>JARDYH010000008.1:61662892-71434901 GCA_029215795.1 Anniella stebbinsi
CTTTCCCTGACCACAAACCCTTTGGTGGTTTCCTGACTACCCCGCAAACACACACTAATTAGAAAAGCTTGAAATGCCTCTCTGAAGGCTAACTTGCAAGCAGTAAGGGGGTTACACTAAAATATGCTGGAATTGTGGGTATTTGAGCCCCACTCCTTTTGCCTTTGGACCAGCCCACGAATAAAATGCAGCCCCCTGAGAGCTTCTGTAAACATGAAGAGCTTCAACTCACTTGTTTTATGCTATATCCTGAAGATATAGGTGGGACTGTTGCCATGTGTGTATGACTATTCTTGGAAGTCAATGGAAGGGAAATTATTTCTCCGATATCTGGGGGTGGTGTAAAATTATGCCATCAATTAGTGTGGCCATAATCTGGAGGAATACAGGATATGCCATAAGTGTGCTCCTTTCCTGGGTCAGCTTCATCCCTTCATCTTGTTTTAGCCATTCCACTGGCATATCTTTGCCAGCAGATCAGATACACTGGCAGGGTGTTTAGGCAGTATATCCGGAATATTCCAGGAGCATATCTTTCATGCTGGTGATGTATTAATGGAGGCACAGCCGTGCCTCCATTGTTAAGGGCAGTCAGTAAAAAACACATTCCGCCATGTTAAAGTGATAATTGGGTGGGGGGGTCATTCTAACATCCATAAAATCGAAAATGTTTCATCAACCTTTCTGAAATTTACAGGTGCCAGAAGGAAATGTTTGTTTTACATTACCTGAAAATTTCAAGAAGATTGGTGAAAGATTGAGGTAAGGAGAGCAGTTTAAGGTAGAAAAGGAATACAAACATGTCTCCCTGCTTTTGTAAAATTTGCTTCTGGGTTGCTACTTTTGTGCTCACAATTTGCATAATTTCTAGAGCCTTATTAATTAATCCAGTGGTGGGGTCTTCTTCCTCCTTGACTGTAATTGGTGGACAGACAAACCCTTTTTTGTTCCAGCAGGCCTTTGGCAAATAATCTGAACCTCTGTCTATACCTTCGACTTTTAAATTGTTATGTATTCAAAATGTTTTAAATGCTTTAATATTGATAAGTATTTAATTATATTTTTAACTTTTGTATATTTAGGCTGACCATATGAAAAGGAGGACAGGGTACATGTAACTTTAACAGTTGTAGAGAAAAGGGAATTTCAGCCAGTGTCATTTGTATGCAATTAGTCCAGGGTGAAATCCCCCCCTTCATCACAACAGTTAAAGTTGCAGGCACTATACTAGAGTGACCATATACAAAAGAAGGCAGGGCCCCTGCAACTTTAACTGGTGTGATGAAGAGGGAATTTCACCAGGAACTAATTGCATACAAATGACACTAGCTGAAATCCCCTTTTCTCTACAACTGTTAAAGTTACATGAGCCCTGTCCTCCTTTTCATATAGTCAGCCTAGTATATTCCTATTTATAGGTTTTAGCTGTATATGTTTTAGTTTTGTAAGGCTGCCCTGAGGCCCAGCATTGGGCAAAAGGCAGGCTACTACTACTACTAGTAGTAGTAGTAATGTTTCAGATTTCACTTCTGCATCTGATGTTCTTTTGCATTTACTTTTCTTTATAAACCATTCATATCTTAAGACTTCTTGTGCGGCATGTTTTCATTGGTTTAACAAGTTAAAAGGGGTATTCACTGTTTTCATGCTTATGTTATAAAATCTATTTTCAATAGGGGTGTGCATCGGATCGGATCCGATCCACGATCCGAATCCGATCCGCCCCAAAAATCGGAAAATCCGATCCGATCCGATCCGATCCGATACACCATCCGATCCGATCCGATCCGATCCGGCGAGGTCCGATCCGGATCGGATCGGATCGGCGGATCGGACGCCATTTTAAATGCGTTTTTCCCATAGCAAAGTATTGTTGTTTTACAAAAACGCCTATAACTTTTTCATTTTTAACGACAGAAGGATGAAACTTGGGCACATTGTACACTGGTTAGGGATAGGTATCTGTGAGAAATTTCAGAAAGATTGGTGCATGCAGTTTGTGGCAATTAATTTTTTAATAAATAACATGGAATGCCTATAACTCGGTCATTTTTAAAGTTACACACATGAAACTTTGCCACATTGTAGGTGGAACCTTGGGACCCACGTGTGTGAAATCCCAGAACCGTGGGTGCTTGCCTGGTGTGGCAATGAATTTTTGAAAAATGGGTAGTAGTGGGGTAAATGCAGTTATGCCTCCCATGTTTTTATTTTTAAAGATACAAACAGGACACTTCGGCACATTACAGGGAACACTTCCCTTGATATGTGTGTAAAATTTCAGACAGCTAGCTCCAGGCATGTGTTGGCAATGAATTGTTGAAAATTGGGTAGCAGTGGGGTAAAATACAGTTTTGCCTCCCATTTTTTTATTTTCAAAGATACAAACGGGAAACTTTGGCACATTGCAGGGAACACTTCACTTCAAATGTGTGTGAAATTTCCGGAAGCTAGGTGCAACATTTTAGTGGGAAACGAACGTTTATTCATGGCATTTCACATGGGATTTATGGGTTGGTTTTAAGAGCTACAAACCTCTAACTCGCTCACATGGCACAGGACCTATGCCCGCTCAAACGCTGGAAATTTAACAAACTTTGGTGCAATGCTTTAGTGGGAAAACAAAGGTTTATGCATGGCATTTCACATGGGATTTATGGGTTGGTTTTAAGAGCTACAAACCTCTAACTCGCTCACATGGCACAGGACCTATGCCCGCTCAAACGCTGGAAATTTAACAAACTTTGGTGCAATGCTTTAGTGGGAAAACAAAGGTTTATGCATGGCATTTCACATGGGATTTATGGGTTGGTTTTAAGAGCTACAAACCTCTAACTCGCTCACATGGCACAGGACCTATGCCCGCTCAAACGCTGGAAATTTAACAAACTTTGGTGCAATGCTTTAGTGGGAAAACAAAGGTTAAACTTTATTATTTTAAACCTTCAGGAAAGGGAGGGGGAGGCTGTGTTTGTGTGTGTGTGTTTGACAGCTTGATCCACCAATTGTGCTTTAGAATACATGACTGAATCACCCAATCCTGTGAAGACTTTCTTCAGCCTCCAATCGCAATGCTGGAGGAGGGCACCAGTATATATTCTCTCAGCCCTGCCCTTCTGGCTCTTTGTGGGTTGAACGTGGAGGAGATTAGGGAGTGTTTTGGAGCTGTGTTGGAGAGACTGTATTGATTTGATTGCATTTGGAGGTGGTTTTGAGGAGTTTCTGATCTTTTACTTCAGCTTTTCTTGTTCTCTCTCTTGGCTTTCCTTTCTCTCTTGCCTTTCCTTTCTTAGATAGCACGTTTGTTTGTCTGTGAGTTCAGTTTGTCTTTGCAGTGAGTGTGTTTGTTTGTTCTACTTTCGCTTTCTGAAAAAAACCCAAAAAAATAATAAAAAAATATTTCTATCCTCTCTCTCTCTCTCTCTCTTTCTCTGTGTGTGTGTGTGTGTGTGCGCGCTTGTGAGTGAGTGTGTGTTGCTGGGCTGTGTAGCCTGCTGCTACAAACACAAAAAAAGTCAGCAAAGCACACACTTACACAAAAATAAATAATAATAAAAATAAAATGAAGCGTGGCACTCAAAGGGGGGGTGCTCCCAAGGCAGCATTTGGGAGAGGCCGCTCTGGGCATGGCGCTGCTGCTGCTGCTGCTGGGACCAGCAGCAGGCAGCCTACTTCCACACCCCCAGTTAAACTGAGGCGTTCTCCACTGGGGCAGCAGAAGCAGGCAGAGGCAACTCAAAGTAGTGCCTGCAGGGCACTCTTTCAGCAACATGAGGCAGGTGCTGGGAGCAGCAGTGGGCATGAAGAAGGAGCACTATATCCAGCTCCTTCTTTGGTGGGTGAGCCTGTGAACCCGCTGACTGATCTTTTCCCAGATCTTGTGGAAGTCAGCGAGGTTCAGAGTGAGGAGGAGGACTCTGATGTGGGGCAAGAGGAAGAGCAGGCAGCACCAGAGACTTACTCTCCACAATCCGTCCTCTCTTCCACTCATTCCCTTGCTCCTGAGGTGACACCACAGAGCGAAGGCGCCGGCAGGCCGTCTGTGTCACCCCAGAAGCGACAGGCAAGCAAGGTGTGGGACCACTTTGAGGTGGCAGTGGATTCCCGCTTTGCTGTCTGTCGCCACTGCAAGATGTCAGTGAGCAGGGGAAAAATGCCAGGCCACTTCACCACCACGAACCTCACCCGCCACATGCAGAGGCACCACCAGTCTGTTTTGCTTGGGACCGAGGCGGGCACCTCGCAGCAGACTGGTGCTAGCGGCAAGGGCAAGCAGAAGGCTCCTGCAACTTCTGCCAGCTCTCGACCTCCCATCCCCAAGAGGCTTCGCCAGGCCACCATGGAAGAGATGGGGTGGGGGAAGTATGGAGCCACAAGGTGGCGTTTTCCAGCGCCCAACCAGATCACCAATTGCATCGGTGAGATGGTGGCGTTGGATGACCAGCCATTCAGCCTCGTCGAGAACGCAGGCTTCAAGAGGCTGATGGCTCTTGTGGTTCCATACTACAAGCCGCCGTGTCGCACCACCCTGAGCAGGCGTGTGGTGCCCTCCCTGTACCAGGCATGCAGGGAGTTAGTTCTGGGTCGTCTGTGCCAGGCAGAGGCACAGAAGGTGCACTTCACTTCGGACATCTGGTCCAGCGAAGGAGGAGTGCACGCTTACCTGTCCCTGACGGCTCACTGGTGGGGAGCCTCAGGGCAGGAAGCACCCAGGACTTCTGGGACTGGGAAGGAGGGCTGCCGCTGGGCCCTCCTTCATACCGCAGTCATGGACCAGTCCCACACGGCGGAGGAGATTACGGAGGCCATGAACCGCATGGTGGCAGGGTGGCTGGGCGGGCACCAGCACACCCGCGGTTACATGGTCACGGACGGGGGAGCCAATATGCTGAAGGCGGTGCGCGATGGCGGATTTGAGGGCATCCGCTGCATCGCGCACGTCTTCAACCTGGTCGTGAGGGATGGCCTTGGAGGCAGCAAGGCCCCTCTCCCTCCCCAAATCCGTAATCTCCTAGAGAGCTGCAGGAAGGTGGCTGGGCATTTCCACCACAGCGTGAAGGGCAGTCGGTTGCTGCGGGAGAAGCAGCAGGAGCTGGGACTTCCGCAGCACCGGCTAGTGCAGGACGTGGCAACACGTTGGAACTCCACCTACCACATGCTCGAGCGTATGGTGGAGCAACAGCGTGTTGTCCACGAGATGTTCAGGGTCGGGGACATTGGCATCCAGGCCCCACTGTCCAGGCAGCAGTGGGAGGCCATGTCCCAGCTTCTGGTGGTCCTCAAGCCGTTCCTTGAGGCCACCGAGACCCTGAGCAGCAGCACTGCCCTTCTCAGCCAGGTGCTCCCCGTGGCCAGGCATCTCCAGAATCAGATGGGCGAGTTTCTGGAGGCCGGGGATGCCGTCACCGGCAGGCGCTTCCTGCCAGAGGTGCGGGAAGTGGTGACGAGGCTGAGGGAAAGCCTATCCCGCCGGGTCCAGCCTCTCTACAACGAGAGGCAGTACATGTTGGCCACCATGTGCGACCCGCGCATCAAGGATGGGTTATGTGGGCAGACTTCCCGGGCAGGTTGGGTGGAAATGCTGGTGACGGACGTTCGGGCGGCCCGGGATGCCAGGATTGGGCAGGCAGAGGAGGAGCCCACCGAAGCCCAGGCGCTAAGTCCGCTGAGCACCACCAGCAGCGGCGGCAGCAGCACCACCACACCCAGCAGGGGGACAGGCCAGGGGTTTTGGGACAAGGCTTTGCAGGCTGCGGTTGGGCATAGAGGCACTCAACCCAGCCGCCGCCAGGATGACGCTGCAGCAGCAGTGCAGCGTTACCTGGCGGAGCAGATGGAGGACGGCTCCATCGAACCCCTGGCCTACTGGTCATCTCGGCGCCAGATGTGGCCTGATCTGGCGCGGGTGGCCATGGACAGAATCAGCTGCCCACCGTCCAGCGTTCCAAGCGAGCGGGTGTTTTCCATGGCGGGCGACGTGGTCACACCCCACCGCTCTCGCTTGGACGCTGAGATTGTGGAGCAGCTGGTCTTCCTCAAGGTCAATCTGCCCCTGCTGGGATACCCCACCCTCATGCCCGCGGGGGAGTAATTGGCAGGCACCCCCCATCCATCCCACACCTTTGGGCAGGCACCGGCAGGCCCTTGATTTTTTAATTCTTATTTTCGGTTAATTAATTTTCTTTACTTTAATTTACTGGCTGTGTTGTTTACAGCTCAGTAACTCAACTCTGAACGATGGATCCCGAAGGGATCTAGTTTCTTCTCCTAGCCTCTTACATTGAGGGGATGCACAAGCATCTCACACATTCTATGTTGTTTGACTTGAACCAATGTGCTTGCACGTGTGCCTCTGAAATTGGACTCCGATGGCTCCCTCCAGGCCTTCTGTAAGGTCCCACACTTCCATGGGCGTTTCTTCTTGTAAGACCACGTCAGAGGCTCATGAGAACTTTGGATAAGAAGAAGGCTTAATTTTATCGCCAAGGAACGCATGCACCTCTCTGACTATGAACGAAGGACGCGATAGGATTCCTCTTCCAGGCTCCTACATTGAGTGGATGACAAGCAGCATCCCACACTGTTTCTGACTGTGTCTTTTGGACTTATGTGGCAGCCTTGCAGGGCTGTCACTGTGTGTTGTGTTTATTTTGGCTATATGATTTAAAAAACTGCCTGCCCGCCTGCCCGCCTGCTAGGTTGCCGCCATTGTGAAGTAGCCGGAATGCGTGGGCTGGTCTCACGGTTCTATTGCTTACTTGTGCAATGCGCAAGCGCCTGGCATCATGCCCGCCTCTGCCTCTGCCTCTGCCTGCCTGCCTGCCCACCTGCTAGGTTGCCGCCATTGTGAAGTAGCCGGAATGCGTGGGCTGGTCTCACGGTTCTATTGCTTACTTGTGCAATGCGCAAGCGCCTGGCATCATGCCCGCCTCTGCCTCTGCCTCTGCCTGCCTGCCTGCCTGCCCGCCTGCCCGCCTGCTAGGTTGCCGCCATTGTGAAGTAGCCGGAATGCGTGGGCTGGTCTCACGGTTCTATTGCTTACTTGTGCAATGCGCAAGCGCCTGGCATCATGCCCGCCTCTGCCTCTGCCTCTGCCTGCCCGCCTGCCCGCCTGCTAGGTTGCCGCCATTGTGAAGTAGCCGGAATGCGTGGGCTGGTCTCACGGTTCTATTGCTTACTTGTGCAATGCGCAAGCGCCTGGCATCATGCCCGCCTCTGCCTCTGCCTCTGCCTGCCTGCCTGCCTGCCCGCCTGCCCGCCTGCTAGGTTGCCGCCATTGTGAAGTAGCCGGAATGCGTGGGCTGGTCTCACGGTTCTATTGCTTACTTGTGCAATGCGCAAGCGCCTGGCATCATGCCCGCCTCTGCCTCTGCCTCTGCCTGCCTGCCTGCCTGCCCGCCTGCCCGCCTGCTAGGTTGCCGCCATTGTGAAGTAGCCGGAATGCGTGGGCTGGTCTCACGGTTCTATTGCTTACTTGTGCAATGCGCAAGCGCCTGGCATCATGCCCGCCTCTGCCTCTGCCTCTGCCTGCCTGCCTGCCTGCCCGCCTGCCCGCCTGCTAGGTTGCCGCCATTGTGAAGTAGCCGGAATGCGTGGGCTGGTCTCACGGTTCTATTGCTTACTTGTGCAATGCGCAAGCGCCTGGCATCATGCCCGCCTCTGCCTCTGCCTCTGCCTGCCTGCCTGCCTGCCCGCCTGCCCGCCTGCTAGGTTGCCGCCATTGTGAAGTAGCCGGAATGCGTGGGCTGGTCTCACGGTTCTATTGCTTACTTGTGCAATGCGCAAGCGCCTGGCATCATGCCCGCCTCTGCCTCTGCCTCTGCCTGCCTGCCTGCCTGCCCGCCTGCCCGCCTGCTAGGTTGCCGCCATTGTGAAGTAGCCGGAATGCGTGGGCTGGTCTCACGGTTCTATTGCTTACTTGTGCAATGTGCAAGCGCCTGGCATCATGCCCGCCTCTGCCTGCCCGCCCGCCTGCCTGCCTGGAGGTGCCCATGCAGCTGTGACTTTGCCTCTGCCAGTGGGACTTTGCCTCTGCCACTGGGACTTTGCCTGGAGGACCCTGTGCCAACGTGACTTTGCCTGGAGGAGCCTATGCCACTGGGACTTTGCCTGGAGGACCCTGTGCCAATGTGACTTTGCCTGGAGGACCCTGTGCCAATGTGACTTTGCCTGGAGGGAGCTGTGCCAAACTGTGACTTTGCCTGGAGGACCCTGTGCCAATGTGACTTTGCCTGGAGGGAGCTGTGCCAAACTGTGACTTTGCCTGGAGGACCCTGTGCCAACGTGACTTTGCCTGGAGGGAGCTGTGCCAAACTGTGACTTTGCCTGGAGGACCCTGTGCCAATGTGACTTTGCCTGGAGGGAGCTGTGCCAAACTGTGACTTTGCCTGGAGGACCCTGTGCCAATGTGACTTTGCCTGGAGGGAGCTGTGCCAAACTGTGACTTTGCCTGGAGGACCCTGTGCCAATGTGACTTTGCCTGGAGGGAGCTGTGCCAAACTGTGACTTTGCCTGGAGGACCCTGTGCCAATGTGACTTTGCCTGGAGGGAGCTGTGCCAAACTGTGACTTTGCCTGGAGGACCCTGTGCCAATGTGACTTTGCCTGGAGGGAGCTGTGCCAAACTGTGACTTTGCCTGGAGGACCCTGTGCCAACGTGACTTTGCCTGGAGGAGCCTATGCCACTGGGACTTTGCCTGGAGGACCCTGTGCCAATGTGACTTTGCCTGGAGGACCCTGTGCCAATGTGACTTTGCCTGGAGGGAGCTGTGCCAAACTGTGACTTTGCCTGGAGGACCCTGTGCCAATGTGACTTTGCCTGGAGGGAGCTGTGCCAAACTGTGACTTTGCCTGGAGGACCCTGTGCCAATGTGACTTTGCCTGGAGGGAGCTGTGCCAAACTGTGACTTTGCCTGGAGGACCCTGTGCCAATGTGACTTTGCCTGGAGGGAGCTGTGCCAAACTGTGACTTTGCCTGGAGGACCCTGTGCCAATGTGACTTTGCCTGGAGGGAGCTGTGCCAAACTGTGACTTTGCCTGGAGGACCCTGTGCCAATGTGACTTTGCCTGGAGGGAGCTGTGCCAAACTGTGACTTTGCCTGGAGGACCCTGTGCCAACGTGACTTTGCCTGGAGGAGCCTATGCCACTGGGACTTTGCCTGGAGGACCCTGTGCCAATGTGACTTTGCCTGGAGGACCCTGTGCCAATGTGACTTTGCCTGGAGGGAGCTGTGCCAAACTGTGACTTTGCCTGGAGGACCCTGTGCCAATGTGACTTTGCCTGGAGGGAGCTGTGCCAAACTGTGACTTTGCCTGGAGGACCCTGTGCCAATGTGACTTTGCCTGGAGGGAGCTGTGCCAAACTGTGACTTTGCCTGGAGGACCCTGTGCCAATGTGACTTTGCCTGGAGGGAGCTGTGCCAAACTGTGACTTTGCCTGGAGGACCCTGTGCCAATGTGACTTTGCCTGGAGGAGCCTATGTGCCACTGGAGTCCTCCGATCCACAGCCGCCGCACGAATAAGGTAAGTGTGTGCAGTCAACGCAGGGACACCTGAGAGTGTCCAGAAGTGGGGCAGTGTGAGATCTTACTTCCGAGTAAGCAAGCAGACTGCCCATCTGCCCCAGCCACGGCCGCATGGAGGTGGCCCCTCGATTCACGTCGCCCCTACGACTCAGGTAAGAGTGCAGGCAGAGTGGCCATATAGAAAAGAAGGCAGGGCCCCTGCACCTTTAACTGTTGTGATGAAGAGGGAATCTCAGCAGGAACTAATTCCATACAAATGACACTGGCAGAAATTCCCTTTTCTCTACAACTGCTGAAGTTAGGAACCCTGACCTGGATTTGATCTGGTCAGCCTAACGTAGGGTGCTATTAGGAGTGAATGAATAACCCAAGGACAAAAGAAATGGTGATTCTCTAATGATCCGGTAAGCTGTGTCCTGCCAGACACAAAAGGATAGCCAATCCCTCTAACAATGGGCTCAGAAGAGTGATTTAGAAAGGGAGGGGTGCAGGAGAAAGAGGATTGCATCACAAACAAGAGAAGTGTGCCGGTGGGAGACTAGTTACTAGGACTTGTTTGTATTAATTAATACAAATCTTTATTTATTTTCCTTTCTTCTTTTGCAGTATAAAAGTATTTATGTAATATTCATTATCCCCCTCCTCTTCTTTTGCAGCCTATGGCACTCTCACTGCCACAGTGCCCGGGAAAGGAGAGACTTTGCCCATTACATGCCAGCCTGCCCGCCCGCTGCTGATGCCGCCTGCCGCCTTCCAGATCGTTCCTGCGAGGCGGGCCAGCCGCCTTTCTTGCACAAGCCATGGGACTAGGGGTCCTCCAGGAGAATCTCACCGAGTCCTCAACGCCCTCAGGACTATGGTAAGTGTTCTGTGAATGGGGGGGGGCACCTTCCACCTAACTGAAGGTTGGCTGTCTGCCTGCTAACTTCCGAGTGAGCAGGCAGCCCCGTGTGCCTGCTGGGGCGTGGGCACTCAGGACCGGGCACATGCCAGTCTTGGGTGGGAGGGAGCCAGTGGTGGAAAAGTATCATTTTTCTCATATTCTTCCCCCCCCCCTTCTTCTTTTGCAGCCTATGGAACTCTTTGCCACAGTGCCCAGGAGAGACGGTAATGCAGACTGCCCACCTGCCCGTCACTGCCCGCCTGGAAGTGGCATCTTATCAACAACGCCCTCAGGAGGACTACGGTAAGTGTTCTGTGAATGGGGGGGGGCACCTTCCACCTAACTGAAGGTTGGCTGTCTGCCTGCTAACTTCCGAGTGAGCAGGCAGCCCCGTGTGCCTGCTGGGGCGTGGGCACTCAGGACCGGGCACATGCCAGTCTTGGGTGGGAGGGAGCCAGTGGTGGAAAAGTATCATTTTTCTCATATTCTCCCCCCCCCTTCTTCTTTTGCAGCCTATGGAACTCTTTGCCACAGTGCCCAGGAGAGACGGTAATGCAGACTGCCCACCTGCCCGTCACTGCCCGCCTGGAAGTGGCATCTTATCAACAACGCCCTCAGGAGGACTACGGTAAGTGTTCTGTGAATGGGGGGGGGCACCTTCCACCTAACTGAAGGTTGGCTGTCTGCCTGCTAACTTCCGAGTGAGCAGGCAGCCCCGTGTGCCTGCTGGGGCGTGGGCACTCAGGACCGGGCACATGCCAGTCTTGGGTGGGAGGGAGCCAGTGGTGGAAAAGTATCATTTTTCTCATATTCTTCCCCCCCCCCTTCTTCTTTTGCAGCCTATGGAACTCTTTGCCACAGTGCCCAGGAGAGACGGTAATGCAGACTGCCCACCTGCCCGTCACTGCCCGCCTGGAAGTGGCATCTTATCAACAACGCCCTCAGGAGGACTACGGTAAGTGTTCTGTGAATGGGGGGGGGCACCTTCCACCTAACTGAAGGTTGGCTGTCTGCCTGCTAACTTCCGAGTGAGCAGGCAGCCCCGTGTGCCTGCTGGGGCGTGGGCACTCAGGACCGGGCACATGCCAGTCTTGGGTGGGAGGGAGCCAGTGGTGGAAAAGTATCATTTTTCTCATATTCTCCCCCCCCCTTCTTCTTTTGCAGCCTATGGAACTCTTTGCCACAGTGCCCAGGAGAGACGGTAATGCAGACTGCCCACCTGCCCGTCACTGCCCGCCTGGAAGTGGCATCTTATCAACAACGCCCTCAGGAGGACTACGGTAAGTGTTCTGTGAATGGGGGGGGGCACCTTCCACCTAACTGAAGGTTGGCTGTCTGCCTGCTAACTTCCGAGTGAGCAGGCAGCCCCGTGTGCCTGCTGGGGCGTGGGCACTCAGGACCGGGCACATGCCAGTCTTGGGTGGGAGGGAGCCAGTGGTGGAAAAGTATCATTTTTCTCATATTCTTCCCCCCCCCCCTTCTTCTTTTGCAGCCTATGGAACTCTTTGCCACAGTGCCCAGGAGAGACGGTAATGCAGACTGCCCACCTGCCCGTCACTGCCCGCCTGGAAGTGGCATCTTATCAACAACGCCCTCAGGAGGACTACGGTAAGTGTTCTGTGAATGGGGGGGGGCACCTTCCACCTAACTGAAGGTTGGCTGTCTGCCTGCTAACTTCCGAGTGAGCAGGCAGCCCCGTGTGCCTGCTGGGGCGTGGGCACTCAGGACCGGGCACATGCCAGTCTTGGGTGGGAGGGAGCCAGTGGTGGAAAAGTATCATTTTTCTCATATTCTCCCCCCCCCCTTCTTCTTTTGCAGCCTATGGAACTCTTTGCCACAGTGCCCAGGAGAGACGGTAATGCAGACTGCCCACCTGCCCGTCACTGCCCGCCTGGAAGTGGCATCTTATCAACAACGCCCTCAGGAGGACTACGGTAAGTGTTCTGTGAATGGGGGGGGGGCACCTTCCACCTAACTGAAGGTTGGCTGTCTGCCTGCTAACTTCCGAGTGAGCAGGCAGCCCCGTGTGCCTGCTGGGGCGTGGGCACTCAGGAAGGGCAATCCTGGGTGGAAGGGAGCTGGTTGTGTTGAAGTGGTCAACTAATATTCATTCTTTTTTCCCCCCCTTCTTCTTTTGCAGCCTATGGCACTCTCACTGCCACAGTGCCCGGGAAAGGAGAGACTTTGCCCATTAAATGCCAGCCTGCCCGCCCGCTGCTGATGCCGCCTGCCGCCTTCCAGATCCTTCCTGCAAAGAGAGCAAGCCGCCCTCCTCGCACAAGCCATGGGACTTGGCATTCGCCCTCAAGGAGAATGTCACCCAGTCCCCAATGCCGCTGTTGGACTTTGCCCATTAAATGCCAGCCTGCCCGCCCGCTGCTGATGCCGCCTGCCGCCTCCCAGATCCTTCCTGCAAAGAGAGCAAGCCGCCCTCCTCGCACAAGCCATGGGACTTGGCATTCGCCCTCAAGGAGAATGTCACCCAGTCCCCAATGCCGCTGTTGGACTTTGCCCATTAAATGCCAGCCTGCCCGCCCGCTGCTGATGCCGCCTGCCGCCTTCCAGATCCTTCCTGCAAAGAGAGCAAGCCGCCCTCCTCGCACAAGCCATGGGACTTGGCATTCGCCCTCAAGGAGAATGTCACCCAGTCCCCAATGCCGCTGTTGGACTTTGCCCATTAAATGCCAGCCTGCCCGCCCGCTGCTGATGCCGCCTGCCGCCTTCCAGATCCTTCCTGCAAAGAGAGCAAGCCGCCCTCCTCGCACAAGCCATGGGACTTGGCATTCGCCCTCAAGGAGAATGTCACCCAGTCCCCAATGCCGCTGTTGGACTTTGCCCATTAAATGCCAGCCTGCCTGCCCGCCTTCCAGATTCTGCTGTGGAAGGAGAAATAAATAATACTAGGTGCTGCAAGAGACCATGTGGATTGGCTCTACATCAAAGCAGCCTTCTGGTTTAGAATTACATAGTACACAAGAAAAGAACAATCACTTATCCTGCAAGATCCCTTCCCAGGCTAGGATCTGAATAATAGCTATTAGCTAGGATCTGAATAGCTATTACCTGGGATTAGCTACTAGTGCATTTGGTAGCATTCCTGCAACCAACACCTGTCTTGTCATGTAAATGTATGGGTCCCTAAAGCAATTTACAATCACTTTACATTTTACAAATGAATAAGTGAAACTTTCTTCCCTCATTACCAATCCACACCAGGCAGGCAATGTCCCCTTCCTGAAGGTTTAAAATAATAAAGTTTAACCTTTGTTTTCCCACTAAAGCATTGCACCAAAGTTTGTTAAATTTCCAGCGTTTCAGCGGGCATAGGTCCTGTGCCATGTGAGCGAGTTAGAGGTTTGTAGCTCTTAAAACAAACCCATAAATCCCATGTGAAATGCCATGCATAAACCTTTGTTTTCCCACTAAAGCATTGCACCAAAGTTTGTTAAATTTCCAGCGTTTGAGCGGGCATAGGTCCTGTGCCATGTGAGCGAGTTAGAGGTTTGTAGCTCTTAAAACCAACCCATAAATCCCATGTGAAATGCCATGCATAAACCTTTGTTTTCCCACTAAAGCATTGCACCAAAGTTTGTTAAATTTCCAGCGTTTGAGCGGGCATAGGTCCTGTGCCATGTGAGCGAGTTAGAGGTTTGTAGCTCTTAAAACCAACCCATAAATCCCATGTGAAATGCCATGCATAAACCTTTGTTTTCCCACTAAAGCATTGCACCAAAGTTTGTTAAATTTCCAGCGTTTGAGCGGGCATAGGTCCTGTGCCATGTGAGCGAGTTAGAGGTTTGTAGCTCTTAAAACCAACCCATAAATCCCATGTGAAATGCCATGAATAAACGTTCGTTTCCCACTAAAATGTTGCACCTAGCTTCCGGAAATTTCACACACATTTGAAGTGAAGTGTTCCCTGCAATGTGCCAAAGTTTCCCGTTTGTATCTTTGAAAATAAAAAAATGGGAGGCAAAACTGTATTTTACCCCACTGCTACCCAATTTTCAACAATTCATTGCCAACACATGCCTGGAGCTAGCTGTCTGAAATTTTACACACATATCAAGGGAAGTGTTCCCTGTAATGTGCCGAAGTGTCCTGTTTGTATCTTTAAAAATAAAAACATGGGAGGCATAACTGCATTTACCCCACTACTACCCATTTTTCAAAAATTCATTGCCACACCAGGCAAGCACCCACGGTTCTGGGATTTCACACACGTGGGTCCCAAGGTTCCACCTACAATGTGGCAAAGTTTCATGTGTGTAACTTTAAAAATGACCGAGTTATAGGCATTCCATGTTATTTATTAAAAAATTAATTGCCACAAACTGCATGCACCAATCTTTCTGAAATTTCTCACAGATACCTATCCCTAACCAGTGTACAATGTGCCCAAGTTTCATCCTTCTGTCGTTAAAAATGAAAAAGTTATAGGCGTTTTTGTAAAACAATAATTTGCTATAGGAAAAAGCATTCAAAATGGCGTCCGATCCGGATCGGAAAATCCGATCCGCGGATCGGAATCGGATCCGATCCGATCCGACACACGATCCGATCCGATCCGATCCGATCCGACCCCCCAGGTCCGATTCCGATCCGCTATCCGATCCGATCCGGGGGGTCAGTGCACATCCCTAATTTTCAACAGGCCTAGTAACTTCAAGAGTAACAGAGTTGGGGAAAATCCTCAATCTCTTTGCTATCAGAGGCACTGAGTAAGGGATCCCTGGAGATAATTTAGACTGACCCCAACCACAAAACACTATTCCCCCTTCTGAAGAGATCTGGACCACAGACTACTAAAGACAAACAAAGTAGCAGGCCATAATAACAGTTCTTCTTCGTGGTCTCTGTGCATCACACATATGGGCTCACGCCGACGCCGAGCCTATCTCCGGGAAACTTAGCTAGCTTAGACTTTTGGCGGGAACCCCTCCCCCCACCATCCTACCGCGCATGCTCAGGGCTCCCGCCTCTCCTTCTCCTCAGTTCTTCTTCGACCGCTTCGCAGTAGCCTCGCGGGAGACTTCTCCGGTACGTTGTACCTAGTGAACAGAAAGAAGAATTAGTTATTGTTAGCTTAGGCTGTTTATCGTTTTTAGTATTAGTTAGATAGATAGTAGTAGTTTTAAAAATAAAAAATAAATAAAAAATTTTTTTTTATATATTTAGGGTTCGTAGTTATAGGCGGCCGCCAGCTTATGGCGCAGACCGCATTGTTTCGCCGTTGTTCGCGGTGTAGGGCAAAAATCGCCCTCAACGACGGACATTCTTTCTGCCTTGTCTGTCTGGGAGAAGCTCACGTTGTTGATTCGTGCAGCCATTGTATGAAGTTTTCCAAACAAATGAGAAGGAATAGAGCAGACCGCCTCCGTAGTCTGTTGTGGACTAGGGCATTATCAGCTGTCAATCAGCCTCGTCCCTCCATGGCGACAAAAGGCATTTCTGGGGAGAGTCATACCCTCTCAAGCCCAGCACCTCCGGGTTCCCCCCAGTTACGGGCGGCAGCACCGGCATCGGTAACGGAATTTTCAACTGCCTCTTCGCCACCCCCGGCAAAGAGGGCAAAAAAATCAAAATCGGCAAAGAAGTCGACAGCGACAAAACCAAAGAGCAAGCCTTCGACATCGTCAAAATCGAGGTCCTCATCGATGCCTTCTTCGTCGTCAGTGAAAGTGGTGGCCATGGTCCACAAGTCGTCGTCGTTACCGATAGCTTCGTCGGCACCGACGCATCGTTCGGCATCGATTGCGTCGACGTCGCAGACTTCGCAGCGGGACGCAGCCTCGCCGACCCATTCGACATCGAGACGTCGAACGCCTTCGGTCGCTTCTCTGCTGCGCACGCCTTCGACACCGAGGATGCATTCGCAGCAACCTCTGTCGCCCACGCATTCGCTGCCTTCCCCAGGGCCATTGCCGATCCTCATACCGTCGGATACTGACCGACCGGTGCCGATGAGCCACTCGTCACCGAGCCGACAAAGAGAGCCTCGGCGTCGACGTCGATACCACCCCTCGCAGTCGAGGTCCCGTTCGCGGTCAAGGTCACCTTCGCGGGACTCTGAGTTTTACTCTGAACATTCTCGACGGTCTGCCTGTGCTCCATACCGGTTCGACCCATATACGGGACGCAGGATTCAGAGCGACCAGTCGCCACCGCCGGTTCCCCCACGTAGGACCGCCTCTCTGCACTGCTCCTCCGTTCAACGTCGAGAGAGCTCGACGTCGACGGCTGTTCGCACTCAACACCGAACACCATCCAGATCGCCTCGACATCGACAGCCATCGCAATCATTTGAGGACTATGCGTCGGACTCCTCGTCTGCCCCATCGCCTCGTCCGTCGGAGCCATCACCCTTGGATGCTGTTGGGTTTGAGGACCGGGCATCACCAACAATGGAGATGGGCAGCTTTACGGATCAGATGCAGAGACTGGCTCAATCCTTGAATATAGAATGCCAACAGGTGGCTGAGGAGTCTGATGATGGCATTTATGATGTGATGCATGCGGAGCCATCGCCCCAGCTGACCTTGCCGATGGTCAAAGCTCTCTTAAAAACCCTTAAACAATCCTGGGAACACCCAGCCACGGTGGGACCCACTTCTAAGCGCCTTGATGCAATATATAAGGTTAGGGAAGCGCAGGCGCCCTTTCTTTTTCATCACCCTAAGCCAAACTCAGTTGTGGTGGAGGCTGCGCAGGGCAGATCGGGTAAGGTGCATTCCGCACCTACAGATAAGGAGGGGCGGAAGCTCGATGCCTACGGACGGCGTATTTATGCTTCAGCTTCACTGGGTGTAAAAGTAACAAATTACATGGCGCTCATGGCACGCTATCAGCTTTTTCTTTGGGAGAAGATTTCATCGCTTACCGATTACCTCCCCGACGATCAAAGAGAGCTTGCTAGGGTCTTCCAGGCAGAAGCGATCCATTTGTCTAAACAAGAGTTGACAACGGCACGGCATCTCACCGACTGTGTTTCCAAGGCCATGGTGGGTTCAGTGGCTTTACGTCGCCATGCGTGGTTGCGGTCGGCTGCGTTACCGCAGGAGACTAAAAACAGAATAGAAGACCTTCCATTTGATGGAGAAGGTCTATTCAATATAGACACGGATACGACCATGGATACCTTACACAAGGCTCGCATGACAGCGAAGAAAATGGGTTTCCAACAGCCTCAGCAGTCATATCGACCCAAAAAATGGTATAGGCCAGTCCCATTCCAGCAAAGATCGCAGCAGGATAAATCACAACGGTACCAGTCAGCTACGACACAGGCTTATCAGCCTCGAAAGTCAGTCCCGCGTTTCAACCAACGCAGCAAGCAACAACAGTCTGGCAAGCGTCGTCTTTGACTTGGCGCTGCCTCTAAACTACACCGACTCCAAGAGACTAAAGCCCTTTTTACAAGCCTGGGCATCAATAACATCAGACGCTTGGGTGCTAAAAATCATAGCAGAGGGCTACAAGATAGAGTTCGAGGTCCCTCCTCCATTGGGCACCATAAAAGTTACGCAGCCCTCATTGACTTTGGCACAGGAGGCTACCACCCTTCTACAAAAAAATGCTATCACGAGGGTTCGGCGATGTCAGCTCAAAACGGGGTTTTACTCCCGTTATTTTGCGGTGCCAAAGAAGGACGGGGGACTTCGTCCTATTATGGATCTCAGAGCGCTCAACAAATTCATCTTGCCGAAGAAATTTCGCATGGTTACCGTGGCATCCGTTCTCCCTATGCTAAAGACAGGCGACTGGTTCACGCTAATAGACTTAAAGGACGCCTATTTTCACATCGCTATTCATCCTGCCCATTGGCGCTACCTGCGATTTCTCATTGGGCACCAAGCGTACCAGTTTTCCGTCCTACCCTTTGGCCTAAAATCTGCACCAAGGGTATTCACCAAGTGCATGTCGGCGGTTTGCGCGCATCTGCGGTCTCGGAACATCGAAGTGTATCCTTACCTGGACGATTGGCTGATCATCTCAAAGTCCAGAAGCCAGGCACTTGCCGACGTACGCGAGGTCATCTCTCTTCTGTCGTCACTTGGGCTGCAGATAAATTACAAAAAATCCATCATTCAGCCATCGCAGAGACTGCAGTTTATAGGAGTGACTCTCGACGCTACTATGGGAAGGGCTTTCCTCCCTGCAGACAGGATCGCCGCCCTGCGGCAGAGGGCGTTAAATTTACAACGCCGTCCTCGGACATCAGCGTTTGCAATTCTCAGATTGCTAGGCTTGATGGCAGCAGCAGTATTCGTGGTCCGTTGGGCACGGCTTCGAATGCGCCCCCTCCAGCAGTTCCTACTACAACATTACTCACCTCTGCTGAACCCGCACCAACTGGTACTTACCATTCCTCGCCTGGTCAGGGACTCGCTTCGGTGGTGGTCCGTCGTACACAACATTTCCCAGGGAATGCGGTTTGCACCGCGGGAGCCGTCTCGTATAGTGACGACGGATGCGTCTCTAGAGGGTTGGGGCGCTCACCACGACGGTCTGCACACACAAGGAAGATGGTCACCTTCAGACGCTCACCTCCACATCAATATGCTAGAGCTTCTAGCAGTCAAGAAAGCCTTACGAGCATTCTTGCCTCACCTACAAGGACATCATGTCCGAATTCTCACGGACAATACCACAGTGGTGTGGTATATAAACAAGGAGGGAGGCACTCGATCACGACGCCTCCTGCGGCTTGTGATGGACATTTTCGAGTGGGCTATCTCCAACAATATGCTCCTGTCGGCGTTACACATTGCGGGGAAGGAGAACACCACGGCAGATGTTCTCAGCAGATCGTTCACGGACACACACGAGTGGGAACTCAACACTACAGTTCTAACTCGTCTCTTCGCTCGTTGGGGCACGCCCGACATCGATCTGTTTGCAACAGCAGCCAATGCAGTTTGCCCGGAGTATTGCTCCAGAGCAGGCATAGGGATCGCATCGCGGGGGGATGCGTTCCAGTTGGACTGGTCCAGAGGTTTTCTCTACCTCTTCCCGCCGTTTCCGCTGGTGGCCAGGGCAGTGTCTACGATCAGCCGCCACAACTCGGACGCTATAATGATAGCCCCTTGGTGGCCAAGGCAACCTTGGTTCACGTCGCTACTCAGACTAGCGAAAGCGGAAGTTTGGAACCTACCTTGCCTTCCCGACCTCTTGTCTCGACAGGGGGGCAGCATCCTTCATCCCGATGTCCAGTCTCTACATCTGACGGCCTGGAGAATCCGGCGTCTTGGAGAATCCTCGACCTCCCAGAATGATTAAGATCTATCTTGGAGGCTTCACGTAAGCCTTCGACTAGGCTGTCCTATAATAGAAAATGGACACGTTTTCAGGAATATGCGGCTCTTAAGGGCACTGATTCTTACACATCGGACATGCCTACAATTGTCTCTTTCCTCTACTCATTGCATAACCAAGGTCTTAAGCCAGCTTCCATTAGGGTCTATCTGGCAGCAATTACAGCCAACCACAGTTTGGTGGATGGGTTCTCTGTTTTTACTCACCCGATGGCAAGGGCCTTCTTAAAGGGGTTACAGAACTTGTTTCCTTCTATTCGGCCGGTAGTGCCGCAGTGGAGTCTTTCTGTCGTACTCACAGCCCTCACTTCCAAGCCCTTTGAGCCATTAGCGACTATTGATATTCGCTTGTTAACTCTAAAAACTATATTTTTAGTTGCCATCACGTCTGCGAGACGTGTTTCAGAGATAGCGGCTCTACTGGTCGATCCTCCCTATTTACAGTTCTTTAGAGAGAAGGTTGTGTTACGTATGGACCCCAAGTTCATTCCCAAAGTTTCCTCCTCATTTCACATGGGTCAAGACATTGTGTTACCCACATTTTTCGAGCCGTCTTTAGATCCCTTGTCTTCGAGATTACACGCCTTGGACGTAAGGAGAGCTTTGGCTTTCTACAAGTCCAGAACTGACTCTTTTAGGAAATCTCGTAGGTTATTCGTCTGTTATGGAGGTGTTGCAAAAGGATTACCAGTATCTTCGCAGCGCATCTCCAAATGGGTTGTGGACACCATTATCCTGGCTTATAGGGTTGTTAATAAGGATCCTCCTTTTCATCTGACGGCACATTCTACCAGAGCGCAGGCAACCTCTTCAGCATTGTTACAGGGCGCTTCGCTATCTGACCTTTGCAAAGCAGCCACCTGGTCTCATGCTTCCACATTTGTGAAGCATTACCGCCTCGATGTTAGAGCGAGACAGGACTCCTCGTTCGGTAGAGCGGTCCTCTCCTCGATTTGCCAATGACTAACCATCGTCACCAACCAGCATGCCTACCCACCTCCGGTAAGTCTCTGCTTGTTATTCTCCCATATGTGTGATGCACAGAGACCACGAAGAAGAAATGCAGGTTGCTTACCTGTAACTGTAGTTCTTCGAGTGGTCATCTGTGCATTCACACAACCCACCCACCGTCCCCTCTTGGCATCGCTGTTTGTGTATGTCAATTGGTTCGCCATGCTCATTGTTTAATAACATAGTTGTGCTTTAGTTATGAGGCCAAGCGGTCTCAGAGAACTGAGGAGAAGGAGAGGCGGGAGCCCTGAGCATGCGCGGTAGGATGGTGGGGGGAGGGGTTCCCGCCAAAAGTCTAAGCTAGCTAAGTTTCCCGGAGATAGGCTCGGCGTCGGCGCGAGCCCATATGTGTGAATGCACAGATGACCACTCGAAGAACTACAGTTACAGGTAAGCAACCTGCATTTCTCATGTGGTCATTTTCCTTATGAGGCAGGTGCTCTGTGGGCTACCAGATGGAGGGACTAACAGGCCATAAAGTTGCCTGGCTGGGTCTGCCAGAAATCCAGCCTCAACACTCCTGGAAAGTCCATGTTCTATAGCACCTGCTGTCAGATGAACTTGAGGGAATCCCACCCTCCACCCCTGGGTTTAATTTACTGGCTTCCCCTGGCTGGACCTTGCAGGAAACTATAGGGACAGACAGAGCAGACATTCATAGCACACATAGAATGCTGAGACTGGCAAATCTAAAAGCAAGTGTGTTGCTTTTCAAGAACCAAGGAAATTCAATGGGTCTTACTTTTAAGTAAATATCTAGGGATGGAAATGCAGCCTGTGCAAGAATTGGGTAGGGTGACCATATGTGGAAAACCAAAAAAGAGGACACCTAGTGGGGGGGGCAGGAAAATGGCTTTCTGGGGCCACCTTAAAGTCCCCAATTGGAGAGGAGGAGCGGAAAGCATGTCATTCTCACCCCACCCCACTGCTCCAATCAGGCCCTTTTCTATAATGCCTGGGAATGACACATTTTTCCCTTTTAAGGCCTTGATTAGAGCAGTGGGAGCACCTCCAGAAAGCATGTCATTCCCCCTGCCACGCTAATGGTGGCCTTAAAAGGGAAAGTGTTTAATTCCAGGTCATTATAGACTATTGCATAAAATCCCCCTGACACCGAGGATAGAACAAAAACCAGGAGAAATCTGGGGAAATCCTGACAGTTTTTAATTATTATTTATTATTGCATTTATATCCCACCTTTTTTCCACCAAGAAACCCAAGGCGGCATATATAATCCTCCTCCTCTCCATTTTATCCTCACAACAACAACCCTTTGAGATGGGTTGGGCTGAGAGTCTGCAATTGACCCAAATTCACCCAATGGGTTTCCATGGCTAAGTGGGGAGTAGAACCCAGATCTCCCAGCTCCCAGTCCAACACTTTAGCCACTAGGCCACACCCTAGTGCTCACCCTAGAATTGAGCCATGCCAAGTTGGAAGCAGATCGGTTCATGCCTTGATTTTTAGGATATATTTTTTAAAAAGTTTGACTTCAATTTTTTTTCTAAAATTCAAGGCATGAACCAATCTGCTTTCAACTTGGCATGGCTAAAGACTCACTTAAGAGATACCATGGTGCCAAGTTTCATCTCTTCATCTTTACTTTCTTTCTTTTTTTTTTAATGTACTGCTCAAGACCTTAGACCCCCAAAGAGGAGAATTGGGTTTGAATTTTTAAAAATTCCTAAAACTCAAGGCATAAACAGATCTGCTTCCAACTTGGCATGGCTCAATCCCTACTTAAGAGCTACCACACTGACAAGTTTCATCCCTTTATCTTTAAAAATGATGGAATTGTAAGCAGTTTAGTTAATTAAAAAATTAAATTGAAGTTTTAAACATTTATAAAAATCAAGGGATGAACAGACCTGCTTCCAACTTGGCATGGCTAAATCCCTACTTCAGAGCTACCATGGTGCCAAGTTTCATCTCTTTATCTTTAATTTCATTTTTTAAACTTGTACTGCGCAAGGTCCTGGACCCCAAAGAGATTTCTGTTTGAACTTTAAAACATTCCTAAAAATCAAGGCATGAACGGATCTGCTTCATACTTGGCATAGCTATATCCCTACTTAAGAGCTACCATGATGCTAGGTTTCATCTCTTTATCTTTAAAAATGAGGGAGATGCAAGCATTTTGGTTGATTTATTAATGTTAAAAGTGAGTTCAACACATAACACTAGCTTTGATTTTATATTGGATGTCAAGATGGTATAACATTCTGGCTGACGCTGGCTTGGTTGTCAACTGTATAATATCCAGTCAACCATTAGACAAAGCCATGAAATTCATTAAACAAAACATCTACGGTTTACAAAAACAATGTTAAGGCTTTACAGATTCCAACCAAGCACCAAAAAGCAGGGAAATTGGGAGTTAAGGCTCACAAGCCTTAACACCACATCCTCCCTAAGGAGGCAGAAAGTGCAAGTGAAATTCTCATTCTCCCAAAGCAGATAAACCATGAGGACAGGGTGGAGAATATGATATGCAGTCGTGACTGTGGGGTTGTGGAAAACTGATCACGAACAACTTAGGGCCACCTCTTTCTTTGTTTAGAGCAGCCCTTCCCCAACCTGGTGCCCTCCAAAGGTGTTGGACTACAACTCCCATCATTGCAAGTCAGTATGTCCCATGGTCAGGAATGTCATCTCAAACACCTGGAGGGCAGCAGGATGGGGAATGCTGTTCCATACCCTTACCAAATACAGGGTCTGCCCAATACTTTTCTCTCACACACATCTCGCATATAACAGCACTCTTGATAACAAAAGGGGCACTATTCATTACAGATCTAGAACCAGAGCATGTGCCAGGCACTTCCAACTTTTGGTCAATATCCTGCCTTTCAATGTTTTTTTTCTTTAAATGTATTTATAAAAAATATATTGTTCACTCCCCACAATCCCTGCACAATACATCATCTCATCAAAGCAACAGTGGAGCAGAAGAGGTTTAGTTTGGCTGTCTTGAACACCTTTCAGATGAGATTAGTTTGCAATCCTATACCTCTTTGGAGTAAGCCCTAGTGAATTCAGTGGCACTGGCTTCTGAGAAGACAAGTATAGGAGTCAACCTTCTCCATCCTGGTGCTCTCCAGATGCGTTGCACTGTAACTCCCATGTTATGTGTTATGGGGAAGACAAAAATCAATTCATACTTAATTTTAAAATAATACTTACGCATGAAAGTATTAGGTGGTAGCTCTGTCTTTGATCTCACACTGCTGAACAAGTACGAGAAATCCTTTATCTGATATTCAAGAAACAGACATCCTATGCCATGTGTTGAAAACTAATGTTGATGTCTGAAGGGCTATCTGGATTAGGTATTCAAGATTCATTCATTGTTGTTTCATTTGGTTTTGACAGTTTATTTAAAGTGATGCAGCTCTTTTGTAGTTCCTTGATTGATCACATATCTTAATGCTGGAAAACATCAAACTTTAGTATAGATGTGGGCAGAAAATAGATCTATCCTGATGATTTGGACATCAACTCACGGCATTCCTGATAACTGCCCATGCTGATAGGGGCTTTTACAAGTTGAATTCCAAAACATCTGGAGATCTACATTCTGCCTTCCCTTGTTCTTGAACAACATTCCCCAACCTGGTGCCTGTCAGATGTGTTGGGTTGCAACTCTCAACATAAGGAGATGCTCTAAGAAATGAGAAGTAGCTGGTCCTAAGTTGTTCATCATCATTTCCCACAACCCCACAGTCACCTCTGCAGATCAAATTGCATATCTAGATTTTTGAGATGACAAGTCCCAGCATTCCTGACCATGGAACATACTGACTTGCAATGATGGGAGTTGTAGTCCAACACCTTTGGAAGGCACCAGGTTGGGGAAGGGCTGCTCTAAACAAAAAAAGAGAAGTAGGTGGCCCTAAGTTGTTTGTGATCAGTTTTCCACAACCCCACAGTCACCTCTGCATATCATATTCTCCACCCTGTCCTCATGGTTTATCTGCTCTGGGAGAATGAGAATTTCACTTGCACTTTCTGCCTCCTTAGGGAGAATGTGACGTTAAGGCTTGGGAGCTTTAACTTCCAATTTCCCTGCTTTTTGGTGCTTGGTTGGAATCTGTAGAGCCTTAACATTGTTTTTGTAAACCGTAGGTTTTTTGTTTAATGAACCTTGTCTTGTGTCGGTACAGCAGGGCTTCTGACAAATCCTATGCCCCCTCCACCAGAATAACGAATGCATTATTCCTCTGCTAGTCACTCACTCATTTATTAGCTTTATTCACAGTATTTTCAATGACAATGGCTTTTCTAAAGAAAGAAAGGAAGTACCTTTATGATCAACTAGGAACATTGTGTTGAATGAAACATGTCATTATTAACCTTTTAGAAATGTACCATCAATTTCTTCTCATTAGTTTTCTTCTTATTGTCAAGTAAAGGTCTTGATATTCAGTATTTTGATGGATTCACTATCCAGATACCTGTAAATGAGGACACTTTGAGGTATAGTGTTATCCCTTTATGGCTTATTAGCAAATATTGTCTGAAATTTCTATAGTTTTTATACATGAAGCATTCTTTAAAATGTAAGTGTAACCTTTGATGTAGCTTGTTGAAATAAGGTACTTTATATGGTAATGATTCAAACACCCTGCACTTGGAATCCATAATATAAGTTTTCATTGAACTCCAGTTTGCATCTAGAACACAAAGTGCTCCTATTTAAATAAGTATCAGATAAATTAACATACATGTCTAGAACTGATAACTTTGATAAAATATCAGAATTAGGGATGTCCATCACTGCGAAATCCAGTTCTGTTTTTGACTTGATGGAGTTCTGCAGCATCTATGACTTCATTTGTGTTTGCGAGCTGAGCTGCAGACTTCCCCAAACTCTTGGAACCATTTTTGAGCATTTTGAGGGGTGGGCTGGGGTGGGGACAAGTCCTGCAATCCAATTTCTGAGCAATTACAGCCAAATTTGCATGAATTGCTCAGACATTTGTGCAAATTGCAGAATCTGCAGGGGAAAAACATGTGCAAAATCACCAGAAAATCCATGGGCTGGTCTGGCTCGCTGCAGACCAAGTTAGGCACTGCAGTGGAAACCAGAATGAAGTCTGGGGGGAGCAACCTAGAAAAGCCCATTAAATTCCACCCTGCTAATGGATTTTTATTTATTTATTTATTTATTTATTTTATTCCATTTATATACCGCCCCATAGCTGAAGCTCTCTGGGCAGTTTACAAAAATTAAAAACATTGAACAATTAAAACAACGATATACAAAATTTAAAAGCATAAAGCATAAAAACAAGTTAGAATTACAATATCCTTCTGGGTCAAAGCACAACAACAACACAACAACACAAAAACCCTCATCATATGCTGCTAAATGCCTGGGAGAAGAGGAACCCTAATCGGAATACACTAACCTAGTGGGGAATCCTTTTCACATTGACTCATCTGCCAAGAAATCCCTGTGTGTCTTCCACAGAACCCCAGTGTGTTCTGTGAGACAGTTGGGCCTTACAATTGCACCATATGGACTGGAGTACAAACTACAGTCTTTACCCATTTCCTTAGTGTCACACATTAGCTGCTATGAGATAAAGGTGATCTGGGAAATTACAGGCCAGTTAGCCTAATGTCTGTTCTGGGTAAATTGGTTGAAAGCATTATTAAAGATACAATTAGTAAGCATATAGAAGGACTAGCCATGTAAAGGCAAGTCCTGTCTCACTAACCATTGAGCATTCTTTGAGAGTGTCAACAAACATGTAGACAGGGGTGATCTGGATGACATTGTTTACTTGGACTTCCAAAAGGCATTTGATAAAGTCCATCACCAAAGAAGCCTGAGCAAATTTAGCAGACATGGAATAAGAGGAGAGGTCCTCTTATGGATCACTAACTGATTAAAGAACAGAAAGCAGAGAGTAGGAATAAATTCTCCCAATGGGGGTGAGTAAATAATCAGGTTTAACTTTTATATATTTCTATTTATATGTTTTAATTGTATATGTTTTAATTTTGTAAAGATGCCTTGAGTGCTGGTATTGGGGGAAAAGGCGGGATAGAAATAATAATAGTAATAATCATAATCATAATCATAATAATAATACATCCACACTAACATCCAGAAAACAGCCAAACTCAAAACATGTTAAATAGGAAGGATGTTTCTAAGTCAGTAAAGGACAGCATGACTTTGCAACGCTTGTCATGTCTGTCTAGAAAAACTGCCACGAGCAAGAAAAGAGTGACAGACAAGGACCATATACAGACAGAAAAAAAAAATTCGAACATGGCATATTCTAAGGTGACACTTTTAGCAGCCTATGGTTTTGCCTGTGTCTGAATCCACTAACCAACACCCTTAGCAACACCACATACGGCATCGATGTAAAACACCAAAAACAAACAAAGCACAGAATCAATCACCTCCTGTACATGGATGACATAAAAATCTAGGCTTCAACTTCAACACAGATAAAAGGCCTCCTACAAATTTCTGAATAACTGATGACAGACATGAAAATGGAATTTGGGATAGGAAAATGCAAGATATTACGCATAGAAAGAGGAAAATGGAAAGAAGAAGCAACATCATAAACACTAAATAATGAAATATTAGATAACATGGAAGAAAATGAAACATACAAATAGGATTCCAACAACACAAAAACCAATCACTCCACAGTAAAAACTCAACTAAGAATGCAATATAAAACTCGCCTATCACAAATCCTAAAATCTAAACTCAACTCAAAAAACTTTTTCAAAGCCATCAACACCTATGCAATACCCATCCTCATATACTCATTTGGAATCATACACTGGTCACACGCTGAACTTGAAGAAATAAACAGACTCAATTGCACCAAACTCACAAAATACCGCATGCTCCATCCCAACTCATGCACTGAAAGAATAACAATCGGCAGGAAAGAAGGAGGAAGAGGTCTGCTGGACATTAACAGAATTCATGCTAAACAGATAAAATCACTCAGAGAATTCTTCCACACCAAAAACACCCCCATTCATAAAACCATTGTAAAAGCAAATAAAAACTACACCCCACTCAACCTAGCACTACAAAATGAAGATCAAACACAACCACTTACAGTTGCAGAGAAAAAAGAAAAATGGGCACAAGAAGCACTCCGTGGGAAGCACTACAACATAATACAGAACCCACAAATAAACAAAGAACAATCAGAATGGCTCAGGAAAGGTGAGCTATTTCCATAAACTGAAGGATTCCTAATAGCTATACAGGATCAAGTTATAGCAACCAAGAACTACCAAAAATACATCATAAAAGATAACAGTGTAACAACAGACCTATGCAGGAAATGCCATCAGTTCCAAGAAACAATAGACCATACAACAGGAGGATGTAAAATTCTGCCAGGAATGGACTATACGGACAGACACAATACAGCTGCAAAAATAATTCACCAACAACTGGCCATTAAATTCAACCTTATCAAACAACCTACACCATACTATACGTATTCACATGAAACAATCTTGGAAAATGCAGATCATAAAATATATTGGGACAGAACAATTCATACGGACAAGACAATACCTTGCAACCGACTAGACATAACGTTCATAGACAAAAAAGAAAAACACACATACCTCATTGACACAGCAATACCGAATGACAAAAATATTGTTGAAAAGGAAGAAGGAAAGAGAGACAAATATACACCACTGACCACGGAAGTCAAAGAACTATGGCAACAGGAAAAGGTCACAATTATTCCATTAGTCACATCAGTTACCGGCATCACATTAAAAACAAATATTAAAAAAAATACAGAAAACCTACAGAAACTGGCCCTACCAGAATACATCCACACCAACATCCAGAAAGCAGTCATAATTAAAACATGCTCAATCATCAGGAAATTCCTGAATCAATAAAAGTCAGCATGACGGCAAAACCCATCATGTCCATCTAGAAAAACCACCATGAGCGAGAAAGAGATAATAACAATAACAACAACAACAAATGTTCCACAGGGATCTGTATTGGGACCGATGCTTTTCAATTTGTTCATAAATGATCTGAAATTAGGAGTGAGCAGTTAAGTGGCCAAGTTTCCTGAAGACACCAAATTATAGGGTGCTTAAAACAAAAACAGATTGTGAGGAGCTCCAAAGGGATCTCTCCAAACAGGGAGAATGAGCATATGAATGGCAAATGCAGTTCAATGTAAGCAAGTGTAAGATGATGCAAGCTGGGGCAAAAAATTCCAGCTTCAAGTGTGACCTGATAGGATCTGAGGTAGCAATGACCAACCAAGAAAGAGATCTTGGGGTTATGATGTTAACCCCATCAAGATGTCAAACCAGTATGAACAGGCAAACTCCATTTTAGGCATAATTTGAAAAGGAACTGAGAATATAACTTCCAATATCATATTGTCATTATACAAATCTATGCAACCACTCTTAGAATACTGTGTACAGTCCTGGTCACCATACTAAAAAAAGATATTGTGGAGCTAGAAAAAGTGCAGAAAAGAGCAACTAAAATGATCAAGATGCTGGAGCATCTCACCTATGAGGGAAAGTTATAACAGCTGGGATCATTTAGCTTGGGGAAAAAAGTAAGGTAAGGGATGACATGATAGAGGTGAACGAAATTATGCAATACTAGAACTCAGGTTCATCCCATGAAGCTGATTTGTGAGAGATTTAGGACAGATAAAAGGAAGTACTTCTTCACACAGTGCATAGTTAAGCTGGAATTTACTACCACAAGATGTAGTGATGGCCACAGGGGGGTTAAATTCCCGGAGGGGAAGGGTATAGGCTGACCATATGAAAAGGAGGACAGGGCTCATGTAACTTTAACAGTTGTAGAGAAAAGGGAATTTCAGCCAGTGTCATTTGTATGCAATTAGTTTCTGATGATATTTCCTCTTCATCACAACAGTTAAAGTTGCAGGCACTATACTACAGTGACCATATACAAAAGAAGGCAGGGCCCCTGCAACTTTAACTGTTGTGATGAAGAGGGAATTTCACCAGGAACTAATTGCATACAAATGACACTGGCTGAAATTCCCTTTTCTCTGCAACTGTTAAAGTTACATGAGCCCTGTCCTCCTTTTCATATGGTCAGCCTAGAAGGGTATCAATGGCTACTAGTCATGATAGCTATGTGCTACCTCCAGTATCAGAGGCAGTAGGCCTATGTACACCAGTTGCTGGGAAACATGGATGAGAGGGTGCTGTTGCACCTGTGCCCTGCTTGTGGCTTCCTGGTTGACAGCTGGTTGGCCACTGTGTGAACAGAGTGCTGAACTAGATATCCTTGGTTTGATTCAGCATGGTTTTTCTTATGTTCTGATCATTGTAACATCGAATACTATCAACCAAAATACTGATGTCTCCCTGAAACAGAGGCAGTAGTGATATTCCCCAATGCAGCTTCTAGGAGAAGCGGCATTTTGTGTGTGTGGGGGGGGGGGCTCTCTCCCAAGTAAAAATTTCAGGTTCATCCAGCTCAAGGGATGCTCAGAAGACAACCCATATTTGCTCAATAAATGTGAGAGGGGATAGCCATGCCTCCTCTACACCAATACAAATGCTGACCATGTTTATATCATGTTCTGTGTCAGTGTAAAGAGGGCCTACATGCATACAGTTGTTTGTACATAGGGCTCCTCCCCATTAACAGGAACCCATGTAAATGCAGAATGTGTGGCCCCCAAAAGATGTAGTCAGTGTGTATATTGGCATAGAGTGCATGCAGCTAGTCTGTGAGCATGATTCCACTACCATGCATGTACAACATATGGGAGGAACGGTAAACTTAATACCACTACATGTGGTCCCCATAGCCATTATTGTAATTCCCCAGCTGCTAAACTTGCCATGGCAGTAGCAAAGAATAACAAAATTACTCAAGAAAAGAAGGTCTGCTGGAACTGGGAGCACCTTGTTTAGAAGCAGAATCCCAGGAATCCGATTCTGCATGGAAACTAGATCCCCACCCCCACCCCATTGCATGCTTTGTTTCCTTGGGAAATCATGGGAGGATGTTTTCCACCATACTGGTGACAAGGTCAGCTGCTGAGGCAGCACCATAATTGATGGTGTAAGGGCAGGTATATGACCTCCAGGGGGTTCTTAGGAGCAATATGACCCCCTATGAGCTGATGTTTATGTCTAGAATATACACATCATATTCTCCTGTCAATGCAAATTGCAGGGGAATTTAACCCAAACAACAGAGGTGGGACCTGACATGTAAGTAGATCCTATAGATTTATGTATGCTTTACTCAACCCTTTTGGGTCGTGGCTTGTTTTCTGTGTTATTGGGCAGGGGTTTGCTGCAGTTCCCCATGAGGAATGATTTGAGCAGCCTGATGCTATCTGTGTTGTTTTCAAGAACTTATGCTGTAACATCCTGGTTTTTTGCTTGTGGCACACTTGTAATCTTTATTCTGCTGCTGTGCCATGTGAGTTGAGACAGACACATTTCTTTGTTTCACCCAAAGTTCCTTACAAATACAATTAGAGACTATGAAATCAGGAAAAAAAAATTCATTTCAGGGGCAATGTTGCATAAAGTTGGAACTGGCCCTTGTTCCCCGATAGCGCTAGGTATCCTAGGTAGTGCTGAAAGAGGGGTATCAAATTATTTCAAATGGTTGTCAGTTCCAAAATATAGGAAGGCCTTTACACAGGGCAGATTCAACGTACTCCCCTCCAAGTTGTTGGAGGGGAGATATAGTAAGATTCCCCTGCTCTACCCCAGCTCTAGCTCTGAGGTAGAGACAGTCTCCCACGTGCTTCTCAGTCGTGAGTTCTATAATGGGCAATCTTCTCAATTTTTAAGTGGATTTTTTTTGTGGTGTTGTTACCTATATTGGGTTGCTAAAGCCCCTTTACATCTCCCTTTACTCTAAAAAGTCAAACAAATGAGAAAACACAAGAAGCAGATCTGATTAATAGTGCAATCCCATGCACATCTACTCAGACCTAAGCCCCATTGAGTTCAAGTTCTAGACACAGTAAACAAAATGAATAGCATTTGGTTGCTTAAATCTCCCAGGAAAATATGTATAGGATTGCAGCCAAAGATACTAAATTAACAACAACAATAGGCTTCTGGGGAAGAAGAGAGCGGGAAGATCTGAACATATGTGGTTCCTTTTTTCTCCCCACATTTCTTCCAACTGCTGACAGACAACACATCACCCTTCTTAAGCTGCCCCTCATCTCTTCACTCCAGCACAACCACCTATCTGATTTTATTTATTTATTTATTTATTATTTTCATTGCATATGTTTCCAATATTATAACTGGGTTGCAAGCTCCCATTAATTGTGTGAAAATAACTTGGAGTCACCTAATACAGCTGACTGGCTGTAGGTCCAGGATGGCTTGGGTGGTGGGGGAGAAATACCCTTCCCCTGTGTCCCGCTCGAGTGGCCGCGGGGAGGCTATTGCTGGTGCGGGGGAAGAAGAGACGTGCCCTGCCCTGATCGGGTAGGGCATAGTGGTGCCACTGGCCAGGGGAGGAGCGGCAGCGCCTATATAAGGCAGCCGCATCCAACCACCGGCCTCTTTGGATCCCTGCTGCCGAGGGCAAGCGATCGGTCTACTCTATGGAGGAAATGCCACGAGGGGCGGCCTTTCGAGCCATTTTCTAGTCACGCAGCTGAGATCTGGAGAGGACGTGAGGCAGCTGACTGCTTCACTAGTAGCCTCGTCTCTCTGTGTAGCAGGACTCGGCTGGGCTCCTGCTGCAGGGGTTTCTTCCTGCACGGAGAAAATGAGGGAGGAGCCCAATTGGAAGCTCCTGGCTGCAAGGAGGCTGCAGCTTCAGCTGAAGTTCAGCCTGTTGTGGAAGAGCAGCAACTGTGAAATACAAAGACGATGTGGAGAGGCGGGGGGGGGGGGGGTTGGGAGCTGTGTCTCCGGGCCTTTGTTTAAAGTGATTTTTAGGCAACCCTGTGCTATAGGCAGCAGAGTGGCTGAGAGCCAGCTAGCAAAGCCACGTTGCTTTAGTTAAGCAGGATTAAGCCTAGACAATGCAGCAGCATGAGGAGAGAAACCGCGGGGAAAGCTTTCCTGCTGTTGCTGCGCCGGCTTGGTTTTCCGGCTGGGAGCAGGGGAAGCGCGTGCGCGTACCCTCTGGCCTCCTTTCCTTTGCGGGCGACTCTTCTTTGTGGAAGGCTGATCAGGCGCGGTTGGGTGTGAGAGCATGTCTGCTGCTGCACGTGGGTGTGCGCAGCTGCGGTGGCGGCAGCAGCAGTAGCCCCTTCCTGCACCTGCAGGGCTCGGCTGATTTTTCAGCTGGCTGAGGAATGCTGGGAGGTGCAGCATAGCGCCAGCAGTACCCATTCTGATCCGTGGCAGTGGCGCTCAGGCTAGCCTCAGCCTTCAGTGCTGGTGGCGCCCGGCTTTCTCTATGGCTGGATGAGGGGTGCATGTCTGCTGCTGTGCGGAGGAGGAGGAAGAAAGGACTTTCAAAGCGCTCGTCTCTTTTTTAAGAGCAGCAAAGGTTTTTCCGGAGGGCCAATAGGACTTTCCTCAGTGCAACACAGGCTGCAGCTTGTCCTGGGGATTTCCCCCTCTTTTATGCCCCAGCTTACCATGGGGTCAGTGGGCAAGGGATTCCTGAGAGTCCTGGGCCAGTTACTGGGTGGCCAACCTCCTCCCTTTTTGGTGCTGTCATTGCACAAGGCTGGGGAAACCCAGCGCCACATGGGAGGCTGAATGGGCTCTCTTCTCCACACCAGGTATAGGAAGGGGCCATAGCTCAGTGTGTTGAAGCATTTGATTTGCATGCTTAAGGTCCCAGTTTGATCCATAGCTTTTTCAGATAGTTTAAGGATAAGAATCCTGCCTGGATCTGCAGACCAATGGGCTGACAGTACAAGACAGCTTCCTCTGTTTATAGGGTAAAGGAACCTTGGCCAAAGACCCTCAGTCTGAGAGTTTAAATCCCCTTAGTTGTATCATAGAATAGTAGAGTTGGAAGGGGCATGTAAGGCCATTCAGTCCAACCCCCTACTCAAGGTAGGGACCCACCTTGAAGCTTACCTGACAGATGCCTGTCCAGCTGCATCTTGAATGCCTCTGGTGTGGGAGTGCCCACAACCTCCCTAGGTCATTGGTTCCAGTGTTGTGCTGCTCTAACAGTCAGGAAGTTTTTTTCCTGATTTCCAGCCGGAATCTGGCTTCCTGTAACTTGAGTCCATTATTCCACATCCCGCACTCTGAGATGATTGAGACGAGATCATGGCCTTCCAGGAGAGTTGCAGAGAGTTGGCTAGTTATTGCCTAGTTACTCTTTGCCTCTGGTGTAATTTCCGCCCTCACATTTTTATTTTTATTTTTTGGTGTACAACTATGCCACCCCCACCCCCCACCCTCATGAAAGGGTGAGGGGGGAAATGGGAAGGGTTAAGTAACCACAGGGTATATTTATGGGTGCATATTGCAGGGGATGCCAACTGGTGCTGAAGAGGTATGAACCTCGGCAGTGCTGGGATTAGAGACAGCATGGGTGGTCCATATCCACTTTTCAGCACAACACCTCAGAAAAGTGCCCCAGGGCTATTAGAAGACAGGTGCAGTGTGCTAATTGGTTTGTTTTAGCCCGCCTGGATGCCATTGAGCGATCCACTTCACTCAGGCTACTTCATCGGTGACAGACCAGCAATCTATAGGTGGCCCTCCTGCAAAACTATTCAGTCACATTCAATTAATGTGGAGAACCAGGTTTTAGGAGAGCAGGGCAGGGACATAGGACCAGGGTGAGTATGGGTCAGGGGCCTGCTATCTCTCACTGTCTCACGCATTCAGCTAACAGCACATGCCCCTAACGCGGGCTTCCCAGCATTATTATCTGGGGCAGTGACATGCTATTTGGGGTTAGAGAGCCTCCACTGCATTGCCTGGGATGCCCATCCTAGAACAAGAGTTAGTCACACATCCTGGGTGCCAGAAGCTGTGCATGGTAAGGGTAACCCCATTGGCTCAGCACATCGACATGCCAAGTGGTGCCCCCCTTTGGGGCTTCCAGCACTGGGGGCTGTGCTAGTGGCACATTAGGCACCAGCTGCCTGGATGACTGGGTGTCGACTGACAACTGCAAATGCTACCACAGCATAAGCATTCAATATCAGGAATCTAGGATTCATATGCCAGAGCTGGCCCAACTTGGGTGACCTCCACCCTCTGGAATACCACCTGCCCCCAGAGACATGACCCAGAGAAGATAATTTATTGACATTTTCCCCTTCTTGTTCCCTGCATCTGGAACGAGGGATTGAGACAATAGGTGACAATAGGGAAGGTTCGAGTCAGGTGCAGGAAGGTGTCACACACATCTGCCAGTTGGCTGTCAGGATAACTAATATGGATGACATACAGCAGAAATTTTCAGAATGAGCTTCAATCCCATTTAATTATCTTAACATAGTTATAGAGTATACACGGAGTATGTAGTAGGGCTTTGTTGGCCTATGGAAGGTATTTCCCATGAGGATGGCCTTTTGATTCCACCTCCATTTGGAATATTAAGGATAAGGACACAGTTACAGTGCATGACTCCAGTCAAGCCTCCTTTTTCAGATATGGCAGTGGGCACATATTAACCAAAGAACTCCCCCCTCCACTCAAAGGGCAAGTGTGTAGCAGGCTGTTCGTAGTTTGTGATGGAGGGGACTTAGCTAAGAGGATAAAGAAGCCCTTAAATCAGGGGACCACTACTATGGTTGTTCAGGCTGTACTTACAGCCTGAGGATGCTCTGTTCCCATGGCAAGGCTTTTGTAGGCTTCCGAACCACACTCAAAGGGCAGCACATCCCCAATTCTCAATCAGAAGTCTACATGGGGCAAATAACAGCTGAGTATGGCAGTAATAGAAGTGGAGGTCACTGTGGGCAGAGTTCCAGGCCATGTTCCCATAGCCCCCAATACCCAACTGGAGAGAGTCACTATCAATAATCCTGGAGAAGGTACAGTGTGCATACAAGTTAGTTCTTAATACAGGCTTCTATACTGTTATGATTCCTGTTCTCTGGTTTTGGGGTACCATGTAATTAATGCAGGCCTTGCATTATGGGCTTATGACCTGGGAAGTTTCACTAGCTCATTAGAGGACAGAAGGCCCTCCACCCTCGGCATTTCACTGAATGCCAGTAACCATTACAGTAGTCTTCCACTGGTAGACCGGTGATAGTCCAGACATGACCGGCATGATCCTCCATTTACACAAAGCCACACTATATGCCCTACATGAGGTTTTGAGCACTGCATGTTGTCTGCAGAGTAGTAGCTGCGGGAGGGCCTTCCTGAAGCAGCTTTGCATTGCAATGCAGATGTTAGGTAGCCATTTCACCAGGTTTATGTTGTTACTGTCATGTGTGGTAATCTGAGAGTATGGTCTCAATTTACAAGAGATGTCGGACCTAGTCAGAACCTTCAAGTTGCACAGCCTTCTGCACCCTGTTAGGGTGGGCGTGGGAATTGCCTGTAGTATCCAACGCTAGGCATCCACTCTTCCAACCGTTTATCTGGAATATGGCTTGCTGTGTGTGGCTCTCCCTCCAAGGCTACCTTATTTTATGCTGCATTTGACTGCCTTTGGACACTTAGAGCCCTCTCTCCGGGGGTCTCCCTAAGATAATGTCTACACTGGAGCCCGGCTATAACAAGCCAATTCCTTCTCCCTGCATGCGGTGTGCATTAAATTTTGATGGATTAGGACAGACTAAAGGAGCTTCGTACATGGGTTGTCTACATTTACCACTTAGGTTCACAATTTTGGCACATGAAGGTGTTACAGACTTTCCAGGCTACTCGGGGGTCAGAAGATCTCTCCCTCTAGGATCACTGTGACGGAGCTCCAGAACCTAGAGATCAATTCTGTGCTGTCACAAGCCTGGCTTTGCTAGTGTTAGTCCTGGGAGCCTCCCACCTTGTTACAGATACCTTAGGTATCAGGATGCTTATAAGGATGCCTCTATGTCCTTGCAGCCACAAAGTTCAGGCAAGGGCAGGCAGTTTCTCAAGGCTTTTCATTCCTATGTCTGGCTATTTTCAGGGCAGCAGGAGTGCATTGAGTTCTTAGTTCTGGCACTTACGTTTCCTTTATCAGATAGCTGGAATGTATGTAAACCAGTGCAGTGGCTCATTTGTGGGCACAGCATCATTGGCGGGGCCAGATGGAGGGCCCCCCTGGATCACAGTTAAGACTCTGCCAGTTCCAACTGCCGGTAGTTTGGCAGATTTGGCATACTGTCGAGTGCCTCCTGCACAAGTTGTGTTAGCTAAGTTGGGTGCATGGCCCATAGTAGGTATTGGTGTTAGGCCTATGGGGGAAAGACCTGGTGATGCAAAGGAAAAGCTCCTTCCCTGCATGCTTTGGCCAATTAGCAAGTGAGAATGGCAATGCCGTGGTCCTGCCTGATTCCCAGAAAGGTCTGGAGGGATGGCTGGAATCCAAACTCATGTTTTCTTCTTCTCTTAGATGACTGGAATGTATGTAAATCAGTGCAGCTGCTCATTTGTGGGCATGGCATGGTAGGCTAGACCGGACAGAAGGCTCCCCGGATCACAGCTAGGACTCTGCCAGTTTCAACACCCAGTAGTTTGGGCAGAGGGAGCATGCTGTCGAATGCCTCCTGCCCATGTTATTCCAGCAAGGTCTGGTGCATCACCCTCAGTAGGTATTGATGTTATGCCTATGAGGAACCACCTGGTGGCAAAGACAAAGCTCCTGTTCTCCTGGCTTTGGCCGACTTGCAAGCGAGAATGGTGATAATGTAGTCCTGCCTGATTCCCAAAAGGTCCGGAGGGACGGCTGGAATCTGAGATCTGTTAGTCTCATACCCACATTGTTCCAGCAAGGTACGGTGCATTGTCCTCTGCAGGTGCTGGTGGTACACCTGGGGAGGAAAAGACCTTGATTTGATTCCCAGAAGGGAATGGAGACATGGTTGGGATCCGCAGGCCCTGGGCTGGGCGTGGAAATAGGTGAACTGAGAGATTGCCATTGCCTTGCGGTCACACGGCAATGGAATAATTGTTCCCCCTCAGATTGACAGACAAGGAGGGAGCTATATAGGTAAGATGTGGTCCATTTGACTGATACTGGCAATGATATATTCCTCGAAGATCTGCAAAGGACCCTGCATGAGTTAATTCAGCGCAGGTGGGGGGGATTGACTAAACAGAGGTTTGTCAATCTCCTGTGGTGTTAGGGGCGGGCACGTCTAGAGAACAGGGATGGTGATCATTCTGTGGCACCATTAAGTGGTGACAGGTGATGCCTGAGGGCCTTCCGCTGAGGGTTCTGCGGCCCCAGTGGAGGGATAGGGCTTACCTGTGAGGCCACTCACCTCGCTCCACCTGGGTGTCACAGCTCGGGGGGGGGGGAGCGACACAGGAAGGCCTCCCCTCCCCAAAAGGGGTAGGCCTGGGAGTGGTGAGCAATGTGCTGCCACTCCGCAGGCTTAGAATGTTTCGCCCGTTAAACGCCTATTAGTTATATGGCGTAGAGAGGGCCCGCCCAGTGTTCCCCTTGCAGATCTTAATAAATGTGGCCCTGATTTGAAACCATACATACTTTGTGTCATCTCTTTATTTCCACCCAATTCACCTGCAATGGAGTATGCAATTAACTTACACTGATTGGACATAACAAGCCTGTTCTCCTCAAGCTTAAAAGAAAATTAAAAGTCTTTTAAAGCATTTTAAAATATTTGTGTATTATGTTTTATTATCTTCGTACATGCAATGTGATTTTGTATTTTATGGTGTGTTGGCATGTTTATTGGTTTTATATTGTTGATTTTACTGTGATTTTATTTGTATTTTTATCATCATCATTGTTAGTGTAAAATGACTAGAGAAATTCATTTTATGAGGCATTTAATAAATATAATAAATAAATAAATAAAAAGAATAACAACGGAGATTCCTTCACAGGCCAATTGGGCCCCCGCCTCCACCTTGGTCTGCATTTGGCCAACAGGGTGGACATTCTGCACCACTGGCTTTCAGGGTTCACTACTACAAAATGTGATGATAGCCACTAACTTAAGACAAAACCTTTAAAGGATTAGAGAAATATATGATGGTTGTGTCTTTCGATGACTATTAACAAAAGGGAAACTCCATTTACAGGGAGACAGAATATCTATGAGTACCAGATACTGGGGACAAATGTTGGGGGGGGGGGGATTAAAGCCCTTATCACTTTCCTAACCTGATCATGAGCTGGAGATGTACAAGAATTTAATTTCCATTCACAAATCATGCAAACATACCCCACTTGCAGTTCTGAATGTGAATATGAGGAGTGCTTTGTTTCCTCCCACCAATAAATGTTTACAAATTCCTGAATTTGTGATTGTGTTTGAAAAATGTGCATTTTAATTAGGGGTGTGCATCAGATCGGATCCGATCCACGATCCAAATCCGATCTGCCCCAGAATCAGAAAATTCCAATCTGATCTGATCCGATCCGACCAACCCTCCGATTCGATTTGATCCGCCGAGGTCCAATCCGGATCGGAAAAAATCGGCGGATCGGATGCCATTTTGAATGCTTTTCCCCATAGCCTAGTATTGTGTTACAAACATGCCTATAACTTTTTCATTTTTAAAGATAGAAGGATGAAATTTGGGCACTTTGTAGATGGGTTAGGGGTAGTTATCTGTGAGAAATTTCAGAATGATTGGTGCAGGCGTTTTGTGGCAATTACTTTTTTAATAAAAAGCCCGAAATGCCTATAACGTTTTCATTTTTAAAGATCCACACATGAAACTTTGCCACATTGTAGGTGGTACATTGGGACCTATGTGTGTGAAATTTCAGAAATGTAGGTGCTTGCCTTGTGTGGCAATTAATTTTAGAAAAATGGGTAGTAGTGGGGTAAATACAGTTATGCCTCCAACATTTTATTTTTAAAGATACAAACAGGAAACTTGGGCACATTACAGGTACCACTTTGCTTGATATGTATGTGAAATTTCAGAAAGCTAGGTCCAGGCATGTGGTGGCAAGGTATTTTTGAAACAATTAGGAAAGATACACCTATAACTTTTTTATTTTAAAAGTTAGAAGTCTGAAAGTTGCTCACTTTGTAGATGGGTTAGGGGTAGTCTGTCAGAAATTTCAGAAAGTTAGGTCCAGGCATTTGGTGGCTACAAATTTTTTAGATTAAAAGTTACAAAAGTTTTTCCACAGAGGCTTGGGCTGTCAATTGCACCCCCTCCCCGCCTCCCCCTCCCTCTTTTATCTGTCAAAACTCCGTGTTGTTGTAACGTTTAATCTAAAAAAATTGTAGACAAATGTTGAAAACAGAATATTAATTAGGTTAACCTTTGGTCTGACCCAGTATGGCAACTCTTACGTTCTTATATGATCTGTAAAAGGCATTTCTTATAGGCCTCCTCCACACGGGGCGTTTAATGAGCCTTGAAGGCTCATTATAAATTTTACCTACACACGAGCGGAGCGCAAAACGGGCATACAGGCGCGTTATCTCCCCGATAATGCGCATTTTCGAACGCGCGTTAAATAGCGACTTTTATTTTGCTCCGGCCGTAAAAGCGCATTTTCGCTGTGTGAACAAGCGATTATGCGCATTAACTACCTGGAAAGCGCTTTTTGGGCATCTTTTAATGCGCTTCGCCGCTTCCCGCCGCCTCCCGTGCAGAGGGATTGTGAGTAAATGCGCCTCCGCGATAATGCGCATAATCGCGGAACCAGGCGCAAAGGCGCATTCTTGTGGAGGGGGCCATAGTCTTATCTTTATGATCAGTTAACTCGATAAATTTTAGAAGAATAGCTGTGTTCACATACACACAAAGCCAAGTACATCAGATACAACAATAACCCTTTGACCAGTACAAAAGCTTAATTTTTATGTTCGTACCCTTTCTATTATCTTTCGGCCTCCCTGGGGTCTCATCTGGTTTTTCTTTGGCTATGTTGGCTGCTAGCCATACCCTTTAATTTGAACAGAGGTGTTTTTAATTCAGCTGTAATGTGACGTCTCCATGTAGGCAGCCATTACTATGGTGAAAGACTACTTGTCTGACCAAGCAAATAAATGGATCTCTGATATTACCTTTCAAGAGACCCTGAATATAGGTTGCCTAGTGTGAAAATTAGGGATGTGCATCGTATCGGATCCAATATCCGATACCGATTAAAATCAGAGGAATTTGGACATCCAATTCACAATTCCAATACAGTCCCTTGTTGATCCGATTTTTTCCGATCCAATATTTTGGTCTCCGGTTTTAATCGGAAAAAATTAGGGATGTGCATGGACCCCAAAAATCATATCGGAATCGGAACTTCAGATTTTGTAAAATATCGGATTGGAAAAATCAGAGGTCCATGTTATTGGATCCGATCTGACACCTATAAAAAATCGGAAGTTCCGATTTCAATATCAGACCACCATTTTAGGTGTTTTCCCCATAGGCTTGCCTTGGGGAAAAGAAAGCATTCCCCCAATGCACGTCTATGGGAAAAACAGCTAAAATAGAGGCCCTCCTCCCTCCCTCCCTCCCTCGCGCTCCTTACCTGCTGCCATCCCCTGCTGCCGTCTGCTGCTTCCATCTACTGCTAATGAGATGTTGTGGCCTGGTTCTTAGTAGAGCACCCGGTGCATCGTTGCTCTACTGAGAAGCAGGCTGCAAAGCCTAATTCTCAGTAGATGGAAGCAGCGGACGGCAGCGCGGGATGCCTGCAGGTAAGGGTGGACCTCCCTCTCCCCCTCTCCCCCCACTCGCAGTCCTTACCTGGCAGCATCCCATACTGCCATCCGCTGCTTCCATACTATTGATAAACAGACCACAAAGCCTGTTCCACAATAGAGCAACGGCGCGCTGAGTGATGACGTCACCCGGCGTGCCGGCGCTCTATTGTGGAGCAGGTCGCAAGGCCTGTTTATCAGTGGTATGGAAGCAGCGGGCAGCAGGTAAGGAGCGTGAGTGTGGGGCGAGAGGAAGGTCCCTGGTCACCCACTGCCATGTTTTCTCCATAGACTTGCATTGAGGGAAAGCTTTCTTTCCCCCAGTGCAAGCCTATAGCAAAAACACATAAAATGGAGGCCCGATTGTTTTTTTCCTGATATTAATCGGGTACAAAAAAAATCAGATCTGGAGAAATCAGACCTCCTGCAGCCAGCATCGGAATTGGACACTGGATGCCTGATTTCCACCAATTTATATCAGTATCAGGTATTGGGTCTGATATGATGCACATCCCTAGGGAAAATCGGACACCATTTTGAATGATTTTCCCCATAGCCTAGTGTTGTGTTACAAAAATGCGTATAACTTTTTTATTTTTAAAGATAGAAGCATGAAATGTGGCCACTTTGCAGATGGGTTTGAGGTAGTTATATCTAAGAAATTTCAAAAAGATAGGTCCAGGTATTTTGTGGCTATGATTTTTTACGAACGAACCAGGAATGCCTATAACTTCTTTATTTTTAAAGATTCACACATGAAACATTGCCGTGTTGCAGATGGTATGTTGGTACTCATGTGTGTGAAATTTCAGAAACATAGGTGCTTGTCTTGGGTGGCAATTAATTTTTGAAAAAAATGATTTAAATTTAATGCACTTCTTTCTATTTCTTCCATTTCATTTTATTTTTCAAATAAATGTCTTTTTTCTTTCAATTTTGTTTTGGAAATTAACAAAAAGTTTTTTGAAGTTTCAAATAAATATAAATAAAATTCATTTCTTGGTAGCTCAAACAGTTTTAAAAAAACAATTATAGTCTTTCTCACCTTTTCAAATCTTCTTAACTTCTTTCACCCTTCACTTGGCCAAAGAACTGTACAGATTCTCATTTGGCCAATTAGGTTTCTCAAGTACTAAAACTTGAGAAAAACTGTGAAACACATCCAAATGAAAAAGTATCCTCTGGGGAAATGTTGGATACTATGCGTTGGGTTCCTAATGTACCCACACTGACCTGTGGACTTTACAGCTGCCATTGAGTTGATATATACCTCCTTTTATGACTTCATATATTCTTAATACCATACTTTTACAATTTATGCTGTGTTGCTTATGAGAATCAGCCATTGTAATGTGCATGAACACTTTCATGAAATCCTGATGTTGTACCAGTGGTGACATAAATGCCATCTAGTACAATCCAGTGGTGCCTCATTCCCATTCCCAAATGTGAGTTTTTGTTGTTTGAGTAGGAAAAGTGCACATTTTGGAACATGTTTTAAAGCACACAACAAAATAGATGCTGTGACCTCTCGGTTTCACCTGTGCTACCCACCTGACTACACCTGACAAGATGCTCTACGCCAACAGCACTTAGGACTCACTTCAATCCCCCCGTGCTGAAGATACTTGTTAGAGTTCAGGTTTACTGCTGATGCCCCTGCCTTGCCTTAACTATTTTAGGCCCTCTCAGCACCACAGCCCAACAACGTAGCTCTCAGTTCCCCCTTTCCGCTGCCACCAATACCTTCTTCAGGTATGCTCAAAGACCACACCAGTTGATCTAATTAAATGGACTTTATTAAAGAAGTATATTTGTGTAAATAAGCTTAATGGTTTCTTCAGGTTCGAATGTGTTATGGTTACAAGATTTCAAATTGTATTGGTTTCTGTAAGCTCACTCTTAATGGTTTCAGTGTCAAATTCAACTGATCCTTATCTTAGTTATCTATATTCTTGACACTATATCTCATATAAATCTTTCCTATCGTAATCCAGTCTCACTCTCTCAGTAATCATCAAACACTTCTTTTGTCTCCTCAACTCTCCTCAACTACCCCCTTTCTCATCAAATAATACTCCCTGTCAGCCAGAACCATATATACACTCACTCTGTTCTCCAGCTCCTCCCACTCTTACACAGCCAGCCAATCCAGGCACTCCCCTGCCTCCATCCAATCAGCATTCAGGCATTCACTCCCCCCTCCTTCTAACCTATACTTATCAGAACTGTAAACACAAACTGCAAGTACATTTAGGCCTACTTACTTCCTGGAACTGTATGCATTAAAACATTTTACAGACATATATTCCAACATGCATAATATAAACACTAACTTTGCAACTATAATGGCATATAAGATAGCTGAACACATCACAGATGCTTTCCTCCTTTTCTGTGTATTCCCCCCCCCCAAAAAAAGTATGTATTTTCTAAGTAATGCATCTTCTGAATGCAATCACAAGCTCAGGAATATGCCAGGTTTGCCTAAAAAATGCACTCATATTCACATTTACGTTGCAAAAGGGGCAAGTTCTAAAGTTTGACAAACAGAAACAACATTTTCATACATCCCCAATCCAAGCTTATATAATAGCTAGAAAGATGCTGCCAAATAGTAGGAATGCTGCACTGTACATCATCTTGTGAGCTCAAAATTTTCAAATGTGAACAGAGTTGTTGATGGATGGAGAGGATTGGCCGGCTGGTTGCTGATGTCACAACTGTGGTCCTCTCTCTGGTAATAATAATAATAATAATAATAATAATAATAATAATATTTATTTGTAACCCGCCTCTCCCTCCGGATCGAGGCGGGAAACAACAACAATATAAACACAAAAATTCACAACAGTTAAAAATTTTAAAAACAAGAGAACAACACAACATTAAAAATATCCTAAAATTCATCTGGATAGGCCTGTCGGAAGAGGACAGTCTTCATGACTCTCTTAAATTCATGAAGACTGTCAATTTGTCTAACCTCCTCCGACAGACCATTCCACAGTCTGGGAGCGATGGAAGAAAAGGTCCTCTGGGTAACACTCGCCAGCCTAGTTCTGGCTGGCTTGAGTAAGTTCTTCCCAGAGGACCTAAGTGTGCGGGGCGGATTGTACGGGAGAAGGCGATCCCGCAGGTACCCTGGACCCAAACCATGTAGGGCTTTAAAGGTAATATAACCAACACTTTATACTTCGCCCGGAAACTAATTGGCAGCCAATGAAGCGATTTTAAAACTGGTGTAATGTGATCACCCCTAGGTGTACCGGTGACCAACCTGGCTGCCATATTTTGAACAAGTTGAAGTTTCCGGACTAGGCACAAAGGTAGCCCTATGTACAGCGCATTGCAGAAGTCGAGCCTTGAAGTTACCAGCGCGTGCACTACCGTCTTTAGGTCTTCCAACTCTAGGAAGGGGCGCAGCTGGCGTATCAGCCGAAGCTGATAGTAGGCACTCCTGGCCGTCGCATCAATCTGAGCTGTCATCTGGAGCGACGGATCCAAGAGTACCCCCAAGCTGCGAACACAATCTTTCAGGGGGGGTGTAACCCCATCCAGAACTGGTTGACACACCTCCAGACCCAGGTTGGGGCCTTTAACAGCAAGCACCTCCGTCTTGTCTGGATTCAGTTTCAGTTTGTTTTTCCTCATCCAGCCCATTACCGCCTCCAAGCATTCATTCAGAGGAGACACACTATCCTTAGCTGACGATGTTGTTGAAGGCATAGAGAAATATATTTGGGTGTCATCAGCGTATTTATAGCACCCCGCCCCATGCCTCCGGATGATCTCTCCCAGCGGTTTCATGTAAATGTTAAACAGCATTGGAGAAAGGATGGCACCTTGTGGTACACCACATAGCAGCTCCTTTTTTGAAGAGCAGCTATCCCCAAGCATCACCATCTGGAACCTGCCCGAGAGATAGGATCGGAACCACTGAAGCACAGTGCCCCCGATCCCCAATTCCCCCAGGCGCTCCAGAAGGATACTATGGTCGATGGTATCGAAAGCCGCTGAGAGGTCCAGAAGTACCAGCAGGGACACACTCCCCCTGTCGATACTAAGGCGTAGATCATCCACTAAGGCGACCAAAGCGGTCTCAACTCCGTATCCCGCCCTGAAGCCGGTTTGAAATGGGTCTAGAAAATCGGTGTCATCCAAGACTACCTGGAGTTGAAGAGCAACTGCCCTCTCGATCACCTTGCCCAAAAACGGAAGATTTGATACAGGCCTGTAGTTATTAAGGTCCAGGGGATCCAGGGAGGGCTTTTTTAGAAGCGGCCTTACCACCGCCTCTTTTAAACATGATGGAAAACTCCCCTCCCTGAGAGATGCATTAATGATATGCTGTAGATGTGATCTAACTGCATCTCCTCCCTGGACGACCAGCCAGGAAGGACAGGGATCGAGAGGGCAAGTCGTCTTCCTCACACATCCAAGTACCTTGTCCACATCCTCGGTACTCACCAACTGAAACTGATCGAGTGTAATCCTACTCACGGAGTCACTGGACACTCCACTGTCAACCTCTGCTATAACAATGTCGTCTAAGTTGGCTCTTATCCGAGAGATTTTATCTGAGAAATGATCGTTAAAGGCATCACAGCGAACTGCCGAAGGCTCTAAAATCGGATTCAGGGGAGAAGGAGCCTGAGTTAGACCCCTCACCACCCTGAACAGTTCTGCTGGATGTGAATTCGCAGACGCAATGTGTGCAGAGAAGAAAGCTTTCTTCGCTGCACGTATTGCCACTCCATAGAAACGAAGATGTTCTCTATGTCGTGTCTTGTCGGATATAAGTCGAGTTTTCCGCCATCGGCGCTCCAGTCGTCGTCCTTTCCGCTTCAACTCCCTGAGGTCTTCTGTATACCAGGGCGCCCTATTAGAAGCGGGCCGGAGAGGACGTTTGGGGGCGATCGTGTCGATAGCCCTAGTTAGGTCTTGATTCCATCTATTGACCAGGGCTTCTACAGGATCGTCGACGATACCAGCCATGGAACCCTCCAAGGCTTTCTGGAATCCAGAAGGATCCATCAGCCTTCGAGGGCGGACCATCTTAATTGGTCCGCCACCCCTGCAGGGACGGGTGGTAGCCGTGATACTAACTCTGACCAGAAAATGGTCTGTCCATGACAATTCGGAGGTATTCAGTACCTCCGCCCACAGATCTGTCTGTTCGGAACTGAAAACAGCATCGAGGGTGTGACCTGCTGAATGTGTGGGTCCAGAGACCAATTGGGATAGGCCCATGTTTGTCATGGATGCCATGAACTCCCGAGCTCCACCTGACAAACCGGCCTCGAATGGGATGTTGAAGTCGCCCAGGACCAAGAGCCTGGGCGAATCCAACACCAGCTCCGAGACCAGTTCTGTGAGCTCGGCCAGGGAGTCTGATAGGCAGCGGGGTGGCCGGTACACTAACAGAATCCCTAGTCTATCCCTGGTCTTCAGACTCAGGTACACACACTCGATATGATTCAGTTGCCGGACAGGATGTCTGGTCAGGTTAAGATGGTTTTTGTAGACCACAGCTACTCCGCCCCCCCCCCGCCCACTTTCCCTCACCTGCTCCCTAACACAGTACCCAGCTGGGAGAGCCTGAGCCCATGTCGGGCCATTGTCATCTCCCAGCCAGGTCTCCGTGAAGCATGCCAGGTCGGCCTCCTCTTCTGTGAGGAGGTCAAAGATTATACTTGTTTTGTTTTTAACCGACCTGGCATTGCATAGGAGCAAGGAAAGGTTCTGTGGGTGGCCTGGATCATTCCCCAAGATCCCCGGGGTAGCAGGGCAACCGGAAGGTGAGATGGGTATTAAATATCCATCTCTCCTTCCCCTGTAACGGCATTTCGCCCTGCTATCGCCATATCTCCCTCTGCCCCACACAACAGATATTGATGCTCCCAGACACATTTCAGTTGCCCGCGCGAGAGAGAAGGAGGTGGGGGCGTGCAAGATGTCGCTGCACTTGTCCTTCTCTTCCCCCAACTCACGCCGTCCTGTTCTCCTGGCGCCCGCTCACGGCTCCATTGTCCTGTCACCTCTCGCGCGCACGCAGAGAGAGAGAAGGAGGTGGGGGGGGCGTGCAAGATGTCGCTGCACTTGTCCTTCTCCTCCCCCAACTCACGCCGTCCTGTTCTCCTGGCGCCCGCTCACGGCTCCGTTGTCCCGTCACCTCTTGCGCGCACGCAGAGAGAGAGAAGGAGGTGGGGGGGCCGTGCAAGATGTCGCTGCACTTGTCCTTCTCCTCCCCCAACTCACGCCGCCTGTTCTCCTGGCGCCCGCTCACGGCTCCGTTGTCCCGTCACCTCTCGCGTGTACGCAGAGAGAGAGAAGGAGGTGGGGGGGGCGTGCAAGATGTCGCTGCACTTGTCCTTCTCCTCCCCCAACTCACGCCATCCTGTTCTCCTGGCGCCCGCTCACGGCTCCGTTGTCCCGTCACCTCTTGCACGCACGCAGAGAGAGAGAAGGAGGTGGGGGGGCCGTGCAAGATGTCGCTGCACTTGTCCTTCTCCTCCCCCAACTCATGCCGCCTGTTCTCCTGGCGCCCGCTCACGGCTCCGTTGTCCCGTCACCTCTTGCGCGCACGCAGAGAGAGAGAGAAGGAGGTGGGGGGGCGTGCAAGATGTCGCTGCACTTGTCCTTCTCCTCCCCCAACTCACGCCGTCCTGTTCTCCTGGTGCCCGCTCACCAGGTTCCATGAAGGTTCCATGAACTGAATCTATTGCCTTTTCATCCCTGCCAGCATGCTGGAAGTACCTCTCCTGTCTATGCCAATTAAGTAGTTCAAGAGGATTAAGTTGACGGAGTGAGTTGTGCATATATAAACATCTGACATGTTATTTTAGAACAGGGATGGGCAACTTCTTGGGGCCAGGGGCCACATTGCCCCTAAGAACCCTCCGGAGAGCACATTCTTGCCCTGCCACCATTGAAAATGGTGCTGCCACAGCAGCTGACATTATTATGATCCTGGTGGCAAATCCCTTCCCATGATTTCCCAAAGAAACAAGGCATGCAGGGAGTGTGCACCTTGTTTACAAGCAGAATCACATTTCTGGAGGCTTCTAGGAGCAGGATTCTGCTACCAAACAAGGTGTTCCCAGAGCACCTAATATTCTTGGGTAATTGTGGTGTTTTTTGCTGTCACTATGGCAAATTCGCATTTATCGAGCATATATGACTTGTCTTCTGATCATCCCTTGTGTTTAATGAACCTGATTTTTTTATTTGGGAGAGAGCCCCCCAAAATGCCTCTTCCCCTAGAAGCTGCATTAGGGAATATCACTACTGCCTCTGTTTCAAGGAGACATCAGTTTAGTAGCTGTTAAAACAATCTTCACCCTTATTTCATAGAGGCTGACACGTGACACTAAGGAAATGGGTGAAGACTACACTGCAATGTTTCATAGACCTACAAGCAACAGGTCTAGAATGCTTGTGAGCATATGGAGGTGAGTAATAGACAGTACAGTTTTCTGTCTGGAAACACAACTGAATGATGGTGCAACACTTAGGGAAATGGAGATACAGTGAGTGTCCGGAGGGAGGGAGGAAGCAGGGGCCAGGGGAAAAAAAGCAGGAGGCTGACCAAGCTGGGAAGGGAAGTTGGAACTAACACTGCCCACCTGCTGCAGCCCAAATCTTTATGGCTGCATTTCTTTGTGCATTGTGGGCATCTCAATAGTAATGGTGCTTAATATACCTACTCAATGATTTTCTTAAGTGCTCTAAAAGCATCATGTAGAAGTCATCCTAACAACAGCAGTAGAACATGTCAGTATGATTGCATTACAAACTGGAGTGGGAGGTTGCCAAGTGGTGTGTCTTCAAGGCCTCCTCCACAAGGATGCGCTTTTGCGCCCGGTTCGGCGATTATGCGCATTATCTCTGACGCGCATTTACTCCTAATCCCTCTGCACGGGAGGCGGCGAGAGGCGGCGAAGCTCATTAATATATGTCAAAAAAGCACTTTACAAGAAGTTAATGTGCATAATCGCTTGTTCACACTGCGAAAATGCGCTTTAACGGCCGGAGCAAAATAAAAGTCGCGATTTAACGCGCATTCGAAAATGCACATTATCGGGGAGATAACGCGCCTGTACGCCCGTTTTGCGCTCCGCTGGTGTGGAGGTAAAATTTTTAATGAGCCTTCAAAGAGCTTTAAACGTCTCATGTGGAGGCACCCTTAGCCACTTAGTGAATTCGTGGCTCAGGTGAGAGCCAAAGCATCATATGGCTTCTTTAATACTGAACTCAGTGGCAGTGTGCCAACAGGATTTTAGCCAAAATGGGGGCCTGGAGCAACAAGATGGAAGTACCTACATGCTCAGATGAATTCTGAGGTATACACAGTCTTAAAAAAAAAAGGTGGCCAAAAACAAAAACTGCAGAAAAAAGGAAGACTGCCCATGTGTAAGGGCCCTTTGAGTTTAATTATGAATCATTATCGCTTAATACTTTCCAGGTTTACCTTTTATGAGCCATCTGGCCTACCTCTTGCAGCATTTAAATCCTAACCATTATTTATCAAGGCAATGTAGAAAGGAATATCTATTCCACCCTTCCCAACCTGGTGCCCTCCAGATGTTTTAATAATAATAATAATAATAATAATAATAATAATAATAATATATTTATTACCCGCCTCTCCCAACGGATCGAGAACAGCATTAAACACAAAATACAAAACTGATTAAAAGCACATAAAACAAATACATCATTAAAATACCAATAAAACACCAATAAAACTCCAACTCCCATCAGCTCTGGCCAGCATGGCCAATGGTAAATAATCCTGGGGGTTGTAGTTCAAAACATCTGGGGGCTATCTTCACAGAGTGGAGTTGGTCCCCCAAAATCCCATGCTTTCGCTCCTGTGGGTCATGCCAGATAATTTTCCATGCCAAGGAGTAAGTGTAGGGTTTATGGCTGTCATCCCCCATCCCTCCCTGAGATTAGGGCGAGGAGGCAGCAGCAGTTCAGGGGGCAGAAAATATTTTAGGAGGAGGTGGCAGCAGCAGTTGGGGGGAGAAAATTTATTTTAAGAGGGGGAGCAGGGAAGAAAATAACCCCTTCTCCCCCCCATGGCAAGGCAGCATAGGGCATTCTGGCATCCATTCCACTCATTGGCCCAGCCCCCACCCACTGCCTGGGTGGATGGTGACTAATTAGGGGTTGCCATCCACTGGAAACACTACCAGAGTGGCTCCTGAGTGAAGACAGACATGCAGAATTGCTGGGCTGCCCTTGCTCTGGCTGGAAAAGTCAGGGTAAGTCCCCTACTTTTCAGCCACTCATTTTCAGCTCTTTGCCCTGGGGTGGCTTTGAATCTGTGGCTGCTTCATCTAACCAACACTACAGAGATTTGGAGCCACCCCAGAGCAAAAAAGACATCAAGGCAGCCCCCTGGAGGGCACCAGGTCAAGGATGGTTGATCTATTCCACTTTAGGGTGAAAAAGTATTGTCATCCTGTCGATGGCATACTATACAAGAGTGTCCCAAAGAAATTAAATTTGGAGTTACTGTGTTGTTCTCACTTGTGTCTGGACATGACCGTTTAAAATAGATACATTTAGGGATGGAGAGGGAGTAGTGTGTGGTCCAGAGCAGATTTAACATTAGTGCACATGGGCAGAAAAGGGTTTATCTTCTCCCAATGCTCAGATAATAGCCATATTTGGAGCATGGTATGATGACTTAAAATGCTGTATAGGATGTGGTCAGTGATTCTTCAGCTTTGCTATATTGAGGATTACTATTCTGGATGGTTTGATTTTTGGGGATCACCAATTTTTGTTATTGCTCTGGCACCTGTTGTCTCCATAGTTGCTTCCATGTTGATCCAGGTGGTCCATTCCAACGAAGTGTTCAAGGTTATCTCTGTGCAGAGTGAAATATTGGGAGTTACCAATCATGGATGAAAGTGGCCAACAACGAAAGTTTTTCTGGCCACCACTACTACCTTCACATCCAATAAGCAAGTGGGATTAGGAAGATGTGAAACTTGACCCTCCATTTTCACAGATGTTTCCACTTTTTCTATGCCATGGGAATGCTGCAGAGTGTCTTGAATAGCTTTCCTTTGAAGAACTGTAGATGTAAATCAGATCCAAATGCACATCCAAATGCAGATGGTGTCCATTGCTGCATGCACAATAGTAGATCCCCATTCTTAACCACCCAGCCAGCTGGTACAAAACTGGATGCCAATAACCAATGCCAATTAATGTGATACCATCATGCCTCTATTCCCATATCCATTAGTTTCCAGTTGACCAAGTCAGTAGTATATGAATACTACTGACAATACTATTGTCAATAGTATTCATATTATGACAGACAAATCCTATGAGTTAATTAAAACATTTTATATTGTTTTCAATAATAGGTTGAAAGCAGTTCAATAACAAGTTGAAAGTGGCAAAACAATTAAAATAAAAGCAAACCACCCAATTTATTTATTTATTTATTTATTACATTTGTATACTGCCCCATAGCCGAAGCTCTCTGGGCGGTTTACATAGGATTAAAAACAATTAAAAACAATATACAAAAATTAAAACAGCAAAAACATACAACATACACACAATCTATACATTTAAAAACCACATCAACACTTCAAAAACTACAAAACAAAACAAACCCAGGCTCCTCAGATATTGCCAAATGCCTGAGAGAAGAGGAAAGTCTTGACCTGGCACCGAAAAGATAACAATGTTGGCGCCAGGCAGGCCTCATCGGGGAGATCGTTCCACAATTGGGGAGCCACCACAGAGAAGGCCCTCTCTCTTGTTGCTGACCTCCGAGCCTCCCTCGGAGGAGGGCCTTAGATGTTGAACGTAGTGTTCGGGTAGGTTCATGTCGGGAAAGGCGTTCCATCAGGTATTGTGGTCCCAAGCCGTGTAAGGCTTTATATGTTAAAACCAGCACCTTGAACAGGGCTCGGAAACATACAGGCAGCCAATGCAAGCGGGCCAGAGTAGGTCTTATATGTTCGAACCTACTGGTTCCAGTTATCAATCTGGCCGCTGCATTTTGCACAAGCTGCAGCTTCCGAACCACCTTCAAAGGCAGCCCCACGTAGAGTGCATTGCAGTAATCTAACTTGGAGGTTACCAGAGCATGGACAACTGAAGCCAGGTTATCCCTGTCCAGATAGGGACGTAGCTGGGCCACCAACCGAAGTTGGTAGAAGGCACTCCGTGCCACTGAGGCCACCTGCGCCTCAAGTGACAGAGATGGTTCTAGGAGAACCCCCAAGCTACGAACCCGCTCCTTCAAGGGGAGTGCAACCCCATCCAGAACAGGTTGAACACCCTCCATCCAGTCAGCGGAACCACCCACTAACAGCGTCTCAGTCTTGTCTGGATTGAGTTTCAGTTTATTAGCCCTCATCCAGTCCATTGTCGCAGCCAGGCACTGGTTCAGCACATCCACAGCCTCCCCTTATGAAGATGAAAAGGAGAAATAGAGCTGCGTGTCATCAGCGTACTGATGACAACGCACTCCAAAACTCCGGATGACTGCACTCAACGGTTTCATGTAGATATTGAACAGCATGGGGGACAAAACTGACCCCTGCGGAACCCCATACTGGAGAATCCACGGGGCCGAGCAATGTTCCCCAAGCACCACCTTCTGGAGCCGACCCACCAAGTAGGAGCGGAACCACTGCAATGCAGTGCCTCCCACTCCCAACGCAGCCAGTCATCCCAGAAGGATAGCGTGGTCGATGGTATCGAAAGCCACTGAGAGATCAAGGAGAATCAACAGAGTCACACTCCCCCTGTCTTTCTCCCGACATAGGTCATCATACAGGGTGACCAAGGCTGTTTCCGTACCAAAACCAGGCCTGAAACCTGACTGAAATGGATCCAGATAATCAGTCTCATCCAAGAGTGCTTGGAGCTGGCTCGCAACCACCCACTCCAGGACCTTGCCCAGGAATGGAACATTTGCTACTGGTCTGTAGTTATTAAGATTTTCAGGGTCCAGGGAAGATTTCTTTAGGAATGGTCTCACTGCCGCCTCTTTCAGGAGAAAGCTAGCTGACTATTCATAGTTAAAGGTTGTGTAAATATTTATATTTTGTAAAGTAAACTGCAGAAGATGATAAATGATTCTTTATTTATTTATTTATTTATTGCATTTTTTTATACCGCCCTATAGCTGAAGCTCTCTGGGCAGTTCACAAAAATTAAAAACAAGATTCTTTAAAAATGAGTGCAGTTCCCGATTTAAGAAATCTGCTGTTTTATGCAATTGGTTAGCCATAACCTTAGCACAGAACTAGAAAACAAAACAGGGAGGAGAACTCATTTAGTAATGGATAATTCTAAAATGATCTATCCAGGTTCTAAATCATGTGAGGAGCTAACATGAGTACATCAGTCTCCCCACTGTGGAGAAATGCATGGAGGGTTAACCAGGGGAATGTAGTGGATTGTGTGGGGCTAACAGCCATGTCCCTACTCTCCCTTTTATAATTCTAACTGTGCAAGGGAATTTAAGGTCTCAATAGGGCTTATGAGACCAGAATTTTTGAATGGCCTCCTCCTGCCCACCCACTGTGCTCAACATCAGAGGCCCCTTGCTCTGTATCCCATCTCACTGGGAGGTACATCTGGTTGGGATATGAAACTGGGGGGGGGGGGGGGTTCTACACGACATCTCTTTGGCGCCTGTTTCTCCTAATATGAGCTTTTTCCTATATTCAAGTTTACGTCTAATAGAGGTAGATTAGAGCCATTAAGGAGAATTACGGGCTCCAAACAATGTGCTTTACAATTGTTTATATGCGGAGTTTCACTGCAAAGTCAAATCGGGGGTGTATGGTTGTACGTGGAAAATTTGATGAAAGCACCTCCCTGTCTCCTGATGGTACCTCCCCCGGAGTTTCACGCCGTTCGTTAACCCCACTCACCTGACTTTCTCACCGTTGCCTGTCCAATCATGATTGTGTGTTACTTTGCATGTGGTACGATTTCTAAACATTGGGTGTGCCTACAATTACAGTTTTTAGCAGGGCAGCATTGGCTTTGGGACCTATTGTAAAACCATAGAAGCATGATTTTTCCAGGTATTGGATAGCCATGGTGAACAGCCACCCGTGGAGCGTCCGCCCCCCCTATTCCTCCTGCCAAGAACACTCCCATCACACCATGCTTGCGGCAGCTTCCCCTTATCTCCTGCTCCATAGCAGCAACCACGGCCACCTTGGAAATGTGCTGCTTCAAGGGCAGCTCAAACTTACATTTTGCACTAGAGTGCAAATGCACTCACTCCTCCAGCTCTGAAAAAAAAATGGCAGGCTCGACTTCCCATTTCCTTCCAGGATGTCGCACACCACGTGTGCATGCTGGGGGAGGCGCTTGCAATCAGGATATCGCAAAAGTCTCTGCACTCCCTCCCAGAACTCCGGGAGGTGTAGAAAGGGCCTAAGTTTAAGAGAAAATGGAAGAAGACAGATTGGAGGCCTACAAGGAATCAAACTGAGGATTCATCATTGTGTTCTTCAGTGAGATGTGAGTGGTTTACTTTCACTTACGTTCATCCATACGTATATTCTGTCTTCTTTCTTCTTTGATCTGCAGTTTTAAAAAAACATCACAAAAATTCACATTTCAATACATTTCTAAATGTATTGTCTCTTTAAAAAAATGAATTTTAATGTATTTTTGTATGTTTCTTGAGCCGAGAACTGCTTCAGAATATTTGGGAAGCATTAAAGTCAGTGGATAACTATGTTCCAATATGCACATTTTGACAGAGAATCAGGTCAGCTCATATCAGAATTTGCTAGGGCTGTGCACAGCTTCCCCCCACCACCACCACCACCACTCAATTCTCCTCAGAGGCTGATTCAGAGCTTCCAACTGGCCCAAATTTAACTCCAGGCACTTTGGAATTGCCCCAGCCCACTTAAAATTTGATTCAAAATCCAAAGCAGGGGTAGCTGTTGTGGGAAATCTGGGCGTGAGGCCAACCGAGAGCATATAGGACTCCCCTCCAGGCCCACTTGCCCTCATCCCCTCCCAATCACCTCAAAATTAGAGAGCCGCTGCCTCCCTGCCTGTGGGACTTCCCTGAAGCCTTTGCTCATCCTCTTGGAGAACTGTTCTGGCCTCCCATAGATCTACTGCTGTAATCTGTTGTAAACAGTAGATCTACGGCATGTAGGCAGCTTGCTGACATTAGTGGAGGCTTCAGGGAAGTCCCATGGGCAGGCAGGTAGCAGCAGTTGTCCATCAGGCCATATCTGCCCAAAGCACTTTGGCTGCTTCAAGTCAAGGTGGCCCAATCCAGTGTCAAATTGTCCAGCTTTGACTCAGATTTGAGGTTTGGGACCAAGGCGAAGCACGTCCCTAAAATGTACAAATATCAAATTCCTTAAGCATCCCTATAGAGGAGGGGAGACCACTAGGCTTCACTGTATTCCACTGCCACCAGGAGCACAATGAGAACTGGAGGTTGGGAAGGGTCTTTGCTTACAATGAACTGATTTGGACTGGTCCAAATCAGCCTGGGGAAGCTCACCAATTTTAATCCTTTATCTATGGGGCGGTATATAAATGTACTAAATACTACTACTACTACTAAAAATAATAAGCAACACAAAGGATATTATCTCATATTTAAAGACACTGTGCAAATATAAATACTTTTGACCATCTCATTAAGAAACAACATATGCTCCCCTTTAAAGTTTCACACACCCTGGAGAAACAAAACAGTTGAGGGCAGGGTATGGAATTGTTTCTCTTTAAGCGGCTCAGCAAAAAAGTAATTTACTCAAGAGGCTTAATCAATTCTCATTTTGAATGTGTCCACCTTTCAGCATTCCAATGACAGAGTTAAGAAAAACACACTTCAAAGATGGCTTTCAACCATGCCATTTTCTTCTGACAGTGTTAATCTTCTCTTCAGCATTGAGATGTGTTATTAGCCACAGATACGTTAACTAAAAGGAGGAAAAAATCTCAGCCCTTGCTGCACGCTCATTTAGACAGTCAGAATCATAATGACTTTATCTAATCCAAAAGTCCTGTCACATTTGAAATACTGTGTTAAGTGCAGCATTAAAAACCCAAATGTATTCAGTTTACTATTTAAATTTGTTCATTTCATCATGACTTCTATTTTCAGTTATCCCAGTTGCTGTTTTAGTTTCATCATCATGCCTTGAAAAAAGCCAGTAGTACTATTATGATTTTTATTCATCTGTTTATGTTATGCCTCACTGATATCCATGAGAATGATGGGTTGTCTAGGCATATATTTTAATTAATAATCATTAAATAAATAAATGAAACATAACAGAAAGTGTTAACCAGTTTGCTGTGCCCTTTGGTTTGCTCCTAAAAAGCAATCAACTGGTCACAAATACCAAAGAGTACTTGAGAAATTCATCCGTAATTTGCATCAGCCTATTCATGTCTGCTCTAGGTGAAGATCCAAAACTTAAAAGATCCTCTGAAAACCATGAAAATCATAGACAGTGCACTCCGCTTATAGTTCAGGAGAACAGTGTGAAGAGGATTCTGAAGCTTATTCTCAAATACATCCTCTGGCCATTCAATCAAGTAACACAGAACTGAAGTTAGATCTGGAACAGCTCTGGCCTTTTTCAGTAAGGATGTGTATCGTATCATTAAAATGTCCAATAACGATACAATAAGGTTGTTATCAGACATCCAATTAACGATAATGATACGATAGAAAAATCTCCTATAAATATCCGATCCAATAAGTTTCAGCTCGATTATATCGGATTATTGGACTGCCACATAAATAAACCTATAACTTCTGTACTGTCAAAGTATAATCATATCATCTTCATGATAATTATCAGAAATCCAATATTTAATTTGCAGCACCATTGTGCCCTATAGAGCTGATTTGTTTTAGAAAAAATGCCTATAACTTCTGTATTTTCTAAGTTACATGCTTGAAACTTGGTCACAGTGCTTATGGGGTATGCCTAAGTATATGTATGAAATTTGAGATCGATCCCTCCAAGCCTCGATTTTATATGAATTTATTAAAGATCGTTTAAGTTCTGACAGGTCAAAATGACAGTTCGCCACATGCGTTCATTCAGTTGTCAAAAAGTTGCAGGATCTTTTAAAAAATCATATAAAATCGAGGCTTGGAGGGATCGATCTCAAATTTCATACGCATGTCTAGCACATGTTGCTACACATATGTGCCAAATTTCAGATCAATCCCTCCACCCCTGTATTTTATATGATTTTTTTGAAAGATCGTGTAACTTTTGACTTGTCAGAACTTAAACGTTCTTTAATAAATTCATATAAAATCGAAGGTTGGAGGGATCGATCTCAAATTTCATACATATACTTAGGCATACCCCATAAGCATTGTGACCAAGTTTCAAGCATGTAACTTAGAAAATACAGAAGTTATAGGCATTTTTTCTAAAACAAATCAGCTCTATAGGGCACAATGGTGCTGCAAATTAAATATTGGATTTCTGATAATTACCATGAAGATGATATGATTATACTTTTTTGGTCCGAAATTCCGATAACGATAAAATACGATATTTTTGGGCGTGCACATACCCAATTTTTCAGCATCTAACATGAGCCTTCCCTTTCCCCAAAATTACTGGAATGGTTAATCATGGACACAGGGGTGGTGCCATGAGGGGCATGGGGGAGCAAGTGCCCCCCAAACAAAAGCTTGCCACCCCAGTTGCCACCCCAGTTGCTGGTAGAGTTGGCTTTACCAGGAGCGTTCACCCAGGCAAGGCAGCCTTGGCAAGGCACAGCAAGGGTTAATAGTTAGTCTTGCCAGAAGCCAGGCACCTGCACTGTTGCCTTTGTTCTTCTAGGTTTCAGAGAAGGAGCGAAAGGAAGCCATGTGGGCCGGGCTTGTGGCTGCCTTCTCGAAGGCAAAGCTCAGCTGTTTTGGAGGAGAGAGAGGATGCCTCTCCTCTTCAGCCCCTTAGCCCTTTCCCCTCACTCAACAGCAGGGACAGGGAGCCAGGCAAGCCCAGATGCCGGCTGAGTTCTGCTGATAATCAGCTACACTTTCCAGGTACTGGTAATAGTATATTTTTTTTATATTCCATCATGACTTGTTAGGGCTAATAGCTATATACAAACTTTTTATGCTGTTACTAAATCCCTGTAAGATCACAGGCTGAAATTAGGAATGTGGGGAAGAATTTGTGGGAAGGGGATGTTTAAAGCTTTCCAGCCATTGCTGCTCAGTTTCACACACACCCCTTGCCCCAAATCCTGCTTTTTGCCCTAACTGGGGAAAATACAGAGTGAACTAGTTTCTCTCTTGCCACACCCACCCCACAGTGTGTATTTGGTGGGTTGGTTGGGGGTAGGTGCTAGAGAATGACTTTAAATGGGGATGTACTAAAGCAAAGGGATCCATAGGATAGTACCTGCCCATAGGGATCCATTGGACAGCATTTGCCCATAGGGATCCATAGGACAACGCTTGCCCATAGGGAAAAATAGGATAGTACTTGCCCATAGGGAAACCATACTTGTCCATAAGGATCCACAGGACAGGACTTGCTTATAGGGAAATCATACTTGCCCATAGGGATCCATAGGACAGCACTTGCCCATAGAAATCAATAGGACAGCACTTGCCCATAGAGAAACCAAAAATAAATATAAAATACTACAAGACGCGAAGGAAAAAGGAGGTCTGGTTTTTTCAGACCTAAAACTTTATTTTTCTGCCTGTTGTTTGGTATGAATGAAAGAGTGGATGTTGTTGAAAAATAAAAGGTTACTGGAATTAGAAGGACATGAATTGAGATATGGGTGGCATGGATACTTGTGGTATGATAAAGCTAAGGTCAATGTAGAATTTAATAATCACTACGTGTGACGTGCTATTTTGAGAATATGGAATAAATATAAACCTAGACTCTGTCAGACAATACCTTTGTGGCTATTAGCACAGGAAGCTCATCATAGAAGAGAAATGAGAAGTATGTATAATTGGTTGACATATCAGGATATATTAGAATGGATTCAAGGTGAATATAAATTAAAATCAAGAGAAGAGTTGATGAATGAAGAGTTAATGAATGAAGGCCACATATGTCAATGGTTCTCTTATCTACAAATAGCGGAAAGGTTTAAAATAGATTTTAAAAACTTGTGGTTTTGAGCAAATTAAGTCTGAATTTGAAAAGGTATTATGTACAAATGATGAACATGCTATTTTAAAAGTATATAAGCTTTTGTTGAAGTTCAAAACAGAGGATGAAGGATTTATGATAAAATGAGCACAAAACTTTGGATATAAAATATCAATGGAACAATGGGAAAATATATGACTAAAAGGTATAAAATTTACATTAAGTTCTAGTTTTAAAGAACTTTTTTATAAGATGATGTATAGGTTGTATATGTCTCCATCAAAATTGGCCAAAACATATAAAGGTGTTGCAGGAAACTGTTGGAATTGTGAAGAACAAGAGGAAACTTTTTATCATATATGGTGGACTTGCAAAAAAGCGAAAAACGTTTGGATACAAATTCATTCTTTAATTCAGAAGATACTAAAGACCAAAATACAACTGAAGCCAGAATACTTCCTTTTGGGTTTAATAGATGCTCAGATGAAAAAGAATTATGGGACTTTATTTTTATATATGATAAGAGCAGCGAGATTATTATATGCACAAAAATGGAAAGGCTCAATATTACCTACAATGGATAAATGGTTATTGAAGATGGTGGAGTTGACGGAGATGGCAAAACTTATGTCAGTAGTTAGAGATAAGTCTTCATCTATATTTTTAACTGACTGGAAACCTCTTCTAGACTTTTTGCAGGGACTAGAAAAAATGATTTGTTCATCTGTGGGTTCAATGATTAAGAAGATAATTTTAAAGATAAAATTATAGAGTAAGAAAATATATGGTCACAAATTTTTGCTGTGGAGAAAATTGGAAGTCCTTCTTAACTTTGTATGATTTTTTTCTTTTTTTCTTTTTATGTGTTTTGTGTTTTTTATCTTTTTATATCTTTTTTTCCCTTTTGTATTGTATATGTAAGTTGGTGTTCTTAAATAATAATAAAAACTAAACCTGAAGAAAACCATCCAATCCCAATAAGAGTACCAAGTCTATTTGTACTGTTTGCAAATATCGCCTAGAATCCATTCTGTTTTGCTGTTTTTCAGTCATATTGTGAAAATATGATTTTAAAAAATCCTTTCTTTCCTTTTCGTGATGATCATAAAAAGTCCTTCTTTTTTATGGAGCATACTTTTTTCTTCCTCTTCTGAAACCCAATTATGTACAATTATGTAACCCAAACTCACTCACAGCCATTGATTTTTATTTTCCTGCTGTCTCAGTTTGCCTATGTGTGAAATGGGTTTCATGGTCTCCCATCTTCCTTTAATTTAAATCTTAGAGGAGTGGGCTTGGCTATAAATGCTAGGGGTGTGCATTGGATTGGATCCAATCCATGATCTGAATCCGATCCGCCCCCAAATCGGAAGAATCCGATCTGATCTGATCCAACTAACCCTCCAATCTGATCCACCAAGGTCCGATCCGGATCGGAAAAAATCGGCGGATTGGATGCCATTTTGAATACTTTTCCCCACTGCCTAGTATTGTGTTACAAAAACGCCTATAACATTTTCATTTTTAAAGATAGAAGGATGAAACTTGGGCACTTTGTAGATGGGTTAGGGATAGTTATCGGAGAGAAATTTCAGAATGACAGACAACTACCCCTAACCCATCTACAAAGTAAGCAACTTTCAGACTTCTAACTTTTAAAATAAAAAAGTTATAGGCGTTTCTTTCCTCATTGTTTCAAAAATACCTTGCCACTACATGCCTGGACCTGGCTTTCTGAAATTTCACACACATATCAAGCAAAGTGGTACCTGTAATGTGCCCAAGTTTCCTGTTTGTATCTTTAAAAATAAAGAAGTTGGAGGCATAACTGTATTTACCCCACTACTACCCATTTTTCTAAAATTAATTACCACACAAGGCAGGCACCTACGTTTCTGAAATTTCACACATAGGTCCCAATGTACCACCTACATTGTGGCAAAGTTTCATGTGTGGAACTTTAAAAATGAAAAAGTTATAGGCATTCCTGGTTTTTTATTAAAAAATTAATTGCCACAAAATGCCTGCACCAATCATTCTGAAATTTCTCACAGATAACTACCCCGAACCCACCTACAAAGTGCCCAAGTTTCAGCCTTCTATCTTTAAAAATGAAAAAGTTATAGGCATTTTTGTAACACAATACTAGGCTATGGGGAAATGCATTCAAAATGGCGTCCGATCCGAAAATCAGACATCCGATTTTCAGATCGGAATCGGATTGGATCCGATCTGCCCAACTTCTGATCCAATCCAATCCAATCCGATCCGACCCCCCAGGTCCAGTTCCGATCTGCTATCTGATCCGGGGGGTCTGTGCACATCCCTAATAAATGCCTTTCTCTGTTTTGTGACATACCCTGGATAACTTGTTTTTTGAGACACTTTAAAAAAAGCCTGATCTCTGTTGGTTCTGGGAATTTAGTATGCTGCAGTTATGTAACCAAAACATGCACTTGCTGCTCTGGCACCAATGGCCAGAGCAGCAAGAACACCCTCAGAAGAATTAATCTTCTCATTTCATGGATCTCTTGCTTTGTTTTTCAGGACAGTAGGCCAGAAAAAAAAATGAGAGGGGAAGGAAATAATTAATCTGTACCTTCTCCACATCTTTATTTTTTTCTCCTCAGATAATTAGGACAGGAATGGGGTGGGAAGAATTTACTCACAGTGCAAGCCTAGGAATGTTTACTAGGGGTGTGCATCGGTTCGGATCGGATCCACGATCCGAATCCGATCCGCCCCAAAATTGGGAAAATCTGATCCGATCCGGCCAACCTTCGATCCGATCCGATCCGCCGAGGTCCGATCCGGATCGGACGCCATTTTGAATGCTTTTTCCCATAGCCAAGTATTGTTTTACAAAAACACCTATAACTTTTTCATTTTTAAAGATAGAAGGATGAAGCTTGGGCACATTGTAGACTGGTTAGGGATAGTTATCTGTGAGAAATTTCAGAAAGATTGGTGCATGCGTTTTGTGGCAATTAATTTTTTAATAAATACCCAGGAATGCCTATAACTTTTCATTTTTAAAGTTACACACATGAAACTTTGCCACATTGTAGGTGGTACTTTGGGAACTATGTGTGTGAATTTTCAGAAACATAGGTGCTTGCCTTGTGTGGAAATTAATTTTAGAAAAATGGGTAGTAGTGGGGTAAATACAGTTACGCCTCACACTTTTTTATTTTTGGAGATACAAACAGGAAACTTGGGCACATTACAGGTAACACCTGGCTTGGTATATATGTGAAATTTCAGAAACATTGGTGCTTGCCTTGTGTGGCAATTAATTTTTGAAACAATGAGGAAAGGAATGCCTATAACTTTTTTATTTTAAAAGTTAGAAGTTTGAATGTTGCTCACTTTGTAGATGGATTAGGGGTAGTTGTCTGTCAGAAATTTCAGAATGATAGGTCCAGGCATTTGGTGGCTACGAATTTTTTAGATTAAAAGTTATAAACGTTTTTCCACAGAGGCTGGGGCTGTCAATTGCACCCTCCCGCCTCCCGGGAAGAAGAAGGAAACACTTTCTCTCCATCTCTTTGATCCTTGCACGTTTGGCTGCAAATGAGCTAGGCTCAGCTGTTCTGATTGAGTAAAAAGTGAAAGTGAGCCAGGTTCTTTAATGTAGTTACTTGTATCTCCTTCTGTAATGGATACCAGCTCCCATAAACCTTTCTCCAAAACCAAATATCTTTATAATAGTTTTTAACGCCGGCCATTCCATGCAATCAAAGGCTTTAAAAATATCCAAAGCTAACAATCCTGCTTTTAAATTCCTTCTTTTAATAATATTTATTATATTCAATACCCTCCCTATTAAATTTGGCATTTGCCTTCCTGGAATAAATCCACATTGATCATTTTTATATACTTTTTTATAAAGGTATTTAATCTTGTTGCCATAATTGCTGTAAATATTTTAGAATCTTGATTAATTAAAGAAATAGGTCTATATGAGGCTGGGTCCGTTAAATCCTTATCTGGTTTCGGGATTAATATTATCAGCGAGTTTTCCCATGATGGTGGGGTCTGCTCTCCCTTTATTATATTATTATATAATTTTTCCATTTTTGGTAATAAAAGTTCTTTAAATATCTTATAATATTCCGGCCCCAATCCATCAACTCCTGGAGATTTCCCTCCTTTCAGTTTATCAATAATTCCCTCTATTTCTTTTTCTGTCACTAATGCTTCCATATAATCCCTATCCTTATCTTGTAATCTTATCTTCCAATTTTTCTCTATATATTCTTGTATTCTTATTTGTGGACCAGCTTCTGACATATACAATTCCTGATAAAATTCCTCAATTTTTTTAAAACTGTAATTTCATTAAATTACAGTTTTTCCCCATTTTATCTTTAATTGTCCCTATTATATTTTTTTCCTTCTTTGATTGCGTGGACCTTGCCAGCATTTTAGAATTTTTGTTACTATACTCAAAAAAATTCCTTTTCAAATATATTAGTTCTTTTTGAACTCTTTCAATATTCTTTCTCTCAAGTTCTTTTTTTTTTTTTTTTGCTTGAAGTTGGGCATATATGTGCTTATCCCTATTAATTCTAAATTGTTCCTCTAAATCCTTAATCTCTTCTTCAATTTTTTTACTATGTGCTTCTTGTTGTCTTTTTAATTTGCACGATTCTCTAATACAAATTCTTCTCACTACTGCGTTCATCGTGTCCCAAACTATCCCCTGTGAGTTTATCCCTGTTTCATTTATTTCCCATATAGTCTTTATTTCCTTTTTCATTTTTTCCACAATATTTTTATAACCTAAAATTTTAGTATCTAATCTCCACCTTTTGGCTTCTCTGTAATCTTTCTTTATTTTAATATCCATGCTCACTAATGCGTGATCTGAAACCTTAATTACATCTATTTCACAATCCATTATCTTGGAAAGCAACTTCTTTGAGACAAATATATAATCAATCCTGGAGAAACTCTTATGTTTTGATGAATAAAAGGTATATATTTTTCTTCCCCTTTTGCTATTCTCCAAACATCCTTTAATTCTTTTTGCTCCATTACTTTTGCTAATCCCGTTTTCCCTATGCCTTTTATAATATCTTTATCTTTCATTTTATCCATCACCATATTGAAATCTCCAGCCATTACAATATTTGCATTCTCTACATTTCCCATACTACTAAACACTTTATCATAAAAATCCATTTGCTTTCCATTTGGAGCATATACATTTACTAGTATATATTTTTCCTCCCCCAATACACAATGTATTATAATGAATCTTCCCCTCACATCCTTTACCACTTTAACCACATTAAGTGCACATTTTTTTGAGATTATTATTGCAACACCTCTTGCTTTAGAAGTCCCATATGCTTTCTCATATATACCCATATTCCTCATTTTAAGTTCATTCCTACCATCTTCTTTTTGATGTGTTTCTTGTAAAAAAATTATATCAGCTTTCCTTTTATTCAACAACCCTTCAATCCTCTTCCTTTTAATGACACTACCCAACCCGTTGACATTTAAAGTTATTAATCTAACTTTATTTTCCATATCTCCATTTTTAATTTTTTCTGTAGGTCTCCAAATGTGTCACACTTACCCCCATTTCCCCTCCCCCCACATATAAACCCCATTTTCCCCCTTTCAGCCCCGGGTTTCCCTGAGCAATGGCTCCTCTTCCCCTCTTCTTAGGACCCTTCCGGGGGGGGGGGGGACGGCCAACAACCGACATGGAACCAAAACAGAATTACCCCTCCCTTCTCTCTTCTTATAATCCCTCTTTAATCCATTTCTCAGTCACAAACTGCTTCCTCCAGCTGCCCCTTCTTCTTCTCTTTCTTGTTCCTTCTCCATCAGACCCAGGCTCCTCAGCAGATCCATTCCTTGCTCGCATGATGTTATTCTGTGTTGTTTCCCCTTGTACATAAATCTCAGAAATACTGGCTATCCCCAGCTATAAACAATTGAATTCTTCTGCAGGGTAGTTGTGCACAACTTCACACCCTTCCTCCATTGGATTGTATGATAACAAAGATCCTGATAGATCTGTATCTGTGAAGATTGGAACATCAATTGCCCAGCCCTTCTGATACTTTGCATCAATTTATCTTTTTTGTAAAAGCTGGCAAATCTTACAATTATGTCTCTTGGGACCATTCCACTCCTTTTTGGACCCACTCTATGGATCCTTTCAAAATCTTCTTCAGCCCATGATCCTTGAGAATCCATCTCCTTAATCCATTGCATGACTTTGTCTCTCAACATTTTTGGGTCTTCTCCTTGCTGTTCCTGGAAGAATCTGATGCGTATATTCATTCTTCTATCTCTGTCTTCCATAGAAATCAAACGTAAGTCCACATCGTGTAGACATTTTTCTTGCATTTCTATCTTATTTTTGTTCTGCTCTGATTGTTGCTCCAAGGATGCAAATCTGTCATTAATCTTTTGAAGACTGCTTTGCACTTCCAATTGAGAAATCTGGACCTTCTTAACCTCTTGCATGATCTCCTGCTTCTGTTTATCTATCATGTCTTGAATATTAGCCAGTAACACTTCAGAGGACATAGGCTCCATTTGTGGTTTCTTAGGAACTGCTCCTGGCTTAGCTCCATCTTTATGATTTCCACTTCCGGATGCCGCCGGCCCTGTTTTTCCGTTCGTCATGACTGTTGCTGAATTTTCTGAGTTCTTTCTAGTCAGAGGACACCAACTCTTGTCAAAGGGGTGTTTTTTTACTCTTAACCACTTCTTTGGCAAGGTTTTTTTACTCCTCCCCCTCTGTTGGTCATCTGGCATTCAGCCAACAGTTCCGGCATTCAAGCTCTCTGTTGCCTCTTATTTAAGTCTCTGCTAATTAACTTATTAGCAAATACTGTCCAGTATCTTCCGTAAGTACAAATTATTCTGTACCTTTGTTTAAGATTGTATTAACAGAGATACGCGCCGTCTGCTGTTCCAGTCCCCGTTTGGCTGTTCTCCCAGATCATTAAAATGCAAGTCTGCTGATCAACCTCGCAGATAACTTCTCTTTATTCTCTAGTGCTTCCCATCATAAACATTTCTTTTCACTTACAGTTTGAGGCTTTCATTATTGGGATTTTCTTCTTTTTTGTTTATCTCCCACGGGAGGAGAGACAATCCCGGTCTGTCTAATCCATATCGGAAGTCCCACCCCTGGAAGCTGATTCAGAGCTTCCGAATCTGCCCTGATCTGACTCGGGCCAATTTGGGCCCGGGCCTACCTACTTCTGATCTGGATCCAAAGCAGGTTGGCTGTTGTGTGTTGCCAGGTAACCAGGAAAAAGCCAGGTGTGAGGCCAACCAGGAGCCCATTCACCCTCTCAAACCCAAAGGCACTGCCCCACCCACCTGCAAGACTTACTTGACCCCTCTGGCATCCACCTGTCCTCAATGAGAACCACCATTTAGAACAAAGATGGACACTCTGTAATTTCCTATGATCTGGACTACTTCAGCCTGATCCAGTCCGAAGCTGGATTCAGGCTGAAACAGGCAGTATTGGCCCACTTCAGTTCAGATTCTGGGTTTGGGCCAGAGCAGAATGCAGCCCTAATAGAGAGAGGAGGAAAAAACCCTCTTTCCCTACAGTCTGCTGCTGTTACTCTGGGTCATTCATCTTCAACTGGTGGGTTGGGACCAATCTAGGTTGCAGCCTAATCTAAGGTGACAACAATAGCATTACCATCATACAAATATCTGGAAGGAGGAGGAGGTGCCTAAATGTGTGTTTGGACTAAAGGTGGACTAAAGGTTGAAGAGATTGAAGAATACTGCTATAGATAATGCTGACTTCTGGTGAGATGCTATGGTGGATTGAACACTTTGTCAACAGCAGAGAACAAAGTGGATTGAAATAGCCGGCGGGGGAAACCATCGAAGAAACCATCCTAGATTAAAGGAAAAGGTCAGGAGATAACCAGATTTACCTTTTATGCTGAACCCTGTGGTTTTTGTGATGGGGTGAAAGTCCTATCATCAAAGCTGAAGGGGGAGGCGAGGTCTGGATTTACAATGCTCACAGTTGCTTTGGATCTTGGAGTCTTTTCAAATCTTCACAAGAAATCAGATCCATCAGTCCTCATTTCTAAGAATGATTTATTGCTAACAATGTTAATAGAGGGAGATTTTCACTGTGGCAAAAAATGAAACTTCTTACTTCCTATGTCAGAGTTGGTGAGTCAACTCCTCTTTCTGGATTACAAAAAATAAGGGGAAATATAGAAGCTATTGGAAGGGATCACAGATTTGATAGCTTTGGGCAAAAATAAATATATTATTTAGGAGAAAGGAGCTTTTGCTAAGTGATGTATATTTCATTTTTTCTTGTTTGATGAAACTGCGTCTGAAAGGAAGTTACTAGACAAAATCAGCCAACTGTAGGAAAAGTTTTTTTTTTTCTTTCTCTCTGCCTGGAACTTAACAAGTACCATAACAAACTGATAAGTAAAGAACTGGATTGTAGCCATAGTTACCATGGGGATGTGAGGGATTGGAAAGATGTTGAATACAAGGATTACAAGGAATATAAATAGCAGGAAAGGATCATTAGATGCTTCTACAGGTAATATGATTGCTGTTGATCAAATGCAGACAATTTTAGATCAGTTGAGTAATAAAATGAATGGTCTGGGAAGTTAGATAGAATCTTTTGAAAAAATAATGGATACAACATTTTTGGAAACAAATCAGGAGATAAAAAAATGAATAATAACATTAAACAAATACCTACAGTGGTCAAAAGTTACTGATAAGGTAGAAATTTTGGAGATTAAAACTGCAGTTATGAATATCAAGCTGGAGAGGGAGTTAGATAACTTGGCTTTAATGGAATTAAGAGAAAAGGAATACTGCCTGAGGTTCAGGGAGATTCCAGAATTAGACAGAGATATTAGAGAAGAAATGATCAAAAGCTTGGCAACATTTCTGGATTTTGAAGAGGATGACTTAGAGACTGAAATTGACAGGGTTTATAGAGTAAACTCTACATATGCCAGAGTGAAGGGGGTGGCAAGAGACGTAGTGATGCACTTTGTTAGAAAGAAGACAAGAGATCACATTCTACCAAAATGAAAGTGGAAGATAAAGAGATAATTATTTTGAAGGAGATATCCCACAGAATATTACGTAAGAGAAAGGACTATGTATTTTTGATGGCAATTTTAAAGCAGAAAAACATTGTCTTTTGATGGGAAGGTGTGATTTTTACCTTCAAAGACGAGAGATTCAAGTTGAATTCAGTACAAAAAGCAAGAGATTTCACAGAAAAATTCAAAAAAGATTTGGATGAGATGCAGTGGGGAGAAGATTTTTCTGGCACCGCTCAAACCACAGACAGGGTTTGAGTGGTGTTTCATCTAATTTTTTTAAATATCAATCAGAATATGGATTACAAATACTTAACATGGAATATTAATGGAATGAACGCCCCACCAAAAGAGTAAAAAATATTTTATTATTTGAGAAAATTAAACAAGATATTATTTCCTTATAAGAGACTCATATTAGGAAAAAAGATATAAAATACCTGATTAATAACAATTTGGGTGAGTGTATTTCAGCAAGTACAAAGAAGAAAAATGGAGTTGTCTTGTATATTAAATAATATTTGAAGCCGGAATTAGTATTGTCTGATGAACAAGGCCAATTCGTAGGAGTAAAAATAAACTTAAATGGAATTACAAGTATGGTTTGGGAATTCATGCTCCAAATGAATTTAAAGTGGAATTTTACAAAAAGTTAATGGAAAGTATAACAAAATTATCTTATGATAGTTGGTGCTTTATGGGAGATTGGAATGGAGTGATTTCACTTCAAATGGACAGGACTTCAGAAAAAAAATATTAAAAGTAACCAAGGTAAACTCCCCAAAAGTTTTATAGATATGATTTTGGCAACTAGAGAATTTGTCACAAAGGTGTATAAAATAGAGATTTTACCCAAGTCCTTTTCAGATCACAACCCTTACTTATGTTCTATAAAAGAAAAGCAATTACTTTCAGATGGAGATTATATGAAACTTTACTACAAAATGAATTGATTGTGGAGGACAGTAAAAGGAAATTAAAATATTTTTTTAAGATGAACTTAAACAAGGGCACAGATCTGAGAATGGTTTGAGATGCAAGTAAAGCTTTTATTAGAGGTTATTGTATACAACAAAACAATCAGCTAAAGAGAAAAAAGCAAGAAAAATCACAAAATATTCTGGAAAAGATATAAAAAAAGAAGAATTAAAGAAGTTTCCTGGAAAGACAAGTATTCAGTAACAAAATAAAATATTACAACAACTATCTATGTTAACGGTAAGAGAAATGGAAACAAAGTTAAATTATGGAATCCACCACCTTTCAGGGATGCTTTAGTGTGGATTCCTGCATTGAGCAGGGGGTCGGACTCTACTATTCTATGATTCTATGAAAGTATGCCTGACAGATGGTTATCCAGCTGCCTCTTGAATGCCTTTAGTGTGGGAGAGCCCACGACCACCCTAGGTAATTAGTTCCATTGTTGTATTGCTCTGTCAGGAAGTTTTTCCTGATGTCTAGCTGGAATCTGATTTCCTGTAACTTAAGCCCATTATTCCATGTCCTGCACTCTGGGTTGTTCGAGAATTGATCCTGGCCCTCCTCCGTGTGACAACCTTTAGAGTATTTGAAGAGTGCTTTTATATCTGCCCTCAATCTTCTTTTCTCCAGGCTAAACATGCCCAGTTCTTTCAGTCTCTTCTCATAAGGCTTTGTTTCCAGACCCTTGATCATACTTGTAGCCCTTCTCTGAACACGCTCCAGATTATTTGCATCCTACTTGAAGTGAGGTGCCCAGAACTGAACGCAATACTCAAGATGGGGCCAAACCAGTGCCGAATAGAGGGGAACCAGTTCCTCGCTTGATTTGGAAGCTATACTTCTATTAATGCAGCCCAAAATAGCATTTGCTTTTTTGGCAGCCGCATCACATGGTTGATTCATATTCAGCTTGTCATCTACAACAATTCCAAGATCCGTTTTGCTTGTCGTATTGCTGATCCAAGTATCCCCCACCTTGTGAATGTACATTTGGCTTCTTTTTCCTAGGTGTAGAACTTGGCATTTTTCCCCATTTAATTTCATTCTGTTGTTTTCAGTCCAGCGCTCCAATCTATCAATATCACTTTGGAGTTTGTTTTTGTCTTCCAGGGTATTAGCGATCCCACCTAATTTTGTGTCATCTGCAAATTTGTTAAGCATTCCCTGCACCTCCTAGTCCAAATCATTAAAAAAAATGTTGAAAAGCACTGGGCCCAAGACTGAGCCCTGCGGTACCCCACTCGTTACCTCCCCACAGTGTGAAAAGGTACCATTGATAAGCACTCTTTGAGTCTGATTCTGTAGTCAACTGTGGATCCACCTATTAGTTGTTCCATCTAGCCCACTTTTCACTAGTTTGTGAATCAGAATGTCATGGGGCACTTTGTCAAAAGATTTGCTGAAATAAAGATATACTATGTCCACAGCATTCCCACAGTCCACAAGGGAGGTTACCCATTCAAAAAATGAGATTATTTATTTATTTATTTATTGCATTTTTATACCGCCCCATAACCGAAGCTCTCAGATTTGTCTGACAGGATTTGGTTCTGACAAATGCATGCTGGCTCCTAGTAATCAGTGCATTGTTTTCAAGGTGCTTACAGATTAGCTTTTTTATAATCTGCTCCAAAATTTTCCCAGGGATGGATGTCAGACTGACTGGTCGTAGTTCCCAGGTTCCTCCTTTTTGCCCTTTTTGTAGATAGGGACAACAGTAGCCATCCTCCAGCCATCCAGCACTTCACCCATCTTCCATGATTTTGCAAAGATAATAGACAGTGGTTGTGAGAGTTCTCCTGCAGGTTCTTTATTACTCTAGGATGCAGTTCATTGGGCTCTGGAGATTTGAACTCATTCAAAGAAAGTACATGTTTCTTGACCACTTTTTTTTTTTATCAATCTCAAACCACAATCCTGCCCCTTCGGCTCGTACTTCACTTTTTCCGGGGGGGGGGGGGGTCAAAGACCCACTTTTGGGAGAAGACTGAGCCAAAGTAAGAATTGAGCACTTTGACCTTTTCCTTGTCCTCTGTTACCAATTTGCCATCCTCATGAAGCAAAAGAACTAAGGTTCTTTGGACAGTTTACAGTAAGAATTTAAGACCATAAAAACAAGTGAAATACAAACATGAAGCTTAAAATAGAATGAAACCAGCAACTAAAATAAAGCCACCAAAAAAAAAAAAAAAAAAAAGGAGACAAGCTGAGTGCAAAGAATTTAAAAAGAATTCAAAAGGCTGAGAAGCCCGAGCCTCTCTTGGGAAGGCATTGCACAATCAGGATGCCATCACTGGAAAATTCCCTCTCTACTCACTGTGTCTCATATGATGGGGATACCTGGAGAAGGTCCTTAGAAATGGGTATGAATATGGGAGGATTTGACATTTCAGCTATTCTGGGCCTAAGTCATTTAGTGTTTTAAATGTTAATACCTGCATTTTGAATTGGCCCAGAAACAGGCTGGAAGTCAGAACAGATGGGAAAGCACTGATGTAATAGGGTTGTATCAGTAGCAGAAATACACATCAGTATCAAAATATTGCCATTTATGTGAATTAAATTCAAAGTCAGTAAAAGCAGGAGCATTTTAAGGCAGCAGAATCTGCAGACCCAGGGGTTGCCTTGATTGCACTGGGCTGCCCCCACTTTTAGGGGAAAAAACACTTTTGCTGCTGTGGGGAGACATCATATAATTCCAACACAGGAGGCAGTGCAATATTTCCAATGGCCATTTGGCTCGCTGGGTCTGCCCCCTCCCCCAGCTTCCAGAAACCAATGGGAGGTTGCCTTCCACCCAGGAACACCCGCGGCATGGAAGGAAGAGTCCTATTAAGTCCCGACTTTTCTGTTGCATATCTTTGTCTCTTTGCCCCATGGTGGCAGAGAATTGGTGGCTGCATCATATAACCGATGCAGTGCCGATTCACAGCCACCCTAGTCAACATAAGATCAGCAGAAAACATGCTCACATCTTTAATCCTTTCATCCACCCATAGAGTACAATTTGAGGAAGTTCACTGATGCTCACAAACAATGGCCTATCAGCTCATCTCTTATCTGGGTCAATGCCTCCTAGCTCTTACCTAAGGCATTCTCCTTCATGAGCTCCCCTATTCTCCCTAGAGGACCTCTAAACATGTGCCTCTAATTATTTCCATAACATACACTAAATGGAGTGGTGCCCACAAGGCACTAGTAGTAGTAGCAGCATTTTTTACAGCTAGAGTCAGTCAGAACCCTACCCTCATAGATTGGGTGAGAACGGGTCATTCAAAGAAAGCAGAGCTTACAGGATTGCTTAGTCTTTATGGATGTTGCTACCCATGTTGGGGGCCTAACACAGTACCCACCCTGGCATTGCAATGTTGGTAGGGAAATAGATACCATGATGACTGCGTCCACACTCCAAAGAGGCCTGGGTCTCAGGGGGCAGATGCCAGTAACCCTTTGCTCAAAGCCATTTTGAACTCCATGTCATTACTAATCCCACCTGTTCTTATTGAAATTGTTTTTGCTTCCATCAAAATTCATTAGATGCCAATTTTCAAATTCACCTTCAGATTTTGCTTTCAGGGAAATTTGGTGATAGCTCTAATCTAGGGTGACCAGATAAAATCCAGGTCAGAGCTCATGTAACTTTAACAGTTGTAGAGAAAAGGGAATTTCAGCCAGTGTCATTTGTATGCAATTAGTTCCTGGTGAAATTCCCTCTTCATCACAACAGTTAAAGTTGCAGGGGCCCTGCCTTCTTTTGTATCTGGTCACTCTGGTATGGTGCATGGACCTTTAACTGTTGTGATGAAGAGGGAATTTCACCAGGGACTAATTGCATACAAATGACACTGGCTGAAATTCCCTTTTCTCTACAACTGTTAAAGTTCCATGAGCCCTGACCTGGATTTTATCTGGTCACCCTACTCTAATCCTATGCCTACTGTTGCAATAAATGGGAATTGCTAAGGAGTTACTGAGTAAAAATACCTAGGATTGTGCTGCATGTCTTTTACATATAGGGTAAGTAGTAAACCAGTAGTCATCTAAGAAGTGCCAAAGACAGAAAGAACTCTGGTGTCCCATCCTCCTGAGAAAGGCAATTAATTAAAATGACCATGCACATCGGAATGTGAATGGCAATGACACTAGAGTAGAAAAGAATGTAGGAGGGATTTGATTGCAAAAGCTGTTGGGGTGGCACATATAGAGAGGGAGAAGACATTTGAGGGTTGAAGGGGAAAGCAGGAGTGGAAGCAATTCCACAAAATGGCTGCTCTGTGGGTAATTGAGGGCAACAATTTAAATCACTCTATCATATTAATAAGACATGAAGCACCAATTTAACTGTCCATGATTCAAGGGCTTCCCTGATATTTCAGTTAAAGCTATTAATTATGGCTTTGCTTCATTGTCAAGGGGCTCATTGTAAAGTTCTGAAGTTTGCTTTTTAAAAATGCATTATACAGCATTTTAAATCCACTTCGCAAATTAAAATGGATGCTAAAAATGTGAAGGGGTTCAGGGAAGACATCTATGTATAATTGCTTGTAGCTACAAAACTGCATCAGTTGGTGTGTGTGTGTGTGTTTTAATATGTTCTCTTTTATTGTAGTTACATATAAATCTATACAAAAATGCCATAAATAAGTATATTCAGAAAAATATATTCAGAAAAATATATTCAGAAATATCTATATCAAATATTCATAAAGAAATACCTCAGTGATTAAAAGCAACTATAATAAATTGCAGTCATTGATAAATGAGACACTTCATCATAATGAAGATGGTAACAATCCACTGCAGTGAGAAAAATAAGTATATAAATTATAGTCTTCCCAATATTTCATGTGGCTGTATCTTATCATTTACCTTACTGTTTGGTTAGAAATAATGATCATTTCTCATAAAATCTGTTGACCTCCCCATTTTCCTTCACTAACCCTAATCATATTTGTCAATGTAATGATCAAATCTCATATTCTTGTTGTCTATTTCTTGTTGCTTCCATTTATGTTACGGAGATCATAGCTACAGTCAACAACTGAATTGTCATTTCCCTATTTTCTTGCATATACACACACACACACACACACACACACACAGAGAGAGAGAACAGTATCATTACTTAATCAAAAAGTAGGTCATAGCCAATTGTGCATTTTATGGTGTCCCAAATCATCTTCCAATATGTTTAGATGCATTGTCAGAAGAAATGAACAATATCTTCTTCTGCTGAGTCACATTTCCAACACACATCACTAGCACTAGGAAAATACATCCTAACTTCTTATGAGTTTAATACCTCCTCAACTGAATATATATATATATATATATATATCCACTTTCCTTTAAATTCAAACATAATGTTTCTTGAGAGATTTGAGGAAAAACCAGGGTACTGGGTTTCTTATATCCCAATACTGCTACCAAATGTGAAATAATTGGGTTACTGGGTCTTTTAAATACCAGTGCTAGAACCCCAAATGTGGTAAAAATGCCATCGACATGTCAGTTTTTATCCCAGTAAATCTTCCTAAACTGTGGAGGAACTAACTTCTGCTTTGGTTGTAGCAGACAATCTGCAGCAAAGTCACCAAACATTCAAGCCTACAGTTAGTTAGCTAATGGTAGGCTGACCATATGAAAAGGAGGACAGGGTTCCTGTAACTTTAACAGTTGTATAGAAAAGGAATTTCAGCAGGTGTCATTTGTATGCATGCAGCACCTGGTGAAACTCTCTCTTCATCACAACAGTTAAAGCTGCAGGAGCCCTGCCCTCTTTTGTATCTAGTTTAGCTCCTGGAGCTTTAACTGTTGTGATGAAGAGGGAATTTCACCATGTGCTGCATGCATAACTATGACACCTGCTGAAATTCCCTTTTCTCTACAAATGTTAAAGATACAGGAGCCTTGTCCTCCTTTTCATATGGTCACCTATGACGATACCCCACATTTCCATCTCCCTATGTATGTCTGGGTTAGTATGTCTGGAGAGTGCAGAATGTTGGACTGAGTGAGTGTGGCTGATGATGCTAGGAAAGGGAGGGGGAGGAGTATATATAGAGTGAGGGAGTGTTTCGGTCTATCTTTACATCTTATTGTCTTGGTTTGGTGGAGGGTAGTTGTGTGGAAGATAGCTGTGTGTGATCTAGTCAGGAGTGTGTGTGAAGAGATTATTAGGATTTAGAATTATTAGTAAATTATTAGAAGTGTTAAGAATAGGCAGGTGTAGGCTGATCATATGAAAAGGAGGACAGGGCTCATGTAACTTTAACAGTTGTAGAAAAAAGGGAATTTCAGCCAGTGTCATTTGTATGCAATTAATTCCTGGTGAAATTCCCTCTTCATCACAACAGTTAAAGGTGCAAGCACTATACTAGAGTGACCATATACAAAAGAAGGCAGGGCCCCTGCAACTTTAACTGTTGTGATGAAGAGGGAATTTCACCAGGAACTTATTGCATACAAATAACACTGGCTGAAATTTCCTTTTCTCTACAACTGTTAAAGTTACATGAGCCCTGTCCTCCTTTTCATATGGTCAGCCTAGGAAGGTGTGAAATTGATTTGAAAAGAACTTTTAACAACAATAAATGTTTTCTTTTATTTTTGTTACCACAAACCACGTGTCAGCTTGGCTTTGTAATCTAGGCTGACCATATGAAAAGGAGGACAGGGCTCATGTAACTTTAACAGTTGTAGAGAAAAGGGAATTTCAGATGGGGTCATTTGTATGCATTCAGTTCCTGGTGAAATCCCCTCTTCATCACAACAGTTAAAGTTGCAGGGGCCCTGCCTTCTTTTGTATATGGTCACTCTAATATAGTGCCTGCACCTTTAACTGTTGTGTTGAAGAGGGAATTTCACCAGGGACTAATTGCATACAAATGACACTGGCTGAAATTCCCTTTTCTCTACAACTGTTAAAGTTACATGAGCCCTGTCCTCCGTTTCATATGGTCAGCCTATGTAATCTGCTCTATAAGTTTAATAAAGAAACACATATCATTACACCTTCAGCCAGCACACTCACAGGAGAACCTTATTCAAAACCCTTAACACCCTTTTCCCCTCTTCTATAAGGGAAAAGTGGTGTGTCTTTTACCTTCCCTCAGGTATTTAAGTGGTGGTGCTTTGTCTGAGAGGGGTGTGCTCGTCTAGGCCTAGTGTTTGAGGCTGTGGTGGCACATCACCCTGCAATGTAACCATGAAACCAGAACATAAATAAGAGCAAGCAGCCTCCCCAGCTACAAGTGAGATTATTGGTTTTTTGTTTGTTTTTTAAACTCAGGGAACAGTCATAAGTCAGGGACAGTCAGGCAAGTGGGCAGACAGGAGGCACCAAGGTTCTGCAAGGAGAGAAAGGGAGGGAATTGCCTCCCTCTGCCGGTGCTCCGGAGTCAGCAGCAGGGGCTTCTGCTACTGCTGCTGTCTTTACTTCTACCAGAACTAAGTTGCCTCCTCCTCCCCATAAACACACAGGAAAATTACACACAAAAGGGACTATTTTGAAGGGGAGATGAATTAATTAGCAGCTGCTATCTGTGAATGAAAAAAAAGCAAACTGTTGTGTTCCTCTGAAGGGGTGGCCCACCGCAATTCCATGATTGTGGAGGCTTGTTCCCAGCCCTGTCCATGTTCCCTGGCTACACTGGCTGCTCTTTCTCCTTCCCTTCTGGGTATTCCTTGGTTGTAGGTATTTCATGCAACTGAGGGGTTGTAGGTGTCTCACAACCATGAAAAACGGTGACTGGCTGCCCCCTTCCCTTCTGGGTATACCTTATTTGTAGGTGTGTGTTGTTATTGTGAAGCCACAGCTGTCTCACAACAGCAAAATACCATGGCTGACTGTCCCCTTTTTTGCCTTTCTCCTCACTCCCCACCCCGACTGCTCCTCTCAACCAACTAACGGGAAAGGCAGTGAGAGTAACTAGCCTGCCATTCCCATTCATAAAGGACTAGCTACTCTATATTTCTAAAACAGTAAGTGTTAGGCTGACCAGATAAAATCCAGGTCAGGGCTCATGTAACTTTAACAGTTGTAGAGAAAAAGGGAATTTCAGCCAGTGTCATTTGTATGCAATTAGTTCCTGGTGATATTCCCTCTTCATCACAACAGTTAAAGGTGCATGCACTATACTAGGGTGACCATATACAAAAGAAGGCAGGGCCCCTGCAACTTTAACAGTTGTGATGAAGAGGGAATATCACCAGGAACTAATTGCATACAAATGACACTGGCTGAAATTTCCTTTTCTCTACAACTGTTAAAGTTACATGAGCCCTGAACTGGATTTTATCTGGTCACCCTAGTAAGTGTGCAATTTCAAAGGGGAGTAAAAATGCTATTGTGCATTTATGAACTAGAATGGCAAACTAGTTACTCTCACAGCCTTTCCCCACAGATGTATTTGAAATTTACAGAAAAGGAGTACATATTCAAGATCTCATAGTTAATCTGTAATAAGTAATCCAGAGTGTGTATTCTTGCTTAAGAACATAAGAAATAAGAACATAAGAAAAAAAAAATCCCAGATCAGACCAAAGGTCAACCGAACCCTGCATATGGATGGGGGAGAAATCTTTTCAGTTTTATTTTAATTCAAATTTACCTAATTTCACACTTTTGAACCACTATACAAATGAGAACTCAGTTATCCTTCAAAATCCCCACTTCTCTAAATGTTGCAATGGAGTTCTCCAATCAAAAACTATACAAAAATATGTATATTGAGGGAAATAATGTTTTAAAATGCATTATATTAGGGAAATTGCTTGCAAAGTATGAATATATTATGTTAAAATGTATTGGGAGAAATGTACACAGTAATGCTTATGATTTTTATGCAAACTTTTTAAAAAGAAATCTAAATGTTTGGGGAAAACCAAATGTATGACTGAAGATATTCTCGAAGTTCAACATGAATTGAATTTAAGAGTGGAAAAATGAGAAAGTAAGAGGAACCGAATTTGACAGATTTGTCTGTCTCTAGCAGCATTCTTTGTTAAAAAAAAATTAAATACATCCCAACAATCTGCTGTTAATAGATGACCATGAGAAATTGACCAGTGGCCCACTGTGGACCATTCTCTATCTTCTGCCTACCCTTGCTCCTCCTTCTAGCCATCAGTCAGTGTGCTTGCTCCCACTCATTCTGTGTACAAGTTCTCCATGTGAAAGCACATTCTGCAGTCACTCTTCCTTCCTGTTGGATTTTCATAAGCGCAATCACTACTACTGTGCCTGGAATTTGTCAGCTCTCCTGAGGATGTCTGACATTCACAGCTTTATGAGCAAAATATATTTATAGAGCAGTGGGGGAGGGCAAGAATGAGCAACAGAAAGATAATATATCATCTCTTCCTCTTTCTCAATGGACAGTACAGACCTTAAACTGCTTGTTAGAAATGTCAAGTTCCATAAATGTGCTTTGCTGTGGTTTTGTATGGAGTAGCTTCCATGGAAATAATATTTTTTAAAAAAGCAAAGCCACTCAAATGCTTTGCTTGGGCTTGATGTGATTTGCTTCACTGATCACATGTATTTATCAAGGGTCAACTCAAGTGAATTTTCTGGAAAGGAAAGGAAGAGCATCAGCGATATGAATGTCAAGAATCACTCCATCAGCCATCATCAGCAAATAATGACACACACCCACACCACACACAAACACATTACTGTAGTGTGGTGATGAGAGTGTAGTTACCACCTGCTTTCGCAAACTCTGTTATGGTGCTTTTAACAGCAGCTCTACATAGAAACAGTTGTCCTTATATGGAGGTAAGTGGTAGAAATTCCACTCCTTCCCCTGGTCCCTGGAGAGGGAAGTGGCATGCGGGCAGCTCTTCACAAAAGAAGGTGTGGAAAATTACTGCTCACATCATTATATAGTACCAAATATTGATGCCATTTTCAGTGCATATACCCTTGAGTTTAGAAACTCATCAGCACTTTCATAGAATCTGTGGAATTCCTGCCAAAGCCACTGGTCATACTTAAGTTCACTGTTACTTTGTAGTTCTATGATGTCATGGTGTAGGTACATTGAGTACTGCAAAACTGAACTGTGTGGCAAAAATGTTTTAATTCCATCCCCTTTGCTTTTAGGTCTGGAAATAGCACACAATATTTCTGAAGCAAATCTGTGTACTCTCTGGCATACTTTACTACTGATTTTGTCAGCAAAGGGTTGAAAAATGCATCTTGCCCTTTTCTGGTTGCATTTGCCACATATTTAACTTGACTTCCAATCATTTTATGTGTGGAAGTGAGAAGTAACATCGGCCATTTCTACACCAGCCTTTTTTCCTGGAATCATCTCGAGGTCATCCCTGTGCATCTGAATGATGCACAGGGGATCCCGGGGTCAACTGGGGACAACCTAGAGACAACTCTGGGATAACTGAAACTGGGGATGTCCAGTTTTTTCATGGTCCCGGGACAACTCCAAGGACCACAGTTCACGTGGAGCAGCTCCCGGGTCCTCAAACGGGCATGGAGCTGCATGAAGTGCCTCCGTGCCCATGGGGATGGAGTGGGGCAACAATTTCACCATCTCTGGTATGGCAGGGGAGTTGCCCTCTCGATCCCTGTCCTTCCTGGCTGGTCGTCCAGGGAGGAGATGCAGTTAGATCACATCTACAGTATATCATTAATGCATCTCTCAGGGAGGGGAGCTTTCCATCATGTTTAAAAGAGGCGGAGGTAAGGCCGCTTCTAAAAAAGCCCTCCCTGGATCCCCTGGACCTTAATAACTACAGGCCAGTATCAAATCTTCCATTTCTGGGCAAGGTGATCGAGAGGGCAGTTGCTTTTCAACTCCAGGCAGTCTTGGATGACACTGATTTTCTAGACCCATTTCAAACCGGCTTCAGAGCGGGATACGGAGTTGAGACCGCTTTGATCGCCTTAGTGGATGATCTACGCCTTAGTATCGACAGGGGAAGTGTGTCCCTGCTGGTATTCTTGGACCTCTCAGCGGCTTTCGATACCATCGACCATGGTATCCTTCTGGAGCGCCTGGGGGAATTGGGAATCGGGGGCACTGTGCTTCAGTGGTTCCGATCCTATCTCTCGGGCAGGATAGCTGCTCTTCAAAAAAGGAGTTGCTATGTGGTGTACCACAAGGTGCCATCCTTTCCCCAATGCTGTTTAACATTTACATGAAACCGCTGGGAGAGATCATCCGGAGGCATGGGGTGGGGTGCTATCAATACGCTGATGACACCCAAATATATTTCTCTATGCCTTCGACAACATCGTCAGCTAAGGATAGTGTGTCTCCTCTGAATGAATGCTTGGAGGCGGTAATGGGCTGGATGAGGAAAAACAAACTGAAGCTGAATCCAGACAAGACAGAGGTGCTTGCTGTCAAAGGCCCCAACCTGGGTCTGGAGGTGTGTCAACCAGTTCTGGATGGGGTTACACCCCCCCTGAAAGATTGTGTTCGCAGCTTGGGGGTACTCCTGGATCCGTCGCTCCAGATGACAGCTCAGATTGATGCGACGGCCAGGAGTGCCTACTATCAGCTTCGGCTGATACACCAGCTGCACCCCTTCCTAGAGTTGGAAGACCTAAAGACAGTAGTGCACGCGCTGGTAACTTCGAGGCTCGACTTCTGCAATGCGCTGTACATAGGGCTACCTTTGTGCCTAGTCCGGAAACTTCAACTTGTTCAAAATATGGCATCCAGGTTGGTCACCGGTACACCTAGGGGTGATTATATCACACCAGTTTTAAAATCGCTTCATTGGCTGCCAATTAGTTTCTGGGCGAAGTATAAAGTGTTGGTTATTACCTTTAAAGCCCTACATGGTTTGGGTCCAGGTACCTGCGGGATCGCCTTCTCCCATACAATCCGCCCCACACACTTAGGTCCTCTGGGAAGAACTTACTCAAGCCAGCCAGAACTAGGCTGGCGGGTGTTACCCAGAGGACCTTCTCTTCCATCGCTCCCAGACTATGGAATGGTCTGTCAGAGGAGGTTAGACAAATTGACAGTCTTCATGAATTTAAGAGAGTCATGAAGACTGTCCTCTTCCGACAGGCCTATCCAGATGAATTTTAAGATGTTTTTAATGTTGTATTTTTCTCTAGCTTTTTTAAAAAATTAACTGTTGTTATTTTTATGTTTTACATTGTTGTTGTTCCCCGCCTCGATCCGGAGGGAGAGACAGGCTACAAATAAATATTATTATTATTATTATTATTATTATTATTATTATTATTGTGAACTTTGGGAATGCTGTGGATATAGTATGCCTTGACTTCAGCAAAGCTTTTAACAAAGTGCCCCATGATATTCTGATTTGCAGACTAGAGAAAAGTGGGCTAGACGGAACAGCTATTCGGTAGATCCACAGTTGGCTACAGAATCAGACCTAAAGAGTGCTTATCAATGGTACCTTTTCACACTGGGGGAAGATAATGAGCGGGGTACCACAGGGTTCAGTCCTGGGCCCAGTGCTCTTCAACATTTTTATTAATGATTTGGATGAGGAGGTGCAGGGAATGCTTATCAACTTTGCAGATTACTTAAAATTGGGTGGGAGCGCTAATACCCTGGAAGACAGAAACAAACGCCAAAGTGATCTTGATAGACTGGACAGCTGCGCTGAAAACAACAGAATGAAATTTAATAGAGATAAATGCTAGGGACAGTTATCGTATCATTCAAATCACCGATAATGATACGATATGCTCTCTATCGTGTCTCCATTTAACGATAATGATACGATAGGAAATCATAGGAAATCCAACGATAATTATCGGAAACGATAGAAAGTTCAACGCTAAGTATCGTATTTTATCATTTTATCGAAAGGCGCTTTCTCTTTTGCCGCCACATGGACGGAGCTAAGGTGGGGTGTGCTTGATGAGACTGACAGTTTCAGAGACCAATCGTGCAGCAAGGATTCCAGTAGGAGCCAATCACAATGTTGGAGGAGGGCTAAGGATATCTCAGCATAAACCCCCCACACTTTGTGTTCCAGGCTCTGTTGGGAGTTAGGCATTGAGGGGAGAAGGGTGGATTTGTTGGAGCTCTGTCCTGGCTCCTGGGTCTTGGTGGCGAATTGTTGGAGATTCATTGTAAATCTCTTGCGTCTTTGTGTCTCAGGTTCGTTTGGCTGTGTGTTGCTGCCTGTGTGTTTGAGACTTTGAGTTATAATTTTTATTTTTATACGTTTTCTGGTTGGATTGATTTGAAGGGTTAGGTTAGCATGAGTGGGGGTACTGTGACTGAGGGGGAGTGTTTTGTCCTCTGCCCTGTTTAACTCCCTCTCTCTCTCTGGGTGTGTGTGTTTGCTTGATTGACTGTGAGTGTGCTGCTGCTGTGTCTTGCCTGCTACACAGGATCTGTGTGGTCAAAGCAGCACACAAAGTCACAAACTGTAGGCAAAGCATACATTTGTTGCAATCATTTTGTTAGACTGACCAGATAAAATCCAGGTCAGGGCTCATGTAACTAACAGTTGTAGAGAAAAGGGAATTTCAGCCAATGTCATTTGTATGCAATTAGTTCCTGGTGATATTCCCTCTTCATCACAACAGTTAAAGGTGCATGCACTATACTAGGGTGACCATATACAAAAGAAGGCAGGCCCCCTGCAATTTTAACTAAATGACCTTATAGGCCCCTTCCAGCTCTACTATTCTATGATCCTATTGTATGATTCTAGATCCCAAGCTGAATATGAGCCAACAGTGTGATATGGCTGCAAAAAAAAGCAAATGCTATTTTGGGCTGCATTAATAGAAGTATAGCTTCCAAATCACGTGAGGTACTGGTTCCCCTCTATTCGGCACTGGCTAGGCCCAATCTTGAGTATTGCATCCAGTTCTGGGCACCACCCTTCAAGAAGGATGCAAACAAGCTGAAGCGTGTTCAAAAGAGGGTAACAAGGATGATCAGGGGTCTGGAAACGAAGCCCTATGAGGAGGGATTGAAAGAACTAGGCGTGTTTAGCCTGGAGACGAGAAGATTGAGGGGAGACATGATAGCACTCTTCAAATACTTGAAAGGTTATCACACAGAGGAGGGCCTGGATCTCTTCTTGACCAACCCAGAATGCAGGACATGGAATAATAGGCTCGAGTGACAGGAAGCCAGATTCTGGATGGAAATCAGAAAAAACTTCCTGACAGTTAGAGCAATATGACAATGGAACCAATTACTTTGGGAAGTCATGGGCGCTCCCACATTAGAGTAATTCAAGAGTCAGCTGGATAACCATCTGTCAGTTATGCTCTAAGGTAGTTTCTTGCACTGAGCCGGGGGTTGGACTTGATGGTCTTATAGGCCCCTTCCTACTCTATGATGCCTGGATCCAGCTCTAGCTGAAAGCCCCCTTCCCTCCTGCTACCAACTGTCACTCCTGAGGCTGTCACAGGGAAAGGAAGCAATAGTCAGGCATAGCATTATATTGATTGTAAGACTGGGCCTGCAAGAGCTGTAGATGTCCCCGTGTCCAGTCCTCATTGGCCCAGTTGGACCCGCTCAGTGCTAGGACAGGCCCATGCCTGACTGTTCTCAAGCCTTCGAGGGTGGTTGGGTGTGGGTCCATGCTGACCCATGCCCTTTCCCCCTTTTCTCCTGCTGCATGTATGGAATCACCATTAAGCAGCAGGGCAAAATATGCAATTCCCCCAGTCTTGGAGAAAGTGTGTGTTTCCCTCCTCCACTCTAATGGGCAAATCACATGTTTGTCCCTTCCCTCCCCTGCCATGCCAGTTGTTGCCTTGAAGGCTCTCTTATGCAAGGTAGCCTGATACACAGCCAGGCATGATGGAGGGATGCCTGACTAGGCTTTGTACAACTCACATGGCGGGGGCACCCTGTGAGCTCACCAAGCCCTGCTGGCATGGCTCCACTGCAAGGAGGCCACAGAAATTGTGCTTTGCTGAGGGCTCAGGAGGCTCATGCAGCCTCCTGAGTGCTCAGTAAAGGCTCACATCACCTGCCTCCTTGCAGCAGATCTGCATCAGCAGGACCCGGCAAGCTCACAGGGTGGGTCAGGCATCCCTCCCTTGTGCCTGGCTCTGTATCAGGTTATTAGGAGAGGAAGAGGAAGCAGCAGCCTTTCCACTCTGTCCATGACCTGCTGAACTTTGCAACTAAGCATCTAGTGCCTAAATTTGCATTTTTCTCCCATTTCCTTTTAGGTCATGTTTTTATAGATTATAAGCCTGTGGGCAGGAACTGTGCTAAGAAATATGTTTGTAAGCTGGCTTGGGAGCACGTGTTTGGCTAAAGGGCGGGATAAAAATTCTATAACAAACAAACAAATAAATAAATAAATCTGGGTAAAATCTTGATCAAAAAGGAACTTAAATGAATTTCTCATACATCCCAAATCTGTTGCAGAAATGCATCTGATCAAGTGAACTATATCTACCTATAAAGCAGAAAGTATGTGTGTGTCACGTATGTCCGGAAATGTTTCCCAATTCCAGATGAGTTAGAAACTTGACACAGTGAAAGGTCTGGCTGTAGAACATACCAGAAAAATCTAAAAACACGAATTTTGGAGGTTTAAGCATTTTTAAAGAATTTAATAAAAAACTAGGTTCATGCCGACAACTCCGAGCATGCCTTGGGTGGAACTCCCAGCATGCCTTGAGCAGGAGGACAAACTTACTGGTGTTTAGCAGACATTGTGAGTGGCTGTTGCATATCTAAGATTGGTCTCGAGCAGTCAACCCAATTCCACATAAAAGGAAACAACCCACATAAATAGGTTGCATCCATTTGCGGTGCCTCCTCCCACCCTCCACATGGTTTTAAAATGTAACTAGATATAACAGCATGACTTTGAGGGGCCAAACATGCTCAAAGGCACTCCATCCTGATATCGCTGTTTTCTCAGAATCTGGGGGAAGCCTTTGCCCTTAAGAGGGAGGGGGTGGGACTCTGTGCATGCACAGAAACAGACCTGAAAAATTGGGGAAGTGCCCAGCCCAGTCCGGCACTTCAGTACAGGCTCCTGATGTTGTACTTGGTTGGTGAGAAGCACAGAAGCAGCAGGAAGAGAAAAACTCTGGTGCTGAAGAGCTGTAAAGACTTTATTTGTATAAAAAGCTCTTGGAATTATAAAAATCAGTTTTCAAAAATGCTCAACCTTTCGGATTGCGTAAATACTTCATCAAGAGCTACAATAAACAAGATACAATTATTTAAGAAATTTAAAATATTGTGAACAATATTTGAATGTAATTAGACAAACAAGGACAACACCATAATTGAACTATTCATGATACAGAGAGTTTTTTGGAGTTAGAACATGTGCAACGTGAATATAAACAAACATTTTATGCCATCATTGCATTATGTATTCAGCTGGCTAGAAGTCAATTAACAAATATCAAATTTAAAATATATAACATATATGACGTGAGAGAGGAGCAATCATTCGTTTGACTTATAATAATATCTAAGGGTGAACAATGATCCCATAGCCATGTGACCGCAAGGCGATGGCAATCTCTCGGTTCACCTATTTCCGTGCCCTGTCCAGGGCCTGTGGATCCCAACCATGCCTTCATTCCCTTCTGGGAATCAAATCAAGGTCGTTTCCTCCCAGGTGTACCACCAGCACCTGAAGGGGACAACGCACCAAACCTTGCTGGAACAATGTAGGTAGGAGGCAAACAGATATCAGATTCCAGCCATCCCTCCAGACCTTTCTGGGAATCAGGCAGAACCACCATGTCACCATTCCTGCTTGCAAGTTGGCCAAAGCCAGCAGAGCAGGAACTTTGCCTTTGCCACCAGGTCGTTCCCCATAGGCAAAACATCAATACCTACTGGAGGCAATGCACCAGGTGCTTGACAGTATGCACCCTCTGCCCAAACTACTGGGTGTTGGAACTGGCAGAGTCCTAGCTGTGATCCGGGGAGCCCTCCATCCGGTCTAGCCCACCATGCTGTGCCCACAAATGAGCAGCTGCACAGGTTTACATACATTCCAATTATCTAAGAGAAGAAGAAAGCATGAGTTTGGATTCCAGCCATCCCTCCAGACCTTTCTGGGAATCAGGCAGGACCACAGTATTGCCAATCTCGCTTGCTAATTGGCCAAAGCCAGCAGAAAAGAAGCTTTGCCTTTGCCTCACCAGGTTGTTCCCCCATAGGCCTAACACCACTACCTACTACGAGCCATGGACCAAACCTTGCTAGAACAACTCATGCAGGAGACAGACATTGTGCCACATGTGCCGAACTACTGGGTGTTGGAATTGGCAGAGTGATCCAGGGGAGCCTCCGTCTACCCCACCCCCCAACGATGCTGTGTCTCAAATGAGCAGCTGCACTGGTTTACATACATTCCAGTGATTTGATAAAGGAAACATGAGCACCAGAACTAAGAACTCATTGCACTCTTGCTGCCCTGGAAGTAGCCAGACATAGGAATGGAAAGCCTTGAGAAACTGCCTGCCTATTGCCTGAACTTTGTGGCTGCAAGCACAAAGAGGCATCCTTATAAGCACCTTGATACCTAAGGTATCTGTAACAAAATGGGAGGCTTCCAGGACTAACAGTAGCAAAGCCAGGCTTGTGACAGCCCAGAATTGATCTTTAGGTTCTGGAGCTCCATCACAGTGACACTAAAGGGAGAGATCTTCTGACCCCCAAGTAGCCTGGAAAGCCTGTAATGCCTTCATGGGGCAAAAGTGGGAACCTAAGTGGTAAATGTAGACAACCCATGTACAAAGCTCCTTTAGTCTGTCCTAATCCATCAAAATCTAATGCACACTGCATGCAGAGAGAAGGAATTGGCCTGTTATAGCCAGGATCCACTGTAGACATTGACTTAGAGAGGGCTCTAAGTGTCTAAAGGAGTCAGATGCAGCATAAAATAAGGTAGCCTTGGCAGGAGAGCCACACGCAGCCAGCCATATTACAGATAAACTGTTGGAACAGTGGATGCCTAGCGTTGGATATTACAGGCGATTTCCACACCCACCCTAACAGGCTGCAGAAGGCTGTGCAACTTGAAGGTTCTGACTAGGGCTGACATCTTTTGTAAATTGAGACCAGACTCTCAGATTACCACACATGACAGTGGAAACATAAACCTGGTGAAGTGGCTACCTAATGTCTGCATTTCAATGCAAAGCTGCTTCAGGAAGGCCCACCCGCAGCTACTACTCTGCAGACAACATGCAGTACTCAAAACCTCATGTAGGGCATATAGTGTGGCTTTGTGTAAATGGAGGATCATGCTGATCATGTCTTTACTATCACCAGTCTATCCCCTGGAAGATTACTATAATGGTTACTGGTGTTCAGTGCAATGCCCAGGCAGGAATATCAGTATTGGTGAAGGGCCCTGTACCACCAAAGCACCTATATATTAGGCCCAGTCATGAGCACCCCTTCTCAGGACAAAGGCCACCACTTGAATAAGCCTGAAGGAAGGGCAAAATAACACTACCTGTCACCTCTATGTGAAGGAACAAGGTGAAGACGTTGGGAAATAGGTTCTGCTGTGAATATACTGGGCTAAAGGTTTAATATAATTTGTGTATTTAGGAACCAATAGAGCAGGTGACAAAGCCAAGCTGATGCATGGTTTATGGTAGCAAAATAAAGAAAAAGTTTATTGTCGTTTTCAGTTCTTAGTTTCTTCAAATTCAATTTAAACCCTGCCTAGTTTTAATAATACTAGTAATAACAATTTTAATACTAATAATCCTGAATCTTTACAATCTTATATCTGTTCCTTTCTCACACAGTCTTCTCACACTCAGCCACCTACAAACCCCAACTAACAGACACTCACTGACAGACTCCCAACCCCCAGACTAACTGCCCACAGACTAACTGAAAAACTCCCCCCCCACTCCCTCATTTAGTATCACCAGCCACACTCACTCAGTCTAACATTCCGAGCTCTCTAAACATACTCAACTAGACATACCTAAGGGAACAGAAATGTCGGGTATCGCCACACATTCCTCCCCTTCTTTTGAAACCCAAGTATGGCACTGATGTGTTAGATGCAGGGTTTAGGGCAAACTAAACATTTCTACAAACCTGTGAACTACCTAGTACATAGATACACCTACTTTACTTTCTTGTAAGGAAACTCACACAACTCTCTCTATATACACAAACACAACACATTCCTGCAAGGGGAAAAAAACCCACATGGTTAGAGACATTGTCCTCCCCAGAGTTAGTGGCTCTAGTGAAAGTCCATGAGCTCTCTATAAATGTCCCAGGCAAAGTCTCATGTTCTGACAGCACTGGAGGCCTCTCGACGAGACAGTCCATCCACGACCACATTCTCTCGTCCTGGCACGTGTTGAATGTCTGCATGATATTCTTGCAGACGCCATGACCAATGTTGAAATAGTTGGTTATGGTTCTTCATGGACTGGAGCCACATGAAGGCATGATTATCAGTCTGCAAGATGAACTGCTGACTCCACAAGTAGGGTCTGACTTTGTCCAAGGCCCACACGATGGCCAGGCATTCTTTTTGCACCGATGAATAGTTGCGCTCTTGATCGGTCAACTTCCAGCTGTAGTAGTCTACTGGATGCTTAACGCCATCTCTCGCTTGCGACAGGATCGCACCAACTCCCACTTCCGACGTGTCCGTTGCTAAGAGGAATTCTTGGTCGAAATCAGGTGCAATTAACACCAGGGCTGTGCACAGCACATGTTTTAGCAGCTCAAACACCTTCTGACACCCTTCTGACCACAGAATCATCTAGGGTCTTTGCTTTTTCGTAAGCTCATGCAGGGCTGCAGCTATTTCTCCAAACTTGGGTATAAAGTGGTGATAGTAACTGGCTGTCCCCAAAAGGCACACACCTCCTTCTAACTAGTGGGTATGGGCCAGCTACTTATAGCTTCCACTTTGCTGGTGACTGCGGCAATGATCCCACTTCCCACTACATGACCCAGGTAAACTACTTTTGACTTCTCAAACTGACATTTGGGAGCCTTAATGGTCAACCCTGCATCACTATTGCTTTCAATGCAAGGTTGAGGTGAGTCAAATGCTGTGAAAGGGATCCACTGAAAATTGCAATGTCATTTCACAGGTTAAACAGATAATTGATCCCTGACTCTTTTTCTTTGTCTATATCTCTTTCTCAGCTCTTCCATAGTATGCTCAGGGAACTCCTCACATCTCTCCCCAGCATCAATACAAAAGGTGACAACCCCATAGAATCCTGGGGCACCTCCCTGAAGGCAAATAGGAAGTAGGGCAATATTCTATCCCAGTCCATGGGATGATCAACAACATATGTTTTAATCATCTATTTGATGGTTCCGTTGAACCTTTCCACCATTTGTTTGAGAGTGAAAAGCAGTAGAAGTAATATGCTTCACCCCACAACACTTCCACAAACATCTCCTCTCATCAGATAGGAAGGTAGTACCATTATCACTAATGATCTCCTGGGGAAACTCCAGCTTACAAATAATCTTCAGTAAGGCTTCTGCAACCGATAGGGCATCTACATTCCTCAGGGCCTCTGCATCTGGTAATCAGGTGGTAAAATCGATAATGGTTACTAGGCAATGCTTTCCTGATTGCATGAGTCTAGGAAAGGGCCCCACCAAGTCCAACCTGATTCAATAAAATGGCTTTTTGATTAGTTGTAGAGGATTCAGGGGTGCTCTTACTTTGTCCTCACTTTCCTCACCCTTTGATAACTCGTACATGATTTGCAAAAGGCAGTAACTTCTCAGGCTATGTTTCACCAGTAATACTGGGCCATTAAACATTTCCGGGTTTTGCCTATTCTTAAGTGGCCTGCCAAACAAGACTCATGGGCTAATTTCAACAGCTGGTCCCAGTAAGGCTTGGGAACCACCAAGTGCTTTTCCACCCTCCAACTCCCTGGTGTTTTCAACGGCAGCCACTTTCTATACAAGAGCCCCTTTTCCCATAAGAATTGCTCTTTCAACTTGTCACAACTATCTAATCCTTCTGCCTGTAATTTTATAGCTGACAGGCTAGTCTTGTTTTAATATATTATAAAATAGGTACATTAACTTCTTATATATTGTTTATTAATAGATATCCTAAAGACAGAAAATAGCAGCCATACACTGTTATATTTAACAAGAATTACCAGGTGGTGAGTGGATTAGATGAGAGTTTTCACAAAACAATTTAAGTATTATTAGATGGTTTTTCCTGGTCCAGTACCCTGTATTTTGTATTTCTATTGTTACAGTATCCACAAGGCTCAGGAAGAAGCTCCTGTGAAACAAGAACAATATCTAGAATCTTGTCAGCTCTGGATTGGAACTTCTAAAAAATATTTTTACATGTTATCAATCACTGTATAAATTGACATACTGAAACTCTGGATAATTGATCCATGAATGTTTTGTTTGATGAATAATTGGTTCAGTGTGATAAAGATTATATATTACATGCCTACTAAGGTTATAATCACATTAACCCAAGATTATATAAATGGTTAAACTGTTTTTTACTAGCGTTTTTTCTATACAGCTGTGTGCCTAAGGGCATTCTTGTGTTCTGGACTGTTTGAATGAGGCATCAACCTGAGAAATCTCTGGAGTAGCTAGATTTTTTCACTTGCGTCGCTAGGCAACTCAGCAGGTGAGCTCCCAGCACCTTCTACTTTGCTACAAGTCTTCGCATCTGTCATAGATCGCGTGACTACATAAACTTTCTTGTCATTTGCCTCCATAAGATCCTTTCCTAGTATGAAAGGCTCTTCTTGACAGGCATTTACTCCCAACGTAACTTCCTTTAAAATCTTTCCATGTAACTTCCACCTCTGCAAGAGGAATTTCAAATGAGACCCCACTCACAGGTTTAATAGAAATTGTTTTATGAGGAATGATCTCCTCAGGACCAACTAAATCTCCTCGGATTAAAGAAATACTCGATCCAGTATCTAGGACAGCTAAATGTTTCTTTCCATTAACAGTAACTTCTTCCCACAAGGACTGATCTATCTCTTGCATGTCCTTCCACTGCAATCAGTAACATTGTGGACTCATGTCACTCTCAGTATTTTTATTCACGTACACTCTCCTGACTGAGGTACCTTTCTCTTTTTTCTCCTGAAGTCTACACATTGAGGCCTTATATGCCCTACAAGCCCACAATGATGGCAAGTAAGATCTGTTTTGCCAAAAAAAAGGCCTCGTGGTGTTTCCTGCCTTTTCTGGCTTTGGGCTCTCTCAGCTTCTCTTTTGAACTCTCGCGGTTTATATATAGGCTTCATGTCAGACTCTTTCTTAGTCTTGCCTGCCATATTATAACCTCTGTTCAAGGAGAACTGGTCCACCAACAAAGCTGCATCTTGATAAGTTTTTGGGCTATGATCTCTAACTAATAAACAAATGTCCTGCGGTATCTGGAAGAAGAGCAGATCTTTGATCATAAGATCAACCAACTCAGCTTGGGTTTTTAACCTCAGCACATGTAATCTACTTGTTAAAATGGTCAGCCAATTTGTGGCCTAATTCCACAAATGATTTTGAGGAAGTAGCATTAGTACTCCTGAATTTCTTTCTGAAATATTCTGGGTCATACCTAAATCTTTTGTACACTGCTGCTTTAAATGTCTCAAACACAATATCTTCCCCCACAGGAAACCTATTATAGATTTCAACCAAATCTCCCCTTATCAGGTTTAGGATAAACTTAATATAATCCAGGGGATTTACTTCCCACATCATGGCTGCTTTCTCAAATATATTAAAGAAAATTTGGGGATCTTGTCCCTCTATGTAAGCAGTGAAATCCTTTGGAGATAACTTAGGGGTTCTGGCTCCCTCCTCAGCTCTCCTTTGATCTTCCCTTTCAATTTTCTTATTTTCTAAAGCAAGCCATTCTAATTCCACCTCATGATCTTTTCCCCTCAGTCTCTCTTCCTGGTGTAATTTTGCTAATCCCACCTCATGATCTTCCCCCTCATTCTTATTTTCTCTGACCTTTTTACCATTCCATTGTGGACCATGAATTTTGGCTGAGTAGCAGCAAGGTGAGTGGGGGTCAGAAGGGATCACACAAGAGGTACAACATGCAGCCCATAATCTATGTGTTGTCCACTCCTGTCATAGATCAAGATGCAAAGCATGGAGCTATATCACTCTGATTATTATCCAGAGATTTAAAAGCACATATGTGAGTACGTGGTGAAGGGGAACTTAGCAGAAAATCAAATCTGTTTGCCCAAATGACAGACTCCTAAGAGCAGGGAGAACTAAAGGGGAGAAGTTGAAAAATATTTAGCTTCTGACAGATTGTAGTAGGGATGTACAGCCTTTTCAGCTGTAGGGGCAGGATGTGATACTAGCTTGGGGGCTCTGCATGCATGCACATATGCTCACACACTCAGAAATCCCAGTGATCCGGATGCAGATTGGTCTTCTGTTGCTACTAGCAGTGACAACAAAATAATGATGTGTATAACAAACTCTGGGGAAGGGATTGGAAAATGCAGGCAGTGGAGAAATTGGTAGAGGGAATTTGGCAGCAGCAGCAGTGGGAGATCTCAGAATATTCATGGGGGGCACAATAAAGGCCTTAAGGTACATGCACCCCACATGCTGTTGGTTGTGCACCCCAGCTTCATAGGGATCCTGCCACTAACAAACACCAGGAACTTCAGCTCCACTCTTTTACCTCATTTGCTATTTTTTGTCCTCCATTCTCATCTCTCTATAGAGAGCAGTATAAAATAAAGTGTGCAGCTGAAATGTCCCAGTTGCTTGGGTGTGTGTGTGAGAGAGAGTGAAAGAAAAGAGAGAGAGAGAGAGAGAGAGAGGAATGTAATGAGGAGTGCAAAAGTGTCACAACATGTTTTACAATCCTATTTTTAAAGGACATATAATTTTGCCTTGCATCCTGTCAACAAATATTTTTTGCCACACTGGAGGGCGGAGGTGGTGAAATATGAATAAGAACAGAATGTGCACACCATCAGCTCTTGTATGAATTACCTTACCCAATTTGAGGGTAGGGATGTGCACGTCCAGAAATTTCAGAATCGGATCAGAATTTCCAATATTAAAAATATCAGAGCTAATCATATTGGGGGTACCCGGATTTGATCGGATCCGATATCCAATAAATATTGGAAGTTCCGATCTGATTACGGACCACCATTTCAGGTGTTTTCCCCATAGGCTTGCATTGGGGAAAGCTTCCCCCAATGCAAGTCCATGGGGAAAAACACCGGGCTGGCACTTTGTTGAGGGAATATTTCAGGTGTGATCATACCAATAGCTCAAATAGCCTAATCACAGATGAACTTTAATGTTCCTCATTGTATTATGAAATAATACATTATTTCATAATGTATTAAACCTGTCTGTTGAGGCAAAACTAAGAGATGCTACAGTTGCTTGAAACAGGGAAGTTAAGAGCTTTCCGGAGATTATATTTGTCCTTTGGCTGAAACCACAGAAGGCATCATGTGTAAGAGAAAGTTCATCTGTATCATGTGCTTCATCCAGCTGCTTTGCTATGCATGTATTTCATCATCAGAATTTTTATACTCGTGTAATCAGCAGATATATGTCTTGTCAGCTTCTTTGATTTTGGTCTAAAGGTAACCTTGGATAGGCCATCCCTAAAGTCCCCCTCCTTTGAAAATGCTAAGTATGCATGAATCATACGTGTATAAAACCAAGTATCTTGTCTCAGTATGTCGGTTTTGGCTCTGACAGCTGTTTGTAACAATAACAGTCTTTTTGAAGAGAGAATCATGCTGTGAGTATAATTTTACTTGTGGTCTCCATTAAAATCCAGTTGCTGAGTGGGAAACTATTCATCTCTACTGAGAAAGGAAATACTTTCAAAATTTGTCAAATTAATCATTCTAATCAGATTTTCCCACCACACACTCCCTTCCTCCCTCCACTCACACTCCCTCCCCCCACTCATGCTCCTTACCTGCCGCCACCGCCGCCGCCAGTCCATAGTACTGCAAAACAGGCTTTCCGGCCTGTTCCTCATTACAGAGACGCACCAAGTGATGATGTGCCAAGTGATGACCAGTAGCAGTGGGGAAGGCCACAGGTAAGGAGGGATCCTTGGGGACCCCTCCCTTCCCCCTCACTCGTGCTCCTTACCTGCGCCCTTCCCCTCTGCTGCTGCTGATCCATAGTACTGCTAAACAGGCTTTCCGGCCTGTTCCTCAGTACAGAGATGTGCTGAGTGATCACTCGGCACATCTCTGTACTGAGGAACAGGCTGGAAAGCCTGTTTCACAGTAGGACGGACCGGTGGTGGCGGCGGCGGCAGGTAAGGAGCACGAGTGGGGGGAGGGAGCATGAATGGGGGTAGGGAGTGCCAGCCCAATGTTTTTCCCCATAGACTTGCATTGGGGGAAAGCTTTCTTTCCCCCAATGCAAGACTATGGGGAAAACACCTGAAATGGCGGTCTGAAAATCCAATATGACCAATAGTTATTGAACACATGGATATTGGATCCAATCAGATAGGGCCTCCTTAGGGAATAATCGTTATCAGTCATTGGATGTCCAATAACATCCTTATAGGTTTGTTATTGGACATCAGACCCAATACGATACACATCCCTATTTGAGGGAAAGATGGCTGCTTTCAGCCAGTGGTGATGTTTGAAAACCAAAGTGCTACTATGTAAATGTCTATAATGAATGATAGAGCCTGAGATATAAATACAATACAACATTTAAAGTGCTAAAAGTGAACATTTTCTGTCCACTGAGAACTAATGCTTAGCAGATTCCCACTATCTGCTGGTTTGCAGCTGATGTTTATTAGATCTACAGGAGATTTATCTCATTTGCAATGTAGATTTATTGCAGTTTGAGTAGCCTGGATACCTGGGCCTTAACATTATTGCATGTCCTTTACATTTGCAAACTATCCAAAGCATAAGTTCTTCTTCTCCATCATTCACAGCTGAATACATCCCAAATTGAGGCTGAAATGCCAATGTATAGCTACAAGCCCTATTATGGAATTTGCCTTCTCATGGCTATGAATCTTTCTCCACTTGGAAGGGTACAGCAAATGGGAACTAAACTAGTAATTTTAATGTATGGGCCCAGACATAGAAAATGTGCAATGGCAAAATCGGAGTACAATCATGATAATACCTTCCTCTTAAAGGAGTGGATTTCATTGTTCTGGTTATTCCCATGGATTTTTGGAAGGAAAGTTGCAAATAGTAAACTCCAAGTCTGCAATCCATTGCAAAGAAGGGTTCATTGCATGATACAAATTATATAATTCATATCCCAGATATTAAAAAGAAAATCAGGATTAAGCATCAAACTAATGAAAGAAAGAAGCTTCCAAAAAGAAAAAGAAAAAAGAGTGGGAAGATTTCCTGGAAGTTTTTAATGAAAAAAGAGGGGAATGAAAAGGTTATGAATGCTGAAAGGTGGAAAAGAACTGTTCAAAGGGAGAGACAAAACCACCCACCAAAATCCATAATTGGACATTTCATCATGAAAGGTAAATATGCTCTAGCTTTGACTACAATGTACTTCTTTACACAGTGGAAACTATAGAATTCGCTACCACAAGATGTGGTGATGGCCACCCAGAAAGAGTATAAAACATTCAGAAAGAGTATAAAATATTAATACCTTCCAAAAATTAGCCATGGAACAAAATGTACTAAAGGCTTGTTGCAGTCACTTCTGGTTTATCAATGAGAAACTAATATAAAAATATGTCATTATATCTCTGGTTCATTAGCCATGTAAACAAGAACATGGTTAGTAACAATACAAAGAAAGGCCAGAACAGATGCCCATTATCACAATGCTAGACAAGGATCTGTCCCTCCTTTTATCCAAATATCTCCTGAATTTACATAGCCTTCTCCTCCCTCCTGGAGGAGAAGGCTATCAATGGCTACTAGTCCTGATGGCTATGTGCTACCTCCAGTATCTGAGGCAGTAAGCCTGTGTACACCAGTTGCTGGGGAACATGGGAGGGAGGGTGCTGTTGCACCATGTTCTGGTAGTGGGTCCCTGTCCAACAGCTGGCTGGCCACTGTGTGAACAGAGTGCTGGATGGACCTGTGGTGTGATCCAACATGGCTCTTCTTATGTTCTTAGGTTGTCCCTGAAAAACAGGCAGAGGCACCTTCTGCAACTGGAGCTTCCCTCACAGAAGGAGCCACCACCCAATTTGTGGTTTGCCTCACAAGGAAGGAGCACTGGGGACTTAAGATGATGCAAATATTACAAGTTGAACATTGAGGGAGGCACAGCTCAACACTCCAACAACACATGCCCTCAGCTCCCACAACAGGTATCCAGAGAAAGGCACCCATGCATCCCAAGACACAGTTAGCTTGGGGAACTCAGAAATTCTGCTCAGTCTTCTGCCTCTTTCTCCACCTCTGTGTTTCTTGAAAACTTCAAACACACATAACCTCTCACAAATTATGTTCAGTTCAATCCAGATTTACAGTGGATCAGTTGCTGCCTTGGGAGGGATCCTGCCCTGAAAGGTAGACTAGAAATATTTTAAACAAACAAACAGACAAACAAACAAACTGTATAGGTGCAAGTGGACTTCTCACAACAGCATCTCCAGTCCCCTAAAAATGCTATACAGAGAATGAGGAGCCCCTGATGAATGGGGTGAGAAGTGGGAGAGGGACAGGGGGTCCCCAAAACCTTGCAGCCCCACTTGCAGAAGGCTGGTCCTGGATCCAAACCATCATCCTCAACTGGGAGTTGAGTATGGCCCCATTCCAACTGGAAGAGTCCAGGATCTTCTAACTTAAAGGCCAGATCCACACCAAGCAGGATATAGCACTATGAAAGTGGTATGAAAGTGGTATATAAGAGGCAGGAGCCACACCAAGCAGGATATATCACTATGAAAGCATTATATGGTATGTGTCATGGGCCCCAACAGTTATCAGTGCACTTCAATACTGCTATAAAGCAGTATTGTGGCTCCTGCCTCTTATATACTACTTCCATACCACTTTCATAGTGCTATATCCTGCTTGGTGTGGATCTGGCCTTAGCCTTCTTTGACCTGTTTCACCCTTCATTCCCAGCCCCCATGGCCAATCTTCCTAACAACAATCTCCCTTACAAAATCTACTTTCCAAACCTCCAAACTCATAACAATAGGCTTTGGTGACTGGCAGCTGAACGTGTGAATTAACTACATTGAAAAGCACAGTGGATTTGAAGTGCTGTGTGGTACTACTGAAATGCCATCTGTTGTGGTATTTGATTTGTCATGGCTTTTTCACACATTCAAGCTTCAGCTTGATGTTGCAGTCATTTATAGATCTGTAAGCAGCAGATTGGAAAAAGAAAATAAAACCTTTTAATATATCTGAAAAGTCCCATTTTCAAGTTGAATTACTTTCAGATCTCTCTTTGCCTGACTTTGCTTGATGAGCTGGTTTATTGTTGAAATGCATTCATGTCTTGTAATAGATTGCTTTGATCTTAAAAAGGATCCATAAAATGTAAGGGCAATTGCACTTTCAGGTAGTGTTCTCACTAGGGATATGCATCGGATCAGATCCGATCCACGATCCGAATCTGATCCACCCCAAAATTGGAAGAAAACGATCCAATCCGATCCGACCAACCCTCCGATCCGATCCACCAAGGTCTGATCCGGATCAGAAAAAATCGGCAGATCGGATCGTTTTTAATGGCGTTTTAAACTGACTTTGGGCTTTGAAAAATAATGTGCTGTAACTTTTTTGTTTTAAGAGGTATAAAGTTGAAACTCACTGACATGGGATAGTACTTATGTCCCCTCATGTGCTGAAAATTATAGAGAAATTGGTGGAAGACTTTAGTGGCAAACAAAGGTTTAAACTTTATTATTTTAAACTTCCAGTAAGGGGGGGGAGACTCTGTGTGTGTGTGTGTGTGTGTGTGTGTGTGTTTGACAGCTTGATCCACCAGTTGTGCTTTAGACTACATGACTGAATCATCCAATCCTGTTAAGACTTTCTTCAGCCTCCAATCGCAATACTGGGGGAGGGCTTAGTAGAAAATCCAGTATATATTATCAGTCTTTCGCTTTTGGCTCTCTGTGGGGTGTATTGAGTTGGAGGTGAAGGAGTGTTTGGCGCTGGTGGATTTTTGAATTTGGAGGCGTTTGAGGAATTTCTGGTCCTTTTCTTCAGCTTTCCTTGTGCTCTCTCTCTCTCTCTCTCTCTCTCTCTCTCTCTCTTTTTCTCTCTTGCCTTTCCTTTCTCTATTGTATAGTACGTTTGTTTGTTAGTTTGCCTGTTTGTCTTTAAAATATCTGTAGTTTGTCGTTGGGAGTGAGTGTGTTTGTTTTTCTTTTTCTATCTCTGAAAAAAAAAAAACCAAAAAAATATTTCTATACTCTCTTTCTATTTCTGTGTGTGTGTGTGTGTGCTTGCTTGTGTGTGTGTGTGTGTGTGTGTGTGTGTTGCTGGGCTGTGTAGCCTGCTGCTATATAGCAAACACAAACTGTGGGCAAAGCAGACACACTTATATAATAATAATAATAATAATAATAATAATAATAATAATAATAATAATAGTATGAAGCGTGGGACAGAAAGGGCTCCTGCTGCTAAGGCAGCACTTGGGAGAGGCCACTCTGGGTGCAGCGCTGCTGCTGCTGCTGGGACCAGCAGCAGGCAGGCTTCCACACCCCCAGTTAAACTGAGGCGTCCTCCACTGGGGCAGCAGAAGCAGGCAGAGGCAACTCAAATTAGTGCCTGCAGGGCACTCTTTAAACTACGAGGTGCTGGGAGCAGCAGTGGCCATGAAGAAGGAGGACTATCTCCAGCTCCTTCTTTGGTGGGTGAGCCTGTGAACCCGCTGATGGAACTTTTCCCAGACATTGTGGGAGTCAGCATGGTTCAGAGTGAGAAGGAGGACATTGATGTGGGGCAAGAGGAAGAGCAGGCAGCAGCAGAGCCTCGCTCTCCAGAATCCATCCTCTCTTCCACAGAAGTGACAGACAAGCAAGGTGTGGGACCATTTTGAGGTGGGAGTGGATTCCCGCTTTGCTGTCTGTCGCCATTGCAAGATGGATGTGAGCAAGGGAAAATGCCAGGCCACTTCACCACCACCAACCTCAGCCGCCACATACAGGCACCACCAGTCTGTTTTGCTTGGGACCTAGGCTAGCACCTCACAGCAGACTGGTGTTAGCAAGGGCAAGCAGAAGGCCCCTGCAAGTTCTGCCAGTTCTGGAGCTCCCATCCCCAAGAGAACACAGACTTCAAGAGGCTGATGGCTCTTGTGGTTCCATACTACAAGCTGCCGTGTCGCACCACCCTGAGCAGGCGTCTGGTGCCCTCCCTGTACCGGGCACGCAGGGAGTTAGTTCTGGGTTGTCTGTGCCAGGCAGAGGCACAGAAGGTGCACTTCACTTCGGACATCTGGTCCAGTGAAGAAGGAGTGCATGCTTACCTGTCCCTGACGGATCACTGGTGGGGAGCATCAGGGCAGGAAGCACCCAGGACTTCCGGGACTGGGAAGGAGGGCTGCTGCTGGGCCCTCCTTCATACAGCAGTCATGGACCAGTCCCACACGGTGGAGGAGATTATGGAGGCCATGAACTGCGTGGTGGCAGGGTGGCTGGGCGGGCACCTGCACACCTGCGGTTACATGGTCACAGACGGGGGAGCCAGCATGGTGAAGGCAGCACGATGGTGGATTTGAGGGCATCCGCTGCATCGCGCACGTCTTAAACCTTGTAGTAAAGGATGGCCTTGGAGGCAGCAAGGCCCCTTTCCCTCCCCCAATCCGTAATCTCCTAGAGAGCTGCAGGAAGGTGGCAGGGCATTTCCACCACAGCGTCAAGGGCAGTCGGTTGCTGCCGGAGAAGCAGCAGGAGCTGGGACTTCCGCAGCACCGTCTAGTGCAGGATGTGGCAACACGTTGGAACTCCACCTACCACATGGTCGAGCATATGGTGGAGCAACAGCATGTTGTCCACGAGATGTTCAGGGTCAGGGACATCGGCATCCAGGCCCCACTGTCCAGGCAGCAGTGGGAGGCCATGTCCCAGCTTCTGGTGGTCCTCAAGCCGTTCCTTGAGGTCACTGAGACCCTGAGCAACAGCACTGCCCTCCTGAGCCATGTGATCCCTGTGGCCAGGCATCTCCAGACACAGATGGGCGAGTTTCTGGAGGCCAGGGATCCCGTCACCGGCAGGCGCTTCCTGCCAGAGGTTCGGGAAGTGGTGACAAGGCTGAGGGAAGGCCTATCCTGCCAGGTCCAGCCTCTCTACAATGAGAGGCAGTACATGTTGGCCGCTAAGTGCAACCCGCGCATCAAGGATGGGCTGTGTAAGCAGAATTCCCGGGCGGGTTGGGTGGAAATGATGGTGGCGGACGTTTGGGTGGCCCGGGAAGCCAGGATTGGGCAGGCAGAGGAGGAGCCCACCGAAGCACAGGCGATGAGTCCACTGAGTATCACCAGCAGCGGCAGCAGCACCACCACACCCAGCAGGGGGACAGGCCTGCGGTTTTGGGCAAAGGCCTTGCAGGCAGCGGTTGGGCATAGAGGCACCCAACCGAGCCACCTCCAGGATGACGCTGCAGCAGCAGTGCAGCATTACCTGGAGGAGCAGATGGAGGACAGCTCCATTGAACCCCTGGCCTACTGGTCATCCCAGCGCCAGATGTGGCCTGATCTGGCACGAGTGGCCATGGATAGAATCAGCTGCCCACCATCCAGCGTTCCAAGCGAGCGGGTGTTTTCCATGGCGGGCGACATGGTCACACCCCACCACTCCCGCTTGGACACTGAGATGGTGGAGCAGCTGGTCTTCCTAAAGGTCAATCTGACCCTGCTGGGATACCCCACCCTCATGCCCTTGGGTGACTAATCGGCAGGCACCCCCCCATCCATTCCATACCTTTTGGCAGGCTCTGGAAGGCCCTTGATTTTTTAATTATGATTTTTTGTTAATTAAATTTTCTATAATTTACTGGCTGTGCTTACAGCTCAGTAACTCAACTCTGAACGAAGGATCCCAAAGGGATCTAGTTTCGTCTCCTAGCCTCTTATATTGAGGGGATGCACAAGCATCTCACACATTCTATGTTGTTTGACTTGAACCAATGTGCTTGCACGTGTGCCTCTGAAATTGGCCTCCGATGACTCCCTCTAGGCCATCTGTAAGGTCCCACACTTCCGTGTGTATTTCTTGTAAAAGACCACGTTATAGGCTCATGAGAACTTTGGATAAGAAGAAGGCTTATTTCCAAGGAACGCATGCACCTCTGACTCTTAACGAAGGAACCGATAGGATTCCTCTTCCAGGCTCCTACATTGAGTGGATGACAAAGCATCCAACACTGTTTCTGACTGTGTCTTTTGGACCTATGTGGCAGCCTTGCAGGGCTGTCACTGTGTGTTGCGTTTTTGGCTATATGATTGAAAAAATCTGCCCACCCGCCAGGTTGCCGCCATTGTGAAGTAGCTGGATCGCATGAGCTGGTCCCACGGTTCTATTGCTTACTTGTGCAATGTGCAAGCGCCTGGCACTCTGCCTACCTGCCTCTGACTGCCCGCCCCCCAGGTTGCCGCCATTGTGAAGTGACCGGATCACGTGGGCTGGTCCCCCAGTTCTATTGCTTACTTGAGCAATGTGCAAGCGCCTGGCACTCTCCCTGCCTGCTTCTTCCTGCCCGCCTGCCTACCTCTGCCTGCCCGCCCACCAGGTTGCCACCATTGTGAAGTAGCTGGATCGTGTGGGCTAGTCCCCCAGTTCTATTGCTGACTTGTGCAATGTGTAAGCGCCTGGCACTCTGCCTGTCTGCCTCTGCCTGCCCACCCACCAGGTTGCCGCCATTGTGAAGTAGCCGGATCAGGTGGGCTGGACCCACGGTTCTATTGCTTACTTGTGCAATGTGCAAGCACCTGGCACTCTGCCTGCCTGCCTCTGACTGCCCGCCTGCCTGCCTGCCTGCCTCTGCCTGCCCGCCCGCCAGGTTGCCGCCATTGTGAAGTAGCCGGATCGCTTGGACTGGTCCCACGGTTCTATGCTTACTTGTGGAATGTGCAAGCACCTGGCACTCTGCCTGCCTGCCTCTGCCTGCCTGCCCGCCTGCCTGCCCGCCTGCCTGCCTGCCTCTGCCTGCCCACCCGCCAGGTTGCCGCCATTGTGAAGTAGCCGGATCGCTTGGACTGGTCCCACGGTTCTATTGCTTACTTGTGCAATGTGCAAGCACCTGGCACTCTGCCTGCCTGCCTCTGCCTGCCTGCCCGCCTGCCTGCCTGCCTCTGCCTGCCCGCCCGCCATTTTGCCGCCATTGTGAAGTAGCCGGATCGCGTGGGCTGGACCCACGGTTCTATTGCTTACTTGTGCAATATGTAAGCGCCTGGCACTCTGCCTGTCTGCCTCTGCCCACCTGCCTGCCTGCCTGCCTCTGCCTACCCACCCATCAGGTTGCCGCCATTGTGAAGTTGCCAGATCGGGTGGGCTGGACCCATGGTTCTATTGCTTACTTGTGCAATGTGCAAGCGCCTGGCACTCTGCCTGCCTGCCTGCCTCTGACTGCCCGCCTGCCTGCCTGACTTTGCCTGCCCACCCGCCAGGTTGCCGTCATTGTGAAGTAGCCGGATCGCGTGGCTGGTCCCACGGTTCTATTGCTTACTTATGCAATGTGCAAGCGCCTGGCACTATGCCTGCCTGCCTCTGCCTCCCTGCCTGCCTCTGCCTGGAGGCGCCCATGCTGCTGTGACTTTGCCTGGAAGCGCCCTAACTGCTGTGACTTTGCCTGGAGGTGCCCGTGCTGCTGTGCCTTTCCCTGGAGGCACCCAACTGGAAGTGGTCCTCCTACCCACAGCGGCTGCACGACTAAGGTAAGTGTGTGCAGTCAATGCAGTGACACCTGAGAGTGTCCTGAAGTGGGGCAGTCTGAGAGCTTACTTCCGAGTAAGTAAGCATGCAGCCCCATGTGCCTACTTGGGCGTGGGCACATGGGAACAGCCAGATGCCAGTCCTTGGTGGGAGGGTGCTGGTTGTTCAAGTATTTAATTATCTAATCTTTGTTCCCCTTCTTCTTTTTCAGCCTACGGAACTCAGAGCCTTTGTGCACAGCAGAACCGGGAATCCTAACTGACCATCTGCCCAAAAACCTGCACTTCTGGAACTGGCCATTCGATGCACGTCGCCCGCATGACTAAGGTAAGGGTCTCTCTAAGAGCTGACCTCCCAGCAAGCAGCTTCCTGTGTGGTGTGCCTACTTGGGCATGGGCAATTGGGACTGGCGTCATGACAGTCCTAGGTGGGAAGGAGGTAGTTGTTAACGTGTTCTTACATTCATTCTTTCCTTTCCCTTCTTCTTTTGCAGCCTATGGAACTCAACACCACAGCGCACAGCAGACCAGGGAATCCAAACTGACCATCTGCCCAAAGACATGGCCGCCTGGAGGTGGCCCATCGATCCACATCACCTGCATGACTGATATAAGGGGCTCTGTAAGAGCTGACCTCCCAGCAAGCAGGAAGGCAGCCCTCCAAGTTGGGAGCTAGTTGTTCAAGTAGTCTAATATTCATTCCTTATTTTCCCTTCTTTGTTTTCAGCCTACCGAATTCTGTGCCACAGTGCCTGGGAGAAATGGGAATCCAGACCGCCCATCTGCCCGTCACTGCCTGCCTGGAAGTGGCCCTCTTATCAACGACGCCCAAACGACTAAGGTAAGAGGCTATCTGAGAGCTTAGCTTACCTCCCAGTGAGCAGGCAGACAGCCCCGTGTGCCTACTTGGGCATGGGCACATGGGACTGCAACAGGCCAGTCCTGGGTGGGAGGGAGCCAGTTGTTAAACTATTGTTATTAATTCTTTTTTTCCCCTTCTTCTTTTTCAGCCTATGGAACTCAGCGCCTCAGCGCACAGCAGACCCGGGAATCCTAAGTGACCATCTGCCCAAAAACCTGCCCTTCTGGAACTGGCTCTTCGATCCACGTCACCTGCACAACTAAGGTAAGGGGCTGACTGAGAGCTGACCTTCCAGTGAGCAGGCACCTCCGTGCAGCTAATGGTGGGGCGTGGACACTCAGGGGATGCCAGTCCTGGGTGGGAGGGAGCTAGTTGTTCAAGTATTTTGTAATCTAATCTTTTTTTCCCCTTCTTCTATTTCAGCGTATGGAACTCTGTGCCACAGCGCACAGCAGACCCCGGAATCCAACCTGACCATCTTCCCCAAGAACTGGCCGCCAGCTTGGAGGTGGCCCATCGATCCACATCACCCACACTACTGAGGTAAGTGGCTCTCTAAGAGCTGACCTCCGAGTAAGCAGGCAGGCAGCCCCGTATGCCTACTTGGGCATGGGCATTCAGGACTTGGCGGATGCCAGTCCAACGTGGGAGGGAGCTAGTTGTTAAAGTGTTATGTGTTATGTAATCTTTATTTTCCCTTCTTCATTTTCAGCTTATGGAACTCAGTGCCACAGTGCCCAGCAGACCCGGGAATCCTAACTGCCCATCTGTCCAAAGAGCTGCCCGCCTGGAGGTGGCCCTTCTATCCACGTCGCCCACATGACTAATGTAAGGGGCAGTCTGAGAGCTGACTTCTAAGTCAGCTTCCTGCTCCATGTGCGTGACGGCTGGGCACGGGCACATGGGACTGCAACAGGACAGGGTTATATTATATTAAAGTATTCATATAGGGTACTGACATATGCTCTCATCACGGAGTGCTGCTATGAGTGCACTCCCTACAGCCCTTCGGTAAAGTTGCCAACTTTAAGGACTAGATCTTTAAAAATGAGGAGTTGTTATAGCACTTAGCAGCAGCATTGAGTAGATTACCTGAAACAGTGCATGTTGAGAGCTTATGTCTGAGTAACGCTGCAGCTGTGCCTCTGAAACTGGCCACAACTGCGTCCCCTCAAGGCCATCTGTGAGATGCCCATTTTTAATGGTGTCTCTTGAAAAAGGACCACATTTCAGCCACCTGAAAAAGTGGATTTTGAAAGCTTACTTCCGAGTAACACTTGCACCGATTGTTCTAAAATTTGGCACACAAGACTAGCAACACTCAGTCTGCACTCTGACCAAGTTTCAAACCTGTAACTTGGAAAATTAAGAAGTTTTAGGCCTTTCTGACTCAAAAATCAACTCTAGAGTCTATAGGGCAAAATGTAGAAATGATATAAATATCAGATTTCCATACCATATGGTTAACCTACAATATTATTGGAGACACTAATTTTTTTGGTCTGAAATTCCGATAACAATACAAGTAGGTGGGTGACCACCATCCATCAAACTCGTAACCACGCCCCTTTTTCAAAAGTGACAGGTGCCCCACCCCTTTGGAGACCAGAAGGCCCGCCCTAGGCGGAAGTCCCGCCGCCGGATGTCCCGCCCCGGAAAGAGAGAGCACCTGGCAGGGGTCATAGGGTCATGGGCGCCCCCTAGCAGAGTCATGTGACCCCTCTAACAACTCCCCAGGCTACCCTGGACCAATAGGAAAGGGTTTTAGAGCTCTAACTGGTTGGGGGCAGAAATACCCCAACATGGGGGTATTTCCAAGACCGGCCCAGGTTGGCCCAGTGGAGTCATGTGACCCCTCTAACAACTCCCCAGGCTACCCTGGACCAATAGGAAAGGGTTTTAGAGCTGTAACTGGTTGGGGGGGGCAGAAAATGCCACCCTTGGGTGGTATTTTCAACCGTCCCCCGGATTGGCCCAGTGGGGTCATGTGCCCCCCTCTAAGAAATTGCCCCCAATGCGGAAGACCTCTGGTTTGTGGTTTTAGCCCCTGACATGCGCAGTAATGGAAATGTCCCCTCTGTGGATTGGCCCTGCAGGCCCCGCGTGGTCCTGTAACGCCACCCCTTCGCTTCACTGGCCAATAGGTGGTGATTTACAAGGGGTATCAGATGGCGTAGAAGCAACCCCATATCCACCAGATCCTCAAAATAGCTCTTCTGCAACTGAGAGTATACCCTTATCTGTGGGACCTTGTGGTTTTTCTTTTCCACCGGCACCCTTGAAGCTTCAACCTAGAAAGCTATTTACTGACCAGATGACATCGGCTGCTGAGAGCTTACTGGTTGCTGTGTACCCTACAGGCCCAGGTTCTGTTCCTGAAACCGCATCAGGGGTCAATTGGAGAATGGACAGTACCAATCAATGGTCTGATATAGAGTGTGATTGCGGATGTGATCTAAAAAATGTGCTCCTAAAGACGAAGAGGGCAGAGATTCCTGCTGTTGTGGCCCCTGTTGAAACCATGGATGGCGGTGGTCTTATGAAAATAGCCCAAGTACCTGAAGAGAAAATGGAGCAGGGATCTCCTGACACAGCCGGTTCTACGAATCAGACATCCCTAGAGACTCTGGAAAAAGAGATGGAGGTTATGACTGAGAAAGGTGGCACACATGTAAGTATTTTTATATATTTAAATTGTTCTTAGTGTTGTGTTGATGGTGATTGTTGATTACTAAAAGTGTGTCTTTGTTTTTTACACAGGAACATGATGTGTGTGGTGCTTTTGAGAACTTGCACATTGACACTTCACGGTCTGTCATCATTACCTGCATTTCATGTATTTCCCCAGACCTGGACATGGAAAAATAGTAATAGTAATAAGAAAAGTTTCTGTTTTTATTTGCACCAATAAAAACGTGTTGTTGTAAAACGTACGCCTCCATTCTTGTGTTCACCTACAATATGGCAGATCATGAAGAAATCCTGGGAAATATTTATTATAACCCTGGGCATGTTGGTGGTTTGGGTGGTGTTAACCCCCTACTTCAGGAGGCAAAAAAACAGAGTAAAACCCTTTGCAGAAGAGAGGTTACCAAATGGTTGGCAGATCAGGATGCTTACACATTACATAAACCAGCCAGGCTCCATTTTAAAAGAAACATGACAATCGTGTCTGAAGTGGATGCGCAATGGCAAGCTGATCTAGTCGATATGCAACAGTTTTCTCAATATAACAAGGGTTACAAGTACATTTTAACCGTGATAGACATTTTGTCTAAATATGCATGGGCAAGGGTTCTAAAAGACAAGACAGGCCAGCAGGTGTCAGCAGCTTTTAAATCTATTTTCACACAAGATGGAAGAGTTCCTGTCAAAATACAGTCAGACAAAGGCCGTAAGTTTCTAAACAGGACCGTGAATCACCTATTCAAAAAGCATGGAGCACACCATTTTGTTACCAATAACGAAGTCAAAGCAGGGATTGTTGAACGCTTCAACAGAACTTTAAAAACAAAAATGTGGAGGTATTTCACCGCTAACAATACATTCACCTATATTGATGTTTTACCCCAATTTCTAAAAAGTTATAACCATAGCTTTCACAGAACTATAAAAACTAGACCCGTTGATGTTAATAAGTCTAACTCATTGGCCATTTGGAGAGTAGTTTATGGTCCTGGTATAAAAAGAACCCCGGAGTTGCCGCTTTTCAAAACGGGATCATGTACGCATTTCTAAATGCAAGGGTGTCTTTGCTAAGGGTTACGAACAGAATTTTACCACAGAGTTATTTATAGTGAATCAAGTTATCAAAAGAGCAAAGAGACCAGTATACCAGTTAAAAGATTATGAAGGTGAGGTAGTGGTGGGTAACTTCTATCCTGAGGAATTACAGAAAGTTAATGCCAAGGAGGACAGGACATACAGGATTGAAGAAATCTTAGCAACAAAAGGAAGAGGTAGGAGAAAGTACCATCTAGTGAAATGGTTAGGCTGGCCTAGCAAGTTCAACAGTTGGGTGTGCGCTTCTGATCTTTGTGAACCTGTATAGAAGAATGGGTGATGGTGGGTTTTACGTTACCTTACCCAGCAACGCCTGTGCAGCGACTTTTCCAAACAACAAGAGTTCCGCATATACAATTCAATTAAGTAGAGCATTGGAACTGCCTGGTGGCTGGGAAGTTGGCCTCGCTGAAATTCAATATCCTCACAGCTGGAATACTCTAACTACAGATGCACGCTTTGAAATTGCTAGTATGGAAACTAGGTATCGTTTTGTTCTGCGACATGGCTATTATGCAGACATCCCCGAGTTGCTGGAAAACATGAACAGCCTTATACAAGGTGGTCCGAAAGTAATCCTGCACTACGACATTGTTTCTAGAAAAATTAGTCTGCAAGCAACAGAACAATATTCTTTTCTAGCTAGTGCAGAACTGGCCAACATATTAGGCCTGTTTCCTGAACAGGCTGTTAAAATATTGCCTTTTCCTGCTGACATTACTGGCGGTTTTAACAACTTATACATTTACACAGACATTGTGGAGCACCAGATAGTTGGAGATTATTATGTACCTTTACTGAGCTGCATACCCGTGCATGGAAAGAACAACGAATTTGTCAACATTGGCTATGACAAACCGCACTACATCCCTGTAACCAAGGATCACATTGACACTATCACCGTTGAAATAAAGAATGATCGGAACAAAAACGTATCATTTCATTTTGGTAAGGTGACGGTGAAGCTGCACTTTCGTCCAGGAGAGCCATTGTCTTTTAAAAAAGAAAAAATGGCTATTCTGAAAACATACGGAGATCCTAACCTTTACAGAAATTATTATAAAGTGCAGGCTGGGTATGCGCTGCCAGGGTACCATGGGACAGCTGTTATGTATGGAGCGGGGCTTGGTGGGATTTTCAGGAGCCTTTTCCAAAAAGCTATTCCCCTTTTGAGAAGAGGCCTAGACATCATTAAACCCCACGCAAAAAACGCAGCTCGTAATATTGCGAAAGATGTTGTAGGCCATGTTACACAAGAGGTTTTGAATCGTGTGAACAAGCCCCCTCCGCAAGACGGATCAGGCTTGATGTACATTAAAAGGAGACGGACTCTAAAAAGAAAAGCATCATGGGTGAGACTGATTGGTCCACCCCGATCCCTTAAAAGAAAAGTGCTGAGAGGAAAGAAACGTCAGAAGCGGAGAGTTGTAAGAAAGAGGCGGCGGCGGAGTGGTTCAGGTAAAAGAGAGATATTTTAAACCAGCATCATGGCTTTTATCCACTGCGGCTCTGAAGAATGCACTAAATCTGAACTTGACCTATTCAACATTGGTCCCACACAGACCAGCATTGAGAGAAGTTTGTTTATCGAGGTACCCCCCCCTTATCAGCCCTTACAGACACAGCACCCCTGGATTTCTTCATTGCAGGAAATGGTGAAGATTATATGGACTTAAATAACACCTTGCTATATGTGTGTTGCAAAATTGTCAATGCTGATGGAACCAATCTTGCTGCAGATGCACAAGTAGGCCTGGTTAATTATCCTATTGCATCCATTTTTAGTCAGCTGGATGTGACATTGGGAGATCGTTTAATAAGCCAGAGCAATAATTCATATCCATATAGAGGTTATTTCAAATCTGTGCTGAACTACAGTGAGGATACCCTAGCAACACAATTCTCTGCAGGGCTATTTTACAAAGATACACCTGGTGAACATGAATCTGCAGATCGGGGAGGGAACAATGTAGGTTTTGTTAAAAGAGCAAACCTGACCGCTGGAAGCCGGAAAATAGACCTGTTGGGACATCTCCATGCCGACCTGTTTTTTCAAGAAAAGCTGTTGTTAAATGGTGTTGATGTGAAAATCAAACTTACCCGTAACAAAGACACATTCTGCTTAATGGCAGACAATGCAGCGCGGAATTACAAACTACAAATTTTGTCAGCCTCACTTTTTGTTAAAAAAGTGAGAGTAGCTCCAGGCATTCGCTTGGGCCATGCGGAAGCCCTGTTGACCGCTAATGCCAAATATCCTGTGGATCGCGTGAGTATGAAAGTGTTTAGCATTGCAAGGGGCAGTCGTGTTGCCAATCAGGAAAACCTATTTTTGGGGCAATTACCTAAACAGGTTATTATAGGTCTGGTGGAAAATGATTCTTACAGCGGCTCTTACCTTAAAAGTCCATTTAATTTCCAACATTTTAATATTAATTTTGCTGCCCTTTATTTGGATGGAGAACAGATCCCCACGAAACCATTCCAGCCCTGCTTTGAAGATGGAAACTGTGTAAGAGAATACATGAGTCTCATACAAACATCTGGCAAACATATGAAAGACAGGGCTCTTTTAATCAACCGCGAGGACTATGCTAGAGGTTACACCCTATTTGCATTTGACCTGACTCCAGACCAAGAAGGTGGAGGCCATTATTCTTTGATTAAAACTGGAAACCTTAGGGCAGAATTTCGATTTGCTATAGCTCTGCCTAACACCATCAACATGATTGTGTATGGTGTTTTTGACAATGTGATAGAGATAAATCACAGAAGAAATGTCCTGTTTGACTATATGTAAGATGGACAGTGTACAGTTAACTCGTGCCCTATCTTCAAACCCCTACACTAGAAAGACTTTCTATGGCGTGTTTCCCTCTGACATGCTTCCCAGAGAGAGGTTACAACAAAGGCCTGTGACTTTGGTGGTTAATACCCATCCCCACAACCTCCCCGGAGAACACTGGCTGGCCATCTACTTGACTGCCGACAACGTTAGGGAATTTTTTGATTCCTATGGGCACCCTCCTAACCACCCCCGGTTCCCTAAAACTATTATGAATTTTTTAAGGAAAAATGCCCACAAGACTGTATTTCAACCCAGACAGCTGCAAGCCCCGGAGTCTTCAGTTTGCGGTTACCACTGTGTATTTTTTCTGCATCATCATTCTAAGGGTTTAACATTTAAACAGATCCAAGAGTTTTATTCTCACAATTTGGAAAGAAATGACCAGATGGTGGAACAGTCTGTAAAAAACAAGAAAAACATGCCCAGCCCTGTGTTAAACATGTTAAACAAGTTTCAACCTGCTCAAGGCTGTATATCGTGCAATGACTTTCATAGCAACCTCTAATAGGTTTTTAAAAAGTATTTGTTGTTTGTGTTTTTCCCCACGCATTTATCCCTTTAAGTACATAGTCATAGCTCAAATTAAATATGTTTTTAAAATAATTTATTTTTAGGTTTGAAAACAATAATGGGAAGGGGGGGGGGCAATGCATTGGTAAGATCATAAGTTGAGCCAGCCAGGAATACCATCCTTTATTTTCTTTTTAGAAGCCTTGTAAAAAACAGAGGGTGACCAACTAGGTGTGGGTGTTACACTTGGGGGGCTTTTTAGTTGTTCTAAAACATCTCTATTGGCAAAATTGCCTACTACAGAAGTTGGAACATTCAGTTCCGCCATGGATCTCAGAAAAACATTCCAACCTTTAGGGAGACGTTTGGACGGTATTGCATGATTTTGGGTAACCCCCCTGACCAAATCCAGCATATTGGTACCGGTTACAGCATCCCCTTTGTACACGAAGGTCCCTTTGTCATCCCATGATGTAATACTTTTGTTCTGCCTCATTTTGTTTAACAGCAGTCTGGCATTGTTCTTAGATCATTCAGGGAGGCTGTCCAATACTTCTTGAAACACCATGTCAGTATTTACTGCTGTTGCTGCTTCCTCAGAGGTCTGCTGTGGTTGTGTCAGATACAGGCTTAGGTTTTCTTTTTCTGCTTCCTTCTGTCTTAGGTGTGTCAGATATTTTTGAAGCAATGCATCATAGTGTTTAGCCTTGTCATATTCTGTTAAGTCACTCCTGTTGAGAATGCCCCACATTTCGGTATCTAATGAACTGATTGTTGCGGTTCTGATGTTCTCCTCCTTCGGAGTTGCAACCCTTAGTTGTTCTAGTTGTTGGCTGGGGACCAAATAATCTTTTCAGCATACTCCATTATTGATTGGTTAAAAGACCAGTGAGTAGGGGTATTGCAAAACCTAGTAATGGTCCAAGAAATCCCCCAGATTGTTTGACCAAAAGTTTCTTTCTTCTCAGAGAGATCTTCTTGTTACTCAGTTTTTTAATAAGATCCCGTTTCTTTCTTAACACGAGTACCTGTTGAGGAGATAGAGGAATGTTGCCTTTTAAAGTATTGAGTGCTATTTCTGAGATGGCAGCGATAAGGTCATCAGAAGCTGTGCATAAAATGGCTTTTCTCTGGCGGGGCTGTGCCTTAATAAACTGCTTTAAGAGAGCCAGGTTTCTTTTTACACGGGCAGACATGATTCTTCTCAGGTAGCTGAACAGCAATACTTAGCACAACACTAAAGGAGCCGCCTTTTGTTACCAGTTGTTTTTTTTTTTAATGGTGTACACTACAGGTAGGTCTGGAGGGAAAAGGCCTGTTCTTAACCTGTAAGGTTCTGGGGTAGTGGCATTTAAATCCACGACCAGATAACCATATGGTTTGATTGTAGAATCTGCAAAAGCCTCCATGAAGAATTGACTGTTTTGTGGGTACATTTGGCGAGCCAAAGTCGCAATCTGCAATTGATCCCTCGGGTTTTTGAATAATACCATATATTTCACATTTAGACTAATGGTGCGGTTGCTTTTTCCTTTGCAGAAAATATTCTGCGTAATGAAAAAAATACTCAAGTTCCGGTGGTGCACATACTGAGTAAAGGCTTTCTGGATTTCTTGACTGTTAGAGATAGAGTCCATAAGGTCATCCATTATTAACAAATTTGATTTATTCACAGACAAACGTTCATCATCATCAAGCTTTTCAGGCATTCCCTCCATAAACTTAATAAATGGGTATTTAAACAACAGCTCTTTGTACAAAGGCTGCCAGCAACTATAACACCATACAATATTTGAAGGTACAATAGAAAACACACTATGAGCATTGTCCAACATTTTTTTGATGAAAAAGCTTTTCCCACAGTTGCTAGGCCCTGCTAGAATAGCTGAAAATGGATGTTTCCAACGTGTATCCATATTCAAAAACCATAAGGCAGTGTGTTAAACCCTTCAGTAATAACTCTTTTGTCATATACCACTTTTTGAGTTTTTCTGAGAGTCTTTGATTTAAGAGTCCACCTGGCTTTGTTCCTTACAATGCCTGGTTGTTGTACTGCAATCTCATGAGACGGGCCCTGCCCCCTGTCTGAGACGTAGTCAAAAACCAGTTCTTTGAGACTGTTGAAATTAATTTTTTCACAATTAGCAGTGTTCAATGTGATTCCTTTGATTTTCATTAAGATATTTCCAGAGGTCGTTTTAAAACTGTATGATTTTGGTCCTGCTGACACATACTCTGTGATAAATTGATCTGGGGGAAGTTCACTTGTGAGGTCTCCTAAGTAATCACCAAGTGGTGGCATCCACTGCCCCTCCCAACTCACAAATATCACTGAATCGGTGTCACGGTAAAGACAACGATTTTGCAATTTGTCTAGCAAATTGTAGAGCTCCAGACGAGCATATGCAGTTGTAAATGCAGCTATGAACACATTCACCCTACCTATAGCCATCACCCTATCTTCAGTATGCTTCCACGACACACAGACAGTCTCATCATCAATAAATTCACACACTGAAACATCATAAACATCAGAAAACAGAATCTGAAATAACTCATCTGGGTCTCTCACCAATTGTGTGTTAGGCAGATTTGTCCTCTGGCCAAATTTTCCCCACAGAGAATTTAAAAATAATTTGGCAATTTGCCTCTTTTCTTGGTTCACCTCAATGTGATTGGGATGCAATGCAATCCCTTCATTCTGGAGATAAGCATCAATATATTGTTTTTTATCTTCTGCACTGACACACCAATGGGGGTACCCTGAAGTCTCCTGTTTCTGGCGAAGATGCATGTCAATATAATCTGAAAACAAGTGAGTGGTCTTATTTTCAAAATGCCAGACTTCATAAATTTGCACAACCTTGTACCCCTTTTCTATTGCGACATTCAATTCGATTGTACACCATGTCCCTAACAGAGCCCTCTCCTCATCTGAATGTTTGCATGTCCCCTGCTGATGAGTTTCTGCACAAGTTGCACACAGAACAAACATGAGCTTACCACTACCCTTAGTAGGGAGAACAGGAAAGAAAAGGCCCCGGGGTGGGTAAACTTCAACCTTTGCAAGACCAAAGTACTCTGACAGAGGCTTAAAATTCTCATAAATTATTTCAGGGTGGCCAAGAGGGTATTCCTTATTTTTGTTTACATAAGGATACAGGCTTGTAAAATCATAGTAATGAATCTGTTCCCCATCTTCAGGTTTATAATACAGTGAGATTGCATTAGTACGCCCCCCAAAGAGAGCGTCTCTGGGTTCCAGAGGTTCTGGAAAATGAGCAGCAGCAAGAAAACTCTTGAGGTCCGCATCTGCACTTAACATCTGCTTCCACTCATGTTCCCAGATGGCTTTGACTTCAAAACCCATCAGTTTCAGCGTAGCAGTCCTCTTTTCTGTACAATTGTACAGGTATTCATATGTCTTACCCATCAGTGGGTTATGATCCTCTGGAGAATAACATAGCACACAGCCATGCCAAAAACAGCCATGAAATTCAAAAGCTGTTTTTTTATTATCTATGATTGCATAGCCATCTAGAAAATATGGACCAGCTTTGAATTCCCCACCCTTTAAGGCGTGCTGAATCTGAATCTTGTCTTTATGCTCTATGTAGCACAGCCATTGAATTGCGGGGGTAGAGAAACTTTTACAAAGTCTGTGATAATTATCTGGTGCTGGTATAGCTATTGTACGCTGTTTCAGAAACTTAAACCTGTACATCGCAAAGCATGTACTAGCCAATGTGGGGTATTGAAATGGGTCTATAGCGAACTTCTTCCAAACACTTTTCTGACGTGTGCATACCATACTCACGGACTGTGTCATCTCCATGATTTCATGTCTGTACTTTGTGCAGGCTTGCTCCAAAATATTTACATCTTGTCTGCAATAAAATGCTAACTCCTTCTGCATGTCAAAGGTTTTAGACCTGTTCTCTTCATACCATGCTAAAAAAGCCTCTTTTTCTCCCGGCATCATGTGATTCACACCATAGGCCTCTGTTTTAGGCATAGGGCCCACATAATTCCAATTCTCAGGTTTATTAAAATAATGGGGGAAGTAACCCTTGCAACAATCAAAACACAAGGCCTTTGGTAGCTTAGAGAGGGCCATGGGAAGGTGACAAAGGGAATCGATAAATCTGATCTCTAAACCCTTCACCGTGATGCAGATCAATTTCCCCCCTTGAGTAACAAGGTCTACTGCCAGTTTTTCTTTTATCAGGCCACTGAGGATAAAGTAGCCATCATACCCTTTTGTGTTATGGGCAATAAATGTGCAGTCCATGAACGGCGTGCTACCTGTGAAAGTCTGGATAAATTCAGATAGACACTGTTCGCCCTTAAATTCCCATGTTTGTCCTGCCAAATTCCACGGGGTTACATTCCCATGCGGTTTCACACAATTCTTTCTCTTCTTACCCATACCTGGTTCAACCTTAAAGGCTTCTACTGTTTCACCGGCAAATGCCTTTGCAAAACAGTAATTAGGAACGTGAAAACCTGAAGATTGATGGGCCTCAAAATCATAGAACACATATTTTACAGACACCTTAGGTTTCTTAAGACTGGACATGTAACACTGATGTTTTTCATCATTATTAATAAAACCCCAATATACTTTGCAGCGCCTTCCTGGACAATGCTCAAAATCATGATTAAATTCCTGGTAAGATTCGCAATTTTCACAATACAATCTAGGAACACAATCTACTTTATCTGCAAGTGCTAGCTTTTCATGTGTGCTTAAACAGGTCTGGGATCTACAGTTCCTCTTGCATCAAGTACAATGCAGTATTTTAACTACATTGCTAGCACAATCTGCACTCAAACAAAGTCTACAGAAGTAAATACATGCATGGACATGTGAAAATAATGTGGCACAATGTTCACAATAGTTTTTTGCCCCAAAAACAGCCTTTACACTGAGTACTCCATAATAATGTTCATCATGGAGCAACATGGTATAGGTTTTGATGTACCTAGGCCCAGTTGGTTTAAATATGCTCCAACCTTTTTTAGTGTATCTTATGACCTGAATGTTGACCTTTAAATGATTTTCAATCAGTGAAATCGCTGAGTGCAACTTGTTTCTGTTTAGACCAGCCAAGCTCCCTATGTAGTTGCACAGCGGCTGTCAATAACTCAGCATCTGTGGGAGGATTCTCAGCCATAACGGCTGTGAGGCCTCCAGCAAAGCACAGATTGCTACCTGTGTAATTTAAATCCACTAGATGTTGTTGTTTTCTAAGGATGATATTACTGTTTGGAATAGAAGAGATCTTCCTCCATTTTCCGCCCCCACGTGGCGCGATTATTATTGTAATAATTAAACGTAGTGTACTGTCCCCACAAATTTCAGCATTGCTTTGCATGAGATTACTAATATGAGATAGAAAGTCTTCTATATTTAAAACATCCCTGTGTCTTTTAACTGAAAAGAGTGGAAAGTTTAATCCACCGCCATCTAACCGTAATTGCACAAAGTCTTCTGGTGAAATTCTCCGATTTACATCATCGAGTATTTGCTGTATAGCATTAAATAAAATCAGCAAGGCCTGGGAGAATGATGTTATATGGTCTAAATTAACAAATCTGAATTCTTCACCGATGTGAAGGGCTCTAAACTCACCATGCCTCCATTCCCATCGTCGCACACGTTCCACATGTACCTCAGAGGAATCTGTGTTATGGGGGGTTTGGTTCACATTGTTTGAATCCCTGAGTGTTACAGAGTGCTGTGAGGAATCTTGAGAGGATACCTCTGGATTCTCAGCAGCAGGGATTGTTTCAGAAAGGGATGTGACCACATGTCTTTTATTTTTACAGTTCAAGAGTGTTTTTTTCGCTCTGATCAATATTTTACGCATCCTCCGTTTCCAATACTGAAAATGTTTGTTGTTGTGCATTTTTTTCAGGCAGCCCCTTTTCCAGAACCTATGGCCTCCACCTACTTGTACATGTTTAAATAATGTGTTGCCATGAACAGCATACTTTTGATGTTTTTTAATATTCTGGGAAGCAGATGTAACAGCCCCACCAATTGCATCATTAAAAAACAAGGATGCGCCATCATTAGTTCTACATTTCATGAGGCTCCATGCTTTTCCCACATTTTTCATTGAACGCTCAATAAAGATAGCAAGCTCAACAAATGACATCTCTTCAAGACATATTGACCAAGGGTCATGGGAGACAGACAATAGGGATTCCTCAACTCTCGGCTTCTTAGTTTTGGGACCGTTGTTATCCTGTTGTTCTGCATGGCCTCTTTTCACAGACAGAGATTTCTTATCTAAAACAAGATGAAAAAAAGACAAATCAGTAACTCTCTCTCTCTCTCTCTCTTACTCTCACACACACACACATACACACACACACACACATCCTATACGGCTGTACCTGTTTCCTGAGCATCAGGGTGGGGCTTTTCTACAATCAAACGAAGAAAATCTTTCAGTTTGTAGTGATACATGGTGAAATATTTGATACACATATAGACATATATTTAAACTGCTTACCAATGCTTTTTCTGGTCGACAGGCCTGTGTGTTTAGTTTTCTTCATAGCGGTTTTGTCACCTGTAAAAACAATATAAAAAAAGACAAATCAGTAACTCTCTCTCTCTCTCTCTCTCACACACACACACACACACACACATCCTATACGGCTGTACCTGTTTCATCATCGTCATCGTCATCATGATTAAGATGTTTGTTTTTTCTTGTTGATTTATTATGTAGCTTAATCACGGCAGATTCCTGAGCATCAGGATGGGGATTTTCTATAAGCAAAACAACAAAATACCCTTCAGTTTTGCAGGTATTATTGGCCACATGTTTGAAAATTACTATAAAAATACAGTTTTACCCTCACTACCAGATGTAGAGGTAAGGAATGCTGTTACTTGCTTCTTAAAAGGAGGGATGGGTGTTATGAAGGCTTCTGTAAATAACAATACACATATGTTGTTATTTTTTCAGAGGAAGTATCATGTTATTTTACATTAGAAATAATTAAAAAACCAAAAACGTACCCAAATCTTTATCAGGTGAGTCTCCTGTTGTGCAGTTTACTCTCTTTTCCATCTTTTCACTTAAATTGACGCCCACTATAGGCCGGAAGCATTATTTACTCTGGTGGTGAATAATAGGGAAAAACCTGTTACTTTGTGCATCCTAAGGCATGTAGGGACAAGCCCACCCACGCCCCTTCAACCTTATCTCCAAAAACACATTTATAGCTGCAGTTTGAGCAACAATGGAGGAGCAAACAGCTATGCTAGTTCATGGTTATTTGAGCAAAGTTTGCGGGCAAATACCCCAAAGAACACTAGAATGCAAAATTATATCAATTATAGAAAATACAATCTCTAAAATTCAAGATGATGTTGAAGAATTGATAACTCCACTCATAAATCAGCTTAACATTCAAACTCTGGCTGAGGCCATACAGACTTTTACAATTGTGATGAATTATGAATTTGCTGATGGTAAAACTAACTGGGGACGGATTTTAACCATTTTTATGTTTGGCGGCCTGATTGCAAAGAAACTGCAGACAAGAGACATGGAATATTTTGCTAAATATATCACGGCGTATATAATAACGACTAAAACAATGTCGATTCTTGAAAATGGTGGCTGGGTGAGTATTTTGAGATTTTAAGAAATAATAAAAATAGACAATACCATTTTAAACCAAAAGTTTTAAGAAATAATAATAATACAAACATAATATTCTGACAAAACACCATTTGTTTTTAAATTTTATTGCAGGAAGGATTTGTGACGAAATTTGAAGACAGAAAACCATGGTTATCCTTCTGCCATGTGACAACAAAAATCCTCGTTGCCTGCAGAAATGATTTTTCCCTAAAATGGTTAATATATCCTGCATAACAGTATAAAAATAAATATTCTGGAAACTTTTTTTTCTCTTTACTATATTTAATTTGGGTATTACTGTTTAAAAAAGGGTGGGATGCTGCTTTTTGGGATTGACTCTCACACACACACACACCACACAAGTGAAAAAATACTGTTCCCTGGAAAGATTCCTGGCCCTTATTTTACAAAAAAAGCATTACACTGAAATTTTATTGCTTTAACTTGCAGTATTTGGGTGAACTTAAATTTACCATTTTAAGATAAATCAGTTTCTGTAAGATATTCAACAAAGAGTACTCAACTATTAGCTTTAAACATTCTTATATTAGCAGGATATCCATTTAAGGGCAGAATATGTGAGCTAAAAAATCCCAAACTTATTAAAATAAGATATTACTATTAAACAGAGGCATTTCAGTACACCATCTTAAGTGTGAAAATCATCCTATAGATTCAGTATCCATTACAGCTTACAAGATTTTAAATGCATTGAGTATCAAGAATCTGCAATCCATTTACCTATAACCTAAATTTATTATTCATTAAGGCTGCAAACCTATTTACCTGGAAGTAAATTCAACTGTTTTCAATAGGACAGGCTTCAAAGCTTGCATGCTTTGTCTCAAAAAAAAAAAAAGTCTCCTGCATCCAACCCCACAATGTTCATAAACAGTTAGCATCATTTCTACATAAAGTATACATTTCTATGTAGGTATAAAAGCAAGTCTAGAAAGATGCAATTTAGAAATCTGTATAATAGCCATTCAACATGCTTAATGTTTTATTTTGCCATTTCAAAAAGAAGAAGAAATGCATTGAAAGGCTGCTGTGTAGGGGAATTCAACTGACATATTTACTACATTTTTAAAAAACCAAACAGGAATTGAGGACATCTCCAAAACAAAACAGGATTAACTATAATACCCATAAACTCAATATTATTCAGATTACCAAGCATATTCAATGAAGATGATGAAAAAACATAAAAATGGTTCTGTTTTTAAAGAAACAATTATAAGTCCCTAGTCACCAAAGACATTTTTAACAATTCTCAGGTATATTTTAGTTTTCTTTGTGGATAATTGGGAAAGATGCATAATGAGCCATATGCACACATGTTATGGAGTTGGAGGGGGTGGGGGTGGGGGTGGGAGGGGGAACATACTCACATATAGTAGATTCTCAGAAACTTCCCTCCATGTGGTTCCAGGAAAAAAGAGAAGGATCTCGTCACAGGAACCCCTTTTTATAAAAACTTGTATGGGTCTCACATGACGATTGGTTACCCCCTTGAGGAGAAATTCTAATTGGAGGTTGGGTAACATGTGACCTCCCCACCCCTCCTCAAAGGAACTCATGACCACCCCCACCCCCAACCCCCTCTGAAAAAAAGACCATGCGGCTACCCTTGAGGAGAAATTCTAATTGGAGGTTGGGTAACATGTGACCTCCCCACCCCTCCTCAAAGGAACTCATGACCACCCCACCTCACCCCCCTCTGAAAAAAAGACCATGCGGCTACCCTAGGGGAGATATTCTAATTGGAGATTGGGTAACATGTGATCTCCCCACTTCCCTCAAAGGAACTTATGGACACCCCCACCCTGAAATGGTCATGAGGCCCCTCAGCTATTCAAAACAGAGAATAGCTGATACTCGCATGATAAAAGTGGGTACTTTGGGGAGATTGAAAAAAATCTTTTTAACAAAAGGGGACCATAGATACTAATGGCTGTCTTTAAGACAGCCATTTAGCAGAAAACACCACAACTAAGAAAATGATTCACATGTAATTTAGCTTAAAATCCACCAGTTGTTGTAAATGAGCATTCTCATTGCATTGTGGTCTGTTTAACAAAAGAGGAAACACATGTCATTTTTTAAATGTAGCATTTTTTTATTTTTTTTATTTTATATATTTTTAATTCAGGCTTTTGCTTTACATCTGTAAAAAATATTTATAAGGTTTGTTTTTAATAACATGCATTACATGGTTTAAAAATGACTCATCAGATTTAATCAGTGTTTTATTTAGCATTTTTAAGGCATGGTGTGATCTGCCAATTTTAGTAACCAAGATTAAAATCTCATCTACACACCATTGTGTTAGCACAAGACAGTTTAAGCTGTATCCTATTTAAATCACAACATGCAATATGCTTTTAAAACATATTTTTCCACACACAATTCTCAGCTTTCTAGAGATTACACTTTTGGGCCAATTAATACACTCATGTGCGCTTTGCCCTGGAGAATTGATTGCACAACCCATACATGTATCACGTAGATATTGTCTTAAGCAATGCCTCAGAACCCCAAAAACAGTAGTTCTGACAATACAATGCATTGCTTTACGTTGTTTTCGGGGGGAAGAATAATCTATTTCTTCATTGTGTAGGCCAAGAATGCCACGCAGTAGCACAGGACCTGGTTGTTCAGATGTAAGGTTAAATTCCTAAAAAAACAAACAAACAAACAAACAAACAAAAAGAATTAAAAGAAAAATATTTTATCTCTTATAAACATAAACTATGTTTTTTAATACTACATATTATTATTATTATTATTATTTTATAAAGAATCACAAACCTGCATGTTTAACAAGGCCACAGGGGAAGGTCCCTCGGTATTATTTTCTGCACCAACACTATTCACAGATGATGCCTATAAATACAAATAAATATACCTCTTTATACAGGCAGCAACTCTTGCGCGTGCACACACACACACGTAAAAGGAAAGTTTTGACATTTTACCTCTGCTACAAGGTTCTCTGCTGAAATGACTTCCAAAATATTGTGCCACATTTGGGGTCTCTCTGCGTGTTCAGGCTGTTCCTTGTATAGACGTTTTTTATAGGGGCAGGAAACATCATCTTCAGAACTGGAACTTATATACCGCTTTCTTGGGTCAGTTGCATCAGAGCTCTTTTGAGGATCTGGTCTAGTTTTTATGTCTGCCGATGTCATCTGGGCAGTTTTCATCTTTCTGTGTTGAATCTTTAAGGGTACCAGGGAAGGCGCTGCTGAAGGGCCTGTGGGGGTGCTTGGGTTTGCCATCTGCTCAGAAAACGTGTCTGGGCAAGTAAAAATGGGGTTGCTTCTACGCTGTCTGATACCCCTTGTAAATCACCACCTATTAGCCAGTGAAGTGAAGGGGTGGCGTTACAGGACCACACAGGGCCTGCAGGGCCAATCCACAGAGGGGACATTTCCATTACTGCGCATGTCAGGGGCTAAAACCACAAACCAGGGGTCTTCCGCATTGGGGGTAAGTTCTTAGAGGGGGGCACATGACCCCGCTGGGCCAATCCGGGGGACGGTTGAAAATACCAACCAAGGGTGGCATTTTCTGCCCCCCCCCAACCAGTTACAGCTCTAAAACACTTTCCTATTGGTCCAGGGTAGCCTGGGGAGTTGTTAGAGGGGTCACATGACTCTGCTGGGCCAACCCGGGCCGGTCTTGGAAATATCCCCATGTTGGGGTATTTCTGCCCCCCCAACCAGTTACAGCTCTAAAACCCTTTCCTATTGGTCCAGGGTAGCCTGGGGAGTTGTTAGAGGGGTCACATGATTCCGCTGGACCAACCCGGGCCGGTCTTGGAAATACCCCCATGTTGGGGTATTTCTGCCCCCAACCAGTTACAGCTCTAAAACCCTTTCCTATTGGTCCAGGGTAGCCTGGGGCATTGTTAGAGGGGTCACATGACTCCGCTAGGGGATGCCCATGACCCTATGACCCCTGTCAGGTGATCTCTCTTTCCGGGGTGGGACATCTGGCGGCGGGACGTCCACCTAGGGCGGGCCTTCCGGTCTCCAAAGGGGCGGGGCACCTGTCACTTTTGAAAAAGGGGCGTGGTTACAAGTTTGATGGATGGTGGTCACCCCCCTACTAATACAATATTTTCGGGCATGCACATCCCTCTGCCGCTGTTAACCAAATATCCCCGTGCGAAAGGCTTTTCACAGTAAATGTTAGAGATGTTGCTCATGGGTGTGTTGAACAATTTTACAGAGAATATACTGTAATTCTAATTAGTTAAGCTTGGTGTAAATACATCACACTATTAATAAGTACGTATTTCTATATGTACAGTACAATACAGTATGATTAAATTATTATGTAACTTAAAATAATAGGGTAGATCTAACTAAATTAACCAGGCTCGGAAAACAAGATTAAACTGGCCTTTTTTTTTTCAGGCCATCATTTGAAATAGATGCCATTAGGGGATGTACAGATTGTATAAAATCCATTCTGACTGTGTTTTGCAGATTATCAGGTGCTTTGCATTCTGTCATCCTCCCATCGACAGGAACAGATGTTTCTTTCAGTTTCTGAATATGTGTGCATGCATATTTCCCCTATATGTGCATTTTCACACTTTAGTCTATGGTTAGAAATGCAGATTTTGGCTTGGTTTTTTTAAAAAAAGTTATTTTTCTATTATGAAATTTGTGCAAAATTCCCAAAGGTTAGGGAAGTCTATGGACATCATCTGACTGGGGAAAGGCTGGTTCGCTGCAGAATTCATGAGTCGGATTGATAAAAAACCAAACTCATTTGGTTCCATTGCAGATTTCTCCAACATCTCTAGCTGTCATGATCTAGCAAGGGAGATACAGTTGGAAGTCTCTTCTAGTCATGGATTGCCTTGCTAGATCAGGAATGTATGTACCTACTAGACATGGATGAGGATTAAAATTAGGGGTGTGCATTGGATCGGGTCTGATCCACGATCTGAAACTGATCCGACCGAAATCAGATAAAATTATCTGATTACTATCCCAGCTTCTGGATCATCTGATCTCATCCGACCCGGTTTGGATAAAACTGGAGGATTGGACCTCCTCCTCCCCCTCACGCTCCTTACCTGCCAGGGTCATCCGCGGCCATCCGCTCCCCCTTCTACTGAGAAACAGGCTTTGCGGCCTGCCTCTCAGTAGTGTGCCGGGTGACCTGGCGCACTACTGAGAGGCAGGCCGCAAAGCCTGTTTCTCAGTAGAAGGGGGCAGCAGATGGCAACGGATGGCCCCAGCAGGTAAGGAGCACAAGGGGGGAGGGCCCCCCACTTACCTGCCAGGGCGGCCGTTTCCCTCTGGTACTCCGATCTACTGAGATACAGGCTTCACGGCCTAGTTCTCAGTAGAGCACTGGGTGGTGATGTCATTAATGCTTAACAAGGAGTTCACTTCCCTGCCCCTAACAGAAAACATAGTTTTACTGTTATTATGGATGCAGATTTAGACATCGGCATGAGGAAATCCTTGGGGTGGTGACTTTTTAAGGGTATTTCATAGAGATCAGTGTAGCTCATCACAATCTTAAGCCACATTCTCACAGATCTGAAATGAAAAACTGAGGATATGAATATAAAGTCCATGGTGAAATGAATTTGCAGGTTGTATATCTCTCTTGAACATCACTTACGAGTTCTGTAGGGATTTCCCCCCCATTATTTCTTTAAACAGATTGCAGAAGGGATGCCAAAGAATATGTAATTATTCCTACTGGATGAAGCTATGTTCCATCAGGTATTTCAACTGATCTCCTATTATTGAGCATGGTGCAGTTTTATTCCTATTGTGCACAGATGTCTGACAATATGTGGTTTGCCTTAGAGCAGAAAAGGCATGAGGAGGTACCAGCCAAAAGTCAGTCACTGTGCCCTGTTCATTGGGAGACACTGCAGCTTGGCTACGTGAGTGATTTCCATCTATTCTCTTGCAGACTAGGGGTTTGCATTCCCCAAAAAAATCATTGTTTATCATTATCATCATTTTGGACAAAAAAAATATCATCATTCATATCGTAGGTGAACCATATCATCTTCACAATAATTATCATTAAAAAATGATATTTTTGCAGCCCTATTTTTAAAGAAAAATGCCTATAACTTCTGTATTTTAAAAGTTAGAGGCTTGAAACATGGTCACAGTGCTTATGGGGTATGCCAAAGTATGTGTATGAAATTTGAGAACCCTCCCTCCAACCTTTGATTTTATATGAATTTTTAAAAGATTGTTTCCATTCTGACAGGCCTGAATGAATGTACGTAGCGAGCTGTCATTCTGATCTGTCAGAACTGAAGCGATCTTTAATAAATTCATATAAAATCGAGGGTTGGAGGGATAGATCTCAAATTTCAAACACATACTTAGGCATACCCCATAAGCACTGTGACCAAGTTTCAAGCCTCTAACTTTTAAAATACAGAAGTTATAGCTATATTAATATGGCAGTCCGATAAAACGATAAAATCGCCCAAAAATTATTGTCTCTGATGATTATCGTAGTTTTTTCTATCATATCGTCATCATTAACCACATGCACGATAACAACCTTATCGTATCGTTATCGTACATTTTAACGATACGATACACATCCCTATTGCAGACTATACATTTGTAACTATTGCTTCAACGAGGCATTTTAGAAAAAGTCATTGTATTTGAGCCTGGATTGCCCATGCATATAGGTGATGCATATCTTTGTAATGAGCCCCTAAGTCAATTGGGAAGGGCTTATTCCTTATGGATGCAGCTTTTCTCGAAGATAGCCAAGCTGCTCATTTTTCCCTTCGCAAGACAGGGTGTAATGGCATCAAGCACTCATTTGCCAGCTGGTGGCCAGACAACAAAGTAGACACAGCGAATTACAACAGTCTCCTGAAAGTTGGAGTGACTCTGTGAACATTCAGAATATTCCTGTACCTAAGACTTTGGCTGGGACTCATGATGAATAAGCATCTGATCTGCCAATCTAGCTAAAAGGGATTGGCTCTGCGTGTGTGCCAGAAGGAGTTTTGCCAAACTTGTTAAAGACGGAATTTTTGTGTGTGTCCTTGTTGTGTGCTTTGCTCCATAATTTATGCCTAGGAAAAATTAACAGCACCGTCTCTGTCTGGAACATCTGGAGGATGTCTTGGCAGAATAATCTGGGTTCCCCAAACTATTTCTAGAGATGACTGAGGATTCTGTCCATTGCAGGTTCTAAAATATGGATTCTAGGAATAAAAAAACTATAAATAAATTAATGGAAGGCGTTCCATTACTGCGTGGATTTATTCAACTGAAACTCGAAGCATAATGAGCCACCTGTTGCTGACATCACTGTTTCCTGGCCTATATTGCAAATATGTTTTACCAGGGAAATGAGGCTTACCTGCATATATTTTGTTTTTTAAGTTCTCATAACATAGCATCATTCCCATTGGAACATTCTATTCCAAATGAAGATGGAACATCGCTCAGCTGCTCCAGTGCCACTGGAAGCAGAGAAAGAAAAACTAAGAGTAAGCCCAAATCCTCTCCCATGTTTCCCCAGAATTTCAACACATTCCCCATGAAAACAGGGGTTGCTTCCAGACAAAGGGCCCCTAGTGCTACTTAGCAGAAAGTATTGTGCAGCAAATCCATATTTTTCCCCTGACAGTGAGCCTGGTATGTTTGGAAGAAGAGTTGAGAAAATGTAGGAGGGTCATGAATGGAAGACAAGGTCTTCTGGATTGCCATAAAATTCTGTGAATGAAGTATGGACCATGGCGCTATAAAAGCCTCACCTGGAAAAACCCAGAATGTAATATTTAAGGGGGGAGAGGTGTTTCAGCATTGACTGAAGGTTTTCTCTTACTTTTTTCTCTTTAAAAAAGAAAAAAAGGGGGGGGGAGAAAAAGGGATGTCTGTTGCTGGGAAATATGAGGGGGTTGGCTCTATGGCGTTCTGTGGCATGTACAATTCAATTTGTATCTGTGAATCAAGCTCTGGGCTGTTCCCCAAACTCCAGGAACTTCTTTGCACATTTGGGGGGGGAAGTTCTGCAATTTGTGTAAATTATGACTGAATTTATAAAAGTTATAACTGAATTTGTGCAAATTATGCAAATTTAACCATAATTTGCATTTTTTAGGCAAATTCAACTGTAGTTTGTACAAATTGCTCACAGAATCTTCCCCCCAAAATTCCAGAAAATACACAAACTGGCCTAACCCACTCTAGATCAAGTCAGGTGCTGCAGCATGAATTGAAACACAGTTTGGGGTCCAAGCCTAGGAAACTCATCAAACTTCAGCCCCCCAAACAGATTTTGCCAACATCCCCCACCTTCAAAAGGTACCTGCAGGGCTCTCTCTACCAATTTCTGCTGGTGGAATGCCTTGGAAGCACTTGCATCCATCCCAAGGCATTCCTTGAAGGGCAATACATGGGAAACATCAAAGAGAGCACCACTGTGAGCAAGATGGACCATTTTCCCTTAGAGAAGCAAGTAGTGTATTTTGCATAGTGCACACACGTATTTTCTTTCTAATCATTGCAGTCTACACTGGCTCCCTACTAGAGCCAATCTAAACAATAGCTTGAAACATTGTAAATTGCTTTTTAAAACATTTTTAGTACTCCGTTTTAAAACGTGTTTGGTCACATTATGAAGTACTTACGTTTCCGTGGTTCGTTGTCCCAAACTATAAATTGTTTTGTTAGGTCTCACTCTTGTGTTTGAGTCTTTTCCTGTGTCATTTCTTCATCGTTCAGTCTTTTCCACACCCACTTCCTATTAGGGGTGTGCATGCCTGGAATTTCTTTATAAACCATTCATATCTTGACTTCTTGTGTGGCATGTTTTCATTGGTTTAACAAGTTAAAAGGGGTATTCACTGTTTTCCTGATTATGTTATACAATCTATTTTCAACAGGCTTAGAAACTTCAAGAGTAACAGAGTTAGGAGGAACTCCTCAATCTCTTTGAGATCAGAGGCACTGAGTAAGGAACCCCTGGAGATAATTTAGACTGACCCCAACCACATAATACTATTCCCCCTTCTGAAGGGTAGCAGTATGTAGCAGACCATAATAACAGTTCTCGTGTAGTCATTTGCTTTATGAGGCAGGTGCTCACGCAGGCTACAAACAGAGGGAGTTACAGGCCATAACGTTGTCTGGCTGGGTCTGCCAGAAATCCAGCCTCAACATTCCTGGAAGTCCCATGTTCTACAGAACCTACTCTCAGATTAACTTGATGGAATCCCACCCTCCATCCCTGGGTATAATTAACTGGCTACCCCTGGCTGGGCCTGGCAGGAAACTATAGAGACAGACAGAGCAGGCATTCATAGCACACATAGAGTGCTGAGACTGTCTAATCTAAAAGCTGACTTGCAATGATGGGAGTTGTAGTCCTACACCTTTGGAGGGCACCAGGTTGGGGAAGGGCTTCTCTAAACAAAAAAAGAGAAGTTGGTGGCCCTAAGTTGTTTGTCATCAGTTTTTCACAACCCCACAGTCACCTCTGCATATCATATTCTCCATCTTGTCCTCATGGTTTATCTGCTTTGAGAGAATGAGAATTTCACTTGCACTTTCTGGCTCCTCAGGGACGATGTGGCATTAAAGCTTGTAAGTCTTAATTCTCAATTCCCCTGATTTTTGGTGCTTTGTTGGAAACTGTAGAGTTATAACGTTGTTTTGTAAACCGTAGGTTTTTTGTTTAATGAGTTAGTATATATGATAGCAGTAGGTTCCATATGTTTCTTCCACAAAACCTGCACATCTCAGAAAGGATCTGCTTATGGTTTCATCACTGATGGGATGCTGAACAGTTTCAAGGCTCAAGAAGTCTTAAAAGGTTGGAGCCTTAAGTCAGAATAAAGCTGGTTTGCAGCCTGAGTTCTCCAGAGAGTGATAAAGACATGCTGAGGTTCTGAGAATGATTGACAGCTCAGGAACAGCTAAAGCCTGGAAAAGAGGAAAAAAGAAAGCAAAGGAAAAATGAATACATAAAGGAGGAAAACCTACAGCAGGCAGAAGACAGTGAAAATGAATTTTTGTACCACAGAAACTACTAAGAAAATAGGTTGCCAGTCACAAATATGCCAGTTGGAAGCTTGGTGCTCAGATTCCGAAATGGAAATAAATGAGGATGGCAAATTTCTAACAGCTGACAAAGAAAAGGCCAAAGTGCTCAATTCCTACTTTGGCTCAGTCTTCTCTCAAAAGTGGGTCCATGATTCCCCTGGAAAAAGTGAAATACATGCTGAAGGGGCAAGATTGCAGTTTGAGATAGTTAAAAAGAATGGTCAAGAAACACCTACTTTCTTTGAACCAGTTCAAATCTCCAGGGCCAGACGACCTGCATCCTAGAGTAATAAAGGAGCTGGCAGAAGACTCTCAGAACCACTGTCTATTATCTTTGTGAAATCATGGAAGACAGGTGAAGTGCCGAACGACTGGAGGAGGGTTAATGTTGTCCCTATCTTCAAGAAGGGCAAAATAGAGGAACCTGGGAACTACAGACCACTCAGTCTGACATCCATCCCTGGGAAAATTTTGGAGCAGATTATAAAGAAGTCAATCTGTAAGCACCTTGAAAACAATGCAGTGATTACTAGAAGCCAGCATGGATTTGTCAAGAATAAATCCTGTCAGACTAATCTGATCTCATTTTTTGAATGGGTAACCTCCCTTGTGGACTGTGGGAATGCTGTGGATATAGTATATCTTGACTTCAGCAAAGCTTTTGACGAAGTGCCCAATGACATTCTGATTCACAAACTAGTGAAAAGTGGGATAAATGGAACAACTATGAAGTGGTTCCACAGTTGGCTACAGAATCGGACTCAAAGAGTGCTTATCAATGGTATCTTTTAACACTGGGGGGAGGTAACGAGCGGGGTACCACAGGGCTCTGTTCTGGGCCTAGTGCTCTTCAACATTTTTATTAATGATTTGGATGAGGAGGTGCAGGGAATGTTTATCAAATTTGCCGACGACACAAAATTGGGTGGGATCGCTAATACCCTGAAACTCCAATGTGATCTTGATAGACTGGAATGGTGGGCTGAAAACAACAGAATGAGGGGAGACTGAAAGAACTGGGCATGTTTAGCCTTGAGAAGAGAAGACTGAGGGGAAACATGATAGCACTCTTCAAATACTTGAAAGGGATTAAACAATATCAAGCGATATGTATTGATCAATGAGCCTATTGAAATGGTTACACCTGTAGCATTCCCCCTACATCTGTCGGAAGTGATCAGTCTTTATAGCTCTCTTAAATTCTTGAAGACTGGTAAGTTGGCAGATCTCTCATGGCAGGTCATTCCACAGTCTGGGAACAGCAGAAGAGAAGGTCCTAACAGTTGTCAGCCCTGGAAGACAGAAACAAATTTCAAAGTGATATGGATAGCCTGGAGCGCTGGGCTGAAAACAACAGAATGAAATTTAATAGGGAGAAATGCCAAGTTCTATACATGGGGTGGGGGGAACCAAATGCACAATTTCAAGATGGGGGATATTTGGCTAAGCAATATGACAAAAGAGAAGGATCTTGGAATTGTTGAAGATTGCAAGCTGAATATGAGCCAACAGTGTGATGTGGCTGCAAAAAAAGCAAATGCTATTTTGGGCTGCATTAATAGAAGTATAGCTTCCAAATCGCACGAGGTACTGGTTAGGCCCCATCTTGAGTATTGCATCCATTTCTTGGCACCACACTTCAAGAAGGATGCAGACAATCTGGAGCATGTTCAGAGGAGGGCCACAAGGATGATCAGGGGTCTGGAAACAAAGCCCTATGAGGAGAGATTGAAAGAACTTGGCATGTTTAGCCTGGAGAAGAGACGATTGAGGGGAGGCATGATAGCACGATGACATGATGAAGGCCAGGATCTCTTTTCGATCAACCCAGAATGCAGGACACAGAATAATGGGCTCAAGTTACTGGAAGCCAGATTCTGGGTGGACATCAGGAAAAACTTCCTGACTGTTGGAGCAATACGACAATGGAACCAATTACCTAGGGAGGTGGTGGGCTCTCCCACAGTAGAGGCATCCAAGAGTCAGCTGGACAACCATCTGTCAGGGATGCTTTAAGGTAGATTCCTGCATTGAGCAGGGGATTGGACTCGATGGCCTTATAGGCCCCTTCCAACTCTACTGTTCTATGATTCTATTATTCTATTAGAACAAGAAGAAACTGGATGAGTGAAATAGTATTGACTAAAAGGTGGCCCTGATTAATTGGGTAGCAACTTGTTTTAATTATTATTTTGAATTGTAATTATTGTGAACCCAACGTTGTAGTACAATATTGTAGAACGATTTTAATGTACAAAATTTAGAGCAATTGAAATACTTAAAAACAATTTCAAGAAGCACTTTCATTACTAGTTCTGCTCCAGGCAGCTGACATGAATGCCCCATCATATCTCATTAAATACCTGGGAGAAGAGATTAGATTTAACCTCATGCCAAAAAGATAATAGTGTTGCCACCAGGCAGTCCTAAGTGGGCAGCTCATTCCATAGTTGTTGGGGCACCACTGAGGCCTTCTCTCTTGTGACTACCTTCTATGTCTCCCTTGGAAGAAGGCCCCAGATGTAGGGATCATGTAGGGAGAGGCACTCCATCAAACCATTTTATTGCCTTGTTCTTTATATAAGCTTGCAGAATGTCTTGGGTTCTATGCGGGTTTTATAATGAAAATTAGTTTCACAATTATTATGAAGCTTTTTTATTAAAAAATACAGTTGAAAATTTATGCAACAAAAAACAACTTAATGATATCCTTTAGCCAATGTGCATTGTCTCCAAATGAGCATGAAATAAAGATTGTCAAGGAGCTCCTCAGTCTGGCTCGGCTTGTTTTGAGTCCCCAGCCCAGCCCACAAAATTTGGGGGGGGGGGTTGGAAAAGGTCTGGAGCCAAACTGAGCACTTGGATGGTATTCTCACAGACACCCCAGAAACACCATAACAAACACCCCTCAGCACCTAAGCCTACTACCTCCCCTCCTCCCTCTATTACCTTCATAGCAAGAAAGGCAGTGATGAGACAAGACACAAAAGTGAATTAGTTGTCCCCCCCGCCTCTCTTCCCCCTCCCTTTTCCATTGTCACCAACAGTAAGTAACACTGGGTGAGCTGCTTGAACTACCCCTCCTCCCAGAGTCCACCACACCCGGCATCCCACACCCTGGTTTGGGAGTAGAGACAGGCAGGGGGAACAGGACTTCCTCCCCCCAAGTGCTTGGGTTTGGAAATACTTGGGAGAATAAGTTTGGGGCCCAGAAGATTCCCCATTTAAAACCAGACCTCCAGGGATTTTGATTTCAAGGCATGCTTGTGAGACACACACACCCATAGCGTACTTACCATGAAACATCCCCTTTTAACTAGGGTGACCATATGTCTGGATCCCCCCAGACAGGTCTGGAAATTAGGGGAGCAAACCAGCATCCGGAGGGACTTTTCATTATTTTAATAATGTCTGGAAGTTTGCCCATGCGGAAGAGGCCAATTTTGGCACTTCCGGGTTCTGGCCTCTACCACCTCTTCCATGCTGGATCTGGGCTCCTCAGGGCTTGTCACCATTGTGCCAAACCACGAGGAGCCCGGATTCTGCATGGAAAAGGAAGGAGAGGCCCAAATCTGGAAGTGCTCAAATTAGCCTCTCCTGCCCTGCCCAGCACTTACCCAGCCTCCTCATGGGTCATTGCAATAGCGACAAGCCCCAAGGGGCCCTGATGCCCATGCAGAAGAGGCGGGAGAGACCAATTTCAGCACTTCCAGGTTTGGGCCTCTGCCGCCTCTTCCACACTGGATCTGGGCTCCTTGGGGCTTGTTGCCATTGTGACGACTAAAGAGGAGCCTGGATAAGTGCTGGGTAGTGTGGGAGAGACTGATTTTGGCACTTCCGGGTTTGGGCCTTCGCCACTCCGCCCAGCGCTTATCTAGAAGGAGCCCTGATGTCAGCACAGGAGAGGTGGCAGGACAAATGTGGTGGCAGAGGTGGGATGTGCATGGCAGTGGCGAGGGCACCATGTGTACGGATGTGGCAGGGTGGCAACGGTGGCTCGGGCATGGAGGTAGCGGCAGCAGCACGGGGCGAAGGAGGTACCAGTAAGTCAAGGGCAGTGGTGGAGGGTGGTGGCTCCAGTGTGGAAGGTGGGGAAAATGGGTAATATAAATATTTAATAATGAAGAAAGAATAAGTCTTTGATAGGCCTCATGTAACATAGCACAGGCGTTTCATCTTTATGATTTCTCCATACAGTTCAACCAATATTATGCCTTTTTCTAAAGAGGATAAATATATATTTGTGTCTGCAAAAAAAGTTTCCTTTTCTTTCCGTGCAGTAGCAACTACTTATTTTGACAGGTATTATCAGCAATGACAACAAGAAAAAATAGATAACTGTAATGAACTGAATTTGCTATTAGCTATTGTTTAACCAAGAAAACCTTTCACTTGTAGGAAGGATTAAAATGGACGTCTGTTGACCTTGGTGACCTTCTTAAGACCATCTGGGGAAACCTATGAAAACCATGCCCAAGGAAGCCATAGTAAGCTGTGCACATTGACACAGCTTTAAAACAAAAGCAAATCATGAGCTTGAGGGCTCTAGGGATTACAAAAATGACCTGTACTATGTTCTGAATTTAAATGAAATGGCCATATCAATGAAATAAGCATGCTATTATTTTACTTTGCTACAGTAAACCATCATAGAGAAACTGGAAAGTAAGAGAGCTGCTAAACTTTTTTTTTTTAAAGTACTTTTTATTCAGCAAGGAATTCTGTCTTGCCTTCTGAGATATATTTAATAGGGATGTGCACTGGATCGGACCCAATCCACGATCCGAGTCCGGTCCAGTGGGAAATCGGATAAATTATCCGATTTCCGATCCAAAAGCTGGATCGGCCGATCCAGTCCGAACCGATCCAAAAAGGCTCCGAACCGGTTCGGCGGATCGGCGGATCGGCGGGCGCCCACTGGCGCCCACCGCCGCTTCCATTGGCGGGGGCCAGCGGGCGCCCGCCGATGAAAGTGGACAGCGGGGGGGCGGAGGGGAGGAGGGGGGCGCTTACCTTTGAGGGCCGTCCGCTCCCGTCCGGCGCCGGCGGCTACTACCAGCGGGCTCCACGACCTGCTCCAGGGTGGCGTGCCGGGTGATGACATCACCCGGCACGCTACTCTAGAGCAGGCCGTGGAGCCTGCTGGTAGTAGCCGCCAGCGCCGGACGGGAGCGGATGGCCCGGAAAGGTAAGCAGGGGGCATGTGGAGGGGAGGAGGGGGCGCGCGGAAGGGAGGAGGGGGGCCCTTATCTTTCCAGGCCGTCCACTCCCGTCCGGCGCCGGCGGCTACTACCAGCGGGCTCCGCAGCCTGCTCCAGGGTGGCGCGCCGGGTGCTGTCATCACCCGGCACGCCACCCTGGAGCAGGTCGTGGAGCCCGCTGGTAGTAGCCACCGGCGCACGGGAGCGGGCGTCCCTAAAAGGTAAGCAGTGGCGGGGAAGGGGGCTTACCCCCCCGGAGCCATCCGCTTCTATCCGTGGGCGCCAGCGGATGGAAGCGGACGGCCCCAGGGGGGGTAGGGAGCACGGGGAAGGGGGCTTACCTGCCGGGGCCATCCACAGCGGACGGCCCCGGGGGGGAGGGAGTTAGCCCCCCCTCATCCACCCAGCGCCATTTTTTCCTCATAAACTTGCATTGCAATGCAAGTCTATGGGGGGGGAAATGGCGGCCAATCCAAAAATTTACGATTTTTGGATTGGGATCGGACTCGATCCAGTCCAGGGGGCCTCCGATTTTGTCCGAACCGATCCATGACAAAATTGAAGGTCCCGATCCGGGTACCGATCTGATCCGGGGGGTCCGTGCACACCCCTAATATTTAATCAGCTGATTGGGTCTGACAGGAGTTGGGCATGAATAAACAAATGCTGTATTGCTAGCTACAGCTATGTAAACATAATCTATGACACTGGTATCACAAAACCATAGGACTGCTTCAGATACTCAGGGGACTCCATATGATCAATTGTGAAAGCATATTGCTACAACCCCACAAGGACTACATGGAGGTAAAAAAGAAGTATGAATTTCAATTTGGAACTACACAGTCTTCCTTGATTTTTGAAGCAGCCCCTTTCAAAAATCACCATGGATTGGATCCAGACCAGGTAAGCCACACTTCAGTCCCATTGAAATCAATGAAGCAAGGTAGTCATGGCCAGCAGAATTCCCACTGATATTAATGGGACTGAAGTATGACTAATGTAGTTTGTCTCTAATCATGGGCAACTACACAAATGACAGTAGATGTAGGTATAGGTCCAAAGGCATGACGTAAAAGGGGTAGGATTGCAACAACTTTGCTGAAGCTCAGCTGGTCTAGATCTGCACAGTGCCAGCATGAAAAACTGCCTGGGGATCCCACAGATCCAAGCAGACCATTGTCCAACCTAGTTTAGTACTGTCTACTATGGTTTATAATAGGGATGTGCACTGACCCCCCGGATCGGATCGGATAGTGGATCGGAATCGGACCTGGGGGATTGGATCAGATCGGATCGGAGGATGGTCGGATCAGACCCGATCCCAATCCGCGGATCGGATGTTCGATCCAGATCGGACGCCATTTTGAATGCTTTTTCCCATAGCAAAGTATTGTTTTACAAAAATGCCTATAACTTTTTCATTTTTAAAGATAGAAGGATGAAACTTGGGCACATTATAGACTGGTTAGGGATAGTTATCTGTGAGAAATTTCAGAAAGATTGGTGCATGCATTTTGTGGCAATTAATTTTTTAATAAATACCCAGGAATGCCTATAACTTTTCATTTTTAAAGTTACACACATGAAACTTAGCCAGATTGTAGGTAGTACCTTGGGACCTATGTGTGTGAAATTTCAGAAACATAGGTGCTTGCCTTGTGTGGCAATTAATTTTAGAAAAATGGGTAGTAGTGGGGTAAATACAGTTATGCCTCCCACTTTTTTATTTTTAAAGATACAAACAGGAAACTTGGGCACATTACAGGTAACACTTGGCTTGATATGTGTGTGAAATTTCAGAAAGCTAGGTTCAGGCATGTGGTGGCAAGGTATTTTTGAAACAATGAGGAAAGAAATACCTATAACTTTGTCATTTTAAAAGTTACACACATGAAACTTTGCCACATTGTAGGTGGTACCTTGGGACCTATGTGTGTGAAATCTCAGAAACATAGATGCTTGCCTTGTGTGGCAATTAATTTTAGAAAAATGGGTGGTAGTGGGGTAAATACAGTTATGCCTCCCACTTTTTTATTTTTAAAGGTACAAACAGGAAACTTGGGCACATTACAGGTAACACTTGGCTTGATATGTGTGTGAAATTTCAGAAACATAGGTGCTTGCCTTGTGTGGCAATTAATTTTTGAAACAATGAGGAAAGAAATGCCTATAACTTTTTTATTTTAAAATTTAGAAGTTTGAAGGTTGCTCACTTTGTAGATGGATTAGGGGTAGTTGTCTGTCAGAAATTTCAGAAAGTTAGGTCCAGGCATTTGGTGGCTACAAATTTTTTAGATTAAAAGTTATAAAAGTTTTTCCACAGAGGCTTGGGCTGTCAATTGCACCCCCCTCCCCTGCCTCCCCCTCCCTTTTTTATCTGTCAAGCACCTATGTTTCTGAAATTTCACACACATAGGTCGCAAGGTACCACCTACAATGTGGCAAAGTTTCATGTGTGTAACTTTAACAATGTCAAAGTTATAGTCATTCCTGGTTATTTATTAAAAAATTAATTGCCACAAACTGCATGCACCAATCTTTCTGAAATTTCTCACAGATAACTATCCCTAACCAGTCTTCAATGTGCCCAAGTTTCATCCTTCTAGCTTTAGAAATGAAAAAGTTATAGGCATTTTTGTAAAACAATACTTTGCTATGGGAAAAAGCATTCAAAATGGCGTCCGATCCGCCAATCCGATCCGGATCGGACCTCGGCGGATTGGATCAGATCAGATTGGAGGGTTGGTCAGATTGGATCAGATCAGATTGGATTTTTCCGATTTGGGGGCGGATCGGATTCGGATCGTGGATCGGATCCGATCCGATGCACACCCCTAGTTTATAACTGTTATGTCTGCCACAGTTCTTTCTTTCCACAGCTAGTGGTGTATATTTTTCTCTCTTTTCCTCTTCCTTTTCTGTAACATTTTTGTCATTAGGTATTGCTATGTCTATAAGGTAGTTGTGCTTTTCTTTTTTGTTTATGACTGTTATGTCATAATTGCAAAGTATTGTGTTGTCCCAGAATTGTTCTATCCCAGCATAGCATGGCTCTGAAACCATCTTTCTGGAGAGCACATATTGATTGCATGATCCAGGAGGCCAGGTTTTGTGAGTGCATGGTTGTTCTTGACAGGAGGGGCTTGCACTTCCTAGAGTAAGATGAACAGATGTTAAGAGGCTTCAATCCTATATTCATTTGTCTGGGAGTAAGCTTTATTGAAATCAATGGGACTTGTTTCTGTACTTTCTTTGGGCAGTTTTCTTTGAGTCCCTGATTGGGATTTGTGCTTTCTGCACACTAAGAGCATAAGAAGTGTGATGCTGGATCAGAACAAGGGTCCATCTAGTCCAACATTCTGTTTACACAGTCAACCAGCTGTTGACCAGGGACCAACAAAGCAGGACAAAGTGCAACAGCACCCTCCTACCCATGTTCCCCAGCAACTGGTGCACACAGGCTTGCTTCCTCGAATACTGGAGGAATGGCTAGTTCTTGTTTACATGGCTAATGAACCAGAGATATAATGACATATATTTATATTAGTTTCTCATTGATAAACCAGAAGTGACTGCAACAAGCCTTTAGTCCATTTTGTTCCATGGCTAATTTTTGGAAGGTATTAATATTTTATACTCTTTCTGAATGCTAGGTTGTTGTACTAGATATTTATGCACTTATCAAAGGGGCGTGCACGGGATTGGGTCCGATCCATGATCTGGATCTGATCCAGGGGAAATCGGATACAATTATCCGATTTCTGATCACCCTGCTGGATCGTCTGATACAATCCGATCTGATCCAGAAAGGACCCGATCCAGATCGGAATGGATCGGAGGATTGGCAGGCGCCCTCTGGTGCCCACAGCCGCTTTCATTGGTGGGTGCCAGCAGGCGCCCGCCGATGGAAGCAGACAGCAGGGGGGGGCTTCCCTGGCAGGGCTGTCCACTTCCATCGGTGGGCGCCAGCAGGTGCCCGCCGATGCAAACGGACAATGTGGGCAGGGGGCTTACCTGCCGGGGCGGCCGCTTCCCTCCGGTTGCACCACCGGAAGGAAGCGGCTGCCCTTTCAGGTAAGCAGGGGGAGGGGGAGGGGGCTTAACCCCCAGGGCCATCCGCTTCCATCCGCTGGCACCCACGGGCACCAGCGGATGGAAGCGGATGGCCCCAGGAGGTAAGGAGCACGGGGGAGGGGGCTTACCTGCTGGGGCCGTCCACAACAGATGGCCCAGGAAGGTAAGAACCGTGAGGGGGGAGGAGGGAGTTAGGCCCCCTCACCCACCCACCGCCATTTTTTCCCCATAGACTTGCATTGGGGGAAAGCTTTCTTTCCCCCAACTCAAGTCTATGGGGAACACAAAAATGGCGGCCGATCCAAAAATCAGATGTCCGATTTTTGGATCAGGATCAGGCCCGATCTGGTCTGGGGGTCCTCCAATTTTGTCCAATCTGATCCGGGACAAAATTGAAGGTCCCGATCCGGGTCCCAATCAGATCCGGGGGATCTGTGCACACCTCTACTTATCAACTGCTTTGTTTGTTCAGTGGTAGCAGTATGCTGAATCTGTGGGTATGGATATCAGAAAGGTGATGGGCAAAGAGTGTTAAATGTTAGAAAAGGTGAAACTATGGTCATCCAGTGAAGGATTTGCAGTCAGAAAAGATATTTGAGGGAAGAGGAGACTGTATCACACTGAGAATAGCAGAAGCTTCAAAGTACAGCAAACGCTGCAAAAGAAGGAGTGAGTGCAGTTCATTTCAGATACATTGACTCAGTTCAGATGACATATTAGGCAAAGGAGGGGAAATAATGTACTGACTCCGCGTTAGGCAGGAGGAGCTTCACAGACAGCATGCTGCAGCCGGCGCTACTTGGAACCAGCAAACGCCCCGGCTGCTAATAACGTACGCGGCTCTGACTAACAGCCCAGCCGCCATGTTCTATGCCTACCAATCTCCGCTAGTCCCCCTGCAGGTATCCCAGCACTCACTGTGGCCGAAAATCCATGGATGCCACCATTGAAGCTGCTCGAGGACACGCCTCCTAAACTCCATTGGCCGCCTCAGGAATGGGCAGAACACAGCAGCCTCAGGCAAAGAGGCAGCCAGGAGGAACGGCCGCACCAATACAGCGACCGCACCCCACACCCAGCATTGCGCCCCAACCGTAGGCACCCATGCCCCAGCACACCCATGGCCCCAATGGGGATCGGAAAGGGCCAGCTGGCAGGCCCACACATGCGCAAACAACATGCCCCCTCCCAACTGGCCCCCCACAGCGCCCCATACAGACCCATCCACAGCCGAGGACGGCTGAGCATGGCGAAGCGGCGGGCAAAGCATGGCCAAAACACACACCCGGCTGCTACAAGTGGACCCCAGGCAACCAGCCCCAGGGAGCGACCCCCGCCCACCCTACATGGGAGACTTGGCACCCGCAAGGGCGACCCACGTCCCACAGCCCCCAGCCACAACCACCTCCCCCCAGAGCACATACAGGAAAGAAGGCAAGAGTGAGCCAGTTTGGAAAACCTTATTCAGCAGGGAGTTCAGAAATGGGCAATAAGGCACATGGCCACTACGAAGCAAGGGCAGAGCCTACGGAAAGGCCAGGCACCCCCGGGAAGGGAGAAGGTGACTGGAAGGCACAGCGGTGAAGAGGGGACAGCTGAGCGAAACCCCCCAGGGAGCTTGGCATGGAACGGGTGAAGGGGAAGAGGCGGAGAGGGATGGAATGCCAGGGAGAGATGCCAGTCCACAGATTGAACCCCACAGCTGACGCTCACAGGGGGTGGGGGTAGCAGAGCCAGATCCAGGCACTGATGCTCTCAGGCACCCGTGATGCCTCCAAACGGGTGCGGTGCTTCCTAACGGGATTCTCAGGGCCTGGCAACGGCGTAACATCCCACCCATCCACAGCGATGGCATCGGCGTCCTCGCCCGCCCGGGGGAGGTCGAGGTGCTCAGCCAGTAACACATCCCCACGGGACTCACAGATGTTGTGCAGGATGCAGCAGCACACCATCTTGTCAGGGATGATGTCGGCCTGCAAGTCCAACAAGCTGAACAGGGAGTGCCATCGCTCCTTCAGATGCCCAAAGGCACGCTCCATGGGCAGGCGAGCACAGCAATGATAGTAGTTGTATTTACGCCAGATGTTGGTGCGGGGGTAGCGGTACAGGGCCATCAGCCATGGCTGCAGGGCAAAGGCCTGGTCGGCCAGGAGGAGTGGACCCACTGCACAGCCGCACACGGAAGTGGGCGCAGAAGTCAGGAAGTGCCCCGATGTCAGCTTGGCAGCCAGGGGGGAGTTCCAGAAGATGGCCGTGTCATGGCTCTGCCCGGACACGCCTGCATAGAAGTCCATGAAGCGGCCCTTGGCATCCACCACTGCCTGGAGAACCATGCTGTAGAAATGCTTGTGGTTGTAGTACTCCTCGCCATGGGAGGGGGGCCAGGATGCACACGTGGGTTGGGTCCATCTCCCCCACCACCCGCGGGAAGCCCAGGGCACAGAAGCCACGCATGTTCTCCTTCTCGTCCCCAATCCGGATGACATCGGCCAGGTACAGCTCATTCAGGATGCTCACTGTCTCACGGAAGATCTTGCAGATGGTAGACACGCCCACCCCGAAGATGGTCGACAGCGGCAGGTAGCCCACATTGAATGCCAGCTTGTACAGCATCAGGGCAAGACAGCGAGAAACAGGAATGCACGGGCACATGTTGGTACATTCCCGCTGCAGGACTGGAGGCACCTCAGCCACCAGCACCTCGAATGTTTCGCAGGACATGCGGAAGCTCCCCCGGAATCGCTCGTCGTCCCAGTCCTCCAAGTCCTGCATCTCCTTCCAGATGGCATCCAGCTTGGCCGACATCAATGGGGGTGCACTGGATCGGGTCTGATCCACGATCTGGATCCGATCCAGGGGAAATCGGATACAATTATCCGATTTCCGATCTCACCGCTGGATCGTTTGATCCAATCCGATCTGATCCGGAAAGGTCCTGATACAGATCAGATGGATCGGGGGATTGGCGGATGGGAGCGGACATCCCCCAAAAGTAAGCAGGGGGGAGGGGGCAGGGGGGACCCATGGCCCGCTTAACTTCCGTGGCCGTCCGCTCCCGTCTGCTGCTGGCCGCTACTGCGAACAGGCTTCGCAGCCTGCCCCTAGGTAGCACGCCAGGTGATGTCATCACCTGGCGAACAACTCAGGAGCAGGCTGTGAAGCCTGCTCGCAGTAGCAGCCAGCGGTGGACGGGAGCGGATGTCCCCCGAAGGTAAGCAGGGGGGAGGGGGGCCACAGCCCGCTTACCTTCCGTGGCCATCTGCTCCCATCCGTAGATTCTTCTTCTATCTATTTTTCTTCTTGCATCTTTCTTTTGGTTCCCCTCTGTGTCTCAGGTTCATTCCTTGTGTGTGTTTGCTGCTTCTTGGTTTGATTGAGGGTTAGGTTAACGTGACTGGGGGGGGGGGGTTTCTGTGAGTGAGTGTGTTGTTGTTCCCTTCCCTGTTTTCCTGTTATAACCCACCCAAAAATTACACATTATTTTTAATTTTCTCTCTCTCTCTCTCTCTCTCTCTCTCTCTCTCTCTTTCTCTGTGTATGTGTGTGTGTGTATTTGCTTGATTAGCTGTGAGTGTGATGGTGTGTCCTGTAGCCTGCTACACAGGCGCACTACACATCTGTGGCCAAAGCAGCACACAAATTCAAAAAGTGTTGGCAAAGCATACATTTATTTGCCATAATGAAATGCAGCTCTAAGGTGCACCTTGGCTGAGGTGGCTCTGCCTCTTCTTCATCAAGGAGAGATGCTGTTGCTCCTGGGGGCAGTTCTGGGGTGGCTGTCTCTCACCCCGTAAAAATCAAGCGCAAATCTGCCATTTTTGTGCTGAAGCAGGCAGAGGCAGCAGCAGCAGCTCCTCCTGAAAGGTCTGCCTGCAGGGCCCTCTTTGAAGAGCCACTTCCAGAGGCTGGTGGCAGCAGCACTGGCTTTGGAGAAGGAGTAACACCATCTCCTGCTCCAGTGGTTGAGGCAGGGAGCCCACTCAGGGATCATTTCCCTGAGATCACTGAGGTGAAGCAACCGGTTGAGGTTGAGGAGGAGCAGCAGCAGGCAGAAATGGCTCCCTCGCTACTCTCCCAACCCTCTTCAAGGCCTTCTAACCCTGCTCCTGTGGTGGCACCCCAGAGCCCAGGCAGCATTAGTGATGAGCAGACTGGCTCACCCCACAAGTGGAGCAGCATGGTGTGGGACCACTTTGAGGTGGCTGCGGATCCCCTCTTTGCTGTATGTCGGCATTGCAAGGCCACCATCAGCAGGGGGGAAAAACTGGCACACCTCACCACCTCCAACATGTGCTACCACCTGAGGAAGAACCAGGAGAGAGTGGCGGGCTCCTCCCAGGTGAGTGGTGGCACTAAGGGCAAGCAGAAGGCTGCTTCACCTGTTGAATCTCCATCTCCCATCTCCAAGCATCTTCAGCAGGCCACCATGGAAGACCTGGGGTGGGGGAAGTATGGGACCACGCATTGAAGGTTTCCAATGCCCAACCAGCTCACCAACTGCATCGGTGAGATGGTGGCGTTGGATGACCAGCCATTCAGTCTTGTGGACAATGCAGAGTTCAAGAGGCTGATGGCTATGGTGGTCCCATATTACAAGATGCCATTTTGCACCACCCTTAGCAGGCATGTGGTGCCCTCCCTGTACCAGGCATGCAGGGAGTAGGTGATGGGTCGACTGTACCAGGCAGAGGCACAGAAAGGGCACTTCACCTTGGACATTTGGTCCAGTGAGGGTGGAGTACACGCTTACCTGTCCCTGATGGCTCACTAGTGGGGAGCCACAGGGAAGGAAGCACCTATCACTTGTGGGACTGGGAAGGAGGGCTACTGCTGGGCCCTCCTTCATACCGAAGTCATGGACCAGTTGCACACGGCAGCAGAGATCACCGAGGCCATTAACCGCATGGTGAAGAGGTGGCTGTCTGGGCATCAGCACACCTGCGGTTATATGGTCATGGATGGGGGAGCCAATATGGTCAGGGTGGTGCGTGAGGGTGGTTTTGATGAGGTACACTGCATCACCCACATATTAAACCTCATAGTGAGGGGTGGGCTTGGCATGGGGAGCAGCAGCAGCCTTCCCCCTCTCATGCTAGCAGTGCGCCACATCCTGGACAGCTGTCGGGGGGTGGCTGGACACTTCCACCACAGTGTCAAAGGAAGTCGGCTGCTGAGGGAGAAGCAGGCGGAGTTGGATCTTCTGCAGCACCGGCTCCTTCAGGATGTTGTGACATGCTGGAACTCCACCTACCTCATGCTTCAGCGTGTGGTGGAGCAACAGCGTGCTGTGCATGAAATGTGCTGGGTCGGGGACATAGGTATCCACTCATCACTGGCCAGGCAGCAGTGAGATACCATGTCCCATCTGGTGATGGTCCCCAAGCCCTTCCTTGAGGCCACAGAGACCCACAGCAGCAGCACCACCCTCCTCAGTCAGATGATCCCTGTAGCCAGGCATCTCCAGACCAAGATGCAGCAGTTTCTGGCAGAAAATGGTGGCACATTCCATTTTTTTAAAAAATGGATTAAAAGGGGTCTGTTTTGTGACAGAAAAATGAGTGGAAGGAGTGGGTGGCAGGTGGGAGGCGGACGATGATGTCTAAAGGATGCACGAATGTCCATAAGTGGGCAGTAGCAAGTGTGCAATAAAATGCTCATCTGACGATGCTTGATGAGTTTTAGCCTCTTTGGGCCTCCTGGAAAAGCCCTCTAAAATGGACTAATAATAGCAAAAATAACAATAACATTGAAAGACCACAGAAAGCAGCAGAACAGAAATTGGAAGGAGCCCTCTATTAAGTCTTAGGTAGGATGACACTTCTCTTTTAAAAGCAGGATTATGGATCCAATGCTGTTAATGATTCTCAATTGGCAGCTAAAACTAGAAGAAACCTTTTTCCTCACCTATATCTTATACCCCAGTTACACCTTTTCCTGATGGGATGCAATGACGTAGCTAATGTGACACATGCCTTGGTAACATGCCTTGGTCAGTCACGAAGTCAGTTATGTATGGTCCACAATCCACAAAGGATGGCTTAGTGCAATGTGATGTATGCAAAGATGATCCCAAAATGTTTGTTGGCCTGGAATACAGCAGCTAGCCTGTCAAAGGAGACCAGTATGAGTCATACAATATCTATTGTTAAAGACCTACACTGGTTATTGATATGTTTCCAAATTTAAACCATTAACAACTTGGCTGAGGGAATCTGAAGGATATAGGTAGATTATAATAGTGAGATGTATTCCACTTTGCTTGAAAAGCAGTATCATTTCCCTTTAAAATATCTATTTTACCTCCATCACACCTAATCCCCCCCCCCCAGTTTGTCTCCATGGTTTTTTTTACCTCTGAGGCAGAAGCAAGTCAGGCTTATGATCCCTTTCACCTGAATTCACTCCTTTGTTCTTCCACTCCACTCCACTCCACCCCTTCGCTTTCCCTCCAGTCAGGTCCTGGCAGATGAGTACTTCAACCATACCGCCTTTCTGCCCAGCAAAAATGAGAAAACCCTTTAGTCTGGTTCTTTGGGGGCATCAAGGGAGTACAATCCTGTCTCTGCAAAGATTCAGGCATTGTATGATTTTAAAAAATGCTTTTGAGCCTGGGATGCAAGGTTTGGGTTTTATATTGAGGCTTGGAGCTGGCTGCTGGGAGAGATTGCTTTTCCCTGCCAGGACCTGATGCAATCCATTCAAGTCCTCAGTTCCTTTAAAACTACATAGAGGCTTAGGGCGCACTGAATGTGCTTAGGGAAAATAATCCAGACTTTTAGCATTCTAGGAAAGGCTAGGGAAGAGGCGGGGTGTCAGCAGGACAGGCATTGCAAGACTGCACTAAATCGCTGGTGTGATGGAGCTTTTTGTTTATTTAAAAGATTTCCCAACCTTATTTCCAAAGTACTTAAAGCAGCTGAAAGAAAGTTATCAAGATTCTACCCTAATATTTCATGACAGCTTTGAGTGGATTACATTATCACAAAAGGGGGAGGTCATTAAAGGATTTGGATTAATATTAAAGCTAAACAATTTAACAACAGAAGACTGTGTAGGCTAGGCTGACCAGATAAAATCCAGGTCAGGGCTCATGTAACTTTAACAGTTGTAGAGAAAAGGGAATTTCAGCCAGTGTCATTTGTATGCAATTAGTTCCTGGTGAAACCCCCTCTTCATCACAACAAGGTGCAGGCGCTATACTAGAGTGACCATATACAAAAGAAGGCAGGGCCCCTGCAACTTTAACTGTTGTGATGAAGAGGGAATTTCACCAGGAACTAATTGCATATAAATGACACTGGCTGAAATTCCCTTTTCTCTACAACCGTTAAAGTTACATGAGCCCTGACCTGGATTTTATCTGGTCACCCTAGTGTAGGCACAATACAACAAGATAGGATGCAACAAAAAGTGCAGGTTATGCCAACTTAGATGCTATTTGAAAACCTTTAAGGCCTCGAGAGGCTGCAGTTGACCTATTTAGATCAGTGGCATGATTCAGAACACTTCCAGAAGTCTTACAGCCCCCAAGGAATATAATGAATCCAGCAAATCCACAGAACAGCAAAACATCAGATCGAATGTAATCTTAGCTAACACTGCCATCTAACTCCCAGCCATTTCGTATTTCCTTTTGGCACAGTGAATCTTGGCATTAAGCAACCTGGGAAAGCAAATTACATGCAGAGCAATAACACATGTCTGCCCACAATCTGACTTTTATGTCTTGTTTCTGCTTCAGCTGCAAAGTGACACTCATGCATGTGAGAGTTCCTGAATAAATGTCCAGCAAGGACTGGAGGCACAGATGATCTCACACAGCTAATAGAAGGACTGAGATGAGTGTTCTGAAAGATGTTTTCTGCTTGAAAGGGTGGCTTTGGGGGCAGGTGAAGAGCTTCCCAGAAGCCCTTTTTCCCTGCTGCTCACCATTTCTGCCCCTTCTCCACTGGTTCTTTGGGGTCCTGGCAGCAACGATCCCACTCCCTGCCTGACTCAGCACCATTTCTTTCCTTTCAGTTGTGATGGCTGGAAGCATTGCCTTCATTTTGAATAAGCTTCTTGACATTAGCCAAGTGGAATCACCACCAAACCACATCAGAATGAGAGCAACATTCCCTGAGTTCAGTCTTCTTTGGTTTTGTAGAGCCCAAAGAAAATCTGGCATTGAACAGCAGCAGAGAGGATGGTCACAAGCACTAGGATCCCCACAGCTGGTACACATGACCCCATCCATGTGTTCAGTGAAGATGCAGAGGGCTCATGGGTCTTCTTTTTACAGAGGACAGTCCTCTACCTGAAAGGCTGTTTCAAGGCATCCTGTCTTCAAAAGTCTGTCCTGACCAATCTGGTTTAAAGATGAAGAACTATAAGACATGTTGCCCAACACTTACCACCTGGACAGCAGGCTGAAGAGGGAGGCACATAGCTCAGCTGGTCACAGTCTTCCACACTATGGTGAGAGATACTGAATTTCTATTAAAGTTATAATAACTATTTGTAAATTTGCATCAATACATATACATCAGCACTTTTGGACTTATGGGCACATTTCGGAATTTGAGACCTTGCTGTGGGCACCACCACAAAATGCCTCCCATGAACAATGTGCCTAGTCACATAATGGCTGCCTTGGGGGCCTGACAAGTCAAAAAGTATTCACTGAAGAAACTGAGCACAAACAGCGAAAGGGTCTAAATGCCACAGCCATTTGCAAACCTGGATAGATATTTTGTTGTGCTTCTGTGGGGTCAAATATCTTATGCAACCTTACATGGAACTCAGTGGAAATTACTTCTGAGTCAGGATGTTGAAGGAATCCATTGGGGGGTGGAACTTGGTAGGTTTTGGCTGACTGAGTCCTGTGGACTCTGGCTCAATGACTCGCAGATTTGGGGAGGGTTGCATAAAAATGTGGCCATAAATAGCACAATTTGCACAAAAGTGTGGCGTAAATGCACAAATTAGACCATTTACAGCTGTGATTTTACACAAATCAGCCTGCAGTTTTTCACACACGCATGGTAAAATTCCCAGGTTTTGGAAACTATTAGGGGTGTGCACGGACCCCACGGATCGGATCGGGACCCGGATCGGGACCTCCAATTTTGTCACGGACCGGTTCGGACAAAATCGGAGGCCCCCCGGACCGGATCGAGTCCGATCCCGACCCAAAAATCGTAAATTTTTGGATCGGCCGCCATTTTTTTCCCCATAGACTTGCATTGCAATGCAAGTCTATGAGGAAAAAATGGCGGCGGGTGGGTGAGGGGGGGCCTAACTCCCTCCCCCCGGGGCCGTCCGCTGCGGACGGCCCCGGCAGGTAAGCCCCTCCCCCGCACTCCCTACCCCCCCTGGGGCCGTCCGCTTCCATCCGCTGGCGCCCGCGGGCGCCAGCGGATAGAAGCGGACGGCTCCGGGGGGGGTAAGCCCCCTTCCCCGCCACTGCTTACCTTCTCGGCCCGTCCGCTCACGTCCGGCGCCGGCGGCTACTACCAGCGGGCTCCGCGGCCTACTCTCGAGTAGCGCACCGGGTGATGACATCACCCGGCGCGCCACCCTGGAGTAGGCCGCGGAGCCTGCTGGTAGTAGTCGCCGGCGCCGGACGGGAGCGGCCGGGCCAGGAAGGTAAGGGCTCCCTCCCCCCCTCCGCGTGCCCCCTCCTCCCCTCCACGCACCCCCTGCTTACCTTCTCGGCCCGTCCGCTCCCGTCCGGGGCCGGCGGCTACTACCAGCGGGCTCCGCGGCCTGCTCTAGAGTAGCGCGCCGGGTGATGACATCACCCGGCACGCCACCCTGGAGTAGGCCGCGGAGCCCGCTGGTAGTAGCCACCGGCCCCGGACGGGAGCGAACGGGCCGGGAAGGTAAGGGCCCCCCTCCCCCCCTCCGCGCGCCCCCTCCTCCCCTCCACGCACCCCCTGCTTACCTTCTCGGCCTGTCCGCTCCCGTCCGGGGCCGGCGGCTACTACCAGCGGGCTCCGCGGCCTGCTCTAGAGTAGTGCGCCAGGTGATGACATCACCCGGCGCGCCACCCTGGAGTAGGCCGCGGAGCCCGCTGGTAGTAGCCGCCGGCCCCGGACGGGAGCGAACGGGCTGGGAAGGTAAGGGCCCCCCTCCTCCCCCCCCGCTGTGCGCGCCCGCCGATCCGCCAATCCGCCGAACCGGTTCGGAGCCTTTTCAGACCGGTTCGGATTGGATCAGCCGATCCAGCTGTCAGATCGGAAATCGGATAATTTATCCGATTTCCCACTGGATCGGACTCGGATCGTGGATCGGGTCCGATCCAGTGCACATCCCTAGAAACTATCTCACAGTTTGGCTCACAAATGCAAGCCAAGCCAGGTCCATCACGATGCTCTTTTGGGTCCAAAAAGGGCTACATTTCCCCACCACAGACAACCATACTTCTGAGTAGAGCTATACAGGATTGCTCTGCTACCCACACAAAAAACCACACACACCTTTCTCCAGGTTCAAAAGAAAGGAAAATGCCCCAGCCCCAAAATATTCTCCCCCCCCCCTCCGCTACCTCCATGGCAGGGTCAGGAATAGAAGAACCTGGCCTCCCGGCATTTTAATTATATATTATTATATAATTAAATTAATAATATAATTATTAAGGGGCCAGAGAATTAAAAGCTTGGTGGTTGTCATTGGAGATCCCCATGGGCACACTGTAACCTATGGGGTACTGCATTAGGAACCTGCAATTTATGCATAATTTATGCAAATCAGTGTCTGCTTTTGTCTATCTTGACTTCAGCAAAGCTTTTGACAAAGTGCCCCATGACATTCCTGACTGTTAGAGCAATACAACAATGGAACCAATTACCTAAGGAGGTTGTGGGCTCTCCCACAGTAGAGGCATTCAAGAGTCAGCCGGACAGCCATATGTCAGGGATGCTTTAAGGTAGATTCCTGTATTGAGCAGGGGGTTGGACTTAATGGCCTTATAGGCCCCTTCCAACTCTACTATTCTATGATTCTATGATTCGTCTTCTTTTTGGTAATGCATTTCTTCTTCTCCTCCTCCTCCTCCTCCTCCTCGGTGATGCATAAGTGGCTACCCTACCTGCCCAATGCCAGAACTGTGCACTAGCTCCCCCTCTCCTGAAAAATGTCCGTCAGTTGTTCCTGACAAGAACTTGTACCAATATACACATCGAAAGCCACATCCACATGAAGAAACACCACAATTGGCCAGAATGCCTCCGCGCATGTAGAAGATCTCTGTACATATATCTCTATGTGCAGAGGAGAACTCTTTCTTGTGGACATTCACCAGGGAAGGGAGGAGCCAGCATGGACTTCCAGTGGTGGGTGAGTCTATCCTGTGTAATCCCACCTGACCATGCAACCATTTCTCTGCATTTATTGAACACATGAAGGAGTTTGTGTGAACCACTTAGAGTTGACATTTCATCCTTTACAGATCCCTCCCTGAAACTCATCAGAAAGGGACTCTTTTTCACAGCTCACAGAGCTGTGAAGTTTTGGGGTGTGTTAAGTTAATTACTTTGAAAGAAGGCTGACTTGATCTCACTTTTTTGTAGGCCCTAATCATATGCAGTTTATTGAAGGCAAAACAAAAACAGTTTGAGGTTACAGTCTTTAGCTCACACCCAATGTAGTGAACAATTCAAACTTAACAATGTCATTATTGACTGGATTTACATAACATGACAATCCATATTCAGTTGTGTAGTTGGTTGTCATTGAACTGTGGGATGTTTTGAACTGTGGTTTGTTATGCTTTGTGAACCCAGCCATTGTGTTTCAACTCAGACATTGTAAATGTGCTCTGTTTTTTAAAAAAATGTCTGTCCAAAGATTTGGCTGGTTCTTGAATAATGCAGACTGTGCATTGGTCCTGTACTGCAGCGCTGCAAGACAGTGGGATGAGTCAGCAGCAGAAAGGGCTTGTAGCAAGTGCCACAATAAAGCCTCTATTAAGAGGGTGGCCATGTGTCCTATTTGAAGGGTTGTCCTGTTTAAACGCAGTGTAAAGATAAAGGTAAAATTCCAGTTGTTTTGTCCAAATGGAACAAGCAGGCATAGACTTCCATGCTATGATGAAATGTGTTGCATTTCTATTTAAATTACAATCATCATTTCTAAACATGCATTTATACATATAAATTAGCATATGCAAATTTTATCCCAATCATTGTCCACTGTAGTCCACTTTTTTGGCGATGCAGTTCTGTTTTTGGGGGGTGGAAGGCTGTTTCATAAGTAGTGACTCTATCCATTATGCCCTAGAGTCTAGCCCTAGGACCTGAATTCTGTTACAAGTATGTGTGCTTACCCAAAGCCTCAGTGTTTCCCACAGTTCCTGGCAGCCCTGGACACTCATGGCATTATGGGAATTGTAGTCTGACACATTGGGAAGGCACCTTAGGGAAGGCTGGCCTAATTTTGATTCCAATACTTCAGATACTTTAGAAGCATTTTTTTTACATTACAACTATGCTTTTATTAAATAGTGTGGCCATTTTAACAGTATTCATCAAAACAATGTAATACATATTTGTTTGTTTGTTCATATTGAAAACTTTTACCCCACCCTTTCAATGCATTTCCTTGCTCAGGGATGCTTACAACAATTAAAAATGACACAAGGCCAACTCCCAACACACACACACACACACACACACATATAAATCAAAACAGGATCTGCAGATTTTTATTTTTTTAAAACCATTGTAAAATGATAGTCTGTCTACCACATTAAAAAAAAAGCTGACAACCATCTGCAGAGTTTGAACTAGTGAGTATTACTTGGGGAGCATCACAAAATTTTGCACCATCTTGCTTACTTTCATTGACTGACTGTTTGGCTCCTTACGTCTGGTGCAGTTAACAGGTTCCCTTGCTCTGTGGGATGAAGCTCAATGCAAGAGTGATCCCCAAGTTATTACTATATTTGAAATGAATTACAAAACAATTTCTAATATTTTTAATCCCAAACTGAAGATACCTTATTACCACTGCTCCGAATACTGTTGCACAAGCACTTGGGGATATCTTTGCTACTGCCTTAGATGAGCTACCAAAAGCTTCATTTGTTGCTCTGAGCTTTTTTTATTTTTATCCTGATATGCTGCAGCTGCAGGCATGACAGAATTATACCTTATTCATCTGGCTGCTTGTTCCAGAAGCATCCACAACAGCTATAACAGATATATAAAACAGGGTACAAGTTGCTAGATTACAGCATCCAAGCAAAACAGGGACAGCTGGCATATTCTCAAAAGTTTGTGTCACCACATTAGATTGAAAGATATGAATGAGCTGAGATGTTTGGAAAATTAATTGGAAACTGCAAAGGCAGCAGGTGCAGGCCTATAAGAATCACCACAATCAATGGAAAAGTTGCCACAGTCTTCATAAAAAGTAAAGGATGTGATTGATTCCTCAAATGATTGGACTACAAAACCTATTGTGGCAGCATTTTGGGGGAGGGGGTGGAAACATCTCAGGCATTGCAGGAATCCAAAGCTAGGATAGGAATGTAAAACAATTGCATTAATTTACTGGGGCACCCATGGCCTAGTTAATGGGCTATATACCTCTTCAGATGAGGCCCCACATGATTGAACATTCTTCTCTACAAAATAGTTCTCTCCACATAGACAATGAGCATTAGAAAATCACTGCCTCAGAGCTTCAGGATGCTGTGGGATTAATAAATCAACAGCAAGTTTTAATTTGCATTTGTTTAAACTTTTTAAAATATAAATAGAAGACGAATTATGCATGAGTAGTTGACAGTATTACACTGCATATATATATATATATATATATATATATATACACTATAAAGCGGAAAGTCTGTGTGTATCATGTATGTCCAGAAATGTTTACCCACTTCCAGATGAGTTAGAAACTTGACACAGAGACACAGTGATAGATCTGGCTGTACAATGTACCAGAAAAATCTAAAAACATGAATTTTTGGGGTTTAAGTATTTTTTTAAGAATTTAATAAAAAAACTAAGTTCATGCCTACAACTCCCAGCATATCTTGGGTGGAATTCCCAGCATACCTTGGGCAGGAGGCCAGACTTACTGGCCTTTGGCAGACATTGTGAGTGCACAGGTTGGTGACTGCTGTGTGTCTTTTACAACCCCAACTCATAAGGTTGGTCTCAAGCAGTCAACCCAATTCCACATAAAAGGAAACAACCCACACAAATGGGCTGCATCCATTTGTGGTGCCTCCTCCCACCCTCTGCATGGTTTTAAAATGTAACTAGATACAACATCATGACTTTGAGGGGCCAAACATACTCAAAGGCACTCCTTCCTGATATTGCTGTTTTCTCAGAATCTGGGTGAAGCAAGTGTGTAGCCTTTGCCCTTAAAAGGGAGGGAGGGGAGGCACTCTGCGCATGCCCAGAAACAGACCCGACAAAGGGGGGAAGTGCCCAGCCCAGGCCCTTCAGTACAGGGTCTTGATGTAGCACTTGGTGAGTCAGAAGTGCAGGCCAAGGCAGTCCCAGCAGGATTAGCCAGAGCTGGGTGTGTCCACTGATAGCCACTTACCTCCCCTCCTTGGCGATGCTACTCCTCGATGTCTCAGAGGATGTGGGCATCTGCGGGCTGCCAAAGACATGCTGGGAGGTGTAGTACTGGCATGTAGAGTTGCTGATTTAAAATAAAGTATGGGTGAGCAAACCGTGACCTCTCACTAACTCTCTTTGTTTTCCTACCTGACTTTCTCCAACTGCCACTAACCCTGCCCACCATTCCATTCTAGCCTCAGCTATATCAGTCAATCCTCCATTCACTCTTCTGTCTCAATGGTATAGTCAGGTTTTTACATAAAATCATGAACTTTATTCAGAAATCCACAAGCAGGGTGCCACAACCACGATGGCCTGCTCTCCAGCTGTCTTCCACCACATTTCAGATGGTGTTCAGAGATTAACACATTATTCAGGGACCTAGGCTTATGACTATAACTTCCATCATGCCTTGGGCAGGAGGGAAGACTTATCAGGCTTTGGCAGCCATTATCTGGTAGTGACTCGCCCTCCTGGGCCTGAAAGAAGAGTGCCTAGGGCCAGCTAACTCAGTTGCTAGGCCTCAATGGGAGCAGGCCAGTTGCCAATGACAACCAAGCAAACCATCAGACAGACAGACAGCTCCCTCATGGCCTACCTATGAGCACCAATTGCACAGTGTAGTGTGGACTGGCTCAGCCAGACTTCACTTCCCATGAGCTTCAACAGCAGGACTCCCATTGGGCAGGTCAGGCACCACAGCAAAAGGCATGCCGAGAGTTGTAGTTTTTGTTTTCTGTGGGGACAAGGAAAATTATGGCAACAGCTTCAAGGCAGCCCTGGCCATGCCTTGAAGGTAAGAGAAAGCAGGGAGGGGGAATAAACTAATTAAATTTGTTTTAAAGTTACCTCATAGACCTAGGACTGGCCTACCTTGAAGGGTTGTCATGAGAGTGAGAGAAGAAAAGAAAAAATGAATTTAATTTGTTTAAAGGTTAACTCAGGCCTAGCACTGGCCTGCTACTTTAAGATGATTACCTCACAGACATATATTTTAGGGGGCCCAAGCAACGCCAGGTAGAAACTGGAAATCTAGCACGCTGATAGGTCTGGCTGTACAATGTACCAGAAAAATCTAAAAATATGAATTTTGGATTTTCAGTATTTTTATGTAAATGGGGTAGATGCCTCTGCTGATTGACTTGCAATCCACTGATTCTGTAGCACAAGCAGTGGTCTCACCAATCCATTGCATAAGCCAGATGCACCACTTGCACAATAGCAATTTAGCACTTCCCATGGTAAACCCTGCCTTGAGCAGAGATGCTTGTTTCTTAATTGGAGCAGGTCAGCAGAGCGCCCTCATATGAGTTCCACTGACCTGATCTGTTCCAGAAAATAGCATTTTCACTCATTACCAGTTGCCCCAGAAGTGCTAAATCTTCCTTCCACAAGCAGTGGGTCCCACTTGCAGACAGGAACTGGTGGGGCATAAGAGAATCAGTGGAGGTGTAAGTACTAGGGTGACCATATGAAAAGGAGGACAGGGCTCCTGTATCTTTAACAGTTGCAAAAGACAGGGAATTTCAGCAGGTGTCGTTTGTATATATACAGAACCTGGTGAAATTCCCTCTTCATCACAACAGTTAAAGCGGCAGGAGCCTTGTCCTCTTGACCATGTACAAAAGAGGGCAAGGCTTCTGCAACTTTAACTGTTGTGATGAAGAGGGAATTTCACTAGGGACTAATTGCATACAAATGACACTGGCTAAAATTCCCTTTTCTATGAAACTGTTAAAGATACAGGAGCCCCGTCCTCCTTTTCATATGGTCAGCCTAGTAAGTACCCCATTGAATTCTGCCCATTGATTTCAATGAGAAACAGGTAAATGTGTGTGCACATGTCTGTCTTCAGAAACAATGAGCCATACAAATACAGAACATTATTATTTATTTGAAACATGTTCCTTCACTCTTTAGCCAAAAAAAGATTCCAGTGCAGCTTACAAAGTTCCATAATGAATGATCGACCCTGTCTTCAGGCTAACAATCTGTAGTGAGTTTGTTATTGAACAGAAATATGGACTTCACAAAGTTCCATAATCCTGCTAAGGGGCCTGAATAACCTAACACAGTGAACAGACTTTAGCAGGCTTCAGCTGACAAGAGTAGGCCTCTTCCCTAGATGGGCTTCTCATAGTTATGTCACCCTTTTCTCATCTTATCTCAAGATGAGTTGGGAGGTTTTTCCTCATAACCAGGCACTAGAAAGGCAATTAGTTTCCCAAGCTGAGATGCTTTGGGAATCTGCAAGAGGGAGCCTTTCTGCTTCTTCTGAGAGGATGAGGGATGCAGCCTCTCAGCTCTTGAGAGAGAGAGGCTGGCATCTAGCAGAGGAGCCTATAAGATGCAATGCACAGGCTTCATGCTTTGGTCTTGCTTCAGGAGGAACTGTGCAAAAGGCCTACAGAACCTGCTGTGGCTCAAAGGGACTGCTTCTGTCTATTGTGGGGCCCTTGATAGCTACCCAGCTATGAGAGCTGGAAGGATTCTATTATTCTATTTTCTCATTTTTTTGATTGGGTAACCTCTCTTGTGGACTGTGGGAATGCTGTGGATATAGAATATCTTGACTTCAGCAAAGCTTTTGACAAAGTGCCCCATGACATTCTGATTCACAGACTAGTGAAAAGTGGGCTAGATAGAACAACTATTAGGTGGGATCCACAGTTGGCTACATAATCGGAATCAAAGAGTGCTTATCAATGGTACCTTTTCACACTGGGGGGGGTAATGAGCGGGGTACTGCAGGGCTCTTCGACATTTTTATTAATGAGTTGGACGAGGAGGTGCGGGGAATGCTTATCAAATTTGCAGATGAAACAAAATTGGGTGGGATCACTAGTACCCTGAAAGACAGAAACAAACTCCAAAGTGATCTTGATAGACTAGAGTGCTGGGCTGAAAACAACAGAATGAAATTTAATAAGGATAAATGCCAAGTTCTACACCTAGAAAAAAGAAACCAAATACACAGTTACAAGATGAGAGATACTTGGCTAATCAATACGCCAAGCAAGAAGGATCTTGGAATTATTGTAGTTCACAAGCTGAATATGAGCCAACAGTGTGATGTGGCTGCAAAAAAAGCAAATGCTATTTTGGGCTGCATTAATAGAAATATAGCTTCCAAATCGTGTGAGGTACTGGTTCCCCTCTACTCAGCACTGGTTAGGCCCCATCTTGAGTATTGCATCCAGTTCTGGGCGCCACACTTCAAGAAGGATGCAGACAATCTGGAGCGTGTTCAGAGGAGAGCAACGAGGATGATTAGGGATCTGGAAACAAAGCCCTATGAGGAGAGATTGAAAGAACTAGACATGTTTAGCCTGGAAAAGAGAAGATTGAGGAGAGACATGATAGCACTCTTCAAATGCTTGAAAGGTTGTCACACAGAGGAGGGCCAGGATCTCTTCTTGATCAACCCAAAATACAGGACATGGAATAATGGGCTCAAGTTACAGGAAGCCAGATTCCAGCTGTTCATCAGGAAAAACTTCCTGACTGTTAGAGCAAGACGACAATGGAACCCATGACCAAGGGAGGTGGTGGGCGCTCCAACACTAGAGGCATTCAAGAGGCAGCTGTAAAGCCATCTCTCAGGGATGCTTTAAGTAGATTCCTGCATTGAAAAGGGGGTTGGACTCGATGGCCTTCTAGGCCCCTTCCAACTCTACTATTCTATGATCTACGAGGTGTGAATTTCTTTGCATGCATCCATTTTCTACCAATAAACTATCATATTTTTTATATATATTTTTGCACTAGTGGCTTGTTTCATCTTGGTTACCAAAAGAAACTGATTGATGACTTGGACCAGAACCAGATCTAACACACAATCTAAAAGACATAATGGAAAAGGGAGTTGGGAGCAAAAAGGAGGCAGGGGGACAAGCTAAGGCATTAATTCTTAGTTACTAATTATTAGTTACATTTTTTTAAGAAGGAGTCAAATGTTCAATGGAGTGACCCTTCTTCTCCTTTCTCCCTCTGCTGCCACTTGATGGAATGGCTGCTGCCAGCTGACAGTTGATGAAGGAAGAGCCCAAGGGAGTTGGATTTCACCCCTAGTTTGTGAAATTAATTAATTTAGTCATGTTTACAAGGTCTTTTTGAACTAATCCCAAAGCACAAGGACAATGGAAGAGTTCCATAATTTCTAATAGCTTTGTCTAATTATCTTAGAAAGATTACATGAGGATCAAACTGGAAATTATAACCTATAATATCCTGAATTATCTGTACAACTTGTATCTGTATGTTCCATTACACCAGCAATGAATAGAATCAGTAGCTGTTTGACCACATTTCCAACACAAATCAATCTTGAGGCATGAGACACCTTTTTGACCATCTGATACTGCCAATTTTTTCTTTTGGAATAGGAGCTATAGAATACTAAACAAATGCAATTTACATCACAATCCACAAACTGATAAACCCAGACTACTTTAAGGATGAAGACACAGCAGTCTCTTCAACCGTGGTGGGAGTTCATATTCCCTCCATCTTTATCATTCATATGTAGGGATGTACTAGAATTTCATTTCTGTTTACAAATCATGCAAATGTGGCTCATTCGCAATCTTGAACATGAATGAAAGCAGAGGTGTTTTTTTATTGAGAAATATTTGCACAGTCTTAAATTTGCAATTGTATTTGAAAAATGTGTTTAAAGAAACAAACCAAAATGTGCACTTTCAAATGCATACTTCTTTTAAAAGAAAAAAAAACATTTACATGATTTTGTCAATAGGGAAACATGGGCACATTTGAAAAATACACACACACACACACACACACACACTTTTCCCATTCGAAATGTACATGTTTCCTATTTGAACAAGCTGAAACACAGGTTGAAAATGAAAATGGGAGTGAGACGAAATGACCTTCGAAGTAGGGATGTTGCAGGCACCCGACTGAGTCTAGGAGTCCTATGGACTCTCCCTTGTCTGCTCCCCAGATCCAGTCAGGCACCTGCAGTGCACTCGTGAACCCACACTCCAAGTGCCCAGAAGGCCTGACAAGTGCACAATGGAGGCTCTGGGAATCACACATTTCCCCATTGTGTCAATGGAGACTGTAAAGGCCCCATATACACAAAGGGGGAATGAGCAATTTCTGGAGGAAGAGCAGATAGCTGCCGAGCACTTCTGGGGCCTCACTGAGCCTCAAAGGAAGCTCACATGGGTCGATGAGTGAGGCTGGGCAATGGCAGGGCAAAGCGTCCAACGGATTGGACATGGGTGAATTCTCCAATCCCCACTTCAAAGTGATTTTTGGAGATTTAGGCAAGCTCAAAAATCACTGGTTCTCCCATTCCTATTCATATGGATTTCCATCCCTATTCAAATGTGCCTTCTTTCAAAATAAATGTTGGCTAACCATGAGTCATGCTTCTTCCCCTATGCTCAAGCTGAATTGTGCTTCTTCCCCATGCTGAAGATGGGCCACCTTCTTTTAAAACAATTTAAACATGTCATGTTACACATTTATCTCTTTATCTATTAGAAATGACTTTTCAAAGAAGTTGCACAACTGTTTAGGGGTGTCACCATCACAAAAACGAACCTCACAGTGACTCCCTCAGGCTGAAGGACAGAGATTTGAAGACAGAGGAACCACCTTATGTAAAGCTCTGATGGGCTCAGAGAGGCAAGGAGGGAGGGAGAAGAGGTGTTTTCTCTACTTTCTTCTTTGGCTTTTGTTTCTTGCATAAAATGGTTTCCCTCCCATTGATGCCAATGGGAGGGAAATGATCTGTGTCAACTCCAGGGCTGGCTTAGTTCTCCTCCCTTTCCAGGGGTGTCTCAGAGACATGGGAAGGCAGTTGATCGTGCAGGTCTACAACACATCCTGGCTTTCTCCTGGAATTACTCCTTTTTGTGCCTTCTGACATCAGAGTTCAGATTTCGGGGAAGCCCTGGCTGTAGACAGAAGAAGCTTGGGAAGTCAGATCTCCTCCTCTGGGGCAGACTTCTCTCTCTCTCTCTCTCTCTCTCTCTCTCTCTCTCTATCTATCTATCTATCTATCTATCTCCTGGTTCTCCGCCTCCATGTGTGGAGAGGGGGTGATCTGAGATATTCTGTAGAACCCACGGCACCTTCCCAGACCAGGGACTATAGGATTGCAGCATTAGAGCATCCTAAAGGAGGGGGCATTGCTCAGTGGTAGAACATCTGCTTTGTATGCAGAAGGTCCCAGGTTCGATCCCCAGCATCTCCAGGTAGGGCAGGAAAAACTCCTGACACCCAGGAGAGCCAGGAGCTATCCAAGTTGCTGAACCCTATCCCCAAAATAGGTTCAGTACCCTGGATAGGTGATTTAGAGTGGGATAGTTCTGGCTGAAACTCAGAATGGTTTCACAGCCCCACTGAAATCAGAGACACCAGCCTCCACTGCGTGCAGGGCAGGAGGAATGGCAGCAGAGGCTTTTATAGCCCCTCCCCTTTTGCAATGATTTCTGTTAGATGGGTCTCTGAGCCTGTTCAGCTGGTGCATACTGCTATAGCCAGGACCAGGGTCTGGGTGGCCTTTGAATCCAGCAAATCCTTGGCCTCTCTTCTCACCTCCCCATCCCATCTCCCAGCATCCTCCTCTCTTCCTCCCTCCCTCTCCTCTTTCCAAATTCTGAACTTTTGCTGTGGCTGGGAAATGCTGGGGAGGGAGTGGGTATGTAGGGGAGGGGAGATCCACAATCGAATCCCCTCCTCCAAGGATGGATCATTGTCTCTGGCCTCAGAGGAGGGGATCCGTAGCATCCTATGGCACCCCAGAAACTGTGTAAGGGGCATAGGGTTGCCATGTTCATGTTGTAAACCACTATGAAACTTCAATGAGCAGTGATCTAGATAACTGACTGAATGAATGAAATAAATAGAGCACTCCTAACTACTTCACAAAGCTGGGTTGCTGTTGTTGTGTTTAAAAACATTTTCATTCTTTTATGATATGGGTTGGGATATTCTTAATAAATAAAGGTACAATCCTATGCATGTTTAGACAGAAAAAAGTCCTACAACTCCCAGCGTTCTCAGCTGGCTTGGGAATGCTGGGAGTTGTAGGACTGTGTCTTGTCTACACATGCATAGGATTGTGCCCTAAAGTATTTAAAAACTCATTGGTTTCTCTGAGTGGCTATAGATTAATCACTCATGAGAACCTTCCTATTTTCTCAGCACCTGCTTGAGCAAGAAAAATCCCAATTAAGTGGCCTCACTCTCTACGATCACATGTAAAGTAATATCTACCTATAAAGCGGAAAGTCTGTGTGTGTCACGTATGTCCAGAAATGTTTACCCACTTCCACATATGGTACTGCCTTAATACTGTTCACCCAGACTGGTCTTCATGCACATGGATCAGAAAAAAATCTAAAAACATGATTTTGGGGGTTTAAAGTATTTTTAAAGAATTTAATAAAAACATAGGTTTATGCATACAACTCCCAGCATGCCTTAGGTGGGAGGCCAGACTTACTGGCCTTTGGTGGCCATTGTGATACTTAAGGCCAGACTTGAGCAGTCAACCCAATTCCACATAAAAGGAAACAACCCACATAAATGGGCTGCATCCATTTGCGCTGCCTCCTCCCACCTGCCATGTGTGGCTTTAAAATCATAACTAGATACAACAGCGTTGTATCTCTGGACATGCTCAAAGGCACCCTGTCCTGATATCACTGTTTTCTCAGAAACTGGGGGAAGTGTACATGCAGCTTTCACCCTTAAGAGGCAGGGAGGAAAGGGAGGCACTCTGCACCTGCCCAAAAATCAGCTCAATGAAGGGCGGAAAGTAGGTGGGCCAGCCCTGACCCTTCAGTACAGGTCCAGATGGAGCACTTAGTGGGTAAGAAGTCCTAGCAGGACTTGGCTGCAGCTGGGCGTGTCCACTGACAGCCACTTATTGCCCCTCCTTCGAAATACTCCTCAATCCTCTATCAACGAGCAGCATCAGCAATGAGAGGAGGGAAACGCCTCTCACAGAGCGTGGGCACCTGCAAGCTGCCAAAGGCATGCTGGGAAGTGTAGTACTGGCATGTAGAGTTTTTTAGAGTTATGTTTTGTTTGGTAAATTCACAGCTGTGTAGCTTTAGTGTGTAATTGGTGCGAGGCAAGGCAAGGCTATAGAAAGAAACACACTCACACTGGTGCTTTCAGTTAAAAGATAGGATTGTTAAGAGCCTATAGCTCCTGGGAAAACAAAAGTAGTTTCAGAGAGAGAGTTGAGTGCAGCCATTATGGTTGCATGCTGCAGACAAAGAGGAAGCTAACTAACTGAGAAGAAGGAGGAAGGAAGTGAATCCAAAGAATTGCAATCTATATCAACAAGTAGATACAAGAAGAAACTAGAGAAGGAAGAAATAGGTTCCCTTTCTGTCTATCCCCCCCCCCCCACTGGTTCAAATAACTTATCATAAGCATTGTTGCTCCACTCCAACACCCCTGCTCAACGGCACATGGATAAGTATACAAGATTCATCTTCTCTCATAGATACTGGAAGCAATCTCTGGCAAGTGGTTTCATCAGGGTGTCTGCAATCATGCTTCCTGTTGGGCAATATTCTATTTCAATAAGCCCCTTCTCTTGTATGTGTCTCAACGGGTGGTATTTCATATCAATGTGCTTGGTGCATTAATTGACTTTCTCAGTTTGTGAGAGCTTTATGCAGCTTTGGTTATCTTCTAGGATCTGCATAGGCTTTGGCTCAATTATTCCTAGATCCTCGAGTAATTGACACAGCCATTTGAGTTCCTGGCATGCTTGGGTGGCTGACACATATTCAACTTCAGTTGATGAAACCGCCACTGTATCCTGCTTCTTGCTAGTCCAACTAACTGGTCCATTTCCATAAAAAACAGGTTTCCACTAGTAGATTTGCTGTCTATGGTGTCTCCAGCCCAATCTGCATCTGTATAAGTCACTAGTTTAGGACATTTGGTGGCTTGCAGTCTTAGTTTCACATGTTTGGCTGCTCTTTTCACAGCAGTCCAGTCTCTTTTACTGGGTGAGTTGGTCTTTCTGCACAGTATCCCCACTGCTACAGCTATATCTAGCCTTGTCATGGTGACTAAGTACAGTAGCTTTCCTACAGCTGTTCTGTACTGGTTGTTCTGTGGTAGGAGTTCACTGTGTTCATTTCCTCTTAGAAAGTCTGTCTCCATTGGTGTGGCTACTGCATTGGCATCTTTGAGTCCTAAGTACTCTAGGAGTTCATGGAACTTTTGTCCTTGGCTGAAGAGATAACTTCCATCTTCCTCTCTTTCTCTTTGAATTCCGAGGTAGTAGGTGATGTCTCCTAGTCTCTTAACTTCTATTTCTTGATTCAAGTGATTTATAATTTCCTCACAGTCAGCTTCATCTTCATAGCTCAGGCCCAGGTCATCAATGTATGTCACTACATATGTCCATCTGGTATTTCTATATCGTGTGTAGAAACAGGGGTTGGCTTTGCTTTGCTTGAAGCCTTCTCTGATGAACATCTGGTTAAGTTTTTCAATCCATGCTTTTGCAGATTGCTTCAGGCCATATATGCTTTTCTGCAGTTTACATACAAGTGGTTTGTCTCCTGATTTCTTGAATCCAGGAGGTTGCTCCATGTAGATGACTTCTTTAATTTCTTCATGTAAAAATGCAGTCTTGATATCTAGGTGTTCAACATGCATCTCTCTTGAAGCTGCTGCACTTAAAACAGTCCTTATTGTAGTATAATTCACTACGGGGGCAAATGTATCATTGTAATCTTCCCCATACTTCTGGGAATAGGCTTTGGCGACTAGTCTGGCTTTGTATTGTTCAATTTCCCCCTTTGTATTCTGTTTAGCTTTGAAGACCCATTTGCATCCTACAGGCTTTTTCCCTGAGTGTCCAAGTATGATTTTTATGTAGAGCCTCTATTTCTTCCTGTGCAACTTTTCTCCACTTACTTGCTTCTATTGCGGGCATCCTTTCAATTTCTTCCTACGTTGATGGTTCGTGTGGTGCAGCCGTTCTTGCAAGGCAGGATAGTCATCTGGCTGGTTTGCCTTTGTTGGGTTGGGATGAGCAACTGAGCTCTGGTTCAGGAACCTCATCTGCCTACGTGGCGACTTCTAGCTCCTGCATTTGCTCTATCTGCTCCACACCCCCTTCTGCTTGTGCTTGAACTTCTGTCTCTTTGGGTTGGACTGGTGACAGAGGTGGTGATGAAGGTGCTTGGGTTTCATCTCTGCACATTGGCTGGTATATTTGCCTCTCTAAATCTAGAATTTCCTCTGTTGGGGCATCTTCATCAGTGTGGTTTGCATTGCCTTTTTCACTTTCATTGAAGTACACTGCACTGCTTACTGTGATTTTTCCTGTTTCTGGGTCTAGTACTCTGTAGCTTTTACATCCTGGAGCGTAGCCAATCATGATTCCTTCTTTGGCTCTGTCATCCAGTTTTGACCTCTTCTGTTTTGGTACGTGAGCATAGCCCTAGGATCCAAACACTCTGATGTGTTCCATACTTGGCTTTCGTCCATGCCACAGCTCAAATGGAGTCCTGCCTGTTGCTTTGGTAGGCAGTCAGTTCTGCAGGTAGGTGGCTGTCATCACTGCCTCTCCCCAATACTGATTGGGTAACTTAGAGTCTAACAGCATGCACCTCACCATGTCCATCAGTGTTCTGTTCTTTCGCTCTGTGACCCTGTTATGTTCAGGTGTGTATGGTCTTGTGTGTCTGTGTGCTAGGCCCTGCTCTTTCAAGTATGTTTGTGTGTGGTGTGACATGTACTCACCACCATCATCCAGTTGACTTTCTTCCAAACTTGTTGCACATGGTCGTAACATATTCTTTTTAGCAGTTGCAGGGTCTGACTCTTCTCCTTCAGCAGGTAAGTTACACAGTACCTGGAATAGTCATCTACCAATATTAGTAAATAACAGTTTCCTGCCTTGGAAGGTGTTTGAATGGGTCCACACAGGTCAGTGTGTATTAACTCTAGTGGCTTTCTTGATTGCCTTTCACTCTGTTTTGGGATAGATGGCCTTACACTCTTTGCTTTAATGCAACTCTCGCATCTATCTTTGCTATTGCTGCATGACTTCGTTGACATGCCTTTTGTTCAATTCTTTCTTTCCATATCAAGCATAGCATTTACACTGCGATGTCCAAGTCGCCTGTGCCATAACTCAAGACAATTTGCATTGGTACAGCATCTTATCAGATTTGCCTGTTCTTTTGAGCAATCAAAGACCCCTTGATACTTGAAGGCTCTGGCATATAGATGCCCATCCAGGGTTATGGTGCACAAATTGCTACAAAAGTTCACATTATGAACACCTCTTTGGTTAATGTAGAAACACTTAGGACACTCCCATCCAAATCTGGAATATGCATGATTATTATTATTATTATTATTATTATTATTTATTACCCGCCTCTCCCTCCAGATCGAGGCGGGGAACAACATCATCATAAAACACACAAAACTGATTAAAAATACATAAAACCAATATATCATTAAAATACCAATAAAACACCAATAAAACACTTAAAATTCATCTGAGTAGGCCTACTGGAAGAACTCAGTCTTTATAGATCGTTTAAATTCCTGAAGACTGGTAAGTTCACGGATCTCTCCCGGCAGGTCATTAAATAATCTGGGAGCGGCAGAAGAGAAGGTCCTCTGGGTAACAGTTGTCAGTCTAGTTTTTGTTGACTGTAATAAATTCTTCCCAGAGGACCTAAGCGTGCAGGGCGGATTGTATGCGAGAAGGTGATCCCGCAAGTAACCTGGACCCAAACCATGTAGGGCTTTAAAGGTAATGACCAACACTTTGTACTTCGCCCCGAAACTAACTGGCAGCCAGTGGAGAGATTTCAAAGCTGGTGTAATATGGTCACCCCTAGGTGTACCAGTGACCAACCTGGCTGCCATATTTTGAACTAGTTGAAGTTTCCGGACTAGGCACAGAGGTAGCCCTATGTACAGCGCATTGCAGAAGTCGAGTCTCAAAGTTACCAGCACGTGCACTACGGTCTTTAGGTCTTCCAACTCTAGGAAGGGGCACAGCTGGCATATCAGCCGAAGCTGATAGTAGGCACTCCTGGCCGTTGCATCTATCTGGGATGTCATTTGGAGCGACGGATCCAGGAGCACCCCCAAGCTGTGAACACAGTCTTTCAGGGGGAGTGTAACCCCATCCAGAACTGGTTGACACACCTCCAACCCCAGGTTGTGGCCCTTGACAGTAAGCACCTCCGTCTTGTCTGGATTCAGCTTCAGTTTGTTTTTCCTCATCCAGCCCATTACCGCCTCCAACCATTCATTCAGAGGAGACACACTATCCTTAGCTGATGTTGTTCTCAGAGGCATAGAGAAATATATTTGGGTGTCATCAGCATACTGATAGCACCCCGCCCCATGCCTCCGGATGATCTCTCCCAGCAGTTTCATGTAGATGTTAAACAGCATTGGGGAAAGGATAGCACCTTGTGGTACACCACATAGCAGCTCCTTCTTTGAGGAGCAACTATCCCCAAGCATCACCATCTGGAACCTGCCCGAGAGGTAGGACCAGAACCACTGAAGCACAGTGCCCCCGAGACCCAATCCCCTCAGGCGTTCCAGAAGGATACTATGGTCGATGGTATCGAAAGCCGCTGAGAGGTCCAGAAGTACCAGCAGGGACACACTCCCCCTGTCGATACTAAGGCATAGATCATCCACTAAGGCGACCATAGCAGTCTCAACTCCATATCCTGCCCTGAAGCCGGTTTGAAATGGGTCTAGAAAATCTGTATCATCCAAAACTGCTTGGAGTTGGAAGGCAACCACCCTCTCGATCACCTTGCCCAGAAACGGAAGGTTCAATACTGGTCTGTAATTATTAAGGTCCAGGGGATCCAGAGGGGGCTTTTTTAGAAGCTGCCGTACTACCGCTTCTTTTAAGCAAGATGGAAAACTCCCCTCCCTGAGAGATGTATTAATGATATGTTGTAATTGTAATCTAATTACATTTCCTCCCTGGGCGACTAGCCAAGAAGGGCAGGGATCGAGAGGGCAAGTCGTCCTCCTCACTCGTCCAAGCAGCTTGTCCACGTCCTCGGTACTCACCAACTGAAACTGATCCAGTGTAATTCTACTTGCGGAGTTGCTGGACACTCCATTGCCAGCCTCTGCTACAACGATGACATCTAAGTCGGCTCTTATCCGAGAAATTTTATCTGTGAAATGGTCATTAAAAGCATCACAGCGAAGTACCGAAGGCTCTAAAATCGGGTTCTGGGGAGAAGGTGCCTGAGTTAGACCCCTCACCACCCTGAACAGTTCTGCTGGACGTGAATTCGCAGACGCAATGCGTGCAGAGAAGAAAGCTTTCTTCGCTGCACGTATTGCCACCCCATAGGAATGAAGATGTTCTCTATGTCGTGTAAATCTCATCATAAACTTTATTCAGTAATTCTTGCATTTGTCTTGGAATGCTGTGGTTTAGTTATAACGGGGGGAAATGTAGCATAAAAATCTCGTCAAGTATAAAAAGGTTTTGGAATCTCTCTCTCTCTCTCTCTCTCTCATATATATATATATATATATATATATATTCTTGGCAATGAAAAGCCATTAATGCAATCACTAGGCAAGCTTGCCTGGGAAAAAGAAATCCTTAAGCAGGGTGCCACAACTAAGATGGCCTGCTCTCCAGTTGTCAGTGTTCAAAGAGTAGCACATTATTCAGAGACCTAGGCTTATGGCTACAACTGCCAGCATGCCTTGGGCGTGAGGGAAAATTTATCAGGCTTTGGCAGCCAGCATCTGGAAGTGGCTTGCCATCCTGGGCTTGAAGGAAGAGTGCCTGGAGAGAGAAAAGAAACTAATTTAATTTGTTTTAAAGTTACTTCACAGGCCTAGGACTGGCCTAGCTTGCAGGGTTGTTGTGAGTGTAAGAGAGGAAAAAAAGAAATGAATTTAATTTGTTTAAAGGTTAACTCACAGGCCTAGCACCCCCCTGCTACTTTAAGATGATTACCTCACAGACATATATTTTAGGGGGCTCAAGCAACGCTGGGTAGAAACTTGAAATTTGGCACAATGATGGTTCTGGCTGTACAATGTACCAGAAAAACCAAATAAAAAAACATGAAATTTTAGTTTAAAATATTTTTAAAGAATTTAATAAAATCTTAGTCTTATGCTTACAACTCCCAAGAGTCTTCTTTTGCTACCAAACTATGACTCATGGTCATGACCAGTGCAAATTGCTATTATTCCTTCAGGGCATTCCATAATTAAAATTTATTCAGCAGGAAATATAGAAAATTGCTTTATCCTCTATGTGGCTCCATAGCAGTGGCATAACGCCACCAGCACCATAAGGTGGTGGATTGACCATTTAACTAAAAAATTAAAAAGTGCCACAATGTGTCTTCAAAGCACAGGTATATCAGATAAAAGGCCCAAGTCACCTGCCAAAACCGGGGGGCATGGCCTGAATGGCTGCAATTTGGCCTCACTGACTGCAGCTCCAGCTGGGGCTGGGGGGAGACCCTAACAACGTCTGCAAACAAACTAAATTTATGTAAGTACTATTTCCTTGTAGTTAAGAACATCTGAGGAACATTTATGGCCCTAAGGTGATTTATAGTAAATGTTTTTCTGCTAGCTACCGATGTAAAGCTAAGATAAACAAACATGGGTACAGAATGCTGAAAGGACTGCTAAACCCTTAGTGGCAGTAAAACTTTGAGTCATGAACTTCTGGGAGAGTGTGTTTAGAAGAAAAGCAGGAGAGAGTAGCATTTCTGTAATCAGCTAAATGCTATTATGGAGAAAATTTAAAAATAAACTCGGAAAAGAAATGGAAAAGATGGTGACTGGCTCAACTTTAGACACTGAACCAGAAATGCAGGATGAATCTGGCCAGCAGGGGGTCCTGAATATTAAAGCAGAATTTGAGAAGCAGTTTACAAAGCACTTTGATCAGCAACTAAAATCCATCTCAGATATGATGAAAAAATCATGCCAAGAGCTGTTAGTTCCTATTGAAAAGGAACTTAACAGTGTAAAATTACAAATCAGTGATGTGTCAGAGACTGCCTCAAAAGCAATGGAATTAGGAATTGAGCATAAAACCATAAGAGATCTTCAAAGGGAGAATGCTGACCTTAAAGATTCTATTGAACAGATTCAAAGCCAAGAACGAAGATTCAATTTGTGTTTGAGATCTTTTAAGGAATGAGTAGAACAAGAGGATATAAAACTTTTCCTTGTATCTTGGTTCAAATCTATGATCCCTCAACTGGAGTTAACTGTGAATGTCTTTGAACACATTTACAGAGCGACAAGATACAGGCCCAGAGAGGGAGCACCTCCTAGAGATATTATAATACGCTTTGTACGTTATTCCAAGAAGGAGGAGATATGACAACAACTATGTTCTATGAGGAATATAACATATAAAGATCAGAAGATAATGGTGATGCAAGATCTATCTCCAATAACCTTGAATAAGCTTAAAGCCCTCTGTTCTTACACCCTGCAACTTAAAATTCGGGGATCAAATATACATGGGGGTTCCTGTTTAAATTAATTATTTTACGTGACACTGACATGCTAATAGCACAAAATGAGGAAGAAGCTGCTCAAATACTAATAACCTTGGGTATCCAAAAATCAGAAGACGCCACCACCAATGAAGGGACATCTGAGGAAATCGTTGAGAAAGAAAGGGATCTCCCAGGAGAAGGGGAGAAGACAACTCAAGATCATGACAAAAAGCTGAAAAAATAGCGTGCCAGAAAAGCTGGCCTACCTTCAACCTCAGGAAGAACCTTGTGACTAACAACAGCAAGAAAGAAGAAGACAGACCAGATGACCTTTTAAATAAGGGTGGAGCTTTTTGTACTCCATAATTATTAGACCTTCTTTCTTTCTCTTTTTCTCTTTTTCTAAGAATATGACATCCCCAGTGGTGATTTTCAATTTTTGTTGCTTAACTTTTTATATTTTTTCTTTTTATAAATTTTGGAAATTATTGTTGTTGTTTTTGGATATTGTATATTTGTTTGTCTTGTATGTTTGCAGACAAATACCCCCCGTTTCTTATTCAAATAGTCACATTTAGATATATATATGGATATATATAACTATTATATCAAAAGATATGTGAAACAGGGGGTTAAAATTATTAAAACTATATACTATATAGGGTTTTTTGTGTAAAGTTAGGTAGAAGAAGAAGAATATCTTGGCGAGAGGGTGGAACTAGGCAAAGTCAAAATGTGGGCTATCAAATATTTATTTGTTATACTACAATGGATCGACTGCCTCCCAAGAAGTTCAAGCCACAGGAGGGCAGGAATGGATTACACCAAGATCGCAAGTTGTAAGATTTCCTTCCTTACAGCTGTCAAGTTGGGCTCGGGGGGAGGGGTTGGGTGGGTATTTTTGGGATGGTTGGGTTTATGTGGTTGGTAGGGGAATTAAGTGAGAACACTATTTTTTTGTGCTGATTACTGTATTGTTATAAGAATTATGTTCATGAAATTCTGCATTATAAACTCAGAGATTTTTAAGAATCAAACTCCAACTGGCTATAACTATGACTGATCTACACCTAATTACTCTTAATGTTAGAGGGTTGGGGGATGTAATTAAAAGAAGGAGAGTTTCGGACCATCTTCGGGTCCGTAAACCTTCCATTGTTTTTCTGCAGGAAACATTTAAAGCAGGAGACAAAGGGGAAACACTTCTATCTCATCCATATTTTGGCTCACAGTATGTGGCTATTGGAACTAACCATGCAAGAGGAGGAGCCATTATTATAGCAAAGCATGTTAACTGGCAGGTGGATAAGATAAAAAGGGACTCAGAGGGAAGATATTTATTTCTTATGGGAAAACTTGATGGCCAACTGATTACATTAGTTTCTATATATGCACCTAATGTACATCAATATTCATTTTTGGTTAAAATCTTTAAAAAGTTATCTCGTTTTGCAATGGGGGAATTAGTAATAGCTGGAGACCTGAATATGGTAAATAATATAGATTTGGATAGGAAATCTGGTTCCACATTGGATAAATATAGAGGAGGGAAGACTCTGGAACCCTTGTTAAAACATTTAAATTTGATCGATTCATGGAGATTTTTAAATACAGAGGGAGGAGATTTTTCATATTTTCCTACCAAAATTTGCTCATTTTCAAGGCTAGATTATATTTTGGTTTCCTCGTCATGGATTCCCAGTCTTAGATTATCAAATAACCTCTCCAGAGTGGTCTCTTTCCCAATTTAAAGTTTTTTATTATTATTATTTTCAAACAAAGATGAAACACAAACAATACAACATACAACATCAATATGGACTTCCGGGGGGGTGTGGCTTCAGCTATGGAGTGACCGGTGGAGCTTTTCAGATCTCCCAAAACGGGGAAAGCAAAAGGAAAAATCCCTACCTTCATACTGGATGGACTGTAAGTTAAAAAATAAATTTGTGTATTGGAAGCGTAGCAACACAAGAATGTGGTGGGAGCTTAACTGAAAACAGAGTATTAAATCTGATAAGCCTTGGAAGAATCTGGGCTGGATGCCAACTGTTTTGGGACTCAGTAAAGTTTTTTGAAAATATATCTGCCTAACTAATGTTCTAAAAAGGGATATTATGGACTTTAAGAACTGATATATGAATTAAGGATAAAACTAAGATGGAGTCGGGCTCCGGAGTAGCTGGCTGGATGCCAGATGCATAGAGATCGCAGAGAAAAGAGTTTTTCTTCTCCGAAGTGGGCAAGAAAGGCCAAAACACATCCTTCTGATAAAAGTTTGGTTCATTTGACAAGAACAATGATGGATAAAATAAACATGAAAGGGGAAGGAAAAGAAGGAAGAGAAGACAGCAAAGTGGACCCATCTCAAACCGGAAGTGGTAATCATAAAACTGGAATGAAGCCAGGAGCTGTTCCTAAGGGAACCAAACCACAGGAATGTCAACAAATGTCTTCGGAGGAGTTACTAGCCAATATCAAATCTATGATGGATAATAGTTAGGACAGACAGAAGGAAGATATTATGAAAGAGGTCAAAAATGAGATTTTTAAATCTCAGAATGAGATATTGACAGGCTTTCAAGCTGTTAATGCCAAACTGACATCTCTGGAAAAACCAACGGAAGAGAATAAAGAAAAAATAAAAAGCAAGATATCAAAATTCAAGAAATGGACTTAAGTTTAATTGCTATGGAGGATAGAGATCGAAGAGTAAATATTCAAATCAGAGCCTTCCAGGAACAGCAGGTGGAAAATCCAAAGAATTTGAGAGATAAGATAATGGAATGGATCAAGGAGATGGACGCCCAAACGGATTGGGAAGATGCGGATATTGAAAGGATCCACAGAGTTGGATATAAGAAAAGGGGGATGTTTCCAAGGGACATAATTGTTAAATTTGCGAATTATTACAAAAAAAAAAAGTTAATGCAAACAATTAGACATGCTGGTCAACTGATGTTCCAATCAATGCTGATACAGGTTTACAATTATCTTTGTTCCCAAACGATCCAATGGAGGAAAAGTGTGAGAATGTGCACAATAACCCTGTGGAAGAATGCAATTGCTTATAGCTGGGGTTACCCAGTATTTCTGAGATTTGTATGGCAGGGGAAACAACTAAGAATAACATTGTGCAAGCAAGGGATGGAGTTACTGGGGAAGCTGGGCCTGATGGAGAAAGATGCAGATGAAAGGCAAAAACAAGAAGCAGAAGAACAAGGGGCAGCAGGAGGCAGTCTGTGACTGTGTTTTGGATTATAAAGGGATAGAAGAAGAGAATCAAAGGGAGGAGAAAATCTACTGTGGCTACAGGGTGGTGAAGTCGCCTCCCCCTCGAAGAGTTCTAAAAAAGGAATAAGGGAGCCACTGCCTAGGAAGTTCCTGGTGATGGGGGGGGGAATTGGGGGTATGTGTGGGAGGGAGGGAGAGGGAAGGGAGGTAAATGTAACACAAATGGAGACCTACAAAGAGAATTAAGGTTGGAAAGATGGAAAATAAATTAAGAATTGTAACTTTAAATGTTAAAGGGCTGGGAAATGTTATTAAAAGGAAGAGGATGGAAGCGATGTTAAACAAAGAAAAAGCAGGTCTAATATTTTTACAAGAAACTCATCAATCGAAAGCTGGAGTAAACGAAATAAAATTGGGATGTGGGCGTATATGAGAAGGCATATGGGACTTCTAAAGTGAGAGGAGTAGCAATAATAATTTCTAAAAAGTGTGGTCTCAACATAGTAAAAGTGAAGAGGGATGATATGGAAAGATTTTTGATAATATATTGTACTGTGGGGAAGAGGAATATGTATTGATTAATGTTTATGCTCCAAATGAAAATCAGATGGAATTTTATTATAAAGTGTTTAAAGCTATGGGAAATATGGGGAAAATGAATATTGTAATGGCTGGTGACTTTAAGATGGTGATGGATAAAGAGAAGGGTAAAGATAAAATATTGAGAATTTTAAAAGGTGGTGGTAAAACTGGTTTAAGTAAAGTAATGGATGAAAAAGAATTAGTAAATGTTTGGAGGTTAATAAAAGGGGAAGAAAAGAAGTACACCTTTTATTCACCAAAATATAAGAGTTATTCCAGGATTGATTATATGTTTGTGTCAAAGAATTTGATTTCTAAGATTATATACTGTGAAATAGGAGTTATTAAAGTCACAGATCATGCATTATTGAGTATGGATATTAAAATGAAGAAAGATTATAGAGAAGCAAAAAGGTAGAGAATGGATACAAAGATTTTAAATTATAAAAAAAGTTGAGATAATAAAAAAAGAGATATAGACAATATGGGAAATTAATGAAACGGCAAAACTCTCAAGCGATAGTATGGGACACGATGAAAGCTGTAGTAAGAGGGATATGTATTAGAGAATTGTGTAATTTAAGAAGACAACAAGAAGCACAAAGTAAAAGGATTGAAAAGGAGGTTAGGAATTTAGAGGAACAGCTAAGAATAACAAAAGATAAACGAATATACGCTCAACTTCAAGCTAAAAAGAAGGAACTCAAGGAAGAGGATTTAGAGAGAGTGCAGAAAGATCTGATATATTTGAAAAGGGATTTTTTTTTAATATAGTAATAAAAATTCTAAAATGCTGGCCAGATCCATGCAGTTGAAAAAGCAAAGAATATGATAGGGACAATTAAAGATAATTTAGAGGACAAAAGATATCTTGATTCAAATGTATACAATTGGAACAATGGACACAGGATTGGAAAAAGAAAAATAAAGATTGTAGAGAGAATACTAGATTTGAGGATTTAATAGAATCAAGAAAAAAGGAGGGGGGAAATGAAAGTAAAATAGGTGTGATAAGTGAAATATAAAAAATACTGATAGAGGATGGAGACCAACAGGATTCTCTTCAAACAATATGGGAAGATGATTTAACAAAACAAATTAGTGATTACTAGGGGTGTGCACGGACCCCCCGGATCAGATCAGGACCCAGATCGGGACCTCCGAGATTGTCATGGATCATTCAGGATAAAATCGGAGGTCCCTCGGATCAGATCGGATCCGATCCCGATCCAAAAATCGGACATCCGATTTTTGGATTGGCCGCCATTTTTGTTTTCCACATAGACTTGCATTGGGGGAAAGAAAGCTTTCCCCCAATGCAAGTCTATGGGGGGAAATGGCAGCGGGTGAGTGAGGGGGGCCTAACTCCCTCCTCCCCCTCATGGTTCTTACCTCCCGGGGTTGTCTGCTATGGATAGCCCGGCAGGTAAGCCCCCTCCCCCACATTCCTTACCACCCGGGGCCATCCGCTTTCATCCACTGGTGCCCGCAGGCACCAGCAGATGGAAGCGGACGGCCCTGGGAGGGTAAGCCCCCTCCCCCTCCCTCTACTTACCTGCCGGGGCCGTCCACTCCCCTTTGCCACTGGCCGCTACTGCAAGCAGGCTTCGCGGCCTGCCCCTAGGTAGCACGGCAGGTGCTGTCATCACCTGGCATGCTACTCAGGGGCAGGCCGCGAAGCCTACTTGCAGTAGTGGGCAGCGGCGGAGGGGAGCGGACGGCACTGGCACGTAAGTGGGCCATGGCCCCCCTCCCCCCTCCCCCCCTGCTTACCTTCCGGGGATGTCCACTCCCCTCCGCCGGTGGCTGCTACTGCGAACAGGCTTCGTGGTCTGCTCCTGAGTTGTGACATCACCTGGCGTGCTACCTAGGGGTAGGCCATTAAAGCCTGCTCGCAGTAGCGGCCAGCAGCGGAGGGGAGGGGAGGGGACGTCCCTGGAAGGTAAATGGGCCCCCTCCCTCCCTTCTCCCCCTGCGATCCTCGCCTGGCCGGGCTGTCTGCTTCCATTGGCAGGCACCCGCTGGTGTCCGCCGATGGAAGCGGACAGCCCCGCCAGGGAAGCCTCCCCCCCCCCACGCTGTCCACTTCCATCAGCGGGCACCCACCGATCCTCCGATCCATTCCGATCTGGATCGGATCCTTTCCGGATCAGATCGGATTGGATCGAACGATCCAGCAGGGTGATAGGAAATCGGAGAATTGTATCCTATTTCCCCTGGATTGGATCCGGATCGTAGATCGGACCCGATCCCGTGCACACCCCTAGTGATTACAACTGGGGGAGGATATGGGAATCAAGAATGTTAAAGTTATTATCAGTTAGGATAAAAGAGAATTATTACAAAATAATTTGGAAGTTGTATTTAACACCAGTAAGATTACATCAGATAGATAAGAAAATTTTGAAGAAATGTTGGAGGGGATGTCAGGAGGTTGGAACATATTTTCATATGTGGTGAACATGTGAATACGTACAAAATTTTTGGAAAAGGGTTTTTAAAGAAATAAGTAAAATAATGGGAAGCAATGTGGAAGCAAGTCCAAATTTTGATTTACTTTCAATTTTTGATGAAGAATTTAGGAATCAAAATATGAAGGATTTGATTAACACTCCTGACACCCGCCAGATTAATGATAGCTAAGAATTGGAAAATACAAGGAAATTACAGAATAGAAGAATGGTATAAAGAAGTATGGGATAGTGCAATTAATGATAAATTAACATGTAATATAAAAGTAAAGAGGGGATTATCTAAGAAGAATGATTTTGAAAATATATGGGGGTATTTTTAGACTTTGTATTAATAAAGGGGAAAGGTTGTGCACCTTTAAAAGATTCTTTACAATTTTGGAAGAATGTATAATAGAATAGAATAAAAGAAGGTCTCAATGGGTTAGGGGAGCACTGGGGGGTTGTTAAGGTTATGTTAGTATATTATTTATTATTATGTTGTATTATATGTTGAAAATATTTTTTTAAAAAAAAGATGGACTTCCGAATTTCTCCAATTTACAAAAATATCTACAGTTTCTTTTATGCTTTATCACAACAAAGATATAAAAAATTAAAAAACAAGAATAGTGAGTGAATTTCCTGACTTCCCTGTCTTATCAATTGTTTTTCCTCCGATTTAATTGCTGTATCCACATGCAAATATATCCTTCCCTTCTCTCTCGTTTAAGAAATCTATCAGAGGTTTCCATTCCTCCCTAAACCTTATAGTTGTTTTCTCCTTTATTATTAGGGATGTGTATCGTATCGTGAAAATTGCCGATAACGATACGATAGGAAATCAAACAATAATTATCAGAAATGATAGAAAGTCCAACGATAGCTATCATACTTTATCGTTTTATTGGAAGGCGCTTTCTATTTTGCCGCCACATGGACGGAGCTAGAAGGTGGGGTGTGCTTGATGAGACTGACAGTTTCAGTGCCCAATCATGCAGCAAAGATTCCAGCAGGCACCAATCACAATGTTGGAGAAGGTCTAAGGATATCCCCACATAAACCCCCCACCCTTGGGTTCTCCATTTTTGTGGGGCGTAGGAGTTGGAAGGAGAAGGAGTATTTTGGCGGAGGTCTGTGCGTTTTACTGGCGATTGTAGATTCTTCTATCTATTTTTCTTCTTGCTTCTTTCTTTCTGTTCCTCTCTGTGTCTCAGGTTAATTCCTTGTGTGTGTGGTGTGTCTCTTCGTTCGATTGAGGATTAGGTTAGCGTGACTGGGGGATTCTGTGAGTGAGGCTGCCTCTACAAGAGGCATTTAAAGCTCTTTCAAGGCGCATTAAAAAATTTACCTCTACAAGAACAGAGCACAAATCGGGCGTAGAGGCGCGCTATCCCTCCGATTATGCGCATTATCGAATGCGCATTAAACAGCGAGTTTTATTTTGCTCCGGCCGTTAAAGCGCATTTTGACTATGTGAACAAGCACTTATGCACATTAACTACTTGTAAAGCGCATTTTGGTCATCCGTTAATGCGCTTCACCGCCTCTCGCCGCCTCTCATGCAGAGGTATTAGGCGTAAATGCGCTTCTGCGATTATGCGCATAATCACCTAACCAGGCGCAAAAGCGAATCCTTGTAGAGGGGACCTGAGTGTGTTGTTCCCTTCCCTTCCCTGTTCCTGTTATAACCCCCCCAATACAAAAAAAATATTCTCTTTCTTTCTCTCCCTCTGTGTGTATGTGCACACACGCGCGTGCGCTTGATTGGCTGTGAGTGTGCTGGTGTGTCCTGTAGCCTGCTAGTGCTAAACAGGAGCACTACACACATCTGTGACCAAAGCAGCATACACAAAGTGTTTTTGGCAAAGCATTTTTCTTTGTCATGATGAAACGCGGCTCTAAGGCGCACCTTGGGCAGGGTGGCTCCTCTGGGCTTGGGAGAGTTGCTGCTGCTGGGGGGAGTTCTGGAGTGGCTGTCTCTCCCCCCATGAAAATTAAGCGCATGTCTGCCTTTTTTGCACTGAAGCAGGCAGAGGCACCAGCAGCGCCTCCTGAAAGCTCTGCCGCCCGCAGGGCCCTCTTTGAAGAGCCACTTCCAGAGGCCGGTGGCAGCAGCACTGGCCTTGGAGTAGGAGTACCACTATCTCGTGCTCCAGTGGTTGAGCTGGGAGCATGGTGCTCAGGGATCTTTTCCCTGATGTCGCGGAGGTGAAGCAGCTGGTTGAGCAGGAGCAACAGCAGCAAGTAAAAGTGGCTCCCTCACCACTCTCCACCCACACCTCTTCTTCGAGGCCTTCTACCCCAGCTCCTGCGGCAACACCCCAGAGTCCAAACACTGGTGGTGATGATGGGCAGACTGGCATTGCAAGGCCGCCATCAGCAGGGGGGGGAACTGGCGCACCTCACCACCTCCAACATGCACCACCACCTCCAAAGGAACCACCATGCACTTCTGCTTGGGCGAGTGGAGGGCACCTCCCAGGTGAGTGGTGGCACTAAGGGCAAGCAGAAGGCTGCTTTTGCTCTTGAATCTCCATCTCCCATCCCCAAGCATCTTCGGCAGGCCACCATGGAAGACCTGGGGTGGGGGAGGTATGGGACCACATGTTGGAGGTTTCCAATGCCCAACCAGCTCACCAACTGCATCAGTGAGATGGTGGCGTTGGATGACCAGCCAATCAGCCTTGTTGACAATGCAGTGTTCAAGAGGCTGATGGCTATGGTGGTCCCATACTATAAATTGCCATCTCACACCACCCTTAGCAAGATGTGGTGCCCTCCCTATCCCGGGCATGCAGGGAGTTGGTGATGGGTCGACTGTGCCAGGCAGAGGCACAGAAGGTGCACTTCACATCGGACATTTGGTCCAGTGAGGGCAGCCACAGGGAAGGAAGCATCTATCACTTGTGGAACTGGGAATGAGGGCTACTGCTGGGCTCTCCTTCATACAGAAGTCCTGGACCAGTCCCACATAGCAGTGGAGATCACCGAGGCCATTAACCACATGGTGGAGAGGAGGCTGTCTGGGCATCAGCACACCCACAGTTATATGGTCATGGACGGGGGAGCCAATATGGTCAGGGCAGTGCATGAGGGCAGTTTTGTGGGGGGTCTGCTGCATCACCCACATCTTAAACCTCATAGTGAGGGGTGGGCTTGGCATGGGGAGCAGCAGCAATTTTCCCCCTCCTGTGCCAGCAGTGTGCAATGTCCTAGACAGCTGCTGGAGGGTGGCTGGACACTTCCACCACAGTGGCAAAGAAAGTCAGTTGCTGTGGGAGAAGCAGGCAGAGTTGGATCTCCCTCAACACCGGCTCCTTCAGGACATTGCCAAACACTGGAACTCCACCTATCTCATGCTGTAGCGTACGGTGGAGCAACAGCGTGCTGTGCACGACATGTGCAAGGTCGGGGACATTGATATCCAGGCACCACTGGCCAGGCAGCAGTGGGATACCATGTCCCATCTGGTGACAGTCCTCAAGCCCCTCCTTGAGGCCACAGAGACCCTCAGCAGCAGCACCAACTTCCTGAGACAGGTGATCCCTGTGGCCAGGCATCTCCAGACCAAGATGCAGCAGTTTCTGGAGGCCGGGGATCCCATCACCAGAAGGCACTTCCTGCAAGATGTGCGGGAAGTGGTTCACAGGCTGAAGGCAGGACCAGTTAAGAGGATGGAGCCCATCCTTAAGGACAGGATCTACAGCTTGGCCATGATGTGGGATCCTCGGGTGAAAGACAGCATCTGCGATGCCAATTCTAGGCTGGGGTGGGTGGAATTGCTGGTGGGGGAAGTTCGGACTGCACGGGAAATCAGGCTTGGACAGGCAGTGGTGGAAGAGAGCAGCAGAAGCAGCATCCCTCCCAGCAGGACCAGCAGAGGCCTTGGGTTCTGGGCAAATGCCCTTCAGGAAGTGGTTGGTGAGGCAGGCGACCAACGCACCCGTCAGAATGACACTGCAACTGCTGTGCAATGTTACCTGGTGGAAGCCAAGGAGAACATCTCCATAGAACCCCTGGTCTGCTGGGCATCACGGAGCCAGATGTGTCCAGATCTGGCTCGGGTGGCCCGAGATAGACTGAGCTGCCTGCCGACCAGTGTTCCAAGCGAGCGGGTATTCTTGATGGCAGGCAATGTTGTGACACCCCACCGCTCTCGCTTGGATGCTGAGTTAGTGGAGCAGCTCGTCTTTCTCAAAGCGAACCTGCCCCTGCTTGGATACCCCACCCTCAAGCCCTCTGGGGAATGAGAGACCCACCTTTTGGTTCCACTTTTTTGTTTTTTATTTTTATTTACAATTTTTACAGCTCAGTAACTCAACTCTGATTGCAGGATGCCTTGGTATCCTGTTTCTCCTACCATAACAAACCTAATATTGAAGGCACGACTATGGTTTAGTCGTGCCTTCATCTGTCTGTCCTGCCTTCAGCTGTCTGTCTGTCCGCCAGCCTGTTCGCCTCCCTTGTGAGGTAGCTGGATCTCTGGGTCAAGGCTCTGGGTTCTATGGCTTACTTCTGCATTGTGCTAGCAACTGACACTCCACCTGCATCTGCCCATCTCCGCCTGCATCTGCCAGCCAGTTCGCCGCCCTTGTGAGGTAGTGATAAAGATTTTTGATCTGGGCATTGATATAGAATCAAAACCTGGAACACTAGTTTCCCCCAAGCCTCTAAAGAAACATTTTAAGGTAAAGTAGAGACATATTTCACTGCACCAGGGTAAAGTTCACACCTCACATTCTAGCATTTCAGAGGAAAAACACAGAATGATATAACCAAAACATCCTCTCCCAATAACAAGCCTCGCTATCTCTTCCTCCGAAGAGATTGTGAATTAGACACGACTCAACGGGCCTCAACACAGACAAGATGGCACCCCCTATGTAAACATTTTCAGTTCTTCGCAAAGAAAATTACTGGCCATTAGAAAAAATCAAATAACACCAAGTATCAGTGATCGAAGGTTATCAGGAAACAGTAAATTACTTTGAGGCGTCAATTGCCCCAGATATTGTTTTATTATAGTTTAAGATATTGTTTAGTTGAAACATTTATTGGCATTTATCCATCACAGGAGGGAGAGAGTGAGAGGTATGTGACGTCAAAGCCTGTAACAGAGATAAATGAATCAGTTTTGTCTTTGTGATTCAGAGAGCTTTGGTACTACCCATGTGCCACTTCTCTCTTCTTTGTACGTTGTTTTGAATAAACCTGTTAGACTGAACTCTGCCTGTTCCTGGTTAGTCTTCAATTTGAGAGTTAGAGAACATTACAGTTTGGTGTCAGAAGTGGGATCCGTGCAGCAGCATAAGAACCCAGTGCTCAGGAGACATGGTGAGTATTTTTACTTCACCCTCTGTCCATGCCCTGTGTCCCCGGTTTTTGTTCCGCTGGAGAACGGATTCCCTTACCCACATTCCAGGCAGGCAGCTTCCACTCCAGTCAGGACTGAGTTTTAGTGGCTTCGTGATGCTGGAAGAATATCACAGGCTAAGGGACTTGATGGTCATCACCCCTTGAGCACTGTGTGTTTCTGAAACCTTCCAGTCCACTAGAATCAGTATTGTATTGAATTTGTTCTGTTTTGAATTTGGTTTGGTTTGTATTTGTTTTGATTTGTGTAAGTGCCCGGGCAAGATTAAGAATAAGAAAACATAGAGCATAGAACTCCATAAGTGGAGTTATGAGGCTAAGAGTAGAATAGAAAAACACTGCAGGTACAAAATTGGCATAACTAGAATTAACCACATCGTTAAAAATGAGAAAAAGCACATCCAAGTGCGCTAAATTTGACAAAAATTATCCTTCAAATTTTATGTGCACTACTTTTGGTCCAAAATCAGTCAAATTTGTTGAAAAATAGAATTCCTACACAAGAGACCAACCAGAGAGACATCTCTCCATCAACAGAAGTTTGAACCTTGATGTCCTGCGCTACCTACGTGAGAACATTGAAGTCTTTCATTCCAGCCCAAATGATAGTTTACAAAATATGTTAGAAAGCATGTCACTAACCAATTTAGATATAAAGACAGAGCCATTTCAAAAACTGTGGAACTTGCTGATCATTTCTTTGAAAAAAAATCTCTCAAAGAAGGCAAAGAGCAAGCCATAAGGCTGATGGCTTTGCGAATTCAACGATTAGAAACCAACCAACATAAAGTGCAAAACAAATTCTTCCCATGCTCTCAAAGCTACCCACCCGGAGCACAGCCCAACTCAGCACCACCCTTTGCAATGCAGCCTAACGCTCTGCAAATGTTTGCTCCTCAATTGTTTCAAGCCCAACAAGTTCAATCGCAGCCTGGGTTTCCCCAAGACAAGCCTCCTTCTCCTCCTGCTCTGCCGGCAACACCACTCACTTGAAAAAGCTTTAGACCTTGTGTTTCTGCTCTCCTTCAACGCCCTGTTGGAAATGTTTTGCAACTATCTAAGCAATATACTGTGCCTTTAAAAATCCTAAAAACAACTGAAGAATGTGGAGTATGAAATATAATATCATAGAGATACTTCTGTAAATTGTCACACTAGATGTCTAGCATATAGAAACAAAGAAAATCTGTTGTGTGTGCTTCATGAGTCTTTACCAGATTGTGTCATTCTAGCTGTTATTGTATGACAAATCTGCTTTCAAAGACACTATGAAGCAGATAACATTCTTTGGTTTATTGTTACTTGTTATTAAAGCAAAAGATGTGCAAATGTAAAATTTATTGAAACCCCAAACTCAGGCTGAAAAAGAATCAGTGCACTCTTTGATATATAAATTTATTTGTACTGCCTTTTTTCAAATATTTCTCTGCAAAGTTTGCAAAACAAATTATTTTTATATGCAGAAAGAGTGAAAAATGTGTTCCAAATGTTGTGTAAAAGATGTTCAAGCAATCTGAACTGTAGAAAGACGAGGGGAAGTTAGAAAGAAAAGAAGAGATAAAAGAATAAGGGTGTAGAAACTGAAGAGAGAAAAAGTTGTGTTGCAAGTTAGTGTATTAGATAAGAGAGTTGAGCATTTATGCTGTTTTAGTACTACTGAAATAAATATATTCAATGCTATTATTGAGATTGGAATTACTAAATCTAGTGTAAACAACACATAAAGACTATATCTGATGTGCAATACATATTAGTCACAATCTTGTATGTGCTTTAAGATATGCTCAAATACTTGATTGAGGCTTTCCTGAAGAAAACATCAGCATGAAATAACTAATTCAGTTACTGTAACTTTGGGCCCTCTCACTACTGAACATGCTTTCCTAGTCTCTCCATGTAGCACATTAAATTTGCTTGGACTGGACCTCCTTTGTAAATTACAATCTACCATCAAATGTTCTAGTGATGGTGTCTTTTTAGAGCTTTCTATTCAAAAATAGCCACTCTGAGGGCCGTGTTTCTGGAAAAAGTGTCAGAGAATTCCTCCGTATTGCAAACAGACAAGTTCCCTACAGTTCCCTCCAGAGTTTAGAGACACAAAACCCAAATACTACGAGTTTGCTGTCTAACGCGAGCCCTGTTACACTCAGAGTAAAACCAAAGAGCGTCCTTCCCCGTATTCCCCAATACCAGCTTTCTCGTGAGGCCACTGAAAAAATCCGGCCAATCCAGAATGACTTGCTGCAGCAGGGCATTGTAGAACACGTGAATAGCAAGTATAACACGCCATTGTTCCCACTGAGAAAAAAACACATGTTCACAAGTGATAACAAACCTGTTTTTCGTGTCCTACATGTTTTGAGAAAAATTAACAAGATTTTGGTTCAATCCTTTCCTGTTGTCCCCAATCCCCTACCGTTCTGTCTGCTATTCCTGCTGAAGCCTGTGTCTCTGTTATAGATCTTTCCAATACCTTTTTCAGCATTCCTGTGCATATTGATTCTCGTTACTTGCTAGCTTTTACGTTTGATAGACTACAATTCCTATGGTGCTGACTTCCTCAGGGGGCTCCACAATTTGTCAAGTTATTGATAATCTTTTACTTTGCTCCTCCTCCCTAGTAGTGTGTGAAAATGACACTGTTTTCCTCCTGACTGAGCTAGTCAAGAGAGGGCACATGGCATCTCTTTCCAAGCTCCATTTTTTCCAGCCAACTGTTATGTATCTGGGTTGCACAATCTTACAACATAAGTGCACACTAACTCATGATTGAATCAAAACTGTCCTAGATCTTCCCTGCCTCTCCTCCAAGAAACAGCTCTGCCATTTTCTTGGAGCTACAAACTACTGTTGCCAATAGATTCCCACACACTGCAAGGACTGTGGCCCTTCTCACACTTACAGATAGATTTTGTTGAGCTTCCTCCAGCAAGTAGATTCAAGTATGCCTTAGTAATGGTTTGTTTATTTTCAGGATGGCCTGAGGTGTGCCCCAGATTCGGAATACCCATGTCATTAGACTCAGATATGAGCTCACATTTTACAGAGAAAGTACTCACGAGCATGTGCAAAGCTCTACACATTACACAGAGGTTGCACACGCCCTATCATCCCCAAAGCACTGGAAAGGTAGAGTGAATAAATGGGCAAATTAAGAACAGACTGGCCAAGGTATGTGAAATCACTGTACTAAATTGGGTTGATGCTTTGCCAATTGTTGCCCTAGAAATTTGAATCACTCCACAAGAAAAACAGAAACTGTCCCCTTTTGAAATCCTGATGAGACGCCCCTATCATCCAGGCTCGACCCCAGTGCCTGGGGATTTACAGGCTCTGCATCATTCCCTAGTGGAATACTGCAAGGGCCTCTCTAACTCTCTTGAGATTATTCAACTCCAGGTAGCTGATACCTAGCCAAGGAGGCTCGATACACCAGCTCATCTACTGAAGCCAAGAGATTGGGTCTACGTCAAGTGGCATCTAAGGAATAACTGCCTGAAAACAAGGTGGAAAGGACCCTATCACTTGCTCTGCGGTGAAAGTTGCTGAAATCGGCCCCTGGATTCACGCATCACACTGCAAAGCTGCCAAACCTCCAGACAACAATAGAAATAGTGATGACATCAGCCAAGGGGACCAAGCCCCACCAGCCAGCTACCACACCAGCCAACTCACAGCTTTACCAAGAAGCCCAACCCTTCATGCCAGGACAGAAATAGTCTTGCAAAGCTACAAGAGATCTCAAGCTTCAGATCAAGAAGGAATCCAGCCCCATCCAAGCTCCCCCAGAGATGGATTAAGCAGCCTTTTGTGTGCTCCAGACTGGAAAACAGTCAAGGCACAGCACCCGAGAAATACATAGACCGTTCAAAGAAAACTCTGTACGTGACTCTGTTTTATGTTTTGCTTCTTACAGCCCCAATTGTCAGTTTCCAGAATCACAACTTAGTGATGAGACTGGCCCAGAAGACAGCGGAAGTGATGAATAAGACAAACTGTTGGGTGTGCAGCCATATGCCTGTCCACGCAGATGGGGGGGGGGGGGAAACAACTACCCCACTGCGACTGAACTTGACTCAAATGAATGTTGCAGACAGAGACTCCTTGAGACCCAATGCTCTATGGGACCGAAGTCGAGTGAATGCAAAAGAATGTATTCAACTGCATGCCAAAGTTAAAAGACATTATTGCTAGAGATGCAATTGGTCTGGTACTGATGTTAGATTTAGTATATGTGATTACAATTTTGTTGTAAATAGAGCCATGACCTATCATAGAGAGTGGTTGAAGAACCTTGCCACTCCATTTGGAGGCTACTACCTGACTTGGGTGTCCCGACAGGTGTGCAGTAAGATGTTTGTGGCCATAGCAGGTCACTATTTTATATGTAGAAAGAAAGCTTTTAAATTTCTGCCGCCAGGTTAGAAAAGTAATTGTTATGTTAGAATTCTGATCCCGGCAATCAGAATAACTGATCAGCTCCCTGCTAGAAAAAATCAAAATGTCAAAGCCTCTGTAACCCAAATCCCAGGAGCCCTATCCAAGGGGGAAGTATTGGGAGGAATCCTGTTCCCCATGTATGGTGTAGGGTGGGTAGGATACGCGGTGGCCCATTTGCAATCTGTCATTGAAACCATGGCCGATGAAACTACAGCAGCCCTTGATGGGCTAGCCAGTGAACAAAAAAAATTTGGCAAATAGTTTTACAAAGCCGATTAGCCCTTGATTACATATTAGCCAGCCAAGGCGGACTCTGTGCTCTCGTTGGGAAAGAATGCTGTATTTACATACATGAACAAGCAAACAACATACATGAAATTGAAAAATCAACAGTTAAAGAATAGTCCAGCTGGACTTGGGTTTCAAGACTGTTTGGTGCCATAGGGTCCAAGATTCTCCAAATCTTGGCCTTTAGATTTATTGTATTCCTTGTATGTATCTGTATTGCCTACTGATTGGTAGTATTTATGAAAGCAGGTTCCCAAAAGTGTGCCAGTGTTACTGCAAAGCTTCTACCCCTGGTGAAGTGCGACAGATGGTGTTATTTGAGATAATTGATCATGACAAAAGAAAAAGAGATTCTTGAATTAATGTCTATATGTGATTGAGTGAGTGTTAGTGTGCTATGTTAGTCACACTAACAAAATGGTAAATATGATACAGATTTTTGATCTGGGCATTGATATAAAATCAAAACCTGGAACACTAGTTTCCCCCAAGCCTCTAAAGAAACATTTTAAGGTAAAGTAGAGACATATTTCACTGCACCAGGGTAAAGTTCACACCTCACATTCTAGCATTTCAGAGGAAAAACACAGAATGATATAACCAAAACATCCTCTCCCAATAACAAGCCTCGCTATCTCTTCCTCCGAAGAGATTGTGAATTAGACATGACTCAACGGCCCTCAACACAGACAAGATGGCACCCCCTATGTAAACATTTTCAGTTCTTCGCAAAGAAAATTACTGGCCATTAGAAAAAAACAAATGACACCAAGTATCAGTGATCGAAAGTTATCAGGAAACAGTAAATTACTTTGAGGCATCAATTGCCCCAGATATTGTTTTATTATAGTTTAAGATATTGTTTAGTTGAAACTTTTATTGGCATTTATCCATCACAGGAGGGAGAGGGTGAGAGGTATGTGACGTCAAAGCCTGTAACAGAGATAAATGAATCAGTTTTGTCTTTGTGATTCAGAGAGCTTTGGTACTACCCATGTGCCACTTCTTTCTCCTTCGTACGTTGTTTTGAATAAATCTGTTAGACTTAACTCTGCCTGTTCCTGGTGATTCTTCAGTTTGAGAGTTAGAGAACATTTCCTTAACAGTAGCTGGATCTCTGGGTCAAGGCCCTGAGTTCCATGGCTTACTTGTGCATCGTGCTAGCAACTGGCACTCCAACTGCATCTGCCCATCTCCGCCTGCCTAGATCTGCTACACCTGCCTCCCTGCACGGGTATGGCCTTCCTCCTCCTCCTTGTGGACTCCCATCAGTGAGAGACTGTCAAAACATCCCTCACACCTTGACTTTTTGATTATGGACACTGCTCCAGCCAATTTGCCCATCTCTGGGCAAGAGAACAGCCTGCCTGATTGGCTTAACCTGCCTGTATCTGTGCCCACCTGTGACTGCATCTGCCTGCCTTCCTGCTTTCTGTGCCTGGGAAGCATGTGTTGGCTTGACATCTGGCTGATTCATGGTAAGTTGGACTACTTGGCCCGCTTTCGTATTTCACCAGATTTCTGTCTGGGAAACCAGCCAATCAAACCCCTTATCTACGGAATGTCCAGGAAGAATGCCAGCAAACTTGAATGTTTTGTGTTTTGATTTATTTCCAAGAGATTAACCCTAAGCCTGCATGGAGTGCCATTACTGTCTTACTCTGTAAATGTCCAAGATTCCCAGTTCAGGGTCCAAGGTAGTCAGGGGCTAGGCAGATATATCACAAGTCCAGGGTCCAGAGTCCAGGGTCAAGCCAGAAAGTCCACAAAGTCCAATTGCCAAAGCCAAGGGTCAAGCCAGATATTCAGGAAGTCCAGGGTCCAGAATCCAAAGTCAAGCCGGGTATTCAATCCACAGTCTATGAGCCGGAAGCAGGCAGAAATGCTAGGAGCCGATTACATCGGTTGTTCCCAACGAAACCACTGCTTCCCCCTTTGAGCCTTTTATGTCTTGCCTGAGCTTGTCCTCACCCCTTCCCCAGCTGTTCCATATTCCTTAAGCAATCTCATTTAAGGCTTGCATCTGCTGTGCTGTGTTTCTGCAATCTCATACTAAGTCTTGTTGGACGAATTTGCTCCGCACGCTTCAGATGGCGCCTCTGCTGGGGAGTTAAAGGACGAACCTCTTCAGGCCCAGAATCTTCCTCGTTGGAGACAGGGGGTGGAAGAGGGTGGCTTTCCTGGGGCTTTCTGAGGAACCTCCCTGCCCTTCCTTCTCCTCTGGTAAGTCCTGGGGAATGGGTGAAGCTGCAGTCTCTGGAACTTCTTCCTCCTCAGAGGAAGATTCTTCAGATGGAGCCATGACACCCGCCTTGCACGGCTGGTTGTTGTAGCCTTACAACAAACAATCAAGGTTTTTCTGCCTACAAGCGAAGCAGGCTGCACGGGCAGGGTGGGCTTCCTCCAGGGAACCAGGAAAGAACTCACTCATTGACTTGGTTTTTCTTTTTCATCTCTTTCTTCAGGTGCAGCCTCCTCAGCCTGGCTTCCTGGGGGCTCTGCCTGACTGCCTGACTGAACCTTCCTTCCCGCATCTGATTCTGTGCCCACCTGAGTCTGCTGGCCACCTCTGCCAACCTGTCCACCTGTGCCAGCATATACCCACCTAAGTCTGCTGGCCACCTGTGCCAACCTGCCCACCAGTTCCAGCATTTACCCACCTGAGTCTGCTGGCCACCTCTGCCTGCTTCACGCCTGTGCCAGCGTTTGCCCACCTGAGTCTGCTGGCCACCTGTGCCAACCTGCCCACCTGTGCCAGCATTTGCCCACCTGAATCTGCTGGCCACCTCTGCCTGCTGCCCACCTATGCCAGCATACGCCCACCTGAGTCTGCTGGCCACCTCAGCCTGCTGCCCACCTGTGACAGCATTTGCCCACCTGAATCTGCTGGCCACCTCTGCCAACCTGCTTGTCTGTGCCAGCATTTGCCCACCTAAGTCTGCTGGCCACCTCTGCCAGCCTGCCCACCAGTTCCAGCAATTTCAAGCCTCTCAACCACATGTTTTCCCACTGATCCATTGTAATGTTATATCCAAATTTTTGAGGCCATTTTATCATGCAATCTTTTACCTGTTCATCCTCAGTCTCATACGTCAACAAAAATTTATATGTCTTTGAAATAACATGCTCATCATTTATACATAAAACTCTTTCAACTTCAGATTTTATGCATTAAAATCCCCAAGTTTTTTTGTCTATCTTATACCTTTCCATCATCTGTAAATATGAGAACCACTGACAAACATGACCTTCACTCAGTAACTCTCTCTTGATTTACTTTAATCTCACCTACTGTTTCCAATATATCATTATACATAAAAAGGAGGCAGTGGTTGTAGAACCACTCAAAATACAATTAGGACCCAAAAAATGATAAATGTAACAGTAGTAGTATTTATATTTTTATCAGTGCATAACTGCACACATTTCTTTCATTAAATGCACTTAAATGTTCTAAGTAATCAGTGTTTTTATATCTGCACACACGATATATTTGGTTAAATCAATGTTTCAAAGCACATAGGTCCATATTACAGAGTGACACTCATAAACATATTACAATTCATAGGTATATCAGTTCCAATGTGTCCTCCATGTAATACTTTTTCAATATATTCCAGCATATAATAATTAGGGGTGTGCACGGACCCCCCGGATCGGATCGGGACCCGGATCGGGACCTCCAATTTTGTCCCGGACCGGTTCGGACAAAATCGGAGGCCCCCCGGACCGGATCGAGTCCGATCCCGACCCAAAAATCGTAAATTTTTGGATCGGCCGCCATTTTTTTCCCCATAGACTTGCATTGCAATGCAAGTCTATGAGGAAAAAATGGCGGCGGGTGGGTGAGGGGGGGCCTAACTCCCTCCCCCCCCGGGGCCGTCCGCTGTGGACGGCCCCGGCAGGTAAGCCCCCTCCCCCGCGCTCCCTACCCCCCCTGGGGCCGCCCGCTTCCATCTGCTGGCGCCCGCGGGCGCCAGCGGATAGAAGCGGACGGCTCTGGGGGGGGGGTAAGCCCCCTTCCCCGCCACTGCTTACCTTCTCGGCCCGTCCGCTCCCGTCCGGCGCCGGCAGCTACTACCAGCGGGCTCCGCGGCCTACTCTCGAGTAGCGCGCCGGGTGATGACATCACCCAGCGCGCCACCCTGGAGTAGGCCGCGGAGCCTGCTGGTAGTAGTAGGCGCCGGCGCCGGGACGGGAGCCGCCGGGACGGGAAGGTAAGGGCCCCCCTCCCCCCTCCGCGCGCCCCCTCCTCCCCTCCACGCACCCCCTGCTTACCTTCCCGGCCCGGCGGCTCCCGTCCGGCGCCGGCGCCTACTACTACCAGCAGGCTCCGCGGCCTGCTCTAGAGTAGCGCGCCGGGTGATGACATCACCCGGCGCGCCACCCTAGAGCAGGCCGCGGAGCCTGCTGGTAGTAGTAGGCGCCGGCGCCGGGACGGGAGCCGCCGGGACGGGAAGGTAAGGGCCCCCCTCCCCCTCTGCGCGCCCCCTCCTCCCCTCCACGCACCCCCTGCTTACCTTCCCGGCCCGGAGGCTCCCGGCCGGCGCCGGCGCCTACTACTACCAGCAGGCTCCGCGGCCTACTCTAGAGTAGCGCGCCGGGTGATGACATCACCCGGCGCGCCACCCTAGAGCAGGCCGCGGAGCCTGCTGGTAGTAGTAGGCGCCGGGACGGGAGCCGCCGGGACGGGAAGGTAAGGGCCCCCCTCCCCCCTCCGCGCGCCCCCTCCGCGCGCCCCCTCCTCCCCTCCACGCACCCCCTGCTTACCTTCTCGGCCCGTCCGCTCCCGTCCGGGGCCGGCGGCTACCACCAGCAGGCTCCGCAGCCTGCTCTAGAGTAGCGCGCCGGGTGATGACATCACCCAGCGCGCCACCCTAGAGCAGGCCGCGGAGCCCGCTGGTAGTAGCTGCTAGTGCCGGACGGGAGCGGACGGGCCGAGAAGGTAAGCGCCCCCCTCCTCCCCCCCCCCGCTGTCCACTTTCATCGGTGGGCGCCCGCTGGCGCCCGCCAATGGAAGCGGCGGTGGGCGCCAGTGGGCGCCCGCCGATCCGCCGATCCGCCGAACCGGTTCGGAGCCTTTTCGGACCGGTTCGGATTGGATCAGCCGATCCAGCTGCGGGATCGGAAATCGGATAATTTATCCGATTTCCCACTGGACCGGACTCGGATCGTGGATCGGGTCCGATCCAGTGCACATCCCTAATAATAATAGGACTCCAGTGTTAAACCTGTTTAGTAAAGCTTCATCAGAATAAGCTGTAATAAAACATGATAAACGATATTATACCAGCCAAAATTCACACACCTTTGATTTTATTTATTTATTTATTTATTACATTTGTATACAGCCCCATAGCCAAAGCCGAATTTATCATATAAATTCTTAGTAAACAGAATCAAACTTCCCACCTTAATTCAAGAACATTTGCCATCATCTTGTAAAAGGGAACAAAGCCTCCTTGTAATCTAGAGAGAACATATTGAAATATTAAAATACCACAATCAACAGCACTTCACATAGTATGCTCCAAAAATGTGTGAGTCCTACCAGTTCTAAGAAGTAGCATTTGTTTCAAAGATGCTGATTGCAGCTGTAAAGTGATTGCCATTGAAGAGCATTTTTATTCACAAGCTAATTAGCCTAATTGAAGAGCATTGTCAATTGCCAATTGAGTAGCCTACGCTAAAAAAGCTGTTAAGTCAAATTGTGTATTCAAACCTTAAGGATGCATAGTTTGAAAATGAAAGATCCACTCTGCCTCTTTTTTCAAGAGTAAGGAATCCAAATCATACTGATAATACTTACTAGGGAAAACCATATCAATTACCAAGAACTGAAAATCATCGTAACAGTGGTTAGAAGAAATGAAATGTTGCATGAGAGATGCCTCTTCTATTCTATTCTTAATCTTAGAACGATGTTCAATAATTCTTGTCCGTATATTTCGTGTGGGCAAATAATGATATAAATGACCCTTTCAGTATTACAATTTGAAAAAATGACGTAATTCAACTGACAATTCAAGTTTTTGATGATGAAATTTCTTGGTTCATATCGTAAGATCACATACTGAACACCTACCACATATGTAATATCCTTGGAGTTCTGTACGTTTTTTAGGAGGATCTATATCAGTATGAACAAGTTGGTCCCTTAAACTTTTTGTCTTTCTCCACCCAATGTATGGTAAACTAGCTCACCCCGGTAACTGATTAATGATATGCCAATGTTTTCTAATGGATCTCATTATTTCTGATGAAGCAGTTGTATAATCAAATGTGCACGTGATTTTTTCTTCCACAGTTTTATTAGACAAAGTTAATAACAATGTTCTGGGCATAACCTCACCTGTTCTTCGGCTTTCATGATCACCGATCTAGGATACCCCCTTGTTGCCAAGGCATCTCTAATTTTTAACTTATGTTGTACATAGTGAGCAAATTGTGCAGAATTCCTTTTAAATCTTAATAGTTGTGCAGGGGGTAAATTATTGCAAAGATGTGGTGGATGAAATAAGAATAATGTAAAATTGAATTTCTATCAGTAGATTTGTTGAAGGTTTTTAGGCACAGACGATTTGACTCACAATATACCAAGGTGTTGAGAAATGACAATGAATATCTGTCGCTATGTACTGTAAAATTGATCTGATCATGCACATTGTTCATCCATATTATAAACTCCTGGAATGATTCCTGATTTGTATAGATCAAAAAGATATCATCTATATGTTGAGGGAAGAAACAAGCGCTGCCTGTGCTTCAGTAAGCAATAAAGTCCAGTAAAATCCCAGCAGCAGAAGAAATACTCACACTCAGCAAGTTGTGTATAATACAAGTCCTTTACTTGTAATCCAATATAAAAATATATACAAGGCAAAACTGGTTTCTCCAGATATATACAGGCTTTTCCATATGGCTATAGCGTAGCCTAGTCCTTCATCAATCTCTCATACTCCAGTCTCCGTTCCACATAACTCCAGCCTGACCCACCACAGCCATTATTATTAAAGCAGTCTTATATACATTTCTGGACCCTAGCTCAGCACAGTTCAATTACCTTATCCTAGCAGAAACATTCCCACTATCAGATTGACCTTTCTCTGCAGCATAGAAAAAACTTTCTCTCTCTGCTCATTGACTTCAGCTGGCTTGTTCAGTCCTTCTGGACACTAAAACTTTTGTCCAATCAACTTTTAGACAACTTAAACTTTAAATTTCCATGACACTATAAACTGTTTGTATATTAATATATCTTGAAAATAAGGATTGTCCCATGGATGACAAATAATTCTTGCTTCTAGAGTTGCCATAAACAGATTAGCCACACTAGGCGTAACTGTCCGTGCACACTAGCGGTGTGCACGGACACCCCCCCCGGATCAGATCGGGACCGGATCAGGACCTCCAATTTTGTTCCGGATCAGATCGGAACAAAATCAGAGGTCCGCCGGATCGGATTGGACCCGATCCTGATCTGAAAATCGGATGTCCGATTTTTGGATCGGCTGCCATTTTTCCCCATGGACTTGCATTAGGGGAAAGAAAGCTTTCCCCCAATGCAAGTCTATGGGGGGAAATGGTGGCAGGGAGTGTGAGTGGGGGCCTAACTCCCCCCTCCCTGTCCCTCCCCCCTTGCGCTTACCTGCAGGGCCCTTCTGCTCCCATCCGCTGGCGCCCGCGGGTGACAGCGAACGGCAGCAGACGGCCCCGGCAAGTAAGTGCGAGCCCCCTCGTGATCCTCCTTACCTCCCAGGACCCCTCTGCTGCCATCCGCTGCCGCCCAGGTGGCAGCAGATGGCAGCGGAGGGGCCCCGACAGGTAAGCCCCCCCCCACTGTCCATTTCCATCAGCGGGCGCCCGCCGATGGCAGCGGACAGTCCCCCCAGGTAAGCCCCCTCCCACTCCTTACCTGGCGGGGCGTCCTCCTCCGTCTGTTGCCGGCTATAAACTACTGTGAACTAGGCCTTGTGGCCTAGTTTGCAGGAGAGCGCCAGGTGATGATCACCTGGCACTCTCCTGTAAACTAGGCCATGAGAACTAGTTTGTAGTAGTTTACAGCAGGCAACAGGAGGAGGAGGACGCCCCGCCAGGTAAGGCCCCCCCCGCTGTCCGCTTCCAGTGGTCGCCCACCGATGGAAGCGGCGGCGGGTGCCAGTGGTCGCCCGCCGATCCTCCGATTTTTCCTGAACCAGATCGGGTCCTTCCGGACCGGTTCAGAAAAGATCGGACGATCCAGAGGGGGGATCAGAAATCGGATAATTGTATCTGATTTCCACTGGATCAGCTCCGGATCGTGAATCGGAGCCGATCCAGTGCACACCCCTAATAGCCACACCTTTTAATTGAACAAAAATTTCATCTGAAAATCTGTAGTAATTTTTTTCTAATATAATATTCGCTAATTGTATCAAAAATTGTGTAGGTGGATCAGGACTAGTCCTTTTATTCAAAAGAGATTCGATGACAGATCTAGCTTCGTCATGTGGAATATTTGTATATAATGCATTCACATCCATAGTGACCAAGATGGAATCAGGCGGGATCTTTTTACCCTCTATTTATTTTATGAAGTCCATAGCATCACAAAGATAAGATGAAATTTCATGGACAAAAGGGTATAAAAATAAATCCAGATATTGAGATATTGGTTCCAAAACAGAATTAGATCCTGAGATAATAGATCTTCCAGGGGGAGGAAAACCTGGTTTGGGAATTTTGGGCAGAATGTAAAACATAGAAACATGCGGAAATGAGTTTAACAGAAACTTTGCAGTTTTATCATCAATAACCCCCTCCATTAAACCTTCATTTACCATTGTTTTTTATAATAAATGAAATATGTTGAATTGGATCCACTCTAATAGCCTTATAATACGATGTATCATGTAATTGCCTATAGACCTCATAGGACCTATAGGACCTATAGACCCTGTTCAGGATCACGATTGCACCACCCTTATCTGCCTATGTGCTTTGAAACATTGATTTAACCAAATATATCATGTGTGTGCAGACATAAAAACACTGATTACTTAGAACATTTAAGTGCATTTAATGAAAGATATGTGAGTGCAGTTATGCACTGATAAAAATATAAATACTACTACTGTTACATTTATCATTTTTTGGGGTCCTAATTGTATTTTGAGTGGTTGGGTGCTAGACACCAGTATCCAATATATCATTATACATCAACCATTCATTTGTACTAGCCAAGTCTCTTCTATAAAATGCCTCCTGCAAGGAAATCCATAATGGTGTTTTCTGACACAACCTAGGTTTATATTTAATCCTTGTTCTCAAAATCGCTCATTTCACATAATGATTATTAAATTCTACATCCACTTTAACTTTATCATACCACAAGTACCTGTGCCAACCAAATCTTAGATCATGACCTTCTAGTTCCAATAACCTTCCTTTTTTAATCAATATCCATTACTTCATCCATACCAAGCAACAGGCAGAGAAATACATCCTCAAATCCAGCAAACCAAGGCCTCCCCTTTCTTTCGCATCCTGTAATATTTTAAACTTCACCCTTGGTTTTTTGGATTGCCATATAAATTTAGAAATCTCTCTCTGCCATTGCTTGAATGGTAATTCTGTTGTTACAATAGATATTGTCTGAAACAAAAATAACATTCTTGATAAGACCTTCATCTTAATTGTAGCAATTCTTCCCAGAAAGGACAGTTGCAACTTATCCCACCTTATTAAATCTTGTTTGACTTCATTCCAAATCTTAACATAATTATTATGGAACAACATACAATTCATATTTGTCAAATTTATTCCTAAATATTTAACCTTCTTTTCTAATTTAAAACCTGTTTTTTCTGCCACCTTTAATTGATCTTTCTTATTCATTTTTTTGTAAGAATCTTTGTCTTTTGTTTATTAACCTTGAAACCTGCTTATGAATCAAATTCACTTAACTTATTCATTAAAGTTTCAATTCCTTTCAAGGGATCCTCCAAAGTGAACACCAGATCGTCTACGAAAGCTCTTAATTTATAAACTTCTTTTTTAATCTTGATTCCTCCAATTTTTTCTTCTTGTTTTATAGCTCTATTCAATATTTCCAAAAACAGAATAAATAACAAAGGTGACATTGGACAACCCTGTCTAGTCCCTCTTTGGATCTTACACGATTTTGATAGATCTCCATTAATAATAATCTGTGCACTCTGTGAAGCATAAATTGATTTCACTCATGTTATAAAATTTAATCCAAAATCCATTTCTTCCAGAACTTTAAACATAAAGTCCCAGTTAAGATTATCAAATGCTTTCTCAGCATCCAAAAAAATCAAGTCTGCTAGTTTTTCTGGGTGTTTTCCCAGATATTCTACAATGTTCAGTACAACTCTAATGTTATCTTTTGTCTGTCTTTTTGGCAAAAAACAAACAAACATTGATCTTCATGAATAAATTCCTGCAATACCATCTTAAGTCTTTCTGCTAATATCGATGTAAATAATTTATAATCATTATTTAACAATGATATAGGTTTATAATTTTTTGTCAAAGTTAGGTCCTGTCCTCCTTTAGGTATCAATGTTGTATATGCTGATTTCCATGTCTCTGGTATTTTCCTCTCTTTCAAAATAGAGTTCATTGAACTTTGTAATGCTAGTAATAGTTCCTCCTCAAAATTCTTATAATAAGTACCTGGGAGTCCATCCGGCCCTGGCGTTTTCCCCAACTTAATTTTCTTTATTGCTGCAACCATTTCAGCCATGGTGATATCTCCATTTATTATTTGTTTCTGTCCCTGTGAAATTTTAGGCACATTTTGTTTTTGCAGATGACTATCCATTCTGTCTGATGGTCTCTGATCATGCAGCAGTTGAAACAGGCTTGGCATTAAATCCCCAAAGCCCATATCATCCAATATGGCATTTGGATAGTAATCTTTTAATCAGACAATCATCGACCCTAGTTATTAAGAAGGCCATAGAGGAATATTTTAATTTAAATGAGGAGCCAGATATGACACCAAAGATAATTTGGGATGCTATGAAGGCCACAATTCCTTGGCACCTGTATTGCTGAAAGTGTAAAAATAAAAAAATGGTTAGATCCAATTAAATGAGATTTATTAAAAGACATAACAGTCTTGGAACTTAAACATAAACAAACTGGATCTATAAAAATACAAAATAATCTAGAGATAAAAAGAAAAGAATTGGAAAATATAGATACTGTAGGCACTGCTAAATCCCTGTTATATTTAAAACAAAAATGCTATTCGTCTGGCAATACACATTCAAAAATGTTGGCAAATGCACTTAAAAAGATACAAATAAAATCCAAAATCCACTCTATAAGTAGGAATGATGGTACCTTATCATTTCACCAGATGGAAATTAATACTTTATTTGTAGACTTCTATGCACAGCTTTATCGTACAACTTCTCTGGGGGTAGAAGTGGAATTACTCCAATTAATGAAAATCAACAAAAAATGTTGAATGGCGACATACAGAGGGAAGAGATGGAGCAAGCGATTAACCACTTAAAACATAATAAAACTCTGGGACCAGATGGATTCAGAAGTTCTTTTTATAAAAAGTTTAAAGAAACACTGATCCCAAAGCTTGCTCAGCTCTTCTCCAAGATTTAGCATGTTGAGGATCCTCCAGATACTTGGAAAACATCTAGGATAATAGTTATATCTAAACCCAGAAAACATAATACAAAAATAGAGTCCTACCATCCAATTACATTATTAAACCAAGATCAAAAACGTTTTTCATCTATTTTAGTCCATCAGTTAAATAAGATAGTGGCCAACCTCATCCATACTGATCAGACTGGATTTATTCCTCAAAGACATATATCGGACCCAATAAGACGGGTATTAAATATTATTCATGTTGCAACTAAAACAGGTCATTCATTGTCATTAATATCACTTGATATATTCAAGGCCTTTGGTTGTTTGGAATGGCGATATTTATTGAAGATTTTGAATTATTATCAAATTTAACTAAATTTATATCTGCAGTTTCTAAACTGTATAATGTTAACACTGCACCAATTCGTACTAATAATATAAGCTCTCCACTAATTAGCTTGGAATGAGGAACATAACAAGGTTGCCCTTTATCACCTTTACTTTTTGCTCTCTCTCTTTGGAATCATTGACTAATATAATACCTCAACATCCAGGTATTGTTGGATATAAAAGAGGGGGGAGAACACGTGATAAACATGTATGCGGATGACATGGTAATTTTGCTGGGAGATCCTTATCACTCAGCTTTTAATTTAAAGCAAGAACTTGAAGAATTTAAAACAGTGGCAGGTTTAAAAGTCAACTATGAAAAATCTATTATGTCATACAATGTGTTTCCTAATCATCAGTACCATAGTAATTCTATTTTAGGATCACCAATCTGCCGAACCTCATTTAGATATCTCGGAGTATATATTCCTAGGAAAATAAACAAATTATTTAAAATAAACTATGGTCCACTTATTAAAAATATGATTATTGATTTGAAGAAAAGGAAGAAACTGAACTTATCAATACATGGGAGAAGTGCAGCAATACAAATGTCTTTAATTCCCAAGTTTTTATTTCTATTCCAGGTGCTGCCCATCCTCCTACAACCAAAAATATTGAAGTCATGGCAAAAGCAAATTAATACATTTGTTTTTCAAGCAACAGCACCTTGCCTAGCTTTAAAATTTTATTATGAAAAATCAGTGGAAGGAGGCTGGGGACTTCCACACCTTGCATCATATTATGAAGCCTTTAAAATATGGCAGATTTATTTTATTATTGTGAAGGCAAATAAAAATTGGATATGTTTGGAAGAAGAAATGTTGAATAAAGGCCCATTATGGGCATTACCATTTCAATCTATAAAAATAAAGGAATTAAATAATATTCAAAATCCATATACCAAAACATCCTTTACAATTTGGAAAAAAAATGGCAGTCTAAACTATCTCCAGTGTGATCCTCCCTCACCCCAATACAATCATATCTGAGCAAGCTGGATCTAACTATTTTTGCCAAAATTTCTGAATGGGAAAAAAGGGATATTTTTGATTGAAATATTTTTATGTCCAAGATAAACCAAAAACAATAGAACAACTTAGAGTAGACCTAGGAGAATTAGACCTAGAATGTCTACAACAAGCTCAACTATCCCACCTCCTTAGGGACACTAATACAAAGATACACACACTTAGAACTTTAACAGCATTAGAGCGAGTAATAGGAAAGGGAATAGTATCTTTGGTTTATGCCATACTAATAGATGCCCAGATGGGCACAATGTAGGGCTTGACAAAAGTATGGGAAGGAGACTTTGGAAGAGAAACAGATGAAGCTAGTTGGAATAAAATATGGAACAGACCATTTGGATCCGTATCAGCTTCTATTCGGGAAACTTCATTGAAAATACTGCATAGATGGTATCGAACACCAGTACAATTAGCACATATTACTAAAACTTGCAGTCCTCTCTGTTGGAGAGGCAATAAGATAAAAGGCATGTATTTTCATTTATGGTGGTCGTGCTTATATATACAAAGATTCTGGAAATCAATACATAAAGAAATAACGATTATTACTGGAGAAACAATTGTATATGATCCAGAATTGTTTTTATTATCAATATTTAATGGATTTAATAGTGGATTGAAATGTAAAAATTTAATAACATTCTTGCTGACTGCTGCCCAACAGACAATCACACAACAGTGGAAAAAAATTGGACAAGTTAAACCTATCAGTATGGTATCATAATATCTGGTCTGTGATAATTTCTGAAAAAATAACATATGATTTACTTCATATCCAAAGAGAATCAGAGTCAACATCGTTTGGAGCCATATGGGGGAGATTTGTTCAATATGCATCATAACCAGATGTACAACAATGCATGCCTGCTTCATCTCTGAGTATATGGACCTTATAATGATAAATGAAGGAATACAGCACATTTAAAAATTTAGTTTAATTGTATAATTAGATGATTTTGGTTTGTACTTATTATTATTTTAGTATTATTTTATTATCATTTTGTTGCATCACTTTAAAAAATAATAAAAAATAAAAAATAAAAAATAAAACACCTGCCAAAACCTGTTAAATGTAGATATTATATAGTAAATTATGCCAATAAACTATTCTGTGTTCTGGCTGCTTCCTTTTTTCATAATAATAACTTCAGAACACATGCATACAACAGTTCTCTGCATCCACTGAATCTGCTTCCCTACTATATGTTATTCAGATATCTGGGCAATGCTGGTAGAAAGGGTGTTGTGTGACTGATTGTTTTTGAAGTTTAGACAGCTGATGGGAGGTGTAGGCATTTCAGCTAAAACAAAAAATGTGGTTTATCACGAAGCTGTAATTTAAAATACAGCTCTTATTAACACAATTTTCCATTTATTCTAACAAAACAATTTACAAACTCAACCAAACTAAAAACAAAACAAAACAACCAACCTAAAGATGAATAAGGTGCAGAGAAATTTATTATTCATTAAATAAACATTATAAACATTATTCATAGACCCAAGCAATGCTGGGCATATCAGCTAATTGACTGTAAAGAGACTGAGCTGGGTATTAGAAATGGACATATAGCCAAAATCTTTAGCACAGTTTTCCTATAAGCTAGGGGTGGACAACATATGGCCTATGGGCCACATGCATACCCAGATGCCCTTTGTTCAGCCCCCAGCACGCCACCAAATTTAGCACTATGTAGTGCTAAAAGGGTCAAATCTAACTTGTAAACAAGCTAAATGTAAGAATTTCAATGCTCTGTAGCACTACTGAGTAATTTGCCACTGAATTTCGATGGCAAACTGCATGGTGCCCTGTGAAGTGTTGGGTGCAGTGGGTTGTGGGGGCCAAATTGCCCCCTGGACCTCCCATAGTTGCCAACCTCTGCTCTAAACAGTGCAATCCAGTGCATGTCTACTTAGAAGCAAGTTTCATTGAGATGAGTAGGGCTTTACTTCTGGGTAAGTGGATCTGAGATTGCAGCCTAATCGTCCCTCTACAGTGCATTGTGAAGTAAGCTATTATCTATGGCAAACATGAGTCCATAGCCCATTCTGTGGGCGTAAGGGGCGTCAATGTGCCATGCGACACCAGGGAGCCACCACGGTGCAGCGCTCCCGGTGTCATGAAGATGAGGCCCCTGCTTTGGAGCATCAAGGTACCCATTCTATCCGGGACAGGAATGCTACCATAGATGTCCTATTAGATGTATTAGTGAGGTACAGGAACCTCTGGCGAGGTAGGAATGGCCTGCTGCATTGCTATATGTCCAGCACAGGAACTGGAAGGAGCAGGATGTATTTATTTACTTAAAATATTTTTATACTGCTTGTCATCATAAGCTTTCAGGGTTTCATTGGCACCTATTTTGTTCTCATTTCCATTCCAGGCAAAGGCCTTTTTATTTTCCTAGTGCTGAAGCTAGGTAATTTTAGAGCCTGTATGGTGCTTTTCTCTCTCTGGCCATTTCTACACCATACAGGTGTAGAGGGAGGGAGGGGACGGTCCCGGAAGTAGCTGCTTCCAGGATCCTCGCTGTAGTCCAAATGAGGAAGTGTGATGACCCAGTTTCCTCCCGGGCCGTCACACGTCACGCCCACCATTTTGTTTTCGAGAATCCACAAAGAGCGCACTTGCACTGTAATGAAAAATGGTAAGTAAAAAAAAACACCTGCCTGTAATCGGGGGGGGCATCCTCCCCCTACCATCATGGGGATGGTAAACTTGCCCCCTTCTCCCCTTCTCCCCTGATGGGCATGGAGCTGCACAGTGCAACTCCATCCCCATTTCTGCTGCCACACTCGAGAGTCAGCACAGCAGCAGGTGGGATGGTCAGCCACATCTCCAGCGGTCTTGGGACATTCCTGGGACTGTGGACAGATTTGGGTTTACCCCGAGATTTCTTATCCCGGGGGAAACCCATGCCCATCCCCATGCCCCAGGAGTCCCTGTATGTCATTTGGATTCACAGGGACCACTCAGGGGCTAGCCCAGCTCAAAAGGTCGGTCTAGAAAAGCCCTCTCTCCCTCTCTCTCTCTCTCTCACACACACACACACACTCACACACACACCATTAGAGTTGGAAGTTCTCTCCTTCCCTCCCCTCCACACATTCATAGAATCACAGAATCATAGAACAGTAAGAGTTGGAAGGGGCCTATAAGGTCATCGAGTCCAACCCCCTGCTCAATGCAGGAATCTACCTTAAAGCATCCCTGACAGATGGTTGTCCAGCTGCCTCTTAAATGCCTCTAATGAGGGAGAGCCCACCACCTCCCTAGGTCATTGGTTCCATTGTCGTATTGCTCTAACAGTCAGGAAGTTTTTCCTGATGTCCAGACAGAATCTGGCTTCATGTCACTTGAGCCCATTATTCCAGGGCCTGCACTCAGGGTTGATCGAGAAGAGATTCTGGCCCTCCTCTGTGTGACAATCTTTCAAGTATTTGAAAAGTGCTATCATGTCTCCCCTCAATTTTCTCCTCTCCAGGGTAAACATGTTTAGTTCTTTCAATCTCTCCTCATAGTGCTTTGTTTCCAGACCCCTGATCATCCTCGTTACCCTCCTTTGAACACGCTCCAGATTGTCTGCATCCTTCTTGAAGTGTGATGCCCAGAACTGGATGCAATACTCAAGATGGGGTAAATCTTGAGTATTGCAGATATTTCGTAAATCCAGATATTGTACGTTTACAGATGAGTTCTAGAAATGTGACCAATATAGAATGCTGTGTGCAAGATATGCTGCTGTTCTGCAGCACCCTGCACAATATTCTTCTGATAAGTGTTATGAAGTCTTAGAAGCTTTTTCCCTTCCAAATATACACAGTGCTCAAGCTGACTAAATTATTCACCCTAACTAGTGCATGCCAGTTAGTTAAATCACGTTGTGTAAACATTGTCTCCGATTCAAATTATGAATTTACAGTTTGCCATGCTACAGGTCAAATTTGGAAACACCGAGGGTTTATGACCGCTGAAGACAGGCCAATTGCAAATAGCCCACTCATAGATGCCTTATTGAAAGCTATACAACTTCCAAAAAAACATTGCAGAGCTCACACCTCTGAAAACACCTCTGTGTCCTGAGGAATTGCACAAGCAAATAAATATGCTCAGCTAGCTGCTTTAGAAGAATAACCAAACTTACTACCTACACCAGTCTGTGTTTCCATACTCTTGACCTGTGGCCAAATTCCTGTCTATCTGAAGAAAAGAGTTTTAATAGAATATGTTCTTCCATGTCACCAGGTATTGTGCATAGTCCAAAAGAAATAGTTAGACAAAATTAAAATTCAGATACAATTCTAAATAAGATGTGTAAGATGATAAATAACAATAGTTATGTATGTGAAAAATAATTCAATATTTGCTTGCATTTATCTACCCTTATTCTGTATGTGTAAATTGATGTGTTCAGCTGTTCCCAATCATGCATTCGAGCAGAGCAGTTAATTATATCTTGCTATTCTACCTTTTCTTTAACCTACTATCCAAGACTTAAAACTCTTACCATTCTCTATAGAAATTTGTTTAGCATTAGATATAATGAACAATGATATAATGAACAAGTAATAGTTGGCATCTGTAGTCCTTGAGAACATCCCCTTTATCTCACTGCCTTTCTCCAAATAAAACATGCAATCGCAATTTGTCAAACTGCCCAGAAAGTTAGCTTGCAACTTCCTCATTGTTTATAATTATAATTATTATCATTCCCAACAGATATGTCACAAAAATAAATAGAAGTATTTAAGCATTGTTTAAAGCGCAATAAAATTGTAGCTAGAACAAAATGTTAGCCAGATCCATATTAAATATATTTTCCTGTACTCTTAGACACCCCCCTCTAAGAAGAAAAAACAAAAAATGGGAGGATAGTAGAAGTTACTTACAAAAGTTCCCTAGACAGTGAAGTACAGTGTTGCTCTAGGAAAAACCTTCTTGAAATCAACTTTCATTTAAATGCCTAGATGTTATTATTGATATGTGAAATATCATTAGATCTATTTTATTGTTCAACATAAGCACCAGCAAAAAGACTTAGTTCACCTGAATCCCTTCGTCCCCCCCAGAAGCAAGTGACTTAATAACTATACTAAAGACTATTGCAATCTGTTAACAAAGACCATCCAAGCTTTTCTTCTGTAGAGTCTAGCAAAAGGACACACCGATATATCCACAAAAATGTTCAGTGTTCCAGTCTACAAAACTACAAAACTGTGTTCCAGCCTACAAAACAGACAACTCTTTTACAGCTTCTAGAGCACATGAAGAGCCAGACCTGGCTGATGACTTCTTGCCCCAGCACGATCCAGCACCAGAGAGTGAGGACGTTAAAGCATGGGAGCCTGAAATAAACATCGAGGAAACTTCGAAAGATCGTTATGAGGAGAAGCGGCCAAATTTGAATGGCAAAGGTCTCCTTACAATTTGAGATCAAAGAGTCATAATAATACTCTAATGAAAGACTCCTAAAGTGAGCCCTTTAGGAGCAGAAGAATATTCACGCTGACTGAGTCACGCTCAGTACCCACTCTTCAACCTTGTACATGTGAACAGCAGTAATAAGAACAGTAGTGTTGCCATCAAACTTATTTCAGAAGAAAAAATGAATATTTCCTTCAAAATTACCCTGCTCCAAATATTTTTATTGGGATTCATTGAGATGTATTATTGTATCATTATTAGGATGTATTATTGAGATATTCACTAGAAAGACATACAATGGCTAAAGTTAAATTCACACAGAACGTTACAGTAATTATCAACCTATCCTAGTGCAAAGTTATTAGTGTGTGATCAGCATGATTAATAAAATGTATGTGGGGAGGGTACTTGTGATAGTCCAGACAGTGTCACAACACTCCCATTACAGAGCCATACAAGCAGTTGCTACAGGAATTAGCTTCATGGGAAGACATCTTACCCATAGTACCCCTGCCCATGTCCTTAACTGACTAGACAGAACCTTCACCTTTTAAATTTGTTCCCAGATCCATTACATTTATTTTGAAATTCTAGAAAGTAAAAGTCCTGAAATGAGAATCTTGCATCCGCACCAATGTGAATACATAGTAGCCTTTGATACTTTGAGTAGCCAATTTAATAGAAAATAAAAGTAAAGTAAACAACTTTGAAATGCAGCCATTAAGGTAAACACAACACCCATAAATGCATCTTACCCCAGGCCTAAATCTATTCCTATTCATCAAATATATTTGAAAAATGGCATATTAGTAATAGAAATCCAGGTATTCTAGGGGGGGGAAAAGAAAACACTACAAAATGTAGCACGCCTAGTTTCGTCCAAGAGCCAAGTTCACTTGAGAGCCCAAACTATATCTTGTCTCAAATTACCATAGATGCTTTGAATTTTACAATGCCTGAATAGAGACATCAGAACAAGTTTCTGTATAATCAAACTTTATATTTTGCAATTGAAAATGGAGAAACAGTTAACAAAACCCATGACATAGACATTTTCCCTTGCAAACTTTCTGATTATGCAGGTAAATTACTGAAACATCATATTAGAAGTTTTCCCCTTGTTGACATACACAACAGTATCCTGTGTAATTGTAAAAAAGCCTGAATTTGAGCTAATTGCTAAATCATAGACCACAGTCGCCTTTAGTCAAAAATAGTCCAGTTGAATGACTCTGAACTTCCATTTAAATCTGAATCTAAAAACAGCCTTGTTTATGAAAAGCCCATACCTCGCGCTTAACATCAAACAGAAAAGAGTATTTTTCCAATGTAGAAATGCTATATATAAAACGTTACCCGAAAATTGGACAGAGAGATGCTCTATAGCCTACCTATTTCCAGACCTTCAATATCATAAAGACTTGTATCATTCCCAGGTAACTAATTTTGCCATGTGTATTACTAATCTTCAAGCTGAGATCTCTTCTCTTGGAGATATAGTAGTACAATACTGTCTAGCCCTTGATTTGATATTAGCTCAAGCAAGCGAGACCTGTGCCGTGGTCCAAGAGGCATGATGCTTCTATATAGATCATACAGAAGTAAGAAAAAATAAAAAGGTACCGTTAAAATTCTCCATACAGAATTACAACGCTCCCTGATGTAACAAGATAATTCCAAAGATTGCTAAAGAGTCTTGTCATTATAATTGTAACAGCAATACTAGTTACAATAAGTCTATAGTGCATAGCACCCTTGATAAAACCTGCTGCACGATATTCCTGCTGAAGCAATAAACCAGATGATTCAGAAACATAAGAGAATACATAAAATTGTTTCCATTGAAACCCACAGCAGTTGTTAAACCAGTGTGAGCTATTGATATGCTCAAAAGGTGGGACTGTTGCGGGAATATTTGAGATATGATCATACCAATAGCTCGTAATAAGAACATTTAAATGATTGAGAAACTAATATTGATTCCATTCTTCTAATAATTACATGTATCTGTTCTCCTGTAAGATAGAACCAGCAATGTACTAGCTAGATGTGTTAAGCCTCATCATAATGAACTTTGGTCCACTAGCAACTATATGCATTCTGTATTGTTTTAGTTTATCTTGACCTCCATCATTCATATGTGGCGCCTTTCTCTGTTTTGACTTAGAAACAAATTACATCATTCCTATGTACTACCCTGTATTATTGTAAACTTTCCCTTAGTACAAAGGTGATTCAGTACAAAAGGCTAGATATGCTAATTCTGATGTTTCCAGTTTCCTATATAAGAGTGATACCCAATATACTTAATTCAGTCAGAGGTCTATCTCTGGCTCCCTCAGCTGTTGTGTCTTCTTCAATAAACATACCTTTAAGAAACCATACGTGAGTATCTTTGGTCTCCACTGTAAACTGAGTCTAGTTGCTTGCATGAATATAACTCCTTTGAAGTTATTGGGTGGGAAGTCACTGATCTATGGGAGGTCCCTTCCCATCTTAGGGTTATTCATCCCTAGTCTACATTTAGGCCAGTTACTGTATCAAAGCATTATAAAGAATTAGAGTAAAGATCTTTCTCATAAGAGATCTGTGACAATAAATGACCCCTTTCTCATAAGAGGGAGTCATAGGCCTCCCTGGGGGACTCAAATTCCTGCCACACCTAACTAATGCCGAATAGAGGGGAACCAGCACCTCACGCGATTTGGAAGCTATACTTCTATTAATGCAGCCCAAAATAACATTTGCTTTTTTTGCAGCCACATCCCACTGTTGGCTCATATTCAGCTTCTGATCTACAATAATTCCAAGATCCTTCTCGCTTGTCATATTGCTTAGCCAAGTATCTCCCATCTTGTAACTGTGCATTTGGTTTCTTTTTCCTTGGTGTAGAACTTGGCATTTCTCCCTATCAAATTTCATTCTGTTGTTTTCAGCCCAGCGCTCCAGTCTATCAAGATCACTTTGGAGTTTGTTTCTGCCTTCCAGGGTATTAGCGATCCCACCCAATTTTGTGTCGTCTGCAAATTTGATTAGCATTCCCCGCACTTCCTCGTCCAAAGCATTAATAAACATGTTGAAGAGCACTGGGCCCAGGACTGAGCCCTGCGGTACCCTGTTCATTACCTCCCCCCAGTGTGAAAAGTTATCCTTGATAAGCGCTCGTTGAGTCCAATTCTGTAGCCAACTGTGGATCCACCTAATAGTTGTTCCATCTAGACCACTTTTCACTAGTTTGTGAATCAGAATGTCAAGGGGCATTTTGTCAAAAGCTTTGCTGAAGTCAAGATAAACTTTGTCCACAGCATTCCCATAGTCCACAAGGGAGGTTACCTGATCAAAAAATGAGATCAGATTAGTCAGACAGGATTTGTTCTTGACATCGCGGTGGCAGGTGGAGCAACGTGCATTTGTACTCCTTCCGCCCATCTTCACCGGCAGCACCATCACGGTGGGTTTTCTTGCTGCCACTGCAGCTGCCGCACCCATGCTGCCTCTTTGAAGGTAAGTTTTATTTTTTTATTTGCAGAAGGGGGAAGGACTGAGGAGGCACGGAGTTCAGGTTTATTATTATTTTTATTTGCAGAAGGGGGAAGGACTGTGGAGTCGTGGTTTTTTTGGAGGCAAGGAGGTGGTTCAGTGAGCTTATGGCTTGCTGCACTACCCCCTTCCTTGTCCAGCCCATGGCAGCCAATCTGTGGTTGCCATAGACTTGGCACGCCTCCAAGAAGCATCAGAGTAAAGGCGGCAGATGGCAGAAGCAGTCATCACTTCACCTCAAACTAAAAAAGTTGCGCTAAATACCTGACTTTTTTTAGTTCGCAGCAAAGCCTCTTTGCCCCTAGATGGCTTGGGATTGGTGGCAGCATCCTGTAATGCAACTGCCGCCATTCTGAAACCACTGCGATGGATACTGTCCATCTAGAGGTACCTCATGCTGGCATCCAGTCATCACTGCATAGTTTTCAAGGTATTTTCAGGTTGATTTTTTTATAATCTGCTTCAAAATTTCCCAGGGATGGATGCAGACTGACTGGTCTGTAGTTCCCAGGTTCCTCCTTTTTGCCCTTTTTGAAGATAGGGACAACATTAGCCCTCCTCCAGTCGGCCGGCACTTTACCCGTCTTCCATGATTTCGCAAAGATAATAGACAGTGGTTCTGAGAGTTCTTCTGCCAGCTCCTTTATTACTCTAGGATGCAGTTCGTTGGGCCCTGGAGATTTGAACTCATTCAAAGAAATTAGGTGTTCCTTGACCATTTGGTTATCAGTCTCAAACTGCAATCCTGCCCCAACAGCTTGTACTTCACTTTTTCCAGTGGGGGTCATAGACCAGCTTTTGAGAGAAGACTGAGCCAAAGTAAGAATTGAGCACTTCAGTCTTTTCTTTGTCATCTGTTACCAATTTGCCAACCTCATGGAACAGTTGAACCACCATTCCTTTCCTCTGTCTTTTACTATTCATGTATCTGAAGAAAGCCTTTTTATGGCTTTTAGCATCCCTCGCTAGCCTCAGCTCCTTCTCAGCTTTAGCCTTCCTGATACCATTCCGGCACTTCTGTGCTACTGTGTAGAAGCAGGCTGCAATGATGAAGAGCCAAAACAATTCCATGGGCTCTTGTTAATGGGTCCCTGCTGGGCTGTGGACCCTTTGCAGATGCCCAACCATGCCTACCCATGCTGGTTCATAGTGAAAAGCTTTTTCCAGCTGTTTTCCTATTTAAATGCACCCTTTGCATTGTGAAACTGGACTTGTGTTTCTGACCTCCTCCAGTCTCCAGCTTCAAAAGGCTAGAGTTCCAAGGTTCTTGTGTACAGTGTGTATGGTTTTAATGCTTCCGTACTATGCACACTTACATGGGAGTGCCCTGTTGAATTCAGTGAGACATGTCTCCAAGAGGATGTAGCTGTAAATGTTCATGGTCATTCTAAACCTTTAATAAAAGTGGCCATATTTTGTTGTTTGCAGAGTGCTGTAATACAACATTATTTTTAAAGTCACATATTTGCAATGCAGATACAATATCCTGTTGCCCTGACATCTTCCACATAATTGTTTACAGAAAACATGAATTCAGTGTCATCAGACAAAATTGGAATTTCAGGTTATGCTGATTAGAAGAGACATTAAGATAATGTATCTATTAACATCCACATGAAGGAGGATATGAAGCTGAACTGAATAATTTCAGCTTTGCTGATTTTTTGGCATGAAGATGTCACTGTGAATGTATCTTTTTGTACATCTGAAAGTTTGCTGGTGGATGGTGTTGTGTGGAGCAGAGTTAGCTCTTCTGACAATTTTCAGTTCTGGTTCATGCCTACAACCTGTAATTTGGCTGCTAAATTCCACACACACCATCTCCCCATCACTTAGCTGTTGAATCAGTGGACCATAGGACAATTTGCCTTCCTATCCTATCTTTCTCTCTTATTCTCATGTACCTATCTATCTCTTACATGTCACTCTTTGTCTTATGCATTTCTCATCTCTCTCTCTCTCTCTCTCTTCCTCCTCCGCTCATGCCTGAAATACTATCTTCAGTGATACTTCACTGACATAAAGACAATACAATATAAATTAGAGTTTCATTTTGGTTTTATGATGCTTTGCAACTTAATGCACCTTATATAGATCTGGAATTTCCAAAATGGAAATAGAGAGGATGAGAGGGAGAGAGAGAGAGAGGGAGGGAGGGAGGGAGGGAGGGAGGGAGGGAGGGAGGGAGGGAGAGAGAGAGAGAGAGAGAGAGAGAGAGATTAAACTAGTCATATTGAAACTATTTTGGCTTCAATCAGAAGTACTCTGCTGACCACACAATTCAGTTTGGGCCATGATTTGGTGATTTGGGAAACAGGCTTCTTCAACCCAAATAAATTCAGAGGCCACCTACTTTGAATCAGATCAAAACTGAAATATTGATTTGGAAATCCAAATTTTAATGCTTCCCAAGACTACCATTGTAAATCAATCAATGGTTATACATTTCTGTTTGTCAGAACTGAAATGCCTGTGCAGGCATAGTAGTCATTTATGAGGGGATTAGGTCCAGAAGTTTTGGACAAATAAGTCAGGGGGAGTTGTGCTATACGCTTTTAAAATTATTTTTATTTATTAATTTGTTTTTTAAATAGGGAACTGCCAATAAGTTTTTATTTCTTGGTAGAATTGGATGACATGAACAGCAATAGTTGCCTCTTCTGAAGGAATAAATTCTACCAAGTTTCAGATGAATTTGTAACAGTAGCCATTACAGCATGAGAGGGTTTCCAAAAAGGATTCACTTATTCACTTTTTATTTGTTTTTTTGTAGGCAATTGTTATAAAAATGACATCCAGAATAGAAGTGGCCTTAGTTAAGAAATCTGCAAAATTTCAAAGGGATAGGTGCAGTGAGTTTTATGGAAGGGGTGTTCAGTGTTTTGAGGGGATGGTAACTAATTAACTTTTCCTTAGCACCCACCACAGGTTCCCTCCCTTTTTTGGCAATTTGTATAAAATGGAGTGTGTCAAGAAGTTTCCCAAGGCAAAAAAAACTTCACAATTTCAGTAGGATATAAAGAGGCCAGGGAGTGATCATGAATGAAAAACAGTTTTAAACATTTTTGTTTTCCACTCAGTTGGCACCAAAGTCATAGCAAGTGCAAGAGGCCTTGGATGCAGAGATAGATGTAGAGCATACAGTGGCAGAGCCAGATGGAGTTGAAAATCTAATATTATCCAAGCAAGCACAGAGCCCCCCCCAGCTCCCCCAGACTCCACCAAATCTCTTTTAATGTTTTTGTTCCAGAGAGAGAGAGAGAGAGAACTAGCAAAGCACACTGATCAGTCCTGCGATATATTACTTCAATATCCCACTCTTAAAGTGCTGATATTGGTAAAACCATTCACTCTGATTAGAAGCTAGAACAGCCAGTCACAAAACTACACCCAGTCCTCTTCCTCTTCCCACCTTCATGTTTTCTTTACATGAAGAGCTCTGGGGGAAATGTATCATTTTTGGAGACACACTTTCTGTGTCTCTGTGTCCCTCTGAATCCCAGCTCTTTAGGAGTGTTTAGATTCAGATTCACTCTGCTTCAGAGGAGCCCTGCTTAAGTTTGGACAACTCCTCAATCTATCCAAATCACCTGATTTGATTTGGAATTTAGGATTTGTCCTGATCCAAAGCACACCTCTACCTTAGAAATTTTGCCTGTGTGGGATGGGACTCCTAATTAACTTCTTGGGTAGATATCTAGGGATACATGGAACCCCTGGGAGAAAATTCACTAGGTTTATTGCAAACCTCTGAATTTTCCTTAATATTCCTCGGTTGTGCTGGATGAGGAACCTTCAATTTAACTTCAAATTTTGAAATTTGGGTGGCAACTGTCAACTGAACATTTTATTTTAACCATCCTTTGTTTTATTAAACTGTATCTCCACATCCACATGCAAAGTGTCATCTATATATATTTAACAATAATAATAATTTCGCAATGTAGCAAAAATAATAATTTAGGTGGCCCTGGAAGGCTCAGTTGCCCCCTCGCTAATCGTGTGCTGCCATATAGCAAAGCCAGAATCCTTCTGTTTAACTACTACACATCTCTCTGTTTTATTTTGAACTTGTATATTTTATGTTTGGTTGTAATTGTTGTTACTCATCCTGAATACTGTGTAAGCAGTAGAAGGGTGGAATATAAATGTTCGTAAGTCTGTAGCCCCATGAAGGCATTTGTCTCCTCACATGTAGGACAAAAAGGGTAGGGATGTAGAGGATTTTCAGGCAACAGACATCAATAGCAGGGGGATGTGGGTGCACACGTAAGCCCTGATCCCAATGTCTCCGCATGCCCGGCCGTCAGTTAGACCTTCACACATTGGGTGCAAAAATCTGTATAGGGTTTTGTAGGGCTCTGTGACCACTTACAGAGGTATCATGATCAGTAAGCCTGATAAGGCAGGTTTCATGATCATGAAATCTCTGCAAGCATAGTAAGCTAAGCATGCTCACAGAGCCCTATACAAACCCCCACACTCAGTGTGCAGAGTGTTAACCAGAAGATGCGCAAACAGCAGTGTCTGGGATGGGGCTTACATGTCCACTAACACCCTTTCCCTCTACATGAAAGGAAGCCTGTATTGGGCTTGTGTGTATAAATAAATAAACAAATAAACAAATAAAATATATGATTGCTCCATCATCTATGACACCAGAAACGTATGTAGGAAGTGTTGTTCATCCTTCAGTTCCCCTTTGTGGTTCTTTGCAGTTGAAGAACAGAGATGTCCTACTTATAACAATATCTTCTCCAACATAAAAACCAGTGATCATTCTTCTTTATCCTCAAAACTCTCTGGTTTACAGCACCAAATGCTATTCTGTGCCTGTACAACCATAATAAAAGTCTGCAATATTGTAAGCTTTATCACTCTCCAAACTAGTATGCTGTCTACCCCAGTTATTTTTTATTTATTGGCGACAGCCTTTCTCTTGGTGTCTCTACTCTGCTTGAACTTCACAGTACAAATTCGAGTGTCAAATGTTATATTGGGTTTTGGAGCTACTAATTTCTCCTGAATGATGGAAGATGTAATATTCATTTCACCTGACCACCGCCAACGGATGACAACTTTATTTGTGTATGATCTGGGCCCATTTCTTATCTGACCACAGTCATTGCACTTTGTGATGTAATTTTCTCTCATCCCTATGGCCATGCACTTACATTAACCACTGTCCACACCTAACTAAGGATTACCAGGAGAGAAGGCCCATACCTCAAAGTTCCTCAGAGAAAGTACAGAAGTTGGAGACATAATGAGGAGTAATTTTAATTTTCATAGGATGAATAAAAGCCATAGTTGTGGTATTCACTGTGTTTCCAAGGCAGTTAATGTCAGGTGCTGTGGGCTCAAACTGAGAGATCAGACATGGGTTCCTTCCTACCTGGCCCATTGACACTGCTTGGCCAAGAAGGGAGAACTGCAGGCAATTCCAGCTGGTAGACTCACATAAGAACCCCACTTCTTCCTGGCCAAGAAAAGCAAATAATATGGAAAAGCCAATGCAATGCTGCCTTTAAGTATCAACATTCTGGCTACCCATTGTTGCGCAGTGTACAAAAGAGGCACCAGCTGTAAACAAAGATGCCCTTGGGCACACAGCTGTAAGACAAACGCTAGTAGAAACTGTTTTAACTATTTATATAATCTTAAGTGAATGTAATTCAGTTTATAATCTTGGTCACATTGAACCAAAAAAATTAATTACCAACAAACATTTCATGGATGAATTATCCAATGTTACAGTAGAAGTTGTGAAGAGGGAATTCACCAGGAACTAATTGCATACAAATGACACTGGCTGAAATTCCCTTTTCTCTACAACTGTTAAAGTTTCATGAGCCCTGTCCTCCTCTTCATATGGTCAGCCTAGAATTACCTCATTTTAGGTGCCCTTGAAATCAAGCCTGGTGTTAGGTGTCAGATACTTCGTAGACAATTCACAGGGCTGGCCCTGTGAATTGTAGACTGAAGACTTGGCAATTTGTCTTGAGAAAATGTATCTCTGCTTCTCTGGTATGTGCTTATCTCAAATGGTAGGCCGACGGCCTTGAACGTTCTCTGGGAATTAAACTATGCTTTGCAAAGGTGGGGGCTATCTTCCTCACACATCAGAAGAGGTTGAACCGTGCCGCCCTGTTGGTACGTGAGTTTAGATTACAGGCCTGAAGCCCTGTCTATCAAAGTAACTTAGAATTTGCCTAGCCTCTACACTATATTGCCTTTGTCCTGAGAGTAATTCCGTTGCTAGGAATTATCTCGTCTATCCTCTTGCTGCTCTGCTACTGCTGTGAGTTACTATTCTGATTTAGAATTGTGAGATGCACTCTATACATGTTCTGTTGATGTTTGGACTTATTACTTCTAAAGAACTCTGCCATGAAAAGTGCACTGTGGCTTTTCATAGGTTTGGACTTGAGATTACTGTTCTGGATTCGTGTTCTATAGCTTGCTGTCTCCCTCCATGGAGCCAAAGTTACGGGCAGAGGGAGGCAGAAGCTGATCGTTGCTGTTCTGAAACTCGTGTGTGTGTGAGACCTGTGAGAGGACCTTCCTCAGAGCTAAAGCTACGTGAATTGGGAAGGCTCCCTAGGTCGAAGAGGTTCATTTCCTGGCTTCTGGCTTCCGTAGTCAGCTCAGCGTTCCCTGACAGGCTGAGTGAAGATTTAGTTGCCAGTTGACCATTATACTACTGTTAGGAGGCCTAATCCTAGAGTCTCTCTATGTTCCAGAGGATTCCAGTGCAGCGTGGCCGCTCCTGCCCTCTAAGGACTAGAGTTAATCTCTAAATGTCAGTCCCTGAGTGAGTGCTGTTCTCATTAAGCCGTTCTACCTGAAAGCTGTGTGGTCCGTCTTCAGCTTCAAGTGTGTCTTTGCAGAAATGAAACCGTTATGCTTTGAATCTCCGTGTGATTACAATAAAAGAAATCTCACTGTTATTGTTGTGTATCAGTGTACCTGAAGTCGTGAGCAAGAACTTTAGAGAGTTAGCCAGAGTCACGACAGTATAATTCCTAGCCACAAAGTCAAGACCTGCTGTGTCCAGAAATCTCCCGCTAGAGATCTCCCTCAAATTCGAAAAGACCTGCAGGTGATTCTCTTCAACACCGAGACTGTGTAAATTCTTCAAAAGAGTAAGTAGATCTCCCTGTTCCTTGGATTTTACAAACCTTTGCCTGCATTCCTGCAAAAAATTTATGACCTGCCTGAAAGATTCACCCCCCCTCCACCGCATCATTTTTGCTAATTGAGATCTATCTGCGAATTGTACTTTCGTTTTCCTCGCCAATAGATGCCGCTTCAAAAAGGAGAAGAGAGGGGGAGAGTAAAGATAAAAAAAAAAAACCTGTCATCTGCTTTCGTTTTCAGTCAATTTAAAACTCTCTTTTTTTTCTCATCCTTGCTAAAGACACTGTTCATTTGATTTGAAACTTTGAATTTTGCTATTATCTGCCTTGTCATTTCTACAGTGATTTTGTTCTGTATTATGTACCACATGTTTTGCTCTAATTCTGCCTTTTTAATGTTTCTTACCATGTACAAAATATTTTTAAAATGTCATTGTTGATTTTTAGAGCTTAAATCAAAATGTTCTGTGTAGAAAGTTTTTTCTCCCTGCTTGGAGGCTTTTCTCTTTTCCCTTGACTGTCTCCGTTGCGCGCCGGAGAGAGTTGGGGGGAGGAGTATGAGTTTTCCAAGTTGGGAGGACATTTTGGGGAGGGGAAGATGTTAGGTGTCAGATACTTCGTAGACAATTCACAGGGCTGGCCCTGTGAATTGTAGACTGAAGACTTGGCAATTTGTCATGAGAAAATGTATCTCTGCTTCTCTGGTATGTGCTTATCTCAAATGGTAGGCCGAAGGCCTTGAACGTTCTCTGGGAATTAAACTATGCTTTGCAAAGGTGGGGGCTATCTTCCTCACACTGTGGCGTCATCAGAAGAGGTTGAACCGTGCCGCCCTGTTGGTACGTGAGTTTAGATTACAGGCCTGAAGCCCTGTCTATCAAAGTAACTTAGAATTTGCCCAGCCTCCACACTATATTGCCTTTGTCCTGAGAGTAATTCCGTTGCTAGGAATTATCTCGTCTATCCTCTTGCTGCTCTGCTACTGCTGTGAGTTACTATTCTGATTTAGAATTGTGAGATGCACTCTATACATGTTCTGTTGATGTTTGGACTTATTACTTCTAAAGAACTCTGCCATGAAAAGTGCACTGTGGCTTTTCATAGGTTTGGACTTGAGATTACTGTTCTGGATTCGTGTTCTATAGCTTGCTGTCTCCCTCCATGGAGCCAAAGTTACGGGCAGAGGGAGGCAGAAGCTGATCGTTGCTGTTCTGAAACTCGTGTGTGTGTGAGACCTGTGAGAGGACCTTCCTCAGAGCTAAAGCTACGTGAATTGGGAAGGCTCCCTAGGTCGAAGAGGTTCATTTCCTGGCTTCTGGCTTCCGTAGTCAGCTCAGCGTTCCCTGACAGGCTGAGTGAAGATTTAGTTGCCAGTTGACCATTATACTACTGTTAGGAGGCCTAATCCTAGAGTCTCTCTATGTTCCAGAGGATTCCAGTGCAGCGTGGCCGCTCCTGCCCTCTAAGGACTAGAGTTAATCTCTAAATGTCAGTCCCTGAGTGAGTGCTGTTCTCATTAAGCCGTTCTACCTGAAAGCTGTGTGGTCCGTCTTCAGCTTCAAGTGTGTGTTTGCAGAAATGAAACCGTTATGCTTTGAATCTCCATGTGATTACAATAAAAGAAATCTCACTGTTATTGTTGTGTATCAGTGTACCTGAAGTCGTGAGCAAGAACTTTAGAGAGTTAGCCAGAGTCACGACAACTGGTGAAGTTTGTGCATCACAAAAGTGTATGACAACATGTGGGGGGTTATCTTATCTGGTCACTGCAGCATACTAGCTTCATTTAGAATACTTTGTTTTGCTATTATATAGGGTGACCAGATAAAATCCAGATCAGGGCTCCTATAACTTTAACAGTTGTAGAGAAAAGGGAATTTCAGCCAGTGTCATTTGTATGCAATTAATTCCTGGTGAAATTCCCTCTTCATCACAACAGTTAAAGTTGCAGGGGCCCTGCCTTCTTTTGTATATGGTCACTCTAGTATAGTGCCTGCAACTTTAACTGTTGTGATGAAGAAGGAATTTCACCAGGAAGTAATTGCATACAAATGACACTGGCTGAAATTCCCTTTTCTCTTCAACTGTTAAAGTTACATGAGCCCTGACCTGGATTTTATCTGGTCAGCCTACTATTATATATACATCCTGCTCTTCCTTTAGAAAAGTCAGAGGGTTCTCAGAAATTTACCATGCAAACACTAATCAGGTTCACCCTTGCTTAGCTTTAACAATTTTATACACCAGGTGCTTCCAGACACTTCACTGAACAACAGGCAAACATTACACACAGCCACCAAACAAGATGTCTACCAGCACAGAGACTTACTCTGAAAACACCCTTTTGCCTCTTTAAATTCTATCACTGGAAGAAAGCCTTTGATTTGTCCTCCATCTAATGGTTCTCTTTTTCTGCACTTTGAATTTATTACTTATTAAAATTGAAATATTTACATCAGAAGACAGATTTATTCATTCAAGTTAAGAGGCTTGACAGATGGTTTCCCCACATGCAACCTTGTTAATGCATTGCATCCTTGACTTGGAAAGGTCACTGACATGGTAAATGGGACTTGCTACAACCTCTGGATTTATTCCATCTCAAACATTTTATCTGAAGTATCAAATTGCATTTAATTTTCTTTCTTAAATATTTATTTATTTATTAATTTATTTATTGCATTTTTATACCGCCCCATAGCAGAAGCTCTTAAATATGAGTTTGTTGGTTCTGTCTCCCAAGGTCAACAGACAAATGCCTTCACAATGTGTCCTGGCTTGTCCAGGCTCATGGAGGCCATTGCAGGTGGGTATGGGGAAAAGAGGGAGCATGGAAGCCAGCCATTGGCAACTTCAAAACAGGGCCATGAGAGCAGGGAGTGGTATGAGTGTATAAAGGCAGCTCACCCCTCTCTGCTGCATCTTTGTTCCTCGCAGCTCAGGGAACTGAGAAGATGCGCAGCAGCAATTACCCCAGTAATTACCAGCAATTACCTCAGTCTCTTCTTTGGAGACGGCAACCCCTTTGGTGTGACAAAGGCTCCTTCGGCAGTGGCAGATTCCTTGGCAGTGGCGACTCCTTCGGTGGCGGCAGAGCGATTCATGGCAGTGGCGGAACAAGGGTGGAGGAGACATCTGATTCAGGGAAAAAAGGCAGTACTGACACATAGAGGCAGACGGGAGATTGGCTGGTCCCTTGGCACTTCCGGTGCCTGAAGCCACTTGCTTCCTGCAGTCTCCTGGCCTAATTAGGCTGAAGGTTTGGAGGAGGGGGTTTTGTGTAGGGCCTATCGAGGCCAGGTCCACAAGGTCCACTCCATGTGGGGAAGCAGTGGAGCGGGCGGAGCGGGCGCCTTGAGGGCTGCGCGCCTGCTTCTTTTTCTCCTGCCGCATGTGCCCTTATCCAGGTTCTGGATTCCCCACTCCACCCTCTAATTCACAACCATTTTCCCCTGCCCATCAGATAGGGACATGGGGCCATTTTGGAGTGTGCCTGCCATGTTTAATTTTGGCCTGGAATACTAGGACTGGGGTGGGGGGAGCTTCATAACGCAAACCCATAATTAGGGCTGCCTTATCTCTCTGTCACTTATTTCCTGTATTAAAAGGGGGAAAGTTAGGCCAGTGGTATGGCCTCCAGCAGTCAATTCTTTCTTATCTGTTTTATTTGCATTTTGATATATCAAGATACAGGCTTTATAGTAATTTATAATTTATTAGCAATTTTTTAATTTAGGAATATTTTACAGATGATAATAATAATAATAATAATAATAACAACAACAACAACAACATATTACAGAATATATAGATTGAGTTTAACATCATGCCCCCAAAGAAGGGATTGGGTGACAAGAAAGGTAAAGGGAAGGCCCCCTCCCAACCTGCAAAATGAGACAGGCAAAGGCGGGTTTTCTTCCTCAGAAGATGAGATTGACCCCAATATTGCTGCAATTTTAGCGCGCCTCCAAGCAGTAGGACAGGATAAAGAAATCCCTGGGGCTCCTGCACCCCCCATCACAGGGTGGGATGGGAAGAGGGCATTGTCAAACTAGGAAACAAGCCCAGGATAAGCTATTGACATCCCTTTCTAACAGGCTAGATGCAATTGAAGCAACCTCCAGCGCAACGCATAACAGGGATTCAAGGGTGGAGACAGCAATATTTCCAGGTGACAGTGGAACAACTCCCACCATGATCAAGAGTCAACAGGAATCACAGGGGGAATCCAGTAATGTGCCACGTACACAAGCCTCGGGGGCAACAGCAGCAGTGGTTCCAGGTGAGATTAACAACCTCATTCAACAACCGCAAACATATACATTGAGGTCCTTTCCCCCATGGTGGGCTTACCCATGGTTCACAGGAATGGGTTAGCCATATGTAAGTAATTTAGGAGTGCCTCAACAAGGTAGCATTCCACCAATGACTAAGTCTAACCATTTAGAAGCTAATATCATGGCACTTACCCCTGCTCCTCTGCCACAACAGAATGCTGCAGGTGGTAGTGATAGGCCATCATTGTTAATTAGACATGGTGAGGGATCTCTGCAGTCACAGTCTACCTCTGTAGTACAACCTCAAATGACAGCTATGGCTTGTGCTTCAATAGGGTGACCAGATTATGACAATCAAAATGCCGGACCCCCCCCGCCACCCCCCCACCCAAAACAACCCCCCGTGCGCCCGTGCCGCCCCCCACCCACCCACCTCCCCCACACCGCGCCGCCCCGCGCTCCTTACCTGGGCGTCCACTTCCCTCCAGTGCTCAGAATCTACTGAGAAACAGGCTTCCTGGCCTGTCTCTCAGTACGCGCCGGGTGATGACGTCATCACCCAGCGCGTTACTGAGGGACAGGCCGCGAAGCCTGTTTCTCAGTAGATTCCGAGCACCGGAGGGAAGCGGACGCCCCAGCAGGTAAGTGCCTCGTGCTGCCCACCTCCCGCCACCGCCACGTGACCCCCCGCCACCCCGGTTTTCCCCCGCTGCCCCCCAGTTGCCCCGGATCGGCCTAGGTTTCCAGGTTAGGACCGGGAAACCCCAGGCCATCTGGACAGCCTAGCTTCAGTCTGGCAAGGCCCAGCGGGCATGCCGGAATTACGCATTAATGACTCTACACAGCAAATTTGGGACCCTTAAGCAGGGCCAGAGAGAAAGAGGCAAAACCAACTGCCAGCACCTCTGCCCCTCTTGGATATCATCACTTGCCAGCAACAAGAGAAAAGATTGTAAAAGGGGAATACATAGATGTCTTCTCCTTGCTCTTCCGTGAACCAGAGGAAAAGGAAAGAGACAAGGCCATGGAGAAGAAATATGAAAAATTGAGGAAGAAAAAGGTCGCCAGGTCACCTGGTTTTCGTATTTATAAGGGGGTGGTACAACAGAGATTCCCTGAGCGAGAATGTATCCTTACAAAATACCTCGATATGATTATTCGAACGTATACAGAATATGAGGGTGGAGCCTGGCTCGCATATGACACGTGTGGCTGATAACTTTCCCCTACAGAAAGTAGATGAAGGAACTGGAGGAACGGCTCTCCTTGACTTGATACTGACCAATACAGAAGACTTAGTGGATAAAGTGGCAGTTACGGGAACTCTGGGGGAAACTGACCATATCATACTTGAGTTCTTGATTTTAAAAGAAGCAAAAGCTGAGTGTAGCCAAATGCGTACTCTGGATTTCAGGAAAGCTGATTTTAATAAATTCAGAACTATGATAAGTAAGATCCCATGGCAAGTGACCCTAATGAGAAAAGGGCTGGTTTCGGACAACACATTAAGCAACGGGGGAGTGGGGAAGCAACCATCAGTTGTGTTGCTTATTGTGTTGTGTGGAGGGTTACACGCCACTCACACACAACTCACAAAAACACTATCCAGCCGAAATAAGCAACTGAGGGACACAACGGGCTTGCACGTTGCTTAGCTCGAAGCATGCCTTAAAGTGTTGTGTGGAGGGGTGTGTGCACTAATTCCGGGCATTGAGTGCATTACGGTGAAAACCCATAGAGGTAGGCGGCAAGAGCGGCCAAACTCGGCTGGCTGCTCCGACACCCCCCGCAACAGCTCACTGCCAATGTCGCATAGCAACAGCAGATGCCCGCCTCCTCCCCCAGCCAGCTGCAAGGAGCACAATGAGGGCCAGCTCCTGGCAGCACATGCGTGGGGCAGCTGGGGCAGCACTGCCACCGCATAGCACCCAGCAATGCGAAATGGACGGCAGCCCTGTACACATGCAAAGCCCTGACCAAAAATACGCTGGATGTGGGGAACGCAGGCAAAGAACAACAAGGGCCGCATGATACGCAACACCCCCAGAGACCCCAGGTGCCCAGGAACACGGACAGCAGCTGCCACCCAGCAGGGAGTGCCCCTACCCAGGCGACAGCAGGCACAAAGCCCGCATGCCCTTCCCTATCACCATACCCAGCAACAGCCAGACTGGGGAAGTGGTGGCCGCATAGTCACCTGTCTTCCACCCAACCTGGCCGGACAGCGCTCATCGGTCATTGCCATCCCCATCCAGGTGCCCCACCTCCACAACACGCTGGCCGGGCCAGCTGCGGGAGTTGTGGGAAACAGCCAAAGGTATGCATAACATTCCCAAGTCATGGAGTGGCCAGCCCCCAACAACCACTCCGCTGCCCGCAAACAGGGACATTCCCAGCAAACATGACTGCCCACTAGCCCCAACCAGCCCACATGCACATGGGACAGAGAACACCAGGTGAGGGGTGCACACACCCAGCAGCAATGTCATCCACCACCCACAGCGCCATGGAGCAGGAGGACAAGGGGAGCCACAACAGTCTGGGTGATGACACCAGCTCCCAGCCCCAAGGAGAGGGCAGCAGCCAGGAGCCTCCTGCAAGACACAGAGCGCCTCACTGGTCCAAGGTCGAGATTGGGGAATTCATAGAACTGTGGGGCAGGCGGGAAGCACAACAGATCATAGCCACAGTCCAGCATGACCAGCTCTACCCGTGGCTCTCCAGGCAGATGAGGGACCGGGGCTGTAGACACGATGCCAAACAATGCAAGACCAAGCTGCACACACTCAAGAGGAAGTTCAAGGAGACTGTCACACACAATAACACAACCGGGGTCGAGCCATGCACCATGCCCTTCTATTATGAGCTGGCACACTTGCTAGAGGAGCACCAAGACGTCATGCCAGGGCACACGGTGGGCAGCGGGGTCACATCCGGTGGTGCTCCACACCCGCGACAACGAGCCCAACCGGCCCAGGGGGCCACCTCACTGACACCTCTGCCCCGGCCACCCAACCACATCCATGGATGGGCATCCCATGGCCTCTGAAGACCAGCACACTGGTGGGGAGGGCCCAAGCAGACCCACTGCCAGCCGGTCTGAGGGCGACGAGCAGGCCGCCGGGTACCCAAAGCCCATCTCTGCTGACACACCTGGCACTCACTGTGCCCAGGAGAGTCACAAAGGTGACGAGTGGGCCAGCGGGAGCCCACAGCCCAGCACAGCCAACATGCCCACCACCCGTGGTGGCCAGGAGAGCCCTGTCCCCAGGTAGCATGTCCCCTGTCACCGCGTCATCCAGGACCACCAGCCCTATGGCCTTCCTGAGGTTGTTTTGTGCAGAGTCACAGGCAAAGGCTGTGCATCTCGTGCCACTAGTGCCAGAGACCCAGCCGAGGGATGATTTATCCGGGCCCTCTTAGGCATGGATGCCACCCACAAAACAATAATAATAATAATAATAATAATAATAATAATAATAATAATAATAATAATAATAATAATATTGTTATTGTTATTTATAACCCACCTCTCCCTACGGATCGAGGCGGGGAACACATTACACATACAAGCATGACAAAGTTACAAATTAAAACAAGAGAAACACATCATTAAAACATTTAAAATTCATCCGGATAGGCCTGCCAGAAAAGAACAGTCTTCAAGACTCTCTTGAATTTGTGAAGACTGTCAGTTTGTCTAACCTCCTCCGGCAGACCATTCCATAGTCTGGGAGCCATAGAAGAGAAGGTCCTCTGGGTAACACTCACCAGCCTAGTTCTGGCTGGCTTGAGTACGTTCTTCCCAGAGGACATAAGAGTGCGGGGCGGATTGTATGGGAGAAGGCGATCCCGTAGGTAGCCTGGGCCCAAACCATATAGGGCTTTAAAGGTAATAACCAACACTTTATACTTCGCCCGGAAACTGACCGGCAGCCAGTGAAGTGATTTTAAAACTGGTGTAATGTGGTCACTCCTAGGTGTACCGGTGACCAACCTGGCTGCCATATTTTGAACAAGTTGAAGTTTCCAGACTAGGCACAAAGGTAGCCCTATGTACAGCGCATTGCAGAAGTCGAGCCTTGAAGTTACCAGTGCGTGCACTACCGTCTTTAGGTCTTCCAACTCTAGGAAGGGGCGCAGCTGGCGTATCAGCCGAAGCTGATAGTAGGCACTCCTGGCTGTCACATCAATCTGAGCTGTCATCTGGAGCAACGGATCCAGGAGTACCCCCAAGCTGCGAACACAGTCTTTCAGGGGGGGTGTAACCCCATCCAGAACTGGTTGACACACCTCCAAACCCAGATTGGGGCCTTTGACAGCAAGCACCTACGTCTTGTCTGGATTCAGCTTCAGTTTGTTTTTCCTCATCCAGCCCATTACCGCCTCCAAGCACTCGTTCAGAGGAAATACACTATCCTTAGCTGACAATGTTGTTGAAGGCATAGAGAAATATATTTGGGTGTCATCAGCATATTGATAGCACCCCGCCCCATGCCTCCGGATGATCTCTCCCAGCGGTTTCATGTAAATGTTAAACAGCATTGGGGAAAGGATGGCACCTTGCGGTACACCACATAGCAACTCCTTTTTTGAAGAGCAGCTATCCCCAAGCATCACCATCTGGAGCCTGCCCAAGAGATAGGATCGGAACCACTGAAGCACAGTGCCCCCGATCCCCAATTCCCCCAGGCGCTCCAGAAGGATACCATGGTCGATGGTATCGAAAGCCACTGAGAGGTCCAGGAGTATCAGCAGGGACACACTCCCCCTGTCGATACTAAGGCGTAGATCATCTACTAAGGCGACCAAAGTGGTCTCAACTCCGTAACCTGCTCTGAAGCCAGTTTGAAATGGGTCTAGAAAATCAGTGTCATCCAAGACTGCCTGGAGTTGAAAGGCAACCGCTCTCTCGATCACCTTGCCCAAAAATGGAAGATTTGATACTGGCCTGTAGTTATTAAGGTCCAGGGGATCCAGGGAGGGCTTTTTTAGAAGCGGCCTTACCACTGCCTCTTTTAAACATGATGGAAAGCTCCCCTCCCTGAGAGATGCATTAATAATATGTTGTAAATGTGATCTAACTGCATCTCCTCCCTGGACAACCAGCCAGGAAGGACAGGGATTGAGAGGGCAAGTCGTCTTCCTCACACATCCAAGTACCTTGTCCACATCCTCGGTACTCACCAACTGAAACTGATCAAGTGTAATCCTACTCGCGGAGTCACTGGACACTCCACTGTCAACCTCTGCTATAACAATGGCATCTAAGTCGGCTCTTATCCGAGAGATTTTATCTGAGAAATGATCGTTAAAAGCATCACAGCGAACTACCGAAGGCTCTAAAATCGGATTCAGGGGAGAAGGAGCCTGAGTTAGACCCCTCACCACCCTGAACAGTTCTGCTGGACGTGAATTCGCAGACGCAATGCGTGCAGAGAAGAAAGCTTTCTTCACTGCACGTATTGCCACTCCATAGAGACGAAGATGTTCTCTATGTCGTGTCTTGTCGGATATAAGTCGAGTTTTCCGCCATCTGCGCTCTAGTCGTCGTCCTTTCCGCTTCAACTCCCTGAGGTCTTCTGTATACCAGGGCGCCCTATTAGAAGCGGGCCGGAGAGGACGTTTGGGGGCGATCGTGTCGAAAGCCCTAGTTAGGTCTTGATTCCATCTATTGACCAGGGCTTCTACAGGATCGTCGACGATACCAGCCATGGAACCCTCCAAGGCTTTCTGGAATCCAGAAGGATCCATCAGCCTTCGAGGGCGGACCATCTTAATAGGTCCGCTAACCCTGACCAGAAAATGATCTGTCCATGACAATTCAGAGGTATTCAATACCTCTGCCCACAGATCCGTCTGTTTGGAACTGAAAACAGCATCGAGGGTGTGACCTGCTGAATGTGTGGGTCCAGAGACCAGTTGGGGGGGTTAGGGTTAGGGTTTCCCTCACCTGCTCATTAACACAGTACCCAGCTGGGAGAGCCTGAGCCCATGTTGGGGCACTGTCATCTCCCAGCCAGGTCTCTGTGAAACATGGCAGTTCAGCCTCCTCTTCTTTGAGGAGGTCATAAATTATGTTTGTTTTGTTTTTAACCGACCTGGCATTACATAGGAGCAAGGAAAGGTTCTGTGGGTGTCCTGGATCGTTCCCCAAGATCCCCGGGGTAGCAGGGCGACCGGAAGGTAAGATGGGTATTAAATATCCATCTCTCCTTCCCCTGTAACGGCATTTCGCCCTGCTATCGCCATATCTCCCTCTGCCCCACACAACAGAAATTGGTGCTCCGAGACACGTTTCAGTCGCCTTAAGTTGTTTATCTTTCTCCGGCGCACGAGAGAGAGAAGGACAGGAAGTGGGCGGGTGCAATGATGTCTGTTGCACCGTCTTCTCTACCCGTGCCATCAGTCCCTCGGCCGCCGCTGTTTTCCCGTCCTGTCCCGGCGTCTCTCTCGTGCGCGAGAGAGAGAGAAGGAGAGGAGGTGGGCGGTGCAATGATGGCCGCTGCACCATCTTCTTGCGCCGTCAGTCCCTCAGCCGCCGCTGTTTTCCCGTCCTGTCCCGGCGTCTCTCTCGTGCGCAATAGAGAGAGAAGGAGAGGAGGTGGGCAGTGCAATGATGGACGCTGCACTGTCTTCTTGTGCCATCAGTCCCTCGGCCGCCACTGTTTTCCCGTCCTGTCCCGGCGTCTCTCTCGTGCGCAAGAGAGAGAGAAGGAGAGGAGGTGGGCGGCGCAATGATGGACGCTGCACCGTCTTCCTGCGCTGTCAGTCCCTTGGCCGCCGCTGTTTTCCCGTCCTGTCCCGGCGTCTCTCACCAATCAGCCAGCACCAGAGCCGGTGCCCACAGCATGGGTAGCAGGGTAGCAGGGTGGACAGGGGGCCCACCACATATGCGGGAGAAGATGGCGGGCAGCAGCTTGATGGTGGAGAGCTTCGATTGGCGCATCCTGAACCCCGTTACGGGAATGGGGCCGGTGTCACAGGAGCTGCAGGTCGAAATGGATCAGCTCATGGAGCTCCAGGTAGGCAATGTCCTGGACGCAGGACTGTCGCCATCCCAGGAAGAGCTGGAGGACATCGATACACAGGGCACCGACATGACCTTCGTGGAAGAGGGCGAGATGGAGGTGTAGAAGCTCCTGGAGACCGAGCTCCAAATTGGTGAGGGCGTGCTTGCGGAGGAGCTGGAGGGTCCTCTGCAGCCACAGGATGAGGAAATGGAGGATGCACCCCCGGAGGAGGAGCCACCCCTTCCACTTACTGGTGAGGAAGACGCGGGCCCAGCTCTTCAAGCCCATCACCTGACCAACGCAGAGAGGTGCACCCACCTGCACAACAGGTGCAAGGCAGACCAGCTGCAGGTGGCAAAAGACCTGGGTCACAGCCACAGAGGTGGCGAGAGGAAGGATCCACAAGCTCTTCACATGCATGGCGGGTGAGGAGGAGACCCGGCACACAAAGGAGTGCATCCTCACCATGTGGGTGACGCGCCTGGCCACCCAACCATGGAAGGCTGCTCCCAGGCCATTCTGGAGTCAGGGCAGGCAGTGCACCGTGGTCTCGTCAACCATGTAAACGGGATGACCGAGGCCATGGCAGCCACCGACACCATCATCGACTGGGGCATGCATGAGCGCACAGCTGCCATTGACCGCCAAACCAAGGCCATCAGGGATCTCACCCAGGTATTCCGAGGAGCCTACCATGGCAGGCCACAGCCCATACCCTACAGGCCACAGCAGTACCTGCCGCCACCCATAGCCCCAGGATACCGGGCCCCACAACAGGCACCGGCTGCAACAGGTGGCTCCGGGATGGGAGGGGGCGGCGTCGGTGGACATGAAACTACCTGCCTGACTCAGATGACAAGGACGGGGAGGGGTATGAGGGACCCTTCCCACTTGACATGCCCTAAGCCTCCAGCATGTATATGCCCCCCTGGTCTGTCTGCCACGGAGCCATGGCCGGAGACACCCCCCTGCCTGCGCTAGGGCCCCTTACTGTGGCCGTTGCCTTGGCTACCACCTCCTTCTAGCTGTTCTGGCCACTCAAGGCCAAGTAGATACAGTGCCCTCCTGTTATAATGTTGCATATCCCAGAGATGTGCCATCCCCAGTCCCACTGTTCCTCATTCCAGACCCATCCAGTCGAGATGCCAGCTCCCTACAGGTCCACTGTGTTCCGACATGGCCGCCCCGGCCAGCGTGGGGTGTCACGTGCATGCCGCCACCCCCGCAAGGCTCCGCGGTGAGGAGATGGGTGCTCGGGTCGGGAGGGGGGATGAGCGGAGGGAACCTGCTATAGGCTCTGTAGCACTGATCACATCCCTCCCTCCTCCTTCTTTTCCCTCCCCAGTGAAGCTGCTCTACTGCTGCCGTGCCATCCCCAGCAGGCGACTGGGCCATATGGAGCGGTGCCTAGGCACTATGGAGCTGTCCCTGCATGGTGTCCTGCATCGCATTCAACGTCTGGAGCGGGCCATCTGGCAATGCCACCTGTCGGTCATCTTGCAAGCATAGGCCCTTCCATCGGAATAGCAGACCTGTACCCCTCCCCCCTCTGTAGTTCCCTCGCATGGTCCTGGAGCGGCGCTGCCCTTAGTGGCCCCTATTCTAGCCTCCTCCTTTCACTCCCCTCTCTGCCAGGTGTGCAGCAGCCGTAACATTGCTGCCTTGTAATCTTGTTCCCACACTCCCGTACTGGGTCGTCCCATGCTGCCCATGGCACTGCCCTTCCGCCCTCCTGCTCTGGCACACCCACATGTCCCCCATGGTGCCTCCTTCCCCATTTCCTGAGCTTCCTCTAGTGCCGATGTCCTGCCAACAACTTGCTGCGGCCAGCTTCCAGGCAGCGCTGCAGGCGGCTATGCAGCACCATGCAGATGCCGATGAGGAGGACGTGCAATGTGCCCAACAGCTGTGCCTGGGTGGCGCCTTGCCCACAGGGCCATTGTTTGGGGTGGGTGGAGGACACTGGCCCCTTGGGGTAGCTGAGACCTTGCCCTGTTGCATGGCCCCCATCCTGCCGTTGCTGCCCAGATGTGTCTCAGGCATGGTAACAGTGGGGGTGTTGGGCAGGGGAACAGCCCTGGAAGCCCTGCACTGGATTCCCTGACAGGCAAAATCTGCCAACCTCCTCAAGCAGCAGGAGACCATCCACCATTGGGTGCTTTAATGGACGGTTGCTGTGTGGCTGGAGATGCAGACCTTGGAGGACAAGGATGATAAGCGTTTCTGTGGGAGCTTCCACATGTCCCGCGCCATGTTCTATCTGCTGGTGGCTGAGCTGACGCCCATCCTGCAGAGGGCTTGTACGGTCATGCACCCGTCCATTCCAGTCTCCAACCATGTGGCGTTGATGCTGTACAAACTTGTGTTCAATGTGGGCTACCTGCCCTTGTCGATGATCTTTGGGGTGGGTGTGTCCACTGCCTGCGAGATCTTCCGGGAGACGGTGGCCATGCTGAATGAGCTGTACCTGGCTGATATCATCCAGGTTGGGGATGAGACAGAGAACATGTGTGGCTTTCGAGCCCTGGGCTTCCCCTGAGCAGTTGGGGTGCTGGAATCGACCCACGTGTGCATCCTGGGGGCCCCTCGCACTGATGAGTATTTCAACCGCAAGTGTTACAACAGCGTAGTGTTTCAGGCAGTGATGGATGCCAAGAGGTGGTTCCTGGATGTGTATGCAGCTGCGTCTGGGTGGTGCCACGATACGGCCATCTTCTGGAACTCCCCCCTGGAAGCCAAGCTGACGACGAGCCACTTCCTCTCCTCCAGCCCTGCTTTCTTGTGTGGGCATGCCATGGGGCCATTGCTCCTGGCCGACGAAGCGTTCACCCTGCAGCTGTGGTTGATGGCCCCCTACCACTACCTGTGCAACGCCATGCAGAAGAAGTTCAACTACTACCACTGCCGTGCCCGCCTGCCTGTTGGGCACACCTTTGGGCAGCTGAAGGAGCATTGGATCTGCATGCTGACATCATCCCGGACGTCATCGTGTGCTGCTGCATCCTGCACAACATCTGTGAGTCCAGTGGGGATGTGTTACTGGCCGACCACCCTGACCTCCCTCAGCTGGGCAACACCGTCGATGCCACTGCTGTTCATGGGAGGGATGTTGTACCTTTCCCACAGCCCCTGAACCCTTCTGGGGACCAATGTTCCCGTGCGGAAGTGACACGGGTGCGTGAGAGGATCAGAGAGTGGATCTGGATGCACTACCCCCATGTGTGAGCATCGGCTGTAGGGTACCATCTGTGGACTGATGTTGCTTCCTACCAGAGAGCACTTGCCTTCCTTCCCACCCTCCCCTTCCGTTACTTGCTGCTTCAAGGTGCCTTACGCTGCTGAGACCTAACCAATGTGCCTTCCTGGTCAGCATCGCCCAGCCTGAGCGTGACTTGCCTTTCTGATTAATCCACCCATATTTCGCACTGGCCCTGTGCCGATGTAACCATTTTTATACGCCATGCTGAATGAAGTTTTTATGCATTCCCTCATGCTTGCCATCGTTCCTGTGTGCCCGGGGGGGGGAGGGAATCATGGGCGGGATCTCTAAGACGTAGAGTGCCCTAGCAGCTGCCACACCACTGTAGTCGGGTGGGTTAGGATCTCTATTGGGGGAGCTGCCATGCTCTGGCTCACACGCCCATGTGTGCATTGCACCAGCTGTGTGCATGTGCACTGACCATGTGCTCCCCTCCTCGCCCACAGATGGCACCCTGGGGCACTGTGGTGGATGGTTGGGGGGGACATGCAGATGGCCAGGCTCGTCTCCAGCCGCTCGGTACATGCACATTCACCTTGGGCCTGCGGGTGTGCCCACGTCATGTGGCTGCAGTTGGGGTGCTATGCCGGGGCCGGGGGGGCCCACTCTGGTGGTGGGCACATCCCTGCCTCCTGTCCGCTGCCCCGTGCTGGGATGGGATGTCCTGCCCAGTGCCTCTGGGCAACCAATGGGATTTGGGAGGCGTGTCCTCCTGCGGCGTCAATGGCGGAGCCTATGGATTGCAGGCCACGGTATGTGCTGGTATACCTCTGGGAGGCTTGGCAGAGGTTGGTGGGTGAGGCGATTGGCAGACGGGCTGTCCATCATGGCCACATACTCCATTTAGGCATGGTGCGGGTTCCACTGCCAAGCAACGCAGGTGGCTGCCATGTCATGTGGGGAGGCCTTCCTTCCTCACGCATGGTCAGTACCCTGTTAACCCTTCTGTTGCCTAATATGTCATCCAAAACCAGCCAAGGAGTCCAAGATGAGTGAGAGTTTTAAAACAGGAAATTTTAAAGGCCCAATTACAAACAATTCCAAAAAGGAAAAAAGATTGAAGACAACAGAAGAAACCAATGTGGCTCCACAAAAAGCTTAGAGATGACCTGAAAATAAGAAAGGCTACATATAAGAAGTGGAAGGAATGTACAAACAAGTAGCACAGAAGTGCCAGAATGGTATAAGGAAGGCTAAAGCTGAGAAGGAGCTGAGGGTAGCGAGGGATGCTAAAAATAATAAAAAGGCTTTCTTCAGATACATGAATGGTAAAAGACAGAAGAAATAAATGGTAGTTCACCAATGGTGGGGGGGGAGGAGAAGGTCAAGTGCAGCTGACATCTTGCACGCCCCCCACCTCCTCTTTTTCTTTCGTGCGCGGGCAATTGAAATGTGTCTGGGAGCACCAATATCTGTTGTGTGGGGCAGAGGGAAATATGGTGATAGCAGGGCAAAATGCCGTTACAGGGGAAGGAGAGATGGATATTTAATACCCATCTTACCTTCCAGTCGCCCTGCTACCCCGGGGATCTTGGGGAACGATCCAGGCCACCCACAGAACCTTTCCTTGCTCCTATGCAATGCCAGGTCGGTTAAAAACAAAACAAGCATAATCTTTGACCTCCTCACAGAAGAGGAGGCCGACCTGGCATGCTTCACGGAGACCTGGCTGGGAGATGACAGTGGCCCGACATGGGCTCAGGCTCTCCCAGCTGGGTATTCTGTTAGTGAGCAGGTGAGGGAAAGTGGGCGGGGGGGCGGAGTAGCTGTGGTCTACAAAAACCATCTTAACCTGACCAGACATCCTGTCCGGCAACTGAATCACATCGAGTGTGTGTACCTGAGTCTGAAGACCAGGGATAGTCTAGGGATTCTGTTAGTGTACCGGCCACCCCGCTGCCTATCAGAATGCCTGGCCGAGCTCACGGAACTGGTCTCGGAGCTGGTGTTGGATTCGCCCAGGCTTTTGGTCCTGGGCGATTTCAAAATCCTATTCGGGGCCGGTTTGTCAGGTGGAGCTCGGGAGTTCATGGCAGCCATGACAAACATGGGCCTATCCCAATTGGTCTCTGGACCCACACATTCAGCAGGTCACACCCTCGATGCTGTTTTCAGTTCCGAAAAGACAGATCTGTGGGCGGAGGTACTGAATACCTCCGAATTGTCATGGACAGACCATTTTCTGGTCAGAGTTAGTATCACGGCTACCACCCGTCCCTGCAGGGGTGGCGAACCTATTAAGATGATACACCCTCAAAGGCTGATGGATCCTTCTGGATTCCAAAAAGCCTTGGAGGGTTCCATGGCTGGTATCGTCGACGATCCTGTAGAAGCCCTGGTCAATAGATGGAATCAAGACCTAACTAGGGCTATCGACACGATCGCCCCCAAACGTCCTCTCCGGCCTGCTTCTAATAGGGCGCCCTGGTATACAGAAGACCTCAGGGAGTTGAAGCGGAAAGGACGACGACTTGAGCGCCGATGGTGGAAAACTCGACTTATATCCGACAAGACACGACATAGAGAACATCTTCGTTTCTATGGAGTGGCAATACGTGCAGCAAAGAAAGCTTTCTTCTCTGCACGCATTGCGTCTGCGAATTCACATCCAGCAGAACTGTTCAGGGTGGTGAGGGGTCTAACTCAGGCTCCTTCTCCCCTGAATCCGATTTTAGAGCCTTCGGCAGTTCGCTGTGATGCCTTTAACAATCATTTCTCAAATAAAATCTCTCGGATAAGAGCCGACTTAGATGCCATTGTTATAGCAGAGGTTGACAGTGGAATGTCCAGTGACTCCGCGAGTAGGATTACACTTGATCAGTTTCAGTTGGTGAGTACCGAGGATGTGGACAAGATACTTGGATGTGTGAGGAAGACGACTTGCCCCCTCGATCCCTGTCCTTCCTGGCTGGTCGTCCAGGGAGGAGATGCAGTTAGATCACATCTACAGCATATCATTAATGCATCTCTCAGGGAGGGGAGCTTTCCATCATGTTTAAAAGAGGCGGTGGTAAGGCCGCTTCTACCCTCCCTGGATCCCCTGGAGCTTAATAACTACAGGCCTGTATCAAATCTTCAATTTTTGGGCAAGGTGATCGACTCTAATTTTCTAGACCCATTTCAAACCGGCTTCAGGGTGGAATACGGAGTTGAGACCGCTTTGGTCGCCTTAGTGGATGATCTACGCCTTAGTATCGACAGGGGGAGTGTGTCCCTGCTGGTACTCTTGGAGCTCTCAGCGGCTTTTGTTACCATCGACCATGGTATTCTTCTGGAGCACCTGGGGGAATTGGGGATTGGGGGCACTGTGCTTCAGTGGTTCCGGTCCTATCTCTCGGGCAGGTTCCAGATGGTGATGCTTGGGGATAGCTGCTCTTCAAAAAAGGAGTTGCTATGTGGTGTACCACAAGGTGCCATCCTTTCCCCAATGCTGTTTAACATTTACATGAAACCGCTGGGAGAGATCATCCGGAGGCATGGGGCGGGGTGCTATCAATATGCTGATGACATCCAAATATATTTCTCTATGCCTTCGACAACATCGTCAGCTAAGGATAGTGTGTCTCCTCTGAATAAATGCTTGGAGGCGGTAATGGGCTGGATGAGGAAAAACAAACTGAAGCTGAATCCAGACAAGACGGAGGTGCTTGCTGTCAAAGGCCCCAACCTGGGTCTGGAGGTGTGTCAACCAGTTCTGGATGGGGTTACACCCCCCCCTGAAACATTGTGTTCGCAGCTTGGGGGTACTCCTGGATCCGTCGCTCAAGATGACAGCTCAGATTGATGCGACGGCCAGGAGTGCCTACTATCAGCTTCGGCTGATACGCCAGCTGCACCCCTTCCTAGAGTTGGAAGACCTAAAGACGGTAGTGCATGCGCTGGTAACTTCTAGGCTCGACTTCTGCAATGTGCTGTACATAGGGCTACCTTTGTGCCTGGTCCGGAAACTTCGACTTGTTCAAAATATGGCAGCCAGGTTGGTCACCGGTACACCTAGGGGTGATCACATTACACCAGTTTTAAAATCGCTTCATTGTCTGCCAATCAATTTCCGGGCGAAGTATAAAGTGTTGGTTATTACCTTTAAAGCCCTACATGGTTTGGGTCCAGGGTACCTGCGGGATCGCCTTCTCCCGTACAATCTGCCCCGCACACTTACGTCCTCTGGGAAGAACTTACTCAAGCCAGCCAGAACTAGGCTGGCGAGTGTTACCCAGAGGACCTTTTCTTCCATCGCTCCCAGATTATGGAATGGTCTGTCGGAGGAGGTTAGACAAATTGACAGTGTTCATGAATTTAAGAGAGTCATGAAGACTGTCCCCTTCCGACAGGCCTATCCAGATGAATTTTAAATTGTTTTTAATGTTGTATTGTTCTGTTGCTTTTTAAAAAATTTAACTGTTGTGATTTTTATGTTTATATTGTTGCTGTTCCCCGCCTCGATCCAGAGGGAGAGGCGGGTTACAAATTATTATTATTATTATTATTATTATTATTATTATTATTCATGAGGATGGCAAATTGGTAACAGATGACAAAGACACCTAATTTCTTTGAATGAGTTCAAATCTCCAGGGCCCGACTAGCTGCATCCTAGAGTAATAAATGAGCTGGCAGAAGAACTCTCAGAACCACTGTCTATTATCTTTGTGAAATCATGGAAGACAGGTGAAATGCTGGATGACTGGAGGAGGGCTAATGTTGTCCGTATCTTCAAAAAGGGCAAAAAGGAGGAACCTGGGAACTACAGACCATTCAGACTGACATCCATCCCTGGGGAAATCTTGAAACAGATTATAAAGATGTCAGTCTGTAAACACCTTGACAACAATGCAGTGATTACTAGAAGCCAGCATGGATTTGCCAAGAACAAATCCTGTCAGACTAATCTGATCTCATTTTTTGATCAGATAACCTCCCTTGTGGACTGTGGGAATGCTGTGGACATAGTATATCTTGACTGCAACAAAGCTTCTGACAAAGTGCCCCATGACATTCTGATTCACAAACTAGTGAAAAGTGGGCTAAATGGAACAACTATTAGGTGGATCCACAGTTAGCTAAAGAATCGTACTCAAAGAGTGCTTATCAACCTTTTCACAGAGGGGGGAGGTAACGAGCGGGGTACTGCAGGGCTCAGTCCTGGGCCAAGTGTTCTGCAACATTTTTAGTAATGATTTGGATGAGGAGGTGCAGGGAATGCTTATCAAATTTGCAGACAACACAAAATTGGGTGGGATTGCTAATACCCTGGAAGACAGAAACAAACGCCAAAGTGATCTTGATAGACAGGAACACTGGGCTGAAAATAACAGAATGAAATTGAATAGGGATAAATGCCAAGTTCTTCACCTAGGTAAAAGAAACCAAATGCACAGTTACAAGATGGGGGATACTTGGCCAATCAATACGACAAGGGAGAAGGATCTTGGAATTGTTGTAGATCACAAGCTGAATATGAGACAACAATGTGATATGGCTGCAAAAAAAGCAAATGCTATTTTGGGCTGCATAAATAGAAATATAGCTTCCAAATTGTGCGAGGTACTGGTTCCCCTCTATTCAGCATTGGTTAGGCTCCATTGTGAGTATTGGGTCCAGTTCTGGGCACCGCACTTCAAAAAGCATGCAGACAAGCTGGAAGGTGTTCAGAGGAGGGAAACGAGGATGATTAGGTGTCTGGAAACAAATCCCTATGAGGAACGATTGAAAGAACTAGGCATGTTTAGCCTGGAGAAGAGAAGAGAAGATTGAGGGGAGACATGACAGCACTCTTCAAAAACTTGAAAGGTTGTCACACAGAGAAGGACCAGGATCTCTTCTTGATCAACCCAGAATGCAGGACACGGAATAATGGGCTCAAGTTACAGGAAGCCAGATTCCGGCAAGAGATCAGGGGAAACCTCCTGACTGTTAGAGCAATATGACAATGGAACCAATTACCTAGGGATGTGTTGGGCTCTCCCACACTAGAGGTATTCAAGAGGCAGCTGGACAACCATCTGTCAGGGATGCTGTAAGGTAGATTCCTGCATTGAGCAGGGGGTTCAATTTGTTGGCCTTATAGGCCTCTTCCAAGTCTTCTGTTCTATGATTCTATGAATCATTTCATCATAGAGTGGCTTTCGACCACTCACTCAGATGGGATGCAAAAGATCATGATCTCTGGCTGCAGATCATGTCGCCAGCCAGACAGGGGTTTTGGAGAACGAGCTGACAGTGGTAATCTTCTTGCTAAGAGTCATCATGCACCCAATTTGATAGGGAATGCGGGGCAGGGGGTTCAACACCACCTTCCTTCCTGGGAATACAGGGCAAAGGGCAACTATACTCTCATCCATTGTCGCTACCAACATGAGTGCCCTATATGCGGCAATCCACACCCAGCCTCCACCTGCCCCAGAACAAAGGGAGGAAGTGGCGGGACATGATGGCCAGGGTTACAGAAAACCTGGTGGCCAGAAACCTTCTCCAAAAAGACCCCAGTCCAATTAGGCTGGGACCTTTGAGGCGTATCCTGGCAGATTACCCAAAACAGGTCTATGCACAATACCTGGAACTGGACTTTTCAGAAGGTTTTCGCATCCCCTTTCTGGGTCCGCGAAGGGCATCTCAATCAGATAACCAGAAATCAATATTAAGTATGGAACAGTTAGTTCAGGAGAAGATCAATAAAGAAGTTGAGGCTGGGAGGGTAATTGGTTATTTCCACAATCCCCCAATCAATAACGTCAGAATATCCCCTTTGGGCATTGTACCCAAGAAAGCGCCAGGGGAGTATAGGCTCATACATAATTTATCCTTTCCAAAAGGGGAATCGGTGAATGACTCCATACCTGAGCATCTCTGTTCTGTGTGATATGCCTCTTTCAATGCAGCGGTGGCTATTGTGCGCAGATGCGGAAAGGGGACATTGATGGGCAAGTGCGACATAAAGTTGGCATTTCGCATTATGCCCATCAACCCGGCGGATTTCAATTTGCTTGGTTTCTAATTCAGAGGGCAATTCTACATAGATAGGGTGCTCTCGGTGGAGTGTTTTATTTCCTGTGCCATGTTTGAAAAATTTAGCATGTTTCTTGAATGGGCTCTTCAGGCCAGGACTCGCTTATAGGATTCCGTTCATCATTTTGTTGATTTCCTGGTAGTGGGGCTGGCCAGGAGTAGACAGTGTGCTTTTATGATGGCTGAATTCCAGGCCTTGACAGAGGAACTTGGTGTCCCTTTGGCACAGGAAAAAACTGAAGGCCCCATTTCCATTATGAAATTTCTCAGCATTGAATTGGATTCCCAGCAGCAATGTTCCAGATTGCCGCAAGACAATTGGAGACATCAAAGAATAAATTGACTGAAATTAGTATTGTCATAAAGATCATTTTACTCCAGATCCAAACGTTGGTCGGACATTTAAATTTTGCCTGTAGAGTAATTGCCCCAGGTAGGGCCTTTCTAAGGAACCTATATGGGGCCATGGAGGTCTTAAGCCATCCACACCATCGACTGTGCATTACCCAGGCGATCAGGAGCAATCCAGATATATGGTTGTGTTGCCTGGATAATTTCAACGGAGTTTCCTTTTTGAGATAAGACTTGTTATTAGAGGTGGAAATGCAGATTCATTCCGATGCCTCCGGGGCCCTGGGGTTTGGGGTAATTTGGCTGGTCGAGTGGGTTTCTTCCGATATTTGCAGAGACCTCACATTCTTGGATTTTTTCCTAAATATGTGGCAGTGCACATATTTTGTCAAATTCAGTAGTACATTTCTGGTGTGATAATCTGGCAACTGTCCGAACAGTCAATTCCCTGACTTCTCAGAACCCGAGAGTCATGGCTTTGGTGCGAACATTCACTTTGCATTGTCTTCAACACAATATTTTGTTTCAAGCTCAGCATGTACCTGGTTTACAGAACACCATTGCTGATGCTTCATCACATCACCAGGTACAGAGAGTCCGGGAATTGGTACCCTGGCCAAAGCCCTGACTGTAACTCATGCCGGCAACATTATGGAAGATTGGCAGGACGAGGCTGAGCAGGTGATCCGGCTTTCCATAGCTCCTAGTACCAGAACAGCTTATGCAAGGTCAAGTAGGGAGTTTATGAATTTCAGAAGCAAGGCACAACTTCACCAACTATGGCCCATTCTGGTAGATCATATTCTACAATTTTGTGTTGCATGCCACAAAAAGGGCTTATCAGTTAGCACCATTAGTGGTAAGTTGGCTTCCTTATCGTTCCTAGCCAAATCAAAAGGTGTTTCAGATAACACAGCTGACTTTAGAGTATGTAGGGTTCTAAAAGGTTGGACCAGTGAGTCCTATCAAGTCCCAGATGCCAGATTCCCCTTATCTCCGGATATTCTGGAAGGGCTGGGGCAGCTTTGGCCTTCCTTTTGCCATTCTGCATATGAGGCCTTGCTTTTTCATGTGGCAGCTTTAACAGTCTTTTTCGGAGCTCTCAGAATATCCAATCGATATGTCAGGTAGGACATTTCATGTTGGTGACATACAATCTTCCCCACATAGTGTGACACTCAGTTTGTGGCAGTTTAAGACTGATTATATGGGAAAAGGTGAAAGTATTACATTATTCCCATCTTCCTCTGAAGACTTGTGCCCAGTCAGCGCAATGCGAAAATTTTTGGCAGTAAGAGGCAATGGTGAAGGCTCGTTGTTTTGCCACAAAGACCACACACCTCTGACCAAGTATCAGTTTTGGTCCATAATGAAATGTGCTTTCCAGGCACTGGGGCTGGGTAATTTTCAATTTGGCACTCACTCCTTCCTTATCGTGGCTGTATTTAAGGCTGCATCGATTGGCTTCTCTACAGAACAGATCAAGGAGGTGGGACAATGATGATTAAAGGCTTATCGGTTGTATCTTCAGCAATTGCCAAATTGATGGATTTGTATGTCCTTATATTTGCATGTTTAATTATAGATCCCAAGGCATGTCTCGCCCAAGTGTGTGTGATCATCTGTGGGCACAGTATGATCTTCTGGGCCAGAAGGAGGACCACCAGATCCAGCTTTGGGACACAGCTGGGATTGTGTCAGTGAGCCGATATTCAATGGCTAGGAAAGTATGGTATGCATTGGGAGCGGCTTCTCCCTACACTTTTCCAACAGTACATGGGTGGTGTCCCCCCACAGGTGTTGCTAGTTCACTTAGACATCAACAATCTGGATTTGCTGAAAGGCAAAGCCCTGATCTTGCAGGCAATAGCCAATTTTGAGATTATGTGGCAGCATTGGCCAGGTATTTTGATTATGTTGTCCTGTATTTACCATGGTTCAACTGGTGAACAGGGGGCGATTCCAGGGCTATAGAAAGGATGCAAAAGAAGGTTAATAATCACATTTATAAGGATCTGATTAAATATGGCGATGTCAGCACACAACACTCAAATGATCTTGCTGACGCAGAGGGAGCTATTCAGACCGGATGGTATCCATTTGTCTGACAAATGGATAATGATATTTCTTACAGGATCTGCAGAGGGGATTCAAGGATGTTATTAAATTAAGGTGGGGGGAGTGACGAAACAAGTGCTTTGTTTTCTCCTATGGCAGATAGGAGTGGGCATATGGAGCGGAATACGGCAGGCGAGCATTCACAGGCACTGTTAGGGTGGTTGTTAATGCCTGAGGGCTCCCAGCTGTGAGTTTTATGGCCTCAGCTGGTGGGATAAGGGTTACCTTTGAGGTCAACCTTCCTCACTAACCCGGAGCCATACAGTGCAGGGGGGAGTGACATCAGAAGGCCTCCCTACCCCTTACAGGGCAGCCTGGGTAGTGGCAAATTGCGACACCCAAAATGAGTTAGTTGCTGTTGGGTGTCAGATGCTTCATAGACAATTCACAGGGCTGGCCCTGTGAATTGTAGACTGAAGACTTGGCAATTTGTTATGAGAAAATGTATCTCTGCTTCTCTGGTATGTGCTTATCTCAAATGGTAGGCCGAAGGCCTTGAACGTTCTCTGGGAATTAAACTATGCTTTGCAAAGGTGGGGGCTATCTTCCTCACACTGTGGCATCATCAGAAGAGGTTGAACCGTGCCGCCCTGTTGGCACATGAGTTTAGATTACAGGCCTGAAGCCCTGTCTATCAAAGTAGCTTAGAATTGCCCAGCCTCCACACTATATTGCCTTTGTCCTGAGAGTAATTCCTTTGCTAGGAATTATCTCGTCTATCCTCTTGCTGCTCTGCTGCTGCTGTGAGTTACTATCTGATTTAGAATTGTGAGATGCACTCTATACATGTTCTGTTGCTGTTTGGACTTGTTACTTCTAAAGAACTCTGCCATGAAAAGTGCACTGTGGCTTTTCATAGATTTGGACTTGAGATTACTGTTCTGGATTCGTGTTCTATAGCTTGCTGTCTCCCTCCATGGAGCCAAAGTTACGGGCAGAGGGAGGCAGAAGCTGATCGTTGCTGTTCTGAAACTCGTGTGTGTGTGAGACCTGTGAGAGGACCTTCCTCAGAGCTAAAGCTACGTGAATTGGGAAGGCTCCCTAGGTCGAAGAGGTTCATTCCCTGGCTTCTGGCTTCTGTGGTCAGCTCAGCGTTCCCTGACAGGCTGAGTGAAGATTTAGTTGCCAGTTGACCGATATACTACTGTTAGGAGGCCTAATCCTAGAGTCTCTCTATGTTCCAGAGGATTCCAGTGCAACGTGGCCGCTCCTGCCCTCTAAGGACTAGAGTTAATCTCTAAATGTCAGTCCCTGAGTGAGTGCTGTTCTCATTAAGCCGTTCTACCTGAAAGCTGTGTGGTCCGTCTTCAGCTTCAAGTGTGTGTTTGCAGAAATGAAACCGTTATGCTTTGAATTCCGTGTGATTACAATAAAAGAAATCTCATTGTTATTGTTGTGTATCAGTGTACCTGAAGTCGTGAGCAAGAACTTTAGAGAGTTAGCCAGAGTCACGACAGTATAATTCCTAGCCAAAGCCAAGACCTGCTGTGTCCAGAAATCTCCCGCTGGAGTTCTCCCTCAAATTCGAAAAGACCTGCAGGTGATTCTCTTCAACACCGAGACTGTTTAAATTCTTCAAAAGAGTAAGTAGATCTCCCTGTTCCTTGGATTTTACAAACCTTTGCCTGCATTCCTGTAAGAAAAATTTATGACCAGCCTGAAAGATTCACCGCCCCCTCCACCGCATCGTTTTTGCTAATTGAGATCTATCTGCGAATTGTACTTTCGTTTTCCTCGCCAATAGAAGCCGCTTCAAAAGGAGAAGAGAGGGGGGGAGTAAAAAAAAAAAAAAAAACACCTGTCATCTGCTTTCGTTTTCAGTCAATTTAGAACTCTTTTTTTTCTCTCATCCTTGCTAAAGACACTGTTCATTTGATTTGAAACTTAGAATTTTGCTGTTACTGCCTTGTCATTCCTACAGTGATTTTGTTCTGTATTATGTACCACATGTTTTGCTCTGATTCTGCCTTTTTAATGTTTCTTACCATGTACAAAATGTTTTTAAAATGTAATTGTTGATTTTTAGAGCTTAAGTCACAATGTTCTGTGTAGAAAGTTTTTTCTCCCTGCTTGGAAGCTTTTCTCTTTTCCCTTCGCTGTCTCCGTTGCGCGCCGGAGAGAGGGGGGGGAGGGGTAAGAGTTTTCCAAGTTGGGAGGGCATTTTGGGGAGGGGAAGATGTTGGGTGTCAGATGCTTCATAGACAATTCACAGGGCTGGCCCTGTGAATTGTAGACTGAAGACTTGGCAATTTGTTATGAGAAAATGTATCTCTGCTTCTCTGGTATGTGCTTATCTCAAATGGTAGGCCAAAGGCCTTGAACGTTCTCTGGGAATTAAACTATGCTTTGCAAAGGTGGGGGCTATCTTCCTCACACTGTGGCATCATCAGAAGAGGTTGAACCGTGCCGCCCTGTTGGCACGTGAGTTTAGATTACAGGCCTGAAGCCCTGTCTATCAAAGTAGCTTAGAATTGCCCAGCCTCCACACTATATTGCCTTTGTCCTGAGAGTAATTCCTTTGCTAGGAATTATCTCGTCTATCCTCTTGCTGCTCTGCTGCTGCTGTGAGTTACTATCTGATTTAGAATTGTGAGATGCACTCTATACATGTTCTGTTGCTGTTTGGACTTGTTACTTCTAAAGAACTCTGCCATGAAAAGTGCACTGTGGCTTTTCATAGATTTGGACTTGAGATTACTGTTCTGGATTCGTGTTCTATAGCTTGCTGTCTCCCTCCATGGAGCCAAAGTTACGGGCAGAGGGAGGCAGAAGCTGATCGTTGCTGTTCTGAAACTCGTGTGTGTGTGAGACCTGTGAGAGGACCTTCCTCAGAGCTAAAGCTACGTGAATTGGGAAGGCTCCCTAGGTCGAAGAGGTTCATTCCCTGGCTTCTGGCTTCTGTGGTCAGCTCAGCGTTCCCTGACAGGCTGAGTGAAGATTTAGTTGCCAGTTGACCGATATACTACTGTTAGGAGGCCTAATCCTAGAGTCTCTCTATGTTCCAGAGGATTCCAGTGCAACGTGGCCGCTCCTGCCCTCTAAGGACTAGAGTTAATCTCTAAATGTCAGTCCCTGAGTGAGTGCTGTTCTCATTAAGCCGTTCTACCTGAAAGCTGTGTGGTCCGTCTTCAGCTTCAAGTGTGTGTTTGCAGAAATGAAACCGTTATGCTTTGAATTCCGTGTGATTACAATAAAAGAAATCTCATTGTTATTGTTGTGTATCAGTGTACCTGAAGTCATGAGCAAGAACTTTAGAGAGTTAGCCAGAGTCACGACAGTTGCCCACTTAGGCTACCCACTCTGCAGATCTTTAATAAAGTGGCCCTGTTCAAAATCCACATCTGTTATCTTGCTTCTTTATTTCTCCGCCCTCCAGTACTGGCAAATATCTACTCTTTCTTTAACCTAAAGTCTCTTGCTTTTCTGTTTAAATAATTAATTTTTGCTGCTCTTGATTTAAGAAAGATTTATGCAAAGGATGATTAAAGAGAATGAAAAATTCCAGGTTTAGTTCTGAACAATCTTCAGGAAGTTTCTTGGCAAGAAAGAGAAGGGAAGTAGGATTTGACTTTAATGCATCTACCTACAATTATCAAAAGAGCAATATGAACGTGTCCAAATTACAGTAAAATCAATGTCTGAGTTTCAGGAAATCAAGCAGAAAGCTCAATAAATAACACTGAAAGGTTTTTAAAAATAGTATTAGCTTTTAAAAAAAACAATTCATAATAATAATAATAATAATAGATACAATTCAGCTAAAGGGAAGTTCAATTCAGTTCTGCTCTATGGCCAATAAGTTTACTAAAATGAACATTATAGGAAGGTACACAGCTGGACTTGAAATGAATTCTATTAGTGTCTGTGAAGACCGAGCAAAGATGGCTATGGTCTTGCTAGGTCTTGCTAGTGAGGCTGGGATATCCTTGCTGAGAGAGTTCTCAAAACAAGTTTCCAAAACAATTGCTGTCAGTTCCCAGCAGTGGCACCTGGGCCATTATTTGGGGAGGCAAAGAGCCAAGGCGCCAACATCGCAATTAATTGGGGAGTCGGTGCTGAGTGTTCTCAGCTGGGAGGAATGAAGCTTGGGGCAAGACGCCCCTGTGAGAGCCAGGGAGGAGGAGGCAAGAGAGAGGGCTCCAGATTGGCCCAAATGGGTCAAGATCTCTGCTGGCCCAAAAGAGATAAATGCTATAGCAACGGGTTGTGCCTTATCTTCCCCTGAGACTGAGTGTGTGGTCGTGGAAGATCCCTGTCAAGCCAGGTAACTGCTTGGAGCTAGTTAGGTTCATTCCAGGGAAAAGGTAAAACAAGGGGTGTTTCTCCTTAACAAAAAATTACTGTCCAAACAACAAGTTAAGGACTGGTAATTTAACAACAAGTATTCAATAATATATACATAAATTGTAACACAGGTGATATAAATATAATTTAATACAATGACATAATAAAAAAGAAGAATAGATTGCTGGTCAGACGCATTTCAACTCTTGTTGTAGTGCCTTCTTCAGTGACAATGACTACAATAAAAACATACATGAATAAAAACATAATTTATAGTTAATACAGTGTTTGGTGGGAAAAGGAAAATATTTAATTTTACTAAAAACATGCATCCAAAGATTATTGCACCTACCAAAAACTGCATAGCCAAATGCTGCATAACCAAATCTTATGGCCTGGGCTTTCTAATATGAGTAGCCTAAATTGTATTGCGAGTATTTCTCCTGCTTTTAAAATGTTCAACGCTTTCTAAAAGAAAATATAAAACCATATTTTAACAACCAATTTTATCTGGAACATGAAAAATGTAAAAAGGCTGGAATAAATTTAAATCCAGAGCTCGTCAAATAAACTTACAGTCTTTCTCAAATTGCCTATGTTTCCATCTTACTGCAGCTGGGATCAAGATTAACTGTTACCAGCACAGGTTTTATAGTCAAGATAACAAGCCACTCCTGTCCTACTAATTGTTTATTAAATTAGGCTCAAATAGCCCTTTAATTGTTCTACTGATCATTATAGTGCCAAGGCCAATTGCTTAAAGCAATATGCACCCCTTCCCAAAAAAGTGTAACTGGTCCTTTTTATTGTAACAGATGTATTGTAAATGTTTATTTAATTGTATTATATGGATATATATTATTGGACTGTAACTTTTTTGGGAAGGGGTAGGTGCAATAATCTTTGGTAGGTGCATGTTTTTAGTAAAATTAAATATTTTCCTTTTCCCACCAAACATTGTATTAACTATAAATTATGTTTTTATTCATGTATGTTTTTATTGTAGTCATGGTCACTGAAGAAGGCACTACAACAAGAGTTGAAACGTGTTTGACCAGCAATCTATTCTTCTTTTTTATTACATCATTGTATTAAATTATATTTATATTTATATCATCTGTGTTACAATTTATGTATATATTATTGAATACTTGTTAAATTATCATTCCAGGGAAAAACTTGTCACCTTCAGGTGTGATTTACATTGGTTTATTGTATTGCTGCTACTATAGGCTGACCAGATAAAATCCAGGTCAGTGCTCATGTAACTTTAACAGTTGTAGAGAAAAGGGAATTTCAGCCAGTGTCATTTGTATGCAATTAGTCCCTGTGAAATTCCCTCTTCATCACAACTGTTAAAGGTGCAGGCACTATACTAGATTGACCATATACAAAAGAAGGCAGGACCCCTGCAACTTTAATGGTTGTGATGAAGAGGGAATTTCACCAGGAACTAATTGCATACAAATGACACTGGCTGAAATTCCCTTTGCTCTACAACTGTTAAAGTTACATGAGCCCTGACCTGGATTTTATCTGGTCACCCTGTGCTACTACCTCACTTCAATCCTTTCTCCCCCAACCCCCCTTCCCTCCCCCTCATTCCTGTGTCTGTGCTTTTAAGGCTGTCTGTTTGGCTGAAGCCCTACGTGACTAGTTTTTAGATTCTTTTAAGAAATTGCTTCAGCCCTTAATTGTGTGTGTGTAGTTATTTCCAGAGGCTGGCTTGGGCCACTTGACACTGGGCTGGGAAGATGGGCTCTGGGGACATCGGACCATGAGTCCTAGGCCTACCTTTCTTATTTCTTACCCGCCTCTCCCTCTGGATCAAGGTGGGGAACAACATTAAAAACAAATGATATAAAATACATAAACCTGCTTAAAAACATATAAAAACTAATACATTGTTAAAATACTAATAAAACTCTTAAAATTCAACTGGGTAGGCCTGCTGGAAGAGATCAGACTGTATTGCTTTCTTAAATTCTGAAAGACTGTTAAATTGGCAAATCTCTCCCTTCACAGCTTCTATGTTATTCTCCAAGTATTCTCTTTGGTATCTCCCCAAAGCATTGGAGAGCCATTTCAGTGGTCCAATAGAAGTTTCTGAAATGTTCTACCCATAATCATCCTTCTTCCCCTTCCACCTGTCTGGCCATCAACAGTATGGATTAGTTCATTCCTCTTTCACTCACAATTAGCTGTTTAGTTCATGATTTTATATTGTTGATCTATTAATTCTTTATCATTGTCAGGAAGTATGCAAAGGATAATGTTTTTTCAGTCCTTGAAACTGTTACAATCTAAATCAACTGTAGCAAGATTTCATTAAAAAGAAGATGATTAATTTCTATCAGTAATATAGGTACTGTAATATCAAGGATCAGGATTCTATTCTGCAGAATGATCAGTAGCTGCATTTGCAGCTTGGATTAAGACAAAATCCAACTAATAGTTTTGTCAAGATTCCATTTTGGGGGAGCCCATCTCTAAACAACTCATACATCTTGATGAAATTAGTTATGGGAGAGTTTTCCTAGAGTCATTTCAGATTGGCTCTTAGCTAAGCAATCGCCCCCCAAATTCCAGAAATACCTAATCTTATTCCATGCAAATCCAAATTAATTCAGACCCTATTGTAAAAGAAAAACAAATTCCTACTCTGCTATATAGGAGCAAGTAGAAAAGTAGTTTTCCCCAAGGGCTACCAGGGTTGTTGGGGAATGGGGAAATTTCATTTCTCATATCTAATTGCAAATGACACTGGAGGAGAAAAGGGCAAGAACTTTTTTTCCCTTCTCTTCCTTCCCACTGCTACCACCACCAGAGTAGCAGCAACAACCATGCAAATGGATGGGAGGGCAGAGAGAGCAAAGTGACTCAGGAGGAAAAACTGGACATAAAGAGGATTGAGAAATTGTTGGAGAAAATAGCAAATTAATAAATAATAATATATTTATATATTTATTTCTTACCACTTCTCCCTCTGGATTGAGGTGGGGAACAACATTTATTTATTTATTTATTTATTGCATTTTTATACCGCCCCATAGCCAAAGCTCTCTGGGCGGTTCACAAAAATTAAAACCATGAAATCATTTTAAAAATATAAAAGAAGCCACAATCTAAAAACACAGAATAACATACAATATAAAAACACAACCAGAATAAAACCAAGCAGCAGGAATTAATACAGATTAAAATACAAATTTAAAACAGCAAGGGTTAAAATTGAGTTAATTTAACTGTTAAAATACTGGGAGAATAAAAAGGTCTTCACCTGGCAACGAAAAGAGTACAAAGTAGGCGCCAGGCGAACCTCTCTGGGGAGCTCATTCCGCAGCCGGGGTGCCACAGCAGAGAAAGCCCTCCTCCTAGTGGCCACCTGCCTCACTTCCTTTGGCAGGGGCTCATGGAGAAGGACCCCTGTAGATGATCTTAGGGTCCGGGCAGGTACATATGGGAGGAAGTGTTCCTTTAGATAACCTGGCCCCAAGCTGTTTAGGGCTTTAAATGTTAGTACCAGCACTTTGAATTGGGCCCAGACCTGGATCGGCAGCCAGTGAAGTTGGAAAAGGACTGGCGTAATATGGTCTCATTGGCCAGTCCCCGTTAACAATCTGGCTGCCCTGTTTTGTACCAGCTGAAGTTTCTGGACCGTTTTCAAAGGCAGCCCCACGTATAACGCATTGCAGTAATCCAAACAAGAGGTTATGAGAGCATGGATAACTGTAGCTAGGCTATCTCTATCCAGATAAGGGTGCAGTTGGTATATCAGCCTAAGCTGGTAAAAGGTGCTCTTTGCCACCGAGTTCACCTGTGCCTCAAGTGACAGTTCTGGATCCAAGAGCACCCCCAAACTATGGACCCGATCCTTTAGGGGGAGTGCAACCCCCTCCAGAACAGGGTGAACATCACCTTGCAGAACAGACGAACCACCCGCTAACAGTACCTCCGTCTTGTCTGGATTGAGTCTCAGTTTGTTAGCCCTCATCCAGTCCATTACCATGCTCAGGCACTGATTCAGAACAGCCACTGCCTCACCTGGGTTTGTTGGAAAGGAGAGGTCGAGCTGGGTGTCATCCGCATATTGGTGACATCTCAGCCCACATCTCCGGATAACCTCTCCCAGTGCCTTCATGTATATTTTAAACAGCATAGGAGATAAAATAGAGCCCTGTGGAACCCCATGGCTTAAATGCCACGGCACAGAGCAATAATCCCCCAGCACCATCTTCTGAAAATGGCCATCTAAGTAGGAGTGGAACCACTGCAGCGCAGTGCCTCCAACTCCCAGCCCAGACAACCTATCCAGAAGGATACCATGGTCGATGGTATCGAAAGCCGCTGAGAGATCCAAGAGAACCAACAGGGTAGCACTCCCCCTGTCCCTCTCCCAGCAAAGGTCATCCCACAGGGCGACCAAGGCAGTTTCTGTTCCAAAACCAGGCCTGAAACCCGATTGAAATGGATCTAGATAATCCGTTTCATTCAAGAGTGTCTGGAGTTGTCCTGCAACCACCCGCTCAAGCACCTTGCCCAGGAAAGGAATGTTCACCACCAGCCTATAGTTGTTAACATCTTCCAGGTCCAGGTTAGGCTTTTTCAGGAGTGGTCTGATTACCGCCTCTTTTAATGAGGCCGGCACCACTCCCTCTCTCAAATGATATAAAATACATAAACCTGATTAAAACATATAAAAACTAATACATTGTTAAAATACTAATAAAACTCTTAAAATTTGACTGGGTAGGCCTGCTGGAAGAGATCAGTCTTTATAGCATTCTGAAAGACTGTTAAGTTGGCAAATCTCTCCCGGCAGGCCATTCCACAGTCTGGGAGCGGCAGAAGAGAAGGTCCTCTGGGTAATGGTTGTCAGATAATAACAATTAGTAGTATAGCATTTCCAAGTGTCCAAGGCACTTCATATGCATCATTATCAAGTTATAATCCTTAAAATTATATTATAAACTAAGTCAATTCCCCTGTATAGCAGATGATGTAACATAAGCCACCTAGTGATTTCATGGCAGAGGTGAGATTCAAACCAAGGATTTACTGATCTCTTGTTCAGTCCTTAAGTCATTAATCTACACTATCTCCTTCAAAAAAATACAATCTGCATTGCAGTGTGTTAATTGATGTTTTAAAAGAGTTTCTCAAACTGATTCGCCGCAGTGATATCACAATTTTAAAAACACAAACATTCCAACTGGGTTGCAATCCAACTTCTGTGAAACAAAGCAAATTTGTCAATTTGACTGGGTTGCAGGTCCAACGGATGGGAGGAACCTCTGAAATAGCTGAGCAGTCTCTGACATTTTGCCTGCAATCCTATGCACAATATTGTGGAAGTAAGTCCCAATGAACATGGAACTTACTTCTGAATAAATACACATAGGATTACCTTGCACATCTCTATAGTGAGCAAGAAAAAGTGCTTTTGGAGCTTTAAATGTGACCTATAAACAATGAACACTTTTTCTTTTTAAAGACTGCAGAGCTGATTTTTACTCCTGGCATAATGTGGACAGAACTCTTTGGTGTGAGAGAAGATCAGTGCTCTGAAAAGAAACCATGACAAATTGGCTTGGCATTGATCCAAGCTAGAAGATAACTATTTCAGATGCTGCAATCACTCTTGGCCTTCATGCTATTCTTGGGGGAATAGGTTCTAAATTCCTCTCACAAGCACCCATTATAAATCCTTAATGTAACTGAGTGATTTATGGGTAAAGACGGTCTTGGTTGGAGAAATCCCAGGGCACCAAATTAGACATCTCTCCCATCTGACACACGCCTGAATGTAATGAAGGGAATGCATCAGCAGCTTCTATTATTTTTCTGATGTATGGCATTATGGTTCCTTAGGTAGTTCATATTTAATCAAAACTTTAATTTCATGAAAAGGACTTTTCTGAGATTAGGCAAATATTAATGCCTTTTACACAATTGCCTTGCTACAGCTTACAGTGTTAAAAATTAACATTTCAGTGTTAAACATGCATGTACAGTTTAAGGTTTTGTTATGTGTCTACATCAAGAATTCTATCTCCTGAAGAATACTTTCCCTTTAATTACTCTTACCAATTCCAATGAAATAATTCTCAAACTATTTTGAATGAAGATAAAGCTACTTTAAAATGTGCTGGTAAGCGCAGTATAAAAGCCAAAGATTTGGAAGATTATGTTCCAGCATGAGAGAGTCAGTTAAATGGTATTATTTTTCAGATAAGAAATAAAGGGTAGTCTATTTGAAAGAGGGGGCTGTAATATATAGAAAAAGTCAAGGATGTATTAGGCTACCAAAGGGGGCAATAATGCTCCACACTGTGGTAAAGAATAGGGGTGTGCTCTTCGCCCTGGAATTATCTGATAACTGCGAACATCCGCAGTGCATTTGATCTCCCAGAGAGGGAATTGGCTGCTTCTAAACCCATCAAATAATTTCAGAGTGGAGACATGCCCAATCAGAGCTCCTAGTGTCTCTGAAATTATCCTACCATTTTGTGTGTGTGGTTTGTCCCAATAAGGAACATGAGTGTTTTGTGTGTATGGTGTGTCTAAATTGAAAACCTCCCAATAAGGGTGATGGGGTGATGGGGTGGGGCAGTTTTGATAATTGATATTGACATCTGTGGCTAACCAATTGGGATTGCCACAGTACTGTCAGTGACCATGTTATGTTCTCCTCCAATTGCAGTGTTCGGAGGGAGGGAATTTTCTCACAGTCCTTGATTCTACACACTCATTGCTATTCTTGGACTTTCAGCGATCATTTCAGTCAGAGAGAGAGATTCTTTTATCACACACACAGTGCAAAGTGAGATGGGGGTGTTTGCTTGCAAAGTGATATTTAGAGAGGGAGAGGGAGAGGGAGAGATCTCGAGACGACTCTGTTTCTTTGCAGAGAGAGAAGGAGAGGGGGGGCTGTTTTCGTTTGGCTGTCTTTATATGCTTCATTCATTTCACCTGTTCCACCCCCAGTGTACATGTGTGCCTGCCTGTTCTGTTAAAGCTTTTTCCTCCAATGTGCCTTGCAGGGCTGGGTTGTGTGATGATGATGATGATGATGATGATGATGATGATGATGATGATGATGATGATTTTCCCCTTAATGGTTTGACGTGCTGTAGCTCTCCTTCCTCAAAGCTGAGCCTTCCTAGCAACACTTGGCTTCAAAGTTACAAGTGTCCTCTTCTTGTACTTTTATGTTTGTGTATTTTAGGGTTGTGCCGTGCACACAAGCAGTATGCAATTAATAAAGCACACTTTGATAACACTCCATCATGAGGCATGGGAAACACTGACTGCTGCTGCTGGTTCTGGCTATGGGGGGGGAGGGAGTGCACTGTGCAAGGCTGGTTGGTTGGTTGCACCTTTCTGCTTGGGACCATAGAAATCAGCCACAGTGGTGCTTCTGGGCTGGCATTGTGAGTAAGTAAGCTTCTACACCTGAGTAAGGCAGGCTATTTGCTTCTCAGTTAAACTATTACTCCTATTCACTGGCTTGACATCCAGTGTGTGGGGGGGTTGTTGTCATCCTCCTCTCTCTCGGTGTAGCATCCTATGGGGAAGCTGTTGTTGTTGCCTTGACTTGACTCGCTCCAATGTGCCTGACCAATAGTGGGGGAAGGGTGCCTCCTCTGCATCCTGCAAGACTCCTGTCCTCTCTTGAGGATGGGCAAGCTGTATGCTGCTGTTGTGGCATTTATTCATATATATTTACTTTCCCCCCCCTCCCCGTTCCCTCCCCTCGCTTGTTTTGTTTCAGAACTTTTCTCTATTCTCTATTCCCTGGTGGTATATTAAATCAATTGTATATATTTTCTTTCTTTCATGAGTCCCATCATTTTTTGTACACTTCTGCCATGTTTTTTCTATTTGGTTCTTTTTTCATTTAGTCTATGTATTTTTGTCACTCGGTCCTGAAATAATCTCTTTTCTTTTTTCCTTTGTGAACTCTTAACTTCTGTGTCAGCTTTTCATTTATCACTATGTTCCGAAGTTTCTTTTACCACATAGTTATTATCAACATCCGAGCTGTCTTCCAGTTACTTTCTATCAATTGCCTTTCCACTGTTAACATTAAACCAATTAATATTTTTTCTTTTATCTTTCTATTTTCTTTAACATACATATTCAATAAACCTAGCTCTGGTGTTTTGCAAATCTTGTGATCAGTAATTTTTTCTGTTTCTTGAAAAATCTTATCCCAAAACTTCCTAACCTTTTTACATTCCCACCACATATGAATTTGGGTTCCATTATCTTTACATCCTCTCCAGCACAATGGTGTTAAGTTGCTATTAACTTTTGCCAACCTCACAGGTGTCAGAAAACGCCCCTCCCCTGCGTCCTGCTGGCATGGTCGCAGGGAGGCAGCTGCTGGTGGGGACGAAAAGAGACATGCCCTCCAGACATTGGCTGGGCGAAAGTGGCAACACTAGCTGGGGGCAGGGCGGTGCAGCCTATATTAGGTGGTCTCACCCAGCTCCTGACCTCTTTGCATTCGTGGCTGTGGGACAAAGAATGCTACGTTCGGCTTCCCTCTCGTGGTCCACGTGGCATTGCAGGTGTCTCCAGCGGCAGCTTCAGTCTCAGAGGAAGAGCAGGGAGTGATTCTTTGGAGCAGAAAGAAGATGCTGCATGACAGGAAGAGCAATGAGAAGCAGCAGGAGAGGCGCGCCTCCTCACCAGTAGCCCAGACGGGTGGCTGGTGGCATTGCAAGTAGCAGTAGCAGGGGCTTATTACGCCCACAAGTTTGAAAGGGAAGAGCCTATAGGGCCTTCCCTGTTTCAATTACCCAGCAAATGTTGTTGTGGGAAAGCGAGGGGGTGGTTTCAATTACCCAGAAAAGGGTTTTTTGTGGGGAAGTGAGGGGCTGTTTGGGGGTATTGGCAGGGGGATTTCATATCTAGTTATAGCTCCTTGGTAGCACATACGCATTGAATGCAGAAAGTTTCAGGTTCAATCCTACACACCTCTAGTTGAGTTTGGCATTTGGTAATTTTGTAGCTGGCCTGGGTAGAACTGAGGGATTTTTTATATACAAGGATCATTTACACAGGGGACAACAATTATTTCACACCCTACATAAGCAGTTTTTCTAAGATGGGAGGGTTCAAGAGTAGCTACAGAAAGATTTTACTCCAATAAAACAGTATTGATCAAGCATTGCAACTGCATAATACAAAGTAAGGTAGTGGTTGCAGGGTTGGACTGGGAATTGGGAGACATAGGCTTGATCCTTTGAAAATTCCTGGCATTACAAACTTAATATGCCTCCCAAGAAGGGGAAGGGGAAGGCCCCATGCCCTCCTGCAAAAAGGCCAGCTCCAGTGCCTGTATCGTCTTCAGAGGATGAGGGTGTACCGGATATTTCTCTTATACTTGCACAATTGGAAGTGGTGGAAAGGGGCAAAGGAATACATCGGGCTGAGAAACCGGCTTCTAGGCAGAATGTATATGCTCACCGCAGACATACAAGAAAGCAGTCACAACATGATTTGTTATTATCCATAGCATTCCATTTGGCGTCTGGCAGTGGCAGTGGCACGCAGGTTCCAGTACAGGCAGGGAAGGGTCCTGCAACCACACAGATGATCACGCAGCCAGGGACAATGGTCAGCCAAGCAATGGATACAACGGGCATTGGAGGGCAGGATCAAGGTAAGTTAGGTCAGGGGCCTTCCTCTCCTGCACAGGATTGGGCCTTATGGGCCTTGGAGGTGGCTGACTTTGCTTTCCAGCTTCAAGTGGCCATAGGCAAGCCCACAAGTGGAGGGTCAAGCCAGCCAGGATGCTATACCTTCCATTCGTGCTACGCCTGTGCCGGTGCCATCAGTTGAGGGGACGACTAGAGCTAGTGAACCAAGTGTGAATAGCGAACTAGTTACCCAGGTTCAAGATCTGATAAGAACAAATATAGACAGGGTGCCTGAAGTTGTTTTATCACCTGCAGTGTCAGCAGTGGGCAGCCCGCAGTTGACCACACCTTATAAATGCTCCATGGCATTAGAAGCCAATAAGAGAGTACAGCCGGCTGCTGCAGTAACAGCAGCGTGCACTTCAGTGTGGAAAGGGCCTGCCTGGCCAGTCGTACCTGCCCAGCAGTCTGTAGCCATTAGTGACCCATATGCCAAAGTGGATAAAGGTGCTATTCCAATGGGAGCAACTTCGACTCCCATTCGATACCACCTACTGCTAGCCACCCAGGTAATAATTTAGCGTGGCGATTTCATTGATGTTTTTTCCTTATTGTTTTGGGAATCCGAGACAAAAGACAAGGAAGATCAGGGGGATATAGATCAGGAAAGATTTAGCAGGAAGAAGGTGGCTTGCAATTGGGCAAACTGGTTGCCTGGGATTTTATCTATATGGGGGTTCTGCAACAAAAAATCCTGGAACGGGGCTGGATATTGACAAAATACTTTGACAATATTTACTGGGCTTATACAGAATATGAGGGCAGAGCCTGGTTAGTGTACAATGAGGTATTCTGTATGCAGGCTCATTTGATCCTTCCCTTCACTGTGATGTTAAGGAATAGGACCTTTGGCTTCGGTGACAGATTGGAGAGTGGGCATATTCTGTAGGGATGTGCACGGCCACCAAAATTGGATCAGAATTGGAAACATAACTTCTGATTTTGACCTGAATCATATCGAATAAAATCAGATATGCCTTGAATTGTTTCGGATCCAATTCCGATATGAAAATCGGATCTCTGATTCGAGCATCGGACGCCATTTTGAATTATTTTCCCCATAGCCTGTGGTAAAAAAAATGCCTATAACATTTTTTTTATTTTCAAAGATAGAAACATGAAACTTGGCCACATTGCAGATGGCTTTGAGGTACTTATGTGTGAGAAATTTCAGAAATAAATGTGTATGCGTGTAGTGGCATTGATGTTTTGAAAAATAAACCAGGAATGCCTAAAACTTCTTTATTTTTAAAGATCCACACATGAATCTTAGGCACATTGCAGATGGTGTGTTCATACTCATGTGTGTGAAATTGCAGAAACATATGTGCAGGCATGTAGTGGCAAGGAATTTTTGAAGAATCAGTTGCATTGGGAGAAAGAAAGTAACACCTTTAACTTTTTTATTTTTAAAGATAGAAGTATGAAACTTGGCCACCTTGGAGATGGCATGTAGGTAGTTATGTGTGAGAAATTTCAGAAACATAGGTGCATGCGTGTAGTGGCCAGGTATTTTTGGAAAAATGAGGAAAGAAACACCTATTACTGTTTTATTTTTAAAGATAGAAACATGAAACTTGGCCACATTGCAGGTGGGTTTGAGGTACATATGTGTGACAAATTTCAGAAACACAGGTGCAGGCATTTTGTGGCTATGATTTTTTTTTTAGTTTAAAAGTTCTAAAGGTTCCAAAACAGTGGGGGGAGAAGGGGGTGCTGTTTGACAGCTGTCAAACCCACTGTTTGTGAAGGAAATTAGTGAAGGAAATTGAGGCAGGAAGAGTTTTAGGCCCGTTTTCAGTGCCGCCAATTCCAAATTGTATAATATCCCCATTGGGCATAGTACCCAAGAAAGTTCCGGGAGATATCAGGTTAATTCATAATCTGTCTTTCCCAAAGGGTGAATCGGTTAACTATGCTATCCCTGCACACTTCTGCACTGTTCGTTATACCTCATTTGATGCAACCGTGTCCATGGTTAGAGCCTGTGGGAAGGGGGCTTTAATCCGCTTTCTGCATTTTGCTTGTTCATCCTGAGGATTTTAACCTGTTGGGGTTTTCATTCCAGGGACAATTTTACGTTGACAGGGCAATGCCAATGGGATGTTTCATCTCACTCGCAATGTTCAAGAAGTTCAGTACGTTTTTGGAGTGGGCCTTGACGGATTGAACTGGCGTGCAATGTGTGATTCATTATTTAGGTGATTTTCTGTTTGCTGGTCCCAGGAATGCCACCCAGTGTGCTTGGTTAATGCAGGTGTCGGGTGTCATGTGCTTCATGAACAATTCACTAAGCGGGCTTAGTGAATTGTGAACTGAAGGTTTGGCATTTTGTTATAAGAAGAAATTGTCTCTGTTCTCTGCTTATCTTTAACTGTAGGCAGAAGCCTTGAGTTCTGTGAGAATGAAAGTTGTTTAGAAAAAGGTGGGGGCTCTCTTGCAGACTGTCCCTCACATTGTGTTGTCATCAAGAAGAGGTTGAACTGTGCCGCCCTGTTGGCACAGGAGTTTAGGATTACAGGCTTGAAGCCCTGTCTGTCAAAGTAGCTTAGAATTAGCCAGCCTCTATCCTATATTAGCTACATCCTAAGAGTAATTCCTTTGCTAGGAATTATCTCGTCTACTGCTCTTGTGTCTCTGCTGTTTCTGTTTTGCTGTTTGCTATGCTTGCCAAGAAACTTGTGTTTGGGACTCTATCTGATTTGGAAATGCTTGATGCACTCTGTACATGTTCTGTTGCTATTTGGACTTGAAACTTCTAAGAGCTATGCCATGAAAAGTGCCCTGTGGCTTTTCATAGATTTGGACTTGAGATTACTGTTCTGGATTCATGTTCTATAGTCTGCTGTTTCCCTGCATGGAGCCAAAGTTACGGGCACAGGGAGGCAGAGGCTGATTGTTGCTGTTCTACAATTCTATGTGTGGGGGACCTGTGAGAGGACCTTCCTCAGTGCTAAAGCTATGTGAATTGGGAAGGCTCCCTAGGTCGAAGAGGTTCATTTCCTGACATCTTGTTTCCGTGGTCAGCTCAGCGTTCCCTGACAGGCTGAGTGAGGATTTAGTTGCAAGATGATCGTTAATCCACTGTCAGGAGGCCTTCTCCTTGAGTCTCCCTGTGTTCCAGAGGATTCCAGTGCAGCGTGGCTGCTCCTGCCCTCTAGGGACTAGGGTTAACTCTAAATGTCTACTCCTGAGTGAGTGCTGTTTGCATTAAGCCGTTCTACCTGAAAGCTGTCTGGTCCGTCTTCAGCTTCAAGTGTGTGTTTGCAGAAATGAAACCGTTATGCTTTGAATTCCATGTGATTTACAATAAAAGAAGTCTCACAGTTGTTCAAGTGTGTCACTTTGCCTAAAGTTCATGAGCAAAAGCTCTGGGGAGAGCTAAGAGTCACGACAGCAGGTGTTTGAGGATTTGACTGGGAACCTTGGGGTTCCCTTGGCAAAAGAGAAGACTGAGGGTCCCAGTTCCATACTTACTTTTTGGGGGATTGAATTGGATACTGTGAATCAGTGCAGCAGACTTCCCAGAGAGAAGTTGGCATCACTAACCGAGAAGATTTTGGCAGTTATTGGTTCACGCAAAGTTTCTTTACATACACTCCAAGAGGTGGCGGGCCATCTAAATTTCGCATGTAGGGTAGTGGCACCTGGCAGAGCATTTATCAGAAGATTGTGCTCTGCCATGTCCGGCCTCAGACAACCACACCACCGGATGCGTGTGTCTGCTGGTATGAGGAGTGACCTCGGAATCTGGCTGCAATTTTTTACAAAAGTTCAACAGTGTTTTTTTCTGGAGACGTGAGTTGCTTTTGGAGGTGGAGATGCAAATTTTCTCAGATGCTTCAGGGGCAATAGGTTTTGGAGTAACTTGGCGGGACTGTTGGTGTGCAAAGCAATGGCCCAGTGAGTGGATTGCGGCAGGAATTAGCAGGGATTTGACTTTTTTGGATTTTTTTCCAATCGTAGTGGTGGCACACATTTGGGTAACAGAGTTCTCAAATTCTGTTATTTTATTTTGGTGTGATAACCAAGCCACAGTGCAGGTTATAAATACGTTATCATTTAGAAACCCTAGAGTAATGAATTTGATTAGGACATTTACTTTGCATTGCCTTAGACATAATATATGGTTTAGGACTAGACATATCCCTGGGTTGGACAGTTCTATAGTGAACGCTTTATCATGCAATCAGGTGCAAAGGTTCCAAGAGCTCACACTTTGGGCTCGGGCAATGCCGGAGTCAATGTCAGACACACTCTGGGAGATTGGATGTCTGAAGCAGAGCAGGCCATGATGCATTTCATAGCCCCCAGCACCAGAGCAGTATATCAAACCTCAGGTACGGATTTTTTTGATTTTAGGGCTAATCTTCAATTGCAGCAGGCATAGCCTATTCTGGTGGACCACCTGCTGCAATTTTGTGTACATTCCTGGAGGAGAGGGCTGTCAGCCAGGACTATTAGTGGAAAGCTGGCTGCTCTGGTCTTTTGGTCTAAATTAAAGGGAGTAGGGGATAACACTGTAGATTTCAGAGTATGGCATGTACTTCAGGGTTGGTCGAGACAGTCACCAGTGATTAGGGATTCCAGGCAGCTGCTGTCACCTGAGATATTATTCGGGCTTTTTGAAATTTGGCCAACAGTTTGTCAGTCACAATTTGAGTCAAAACAATTTCAGGCTGCAGCTCTTGCAGCCTTTTTTGGGTCTTTACGGATTTCTGAGCTGGTGGTGTCCTCACTGTCTGATGCATCGGATAGGGCATTACAATGCAGGGAAATTACATTTCCCAAGGAGGGGGTGAGCATCACACTGAGAAGGTCCAAAACAGATCAAAGGGGTTCTGGAAAGAAAATGAATTTATTTCCTGAATTGTGCCCAGTCAGTGCCCTGAAGGCCTTCATTGAGGTGAGATGGCAGGGGAATGGGCCATTATTTAGGCATAGTGATGATACCCCATTAACAAAATATAAGTTGAGGCAATTACAAAAGTGACCTTACAAGCCTTAGGCTTGGGGACTTTTTGTTTTGGTACACATTCATTCCGCATCGGTGCTGCATCCACTGCGGCGGCATTGGGTTTGAGGTACGAGCTGTGGGTAGGTGGTGTTCTAATGAATATCGCTCCTATGGGCGGCAGATTCCAGGGCACTAGGGGCTATGATTTGGTTGGTGTCTTATGTTCTTTTCCTTTTAGATCACTGGAATATATGGAAGCCAGTGCATGTGCTCCTTTGTGGGCACAGCATGGTATTCTGGGCCAGTCGGAGGGCTTCCCAGTCTGCTTTTGGATCCCAGCTCGTATTCAGCTGGAGCGCCAATGTCCAGTGGTTAGGCAGACGTGGCATGAGATGGGAACGCCTCCTGCCCACATTATTCCAGCAAGGTCTGGTGCATTGTCCCCCACAGGTGCTTATTGTGCATCTGGGGGGGGGGGGATGATTTTGGTTTAAGTAAAGGTAAAACCCTGATTTTACAGGGTTATATGCTGGCAGTGGCCGGGTGTAATAATACTTTGGTCTAACCTGATTCCCAGAAGGGTCTGGAGGGATGGTATAGACCCACGGGCCCTGGATCATGCCCGCAAGAAGGTGAAGTAGCCATAGGTTTACACCCCTCTGGCAATGGGATCATGGATCACCCCAACATTATTCAGACGAGGATGGAGCTTTACAGACAGGATGGTGTCCATTTAACAGATATGGGCAATGACATCTTCCTGTCTGAACTGCAAAGGGGCCTGCGAGATGTTTTACGCAGGGTAGACCTTCCCCTGCCACTCATCCGCCAGGCCTCAGAATACCAGTTGGAGCGGTAGGAGTCAACCTGACAGGTAATCCTTATCCCCCCCCCCACTGGAGCCACATAACTCTCAGTGGAAGGCCTCAGGCATCACCTGTCACCATGAACAGTGCCACAGAATGATCACCGTCCCTTTCCTCTAAGCCTGGGGGGTGAGTGGCAAGGGAATGATCCTCTGATGCCACTCTTCAGACATAGAATGTTTCAGCCATTTTGACTCCTAGCTAGTTGCTGACGAAGCTTCAGGTCCACCCAGTCTCTATTTGCATATTATTATTAATAAATGTGGCCCAAATTTGATACCATTTACAGTTGTGTTGTCTCTTTATTTCGCACCCTCACCCCACAAACCACTTCTGGACTAATTTTAATGCCCCTCCTTTTATTCTTGTGGATATTGTTTGGAAGGGAAAACTCTCAAAATTTCCCCCCATTCTTCATCCTCAATCTCCCCTTCAAAATCTCTTTCCCATATCTGTTTTATTGTCACATTCCCCCTAATCTCCTGCTTTATTAAAGTTCTGTATATCTGTGCTATTGTACCCTTATCTCCTGCTTTATAATTGTCCACAATTTTTCCCATTCTGTTAAATCCCTTGTGCTTTGCTTTACTATCTTTCTATTTCTTATAAATTTACTAATTTGCATCCATACTATCCATGACATTTCTATATTTTGTGTTTGCTTGTTCCGTATTTCCTGTGTTATGGAATGTTGCTGTTTATAAAAAAAAAATCTCAATTGTATCAGTCCTATTTCGTTCAACTTACTTTTAACTACTGCTTTCCCTTTTATATCAAATTCCAGATGTGTCCAGATTGGTGTTAATGGTGATATCCCTAGTATTATTTTTTCTTTTTTTAAATACCGTACTTTCAACATTCCTTTTATTGTACTTCGTTTGTTAGTCATTTGTTGTTTTATACATTTTCTGCTGTAGAACATATTCTGTATTTCTTCTTCTTTTAGTCCCATCAATTCCCTTTCTGTTTCTACCATTGTATGCTCACCCCTTCATTTATTATTGTTAATAAGTGTCTTAATTGATATGTATCATAATATGTTTTTAAATGTGGTATACTCCATCCTCTTTCTTGCACAAAACTATATCTAAAGGCTTTCTCTGTTCATGGTCTTTTACTTTTAAAAATATTTTTTCTATCCTATTTTGCCATATTCTAAACCTATTAATTGGGATTTCCTGTGGTAATACATTAAATAAATAAGCAAATTTTGGTAATAACATCATCTTTATAGTCATAATCCAATCTGAGAGGGATAATTGTATTCTCTCCCATCTGGCTATGTCATTTTTTAATTCTTTCTACAGTTTTCCATAATTTAGTTTCAATACATTTTCTGCTTTTTAGGGATCTGGATTCCTAGATATCTAAATGCTTTTGTTACTAGGGGAATGCCTGTCATTTTTTAGATTTCTAATTGATCTTTAGGTCCTATGTTTAAACACATCAAACCAGATTTCTTTATATTTACCTTAAGTCCTGATATCTGTTGGAATTCCACTAGTTCCCTTTTCATTTCATTTATTCCATTTTTTGAATTTGTAGTGTCAATAAAATATCATCTGCATATAAATTTAATTTAAATTCCTTACTGCCCACATGTATCCCTCTAATGTCTGTATTTGCTCTAATTCTGTCCACAAGAAACTCAATCACCATTGTAAATAAAAGTGGTGTTAGGGGTATCCCTGCCTTGTTATCTGAAGGAATCCTCCTCTCATATGTACCCCCTCTTCTCTTTTTGCCACCTCATGCCGTTTGCACCAGTGACCATTGTTCTCCCTGCCTCATGGCCATCAAAGTCTTTGTCCTTCACGGAGGTAGGGAGCTGAAAGCTGCAAAGGAAGAAGGTGGGGGAAGGAGCCGCAGCATCCCTATGAATAGGCTCACAGCTCCTCCCATAACCAGTGGCACCATACAGAGGCTGCCAGTGGCAGGCCTCCATGCATCATCCTCTCTGCCACCCACAATTGCCCCCTCCCGCCCAGACAAGCCAAGCATGGTAGGAAGGGTGTTTCATCATCAAATGCCTGCCTCCAGGCATCACCTCCCAAGGAGGTTTAGAAGGTGGTAAAAAGGGGGAGGGCCTTCTTGGTGATGATGATTTCCAGGCACCAGGTTAAGACCTTTTTCTCTCAGGCATTTGGCACCATATGATGACATTTTCATCAGGTCCTGGATTTTCCTAATTGTTGAAAGTTTAAGATTGTGTGAGTCCCTATGTGTGCCCTCTGTTCATATGTTTGTATGTAAATGTTCTTTTTTAAAAAAATGAATTTATTTATTTATTCATTGCGTTTTTATACCACCCTATAGCTGAAGCTCTCTAGGCGGTTCACAAAAATTAAAACCATGAAATCATTTTAAGAAATATAAAACAAACCACAATCTAAATACACAAAATAACATACAATATAAAAACAGAACCAGGATAAAACCAAGCAGCAGAAATTAATACAGATTAAAATACAAATTTAAAACTGCAAGGGTTAAAATTGAGTTAATTTAGCTGTTAAAATGCTGGGAGAATAAAAAGGTCTTCACCTGGCGACGAAAGGAGTGCAACGTAGGTGCCAGATGAACCTCTCTGGGGAGCTCATTCCAAAGCCAGGGTGCCACAGCAGAAAAAACCCTCCTCCTAGTGGCCACCTGCCTCACTTCCTTTGACAGAGGCTCATGGACAAGGACCCCTGTAGATGATCTTAGGGTCTGGGCAGGTACATATCCTTTAGATAACCTGGCCCCAAGCCATTTAGGGCTTTAAATGTTAGTACCAGCATTTTGAATTGGGCCCAGACCTGGACCGGCAGCCAGTGAAGCTGGAAAAGGACTGGTGTAATGTGATCTCTTTGGCCAGTCCCCGGTAGCAAATGTCATGTCCTGTTTTGTACCAGCTGAAGTTTCCGGACCATTTTCAAAGGCAGCCCCATGTATACACAAACAAGAGGTTGTGAGAGCATGGATAACTGTAGCTAGGCTATCTCTGTCCAGATAAGGGTGCAGTTGGTATATCAGCCTAAGCTGATAAAAGGTGTTCTTTGCCACTGAGTTCACCTGTGCCTCAAGTGACAGTTCTGGATCCATGAGCACCCCCAAACTACAGATCCAAACCTTTAGGGGAAGTGCAACCCCCTCCAGAACAGGGTGAACATCACCTCACCGGACAGATGAACCACCCGCTAACAGTACCTCCGTCTTGTCTGGATTGAGTCTCTGTTAACCCTCATCCAGTCCATTTCCGTGCCCAGGCACTGATTCAAAACATCCACTGCCTCATTCATCAGCCACTTTCCTTGATGAAAAGGAAAGGTAGAGCTGGATGTCATCTGCATATTGATGACATCTCAGCCCACATCTCCAGATGTATATGTTAAACAGCATAGGGGATAAAATAGAGCCCCGTGGAACCCCATGGCTTAAATGCCAAGGCACAGAGCAATAATTCCCCAGCACCACCTTCTGGAATCAGCCATCCAAGTAAGCGTGGAACCACTGCAGTGCAGTGCCTCCAACTCCCAGCCCAGACAACCTATCCAGAAGGATACCATGGCCAATGGTATCGAAAGCCACTGAGAGGTCCAAGAGAACCAACAGGGTCACACTTCCCCTGTCCCTCTCCCAGCAAAGGTCATCCCACAGGGTGACCAAGGCAGTTTCTGTTCCAAAGCCAGGCCTGAAACCTGATTGAAAAGGATTTAGATAATCCATTTCATTCAAGAGTATCTGTTGTCCTGCAACCACCCGCTCAAGCACCTTGCCCAGGAAAGGGATGTTCGCCACAGGCCTATAGTTGTTAACATCTTCAGGGTCCAGGTTAGGCTTTTTCAGGAGGGGTCTGATTACCGCCTCTTTTAAAGAGGCCGGCACCACTCCCTCGCTCAAGGAGGCATTTACAACCTCCTGGACCCAGCCGGCAGTCCCCTCCTTATTTGATGTTATTAGCCACGACTGGCAAAGGTCAAGCACACAAGTGGTCGAATGGACTTGGCCAAGCTCCTTATCCACATCCTCAAGCCTCAATAACTGAAACTCATCCAATAAAACTAGACCATACAGTGTCCAATTCAAGACGAATCTGAGCAACTTTATCTTCAAAGTGCTGTGCAAACTCGTCACAGCATGCTACCAAAGGTTCCACCATCTCTTGCCCTGGCCCAGAGTGTAGCAGGCCACAAACCACCCGGAAAAGCTCTGCTAGACGACACTGTGAAGATGCAATGCTGGTGGAGAAGAACTGTCTCTTCGCCACACTCACCGCCACAGAGTAGCCTCAATAATGAACTCTAGCCCATGTCCAATCAGACTCAGCATGAGTTTTCCTCCACCTGTGTTCTAGCTGTCTCCCCTCTTGCTTCATTGCCCTCAGCTTAGGTGTATACCAAGGAGCTGGCTGAGCTCTGCTCAGATGGAGGGGGCACTTGGGTGCGATCGGGTCAACCACCCAGGTCATCTCTGTATTCCACAGAGCGACCTGAGCTTCGACAGGAGCACCAGCCATATCAGCAGGAAAATCCCCCAGAGCCCTCTGGAATCCATTGGAGTCCATTAGACTCCAGGGGTGGACCATTTTAATAGGCCCCCACCCTTGCAGAGGGGAAAGGATGCTGAGAGTTTAAACCTCAATAGAAAGTGATCCAACCATGACAAGGGAGTAGATGGTAGTCCCCCCACTTTCAGATCACCATCCTCCTGTCCAGTTGAGAAGACCAGGTCAAGCATGTGTCCTTTTGCATGCGTTGAGCCGATGACATGTTGAGACAGCTCCATGGTTGTCATGGCAGTCATGAAGTCCTGAGCCACTCTGGATGCTGGAGCCTCAGCATGGAAGTTGAGATCCCCCAGGACCATCATGTTGGGGGTCCTCAACACCAAATCCGATACAACCTCCATCAACACAGGCAGGGGGACTGTTGGGCAGCAGGGAGGGCGGCACACCAGCAGAATCCCTAATCTATCTCAAGTACCCAACACAAAGTACAGACACTCGAGACCAGCACTCAAATGAACAGGAAGCCTAGAGAGGGAGATCATATTTCTATAGACCCCTGCCCTGAAGTCGGTGCTGGTGCTGCACCGAGTACCCAGGGGGGCAAAGCTGGGTGAGAGTAACCCCTCCCAGTTCACCCACCCAGGTGTCAGTGATACATACCAGGTCAGCCCCCTCATCCACAATCAAATCATGGATGAGGGAGGTTTTGTTTTGGACCGACCTGGCATTCAGCTGCAGCAGCACCAATCCCGAGGGCAAGCTGGTAAGGCCACCAGGAACTATCCAGTTGGGGGGTGGGAAACCAGAAGAGGGGATAGTTGTAAGGCAACTACCCCCTCTTCTCCTCATCTGGCCTGTTTGTCCCCCAACACCATACCTCCCCCTACCCATGACCACAGTTATGCAGGCACCCCCTTGCCCCCCTGAGCCCCCCAGGCACATATTAGAAATATACAAATTATACTACAGTATAAAACTTAAAATTGCTGCTGGTTGCTGGTTGTTCCAACAGCCACCGGCAGTTGGGTGACTCCTCTGTGCAATGCTAAGTGCAGCGCCAAGTGCACACTTGGCACCACAATCAGTGCATCGCCAAGGTGTGTGCCGAGGCTCTGCCTCTGGCACGCTTCCCTTAAATAGGTACCTGTAAAGGAGAGGAGCAGCTGGTTAGCTGATTAACTGATTGTAATGCCCATCAGGTGAGGGGGTAGTAGCAGAAAGCAAGACTCTGCAGCAATAGATTCCTCCCCCCACTCCACTCCAACCCCTGGCCTCTGGCACGCTTCCCTTAAATAGGTACCTTGGTGCAATTCATACAAGCTGTAAAGTAGTTATCATCCACACTTTTCCTATACCTCTTGATTGTAGTGTAGTGTGGATCAGTAATGTCTGTATTGGCACTTAGCCACTACACTACGCCAACTTTTAAACTTTGTTTCTACCAAGGTATTAAAAGACAACGAAGAAGAAGAGAAATGAAATTTTAATTATTAGTTCAGACATATACACACTGCCCTCATACAGTCCAGAGATGTGGATATTTATTCTTGCAGCATCACATCTGTGTTCATTACATGAAGGACTGGCTTTAGTTGGCAAGCGATGCCGGGTTGTGCCTTCTGGTACAAGAGTTTGTGATCGTCCTCCCCCAGGGTAAGGGCATATTCAGAGTTCAGCAAGTAGCACTTGGGGAGATGTGTGAGCTTACAATGAATAGGCCAGGACACAACCCCTCAGACATCTGCTTCAGGCCCCGTGCTCTAAACATACAGTGATCGCTTGCCTTCAAGGGACAAACATTTTCTGTAGTGACCTATTCCCACAGACCTTTCACTGCCTTTGGGTGCTTCATAAATAATAATAATAATAATAATAATAATAATAATAATAATAATAGTTTATTTCTTACCCGCCTCTCCGTCTGGATCGAGGTGGGGAACAACAACATGATAAAATACATAAAACTGATTAAAACATGACACATATTATTAAAACTGCATAAAAATCCTAAAACATCCTAAAAACTTGTGACATCCTAAAAAATTGTGACTTTGGCCACAATTATCCCTAGTAAGATGCTGATCTGGACCTTTTTTATTGAGGGCTGGGGGCCCCTGCTCACTGATACCTAACCATATAGGTGAATTGGCAAATATTTCTACAATAAGACAGCACCATGGGTCCTTATGCAGGTGCAGGGAGTACATCAAATGATGCACCCTTGATGAGGAGGCTTTTTGTATGACTGATATTGGATAGGCAGGCCACCCTGGCTTAGATGGGGGGTGTCTTTTAAGGGGTGGTCTTAAGTGAGGCTTCTGCCTGAGTTATCTCTGGTAGCATGGGAACTTCATCTTAGAACAGTCATGTACTGTTGGGAATCCAGAAGGGGGCTTAACATCATGGGGCAATTGAAGTTTTCCTGGTAGGGCGGTCCTACGGCCACAGCACCTGGCTTGCATGGAACAGAGTGCAAATGGTTTGCAGAGGGTATCCTGAGTCTTTAGTTTACATGCATATCCATCCTTGAAAGCTTAATAGCTGTTATCTTCTCAGATCAATGAAGATGTGCAACTGTTACACCAATCTTCAAATGGGTTGTTATACCAAGGTCAGCTGTGCGACAGATACAGCATGTGATATGTGAGCCACCATCCACATTGCCCATGCGAGGTTTGGTCTAATACCCCACCCCATATGGGTGTTTGTGCAATGATGCATGGGGGCTGTATGAGAAGCCTGGGAGTGATAGGCTTTTGTGGTCTCCCGGATATCCGCATGCATTGGCCTGCAATAGTGAGTATGCAGGCTTGCTGGATTCCCAGAGCCAGGAGGATGCAAGGTGATCCTGCCAATTCCTTGTCATTGCGAGAGTGATAACCTGGATCACTCGTGCAGTTACTCATTAAAACTGAGTACTTTGGTCTTGTCAGATCCCCAGTGCAAGCAAGGTGGATTAGCAGGTACCCATGTGGGCAGCAGCCCAGAATTGCGATGTGATCATGCTCAATGCACCACTTTGGGGGTGCCATGAAAAATTTAACAGAAAGTAGGAAATCTAATGACTTATTACTGGCCCAGCGTAGTAATTGTCTGGTACTGTAAAATACACAGACTTAACAGATGGCAAGGCGGCGATCAGAGGGCCTTGGAGCAAGCCCAGCAACGGGTCAAGGGCAAGATCTACAAGAATTGCTCAAATGGGGATTTGGTCTTGCATTCTGCCCAGAATAAATTGGAGGGCTGGCAATGACCATAGAGCCTTGGAGAAGGCTAGGAGGAGAGTAAATAGTGAAATATTTAATCAATTGAATAGTTCTGGGGACTTTAGTATTAAACACCCAGCAATTATTAGCACACAGAGGGAGCTTTGTAGACAGGACGGTGTCCACCTGTCGGACACCGGAAATGACTTAATTTACAAGATCTGTGTGAAGGTGTGATGGAGGCTATTAGGCTTAGGTTGGGGGGAGCGAATAAGCGAGTGGCTTTTCGCACCCCATGGCAAGTGTGGGCATCGGGAGCAAGTACAGGTTTTGGTGAGCATTCTTAGGTACTGTTGTGGTGATTGGTGACACCTGAGACCCTCACCTGGGAGTCCTGAGGCACAAGGTGTGGGGATAAGGGTTACCTCTGAGGCCAACCTTAATCACCCACTCTGAGTTTTGCAACCTGAGGAAAAGTGACATAGGAAGGCCTACCTACCCCAAATGGGGAATCCTGGTAGGTGTCGACGCACCAGCAATACCTACCAGGATATTGAATGGCTTGCCCAATCCCAATTATGGCCAAGACGTTGCCCAAAGACAGGATGCCTGCTTAGGCCTTCATCTAACTTGTGCGTTATTAAATGTGGCCCTGTTTAAATCCAATTTATCATGTCATCTCTTTATTCTTGCCATCCATTCTCGCAATGTAGTATATGGGTGAATTCATGTTGGGAGTGTTGCTTCATCATGTATAGTGATCCCGGGCCATGTAAGACTTTATATCCGACAAGACACAACATAGAGAACATCTTCGTTCCTATGGGGTGGCAATACGTGCAGAGAAGAAAGCTTCTTTCTCTGCATGCATTGCGTCTGTGACTTTGTGTGCAGCAGAACTGTTCAGGGTGGTAAGGGGTCTAACTGAGACACCTTCCCCCCTGAACCCAGTTTTAGAGCTTTCGGTAGTTCGCTGTGATGTGTTTAACAATCATTTCATGGATAAAATCTCTCGGATAAAAGTCAATTTAGATGCTGTCATTATAACAGAAGGTGACAATGAAGTGTCCAGTAACTCTGCAAGTAGGATTACACTGGATCAGTTTCAGTTAGTGAGTACCGAGGATGTGGACAAGCTGCTTGGACGAGTGAGGAAGACAACTTGTCTTCGTGATCCCTGTCCTTCTTGGCTGGTCACCCAGGGACGAGATGCAGTTAGACTACAACTACAAAATATTATTAATGCATCTCTTAGGGAGAGGAATTTTCCACCATGTTTAAAAGACATAATGGTACGCCCACTTCTAAAAAAGCCCTCTCTGGACCCCCTGGACCTTAATAATTACAGACCGGTATCAAATCTTCCATTTTTGGACAAGATGATCAAGAGGGCAGTTGCCTTCCAACTCCAAGCAGTCTTGGATGATACAGATTTACTAGACCCATTTCAAACAGGCTTCAGAGTAGGATACAGAGTTGAGGCAGCTATGGTCGCCTTAGTAGATTATTTCCGCATGAGAATTGCAAGGGGGAGTGTGTCCCTGCTGGTACTTTTAGATCTTTCAGTGGCTTTCGATACCATCGACCATGGTATCCTTCTGGAACACCTGAGGAGTTTGGGAATCGGGGGCACTGTGCTTCAGTGGTTCCAGTCCTACCTCTTGGGTAGGTTCCAGATGGTGATGCTTGGGGATAGTTGCTCCTCAAAGAAGGAGCTGCTGTATGGTGTACCACAAGGCACCATCCTATCCCCAATGCTGTTTAACATTTACATGAAACCGCTAGGGGAGATCATCCAGAGGCATGGGCCAGGGTGCTATCAGTATGCGATGACACCCAAATATATTTCTCTATGCCTTCGATAACAGCATCAGCTAAGGATAGCGTGTCTCCACTAAATGAATGCTTGGAGGTGGTAATGGGCTGGATGAGGAAAAACAACTGAAGTTAAATCCAGACAAGACGGAGGTGCTTCCTGTCAAGGGCTCTGACCTGGGTTTGGAGGTGTGTCGACCAGTTTTGGATGGGGCTACACTCCCCCTGAAAGACTGTGTTTGCAGCTTGGGGATGCTCCTGGATCCACTGCTCCAAATGACAGCCCTGTTGTGAAAGACAACTCCTTTCAGTTTGCATCGGCCAAAGACGACACCGAGTGTGAACCAAAATATGCCTTTTATTCAGGCTAAACAAAACTGAGCCAAATGGCAAATAATCAAACAGAATTTTACCCAGTAGCCCCGAGGCAAGATTAGACAAAGCAAAGTAAACTTAAAGGCGGGTAAGAAATAAATCGTTATTATTATTATTATTATTATAAAGTTGAATTTAACAATAGCCAACGATTGAGCGTCTTCTTCCGATGGGACCTCAAACCTACGTCTCCGAGGTCTGCCTTTGTTGCATATGTAACCTTTCCAACCAACATCGAATGCCTCTTATTTCCGTCCGCCTCAAACACCTGCACTCCTTCACATCTTTTAAAGTTTGCACCAACTCCTCCTCAGATGATGATGGCTCTTTAACACCTGCCAGTGATTCTGTACTATCAATGCTCCTTTCTGAGCCTTGATGCTCCACAGCTGGAAGAGAGGAGCTTGGAATTGTTTCCTCCCCAGCAGCAGTGTTCTGATCGAGATCAGGATCACTGTCTGCTTGTGCGGGCTTTCTGACAGCTGCTTCTCCTGCTCAAAAGAAAGAGGGTTAAACACAACATCATCCCCCCTCAATATGCCCCCCCTGGAAATATGACAGTGTGTCACCAGTCCTGGTTTGTGAGGATACGTTGCTATGAAACTCATGGGCTAGCAACGAGGCGTGCACTCTGTCTATGGGTTCCCAAGAGCGCTCCTCAGGGCCATACCCCTTCCAATTATTAAATATTGCACACTCCCTCGAAACAGGCGGGAATTGAGAATATGAACAACCTCAAATTCCTCCTCCCCATCAACCAACACAGGGTGGGTGGGTCCGCAGAGGAGCGATGGGGATCCCCAGACCTCACTGTAGAAAGTAATGACTGGTGAAACACTGGGTGAATTTTGAGCGAAGGAGGAAAGGCCAGCCTGAATGCCACAGGATTAATTTGGGCTGTAATCAGAAAGGAACGCATCCAACGGGCTGCCAGCTTTCTGCTCAATGCCTTCACAGGAAAGTGTCGCATGGGCAACCAATCCCAATCACCCACAGCTAAAGGGGGACCCAACACCCTGTGGCTGTCTGCTGTTGTTTTGTATGCATGTTTAGCATGCTCAATCTGGTCCTGAAAAATGTGATGCAGGGAGTGCAATTTGTCCAAAAAAACTTGAACCGCTGGCACCCCAGCCCACCTATGGAGGATGGAAAAGCCCAAGGATGAAACCCATAATTAACAAAGAGTGGGGTCTGTCGGGTGAAAGCATGAGCAGCGTTGTTATATGCAAACTCCGCCGGAGGTAGGAGCTCCACCCAATCATCCTGTTGATAATTAACATAGCAACGAAGGTGTTGTTCCAGCGTTGCATTTGTGCACTCAGTCTGGCCATCGGTTTGAGGATGATGTGCCGAAGACAGACGGAGTTCGAAACGTAGTAAGGTGAGCAATTCCTTCCAAACACGCACCATGAACTGGGCACCCTGATCCAAGACAAACCCATCCGGCCAACCATGCAAATGAAAAACATGCTTCAGAAACAGTGCAGCAGTTTCTTTGGCTGAGGGCAGCCCTGCACAAGGCACAAAATGCGCCATTTTTGAAAATAATTTCACGACCACCAGACTGGTGGTGTTGCCATGGGAGCATGGCAAATCAGTCACAAAATCAAGGGAAAGGAAAGTCCAGGGCCCCAAAGGGGTGGGCAATGGCTGTAACAAACCAACAGGTTTGCCAGGCACTGACTTTACACATTGACAAGTACCACAGGATGCCACATACCATGTAACCGACCCCAGGAGTCGCAGCCACCAAAGTTCTCTTGCTATGGCTGCAACCGTTTTGTACTTGCCAAAGTGCCCAGCTGTGGGAGAGTCATGACACTGGCGCAGCATCTTTCCTCGTAAAGCTGCAGAAGGGACATAAAGCCTCCACTGGTGGTAACACAAAAGCCCCCCCCCCCGCAATGAAAAGGAGGAGGTCGCAGGTGACCCCTCTTGTAGTTCCAGGTCAGCTACTGTACATTGGACAAAGGCACCCCACTTCTGTGCACGCCTGAGTTCAGCCTCCCACAACAGGAAGTCCCCAGCCACCACCAAAGTTTGTAGAGGGAGGAGAAGAGGGGGCACCGGGTTCTCCCCATCAGGTGTAAAGAATTCAGGTTTACGAGAAAGCACATTCACTTGTTGATTGTCCGAGGCCCTGACATGATGGATCGTTAAAGCAAAATGGGGGGGGGGGAAATCTGACCAGCAGATTTGCCTCTGGTTCAGTGCTCGAGCTGTTAACAAATTTTCTAAATTACGGTGATCTGTCCAAACTTCTATTGGGAAAAGTGCCCCTTCTAACAGTTGCCTCCAGGTTTCTAACACTGCCTTTATAGCCAGGAGCTCCTTCTCCCAAATGGTATAGTTCCTTTCAGAACAAGTCAACTTTCAGGAGTGATACGCACAGGGCCTAAACTCTCCTCCAACCTCAACAGGCTGTAAGAGGATCACCCCGAGTGCCACATCAGACTCATCTGTCTGCACCACAAACAGTTTCTGTGGATTGGGATGACGAAGGAGTGGTTCTGAACTGAATAACCGTTTCAGCCCCTCAAAAGCCTCCTGCTCCGCCGGGTACCACCTAATGCCCAAGTGTTGGCCTTTGAGCAGGTCAGAAGGGGGGGCTGTAAGTCTAGAGAAACTGGGCAGAAACCTCCTATAAAAATTAGCAAACCCTAGGAACCTTTGTAAGTCCTTCCGGGAGGTCGGCACCTGCCAGGACAAAACACCTTCGCAGGATCCATTTGAGGCCCTTGCGTGGAGATGCGATATCCTAAAAAATCCAATGTAGTTAAGTCAAATGCACATTTCTCCAATTTAGCAAACAGCCTATGCTCCCAAAGGCGCCAGAGTATGGCTTCCACATGGGCCTGATGCTCATGCACATTCCGAGAAAATATAAGAAAATCATCTAAATCAATAATCGGAAAGGTATCTAGATAATCATGAAAGATATCATTCATGAGCTGGCAGAACATGGCTGGGGCATTAACCAGGCCGTAACTCATCATCAAATACTCAAAAGATCCATGGCGTGTCAAGAACACACTTTTCCATTCATCCCCTTATGAATGCGAACCAAATTATAGGCCCCTCTTAGATCCAATTTCGTAAACACTGTCACCTTACTCAAAGGATCGGGTCCGTAGTTTGGGGGTACTCTTGGATCCAGAACTGTCACTTGAGGCACAGGTGAACTCGGTGGCAAAGAACACCTTTTACCAGCTTAGGCTGATATACCAACTGCACCCTTATCTGGACAGAGATAGCCTAGCTACAGTTATCCATGCTCTCATAACCTCTCGTTTGGATTACTGCAATGTGTTATATGTGGGGCTGCCTTTGAAAACAGTCCGGAAACTTCAGCTGGTACAAAACAGGGCAGCCAGATTGTTAACGGGGACTGGCCAACGAGACCATATTACACCAATCCTTTTCCAACTTCACTGGCTGCCGATCCAGATCTGGGCCCAATTCAAAGTGCTGGTACTAACATTTAAAGCCCTAAACAGCTTGGGGCCAGGTTATCTAAAGGAACGCCTCCTCCCATATGTACCTGCCCGGACCCTAAGATCATCTACAGGGGTCCTTCTCCGTGAGCCCCTGCCAAAGGAAGTGAGGCAGGTGGCCACTAGGAGGAGGGCTTTCTTCGCTGTGGCACCCCGGCTGCGGAATGAGCTCCCCAGAGAGGTTTGCCTGGCGCCTACTTTGTACTCTTTTCGTCGCCAGTATTTTAACAGTTAAATTAACTCAATTTTAATCCTTGCTGTTTTAAATTTGTATTTTAATCTGTATTAATTCCTGCTGCTTGGTTTTATTCTGGTTGTGTTTTTATATTGTATGTTATTTTGTGTTTTCAGATTGTGGCTTGTTTTATATTTTTAAAATGATTTCATGGTTTTAATTTTTGTGAACCGCCCAGAGAGCTTCGGCTATGGGGCGGTATAAAAATGCAAAAAAAAACCCAACCCCCCCCCCCCAAAAAACCCGCTCCAACATCTCGGGAATCAGGGGAAGGTGGTACTTATCCCTCACTTTCATTTTATTGATAAATCTGTAATCGTGCACAAAACGTCTCTGCCCTGAGGGCTTTTTGATAAAAAAAAAAGACGCCGCCCCTGCAGGGGAGGACGATGGATGGCTAAAGCCACGCCTCAAATTCTCATCAAGGAAGACCCTTAGTGCTTCTAATTCCGGGTCTGACATTGGATACAACCTTCCTACAGAAATGGGTGGCCCTGGGACAATATCAATGGAACAATCATGGGGCGATGGGGAGGCAACTGAGCCGCCTCCGTCTCATCAAACACATCCCTAAAGGCTTCATATTTCTGAGGGAGAACAGCCAAGGATAAGGAACAGAGGGGAGCAACTGCCGAGGCCTCCGGAGCCAGTCGCGGCTCCGCTTGAGCAAGCAGTACAGTGATGGCCGCCAGGCAATGGTGAAGACATTAGGGCGAGGGGAACAAAATTTGATGTAGCACCCACGAGACGTGGGGGTTGTGCTGCGCGAGCCAGGACATGCCAAGGACCAGTGGGAAACGCAACAACCTCGTCACATGAAATTGGGTCAGTTCCTCATGCTCTTGAACAGACATAGAAAGGGGAACCGTAATCCGTGTTACCGCTCCTTCCACCAGAAGGCGACTGTCAATCGTCTCCATGTATAATGGGCGTGGCAGGGACTCCACTGCAACCCTATGGCATTGTGCAAAGTCCACATCCATGAAACTGGTTGAAGCCCCAGAATCTGTTCAGCTGAAAATCCTGATCCAAAAAAATGGAATACTGGGTACAAGACTCTGTGGAATGAGCTCCCCAGAGAGGTTCGCCTGGCGCCTACTTGGTACTCTTTTCATCGCCAAGTGAAGACCTTTTTATTCTCCCAGTATTTTAACAGTTAAATTAACTCAATTTTAATCCTTGCTGTTTAAAATTTGTATTTTAATCTGTATTAATTCCTGCTGCTGGTTTTATTCTGGTTTTATTCTGGTTGTGTTTTTAGATTGTATGTTATTTGTTGTTTTTGGATTGTGGCTTGTTTTATATTTTTAAAATGATTTTATGGTTTTAATTTTTGTGAACCACCCAGAGAGCTTCGGCTATAGGGCGGTATAAAAATGCAATAAATAAATAAATAAATAAATAAGTAAATCAGAAAATTTATTGAGATTTAAAGAACTTGGAATATTACCAAATGATGTAAAAATTGGATATTTGGACGAAGGAGAAGGAATACAGCATACCTTTGAAAGACATAAGGCACGTTGGCATAAATAATATGAACTTAAGTACAACATGAAAAATCTGAACCGTGCAGTTCAACATTGACAGTCTTGTAAACATGAATTGAAAATTCAAAATGAACCACAATCGTGTGGAGAATCATCAACACAGACACCACCACACCTGACATGTTGAGCATCCACACCATTTGCAAAACTTACAGACAATATTTGTTTTTTATGCAGTAAAGGACCACTTTTGAATCAGCCACTTACCAATGTTGCAACTATGGCAGTTGATAAATACATTTGTCAAAAAAAATAACTCATTGATAACACTGATCTTCATGTTATAATGGAAGGTACAGATTTAATTGCTTTGGAAGCTAAGTACCACATCAGATGCAGGGCCAACCTACTAAACAAAGCAAGATCTGTAGAAATGGAAAATCAAAAGCAACATGTCGGCGAACACAATGTCTGTCTGTCCATGGCTTTTGCACACGTTGCAGCATATATAAATGATAAATGGGTTTCTGAAAATACAGAGTGTATATTCCCAATGGGGAGTATTTTAAAAATGTTCAGGACAAAATTGGTGGAGCTCACAGGACTGGATGCACAACCAGAAGTTCATACAACCAGATTTAGAAAGAGAGTTCTCTACCATTTCCCTCAACTTCGGCCTGAGAAGACAAGCAAAGAATACGTTCTAGTCTGAGATAATACAAATATTTTCCAAGATGTAGCTCCAGAAGACATTGATGGTGATGCCATCGCATTCCAAAGATTTATTATGAGGTTGAGAAAATACATGTTTCAGTGTACTACTAATTTCAATGGAAGCTTTGATATTGACTGCTAGAAATCATAAGTTCCCTCGGGTTTGCTTGCAACATTAAATTTATTGCTTTATGGTAGTACTATAATAATAATAATAATAATAATAATAATAGTAATAATAATAATAATAATAATAATAATAATAATAATAATAATTTATTTCTTACCCGCCTCTCCGTCTGGATCGAGGCGGGGAACAACAACATGATAAAATACATAAAACTGATTAAAACATGACAACCAGCTTTAACCATTGCTCAGCTAATTCTTTTCAATCACAAAATGAAAAGACCCAACTGGAAATCAAGTGTGTCAGAAGAAAACGTATGAACCACCTCTTTGTATCTATAAGGCTTTGTCTACGTACAGAAGAACCCGTGATAAAACTCTCATTAATGAACATCACAATTTAGGATTATCCATTTCATACAACCGTATGACTGAAATCACCACAGTACTTTGTCAAGATGTAGTAGAACATTCCAAGAAGGAGGGAGTCCTCTGTCCTGCCAATTTCAAAGAAAGGTTATTCACGGTGAGTGTCCATGATAATATTGACCACACCTTGTCATCTTCTACAGCTGAAACCACATTCCACAGCACTAGCATTTCAATGTACCAGCTATCAACTCCCACTAATGCAGGTGCTGTTGGACCACACGAAAGGATTATTTCAAATATGCCAAATGATGGTCATGCATTTCCTGAGCTGCCAGAGTTTTATAGTCTCATAAAAACTGCTGTTCTTCCTAGTAAAACGCCTCAAATAACCAGTCCTATTTTGGAAGCATCGGAGAAGTTAATTGCCATTGAAGGTGACAGTGGTTGAGAGAAATTAAATGGCTAAGCCACGTCACAGATTTCAAGTTACCAGTAAGTGGTGTTGTTCTGCTGAATTTATCTTGGTCCGGACTCCATGCCACTGGAGCCTCAAGTCAAACTGTTACTCCTGCAGTTCAAAGACTTCTCCCATTATTTGCTGAGAGCTCTAGCTCCATATCTTATATATATATATATATATATATATATATAATTTTATTTAATTTTCAACATATAATACATAAAATAAACACAATACATAAACAACCCTCCACATCCCCCCTGTGCTCCCCTACCCTTGAGACCTTCATTATTCTGTTATATTATACATTTTTCCAAAATTGCAGTGATTCTTTTGAAGGTGTACAACCTCTCCCCTTTACTACAACATATTCTATAAATAATCCCCAAATACTTTCAAAATCATTCTTTTTGGATAATCCCATCCTAACTTTAATTATACATGTTAATCTGTCATTATTTTCAATATCCCACACTCCTTTGTACCATTCTTCTATACTATAATTCCCTTGTATTTTCCAATTTTTAGCTATCATTAATCTAGCCGGTGTCAGGAGGTTGTTTATCAATTCTCTTGTATTATTATTCCCATATTCTTTATCAACATCGAAAGTAAAGCTAGATTTGGACTTGCTTCCACATTCTTACCCAGTATTTCACTTATTTCTTTAAAAACTCTTTTCCAAATTTTTTTTACATACTCACATGTCCACCACATATGGAAATATGTCCCCACTTCCTGACAACCCCTCCAGCATAGCTTTGACATTTTCTTATCTATCTGATGTAATCTTACAGGAGTGAGATACCATCTCCAGATTATTTTATAATGGTTTTCTTTTATCCTTATTGATAACAACTTTAACATTCTTAGTTCCCATATCTTCCCCCATCTATTCCCAGTGATTTGAATTTTTAAATCTTCTTCCCAGATTGTTTTCAAAATTTCTTGCGACTCTCCCTCCTCTAACAATATATTATATATTTCATTTATTATACCTTTTTTTACTTTTATTTTCCCCCTCCTTCTCTCTTGACTCAATTAGCTTTTCAAACCTTGTTTCCTTTCTACAATCCTTATTTTTCTTTTTCCATTTCTGTGTCCATTGATCCAATTGTAAACACTTAAACCATATTTTTCCTCCTCTTAGAACTTCTTCTATTTGCTTTTTATTAACCAATCTCTTTAGCCAGTCTTTCACTTTAATTATTCCCCCCCCCCAATGGCCCTTCCAATTCTCTTCTCAAATTACCTGGGAAGTTTTCCAATAAAATAACTGGGGTTAGAGGAGAGATTCCTGGTATTAATTTCTTTTTATACCTTCCCCAAATTTCTATGATATTCCTTAGGATGGGATTTTCCATATCCTTCAGTTGTTTCTTTTGTATTTTACTAAAAAATATATATTGTAACTCTAATTCTATTTCTCCTGTCTGCGTCTTTAACCATTCTAAATCTGAATTGGTTAGCTATATAATACATCTTTATATTTGGGAGTCCCAACCCTCCTTTCCTTTGAGTCTTACACCATTTCGTTTTATTAATTCTTGCTTTTCTATCTCCGTTACAATAATTATTTATCATACTTTGCCAACTTCTTAATTCTACTTCTGTTATTTTGATTGGTAACATTCTAAACAGAAAATTAATCTTTGGTAATATTTTCATTTTAATAACCGCTATTCTACCAAACCAAGAATGCTTTAATTTCCTATAAGCCTCTAACTTCTTCATTATCTGTTTTTTTAAACTACTAAAATTTATTTCCTCTAACCTTTCTAAATCTTTCGTAATATAAACTCCTAAATAGCGCACTATATTTTTAACCTTCAGATCAAGTTTTAAACTACACTCATCCCTTTCTTCTTTTTCATAATTAAATAACATCATTTCTGATTTCCCCCAATTTACCTGTAAACCTGTATTCAAATTCTCTCAAATGTTGTTTTATTTCTTCTATACTTCCCCCCGAATTTTCTAGTGTCAATAAAGTATCATCCGCAAACATATTAATTTTTATTTTATCCTCCCTTCCTATTCCTTTCAATCTCTCGTCCTCCCTAATAACATTTGCCAATGTTTCTATAACAATTGCAAATAATATTGGGGAGAGCGGACACCCTCGTCTTATTCCTCGGGCTAAGGTAATTTGTTGTGTTAAACCATCATTTACCATTACCTCTGCCTTATTGTTTGCATAAAGCTGATTAATCACTCCCATGAACCTTTCTCCAAAACCAAATATCTTTATAATAGTTCTTAGCACCGGCCATTCCACGCAATCAAAGGCTTTAAAAATATCCAAAGCTGTCAGCCCTGCTTTTAAATTCCTTCTTTTAATAGTATTTATTATATTCAACACCCTCCCTATTAGATTTGGCATTTGCCACTCAGGAATAAATCCACATTGATCATTTTTTATATACTTATTTATAAAGGTATTCAATCTTGTTGCCATAATTGCTGTAAATATTTTAGAATCTTGATTAATTAAAGAAATAGGTTTATATGATGCTGGGTCCATTAAATCCTTATCTGGTTTCGGGATTAATATAATCAACGAATGTTCCCACGATGGCGGGGTCTTCTCCCCCTTTATTATATTATTATACAATTTTTCCATTTTGGGTAGTAAAAGCTTTTGAAATATCTTATAATATTCCGGCCCTAACCCATCAACTCCTGGAGATTTCCCTCCTTTCAATTTATCAATAATTCCCTCTATTTCTTTTTCCATCACTAATGTTTCCATATAATCCCTATCCTTACCTTGTAATCTTATATTCCAATTCTTCTCTACAATATCCTTGCCTGTGGGCCCGCTTCTGATGTATATAATTCCTGATAAAAAATCTTCAAAAAATTTTAATTTACCCTTCATTAAATTACAGCTTTACCCCATTTTATCTTTAATTGTCCCTATTATATATTTTTCCTTATTTGATTGCATGGACCTTGCTAGCATTTTAGAATTTCTGTTGCTATATTCAAAAAAATTCCTTTTCAAATATATTAATTCTTTTTGAACTCTCTATATATCCTTTCCCTCAAGTTCTTTCTTTTTTGCTTGGAGTTGGGCATATATATGCATATCCTTGTTAGTTCTAAATTGTTCCTCTAATTCCTTAATCTCCTCTTCGATCTTTTTACTATGTACCTCTTGTTGTCTTTTTAATTTACACGATTCTCTAATACATATCCCTCTCACTACTGCTTTCATCGTGTCCCAAACTATCCCCTGCGAGTTTACCCCAATTTCATTTATTTCCCATATAGTCTGAATTTCCTTTTTCATTTTTTCCACAATGTTTTTATAACTTAAAATTTTAGTATCTAATCTCCACATTTTTGCTTCCCTGTAATCTTTCTTTATTTTAATATCCATGCTCATTAATGCGTGATCTGAGACCTTAATTACATCTATTTCATAATCCATAATCTTAGAAAGCATATTCTTTGAAACAAATATATAATCAATCCTGGAGAAACTCTTATATTTTGATGAGTAAAAAGTATATTTCTTTTCTTCTCCTTTTACTATCCTCCAAACATCTTTTAATTCTTTTTGTTCCATTACTTTTGCTAAACCCGTTTTCCCGATACCTTTTATAGTATCTTTATCTTTCATTTTATCCAGCACCATATTGAAGTCTCCAGCCATTACAATATTTGCTTTCTCTACATTCCCCATATTACTAAACACTTTATCATAAAAATTATTTTGCTTTTCATTTGGAGCATATACATTAACCAATACATATTTTTCCTCCCCCAAGAAACAGTGTAAAATAATAAATCTTCCCCCCACATCCTTTACCACTTTTACCACATTAAGTGCACATTTTTAGAGATTATTATCGCAACACCTCTTGCTTTAGAAGTCCCATATGCTTTCTCATATACACCCAAATTCCTCATTTTAAGTTCATTTCTACCATCTTCTTTTTGATGTGTTTCTTGTAAAAATATTATATCAGTTTTCCTTTTATTCAACTATCCTTCAATCCTCTTTCTTTTAATAACACTACCCAGCCCATTAACATTTAAAGTTATCAATCTTACTTTATTTTCCATATCTCCATTTTTAATTTTTTTCTGTAGATCTCCTAATGTGTCACAATTACCCCCTTCCCTCCCCCTTCCCCCCACATATAACCCCCATTTCCCCCCTTCAACCCTGGGTTCCCCCAGGCAGTGGCTCCTCTCTTCCTCTTCTTAGGACCCTTCGGGGGGGGGGGGAATGGCAGACATCCGACATGGAACCAAAACAGAATTCCCCCTCCCTTTGCTCTTCTTATTATCCCTCTTTAATCCATTTCTCAGTCACAAACTGCTTCCTCCTGCTGCCCCTTCTTCTTTTCTTTCTTGTTCTTTCTCCATCAGGCCCAGGCTCCGCAGCAGATCCATTCCTTGCTCACATGAAGTTATTCTATGTTGTTTCCGCTTGTACATAAATTTCAGGAATACTGGATATCCCCAGCTATAAATGAATTCTTCCGCAGGGTAGTTGTACACAGCTTCACATTCTTCCTCCATTGAATGGTTTGAAAACATAGATCATTAAAGATCTGTATCTGTGAAGATTGGAGCATCAATTGCCCAGCACGTCTGATGGCTTGCATCAACTTTTCTTTTTTGTAAAAACTGGCAAATCTTACTATTATGTCCCTTGGGACTATTCCACTCCTTTTAGGTCCAACTCTGTGGATCCTTTCAATATCTTCTTCAGCCCAAGTCACTTGAGGATCCATCTCCTTAATCCATTGCATTAGCTTGTCTTTCAAAATCTTTGAGTTTCCCCCCTGCTGTTCCTGGAAGAATCTGATGCGTATATTCATTCTTCTGTCTCTATCTTCCATAGAAATTAAACGTAAGTCCATGTCCTGTAAAATTATTTCTTGCTTTTTTATCTTATCTTTGTTCTGATCAGATTGCTGCTCCAAAGATACAAATTTATCGTTAATCATTTGAAGACCGCTTTGCAATTCCGATTCAGAAATCTGGATCTTCTTAACTTCCTGCATGAGCTCCTGCTTCTGTTTATCTATCATGTCTTGAATGCTAGCCAGTAAAGCTTCAGAGGACATCGGCTCTGTTTGTGGTTTCGTTATCTTAAGAACTGCTCCTGGCTTAGCTCCATTTTTATGATTCCCACTTCCGGTTGCCGTCGGACCCATTTTCCCATTCATCATGACTGCTTCTAAATTTTCTGAATTCTTTCTAGTCAGAAGAGCCCAACTCTTGTCGGAGGGGTGTGCTTTAACTCTCATCCACTTTGGTGGCAAGACTTTCTAACTTCTCCCCCCTCTGCTGCTCATCTGGCATCCATCCAACAGTTGCGGCGTTCAATCTTTCTGCTACCTCTTATTTAGATCACTGCTAAATAGTTAACAATGTCCAGTATTCTCTGTAAGTACCAATTATTCTTTGCTTTTATTTGAAGTTGTATCAACAAAGATATGCGCAGTCTGCTGTTTTAATCCCAGCTTGGCTGCTCTCCCAGGTTCGTTAAAATATAAGACTGCCGGTTTATCTACAACTTTGCAGATATCTTCACTTTATTATGTAGTAATTCCCATAATAAACATTGCATTTCACTTACAGTTTGAAGATCTTATAATTGGGATATTGTTCTTTTTAGTTTTTCTCACATGGGATGAGAAACAATCCCGATCTGTTTACTGCATAGCGGAAGTCCCGCCCCGCTCTAGCTCCATATCAATGCTTAGACATGGTATTAACATCACTATGAACATCACTAGACATGTTAATCCCAATCAAGTCCCTGTAATTACAATGGACCAGCCACTCTACTCTTTAGCTAAATCGTTACAATGGAACTGTCCAGATTTGTTTGGAGAAAGCAACCTTGTTATCCTTTTTGGGCAATTCCACATTGAGCAGGCCTTCCTCAAACTTATTGGACATTGCTTGGAAGGATCGGGCTGGTCCTATATCACTGCCAACTTGGGGATAATAACTGAAACATCTGCACATGGGTGTATGAAAGTAACACACGTAAAAAAAGGCTATATAAGCTCTATAAGATACTTTTTCTGGCCTATGACAGTAGTGAGACTGGGTTAAGAAAAGATCCAATGAATCACCAACATTTCTTTACTGGGTGACAGTCTTGAACCTAGAGATTGTATTGTTGTCGTTTGTGTATTCCATCTGCATGGGAGATTACAGTTGCTTCAAATAATCACTTAAGAAAATGATACCATGGTTCTTTGTTTTTGATCATTTCAACTATGCACGCTGGTTGAGTAGTCATATAAAAGATTTAGAAGAACTTCCTGAAAGAGCAGGGACAGTGCATGAAGAATTTTCCAAAGGGAACTTTGTAATCCGAAAGACAAAAAGGCCTTTTTCAGCCATAGCAGTGGATCAAGCACATGAACAATTAAATGCTTGTATTAAAGGTGAAGGAGCAGCTATTGGGCTGTTTCAGGATGCAAAAGCACTCATGCAGTGGGCTTTGACTGTTCCAGAGATAACCAGGTTAGTTGATGAATTCTATATTCTTGATGCTGATTCGTATTGTTCCACCAACAATAAGACAAAACTGTTGATGGATTCTTTCTTAGATGTGTGCAATCCTTTTGAAGAACTGAACAGTGATCTTTTTTCTCATACACATCTTGTTGCAAGCTCTGATAGAGTGGAGGCTCTTCGAACCCTAGAAGACGATGGAACAAACCTCTGTCGTACAGTCATCAAGCAAAGACTTTCACAGTACCCAAGTGTAAGTGTTTTCAGCCCTCTAAAGCTGAAAAACACAAAGTTATTAGCAGATCTAGAGGCAAGACTGATCCCTAGACATATTAAAGTAGTAAAAGCTCTGAAAAATGACGTCCAACTATTTTCAAAGCTTTTCATTGCTGCCCAATACCGTGAATTGGATCTAGACACATTTTTCAAACATGAGAATCAGCCATTTCCCCCTTCTCTGTCGTTGGATCAGACCTAGCTTCCATCCTTGAAAAGTAGCAGATGGAAGTGATGATTTCAAAGGTCAATGTGATGCTATTGTGTTTGATGGTGCAAACATGCTCCGTTCACGGACATCAAAAACATTTGGAGAATTCTGCACATGTGAGTTTGAACAGTACACTGCAAAAGTAATTGACAACATGGCTGTAAAAAGGGCTGATTTTGTCTGGGACACTTACTCTGGAGATAGCATCAAAAAGACTACACAGAAGAAAAGAGGACTAGGGGTTCGGCGACATGTGACTGAAGGAAACCTTGTCCTGAAAAACTGGGCTAGCTTCCTTAGAAATGATTAAAAAAAAGAAGAACTTTTTGGTTTGTTAGCTAGAGTAATAATAAAGGACAATAAGAGTTTTGAAATTGTAACAAATGATAACGGAACATTTTTATCATCTTGCTCAAACACTTCTCTCCATAGGACATTTTCTGTACTAGAAGCTGGTGGTTGCATAATACTTCACACTGTGGATATTGTTTCTCATGGCACAGTCGATGTTATGATCAGAACTGTAGATACGGATGTGTTTGTCCTCTCTATTCCTTACTATCACTACCTCAAAAGCCTTGGCCTTAAGAGACTGTGGATTTTGTTTGGTGTTGGCAACTGGAAGCACTATATATCTGTGCATAACATTGCAGAGGTTCTAGGGGAATCAAAGGCTGTTGCCCTAAGAGGCTTCCACGCTTTCACTGGATGTGACACTACATCGTCATTTTCTGCTAGTGGAAAACGAAGTGCCTGGAATTGCTGGATAAAATTTGAAGATGCTACAAGCTCATTTCTTGCACTTTCGAACCCTATGGCATATCTAAGCCCAGAACTTCAGCAGAAACTTCAAACTTATGTTGTTCTGCTTCACTGAAGACAGGAAAATGCTGTTTACATCAAAAGGTAGACTGCTAGAAATTGTGCCTCCTACAGCATCTGCCTTGCAAAAGCACATACTAAGGGCTGCTTATCAGGTGGCCATATTTGGGGGCAGTCTCATATTGCAAATCCGGTCTTACCTCTACCTTCAGAGTGGGGTTGGACAAAAACTGATGGTATATGGACACCATTTTGGACATCTCTTCCAGCAATATGGGACAGTTGCAGAGAGTTGGTCTGCTGCAACTGTAAAGCAGGATGCCAATCACGCTGCAGTTGCAAAAATGCTGGTGACTCATGTACACTGCTATGTAAGGATTGTAAAGCAAACTGCTTGAAGTCTACTGACCCAATAGTAGAAGAAGAACCATTTGAGGACACTGATGTTGTGTTGTAATATTTAAGTGCCTAAACAGCAACAGCAATGATTTCATTGAATCAGTTCTTAAATGTAGTTTAATTTACGTATAGTTCAATATATTTCAATATTACACATTAAATTTTAAAATGAATACTGTAATAAAAGTTACTAATACATATTTTGGTTGCTTTTCTCCTATAAAATTTTTAAAACACAGCTATTTTAAACATTAGATGGGGCTGTTAAATGCTTGATTCGTGAATCAATTCTAAAATTTAAAAAAGTATTTCTTTTTTATTTTTATAAGCAAATTTATTAAAACACATACTTTTACATAGTTCCATTGAATTTTTTTTACCAAACAAAAAAACTTTTTAAAAGACACCTCAACTGCTTATCTATGCCATTATTAAGATAGAGTCTGCAATTTTGAAAAATGGCAGCCATATTGATTTATAATAGATTTTTGGGGGGTCTCCCTCTAAAATGAATTGTAAGGACATAAAGTAAAAGTGTGCACAGTGGCACCTTCTTATCACAAATTGCCAAATACTTGTTGTGTTTAACCCTCATGTTTCTGAGCAGGAGAAGCAGCTGTCAGAAGGCTTAGCACAAGCAGACAGGGATCTTGAGTTTGATCCGGATCCTGGTACTGAAGAGGAAGCACTCACAGTCCCTCTCTTCCAGCTGATGAGAATCAACGCTCTGAAATGAGTACTGATCTCACTGACTCTCCAGCAGGTGTAACCACGCCCGTATCCTCTGAGGAAGAGGGAGAGCACACTTTAAAAGACGCTAAGGAACGTCGGCGTCTGAGGAGGAGAACAGAGACGAGAGACAGACCACGCCGGTCAGAGAGATTATGAGTAAAGCGCAAGCAGACCTCAGAGATGGAGAGTTGATGAAGAAGCTAGTTCGTTAGTTATTGTTAATTTCAACGTTTCGTTTACCTTGCTTCATTTAAGTGTTTTCTGAATTGCACAGCTTTGTTTAGCCTGAATTAAAGGCATTGTTTAGTTCACAGCTTAAGTATTCTTTTTTTCAACTAAACTGAAATCAGTTGCCTTTCACAACAGCTTGAAATTAACAACCATCTAATGAACAACCATCTACCAGTGCGTGTGAGTGTGAAGGCTCCAGTACCTTAGCATTATGGAGAAAGCAATTGCCGACCTCTCCCTCAAAAACCAGGCGCTGCAGACGCAAGTGAATCAGCTAACGGCAGCCGTAAGGACGTTGCAGACAGCACCTGCACCAGCACCTGGACTCCCCGCCCCCGTTCCTCGGGGAAAGTGCCCTGTGAGTCTGCCAGAAAAGTTTGATGGGGACAAAAGAATGTTCACTGCTTTTTGAGCTCAGTTGGAACTGTATATACGATTGAGGGCGGAGGACTTTCCTACTGACGAGCTCCATGTTGGCTTTTTCATTAGTTTACTGGCGGGGCCGGCCGCAAAATGGGCTTCTGCACTCTTGGTAGCCAATAGCCCCTTATTGTTGGACTATCAGGGGGTTGTGACATCAATAGAAGCATTTTTGGGGGACTCTCTTCGGGAGGAGACGGCAACCTGAGCCATTCGGCGACTGCGCCAAGGTGGGGATTCAGTGGCGGTTTATGCAACAAACTTTCAACTAATTATTCAGGACTTGCAGTGGAACGATGCAGCTTATTGGGCACAGTTTTTGGACGGTCTGAATGCTGATGTTCTGGATGAGCTTGCACGCGCACCATCTTCAACTACGTTGGCAGATCTGGTGGCCGTCTGCCTGCGCATTGATAGCCGTTTGGAGGGGCAGAAAGATGCGTGGCGGGCAGTCGTGAACCGCGCCCTGCCATCAGTAGTGATGTTACAAGAGGGGTCTTCCTCTACTCACTCAGCTCTAGAGCAGACCGGGGAGGAGCCCATGCAACTGGGAGCAGCGCGATCTCGTATTTCTCTGTCAGAAAGAGACCGTAGACGGCGTCAAGGTCTGTGCTTCAAATGTGGACAGATGGGACATTTTATCAAATCTTGCCGCGCCCCTGGCTGGACAACGACTCCTTCTCAGTCTTTTGCTCCTCGAGCATGACTAGGCAGTTCCCCCAGTCTGTTGGGAGTGTCTAGGCCGGACGGTCCGGTTATGACAAGGGGGAGGCTGTTGCACGTCTCCACCTTGCCTCATCTAGTTTTGAAAGTACGTTTACAAACTTCCCCTGGTACAGTTGGTGAGTTTTTTGCGTTAGTAGATTCAGGAGCTTCCAACAGTTTCATGGATCTACGCTTTGCACAATGCCATAGGGCGGTGGTGGAGTCCCTGCCACGCCCATTATATGTTGAGACAATTGACGGTCGCCTTCTGGAGGAGGGGGCGGTGACCAAAATTACAGTCCCCCTTTCTATGTCGGTGCAAAGGCATGAGGAACTGATCCAATTTAACGTGACGAGGATGTCGCGTTTTGCACTGGTCCGTGGCATGTCTTGGCTCACGCAGCATAATCCTCATATCTCATGGGCATTACATAGAGTGTCATTCCCCTCACCCTATTGTCTTCATCATTGCCTTGAGGCTGGCACTATACCGCTTGCTCAGGCGGAGTCGCGAGTGGCTCCTGAGGTCTCAGCAGCTGCGCACATCCGTTCCTCATCCCTGGCTGTTCTTCCTCCAAAATATGAAGCCTTTAGGGATGTGTTTGATGAGACAGAGGCGGAACAGTTACCTCCACATCGCTCTTATGATTGTGCCATAGATTTGGTCCCAGGGGCACAAATTCCGGTAGGCAGGTTGTATCCAATGTCAGGCCCAGAATTTGAAGCTCTAAGGGGGTTCCTTTGAGGCGTGGCTTTATTTGCCCGTCATCCTCCCCTGGCAGGAGCCGTGTCCTTTTTTATAACAAAGCACTCGGGGGAGAAACATCTGGTCCATGATTATAGATTTATCAATAAAATCACAGTGAGGGATAAATACCCCCTTCCCCTGATCCCAGAGATGTTGGAGTGGTTGAGTAAGGCAACTGTGTTTACCAAACTGGATCTAAGAGGGGCTTATAATTTGGTTCACATTCGTAAGGGGGATGAATGGAAAAGTGCGTTCTTGACACGATATGGCTCTTTTGAGTATTTGGTGATGAGTTATGGCCTGGTGAATGCCCCTGCCATGTTCTGTAGGTTCATGAATGATATCTTTCGAGATTATCTAGATACATTTTTGATTATTTATTTAGATGATTTTTTGATCTTTTCAAGAAATGCGCAGGAGCATCAGGCTCATGTGGAAGCCGTACTTCAGCGCCTGCGGGAGCATAAGCTGTTTGCTAAATTGGAGAAATGTGCATTTGACTTAACAACATTGGATTTTTTAGGATATCGCATTTCCACGCAAGGGCTTCAAATGGATCCGGCGAGAGTGCAGGCTGTTTTGTCCTGGCAGGCGCCAGCCTTTCAGAAGGACTTACAAAGGTTTCTAGAGTTTGCTAATTTTTATAGGAGGTTTCTGCCGGGTTTTTCTAGACTTACAGCCCCTCTTTCGGACCTGCTCAAAGGCCAGCGCTCCGGCATTAGGTGGTCCCCAGTGGCACAGGAGGCTGTTGATAGGCTGAAAGAGTTATTTAGTTCAGAACCACTCCTTTGTCATCCTGATACATAGATGCCATTTGTGGTGCAGACAGATGCGTCTGATGTGGCGCTGGGGGCGATCCTCTTGCAGCCTGGTGAAGCAGGAGGGGAGTTAAGGCCCTGTGCATATCACTCCCGAAAGTTGACTTGTTCTGAACGGAACTATGCCATTTGGGAGAAGGAGCTCCTGGCTATAAAGGCAGCGTTAGAAACCTGGAGGCACTTGTTAGAAGGGGCGCATTACCCAGTGGAAGTTAGAACAGATCACCGGAATTTGGAACATTTGTTGACAGCTCGAGCGCTGAACCAAAGGCAGATCTGCTGGTCGAACTTTTTTCCCCGTTTTGAGCTACTGATTCGGCATGTCAGGGCCTCGGATAATCAACAAGCAGATGCGCTGTCTCACAAACCAGAATTCCTCACACCTGCGGAGGAGACCCTGGTGCCCCCTCCTCTGCTCCCTTTATACACTTTGGGGGCGGCGGGGGGCTTCCTGTCATGGGAGGCTGAACTCAGATGCAGGCAGGCGCAGGATGCCTTTGTCCGCCATACTGCAGAGGACCTGAGATTGCAAGAAGGGTCATCTTCGGGCTCCTCCTTTTCATTATGGGGGGGGGTTGTTGTGTTATAGCCAGCAGCTGTATGTCCCTTCTGCAGCATTAAGAGCAAAAGTGCTGCGTCAGTGTCATGACTCGCCGACGGCAGGACACTTTGGTGTGTACAAGACTGTTGCTGCCATAGCTAGAGATTTTTGGTGGCCTCGACTCCTGAGGTCAGTGATATCGTATGTGGGGTCCTGTGATATCTGTCAGCGTGCCAAATCAGTGTCTGGCAAGCCTGTGGGGTTGTTACAGACATTGCCCACACTTTCAAGGCCCTGGACGTTCCTTTCCTTAGATTTTGTGACTGATTTGCCATGCTCCCACGGCAACACTACCATTTTAGTGGTCGTGGATCTATTTTCAAAGATGGCGCATTTTGTCCCTTGCGCAGGGTTGCCTTCAGCCAAAGAAACCGCTGTACTGTTTTTGCGGCATGTTTTTCGTTTGCATGGTTGGCCGGACAGGTTGGTCTCAGATCGGGGTGCTCAATTCACAGCGCATTTTTGGAAAGAACTGCTCTCCTTACTACGGGTGGAACTCCGTCTGTCTTCGGCATATCATCCTCAAACCGATGGCTAGACGGAGCGCACGAACGCAACGCTGGAACAATACCTACGTTGCTACGTTAATTATCAACAGGATGATTGGGTGCAGCTCTTACCTCTGGCAGAGTTTGCTTATAACAACGCCACTCATGCTTCCACCCGACAGGCTCCGTTTTTTGATAATTATGGGTTTCATCCTAGGGCGTTTCCATCCTCTATAGGTGTGGCTAGGGTGCCTGCTGTTCAAGAGTTTGTGGACAAATTGCATGCTCTACATCGTGTGCTTCAGGAACAGATTGAGCATGCTAAACAGACATACAAAACAACAGCAGACAGCCGCAGGGCGCTGGGTGCTCCTTTAGCGGTCGGAGATTGGGCTTGGTTGTCAACGCGACATTTCCCATGAAGGCGTTGAGCAGAAAGCTGGCAGCGCATAGGACCGGTCCTTTTCTGATTACAGCCCAAATTAATCCTGTGGCGTTCAGGCTGGCCCTTCCTCCTTCGCTTAAAATTCACCCGGTGTTTCACAGGTCGTTGCTTTCCCCTGTGAGGTCCAGGGATCCCTATCGCGCCTCTGCAGACCCCGCCCCCCCATGTTGGTTGATGGGGAGGAGGAATTCAAGGTCGCTCAAATCCTGGATTCCCATCCTGGATTCGAGGGAAAGTGCAATATTTAATACATTGGAAGGGGTATGGTCCTGAGGAGCGCTCTTGGGAACCCATAGATAGTATGCATGCCCCGGCGCTGGCGCTTGACTTTCATTGCAGATATCCTCACAAACCAGCTCCAGAGACGCACTGTCATAGTTTCGTGGGGAGGCGTGTTGAGGGGGGGATGATGTTGTGTTTAACCCTCGTGTTTCTGAGCAGGAGAAGCAGCTGTCAGAAGGCTTAGCACAAGCAGACAGGGATCTTGAGTTTGATCCGGATCCTGGTACTGAAGAGGAAGCACTTCACAGTCCCTCTCTTCCAGCTGATGAGAATCAACGCTCTGAAATGAGTACTGATCTCACTGACTCTCCAGCAGGTGTAACTATGCCCGTATCCTCTGAGGAAGAGGGAGAGCACACTTTAAAAGACGCTAAGGAACGTCAGCATCTGAGGAGGAGAACAGAGACGAGAGACAGACCACGCCGGTCAGAGAGATCACGAGTAAAGCGCAAGCAGACCTCAGAGACGGAGAGTTGACGAAGAAGCTAGTTCGTTAGTTATTGTTAATTTCAACGTTTCGTTTACCTTGCTTCATTTAAGTGTTTTCTGAATTGCACAGGTTTGTTGAGCCTGAATTAAAGGCGTTGTTTAGTTCACAGCTTAAGTATTTTTTCTTTCAACTAAACCGAGATCAGTTGCCTTTCACAACAATACGTACACGAACAGACTCAACTAATATGATATATCGAGCATACACTAAATATGAGGGAGGAGTTTGGCTAGCCTACGATGAGTCTTTCCATTGAAAAGCAGCTCTTGACCATTCCCTTCAATGGAACCTCAGGGACCACGACCTATGGTTGCAGTTCATGATGCCAGCCAGGCCAGGGTTTGGGGAGAGGGCAGATAGTGGACACATTATAACAAAACAACAACCCACCTCCGCCTTTAGAGGGAGCATGGGGCAGGGGGTTGAACACCTCCCACCCTGCTGGGAATACAGTGCCAGGGGCTCCTGCTCCTGGTCTCCTTGTAGATACAGACACGAGTGCCCCATTTGTGGGGAGCACACCCAGCTGCAAACTGTAACAGAGCCAGGGGCAGCTGAGAGGCATACAGGGAGGGGCAAGGAGGCAGGAAACCAGGTGGGCAACAGCAACAATCTCCTCTCAAAGGGCCCCAGCCCAGTTAAACTAGCCCCCTTAAGATGATTGTTAGCCTTTACCCAAAGAAATCTGATGCCACATACTTGGAAACGGGTTTTGTGAATGGTTTTCACATACCGTTTCAAGGCCCCAGGGTCCATTCTTTTGCCAGAAATCAGAGTTCTGTCAACTCAATGGAATCCTTAGTATTGGAAAAAATTAATAAGGAGATTTCAGTGGGCAGAGTCCTAGGTTCATTCCAGGAACCCCATATTGACAACTTGCGTGTTTCCCCCTTGGGCATTGTCCCAAAGAAATGCCCTGGGGAATACAGGTTGATCCAGAACCTGTCTTTCCCCAAAAAGGGGTTGGTTAATTACCATATCCCAGAACACTTAAGTTCAGTGTGGTATGCTTCATTTGATTCTGCGGTCATGTTGATATGTAAGAATAGTGTTGGGCCATTAATGGGAAAGTGCAACATAAAGTCTGCTTTTCGCATTCTTCCCATTAACCCAGAGGATTTTAATTTGTTAGGGTTTTATTTCCAGGGGCAATAATATATAGATAGGGCTCTCCCCATGGGCTGTTCAATCTCATGTGCCATGGTTGAGAAGTTCAGTTCCTTTCTGGAGTGGGCCCTCCAGAACAATACTATTCATTATCTTGAAGACTTCCTGCTCATTGTGCCACCCGACAGCACTCAGTGTTTTCATTTGATGCAGGAATTCCAATCCCTAACAGAGGAGCTGGGTGTCCCATTGGCACATGAGAAGACTGAAGGCCCGTCTAGCATAATCACATTCTTAGGAATCAAACTCAATTCCATCAGACAATGTAGCCGACTGCCCATAGATAAGTTATCTACCTGTGTGATAGGTTAGAGGTCATGATGCATGCTAAAAAAGTAATGCTGCGACAGCTCCAAGAGTTGGTTGGCCATCTTAATTTCACATGTCGTCTTATAGCACCAGGACAGGCCTTCCTGCACCACCTATGAAGGGCCTTTCCCGACCTTACCATCAGGTACGTGTGATGGGGGCTATGAGTGAGGATTTGCACATCTTTTTTTACAAAAAAAAATTATTGATTTTTATATAACAAACATAAGAAAAAAACATAAACACATCACTTATAAATTATATGACTAACATTATAAATCTAACGTAATTCACCTAACGAGTGCACCCCACCTCCCTGGGACCAGCTACTACATTTCTATATAACATTTTTTTTAAAAAAACATTCTTCCAAAATTGCATAGATCCATGTGACGGTATACACCCCTTCCCCTTTTTGAATACATAATCCACAAATAATCCACATATATTTCCAAATTCATTTTTCGTTAATATTCCTCTTTTAACTTTAATATTGCATGTTAACTTATCGTTTATAGCAATATTCCACACTTCTTTATACCAATCTTCTATTTGGTAGTTGCCTTGCATTTTCCACTGTCTGTCTATTATTAACCTCGCTGCTGTCATTAAGTTCATAATTAAATCTTTAACATTTTGCTCTCCTTCTTTATCATAAATTGATAGTAACGCTATCCTAGCACATATCTCAAACTTTAAATCTGTTATCCTTTTTACTTCTTCAAATACTTTTAACCAAAATATTTGTACATGTTTACAAGTCCACCACCTCCGTGCTATTTTATAATACTTTTCTTTTATTCTTACTGACATTGTGTTCAAAATATGCAAATTCCATATTTTCCCCAAACTTTGATCATTTACTGGTTCTTTTAAATCTTCTTCCCATAATACTTTCAAAAACATTTGCTTCTCTTCTCCTTCTAACAAAATTTTATAAATTTCACTTACCACCCCTTTAATATTCTTATTTATGTCCTCCTCTTCTCTCATTATAATCATCTTCTCAAATTTTGTATAATTTCAAAGCTCTTTATTATTCTTTTTCCATTTAACCATCCATTGTTCTAGTTGGATGACTTTGAACCATGCTATTTTCTTTCCTCTCATAAATTCTTCTAATTGTTCTTTAGTACTCATCTTTTCCAGCCAATCTTTTATTTTTAAAATTTTCTGTTCTCTAAAAACTATTTCTAGTTCCTTCTTTAAATTTCCTGGAAAGTCTTCCAGCAACACCCCTGGATTCAATGGGGAAATATCTGGTAATAATTTATTTTTATACTTTAACCAAACATCTATAATATTTCTTAACAAGGGATTTTCTAATCTTTCCATCATCTTCTTATTTACTTTAATACAAAAAAAATTACCTAACCTCAATTTTAAATCCTGTCTATCAATCTCCAACTACTTTATTTCATTTTGTCTTGCAATCCCATCTATTACATGCCTCAATTGATTAGCTATATAATAATATTTTAAATTCGGGAGACCTAATCCCCTTTTTTTCCTGAGATTTATACCAATTCCCTTTATTAATCCTTGCTTTCTTATTACCATTACAAAAATTATTTATTATAACTTGCCATTTCTTTAACTGTATTTCTGATATCTTAATTGGTAACATTCTAAACTAAAAATTTAACTTATGCAAAATTTTCATTTTAATAAGCGCTATTCTACCAAACCATGAAAGTTTTATCTTCTTATAATCTTCTAATTTTTCTTAATCTCCTTATTTAATTTGTTAAAGTTCTCCTCTTCTAACTTGTCAACATCACTTGTAATATTTACACCTAAATACTTAATCATTTTCTTTACCTTAACACTATATTTTTTACTAAACTTCTGCTCCTCCTCTTTCATATAATTGGATAATATCATTTCTGATTTATCCCAATTAACTTGCAGACCTGATATCTCCCCAAACTCTTTCAGATGTAACTTTATTTCCTCCATTTTTTCTATTGGATTCTCAATTGCTACTAGTGTATCATCAGCAAACAAACTAATTTTAACTTTTTCTTTATTACCTATCCCACTAAGATTCTTATCTTCTCAGATTGCATTGGCTAAAAGTTCTATAACTATATCAAACAAAATTTGGGAAAGAGGGCAACCTTGCTTAGTACCATGGGCTAAGGAAATTTGTTGTGTTATTCCATCATTTACCATTACCACAACGTTGTTTCGTGAATAAAGTTGATCTATCACACCTTTAAATCTTACTCCAAACCCTAACTTTTCTATTATTATTTTTAAAGCTGGCCACTCCACACAATCAAAGGCTTTAAAAATATCCAAAGCCATCAAACCCACCTTCAATTTATTCTTCTTAATTATATTTATCATATTCAATGCTCTTCCAATTAAATTTGGCATCTGTCTCCCCACTATAAACCCACATTGATTTTTTAAAATATATTTATACATAAAAGTACTCATTCTTTTCGCCATTATCACTGTAAATATCTTAGCATCTTGATTTATTAAAGAAATAGGTCTATATGATCTTGGGTCTGACAAATCTTTATCTGCTTTTGGAATCAATACAATCAAAGACTGTTCCCATGATGGTGGGATCCTATCTCCTTCTAATATCTTATTATATAACCATTTCAATTTTGGTATTAACATTTTCTAAAATATTTTATAATATTCTGGTCCCAACCCATCCAGTCCTGGGAATTTCCTCCCTTTTAATTTATCAATCATTTCTTCTACCTCTTTTTCTGAGACCCCTCATTCCATTAAGTCTATATCTATAAAATCTAATCTTTAAATGCTTCTCCACATATTCCTCAATCTTTTCTTGAGACCCTCCTCCTGCAGAATATAACTTCTGATAAAAATCCTGAAATATCTCCAATTTGTTCTTCATTGAATTACAACACTTCCCTGATTTATTTCTAATTCCTCCAATTAAATTCTTTGTGTTTTTTCACTGTGTAGATCTGGCCACATTTTAGAATTACTATATTCAAAAAATTCTCTTTTCAAATATATCAGATTTCTCTGAACTTCTTCCAGTTCCTCTTTCTCTAATTTTTTTTTTTGCTTGTAGTTGTGCAAAAATCTGTTTATCCTTAAGCATTACAAATTCCATTTCCAGATCCTTAATTTCTTCTTCCAAGTTTTTTCTATTTTTTTCTTGCTGTCTCATCAATTTACAATTCTCTCTAATACAAATCCCTCTCATAACTGCTTTCATTGTATCCCAAAGTATAGCTTGATTATAAACCCCTTTTCATTAATTTCCCAAATATTTTGTATTTCCTTTTCCATTTTTTCAATTATACTTTTATAATTAAAAATTCTTGTATTTAATGTACATCTTTTTGCCTCCTTGTAATTTTTCTTAACATTAATATCTATATTCACCAATGCATGATCTGTTACTTTTATCAGTCCTATATCACTCTTTATTATTCTGGAAAACAATTTTTTTGACACAAAAACATGATTAATCCTTGAGTAAGTCTTATATTTTGCTGAGTAAAAGGTAAATCTCAGTTCATCTCTATTCATTGCTCTCCACACATCTATTAACTCATTTTTATTCATAATCTTACTCAACCCTGTAAGAGTGTTACGTCGTTCTTCCAACGTGGGGTTAGACTTGTCTTTTTGTTTATTTACCACCATATTAAAATCTCCCACTATTATAATATTTCCCTTTTGAATTTCCTCCATTTCTTCAAAAAATATTTTATAAAATTCCATTTGATTATTATTGGGTGCATAAACATTAATTAATGTATAGTCTTCTTCCCCCACTACCCCTTCCAACATTATATATCTCCCCATACAATCTTTTTTCATCTTCTGTATTTTAAATCCACATTTTTTTGATATAATTATTAGGGGTGTGCACGGACCCCACGGATCGGATTGGGACCCAGATCGGGACCTCCAATTTTGTCCCAGGTCGGATTGGACAAAATCAGAGGCCCCCCGGACCAGATCGGGTCTGCTCCCGATCCAAAAATCGGAACTTCCGATTTTTGGATCAGCTGCCATTTTTTCCACATAGACTTGCATTGGGGGAAAGAAAGCTTTCCCCCAATGCAAGTCTATGAGGAAAAAATGGTGGCGGGTGGGTGAAGGGGGGCCTAACTCCCTACCCCCAGGGCCATCCACTGTGGACGGCCCCGGGGGGTGTAAGCCCCCTACCCAGCGCTCCTTACCCCCCCGAGGCCGTCCGCTTCCATCCGCTGGTTCCCGCAGGTGCCAGCGGATGGAAGCGGACAGCCCCGGGGGGGTAAGCCCCCTCCCCTTCCCTCTGCTTACCTTCCATGGCCATCCGCTCCCGTCCACCACTGGCCGCTACTGTGAGCAGGCTTCACAGCCTGCCCCTAGGTAGCGCACCAGGTGATCATCACCTGATCAACATCAGGTGATGATCATCTGGCGCGCTACCTATGGGCAGGCCACAAAACCCACTTGCAGTAGCGGCCAGCGGCGGATGGGAGCGGATGTCTCCCAAAGGTAAGAGCCGTGCACCCCTCCCCCCTCCCCCCTGCTTACCTTCGGGGGACGTCCACTCCCGTCCGCCGCTGACTGCTACTGCAAGCGGACTTCGCGGCCTGCTCCTGAGTAGCACGCCAGGTGATGTCATCACCTGGCACGCTACCTAGGAGCAGGCCACGAAGCCTGCTCACAGTAGCAGCCAGCGGCGGACGGGAGCGGACGGCCAGGAAAGGTAAGCGCGCTGCGCGCCGTGAGCCTCCCTCCCACCTGCTTACCTTTCCTGGCTGTCTGCTCCCATCCTCCGCCCCCTGCCCCCATTGTCCGCTTCCATCGGTGGGCACCTTTCCAGATCGGATCGGATTGGATTGGCCGATCCAGCGGTGAAATCGGAAATCAGATAAATCGGCTAATTTTATCCGATTTCCCCCTGGATCGGATTCGGATCTGGATCGAATCCGATCCAGTGCACATCCCTAATAATTATTGCCACCCCCCTGGCTTTTGAAGTTCCATAAGCTTTCTCATATTTAACCGACCATCTTAATTTAAGCTCATTCACTCCTTTTTTTGACTGATGTGTTTCTTGAATACAAATTATATCTGCCTTATCCTTATTCAGTAATGCTTCCACTTGTCTCCTTTTAAGAACCGATCCTAGCCCATTCATATTCAAGGTTGTAATTCTTAATTTACCCTCCATATTTTCAGTTTCATTCCCCTTTGCCGATGCCTTATTGTGCTACACATATTCACACATAAACCAACAATAACAATAACAATTTCTTCCCCCCATTTCTCCCCAGGATTAACCCCATTCATGGCTTTTTTTGAAACCCCATGGGGGGGAGGCAATTTCACTGCCTCTGGTCAACAGTAGTCAGCAGATCTTCTTCTCCTCCTGATATCACGTTGCCTCATCCCTTACCCTGTTATTATCCATCTGGATCTACTATGCTCCCAACTCCATTGCTGAGAACCTCCTGCTGCTCCCAGCTCATGTCCTTGATCTTCTTTTCCTCGCTGTCGGGGGTCTACTCCTCCTTGTAATCCTAATTGATTCAGCAGCTCCATCCCTTGCTCCATTGATGTTATTTTGTAAAAAAAAATTCTCTTATGTAAATTTCAAAAAAATCGGATAGCCCCAACTATAATTAATGCCATTCCTCTTTAGAACTTCTGTGCAGGCCTTCATGTCTCCAATTTATTGTTTGAACACACAAGTCATTGTAAACTTTTATTGGAGTATCATGATATTTCAGTTGACCAATCCCTTGTCTTGTTGCCATCATCAGAAGCTCCTTTTTATAATAATTTGCAAATTTCACCACAATGTCCCTTGGAGTCGAACCTCTTCTTCTGTAGGAAATCCTGTGCACATGCTCAATGTCTTCTTCTTTCCATTCTGTGCCTGATGCCACATTATTTAACCAGTCCATAATTTTCCCTCTTAGAATCCTTGGGCTCTCTGCAGAATCCTCTGGAAAAAAATTAATCCTTATATTGGATCTTCGTTCCTGATCTTGGATTGCAATCAATCTTAAGTCCATTTGCTGAACTTTAATGCTCTGGTCTTTTATTTTCCCTTTATTTTCTTCAACTGCCTGCTCCACTTGTTGAAACCTCAAATTTATTGCTTTTAATTCATCTTTAACCAGCTTCAAGTCATCTTTTAGGTCTTGAGTTGATTTACTGATTTTTGCAGTCACTTCTCCCACTATTTGGCTCTTTAAACCTTGAACCAAAGTCTCATTATTCTGCAGGATCATGTTTGAAATCTTATCAACATTTCTTCAGAAGATAATTCCTTAGACTTGTCAGTAGTTCCGGTTTCTTAGGAACAGCATCCGCCTTACGCTGAGTGCCATTTCCTGTTTGAAGTGATTCCACACTCACTGCTCGCTTTCCCCCCTCCTTTCTGGGGGCTGCCTGCCATATTTCCTTCTTCAATTGCAACCCTATTTAAGCGAGAAAAAGTTTTATCTGAAGGGAAAACTTTCCCGGTTCTAGTCCATGAAGGTAATTGTTCTTTTTTTTTTACCTTTACGCATTTGGCATCCAAACCAATTTTCTTCCGCTCACAGCGGCTCTGATCTCTTAGTAATTATGCCACCAGCATGTGCAGTAAAACTTCCCACAGAATATCAGAGTTTTTACTCACAGATCGGTTTATGTTTCAGAGGGATTTCTTTTCTTTAAAGTTTCTCCATTGGGAGACCGACAAATCTGCTGGCTACATTTTTGAATGAATACAACAGGGTCTCCTTTTGGAGACAGGATTTACTGCTTGAAGCCGAGATGCAAATTCACTCGGATGCTTCAGGTGCTTTGGGTTTTTGCTTGATTTGGAGAGATAGATTGTGCGCAGAGCAGTGGCCTCTGGAATGGCAGTCTTCTGCTATATACAGGGACCATACGTTCCTGGGATTTCCCCCATCTATGTAGCAGCACACCTATGCGTATCTGATCTCGTCAATTCCGTGGTGCATTTTTGGTGTGATAATCAGGCCACAGTTCAGGTAATTAACATCTTGACATCGCAGAATCCTAGAGATGACTCTAGTCTGAGTTTTCACCTTGCATTGCCTCCGTCACAATATTCTTTTTCATGCATGACATATCCCGGGGTTGGACAATTCTATAGCTGATGCTTTATCACATCGTCAGGCCCAGAGATTCTGAGAATTGGTGCCCTGGGCTCATCAGCTTCCGGAAACCATGCTGGACACCCTTTGGAAGATTGGCAGCATGAAGTTGAGAGTGCCATGTGGCAGTCAATAGCACCAAGCACAAGGGCAGCATACCTAACAGTAAATAGGGAGTTCCTAGCTTTCAGGGAAGACCTTCAACTGCCCCAGGTTTGGCCCATTCCCATGGAACATATATTACAGTTTATGTCGCTTCCTGATGGACGGGCCTTTCCATTAGGACAATAGCGGGTAAGTTGGCCACTCTCACATTTTTGGCAAAAACGCAAGGGGTAGTTAATAACAGGACAGATTTTAGGGTCCACCATACCTTAAAAGGATCCCCACATACACCAGATGCCAGATGCCCAATTTCCCCCAAAATCTTGTTGGGTTTGAAGGCGCAATGGCTATTGTTGTGTTCTTCCCCATATGAAACGGCACTATTCCATGCAACTGCCCTGACTGCGATCTTTGGTGCCTTTAGGATATCAGAATTACTAGTGTTTTCAAAACATGACCATACTGAGTGGGCACTTCAATATCGCAATTTACAGTTTACCACACAGGGAGTCCACATAACACTTTGTTGGTCTAAAACTGACCAGGAGGGCTTGGGTACTAACGTTCCCTTGAACCACGCTTCATTGGAGGAATTGTGCCCAGTTAGGGCTCTGCAAGAATTTATGGTTCTGCGGGGTGACAGGCCAGGGGTGTCGTTCTGCCATTTAGACCACATGCCTCTCACCAAATATCTATTTTGGAGGGTGTCAAAGAGGGCTTTACATGCACTGGGTTGCCTGAACTCCTCTTTGGGTCCCATTCTTTTTGCATTGGGGCTGCATCCACAGCAGCTGCTATCAGCTTCTCCCCCACTGAAATCCAGGTCGTGAGTAGATGGCAGTCCAAAGCTTTCCAAACTTATGTATGGAAACTTCCAGAGTTTGGTTTGGTCTAAAATCATCTGTTTTTGTTCCAGATCGCTGGAGGATCCATGCCTCAGTGTGTGGTCACAGCATGATCTTCTGGGCCAGCAGGAAGGCTTCAACTTTAAACTTTGGAACCCAGCTTGGTGTGAGTCGGCATGGCAACGTTATGTGGTTGGACATACACGGTATGTGCTGGGAGTGCCTGCTGCCCACCTTATTCCAACCACAGGTGGCCAGCATCCCACCTCAGATGCTTCTCATACACCTCGGGGGAAATGATCTGGGGCTGTTGAAGGGCAATTGATTAGACAGCATTGGCCTGGCATACTGATAATTTGGTTTTGTGTCTTACCCAGGTTCAATTGGCGACTGAGGAGTAATCATTGGGCTATGGGAAAAGCCTGTAAAAAAGTCAATATAGAAATCTTTAGAGACTTGACCAAACACGTTGATTTCAGCATCCAACACCCAGCTATTAATTTAATCTGGAGGGAGCTATATAGGCAGGATGGGGTCCATTTATCATACCTAGGGAATGATTTGTTTTTGAGTGATCTGCAGAAGGGCTTGTGGAAAGTAATTCTAGCTAAATGGGGAGGGGAGCATCGAAGCAAGTAGCTTGACGCACTCTGTGGCTGTAGGTAGGGACATCTAGAGGGGGATTTTGATTGGTGAGCATTCACAGGCACTATTGCAGTGAATGGTAAGACCTGAGGCTCTCCACTTTGAGCCCCGCAGCCTAGCTGGGAGATAAGAATTACCTTTGAGGCCAACCCTTCTCACCCACTCAGAGCCATATGGCCCAGGGGGGTGAAACCAGCAGGTCTCCCTACCCCCAAAGAGGGCAGCACCATGGGGGGGCCAAGTTACAGTGCCAACCCATGGGGCAAGAATGGCTCGCCCAATTCAGGGAAAGGGGCCTGTAATCAGGCCATACTGAACGCCCCATAGGAGACACCCCTTTTGCAGATCTTTAATAAATGTGGCCCTATTTAAATCCATGTTTTGTGTCTCATCCCAGCATTTATCTCCCTCTGCTCCACAATTTATTGTTGTTTTCGCTCCTCGAATTTTTCCTTATTTTCCTACTTTTTTTCAGCTTACATTTGTTTTGACATACTTTGTGTTCCTTTCTTTTCTTCTCATTAGAGGTAGACTTCTTTTTCATGGAAAGATCCTGCATTTGACTTCCGGTGAAGGTATGGCAGGTCAGAGCCATGAGCTTTTTGGCTCTACAGAACTGGAAGGCTTGGCTGTTAAAACAAAAAAAAAGGAAGCTTTGAAATTACGAAGGGGATCACAGTTGTGTAATTTACATGTGAACTTAGAAGAAAAGGGAGAAGAAAAGCAATAAGACAGAAAGAAAGAAAGAAAGAAAGAAAGGGAAATATAACTAACTGCCTCTTCCCGTTGAGAGTGAAATCGGGAAACAATGCAAGGTTTTTATAATGAGAAACATTAAAAGAAAATCGGAGTGCATGAAAGTTTTCCAGGAATTACAATTATTTATGCAAAACTGTTTCCAAAGACTATGTGACAAAATGGATGACATCGCAGAAAAATGGGAGTGTAAACTACGAGGGATAAAGATGGCAGTGCAAGAGAGGTGAAAGGTGCAAGAGAGGGAAAACTTGGATTTTGCCACGAAATAAAGGTCTAATGAGGTAAAGGCATTTTGAATAACAGAGGAAAAGGATTTCCGAGGGTGAGCTTGAAAGATCTCAGTGACGGACTAAGGCATGGAAAAATTGTACCAGCGATCAACAGAGAATAAAGGAGGTCTATTTTTAGATGGGAAGCTTTGAATGCAAAGTTAAAGCAGAGAGCAAGCTCTCTGACAGACAAAGAAAAGTACTTTGAAGTTGGCTGGGAAAAATAAAGGCATCTGACCTGGACTTGTTGTGAATTGAGAATGAAGCTGGGGTTTGGTGTTTTGTTTTGTTTTTTTCATTCCTGGGTTTTTTTCCCCATTCTTTTTCTTTTTAAGTGGGTTTAAAATTCTGGAAACTTTAATATGTACTTATAATAAGAATAAGAAAAAGCTTAATGATGTGGTAAGAAAAAAGAAAAAAGAGAGAGTGGAAGATAAGAAAGTAAAGTAAAAAGTAAAAAGGTTTAGTTTTTCTAGGTGGGACAAGAATGTATAAGAATAATGTTTGATGTTGTCGTACGAAAAATAAAAAGAGAAAAAATAAAAAAGGTGAAATGGGGAGAGGAGTTGTGAGGGTAGGGAACTAGGTATGCTAAATAATGTAATAAATGTAATTTGCATTTGTAATTTTTTTATAAAGCGAGTGGAACAACTGGGGATTCAAGTAAAAAATATTGAAAAGAAAGGAGAAAGGGAAAAGCGAAAAAGGAAAAAAGAGAGTAAAGAAACTTATTTTATTTTGTGCAAGGGGGGAAGTTTCCTTTTTCTTTTTTGTGAACAAAAATTTTCTGCAAGAGAAAATATGGCATTTATATAATTGCTGTGGGGAAGGTAGGGGGTCCATTTTAAATGTTGTTTGTTCTTGTAAGTTTTATCTTTGTTTGAAAATAATTTAAAAAATGAATTAGAAAGATCCTGCATTTTATAGTTTCATTGATTTTTCATATGACATCCTGTTTGACTCGTTGGTAAACTTTCCTAAACTGTGACCTATAGTTTAACCAAACTTCCATTGTTGTGCTGTTAAATAACCTCCAAGCCACCTGAAGAAATTTTGGGCATGTGACTCTCCCAGTTTCAACCAATTCCCTGATTTCAGAGGAGTGTCTTAAATTAAATGTGACCAACTTGGACTTCCCAGCAACTTTCTACTTACATATATGTTCAACTTGATAACACTATGAACCTGTTCCCAAGAAACATGACAAGTTCCTGGGAACCACTCAGGATTAAGTCCAGAGTAATTTCCCCTCTAGTTGGTCCCATAGGTGCATTTTTTTTAATTGGAGAACTTTGAAGGATAGCTGAGTTTTGGCTCACATATTTGTTTGAAAGTGCTAATTAGGTAAGTTCACATTAAAATATAAAGGAAATAAGTTGGTCCCTCTAGTTGGTTCCATGACCAACTAGAGGGAGATAAACTGCACGGTAACCTCAGATAAAAGGCTGTACATTATCCTCAGCTAGACAACTGTGCCTAAAGTCAATGTGTGTCATTCTCCGTGGTCATCTTTGTTTGATCAGCATTGTCTCCTCTCTCACTGCTACTAGCTACCCCCTCTTCTTTAAATTGGCTTTTAATATTGAACTTTCAGCTTTATAAAGGTGCAGTTAGGGATGAACAAATTTGTCAGTTTTGATTTGCCTTTGTTTCTCATTCTTCCAATGTTTAGTTTGGTTTGTTCCAAACTTTGAGACAATTTAAAAAGCTTGCATGAAAATTCATAAGCATTTTTGCACTCATTTATCCTCATATTGCATGTGTGTACATATTTCTTGCTTAATATACACATTTTTTGCAGTCAATTTTCCTAATGTAATGCATTTTTGGAAGTTATTTTCCCTAGTATACATATTTTGGGCACAATTTTTAATTAGAGAACTTTGAAAGATAGCTGAGTTTTGGTTCACATATTCATTTGAAAGTGCAAATTAGGTAAGTTTGCATTAAAACAAAAAAAAATCTCCCCCATCCCTAGGTGCAGCATGCTCAGAATCCCACAAGGCCCATGCGCTCACAAGGTTTATCCACTGCCCTGCCCTCTCTCCTGCCATAACATGTCAGTCACTAGGCTGAAGCCTTGAGGTCTCACCAGCTGATATGACCATGTTCTCCACCTCCAGGACCAAGTGGCCTCTCTCTCTCTCTCTCTCTCCCCACAGAAGTGCTTTAAGCAGTTAATAGTGCTATATATTATTGATCAACAACAACAACAACAACAGAGTTTTATTTTCAGACTTCAGTTCTGCCAGGTAGAAAACCAATGTTCTTTGAGTAATATAGAAATTCCAAAATGTGTAATGGTGGATTTTTACATTTCGGAAAAATTATACTGGTTTTGCCCCACAGGGGCCAAAGCAATTATATCTGAATGTAAGATCATTTCCCTCTCGTTGGATCAAAGATCATTCTTGTGAAGGGAATGCAGGAAGAGTTGCTTGTAAAATGCTCTGAGTAAGATTAGTGCTCTCAGAATGACATATCCATAGACAGTTTTTTAAATTTATTTATTATTTCAACATATAATACATAAAATAAACATAATACATAACAAAAACCTTAACTTCCCCCCCTGCTCCCCTACCCTTGAGACCTACATTGCTCTAATATATTATACATTTTTCCAAAATTGCAAAGATTCTTTTGAAGGTGTACATCCTCTCCCCTTTATTAAAACAAATTCTATAAATGGTCCCCAAATACTATCAAAATCATTCTTTTTGGATAATCCCATCCTAACTTTCATTTTACTTGTTAGCCTGTCATTAATTGTAATATCCCACACCCCTTTATACAATTCTTCTATACTATAATTCCCTTGTATTTTCCAATTCTTCGCTATCATTAATCTAGCTGGTGTCAGGAGATTATTTATCAATTCTCTTATGATTTTATTCCCATATTCTTTATCAAATATCGATAATAAAGCTATATTTGGACTTGCTTCCACTTGATTAGCCAATATTTCACTTATTTCTTTAAAAACTCTTTTCCAAAATTTTTGTACATACTCACATGTCCACCAAATATGGAAATAAGTCCCTACTTCCTGACAGCCCCTCCAACATAGTATTGAAAATATTTATCTATCTGATGTAATCTTACGGGAGTGAGATACCATCTCCAAATTATTGTATAATGATTTTCTTTTATCCTTATTGATAACAACTTTAAAGTTCATCGTTCCCATATTTTCCTCCAGTTATCCTCAGTAATTTGTTTTGCTAAGTCATCTTCCCAGAATGTTTTCAAAATTTCTTGTTGCACTCCCTCGTCTAACAATATATAATATATTTCATTTATTATACCTTTTTTACTTTTATTTTCCCCCTCCTTCTCTCTTAACTCAATTAATTTTTCAAATCTTGTTTCCTTTCTACATTCCTTATTTTTCTTTTTCCATTTCTGTGTCCATTGTTCCAATTGTATACACTTAAACCGTAAGTTTTTTTGCCCTCTTAAAACTTCTTCTATTTGCTTTTTATTAACCATTCTCTTCATCCAATCTTTCACTTTAATTATTTTTCCCCCTCAATAACCCTTCCAGTTCTCTTTTTAAATTATCTGGGAAGTTCTCCAACAAAACAACTGGTGCTAAAGGAGAAATTCCTGGAATTAATTTATTTTTATACTTTCCCCAAATATCTACAATATTTTTAAGATGGGATTTTCCATATCTATCAATTGTTTCTTTTGTATTTTGCTAAAAAAAATATTTTGTAAACCTAACTCTATTTCTTCTGTCTGATTCTCTAACCATTCTAAATCCTCTTTCCCTAATATACTATTTATAACATATCTCAACTGATTAGCTATATAATACGTCTTTATATTCGGGAGTCCCAACCCTCCTTCCCTTTGAATCTTATACCATTTCGTTTTATTAATTCTTGCTTTTCTATCTCCGTTACAGTAGTTATTTATCATGCTTTGCCAACTTCTTATTTCTACTTCTGTTATTTTAACTGGTAACATTCTAAACAAAAAGTTAATCTTTTGGTAATATTTTCATTTTAATAACCGCTATTCTACCAAACCATGAATGCTTTAATTTCCTATAAGCCTCTAACTTCTTCATTATCTGTTTTTTAAATTACTAAAATTTATTTCCTCTAACTTTTCAAAATCTTTCATAATTTGAACTCCTAAATAGCACACTACGTTTTTAATCTTAAGATCTAGTTTTAAACTGTACTCCTCCCTTTCTTCTTTATCATAGTTAAATAACATCATTTCTGATTTCCCCCAATTTACCTGTAGTCCTGTATTCTCCAAATTCTCTCATATGTTGTTTTATTTCTTCTATACTATCCCTCGGGTTTTCTAATGTCAATAAGGTATCATCCGCAAACATATTAATATTTATTTTATTTTTTTCTTCCCCTCCTATCCCCTTCAATCTCTCATAATCCCTAATAACATTTGCCAATATTTCTATGACTATCGCAAATAATATTGGGGAGAGAGAACACCCTTGTCTTGTTCCCCGGCCTAAGGTAATTTGTTGTGTTATTCCATCATTCACCAGTACTACTGCCTTATTATTTGCATAAAGCTGATTAATTACTCCTATAAACCTTCCTCCAAAACCAAATCTCTTTATAATAATTTGTAACACTCGTCATTCCATGCAATCAAAGGCTTTGAAAATATCTAAGGCTATCAACCCTGCTTTTAAATTCCTTCTTTTAATAATGTTTATTATATTCAATACTCTCCCTATTAAATTGGGCATTTGCCTCCTTGGAATAAAACCGCATTGATCCTTTTTTATATACTTGTTTATAAAAGTATTCAGTCTCATTGCCATAATTGCTGTGAATATTTTAGAATCTTGATTAATTAAAGAAATAGGTCTATATGATGCTGGGTCCGTTAATATTATCAACGAATGTTCCCACGATGGCGGGGTCTTCTCTCCATTTATTATATTACTATACTTTTTTTTTTAATTTTCGGTACTAAAAGCTCTTCAAATATCTTATAATATTCCGGCCCCAACCCATCAACTCCTGGAGATTTCCCTCCTTTCAATTTATCAATGATTCCTTCTATTTCTTTTTCAGTCACTAATGCTTCCATATAATCCCTATCCTTATCTTGTAATTTTATCTTCCAGTTCTTCTCTACATATTCCCGTATCCTTGTCTGTGGGCCTGCTTCTGATGTATACAGTTTCTGATAAAAATCTTCAAATATTTTTAATTTATCTTTCATTAAATTGCAACTTTTCCAAGTTTTATCTTTAATTATCCCTATAATATTTTTCTCTTTCTTTGATTGCATGGACCTTGCCAGCATTTTAGAACTGTTATTACTATATTCAAAAAAGTTTCTTTTCAGGTATATTAATTATTTTTGGACTCTCTCTATATCCTTTTCCTCAAATTCTTTATTTTTTGCTTGGAGTTGGGCATATATATGCTTATCTTTATTTATTCTAAATTGTTCCTCTAATTCCTTAATCTCCTCTTCAATCTTTTTACTATGTGCTTCTTGTTGTCTTTTTAATTTTCACGATTCTCTAATACATATCCCTCTTACTACTGCTTTCATCGTGACCCAGACTATCCCCTGCGAATTTATCCCTGTTTCATTTATTTCCCATATAGTCTGTATTTCCATTTTCATTTTTTCCACAATATTTTTATAATTTAAAATATTAGTATCCAATCTTCAACTTTGTGCTTCCCTGTAATCTTTCTTTATTTCCATATCCATGCTTTTTAATGCATGGTCTGAGACCTTAATTACTCCTATTTCACAATCCAAAATCTTAGAAATCATATTCTTTGAAACAAATATATAATCAATCCTGGAAAAACTCTTATATTTTGGCAAAGAAAAGGTATATTTCTTTTCCTCCCCTTTCACTAATCTCCATACATCTTTCAATTCTTTTCCTTCCATTACCTTGGCTAAACCTGTTTTCCCAATACCTTTTGTATTATCTCTATCTTTCATTTTATCCATCACCATATTAAAGTCTCCTGCCATTACAATATTTGCTTTCTCTACATTCCCCATTTTTCTAAACACTTTATCATAAAATTCTGTTTGCTTTTCATTTGGAGCATAAACATTAACCAATACATATTTTTCATCTCCCATAGAACAATGTAAAATAATAAATCTACGCAGAACATCCCTTTCCACTTGAACCACGTTAAATGCACATTTTTTTAGAAATTATTATCACAACTCCTCTTGCTTTAGAGGTTCCATATGCTTTCTCATATACCCCCACATTCCTCATTTTAGCTCATTTATACCATCTTCCTTTTGATGAGTTTCTTGTAAAAATATTACATCAGCTTTCTTTTTATTCAACAACCCTTCAATCCTTTTCCTTTTAACAACACTACCCAGCCTGTTAACATTTAAAGTTATCAATCTTAATTTATTTTCCATATCTCCAATCTTAATTTTCTTTGTAGGTCTCCTAACGTGACACATATACCCCTTCCCTCCCCCCACATATAACCCCCATTTTCTCCTCCTCCACCCCAGGTTCTCCCGGGCAGCGGTTCCTTTCTTCCTCTTCTTAGGACCCTTCAGGGGGGGCAGCAAACATTCCGTATGGAACCAACTCAGGACCCCCCTCCCTTAACACTTCTCACTTTCCCCTTTGATCTATATTTCAGTCACAAGCTGCTTCCTCCTCCTGCCCCTTCTTCTTTTTCTTGTTCCTGCCTCCCATTGGTATCTTTTTCCATCAGGCCCAAGTTTCGCAGAAGATCCGTTCCTTGCTCGCATGATATTATTCTGTATTGTTTCCCCTGGTATGTAAATCTCAAGAATACTGGGTATCCCCAGCTATAAACAATTGAATTCTTCCGCAGGGTAGTTGTACACAGCGTCACACTTTTCCTCCATTGAATTGTTTGAGGACATAAGTCATTGTAAACCTATATCTGCGCAGACTGGAACTTCAGTTGCCCAGCACGTCTAATGGCTTGCATCAGATTTTCTTTTTTATAAAAGCTGGCATATCTTACTATTATGTCCCTTGGGAACATTCCACTCCTTTTAGGACCCACTCTGTGGATCCTTTCAATATCTGCGTCATCCCATGTCATTTGCGGGGCCATCTCTTTAATCCATTCCATTAACTTGGTTTTCAAGATCTTTGGATTTTCCCCCTGCTGTTCTTGGAAGGATCTGATGCGGATATTCATTCTTCTATCTCTATCTTCCATAGAGATTAAGCGTAAATCCATTTCTTTTAAAATTATATCTTGCTTTTTTATGTTATCTTTATTCTGATCTATCTGCTGCTCCATGAATCCAAGTTTGTCATTAATCATTTGAAAACTGTCTTTTAGCTCCCTTTGAGATTTCTGGAGCTCCTGCTTCACCTCCTGCATAATCTCTGCTTTCTGCTTATTCAGCATGCCTTGGATGCTAGCCAGTAAGTCAGGCATCTGCTCTGCTTGTGGCTTCACTGTTTTGGCTATCGCTCCTGGCTTAGCTCCATCTTTGTGATTTCCACTTTTGGATTGCGACGGACCTGTTTTCCCATTTGCCATTGCTATTTTTTCTAAATCCTTTCTCTCCAAACGGGACCTAAACTCACAGATTGTGACATTGGGGTAATTAAGGTCACCGACCACGCATTAATGACAATGGATATTAAAATGAAGAAGGACTATAGATCAGCGAAGAGATGGAGATTGGACATAAGGTTATTAAATAATAAAAATATAGTGGAGAAAATAAAAAAAGAAATGCAGGAAATTTGGGAGATTAATGAAAGAGAGACCAACTTGCAGGGCTTACTGTGGGACACTATGAAAGCAGTGGTAAGAGGGATATGTATCAGGGAAATGTGTACCCTAAAAAAACAACAGGAAGTACAATATAAAAAAACTGAAGAGGAGGTAAGGAGTTTAGAGGAGAGATTAAGAGAGACAAAAGATAAATGTCTATTTGCCCAAATTCAAGCTAAGAAAAAGGAATTAGAGAAAGAAGAATTAGAACAAGTCCAAAGAAATTTGTTATATTTAAAGAGATATTTTTTTGAATATAGTAATAGAAACTCGAAGGTGTTGGCTAGATCCACTCAGTCTGAAAAGGCTAAGAATATGATAGGGACAATTAGGGATAAGTCAGGGAATAGTTGTAACTCAATGAAAGATAAATTAAATATATTTCAGGAATTTTATAGAGAATTATACACATCAGATATGGGTCCACAAGTCAAGGTACTGGAATATGTAGAGAGGAATTGGAAAATAAGATTGCAGAAGCAAGATAGGGATTGTATGGAAGGATTAGTTACTGAAAAAGAAATTGAGGGAATTATTGATAAACTAAAAGGAGGGAAATCTCCAGGGATGGATGGTTTGGGGCCGGAATACTATAAGATTTTTAAAGAAATGTTAATACCAAGACTAAAAAAATTGTTCAACAATATAATAGAAGGAGGAAAGACTCCGCCATCGTGGGATCATTCCCTGATTATCTTAATCCAGAAACCAGGTAAGGATTTGACGGATCCAGCATCTTATAGACCAATATCATTAATAAATCAGGACTCAAAAATTTTTACAGCAATAATGGCAAAAAGAATGGGTACATTTATTTCTAAATATATTAAAAAAAACCAATGTGGGTTTATCTCTGGTAGGCAAATGCCTAATTTAATTGGAAGAGTTTTAAATATAATTAATATCATTTAAAAAAGGAATTTAAAAGCAGGTTTATTAGCATTGGATATATTCAAAGCCTTTGATTGCATGGAATGGCCAGCACTTAAAATAATTTTAAAAGCACGCGCAGAGGTGTGTCTGGATGCGCAACAGACACAGGGAAGACCAGCTGCAGGTAGCGAGGGAGTTGGTCATGGTGACGGAGACAACAAGAGAACTCATCCATGGCCTGTTCACATGCATGGCGGGCGAGGAGGAGGCCAGGCGCACCAAGGAGCACGTTCTCAACGTGTTGGCCACAAGCACAGCCACTCAAGCCATGGAAGAGTGTGTCCAAGCCATACGGGAGGCGAGGAGGGATGTGCGTATAGGTCTAGAGCACCATGTCACCAGGATGACTGAGGCCATGGTGGCCACCGATGCCATCATCGATTGAGGCATGCAGGAGTGCACAGCAGCCATCGACCTCCAAACCAAGGTGCTCAGGAAGCTCGCCCAATCATTTCGCGGTGCCTACCATGGGCCCCCGCAGCCTGCACCCTACATGGGGCCATATGGATACATGGGGGTGCCGCTGCCACAGCAGCAGTACCTGCCCCCACCAACGGCCGCAGCATATCGGGTCCCACGTTTGGCATCGGCAGCAGCATCGGCAGCAGCAGGTGCCTCAGGGAAGGCGGGGGGGTGGCCGTAGGGCAGGAGCTGTGGAGCATAGGCAGCCGGCCGAAGAGGGGCCGCGACATCCCACCGGACTCCGACAAAGAGGGAGAGGAGGCAGAGGAGGCAGAGGAGGAGGACGAGGAGGGGGCGGAAAGACCCTCCCAGGATGACATGGCCTAAGCCACGCTCATCCTATGGGTCCCTAGGCCCATCCACCAAGGGACCATAGGGGTATTGAGTTGTTCCTTCACCCCCACCCCTATACGCGATAAGGCCCCTTTATATCCCCGTCCCTCTGGCTGCCATCTCCCTCGGCCCAGTCTAGATGCTCAAGGCTATGTCCATCAGCATCCCTATGCAACATTGTTGCACACCCTGGATGCCTCTTGTTCCTGGCCCCATCTCCCCTCATTTCAGCCAGCTCCAGTCGAGATGGCATCGCCCTACAGGTCTGAGGGACTCCGAGCAGGCTGAATTGTCCGACGCCAAAGGGCTCTTCGGCATCTAGGTTAGTTACAGGACTGTTGGGCGGGATGCATTGGTGTTGCTGTGGTCTCCGTGTCACTGATGGCTATCCCCCCCTCCTCTCCCCCCTTCTGTTTTTGCCTCCCAGGGAAACTGCACTTCCTCTGCCGTGCCTTCCGCAGAAGGCGGAGGGCCCAAAAGGCATGGCATTTCCATGCTCTGGAGGTGGCTCTGGGAGAAGTCATACGTTGCATTCGACGTCTGGAATGAAGCGTCCGGCGTCGCTGCCGTCCGATCAACAGCTGGCCATAGGACCTTCTGCCGGCATGGAGGCTCACTCCCATCCCCCCTATTCGTAGCGTAGACTCAGCCTGCTGGGCCGAAACCCCATTACGCACCCCACTCTGGCCGCTTCCTTTCACTCCCCCTCTTGCAGGTGCACTTCAGCCAAAACATATCCTCCTTCCCTCCCATTCCCATGCTACCGTAGTTGGCAGTCCCAGGCTCCCAGCCTTGCCGCACCTACCTCCTGCTCCATGCCCATTCGTCATTGGCGACTTTGTCCCAGAGGGAGCTCGCAATGGCCTGCTTGCAGGGAGCAATCCAGCTGGCCACACAGAACCACGGCGACGCCGATGAGGAGGACCCATGCCCAGCTGAGGCGCCTGAGTGGGGCCATGCCCGCGAAGCCAGTGTTCGGATCGGAGTCCTTCCGCTGGCCTCTCGGAGACTTCTGTAGTATTCTACCTTTTTTCCTAATTGGAATTGTTTGTAATTATGCCTTTAAAAATTCCTTTTTTAAAAACTCACACCCATCTTGGACTCTTTTTCTCATTAGGGTCACTTGCCATGGGACCTTATTTATCATAGTTCTAAGTTTATTAAAATCAGCTTTCCTGAAATCCAGAGTACATGTATGGCTACACTCAGCTTTTGCTTCCTTTAAAATCAATAACAAGTAGAACATGGTCACTTTCCCCCAGAGTTACCATAACTGCCACTTTATCCACTAAGTCCTCCCTACTGGTCAATATCAAATCAAGGATAGCCATTCCTCTAGTTCCTTCCTTATAGGAGAAAGTTATCTGGTACACATTTCAGGAATTTCTCATAGGGGCCACTGTTTTTGTTTTACTGTAATGTTTACCTTTTTGTATGTCTTGCTGGAACATCTTGAAGGGTAAGTTAATCAAACAAATAAACAAAATAATAATTTGTGTTGGTGTATCAGACCAGCCAGGCCTAAACATTACTTAAGCAATGCCCAAACATGATTTTGGGGGCCTCAGTCCAAAGTTCTAACATGGGTCTCCTCCATAACATAGATGCCATGATGCCATCTCATACACTCAATCTCATGAGTCATAAATGAAAAGTTGCTGTTTTAATTCTGAAATTACATTTTTCTACATTTTAAAAATTACACAGTGGTCTTACGCTGGGGCTTTTCTACCATGCCTCTCCACACCTCTTTTTTTTTTTTTTTTTAGCAAAAAACATCCAGTCTGAAGAGACATCTTACAAAGCTTGCTGACTATTTTGTTATATTTTGTTTGGTTCTAATAAAGGTATTCTTCTGTTGTTTTTTAGTTTTAAAAATTATTTTAATGGACCAAGTGACCGGAATAGCTTTCAAACTAGGAGCTTCATTCACAACCTGTCAGGGTATTTGGAGTGACTTGTGGTTGGATTGAGAGGAGTTCACACCAAGGCTGGCCACTTAGAAATCATCAAAAAAGTGGAAATGCCTCTCGAAAGGAGAAAACAAAAGAGGGTAGTGATTTGCATAAAATTTACAAATACTAATTTATATTTATAGATGCAAAATTTGGTATTATTATTATAATTATTCAGATAGAAATACTATCCATCTCATTATAGTGTGGAAGACTGGGACCAAGTGACCCCTATGCTGGCCTGTTTAACCAGTCAGCCAACTATGGATTGGCAATAGTCGTTATGGTTCATTGCCTTTAAACTGGAATTGTACAGGGTAGCCCTTCAAATAGAGGATGCCTTCAAAACAAGGACAGTTCTCTGCAGCCTTCAAAAAAGGACTGTAAAAGAGAACACCTGGCCACCCTATCTCACTTGCCAAATCCTGTTTCTGCTTTTCACTCTGTGGTGGCTGGGACACTGAAAGCAAAAATAAAATCTGTGTTTGTCTTGTCCCATCAAACTGAGAGCCGATCTACACTCTAGCTTTGTAACATTTTATAAGGGTTACGAAAACTCTTTGGGCCACATGACACACTCTCTTGAACATTGTATATCTGAGGTTTTTTTAAACTTATTTCAGCTATATACAACGGTTTTTACTTTTAATAAATCATTTTAAGTAAAATAATGTGTCCTTCCTTACTGTTTGTGATTCATGAGGGCAGTGCTTTGTTTACCAGTGCCCAAATGCTTAGCAGCTGATTGGTGGGGAAGAAAGAGGGGCTAAGGAGGAAGTGGGCAAGTGAACTACAGCACCCACAATGCTTTGCCCTAAACTCATTGAAAGCTAGGGAATGAAAGGGGAACTAAGGAAGAAGTGGGTTAGTGAACTACAGTGCCCACAATGCCTTGCCTTAAACTCACTGTAAAAATGAAACAGAAAGAGATGGACAGAAGGGTGTGAGACCACACACACTGTTTTGAAGACTGAAGATTTTTTCTCCTGTAATGTGAGTACTCCTTAATGTGGCCTAAGACGTTTTGGAACACACCTATTTGGAATGTTTTAAAATACTATTTAAAACGTTCCAAGGTACTGTGTAGATAGGCTCCAAGAGAGTGCTGAGCTCTTACAGAGCTAACAACAATTTAAGTATTATGATTTTGTATGCACATGTACAGCATATCCAAAGGATCGCCCCTAATATAATTACAAAAATATTGGAAGTGCCCAAAGAAAAATATATATCAGAAACAAGTGGGAAAAGTCTTCAAAAGGCCAGAAATAAATTGCTTCTAAGGAACTACACTGGAGATAAATAAGCTGTCTCCTTGAAGGCAACTAATTTCATTGCTCAAGGCAAAGGTGAAAAATCTCTCAGACTAGACTGAACATGAGCGTGTTTCAGCAGCAAGAATGAATAGCTCAACTCAAATGATGAGCAGGACGCTTGTGTGCTGCTGACAGCTTATTAAATGCTTTTTAAATTAACTTTGCTGCATTAATTTAGCTGCAAATCAGCCAGCACTCCATCCAAAATACTAATTCTGCATTAACTTCTAGGTGCCAGTGTCTGGACTGTTTCAGCCATGAACAAAGAAGTCCAAGAATACTCTACATTTCCATTCATCTTTAGCCTGTCATTGTGTTTATGGCAGCATAATTCTGTGATTTCAGAGTGTACTTAAAATGGCAAGAAATATAATTGTGAAATCCAGAATCTGAAGCCACTGTGAGGATGACCTGCATTTCCTAGGACTTGCTTTTCTCTTTCAGGCAGATATAAATGGAAAGGCTTCTACCATTACAAAAAGAGGCATTCTTCTCCCATAACAATATAACCTAATAATGGTGGCTGGCAATAAGGAACCATAGAATTTAATAGATTGGAAGTTGCCCGTCATCTAGTCCAACTCCCTACTTTATGCAGGAAATCCAGAGTGTGGCCATCCACCTCAACAGAAGGTTGTCCAGGCTCTGTAACGTGCCTCCAGCGAGAGCGGGCCCACCTACTCCTAGGGTAATTGGTTCCTTTGTCCAGCTGCTCTTACTTTCAAAGACACTCCTCCTAAGGTTCAACTGAAATCTACCTTCCTGTAACTTAAGGCCATTAGATCTAGTACTGTCCTTTGAATCAGCAGAGAATAAGCCTTGACCCCTTTGGTGTGACAGTCCTTCCAGAATTTGAAGAGTGCTATAATGTCCATTCAGCCTTCTCTTCTCCAAGGTAATCAAGACCAGTTTCATCTTCCTTTCCTCATATTATTTGTTTTCCATACATCTGACCATCTTTGTTGTCCTCAACTTTTCCTATTTGTCTATATCCACCTTTAGAACTTGATGCAGAACTCCAGACAAGGTTAGACTAGTACAGAATGCAGTAGAGCTTTTACTCTTCATTTACTTTGAAACTGTTCATGAAGCTTAAAATTGCATTTGTCTTTGTTGCAGTCCCATCTCATCCCCACCACCATCCATGTGCATTTTTCTCTGTTGAATTTCATTTTGTTAGTTTTGGGCTTGGAACATTTTCAGTTTAAAAAAACAAAGCACTGCTTCATGCATAATAATAAAACGTGGTGTCACTCGAGGAAGTTGATTTGCACTCCAGCACAGACAATAGAAAGGACTGCTTCACTTAAGTAATTAATTAATTATTAAATTGTTGATGATTAATTAAATTTTTTAAATGCATTATAGACAGTAAAATATAGTAAAATCAACTGAAAACTGTCACAGATTTTTAAATATCGAGTAAAATACACCAGCATAATACACTACAGCCAACAGGAAAATCTGCTAAAACTAAACCACAGCAACTAAAATGCAAATCTTTAAAAACCTGGGAGAACAAAAAGGGCTTGACCTGGCACCAGAAAGTCAGTAATGTGGGCACCGGTGGTATTCCCTAAGGAGAAGTTTCCAAAGGTGAGGACCACCACAAAGAAAGCCCCCCTCTCTCATGGCTATGCTCTAAAATTCTGACTATGGGGAAACATGGAGAATGGCTTCCAATGCTGCTAAGGGCAAGAATAGGTACATATGTAAGGAGATCTTCTATCATGTACAGTTATGTAGAGCTGTATAGGTTAAAAAAACATGACTTTGAATTGGACCCATAAATGAATTGGAAGAAAAGGGGGGGACTCACAATCTGACACAGGGCCTATCCAGACAACACACTAAACCACGGTTAGGCCACTAACTCTTTCTCAGCAAATGATTAATGAGCATGTTTAAACAGTGATCATGTACCCATCACGGTTAGGAATGGTTCACATGACATGCTAAGTCATAATGTTTAGCTCAAAATGCTTAACCACCATGGCTTAGCATGTTGTCTGAACAGGGTCAATGACTCAAGCCAGAACAAGCTTTGAGATGGAAGTTAAAGAACTTTGGCAAGTTTGAGTTTTGCTGATTCACACATCTCTAGCCTTCCATACTTTTGTTGTTTGTTCATAGTTAAGGTCACTGAACAACCTGGTATTGCCCATGTTCAGCTGCTGCCTCTGAATTGCTAATGTAGTAGGAGACTTTCCTCACCTGCAAAGTCACACATGGAGAGATGAAGCATTGTTCTGTCCTGTTTGTAAAGGAATAATTCTGAACTGCTCACTTAAGTCAATTTGTTCATGCATACATTTCATCACTTTTGCATAAGAAGAAAGTCCAACTTCGAGCTCCCTTTATTGTTGAATATTTGAGTTTAACCATGGGCATCATGGGTATGTGTGTTTTAAAATATTGGAAGCTAATATGAATTGGCTGGAAGGGGGATTTTTTAAAATAACATTATACTGCTGGTATAATAGCACTAACAGTAGGAAGTCTGGGTTCACAAGATCATCAGGATTAACAAAGCATTTCTTGAGATAGTAGTAATTAATTATTATATATCCCAAGAAGAGCTTTGTTAATCTTGAATCCAGACTTCACAATGTTATGGTTAGTGTTAGCAGAATAGTAATAATAGTAATAAATTTCAACATTCTTTTATTACTATGTTCTTTACCAAAGGAACTTAGTAGTCATGCTGGCAGCATTCAATATTTGTCATGAATCCCTTAATCCAACCCAGCTTCATCAAACAAAGCAGTTCTTAAGAGATATTTCCTTCCTCAATATATTCAAAAGTAGATAAATGCTACACAGTAGCAACTCCTACACTATCTCTGTCAGGAATGAAAAATCTAGGGCAGGAAAGCTATCACTACCTGAACCATGCAACATGAAACATGAAACTGCAAAGTGAAATTCAAGACTTTCCTGATACTCACAGTTACCAAGGGCACTCTCTGAAATAATCACATAGTCAAATCTGGTGGCTATATCATTCCATGACATCATCCCGTTTAGTATGTGATTGGTTGAGATCACCCATAAAACTGATCCAGGAAGGAGAAAGAAGCAGCAGCTAATGAAAACCAATGAACCAAGGTGTGCATATTTGTCAGAGATGGAATATTTATGGATTAGCTGCCTGTTACTGGATCATAGTGTAATTATTAATGTTTTAATCTTTGTAAACCACCCAGAGAGCTTTGGCTATGGGGTGGTATAGAAATGTAATAAATAAATAAATAAATAAATAAATAAAAGCTGACTGGGGGTAACAGAAGGATCTCTTATCTTACCTGCACACCCCTTTTAATGTTAAAATCAGACAGGGGGGTTGTACATGAGCAGGGTAGACATATGATTCTACAAACCAGGCTACTGGAATCATATCTTAGCTTGGCTCCCAAGGAGATAAAAATAAACTTCACAAAACAAAATAGAAAAGCAGAACTATCACATCTTCATGCCACAAAAGTGTGCATACTTTCAAGTTCTCCAGAGTTCTCCAGAACTCTTTCTCAGGCTAGACATTACAAAAAAGCCTGGGATGAGGGAAGGAATAATGGCTGTTAGGTCTGTGGTTTAAGTAGACCCAGTCTCAAAATCAAGATTTGCAGACTGAATGGATTAGTCAGTGGTAGGTGTTGCAAGTATCAGATTATACATAGCAATGCCTTCTGGGAGAGAGAAGCAATGGCTGGTCTCCATTTCTGAAAATATACAGGCCAACTGTAACTTGGGTGAAACATGCAAGTTTCTGAGTTAGCACAGAGTAGAATTACAGTGAAATATATATTAGCAAAATTGAAGATAAATTTTAGCTGGTGCTCTATATTAGAGATATAAGAGAATTTCATTCCAGTTCACAAATCACGCAAACATGTGCCATTTGCAACCCTGAATACAAGCAGGAATGCAGTTCTCAGGAAATTTTCACAATTTTCATATTTGTACACTCTAGCCTCAGGCGAGAAATACAAATTTTAAAAAACATGTATGGTTTTCAACTGGAAAAATTCCTCACTTTCAAAAATGTGATTTTTTCCCCAATTTTTTTTGGGGGGGGCTGCATTTGGGAATGCAAACAAGGCAAAACAAGCTTTGAGGAAGAATTTGGAAAACCTCAACAAGTTCGCCCATCCCTACATCGAAGCCAAATTGTGGGTATTACCTAGTGGTGGGGAGAATGGAATCCCCCAATGCTCTTGGTTCTATCTAAAACAGGGGTTTAGAACCTCAGGTCTAGCAGCCAAATATGGCCCTCTGGGGTTCCCAGATGGCAACACTATTTTCCCCATCCACCAATTGTTGTTTGGGTAATGTCCACATTTGCCAGCTACAAGCGGAGATTTATGGCTTCTGTTATCAAGTGAGGAGGCCAAGCCAGAGAACTGCAGCTGGATTCCCCAAATTAGCTGGGATGCCAGCTAATTGAATGATGCAGTCCTGGAGTCACAGAACAGGGCTTCTGGATGCAGGCAAAGTGGAGGTCACAGTTCCAGAGGTCTTGGGTTAGCAGAGAGTCCAGATGCAAAGAGACCTGGATGGGCTAAACACTAGGGTGTGCACATTGTTTCCAGCATCTTCCCTGTGCTTCTTTGAGTCTTTTAACTTCTGACCTGCCACCAGGTGCTGGCAATTAGCCCTGTAGCTTCCAAGCTCTGGCAGTCTGCCAATGCTGATCCCTCACTCCTCTCATGATCCCCTTCATCACTATCTGATTCTGTTAAAGGTGCATCTGCTTCCTAAAAAAGGAATGGGGGGGCAAGGGCAAGGCACCATGCCCCCCTGCATAATGCCCATTACAGCAGCCTTTGTCTTCTTCTGATGAAGAACAGGCTTTGGCTCAATTCGGATGACACATTAATCAACTGAGAGGACTTAACCCACTGAGGGTGTGCTAAAAAGGCGGCCTCAATTTGGACTACACGCTGCAGCAGGGGATGCAAAGTTAAGTTAACCACCCTGGTGGTTAAAAGCGCACTCGGTTTTGACTGGTAGCCGGGCCGCCTGGCTGCCATGTTCCCCGCTTACCGAACTCCGGCAGTCCTCCAGCAGGTATCCCAGCAAGCAATGTGGCCGAAAACCATGGGCGCCGCCATCTTGGATGATGCAGGACATGCCTCCCAAACCCCATTGGCTGCCGCAGTCACCAGGCGGAACCCAGCAGCTTTGGGCAAAGAGTCTGCCAGGAGCAACGGCAGCACCAATACAACACTCGCACCCTGCGTCCAGCAGAGCAATTCCAACGATGGCACCCACGCCCCAGGGAGCCTCCCACCACCCTCCCCACACGGGGGACCTGGCAGTCACCAGGAACACTCACAGCCCACATCCCCCCAGCCCCCCAGCCCCCCACCTCCCTCCTAGAGCATTGTCCGCACACACAGGAAAGAAGGCAAGAGCGGGGTGGTTTGGAAAACTTTATTCAGCAGGGAAAGCAGATATGGGCAGGAAGGCACATGGGCACCAGTATGCCAGGGCTGAGTCCACAGAAAGGATAGGTGCCTCCGGGAAGGGAGGAGGAGGAGGCTGGAAGGCACAGCGGTAAAGAACGGATGGCCGAGGCCACACCCCCAGGGAGCCATGCACGGAACGTGCCAAGGGGACGAGGCAGAGAGGGGTGGCATGCCAGGGAGAGATGCCAGTCCACAGGTGGGAGTACACAGGCGACACTCACACGGGGTCAGGGTAGCGCAGCCTGATCCAGGCACTGATGCTCTCACGCACCCGGGATGCCTCTGCACGGGCACGACGCTCCCCAATGGGATTGTCCGGCCCCAGCAAAGGGTCGATGTCACGCCCATCCACAGGGATGGCATCGGCATCCTCGCCCTCCCGAGGGAGGTCGGGGTGCTCGGCCAGTAACACGTCCCCACGGGACTCACAGATGTTGTGCAGGATGCAGCAGCACACCATCATGTCCGGAATGATGTCGGCCAGCAAATCCAACAAGCTGAACAGGGAGCGCCAGCGCTCCTTTAGATGCCCAAAGGCACGCTCCACGGGCAGGCGGGCAAGGCAATGGTAGTAGTTGTATTTATGCTGCACGTTGGTGCACGGGTAGCGGTACGGGGCCATCAGCCACGGCTGCAGGGTGAACGCCTGGTCGGCTAGGAGGAGCGGACCCACCTCACGGCCACACACGGAAGCAGGACCAGACTTCAGGAAGCACCCTGATGTCAGCTTGGCAGCCAGGAGGGAGTTCCAGAAGACAGCTGTGTCGTGGCTCCGCCCAGACACGCCCGCATACACATCCAGGAAGCAGCCCTTGGCATCCACAACCGCCTGCAGAACCATGCTGTAGAAATGCTTGCGGTTGAAGTACTCCTCGCCACGGGAGGGCGAGGCCAGGATGCGCAGGTGGGTCGAGTCCATCACCCCCACCGCCCGTGGGAAGCCCAGGGCACGGAAGCCACGCATGTTCTCCTTCTCGTCCCCCACCCAGATGACGTTGGCCAGGTACAGCTCGTTCAGCACACTCACCGTCTCACGGAAGATCTCGCACGCGGTAGACACGCCCACCCCAAAGATGGTCGGCAGGGGCAAGTAGCCCATGTTGAACGCCAGCTTGTACAGTGTGAGGCCGAGCCGACGGGAGACTGGAATACAGCGGCGCATATTTGTACACTCCCACTGTAGGACAGGGGTCACCTCGGCCACCAACACCTCGAACGTCGCACGAGACATGCAGAAGCTCCCACGGAAGCGCTTGTCGTCCCAATCCTCCAAGTCCTGCATCTCATTCCACACGGCGTCCGTCCGGGGGAGCACCCAGCGGCGCATGCGTTCATGCTCAGCAAGAAGCTCGGCCAACGTCGAGAGGGGAGGGGCGCGGTGCAGGGCTCCCTCGGCCGCGCCTTCGGCCAACGTCCCCACCAGCAATGTGGAGGCGGCACGGGGATGAACCAGTGGCAGGACGGTGGCCCGGAGACAAGGCACAGCCTCCGTAGCCCCAAGCGGCCAGCAGAAGGTCTCCGCCCCGAACACTGGCTTCGTGGGCATGGCCCCACCTAGCCGGCGTAGGCGGGCACGTCAGCATCGCCGTGGTTTTGCGTGGCCGCCTGGATCACCTCCTGCAAGCAGGCTGTCGCAAGCTCCCTCCAGGACATTCTCGCAAATGTCGGGTGGGCCGGAGAGGGGGCGGCCAGGACGAGAGGAGCGATGGGCGAGGCAGAGCAGGAGGGTGGAGAGAGGTGGGGCCTGAGGTGGAGCATGGGGCCATCCACATCGTTAGCGTGGGAATGGGAGAGCAGGAGGATTTGTTTAGGCTATAGCGCACCTGCAAGGGTGAGGGGAGTGACAGGAAGCGGCCGGAGTGGGGCGCGTGATGGGGAATCGGCAGAGCGGCCCATTACTATGCTGCAACTAGGGGGAATGGGCGCGAGCCTCCAAGCTGCCAAAATACCCTACGGCTGGCCGTGGTTCGGACGGCGATGGCGCCGGACGCTTCATTCCAGACGTCGAATGCGGCGTATTATTTCTCCCAGGGCCACCTCCAGAGCGTGGAGACAGCATGCCTTTTGGGCCCTCCGCCTTCTACGGATGGCACGGCGGAGGGAGCGCAGTTTCCCTGGGAGGCGAGAACAGAAGGGGGAGAGGAGGGGGAGAGCCATCAGTGACACGGAGGCCACACTAACACCACTGCATTCCACCCAACAGCCCAGTTACCCACCTCCGCGCCGAAGGGCCCTTCGGCGTCAGACAATGCGCCCTGCTTGGTGGCCGTCGGACCTGTAGGGTGTTGCTATCACGCCTATTTCTGGCTGCAATGAGGGGGGATAGGGCCGGGGACGAGAGGCATCCAGCGCGTGCAACATTGTTGCATTGGGATGCTGATGGACATAGCCTTGAGCATCTAGACTGGCCTGAGGGAGGCGGCAGCCAGTGGGTCGCGTATCTAATGGGGTCCTATCGCATATAGGGGTGCGGGAGAGTATACAACTGCACGTCCCTATGGTTCTATAGGGGCTGGGTCTAGGGGCACATAGGATGACCTCGCCCTAGGCCATGTCATCTTAGGTGGCCCTTTCCACCCCCTCCCCCTCCTCCTCCTCCCCCTCCTCTGGCTCCTCACCCCCTCCTCCTCTCCCTCTTTGTCGGTGTCTGGTGGGATGGCGCGGCCCCTCTTTGGGCAGCCACCTATGCTCCGGTGCACTTGCCCTCCGGCCGCCCCCCCCGCCTTCCCTGAGGCACCTGCTGCTGACGTCGCCGACCGTGGGGCCCGATACGGTGTGGCCATTGGTGGGGGCATGTACTGCTGTTGCTGCGGCGGCGCCATGTAGGGCGCAGGCTGCCCCCATGTAGGGCGCAGGCTGCGGTGGCCCATGGTAGGCTCCATGGAAGTATTGGGCGAGCTCCCTGAGCACCTCGGTTTGGCGGTCGATGGCTGCTGTGTGCTCCCGCATGCCTCGGTCGATGATGGCATCAGTGGCAGCCATGGCCTCAGTCATGCCGGTGACATGGCACTCCAGACCTATACTCACATCCCTCCCTGCCTCCCGTGTGGCTTGGGCGCACTCCTCCACGGCTTGTGCGGTTGTGCGCGTGGCCCACACGGTGAGGACGTGCTCCTTGGTGCGCCTGGCCTCCTCCTCAGCCGCCATGCGTATGAACAGGTCGTGGATGCGCTCCCCAGTTGTCTCCGTGACAGAAACCAACTCCCTCGCCACCTGCAGCCGGTCTGCCCTGTGCCTGTTGTGCATACGCATACACCACTGTGCGTTGGTCAGGGGACGGGCTTCTTCGGCCTCGACCTCACCATGCTCGCCTACGTGCAGTGGCGGCAGCTCCTCCTCTAGGGGGGGTCCTCCCTCCATTGGCTCGTCCTCCGGCTGTGGGGACCCCTCAATCTCCCACTCCAGCACGGCCTCCCCGGCCTCGAGCTCCACTTCCGATGGCGCCTCCATCGCCTCCATCGCCTCCATCTCCACGTATGTTTTGTCGGAGGCCTGCGTGTCAATATGCAGCAGCTCTTCCTGGGATGGCGACAGTTCTGGCTCGAGCATGTCACCCACCTGTTGTTCCATGAGCAGCTCCATTTCGTCCTGTTCTTCCTGGGAAACAGGCCCCGTCTCCGTCACAACATCCAGGATCCCGTGCGGTATTCCCTGCACCATAGTTGCGTGTTTTGAGGACCCTAGCTGCGTGCATGGCACTGGAACTGACCTTGTCACTCACCCTACGGTGGCAGCCACGCTCCCCTTTGTGAGAGTGTCCTGCGTACAGGACGGCCCTGGCTCTTCCTCTCCCTGCTGGGTCTCTGGCACCATGGGGGCAGGTGCGGGGTCCTCTACCTGCATGTCCGCACAGATGAGGCATAGGAAGGCCATGGGGCTGCTGCTGCTGGAGGAGGCTGGCGTGGGGGGATGCTCCTTGAGGCTGTGGCTGTCCTGGGTGGCACTGGTGGTGGCCTCGCAAGCACCAATGGACTTTGGGATGCTGCGGGCCAGCTCATCGGCCTCGCCTTGGCCGGCCATGCTTCAGCTGATGCCCTCGCAGCTTTCTTAGCAGGGGGTGTGGATGCTGCCCTCGCAACTTTCTTGGCAGGGGGAGCAGATGATGGTGTGGGGGCTGCCTTGGCAGGGGGAGCGGATGCTGCACTTGTGACTTTCTTGGCAGGGGGAGCGGATGATGGTTTGGGGGGGCCGTGGCGGGGGGTGTTGGCCGTGGATCGACCGGCATTGCCAGGGGCTCCTGTTTCTGTGCTGTGGGGCCCTCTTCCCATTGCACTCCTTGGTCCAGCCGTGCTCTTTGACATGTGCGCGGAGGCTCGTTGGTGGAAACCCCACTGCCCGCCGTGTGCCCCAGGATGACGTCGTGACGCTCCAACAGCAGGCGTGCCAGTTCATCATAGAATAGCATGGTGCATGGCTGGGCGCCAGTTCTTTTATTGTGAATGACAACCTCCTTGAACTTCCTCTTGAGTCCGTGGAGCTTGTCCTTGCATTGCTTTCCATTGTGGTCGTATCCCCGTTCCTGCATTTTCTCGGCTAGCCATAGGTAGAGCTTATCGTGCCTGGCAGTGGCCATGATCCTCCTGGCTTCCGGGCTCCCCCAGAGCTCAATGAAGTGGCCGATCTCCTCCTCGGACCAGCGCAATGCTCTGTGTCTTTCCTGGGGGTCCTGGCTGCTCCCCTCTTCGGGGGATTGTGAGCCAGTGTCCTCGGCCGGTTCGTCCCTTGGCCTCTCTCCCTCTGGCTCCATGTTGCCAATGCGTGTGTGGTTCAGTGGTGAGGGTAGTGGGTGCCTTGGCCTGCCTTTCCCAGTCCCATGTGGATGTGTGTCGGTGGGCTCTAGTGCCTGCTGCGAATGTGCCCTGTGCGTAGGCGTTGTTTAACATGGTGGATGGGGCCTCTTCGGTTCCTTGGGATTGTTATGCATGCCTTTGTTCATTTTCCACAACATCTGCAGGTGGCTGGCTGTCGCCCACGGGCACCAATTGCCTAGGCATTTCTAGCATCTTGGGGATAGGATCCGCCTACGCTCGCTGTCCAGCCGTGTTGGGTGAATGGGGGGGAGCTATCTGGACGCTGCTTCCCCTGCCCTCATCCTTCTGGGTGATGCGAGGATGGGGGTGGCGTAGCGGTGGGGGTCACCTCTGGATGGGGTGCCATCCTCCCTGTTGGTGTGGGGGTGCTGCCCCTTGTTCCTGGGCGCCTGGGGTTGTTGCTTCTTCCATCTCCCCTCCCCCCCTTTGCCTTGGCTCTGTTCTGGTGTGCTTCCCTGTCCATTTGGGTAGCTGCCTGGGCACCCTACATGAGTGCTTGCAGGATCTGGTTCCTTTTCGAGCCCCATGACGGCTGTCTGGTGGGGGAGGCGGGTGTCCTGGTTGCTATGGCGGTGAAACCAGCGCTCTGTTTCATCCGTGCCTGAGCTCCCGTCCACTTTCTGCTTCTCTTGCCGCTCTCCTCTATGGTCTTTTGCATTAACGGACTCACCTCGGTTGTTTAACCCACGCACCTCACGTGGCTGAATTCAGACAACACGTTAGTCAATTGACTAACTTTTAAACAACTCGCAAGTGAGTTGTTTAACTCCGTTGTTTAAAACCACGACTTAAACAATTGTGGGTTGGTTAACCATGGTGTGGCTGAATTAGACGACACGTTGGGTTAACCCACTGACGGTTGTTTAACTTAACATCCGTTGGTTAACGTGTCATCTGAATTGAGCCTTTGAGTTTAGTACTGAAGCACATTGCTGCCTTAGAGCAAGATAATGTCAGATTGAAACAGCAATTAGGTGCTACTAAAGTTAAGGCCCCTACAGGTAGAGCACAAGGAAAAAGAACAATTAATAAGGGTCCGGTTGTTATGTCTGTACAGAGATTCACCTCAGTTGATAAGAGGCCTTCAGATATGCCAGTCGGGGATTCTCAAAAGTCAATCCCTGTGGGGCAAGCTTCTGACTCAGCAACAACTGAGATGTCTATGCCAACCCCTACAACCAGTGGGGCTCCTCAGGGTGAGTACAATCCACAATTGACACCAGTGTCACCCTCATGGCCGTCATTTGGCCTTTGGAGCTTGCCTCCTTGGGCTATGGGTCAAATGTGGCCATTCTCATGACCAATCAAATGCGATGAGTCTCAGGAGGGGGGAATATCTCAGCAATCTGTAGCAGCTGCATGACTGTCTGTCTGGCAGATGCCATCTGGCCCTAATCCTAGTACAGTTCTGGGGGGATAAGTGCTTAGTATTACTGTGGAGCCAATCCCCAGTACTCCAGTACCTCCTGTCACTGCCACTCAGACAACTCAAACTGAGCCAGCGTCAGAACCACCTCCAGTAGTTAGTGATCCCTACGCTTCGGCAAAGGGATCCAAGGTGACTTATGGGGCAGTCTCTACCCCATTGGGCTACCATTTACTTCCAGTAACCAAGGAAAAGATTTGGAAAGGTGAATATGTTGATATATTCTCCCTTTTATTCAGGGAAGAGAAATAGAAGGACAAGGACAGGGATAAGGATAGGGACCAGGAGAGAAACAAGAAAAAGAAAATGGAGAGAACTTGGGCCAATTGGCTGGTGGGCTATATTATATTTATGGGAGTGGTGCAGCAAAAGCACCCCAAGAAGGCAATGGCTTTAACAAAATATTTGGATATCATATTTCGATGTCATTTTGAATATTTGGGGCCAGTGATGAAGCCTTCCGTCTTAAAGTGGCGTTTAATCCCGAATTGAAGTGGGACGTTAAGGAGCCAAAGTTCTGGCTTCAATTTATGACTCCCAGTAGGCCAATAACAGGCAAGAGAGCCAACAGTGGCCATATTTTATCCAGACCGGCCAGGCTTGCAATGGTGTGAGGCCCTGCCGGACAGTCAGTTCAACCCCGCCTTCTCTGTTGGGAGTTCAGCTCCCGGGGCATCTGCAATAGGAACCAGTGTAGGCATCGACATGAGTGTTGCTTTTGCAGTGGGCCCCATCCCTATTTGGAATGCCCGCGAGTCAAAGGCATTAAAGGATTGGAGGAATCCCAGCCAGGACGTAAACCAGCTAACCCCAGCCCTCCACCAAAAGGGCCCCAGCCCAATCAGGGTTGAGGCTGTGCTCTCTCTGTTACAGAATTATAAATGACAGGAGGATGCCCTTTTATTATTTAATGGTTTTGTTTATGGATTTAGAATTCCTTTTATGGGAACACTGGCACCATTCTTCTCCAAGAACCAATCCTCTATCATTGGGATGGAGGAAGTGGTCCAGGAGAAGATTGATAAGGAAGTGAGGGCTGGCCGAGTTTTGGGCCACTTGAAATGCCCCCATTGCCTCTGCCCAGGGTGAGTTTCGACCTATACATAATTTGTCCCATCCACAAGGAAGTTTGGTTAATGACTTCATCCTGGCAGAGTTGTGTGCAGTGCATTATGCCTCCTTCGACACTACCATGCAGGTTGTATGGCATTGTGGGAAGGGGCACTGATGGGGAAGTGCGATATTAAATCTGCCTTCCACCTTTTGCCTGTAAACCCAGACGATTTTGACCTTCTGGGTTTTTCGTTCTGGGGGTAATTTTATGTGGACTGGGCCCTACCCATGGGATGCTCCATATCTTGCTCAGTTTTTGAGAAGTTCAGCACCTTCCTGGAGTGGGCATGGTAACAGCGGACTAGATCACACAACTCCGTTCATTATTTAGATGACTTTTTGTTTGTGAGCAGGGGCCATTCTAACCAGTGCCAGCTTCTCATGGCTGAATTTGAGGCATTGGCCTTGGAGTTGCGAGAGTCGCTGGCATGTGAGAAAACTGAGGGACCGGCCACAAATCTGATGTTTTTAGGAATTCAGATTGACTCCGTTCAACAAAGCTGCAGCCTCCCAAAAGAAAAAATAGACACATTGCAAAGGTTGATCGCTCTGGCCCTACAAGCACAGAAGATCACGCTTCGACAAATGCAGGCACTAATTGGGCATTTGAATTTTGCATGTAGAGTAGTAGCCCCAGGGCACACCTTTCTCAGGCGCCTTTGTGATGCAACGAGGGGGGCCAAGCGTCCACTTCACCGCATATGAGTTACGGCTGAGATAAGAGCCAATTTAGAAATGTGGGCATCCTTCCTAGACCAGTATAATGACATTCATTCTGGAGACAGGAATTGTTATTGGAAGCACAGATGCAGGTGTTTTCTGATGCTTCAGGATCTCGTGGTTTTGGAGTGATTTTTAGGGATCGATGGTCTGCCCAGCAGTGGCCGCAGCGTTGGAGAGATTCTGAGATCTGCCATGATTTGACATTTTTGGAACTTTTTCCTATCATAGTAGCGATAAGGCTTTGGGCAGACATTCTCTCCAACACAACGGTTCATTTCTGGTGTGACAATATGGCCACAGTTCAAGTGATTAACTCTTTGACATCCAAGAATTTACAGGTGATGAGACTTGTCAGGGCTATGACATCCCACTGCCTTCACTACACTGTAATATTTTATGCCCGCCATGTGCCGGGTCTGGATAATGGAATCGCTGATGCCTTGTCACATAACCAGATGTCCAGATTTCAGGAGTTGGCTCCCATAGCCAGGCAGCATTCAGATCCCATGCCCCGTGGGCTGTGGGATCTTGGAGAGAGGAGGCAGCGGAAGCCATGAAGAGATACATGGCCCCTAGCACTCATGCCCTTTATGAGAGAGCAGGTAGGGAGTTCAGTGCATTCAGAGCTGGGAGTGGACTGCCGACTTTGTGGCCAATTCCTATTGATCATTTGATGGAGTTCTGTGTAGATCTCCACCACAATGGCTTCTCTGCTAGGACTTTGAGGGGGAAGTTGGCTGGCCTATCATTTGAGGCCAAAATCAGTGGGGTGACAGATACCACCACAGATTGTCGGATATGCATGATGCTGGAAGGATGGGCAAGATTCATGCTGTCTATTCCTGATAAGTGTAGGCCTATCACACCTGAGATGCTGCTTGGACTAAAGGATCGTTGGGCAGAGTTATGTTTTTCTCATTATGAGCAGCTGCTTTTCCATGCCATGGCCCTTATAACCTTTTTGGGGGCTTTTAGAATCAGTGAAGTCCTTGTCAGTTCTAAACGTGATCAATCAGGCAGGATCTTGCAATTAGATGATGTCCATATGGCTATAATAAGTTAACTATTCATCTGCAGCGATCCCAGACTGACCAAAAGGGTCGCAGTGCTTGGATAACATTGGGTGGGGCTTCTCGTACCGAAATATGCCCAATAGCAGCTTTGAATTCCTTCTTAACCAGTCAGGGCCCCACACCTGGATTTCTCTTTGTCATAATAATGGATTGCCCCTTACCCGTTATCAGTTTTGGATGGTTACAAAGGAAGAGTTACAGGCCATGAGCCTAGGGTATTTCCAGTTTGGAACCCATTCTTTTAGGATAGGGGCTGGCTGAGCCCAAGTTGAGAAGCATAGGCAGATGGCGGTTGGGGGTCTTTAAGTCATATTTATGGAAATAGGGTGGAGTTGCTGGATTACGTTCTTGATTAATAGTTTGTTCTTTTAGCAGATTCTTGGAGGAGACCGGAGCCTGCAAAGGTCCTCATCTGTGGGTGCAGCATGGTGTTCTGGGCATGCCGCAGAGCAACGCAAGCAACTCTGGGCATGCAGTTGGGTCTTGGTTTGTCTGCCTCTGTCCAATGGCTTGGGCGGAGAGGTTTGAGATGGGGAGGTCTCCTCCATACCTTGTTTTATGCTGCAAATGTTATTGGCCCACCCCAGGTCTTAGTGCTTCACTTGCGGGGCAACGACCTTGGGCTGCTGAAGGGGAAAGCCCTGATTTTGCAAGCTATAGCAGATTTCTATAGCATATGGAGTTGTTGCCCAGTTATGTGGATTGTATGGTCAAACATGCTCGCTTGGCACCATTGGCTCGAGGGAAGGGATGCCCGCAGTTTAAATAGGGCAGTTAAGAAGGTGAATAGGGAAATTAGTTTGGCCTTACTGGGCCGTCAGGGTTTGGTTATACCTCACCCAGCAATTCAACATTCCAGACAAGAGCTTTATAGGGTGGATGGAGTTCATCTCTCAGATGCAGGGAATGACATTTTCCTGCAGGATCTGCATGAGGAATTGTGGGATTTTTTTTCCCATGCGGGAATTGGCCATATTTAGAATAGGGACGGTGAGCACTCTGGTGCCTTTTGGCGATGAAACCAAAACACGGGGAGGGGGCCCTCACATTGTAAACAAAACATACCAGAGTGGAACCTATGTTGTGAGTCAGCCAATATTCACTGGTGTGGTATGCTCTATTGCAAAAATGCTGTAAAAATATGAATGAATGTACGTATGCGTCAATGAAACAGAAGGGTCAGAGTTCATCTAATGATTGTTTTTATGATGAAAATGGCCCCACTGTGCCAAGAAGTATTCAAAAACTGGAAATTATGGAACTACTAGGTATGCTGGAATACATGAGAATCAGAATACATTCACCACATATAAACATTCATACAAAATAGAAGAGCATTTTCTATACAATTTTAACAATGATTTTTATCAATTCAACAATTGGTATTGTAAAACCCAATTTAATAAATAGTGTTGGAGAATACTGAATACACACAACATTAAATAATCCAATTCAATAAATAGTGTTGGAGATGGGCATAGCCAGCTATGCGGCTCCCGTGTCAGGATATGGTATGCCTTTGGAGACCCTCCCTATTCACCTGCTCAATGTCTTATAGCATTGGATGGGGGTGGGCCAGGGCATATCCCCACACTTTCAAAGTGTCACATAAGCAAGAAACTGGGTTTTTCCTGACCCCTTCCTTTGGAGAGTGGCTTGCCCATAATAGCAGGCAAGTGGCCTGAGATAAGGACATTAATTCCCGCACTTTCACATGCAGATCCGGGGAGGGATGAATATACCATAATGTTCAAATAAAGAGGCCCTAGTTCAATCCAAGCTCTGGTGTTTGTGTCTTTATTCAATGCTCCCTTTTCCATTTGCAATTGGGAGCCTCATTCTACAGACACATAGCATGCAAGAGGAGCAGTCCCCACATACCCTGTTTCTCTGCAGAAACATCGGCCCCCTCCACAAGGATGCGCTTTTGCGCCCGTTTGTGGGATTATGCGCACTATCACGGAGGCGCATTTACGCCTCATCCCTCTGCATGGGAGGCAGCGAGAGGCGTTGAAGCGCATTATCGCTTTTCTCGGACGCGCGTTTTAATTGTTCACATGCGGGGCTTCGGGAGGAGGAAACAGACATTTTAATTCGCTTTTTACCTAAAGCCAACCCCTTTCCCAGCCCTCCCTTCCTGTACTCCACCCACAGGAATGTACCTGCCTGCCTACGTAATTTCGGGTTGCCTGGCAATGAGATGGGAGGGGGGGAGAGGGCAGAGCTGACCGGGGGGGAAAAAAATGCCTTCAGGTTATGCGCACCTTCGCGCGCGTGCATATGCATACAAGCACGTGATCAGAGCCAACCCCTTTCCCAGCCCTCCCTTCCTGTACTCCACCCACAGGAATGTACCTGCCTGCCTACGTAATTTCGGGTTGCCCGGCAACGAGATGGGAGGGGGGGAGAGGGCAGAGCTGAGCGGGGGGAAAAAATGCCTTCAGGTTACGTGCACCTTCGCGCGCGAGCATATGCATACAAGCACGTGATCTGAGTTTCATCGACCGTTGAGTTCATTTACCTAGGCGACACCAGAGAAGCAAGTTCCTTTTTTCTCGTTCAGTTTGGTTCCCCTTTTCTCTTTCTGAAACGCCATTTTGAGCTGGACGGGAAGAGAAGGCGAGATGGCTCCTACCTCGATTTCTCGTTCCCTCGTGTATGCAATTCAACTTATGATCGCAAATATGCATTTTACATTGACTTGCCTAAGGAGAACGATTCAACGGAGAAGAAGAAGAAGACGAATCATCATGAGAATGCTCCAAGAGAACAACTCATATCTTTTAAGGCTCCAACAAGATAGGCTCCAAGAGAATTTATTATTTGTTCCTTTGATGAAACAACAGAGACCAAGAAGATGGTGGTGCTTCCCCAGGAGTCGTGACTGGTGGGAAAACGATGTTCTAGCCCTCTGGGGTGATGAGCAGTGGCTAGAGCACTTTAGGATGACCAGAGCGACCCTTTTCAAGATTGCAGACCATCTTCGGCCATTTCTTGAACGTCGCAATACGAACATGAGGGAAGCCATTCCAATGGTGAAGCGCGTGGCCATCTGTATATGGAGGCTAGCAAATCCTGGTGGTTACCGGGTGGTGGCTCAGCAATTTGGGATCGGTAGAACAACGGCAGCCATGATCGTTGTGGAGGTCTGCCTAGCCATGGAGCATGCGCTTCTGAGACAAACAGTTTGCCTTGGCAATGTTCCAGAGGTGAGTCTTGTTTTTTATTATTTGGGATAGGAAAAGATGGGCTAGGCTGTTATATAGGTGGCCTAATGGAACTTGATCATTGTATCTCAAGCATGCCAGCCGGTGAAGCAATAATGATTTATTTTCCATTATTTATGTTTTCTCTCTCAGATCATGAGTGGATTTTCCAAACTGGGCTTCTTTCATTGTGTTGCAGCCACAGATGGATGTCACATTGAAATTGCCTGTCCTCCTAGGCAAGGCCCTGACTACATAAACCGGAAACGCTTTTTTTCCATGCTCCTTCAAGGCACAGTAGACCACCGTGGGCGATTCATGGATGTGGAAATAGGTTGGAGTGGGAGAAATCACGATGCCCATGTCTTCAGGAACTCTGCACTCTTTGAGGCCATGGAAGCTGGTGTCTTCATCCCAGGGAACCCTACCATTACTGTTAATGACGTGCAGATTCCTCCACTGGTGGTGGCTGATTCCGCTTACCCCATTCGGAAGTGGCTGATGAAACCTTACGGTGGAGCCCTGGACCAGCCAAAGCAACATTTCAACCACTGTCTGTCACGGGCGAGGAATGTTGTTGAATGTGCCTTTGGAAGGTTAAAAGCACGGTGGAGATGCCTGTCATCCAGGATAGAACTCGCTGAAGAAAACATCATTTCAGTGATATCTGCCTGTGTCATTCTGCACAACATTTGTGAAACTCAAGGACATGATGTTGAATTGGATCTCCCAGAAGCAAGGCAAATTGAACTGGCAACCCTGGGTGCCCCGCTGCCAATGGCGCAAGAAGAAATTCAAGAAAAGGCTGCTGGGGAAAAGGTCAGAGATGCCTTAAGAGGCATGCTTTGGTCTCTGCGTGGGCAGAACCCCTAGGGAGGTAAGTGTTCAGTGCCAAAACCCTGTGCCAAACTTGTGTAAGCCATGTTGTCCCTAACTTTACTCTATTTACTCTATTTCAGCAAGTCACAGGAAGGAATCATGTGAAGACCTGATAGAAGCATAAACAAATAAGGAAAGTTTCCGCATAAAGGCTTCATGGCCTGAGAATGAATGAATGAATGAATGTGTAGAGGGTGGGATATTGTTATTACATCCTATGCTAAAACAATCCATCTCTAAATTTCCCTTAGAACATGGCATAGAGAGAACTGCAGGGGATCAAAAGACGGTGTCGTGTGGAACCTCTGTGATGTGACCAGACCAGAAGGCAACCTATTCCTTTTTCTGGATCATTCATTCTTCAAGCAAAAGCCAAGTCCCGCTCCAGGCAGCACTGACTGTTTATTCTCATTAGGAAATGAGACTACTGATAGACAATCCCTTTAGAATATGTGAATTTTATTTTCTATGTTGATTTTTCTTTTACATTGCTGTTTTGAGATGTTCATTATGTATGTGTATTTCAATGTGTGATGCAATGCTGTTTCAAATGCTGTTCATTTTATGTTCTATGCAGATTTTTCTTTTACATTGCTGTTAGTAATTAGATATTGTTTTGAGATGTTCATAATAATGTGACTTTCAACTATGTTTCTTTCAATGTCAAATTAAATGCTGTTGTAAATGCTGTTTGCTGTTCATTTTATGTTCTATGCTGAAATTGTTGTTGCCATATTAAAAATGCTTATTTTAAAAATGCTAATCCTAAATAAAATATGTTCCTACAACTTTCAAACAATGTTGATAGTAGTATTCCTAGACAATAAGACTTTGGGTAACCCAACACACATATGCAGTACAGTGAACATTGCAGAAGGGCAAGTAACAGTACCACAACCCATGCCTACCTCACAGGGTTGTTTTTTTGAGAATAACATAGTACCATCTAGTCAATAACATTCTCAGGTTTTCAGTTCAGGACACCCAAAGGTACATTCAGGACACCCAAAACACATCTGGTAACTTTCCCACTGCTCCGAACAAACGCGACAGTGTTTAATCACTTACGCGCGGTTCGGGAATGGTGGTTTGACGGTTCCGCACGCATGCGCGCAACCGCTAAACCAGTCCGCAGAAACATCGCAAACCGGAAGTGAGGCCTACACTTCCTCACAATCCTTCAAGATGCCGAGAGGGAGGTATTGGAGCGATGCGGAGGTCCGCATATTGTTGGCCTTCCTCCTCCAATCCTCCCTCGTGGGAAGGATTGTGCGGAGCAGCAGCCTCCCAACTATGAGGCTGTTCAGGAGGGCGGCTGCTGCTCTGCGCCAGCAAAACTTCGTCCGCACTGCCCTGCAGTGCAGGACGAAGTTTAAGTATATAAAGGCCAGGTTTTTTCGGGCCATTAGTGCCCATGGGGAGCATCCCCCCTTTCGCCAGCGGCCCCCGTACTTCGGTGAATTCCGGGAGCTGTGGCGGAAGGTGGGGAGACCAACCCCGGAGGAGAGGCTGACTGCAGGTGAGTGAGTGCATTAGCATTCTGCCCACTGCTCATTGTGTATTCTCTGGTGGATGTGCAGGTTGGGGGGGGGGGAATGCCCCAAAAACTATGACCCCTGACACAATGAGGCTTTAAGGTGGATTCCAGCATACATCTTGGGTGGGGTGGGACTAGATGCCCTTCAGGAGCCCTGTGTGCTGGTGATTCTGCCCACTGCTCATTGTGTATTCTCTGGTGGATGTGCAGGTTGGGGGGGGGGGGAATGCCCCAAAAACTATGACCCCTGACACAATGAGGCTTTAAGGTGGATTCCAGCATACATCTTGGGTGGGGTGGGACTAGATGCCCTTCAGGAGCCCTGTGTGCTGGTGATTCTGCCCACTGCTCATTGTGTATTCTCTGGTGGATGTGCAGGTTGGGGGGGGGGAATGCCCCAAAAACTATGACCCCTGACACAATGAGGCTTTAAGGTGGATTCCTGCATTCATCTTGGGTGGGGTGGGACTAGATGCCCTTCAGGGACCCCTTCCACATTTTAATGTTATTTCCCTTTTTCCCTCTTTTTCTTAGCACAAAACAGGACGGCGGAGGAGGCAGCGCCTTCTCCGGAAGTGGAGGAGGTTGGGGGGACTTCTCCTCCTCCTTCTCCTCCTCCTCCTTCTCCTCCTCGGATGACCCTCCGCAGAAGGGCACGTAAGTTAAATGCAAGCCAGATTAATTAGGAATACTATTTTTGCCCAGCGTACTTTAATAATATTATTAATATTAATAATTTTAATGATATATGTATTTATTTATTTATTAATTAACAGACTCTCCCAACGGATCGAGGTGGGGAACACCATGATAGAAACTTAAAATAACATTTTTTTTCCAATTTTGAAGGGATACTCAGTCCATCGCCATCGCCGTCTGCGGAGGAGGTGGAGGAGGAGGTGCAGGAAGAGGAGGAAGAGGAGGATGCACCCCCACCTGTCTCACCTGCTGCTGTGTCTCCAGCAGGTAATAGAAGTTCCATTGCTTTGTATAATGTAGAGTACATTGAGCATATAAAATCCAGGTCAGGGCTCCTGTATCTGTAACAGTTGTAGAGAAAAGGGAATTTCAGCCAGTGTCATTTGTATGCAATTAGTTCCTGGTGAAATCCCCTCTTCATCACAACAGTTTAACCGACCTGGATTTTATGTGGTCACCCTATTGTACAGTACAGGACTAATGGTTTAAATTTTTAATTAAAAAAAGAAAAACTATATTCACATTCCTGTAAATTGAATCGCATTGAATAGCCAATGTCATTGAGTAGTACATCTTGAAATGTTTTTCTGTTGGTTATATTATATGATTTTAAACAAAAAAAAATTCTTACCATCCCATGCAGTTCCCACTCAGGAGCGGCTGGAGAGGCTTGAGGCAGCCGTTGGAGGCATGCAGAATCGCATGTCCTCCATGGAGGAAAAGTTGGACAAGATCCTCAATAAATTGTAAATAGTTGAAAATAATATTGTAAATAGTTGAAAATAATATTTGTTTAAAAAACTAAATCTTTATTTTTGTTACTAAAACATTGTTTTGGTTTTCCTTAGCATTTTCAGGTTGGTGCAGTATTAAGGAGGGATGCCTAACTGTTTTAATAATAGATAGGAAGCACAGTCCCAACCACACAGTGAGATATGAAAACTATATTTTAATGGTTAAATACAACATAAATAACAGCAAAAAATACCATAATTAACAGCAAATAACATAACAATTACATAAATAACAGCAAAAAATACCATAATTAACAGCAAATAACATAATTACATAAATAACAGCAAAAAATACCATAATTAACAGCAAATAACATAACAATTACATAAATAACAGCAAAAAATACCATAATTAACAGCAAATAACATAACAATTACATAAATAACAGCAAAAAATACCATAATTAACAGCAAATAACATAACAATTACATAAATAACAGCAAATAACAATTACATAAATAACAGCAAAAAAAACCATAATTAACAGCAAATTATTAACAATAACATAAAACATGTATTCTAAGGGGAGAACTTTAAGGGTTTTTTTACCTCCCGTGCCGTGCGCTTTATGCTTGGCTCACCTTGAAGTGGTGATGATGAGCGCTGTGGGGGTACTGTATGGGAGCACGGGAGCAGTGATTCGTCCAAGTCTTTGGTTAAAATGTCATTCTGGGGATTTTGCAACTGGGCAGACTGGGGTTGTTGCACCCTGACTTTACGTTTCTTCTTAGCCAGGCATTTTCTCCCCTCACCCTCTCCTGAGTTCCCACCTAAGTCATTTGGCTTAGAGCTGGTCCCCTCCATACTGTCAATAGCCAACCGTCTTTTTATTGGCTGGCGTTTTCCATGGCTAGCAGATGATGGGTTGGCTGTATGGGTTGATGTTCCCGGTTCTTCCTGTTGCACCACCGTCACCATCTTCTCCATCGTGACACATTGTCTTTCTAGAATTCTGAGAAGGGCATCTTGATTTCTTTGGTCCCTTGCATCTTCTGTTTTCAAGTATTCCAACATCTGGTCATTTCTCTGCAACATCTGCGCATGCATCTGCTCATGCATCTGCAAGAGGTTTGCGTTGTGTGCAGAGGCATGCTCCAGAATGCGTTCTGTGTCCCTGCTGCGTGGGGGTCTTCTGTTTCTGGCCATTTCCAGGCGCGTTGCAGGCGAGAGTGCTGCCTTTGGGATGGGATGTCTCCTTCCTTCATCTGTACCTGAAGGGAAAGGGCAAAGTTTAGTGTGTTTAAAAATCATTTATTCCATGTCCAGCCTGTCCCATGGGTTCTCTCGCACCCTCATCCTGAAGATGAGAATGTCCTTTCACACATTTATAAGAATTGCAGGACTGACTGAAACTTTATCAAGCAAATAACAAGAGCTATTAGGAGGTTTCATTCCAAAGGCACAATCACAAACCTCCATTTTAAATAGGGGGGGGGGGGTTGTTTGTGTGTTCAAAATGGCTGCCTGCCTAGGCTGACCACATGAAAAGGAGGTCAGGGCTCATGTAACTTTAACTGCTGTATAGAAAAGGGAATTTCAGCCGGTGCCGTTTGTATGCATGCAGCACCTGGTGAAATTCCCTCTTCATCACCACAGTTAAAGTTGCAGGCTGTATTATACTACAGTTACCATATACAAAAGAGGGCAGGGCATGAAAAGGAGGTCAGGGCTCATGTAACTTTTAAGTGCTGTAGAGAAAAAGGCTGAAATCCCTCCCATAGACCACAATTTCTGGTCCCATGCACCCCAGAAATTAGCCCTATACTTACTCGGTGGTGCTGGTGCAGGATGCTGGAGATTTCTGGCCCTCAAATGTGCTTGCTCACTGGTTTCTGACGCACTGGTGGAACCGCTGCTTCTGGAGGCTCCTGCTGTGGCAGAAAAAGAAGAGCTTTTAGGAGGTTTCATTGACATAGCCCTATACTTACACGGTGGTGCTGGTGCAGGATGCTGGAGATTTCTGGCCCTCAAATCTGCGTGCTCAATGGTTTCTGACGCACTGGTGGAACCGCTGCTTCTGTAGGCTGCCGTGGAAGAAAAAGAAGAGCTATTGGGAGGTTTCATTCCAATAGGCACAATCACAAACCTCCATTTTAAATAGGGGGGGGTTGTTTGTGTGTTCAAAATGGCTGCCTGCCTAGGCTGACCACATGAAAAGGAGGTCAGGGCTCATGTAACTTTAACTGCTGTAGAGAAAAAGGCGGGAATCCCTCCCATAGACCACAATTTCTGGTCCCATGCACCACAATGTTGTGTCCAATGGCCCCCTTTCCCCCTCCCCCCCATAAACCCAGCCTAGATCATTGGGAACTCCCTTCCTTCCATGATGTCTGACCCCAGAAATTAGCTAGGCCTGTACTTACTCGGTGCTGCTGCTGCAGGATGCTGCTGGAGATTTCTGGCCCTCAAATCTGCTTGCTCAATGGATTCCGATGCACTGGTGGTACTGTAGGCTCCTGCCGTGGCAGAAAAAGAAGAGCTTTTAGGAGGTTTCATCAATAGGCACAATCACAAACCTCCCTCCTTTTTAAATGGGGGTGGTTGTTCAAAATGGCTGCCTGCTCCTTATCCTTTTTCCCCCCCGCCCTGGAGAGACCAGAGAAACGCTGGGTAGCTAGAGGAGATCTCTCTTGCCCTCTCCTGCCCCACCCGCTCACCCGCATCTGCCTGCCCCATTTTAGAATACAATTTTTTATTCCATGGAACACAATATTAAGTTGTAAAGTTAAGAGTCTTCCCAACCCAACAAAAGAAACAGTATATACCTTCAGGTTCTTCGTTTCCAATATCTTCTGGTGTCTCGAATTCTAAAAGGGGAAAACATCAGATGTGAGCTATAGGCATGAAATAGAAGGAAGAACGAGATTTTTTAAAAAATGGCAATTACAATCAATGTACCTCCGGGAGAGTAGGGCGTTCCAAGGTAGTCCTCCACATCTATTGTTTGAAGTTCACTGCTGAACAGTTCTTCTGAGCCTTCTGAGAGCGGGAAAGCCAGGGGGGAACTTACTGGGGGAGCAGCAGCAGGTGCTTGGACACGATGGATGTTCAGACTCCTGCCCATGCGATTTGGTTGAATAGTAGCATCCCCCCGAAAAATGCTATGAAGCTCCTCAAAAAAGGGGCAGGTGGCAGCATCATTCCCTGATCGTGAATTATGATTCACGACCCTGCGATATTCCTGCCTCATTGCCTTTGCCTTGGTCCTGCACTCCTTCGCTGTACGGATATGGCCCCTTCTTTGCATTTCCTGAGCAATGGATTCATAGGCATCTAAGTTCCTATGGCTGGCATTCAGTTGAGCTTGAACTTTCTGCTCCCCAAAAATGTCCAGAAGGTCGAGGATCTCTGCCTTTTTCCAAGAAACTCCCCTTCCTGGAGCAGCCATTTCGTTAGGTGGAAAAGGTGTAGAGAGGAAATAACTCAGGATGCAGTCTCTCTGGCGTCGCGAAGTTAAATGAGGTCAACGGTCGGATCGCGCGCACGCGCTTATATGCATAGGCGCGCGACCACACCTGCGCCTCCAGCCAATCCGTTGCGTGAACACACCCGCACGACTGCGCATAACCCGAGGGCCTTTTTTCAAATTTCCCGCCAGAAATCCCTTCCCTTTCCCCGCCCATCTCGTCAAAACCCGCCCTCTACCTGCTCACACCTCTCCGAAAATGCGCTTCGCTGAAAAACTGTACACATGGGCATAACGCGCTTTACATCCCGCCGCAAAATAAAAGTCGCTATTTAACGCGCATTCGATAATGCACATAATCCAGGAGATAACGCGCCTCTACGCCCGTTTTGCGCTCCGCTGGTGTGGAGGTAAAATTTATAATGAGCCTCTAAGGCTCATTAAACGTCTCGTGTGGAGGAGGCCATCCATTCTGCTGAGAAACATGACATACATGGAGTGCTCTCTTTTTCCCCAGCAGAAATGCACACCTGACAGCATGCAAAAGAGCTGCTTGTGGCCTGTTGGGAGCCCAGTTCTTCTGGGAAATAAGATGTTTGTTCCACACATGCCTTGCTTCACAGCAAGGTTTCTCTTCAGATCATATAAATCTTTCGCCTTTTACTAAAGAATTGCTAGGACTTCAAGGGTGGCAGTACCAACTATGGCAGCAATGATCATGTGGGGGCCACACATATAGCCATGGTGGGCCACATGCAGCCTACAGTGATCTACATTCAGTGGTGGTTTGGAGGAGGAGGAGGAGGAGGAGGAGGAGGAGGAACTCAATTTATATAAAAAAACAGAGATTCCATTGAGATATGTGCTGCAGTTTTGTTTTGGCAACAGTGTGAAGCAGCAGACATGTGATTTTAAGGGTCATATCCATGGCTTAAAATGTGATCTCTGATTTGATGGTATTTGGGGGATGGATTGAGTAAAAACCATGTTAATTCACAATCTTGGATTCTTAAGGATTTATCATCAAGATGTTTTGGGCACAAACCATGTAGAACTTCCATAGAATCATAGAATAGTAGAGTTGGAAGGGGCCTATAGGGCCATCAAGTCCAGCCCCCTGCTCAATGCAGTAATCCACCTCAAAGCATACCTGACAGATGGTTGTCCAGCTGCCTCTTGAATGCCTCTAATGTGGGAGAGCCCACCACATCCCTAGGTAATTGGTTCCATTGTCATATTGCCCTAACAGTCAGGTAGTTTTTCCTGATGTCCAGCCGGAATCTGGCTTCTTGTAACTTGAGACCATTATTCTGCATCCTGCACTCTAAGATGACCGAGAAGAGATCCTGGCCCTCCTCTGTGTAACAACCTTTCAAGTATTTGAAGAGTGCTATCATGTCTCCCCTCAATTTTCTCTTCTCCAGGAGTGCTCCTTCTCCTCACATGTTGCTTTTTTGAACACCTGAACAGGACTTATAGTTCGCTATACTATGTGTGTTAGGAAAATGTTTAGGTTGTCCCTGGGTTGCAGATACGTGTGAAACCTCCATGAGAAATTTCACTAGTCTTATCAAAGCTCTGTTTGCTATACTTTTTACTATGCTTTTGCACAGTGCCTCTTCAAACGTGGTACTGGCCATGGCTTCTGGACAGCAATAGCCTGGCTACAGTTATCCATTCCCTAGTAACCTATAGGTTGGACTATCACAATATGTTCTATGTGGAGTTACCTTTAAAAACTCCTCAGAAATATCAGTTAGTAATACCTAATTCAGCTGCTAGATTACTAAATGGGACTGGTTTTAGACACCACATCTCTACAATTCATAAGTTACTCTGGTTGCTGCTCTGTTTCTGGGAATAATTCAGCATGATGGTTGTTGCCTATAAAGCCCTACCACTATAAAAGGTGGTAAGACCAGAAGTCATCCTTCTGGTCCTACCACTTTCTGAGATTAGGAAAATGTAAGAGGGCCTGTTCTGTTACAGCACCTCATATTTGGTTACACTCCTTCAAAAGCACCAGTAGTGGGCTACCCCCTTGCACGCATACAAGTCAAATATACATATCTGCATAATGCATACATGGAGATGATATCTGGGTTATTTGATGGCTGCTTTGAGGGGGGATAAACTGAGGGATATGTCTGGTTCACAAACCTGGTCTCAGAGGTCAACCAACTGCCCCATCTCCCCTTCCTTTCCTGACTAGGCAGATGTGTGTCAGTGGCAGCAAAAAAGCCAGTAGCTGGTGGTGCTACCTGCCATTTAAATACCTTAACAGTGGCTATGGAGCCACAATGGAGCAAGACACTGTCTTAGTTCAGATGACACATTAGGCAACGGAGGAGGGGGAGAACAATCATCAGTTGTGTTGCTTATTGTGTCGTTTGGAGGGCAACACACAACGCACACACAACTGACAGTATGTTTATCAGGCACTTTAAACAACGGAGTGAAACAACGGGTTTGCACATTGTTTAGCCCAAAGCCCCATTGTTTAAAGTGTTTTCCAAATTCAGCCCCCCCTCTCTCCGTGGATTATTCCATTTCGGAATAGAGTTCTGCTGCCTAGAGCAGCCAAAAAACCCCAGCCACTCTATGCAGCTGGCAGAACTCACAGTGCATGCTGGGATACGGCTGGGGGACACACGGAGGAGAGGCTGCAACCAAAATGGCCACCGCAAGTTCCTAGCAGCCAGGGCGTTTGCCAGTTCTGAGTAGCGCTGGCTGCAGCATGCCATCTGTGAAGCTCCTCCTGCCTAATGCACGGTCAGTACGTTATTTACTTAATTTGCTTAATATGTCGTCTGAACTGAGCCACTGTGTGTTGTTCCATTGGGACCCTAAAGGCATTGTGGGAGAATTAACATGGCAATCACAAGCAGCAAACCTTGCTGGATACCAGCTTCTTGTCTGCTGCAGCTTGTACTAGTACCTGCCTGCCGCGTGGTAAGGGTAGAAGAAGCAAAATGAGTGAGGCACCTCCACCCAGTGAGGTGAGGAGAATGGAGGTGTCTCAGCCTGGGGCATAAAAATCCCAGTGAATACTGGTGCTCCAAATTCGCTAGGGATGTGGATCCACTCTAGGATTTGGTCAGAACCAGACAGAACTCTAAGGGAGCTAATCAAGGTACTGAAATTGTTGGGGGCATTCAATACCTTGGATGGCTTCTTTTGAGTTCTGGATGAATTCAAAAGGAAACCCAGAAGAGATTCACAGCCCCACTGAAATTGGAGCTACCAGCTTCTACTGGAAGGTCACTCACTTCCTATGCTGCATTTGGGCTTGAAAAGGTCTCATGTTGCCTCCAATGCCACTCACACACCCTCTTATTGCCCCCCCCCCATTGCAATTAGGTTTGGAAAATCCTTGTGGCTCCAATGAGAGGCCTTTTTTCAACTTTAACTGGTATGGGGAATTCCTGCACTATCCATGAAAACTGGATTGACATTCAATCTGGCAGATGTCTTTTTGTTGCAACCAATCCCATAATTAATGCACAGACCGCAGTATTGTAGAGCTCTGCTTATTATGTTTTTCATCATTCTGGTTTTTAAAATAGGGAACAAAGCCCTGGATATAGAGCTAAACATTTTGTATTCTATGCATTTAAAGCAAATCCAAAATAACATTGATCAAATTATCTGAGTAAATCTACTGACCCATAGACATGTTTTTCATCGTTTATGTCTTATATAATTACAGCCCTTTTAGTAGGCTGGAAGCATATTTGAAGCCAATATAACAGACCTCCTAACTGGGTATTGATTGGTAATTAATTTTCTTAAGTGAAGCAAAGTTAACAATATTAAATCCATGTTATCTTCTTGCTGCATGGCAGAGAAAAGCTGAATTAGAGATGCACCTTTCGGTGATAATCTCAGAACAAAGCAATTAGGATTGGATGTCGCCAAAATCCTCTCCTTTCTATATATTCAGAGTAGTTGATGAACAGCTGTAGTTAAAATTTTCAGAGCACTATGTTTCCAAGTCTAAATGCCAGTGTTGGAATGACACTACTATTTAAAAGAACTTAAACATTTCAAAGGCACACAACAGCTTTATAAAAAAAAAAAAAAAGCAATGTGGCTATTACAATTCCAGGGACAACTTAATAGGCTCTGATTGCTTCTGTCCCAGGCTAAAGGAGAAAACTATAGCAAAATATGGGATCTAGCAAGTCAAAGAATGTAAAGGTTAACAGATCTGGCTTGGATTTTATTGCCATGGTTACTAGACAGAACCTCGTGGTTATTAACAGATCTGAAGTGGATAGCTCACAGGGAGAATTTACTTATATAAGTTGTTTTGGAGTGAGTATCATGGATTCTGTTATGATCACCCACTTTTCTTGCCCTGCAATATTATCTTTTATAGTTGACTGCATAGTGGCCAGTGATCATCAGCCACTTAAGTTCTCACTCCAATGGTTTGATTCTTGCGGACAGAGAGAGGAGCGAGGAAATAATGACTCGAACACCAGAGTTTTGGGTATAACTAGGGCCTCTTTATTTAATTAGGTAGCTCAACCCCTCCCTGGATCTGCAAGTGAGAGTGCAGGAATCCAAAACTCCTGACTCGAGGCTACTAGCCTGTAAAAAGGGCAAGCCACTCGGCCAAGCCAGGCATCAGATGTACCCGGCTCCTACCTTAAGCTACACGTGTGTACTGGGGGCAACATTCCTATGTCATCCCCGCCAGGAACCGCATAATTCCCAGTAGATGAGACAGAGAGGTTCCCAAAGGCCAGCCATATCCTGGGTTGAGAGCCACAAAATCCCCGGGGACCAGGCCTCAGAACCTGCCAATCACCATAACGGTGCCCAATGAGTGCTTACCAACCTTACCTGTTCTCCTGAGATTCCCGCACGTCCCACAAAAGGACGGTGTTAAGCCACTGCTTTAGTGACCTACTCCCCACCTGCCTGGGAAAATATCCCACAGGCCCACATGCAGATCACACAGGAAAATATCATTCCCTGCATCGGACAGGTGAACCCCATCAGCCCTGTAAAGTCCCCATCTGGATGGTAAAATTTCAGGATGTGGGATCACTCAACTTCCACACTCCTGCAAAAACAGCTGGATTTCCCTATTGACTTTCTTTACAGCCCTATTTAGGCTACTGAAGTCCCTTCCCTCATGCCACTGCCATCGAGGGAGCATGTTTGACCAAATGATACAAGTGTTTGGCCAATATCTTCAGATGGTGTCAAAGTCTATCCTAGCCTGCAGAATCAGGGCTTTCCCTTTAAGAAGCCCTAGGTCATTTCCCCCCAGGTGAATTACCAACACCTGCGGTGAGATATCTACCACACCAGACCCAAATAAAGTATGGAGGAGCTGCCCCCACAGCATGCCATGCCATCCAACCCACTGGATGGAGGCTTCCTGGCCAAGCCCCAACTGTGTGCCTCCTGCTCACGTTGCTCTGTGGCTGACCCAAAAGACCATGCTGTGTCCACATATGAGGACCCTCTGGGGCTCAGATCTCCTCCAATCTGTCAAAAGAAAACATAACCATTAACTTTTTAACCACAACAAGAACTACTAACGAATATAGTCCCTAAAGACCCCAGACCTCCATCTCCCAATGGTTTGTATGCTAGTGTTGTTCAACCCTGCCACCACCGCTGTAGATGTTGCCCCTATTCTAAAGGAATGCATCCCAAATTGAAGATGACCGAGTTCCAAGGCTGTAAGAGCCTTCTTGGCAACTGACCCAAATTGGTATTTAGTCAAGGGTCATTGATCCAAATGGCAAAATAACGCACCCTCTTTACCCCTGCGCAGGGCCAAATTCGCCGCCATGGCTTTTACTGGGCAAAGTTCGGCCCGAGGTGATGCAATCAATGTTACAGTCGTACCCCACCACCGCTGATCGGTCTTTGACAAGCACAGGTGCAATGTTAGCCTGTCCCCGTGTGACTTCACATCTGAAAATCTCAGGGCCCTTGTTGATCTATCAGATCTAGAACTTGCCAAGATCTCCCCTATTCTGAAAGCTCCAAAGAATATAGTGAACGCCACCGCATGAAACAGCTTTTGCTCATAGCTTGAGAAGCAAAGAGTCCCCCATTGCCCCCTTAAGCCAAGCAATATTTCCAGGGTTATGGGTCTCCATGCATCTGGCACATGGGGGGAATTCCTCAGCCATCCTTCCAGCATCTTCCTTATATAGAAATCTGCAGTGGTGTCCTCTAGCCCTCTTATCTTTGATGCAAAGGCCAGACCCGCCAATTCTCCTCACATAGAGTGAGCGATGCAGTCCCATGCAGAATTCTAACAAATGATCAACTGAAATTGGCCAGGCATCCTCCAGGCCCTTTTCCTGTCTGGTGGTGCTACCTGCCATTTAAATACCTTAACAGTGGCTATGGAGCCACAATGGAGCAAGACACTGTCTTAGTTCAGATGACACATTAGGCAACGGAGGAGGGGGAGAACAATCATCAGTTGTGTTGCTTATTGTGTCGTTTGGAGGGCAACACACAACGCACACACAACTGACAGTATGTTTATCAGGCACTTTAAACAACGGAGTGAAACAACGGGTTTGCACATTGTTTAGCCCAAAGCCCCATTGTTTAAAGTGTTTTCCAAATTCAGCCCCCCCTCTCTCCGTGGATTATTCCATTTCGGAATAGAGTTCTGCTGCCTAGAGCAGCCAAAAAACCCCAGCCACTCTATGCAGCTGGCAGAACTCACAGTGCATGCTGGGATACGGCTGGGGGACACACGGAGGAGAGGCTGCAACCAAAATGGCCACCGCAAGTTCCTAGCAGCCAGGGCGTTTGCCAGTTCTGAGTAGCGCTGGCTGCAGCATGCCATCTGTGAAGCTCCTCCTGCCTAATGCACGGTCAGTACGTTATTTACTTAATTTGCTTAATATGTCGTCTGAACTGAGCCACTGTGTGTTGTTCCATTGGGACCCTAAAGGCATTGTGGGAGAATTAACATGGCAATCACAAGCAGCAAACCTTGCTGGATACCAGCTTCTTGTCTGCTGCAGCTTGTACTAGTACCTGCCTGCCGCGTGGTAAGGGTAGAAGAAGCAAAATGAGTGAGGCACCTCCACCCAGTGAGGTGAGGAGAATGGAGGTGTCTCAGCCTGGGGCATAAAAATCCCAGTGAATACTGGTGCTCCAAATTCGCTAGGGATGTGGATCCACTCTAGGATTTGGTCAGAACCAGACAGAACTCTAAGGGAGCTAATCAAGGTACTGAAATTGTTGGGGGCATTCAATACCTTGGATGGCTTCTTTTGAGTTCTGGATGAATTCAAAAGGAAACCCAGAAGAGATTCACAGCCCCACTGAAATTGGAGCTACCAGCTTCTACTGGAAGGTCACTCACTTCCTATGCTGCATTTGGGCTTGAAAAGGTCTCATGTTGCCTCCAATGCCACTCACACACCCTCTTATTGCCCCCCCCCCATTGCAATTAGGTTTGGAAAATCCTTGTGGCTCCAATGAGAGGCCTTTTTTCAACTTTAACTGGTATGGGGAATTCCTGCACTATCCATGAAAACTGGATTGACATTCAATCTGGCAGATGTCTTTTTGTTGCAACCAATCCCATAATTAATGCACAGACCGCAGTATTGTAGAGCTCTGCTTATTATGTTTTTCATCATTCTGGTTTTTAAAATAGGGAACAAAGCCCTGGATATAGAGCTAAACATTTTGTATTCTATGCATTTAAAGCAAATCCAAAATAACATTGATCAAATTATCTGAGTAAATCTACTGACCCATAGACATGTTTTTCATCGTTTATGTCTTATATAATTACAGCCCTTTTAGTAGGCTGGAAGCATATTTGAAGCCAATATAACAGACCTCCTAACTGGGTATTGATTGGTAATTAATTTTCTTAAGTGAAGCAAAGTTAACAATATTAAATCCATGTTATCTTCTTGCTGCATGGCAGAGAAAAGCTGAATTAGAGATGCACCTTTCGGTGATAATCTCAGAACAAAGCAATTAGGATTGGATGTCGCCAAAATCCTCTCCTTTCTATATATTCAGAGTAGTTGATGAACAGCTGTAGTTAAAATTTTCAGAGCACTATGTTTCCAAGTCTAAATGCCAGTGTTGGAATGACACTACTATTTAAAAGAACTTAAACATTTCAAAGGCACACAACAGCTTTATAAAAAAAAAAAAAAAGCAATGTGGCTATTACAATTCCAGGGACAACTTAATAGGCTCTGATTGCTTCTGTCCCAGGCTAAAGGAGAAAACTATAGCAAAATATGGGATCTAGCAAGTCAAAGAATGTAAAGGTTAACAGATCTGGCTTGGATTTTATTGCCATGGTTACTAGACAGAACCTCGTGGTTATTAACGGATCTGAAGTGGATAGCTCACAGGGAGAATTTACTTATATAAGTTGTTTTGGAGTGAGTATCATGGATTCTGTTATGATCACCCACTTTTCTTGCCCTGCAATATTATCTTTTATAGTTGACTGCATAGTGGCCAGTGATCATCAGCCACTTAAGTTCTCACTCCAATGGTTTGATTCTTGCGGACAGAGAGAGGAGCGAGGAAATAATGACTCGAACACCAGAGTTTTGGGTATAACTAGGGCCTCTTTATTTAATTAGGTAGCTCAACCCCTCCCTGGATCTGCAAGTGAGAGTGCAGGAATCCAAAACTCCTGACTCGAGGCTACTAGCCTGTAAAAAGGGCAAGCCACTCGGCCAAGCCAGGCATCAGATGTACCCGGCTCCTACCTTAAGCTACACGTGTGTACTGGGGGCAACATTCCTATGTCATCCCCGCCAGGAACCGCATAATTCCCAGTAGATGAGACAGAGAGGTTCCCAAAGGCCAGCCATATCCTGGGTTGAGAGCCACAAAATCCCCGGGGACCAGGCCTCAGAACCTGCCAATCACCATAACGGTGCCCAATGAGTGCTTACCAACCTTACCTGTTCTCCTGAGATTCCCGCACGTCCCACAAAAGGACGGTGTTAAGCCACTGCTTTAGTGACCTACTCCCCACCTGCCTGGGAAAATATCCCACAGGCCCACATGCAGATCACACAGGAAAATATCATTCCCTGCATCGGACAGGTGAACCCCATCAGCCCTGTAAAGTCCCCATCTGGATGGTAAAATTTCAGGATGTGGGATCACTCAACTTCCACACTCCTGCAAAAACAGCTGGATTTCCCTATTGACTTTCTTTACAGCCCTATTTAGGCTACTGAAGTCCCTTCCCTCATGCCACTGCCATCGAGGGAGCATGTTTGACCAAATGATACAAGTGTTTGGCCAATATCTTCAGATGGTGTCAAAGTCTATCCTAGCCTGCAGAATCAGGGCTTTCCCTTTAAGAAGCCCTAGGTCATTTCCCCCCAGGTGAATTACCAACACCTGCGGTGAGATATCTACCACACCAGACCCAAATAAAGTATGGAGGAGCTGCCCCCACAGCATGCCATGCCATCCAACCCACTGGATGGAGGCTTCCTGGCCAAGCCCCAACTGTGTGCCTCCTGCTCACGTTGCTCTGTGGCTGACCCAAAAGACCATGCTGTGTCCACATATGAGGACCCTCTGGGGCTCAGATCTCCTCCAATCTGTCAAAAGAAAACATAACCATTAACTTTTTAACCACAACAAGAACTACTAACGAATATAGTCCCTAAAGACCCCAGACCTCCATCTCCCAATGGTTTGTATGCTAGTGTTGTTCAACCCTGCCACCACCGCTGTAGATGTTGCCCCTATTCTAAAGGAATGCATCCCAAATTGAAGATGACCGAGTTCCAAGGCTGTAAGAGCCTTCTTGGCAACTGACCCAAATTGGTATTTAGTCAAGGGTCATTGATCCAAATGGCAAAATAACGCACCCTCTTTACCCCTGCGCAGGGCCAAATTCGCCGCCATGGCTTTTACTGGGCAAAGTTCGGCCCGAGGTGATGCAATCAATGTTACAGTCGTACCCCACCACCGCTGATCGGTCTTTGACAAGCACAGGTGCAATGTTAGCCTGTCCCCGTGTGACTTCACATCTGAAAATCTCAGGGCCCTTGTTGATCTATCAGATCTAGAACTTGCCAAGATCTCCCCTATTCTGAAAGCTCCAAAGAATATAGTGAACGCCACCGCATGAAACAGCTTTTGCTCATAGCTTGAGAAGCAAAGAGTCCCCCATTGCCCCCTTAAGCCAAGCAATATTTCCAGGGTTATGGGTCTCCATGCATCTGGCACATGGGGGGAATTCCTCAGCCATCCTTCCAGCATCTTCCTTATATAGAAATCTGCAGTGGTGTCCTCTAGCCCTCTTATCTTTGATGCAAAGGCCAGACCCGCCAATTCTCCTCACATAGAGTGAGCGATGCAGTCCCATGCAGAATTCTAACAAATGATCAACTGAAATTGGCCAGGCATCCTCCAGGCCCTTTTCCTGTCTGAAGATGTTGAACTCCCTACCTGCACGTTCATAGGATGCACGCATACTGGGGGCTACAGAATTCATCATGGCTTCCAATGCTTCACCTCTCCAAGATCCCAAAGCCCAAGGGGCATTGGGTCCGGATGCTGCCTGGCCACAGGGGCCAGCTGCCGGAATCTGGATATCTGATTGCGCAACAAAGCGTCCGCAATTCCATTATCCAACCCTGGCACATGGTGCACATAGAAGGTAAGATTGTAGGTGAGACATCGACTAATAAAAGCCCTAACCAAACCCATCACCCAAGGGTTTTTAGATCTAAGGGAATTTATAGCATGTACTGTTGCCAAATCATCGTACCAGAAGTGCACTGATGAATTAGTTAACAGATCTGCCCAAAGCCAAACTGCTACTATGATTGGAAAAAGTTCAAGGAAAGTAAGATCCTTACAAATCTCTGATTCCCTTGAATGCTGTGGCCATTGTTGAGCGCACCAGCGGTTCCCAAAGATGACTCCAAAGCCAAAGGTGCCAGAAGCGTCGGAATGTACCTGGAGCTCAGTTTCCAGCAGGAGTTCCTTATGCCAGAACGACATCCCATTATACTGTTCTAAGAACTGTCTCCACATTTCCAGGTCAGCTCTCATTTCCCCAGAGACCTGGACGTGATGAAGGGGGTGACGTGCCCCCTTCATGGCATCACAAAGGTGTCTAATGAAGGCTCACCCAGGCACTATTACCCTACAAGCAAAATTTAGGTGCCCTACCAACTCCTGTAGCTGTCGCAAGGTAATCTTGTGCCTGGAAAGAACTAGTGCGATTAAGCTCCACAGTGTCTCCAATTTATCCCTTGGCAGGCTACAACATTGGGCTACTGTATCAACTGTATGCCTAAAAACCTGAAAACAGTGGCCAGCCCCTCAGTTTTCTCCCTAGCAAGCGGAACGCCCAAATCTTTCATCAGCGCTCCAAATTCCCTTATGTGCAACTGGCACTGTTGCACATCAGCTGATCCAGCAAACAGGAAATCATCCAGGTAATGAATTGAGTTGACTGAACCACACCGGCACCTCCAAGCCCATTCCAAAAAGGTGCTGAAGCGTTCAAAAACCAAACAGGAAATAGAGCACCCCATTGGGAGGGCACGATCCATGTAGAAAAGCCCATTGAAAGCAAAACCTAAAAGGTCAAAATCATCTGGGTGCACTGGAAGAAGGCAAAATGCAGATTTGATGTCACACTTTCCCATTAGTGCCCCCCTTCCACAGCGCCTGACCATACGGATGGCACTGTCAAAGGAGGCATAGTGCACCATGCATAACTCATGTGGGATGAGATCATTCACTGATTCCCCTCATGGGTGTGATAAGTTGTGGATCAACCTGTATTCTCCCAGCACCTTCTTTGGCACTATTCCTAAATGCGAAACTCTAAGGTGGGGCAAAGGGGGTTCTTCAAAAAGACCCGCAACACGACCAGCCTCAACTTCTTTCTTAATCTTTTGCAACACTACTTCCTCCAAGCCCAAGATGGAGGACTGATTCCTTGCCATAAGAGAAACCTGCTTCTAAAACCAAATGAAAACACTTCAACTAAGAACAATGCATTACTCCTGTTAGGATACCCCTGCAAATGGGCCTTCAGCCTATCTAATCTAATTGGACTGGGACCCCTCTGCTGGAGGACCTGGGGCCAGGGGCTTTCATCCGGGCTGGAAATCCTTGGGGCCTCTAGGGCCCTTAAGACGGGGGCATCCGTGAAATGTATGTGGGCTGCCACACATGGAGCATTCATGTCTGTACTTGCAAGCAGTTCTACCGCATGCCCCTTTGGAGCTAAACTCCCAGCAAAGAAAGCGGGATTGAACCGCCTGCCCGGCTGGGCCCCAACTTGGTGTGGGCCCCGCCGGGCAAGAGAGAATATGCCCACTATCGGCTCTTTCCCCCTGAATTGGTTTGGCCAGTGTCATAAATTGGAGCCAGAGTTCAGGCTCCTTAACATCCCACTTCAGTTCTGGATGAAATGAGGCTTTCAATCTGAATGTCTCATCATAGCCCAACCAAGCTGGGCCGAGATATTCAGTGTAGCACCTGTACACAATATCTGGATTGTATTTGGTCAACACCATCCCTTTATCTGGATGCTTTTGCTGAGCAACCCCCATAAAGATGACGTAACCAGCCAACCAATTAGCCCAATTCCTGTCTACCTTCTTTTTCCTAATTCACTCCTGATCCCTCTCCTTCTCCTTCTGCTTATCCTTATTTTCCTCCTCTCTAAACAGAAGAGAGAATATATCCACATATTCCCCCTTCCAAATCTTCTCCTTTGTAGCCGACAACAAGTGATAACCTAGTGGGGTAGAGACAGCCCCATACGGCACCATAGAACCCTTAACGGAAGCATAAGGATCACTGCTCACCGCCGCCTTGGATTCCGTTTGTGTTGTTTGTGTAGCAGTTAGAACGGGAGCGGCTTTCTTGGCCATACTCTCCGTTCGGATTGGTGGTGATTCAGCCTGCCAAACCGGCATGCAATCCATAGCCAAGGTACACTGCTGCATATCCTGACCCCTATTTTCATCCTCCAACTCAATGGGCTTAGAGAACGACCACACTTGCCCCATACTCCATAAGGGTGAACCCCATGGCCCAAATGTTTCCCAACCAGGCCATCCCAGTGAAAGCGGTTGTGCAGACTCACCGCAGGTAGATTCACAGGCCTCCACCATAGTAGCTGGATCCTGGGACAGCCCCATCCATGGAGCAGAGTCAGTTGTAGCCATAGTTTCTGGAATGCTCTCCACCGGTCTGTCAGTTTCAAGAGCTGCAACCCTTTCTGAAACTGCAACCCATTCTCTGTTAGCCACCCATTTGCCAGAACCCTTTGCTAGATGTTGGTCCTTTGCTACAGCCAGCTCCCTTTTTAACCTAGCATTATCCTCCTCTAGCACTGACATGTGCTTCAAAATTTGATCAATAACTGGCCCCTCTTCCTCCAAAGATGGAGGCTCCTGCTGGGATATGCGCTTCGCTGGTGGGCACTGGGCTTTACCCTTGCCTTTTTTTCTTTTTTTTTTTACCTCCAGCGCCCTTCTTAGATGGCATCCTTATGACGTTTACTGAACCAACTAAAATTCAAACTGCCTAATATGTTGCCTTCCCTGGGTGCGGCCCAATCAAACCCACCTTCCTGTAGGGGTTGTCCAGCTAATCTATCCCCTCCCCTAGGTGAAGAAAAAAGGGAGGCCCTCATTCACAAGCAGCAAGAAATTATCAACGCAGCTTCTCTGATGATAACCATGTCCAAGGATCCCTCTGTCTAAGCAAGGCTCCAAATCCCCTCGTTCTGTTGCCAATTGTACTGAAGAGCCACCCCCGTCAGGCCACACCCCAAAATGGCCACCGGGAAGAAATACCCAGGGACCCTTACTTGTTCAGTGAAGCAAACAGTGGGAATGGAACCCTCCCAGCACTATTATGCCAGCGCCCAGTCCCTGCTATTTTAAGGGGCAAATCACCGGGCTCTCCCCTTCCCCCGGTGCCGACTGCCCAGTATCTCCTCAACTGAAGCCAGGAAAGCAGGTTCCCAAATCCCACAATTAATGGGCAAATAACTGGCCTCCACTTCCCTCCAGGCGTTGACTGCCCAGACTCTCCCCCCCAACCTCAGCCAAAGCCGGGGTAAAAGGGCCCTTTCCCGAGGCTGCACCCAAGCCCAGGAACTCCAAACTGTTGGGTAGGGCGCCGAGCCCACCTGCCCCACACTGCCTCCCATGCCGCAAAGCCTGTTTCCTGGGCATGCCTGGAGGACCCACTCTTTCCAGCTTCCAATCAGGCCTCCAGCCGAACGCCTGGAGAAAAAATCTCATGCCGCGCGGTTCGGGCGAGTGTCGAGCCTCGCCCTGCTCCTTCTGCTGCTGCTGTCTCTCTGCCTGCTGCAAATAAAAGAGGCCGTTAAGTGCGCCTTGTACCTTTCATGTGCTGAGTGCACATGCGGCCTCTTTCCTCCCCCTCCCCTCCCCGTAACAGCCTCCCTCCACCCAAGTCATGCTGGCAGGGTGGGAAGCAGTCTTCTTCATCCAATTGCTACTTCCAGATAAGTTCTGAACAAATGACATTTGACCACAGATAGGTGGATTAAATGGAATTCTGTATTACACTCTGATTTGGAATCAAGACTATATTTGGGGGATTTCATGAAATAAGGAATTATATAGCTCAGGCTGTTGATATAATTCAGCTACACTGCCATTCCTACAATTGACATATCTATTTAAACCTCTCTTTTTTTAAAAAAAAAAAAGGCTTCTGTCTCTGAGTCTAATAGGGGAAATGAGTGGTTTGATGAGGATTGTAAAAGGTTGAAAATACAGATGACAAAAGTACATAGATACTACCAGAAAAGAGGCATTATCACAATTCCTCCCTCTTTTTATGAGCTACACAGAGCATATAAGAAATTAGTGAAACAAAAGAAGATAAATTATTATAATGAACAATGGGGGGAAATGGGATTGGCAGTTTGTAAAATAAAAATAAAAAATCCTGGTCAGCTTCTGTCATGACTGTTGCCCAAAATGAGAGGGGGGGTTCTTTTCTCCTAGGAGGCTAGCCAATTGTCCTCTTAGAAACACAGAGTCAAAAAGTCCAGTCCAACGCGGTTTTAATAGCAGGAGCAGTCAGCTGAGCAGGTGTGCATCTGGTACCAAAGCTCCCAGCACACACACAAGCAAAGCCCATGGTGGGCTTATATACATTGGCACAAATAAGTGACATCATTTCTACTTCAGTACACATGCTTAACAATCTCTAATACAAGTCTATGGAGCCAGCGCCCTTTGGCTCCTCGCCAAGGACTTTCAAAACTGGTTTTTCTTGTACATCCCTATGCATACCCTAGTTGTTGCTGGGGTAAACTTAGAGCCAGCTATTACCAGTTTAGGCTTCTGTTCCAACCTTCAGAAATTTTCCAGGAATCTGTTCTTTTGACCTTCTAGCAAGCACAGTCTTGAAGCTCAGCAAACATTATTTTAAAGCATTAAGCATTATCTTTGGCTATCATGACCGAATAGGAAAGCCATTTTAGGGAAGTATTCAACAATTTTAATAACCAAGAATCGGACTCAAATGTGGCCCTTGATCTTAACTGGGTCCCTCGCTGGAATCCTGTTGATGTGGCCAAGGCACTGATTTTAGGCTAAGAACAAAACAAAGTGCTATCCTTAACCAAACAAAACACAGTATTTCCAAAAAAGTTAAGATGTACAACAAATATTTTAAAAAATTATATTTTATACAAATATATACACATACAATTGGTGCAATTTGCTATACACATAAAGATTTCTCTATAATATTATTAAAGCAAATTGCTCCACCAATTTATAAAAAGAGGCAGGCCAGACGCGTTTCGACGATGTCGGTCTTCCTCAGTGGCCTTTAAATTCTAAAACAAATATACAAACACTAATGAAAAATTACACTAACAGATTACAGGACACACATATACAGGATACAGAATGTATATATAAACAAGGATAAATAAAATATATTTTTACCGGGCACCAGCTGCTCATTAGTTGAATTGTTTTTAAGTCTGAACACAGCCCCCGTGTTCAGACTTAAAAACAATTCAACTAATGAGCAGCTGGTGCCCGGTAAAAATATATTTTATTTATCCTCGTTTATATATACATTCTGTATCCTGTATATGTGTGTCCTGTAATCTGTTAATGTAATTTTTCATTAGTGTTTGTATATTTGTTTTAGAATTTAAAGGCCACTGAGGAAGACCGACATCGTCGAAACGCGTCTGGCCTGCCTCTTTTTATAAATTGGTGGAGCAATTTGCTTTAATAATATTATAGAGAAATCTTTATGTGTATAGCAAATTGCACCAATTGTATGTGTATATATTTGTATAAAATATAATTTTTTAAAATATTTGTTGTACACCTTAACTTTTTTGGAAATACTGATTTTAGGCTGACAGAGTGGAAGGGCTCCTGGTGAAAATGGCCGCTCCCCCTAAATTATTTACTGCTTTCCCAGATGGGTCAGAATCCCTCTTTTCCCTCATTGACCGATCTGGTCATCCTCCACCTAGTTGGCTATCAGCTGTTGTTGTTTCCATCTATAAAAAGGGCCCCAAGAATGACCCAGCTAATTATAGACCTATTAGACTACTTGATGTAGTGGGGAAAATGTATGCCAGGTATCTATTGGAGAAATTGGAGGACTGGGTTGAGGGAAAGGCCTTGCTCACTCCAGAGCAGGCTGGATTTGTGTAGGGCAATCGACACTCGGCTATTATCTTTTGCTTAAGCATATTATAGATAAATATCTGATGGGTCTCACCAAACAAATTTTTGTTGCTTTTGTTGATTTAAAAGCTGCTTTTGACTCCATTTCCCGGAAACGTCTGTGGACTAAGTTACAAACCTTGGGAATCGATCCACAGCTACTGTATTGTATTATTTTAAGAGACATCCCTTAAAATTAGAATAGGCCAAGAGGGTCAATTATCCAATATGGTACCTGTCACAAAAGGAGTTAGACAAGGATATTTACTTGCTTCACTTCTTTTTTAAAATGATGTTGTAGACTTTTTAAAAGGTGATTGTTATTTTCCAGTTAAAGTTGGACAAAACAAGATTTCAATCCTTCTTTATGCAAATGATGCCATTCTTATATCTCATTCTCAGGTAGGATTGTGTAGACTGTTAAGGCAGTTTAGTCACTACTGTCAAAATGAACAGCTTTCTATTAATAACGACAAAACTAAGATAATGGTATTGGGTAAATCTAAGCATGTTTATAACTGGAAAATGGATGGGAATAATTTAGAACAAGTTCCTTCTTTTAAGTACCTTGGGGTTATATTCCAGCATTTAGGGACTTGGTCCCTTCAAATGCAAACTAATGCTTTGCTGGTCGATAAAATACTCAATGGGCTGTTTCGTTTCCATCATACTAAAGGGGGCAATTTAGTACAACCAGTTTTAGAATTATACTGGGTTAGGGTTCTTCCACAATTACTTTATGGGGCCCCATTGCGGGCAATGGCCAAAATAGACCCAATAGAAAGAGCACAAAACAAATCCCTGTGCAGGCTTCTCTCTGCCCCAGTTTCTACTAAACTGACAACAATCCATGCTGAATTGGGATTGTTGTCAATAACAGCTGAAACCATTAAATTAGCTTTGTTGGTTTTTTGTTTGTTTGTTTGTTTGTTTTGTTAAAGGTGATATTTAAACAGGCTTCTGAATTTATCCTCACTGCAGTTGAGGAAATCGGCTCCATGTCCTGGAAACAAAATATTCTTCTTACAATTTAAAACAGGACTTTTCTACACCCTTTTTAGGGGTGTGCATGGACCCCCGGATCAGATCGGGACCAGATTGGGACCTCCAATTTTGTTCCGGATCAGATCGGGAAAAAATTGGAGGTTCCCTGGATTGGATTGGACCCAATCCTGATCCGAAAATTGGATGTACGATTTTCGGATCGGCCACCATTTTTCCCCATAGATTTGCATTGGGGGAAAGAAAGCTTTTCCCCAATGCAAGTCTATGGGGGAAAATGGCGGTGGGGGGGTGAGTGGGGGCCTAACTCCCCCCTCCTTGTCCCTCCTCCCTCTCGCACTTCTTACCTGCAGGGGCCTTCTGCTCCCATCCACTGGTGCCTGCGGGCACCAGCAGACAGCAGCAGATGACCCCAGCAGATAAGCCCCCTCCTCCCCTTCGTGCTCCTTACTTGTCGGGGCCGTCCGCTGGCTCCTATAGGCATCAGCGGCCGGCCCCAGCAGGTAAGTGGGGGGGCCCTCCCTCTTCGCAATCCCCCTTACTTACTGGGCCTGTCTGCTGCCATCCGCTGCCTCCCGGGTGGCAGCAGATGGCAGCAGACGGGCCCCAGCAGGTAACCCCTTCCCTGGCATGCCTTACCTGCCTGGGACATCTGCTCCCCTCCACTCCTGGCCACTACTGCAAAGCAGGCTTCGCGGCCTGCCCCTAAGTAGCGTGCCTGGTGATGACATCACCTGGCGCTCTACCAAAGGGAAGGCCGCGAAGCCTGCTTCGCAGTAGTGGCCAAGAGCGGAGGGGAGCGGACGTTCCAGGCAGGTAAGTGGGGGGGCCTCCCTGCTTGTGTTCCCCCTTACCTGCTGGGGCCCCTTCACTGCCATCCACTGCCGCCCGGGCAGCAGTGGATGGCAGTGGAGGGGCCCCAGCAGGTAAGCCCCATCCCCGGCACGCCTTACCTGCCTGGGACATCCGCTCCCCTCCACTCCTAGCCACTACTGCGAAGGATGCTTTGTGGCCTGCACCTAAGTAGCGCACCAGGTGATGACATCACCTGGCTCACTACCTAGGGGCAGGCAGCGAGGCCTGCTTCGCAGTAGTGGCCAGGTGCAGAGGGGAGCGGACGTCCCAGGCAGATAAGTGGGGGCTCCTCCTCCTCTCCCTCGCGATCTCCCTTACCTACTGGGCCTGTCCGCTTCCATCCGCTGCCTCCCGGGTGGCAGCGGATGGCAGTGGAGGGGCCCTGGCAGGTAAGCCTCCCCTTGCGATCCTCCTTACCTCCCAGGGCCATCTGCTGACACCCGCTGCCGCCCGGGCGGCAGCAGATGGCAGCGGACAGCCCCGCCAGGTAAGCCCCCCCCCGCTGTCTGCTGCCATCCCGTTGGCACCCGCCGATGGCAGTGGACAGCCCCCCAGGTAAGCTATGGATTTTTCAGATTAAAAGTTACAAAAGTTTTTCCACAGAGGCTTGGGCTGTCAATTGCACACACCCTCCCCCGCCTCCCCCTCCCTCTTTTATCTGTCAAAACTCTGTGTTGTTGTAACTTTTAATCTAAAAAATCCATAGCCACCAAATGCCTGGACCTATCTTTCTGAAAGTTCTGACAGATAACTACCCCTAACCCATCTACAAAGTGAGCAACTTTCAGACTTCTAATTTTTAAAATAAAAAAGTTATATGCATTTCTTTCCTCATTGTTTCAAAAATACCTTGCCACTACATGCCTGGACATATCAAGCAAAGTGTTACCTGTAATGTGCCCAAGTTTCCTGTTTGTGTCTTTAAAAATAAAACAGTTGGAGGCATAACTGTATTTACCCCACTACTACCCATTTTTCTAAAATTAATTGCCACACAAGGCAAGCACCTACGTTTCTGAAATTTCACACACATAGGTCTCTATGTACCACCTACAATGTGGCAAAGTTTCATGTGTGGAACTTTAAAAATGAAAAAGTTATAGGCATTCCTGGTTTTTTATTAAAAAGTTAATTGCCACAAAATGCCTGCACCAATCTTTCTGAAATTTCTCACAGATAACTACCCCTACCCATCTACAAAGTGCCCAAGTTTCATCCTTCTATCTTTAAGAATGAAAAAGTTATAGGCATTTTTGTAACACAATACTAGGCTATGGGGAAAAGCATTCAAAATGGCGTCCGATGTTCTGATTTTTTCCGATCCGGATTGGGTCCCTTCGGATCGGATCGGATCAGATCAGATGGTTGGCAGATTGGATTGGATCGGATTGTTTTTATCCAATTTTTGGGCGGATCGGATTTGGATCGTGGATCAGATCTGATCCGTTGCACATCCCTAGAAAAAACCTGTGGAATATTGCAATAAATGAAAAAATGATGCAGAAATTAAGAGTCTACAAGGGGAAAATAAAAGAGATAGCTTCAGAGCAGACTTTCAAGCATATATAGAGTATATGGAAAAAGAGCCGAATAGAAAAACTATAGTTGAAGCATATAAAAAGCTTTGGGACTCATGAAAGAAAAAAAAAAGAAAAAGAAAAAGAAAGGAAAAAGAAGAAAAAAACCAAGCAGGGTGGGGGGAGGAAGGAGGGTTAGGGATTTAAATAATGGATATGGTTGATATTATGGATGTGTTAGTTGGATGTTTGGTAGGTATGAAAATCAAATAAATATAGTTAGATAGATGATAGATAGCACTGTTGCAATGTCTTAAAGATATTGAAATGCAGTCTCTAATGGCTGAAATCACAAGTTGTGCATCTAATAAGCCTTATGTGCATTTAACCCCTTCTTTCCTTAACCTTCCAAAATATCTGGTTGATTTACTCGCTATTAAGATGAGAACAGCCTTCTCCTGGGTAAGGTTAAATGTACTCCCCTTGGCAGACTGTACGCAGCACCTCCAGGGTATCCCCAAGGAAGCCAAAGGTTGTTCTTGCAACCTTCTAATTTTAAAAGATTTTATTTATTTATTTATTTATTTATTTATTGCATTTATATACCGCCCCATAGCCAAAGCTCTCTGGGCGGTTTACAAAAATTAAAAATATTGAACATTAAAAAAACGATATACAAAATTTTAAAAGCATAAAAAGCATAAAACAGGTTATAAATACAATATCCATTTAGAACAACTATTCTTGGTCAAACAGCAACAACAAAACCCTCAACATACACTGCTAAATGCCTGGGAGAAGAGAAAAGTCTTGACCTGGTGCCGAAAAGATAACAATGTTGGCGCCAGGCGAGCCTCGTCGGGGAGATCATTCCATCACTCACTTTATTTTAGAAAGCAAAGTCTACTCAGACATTTGGAAAATTTATATCCTTCCTTTGCTGGTTCGGATGAAGGGAAGGTCATCCCTTGAAAAGCTGTGCTTTTGATTGAATGATTTTAATAAATGTGTAACTTTTAGAACCGCTAAATTTCTTGTGTTTGCCCTGCTCTTGTGCACAAAGGCCAAGGGGATGGTTGAATGTAACACATCTATGTGAAACTGTATAATGGCTGGTTGCTAATTGCAATAAACTTGACTTGTACTTGTTTACAGCTTCTGTCCCAGGGTAAAGGAGAAAAGATCAATGTAGAGATTTCTCTCTTTCAGACACATTTAATAAGTGTTCTTTGACCATTAATTGTGATTCTGCCACTTTTGAATGCCAATGATGGAAAAATTATCTAAGTGTTTATCTAAAATGTCTGAAAAATCACTTTGAGTAGTACAGAACAATATTCACCACATGTAAGGCACAGTGTATTCTTGACTGGGGCGGTTATGAACACACTGGGCATAATAAAGTGGTGGAGGAGAAAAGAGAACCTTTACCCTTGGATTTCTCCGTCATTGGAGTTTTTGATTCATACTAGAACCATCCACTCTCTCCCCACCCCGCCCTCTTTACAACACATAAATTGGGTATCCATATCCCCTACTAAGGCAAACTATCTTGGATGCAAGTTAAAAATAGTGACTAGGCTGCAAAAATACCAAGAAAGAGATTATCTCTACCTATAAAGTGGAAAGTATGTGTGTGTCACATATGTCCGGAAATGTTTACCCACTTCCACATATGGTATTGCCTTAATACTGTTCACCCAGACAGGTCTTCTTGTACATGGTGCAAGAAGACCTGTCTGGTCAATATCAAGTCAAGGATATTGGTCAATATCAAGTCAAGGATAGCCGTTCCTCTAGTTCCTTCCTCTACTTTCTGTAGGAGAAAGTTATCAGCCACACATGTCAGGAATTTCTTGGAGGGGCCACTTTTGGCAGAATTTGTCTCCCAACAGATATCGGGGTAATTGAAGTCCCCCATTACTACATCATATTCCCTTGAAACACTGGCAATTTGCTTTTCAAATGTTTCGTCCTCATCTTCTCTTTGATTGGGTGGTTGGTAGTAGACTCCAACTATCATGCTCCTTTTATTCCTTTCCCCATCTATTTTAATCCAGATGCTCTCAATAGGGCTCCCAGGCTCATCCTGTTGTATTTCTGTGCAGGGATAAGTATTTTTAACATATAGTGCTACTCCACCTCCCTTTCTATTTCTTCTGTTCTTTTTGAACAGGTTGTATCCTTCAATTGCTATATTCTAGTCATTGGAGTCCCACAAAGTTTCAGTTATACCTATCAAGTCATATTTACCTTTATGTATTAAGAGTCATGAAGACTGTCCTCTTCCGACAGGCCTATCCAGATGAATTTTAAATTGTTTTTAATGTTGTATTGTTCTCTTGCTTTTTAAAAAATTTTAACTGTTGTGATTTTTATGTTTATATTGTTACTGTTCCCCACCTCGATCCAGAGGGAGAGGCGGGTTACAAATAAATATTATTATTATATTATTATTATTCAAGTTCATTCTATTTGTTTCCCATACTCTGGACATTAATATATAGACATCAAAGCACATGTGCTTTATAATCTGGCTTCTTTCCTACATTGTTGTGAACACTGTTTTGGGGTGCTATTGGAGCTGTTCTCTCTGTTATGGTGCATAAGCCTTCATCCGTTGTTGCCTCAAGGTTTATGTCTCCCGCCCCCGTAGGATTCAGTTTAAAGTCCTCCTGATGAGGTTCTTCATGATGTGCTGAACACATTCTTCTCAGCCCTTGTGAGGTGCAACCCATCCCTTGCCAGTAGTCCATCTTCCAAGTCTGAAAGAATTTGTTCTTGACAAATCCATGCTGGCTTCTATTAATCACTGCATTGTTTTTAAGGTGTTTACAGATTGACTTCTTAATAATCTGCTCCAAAAATTTCCCAGGGATGGATGTCAGAATGACTGGTCTGTAGTTCCCATGTTCCTCCTTTTTGCCCTTTTTGAAGATAGGGACAATATTAGCCTTCCTCCAGTCATCCGGCACTTCACCTGTCTTCCATGATTTCACAAGGATAATAAAGAGTGATTCTGAGAGTTCTTCTGCCAGCTCCTTTATTACACTAGGATGCAGTTCGTCTGGCCCTGGAGATTTGAACTCGTTCAAAGAAATTAGATGTCCCTTGGCCATTTGTTTATCAATTTCTAACTGCAATCCTGCCCCTCCAACTTATACTTCACTTTTTCCAGGGGGTCGTTTATTATTATTATTATTATTATTATTATTATTACTATTATTATTTCTTACCCGCCTCTCCGTCTGGATCGAGGCTGGGTACAACAACAAATACAAACACACACACACACACACACACACACATACACACATATATATATAGCATATGAAATGAATACATTACTAAAAGACATCTTAAAATTCAACTGGGTAGGCTGGCCGGAAGAGATCAGTCTTTATGGCTTTCTTAAGTTCCAGGAGACTGTTAAGTTGGCGAATCTCTTCCGGCAGGTCATTCCACATTCTGGGAGCGGCAGAAGAGAAAGTCCTCTGGGTAACAGTTGTCAGCCTAGTTTTTGCTGACTGTAGTAAATTCTTCCCAGAGGACCTGAGTGTGCAGGGTGGATTTTATGGGAGAAGGCGATCCTGCAGGTAACTTGGACCCAAACCATGTAGGGCTTTAAAGGTAACACTTTATACTTCGCCTGGAAACTAATTGGCAGCCAGTGGAGTGATTTTAAAACTGGTGTAATATGGTCACCTCTAGGTGTACTGATGACCAACCTGGCTGCCATATTTTCAACTAGTTGAAGTTTCCAAACTAGGCACAGAGGTAGCCTTATGTACAACGCATTGCAGAAGTTGAGCCTCGAAGTTACCAATGTGTGCACTACCATCTTTAGGTCATAGACCCGCTTATGGGAGAAGACTGAGCCAAAGTAGGAATTCAGCACTTCGGTCTTTTCTTTGTCCTCTGTTATCAATTTGCCATCCTCATTAAGCAGTTGAACCACCTATTCACATATCTGAAGAAAACCTTTTTATTGCTTTCAGCATCTCTCGCTAGTCTTAGCTCATACTCAGCTTTAACCTTCCTGACACCATTTTGGCACTGCTGTGCTACCTGTCTGTACTTTTGTGGCCTGGCCTTCCTTCCAATTCCTATATGTATCCTTTTTTGTTTTCAGGTTATCTCTGAGCTTTTTGTGGAGCCACATTGGTTTCTTCTGTTGTCTTCTATCTTTTTTCCTTGTTGGAATTGTTTGCAATTGTGCCTTTAATATTTCCTTTTTTAAAAACTCCAGCCCATCTTGGACTTCTTTTCACATTATCATAGCTCTGAGTTTATTAAAATCTGCTTTCCTGAAATCCAGAATATGCATATGGCTACACTCAGCTTTTGCTCCCTTTAAAATACTTTTTATTCCACTTAGTCTTTTGTTCTGAATAATCTACCCAAGAGGTCAGAATGGACAGTCTAATGTGCTCCCCAAAGGTTCCCTTGCTTTAATTAGTCTCTCTCAGTCTACAAGGGAATGGCTGACACTACACACCGCGAAATGAAAGAAAAGGCAGAGTCTGACAGGCATTTAATCATGTTGAACTGTGACTTCCACTAGATGGCAAAGATATCTTAGTGGCCATGGAAATCCCTGCATCATGTTCTTATTGTCATGCTGTGTACTTCAGAGGATGCCTTCAGAGTATAAAATAGCAATTAAGCATCAATCCATTGCAATCAAAATCCTGATGGACAGCTCTTTGAATTACTCATTCTTGATATAGTATCAGAATAATGTGACAGAACAAGTTCCCAAGCTGCAGGAATCTTAAACATTTTTGTTACATCCCTTCACTTCAGAACATGGCCTCTATTGACAGCCAAACGTAATTTACTGAGGAGGCCTGAAAAAGAGTAAAACGGCAGCAATTCTGTGTTGTTCCCAAGGGCTTCCAGATGTCACTTCCTTTAGACTGTTTCTTGTGCATGCTCTGCTAGGACCAGATCACAAATGGTACCTCATATATGTTTAGTGAAGGGCAGGAATGGTCCTCTTGCTTGTACCATGCCATATATAGGCCACTCATAGATATGCAGGGCCATATGTGAACTTGTCCATAGTGCACTTAAAAAAAAAAAGCTAAATTGAGAATTCACAGATATTTGGAATTGGCTACAACTGCACATTTTGAATAAGAAATTTTGAATTTCAGTTTTGACCTTAAATGTTTACCTCAACTTTTAAAATCCAAGTGCTTTAGACTAGGGATGTGTATCATATCGTTAAAATATACAATAACTATACTATAAGGTAATTATCGTGCATGTGTTTAATGATGATGATACAATAGAAAAACCTACGATAATCATTGGAGACGATAATTTTCGGGCAATTTTATCATTTTATCAGACTGCCATATAAATATACCTATAACTTTTGTATTTTAAAAGTTAGAGGCTAGAAACTTGGTCACAGTGCTTATGGGGTATGCCTAAATATGTGTTTGAAATTTGAGATCGATCCCTCCAACCCTCGATTTTATATGAATTTATTAAAGATCATTTCAGTTCTGACAGATCAGAATGACAGCTCGCCACATGCGTTCATTCAGACCTGTCAGAATGGAAACAACCTTTTAAAAATTCATATAAAATTGAGGGTTGGAGGGATAGATCTCAAATTTCATACACATACTTAAGCATACACCATAAGCACTGTGACCAAGTTTCAAACCTCTAAGTTTTAAAGTACAGAAGTTATAGGCATTTTTCTTTAAAAATAGGGCTGCAAAAATATCATTTTTTCATGATAATTATCGTGAAGATGATACGGTTCACCTACGATATGAATGAAGATGATAATTTTTTTGGTCCAAAATGACGATAACGATAAACGGCGATATTTTTGGCGTGCACACCCCTACTTTAGACTGGTTGGCATCGTTTGGTTGTTTCAGAAGGCTTCTTGTCTGAAATCTCAGCTGTTAGATAGAAAATATGATTGCTTGTCATCTACTGAGTGCTGTTGCATATTAAATACTAACACATGTCAACAATCAAATACTGTCAGATACTAAATATTATTGCTTGGCAGCCAAACACTGCCAAGTAGGAAATACCACTGCGTATCAGCTATGAAATACTGAAATTTCAAATAATAATACAATTACACGCCAGGCAGCTGTCCAATACTTTTGAAATATCATCCATGAAATATTGAATTTAGAAATTAAACAATAGAGCATGAGATAGAAAACATTCAGTGAATATTCAGCAAATGTTCAAGTATAAGAAAAATTCTTGAGAAAAAAACTGGTTTCAGTTCAGCCTCTAGTGTTGCACTATCCTCCAAAGCTAGATACAAAGTTTGCAGCTATGTGTTTGGAATACCATGTAGAATATACTTTAACAGGGCTTGAGGAACATTAGCAACACTGTGCAATATGTGAGGATTTCCCTTTAAGGAAGCCAAGAAACATTGGGTTCTATGGGTGGGGGGGAGTCAAGATATATCAGGAAAATCTCATCAACTCTTTGCAATACTACAATTCCCAGGGTTCTTCCAGGGAAGCCATTGCAAATAAACTTACATGAAGCTAGTGTTAAGACTGTAGAATATCCTATGGTATAGGGTGACCATATGGAAAGGAGGACAGGGCCTTATGCTGAACCCATGGAATTGAGGTTCTATATTTTTTCCTCACAGCTCTTAAATGATACATCACATTAGTCACATGAAAGCTAAACTATTTTTTTCTAAGGAGTGTGAGAGGAAAGAGCAGGAGAAATTAGCTACTAAAGGAGGGGTGGGCAACTTATAGCCCAACAGATGTTTTGGCCTGCAACTCTTATCAGCCCTAGCCAATGGTGAGCAATGCCAGGAGTTGTAGGCCAAAAAAATTTGGAAGGCCACAAGTTGCACACTCCTGCACTGAAGAGATATAAGATAAGCATAAGAGAAACAATGGACAGAGAAAGGTGGCTGATCGTTCTGTAATGGGTTGGGCAACCTTGTTTCTGTCGAAGGCCACATTCCCTCAGGGATATTCTGTTGGGGTTCATTCCCAACAGTGGGCAGGACCAGAGCCAAAGGTGTGTAGGGCCACTCCCTTCTCTCTCTCTTTCCCCTGAGAGGACTGGAAACCAAATCCAATGAATAATGGTAGATAGATCTGGGTATATTTTGGCTGGAGATCAAAAGATTAAGGGGAGACATGCTTGCAGTATTCAAATATCTGAAAAGCTGTAATGCAGAGGGTGAAGCAGACTTGTACTCTGCTCCTCTGAAGGCAGAACTAGAACCATGAGGTAGTAATTACAGGGAAGCAGATTAACAGCTGTTCATTCAGTGGAGCAGATTGCCTCAGGAGGTAATGGATTCTCCTTTGCAGGAGGTATTTAAGCAGAAGCTGGATGGCCATGAGTCAGGGATGCTGTAGCTACACCCTACAGCACAGAACCTGCATTGAGTAGGGGGAGGACTAGATGATCTCAGAGATCCCTCTCAACTCTGTTTCTATGATTCTTCCTTCCTCTCTGTATTCTTCTTCCTCGCCACTGAGCAGGCTGCTGGGGAAGGGACAGATCACTATTGCCAGGGTTCTGAACTCATCGCTTGCAGAGGGCTTTGAAATTAGAACTGGAGGTGGCCCACCCCTTCTCTATGATCCTCTGCAGCTTCCTCTGCCTTCAAATCCTTGATAGTCAGAGCCTGGTTTTCACATTATTAATCTGGTGCTAAAAGGGTTCAATCACATAGCTATTATTATTATTATTATTATTATTATTATTATTATCACATTTATATCCTGCCTTTTTCCCAATAATGGGACTCAAGGCGGCTTACAAATTAAAACATGTACAGTTAAAACAAATAGCGATATAGATAATTAAATATAGTACAATTGTAAAATACTTTTACAATTGTACTATATTTTAAAAACATTTTAAATACACATAATTAAAAATCCGAACTATAAGCAGTACATCCACAAAGGTCTGAATTACTCCCCAAAGGCCTGCTGAAACAGAAAAGTTTTAACCTGCCTCTGAAAGCACACCAAGGAGGGAGCCAGTCTAGCTTCCCTGGGAAGGGAGCTCCAGAACCCTGGGGCAGCCACCGAGAAGGCCCTTTCCCTCATTCCCACCAGGTGTGCCTGTGATGGTGGTGGGACGGATAGAAGGGCCTCCCCTGAGGACCACAGGGGATGGGCAGGCTCATAAGGGAGAATACGGTCTTTCAGATATCCTGGACCTTTGTAGGTCAAAACCAGCACTTTGAATTGTGCCTGGAAACAGACTGGAAGCCAGTGGAGCTGTTCTAACAGAGGAGTTGTATGCTCCCTGTAACCAGCCCCACTCAACAACCTAGCAGCAGCTCTTTGAACCAGTTGAAGTTTCCAAACACTCTTCAAAGGCAGCCCCATGTAGAGTGCATTACAGTAATCCAAACAGGATGTAACTAAGGCGTGTGTCTCCGTAGCCAGTTCTGACATCTCAAGGAACGGGCGCAGCTGGCACACAAGCTTTAACTGTACAAATGCACTCCTGGCCACCGCCGAAACCTGGGCATCCAGGCTCAGGGCTGAATCCAGGAGTACACCCAAGCTGCGAACCTGAGTCTTCTGGGGGAGTGTAACTCCATCCAACACAAGCTGAGTCCCTATTCCCTGATCTGCCTTTCGATGGACCAGGAGCACCTCTGTCTTGTCTGGATTAAGCTTCAATTTGTTTGCTCTCATCCAGTCCATTGCTGCCAACAGACACCGGTTTAGGACCAAAACAGCTTCCTTGGAATCGGGTGGAAAGGAGAAGTAGAGTTGGGTGTCATCAGCGTACTGGTGGCACCACACCCCAAAACTCCGGACAACCTCTCCCAATGGTTTCATATATATGTTAAACAGCATGGGGGACAAAACAGAACCCTGAGGGACTCCACAGGCCAATGGCCAAGTAGTCGAACAGAAGTCCCCCTGCACCACCTTCTGGGTCTGCCCCTCCAGGAAGGAATGGAGGCACTGTAAAACAATGCCTCCAAGTCTCATCCCAGCGAGGCAGCCCAGAAGGATACCATGGTCGATGGTATTGAACACCACTGAGAGGTCCAGCAGAACTAACAGGGACACACTCCCTCTGTCCAGTTCCCGGCATAGGTCATCACCAAGGCAACCAAAACTGTTTCTGTCCCATAACCAGGTCTGAAGCCAGATTGAAATGGATCTAGATAATCTGTCTCATCCAGGAGTCCCTGGAGTTGGGAGGCCACCATGTGCTCCAATACCTTGCCCAGAAATGGTTTATTGGAGACTGGCTGGTAATTGTCTAATACATTGGGGTTCAAGGAGGGTTTTTTTCAACATAGGTCATACTACTGCCTCCTTCAGGCAGGGTGGGACCCTGCCTTGACAGAGGAAGCCATTAACCACTCCACTCACCCACTCGGCCAGTCCCCCTCCGGCTGCTTTTATGAGCCAGGAAGGGCAAGGATCTAGCATACATGTGGTGGCTCTTACCTCTATAAGGATCCATCCACATCATCAGGCAGTACAAATTGAAAAGTATCTGATAACCCTGGACAAGGAGATGCCAAAGTTACATCCACTGGACCTGTATCATCTATAGCATCCAAGTCAGAGTGGATCTGAGTGATTTTGTCTGCAAAGTCCTGGGCAAACTGGTCACAGCGGGCTGCTGACAGGTCTGAATTCTCTTCTTGCAGGCCAGTATGTAAAAGGCCCCTGGCCACCCAAAACAGCTCTTTGCAGATGCAATAGTAGCAGACAAAAATAGGGTTTTTGCTGCCCGTATTGCCATGGAGTAGGCTTTCAAATAGGCTCTAGCCCGTGTTCAATCGGATTCGCTCTGAGTTTTCCACCAATGTCGCTCTAGTCAACATCTCACTCATTTCATTGCCACCAGCTCCCTAGAAAACCAGGGGGCTGGTGTGGCTCCACTTTGTGAGAGAGGACGCCCAGGAGCGATCGTGTCCACCACTGTAGTCATTTCTCCATTCCAGATATTGATCAGGGCTTCAACAGAATCGCCTGCCGAGGCAACTGGAAAATCCCCAAGAGCCATCAGGAAACCATTCGGATCCATCAGCCTCTGGAGTGGACCGTCTTAATCGGTCCTCCACCCCTGCAGAGGTTCTGAGCACCAGCAAGTCTACACCCCACCAGGTAGTGATCTGTCCATGACAACAGAACTATACAAAGTTTCTCCACTCTCAGATTACCATCACCCCGCCCAATACAGAAAACAAGGTCCAGAGTCTGCCCAGCAGCATGAGTGGGGCCAGATACTATTTGGGACAGACCCATGGTTGTCATGGCAGACATGAAGTCCTGAGCCGCTCCCAACAGGGCAGCCTCAGCATGGATGTTGAAATCCCCCAGCACAACAAGCCAGGGGAACTCCAACACCAACCCCGAGACCACCCTGGTTAGCTCAGGAATTAATGTAACAAGTAGGCCAGCACTAATATAGGTGTGTATGTACAGAGGAGCAGCCACCTTCCTTGCCACTAACAACCCTGCTTTATAAAAAAGTTGGACCATCTATCTATATTCATTAAACAAAAAAACCTACGGTTTACAAAACCAACGTTAAGGCTCTACAGTTTCCAACCAAGCACCAAAAAGCAGGGAAATTGGGAGTTAAGGCTCCCAAGCCTTAACGCCACATCCTCCCTAAGGAGGCAGAAAGTGCAAGTGAAATTCTCATTCTCCCAAAGCAGATAAACCATGAGGACAGGATGGAGAATATGATATGCAGAGGTGACTGTGGGGTTGTGGGAAATGATGATGAACAACTTAAGACCACCTACTTCTCTTTTTTTAGAGCATCTCCTCATGTTGAGAGTTGCAATCCAACACATCTGATGGGCACCAGGTTGGGGAATGCAGTTCTAGAGCAAGGGCAGGCAGAATATAGATTTCCAGATGTTTTGGAATTCAACTCATAAAAGCCCCTATAGCATGGGCAGTGAGCAGAAATGGTGCGAGTTGATGTCCAAAACATCAAGGTGGATCTATTTTCTGCCCATATCTAAACTGTCTAAACCAAATGAAGCGACAATGAATGGATCTTGAATACCTAATTCAGACAGTCCTTCAGACGTCAACATTAGTTTTCAACACATGGCATAGGATGTCTGTTTATTAAATATCATATATGGTTTTGGGGGACTAACACAGAAGATTTCTCTTACGTGTTCAGCATTGTCAGATCAAAGGTAGAGCTACCACCTAATACTTTCATGTGTAAGTATGATTTTTAAATTAATGATCAAATGATTTTTGTCTTCCCCATAACATGGGAGTTATAGTGCAACACATCTGGAGAGCAGCAGACTGGAGAAGGTTGGTTTACACTTGAATCCTAAACATGGCTTCTCAGAAGTCAGTGCCACTGAATTCATTATGGCTTACCCCCAAGTGGTACAGGATTGCAAAGTAATCTCATCTGAAAGTAGTTCAAGACAGCCAAACTAAACCTGTTCTGCTCCTCTGTCGCTTTGATGAGATGATGTACTGTGGAGGGATTGTGGGGAGTGAACAATATATTTTGTATAAACACATTTTAAGAAAACATTGGTTCTTTGAAAGGCAGGATATTGACCAAAAGTTGAAAGTGCCTGGCACATGTTCTGGTTCTACATTTGCAACAAATAGTTCCCCTTTTGTTATCAGTCATGTTGCTATATGCAAGATGTGTTTGAGAGAAAAGTATTGGGCAGACCCTGTATTTGGTAAGGATATGGAATAGCGTTCCCCCATCCTGCTACCCTCCAGATGTTTGAGATGACAAGTCCCAGCATTCCTGACCATGGGACATACTGACTTGCAATGATGGGAGTTGTAGTCTAACACCTTTGGAGGGCACCAGGTTGGGGAAGGGCTGCTCTAAACAAAAAAAGAAAAGTAGGTGGCCCTAAGTTGTTCGTGATCAGTTTTCCACAACCCCACAGTCACCTCTGCATATCATATTCTCCATCCTGTCCTCATGGTTTATCTGCTTTGGGAGAATGAGAATTTCACTTGCACTTTCTGCCTCCTTAGGGAGGATGTGGCGTTAAGGCTTGGGAGCCTTAACTCCCAATTTCCCTGCTTTTTGGTGCTTGGTTGGAAACTGTAGAGCCTTAACATTGTTTTTGTAAACCGTAGGTTTTTTGTTTAATGAAATTCATGGCTTTTTGTAATGGATGACCAGATATTATACAGTTGGCAACCAAGCCAGTATCAGCCAGGGTGTTACACCATGTTGATGTCCGATATAAATCTAAAAAACTGTTGAACTTTTCTATAGCCAGTGTCCAGAGATAATAATATTTTTATGACTGCCTCAAAAAAGGAAGCATTTCATGTTTTGTCTCTGTATTTGGAGAAAATTTGAAAGATTGTGCTACTGGAATAAAAAATCCCTGATTAATTTTGGAAGCACACAAGATGATACAGGAAAATATGCTATGTTACAAGAAGTTTACTATGTTAATTAGTAGAGCTCATTTTATGCTACATGCTTCCCCCACTGTTTCGATCTAAAAGTAGCAGATTGTGGTCAAGTTTCAAGGCTGCACAGGCTGCATTTTCATCTGTGGATATTTATTCAAAAGTAAGAGCTATGGAACTAAGTGAACTCTACCCAATGTAGATTTAGCTGTGACTGAACAGATTTAGGGCACAATCTAATGCAGGTTTAGACAGGGGAAAAAACTTTTTTAGACAGCACTGCTGGCTGTGGAATGCTGGGAGTTGTAGGACGTTTTCTGTCTAAACGTGCATAAGATTGCACCTTTCGTTGTAAGAAAGCCATTAAAATTTATTGGCTTAGACAGAATGAACTGCACCAGATTGCACCCAGTGCAATACGTTTTGTGTGCAATATCAAATTGCATTGTCACAATCTCCTTAACAAATGTGACAAATTTAAGTTGTATATGGTGACCATAGGGGGGAAAGGACAGGACTTCTGTATTTTTAACAGTTGTACAGAAAAGAGAATTTCAGCAGGTGTTATTTTTATGCATGCAGCACCTGGTGAAATTCCCTGTTCATCACAGCAGTTCACGCTGCAGGAGCCCTGCCCTCTTTTATATGTGGTCAAGAGGGCAGGGCTCCTGCATCTTTAGCTGTTGGAATATGAAATATATAAGCAGAGCCAGAACTGGGAGACCCGGGCTAAAATCCACATCAGTCATGAAGCTCACTGGGTGAACCTGGGCCATTCGCCACCTCTCAGCCCTGCCTATGGGGATCAAATTGGGGAGAAAACCATGTACACAACCCTGAGTTCCATGGAAAAGGCAGAGTGGGCTTCATATGTAATATATAGAAGAAGAAGAATTATGGGTTGGATACAGATTTAAGCTGAACCAATTGTCCTGGTGAAAGTGGACTTCCCTGCCCCCTTGTTCCCACGGCAGCCCCTCCAGTCCCTGGAAAATGCTAGGCAGAGAATCAGGGTGAAGTGTGGTATGTGTGTGTGTGTGTGTGTTTGGGAGTGGTGATTCTAAAAAAATTGGGTGGAGAGACTTTCCCACAAGCCAAGCTCTTCCTCTTGTGGAAGGTCCTTCTTGTGGAAGGCAGATTCTGGATCCCAATTTCCCCAAACAATTTATTAGCTTAGCTGATAGCTGTTTAACTTCTAATGGCATAGACAGGGTTGTTTAGAGTGTTTCAGGAACTTTCAGCATTAACTATTTTACATAATTGAGACAGATCAAAGTAGTTGATGAATGGAATTATAAATCACAACTTACAAAAGGATTCTTTCTTCTTGTTCTTTGTTTCATACTTCATACTTCAACTTTTGGGGAAAGAGAGGGCCGAGCCAGGGCCTTGGCAACTGCAGCCTCCAGCTGCTCCGAGTATCAACCAGCCGCTAGGTCAGGTTGTGGGAAAGTCTCTCTTTCTCTCTCTCTCTCTCTCTCTCTCTCTCACTTGCTCTCTCTCTCTCATTCGCTCTCTCTCTCTCGCTCGCTCGCTCTCTCGGCTCACTCGTCCGCTGCGACCTAGACCTTTGCCTAAAGCAGCCTCCTCATCACCAGAGCAGGGAAGAAAGAGGCGGCAGTTCCCCCTCCCTCCTCCCTCCTGATAATCTCTCTCGCTCACTCGCCCGTCATCCTCACCAGAGCAGGGAAGAAAGAGGCGGCAGCTCCCCCCTCCCCCCTCCCTCCTCCCTCCTCCCTCCTGATAATCTCTCTCGCTCACTCGCCCGTCATCCTCACCAGAGCAGGGAAGAAAGAGGCGGCAGCTCCCCCCTCCCCCCTCCCTTCTGATAATAAGCTCTGTGGTGCTGGGTACGCATGCGTTGCATTGTGAAATGGATAAATATTCATTAAAAATCAACCGTAGGGAATTTTTAAAAAAGGAAAAGCATTCCATCAACTAGACTGAAGGCAAAAGAAGACCCCATCAATGAATTAAGCAGGAAGTCTATAATTTCCCTGGAAATCCTGGCTACAGAAAGTCGCAACCCGGAAGTAAATCTGACAAAAGCAGAGAGACAGGTTTGTGTTCCTTTTCAATCTTAAACTGCTCTACTTCCCTCAATCTTTCACCAATCTTCTTGAATTTTTCAGGTAATGTAAATCAAACATTTCTTTCTGGAACCTGTAAATTTCAGAAAGATTGGTGAAATATTTTTGATTTTATGGCTGTTAGAATGACCCCTCCCCCAATTATCACTTTAACATGGTGGAAAGTGTTTTTTACTGACGGCCCTTAACAATGGAGGCACAACTGTTCCTCCATTAATTTAAATATTTCCTACAATGATTGTGTGGGACCCCATCCCCCATTACGCATAAAAGACACAATTTTCTCAGGATCCACTTGCTAAACTTGAAACACTCATCATGTCAATGGCATCTCCGTTGGCTTAGCACCTCTGTCCCAGGGCTGGCATCAGCACTTGGCATCTGTGGGTAGGTGGCAGAGTCTATTGCTGATACTTGTAATGTCCCCTCTCTTTAAAGTTGCTTCTGGCCTGACATTCTGAGCTGCCCCAACACTGTTTGGAGCTCTGCCACCAAAGTCAGATAAGCCCACCAGGGTCTTCTGACAGAGGAGGGAGCACACCAGAGGACACTTTGCCCAGGGCCACCTCAAACCTAGAGCTCTCCCTCCCCTTTTCTATACAGAGACACCATTAAAGATCTGTATCCAAACCCAGTTAGAGTTTTGAGGCTTGTAATGCTTGTCTCAAAGATAGGCTAGCCAGATGTCCTAGTTTACAGAGGACAGTCCTTATTTTGGGGAGCTGGCAGAAGATAGCCCTCTATTTGAAGGGGCCTTAAAGTTGCCCATCAATAGTTAGCACCTGGACAGCTGACTGAGCAAGCACACAGGACACCAAGTCAGTCTTCGCCACTATGGTGAGATGTCTTACATTTCTATTTAAATTATATTTGTTAGTTCTAAATGTTCACCTCTACATAGGAATTTGTAAGTGTTATGGAAATTGGTATCCTCTTTCATCCTCTTTTTTAGTGTGGTGCAAGTGGCCACCCTACTCATAGAAGAAGCTGAGCATTGGGAACACTATAATCCTTCTCCAGTTTGGATTAAAATCTGATCTGAAGAAAAATTCCCACTGTATTTATTTATAAAAACATTTTGTACTTTTCACATTTCAACCCTGACAAGAGCCCACAAGGTGGTTTACTGCAGTAACATTTCAAAACATTTTTTAAAGGCAGTATAAAACTCAGAATAAAACTATTCAAACAAAAACAATTACTAATAAGATTGAAATGTACTAAAAGCCAAGTGCAGGGATGGGGAACTGGTGGCTCTCTAGATATTTTGGCCTACAGGTTTTTTTAAGCAAATTTTCCAACTGCACAAATGTCTTGTCAGACATTCTCCTGCCCCTGCCCCCACCCAAGCCAAACACATTATTTCTCTTTCACAACTGCACATTATCAGATTTCCAACTGCACATTATTTTTCCCAACTGCACATTTTGTGTCCAACTGTGCACTAAAAAAAACCTGCCCTTGCAAACAAAACCAATGTTGAATGCTGATAGGAGTTGTAGGCCAAAGCATCTAGAGGGTTACAAGTTGCCCACCCTGGCCCAGCAGAATAAAAATGTATTAACTGCCTGCCTAAAAGACAATAGAGAAGACGCTCCAACCATTTAGGGCTTTACAGGTAATAACAAAGACTTAGAATTGGCCCTGGAAATCAGAGGAGGCAGGTGGCTCTGATGTCAGTGGAGTGGTGAATCTGCTCCAGTTTCAGTCAGAACCAGTCTGACTGTGAAGCATCTTGGATAGCTTAGAGTTCTGACTGGTTCTGACTGAAACCCAGAGCAGATTCACCACCACCCTAATATCAGAGCCACCAGCCTCCACTTTCGGAAATGAATTGGAAGCCAGTGCAAGTGAAGCAACACTGATGTAATGGGATCAAAGGGTGCCTCTACGCAAGAGGTTTAAAGCTCTTTCAAGTCTCATTAAAAATTTTACCTCTAAAAGAGCGGAGCGCAAATCGGGGGTAGAGGCGCATTTTCTCTCCAATTATGTGCATTATCGAATGCTTGTTAAATAGCGAGTTTTCCTGCTCCGCGGCCGTTAAAGCACATTTTGACCATGTAAACAAGTGATTCTCCACATTTCAGCCACTTTAAAGTGCGTTTCAAACAACCAGTAGGGCCACCAGTTATGCGCTCAACCGCCTCCTGCATACAGTCATTATCGTAACAGTGATTGTGAGAAGATGTGCATAATCGGAGAACCAGGCACCAAACCAAATTCTTGTAGAGGAGGTCAAAGAATCACATCCCAGATGTTATTCTGGGCATGGCATTTTGCACCAACTGCAGTTTAAACACCCTTTTCAGGAGCAGCCCCATGTTGATTTCACTGCAGTAATTTAATAATGGGCTGCCTCTACACGAGATGTTTAAAGCTCTTTTAAGTCTCACTAAAAATTTTACCTCTACATGAGCAGAGCGCAAATCAGGAGTTGAGGCGCGTTATCTATCCGATTATGCACATTATCAAATGTGCGTTAAATAGCAAGGTTTATTTTGCTCCGGCCGTTAAAGCGCATTTTGACTATGTGAACAAGCAATTCTCCGCATTAACTACTTCTAAAGCGCATTTCAAAAAACCGGTAAGGCCACCAGTTGTGCGCTCAATTACCTCCTGCATACAGTCATTTATCATAAAGCGCTTCCGAGAAGATGCTCATTATCAGAGAACCAGGCGTCAAACCGAATTCTTGTAGAGGGAGTCATGGATGATATTGAGGAGCAGCCCCATGCTTAGGAGCAGATAAGAAGCAGCCCCATGTAGTTTTCACTGTAATAATCTAATCTTGGATGTCACTAAAGCCAGATCAGCTTTGTCAAAGAATGGGCCCCTGTTTGCACACCAGCCTAAGCTAGGCAAAAGCACTCCTAGCCACAGCAGCCATCTTTTTAAAAAATAAAAATCAGATTAGCATCTTTCCCTAAGCAACGATTGCAGAGCTTTTAATGCCATAAATAGATATTTCCTCTTGTTTACTGCTCAGTTTCTAATGAATTGTACATTACAAATGGAGACAACTAAGGTCAACTTCAAATGCAAAACTATAAAAGTTGCAGTCAAGTTCATGGGATGATAAGAAGAAAATTAACCTCAAGTAAAAGCTTGTAACAGCCTTGACTTCTGGCTTCTGCTCTGCACAAACTAGAGAATGTTCTTCATTCCACTTGGCTTGTGTATTTCCCTGGGACACAACAACCTACAAATGGGGTTTTCCTGAAGCAGCAGCACCATCTACAGTTTTACTGAGGGACAAGAATGGGGTTATAAATGAACATCGTTTTCATTCACTTATGTAATGTAAAACAGCCACTTAAAAGCATAGTTCATAGTTTCTGAATCCAGGAGATACAGCTTTCTGTACTCTGAGACAAGCAGGCCATAATTGTCCTGCTGCCCAAGTGTGCAGAATAGACTGACCTGGCAACATGGTAGTTCTTATGCAATAGAGAGCAAAACTATGATATTCTCAGCCTAATATGGCCACCAGCCAAATGCCGCTGGGCACCCACTAACTTGAAAAGTGTCTGAAACAACCTCCGCTCCCTCTGCTTTTACAATCTCAGACATGGAACCAAGTGAGCTGAAAGTTCTTGAATAAGAAGTTTTGGCTACATTGTTCTATGGGGTGGGTTTGGGGGTAAAAGAGGGGGGGTAAAGCTAGTCTGAGAGGCATTCCAAGGGAGAAATCAAGTAAGATCAGTGTCAAGGTTAAGGATGTTTGGGCACTTGCCGAGGACCCACACTTTATCAAGGTCCCACTGACAAAAGCCCCCTGGAGTTGCTTCTTCTCTTCGTCATTGCACTACATTTATTCACTTGCCTCTTGCTCTGGCACAGATAACAGGGTGGTGGTGGGAAGGAGGAGGAGGAGGAGGAAGAGGAGGAGGAGGAGGAGGAGGAGATGCCTCTGCCTACTTGCTCAGTGGCTCTCTGCCTGTCAAGCAAGCAAGTGGTCACAAGGATGAGAAAGAGGATGAGAAGGAATAGCTGCCAGTGACAATGGTGGTGTGAAGGTAGATTTACTGACTCGAGGTGTCTTGCCCAAGTACCCTCAAAAACCTGGAGCTGGCACTGAAATGGGGATATCCCCTTGTTCCAGGGCATTCTTGGCAAAACACCAGCCAAATGCAGGCCAGTGCTGCCCTCCCACCAACCCCAAACTTACCAAAAATGTTCCCAACTTTTGCAGTCTGCAAATGGGGCTACGAAACTAGAAGGGGGGCAGATTTCAGCCCAGAGCTGGCTTTGTCAATCACGGCTGTTGGCTGCATTCAGCTTCATGGGCCACAAGTTATTAAAAGCCTAATCTAATCATGGACAAAATGAAAGCAAGGCACAAATCCCAAACAGGGCATTGAAACTGATCATTGTTGAAGGGGGGCAGGGTAGGGTTGTGACTAGAGTGCCATACTTAGCCTTCTGGTTTCTGCTTAACATGACCAGCAGCGCGGGGGGGGGGGGGCTCCATGGTTTGTTGTTTTTAAAATGAAACTTTAATTGTTTTTAACGGCCACAAAGTGTTTTAAATTGCCTAGCTTGAAATTACGTTGAGACAAGAAGAGAGTGTTCACCAACAAAACACAGAAAGCTGAGAATTTATTTATAAAACAAAGTGTCTATTTGGCAAGATAAAGAGCTCTGTGGACAAAGGCTCCGTCTGGTCGAAGGAATTTCAAGCTATCTTTGGAAAACAACTGGGATGATTCAGTCTTTATTGCCATAATGAACAACTCTCTATTAACTATAGTAAGACAAAAATAATGGTTTTTGGTAAGTCAAGCCGGATCTATAACTGGAAAGTGGATGGGAATAATATAGAACAAGTCCCTTCCTTTAAATATCTGGGGGTTATATTCCAGCAATGAGGAACTTGGACTCTCCAAATAAAAACTAATGCCCTGCTGGCAGCTAAAATGTTAAACGGATTACTCAGGTTTTATGGAACAAAAGGGGGTAATCTAGTGAAACCAGCCTTAGAACTATACAGGAGTAGAGTCATGGCACAGTTGCTCTATGGAGCCTTATTGTGGGCGATGTCTAATTTAGATCCAATAGAAAAGGCTCAAAATATTTTTTTACGTAGACTCCTATACGTGCCAGCCTCAACTAAGCTGGTAACAATTAGGGCAGAATTGGGAGTATTGTCAATAAAAGTAGAAGCCCTTAAAATAGGTTTATACTTTTGGTTAAAAGTGACATTCAAAAGGTCATCTGAGTTAGTTCTTTTGGCATTTGAGGAAATGGATTCCACCTCTTGGAAACAAAAGATTTCTAACATCATCTCTAGGATGGGTTTCTCTACGCCTGTTCTGACATCTATGGGTTATGACAGAGCCAAGCAAGTTTTGATAGAGCGTTTTAAAGATATAGAACTGCAATCTCAACTGGCCAAAATTACAAGTTGTGCATCAAATAAGTTGTATATGCATTTAGCCATTCCCCCTTTCTCCCTCTCAAAATATCTGGTAGATTTACCCTCAAGAAGGTTGAGAGTGGTGTTTTCTTGGGCACGGTTAAATGTTCTTCCGGTGGCAGATCACATGGGTCGCCTTCAAGGTATCCCAAAGGACGTTAGAGGTTGTCATTGCAATCACCTGATACTGGAGGACGCTGCCCATTTTATTTTAACTTGTGAAAGTTATTCAGATATTAGGAAAATTTATATTCTCCCATTGTTGACACAACTGATTGGAAGAACAATTGCTGAAAAGTTGTGTTTTTTATTGCGTGATTTTAGTAAATATGTAACTTTTAGAACAGTGAAATTTCTGGTGTTGGCCATGCGTGTGAGAGTAAATAGTGTTGACTCTAGGGATGTAATTTCATGTATATGAGAAGTGTATAAATGGCTGGTGACTATATACAATAAAATTTACTGACTGACTGACTGACTTAGGCTGACCATATGAAAAGGAGGACAGGGCTCATGTAACTTTAACAGTTGCAGAGAAAAGGGAATTTCAGCCGGCGTCATTTGTATGCAATTAGTACCTGGTGAAATTTCCTCTTCATTACAACAGTTAAAGCTGCAAGGGCCCTGCCCTCTTTTGTATCTGGTCACTCTAGTATAGTGCATGCAACTTTAATTCTTGTGATGAAGAGGGGATTTCACCAGGTACTAATTACATACAAATGACGCCAGCTGAAATTCCCTTTTCTTTGCAACTGTTAAAGTTATATGAGCCCTGTCCTCCTTTTCATATGGTCAGCCTAGACTGACTGCCATACTTGGATTGGACGGCGGGGAGGGAGGGAACGGGGTGAAGAGCACTTGTATCCAAGTTCTTGTTCAGCCATAAAGCCCACTGGGTAGCCTTGAACAACGGGCTATCTCTCAGCCTAACCCACTTTACAGGATTGTTGTTAAGATAAACCAGAATAATTGTTAACACTGCACAACTTGTGACTAAAAGATGCAAGACATATCAAACAAATAATTTCTTAAAGGGATTTTTGAACAGAAGGGATTACTAATATTTACCCTGGGGATTCAAAAGACTGCTTAGTGACAATTCTTAAAGAGTCATTCAAGAGACACTGTTGCTGCTATAAGCTTCTAATGACTTCTTTTACATCAGGCCAAATTTCCTAAACCCCTACCCCAACTAAATACACTTACAATCAGGTTCAACTTCTGAGTACAGTCTTCCTCTGACACCAAAGCTCCTCCTGTTGTATTCCTGGCTGCTTGGACAGTTTATCTGGGTTTTTACTGCCGCTTGTATAAACTTCTTTTGGCAAGATCTTAGGGCAGCCTCCTGGCATAACACAGCCACCTGCTCCCTACTCCTGATCACCAGCAACATATGGTTACGCCACAGAGAAAGAATAGCTTAATGTTCAGGCCTTAGCTATTCACTTTCTCCTCATCTTTCTCCTCATCTTTTTATAACACCACACACCAATCAACAGAGCAACTCCTTCCCTCTCCACAGACTGATTCCTTCAATTGTCATATCTTAAATGTCATTTCCGAACCTCTCTTTTCCATCTGGCTAGAATTGAATTTACCTAATCCAGGCCTCATCTAACAATATTCAAAGCGATTGACTCTCCCCCTTCAGAATGTCCCCAAGCAACTACTACATACAGGCCTTTGACAGTAGCAAAACAAGGTCTCAGGCCTACATTATTGCCTCAGAGGCCACACAAAGTGAACAAGACATAACAATAATTCTTCAATACAGAACATTTCTTCAGTTTCCCTGAGCTTCCTGGAAGAACGGCAGCACGATACAAATCGATGGATAGACAGATAGTAATTAAGTGGTACCTATCTGGATGCTATCCATTTTGATTTAAAGGTTGACAACACTCCTGCGATATATGTAATGCTGTAGGAAGGAATCCTCTTAAAATAAAAATATCACTTATGACATTTTGCAGCACATAGGCAACTATTGGAAGAAAAGGCAGAGCAGTAGTAGTGATTATGCCTGGACCACTTCATAAGTGATGCATTTTCCTTATCTATTAAATGCAGAAAGCAAGTTTCTCCATATTGTCTTTTCCTTCTCTGTTTGAAAGCTACAAAGAAATTAAATACCTCCAACACAAGACTGTGAAATCAGAGTGATGAAACAGACCCTTTTTGAGAGAAATACAAGTGAGCATAGTTGAGAGCTCAAAACTGAAAAATAGAAAGAAGCTATGCAACATTTCCATACATGTTTATGCAGAAGATCCACATTGTTCAATGGAACTTAGTTACAGGTAAGCCTTGGATAGCTATAGATTTGCCTTTGGAGAATACCAACATTAGTGTACCTTAAAGAAAAACAGATATGTGACTACAGGAAAAGACTGGATCCTACAGGAAGAAAAAAAGTGATCATCAAATGAAAGCTTTATCCTTAATATTAAAATGATAGCTATTTTAAGATTTCATAAAGAGATATTCACCAAAATGTTGCCGGCTGTGGGAGAGGTGGTTAGTTACAGAGCCTCGGCTTCAGTGCTTTGGCATCTATTTTAATTAGTTATAACTTGCTCAAATTGTTTTATTTGTTTTATCTCCATCTGGGCTTTTTAAGTATGCATTTATCAAAAGTTTTTGGCTTTTAGACTAAGTAAGCCCTAAGAAGCTGCTGTTATCAGTGGTTTATTTTAGCCACACTACAAAAGTTCACTCCCTTTTGCTGGGAGTTGGAGGAAGGTCAAGAACGCCCAGGATTCTTATTTCTATCTACTAACTGCAAGAGAACAACCGACAGATAAGAGACTCCCTCTGCTCTCTGGCTCTTGAAGGTGATAACTAGGGATGTGCACTGGATCGGACCCGATCCACGATCCGAGTCCGGTCCAGTGGGAAATCGGATAAATTATCCGATTTCCGATCCCGCAGCTGGATCGGCCGATCCAATCCGAACCGGTCCGAAAAAGCTCCGAACCGGTTCGGCGGATCGGCGGATCGGCGGGCGCCCACTGGCGCCCACCGCCGCTTCCATTGGCGGGCGCCAGCGGGCGCCCGCCGATGAAAGTGGACAGCGGGGGGGGGGAGGAGGGGGGCACTTACCTTCTCGGCCCGGTGGCTCCCGTCCGGCGCCGGCGCCTACTACTACTAGCAGGCTCCGCGGCCTGCTCTAGGGTGGCGCGCCGGGTGATGTTATCACCCGGCGCGCTACTCTAGAGCAGGCCGCGGAGCCTGCTGGTAGTAGTAGGCGCCGGCGCCGGACGGGAGCCACCGGGCCGGGAAGGTAAGGAGGGGGTGCGTGGAGGGGAGGAGGGGGCGCGCGGAGGGGGGAGGGGGGAGGGGGGCCCTTACCTTTCCGGCCCGGCGGCTCCCGTCCGGCGCCGGCGCCTACTATTCCCAGCAGGCTCCGCGGCCTGCTCTAGGGTGGCGCGCCGGGTGATGTCATCACCCGGCGCGCTACTCTAGAGCAGGCCGCGGAGCCTGCTGGTAGTAGTAGGCGCCGGCGCCGGACGGGAGCCGCCGGGCCGGAAAGGTAAGGAGGGGGTGCGTGGAGGGGAGGAGGGGGCGCGCGGAGGGGGGAGGGGGGCCCTTACCTTTCCGGCCCGGCGGCTCCCGTCCGGCGCCGGCGCCTACTATTCCCAGCAGGCTCCGCGGCCTGCTCTAGGATGGCGCGCCGGGTGATGTCATCACCCGGCGCGCTACTCTAGAGCAGGCCGCGGAGCCTGCTGGAAGTAGTAGGCGCCGGCGCCGGACGGGAGCCGCCGGGCCGGAAAGGTAAGGAGGGGGTGCGTGGAGGGGAGGAGGGGGCGCGCGGAGGGGGGAGGGGGGAGGAGGGGGCGCGCGGAGGGGGGAGGGGGGAGGGGGGCCCTTACCTTTCCGGCCCGGCGGCTCCCGTCCGGCGCCGGTGCCTACTACTACCAGCAGGCTCCGCGGCCTGCTCCAGGGTGGCGCGCCGGGTGATGTCATCACCCGGCGCGCTACTCGAGAGTAGGCCGCGGAGCCCGCTGGTAGTAGCCGCCGGCGCCGGACGTGCCGAGAAGGTAAGTGGCGGGGAAGGGGGCTTACCCCCCCCGGAGCCGTCCGCTTCTATCCGCTGGCGCCCGCGGGCGCCAGCGGATGGAAGCAGGCGGCCCCAGGGGGGGTAGGGAGCGCGGGGGAGGGGGTTTACCTGCCGGGGCCGTCCACAGCGGACGGCCCCGGGGGGGGGAGGGAGTTAGGCCCCCCCTTACCCACCCGCCGCCATTTTTTCCTCATAGACTTGCATTGCAATGCAAGTCTATGGGGAAAAAAATGGCGGCCGATCCAAAAATTTCCGATTTTTGGATCGGGATCGGACTCGATCCGGTCCGGGGGGCCTCCGATTTTGTCCGAACCGGTCCGGGACAAAATTGGAGGTCCCGATCCGGGTCCCGATCCAATCCGGGGGGTCCGTGCACACCCCTAGTGATAACAGACGGCAATTTACAGCTTGGCCATTGAAGAAGTTACTGGATGCAATAGAAAATGAGCAGATAGCTACCAAATTTCATTCTGCTGGAACTTTGGGACACAGATGAAGGTTGGCTTTCAGAAGGCAGCTGCAGCATTACGGTTGAGATGTTGAAATTTTGTCATGCTGTGTTAAGTGTTATCAGCCAATTAACATGATTTGGGAACTGAGAGGAGTGTGGCATGAGAGGTTCTGCATCACTGTATGCTAGACAAAGGAGGACTAGGAAGAAAAGTCAGAATTTTGGCAATCCACTCAGCTCTAATTTAACTAGAAGGCAAGGAACAACCAACTTAAGAAAGGCTAATTGGCTGGTGGAGGCTTCGGTGGGATTCAGGACTATTCGCACCTGTGCTTTTAGTACTATGTGGAGTTAAGCCTGATTGCTCTGCTACAAGTTGCAAGCTCACCCAATTAATGGAAAAGGGGACTGACAAAGCTGGAGCCAATTGGACCCAAAGGAAGAGTTTCCAACTGTGCTACTCTGAGTACGACAGGGGTGAGAGAAAAGATCAATCGTGCCGTAGAAAATTTTGGGGTTACATGAACATTTTCTCTGCCTAGAGTAAGGTTATCTGAGAGACAATAGAGAAGAATCAGAACCTTATAGTCGGTATTGCTGGATTGAAATTGGGGAAACAGAACTAATCCCTAACAACGGAAGAATCTTTTGAATTTTAGGCATAAGGGAAAATCTTATAATACTGATATCCGGCTGGAATTTGTAAAAGGTCCTAAACAAAAGGTGTGGAGTAGTAGAGTGGTAGTGTTGCAGAGTGGTCTTCTTGTCTTACAAGCCTGGGTGGGAAGGGGGTGGCGAAAATGGTGTTAACTAGGAGAGGCTATAAGTCCCAGGGAATTCTCTCGCCACCAGTGGTGGAGCTCCCTGCTAGGAAGAGACAAACTAAGATACCAGCCTTTTTCCAAACTAAAAATGAGCTAGATAAGAAGAATGAGGCAAAGTTGGAGGCACCTACTTTAAACTTGCTAGATTGGTCATGGGACAACTTAAGCTATAAATTGGAAAATGTGGTAGAGAAGGGAGAATCAATTCCACCGGGTGATTCAGAGCAGGGGGAAAGATTTTTAAAGAAGGTGGGAGAGGATGGGCAAGATAGGTGGCTAAAGCAAATTGCAAATGAGATACTGGAAGAAGGTTGGGGGGATCAATATGTTGGTAGCTCTGAGGATTTGTCATGGCTAGATGGAGCAGTAGATTGTGGGGAATGTTCACAGGAGGATTTTATTTTGCCTGGGGTCAAATGTCCAAATGATGTAGGAATAGAGATAGAGGGAAAAGCTGAAATAGGGTGGAATGAAAATAAGGAAATGCCGCTCACCGAGGGAATAGGCACCGATGGAGAAAGCCCAGTTGAGCTTCTCTCTAAATATTGTTTCTTGAATGGGGAATCTTTTTCCAAAATTTTTCAAGAAATAAATATTATAAAACAAGATATCCTGGGAGTAAAGGCCCAATTCGGGGTGTTAACGAAATTGATTAACACAGAAATCCGATCTGTGAAAAAGGTTCCCGGCCATAGGGAAAATGAGGGGGAATATTTTAATAAGGAAATTTTAATAGCCAAAGAGAGGTCGTGTTTTAAAAAAAATTCCCCATTGCTTCCACATTTGGAATTTTTAGTGGAGGAATTAGAGGTACAGGTGGTAAATTCAGTAGCGAGAGTGGAGAAGGGGGAGGGGGAGGATAAGAGGCGGAAGGGCAAACTGGGACAAAGTGTAAAGCAAAATATTACCAAAAAGGGTGGGGAAAAGAAAAAGAACCAAGGGGCAATCCCGGTGAAGGTTATGAAGAGCAGCAAGGCAAATAGAGGAAAAGTTGGTCAGAAGTACAAAGCGCAAAGCTGACAGACTTACTGAATGGACCAACTTTGAGGGAAATTAAAAATAAAGTTATCAAAGGGACAGCAGAAAGTTTGGAGGGTTATCAGGAAATTGTGAAGTTATTAAAACCTCATTTGACTCAGACTAGCATAGTGGAAAAGTACAGAAATAGGAGCGCGGGCTGGTTTGATAGAGAATGTAGGCAAGTAAAGAAAGAGCTAATGAGGCTTAGTAAGAAGGTAAGGAGTAACAACTTTAGTACCCTAGGTAGGCTATTAATTGAGAAAAGAGCGTCATAGAGAGCACTACTGAAGAAGAAAAAGGTAGAATATATGGGGAAAAAATGGGAGGAGTTAGCACAGGCAGTCAAACAGAGGAAAGAGGTGCAATTCTGGAACATAGTAAAGGCAGAATTAAAAGATGCAAATATGTATCTGGAAATGCAAATCCCAGCAAAATCTTGGCAAGCCCATTTTGGGAATATTTTTGATGGCACAGAATCTTGGGAGGAGGGCCAAGTAAATATTGATCTGCCAGATTGGCCAGAAGTAACAGCTCAAGAAGTTAGGGGATTAATAAACTCTTTAAAAAAATGGCAAGTCGCCAGGAGAAGATATGCTCCTCCCAGAACTGTTCAAAGATAATGCAGATTGGTGGGCCCCAATATTGGCAAAACTGTTTACCCAAATCAATTCAACAGGAAAAATCCCAGAAGGTTGGAAGACCAGCATTATTGTACCAATATACAAAAAAGGAAAGAAAATTGACCCCAAAAGCTACAGGCCTATTAGTCTCCTAGATACAACATCTAAATTATACAGCAGACACCTGCTGGATAAGCTTTTGCTGTGGGAGGCGGATTCTAACATCCTAGCAAAGGAACAGGCGGGTTTCAGGAGCGGGATGAGTACGGTAAATCAATGCTATGTGTTACAGCATCTGATCGAAAAATACCGTAGCACTGTGGGAGGGAGCCTGTATGTAGCCTTCTTTGATTTTGCTGCAGCCTTTGACAGTGTGGACAGAGACCGCCTCTGGAACAAACTTGTGCAGACAAGTATAGATAGGCGATTACTAATGTTAATACAAAAACTATACTCCCGCACAGATTCAAGGGTGAGAATTGGATTAGGGGGAGTACTGTCAGAAAAAATCAACATAAAAAGGGGCGTCAGACAGGGATGCCTACTAGCGCCTTTCCTATTTAACTTCTATATTAACAACCTAGTAGAGGATCTTACTGCAATGGATTGCTTCCCCCCTACAGTAGGTCATAAAAAGTTACAAATGCTGCTGTATGCAGATGACATGGCCCTATTATCCTATACACAAGTGGGACTGAGAAGACTCCTAAGGAAATTGGGGGAAATATGCAAAGAAGAGAAGTTAATGATTAACTATGCAAAAACAAAGGTGGTGGTGTTTGCAAAGAAAAAGTGTTATCATACCTGGAGGGTGGACGATCAACAAATTGAACAGTGTGACAGCTTTAAATATTTAGGGGTACATTTTTCGTATAATGGGAGCTGGAAAACTCAGGTCAATGCGGCTAAATTGTCAGCGGGAAGAACGGCAAGAGCAATCCTTGATTATGGCAGGCAGAAAGGTGGCCTACTGGTTGAACCTATATTGAAACTGTTCACAGCAAATGTACTCCCACAACTGCTCTATGGGGCAGAACTGTGGGGTGCAGGGGAGTCTGATGAATTGGAAAGGATACAAACTAAATTCCTGAAAGAACTGCTGGCTCTTCCCAAGGGAGTCCCTGCAGCCCTATTGAGAATGGAAGTGGATCTTCCCTCCATCAAGGCCTGCCTACATAAGGCTTTTTTACTATACGGGAAAAAATAATGAGCATGAAGGAAGATAGTCTCCCTAGTTTATGTTTTAAGGAACAGCTTAGGAAGGGAGGGTGGGCACAAAGTTTTCTGGAATTGGCGTATTTCTATTTTAACGAACCTCAAGGATTGGTCTGCCAAAACAGTGTGAGTATTAGAAACAGAATTTATGAGCTAGACATGTTTTCTAAGGTCCAAGCAAGTCAATGACAGCGGTTCTCACCCTGGTACAGCTTGGTAAAAGGGGAGCAATATCGTTCATACTACTTGCGAGTGTTAACATTTCCAAGACTGAGAAAAGCATTTACGGCCCTCCGTTTTCAAACAACAGTGACAGCTTGCCTGGAGGGGAAATACAAGGGGATCCCATATGCACAAAGAAACTGTATCTGTGGTGCAGAGGAGGTTGAAGACCTAGTACATTACCTCCTCTATTGCCCATTGTATCAAGGTATCAGGGTGCGTTTTCTAAAAGAAATTCTGTAAAAAAGGGAGGGCTTATCAAATAGAGACCTTACTTTGAAACTTCTGGCCGACTATGATATGGCAATTTCAAGAAAGGTGGCAAAATTTGCTGTAGCTGCACAAAAGATCAGATGAAACTTTTTATTGCAAGAAGGGGTTGATTGCAATGGGGATAATTTTATTTAAATAGCGGTTCGTATAGAGTATTTTTAATTGGTATCGAAACGCGGAAAGATGGGGCGGCTTCGGTTATGGATGGGGCGACCCATGGAGGTTGTGTATGTATTGATTGTAAAGGCCACTGTGCCATATGCAAATAAACTACTACTACTATTCACCAAAATGTTGGCATGCGGAAATATTCAATGATACTGAAGTATACCTAAGAACTACTGAACTTCTAAATGCAAGAAGATTCCAGATTCTTTATGTTGGAGTGGAGCAGCAATGCTTATGATAAATTATCTGAACTAGTGGGGGGAGGGGGGGAATAGACAGAAAGGGAACCTGTTTCTTCCTCCTCTAGTTTCTTCATGTAACTATTTATTGATATAGGGTACCTCTAAATGGTTCCGTTGCATTGGCTTCGCAGGGGCAGCAGTTGGATTAGATAACACTGCCATCCATGCGAAGCCATCTAGGGGCAAAATACTAACAAAGTTGGGCATTTAGGCCAACTTTTTTAGTTTGGAGCGAAGTGACAATGGCATTTGCTGTCTGTCGCTTTTTCTCCGCTGCTTCTGGGAGGTGTGCTAAGTCTATGGTGACCACTGATTGGTTGCCATTGGCTGGGCAGGGAAGGGGATGGTCCAGTGAGCCATCAGCTTGCTGCACCACCTCTGCGCCTCCCCAGACCTACCCCGCAGTTTACAAATAATATTTTAAAAAACTAACCTCCGTGCATCCCCTCCGCGCCTCCCTGGACCTACCCCCCCCCCCATTTTACAAATACCGTATTTTCCGGCGTATAAGATGACCGGGCGTATAAGATGCCCCCCAACTTTTCCAGTTAAAATATAGAGTTTGGGATATATTCGCCGTATAACACTACCCCTCTTCCAACGCACACCAAATAAAAATTAAAAAAACATCAGCATATGGTAATTTTAATTCAAATGCTTATGACATGCAGGTACTTAGCAGGAAAACTGTCACTTATAAACATAAGGCTGTTTGTCATCAAACATGTAAACATAAAACAGTGCAATTATTCCTATTTATCAGGGACAGTGCTTGTCTTCTAGTACCTATCCCTGGTCAATCACAGCTGCTATTTTTTCTCTATTTGGCTTTTCTGGGATGCATATGCACACCGCCCCAATGTTGCTGGTATGCATACACATGTGTCATGCATTCAGTTTGCAGGACCATAGTAGGGGTACTCTGAGGTCTGAAGAGCAGTGACACTCAATGTCTGTCACAGGGAGACTCACTTCATCACAGGAACATAGCGAACGCACACCTTGGGAGTAGGAGAAAAAAAGTAGGGCTACTTTCCCCGCTCACACTGGCTTAGTGGTGAAGACATTTAGCGGGGTAGGATAAAAGGCAGACTGCTCCTACCACGCTAGTCCCTCAACCAGTGGCAAGGAAGGAGGAAGAAAAATGCCTCGTTTGTAGAGAGCGCCCCCTCCTCCCCTCCGTGCGCCCGACGGACATCCCGGAAAGGTAAGGGCCCCCCTCCTCCCCTCCGCGCGCCCCCACCTCCTCTCCGCGCGCCCCCTCCTTACCTTTCCGGGATGCCCGCTCCCATCCGGCGCCGGCGGCTACTGCCAGCGGGCTTTGCGGCCTGCTCTAGAGTAGCGCGCCGCGTGACATCACCCGGCGCGCTACTCTAGAGCAGGCCGCAAAGCCCACTAGCAGTAGCCGCCGGTGCCGGACGGGAGCAGGCGTCCCGGAAAGGTAAGGGCCCCCCTCCTCCCCTCCGTGCGCCCCCTCCCCTCCGCGCAAACTCCCTCTTTCCCTGGCTTGACTAGACCCTCACCTTACACAACCCGACCGATGAAATGGGGGAGGGGGAGGGGGAGGAGGAGGGAAGGGGAAGAAGAAAAGGGGGGACGGATTATTTCACCGCCTCATTCCTAAGCCTGATGACAACAGCCACAGTCTCCCCACACACACCATGGCCCCCTTCTTCTGCTCTTCCCGACTCCAATGCCTTCCCTCGCGATGGCCGCCCGTAAGAGCCTGAGGTGGCTTTCTCCCCACCCTGCCGCTCTCCCTTAGCCTAATCTGCCTGACGCATGCAGTGGGCCAATAAAAGAACCCCACACACACACACCGGCCTCCCACTCAGCCCCACACCTGCCCCATATTAGCCTGGCTTCTACCACTGCTCATTTCGCACACACGAACACCTTAGCCCGTCCCCGCTGGTAATAGCCACCGGTGCCGGACGGGAGCAGGCATCCCGGAAAGGTAAGGGACCCCCTCCTCCCCTCTGTGCACCCCCCCTCCCCTCCACGTGCCCCCTCCTTACCTTTCTGGGACGCCCGCTCCCATCCGGCGCCGGCGGCTACTGCCAGCAGGCTTTGCGGCCTGCTCTAGAGTAGCACGCCGGGTGATGTCCGTCCTATACCCGGCGTATAAGACGACCCCCGACTTTAGAGACGATTTTCCAGGGTTAAAAAGTCGTCTTATACGCCGGAAAATACGGTAATAATTTAAAAAACTACCGTCCGCACCTCCACAGGGCTCCCCCCATTTTACAAAATAATAATAATAAAAACACTTACCTTAGAAGCTGGTGCAGCAGCGGCAGCAATTAAAATCCAGCATGATGCTCCTTCTGCTGTAGATGGGCGGAAGGAGCACAAATGCCAGCACAATACCAAATAGGCGCCGTGAAGAGGCGGCCATAGATTGCAACTCTAAGGCTTCACTTCCTCCTCCTTCTCAGTTAGTTAGCTTCCTTTTTTGGCTGAAGCATGCAACCATAATGGCTGCACTCAACTCTGTCTCTGAAAGTACTTTTGTTTTCTCAGGAGCTATAGGATCTTAACAATGCTATCTTTTAACTGGAAGTACCAGTGTGAGTGTGTTTCTTTCTATAGCCTTGCCTTGCACCAATTACATGCTGAAGCTACGCAGCTATAGTTTACCAAAACAAAACATAACTCTAACACTTCATCCACCTAAATGTTACAGAAACCTATTATATCACTAGTGACCTGATGTTTTGGCTCATCCTTCAAATCAATAAATATTTAAAATACATCCTGGGTGTGACTGACTACTTCTATGGGTTACTTCGCCCATAATGCATAGTACACCACATGAAAAATCTCCTCCAGGTTTCTCCACTTCTCTTCATTTTCAACAGCTGCAATGGCAACTGAGTTCTTTCCAAAAGGGCAAGAGCTGCATGGTAGAAAATGAAGTTGTTCTTTCCTCACCTGGGGGCTCAAAGAGTGGTAGCTGTTGGCCTAATTAGATATTTACTGTATAAATAGAGGCTGCTAGCTCCAGTTTCAGTAGGGTGTTGAATCTATTCTGGCTTTCAAACAGAACTCTAAAGGTGTTCTCCAAGGTGCTCTAAAAGTTCTCACTGAAACGCAGAGCAGTTTTGCAAACCCATTGAAATTGGAGCCACCAGCCTCCACTGGTCACACTAGCAGGCCAGGCCTCTTCCGTATGTCTGGCCTTCATATACTGTTCAGAACAGGTGCTTAGTTGCCTCCATACATGGACAGGAATCCCTTGAGTACCCTTGAAAAAAATGGAATGTACTAGTCATGCAGTTCCTGCCTATGCACATAGCAGTCTAAAAAAACACATACATAGACCACTATGTGCACATTTCAAACCATGTGTGAATATTGTGTGCACACATGGGGTGGGGCCAGCAGCAAAGTCGCAACACACACACTGTTAGTACCAGCTCCTGGTTTTGGAAGGCTCTTAGGCAAGTGATCCTCAATGGATCCTTCCCTCTGTGAGTCTGCCTTCTCATTGCCATTGTCACTAGCAAGTATTGCTTTTCATCATCCTCTTTCTCATCGTTGCTACTACTTGCTTGCTTGACAGGCAAAGAGTTAGTGAGCAAGTCAGCAGTGGCATCTACTGCTCCTTCTTTTCATCACCACCGTTGTGGCTCTTATTGGTGGGCCCCTACTGGAATGTGGACTATCAGCAAGTGGCCAATTATTCCAACCTTTAATGCCAGCCCTCTCCTCCCCTTCAGATAGATAAGAACAGGGGGAAGCAATTCAGCTGGGATTGGAAGGCTAATGGGGAAACAGCAAGTAAACCCCCCCCCACACACACACACACCTTTGTTCCTTTCTATTAAGCTGGACAGCCAAGTGGAGACATTAATCCCTTTCCCATCACTCTCTCTCCTTCCTACCTGATGATGTCTGTACAGTTTGTGGTGTGGCTTCTTCTCCCCAAACACAGTACAACAGAAGATGGTCTAATCAGTAGATTCTAACGTATAGAACTCCCTGGAAGCTATAAAACATTTACAACCATCGTGACAGACAGTGCAAGTTTAGTTATTCATTAAACAAAAAACCTACGGTTTACAAAAACAATGTTAAGGCTCCACAGTTTCCAACCAAGCACCAAAAAGCAGGGAAATTAGGAGTTAAGGCTCCCAAGCCTTAACGCCACACCCTCCCTAAGGAGGCAGAAAGTGCAAGTGAAATTCTCATTCTCCCAAAGCAGATAAACCATGAGGACAGGATGGAGAATATGATATGCAGAGGTGACTGTGGGGTTGTGGAAAACTGATCACGAACAACTTAGGGCCACTTACTTCTCTTTTTTTGTTTAGAGCAGCCCTTCCCCAACCTGGTGCCCTCCAAAGGTGTTGGACTACAACTCCCATCATTGCAAGTCAGTATGTCCCATGGTCAGGAATGCTGGGACTTGTCATCTCAAACACCTGGAGGGCAACAAGATGGGGAATGCTGTTCCATATTCTTACCAAATACAGGGTCTCAAACACATCTCTCAAACATATCTCGCATATAGCAGCACGCTTGATAACAAAAGGGGAACTATTCATTACAGATCTAGAACCAGAGCATGTTCCAGGCACTTCCAACTTTTGATCAATATCCTGCCCTTCAAAGAACCAATGTTTTTTTTTCTTAAAAATGTATTTAAACAAAATATACTGTTCATTCCCCACAATCCCTCCACAATACATCATCTCATCAAAGCGACAGAGGAGCAGAAGAGGTTTAGTTTGGCTGTCTTGAACACCTTTCAGATGAGATTAGTTTGCAATCCTATACCTCTTGGGAGAAATCCCTAGTGAATTCAGTGGCACTGGCTTCTGAGAAGACAAGTATAGGAGTCAACCTTCTCCAGCTTGGTGCTCTCCAGATGTGTTGCACTTTAACTCTTATGTGTTATGGGGAAGACAAAAATCATTTCATACTTAATTTTAAAATAATACTGATGCATGAAAGTATTAGGTGGTAGCTCTGCCTTTGATCTCACACTGCTGAACAAGTAAGAGAAATCCTTTATCTGATATTCAAGAAACAGACATCCTATGCCATGTGTTGAAAACTAATGTTGACGTCTGAAGGGCTATCCGGATTACTGTATGTATTCAAGATCCATTCATTGTTGTTTCATTTGGTTTATACAGTTGATTATTTAAAATGATGCAGCTCTTTTGTAGTTCCTTGATTGATTACAATGCTGGAAAACATCATACTTTAGTACAGATGTGGGCAGAAAATAGATCTATCCTGATGTTTTGGACATCAACTCGCGGCATTCCTGATAACTGCCCATGCTGATAGGGGCTTTTACAAGTTGAATTCTAAAACATCTGGAGATCTACATTCTGCCTTCCCTTGAACAACATTCCCCAACCTGGTGTCTGTCAGATGTGTTGGGTTGCAACTCTCAACATAAGGAGATGCTCTAAGAAATGAGAAGTAGCTGGTCCTAATTTGTTCATCATCATTTCCCACAACCCCACAGTCACCTCTGCATATCAAATTGCATATCTAGATTTTTGAGATGACAAGTCCCAGCAATCCTGACCATGGGACATACTGACTTGCAATGATGGGAGTTGTAGTCCAACACCTTTGGAGGGCACCAGGTTGGGGAAGGGCTGCTCTAAACAAAAAAAGAGAAGTAGGTGGCCCTAAGTTGTTCGTGATCAGTTTTCCACAACCCCACAGTCACCTCTGCATATCATATTCTCCATCCTGTCCTCATGGTTTATCTGCTTTGGGAGAATGAGAATTTCACTTGCACTTTCTGCCTCCTTAGGGAGGATGTGGCGTTAAGGCTTGGGAGCCTTAACTCCCAATTTCCCTGCTTTTTGGTGCTTGGTTGGAAACTGTGGAGCCTTAACATTGTTTTTGTAAACTGTAGGTTTTTTGTTTAATGAATTTCATGGCTTTGTGTAACGGATGACTGGATATTATACAGTTGACAAGCAGCCAGCATCAGCTAGGATGTTACACCATTTTGACATCCAATATAAAATCAAAGCTAGTGATATGTGTTGCACCCACTTTTCAAAATAATAAATGAACCCCAGAAGTTATGCTCTCTCACTTGAAATCTGAGGGGTCTCATTTGAATTTTTCAATAGCCAATGTCCAGAAATAAAAGCTTTCTATGACTGACTCATGAAAAGAAGCATTTCATGTTTTGTGTCTGTATTTGGAGAGAACCTGAAAAAAAATTCTACTGGACTAAAAACTCCCCGATTTATTCTGGAAGCACACAAGATGATACAGGAAAATATCCTAAATTATAATAAGTTACAGTTTACTATATTAATTATTTTAGCTCATTTTATGCTACATGCTTTTTCTTCCTGTTTGCATCTTAAAGTAGCAGATTGTGATCATGTTTGTGGTCAAGTTTCAAGCCTGCATGGGCTGCATTTCCATCCATAGATATTTACTTAAAAGACCCATTGAATTTCCTTGGTTGTTTAAAAGCAACGTATTTGCTTTTAGATTCGCCGCTCTCAGCACTCTGTGCGTGCTATGTATGCCTGCTCTGTCTACCCTATTGTTCCCTGCAAGGCCCAGCCAGGGGAGGTCAGTAAATTAAACCAAGGGAAGAAGGATGGGATTCCATCAAGTTCAGCTGAGAGCATTTCATGTAGGACATGGACCTAACAGGAACGGTGAGGTCAGGTTTCTGGCAGACACATTTAAGCAACTTTATGGCCTGATAGTTCTCTGTTCGGTAGTCTGCAGAAACCTCATAAAGCAATGGGCATATGAACCCAGTTATTATGGTCTGCCACTTTGTCTTTAGTAGTCTGAGGTCCAGACCTCTTCAGAAGGGAGAATAGTGTCATGTTATAGGGTGACCACATGGAAAGGAGGACAAGCCATCCAAAATGGTGGCCAGCACAACATCTTGTGATACTAAATTCTCTAGTTAACCAGAACTGTACACAGTATTCTATGTGTGGTCACACCATAGATTTGTATAAAGGCAGAGGCAGGCACACAGACATAGATAGTGGGCCAGGCCTAAATTTCCAGCCTAATCTATTTTACAAGGTTGTTGTGAGGGTAAAAGTAGCACATGCCATACACTCAAACATTACCAAACATTTGTTTTACATTTCTGTGAAAGTGAGCAGAAGAAGAAACTCACTAGATGGTTTTGAGCCAGTCATAGACTCTTAGCCTAACCTACCGCATGGGTTTTTGTGGGGGGAGATATGGCACTTGAAAGAATGATCAGTCTAGGGCTTTCCCCTTCCTCCTTACTAGAGAAGCTGCTTTGCAACTGATCAACTAAATGGAGTCTGAACATCCTCTTATATCACTACATCTGACCCAGTACCAAGAATAGCTATGTGGGTGTTTAGAAATATTGCTCAATTTAATTTTAATCTATCCAAGTTTGGATTTTTATTTTTATTTTTTTGCTCTAAAAATAGCCTGTGGTCAATGAATCCTATATTAAGCCTGTCAAAGATGTTGGTACTGGAGATAACAATACACAATAGTTTTGTTCAACCTGATCAAAAAAAATTAGAAAACCTAAGAGAATTCAGAATGTCACTGACTCTTCTACCCTACAGGGTTGTTGTGCTGATAAAGTGGAAGAGGATTATGTAAGCCACCTTAGGTTCCTTGCAAGAGGAAAAAAAGGCAGGATATAAATGTAACATTAATAAACGTATTACTACTTCTACTAATTATTATTATTATTATTTATAATAACAATGAAGGAATAAAAAATCTTTAAAAATCAAATACATGGATTTTTAAAAAGAAAAAAGAAAAAGAGGGGGGAGCTTAACCTCTTCTCTTACAAAAAGCCTTGGTCCCTAAATACACAGAGCTCTCAAAGAGAAGTACAGCCAAATCCACACACCCCTTCAAGCCAGTGGAATGGGAATGAGACTCATTGCACTCAGCAGAACTAACTTCTGAGTAGACATACCTTGGATTGAATTGATATGAAAATTAATGATCAGCAGCCATAATCAAATGAACATACACACATGCAAAGCATGCAAGCAAGTTGTTAATTGTAGAGTTATAGTGCTGTAAAGGAGAGGGAATTCTCACTCACATCTCTCCCTCTCCGCCTTCTAAGGTTCCAGACTGTTTTTTTAAAATAAAGGTTACAATCTTCTACACACTTACCTGGGAGTAAGACCATTGCATTCAGTCAATGGAACTTACTTCTGAGAAGAGACTACAGCACTGTCTTTGCTAGAGGAAGCAGCCATTGTAGCTGATGCAGGAGGGAGGGGGGAAGACTCTACTGAGTGTGTGCCATAATCAAAATGGCCGCCGGATTTCTTAAAGAGGCACAGCTTTAATTTAATAAAATCCACTTAAGCAAATTTTTTAAAAAGAAAAGCAGTTCCACATACACTAGAACGGAAGGAAGTAGACCGTGCCATTGGATTAATGAAAAAGGCTCCCTGAAGGTAAGGACAGCTGCGCAAAAATGGTCGCAAGCCCTGAGTTCAATTTTCAGTTTGGGATTCAGGGGATTCTTTAATCTTTTTACTTTAAACTGCTCTCCTTCCCTCAGTCTTTCACCAAACTTCTTGAAATTTTCAGGTAATGTAAAACAAACATTTCTTTCTGGCACCTGTAAATTTCAGAGAGATTGGTGAAACATTTTCGATTTTATGGCTGTTAGAATGACCCCTCCCCAATTATCACTTTAACATGGTGGAACGTGTTTTTTACTGACCGCCCTTAACAAGGGAGGCACTGTCGTGCCTCCCTTAATACAGTAAAACAGAATTTTATATTCATCTCAGGTAGAAATGCCCCAGGACAATAACCTGGAAGGGGGGATTGATTCATTTGAAGACACAGTGAGCCTCAGATCACCTTAGACATGTTACATTTTTGTAGCTGCTGTTGCTAAATTATAAGAGAACATGTACTGTACAGAACAGCTCTGAAGCTTCTCTGATTACTGTAATATATCTTGATTTGCTTTTGCTTTTCTTCATACACTAAGGGCACAATCCCTTTGTACATTCCTAGTACATTCCTATGATTGTGCCCTCAATCATCATAAGCCCCCAAACAGGATGGCTTATGATCATCTTATGGAGAACAGAAGGAGCATCAGAGGTCATCTTCATCTCCCCATCCTAGACAGGCATTTTTTGGGTGGGGAGGAGCCTGGCAGAGGTTAAGGATGGCTCATATCCTGACCTCCACAATCTCCTGCCCTCCCTGCCTTCCAAAACGCCCCCCTTTTCCACACTCCAAGGTCACGTTCCTAACCCAGGAGGGCAGTCAGTACAGTTCTTTCCACACCTTTTCAATGATGCCCTCCATCTGTGGAAAGGTTCTCCTGTTAAATACTTACTGGCTCAATTCAGACGACATGTTAAGCAATGGTGTGTTAATTAAACAACCGTCAGTTGAGTTGATTAACGTGTCGTCTGGAGGGAGGCACACAACGCACACACAACCCACAGTATGCTAATCAGGAGAATTAAACAACGGAGCGAAACAATGCACTTGCACTTTGTTTAGGGATTAGTCAATTGAGTAATATGTCGTCTGGAGGGGGGTGTGTGTAAATCAAGTGCGTTGAGTACATTATCACAAAAGACCATAGAGGAGAGCGGCAAGAGTGGCAGAACGCAGGCGGCCGCTCAAGCATGCTCACAACAGATCCCCGGGCTCACCGCCATAGCAACCGAGGACGCCCACTGCCCCCACCAGGCAACTGGCATAGAACGCAACAAGGAGCCAGCTCCTGCATGCATGCATGCAGAGTGCCAAAGCAGCCACCCAAATGGAAAGGGAAGCGCAGCAGAAGGGAACCATGGCAAAGGGGGGGAGTCTACGGAATAAGCAACACCCCCAAGTGCCCAGGAACAAGGGAAAGCCCCCCCACTCCAACAGGGAGCACAGCAACCCACCAGAAGCATACCCACACTCCACCTCCACCTCCACCGTCAACTCACCTGGAAGCACGAGGGCCAGGGAAGCGGCGACCGGCGAGCCCCCCTCACCCATTCAAAATGGCCAGACAGTGAGCAACGGCCACACATGTTCCCAAGATGCACGAAATGCCAAGGCAAAGGGCGCCCGTGGGCGACAGCCAGCCACCTGCGGATGTTGTAGAAAACAGCCGGAGGTATGCACAACAATCCCAAGGACACGAAGCAGCCCCGGACAGCAACGACAACAATGCCTACACACAGGGCACATTCACAGCAAGCACAACGGCCCACCAGCACCCACCATCACACAAGCACATGGGACGGGGAAAGCCAGCCCAAGGCACAGACGACCATTACTACCGAAACGCACAGCCGCCGGCAACATGGAGCCAGAGGAAGAGGGGGCCCAGGATGATGCAGCCGAGGACACTGGCTCACAAACTCCAGGAGAGGGGAGCAGCCAGGACCCCCCGGAAAGAAACAGAGTGCAGCACTGGTCCCGGGCAGAAATCGGGCACTTCATAGAGCTCTGGAGCAGCCCGGAAGCCAGGAGGATCATGGCCACAGCCAGGCATGATCAGCTCTACCAATGGCTCAGCAGCAGATACAGGAACGGGGACACAACCACAGCAGCAAGCAATGCAAGGACCAGCTCCACAGACTCAAAAGGAAATACAAGGAAATTGTCACCCACAATAAAAGAAGCAGCGTCCAGCCACGCACCATGCCCTTCCACAACGAACTGGCACGCCTGCTGTTAGAGCGCCACGACATCGTCCCAGGACACACGGCAGGTAGCGGGGTCACCACCAACGAGCCACCACGCACACGACAACAAACACGGCTTGACCAAGGGGCGCAACGGGAGGTGGGCCCCACCGCATGGGTACCACAGCCGCCGGAATGGAGGGACGCCCCTCGCCCAGCACCCACCGGCAAGAAGGCCATGAGGGCATCAGCCGAAGCATGGCCAGCCAAGGTGAAGCCAAAGAGCCGCCTCGCGGGATCCCAAAGACCATCAGCGCTTGCGAGGCCACCACCCGTGCTGCCCAGGACAGCCACCACCTCAAAGAGCGTCTTCCCCATGCCAGACTCCTCCAGCAGCAGCAGCGCCATGGCCTTCCTACAGCACATCTGTGCGGACATGCAGGTAGAGGATCCCGCACCCGACCCGCTGGTGCCAGAGACCCAGCAGGAGGACAAAGAGCCAGGGCCATCGCTCCCGAGGGTGACACCCGCAAAGGGGCATGTGGCTGCCACTGCAGAGTGAGTGCTGCGGGCAGAAACGGCACCCCGTACGCGGCTGGGATCGTCGAAATGCAGCACCACGGTGCAGGGGTTCGCCTGCAGCATCTTGGATGCCGTGACAGAGAAAGGGCCAGTGTCACAGGAGGACCAGGTCGAAATGGAACAGCTCGTGAAACAAACAAGTGGGCGACGTGATGAAGCCAGAACTGTCACCGTCCCAGGAAGAGCTGCAGGACATTGATACGCAGGCCACCGATGACACCTTCATGGAGATGGAGGCGCTGGAGGAGGACGTGCCTCTGGAAGCCGAGCTCAAGGTCGGGGAGGCCGTGCTTGAGGAGGAGATTGAGGGGCCCCAACAGCCGGAGGATGCGGCGATGGAGGGAGCGGCCACTCTGGAGGAGGAGCCGCCACCACCACCTGCTGGCGAGTACGGTGAGGCCGCGGCCATTGAAGCCCGTCCCCTGACCAACACGCAGAGGTGTGTCCGGATGCGCAACAGGCGCAAGACAGACCGGCTGCAGGTGGCGAGGGACTTGGTCACGGCCACAGAGACAACAGGGAAACGCATCCACGGGCTGTTCACATGTATGGTGGGCGAGGAGGAGGCCAGGCGCACCAAGGAGCGCATCCTCACCATGCGGGCCACGCGCACGGCCACTCAAGCTGTGGAAGATTGCGCCCAAGCCATAAGGGAGGTGGGGGGGATGTGCATCAAGGTCTAGAGAACCATGTCAATGGGATGACCGAGGCCATGGCGGCCACCAATGCCATCATCGACCAAGGCATGCGGGAGCACACAGCAGCCATCGACCGCCAAACCGAGGTGCTCAGGGAGATCGCCCAGTCATTCCGGGGCACCTACCTTGGGCCCCCTCAGCCTGCCCCCTACATGGTGCCGTACGGATACATGCCGCCACCACTGCAGCAGCAGTACCTGCCCCTGCCAATGGCCGCAGCATATCAGGCCCCACGTGCGGTGCCGGCAGCAGCAGGTGCCTCAGGGAAGGCAGGTGGGGTGGCCGGAGGGCAGGAACAGCAGCGCGTAGGCAGCCGGGCGAAGAGGGGCCGCAACATCCCACCAGACTCTGACGAAGAGGGAGAGGAGGAGGGGGAGGAGGCAGAGGAGGAGGACGAGGAGGGGACGGAAAGACCCTCCTAGCATGACATGGCCTAAGCCATGGTTGTCCCATGGGTCCTTAGGCCAGTCCACCAAGGGATCATAGGGGTATACAGTTGTTGTATCGCCCCCCAGCCCTAGACACGATAAGGCCCCTTTAGATCCCCGTCCCTCTGTCCGGCGCCTCCCTCAGCCCGTTCTGGACGCTCAAGGCCATGTCCATCAGCATCCCTTTGCAACATTGTTGCACACCCTGGATGCCTCTCGTTCCCGGCCCCATCCCCCCTCATTGCAGCCAACTCCAGTCGAGATGGCATCACCCTACAGGTCCGTGGGGCTCCGCGCAGGCCGCATTGTCCGAGGCCACAGGGCCCTGCGGCATAGAAGTGGGTTACGGGGCAGTCGGGCAGGGTGCATGGGCATTGCTGTGGCCTCCATGTCACTGATGGCTATCCCTCCTCCCCTCCCCCCTTCTGTTCTCGCCTCCCAGGGAATCTGCGCTCCCTCCGCCGTGCTATCCGCAGAAGGCGGAGGGCCCAAAAGGCTCTGCGTTCCACACTCTGGAGGTGGCCCTGGGAGAAGTCATACATCGCATTCGACGTCTGGAATGAAGCGTCCAGCATTGCAGCCGTTTGATCAACGGCCGGCCGTAGGCCCTTCCGCCGGCATGGAGGCCCTCACCCATCCCACCTCAGTCATAGCTTAGCCTCATCCTGCTGTGCCAATTCCCCTTCGCGCACCCCACTCTGGCCACTTCCTTTCACTCCCCTCTCTTGCAGGTGCGCTTCAGCCAAAACAAATCTTCCTGCCCTCCCATTCCCACGCTACCATAGTTGGCAGTCCCATGCTGCTAGCCTTGCCCCACCTCCCTCCTGCTCTGACACACCCACCACTCCTCCCGTCCTGCCCGCCCTCCCTCTGGCCACCCTGGCATTGGTGACTATGGAGCGAAGGGGGCTCGCCACGGCCTGCTTGCTGGGGGCGATCCAGGCGGCCATGCAGAACCACGGCGATGGCGATGAGGAAGACTTGTTACATGCCCAGCTGAGGCGCCTAAGTGGGGGCTTGCCCGCGGAGCCAGTGTTCAGAACAGAGGCCTTCCGCTGGCCCCTAGGCGCCGCCGAGGCCGTGCCTTGTCTCCAGGCTGCCATCCTGCTGCTGATTTGCCACCATGAGGCGACCATGATGATTGTGGAGAAGCTGGCTGAAGGCACGGCCGAGGAAACCCTGCACCGCGCACTCCCCCTGTCGATGTCGGCCGAGCTTCTTTCCGAGCGCGAGACTGTCTGCCGCTGGGTGCTCCCCCGGACGGACGGTGTATGGAAGGAGATGCAGGACTGGGACGACTGGGATGACAAGCGCTTCCGTGGGAGCTTCCGCATGTCCCGGACGACGTTCGAGGTGCTGGTGGCTGAGGTGACCCCAGTCCTGCTGCGGGAGTGTACTAACATGCGCCCGAGCATTCCTGTGTCTCGTCGCCTTGCCCTGATGCTGTACAAGCTGGTGTTCAACGTGGGCTACCTGCCACTGTTGACCATCTTCGGTGTGGGCGTGTCCACCACGTGCGAGATCTTCTGTGAGACGGTGAGCATGCTGAATGAGCTGTACCTGGCCGACATCATCCAGGCCGGGGATGAGAAGGAGAACATGTGTGGCTTCCATGCCCTGGGCTTCTCGAGGGTGGTTGGGGCGATGGACTCGACCCACATGCACATCCTAGCCCCCCCTCCCATGGCGATGAGTACTACAGCCGCAAGCATTTCTACAGCATGGTTCTCCTGGCGGTGGTGGATGCCAAGGGTCGATTCCTGGATGCGTATGCGGGCGTGTCCGGGCGGAGCCACGACACGGCCATCTTCTGGAACTCCCCCTTGGCTGCCAAACTGTCGTTGGGCCGCTTCCTGACTTCCAAGCCGGCTTCCGTGTGTGGCCTTACGGTGGGTCCGCTCCTCCTGGCCGACCATGCGTTCGCCCTGCAGCTGTGGCTGATGGCCCCGTACCGCTACCCCTGCAACGTCCAGCATAAATACAACTACTACCATTGCCATGCCTGCCTGCCTGTGGAGCGTTGGCAGTCCCTGTTCAGCTTGCTGGACTTGCAGGCCGATATCATTCCGGACGTGATGGTGTGCTGCTGCATCCTACACAACATCTGCGAGTCCCGTGGGGACATGTTACTGTCCGAGCACCCCGACCTCCCCCAGGTGGGTGAGGACACAGATGCCATCGCTGTGGACGTGCGGGACATTGCTCCATTGCCGGGCCTCGAGAATTCCATTGGGGAGCGCCGGGCCCGTTTGGAGGCTTCATGGGTGCATGAGAGCAGCTGTGCCTGGATCTGGCTGCACTACCCCCACCCCCGTGAGCGTTGGCTGTGGGGTTCCATCTGTGGACTGGCATCTCTCCCTGGCGTGCCACCCCTCTCCTCCTCTTCCCCTTCACCCATTCCATGGCTGGCTCCCTGGGGGTGTGGGCTCAGCTGTACCCTCTTCACCGCTGTGCCTTCCAGTCGCCTTCTCCCTTCCCGGGGGCGCCTGTCCTTTCCGTAGGCTCTGCCCTGCTTCGTGGTGGCCATGTGCCTTATTGCCCATGTCTGAGCTCCCTGCTGAATAACTTTTTCCAAACTGCCCCACTCTTGTCTTCTTTCCTTTGTGTGTGGGTGGATACTCTGGGAGGGAGGTGTTTGGGGCTGGGGGACGTGGGTCACCCTCACGGCTGCCTGAACTCCCATGTAGGGTGGGTGGGGGTGGCTCTCTGGGGCATGGGTGCCAATGTTAGGGGCTCAGTGCTGGGTGTGGGGTGCAGCAACTGTATTGGTGCAGCCATTCCTCCTGGCTGCCTCTTTGCCCGAGGCTTCTGTGTTCCGCCCATTCCTGAGGTGGCCAATGGGGTTTGGGAGGCGTGTCCTGCATCGGTTTCAATGGCGGCGCCCATGGGTTTTCGGCCGCAGTGTGTTCTGGGATACCTGCGGGTGGACTAGCGGAGGTCGGTAAGCGGAGAACATGGCAGCCGAGCTATCAGTCAGAGCTGCATACTTTATTAACAACCGGGGTGTTTGCCGTTTCCATGCAGCGCCTGCTGCAGCATGTCGTCTGTGTAGCACCGCCTCCTTAACGCACTGTCAGTACGTTATTTCCCCTCCATTGCTTAATATGTCATCCAAATTGTCATCAGGCATTTTAAGAACTATTTTAGAGCTTTTTGATGATGGTCTTTCTTGGTTATTATTAGGGATGTGCACTGGATCGGACCCGATCCACGATCCGAGTCCGGTCCAGTGGGAAATCGGATAAATTATCCGATTTCCGATCCCGCAGCTGGATCGGCCGATCCAATCCGAACCGGTCCGAAAAAGCTCCGAACCGGTTCGGCGGATCGGCGGATCGGCGGGCGCCCACTGGCGCCCACCGCCGCTTCCATTGGCGGGCGCCAGCGGGCGCCCGCCGATGAAAGTGGACAGCGGGGGGGGGAGGAGGGGGGCACTTACCTTCTCGGCCCGGTGGCTCCCGTCCGGCGCCGGCGCCTACTACTACTAGCAGGCTCCGCGGCCTGCTCTAGGGTGGCGCGCCGGGTGATGTCATCACCCGGCGCGCTACTCTAGAGCAGGCCGCGGAGCCTGCTGGTAGTAGTAGGCGCCGGCGCCGGACGGGAGCCACCGGGCCGGGAAGGTAAGGAGGGGGTGCGTGGAGGGGAGGAGGGGGCGCGCGGAGGGGGGAGGGGGGAGGGGGAGGGGGGCCCTTACCTTTCCGGCCCGGCGGCTCCCGTCCGACGCCGGCGCCTACTATTCCCAGCAGGCTCCGCGGCCTGCTCTAGGGTGGCGCGCCGGGTGATGTCATCACCCGGCGCGCTACTCTAGAGCAGGCCGCGGAGCCTGCTGGTAGTAGTAGGCGCCGGCGCCGGACGGGAGCCGCCGGGCCGGAAAGGTAAGGAGGGGGTGCGTGGAGGGGAGGAGGGGGCGCGCGGAGGGGGGAGGGGGGCCCTTACCTTTCCGGCCCGGCGGCTCCCGTCCGGCGCCGGCGCCTACTATTCCCAGCAGGCTCCGCGGCCTGCTCTAGGATGGCGCGCCGGGTGATGTCATCACCCGGCGCGCTACTCTAGAGCAGGCCGCGGAGCCTGCTGGAAGTAGTAGGCGCCGGCGCCGGACGGGAGCCGCCGGGCCGGAAAGGTAAGGAGGGGGTGCGTGGAGGGGAGGAGGGGGCGCGCGGAGGGGGGAGGGGGGCCCTTACCTTTCCGGCCCGGCGGCTCCCGTCCGGCGCCGGCGCCTACTATTCCCAGCAGGCTCCGCGGCCTGCTCTAGGATGGCGCGCCGGGTGATGTCATCACCCGGCGCGCTACTCTAGAGCAGGCCGCGGAGCCTGCTGGAAGTAGTAGGCGCCGGCGCCGGACGGGAGCCGCCGGGCCGGAAAGGTAAGGAGGGGGTGCGTGGAGGGGAGGAGGGGGCGCGCGGAGGGGGGAGGGGGGCCCTTACCTTTCCGGCCCGGCGGCTCCCGTCCGGCGCCGGCGCCTACTATTCCCAGCAGGCTCCGCGGCCTGCTCTAGGATGGCGCGCCGGGTGATGTCATCACCCGGCGCACTACTCTAGAGCAGGCCGCGGAGCCTGCTGGAAGTAGTAGGCGCCGGCGCCGGACGGGAGCCGCCGGGCCGGAAAGGTAAGGAGGGGGTGCGTGGAGGGGAGGAGGGGGCGCGCGGAGGGGGGAGGGGGGAGGGGGGCCCTTACCTGCCCGGCCCGGCGGCTCCCGTCCGGCGCCGGCGCCTACTACTACCAGCAGGCTCCGCGGCCTGCTCCAGGGTGGCGCGCCGGGTGATGTCATCACCCGGCGCGCTACTCGAGAGTAGGCCGCGGAGCCCGCTGGTAGTAGCCGCCGGCGCCGGACGTGCCGAGAAGGTAAGTGGCGGGGAAGGGGGCTTACCCCCCCCGGAGCCGTCCGCTTCTATCCGCTGGCGCCCGCGGGCGCCAGCGGATGGAAGCAGGCGGCCCCAGGGGGGGTAGGGAGCGCGGGGGAGGGGGTTTACCTGCCGGGGCCGTCCACAGCGGACGGCCCCGGGGGGGGGGAGGGAGTTAGGCCCCCCCTTACCCACCCGCCGCCATTTTTTCCTCATAGACTTGCATTGCAATGCAAGTCTATGGGGAAAAAAATGGCGGCCGATCCAAAAATTTCCGATTTTTGGATCGGGATCGGACTCGATCCGGTCCGGGGGGCCTCCGATTTTGTCCGAACCGGTCCGGGACAAAATTGGAGGTCCCGATCCGGGTCCCGATCCGATCCGGGGGGTCCGTGCACACCCCTAGTTATTATGTACTGCACTGTGTCCCTGCCCACCCCCACCCCCTGCAGCTAATCATACCTTTGTGTCATTTTATCATATGCTGTTTTATTACTATTTTCTTGTTATTTTATTTTTAGTTTTTTCATTTACTTGTATGCCACCCAGAGAATTTTGGTTATTTGGTGGTCTAAAGACGTAAATAAAGAGGGCTTGAGTAAGCAAAAAAAAAATCTCTTGCCAAAATTTGGAGTCCTTGAACTTCACAAGCTGAAGTTGCTATAATATTTTAACTAATGTAGACTTTCATTTCAGGAGCTCTCTCTCAAAATACAGAAATCAGAACACCCTCTCTCCAAAGACCACAGATCGTTTATTTCTTCTGTATCTCTTCCAGATTAATAACATACGTTCAAACTGACAAGTGATAACTCCAAATGCCAGCTGTTCATACTCAGATCAGTAATACATAAATTGAAAAACCTTCAAGGGCTTTTAAAGTCTCATCCTAAATGCTTCCTGAGCCTTAGTGATTGGAGAGCTAAGCAGACTTCTACACTGGCTGACTCTCACAAGCTATTATATTGCATATTCTCATGTTGAATCTTAAGCTTTTCACTGAAGCATGTAATTGTTCTGTCATGGGATAGTAGATTCAGGTGACTGATTTTTCTGAATACAAAGAAATCGTAACTGTAGAATTTAAGAGCATCTTACCTGTTAGGAGCCAAATATCAGACATTTTCTAACCTTGTTCTGTTCACTGACAGGCCCTAGAGAATGCAAATTCAAATTAATTAAGCAACCTCCCTTTTGTCTTGATTAGAATATTCCCCATTTGAAATGTAACATAAGATTGTCAAATGCAAGAAACTGTCTTCTAAACCAAACCTCAGCAGGACCTAAACTACTGCTTTAAAACAGTTTAAAACAGTAGTGGCAACTGTTGGGTAGGGTGACCAGATAAAATCCAGGTCAGGGCTCACGTAACTTTAACAGTTGTAGAGAAAAGGGAATTTCAGCCAGTGTCATTTGTATGCAATTAGTTCCTGGTGAAATTCCCTCTTCATCACCACAGTTAAAGTTGCAGGCACTATACTAGAGTGACCATATACAAAAGAAGATAGAGCCCCTGCATCTTTAACTGTGGTGATGAAGAGGGAATTTCACAAGGAACTAATTGCATACCATGACACTGGCTGAAATTCCCTTTGCTCTACAACTGTTAAAGTTACACGAGCCCTGACCTGGATTTTATCTGGTCACCCTACTGTTGGGGCACAGGACACGCTCCATATAAAGTGTCATATCCTGCTTAGTGTAGATTTGGCCCTGGTTGGCATGTAACAACAATCTAGAGTACAGGTTGAGTATGGGTTGTTGTTGAATCATGGGTTGTCATTATGTGCAAACCCTGCACTATGGTTTAACTATGAGTTGTTATCCATGAACAATCCGGGGTTCACAACCCAACAACAAACCATGAGTTCTTTTCTTGGATTATTTGTTGCTAACAACTCATAGTTAAACTTTAGTGCAGAATTCGCACGTAACAACGATCCACAAGGACAACCCACAATTCAACTTTGGGCCATCATTATGTGTGGACCAGGTAACTCCACTTTTCTTCATGGCACATCCTTTTTTATTTTATTTTTAGAGTGTTAACCAATAGGTGATTCTTCATCTGGTCTATAGGCTTCTGTACATCTGTACATCTGGTCCAGCAGATGTATCTGCAGAAATCTTTAATCACACATGAATTGGACAGCTTATGGAACACAGTTTATAGCACATCTCAGAGCATAGTTATGCCAGCAGGAGAAATCATGTGCTACTCTAGTTAAACTGTACCCCTTCAGAATTCAGAACAGAGATGGACCACTTCTTGCCCAGCCTTTTCCTGACGTTCTGCTTTTCTATCTGCAGGCATTTTTTTAAAAAAAAAATGCAGGAACATTCAATTTTGATCGACAACTCAAGAAGTTCTGTGCCACATGGTCTTCCCACTTCTGTAATTTGGCCTTCATTGAAATGTTTGTATGATGTATATGTCCATGGATTTTGTATAGTAGGGGGTTTGTCCACAATGTCATGAAAGAACCCTGATCATTTCCTTCATAGAATATCAAATATTTTGATATTATAAAAGAGTTCTTCTCTGATTTCTAACACAACAAGCAAATAAGATTGTTAAAATATTAACTGTGCCTTATGTTAAAAAAAAGTGATTTGTTTGTTACAGTGCAATTTTATTTAATTCCTCATCCCCACCCCCACCCCCACCCCCAATACAGGTGTTCAGTTCCAGCCATGGAATTTATACAGATGACACTTTGTCTAATAAAGAATACCATAGAGTGAGTTACCCTAGCAATTCTGCTCACAGATACAAATCTCCTCACCAAAGCAACACAAGATTTTAAAAATAAAACATAAAGGTTAACAATAAGACATAATATGCAAAACTAAACAAAAAGGTAATGCCCTAAAATAATGTCCTGGGTACTGTAAAATGTTACCAATTAGTAGGGAAGTGTATTGTATCATTAAAATGTATGATAACGATACAATATGGTCTTTATCGTGCATACGATTAACGATAATGATACGATACAACTTCGAACGATAATTATCAGAGACGATAAAAAACCCTACGATAATTATCATTTTTATCGTTTTATTGTAAGTCTCTTTCTCTTTTGCCGCCACATGGACGGAGCTAGAAGGTGAGGTGTGCTTGATGAGACAGTGACCAATCGTGCAGCAAGGATTCCAGCAGGCTCCAATCACAATGTTGGAGGAGGGCTAAGGATATCCCCGCATAAAACCCCCACACTTGGTGTTCCAGCTCTGTTGGGAGTTAGACGTGGAGGGAGAAAGGTGGATTTTGTTGGAGCTCTGTCCTAGTTCCTGGGTCTTAGTTACTTGGTGGTGAATTGTTAGAGATTCATTGTAGTCTTGCATCTTTGTGTCTCAGCCTCTCAGGTTCGCTTGGCTGTGTGTTGCTTGAGAATTTGAGTTGAGTTATAATTTTTATTTTTATACATTTTCTGGTTGGTTTGATTAGCATGAGCGAGGGTACTGTGATTGAGGGAGTGTGTTTTCTCTCCTCTTCCTTGTTTAACTTTCTTTAAAAAAACAAAATGTAATATGTCACATCCCATAAACAGGTGAGAATTCACCCTCACCCTACCCTGGTCATACAATACTGGAATATGTATGAACTTTAGTTTTAGTTGGACAATTTGGAATACTCTGATTTAACAAAGATCAGTAGCCTTTTGAAATAATCAGAAAAAGGGACCTGTCTACAGAGGTACAAATAATGCTAGTAACATCCACTGTATTTACATGAGGAGGTTCTACACAAGAGCAAAATAAAGGACATTTAATCTCACATCCGCTCCAGATTTTTGTTTCATAATGGAAGTCTTACAGTATGGTTGGCAACACAGACATTCTAATGAAAGTAATTCCTGCTATTTGCCTCCAGTTCTTGGGGTTGGCAACTGGCAGCTAAATTCTGAAGGCACAGCAAAGCAAATTGCTGAATAGCTTTCTTCCCTTCCAGTCTGGAGGGACTGCTTTAGTGAGGGGCTGCAAAGCAAAAGCAAGCATCCCTCTCACACATTTTATTTCTTTTTGAAACACACTGCTACAGCCAATGTTTCCAGTCTGGAGATTCCTCTATTATTATTTTTTGTCACTACATCCCTGGGTCGTGGAGTCCATTACTGAGGGACTGCAGAAGCATCCCCCTCACACATTTTTTTTTTGAGACTCTGGTCCAGGCAAAGTGCCTACCTGTACCCTGACTTATATGATCTGGGCAATGTGCCTACATGGCCTAAATGAACTGGGCAATGCGCCTACATGACTTATATGAACTGGGCAATGCGCCTACATGACTTAAATGAACTGGGCAATGCGCCTACATGACTTATATGAACTGGGCAATGTGCCTACATGACTTATATGGACTGGGCAATGTGCCTACCCAGAACGTCAATTATGAACTGGGCAATGTGCCTACATGACTTATATGAACTGGGCAATGTGCCTACAAGACTTATATGAACTGGGCAATGTGCCTACATGACTTATGTGGACTGGGCAATGTGCCTACCCAGAACGTCAATTATGAACTGGGCAATGTGCCTACATGACTTATATGGACTGGGCAATGTGCCTATATGACTTATATGAACTGGGCAATGTACCTACATGACTTATATGAACTGGGCAATGTGCCTACCCTGAACGTCACTTACAATTCCATCATTTTTAAAGATAAAGGGATGAAACTTGACAGCATGGTAGCTCTTAAGTAGGGATTGAGCCATGCCAAGTTGAAAGCAGATTGGTTCATGCCTTGAATTTTAGGGGAAAAAATTGAAGTCAAACTTTTAAAAAAAATATCCTAAAAATCAAGGCACGAACCGATCTGCTTCCAACTTGGCATGGCTCAATTCTAGGGTGACCACTAGGGTGTGGCCTAGTGGCTAAAGTGTTGGACTGGGAGCTGGGAGATCTGGGTTCTACTCCCCACTTAGCCATGAAAACCCATTGGGTGACTTTGGGCCAGTTGCAGACTCTCAGCCCAACCCATCTCACAGGGTTGCTATTGTGAGGATAAAATGGAGAGGAGGAGGATTATGTATGCCACCTTGGGTTTCTTGGCGGAAAAAAGGTGGGATATAAATGCAATAATAAATAATAAAACACTGTCAGGATTTCCCCAGATTTCTCCTAGTTTTTGTTCTATCCTCAGTGTCAGGGGGGATTTTATGCAATAGTCTATAATGACCTGGAATTACACACTTTCCCTTTTAAGGCCACCATTAGTGTGGCAGGGGGGAATGACATGCTTTCTGGAGGTGTGTCATTCTCTCCCACTGCTCCAATCAAGGCCTTAAAAGGGAAAAACGTGTCATTCCCAGGCATTATAGAAAAGGGCCTGATTGGAGCGGTGGGGTGGGGTGAGAATGACATGCTTTCCCCTCCTCCGCTCCAATTGGGGATTTTAAGGTGGCCCCAGAAAGCCATTTTCCTGCCCCCCCCCACTAGGTGTCCTCTTTTTTGGTTTCCCAAATATGGTCACCCTACTCAGTTCTTGCACAGGCTGCATTTCCATCCCTAGATATTTACTCAAAAGTAAGACCCATTGAATTTCCTTGGTTCTTGAAAAGCAACACACTTGCTTTTAGATTTGCCAGTCTCAGCATTCTATGTGTGCTATGAATGCCTGCTCTGTCTGTCCCTATAGTTTCCTGCAAGGTCCAGCCAGGGGAAGCCAGTAAATTAAACCCAGGGGTGGAGGGTGGGATTCCCTCAGGTTCATCTGACAGCAGGTGCTATAGAACATGGACCTTCCAGGAGTGTTGAGGCTGGATTTCTGGCAGACCCAGCCAAGCAACTTTATGGCCTGTTAGTCCCTCCATTTGGTAGCCTGCAGAGCACCTGCCTCATAAGGCAAATGGCCACATGAGAACAGTTATTATGGCCTGCTACTTTGTTTGTCTTTAGTAGTCTGTGGTCCAGATCTCTACAGAAGGGGGAATAGTGTTTTGTGGTTGGGGTCAGTCTAAATTATCTCCAGGGGTCCCTGAGTCAGTGCCTCTGATAGCAAAGAGATTGAGGATTTTCCCCAACTCTGTTACTCTTGAAGTTACTAGGCCTGTTGAAAATAGATTTTATAACATAAGCATGAAAACAGTGAATACCCCTTTTAACTTGTTAAACCAATGAAAACATGCCACACAAGAAGTCTTAAGATATGAATGGTTTATAAAGAAAAGTAAATGCAAAAGAACATCAGATGCAGAAGTGAAATCTGAAACGTTACTATTAGTAGTGGTAGTAGTAGTAGTAGTAGTAGTATCCTGCCTTTTGCCCAATGCTGGGCCTCAGGGCAGCCTTACAAAACTAAAACATATACAGCTAAAACCTATAAATAGGAATATACTAGGCTGACCATATGAAAAGGAGGACAGGGCTCATGTAACTTTAACAGTTGTAGAGAAAAGGGGATTTCAGCCAGTGTCATTTGTACGTAATTAGTTCCTGGTGAAATTCCCTCTTCATCACACCAGTTAAAGTTGCAGGGGCCCTGCCTTCTTTTGTATATGGTCACTCTAGTATAGTGCCTGCAACTTTAACTGTTGTGATGAAGAGGGAATTTCACCAGGGACTAATTGCATACAAATGAAACTGGCTGGAAGTCCCTTTTCTCTACAACTGTTAAAGTTACATGAGCCCTGTCCTCCTTTTCATATGGTCAGCCTAAATATACGAAAGTAAAAAATATAATTAAATACTTTTCAATATTAAAGCATTTTAAACATTTTAAATACATAACAATTTAAAAGTCAAAGGTATAGACAGAGGTCCAGATGATTTGCCAAAGGCCTGCTGGAACAAAAAAGGGTTTGTCTGCATCCAAAAACACATCAAGGAGGAAGCCAATGTAGACTGCAAGGATTAGAAAGAAAATCCATGTGTGTACACTATGCAAAATAAACAACAGCTCAACCTTATTAGAAAAACAGGGTGACTAGGCCGAAACCAGCGTTGTAGGCCCAGAAGCACTTTGAAAGGTTTCAATATTGTACTTAAAACTTAACACCAGCCCAAACTAATTAAATGAAGTGTTTGAAGCTTTCAACTTATAGCAGTATGGACCAAAATCTTAGAAAAGAGGGAAGGGGCACTGTGTGTGAGTAGGGTGGGGGAAATTAAAAGAAAGGTATAGCTACCTATTCCCAGGAGAGATCTGAAGATCAGCTTACCATGGATCCAGAGGAACCACACCCTGCTTCACCAGGGAGCAAAAGAGCAAACTGGCCTTATGAAGATAGCCCAAAATACTTTCAGAGCCAAGGGAATGCATGTTCCAGAAGAGAAAAGAGAAACCTTCTTCTTCTTCTTCTTCTTCTTCTTCTTCTTCTTCTTCTTCTCTCAAAAGGTCTGTGCTAGAGGCAGCGGCCATTTCACTCACCCACCCCACATTCTAAGGCAGGAGGGAGGGGGGAGAGTGACGCTACTGAGCATGTGTCAGTGTTGCGTTATGACTTGAATGAGAGGTTAAAATAGTCCTTAAAAGTCAACCAAAGGGAATTTTAAAAAAACGAAAAGCTTTCCATCAACTACAGTCAAGGAGGAAGAAGACCCCACCACTGGATTAGTTAATAAGGCTCTAGAAATTATGCAAATTGAGAGCACAAAAATTCTCAACCCGGAAGTAAATTTTACAAAAGCAGGGAGACAGGTTTGTATTCCTTTTCTAACGTAAACTGCTCTCCTTCCCCCACTCTTTCACCAATCTTCTTGAAATTTTCAGGTAATGTAAAACAAATATTTCTTTCTGGCACCTGTAAATTTCAGAAAGGTTGATGAAATATTTTCGATTTTATGGCTGTTAGAATGACCCCTCCCCAATTATCACTTTAACATGGCGGAATGTGTTTTTTACTGACAGCCTTTAACAATGGAGGCCCGGCTGTGCCTCCATTAATTACATATTATGAGAGTCTACTGGAGATTACTGTCCTCTATCCAGCAACCAAAAGCAAGTCTAGTATGACTTATCAAATGTTGCCAAATACAAAATAGTATTGCATGCTGTCAATTATGGTATGATTACATTAAATTAAACAAAGATGGGGGAGTGGCCAGGCAGGCATGGAATAAAGTCGTAACTCACTCGCTCTCCTAAAGAAGCAATGATTTAAACACAAATTCCTTATCCTGGAGCGGTGAATTGTTATTTAAAGACAAGAAATGCTGATTGGAAGTTTTACTGCATCTGTGTGAAAAGCTGGCTGCGGTTTCATTGCTGGCTCAGCGAGAGGAAAACGAAACTAAAATCGGAGCTTTGGAGCCTGTGATTCACCTTAGGAATGCAACTAATGAAGGTAAATAATGGATTTATAATTGCTGTACTAAGGCTGGCTGACTGACAGATACGCTGGAGGGAGAGATTGAACTGGAAATATATGCGAAAATAGACTTTTAAACCCCAGCGAAAGTGTTAGTAGCCGCCAGTTTGCCAGATTGAACGGAGAGAGATCTGAGTGGCAAGGCAGTAGGTGGGGGAGGATTTATGAGCAAGAAGAAGCAAAAAGGGGAGAAATTAACTACTCCCGCCTGGAGCCGGCCCTCTAAAGATCATCCGTCAGATAAGAATTGGCAAAGATTAATTCGGTCTGAAAACATAGCGGACAAGCAGCCGGAGAAAGCGAAGAAGGCCTCTCCGAGTAAAGCTGGAAGTATGCCAGCTGCAATTCCTAAGGTGGCCAAAGAGAGTCAGGTAGATCCAACAGATGAATTAATGAAGAAAATTGAAAAGATGTTTGAGATGGCAATGGTGAAGCAAGACGAAAGATTGGAAAAGGCATTGGCAAAGCAGGAGGATAGACTGGCAAAAAGAATTACAGAGTCACAAACTGAGCTTATGGCAGGCCTTCAAGAGGTGGTGAAAGATGTTGTGGCTTTGCAGGAAGAGACTGGAGAGCTGAAGGAACACTGCAAGAAGCAGGGAGAGCAAATGATGCAGCTGGATTTGCGTCTAATAGCCTTGGAAGACAGGGACAGAAGGGCAAATATTCGGATAAGATCTTTTGGGGAACAAGAGGGGGAGAGCCCTAAGGACTTAAGAGATTTAATTTTGGCGTGGATTAAACAGCAGGAGCCCCAGGAAACTTGGGAAATGGCAGATATTGAGAGGGCCCACAGAGTGGGCTACAAGAAGAAGGGGATAATCCCAAGGGATATAATTGTCAAATTTGCTAATTATTATAAATAAGAAAAGCTTTTGCAAGCAATTAGACGTCAAGGCTAGCCGATACTACAAGCATCACTGGTGGAGATATATCAGGATCTTTGCCCTCAGACTGTCCAGTGGAGGAAGAGTGTCAGAATGTGTACAGGGGCATTGAGGAAAAGATCGATAACATACAGCTGGGGGATTTATGTGGAAAGGGAAACAACAAAGAATAACATCATGTGAGCAAGGAATAGAACTTTTGGAGAAGTTGGGCATAGTGGATGCCACAGATGATGGAGAAACAAAGTAAGATGAAGATGCTGCAGGAGGAAGCAATCAATAAAGAATTTTTATTGTAATAGGGATAAGGGATAAGAAGAGTTAAAAGGAGGGGAGGGTTAGACTTTGTTCCGGATGGCTGGGTTGCTTTCCTCCCCCCCCAAAGAGTTCTAAATATATTGGGACCAGTGCCCAGAAGGCTTGTGAGGAGGGGGGTGAAATTGTGGGTGTATGTGGGGGGGAGGGTAAGGGAGGGGGGATGAGTGTTTCACAGAGGGAGACCAACTTAAAGATGTGTGTGAAAGGGAGAGATGGAAAATAAATTAAGAATTGCAACTTTAAATGTTAAAGGGCTAGGAACGGTTATCAAAAGGAAAAGAATTGAAATGTTGTTTAAAAAAATAGATATAATTTTTTTGCAGGAAACTCATCAAATAAAGGAGGGTGTTAATGAGCTGCGAATGAGGGATATGGGCTTTTATGAAAAGTCATTTGGTACTTCTAAAGCGAGAGGGGTGGCAATAATAATTTCAAAGAAATGTGGTATTAATATTCAAAGTGTAAAGAAAGATAAAAATGGAAGGTTTCTCATAGTGTACTGCAGGTTGGGAGAGGAGGAATATGTATTGATTAATGTCTATGCTCCAAATGGGAAACAAATGGAATTCTTTGATGAAGTATTTAATGTGGTGGGAGAGGTGGGTAAAAAGAATAGTGATGGCAGGAGACTTTAATATGGTACTTGATAAAGGGAAAGATAGGGATAATATTTCAAGAGACATTAAGAGGGAGGGGAAGACCGAATTAAGCAAATTAATGGAAGGTAAAGAATTAATGGACGCTTGGAGAGTATTAAAAGGGGAAGAAAGGAAGTATACCTTCTACTCACCTAGATTCAAGAGTTATTCAAGGATCGACTTTATTTTTGTATCAAAGAATATGTTACCTAAACTCACAGATTGTGACATTGGGGTAATTAAGGTCACCGACCACACATTAATGATGATGGATATTAAAATGAAGAAGGATTATAGACCAGCAAAGAGATGGAGATTAGACATAAGGTTATTAAATAATAAAAATATAGTGGAGAAAATAAAAAAAGAAATGCAGGAAATTTGGGAGATTAATGAAAGAGAGACTAACTTGCAGGGCTTACTGTGGGACACTATGAAAGCAGTGGTAAGAGGGATATGTATTAGGGAAATGTGTACCCTAAAAAAACAACAGGAAGTACAATATAAAAAAACTGAAGAGGAGATAAGGAGTTTAGAGGAGAGGTTAAGAGAGACTAAAGATAAACGTCTATTTGCCCAAATTCAAGCTAAGAAAAAGGAATTAGAGAAAGAAGAATTAGAACAAGTCCAAAGGAATTTGTTATATTTAAAGAGAGATTTTTTTGAATATAGTAATAGAAACTCGAAGATGTTGGCTAGATCCACTCAGTCTGAAAAGACTAAGAATATGATAGGGGCAATTAGGGATAAGTCAGGGAATAGTTGTAATTCAATGAAAGATAAATTAAATATATTTCAGGAATTTTATAGAGAATTATACACATCAGATTTGGATCCACAAGTCAAGGTACTGGAATATGTAGAGAGGAATTGGAAAATAAGATTGCAGAAGCAAGATAGGGATTGTATGGAAGGATTAGTTACTGAAAAAGAAATTGAGGGAATTATTGATAAACTAAAAGGAGGGAAATCTCCGGGGATGGATGGTTTGGGTCCGGAATACTATAAGATTTTTAAAGAAATGTTAATACCAAGACTAAAAAAATTGTTTAACAATATAATAGAAGGAGGAAAGACCCCACCATCGTGGGATCATTCCCTGATTATCTTAATCCAGAAACCAGGTAAGGATTTGACGGATCCAGCATTTTATAGACCAATATCGTTAATAAATCAGGACTCAAAAAATTTTACAGCAATAATGGCAAAAAGAATGGGTACATTTATTTATTTATTTTATTTATTTATTACATTTGTATACCGCCCCATAGCCGAAGCTCTCTGGGCAGTTTTCATAGGATTAAAAACAATTAAAAACAATATACAAAAATTAAAACAGCAAAAACATACAACATACACACAATCTGTACATTTAAAAACCACTTCAACACTTCAAAAACTACAAAAACAAAACAAAACAAACCCAGGCTCCTCAGATATTGCCAAATGCCTGAGAGAAGAAGAAAGTCTTGACCTGGCGCCGAAAAGATAACAATGTTGGCGCCAGGCGGGCCTCATCGGGGAGATCGTTCCACAATTGGGGAGCCACCACAGAGAAGGCCCTCTCTCTTGTTGCTGACCTCCGAGCTTCCCTCGGAGGAGGCACTCGGAGGAGGGCCTTAGATGTTGAATGTAGTGTTCGGGTAGGTTCATGTCGGGAAAGGCGTTCCATCAGGTATTGTGCTCCCAAGCCGTGTAAGGTTAAAATCAGCACCTTGAACCGGGCTCGGAAACATATATCTAAATATATTAAAAAAGACCAATGTGGATTTATCTCTGGTAGGCAAATGCCTAATTTAATTGGAAGAGTTTTAAACATAATTAATATCATTTAAAAAAGGAATTTAAAAGCAGGTTTATTAGCATTGGATATATTCAAAGCCTTTGATTGCGTGGAATGGCCAGCGCTTAAAATAATTTTAAAAACATTTGGGTTTGGAGATAAATTTATGGGAGTGATTGATCAGTTGTATAAAAATAATAAAGCTGAAATAATGGTTAATGATTGGTTAACACAACAGATTACACTAGCTCGAGGAACTAGGCAAGGATGTCCACTTTCACCGATCTTATTTGCAATAGTGATAGAAATTTTGGCAAATGTGATAAGGGAGGATGAAAGATTAAAGGGGATAGGAGGGAAGGAGAAGATTAAAATGAATATGTTTGCGGACGACACATTGCTGACATTAGAAGATCCCCTGGAGAGTGGGGAGGTGATTAAGAAGCATTTGAGAGAAATTGGGGAAATCATGGGCTTACAAGTTAATTGGGGGAAGTCAGAAATGATGTTATTTAATTATAACAAGGAAGAGTTGGAGGAGTGTAAAAATAAGTTAGGTTTTAGGCTTAAAAATACAGTACGTTATTTAGGAATTAATATTGCTAAAGATTTAGATAGGTTAGAGGAACTTAATTTTGTAACTTTGAAAAAACAGATAGGAGGAAAATTAGAGATATATAGAAAATTAAAACATTCTTGGTTTGGTAGAATAGCGGTTACTAAAATGAAGATACTACCTAAGATTAATTTTTTGTTTAGAATGTTACCGATTAAAATATCAGAAGCTGAGTTAAAAAGTTGGCAAAATATGATTAACGCTTTTTGCAATGGAGACAAGAGAGCTAGGATTAATAAAGGGTTATGGTATAAGGCTCAAAAGAAAGGAGGTTTGGGACTTCCAAATATTAAATATTACTATATTGCTAATCAGTTAAGATATGTTATAAATAGTATATTAGGGGAGGAAGATCTTGAATGGTTGGAATCGCAAACAGGGGAAATAGATTTTAAATTGCGAAATATTTTTTTTATTAAATTGCAAAAGAAAGATAGGAGGTGACTGGACAACCTGTGGTTGGAAAATATTTTAGAGATCTGGGAGAAATTTAAAGGAAAGTGGATACCAGGAGATTCCCCACTTGCCCCAGTGGTAGCAGTGGGAAACTTCCCAGGGGTCTTAAAAGCAGAGATAGAAGAGAGACTGAAAGATCAGGAAACAATTAAGTTAAGGAATTGGATGGAAAGAATGAAGGATAATGAGCAAATTAAAGAGGTATTAAAAGGACAAAAGATAGCCTGGTTCAAATGTTTACAATTAGGGAAATGGACTCAGGAATGGAAAATGAAAAATAAGAACTGTAGAAACAACACAAGATTTGAAGATTTAATTGAACTAAAAGGAAGAAAAGAAGAAATTAGAAATAAGAAAGGATTGATTAGTGAGATATATAAAATATTGATAGATGATGATCTTCAGGACTCTATTAAAGCTATAAAAATGATCTGGGAAGAAGATGTAAAGGAAAAAATTAATGATTATAACTGGGAGAGGTTGTGGAATGCAAGAATGTTAAAGCTGTTGTCGATTAGAATTAAGGAGAATTTTTATAAGACAGTGTGGAGATGGTATCTAACACCTGTAAGATTTCACCAGATAGATAAAAAAGTGTCTAAGAATTGTTGGAGAGGATGTCAGGAGGTTGGAACTTATTTTCATATGTGGTGGAGCTGTGAACATGTACAAAAATTTTGGAAAAGGGTGTTTAAAGAAATAAGTGAAATAATTGGAAGTAAATTGGAATTAAGCCCAAAGATAGCTCTGCTAGCAGTATGGGATAGAGAGAATGAGAATAGAACTAAGAGAGAATTGATAAACAACCTCCTGGCACCCGTTAGAATAATGATTGCTAAAAATTGGAAAGGACAAGGAAGCTATACAATAGAAGAATGGTATAAAGAAATATGGGATATGGCACTGAATGATAAATTGACGTGTAGAATGAAAATAAGGAGGGGAATGTCCAGTAAGAATGATTTTGGAGAAATATGGAGTCCCTTTTTGGAAAGACCTTTCCCCACCCTGCCCGCTGGGATGGGGAGAGGAGATTGCGGGCGAGGATGGGGAGAGGTGATGTGGGGGGCCACCATAGGCTGGCCCAGGGTGGTGCCACCGGAGATAGGAGGGGTCTGTGGCTATTTAAGGGGGACCAGGACCCCTCCAAATCTCCACTGTGTGCTGCGCAGCTAGCAGCAACACAGAGCTGATCACTCTACCAGCGAGGAGCTGAAGAACGACTTACCCCAGCAAGCGAGATTTGAATTGGCTTCAGGGTGAGCAGGATAGCGGCTAGAAGAGGCTCCCCGCTGTGCTTCTGCGGCTGCGAGCCGCTCAGCGGCAAGCCGCTCGGCGGCGGCCGTTTGAAGCGGCTAGAGAGCCGGAGGTGCTGCTGCAGCATTAGCTGCACCACAGCGATCGTCAGAGGAGTGGGCGGAAGAGGAAGCCCCAACGAAGATCCCGCCCCCTCCACAGCTAGCGCGGCAGCAACAGCGACAGGGAGAGCTGTCAAAGAACAGCAGGAGGGCTGCCTTCTCAAAGAAGCCGGCCGCAGCGGGGACCCGGCGGCGGCGTGTTCAGCTGCAAAGTGCTTGCCCGGCTGCTCGGAGCTGCACAAAGCAGCGCGACCCATCCGTGGCCAGGGGCGATCCAGGCAGCAAGCTGCGAAGGGGAAGCCCAGGCGTGAAAGAGCCATCCGGGAAAGGCAGCAACGGAGGAAGGCGGCTTCCACGGACTTCTTCTCCCCAGGCTGTGCCTTTCAGGTTTTGGGTAGCCTGGGGGGGGGGGGCATTTTAGGCTGTTCATAGCCATTTTAAACGCTGCTGAGTCCATCAGAAGTCCAGCAGGAGGGGAAAAATTCCCTGGAGGGGGGGATAGGAGGCCCCTGCCCTCTGGGTTTCTTATTCATATATAACTGACTTACTGAGTGAAATTTATAGCAGTTTTCTATTCAGTGTTGACAATACTGGGCTATTTTGTTATAGCAGTTTATATTTGTTCTTGTTTAAGTGCAAACAGCTGGGTGTGATTAACAACTTTACTTGGTCGTCACCCTTAGCCCAAAACCCGCTCTAGCATACGCAGGCCACTTAAGGCAGCTATTTAATTGCCAATTAATCCTGTTGGTATTACATGCACTAACAGGAAACAGGCCACCTGATCAGCTATTTATATTGCTGTCAATCCTGTTGGTATTATAGTCTCCCAGTAAGTCAGCTGTTTACGCAGCATTTGTTCATCGCAACGCAAACGGTCCATTGAGAATTCTTCCTCCGAGGAAGAACTGGACCCACAGGTTTCCAGCCTAGTGGCCAGATTACAAGCATTAGAAAAAGAAAAAGGTGTCTCAGCTACCCCTATTCCGATCCCGCCACGTACTCAGACTGAACGTAGGCACACCCGTAAGAAAAGGCATGACGATTTATTGTATACTCTTTCAGCTCGTCTGCTGGCGATGGAAAGCGCCTCGGGTGAACCTTCCAATGAAGTGCCAGTCACGGCAGCAAGTCTTGACACAGTTCTTCCCGCTTCCATCGCAGAACAGAGTACGGTGGCGCCTCCAGAGCCTACTCTTCAACACAACACCACGGTTTCGGGACCTGTGCCTACGCCTCAAGGTGAGCTGCCAACGCTCTACACCACACCGGTCTCTCAAGCGTCAGGTTTTATGCCAGCTCACTGGGGTTTTTCGCCATGGTTTACTGGCCCAGGCTCACAGATGGGAAACGTTGCTCACCCATCTTGGTTACCTCAAACAAATTTGTCCCAGGTCACTCCTTCTGCCTCTGCAATTGCACCTCTACTAGCAGGGGTAGCATCAATGGGGTCGGTGCAGCCCCAGCAGCCAGACGCCCAACTCAACACTAGTCAACAGGGGCTAACACAATCCCAAGTTTCTGATGCCACGGCCGCTTGCACTTATGTATGGCAGGGCCCCGCTGGCGCAGCTGGGGTCAGTGTTTCACAGGAAGTTAGGGATCCCTACGCAGGTGCTTCACACGATTGTATTCCTACCGGAAGTACATCTGCACCTTTGGGATATCATCTGCTCACGGCCACCAGGGAAAAAATTTGTAGAGGGGAGTATGTTGACATATTCTCCCTATTATTCCGAGAGCAAGAGAGTGCAGATAAGGACAAGGGTGCAGATAAACAGGCAGAAAGGCTCAAGAGGAAAAAAGTTGTTCACACCTGGGCTAATTGGTTGCCTGGTTTCCTCATATATATGGGAGTAATTTTGCAGCGTTTTCCTGGAAAAGGAGTTATTCTTACAAAATACCTCGATATGATATATCGAGCGTATTCTGAGTACGAGGGTGGAGCCTGGCTGGCTTACGACCAATCATTTCGTCGAAGGGCGGCATTTGATCACGCCCTGCGGTGGGATGTCAAAGATCACGATCTATGGTTACAGTTTATGACGCCAGCCCGGCCGGGATTCGGTGACAGGGCGGATAGCGGACATATCTTGGCCAAGCAACAGCCCGCGTCCACCTCCAGGGGGTACGCGGGCCAGGCGGTTCAACACCGCCCGCTCTGCTGGGACTTCAATAAAGGCTGCTGCACACGCAATCCCTGTAAATTCAGACACGAATGTCAAACTTGCTCAGGTTATCACGCCGCATCAAACTGTTTCAAAAACAGGAACGGAAAATGGCCTGTTAAGGATGCGCAGGGCCCTAAGCGATCTGGGGGGCAACAACCTCCTCCCAAAGGGACCCAGCCCGGTCAAGCTTAAGCCACTCAACAACTTATTGGCTGCGTACCCAAAAAGGCAGGAGGATTTATACCTTAGCTTAGGTTTTAAGGAAGGCTTTCGCATCCCTTTTCAAGGAGTTAGAAGTAGTTCATTTTCTAAAAATCAGAAATCCCTCAGTTCAATGGAGGATATAGCGAAGGAAAAAATTGGGAAGGAAGTCAAAGCAGGTAGGGTTTTGGGGCCATTTCTGACCCCTCCCATTACACATTTACGAGTTTCTCCTTTAGGGATGGTGCCTAAAAAGGCTCCTGGTGAATTCCGGTTGATACACAACCTGTCCTTTCCAAGGGGTGCTTCAGTAAATGATGCAATGCCTGAACATTTGAGCTCTGTTAGGTACGCTTCTTTCGACTCCGCGGTACACATGGTGCAGAAAAATGGACCAGGGGCGTTGATGGGCAAATACGATATAAAGGCCGCCTTCCGCATTATGCCCATTCACCCCGAAGATGTTAATTTATTAAGCTTTTGCTTCCAAGGGCAACTCTATGTGGATTATGCCCTACCCATGGGATGCTCTATTTCCTGCTAGGCATATTGCGCAGTAAACTTTTCAACATTTTAGGCAATAAAAGGTGTCGTTGAGGAGATTGCAAGGAGTACTGGGTCATCTTAATTTTGCCTGCAGGGTCATTGCCCTGGAAGGGCCTTTTTACGACACCTTTGTTGGGCTATGTCAGGCTGGCGTAAGCCGCATCATTGCATTAGGGTTACACAGGCCATGCGAGCCGATATTGCTGTATGGCTAAATTTTCTGGAACATTTCAATAGGGTATCATTTTGGCGGCAAGAACTTTTGGTAAAGGCAGACTGGTGGGTACATTTTGACACATCAGGTTCATGGGGTTTTGGGGTTATCTGGGGAAAGTGATGGTGTACAGCACAATGGCCCGGAAAATGGCGGTCCGACGGCACATGCCGGGACCTTACATTCCTTGAATTATTCCCCATAGTTGTGGCAGCACGTGTGTGGGTGCATAATTTAGCCAACACCACTGTATGGTTCTGGTGTGCCTACCAGGCCACAGTATAGGTAATCAATACCCTTTCCTCTCATAATCCCGTGTCAGGAGCTTGGTAAGAGCCTTTACTCTTCACTGTCTTGAGTTGACAATCTTTTTTCGGGCAAAGCATATTCCGGGGCTGAATAACGATATTGCAGATGCTGTGTCCCGACATCAGGTCCAGAGGTTTCGGGAATTGGCTCCTGGGCCCTTACAAGGCTGGAGAACATGCCTCTATCCCTTTGGCTCCTTTGAAGGAGGAGATAGAGCAGGCTATTTGGGCAGTCCTTGGCGCCTAACACCAGGGCTGCTTATCGCAACGCAGGTATGGAATTTCAGACATTCCGCATGGCAAATCAGCTGCAACTTCAGGTGGCCCATCCTGGGGGAGCATGTGCTCCAATTCCGTGTACATGCCACACGTAAAGGTTTGTCAACACGCACCGTTTCTCTCAAGCTAGCAGCTTTAGCTTTTAGGGCTATAGCTCGCGGCCTGGAGGATCGTACCTCGGATTTCCGGGTGCGCAGGGCCCTTAGCGGCTGGGCAAACGCTTCACCTCGCACCCCGATGCATAGGCTTCCATTATTCCCAGATATCTTACTCGGGCTACGGGCACAGTGGCCGCTACTTTGCCACTCCCAGTATGAACCAGGCTTATTCCTCGCAGCAGCATTAACAACATTTTTTGGGGCATTCGGGATATCCGAGTTTCTGGCCTCATCTAAGCTAGATACTCTCACACAGGCATTGCAATTTTCTAATTGTTTTTTAAAGAGTGCAGAGGCCCGTTTGCTTCTTCGATACTCATACACAGATCAGTCGGGTTAGGTCGTGGGATTTCATTATTCCCCTCCACCAATGAAGACTTATGCCCACTACAGGCTTCAGCAGCTTTCGTAACCCGGCGTGGGAAGGATGCTGGTTTTCCTGTTTTGCCACCAGGAGGGCACGCCCCTCACGAAATACCAATTCTGGGCAATAGCTAGGTGGGCTCTTGATCATATGGGTCTGCGCGCAGCAATGTTTGGTATGCATTCCTTTCGCATCGGTGCAGCGTCTACAGCAGCGGCTTGAGGATTTTCTCCTCAGATTCAGGCGCCAGGCAGATGGCGGTCCACAGCATTCAAAACATGTGTGAGGCATGTAAACACTTAAGCTAGACGCAGCAGATGCTAATGCTTTCATGTTTGTTCTAGATTTGCCAGTGTCTTCGGCACCCGTGCGGGTTTCCGTATGCAGCCACAGTATGGTCTTCTGGGCCAGCAAGCATGCAGCCAATTCCAGCTTTGGATCGCAGCCCGGCTTGAGTCAACACGCAACCATTCGTGGGCTCGGAAAATGTGGTATGCGGTGGGATGAGCTCACCCCTACCTTGCTGCAGCGGCATTCTGCTCGGTTCCCCCCACTGGTTTTTGCTTATGCATTTAGGGGGGAACAACTTGGGCTTAATGACGGGCAAGGCCCTCATTTTGCAAGCTTTGGCTGATTTTCAGCATATACGACAGCGCTGGCCCGGCATACGGAGTATATGGTCATGCATCTTGCTTCGGATGAACTGGCGGGTGTCCAGTCATCCCCTTGCTATTTGCACTTTGCCTCGGATGAACTGGCAGGTGTCCAGTCATCCCCTTGCTATTTGCACCTTGCCTCGGATGAACTGGTGGGTGTCCAGTCATCCCCTTGCTATTTGCATCTTGCCTCGGATGAACTGGTGGGTGTCCAGTCATCCCCTTGCTATTGGAAAGGCAAGAAAGCGGGTTAATACTGAGAGGTTTAAGGCCCTAGCGCAGCATGGGGACTTTAGTATTCAACATCCTAACATTAGCCGTTTTCGGAGGGAGCTCTATAGGTGCGACGGGGTTCACCGGTCTCCGCCTGGTAACCAGTTCTTTTTAGCATATATTCAGGAAGGGCTACGTAATGTTCTGCTTCCGGGGGGGGGGGAGACTGTGTAATGGTTTTGTCTCCCCCTGTGGCGGTAGGAGCGGGCATTTGATATGTTTTTAATGGTGAGCATTCACGGGCACTATTCAAGTGATTGGTAACGCCTGAGGGCCAACCACTGAGAGCCCTGCGGCATCAGTTGGGGGGATAAGGCTTACCTTTGGGGCCAACCTTTCTCGTCTACTCGGAGCCCTGCGGCACGAGTGGAGACGACACCGGAAGGCCACCCCCACCTCAGATTGGGGAAGCTCGGGGGGCGGCGAAAAAGCAGGCGCCACTTCCCGGGCTGTGAATGTCTCGCCCGACCCCTTCAATGGCCTGGCTGGCCATGCAAAATGCCCGCTTAGGTTACCTCCCCCCTTTATGCTTGCTTTTCTTGTAAATAAATAAAGTGGCCCTTGTTTAAATCCCAACTCTTGTGTCGCCTCTTCATTTCTCATCCTTCGCTCCGCAAAGACCTTTCCCCACCCTGCCCGCTGGGATGGGGAGAGGAGATTGCGGGCGAGGATGGGGAGAGGTGACGTGGGGGGCCACCATAGGCTGGCCCAGGGTGGTGCCACCGGAGATAGGAGGGGTCTGTGGCTATTTAAGGGGGACCAGGACCCCTCCAAATCTCCACTGTGTGCTGCGCAGCTCCCTCCCGCCCTCCCCTGTTGTCAGTGTGGGTTCGCCGGTCGTCTTTTTGAGGCCAAGTAGGAATTTTTTGCTCACAATCTAACTTGAGTGTGAGTTTTTTCACCTACTTCACACTGCAAAAGCAGGATGGGTGATAACTAGGTCAATCTGGCAATTTGGTCACTTTATTGGCGGTAGGAGCGGGCATTTGATATGTTTTTAATGGTGAGCATTCACGGGCACTATTCAAGTGATTGGTAACGCCTGAGGGCCAACCACTGAGAGCCCTGCGGCATCAGTTGGGGGGATAAGGCTTACCTTTGGGGCCAACCTTTCTCGTCTACTCGGAGCCCTGCGGCACGAGTGGAGACGACACCGGAAGGCCACCCCCACCTCAGATTGGGGAAGCTCGGGGGGCGGCGAAAAAGCAGGCGCCACTTCCCGGGCTGTGAATGTCTCGCCCGACCCCTTCAATGGCCTGGCTGGCCATGCAAAATGCCCGCTTAGGTTACCTCCCCCCTTTATGCTTGCTTTTCTTGTAAATAAATAAAGTGGCCCTTGTTTAAATCCCAACTCTTGTGTCGCCTCTTCATTTCTCATCCTTCGCTCCGCAATATGTATTAGGATCGGGGAAGGGACAAAAACCTTCAAAAGAACAAAGATCAAAGACATATGAGACATAAAATATTGAAATCAAATATCAGTGTATTAAATATTTGTCAAAAATTCAGTAAAGATGTGAGGATACAGAGGATATCTTGAAAATATCCTTTGCCGAGGAAAATTCCAAAGAGAATTTGGGGGAGCACATTTATTTTTCAGCTGTTCTGACCACCCTAGTTAGGCATTGCTGAAAGCCATGTGTGAATGAGACAAATATGTTCTTTGAAACACAAGCATCACACATGTACACTCACCAGAAAACCAGGTTTGGCTGCTTCCTGTTCATAGATTCAGGATAAATTTGTGTTTGCCTGTAATATATTCTAGAGCCATCATCTGCAAATAATTTATAGATAAAGCTTGTATTTTCAAGTAACAGAAGATGGTGCTAGTGTACAAATAAAATCCACAACTCCTCCATTAGAAGCAACAAGTCCTTAATATTAAGGAAAACATAGCACTTCAATTTCCTTCTTGTATTCATATTCATTGATATCTCTTGACTGTACCAATTCAGAATGCAAGCAGGGGTTCAATGTTCTCCCATACAAAAGCAAGCAAACAAAAAAGGCTAGAGAAAACTAGATGTCAGGGAGAAGGCTTATAGCCTATAATTCTCTCTCTCCCCCTCTACAAGAATTCGGTTTGACACCTGGTTCTCCGATTATGCGCATCTTCTTGGAAGCGCTTTATGGTAAATGACTGTATGCGGGAGGTAATTGAGCGCACAACTGGTGGCCTTACCAGTTATTTGAAATGCACTTTAGAAGTAGTTAATGCGGAGAATCGCTTGTTCACATAGTCAAAATGTGCTTTAATGGCTGCAGCAAAATAAAACTAGCTATTTAACGCGCATTCAACTCCCAATTTGCTCTCCGCTCATGTTGAGGTAAAAATTTTAATGAGACTTGAAAGAGCTTTAAACTTCTCGTGTAGAGGCAGTCATATTAGTTGTCTCTGTGAAGGGAATTTTGTGTATATAGTATAGAAGACTGTTCCATCATGTGCGCCCCTATGTGCAGTCTATAGTAAGAACATAAGAAGAGCCTTGCTGGATCAGGCCAAAGGTTTATCTACTTTAGTATTCTGCTTGCACAGTGGCCAACCAGATGCCCATCGGAAGCTCAGAAGTAGGGCATGAGTGCAATAGCACTTTCCTACTGGTGTTCTCCAGCAACTGGTATTGTGAAGCATACTGCCTCGGATATTGGAGGTAGCTTATAGCCATCAGGAATAGTAGCCATTAAAAGCCTTCTCCTCCATGAATTTATCTAATCCCCCTTTAAAACCATCCCAATCAATGAACATCACTACACCTTACACTAGTGAATTCCACAGTTTAATTATGCTCAGTGTGAAGCAGTATTTCCTTGTGTGTCCAGAATCTCCCATCAATCAGCTTCATGGGATGACCCTGTTAGAGTTATGTTCTATTTGGTAAATTTACAGCTGCATAGCTCTAGCATGTACTTGGGGCAAGGCAAGGCTATAGAAAGAAACACACTCACACTGGTACTTTTAGTTAAGAGATAGCATTGTTAAGAGCCTATAGCTCCTGGGAAAACAAAAGTACTTTCAGAGAGAGAGTTGAGTGCAGCCATTATGGTTGCATGCTTTAGACAAAGAAGAAGCTAACTTACTAAGAAGAAGGAGGAAGTAAGTGAAGCCTAAGAGTTGCAATCTATATTGACAAGAAAAAAACTAGTGGAGGAAGAAACAGATTCCCTTTCTGTCTATCGCCCCCTCCCCCACTGGTTCACATAACTTATCATAAGCATTGTTGCTCCTCTCCAACACCCCGTCTCAGCAGTGCATGGATAAGACTACAAGATTCATCTTCTCTCATAGACACTGGAAGCAATCTCTGGTGAGTGGTTTCGTCAGGATGTCTGCAACCATGCTTCCTGTTGGGCAATATTCTATTTCAATAAGCCCCTTCTCTTGTATGTCTCTCAACAGGTGGTATTTCACATCAATGTGTTTGGTGCATTAATTGACTTTCTCAGTTTGTGAAAGCTTTATGCAGCTTTAGTTATCTTCTAGGATCTACATAGGCTTTGGCTCAATTATTCCTAGATCTTCGAGTAATTGGCATAGCCATTTGAGTTCCTGACATGCTTGGTCAGCTGACACATATTCAGCTCCAGTGGATGAAACACCACTGTATCCTGCTTCTTGCTAGTCCAACTAACTGGTCCATTTCTGAAAAATAACAGGTTTCCGCTAGTAGATTTGCAATCTGTGGTGTCTCCAGCCCAATTTGCATCTGTATAAGTCACTAGTTTAGGACGATTGGTGGCTTGCAGCTTTAGTTTCAGATGTGCAGTGCCCTTTAAGTATCTGGCTACTCTTTTCACAGCAGTCCAGTCTCTTTTACTGGGTGAGTTGGTCTTTCTGCACAGTATCCCTACTGCTGCGGATATATCTGGCCTTGTCATGGTGGCTAAGTACAACAGCTTTCCTGTACTGGTTGTTCTGTAGTAGGAGTTCACTGTGTTAATTTCCTTTTAGAAAGTCTGTCTTCATTGGTGTGGCTACTGCATTGGTGTCTTTGAGTCCTAAGCACTCTAAGAGTTCGTTGATCCTTTGTCCTTGGCTGAGGAGATAATTTCCATCTTCCTCTCTTTCTATTTGAATTCCGAGGTAGTAGGTGATGTCTCCTATTTTCTTAACTTCTATTTCTTGATTCAAGTGATTTATAATTTCCTCACAGTCAGCTTCATCTTCATAGCTGAGGCCCAGGTCATCAATGTATGTCACTACATATGTCCATCTAGTATTTCTATATCATGTGTAGAAACAGGGGTTGGCTTTGCTTTGCTTGAAGCCTTCTCTGATGAGCATCTGGTAAACTTTTTCATTCCATGCTTTTGCAGATTGCTTCAGGCCATATATGCTTTTCTGCAGTTTACATACAAGTGGTTTGTCTCCTGATTTCTTGAATCCAGGAGGTTGCTCCATGTAGATGACTTCTTTAATTTCTTCATGTAAAAATGCAGTCTTGATATCTAGGTGTTCAACATGCATCTCTCTTGAAGCTGCTGCACTTAAAACAGTCCTTATTGTAGTATAATTCACTACGGGGGCAAATGTATCATTGTAATCTTCCCCATACTTCTGGGAATAGGCTTTGGCGACTAGTCTGGCTTTGTATTGTTCAATTTCCCCCTTTGTATTCTGTTTAGCTTTGAAGACCCATTTGCATCCTACAGGCTTTTTCCCTGAGTGTCCAAGTATGATTTTTATGTAGAGCCTCTATTTCTTCCTGTGCAGCTTTTCTCCACTTACTTGCTTCTATTGCGGGCATCCTTTCAATTTCTTCCTACGTTGATGGTTCGTGTGGTGCAGCCATTCTTGCAAGGCAGGATAGTCATCTGGCTGGTTTGCCTTTGTTGGGTTGGGATGAGCAACTGAGCTCTGGTTCAGGAACCTCATCTGCCTACGTGGCGACTTCTAGCTCCTGCATTTGCTCTATCTGCTCCACACCCCCTTCTGCTTGTGCTTGAACTTCTGTCTCTTTGGGTTGGACTGGTGACAGAGGTGGTGATGAAGGTGCTTGGGTTTCATCTCTGCACATTGGCTGGTATATTTGCCTCTCTAAATCTAGAATTTCCTCTGTTGGGGCATCTTCATCAGTGTGGTTTGCATTGCCTTTTTCACTTTCATTGAAGTACACTGCACTGCTTACTGTGATTTTTCCTGTTTCTGGGTCTAGTACTCTGTAGCTTTTACATCCTGGAGCGTAGCCAATCATGATTCCTTCTTTGGCTCTGTCATCCAGTTTTGACCTCTTCTGTTTTGGTACGTGAGCATAGCCCTAGGATCCAAACACTCTGATGTGTTCCATACTTGGCTTTCGTCCATGCCACAGCTCAAATGGAGTCCTGCCTGTTGCTTTGGTAGGCAGTCTGTTCTGCAGGTAGGTGGCTGTCATCACTGCCTCTCCCCAATACTGATTGGGTAACTTAGAGTCTAACAGCATGCACCTCACCATGTCCATCAGTGTTCTGTTCTTTCGCTCTGTGACCCTGTTATGTTCAGGTGTGTATGGTCTTGTGTGTCTGTGTGCTAGGCCCTGCTCTTTCAAGTATGTTTGTGTGTGGTGTGACATGTACTCACCACCATCATCCAGTTGACTTTCTTCCAAATTTGTTGCACATGGTCGTAACATATTATTTTTAGCAGTTGCAGGGTCTGACTCTTCTCCTTCAGCAGGTAAGTTACACAGTACCTGGAATAGTCATCTACCAATATTAGTAAATAACAGTTTCCTGCCTTGGAAGGTGTTTGAATGGGTCCACACAGGTCAGTGTGTATTAACTTTAGTGGCTTTCTTGATTGCCTTTCAGGCCTCCTCCACACGGGGCGTTTAATGAGCCTTGAAGGCTCATTATAAATTTTACCTACACACGAGCGGAGCGCAAAACGGGCGTACAGGCGCGTTATCTCCCCGATAATGCGCATTTTCGAACGCGCGTTAAATAGCGACTTTTATTTTGCTCCGGCCGTTAAAGCGCATTTTCGCTGTGTGAACAAGCGATTATGCGCATTAACTACCTGTAAAGTGCTTTTTGGGCATCTTTTAATGCGCTTCGCCGCTTCTCGCCGCCTCCCGTGCAGAGGGATTAGGCGTAAATGCGCCTCCGCGAAAATGCGCATAATCCCCGAACCGGGCGCAAAAGCGCATCCTTGTGGAGGGGGCCTCACTCTGTTTTGGGATAGATGGCCTTACACTCTTTGCTTTAATGCAACTCTCACATCTATCTTTGCTATTGCTGCATGACTTCATTCACATGCCTTTTGTTCAATTCTTTCTTTCCATATCAAGCATGGCATTTACACTGCGATGTCCAAGTCTCCTCTGCCATAACTCAAGACAATTTGCATTGGTACAGTATCTTATCAGATTTGCCTGTTCTTTTGAGCAATCAAAGACCCCTTGATACTTGAAGGCTCTGGCATATAGATGCCCATCCAGGGTTATTGTGCACATATTGCTACAAAAGTTCACATTAAACCCCTCTTTGGTTAATGTAGAAACTCTTAGGACACTCCCATCCAAATCTGGAATATGCATGACATCTTTTGCTTGTATTAAATTATTTCCATTCTCTGTATTGCAACTTAGCTCACCTTTTCTACTCCTTTTTATGGCTACAGAATTTCCATCTGCTAGAAACACCTTTCCACCTTCACTTGAGTTTAACTCTTTGAAGAAGTTTTCATCTGAAGTCATGTGTGAACTAGCCCCACTGTCAGTTAGCCACACTGCAGCTCTTTTGGTATTTTGCATTACTGAAAAATCCTTACAATGGTAATGAGTCTTTGGCTTGGATGGTGCGAGAAATCCTTTCTTTGTGTCTCCCCTTTCCTGCTCTCAGCAGCATCTCTTTGTTTGATTGAAGAGTTCTCATTGCTTGGAGCTGGGTAATCTCTTTTTAAATGTCCAGTTCCCCCACAATTATAACATTGGCCATTAGATGGCGGACTGGCACCTTTTCTCTCTTTTGCAGTGTAATTTGACTCAGAAGCCTAATTTTTCTCACATGGGAGCAATATCTTGCGTCTGTCTGCTTCACTTTTGAATTCAGAGAGCACATCTTTAAACTGCAGGTCCACCTTTGTGACTTCTATCAGCCCTTCCTCCTCCAGCTGCATCTCCACTCTGTACAGCCATATGTGGAAGTTTTCTGGCTGAAGCTTTGGAATCAAAGCACATGCATTAACACTTGCCTGAGCCATGGTTTCCTTTCTTCTTAAGCCTCTAGCCTTAATTTATTTATTTATTAAGCACTTTTTTGATATCCTGGGCACCATAACCTGTTAGAGTTATGTTTTGTTTGGTAAATTTACAGCTGCATAGCTTTAGTGTGTAATTGGTGCAAGGCAAGGCTATAGAAAGAAACACACTCACACTGGTACTTTTAGTTAAGAGATAGCATTGTTAAGAGCCTAAAGCTCCTGGGAAAACAAAAATGCTTTCAGAGAGAGAGTTGAGTGCAGCCATTATGGTTGCATGCTTCACACAAAGAGGGAGCGAACTAACTGAGAAAGAGGAAGGAGGTGAAGCTTAAGAGTTGCAATCTATATCTACAAGAAGTTACAAGAAGAAACTAGTGGAGGAAGAAACAGGTTCCCTTTCTGTCTATCACCCCCCACTGGTTCAGATAACTTATCATAAGCATTGTTGCTCCACCCCAACAGACCCCAGATTCTCTAACTGAGAGAGGAAGAAAAGTGTCTCCCTACTTACTTTCTCCAACCATGCACACATTTGTACATTTCTATCATGTCTCCCCTTCCTTGGCTTTTTTTCTAAACTAAAAAGCCCAAATGTTGCAGCCTTTCATCTTGGGGAGTTGATCCAACCCCTTGATCGTTTTAGTTGGCCTTTTCTGCACCTTCTCCAGTTCTACAATACCTTTCTGGGGTGTAGAATCATACAACGTATTCAAAGTGTAGCTGCATCATCAATTTCCATAAGGGAATTATGATATTGGGAGTGGTTCAATTCCCAGTATCACCAACAAAAATGACATTATTGGATTCAACTCAATAGTAGTGCTTTGTGAATGGAGCAATTTTCCTGTGGGAGTTCTAGATAGGACAATTAAGAATTAACCTTGGGGAGATTGATTAGATAGGAACTCAGCAATTGAAGAGACACCTTCAAGTTCCAGAGTCCCCATTCCTTTCATAAGGGAAGTAGAGGTAGGTAGCTCCTGATAATTTGAATAAGTGTGAGGCCACTGATTGTAAAAGATAGCTCTTCTACCCTAGCTGATCCTTAACTCTTGCTTAGCCAGCCTCCCAGGACAAAATTGAGATTTTAGAGTCAAACTGTGTGAGGCACACCACAAAAATAGCTGGGGAACTAGGAGTCATGCTAACAATACTCTGGGGTGGGGGGGACTAATATTCTAGAGAGAGATTTCAATCTGTCATATATATAACAGTGGTTAAAACAATCCCTGCTTGAATACATAATTATTGGGAAACTGGGTGGCCTTTTGTTCAACAAATATACTTTTAATAACCTTCCATTATGAATTTTATTTTTAATTTAAAAAGAGGAAATTAAAGACAAATACATTATTATTCAATAATGAAATTCACCATCCTTTTTCAAATAATGCCTTAAAATCCCTAGAATGATGATTTAATAAGATGTTATTAGTTCTAAAAGGAATGCTTAGCAGTTATGTTTAAAACTATCTCTGGTTTCCTCTCTGCTCCTCACATTTTTTTTTATTACTATTATAGTACTAGCTTGGAAAAAATAAATGAAGCATGAGTATTGCTTATTGAACACAGTTGGCGTCTTGCTTCTTGAAAATAATGAACTTTGTCTAAAATAACGATGCCCCCCCTTTATTTGCTGGTTTAATAATAATGTCCTTGTTAGTTGCCAACGAGTTCAATGTGTCTCATTCCTTATTGGATAAGTTATGCCAATGTGAGAAAGATTGATGTACCAATTTAAGCAGATCACGAATCACGACTTTTTCAAATGTAGTAATGCTGGGATTATAAACATTAGGCACAAAAGTGGAACGTCTTTTAAATAGGGTTTGGTCAGAAGATTTGTCACTGAAAAAATGCTTTAATTTTATTTGACGTATAAGTTTATACATGTCTATCCTAGTGGTGAAGGGATTGTCATTAGGCGTGGGCACAAAGGAAAGGCCCTTGTTTAGAACAAGAATATGTTCTTTAGATAATGTGAAAGAAGATAAGTTGATCACTAAGTTCGTCTTCTTCTGGGATTCGAGAAGTATTGGAAACCTCTGTTTTGGTTTCGATTTGAACGGCGTAGAGATGAAGTTTGCATATGATTTATATTATTATTATTATTATTATTATTATTATTATTATCATCTCTTTCTCGCTTGTGGCTGTTTTTCTAGACGGACATGACAGGCTTTGTCAAGTCATGCTGTCTTTTACAGATTCAGGAATTTCCTGACAATTGAGCATGTTTTGACTGCTTTCTGGATGTTGGTATGGATGTATTTTAATAGGCCCAGTTTCTGAAAGTTTTCCATATAGTTTTTGATGTGATGCCAGTGTCTAACGAAATAATTGTGACCTTTTCCTGTTGCCAAAGTTCTTTGATGTCTATGGTCAGTGGTGTATTCTCTTTTCCTCTTCCTTTTCTACAACATTTTTCTTACTAGGTCCAGCTATGTAATTGAGGTACGTGTTGTGGTATCCTTCTGGAATGCCTGAGGGGATTGGGACTCGGGGGCACTGTCCTTCAGTGGTTCTGGTCCTACCTCTCAGGCAGGTTCCAGATGGTGATGCTTGGGGATAGTTGCTCCCCAAAGAAGGAGCTGTTGTGTGGCATACCACAAGGCACCATCCTATCCCCAGTGCTGTTTAACATCTACATGAAACCGCTGGGAGAGATCAAAAGGAGGCATGGGATGGGGTGCTATCAGTATGCTGATGACACCCAAATATATTTCTCTATGTCTTTGACAACAGCGTCAGCTAAGGATAGTGTGTCTCCTCTGAATAAATGCCTGGAGGCGGTAATGAGCTGGATGAGGAAAAACAAACTGAAACTGAATCCAGACAAGACGGAGGTGCTTGATGTCAAAGGCCCCAACCTGGGGTTGGAGGTGTGTCAACCAGTTCTGGATGGGGTTACACTCCCTCTGAAAGGCTGTGTTCGCAGCTTGGGGGTGCTCCTGGATCCATCGCTCCAAATGACAGCTTAGATAGATGTGACGGCCAGGAGTGCCTACTACCAGCTTCGGCTGATACTCCAGCTGTGCCTTTCCTAGGGTTGGAAGACCTAAAGAGAGTAGTGCATGTGCTGGTAACTTCTAGACTTGATTTCTGCAATGCACTGTACATAGAGCTACCTCTGTGCCTAGTCCAGAAACTTCAACTAGTTCAAAATATGGCGGCCAGGTTGGTCACCGGTACACCCCTAGGGTGACCATATCACACCAGCTTTAAAATCACTTCACTTACTGCCAAATAGTTTCCGGGTGAAGTGCAAAGTGTTGGTTATGACCTTTAAAGCCCTACATGGTTTGGGTCCAGGTTACCAGCGGGATTGCCTTCTCCCATACAATCTGCCCCACACTCTCAAGTCCTCTGTACTACAGGCTAGGCTGACAACTGTTACCCAGAGGACCTTCTCTTCTGCCCCTCCCAGACTGTGGAACGACCTGCTGGGAGAGATCTGCCAACTTACCAGTCTTCCAGAATTTAAGAGAGCTATAAAGACTGATCTCTTCCAGCAGGCCTACCCAGTCAAATTTTAAGACTTTGTTGATTTTAATAATGTATTAATTTTATATGCTTTTAATCAGTTTATGTATTGTATGTTGCATTTTATATTGTTGGTATTGATGTTATTCTCTGCCTCGATCCGGAGACAGAGGTGGGTAAGAAATAAAAAAATATTATTAGTATTATTATTAGTATTATTATTATGAGTGATTTATTACACGCTGGTGATTGGCCACTCACTGAAGTTTTCGGGATGATTTCATGATGTTGTTAACAACCAGGATGTCTTCTGGGGGATCATCTGGAAATCCCGGGATAAAAAGAACCACTTTTAAAGTGGTAATAGCTGAGAAACGGCAGGAGGAGAAGTATTCAGTTCAAACCTTTTGCCACCCCTCTCCTCCCATGTAATGCAGCCCATAGCAATCGTGTCAAAGAGCCAGCACAAAAATCAGCATTGAAGGGCTGCTTGCACAAAATTTCCTGGACCTATTTCTCTCAACTTTGTCAGGCTCCAGCCACTTTGAAGGGGTTACTATGCCTGAAAACGTTACCCAGTTCGGTGAGAAATAATAATAATAATAATAATAATAATAATAATAATAATAAGGTATACTCATTTGTAAATTTCTGAATTATAATAAATGGGGAAACATACAAAGCTTTCACTTTTCAAGGTGAGGTAATAATTTTGATCCAAGTTGAAGTGGGTGAGCTCTGAATCAGGACCCTTTCTGAATTTTCAAAGCATGGTCCAAACTAAATTTTGTCTTTTGTGTATACACACACACACACACACACACACTATGATTTTCTGAAACCAATTCCTAGTATTCTTCATACAGAAACAGACTTCTTCAGATGACAGGGTGGCAGGAAAGTAATTTAGGGTCACAGAAACCAGAATGCTACACTTCATAGCAAAGTAAAAATTAAATCCCATTCCGTAGCGATAAAAGAAATAAGAAAGAATAAGGAATGAAGAAGAATCACCCACCTAGAAGAAGACAAAGATCGGAAATTCAAAGGATCGAAGGATTCAGAAAATGTGTTCACATTCAGATATTCAGAAGGACTGTAGGAAAAAGGAAGGAAAAACAATTACTACATATGTGTATAGTATATACTAAAAGAACACACACTGGACAGCTGTGAAATACTTGGGCAATGTGTTGTTTACATGTTTATGCTTAGTTTGAACATTGCTATGGCTTTTGGAAAAATGTAAGCCAGGAATTAGAATTGTGGACAGGGGGAGGAGGTTAAGCAGAAATGATGACAGTAATGAGAACAAAGTATGAGCAACTGCATTGAGAGGCTCTCAGGTTCCATACACATAAAGAACTAATGTGGAGAAGGAGAAAACTAGGATAGAACCTTATCTCCCTGACATTTAGTTTTCTATGTGCAAGGGTTTTTCTAAATGAGGGAGCATTCAATAGGAACCTTTAGTCAGAAAAGGTACAGCCCACAAAAAATGTAAAGATCTCTTTGTCTAGATTGGCCCAAAGAGCCAAAGTTTGGGGATGGGTGAGAAGCAGGCTACTCAACTTGAAAAAGACTTGGGTCCCTTCAAGCAGCCACCCTTGAACATCAAAACTGGAGTGTGGCAGAGTTGTTGATGTTCAATCCGCTGTTTAAAGTGATTGTGTCTGTTTAGGATGACTGGCCAGGAAAGCTCTTTGCCTACCAGTCAGCCTACCTAGAGTGCATGGGCCGAGAGAAAGTAGCGTTAGTGCCGTTCCTTCTCTGTCAGTGTGGAAATGAGAGATCACCTGGGTATGTAAGAGATTGGGGGCTCAAGACCACCCCCTCTGAATAACCCTGAATGTTCAGCCCCTATCCTCTGATGTCATCCTCCAGGGACATGCCCCTACTCCATAGGAACAAATGGCTCCATTATTTCTTAGGGGTGAAAAAAGCTCCAGTGCGGTTGAAACAGAAGTTCCAAGTTCATGCTGCCCAACAAAGAGGGAACTTACTAGCCAGTATGAACAAAGGACACTGACAGAGAAGGGACAGTACAACTAGACTCCATCTCACATCCTGAGGCTGAATACTCACCCATATGAAAATCCCTTTTGTATGCATACAGCTAGCATATAAAGGGAAAAAAAGATTTGTCTCCCAGCCTTCTCTCTGACATACAAGCTTTGAGTGTACAGGGAGAATTATTTAATATGGGGAGCATTCAAATGTGCACACATGCTGGGTACTGCCCAGCAAAAACTGGATGTTTTGACTGCCATGTTTCTTCAGAAATTAACCTCCATGTGTTCACTAAATGTGTGAGCGAGGCCATGTCTGCTGGCATCAATGTAATCCCTAGCTCCATTCCCTGACTTCAGCACATTTGGGTCTCAAGTCATGGAAGAACCTATGTATACAGAGTTGTATGAATGCAGACTCCTTCTTTACACATTCATTGAGCACACCATGGTCAGGCAGGGTAGAACGGTGGGTGTGGTAATACTAGGCTGGAGCCAGTGGGAGTGGCCATACGCTGAACATGTGGAGAGTAATCTCTAGAGAAGGCTATTGTCATAAATCAGAGTTAAGAGACAAAAGCCCACCCTTCTGAACCTTTTGCCCAAACCTCAATTTTGGCATGATTACTGTAGATTTTTAGGCCCAAACACAACTTGAAAGGCTGCAGAAAGAAAGCTTTGGTGAACCCACATTTGTAAATATAATATGCTCTCATAGTAATCTAAATAAGATAAATTGACCTTAATTCCTTCCTTCTGTGTTTTATTTCACTCACTCCTTTTTTTTCTTGGTCTCTTTAGATTATAAACCAATGAGAAGGCCTGATTTGTGATTTGAATGCTTGGACAGTGCCTACACTTTGAAGCTATTAATTATCCTCACCATTGTCATCATCATCATCATCATCATGAATGTAATAAAATATATTCAAAAACTTGCACTTTGTTTTTCCCTATAAAATAATATTTAATTAGGGATGTCAAACAGACTTGTAAATAATGTGCTCATAATATGAGTTTTACTTGCTCTCAAAATTAGTTTTTATAAGGAATGATTTAGGTACATTGCACAAATTAAAAACATAACTCAGGCCCTGCCTGCAGGCTTATGTATAATGAGAAAAGGGAAAAAAGAAACATATGTTCCTATTAATGTCAATGTTATCGTTCTTACAGGGGTCTAGGAGTGTAACCCTATGCCTGTTTTTTTCTTCAGATTGTGTGCAGATGGTCAAATCCAATGCATGGTGAAGGGCTGGGATTGCGCTGGTCTATTTGCACTGCATCCATCTTGCCTAATAATTGTGCATTGGCCTTCAGATTTACATATGGGCCTCTGAACATAGAATCCAATCAGAAAACCACAAAGTGGAAGTGTCTAGATAGGTCCTAAACGTGTTGCCTTGAATGTGTGTAGGGTCCTATAGAAATGTGAAGTCCAACATGTGAACTTTGATTGGAAAGGGTGCACTACAGGGACAGAGATTGGTTGGCATAACCCCCCCCCCCCCCAGATTGGATTTGAATGTCTGCTTCGGTTGTAGTTAGGAGATAAAATGAGCAAAATAATGATAGAAAGAGTACAGGGAATGAATACCCAAGTGGTTTGTTTGCATGATAACAACTAATATAAAATGTTTCATAAACACCATTATCTTGCAGTTTGTACTATGAAACTTTTCAGAAATGCTACCTGTGTTCCCTCATCTTTTCTGCTTCCTTTTCCTTCACAGTTGTTCGAGGTTCTTCAAGATCATAGGAGAATAAGTGAAAGGGGCTATGTGGTACATAAGGTAATTTCTCAACGGTTGGAGATGCCTTTGGAGTAACAGATGATGGAGTTTGGGAAGAGCTGATGGATACAGATGAGGGCGATGAATGAAGAGAATAATGGCATGAAGCAAATGAATGAGGCACAGGGGATGATGAGTTCTTGGGTGGACTCTCTGCCCTAAAGCTCATGGGAAGCCTCTCATCCTGAAAAAGTACACTTGAGGTAGCTGAAGTCTCAGAATTCTGTGAACCACGTTCAATCTCCTGTACTTCCGGGAGCCCACTAGAGAGAAGAGGCAAGTGGGAAGGGAAGTGAGGAAAGGCAGAATAGGACAAGGGAGAAAATGACATTACTGCAAGTTATGCTGAAAGCAAAGAGAAAAAGCTATATAAAGGGTTGGATCCAAATTTGTGTATGTGCAACTGGGCTGGTGGAAGCTGACTTTGCCTCCTCTGCACAGCAGTTCCTTCACCCCCTGAAAATGCTACACAGAAGGTCAGGGGACTGTGCTGAATGGGGTAAGCAGTGGTGTGGGGAAGGGAGATACCTAAAAATTGGATGGAGGGACCTTCCATGAGTACACCCTTCCACCAATGGGAAGGCAGATCGTCAATCCAATCCAAGCAGTTTATGTCTCGTAAACTTATTAACTTGCCTGAGAGGGCAAGAAAGATGGGGAGGCTCTTGAGGGATCTTTTTCACATGGGGTCCATCCATATGCCTGCAGGTGTTTCTTTTCCTCTCTGAAAAGCAGAGAAGCACCTGACTGCCAGATGGTGCCCTGTAAAATAGTTAGAAGGAATCTCTTTGGACATCTCATCCTCTTCTCTGATCAAATTAAAAGTGAAAATTTCGGGATAGTGAGGGGAGCTTGCTATAGGCCCATCAATAGGCCCATCCCTGTGACTCCAGATTTCTCATAAGGGGACTGTTGAAATGTTGATTTTAATATTTTCCTATAACGATGTTAGAGTTTTAGAAGACCATTTACTATAATGGGCTTACAGACTAAGAAACTAAAAAGAAAACACTGCAGTATTTTATTTGGAATTCAAACTATTATATAATTTTTGTTTAATTGATCAGACAAAATGTATTATCAATACAATATTATTGATCAATAAAGTGGCCCAGTTTAAAGTTTATGGACTGAGAGAGTCAAATATTTGATCAATTGATAAAATAATATATTTATTTGGAATAAGATGCCAACTCTGTACATAACTAAGGGAAAAACTAAAACCACAACCAAGATAACTGTGTGCATGTTTAGAGAAGGCATGGTGGTATGAAATGTTAAATACATAATAGCTGATCTCCTTTAAAAATCTTGGATAAATATTTCCTACTACAAAGTGCTAAAAAAAAATAGAAGCAGAGTGCAATCTGAAGGTCCCTTACATGGTGTCCTACATGCCATGGGATATTGTGGATTTCCCTCTTTGCAGGCAACCATGGAGGTTCTTCCTGGATAGTGTCAGAGCTTTCTACCACTGTACCTGTCCTGCTAGTGGTGCTCTGAATGTGGTAAGGGAGAGAAAATACACAAAAGGAAAATCTGCCAATGAAAAATGGGGTGGGTGAACCATATATTTTAGCTACCCAAAGATTGGCACTCAGATAACTGAGTTTGCTATTAGCATATATTCCTGGGATGGGCAATATACACTCCGTGGACCACATGTGGCTGCCATAGCCCCCTAAAATTCAGGGAAAGCCCCAAAAAAGTAAAAAAAAAGTATTCTTTTTGCAAACAAAATGGTGTCTGGAGCTGTTACAGAGTGTCAAAAGTACCTTGCAAACCTGCTAATTTTGACCCTTTTGGTGCTCTGTAGCAGCCCCCTTCGGCTATAGGGCGGTATAAAAATGCAATAAATAAATAAATAAATTATTATTATTATTATTTCATCTCTTTTGCGCTCGTGGCGGTTATTCTAGATGGACATGACGGGCTTTGCCAAGTGATACTGTCTTTTACAGATTCAGGAATTTCCTGACGATTGAGCACGTTTTAATTATGATTGCTTTCTGGATGTTGGTGTGGATGTATTTTGGTAGGCCCAGTTTCTGAAGGTTTTCTGTATAATTTTTTGATGTGATGCTGGTGACTGAGGTGATTGATGGAATAATTGTGGCCTTTTCCATTTTTGTCATTCAATATTGCTATGTCAATGAGGTATGTGTGTTTTTCTTTTTTGTCTATGACCGTTATGTCTGGTCAGTTGCAGGGTATTGTCTTGTCAGTATGAACTGTTCTGTCCCAGTATATTTTATGGACTGCATTTTCCAAGATTGTTTCAGGTGAGTATGTATAGTATGGTGTAGATTGTTTGATAAGGTTGGGCAGTTGTTGGTGAATTATTTTTGCAGCTGTATTGTGTCTGTCTGTATAGCCAATTCCTGCCAGAATTTTACATCCTCCTGTTATGTGGTCTATTGTTTCTTGGAACTGATGGCATTTCCTGCATAGGTCTGTTGTTATACTGTTATCCTTTATGATGCATTTTTGGTAGTTCTTGGTGGCTATAACTTGATCCTGTATAGCTATTAGGAATCCTTCTGTTTCTAGAAATAGCTCACCCTTCCTGAGCCATTCGTACGATTGTTCTTTGTTTATTCGTGGGTTCTGTATTACGTTGTAGTGATTTCCATGGAGTGCTTTTTGTGCCCATTTTTCTTTTCTTTTTTCTCTCTGAGAGTGTGAGTGGTCATGTTTGGTCTTCGTTTTGTAGTGCTAGGTTGAGTGGGGTGTAATTTTTATCTGCTGTTACTATGGCTTTATGAATGGGGGTGTTTTTAGTGTGGAAGAATTCTCTGAGTGATTTTATCTGTTCAGCATGCATTGTGTTAATGTCTAGCAGACCTCTTCCTCCTTCTTTCCTGCTGATTGTTGTTCTTTCAATGCATAAGTTGGAATGGAGGATGTGGTGTTTTGTGAGTTTGGTGAGATTGAGTCTGTTTATTTCTTCGAGTTCAGTGTGCGACCAGTGTATGATTACGAATGATTATGTGAGAATCGGTATTGCGTAGGTGTTGATGGCTTTGAAAATGTTTTTCAAGTTGAGTTTAGATTTTAGGATTTGTGATAGGTGAGTTTTATATTGCATTCTTAGTTGAGTTTTTACTGTGGAGTGATTGATTTTTGTGTTTTGTTGGAATCCTAAGTATTTGTATGTTTCATTTCCTTCCATGTTATCTAATATTTCGTTATTTAGTGTTTCTGCTGTTTCTTCTTTCCATTTTCCTCTTTCAATGTGTAGCATCTTGCTTTTTCCCATCCCAAATTCCATTTTCATGTCTGTTGTCAGTTTCTTAGTGATTCGCAGTTCTTTTAGCTGTGTCAAGGTTGAAGCATAGATTTTGATGTCATCCATGTACAGGAGGTGATTGATTCTGTGCTTTGCTTGTTTTTGGTGTTTTATGTCGATGTCATATATGGTGTTGTTAAGGGTGTTGGACAGTGGATTGAGGCACAGGCAAAACCATAGAGCGAATATGCCACGTTTGATATTTATTTTTTCTGTCTGCATGTGATCCTTGTCTGTTGTTAGATGCATTGTTGTTTTCCATGTCTCCATGCTTCTTGTCGGAAAGTTTTGGATTGAGGGATTATTTTGTACATTTAGAGTACTTTTTTCAACCAGCTGTGTGGGACGGAGTCAAAAGCCTTTTTATAGTCTATGTAGCAGGTGTGGAGGTTTCTTTTCTATTTTTCTGTTTGCTTCATGATGACACTGTCTATTATTAGCTGTTCTTTGCATCCTCTGCTGTTCTTTTTACATCCTTTTTGTTCTTCTGTGAGTATATTGGGTGAGATGTGCTTCAATTTTCTGTGTGATTGTGGCGGTTATGGGTCTGTAGTTTATTATTATGATTATTATTATTTATTGCATTTATATACCGCCCCCATAGCTGGTTTAAACATTAATTTTTGTATTAAATAAAGATATTATTATTATCATCAGTATTCCAGAAGTAAGCATCATGCCTGCGCATTAGAGCAGCAGCAGCTGCACCACCACCATCACCAGAGATCTGGATTGCGTTGCCATGTGTCCCATAGAGGGCGCAGCCTGCAGTTGCCGAGGCCGCAGACGCGGGCTGGGGAGGGGAAGAGAACAAGTTTCCCAGCAGCCGCTGCCGCCGCTTCTCTCTTTCGCGTCCTGCTCCGGTGCCGCGAGCGGCTGGTTGAGAATGGGGGAGCCGCCGCCGCTCTCCTCAAAGTCCCTGTTTGCTCCTCCAGCAGCCGCCCTCTCCTCTGCGTTGTGACCTCTCCCTGGCAGACCCGCCAGCGACCCTCCTCCTCGGAGCCGATCGCCCGCCGCTTCACAGCGCCCGGAGCTTGTCTCGGGTCTCCGGCCCATGTCCCCCCCTCCCCCGCCCCGGATCTGCTGCTGTTCTGACTTTTTGCTTAGGAGCTGATCTCACGCTGCAAGACTCCGGGATACTGTGTGTGTGCGCGCGCGCCCGTGAGAGAGCGAGCGAGAGAGAGATCCATCGCCTTCCTCCGCGCGGCTGATGCGAGATCTGCTCAGCAGCAGCAGCGGCGGCGGGAAAAGAGATCAACTCCCCCCTGGCCGCCCGGCTCTCCCGACCCGCTGCTCGGAGCGCGCGCGCTTCTTTCCTGGGAGGAGGTCTGCTTGCTTGCTTGGGGCCGGAGGAAGCAACTGAGGCTCCTTTCTACTGCTCCCCGCCAGCCGGCTCTTGCGCCCTGGGTGCCGCTGTTTCCACGTCCGGCTGTGCATCGTTCCTTTTTGCATGGATGCACCATGGCTACCGCAACGCTGGTTTGCAGGGTGCAGTTCCTCGATGACACCGACCCTTTCAATAGCACCAACTTCCCCGAGCCCACCCGGCCGCCCCTCTACACCTTCCGGGAAGACCTCCCTCTGATCACCCAGCTGGCTGGGGTGCACCGTCTGCTCAAAGCCCCACAAAAGGTACCCGGGGAGGAGGAGGGGGAGGGGCTCCTCCTAGGAAGACGGTCACTGGTCGGGGGGGGGCTTATTTGGATGTGGGCTGGGCAAGGAACATTCAGGGGGAGGCTCTAGATCTGTGCATCTCCTGCAATTGTCCCATCTTTGTGTTCATGAGCCATTGTTTATGCCTTCCCCAACCCCAGCCAACATGATCTGGGCATTGACCAGGAATGCTGGGGTCTGTAGTCCAAAACATCTGGAGGGCACAAGGTTGGGAAAGGTGGATTTATAGGGTGACACTAGTGTACGTGGTTCTTTGCATAGTAATCTAAGGAAAACTATGAACTCTGCCTCGGAAGGAGCATATGATCTAAATTATTTGTATCTTGGGGAGAAGTATTTCACCCGGGTCATAACCTGACATATGGAATTCATTGCTACAAGATGTGGTGATGGACATTTACTTAGATGGCTGTAAAAAGGGATTAGACAAATTCATGAGGTTGGATCCAGTCCAGGGTAGTCACACTTTGACCACATTGAGATCACTAGGGCCTAAATTGGTCATGACTAACCTGGCCCGTGGGGTTAAAGCATGACTATCTTAGTCTGGAACCAACCCATGGAGACTAGGTCTGTGAGCAGCCATTAGTCATGATGGCTACATAGAACCTTCTGATTCAGTATACTTCTGAATTCTAGTTCAAGGAGGATAATAGCAGGAAAGGGTTGTTCTGATTGTGGACTATCCAGAGGCGTCTGGCTGGCCAGAAAAAGGACACTGGACTAAATAGGTCCTTGGGCTGCTCTTTTGCTCTTGCGGTATTCTGTCTGTCAAACTCCTACCAAGTATAGGGGCTTAGCACATGCCAACTGTTATCTATTTTGGTCCATTGTCTGTTTGACTAGAGAATTGGCTCTTGCATTCTTGCACTAAATTTTTGAAATGTTTCATGGCAAGCAATGAAAACAATGTTGTAATATCCAGGAATACAAAATGTAAGGTGTATTCTGAGTTGCAGGGAAATATTTAGAAGTTAATATTCCAGAAAATTCAGTGAAGTTCATGTTGTGCCATGTTGTACCCGATACACTTCTCTGCGATTATCATGTAATGATCAGTCTACAGGTTGTTCTCCATTTCCAGTAGACAACAAGATGCTGTTACCATATTTCATCGATTCTAAGATGCACTCCCCCCCCCCCATGTTTATAGCTGTAAAAACAGGGTGTGTCTTAGAATTGATGGTGACTTAGAATCACTCGCCCTAGCGGGTCTCGAGGGACCCCACAAGGCCGGTCAGAAGCCCCCCCTCCCACTTACCTTGATCGCTGCTGCCTCAGCCTGGGACGGCTTCAGTACTGGGAAGTAGGCCACGAGCTTGGGAGATCAGTTTACATGTTATATTTCTGTGATGAATATTGAATATTCCATGCCTTGGTGCATTATTTTTTCAGTTGTGTATTAAATGTTGCAGCAGTGTATTTGTATCTATCTATACAACAATTGTATGTCCATGAGCATCTCAGTGTCTATGCTGTTGCAACTGTCACACTTGTTTGTTTTCGTTTTATCCTGTGTGCTATTTTCTAAATGGTAGCGCTTCGCTATGTAGTAATCTTGTCACAGTTGATGTGTCCTCCTTTGGCTTTAATATTTTGTTCAATTTGCACAAAGGTCATATACCTCTTTTCCCTCAGTCAGATGATGGAAGGTATCTATACAAAATACTTTGTATACTGAACACCACTTTTCAACACTGGTGTTCAGTATAACCAGATGGACATGTTGACATGCTAATTGGAAAAACCATGCTAAGAATTTTAAAATGGGACAGTTTTATCCTATGCATGCTTACTCAGAAGAAAGTCCCATTAAATTCAGTGGAACTTACTCCTAGGTAAGAGTGCATGGAATTTAAGCCTTAGTAATTAGGTTGATGATATAGAGCATTTCCCCCCTTTAACTTATGAAAGGAAGGAATCTGTAAAATTTAATTTCATCCTTCTCAGGTAAAGATAACAAAGCCTTTAAGATAGCTAGTAAAATTGGTTTTAGCTCTTGGGTTTGTGTTGGAAGAAGAAGCTATGTCTGCTGTTCAGTGGGGAAAGGACTGAACTTTGGGTTTCAGGCAGATGGTTTTACTAAGAACTTCAGTGTAAAAATAGTGCAACGGTATGCTGATACCACAGCACCATGTGGGGTGGAGATAGAAACTCTATAGTGTTCAGTTAGAGCAACCAGCAAGTGCAATTTGAGATCCTTGCGGATGGCTGCAGAAGTTGTTGTTCATGGGCATTTGTAGCCATTGCCAAAAATGCTTATTTGGGACTATGGAGATTTTCAAAAGTACACCCAGGAGGCATCTAGTATTAGTTGCATGCTTAAGAAACATTACTTTTGTTAGGAATTTTTACTTTTCACTTGAATAAAAACACAGAATGTTCCTAATGCTTTTTCTTCCTCAATTAAGCTGAATGTGTTTGGGAACCTGGAGCTTTGAGCCCTGCTAGTGCATTTTGAATTCTTCCTTAATAAGTAATCGTGGTGTGGCCTGAGTGCCTCTGAAACCCAACATGGAGCCGTGCGGAATAATGTGCGTTTAGCATCTCTGCAAACGAATGTATCTTGGTGATTTCATTAATAATTAATTTGCGTTATTTTCTGAGCTCCCTGAGAGGTTGCTTTTCACTTCCAGAGTAGCTTTCCAGGGTAGGTGTTCCTCCCATGTTAGCTAGAAAGACTGGAGATCTTAAAGCTGTTAAAGCAGACCCGCCATAAGAGCCAGTCTGATGCATTTGCTCCTTCTGTTTGGGGTGTCCTGTAATGATAGGAAGGGATGTATCATCCAGGACTGATAGTGAAGGTGGGTGGGGAAGGGGAAGGGGTGTCTACAGGCAAAGAACGGCCTGTTTAAGCTGTTGCTCTTGTATCTGTCTTAGGAGCTGACAGTTGCGCTGAGGCTTTGGTAAAAATAGCAGTTAAGTCTACTGCCCTTGGAACAGTTGATACCCTTGTAAAAGCTGCAGCATGCAGCCTAGCAATTAGACAAGCCATAACCTTTGTAAAATCTGGCCTTGACAACCATCTAAATGTAGCTCTTCCTACTTGCAGATGCCCAGTCATGATCATAACTTCAAGCAGTTGTTTATATTGTGTCATGACATTAATGCACACTGTGCTTTGCAGGCTGAAGTGACAAAATCCCAAAAGGGCCCTGAGGCACTTACAATCTAAAGATTTTGTCAAAACATGAGTGAAGTATGCTTGGATTTGGATTCAGTTAGGGACTAGAGGTTAAGCTAAAAGTTTTTTGCCAAATAAAGGGATTGCGGGAAGGATTGGAAGGGAGATAGAGAGGTTGCACCATAGGTGTTCTGGGAGGGAGATTCTGACACAAGGGACAATGGGGAAATCGGTGTGGAATCATTTAAGAGAGGAGTTTAGAAAGCTTCGTATGTTTATCTGACTAAAAAGCTGTGAGCCTCTTGTTTTAAAGATGTCCAAAGAGTACTAAAAACATAGTTGAAACAAAACCAAACAAGTTCAGCAGAAGTTTTGCTTTTGAAGAGCCATTGCTGGTCCAACAGTTACTTGCAAAATGGCAACTGCAGAACTTTATTAGAAGGGCCAGTGTGGTGCAGTGTTGGACTGGAACTTGGGAGATTTGGGTTCAAGTCCCCACTCAGGCAGAGAGCGCACTGAGTGACTCAGCCTAAACTACCTTGCAGGGCTGTTGTGAGGATAAAATGGAGAGGAGGAAGACCATATAAACTGCCTTGGGTTCCTTGCCAGAGGAAAAAAGGTGGGATGTAAATATAATAATAAAATTTAAAAATACAAGAAATGTAGAAATTTTCAATTCAGTACATGATGCTCCATGTACAAAAAACCTGACTGGACTCTGATCTTTTAAACATCAGTGATGTTTTTACAATGTCATCTTAAACATGTTTGTACATCAGTGATTGTTATTGTTTCAAGTATGGCTCCAGCCTTCAATCATAGAGACCTAGCCATAAGGGGGTGGGGGATTTTCTGCACACTTTAATGGTACTATAAGTTAGAGGTTCCCAGTATAGAGGTCCCCACAGGAACCTTGCACTTGCAGACACCTCCCCAGCACTCACCAAGCCCCCCTGTCCCCTGTTGTGCAAGTGCCTGGTTTATAACTGCCTACCATCTTGCATTTCCTTTCTCCAGTATGCCACTTTGCCCAGTGGGGGCCCAGAGGCTTTTGTGGGTGGTGAAGATGGTGGGCGGCTGCAGGTAGGCCAGGTGTTTCACCTTGCAGGACATTGGGCCAGGGCACCCACTTAAAACACCTTACAAAGAAGAAGGGGGAAAGGCCTCTGCTGCTTCTGCTTGGTAAGATTGGAGGAAGGACTGCAGGGTGACCAGAGTGAATTGGGGAAAATTGGAGAGGGCTGCAGAGCAACCAGCAGTTTGGTGAGCAGGACCTTGGTGTCTTTGGGAAGCCAGCAGGACAACCTGGGGGCCTGACAAGGAGGGCTGCGGGCCACCCAAAGTGAGTTAGAGAGGGCTGCTGGGTGACTGGGAAGCTGCTGGGGAGAGCTGCTGGGTGACTTTAGGAAGGCTGAGGAGGGGGTTAAGGAAAAGGGAGGGATGTGTGTGTACATGTAGCCCTATACAGGTGTTCTGGAAGTGTGTTCTTTCAACACGCAAGGAGGGGGAGCGTGCTAGGCGCACCCTCCCCATCCTTGCTCTCATCACTCTATACATTTGGAGGGCGAGTGTCTGAAGCAGAGACCCCTCTGTCTGTGGGGGTTCTCCACGGGATCCAGAACTGAAATGAAATTGATGAAATAAATTAACTTTTGAGGTGATTGGGGGAAATTAACTGGCTTGCCTTTCTATGAATGGATGATCTGTTGGAACAGAAACTGGGATCAAAGGAGGGATTTTGTCTTCCAGGGCTCAGACTGCACCTCTGCCTTTTGTTCAGTGTCACTGAGTGTGACACTGAACACAGCAGACCTGTATAAGACTAAATGGAACAGGTGACATTGATCCAGCCTTACGTTTGAGTAAAATAGGTTGGCACAAGTTAGGAACCACAGAGTTGAAGCACTTTCCACTAGCCATGTGTTGGGGTCTGCAGAAGTTTGACAAGTGCCCTGGTTTGGCAGTACTGAGCAGGCAGTAAAAATAGGTTTATCAAGCCACTGGTCTGGTCTGAATTCAAGCTAAGTGCTCTTTGATCCTAAAATGGTAAGTCTGTATTCCCCACCCACCTCTAGTTCCTAAACTAGTATGTTGACATGTGGACCTTCAGATATGCAAGCAAATAACTTAGTTGAGTTCAGTTCATCCAATCCAGTTCCTTTCATTTGCACAACAGCTATTCCCTGCACTCCAGCATTCAATGGTTCCAGCTATATTGAGGGTGAAAGGCTAGATGATTATTTGATTTGTATAAAATTTTAGGGGTGGCTGATAGTGAAAAATTAATAACAAAGAATAAATAGACAATATAAAAGAATAACATCTTAAAACAAAATAATATAACAAACTAAAACAGCAGAGTAAAAGATCTCAGAAAAAGAGAACAGTAGCAGTGATTTTAATGACACAGATTTAAAGAAACACACCAAATAAACAACCCACTGACATAAAGTTGTATTCACAGCCCACCTGTGATCATGGGTGCCACAACTGGGGCCCTCTCCTGTGTAGTTGCCTGCCATACCTCCACTCAGTGTTGGAGGCTCTCCTTTCATCTTCCCTGCTGTTGGAGTTCTTGGGTAGGCTGTTCTGGGAGAAGGCAGTCCTTGAGAGGTTCTGGTCCCAGGGGATTTAGGATTTTGAAGGTCAAAGCCTGCACCTTCAATTGAGTTTAAAAGTAGATTAGTAGCAAGTGAAGCTGGTGGAGGATTGTTGTTATGAAATGGAATGGCTCCAGTTGAAACCCTGGCAGCCACATTCTAAGCCAATTGAAATGTCTGGACTAGGGGTTGGCAATCCGGTGCCCGGGAGCACTAATTAGCCTTGAACACCCATGGTGCTCTACGCCTCCCACTTAAAATGCACCCACATATACTTTACTGTGAAATAGGTTTCTGTTGGTGCTGAAAACTATGGATTCAAAGAAGTTGTTTAATGTGTTGGGGCTCAGATCCCACCTCTGCCGTGAACTTAGTCTTTAGGGCAGGCTACTTGTCCTTTGCCATGCTTCTCATGGCAGCCATTTTGTGGTGGTGCCCAGGACAGTTTCTCAATTGTTAAATATGTCCATGACCCCAAAATCTGTTGTACACTGTGTTCAAGGGTATGACAGTCTTTATTACGTAGTCTGGAGATGACAAGAGCATGAACAAAAAATGAAAGGTCTAGTTTCTCCAAGTAAGGTTGCAGTTGGTGAAGAAATTGATTTAAAAGTATTCTGGGTTTCTTCCTCATAGGTTGGCACTGGCGGCTGCTGTGTGTAGCTAAACTGAGCTATATGTTTGGACATGAGTGCAGTTTCACATGGTTTGTGTGATTCCACATGCAGATGGACCTATGTCCAGTGCAACTCTGATTGACCTGCATAGAGTAGATTGAGTGCAGGTTTTTGTCCCTCTGTCCATGACGTTTTCTTCTGCTTTCCCTGTGAAATTCACACCCAGCGTCTTGCATCAACTACACCAGTGCCAGTGTCTGGACCAAGCCCCCCCCCCCCTTTTTTTTTAACAGTGAATGAACTTATTTTTGTTGGTTGAAGTCAGTGACATTTACTGATAAGTAGGAGGATCAAAGCTTACATCTTGAGATGCCACAGACTATAGGCCTACATTTGAATCTATATTTAAGTTTCAACTTCTCAGTTAATCCCCACTTCTTCTGTTCCTATCAGCCTTCCCCTGCAATCTGATATTTATGTCTTGGACTCGGTAGAATTTGATAGTTATTCACTTACAGATCTGAGTTCTTGTTTGTCTTTTTGTGTGTGTGCGCACACACACACAGAGTATGTAAATGTTACGGCATGTTTCATAGTGCTGTTCTAAGACATGTGCCCTAAATATACTGATGAAGTCCGCTGGACTTCAGAGGTGATTTGGAGAAATTGACTGGCTTGCCTATCTGGTATTTTCAGATAATGAAGAGCATTGCAGCCTTAAAGGCTGCTCTCGTATACTATAAATGTTGCAATTTCTCTTCTCCTGAGTATTCATGCATACAGCAAGTGGTGGGTTATGATAACATAGGAAATGGGTACCAGATTTATCAAACTCAGTCTCCATGCATGAGCACTGACCCAGATGAAATAGGAGGTTTTCGATCTCCTCCTCGCTATGCCACATTTGTTGTCTTTCACTACCAAAAAGAGCAAGCAGGGAGGTGAAATTCAAATTAGTGGCTGATGGAGAATTTAGTATTAGAAAGGCACTATCCTGACAGACAGGCTGTATAAAGCAGGACACTAAGGTAATACCTTTAAAAAATAATAATAGGAGAACTTGTAACTGTTGCCCTTGAGGAAGGCTTTTTGTTGAAATGTTCTAGGCAGTGTACTTTCACAAATAATTCTTCACCAGCATTGCAATTTTCTTTAAAGAATGGCAAGCATTTCAAGAAGCTGGAGTCTTATGTCACTGTAGCAACTAACAACTTTTTTTGTGGCATGAGTTTTCATAGGCTCAAATGTACAAATCAGATGTAGTTTTTCAAGCAATATTACCACAGGGTTTGGAAAAACTATACTGAGATTTATTTCTTATTCAGAATCTGTGATGAAACCAGATTTTTGGCTATGCAAGACCTTTTGTTTAGGACTCTTTGAATGGGCCTTTTTTAATGTAAAGGTCTCTGTTTAAAAAGAAAGAAAGAAAAGAAAGAAAAGAAAGGGAACCCTGTTGTATTCCTGTTGGTCGTAAATAAAGAACGAACGTATTCCTGTTGTAAGCATCCTAACTTCCAAGTGTTCTACAAGTTAAGATTGCAGTACAATCCACACTTACACAGAAAGGCAGTGTGGTGTAGTGGTTAGAGTGTTGGCCTAGGACTGGGAAGATCCAGGTTCAAACCACCATCACCCCGCCGTGAAGCCAGACACCAACACTCAGCCTAACCTATTTCTTGTGAACATAACATTGGTGGGGATAAAATGAGTGAGAATCTTGTGTGCTGCTTTGAACTCACTGGAAGAAAGTAATAGCTAACAATAAATAGGATAGGAGTCAGCTCCATTGAACTCAGTGGTACTTCTGAGGAAGCATGCATAGGATCAGGCTGCAAAACACACTGATCATTATTTACTTAACAAAGCTCTCCTGCCAGCTATAATGCAACCTTTGCAATTGACTAAATGATATTACAGAGAACTGTTATCATTTAAAAATGTTTGTCCTGTTTTTCTAAACTTCTAGTTTGTGCTAGAAACCTCTTCAAAGAAAGGGAAATATACAACGCTGCCCTGCACAATTTATTTCTTCACTTTCTTGTATTTATATTTATTTTTGGTATTTAATCTCTCACAGTTTAGGCTAACAGTTCGAAACATTAGATTTGGCAGTATTTGCTGTGATTTACAGAGCAAAAAAAGAAGAAAATCAACCTTAGCCCGCCCATCCTCCCCTTTGTTTTTTTAAATCTAAAATTCCTGCTAGCTCCAATTAGCAGAGATAAGATAATTAATGTGCCTTCCCTCTCTTGCCCAGTTTCGGGTATCTCCACACTTTAGAATTTGTGCTAATCGCCCAAACAATATAAGGCTTGCCTGAGCTTCACGTTATTGGCTCATTCACATAATTCAGAGAGGAAAGAAGGGCAGCTTGCCAGAGCAAAGCATCCTTGGGTCTTTTGGAGGATGGCTGCTCCAGAAGAGAGGTGTCCTTTGGTGCTTCTTGTTTTCTGGATAATTGCAGTAAGAAGTATAAAACTCCTGGATCTCTCTTCCTTTTATATAGATAATCTCTTGATAAAGCAAAGATAAGAGTGTTGTAAGGTTATCTGTTGAATTGATTCATTTGGACTTTGGTACAAGCCTATATTCATGGAAGCTTATTAGATTATTAGTTGCCAAAATTTCAGGTATCTGTAGCTATCTTAGTTGTGGAATTCCCTGACAGCCAGGCACACCTGTGTATGGAACAGTTTGATCTGAAGCGTGAAATCCAGTTGTTGTTCAAGACTTTAGTCTAATGCCAATGTGCTACTTTACTGGTGTTCTGTCACTGTCTGAAAAACATTATTTTCCAGTAAAATTCTAATTTATTTACCCATGGAATCATAGAATAGCAGAGTTGGAAGGGGTCTATAAGGCCATCAAGTCCAACCCCCTGCTCAGTGCAGGAATCTACCTTAAAGCATCCCTGACAGATGGTTGTCCAGCTGCCTCTTGAATGCCTCTAATGTGGGAGAGCCCACCACCTCCCTAGGTAATTGGTTCCATTGTCATACTGCTCTAACAGTCAGGAAGTTTTTCCTGATGTCCAGCCGGAATCTGGCTTCCTGTAACTTGAGCCCATTATTCCGCGCCCTGTATTCTGTGTTGATCGAGACGAGATCCTGGCCCTCCTCTGTGTGACAACCTTTCAAGTATTTGAATAGAGGGGAAAAGAGGGGAACCAGTACCTCGCAAGATTTGGAAACTATACTTCTGTTAATGCAGCCCAAAATAGCATTTGCTTTTTTTGCAGCCAATCACACTGTTGGCTCATATTCAGTTTGTGATCTACAACAATTCCAAGATCCTTTTCATTTGACATATTGATTAGCCAAGTATCCCCCATCTTGTAACTGTGCATTTGGTTTCTTTTTCCTAGGTGTAGAACTTGGCATTTATCCCTATTAAATTTCATTCTGTTGTTTTCAGCCCAGCGCTCCAGTCTATCAAGATCACTTTGGAGTTTGTTTCTGTTTTTCAGGGTATTAGCGATCCCACCCAATTTTGTGTCATCTGCAAATTTGATAAGCATTCCCTGCACCTCCTTGTCCAAATCATTAATAAAAATATTGAAGAGCACTGGGCCCAGGACTGAGTCCTGCGGTACCCCGCTTGTTACCTCCCCCCTGTGTGAAAAGGTTGATAAGCACTCTTTGAGTCCAATTCTGTAGCTAACTGTGGATCCACCTAATAGTTGTTCCATCTAGCCCACTTTTCACTAATTTGTGAATCAGAATATCATGGGGCACTTAGTCAAAAGCTTTGCTGAAGTCATGATATACTATATTCACAGCATTCCCACAGTCCAAAAGGAAGGTTACCCGATCAAAAAATGAGATCGGATTAGTCTGACAGGATTTGTTCTTGACAAATCCATGCTGGCTTCTAGCCATCACTGCATTGTTTTCAAGGTGTTTACAGATTGACTTCTTTATAAACTGTTCCAAGATGTTCCCAGGGATGAATGTCAGACTGACTGGTCTGTAGTTCCCAGGTTCCTCCTTTTTGCCTTTTTGAAGATAGGGACAACATTAGCCCTTCTCCAGTTATCAAGCACTTCACCCATCTTGCATGATTTCACAAGGATAATAGACAGTGGTTCTGAGAGTTCTTCTGCCAGCTCCTGTGTAGGATTTTTTTCTGAGTCTTGACTCTTACTAGTGTTTAATTTTTAACTTCTGTATTTATATTTTGAATTATTTATTTGTATTTTTTGTATGATATTACTTTTAGTTGTTTTTAGTTTTTTGGGTTTATTGTAAGCTGCTTTGAGCATGTCCATATTTCAATGTGGAAAGGCAGGGTATGAGTATCTCTACCTATAAAGTGGAAAGTATGTGTGTGTCACGTATGTCCAGAAATGTTTACCCACTTCCACATATGGTATTGCCTTAATACTGTTCACCCAGACAGGTCTTCGTGCACATGGATCAGAAAAAAATCTAAAAACATGATTTTTGGGGTTTAAAGTATTTTTAAAGAAATTAATAAAAACCTAGGTTTATACCTGCAACTCCCAGCATGCCTTGGGTGGAAGTCCCAGCATGCCCTGGGCAGGAGGCCAGACTTACTGGCCTTGGTGGCCATTGTGATTCTTAAGGCCAGTCTCGAGCAGTCAACCCAATTCCACATAAAAGGAAACAACCCACATAAATGGGCTGCATCCATTTGTGGTGCCTCCTCCCACCTGCCATGCATACTTTTAAAATCATAACTTGATCAACAGCGTGTCTTTGAGAGGCCAAACTCTGGACATGCTCAAAGGCACCCCGTCCTGATATCGCTGTTTTCTCAGAAACTGGGGGAAGTGCACACGCAGCTTTCACCCTTACGACGGAGGGAGGGAGGAAAGGGAAGTACTCTGTGCATGCCCAGAAATCAGCTCAATGAAGGGGGGCAAGTAGGTGGGCAGGCCCTGACCCTTCAGTACAGGCTCTTGATGAAGCACTTGGTAGGCAAGAAGTGCAGGCTGGGGCCTGACAGGAGCTGGGCATTTCTCTGACAGCCGCTTACTGCCCCTCCTTCGCAATACTCCTCAATCCTCTATCGAAGAGCAGCATCAGCAATGAGAGGAGGGAAATGCCTCTCACAGAGCGTGGGCACCTGTGGGCTGCCAAAGGCCTGCTGGGAGATGTAGTACTGGCATGTAGAGTGGCTGATTTTAAATAAAGCATGGGTTAGTAAACCAGGTCAGTATGTGCAAATCAGGTCAGTATCTCTCAGTCCTAACTCAGCCCCCACTTTCCTGACTTCTCAATAACTGTCTTTGTTCTCCTTCTAACTGACTTTCCCCAACTGTCACTCACCCTGCCCACCATTCCATTCTACCCTCAGCTGTCAGTCATTCCTCCATTCACTCTTCTGCTTCAATAGTAAAGTCAGGTTTTTACATAAAAATCATAATACCACAGTTCCCAGCGTCCACTGAGATCCGCTTCCCTACTATATAGTATTCAGATATCTGGGCAATGCTGGGCATATTTTGAAAACATATTCTTACATTTGCATCTTTTTTAGCTGGTAGAAAGGGTGTTGTGTGATTGACGGTTTCCTGACTCCTAGCTGAGAAGAGGAAGCTGTCCCAGCTGGACTAGAAGGGATATAAGGAAGAGAGCTCCCAGAGAGTGAGCAATCAGAGCTAGCGAACAGGGAGAGCAAAGAGGAATTCGGCAAGGGAGGTCAAGGGGGGGGGGGTCCTTAACAAAATTCCAACACAATCAGAAGGCAGAAACAAAACAGAAATGGAGACTATGGACGGAAAGGAGTCTCTAGTGGTGGTGACCTGCAAAGTGTGTGCAATGTTCGTGTTCCTGCCTGAGGTCAACATGGTGTACACCTGCAACAAGTGCAAGTTCGTTGCACTATTGGAAGAAAAAGTGAAAGTACTTGAGTGGCGAGGGTCCACCCTCCAAGGAATAAGAGAAGGCGAAGAGTTCTTAGACAGAATGGTGGAACTACAACAGGAACAAGAAGCACAAGAGATTGAAGAGCAACAGTAAGCCGATGCAGAAGTGGAGAATGCTGAGATGAGGAAAGCCAACGAAGAGGAATCTCCTTGGAAAAGGATGACAGTTAGGAGCAGAAGAACTAGAAGACACTCTGCACCAGTGGAACCATTAGAGTTATACAACCACTTACAGCTACTGGAGAATGAGACTGGAGACAGCCTGCAGAGGAGGAATTACACGGGATACCATGCAACAATGAGCAAGAGGCAGAAGGTCAGTCGACCAAGAATAAGAGAAGAGTAGTCATTGTGGGAGACTCCCTGCTGTGTGGGATTGAAACCCAAGTATGTCGCGAAGACCCATGGACTTGCCAGGTATGCTGTTTCCCTGGAGCACAGATTAGAGATGTGAATGTAAGGTTGCCAAAGCTCATCAAGCACACTGACACATATCCTTTTCTTCTCATCCACATGGGAACAAATGATATTGACAAGCAGAGCTACGAAGAAATCACATCAGACCTTGAAGCTCTGGGAAAGAAACTCAAGAATTTGGGGCCCAGATAGTTTTCTCATCCATCCTCCCAGCTCTTGGAAGAGGATTAGAAAGAAAAGTACTCTGGGCAAACAACTGGCTACAAAGGTGGTGCCGACATGAGGGATTCGGGTTCTGGGACCACGGGCTATGCTACTTGGAAGATGGACTGCTTGCAAGGGATGGGTTTCACTTCACAAGGACTGGGAAGAATGTGTTCAGCCACAGCATGGAGAACTTCATCAGGAGGGCTTTAAACTGAATCCTATGGGGGTGGAAGACGTTAAATTTGAGGCAACAATGGATGAAGGCTTATGCACCGTAACAGAGAGAACAGCTCCAATAGTACCCCAAAACAGTGTTCACAACAATGTAGGAAAGAAGCCAGATTATAAAGCACATGGGCTTTGATGTCTGTATATTAATGTCCAGAGTATGGGAAACAAACAGAATGAACTTGAACTCTTAATACATGAAGGCAAATATGACTTGATAGGTATAACTGAAACTTGGTGGGATGACTCCCATGACTGGAATATAGCAATTGAAGGATACAACTTGTTCAAAAAGAACAGAAGAAATAGAAAGGGAGACAGAGTCACACTATATGTTAAAAAATACTTATCCCTGCACAAAAAGAAGACTTTCTTCAGATATGTGACTAGTAAAAGACAAAGGAAAGAAAAGGTGGTTTAACTGCTTCATGAGGATGGCAAATTGGTAACAGATAACAAAGAAAAGGCCTAGGTGCTCAACTCCTACTTTGGTTCAGTCTTCTCCCAAAAGCAGGTCTATGACCCCCCTGGCAAAAGTGAGGTACAATCTTAAGGGGCAGGATTGCAGTTTGAGATTGATAAAAAAAAAAAAAGATCAAAGGACACCTACTTTCTTTGAACAAGTTCAAATCTCCAGGGCCCGACGAACTGCATCCCGGAGTAATAAAGGAGCTGGCAGAAGAACTCTCAGAACCACTGTCTATTATCTTTACAAAAACATGGAAGACGAGTGAAGTGCCGGACGACTGGAGGAGGGCTAATGTTGTCCCTATCTTCAAAAAGGACAAAAAGGAGGAACCTGGGAACTACAGACCGATCAGTCTGACATCCATCCCTGGGAAAACTTTGGAGCAGATTACAAAGAAGTCAGTCTGTAAACACCTTGAAAACAATGCAGTGATTACTAGAAGCCAGCATAGATTTGTCAAGAACAAATCCTGTCAGACTAATCTGATCTCATTTTTTGATCGGGTAACCTTCCTTGTGGACTATGGGAATGCTGTGGACATAGCATGTCTTGACTTCAGCAAAGCTTTTGACAAAGTGCCCCATGACATTCTGATTCACAAACTAGTGAAAAGTGGGCTAGATGGAACAACTATTAGGTGGATCCACAGTTAGCTACAGAATCGGACTCAAAGGCTGAATTCAGATGACACAATAAGCAACTGGGGGTGGAAAACAATCGTCAGTTGTACTGACTATCGTGTCGCCCGAATGCTGCCATAGTCAACTCAGCGCTGATCCTAATCCACACCACAGTTTATTATTTATTACCATGTTGTGTGGGGAGTACCCCCTAGATGAACAACTGTAAAGTTGATTATTACCCCACCATTGACTATCGTGCTGTCCGAATTCAGCCAAAGAGTGTTTATCAGTGGTACCTTTTCACACTGGGGGGAGGTAATGAGCGGCATACTGCAGGGCTCAGTCTTTTGCCCAGTGCTGTTCAATGTTTTTATTAATGATTTGGACGAGGAGGTGCAGGGTATGTTTATCAAATTTGCAGCTTACACAAAATTGAGTGGGATCGCTAATAATTATTATATTTATTTCTTACCTGCCTTTCCCTCTGGATCGAGGCGGGGACAACATCAATGCAAAAAATATAAAATACATAAACTAATTAAAAGCATATAAAATTATCACATCATTAAAATCAACAAAGTCTTAAAAGTCGACTGGGTAGGTTTATTGTAGAACTGGTTTTTCTGTTTATTTTTATCAACAACTACAAATTCACCACTTTAGGAGTCAAAAAGCTAGTGGCTGAATTCGGACAACACGATAGTCAATGGTGGGGTAATAATCAACTTTACAGTTGTTCATCTAGAGGGTACTCCCCACACAACATGGAAATAAATAATCAACTGTGATGTGGATTAGGATCAGCGCTGAGTTGACTATGGCAGCATTCGGATGACACGATGGTCAATACAACTGACGATTGTTTCCCCCCCCCCCCCCCCCGTTGCTTATTGTGTTGTCCGAATTCCGCCAGTATGTATTCATATTGTTGTGGGGGCAATATTCCCATTTCAGGTCCTGTACTTCTGAAGAATTCAAAACAAATGGGGAATTTCAAAGGACTCTGCACTTTAGACATAAGGACCATTTTTTTTTCTCTCGGGTTTATTTATTTATTTATTTTATTCCATTTATTTACCGCCCCATAGCTGAAGCTCTCTGGGTGGTTTACAAAAATTAATAACATTGAACAATTAAAACACTGATATACAAAATTTAAAAGCATAAAGCAGAAAAACAAGTTAAAATTACAATATCCTTCTGGGTCAAGTTTCTGGGTTTGAAGCATACTGAGGTTTTCACTTCAGAACTTTCTCATTTGTTGATGACAGTGGAGACCAAAATAATACTCACATGTGAATCAATCCTCTGTAGAAGGCTTTATTGAACAATGGCCGTTGGAGCTGTAACAGGGGGTTCTGACTACCATTACAGTACAAGCAACGTGTTTATATACTGTATTTGAATCATGCATATTTGGCAATTTCAAGGGAGGGGGATATTAGGGGTTGGCTTAAGGCAAAGGTTACACTCAGTTAATAATGCTGACATGTAATGATACTGACACGTGAATACATAATTGCTGATATATGAATATATGAAATACAAGGCATTTGGCCTAACACATGATATATGTGAAACTAGCTTACAAAGGACATGCACTGCAGTTTAGCCAGAGAGGACAATTATAATTCCTCAGCAGGAAAATCCCCAACTTCCCTTTCTTAGCAGCTGCATCCCAGTTTCTCTTTAGCCAACAATTTTATTGCAGTTGGAAAATTAAAAAATGATGTTTTAGAATTAAAAAAGAGGATTACTAAACTTCAGCAGGGATTAAACAATATCAAGCGATATGTACTGATCAATGAGCCTATTGAAATGGACACACCTGTAGTATTCCCCCTACACCTGCTGGAAGAGATCAGTCTTTATAGCTCTCTTAAATTCTTGAAGACTGGTAAGTTGGCGGATCTCTCCTGGCAGGTCGTTCCACAGTCTGGGAATGGCAGAAGAGAAGGTCCTAACAGTTGTCAGCCCTGGAAGACAGAAACAAACTTCAAAGTGATCTTGATAGACTGGAGCGCTGAGCTGAAAACAAAAGGATTACATTTAATAGGGATAAATGGCATGTTCTACACCTAGGAAAAAGAAACCAAATGCACAGTTGCAAGATGGGGGATACTTGGCTCAGCAATACGACAAGCGAGATGGATCTTGGAATCAGGGTGGATTTGATTTAAATCAATTTGATTTAAATAATGATTTAAAGCACAATTTAAATCACTACTCAGAAAAACTCGATTTAATCATGTGACTTCTCCCCCACCCCCCAAAAAAGTGCACTCTTCCTTGCTATAAGCTTAATACATATTTCACACAACTCAGAGTTACCAAAGACTAATTTTTGCTGGTATAATCTTAATATTTACAACCAGATGAAGGTTTCATTTTTAGAATAACAACTTTTCAGATTAGTTTTACAGTTATATAAAAAAAATACTGATTTGATCTCTGTAGACACAAATTCACAGTTTTGAGAACTGTAAAACCAAGCATCTGTGATAATATATTCTAGATAGAAAAATTGCCCAATAATCTTACAGAAACCTCTGGAAGAGCATGACATTGTGAATGGATTAATGGAATTCATTTACCAAAAAAATTAAACATTGCATGAATACACAGCCTCATACTACATAATTAAAAACTAATCCTTATTTCATGATGAATAACCTTTGGACTATAATGTATCTTAAATAGAAAGCTATTTTAGATAGATTTTTCCTCAAAAAGTAATTTATTTAAAAAATCTGATTTAAATTTAAAAAATCCGATTTAAATAAAAAAAAATCCGATTTAAATTAAAAAAATCCAGTTTTTAAAAAATCATTGATTTTTATCCACCCTGCTTGGAATAGTTGTAGATCACAAGCTGAATGTGAGCCACCTGTGTGATGTAGCTGCAAAAAAAGTGAATGCTATTTTGGGCTGCTTTAATAGAAGTATAGCTTCCAAATTACATGAGATACTGGTTCCCCTCTATTTGGCACTGGTTAAGCCCCATTTTGAATATTACATCCAGTTCTGGGCACCACACTTCAAGAAGAATGCAGACAATCTGGACCATGTTCAGAGGAGGGCAACAAGGATGATCAGGGGTCTGGAAACAAAGCCCTATGAGGAGCGACTGAAAGAAATGGGCATGTTTAGCCTGGAGAAGAGAAGATTGAGGGGAGACATGATAGCACTCTTCAAATACTTGAAAGGTTGTCACACAGAGGAGGGCCAGGATGTCTTCTCGATCAACCCAGAGTGCAGGGTGCGGAATAATGGGCTCAAGTTACAGGAAGCCAGATTCCAGCTGGACATCAGGAAAAACTTCCTGACTGTGAGAGCAATATGACAATGGAACCAATTACCTAGGGAGGTTGTGGGTTCTCCTACATTAGAGGCATTCAAGAGGCAGCTGGACAGCCATCTGTCAGGGATGCTTTAAGGTGGATTCCTGCACTGAGCATGGGGTTGGACTCCATGGCCTTATAAGCCCCTTCCAACTCTACTATTCCATGATTCTATTATTTTTATATTTTATTTTATACGGCTGCTTCAGCCAAAGCATTTCAGGTAAAACAAAAAATGTGGTTTATCACGAAGCTCTAATTTAAAATACAGGTCTTCTTAACACTATTTTCCATTTATTCTAACAAAACAATTTATGAACTCAACCAAACTAAAAAATAAAACAACCAACCTAAAGATGAATAAGTTGCAGAGAAATTTATTATTTATCAAAGAAATGTTATAAACATTATTCACAGACCCGAGCAACGCTGGGCATATCAGCTAGTCCTTAATAAGTGAAGGTGGCTCCGATCCCCAAAGCATGTCTGTTGATATTCACAAGGCTGTTTCTCGTTATAGGTGAGGTTACTGAAAGTGGAAGTGAAGCGAGTGGAATATCTTGCTAAGGGAGATGGAGTGGAGGAGCTTGAAGGACCAGGGTGAAGTTCTTGTCCTCAGGTCTCCCAGCTGTGGCAACAGGGAAGCCCCTCTTAGGATGTGTTTAGCCTAGGAATGATAGAGAGGGAGGTGGTCCCCAAGTACTGTCTACTTCTGAGGAGCTTATCCTCCTTTCTCTCATATGGGGATGCTTGGAGTGACATTTGGGTTTTGGGGGGTGGGTGCCGTCAGTATGCTGATGATACTCAACTCTATTTCTCCTTGTCATCGGAGTCAGCTGGGGCAGTGAAAGTGCTGGATCAGTGCCTGGAGACTGTAATGGGCTGGATGAGGGCTAATAAACTGAAGCTGAATCCTGATAAGACAGAAGCTCTATTGGTTGGTGGTTCCCAAGTCCTGGAATTGGGTAAGTGACGTGGATGGGGTTGCACTCCCTCTGAAGGAGCAGGTGCGTAGCTTGGGAGTACTCCTAGATCCATCCTTGTCACTGGAGGCCCAGGTGGTCTCCATGGCCCGGAGAACTTGGGGTCAGCTTCGGCTGATCCACCAGCTATGGCCTTTCCTGGGCAGGGACAACCTAGCCACAGTAATACACACACTGGCAACTTCCCAATTAGACTACTGCAATGGACTCTACATGGAGCTGCCCTTGAAGACGGCTTGAAAGCTGCAGTTGGTGCAAAATGCAGCAGCTAGACTGCTGACTGTAACATCTTATAGAGACCATATAACACCAGTCTTAAAGGAATTACAGTGGCTGCCAATAATAATAATAATAATAATAATAATAATAATAATAGTTTATTATAAACAATAAAAAATATGTTTCCCATCGGAATTCAAAGTGTTGGTAATGATATTTAAAGCCCTAAACAGTTTGGGATCTCGATCCTTGAAGGAGCGTTTCTTCATATATCTGCCTGCCTGAGATCTGTTGGAGGAGCCCTTCTCCGTGCCCCACCAATGCGTGATATACACTTTGGTGGGACATGGGAGAAGGCTTTCTCTGTTGTGGCACCCTGGCTGTGGAATGCCCTCCCCCTGGAGGCCTGACTGGCGCCAGCACCGGCTTTATTTCAGCGCTAGGTTAAGATATGGCTTTTTAATAAAGCCTTTGATGGCTAAATCCACCTGCATGCACACTGTCTTGTTTTAACTGGATTTTAACTGTTTAAAAAATTTGTATTGGTTTTAATATATTAATGGTTTAATTTGTTTTAGAATTGTGTATTTATTCTATTTTATATGTATGATTTTATATGTATGCCACTCTGAGATCCCTGTGATTTAGGGCGGGATATAAATGTTTAAATAAATAAATAAATAAATGCCAAGACTGACTTCCACTTGATCAGCCAGCACTCTTCTGATCAGGACCCCAGAGGCTGGCATTATGGGGAACCCTATTCCTTGGGTAAGAAGAAATGACTGACTCACCATTTCCCATGGAATAGAAAACAGAGGCAGCCCGTTGATGGGGCCTATCCCCATAATGACAGCCATGGTTTGTTCTTACTGAGTGGCAGCATTCCCTGCATGGGGCTCATTTCTCCTTCACTGCATGGTGGCCCTGCAGTATTTATTCAAGATCCCAGTATTTCACCTGTTTATCTTCTCCACAAGAGAAGAGGTATGGACTCCTTCCACTCACGATTACCCCTCGAACTGTACTTATATGTCCCGTCAAAGACAGTTTTAATTTGCCACTTGCAAGGTCCCAGATCTTTATAGTTCTGTCAGCGGAACCAGTAACAAACCACTGATTTGTTTGGTTTGATACCTGGTTCTACTCCAATACATCTCACCCAGCCCAAGTGTCCACTGATAACTCTGTACAGCTTCCATGGGGGATGCCACTGTGGTTTTGGCATTGTTGGAGCTTTCTTTGCCATGAATGCAGAATTTTTATTCCCACCTGCTTCCATCATAGCCATAGTCAAACCTGGAGGCTGTGAACGCTCAGCAATCCCAGCATGTCTGTATATATCACCTACACCAGCTGCAGTTCAATTGGCTTCCATTTTGGATTGAGAAGGAGGCAGTGCCACAGCTAATGACTGAGCTGCTGATTCACTAGGCATCCTCTGAATTTTAATGTCTGCAGTCAAGGCCACTCCATGCCCAGGGGGGTATGGATGTGTTCCTGTTATCAAATATTCATTATCTTCTTCTGGACTTTGAAGGTATTGCTTATGTCCATAGGAATCAATTACACTGTGAGGACCCTGCTCTCGAGCAATTTCTTTCAATACAGACATGTGCAGCATAGAACTGTACTCTGTATGAAGTTTAACTGTCATCTTAACTTTGTGGCTCCTTTCATCCAATGATATAGGTTTTGCATTGTCAGCTACAAACATGTCATGGGTTCTCTTCAAAGTTCTGAATACAAGGGTATGCACAGAGTGCTTCTGCACTTCCTCCACCATGGCACCAGCCTGCCTTGTCCACTACACTCACCACAGCCCAGTATTTATTATGTCCTTGTCTGGATGAGCCTCTTGGGGTCACAGGGACATGTGGTGCATGTCACTCACCCTCTTGAGACCATGGGCCAAGTTGGATGCAGGATACTACTGTGGAGGTGGCCATGGCCCATCCATTAGAGCACTAGGTGATTAGCTGAAGTGTGCTGGGTTTCCTATGCCCAGGATAAAGAGTGGAGATCTGCTTGGTAAAAAGCGGCTGCCTCTCCTTTGCATCTTCTCTCCTTTGGGCTGCACTGGAAGGGAGTTAAACTTTCACTGTATGTTCTACTCTCCTGGTGATTGCGAATCACTGGTTTTACCCATGAGGAACTCTTCTTTAAAAACAATGAAACAGGACTAAAGTTTAGAATGCCACAAATTGACTGACATGTTTTGATAATATTTACTGTACTTATTTTAAGTTTCATTCAGGTAAGAAAAGTAAGTTAAAATATAAAAGGAAAGGAAAAATTAAGAGTTATAAAATTCCCTCAAAACAATAGTTTCAATTTAATCTTTTTCTTTTAGAGGTTTCAAAAAATTATATATATTTTTCACTCAGTACCAAATGCAAGACAAGAACAGAGAAATAAATAAAGATATGCGGTCCCCCCTTTCAATGTTGTATATTTTGTTAAACATGTTTTCACAAATTTTATAGCTTTTTCTGGAGGACTTATTACTGTTATACAACATTTCTTCGTAGGGTGAAGAATCAGTCTAGCTTACAGTATCAATATGTAAAATATGAAGTCAAGTAGTTTAATCTTGAATATATGCAAGAACAAGTCTTTCAGACTTCCTAAGCAGCTTCTTGTTCCCCTCCCCACACTAAAATCTCTACTGGTGCTCCTAGCGGAAATAGTATGTCCTTGGGATTATCAATAAATTATGTCACTCATCAATTGGGGGGGGATGGCATTTAGCAAAGTTGTTAGAACAGAGGTATTGTTTTTTGTTTTTGTTTTTAAAGGGTAAAATATCAAGCATGATAAGACGTGTGCATGTGGAAGGGGGGGAGGAGATAATAAGGCCTTTTAAAACCATGACATATTTTATGGGTTCCTCCCCACCACGTCAGAAAAGTCTGTGTTTCTTCACTGCCTTTTTCTGGGATGTCTAGCCAAGTAAACATTGTAATGGGTTAACCTCACAGACTCTATAATGTTTGAATTTCATGCTCCCCTTTATAAAGGCACTGCAAAGCATGTGCCTCTGTAATGGAATGTGGCGTTTGTTTAAATGTGCAGAGGAACACTACATAGCTCTTTAGAAACATAATGTTGTATTTACTGTACATGAAACTCCAGGAGGGAATTAGGTTGGCAGGATGTAATTATGCATCTTGGAATTCGGCCAGGCAGGTTAACATACCTCTGCATTTAGAAAGCATTAGGAGGTTCTTTACAGGGTCTGAGATCTACCCCTTGTTTGGCAATTAAATGGTAATAATCTGTATGACCACGCTTAGATTTCTTTAATGCTGGCCCAACCCAAAGGAAAGCTTTCCCCCCCTCCCCCCTGCTTTTCATCATCAGCACTTTTTTTAAACACCTGGATAGCATTTAGTTGTCCTCACTTTGTATAGTTACAGCATATCAATGCTGTTCGGGGTGATGTTGGATACCTTGAGGGAAGGGTTTTATTTTAGCACTAGGAGTATGTCCTCTAATGCATACAGTTTGCAGATATTGTTTTAAATGAAATGGCTCAACTACAGAAGTTGATGGCATTGTAAATGTAAATTTGCACATGGCTTTGCTTTTAGTTTTATCTGTTTTGCTAAATGCCACCCTTGATAGTTTTAATACATGAAGAGACAAGGAAATAATATTAACATCAACAACAATTTTCTTTTATCCTTATTGAAAGGAACTTTAAAGTTCTTGATTTCCATATCTTTCCCCATTTGATGGGGACAGATGGGGAAAGATATGGAAATCAAGAACTTTAAAGTTCCTTTCAATAAGGATAAAAGAAAATCAGTATAAAATAATCTGGAGATGGTATCTCACCCCTGTAAGATTACATCAGATAGATAAGAAAATATCAAAGTCTTGTTGGAGGGGATGTCAGGATGTGGGGACATATTACCATATGTGGTGGACATGTGAATATGTTAAAAAAATTGGGATAGAGTTTTTAAGGAGATAAGTGAGATATTAGGTAAGAACGTGGAAGCAAGTCCAAATATAGCTTTATTGGGGTTATTTGATAAAGAATATGGTAATAATAATATAAAAGAATTAATAAACAATCTCCTGACACCGGCGAGATTAATGATAGCTAAAAGCTGGAAAATACAAGGGAATTATAGTATAGAAGAATGGTATAACGGAGTGTGGGATATTGCAATTAATGATAGACTAACATGTATAATGAAAGTTAAGATGGGATTAACTAAAAAGAATGATTTTGGAAGTATTTGGGGAGTATTTCTAGAATATGTTTTAGAAAAGGGGAGAGGTTGTACACCTTCAAAACAATCAATGCAATTCTGGAAAAATGTATAAAATAATAGAGAAAGAAGGTCTCAAGGGAAGGGGAGCACGGGGGGGGTTGTCGAGGGTTATATTTGTATTGTGTTTATTTTATGTGATATATGTTGAAAATTAATAAAATTATTTAGAAACAACAAACTGCAATTCTAGGCCAAAAGAACGATTTAATTCTATTACTGGACTCCAATATCCACACTATATTTTATTAACCTATAGACATCTCCCTGTGAGCTGAACCTGGACGTGGACTGTTGTAGTTGTTGGGCTGATCAACATGTTTAGAAGCATCACAAGGTGGCTCCATTCTAGAATTGTATCACTTCAGAACGCAGATGAATGAATCTGTAATTGAATGCTCCCCTATAAAAAAAACACCTTGGTGTTTATGAAATGTTAGCCTGTCAGGGAAAAGGGTTCTAGCGTTGACTCCTTAATGTGTGTATGTGTCCTTTTTTATAAACACAGACAGCACTCAATCATGCATTTCCAAGCATGCATTGGAATCTTGCACATTCTACAATGCTTCAGTTCAAAGAGAGCTGTACCATGTTGTTTTTCTGAATATATGCCTCAGTTCCTTCTGTGATGAGGAAGATCCTATCTATTCTGGCTGAGGTTTGAATCTTGCTATTGACTGAAGTAGTTCCATTATCTGTTCTTGTCTGCCATGGACATTTTCAAGAAATTACATGCAGTCATTCAGGGTACCTCTAGATGGGCACTTTCCCCCCATGGTGGCTTTGGAGTAGTGGCAGGTCATTTACATGATGCTGCCGCCACTCCGAAGCCAACTAGGGGTGAAGCCCCAAAGCTCTGCTGTAAAAAAGTCAGCCATTTACCCCAACTTTTTTAGCTGGAGCAGCGCGGTTGCGGCAGCGGCATCTACAGTGGCAGGATGGCCGTTTGACAATTAGATCCTCCTCCCCCTTCTCCTCCTCCGGCTTCTGTGGCACTTTATTTGGGAGGTCATCCTTCTTCCTCCCGTCTCTTGAGAGAGGGTGAAAAATAACAGTAATAAACTCTCCGCACGCACCTCTTGCTAGGAGGAAAGGGAGCAACCCAGAGAGCTGTGGAAAGTGAACACCTCGGGGCTTGCCTTTCCCTCCCCCACCCTTGGCCAGCCCCTGGCAGAACGAGGAAGGGAACTTGTAACAGTTCTTTATTTCTTCTGCTTCTCCTCCTCCTCCCCGTACCCCTCCCACTCCCTTGTCTTCCCGCAATTTCCCTTTTTTTCCTTTTGGCAAAGCGTATGGTGCTGCAGCTCTTCCTGGCGCTGCTGAGCTAACTGAGGAGAGGAGGAGGAGGAGGAGGAGGAGGAGGAGGAGGAGGAGGAGGAGGAGGAGGAGGAGAAAAGTCTAAGCTGAGGTGCCCTGGATGGCCAGGCGTGGTGGCAGTGACGGCAGGAAAGGCCGCCTTGGCGCTCCTTCTGCTGTAGATGGGCGGAATGAGCGTCAATGCGGGGGGGGGGGGGGCTTCCTGCTGCCGCTGCGGCGCTGCCGACCCGACTCCATGAAGATGAGGGCTCGGTTTATCTGGTTTCTGGAAGCTACAAGTAGCCTGGTGACTATCCTGAGGTGGCACCCAGCTTGTCTGCATTACAAAGGTGATAAAACACAGACAGGACAATCTGCACAGTCTAAATTGTAAAGTCAGTGTCCTCGCAATTATGCTGTAAGCATTTCTGAACCACAACATGACTGCTGAGACAACCCCCACCCCACCCCACCTCCAAGTTCTGAAGGAAGGAGGCTGGGACAATTGCTGTTGCAAATGGATTTGTGGACCTCTGCATGTCATGCCTTTATTTCCAGGGAATTGTTTCCCTGGGTTTCCTGGATTTACTGCTGATTTGCTAATCCAGGTGCATGGGAAGTTTCTATGAAGGCACACCTTCCTCACTTTAACCACAGCCCTGCATACATTTACTTGGATGTAACTGCCATTGCTTTCACTGGTGATTAGGTTTAGGATTAGGATCGCAGCTCTTTTTAGGGGCAAAGTAAACCTGCCATCAGCAGATCCATGTGTTTTGGGCCAATTTGTCTTCAATTGCATAGAAAGAGATGGATGTGTTAACAGCAAAGTGGAGTATACAGGTGAGGAGTGCAGAACCCTCCCCACATCCTCCTCTCTCCAACCACTTTTTTCCCAGTCAATCAAGTACTTGTCAGCTTAGCTGAAGAGAAAAGCACCTGTAGGAGAGAGGCAGGTCAGTGGTGGTGGTGGTAGGAGGAGGAGTCCTGCATTTCTCACCCACACAAGCCTCTCTCTGGCTGGTTAAAATGGACCCTGCTTCTTCCTCTCTTCTTGTGTAATTGGGGCAGCTCTTGGTTTAAACACATGGATCTGCTGCTGTTCCATTGACTTTGGCCCTAACATACTCAACTTTCTATTGGTCTTAATTCCATCTGTCAGTAGATTGGTGACACACATTCAAGTCTCTGCTTCAAAATTTAGGACTTTTCATCTTAATTGCTGAATTTTATTTTACCTATAGGCTGACCTTAGAGGCTGTTTTCTGGTGCAATAGCTCCCTTTTCATTCTTTGTTTTGTTATACATTTATATCCTGGATTTCTACTGTCCAAAACAGCTAATAACACAGGAAAACACAAACCTTTATAATTAAACACACGCACGCACACACATATTACTGTAAGTAGAAAGATATATTGGTCTTCTAAAGACCTTGAGCTTATATTAGTCATATTGCTTACTTACACAGTAATAACAGAAATATTTCTTTGGTCACGCATCCCTCCTAATTTTATATATGATGTTGTTAATAGGATAAGAATAGCAAAGAATGGGTGATGAACAGGTAACATTCTCCTCCTCTGATCATTCTTCTAAAATGTTTTCATGTCAGATTGGTATGTTTATGTTGAATTTAGATCCTGAACAAATTTAACTCTGGGCTGCATTGACATGCAGTGAACTGGGTCTCTTAAGACTAGAAGGAAAGCACCACTAAGGCTACAGTTCTAACTACACATGCTTGGAAGTCATTCCTGTTGATGTTAATGGGATGAAGGCCTGAGAATACACAGTTCAGTTTCTTCCACAGAAATTGGACATAAAGGCCCAGTTCACAAAATTATAAAATTCTGGATTATTGTAATGTGCAAGCGTGGCCACAGTGCAATCTTTGAAGTTACTTAGAAACAATTCACATTAAGATCACTGGAGTTTACTCCCAAATAAGTCTGCATAGGATTGATGTTTTAATATTCCTTAATATTGACTGGATTATGCCCTGCTCGAAATTAAATTCCATCATACTGGCAACTGCACATTTGCTCTAGAACAACACAATCAAGATTATTGTTGATTTCTCCTCAGCTTTGTTTTATTTGGAATATTTTGATGATTAACTTGAGCGAAGTATCCATACTAAAGGGAGAACAATATTTAAACGTTTTCTGTGATGAAGTGCATAAAGTTTTATTTTCCTCACAGTGAGAATTGTATGATTGCAGTGTATAATCATGTTTGTTGAACATGTTACAACATGTAATTGCATTGACATATCCAGTGACCTGGCTGCCTCGTAATCCCAGCCATTGTAAGAATGCTGCTGACTGAATCATGGGGTAAAAATAGCCTCTTGCTCAGACATGGTATATGTTACCACTTCTTCTCCTCGTTGGCTAATTGTTAATAACTTTTGTGCAATTAGAGGCTGATAGATATAATACTTGGAATACTCTTTTTTGACTATTAAAATAAGTGATGTGAATTATGGATTGCTGCTAAGTGGATTATGCCAGATGGCTGGTAGATTGTGCTCAGCTCAGTGGGTCACACACTGGCTGGTTTCCGACGACACATTAAGCAACAGAAAGGGGGAAACAATCATCAGTTGTGTTGCTTATTGTGTTGTGTGGAGGTTTACACACCACGCACACACAACTGACAGTACGCTATCCTGCCCAATTAAGCAACGGAGAGAAACAATGTGCTTGCACGTTGTTTAGCCTGAAGCCCCATTGCTTAAAGTGTCATCCGAAACCAACTTCCCTCTCTCCGTGGACTATTCCATTTGGGAATAGAGTTCTGCCGGCTGGAGGAGCTAAAAATCCCCGGCTACTCTATACAGCCAGCAGAACTCGCAGTGCATGCTGGGATACAGCTGGGGGACTGAGGGAGGGGGAGGGAGAAGACGTAGCAACCAAGATGACCACCAGAACTTTCTGCTGCACAAGGACTGGCATTGCAGCATGTCATATGTGGAACTCTGCCTACCCAATGAACAGTCAGTACACTATTTCCCCCTCCGTTGCCTAATGTGTCATCCGAAACTAGCCACTGTGTTGGCCTAGTGTATGCTGAACCTTTGGGAGCTTGCTTAAGAGCCAGAACCTTTATGCAAAGGTGTGAGCTTTGAGAAGCTTTGCTGGGACTATCCTTGGTAGTCTATAACCACTAAAACAAGGGTGGGTAAATTTTGGCCCTCCAGATAGTTGACCTATAGCTCCCATCATTCCTTACCATTTGCTATGCTGGCTAGGGCTGTTGGAAGTCGTAAGCCAATGCATCTGGTGGGCCACAAGTTGCCCACCTCTGCACTAAAGGAAGTGGGTCCTTGTAGGTGGCCCCAGTTTCTTTAAAGTGATTTAAATAAGATATGCATCAGTTTGGGTTTTTAAAAATTTCTGAATTGTATTGAAACCAGTTGCTTAGCCCCTCTTACAGTGCTTTTGTTTTCTGTTCATTTGGAGAAGCACTAGGGATGTTTAAATCCCTGTCACCGAATGTTTATTAACTCAACAAAGAATTCTAGTACAGGCCTGAGTTATTTTCCTAAACACCAGATGAGAAGGCAAGCCTGTGCCAATACAGAATGCAGATGAAGCATTATATGACTGAATTTTCCTCCATGCAAAAAAAATCCCTGAACATAGAAAATTAGCATGTCAGGGAGAAGGTTTCTAGGCTACTTTTTTCCCTGATGTACTAGTTTTTTGTGTGAGCTTCCACCTGCAGGCTAATGTGGTACAGTCCAGACACAGGTCTGCTGCCTCTTCCTGTTTGTGAGAACCATTCCTTGGTATTGGTAGCAAGATAAGTGAATGGCCACCTCTTATTCGGACAGCTTCTCACAAAGGAGGTGAGAGAGGCTATGTAATAACTTATCCTGCCCCCTTGCTGCTGCTGCCCCTGTCCCACCTTTACTATTAGGCCCCACAGCTCTACAGCCCAGCAACCTGGCCTCAGACAAGCATCTATGTTCCCGCTGCCACCAGTACCTTTTTCAGGTACACCTTAAAGGACCACACCAGTTGGATGAAATTAACAAGTTTTATTAACACAAAGTTAATATTGCGTGCACAGTAAGCTTATTGGTTTCAAGTATAATTCTTCTATGTTTCAAAATGTTTCTTAAGCTAAACTGTTTCCTCTCAATATCAATCAATCAAAACACCTCACTAGATTTTCTTTCTTTCTTTCTTTCTTTCTTTCTTTCTTTCTTTCCTTCCCTCCCTCCCTCCCTCCCTCCCTCCCTCCCTCCCTCCCTCCCTCCCTCCCTCCCTCTCTCTCTCTCTCTCTCTCTCTCTCTCTCCTCAACCCACAATCAACTCCCCTCCTCTGTCAGCTCTCCCTCTGTCTGACATATATATTCCATTTGCTCTCTAGCTCCTCCCACTCTCTCCCACTCCACCAATCCAGGCACTCCAAACAACTAACCAATCAGCTCTCACTTACCAGTCATTCAATACTCACCCAGACTTGCAACTCCAAATAATAACTTTTGTAACACATTCACATTTCTAACAGTAGAACATCATATCCCCCCCTTAAGTTGAAGCGGAGTATGCCTCTTTGGTCCTAAGTGGCATACGCAGTGTCTAAAGTCTATGGGAATGTGTCCTTGAACATGTGCAATGTTCAGTGTTCCAAAGTCTGTGCACTGGGGGCATGCACAGAGTTCAAATTTCGATGGTTGTGTTCTTGGGCACTCACAAAGTCCTTGCCTCACCGGAACACTCTGGAAAGCTGTCCTTCTTCTTTCTTCTCACCCGGGCTTGTCGGTGTTGCTGCTCTCGTCCCTGCCGCACCTGGAAAGCCCATCTGCAATTACGTGATCCTTGCCTCTCATGTACTGGAACTCTACCTGGAACTCCTGTAGAATCCATGACCACCTCTGCAACATGGTGTTGTGGTTGCGCATGGTCTCCAGCCAGATCAAACTCGGTGAACAGTCATCACAACACACTTATGCCCCCACATGTAGGGTCTTAATTTGTTCAATGCCCACACAATCGTGAGGCACTCCTTCTGAACTGTTGAGTAGTTCTTTTTACAGAGAGACAGCTTCCTGCTTAGGAAGGTGATGGGGTGCTTGATTCCATCCCTTTCCTGCAGTAATGCTGCTCCCAGCCCAATCTCTGATGCATCTGTAGCCAGGGGCTATTAGGATGAAGCTATTGCACAAAGCCTCTTTGAGTTGCTCAAATGCTTTTTGACATGAGCTACTCCACAGTGTCTGGCTCGTGCTTGCGTGTCAGTTCATGTAATGGTGCGGCTATATCTCCACACCTCTCCAGAAATCTTTGATAATAACCAATTGTCCCAAGGAAGGCTCTGACTTGCTTTTTAGTTTTAGGGACAGGCCAATTTTTGATTGCTTCCACTTTGTTCCACAGTGGTGCGATCTTCCCACTGCCTACCTTATAGCCTGGGTAGGTGACTTCTGATAGCCCAAATTGACATTTGCTAGCCTTGATGGTCAATCCTGCCTTTTCTATTGCACTGAGGACCTTGTCTAGGTGCTTCAAGTGCTGGGATATTGTTTTAATGAATACGGCTACATCATCAATGTAAACCATTGTAAAGGCTGACATGCCAGAGAGCACAAAGTTCATCAGTTGCTGTACTGTTAAGAGCTCCCGAGGGCGTTCAAGTCTCCTGGGGATCTTTAACCAGGCCTTCTGTGACATGCTATGCCACTGGTCATGAGCAGTTAGCTTTCTCTTAGATTTTCTTTGGCCTAAGTGCTCAGAGCATGTATTGTCAGGTTCTCTTTTCACTATACTGTCTTTGTACTTTAAGTAGGCTGACCATCTGAAAAGGAGGACAGGGCTCCTGTAACTTTAACAGTTGTAGAGAAAAGGGAATTTCAGCCAGTGTCATTTGTATGCAGTTAGTTCCTGGTGAAATTCCTTCTTCATCACAATAGTTAAAGTTGCAGACACTATACTAGAGTGACCATATACAAAAGAAGGCAGGGCCCCTGCAACTTTAACTGTTGTGATGACGAGGGAATTTCACCAAGAACTAATTACATACAAATGACACTGGCTGAAATTCCCTTTTCTCTACAACTGTTAAAGTTACAGGAGCCCTGTCCTCCTTTTCAGATGGTCAGCCTAACTTTAAGGGGACTACAATGTGGGAGTCCTTAGGTACCCATATTTGATCAAGCAAGTCGTCTTCCCACACCAGTTGCTCATTAACTGTGTCAGCACTGGGTGTCACAGAACACTGTGCTTGCTCTCTAACAGGCTCTAGGCTAGTGTCTGCCTGCAATTCCTGTTTATACTCACTAGGGTCAGTTAGTGGTGTCTCTGCCCTAGGAGCAAGTTCCTCCCCCACTTCTGTGGTTGCCTCAGAAACCGAGTCTCTCAGCTTCTCAGCTTGACTGGTTTCTTGTTCTAAGCCTGAGGAAATTAGGTTGGAACTTTCTGTCATGGGCACTGATTTGGCTTGGCTCCTGGTGACGATCAAAATTATCTCTGTGCCCTTGCCCATAACGTCCCTTCCTAAAATAACTGGCTCCTCCTGTTCCATATTTAGGCCCACTGTGAATTCTCCCTCTTGGCCTCTCCACGGTATGTTCACCTTAGCCAAAGGAATCTCCTCAGGTTTTCCACAGATACCCCTAATCTGAACTGTTTGGTGAGGTAAAATGTGTCTTCCCTCCCCAAATCTGTTCTGATCAGTGTAATCCCAGAACCTGTATCCGTGGCTAGGTATAATGAGCCTTCCACTACCACCTCTTCCTTCAGTTATGAATTGAATTCCTCAATTCCCCCGAACTTGACACTACAGAATTGAACCTTTTTCATGGTTTCTGCTGTCTCAAGTGTACTGCTTGTCCTTCTAACTGTGGTTGGTTAGGTAACTCTGGGGTTTTCAGGACAGTTAAACTGGAAATGCCCTGTTCTCCCACACTTGTAACACACCCTTGAGTTTCCTCTCCAATACAGGGGTCTGTCACTTCTGTTCTCCTCAAGACTTTTTATTTGAGCCTTATATTCTTTGTTTTTCTCTGGCTCTTTCTGTATTGCATTTTTGTTTTCTTCATGCTCTGTGTATATGGAGCAGTAGTCTCTATAGCTTCTCACAGTACTACCTTCTCGGTTGATGGCTAATTGGTCTGCTATTTCTGCCACTTCTTGAACCGTTAGGGACACGGTCTCTGATCATAAGCCTGATTTCTGGTGGTAACTGAAACAAGAACTGATCCAGGATCATCAGGTCCCTGATGCCTTCCTTGGACTCAGCCTTAACACTGTGAATCCACTTATCAAATAGGTCACCTAGTTTCACACTTAAATCCAGGTATGATTTACCTGCCTGCAACCGATATGTGCGAAATAGTTTTTGAAAATGTTCTGCCCCTAGCCTGAATCTCTGATACACAACAGCTTTATATTCCTCATAAATTGGTGGTTTTTCTGAGGGAAAGCTGTGGTACACTTCAGCTAGTTCTCCTTTCACCAAACTGGGAATGTACCTCATAAATTCTCCCTGAGGTATATCCCAATTCTTAGCAGCCTTTTCAAACATAGCTAAAAATACCTCAGGATCTTCTGGGTTAAAAGCCATGAAGTCCCTAGGTGTTATTCTGGGCATCTTCATAGTCTCAATCTTAGCTTTCTCAATCCTCTCTTGATTTTCCTGCCAAATCTCATCTGCTTTAAACCATTCTGCTTCCCTTTTAATCTTAGCCAGTTCCAATTCATGGAATCTCTCTTTATCATTCTGTTCCATGGCCCTTTGCTTTTCTCTGTCTTCCAATTCCCTCAAATGCTATTTTTCTCTATCCTGCAATTCCAACTTTAATCTCTCTGATTCCATTTTTAGTCGTTCTGCCTCCACAAAGCGCTATTTTTTCTCTATCCTCCAATTCCCTCAAATGCTGTTTTTCATTTTCCTCAGAATTTAGTCTCATCTTTTCCATTTCCCATTTTAGGCGTTCTGCCTCTGTTGCTTGTTGTTTCTCTATTTGCAACAGTTTAATTCTATTCCGTTCTCTTAAATCTCTAAGTGAGCAGGATCACTTGTACTTGGATTCTTATAACGTCCCCCCTCAGTAGGGTCAGTTACTTGTTGTTTGATTAATATCAGTTTTAGTTCTTCGGCAGTTTTTCCCCTCATACGCAATTCCTAAATTTTTACACTTTTCAATCAGGACATCTTTCTTCAAAGCCCAAATTTCTGCCATGTTCTGAGGTACTTTGTTTTCAGTTTCTTGTTAATTTTCTTGTTACTGTTTCCCCTGAGACCTGGTGTGTCTTACTCTCAATTCTGAGAGTCCTGTCAGAACTCTTTTGTGTCTCTGACCAACTTGCACGGATCACAGTATTCCGCTCAATAGCCCTGGATTCTTTCTTATCCCTCAGCTATAGCTAATACCTGTGATGTGCCCTGGATCTAATCAGTACCCACAACTTGTACTGGGTTATTTGTTATCCCACTGCTACCACCATGTGTGATAACTTATCCTACCCCCTTGCTGCTGCTGCCCCTGTCCTGCCTTTACTATTAGGCCCCACAGCTCTACAGCCCAGCAACCTGGCCTCAGACAAGCATCTATGTTCCCGCTGCCACCAGTACCTTCTTCAGGTACACCTTAAAGGACCACACCAGTTGGATGAAATTAACAAGTTTTATTAACACAAAGTTAATACTGTGTACACAGTAAGCTTATTGAATTCAAGTATAATTCTTCTATGTTTCAAAATGTTTCTTAAGCTAAACTGTTTCCTCTCAATATCAATCAATCAAAACACCTCACTAGATACTCTTTCTCTCTCTCTCTGCTCAATCCACAATCAGCCCCCCTCCTCAGTTCATCCCAAAACAATCTCCCTCTGTCAGCTCTCCCTCTGTCTGACATATATATATATATATATATATATATTCCATTCGCTCTCTAGCTCCTCCCACTCTTACACATTCCACCAATCCAGGCACTCCAAACAACTAACCAATCAGCTCTCACTTGCCACTCATTCCATACTCACCCAGACTTGCAACTCCAAATAGTAACTTTTGTAACACATTCACATTTCTAACAGTAGAACATCACAGGCTACACCTGCCAAAATTCCTTCTTCCATATAACTGCCAGAAGTACAGGAGCCCTGTCTTCCTTTGCATCTGGTCACCTTACCTTAATCTAGCTTGCTACCATTTTTCTGGCCTAACTCCTGTGCTTTTCATAATGGCTCAATGCTAGGAAATGAAGTGGATGAGCCTTTTCCCTTTGTTTGAATTCTACTGCGTGAAAAGCGCCACAAGCTTAATTTATGCATGTCAGCCTGCTGTTAAAAGCACGGGATCAACACCAGTAAAATAGATGGTTCCACCTTTAAAGGCAATCTAGAAATAATATTAGATAAATAGCAACCCTAGCTAGGCAGTGCAAGTGATCATATATATCTGCTGTGTTGTGGTTTTGTAAAACTATCTGTATCCATGTATAGACCTAGACATCCTGTTTCTGACATGATCTGTTCCTTAGATATTGCAGGGTTTCTAGTCTATCCTGTGCTCTATGTTGCCATCTGATATATTGATGTCCAGTACTTTACAAAATGTTTGTTTTTAAAATATGTCATTTGCTGCACTTGAATCGCTTTTTGAGTTGGATCTAGAATTAGTTGTGCCTAGAGTAGACCCACTCAAATCAATAGGACTTAAATTAGTCACGACCAAGGTAAATGTCACTGATTTCAGTGGGTCTACCCTAAGCGTGACTAAGTCTAGATCCAACTTGCAGTCTTTGTTTGCAGCTGAACCAATTGTTTTGCATGGGGCTATAATACTGGAATTAGTGTCTCTTCCTGTCTTTCTGCTGGTTATAAACAGCTAAAGAAGAGGGGGCAGTTCAGTCATATATAGGTGCTTCCCAGCAAAATAATTAGCTGTTCTTCTGGAGACAGGAAGGAATGTGGTGGTTTAGCCTACGTATGAATGATATAGTGGTTGCATATTTAAATATGGAAATTTAAATGAGTGAATGGGACTTACAAATTTTGGTTTGGCTTACTAGCCATTGACTCCTCCTGTCAAGTGCTTTGTGGGTGCCAGTACATTTGAGGAGTAGAAGGGAATATTGACATGAATTTTAAAGCAATCATGAACTTCCTGACATGTGTGGTTGATAACTTTCTCCTACAGAAAGTAGAGGAAAGAACCAGAGGAACAGCTATCCTTGACTTAATACTGACCAATAGGGAGGACTTAGTGGATAAAGTGGCAGTTACGGAAACTCTGGGGGAAGTCAACACGTCATACTTGAGTTCTTGATTTTAAAGGAAGCAAAAACTGAGTGTAGCCATACGTGTACTCTGGATTTCAGGAAAGCCGATTTTAATGAACTCAGAATTATGATAAGTAAGGTCCCATGGCAAGTGACTCTAATGAGAAAAGGAGTCCAAGATGGTTGGGAGTTTTTAAAAAAGGAAATTTTAAAGGCCCAATTACAAACAATTCCAACAAGGAAAAAAGATAGAAGACAAAAGAAAAAACCAATGTGGCTCCACAAAAGCTTAGAGATGACCTGAAAATAAAAATGGATACATATAGGAAGTGGAAGGAAGGCCAGACTACAAAAGAAGAGTACAAACAAGAAGCACAGAAGTGCCAGAACGGTGTCAGGAAAGCTAAAGCTGAGAATGAGCTGAGGCTAGCGAGAGATGCTAAAAGCAGTGTAAAGGCTTTCTTCAGATGCATGAATAGTAAAAGACAGAGGAAAGAAATGGTGGGTCAACTGCTTAATGAGGATGGCAAATTGCTAACATATGACAAAGAAAAGGCTTAATTCCTACTTTGGCTCAGTCTTCTGAAGGGGCAGGATTGCAGTTTGAGATTGCTAAAAAAAATGGTCAAGGAACATCTACTTTCTTTGAACGAGTTCAAATTTCCAGGGCCCAACAAACTGCATCCCAGAGTAATAAAGGAGCTGGCAGAAGAGCTCTCAGAACCACTGTCAATTATCTTTACAAAATCATGGAAGGCAGGTGAAGTGCCGGATGACTGGAGGAGGGCTAATATTGTCCCTATCATAAAAAGGGCAAAAAGGAGGAACCTGGGAACTACGGACCAGTCAGTCTGACATTCATCCCTGCGAAATATTTGGAGCAGATTATAAAGAAGTCAATCTGTAACCACCTTGAAAACAATGCAGTGATTACTAGAAGCCAGTATGGATTTGTCAAGAACAAATCCTGTCAGACTAATCTGATCTCAGTTTTTGATCAGGTAACCTTCCTCGTGGACTTTAGGAATGCTGTGGACATTGTATATCTTGACTTCAGCAAAGCTTTTGACAAAATGCTCCACGACATTCTGATTCACAAACTAGTGAAAAGTGGGCTAGATGGAACAACCATTAGGTGGATCCACAGTTGGCTACAGAATCGGACTCAAAGAGTGCTTATCAATGGTACCTTTTCACATTGGGGGGAGATAACGAGCAGGGTACTGCAGAGCTCAGTCTTTTGCCCAGTGCTCTTCAACATTTTTATTAATGATTTGGATGAGGAAGTGCAGGGAATGCTTATCAAATTTGCAGACAACACAAAATCAGGTGGGATCTCTAATACCCTGGAAGACTGAAACAAACTTCAAAGTGATCTTGATAGACTGGATTGCTGGGCTGAAAACAACAGAATGAAATTTAATAGGGATAAATGCCAAGTGTAACACCTAGGAAAAAGAAACCAAATGCACAATTACAAGATGGGGGGATGCTTGGTTCAGCAAAACGACAAGTGAGAAGGATCTCGGAATTCTTGTAGATCACAAACTGAATATGAGCCAACAGTGTGATGTGGCTGCAAAAAAAGCAAATGCTATTTTGGACTGCATTAATAGTAGTACAGCTTCCAAATCGCACAAGGCACTGGTTAGGCCCCATCTTCAATATTACATCTAGTTCTGGGCACCACACTTCAAGAAGGATGCAGACAAGCTGGAGCGTGTTTAGAGGAGGGCAATGAGGATAATCAGGGGTCTGGAAACTAAGCCCCATGAGGATAGACTGAAAGAACTGGGCATGTTTAGCCTGGAGAAGAGAAGATTGAGAGGAGATATGATAGCACTCTTCAAATACTTGAAAGATTGTCACACAGAGGAGGGCCAGGACCTCTTCTCGATCAACCCAGAGTGCAGGGCGCAGAATAATGGGCTCAAGTTACGGGAAGTCAGATTCTGGCTGGACAACAGGAAAAACTTCCTGATTGTTAGAACAGTATGACAATGGAACCAATTACCTAGGGTGGTTGTGGGCCCTCCCACACTAGAGGCATTCAAGAGGCAGCTGGACAACCATCTGTCAGGCTTACTTTAAGGTGGATTCCTGCACTGAGCAGGGAGTTGGACTTGATGGCCTTGTACGACCATTCCAACTCTACTATTCTATGATTCTATGATTCCTGCTTCTGCTTCCTCTAAATCTCTGCAGCAAGGCATGGGAAACCCATCCTTCCGTCTTTAACCCTGAAGACGGAAGGACGGGTTTTTTCTTAAATGTTTTTTTTCTTAAAATGTATTTATAAAAATATACTGTTCACTCCCCACAATCCCTGCACAATACATCATCTCATCAAAGCAACAGCGGAGCAGAAGAGGTTTAGTTTGGCTGTCTTGAACACCTTTCAGATGAGATTAGTTTTCAATCCAATACCTCTTGGGAGAAATCCCTAGTGAATTCAGTGGCACTGGCTTCTGAGAAGACATGTATAAGAGTCAACCTTCTCCAGCCTGGTGCTCCCCAGATGTGTAATACTGTAACTCCCATGTTATGTGTTATGGGAAAGACAAAAATCAATTCATACTTAATTTTAAAATAATACTTACGCATGAAAGTATTAGGTGGTAGCTCTGCCTTTGATCTCACACTGCTGAACAAGTAAGAGAAATCCTTTATCTGATATTCAAGAAACAGACATCCTATGCCATGTGTTGAAAACTAATGTTGATGTCTGAAGGGCTATCTGGATTAGGTGTTCAAGATTGTTGTTTCATTTGGTTTTGACAGTTTATTTAAAGTGATGCAGCTCTTTTGTAGTTCCTTGATTGATCACATATCTTAATGCTGGAAAACATCATACTTTAGTACAGATGCGGGCAGAAAATAGATCTATCCTGATGATTTGGACATCAACTCATGGCATTCCTGATAACTGCCCATGCTGATAGGGGCTTTTACAAGTTGAATTCCAAAACATCTGGAGATCTACATTCTGCCTTCCCTTGTTCTTGTTCAACATTCCCCAACCTGGTGCCTGTCAGATGTGTTGGGTTGCAACTCTCAACATAAGGAGATGCTCTAAGAAATGAGAAGTAGCTGGTCCTAAGTTGTTTATCATCATTTCCCACAACCCCACAGTCACCTCTGCATATCAAATTGCATATCTAGATTTTTGAGATGACAAGTCCCAGCATTCCTGACCATGGGACATACTGACTTGCAATGATGGGAGTTGTAGTCCAACACCTTTGGAGGGCACCAGGTTGGGGAAGGGCTGCTCTAAACAAAAAAAGAGAAGTCGGTGGCCCTAAGTTGTTCGTGATCAGTTTTCCACAACCCCAGAGTCACCTCTGCATATCATTTTCTCCACCCTGTCCTCATGGTTTATCTGCTTTGGGAGAATGAGAATTTCACTTGCACTTTCTGCCTCCTTAGGGAGGATGTGGCATTAAGGCTTGTGAGCCTTAACTCCCAATTTCCCTGCTTTTTGGTGCTTGGTTGGAAACTGTAGAGCCTTAACATTGTTTTTGTAAACCGTAGGTTTTTTGTTTAATGAATAGGAAGTATAGGGCGGTAGGGGGGAAATGCAGCATTTTGCTGAAGGCATTAGCAAATATTAGAAAGTGTAAATCCATTCTGTTTTTTCAGGTAATGGATATTTTCACAATATGTCCATATAACTATTTGCACATCCTTGTATATGAGCCTGGAAAGACACATATAGCTAGGGCAGGTAGGTTTATGTTGTAGTCTGATGGCACCCTTAAATACCCCGTTATCTACATGTGATAAAAGCAGGCTTGTTGTCAACATGTGGGTGGGTTGTTGTTGAATCGTGGCTTATTGTGTTGTGTTGACTGAATGCAGTGTGTTTTCCACAGGGTTGCTCATTCACCATGCAGTGTAGCTTGTTAACCACCCTGAACATCCCAACAACGAGCTATGGGTTCTTAAGTGGCTTGTTCAAGAAAAATAAACCACACTGCATGGTTAACAAGACAACCTGCGGAAAAAGTGCTGCATTCAGACAGTTAGCGTATTGTATGAACCCAGCCTGCATGTAGCCTTTCCTGTGAATTGCACCACATCTGACCTAGGCTTCCCTGATTATTTTGGTGTTAAACCCCATACCATGAAATAAGCTTACATATTGTTTGAAGTTTTGCTTTTCTCATCAGTGGAAAAAGGCCTCTAGGCTGTCTTACAAAGATAATAATAAGACAGTTCCAGCCCTCACGCTTATAATCTGAAAGGCATGACTCAAAATGAAAAGTGATTGGGAGAGAGAAGGAGAAAAAAAGTGAATTCAGGCACTAGTTCTTAGTTACCCAGGCCAGATCTACACCAAGCAGGATATGACACTTTGAAAACTGATAGGCTCAATTCGGACAACACGATAGTCAATGGTGGGTTGACTAACCATAACCCTAGGGGGCACTCCCTACACAACATGGTAATAAATAATCAACTGTGGTGTGGATGAGGATCAGCGCTGAGTTGACTATGGCAGCAATCGGATGACACAATAGTCAAAACAACTGACGATTGTTTCCCCCACACCAGTTGTTTATTGTGTCGTCCGAATTGAGCCATAGAGTAAAAAAATAGAGTAAAAAACTGATCACATAAACTTAAAATCTGCTCAAGTCTTACTTTTTTCTCAGTGGGAGCAGGGAGCCAGTAGAATAGGTCAGAACATATTCATGAATGTAACTAACCTCTTCATATTCTGGATGGAGGGAGATTGAATATAGAGAAGATAATATTTTAATGTTGCCTTAATATTTACTCAAGCATTTTTACCCTGTTCTTCAGCCCACAGGACTCCCAGAGTGGTTAATATAAAGATCAACAAAAGCAATAGAAATGATTTAAACAGTAAAAAGAGAATGTCATCTTTAAAATAGCTTAAAGAGTTGGTGATAACAGTATAGGGGTGTGTGAGGGAAGACCTGGTGAAGCAGCAACAGGTGGAGATGGTTGTGAAAATGTTTTGCCTCCTGGGCTGCTGCTGTTCTCATCCTTTCAGGTCTTATATAATGTGTAAATAAATGAATGTCCGAACAGTATAAACTTCCATTGGCTTTTTTCATGTTGGTGCACCTTCAAGTTGGTTTAACTCCAATCCCCTTGGTTATGGAAATGGTCATGGATCCCATAAATGTCATGCCTTCACAAATTTGGTTCTGTATTTCACTTAATTATTTTTAAAATTAATAAAACAAATGGAGACTTGGGACTAGGTTATTTCTCATGCATTTGTTTCCATGATGACTTTCTAAAAGTCTGTCATAGTGCATACAGTCTCCATAGTTGTATATCTTCCTAGTAAAACAGGAAGAAATCTGAGAAGAATTTCAGACTTTTATTTTGTTTTGAGGACACTCCAGTAGACAGTCTGAAGGCAAACAAGCCTTTCTCTTTTCATATTTGAAAAGTCAAATATGAAAAGAGAAGGGCTTGTTTGCCTTCAGATTCAGAATGGTTTGAACTCTGCAATGAAGGAATAGGGCTTTCTAAAGGGAACAAAGGACATAGTTATCATTTTTTTTAGCCACAGCATAACCTAAAAGCTAAAGGAAATGACCTTTTCATTAGAGGGAACTGATGTGTCTGTGTGCACTATGTAAAATAAGAACTGGTGTGACTGTTGTGTCCATGTTTGGTAATCCTGTGTGCATGGAATATTAAAACTGGTTTTAGTGAAGGAATATGTTTATTGATTCTTAAGAGAAAAATGTATGAATTTGGCATTTTTTTTATTTTGCCATTTTGAAAGTTTCACTGACCTTGTTTTACAAAACTAGGTGAAATGTTAACCTTGATGCTTTGTTTATCTGCGTTGCTCCTTAACACATTGACTGCCACATATTTTTAAAATCATACTTGGATGCCATGATCAATTTCAGCCTCCTGAATGCAACAGCAGAAGACAGCAGTTCCAGCTCATATGTGATAGATGACACAACTTCCCATGGTTAAACAAACTGGGGATTGTTCAGGAGCAAGCAATCCTGCTGGCTCCTGGCTGCTCATCCCCTCCTGCTGTGCTAAACAACCCAGAGATTAAAACTTGGAATTGTGAGTTCTTGGGGGAGGAAAAACCCAGACCAGGAACCGAAACAAGCTTCTGCTTGTTCACAACAACAAAGAATTGTTGTTCTGTGGTCTGAACCAGGTAAGTCCCTGAAGGTGAATTGAATCCAGAAATGTCTGAAACCACTGATGTGCCACCTGTATCACCCTAGCTGAGGAAATTCAGAGGAATGGGTAGCGTCATAGAAACCTGCCCATATGGGCTGCATGCGTACAAGTTCTTAGTAAGCGGTACTAAGCCAAAAAGCAATGTTGTTGTAGCCCCTATTATAAATTATCACAAACTCAGTGGCCTGGTCACTACAATCCATTGATGAGAACACATGAGTGTCACTGCAGTTGGTCCTGGTTTGCAGACAGTTGTCACTTGGATCTACATCTGTACCAGAAGGCAGAAAAAATGTCCAGAGTTAATATGAAAAGCAATATGTACTTCACTGGAGAGCTCCACACAGTATTTTCTAAATGCTCTGGGCAAATACATTGGGAAGGGTGGAGTTTTCTCTGTGGGTAGAGGCAGGCAACAACAGTCCAACAAATACTGGAGGGCAAGCATTTGAATAACTCTATGAAATCACATTTGGTAATACTAGTGCCATTCAATGATCTGCTCTTCAATGTAGTTTGGAAGGAACACCCCCTGAAAGAGACATCGTCAAATACATGACAAAAGAAAAGCAGGCAATTCATGATGGCCCGGATGAGTTATCAGTAGAGATGTATAAAAGCATGGCAGGCACAACAGAATCTACTTGACAAGATGCAGAGCTTCAAGGCAACCAGATTGGAAACTGCATCTTTCTGACAGCCAGGCACGTAAGAAGTCCTCCTCATCGCCGTTGCCATGCTTCTGCGTGGCTGCTTGGATCGCCTCCTGCAAGCAGGCCGTGACAAGCCCCCTCCGCTCCATGGTCGCCAGTGCCGGGGGGGCAGTGTGGGGGCGGGCAGGACGGGAGGAGCGGTGGGCGTGATGGAGCAGGAGGGCGGAGGGAGGTGCAGCAAGGCTGGCAGCATGGGACTGCCAACTATGGTAGCGTGGGAATGGGAGGGAAGGTGGATTGTTTTGGCTGAAGCACACCTGCAAGAGAGGGGAGTGAAAGGAAGTGGACAGAGTGGGGTGCGCGAAGGGGAATTGGCACAGCAGGACGAGGCTAAGCTACGACTGAGGGGGGATGGGTTAGGGCCTCCATGCCGGCAGAAGGTCCTACGGCCAGCCGTTGATCGGACGGCGGCAACGCCGGATGCTTCGTTCCAGATGTCGAATGCGACGTATGACTTCTCCCAGGGCCACCTCCAGAGCATGGAATTGTCGTGCCTTTTGGGCCCTCCGCCTTCTGTGGATGGCACAGCTGAGGGAGCGCAGTTTTCCTGGGAGGCGAGAACAGAAGGAGGAGGGAAGGAGAGCTTCAGCTATGGGGCGGTATAAAAATTAAATAAATAAATAAATAAATAGCCATCAGTGACACGGAGGCCAGAGCAATGCCCATGCACCCTGCCCGACTGCCCCGTAACCCACCTCCACGCTGCAGGGCCCTGCGGCGTCGGACAATGCGGCCTGCGCTGAGCCCCACAGACCTGTAGGGTGATGCCATCTCGACTGGAGTTGGCTGCAATGAGGGGAGATGGGGCCAGGAACGAGAGGCATCCAGGGTGTGCAACAATGTTGCAAAGGGATGCTGATGGACATGGCCTTGAGTGTCCAGAACGGGCTGAGGGAGGCGCCAGACAGAGGGACGGAGATCTAAAGGGGCCTTATCGTGTCTAGGGCTGGGGGCGATGCAACAACTGTATACTCCTATGATCCCTTGGCGGATGGGCCTAGGGACCTGTGGAATGACCGTGGCTTAGGCCATGTGCTGGGAGGGTCTTTCCGCACCCTCCTCTTCCTCTTCCTCCTCCCCCTCCTCCTCTCCCTCTTCATCAGAGTCTGGTGGGATGTCGCGGCCCCTCTTCGCCCGGCTACCTACGATCTGCTGTTCCTGCCCTCCGGCCACCCCACTGCCTTCCCTGAGGCACCTGCTGCTGCTGGCGCCGAACGTGGGGCCCGATATGCTGCAGCCATTGGCGGGGGCAGGTACTGCGGCGGCAGCGGAGGCGGTATGTATCCGTATGGCGCCATGTAGGGGGTGGGCTGAGGGGGCCCATGGTAGGCGCCCGGGAATGACAGAGCGGGCTCCCTGAGCACCTCGGTTTGGCGGTCAATGGCTGCTGTGCGCTCCCGCATGCCTCGGTCGATGATGGCATCGGTGGCTGCCATGGCCTCGGTCGTGATTCTCTAGACCTTGATGCACGTCCCTCCCCGCCTTCCTTATGGCTTGGGCGCAATCTTCCACGGCTTGAGTGGCCGTGCACGTGGCCCACACGGTGAGGACGCGCTCCTTGGTGCACCTTGCTTCCTCCTCACCTGCCATACGTATGAACAGCCCGTGGATGCGTTCCCCTGTTGTTTCCATGGCCGTGACCAACTCCCTCGCCACCTGCGGCCAGTCTGCCTTGCGCCTGTTGTGCATCCGAACACACCTTTGTGTGTTGGTCAGGGGACAGGCTTCAACGGCCTCGGCTGCACCATGCTCGCCTGTGGGTGGCGGCGGCTCCTCCTTCAGGGGGGGCGCTCCCTCCATCGGCGCGTCCTCTGGCTGTGGGGGGCCCTCGATCTCCTCCTTGAGCACGGCCTCCCCAACCTCGAGCTCGGCTTCCAGAGGCGCGTTCTCCTCCATCGCCTCCAACTCCATGAAGGTGTCATCGGTGGCCTGCGTATCAATGTCCCGCAGCTCTTCCTGGGATGGTGGCAGTTCTGGCTTCATCACGTCGCCCACCTGTTTGTTCCACGAGCTGTTCCATTTCGACCTGGCCCTCCTGTGACACTGGCCCCATCTCCGTCACGGCATCCAAGATGCTGCAGGTGAATCCCTGCACCATGGTGCTGCGTCTTGACAACCCCAGCTGCATATGGGGTGCCGCCTCTGCCCGCGGCGCTTGCCCTGTGGTGGTGGCCGCACGTCCTTTCGCGGGAGTCGCCCTCGGTCGCGACGGCCCTGGCCATTTGTCCTCCTGCTGTGTCTCTGGCACCAGTGGGTCGGGTGTGGGATTCTCTACCTGCATGTCCGCACAGATGAGCCGTAAGAAGGCCGTGAGGCTGCTGCTGCTGGAGGAGGCTGGCGTGGGGGGAGATGCTCCTTGAGGTGGTGGCTGTCCTGGGTGACATGGGTGGCAGCCTCGCAAGCACCGATGAGCTTTGGGATGCCGCGGGATGGCTCCATGGCTTCACCGCGGCCGGCCATTCTTCGGCTGATGCCCTCACGGCCTTCTTGCCGGTGAGTGTTGGGCGTGGGGCGTCCCTCCATGCCGGCGGCTGTGGTTCCCGTGTGGTGGGGCCCTCCTCCCATTGCACCCTTTGGGCCAGTTGGGCTCGTTGTCGTGTGCGTGGCGGTTCGTTGATGGTGACAATGTTGTGGCGCTTCAGCAGCAGGCGTGCCAGTTCGTCATAGAAGGGCATGGTGCGTGGCTGGACGCCGGTTCTTTCATTGTGGGTGACGATCTCCTTGAACTTCCTCTTGATCCGTGCTGCTTGTTCTTGCATTGCTTGTTGCTGCAGTTTTGTCTCCGTTCCTGCATCTGCTTTGCGAGCCAGGGGTAGAGCTGATCATGTCTGGCTGTGGCCATGATCCTCCTGGCTTCTGGGCTGCCCCAGACCTCTATGAATTCCCCATCTCTGCCTGGGACCAGTGCTGTGGTCTGCGTCTTTCCAGGGGGTCCTGGCTGCTCCCCTCTCCTGGGGTTTGTGAGCCGGTGTCGTCGGCCAGGTTGCCACGGGCCCCCTCTCCCTCCGGCTCCATGTTGCCAGCGGGTATGTGTTTCAGTGGTGATGGTCGTTTGTGCCCTAGGCTGGCTTTCCCCATCCCGTGTGCTTGTGTGCTGCTGGGTGCTGGTGGGCCGTTGTGCTTGCTGTGAATGTGCCCTGTGTGTAGGCATTGTTGTCGTTGCTGGCCGGGGCTGCTTCGTGTCCTTGGGATTGTTGTGCATACCTCTGGCTGTTTTCCACAACATCCGCAGGTGGCTGGCTGTCGCCCACAGGTGCCCTTTGCCTTGGCGTTTCATGCGTCTTGGGTATGTGCGTGGCCGTTGCTTGCTGTCTGGCCATGTTGAGCGAATGAGGGGGGGCTCGGCGATCGCTGGTTCCCCGGCTCTTGTGCTTCCGGGTGATTCGACGGTGGAGGTGAAGGTGCAGTTCTGGTTTGCTTCGGGTGGGTTGCTGAGCTCCCTGTAGGAGTGGGGGGGCTGCCCTTTGTTCCTGGGCACCTGGGGTTGTTGCTTATTCTGTAGCCTCCTCCCCCCTTTGCCGTGGTTCCCTTCTTGTGCGCTTCCCTTTCCGTTTGTGTAGCTGACTGAGCATCCGGCGTGCATGCTTGCAGGAGCTGGTTGGTATGGCGGTGAGCCCGGGGATCTGTTGTGGGCGTGCCTGAGCGGCCGGCCGCATTCTGCCGCTCTTGCCCCTCGCCTCTCTGGTCTTTTGTGCTAACGTACTCAACGCATGGGTTTATAACGCACGCTCCCCTCCAGACGACATATTACTCAATTGACTAATCCCTAAACAACGTGCAAGCACGTTGTTTCGCTCCGTTGTTTAATTCTCCCGATCAGCGTAGTGTGGGTTGTGTGTGCGTTGTGTGTCTCCCTCCAGACGACACATTAATTAACTCAACTGACGGTTGTTTAATTAACCCACCATTGCTTAACGTGTCGTCTGAACTGAGCTATTGTGTTGTCTAAACACACTTCTTTTTCTGCAGGGTGAGTTACCATGTTGTCTGAATGCAGCACATTTACTGCACGGCTGCTTGAGAACCCAACAACAAGCCATGGGTTCTCAAGACTGGTTACTTGAGAAAAATAAACGCCACTGCACCTGTGGAAAATGTGTTGCATTCAGACAGCACGATAATCCATCCTGCAGAAAACGTGCTGTGTTCAGACAACATAATAACCCATGGTCGGTTAGTGTGTTGTATAACATAGCTGCTGTTCTTTTTTGAGTGGGACACAGAGGGAGAAATAGTTGAGTTTGGGGTGCATTTTGGGGGTGCTTGACTTTCTCTGTAGAGATCTGATGTGGAGCTGTGGATTTGGCTGGTTGTTGCAGTGTTCAAATTGTGGCTTCACAATTCATACCCCTGTTATCTCCAGACTAAGCTACTTATTATTTATGTTTATTTACTGCATGTATACCCCTCACTTCATCCAAAAAGTGCTCCCAGAGTGGCTTACAAAGATGAATAATAAGGTAGTCCCTGACCTCATGCTTACAATCTAAAAGACACCACAAAAAAAGGGAAAGAGATTGTGAGGGAAGAGGAGGGGGGAAGCAAAACCAAGAATATGGAATGCCTCATAAATTTGCTTGTTTACTGCAGTTCACCCTTCATCGCGCTGCCCTTGAAGACTGTTTCAGTGTCTATGAGTAGGGGTGTGCATGCCAAAAAATATTGTCGTTTATTGTTATCGTCAGTTCAGACCCAAAAAATTATCGTCTTCATATCGTAGGTGAACCGTATCATCTTCACAATAATTATCGTGAAAAAATGATATTTTTGCAGCCCTATTTTTAAAGAAAAAAATGCCTATAACTTCTGTATTTTCGAAGTTACAGGCTTAAAACTTGGTCACAATGCTTATGGGGTATGCCTAAGTATGTGTATGAAATTTGAGTTCGATCCCTCCAACCCTCGATTTTATATGAATTTTTAAAGATTGTTTGCGTTCTGACAGGTCTGAATGAATGTACATGGCGAGCTGTCATTCTGATCTGTCAGAACAGAAATGATCTTTAATAAATTCATATAAAATCGAGGGTTAGAGGGATCGATCTCAAATTTGGCACATAAGTGTAGCAAAATGTGCTAGACATGTGTATGAAATTTGAGATTGATCCCTCCAACCCTCGATTTTATATGAATTTATTAAAGATCGTTTCAGTTCTGACAGATCAGAATGGCAGCTTATCACGTGCGTTCATTCAGACCTATCAGAACGGAAATGATCTTTTTAAAAAATCATATAAAATCGAGGGTTGGAGGGATCGATCTCAAATTTCATACACATACTTAGGCATACCCCATAAGCACTGTGACCAAGTTTCAAGCCTCTGACTTTTAAATACAGAAGTTATAGGTATATTTATATGGCAGTCCGATAAAACAATAAAATCGCCCGAAAATTATCATCTCCGATGATTATTGTAGGTTTTTCTATCGTATCGTCATCGTTAAACACATGCATGATAACGACCCTATCGTATTGTTATCGTACATTTTAACGACACAATGCACATCCCTATCTATGAGCACATTATATACCAGGGGTTGTGCAACCCTGTCCTAAAAATTGTAGAAAATGACTAGTATTTTTACCATCCAGCAACTGTTGAGAAGGCTGATGAAAGATAATAGGTTTTTCAATTCCACAAGCATTCTTTCAAATGGTTACAGAAGTAGGGGGAATGTTGTCCATTTCATCCAGGATCGATAGAAAGGTATTTGTGTTTGTGTATGCTCTCCATGTAAAACAAAAACAAGAGCAACAGTTGTTATAGCAACAGACAATGAGATCCTTTGGGGCGTTCCTGCTCTATAAGGAAATAAAACACACTGCTGTATGTAATGCAACACATAACAATACAAAAATAATGCTCCAAGGCATGGAATATTAAAATATATACATCAAATTGAAATATAAATATGCAAAGAACTACATATGATTATGGACACTGTATAGAGATGGTTCAGAAACCATCCCCATTATTGCATCTGACTCTTTCAAATGCCAGGATGGAGGATGATTAAGTACAGTCCCTTGGGGGTGCTAAGAACAATAGAAGAGCCATGCTAGATCAGACTCTGTTCACACCAGATGTCCTGCCTTTCTGATATCTATTTTGAATTTGAATTCTGGGATTAGGATTTCAAAATTACATAGGGGCCAGAATACATAGAACGTGTATCTGGACTGTATAGGCATTATGATGTCTGTCCTTTCCTCAGGAACTTGTTTATAGGAGTCACCCTGTAACCAAGGCAGTGCATTGTGTTCCCCTGGCTCCTCATGATCAGCATTAGAAATGAGATGCTAAGTAACACAAACATTCACAACAGGGAGAACACTGAATTTTATTGAACTGGCTCCATAGATCAACTTACCAAACATAAAGCATATTCAGGCATACATCCCTTGCAGCACACAGAGGAAGTCAGAATTGCCCACAGTATTTCACATTTGCCTATTTCCCCTGTGCTGGCTAAAAGGATCAATTGTAAAAATTGTAGATGAAAATATAATATATTCTGATACTTCTTTGTTGTTTAGCCAATGAAACTGAAAAAGAGCACAATAAAACCAAGATACCAATAACACTCAAGTTTTATGTTTAATTTTGGGGGCATTTTATTCATTACAGTATGTAAGGAAAAGTAGAACTGATGTCAGGGTGGGACCATAGCTGAGTAGCAAAACACATGCCCAAGATCCCATGTTTAGTGCCCAGCGTGTCTGGATAAATCAAAACAAAAAAATCCAGTCACAGGATTTGGGAGAACCTTGGAGAGCTGCCACTAGTTTGAGTCGAAGTGCTCTGACTGAGTATAAGACAAATGCATGAGTTTATTTATTTATTACATTTATATACTGCCCCATAGCTGAAGCTCTCTGGGTGATTTACAAAAATTTAAAAATTGAACAATAAAAAGTCAGTATACAAAATTTAAAACCGTAAAACATAAAACAGCTGATATTTCAAACATTTTAAACTTTTAAGCCTGGCCAAAAATGTAGTTAAAAAACTCAACTTAAGCTATTAAAATGCCTGGAAGAAAAGAAAAGTTTTGACCTGGCGCCAAAAAGATAACAGTGTTGGCGCCAGGTGGGCCTCATCGGGGAGATCATTCCATAATTGGGGGTCCACCACAGAGAAGGCCCTTGCCCTTGTTGCCGTCCTCCGAACTTCCCTCGGAGTAGGCACCCGGAGGAGGACTTTAGATGTTGAGCGTATGCACAGGTAGGTTCATGTCGGGAGAGGCATTCCATCAGGTATTGTGGTCCCAAGCCATGTAAGGCTTTATAGGTTAAAACCAGCACCTTGAATCGGGCTTGGAAACGTACAGGCAGCCAATGCAAGCGGGCCAGAATCGGTCTTATATGTTCGAACCTTCTGGTCCCAGTTACCAATCTGGCTGCTGCATTTTGCACAAGCTGCAACTTCTGAACCATCTTCAAAGGCAGCCCCACATAGAGTGCATTACAGTAATCTTACTTGGAGGTTCATTTGATACAGAGGGAAAAGTGAAATCAAATTAACAGATATACTGGTATCATGTCTATGCCAACTCAGATGTATTTATTTATATTGTTCCCTGAGTATGCATAGTGGTTTATAGGATTTAAGAGGACAGGTCCCTCCCATGAGGGGCTTACAGTCTAAATGTAGGTACAGGGAAAGCAGCAGACAACGTGTCAGGCCCATCTCAAGGTATTTGTGTTCTCTAGATGAGGTACAATTTTGCCCTGCCACTGCTTTTTGTTCTTAAACAGCATAAAATGGGCTCAGAGGGCAGGGGGAACGATGCATTGGTTTCTTGGGTTATTGATTTCTTTATCATTTATAGTGTCACTATTGTAAGGTGCTTTAAACATAATGCCTTTTCAGATGTACGCCCCCTTATGCTAATGAGACCAGGTAAATGTGCACGAAATTGACATCTAAGTGTATTTTGGGCCAGGCCAGTGTATGAGCTGTCTGGCTATGGGCCCATCTTTGGGGCTTGGTAATAAGGGGCCATTCTAGAACATGGATATTTAAAAACATCAATAATTAATATAGCATATTAAATGTTTAGTTCATTGGTTGAAATGTTTAACCCTACTTAGAATTATTTTGGGAGAAAATTGATGAAAAGTTGACAATGATTAAAAAGAGAAAGATTTGGGCTGGAATCCTACACATTCACAGATACTTTGGAGAAAGTTCACTTGAATTCAGAAGAACTTCCGAGTAGAAATGCACCAGGCTGTGCTCACTGTAATTTAGCAAGGGTATATCACGAATCCTTCTGACTTACAGCTTGGAAGATAAAACAGCAGAGGTGTTATTCCTTTTGAGCTGGTGGTGGTTTTTGGTGGTGTATGCATATAGAGCTGCAAAGAGGAGAGATCTGAATTGCCTTGCCAGGCTTTTGTTAGGCTAATCCCCCATATGATCATGAAGCACTGAAATTTGATTGAAACTTAGATGTGTTCATATTCCACCTTTAGCAAACAGAACAAGTATCTTCTATTCCTTGAGAGGGTAATAATTCCTGAAGTATGGGAACACAGACCTCCGTCCCACTATAAGGGAAAATAGTGACTCAGTACAACTAGCAAATTGCTCACCCACCAGTAATAGCTAAACAAACTGAAAGAAGGGGGATTGCTCTGCAAGCAGCATAGCTGTGTGGAAGTGGCTGCAATCTCTGCAGGCAAATGATGAACATTTATTGGTGATGCTTTAAAGGTTGGCAAGAGGATGGATTTTTCAAACCTTTCAGTTTTAAAATGCATATTCATGGTAAAGTAGGCTTCCAATCCATCTTAAGAATTGTGAGTGCCCTGTTAACCATCCACAAGTGTGTTTACAGGACATGGACCCAAATGACGTGGGGAAGAATGGTTGGGGATGGGGTGTCCTTGGCTGGCAGTTAGACCAAATCAAGGATATGCCCCGTGTTATGTTGTGCCAGTGACATATTGAGATAGTGCCCTGGTTGTAGTAGTGGTCATCAAGTCCTAAGCTGGTGCTGACAAGGCAGCCCCAGCCTGGATGTTGAAGTCCACAAAGCCGACTGTCCTTGGATTCTCCAATGCTACCCTGAGACAAGTTCAAATAGGGAGACTGCTAGAACAGCACCAGCAGCATCCCTATTCGGTGACTCTGGCCCAACACCAGATACAAGCCCTCTAATCCAGCACTGGAGGGGAAGGGTCTTCTGGCGAGGGCAATGCAATCTCAGTGGACCACAGCCCCTCCCCCTCTCCATCCCTCCAGTCTATGCTTGTGCTGAACCAAGTACACAGGTGGGCAGAGATGAATCTGGCTGAACTAGTCCAGTTTTCCAACCAAGTTCTCGGTAACATATGTCAGGTTAGCCCCCACATTCACAAATCATAGAGGTTTTAGTTTGGACCATGCATAGTGTATTGGGTTCTTAATACTCTTTGGAAAGTATGTTAGGCATCTCTTTCTGTACATTGACAGGGTTTCAAACTAGCAAAAATACACCCATTTTAATCTTCACAGATAGGGAATAATTAGAGATGTAAAATTCCCAGAAATTTTGAAGCCATAGAAAAAGACCGGGTTTTTTCCATTTTTTTTGGAAAAAATGGAAATTTTTAGAAAAATTGAAAAAAGATGCAATATTAGCAGTTTTTACAAATTGAAAGTCACTTTGTTACTTTAGGCACATAAAATGTAATTATGTATTACTTGGTCATAAATTTATCACATTTGGTATATTCAAAGTACAGTGTATTCAAACAATTATTATAAACAGAATTTACTTTTAATGTTTTAAACTTTATTTGGTAACAAATGGAGCTACAAGCCCCTGAACTGTAAAGAACCTCTTTGGTTTTGCCAGTTTATGAGGAACAGGCAAAATGTTTTTAAAAAAAAACAGAAGAAACCATCAACATTAGTAACAAAGACAAGCATGTCTCTGCTAATCCTCCACAGTGTCAAGCAGATATAAAGCACCCCTTCCCATAAAAATAACTGAGAAAAAAGGGGGGAACAAGATTCAATGAATAGACATGACATTTAATCAGACTCCTTCTCTGAGCTATAGCTATCACTATCAGTTTCAGTCTCTGCTTCGTTATGTTTGTCATCATCATAGTTATAATGGATTTCTGAGAACTGAAGGTTTGCCCGGATTGAAACAAGCTTCTCTACCCTTTCACATGTCAGTTTATTTCTTGATTTGGTGTGAGTGTTTCCAAACATAGATCAAATTCTTTCACATGCTGCAGAAGATGGAGGAATCTGAAGAAGGCGAGAAGCAAGAGGTGACAGAGGCTGTGTTGTGCAAAGACCTTGCCATCATGTTGTAGGAGGGATATGTTTGGCAGAATCCCAGATTGCATTCCTGGACCAAATCCCTGAAGATGTTCTGTATTCTGCAACATTTGAAAGTACCTTTCCAACATCAAGTCCTAAGTGTGATGCTTGTTTTGTAATCCAGTCAAATGTAGTAGCAGTGCTATCATCACTGATCTTTCTGCCTTTGAACCTTGGATCCAACAGATTTGCAGCAGCATGAATTGGATGGCAACAAAATTCTTCCCTTTTTTAAATAAAATCTTTCACTTTACTTTCTTCTGTAGTTGTAAGTGGAGATACACTGAGATTCTCAAAAACAGTTGTTTTTATCTTGGCCGTTTGGTAAGGAATTTCTGATAAAAGTGCACTGCCTGATTCAGATGCAGTGATTGCTGAAGAAATTGGCTTTAGAATCTTCAAGGAATTCTGCAGCTGAACCCAGAAGACATCCTCATCAAGTACAGTGTTCCTTACACTCCTGGGTACTTTAAGATCCTCAACTATTACTGTTTCTTGAAGAACTTCTTTGGTTTTAGTAAACTTTCAAAGGAGATCACCACCCAACCCCACTGAGTTTTACTACAAAGCTTCAGTGTCGCTATTTTATTCTTTGCATTTTTTTCTACTTGCTTCTTCTTGAAAACTGCAGCTACAATATGAGTAGCTTTTACATGCTTTATAACTTCTTTTGCTCTTCTATAGTTCCTTTGAAGGGTGTCCAGTTTCATAATATCTGTTGTGTCTAATTCCTCCCCCCTTGCTCAGGGCGAAGGAATGTCAGACAGTACTTCAGAATCAGATTCTGACCTTGAAGAGACATACCAGTTTGTGCCAGGAGGAGACAAGGTTCCCATAGTTCCGCCTTTAGAAAATGTATTGGCTGATGTACATAACCTTGCTGATAAAAGCCAGCTTTCGTCTTCAGAAGGCAGAGACGGGAGTCAACTCAGAGATCCCATTTTCCGTAGGAAAATGAAGCACGCACAGATCAAAAGGATTACAAGGCGGTGCTCGGAAAGACTTCTTGCTCAGAAGAGGCTGGATGTGAATTCGTCTTGAAGTGACTCTCGTTTCCTTTTGGATGGATCAACTGAGTTGCTTGCTTAGCTAATTACGCCTTGGGGCAAAATGCTTTCTAAGTTTTAACTCCTTTCAAAGGGAGAGAAGGGATCATTTGCAAAATAAAAGATTGTGTTTTCCTAAGAGGCCTCCTTATTGACTTCAATGGGTGCTAGAAGTTAGGGAGTCACGACAATATCATTAAGAAGCAAGTTTAGCCCATGAGATGCACATCCTATTGCAGTAATATGTGGCTACTTATCCATTATGATCTCCCATGCTACTTTCATATTACTTGCATTGTCAGTCAGCAAAGCAAATACTTGCATTTGAGAGTTGTAGTCTCTCAGTTTGCAATCTAGGACTTGCTTGCTCTTGGTGCACAGAAATTGTAATAATCTGATACTGTAAATAGTTTTTAGAAATCATTTGGAGAAGTAATATTTGTAGGGTGACCAGATCGCCCGGGGTTTCCCGGTCCTACCGGGAAATCTGGGGCAATCCGGGCCCCGGAGGCAAACTCCGGGGAAACGGTCGGCTTGCTAGCTCCGCCCACGCTACATCCAGGCTCCTCGGGGCTGGTCGCTATTTTAACAAACCATGAGGAGGCAGGAGGCTGCGCGGGAGATATTGGGGGGGGCGACTACTTGCTTAGCACTGCTGTGGGGTGAGGTACAGCTGGGGCCAAAAAGAGACCTATGAAGATCCCACTCAAATAAAAATTAAGACACAATTCGGGTGGGATCCTCTCTCTCTCCCCCCCACCCACACCTGCCCCACAGCAATGCTAAACTATCCGTCTCCCCACCGATCCACTCCAAGGCCCACCTGAGGCATCCTGCCCCCCTTTCCTCCCTCTCCCCAGCTAGGCCTGGGCACCCATTTCCCCCCAGCAAAACTGGCCCAGGTGCAAGGGGGAGAAGAGAAACAAGCCACCGGCCTGGCTAAGCGTTGTCGTTGGTCCTTCCTGTTCTCCCTCGGAGAAGGAGGCAAAAATGAAAACCTCCCCGAGCCCCAATCACTTCTCTGGGCCGCCGGCGGCACCTTCACCCACCTGCCCAGGTTCTGCCTAGCTCCTCCTGCAGCCGGGATCCCACTCGGGTCTGGTCCGGGTCCGCCGCTGCTCCCACTACGACCACCGGGGGGGTTGCAGCTGCTGCCTGCCGACTGAGCCGCCCCCTATTGTGGCGGTGGCTGAAGCGACGTTGTTGACGGCGGCAGCGGCCGCGTTTGTCATGCTGCTGCAGCAGCGCTCGACCTCTGCCTCCTCTTCCGCGCAGCCTACGGCCTCCTCGGGGTTTGTCGCCAGCATGAGGAATGCGGCCGCTGCTGCCGTTGCTCCAGGAGCAGCAGCAGCAGCAGCAACAACATTGCCTCAGCTGCCGCCGCCGCAATAGGGGGCGGCTCAGTCGGCAGGCAGCAGCTGCAACCTCCCCGGTGGTCATAGTGGGAGCAGCGGCGGACCCGGACCTGGACCAGACCCGAGTGGGATCCCGGCTGCAGGAGGAGCTAGGCAGAGCATGGGCAGGTGGGTGAAGGCACCGCCGCCGGCCCGGAGAAGTGATTGGGGCTCGGGTAGGTTTTCCTCCTTGCCTCCTTCTCCGAGGGAGAAGAGGAAAGGCCGACGACGATGCTTAGCCAGACCGGCGGCTTGTTTCTCTTCTCCCCCTTTCACCTGGGCCAGTTTTGCTGGGGGGAAATGGGTGCCCAGGCCTAGCTGGGGAGAGGGAGGAAAGGGGGGCAGGATGCCTCAGGTGGGCCTTGGGGTGGGTCGGTGGGGAGACGGATTGTTTAGCATTGCTGTGGGGCAAGTGTGGGCGGGGGGAGAGAGAGAGAGGGCCCCATCTGAATTGTGTCTTGATTTTTATTCGGGTGGGATCTTCATAGGCTTCTTCTCAGCCCCAGCTGTACCTCACCCCACAGCAGTGCTAAGCAAGTAGTCTCCCTCCCCCACACACACTCACGCGCCCTCAAAGGCCCACCTGAGGCCTCTTCACCACCCTTTCCCCCTTCCCAGCCTGGCCTGAGCACCCATCTCCCCTCCTCCCAGCAAATCTTTGTAAACCGCCCAGAGAGCTTTGGCTATGGGGCGGTATATAAATGTAATAATAAATAATAATAAGTATAATTAATAACAACAATAATTATTAACAACCTGGTGCCCTCCATATGTTTTGAAGTACAATCCCATAATTTCTGGCCATTGGCCATGTTGGCTGGGGCTGATGGGAATTGCAATCCAAAACCAGTCCATCAAATGTTAATTTCATTTACAATGAATGTCTCACTTGTTCCTTATTTCAGTGATTTTAACATTAAGATATTATGTAGAACAGGTTTGTCTTAATTGTGAGCTGTGGAATCAGACATGTGATCAAGACTATGTTTGGGTGGGCACGCCCCTTGGGACTGGACCCGCCCCCTGGGGACCAGACATGTTGGTGGGCACGCCCCCTTTGGGCGGCCGTTTTGGACCTGGATTTTGGTTTCCAAAATCTGGTCATTTTATTCATCATGCTAAAAGAAAACATTCCATAATCAATTTTTTCTTCATTTTTTTCAATTGTTTCAATTTTTCGGAAAAAAACCCCAAAAAGCCTTTGGGAAAAAAACAGAAAAAACTGGGTTTTTTCTGAATTTTTCCAGTTTTTTCCAGGCCTTCACATTTCTAGGAATAATTCCATTGAGTAGTTCAGTTTGTGAAGAGAATTTTACAAGGATTTGGAGCCTAAATTACTTTTGAGGCTTGATATTATTAATGACTAAGTATTTCCTTGAATGTGGCTTCAATCTTTAAAGTGCTTTAAGTCTGGAAACCAGTCATAAAAATGCTAACAAGTAGGCATTAATTTCATAACTACTCAAGTAGTAATAAGTCTTGCACATATAAACTTTAGTAGTGAGCAACGGATGTGTAGTGAAATTTTATGAATGTAGGCGTGCTGTATGTGAGTATATTTGCTTTAGAATGAAGACTTTTGGTGACATGTCAGTTATTTTTCCTTGACAGATATTAAGTATGGAAGATTAATTAGTCTGTGGGAATGTTGATGCTTCAGAGCTTTGGCACTGCTGTAAAAAGCTAAGATTTTAAACTCTAAATTGTGTGTGTGTGTGTGTGTGTAGTTGATGAAACCATGCTTGTAAGCATTTCTCTGTGACTGTGGAAGACACTTAAGAGATGCCCTATGAGAGCAGTGAGAGTTCTTAGAGGTTTAACAAAAATTCCTGCTGCTTGGGGAGCAGTGTGCTTTCTTCAAGGTTCAGCTGAGCTGGTCCAGTTTTAAAATGGCAGGGGAGCCTCTTTTTCTCCCAGTCAGATCAGGGCCTCAGGGCCTCCGGTTGTGGACAGATTCCTGAGTGTAGGGTTGGGAATGGGAGTGCTTTCAACATTCTAAAGCCAGAGGTTCTGGAATATAGATATAGATATAGATATAGATATATATGAAGGCACGGGAGTGCCTCCTTAGTTAAGCTTGCACTGAAAAAAAAGCATTCCACCATGTTAAAGGGGTAATTGGGGGGTGGTCATTCTAACATTCATAAAATTGAAAATGGTTCACCAACCTTCCTGAAATTTACATGTGCTAGAAGGAAATGTTGATTTTACATTACCTGAAAATTTCAAGAAGATTGGTGAAAGATTGAGGAAAGGAGGGTAGTTTAAAGTAGAAAAGAAAAAAACCTCTCTGAATCAGAATAATACTGATAATTACTGGCAATTATTTATGTCCTGGATTTTTGTAAAAAAAATAAGCCCTTACTAATTAATCCAGTGGTGGTGTCTTCTTCCTCCTTCCTTGTAGTTTGTGGAATAGCTTTTCTTTTTTTAAAAAATCCCTTCGGTTGATTTTTAATGAATATTTATTCATCCTATTCAAGTGAATGCAGAGGCCTTCTCTTCAAGCATAGCACAACACATGCTCAGTAGCATCATTCTCTCCCTCCCTCCTGCTTCAGCTAGATTAAAATGTTGAAAATAAAATGGCCGCCTGCCTCCTCTAGCCATAGTGGAATTCTCTTAGGCTTAGATTGGACGACACTTTAGGCAACAGAGGGGGAAATAGCGTACTGACCATACATTATTTTGGTGGCGCCACGGCAGCATCCACCAAACAACATGTTGCCCCTCCCCCCGTCGCGCAGCTGAAAGTCCTGGCATCCTTCTGGGCTGCTGCATCTCCTCCCTCCCACTTCCCTCAGTTCTTTGACCGTATTCCAGCATGCTCTGCAAGTTCTGCCGGTTGTATTGGAGCAGCCAGGTTTTTTTCGGCTGCTGTGTCTCCATGACCAAATGGAATAGTACACGGAGAGAGGGGGGTTCCCTCCACACAACACTTTAAACAATGGAGTTTGAGATAAACAACTGAGCAGCCCGTTGTTTTTCTCCATTGTTTAAGTACCCCAAATAGCGTACTGTCAGTTGTGTGTGTGTTGTGCTATGATTGTTCCCTTAGTTATTCCTTATGATTGTTGGGTTTTAGTTTAACCACTAAGCAGCCTGGTTTCAGACCCCACCACAAGGAAGCTAAGGAATTGAATGGGACTGAAACTTTAAGCAGGCCTGGCTTTCTGAGAAGTAGACTCAGCCTGCTTCTTGCCTCCCTTCTGAGAGAAGAAGTGTTCTCTTTTCTCTTTTGGAATATGCTTTCCTTTAGCTTTGAAAGTATTTTGGGCTATCTTTTCTCTGGATCCATGATAACCTGGTCTTCAGATCTCTCCCCTTGGAATACGTAGCTATACATGGCTTTTTTTAAAAAAAAAAACCTCCCCCCCCCCCCCCCAGTGCTCCTTTCCTTTTTTCTAAGAGTTTGGTCCATACTGCTATAAAGTTGAAAGCTTCAAACACTTCATTTAATTAGTTTGGGCCAGTGTAAGTTTTAAGTACAATTTTGAAAACTTTCAAAGTGCTTCTGGGCCTACAACATTGGTTCAGCCTAGTCACACTGTTTTTCTAATAAGCTTTAGAAACACTTAAACTGTAGTGTATTTTGCATAGTGTACACATGTATTTTCTGCAGTCTAGACTGGCCCCCTCCTTGATGTATTTTTGGAGGCAGGCAAAACCACTTTTGTTCCAGCAGGCCTTTGGCAAATAATCTGGACCTCTGTCTATACATTTGACTTTTAAATTGTTATATGTTTTAAATGTTTTAATATTGAAATGTATTTAATTATATTTTTAACTTTTGTATATTTCTATTTATAGGCTTTAGCTGTATATGTTTTAATTTTGTAAGGCCACCTTGAAGCCCAGCATTGGGCAAAAGGCAGGATACAAATAAATATAATAATAATAATAATAATAATAATAATAATAATAATAATGATGATGCCCTACTAATAACAACTACAGTAGTAATGTTTCACATTTCACTTATGCATCTGATGTTCTTTTGCATTTACTTTTCTTTATAAACCATTCATATCTTAAGACTTCTTGTGTGGCATGTTTTCATTGGTTTAACAAGTTAAAAGGGGTATTCACTGTTTTCCTGCTTATGTTATAAAATCTATTTTCAACAGGCTTAGTAACTTGAAAAGTAACAGAGTTGGGGGGGGGAATCCTCAATCTCTTTGAGATCAGAGGCACTGAGTAAGGGATCCCTGGAGATAATTTAGACTGACCCCAACCACATAACACTATTCCCCCTTCTGAAGAGGTCTGGACCACAGACTACTAAAGGCAAACAATGTAGCAGACCATAATAACAGTTCTCATGTGGCCATTTGCCCATTTGCTTTATGATGCAGGTGCTTCTGCAGGCTACCAAACGGAGGGAGTAACAGGTCATAAAATTGCCTGGCTGGGTCTGCCAGAAATCTGGCCTCAGCACTCCTGGAAGGTCCATGTTCTACAGCACCCATTCTCAGATGAACTTGATGGAATCCCACCCTCCACCCCTGGGTTTAATTTACTGGCCACTCCTGGCTGCACCTTGCAGGAAACTATAGGGATAGAAAGAGCAGGCATTCATAGCACACATAGAATGCTGAGACTGGCAAATCTAAAAGCAAGTGTGTTGGTTTTCAAGAACCAAGAAAATTCAATAGGTCTTACTTTTGAGTAAATATCTAGGGATGGAAATGCAGCCTGTGCAAGAATTGAGCCATGCCAGGTTGGAAGCAGATCGGTTCATACCTTGATTTTTAGTTTTTTTAAAAAAAGTTTGACTTTAAAAAATTCTGAAAAATCAAGGCATGAACCGATCTGCTTCCAACTTGGCATGCCTAACACCCTACTTAAGAGCTAAAGTGCTGCCAAGTTTCATGTCTTTATGTTTAATTTGATTTTTTTTTAAAAAATTGTGTACTGCACAAAGGTCCCAGACCCCAAAGAGAAGCTTTGAGTTTGAACTTTAAAAAAATCCTAAAAATCAAGGCGTGAACCAATCTGCTTCCAACTTGGCATTACTCAATCCCTACTTCAGAGATATCATGTTGCCAAGTTTCATCTCTTTATCTTTAAAAATGATGGAACTGTAAGCATTTTGGTTTATTTCCATAGGCTATAATAGGTTGGTTATTCTAACTTTAAAAAGTTCCTAAAAATCGAGGCATGAACTCATCTGCTTCCAACTTGGCATGTCCAAAGCCTTACTTAAGAGCTACCAGACTGCCAAGTTTCTTCTCTTTATCTTAAATTTCTTTTTTTTAAAAAAACTTGTGTACTGCTCAAGGTCCTAGACCCCAAAGAGGAGTCTTGAGTTTGAACTTTAAAAAATTACTAAAAATTAAGGTGTGAACCCATCTGCTTAAAACTTGGCATGGATCAATCTCTACTTCAGAGCTACCATGCTGCCAAGTTTCATCTTTTTCTCTTTAAAAATGATGGAGATGTACGCATTTTGGTTAATTCCCCTAGGCAATAATGAAGCGGTTATCCAAAAATGGAAAGGAGCTCCGATGAGCACATCTCCACACTGTGGGTATTCGATGGTTTTAAAACTATCCCCTCTCTGCTCCAAAAACTCAGTGCTTCATCAGACCTTTGATGGACCCTCATATTTTCAAGGCGGGCATGCACACCCCTAATAATTAACATAGTAAACTGTAATATTTTCTAATATAGGATATTTTCCTGTATCATCTTCTGAGTTTCCAGGATTAACCAGGGATTTTTAACTCCAGTAGAACAATTTTTCAAGTTATCTCCAAATACAGACACAAAACATGAAATGCTTATTTTTCCTGAGGCAGTCATAAAAAGCTTTTATCTCTGGACACTGGCTGTTGAAAAGTTCAAATGAGACCCCTCAGATTTCAAGTGAGAGGGCATAATTTCTGGAGCTCATTTATTGTTTTAGAAAGTGGGTGCAACACATAACACTATGATTGATTGATTGATTGATTGATTGATTGCATTTCTACACCTCCTAATAGCCGAAGCTCTCTGGGCAGTTTACAAAAATTAAAACCATGAAAACCATTTAAAATATAAAACAAACAACAGTGTAAAAACATAATATAAAATACAATATAAAAGCACATCCAGGGTAAAACCAAGTAGCAACGCAGAGAACTATACAGTTTTAAAAAAAAGATTTAAAACAGCAAAGTTAAAAATTAAGCTGATAAGCTGTTAAAATACTGAGAAAATAAAAAGGTCTTCACCTGGCATCTAAAAGAGTATAATGTAGGTGCCAGGCGAACCTCTCTAGGGAGCTCATTCCACAGCCGGGGTGCCACAATAGAGAAGGCCTTCCTCCTAGTACCCACCTGCCTCACTTCCTTTGGCAGGGGCTCATGGAGAAGGGCCCTAGGCATGTATGGGAGGAGGCTAAAATCACTAGCTTTGATTTTATATTGGATGTCAACATGTTGGCTTGATTGTCAACTGTATAATATCTGTTCATCCATTACACAAAGCCATGAAATTCATTAAACAAAAAACCTATGGTTTACAAAACGACGTTAAGGCTCTACAGTTTTCAGCGAAGCACCAAAACACAGGGAAATTGGGAGTTAAGGCTCACAACCTTTAACGCCACATCATCCCTAAGGAGGCAGAAAGTGCAAGTGAAATTCTCATTCTCCCAAAGCAGATAAACCATGAGGACAGGATGGAGAATATGATATGCAGAGGTGACTGTGGGGTTGTGGAAAACTGCTGACGAACAACTTAGGGACACCTACTTCTCTTTTTTTGTTTAGAGCAGCCCTTCCCCAACTTGGTGCCCTCCAAACATGTTGGACTACAACTCCCATCATTTCAAGTCAGTATGTCCCATGGTAAGAAATACTGGGACTTGTAATGTCAAATATCTCGAGGGCAGCAGAAGGGGGGCTGCTGTTCTATATCCTTACCAAATACAGGATCTGCCCAATACTTTTCTCTGACACACATTTCACACATGCTTGATAACAAAAGGGGCACTATTCATAACTGATCTAGACCCAGAGCATTTGCCAGGTACTTTCAACTTTCGGTAAATTTCCTGCTCTTCAAAGAACCAATTTTTTTTCTTAAAATGTGTTTATACAAAATATACTGTTCACTCCCCACAATCCGTCCACAATGCATCATCTCATCAAAGTGACAGAGGAATAGAAAAGGTTTAGTTTGGCTGTCTTGAACTGCTTTCAGATGAGATTCATTTGCAATCCTATACCACTTGAGAGTAATCTCAGTGGCACTGACTTCTGTGAAGACATGTATAGGATTCAAGTGTAAACCATACTTCTCCTGCCTGGTGTTCTCCAGATTTGTTGCTCTGTAACTCCCATGTTATGTGGGAAGACAAAAAACAAGTTCATCATTAATTTTAAAATAATCGTTATGCATGAAAGTATTAGGTGGTGCTCTGCCTTTGATTTCACACTGCTGAACACATAAGAGAAATCCTCTATGTTAGTCTCCCAACACCATATATCTAATATTTAAGAAACAGACATCCTATGTGTTGAAAACTAATGTTGAAATCTGAAGGACTATCTGGATTCATCATTGCTTCATTTGGTTTAGACAGTTTATTTAAAGTGATGCAGCTTTTTTGTAGGTACTTGATTGATCGCATATCTTAATGCTGGAAAACATCGTACTTTAGAACAGATGTGGGCAGAAAATAGATCCACCCTGATGTTTTGGACATCAACTCCCAGCATTCCTGATCACTGCTCATGCTGATAAGGGCATTTACGAGTTGAATTCCAAAATGTCTGGAGATCTACATTCTGCTTGCCCTTGTTCTAGAACAGTGTCCCCCAACCTGTTGCCCATCACAAGTGTTGGGTTGCAACTCTCAACATGAGGAGATGCCCTAAAAAAAGAGAAGTAGGTGGTCCTAAGTTGTTCATCATCAGTTTTCCACAACACCACAGTCACCTCTGCATATCATATTGCATATCATAACCCGCAGTCCTCCAGTTGTTTGAGATTACAAGTCCCAGCATTCCTGACCATGGGACATACTGACTTGCAATGATGGGAGTTGTAGTCCAACACCTTTGGAGGGCAGCAGGTTGGCGAAGGGCTGCTCTAAACAAAAAAGAGAAGTAGGTGGCCCTAAGTTGTTCGTGATCAGTTTTCCACAACCCCACAGTCACCTCTGCATGTCATATTCTCCATCCTGTCCTCATGGTTTATCTGCTTTGGGAGAATGAGAATTTCACTTGCACTTTCTGCCTGCTTAGGGAGAATGTGGCGTTAAGGCTTGTGAGCCTTAACTCCCAATTTCCCTGTGTTTTGGTGCTTGGTTGAAAACTGTAGAATATATATATATGGATATATATATATATATATATATATGGGAGGAGCATGCAGGCATGAGTCAGGAGTAAAAACCAGCTGTAAAAACCAGGGATCTGCATTAAGCTACTCTTCCTGATTAGAGAATAGGCTGTTGGCCCCTCCAATACTTCCTCACTTGAGAAAAGTGACAGCCCTACCCTTCCCTTCCAACCCAGGAAAGGGGTAGGAGAGGGGTTTGAACTCCTTTGTCTAGGATTCCGCCAACCTGCAGCTGGCAATAGGAGAGAGAGGTGGCAAGAGCCCTCCTTTGACAAGCTGAGGCTAATTTTATTTTACAGTAGTTACCTTAACCATCTTGTGTTTTCCTTTCAAAAAAAGAATGGTTATAAATATGAACGAATAAAATGTTCCCAGCCCCTTTATTACATCTTGTCTCTCATTAACATGACTCAAGATCTGGGGATTGTGCCAAAGACAGAAACGTTGCCAGAGCTGTATCTCTCATGCTAAGAAACAGCGCTTGAGGCTTGAATCTGGCATCTGAGGTTTAATGTGTAACATAGTAAATATTCTTGTTTCACATGCATTGTGCTTACTTTCAGCAGCTCTGTGCACATGACTCTAGGTCATGGGGGTCATGCTTCTCAAACCTGTGTTTGTGTGCTTGTGGTCTGTTGTCATGGAAAGTATTGTGATATTATCTGTGCATCCACTAGAGAATGAAATAGTCAAAGGAAATGGGTTGAGAGGGAGCTAAGCCTATTAGCATACAAATGGCTGTTTTAAGTGACCATGCAAGACCAAAAAGAAGAATGTCTTAGCTCAATCTGATGTATTCAACCAGTTCTCCAAGAAAACTGATTCTTTAACAGTGCAATCCTATACATGACTAATCAGAAGTAAGCTCCACTGAGTTCAGTGGGATTTATTCACAGATAAGTGTGCATAGGATTGCATCTTAAATGGATTTTAAAATGTGAAAACTATAGAGCCATTTAAAAAAAAATGGATGCAGTGAATAATAAAATCCAAGGACTAAATCAAATAGTTGATAATATTAATCCTGAAACCAGATAAGGATTTAACGGACCCAGCATCATATAAACCTATTTCTTTAATTAAGATTCTAAAATATTTACAGCAATTATGGCAACAAGATTGAATACCTTTATAAATAAGTATATAAAAAAGGATCAATGTGGATTTATTCCAGGGAGGCAAATGCCCATTTTAATAGGGAGAGTATTGAATATAATAAATGTTATTAAAAGAAGGAATTTAAAAGCAGGGTTGATAGCTTTAGATATTTGTAAAGCCTTTGATTGCGTGGAATGGCCGGCGTTAAAAGCTATTATAAAGATATTTGGTTTTGGAGAAAGGTTCATGGCAGTGATTAATCAGCTTTATGCAAACAATAAGGCGGAGGTAATGGTAAATGATGGTTTAACACAACAAATTACCTTAGCCCGAGGAACAAGACAAGGGTGTCCTCTCTCCCCAATATTATTTGCAATTGTTATAGAAATATTGGCAAATGTTATTAGGGAAGATGAGAGACTGAAGGGAATAGGAGGAGAAGATAAAATAAAAATTAATATGTTTGCAGATGATACTTTATTGACATTAGAAATTCCGAGGGGAAGCATAGAAGAAATAAAACAACATTTGAGAGAATTTGGAGAGAATACAGGATTACAGGTAAATTGGGGGAAATCAGAAATGATGTTATTTAATTATAACAAAGAAGAAAGGGACGAGTGTAGTTTAAAACTTGATCTGAAGATTAAAAATATAGTGCTCTATTTAGGAGTTTATATTACGAAAGATTTAGAAAAGTTAGAGGAAATAAATTTTAGTAGTTTAAAAAAACAGATAATGAAGACGTTAGAGGCTTATAGGAAATTAAAGCATTCATGGTTTGGTAGAATAGCGGTTATTAAAATGAAAATATTACCAAAGATTATTTTTTTGTTTAGAATGTTACCAATTAAAATAACAGAAGTAGAAATAAGAACTTGGCAAAGTATGTTAAATAATTATTGTAACAGAGACAGAAAAGCAAGAATTAATAAAATGAAATGGTATAAGACTCAAAGGAAAGGAGGGTTGGGACTCCCAAATATAAAGATGTATTATATAGCTAATCAATTAAGATACGTTATAAATAGTATAGTAGGAAAAGAGAATTTAGAATGGTTAGAGAAATAGAGTTAGAGTTACAAATTTTTTTTTTTTAGCAAAATACAAAAGAATCAGCTGAAGGATATGGAAAATCCCATCCTAAGGAATATCATAGAAATTTGGGGAAAGTATAAAAAGAAATTAATACCAGGAATTTCTCCTCTAACCCCAGTTGTTCTACTGGAGAACTTCCCAGGTAATTTGAGAAGAGAATTGGAAGGGCTATTGAGGGGAAAAAATAATTAAAGTGAAAGATTGGCTGAAGAGATTGGTTAATAAAAAGCAAATAGAAGAAGTTTTAAGAGGGCAAAAAAAATTACGGTTTAAGTGTATACAATTGGAACAATGGACACAGAAATGGAAAAAGAAAAATAAGGACTGTAGAAAGGAAACAAGATTTGAAAAGTTAATTGAGTCAAGAGAGAAGGAGGGGGAAAATAAAAGTAAAAAAGGTATAATAAATGATATACATAACATATTGTTAGAGGAGGAAGAGCAACAAGAAAGTTTGAAAACATTCTGGGAAGAAGATTTTAAAAAAACAAATTACTGAGTATAACTGGGGGAAGATATGGGAACTAAGAACTTTAAAGTTGTTATCAATAAGGATAAAAGAAAATCATTATAAAATAATTTGGATATGGTATCTCACTCCCGTAAGATTACATCAGATAGATAAGAAAATGTCAAAGCTATGCTGGAGGGGTTGTCAGGAAGTGGGGCCATATTTCCATATGTGGTGGACATGTGAGTATGTACAAAAATTTTGGAAAAGAGTTTTTAAAGAAATAAGTGAAATATTGGGTAAGAAAGTGGAAGCAAGTCCAAATTTAGCTTTATTGGCAATGTTTGATAAAGAATATGGGAATAATAATATAAGAGAATTGATAAACAACCTCCTGACACCAGCTAGATTAATGATAGCTAAGAATTGGAAAATACAAGGGAATTATAGTATAGAAGAATGGTATAAAGGAGTGTGGGATATTGCAATTAACGATAGATTAACATGTAATATTAAAGTTAGGATGGGGTTATCCAAAAAGAATGATTTTGAAAGTATTTGGGGAACATTTATAGAATATGTTTTAGTAAAGGGGAGAGGTTGTACACCTTCAAAAGAATCGTTACAATTTTGGAAAAATGTATAATATATTAGAGCATTGAAGGTCTCAAGGGTAGGGGAGCATGGGGGGGTGTTGAGGTTTTGTTTATGTATTATGTGTATTTTATGTTGTTATATGTTGAAAAATTAAAAAAAAAATTTAAATGGACTAAATCAAGGGAGATGGTTTTGCTGCTTTAAAACTTTGACTGTTATCCCTTTACCACTCTCCTGTCCTTGAAAGATGCACTTTTCAGCTTCATATGGTATTGATTCAGAAAGACAGGAATCATGGGATTGCTTCAGAAAGACAGGAATCAAGGCTAAACTCTGCTAAAGCAAATTGGAAATATTTGTACAGGTTTGTACAGGTTCTTACAATTTTCAGTCTTGTGTTCCTAAAGAACCTTTGGGCTGCTGTGGGAGCTTATCAAATTTTCCTGAGGTAGAATATCAGTAATGATGGACAAGCTTCTCAGAAACATACCTTGTTAGCCATTCTTCAGGAGTTCACGTGAGTGATGGTTTGACTCAACAGGCCTTGGGCAAAGTTCATTTCATTTCCTTCCCAAGTGGGTTCACCTGCTCCTCACTTTTTTCTCTGTTGCCCATTCACTTTCCCTCTCCCTCTTGACCCAATTTGTACAACTTCCCAGAGGGAGAGTACAAGGCAAATCAGGAATGCTATGCTGTCTTCTCACTCTGGTCACTTTGCATGCTTGAAAAAGGGAGATGAACAAACTTTGACATTAAGGAGGTGGAACAGCAAGGCCAAGAGTCTGAGGATCGACAATGGGCCCCCTTGGCAGATGTTCAATGATGCCTACTTCTGATTCCAGCCCTGTGGCCAGGGCCCCCACATGGACTGACTGTGCACCCTAAAAGCACACATGTTCTGCAGTATACTGGAATCCAGGGCAGATGCTCAGATTGTTCCTTAGCAATCAAGTCAATGTGGAAAGTCTTCCGTGAAAATGGACAAATGAAAACAATTAGATGACAATGGTACAAAAGCAGTCTTCTGCTTCAAATAGATCAGCAACCTGAAAACCATATGGCTATTGTGATAACAAATATTGGGTGAACTGCATATTTGGAACTTGAATTCATCTTCACTTTATAAATGGGAATTACCAATTGGTACTTTCCTCCCTAATTTTTTATATCGCTTGAATGGTACAACATAAATGTCTTAAAAATGCATGACAGCATTTTGTCAGGGGAAAAAAAACCAATCGTCGTTTTCTTTCCTAGTAAACAGAACCCACCCACCCCCAAAGGAAAAAGATGGATTAAAAAAAAGGAGAAGAATGAAAAGGATTGTTGGCAAATAAAGTTTCTTTTCCTGCCAAGTCTCTAAGTGCCAATTGCACATGGAATTTAAAGAAGGACAAGAAGAGACTGCTTTAGAGAGAAGCTTGGGACCCCATTTTCCTTGAGAAAACAAAGTGGGTTCCCTGAGGTTTCTGTTGGTATGGTACCATGTGTGTTACTTTTCCCTTGATTTATTTGCCCATTTGGCTTTTTGAGTGGGGAGGTGTGTGTGTGTGTGTGTGTGTGTGTGTGTGTGAGTGAGTGTGTGTGGAGGAGAGGTGCCTGAAGGCTTTATGGTACTTAAATACATGTGGCTACCATGTGTTTACTTTCTTAAGTGGCTACTCTGGGGTTAGTCTAAAGCACACACAACAGAACAAAGCTTAGGCTAATGAGTTAGTTTTATTCAAAGCCAATGTGGAATTTCAATTATTGTTTTAATTCTCTTCATCAAACTGGTCAGCAGCCAACTTCTGCTCCCTTTTGTTTCCTCTGCTCCTGGTCCCTTTAAAAGGAGCTGCAGAGTTTGAGGAAATGAGAAGGCTTTCTGTTACTTAGCCTTAATAGTCCCAGAGCCAGGCCAGGATTGATTTACCCCAGTGAGTGCAAAAGCTTTTTAAATATTTTTTGTTTATATGTGACAGAAGTGTCTCAGAAAAGTGAGTCTTACAAAATTCCATATTCATCAATATGGCTGCCATGCTATTATGTAGTTGCCACTTTTAAATATGCATAACTTCTCACCCGTTTATGCTACAGAGATGAATTATTTTCTGAAATGTTTCAAATGTAATGACAAATACTTTTTGTAATTACACATGTTTCATTAACTCCATTAGTTTTTGAGATAATTTCATTTGAACGTATAAAATCAGTGTTCACATTGGTTATGTGTGACGTTTAACCATGATTTACTCAAAAACTGTATGACTTCCGAATGAATACTCAAGAACAAGAAAGTTGCATTTTTTAATGAGGATTAAGAAAATGTATAAGAACATGGGGTTTACCCCAATGCTCAGGGAATTATGAGTTATATCTCATTATACGTCCACTTTTTCAGGATTGTATGATTTTACAGTTTATCATACAGGGCTTTCATTTCAAAAGTATCCACCCTAAATATCTCTTGATCTAATGCACTGATCATTTTGAACATGTTCAACTGTGATTTTTACAGTTGAACATGTTCAAATGTTCTTTACAAAATTTCAAATTGTCCAGTTACAAAATATTTGGAAGATGCCATGTGGAGAGGTTTTACTTGGATGGTTTAGTAAAATGGGCTGAATTAACACCAATGTGGGCTGGGTGGAATTCCAAAGTTTTAGAAGATACATCTGTGAAACAGAAGATTGGTCACATATCACTTTGCTCCCTACACGGAATGATGTGGTGCTGCTGAGTGTGGAGAGTCTTCAATCTTGGTTCTTTTGCTAAACCTGCAATCATGATCCCAAATCAAGAAAGCCCTCACTTTGACAATCTCTTCATTTGCTTTGGATCATTTCACATAGAGTTAGCCTACTTTGGAGTCTGGGATACTATGTCAAAGGTTCAGGGATTGAACATATTCTTTTAAAGAGCAAAGTTCTGGCATCTGGTTCAATACAAGGATTTCTCGGAGGAAAGCATTTCAACAGATGTAAACGAGTTCGCATCTTACTTTCCCTGTCTATCGAAAGCTGCCTTTTCCAGAAGTTTATAGAACAACTACAAAACAGTACAACATTAGAAGAATTTCAAGATCAGGTGAAAAAAACGGAATGATGACCTTTCTCAAGATACTTTTGAAAAGTTTATTGAAAGCTCAAATATAAAGCAAGTGTACGATGAGTTCAACGAATTCAAAGCAAAAACAAGATCAGGATTTCACGGAAAAAAGGTCAATTCTATTAACAGTAAATTGATCTCGTTAACATCTACAAATTCTTCAGCAGAGCCTATAGGACAAGTAACCTTGAAATGTATACAGATGCCCTGGAGAAAATTATTCTGGCTTTTTTCTCAGGCAAGAGGCTGAACTATGCTCAATGGATGACGGTGTACCTCCTGAAACTTCTCAGCCTAGGAACTGAATCACCAGAAATCATATATGCACTTTCTCAAGGCAGTCTAGGCATAAAGCGCTCTAGTAACTCACTCTCTAGGGTATCAGTTGACACGGCTGACGCTGCTTCAAGGTTCACAGGCATCATGGAATTTGCAAACTCAGAATCTGCTAGAGCCCGATGGATGATCACAAGGTCATTGAAAAGTGAGATAGTGAGCAGCTTGCTTGAAAGCAGTGGAATTACAAAAGCTCCAGATTCGATGCATGATTTGCAGCAAGGACGTATTGAAAAACATCGCAGAGAAATTGAAAAAATAATTTCAACCCTGAATAGTTTTTCAAACTCATTTCAAGAATTGGATCCTCAGGCACCTCTAAGGAACATTTCAACTGGACAGACAATGAGAAAGTCACACTGGATCTTCTTTCATTTTCTTCTAAAGGGCAAGAAGCTGCTGAAAAGTTCAAAAAAAAATGTACGTGAAAGATCCAAAGAATGTTGAAAAGCCCATACCCCGAAATTTGGTAGCTAACTGCGCATCTTCTATTGCATCCAGTAACCTGAAAACGGAACGAAAGAAACTAGAGGTTGCCAAACGCACTTTAAATGCTTTCAGTAAAGTAATTCATATGGCAGCTGTTCAGAAATGTGATGTGAAAAAAGTGATTGAGTATCCTCTAACTCCCGTGCCATTCTCTCTTGCTCAGATTGGTGGATCAATGAATAAAACAGACAAAAGTAAATTGATGCACAGGCTAGAAAAGTACCAGAATTTAGACAAGGAGCATGATAAAACTACAGGTCAACCTCACATAGATGTGGCTGTATATGATGCAATGTTCATGTTGCACACTTTGAAGTTCCTGGAAACCTACGGTGCTCTTGCACGTAAATTACTGGAGCACATTACTAGTAGTAAACCAGCTAAGGAAGTGCACCTGGGGTTTGACACTTATGTCTATCAAAGTATAAAAGATTTTGAACATGAACAGCAAACAACTGTACCAACTAGTGACATCAAAGTAACAGGCGCAGATCAGGAGACCTCAAAAAAGGCAATTGACGCACTTTGGAATGAGCAGTTTAAAACATCACTTACATCTTTCCTATGCAATGAGTGGAAAAATAAGGAGAATGCTTCACTTCTGGCAGGCAAAATTCTCTTTGTCAGAGCAGAGACTGTGGCTCAGTTCGGACGACATATTAAGCAACAGAGGGGTTAATAGTGTACTGTCCAGGGGTTAAGAAGGCGGAGCTCTCCACACGAAATGCTGCAGCCGGCGTTGCTCGGCACTGGCAAACACACCGGTTGCAAATAATATACGCGGCCATGATGGACAGTCCGCCCGCCATTTTGCCCGCCCAGCAACCACCACGAGTCCTCCTAGAGGTATCCCAGCACACACTGCGGTTCGAAATCAATGGGCGCCGCCATTGAAGCTGCAGGAGGACACGCCTCTCAAACACCATTTGATGCTCACAGGCAATGGGCGGGACACACGAGCCCCAGCTGGAAAAGCACGCAGGAGGAGCGGATACGGCGACACAGCGCCTGCCTACCCCCCGCCACCACCACAGCACCCCAACCGCACGCCAGGCAGCCCGTCCCAGGGTTTAAGCAATGCCCACCCTACACAGGAGGAGGGATAGCCGCAAGGGCAACCCACGTCCCCGAGCCCCCATCCATAACAACCCCCACCCGCAGGCATCCACCCGCACACACAGGAATGAAGGCAAGAGAGGGGGAAAGTAGAAAAACTTTATTCAGTGGGGAGTATAAAATTGGTTACATGGGCACAAGGCCACTGCGAAGCAAGGGCAGAGTCAACGGGAAGGCCAGGCACCCCTGGGATGAGAGAAGGCGACCGGGAAGGCACAGCGGTGAAATGGGCACAGCAGGGCGGGCACCTATGAGCAGCAAGCGCCAGAAAGGGACGAAGGGAAGGCGGAGAGGGGAGCATGCCAGGAAGCAACTGTAGTCCACAGAACCAGACCCATAGCCCCAGGTCACACGGGGTGGGGGTAGTGCCGCCAGATCCAGTCACTGACGTTCTCGTGCACCCGGGAAGCCTCCAAACGGGTGTGTCGCTCCCCAATGGGATTCACGGGACCGGGCAATGGTTCAACATCACGCCCATCAACAGCGATGGCATCCGCGTCCTCGCCCGCCTGGGGCAGGTCAGGGTGCTTGGCCAGTAACACATCCTCACAGGACTCGCAGATGTTGTGCAGGATGCAGCGGCACACCATCACGTCCGGAATGATGTCGGCCTGCAAGTCCAGCAGCTAAACAGGGAGCGCCAACATTCCTTCAGACACCCAAAGGCATGCGCCACGGGCAGGCGGGCACAGCAGTGGTAGTAGTTGTATTTACGCTGCACGGCAGTGCGGGGGTAGCGGTATGGGGCCATCAGCCACGGCTGCAGGGCGAAAGCCTGGTCAGCCAGGAGCAACGGACCCACCGCACGCCTGCACACGGAAGCGGGGCCGGACTTCAGGAAGTGGCCCAATGACAGCTTGGCAGCCAAGGGAGAGTTCCAGAAGATGGCCGTTTCATGGCTCCGCCTGGACACGCCCGCATACACATCCAGGAATCGACCCTTGGCATCCACCACCGCCTGGAGAACCATGCTGTAGAAATGCTTGCGGTTGTAGTACTCCTCGCCATGGGAGGGGGGCCAGGATGCGCACGTGGGTCAAGTCCAGCGTACCCACCGCCCGCGGGAAGCCCAGGGCATAGAAACCATGCATGTTCTCCTTCTCGTCTCCCATCTGGATGACGTCGGACAGGTACAGCTCGTTCAGCATGCTCACCGTCTCCCGGAAGATCTTGCAAGCGGTGGGCACGCCCACCCTGAAGATCGTCGACAGTGGCAGGTACCCCACGTTGAACGCCAGCTTGTACAGCATCAGGCCCAGATGGTGAGAGACCGGGATGCACAGGCGCATGACGGTACACTCCCTCTGCAGGATGGGTCACCTCAGCCACCAGCACCTCGAATGTCGAGCGGGACATGCGGAAGCTCCCACGGAAGTGCTCGTCGTCCTTGTCCTCCAGTTTCTGCATCTCCATCCACACTGCATCTGTCCGGGGGAACACCCAGCGGCGGACCATCTCACGCTCATCAAGGAGTTCGGCCGATGTCGCCAGGTGGGGGGGTCCGCGGTGCAGGGCTTCCTCGGCCGTGCCGTTGGCCAATGCCTCCGCAGTTGCCGTGCCTGCATCACGGTGGCGAAACAGCAGCATAATGGCTCCCTGCAAACAGGGCAAGACCTCCACAGCTCTGAGAGGCCATCAGCCGTTGGCCGTCCCAAACACCAACTCTGCGGGCAAGGTACCACTCAGGTGCCAGAGGCGGGCACGTAGCACATCCTCCGCATTGCCGTCGCCGTGGTTCAGCATGGCCGCCTGGATCACTGCCTGCAAGCAGGCCGTTGCGAGCTCCCTCCAGGACATAGTCGGCAGTGCTGGAGTGGACACAGGGGAGGCAGGCAGGACAGGAGGGCCGGTGGGCGTGACAGAGCGGTAGGGCGGATGGAGGGAGAGCAAGGCGCCCAGCATGGGACTGCCCACTACGGGAGTGTGGGAATGGGAGGCCAGGCGGGATTTGTTATGGCTGAAACACACCTGCAAGTGAGGGGAGTGAAAGGAAGTGGGCGCAGGGGGTAGAGCGATGTGGCCTCACTGCTGCAGGAGGAGGTGAGGGTACTACGGAGGGGTGAAGGGTGATGGCCTCTCATGGTGGTGAAAGGGACTATAGCCGGACTTTTTTCGGATGGCAGTAATGGCGGACGCTTCACTCCAGAAGTTGAATGCGATGCAGGATTTCTCCCAGGGCCAGCTCCATAGCGTGGAGGCGCTGTGCCGTATGGGCCCTTCGTCATTGGTGAATGGCATGGCGGAGGGAGCGCAACCTCCCTGGGGGGGGGGAACAGAAGGGGAGGGGAGGGGCGAGGACAGCCATCAGTGACATGGAGGCCGGAGCCATTCCCCTGCACCCAGCCCATATGAACCGTTCACCAACCTCCACGGCGCAGGGCCCTGCGGCAACGGGCGTTGCGGCTTGCGCAGAGCCCTATGGGCCTGTAGGGTGCTGCCATCTCGATGGGAGCAGGCTGCAATGAGGGGAAATGGGACCGGGACAGAATGGCATCCAGGGTTTGCAACAATGTTACAGGGGGACGCTGCATCTACATGGCCTTGAGCGGCCAAAACAGGCCGAGGGAGGCGGTTGCTAGAGTGAGTGACGGGAAGCTAGAGAGGTCTTATCGTGCCATGGGGTGGGGGTGACACATCTACCGTCTACTGCCAGGACCCCCAAGGGGTCCGTTGCATGCCTGGGACTCAGTACATGGCATGGTGGGAGGGACCCTCAGCCCCCTCCACCTCCACCTCCACCCCCTCCTCCTCTCCCTCCTTGTCGGATTCTGGTGGGGAGTCCTGGGTCCGCTCCTGCCCTCCGGCCTCCCCCACTGCTATCCCTGTGGCACCTGCTGCTGCCGGCATAGCTCGTGGCACATGCTTTCAGGATCTGGCCCCTCGTTGCGCTCTGTGCCAGCTGCCTGGATTGGGCGGGTGAGCATCTTTGGTTGCTATGGCGGTGCGGCCGGTGAGCTGTTGGGGGTGTGGCTGAGCGGCCGCCGACGTTCTGCCGCTCTTGCTGTTTGCCTCTCTGGTCTTCCGTGATAACGTACTCAATGCAGGGGATTAATGTATGCACCCTCCAAGTGACATTTCAGTCACTTGACTATGCTCTAAACAACGTGCAAACCTGTTGTTTCGCTCCGTTGTTTAATTCTCCCACCTAGCGTACTGTGGGTTGTATGTGCGTTGTGTGTTACTCCCCAAACGACACAATAAGCAACGCAACTGACAGTTGTTTCCCTAACCCTCCATTGCTTAACGTGTCGTCTGAACTGAGTCTGTGTGTTACCAATACACCAGCAAGGATGTCAGTGTTGAGGGAACCGAGGTGCCTGATCTTGCTTGCCATCATCAAGAGGCAGACACAAGGATTATTGGCACATCCAACATACATCACATGGTAGTGATCAGGCAAAAAATATCCTGGTTAGAGCGAATGACACTGATGTGTTGGTTCTGTTAATTTACCATCAAACTCCCGGGTTTGATTTGATTGTGGCTTGTCTTCTGACAACAGCAAAAGAACGATCAATGTAACTTGTATCACAGAGGAGCTCGGACATGATCTGGTAGAGGTTTTGTCTGACTACCATGCTATTATAGGGTCTGATTTCACGCTGCATTCGCAGGACAGGGAAAAGTTAAACCATTTGAAATCATGAAAATGGATAATGAATTCCAAGAAATTCTCAGCCAGCTAGGTGAGTCATTAACTTTAACCGAAGAAAAGATAGCTGAGTTGGAGAAATTTTCTGTGCCATGTACCTGTGCCTCTGTGAGTGAAGTAAGCTACAGTCTATTCATGAAGAAAACAACACCTAAGATCCAGTCTAAGGCATTCTCCAAAGTTAATGCCAACAATGCTGCCTCTATCTGAACCTGCACTGATCCAAAAGATTAAAAGAAGCAATTCAGTGTCATGGCTGTGGAAATAAGCAGATTATAGAAAACCTGACGACGTGCTTGATCCTACTGAACACAGCTGGTACTTGGAAAATGGCAGGTACCACATAAAATGGTACGAAGATCCAACACTCCCAGAAAATCTTGAAACGGCCACAGGACAGTGAAAAAGAAGATGAGAAAAGTTATTTTGACAGTGATGATAGCAGTTCCAATGAAAGTGAATAGGACATCCAATGAAAATTATTTGTTAACCCTTCTCACAGAACATAGTTTTTATTTTGTAAATTGTAAAGTTTTACTGAAGATTTTGAAAACATTTGTTAAAAACAATTCAATGTAATAAATAGTCTTTTTATATATCATCTTACTCGTCCTGTTTGAAATTTTGTAAAGAACATTTGAACATGTTCAACTGTAAAAATCACAGTTGAACATGTTCAAAATGATCTGTGCATCAGATCAAGAGATATTTAGGGTGGATACTTTTGATATGAAAGCCCTGTATGATAAAATGTAAAATCATACAATCCTGAGAAAGTGGACGTATAACGAGATATCACTCATAATTCCTTAAGCGTTGGGGTAAACCCCATGTTCTTATACATTTTCTTAATCCTCATTTAAAAAATGCAGCTTTTTTGTTCTTGAGTATTCATTCGGAAGTCGTATAGTTTTTGAGTAATTCATGGTTAAACGTCACACATAACCAATGTGAACACTGATTTTATATGTTCAAATGAAATTATCTCAAAAACTAATGAAGTTAACAAACATGTGTAATTACAAAAAGTATTTGTCATTAAATTTGAAACATTTTAGAAAATAATTCATCTCTGTAGCATAAACGGGAGACAAGTTATGCATATTTAAAAGTGGCAACTACATAACAGCGTGGCAGCCATATTGATGATGTCATCATGCAGCCCCCACCACCACCACTGGCATTTTGTAAGACTCACTTTTCTGAGACACTTCTGTCATATTAATGGAGGCACAGCTGTGCCTCTATTGTTGAGGGCCATTAGTAAAAAACACATTCCACCATGTTAAAGTGATAATTGGGGGGGGGTATCCTAACAGCCATAAAATCGAAAATGTTTCACTAATCTTTCTGAAATTTACAGGTGCCGGAAATAAATGTTTGTTTTACATTACCTGAAAATTTCAAGAAGATTGGTGAAAGATTGAGGGAAGGAGAGCAGTTTAAGGTAGAAAACGAATACAAACCTGTCTCCCTGCTTTTGTAAAATTACTTCCGGGTTGCGAATTTTGTGCTCACAATTTGCATAATTTCTAGAGCCTTATTAATTAATCCAGTGGTGGGGTCTTCTTCTTCCTTGACTGTAGTTGGTGGAAAGCTTTTTGTTTTTTAAAAATTCCCTTCGGTTGACTTTTAAGGACTATTTTAACCTCTCATTCAAGTCAATGAGGCAGCCATCTTCCCTCATAGCGCAACACATGCTCAGTAGCGTCGCTCTCCCCTTCCCTCCTGCCTTAGAATGTGGGGTGGGTGAGTGAAATGGCCGCTGCCTCTAGCACAGACCTTTTGAGTGAAGAAGAAAAGTTTCTCTTTTCTCTTCTGGAACATGCATTCCTTTGGCTCTGAGAGTATTTTGGGCTATCTTCATAAGGCCAGTTTGCTCTTTTGCTCCCTGGTGAAGCAGGGTGTGGTTCCTCTGGATCCATAGTAACCTGATCTTCAGATCACTCCTGGGAATAGGTGGCTATACCTTTCTTTCTATCCCCCCCACCCCATACACACACAGTGCTCCTTCCCTATTTTCTAAGAGTTTAGTCCATACTGCTATAAAGTTGAAAGCTTCAAACACTTCATTTAATTAGTTTGGGCTGGTGTTAATTTTTAAGTACAATGTTGAAACCTTTCAAAGTGCTTCTGGGCCTACAACATTGGTTTCGGCCTAGTCACCCTGTTTTTCTAATAAGGTTTAGAAACAGTTGAGCTGTCGTTTATTTTGCATAGTGTACACACATGGATTTTCTTTCTAATCCTTGCAGTCTACACTGGCTCCCTCCTTGATGTGTTTTTGGATGCAGACAAACCCTTTTTTGTTCCAGCAGGCCTTTGGCAAATCATCTGGACCTCTGTTTATACCTTTGACTTTTAAATTGTTATGTATTTAAAATGTTTAAAATGCTTTAATATTGAAAAGTATTTAATTATATTTTTAACTTTTGTATATTTAGGCTGACCATATGAAAAGGAGGACAGGGCTCATGTAACTTTAACAGTTGTAGAGAAAAGGGAATTTCAACCAGTGTCATTTCTATGCAACTAGTCCCTGGTGAAATTCCCTCTTCATCACAACAGTTAAAGTTGCAGGCACTATACTAGAGTGACCATATACAAAAGAAGTCAGGGCCCCTGCAACTTTAACTGTTGTGATGAAGAGGGAATTTCACCAGGAACTAATTGCATACAAATGACACTGGCTGAAATCCCCTTTTCTCTACAACTGTTAAAGTTACATGAGCCCTGTCCTCCTTTTCATATGGTCAGCCTAGTATGTTCCTATTTATAGGTTTTAGCTGTATATGTTTTAGTTTTGTAAGGCTGCCCTGAGGCCCAGCATTGGGCAAAAGGCAGGATACTACTACTAGTAGTAGTAGTAGTAGTAATGTTTCAGATTTCACTTCTGCATCTGATGTTCTTTTGCATTTACTTTTCTTTGTAAACCATTCATATCTTAAGATTTCTTGTGTAGCATGTTTTCATTGGTTTAACAAGTTAAAAGCGGTATTCACTGTTTTCATGCTTACGTTATAGAATCTATTTTCAACAGGCCTAGTAACTTCAAGAGTAACAGAGTTGGGGAAAATCCTCAATCTCTTTGCTATCAGAGGCACTGAGTAAGGGACCCCTGCAGATAATTTAGACTGACCCCAACCACAAAACACTATTCCCCCTTCTGTAGAGATCTGGACCACAGACTACTAAAGACAAACAAAGTAGCAGGCCATAATAACAGTTCTCATGTGGTCATTTGCCTTATGAGGCAGGTACTCTGCGGGCTACCAAATGGAGGGACTAACAGGCCATAAAGTTGCCTGGCTGGGTCTGCCAGAAATCCAGCCTCAACACTCCTGGAAGGTCCATGTTCTATAGCACCTGCTGTCAGATGAACCTGAGGGAATCCCACCCTCCACCCCTGGGTTTAATTTACTGGCTTCCCCTGGCTGGACCTTGCAGGAAACTATAGGGATAGAAAGAGCAGGCATTCATAGCACACATAGAATGCTGAGACTGGCAAATCTAAAAGCAAGTGTGTTGCTTTTCAAGAATCAAGGAAATTCAATGGGTCTTACTTTTGAGTAAATATCTAGGGATGGAAATGCAGCCTGTGCAAGAACTGAGTAGGGTGACCATATTTGGGAAACCAAAAAAGAGGACACCTAATGGGGTGGCAGGAAAATGGCTTTCTGGGGCCACCTTAAAGTCCCCAATTGGAGCGGAGGAGGGGAAAGCATGTCATTCTCACCCCAACCCACTGCTCCAATCAGGCCCTTTTCTATAATGCCTGGGAATGACACGTTTTTCCCTTTTAAGGCCTTGATTGGAGCAGTGGGAGAGAATGACACACCTCCAGAAAGCATGTCATTCCCCCCCTGCCACGCTAATGGTGGCCTTAAAAGGGAAAGTGTGTAATTCCAGGTCATTATAGGCTATTGCATAAAATCCCTCCTGACACTGAGAATAGAACAAAAACCAGGAGAAATCTGGGGAAATCTTGACAGTTTTTTATTATTATTTATTATTGCATTTATATCCCACCGTTTTTCCACCAAGAAACCCAAGGCGGCATACGTAATCCTCCTCCTCTCCATTTTATCCTCACAACAGCAACCCTTTGAGATGGGTTGGGCTGAGAGTCTGCAACTGGCCCGAAGTCACCCAATGGGTTTCCATGGCTAAGTGGGGAGTAGAACCCAGATCTCCCAGCTCCCAGTCCAACACTTTAGCCACTAGGCCACATCCTAGTGGTCACCCTAGAATTGAACCATGCCAAGTTGGAAGCAGATCGGGTTGCGCCTTAATTTTTAGGATAGTTTTTAAAAAAGTTTGACTTCAATTTTTTTTCTAAAATCAAGGCATGAACCAATCTGCTTTCAACTTGGCATGGCTAAAGCCTTACTTAAGAGGTACCATGGTGCCAAGTTTCATCTCTTCATCTTTACTTTTTTTCTTTTGTTTTAATGTACTGCTCAAGGCCCTAGACCTCAAAGAGGAGTATTGGTTTTAAGTTTTAAAAATTCCTTAAATTCAAGGCATAAACAGATCTGCTTCCAACTTGGCATGGCTCAATCCCTACTTATGAGCTACCATGCTGTCAAGTTTCATCCCTTTAACTTTAAAAATGATGGAATTGTAAGCATTTTAGTTAATTAAAAATAAATAAATTGAAGTTTTAAACATTTCTAAAAATCAAGGGATGAACGGATCTGCTTCCAACTTGGCATGGCTAAATCCCTACTTCAGAGCTACCATGGTGCCAAGTGACTGTGGGGTTGTGGAAAACTGATCACGAACAACTTAGGGCCACCTACTTCTCTTTTTTTGTTTAGAGCAGCCCTTCCCCAACCTGGTGCCCTCCAAAGGTGTTGGACTACAACTCCCATCATTGCAAGTCAGTATGTCCCATGGTCAGGAATGCTGGGACTTGTCATCTCAAACACCTGGAGGGCAGCAGGATGGGGAATGCTGTTCCATACCCTTACCAAATACAGGGTCTGCCCAATACTTTTCTGTCACACACATCTCACACATAGCAGCACTCTTGATAACAAAAAGCACACTATTAATTACAGATTTAGAACCAGAGCATGTGCCAGGCACTTCCAACTTTTGGTCAATATCCTGCCTTTCAAAGAACCAATGTTTTTTTTCTTTAAATGTATTTATAAAAAATATACTGTTCACTCCCCACAATCCCTGCACAATACATCATCTCATCAAAGCAACAGCGGAGCAGAAGAGGTTTAGTTTGGCTGTCTTGAACACCTTTCAGATGAGATTAGTTTGCAATCCTATACCTCTTGGGAGAAAGCCCTTGTGAATTCAGTGGCACTGGATTCTGAGAAGACATGTATAGGAGTCAACTTTTTCCAGCCTGGTTCTCTCCAGATGTGTTGCACTGTAACTCCCATGTTATGTGTTGTGGGGAAGACAAAAATCAATTCATACTTAATTTTAAAATAATACTTACGCATGAAAGTATTAGGTGGTAGCGCTGTCTTTGATCTCACACTGCTGAACAAGTAAGAGAAATCCTTTATCTGATATTCAAGAAACAGACATACTATGCCATGTGTTGAAAACTAATGTTGATGTCTGAAGGGCTATCTGGATTAGGTATTCAAGAGTAATTCATTGTTGTTTCATTTGGTTTTGACAGTGTTGGGTGTCAGATGCTTCGTAGACAATTCACAGGGCTGGCCCTGTGAATTGTAGACTGAAGACTTGGCAATTTGTTATGAGAAAATGTATCTCTGCTTCTCTGGTATGTGCTTATCTCAAATGGTAGGCCGAAGGCCTTGAACGTTCTCTGGGAATTAAACTATGCTTTGCAAAGGTGGGGGCTATCTTCCTCACACTGTGGCATCATCAGAAGAGGTTGAACCGTGCCGCCCTGTTGGCACGTGAGTTTAGATTACAGGCCTGAAGCCCTGTCTATCAAAGTAGCTTAGAATTGCCCAGCCTCCACACTATATTGCCTTTGTCCTGAGAGTAATTCCGTTGCTAGGAATTATCTCGTCTATCCTCTTGCTGCTCTGTTGCTGCTGTGAGTTACTATCTGATTTAGAATTGTGAGATGCACTCTATACATGTTCTGTTGCTGTGTGGACTTGTTACTTCTAAAGAACTCTGCCATGAAAAGTGCACTGTGGCTTTTCATAGATTTGGACTTGAGAGTACTGTTCTGGATTCATGTTCTATAGCTTGCTGTCTCCCTCCATGGAGCCAAAGTTACGGGCAGAGGGAGGCAGAAGCTGATCGTTGCTGTTCTGAAACTCGTGTGTGTGTGAGACCTGTGAGAGGACCTTCCTCAGAGCTAAAGCTACGTGAATTGGGAAGGCTCCCTAGGTCGAAGAGGTTCATTTCCTGGCTTCTGGCTTCCGTGGTCAGCTCAGCGTTCCCTGACAGGCTGAGTGAAGATTTAGTTGCCAGTTGACCGATATACTACTGTTAGGAGGCCTAATCCTAGAGTCTCTCTATGTTCCAGAGGATTCCAGTGCAGCGTGGCCGCTCCTGCCCTCTAAGGACTAGAGTTAATCTCTAAATGTCAGTCCCTGAGTGAGTGCTGTTCTCATTAAGCCGTTCTACCTGAAAGCTGTGTGGTCTGTCTTCAGCTTCAAGTGTGTGTTTGCAGAAATGAAACCGTTATGCTTTGAATTCCGTGTGATTACAATAAAAGAAATCTCACTGTTATTGTTGTGTATCAGTGTACCTAAAGTCGTGAGCAAGAACTTTAGAGAGTTAGCCAGAGTCACGACAGACAGTTTATTTAAAGTGATGCAGCTCTTTTGTAGTTCCTTGATTGATCACATATCTTAATGCTGGAAAACATCATACTTTAGTACAGATGTGGGCAGAAAATAGATCTATCCTGATGATTTGGACATCAACTCATGGCATTCCTGATAACTGCCCATGCTGATAGGGGCTTATACAAGTTGAATTCCAAAACATCTGGAGATCTACATTCTGCTTTCCCTTGTTCTTGAACAACATTCCCCAACCTGGTGCCTGTCAGATGTGTTGGGTTGCAACTCTCAACATAAGGAGATGCTCTAAGAAATGAGAATTAGCTGGTCCTAAGTTGTTCATCATCATTTCCCACAACCCCACAGTCGCCTCTGCATATCGAATTGCATATCTAGATTTTTGAGATGACAAGTCCCAGCATTCCTGACCATGGGACATACTGACTTGCAATGATGGGAGTTGTAGTCCAACACCTTTGGAGGGCACCAGGTTGGGGAAGGGCTGCTCTAAACAAAAAAAGAGAAGTAGGTGGCCCTAAGTTGTTCGTGATCAGTTTTCCACAACCCCACAGTCACCTCTGCATATCATTTTCTCCACCCTGTCCTCATGGTTTATCTGCTTTGGGAGAATGAGAATTTCACTTGCACTTTCTGCCTCCTTAGGGAGGATGTGGCGTTAAGGCTTGTGAGCCTTAACTCCCAATTTCCCTGCTTTTTGGTGCTTAGTTGGAATCTGTAGAGCCTTAACATTGTTTTTGTAAACCGTAGGTTATTTGTTTAATGAATATAAACAAAAACTATTCACAAAGCTTTTGAACTCGCTGGGGTAAATAAATCCTGCTTGGCTTTGTGTCTATAAGAGTTACATTGGTGAGGGGAGAATGGGGCATAGATGTTTGGTGGTCCCCCCCCCCCAATTTTGTATGGAAGCAACTGAGAAATTCACTTTACTTCTCTAGTGATTAAAACCAGGTTGGGGAGTTCTTGCTAAAAGCTTGCTAGTTTGCAGTTAAAAGAAAACAACACTAGAACAATGAATGAGTTCTCCAAAATCAATTCTTAAAGGTGGCAAAACAAAATGTTTAATTGGAAATGTCTTTACCATCTCCCCTAATATTGCTTCCCGCCTCCACATCTTCTGTGGTTTAAAGATAAACATTGTGTTCTCCTCTGAGACTGTGATTTTGAGCTGCAATCCAGCACACATTTCCCTGGGCTTACAATGCACTGAAATAATTTGGGATTTAAATACAGTAGACTATGTGCTGGGATAAGTCATTACACATTAAGATTTTAATGCATATAATCAAATACACAATTTTACTCTGATTTTTGTCCTCTGGGAAATTGGTGTGTGTGCCCCCCTCTTGCTGGACTCTTGAACCTCAGTAGAGTTGTACCCATCCCTTCCTTTTCCTTAGGCCCTGGGCATCATATCACAGTTACTATAGCGTAAACCCAACATACAGTGTCTTGCAGAAGTATTCACTCCCCTTTAACTTGTCCACATTTTGTTGTGTTATAATCTGGAATTAAAATTGAGTTAATTGGCATGTTTACCATTTTGATTAACATAACATACTGAACACTTTGAAGGTGCAAAATATTTTTATTGTGGCACAAAAGTTAAACAACAACAAACTCACATTTGTTGGATCAATAAGTTTAATAAAGAATGGAACAAATAAATGTGCTTGGAATCTTACAAAGAGAGTTAAAAGAACATTCCCTACCCATTCCAGAAATTTTACATCTCTAGTCTTCGTACAGAAGTCTTCCTATTACATATTTTTTAGAAATAGTTTGGGAGAATAATGTCTGGGTAACAATATATGAACTCCTTGTCTTAAACATTTTTGTTCATCATTCTGAAAGAAAATGTTTCCTAATCCACAGTTACAAAATTTTTCAGGGGTGGGGGAAACAAAAAAAGATGTGGTGGGGGGAGTTTTTTTCTATGATTCTGCCCCCCCCCCCCGTCCTTTACATATCTATTCCTACTGAATCAGAGGAGATCCCCACCTCCCACTATGGAACCCATCCTGCCAGCTACTGTTGTAAGCAACAAATAGGCATGAGTCAACTTGCAGGAGGATTCCTCTAAGGCATGTTTTGGCCTATAGTTCCTATCAGCCTTCACCATTGGCTATGCTGGCTAGGACTGATGGGAGTTGTGGCCTTCCAGATGTTTTGGCCTACACGTTGCCTACCCCTGCTCTAAAGCGAGACACATACAAAAAAAAGGTTCTGCCAATTCTACTAATTATAACTGGTGGAATTACAACACACCAAGGAATTTATTTATTATTTATATTTGTTCGTTAAATTTGTATTCCATCTTTCCACAAAAATGGTGCTCAATTTGATCAACTCCAGTTTGAATCACTATAATTGCTTAGCAATACTAGGATGCTTGCCTAATCATCAATTACTGTTATTATGAATGGTCACTTTGCTTATTTTGCATACATTATAGCTTTAATATAATTGTATTTGTTGTTGCATTGCATTTACAACTGACTTAACTATTTACATTCCCCCCCCCTTTACTTATGTAGAGGAACTGAAAATAGTATTTCATGCCTTTGTTGAAGTGGACTCAAGTGCATGAAAGCAGTTTATGCCATAACAAATATGTTAGTTCTTAAGGTGCCCAAAGTTGTTTTGTTTTGTTTTGTTATATAGTACTTGTTTTGTTGTATTCACATTTTACACTTTAGGTGTGTACTTGAATATACAATGTGGATCTTGTCATAAAGACTGATAAGCTTCGGAAGCTTGTAAGAGGCTCTAAAACAGAGTCTAAAGGTTCCATTGAAGATCAGAGAGGGTGTTTTAAGGCTTCTGGTTCCTTTTTTAAAGAAGATTTCTATATGGTATTAAAAAGTATTTATATTGCTAAGAAAGAAAGATCCTCTATGTGTCCATGACTGTCAGTTCCAGTACTTTCATTAGAATTCTTATGCAATGATGTGAGAAATAAAAAAATAAATCCCATTCAACTGAAACTACGGCAATTAGTTTAAAGTCTGGGAAAGTTCTAGTTTTGTTTACTGTGGCACATTGGATCCTTCCTGTTTTTGCAGTTGTTTTTTTTAAAGAGTAAAATAATTTAGAAAGCAAGGTTCTTCTCCCTAATTATACAACTGAATTTGTGGGCAGACCTTCCAATCACCCTAGTGATAGCAGAGTCTTTTCGTAATTAGCGGTTTCTCTTTTGCCATTTCATAGCACAATTCTATGTGTGTTAATTTGGATGTAATCCCACTGTGTTCAATGGTACTCCGTTTCTGGTAAATGTGTATAGGAATGCAGTCCTAATTGTTAATAGATGCTAGTGAGGAATTACCAAATCTATTTCCTTGATTAGTAAGTGTGAATTTTCTCATAAGTTCGTTTAGCAGCCATCAGTTGATTTTAGGTTTGTCGGAATCTCTGGTAGGGAGAATAGCCTGTAAGGAATGCTTCAAAATAACTACCATTGCCCGTGTTCGGAAAATCAGCACAGACATTTAAGTATATGGTTCAAACTTTGGGAGGTTTACTCCAACTGCTGTTCTGAGATTAGGAAAGACAACTGAGAGAAGGTGAGATGTAATGTAGCTTTGCCCCCACCCCTGAGAATTTAAAGCAGTTTGCAAGGATAGCTGCTCATGCTGTGTCAAATCATTCCATTTTTACCTCTAGTAAACAGGTTTCACAAGTTCATGCATAGTTTCAAAGACCTGCAAAACTTGTTTTATCAGAGGTGATAGTGAGGGTAAATTAATATGTGCATACATAACAAATGTTATGTTCCTTCCAAATTTTGATCCCTTATAATCATAGTGAGACAGGTTCAGATTTCATGTACTTTGTGGGCACTGACTAGCTCATCTTATCCTTTTTGTTTTCTGATTCCAGGTGTGGGTTCTTTATAATTTTCAGTTAGAGGAGGATTTCCAGTCTTTCATGGTTACATCAGGATTATTGACAGTACGTTATAAATTGTAATATTGCGCTTTGTAGTCATTCTTTGACTGAGAACATATGTCATAGGAATAGGTAGAAAATAGTTAAGAATTATGCCTGCACTAGACCTCTATCTCAACTACCAATTATGTTAGGCTAGCAAGCTCTGAACTTGCTTTAAACTTTTATTTGCTTAGACACCCACACAAATAGAGATAGAGGCCTGTTGTACACATGATACTTAACCATGTTTAGAATTAACTATGGTTTGTTGCCTTAATTCTGATTAAGATCTCAGATGTAGTTAGAAACAACGGTTTAGCTTGCTGAGCCTCCAGAAAGCATGTATAGGGAGATGCCAGTGGGATCTGCTTGCCACCATATAAGCAGAAAGTCACGGAAAGTGCTTTCATTATGGTTTGTTAACTGCATGTAGTAATTAACTGTTGTTAACACAAGAATAATTTGCAAATCCACTTCAAGCTGTGATTTCTTGCCCTAGTTTGGAGTCCAGTCCTTAATTATGGTTTAAGTATTCTGACATAATACTTAACCATAGTTAAGAAAAATAGGGGGACCAGATAAAATCCAGGTCAGGGCTCATGTAACTTTAACAGTTGTAGAGAAAAGGGAATTTCAGCCAGTGTCATTTGTATGCAATTAGTTCCTGGTGATATTCCCTCTTCATCACAACAGTTAAAGGTGCAGGCACTATGCAAGAGTGAAAATATACAAAAGAAGGCGGGGCCTCTGCAACTTTAACAGTTGTGATGAAGAGGGAATATCACCACGAACTAATTGCATACAAATGACACTGGCCGAAATTCCCTTCAGCTTTGCTGAAGTCAAGATATACTATATCCACTGCATTCCCACAGTCCACAAGGGAGGTTACCCGATCAAAAAATGAGATCAGATTAGTCTGACAGGATTTGTTCTTGACAAATCCATGCTGGCTTTTAGTAATCACTGCATTGTTTTCAAGGTGTTTACAGATTGACTTCTTTATAATCTGCTCCAAAATTTTCCCAGGGATGGATGTCAGACTGACCAGTCTGTAGTTCTCATGTTCCTCCGTTTTTCCCATTTTGAAGATAGGGACAACATTGGCCCTCCTCCAGTCATCCTCCAGTCATCTGGCACTTTACCCATCTTCCATGATTTCACAAAGATAATGGGCAGTGGTTCTAAGAGTTCTTCTGCCAGCTCCTTTATTACTCTAGGATGCAGTTTGTTGGGCCCTGGAGATTCGAACTCTTTCAAAGAAAGTAGGTGTTCCTTGACCATTCTTTTTAACTATCTCAAACTGCAATCCTGCACCTTCAGGTTGTACTTCACTTTTGCCAGGGGGGTCATAGACCCACTTTTGAGAGAAGACTGAGCCAAAGTAGGAATTGAGCACTTCAGCCTATTCTTTGTCATCTGTTACCAATTTGCCATCCTCATTAAGCAGTTGACCCATCATTTCTTTACTCTGTCTTGTACTATTCACGGATCTGAAGAAAGCCTTTTTATGGTTTTTAGCATCCCTCGCTAGCCTCAGCTCATTCTCAGTTTTAGCCTTCCTGACACCATTCTAGCACTTCTGTGCTCCTTGTTTGTACTCTTCTTTTGTAGCCTGGCCTTCCTTCTACTTCCTATATGTATCCTTCTTTATTTTCAGGTCATCTCTAAGCTTTTTGTGGAGCCACATTGGTTTCTTCTGTTATCTTCTATCTTTTTTTCTTGTTGGAATTGTTTGTAATTGGACCTTTAAAACTTCCTTTTTAAAAAACTCCCACCCATCTTGGGCTCCTTTTCTCATTAGGGTCTCTTGCTATGGGACCTTACTAGTCATAGTTCTGAGTTTATTAAAATCGGCTTTCCTGAAATCCAGAGTACACGTTTGGCTACACTCAGCTTTTGCTTCCTTTAAAATCAAGAACTCAAGTACTACGTCACTTTCCCCCAGAGTTCCCGTAACTGCCACTTTATCCACTAAGTCATCCCTATTGTTCAGTATCAAGTCAAGGATAGCCATTCCTCTAGTTCCTTCCTCCACTTCCTGTAAGAGAAAGTTAGCAGCCACACATGTCACATAACCTATAATACTATATAGACTTGCCTAAAGAGAAGTGATTGTGCAAACAATAACAGGAGGGATTCTTTCTGCTGAATAAAGTTTACGGTACCTCAGAGAAATATGGGTGACCAAACGTAAGCACCCTAGAATTCCTTATTTGTTGGAAAAAGAGTGGTTGTTTCAGGAAAGCACACTTGAGATAGTGAATTTGTAATTAAGCAGGCTACCATGTTTTGGTAACCAAAATGACTACTGACCTGACTGTTTCATGTTCGGAATCTTGTTATCCTTTGCTCAGTGTAGTAGGTGGTATGTAGCTCAACATCTGTAGGGAAAGTTAAAGGCCAGTATTAAGATAATATGGGCTAGAACTGGGGCAAAAACCGTAACAATCTGGTTTTTTAAAAAAAAATTCCAGTATTTTTCCAGATGAAAGATTTGCAATAGTGAACTATAGAATTTGGATTGTTTCTCTTTCAGCTTGATGACTGTACATTGCAACTGTCTCACAATGGTACCTACTTGGATTTAGAATCTACGTTAGCTGAGCAAAAGGATGAGTTGGAAGGCTTCCAGGAGGATTCTGGGTAAGTAATTCATACATTTTGTTCATGATTATCCCTTCAAATATTTGAAGCCTTGTTATGTCTCACCTTAATCTTCTCTTCATGCTGAACATGTCTAGCTCTTTCAACTAGTCTTCCTAGGCCTTGGTTACTACATCCCTCACCATCCTTGTCACCCTGATCTGGACACACTCCCGTCTGTCAGTGTCCTTCTTAAAATGTGGTGCCCAGAACTGGACAGAGTACTCCAGATGAAGCATGCCAGTGCAGAATATAATGGAACAGTTACTTCTTGTGTTCTGGATAATACTGTGCTTCTGTTAATGGTAGCCTAAGATTGCACTAGGCTTTTCAGAAACCTCATCACATTGCTGGCTCATGTTCAACTTGTGATCCATTAATATTACACCTAGATGCTTTTCACATGTACTGCTGTCACCGAGCTAAGTCTCCCCCATCCTATATTTGTGCGTTTGACTTTGGGGCTTGGTGCAGAACGTTGAATTCTCTGTTGAATTTCTCAGCCTGTCAGGATCATTTTGAACCTTGAATTCTGCCTTCTGCGGTGTTAGGTATTCCTTCCAGCTTTGTGTCATCTGCAAATCTGATAAGTATCCCCTCTATGCTCTCATTCAAGTCATTTATAAAAATGTTGAGTGGCACAGAGCCACAGAGAGAGCCTTGTGGCACTCTATTCAAGACCTCCCACCAAGGTGATACAGAGCTATTTATGAGTGCTCACAGGGTATGGGTATTCAAGTAGCTGTAGATCTGCCTAACAGCAGTATTGTACAACCCACGTTTTACCACCTTGTTAATTAGGATGAGATATTAATTAAAACTACCATTCGCTCTTATGTTCAAGTTTTTGAATTATCTTAAGTGTCACTCACAAGCTTCAGAACCAATTGAATCTTTAGGTTTGGATTTTAGGTGAAGATGCTGTAATTCTTTTTAACTGCAGATAATGGGAATTGTAGGACTTGAAACTGCAAAAAAAGTTCAACACTTGAGTTTTAGGGAGTTCAGGAAGGGAGAAAGGAAAGGAATGAAGTAAAGGAAAGGTTAATCCATATGCCTCACACTATGCATGTAATGTAACAATTCGGACGACACGTTAAGCAATGGTGGGTTAATTAAACAACCGTCAGTTGAGTTGATTAACATGTCATCTGGAGGGAGGCACACAACGCACACACAACCCACAGTACGCTAATCAGGAGAATTAAACAACGGAGCGAAACAATGCGCTTGCACGTTATTTAGGGATTAGTCAATTGACTAATATGTCGTCTGGAGGGGAGCGTGCATTAAACCCCTGCGTTGAGTACGTTAGCATGGAAGATCAGAGAGGCGAGCGGCAAGAGTGGCTGCTCAAACACGCTCACAACAGATCCCTGTGCTTGCCGCCATAGCAACCAAGGACGCCCGCCTCCCCACCAGGCAGCCGGCAAGGAGCTCAACAAGGGGGCAGCTCCTGCAAACACGCATGCAGGGTGCCCAGGCAGCCAACCAAACGGAAATGGAAGCGCGCCAGAAGGGAACCACGGCAAAGGGCTACAGAAGAAGCAACACCCCCAGGCGCCCAGTAACAAGGGGAAGCCCCCCTCACTCCAACAGGGAGCTCAGCAACCCACCCGAAGCAGACCCACACTGCACCGCCACCTCCACCGTCGAACCACCCGGAAGCATGAGGGCTGGGGAAGCGGCAACTGGCAAGCCCCTCCTCATCCGCTCAACATGGCTGGACAGAGAGCAACGGCCGCGCACATCCCCAAGACGCATGAAACGCCAAGGCAAAGGGCGCCTGTGGGCGACAGCCAGCCACCTGCGGATGTTGTGGAAAACAGCCGGAAGTATGCACAACAATCTCAAGAACACGAAGCGGCCCCAGCCAGCAATGACAACAACGCCTACACACAGGGCACATTCACAGCAAGCACAACGGCCCACCAGCACCCAGCATCACACAAGCACAGGGGATGGGGAAAGCCAGCCCAGGGCACAGACGACCATCACCACCAAAACACGCACCCACCAGCAACATGGGGCCAGAGGGAGAGGGGGCCCGGGATGATGCAGCCGAGGACACCAGCTCACAAACCCCAGGAGAGGGGAGCAGCCAGGACCCCCCGGAAAGATGCAGAGCGCAGCACTGGTCCCAGACAGAGATCGTGCACTTCATAGAGCTGTGGGGCAGCCCAGAAGCCAGGAGGATCATGGCCACAGCCAGGCACGATCAGCTCTACCCCTGGCTTGGCAAACAGATGCTGGAACGGGAACACAACCGCAGCGGCAAGCAGTGCAAGGACAAGCTCCACGGACTCAAAAGGAAGTTCAAGGAGATCATCACCCACAATAAAAGAAGCGGCATCCAGCAATGCACCATGCTTTTCTATGACGAACTGGCATGCTTGCTGTTGGAGCACCATGACATCATCTCGGGACACACGGCAGGCAGCGGGGTCATCACCAATGAGCCGACACGCACACGACAACGAGCATGGCTGGACCAAGGGGCGCAACGGGAAGTGGGCCCCACCGCATGGGAACCACAGATGTCACCACGGAGGGATGCCCCACGCCCAACACCCAACAGCAAGAAGGCCATGAGGGCATCAGCCGAAGCATGGCCAGCCAAGGCGAAGCCAAAGAGCCGCCCCATGGGAACCCAAAGCCCATCGGTGGCTGTGAGGCCGCCACCCGTGCTGCCCAGGACAGCCACCACCTCAAGGAGCGTCACCCCCACGCCAGCCTCCTCCAGCAGCAGCAGCCCCATGGCCTTCCTACGGCTCATCTGTGCGGACATGCAGGTAGAGGATACCGCACCTGACCCACTGGTGCCAGATACCCAGCAGGAGGACAAAGGGCCAGGGCTGTCGCACCTGAGGGCGACTCCTGCAAAGGGACGTGTGGCCGCCACCGCAGGGCGAGTGCCGCAGGCAGAAGTGGCACCCTGTACGCGGCTGGGGTCATCAAGACGCAGTACCTCGGTGCAGGGTTTCGCCTGCAGCATCTTGGATGCCGTGACAGAGAAAGGGCCAGTGTCACAGGAGGACCAGGTCAAAATGGAGCAGCTCGTGGAACAAACAGGTGGGCGATGTGATGGAGCCAGAACTGTCACCATCCCAGGAAGAGCTGCGGGACATCGATACGCAGGCCACCGATGACACCTTCGTGGAGATGGAGGCGATGGAGGAGGACGTGCCTCTGGAAGCCGAGCTCAAGGTCAGGGAGGCCGTGCATGAGGAGGAGATTGAGGGGCCCCCACAGCCAGAGGATGCGGTGATGGAGCGAGCGACCCCCCTGAAGGAGGAGACGCTGCCACCACCCGCAGGCGAGTATGGTGTGGCTGTGGCTGTAGAAGCCCGTCCCCTGACCAATGCGCAAAGGTGTGTCCGGATGCGCAACAGGCGCAAGGCAGACCGGCTGCAGGTGGTGAGGGAGTTGGTCACGGCCATGGAGACAACAGGGAAACGCATCCAGGGGCTGTTCACATGCATGACGGCTGAGGAGGAGGCCAGGCACACCAAGGAGTGCGTCCTCACCATGTGGGCCACGCGCATGGCCACTCAAATTGTGGAAGATTGCGCCCAAGCCATACGGGAGCTGGGGAGGGACGTGCGTCAAGGTCTAAAGAACCATGTGAACAGGATGACCGAGGCCATGGCAGCCACCGATGCCATCACCGACCGAGGAATGCGGGAGCACACAGCAGCCATTGACCGCCAAACCGAGGTGCTCAGGGAGCTCGCCCAATCATTCCGGGGTACCTACCATGGGCCCCCGCAGCCCGCCCCCTACATGGCGCCGTATGGATACATGCCGCCGCCACCACCGCAACAGTACCTGCCCCTGCCAATGGCCGCTGCATATCGGGCCCCACGTGTGGCACCGGCAGCAGCAGGTGCCTCAGGGAAGGCAGGGGGGTGGCCGGAGGGCAGGAGCAGGGGTGCGTAGGCAGCCGGGCGAAGAGGGGCCGCGACATCCCACCAGACTCTGACTAAGAGGGAGAGGAGGAGGGGGAGGAGGCAGAGAAGGAGGACAAGGAGGGGGCGGAAATACCCTCCCAGGACGACATGGCATAAGCCACAGTCGTCCTACGGGTCCCTAGGCCCATCCGCCAAGGGACCGTAGGGGTATACAGTTGTTGAATCACCCCCAGCCCTAGACAAGATAAGGCCCCTTTGGATCCCTGTCCCTCTGTCCGGCGCCTCCCTCGGCCCGTTCTGGACGCTCAAGGCCATATCTATCAGCATCCCTTTGCAACATTGTTGCACACCCTGGATGCCTCTCGTTCCCGGACCCATCTCCCCTCATTGCAGCCTACTCCTGTCGAGATGGCATCACCCTACAGGTCCGTGGGGCTCCGCGCAGGCTGCATTGTCCGACGCCACAGGGCCCTGCAGCGTGGAGGTTGGTTATGGGGCATTCGGACATGGGCGTTGCTCTGGCCTCCATGTCACTGATGGCTATCCCCCCCTCCCCTCCCCCCTTCTGTTCTCGCCTCCCAGGGAAACTGCGCTCTCTCTGCCATGCCATCCGCAGAAGACAGAGGGCCCAAAAGGCACGGCGTCTCCACGCGTTGGAGATGGCCCTGGGAGAAGTCATATGTCGCATTCGACATCTGGAATGAAGCGTCCGTTGTTGCCGCCGTCTGATCAATGGCCGGCTGTAGGCCCTTCCGCCGGCATGGAGGCCCTTGCCCATCCCCCCTCAGTCGTAGCTTAGCCTCGTCCTGCTGTGCCAATTCTTCTTCGCGCACCCCACTCTGGCCACTTCCTTTCACTCTCCTCTCTTGAAGGTGCACTTAAGCCAAAACAAATCCTCCTGCCCTCCCATTCCCAAGCTACCATAGTTGGCGGTCCCATGCTGCTAGCCTTGCCCCACCTCACTCCGCCCTCCTGCTCCGACATGCCCACTGCTCCTCCTATTCTGGCCGCCCTCCCTCTGGCCACCCCAGCATTGGAGACTATGGAGTGAAGGGGTCTCGCCACGGCCTGCTTGCAGGGGGCGATCCAGGCGGCCACAAAGAACTACGGCGATGGCGACGAGGAGGACTTGTTACATGCCCGGCTGAGGCGCCTGAGTGGGACCTTGCCCGCGGAGCCTGTGTTCGGAACGGAGGCCCTCCACTGGCCCCTTGGCGGAGCGGAGGCCGTGCCTTGTCTCTAGGCTGCCAACCTGCCAGTGATTCGCCACCGTGAGGTGGCCACGATGATGGCGGAGATGCTGGCCGGAGGCACGGCCGAGGAAGCCCTGCACCGCGAACCCCCCTGTCGACGTCGGCCTAGGTTCTTGCCGAGCACGAGACTGTCTGCCACTGGGTGCTCCCCCGAACGGATGCCGTGTGGAAGGAGATGCAGGACTTGGAGGACTGGGATGACGAGCGCTTCCGGGGGAGCTTCCGCATGTCCTGTGCGACATTCAAGGTGCTGTTGGCTGAGGTGACCCCAGTCCTGCAGTGGGAGTGTACCAACATGCGCCCGTGCATTCCTGTTTCTCGCTGTCTTGCCCTGACGCTGTACAAGCTGGCGTTGAACGTGGGCTACCTGCCACTGTCAACCATCTTCTGGGTGGGCGTGTCCATGGCCTGCGAGATCTTCCGTGAGACGGTGAGCATCCTGAACAAGCTGTACCTGGTCGACGTCATCCGGGTCGGGAACGAGAAGGAGAACATGCATGGTTTCCGTGCCCTGGGCTTCCCGCGGGCGGTGGGGGCTATGGACTCGACCCACGTGCGCATCCTGGCCCCCCCTCCCGTGGCGAGGAGTACTACAACCGCAAGCATTTCTACAGCATGGTTCTCCAGGCGGTGGTGGATGCCAAGGGCTGCTTCATGGACGTCTATGCGGGCGTGTCCAGGTGGAGCCTCGATACCGCCATCTTCTGGAACTCCCCCCTGGCTGCCAAGCTGACATCAGGGCGCTTCCTGACTTCCGGCCCTGCTTCCATGTGCGGCCGTGCGGTGGGTCCACTCCTCCTGGCCGACTAGGTGTTCACCCTGCAGCTGTGGCTGATGGCCCAGTACCGCTACCCCCACACCACCGTCCAGCGTAAATACAACTACTACCATTGCCGTGCACGCCTGCCCATGGTGCGTGCCTTTGGGCCTCTGAAGGAGCGATGGCGCTCCCTGTTCAGCTTGCTGGACTTGCAGGCCAACATCATTCTGGACGTGATGGTGTGCTGCTGCATCCTGCTCAACATCTGCGAGTCCCGTGGGGACGTGTTACTGGCCGAGCACCCTGACCTCCCCCAGGCGGGCGAGGATGCTGATGCCATCGCTGTGGACATGCGGGACATTGCTCCATTGCCGGGCCCCGAGAATCCTGTTGGGGAGCATCGCACCCTTTTGGAGGCATGACGAGTACGTGAGAGCATCAGTTCCTGGATCTGGCTGCGCTACCCCCACCCCCTGTGAGCGTCGGCTGTGGGGTTCCGTCTGTAGACTGGCATTTCTCCCTGGTGTGTCGCCCCTCTCTGCCTCTTCCCTTTTGTCCGTTCCGTGGCAGGCTTCCTGGGGGTGTCGGCTCAGCTGTCCCCTCTTCACCGCTGTGCCTTCCAGTTGTCTTCCCCCTCCCTGGGGGCGCCTGGCCTTTCCGTTGGCTCTGCCCTTGCTTCGTAGTGGCCATGTGCCTTATTGCCCATGTCTGAGCTCCCTGCTGAATAAAGTTTTCCAAACCACCCCACTCTTGCCTTCTTTCCTGTGTGTGCGGGTGGATGCTCTGGGGGGGAGGTGTTTGGGGCTGGGGGCTGGGGGACGTGGGTCACCCTCGCGGCTGCCGAGTCACCCATGTAGGGTGGGCAGGGGTCGCTCCCTGGGGCGTGGGTGCCAACGTTTGGGTTGCAGTGCTGGGTGCAGGGTGTGGCCATTGTATTAGTGCGGCCATTCCTCCTGGCTGCCTCTTTGCCCAAGGCTTCTGTGTTCCGCCCATTACCTGAGGCGGCCAATGGGGTTTGGGAGGCGTGTCCAGCATCTGCTTCAATGGCAGCGCTCATGGATTTTTGGCCACAATGTGTTCTGGGATACCTGCGGAAGGACTAGCGGAGGTCAGTAAGCGGAGAACATGGTGGCCGAGCTGTCAGTCAGAGCCGTGTACGCTATTAACAACCGGGTGTTTGCCGGTTCCGTGCAGTGCCTGCTGCAGCGTGTCGTCTGTGGAGCTCCGCGTCCCTAACGCACCGTCAGTACATTATTTCAGTACATTATTACAGTAATTGCAATTATACTTAAAGATAAGGGAGAAGTATCTAGTTTGTTTTTACACTGATGGGATACGATAGGGTCAGAGGGTGATTCTGGGCTTGCTTATATGGTAATTTATGCTGATATTAACAGTTCTTGTTTTCAGGGATAAGAAATCCCAGACTGCTGGAACAGTGGCACACTGCATTCACAGGGCTTGCTTACATAGTTGTGGGAACTATAAGTAGCATCAGAGTGAAAGTCAGGCCTTATTTACTTTAGGGATGTTTAGAAACCTGCCCCCTTTATTTCTACTACATTTTTCATTTTCTTCTCCATAATCTCTGATAACCATAAAATATAGCAAAAACATGCTTTCTGAGTTCTGATCCTTTAGTCAGAGGTCACTGGGAAATGAAAAGTCTTCAGTAGTCAGTGTGATTTACCCAGGAAGTACTCCCTTTATACCAGAAATTAGGAACCTCCAGCCAGTCTCCATCCAGCCTGCCAGCTTCCCTGCAGCTCTTGCCACGGATCAGTGAGTGGGATTTTCCCTTCTCCCTCCTATGTTCCATTGAGGATGAAAAGACTGTTAGTGCCAGTGGTGGCTTTTAAATATTAATTTCAGTTTGTGTGTGGCACGGGGGGGGGGGGGGGGTGATGCTCCCCGCCTTGAAAAATTGCCCCTCACCTACTTCAATGAGGCTCAAAACATGTACAAGATGTTGGGGCAGGATTGCAGTTTGAGATTGATAAACAAATGGTCAAGGAACACCTAATTTCTTTGAACGAGTTCAAATCTCCAGGGCCCGGTGAACTGCATCCTAGAGTAATAAAGGCGCTGGCAGAAGAACACTCAGAACCACTGTCTATTATCCTTGCAAAATCATGGAAGACGGGTGAAGTGCCGGATTACTGGAGGAGAGCTAATGTTGTCCCTATCTTCAAAAAGGGCAAAAAGGAGGAACCTGGGAACTACAGACCAGTCAGTCTGACATCCATCCCTGGGAAAATCTTGGAACAGATTAAAAAGAAGTCAATCTGTAAACACTTTGAACACAATGTAGTGATTACTAGAAGCCAGCATGGATTTGTCAAGAACAAATCCTGTCAGACTAATCTGATCTCACTAATTTTTAATCGGGTAACCTCCCTTGTGGACTGTGGGAATGCTGTGGATATAGTCTATTTTGACTTTAGCAAAGCTTTTGACAAAGTGCCCCATGACATTCTGATTGACAAACTAGTGAAAAGTGAGCTAGATGGAACAAGTATTAGGTGGATCCACAGTTGGCTACAGAATCAGACTCAAAAGAGTGCTTGTCAATGGTACCTTTTCACACTGGGGGGAAGTAACGAGCGGGGTACCGCAGGGCTCAGTCCTGGGCCCAGTGCTCTTCAACATTTTTATTAATGATTTGGATGAGGAGGTGCAGGGAATACTTATCAAATTTGCAGATGACACAAAATTGGGTGGGATCGTGAATACCCTGGAAGACAGAAACAAACTCCAAAGTGATCTTGATAGACTGGAGCGCTGGGCTGCCAAGTTCTACACCTAGGAAAAAGAAATCAAATGAACAGTTACAAGAGGGGGGATACTTAGCTCAGCAATACGACAAGCGAGAAGGATCTTGGAATTGTTGTAGGTCACAAGCTGAATATGAGCCAACAATGTGATGTGGCTGCAAAAAAAGCAAATGCTATTTTGGGCTGCATTAATAGAAATATAGCTTCCAAATCGTGTGAGGTACTGGTTCCCCTCTATTCAGCACTGGTTAGGCCCCATCTTGAGTATTGCTTCCAGTTCTGGGCACCACACTTCAAAAAGGATGCAGACAATCTGGAGCATGTTCAGAGAAGGGCAACGAGGACGATTAGGAGTCTGGAAACAAAGCCCTATGAGGAAAAATTGAAAGAACTGGGCATGTTTAGCCTGGAGAAGAGAAGATTGAGGGGAGACACGATAGCACTCTTCAAATACTTGAAAGGTTGTCACACAGAGGAGGGTTAGGATCTCTTCTCAGTCAACCCAGAAAGCAGGACACGGAGTAATAGGCTCAAGTTACAGGAAGCCAGATTCCAGCTGGACATCAGAAAAAACTTCCTGACAGTTAGAGCAATATAGCAATGGAACCAATTACCTAGGGAGGTTGTGGGCTCTCCCATATTAGAGGCCTTCAAGAGGCAGCTGGACAACCATCTGTGAGGGATGCTTTAAGGTAGATTCCTTCATTGAGCAAGGGGTTGGACTCAATGGTCTTATAGGCCCCTTCCAACTCTACTATTCTATGATTCTATGGCCCAGTTCGGACGACATATTAAGCAATGGAGGGGTTAATAGTGTACTGTCCAAGAGTTAAGAAGGCGGAGCTCTCCACACGACATGCTGCAGCCGGCGCTGCTCGGCCCCGGCAAACACACCGGTTGCAAATAATATACGCGGCCATGATGGACAGTCCGCCCGCCATTTTACCCGCCCAGCAACCACCACGAGTCCTCCTAGAGGTATCCCAGCACACACTGCAGTTCAAAATCAATGGTCGCCGCCATAGAAGCTGCAGGAAGACATGCCTCTCAAACACCATTGGACACTCACAGGCAATGGGCGGGACACACTAGCCCCGGCCGGAGAAGCACACAGGAGGAGCGGCTACGCCGACACAGCACAGCCCCCTGCCACCACCACAGTGCCCCAACCGCACGCCAGGCAGCCCATCCCAGGGTTCGAGCCACGCCCACCCTACACGGGAGGGACAGCCGCGAGGGCAACCCACGTCCCTGAGCCCCCATCCATAACAACCCCCCCTGCGGGCAACCACAAGCACACACAGGAATGAAGACAAGAGAGGGGGAAAGTGGAAAAACTTTTTTCCTTGGGGAGTATAAAATTGGTTACATGGGCACAAGGCCACTGCTAAGCAAGGGCAGAGTCAACGGGAAGGCCAGGCAGCCCTGGGATAAGAGAAGGCGACTGGGAAGGCACAGCAGTGAAAAGGGCACAGCAGGGTGGGCATCTCCAAGCAGCAAGCGCCGGAAAGGGACGAAGGGAAGGCGGAGTGGGGTGCCACGCCAGGAAGCGACTGTAGTCCACAGAATGGGACGCACAGCCTCAGGTCACACGGGGTGGGGATAGTGCCGCCAGATCCAGTCACCGATGCTCTCGTGCACCTGGGAAGCCTCCAAACAGGCGCGCCGCTCCCCAACGGGATTCACAGGACCGGGCAATGGCACAACGTCACACCCGTCAACTGCGATGGCATCCACGTCCTCGCCCGCCCAGGGCAGGTCAGGGTGCTTGGCCAGTAACACGTCCCCACAGGACTCGCAGATGTTCTGCAGGATGTAGCAGCACACCATGACGTCCGGGATGATGTCGGCCTGCAAGTCCAGCAAGCTAAACAGGGAGTGCCAACAATCCTTCAGACGCCCAAAGGCACGCTTCACGCGCAGGCGGGTGCAGATGCGGCAGTGGTAGTAGTTGTATTTACGCTGCACGGCGGTGCAGGTGTAGCGGTATGGGGTCATCAGCCATGGCTGCAGGGCGAAAGCCTGGTCGGCCAGGAGAAACACCCACCGCACACCCGCACACGGAAGCAGGGCCGGACTTCAGGAAGTGGCCCGACGACAGCTTGGCAGCCAAGGGAGAGTTCCAGAAGATGGCCGTGTCGTGGCTCCACCCGGACACACCCGCATATGCATCCAGGAATCGACCCTTGGCATCCACCACCGCCTGGAGAACCATGCTGTAGAAATGCGTGCGGTTGAAGTCCTTCTCGCCACGGGAGGGGGAGGGCCAGGATGCGCACGTGGGTCGAGTCCAGAGCCCCCACTGCCCACGGGAAGCCCAGGGCACGGAAGTCTTGCATGTTCTCCTTCTCGTCCCCCATCCGGCTGATGTTGGACAGGCACAGCTCGTTCAGCATGCTCACCGTCTCCCGGAAGATTTCGCAGGTGGTGGACACGCCCACCCCGAAGATCGTTGACAGCAGCAGGTACCCCACATTGAATGCCAGCTTGTACAGCGTCAGGCCCAGACAGCGAGAGACCGGGATGCACGGGCGCATGACAGTACACTCCCTTTGCAGGACAGGGGTCACCTTGGCTACCAGCACCTCGAATGTCGCGTGGGACATGCGGAAGCTCCCCCAGAAGCGCTCGTCGTCCCAGTCCTCCAGTTTCTGCATCTCCGTCCACATGGCATCAGTCCGGGGGAGCACCCAGCAGCGGACCGTCTTGCGCTCATCGAGGAGCTCGGCCGACATCGCCAGGGGGGGTAAGCGGTGCAGGGCTTCCTCGGCCGTGCCACTGGCCACCGCCTCCGCGGTCGCCATGGCCACATCACGGCAGCGAAACAGCAAAATAGCTGCCCACAAACAGGGCAAGGCCTCCGCAGCTCCAAGAGGCCATTGGCCGTCGGCTGTCCTGAACATTGGCTCTGCGGGCAAGGCATCACTCAGGCGCCGCAGGCAGTCATGTAGCACGTCCTCCTCATCGCCGTCACCGTGGTTCAACGTGGCCGCCTGGATCGCCGCCTGCAAGCAGGCCATTGCAACTTCCCTCCGGGACAGAGTCGCCAGTGCTGGAGTGGCCACAGGGGAGGCAGGCAGGACTGGAGGGCCGGTGGGTGTGACAGAGTGGCAGGGCGGATGGAGGGGGGCAACGCGCCCAGCATGGGACTGCCCAATACAGGAATGTAGGAATGGGAGGCCAGGCGGGATTTGTTATGGCTGAAGTGCACCTGCAAGTGAGGGGAGTGAAAGGAAGTGGGCGCAGGGGGTAGAGTGATGGGGCCTCACCGCTGCAGGAGGAGGCGAGGGCACTACAGAGGGGGGAAGGGTGATGGGCTCTCATGGTGGCGAAAGGGGCTATGGCCGGACGTTGTTCGGACGGCAGTAATGGCGGACTCTCCACTCCAGATGTCGAATGCGACGCAGGATTTCTCCCAGGGCCAGTTCCATAGCATGGAGGCACCGTGCAGGGCGTAGGGAGTGCAGCCTCCCTGGGAGGGGGAACAGAAGGGGAGGGGAGGGGGGAGGACAGCCATCTGTGAGACGGAGGCCGGAACCATTCCCCTGCACGTGGCCCATATGAACCGTACACCAACCTCCACGGCGCAGGGTCCTTCGGTGTCAGGCGGTGCGGCTCGCGCGGAGCCCTATGGGCCTGTAGGGTGCTGCCATCTCGACGGGAGCAGGCTGCAATGAGGGGAAATGGGGCCGGGACAGAATGGCATCCAGGGTTTGCAACAATGTTACAGGGGGACACTGCATCTACATGGCCTTGAGCGGCCAAAACGGGCCAAGGGAGGCAATTGCCAGAGCGACGGGAAGCTAGAGAGGGCTTATCGTGCCATGGGTTGGGGGTGACACGTCTACTATCCACTGCCAGGGACACTTGGAGGATGGGCCAAGGGGTCCGTTGCATGCCCAGGTCTCAGTACATGGCATAGTGAGAGGGGCCCTCCGCTCCCTCCACTCCCTCCACCTCCGCCACCTCCGCCTCCGCCTCCTCCTCCTCTCCCTTCTCGTCGGATTCTGGTGGGGAGTCCCAAGTCCGCTTCACCCGGCTGCCTAAGCATCGCCGCTCCTGCCCTCCGGCCTCCCCCACTGCCATCCCTGAGGCACCTGCTGCTGCTGGCGTCGCTCGTGGGGCCTGGTATGGTGTGGCCGGTGGCGCCAGCAGGTACTGCTCTGGCGGAGGTGGCATGTATCCATACGGCGGCATGTAGGGGGTGGGTTGTGGGGGGCGTGGCACTCTCCCCGTAATGACTGGGCAAGCTACCTGAGCACCTCGGTTTGACAGTCGATGCCTGCTGTGCTCTCGCGCATGCCTCGCTCGATGATGGCGTCGGTGGCCGCCATGGCCTCAGTGATCCCATTGACATGATCCTGCAGACCTTGGCCCACGTCCTGCCCCACCTTCCATATGGCTGGGGTGCAATCTTCCACTGCTTGGGTGGCCGTGCGCGTGGCTCAGACGGTGGGGACATGCTCTTTGGTGCGCCTGGCCTCCTCCTCACCTGCCATGCGTGTGAATAGCTCGTGGATACGTCCTCCTGTCGTCTCCGTGGCCGTGACCAGGTCCCTCACCACCTGCAGCCGGTCTGCCTTGCGGCTGTTGTGCATTCAGGTATACCTCTGTGCATTGGTCAGGGGACGGGCTTGTGTGGCCGGGGCTGCAACGTCCTTGCCGGCGGGCAGGGGTGGCGGCTCCTCTTCTAGGGGGGCTGCGCCCTCCATTTCCACGACCTCTGCCTGCAGGGGGCCCTCAATCTCCTCCTCAAGCATGGCCTCCCCGACCAGCAGCTCGGCTTCCAGAGGCGCATCCTCTTCCATCGCCTCTAGTTCCACGAAGGTATTGTCGGCAGCCTGTGTATCGATGTCTAGCAGCTCTTCCTGGGATGGTGACAGTTCTGGCTCCAGGACGTCGCCCACCTGTAGCTCCATGAGCTGCTTCATTTCACCCTGCACCTCCTGTGACACCGGCCCAGTCTCCATCACGGCGTCCATGATGTTGTACGCGAACCCCTCCACCATGGTGCTGGGTCTCACCGACTTCGGCCGCTTACGCAGTGCGGCCTGTGCCTGCCCTGCTCCCCTTGCAGCGTCGGCCGGATGTGTGTTCGAGGCTGGCGTCCTTGGATGTGATGGCCCTGGTCCATCGTTCTCCTGCTGCATCTCTGGCACTAGCGGGACGGGTGTGGGGTCCTCTATCTGCAACTCCGCACAGATGAGCAGTAGGAAGGCCGTGGGGCTGTTGGTTCTGGACAAGGCTGTCACGGGGGACGCGCTCCTTGAGGAGCGGGCCGTCCTGGGCGGCACGGATGGTGGTCGTGGCAGTACTGATGTGCTTTGGGATCCCACTGGGCCAGTCCTCGGCTTCGCCGCACCCAGCTGTGGTTCCAGTGCTGCCCTCTCCGCCTGCTTGCCGGTGGGTAGCGGTCATGGGGCATGTCTCCATGGCTGCGGCTGTGGTTCCTGGGTGGTGGTGTCCTCTTCATCGCAGAGCCCTTGCAGCTGCCGGGCTCATTGTCACATGTGCGGCAGCTCGACAGTGGTGACCCCGCTGCCTGCGGTGTGTCCTGGCACGACGTCGTGGCGCTCCACCAGCAGGCGTGCCAGTTCATCGTAGAACGGCATGGTGCGTGGCTGGATGCCGGTTCTTTTATTGTGTGTGACGATCTCCTTGAACTTCCTCTTAAGTCCGTGGAGCTTATCCTTGCATTGCTTGGTGCTGCGGGTGTGTCCCCATTCCCCCATCTGCATGGAGAGTCATGGGTAGAGCTGGTCGTGCCTGACTGTGGCCATGATCCTCCTGTCTTCCGGGCTGCCCCACAGTTTGATGAAGTTCCTGATCTCAGCTTTGGACCAGTGCTGCGCTCTGCGTCTTTCCCGGGAGTCCTGGCTGCTTCCCTCCCTGAGGTGTGGGAGCCGGTGTTTTCGGGCTGGCAGGCTCACCTCCCCTCTCCATCTGGATCCATGGTGCTGGCAGGGGTGCATTACAGTGGTGCCGGGTGTCCCTGACCTGGCCTGGTGTTCCCCGTCCCGTGTGCTTATTGGATGGTGGGTGCTGGTGGGCTGATGGGCTTGCTGGGAATGTGCCCTGTGTGGAGGCGTTGTTGTTGTTGCTGGCCAGGGGCACTTCGTGTCCTTGGGATTGTTACGCATACTTTCGGCTGTTTTCCACAACATTCGCAGGTGGCCGATCGGCGACCACGGGTGCCCTTTGCCTTGGCATTCTACGCGTCTTGGGGATGTGCATGGCCGATGCTCCTTGTCCGGCTGTGTAGGGTGGTCGAGGGGAGGGTGCTCGGCAATCGCCGTTTCCCTGGCCCGCCTGCTTCCAGGTGAGGTGAGGGGTGAGATGGCTGGGCCGTGGGGTTCGCCTGGATTGCTGTGCTTCCTGGTGGGTGTGTGTGGGGGTGCCCCTTGTTCCTGGGCACCTGGGGGTGCCTTGGGGTGTTGTGTGTCCCTTTGCCCTAGTTCCCTTCTGGCGTCCTCCCTTTCCCGTTTGGGTGGCTAACAGAACGGACAGGGCGAGTGCTTGCAGGATCCGGCCCCTCGTTGCGCTCTGTGCCGGCTGCCAGGAGTGGGCGGGCGAGTGTCTTTGGTTGCTATGGCGGCGCGGCCGGCGAGCTGTTGGGGGTGTGGCTGAGCAGCCACCCGCATTCTGCCGCTCTTGCCGCTTCCCTCTCTGGTCTTCCGTTGCAACGTACTCGACACAGGGGATTAACGCATGCACCCTCCAAACGACATTTTAGTCAATTGCCAAAGCTCTAAACAACGTGCAAGCGCGTTGTTTCACTCCGTTGTTTAATTCTCCCACTTAGCATACTGTGGGTTGTGTGTGTGTTGTGTGTTACTCCAAACGACACAATAAGCAACACAACTGACAGTTGTTTCCCTAACCCTACATTACTTCACATGTTGTCCGAATTGAGCCTATGTCTGCACTGGTGCCAGTGGAGGCTTTTAAAAGCCTAATTACAATGAAGGGGCAATTTGGCGAGGTTGCTTCTGGGGGGGGAGAGCTCACCCTCACCACCCCACCACTGTGACCTACCCCCTGAAAAATTGCCCACTGAAGGAAGGAATATACACTGAATCCCTTCCTTCCTTCCATTTCTCTCTCTCTCTCTCTCTCTCTCTCTGTCCATTTTTGTCTTTGTATTCTAGCTATTGCTTTCATTGGTGGAGGTTGCAAATGATTTAATCAGGCCTAGGTTGAGGGTAAGGCTTAATGACATTCTACAAGCTATGGAAAAGGGAATGCCTTGAACCTAAGACTGAGGTGAAACTTTTCTGAGAAACTTTGGCTCAAATGAGGAGGAGAGGAGTGCAGGCAGGGGGGGAAATTGGGTCAAAGTGGTCTACCTTTTGCAAGCTCCCTTTTCACACACATCCTGATTTTTTACCTGTTTCGTCCCCGAGCTCACACAAGCATTTTCATCTCTGACTTGCATCTCTCTTTGCCAAAAAGATCATACACAATGTAACGCTTGAACAACAGTGTTCTTTTCTTGTACAACTATTGTGAAAACCTTACTCTGCAGTCATTTTTAGTGCTTTTGTTTTGTCCACACCTTGCTCATCTTTGGATGTGTGTGTTGTTAGGGGGTCAGGTTCTATAAAGTGTTTATATCTGCTGAAGTGACCATAATGTAATCTACTAGCTGTCTAACAAGGTAGTAATTCCTGGATATTCTGGACTGCAGATGGTGAAATTTCGTATTTGAATCCTTGTAAAACTCTTACTATACATGGAGAACTTGTACACTAGGGAGAGGGCTAGGCTAAATCCTTTCCCATGATGTGGTAACTTTCCAAATACAGGGAGTTCTTTTCTCTCTCTCTCTCTCTCTCTCTCTCTCTCTCTCTCTCACACACACACACACACACACACCAGATAATTCAAAATCTACTCACTTGCTATCTGAAATGGACTAGGAATAGACTCCACTTTATGAATTTGCTGAACAAGAATTGGACCCTAGGTGAACTACATTTTTCAAAGAAAACAACTCTCCCAAACTCTACAGGCCCCTGCAGATGCTGTTTTGTTAAGACATTGTATCCAAAGCAACACATGCCGTTAGGTGAAGCTTAATGTGCTCAGGGAAACCTGAGTTCTCTGAATTGGCTCCACCTTAAGCTTAATGAAGGATGCGCGATATCAGTGAGAAGTTGGAAATCTTTCTCTTGTCTTCCTGCTTTAAGTGTTTAAAAGCATTTGGTAGACCATAATGCAAAGTAGAACTGAATGAAGGAGGATTATGTATTGCTCTAAATTTTGGCAGGTGAAACTGTGGCCCTTTCTACACTATAAGGGTGTAGAGGGAGGGAGGGTGATCACGGAAGTACCTGCTTCCAGGATCGTCGCTCTCTGTACACATCAGAGAGTATGACATCCAGACTTCCTCTTGGGGCGTTGCATCGCAGACGTCTAATTTTTTTTTTTTAAAAGATCCGCGAGGTGCACTAGCATTCCAACAAAGGGTACATTTTTTAAAAAACTGCCCAAAATCGGGCCACCGACCCTCCCCCTGCCATTCTGGAGAAGGCGAACTTGGGGACCCCTCTCCCCTGATGGGCACAGAGCTATGCGGTGTGGCTCCATGCCCGTTCCTGCTGATGTGCTTACTCGTGAGTAAGCACAGCAGCAGCCGGGACATGCGGCCACATCTCCCGGCCATTTCCTGGGACTGCTGTAAAATTGAGATTTTCCAGGGATCCCTTATCCCTGGCAAATCCCATGGCCGGCCGGCCCCACCCCGGGAGTCCCTGTGCGTCATTTGGACTCACAGGAATGACCCAGGGGCTATCCCAGAGAAAATGGCCGGTGTAGAAACGGCCCCTGTCTTTCATCATACCCGCCTGAAAAAAACGTTCTTTGCCTGAACTGTAAGAGCAACGTCAAAGGGTTAGTGAAGAACCCCCCTCCCCTCCCCACCTCTTTCAATAGTACCACCTTTCCAAAACTGATCTAAAGTGATGACTGGATTTACATGCCTCCTCTTTTTGTTGTTGAAACAACATGATGGTTGATAAAAACAGATTGTGATACTCTAGAGAGAGGAATGCTAAAGCTGGTGAATGTTTTTCTTTGATTTACAGTTCAACAGAACTGTAATGGTTAGATATGAAAGCATAGCTGCTAAGGGACATAATTCTCTCAGAAGTTTGAAATTAAATTGCACTCTAGGGCCAAATACATGAAGATGTAAAATAAAATAAATTTGAAGGTTGTTTTCCAACATTATTTTAAAAGAGTGTTCCTTGTTCCTTGTTCTGTAATGCAGTAGAGATGCTATCATCAATACAATCGTTGTCACTGAATCTTGGATCTAAAAGATCTATAGCAGTGTAACAATATTACTTATAACATCATTTTAAAATTAGGACTGTGCATTGGTTTGGTTCTGGATTTGAATCCCGAACCAAAGCAGACAGATTTGAACCAAATTGGGGCTGGGTCAGTCTGAAGTAGTCCAGAGTAGGTTAGACCGGGTCTGAAGTACTTTGGACCGATCCAGAGCCACTGCCCTCACCCACCAAGCTGTGTGAGCAGCTGTGACTTTACTAGACCCGTCTGTTTCTCCACGTGAGCTGCCATTTTTAAGGAAAATAGTGGCTCTGTAGTTACCCTTTATGGCTGCCATTGTGCGCAACATTATATCTACATAAATACAGACCCTCCATTTTTCTTAAAAGTGACAGCTCACATGGAGAATGAGGTGGTGGGGCTGACAGGACTGCTAAATCTTGACTGCTTGTGCAGCACACCAGGTTTAAAAGGCAAGTGGTGGTGGGGAGAGTCCAACAGACTCCCGGTCAGCCATATGCCTGGCTTTCCCAGGCGCCTGCTGAACAGCTGCATGGCAGGCACCCAGGAAACCACAACATCCGACCCACTTCAGATGTCCGAATCTCACTTCGGATCACAATCCAAAGTGGGTTGGACTGATTCGGCAGTGGGCTGAGCAGATTGGGGCCAATTCAGAAGCTCTGAATTGGCCTCCAAAGAGGGTAAGACACAGTCCTATTTAAAATCTTATCATTCCAAAAGAGAAAATCTTGCAGTCTGCCAAGCACATTGCTCCTGTAACATGGTTCTGTAACTTTTATATAACACAGCCTCTGACTCCTTTAGCTTCTCTCAGTTGCCAGAGATTTCTCCATTTTCCACTTCAAATGAAATAAGCCAATAGTTATTTTAAAACATGCATACAGAAATAAGGAACAAACTAAGATATGAGTTCAAGTCTATGAAACTCAAACTGTCAACCTGCAGCACCTTTGGATCTGGCTTGCTCCCATGCAGCAATAAGACTTTCAGATAGATATTGGTCTATAGGAAGCTGGGTCTGTCAGATCCTTGTCTGGTTTCGGGATTAATATAATCAAGGAATGATCCCACGATGGTGGGGTCTTCCCTCCCTCTATTATACTATTAAACAATATTTTCAATTTTGGTATCAATATATCTCTAAAAATCTTATAATATTCCGACCCCAACCCATCTAACCCCGGAGATTTCCCTCCTTTTAATTTATCAATAATTCCTTCTATTTCCTTTTCTGTAACCAAACCTTCCATATAATCCCTATCTTCACCCTGTAATCTTATTTTCCCTCTACATACTCCACTACTCTTGCCTGTGGACCCATATCTGATGCATATAATTCTTTATAAAATTCCTGAAAGATATTTAATTTATCCTTCATTAAATTACATCTTTTCCCTGTTTTATCTTTAATTGTCCCTATCGTATTCTTTGCCTTTTTCGACTGAGTGGACCTGGCCAACATCCTAGAATTTTTATCACTATATTCAAAAAAAATCCCTTTTCAAATATAACAATTCCTTTTGTACCCGTTCTAAATCCTCTTTCTCTAATTCCTTCTTTTTAGCTTGAAGTTGAGCATATAGGCGTCTATCCTTTGTTACTCTTAATTGTTCTTCTAAATACCTTCTCTCCTTTTCTATCTTTTTATTTTGTACTTCCTGTTGTCTTCTTAGAGTACACGATTCCCTGATACACAACCCTCTTGCAACCGCCTTCATCGTGTCCCATACTATCCCATTAGAGTTTTGCTCTATTTCATTAATATCCCATATTGTCTGAATTTCTTTTTTCATTTTTTCAACTATACTTTTATAATTTAAAATCCTTGTATCCATTCTCCATCTCTTTGCTTCTCTATAACTCCTATATCACATTCTATAATCTTAGATATCAAATTCTTTGACACAAAAATAAAATCTATCCTAGAATAACTCTTATACTTTAGTGAGTAAAAAGTATATTTCCTTTCTTCACCTTTTAATACTCTCCAAACATCCAATAATTCTTTTTCAACCATCAATTTGCTTAAACCCGTTTTACCACCCCCTTTATAATCTCTCAAGATATTATCTTTATCCTTTCCTTTATCTATCACCATATTAAAGTCATCTGCCATCACAATATTCATTTTCCCCATATCTCCCACAGCATTAAAGACTTCATCAAAGAATTCCATCTGTTTCCCATTTAGTGCATACACATTAATCAATATATATTCCTCCTCCCCCACTGTACAAAAAATCATCAAAAATCTTCCAGATTCATCCTTTTTCACTTTTTGTATATTAATACCACATTTTTTTGAAATTATCGCTACTCCTCTCGCTTTAGAAGTATCAAATGCCTTCTCATAAACGCCTACATCCCTCATCCTAAGCTCATTTATACCTTCCTTCGATTGATGAGTTTCTTGCAAAAATATAACATCTGCTTTTCTTTTTTTTAACAACGCTTCTATCCTCTTCCTTTTTATAACAGTTCCCAGCCCTTTAACATTTAAAGTTGCAACTCTTAATTTATTTTCCATCTTCCCATACATAATACTCTACATTGGTCTCCCCCTGTGTTACACATACCCCCTCCCTCTCCCCCACTTACCCCAAACTTCTCCCCCCTCCTCACCAGACCCTCCTGGGCAATGGACCCAAATTATTTTAGAACTCTTCCAGGGGGGGGGGGGAAGCGACCTCATGATTCTGGAGTAATGGTAGACTCTCCCCTCCCTTAAAATCTCTTCTTTCATCCCTTTTTAAACCAAAATTCATTCATTGATTACTTCCTCCTGTTGCACCTTCATCCACATCGGTTCTTCCATCTACAGTTTCAACAATCAAACCCAGCTTCTCCAACAATTCCATCCCTTGCTCACATGTTATTCTGTGTTGTTTCCCTTGCCACACAAATCTCAAAAAAACTGGGTATCCCCAGCTATAAGCAATAGCCTTCTTCCGCAGGGTCACCGTACACAGTCTCACACTCTTCCGCCACTGGATGGTTTGAGGACACAGATAATTATAAACCTGAATTGGTGTTGATTGAAGCATCGGTTGGCCAACCCGTCTAATTGCTTGCATTAACTTTTCTTTCTTATAATAATTCGCAAATTTAACAATTATATCCCTTGGGAACATTCCTCTTCTTTTATATCCCACCCTATGGATCCTTTCAATGTCCTCCAATTCCCACATTTCCTGGGGATGCATTTCCCTAATCCATGCCAGTATCATATCTCTCAAAGTCTTTGGATTTTCCCCCTGTTGCTCCTGAAAAGCTCTAATTCAGATGTTTACTCTTCTGTCTCTGTCCTCCAAGACAATTAGACGCAGATCTATCTCTTGTAATTTGACTCCTTGCTGCCTGCTAACTTCTCTGTTTTCATCCGTCTGCTTCTCCAACGCTGACAGTTTCTCCACTACAGCTTGAAAGCCAGTTAAAATCTCCTTCTGTGAATCTGCAATATTGCTTTTAATTACTTTTTGAAATTTTTCCTCCTGCTTTGCCATAGCTTCATCCAGCATAGATTTAAAATTAGCCAGTAATTCCCCTGTTGACATCTGTTGGCTTTCTTTAGCTGCTTTGGGAACAGCTCCTGGCTTAATTCCAGCTTTATGGTTCCCACTTCCGGTTGGAAGCGGAACTGTTCTCTCCTGTGGTCTGTCCTGCAACTTCTCCTGTGATTTATCCGACAGTATTCTGGTAAGTCGTTCCAGATTCTTATCAGAAGGATGTGTTCTGGCAATTCTCGTCCACTTAGGGGCAGTTGCGATTTTTTCTTGAAGCTTTTTTTTCATCTGGCATTCAGCCAATTGCTCCGTAAATCAGCAACCCACTCCAATGAACTTTTAACACCCAAACACTCTTAGCTCCTTCTTATCTCTTTTAATATGCCTCACTTATGAGGAGAAAATATGTTCTTCACAAAATAATGTCTCAATCGCCAGACCCTGGCAGCTAGCCCGGATTTCCGGCCGCTATAAGCTTATCTCTCGCTCGTCCGATGCAGCATTAATTCCAATTCATAAATCTGGTTTGTAACTTACATTCCGTAGTCTCCAAAATAGGGATTTTATTGCTTATTAAATCGCTTCTTCCAGAGAGAGAAAATGTCCAGCCTCACTCCATTCCTCCAAAGCCACGCCCCCCCAGATTGTGCAACTTCTGACAGCTCAGAATGACAGCTCACCACGTGCATTCAGAGAACTGTAAAAAAAGGTGCACAATCTTTAAAAAATTCACATAAAATACAGGGGCGGAGAGATTGTTCTGAAATTTGGCACATATGTCATGCACAATAACAGAATTGGGGCCGAACCACGCACCATGCCCTTCTATGATGAGCTGAGTTGCCTGCTGGAGGAGTGCCATGACGTTGTGCCAGGGCACACGACGGGCAGGGGGATTGCAACAGGTGGTGCACCTCATCAGCGACAACGAGCCCCACAGGCCCAAGGGGCCCGCCATGATGACACCTCCACCCGGGTTCTTCTTCGTGGTCTCTGTGCATCACACATATGGGCTTCTGCGCCTGTGCGGAGGCTCGGTTCAGGAAACTTCCATAGCTGATAATCTTTCGGCGGGAACCCTCCCCCCCACTGCGCGCGCCTGCGCAGGAGGGTTCCCGCCTAATCTCTCAGTTCTTCTTCGACCGCCTTTGCGGCTGCATCATCAGGAACTTCATCTTCGGGCTTTGTCAAAATAAATAGCTGTTTTCAACTTCTTCATCGTAAGGACTTCTTTTTTCATCTTCTATGGCCCTCCAGAGCCTCTTTCAAAAAGTGCTCCCATTGCGGTAGCAAATTGCCGTCATCGGACGGACACAATCTTTGTTTATTTTGCCTGGTTGAAAGCCATAAGGTGGCCTCTTGCCCCAGCTGTCAAGCTTTTTTGAGGCAAACTAGAAAACACAGCCTGGATAAACTCCGAGCAGAGCTTTGGACCAAAGCGCTGGTGACAGTAGATTCCCCATCTATGGAGTCTCCGTCGGCTACCTCCATTCGCGACATCATCCTGTCGGTCCCTGGGTTACCTACTAGCTCCCAACAAGGTAGAGCGCGGAGAGATATGCCCCAAGTACAGGGAAAATCTCTATTGACTGCGGTGGCAAAGAAACTTTCCAAAAAAGCTATACCACCGAAACCACTTGAGGGAGAGAAGAAGAAAAAGAACAAACATGGCAACAGCAGACCACATCGGTCTCTTCTGCCATCAACAACTTTGCCCAGATCTTCGATGTCGATACCGAGGGTCGACACTGAGCTGACGTCGATCCCATCGACATCGAGACATTCTTCGGTACCGACACCTCCAGTTGACACAGTGCCGGAGCATATTCGATCCATCCGACACCTGGGTCCTTCCCATTACAAAGGAGGGTTACCGCATCGAATTCAACAATCTGCCTCCATCCAGAGTGTTTGAAACAACATGGCCATCAAAACCACTTTGGACGGAAGTCAGGTCTCTTTTAGAGAAGGGAGCCATTACACTGGTACCTGCCAACAGCAGGCGCCACGGCTTCTACTCCCGGTATTTTACTGTCCCGAAGCCAGATGGAGGATACCGTCCCATCTTAGATCTCAGAGATGTAAATACTTTCATCACCACCAGAAAATTCCGCATGGTGTCCATAGCCACAATACTACCATTGCTGACAGAAGACACGTGGTTTGCCTCCATCGATCTCCAGGATGTGTATTTTCACATCGATATCCACGATATGAGACAACAGTTCCTCCAGTTTGCGATCGGCCGTCAAGCTTTCCAAATCAGAGTCCTTTCTTTCGGTCTCTCTACTGTACCTCGGTCTTCACCAAGTGTATGGTAGTAGTGTGCGCTTATCTAAGGAAACAGGGAATTCAGATTCACCTGTACCTAGACGACTGGCTCCTGGTGGGACCGTCTCGTTCGCAACTCAGCCAGGCTGTACAGTTTGTCTTAGACCTCCTAAGCAACGTTGGCCTCATCATCAATTTAAAGAAATCGAAGCTCGAACCACAACAAACCATACAATTCATAGGAGCATTTCTAAACGCACTGGAGGAGAAGGTTTTCCTCCCACGAGACTGAGCACGAACCCTCACATTTCTAGCAACACAAGTTGTCCAGCATCCTCTTCTTACAGCCTTCACACTTCAAAGATTACTGGGCCATATGGCGGCAACAACCATGGTTGTCCCATTTGCCCGCCTTCGAATGAGGCAACTTCAACTGTGGTTCACAAAGGTTTTCAACCCCAAATCAAATGCCAGGCGTACATTGCTGCGGTTACTACCGACTGTCACAAGATCCATATGTTGGTGGACTCACCTTTCCAATTTGCTACGTGGCGTCCCATTTCTACCTTCAGCACCAACCAAAATGGTCACAACAGATTCATCCTTACTAGGATTGGGCACACACTTCAACACCCTTCAGGTGCAGGGCCTCTGGTCCATCAAAGAGCGCATGGCTCACATCAACCTTCTGGAGCTACTCGCAATACAGAAGGCTCTAAAGGCATTCAAAATGGAGTTGCATGGACATCATGTTGAGATAACACCAGACAACACCACGGTAGTCTATTATCTCAACAAACAAGGGGGCACCGAATCACCTTGGCAAAACTCACCATACACATTCTGAACTGGTGCATCCGCCGGAGCATAACTATTACAGCACTTCATATCGTGGGCCAACAAAATCACCTAGCAGATCGGCTAAGCAGGCAAGCCACACTAGTACACGAGTGGCAGATTCACCCTCAGGTCCTCCAGACAATCTTCGTTCAATGGGATCAGCCTACTCTGGACCTTTTTGCTATGGCAGACAACAAGGTCTGTGACCTATTCTGCAGCAGGGCAGGTTACGGTTCTGGCTTGAAAGGGGACGCCTTCCTACAAGTATGGAACGAACAATTCTTCTTTCTGTTTCCTCCAATTCCTTTCATAACAAGAGTCTTTGCCAAGATCAGAACAGACCCCACGAATTGCATACTTCTGACTCCTTGGTGGCCCAGGCAAGGATGGTTTGCACCACTTCTAAATATGTCTAGTGGCAAATAACTTCACCTCCCATCACAACCGAACCTACTGTATCAGGCTCAGGGACGGATCTGTCACCCAGACATTGATTCTCTTCATTTAATAGCATGGAGGATAATGCCATGTTACTGACCTCATGAATACAAGAAATCCTACAGGCAGCCCTAAAACCCTCTACGAGGGCTTCCTGTGCTAGGAAATGGAAATCATTCTCTGAATTTGCCTCCAAAGAAGGTTTTACTCCAGCATCTTGTTCCATTTCTCAGATCATGTCCTTTTTGTCAATGTTACTTGACAGGGGTCTGAAGTTGTCTTCAATTAAAGTTTACTTGGCTGCTATTTCATCTTCACATGACTGCATTGAAGATTCCACAGTTTTCTCCCATCCTCTTATAAAACATTTTCTCAGAGGTTTGCTAAACCTTGCTCCTCCTAGACAGTCTCTCCAGCCTTCATGGAGTCTTTCAGTAGTATTACATGCATTAACTACCAAACTGTTTGAGCCACTAGCAACTACAGATATGAGATTACTTACCTGGAAGTCATATTCCTAGTGGCAATCACGTTGGCCAGATGAGCAAGTGAGCTCACGGCCTTACGTACTGACGAACCTTACCTCGTTTTTCACTGGGATAAGGTCATCCTCCAGCCGGACCTGCAGTTTCTCCCAAAAGTTGTCTCAACTTTACATGTTAACCAGGACATCATCCTTCCGGCGTTCTTTCCGTCCCTGGCATCACCCCTCGAAACGACCCTAGATATGTTGGATGTCCACCGAGCTCTAGCCTTTTACAAAGCACACACAGAACAAGTTTGTTTGTCTAAACGTTTATTTGTCTGTTATGGCAGTCAAAATAAGGGCCAGCCAGTATCTGCACAGCAATTGTACGCCTGGTTAGTCCAGTGTATTACACTGGCATACCAGCTAGCAAAGTTGGAAATTCCGACTTCAGCAAAAGCCCATTCTACAAGAGCAGTGGCCACTTCTTCAGCTTTCCAGTGAGGCATTTCCATTCCAGAAATATGCTGATCAGCGACTTGGTCTAATCAGCTCACATTCGCCCAGCATTATTGACTGGACGTCCGTTCACGGGTAGACTGCTCGTTTGGCTGAGCAGTACTTTCATCTATCTTCACCTAATGCCAACCTCCCATCTCCGGTAAGTGAGCTAGCCCCATATATGTGATGCACAGAGACCACGAAGAAGAAGGACAGGTTGCTTACCTGTAACTGTGGTTCTTCGAGTGGTCATCTGTGTAGTCACACAACCCACCCACCATCCCCGCTTGGGTGGTCTATTTAAATTAAGTGTATGTTGTATCTTGGTACTGAACCTCATGGGTCTCAGAAGAACTGAGAGATTAGGCGGGAACCCTTCTGCGCAGGTGCACGCAGTGGTGGGAGGAGGGTTCCCGCCAAAAAATTATCAGCTATGGAAGTTTCCCGAACTGAGCCTCTGTGCAGGCGCAGAAGCCCATATGTGTGACTGCACAGATGACCACTTGAAGAACCACAGTTACAGGTAAACAACCTGTCCTTCCCCAAATGCATCCAGAGATGGCCCTTCCCTGTCCTCCACAGACCAGCACGCCACTGGAGAGGGGACAACCAGACCTAGGCCCACCCTTGTAGAGGCCTACGAGCAGGCCCGTGGGATCTCAAAGCCCATCTTTGCTGACACACCCATCACCCACGGTGGCCAAGACAGGGCGCTCCTCAAGCAGCACCTCCCCTGTCACCATCTCATCCAGCACCAACAGCCCAACATCATTCCTCAAGCTGTTCTGTGAAGAGGTGCAGGTGGAGGCAGAGTGGCCCAAGCCTCAAGTGCCAGAGATCCAGCAGTAGGATGATCTAACAGGCCCCTCATGCCCATGGGTCCTGCCCAAGAAGCAACCACCAGCCGGTGCCAAGGCTGGTAGACTGGGCATGGGTCTCAGGAAAGCAGTGTGGGCAGCGTTCCCTACAGATATGCAGGAGGAGCTGGAGGGACTGGCAGAAGGTATACCTGCCCGCCCTGCCTAGTACATCACTCTCCCTGACACCGAGCTCACATCTCAAGTGGACATGGAGGGCAGGCAGTCCATTCTGGAGGGATTCGACTGGCGCGTCCTGGAGACTGTTATGGAAACCGAGCCTGCGACATGGGAGATGCAAAACGAAATGGAGTGGCTCGTGGGCCTCCAGGTAGGCGATGTCCTGGACCCAGAACTCTCACTATCCCAGGAAGAGCTGCACGAGACCTTTGTGGAAGTGGCCAAGATAGAGGAGGAGATGGTTCAGGAGGCCGACCTCCTAATTGCAGAGGTCATGCTTGTGGAGGAGTTTGAGGATCCTCCGCAGCCACAGGATGCAGAAATGGAGGAGGCAGCCTGCCTTGACAGGGAGCCCGCCCCCACCCGCTGCCGAGGAAGACGCAGGCCCAGCTGACCAAGCCCATCCCCTGACCAACTCTCAGAGGTGTGCCCATCTTCGCAACAGGCGCAAGACAGACCGACTGCAGGTGGCAAAGGACCTGGTCACAGCCACAGAGGAGGCTGGAGGAAAAATCCACGAGCTTTTCACACACATGGCAGGTGAGGAGGAGAGCAGATGCATGAAGGAGCGCGTCCTCACCGTGTGGGCGATGCATCTGGCCACCCAAGCCGTGGAAGGATGCTCCCAGGCCATACAGGAGTCGGGGCAGGCAGTGCGTCATGGCGTTGTCAACCATGTCAACGGGATGACCGAAGCCATGGCAGCTACCGATGCCATCATTGAACGGGGCATGCACGAACACACAACTGCCATCGACCGCCAAACTGAGGCCATCAGGGCTATCGCCCTGGCCTTCCAAGGAGCCTACCATGGTGGCCCACAGCCAGAGCTCTGGACATCAGCCTCCACGACTGGCGATGCCTCACCAGGCTCCTCTGGGATGGGAGGTGGGGAGACCAGGGGCCATGGTCGCCATCACTCAGGAAGCCTGCCCAAGCACCCCTGCAGCTTCCCGGCCGACTCCTAAGAGGAGGTTGAGCATGGGGTTGATGGACCCTTCCTGCATGACATGGCATCGGGCCTCAATCATGTTAGCTCCCCCAGTCTCATCTGCTGAGAGTCCTCCGCAGTACACACACCCAAGCTTGCGCCAGGGTCCCTTATCGCTTTCTGTTGCTCTAGCAACCACCTCCTTCAGGCACTTCTGCCTGCTAAAGGCCACATTATTGTGGTGCCCTTCTGTTGCAATGTTGCTGTTCCCAGGTATGTCCCATTCCCAGCCCCACTGCCCTTCAGTGAGGCTCTACCTCGTCGAGATGCCAGCACCCTACAGTTCTGCTAGGCCCCGTTCTGGCCGGCCCAACCTTCGCAGGGAGGCATGCACCCAACAGCACCACCACAGGGCTCTGCGGCGAAGAGGTGGGTGAATGGGCAGGTGGGAGTGGGGGTAGGGCCACCCCTAAGACATCCCTGGCACTGATGGCTGTTCTTACTCCTCTCCCCCTTTCTCCCCCCCCCCCCCGCGTGAAGCTGCTGTTCCTCCACCTAGCCATTCTCAACAGGCTGCAGGGCCATTTGGAGCAGCGCCTCAGCGCTATGGACCAAACCCTGCGTGGTCTTCTGCATTGCATTCGATGCCAGGAGCAGACCGTCTGGTGGTGCCGCCTTGCAGTCCCCCTGCTGCCGCTGGCCTTTCCATCCGACTCCCTATTCTGGCCTCTTCCTTCCACTCCCCTGTCTGCCAAATGTGCAGTAGCCATAACAATGTGGCCTTGTAATCTTCTTCCCACACTGCCGTACTGGGTTGTCCCATGCTGGCCGGGGAGCCACCCCTCTGTGCTGATCATGCATTTGGGACAGATGGTGGGCACTGGCCCCTTGGTGCTGTGGTGTCCATGCCCTGTTTCCTGGCCGCCCTCCTGCCATTGCTGCCCACCCATGACGCTGGCATGGTGACTGAAGGGATGTTGGGCAGGGGTTCCCGACTGGTGATGGCTGGTGACCTTCTTGAGCAGCCAATACCGTCCGCCGCTAGGTGCTTCCATGGACAGATGCCGTGTGGGCGCTGATGCAGAACTGGGATGATGAGTGTTTCCGTGGGCGCTTCCGCATGTCCCGCGTGACATTTGATCTGCTGGTGGCTGAGATGACCCTGATTCTGCGGAGGAAATGTACCGTCATGTGGGGTTCAATTCCAGTCTCCTGACACCTGGGCTTGACACTGTACAAGCTGGCATTCAACATGGGCTACCTTCCCCTGTCCACTGCATGCAAGATCTTCTGGGAGACCGTGCACATGCTGAATGAGCTGAACCTGGCTGATGTCATCTGTGTTGGAGACGAGAAGGAGAACATGTGTGGCTTTCAGGCCCTGAGCTTTCCATGGGCGGTAGAGGCGCTGGACTCTACCCATGTGTGCCCCCCCTTGGAGCGACGAGTACTACAACCGCAAGCATTACTACAGCATGATTCTTCAGGCTGTGGTGGATGCCAAGGGGAGGTTCCTGGATGTGTATGCGGGGGTGTCTGGGTGAAGCCACAATACGGCCATCTTTTGGAACTCCCCCCTAGCAGGCAAGCTGTCGACAGGGCATTTCTTCTCCTCTGGGCCTGCTTCCATGTGCGGGCATGCTGTGGGCCCTGTGCTCCTGGCCAACCAGGCGTTTGCCCTTCAGCCGTGGCTGATGGCCCCTTACTGCTACCCCTGCACCGCCGTGCAGAGGAAATTCAACTACTACGACTGCTGTTCCTGCCTGCCTGTTGAGCACGCCTTTGGGTGCATGAAGGTGCGTTGGCGCTCCCTGTTTAGCTTGCTGGAACTGCACGCTGATATCATCCCGGATGTCATCATGTGCTGCTGCATTCTGCACAACATCTGTGAGAACCGTGGGGATGTGTTACAGGCAGACCACCCTGACCTCCCTCAGCTGGGTGATGACAATGCCATTCCTGTGGATGGGAGGGGTGTTGCGCCGTACCCGAGGCCCCTGAACCCGGCTGGGGAGCGTCGAGCATGTGCAGAAGCGGCACAGGTGTGTCAAAGGATCGGTGAGTGGATCTGGACGCACTACCCCCATGTGTGAGCAGTGGCTGTAAGGTGGCAGCTGTGGACTGACCTTGCTTCCTGACAGAGAGGACCACCCCTCCTTCCAATACTCCCCTTGCAACACTTGCTGCTTCAAGGTGCCTTGCTCTGATGAGACCTAACCATTGTGCCTTACTGGTCACCTTCGCCCAGGGCGAGGGTTGCTTGCCTTTCTGATTAATCCACCAATGCTTTGCAATGGTCCTGTGCCCATGTAACTGTTTCTATACTCCTTGCAGAATATAGCCCCCTCACTTGCCATCATTCCTGTGTGCCCGGGAAGGGCCACTTGGAGGGGGAGCGTCTGGGATGTAGGGAGGCCTCGGTGCTGCCGCGCAGCCAATATGGGGAGGGATTGGGTACGATTGGGGGTGAGGCAGCCATGCGTTTGGCTCTATCGCCCGCGTGCACAATTTGGCCAAGCGCTGCCTTCCTCAACAGAGGATGGCGATGTCGAGAGGTGGCTGATCTGCAAATAGGCAGGGGCAGCAAGGATGCGGGTGTGACAGCGCATGGGTGACTGTGGTTGGGGTGCTATGATGGGGGCAGAGGGATGCAGCAACATCTGTATGGCTCTGCCGCTCAACCTCGCTGCTGCCTCCGGAGCGGGGGTAGCCCGCCCAGTGCCACAGAGCAGCCAATAAGGCATGAGAGGCGTGTCCTCCTGATGCTACGATGTTGGCGGCCATGGATTTTGGGCCGCGGTGTGTGCTGTGATACGACTGGGAGGCCTGATGGAGGTTGGAGGGCAGGGAAAATGGTGGGAGGGCTGTCACTCATGGCTGTGTACTCTATTAACACATGGATCTGATGCCGCAGCCACGTAACGGAGGCGGCCAACATGTCGTGTGGAGGGCACAGGCAAAATAACGCACGGTCAGTACGCTATTCCCCCCTCTGTTGCCTAAAGTGTCATCCAAATTCACCCAATGTTTCTCATAGTAACTTCAGCAACTCCAAATGTTTTCCTTTAAAATGAGGCAGGCATTGCAACCTCCCAAGTTCTTCTCTGAGCCAGAAAAGAACTATACCCTTCCACCACCTGCTTACTTGGCTGCTATTCTAATGGTGGAGCCCATAGTGTCTGCCTGTCTCCTACCTCCACACTTTAAATACTGTTACAACAATAATTCAGGAAGCCTGGTAAAAGTAATTCCACCCCCACCCCTGCTTCTTTTCTGTCAGAGCAGCTACAGCAGACACTGCCAGGTAAGAGGACTTCAGGGGGGATCGGACCCTGCTGTACTCCTTATGATGTCACCCAGGGTATGAAGTGCTCTAAACTATTTTCTTTCAGGAAAACAGCTCAGTTTGCTGAGTCCAAGTAGAAATTGAGCCCATGAGATTCCAACATTGTTGGTTATGTTTGTTTTTCATGTGCTTGATGAATATGTAAAGTTTTGCTCCGTTGTGGTTTTTGGCAAAGAATAAATAAATTGAAAGGAGTTATTGCCTTTATTGGCTTGCTTCTGATTCAAACCACTTGAATGATGAAAAAGTTACTTAACTTGTGTGATAAATGTTTTTTTTTCATATTTCTTGTTAATATAAAAATGCAGAAATATTGCAGCTCCATACATAGTTGATTTTTAATGGAAAAATTGCTGAGAGTACATAGGTACCACTGCACATGAAATTCATCTGAGTTTTTGCTGTACTTAGCATCTGCTATGCTCAAGATTCCCCCCTCTCCTTTTCTCTCCAGCAGGGGCAAAAAGCACAGTATAATTCTGAGGACCCAGCTTTCAGTTAGAGTCCATGCCTGCATTGGTAAGTGAGCTTCCAACTATTTAAATGGGGAAATGTGTGAGTAAAGTGAATGCATTGGAAAATATTGGAAAAGCAAGAATGTGTTACATGTCATGTTATTCTGTCTTTTCTCATTCTGAAACTCCTGCAACGGTTTGGCTGTCACACAAAGGGTGGATGCAGCCACAGAACACATTACGTATCAAGAGATAGGAATAATTCTTATCTGTATAATGAATGCATGTAAAATAGTTTTTAGTTCCTGCAGTTATGAGGAATAGTATGGGACAAACAATGGCATCAGAGCGTGGATCCAGAGCCTAGCCATCCCTGCACTCCCTGTTGAATGTTGAATTGCACATGTGCATTCCTGTCTGCACAGAGAACGGTGGAACATTATGGACTGTATAGAAACCTTCCAAGGCGTTAAATCCTTACAGTGATGGAACTAGTACCATTTTCATATATTTAAAAAAACACCTTAACTTGCTTCTTGATGCTGTTTCAGCATTGCTCAATTTCTAGCCCATGAATTCAGAAAGTGCAGTGAAGATCTGGTTGTTTTGTGATAGAACACATTTTGTCTTTGCAGATGTTCAAGCCTTTGCAAGAATACTTGTAGCAAGTTTTGTTCTCAGCCCATCAAACCAGAATATTCATATCTGCCTCATCTGATTAGGCCTCTGCTGCTTTGAGATGGGGAACTATGGAAGTGCTGGCCGGCAGCAAGCTACTGTATTTTAAAAGCAGATAATATTTATTGCTTTAAATCGTTCAGCTCTTGGCCAGGCAAACTGTCATTACTGCTGTGTCAGTGACTGGAAATTCTCATAGTAGAATATTGCTGTCAAAAGGGAAGCCAAGTGAAACCAGTGTGTAGAAGGCAGCTCATGTGTATCAAATCCTGCTAAGTCAGCTCAAAGAGACTTGTCTGTGTGAACAGTGCAGTGTAAGTTGCTGCACTGGGTGTCTTTTTAATGAGGTCTTTCCCAGCCCTTGATACCTGAGATCCTTTGAGCAGCAGATGCTGGAGATTGAATCTGGGATTCTTATGTGCAGAGCAACTGAGCTATGTTCCTTCCCTAGGAGTGTCATAGTTAGTAAAGTTGCAGTAGAAAGCAGAAACCTGTGGCACCTTAAGGGCTGTCACATTTATTACAGCATTGTGAAGGATATTCACAGCTGTGGGGATGGGCAGACTATTCTCCTAAGCATAACTTGGAGGGTATAGTCTCTATCTGACCCCAAAGCTCACTGGAATTTGGAGTCACAACTTAGGGAAGTAAAGTGAGCACTTGTCTCATTGCTAGGATGTAACCTCCACTTGGCACCACCGTCAACTGTGTTGGCTGAAGACCTGCCAACAAAGCCTGATTGAAAAGAGGGAATTACTCCATGGACATTTTCTCTAGGTAGTATGTCAAGGAGTGTATGGGAGAAAGCAGATAGCTTACTCCAGGGCCCCCAAATGTGATGCCTATGGCACCATGGACACCTTTGGGGCCCGCAGGCTCCCTGCTCTTGTTTTTTAAAAACTTTTTTAAAAAGTTAAACGATTAACTGGAAGGCCAATGTGCTGCAAGGTGAAGTCCTCCAGCAGCGCTATAACTTCATTTCTAAAAATAAAGAATCCTGGAGACAACCTTAGAAAATAAAATGGTGGGTGGTTAGAGCTCAGTGCTTTGTTTTGAAATGTTCTCAGATGGCCAGAAAAAAGATAAATGTAGAGGTGGAGGGTGGTAGGGAGTGACCTAGAGGGTGTCTGGGAACATCCTGGGAGGCTACAGGGGTGCTGGGGAGTGAAGGTGGTGTTTTGCCTGGGTTGTGTATGCGGGAGTTGTCTGGTTGTTTTTTTGTTTTTTTAAAAATATATGTGGTGTATGATCTGGCTTTTCTTTTTGTTCTGGTAGTTGTGTGTATGGTTTACCTGCTGGGGTTTTATTTTGGGGGGGGTTGGTATATGGGTGGGTGTTTTTGCCTGTTATGTGTGTGTTTGCCTTCTGTGGAAGACTTTTGTTGTCTATCAAAACTGCTTCATAAATTGGTTAGTTGTTAGAATTCATTAGACACTTAGATGTTCCCTATCTGTAAAATGGAAACATCCTTCCATTGGTTGGCAAGAGGCCAAGAAGTCTGAAAAAGACATTGCAAAATAAAAACAGATAATGAGTGTAAGCATTATTAAAATGATTAATGCATATCAGAGGTTTTATACTAAAGAATGAAATATCTCTGTTTGGCAAAATTGGTTCTGTTTCCTGAGCTTGGACTCTGGACTTTGACAAGTTCCAGATATGCATCAGTTCATTCAATAGTATTAATTCCTTTCTTTTACCTGGATTTTCATGTGTATGCATGTTTCAATTGTTATCAGTTTTGTGGACTCAAGGTTGCATAAAGAGCATATTAGTGCAGATTTGGGTTTCAAGAATGACAATGGCTTGGTGCTAAAGAGTTGTCAGAACACGCACTTTGTTTGGCTAAACAAGATTGGAGTATCTTGAGAATGTGGACATTGTGAGAATGCATTATGCTCATTCACAGAATCATGATTGTTAAAAGTGCTGCAGATTTCAGAATTGCAGAAACAGAATTTTTCATTTGGGATTCAGAAGCGGATGGAACTTAAATACCTTATGTGTGTGTTTTAATTTCAGTGGCAAAATGTAGATGATCTCTATAACTTTGGCATTTCCTGTCTCTCATAGTAGAGTCCCCCCCTAGCGTATTTACACTTAAAGTTGTTTCTGTGCCTAAGATTAAAGAATTTATAAACTGAGTGGATTTTTCTGTGGTAATTATGTTTTAAAAAACAAAACAAAACTCTTTTGTTTGTCACTATCATCATTATTTATTGTTTTATTTTGAATACCACTGGAGATAAAAATACCTCACTTTGGTTCTATAAATTTGGCATTTCCCCATAGAAGTTTTTTGGGGGGGAGAAGGTGTTCAGTTTGCTTATTAAGCAGTCACATGGCACCCAAATCCCCACCAATCTGCACAGCAGATGACACATGAGGGTGGGTGAGGGGTATGATTAGGGAAATGCAAAAACATGTACCTTTACTTCTGGTATATTTCTGTTTTTCTACATAGTGGCTTTAGCTATCTCTCAAATCAGTGCAATGCACATTTGAGTCATTGGGCACTGTATGCACTTTCCACAGTTGTGCAAATCCTTGCATATCCATTGCTGCTCCTTTTCTCTCTCTTTTCCTCCCTCCCTCCCCATCCCCAGGTTATGGTAACAGTATTGGATTTTAGAGCACTTAGAAGGTTTTTTTTTCATTTTGTGTTTGAAATACCTAAAACAACCCACTTTTAGCTTGAAAGGAAAAACATGTGGAGAGCATTTAGATGCTCACCAAAACCTGCAACTAATTTGGGATTTAATTTAAAGGCATGAAAGCGGTGCCTGGAGAATTTGTTAGAAGTGCTGTGGTTTCAAGTTCACAGGCTGATGGGAACAAAAGAGCAAAATGGAATGAGGTTGATGAGGTGATGAAGACTCTTCTCCCAGGGTTGAAATGGAAGGGTAGTCGGGAGAGTCATTCTCTCTCTCTCTCTCTCTCTCTCTCTCTCTCTCTCTCTCACACACACACACACACACACACACACACACACAGAGAGTTTAAGTGAGACTAATTAAAGAAAAACATATAGAAGTCCTTTCTACACTTATGTGTGTTGAGGAAGGCAGGGGGGACGATCCCAGACGTATGTAAAAAATACTTATCCCTGCACAGAAATACAGGAGGATGAGCCTGGGAACCCCATCGGGAACATCTGCATTAAAATAAATGGGACAAGGAATAAAAGGAACATAATAGTCGGAGTCTACTACTGACCACCCAATCAAGGAGAAGACCAGGATGAAATTTTTGTTTCTTGATTTTAAAGGAAGCAAAAGTTGTGTGAAGCCATACAGGTACTCTGGATTTCAGGAAAACCAATTTTAATAAACTCAGAACTAAGATCCCATGGCAAGAGACCCTAAAGAGAAAAGGAGTCCAAGATGGGTGGGAGTTTTTAAAAAAGGAAATTTTAAAGGCACAATTACTAACAATTCCAACAAGGAAAAAATAGAAGACAACAGAAGAGACCAATGTGGCTCCACAAAAAGTGTAGAGCTGACCTGAAAACAAAAAGGAAGACCAGGCTACAAAAGAAGAGTACAGACAGGTAGCACAGAAATGCCAAAATGGTGTCAGGAAGGCTGAAGCTGAGAATGAACTGAGACTAGCAAGGGATGCTAAAAGCAATAAAAAGGTTTTCTTCAGATACTTGAATAGTAAAAGACAGAAGAAAGAAATGGTGGTTCTTCTTCATGATCTCTGTGCATCACACATATGGGCTTGCACCAGCACCAAGCCCAATTTGGGAAACTTCTATAGCTTAGATTTTAGACGGGAACCCCTCCCCCACCATCTTATTGCGCATGCTCCGGGTTCCCGCTTACCTCAGTTCTTTTTCGACCGCTCTGCTGATTGCCTCGCGGGAGACTTCGCTCTGTACTTCGTTCATATTCTTTCTCTATAATAGAGTAATAGTGATTTAGGTTAGCTTAGATAGTGTTTTTGAGAGTATTTAGTATTTAGTATTGTTAGTTAAAAAAATAATTATTAAAATTTACTTTTTGTCTGCTTATGGCACAGACGGCGTTATTCAAGAACTACTCTAGGTGTAGGGCAAAACTTGCCCTTAATGACGGACATTCCCTGTGTCTCCTCTGCTTAGGGGAGTCACATATTGTTGAGGCCTGCGCTCATTGCATGAGCTTTTCATGGCAAGCCCGACGAAACAGGGCTGATAGATAATAATAATTATCTTATTATTAATTATCATTATTATTATTATTATTATTATTATTTTTAACCCGCCTCTCCTTCCGGATCGAGGCGGGGAACAACAACAATATAAAACACAAAAATCACAACAGTTAAAATTTTTTAAAAAACAAGAAAAAATACATCATTAAAAACATCTTAAAATTCATCTGGATAGGCCTGTCGGAAGAGAGCAGTCTTCATGACTCTCTTAAATTCATAAAGACTGCTAATTTGTCTAACCTCCTCCGGCAGATTGAGGGGCCTTCTGTGGAAAAAAGCACTGGAGGCAGTGGATATCCTGCTGCAACTTCCCTCCATGTCTTTGGCCGCCTCTGATTCTGGGGAATGTGGGGCCTTGCCCATAAGTCGTTCTAACCCAGCAATGCTTGGTCTCGCTTCAGCCAGGGTTAAGACAAAGAAACACCCTAAAAAGGCTGACAACAAACCTCACGAGGAGGTGAGGTGAGAAAAGAAGGCGAAAATGAAAAATATTGAAAAATATTCAAAGGCTCGCCCAGCCACCATTTTGAGACCATCGCTACCGTCTCTTTCGGGATCGACCTCGGTACTGATCAGACGTGTACCTCCATCAATAGCTGGCGTTGGACAGATACCGGCCGGGTCGGTACCGGCGGCTTCAATACCGGGCCTTCCTATCTCAACGCAATCTTCAACGAGGCCAGATCCTCCATCGGTATCGGAGGGTGAAATTTTCAATTCCCCACCGCTAACTGAGCCAACTAGACCGCAGTTGGTCCACTCAGTAGCGGTGGCCTCTCAGAGCTCTAGGTGTGACTCCAGCTGCCGCCGCTATCGCTTTCACTCGAGATCGCATTCACAGGACTGGGACCGATATTCTGATCGATCCATGCACTCTTCGGTTTCTCATACCAACTTACCCTGTCGGGACTGAGACGAGCTCAGGGATCTACATCGGTACCAATATGCCTTCGACCCGTACATGGGCCAGCAACTTCTCACAGATCGACCGTTCATCCCTCCTCAGCCTCCTCGGCGGCCACCGTTGGCAACGGTCTCGGTACCGCCACAGGAACCCTTGGTACCGACCCAGTTTACTGAGGTGCCGACTCCATCTTCACCACAATCTGTTGAAGATTATGCCTCGGACTCCTCATTGGTAGTGACATCCCCATCATCGGTACCTTCCCCGGATGATGCCGTGGGCATGAATGAACGGGCTTCTCCGCTGGTGGAGCTTGGAAATTTCAATGAGCAGATGCTCCGTATGGCTCAGTCCCTCGGTATCAAGCACCAGCAACCTGAGGAAAAGATTGCTGATCCAATATTTGATGTCATGTACTCAGAACCTTCTACACAACTTACTATTCCTTACGTCCCAACTCTTCTACAGACAGCTCAACAATCTTGGAAGAATCCATCCACTATGGGGCCAACGTCAAAATGCTTGGACGCCTTATATAAGGTCAAAGAGTCAGATGCCCTCTTCTTATTTGTGCACCCAAAGCTCAACTCAATCATTGTGGAGGCAGCACAGTGCAAATCTGTGAAAACACACTCGGCTCCTACAGATAAGGAGGGAAGAAAGTTAGATATGTTTGGCCGTCACATTTATTCCTCAGCCGCGTTAGGGATGAAAGTTGCTAATTACCAAGCCATGATGGCGCATTATCAGCTTTTTCTTTGGGATAAAATGTCATCGCTCATGTCGTATCTGCCGGATGACCAACGTGAACTTGCTCACGTTTTCCATTCAGAGGCTGTGCGTTTATCAAAACAAGAACTGACAACTTCCTGGCACCAAACAGACTGTGCCTCCAAGGCCATGATTGGGGCAGTAGCCCTTCGACGCCATGCCTGGCTGCGATCAGCTAATCTTCCTCAAGAGACCAGATCTCGGATAGAGGATTTGCCTTTTGATGGTGAAGGCTTATTCAATGCTTTGACTGACACAACAATGGATACCATCCAAAAGGCTAAAGTCACTGCCCGTAAAATGGGGTTTAATCCAACAACCCAGGCTTCATACCGTCCACAAAAGTGGTATCAGCCTCAGCCCTACCAGTTCAAATAGACTCAGGATCGCCTGCCACACTACCAAGCACCACCAAATCAGACTTATCAGCAAAAAAAACCAAAAACTTTTCAACCCAACCGCTTTAGACAGCGAAACTGGCAAAAGAAGAGGGGGATAGAAGTCAAAGATGACGTTTTTGTGCCCCGACTTGCCTGTTATGGAACAGGCAAGTCGGGGCACAAAAACGTCATCTTTGACTTCTATCCCCCTCTTCTTTTGCCAGTTCCAAGATTCAGAAATCTACTCTACAATTTTTCCCAGGCTTGGGCCTCAATTACTTCCGACATTTGGGTTTTAGGCATTGTCAACACGGGATACAGGATAGAGTTCGGAGTCCTTCCTCCCACCGGTACGGTAAAAGTAATGCCACCATCGGAAATCTTAGCTCAAGAGACTATGTCTCTTCTTCAAAAGGGTGCCATCACGTTCGACCTTCCGATGTACAGGCAGGATTTTATTCCCATTATTTTATGGTCCTGAAAAGGGACTGAGGACTTAATCCTATTATGGATCTCAGGCATCTCAACAAGTTCATTGTAACAAACAAATTCCATATGATAACGTTGGCAATGATCCTCCTTCTTTTGATAAAGGAACAGTGGTTCACACTAATAGACCTGAGGGATGCCTCCTTCCACATCGGAATCCACCCATCTCATCGAAAGTACCTCAGATTCATTGTGGGACAAAACATATTACAATTTTCCATCCTCCCATTTGGCCTCAAAACAGCTCCCAGAGTCTTTACAACATGTATGGCAGCGGTGTGTGCCCACCTAAGGTCAAAGGGTGTAGAACTCTATTCATTAAACAAAAAACCTACGGTTTACAAAAACAACGTTAGGGCTCCACAGTTTCCAACCAAGCACCAAAAAGCCGGGAAATTGGGAGTTAAGGCTCACAAGCCTTAACGCCACATCCTCCCTAAGGAGGCAGAAAGTGCAAGTGAAATTCTCATTCTCCCAAAGCAGATAAACCATGAGGACAGGATGGAGAATATGATATGCAGAGGTGACTGTGGGGTTGTGGAAATCTGATGATGAACAACTTAGGGCCACCTACTTCTGTTTTTTTGTTTAGAGCAGCCCTTCCCCAACCTGGTGCCCTCCAAAGGTGTTGGACTACAACTCCCATTATTGCAAGTCAGTATGTCCCATGGTCAGGAATGCTGTTTAATGAATTTCATGGCTTTGTGTAACAGATGACTGGATATTATACAGTTGACAACCAAGCCAGCGTCAGCCAGGATGTTATACCATCTTGACATCCAATACAAAATCAAAGCTAGTGTTATGTGTTGAACTCACTTTTAACATTAATAAATCAACCAAAATGCTTGCATCTCCCTCATTTTTAAAGATAAAGAGATGAAACCTGGCATCATGGTAGTTCTTAAGTAGGGATATAGCTATGCCAAGTATGAAGCAGATCCGTTCATGCCTTGATTTTTAGGAAAGTTTTAAAGTTCAAACAGAAATCTCTTTGGGGTCCAGGACCTTGAGCAGTACAAGTTTTAAAAATGAAATTAAAGATAAAGATATGAAACTTGGCACCATGGTAGCTCTGAAGTAGGGATTTAGCCATGCCAAGTTGGAAGCAGATCCGTTCATCCCTTGATTTTTAGAAATGTTTAAAACTTCAATTTAATTTTTTAAATTAACTAAAATGCTTACAATTCCTTCACTTTTAAAGATAAAGGGATGAAACTTGACAGCATAGTAGCTCTTAAGTAGGGATTGAGCCATGCCAAGTTGGAAGCAGATCTGTTTATGCCTTGAGTTTTAGGAATTTTTAAAACTTCAAACCCAATACTCCTCTTTGGGGTCTAGGGCCTTGAGCAGTACATTAAAAAAATAAAGAAAGTAAAGATGAAGAGATGAAACTTGGCACCATGGTACCTCTTAAGTAAGGCTTTAGCCATGCCAAGTTGAAAGCAGATTGGTTCATGCCTTGAATTAAAAAAAAAATTGAAGTCAAACTTTTTTAAAAAACTATCCTAAAAATTAAGGCACAATCCGATCTGCTTCCAACTTGGCATGGCTCAATTCTAGGGTGACCATTAGGGTGTGGCGTAGTGGCTAAAGTGTTGGACTGGGAGCTGGGAGATCTGGGTTCTACTCCCCACGTAGCCATGGAAACCCATTGGGTGACTTTGGGCCAGTTGCAGACTCTCAGCCCAACCTACCTCACAGGGTTGCTGCTGTGAGGATAAAATGGAGAGGAGGAGGATTATGTATGCCACTTTGGGTTTCTTGGCAGAAAAAAAGTGTGATATAAATGCAATAATAAATTTTAAAAACTGTCATGATTTCCCCAGATTTCTCCTGGTTTTTGTTCTATCCTCGGTGTCAGAGAGGATTTTATGCAATAGTCTATAATGACCTGGAATTACACACTTTCCCTTTTAAGGCCACCACTAGCATGGCAGGGGGGAAATGACATGCTTTCTGGAGATGTATCATTCCCACTGCTCCAATCAAGGTCTTATAAGGGAAAAACGTCTCATTCCCAGACGTTATAGAAAAAGGCCTGATTGGAGCAGTGGGGTGGGGGTGAGAATGACATGCTTTCCCCTCCTCCGCTCCAATTGGGGACTTTAAGGTGGCCCCAGAAAGCCATTTTCCTGCCACCCACTAGGTGTCCTCTGTTTTGGTTTCCCAAATATGGTCACCCTACTCAGTTCTTGCACAGGCTGCATTTCCATCCCTAGATATTTACACAAAAGTAAGACCCATTGAATTTCCTTGGTTCTTGAAAAGCAACACACTTGGTTTTAGATTTGCCAGTCTCAGCATTCTGTGTGTGCTATGAATGCCTACTCTGCCTGTCCCTATAGTTTCCTGCAAGGTCCAGCCAGGGGAAGCCAGTAAGTTAAACCCGGGGGTGGAGGGAGGGATTCCCTCAAGTTCATCTGACAGCGGGTGCTATAGAACATGGACCTTCCAGTAGTGTTGAGGCTGGATTTCTGGCAGACCCAGCCAGGCAACTTTATGGCCTGTTAGTCCCTCCATTTGGTAGCCCGCAGAGTACCTGCCTCATAAGGCAATTGGCCACATGAGAACTGTTATTATGGCCTGCTACTTTGTTTGTCTTTAGTGGTCCGTGGTCCAGATTTCTTCAGAAGGGGGAATAGTGTTTTGTGGTTGGGGTCAGTCTAAATTATCTCCAGGGGTCCCTTATTCAGTGCCTCTGATAGCAAAGAGATTGAGGATTTTCCCCAACTCTGTTACTCTTGAAGTTACTAGGCCTGTTGAAAATAGATTTTATAACATAAGCATGAAAACAGTGAATACCCCTTTTAACTTGTTAAACCAATGAAAACATGCCACACAAGAAATCTTAAGATATGAATGGTTTATAAAGAAAAGTAAATGCAAAAGAACATCAGATGCAGAAGTGAAATCTGAAACATTACTACTACTAGTAGTAGTAGTAGTAGTATCCTGCCTTTTGCCCAATGCTGGGCCTCAGGGCAGCCTTACAAAACTAAAACATATACAGTTAAAACCTAGAAATAGGAATATACTATATACCATATGAAAAGGAGGACAGGGCTCATGTAACTAACAGTTTTAGAGAAAAGGGGATTTCAGCCAGTGTTATTTGTATGCAATTAGTTCCTGGTGAAATTCCCTCTTCATCACAACAGTTAAAGTTGCAGGGGCCCTGACTTCTTTTGTATATGGTCACTCTAGTATAGTGCCTGCAACTTTAACTGTTGTGATGAAGAGGGAATTTCACCAGGGACTAATTGCATAGAAATGACACTGGCTGAAATTCCCTTTTCTCTACAACTGTTAAAGTTACATGTGCCCTGTCCTCCTTTTCATATGGTCAGCCTAAATATACAAAAGTTAAAAATATAATTAAATACTTTTCAATATTAAAGCATTTTAAACATTTTAAATACATAACAATTTAAAAGTCAAAGGTATAAATAGAGGTCCAGATGATTTGCCAAAGGCCTGCTGGAACAAAAAAGGGTTTGTCTGCATCCAAAAACACATCAAGGAGGGAGCCAGTGTAGACTGCAAGGATTAGAAAGAAAATCCATGTGTGTACACTATGCAAAATAAACAACAGCTCAACTGTTTCTAAGCCTTATTAGAAAAACAGGGTGACTAGGCCGAAACCAATGTTGTAGGCCCAGAAGCACTTTGAAAGGTTTCAATGTTGTACTTAAAACTTAACACCAGCCCAAACTAATTAAATGAAGTGTTTGAAGCTTTCAACTTATAGCAGTATGGACCAAACTCTTAGAAAAGAGGGAAGGAGCACTGAGTGTGTATAGGGTGGGGGGGGGGGGATAGAAAGAAAGGTATAGCCACCTATTCTCAGGAGAGATCTGAAGATCAGGTTGTCATGGATCCAGAGGAGCCACACCCTGCTTCACCAGGGAGCAAAAGAGCAAACTGGCCTTATGAAGATAGCCCAAAATACTCTCAGAGCCAAAGGAATGCATGTTCCAGAAGAGAAAAGAGAAACTCTTCTTATTTATTTATTTATTTATTTATTACATTTGTATACCGCCCCATAGCCGAAGCTCTCTGGGCGGTTTACATAGGATTAAAAACAATTAAAAACAATATACAAAAATTAAAACAGCAAAAACATACAACATACACACAATCTGTACATTTAAAAACCACTTCCAACACTTCAAAAACTACAAAAACAAAACAAAACAAACCCAGGCTCCTCAGATATTGCCAAATGCCTGAGAGAAGAGGAAAGTCTTGACCTGGCGCCGAAAAGGTCTGTGCTATAGAGGCAGCGGCCATTTCACTCACCCATCCCACATTCTAAGGCAGGAGGGAGGGGGAGAGCAACGCTACTGAGCGTGTGTCAGTGTCGCGTTATGAGGGAAGATGGCCGCCTCATTGACTTGAATGAGAGGTTAAAATAGTCCTTAAAAGTCAACCGAAGGGAATTTTAAAAAAACGAAAAGCTTTCCATCAACTACAGTCAAGGAGGAAGAAGACCCCACCACTGGATTAGTTAATAAGGCTCTAGAAATTATGCAAATTGAGAGCACAAAAAGTCTCAACCCGGAAGTAAATTTTACAAAAGCAGGGAGAGAGGTTTGTATTCCTTTTCTACCTTAAACTGCTCTCCTTCCCTCAATCTTTCACCAATCTTCTTGAAATTTTCAGGTAATGTAAAACAAACATTTCTTTCTGGCACCTGTAAATTTCAGAAAGGTTGATGAAACATTTTCGATTTTATGGCTGTTAGAATGACCCCCCCCCCAATTATCACTTTAACATGGCGGAATGTGTTTTTTACTGACGGCCTTAACAATGGAGGCACGCCTGTGCCTTCATTAATATAATAATGCAAGGCATAATATAATATAATAATGAAATATAATATAATATAACAAGGCAATAATACAAGGATAAATGAATCTGAAGTCGAGATGGATGAAGTCTGGAACTAAATGAGATAAATTGCAGCTGATGAGGAATGTGGATACACAGTGCTATGGATGTACAATATTGCCACATCTGGCAGAAGGTAAGTCATTGAAAGGTAAAGATGTTGATGAATTCCATAATTACCTTGTTCAGATATGAATTTATTCAGTTCATAATATTCTACTCAAATAACATTTCCCCAGGAGTGATGAGAGAGCTTCGGCTGTTGGGTGATATAGAAATGCAATAAATTAATATATATGTAAAATGGGTTTCTGTATATGGTCAGTTAGCATTTAACAGATAAGGCACCCACATTCAACTGCTTTCTAGTCAAGTTGATTAATGTGAACTGCATAATCAAACTGTCTGACTGAGCAGCTTTATTTTGTTTGCTGAGTTTTCTTCTATATTTGGGTCAGTTCTCTCAATTTGTACATTATGCAGATTTTATGTGCTTACTGTCCGCCATCTATGGATACCATTTTCCCCTTGTTCCCAGGTGTGTTTATTTTGGGGAAGGGAGCAGTTGAATTTCCTGGCAGCTCTAAGCCATCATGGTTCCTAGGGAGCAGTACGATCAGGCATGTGTTCTTAGAGTGCATGTGTAAGCTTTACCAGTTGGGAGGGAACAGTCAGGGGAAAAGATGGTCTCCCCCTCCCCTCCCCATCCAAATGCTCACAGTGAGAGCTTGGAAGCACTATGCTGATTCTGAACTGGACTGAGGGAAGTTCATGCAGCACTCTTTATTAGCCTATGAATAGCTACTTTTGGAACCTGTCACATAGAACAGTTTACAGTTTAGAGATAACTAGTTAGTAAGAATAGGTGCCTTGGACTAGATTGAGGATAGTTTCTGATTTATTAAGCTCAATTAGGCATGGGGATTAATCTCTGACAGGCAATTGAAAAACCTGGTTTGCATGAAATGGTGAACCATGGGTTAATTAACTCATAGGTTCTTGAAGCGGAAGCAACTCAGAGTTACTTCTGCCTCAACAACCCATCTATGCCCTGGACTTTTAAAAATTGTTATGTGTTTTAAATGTTTTAATATCGAAATTAAAATTTAATTATATTATATTTTAACTTTTGTATATTTCTATGTACAGTTTTTAACTGTCTGTGTTTTAATTTTGTAAAGCCGTCTTGAGGCCCAGCATTGGGCAAAAGGTGGGATACAAATAAAGATGATAACAACAACAACAACAACATCAACAATAATTTTAACCCAACAACAAACCATGCATTAAAACTCTGGATTCTTTCGCTCTCAACATCCCAGAGTTCAGGTTTGCATGTCACATCAGTTTTCTAAACAGGATGCAAAGTGGAAACAACAAGTGAGTGGGAGGCGGTACACTCGCTCACTTCTACACAGCCTGACAACACATGAGCTAAACAATTGATGGGTTGTTGTTGCACGTGAACTGGGTCAAAGTGACCATTAATGCTTTAATCCCTTGATGGTTCTCTACGGGACACTTTAAAATATTGCAAGGTACTTACTATACTTAAGAATTCTGTTAAAGGTCCATTGGTTTAGGATATTTAATAAGCACCTGGGGGTGGGAAATAAGAAGACGCATATCTGTTTTTACGGTTTTCTACATTTGGCCTTTTTTGAGTTGAAAATTATAGATTAGGTGTAAGTAATGGGTTAGGGTTAGGGTTAGGGTTCTTCTGTTCATCTGCACTAAGAAATATGGGCTGTTACTGATTTCTTTTCCCCTGTTTCAGTTGCTGTGCCCAAAATCCTGCATCTTTGTACGTTGGATTTATATTTGCAAGGTTGTGCAGATGTATTTACACCAGGTACTGTTTCCTGTATGCTCACTAGGCATTAATGGCTGAGGATTTGATAACAAGAACTAGACTTTTATGTGTGTACTTCCCTCAGGGCAGAGAGAATTAAGTGGACACAGCTATAGGGAGAAGTTATTTTATGGTATTTATGAATGCTGCCTTGAGTGGTCTCTAGAATAGTAACTAATAAAGGAGCAGAGAATAGTGAATATTCCTAAGCATGTGGTTGCATTATGTTCACCCTTTACTTGCACCAAATATATTAGAGATGACAAGAAGACTGAGAACAGCTGTTAGGTATGGTAAGTTTCTACCTCACTCTAGGGAAGTCTAGAAATAGCTACAGAAGCTTAGTGATCAGTCTTTTTAACTTATCCTGTTTTGCTTTCTAGTCAGTATGTCCCTGGAGCCAGTGAAGGGATTCATGGTATGACAGTGGCTGTTATGGTAAGGAATGAGGGATGTATGAAGATTGCATGGGGAGGGAAGTTGAAAACCAGCCCAAATGTTTTTATAGGAAGTGAATCCAGTTTGTTACCGCCAAACATCTTACCATATATCTGACAGGAATTATCCCTCTCCCTGACCCCCCTTCCAATGCCTCTTACAGTCAGTTTGCAAAGGAAGTGTTGTATGTTCGTATACAGAGCAACAGAATATAACTGTGTTTCTAGGATGAAAAGTGTACGGCTTTAAATATGATTTCTAGAGCACCTCTCTAATTTGAGGAAAATGTAGCTGGGCAAAGGCACTGATGGCCACCAGAGAATCCAGGAGCATGCCAGAACATTTCCAAACTTCAAACTTGATGTCCTTCAAAACAAGTGGTACCCCATCCCAAACAGTCTGCATCCCCATTGCCAAATCAGAAGTCCTACTCATCAGGAGCACTTCTGTTTAATCTGGACTAAGATATAATTTGTTAGCCTCAATCTAATCCATTACAGAAGTTAGATACCAACTCAGGACTTCCACAGCTTCACTGGACTGAATTGGAAAGAAGAGATAAAGCTGACTATCATTGGCATATTGATACCAAACTCAAATCTCCAGGCAGCTTCTCCCTGCATTTTCATGTAGATGCTACATCATCCCAGCTAAGTGATCTAGAATGATACCATGGAATCAAAAGTTACTGAGAGGTCTAGCAGACCCAATGGGGGTATAGTGAGCATTATATTGTTTGCTCGTTTGTTTAGGGATGAATGACACCACTGAGCATAACTTTGAATGAATCATTTCTGATTGTGAAGCCCTGGGATAGAATGTGAAAGACCTTGGGTTTCAGGTGGTGTTCTTATCAATTTGTCTGGGAAAAGGTAGACAACTACAAAAAAGAGAGAAGAATACTTGAGGTGAATGACTAGCTGAACAGATGATGCCAACAAGAGAATCAGCCATGGTCTAAGCTTCTTTAATGGACTTCTGGCAAGAGATGGGTTGTTGCTCATGATTACTGGGGGAAATGTGATTGGTAGAAAAATAGTGAGCCTGATGAAGAGGGCTTTAGGTTAAATTCTGCCTTGAAAGTAAGTACTAAAGATAGGAACTTGGGTGCTATAGGATAAAGTGGGGGAGTTGTGCAGATATCTAGCAACTCCCCAATATATAAATATATATCAGAAGATACATAAGAGCAGGATATCCAAAGCTTTTGATGTCTATACACTAATGCACAAAGTCTGGGAAGTAAACATGATGAACTTGAACTCCTAGTACAGGAAGGAAATATGACTTTACGTATAACTGAGACAGGGCCAGTGTGGTCAGGCACCTACTAAGGCCCCACACTCCAGCAGGAGCCCACTTATACCCTCCTGGAGTTGCTCCTTCTCTTCACCATTGCAGCCTGCTTGTTCACCTGCTTCTGACTCTGGTCCTGACAATAGTGGTGGTGAGAATGAGGAGCAGTAAATGACACTACCTAGTTACTCACTGACTCGCTACCTGTCAGTCAAGCAAGTTTTAGACAAGAAAGGATGAGAGGCAGTAGTAGCTGATGACAATGGCAATCAGAAGGTAGACTTACTGAAAGATGGGGCTCATTGGGGGTCCCCAAGGGCTCTCAAAACCTCAGCCGGCACTGAACTTGAGACTTTAGCCATGTCTACACCAGCGATTTTCCCCGGGGTTGTCCCGGATATCCCAGGACCTAAAATGGGCACAGAACAATGTGGGGTGGCTCTGTGCCCAATGGGGGGGAAGCAATTCCACCATCCTCAAGATGTCTGGGTTGGGTGGGGGTGCATGCGGGGGTTCCCTACCTTCTCCGCCATATGACAAGGGCTCCCGTTGCTTTCAGGTGGATTCCTGCATTGAGCAGGGGGTTGGACTCGTCCTTATGGGCCCCTTCCAACTCTACTATTCTATGATTCTATGAAATGAAACGTCGTGCTTCCAGTTTAAAAGGTCGGGGATGATCCCGGAAGTAGGTAAGTCTGGGATCACCCCCTCACTCCCTCTACACCCTTAGGTGTAGAAAGGGCCTTTGTTGGATGACTGTCATGATTGGAATGCAGCAAATCAGCCCGTCACTGTAACAAACAATCCACTGTAGTTTGAATTTTTTAGGTTCTCAAAACAAACAAACAAACAAATCCCTACCCTGAATTATGTTGACCATAATCTATTTCTGATGTGGCTCTGTGTGTTGATCAAATTGCCCATCCCTGCAGAACATCAGGCAAGCTTTACTAGAGAAGAGCCATAACATGGGAAACTATGTGACCTTTTCATACTATACCAATATGTAGAGTATGGAAAATAAACAGGATACATCTGAAATCTTTAATATATGAGGGAAAATATGATTTAATAGGCATTACTTAAGGCTAGTGGGATAAATCTCATGTCTGGAATATAGGGACTGAAGAGTATAATGTATTCAAAGAAACAAAACAAACAGAAATAAAGTAACATTATTTTGAAAGGGTGCATACACATGTGAGGAAATCCATGAATCTGAACATGGAAAGTCAGTTGAGAATCTTCATGTAAAAATAAAAGGGGAGGGAAAATAAAGTGATATCATTTTGAGAATCTTATGCAGACTGTCAAGCCAGGCAGGAAATTTAGGTGATGACTTCCAAGATCAGATGACCAAATTTTCAAATAGAAGAGACAAGTAGTAGTAGGAGACTTCCGTTATCCTAATATCTGTTGGAAGTCAAACTCTGCTAAAAATGAAAGATCTAATAAATTCCTGACTTGACTTGCTGACAATTTCTTCTTCCAGAAGGTGGAAAAACAGTCGAGATGGACTATCTTAGATCTGATCCTCACCAACAGGGAAGAAATGGTTGATGAAGTGAAAATAATGTGGCCCTTTGGTGGAAGTGATTTTGAGCATCATCACACGGGGAGAAATCGTGGTTCCCTACCGTCGCTTCTGTGACACCACTCCTCTTCAACAATACTTCCTCTTTTTCCCCAAAGAAGAAAGAGGAAGTAAAGAACACGTGGCCAATTTAGGAGCCATTTTTATTGCGCTGCTTTTCCTGCACAGAGCAGGAAACGCCAACACATTCCTTTTAAAAAAAAATAGGATTAAAAAGGCTCCATTTTGTGACGGAAAGAAGGCAAGAAAGAGTAGGAGGCACACAGGAGGTGGATGGTGTCATCCAAAGGATGTACGAAAATCTAGGAGTGGGCACTAGTGAGCGTGTGATAAAACGCTTGTCTAATGAACCCTTATGTCATCTTGGAATTCATGTTACTGTGGGAAGTCATATCTGGAGGATATTATATTACATTTTGACAATTTTCTTGATTCAAATTAGACTTGTGTGCATTGTTAACCAGTTAATCTGGAATCTCTGCTGAGGAATAATTATGACAGTGAAGCTGAGTACTAAATGGTATTTGTGTAGATAGCACAACTTTGGAAGATGAGGTTTTGAAATGGCGTCAAATCTTAAATTACATACTTAAAAGGAAAGGAAAGTGACAGCAAGTGCCAAAACCCATCAGACATTAAGATAATGTTAAGTTTCACACTGCAGTATCTTAAGCTTCTTCATTCTAAATTATAGTATCATGCCAGTACTTTGACTTTGATTCTTGGTTGCAACTGTTCTTTCATAGAAGGTGACATTAGGCCACACAACTGCTCGACAGCTATTGTGGACATTCTTTGGCAGTTTGTGGATTGCTTTGTGCATTGTTACTAGGTATAGCAGTGCATACTTATTTCATCAGTCCAACCAGAGGAAACACTATTTCCTAAAGAGGTTGAGGAAACACTTCCACTCTTGATTAGGACATGTGAACTTTGATATTGTTTTGCAATTGACCTTTCAAATCTAAGCAGTAAGTAACTAAGCGCACAAGAGTTCAGATTAAAGACTGTGTTTCCCAATAGACTGTCTGATGATGATGATTTTAAGCAATCTGGATAGTAGTTGTCTTACTGTCCTGGATATTTTTAAACATTTTATGTTCCTAGGATTTGGCTTGTAAATGTAACTTTTATTTTACTGAAGTTCTCAGCTGGTGAAGGCATGCAAGAGAGAGGTCTAGATTTTCAGCAGGGAAAAATAAAAATAATCTCACTTTTAAAGTAATGTTTTAAAATAATACTGATAGAGTGTCAATTACATTGCTGCAAAACTCCTAGACCAACCTTCAAAGGCAGCAGTGTTTGTGTTGATGGCATTTCTATTGCATTTGCCTGGATTCCTAACCAAATTCTCCACATTTCACAGATGAAGATACTCCACTCTAATACCAGGGATCACTGCCTGAGCTTGTTGAACACCCAACTTCATCTACTGTAGTTGTTTTCTCTGCCATAGCTTTTCCTGCACTGACTTAAAGTCTTAGAATATTTGCTCTTCTTGTTGAATATACACTTCAAAAACGTTTGTTGTCCTACAGCATATTATCAACAATTAGGCTTGCTAGTGTGAAAATGGCAGACGGTGTATTGCATGGTGCCATAAATGTTTGCATGCAGACACTTGTGCAAGCTGCATACACTGCCCTCCCCACTCCAAATTTGGTCTCCCCCCAATACGTTGGACTACAACTCTGATTACCACCACTAGCATGACTAATAGTCCTGCTAACTGGGATGGGTGAGGTTGCACTACCCCATTTGGAAATTTAACTAGAGAGCCTGGGAAAGGAACAAAATCAACAGCTTTCACATTTTGGTACATTTAGTAAATCATTCCCAATAGAGTTAAATGAGAGAAAATTATGGAATTTTAAGTTCTCATTCTTAGAACACATAATAAAGTACATATTTCAGACACATTCTTTGATGTTGTCTTTAAATTCCAACTCTTGTCACAACACTGAAATAGAACCAAACAGAAATTACTTTTCTACAGTAATCAAACATTCAGCCCTTTGCAACGACTGAAAACATCATAGAATCATAGAATAGTAGAGTTGGAATGGGCCTATAAGGCCATCAAGTCCAACCCCCTGCTCAATGGAGGAATCCACCTTAAAGCATTCCTGATGGATGGTTGTCCAGCTGCCTCTTGAAGGCCTCTAATGTGGGAGAGCCCACCACCTCCCTAGGTCATGGGTTCCATTGTTGTATTGCTCTAACAGTCAGGAATTTTTTCCTGATGTCCAGCCGGAATCTGGCTTCCTGTAACTTGAGCCCATTATTCCGTATTCTGCACTCTGGGATGGTAGAGAAGAGATCCTGACCCTCCTCTGTGTGACAACCTTTCAAGTATTCATGTCTCCCCTCAATCTTCTCTTCTCCAGGCTAAACATGCCCAGTTCTTTCAGTCTATCCTCACAGGGCTTTGTTTCCAGACCCCTGATCATCCTGGTGCCCTCCTCTGAACACGCTCCAGATTGTCTGCATCCTTCTTGAAGTGTGGCGACCAGAACTGGGCGCAATACTCAAGATGGAGCCTAACCAGTGCCGAATAGAGGGGAACCAGTTCCTCGCGCGATTTGGAAGCTATACTTCTATTAATGTAGCCCAAAATAGCAATTTGCTTTTTTTGCAGCCACATGTGATTATTGGATGGTGACGCCAACAACAAGTTAGATCACTACAAGCTTGTGGATCTTTTTCCATTCTTGGTTTGGATACGCTCAAGATAACATGTGGTCCTAGTCAATACAGTTATTTATATCAAACAAAACAAAATTCATATATTCTATTTCAGAAGAAAATTTACTTTGGTTTATACTGGGTAGGTAGTATCTTGGAGGTATATCAAAATAAGTTTTATATCTGGGTGGGGATACTTACGGTCTTCCAGATGATGTTGGCTCTTCTGGCTAGGTCTTACAGGAAATGTACTACAACACCTCTATTGTATGTGGTAGACTTATTTATAGATTTTGTTATTTTTTCCAAAAGTTTTTCCTTTCTATTATTACATTTGCTTTTATTCTGCCCTTCCTCTATGGATCGCTAGGAAATCTAATATGCTCCTGACTTTATTCCTACAACAACCTTGTGTGATAAGGTAGGTTGAGATATATTGGCTGAAGGACACCCAGTGTTTGTCTGACATTCGAACTTATACATCACTGGTTATACTCTTACAAGAGCTTTGATAACAAGAATGTCTGCTACCTTTGAATGTTAAAAGGTGGTTTCCTTCCCAGAGACCACATAGTTGCTTTGATGAACAAGGAAGATTTGAATATGGAAGCAGATTTGCATGCTTGTGGCCAATGCAGATGCGCATTTGAATGTGCATTTGCATCCACAGCTTGGTGCTCACCTGAAGCCCATAATTGGTTGGATACATCCTTTGAAGTGGTCAGGAATGAGCATGGTCATTGAGGATTCTTGCAAGTGAATTCATAGCAGAGGCTCAAATTGGACTAGGGTTTTCCTGGTTCACAGCTCAGCCTCTTAGTCTCTGTGCTGTGAAAACTCTTGTGAAAACAGGGATTGCTGAACCTTAGATTTGCCAGACCATATTTTTTTAGAACCTGACTTACTGGACTTTGATGAAAGATGCTCTTTTAATGATTTTCATCAATTCTCCTTAAATTGCAATCTCTCTCTCTGCCTCTGCTATATTGATTGGCAACTTTTTCACTCATATGAAATGGAATAATTTATGTTGTCCTTGTGGCAGTTAATGTGTATTCTTTAAGTATAAAAAAATTGGGAACCTTTCAGGGCTAAGTTATTTTTTGGCAAAGTGCTACCTTTCATTTGGTCTGAAATACAGAGCTGGATTATTTTTTGCCATTTGAAGATAGGGTTTTATTGGCCTCATGCAGTCACAGCCAAGGGAGGAAGAGGAGAGCTAAGAAATGGATCTATTAAAACCTTTTAAGATACTGTTGTACTAACAAGGGAAATTATAGTCAAAAGGTGTAGGTGCAGTACCTATAGTTCCTTGCCCCCCATCTAAACTTCCATGAAGACTCAATGCATCCTACATAAGAGGAACCCTTGTGGATCAGACTACCTGCCTATTTAGTCTAGCATCCTGTTTCCCACAGAGACCAATCAGATGCCTCAAGGAAGCCTGCAAGCAGGACATGAGGGCAATGTGCTCTCCCACCCATATTCCCCAGCAACTAGTATTCAGAGGCATGCTGCCTCTGGTCCTGGAGGTAGCATGCAGCCATCATGACTAGTAGTCATTGCTAACCTTATTCTCCATGAATTTGTCTAACCCCTGCTTAAAAGTTGGTTGCTATCACCACATAACTCTGTGATATATGTGGGGCCTTCCTTTTATGTGTCTTGAATCTCCCACCATTCCACTTTATTGGATGACCCCCAGAGGTTCTAGTATTAGGCAGGGAGAAAAACTTCTGTCTCTCCCCCACACAATGCAATTTTATGCACCCCTGTTGTGTCCTCCCTTACTCATCTTTTTTTCTAAACTAAAAAGCCCCCAGTTTGCACCAAGTCCCTGATCAAGTTGGTTGCCTTTTTCTATATCTGTAACTGTACACATGATTCCATGTGAGATTGTACCATAGATTTGTATAAAGGCATTTCAGTATTGGTCATATTTTTTTTCTATCCCTTTCACGGCTATTGAACACTGGGTTGTGTAATGATATGATATTTGGTTTGTGTTGCTTGAGGGAACTTATTTGAGTGTTACACTGATTAGCATAAAGGGACTCACCTGATAACTGCAGTAAGGCTTGTATGTTAGTTTGTATTGTGACTCACTCAGTAAAAAGCTAACTTTTGTATCCTGTGTCTGGATTGTTCTGTTTATGCCCAAGAACACCAAACATTACAGGTTGATGTTTTATTGAAACCACAACCCCAAGTTGAGTTTTCTGGTCACGCACCACTAGTTCAGACCTCATCAGCAGATATGTGGCATTAAAACAATAAAGAGTCTTGTGGCACCTAAAGGACTTACACATTTATTTTGGCATGGGCTAGGTTTTTGGTTTTTTTTGCCCCAGTGTACATCACTTGACACTTGGACTGAATTACATGTGCCATTCTATTGGCAAATCACCTAGATTGAACAGATCTGTTTGTAACTCTTTGCAAACAATTTGGCTGAACAATTTGGTGCCATAAGTAAACATGGCTTTCTCACTGCTCATCCCTAACTTCTCTCTATATTGGAGACAACCCACTGGTGCTATTTACAAAGTAACACCCCACAACAGGCCTCCACAACTTGTGACCTATGAAGAGCCCTGGTGGATCAGACCATAGGTTCATCTAGTCCAACAACAGTGGCCAACCAGATACTTCCAGGAAATCCATTAATGAAGGCATGAAGGCAACAACCTGCTGCAGAAATGGATATGCAAAGGTATTCTGCCTCTGAACAAGGATCTTACACTTACAGAGCAATCCTACTGTTTGGTGCAGAAAACTCCAACATCGGAGTCTCCAAAGCAGGGCCTTCCAGCCTTTTTGGACCCATGGAATTTGAGATGCTGCTGTGGGCACCACTGCAAAATGCCCAATCAGTTAGTTTCATGTCTATTGTGCACCACAACCGTCTCTTTAATAAGGGATTGTCTAGGGTTAGCAGTGCAATAGAGCTAATGCTTCTTTTAGTTGTTGCATCTTTTATTGTACTTGAGCAATCTTCTCCCATTGATTTCAGTAGAAGGGAAATGAATTATGGCAGTTACAGGGCTGGTGTATTCTCCCCCCCCTTTCTGGGGCATGGGAGCACTGTGGATCCACAACCTCTCCTGATGTTGGAGCTCTGACATTTGGGAAGTAAGAGCTGCAGAGATTTCCACAGGGACTCGGAAGGGTTATCCTAGGGCGCCTCTCCCCCTGCAAGGAAAAACCCCTTTACCCTAAGAGGGGGAGATCCCAAAATTCCTATGGCCCCTGCTACACCTTTCCAAAGACCTTAGGAATGTAGCTTTAGCTGTCATAGTTAGTAGAGGACAACTAAGCATCTGGGGGGGTGAGGAGAGCAGTTCATTTTCTTTGTTTGCTCTACAAAAAAAAGTTTTTATTTTGCAAGATGCTCTCATTAAAACTAGAGCACTGCAGCTTCAGCATTAAAAAATAGAAGAGTTTCAGATGTAGTGACAGTAACTTTTAATAGTTTAGATTTATATGGTGCTGGAGGTCCCAGAGCAATTCACAAGAGAGTGGAACCCACATGGATATGCATGTTTTGTTCCTGTTTCCGTAGACACACAACCATAGCACTTAGACAAACACAACCATAGCACTGAAGGTGTAGCACTTAACTACACCTTCAAGTTAATGAAATGCAGACCTCATGGCAATGTGACTTTTCACTGGAACACACCTATTTCACAATGGGAAAGAGAGGGCAGATTTTGTTCAAATATATTTCTGTTTCTTTCTATATCTTATTGTAAATGCGGCGAGGTAGCAAGAACCACCACCCAGCAGCCACTCTCATGAAAATATACCTCCAGGACTTAATGGTCATCATGTGAGCTGAGGTCTGCAAGCCTGCTGTATTGTGTTTGTGTATCTGTTTCCGCCTCTGTCCCTTATTCTTAGGTTTTGTTGGAGTTCTTGATGCCTCTTACTTGAAGCTTGGTTATAACATAGTTCTGTCAAATTTCCAGTTCTGAGGATTTTCATCCATTTTATGTCATGGGCTGTGACTAATAAAGGAAGCATGTATGCACGAACAAGGTTTGTGAAATGTCGTTTGCTATATGTGCAAATTATAATCGCATACTGCTCTAAGAATGTGTTATCTACTATGTATTATCTATCTGGGGAACCCCAGAGGGCTGGATTTGGCCCCCAGATGGGCCAGATTTGGCCCTGTGCCTGAGGTTCTTCATCCCTGATGTAAGCATTGCTATCCATGTTTGCTGCTTTGGTCAATCAATAGAAGGAACTGTACCCATCACTATTGTTTGGTTTTTTCATCTCTTCTTTGTGGCTCTTTATTCTGTGTGAAGTTTTAGACAAGGAATGGGAGATTGTCACCAAAAGTGAATGGACATAGGTCCATTGGCCTTTGCTACAACAACAAAAAGGGAATCTGTTTTCATTTTTTGGTTTCACGGTAGCTTGTGTTATGTCCTTGAGCAATTGACCTTTAAATTACTTTGCTCATGCTCGTTGTCTGTGTCTGAGCACAGAGTCTGATGAAGAACTTGACAGCTGAATGCTTTTGCAGAAAAGACTATAATCTACAGCTATCCATTTGATTTCATGGTTTGTTGCTGCTTGCTTTAGCATGCCATCATGTTTTAACTAAAGAGTAATGGCGACATTATGATGACCTTGACTTCCTATAAGGAAAATATGAATTATGATATAAAGAGCAATTGTATATTGGTGGGGTAGGAAAATGTATGATACATAACATATTTTACTGTTTATTTTTCCCTATGGAAATAAATAAAGAGATTTGCCAGACAAAACATTTGTAACTTACGTGAAGTCAGGATATGCTGGTGTTTGGGGGCTGATGGGAATGACCAGTTTGTCACAAGCACTTTATTGTGCAAAAGATGTTTCGTGATTGTGGGTGCTTCCAGATGGATAGCTCTGAACATTACCGACGATAATACAGTGTGCAATTATTCCATATTTTCCTTCTTAGTGGATTTATGGAAAATAAAGCAGCAGTGGGAAAACATGGGAGGGTTAGAAGTGGAAGAGAGTGCCTCAACTCCCCATAACATCCCAGGCAAGACTAGTCCATCCTAAAAGTGAATTGACAGCTATGGATCTAATGCAGATAATATTCATTAAACAAAAAACCTACAGTTTACAAAAACAATGTTAAGGCTCTACAGTTTCCAACCAAGCACTAAAAATCAGGGAAATTGGGAATTAAGGCTTCCAAGCCTTAACGCCACATCCTCCCTAAGGAGGCAGAAAGTGCAAGTGAAATTCTCATTCTCCCAAAGCAGATAAACTATGAGGACAGGATGGAGAATATGATATGCAGAGGTGACTGTGGGGTTGTGGAAAACTGCTGACAAACAACGTAGGGCCACCTACTTCTATTTTTTGTTTAGAGCAGCCCTTCCCCAACCTGGTGCCCTCCGAAGGTGTTGGACTACAACTCCCATCATTGCAAGTCAATATGTCCCATGGTCAGGAATGCTGGGACTTGTCATCTCAAACACCTGGAGGGCAGCAGGACGGAGAACGTTCCATATTCTTACCAAATCCAGGATCTGCCCAATACTTTTCTCTCACACACATCTCGCATATAGCAGCACGCTTGATAAAAAAGGGGCACTATTCATTACAGATCTAGAACCAGAGCATGTGCGAGGTACTTTCAACTTTTGGTCAATATCCTGCCCTTCAAAGAACCAATGTTTTTTTTAAAAAAAATGTGTTTCTATAAAATATACTGTTCACTCCCCACAATCCCTCCACAATACATCATCTCATCAAAGCGACAGAGGAACAGAAAAGGTTTAGTTTGGCTGTCTTGAACTCCTTTCAGATGAGATTAGTTTGCAATCCTGTTCCATTTGGGAGTAAGCCCTAGTGAATTCAGTGGCATAGACTTCTGAGAAGACATGTATAGGATTCAAGTGTAAACCAACCTTGAATCCAGCCTCGTGCTCTCCAGTTGTATTGCACTATAACTCTCATGTTATTGGGAAGACAAAAAGCATTTCATCCTTAATTTAAAAAAATACTTATGCATGAAAGTATTAGGTGGTAGCTCTGCCTTTGATCTCACAATGAACACATGAGAGAAATTCTCTATGTTAGTTCCCCAACATCACATATCTGATATTCTAGAAACATACCTAGAATTAGTTTTCAAACACATGCCATGTGTTGAAAACTAATGTTGATGTCTGAAGGACTATCTGGATTAGGTATTCAAGATTCATTCATTGGTTTAAGATAGTCTATTTAAACTGCACATCTTTTGGAGTTCCTTGATGGATCGCATATCTTTATGCTGGAAAACATGTTGGTGATAGTTTGTTTGTTTTCCTCCTGTGAGTCTGGTCCAATAATCCAGCAGGTGCACTTCTCTCCCACAGATTAGATAAATCACTGCTCACAACAAGGTTTTTCTTTAGGGAGTATTTTACTCATTTAGATAAGCATTTAAAGAACTGAAATCAACTTATTTTCATACATTACATAGTCTCTTTCGTTTGGCAGCCTGTAACAAAATGATGAAGCAAAACAATATTCATGCATTCCTCTGCATTCCTCTGCATTCCTCTGCCCTTTCCACAGCACAAACTGTCTTGCCTGTCCCTTCCAGCTTACCCAGCCAGCTTACCCAGAACTCTTTGCTTTTTTCCTTTCTTTTTATGCAGTTAATAGAGTTAATTCAGGTGTGTCTTATGCCTTAATTCAGAACACCTGCTTTCAATTTCTACTTTCATTCTCTCCTTATCTTCCTTGCTTAAAAAATAATACATACTTAATTACATTCCTTTCAATTACTAACAAACCCCTCCTTATTATTTTTTTCTGATTATTTTCCTTTTTCAACCATTCCTATTTGTCTTACTAATCTTTCATGTTTTTCAACAGTCAAAGATTTTGTAAGAAGATCTGCAATCATCCAATTTGTTTCACAGTAATTCAATGTTATCAAACCTTTTTTCATACAGTCTTTTACATGGTGGTATTTGATATCAATGTGTTTTGTTCTGTTAGTACATTTATCTGCATTTGCCAGTTTAATACATGCTTGGTTATCTTCATAAACTATAACAGGTTTATTCATTTCTATATGTAGATCAGATAACAGTTGCCTAAACCATACAATTTCATTGCACGCTGTTGATAAACTTATATATTCTGCTTCAGTACTAGATATTGCAACTATTCATTGTTTTCTACTATACCATTCAATTAATGAATCTTGATACATTATCATCATTCCTGAAGTGGATTTTCTATCTGATTCATCAGCTGCATGATCTGCATCAACATAACATTCCTGAGGTTGTTAGTTTCAAACATTTGTCACATGACCCGTTAAGGTATCAAAGTATTCTCTTAACACCATTCCAATCTTTCACAGTAGGGTTTTCTACTTTTCTACTTAGAATGCTGACTGCATTATTAATATCAGGTCTTGTTAATTTGGTAATAACTACCAATAACACTCCTATATTTTTCCACATGTTCAAAATTTTAACTTTCATCCCTTTTTTGAGAATCTACTGTCATTGGAGTCTTGACATATTTACTATCTAACATTCTAAATTCTTGCAGCAGTTGTTCTATTTTGTTTTTCTGATGAAGGAGAAAATTACCTTCTGTATCTCTGGTTATTTCTATTCCTAGATAATGAGTTACATGTCCTAAATCTTTTAATTCAAAGTGATTACTTAATTGACTTTCAAATTCTTTCTTTTGTTTATCTGATTCACATATTAAGAGGATATCATCAACATAAAGTTCACTTTGTTTTATATATACAAATGGGTCTGCTATACTTGGGCTGAAACCTATGGATTTTAATGTTTGGTCTATCTTTGTATTCCAACATCTGGTACTTAATTTTAATCCATAGATGGATTTGTTTAATTTGCATACCAGGTTTGGATTTCTTTGAAAACCTTGAGGTTGTTCCATGAACAGTGTTTCTTCTAGATCTCCATAAAGGAAAGCAGTTTTAACATCAAAATGAAATACTTGTAAACCTTTTGTTGCAGCTAATTTTAGTAGTAACCTTATTGTTTCATGCCTTACTGCATCAAAATCTTTTCCAAATTTTTGATTGTAACCTTTAGCTACTAATCGTGCCTTATACATTTCAATTTCACCTGTTGCATTCCTTTTTATTTTATAAATCCATTTACATCCTATTGTTTTACTATTTGGAGGCAAATGAGTTAATATACATTTGGCATTTTTCTCCATAGCATCAATTTCATCTTGCATAGCACTTTGCCATTTTGTAGCAATTTCAGGAGATAATTTTTCTACGTCTGTATAGCTTTCAGGTTCTAGTTTTGTACATAATGCTTTTATTTCACTTATTTGAAATCTTTCAGGAGGTTTACCAAAATTAGACCTTTCTGACCTTCTAAGAGGTATTGGGGATGGAATTGTTTGTGAACTTATTGGAACTTCCCTCCCCTCCTCTTCGTGCATTTTCTGTAATAAGTTTTCTTCTTGTTTAACTTCTAATGGTTGCTCAACTCCTGGTTCAAGAGAATCAGGTTCTCTGATTACCTCATGATCGTTAACTAATTTTGAGCTTCCTTTACTCGATTCTAAATGTACTTCAGTAAATTTTCCTACTGTTTTCCAATTTTGTTCATATGTTTTTATGCTTCTACTTATTATTTTCTTCTCCTGTGGTAGCCACACTCTATAACTTGAATTTTCAAATCCAATTAAGATACCTTTTCTCGCTCTCACACTTGTTTTTCTCTTTCTTTGTGCCTTTGGAATATGTACCCAACACTCTGATCCAAATGCTCGTATGTGACTAATTCTAGGTTTAGCTCTATGGAATTTTTCAAATGGTGTTGTATCTATTGCACTAGAATAAAGTCTATTTTGAATATAATTAGCATAAGTTATACATGCTCCCCAAAACTTTATGGGAAGAGAGGAATCATGTAGCATTGTTCTGACCATATCTTGTAAATATCTATTCCTTCTCTCAGCTATTCCATTTTGTTGTGGCGTATATGGTGCTGTTAATCTATGTTGTATCCCTTTTTCAGATAATAATTCTTCAAATGGTTTTGATGTAAATTCACCTCCTCTGTCTGATTGTATTCCTGCTATTTTTGTATTATATTTGGCGTTTACCCAACTTATAAAATTCTTTAGAGTCTTTTCCGCATCTCCCTTTTGTTTTAACAAATATATAAAACCAAATCGGGAATAATCATCAACTATTATCAAATAATATTTGGCTCCACCTAATGTGCTCTGGAACAGTCCTGCCAAATCAATTTGCAGTAACTCTAACACTCGCTTAGTATTTCTTTCACAACTAATGTTTATAGGAGCTGTTGTTGACTTGCATTCTTTACAAGCATTACAGTCCATAAAAGATTTGCATGGTTTTAGTTTCATATCTGAACATAACCCTGGCATTTTTCCTATTGTCTTAAAATTTGTATGCCCTAATCATCTATGAAATAGATGTATACATTCATCATGTGGAGGCTTATTTGTCACTGTCACTCCCATCCTTCCTTTGTTATAAGTTTCCAAACAATTTTGTCTTATAACATATAATGAATTCTCTAATATTCCTTCTACACAGATTTTTCCCTTTTGCAATATTTCACATTTCTTTTCAAAAAATCTGACTTCAAATTCATAGCATCCAGTTTTGAAACAGACATTAAATTATTTTCAAGTTTTCTTTGCGTACCATCAGCAAGTGTTATATACTCGTTTGCTGGGATCATGGTTTTAAACAATTTTCTTTCATGAGCCAAAAAATGTGTAGCTCCTGAATTTACTATCCATTTCACTTCATTTATCATATTTCCATTATTTGAATTTATTTCAGCAATATGCACAGAGAAAGGCTCTTTCCTCCATTGGAAATATTTATCTTTATCTACAGATGTATTTTCCCAATTTTTCTTGGGGCAATTTCTTTTAAGATATTTCTCAGATCCACATTTATAACATTTACGAATCCCATAAGCTTTTGATATATTTTCACTTTTTTGTTCTTCTATATTTACTCCACCCTTATTTCTTGAACAACCCCCCCATACTTTTTCTTTTTCTTGTCTTCTCTCCCACTCTTGAAGCAATTTTCCTGTAACAAACTCCATTGTTAGGTCTGATTCTGCCATTGCTTCCAAAGTGCAAATTATCCCATGCCATGAGTCATCTAGAGATGATAAAATTATATACACTTGATTTAAAGGGGTATAAATCATATCTCTTTCCTGTAAATCGGCAAAGAGACCCTTCAGTGTCAATAAATGTGCAGACATAGAGCCCCCTTTGCTTAGCCTTGTCTGATACAGCTTTCTTGCAAGGTACACTTTACTGCCTGCAGTCTTTCTCACATGTTGATTCTTTAATGCAGTCCATACGTATTTTGCAGTTAACAGCCCTTTTATTGTCAATAGTTGGCTATCATCTAGACCAAGAATTATTGTGACTCTTGCTCTCTCCTCTCTGCGGAGCCATTCAGGGGGAGGTGGGTCATTTATTACAGGATCCCATATATCTTCTCTCCGGAGCAACAGCTCCATTTTAACAGTCCAACTAACATAATTCTTTTCAGTTAGCCTCTCCAGTGGCAGACTGGAACTTAGGGACACAGCCATTCTGTTCTTTAAATTCCACGAACAAACAGTTTCAATTTACCATGTTGTTACCTTCTTCAAAAGTTAGGAAGATGACTCTTATTTACTCACAGCACTTTTCTTCTCAGGCTTTCACTTGGCTTCCTTTTGGGCTTCCACTGGGTTTCCACTGGGCTTCCTCTGGGCCCATAACCTTTGTTGGTGATAGTTTGTTTGTTTTCCTCCTGTGAGTCTGGTCCGATAATCCAGCAGGTGCACTTCTCTCCCACAGATTAGATAAATCACTGCTCACAACAAGATTTTTCTTTAGGGAGTATTTTACTCATTTAGATAAGCATTTAAAGAACTGAGATCAACTCATTTTCATACAATTCACAGTCTCTTTCTTTCGTTTGGCAGCCGATAACAAAATGATGAAGCAAAACAATATTCAAGCATTCCTAAGCATTCCTCTGCCCTTTCCACAACACAAACTGCTTTGCCTGTCCCTTCCAGCTTACCCAAAACTCTTTGCTTTTTTCCTTTCTTTTTATGCAATTAATAGAGTTAATTCAGGTGTGTCTTATGCCTTAATTCAGAACACCTGCTTTCAATTTCTACTTTCATTCTCTCCTTATCTTCCTTGTTTAAAAACAATACATACTTAGTTACATTCCTTTCAATTACTAACAAAACATCATACTTTAGAACACATGTGGGCAAGAAATAGATCTATCCTGATGTTTTGGACATCAACTCGCAGCATTCCTGATCACTGCCCATTCTGGTAGGGGCTTTTACGAGTTGAATTCCAAAACATCTGGAGATCTACATTCTGCATGCCCTTGTTTTAGAACAGCATTCCCCAACTTGGTGCCCGTCAGATGTGTTGAGTTGCAACTCTCAACATGAGGAGATACTCTTTAAAAAGAGAAGTAGCTGGTCCTAAGTTGTTCATCATCATTTCCCACAACCCCACAGTCACCTCTGCATATCATATTGTATATCAAGATGTTTGAGATGACAAGTCCCAGCATTCCTGACCATGGGACAGTTGGGAGTTGTAGTCCAACACCTTTGGAGGGCACCAGGTTGGGGAAGGGCTGCTCTAAACAAAAAATAGAAGTAGGTGGCCCTAAGTTGTTCGTCAGCAGTTTTCCACAACCCCACACTCACCTCTGCATATCATATTCTCCACCCTGTCCTCATGGTTTATCTGCTTTGGGAGAATGAGAATTTCACTTGCACTTTCTGCCTCCTTAGGGAGGATATGGCATTAAGGCTTGGGAGCCTTAACTCCCAATTTCCCTGCTTTTTGGTGCTTGGTTGGAAACTGTAGAGCCTTAACATTGTTTTTGTAAACTGTAGGTTTTTTGTTTAATGAATTTCATGGCTTTGTGTAACGGATGACTGGATATTATACAGTTGACAAGCAAGCCAGCATCAGCTAGGATGTTACATCATTTTGACATCCAATATAAAATCAAAGCTAGTGATATGTGTTGCACCCACTTTTCAAAATAATAAATGAACCCCAGAAGTTATGCTCTCTCACTTGAAATCTGAGGGGTCTCATTTGAATTTTTCAATAGCCAATGTCCAGGAATAAAAGCTTTCTATCACTGACTCATGAGAAGAAGCATTTCATGTTTTGTGTTTGTATTTAGAGAGAACCTGAAAAAAAGTTCTACTGGACTAAAAAAACCCTGATTAATTCTAGAAGCACACAAGATGATACAGGAAAAATCCTAAATTATAATAAGTTACAGTTTACTATATTAATTATTATAGCTCATTTTATGCTACATGCTTTTTCTTCCTGTTTGCATCTTAAAGTAGCAGATTGTGATCATGTTTGTGGTCAAATTTCAAGCCTGCATGGGCTGCATTTCCATCTATAGATGTTTACTTAAAAGACCCATTAAATTTCCTTGGTTCTTTAAAAGCAACATATTTGCTTTTAGATTTGCCACTCTCAGCACTCTGTGTGTGCTATGTATGCCTGCTCCGTCTACCGTATTGTTCCCTGCAAGGCCCAGCCAGGGGATGCCAGTAAATTAAACCAAGGGATGAAGGATGGGATTCCATCAGCTGAGAGCATTTGCTGTAGGTCATGGACCTAACAGGAACGGTGAGGCCAGGTTTCTGGCAGACCCATTTAGGCAACTTTATGGCCTGATAATTCTCTGTTTGGTAGCCTTCAGAAGCCTCATAACACTGTTATTATGGTCTGCCACTTTGTCTTTAGTAGTCTGAGGTCCAGACCTCTTCAGGAAGGGGAATAGTGTCATGTCATAGGGTGACCACATGGAAAGGAGGACAGGCCATCCAAAATGGTGGCCTGCACAACATCTTGTGATACTAAATTCTATAGTTAACCAGAACTGTACACAGTATTCTAAGTGTGGTCACTGTGGTGGGAATTTGAGCCCTCTTGGGTGGTCTAGTGACTCCCTCTTATGAGAAAGGGTCACTTAATTGTTAAAGAGCTAGATCTCTTATGAGAAAGACCTTCTCTCTAATTCTCTTCTATGCGTTGATACATTAATTAGCCTATATGTACTCTAGGGATAACCCTAGGGGGTACCTCCCCTGGATTGGTGACCACCCACCCACTAACTGAAAGGAGTTAGATTCACGCAAGCAACTTAACTCGGTTTGCAGTGGAGACCAAAGAATACTCACATACGATTCAGTCTACAGAAGAAGCTTTAATAGGAATTCATCAGCTGATGGAGCCAGAGAAGAGAACTCTGACTGCTGTACAGAAGCACGGAACATGATTTTATACATGTCCAGAATATGCACACTTTGCATTTCTAAGGGGGGTGGACATTAGGGCAGGCCTAATCAAAGATTACTTCCAAGCAATATCAAAGGCTGACAAGATATATTTTCTGTCGATTACACGATTAAAATTGCTGATTGATGGAATGAACATAAAGCAAGACAGATGCAAGTAACATATGAAGAAGTGAAACTTCTTATGGACAGGATGCCGGCCGCGGTTTTGGCCTGAAGGCAAATATAACTCTTCATCTTCTCTATTTTAAACATCTGTTAGTTTTGCTTCAACAGACAGTTTTGTCTTACATGAAAAAGGGAAATGAAATCCTAAACTATAAAATAAGGTTACAATCAATCAATTATGAATAATTCGTTTTATCTATTGGTATGATCACACCTGAAATAGTCCCTCAACAGTCACACCATAGATTTGTATAAATGCAGTATAGCAGTTTTATTCTCAATTACTTTTCTTATAATGCCTAACATGGAGTTTGTTGTCTTTACAGTTGCCACACACTGGGTTGACATTTTCATTGAGCTGTCAACCACATTCCCAAATTTTTTTTCTCTTGTTTAGCCACTGCAGGCTCAGATCCCATCAGTGTATATGTGATGTTGGGATGCTTTGCTCCCGTGAGCGTCACTTTACAAATGCTTATGTAGAACTGTTGTTACCATTTTGATGCCCATTTTCACACTATGGAGAGATTCTTTTGGAGCTCTTGGTAATCTCACTTCATTTTAAAAACCCTAAATATTTTGGGGTCAGCAGCAAATTTGGCCATCTCACCGCTCACTCCTATATGCATGTTGTGAAGAAAGTGGACAGGGAGGCAGTTTCTCCCTTTCTCATAATATTAGAATGAGGGTGGAAGTGAGCAGTGACGTAGCCATGTTTGGTGACGATACCAAATTATTTAGTCTTGCTAAAACAATGGGGGATTGTGAGGATCTCCATAAGGATCTCTGCATACCGAGAGAATGGCCATGAAAAGGGCAAATGCTGTTCAATGGAAGCAAGTGTAAAGTGATGCACATTGGGGGGATCACAATTTCACATATACACTGAAAGGATCTGAGCTAATTAGGGGTGACTGACCAAGAAAGAGTTTGGAGCAGGGGAGGTGGACAGTTTGATGAAAATGTTGATCCGGCTGCTGTGAAAAAGGCAACCTCCGTGTAAGGCGTAATTAGGAAAAGAATCCTAATTCTTGATCACTAATATGAAAAATAGTAGGTTCTCTGATTTGCACTTGATGTATATGGATACTTTAATCTTACTATAGTAAAAATAACATATTTTCGTATTAGATTCACGACTGTATTAGCAGTAAGTTAGTTGGGAAACAAATGTATTAGGAAGTGCAAAAAGTGAGTGTATTGCATCATTTGTGATGGACTTCTCTATTCATACATAGTTTATAGTATGTAAGTAAAGAACAAACCTAAGGATGCCTTTCTGTGTGTATATATGAGAGAGACAGACACACAGACATAGACAGACAATGGGCCAGACTTCACATTCGTGCAACCACTTCCATACTGGATCCTTGCCCCTCTTGGCTAATAAAAGCTAGCAGGGATGGAACAACTGGCTGGGCCAGGGAAGTGATTAATGCCTCTTTGCAAGAGGGAATGGTCTCAGGCCTCCTGAAAGAGGCAGCAGTGAGACCACTCCTAAAGAAATCTTCCCTGGACCCTGAAAATCTTAATAACTACAGGCCAGTAGCAAATGTTCCATTCCTGAGCAAGGTCCTGGAGCGGGTGGTTGCGAGCCTGCTCCAGGCACTCTTGGATGAGACTGATTATCTGGATCCATTTCAGTCAGGTTTCAGGCCTGGTTTTGGTACGGAAACAGCCTTGGTCGCCCTGTATGATGACCTATGTCGGGAGAAAGACACGGGGAGTGTGACTCTGTTGATTCTCCTTGATCTCTCAGCGGCTTTCGATACCATTAACCATGGTATCCTTCTGGGATGACTGGCTGAGTTGGGAGTGGGAGGCACTGCATTGCAGTGGTTCCACTCCTACTTGGGGGGTCGGCTCCAGAAGGTGGTGCTTGGGGAACATTGCTCGGCCCCGTGGATTCTCCAGTATGGGGTTCCGCAGGGGTCAGTTTTGTCCCCCATGCTGTTCAACATCTACATGAAACCGTTGAGTGCAGTCATCCGGAGTTTTGGAGTGCGTTGTCATCAGTACGCTGATGACACGCAGCTCTATTTCTCCTTTTCATCTTCATCAGGTGAGGCTGTGGATGTGCTGAACCAGTGCCTGGCTGCGACAATGGATTGGATGAGGGCTAATAAATTGAAACTCAATCCAGACAAGACTGAGACGCTGTTAGTGGGTGGTTCCGCTGACCGGATGGAGGTTGTTCAACCTGTTCTGGATGGGGTTACACTCCCCTTGAAGGAGCGGGTTCGTAGCTTGGGGGTTCTCCTAGAACCATCTCTGTCACTTGAGGCGCAGGTGGCCTCAGTGGCACGGAGTGCCTTCTACCAACTTCGGTTGGTGGCCCAGCTACGTCCCTATCTGGACAGGGATAACCTGGCTTCAGTTGTCCATGCTCTGGTAACCTCGAAGTTAGATTACTGCAATGCACTCTACATGGGGCTGCCTTTGAAGGTGGTTCGGAAGCTGCAGCTTGTGCAAAATGCAGCGGCCAGATTGATAACTGGAACCAGTAGGTTCAAACATATAAGACCTACTCTGGCCCGCTTGCATTGGCTGCCTGTATGTTTCCGAGCCCGGTTCAAGGTGCTGGTTTTAACCTATAAAGCCTTACACGGCTTGGGACCACAATACCTGATGGGACGCCTTTCCCGACATGAACCTACCCGAACACTACGTTCAACATCTAAGGCCCTCCTCCGAGTACCTCCTCCGAGGGAAGCTCGGAGGTCAGCAACAAGAGAGAGGGCCTTCTCTGTGGTGGCTCCCCAATTGTGGAACTATCTCCCCGACGAGGCCCGCCTGGTGCCAACATTGTTATCTTTTCGGTGCCAGGTCAAGACTTTCCTCTTCTCTGAGGCATTTGGCAATATCTGAGGAGCCTGGGTTTGTTTTGTTTTGTTTTGTTTTTGTAGTTTTTGAAGTGTTGAAGTGGTTTTTAAATGTACAGATTGTGTGTATGTTGTATGTTTTTGCTGTTTTAATTTTTGTATATTGTTTTTAATTGTTTTTAATCCTATGTAAACCGCCCAGAGAGCTTCGGCTATGGGGCAGTATACAAATATAATAAATAAATAAATAAATAAATATAGACTATTGCATAAAATCCCCCCTGACACTGAGGATAGAACAAAAACCAGGAGAAATCTGGGGAAATCATGTACAGTTTTTTAAAAATTTATTATTGCATTTATATCACACCTTTTTTTCTGCCAAGAAACCCAAGGTGGCATACATAATCCTCCTCCTCTCCATTTTATCCTCACAACAGCAACCCTGTGAGGTGGGTTGGTCTGAGAGCCTGCAACTGGCCCAAAGTCACCCAATGGGTTTCCATGGCTAAGTAGGGAGTAGAACCCAGATCTCCCAGCTCCCAGTCCAACACTTTAGCCACTATGTGACACCCTAATGGTCACCCTAGAATTGAGCCATGCCAAGTTGGAAGCAGATCGGTTCATGCCTTAATTTTTAGGATATTTTTTTAAAAAGTTTGAATTCAAATGTTTTTCTAAAATTCAAGGCATGAACCAATCTGCTTTCAACTTGGCATGGCTAAGTGCCAAGTTTCATCTCTTCATCTTTACTTTCTTTTTTTTAATGTACTGCTCAAGGCCCTAGACCCCAAAGAGGAGTATTGGGTTTGAAGTTTAAAAAAAATCCTAAAACTCAAGGCATAAACAAATCTGCTTCCAACTTGGCATGGCTCAATCCCTACTTAAGAGCTACCATGCTGTCAAGTTTCATCCCTTTATCTTTAAAAGTGAAGGAATTGTAAGCATTTTAGTTAATTTAAAAAATTAAATTGAAGTTTTAAACATTTCTGAAAATCAAGGGATGAACGGATCTGCTTCCAACTTGGCATGGCTAAATCCCTACTTCAGAGCTACCATGGTGCCAAGTTTCATCTCTTTATCTTTAATTTCATTTTTAAAACTTATACTGCTCAAGGTCCTGGACCCCAAAGAGATTTCTGTTTGAACTTTAAAACATTCCTAAAAAACAAGGCATAAACGGATCTGCTTCATACTTGGCATAGCTATATCCCTACTTAAGAACTACCATGATGCCAGGTTTCATCTCTTTATCTTTTAAAATGAGGGAGATGCAAGCATTTTGGTTGATTTATTAATGTTAAAAGTGATTTCAACACATAACACTAGCTTTGATTTTATATTGGATGTCAAGATGGTATAACATTCTGGCTGACGCTGGCTTGGTTGTCAACTGTATAATATCTAGTCATCCGTTACACAAAGCCATGAAATTCATTAAACAAAAAACCTATGGTTTACAAAAACAATGTTAAGGCTCTACAGTTTCCAACCAAGCACCAAAAAGCAGGGAAATTGGGAGTTAAGGCTCCCAAGCCTTAATGCCACATCCTCCCTAAGGAGGCAGAAAGTGCAAGTGAAATTCTCATTCTCCCAAAGCAGATAAACCATGAGGACAGGGTGGAGAATATGATATGCAGAGGTGAGTGTGGGGTTGTGGAAAACTGCTGGCAAACAACTTAGGGCCACCTACTTCTCTTTTTTTGTTTAGAGCAGCCCTTCCCCAACCTGGTGCCCTCCAAAGGTGTTGGACTACAACTCCCATCTTTGCAAGTCAGTATGTCCCATGGTCAGGAATGCTGGGACTTGTCATCTCAAACACCTGGAGGGCAGCAGGATGGGGAATGCTGTTCCATACCCTTACCAAATACAGGGTCTGCCCAATACTTTTCTCTCACACACATCTCACATATAGCAGCACTCTTGATAACAAAAGGGGCACTATTCATTACAGATCTAGAACCAGAGCATGTGCCAGGCACTTCCAACTTTTGGTCAATATCCTGCCTTTCAAAGAACCAATGTTTTTTTTTTCTTAAAATGTATTTATAGAAAATATACTGTTCACTCCCCACAATCCCTGCACAATACATCATCTCATCAAAGCAACAGCGGAGCAGAAGAGGTTTAGTTTGGCTGTCTTGAATACCTTTCAGATGAGATTAGTTTGCAATCCTATACCTCTTGGGAGAAAGCCCTAGTGAATTCAGAGGCACTGGCTTCTGAAAAGACATGTATAGGAGTCAACCTTCTCCAGCCTGGTGCTCCCCAGATGTGTTGCACTGTAACTCCCATGTTATGTGTTATGGGGAAGACAAAAATCAATTCATACTTAATTTTAAAATAATACTTACGCATGAAAGTATTAGATGGTAGCTCTGCCTTTGATCTCACACTGCTGAACAAGTAAGAGAAATCCTTTATCTGATATTCAAGAAACAGACATCCTATGCCATGTGTTGAAAACTAATGTTGATGTCTGAAGGGCTATCTGGATTAGGTGTTCAAGATTCATTCATTGTTGTTTCATTTGGTTTTGACAGTTTATTTAAAGTGATGCAACTCTTTTGTAGTTCCTTGATTGATCACATATCTTAATGCTGGAAAACATCATACTTTAGTACAGATGTGGGTAGAAAATAGATCTATCCTGATGATTTGGACATCAACTCGCGGCATTCCTGATAACTGCCCATGCTGATAGGGGCTTTTACAAGTTGAATTCCAAAACATCTGAAGATCTACATTCTGCCTTCCCTTGTTCTTGAACAACATTCCCCAACCTGGTGCCTGTGAGATGTGTTGGGTTGCAACTCTCAACATAAGGAGATGCTCTAAGAAATGAGAAGTAGCTGGTCCTAAGTTATCATTTCCCACAACCCCACAGTCACCTCTGCATATCAAATTGCATATCTAGATTTTTGAGATGACAAGTCCCAGCATTCCTGACCATGGGACATACTGACTTGCAATGATGGGAGTTGTAGTCCAACACCTTTGGAGGGCACCAGGTTGGGGAAGGGCTGCTCTAAACAAAAAAAGAGAAGTAGGTGGCCCTAAGTTGTTCGTGATCAGTTTTCCACAACCCCACAGTCACCTCTGCATATCATATTCTCCACCCTGTCCTCATGGTTTATTTGCTTTGGGAGAATGAGAATTTAACTTGAACTTTCTGCCTCCTTAGAGAGAATGTGGCGTTAAGGCTTGTGAGCCTTAACTCCCAATTTCCCTGCTTTTTGGTGCTTGGTTGGAAACTGTAGAGCTTTAACATTGTTTTTGTAAACCGTAGGTTTTTTGTTTAATGAATTATTACAATGTTATGGGGATTTTTAACACTTGAGATAGTTGAATGGTTGAAATAAATTATGCTTGATACTAACGCTTTTTACTGCAAATTTACAAATAACTGAAAATGACAACTAAAATATCTACATGACATTCAAAATTTTAGTCTAATTTGGATCAAGATCATTCACCCCCCTCATTTACACACACATGTGTGCATGTCTGTGTGTGAAGTAAGACCAAGCATTGAATAAATAAGCATAGTGTAGTCTATTTGCAGTTTGGGTAGACTAGTGCTGTTCTTAGGTATCATTGTTAAGCAAACATAAAATCAGTAGATGGATACTGCTTTAAGTTCATAATTGTAGAGATATGAATGATTTATCAAATGAAAGCACAGAAACAAAAGGCTAGAGTTGGACTTCCCAGAGCTTTGGGGTCACTTCTTTGAAATGAGTTCACACTTACTATAGGCTGAGCTGCTCTGATATCATGGATTCATTAATGTTCAAACTGCTCAGTGGTTGAACAGTTAACAGAAAGGCCCCAAGGAAGAAGGGGTTGTATGGTTGGTGGGTGTGGCTGGAGAGAAGAGATGAAATCCATCACTATTATAGCAGTGCTCAATTGGTGTATGGAGGTGGAGGGCATATATACCACCCCTCCCGTCAACTGATCTCAGTGGAATAGTGCTACCTGAGGAGAAGAGAGGAGATGAGTGGAGGCTTGAGTTCTCAAGCTAACCTTCACTTTAGTTTATATTTTCCTAGCAGAATGATGAACCCATCATGTTCAAGACAGGGAAGTGGTGCTTTGCTCCCATCATGTTCAATGCATAGCAGCACAGTGGAAGCTAAGCCCCTTCCCCCTGCAGAGTTGTAGATGTTTGCATGTCAAAAACTAAACATTAGGGAGTGGGGCTACAGCCTAGACTTGCTTCTTTTCTATGTGCAGGGGTGGAGGCAGGGAAGGGGGTGGGGCTGTCTGGGGAACCCAGGAAGGCCTGAGGTTCTACACTCCTGATTTAGCTACTGCACTGAATGCTTGGATCCTATTAGAAATTCAGTGATAATATCAATCATGTTTTGAAGAAGGGGCTGGGGGAGGCTAGATGTAGTTCTTCCACACTGAACATCTGAGTGGTACTTTTTTAACTATGCTCTGTTGAAGGCAGCCTCGGGAGCTGTATAAGCATACAGTTGTATTGGACCCATGGTGTATGGACATGAGAAATTCAAAGTTCTTTAGAAACTATTAGTAATACTAACTGAGTATTGCTTTGGAAAGCTTTCATGACAGCAATTGATGGGGAAATTGTGAATTGATAAAGAGATATTCCAGATATAGTTCAAAGTAAATGTAACTTAATTCTTTAAAAAAGATTCAAATACCACTCCACATAAAAGATTTAATCCCCTTTTCTTGGTGTTATACATAAGACACAACCCTTTCTGATGGTTTTTGTAATTTTTTAAAAAAACAAGGTTACAAATTGGCATTATAACAATATTGTTTCGAGTGTCTTTGGAAGAACATGAAGAAAGCAGAAGTTTTTTGTGCATCTATATTAGGGGGGAAGTGCCACATCACAGTCTTCCATTCCTCCTCCCCCTTTCTCTTTCCACTGCCATTACATTTTTCCTGAGAAGTGTTTGTTTAATCTCCAGGACCATTTTATGTGGTTGGGATTCTCAACATCCTAAAGAGATTAGGAAAGTCCCCCCCCCCCCCAATTCCAGTACCAGCTCAATGAGCCAAACTCTTTATTCCTCCTCCTTGAGGTGGGATTGAAAGATCTTTGATGTTATTTATATGCAAAACAAGGGCTCAGTTCAGAAGCTCTAGTGTGAAAGGCCTTTGACATCCCTGTCAAAAAGGGTTGTGGGAAAACAGCAAAAGCTGGGAGTGGCTTTATGTAGCTGCCTTTGTTAAGAAGCTGACATCAATGGAGAACTAACTGTACAAGAAACCAGGGACAATGCACTAAAATAGGTGTTTTAGGAAGTTTCTTTTCATCATTTGCTAAAGGTTAAAAAAATGCTGGAGTAACTGAAACTGAAGTAATTAAATGTTTGTACACAAATCTATATGTGTCAGATAGCTAGCATTTAATTCCCATTCTCTGTTAGTATATACTAATATTCTGAGTAGACATGCATAGGATTGTACTGTAAGTAATCTGACTGACAGAAGTAGAATAAAAACAAGAAGGGGTCATGTGGCATTTTAAAGAGTAACATTGTTGTTTTTTAAGGTACCATAAAACTCTTTGTTGTTTTTGCTACAAAAGACTAACATGGGCCACCCGCTGGAAAAGGTAGAATGCTTGTTGATGTATTAGTGTCAGACTGAGGAATAGAAAGGAAAGCAATTTACAACCAAATGGTTGATCCATCTAAAGAGCTTGTATAATGTAGACATAATGCTGGATCCCACTTAACTGTGATGTGTATCCCCCACACCCATCCTCCCTCCCTCCCTCCTGGAAGTACATTCTCCCCTCCCAGAGTCCTCATTCTCTGATCATCAACCAGAGTTTTGCATTGTTCTGTTGGGTGTTTCTCCACTCTTTCTCCATGGCATTGGTTGACAAAGACACATGGGGGAAGCAACACAGGTAAAGCTAGAGGTGTGAAAGCCCGGTAGGGAAAAAACCAGGAAAATTCAGGGGAGAAAAAGCATTTTTTCCAGTTTTTTCAAAGCTTTTTGGGGGGGGGGGGTTCCCCGAAAAATTGAAAAAAAATGAAGAAAAAACAGATTATGGAATGTTTTATTTTAGCATGATGCATAAAATGTTTAAGACAAGGTGTTTATATATTTACTTCTCCAAAAGATTTCTAAAAGCTATGTACAGTATCAAATTATTACAATTTCTGTGCACCAAGGACAAACAAGTCCTAGGTTGCAAACTGAGAGACTACAACTCTCAAATGCAAGAGCAAGATGCATTTCTGCCTCTAGGGGGCACTGCCATTGAAGAAGAGGCTGAAACTGATAGTGATAGCTATAGCTCAGAAAATGAGTCTGATTAAATTTCATGTGTATTCATTAGATCTTGGTCCCCCTCTTTTCTCAGTTCTTTTGATGGAAATTGGTGCTTTATGTCTGCTTGACACTGTGGAGGACTAGCGGAGACATAAATAAATTTCCTTGTTACTAACGTTGATGGTTTCTTCTGTTTGTTTGTTTTAATTGTTTTTTGCCTGCTCCTCATAAACTGGCAAAACCAAAGAGATTCCTTACAGTTCAGGTGTCCCTTACAGTTCAGGAGCTTGTAGCTCCATATGTTTTTTTTAAAAAAAGGTAAACATTTTAAAAAGTAAATTCAATTTGTAATAATTGCTTGACAGCACTATACTTTTAATATACCAAATGTGATAATTTTATGCCAGATCAACTTTTATATAACTACATTTTATGTTCCTAAAGTAACAAAATGATTTTCAATCTGTAAAAAGTGCTAATATTGCATTTTTTCAATTTTTCCAAAAATGTTCAATTTTTCCCAGAAAACACCCCCCCCCCTTGAAAAAACTGGGTTTTTTTTTTCATGGCTTCAAAATTTTGGGAAGTTTTACATCTCTAAGTAAGGCTGTCTAAAAATTACAGTGACTCAGGAGGATTGAACATAAGTCTTCCATTTTTAGCAGGAGGCCCCATTTCAAGTGTTGGTTACCTATTGAGATTAATGTGACTTAAGGGTGCCCAACTTTGGCTGGATTGCTTCTGCCATAACATAGAACTGAAACCCATGGTTTGAGTTTCCCAATGTACAATAGTTTAGAACTGTTTCTCTGTTTCTCAGCATTCAACTTCAGTAGCTGTTGTGTTTTCTTTTACTGGGAAGTTGGCAGTGGCCAAATAAGAAGCCAACTCAGAACTGAACCAAAACTCCTTTTACTTCAGGTAGAACACAAAACAAAGTAATTAACGTAACTCGCCTCAAGGGAGGATTAGGCAAACGACAAAAGAAACAATTGCTTTCTGTAAGAGACCAAAGAGAGAGTCCTTTCCAGCCGGGACTTAAGTATTCGTCTTTAAGTTGCTGTGCTCCTTCTTACTGAGCCGCTCCAACCAACGTCTCCCCACTCTAGCCTCGTCCTGCTTTAGCCTCCTCTGGAATGTTGCATCCTTTAAAGCATCCACCGGCTCCTCCTCCTCCTGGGAAGCAGGTCAGGGTTCCTCAGCTGAAGATAAGTTCCCCTCCTCAGTGCTAATCTCTTGAGTTAACATCCTCTGCAGCTGGAACAAAGACCTGGGGAATCAGTCTATCCCCTGGTGATACCAAGAGGTCCTCTTCTCGTTCAGAATCTGATTCTGCCCCCTCCTCTCTCAACTCATCAGCCTGTTGAGAGAGGAGGGGTAATGATGTTTTTTTTCTTGTTTTAAATTTTTTTAACTGTTTTGTGATTCTTGTGTTTTATATTGTTGTTGTTCCCTGCCTCGATCCAGAGGGAGAGGTGGGTTATAAATTATTATTATTATTATTATTATTATTATTATTCAGGGTAAAAGGAGTTAGACACAACAGTAGCCCTCTCTCATTGTTGTTCTTTAGGGACTGGTATTCAGGCATGCTGCCTCTAGTTCTGAAAGTAGTATAGAGCCATCATGTGTAGTAGCCATTGATAGCCTTATCCTCTAAGTATTGTATGAATAATAATAATAATAATAATAATAAGTTTCTTACCTGCCTCTCCTTCTGAATCAAGGCAGGGAACAACAATAAATATAAATACAAAGACTATAAAACAGATAAATCATTAAAACAAATAAAACTAATACATTATTAAAAACATTATTCAACTCGGTAGGCCTGCCGGAAGAGATCAGTCTTCACGGCTTTCTTAAATTCAAGAAGACTGCTAATTTGTCGAATCTCCTCCAGCAGGCCATTCCACATATGGTAGGCACTCCTGGCTGTTGCATCTATCTGAACTGTCATTTGGAGCGACGGATCCAGGAGTACCGCCAAGCTGCAAACACGGCCTTACAGGGGGAGTGTAATCCCATCTAGAACTAGTTGACATACCTCCAAACCCAGCTTCAGCTGATACGCCAGCTGCACCCGTTCCTAGAGTTGGAAGACCTAAAGACGGTAGTGCACATGCTGGTAACTTCGAGACTCGACTTCTGTAATGTGCTGTACGTAGGGCTACCTCTGTGCCTAGTCTGGAAACTTCAACTAGTTCAAAATATGGCAGCCAGGTTGGTCACCGGTACAGCTAGAGGTGACTATATTACGCCAGCTTTAAAATATCTCCACTGGCTGCCCATTTGTTTCCGGGCAAAGTACAAAGTGTTGGTCATTACCTTTAAAGCCCTATATGGTTTGGGTCCAGGTTACCTGCGGGATCGCCTTCTCCCATACAATCTGCCCTGCACACTCAGGTCCTCTGGGAAGAACTTACTACATTCAGCCAAGACTAGGCTGACAACCATTACCCAAAGGACGTTTTCTTCTGTCACTCCCATACTGTGGAATGACCTGCCGGAGGAGACTCATCAACTTAACAGTCTTTTAGAATTTAGGAAAGCTATAAAGACTGTTCTCTTCTGGCAGGCATATCCAGTGGAATTTTAGAATGTTTTTAGGATGTTTTTATGATGTTTTAATGCAGTTTTAATAATGTGTGCCATGTTTTACACAGTTTTATGTATTTTATCATATTTTATATTTACTGTTGTTCCCTGCCTCGATCCAAATGGAGAGGCGGGTAATAAATAAATTATGATTATGATTATGATTATGATTATGTATGATTATTATTGTGGCCTTTGACAGCAAGCAGCTTTGTCTTGTCTGGATTCAGCTTCAGTTTGTTTTTCCTCATCCAGCCCATTACTGCCTCCAAGCATTCATTCAAAGGAGACTGTAGTGGGAATTTGAGTCCCCTTGGGTGGCCTGGTGACTCCCTCTTATAAGAAAGGGGTCACTTAATTGTTAAAGATCCCTTATAAGAAATATCTTCTCTCTAATTCCTTTCAATGCATTGATACAATAACTAGCCTATATGTAGACTAAGGATAACCCTAGGAAGGGAGTTCCCTCCCATAGATTGGTGACCACCCACCCACTAATTCAAAGGAGTTAGATTCACGCAATCAACTTAACTTGGTTTGCAGTGGAGACCAATGAATACTCACATACGATTCAGTCCAAAGAAGCAGTATTATTTAGGAGTTCATCAGCTGATGGAGCCAGAGAAGAGAACTCTGACTGCTGTACAGAAGCACGGAACATGATTTTATACATGTCCAGAATATGCACACTTCGCATTTCTAAGGGGGTTTGACATTAGGGCAGGTCTAATCAAAGGTTACTTCCAAGCACAATCAAAGGCTGACAAGATATATTTTCTGTCGATGATACGATTAAAATTGCTGATAAATGGAATAAACATAAAGCAAGACATGAAGAAGCAAATATAACTCTTTAACTTCTCTATTTTAACTTCTCTATTTTAAACATCTGTTAGTTTTGCTTCAACAGACAGTTTTGTCTTACATGAGAAAGATGAATGAAATCCTAAGCTATAAAATAAGGTTACAATAATTCAATTTTAGCTATTAGTATGATCACACCTGAAATATTCCCTCAACAGAGACCCACTATCCTTACCTGACACTGTTGTTGAAGGCATACAGAAATATATTTGGGTGTTGTCAGCATACTGATAACCACCCGCCCCATGCCTCCGGATGATCTCTCCCAGCGGTTTCATATAAATGTTAAACAGCATTGGGGAAAGAATGGCACCCTGTGGTACACCACATAGCAGCTCCCTCTTTGAAGAGCAGCTATCCCCAAGCATCACCATCTGGAACCTGGCCGAGAGATAGGACCGGAACCACTGAAGCACAGTACCCCCGATTCCCAATCCCCTCAGGCGCTCCAGAAGGATACCATGATTGATGGTATTGAAACATCAACAGGGACACATGAACAGGGACACACTCCCCCTATCAATACTCAGGTGTAGATCATCCACTAAGGTGAACATAGCGGTCTCAACTCCATATTCTGCCCTGAAGCCAGTTTGAAATGAGAACAGCAGCACAGACAAGATTTCTTCCAAAACCTCAACTATTTATTAACTCATTGGGAAAACTCAGGACAGATAAACTTTATTTGGAAAGAAAAAACCAAGTGTAATTTAAGTGAAAACTTAAATCTACCAGAATGGGACCTGGTTTCTTTGCTTGAAATAAAGACTTTAATCAAATGTCTCAAACCAGGAAAGGCCCTCAGAGTAGACTCAATAACCGCTGGAATTCTGAAGACCAATATAGATTGGTGGACTCCTCTTCTAGCTAATCTTTTTACACATATTAACAATTCTGAACAGCTCCCTTCAGCATGGCTGGAATCTATAGTGATCCCAATATTTAAAAAGATGACAGAGGGGGATGGATTTCCGGGGCTGAAGGGCGAGCGGTGATTTCTCGAGCTCCAGTCATAAATAAAATGTAAAGCTGAGTAGAAAGGAAAAAATATTGTGTAGGAGAGATAAGAGAGGATAAAAGGCTTTGAAAGAACTATTTTTGAAAACTGCTGTAGCCAAATTAAAGAGACAACAAGGAGAGGAGAGGGTAAGATTGGAAAAGAATATTAGGGAACTGGAGGATGAATATATAAAAAATAATGATAAAATTATTGAGGCCCAATTACAAGCAAAAAAGAAGGAATTAGAGGGTATAGAAATTGGGAAAATACAGAGAAACTTGATATATTTAAAAAGAGAATATTTTGAGTACAGCAATAGGAATTCTAAAATGTTGGCCAGATCCACAGAGTCAAGGAAAATGGGAAAGCCAATTAGGGCTATAAAAGATAAATTAGGTAAGATTAATAATTTAATGAAGGATAAATTATGATAAATATTATAAGGAATGATAAATTAGAAGCGGGTATAATAGCCCTAGATATCTTTAAGGCCTTTGACTGTGTGGAGTGGCCAACATTAAAAATATGAATAGATATTATGGGATTTGGAGGAAAATTTAAGGGATTAATAGATCAGTTATATTCGGAAAATGTAGCGGAGGTAATGGTCAATTATGGTATTACAGAACAATTGTTGCTACCCCGAGGAACTAGGCAAGGTTGTCCCCTTTCCCCAATTTTATTTGCAATGGTTATAGAGCTTTTGGCAAATGCAATTAGAGAAAATATGACTATAAAGGGGATAGGGAAAAAAGAAGAAATTAAAATAAGTTTATTTGCAGACGATACATTACTTTCAATTCAAGAACCGATTGAGAAGATGGGGAAACTACGGCATTATCTGGAGGAGTTTGGAGAGATGACGGAATTACAAATAAACTGGCCCAAATCAGAGATGATGATGTTTAATTACAAAGAAGAAGGGAAGCAAGAACTAGTTAAAAGGGAAATGAATATTAAATGAAAAGGAAAAATAAAATATTTAGGAATATATATAACAGAGAATTTGGATAAATTGGAAGAGGAAAACTATAATAGATTAAGGCAGGAGGTTAAAAAGGAATTGGAGGAATACCAGAATATAAAACTTTCATGGTTTGGTAGAATAGCATTATTAAAAATGAAAATATTACCTAAAATTATTTTTTTATTTAGGATGTTGCCAATTAAAATATCAGAAATAGAGTTGAAGAAATGGCAAACAATGTTTAACAATTTTAGTAATGGAGATAAGAAATCTAGAATAAATAAGAAAATGTGGTATAAACAACAGGGAACAGGAGGGTTAGGCCTTCCTAATTTGAAGGGATATTATTTGGCTAACCAATTAAGATATGTAGTGGAAGGTATTCTAGGTTTGGGAGAAAAGTGTTGGTTAGAATTGGAATCCAAAGAAGTAGAAATGGAAATGGAAAATATATACTTTAATAAAATTAATAAGAAATTTGTACAAAGAGTTAGGAATCCAATATTGAAGAATATTTTGGAGATTTGGGCTAAGAATAAGATTAAATTAACACCCGCCATCTCCCCATTAACTCCGGTAGAGATGATGGAGAGCTTCCCAGAAAATCTAAAAGAAGTAATGGGGAAAATATTAAGAAAACAAAACATAAATAGATTAGAAGGAGTGATAAAGATGGACAATTTAAATCAAATAAAAGAAACATTAAGGGAAGAGAAAGTTTCATGGATTAATTGTATGCAATTGGAACAGTGGATAAAGAAGTGGGTAAAAGAAAATAAAAAATGTAGAGAATATACGATATTTGAAAAAATGATAACACAAAGATGAGAGAAGGAACAAAATATGGTATTAAAAGGTATAACAAGTGAAATTTATAAAATATTGATGGTAAAAGAAGAACAAGGGGATGGTTGCAAATTGGTGTGGGAAAATGACATGAAAATTTTAATAAGTAATCAGAATTGGGCAAAGTTATGGGGAGCAAGGAATTTGAAAACTTTATCAGTAAGGATAAAAGAAAATTATTATAAATTAATATGGCGATGGTATTTAATACCAATTAGATTGAATCAAATAGATAAAAAATATTCGGTATTATGTTGGAGAGGATGTCAACAAACTGGCACGTACGTTCATATGTGGTGGTCATGTAAATATGTACAAAAGTTTTGGCAAATGGTATATAAAGAGATAAAAGAGATAACGGGAATTGATTTGGAGTCATCCCCAAAGATTGCATTATTATCAATATATGAAGTGATGAAATGTAATCAGAATACTAAGGATTTAATTACTATGTCACTAACTGCAGCAAGATTAATAATAACAAGGAAATGGAAGATGAAGGATAACTATCAAATGGTTGAGTGGTATAAAGAGGTATGGGATATTGCTATTAACGATAAACTAACATATAATATTAAAGTAGAAAAGGGAATATGTAATAGAAATGAATTTGAAAATATATGGAAATTATTTTTAGAGTATGTATTGTTGAGAGGGAAAGGACACAAACCTGTGCAAGAAGTATCACAATTTTGGAAAATGTAATGAAGAAGAATTGGTTCTGGTGAGGGGTGCACTTGGTGTATAAAGAATGGAAAAGAATGGTATAATTGTAGTTAAGAGCTGAAATAAAATTATTAAAAATAAAAATAAAAAGATGACAGAGAGGATACATCAAACTATAGGCCCATTAGTTTACTGTCAGTTGTGGGGAAGCTGTATGCTAGTTACTTAAATTCAAGGTTCACCACTTGGATAGAGGAGGAAAACATCCTGGGGAATGAACAAGCAGGTTTCAGGAAGGGCAGATCAACTCTCGACCATTGTCTAGTCCTAAACCATCTGGCAGAAAAATATGTGAACTCTTATGGAAATGGTTTGTTTGTTGCTTTTATAGACCTTAATTCTGCCTTTGACACAATAGCAAGAAAAAGACTATGGACTAATTTACAACATTCTACCATAGATAAAAGATTGCTGCATCTTATTAAATACTTATATCAATCCACCACACTACGAGTCAGGTGTGGTTTGGAGGGCAATCTGACAAAACCTATTTTAGCCAACAAGGGGGTTCACCAGGGCTGTATATTAGCCCCCACCTTGTTCAACCTCTGGCAGGGACCAAGGTCCCTTTATTGTTGTATGCAGATGATGCTGTTCTAATGCCAATGTCCAAAATAGGCCTTAAACGCTTACTTTGAGTTTTTATGACTTACTGTAAGGACAATCTACTGACAGTCAATTTCAGTAAAGGGGAGTGGCCTAACGGACATGGAGTAGAGTCAGAACTCTCTTGCTCTCATTAAGAAGCAATGAAATATTTACAAAATCCCTAATTTGGAGGTGATGGTTTCTTGATTAACGATTTGGTTTTGGGTCTGGAAGCTTTACTGCATCTGTGGTGAGAGAAGCAGCTGGATAACTACTATAACAGCAGAGGGGAAAACGAAACTGTTTTGGAGGTGGACGGGAGCTCTGACAGGCAATTACTGAAGGTAATTAATGGACTTTAATTGGAAGCAGCAAGGTTAAGATAACTTTAGAGGGAGAGGTTGAAGTGATTTAAGTGGGAAAAGTGACTTTTAACATCCAGTTGAAGGAGCTAGAAGCTGAAGCGCAACTGTTGATTTGAGCTGAGAGGGTATTTGAGGCGGATAGCGATGATTTAGGTGAGGGGTGCAGATTTATGAGTTTAGCTTAATGAAAAGAAAGCAAAAAGGTGAAAAATCCAGTGCCCCCGCCTGGAGCAGATTATCGAAAGATCATCCATCTGATAGGAACTGGCAGCGGCTTACGAGGGTTGCTGGAACTATGCCAGACAATATGTCAGACAAGCAGCAGCAATCGGACAAGACAGGGAAATCCCCGGGTCACTGCGGAAATACTAAATATGGCACAGCTCCTAAAGCAGTAGGTGCAGTACCAAAACTGGCCAAAGAGAGTCAAGCAGAGACCTCAGATGATTTAATGAGCAAAATTCAGAATGTGATGGAGGTGGCTTTACTGAAGCAGGAGGAAAGATTAATGCAAAGAATCGAGGTGGCTTTACTGAAGCAGGAGGAAAGATTAATGCAAAGAATCAAGGACTCACAGCAGGAATTTATGGTGGACCTTCAAACTGTGGTGGATAATATGGAGAGAATGGAGAGGAATACGAAGAAGCTGCAGGAAGACAGCAAGAAACAGGGGGACCATTTGAAGGAGATGGACTTGCGCTTAATTGCTTTGGAAGATCGGGACAGGAGAGTTAACATTCGAATTAGATTTTTTGGAGAGGGAGAGAGTCCTAAGGATTTAAGAGACATAATCTTGGCATGGATTAAAGAAATTGAACCTCAGGAAACCTGGGAGATGGCGGATATTGAGAGGATCCACAGAGTGGGTTATAAGAAGAAGGGGATGCTTCCAGGAGATATAATTGTCAAATTTGCTAATTACTACAAGAAAGAAAAGTTGATGCAAGCAATTAGATGCCAAGCCCAGCTGATGCTACAAGCAACATCAATTGAGGTTTACCAGGATCTATGCCCTCAAACGGTGCAGTGGCGGAAGAGTGTTAGACTGTGTACAGTGGCTTTGCGGAAGAGATCGATAACATATAGTTGGGGATACCCAGTCTTTCTTAGATTTATGTGGAAGGAGAAGCAACATAGAATAACATCGTGTGAGCAAGGGATGGATCTTCTGGAAAAGCTGGGCTTAGTGGATCCCACGGTTGTTGGAGAAACAAAGCAGGATGAAGGTGCTGGAGGGGAAGTCTGTCCTGATCGTCCACAGGAGGAAGGTGCCGTAGGTGGAATCCGTCAATGAAGAAATATTATTGTAAAAAGGATAAGAAAAGATTATAAGAGAGGGGAGGGTCGGATTTCTGCTCCGGGAATGTTGGGTTGCTTCTCCCCCCCCCCCCCGAAGAGTTCTAAGAATAATTGGGGCCATTGCCCAGGAAGGTCTGGTGAGGAGGGGGGTGAAGATGGGGGGTAAATGTGGGGGGGGGACGGTGAGAGAGGGCGGGGTATGTGTATCACAGAGGGAGACCAATATAGAGATGTGGGTGAAAGAGAGAGATGGAAAATAAATTAAGGGTTGCAACTTTAAATGTTAAAGGGCTAGGAACTGTTATAAAAAGGAAGAGAATAGAAATGTTATTAAAAAAAGAGAAAGCTGATGTAATTTTTTTGCAGGAAACTCATCAAACAAAGGAGGGTGTAAATGAGCTTCGGATGAGGGAAGTGGGCGTTTACGAAAAGTCTTTTGGCACTTCTAAAGCGAGAGGTGTAGCGATTATAATTTCAAAAAAATGTGGTATTACTATACAAAGGGTGAAGAAGGATGAAGCGGGAAGGTTTCTGATAATTTCTTGCATGGTAGGGGAGGAGGAATATGTATTGATTAATGTATATGCTCCAAATGGAAAACAAATGGAATTTTTCGATGAAGTTTTTAATGCGGTGGGTGAAGTGGGTAAAAAGAATATTGTGATGGCAGGTGACTTCAATATGGTATTAGACAAGGGGAAAGATAGGGATAATATATTAAGAGTTCTTAAGAGTGGTGGGAGGACGGGGTTAAGCAAATTAATGGAGAGAAAAGAATTAATGGATGTTTGGAGAGTATTAAAAGGGGAAGAAAGGAAATATACTTTCTACTCACCAAGGTTTAAGAGTTATTCCAGGCTGCTCCCTTCTTCTTTTACTGAGAACAGTAATGTGTTGAAGGGCTTTGTGCGAGAGGACTTGTTTGTGGCTGGCTTCCTGATTCCTTGTCTTTCCAATCAGTCCTCCTCATTCCAGATTCCCAAAACTTTTCTTTCCAGTCCATCCATTCACCCCAATCTTTCTCTTGAAGATGATGATGATGATGATGATGATGATTGTTATTATTATTATTATTTGCATTTATATACTGCTCCATAGCCAAAGCTCTCTGGGCAGTTTATAAAAATGAAAAGCATTGAACATTAAAAAAAGATATACAAAATTTTAAACCATGAAGAGCATAAAAACAGGCTATAAATACAATATCCATTTAAAACAACTTTTCTGGGCCAAACAACAACAACAACAAAACTCTCAACATACGCTATTAAATGCCTGGGAGAAGAGGAAAGTCTTGACCTGGTGCTGAAAAGATAACAATGTTGGCGCCAGGTGAGCCTTGTCGGTGAAATCATACCATAATTGGGGGGGGCACCACTGAAAAGGCCCTCTCCCTTGTTGCCACCCTCCATGCTTCCCTCGGAGTAGGCAACCGGAGGAGGACCTTAGATGTGGAACGTAGTGTACTGGTAGGTTCGTGTCGGGAGAGGTGTTCCATCAGGTATTGTGGTCCCAAGCCATGTAAGGCTTTATAGGTTAAAACCAGCACCTTGAATCAGGCTCGGAAACGTATAGGCAACCAATGCAAGTGGGCCAGAGTTGGTCTTATACGTTCAAACCTCCTGGTTCCTGTTATCAATCTGGCCGCTGCATTTTGCACAAGCTGCAGCTTCTGAATTGTCTTCAAAGGCAGCCCCACGTAGAGCGCATTGCAGTAATCAAACTTGGAGATTACCAGAGCGTAGACAACTGAAGCCAGGTTATCCCTGTCCAGATAGGGCCATAGCCGGGCCACCAACCGAAGTTGGTAGAAGGCACTCCATGTCACCAAGGCCACCTCAGCCTCAAGAGACAGAGATGGTTCTAGGAGAACCCCCAAGCTACGAACCTGCTCCTTCAGGGGGAGTGCAACCCCATCCAGAACAGGTTGAACACCCTCCATCCAGTCAGCAGAACCACCCACTAACAGCATCTCAGTCTTGTCTGGATTAAGTTTCAGTTTGTTAGCCCTCATCCAGTCCATTGTTGCAGCCAAGCACATTCACAGCCTCACCTGATGAAGATGAAAAAGAGAAATAGACTTTGTGTCATCAGCGTACTGATGACAGCGCACTCCAAAACTCTGGTTTCATATAAATGTTAAACAGCGTGGGGGACAAGACTGACCCCTGTGGGACCCCATACTGGAGAATCCACAAGGCCGAGCAATGTTCCCAAAGCACCACCTTCTGGATCCACCCCGCCAAGTAGGAGCGGAACCACTGCAATGCAGTCAGTTGTCCCAGAAGGATACCATGGTCGATGGTATCAAAATCTGCTGAGAGATCAAGGAGAATCAACAGAGTCACACTCTCCCTGTCTTTCTCCCAACATAGGTCATCATACAGGGCGACCAAGGCTGTTTCCATGCCAAAGCCAGGCCTGCAGCCAGACTGAAATGGATCCAGATAATCAGTCTCATCCAAGAGTGCCTGGAGCTGGCCAGCAACCACTAGCTCAAGGACCTTGCCCAGGAATGGAACATTTGCCACCGGCTCCATAACCTCTCGCATGTCATTCTGTAGGTTAAGCAAATAATTGATCACCGACTCCTTCTCTTCCTCCATTTCAAACCGGCTTCAGGGCAGGATATGGAGTTGAGACTGCTATGGTCGCCTTAGTGGATGATCTACGCTTGAGTATTGACAGGGGGAGTGTGTCTCTGCTGGTACTTCTGGACCTCTCAGCAGCTTTCGATACCATCGCCCATGGTATCCTTCTGGAACGCCTGAGGGGATTGGGACTCGGGAGCACTGTGCTTCAGTGGTTCCGGTCCTACCTCTCGGGTAGGTTCCAGATGGTGATGCTTGGGGATAGTTGCTCTTCAAAGAAGGAGCTGCTATGTGGTGTACCAAAAGGCGCCATCCTATCCCCAATGCTGTTAAACATCTACATGAAATCGCTGGGAGAGATCAACCGGAGACATGGGGCGAGGTGCTATCAGTATGCTAATGACACCCAAATATATTTCTCTATGCCTCTGACAACAGCATCAGCTAAGGATAGTGTGTCTCCTCTGAATGAATGCTGGATGGGGTTACACTCCCCCTGAAAAGCTGTGTTCGTAGCTTGGGAGTGCTCCTAGATCCGTCACTCCAAATGACAGCTCAGATAGATGCGACAGCCAGGAGTGCCTAATATCAGCTTCGACTGATATGCCAGCTGCGCCCCTTCCTAGAGTTGGAAGATCTAAAATCAGTAGTGCACACGCTGGTAACTTCGAAACTCGACTTCTGCAATGCGCTGTACATTGGGCTACCTCTGTGCCTAGTCCGGAAACTTCAACTAGTTCAAAATATGGCAGCCAGGTTGGTCACTGGTACACCTAGGGGTGACCATATCACACCAGCTTTGAAATCTCTCCACTGGCTGCAAATTAGTTTCCGGGCGAAGTACAAAGCGTTGGTCATTACCTTTAAAGCCCTACAGGTTACCTGCGGGATCGCTTTCTCCCATACAATCCGCCCCACATGCTTACGTTCTCTGGGAAGAATTTATTACAGTCAACAAAAACTAGACTGACAACTGTTACCCAGAGGACCTTCTCTTCTGCCACTCCCAGATTGTGGAATGACCTGCGGGGAGAGATCCGTCAACTCACCAGTCTTCAGGAATTTAAAAGATCTATAAAGACTGAGCTCTTCCGGCAGGCCTACTCAGATGAATTTTAAGTGTTTTATTGGTGTTTTATTGGTATTTTAATGATGTACTGGTTTTATGTATTTTTAATCAGTTTTGTGTGTTTTGTGATGAAGTTGTTCCCCGCCTTGATCCGGAGGGAGATGCGGGTAATTAATTAATAAATAAATAATAATAATAATAATAATTATTATTATTATTATTATTATTATTATCTCTCCTTCCCAGCTCTTCCTTAGTATGCTCAGGGGACCCCTCACATTTGTCCCCAGCATCAGCTCAAAAGGGGAAAACCCTGTAAAATCTTGGGGCACCTCCCTAAAGGCAAATAGGAAGTAGGTCCTAGTCCATGGGATGATCAGCAACATAGGCCCTAATCATTTGTTTGATAGTTCCTTTGAACCTTTCCACCAGCCCATTTGTTTGGGGGTGAAAAGCGGTTGAAGTTATATGCTTCACACCGGAACATTTCCACAAACACCTCATCACGTCAGAAGGGAATTCAGTACCCCTGTCACTAATTATCTCATGAGGAAATCCCAGCCTACAAAAAATCTTCAATAAGGCTTCTGCAACAGATAGGGCATCTACATTCCTCAGAGCATCTGCATCTGGGAATCGAGTAGCAAAATTGATAATGGTTACTAGGAACCGCTTTCCTGATTGCGTGGGTCTAGGAAAGGCCCCACCAAGTACATAAATAAAAGGGCTTATTTATCAGCTGTAGGGGATTCAGGGGTGCTCTTACTTTGTCCCCACTTTTCCCCACCCTTTGACAACTCGTGCATGATTTGCAAAAGGCAGTAACTTCTTGGGCTATGTTTGGCCTGTAATACTGGACCATTAAACATTTCTGGGTCTTGCCTATTCCTAAGTGGCCTGCCAAACAAAACTCATGGGCTATTTTTAGCAGCTGGTCCCAGTAAGGCTTGGGAACCACCAACTGCTTTTCCACCTTCCAACTTCCTGGTATTTTCACTGGCAACCACTTTCTATACAAGAGCCCATTTTCCCATAAGAACTGCTCACAAGTATCCAAATCTCCTGCCTCTGCCTGTGATTTCATAGCTGACAGTCTGGTAATTGCCACAGTAGACAGTTTGAATGAAGCATCAACCTGGGGAATCTCTGGAGTAGCTAGGTTTTTTTCACTGGGGTTGCTAGGCAACTCAGCAGGCAAACTCCCTGTGCCTTCTACTTCTCTACAAGTCTCCACATCTGTCACAGATCACATAACTACATAAACCTTTTTGCCATTTGCCCTCATAAGATCCTTTCCTAATATCAAAGGCTCTTCTTGACAGGCATTCACTCCCAATGAAACCTTTCCTTTAAAATCTCTCCAGGTAACTTCCATCTCTGCAATGGGAATTTCAAATGAGACCCCACTCACAGGTTTAATAGAAACCGACTTGTGAGGAATGATCTCCTCAAGCCCAACCAAATCTCCTCAGATTAGAGAAATACTCGATCCAGTATCTAGGATAGCTAAATGTTTCATCCCATTAATCGTAACTTCCTCCCATAAGGACTGATCTGACCCTTGCATGTCTTCTCACCGCAATCGGTAACACTGTGGACTCATGTCACTCTCAGTATTTTCAGTCATGTACACTCTCCTGACTGAAGTACTTTTCTCTTTTTTCTCCTGAAGTCTACGACACTGAGGTCTTATATGCCCTACAAGCCCACAATGATGCCAAGTGAGATCTGTTTTGCCAAACAAAGGTCTGGTTGGTGTTTCCCGCCTTTTCTGTTGTTATCTGGCTTTTGGCTCCCTCAGCTTCTCTCTTGAACCCTCCTGGTGTAGATATAGGCTTCATGTCAGTCTCTTTCTTAGACTTGCCAGCCATATTATAACCTCTGTTCAAGGAGAACTGGTCTGCCAACAAAGCCGCATCTTGATATGTTTTAGGGCCACGATCTCTAACCAATAAACGTATGTCATGAGGTATCTGGAAAATTAGTTGATCTCTGATCATAAGATCAACCAAATCCACTTGGGTTTTTACCTCAGCACAGGTAATCCATTTGTTAAAATGGTCATCCAACCTGTGGCTTAATTCCACAAATGATTTTGAGGAAGCAGCATTGGCATTTCTGAATTTCTTTCTGAAGTATTCAGGGCCATGCCAAAATCTTTTGTACACTGCTGCTTTGAATGTCTCAAAGTCAATCACTTCTCCCACAGGAAAGCTATTATATATTTCAGCCAAATTTCCCCTTATCAGGTTTGGGATAAACTTTATATAATCCCATGGTTTTACTTCTCACATCATGGCTGCTTTTTCAAAGGTATTAAAGAAAATTTGCTGGTCTTGCCTCTCTATGTATGCAGTGAAATCTTTTTGAGATCTTAGGAGGTTTGGCTCCTTCCTCAGTTTTCCATTTAATTTCCTGCTCAATTTTCTTTTTCTGCAAAACAACACGTTCTAATTCCACCTCACAATCTCGCTCTTTCTGCTGCAACTCAGCACTCCTCAACTCCCTATCAGCTTCCTGTTCTTTTTCTTTCAGCCGCAACTTGGCTTTCCTTAACTCTCTATCAGCCTCTTGTTGTTTTAACTTTTCCAACTCAATTCTCTCTTGTAGTCTTAATTCCATGTCCTTTTGTTTTAATTTCTCCCTTTCCAGCTCCACACACTGAGGAGACATTTCCACAGCTAATGGCTGCCTAGGGTTCACCTCACGTTCACCAGCACCACTAACTCGATAGAATTCAATAAGGGACCATTTTAATTCGTCAACTGATTTGCCTTCAACCAGCAAACCCAGTGTCTGACATCTGTCTGTAAGGGCATCTTTCTTTAACCCCAAGATCTCCATGTTTCTACTAGACAGATAGATGTAACTTTAATAAATAAAATGAGACTAGGATTATTAAAATGCAATCAGGAGTTTAAAATCTTGAAATGGTAACACTTCTGTACCACCACAGGGAAAATAACTTGTCAGACAGTTGTATCAAAACAACTTCTGACCTGAATATAATGTAGCTTTAACAGCTAAACACAGTACTTGACACAGTAACTGTATCTCACAGAGCCTTCTTTTTAAAAAGGAGATTCCTTGCAATTTCTGATCACAGCAGCTGACCAGAAAATTTACCTTGAAATCCCACCTCTGCCAGCAAATATGTGCTGCCATGGCCTAAAATACTAGGCCTAGATGAGCATACCCCTCTCAGGCTAAGAATCCACCAGTTAAATACCTGAGGGAAAGGTAAAAGGGTAAAAGACGCACCACATTTCCCTTATAGCAGAGGGGGAAAGGTGTTAAGGGTTTTGAATAAGGTCCTCCTGTGAGTATATTGGCTGAGAGTGTAATGATATGTGTTTCTTTATTAAACTTATAGACAAGGTTAAAAAGCCAAGCTGACACGTGGTTTGTGGTAGCAAAAATAAAAGAAAACGTTTATTGTTGTTAACAATTCTTTTAAATGAATTTAACACCTGCCTATTCTAAACACTTCTAATAATTTACTAATAATCCTAAATCCTAATAATCTCTTCACACACACTCCTGACTAGATCACACACAGCTATCTTCCACACAACTAACCTCCACCCAACCAAGACAATAAGATAAACTAAAACACTCCCTCACACTATATATATCATTAAACAAAAAACCTACGGTTTACAAAAACAATGTTAAGGCTCCACAGTTTCCAACCAAGCACCAAAAAGCAGGGAAATTGGGAATTAAGGCTCCCAAGTCTTAACGCCACATCCTCCCTAAGGAGGCAGAAAGTGCATTCTCCCAAAGCAGATAAACCATGAGGACAGGATGGAGAATATGATATGCAGAGGTGACTGTGGGGTTGTGGAAAACTGATCATGAACAACTTAGGGCCACCTACTGCTCTTTTTTTGTTTAGAGCAGCCCTTCCCCAACCTGGTGCCCTCCAAAGGTGTTGGACTACAACTCCCATCATTGCAAGTCAGTATGTCCCATGGTCAGGAATGCTGGGACTTGTCATCTCAAACACCTGGAGGGCAACAAGATGGGGAATGCTGTTCCATACCCTTACCAAATACAGGGTCTCAAACACATCTCTCAAACACATCTCGCATATAGCAGCACGCTTGATAACAAAAGGGGAACTATTCATTACAGATCTAGAACCAGAGCATGTTCCAGCAACTTCCAACTTTTGATCAATATCCTGCCCTTCAAAGAACCAATTTTTTTTTCTTTAAAATGTATTTAAACAAAATATATTGTTCATTCCCCACAATCCCTCCACAATACATCATCTCATCAAAGCGACAGAGGAGCAGAAGAGGTTTAGTTTGGCTGTCTTGAACTCCTTTCAGATGAGATTAGTTTGCAATCCTATACCTCTTGGAAGAAATCCCTAGTGAATTCAGTGGCACTGGCTTCTGAGAAGACAAGTATAGGAGTCAACCTTCTCCAGCTTGGTGCTCTCCAGATGTGTTGCACTTTAATCCTCATGTTATGTGTTATGGGGAAGAAAAAAATCATTTCATACTTAATATTAAAATAATACTGATACATGAAAGTATTAGGTGGTAGCTCTGCCTTTGATCTCACACTGCTGAACAAGTAAGAGAAATCCTTTATCTGATATTCAAGAAACAGACATCCTATGCCATGTGTTGAAAACTAATGTTGACGTCTGAAGGGCTATCGGGATTACCGTATGTATTCAAGATCCATTCATTGTTGTTTCATTTGGTTTATACAGTTGATTATTTAAAATGATGCAGCTCTTTTGTAGTTCCTTGATTGATTACAATGCTGGAAAACATCATACTTTAGTACAGATGTGGGCAGAAAATAGATCTATCCTGATGTTTTGGACATCAACTCGCGGCATTCCTGACAACTGCCCATGCTGATAGGGGCTTTTACAAGTTGAATTCTAAAACATCTGGAGATCTACATTCTGCCTTCCCTTCTTCTTGAACAACATTTGCCAACCTGGTGCCTGTCAGATGTGTTGGGTTGCAACTCTCAACATAAGGAGATGCTCTAAGAAATGAGAAGTAGCTGGTCCTAAGTTGTTCATCATCATTTCCCACAACCCCACAGTCACCTCTGCATATCAAATTGCATATCTAGATTTTTGAGATGACAAGTCCCAGCATTCCTGACCATGGGACATACTGACTTGCAATGATGGGAGTTGTAGTCCAACACCTTTGGAGGGCACCAGGTTGGGGAAGGGCTGCTCTAAACAAAAAAAGAGAAGTCGGTGGCCCTAAGTTGTTCGTGATCAGTTTTCCACAACCCCACAGTCACCTCTGCATATCATATTCTCCATCCTGTCCTCATAGTTTATCTGCTTTGGGAGAATGAGAATTTCACTTGCACTTTCTGCCTCCTTAGGGAGGATGTGGCGTTAAGGCTTGGGAGCCTTAACTCCCAATTTCCCTGCTTTTTGGTGCTTGGTTAGAAACTGTGGAGCCTTAACATTGTTTTTGTAAACTGTAGGTTTTTTGTTTAATGAATTTCATGGCTTTGTGTAACAGATGACTGGATATTATACAGTTGACAAGCAGCCAGCATCAGCTAGGATGTTACACCATTTTGACATCCAATATAAAATCAAAGCTAGTGATATGTGTTGCACCCACTTTTCGAAATAATAAATGAACCCCAGAAATTATGCTCTCTCACTTGAAATCTGAGGGGTCTCATTTGAATTTTTCAATAGCCAATGTCCAGAAATAAAAGCTTTCTATGACTGACTCATGAAAAGAAGCATTTCATGTTTTATGTCTGTATTTGGAGAGAACCTGAAAAAAAAATTCTACTGGACTAAAAACTCCCCAATTTATTCTGGAAGCACACAAGATGATACAGGAAAATATTCTAAATTAGAATAAGTTACAGTTTACTATATTAATTATTTTAGCTCATTTTATGCTACATGCTTTTTCTTCCTGTTTGCATCTTAAAGTAGCAGATTGTGATCATGTTTGTGGTCAAGTTTCAAGCCTGCATGGGCTGCATTTCTATCCATAGATATTTACTTAAAAGACCCATTGAATTTCCTTGGTTCTTTAAAAGCAACGTATTTGCTTTTAGATTTGCCACTCTCAGCACTCTGCGCGTGCTATGTATGCCTGCTCTGTCTACCCTATTGTTCCCTGCAAAGCCCAGCCAGGGGAGGTCAGTAAATTAAACCAAGGGATGAAGGATGGGATTCCATCAAGTTCAGCTGAGAGCATTTCATGTAGGACATGGACCTAACAGGAACAGTGAGGTCAGGTTTCTGGCAGACCCATTTAAGCAACTTTATGGCCTGATAGTTCTCTGTTCGGTAGCCTGCAGAAGCCTCATAAAGCAATGGGCATATGAACACAGTTATTATGGTCTGCCACTTTGTCTTTAGTAGTCTGAAGTCCAGAGCTCTTCAGAAGGGGGAATAGTGTCATGTTATAGGGTGACCACATGGAAAGGAGGACAAGCCATCCAAAATAGTGGCCAGCACAACATCTTGTGATACTAAATTCTATAGTTAACCAGAATTGTACACAGTATTCTACGTGTGGTCATACCATAGATTTGTATAAAGGCAGTATGAGACTGGCAGTTTTATTCTCAATTACTTTTCTTATAATGCCTAACATGGAGTTTGTTGTCTTTACAGCTGCCACACACTGAGTTGACATTTTCACTGAGCTGTCAACCACATTCCCAAGTTTTTTTTTTCTTGTTTAGTCACTGCAGGCTCAGATCCCATCAGTGTATATGTGATGTTGGGATGCTTTGCTCCAGTGTGCATGCTTATGTAGAACTGTTGTTTACAAATGCTTGTAAAGGAGTTCAGATAGACTGCGCTGGTTGGAGAACGAGAGTGAAGGCTGGGGGGGGGGAAGTAGTATAGATAGCTGAGAGGACTGGTTAGAGTAGGAACATACCGCTGTAGCAATTAGAAAGACAAACGGCCCTGAGCTGCCACCTGGGAGGAGATAAGGGATTCAAGGACTCCAGAGCAGGAAGGCCGGGGCTATCGCAGGCTGTAAAAACTTCAAGGCCAGCGGAGGAGGTGTGAAGAAGAGATGAGCTCTGGCGCCGGGATGGGAGGGGGAACATTCCAAGGAAAGGGGACAAAAACCCTAACCGGGAAGAAGGGGCTGGTCTTGGTGGGGAAGGTGATGCCAAGAGTTAGTCGCACTGGAGAGGCAGGCCACTGGTCTCGGGTTGGCATCGATGGGCCTTGCTGTAGAGAATGGTTTTAGACCGCTGAACCTGTTCTTTTGATGAATAAAGCTGCTTAAAGAACTACGTGAGTCCTGGTTTGTGTCTCTGAGTTCTGCACATCCTGACAGGAGAATTGCCCCAGGGCAGTTCTTCCCTTACATGGTGGCTTAGCGGTGGGATGTTGTGCAGAAGCGGAGAAAGCAAACAGTGACGATAAGTGGAGAAGCGGTGACAGAAATGGCCAAGAAAGAACTAAAGAAGATGCAAGGTATTGAGACAGTGGAGCAGTTCCTGCCAGTAGTCGGGGGAGATGGAGGGGCCATGGGGCCCGGGCAGGCGACCATCGAAGAGTGGGTCGTGGGTGAAGGCTCAGGAGGGGTGACGGAGCTGAAGAAAAGAGCAGCAAAGAAACAGGCCCCTGTGGAGGTGTCGGTCGACGAGACCCGGGGCGGGGCGCGGTCGAAGGCGCCGCTACCGGAAAGCAGGGACAGCGGAGAGGTGGAAAGGAGCCTCGCGAAGGAAGAGATGGATCAGCAAGAACGACGGATCCGGCAGATGTATGCAGACTACCTGGAGCTGGCGACACAACAGATGAGGTGGGCTAAGGTGAAGGAGGAGGCCCTCCAGCAGACAATGGCCACCCCGGCGCCGCCGACAGCACCTCGGTTGGATAGACGGATGTTCCCGGCGTATAAGGAAGGGGACGATGCAGTGTCGTTTTTTACAGTGTTCGAGGTGGCGTGCGAAGAGGTGGGAGTGATTGGGAACCAGAGGATGGCCCTGCTCTGAACCCAAGTATCGGGGGCGCTACTAGATCTAATGGCGACACTGCCGAGGGAGTCGCGGTCGGATTATGAGTACTTTAAAAAGCTGGTGAGGACGCAATATGCGCTCTCGGCGGAACATTGTAGAAAGAAATTTCGGCAGCTGACGATGAGAACGAAGGAGACCTATACGGCTTTCGCGACGCGGCTGAAAGCGGCTTTTGAAACTTGGGCAGAAGCGGCGGGAGCGGATAATAAGGAAAAACTGCAGGAGCTGATCGTTAAAGAACAACTGGCCAAGCAATTCCCGGAGCGCTATGATGCCTGGCTGGGGGAAAAGGACCCAAGTACGGCAGCAGAAGCTGCGCAGATGGCGGATCGACTGAGCGCCTTCGGAAAGCGGGAGCCGGAAGGGGGTCGGAGCGGAGGACGCGAGAGAGAGAGTCGGCGCCCGGGAGAAGCGACCCCGGGAAAGAAGGCGACATGGCCAGCGGGAGAGCGCGCCGAGCGCGAGACACAGCGCCTAGGAGTCAAGCCTCCGGTGGAGGGGTGTTTTTTTTGTAAAGAGAAGGGGCACATGAAGCGAGACTGCCCGAAGCTGGCGGCAAGGTACCCGGCGGGGGCAGAAAAACCAGCCCCGGCGAGAGCGTTGGTGCGGGCAGCGGCGGCGGCGCCCGAGTCGTCCTCGTCGAATTGGAGCGATGAGAGTGAAGGGGAAGTGCGAGAGACGGAGTGGGAGTATGCCGCGGCAGCAACTGGAGAGTCGAGCCGCGGAGAAGACACCAGCGAGCCGCCAGTGGGGGTGGCGCAACAAGCGACCCAAGACCTCTCGATGAGCTTGGTTTCGCCGGCGCAGCTCCAATGGAGCCGGAGGCAGTTCTGTGAGTTAATTCGGGTCAATGGGCGGGTGACAAGAGCCCAGCGGGATACCGGAGCTGATGTGTCGTCCATCCATGCCAGTTTGCTGAAGGAGGGACAAAAACTTACCCAACAGACCTTAAGGGTCACGCCATATGGGGCAGCGCCCTTTGAAGCCCCGCTGGCACGTATAGAAGTGGAGTTTGGGGATTGGAGGGGGGAGTTGACAGTATTGGTTCATAAGTCAGGTCCCTTATTTTTGTTAGGTAACGACATATGTTTTAAAACATCTGTTATGCCAGTGATTACACGTAGCCAGCGGGTGAAGGGGGCAGCCAAGACAGGCGAAGAACCGGCGGCGGAGAAGGGACCCTCAGAAGAGGAGGCTAGCGAAGAAATTACTGTGGGGGAGGCGGAGGAGCCGGGATTTCGACAAGGGCAACAGAGAGACCCCTCCTTACAGCCGTGTAGAGATCGGGCGGCGGGGAAAGAGCTGTCCGGAGGAGGGAGACGATGGGCAGGGTTTAGATGGGAAAGAGGAATGTTGTATCGGGTATTCCGCCCAAAGAAAGGGGGGGGGATTGAGAAGAAACAACTGGTGGTGCCCCGGGACTTCAGGACTCGGGTGATGGAGGCGGCGCATGAAACGTTGTGGGGGGGGCACTTGGGGATCCGGCGCACGCTGGCAAGGGTGAGCCGAGGGTTTTATTGGCCCTCTGTGGCGGCGGACATTCGAGAGTTTTGTGGCTCTTGTGGGCCCTGCCAGCGGGTGGGGTACCCAAGGGACCATCCTCGAGCGCCGTTACAACCATCCCCCATTTTGGAAGTCCCTTTTGAGAAGGTGGGGGTGGATATCCTGGGGCCTTTTGCCCCGGCCACGAGAGCGGGAAAAAAATATATTCTCACGCTAGTGGATTATGCCACCCGGTATGCAGAGGCGGTGCCATTGACTTCTATTACTGCAGAACAGATCGCTAAAGCCCTTATGTCTGTGTTTATTCGCTTAGGAATGCCTAAAGTATTGGTGCACGATTTGGGCGGCGGCTTTATGTCCCAACTGTTGAGAGAACTATGGAAGTTGGCGGGCGTACAACAGTGCACCTCGGCGGCCTATCACCATGAAGGAAATGGTCTAGTAGAGAGATTTAATCAGACCTTGGGGAAAATGTTAAAAGCGTATGCTGTGGCACACCACAAGGATTGGGACGTTGCTTTACCGTATTTGATGTTTGCTTACCGGGATGCCCCCCAGGACAGTCTGGGGTTTTCCCCAAATGAAATGTTGTTTGGGAGGGAGTTGCGGGGACCCTTGGTTTTGATGAAAGAAAAGTGGGAGGGGGGAGAGACGACGAAACCTGCCTCAGTAGTGAGTTACATACAAAATCTGCAAAACATTCTTCGAGAGGTGGGGGAGGCCGCGCAGACGAACTTGGCACGGGCGCAGCAGGAGCAGAAACAATGGTATGATCGTAAAGCCAGACTGCGGACGTTCCAGGCAGGGGAGAAAGTGCTGGTGTTAAAACCCGTGAAGCCAGAGAAACTGGCTGTGCGATGGGAGGGACCTCTGGTGGTGGAAAAACGTTTGAATGAGGTGAACTATTTGTTGAAACCCCTACAGGGTCGGGGTCGCTCCAAAGTCTACCATGTAAATATGATGAAGAGGTTCAGAGAAAGGGAGGTGAGAGTGCAGAAGGTGGACCTGGGGGGACCCAGGGCAGAATTATTGAAAGAGTATCGACACAAAGGCGGGTTAGAGCAAGCAACGTTCTCGGAGGCTTTGACTGCCACCCAGCGGATGCAGCTGGAACAACAGCTTCAAAAATTTAGAGAATTGTTTTCAGGATTGCCAGGGAGAACCGATCTTATTACTCATACCATACACACGGGAAATCATCCTCCCATCCGGGTCCCAAACTATAGAATCACAGGGAAACATGCTGAAATTATACAAAAAGAGGTGGACGAGATGTTGGCACTGGGAGTGATACAGGAAAGCCATAGCCCATGGTCCTCCCCCATTGTGTTAGTAAACAAAAGAGATGGGAAAATTAGATTTTGTTTAGATTTCAGGAAGTTAAATTTGATATCTATGGGCGATTCCTATCCCATGCCCCGCACCGAAGAATGTATTGAGACGCTGGGACGGGCAAAGTACATTTCCACATTGGATCTAACCAAGGGCTATTGGCAGGTGCCTTTAGATGAGGAATCGGCCCTGAAGACTGCGTTTGCTACTCCGAAAGGCTTATATCAATTCCGAGTAATGCCTTTCGGGTTGACCTCTGCGCCTAATTCCTTCCAAAGGTTAATGGATGGGGTTCTAAGAGGGTTGGGGGCTTTTTCATGTGTTTACCTGGATGACATTGCGGTTTACAGTCAGACGTGGGAACAACATTTGGAACATCTTGCCCAGGTGCTTGGGCGCTTGAAACAAGCGGGATTGACTGTAAATGCGACCAAGTGTCAATTTGGGTTGGGGGAAGTGACGTATTTGGGACACCAGGTAGGGGGGGGCAGTGTGAAACCGCTGGAAGCGAAGGTAGAATCTATCCAAAACTGGCCGGTGCCCCAGACAAAGAAACAGGTGCAGTCCTTCCTGGGATTGGCCGGGTATTACAGGCGGTTTGTGCCAGACTTTGGGGCTCTAGCGGCCCCCCTTACGGACCTCTGTCGGAAACGACAGCCTGTTAGAGTGCAGTGGACAGCGCAGTGCCAGCAAGCGTTTGAAAGCCTCAAGCGCTGTTTGAGGAGGCGCCCAGTGTTACAAGCGCCCGATTTTGACCAACCGTTCGTCTTACAGACGGATGCCTCTGAAAGGGGGCTAGGGGGGGTGTTGTTGCAGGAAGATGGAAACGGACAGATGCACCCCATTGCCTTCATCAGTAAAAAACTGTTGCCACGAGAGAAAGCCCTGGCTACTATTGAGAAGGAGTGCCTGGCCATCGTATGGGCCATTAAGAAGTTACGGCCGTATTTGTGGGGGCGCCCCTTTCTGTTGCAGACCGACCATTCCCCGTTGTGCTGGCTGGCTAGAGTGAAAAACACCAACCAGAAGTTGTTGAGGTGGAGTTTGGCCTTACAGGACTATGAATTCACGGTTAAACACATTAAAGGGAAGGAGAACGTGGTGGCAGATGGATTGTCACGTCAGTACTTGGAGGCCCAACCAACAGAGCGGGAGCTAGAGAGAACAAGAGAAAGTGGAGATGGAACTGAGAGTGAATTGAGCGAAGCAAGAGAGAGAGGGAGAAAGAGGCTGGAGCCTAGAGTAGGGAGGGCGAAACCCCCTCAGTTCCATCTTAAGGGGGGAGGTGTAAAGGAGTTCAGATAGACTGCGCTGGTTGGAGAACGAGAGTGAAGGCTGGGGGGGGGGAAGTAGTATAGATAGCTGAGAGGACTGGTTAGAGTAGGAACATACCGCTGTAGCAATTAGAAAGACAAACGGCCCTGAGCTGCCACCTGGGAGGAGATAAGGGATTCAAGGACTCCAGAGCAGGAAGGCCGGGGCTATCGCAGGCTGTAAAAACTTCAAGGCCAGCGGAGGAGGTGTGAAGAAGAGATGAGCTCTGGCGCCGGGATGGGAGGGGGAACATTCCAAGGAAAGGGGACAAAAACCCTAACCGGGAAGAAGGGGCTGGTCTTGGTGGGGAAGGTGATGCCAAGAGTTAGTCGCACTGGAGAGGCAGGCCACTGGTCTCGGGTTGGCATCGATGGGCCTTGCTGTAGAGAATGGTTTTAGACCGCTGAACCTGTTCTTTTGATGAATAAAGCTGCTTAAAGAACTACGTGAGTCCTGGTTTGTGTCTCTGAGTTCTGCACATCCTGACAGGAGAATTGCCCCAGGGCAGTTCTTCCCTTACAATGCTTACATAGAACTGTTGTTGCCATTTTGATGCCCATTTTCACACTATGGAGAGATTCTTTTGGAGCTCTTGGTAATCTCACTTCATTTTAAAAACCCTAAATATTTTGGGGTCAGCAGCAAATTTGGCCATCTCACTGCTCACTCCTATTTGCATGTTGTGAAGAAAGTGGATAGGGAGGCAGTTTCTCCCTTTCTCATAATATTAGAATGAGGGTGGAAGTGAGCAGTGACGGAGCCATGTTTGGTGATGATACCAAATTATTTAGTCTTGCTAAAACAATGGAGGATTGTGAGGAGCTCCATAAAGATCTCTGCATACTGAGAGAATGGCCATGAAAAGGGCAAATGCTGTTCAATGTAGCAAATGTAAAGTGATGCACATTGGGGGATCACAATTTCACATATACACTAACAGGATCTGAGCTAATTAGCGGTGACTGACCAAGAAAGAGTTTGGAGCAGGGGAGGTGGACAGCTTGATGAAAATGTTGATCCGGCTGCTGTGAAAAAGGTAACCTCCGTGTAAGGCGTAATTAGGAAAAGAATCCTAATTCTTGAAGACTAATATGAAAAATAGTAGGTTCTCTGATTTGCACTTGATGTATGTGGATTCTTTAATCTTACTATAGTAAAAATAACATATTTTAGTTTTAGATTCATGACTGTATTAGCAGTAAGTTAGTTGGGAAACAAATGTATTAGGAAGTGCAAAAAGTGCGTGTATTGCATCATTTGTGACAGCTCTATTCATACATAGTTTATGGTATGTAGTAAAGGTTGCCTTTCTGTGTGTATATATGAAAGAGGCAGGCACACAGACATAGATAGTGGGCCAGGCCTAAATTTCCAGCCTAATCTATTTTACAGGGTTGTTGTGAGGGTAAAAGTAGCACATGCCATACACCCAAACATTACCAAACATTTGTTTTACATTTCTGTGAAAGTGAGCAGAAGAAGAAACTCACTAGATAGTTTTGAGCCAGTCATAGACTCTTAGCCTAACCTACCTCATGGGTTTTTGTGGGGGGAGATATGGCACTTGAAAGAATGATCAGTCTAGGGCTTTCCCCTTCCTCCTTACTAGAGAAGCTTCTTTGCAACTGATCAACTAAATGGAGTCTGAACATCCTCTTATATCACTACATCTGACCCAGTACCAAGAATAGCCATGTGGGTGTTTAGAAATATTGCTCAGTTTAATTTTAATCTATCCAAGTTTGGATTTTTATTTTTATTTTTTTGCTCTAAAATAGCCTGTGGTCAATGAATCCTATATTAAGCCTGTCAAAGATGTTGGTACTGGAGATAACAATACACAATAGTTTTGTTCAACCTGATCAAAAAATATTAGAAAAGCTAAGAGAATTCAGAATGTCACTGACTCTTCTACCCTACAGGGTTGTTGTGCTGATAAAATGGAGGAGGATTATGTAAGCCACCTTAGGTTCCTTGCAAGAAGAAAAAAAGGCAGGATATAAATGTAACATTAATAAATGTATTACTACTTCTACTAATTATTATTATTATTATTAATTATAATAACAATGAAGGAATAAAAAATCTTTAAAAATCAAATACATGAATTAAAAAAAAAGAAAAGAAAAAGAGGGGGGAGCTTAACCTCTTCTCTTACAAAAAGCCTTGGTCCCTAAATACACAGAGCTCTCAAAGAGAAGTACAGCCAAATCCACACACCCCTTCAAGATAGTGGAATGGTAATGAGACTCATTGCACTCAGTGGAACTAACTTCTGAGTAGACATGCCTTGGATTGAATTGATATGAAAATTAATGATCAGCAGCCATAATCAAATGAACATACACACATGCAAAGCATGCAAGCAAATTGTTAATTGTAGAGTTATAGTGCTGTAAAGGAGAGGGAATTCTCACTCACATCTCTCCCTCTCCGCCTTTTAAGGTTCCAGACTTTTTTTAAAAATAAAGGCTACAATCTTCTACACACTTACCTGGGAGTAAGACCATTGCATTCAGTCAATGGAACTTACTTCTGAGAAGAGACTACAGCACTGTCTTTGCTAGAGCAAGCAGCCATTGTAGCTGATGCAGGAGGGAGGGGGGAAGACTCTACTGAGTGTGTGCCATAATCAAAATGGCCGCCGGATTTCTTAAAGAGGCACAGCTTTAATTTAATAAAATCCACTTAAGCGGATTTTTAAAAAAGAAAAGCAGTTCCACCTACACTAGTACGGGAGGAAGTAGACCGTGCCATTGGATTAATGAAAAAGGCTCCCTGAAGGTAAGGACAGCTGCACAAAAATGGTCGCAAGCCCTGAGTTCAATTTTCAGTTTGGGATTCAGGGGATTCTTTAATCTTTTTACTTTAAACTGCTCTCCTTCCCTCAGTCTTTCACCAATCTTCTTGAAATTTTCAGGTAATGTAAAACAAACATTTCTTTCTGGCACTTGTAAATTTCAGAGAGATTGGTGAAACATTTTTGATTTTATGGCTGTTAGAATGACCCCTCCCCAATTAATCACTTTAACATGGTGGAACGTGTTTTTTACTGACCGCCCTTAACAAGGGAGGCACTGCCGTGCCTCCCTTAATTCCTCCCCTCCCTTTCCCAGCATCATCAGCCACACCCACTCAGTCCAACATTCTGTACTCTACAGACATACTAATCCAGACATACGTAGGGAGATGGAAATGTGGGGTATCCTCACAGCAACCAACAAACCTGTGATTGTGGGGAGGACTGGAACATGGCACAGCCGTTAACTGTCTGGGCCACATTCCCCTTACCTGGCCCATCCTCCTCACTACACCATCCCTCCCTCTACCCGCCACTACACTGATTGGGGCCCCCTCAGATCCCTCCCACTTGGCTCTGTATCTTTCCTCCTTCCCAGGCACAAAAAAAAGCCAGGCAGGGAAAAGGAAAAGGTGGGAGAGAAGAAAGAGCAGCAGCAAATAGACAGGCTGCAGCAGGCAGCTCTTCAAAAAGGGCAAAAAGGAGGAACCTGGGAACTACAGACTGGTCAGTCTGACATCCATCCCTGGGAAACTTTTGGAGCAGATTATAAAGAAGTCAATCTGTAAACACCTTGAAAGAATGCAGTGATGACTAGAAGCCAGCATGGATTTGTCAAGAACAAATCCTTTCAGACTAATCTGATCTCATTTTTTGATCAGGTAACCTCCCTTGTGGACTATGGGAATGCTGTGGACAAAGTATAACTTGACTTCAGCAAAGCTTTTGACAAAGTGCCCCATGACATTCTCATTCACAGACTAGTGAAAAGTGGGCTAGATGGAACAGCTTTAGGTGGATCCACAGTTGGCTACAGAATCGGACTCAAAGAGTGCTTATCAATGGTACCTTTTCACACTGGGGGGAGGTAACGAGCGGGGTACCACAGGGCTCAGTCCTGGGCCCAGTGCTCTTCAACATTTTTATTAATGATTTGAACGAGGAGGTGCAGGGAATGCTTATCAAATTTGCAGATGACACAAAATTGGGTGGGATTACTAATACCCTGGAAGACAGAAACAAAATCCAAAGTGATCTTGATAGACTGGAGTGCTGGGCTGAAAACAACAGGATGAATTTAATAGGGATAAATGCCAAGTTCTACACCTAGGAAAAAGAAACCAAATGCACAGTTACAAGATGGGGGATACTTGGCTCAGCAATACGACAAGCGAGAAGGATCTTGGAATTGTTGTAGATCACAAGCTGAATATGAGCCAACAGTGTGATGGGGCTGCAAAAAAAGTGAATGTTATTTTGGGCTGCATTAATAGAAGTATAGCTTCCAAATCACGTGAGATACTGGTTCCCCTCTACTCGGCACTGGTTAGGCCCCATCTTGAGTATTGTGTCCAGTTCTGGGCACCACACTTCAAGAAGGACACTGAATAATAGGCTCAACTTAAGGAAGCCAGATTCCAGCTGAACATCAGGAAAGCTTCCTGATTGTTAGAGCAATACAACAATGGAACCAATTACCTAGGGAGTTGGTGGACTCTCCCACATTAGAGTCCTTCAAGAGGCAGCTGGACAACCATCGGTCAGGGATGCTTTAAGGTGGATTCCTGCATTGAGCAGGGGGTTGGACTCGATGGCCTTCCAACTCTACTATTCTATGATTCTGTGATTCCCTGGGTGGTGGTAATGATGTTCCCTTCCTCCTGCAGGCACTGGCTCTCCCAGGACACCCCAGCCAGCCGGCTTATGTATCCCCCTTCCAGGAGAGGGATAGGTGAAGAATGTCAGCAGCAGCTGGCTGAGTACCTGGGGGCCTGGTCCTGCAGGGCGTGGCAGTCCACTGAGCAGCAGTCCAACAGGGAGAGGGCGATGGTGGCATTTCTTCATGCTATCATTTCTTAGTCTTCAAACTAGTGATTGGTTAGCTTTAGAACTTGGTTGTGTAGGCAATGATGCTCTTTTCCACTTATTTCCACTCCCCACTTTTTTAGGGGAGTAATTCTATGGGTTTTTTTAAAAAAAACCAAGATTTGTGTCCCTTCCCACTCCAAGGGTGTCTCGCGCGCTGGGCCGAGCCCCTCAGTCATGTGGAGGCGGTGGCGTCCCTTTTCGTCTTCTCGTGCGAAGATGGCGGACGAGGAGCTGGAGACGCTGCGCAAGCATAGGCTGTCCGAGCTGCAGGCCAAGCACGGGGAACCTTCCAATGAAATTGCACAGCAAGAATCAAAACAGAGGGAGACAGAAATGAGAAATAACATTTTGGCTCAAGTTCTGGATCAAGCAGCTTGTGCCAGATTAATAATATAGCACTTGTAAAGCCAGAAAAGGCAAAAGCGGTTGAGAATTACCTTATGCAGATGGCAAGATTTGGACAGTTAGGTGGAAAGGTATCAGCACAAGGGTTGATACAAATACTTGAAAAAGTGAGTCAGCAAACTGACAAGAAAACAACAGTAAAGTTCAACAGAAGAAAAGTATTGGATTCTGATGAGGAAGATTAATTAGTGAAATACAAAGATGGTCGCCAACTGCAAATCTCCTGGAATATGTCAAGGAAAGTATGATGTACATGGCAGAAATATAGATGAAACATTTACACAGTTTTTTTTCTTGAATACATTCCAATACATGGAAACCAAATGATCTCCTGTTCTGTATAATACAATTAAGTAAAATGGTTTTCTTAGATCATTTTTATATTGAAAAGCCTAAGGCATAACAATTCATTCACTATCTCTTGGGCTTCAGCTTTCCTTTGACACTCCATTGACAAGCACATTCTGCTGTTGGCACCTCTAAATGACATGCTTGTCCTTCATCTGCAACCATAGGTGCATAAACCAATGGAGAACGGAGGGGGAAACTGCATTGCAAACAGCCACAGGTTTGTCAAACTTAGTAGAGTTACAGGCAAAATATGTTTTGGAGAGAGATGATCATTTGTATATGTAAGCTGTGGAGTGGGTGGGGGGCTGCTGCACCCATTTAATGTTTCTGATTTCTCAACCATGGTTAAGGGATTAGGAGCAGCCATGGAGGTATACCCCCCAGTGCAAATTCTTCCCACCCTTTCTCCTGATGGCCTTAGGCATGGTTGTCCTCTACCAGGATTTGCTGTTAGCTAGGATTTTGAAACTGACTTCAGAACATTGCTTGACAGCAAAGCCTGGTTGGCATGAACCATAGTTTAAAAGAACTAGGAGCAGCATGTGTGCGTTATATGTCATGTCAATTTGGATACTAGAACACTTAGCAGAAATAAATCTTTTGGCTGGCAAAAACACGGTTCCATGATGCTGTATGATCTGCTGCATTAAAAGAAAGTATTGGCTAGCACACCATTAAATTGAATTATTGGCTTAAAAAAGTATTGTTTTAGTACGGTGCTATTTCTCCCTCTCATGGAGTAGCTAATTAACTGAGAATGCTTCAACAATTGGCTATGATACAGCCAAATTGAAGACCGTTTGAGTCTTGATTTCAACAGGAGATTAATGTGCTTCAATCTTCTGCATTAAAATCAATTATGAGCTTTACTATGGATGGATTGCATCCTTTAAGTATCAGTGCAACACAATCCTATATTGACAAAAATGTTTGATTTTATTCAGGCTGTATATTTTTCAGTATACAGAGTCATTGAGGCAGCTGCCCAAGTCCTCTGGCCCATCTTACCTGCATGATGCCATTGTAAGTTCATGTTGTGCCTTTTTGTTGGAGAATGCTATAAGAAATGTTTAATCTGTACACTGTACCAACATCACATGTAAGCCAGAATGTAAAAGGAAGAGAGGTCGCCCTCTTTCTGACTTGTGGAGGTGAAGTATATATAGTAGAGCTTTGAAACAGATATTAAAACCTTTCCTTTCCACTCCAAAATCAATTTCGATGGTGCATAGTAGAAAAGTTTCTGTACCTATTGTTCTGTAATTTGGCAGGTTTCATAGCTTCAGATGTATGAGACAACCTCAACAGAGTCCTCTGAAGGCTTTTCAAAGAATTTATTGAGGCTGAAATGAATTGGGCTCCTTAAAAAATAAAACTCTTTTTTCAACATCTTGAGTCTAGCTCTCTCTTCTTAGAAAACTTTCTTTCTCTCTTAATTTGTATATGTCTTTGTCTGTGTCTTATTATAACTTCTAATTATATATATCACAGTTTGTTTCTACTTCCATAATTAAAAGAAAACATTCTAGAAACCTTGCTTAAAAATATTTTTTTACAAAAAAAATTACGAATTACATTTTAGATGGCACAATTATATACTTTTCAGTTGACCTATTGCTCAGGATTGCAAAAATATGCCCGAACTAGCATTATTATGAAAAGCAAAAGCAAAAAGCAAATCTGATTGTTTTCTCAAAAAAATGATTTGCTATTATTTCACAGGTACAAATGTACTCTCTGGCAAATGGTACATGTAGTGAGGAAATTTTAGATTGATCGTTTTGTTGATGGATACTTGAATTCCCAAAGATGCAGTTAGAAAGTATAGAACAATAAGATTTGGAATGTGAAGAATCTTCTTGCAATCTTTTGAGATGCCACATTACTGTAAGATTTCTTGATTTGATTTTCAAGCCTCTTTGCTTCCTATCTCACTTTAGTAAGTAATCAGACAAAGAACTGATCAGACTTTGAAGTTTGTTTGCAGGTTCCCAGAGAAAACTACCAGCATGTCATAGAAAAAAATATGGATAGATAAATTGAGATAATTTCAACTAAATCTTAAACCTATGATGAGCCTCTGTGGATAAGTATGGTTATTAATATATTAAAGCTCCTGTGATTCCTGTCAACTGTAATTGGATTTTTATGTAATATATGTGGTTGGTTTGTTGAAAAAGTTGCAATATTTTCTGTATACTAATTGATTATTTTGAAAACATGATTTAAAATTCGATAAAACTATTTTTTAAAATCAAGTTTGTTGGCTTTAGTTAGGATTGAATCTCTGTGACATGTGCTCTCGTTTTATGGTTCCTCTCTCTCTCTCTTTCTCCCCCATACAGTGTGTGTGTGTGTGCGTGTGTGTGTGTGTGTGTGTGTGTGTGTGTGTGTCACTCCTGCACAAGAGACTCTACTCTTGCACTTCTGCACTAGAGACCCCATTACAGATGAGTTGTTTTCTAAACAATGACTGAAGCATTGCAAGCAACATAGCTCATAGTTCTATGGCTTTCTAGGGGGGGCTACACTAGGGTGACCAGATAAAATCCAGGTCAGGGCTCATGTAACTTTAAGAGTTGTAGAGAAAAGGGAATTTCAGCCAGTGTCATTTGTATGCAATTATGTTCCTGGTGAAATTCCCTCTTCATCACCACAGTTAAAGTTGCAGGAGCCCTGCCTTCTTTGGTATATGGTCACTCTAGTATAGTGCCTGCAACTTTAACTGTGGTGATGAAGAGGGAATTTCACCAGGAACTAATTGCATACAAATGACACTGGCTGAAATCCCCTTTTCTCTACAACTCTTAAAGTTACATGAGCCCTGACCTGGATTTTATCTGGTCACCCTAGGCTACACGAGTATACCACCTTTATTTTGTTGGCCTACATGTGGGCTTCTACAACAGGGGCCTTTTCCTTGTTAGAAATTCAGCATCAAGCCGAAGGAGAAAAATATATCCATGCATTTCCAAGTTAATTATGGCTATGTCGTGACAAAGTAGCTTAAGCAGCCATTATGCGCACTAAGCATTTGCGGTATACTGTATGAAGTAACAGTTAAGTAGGGTGACCATATGAAAAAGAGGACAGGGCTCCTGTATCTTTAACAGTTGCAAAGGACAGGGAATTTCAGCAGGTGTCGTTCGTATGCATACAGAACCTGGTGAAATTCCCTCTTCATCACAACAGTTAAAGCAGCAGGAGCCCTGTACTCTTGACCAGGTACAAAAGAGGTCAGGGCTCCTGCAGCTTTAACTTTGTGATGATAAGGAAATTTCACCAGGTTCTGCAAATATACAAATGACACCTGCTGAAATTCCATTTTCTACGAAACTGTTAAGGATACAGGAGCCCTGTCCTCCTTTTCATATGGTCAGCCTACAGTTAAGTGATAGCATTTTGTTCTGTGTCTGCAACTGCCCTAGAAACACCCTACACAACAAATGTAATTAAAGTATGTTAACTTTTTGCAGTTTAGGGTGGAATGCTATACTCAAGGTGATATGCTGGTGCCATGTTATGCCAGCCTGTTAGGCTGGAGTAACTCTGCTGGCATAGTGGTGAAAACAGGGTGGAGGCATGGGCAGGATTTGTGGGTGGGGCAGGGGTGGAGCAGACATTAACACCAAATTTTATATCCCCTCACCCTGCACCTCCAGCTCTTTGCTTGATAATTTTGGTTACCCTTTTTTGCAGTTCCCCCACCGCTATACTAGAACAGAACACTGTATTTTAAGTGTGATTGCACCATAGATTGCATAAAGGCATTATGATATTGGGCAGTTTTATTTTCAGTTCCTTTCCTAACATGGAATTTGGCTTTTTCACAGCAGCTGCACACTAGGTAAATATTTTCACCAGCCCATCCACCAAAAATCCAAGATCCCATTCCTGTTCAGTCACCGCCAGACAGCATGGGCCCCATCAGTGTATAGGTGAAGTTTGGAATTTTTTGCTCCTTGTTTACACTTGCTTACGTTGAACCGCATCTGCCATTTGGATGCCCATTTTCTCCCAGCTTGGAGAGGTCCTTTTGGAGCTCCTCACAATCCCTGTTTGTTTTAACCACCTTAAATAATTTGATGTCATTAGAAATCCCCTTCCACCACATCCTGGCACTGGCTAGGGGGAGGTAGTTGCAGGCGGGGGGAGAAGAGACATGCTCTCTCCCCATTGGGGCAATTTTGGCGCCACTGGGCTGGGTGGCTGTGCTTATATAAGGCAGCTGCACCCAGCCCTCCAGGCTCCTCAAAGCGTGGCTGCCGAGCACATCAGACGTGTGCCAGCAGCAGATCTTCTCAGGGAGAAGAAAACGAGGCCTTACCATTGAAGGCTTCTTTGGGAGCAGCGGAGAGGAGGACGAGGCTTTCCCTGGCAGCGTCGACTGGGATCTGTCTTCCAGCCATGGGGCTGCAGGTTTGCGGAGGGCCTGCCGGTCCTCCCTAGGCCTTGTGCGGGGACAAGGAAAGCCACGCACATTCGCGCCCCAAATGCTCAGATTCTCTCGGCAGCTATAGGCAGCGCCATTTCTTTCTTGTCTCCAAGGGTGTGCTGATAGGGGATAGAGGCTGCCTCCCCCAAAATCCCTCCAAAGAGCTTAACCCAACCAGGAAGGCTGCGCCTGAGCCGTGCACCTTCCACCTACAACACTTTACACCCGAGTAGGCTCCGGCCTATCAGGACAGGACAACAGGCCCTCTCATGTCCTCAGCTTCGGGCGCACCTTACAAGGCCTAAGCCAGGAGGCCACAGTGGCAGCAGCAGCTCCCACATACAGCCTCCCAACTTCTCCTGTCTGGCAGCAGTGGCGGCAGCCTGCTCATCTGTGCAGAGCGCATGATGCAGGTTTGCCTAAGGTCCGGCTGGTCCTTCCCTCTTCCCACGGAGGAGCCGGGAGAGGGCTGGGGAGTGGGGCCTCAGGTTAACCCTGCCCCACCCCATCTGAGTGGAGAATTTACCTTTGAATGATGCCATTCATTAAGCAGCAGCCTAACAGGGAGAGGCAAGGGGCGGATGGTGCCCTCTAATCCACTGGGGCAACAGGCTATCTGGCTGCTGGCCTTCTCAATAATGATAGCGCAGGGGTAAATAGCAAGTGTGATGGGGTGAGCGGCCTAGTAATTTAGGAATGTACATTCACACAAGCTTTCCCACGAGTAGGCTGCAGAGGGAGCTGCCTATAATTTGGGGGGAGAGAATTTCGGTGACCAGGGGTCATTAGGGAGAACCCCTTCTCCCTTTTGTTGCCCATATTGGGGGCAATCCACTTTCATTTATCAGGTCTGTGGATTAGTCTCCAGCCTATAGGGAGCTGGGACAAGTTCTTGCACCTTTACCCTTTCAAGGCAAAGGGCCCTCAGGCAGCAAAAACCGAGATCATAAGATCATAGAATAGTAAAGTTGGAAGGGGCCTATAAGGTCATCAACTCCAACCCTTGCTCAAGGCAGGAATCCACCTTGAAGCATCCTGACAGATGGCTGTCCAGCTGCCTCTTGGGCTTCAGGTGTGGGAGAGTCCACTGCCTTCCTAGGTAGTTGGTTACATTGTCATACTGCTCTGACGGTCAGGACATTTTTGCTGATGTCCAGCCGGAATCTGGCTTCCTGTAACTTGAGCCTATTATTCCGTGTCCTGCATTCTGGGTTGATCGAGAAGAGATCCTGGCCCTCCTCTGTATCAAGTATTTGAAGAGTGCTATCATGTCTTCCCTTAATATCTTCTCCAGGCTAAGCATACCTAGTTCTTTCAATCTCTCCTCATAGGGCTTTGTTTCCAGACCCCAAATCATCCTCGTTGTTCTCCTCTGAACTCTCTGCAGCTTTTCAGTATGATTCTTGAAGTGTGGTAGACACAATACTCAAGATCAGGCCTAACCAGTGCTGTACAGAGGGGACCCAGTACCTGGTGTGATTTGGAAACTATACTTCTATTAATGCATCCCAGTATAGCATTTGCCTTTTTTGCAGTCACATCACACTGTTGGCTCATATTCAGCTTGAGATCTACAAGAAGGGACCCCAGGGTATTCCTGCGTGGCATATTTCAGGACCACCAGTGGGAGCTAAGTGGGTATGAGCCTAGTCTGTGCTGGATGCGAGACTGTATTGGCTGCCCATATCCAATTTCTCAGAAATTAGTAATTTTTCATTCCTGGCATGATTTGATGCTGTAGCAATAAGACCAGAATGGCTTCTTCAAACTAAGAGGCAAGTGTGGCATGACATGTTATCAGCTTTTACAGCCTGCTTGGATGCTGTAGGAGCCTCTGGGATTTCCACTCCCAAGGTAGCAGCAAAAATGGCAGTACAACACCCACTGGAAGCAGACCCCTGTGACAGCAATACTCAAATCCCCATCTGAGGCACATGACCAGTTACTTGCAAGTGCAAGCATGGTAAACTTGGAACATGGTGAGAAGAGTCAGGGGCCCACTACACTTGCATTATAAAGGGGCCCCATACAGAACATGGGGTTGCTCACATCGTTGTTGGGTTTTAATTTGCCTTTGCTCCACCCCAAGGGGACCTACAGATGATCCAGGCACTATGCCCATCACCAACCCAGCACATTCTGTTGAAACTACATACCAATGCCAGGGAATCACCTACTTCTACAGGGGTGTCTGAACAAGAACAGGCATTGGTTCTGCAACTGGCCGTACCAGCGGCATGGCAGGGTTTCACCACCGCCAGCTCCCAACACATGGGTGTAGCATGGCTGCTTAGCTGGGCCCCACGACTGTTACACACCAATTGGTGTGCAGGAGCCATATGTCATGGCCAATGCCAACACTATCCCAACTTAAGCAATTTCCACTCCTCTGCACCCACCACCGGAGAAAAGATTATGTAGGGTGAGTTTGTTTATGACTTTTCCCCTCTGTTGTGATCCGGAGGGAGAGGCAGGTTACAAATAATAATAATAATAATAATAATAATAATAATAATAATAATATTACGAAGAGCTCGAGGAGGCTAGGAGCAAACAGTTGCTCGCATAGGAGCCAATTGGCTGCCAGGATCCCTGATGTAGTGACATTCTGTAATAGAAATTCCTAGAACGTGGATGAATTGTTATTAAATATTTTGATATTATATACTGGGCATATATGGGATTTGAGGGCAGGGCTAGACTGGCCTATGGCAAGGCATTACATATAAAAACGGCTTTTCGACCCTTCCACTCATGGAAATCTTAAAGACCAGGATTAGTGGCTGCAGTTTACGTCTCTGGCCAGGCCTGGATTTGGGGGATCTATCCCTGCTCAACAGAATCTGCCTAGATTCCTGGGCTGAGCACTGGGCAGGGGGTTCAATTCAACTACTTTGTGGGCATTCAGCTTGTGGGATTCTTGCATCAGAGCACATTGCTGATAACACCACGAATGTTCCATTTGCAGTGGTCAACATACTTTTACCAAATGCCACAGATCTAAAAGATGGTTGTGTCCTGGTCAAGGTTGATTGAGTGGCTCCAAGCCCGGAGGCAGGTTATAGCCTCCTCCAGAAGGACATAGTCCAATTAAGAATGAGGCCCTTCAGTGGACACTGAGGTGGTACCCTCAGTTGGAAGATGTTTATTCTTGAGCTAGGTTTTGGGGGTAGGCTTTTGAATCCCATTCCAGGGCAGCACAAAGTATGATTCATAATATCAAGACATCAGTAAGGGCATGGAACCAGTAGGTCTATGCAAGGGCTGAATAGCTGGCTTGCAGTTGGGAATCAGAAATGACTTTAAATGCTTAGAATTTTCACATTTGTACAAATGTCTAATCCACATGGCTTCTTCCGGTGTGTCTAACAAGCCACCTTGTCCATCAAGCCATCTTGCCCATTAATACACTATGCTTTCCCAACCCTATAGACGGTGTGGTTGTGCAAGCCTTTATATGGCCTTCTGCACAGTATAAGGTAAGGCTTTATTCCTGGTAGAGGATAACACCATTGCCTTCACCCTGTCATAAACCCAGGGGCAAGGGTCCATGCACTGGCTTCTGGGGCTTTTTGAGACCAGATCAGCGGCACTATTGAAGTCAGGTGGTCTAATGACATGCAGGCTTGGATGCTTTTCATAGCACCGAACACCATAGGCTGCTTACGTTAAGGCAGGTAGAGAACTGTCCTTAGGTCTGCCAAGTAACTGCAGTGTTGTGGCCCTCACTTGTACTTCATTTTAAACACGGTATCCATTCCTGGTGGAAGGGATGGTAAGCCATGACCATTTGCCGTCTGAGTTTGGCTCTTGCCTTCGGATCCAATTACAGGTGTAGGGACTCAGGGTTATGCACAACTGCAGGGTGTGCAAGATAATCACCATGGGTAAATACTTGGCAACCTTAGCAGTCTTATTGGCATGTTATAAGGAACCTGGCCAACTGGAAGTAATTCTAAATCGTAGCTACTTTGTTCTATGCTGCTGCCCTCACTGCTTTTCAGGGCATGCAGGACTCTGAATTGGTGGTGTCATCTGAGGAGGACAATTCTGGCTAAAGCCTAAATAACAATATATTTTATTCTCTGTTTTAGTAATATTTAGCTTAAACATGAAGACAGACTAGAGGGGCCTTGGTATGTCTCTGTCTCTGCTCAGTGCCTGAATTGTGCCCAGTGAAAGCAATGGAGGCATTGCCAGCAATGAGGGAAGCAGAGTGCAGACCTCTATTCTGTCATAGTGATGGGGACTCCTTAATGACATACCTGTTCTGGGCTGTGGTAACTGGCTTGTATGTGCTTGTTCGATGTACCTTTATTACAGTACACATTCTTTCTGCACCAGAGTTGCTTCTATGGTGGCCAGCTGGGCTTCGCAATTCACAAACACGCTGAGAACAGAAGGAGGAGTCTGAGGCATTCTGGTCATGGGCTGTCCATTTCTGGAGAGTTGGAATGCAGTTAAATTTCCAGTTCTGGTTCTCATGCTTATCTTCTTTCTTTAGATCACTGGAATTGTGAAAACCAGTGCAGGTGTTCACCTGAGTGACATGGTTTTCCAGGCCGGTTGGAGGGCTGCCCAATCGGGCAGCAGAATTTCAGTTCGGGCCCAGCCAGAGTGCCAGCGTCCAGTGGTTGGACAGATGTGGCATATTGTGGGAGTGCACCCTGTCCACAGTAGTCCAGCATGGTCTGGTGCATTGCCCCCCACAGGTGGGGGAACGATTTGTTTGGTGCATCGCCATTGGACGATATGGTAGTCCTGCCTAATTACCTGAATGGTCTGGATGGAAGGCTGGAATCGAGATTTGTGCTACTGTGGTCCTGCCTGATTCCCAGAATGGTCTGGATGGAAGACTGGAAATTGCGGGCCCTGGATGGGCCTGCCAGAAGTTAAATAGGCTTTTAGATATCAAAGTCAAGGAAGGAGATTATTGACAGGATTGTGTACATTTACCGATTTGGCCGATGACCTATTCCTGTCTGATCTGCAAAGGGGCCTGCGAGAAGTTTTCGCGCAGGTGGGGGATGAATGATAAAGCAATAGGCTTTTCGTTCCCCTGTGGCTGTTAGGGTGGGCATGCTTAGAGGAAAGGGATGGTGATCATTCTGTGGCACTGTTGTTTGGTGACTGGTGATACCTGAGGCCTTCCGCTGGGAGTTGTGTGGCACCAGTGTGTGGGATAAGGCCACCTGTTAGGCTGACTCTCGTCACTCCAACTGGAGTCGTGTGGCACGGGGGGTGAGTGGCATGGGTCGGTCTACCCTCCCCAAAAGGGGTATGGCCTGGGTGTGGCGATCCTCTGATACCACTCGCCAGACATAGAATGCTTCACCCGATATGAAATGCCTAGCTAGTTGCTGGCGTAGTTTAGGGCCCACCCAGTTTCCCTTTGCAGATCTTCAATAACTGTGGTCCAAATTTGATACCATTTACAGTTGTCTCATCTCGTTATTTCCCCCTTCCGCCTGCAAAACTTGGCCACTTCACTGCTCACTCCTAATTCCAGATCATTTATGAACAAGTTAAAAATCATCAGTTCCAGTACAGATCTTTGTGAGACTCTATTGTTTACATCTTTTTGTGAAGGACATAGGGTTTCAGGGAACCTTGGAGCTCAAGGGGGGAGGGAATTGGAGGAGCTGATTGTTGACATAGTTCTGGGCTGGTTATCTTGCCTTGTACCAGCCCAGGAGAAACAGGTGGCTGTAGCTAACGAGCTTCAGCTGAAAAGAATTAGGGAGGGCTGATTTCCCAGGCCAGGAGGCCAGCCGGGGAAAAGATAGAAAAACTACGGTTTAGGGCAGTTCCTTCATCTCTCTGTTCAGGGCAGAGGCTCTGCGAGGAGGTGATCTCCGTCCGGCCGGATTGAGTCGGGTGTTAGTTAGAATTTTATTGTTTTATAAGCCTGCTCAGTTTGGGGTTGCTTTTAAGAGTGTGCCTAATTGATTGGGGACCCAATTGTTTTATGACTTGAGTTTGTTTGTGCTGCTACTACCATACCTACCTCATTCCTTTCTAACCCCCCCTCTTCCCTTCCCTCCCAATAACCTAACCCTTATTTTGTTATTGCCTGTGTATACAGATGTCTGTTTTGACCAAGGCCTTAACTTAGAGTAGTGTGTAAATAAACTTGCTTTGGTCCTTAAATTCTGTGTGGTTATTTCCAGCATTGGCTCAAGCCAGTTTTGGCTGGGGAACTGGGTGGCGGGGCGGGAAATACCCTGCCATGACAAGAGGACAGTTTTTTACGTTCTCTTGACACTTTTCACTGCAAGAACTGTCCATTTATTCCTGCTCTCTGCTTTTTGTTTTTTATTCAGTTACCGATCCATAAGAGAACCTCACCGCTTATCCTAATGACTGCTAGGTTTGGTCAGGTTTCTTGGTGAGGGACTTTGTCAGTAGGCTTTGCAATGTTGTGAATGAAGCGGGAGCAAGCATCTAGTTCTCATCACCCAATTGCTCCCACAGCAGCTGAACAGTGCTAAGCAATGCAGGGATGCTCTGTCCTTGGATTGTTTATTGTGATATCTGTACCAGGAATTGTTGGTTGTTGGGGGAGCAACAACTCAAATTTGTAACCCATAGTTTGCTCAGCAAAGCGTGAGAAGACAGGTGGCTGGCATCCAACAGACTGGATGGCAAAAAAAAAAACAAAACTGGGTAGCATACAAACCCTGGGTAGCAGTTCTATAATTTTATCTTTAATAATGCTTTCCACAAATTTACCCAGAACAGACATTGTAATTAACTTGTAATTTCCTGGATTCCTCTGGATCCCTTTTTAAATATTGTTATTACATTGGCCACTTTCCATTCCTTTGGTACAGAGGTCAATCTTATAGGCAGGTTACATGTTTTTGTTAGAATAACAGCAATTTCACATTTCAGTTCTTTAAGAACTCTGAGATATGTACCATCTGGACCTAGTGATTTATTTATTTTCAGTTTGTCATTAAGATATAAAATACGATTCCTTGCCATCATTACTTGCCGCAGTTTTTCAGACACCCTTTCTGAAAAATCAGTTCATGTGAAGGTGTCTATCCTACATCTTCAACAGTGAAGACAGATGCACAGAATTCATTCAGATTTTCTGCAGTCTCTTTATCCTCCTTTAGTTGTTTTAACTCCCACTGCATCCAGTGGAACAACTACCTCTGTAGCCGGTGTCTGGCTTTTGGTGCATTTCAGGAATGTTTTTATTGTTAATCTTAAGTTATTGCATTCTTACAACTTGGTAGGCAATACAGAGCACCCCATAAGAGCAAACATGCTACAACATACAGCTGCTACATAAAACCCTGTGTTCCTCCTTCCACCTTGCTATATGTGAAAATGGTGTCATGTCTAAACTGTGTTGGTCAAACAATCCTCCTTGGAGCTGGTGTAATGAATTTCCTTCTACAGTTGGTTTCAATGGAGGTGGGGAATTATTTCAAAAGATGTGCTGGGCTAAAAAGCTCAGGAAAAACCTCTGACAAACACGCACACATATACCTCTTGTCCTGGCTGGTTTGAGCCAACAGGGCTTTAGAAGTTGCTGACAATCCCCCACTTTGCTCCCTGCCCCCATTTCAGTTTGCAGCTGACACGTGCAGTAACATGTCACATGTAGCAAACCTAAATGAAAAAACACAAGGAAGTGAAGGAACATGCCTCAGGCAAACATACACAACATTGTCATATGGTCTTAATATCTCTCTCACAAAGACATGCAGCAGCAGGCTGCATGAAAATGGTCACAAATGTACCACATGAAAACATGTTGAGCAATGGATGTAAATGTTTTTATGTATCTGCAGTTTACAGTCATATATGAAACCTGGAAATAAAGCATAAAATGCCCTGTATCTGTCAGCTCAGGATGAAGAATCAGTCTCTTCGCAATTCCAGTTGCAAATAGGTTTGCAGTACTTGCCTCTAACAATGAGTCAGCACCTGAGGTTGAGGCAGCCCGATCTTTACCTCTCCAAAACAGAGTCAATATTCCTGGGGCTATTTTCACTGCTGATGCTTCTTTTCTAGAACTCTTCGCAGATCAATGTTTTTTTGCTGGCCAAAAAGACACAGAACATTTACTCCCAAATGAACATCTTACTGTTTAGTTTCTAACAAAAATCCAGCTTCAGGAAACCAAATCAATCATAAGAAGCCTCTGGGTCTGTTTAGACAACACACTGAGCCGTGGTTTGACCAAATGGTTAGTGAGCATGTTTAAACCATGGTTATGTAGTCAACCATGGTTAGGGATGGTTCACACAACATACAAAGTCACGGTTCACATGACGTGCTAAGCCATAATGTTTAGCTCAAAATGCTTAACCACCGTGGCTTAGTGTGTCATCTGAACTCACATATCAGATACAACTATTTTTCCAGATAACCCTTCTCAACTCAAGTCTCTTCTGGGCCCCACCATCAAACAGAAGAGGAAGAAACTCATTGAAGATCTCAAATATTGCCTGATTTTACAGGAGTATGAGGCAGCTTTAAATATATTTCTTTTTAAAGGTATACCTTGCTGGGACTCAGTCCCAAGAGGTAGCTAAGTCAACTTTTGGGAACCAGGTTTGTCAATTTAAGGACAATTGCATTATTATTCTCTTCCCCATAACATATTGAGGTTTTACTTAGTTTTAATAGATAAGATATTCCTAGTGTTTAAACAGAAAAGGTGACATGTTTTAATTCTTTTGGCATCTTCCCTGTGAGTTTACCATTTTTTTCTATTAAGCCTCTGTTCCCTGATTGCTACCACCTCAAACCAGAACAAACTCAGAAACACAAAAATGTACAAGAATGTACATTTTATTCCATATTTTGATATGGTGGCTGTATCACATTGGGAGACTGAGTATGACTTGGAGTATCTCTAAATGTCTATCAGTAAAAGTTACATTAGATCAATAATTTTAAAAAGGAATGAAATAAATACGCTGGTAATCTTATAGAGAGGATTAAAAGACATTTTCACCCATGGTTTCATTATTTCCAGAAATTTTACATTTCTAATCTTCCTACAAAAGTTTATTACACAATTTTTAGAAGTAATTTGGGGGTAAAGGCTTGGTAGCAATATATAAACATCTCATTTTAAATATTTCATTCATCATTTTAAAAGAAAATATTTTATAATCCAATGCTATTCAATTTTTGGGGGGGAAACAAAAATGATCTGGGGGGGATGTGGGGGGGGACCGGCAATATTAGTGGTCATGGAAATTATACTGGGTGAATGGAATAGTTGGATTTTTGATACTGATTGTCCCAAAAAGTGGTTCATAGGTGCTTATGTTGCTTTCTCTACTTTTTGGTAACATCACTAATAGTGACAAGTAGAACTTTCAGAGTCATCCATTGAAAGAATTTTATTTTCAAGTGGAGAACTTGCAAGAGTCCTAACTAAATTCCTTAGCAATCATCTCTGGCTGAATAAACAGTACACTATCCTTTTAAAGATCTATATTTTTGTTGTGGTTAGAAGGCAGATTTTTTTTACATGTATGCTCAATTTCTGCCTGTGTGACAGGACAAAAATGGTAGGAATAGGACAGATGTATACAAGATTACAATTTTTATAAACAAATATTGGAACTTCTCAGAAGACATTTTTAAAATTAGGTGAAAGTTTTATTTTCCCACCCCACAACTGAAGGGTCACGTTTTTGTTATCCTTTGCTTCACCACATTGTTTTGGCTTTCTAGTTTAATAAAACTTTACCCTTCGTAGTGTTAGACAAAAATGTGTCCAGATTCTTCTCCTAGGAGGATAAGGCCATTTTCCCCACTAAGAGGCACAGAGTCCATTATCTTGATCCAACGCACTTTATTAAAGCAGTCAGCTGAATGGGTGACCTCCAGGACTCTTGCCACCAGAAGCCACGCCTCAGAGCATACAAGCACCTACTTTTATAACATACAGTAAGCATCATGTCATAGCTACAGACAACGCACGTGCAAGCATAACTCAATGCATCTCAATGTGAGCCACCACCCTTTGGGCTATTTCCAAGGACCACCTTGTTTCTCACCAGTAGCTCATTATTGCGCCTGGGAACCAAAGTGGGCAGTTCCAGCTAGGACAAGATATATGTTACTTTTGAGGAATGTTGCAGCTCTGACCAAGGCCAAGTTATGATTGTTCCTTGTTTCTAGCTGCTACATACATAGGCTGTTCTTGGCTTTAAACAAGCGTTCCCAGCAAGCAATCCCAGCATTCTATGCGAGTGAGAGAAAGATGGCTTCACTTTGGCTAGCAATCTCTAACAGTAGTCCAAGAGATCTTTGGGAAGCTTGAGTAGCAGCTTGTCAATTTCTAGATTGTAGTCGGTGTTTGCCTATAGCGTTGGTCACAAGTATCCACAGGACTAAGGGCAAAGGGGCAGAGGAATTACTTGCGTGTCCACACTAGGAGTGGGGACATCCATGCAAGACATGAAAGACGCTGAAGTCAGAAACCCTTCTGGAGCAAATGGAAGCAATCTGAAGGCCTAGCTATTGTTAACTGAGGAATCCATCTGAAGACCAGTTAAAGAGAGAAGTGGAATGCAGGCAGAACTGAGAGTGAGTGTGGGAGGGTAAGGAGCAGCAGCTATTCAATGCAGGTATAGTGCTTAACTAGAAAAAAATTGCACTCAGTTTGAGGAGCAGGATAGGCAACCAGTTATTGAAAGGCCTATAGGCTGCTCTGCAAGTGTTATGCTCAGCATAGGCCAATTGCCTCCTGAGGGCAGGACTGTATCAGATAAAGGTGAACCAAAAATACCCTTCCCCCTTTTGTGGGACCATTTCTCTCCCCCCCCCCCCCCCGTCCTTGGCACAGGAGTATTTTCTGCTGCTTTTGGTTGGTGGTAGGGGAGAAATTTACTGAAATCTTTGTGCGTGTAAACACATAAACATTAAGCTCATTACGTTTGAGGTGACTGAGGATGCTCCCTGGTTTTCTGTGCAGTTTTTTAATTATTATTTTTTAAGTCTCATTGCTGCGACTTCCAATCACAAGGGACTCTTGGCAGCCTTCTGGCTCTGCAGTATTTTCTGGAAAGCCCATGTTGGCATGTAGTGTAGATATTTTACCTCCCACCCCCCATGCAAAAAAATTGATTGTAGTGAAAAATACAGTACAGCACTAATATTGGAGGCCCAGGCTTGGCTTAAGCCTGCATATGAATGCTAGCAGTGGAATTGGCAGCAAAGCCTTAAGAGGCAAGATCTACCTTATAGAAGCAATACTTCCCCCTCAAATAGTCTGCAATTTCAGATGCTAAGTGGTCTGTATTGCATGGTTAAAATTAGAATGCTGAGATGAATTAATGTTGCTTCATATTCAAAGCAATGAATTCTCTAAAATAGTCATTCAGCATATCTGCCACTGTATTGCACTTATATGATAGGCTTCAACATTTATTTATGATCCTTGGGAGGAGGGTGTCTCACAAACTGTCAGATATGGTGGATTCCCCACCCCTTTTGGGGGGACATGTAAGCTGTGATATCCCCCCCTCCCAGTTGCCATGGAAAATGATGTAAATGAGGCAGGATCCACCAGCCTTCCAACTGCTGTCCCTGATACCAGTAACACAACTCCACTAGACCGGCTCAGAGGGCCTTCTAGTGGGAAATTGCTTGAAAGGAAAATCCCCACAGTCGCTTCTCCCATACTGCCAACAGATGCCCTGCAAAAATAGGATACTTGGAAGCCTCCAATCTTGGAGGCTTCTGTCTCTGGGGTTTTAAAGTCTGGATGCAACCCTTAAAGTGCAGTGTTATACATGTCTACTTAGATTTGAGTTCAGTGAAGCTTACTCTTAGGTATGTGAGTATAGAATTACAGGCTACGTGGCCAAGGCTATTATGGTAAACCACAAACTAAGGAAGTGGTTGAATTCTAAATGTTTACACATATATGAAGCTGTAGAAATTGTGTTGCTTTTGTACAGAAAATTCCATAGCACAACTCCCTGAGATGATACATTCTTTTTCTTTCTAGTGAACATTTATTGTCATTTTCACATTCCAAATTCTGAGTTTGTAATTCAACAGGGAAGCTCTTGCAATATTTGGTGACATCAGACATATTATTTGCAAAACAATTGTAGAAAATAAATGTGCAGAGTTCTAGGAATCATTAAACAAATTCTTCCCTTATTTACATATGCCCTTTGTATTCTGAATTTTAGTGATGACAGTGTGTGAAAGATTGTTGGAAGAGTGAGATAGAATATGTAGAAATGTTTTTATAGAGAGAGAAGGAAAGTGTTTCACAAAAGTGAAATATTGTAGGAGCCAGAAAGGAGAAACCTGTCCATTAATCTCTACAGCAAGACACCAGCCAGTTCACCAGTGACTTCTGGGTGTGTGGATTTTTGTACCCCTGTCTACAAAGACAAGTATTCTTTGTTTATGATACTTCCTCATGGGTTTATCAAAATTGTTTGGTACTTGCACATAAATTAGAAGTTTGCAGTTCAATGTAGGCATAGTCCATCTTGCTTTTTAGATACTTGAATCAGCCTGGTAGAGGGAAGGACAGGAAGACGGATTTCCATTAACAGATGAACAATTGTTTGCAACCTAGTGCAAGCAAACAAGGAATTTAGTATGGACCTTTGAGGAGCAGTCCAGGGAGGCTCCGTCACAACTTACAGAGAATCAAGCAATATGCTGAGTTTGTTTTCCTGCCTGAGGATATACAAAACTACACCAGCAAGTGCAAACTGGTATTGCTGCTGGAAGAGAAACCACAAGAGATTCAGGCGCACCTCTCCTCACTGATTTATGAGGTAAGATGAGAAGTTTCTGGACAGAATACAGGAAGCACTGCTAGAAGGACATCAGAGGAGGTTTCCTGGGAAGAGGAAGAAAACCAAATGCAGGAGGTGAGCATGTGGAAGAATATGTCACAGGAGCAATGTGCCATCCTGACACATTGCAGAAGGTGTATTGTTTCCTTGGTTCATGTATTTGGATGTTGTAAAGGAGTTCAGATAGACTGCGCTGGTTGGAGAACGAGAGTGAAGGCTGGGGGGGGGAAGTAGTATGGATAGCTGAGAGGACTGGTTAGAGTAGGAACATACCGCTGTAGCAATTAGAAAGACAAACGGCCCTGAGCTGCCACCTGGGAGGAGATAAGGGATTCAAGGACTCCAGAGCAGGAAGGCCGGGGCTATCGCAGGCTGTAAAAACTTCAAGGCCAGCGGAGGAGGTGTGAAGAAGAGATGAGCTCTGGCGCCGAGATGGGAGGGGGAACATTCCAAGGAAAGGGGACAAAAACCCTAACCGGGAAGAAGGGGCTGGTTCTTGGTGGGGAAGGTGATGCCAAGAGTTAGTCGCACTGGAGAGGCAGGCCACTAGTCTTGGGATGGCATCGATGGGCCTTGCTGTAGAAAATTGTTTTAGACCGCTGAACCTGTTCTTTTGATGAATAAAGCTGCTTAAAGAACTACGTGAGTCCCGGTTTGTGTCTCTGAGTTCTGCACATCCTGACAGGAGAATTGCCCCAGGGCATTTCCTCCCTTACATGGTGGCTTAGCGGTGGGATGTTGTGCAGAAGCAGAGAAAGCAAACAGTGACGAAGTGGAGAAGCGGTGACAGAAATGGCCAAGAAAGAACTAAAGAAGATGCAAGGTATTGAGACAGTGGAGCAGTTCCTGCCAGTAGTTGGGGGAGATGGAGGGGCCATGGGGCCCGGGCAGGCGACCATCGAAGAGTGGGTCGTGGGCGAAGGCTCAGGAGGGGTGACTGAGCTGAAGAAAAGAGCAGCAAAGACACAGGCCCCTGTGGAGGTGTCGGCCGACGAGACCCGAAGCGGGGCGCGGCCTAAGGCGCCGCTACCGGAAAGCAGGGACAGCGGAGAGGCGGAAAGGGGCCTCGCGAAGGAAGAGATGGATCAGCAAGAACGACGGATCCGGCAGATGTATGCAGACTACCTGGAGCTGGCGACACAACAGATGAGGTGGGCTAAGGTGAAGGAGGAGGCCCTCCAGCAGACAATGGCCACCCCGGCGCCGCCGACAGCACCTCGGTTGGATAGACGGATGTTCCCGGCGTATAAGGAAGGGGACGATGTAGTGTCATTTTTTACAGTGTTCGAGGCGGCGTGCGAAGAGGTGGGAGTGATCGGGAACCAGAGGATGGCCCTGCTCCGAACCCAAGTATCTGGGGCGCTACTAGATCTAATGGCGACACTGCCGAGGGAGTCGCGGTCGGATTATGAGTACTTCAAAAAGCTGGTGAGGACGCAATATGCGCTCTCGGCGGAACATTGTAGAAAGAAATTTCGGCAGCTGACGATGAGAACGAAGGAGACCTATACGGCTTTCGCGACGCGGCTGAAAGCGGCTTTTGAAACTTGGGCAGAAGCGGCGGGAGCGGATAATAAGGAAAAACTGCAGGAGCTGATAGTTAAAGAACAATTGGCCAAGCAATTCCCAGAGCGCTACGATGCCTGGCTGGGGGAAAAGGACCCAAGTACGGCCGCAGAAGCTGCACAGATGGCGGATCGACTGAGCGCCTTCGGGAAGCGGGAGCCGGAAGGGGGCCGGAGTGGAGGACGCGAGAGAGAGAGTCGGCGCCCGGGAGAAACGACCCCGGGAAAGAAGGCGGCCTGGCCAGGGGGAGAGCGCGCCGAGCGCGAGACACCGCGCCTAGGAGTCAAGCCTCCGGTGGAGGGGTGGTTTTTTTGTAAAGAGAAGGGGCACATGAAGCGAGACTGCCCGAAGCTGGCGGCAAGATACCCGGCGGGGGCAGAAAAACCAGCCCCGGCGAGAGCGTTGGTGCGGGCAGCGGCGGCGGCGCCCGAGTCGTCCTCGTCGAATGGGAGCGATGAGAGTGAAGGTGAAGTGCGAGAGACGGAGTGGGAGTATGCCGCGGCAGCAACTGGAGAGTCGAGCCGCGGAGAAGACACCAGCGAGCCGCCAGTGGGGGTGGCGCAACAAGCGACCCAAGACCTCTCGATGAGCTTGGTTTCGCCGGCGCAGCTCCAATGGAGCCGGAGGCAGTTCTGTGAGTTAATTCGGGTCAATGGGCGGGTTACGAGAGCCCAGCGGGATACCGGAGCTGATGTGTCGTCCATCCATGCCAGTTTGCTGAAGGAGGGACAAAAACTTACCCAACAGACCTTAAGGGTCACGCCATATGGGGCAGCGCCCTTTGAAGCCCCGCTGGCACGCATAGAAGTGGAGTTTGGGGATTGGAGAGGGGAGTTGACAGTATTGGTCCATAAGTCAGGTCCTTTATTTTTGTTAGGTAACGATATATGTTTTAAAACAACTGTTATGCCAGTGATTACACGTAGCCAGCGGGTGAAGGGGGCAGCCGAGACAGGCGAAGAACCGGCGGCGGAGAAGGGACCCTCAGAAGCGGAGGCTAGCGAAGAAATTACTGTGGGAGAGGCGGAGGAGCCGGGATTTCGACAAGGGCAACAGAGAGATCCCTCCTTACAGCCGTGTAGAGATCGGGCGGCGGGGAAAGAGCTGTCCGGAGGAGGGAGACGATGGGCAGGGTTTAGATGGGAAAGAGGAATGTTGTATCGGGTATTCCGCCCAAAGAAAGGGGGGGGGATTGAGAAGAAACAACTGGTGGTGCCCCGGGACTTCAGGACTCGGGTGATGGAGGCGGCGCATGAGACGTTGTGGGGGGGGGCACTTGGGGATCCGGCGCACGCTGGCAAGGGTGAGTCGAGGGTTTTACTGGCCCTCCGTGGCGGCGGACATTCGAGAGTTTTGTGGCTCTTGTGGGCCCTGCCAGCGGGTGGGGTACCCAAGGGACCATCCTCGAGCGCCTTTACACCCATCCCCCATTTCAGAAGTCCCTTTTGAGAAGGTGGGGGTGGATATCCTGGGGCCTTTTGCCCCGGCCACGAGAGCGGGGAAAAAATATATTCTCACGCTAGTGGATTATGCCACCCGGTATGCAGAGGCGGTGCCATTGACTTCTATTACTGCAGAACAGATCGCTAAAGCCCTTATGTCTGTGTTTATTCGCTTAGGAATGCCTAAAGTATTGGTGCACGATTTGGGCGGCGGCTTTATGTCCCAACTGTTGAGAGAACTATGGAAGTTGGCGGGCGTACAACAGTGCACCTCGGCGGCCTATCACCATGAAGGAAATGGTCTAGTAGAGAGATTTAATCAGACCCTGGGAAAAATGTTAAAAGCGTATGCTGTGGCACACCACAAGGATTGGGACGTTGCCTTGCCTTATTTGATGTTTGCTTACCGGGATGCCCCCCAGGACAGTCTGGGGTTTTCCCCAAACGAAATGTTGTTTGGGAGGGAGTTGCGGGGACCCTTGGTTTTGATGAAAGAAAAGTGGGAGGGGGGAGAGACGACGAAACCTGCCTCGGTAGTGAGTTACATACAAAATCTGCAAAACATTCTTCGAGAGGTGGGGGAGGCCGCGCAGACGAACTTGGCACGGGCGCAGCAGGAGCAGAAACAATGGTATGATCGTAAAGCCAGGCTGCGGACGTTCCAGGCAGGGGAGAAAGTGCTGGTTTTAAAACCCGTGAAGCCAGAGAAACTGGCTGTGCGTTGGGAGGGGCCTCCGGTGGTGGAAAAGCGTTTGAATGAGGTGAACTATTTGTTGAAACCCCTCCAGGGTCGGGGTCGCTCCAAAGTCTACCATGTAAATATGATGAAGAAGTTTAGAGAAAGGGAGGTGAGAGTGCAGAAGGTGGACCTGGGGGGACCCAGGGCCGAACTATTGCAAGAGTATCGACACAAAGGCGGGTTGGAACAAGCAACGTTCTCGGGGGCTTTGACTGCCACCCAGCGGATGCAGCTGGAACAACAGCTTCAAAAATTTAAGGAATTGTTTTCAGGATTGCCAGGGAGAACTGATCTTATTACTCATACCATACACACGGGAAATCATCCTCCCATCCGGGTCCCAAACTATAGAATCACAGGGAAACATGCTGAAATTATACAAAAAGAGGTGGACGAAATGTTGGCACTGGGAGTGATACAGGAAAGCCATAGCCCATGGTCCTCCCCCATTGTGTTAGTAAACAAAAGAGATGGGAAAATTAGATTTTGTTTAGATTTCAGGAAGTTAAATTTGATATCTATGGGCGATTCCTATCCCATGCCCCGCACCGAAGAATGTATTGAGACGCTGGGACGGGCAAAGTACATTTCCACATTGGATCTAACCAAGGGCTATTGGCAGGTGCCTTTAGATGAGGAATCGGCCCTGAAGACTGCGTTTGCTACTCCGAAAGGCTTATATCAATTCCGAGTAATGCCTTTCGGGTTGACCTCTGCGCCAAATTCCTTCCAAAGGTTAATGGATGGGGTTCTAAGAGGTTTGGGGGCTTTTTCATGTGTTTACCTGGATGACATTGCGGTTTACAGTCAGACGTGGGAACAACATTTGGAACATCTTGCCCAGGTGCTTGGGCGCTTGAAACAAGCGGGATTGACTGTAAATGCGACCAAGTGTCAATTTGGGTTGGGGGAAGTGACGTATTTGGGACACCAGGTAGGGGGGGGCAGTGTGAAACCGCTGGAAGCGAAGGTAGAATCTATCCAAAACTGGCCGGTGCCCCAGACAAAGAAACAGGTGCAGTCCTTCCTGGGATTGGCCGGGTATTACAGGCGGTTTGTGCCAGACTTTGGGGCTCTAGCGGCCCCCCTTACGGACCTCTGTCGGAAACGACAGCCTGGTAGAGTGCAGTGGACAGCGCAGTGCCAGCAAGCGTTCGAAAGCCTCAAGCGCTGTTTGAGGAGGCGCCCAGTGTTGCAAGCGCCCGATTTTGACAAACCGTTCGTCTTACAGACGGATGCCTCGGAAAGGGGGCTAGGGGGGGTGTTGTTGCAGGAAGATGGAAACGGACAGATGCACCCCATTGCCTTTATCAGTAAAAAACTGTTGCCACGAGAGAAAGCCCTGGCTACTATTGAGAAGGAGTGCCTGGCCATCGTATGGGCCATTAAGAAGTTGCGGCCGTATTTGTGGGGGCGCCCCTTTCTGTTGCAGACCGACCATTCCCCGTTGTGCTGGCTGGCTAGAGTGAAAAATACCAACCAGAAGTTGTTGAGGTGGAGTTTGGCCTTACAGGACTATGAATTCACGGTTAAACACATTAAAGGGAAGGAGAACGTGGTGGCAGATGGATTGTCACGTCAGTACTTGGATGCCCAATCAACAGAGCGGGAGCTAGAGGGAACAAGAGAAAGTGGAGATGGAACTGAGAGTGAATTGAGCGAAGCAAGAGAGAGAGGGAGAAAGAGGCTGGAGCCTAGAGTAGGGAGGGCGAAACCCCCTCAGTTCCATCTTAAGGGGGGAGGTGTAAAGGAGTTCAGATAGACTGCGCTGGTTGGAGAACGAGAGTGAAGGCTGGGGGGGGGAAGTAGTATGGATAGCTGAGAGGACTGGTTAGAGTAGGAACATACCGCTGTAGCAATTAGAAAGACAAACGGCCCTGAGCTGCCACCTGGGAGGAGATAAGGGATTCAAGGACTCCAGAGCAGGAAGGCCGGGGCTATCGCAGGCTGTAAAAACTTCAAGGCCAGCGGAGGAGGTGTGAAGAAGAGATGAGCTCTGGCGCCGAGATGGGAGGGGGAACATTCCAAGGAAAGGGGACAAAAACCCTAACCGGGAAGAAGGGGCTGGTTCTTGGTGGGGAAGGTGATGCCAAGAGTTAGTCGCACTGGAGAGGCAGGCCACTAGTCTTGGGATGGCATCGATGGGCCTTGCTGTAGAAAATTGTTTTAGACCGCTGAACCTGTTCTTTTGATGAATAAAGCTGCTTAAAGAACTACGTGAGTCCCGGTTTGTGTCTCTGAGTTCTGCACATCCTGACAGGAGAATTGCCCCAGGGCATTTCCTCCCTTACAGATGTAACAAAAGATCATCAAATCCACTGACCATTAAACATTCCTAATGTTCCATGTTGGAAAAAAATAGTGTTCCAGCTGCACTGGTTGCCAGTGATTTTGGGGGGCCAATTGAAATACTAATATTTGCCCTTAAAGACCTAACTGGTTTGGGTCCTAGTTACCTTCACCCATACCAACCTGCCTGCAATCTGTGATCATCATTGGAGGTGCTACTTGTGTGACTACCTATATGAGCAATTAGGTGGGTGAGTGTGAGGGATAAAGCCTTCTTGGTACTAGTCCCACACTTATGCAACTCAGTTCCATCATTACAGACCAAGTCAGGTTGAGTACTCATATTTACCTTGGCCAATAATTGATTTAGGACTCTGCTGGGGCTATGGTGTATGTGGTGTTATCTCTTTTAAACAGTTAATTTTGCTTTTATTACTGTTATTATTGTTTTATGATGTTTTGTTCTTTTAAACTTTGTCATATGTCACCTTGGGATGATTTACCCTGAAAGGGAGCTTGTAAAGCTTTTAAACATACAAACAGTATTTTGGAAGACACTTCGAACATGCCCTTTTTTTTGGAGGAAAAAAGGGGATATAAATTCCTTAAAATAAATACAATTAGAGATGTATTAGCAGCAAATGTCCTGAATTGGCTTGGGTTGAGTAGATGATATTTGAGGTCCCTTCCATCCCTATGATTCTGACCTTTATTTTCTAGTATTTTTATATGGATCCCTCCCATCAAATCCTCCCCCTTTCCTTTTTTCAAACAAGTTTTGCTTGAATAATCTAGAAATGTTTGCTATACAATCTTCATTCCACAGTATTCAAACCCTCTGCTTGTGTGGCACTCTGAGTTCTGATTTGCATAGGCTGATTTATGGAAGGGAGGTTGATAGTGTGCAAAACTAGATGATCATCACCCCATTCCAATTTTGCTTCTGCAGGTATAAATGGGAGTTAGTAAGTTAGGGTCATGTATGGATGTAAATAGAAAAAGGAGGTGGAGAGAAATTCATTTTCCTACCAAGTGACTGTAACCCCTCTGTAACCATCTGTGATTCAGTGACAGTGTTTCGGGGCTAACTATAATTAGCTGAGCAATTGTCAGGGTAGGGGGTCTTTTGTATGACAGGCTGCTGAGCATGAAGGAACCTAATCAATAAAAGTGTCAGTTATCAAATACGTAATGCATATACAGCAGAACTATACTGTTGATAGATGAGATTTATATAATCTGAATTAAGGAGAGAACCTTTATACACATTGGCTGTATAGAGACTAAATTGACATGTCTTTTTATAGCATACATTGCTGAAGCATATATATAAGTGTTTGGGTTGGGAGCAGTTCTGCATGGATTCTGCTCAAGGTTTAATTGGAATGTATTCATTCAGTACCACGTAATTCTGAACAGAGTGAGCTTTTAAAAAGTTCAGCTGGTAAAGAGATAACAGAAAGAATAGTCATTAAATTAACCTCCTATTTTTTGTTTTTTAAACACATACATAATTGCTTCAGTTTCTTTTATGATTTGATTTGTAAATATTTGGTTAAATACAATTTTCTGGACCATGGAATTCTTTCTTCCAACTTTGCTTGATAGATAAGTGTTGAAATCTTCCTGGCTGTTCACCAGCTAAGTTCACATTTGCTTTACACATGAAAAGCCAGCCCTTCCCCCTGTTTTATATGGATCAGGGATCCATTATATTCAAAGAGATAGCAGGATCAGTATACAAAACAATATAGTGCAATGATATACATCTAAAATGCCTTTTCCTGGCTTTATGTTATTTTCTTTTAAATCAAGATCATAGATGAGGAGTGTTAAACCCCTCAACAGGAAATCTATTAGTCTTCTGGAATATACCTTAATTCCTTTTTGCGTCCCACAAAAGATATGTAGTCTTCAATATTGGATTCCAGGTGTTCAGAGTTTTTAAAAATCAAAACTCGTGTTGGGGGTTATTTATTATAGGACACAGACATATTTATTTATTGCATTTTTATACCGCCCTATATTATGTGGGTTGTGCAAAGTGAAACACTGTGGCTTAGGACACAATCCTATTGCGATTCCCATCAGCCTCCAAATTCAGAGGCTGACAGGAATCTTATGCAGAGCAGGAGCAGCACAAAGGTGATCTTCACCTCCATTTTCCAGTTCGCTCTGCTAGACGGGCAATTTTGCCTATCTAGCAGTGATGCTTTGTAGAGGGAAGGAAGGAGCAACAACATAATGCAGCTACCCTGGTCTCTTCTTCCCCCTCCCCCTCCCCCAGAAATGCCCCCTTTCTCCCATCTCTGCACTCCGTTTTTTGAGTACAGAGAGGTAGCTGGTGCAATTCTATCCATGCCAGCTATGAAGGGGTGGGGAGAGGTAGCAGGGTTTCCTGTCTCCGAGCTCGGAGCCTTTGGAGCCAGGAAACCCAAACATCCTATGTTCCCCCAGACACTATCTAGGGGACATAGGATTGCTTCCTCCATTTCGACTCATAACATATGCTTTTGTCATGAAGTTCTTATTTGCAGGTTCAAGTAGTTTCACTGGAAAGGTGCAATAAATAGATTGGACTTTTAAATGTTGATTTGGTCTCTCAAAAAGCAAACACTGGAAACTGCTCTCATGAGGCTTTCATGCTGGATATATCTTGCATTCTACAAACCGCAATCTCTTTCTCCACAGCTGTACTTTATCTTATTTTCTGTGTTGATTTCTCTTCCTTCCATTTTTGTCCTACAATAATAATAATGTAGGCCCTATAGAAAAATCTGTGTATCTTTGAAAGAAACATGTTTTACGATGCAGTAATTACAGCTTGTATGGAAGCCTCTTGGAATTACTGGCTTTCTGGTCAGTTTGATTGCTGTGATTCTCAATTTAAATCCCTCCCTTCAAACCCTACCAGCGATTCGGGTTGCTCTATTTTTGCCCATGTTGTTTTAGACTGATCTGTAATTTTCAGTTCAGTGGACAGTGCGATTTTCTTTGCTCTCTCTCCCGCTTTTAAAATGGTTTTTAATATTTTCGTTGCTTTTTTCGTCTCTTTTTTTTTGTCTCTTTCTCCAGCTGTACCATAGCTGATGTTTGGAAGCAACTGCTTTGTTCAGTATTGTAACATACACATCGGGATGCCTTTAGCAAGTTTTATATAGTTCCTGTTCTCCCCTTTCCCTCACTGCAAATTAAATTATATTTTTTCTTTAAATTTGAAAATGGAAGTTCAGACTTTCTTCAGAGACTGTTTTTTTCCTTTAAAATGCATTCTTATAAGCATAAGGCAGGTGGTTTCCCCCCCTTAATTTCACCTCTGTGCATTGTAAGCCCATTGTTCTTCCATCTTTCCATGATATTTTCTCTTAGTTTGTTTTCTTAATATTTTTCTTCAATCAATCAATCAATCAATCAATCAATAGCAAAGGCTTAGACTTTCAATTCAGGCAGTTTAGTCCATTTTCCAGGTGGTCCTGATCTTTAAGTTCTCTGCTCTGTCACTTTAGTTGTCTTTGGTGCCTTACCATGATGTGTAAAATGCACCAAAGCTGATTCATACAAACATGTTTGTCCCTTGGTCTCTTTTTACTTGATGGCTCAGTATTTGACGCCTCTCCTCTAAATGTGTGAATGATCTTCTTTGAAAACTGTTGTCATTGATTTGGCATTGGAAGATCAACACATTCTCTCTTGTAGTTAATTCTTGATGGCTTATTTACACATGGAAATCATCACTTGATGCTACAGCAACAGAGTGATAATCAAGTACACACACACATATCAGCCCAGTGTACATGTAACTATTGCACTGGCATTATTAGAATATCTGTTACTTACCATTGTCTAACACTTACATCTGGTACACAAGTATGGTTAGAAGATTTGGAGAAAATAAGGTTGTTTAACTACCATAGTAAAATAGGCCACTATCCTAGGATTTTCTATATGAGCCTTGTTGAGATGGCTGGGAACTAGCACAGTAGTGCCTGTTTTGTTTGGAATTTCTACAGGAGAATGGCTTCCTAGAAGTGACAATGTTCACTGGGTTTAATAATAATAATAATAATAATAATAATAATAATAATAAATCTTACCCGCCTCTCTGTTTGGATCGAGGCGAGGAACAGCAGTAAATATAAAAGATGATAAAATACATAAAACTGATTAAAAACATAGTACACATTATTAAAATAGCAATAAAACATCCTAAAACATCCTAAAATATTCTAAAATTCCACTGGATATGCCTGCCAGAAGATATTAGTCTTTATAGCTTTCTTAAATTCTAAAAGACTGTTAAGTTGACAAGTCTCCTCCGGCAGGCCATTCCACAGTCTGGGAGCAGCAGAAGAGAAGGTCCTCTGGGTAACGGTTGTCAGCCTAGTCTTGGCCGACTGTAGTAAAGTCTTCCCAGAGGACCTGAGCGTGCAGGGCGGATTGTATGGGAGTAGACAATCCCGCAAGTCACCTGGACCCAAGCCATGTAGGGCTTTAAAGGTAATGACTTTGCCCAGAAACTAATTGGTAGCCAGTGGAGTGATTTTAAAACTGGTGTAACATGGTCACCCCTAGGTGTACCAGTGACCAACCTGGCTGCCATATTTTGAACTAGTTGAAGTTTCCAGACTAGGCACAGAGGTAGCCCTGTGTACAGCACATTGCAGAAGTCGAGCCTCGAAGTTACCAGCGCGTGCACTACCGTTTTTAGGTCTTCCAACTCCAGGAAGGGACTCAGCTGGCGAATCAGCCGAAGCTGATAGTAGGCACTCCTGGCCATTGCATCTATCTGGGCTGTAATTTGGAGTGATGGATCCAGGAGCACCCCCAAGCTGTGAACACAGTCTTTCAGGGGGAGTATAACCCAATCCAGAACTGGTTGGCACACCTCCAAACCCAGGTTGTGGCCTTTAACAGCCATAGTGTGATGACGATAGGTCCATCTTACCTCCACCCAGGTGGAGCTTAAAACATCATCCATAAGCTGAAAAAAATGTACAGTGTTGCTTTGCCATAAAAAGTATACGTTACATATGAGCCATCTGATTCAGCTGCACTTGTCGTTGGGGTTCTATATCTTTTTTTCCTCACAAAATGGTTCTTTTTTAAAACTTGGTTGTAGAACTTTGACCTCTGTGTCACCTGACTCTGCCTGCTGCTATAAAATATTATGGCTTGTGGGTGGGACCACAGTCAGGAGTAGGTAGAGCAGGTGAGCTTTGTTGGGAGGTTCTTTGTACCCTGTGAGTCAGTGACCAGAGTGTATGAACAGGGGAGTTTTGCATGGTAATTTAGCAGGGAATGTTGAATGGCAAAGTTGCCTGGAAATCCTAGCACCTGTCATAGTCCCCTCTGGAACTTTTGCCCTTGGAGGAATTGCTGAAGGATCAGGAACCACCTGCCATGAGCAATGCCCAGATCTTCCAGTAGACCAAAAGAAGTCTGGGATGACTTCCATGAGGGTATCACCTTTGGAGGACAGGGACTCTGCCTCAGAGGTGGAGGCAGAGAAACCTACAAGCCTTCAGGAGATGCCCTCTGAAAAGACAGGGACTGGGTTTGCTCGTCACAATAAGCCACGATAGCTTATGTTTTTGAATAAGCCATGATGGTTTACTGTGTCATCTGCAAGCATTTCCTCAACCACAGTGGCTTATTTAGCCAAAATGAGCCACCCTAATAAGGCATGAACTGCTGTGAGGTTTATTTAAACCACCGTGGCTTATTGTATCATCTGGCACTCCACAGTGGCATAAAGAGTACTTTAAAAATCACCTTCAGTGTTGTTTGGCAAGATTGGTCAAAACCGTTGCCACTGCTCTGCTTCAGCTGGCAGATCTTTGTTTCCAAAATCTGCCTAGAAACAAATTGCGCATTCCGCCCATCTCCACCCTCACTCCTCTGTGATGCAGTCTGCTCACTTCCAAAGTGTCAAACGCCCATGTTTTGCATGGAGAGGCATAGCTGTGCATGGTTTTAATTCGGTCTTGGGGGCCTCCTCATGAAGCAAACATGTGTGAAATTTTGTTCCTGCAAACTTCCAAGGGTTTAGAGCTGCCCTCCCTTTTTTGGTGTAAAGGTCTTTTCACCCAAGGTTTTGGTGTTGCATCTGGTGCCTCCCTACTAGGGGAAGATGGATATGAAGTTTTGTTCCAATCCCGCAAAAGGGTTTAGAGCCTCCTTTTTGGCATGGGTGGGCTTGGGGAAAGCGTGGATTGTCAACTGCTTAAATGAAAATCAGCCTGGCCTTTTATTCACCAAAGAACAGCATGGCATGAACTCCTTAATCAGAGCTGTTGGATGCTGAGAGAAAATTGTACCTCTACAGATGGCTATGGTACAGGCCACTGCAGTGGTGGGAGGAGGGACAGGGATGCAGGCGGGGAGGGTGGAAGGGAACAGCATGGAAATCTGGCTGGGGAGTGGTGCAGAGCAGCTTGGGTGGGGTGATGGCGGGGCTGTTGGGAAGCGAATAAGAATTGGCACTGCGGTGAGATTGGTGGCAACAAGGCAAAGGCAAAGGAAGATTCCCTCCAGCATGCAACCAACCAAGCGGAGAGAGAAACGTGACATAGCTGCAGTGCAACGATTGGCATCTTTTTCTGTCCCTGCCTTGTTACCACTGCTCTGACCCCTTCCCTGGCAGTATACTCTACAAACTCCCTAAGTGTCAAATATCTTTATGAACATGTGGTGGCAGCTGTGCAGAGTTTTTGCCATGCATTGTGTGCATTCTTACAGGGGACATCTATATGTGAATGTTGGCTCCAGGCCTGCAAAATTCCGCAGCATTACAACATGCATCCCCTTTTTTCCTTTTCTGATCCCTTTTCCTTGAAAAAAGAAAGTTGTGGAGTTAACCAGTACAGCATTTGGATGTTCCACATGAGGGAACTCTGCAAATAAAATTTCACCTCATTCCAGCAAAGTCAAGGAGTTAGAGCAACCCCCCTTTTGATGCATATGGGCAGGGATAAGGGAATAGCTTTGTAAACTGGCTAGGAAGTGAGCAGGAGCAGGAAGGAATACCCTAAGAATCAGGGCGCTGCTGATTGGGTGGGCCGGTGGGGGAGTGGGAAAGTGGATAACAATTGACAATGTGCCAATAATGACAGGAATCTGGCTGAGACAGGACATAGAAGAGTACACCCCTAGCATGAGACAGACCAATCAGAGAGATGCATGTGATGTACGGTGGCGCCGGGGATGCTGGGATTTGGTTTCCAATGCAAAAAAAGCTGGGATACCATCCCAGCCATGCTGGAGGACTGTAAAGGGAGAAGGGACGTGTGTGCGGAAAATAAGCTATGCACAGTATCTTATTTGTCTGATTGTATGGGGATAACAGTAGATTATTTTCAAATTTTATAAACCATCATGACTTAATGTGACATGCAGACCCGCCTAAGAACTCAGAAGGAGAGCTAGACTGAGCCAGAGGCCTCTTTGTGAAAAAAAGGTATACTTGCATGTTGGAGGCTTGCTTACAAGGAAGACTTCTTCAGCTGCAGCCTCTAAACAGCTGATAGCTGAAGTTTGGGTGTAGCTCTGACAGTCTTTGCATAAAAACAGCAATGTGAGTGTGAGAGTGTTGCTGAAAACAGTGTTGATCAGACATCCCTGAATTCAGCTTGCCTTGACTGGCATAAGCACTCCTGGACTGAACTCTGTCTCTCCTTCTTCCTGTGTTGCCTTGGGACCTTATTGCCTGTTTCCTGGATTGGACTCTGACCCCTCCTTCTGCCTGCCCCTTGCCTGTTATGTTGCCTTGGAGCTTTGTTGCCTGGCCTGTTCAGACCTTGCCTTTTGCCCAATCCCTATTTGTGCTGACCACTGTGGCACTCTTAGACACCTGAGCCTGTAGCTACTAGGTTCAGACTTGGAAATGTGATAGCACTGTGAATACTGAGAGAGCTGGTCCAGTGACCCAGGGCTGGTGCCAAGTTTGGCAAAACCCTAGGCAATTCACAGTGGGGGTCTCAGCAACAGTAAAAAAAAATGCCTCCCATGTGACCCCCACAGGAGGCAGAAACATTCTGGTGATGGGACATGAACAGGGGAAAGGGGCAGGACCATTTGGTGAACCCCTGGCCAAGTTGGGACTCCAGGCAGGATGAATTTGGACCCCACCCAGAGTTTCTGTACCCCTATTCTGTATATCCATCCTTGGATTTATGAAGAGCTGCTGCTCTGTGTCCCATCTCTTCAATAAACAGGGACTCTGAAGGCACAGACATACATCTTCTGTCTGGTGGTACCCACACTCTGGAACACTTTGCCAAGAGAAGTGTATTTCATTATGTTTTCATAGAATCATAGAATAGTAGAGTTGGAAGGCCATCGAGTCCAACCCCCTGCTCAATGCAGGAATCCACCTTAAAGCATCCCTGACAGATGGTTGTCCAGCAGCCTCTTGAATGCCTCTGGTGTTCCAGTAGTTAAGTTGCAAGTGCCCCAAAACCTGTCTTTGGGGGAATACATTCTGTGCTGGGTAAGGGTGAGTGGAGCTGTTTTTTTTTTCTTTTATTGCTGGAATTTTTATTTATTTATAGATTTTATTTACAAGAGTACAAACAGTATATACAGCAATGTAAATTGCTTAATGCTGGAATTTGTATTGCCATTTCTGTTGCTTTGTATTTAATATAAATTGTTTGATCTAACTAAGTTTAAATTGCAATTTTAAAAAGTATTACTGTTGTGTGTGTGTTTTTAATCCAGATTGTACACTGTGTCAATTGCAGTATTGGCGAGGAGATTGTCTTTCCCTGCAATATGTGCGGCAATATTTCTTTGTTGGAACAAATGCATGTTTTAAAATGTATGTTAAAGCACCACTATGTGAATTCTTACCCTTCTAAAAGGTGTACTGTATAAGCATCAAAACAACTACTAAAATATCAAACAATATCCAAAGAATGGGGGTAAATAAATGTTTTATATCACATGTTAATTATAAATCAAGCGTGAAATATTTAACAGAAACTCAACAAGTAGTTAAATGCCAAAAAACAATGCAATAGATATGACCACTTAGCAAACAGGGTTTACACGAACAAAAAGCTAACTTAATAATTGCAGTAATTAAATAAAGTGCACTCAATAGTTGAAATATCTGAACGAGGGGCTACAGGCTTCTTATGCCTGTTTCACAACTGCTTCTTCAGACTAATATAACTGCAAAACATAATTGGAAAAATGAAATAAAGTACAAACCCCAGAAAAGAGGTTACACATCCACAATGTAATGTATTAGCTGTAATGATGATATGACTCACCAGTATCTCAGTGTTTATGGTTGGGGAAAAGGGGAGATTTGTAGATTACATTCCTCAGTCCAAAACAACTTATTAGCCCTTCATAAAGGATTGACTGTAAAAAAGTACAAACTATTTATTCTCAAGAATGCTAACAACATAAGTAAAAGGAATATCAAATCCTCAAACCTTAAGTCCCCAGATAGACAGACGCTAATCTTCTGGAATGGTGAGTTCTTAACCAGCGGTAATCATTAGGAACTGAAGGAAGGTTTTTTAAATAGTTTTCTTAAAGGCAAATCTCTGAAGTAGGAACAGATGATAACTAGCCCAAATAAGATGAAAATTCTGAACAGGTGTTTAAACCACTGGGCTGTAAGGAGCTTAATTGGGAGATCCATTCTGCCTCCCTTCTCAGTAGGAATTGTCATGGTCACACCAATTGTAGCTATGTGGATAGATTCTATCAGTGACTAAGAATCTAAAATCATCATGGTGATGAGAGTGGTCAATGAAATGTTGAACCAGAGGTGCCTCCACAACTCGATGCTTTAATTTAGAATGGTGTTCAACAATCCGTGTACGGATGCTGCATGTTGTTTTGCCAACATATATCAAATTGCACGGGCAGATGATGATGTAAATAATTTTATTGTGGTACAGTTAGAGAAGTGGTGGAGTATAAACCTTCGACCATCTGTAGGATGTTGGAAAACCTTTGTTTGTATAGATAAATTGTACACTGAGCATCTACTGCACTGGAAGTGTCCCCTGGTTTCTCCTGGTGGTTTTTTAGGGGGATCAATATTGGAATGGACCGGGGGACGGAGCTTGGGGGCCAATGGAGTAGCCGGCAGATTTGGCAGTCTCCCGATACAAAATTTTTGAAGAGAAGAAATCCCTTTGAAAGACAAACTGAACTGTGAGTAAAAAAACACTGGGATCTGTGAGAAGCTTTACTGCATACGTTGGAGGCATAAATTTTAAGAGATAAGAGCCGTTGTGCTCGGAAGAAGCTTGGCTGGATGCCAAATGCGTAAAGGTCATAAAAAAAGAACATTTACCTTTGTGGACCAGAACCGGGAGAGCGGCCCCTTCAGATAAAACCTTTTTTCGCTTAGAAGGGGCTGTAATTGAAGAAGGAAATATGCCAGATAGCCCCCAGAAGGGAGGGGGGAAGAGAGAAGCGAGTGTGGAATCACTTCAAACCGGAAATGGAAAAAAGGTGGGAGCTGTTTCTAAGGAAACAGGAGCGACTGCCAAGTCTAAGCAGTTATCTTCAGAAGAAATGATGATAAGCTTTCAAAACATGTTGTTGCAAAATAATGAGCTTCTGGCTCAAGGTCTAATGCAAGAAGTGACAGAAGAAATTGGCAAATCAACTCAAGGCATAAAGGATGACTTGAAGCAGGTTAAAGATGAATTAAAAGCAATAACTTCGAGGTTCCAGCGAGTAGATGATGCAATTGAAGAAAATAAAAGGAAAATAAAAGAGCAAAGCACCATGGCACAACAAATGGATTTAAGATTGATTGCTATTCAAGATCAGGAACAAAGATCCAATATAAGGATTAAATTTTTTCCAGAAGATTCGGCAGAGACTCCAAGGATCCTGAGAGGTAAAATTATGGAGTGGCTAACGAGTATAGCTCCAAGTACAGATTGGAAGCCAGAAGACATCGAGCGTGTGCACAGGATTTCCTACAGAAGCAGAGGTGTGACCCCAAGGGACATGGTGGTGAAATTTACAAATTATTATAAAAAGGAGCTTCTGATGATGGCAATAAGACAAGGGAATGGTCAACTGAAATACTGCGATACTCCAATACAAGTGTATAATGACTTGTGTCCACAGACACTGAATTGGAGACATGAAGTGAAGCCATGCACAGATGCTTTAAAGAGGAATGGGATTAATTATAGTTGGGGTTACCCAATTTATCTGAAATTTACATATGAGAAAAAATTCTACAAAACAACGTCAATTGAGCAAGGGATGGAGTTGCTGAATCAGTTGGGATTACAAGGAGGAGTTGACCCTCGGCAGCGTGGAAAAGAAGATCACGGAGAAGAGTTGGGAGCAGTAGGAGGCTCACAGTAATGGAACTGGGAGTGGATAACAACAGGACAAGGGATGAAGTAAAATGATATCGGGAGGAGAAGGGGATCTGCTGACTACTATCAACCAGAGGTCCCGAAGGTGCCTCCCCCCCCCCATTGGGTAAAAAAAAAAAAAGCCATGGCTGGGGTCAATCCCGGGGGGAAATGTGGTGAAGAAAGTGTTATTGTTATTGTTTATGTTGGGGTATATGTGAATATGTGTAGCACAATAGGGGACTGGCAAAGGCGAATGAAGCTGATAATATGGAGGGGAAATTAAGAGTTACAACTTTGAATGTCAACGGGCTAGGATCAGTGCTTAAAAGGAAACGAGTGGAGGCATTATTGAATAAAGATAAGGCGGATATAATTTTTATTCAAGAAACACATCAGTCAAAAGAAGGGGTTAATGAGCTCAAATTAAGATGGTCGGTTATATATGAGAAAGCTTATGGAACTTCAAAAGCCAGGGGGGTGGCAATAATTATATCTAAAAAATGTGGATTCAAAATACAGAAGATGAAGAAGGATTCTATGGGCCGATACATAATGTTGCAAGGGGCTGTGGGGGAAGAGGAATACACATTAATTAATGTTTATGCACCTAATACTAATCAAATGGAATTTTATAAAGGAATTTTTGAAGATATGGAAGATATTCAAAAGGGAAATATTATAATAGCGGGCGATTTTAATATGGTGGTAAATAAACAGAAAGATAAGTCTAACCCCACGCCGGAAGAAAGATGTAATAACCTTACAGGTTTGGGTAAGATTATGAACGAAAATGACTTAATAGATGTGTGGAGAGCAATGAATAGAGATCAACAGAGATTTACCTTTTACTCTGCAAAATATAAGACTTACTCAAGGATTGATTATGTTTTTGTGTCAAAGAATTTGTTTTCTAGAATAATAAAGAGCGATATAGGATTGATAAAAGTAACAGATCATGCATTGGTGAATATAGATATTAATGTTAAGAAAAATTACGAGGCAAAAAGGTGGAGATTAAATACAAGAATCTTTAATTATAAAAGTATAAATGAAAAAAGGGAAAAGGAAATACAAAGTATATGGGAAATTAATGAAAAAGGGTTTTATAATCAAGCTATACTTTGGGACACAATGAAAGCGGTAATGAGAGGGATTTGTATTAGAGAGAATTGTAAATTGAGAAGACAACAAGAAAAAGATAAGAAAAATTTGGAAGAAAAAATTAAGGACCTGGAAATGGAATTTATAAGGCACAGGGATAAACAGATCTTTGCACAATTACAAGCAAAAAAGAAATAATTAGAGAAAGAGGAATTGGAGGAAGCTCAGAGAAATTTAATATATTTGAAAAGAGAATTTTTTGAATATAGTAATAAGAATTCTAAAATGCTGGCCAGATCTACACAATCAAAAAAGACAAAGAATTTAATTGGAACAATCAGAAATAAATTAGGGAAGAATTGCAATTCAATGAAGGATAAATTGGAGATATTCTATGATTTTTATCAGAAATTATATACTGCAGGAGGAGGGTCACAAGAAAAGATTGAGGAATATGTGGAGAAGCATTTAAAGATTAGACTGCAAGAGGTAGATATAGAGTTAATGGAGAAATTTCTCTCAGAAAAAGAGAGAAGAAATTATTGACAAATTAAAAGGGGGGAAATCCCCAGGATTGGATGGGTTGGGACCAGAATATTATAAAATATTTAAGAAAATGTTAATACCGAAATTGAAACGGTTATATAACAAGATATTAGAAGGAGATGGGATCCCACCATCATGGGAACAGTCTTTGATTGTATTGATTCCAAAAGCAGATAAAGACCTGTCAGATCCAGGATCATATAGACCTATTTCCTTAATAAATCAAGATGCTAAGATATTTACAGCGATAATGGCGAAAAGAATGAATACTTTTATGTATAAATATATTAAAAGAGATCAATGCGGGTTTATAGCAGGGAGACAGATGCCAAATTTAATTGGAAGAGCATTGAATATGATTAATATAATCAGGAATAATAAATTGAAGGCAGGCCTGATGGCTTTGGACATTTTTAAGGCCTTTGATTGTGTGGAATGGCCAGCTTTAAAAATAATAATAGAAAGGTTAGGGTTTGGAGTAAGATTTAGAAGTGTGATAGATCAACTTTATTCGCAAAATAATGCTGTGGTAACGGTAAATGATGGAATAACGCAACAAATTTCCTTAGGCCGAGGTACCAGGCAAGGTTGCCCTCTTTCCCCGATTTTGTTTGCTATAGTTATAGAGCTTTTAGCTTATGCAATTAGAGAAGATAAGAATTTTACTGGGATAGATAATAAAGAAAGAGTAAAAATTAGTTTGTTTGCTGACGATACTTTAATAGCAATTGAGAATCCAATAGAAAAAATGGAGAAAATAAAATTACATTTGAAAGAGTTTGGGGAAATATCTGGGTTGCAAGTTAGTAAAAAATATAGAGTTAAGGTTAAGAATATGATTAAGTAGTTAGGTGTAATTATTACAAGGGAAGTAGATAAATTAGAAGAGGAGAATTTTAATAAATTAAATAGGGAGATTGAGAAAAAATTAGAAGAATATAGAAAGATTAATCTTTCATGGTTTGGTAGAATAGCACTTATTAAAATGAAAATTTTGCCTAAATTAAGTTACCAATTAAGTTAACAGATTTACAGTTAAAGAAATGGCAAGTTACAATAAATATTTTTTGTAATAGTAATAAGAAAGCAAGGATTAATAAAGGGAATTGGTATAAATCTCAGGAAAAAAGGGGATTAGGTCTCCCAAATTTAAAGTTCTCTTACATAGCTAATCAATTGAGGCATGTAATAGATGGGATCGCAAGATCAAATGAAATAAGCTGGTTGGAGAGCAATAGACAGGATTTAGAATTGAGGTTAAGTAATATATTTTTTTAAAATTAAATAAGAAGATGATAGAAAGATTAGAAAATCCCTTGTTAGGAAACATTATAGATGTTTGGTTAAAGTATAAAAATAAACTATTACCAGATATCTCCCCATTGAATCCGGTGGTGTTGCTGGAAGATTTTCCAGGAAATTTAAAGAAAGAATTAGAAACAGTTTTTAGAGAACAGAAAATTTTTAAAATAAAGGATTGGTTGGAAAAGATGAGCAATAAAGAGCAATTAGAAGAAGTATTGAGAGGAAAGAAAATAGCATCCAATTAGAACAATGGATGGCTAAATGGAGAAAGAACAATAAAGAGCTTCGAACTTTTACAAAATTTGAGAAGATGATTATAATGAGAGAAGAGGAGGATATAAATAAGAATATTAAAGGGGTGGTAAGTGAAATTTATAAAATCTTGGTAGAAGGTGAAGAGAAGCAAAATTATTTGAAAGCATTATGGGAAGAAGATTTAAAAGAACAAGTAAATGATCAAAGTTGGGGGGAAATTTGGAAATTGCGGAATTTGAATACTATGTCAGTAAGAATAAAAGAAAACTATTATAAAATAGTATGGAGATGGTATTTAACACTGGTAAAATTAAATCAAATAGATAAGAAACATTCGAAGCTATGTTGGAGAGGTTGTCAGGAAATTGGAACGTATTTTCATATGTGGTGGACGTGTAAATATGTGCAAATATTTTGGTTAAAAGTAATTGAAGAAGTTAAAAAGATAATAGATTTAAAGTTTAAGATAGCTCCTAGGATAGCTTTATTATCAATTTATGATAAAGGAGAAGGAGAGCAAAATGTTAAAGAGCTAATTACAAATTTAATGACTGCAACGAGGTTAATAATAGTTAGACAATGGAAAGTACAAGGCAACTACCAAATAAAAGACTGGTATAAAGAAGTGTGGAATATTGCTATAAATGATAAGTTAACAAACAATGTTAAAGTTAAAAGAGGGATATTAAGGAAAAATGAATTTGGAGATATATGGGGATTATTTGTGGAATATGTATTAAAAAGGGGGAAGGGGTGTGCACCATCAGGTGAATCTATGCAGTTTTGGAAGAATGATTAAAAATAAATATGGTATATAAAAATGTAGCTGGTCCCAGGGGGGTAGGGTGCACTAGTTAGGTGAATTATGTTAGTTTTATATTGTAAGTCATATGATTTATAAGTGATATGTTATGTGTTTCATTTATGTTATTGTATAAAAATTAATAAAAATCATTAAAAAAAAAGAAAAAAATATTGGAATGGACCAATTGGTCTCTTAAGTTCTTAGTTCATTATTATTATTATTATTATTATTATTATTAACTTTTATATACTGCCCCATAGCCGAAGCTCTCTATGCAGTTTAAAAAAATTAAAAGATTGAACAATAAAAAGTCAATAGACAAAATTTAAAACCATAAAACATAAAACAGCTGATATTTAAAACATTTAAACCTTTCAAGCCTGGCCACAAAGTCAGTTAAAACCTCAACTTAAGCTGTTAAAATGCCTGGGAGAAAAGAAAAGTTTTGACCTGGAGCTGAAAAGATAACAGTGTTGGCGCCAGGCAGGCCTCATTGGGGAGATCATTCCATAATTGGGGTGCCCCCAGGGAGAAGGCCCTCTCCGTTGTTGCCGTCCTCCAAGCTTCCCTCGGGGTAGGCATCCGGAGGAGGACCTTTAACTATTTTATTCATGTGGCAGCTGTGAGAAGTGACAAACATTTTAAGTGTATGAACAAATACAATCAATCTTGTACTTCTGACAGGGAAGAAAAGTCTGCCAATTTTAATTATGCTGTTTTATGAATAATGCTTCATTTAGAATTTCTGCCAATATCTCCGCTCATTCCTGGGGCCTACACAATCTGGATGAGACATGCAGAAATAAACCAACTCAAGAAATGTATCTGCCTGAGAAATAGGCACATACTAATCTAAATTAAAACAGGGTTAGTGTAGCATAATGGCTGAACTAAAAATCTGGAAATGCCTGGTTTGTGTGTTCTCTGCCATTAACTCACTAGGTGGTCTTAGACAAGCCACTCATTCTCAGCCTCTGTTCTCTCCTCTCGCCCCCATCTGCAATAGGGGAGCCTGACCATATGTTCGGTTTCCCCCAGAAAGTCCAGAAACCGGGGGGGGGGGGGGAACCAGAGTCCAGAGGGAAATCCCAGAATTCCTTTGTGTCAGATGTCAGGTACTTCATGAACAATTCACTAGGCTGGCCTAGTGAATTGTGAGTTGAAAGCTTGGCAATTGTTGTGAGAAAGTCTGTCTCTGTTCTGTGCTTATCTGTGGCTGCTAGCCGAGGCCTTGAAGTTCCTTGAGAACGAATGTTTGTTTAGAAAAGGTGGGGGCTATCTTGCAAGCTGTCTCTCACATAGTGTCGTCATCAAGAAGAGGTTGAACTGTTGTTGGCACATGAGTTGGGTTACGGGCCTGAAGCCCTGTCTGTCAAAGTAGCTTGGAATTAGCCAGCCTCCATCCTATATAGTGGAACGAGAAAAGGGGAGGCCCTTTGCTAGGAATTCATCTGTTCGATTGTTCTACGCTTGCCATGAAACTCCTCATGTTTGGGATTCTATCTGGTTTGGAGATGTTGGTGTTGAGAGAATATTTCAAGTGTGATCATACCAATAGCTTGTGATAACAGCATTTAAATAACTCAGATACTAATATTGATTTCATTCTACTAATAAATACATATAACTGTTTTCCTGTAAAGTAAAACCAGCAATGTACTAGCTAGATGAGGAAAAACTGCCTTCTTGTAGAGTTTTAAGCCTTCACCATAATGAACTTTGTTCCATTAGCAACTAGATGCATTCTGTTTGTTTTAGTTCATCTTGACCTAGAGACAGGATACATCATTCCTATGAGATACCCTGTATTATTGTAAACTTTCCCTTGGCACAAAAGTTATACTGTACAAGGTTCAGATTATGCTAATTCTGATGTTTCCAGTTCCCTATATAAGAGTGATACCCTATATACTTAAGTCAGTCAGAGGTCTATCTCTGGCTCCATCAGCTGATGAATTCCTCAATAAACTTACTTCTGAGAACTGAGAGTAAGTATTATTGGTCTCCACTGCGAAATTGAGTCTAGTTGCTTGAATATAACTCCTTTGAGTTATTGGGGGGGGGGGGGAGTCACCAATATATGAGAAGTCCTTTCCCTTTCAAAAGTCAATCTTCCCTAGAGCATACATAGGCTAGTAAATGTTTCAACACATTAGAAAGAATTAGAGTAAAGATCCTTCTTATAAGGGATCTGTGACAATAAATGACCCCTTTCTCATAAGAGGGTGTCATAGCCCCCCCCGGGAGACCCAAATTCCCACGACAGTTGGATGCACTCTGTACATGTTCTGTTGCTATTTGGACTTGGAATTTCTAAGAACTATGCCATGAAAGGTGCTCTGAAGCTTTTCATAGATTTGGACTTGCAGATTACTGTTCTGGATTCATGTTCTATAGCCTGCTTTCCCTGCATGGAGCCAAAGTATGGGCACAGGGAAGCTCCGAGGCTGATCATTGCTGTTCTGGAATTGTGTGTGTGTGTAACCTGCATGAGAGCCGCCTGTCAGAGCCTTTGTTACAGGCAGAGGGGTTTTCCTAGGTCGAAGAGGTTCGTCCCCTGACATCTTGCTTACATGATCAGCTCAGTGTTCCTGGCAGGCCGAGACTGGTTTGGTTCAAGATGGATCTGTGTACTGTCAGACTTCATGCACCTCTGTGCTGGAGTTTCTCCTTTGAGTTTTGCTTGTGTTCCTAATGAGTCTGTGTGTGTGGCCGCTGCTATTTTGCATGGGACAGGGGCCCACTCTAAATGTCTCCCCCTGAGTGATTGCTGTTCGCATTAAGCCGTTGTACCTGAAAGCTATCTGGTCCGTCTTCAGCTTCAAGTGTGTGTATGCATAAATTCCGTTATGCTTGAATTCTGTGTGATTTCACAATAAAAGAGGTCTCACCATTTTAGAGTGTGTCAGTTTGCCTAAAGTTTGTGAGCAGAAGCCTGGGGTGGGCTTGTGTCACGACACTTTGAATATCCGGGAATTGCAACACTCCCAGAACTATCTGGGACTTGTCCTTGGATGGCACAATTGCACAGGCCAAGAAAATCCCTGGATCAGCCCGGGGGAGGGGCTGGAAGGACGATTTTCAGAGGAGGGCCAGGATCTCTTCTCGATCAACCCAGAGTGCAGGACACGGAATAATGGGCTCAAGTTACAGGAAACCAGATTTTGGCTGGATATCAGGAAAAACTTCCTGACTGTTAGAGCAATACAACAATGGAACCAATTACCTAGGGAGGTCGTGGGCTCTCCCACATTAGAGGCATTCAAGAGGCAGCTGGACAGCCATCTGTCAGGTATGCTTGTAGGTGGATTCCTGCATCGAGCAGGGGGGTTGGACTCGATGGCCTTAAAGGCCCCTTCCAACTCTACTATTCTATGATTCTATGATATATTTCTTTGTGCCTGCCTTTTAGATTGTGAGCTTGAAAGCAGGGCTATCTGTTTATTGATTCTTGCAAACTGCTTTGAGAGTCTTTCGACTGAAGAGCAGGATATAGATGCTTCAAATAATTAAATAAATAAATTCAGCATGCTTTTTTCTGATTTTATGGGGGAAAGGCTTATGTAGCTCTCCCAAATTAGGGTGACCAGATAAAAATCCAGGTCAGGGCTCATGTAACTTTAACAGTTGTAGAGAAAAGGAAATTTCAGTCAGAGTTATTTGTATGCAATTAGTTCCTGATGAAATTCCCTCTTCATCACAACAGTTAAAGGTGCATGCACTATACTAGAGTGACCATATACAAAAGAAGGCAGCCCCCCTGAAACTTTAACTGTTGTGATGAAGAGGGAATTTCACCAGGAACTAATTGCATACAAATGACACTGGCTGAAATTTCCTTTTCTCTACAACTGTTAAAGTTACATGAGCCCTGACCTGGATTTTATCTGGTCACCCTATCCCAAATGAGTTATGCTATTCTAGGCTGACCAGATAAAATCCAGGTCAGGGCTCATGTAACTTTAACAGTTGTAGAGAAAAGGGAATGTCAGCCAGTGTCATTTGTATGCAATTAGTTCCTGGTGAAATTCCCTCTTCATCACAACAGTTAAAGGTGCATGCACTATACTAGAGTGACCATATACAAAAGAAGGCAGGGCCCCTGCACCTTGGGGAGGATGGGAAAAATCCAGATTTTTCAACCCCATGCCTTCCTGGATTTGTTACCAAAAATCCTGACAAATCTGGGTTTTTCCTGTCATATTGTCACCCTAGTTTTGGCATTTGATACTCAATGGAATTAAACATATACTGCATTGAATTTGAGGTCTAAAAATACAATATTGCATGTTTTATCAGGATTGAGATTGCTTTCCCACTCTATACAAGACATAGCCTAAAAAGCCTTTAACAGCCATATTCATTATGCAATTTCAGCCCATGTTTAGCTTTATGATTTAATGCCATAAGGGAAATTGCTTACTGGCCAAAAGTTCCAAAAATATAAAACAGTATTTAAAAAGGAAAAAGGAAAACCAAAAGGATTTTTTAATTATACTATTGCCTGTTTCCATCAGTACTTCTGTTCGCAGAACTATGTCATGACTTCCCTCAAAGAACTCTGGGAGCTAGAGTTTAGCACTGTGCTGAAGTTTGCTCTGCCAGAAGCCTCCCCTCATTGAACAACAATTCCCAGGATTCCCTGGGAAGAGGGGATCACTAGCAAACCAGAATTGCAGAAATTGCAACAATTCTCATTTTGTTAATGAGAATTAACAAAAATACTTACAGCTCTGCCATTTTTAAAGATAAAGAGATGAAACTTGGCCCCATGATAGATTTAAGGAAGGGCTTTAGCCATGAACCAATTTGAAGCATATCCGATCCTCTGATTTTTAGGGATTTTTTAACGTTTGAGGTTTAAATTTTTTTAAAAAAAAAAAGCTGTCATATTTAATGATAAAGAAATGAACCCTGGCACCATGATAGATCTCAGGTAGGGCGTTATCCTTGCCAAGTTTGAAGCAGATTTGTTCAACCGTTGATTTTTAGGAATTTTGTTAAAGTTTGAGGTATGGTAATTTTTAAAGGTAAAGAGATGAAATTTGGCACCATGATAGTTCTTGGATAGAGATTTAGCCTTGCCAAGTTTGAAGCAAATCTGTTTGTCCTCTGATTTTTAGGGATTTTTTAAAGTTTGAGATCGTAAAATTATTTTTTTAAAAACCACTGGAGCCATATCTTTTAAACTCAGGTTGTCAAGCCTCCTCTCTAGGGTATTGCAACTTGAGAATTTTCAGCCCTTGGCATCAAGGGAATCTCAGGTTTTTAGCTAAGAAGTTCTGGGCAAGCAGGGCACCTTTCCTGTTGCAGATTTGGTGGGCAGTCGGGCACCTGGAGCTCAGCAGAGGTGAGGCATCCACAAATCAAAATGTGGGAAAGGAGAGGTCAGTCAAAGCAGCCCACAGGGCAAAAAGGAACAGGCCAGAGGCCTTTTTCTCAGAGTTCCATACCATGGGTGATGAAGGGTCATCCTTAGAGGAAAAAATCTCACGACCAACAGTAAGGTGTCAGTCGAGAGAGAGGCTCTCATCTTTGCGGATGTCCTGCTGGTGTGGATGTTGGAACCTGGCACGTCATTGCTTTGCTTTGCTACCTCTTCCCTTCCATTTCACTTTGTTCACTTGTGAGCTAGGCTCTGTCTGTACTGCTGGCATGCAATGCAGAACGTTTGAAGTGTGTGTAAGAGAAAAATAGATAGATTTGTGGCTTGGGCTGGCTGGCATATCTCTGAGAGACAGAGTTAGACTGAAGACACAACTCAGAGATAGCTGTAGCTGAAACCTGAGTGGCTGGCATGCCACACAGAGCCTTTCAAGAGTGTCTCAGAATCAAGTGTTGATGCAGATGTTGGCTGGTTGGAGGCTTTGGCTGGCATCAGCTTCAGACAGAGTTACAACTCAGAGACTGCTGTAGCTTAGCCCTGAGAGGCTGGCGTACCACGCAGATCTTTTTAAGAACATCTCAGAGTCCAGGGTTGATGCAGACAGAGGTGGCTGGCAGCAGAGTTTTTTTAAAAACAAGCATCACCAGATGTGACCAAGCTATAAGCTGGCCCTCTACCCCCAGCCACAGAGTACAAGTGCACAGCGTGGCTGGACTGTTGGGGGACTTTGGCAGAGAGAGGTGGGGATTGTTTAAGGCTGGAAGCTGGAGACGTTGGCTGGCTGGCATAAGGCAAAGAGGCTGAAGGCAACCCAGATTCACCTGTAGCTTGTCTCTGAGAGGCTGGCTTGCCACCCAGAGTGTTTTAAGAGTGCATCAGAGTCGAGCAGGTGTGCAGGAGGGGAGGAGGTGGAGGCAGCTGGTGGCGGAGTTTTTTTTAAGTAAGAGTCACCAGACCTGACCAAACAATAAGCAATACCCCTGGCCACAAGTGTGTGGCCCAGCTGGACCATTGGGAAACTTTGGTAGAGAGAGAGAGAGGGAGATCATTTGAGACTGGAGGCTTTGGTTTGGCTGCAATGATTTTGAGAGAGAGAGAGACAACAGAGGCTGCACAGACAACCCAGAGACACCTGTTGTAACTGAGCCCTATGCAGGGCATTAGACAGATGGTCTCAGAGTTGTGTGTTTGTGCAGGAGGTAGACAGGAGTTCAAAATCTGTATGTGAGAAGTGGTATCAACTCGCAAGCCTTGAGAAGCTAATGTATTTAAGTGAGAAGTGTGAATAGGTGAAGTAGTGTCTGCCACCCATAACACCCACCTTAATGTTAGAGTAGAGAAACTTGAGACAATCATACACAAGGTTAAAAAAAAAAAAAAAAGCCAGCCAGCCAGTTGGCAGCAAGCCGTTAAAAGCAGCAGCAGTTTGCAGCGGAGTGAGGATACAGTCAGAAAAGACATTTGGGGAAAGGGGAGAATGTATCACACAAAGTATAGCAAAAGCTTCAAAGTACAGCAAAAGCTACAAAAGTAGGAGTAAGTGAAGTTAATTTCAGATGCTTTGTTCTTTATTTCAGTGATTTTAACATTATGATGTTATGTAGAACAGTTTTGTCCCTGTGGGCCTGGCCATGTTGTTCTCCTTTTTGGTTTCCAAAATATGGTCACCCTACCAAAACGGCATTTATCAGATTGCACTGGATCAGATTCAGGTATCTGCCACAAAATCATATAGAATTTGGTTTGCTAATGATGCAATCCACTCAATAATTTGTGCATAGTGTACTAGTTGCATTTTACTTGCACCTGAGAAGTACCACACAAACTTGGGGAAGGAGCAGCGGAGTGGTCTTACCTGATGATTTTATCTTGCCATTCTTTATCCTATTTGGTTTGCTTGTGTTTCTCAATAAGAATGCCACAAAGCAACGACGTGGTAGGTTGCTGTTTCCTTCTTTGTCTGCTGCTCCAGGAGTATATCTGCTCCTCATTAAATGTGCAAGTAGACATTTCAAGTAGAAGGTGGTACAAGTGGGACCTGCAAAAAATATTGCAGTTTGGAGTGTTCCTATTCTGGGGTTAGCCAACTATGTCTATTTCAAAGACGCATCCAACAAACAGAATTCATTCCATTGGTAATACTGGTCATGTAGCCATCATGGTTAGGAATAGTAAGTCATGGTTCACACAACACACTAAGCCATAATGTTTAGCTCAAAATACTTAACCACTGTAGCTTAGCGTGTCTGAACAGGGTCTATCAGTTAGATGTGGATAAGAGTGTAGTCTTGTAGCTCAATTTTAACCTGATTTACTCAGGAGTAAGTTCCAATAGGATATATTTCCAGGTAAGGATGTTTAGCAGTACACTTTAAAAACCTAAAGTCTAGCTGCAAACATCACAGGATATTGTGATGAAGAGATTGTCTCTACTAACAGAAATTGCAACAGACAGAATCCAACTAAATCCTAGCAATTTGCTGGACTCTTAATAGCCCCAATCTGACAACCAGTGATTCTACTCCACAGCAACCAGTACTATCACCACTGTTCCATCGTTCTGCCCACCCCTTCTAGCTATATCTGCAGTTACTAAATATACTACATATTGATTGATGATACCTGATCTTCAGCATATGCTTTTATTTGGGTAAGTGGAAGTAAGTAGATATCCTGGTGCAGACTTCAGATGTTATGCCTCCCTTTCTCCTGCAATTTTGGGCAAGTCACTAGCTGGTTTTGGACAACACATTAAGCAATGTATGGGGGGGGGGGGGCAACCAACTGTCAGTTGCGTTGCTTATCGCGTTGTGTGGAGAGCAACACACAACACACACACAACTGACAGTATGCTAATCAGGCAAAAAAAGCAATGGAGAGAAACAACATGCTTGCACGTTGTTTAGCCCAAAGCCAGTTGATTAAAGGGTCGTGTGGAGGGGCGCGTGCATTACTCATTTGCATTGAGAACGTTATCACAGAAGCCCATAGAGGTAAGAGCGGCCGAACGCAGCTGGCCGCTCAGGCACACCCCCAACAGCTCGATACCGACATCGCCATAGCAACCAAAGACTCCCGCCTCCACCCCACCCCACCCTGGCAGCCGGTACGGAGCTCAACAAGAGCCCAGCTCCTGGAAGCACGCGCTCCATGCGGTCATTCAGCACCAAAACATAAAAGCAAAGCCACCAACCGAACAGAGCTGCAATAGGGGAATGAGGGCAAAGGAGGGGGGAAGCCACAGGACACATGCCACCCCCACCCACCCAGCAGGGAACACCGCAACCCAAGCAAAAACACCCCCGACGGCCGCGTGCCCTCTCCCGTCGCCTTACCCGGAAGCAGGTGGGCCGGGGAAGCAGCGGTCACCAAGCCCCCCTTCATCCACCCAACATGGCCGGACAGTGCTCACTGGCCATGGCCATCCCCAAGCCACATAGAATGTCAATGCAAAGGGCGCCTGTGGGCAGCCCACCTCCACAACACACCGGTCAGCCAGCTGCGGATGTTGTGAGAAACATCCGAAGGTATGCACAACATCTCCACGGTCATGAAGCACCCGCAGCCAGCAACAACACCTCCACCACCAAACAGGGTACATTCCCAGCAAACATGACAGCCCACCAGCCCCAACCATCCCACAAGCACACAGGACGGGGAACACCAGGTGAGGGCCAGAGACACCCGGGAGCACTGTAACGCACCTCCACCGGCACCATGGACCCAGAGGGAGAGGATAGCCATGGCAGCCAGCCTGAGGACACTGGCTCTCAAACCCAAGGAGAGGGGAGCAGCCAAGCACCCAGGAAGATGCAGAGCGCAGCACTGGTCCAAGGCGGAAATTGGGGACTTCATAGAACTGTGGGGCAGCCAGGAAGCAAGGAGGATCATGGCCACAGCCAGGCATGACCAGCACTATCCCTGGCTCTCCAGGCAGATGCGGGAACGGGGACATAACCACAATGCCAAGCAATGCAAAGACAAGCTGCATGGACTCAAGTGGAAGTTCAAGGAGACCTTCACGCACAATAACAGTGCCGGGGTCGAGCCACGCACCATGCCCTTCCACGACGAGCTGGCACGCCTGCTGGAGGAGTGCTACGATGTCGTCCCAGGGCACACGGCGAGCAGCGGGGTCGCAACTGTCGAGGCACCACACACGTGACAATGAGCCCGACTGGCCCAAGGAGCACGCCACGATGACACCGCTACCCGGGCACCCCAACCGACTCCACGGATGGATGACCCACGCCTGCCACCGACCAGCATGCCGGTGGCAAGGGCCCAACAAGACCCACCAAAGCTGAGTAGCGGGCCCGTGGGAGGCCACAGCCCCTCTCTGCTGGCACACCCACCACCTGTGGAAGCCAGGAGAGCTTGTTCCTCAAGGAGCACCTCCCGTGTGACAGCCTCCTCCAGCATCAACAGCCCGACGGCATTTCTACAATTGTTCTGTGCAGAGTTGCAGGTAGAGGACAAACGCCCCATGCTTATAGTACCAGAGACCCAGCAGGGGGACGATCTACCTGGGCTCTCCCACGCCATGAACAGGGCGGGCAGGGGGCGCACCATGTATGCGGGTGGAGACGGAGAGCAGCACCACCATGGTGGAGGGTTTGACTAGTGCATCATGGACCCTGTTATGGAGACGGGGCCATTGTCCCAGGAGATGCAAGAAGAAATGGAGCAGCTTGTGGAGCTCCAGGTGGATGACGTTCTAGAGCCAGAACATCGATACGCAGACCATCAAGGACACCTTCGTGGTAGTGGACGAGATGGAGGAGGATGTACTTCTGGAAGCCGAACTCCAAGTTGTCGAGGCCATGCTCGTGGAGGAGATAGAGGGCCCCCCACAGCCAGAGGTCACAGAGATGGAGGATGCAGCCCCCCTAGAGGAGGAGCCCCCGCCCCCGCCCGCTGGCGAAGAATCTGCAGGCCCAGCCACTCATGCCATCCCCTGACCAATGCACAGAGGTGTGCCCATCTGTGCAACAGGCGCAAGGCAGATCGACTGCAGGTGGCAAAGGACCTGGTCATGGCCATGGAGGCGACAGGAGGCTGCATCCACGAGCTATTCACATGCATGGTGGGAGAGGAGACCAGGTGCACCAAGGAGCAAGCCCTCGCTGTGTGGGCAACATGCATGGCCACCCAAGCCGTGGACGGATGCTCCCAAGCCATACGGGAGGGGGAGCAGGAGGTGTGCCATGGTCTGGACGACCATGTCACTGGGATGACCAAGGCCATGGCGGCCACTGACACCATTATCGACCGAGGCATGCGCGAACGCACAGCTGCCATCGACCACCAAACTGAGGTCCTCAGGGAGCTTGCCCAGGCATTCCGAGGAGTGTACAATGGCTCCACGCAGCCCGCTCCCTACATGCCGCCTCAGCAGTACCTGCCTCCGCCAGCGGCCACAACATACCAGGCCCCACGAGCGGCGTCGGCTGCAGCAGGTGCCTCAGGGATGGTGTGGGGGGGAGACCAGAGGGCAGGAGCAGCGATGCTTAGGCAGCCGGGCCAAGCGGGCCCGGGACTTCCCACCCAGCTTTGATGAGGATGGAGAGTAGGAGGGGGGAGGAGGGGCCCTTCCCACATGACTTGCCCTGAGCCACAGGAATGTAATGGCCCCCCTGGGTCGTCCGCTGAGGGTCCTTGGCAGTAGACACCCCCTCCTCATGCCACGCTGGGCCCCCTTATTGCCTCCCATTGCTCTGGCAACCGCTTTCCTCAGCCTGTTCTGCCTGCTCAAGGCCAAGTAGATGCGGTGGCCACCTGTTACAATGTTGCACATCCTAGACATGAGCCGTTCCCGGCCCTGCTGTCCCTCATTGCAGACCCATCCTGACAAGATGGCAGCACCCTACAGGTCTGCTTGACTTTGCACCTGCTGCCCTGGCTGGCGCAGGGAGGCAAGCACCCCACACCACTGCCGCAGGACCCTGTGGTGAGGAGGTTGGTGTCCGGGTAGGTTGGACTGGGTGCATGGGAACTGCTACGGCCTCCATGTCACTGATGGCTGTCCTCCCTCCCCCTTCTCTTCCCTCCCCAGGGAAGCTGCGCTCCCTCCGCCGTGCCATCCACAGCAGGTGGAGAGCCCATATGACATGGCTCCTCCGCGCTCTGGAGATGGCCCTTGGAGAAGTCCTGTGTCGCATTCGACATCTGGAGCGGAGTGTCAGGTGGTGCCACCTTTTGATCCCTGTGCGGCCATAGGCCCTTCCATTGGCAGAGGTATCCTGTGCCCATCCCCCCTCTGTAGTTCCCTCACATCGTCTCGAAGTGGCGCTGCCCCATAGTGCCCCCCGATTCCGGCCACTTCCTTTCACTCCTTTCTCTTGCAGGTGTGCAGCAGACATAACAATGCTGCCTTGTCCCCACACTCCCGTATTGGGCCGCCCCATGCTGGCCGTGGTGCCGCCCCTCCCTCCCTCCGTCCTCCTGCTCTGGCACACCCACCAGCCCCCCCCCAATCATGCCTGCCTCCCCTCTGGACTTTCCACCACTAGTGGCTATGTCCCGCCAAGACTCGCTACGGCTGGCTTGCAGGTGGCAATCCAGGCGGCTACGCAGAACCATGGCGGTGGTAATGAGGAGGACGTGCTACATTCCCGGCTTTGCCGCCTGGCTGGCCCCTTGGTGCTGCGGAGGCCTTGCCCTGTTGCTGGGCCGCCAACCTACCGCTGCTGTGCAGATGTGATGCAGGCACGGAGACTATGAGGGTGTTGGCCAGAGGAACATCCGTGGTAGCCCTGCACCGCATTCCCCACCTGGCAATATCTGCCGACCTCCTTGAGCAGCATGAGATCGTCTGCTGCTGGGTGCTCCCATGGACGGATGCCATGTGGATGGAGATGCAGAACTTGGAGGATTGGGACGATGAGCATTTCCACTGGAGCTTCCGCATGTCCCGCGTGACGTTTGATCTGCTGGTGGCCGAGGTGACCCTGTACCACAGAGACAGTGTACCATCATGCATCTCCAGCTGTTTGGCCTTGACGCTGTACAAGCTGGCTTTCAATGTGGGATACCTGCCCCTGTCAACGGTCTTCTGGGTGGGCGTGTCCACCGCATGCAAGATCTTCTGGGAGATGGTGAGCGTGCTGAATGAGCTGTACCTGGCCAACGTCATCCGGGTTGAGGATGAGCGGGAGAAAGTGTGTGGCTTCCATGCCCTGGGCTTCCTACAGGTGGTTGGGGTGCTGGACCCGACCGATGTGAGCATCCTGGCCCCCCCCTCATGGCGATGAGTACTACAACCACAAGCATTTCTACAGCATGGTTCTTCAGGTGGTGGTAGATGCCAAGGGGTGGCCATCTTCTGGACACGGCCATCTTCTGGAACTCCCCCCTAGCAGACAAGCTGTCGACAGGGTGCTTCTCTTCTGGGCCCGCTTCCATATGCGGGCATGCTGTGGACCCTGTGCTCCTGGCCGACCAGGTGTTTGCCCTTCAGCCGCAACACCGTGCAGCATAAATACAACTACTACGACTGCCATGCCCACCTGCCTGTGGAGCATGCCTTTGGGCTGCTGAAGGAGCGATGGTGCTCCCTGTTCAGCTTGGTGGACTTGCACGCTGACATCATCCCGGATGTCATGGTGCGCTGCTGCATTCTGCACAACATCTGCGAGTCCCGTGGGAATGTGTTACTGGGCAACCACCCTGAACTCTCTCAGCCGGGCGAGGACAACGATGCCATTGCTGTGGATGGGCGGGACGTTGCACTGTTGCCCAGGCCCGTGAACCCTGGTGGAGACCGGCGTGCCCGTGCGGAGGCGTCTCAGGCACATGAGAAGTTCAGTAAATGGATCTGGCTGCACTACCCCCGTGCGAGCTTCGGCTGTGGGGTGCTGTCTGTGGACTGATGTTGCTTCCTGGCAGGGCGACCCTACCCGCCTTCTCTTTCTCCCTTCCTGACACTTGTGGCTTCGAGGTGCCATGCTCTGCTAACCCCTAACCACTGTGCCTTCCTGGTCACCTTCGCCCAGCCCGGGGTAGACTAGCCTTTCCGATTAATCTGCCCATGCTTCGCAGTGGCCCTGTGTCCACGTAACTATTTTTATACACCATACTGAATAAAGTTTTTTACTTTCGCCCTCTCTGGCCTTCATTCCAGTGTTTCCAGGAAGGTGCATTTGGGGGGGGGGTCATCTTGGGTGGAGCTCGGGAGCGTCGGGTGCCCTTGTGGCTGCCACGCCTCCAATGTAGGGAGGTTGTGGGGCACTTCCGGGGAAGGGCTGTCTTGCATCTGCCTCTGGTGCCTGGATGTGCATTTTGGCTGCGACTTGCCTGTGCATTGGCCAAGTGCAGCTCTCTTCAGTTATGGATGGGGCTCTGGGGTGTGATGGGGGATGGATTGGGCAGGCGTGCTTTGTTCCTGGCTCATGGCTAGGTGGCCAGCCCTTGTATGGTCCCATCGGGGCTCCGGGTGTGACGGGACGTGGGTGCCTATGGTTGGGGTGCTCTGATGGGGGCAGGGGTGGCAGCTCTGTCGGTCTGGCTGCTCCTCCTGTCTGCTGCTTCGCCCGGGGTTCGGGTGTCCCACCCAGTGCCTCTGAGCATCCAATGGAGTGTGAGAGGCATGTCCTCCTGCAGCTTTGATGGCAGCACCCATGGCTTTCAGGCTGCGGTGCATGCTGGGCTACATCTGGGAGGCCTGGCGGTGTTTGGTGGGCAGGAAAAATGGTGGGCGGGCTGTCAGTCACGGACGCATATGCTATTAGCACCCAGAGCGGTTGCTGCTGCCAGGCAACACAGGCTGCAACGTGTTGTGTGGGGAGCTCCACCTACCTAACTCACGGACAGTATGCTATTTCCTCCTCCATTGCCTAATATGTCGTCCGAAACCAGCCACTATTTCAGACTCAGTTGTTCATGTGTAGTATAGAGACAATAGTGATTACCTTACAGAGTTGTTGTGATGATGAAACAATTAAAGATGATAAAGCTTTGCGAAACACCATGCAAAATATGCATCCAACAATTTCTACTTAAACACCAGAGAGTAACATCACAAAAATCAAAACCAGTGCAGGAATGAAACAGAAAAGGGTTTTTTTTAAAAAATATATCATTAAGTTAAGCTTAATGATCCAACCCATCAGAACCCCATTTTTTATGCAGAATTCTGCCTTGCACAAAATTTCATGGCAGCCCTGCCGAAACAAGCATACTGGAATCTTTTATTTTTCAGCAACAAACTCCGAGATGGACTGAGTGTTAACTAACAGTTGGCTAGTTATCAGGAAAAGTTTGTGCCATGTGCTTTTCCAGAGCATACTGGTGCATTGCCAGATATTTGAAGACAGTATACATCATAGGCTGGATAATGGCCAGTCAGTTGAATAAGTGATCTACTACAGCACTTTCCAATAGGGATAATCATATGCTGTCAGCACTCTTTGTGAAAAAATAATGAGGAAAACACTGATTCATGGAAAAACCTTTGCATAAGTGTCTGTATGCAGATCCTGGGAACTGTATTCATAGTACACTTCACAGCCAGTTCTGATTATCATGTTTCAGGGCTTTGGGAGCCCAGACTGTCTAAACAAAAGAAATTACTGCACTTCCAACAATAAGTTATTGAAACCTAATGAGAGAGGAACGGCAAAGAAATGTTATTCACTTATGATATGTTTTACTTTCAAATGGTCTGTATAAGTTTTTGTGGCATAGATATGACACTCGTCTCTGCTAGAATGTTTTGGAAGCACATACAGGGCAGCAGGGAGGTCTCACTGTTGGGCTCCGTGGCACCTGGAATGCTGTTATAGCAGGTACCCCAGGTGTTGAAACCCTAGAAAAACCCTGGTGCATTGAGGTTTATAGTTACGAGAGTGTGAAGATGAAGGGCATTAAAACTTTTGATCACCTACCTGCAGCATAAAGTGGTACAGTCCAACAGATATGTTACAACTTTATTCAAATTGTACAAACCAGTCCTCAAACTTCCTGATTGTTAGAGCAGTACGACAATGGATCCAATTACTTAGGGAGGTTGTGGCCTCTCCCACACTTGAAGCCAAGATGCAGCTAGAGGGCCACCTGTCATTGATGCTTTAAGATGGATTCCTGCATTGAGCAGGGGATTGGACTCAGTGGTCTGATAGGCCCCTTCCAGCTCTACTGTTCTATGATTCTATGATTTTACTTTCGTCAGACTACAGAAAGTACTTTTTCTCTGCAAAATTGAAATTGCTTTCCTTCTAGAATAATGATAATGTAGTGAGGAAACATGAAACTTAAACTTTTCTGCATCTAGTATTTTATGCATCGAATATTTTGTGCAGTGAATTATGTTTTTTTCAGATTAGATGAAACACTCTGAATTTGTAATGGACCAGGCCACATAGACTCAGCAGACATAAGGAAGAACAGCATTAATGTACTAATGGGCACTGTGCCTGTGAATGATCCCTCTCACAAAATGATATAGTTGCTGGGTCTGGGAGTAAAAAAGAATGTGCATTGTCTTGCCAGTAGATTTATTATTGGCTTTTGTAGACAAAAACAAAGCTTAGACAAAAGCTTGCTTTGGAGTCATCCCAAGGTTCCCCTCCCTCTTATAGGGCACTAGTTTAATTTGTCTAACAAACAATTAAAGAATGGTATGCTACAATAATTAGTTTTATATACCTTCTGAAAGACTTCCAGATCTTACTTTGTTATATATTCTTTCCCTTCTGTGCCAGGCAGTTGACTTTAGTTACTGATATGTAATACAGGATGGTCTCAGTGATAATCAGACTGGGAATGGTTGTGGACATTATAGTGAAGAAAGAAACAAGGGAGCAGCACCAGACACAAAAGGAAATACGCACATACACATGCACACACACACACACACACACACACGGAGGTGAAACCTCAGAATGGTACTGAATTTTTTTTCCTATCAAATGGTAAGATGCTCTTGTAAAACAATGAGATACCCAACACATTTCACTAACAACCTTCCTCAGGGCACTAAAAGAACAACCATATAAAAATGAATGATCAAGAATAGGACATATTATTATAAACATGGGCATTAATTATAACAGGACACCCTGTGATTACAAGAAATCCCTAATTATGCATAGAATACACCCTAAAACCTTGTTGAATCATAATACAAACTGACAGTAATCACACCAAGGACATTTTTTTACCCAGTACCATGTTGTTCACCTCCTTTTTTGTTTCCTTGCAAGCAGTGCCTTGCACATCCCACAGTCATATTGCTGAATTACAATTGGTTTCTGTTTGGGTTTGGTGAAGATGGTTTGTTTCAGTATATCCATAAATGTATGAGCATATGATGGAGCCATGTGCATGCCCGTAGCTGCACCTTCTAGTGGAAAGTATGTTTTGTTTGTTAAAAGTGAGATTATTTCACATGAGGACAAACATTGCTGAAGGGGTGATAACTTCTGTGTGAGGTGTTTTGCTAGTTCTATTGTTAAGAAATTCATTTAGAACCTGAATACTATCAATATGAGGTATATTAGAATAAAGTGGTGTAATCTCAAATGTAACAAGTATGGGGTTGTTGTTAAACTTGATTTTTTTGTTTATTTGCTTAAACTGGAACAAAGCATCCTCACTAAACCCAAACATAAGCCACTTGTATGGTGCAAGTGTGTTTCTAAGAGGTGGTACAAAATTCAAAGTCAAAATAAGAGTTTTTTTTTTCTTTTGATCAAGCCCAAACAGCAAAGTGGTAAGCCAGTTCCCCATATAGATGTGACGGCTTCCAGGGAGGTTTCCTGAGGACAGGGGGATTCCTCTAGTTTTTATTCTTCAGCTAAAAGACCTGATATTAGTCTCCTGTTGTAGATTTTGATATTTGAGAGGTTTATATGTATTTTCAACTAATATTTTTATTCCATTATATTTACACACACACACACACACACACACGAGAATAGGCAAAACAGGGATAAATTTATATTCCTTAATTTCTATGAAACATTTTGGCTTCCGCCTTCAACATCAATAGTTAGTATAAGAGATGAAACACAGCTACCGCCCAGGGTGGCAGTTATAGCATGTTAGTGCTGTGGATGGAAATCCCATATTGCAGAGGAAGTAGAAGAGGTGGTGTCATCCTCCAAGTTCCAGGCTATTTGGAGTCAATGTGTTCAGTTATAAATCCAAACGTTTTCCCTTGTTTCAAGGATTGTTGGATTAGATGGTTGTTCTGTAGGAAATATTGTCATGAATTAAAATGTTTGTTACCAATTGTTCAGTCTTCCTTATCATTATAGCTGATTTGTGGCTATTGGATCTTGTATGACAATCAGTGGTGGTTTTGCACTGTATTGCATGTGGCAACTGGGCCATTAGCATTTGCTGACATGTAGTACATTGTTAGATTTGCAAGTGATGTTCTGTTTGGCAAGGCAGATTTAAAACAAATGCCAAGAGAAACCTATTTCACTGAAGACAAACTCTCCCGTCCCCCTCCACCAGCCAATTCATTCTCCTCTTCCATCTCTTTTTTTCTCTCTCTCTCACTCTCTCTCCTCAATTCTTTCTGAAACAATCCTAGCTGCTGGTAAGAAAATGTGTTAACTTTTTTAAAAAGTGGAAGGGGTAGGGCACTTCAGCGGGGTGCTAAGAAAGCTATCTGGGAGAACCATGTTTCCTACCCCCATCCTGGGATCAGCAGATGGAAATGTGAGGTAGAACTGAGTATTGTCCACAAATTAATGGCACTTCAGCTCAAACCTCTAAATGACTCCATCAATTTAATGTAAACTGGCTAGAGAGCCTCAACTTTTGGGTGACATAGAAATTAAATAAATAAATAAATAAATATTGAAAAGCATGGTAATTTTGTGGCACTAAAGCCCAAGGCATGTAACAGAAATCCCCCAGCATCACTTTCTGAGATTGCTTATCCAGGAAGGACTGAAACCATTGTAAGTCCAGCCCAGTCCAACTATCCATGAGGATACCATGATCAATTGTATCAAGAGCCACTGAGAGTTCCATGAGAACCAAGAGGGTTGCACTCCCCCATGGTGAATCATCTAATAGGGCAACCAAGATTGTTTCCTTTCCTTTCCAGCTTGGAATAGATCAAAGTAATTAGCATCATCCAACACTACCTGGAGTTGAGAAACCACCACATACTCTAACACCTTGTCCAGAAGGGAAGTTTGGTAATTGTTAGAAACCACTGAATCTAAATTATATTTCTTCAAGGGTGTCCTCTCCACTGCTTCCTTCAAGCTCATGGGAACAAAACCTCCCTCAAGGAAGCATCAATCACCTCTGAGGGCAAGGACCCAGCCCTGACCAATTTCGCAAGCCAGGATGGTCAACGGTTCAAAGGACAAGCAACATGTCCAATCCTCAGGTTGCATAAGCTGAAAGCTATCAATAATAATACCCATATTTCAATTCTAAGACGCCATCGATTGTAAGACGCACCTTAATTTCAGTACCACCAATAGAAAAAAGCTTTGATTCTAAATGTGGGGAAATCGCCATCTAAACCCTGTGTTTAGAGACATTTATATGGGGGAAAAAGTGTGTCTTAGAATCGAAGAAATAGAGTATGATTAGATGTTACACTGATCCCATATATCTCTGATACTGTCAAAACAATGGCATCTTAGGCCCTTTCTACACCTAAGGGTATAGAGGGAGGGAGGGGGAGGTTCACAGGCTTACCTGCTTCTGCGATCCGCCCCAGCATCTAAATGGAAGCGTGACATCCCGGAAGGGAAGAGGGACGTTGCACCTGCCATATTTTTTAAAAAGAAACTGGAGCTGGGAGCGCAATTGCGCTCTTCCGAAAATGTAAGTTTTTTTTAAGCCCCCCCACCCCCACCACGATGCCCCTGGACTCCCCCCAGACTGGCTCCTTCCCTCTTGCTGACTCCTGCTACTCGCGGGGAGGAGGGAAGAAGCCAAGACAAGCCCCCACACCGCCTGCAGTCCTCAGGATGGTCCCGGGACTGCAGGGAAAATCAAGATAACTGGGCAATCAGTTATCCCGCAAAAATGGAGGGGTTGTCCCTGCCTGCTCCCGGGATCCCCTGTGTGTCATTTGGATGCTTAGGGATGACCCTGGGAAAAATCCCTGGTGTAGACATGGCCTAACTCAGCATGGATACAGGTGATTGTATTTGAAAAATGTTAAACGCTTAGTTATAGTGGACCTTTGAAGGTTCAAGCTGTTGTATCCCAGGTTCAACATCAAAGGAGGCCCTTTACCCTTGCAAAATCTTCAGTAGATGACCCTGAGCAACTGCAGTGGAAATGTAGAAGTCTCTTTGTTGCTATCACTTCCACAGAATTAGGCTGACCAGGTGGCTCGGGATTTCCCGGTCCTAACCGGGAATCCAGGGGCCAACCGGGCCAACCGGGGGAAAACCGGGGTGGCGGGGGGGTCACGCGGCGGTGGCAGCGAGACCCGGTGGCGGTGGAGGAGCCCGGGAAGTGGACGCCCCTGCAGGTAAGCACAAAGGGGGGCACTTACCTGCTGGGGGGGCTGCTTCCTGGGCTCCTCTGCCACCTCCGCCACCGCTGCCGGGCTTGTAAGGCCAGAGGCCGCGCGGAACAGGCAGGAGAGGGCCGGATCCGCAAGTGACGTAACCGGCCCTCTCCCGCCTCTTCCGCGCGGCCTCTGGCCTCCTTGGGGCTCAATCGCGCGGGCGTCCGGGCTCCTCGAGGCTCGTCTTCCGCGCGGGCGTCTGGGCTCCTCGAGGCTCGTCGCAATCGCGACGAGCCCCAGAAAGGCCAGAGGCCGCGCGGAAGAGATGGGAGAGGGCCGGTTACGTCACTTCCGGATCCGGCCCTCTCCCGCCTCTTCCGCGCGGGCGGCACCGGAGGCCCCGGCATGGCTGCGCGGGCGACGGAGGATCCGGCGCGGCCGCGCGGGCGGCAACGGAGGCCAGATGAAGATATCTTTCCAAACAATATGTTTGTTCCTATTTAGCACATGAAGAAAATAAAGCAGATGTTTAAAAATAGAACTCAGCAAGAAATATATATATATTTTAAAAACACTATTATTCTTTCAGCTTTCCTGACAAGACTCTAGTTTATCCAGCCAAGAAACATAATGTACATATATATGCCAGTGAATTAATTCTTGGGCTATGATAATTAAAGTGTGCATCTGAGTCCCTGATTCCAAGGGGGAAACCCCTTTTTTACAACGTTTTGCACAGGGAATATGTTGACTCCATAAAGAAGGGGTAGTTGTGAGAACTGAGGGGTGGGGAGAGAAAGAGAGAGAATTCACACATTAGTGCCAAGGACAGAAAATTGCTTTGGAGGTTTATAAACAACTGCTGAGATGTGTCTTTCTTACAGGCTGAAGCTATTGGGATTACACAAAATTCCAGTATGTTTTGCTGCTTTCACAGAAAAGAACCGAAGTAATTTTCTCCTATTTATGCAGAACACATGGGAACAACCCAGTGGGAAGCCCTCCTATTGGGCTATTGCAGAAGTGAAGGGAATTCAATAGGGCCTGTCCAAGGGCAGGGACAGATCAAGGCTATGAAGGGCCCTGGGTTAGTAGGTTGCAGTGAGGGCCCTACTCAGTTGTGCATGTGTGCACATAAACACAACGGCCAAACAACATATGTCCAACGGTTTTTCAAACGAAATTTAGAACTGTACAGTGGGATGTGATTTAGGCTGACCATATGAAAAGGAGGACAGGGCTCATGTAACTTTAACAGTTGTAGAGAAAAGGGAATTTCAGCCGGTGTCATTTGTATGCAATTAGTTCCTGGTGAAATTCCCTCTTCATCACAACAGTTAAAGTTGCAGGCACTATACTAGAGTAACCATAGACAAAAGAAAGCAGGGCCCCTGCAACTTTAACTGTTGTGATGAAGAGGGGATTTCATCAGGAACTAATTGCATACAAATGACACTGGCTGAAATTCTCTTTTCTCTACAACTGTTAAAGTTACATGAGCCCTGTCCTCCTTTTCATATGGTCAGCCTAATGTGATTGCCATTTGCATGTATAGTTAGGGTGATCAGATAAAATCCAGGTCAGGGCTCCTGTAACTTTAACAGTTGTTCCCCGCCTCGATCCAGATGGAGAGGCGGGTAAGAAATAAATTGTTGTTATTATTATTATTATTATTATTATTATTATTAGTTGTAGAGCAAATGGAATTTCAGCCAGTGTCATTTGTATGCAATTAGTTCCTGGTGAAATTCCCTCTTCATCACAACAGTTAAAGGTACATGCACTATCCTAAAGTGACCATATACAAAAGAAGGCAGGGCCCCTGCACCTTTAACTGTTGTGATGAAATTCCCTTTTCTCTACAACTGTTAAAGTTACAGGAGCCCTGACCTGGATTTTATCTGGTCAGCCTATGTATAGTGCATACTGCTACAACAGACCTGAGCATTTTTTTCTTGTGTACATGATTAGAGTTACATTTACTGACATCTGAAGCCTACACAGATTGGGAGAACGTCCACAGCCCTGGGAAATTGGCACCACTATTGCAAATGAGAAAAAAGTACCTTAAGTATGTGCAGAGTTTTGCTCATTGCAGATCTCACTTGTCGTTTCCTGCTTCTGGAAGGCTCAGGAACGATTCCAAAGGGTAGTAGGCATTCCACCCAAATATTTACCACTGCCCAGTTTGCTCCCCACACTTTCAGTCATAGTATATTACTAGGCTGACCATCTGAAAAGGAGGACAGGGCTCATGTAACTTTAACAGTTGTAGAGAAGAGGGAATTTCAGCCAGAGTCATTTGTATGCAATTCGTACCTGGTGAAATTCCCTCTTCATTACAACAGTTAAAGCTGCAGGGGCCCTGCCCTCTTTTGTATCTGGTCACTGTAGTATAGTGCATGCAACTTTAATTGCTTTGATGAAGAGGTGATTTCACCAGGTACTAATTGCATACAAATGACGCAGGTTGAAATTCCCTTTTCTCTGCAACTGTTAAAGTTACATGAGTCCTGTCCTCCTTTTCATATGGTCAGCCTAATATTACTGTATTTACTATGACTGTGTAGCATAGTAAATACATAGTGTGAAGGACAGGGGGTTTCTAAAGGGCCTTGGCGCTTCCAGAGGAGGGAGGGAGATGAGTTCATGTGTTGACATATTTCTGTGTTACTTATCTTGCTTGGTAGAAACAGGTGCTCCAACTAACGAGCAAGCTCCTAACGATTCTCAGCTGAAAACCGTTAGGGAGGATTGGTTTCCCAGGCTGTGGGGGGAGGAGGAAAAGATTGAAAACGAAGGTCTGTGGCGGTTGCATCTTCTCTCTTTGGACCCAGGCACGGTGAAGAGCTGATCTCCGGCCGGCCGGATCTAGCCGGGTGTTAGATAGATTTTTATTGTTTTACAAGCCTGCTCGGTTTGGGGTTGCTTAGCACTTTTAAGAGTGTGCCTGATTGATTGGGGACCCAATTGTTTTATTGCTTGTGCCTTTCTGTGCTGCTACCCTTATCTACCTCATACTTCTCTCACCCCCCCTTTCCCTTCCCCAACAACCTTTCCCTGCTTTGACTTTTTGCTGGGTTGAGAAGGTGTGCTTTGACCAAGGCCTTAACTTAGGATAGTGTGTAAATAAACTTGCTTTGGTCTTTAAATTTCTGTGTGGTTATTTCAAGCGTTGGCTCAAGCCAGTTTTGGCTGGGGAACCGGGTGGCGGGACGGGAGTTGTCCGCCACGACAGGGAAACGTTTGTTTACGTTTTCTTGACACATAGTAAATACAGGTGGCTAAAAAAATCTGCTTTCACTTGCTCCCATAAAAAGCAGAACTCCAATCTCTGGTAGCAAACAAAGACTCCAGGAACCAGGATTTCTAAAACATCGACCATTTTGAAGGCCCCAGCTCCTTCCTCTTGCCCCAGTACCAAATTAAAACTGAAACCTGTAAAATGGTATTCATTATCAATTTGTACCCTAAGCTATCAAAGATTTTGCTATTCAAAGTGAAGCTACTAACATGAAAATCATAAGGAACGGAGAGATGACCATTTTGTATTGAAATGAATATTGGTGGCCAGAATTCAAGAGCTATTTTGCCTCCCATGCCACATCACAAACTGCACATGAGGAGACTGCTGTTTGGCTGGACTGGGGATTGAGTTTATGACATCCACTCAGTTATTTGATATGTTGGCTGTGGTGTTCTGCTGCAAATGAAAATAGTCCATATTTCCAAATTAGATGAGAAAGAAAGAAAAAAAGACAGCTGCATAACGGTAGCTTCTGTTTATTAAATTTGAAAGTTATCTTACATTCAGACTCCTCAAAAAGGACCATTCATTGCATTATGTTACTTTATTGAAATTGAATTTATTATTTGAGAGTTATTTGGGATTATTGATTACCTGGCAATAAACCCCATTGAACTCGCTGGAACGTACTTCTGACGTTCTGCATAGAATTGCACTGAATTAGTAGAACCCTCTTTCCAGGATTAATCACTGTGAATTGGCATCACTGAGATCATAGGACTGTTGTGTTGAAAGGGAACCACTAGATTCTCTGCTGCAACCCCTGAAAGGAATCTCTCCTCCGCTCCCTGAATAAGCTTTTAAGATTAGAAGTGAGGCATTGAGCCACTATTGTCATTCTGGTTTTGAGCTTCTCTATTAGGGTGCTTTTTCACATATCTGTACTGAATGGTATTTCTTAGTCATCTGGAGAATTTGCCACTGCAAAAAGCCCCCTTGTTCTACCTTTAATATTTCATGATAAGTCCTGGCAGACAGACTTGAGGACTGAATGCTATAATTAATCGATCACTAATTAATTATTTTTTTTAAAAAAATTGTCTTTTCTTTCAGAAAAACTCTACAACTCAAATGGACGGGAGCTGAGGCGGGCCCTCTTCTCCTTGAAACAAATATTTCAAGTAAGTGAACATTCTCCTGAATTTATTTTTTGGTGTGTCCTGGAATTACTGCTTTAAAATGTTTATAACACTACTGCTTTAAACTGGTTTATAACAGTTTTAAACTGGTTTATAACAGTTTTAAACTGGTTATTAACTGGTTATTAACTGGTTATTAACTGGTTATTAACTGGTTATTAACTGGTTAAAACTGTTATAAACCATTTTAAAGCAGTAATGTAGATAGGCTCACTGTCTCTGGTTTGACCATAGTGTCTTTGAGTCTAAGCTAAACAATCTCAACTTATTTATTTTTTCTAAAATTCTTATTTCTGCAAGACAAATCACCCAAACCTCCAAAGCATATGTTTAACACAAGATCAAATAATTATCAATGGCAGAATACCAGAAATATAATTTAGAAACCAGTGCTCTATTCTTTCTGAACAGAAGATTATAGCTTGCTAAGGTTACTTAATGACTAATGCAGAAATGTGTGAAAATATCATTTCCTTTTCAGAAGTTTATTGGATTGTAGGCGAGTTATAGCTAAAAACAATGTCAGCTGGGGTTAGTAGCACCAAGGATGCCATTTAAATGAAGGTGGAAATGTGTCACTGCCTTATCTTTTAAATCACTTGCAATTCTCCCATGGTTCTGGGGATGGGGCAATCTTAACTTCTGTTAAATACCTTCCCTTTCCACTATCAGCCATGAGGCAAGGCCCATTGTTGTGTCATTTCATGGTAACTCTTTAGGAACTACATTATCCCTGCATTGTTGTTTTTGTTGTTGCTGGGTGTGGGGGTTTGTTTTTATTTTTTATTTGGGGGGTTCGTGGGGGTTTGGGTACCCTGAAACTTGAGTTAAACATTCTCTATGAAAATTTCCTGTACTGTTTTGGTAGGATATGTTTAGAAGAACAGCCCAAGCGTAGTTCCCAGTTTCTATAAGGGTTTGGGACTATAACGTCCACACATTTTCTCCAATTTCAGCCCCAACGGGTTCAAAATCAGGACAGAAAGGGAGCCTGCCATTGTGAACTCTTCAGGGTGAGGATTCCCCGCTACTGAAAGCAATTTTGTGTGCCTCCTCTGAACTGATTTCATCTGAAATCTGATGGAAATCCACAGCTAGTATAGGTAGTAGGGTGACACCAGATACAAGCCTAACATGGAAGCTGTTATATCCCAGCCGGGAATATCAACCTCTGGAGGGACAGACTGTGAGGACTCCTTGACTGTTGTGCCAAGTTTGCTCCTAACAGGAAGGCCACTGTAATCTGAGTGATTTAGCTCCTGCTCGTCATCACCCCACTGGTAGAACTGGCCTCTATACATCCCAGTTGATCAGAGAGATCCTTAGTCTCACCATAAGGGCTGAGGTGGAGTGTAGTAGAGGTAGGCACAAGAGCCATTAAAGGACAGAAAAAAAGGGAGAAACAGGTTCTCAGGATGCTTAAAATACTTTATTTCAAAGCCCAACATGTTTCAGCTTGTGTTGTTTTAAAGGCCTTCAGGGGGCTGTAATATTAAAAATACATTAAATTACATTTGAGGGACAACACATACCATATATATATATATATATATATATATATATATATAATGTTTTAGGGTTAGTTATGCACATTACCACAAAGGTAATGTAACCCATATGTAAGTTTTTTAAAAAATATTATTACTGTATGAAGGCTCTGGGGCCTGTACACATTGCATAATAATAAAAACTTGAACAAATCATATAAAAACATTTTTAACAAAAGCATAATATACAGATTCTTACTTGATAAGAGAAGTCTGCAGAAATACTTTTGTAAAACTTCCCCATTCCCCTGCCAAATGGTAAATACGTCATCAATATATCTCAGAAGATGCGTTACATATTGCCCTTCTGATGAGAAAAAAATCTTTTTTGCATTCTGCCATATACAGGTTGTCTAGCCATGGAACATCCCATGGCTACACCCTTGATTTGCCAGTAATATTTGTTGTTAAATTGGAAATAATTCCTGCGTAAGGCTATTTCTGCAAGGGAGAGGAGGAGGAAATAGGTAGGGGGGTGTTTTTCTGTTCTCTTGTCCAATGTGTGTTGTATGAAAGTTAGGGCATCCTGCTGAGGTATATTGGTTTATAGAGATCTTACATCCATTGTCATCAGAATATTTCCCTCTTGTATATTAATGGATTTTATTTTATTTATGAAATCAGAAGGATCACGTACACAGGATGGTATGAGAGGTATGAAGGGTTCCAAAAAGTGATCGACATACTGTAAGAGTGGTTCCAGCACAGAATTGCATACTGATACTATGGGCCTGCCAGGAGGGGGAACACCTTTATGGATTTTTGGCAAACTGTAGAAAACTGGAATTCTAGGGTTAGTTTTATATAGGAACTCATATTTACCCTCCGTTAAATATCCTAGGCTGGACCCCTCATACAGGATGTTTTTTATCTCCCTGGCAATAACAGCAATGGGATCATTCTTACATACCTGATTGGACACACTGGCTGAATTTGGATGACACATTAAACAACAGAGGGGTAAATCGCGTACTGACCAGGAGTTAAGTAGGTGGCGCTCCCCACACAACACGTTGCAGCCTGTGTTGCATGGCACTGGCAAACGCACCGGTGGTTAACAACGAACGCAGCCGTGACTGACAGCCCATCCACCATGTTGCCCACCCACCACCCACTGCTAGTCCTCCCAGAGGTATCCCAGCAGACACCAAGGCCCGAAATCCATGGGCGCCGCCATTGAAGCTGCAGGCGGACACACCTCTCAAACACCATTGGACGCTCAGAGGCACTGGGAGGGACACACCAGCCCCGTGCGGAGAAGCAGACAGGAGGAGCAGCCAGACCAACAGAGCAGCCGCCCCACATCCCCGGCACAGCACCCCAACCATGGCACCCATGCCCCGTCACACTCGATGCCCCGATGTGACTGGGCACGGGCCGGCCGGCTAGCGTCAGACGGGCACAAAGCACGCCCTCTTGTTCCATCCCCCACAGTGCCCCACAGCCCCATCCATAGCTGAGGAAGGCCAGGCATGGCCAACGCATGGGCAATCCGTGGCGGACATGCACACCTGGGCGCCAGAACTGGATACCAGGCATCCCTTCCCCGGGAGCAAGCCACAGCCAGCCTACATGGGAGGCGCAGCAGACACGAGGGCACCCGACATCCCCGAGCCCCCACCCAAGACAACCCCCCCCCCGAGTGCAATACCTTCAAACACTGGAAAGAAGGCAAGAGAGGGGGGAAGTGAAAAAACTTTATTCAGCTTGGCGTATAAAAATGGTTCTTCTTCGTGGTCTCTGTGCATCACACATATGGGCTCTGTGCCTGCACGGGCACTCAATCGGGAAAAACTTTTTTTTCTATAGCTGAGGAACCCCTCCCCCCATTGAACTAGGTATGCTCTAGGGGTTCCTGCCCATCCCCTCAGTCCTCTTTCATCTGCCATTGTGGCAACACCTCATCTGGATTGTTTCTGGACTTCGTTTTGAGGCATTTTTTCTTCATTTTTCGACTTTAAGAGATGAATGGATGGCCTTGAAAGCTCAATTTCGTAAGTGTACGAGTTGTGGGAGCAAACTCCCTCCTTCGTACAGCCACTCTTTGTGCCTTCTCTGTTTAGGAGAAGGCCACATTGTAGAATCTTGTGCCCTCTGCCAGGGTTTTTTCAGACAGACTAGAAGGCACTGGGCTGATAGACTCAAGGCGATTCTTTGGAGCAAGGCTTTGCAGTCAGTAGATTCGCCTATGGAAGCCCCATCTGATACAGTTCGTACCCCTGTACCCTCGACTTCTCGACTGCGGTTTTCTTCGACAAAGAAAATTGTGAAGACGAAACCTAAGCCGGTTAAGGTCCTGTCTAAAACAAAGAAAAGATTGGACAAATCAGTTAGGGCACCCAGTACGGAGCCTCACATAGAACCACATCCATCTTCACCGCATCCACCTAGATCGGTAACTCCGGCCTCGCTTGTGGCCGTTGAGTCCGAACCTATGTTTGTGGATGATCCGTCCCTGCCTGCCCAACAACTATTGGAAGACGAACGGGCGTCAAGATCAACAGAACCTTCTTTGGATGTGACATTATCATCATCAACATTGAGGCGCCTACCGCCACTACCGCCGATGCTTCGGTCACCTATACCGACGAGAATGAGATCCGACCGCATCGATGGGGCCATGACATCGATCTCTGAAGGTGAGATTCAGGAATCCACTTCACCACAGCATCGTCGCCCAGCTACAGGGATGTCTGCTGGAGAACGTCAATGTGACTATCTCCCTTTGAGGGAACGTCCTACCCGCCGTTATTCACCTCAATGTCGATCTCATTCTCCAAGACGTCGATCTCAATCACCGACACGGTATTCCCCTCGGCATCAATCTCGCTCACCATGATGGTATTCCCCTCGGCATTGTTCTCACTCACCCAGACATCCCTCGCACCACTGGTCCTGCTCACCGAGTGGATATTACCGATCCAGTTGGGACAGGAGATCCAGAAGAGAGCATTCTTCTTGCCACTCCTGTTATCGGAATCGGAGTCCATATTCCCAATCATCACGGGGATCAAGACGTCAATCTCATGACTGCAGACAAGAATGGAGATCCCATATCTCCCATTCTCATGGTCGACCTCTGTCCCAGGATCATCCGACTCTGGCTGACTCTCAGCTGCAATCAGCTCAAAAGAGCCCTGTCCGCTCCTCCCAGGCACCCTTGCCATCGGGATCTGGACTTGAGTCGTTGGGTCCCCTCATAAGAGGAACACCCGCCGATAACCGAAGGGCTTCTGTCGATACTGAGGGCTTTCGCCATCGACAACAATCATTAGCCTTAGTGCCCAGAGTTACAGATGATGAAGGGGATTATCAATCTGACTCCTCTTCGGCAACATCAGTTCAACCTTCAGTCCAATCTCCTTATCGCTCCTGGAGGTATCTCGCCATCAGAGGATTTTGGACAATTTTCTGACCAAATTCACAGAATGGTGCAAGCTTTGGGTCTCACAGTAGAACAAGAGACACCGACCACACAGGATCCAGTCTATGATGCTGTTGCAGCGGACACCTCCCGACCGGTAGCAATACCAATTTTGCCGGCCCTATTAGAGACGCTCAAACAGTCCTGGAAAACCCCTTCTACAATGCCCCCAACATCGAAGAGACTGGAAGGCTTATACAAAATTCAACAGCCGGAGGTCAGTTTTCTCTTCCAGCACCCACCTCCCAATTCGGTCGTGGTCGAGGCAGCTCAGGGAAAGTCACATCGCCAGCACAGTGCTCCTGTTGATAAAGAGGGCAGACAACTGGACATGTTTGGAAGGCGTATATATTCTTCTTCAGCACTGGCTATTAAGGTTTCCGATTACCAAGCCGCCATGTCAGGTTACCAGTTACTCCTATGGGACAAGGTTGGACATCTCTTTGACCACCTACCAGATGACAAGAAGAAGTTAGCCTCCCTTTTCCAACAGGAAGCCTTAATTCTTGACATTTGGACGACTGTGGCTCTAAAGCTATGATTGGGGCCATTGCCCTTTGATGCCATGCGTGGCTGCGCTCAGCAGGTCTAACCCAGGAAACAAGGGATAGAATTGAGACTCTAGACTTTGATGGCCTTGGTCTTTTCAACTCTGGGACGGATGATGCCCTAGACACAGTTCATAAGGCACGTATGACAGCTAAAAAGATGGGCTTCACCCAACCTTTCCAACCCAGGCACTGCAGGTGGCCCAGATACTAGCTGGCTCTTCCCTCCGCTAACCAACCACATCAGCAATACCAACGGCAACACCAGACCGTGGGACAACAACGCGAGGGTTTTCAGAGGAAACAATACCAATCTTCTCGACCCCGAGCACCTTTTCGCAGGTCTGACGGACAAAGAAAGTGTCACCTTTGAGTTCGATCACATACCCACAACTCCACCTCGATGTCCTCCCTTCGGTTATACCTGGCCAGATATTTACAACAACTGGTCTCATATAACCACGGACAGATGGGTCCTCACCATAATTCAGAAGGGATACCACATCGAGTTCGACTCTCTCCCTCCACTCAGTACCATGGAAAGGACTTCCTAATCTCCTCCTCTGCAACAAGAAGTCAACACCCTCTTACACAAGGGAACCATTGAGCACATCTCACAATGATTAATCCACAAGGGCTTCTACGCCCGGTACTTCACGGTACTAAAGGCAGATGGAGGAGTCAGGCCAATTCTGGATCTAAGAATCCTAAACACTTACCTTGCTCCGAGGAAGTTTCGAATGACCTCCATCGCATCGATCCTTCCACTCCTGCAAAAGGGAAATTGGTTTGCATCAGTTGACCTAAAGGACGCTTACTTCCATGTCACCATCACGAAGCAGCACCGAAGGTACTTCAGTTTCATCATTGCCGACGGAATTTACCAGTTTCGGGTCCTTCCTTTTGGCCAGGCTACGGCACTGAGAATTTTCTCCAAGGGCATGGCAGTTGTGTGCACCCATCTCCGACTCTCCAATGTCGATGTATTCCCATACTTGAACAACTGGCTACTCGTGGCCCAATCAAAGGATGAACTGTCAGATTCGGTCGCCATGACACTGGACCTTCTTCAATACCTCGGGCTAAGGATAAATCTTCAAAAATCTATCCTTCTCCCAACCACATCTATACAATTCATAGGAGCTCACATTGATTCTATCGCAGGACGGGCTTTCCTGCCACTCAATCATTGCAAAAAAATGATGTCCCTGACATCGTCAACTCTACATCGACAGCCAACATCAGCATTCTCCATTCTCTGCCTCCTGGGGCTCCTGGAGTAGTACAGTATGCCAGGTTCTGTATGAGGATACTCCAGCAATGGTTCCTCCAAACCTTCAATCTTCAGGACAATGCAAGGAGAACCATTCTACAAGTTCCTTCCTCAGTTCGGAACTCCCTTCGATGGTGGACCACCCGCTCCAACCTTACCCAGGGCGTTGAGTTTCAATGACCCAATCCATCCCGTGTCATCATGATGGACGCATCATTATACGGGTGGGGCACTCACTGCCTCGGTCTCAGGGTCCAAGGTGTATAGTCCACATTGGAGAAGAATGACCATATCAACATCCTAGAACTCCGAGCCATCCAGAAAGCGCTTCGCGCATTCAAGGCACAATTGCTGCACCAATCTATCCAGATAATCTCTGACAACACCACTGTTGTTGCTTACCTAAACAAGCAAGGCGGTACCCATTCATTGCCCCTTCTACAACTCACGCTCGACATGGAGTGGTGCTGCAAACGAGGAATCCAAATCTATGCGATCTACCTATCAGGACTCGACAATACCCTGGCAGATTCCCTCATCAGGACCATGTTAACGTGCCACGAGTGGGAAGTGCACCGGGGAGTCCTCAAGACCTTGTTTCGCCATTACAGGAACCCCACAGTGAACTTATTCGCCACTCAGCACAACACTGTCTTCCCAACCTACTTCAGTCGGGCAGGTCAGGGACACAAATCTCAGGGCGATGCTTTTCTGATCACCTGGAAAGGAGCCCTGTTCTATCTGTTTCCGCTGTTTCCACTGCTCCCGAGGGTACTGGCAAAGATCGCCTGCGACAACGTGAGTTGCATCCTTATTGCCCCATGGTGGCCATGCCAGGCTTGGTTCCCAACGCTCCTTCGTCTGTCCCTCCACCGTTATTATCGGCTGCCGTTCCTACCCAACTTCTTGACACAGCACCAGGGCCAGGTACAACACCCAGACCTGCGAAAATTGCATCTGATGGCTTGGGCCATCAATGTTTCCTTGATCTAGACCTTCCTCCTGCTCTACATCGAGTCTTACAAGTGTCAGCAACGCATCGATCATATGATCAGAAATGGAAGGCTTTCTCGACATTTGCCCATCTTAATGGGTTTCAACCAATGTCTACCATCATTTCACAAGTTTTATTATTCTTACATTCCCAGTTTGAAAGAGGACTTAAGTTATCTTTGTTAAGTGTTTATTTGTCTGCCATTTCAGCATTTCTCCCTCTAGTTGACGGGTTTACTGTTTTCTCTCACCCAGTGTGTAAAAGATTTCTGAAAGGGTTACACAATTTGGCTCCTCCCGTACAACCTCCAGTGCCAGCATGAAGCCTCTCGGTGGTACTTAAGGCCCTGTGCTCTAAACCTTTTGAACCTCTCGCTAAAGTGGACCTCCATCTACTCTCCATCAAGGTGGCGTTTCTAGTGGCTATTACTTCAGCTCAAAGAGTGGGTGAACTACCTGCACTCAGAGTTGACACACCATACCTCTCCTTTCATAAGGACAAGGTTATCCTTCGGCCTGATGCTGACTTCCTCCCTAAAGTTGTTTCTATATTCCACTTGGGTCAGGATATTGGCCTACCTACTTTCTTTCCACTTCCTACAACAGATTTAGAGAGGACCCTTCATACATTAGATGTTAGAAGAGCTCTGGCCTTTTACGTCGATAGAACACGATCGATCCAGAGATCACAGAAATTATTTGTCTGCTACGCGGGCCAAATGAAGGGCAACCCCATCTCCACTCAACGTCTGTCTCGTTGGATCACTAGGGCAATTACCTTGGCTTACCAGCTCAACCACTTGCTCTTAGGTGGCCCACTCAAAGCTCATCCCACTAGAGCCAGGCCACCTCAACTGCCTTATTCCAGGGAGTCTCCATTCCAGACCTCTGTAGAGTGGCTACTTGATCAACACCGTCGACCTTCCTGAAACACTACTGCATTAACGTCCGATCCAGAGCGGATGCCAATTTTGGAAGGTCCGTGTTGTCATCTCTACTTGCCTGAGACCCCATACCCACCTCCTGTAAGTCAGCTCGCTAATCGCCCATATGTGTGATGCACAGAGACCACGAAGAAGAAGGACAGGTTGCTTACCTGTAACTTTAGTTCTTCGAGTGGTCATCTGTGCATTCACACAACCCATCCGCCGACCCCGCTATGGAGTCCAGGGTGGCAATAGTGCTTTAACTTTAGTATAAATTATTCATTCCACTACAGTTTTCTCGACTGATAATAATTTTTATTATTCATGTTTTCTTGACTCCATACATGTATTACTGATCCATTGCTGCTTATTGTATTGATCATGCTTTTAGTACCTTCCACCTTCAGTTCTGAGCCACAATGTCGGAATCAAGGAATTGAGGGATGGGCAGGAACCCCTAGAGCATGCCCAGTTTGGTGTGGGGGAGGGGTTCCCGCCCAAATGCCTCAGTTATAGGGGTGGAAATTCCTGATTGAGGGCCCACGCAGGCACAGAGCCCATATGTGTGAATGCACAGATGACCACTCAAAGAACTAAAGTTACAGGTAAGCAACCTGTCCTTACATGGGCACAGGGCCACTGCGAAGCACAGGCGGAGTCATCGGAAAGATGGGTCACCCCCGGGATAAGAGAAGGCAACCGGGAAGGCACAGCAGCGGGGGCCAGAAGACCGGGCACCTCGAAGCAACAAGCGGCGGAAAGGGACGAAGGGAAGGCGGATAGGGGCGCACCGCCAGGAAGCAAGGGCAGTCCACAGAAGGAACACCACAGCCGGAGCTCACACAGGGTTGGGTGATAGTGCAGCCAGATCCAGTCATCAATGCTCTCACGCACCCGTGCCGCTTCCGCACGGGCATGGCACTCCCCAACAGGGTTCACAGGCATGGGCGATGGCACAACGTCACGCCCATCCACAGCAATGGCATCACGTCCTCACCCGGCCGAGGGAAGTCAGGGTGCTCAGCCAGTAAAATGTCCCCACGGGACTCGCAGTTGTTGTGCAGGATGCAGCAGCACACCATGACGTCAGGGATGATGTCAGCCTGCAAGTCCAGCAAGCTAAACAGGGAATGCCAATGCTCCTTCAGACGCCCAAAGGCGCACTCCACAGGCAAGCGGGCACGGCAGTGGTAGTAGTTGTATTTACACTGCATGGCATTACAGGGGTAGTGGTACGGGGCCATCAGCCATGGCTGGAGGGCGAAGGCCTGAGTGGCCAGGAGCAACAGCCCCACGGCACGCCCGCACACAGAAGCAGGCCCAGAGGTGAGGAAGCGGCCCGACGACAGATGACCACCAGGGGGGAGTTCCAGAAGAGAGCCGTGTCATGGCTCCGCCCAGACACACCCGCTGTCGTGACTCTGGCTAACTCTCTAAAGTTCTTGCTCACGATTTCAGGTACACTGATACACAACAATAACAATGAGATTTCTTTTATTGTAATCACACGGAATTTAAAGCATAACGGTTTCATTTCTGCAAACACACACTTGAAGCTGAAGACGGACCACACAGCTTTCAGGTAGAACGGCTTAATGAGAACAGCACTCACTCAGGGACTGACATTTAGAGATTAACTCTAGTCTTAAGAGGGCAGGAGCGGCCACGCTGCACTGGAATCCTCTGGAACATAGAGAGACTCTAGGATTAGGCCTCCTAACAGTAGTATAACGGTCAACTGGCAACTAAATCTCTACTCAGCCTGTCAGGGAACGCTGAGCTGACCACGGAAGCCAGAAGCCAGGAAATGAACCTCTTCGACCTAGGGAGCCTTCCCAATTCACGTAGCTTTAGCTCTGAGGAAGGTCCTCTCACAGGTCTCACACACACACGAGTTTCAGAACAGCAACGATCAGCTTCTGCCTCCCTCTGCCCGTAACTTTGGCTCCATGGAGAGAGACAGCAAGCTATAGAACACGAATCCAGAACAGTAATCTCAAGTCTAAATCTATGAAAAGCCACAGTGCACTTCTCATGGCAAAGTTCTTTAGAAGTAACAAGTCCAAACATTAACAGAACATGTATAGAGTGCATCTCACAATTCCAAATCAGAATAGTAACTCACAGCAGTAGCAGAGCAGCAAGAGGATAGACGAGATAATTCCTAGCAACGGAATTACTCTCAGGACCAAGGCAATATAGTGTGGAGGCTGGGCAAATTCTAAGCTACTTTGATAGACAGGGCTTCAGGCCTGTAATCTAAACTCACGTGCCAACAGGGCGGCACGGTTCAACCTCTTCTGATGACGCCACAGTGTGAGGAAGATAGCCCCCACCTTTGCAAAGCATAGTTTAATTCCCAGAGAACGTTCAAGGCCTTCGGCCTACCATTTGAGATAAGCACATACCAGAAAGCAGAGATACATTTTCTCATGACAAATTGCCAAGTCTTCAGTCCACAATTCACAGGGCCAGCCCTGTGAATTGTCTACGAAGTATTCGACACCCAACACCCGCATAAACATCCAGGAATTGCCCCTTGGCATCCACCACTGCCTGGAGAACCATGCTGTAGAAATTCTTGCGGTTGTAGTACAGAGGGAGGGGTCAGGATGCGCACGTGGGTCGAGTCCAGTGCCCCGACTGCCCGTGGGAAGCCCGCTCATCCCCAACTCAGATGACGTTGGCCAGGTACAGCTCATTCAGCACGCTCACTGTCTCCTGGAAGATCTCGCAGGCGGTGGACTCGCCCACGCCGATGATAGTCAACAGCGGCAGGTACCCCACGTTGAATGCCAGCTTGTACAGCGTCAGGCCGAGACGACGAATGACTGGAATGGATGGGCGTATGACAGTACACTCCCTCTGCAGGACAGGGATCACCTCAGCCACCAGCACATTGAACATCGCGCAGGACATGCGGAAGCTCCCGTGGAAACGCCAGTCGTCCCAGTCCTCCAATATCTGCATCTCCTTCCACACGGTATCCGTTCGGGGGAGCACCCAGTGGCGGACGGTCTCGCGCGGATCAAGAAGGTCGGCTGATGTCACCAGGTGGGGAACACAGTGCAGGGCTTTTATGGCAGTGCCTCTGGCCAACGCCCCCATAGTCACCGTGCCCACATCACGGCGATGCAGCAGCGGCAGGATGGCAGCCCGGCACCAGGGCAAGGCCTCCACAGCACCAAGGGTCTAGCAACTGCCGCCTGTCTCAAACGTCAGCCCCACGGGCAAGGCGCCACCCAGGCGGCGCTTCCAGGCACGTAGCACATCGTCCTCGTCACTGTCACCATGGTTCTGCGTAGCTACCTGGATTGCCGCCTGCAAGCCAGCCGTAGCAAGCTCTCACTGGGACATGGCCACTAGTGACTGGGAGGCCAGAGGGGAGGCAGGCACAACGGGAGGGCCAGTGAGCATGCCAGAGAAGGAAGACGGAGGAAGGGGCAGCGGCACACCCAGCATGGGACGGCCCAATATGGGAGTATGGGAACAGGAGGACATAGCAGCTTTGTTATGTCTGCTGCGCACCAGTGCGAGAGGGGAGTGAAAGAAAGTAGCCGGAGTGTGGGGGCACGATAGGGCAGTGCCACTTCATGATGATGCGAGGGCACTACAGAGGGGCGATGGGTGCAGCTTGCACATGCTGATGGAAGGGCCTATGGCCGGCCGGGGATCGGACGGCGGCAACGCCTGACTCTCCGCTCCAGACGTCGAATGTGATGCAGGACTTCTCCCAGGGCCAGATCCAGAGCATGGAGGCGCCATGCCATATGGGCCCTCCGCCTTCTGTGGATGGCACGGCGGAGGGAGTGCAGCTTTTCTGGGAGGGGGGAAGAGAAGGGGGGGAGGGAAGACAGCCATCAGTGACATGGCAGCCATAGCAGTTCCCCTGCACACAAGCCAACTGACCTGCACACCAACCTCCGTGCCGCAGGGCCCTGCAGCGTTGGCTGGGGCAGCTCACATGGAGCCCAGTGGACCTGTAGGGTGCTGCCATCTCAACGGGATGGGGCTACAATGAGGGACAGTGGGGCCGGGAACGCATGGAATCTAGGATGTGCAACTTGTAACCGGCAGACGCTGCATCTACTTGACCTTGAGCTGCCTGAATAGGCCAAAGGAGGCAGTTGCCAGAGCAACGGGAGGCGACACGGGGCCTATCGCGGCATGGGGAGGGGGTGTCTAATGCCAAGGACCCTCAGCAGATGGGCCAGGGGGGCCGTTACATTTCATGCGGGGATGGCCCCTCCTCTCCCTCTTCGTCGGAGTTGAGTGTGACTTCCTGGGCCTGCTTGGTCCGGCTGCCTAAGTGTCGCCGCTCCTGCCCTCTGGCCTCTCCCCCCCACCATCCCTGAGGCACGTGCTGCAGCCGACACTGCTCGTGGGGCCCGGTATGCTGCAGCTTCTGGCGGAGGCAGGTACTGCTGAAGCGGCATGTTTCCATACAGGCATATCCAGTGTAATTTTTAGAATGTTTTTAGGATGTTTTAGGATGTTTTAATGCAGTTTTAATAATATTTGTCATGTTTTAATTAGTTTTATGTATTTTATCATGTTGTTGTTCCCCGCCTCGATCCAGACGGAGAGGCGGGTAAGAAATAAATCATTATTATTATTATTATTATTATTATTATTATTATTATTATTATTATGTAGGGGGCGGGCTGCGGGGCGCCATGGTACACTCCCCAGAATGCCTGGGCAAGCTCCCTGAGGTTGATCGCAGCTGTGCACTCACGCATGCCTTGATCGATGATGGCGCGTTGGTGGCTGCCATGGCCTCGGTCATCCCGGTGACATGATCCTTCAGACCATGGTGCACATCCCGCCCTGCCTCCCGTATGGCTTGGGAGCATCCGTCCATGGCTTGGGTGGCTGTGCTCATCGCCCACACAGTGAGAACGCACTCCTTGGTGCACCTGGACTCCTCCTCGCCCGCCATGCATGTGAATAGCTTGTGGATGCATCCCCCTGTTCCCTCTGCGGCCACATCCCTTGCCACCTGCAGTCGTTCTGCCTTGCACCTGTTGCTCATATGGGCACACCTCTGTGCATTGGTCAGGGGACGGGCTTGAGTGGCTGGGCCCACGACTTCCTTGCCAGCAGGCAGGGGTGGCGGCGGCTCCTCCTCTAGGGGGGCTGCGCCCTTCATCTCTATGACCTCCGGCTGCAGGGGGCCCTCGATCTCCTCCGTGAGCACGGCCTCGCCAACCTGGAGTTTGGCTTCCAGTGGCTCGTCCTCCTCCATCTCGTCGAATTCCATGAAGGTGTTGTCTGTGCCCTGCATATTGATGGCCTGCAGCTCTTCCTGGGACAGTGACAGTTCTGGCTCCAGGACGTCACCCACCTGGAGCTCCACAAGCTGCTCCATTTCACCCAGCACCTCCTGTGACACTAGTGTCATGGCCCCTCCTGAGGAATCTTCATCAGAGGATGAAGCTGACTCACCCAGGGCTGCAGATTCTTTGCCTCAGAGTCTATCAGAGGCAGTTTCGGAGGAGAGAGGCCGTGAGGCAGAGGAGGCAGAGAAGCCCCAGGAAAGTTATCCTCCTCCATCTCTTGTCTCCCCTGAAGAAGTTTCTGAAGGCGAAGAGTGTCAGCCACCCAGTCCTCAGCAACAGAGGCATCTAAAGCGTGCAGAGCAGGTCCGACCAGCAAGAAGAAGTTTGTGACTGCAAAAACACAGCACGGTGGATGCTGAGCAGAGTAATGAGGCACAGCTGGGGAGGGGTGAGGCCAGGCTGAGGAGCTGCTTAAAAAACCTCAAAGTGCAAGATGTTTCTCTGTTAGAAACAACCGACGTGAAAGCTGCCTAGCTTCACTACCTGATTCTAGCTCGTGGACTCCTGCTTTGGCTGTTGGCTTTTGACTTCGGATTTAGACTTGGCTCGTGGATTCTTTCTCTGACTCTTGACTTCAGAATTAGCTCATGGACTCTCTCTCTGGCTTTTGACTTCGGAATTGGCTCGTGGATTCTCTCTCTGGATTTCCCCCTGGATTTTGAACTTGGTCTGTGGATGCTGGAACTTTGAATTCTTGCTACAGCAGCTGTTCAGACCCAGCACTTCACACTTTGCAGGAGTTAATATCTCCCTGCTAAAACAACTCAAAACATTCCTGTTGGCTGAATTCCCAGAATGGACTGATAAGCACTCTGCTGGCTAGTTTCCCAGGAAAAACCCGGCGAAATACGATAACTAGCCCCATCACCGTAATGGTGTCCATGATGCTGCAGGCGAACCCCTCCACCATGGTGCTGCGACTTGCCGACCCCGGCTGCATACGCAGTGCACCCTCTGCCCACCCCGGCTCCCCCTGTTGTGCCGGCCAGTTGTGCCCTCACGGGAGGCACCCATAGCCTCGATGGCCCTGCTTGATCGTTCTCCTGCTGTGTCTCTGGCACTAATGGCATGGGTCTGGTATCCTCTACCTGCAACTCCGCACAGATCAGCCGTAGGAACACCATAGGGCTGTTGGTGCTGGAGGAGGCTGTCACAGGGGAAGCGCTCCATGAGGAGCGGGCTGTCCGGGGTGGTACGAGTGGTGGCCGTGGCAGCAGTAATGGGCTTTGGGATCCCGCGAGCCCGCTCCTTCACTTCGGCACGACCGGCCGTGGGTCTAGTGGTGCCCTCGCCACTGGCGTGCTGGTCGGTGGCAACCGTGGGGCATTCCTCCGTGGTAGTAGTTGGGGTTCCCGGGTAGCAGTGTCCTCGCGGCGTGGCCCTTGGGCCTGTCAGGCGCGTTGTCGCGTGCATGGTGCCTTGTCGGTTGTGACCCCGCTGCCGGCCATGTGCCCTGGCATGACGTTGTGGCACTCCTCCAGCAGGCATGCAAGTTTGTCATAGAAGGGCATGGTGCGTGGCTTGACCCTGGTTCTGTTATTGTGCATGACGGTCTCCTTGAACTTCCTGTTGAGCCCGTGCAGCTTGTCCTTGCATTGCTTGGTGCTGCAGTTGTGTCCCCATTCCAACATCTGCCTGGAAAGCCAGGGGTAGAGCTGATCATGCCTGGCTGTGGCCATGATCCCCCTTGGTTCCCGGCTGCCCCACAATTCAATGAAGTCCCCGATTTCTGCCTCGGACCAGTGCTCTGCTCTGCATTGTTCCAGGGGGTCCTGACTGCTTCCCTCTCCTGAGTTTTGCGAGCCGGTGTCCTTGGGCTGGCTGCCATGGCTATCCTCTCCCTCCGGGTCCATGGTGCCGGCAGGGGTGCTGTACTGTGCTGCCTGGTGTTCCTGCCCTTGCCTGGTGTTCCCCGTCCCGTGTGCTTGTGGAATGGTGGGTGCTGGTGGGCTGTCATGTTTGGTAGGAATGTGCCCTGTTTGTAGGCAGTGTTGTCGTTGCTGGCTGGGGACGCTTCGTGTCCTTGGGAATGTTGTGCATACCTTCGGATGTTTCCCACAACATCCGCAGCTGGCCGACTGGCATGTTGTAGAGGTGGGCTGCCCACTGGCGCTCTTTGCCTAGGTGTTCTCTGTGTCTTGGGGATGTCCGGTGTGTGCTGTCTGGCTGTGTTGGGTGGATGATAGGGGGCTCGGTGAACGCCGCTTACCTGGGCCGCCTTCTTCTGGGTGAAGTGATGGGCAAGGACGCTCGGCTGTGGGGGTCTTGCTCACCTTGGTTGTGGTACTCCCTGCTGGGTGGGCGGGGCCCCATGTTCCTAGGCGACTGGGGGCAGTCTGTGTCCAGTGCCCCCCACCCTCCTTTGCCTTGGTTCCCTTCTGGCGGCAATGCTTTTCCATTTGGGTGCTGAATGGCTGCACGGCGTGCGTGCTTGCAGGAGCTGGCCCCTTGTTGTGCCCCGTGCCGGCTGTTGGGTGAGGGGGGCGGGCATCTTTGGTTGCTATGGCGGCATCGGCATCGAGCTGTTGCTGGTGTGCCTGAATGGCCGGCCACTTTCGGCCACTCTTGCCGCTTCCCTCTATGGTCTAACATACTCAACGCATGGGATTAATGCACGCACCCCTCCAAACGACATTTTAGTCAATTGACAATGCTCCAAATAACGTGCAAGCGTGTTGTTTCCCTCCGTTGTTTAATTCACCTGATTAGCATACTGTGGGTTGTGTGTGCATTGTGTGTTACTCCCCACATGACATGATAAGCAACTCTACTGATGGTTGTTTCCCAAACCCTCCATTGCTTAATGTGTCGTCTGAATTCAGCCACTGTCTGCTAATTGTTGAAGGACCTCTTGCTTGTAGTTAGTGCTTTTTTGAATCACGATGGCTCCCCCTTTGTCTGCTTCTTTTATGACTATGGAGGAGTCGTTAGCTAAGTCCAGCAGAATCTTCTTTTCCTCATGATTGATGTTATGCCAAGCCAAGGGTGAGTTGTTTTCCCCCCAGTCTTCTTAAGGTCTTGTAGCACCATTATTTCGAAGACTTGTATTGCCGGATCAACTGGGGCAGGAGGCATAAATTTAGAGGTGGGTCTAAAATGTGTTTTTGTGTCTGTGAATCTGGACCTCAGCAAATTAAATCAGATCAGGTGCTCCATTAGTAAATCACTTTTCAGAACAACATAATTCCTATGCAAACTTAAAGTTTTGGGCACTGGAGAAACTCAGTACACATGATGACCAACTGTTATTAAGAAAGGAAATAGAATGGAAATATAATTTTTGCCACACCTGTGATTCAGCAAGCACTTAAAGTTACTCCTACACAATAGCAATAGTGATAGCAGTAGTGACATATTTTGAGACTTTGCCCCTGTCACTGCTACATATAAGCACCTGGCAGATGCCAAAAAAATGAAGGAAAGTCAAATATGTTAAAAATACTTATCCCTGCACAGAAATACAAGAGGATGAGCCTGGGAGCTTGGGGAGAGGAATAAAAGGAGCATGATAGTCGGAGTCTACTACCAACCATCCAATCAAGGAGAAGATGAGGATGAAATTTTTGAAAAGCAAATTGCCTGTGTTTTGAGGAAATCTGATGTAGTCGTAATTACCCCAATATCCCCAATATACTTCAATTAACCCAGGAGACAAATTCTGCCAAAAGTGGCCCCTCCAAAAAATTCCTGACATCTGTGACTGATAATTTTCTCCTACAGAAAGTAGAGGAAGGTACTAGAGGAATGGCTATCCTTGACTTGATACTGACCAATAGGGATGACTTAGTGAATAAAGTGACAGTTACGGGAACTCTGGGGAAAAGTGACCACATCATACTTGAGTTCTTGATTTTAAAGGAAGCAAAAGCTGAGTGTAGCCATACATGTACTCTGGATTTCAGGAAAGCCAATTTTAATGAACTCAGAACTATGATAAGTAAGGTCCCATGGCAAGTGACCCTAATGAGAAAAGGAGTCCAAGACCTCCATCACACCTAATTTTTCCCCCTGGGGTTGCCTCTGCGTTTTTTTTACCTCTGATGCAGAAGTGCATCAAGTTTATAATCCCTTTCACCTGAATAGCTGCTCTTTCACTCCTTTTGCTCATTTGCTCTTCCACTCCACTCCTCTCCTTCTCTTTCTCTCTCTTGTCAGATCCAGTCAGATGAGTACTTCAACCAGACCGCCTTTCTGCCTGGCAAAAATGGAATTACCCTTTAGTCTGGCTCTTTGGGGCATCCAGGGAGTACAATCCTGTCTCTGCAGAGATGCAGGCGTTGTATGATTTTCAAAAAACGCTTTCAAGCCCGGGATGCAAGGTTAGGTTTTATATTGAGGCTTGGAGCTAGCTTCAGGGAGAGATTGCTTTCCCTGCCAGGACCTGATGCAATCCATTCAAGCCCCCAGTTCCTTTAAAACTACACGGAGGCTTAGAGCGCATTAAACATGCTCAGGAGAAATAATCCAAATGTTTAGTATTATAGGACAGGCTGGGGAAGTGGTAGGGTGTCATCAGGACAGGCACGGCATTATGTGAGGAACTCCACGCACCAGGAATGGAGAGAGTGCACTAAATCGCTGGTGTGATGGAACTCCAAGATGGGTTGGAGTTTTCAATAAAGGAAATTTTGCAGGCACAATTACAAACAATTCCAACAAGGAAAATAAATTCCAACAAGATAGAAGACAACAGAGGAAACCAATATGGTCCACAAAAAGCTTAGAGATGACCTGAAAACAAAAAAGGATACATATAGGAAGTGGAAGGAAGGCCAGGCTACAAAAGAAGAGTACAGATTAGTAGCACAGAAGTGCCAAAATGGCATCAGGAAGGCTAAAACTGAGAATGAGCTGACACTAGTGAGGGATGCTAAAAGCAATTAAAGGCTTTCTTCAGATATGTGAATAGTAAAAGACAGAGGAAAGAAATGGTGGTTCAACTGTTTCATGAGGATGGCAAATTGATGAAGTGCTCAATTCCTAGTTTGGCTCAGTCTTCTCCCAAAAGTGGGTCTGTGCCCCCCCCCCCCGCAAAAGTGAAGTACAAGCTGAAGGAGCAGGATTCAGTTTGAGATTGATAAACAAATGTTTAAGCGACACCTAATTTCTTTGAATGAGTTCAAATCTCCAGGGCCTGACGAGCTGCATCCTAGAGTAGTGAAGGAGCTGGCAGAGGAACTCTCAGAACCACTGTCTATTATCTTTGCGAAAACATGGAAGACAGGTGAAGTACTCGACAACTGGCGGAGGGCTAATGTTGTCCCTAAAAAGGGCAACAAGGAGGAACCTGGGAACTACAGACCAGTCAGTCTGACATCCATCCCTGGGAAATTTTCAGAACTGATTATAAAGAAGTCAATCTGTAAACACCTTGAAAACAATGCAGTTACTAGAAGCCAGCATGGATTTATTTTATTTTTTTAAAATTGACAATACCTAGCAATGCTAACCATTTTATAAACAGCTTGTCCTGCTTACCTTGCTCATGTCTATGCAGTGATGACTAGAACCCAGCATGGATTTCTCAAGAACAAATCCTGACAGACTAATTTGATCTCATTTTTTGATCAGGTAACCTCCCTTGTGGACTGTGGGAATGCTGTGGATATAGCATGTCTTGACTTCAGCAAAGCTTTTGACAAAGTGCACCATGGCATATACATGGTGCATGCCATATACATGCAAGCTAAAAATGGGCTAGATGGAACAGTTGTTAGGTGAATCAGCAGTTGGCTATTGAATTGGACTCAAAGAGTGCTTATCAGTGGTACTTTCTCAAACTGGGGAGAGGTAACGAACGGGGTACTACAGGGCTCAGTCCTGAGCCCAGTGCTCTTCAACATTTTAATTAATGATTTTGATGAGGAGGTGCAGGGAATGCTTTTCAGATTTGCAAACAACACAAAATACCCTGGAAGACAGAAACAAACTCCAAAGTGATTTTGATAGGCTGGAAAGCTGTGCTGAAAACAACAACAACAACAACAACAACAACAACAACAACAACATAATAATAATAATAATAATAACAACAACAATAATAATAATTTATTTCTTACCCGCCTCTCCGTTTGGATCGAGGCGGGGAACAACAATATGATAAAATACATAAAACTGATTAAAACATGACACACATTATTAAAACTGCATTAAAACATCATAAAAATTGATGGAATTTAAGAGGGATAAATGCCAAGTTCTACACCTAGGAAAAAGAAACCAAATGCAGAGTTACAAGATGGGGGATACTTGGCTCAGCAAGCAAGAAGGATCTTGGAATTGTTGTAGATCACAAGCTGAATATGAGCCAACAGTGTGAAGTGAACACATTAATAGAAGTATAGCTTCCAAATTGCACGAGGTACTGATTCCCCTCTATTCGGCACTGGTTAGGCCTCATCTTGAGTATTGCATCCAGTTCTGGGCACCACACTTCAAGAAGGATGCAGACAAATTGGAGCATGTTCAGAGGAGGGCTACAAGGATGATCAGGGGTCTGAAATCAAAGCCCCATGAGGAGTGACTGAAAGAACTGGGCATGTTTAGCCTTGAGAAGAGAAGATTGAGGGGAGACATGATAGCACTCTTCAAATACTTGAAAGTGTGTCACACAGAGGAGAGCCAGGATCTTTTCTCGATCCTCCCAGGACCCGGAATAATGGGCTCAAGTTACAGGAAGCCAGATTCCGTCTGGACATCAGGAAAAACTTCCTGACTGTTAGAGCAATACGACAACGGAACCAATTACCTAGGGAGGTGGTGGGCTCTCCCACACTAGAGGCATTCAAGAGGCAGCTGGACAACCATCTGTCAGGTATGCTGTAAGGTGGATTCCTGCATTGAGCAGGGGGTTAGTGTTGATGGTCTCATAGGCCCCTTCCAACTCTACTATTCTATGATGCTATGATTCTGTATTCAGGTCAGAAAAATCAGATGCACAACTACAAAATGAGTAGCTAGCACCTAGCCAGTGTTGGCTGGTGAGGTTTGGATTTGGTGGGTCCAATTTCTTTCTCTCTTTTTGTTTTGCATGTATAGAACACACCCCTCTACAATAGTTGTACTGATGCTCATACAGCACACATGGAAAATATTCTGTTGTGTATGTTCACTATTGGATAATCTCTGTATGCCAAACTGAAGCCCTTTAGTGCCACATCATCCTGCAATATATTTTTCAAAAGACTTAATCTGCCTTAAAAGCCTCTATGAAATGATACCATATAGATTTGCTTCATTCCATATTATCATATTAGATCTATTTTATCCACTGCTTACTTACATTTTGTAAATAAAGTTAATTGGCCAGAGGCCTGGATATAAGATACAGGTATAGTGCCTGAATTAACCTGATATTGCTTAATTTCTTTGCCCTAACTAACCTACTTTACAATACTTTTATACTGGGAAGCACAACTTGTTTTCAGTCTATTATTACTGTAGCTTAAAATAGAAACATAACCTTGGAGTGGAGTGTGTTTGTATGTTTGTGTTGCACAGCCCCAAATGTGGAATCTGGTTATTGTACTCTGCTCATGCTCAAAGCCTCTCAAAATGAGCACAGTACAACAGTCCCCTAGCACAGGCATGAACACAAAGACATAACAGAGGACACCAGTGCAGAATAAATTTGCCAACTCTGACTGAAGCTATTCCTTGACGATTCCCCTCCCTCCTGGCCCTTCAATATTTTTTTAAAATACCAGAATTTTAACCCTCCAGAATTGTTTTTTACTAACTCCTGGAGATTAATACCAATGCTTGGAGACTCCAGACCAAGAATTGCATAAATATTAAGTGACTTACAGTCGTGAGTCCCTTGTTAAGGTCCGACCAGAGAAAACACATTCCACCATGTTAAAGGGGTAATTGGGGTGGTGGTCATTCTAACATTCATAAAATCAAAAATGTTTCACTAATCTTCCTGAAATTTACCTGTGCCAGAAAGAAATGTTGGTTTTATATAACCTGAAAATTTTAAGAAGATTGGTGAAAGATTGAGGGAAGGATGGCAGTTTAAAGTTGAAAGGAAAACAACTCTCTTAGAATGATTCTGGTAATTCCTACTGGCGAAAGTTATGCCCACGATTTACAGTGAGTACACACTTATTAATTAATCCAGTGGTGGGGTTTTCTTCCTCCTTCCTTGTAGTTGGTGGAACTGCTTTTCTTTTTTACAAATTCCCTTTGGTTGATTTTTAATGAATATTTTTCTTTGTATTAGAGTGAATGCGGCAGTCATTTTGAAAATCATAATGCGAGAGACATGCTCAGTAGCGTCTTCCTCCCCCTCCCTTCTGTCTCAGCTAGTTTGGAATGTGTGTGTGTGTGTGTGTTACTTTATTCTTCATTTGGTCATTGCTCCTACTTGATTTCCAATTCAATCCAAGGCATATCTACTCAGAAGTAAGTTCCATTAAGTGCAACGAGTCTCACTCCAATCACTAGCTTGAAGGGGTGTGTGGATTTTGTTGTAGTTTTCTCTGAGGCTCTGTGTATTTAGGAACCAAGGTTCCCATGAAGGTTGTTGGTGGGAGATTCAGGACAGATAATAGGGGGAAATACTAAAACAAATGACAATACTTGCCCATAGAGAAACCATACTTGCCCATGGGGAAACATAGAATAATACATGTCCATGGGGAAAATATATCTCCCCATAGGAAAACCATGCTTGCCCATAGGGAAACATAGGACAGTGTTTGCTCATAGAGAAAATATGTAATGAATTTTAATACTAATAAAATATTTGCATCACAGAAAAACACTATTCAACATATATATGTTTAATACCAAAGTAAAAACAAAACTCTTATGATTCTGGCCAAACACATTTTGACAAAAGTGTCTTCTTCAGTGGCCCAATCACTGAAAATAAACAATGGAAATAATAAAACATTTAGTAGTGCCTTAGATGGAGGCAGGAAAATTTCATCTTTTCCAATATGTAATATAATACAATAAAAGATTTTTTGATGACCCACCTAAATTATTTGAGTACCAGGTAGAAGTTTTCCACAAAGGGGCTGACTTAAATATTTCCCAAATTATGGGATTGTATCACTCCCCAAATTGATGCGAATAGTACACCGTGGAATGAAAGATATATATAGAAAAAAATGTTTAGATGCCCAATTATACTTTAACTTCACAGGAATGTACAGCAATTTTCACCAAAAGTAAGTTAAGAGATACTCACAAACTTAATTCACTGGCTTCACTGATTGTTAATGATAAGGTACTGCCAAGATAAACCCTTGACCGCCAGGCTTCCATTATATACCCTATTTAGTAGGCTCATTATGTATATCAGTTGTGTTCACAGCTTTAGAAAAAGCTAGGAATTGCTCCCTCAATCTTAACAGGCACACATGATAACACACATACACACACAATGAGAAACAAATTACAGCTGAATGCTATCAACTCAAACAAATCACAATTTACAAAAAACAAGACCAATTACAATCCTCATCAAGTCCATTCAGCATTACTGTTCTGAGTGTGAAAATCCAAAAGAGTTCTCGTTTTTCCAGTCTTTTTTCCAGTTGTTGTCCGGAACCAGTCTGTCTTTCCAAGGTCCAGAATTTCACGTTCTTTTCAGAGTATCCCAAAAATGGTACCTCAATATATACTGACACCTACAGAAAGGCTACAGATGCTAATTCACATTTGAAATATGATAGTTTCCATCCTGCACACATCATGAGGAACCTACCATGCTCTCAATTTATAAGACTCCGAAGGAACTGTAGTACTATGATAAGCAGACTAAAATATTGATGAGACAACTCCAGATACGTGGGTACCCAAAAAGAAAATTAAGGCAGGCTATGTTTAAAGTGAGAAATATGGAATGGAAGAATCTATTTAAAAACAAAAATAAAGAAAAACATGAATCCAGAATGCTAGTACCTTTAACTTACACTGGACATAATGAATATATACAAAATGCTGTACTTGCGCACTGGAACCTGTTCACAAACATGCCAGGAATTTAAAGGATCTACTAGTGCATAGTACTTTCAGAAACAACAGTGAAGGCACTGGGGGTCTAAGTACACACCAGAAAATGAAGGGCAATTTTCCATGCCATCATTGCAGCGTCTGTGAAAATTGCATGAGAGTCAAGGAATTTACAAACCCACAGAACAACAAAACATATATCTTAAAGGATCTGTATAATTGTGAGTCCAGGGGGGTTGTGTATGCTATTCAATGTCCTTGCAAACTTGTGTATGTTGGTATGACCACCAGAAAAGTAAAAATAAGAATCTGTGAGCACAAAAGCTGTACCTGGAATAAAAGACTGCAGGCCCCTTTGGTGAAACATTTCATTGAATTGGGACTGTGACCTTGCAGCCCCCAGGAAAGCCAGAACTTGCTGTGGGTAGACATAAGATGCTCAGCACGCTTACTTGGGAGTAAGTCCCACTGAAGCTGATAGGACTTACTTCTGAGTAGACATAAGACCCTCTGCACATTTACCTGGGAATAAGCCGCACTGAAGACAATGGGACTTTTAAAGTTGGAATAAACAGCCCATTAGAGCCTATGAAAATTAACCAAAATGTTTACAGCACCATCATTTTTAAAGATAAAGAGATGAAACTTTGGAGTGTGATAGCTCTTAAGTAGTGATGTAGCCATGCAAAGTTTGAAGCAGATCCATTCATGACTTGATTTTTTGGAATTTATTTAAAGTTCAAACTCAAATCTCCTCTTTGGGGTCTAGGACCTTGAGCAGTACAAGTTTTTAAAAAATAAATTAAAGATGAAGAAATGAAACATAGCACCATGGTACCTCTTAAGGAGAGCTTTAACCATACCAAGTTTGAATCAGATCCGTTCATCCCTCGAACTTAAAAAAAAAAAAAACCTTAAAAGTGATTTAGCTACTTTTCCAGATTCCAAAACTTCCAATTCTTTACATTTATATTCTAATTTTCTAATTCTGGATCCCGTTTTTGTGTGTGTTTTGTTTCTAACTCAGCAATATCCTTCATTATATTTGTTTTAATGGGTCTATCATTTTCTTTAATTTTATTGTTTCAGCAATACATGCTCCCCGGATAGTTGCTTTCATAGTATCCCACAATATAGTGTGATATTTCCAGTGTAATATTTATATTAAAATATTCTTGCATGTGTGAATTAGCCCACAGATCTAAAGATTGAGGCAAACACATCCATTGAACTACACTTTCTTGATTCTGTACCCATCCTGTTGGCCTGGCTCAGCCAGAATTGTAGTATAATAAACTGAAAATGCAGTTTTCCAATTACCAATTTACTCCCATCAAAAATTCATGAATGTTCTGGGAAGCCTTTTCCAGAAATGCATGTTTGTTCTAGTGCCTCCATTGTTAAGCTCCGTCTGTAAAAAAAAACACGTTCCACCATGTTAAAGTGATAATTGGGGGGGGGGCATTCTAACAGCCATAAAATTGACATTTTTTCACCAATCTTCCTGAAATTTACATGTGTCAGGAAGAAATGTTGGGTTTACATTACCGGAACATTTCAAGACGGTTGGTGAAAGATTGAAGGCAGGAGGGCAGTTTAAAGTAAAAAGGTTAAAGAATGCTCTGAAACTGAAACCGAAAATTGAACTGAGAGTTGGTGACTAATTTTGCGCAGCTCTCCTTACCTTCTGGAAGCCTTATTAATTAATCCAGTGGCAGGGTCTACTTCCTCCCATTCTGGTGTAGGTGGAACTGCTTTTCTTTTTTTAAAATTCCCTTCTTTAAATTTTAAATTAAAACTGTGCCTCTTTAAATAAATCTGGTGGCCATTTGGAGTGACTTATTCAATGCGGTGGCCATTTTGAGTGACTTAACCCCCCTCCCTCCTCTCCAATGACTGCCTCTAGTGGATTTTCTTATGCATAAAAGTGCTAAGAGCCTATAATAAACTCAAGAGATTCAGCTGAAGATGAGAGGCTCAGTGTGTTTACTTAAAATAATAATAATAATAATAATAATAATAATAATATTTTATTTATTTCTTACCCACCTCTCTGTTTGGATCGAAGTGGGGAACAACAATATAATAAAATACATAAAACTTATTAAAACATGACACACATTATTAAAACTGCATTAAAGCATCCTAAAACATCCTAAAAACATCCTAAAAACATCCTAAAAACATTCTAAAAGTAAGTCCCAACATGTTTAGTTGGCAATTGGGAGGGTGCCAGGTTGGGAAGGCTGATTTAGAGGAGGAAGAATGGCTGGCACTGGTACTAGCACTGGTTGCTTGTGTGTGTGTGTTCTGGATTGCTTCAGGCAGCAAAATGTGTAGTTGGAAATCTGATAACGTGCAGTTGAAAAAAGTGGTGGAAAAAATAAGGCACATGTTATGTGTTAAGTATATGTGTTTATTAAGAACTGGGTATCCGTATGGCCCTGTCAATCTGTCTTTAAGTGTTGGTGATAATCTGTCCAATCGTGAAAGAGAAATAATGTGTTTGGCTTGGGCGGGGGCAGGGTGTGTATTTCTGACAGGGCATTTGTGCAGTTGGAAAATTTGCTTTAAAAAACCCTGCTTTAAAGATCTGACTGGTTCTAACTGAAATCCAGAATGGATTTACAGTCCTAAATCAGAGCCACCAGCCTTCACTGGTTCCATCTATTTAGCAAAAGAACTTTCAAAGTTGAGTGACAGGATCTGCAAAATCACCTGACACAGCTCCTGTTCAAAAGTTCATTCTCCATGCACTAGCTTGAAGGGGTGTGTTGATTTTGTTGTACTTCTCTCTGGGTGCTCTGTGTATTTAGGGACCAAGGCTTTTCGTGAGAGAAGGGTTTAAGTTCCCCCCTCTCTTTCTTTTCTTTTTTTAAAAAAAAATCCATGTATTTGATTTTAAAATAATTTTTATTCCTTTATTCTGAGACACTACTGCAGCGACTCAGCTGCAGTGGTGCCTCAGAGCTGATCACAAGGGAAGGGGGAGGAGACAGAAAAGAGAGGGAGATTCCCTTTCCCTGCCTGGCGTTCACACCACTAGGCACCACTTCCTCCTCCTCCTCTATTCAACCCCCCCCCCATCTCCTGGACTGCTGTAATCTGTTCTACACATTTCCCCTAAATCACAATTGGACGCCATAGGCCATAGCAGGAATCCACCTTGGAGCATACCTGAAAGGTGGCTGTCCAGCTTTCTCTTGAATGCCTCTAGTGTGGGAAACCCCACTACCTCCCTGGATCATTGGTTCCATTGTTGTGCTGGGCTGACAGTCAGGAAGCTTTTCCTGATGTCCAGCACTGGAGCACTTGGGGAGGGGGGTTATATTATAATGATCCAATCAGCACTCATTATGTGCAAGCCTTTTGCCTGGGTTTGGGTAAACATTTTAAGGATGATTGTAGTGCCTTTGGTTCACTACTCGTGTTCGCCTGTTTAGCCTCCCTCCACTAAAACCTTAATTTCCAAGCTCTTCATGGAGACTGGTGGATCCGATGTCAGTCAGGCAATGAATCTGCTGAAGATTTCAGTAGGAACCAGACAGATTCTAAAGGTGTGCCTTGGAAGGCTCCTTTAAAGCAGGGTTTTTTAGTCTGCAGCAGGGCACAAAATGTGCAGTTGGGGGGGAAATGTGCAGTTGAAAAAAGTGGTGGAAAAAATAAGACACATGTTGTGTTAAGTATATGTGTTTATTAAGAACTGGGTATCCATATCGCCCTGTCAATTTGTCTGTAAGTTTAAGGTGCTACTAGTGTTGGTGATAATCTGTCCAGTCGTGAAAGAGAAATAATGTGTTTGGCTTGGGTGGGGGCAGGGTGTGTATGTCTGACAGGGCATTTGTGCAGTTGGAAAATTTGATTTAAAAAAACCCTGCTTTAAAGTTCTGACTGGTTCTAACTAAAATCCAAAATGGATTTACAGTCCTACCGAAATCAGAGCCACCAGCCTCTACTGGTTCCATCTATTTAGCAAAATACCTTTTAGAGTTGAGTGACAGGATCTGCAAAATCACCTGACACAGCTCCTATTCAAAAGTTCATTCTCTGGGCATTGTAAATAAGCATGCCAAGTACCAAGGCCAGCTTTAGGCCGGACTGGGAGCAGCAGTCTCAGGATCTGCTTGCAAGCTTCGTGTTGCTGCCTGCAAAAGGAAATTGTAGACTTGCAATAGGAAAATCCTTGTTCATAGGATTCATAGACTGTCCATGCCCATAGGGAGCAATAGGAAAGTCCTTGCTGATAGTGAGCAATAGACAGTCCCACACTTTAACTGAAACAAAGGGAGAAGCAGGTTCTGAAGATGCTGTTTTTTTATTTATTTTTTCAAAGTTGAAGAGCCCGACGCGTTTCGGCCTATATCTTTATATGGCCTTCTTCAGGGGGCTGTAAGCATTTAAAATACATATTGTAAAAAACATACATATTGTAAAAATCATGGTGGGGACAACATGTACTAAACTATGTTCTCATTATAAAATCAAGTTGATATATTGCCAAAAATGTTTTTACAACATTTTTTACAACATTTTAAATTATTACATGAGGACAGATTGCTTTATATACTGGTATTTCATTACATCCATGCAATACATTTTTTTTAATTTAATAACTTTATTTCAACTCTTAACTACAATTATACCATTCTTTTCCATTCTTTATACACCAAGTGCACCCCTCACCAGGACCAATTCTTCTTCATTACATTTTCCAAAATTGTGATACTTCTTGCACAGGTTTGTGTCCTTTCCCTCTCAACAATACATGCTCTAAAAATAATTTCCATATATTTTCAAATTCATTTCTATTACATATTCCCTTTTCTACTTTAATATTACATGTTAGTTTGTCATTAATAGCAATATCCCATACCTCTTTATACCACTCCACCATTTGATAGTTATCCTTCATCTTCCATTTCCTTGTTATTATTAATCTTGCTGCAGTTAGTAACATAGTAATTAAATCCTTAGTATTCTGATTACATTTCATCACTTCATATATTGATAATAATGCAATCTTTGGGGATGACTCCAAATCAATTCCCGTTATCTCTTTTATCTCTTTATATACCATTTGCCAAAACTTTTGTACATATTTACATGACCACCACATATGAACATACGTGCCAGTTTGTTGACATCCTCTCCATCATAATACCGAATATTTTTTATCTATTTGATTCAATCTAATTGGTGTTAAATACCATCGCCATATTAATTTATAATAATTTTCTTTTATCCTTACTGATAAAGTTTTCAAATTCCTTGCTCCCCATAACTTTGCCCAGTTCTGATTACTTATTGAAATTTTCATATCATTTTCCCACACCAGTTTGCAACCATCCCCTTGTTCTTCTTTTACCATCAATATTTTATAAATTTTACTTGTTATACCTTTTAATACCATATTTTGTTCCTTCACTCGTCTTTGCATTATCATTTCTTCAAATATCGTATATTCTCTACATTTTTTTATTTTCTTTTACCCACTTCTTTATCCACTGTTCCAACTGCATACAATTAATCCATGAAACTTTCTCTTCCCTTAATGTTTCTTTTATTTGATTTAAATTGTCCATCTTTATCACTCTTTCTAATCTATTTATGTTTTGTTTTCTTAATATTTTCCCCATTACTTCTTTTAGATTTTCTGGGAAGCTCTCCATCATCTCTACCGGAGTTAATGGAGAGACGGCGGGTATTAATTTAATCTTATTCTTAGCCCAAATCTCCAAAATATTCTTCAATATTGGATTCCTAACTCTTTGTAAAAATGCCTTACTAATTTTATTAAAGTATATATTTTCCAATTCCATTTCTACTTCTTTGGATTCCAATTCTAACCAACACTTTTCTCCCAAACCTAGAATACCTTCCACTACATATCTTAATTGGTTAGCCAAATAATATCTCTTCAAATTAGGAAGGCCTAACCCTCCTATTCCCTGTTGTTTATACCACATTTTCTTATTTATTCTAGATTTCTTATCTCCATTACTAAAATTATTAAACATTGTTTGCCATTTCTTCAACTCTATTTCTGATATTTTAATTGGCAACATCCTAAATAAGAAATTAATTTTAGGTAATATCTTCATTTTTAATAGTGCTATTCTACCAAACCATGAAAGTTTTATCTTCTGGTATTCCTCCAATTCCTTTTTAACCTCCTGCCTTAATCTATTATAGTTTTCCTCTTCCAATTTATCCAAATTCTCTGTTATATATATTCCTAAATATTTTATTTTTCCTTTTCATTTAATATTCATTTCCCTTTTGACTAGTTCTTGCTTCCCTTCTTCTTTGTAATTAAACATCATCATCTCTGATTTGGGCCAGTTTATTTGTAATCCCATCATCTCTCCAAACTCCTCCAGATAATGCCATAGTCTCCCCATCTTCTCAATCGGTTCTTGAATTGAAAGTAATGTATCGTCTGCAAATAAACTTATTTTAATTTCTTCTTTTTTCCCTATCCCCTTTATAGTCATATCTTCTCTAATTGCATTCGCCAAGAGCTCTATAACCATTGCAAATAAAATTGGGGAAAGGGGACAACCTTACCTAGTTCCTCGGGCTAGCAACAATTGTTCTGTAATACCATCATTGACCATTACCTCCGCTACATTTTCCGAATATAACTGATCTATTAATCCCTTAAATTTTCCTCCAAATCCCATAGTGTCTATTAATATTTTTAATGTTAGCCACTCCACACAGTCAAAGGCCTTAAAAATGTCTAGGGCTATTATACCCGCTTGTAATTTATCATTCCTTATAATATTTATCATAATTTATCCTTCATTAAATTATTAATTTTACCTAATTTATCTTTTATAGACCCAATTGGCTTTCCCATTTTCCTTGACTCTGTGGATCTGGCCAACATTTTAGAATTCTTATTGCTATACTCAAAATATTCTCTTTTTAAGTATATCAAGTTTCTCTGTATTTTCCCAATTTCTATACCCTCTAATTCCTTCTTTGTTGCTTGTAATTAGGCCCCAATAATTTTATCTTTATTCTTTATATATTCATCCTCCAGTTCCCTAATATTCTTTTCCAGTCTTACTCTCTCCTCTCCTTGTTGTCTCTTTAATTTAGACGATTCCCTAATGCATATTCCTCTCATCACAGCCTTCATTGTATCCCAAATTATAGCCTGAGTGGATTCCCCATTATTATTTATTTGCCATATATGCTCCATTTCTTTCTGAATATTTTCTATCATTTGTTTATGTTTAAATATTCTTGTGTCAACTCTCCATCTTTTAGCTTTCTTATAATCTTTCCGAATCTTCATCTCCATATTTATTAATGCATGATCTGAAACTTTAATAAGCCCTATTCCTACTTCTAATACTTTTGTTAATAAACTCTTAGAAATAAAAAGGTAATCTATTCTAGTACTGCTGAATTCCTTGCATTTCCTTGAACACTTTATTATAAAAATTTTCTTGCTTTTCATTCGGGGCATATATATTCACCAATGTATAATCTTCATTAGCTATCTTCCCCTGTATAATTATATACCTCCCCTGTTCATCTTTTATTCCTTTCATATCAGTAAAACCACATTTGTTTGAAATTATAATTGCTACCCCTCTAGCTTTAGATGTTCCATATGCTTTCTTGTAGATGTTCGCCCATCTTAATTTAATTTCATTAGCCCCTTCTTTAACTTGATGTGTTTCCTATAAGAATACAATATCAGCTTTAGCCCTATTCAATAAATTTTCTATTCTCTTTCGTTTTATCATTGTTCCCAGCCCTTTAACATTTAATGATGTTACTTTCAGTTTATTACCCATGATATTTTTACATAGCAAATTGTCTTTTCTATTGGTCCTTATTAGTGATCTACCTTCTCCCCACCCTCTTCCCACCCCACTTCCTCCCCCTCACCCCCACCCCCATTCCCCTCCCTTCCCCCTCCCTTTCCCTTCCCCAATTATTCATCCCCCCTCATGCCCGAGGAGTTAACCTCATCCAAAGACCCAAGATCAATCTGGGGGGGGGGGGGGGAAACACCCTTCCAGGATTCCCAGCGACAGCCACCCTCACTCCCCGGTCCGTTTATATATCTCTTGTCATCCGTTAGCTTATATTTAATTCTCTGTCTTAATAAAAAAAACTTTCTTCTATTTTCTGCTTCCAACTGCTCCTTCTTCCAGCTTGCTTCCAGCTGCTCCTTCCTCCGGATCCATTATTCCCAACTCTTGTAGTAATTGTATGCCTTGTTCCGATGATGTAATCCTGTACTTTCGATCCTTCCACTGAAACTTCAAAAACACTTGATAGCCCCACGTGTATCTCACATTCTTCTTCATCAAGACTGCTGTACAAACTTTCACAGTTTTTCTCCAATTGATTGTCACCGAACATAAATCCTGATATACTTGTACTGGAGTTGATTAATACTTCATTCCCTCTGGGGCTTGTCTCACTACTTTCATAAATTCTTCTTTTTTATAATAATTCGCAAACTTTATGATGATATCTCTAGGCATTACTTCACTTCTTCTGCCTCCAACTCTATGTATTCTTTCCATGTCCCATTCTTCCCATGCAATATCTGGAGTTATATCCTTAATCCACTCCATAACTCGATCTCTCAAAACTCTGGGGTTTTCACCCGATGATTCTGGAAAGAATCTGAGATGAAGGTTAGAGCGTCTTGCCCAATCCTCCAAATCAATCATTTTCAGCTGCATTGAATCAAATTGTTCCGTCTGGTTCTGTATGGCTATTTCATTTGCCATAGCTTTTCTCTCCACCTTTTCAATCCTCGAATTAGCCTCCTTCATTTGCCTTTTCATTTCTGAGATACTTCTATCTATTTGAACTGTAACTCCCATCAACACCTCTTTTTTCAGGGATTCATTGCTTTCTTCCATCATTTTTTGCATCTTTTCATTATTATGTATCATCATCTGCTGCATCATGTCTTTAATGCTCTCAACCAGCTCTGTCTGCTGCGTTGTAGCATCTGATGTTTTAGATCTAGCTGCAGCTGCCTTCAGGTCAACTCCTCCCTCCATCCCTTCCTTCTCCCTTCCGGTTTTCTGGGAGTCTTTGTCATTATTATTGTTATTTTTGCCATTTGAGGTCGGCATCTGAGATTCCACTCTAGCCAATCTGGCTGCTGGATTATCCGATGGTCTCCCAATATACTTATTTCTCAGCCAAAGTGGAATTTTCTGTTGTTTTTTAGAGTCTTTCTTTGACATTGGATCTGATCCAACCCAGATGCTGGAGAGTTTAAAAGCGAAAGTAGCCTGCTCCGGCTACAGCAGTTTTCAAAAATAGTTCTTTCAAAGCCTTTTAACCTCTCTTATCTCTCCCACACAATATATTTTCCTTTCTACTCACATTTGAGGTTCTTTTGACAAGATTATTAACTTCACATTTTATTTACGACCGGAGCTCGAGAAATCGCCGCTCGCCCGTCAGCCCTGGAAGTCCATCCCCCCCCATGCAATACATTTCTAATCAAAAGAATATCTGTATATTCCAGCATTCCTGTCCATGGGACATACTGAATTGCAATGATGGGAGTTGTAGACCAACACCTTTGGAGGGCACCAGGGGAAGGGCTGCTCTAAACAAAAAAAGAGAAGTAGGTGGCCCTAAGTTGTTCATCATCAGTTTTCCACAACCCCACAGTCACCTCTGCATATCATATTCTCCATCCTGTCCTCATGGTTTATCTGCTTTGGGAGAATGAGAATTTCACTTGCTTCTGCCTCCTTAGGGATGATGTAGCTTTAAGGCTTGGGAGCTTTAACTCCCAATTTCCCTGCTTTTTGGTGCTTGGTTGAAAACTGTAGAGCCATAACGTTGTTATGTGAACCGTAGTTTTTTTATTAATGAATTTCATGGGTTTGTGTAATGGATGACCGGATATTATACAGTTGACAACCAAGCCAACGTCAGAGAGGATGTTACAATATAAAATTAAAGCTAGTGTTATATGTTGTACCCACTGTTCAAAATAATAAATGAGCCCCAGAAGTTTTGCTCTCTCACTTGAAATCTGAGGGGTCTCATTTGAACTTTTCAACAGCCAGTATCATAAAAGCTTTTTATGACTGCCTTCATGAAAAGGAAGCATTTCATGTTTTGTGTCTGTATTTGGAGATAACTTGAAATTTTTTTATACTGGAATTAAAAAACCCTGATTAATTCTGGAAGCACACAAGATGATACAGGAAAATATCCTATATTAGGATAAGTTACAGTGTTACAATGTTACAATGTTACAAAACATTGTTTTGTAAACCGTAGTTTTTTTGTTTATTGAATTACATTTACAGTCCACCTTTTTCCCTACTGCAACGAACCCAAGGCAGCTCATATGGTCCTCTTACTCTCCATTTTATCCTCACAACAACCCTGTGAGGTAGGATAGGCTAAGAGTCTGTGGTACAAAATCACTCAGTGAGCTTCATGGCCAAGTGGGGACTAGAGAAAAGGGAATTTCAGTCAGTGTCATTTATATGCAATTAGTCTCTGGTGAAATTCCCTCTTCATCACAACAGTTAAAGTTGCAGGCACTATACTAGAGTGACCATATACAAAAGAAGGCAGGGCCCCTGCACCTTTAACTGTTATGATGAAGGGGGAATTTCACCAGGAACTAATTACATACAAATGACACTGGCTGAAATTCCCTTTTCTCTACAACTGTTAAAGTTGCATGAGCCCTGTCCTCCTTTTCATATGGTCAGCCTAGCCTAGACTAGAACTCAGAACTTCCCAGTCCAACACTCTATCCACTAGATCACACTGGCTCTCACACTGATAAAACACCCCATGCTAAATACAATAATGGACAGTGTATAGTTATTAGTTCTTATTCTCATAATTATTATCCCTCTTTTATTACATATGTTCAGTTGGTAAGTCCTTTAACACCTGTAGTGAAGTCCCTCATTTGTTGCTCATTGGGTCCTTCTCACCTTTTGCAGCTGAATAACCCAGATGGAAAACTCCAGGAGATATTCACGTTTGGCTGCTTTTCTCATTAGTACTCTAATGCTTACTGATGAAAGAGGCAGGCCATAAATCTTAACGGTATTACTAGACAGTTTCATTTTCTACTCAAAGGCAACTTCCTCTCCTTCTCCCATTAGTTTCCACACAAATGCTGAAGCTCCTTGTAAATACTTTAATCATCATTTGTTGCTTGACTCTTTTCTGTTGTTGACATGCCCCCCACCCACATAGCCTTTTACATTTAAAGTCACCCATTTTGGCAAATCAGTGAGCTAATGGACCTGAAAAGATTACTTTAGTTCAGAAATTGTGTAAACACAATCCTTTTAACATAAGAAAAATGAGTTTGGGTTCTTTTCATCTCTTTGCACAATCCAGATGTTTCGACCCTCTCACAGCCCCCACCACATTATAAATGCATGATAAAATAGGTAATATGTAGAGTACAAATGTAATGTTTATGACATGATTGTGTTTATGCTCTCTTTCTCCACATCTTTTTATTCTTTTCCCTTCCCTTAAAAAGTATACCTTAAAGCCTTTTAAGGCTTAAGCTCTGAATGCTTATTCAGTGCTGTTACAATCAGTATGGTTAAAATGTTCCTGTTTTTTCAGCATACCATGTTTTTAATTCAAATCTGCCTCTGAAGTAATAAGGTTTTATTTTTATTAACTGTTCATTCCTTTTCATTTTGGAATTTAATTTCACTTAAGCTAATCTAAAATTTATATCATACAGCACTGTACTATTATTTTGAGAACAGAAATACAAATTTCCATTACAGTATTTGCATCTTATTATATTAGGGAGTCTTGTTATGGCTACCCCACAATAAATTGTAGTTTGTTAAGTATTCCTTGTTAAGCTACCTTGAGTGCTTGGAGAAAGGCAGGATACAAGTGTTAAAAATAAATAAATAAATAAAGATTATTTGTGGAAGTAAAATATTAAATGAAACCGATGCTTAGTTTTCCTTGATAGTAAAAGATAATGATTGCCCAAGGTCCCCTAGTAAGCATCATGGCTGAGCAGAGATTTGAACATCTGTCTGGGCTATTCCACTTCAGACTGCTGATGGGGGCATACATGATGGAATGCTCCCCCATCAAAAAACAAATATATATATTTTTAAATCATTCCAAATAGAAGATAAGCTTGTCAGAAGAAAGGTTACAGATAGAACTCTTCCCCTAATAAGCTAGTTTTTTTGTGTGTGGAATGAACTTGTTGGTATGTGTGAGAACATACTTCCAGTAGAAAATGGTATAGCCCAGGCACAGGTTTAACACCTTAGTGAGAATTAGACCTTAATAATGGTGGACCCCCTAATACAATACTAAATTTTAAAAGACTAATTAGCAGATGCTCAGGTCTTTAGGCCCACCATTGTAGGCATGATGCTGCTACTGGTGATGCAGTAGGTCAAGAGGTATAATCCTCCCTGTGCCTTTCCAGACATAGATGGTTTCCTCTCCATTGCCTTCTCCACACTGAACTATCTACCAGAGATAGGGATGTTGTTGAGTACCTGAAGGTCTCAGAAATGCCTGTGCAGCACATAGAGGCAGCTAGGCATAGTGGCAACTACAGCTTTTCAAATACATTTAGGATACATGAAAACCTGTTGGCCCCATCATGAACCTGATAGTGGAGTGTTGTTGTTTCATATTTCTACTCTCCTTTAGGGTAAGCCCTTCCAAGACAGCTTACAATAAAATAGTTGAAAACAAAAGAGTGAACAATCATATTCTAAAAATAGCAGATAAAATCATATCGGGGGGGGGGGTCAACAATCCTTAGTGGAATAACAAAAAGTCTTTAGGGAATGACAGAGGTGGGGCAAGCAGAGTTCTCAAGGGAGGGAATGGTGGGGTCTGTAGTCATGCAACTTTTTCACAGCCCTGTAGACATGAATCAGGTCCCCCCTGTTTGCTCTCTCTACCCCATAGAACTATTATAGGTACACAAGGAATTTTGATGCCAGTGATGGTAGCAGATATTTCAATCCAATTGGAGTCTTGGCATTTGATCTCCGCTCTCAAGTGAGTCATGGATTATGGTCATGTCCAAGAATCCACAAATTGTGTCTGGGCTTCATAGCCAAAATATATTTCGAGTAGTCAATAGGCATGTCCAGATTTTGTTAAATCTGTTTCATCTGTATTTCACAGAATGTTGGGCATCTTTTGTTCTGTCATACCCTCATTCATGGAATAAGATTTTTTAAACCAGAATTTCATTCTGCTTGTGCTAAGTCACTTTAGTGCTAATGGACACTTGCACTAATGCACCTTACTGCAAATCCCCGCCCCCAAAGTAAAAAAAACCCCACCATTCCACAAATCTGTGGAATCTGCATGACTTGGAAAAGCTGGTCCATTACAGAATCCATGGGTCAAATTCATAAAAATCCAAACTCAATTGAATCTGTTGTGGATTTCTCTGACATCCCTAGTAGCCAGCAAGAGTACAGTAAAATCACCTCTGAACATATGCAGTGTGTCTTTTTCTTTCCACCCAGCAAGTGGCAGCTTGCCCCTCCCACAGAATTAACAAGAAGGATAGATGAGACTGCTCCCCATAAGCTGACTCCCCTGCAGGTTTCTTTCTGAAAATTAAACTTTGTCCCTACTTCCCTGGCAGGTCCCAGCACAGAAAAGCAAGAGTTAAAAGGACAGAAGATACAGTCATTCCCCCTCTGTCAACAAAATCCACTACAGATTTTCTTCCTTCCCTGCAGCAGCTCTACTTATCAACCCAGTCTTTTCCTCCCTTGGTTGTTAATCAGCCTCCAGAGGACAGAACTGAGGGAGATGGGGTCTTTATGTTCTTTTGTGTGTGGAATGGGTGTCTGTGAGAGAGAAGCCATTTGTAAGTGGGGCTGGGGAAAGGAGAAGATTACTGAGCTAGAGGAGCAGAGGGAAGGAAGAAGGCATTAACTGAGGGAAGTAAGAGAGAGATTTTTAATTTCCCTCTGCCTTCTCCCAGCCAGTCAGTCAATTAAATTAACAAGGCAAACCTTCCTTGTCTTAAAAAATCAACTTGGAATTGGAATGAAGTGCTACAAGAGGTTTTTTTTTAAACTGGGTTGTATTTGGAATATATTCTCAGAGTGAAGGATGGAGGTTTGGTTTCAAAGATTCTTTAGCTACTGCTAAATTCCAGGAGGAGGATAGTGCAGGGGTACAGGAATAAAACCATAAAATAGACACCACTGTGGAAGCAGCTTTGCACATGGAGAGGGAGAGTCACAAACTGAACTGAAAATGATGTGACAATGACCACCCTCTACAGTATTCCCAAAGTGAGGGAAGGGAAAAGGGAAGAAACCCTTGCTGATACCATTTAGAACTAGTGAACAGCAATTTAGCTGTTCAAGGAAATGCCTTGAACAGGCGTTCAAGGAAACGCCTTCCTTGAGCATTCTTGCTGGCTAAGATGATAGAACTTTCTCACCCCTAGCCTGTTGTCGAGTGAATTTGTTAAAGGTTGGTCATGTCTGTCTACTGCACAATACCAGCTCTCATCTGTAATAAAAACAAAATAGCAATGAGAAACTGTGACCCATGCTTACATAAGCATCTTGTATTTTCGATACATTAAATAGAATCTCATTTTTCTCTTTCTCCTTTTCCACCCACACCTGACAGGATGACAAGGATTTGGTTCATGAATTTGTTGTGGCAGAGGGCCTCACCTGTTTAATAAAAGTGGGAGCTGAGGCGGACCAGAACTACCAGAATTACATCTTGAGAGGTACAGAGGCTTAATTCATTAGCTGTATTTACTTCAGTAATAGCTCATCTCCTTCTGCTTCAGCCCATTATATTTAATAATGCTGCTTATTTGTATATCATAGCTATGGTCAATAGATTTTGCAGTTTTTCATAATTCTTAGTTTGAAAAACTAAGAATCCTATTTGACGTTCTTTTCCCTTGCAGCTTCCTATCACTATGTTGAATGTCACCTGACATCTGACTCTCTCCTTCTGTTTTTACTTTCAGGTGCCTTCTTAAAATGCAAGTGTATCTTGTTTCCCCCCCGATTGGCCTTATCCTCTTTTACTTTACTTTTCCTTCCCCTCTTAACATGTTTTATCTTTACCTTTTGACTGTAAGCCTGTAGCTTGCATTATTTTATTTTATTTTTAATTGACAATACCTAGCAATGCTAACCATTTTATAAACAGCTTGTCCTGGTTATCTTGCTCATGTCTATGCAGTGATGACTAGAAGCCAGCATGGATTTGTCAAGAACAAATCCTGTCAGACTAATCTGATCTTATTTTTTTGATTGGGTAACCCCCCTTATGGACTGTGGGAATGATGTGGACATAGATATCTTGACTTCAGCAAAGCTTTTGACAAAGTGCCCCATGACATTCTGATTAACAAACCTAGTGAAAAGTGGGCTAGATGGAACAGCTTTAGGTGGATCCACAGTTGGCTACAGAATCGGACTCAAAGAGTGCTTATCAATGGTACCTTTTAACACTGCGGGGAGGTAACAAGCGGGGTACTGCAGGGCTCAGTCCTGGGCCCAGTGCTCTTCAACATTTTTATTAATGATTTGGATGAGGAGATGCAGGGAATGCTTATCAAATTTGCAGACGACACACAAAATCGGGTGGGATCGCTACTACCCTGGAAGACAGAAACAAACTCCAAAGTGATTTTAATAGACTTGAGCGCTGGGCTGAAAACAACAGGATGAAATGTAATAGGGATAAATGCCAAGTTCTACACCTAGGAAAAAGAAACCAAATGCACAGTTACAAGATGGGGAATACTTGGCTCAGCAATACGCCAAGCGAGAAGGATCTTGGAATTGTTGTAGATCACAAAATCAATATGAGCTGCAAAAATATGATCAATATGATGTGGCTGCAGAAAAGCAAATGCTATTTTGGGCTGAATTAATAGAAGTATAGCTTCCAAACTCGTTCCCCTCTGTTCGGCACTGGTTAGGCCCCAACTTGAGTATTGCATCCAGTTCTGGGCACCACACTTCAAGAAGGATGCAGACAAGCTGGAGTGTGTTCAGAGGAGGGCAACGAGGATGATCAGGGGTCTGGAAACAAAGCCCTATGAGAAGTGATTAAAAGAACTAGGCATGCTTAGCCTGGAGAAGAGAAGCTTGAGGAGAGACATGATAGCGGTCTTCAAATACTCGAAAGGTTGTCACACAGAGGAGGGCCAGGATATCTTCTCGATCAACCCAGAATGCAGGACACGGAATAATGGGCTCTAGTTACAGGAAGCCAGATTCCAGGTGGACATCAGAAAAAACTTCCTGACTGTTAGAGCAATACGACAATTTCCCTTAAATTATTATTTTTGCAAAGTGTCTACATTTTTCTTGGTGCTGTACAAAGATTTAAAAAATGACACAGACCTGGTGTTAGAAGGTGGAAAAGTTTGAGTAAGGGAGGAGAAAAGAAAGTAATTCAGGCTCCAACACATTGCAATTGCATAATGACCAATGGGGAATCCCCAAGGGTCGGATTGGGACCTCAGGAGGACTGGATTTGAGGACTGCCATAAAACAAGGGGCTCAACAATAATCCCCTACACCACCTTGTGAAATTGTTCCACCAGATAAGATTGGAACGTCTTATAGCAGCAAAACATCCTATCCATTCATGATCTATAGTACAGAATGCCACTGAATGCCACTATGGTACAGAATGTCACTGAAATGTCTATCAGAACAATAGTGATGCACTCACTCTATCTAGTTCTTGGCATATGTCATCCACTAAAGCAACCAAGGCTGTTTCTGTCTAGAAAGTGGGCCTGGACCTAAATTGGAAAGGATCCGAGTGTTCAGTTTCCTGGCCGATAGTTATCTAGAATGAAGGACCTTTAATAATGGTCTTACAACTAATTCTTTCAATAAAACAGGGACAGCTCCCCTGCAAGAAACCATTCATAATCACCACCACCCTTTGGTCAGCCCTTGCTGTGGCAGCTTTTATTAGCAAGGGTGGGTGTGGGTCCAACATGCAGGTGGTTGGCCTTACCCTCCAAACAATGTGTCTACATCCTCTGGCTGAACAAGCTGAAACTCTTCCATTAAAATCAGACAAGCAGCTGCCTTAGTCACCCCTACAAATCCTGCCCTTAATGTGGATTCTAAGGCATGTATCCAGTACTGGCCGTCCACCAGCAGAACAGAAACCGCTGGCAGAATGGATTTCTCCTCACCCCTGCAGGCTTCCATGCAAGGAGAACAAGGGGGGACATTGTGTTGGATTTAACCCTAAATTGCAATGGATATGAGATATTTTATCAGTAAAGTGCTTTGCAATATCATCATAGCAGGTCATCAAGGGTTGATCTCCAGTACTCCAGGGCCTAGACTATATCAGCCCCTTTGATAGAGAGCCAATAAAGGGTTGGTTCCACTAGGTTTGAGAAGTCTGAAATGTTGGTCTGCATTTGAAACCAGGTTCTTTCTGACTATTTATCCAAAACCCTCAATTAGGCTCTTAATATAGGCAGGTGGGTTATGCTTGGTGTTACAATAACCAGTACAATTGAAACCATTCATATATATAAAAAAGAAGAAGAAGCAAATATATCTTTAGAATATTTATTAAGAGTAAACAGACATCAATCACACAGTCTAGAACCTCCATACAGCAAAGCAAAGTCAAGACATACTTACATACTGAATGCCCGTTTCCCAATTCCCAATTCGACACTGGTGAAGGACTTCCCTGTTCTCTCTCAGGCAAGACCATGGCTTCAGGCCTAAGCCTTGGCCAATGCTGAATACAGTTTGTCTTGATAGTCTGAGATGGAAGACAGAAGTGATCTCCCCATGAGTGTATCCTCCTTAAATATTCTATTTGACATCATCACTCCTCCTTCTAAAATCGCACTATTTATTTTCATTGGAGTACTTGCATATGGGACCTCCTCTTACCTGAAATTATTGGAGGCTCCTACTTTTATTGGTGACTCCCATCATAGAAACTTCCTCTTTTTCTTTACCGTCATCTGGCCAGGGTGAGCCTCGGCCAACTTCCCTGTTTCTTGTGGTTTAGTTTGTTTACTCCAAAGGAAATCTGACTCTGAGCCTTTTTCTGTTATTAGGGATGTGCATGCCCAAAATTAGCCATGGCTGGAGGGCGAAGGCCTGAGTGGCCAGGAGCAACAGCCCCACGGCACGCCCGCACACCGTCGCACTCGCCATGGTTCTGCGAGACCACCTGGATCGCTGCCTGCAAGCTGCCATAGCGAGCTCTCGGTGGGACATTAGGGGAGGCAGGCTTGACAGGAGGGCCAGGCTTGACAGGAGGGCCAGTGGGTGTGATGGAGGCAGGCTTGACGGGAGGGCCAGTGGGTGTGATGGAGTGGGAGGGTGGAGGGAGGGGTGGCAACACGCCCAGCATGGGACTGCCCCATACGGAAGTGTGTGGGAATGGGAGGCCAAGGCGGCTGCACACCTGCAAGAGAGGAGAGTGAAAGGAAGTGGCCAGAGTGGGGGGGGGCAGCTCACACATGCCGATGGAAGGGCCCATGGCCGGCCGGGGATCGGACAGCGGCAACGTCTGACGCTCTGCTCCAGACGTCGAATGTGATGCAGGACTTCTCCTAGGGCCAGCTCCAGAGCGTGGAAGCGCTGTGCTGTATGGGCCCTGCGCCTTCTGCGGATGGCACGGTGGAGGGAGTGCAGCTTCCCTGGGAGGGGGGAGGAGAAGGGATGGGGAGGGAGGACAGCCATCAGTGACACAGAGGCCATAGCGGTTCCCCTGCACTCCCAGGCCAACCGACCCACACACCAACCTCCACACCGCAGAGTCCTGCAGAGTCGCCCAGAGTGGCTTGCATGGACCTGTAGGGTGCTGCCAGTGCCATCTCGACGGGAATGGGCTGCAATGAGGGGCAGCCAGTTGGGCCGCGAACGAATGGAATGCAGGATGTGCAACATAGTAGCCCAGGCAGCCTCTGCATCTACTTGGCCTTGGGCGGCCTGAACGGGCCGAAGGAAGCAGTTGCCAGAGAAACGGGAGGTGACAGGAGGCTTATCGTGGCATGGGGAGGAGGTGTCTAGTCTACTGTCTACTGCCAAGAACCCTCAGCAGACGGGCCAGGGGGGGCATTACATGCCTCCTCCTCCTCCTCTCCCTCTTTGTCGGTGTTGGGAAGTCCCTGGCCCGCTTGGCCAGGCTGCCTTAGTGTTGCTGGCAAACCTTTGCCCGTTTCCCACAACATCCGCAGCTGGCCATTCGGCATGTTGCGGAGGTGGGGCGCCCAAGGGCGCCCTTTGCCTTGGTATTCTCTATGTCTTGTGGATGGCCATAGCTGGTGCGCACTGTCCGGCCATGTTGGGTGGGTGAAGAGGGGCTCAGTGAGAGCCGCTTCCCCGGGCTGCCTGCTTCTGGATGAGGTGACGGGTAAGGATGCGTGGCCATGGGGGCTGATGTCGCCTGGGTTGCTGTGCTCCCTGATGGGGGGGTGCCCCTTGTTCCTGGGCGCCTGGGGGCACCTGGGCATGGTGTGTGTCCCATGGCCTCCCCTGTCCTTCGCCCTGGTTCCCTTCTGGCGGCGTTGCCTTTCCGTTTGGGTGCCGAACGGGCGCATGGTGCGCGTGCTTACGGGAGCTGGCACCTTGTTGAGCTCCGTGCCAGCTGCCAGGTGGGGGACAGCCGGCATCGTTGGTTGCTATAGCTGTGTGGCCTGCGAGCTGTTGGGGGTGTGCCTGAGTGGCCAGCCGCTCCTGCCGGTTCCCTCTATGGGTAGGGTGACCAGATTTTGAGGATCAAAATCCTGGACCCCCCGCCACCCCACCCACCCAAAACAACCCCCCCGTGCCGCCGCCCCACCCCACGCTGCCCACACGCCCGCCCCGCGCCGCCCGCCCCACGCTCCTTACCGGCTGGGGCGTCCACTTCCCTCCGGTGCTCGGAATCTACTGATTCTGGCCTGTCTCTCAGTACCATGCCGGGTGATGACGTCATCACCCGGCGCGCTACTGAGGGACAGGCCGCGAAGCCTGTTTCTCAGTAGATTCCGAGCACTGGAGGGAAGCAGACGCCCCAGCAGGTAAGTGCCTCGCGCCGCCGCCCGCCCCACCCGCGCCGCCCCGCGCCGCCCCCCCTCCTTGCGGGAGGAGAACGAGCTGTTTCCCGGAGGTTGCCCCCTGGGGCCCGGTCGGCCCGGTTTGGCCCATTTTTCCCGTTTAGGACCGGGAAACCCCGGGGGGTCTGGTCAGCCTATCTATGGGCAATTGTGCTAACGTACTCTGACGATTGTTTCCCAAACCCTCCATTGCTTAATGTGTCGTCCGAATTGTAACCTTACCAAAGGGCTGTAGGTAGGGGGACTAGTGGACTCATGTGACATAGCTTATTCAATGAGTTTATGAGGGAGTTTGCCTCTCCTCCAAGGAAAGCTAGATTTTTAAACCACATGTGACGTCAGGCCTTAGAGCCACATTGTATTATGGAGCTGCAATGCCCACACTTTTTGAATTTGTGTGCTGCTTTGGCCACAGAATGATGTGTAGTGCTCCTGTGTAGCAGGCTACAGAACACACCAGCACACTCGCAGCCAATCTAGCAAACTCACAAAGAGAGAGAGAAAGAAAGAGAGAGAGAGAATAATTTTTTTTATTGTATTTTTGGGGGGGGGGGTTTAATAACAGGAAAACAGGAAAGGGAACAACAACACACTCACAGAACCCCTCCCCCAGTCACACTAACCTAACCCTCAATCAAATCAAGAAGCAGCAAACACACACAAGGAACGAACCTGAGACACAGAGGGGAACAGAAAGAAAGATGTAAGAAGAAAAATAGATAGAAGAAGAATCTACAATCACCACATACAAATACTTGCTTCAATACAAAATTTGGGAGCTTTGTGAGAGGGCAGGATAAAAACATTGCAGTCTAAGCATTGCCAGGTAAACACTGATTCATCGAAACAAGAGATGCCTTTTTGCCTGTCCATGGGATATCCTTTCCATATCAGTACACAAAAGCCACCTGCATCAGACCAAACACATATTTCGTGTCCAATGTAATACATTTCTAGGCATGCATGTAGGGCAATTTCTGATGGACTTTTAAGTTTTTAGAGTTTGGGTTAAGGGGACCCAGTGGGACAGGCAGAAGAAGGCAATCTTTTTCTAAAATATGCCAAGAACACGTGTTGAGTTGATGCCCAAACTGCAGGCCTACATACAGCTACCCTAGTGTGTGGTAGTGGCAACTGGCAATGATTAGAGTGCAGTGCCCTGGCCGGCAGAGGGCTCCTCCACATGAGGACATGAGTGAGTGCTTGTCTTTGTGGAAGATGCTGATCCCAGCTGTTGAGAAGGAAGGGATTGTGTTACCAATACAGTTTTGGCAAGGCACAGTTTTTATGTAGCGCATGGGGTTCAGCAGCACCAATGCCTGTGTAGCGCCCAGCTCCTTCAACTAGCAGCACTGCAAACCTGATCTAACATGAATGATAAAACAAGCCTTCCCATTTTCCTCTGACAAATATTGGAAGATGCATTATTTGTAACTAGCAAGAAAGAAAAACAACCTAAGCACCATAAATGTCATCCTGGTCCATCATCTCTAAGTTCAGCTATCTTGTCTCATTTTCTTTTCAAAACAAACAGTACAGGAAGAAAAGTAAGAGCAACTTTGTGATGTTCTTTTTTCGCACAGGAAAGAAAAGAGTCAGAGAAGGAAGGGATGAAAACTATTTCAGAAAGCGCCTTCTCTCTGCCATCTCTAGGGCCATAAAACACTGACAGCTTTGATTCTTAGGCTTAAATTATATCTCAGTTCCTGGCTGAAAACTGAAATAAAACTATTTCAGGATTTAGTACTTGTGTATTCTTTCTTTTTTATTCAGCTTTCCATCAATAACGTTGCTCTGTCTGCATCCTTCCGCAGAGACATTTCCCTGTTTACTTGCCAGCCAATGTGCTTTAATTGTCAGGCAACCGACTCAAAATATATTTTGCTTTTGTGCATTAATGGTTACCCACCACAACACTCCCTCAAAACAATACAAGGCAGAATAGCAAAATTCTGGATATATTACAGTTTGTAGCCTGCCCTATCCTTAAGGCTAGCCGCGGGTTACGATAGAAACACCATTACCTGATTCGATCATCTTCTTAGCCAAGCCTTCACCCAATTTGTGCCCTCCAGCAATTCCCGTAATACCCAGCCAGATGGGAGTCACAGTCCAACATATCTAGAGAGGTGGGGAAGGCTGCCCAAGCCTGATCCAACAATAGGGCACCATGGACAGAAGTATAATCCTGCCACCAGATTCTGCATCAGTAATTCAGTGGGTTCCCCTGGATGTAGTCATCAGTGGCAGCTCCAGCTTTAGTCTTTTAAATTTGTTTATAATTTGGGGAAGGGCTGTAGCTCAATGACACAGCACATGATTTGCACATAAAAGGTCCCAGTTTAATCCTTGACATCTCCAAGTAGGAGTGAGAAAAAGCCCTGTATCAATCCCTCATGCCATAGACCAGAAGTTCTCAAACTGTGATCTATGAACCACTGGTGGTTTGCAAACCCCACTCAGGTGTTCTGTGGAAAAGTCGTGGCACAGTCAAAAAATATCCGTACTTAGTCTTGTGCTTGATTTTTTTAATTATTATATGGTTTTCATAATATGGTGCAGGTGCATTCCACTATTTTCCCCCAAACAGGGCCTTCTCAGCAGCATCGCCTAGGCCTATGATGATTTTCATAATACGACATTGATTTTGGGTATGATGATGCTAGTCCTGGGAAGCTGCTTTTTTTTAATGTGATTGAAATGTGAGATATGTATATGCCTTGGTTTTAGAACAAAAGTAAGTTTTTTAGATGGTCTGCTGAGCCCCCCAGCAATTTTCTAGTGGTCCTCAAGGGGGGGAAAGTTTGAGAAACACTGAGCTAAATGACCAGTTGTCTGGCTTGATATACAATTTCTTAATTTGTATATACACAAACATGCATAGCACAAATTTGGTATATCGTACCATCAAGTTGAAAAAATAGTGAAAAATTTGGGACTGTTTTTAATCTATTTAACCACACTGACTATTTCCAGGGATGCCAAGTTTTGTATTTTGTGTTTTGATGAAAAAATGGGGGAGGGGGAGGCAAGATAAAAGTGTGGTAAATAAATATTTCCAGGCATGCCAAGTTTTGTATATTAATCCTAGCTCAGCCCCAATATTGCTAAATAATATTCAATTGGCACAAATTATATCTGTCCGGATTGGTCCCAGACTCCCTGCAGAGATCATGGAAGAAGACTTAGGATCAGTTCGGACGACATATTAAGCAGTGGAGGGGAAATAACATACTGACGGTGCATTAGGGAGGTGGAGCTCCACCGATAACACGCTGCAGCAGGCGCTGCACGGAACCGGCAAACGCCCCGGTTGTTAATAGCGTACGCGGCTCTGACTGACAGCTCGGCCGCCATGTTTTCCACTTACCGACCTCCGCTAGTCCTCCTGCAGGTATCCCAGCACACACCGTGGCCGAAATCCATGAGCGCCGCCATTGAAGCCGATGCTGGACACGCCTCCCAAACCCCATTGGCCACCTCAGGCAATGGGCAGAACACAGAAGCCTCGAACAAAGAGGCAGCCAGGAGGAATGGCCGCACCAATACAACGTCCGCACCCAGCACCCAGCACTGCACCCAAAATGTTGGCACCCACGCCCCAGGGAGTGACCCCCACCCACCCTACATGGGTGACTCGGCAGCCACGAGGGCGACCCATGTCTCCCAGCCCCAAACAACACCCCCCAACGGGATTCTTGGGGCCCGGCAATGGCGCAATGTCCCGCCCGTCGACAGTGATGGCGTCGGCGTCCTCGCCCTCCCGAGGGAGGTCGGGGTGCTCGGCCAGTAACACGTCCCCACGGGACTCGCAGATGTTGTACAGGATGCAGCAGCACACCATCACATCCGGAATGATGTCGGCCTGCAAATCCAGCAAGCTAAACAGGGAGCGCCAACGCTCCTTCAGACGCCCAAAGGCACGCTCCACGGGCAGGTGGGCACGGCAATGGTAGTAGTTGTATTTACACTGGACATTGGTGCGGGGGTAGTGGTACGGGGCCATCAGCCACGGCTGCAGGGTGAACGCCTAGTCGGCCAGGAGGAGTGGACCCACTGCACGGCCGCACATGGAAGCGGGCCCGGAAGTCAGGAAGAGCCCCGATGTCAGCTTGGCAGCCAGTGGGGAGTTCCAGAAAATGGCCGTGTCATGGCTTCGCCCGGACATGCCCGCATAGACATCCATGAAGCGACCCTTGGCATCCACCACCACCTGGAGAACCATGCTGTAGAAATGCTTGCGGTTGTAGTACTCCTCGCCACGGGAGGGGGGACCAGGATGCGCACGTGGGTCGAGTCCATCACCCCTACTGCCTGCGGAAAGCCCAGGGCACAGAAGCCACGCATGTTCTCCTCCTCGTCCCCGACCCGGATGATGTCAGCCAGGTACAGCTCGTTCCGGACGCTCACCATCTCACGGAAGATCTCACAGGCTGTGGACACGCCCACCCCGAAAATGGTCGACAGCGGCAGGTAGCTCACGTTGAACGCCATCTTGTACAGCATCAGGGCTAGGCAACGAGAAACAGGAATGCTCGGGCACATGTTGGTACACTCCCGCTGCAGGTCTGGGGTCACCTCAGCCACCAGCACCTTGAACGTTGCGCGGGACATGCGGAAGCTCCCATGGAAGCACTCGTCATCCAGTCCTCCAAGTCCTGCATCTCCTTCCACACGGCATCCGTCCGGGGGAGGACCCAGCGGCGGACAGTCTCGCGCTCGGCAAGAAGCTCAGCCGACGTCAACAGGCGGGGGTGCGCAGTGCAGCGGTTCCTCGGCCTTGCCTTCGGCCAGCTTCTCCGCAATCATCATGGCCACCTCACGGCGACGAATCACCGACAGGATGGCAGCCCAGAGACAAGGCATGGCCTCCGCCATGCCAAAGGGCCAGCGGAGGGCCTCCGTTCTGAACACTGGCTTGACGGGCAAGGCCCCACTCAGGCGCCTCAGCTGGGCACGTAATAAGTCCTCCTCGTTGCCGTCGCCGTGGTTCTGTGTAGCCGCCTGGATCACCCCCTGCAAGCAGGCTGTGGCGAGCCCCCTTCGTTCCATAGTCTCCAATGCCAGGGTGGCCAGAGGGGGGCGGGCAGGATGGGAGGAGCAGTGGGCATGTCAGAGCAGGAGGGCAGAGGGAGGTGGGGCAAGGCTGGCTGCATGGGACTCCCAATTACGGTAGCGTGGGAATGGGAGGGCAGGAGGATTTGTTTTGGCTTAAGCGCACCTGCAAGAGAGGGGAGTGAAAGAAAGTAGCCAGAGTGGGGTGTGCAAAGGGGAATTAGGATAGCAGGACGAGGCTAAGCTACGACTGAGGGGGGATGGGCGAGGGCCTCCATGCTTGCGGAAGGGCCTATGGCCGGCCGTTGATCGTACGGCGGCAATGCCGGACGCTTCATTCCAGACGTTGAATGTGACGTATGACTTCTCCCAGGGCCACCTCCAGAGCGTGGAGATGCCGTGCCTTTTGGGCCCTCCGCCTTCTGTGGATGGCATGGCGGAGGGAGCGCAGTTTCCCTGGGAGGTGAGAACAGAAGGGGGAGGGGAGGGGGGATAGCCATCAGTGACATGGAGGCCAGAGCAATGCCCATGCACCCAGCCTGACTGCCCCGTAACCAACCTCCACGCCGCATGGCCCTGTGGCATCGGACAATGCGGCCTGCGTGGAGCCCCTCGGACCTGTAGGGTGATGCCATCTTGACAGGAGTAGGCTGCAATGAGGGGGGATGGGGCCGGGAATGAGAGGCATCCAGGGTGTGCAACAATGTTGCAAAGGGATGCTGATGGACATGGCCTTGAGCGTCCAGAATGGGCCGAGGGAGGCGCCGGCCAGAGGGACGGGGATCTAAAAGGACCTTATCGTGTCTAGGTCTGGGGGTGATTCAACAACTGTATACCCCTATGATCCCTTGGTGGATGGGCCTAGGGACCCGTAGGACGACCGTGGCTTAGGCCATGTCATCCTGGGAGGGTCTTTCCCCCCCCTCCTCCTCCTTCTCTGCCTCCTCCTCCTCCTCCTCCTCCCCCTCTTCGGCAGAGTCTGGTGGGATGTCGCGGCCCCTCTTCGCCCAGCTGCCTATGCGCCGCTGCTCCTGCCCTCCGGCCACCCCCCTGCCTTCACTGAGGCACCTGCTGCTGCCGGCGCCGCTCGTGGGGCCTGATATGCTGCGGCCATTGGCGGGGGCAGGTACTGTGGTGGCGGCAGTATGTATCCATTTGGCACCATGTAGGGGGCAGGCTGCGGGGGTCCATGGTAAGTGCCCCGGAATGATTGGGCGAGCTCCCTGAGCACCTCGGTTTGGCGGTCAATGGATGTTATGCACTCCCGCATTCCTCGGTCGATGATGGCATCGGTGGCCGCCATGGCCTTAGTCATCCCATTGACATGGTCCTCTAGACGTTGACACACGTCCCTACCCGCCTCCCATATGGTTTGGGCGCAATCTTCCACAGCTTGAGTGGCCGTGCGCATGGCCCACACAGTGAGGACGCGCTCCTTGGTGCACCTGGCCTCCTCCTCGCCCGCCATGCATATCAATAGCCCGTGGATGCATTCCTCTGTTGTCTCTGTGGCCGTGACCTACTCCCGCACCACCTGCAGCCGGTCTGCCTTGCGCCTGTTGCGCATCTGGACACACCTCTGCGCGTTGGTCAGGGGACAGGCTTCTATGGCCGCAGCCGCACCATACTCGCCTGCAGGTGGTGGTGGCAGCTCCTCCTCCAGGGGGGCTGCTCCGTCATCGGCACATCCTCCGGCTGTTGGGGCCCCTCGATCTCCTCCTTGAGCACGGCCTCCCTGACCTCGAGCTCGGCTTCCAGAGGCACGTCCTCCTCCAGCGCCTCCATCTCCACGAAGGTGTCATCAGTGGCCTGTGTATCGATGTCCCGCAGCTCTTCCTGGGACGGTGACAGTTCTGGCTCCATCACGTCACCCACCTGTTGTTCCATGAGCTGCTCCATTTCAACTTGGTCCTCCTGTGACACTGGCCCCGTCTCCGTCACGGCATCCAAGATGCTGCAGCACTGTGGTGCTGCGTCTCGACGACCCCAGCCGCGTACGAGGTGCCACTTCTGCCCGCGGCGCTCGCCCTGCGGTGGCGGCCACACACCCCTTCGCGGGAGTTGCCCTCAGGCGTGACGGCCCTGGCCCTTCGTCCTCCTGCTGGGTCTCTGGCACCAGTGGGTTGGGTGCGGGATCCTCTACCTGCATATCCGCACAGTTGACCCGTAGGAAGGCCATGGGGCTGCTGCTGCTGGAGGAGCCTGGCATGTGGGAGACACTCCTTGAGGTGGTGGCTCTCCTGGGCGGCACGGGTTGTGGCCTTGCAAGCACCAATGGGCTTTGGGATCCCGCAGGGCAGCTCCTTGGCTTCACCTTGGCCGGCCATGCTTCAGCTGCTGCCCTCACGGCCTTCTTTCCGGTGGGTGTTGGGCGTGGGGCATCCCTCCGTGCCGGCGGCTGTGGTTCCCATGCGGTGGGGCCCTCCTCCCATTGTGCCCCTTGGTCCAGCCGTGCTCGTTGTTGTGGGAGTGGCGGCTCGTTGGTGGCGACCCCGCTGCCTGCCGTGTGTCCCGGGACAATGTCATGGTGCTCCAACAGCAGGCGTGCCAGTTCGTCATAGAAGAGCATGGTGCGTGGCTGGACGCCGCTTCTTTTATTGTGGGTGACGATCATCTTGCACTTCCTTTTGAGTCTGTGGAGCTTGTCCTTGCACTGCTTGCTGCTGCGGTTGTGTCCCCGTTCCTGCATCTGTTTGCCAAGCCAGGGGTAGAGCTGATCGTGCCTGGCTGTGGCCATGATCCTCCTGGCTTCTGGGCTGCCCCACAGCTCTATGAAGTGCCCGATCTCTGCCTGGGACCAGTGCTGTGCTCTGCGTCTTTCTGGGGGGTCCTGGTTTCTCCCCTCTCCAGGGGTTTGTGAGCCGGTGTCCTCGGCCGCATCGTCCCGGGCCCCCTCTCCCTCTGGCCCCATGTTGCTGGTGGGTGCGTGTTTTGGTGGTGATGGTCGTCTGTGCCCTGGGCTGGCTTTCCCCATCCCCTGTGCTTGTGTGATGGTGGGTGCTGGTGGGCCGTTGTGCTTGCTGTGAATGTGCCCTGTGTGTAGGCGTTGTTGTCGTTGCTGGACGGGGCTGCTTCATGTCCTTGGGATTGTTGTGCATACCTCCGGCTGTTTTCTACAACATCCGCAGGTGGCTGGCTGTCACCCACAGGCGCCCTTTGCCTTGGCGTTTCATGCGTCTTGGGGATGTGCGTGGCCATTGCTCGCTATCCAGCCATGTTGAGCGGATGGGGGGGCTCGCCCCTCGCCCCTTCCCCGGCCCTCGTGCTTCCGGGTGGTTCAACGGTGGAGATGGCGGTGCAGTGTGGGTCTGCTTTGGGTGGGTTGCTGAGCTCCCTGTTGGAGTGGGGGAGGGCTTCCCCTTGTTCCTGGGCGCCTGGGGTTTTTGCTTCTTCCGTAGACTCCCCCCCTTTGCCGTGGTTCCCTTCTGGCGCGCTTCCCTTTCAGTTTGGGTGGCTGCCTGGGCACCCTGCGTGCGTGCTTGCAGGAGCTAGCCCCTTGTTGAGCTCCTTGCCGGCTGTCTATTGGGGGAGGCGGGCGTCCTTGGTTGCTATGGTGGCGAGCCCGGGGATCTGTTGTGAGCGTGCTTGAGCAGTTGCCATTGTTGCCGCTCGCCTCTCTGATCTTCCATGCTAATGTACTCAACGCAGGGGTTTAATGCATGCTCCCCTCCAGACAACATATTAGTCAATTGACTAATCCCTAAACAACGTGCAAGTGCGTTGTTTCACTCCATTGTTTAATTCTCCCGATTAGCATACTGTGGGTTGTGTGTGCATTGTGTGCCTCCCTCCAGATGACACGTTAATCAACTCAACTGACAGTTGTTTAATTAACTCACCATTGCTTAACATGTCATCCGGACTGAACCTCAGAGTCTAGTGATGAACAAGGTGAGGAGAGGAACCCGAGCATCAAGGAGAATCTTTCGAAGGGCAAGCTAATCAGTTGGATCGAACTTCTCCTTCTGTGGGAATCCAGCAACTCACAGAGGAGGAGGTAGACGTAACAATTGCATGCATCAGACATAAAGTCAAGAGGGAGTAGTGGTGTAAGGAAGTAAGGTGTTCTTCCAGGTTGGCCCATCACAGGAGGTCTCAAATGGAAGACTCTCCCTGAGAGCAGGATTGAGAAAGCCTTTCAGTGCTATGCTGTAGCTAGTGTCAGACCTGCAACAACTTTGTCTTCTAATCATTGGCATCCCTCAAAGGGATCTTTAGACAAGCTGTTTAGCATTGTGTCAGCTTAATCAGGGATCTTAGCATTGGGATGTCAGAAGATGACTGGATCTGTAAGCAGAATTGCTGATGGACTGATTGCTTTGCATAATAAAGTTTATTTACTTGGAGATCGACTTCTTTGTTTGCCTACCCACACTTGGGGAAGGCTTGAAACCTGACAGTATCCTCCAAACAGAACCACAGATGCAGTCACCTCACAAGCTCTATTTGCCGGCCTGCATTTCTTTCCAGGTCTAAGTGGCGGCTCCTGCAATGTGATCCTACAAAGTGAATTGGATCCCAATATATGTATCAAATAAAGCAGATGCACATTAATTATGTGCAATCACAGCAGAATGTAGCCAGTAGGAAAATCTATACAAAATGTGATGTAAACAACAGATTTTGGCATGCAGACTGGGTGAGCCAGTAAATGTAGTAAAACGCACACAGACCTCCAACAAATCCACCTTTCTCCTTTCAACTCCTACTCCCAAAAAAGATGGGGAACCCAAGGGTGGGATTTTTATATACTCGGCCCTCCTCCAACATTGTGATTGGAGCCTGCTGGAATCCTAGCTGCACGATTGGTCACTGAATCTGTCAGTCTCAGCAAGCACACCCCACCTTCTAGCTCCATCCATATGGCGATAAAATATGATAATTATCGTAGAAAGAGTTCAAAAAGAATTAATATATATGAAAAGGAATTTTTTTGAGTATAGTAACAGGAATTCTAGAATGCTGGCAAGATCAACGCAATCAAAGAAGGAGAAAAATATAATAGGGACAATTAAAGACAAAATGGGGAAAAATGTAATTTAATGAGGGATAAATTAAAAAATTTTGAGGGATTCTATCGGGAATTATATACTTCAGATGCAATTCCACAAATGAGAATACAAGAATATGTAGAGAAAAATTGGAAGGTAAAATTAAAAGATAAGGATAGGGATTATATGGAAGCTTTGGTGACGGAAAAAGAAATAGAGGAGAGTATTGACAAATTGAAAGGAGGGAAATCTCCAGGAGTGGATGGACTGGGGCCGGAGTATTATAAGATATTTAAGGAAATTTTAGTATAAAAAATGGAGAAATTATTTAATAATATTATAAAGGGTGAGAAGATCCTGTCGTCGTGGGAACATTCGTTGATAATTTTAATTCTGAAAGTGGATAAGGACTTGATGGATCCAGCTTCGTATAGACCTATATCGTTAATTAATCAGGATGCTAAGATTTTCACAGTGATTATGGCAAAGAGATTAAATACCTTTATAAATGATTATATTAAAAAGGATCAATGTGGATTTATTCCAGGGAGGCAAATGCCAAATTTAATAGGGAGGGTTTTAAACATAATAATTAGTATTAAAAGAAGAAATTTAAAAGCAGGATTGATAGCATTGGATATTTTTAAAGCCTTTGATTGCGTGGAAAGGCCGGCGTTAACAACTATTGTAAAAATATTCGGCTTTGGAGAAAGATTTGTGGGGGTGATTAATCAGTTGTATGCAAATAATAAGGCAGAGGTGATGGTAAATGATGGCCTAACACAGCAGATAACCTTAGCCCGGGGTACTAGACAAGGGTGTCCTCTCTCCCCGATATTATTTGCAATTGTGATTGAAATGTTAGCAAATTGTATTAGGGAAGATGAGAAATTAAAAGGGATAGGAGAACAGGATAAAATAAAAATTAATATGTTTGCGGATGACACTTTATTGACATTAGAAAATCCGGGGGGAAATATAGAAGGACTCCAAAACATTTGAGGGAATTTGGAGAGGTTACGGGGTTGCTGATAAATTGGGGGAAATCTAATATGATGCTTTTTAACTATGATAAGGTAGAAGAGGATGAGTTAAGTTTAAGGTTAGGTTTGAAGGTTAAAAATATATTGGGTTACTTAGGAGTTTTTATTTCTAAAGAGTTAGAAAAGTTAGAAGAAATAAATTTTAGTAGATTGAAAATTAAAATATTATGGAAGTTAGAGGCTTATAGGAAGGTTAAGTTGTCATGGTTTGGTAGAATAGCGGTAATTAAAATGAAGATACTACCAATGATTAATTTTTTGTTTAGGATGTTACCAATTAAGATAACGGAAGTAGAAATTAAAAGCTGGCAGTGTATGATAAATAATTATTGCAATGGGGATAAGAAGCCAAGAATAAATAAAATAAATTGGTATAAGAATCAAGGGAAGGAGGCTTAGGTTTACCGAATATAAAGATGTATTATATTGCTAACCAATTAAGGTATGTTATAAGTAGCATAGTTGGGGATGAGGATTTAGAATGGTTAGAACCGCAGACAAAGAAACTAGAGTTTAAGTTACAGAATGTTTTCTTTAGTAATATAAGAAAGATTCAACTGAAAGAAATAGTTAATCCCATCTTAAGAAATATTAGAGAAATTTGGGAAAAATATAAGAAGAAATGAATGCCAGGAATTTCCCCTCTGTCCCCTGTGGTTTTAATGGATAACTTCCCAGGTAATTTGAGAGGAGAATTGGAGGGGTTATTAAGGGGAAAAAAATAATTAAATTGAAATATTGGGTAATGAAAATGACCAATAAAAAACAAATAGAAGAAATATTAACGGACCAGGAAAATTTATCGTTTAAGAGTATGCAATTGGAACAGTGGACAGTCAAATGGAAGAAGCAAAATAAGGAGTGTAGAAAGGAAACAAGCTTTGAAAAGTTAATTGAGGTTAGACAGAAGGTGGGAGGAAATAATATGGATAGTAGAAGTAAAAAAGGTTTAATGAGCAAGATTTATAAGATATTAGTGGAGGAGGATAAGGGGTATGAAAGCTTGAAAACAATCTGGGAAGAGGATTTGAAAATTCAGATCACTGGGGACAGCTGGAGAAAGATATGGGAATCAAGAAACTTAAAGTTATTTTCTATAAGGATAAAAGAAAATCAGTATAAAATTATTTGGAGATGGTATCTCACTCCGGTAATTACATCAGATAGATAAGAAGGCTTCAAGTTATTGTTGGAGGGGATGTCAGGAATTGGGGACATATTACCATATGTGGTGGACTTGTGAACATGTTTAAAAAAATTGGGAGAGAGTTTTTAAGGAGATAAATGAGATAGTAGATAAAAAGGTAGAGGCAAGTCCGAAGATAGCTTTATTGGGTTTATTTGACAAAGAATATGGTAATAATAATATTAAAGAATTAATAAATAATCTCCTGACACCGGCAAGACTTATGATAGCCAAAAATTGGAAAACACAAGGGGATTATTGTATGGAAGAGTGGTATAAAGGAGTGTGGGATTTTGTTTTTAATGACAGATTAACTTGTGCAATGAAAGTAAAGATGGGATTAACTAAAAAGAATGATTTTGGAAGGATTTGGGCTATGTTTCTAGAATATGTTTTAGAAAAGGGGAGAGGTTATACACCGTCTAAAGAATCAATGCAGTTTTGGAAAAATTTATAAGCAATAAGGTTAGAAGGTCTCGGGGGGTAGGGAGCACGGGGCGTTGTTGAGGCTTTTGTATTGTGTATTGTTATGTTATATGTTGAAATTAATAAAATTATTTAATAAAAAAAAAGAGCAAGCTCGGAAAGAAAAGGGAGAATCAGGGTGCATGTCATATACCTTCTCCCTGTCTGAGGTCTTTGCCAACAGCCGTGGTGTACAGGAGTGAGGGAGGAGGGCACAAGATAGAGAATGTAAGAAAGAGACAACCAGCGTGTATATCCACATGGAAAGGATGGGGGTGTCAAGGGATGAGAACGAGGATGAGAGAAAGAGATTGTGAACAGGAAAGATGGAAGAGAGACATTGTATTTGTTGAGGATTGGAAGCAAAAGGGCCAAATGCTGCGAGCGTTTGTGTTAGCACTCAGTTCAATAGCAATCCTAGAAGCTGAAGAAATACTCACACACCAATCTCGTGTATAATACAGAGTTGTTTACTCGTGGTCCAATATATACAGCACAACAGTTTTCCATCCAGATATGTACACAGTCCTCACATCCAAAATATACCAAGTCTGACACCATCCACACTAGCCATTCAAATAAAGCTTTCTTTTATACATTTCTCCTATCAGCCCATCCCTGCTAAATCATCTTATCTGTTCTGGTACTTTAGCAATAATTAGGTTGACCTTTCCAGTACTGGACATAAAAAACTCTCCCTCAACCTTATTGCTTGCAGCTGGCTGATATGTCCTTCAGACTTCTAAAACTTTCCACCAATCCGCTTAGTCTGGAATTTTCCCTCAACACCCCTTCAAAATTTGAAGAACTAAGTGGATTTAAAGTTTTATTCCTCACTCAGCATTTCAAACCCTAACATTCTAGTTAACTTGGTATGCTGATTCCCCATCAATGGTTTTGTAAATATATCTGCTACGTTTTCACTAGACTCACAATATATTAATTTAATTAAACCATCTTCTACATATTGTTTCACGTTCAGATACTTGATTGCCACATGCTTGGTCCTAGCTCTAAACATTTGAGCATTTTCCAAGGCAATGCAAGACTGTGAGTCATCATACATGCTCACTGGCAATGAACATACAATATTTACATCCTTTAACAATTGTATAAAAAAATGTAGTTCTCCACAGGCACTCGAAAGAGATGCATACTCCGCTTCCCAAGTAGAAGTTGCTATGGTGTCTTGCTTCCTACTTTTCCAAAATATCAAAGATTTATCAAGCAGAATAGCCATGCCACTTGTGGACTTCCGGTCTGTAGGGCTTCCAGCCCAATCACTGTCAACAAAGCTTTCTATTTTGGTTTCAAGACATGAAAGTGTTAGACACAGATTTAAACTTCCTTTTAAATATCTTAACACACGTTTTACTCCCAACCACGCAGCTACCATTGGTTTTGCAACTTGTTGACTTAGAATGCCCACGCTGCATGCAATGTCAGCTCGCGTCCACTGGCTTATGTACAACAGACTCCCAATTACCGATTGGTATAACTCTGAGTCATCAAAATCTTCCCCTTCTAAGTTAGATCTGAAGTCTGTCAACATTGGACTCTGAACACTGTTACACTCAAGCATTCCACAAAATTCAAGCAGACTCACAATTTTCTGCTTCTGATCTAAGAAATACTTTCCATTTCTTTTTGTGATTCTTACTCCCAGGTAATTGCTCACTTCTCCAAGTGACTTAAGTTTGAACCTCTTCTCCAAACTTGTTGCAACACTTTGAATCAAGTTTATAGACTTCGATGCCAGAAGAAAATAAAGCCATTATGAACCCATCATCCCCATCTCTTATATATAAACATGGATCTGCAATACCTCTTTGGAAGCCTAAGCTTTCCACCATAGCAGCATTTACACAATCATTCCAGCACTTTGCCGATTGTTTAAGCCCATAAACTGCTTTCTGAAGTAGCCAGACTTCTCCATCACTTTTACAAAAACCTGGAGGTTTTTCCATGTAAATTTCCTCTTTGAGATCTGCATGCAAGTAAGCAGTTTTGATATCATAATGCTTTACAGACATATTATCTTTAGCAGCTATACTCAAAAATAACCTTAGTGTTGTTGCTTAACATGTAGGTGCAAATATCTGATCAAAATCTTTTCCCTTCACTTGAAGGAACCCCTTAGCAACCAACCTTGCTTTATAATCAGTTTCACCACTTTGTAACTGCTTATGTTTATAGACCCACCGGCAGCCGACTGTCTTCTTGCCTTTTGGCAACTTTGCATTTTTAAACACTTGATGCTTTGAGAAACTTTGAAGTTCCCCTTCCATAGCTGAAATCCATGCCTGCTTTTCCTTTGCTGGCAACTGCTGAACCTCTTTGTAGCTCTCCGGTTCATATTTCACCAAACAAATTTTTTCTTTTACAAACCCAAGCCTTTCCGGCGGAACACCTTTGTTAGCCCTTTCCGACCGTCTTAACTTCAACGGACTTGGCTCCGGCTGAGGTTTGCTCTCTCCGTTGCTTTCAATGGGAAGAGGTGTGCTTCCCTCTTTTGGAGCTCCAGCTCTGACAGACTTTGACTTCGCCTGTTTTCCCTCTTTGGTAGGCGGGGACTTACTTCCCTGCTTTGGAGACTCAGCGCCTGGCTTTGGCTTCGATTGTTTTCCCTTCTCGGGAGGCGGAGCCGCGCTCTCCTGCTTTGGGGCTTCGGCAGACTCTGGCTCCATCTGCTTAACCCCTTCCTTGCTTTTAACCCCTTCATTTCTCTCTCCCTCGGAGAAATGCATCAACACCTCGGGGTTTGAGTGTATTTGCTCCCAATTTTGTTCCTCAAAATTGGCCGACCTAGAGATAATAATTTTCCCCTGACCAATATAGAAATGCCAAGATTTGTTACTATAACCAACAAAATGTGCTTTTATAGCTTTGCTATCATTTTTCAATCTCTGGCTCTTCGGAACATGCACATAAGCAAAAGATCCCCAAACTCTTAAATGGGCAAGATTCGGTTTCTTCCCATGTAACTCTTGGAACGGTATGCTGTCATGCGTTTCTGACCACGTTCTATTCAGAATGTAGTTTGCAGTACTAAACGCTTCACCCCACAAATTCCCCTCTGCTTTAGAATCTAACAAGAGAGAATTTTTAATCGTTTGGAGTAATCCATTCCTGCGTTCAATCGCCCCATTCTGCCACGGGGCATGTGGGTCAGTAAGCCTGTGCATTATACCTTGACTTCTCGTCCATGCTTTAAATTCATTACTGGTAAACTCACCACTTCGATCCGTTTGGACCTGTACCACTTGCTTCTGAAAGCGTCTCTCAGCCCAAGTCACCCAATTTGTGAACGTTTGGAACACTTCAGACTTCTTTTTAAGCATGTACACCCAGCTAAAGCGAGACTTGTCATCCAGTATCACAAGCACAAATTTAGAACCCCCTACACTAGGTTTGAATGGACCTACCAGATCCATATGAACCAACTGGAACACCTCATGAGTAGACCTATTACTTTTCTTGTTAATAGGCAAAACCTTCGATTTTGACTGTTTGCAAACCCTACAGTCAAGAAACCTTTTACACTCATTGAGCTCAATTCCTTTACAACGCTCTGGCATTTTCTCCAAAACCTTGAAGCTAACATGGCCCATTCTTCTATGAAAGAGATGCAGGCAATTCCTGTGACTCAGCACATTAGCAATTTGGTTTACACACTCTTGAGATTCCATCTCATATAACCCGTTCCTCAGAACACCTCGGGCACACACTTTGCCACTCATTTCAACCTGGCACCCAGACTCTTTAAATGTGACCTTGTAGCCAAGCTTTATCAGGCTTGCTACTGAAAGCAAATTGTATTCTAGGCTTTCAACACACCAAACCTCAGGCAAAGACCTCTCAAGACATGGTACATAGCAGCTGCCTTTCCCACAAACCGGAACCTGATTTCCATTTGCTAAAGACACTGATTCTTGTACTCTACTCCAGAGCTTATTGAAAGCTTGACGATTCCTGCATATGGTTACGCTGGATGCCGAATCCAGAAGCCATACATTCCTTCTCTCCTCTGCTCTCGTCTCCCTGGCAACCGAAACAAACTGCTCATTACGTTGCTCATTTCCTCGGTCTCCCTTCGAGTAACGATCCTGTTGCCACTTCGAGGTTCCTTTCGACTTCATTTTGGCCTGACAATCACGTTGGATGTGCCCTTTCCATCCACAACGGAAACATTTCCTCCGTTCCACGGCCATGGCTCTCTCTCCTCCATCAAGCAGTAGGCATTTCATCTCCATTTTACTTTGCCGTTTCTCTTCCCCATGCAATCCATGGGTGACGCTTCGCTCCCCTCTCTCCTCTGAGCGTTCAATCCACTTTCTTTCCTCCTGTAACAGCCTGCCTGTTACATGCTCCAACGTTAGGTCAGTTTGTGGCATTGACTCAAGGCTCATCGCTAAAACATCCCAGCTGGATGGGAGTGAGCTCAGAATAATATAAATTTTATTCTCTTCATCAAACGGTAAATTTACTTCTGCCAACTTTGAGAACAGCAATCCTAAACTTTGGAGGTGCTCACTAATCGATCCTCCTTCCTTTAGTTTGGCACGATAAAGCTGTCTCGTCAGACTGATTTTGGAACTGGCCGTCTGCCTCACATATACACGCCTCAGTTTCTCCCAACACATTTTGGCATTCTCATTTCTGGAGATGTGTATCAATTGACTGTTTTCCAGGCTCAGGACTATATTTGCTTTGGCTCTCGTGTCCAAAGCATTCCATGTTGCTTCCTCATCTGCGCTCAGACCTGTTGGCATTTCATCCATCACGACTTGCCAACACCCTTCGCGTCTCAACAACATTTCTTGTTTGAATGACCACGTAAAATTTTTTTTTTCATTCAAACGCTCCATGGGAATCCTACCGATCAAGCTAGTAGTCTGTGCCATGTTTTCTGGCTGACTTACACACTCAGCTCCACTCTGGCAAGACCCGCTGCTTGCCTCCGATTCCTCTCCAGAACTCTCTGAGCTTGACTCTCAATTAATCATCCGATTTGGAAACCATAAATCGTTGGCTCATCGATTGGACTCCTGAGTATTCAATAGCCTCCTGGCTGGATTCTATTGCCCCATGGCTCTGCTCCAATGCCCTTAACCCTGGGCCCATAACCCTGTTGAGGATTGGAAGCAAAAGGGCCAAACGCTGCGAGCGTTTGTGTTAGCACTCAGTTCAATAGCAATCCCAGAAGCTGAAGAAATACACACCAATCTTGTGTATAATACAGAGTTGTTTACTCGTGGTCCAATATATACAGCACAACAGTTTTCCATCCAGATATGTACACAGTCCTCACATTCAAAATATACCAAGTCTGACACCATCCACACTAGCCATTCAAATAAGGCTTTCTTTTATACATTTCTCCTATCAGCCCATCCCTGCTAAATCATCTTATCTGTTCTGGTACTTTAGCAATAATTAGGTTGACCTTTCCAGTACTGGACATAAAAAACTCTCCCTCAACCTTATTGCTTGCAGCTGGCTGATATGTCCTTCAGACTTCTAAAACTTTCCACCAATCCGCTTAGTCTGGAATTTTCTCTCAACAGTATTTTATTTTTATTTATTTATTACTATTACTTATATGCTGCCTTTCAAGGTACAAATTCTTTCAACTTGGGTTACAAGAAAAATAAAAGAATAAATCACGATAAACAAAATTAACACAATAAAAGTATTATCAGGGTCCTTCCCACAGGATAGTTGATGGAACATGGCCCTGGAGGCAAGGAGAGTCCATTTGGAGCAGGTGCTGAGGTCTTCAACTGCCTCTTCCTCCTGGAAAAGTAGACTGGGGTCAGGGAAGGGAGAGATCCTCTCTGCATGTGCTTATTAGGAGCTTTGGGGAAAGTAGTTTGCACTGAAGCGGAGGGAAATTACTAGCAGAAATGTTCAGTGAAGGCTTTAGGATGTATGTGAAGATCATTTGGGCACCACAACAAACTATTGCAGGGTGAATCCCTGCTGTACTTTCATTATCTCAGCCTTTGGCTGAAGGACTTGAAACAACAAAAATTGAGACAGTACTCATTGAATCATAGAACAGTAGAGTTGGAAGGGGCCTATAAGTCCATCAAGTCCAACCTCTTGCTCACTGCACGATCTACTTTAAAGCATTCCTGACAGATGGTTGTCCAGCTGCCTCTTGAATGCCTCTAATGTGGGAGTACCCACCGCCTCCTTAGGTAATTGGTTCCATTGTCATGTTGCTCTAACAGCCAGGACGTTTTTCCTGATGTCCAGCCGGAATATGGCTTCCTGTAACTTGAGCCCATTATTCCATGTCCTGCACTCTGGGTTGATCGTGAAGGAATCCTGGCCCTCCTCTGTGTGACAACCTTTCAAGTATTTGAAGAGTACTATCATGTCTCCCCTCAATCTTCTCTGCTCCAGGCTAAACATGCCTAGTTCTTTCAGTCTCTCTGCATAGGGCTTTGTTTCCAGATCCCTGATCATCCTTGTTGCCCTCCTCTGAACATGCTCCAGCTTGTCTGCATCCTTCTTGAAGTGTATTGCCCAGAACTGAACACAACACTCAAGATGGAGCCTAACCAGTGCTGAATAGAGGGGAACCAGTACCTCATGTGATTTGGAAGCTATATTTCTATTAATACAGGCCAAAATAGCATTGGCTTTTTTTGCAGCCACATCACATTGTTGGCTCATATTCAGCTTGTGATCTCCGACAATACCAAGATCCTTCTCGCTTGGCGTATTGATTAGCCAAGTATACCCCATCTTGTAACTGTGCAATTGGTTTCTTTTTCCTAGGTGTAGAAATTGGCATTTATCCCTATATTAAATTTCATCCTGTTGTTTTCAGGCCAGCGCTCCAGTCTATCAAGATCACTTTGGAGTTTGTTTCTGTCTTCCAGGGTATTCGCGATCGCACCCAATTTTGTGTCATCTGCAAATTTGATAAGCATTCCCTGCACCTCCTCATCCAAATCATTAATAAAAATGTTGAAGGGCACTGGGCCCAAGACTGAGCCCTGTGGTACCCCGCTCATTATCTCCCCTCAGCGTGAAAAGCACTCTTTGAGTCTGATTCTGTAGCCAACAGTGGATCTACCTAACAGTTGTTCCATCTAGCCCACTTTTCACTAGTTTGTGAATCAGAATGTCGTGGAGCATTTTGTCAAAAGCTTTGCTGAAGTCAAGATATACTATGTCCATAGCATTCCCACAGTCCACAAGGGATGTTACCCAATCAAAAACTGAGATCAGATTAGTCTGACAGGATTTGTTCTTGACAAATCCATGCTGGCTTTCTAGTAATCACTGCATAGTGTTCAAGGTGTTTACAGATTGACTTCTTTACAATCTGCTCCAAAATTTTCCCAGGGATGGATGTCAGACTGACTGGTCTGTAGTTCACAGGGTCCTCCTTTTTGCTCTTTTTGAAGATAGGGACAACATTTGCCCTCCTCCAGTCATCCAGCAATTCACCCATCTTCCACGATTTCATAAAGATAATAGACAGTGCTTCTGAGAGTACTTCTGCCAGCTCCTTTATTACTCTAGGATGCGGTTTGTTGAGTCCTGGAGATTTGAACTCGTTCAAAGAAATTAGGTGTTCTTGACCATTTTTTAAATCTATCTCAAATTGCAATCCTGCCCCTTCAGCTTGTACTTCACTTTTTCCAGTGGGGTCAAAGACCCACTTTTGGGAGAAGACTGAGCCAAAGTAGGAATTGAGAACTTTGGCCTTTTCTTTGTCATCTGTTACCAAGTTGCCATCCTCATTAAGCAGTTGAACCACCATTTCTTTCCTCTGCTTTTTACTATTTACGTTTCCGATGAAACCATTCCGGCACTTCTGTGCTACTTGTTTGTACTCTTCTTTTGTAGCCTGGCCTTCCTTCCACTTCCTATATGTATCCCTTTTTATTGTCAGGTCATCTCTAAGCTTTTTGTGGAGCCACATTGGTTTCTTCTGTTGTCTTCTATCTTTTTTCCTTATTGGAAATTGTGCCATTAAAATTTCCTTTTTAAAAAACTCCCACCCATTTTGGACTCCCTTTCTCATTAGGGTCACTTGCCATGGGACCTTACTTATCATAGTTCTGAGCTTATTAAAGTTCCCTGCTCTAACTTGCGCCTTCCTTCATTGCAAAATTTATTTATTATTTTAGGTTTTGAACATTTAAAAGCTCAAGCCAATGGAACATAAGGAGTCTGAATGCAACTGAGTGCTGGATTTGGTTTGGGAGGAGGTCTGAGAAGGCAATGTAATAGACAGGGCTATTAGACGCTTGTTCTCTCTCAGCAGAGCCCTCCAATCTGCAGTAGAATAGCAGTGAACTCCACTGCAAGCTTATTGTTCTGCTCTCAGCCCAACATACAATGTGGGGATAAAGGCAGTGGATAACATTGCATATTTGTTGTACTCTCTCAACTTCAGTCTGGCTCTCAACCTGCAATAGGGATTTGCAGAATTGTTGTAAGCCACTCAGAGCCTGACCTGCAATATTCAGAGTGAATTATGCTGCAGGGCTATTGTAAGCCACACTCCCCCAGCAACAACTTCCAACTAGAAATATGGATAATGAACTTCATTTGCCTTGGAATTTGCATTATCAAGTTTTTCTAATAATAATAATAAATAAATAATCTACACTAAGTGTGATAACTTTGCCATGGGCCTTGTCAACTGCTCATTTAAGGAATGCAAGAGGAACTGTGCCTCACAGCCTTTCACATTTTTTTGAATGGCCCTCCATGTAAAATAGTTGCCAAATAACAGATTATATACATTGGAAGGAAGGAAAGAACATTGCCCTGTACCATGTAATTGTTTTTCTCGATTATCATTAGTCTGACGTCCTGGTACCTTACAATTTAGGCTAATTACATTTTAGGCTTATTATCAAAAATAAAATAATGGTTAGGACTATGTAGGATAGTGGGATTGATTTTGTTCTCATTTTACTGTTAGATGTTCCAATTCTATACATTTAACTCCAATTCCGTAAAGAGGAAAATTGTGCTGTGTGAGGGGTGGGAGAACCAGGGATGTTTGAACTCGCTGAAATTCGCTGAACTTTACTTCAGAGCCTAGTTTAGCTCTCTCCTGTTCTCATTTGTGACTTATTTTTAAATTTGTTTGAGGGAGGGGAAAAATCATTTTCAAAAGTGCACACTTTCCCCCTAACGTCTTATAGTGTGCAAGTGCACAACTTTAAAAATGCACAATTTAAAGTTGTGCGTTTTTAATGTGTACATTTTGCGAATGTGAATGAAAGTTGTGGGCATTTTTTGAGAGCAAGCACTCCCCTTTGTGTTTGGGGTTGCGAATACAGCATTTTTGAGTGATTTATAAACTGACACAATATTCTCATACATCCCTAGTGACTTTTACTAGAGAGAATGTGCAGATCTCCTGCCCTCTGGTGGTATATTAGTGATTTTATCTTTACTGATCTTAAAGTAGTCAGCCAGGATCACATCATAAATATCTCCCATGTAAGTGGGTTGAAGCAGCAGCAGCACTATTCTTATTTGTTTGAGGTTCTTGTAAGTGAGATTAAAAAGAAAAAAAGATGGAAAGGTGGAGAGAAAATAGAAAAGTGTATGAAAGAGACAAGTCAGTGATGGAGATCTACAATTAAAAAGGTTAAAGTAGGGTTCCAGGGCTGAAGAAATTGAAGGCTACTGATCTAACATATTGACGCAGCTAATGAAGCATGTACTTTAATAATATTCTGTCTTTCTTAGTGATGAATCCTTACAAAACAATACTGATCTGCTAGAACCTAAAGGCAAAGATAAACTAATTTGTTCTCTCTCTCTCTCTCTCTCTCTCTCACACACACACACACAGAGTCAACCTATTTTTGTTTGAGTATTTCCTCATTGTAAATTGCAGAACTTTTTAAAAGGGACTTGCAATCTAAAATATGCCCAGGGACAGAAAGGAAGGGCCATATTTTGTAATATTGTAAAGGGAGATGATTTGTTGACAGACTGGAACTAAAGGAGGGAAATATGGATGGAAAGAAGAAAGAAGAGTCAAAGAGAAAATCAACAGACTAAATGGTGATGTTATCAGTGGAATAAAGCATCCAAGATATATCAAGGAGGCACTTGAGAGTGCGAGATGCTTGCTTTCTCTAACAAGGAGGGCTTAACCAGGGCAAGAGTGACCATGACCCATCAGCAATCTCTCCTACCTGGTCAGCACAAATTCTAAACATGGACCACTCTGACCCCCCCCCCAACTCCTGGGAGGACCCTTACAGCTACCCTAGCAAAGAAAATGTCTAAAGAGGCTAGGAACCCTAAACACCAAGGCATCCAAAAGAAAAAAAAGAGATGAACAGAGTCAGAGAGGTCCCTTCCTTCTCCGTCCCCACTTAGCATGCCAACAGTGATAATAATAATAATAATAATAATAATAATAATAATAATAATAATATATTTATTTATCACCCGCCTCTCCCAACGGATCGAGGCGGGGAACAACACCAAATACAAAATACAAAAACTGATTAAAAGCAGATAAAACCAGTACATCATTAAAACACCAATAAAACACCAATAAAACACTTTAAAATTCATCTAGGTAGGCCTGCCGGAAGAGATCAGTCTTTATAGATCTTTTAAATTCCTGAAGACTAGTAAGTTGGCGAATTTCTCCCGGCAGGTCATTCCACAATCTGGGAGCGGCAGAAGAGAAGGTCCTCTGGGTTACGGTTGTCAGCCTAGTTCTTGTTGACTGTAGTAAATTCTTCCCAGAGGACCTGAGCATGCGGGGCGGATTGTATGGGAGAAGGCGATCCCGTAGGTAACCTGGACCCAAACCATGTAGGGCTTTAAAGGTAATAACCAACATTTTACTTTGCCCGGAAACTGATTGGCAGCCAGTGAAGAGATTTTAAAACTGGTGTAATGTGGTCACCCCTAGATGTACCGGTGACCAACCTGGCTGCCATATTTTGAACTAATTGAAGTTTCCGGACTAGGCACAGAGGTAGCCCTATGTACAGCACATTGCAGAAGTCGAGCCTCGAAGTTACCAGTGCGTGCACTACTGATTTTAGGTCTTCCAACTCTAGGAAGGGGTGCAGCTGGCGTATCAGCCGAAGCTGATAGTAGGCACTCCTGGCAGTCGCATCTATCTGAGCTGTCATTTGGAGTGACGGATCCAGGAGCACCCCCAAGCTGTGAACACAGTCTTTCAGGGGGAGTGTAACCCCATCCAGAACTGGTTGACACACCTCCAACCCCAGGTTGTGGCCCTTGACAGTAAGCACCTCCGTCTTGTCTGGATTCAGCTTCAGTTTGTTTTTCCTCATCCAGCCCATTACCGCCTCCAAGCATTCATTCAGAGGAGACACACTATCCTTAGCTGATGCTGTTGTCGAAGGCATAGAGAAATATATTTTGGTGTTCTCAGCGTATTGATAGCACCCCGCCCCATGCCTCCGGATGATCTCTCCCAGCGGTTTCATGTATATATTAAACAGCATTGGGGATAGGATGGCACCTTGTGGTACACCACATAGCTGCTCCTTCTTTGAAGAGCAACTATCCCCAAGCATCACCATCTGGAACCTGCCCGAGAGGTAGGACCGGAACCACTGAAGCACAGTGCCCCCGAGTCCCAATTCCCTCAGGCGTTCCAGAAGGATACCATGGTCGATGGTATCGAAAGCCGCTGAGAGGTCCAGGAGTACCAACAGGGACACACTCCCCCTGTCAATACTTAAGCGTAGATCATCCACTAAGGCGACCATAGCAGTCTCAACTCCATATCCTGCTCTGAAGCCAGTTTGAAATGGGTCTAGAAAATCTGTATCATCCAAAACTGCTTGCAGTTGGAAGGCAACCGCCCTCTCGATCACCTTGCCCAAAAATGGAAGATTTGATACTGGCCTATAGTAATTAAAGTCCAGGGGATCCAGGGAGGGCTTTTTTAGAAGCGGCCGTACTACCGCTTCTTTTAAACATGATGGAAAACTCCCCTCCCTGAGAGATGCATTAATAATATATTGTAATTGTGATCTAACTGTATCCCCTCCCTGGGCGACCAGCCAAGAAGGACAGGGATCGAGAGGGCAAGTCGTCCTCCTCACTCGACCAAGCAGCTTGTCCACGTCCTCGGTACTCACCAACTGAAACTGATCCAGTGTAATTCTACTCGCGGAGTTGCTGGACACTCCATTGTCAGCCTCTGCTATAACGACAGCATCTAAGTCGGCTCTTATCCGAGAGATTTTATCTGTGAAATGATTGTTAAAGGCATCACAGCGAACTACCGAAGGCTCTAACGTCGGGTTCAGGGGGGAGGGTGCCCGAGTTAGACCCCTCACCACCCTGAACAGTTCTGCTGGACGCGAATTCGCAGACGCAATGCGTGCAGAGAAGTAAGCTTTCTTCGCTGCACGTATTGCCACCCCATAGGAATGAAGATGTTCTCTATGTCGTGTCTTATCGGATATAAGTCGAGTTTTCCGCCATCGGCGCTCCAGTCGTCCTTTCCGCTTCAACTCCCTGAGATCTTCTGTATACCAGGGCGCCCGATTAGAAGCGGGTCGGAGAGGACGTTTGGGGGCGATCGTGTCGATAGCCCTAGTTAGGTCTTGATTCCATCTATTGACCAGGGCTTCTACAGGATCATCGACGATACCAGCCATAGATCCCTCCAAGGCCTTCTGGAATCCAAAAGGATCCATCAGCCTTCGAGGGCGGACCATCTTAATAGGTCCGCCACCCCTGCAGGGGCGGGTGGTAGCTGTGATACTAACCCTGACCAGAAAGTGGTCTGTCCATGACAATGCAGAGGTATTTGTTACCTCCGCCCACAGATCTGTCTGTTCGGAGCTGAAGACAGTATCGAGGGTGTGACCTGCTGAATGTGTAGGTCCAGAGACCAATTGGGATAGGCCCATGGTTGTCATGGATGCCATGAACTCCCAAGCTGCACCTGACAAACCAGCCTCAAATGGGATGTTGAAATCGCCCAGGACCAAAAGCCTGGGCGAATCCAACACCAACTCCGAGACCAGTTCCGTGAGCTCGGCCAGGGAGTCTGATAGGCAGCGGGGTGGCCGGTACACTAACAGAATCCCTAGTCTATCCCTGGCCTTCAGACTCAGGTACACACACTCGATGTGCTTCAATTGCCGGACAGGAAGTCTGGTCAGGTTAAGATTGTCTTTGTAGACCACAGCTACTCCGCCCCCCCGCCCACTTTCCCTCACCTGCTCACTAACACAGTACCCAGCTGGGAGAGCCTGAGCCCATGTCGGCCCACTATCATCTCCCAGCCAGGCTTCTGTGAAGCAAGCCAGGTCAGCCTCCTCATCTATAAGGAGGTCATAGATGATATTTGTTTTACTTTTAACCGACCTGGCATTGCATAGGAGCAAGGAGAGGTTCTGTGGGTGGCCTGGTTCGTTCTCCAAGATCCCCGGGGTAGCAGGGCGACTGGAAGGTAAGATGGGTGTTAAATATCTATCTCTCCTTCCCCTATAATGGCGCATCGCCCTGCTATCGCCATATCTCCCCTTGCCCTGCACAACAGATATTGCCACTCCCAGACACATTTCAATTCAACTGCACTCCCAGCCACCTCAAGCGTGTCAGAGGGGTGGACTAGACCAGTGTTCTCCACCTCTCTGCAGGAGGGCCGGGGCTGCGCTGGAGGAGACGCAGGGAGCCCCTACGCGCAGCTCTCTCTCTCCCCCTCTCCAGCCAGCGTTCTCGCCTCTCCGACTCTCCGCAGGTGGGCTGGGGCTGCGCTGGAGGAGACGCAGGGAACCCCTACGCGCCGCTGTCTCTCTCCCCCTCTCCAGCCGATGTTCTCCCTCTCCGCCTCTCCGCAGGTGGGCTGGGGCTGCGCTGGAGGAGACGCAGGGAGCCCCTACGCGCAGCTCTCTCCCCCTCTCCAGCCGATGTTTTTGCCTCTCCGCCTCTCCGCAGGTGGGCTGGGGTCATCACCGATGCTCAAAACCCCAATCCCAAGAAGGACTGAGTATTCGATACTGATATTGGTATCCCAGTGGCCTTGGCTTCAGAGGGCGAGATTCTTGACTCTTCCCCCAGTACCGAGTCGACCTCCTATAAACATGTTATGGGTGCCACTAGCCGATCTCCAACACCAATGCCTCCAGTCGTGTCTAGGAGAGACCTTTACCCAACCAAGTCCTGTCAGTATACTCAGGACAGATCCTGCTCCCCGCTCTCAGACATGGATAGAACGTTGGAGTGCTCTTCTTATCCGAGACGCAGGAGAGAATGGGAGGGCTGGAAATATTATCGCTCACCTGGATATGAATACAGTTGGTATGGCTATCCAGGAATGCTGAGGAACCCATACAGGCACCACCCAGTAGTTTCAGCTTCCTGCCATGGGACAAGTGAGATCTTTATGCCTCCTTCTCCTCTCCCTAGGAGTCTTCCCTGGTCCAGACAACAATGCCAAGAGCACATGACAGCTCTCCTCAACCTTCAATGCTGAGACCGCCTGACTGCCCAACAGAGGCTAGATCATCAGCCTCAAGACAGAGGCAAACCTCATTGGCAACTACCACTGGCAACTACCACAGCAGCACACTCAGGTTCTCTGGGAAGAATTTACTCCAATCAGCCAGAACCAGGCTGACGAGTGTTGCCCAGAGGACCTTCCCTTCTGCCGCTCCCAGACTGTGGAATGGGCTGCCAGAGGAGATTCGACAAATTAGCAGTCTTCTTGAATTTAAGAGAGGTGTAAAGACTAATCTCTTCTGGCAAGCCTACCCAGTTGAATTTTAAGATGTTTTTAATAATGTATTAGTTTTTATTAGTTTTTAATGTTTTATCTATTTTATGGTCCTTGTATTTATATTCATTGTTGTTCCCTTCCTCAATCCAGAGGGAGAGGATATATATATATATATATATATATATATATATATATATATTATTACACACTGAAGAAGGAGCCAAATCCAACAACTCACCAACGGACAATTATTGTTCCAACTCACTCTCTGTGTCATCAGTTGCCCCATCGACACTGTCTCCTGAGACAGCTGTGGGATCGCAAGACCCATCTTCTCTATCAGAGGACATGGAAAGTTTCACAGAACAGATATTGTGAATGGTGAGGGGAATAAGACTAGAAGTACAGCAACAAGTTGAAAGCCCAAGGACCCAGTCTTTGACACCATGCTAACAGAATCTACCTTGTCACTGGTGAACCCATACCTACTGATGCTACTCCAAACTGTCGAACAATCATGGCGGACACCTTCCTCAATGACTCCCACATTGGAGGCTGGAAAGTATGAACCATGTACAAACAAAGGACCTGGAATTCATTTTCATGCACCTGCCGCCCAACCCATAAATAGTCTCTAGTGGTGGTGACCTGCAAAATGTGTGCAATGTTTGTGTTCCTGCCTGAGATCAACATGGCGTACACCTACAACAAGTGCAAGCTGGTTGCACTATTGGAAGAAAAAGTGAAAGTACTTGAGCAGCAAGTGTCCACCTTCCAAGGAATAAGAGAAGGCAAAGAGTTCTTAGACAGAACAGTGGAACTGCAACAGCAACAAGAAACACAAGAGATTGAAGAGCAACAGCAAGCCAAAGCAGAAGTGAAGAATGCTGAGATGAGGAAAGCCAACAAAGAGGGAACTCCTTGGAAAAGGGTGACAGCTAGGAGCAGAAGAACTAGAAGACACTCTGCATCAGTGGAACCATTAGAGTTATGTAACTGCTTCCAGCTACTGGAGGATAAGACTGGAGGACAGCCTGCAGAGGAAGAATTACAGGGGACCGCGTGCAACAATGAACAAGAGGCAGAAGGTCAGTTGACCAAGAAGAAGAGAAGAGTAGTCATTGTGGGAGACTCCCTGCTGCATCGGATTAAAACCCAAGTATGTTGCAAAGACCAATGGACTCACCAAGTGTGCTGTCTCCCTGGAGCCCAGTTTACAGATGTGACTGAAGGATTGCCAAAGCTCATCATCCTTTTCTTCTCATCCATGTGGGAACAAATGATATTGCCAAGTGGAGCTATGAAGAAATCGCATCAGACTTTGAAGCTCTGGGAAGGAATCACAAGAACTTTGGAGCCCAGATAGTTTCCTCATCCATACTCCCAGTTCTTGGAAGAGGACTCGAAAGGGAAAGAAATATACTCCGGGTGAGCGACTGGTTACAAAGGTGGTGCCAACGGGAGAGATTCGGATTCGGGGACCACGGGCTACACTACTTGGAAGATGGATTGCTGGCAAGGGACGGGTTGCACCTCACAAGGGCTAGGAAGAATGTGTTTGGCCACAGCATGAAGAACTTCATCAGGAAGGCTTTAAACTGAATCCTACAGGGGTGGGAGATGTTAAATTTGAGACAACAATGGATGAAGAGTTATGCACCATAACAGAGAGAACAGCTCCAATAATACCTCGAAATAGTGTTCACAACATTGTAGGAAAGAAGCCCAAGATAGGTGGGAGTTTTAAAAAAAGGAAATTTTAAAGGCCCAATTACAAATTCTTCCCAGTAAAGTCATCCTCCCCCCGCCAAAAGCAAAAGCAAAAACAACAACAAAACACACCAAAACGTAGCAACAAAATAGCTACAATAGTTTTCGCTGTTTCTAATTCAGTTTTCACTTAGTGTAGATTATTATTATTATTATTTATTATTATTATTATTATTATTGCTAGTAATATTAGAAAAACTTGATAATGCAAATTCCAAGGCAAATGAAGTTCATTATCCATATTTTTAGTTGGAAGTTGTTGCTGGGGGAGTGTGGCTTACAATAGCCCTGCAGCATAATTCACTCTGAATATTGCAGGTCAGGCTCTGAGTGGCTTACAACAATCCTGCAAATCCCTATTGCAGGTTGAGAGCCAGACTGAAGTTGAGAGAGTACAACAAATATGCAATGTTATCCACTGCCTTTATCCCCACATTGTATGTTGGGCTGAGACTGAGAGCAGAACAATAAGCTTGCAGTGGAGTTCACTGCTATTCTACTGCAGATTGGAGGGCTCTGCTGAGAGAGAACAAGCGTCTAATAGCCCTGTCTATTACATTGCCTTCTCAGACCTCCTCCCAAACCAAATCCAGCACTCAGTTGCATTCAGACTCCTTATGTTCCATTGGCTTGAGCTTTTAAATGTTCAAAACCTAAAATAATAAATAAATTTTGCAATGAAGGAAGGCGCAAGTTAGAGCAGGGAACTTTAATAAGCTCAGAACTATGATAAGTAAGGTCCCATGGCAAGTGACCCTAATGAGAAAGGGAGTCCAAAATGGGTGGGAGTTTTTTAAAAAGGAAATTTTAATGGCACAATTTCCAATAAGGAAAAAAGATAGAAGACAACAGAAGAAACCAATGTGGCTCCACAAAAAGCTTAGAGATGACCTGACAATAAAAAGGGATACATATAGGAAGTGGAAGGAAGGCCAGGCTACAAAAGAAGAGTACAAACAAGTAGCACAGAAGTGCCGGAATGGTTTCATCGGAAACGTAAATAGTAAAAAGCAGAGGAAAGAAATGGTGGTTCAACTGCTTAATGAGGATGGCAACTTGGTAACAGATGACAAAGAAAAGGCCAAAGTTCTCAATTCCTACTTTGGCTCAGTCTTCTCCCAAAAGTGGGTCTTTGACCCCACTGGAAAAAGTGAAGTACAAGCTGAAGGGGCAGGATTGCAATTTGAGATAGATTTAAAAAATGGTCAAGAACACCTAATTTCTTTGAACGAGTTCAAATCTCCAGGACTCAACAAACCGCATCCTAGAGTAATAAAGGAGCTGGCAGAAGTACTCTCAGAAGCACTGTCTATTATCTTTATGAAATCGTGGAAGATGGGTGAATTGCTGGATGACTGGAGGAGGGCAAATGTTGTCCCTATCTTCAAAAAGAGCAAAAAGGAGGACCCTGTGAACTACAGACCAGTCAGTCTGACATCCATCCCTGGGAAAATTTTGGAGCAGATTGTAAAGAAGTCAATCTGTAAACACCTTGAACACTATGCAGTGATTACTAGAAAGCCAGCATGGATTTGTCAAGAACAAATCCTGTCAGACTAATCTGATCTCAGTTTTTGATTGGGTAACATCCCTTGTGGACTGTGGGAATGCTATGGACATAGTATATCTTGACTTCAGCAAAGCTTTTGACAAAATGCTCCACGACATTCTGATTCACAAACTAGTGAAAAGTGGGCTAGATGGAACAACTGTTAGGTAGATCCACTGTTGGCTACAGAATCAGACTCAAAGAGTGCTTTTCACGCTGAGGGGAGATAATGAGCGGGGTACCACAGGGCTCAGTCTTGGGCCCAGTGCCCTTCAACATTTTTATTAATGATTTGGATGAGGAGGTGCAGGGAATGCTTATCAAATTTGCAGATGACACAAAATTGGGTGCGATCGCGAATACCCTGGAAGACAGAAACAAACTCCAAAGTGATCTTGATAGACTGGAGCGCTGGCCTGAAAACAACAGGATGAAATTTAATATAGGGATAAATGCCAATTTCTACACCTAGGAAAAAGAAACCAATTGCACAGTTACAAGATGGGGTATACTTGGCTAATCAATACGCCAAGCGAGAAGGATCTTGGTATTGTCGGAGATCACAAGCTGAATATGAGCCAACAATGTGATGTGGCTGCAAAAAAAGCCAATGCTATTTTGGCCTGTATTAATAGAAATATAGCTTCCAAATCACATGAGGTACTGGTTCCCCTCTATTCAGCACTGGTTAGGCTCCATCTTGAGTGTTGTGTTCAGTTCTGGGCAATACACTTCAAGAAGGATGCAGACAAGCTCAGAACTATGATAAGTAAGGTCCCATGGCAAGTGACCCTAATGAGAAAGGGAGTCCAAAATGGGTGGGAGTTTTTTAAAAAGGAAATTTTAATGGCACAATTTCCAATAAGGAAAAAAGATAGAAGACAACAGAAGAAACCAATGTGGCTCCACAAAAAGCTTAGAGATGACCTGACAATAAAAAGGGATACATATAGGAAGTGGAAGGAAGGCCAGGCTACAAAAGAAGAGTACAAACAAGTAGCACAGAAGTGCCGGAATGGTGTCAGGAAGGCTAAAGCTGAGGCTAGCGAGGGATGCTGAAAGCAATAAAAAGGCTTTCTTCAGATATGTGAATAGTAAAAGACAGAGGAAAGAAATGGTGGTTCAACTGCTTAATGAGGATGGCAATTTGGTAACAGATGACAAAGAAAAGGCCAAAGTTCTCAATTCCTACTTTGGCTCAATCTTCTCCCAAAAGCGGATCTTTGACCCCCCCCCCCCTGGAAAAAGTGAAGTACAAGCTGAAGGGGCAGGATTGCAGTTTGAGATAGATGAAAAAAATGGTCAAGAACACCTAATTTCTTTGAACAAGTTCAAATCTCCAGGGCCTGACAAACTGCATCCTAGAGTAATAAAGGAGCTGGCAGAAGAACTCTCCGAAACCACTGTCCATTCGCTTTGCGAAATCGTGGAAGACGGGTGAAGTGCCGGATGACTGGAGGAGGGCAAATGTTGTCCCTATCTTCAAAAAGAGCAAAAAGGAGGAACCTGTGAACTACAGACCGGTCAGTCTGACATCCAACCCTGGGAAAATTTTGGAACAGATTATAAAGAAGTCAATCTGTAACCACCTTGAAAACAATGCAGTGATTACTAGAAGCCAGCATGGATTTGTCAAGAACAAATCCTGTCAGACTAATCTGATCTCATTTTTTGATCGGGTAGCCTCCCTTGTAGACTGTGGGAATGCTGTGGATATAGTATATCTTGACTGCAGCAAAGCTTTTGACAAAGTGCCCCATGACTAGTGAAAAGTGGGCTAGATGGAACAACTATTAGGTGGATCCACAGTTGGCTTCAGAATCGGACTCAAGGAATACTTATCAATGGTACCTTTTCACATTGGGGCAAGATAACAAGTGGGGTAACGCACGGCTCAGTCCAGCGCCCAGTGCTCTTAAACATTTTTATTAATGATTTGGATGAGGAGGTGCAGGGAATACTCATCAAATTTACAGACAACACAAAATTGGGTGGGATTGCTAATACCCTAGAAGACAGAACAAGCTCCAAAGTGATCTTGATAGACTGGAGCGCTGGGCTGAAAACAACAGGATGAAATTTAATTGGGATAAATGCCAATTTCTACACCTAGGAAAAAGAAATCAAATGCACAATTGCAAGATGGGGGATACTTGGCTAATCAATATGACAAGTGAGAAGGATCTTGGAATTGTTGTAGATCACAAGCTGAATATGAGCCAACAGTGTGATAAGGCTGCAAAAAAATCAAATGCTATTTTGGGCTTCATTAATAGAAGTATAGCTTCCAAATCATGTGAGGTACTGGTTCCCCTCCATTCGACACTGGTTAGGCCCCATCTTGAGTATTGCATCCAGTTCTGGGCATCACACTTCAAGAAGGATGCAGACAATCTGGAGCTTGTTCAGAGGAGGGCAACGAGGGTGATTAGGGGTATGGAAACAAAGCCCTATGAGGAGAGATTGAAAGAACTAGGCATGTTTAGATTGAGAGGAAACATGATATCACTCTTCAAATACTTGAAAGGTTGTCACACAGAGGAGGACCAGGATCTCTTGTCGATCAACCCAGAGTGCAGGACACGGAATAATGGGCTCAAGTTACAGGAAGCCAGATTCCGGCAGGACATCAGGAAAAACTTCCTGACTGTTAGAGCAATACAACAATGGAACCAATTACCTATGAAGGTGGTGGGCTCTCCCACACTTGAGGCATTCAAGAGGCAGCTGGACAGCCATCTGTCAGGTATGCTTGTAGGTGGATTCCTGCATCGAGCAGGGGGTTGGGCTTTATGGTCTTATAGGCCCCTTCTAACTCTACCATTCTATGATTCTATGATTAATAACAAGATAGAACCTACCTGAAGCTCAGCAATTTGAAATACAGTACCAGAGTTAAAAAAGAAATTGAAAATCTAAAATTCCTGGGAAAATAAAAAAAAAGGTCTTCACCTTGCACTGAAAAGAGCATACTGTAGGTGCTAAGCAGGCCTCTTTGGGAAACTCATTCCACAACAGAAAAGGCCCTCTTCTATGTAGCTACCTGCTTCAGTTCCTTTGGCAGAGGTTCGCAGAGAAGGACCGCTGAAGCTGATCTTAGGGTCCGATCAAGTGTATATGGGAAGCTGTTTAGGGCTTTGAATGTTAATACCTGAACTCTGAATTGGGCTGGCAGCCAGTGCAAATGATAAAGAACTGGCATAAAGTAATCACATTGGCTACTCTCCATTAACAATCTCCCTGCCCAGTTTAGACCAGCTGAAGTTTCCAGACCATTTTCATTCATTCAGGCATTTGATAAAAGAGAATTTGAAATAGCAGCAGAAAATTTTGCCATGGGCAAACAGTGACTTTTCAGATATATGTCAAGTGATTTGTGTGTATCCTTCTCACACCCACATTACTTGTGTTGGGTAGCCATGCTTGTTGGGATCTGGTGCTGCCAGTATCGTTTCCTGTCCAACTTACTGGAGGTTTGAGGTCTCTTCATTTACATTGATTGGAGGTGAAATACTTCTTTGTGTGTTGGTCCTCATTTAGGTTACTCCTCAAAGCTCACGTAATGGTTTAGAAATCCAGATAACTTTTATTATTGTGGCAAACCATACAGTACATATTTTTTTCATTGCTTTTAAATGAGAGATCAGCAGATACTTGATGACAGTTCCACTTTTGTTTACCTTTTCTTCTATAAAGCAGGATGTCTTGACTGACCAAGAAAGAGATGTTGGGGTTGTGGTGGACAACTCGATGAAAATGTCAACCCAGTGTGTGGCCACTGTAAAGAAGGCAAACTCCATGTTAGACATTATTGGAAAAGGAACTGGGAATAAAATTGCCAGTATCATACTGCCTTTATGCAAATCTATGGTGTGATCACACTTAAAATACTGTGTGCAGTTCTGCTCACTGCACCTAAAAAGGATATTTTAGAGTTGGAAAAAGGGCAAGTAAAATTATCAAGGTGCTGCAGCAACTCCCCTATGAGAAAAGGTTACAACATCTGGGATTGTTTAGCGGGGGGTGGGGGGTGGGAAGGACGTTAAGGGAACACCTGATAGAGGTGTACAAAATTATGCAAGGTGTGGAGAAAGTGATAGGGAGATATTTTACTCCCTTTCCCTTAATACTAGAACTCAATGGGGTCATCCTGTGAAGCTGATTGGTGGGAGGTTCAGGACAGATGAAAGGAAGTACTTCTTCACACAGCACGTAGTTAAGTTATGGAATTCTCTTCCACAAGATGTAGTGATTGCCACCAATTTGGATGGTTTTAAAAGGAGATTGGACAAATTCCTGGAGAAGAAGGTAATCAACGGCTACTAGCGCTTACAGCTATATGCTACCTCCAGTATCAGAGGCAGTAGGCCTATGCACACAGTTGTTAGGGAACATGGGTGGGACGGTGCTGTTGCACAAATGTACTGCTGGTGGTTTTTCCCATGAGCAACTATTTGACCACTGTGTGAACAGAATGCTGGACTAGATGGACCCTTTCTCAGATCCATTATGGCTCTTCTTATGTGTCTCTCACCTTTGAGTCAACAGTTTTGTTCCCCACTTTTGGATTCAATATTCTTTAACCTGCTTTTTTAGGTGGTGGACTCTCCTTCATTAGATGTCTTTAATGCACCAGAGATGCATTAGCAGCAGATTTCCTACATCAGCAAGGCAAGGGGGTTGTGTAGATGACCTTCGAGGTTCCTTCAAACTCTATGATTCTTTGAATGATGTTTCTTAAATAGGGAGTAGAACTGTCAGTGTGTGGTGAAGAATTATGTTATATAAGTATGAATTTAGTAGTCATAACTAGTATGACCAAAGGCAAGGGAGCAATTGGTTCCTCTATCTTTTTTTTTTTTTTTAGAATAATTTTTATTTATTTCAACATAATAATAACCATAACAACATAAAATACATACATAATGCTCTACAATCCCCCGTGCACCCCCACCCCATGAGACCTCCTCTTAATCATTCTTCATCTATCCAGAAATTTATCGACTCTTTTGAAGGTTTTTGTCCCTTCCCCGATCTTAATACATATTCCAACAGGGGACTCCATATTTCTCCAAAATCATTCTTACTGGACATTCCCCACTTTATCTTCATTTTACAAGTCAACATATCATTCAAAGCCATATCCCATATTTCTTTATACCATTCTTCTATTGTATAGCTTCCTTGTCCTTTCCAATTTTTTGCAATCATTAATCTAACGGGTGTCAGGAGGTTGTTTATCAATTCTCTCTTAGTTTTATTCTCTTTCCCTCTATCCCATATTGCTAGTAGAGCAAGCTTTGGGTTTAACTCCCAATTATTTCACTTATTTCTTTAAACACCCTTTCCCAAAATTTTTGTATGTATTCACAGCTCCACCACATATGAAAATAGGTTCCAACCTCCTGGCAACCTCTCCAACAATTTTTAGACACTTTTTTATCGATCTGGTGAAATCTAACAGGTGTTAGATACCATCTCCACAGTATTTTATAAAAATTCTCCTTAATTCTGATCAACAGCAGCTTTAACATTCTTACATTCCACAACCTCTCCCAATTATATTCATTGATTTCTCCCTTTACATCTTCTTCCCAAATCTTTTTTATAGCTTTAAGTGAATCTTGAAATTCCTCATCTATCAATATTTTATATATCTCACTAGTCAATCCTTTCTTAGTTCTAATTTCTTCTTTCCTTCCTTTTAATTCAATTAAATCTTCAAATCTTGTATTATTTCTGCATTCTTTATTTTTCAATTTCCATTCCTGAGTCCATTTTCCCAATTGTATACATTTAAACCATGCTATCTTTTGACCTATTAATATCTCTTTAATTTGATCATTATCCTTCATATTTTCCATCCACTTCCTTAACTTAATTATTTCCTGGTCTTTCAATCTCGCTTCTATCTCCACTTTTAATACCCTTGGGAAGTTCCCCACTACTACCACTGGGGCAAGTGGAGAATCTCCTGGTATCAACTTCCCCCTAAATTTCTCCCAGATCTCCACAATATTTTTCATCAAAGGGTTGTCCAGTCCCTTCAAATCTTTCTTTTGAATTCTTAAAATATATATATATTTCAATTTATAATCTATTTTCCCTGCTTGCGTTTCCAACCACTCAAGGTCTTCCTCCCCTAAAATACAGTTTATAACATATCTTAACTGATTAGCCATATAATAATACTTAATATTTGGAAGTCCTAAACCTCCTTTCTTTTGAGCCTTATACCATAACCCTTTATTAATCCTAGCTCTCTTATCCCCATTACAATATGCATTAATCATATTTTGCCAACTTTTCAACTCCACATCTGATATTTTAATTGGTAACATTCTAAACAAAAAATTAATCTTAGGTAAAATCTTCATTTTAATAATTGCTATTCTACCAAACCAAGAATATTTTAATTTCCTATATACTTCTAATTTCTCCCCTACTTGTTTTTTTAAAGCTACCAAATTAAGTTCCTCTAGCCTATCTAAATCTTTATCAATATTGACTCCTAAGTAACGTACTATATTTTTAAGTCTAAGACCTAACTTAACCTTACCTTCTTCCAGCTCATCCTTATTGTAATTAAATAACATCATTTCTGACTTCCCCCAATTTACTTTTAATCCCGTAATTTCTCCAAATTCTCTCAAATGCTTCTTAATCACCTCTCCGCTCTCCAGGGGATCTTCTACTGTCAATAATGTGTCATCCGCAAACATATTCATTTTAATCTTCTCCTTTCTTCCTATCCCCTTCACTCTTTCATCTTCCCTTACAACATTTGCCAATATTTCTATTACTATTGCAAATAAGATTGGTGAAAGAGGACATCCTTGCCTAGTTCCTCGAGCTAGTGTAATCTGTTGCGTTAACCCATCATTAACCATTATTTCAGCTTTGTTGTTTTTATACAACTTATCCATCACTCCCATAAATTTATCTCCAAACCCAAATGTTTTTAATATTGTTTTAAGTGCTGGCCATTCCACGCAATCAAAGGCTTTGAATATATCCAGTGCTAATAAGCCTGCTTTTAAATTCCTTTTTTTTATAATATTAATTATGTTTAAAACTCTTCCAATTAAATTAGGCATTTGCCTACCCGGAATACATCCACACTGATCTTTTTTAATATATTTAAAAATAAATGTGCCCATTCTTTTTGCCATTATTGCTGTAAAAATTTTGGAATCTTGATTTATTAAAGAGATTGGTCTATATGATGCGGGGTCCGTCAAATCCTTACCTGGTTTCGGAATTAATATAATCAGGGAGTGATCCCATGATGGCGGGGTCTTCCCCCCTTCTATTATGTAATTAAATAATTTCTTCAATCTTGGTATTAATATTCCTTTAAAAAACTTATAGTATTCCGGCCCCAAACCATCCAGCCCCGGAGATTTCCCTCCTTTTAGTTTATCGATAACTCCCTCTATCTCTTTCTCAGTAACTAATCCTTCCATATAGTCCCTATCCTGCTTCTGCAATCTTGTTTTCCAATTCCTCTCTACATATTCCAATACCTTACCTTGTGGCCCCGAATCTGATGTGTATAATTCACTATAAAATTCCTGAAATATATTTAATTTATCTTTCATTAAGTTACAACTATTCCCTGACTTATCCCTAATTGTCCCTATCATATTCTTAGCCTTTTCCAACTGAGTGGATCTAGCCAGCATCTTCGAATTTCTATTACTGTATTCGAAAAAAATCCCTTTTTAAATATAACAAATTTTTTTGGACTTGTTCTAGTTCTTCTTTCTCTAATTCCTTTTTCTTAGCTTGAATTTGGGCAATTAGACATTTATCTTTTGTCTCCCTTAACTTTTCTTCTAAACTCCTTACCTCCTCTTCAATCTTTTTATTTTGAGCTTCCTGTTGTTTTTTTAAAGTGCACCTTTCCCTAATACAAATCCCTCTTACCACAGCTTTCATTGTATCCCATAATATGTCCTGCCAATTATTCTCTTTTTCATTAATCTCCCAAATTTCCTGCATTTCTTTCTTTATCTTCTCCACTATGTATTTTTTATTCAACAAGCTTATATCCAATCTCCATCTCTTCGCTTGTCTATAATCTTTCTTAATTTCCATATCCATTATCATTAATGCATGGTCAGTGACCTTGATAACCCCAATATCACAATCTATGATTTTGGGTAACATATTTTTTGATACAAAAATGTAATCAATCCTTGAATAACTCTTAAATCTAGGAGAGTAGAAGGTATATTTCCTTTCTTCCCCTTTCAATGCTCTCCACACATCCATTAGTTCTTTCCCTTCCATTAATTTGCTTAACTCCGTCTTCCCCTCCCTCTTAATATCTCTTAATATATTATCCCTATCTTTCCCTTTATCTAGTACCATATTAAAATCTCCTGCCATCACAATATGTTTTTTACCCACCTCTCCCAACACATTAAATACTTCATCAAAAAAATCCATTTGTTTCCCATTTGGAGCATATACATTCAACAATACATATTCCTCTTCTCCCAACTTGTAGAACATAATAATAAACCTTCCATTTTTATCTTTCTTTACACTTTGAATATTAATACCACATGTCTTTGAAAATATTATTGCCACCCCTCTCGATTTAGAAGTTCCATATGACTTTTCATAAACGCCCACATCCCTCATTCGAAGCTCATTAACACCCTCTTTGGCCTGATGAGTTTCCTGCAAAAAAATTATATCTATTTTTTTTTCTTTAATAATATTTCAATCCTCTTCCTTTTGATTACTGTTCCTAGCCCTTTGACATTTAATGTTGCTATTCTCAATTTATTTTCCATCTCTCTCTTTCACACAAATCTTTAAGTTGGTCTCCCTCTGTGTAACACTTACCCTCCCCACCCTAACCCTCCCCCCACACTCACCCCTGTTTTCACCCCCCTCCTCACCAGCTTCCTGGGCATTGGTCCCAATTTATCTTAGAACTCTTGGGGGGGGGGAACTCGGCCCAACCATCCGGAATAAAGTCTACCCTCCCCTCCTTACCTCTTCTTTCCCCTTATCCCTCTTACAATATGATTTCAATTCTATTAGTTGCTCCCTCCTGCAGCACCTTCATCTTGCTTTGCTCCTCCATCCGGTGTGGCATCCATTATGCCCAACTTCTCCAACAGCTCCATTCCTTGCTCACAGGATGTTATTCTTTGTTGTTTCCCTTTCCACATAAATCTCAGAAAGATTGGATATCCCCAGCTATAGGATATCGATCTCATCTTCAATGCCCCTGTACAGATTCTAACACTCTTCCTCCACTGCACGGTCTGAGGGCATAAATCCTGGAAAACCTCGATTGGTGTTGCTTGAAGCATTGACGTCTAATTGCTTGCATTAACTTTCCTTTTTTGTAGTAATTAGCAAATTTAACAATTATATCTCTTGGGAGCACTCCTTTCTTTCTAAACCCCACCCTATGGGCCCTCTCAATATCCGCCATTTCCCAATCTTCCTGTGGTTCCAGCTGTTTGACCCATGCCAAAATTAATTCTCTTAAACTATTAAGGGTCTCCCCTTCTTGCTCCCCAAAAGATCTTATTCGAATATTTGCCCTCCGGTCCCGATCTTCCATAGCTATGAGACGTAAGTCCTGTTGCATCAGCTGCTCTTCTTGCTTCTTATATAGATCCTTTAACTCTCCAGTTTCTTCCTGCAAAGCTCCAACATCTTTCACCACCTGTTGAAGGCCTGCCATAAGCTCATTTTGTGACTCTGTAATTCTTTTAGCTATTCTGTCCTCTTGCTTCGCTAATGCCTGCTACATCTTTTCCTCCTGCTTTGTCATAGCAATCACCAGCATCTTTTGAATTTTCTGAGTCAGCTCCTCTGTTGGATCTGCCTGACTCCCTTTGGTAGTTTTAGGAACTGCACCTGGCATACTTCCAACCTTATCGCTGGTATTTCCGGCATGACTGGGAGAGACCTTCTTTGTCTTTTCAGAGGCTTTGTCCGGCATGTTTCCGGTCCAAACCAGACTATAACTCCTATCAGACGGCTGATCTCTCGTAGGTCGACTCCAAAAAGGAATTTTCTTCCTACTGATAAAGTCACCCACTCAATTCTTGGCCGCCCTTTTTCCAAGCCTGTCCGGTAAGCACACAGCCACTTCTCGCCATGGATCAAAAGTCTCTTTCTCATAAATCTTCAACTCAATCACTCCCTCTGGCACCTCCGTCTCCCAATCAGCCTTTATAGCAATTATAAATCCATTAATTATTCTCCTTAACTGTTTTCCAAAGCTGTCGGAGCTAAGTTTCGTTTCCTCTCACCGGGCAGACTTCGCCCCGCCTCCCAGTTATGCAGCTAACAACTCTCTCACAAAAGCTCTAAAATCTCTTTTCCAAATATTAGCTGCTGCTCTCTCCTCACAGCGGTCTGTTCAATCAGCCAGCAGTCATAAATCCTTTATTTACCTTCGCCAGATGTATATCAACGCTGCCGATCCCGTCCTCCTCCCTCCTGTCGAGCCGGTTATAAAGCCATAAATCTCCTTCCAGCTGCAGTCTCAACAGCAGGCTTCCCTCTCACCATAGCAAGACTTTAGATAACAATCCATTCACTTTTAGGATAAGGAATTTATAATCAAATCACTGCTTCTTTCGGAGAGCGAGTGAGTTACGACTTCATTCCATACTTGCTAGGCCACGCCCCGGTTCCTCTATCTTTGAATAGTTGTGCAGAAGAGGGAATTAGAGGAGGTGCATCTTTAGTGGAGAAAATGACAACTGTTGCAATGCTGTCCTTAACACAACTATTAAAGGCATAGGCGCCCCATCCTCTTTTGCACTTGTATGTCCTGGCCATACCTCTGAAGTTTTACAACATTGCTACGAAACAACAAACAACCAAAGTAAATTTTTAGGCCTTATTTCACAGTCATTTAAAGACAATAGGTTTGATGAATCACAGGGCTCCTGAGGTCTTTTGCTGTTAAAAGCATGTGGACACCAAATTATCTTTTTATTAAGAAAGGGATAGAACAGGAGACCCCAAAGGGCAGCCGAATCCCCTCATTTTTAATATACATACATAGATTTGTATGAAATTCATTGAACTTCCTATCATTTATACATAAGCTTCAAAAAAAGGAGACCAAATATCCAACTAAGTATCCATTTGAAGTTGGCATCGACATGCTACTATTTAAATATTGAAAGTGTTGTAAGGTCCTCAATCCATTGCATTATAGGAGGTGAGTGTTTATTCTTCCAGTGTTGTAATATCAGTCTTTTAGCTGTCAAAAGGATGGGGAATCCATTTACATTAACAGTTTGTTAACTTCTATGAAGGAGGTAAATAATTTAAATGAGCACATACATCAATGACTATTAGAGACTGTTCCAGTATAAAATTTATCTGTGTAATAACCTCCTTCCCAAAACAAGCAACTACTGGACATTGCCAAAAGATATGTTTAAACAGCATTAGTTTTATTGCACTGCCAGCAATTAGCTGAATTAGACAATCCCTTATTAAAGAGACATTGTGGTGTCTAATAGCCATGAAACAAAAGGTTTTGCTGACTAAGATCCATAGACATGACACTTAGATGTCAAAGTGGCGATCCATTGATTGGGCATCTTGTGGTAGTGCTCAGACCAGTTTCTCAAATTCCCAAATGTACCGACCAATCCAAAAAGGTTGGGGACTTCTGGGTTAGAAAATTCAAAGAAACAATGTTTCTAGAGGAATAGCTAATATTCAGGTCCTGTTTCCGAACAGCTATACAATAAGATCTGCTGTAACTGTTTGTGAATGTTTTAATATATATTTTTAAGATATATCTTTCTAAACTCTGTGTGTGTGTGTGTGTGTGTGTGTGTGCCTGCAGATACATAAATAAATAACTCAAACTATTCACTTATTTTTATGTGAATACATTCACACTCACACAACACAAGCAAAAGTGACTTAACCAGGAGGTAGGGAACCTGTGGCCTTCCAATTGTTGTTGGATTACAGCTCCCATAATGCCTAACTCTGTGTCATGATCACTAGGGCTGATGGAAGTTGGGCCACGGGTACCCTCCCTCACCTTGTTCTACCCATTCTGGTCAGGGATGGGTTTGTTTGTTTTTGTCTGGAACTCACAGCCAACTGCTTTTCCCCCAGAGTTGAGGGAGTCTTGTTATGTCTTCCTCCTGCCCCCATCTGGCTGGGAGTGGAGAGCACAGAGAGAGGGTGCACTTTCCTGACGAGGGTGCACTGGCCAAAACTGTAGTTACTGCCATAGACTGAGCTGCAGCGGGCCATTGAGTGAGTCCCCTTCCCCCACCTTGGCTCGATGTTGAGCCATCGCATGTCCAGTGACTGTGCCAGTCTTGGTTTTCTCAGACTGTGCAGCAGTTATTTCACTTCCTCCGTCCCATCTCCTAGTCAGAGAGGAGACAACACTGCCATTGCTTCTAAGTCAGCCACCTCTCCCAATAGCCTTATCCTCCATGAATCTGTATAACCTCCTTTTAAAGTCAACTAAGGGTGGTGTTTATGACATTCTGTGGTAGCAAATTCCATAATTCAACTCTGCAGCGTGTGAAAAAAGTACTTTTATCTGTCCTGATTCTCCCACCATTCAGCTTCATTGAATAACTTCACTTTCTACCCTCCAGAGACATATAATTCTGTAAACCTCTATCATGCCCCCTCTTATTCATTCCCACCCCTCAAACTAAAAAGTCTCAAACTTTGTAACTTGTTCTCATGGGGATTTTGGTTTATTTATTTATTTATTTATTACATTTGTATACCGCCCCATAGCCGAAGCTCTCTGGGCAGTTTACATAGGATTAAAAACAATTAAAAACAATATACAAAAATTAAAACAGCAAAAACATACAACATACACACAATCTGTACATTTCAAAACCACTACAATACTTCAAAAAGCTACAAAAACAAAACAAAACAAACCCAGGCTCCTCAGATATTGCCAAATGCCTGAGAGAAGAGGAAAGTCTTGACCTGGCGCCGAAAAGATAACAATGTTGGCGCCAGGCGGGCCTCGTCAGGGAGATCGTTCCACAATTGGGGGGCCACCACAGAGAAGGCCCTCTCTCTTGTTGCCGACCTCCGAGCTTCCCTTGGAGGAGGGCCTTAGATGTTGAACGTAGTGTTCGGGTAGGTTCATGTCGGGAAAGGCGTTCCATCAGGTATTGTGGTCCCAAGCTGTGTAAGGCTTTATAGGTTAAAATCAGCACCTTGAATCGGGCTTGGAAACATACAGGCAGCCAATGCAAGTGGGCCAGAGTAGGTCTTATATGTTCGAACCTACTGGTTCCGTTTATCAATCTGGCCGCTGCATTTTGCACTAGCTGCAGTTTCCGAACCACCTTCAAAGGCAGCCCCACATAGAGTGCATTGCAGTAATCTAACTTCGAGGTTACCAGAGCATGGACAACTGAAGCCAGGTTATCCCTGTCCAGATAGGGACATAGCTGGGCCACCAACCGAAGTTGGTTGAAGGCACTCCGTGCCACTGAGGCCACCTGCGCTTCAAGTGACAAAGATGGTTCTAGGAGAACCCCCAAGCTACGAACCCGCTCCTTCAAGGGGAGTGTAACCCCATCCAGAACAGGTTGAAGACCCTCCATCTGGTCAGCGGAACCACCCACTAACAGCGTCTCAGTCTTGTCTGGATTGAGTTTCAGTTTATTAGCCCTCATCCAGTCCATTGTCGCAGCCAGGCACTGGTTCAGCACATCCACAGCCTCACCTGATGAAGATGAAAAGGAGAAATAGAGCTGCGTGTCATCAGCGTACTGATGACAACGCACTCCAAAACTCCGGATGACTGCACTCAACGGTTTCATGTAGATGTTGAACAGCATGGGGGACAAAACTGACCCCTGCGGAACCCCATACTGGAGAATCCACGGGGCCGAGCAATGTTCCCCAAGCACCACCCTCTGGAGCCGACCCCCCAAGTAGGAGCAGAACCACTGCAATGCAGTGCCTCCCACTCCCAACTCAGCCAGTCGTCCCAGAAGGATACCATGGTCGATGGTATCGAAAGCCGCTGAGAGATCAAGGAGAATCAACAGAGTCACACTCCCCCTGTCTTTCTCCCGACATAGGTCATCATACAGGGCGACCAAGGCTGTTTCCGTACCAAAACCAGGCCTGAAACCCGACTGAAATGGATCCAGATAATCAGTCTCATCCAAGAGTGCCTGGAGCTGGCTCGCAACCACCCGCTCCAGGACCTTGCCCAGGAATGGAACATTTGCTACTGGCCTGTAGTTATTAAGATTTTCAGGGTTCAGGGAAGATTTCTTTAGGAGTGGTCTCACTGCCGCCTCTTTCAGGAGGCCTGGGACCACTCCCTCTTGCAAAGAGGCATTAATCACTTCCCTGGCCCAGCCAGTTGTTCCATCCCTGCTAGTTTTTATTAGCCAGGAGGGGCAAGGATCCAATATGGAAGTGGTTGTATGAACCTGTCCAAGCACCTTGTCAGCGGTGCCATTTTATACACCTTTTCCAGCTCTACAATATCCTGTTTGAGATGTGGCCACCAGAACTGTACACAGTATTCCAAGTACAGCCACACCATTCTCATCAGACTGTCTGATAGCTTTTCCTTCAGATGTTCATAATTTTCAGTCAATGTTCACACTGCTATCCTTTAGTTGGGGCAGAGACGATCAAATTCTGTAGTCTTGGAAGAAGCCTCTGATAAGATTCTCCAGTAGCAGATGAAAATAGTCAGACATCTCTTTTGAACATTGTTGTGGTTTCTTTGCATGGGGCTTATTAAAATGCCTGACTTTTTTATGACTCTGCTGAGTGACAACCCAAAAGCTCTGGGCTAATGCAGTCCAGCATTTATCTAGGTACTTAGCCAATCTTTGTTGTTGTAATAATGTGTATGTGATGCTTTAAAGGCAGACTTCCAGCAACCTTTGATTTATGTTGGTTATTAATTGGAACAATATGTGTGAGGCATTAAATTTGTTTCACGTTTTCTTCAGATACAAATTAATTCCTTTCCTCCTGATCCAAGGAGTTTCACTACAAAGGAGCAGCTTGGTGACCTTATCTGATTCTGTGTGTGTGTGTGTGTGTGTGTATAGTTAAGGGCCGACTGGAAAAAATGCATTCCACCATGTTAAAGGAGTATTTGGGAGGTAGTCATTCTAACATTCATAAAATTGAAAATGTTTCACCAATCTTCGTGAAATTTACCTGCACCAGAAAGAAACGTTGGCTTTACATAACCTAAATATTTCAAGAAGATTGGTGAAAGATTGAGGGAAGGAGAGCAGTTTAAAGTAGAAAAGATTTTTAAAAAACCCTCTCTGAATCAAAATGGTTCTGATAATTATGACTGACGATTATTTATGTCCTCGATTTTTTTGAGGGGGAAATAGGCCTTTACTAATCCAGTGGTGGTGTTTTCTTCCGCCTTCCTTGTAGTTTGTGGAACTGCTGTTGAATTAATATTTATTCATCCTATTTGAGTGAATGCAGAGGACCTCTTCATGCATAGTGCAACACCTGCTCAGTAATGTCACTTTCCCCCTGCCGCAGCTAGGTTAGAATGTTGAAAATAAAATGGCCACCTGCCTCCTCTAGCCAGGAGGAGAGTGAGAGATGTTATTGAGGATTTCCTCTTTTCCAGCACAATAATCCTACAGTTAACAGCTTTTGGTAAGCCTCCTCAAAAAGTAGGGCAAAAATATTTAAGTAAGTACTATACTTTTGCTCATGCTACCTTTACCTTTTTGTTCATATGAATTCTCTTAGTTATTCCTTATAATTGTTGGGTTTTGGTAACCATTAAGAAGCCTGGTTTCACAAGGAAGCTATGGAATTGACTGGGACTGAAATTTTAGTTCATAAGCAGGCCTGGCTTTCTGAGAAGCAGCTTGGTTCTTGCCTCCCTTTTGAGAGAAGAAGAGTTATCTTTTCTCTTTTGGAACATGTTTTCCTTTGGCATTGAGAGTATTTTGGGCTATCTTTTCCCAAGACCAGTTTGCTTTTAGCTCACTGGTGAAGCAGGGTGTAATACTCAGCAGAGATCTCTTTCAGCCTTCCTCGGGATCCATGATAACCTGGTCTCCAGAGCTCTACTTGGAATAGGTAGCTATACATTCCTTTTCACACACACACACACACACACACACGCACACACTGCACACACAGTGCTTTCCTTTTTTCTAAGAGTTTGGTCCATATTGCTATAAAGTTGAAAGCTTCAAACACTTCATTTAATTAGTTTGGGCCAGTGTAAGTTTTAGTACAATTTTGAAACCTTTCAAAGTGCTTCTGGGCCTACAACATTGGTTCGGCCTTGTCACTCTGTTTTTCTAATAAGCTTTAAACTGTAGTGTATTTTGCATAGTGTACACATGTATTTTCCTTCTAATCATTGCAATCTAGACTGGCTCCCTCCTTGATGTGTTTTTGGAGGCAGGCAAAACCACTTTCGTTCCAGCAGGCCTTTGGCAAATAAGCTGGACCTCTGTCCTTTTACTTTTAAATAGTTATCTGTTTTAAATGTTTTAATATTGCAATGTATTTAATTATATTTTTAACTTTTGTATATTTCTATTTATAGGCTTTAGCTGTAAATGTTTTAATTTTGTAAGGCCACCTTAAGGTCCAGGATTGGGCAAAAGACAGGATACAAATAAATAAATAATATTACTTATAATAGCCCTAATAATAACAACAACAGTAGTAACGTTTCACATTTCACTTCTGTATCTGATGTTCTTTTGCATTTACTTTTCTTTATAAACCATTCATATCTTAAGACTTCTTGTGTGGCATGTTTTCATTGGTTTAACAAGTTAAAAGGGATATTCACTGTTTTCCTGCTTACATTATAAACTCTATTTTCAATAGAGTAACAGAGTTGGGGAAAATCCTCAATCTCTTTGCGATCAGATGCACTGAGTAAGGGACCCCTGGAGATCATTTAGACTGATCCCAACCACATAACATTATTCCCCCTTCTGAAGAGGTCTGGACCACAGACTACTAAAGACAAACAAAGTAGCAGACCATAATAACAGTCCTTGTGTGGCTATTTGCTTTATAAGGCTACCAAATGGAGGGAGTAACAGGCCATAAAGTTGCCAGGCTGGGTCTGCCAGAAATCTGGCCTCAACGCTCCTGGAAGGTCCATGTTCTTCTTCATGGTCTCTGTGCATCACACATATGGGCTCGCGCCGGTGCTGAGCCCACATCGGGAAACTTCTTAGCTAGCCTAGGATTTTGGCGGGAACCCCTCCCCCCACTGTCCTACTGCGCATGCTCAGGGTAGGAGACAACCACCAACATCTTTGGACTTTCCTCCAACTTCGCTACTGGAGTCACCGATCCATCTCGCCTCGCTGCCGTCTCCGGCACCGACGGACCTGCCCTCGGATGAGGAGTTACTGGACACTCTTCCCCTCGATCCTGAAGTGCTGGTTATTGAGGATGACCCTTCCTGTCCGGTCGATACCGAGTCCTCGGTACCGATGCAGCACATGCGGCACACCAGGCCTCATCGGTCGCGGTCACGCTCGCGGTCTGTCTCCCACGACGGGGATCGTTCTTCGGAGCTCTCCCATCGCTCTTCTCGACGACGCTGCCGCTTCGATTTGTATACAGGTCAACCCCTGGCGAGCTCTCCTACAGCTCCTCCACCGGTGCCTCCTCGGCGTACTGCCTCGCTCCTGCCTTTAGCAACACGGCGGCGACACCGCTCGTCTTCCCACTCGGTACCAGAACGTTCCATTGCGTTACCGAATCGACGGTCGGTACCGTCCGCCGACTCAGGAGACGACTACGCGTCGGATACTTCCTCAGCACCGTCGCTGGTCCCGTCGATGCCGTCTCCACTAGAGGAGGTCGGTACCGAGGACAGAGCCTCCCCATCCATGGAATTGGGTGGATTTAATGAACAGATGCTGCGGCTGGCACAATCTCTTGGCATAGAGGTGCAGCAGCCTGAAGAAGAGGAAGGGGACATCTACGATGTCATGTATACAGACCCTACTCCACAGTTGACTCTTTCACTGGTCCCGACCTTATTGAAGACCGCCAAGCAGTCATGGTCCAATCCTGCCACCTTGGGCCCCACGTCAAAGCGGCTGAACGCTCTCTATAAAGTGAAGGAAGCAGAAGCACCTTTTCTGTCCACACATCCCAAACCAAATTCGATTGTTGTCGAGGCGTCCCAAGGGAAGACCGGTCAGTCACATGCGGCCCCCGTAGATAAAGAAGGTCGTAAGCTCGACTCTTTCGGGAGCCGCATTTATTCCTCAGCGGCGCTGGTGATTAAAACATCAAATTACCAGGCTATGATGGCCCGGTATCAGCTCTTCTTATGGCAGAGGATCTCCTCCCTCACAGACTACCTGCCAGATGACCAGCGTGAACTCGCACGTGTTTTTGAGGCTGAGGCTCTTCGCCTGTCTAAACAGCAAATGACCACCGCTTGACACCAGACGGACTCCGCGTCGAAAGCCATGATCGGGGCAGTTGCTCTCCGCCGACATGCGTGGCTGCGTTCTGCAACTCTCCCGATCGAGACAAGGAACAGGATCGAGGACTTGCCCTTTGACTGGGAGGGTTTATTTAACGCGGCAACGGATACAACTATGGACACGATACATAAGGCCAAGATGACCGCTAAAAAAATGGGCTTTAGTCAGCCTCCGGCCCAGTCCTTCCGTCCGCGTAAGTGGTATAGGCTGCTTCCCTATCAGCCTCGGCAGGGCCAGGATCGTGGACAATGCTATCAACCGCCACCTACCACATCCTCGTACCAACCGCACAAGTCTGCCCCTCGTTATGCGCAGTCTCGCTCCAAACAGCCACAGGCGCAGAAGCGCCATCTTTGACTCCTCCCCGCGGAGTCCCATTCTGTCCACCAACCGACTACAGCCGTTCTACCTCAACTGGGCGTCCATCACCAGCGACCAGTGGGTTCTTCAGATCATCTTCTACGGCTATGCAATAGATTTCGAAGTCACTCCTCCTTTAGGCACTGTCAAAATTACACCTCCGTCAGAAACTCTGCTCCAAGAAACGCGAGCTCTTCTACGGAAAGGTGCTATTGTAAAAATACCAAGATCTCAGCTAAACTGCGGTTTTTACTCCCGCTATTTTACAGTGCACAAAAAGGATGGGGGACTTCGTCCTATTATGGATCTCAGGGCTCTAAACAAATTCGTCAAGCCACAGAAGTTCCGCATGATTACGCTTGCAATGATCCTGCCACTCTTGAAAAGGGACAGTTGGCACCAGATAGACAAAAAAATATCTAAAAATTGTTGGAGGGGATGCCAGGAGGTTGGAACTTATTACCATATGTGTTGGAGCTGTGAATATGTACAAAAATTTTGGAAAAGGGTATTTAAGGAAATAAGTGAAATAATGGGAAGTAAAGTGGAATTAAACCCGAAGCTTGCTCTACTAGCAATATGGGATAAAGGGGAAGAGGACAAAGATAAGAGAGAATTGATAAACAACCTCCTGACACCTGTTAGATTAATGATTGCAAAAAATTGGAAAGGACAAGGAAGCTATACAATAGAAGAATGGTATAAAGAAATATGGGATATGGCACTGAATGATATGCTGACTTGTAAAATGAAATTAAAGAGGGGAATGTCCGGTAAAAATGATTTTGGGGAAATATGGAGTCCCCTGTTGGAATATGTATTAAGATCGGGGAAGGGACAAACACCTTCAAAAGAGTCGATAAATTTCTGGATAGAATAAAAGAATAAGAGAAGGTCTCCTGGATTGGGGGTGCACAGGGGGGATTGTCGAGGATTATGTATGTATTTTATGTTTGTTTATGTTATTATTATGTTGAAATTAATAAAATTATTTCAAAAAAAAAAAAAAAGGGACAGTTGGTTCACGCTGATCGACCTCAAAGACGCATACTTTCACATCGCTATTCGCGCCGAACATCGAAAATATCTTCGTTTCGTCATAGGGACGCAAATTTACCAATTTTCGGTTCTCCCCTTTGGGTTGAAAACGGCACCAAGGGTCTTTACCAAATGCATGGCAGCAGTTTGTGCCCACCTCCGGTCCATCGACATCAAAGTCTATCCTTACCTGGACGACTGGCTGGTCGTTTCTCCAACTCTACACCAAGCGACCACCAACGTTCACACGGTGGAGTCGATCCTCTCGTCTCTAGGCCTACAAATAAATTATGAGAAGTCGGTCTTCCAGCCTTCCAGAATGCTCCAGTTCATCGGAGTTCGTCTGAACTCTTCCGTCGGGAGAGCCTTTCTTCCCCAAGACAGATTGGAAGTACTGCAGCACTTAGCAACCAGGTTAAGTGTCAGTCCTCGGGCAACAGCGCTCATAATCTTGCGACTACTAGGCCTGATGGCGGCGACAGTTTTCGTGGTCAGATGGGCGAGACTACGAATGCGCCCTCTGCAGCAGCTCCTCTTAAGTCACTATGCCCCTTCACAAGACCCGCGCAGGTTAATACTCACCATCCCAGATCACGTGCAGCACTCGCTCCTATGGTGGTCAAATCCTTCGAACCTGTCGCGAGGCATGCCCTTTGTCGATCCCGGTCCTTCCCGGTTTGTAACGACCGACGCGTCGCTGCAAGGTTGGGGAGCACACCTGGAAGACCTGACCATACAAGGAAAATGGTCACCTTTAGAGAGCTGCTTGCACGTAAACATGCTGGAGCTTCTAGCAGTGAAGAAAGCGCTACAGGCTTTTCTCCTTCAACTACGAGGCCACCACGTGAGGATACTCACAGACAATACCTCCGTCGTGTGGTATATCAACAAAGAAGGGGGTACTCGCTCCCCGCAGCTGCTTCGCCTCACCATGGACATTATACTCTGGGCAGTTACAGAAAACATGCGTCTGTCAGCCCTACACATTGCAGGGACTTCCAACATCAAAGCAGACGAACTCAGCCGTTCTTTCAGAGAAACTCACGAGTGGGAACTAGCTCCACAGATGCTGGACCACCTCTTTGCCCATTGGGGCACACCCCACATCGACTTGTTTGCAACTCCAACCAACAAAGTCTGCCAAGCTTATTGCTCCAGGGCAGGGATAGGACCAGGGTCCCTCGGGGATGCCTTCCTATGGGATTGGTTGCAAGGCCTCCTATACATGTTTCCTCCGATCCCGTTAATAGCACAGATGATCACACGAGCTCGACACTGTCAGGCCAATGCTATTCTGATAGCACCATGGTGGCCAAGACAAGCGTGGTTCACGCTTCTACGCAGACTAGCTGCTCACCAAGTGTGGCGTCTCCCCATCACTCCGGACCTTCTGTCCAGAGACGGTGGCCGGATCCTACACCCGGATGTACGAACATTACGCCTCACGGCTTGGAGACTCCTGCCCTCTGGCAGGGGCTAGCGCTCCCGGAGGGCGTAAAGACTATTTTGGACGCGTCCAGAAAGCCCTCTACTAGGACTTCCTACTTGTCTAAATGGAAGCGTTTCCAAGTTTTTGCCTTAGCCAACGGTTTTGATGGCTACTCGGCTAGTATTGCTAACGTTATCACTTTTCTACATTCCCTACATACCACTGGACTAAAACTATCCTCGATCCGTGTTTACCTAGCAGCTATTGCAGTCCACCATTCCTTAATTGATGGTTTTTCAGTATTTACTCACCCCCTTACTAAGGCTTTTCTTAGGGGCCTACACAATCTATTCCCACCAGCTCGGCCTCTTGTTCCGCAGTGGAGCCTTTCGCTGGTGCTAAGTGCATTGTCCACTAAACCGTTTGAACCATTGGCCACAACTAATGTTCGTTTGTTAACGTTTAAGACTGTTTTCCTTGTTGCGATTACGTCCGCTAGACGAGCATCAGAACTTACAGCACTGCTCGTGGACCCCCCATACACACAGTTTTTTCGTGACAAGGTCGTACTTCGTCCTCCTCCTTCCTTTGTTCCCAAAGTTGCTTCTAGTTTTCATATAAACCAAGACATTGTACTACCTACCTTTTTCAAAGCGTCGTCCGATCCGTTGTGTTCCACGTTACACGCTCTGGATGTTAGAAGGGCTTTAGCCTTCTACAAGTCTCGTTCAGAAGAGTTCCGCAAGTCTCACCAACTCTTTATTTGTTTTGGTGGAAGGAATAAAGGCTTACCGGTGTCCTCTCAGCGTCTTTCCAAATGGATCGTCAGCACTATTGCTTTGTCTTACCAGCTTCTTGGCAAGGAAATACCCCTTGCACTGACTGCTCATTCCACCAGGGGACAGGCCACGTCAACGGCACTCCTCCATGGCGTGACTATTCCAGACCTGTGCAAAGCCGCCACTTGGTCGAATGCCTCTACTTTTGTGAAACACTACCGGTTGGACGTTAGAGCACGCCAGGACTCCTCTTTTGGTAGAGCTGTCCTTTCATCGATATGTCAATAATCAGCCAGCGTGCCTTCCCACCTCCGGTAAGTTGGCTTATTACTCGCCCATATGTGTGATGCACAGAGTCCACGAAGAAGAAATGCAGGTTGCTTACCTGTAACTGTAGTTCTTCGAGTGGTCCTCTTTGCAGTCACACAACCCACCCGCAGTCCCCTCTTGGCATCGCTTTTCTGATTGTCAAGTTGGTTCCAGCATGCTCAAGTATTTCTAGCTATCTCCTTTTTAAATTTGGTTGCCTTCGTCGCGAGGCCGAGCGGTCTCAGGGAACTGAGGTAGGCGGGGACCCTGAGCATGCGCGGTAGGACGGTGGGGGTAGGGGTTCCCGCCAAAATCCTAGGCTAGCTAAGAAGTTTCCCGATGTGGGCTCGGCGCCGGTGCGAGTCCGTATGTGTGACTGCACAGATGACCACTCGAAGAACTACAGTTACAGGTAAGCAACCTGCATTTCTACAGCAACCATTCTCAGATGAATTTGATGGAATCCCACCCTCCAACCCTGGGTTTAATTTACTGGCCTCTCCTAGCTGGGCCTTGCAGGAAACTATTGGAACAGATAGAGCAGGCATTCATAGCATGCATAGAATGCTGAGACTGGCTAATCTAAAAGCAAGTATGTTGCTTTTTAAACACCCAGGAAATTCAGTGGGTCTTTCTTTTAAGTAAATATCTAGGGATGGAAATGCAGCCTGTGCAAGAATTGAGCCATGCCAAGTTGGAAGCACATCGTTTCATACCTTGACGTTTAGGATTTTAAAAAAAAGTTTGACTTAATTTTTTCCTCCTAAAGACCAAGGCATGAACCGATCTGCTTCTAACTAGGCATGGCTCTATCACTACTTGAGAGCTACCATGCTGCCAAGTTTCATCTCTTCAACTTTAAAAATGACAGAACTGTAAGCATTTTGGTTAATTTCCATAGGGTATAACGGGCTTTTTATTCCAACGTTAAAAAACTCCTTAAAAAAAGATATGAACCCATGTGCTTGTAACTTGGCATGGCTAAATCCCTACTTAAGAGCTACCACAGTGCTAAGCTTCATCACTTTATATTTAAAAATGATGGAGATGTAAGCATTTTGGTTATTTCCCCTAAGCTATAATGAAGCAGTTATCCAAAAATGGAAAGGGTATTCTAATACACTGTGGGTATTCTATGGGTTTGAAGCCATGTCCTCTCTGCTCTGAAAACTCAGAGTTTTGATGGACCTCTGACAGACCCTTGGATTTTTGGGACAGCGCACCCCCCCCCTAATAATTAACATAGTAAACTGTAACTTATCCTAATATAGGATATTTTCCTGTATCATCTTGTGTGCTTCCAGAATTAATCAGGGATTTTTAATTCCAGTATAAAAAAAAATCAAGTTCTCTCCGAATACAGACACAAAACATGAAATGCTTCCTTTTCATGAAGGCAGTCATAAAAAGCTTTTATGATACTGGCTGTTGAAAAGTTCAAATGAGACCCCTCAGATTTCAAGTGAGAGAGCAAAACTTCTGGGGCTCATTTATTATTTTGAAAAGTGGGTACAACACATAACACTAGCTTTGATTTTATATTGTAACATCCTCTCTGATGTTGGCTTGGTTGTCAACTGTATAATATCCGGTCATCCATTACACAAACCCATGAAATTCATTAATAAAAAACCTACGGTTCACATAACAACGTTATGGCTCTACAGTTTTCAACCAAGCACCAAAAAGCAAGGAAATTGGGTGTTAAAGCTCCCAAGCCTTAACGCCACATCCTCCCTAAGGAGGCAGAAAGTGCAAGTGAAATTCTCATTCTCCCAAAGCAGATAAACCATGAGGACAGGATGGAGAATATGATATGCAGAGGTGACTGTGGGGTTGTGGAAAACTGATGATGAACAACTTAGAGCCACCTACTTCTCTTTTTTTGTTTAGAGCAGCCCTTCCCCAACCTGGTGCCCTCCAAAGGTGTTGGACTACAACTCCCATCATTGCAAGTCAGTATGCCCCATGGTCAGGAATGCTGAGACTTGTAATCTCAAACACCTGGAGGGCAGCAGGACGGGGAACGCTGTTCCATATCCTTACCAAATACAGGGTCTGCCCAATACTTTTCTCTCACACACATCTCGCATATAGCAGCACACTTAATAAAAAAGGGGCACTATTCATTACAGATCTAGAACCAGAGCATGTGCGAGGTACTTTCAACTTTTGGTCAATATCCTGCCATTCAAAGAACCAACGTATTTTCTTAAAATGTGTTTCTACAAAATATACTGTTCACTCCCCACAATCCCTCCACAATACATCATCTCATCAAAGTGACAGAGGAGCAGAAAAGGTTTAGTTTGGCTGTCTTGAACTCCTTTCAGATGAGATTAGTTTGCAATCCTATTCCATTTGGGAGTAAGCCCTAGTGAATTCATTGGCATTGACTTCTGAGAAGACATGTATAGGTATTGCCTCGTGGAGAGCCTCGTGCTCTCCAGATGTATTGCACTATAACTCCCATGTTATTGGGAAGACAAAAAGCATTTCATCCTTAATTTTTTTAAAAAAACTTATGCATGAAAGTATTAGGTGGTAGCTCTGCCTTTGATCTCACCCTGAACACATGAGAGAAATCCTCTATTTTAGTTCCCCAACACCACATATCTGATATTCTAGAAACAAACATCCTATGCCATGTGTTGAAAACTAATGTTGATGTCTGAAGGACTATCTGGATTAGGTATTCAAGATTCATTCATTGTTGCTTCATTTGGTTTAAGATAGTCTATTTAAACTGCACATCTTTTGGAGTTCCTTGATGGATCACATATCTTTATGCTGGAAAACATCATACTTTAGAACACATGTGGGCAAGAAATAGATCTATCCTGATGTTTTGGACATCAACTCACAGCATTCCTGATCACTGCCCATTCTGGTAGGGGCTTTTACGAGTTGAATTCCAAAACATCTGGAGATCTACATTCTACCTGCCCTTGTTCTAGAACAGCATTCCCCAACTTGGTGCCCGTCAGATGTGTTGGGTTGCAACTCTCAACACGAGGCAATACTCCTAAAAAAGAGAAGTAGGTGGTCCTAAGTTGTTCATCATCATTTTCCACAACCCCACAGTCACCTCTGCATATCATATTGCCTATCGAGATGTTTGAGATGACAAGTTCCAGCATTCCTGACCATGGGACATACTGACTTGCAATGATGGGAATTGTAGTCCAACACCTTTGGAGGGCACCAGGTTGGGGAAGGGCTGCTCTAAACAAAAAAAGAGAAGTAGGTGGCCCTAAGTTGTTCATCATCAGTTTTCTACAACCCCACAGTCACCTCTGCATATCATATTCTCCATCCTGTCCTCATGGTTTATCTGCTTTGGGAGAATGAGAATTTCACTTGCACTTTCTGCCTCGTTAGGAAGGATGTGGCGTTAAGGCTTGGGAGCCTTAATTCCCAATTTCCCTGCTTTTTGGTGCTTGATTGGAAACTGTAGAGCCTTAACGTTGTTTTTGTAAACCGTAGGTTTTTTGTTTAATGAATTTCATGGCTTTGTGTAATGGATGACTGGATATTATACAGCTGACAAGCAAGCCAGCATCAGCTAGGATGTTACTCCATTTTGACATCCAATATAAAATCAAAGCTAGTGTTATGTGTTGTACCCACTTTTTGAAATAATAAATGAAACCCAGAAGTTATGCTCACACTTGAAATCTGAGGGGTCTCATTTGAACTTTTCAATAGCCAATGTCCAAAAATAATAGCTTTCTATGACTGACTCATGAAAAGAAGCATTTCATGTTTTGTGTCTGTATTTGGAGAGAACCTGAAAAAAAGTTCTATTGGACTAAAAACTCCCTTATTAATTCTGGAAGCACACAAGATGATACAGGAAAATATCCTATATTAGAATAAGTTACAGTTTACTATATTAATTATTATAGCTCATTTTATGCTACATGCTTTTTCTTCCTGTTTGCATCTTAAAGTAGCAGATTGTGATCATGTTTGTGGTCAAGTTTCAAGCCTGCATGGGTTGCATTTCCATCCATAGATATTTACTTAAAAGACCCATTTAATTTCCTTGGTTCTTTAAAAGCAACATATTTGCTTTTAGATTTGCCACTCTCAGCACTCTGCGTGTGTTATGTATGCCTGCTCCGTCTATCCTATTGTTCCCTGCAGTAAATTAATTTACGCCAGTAAATTAAACCAAGGGATGAAGGATGGGATTCCATCAAGTTCAGCTGAGAGCATTTGCTGTAGAACATGTACCTAACAGGAACGGTGAGGCCAGGTTTCTGGCAGACCCATTTAGGCAACTTTATGGCCTGATAGTTCTCTGTTTGGTAGCCTGCAGAAACCTCATAAAGCAATGGGCATATGAACACTGTTATTACGGTCTGCCACTTTGTCTTTAGTAGTCTGAGGTCCAGACCTCTTCAGAAGGGGGAATAGTGTCATGTCATAGGATGACCACATGGAAAGGAGGACAGGCCATCCAAAATGGTGGCCAGCACAACATCTTGTGATACTAAATTCTATAGTTAACCAGAACTGTACACAGTATTCTAAGTGTGGTCACACTATAGATTTGTATAAAGGCATTATGATACTGGCAGTTTTATTCTCAATTACTTTTCTTATAATGCCTAACATGGAGTTTGCTGTCTTTACAGCTGCCACACACTGGGTTGACATTTTCATTGAGCTGTCAACCACATGCCCATGTTTTTTTTTTCTTGTTTAGTCACTGCAGGCTCAGATCCCATCAGTGTATATGTGATGTTGGGATGATTTGCTCCAATGTGCTTCACTTTGCAAATGCTTATGTAGAACTGTTGTTGCCATTTTGATGGCCATTTTCCCATTATGGAGAGATTCTTTTGGTGCTCTTGGTAATCTCACTTCATTTTAAAAACCCTAAATATTTTGGGGTCAGCAGCAAATTTGGCCATCTCACTGCTCACTCCTATATGCATGTTGTGAAGAAAGTGGAGAGGGAGGCAGTTTCTCCCTTTCTCATATTAGAATGATGGTAGAAATGAGCAGTGATGTAGCCATGTTTGGTGATGATACCAAATTATTTAGTCTTGCTAAAACAATGGGGGATTGTGAGGAGCGCCATAAGGATCTCTGCATATCGAGAGAATGGCCATGAAAAGGGCAAATGCTGTTCAATGTAAGCAAGTGTAAAGTGATGCACATTGGGGGGATCACAATTTCACATATACACTGACAGGATCTGAGCTAATTAGCAGTGACTGACCAAGAAAGAGTTTGGAGCAGGGGAGGTGGACAGCTTGATGAAAATGTTGATCCGGCTGCTGTGAAAAAGGCAACCTCCATGTAAGGCGTAATTATGAAAAGAATCCTGATTCTTGAACACTAATATGAAAAATAGTAGGTTCTCTGATTTGCACTTGATGTATGTGGATTCTTTAATCTTACTATAGTAAAAATAACATATTTTAGTATTAGATTCATGACTGTATTAGCAATAAGTTAGTTGGGAAACAAATGTATTAGGAAGTGCAAAAAGTAAGTGTATTGCATCATTTGTGATAGACTTCTCTATTCATACATAGTTTATGGTTTGTAGTAAGTAAAGTACAAACCTAAGGATGCCTTTCTGTGTGTATATATGACAGAGACAGGCACACAGACATAGACAGACAGTGGGCCAGACTTCACATATACACTGACAGGATCTGAGTTAACTATCTGTGACTGACCAAGAAAGAGGTTGAGGTGGGGGAGGAGGTCAGCTCGATGAAAATGTTGACTTTTTGTATGTGGATTCTTTAATCTTACTATAGGAAAAATAACATATTTTAGTGTTAGATTCATGACTGTATTAGCGGTAAGTTAGTTGGGAAACAAATGTATTAGGAAATGTGAAAAGTGAGTGTATTGCCTCATGTGTGACAGACTTCTCTATTCACACGTACTTTATGATATATATAGTAAGTAAAGAACAAACCCAAGGATGCCTTTCTGTGTGTATATATGAAAGAGGCAGGCACACAGACATAGACAGACAGTGAGCCAGGCCTAGATTTCCAGCCTAACCTTTCTTACAGGGTTGTTGTGAGGGTAAAAGTAGCACATGCCATACACCCAAACATTACCAAACATTTGTTTTACATTTCTGTGAAAGTGAGCAGCAGAAGAAACTCACTAGATGGTTTTGGATCAGTCATAGACTCTTAGCCTAACCTACCTCATGGGTTTTTGTGGGGGGAGATATGGCACTTGAAAGAATGATAAGTCTAGGGCTTTCCCCTTCCTTCTTACTAGAGAAGCTTCTTTGCAACTGATCAACTAAATGGAGTCTGAACATCCTCTTATATCACTACATCTGACCCAGTACCAAGAATAGCCATGTGGGTGTTTAGAAATATTGCTCAATTTAATTTTAATCTATCCAAGTTTGGATTTTTATTTTTTGCTCTAAAAATAGCCTGTGGTCAATGAATCCTATATTAAGCCTGTCAAAGATGTTGGTACGGGATAAAAGAATAAACAATAGTTTTGTTCAACCTGATCAAAAAATATTAGAAAAGCTAAGAGAATTCAGAATGTCACTGACTCTTCTACCCTACAGGGTTGTTGTGCTGATAAAATGGAGGAGGATCATGTAAACCACCTTAGGTTCCTTGCAAGAGGAAAAAAGGCAGGATATAAATGTAACACTAATAAACGTATTACTACTTCTACTAATTATTATTATTAATTATAATAACAATGAAGGAATACAAATTCTTTAAAAATCAAATACATGGATTTTTTTAAAAAGAAAAAGAAAAAGAGGGGGGAGCTAAACCTTCTCTCATGAAAAGCCTTGGTCCCTAAATACACATGCCTTGGATTGAATTGATATGAAAATTAATGATCAGCAGCCATAATCAAATGAACATACACACATGCAAAGCATGCAAGCAAGTTGTTAATTGTAGAGTTATTGTGCTGTAAAGGAGAGGGAATTCTCACTCACATCTCTCCCTCTCCGCCTTCCAAGGTTCCAGACTGTTTTTAAAAAAATAAAGGCCACAATCTTCTACATACTTACCTGGGAGAAAGACCATTACATTCAGTCAATGAAACTTACTTCTGAGAAGATACTACAGCAATGTATTTGCTAAAGGAAGCAGCCATTGTAGATGACGCAGGAGGGAGGGGGAGGGAGTATCTACTGAGCATGTGCCGTAATCAAAATGGCCACCAGATTTTTTAAGAGGCACAGTTTTAATTTAATAAAATTGACTTAAGCAAATTTTTTAAAAAAGAACAGCAGTTCCACCTACACCAGAATGGTAGGAAGTAGACCCTGCCATTGGATTAATTAATAAGGCTCCCAGAAGGTGAGAGCTGCGCAAAAATACTCGCAAACCCTCAGTTCAATTTTCGGTTTCAGATCCAGGGGATTCTTTAATCTTTTTATTTTAAACTGCTCTCCTTCCCTCAATCTTCCACCAATCTTCTTGAAATTTTCAGGTAATGTAAAACAAACATTTCTTTCTGGCACCTGTAAATTTCAGAAAGATTGGTGAAACACTGTCAATTTTATTACTGTTAGAATGACCCCCTCCCCCAATTATCACTTTAACATGGTGGAACGTGTTTTATACTGACAGCCCTTAACAAGGGAAGCACTGCTGTGCCTCCCTTAATATAAGCTATTTCCATACATCTTCCCCCAAAAACCCATGAAGTGGGAAGAAAACCACGTCCTCCCACCAAAAAATATCAAAGACTCCAATTCCACAAAACCTATCATTCTAAAATTTTGCAGGCTTAACTAGGACCACCTCTGGGGCTGTATGTCATTTCATAACAGCTGTTTTTCAGAAACATAGTGGAATAAGTGCACCCTTGTTTGAAAACCCCCAAACTGCAAGTGCTGGTCTTGCACCTACTCATCTAAAATCTGGCAGGCTCAATTCCCACAGAAGGGTTATTTATTTCTGCAGATTTCATTTTGTTCTGCCAAGCAATAAAAAAGTTATCAGCAATTCCTTTAATATCAAAATTTAAAGGCAAGTACCACAAAACTTCAGCACCTATTTGCTTAGAATGTGGCAGGTATAATTTCTTCATAAAGGGCTAGTATGCCTGCAAATTTAAGATGGACAAACAAAAGTTATAAAAAAGGAGGGCTACTGTGTTTGCCAATTTAATTTAAGACTGACAAACAAACAAAGTTATAGTGATTCTGTTGACTTCCAGTGATAGTTAATGGAAGGCATGAAAATTTGGATTTCCAAATTGTAGTCGATAGAAAATACAACGGTAAAAAAATAATTGAATATGGGACTATGTTTGAGGAATAAGGTTCACACTGAACAGAGTTACCAACTGTCTTTTAGTGGGGAGGGGGTGGGGTGAAAAGCAAGGCAGAAAGCTCAGTCTCCCCCACCACAATTTTTTTGAAGTTTTAGGGAACAGGCAAATTTTGGGTGTGCCCTTAGCAAAAACATTCGGGCTCTACCCCCAAACCTGCCCACACCCATTAGCCATCTGGCAAAACTCCTGGACATCATCCCCTGGCCCTATCCATGGAACTAGAATTTCTATATTTTATTTAAAGAGTTGGTAACTGTAGCCATTGTAGTTATATTTACGTTGCATGTGCATTAAACTGCATTCTATGTAGAAGAGTGACTCAAGATTATTTAGAATGACCATTTGTTGTAATTTAAAAGCCAAAAGTGGTATTGTGCCTTTTCTCACTCATGTCTGAGATCTGCTATTTATTATATAACAATAACATAGCAAGCAACTGAATTTAGCTAACTTGTCTTTCCTTCTTTTTTAAATTTCCTTAGCCCTGGGACAAATTATGCTGTATGTAGATGGGATGAATGGAGTAATAAATCATAATGAAACAATCCAGTGGCTGTACACTCTAATTGGGTCAAAGGTAAGAAGAACCCTATGTATTAAACAGTTTGTGAAAACTTTACCGTAGATTTTAAAAATATGTATGCATAAACAGCTTTAAAAAGATGGAGACTGTGTTGGTAATTCTTAAGAAATTGTATTAGATTGATCATAGAATCATAGAATAGTAGAGTTGGAAGGGGCCTATAAGGCCATCGAGTCCAATCCTCTGCTCAATGCAGGAATCCCCCTTAAAGCAAACCTGACAGATGGCTGTCCAGCTGCCTCTTGAATGCCTCTTGTATGGGAGAGCCCATGACCTCCCTAGGCAATTGGTTCTATTGTCATACTGCTCTAACAGTCAAGAGATTTTTTTCCTGATGTCCAGCCAGAATCTGGCTTCCTAACTTGAGCCCATTATTCCGTGTCCTGCATTCTGGGTTGATCAAGAAGAGATCCTGGCCCTCCTCTGTGTGACAACCTTTCAAGTATTTGAAGAGTGCTATCATGTCTCCCCTCAATTTTCTCTTTTCTAGGCTAAACATGCCCAGTTCTTTCAGTCTGTCCTTGTACAGCTTTGTTTCCAGCAAACAGGGAAGTACACACTTAAAGGGGAAAACTCCTTTTTTTTTTTTTTTTTTAGTAATAACTGCCTCTTTTTTAGCTAATGGAAATCATCCATGGAATGGTGTGCTTAGTGCTTACCTTTAATACTCTACTCGATTTGGGACATGGATACCTGAAGGGTTGCCTACTCTTAAGACAAATCTGCCCGTCTACTTATGTAATTTTTGAGGTCTTTGTTCAGGTGCCCCCCCTCCACTGAATTGAGGCAAGTGGGAGTTGGGGAGGACGTCCTTGGTTGTGACACCTTATTTATAGACTGCTCTCCTGTTTATGGAATGCTTTTCTCAGGGATGCCCACCTGGCACATAATATGATGTATTTGTAATACCAGTAAATCCCCTTTTTATTTTATGTGATGGACATTGTTTTAATTGTTATTAAGTATTATCCTGCTATTTGTTTATTTATTATTTGTTTATTACTGTTTATTGTTGCTTAAGTTTTACCTTTTAAACCACCCCATAAATGTTTTACATTGAAGGAGAGGCTATAAAGTGGTAAATAAAAACAGATCCCTTTCCATATACATAGTGGGAAGCACTGTATGGAGAAAAGAATTACAAAGCACATGCATAAAGTTACTGCAACATGCACTATATCTGGAGCTCCCCAGAAGTAGTGTTATCTCATTCTTTCCTCTGGCCTCAGTAGTACCTGCTTTATACTTCTGTACTCCCTTCTTTCCTTAAATGCTCCTATTCCATGCTAAACAATTTTCAAATTATGGATCATCCACATGCTGCTCTTGTGCAAAATCATAATCATAATCATAATTTTATTTCTTACCCCCCTCTCCCTATGGATCGAGGTGGGGAACAACATTTGTACAATAACAATATAAAAAGAGCATATTCATTAAAAAAAAAACCTACGGTTTACAAAAACAATGTTAAGGCTCTGTAGTTTCCAACCAAGCACCAAAAAGCAGGGAAATTGGGAGTTAAGGCTCCCAAGCCTTAACGCCACATCCTCCCTAAGGAGGCAGAAAGTGCAAGTGAAATTCTCATTCTCCCAAAGCAGATAAACCATGAGGACAGGGTGGAGAAAATGATATGCAGAGGTGACTGTGGGGTTGTGGAAAACTGATCACAAACAACTTAGGGCCACCTACTTCTCTTTTTTTGTTTAGAGCAGCCCTTCCCCAACCTGGTGCCCTCCAAAGGTGTTGGACTACAACTCTCATCATTGCAAGTCAGTATGTCCCATGGTCAGGAATGCTGGGACTTGTCATCTCAAACATCTGGAGGATAGCAGGATGGGGGAACGCTGTTCCATATCCTTACCAATTACAGGGTTCCCAATACTTTTCTCTCACACACATCTTGCATATAGTAGCATGACTGATAACAAAAGGGGAACTATTTGTTGCAAATGTAGAACCAGAGCATGTGCCAGGCACTTTCAACTTTTGGTCAATATCCTGCCCTTCAAAGAACCAATGTTTTTTTTTTTAAAAATGTGTTTATACAAAATATACTATTCAGTCCCCACAATCCCTCCACAGTACATCATCTCATCAAAGCGACAGAGGAGCAGAAAAGGTTTAGTTCAGCTGTCTTGAACTACTTTCACATGAGATTAGTTTGCAATCCTGTACCACTTGGGGGTAAGCCGTAGTGAATTCAGTGGCACTGACTTCTGAGAAGCCATGTATAGGATTCAAGTGTAAACGAACCTTCTCCAGTCTGCTGCTCTCCAGATGTGTTGCACTATAACTCCCATGTTATGGGGAAGACAAAAATCATTTGATCATTAATTTAAAAATCATACTTACACATGAAAATATTAGGTGGTAGCTCTGCCTTTGATCTCACACTGCTGAACACGTAAGAGAAATCTTCTGTGTTAGTCCCCCAAAACCATACATGATATTTAATAAACAGACATCCTATGCCATGTGTTGAAAACTAATGTTGACGTCTGAAGGACTATCTGGAGAAGGTATTCAAGATCCATTCATAAATAAATAAATAAATAAATTGTCGCTTCATTTGGTTTAGACAGTTTATTTAAAGTTATGCAGCTCTGTTGTAGTTCATTTATTGATCGCATATCTTAATCCTGGAAAGCATCATACCTTAGAACAGATATGAGCAGAAAATAGATCCACCTTGATGTTTTGGACATCAACTCGCTCCATTCCTGCTCACTGCCCATGCTATAGGGGCTTTTACGAGTTGAATTCCAAAACATCTTGAGATCTATATTCTGCCAGCCCTTGCTGTAGAACAGCATTCCCCAACCTGGTGCTCATCAGATGTGTTGGATTGCAACTCTCAACATGAGGAGATGCTCTAAAAAAAGAGAAGTAGGTGGTCCTAAGTTGTTTATCATCATTTCCCACAAACCCACAGTCACCTCTGCATATCATATTGCCTATCCAGATGCTTGAGATGACAAGTCCCAGCATTCCTGACCATGGGACATACTGACTTACAATGATGGGAGTTGTAGTCCAACACCTTTGGTGGCCTTAAGTTGTTCGTCATCAGTTTTCCACAACCCCACAGTCACCTCTGCATATCATATTCTCCTTAAGTAGGTGGCCTTAAGTTGTTCGTCATCAGTTTTCCACAACCCCACAGTCACCTCTGCATATCATATTCTCCATCCTGTCCTCATGGTTTATCTGCTTTGGGAGAATGAGAATTTCACTTGCACTTTCTGCCTCCTTAGGGAGGATGTGGCGTTAAGGCTTGGGAGCCTTAACTCCCAATTTCCCTGCTTTTTGGTGCTTGGTTGGAAACTGTAGAGCCTTAACGTTGGTTTTGTAAACCGTAGGTTTTTTGTTTAATGAATATAACTTATCCTCATGCAGGACCTGGAACATCATGACTTGTCAAGGCCACACAGTGAGTTTGGAGGGCAATTGGGGCTTTTCATCTAGCTCTTCCATGTCCAAATCCACTTCAACATAGTAGCCTTCAGAATGCCACAAGAGAAGAGTCTCAGTGTTTCTTTCATCCTCCCTTCTCTTTCTTTTTCTTGATCCATTCATATGCTTTTCTCCACTCTTGCTTTTCTGCAATCCCATTCTTTTGGGTGTAGTATTCTCATTTCCCTCTCCTGTATTGTATAAACCAAGCGATTAGACAATTTGTGTTTTACAGGGCAATCCTATACAGTTTACTCAGAAGTAAGCCCCAGTGAGTTCAATTGGGTTTGTTCCCAGGGAAGTAGGTATAGGATTGTAACATAAGGGGATTTTTAACAGGTCCCTCTTGGATTGCCATTTTGGGAGCCTGAACGAGGGGAGAGGGCAGCACACCTGCTACACTCTTGTTTCAAACCATATGTGATTATTCCTCAGGAGCAGAGGCATCTCTAGCTCATTCAGTGGTTCAACACACTGACAGACAATTGTGCACAAGCTATGTCTGCCAAAAGCACAAATTCCTTCACTGAACAAAAGAATGATGTTGTAATTAGATATAAACACAGAATGAGATATAAAGAATATATACAACAAACACTCCTAAAATGTACTGCTTTTTAAGTCTTCTATATAGCGGAGAGCAGGTCTTCAATCCTTACTAAGAATTTTGCATACAGACACATGCATATGACACTCAGATCTTTTTTTAAAAAAAATGGCATTATGGTTCTTCCAAAAGACCCAAAGAGTCATTTATTGATTGATTGATTTGATTTGATTTTATCTGTCTCAGGGTGACGTACCAAAAAAATTATAATGCAGTTCACTTCAGAGTAAGTGAGAAATCATCTTTCCCATATCCTTTTGATCATCCCTTCTGTCTCTGTTACTCATGATGTGTGAAAATAAGAGTGCAGCAAGGACAGATAAAGTCTGTAATCATGATATGTTTGGCTCACCAAGGAATGTAGGAAGTCCCACATTTTCACACTGTATGTGTGGTCATATACAGCAAGATGTGTACTGGGAAGTCCTGGGATTTTTAAATTCCCCTTTTCTGCTATAGAAAATCAACCCACAGCACCACCTAACAGAGCAAATTGAGAATAGCAGGATGAATGGCAAAATTGGGAGTAACACAAAGATGCATGCTGCACTTCAGCAGATTTTAATATTTATACCCACTATGTTTTTTAAATCTTAGTAACTGTTTACGTCTTACTCATTTCTAGGGTAAGGTGTTTGTGTGTTTAACATTGGATTGGGTTGGACTAAATTACTTCCTGAGATCCCTTCCAACTTAGTAGTTCATTTTAAGAGAGGCCTGGCCAGGTCTGATCCAGAAAAATCCATTGGTAGATAACTTAGAGATGATATGTTGCCGTGGGAACCTCATAGTTGGCTATTGGCTCTTAATGGTTAACCTTATCAATGGCTAGCAAATATCAAAATACGACCACCACCCCAGCCAAGTGTCTATGTGTAAAGGACAGCAGGGACAGATGATGTCATGGCTCAGGGATCAGTCCAGTCCCCAAATCCAAAATGTTCCCTGCCCCTGTCTTAGTACATTAGATTGTCTATGGTCTTTACAGTTCCATACTGCACCTCCAGAGGATAGGACTTGAAACTAAGAATCATAGAATAGTAGAGTTGGAAGAGGCTTATAGGGCCATTAAGTCCAACCCCCTGCTCAATGCAGGAATCTACCTTAAAGCATCCCTGACAGATGGTTGTCCAGCTGCCTCTTGAATGCCTATAATGTGGGAGAGCCCACCACCTCCCTAGGTCATTGGTTCCATTGTGGTATTGCTCTAACAGTCAGGAAGTTTTTGCTGATGTCCAGCTGGAATCTGGCTTCCTGTAACTTGAGCCCATTATTCCATGTCCTGCATTCTGGGACATGGATCCTGGCCCTCCTCTGTGTGACAGCCTTTCAAGTATTTTAAGAGTGCTATCATGTCTCCCCTCAATCGTCTCTTCTCCAGGCTTAACATGCCTAGTTCTTTCAATCTCTCCTCATAGGACTTTGTTTAGGGTGACCAGATTATGACAATCAAAATCCCGGACCCCACTCGCCACCCCCGCCACCCAAAACAACCCCCCCACCGCGCGCCCGCACCACCACCCCACCCGCGCCGCGCTGCACCGCCCCGTGCTCCTTACCTGGGCGTCCGCTTCCCTTCGGTGCTCAGAGTCTACTGAGAAACAGGCTTCCTGGCCTGTCTCTCAGTATGCACCGGGTGATGATGTCATCACCCAGCGCGCTACTGAGGGACAGGCCATGAAGCCTGTTTCTCAGTAGATTACGAGCACCGAGGGAAGCGGACGCCCCAGCAGGTAAGTGCCTCGCGCTGCCCATCTCCCGCCAGCGCCACGTGACCCCCCCGCCCCCCCGGTTTTCCCCCGCTGCCCCCGGTTGCCCCGGATCGGCCTAGGTTTCCAGGTTAGGACCGGGAAACCCCGGGCCATCTGGACACCCTAACTTTGTTTCCAGACCCCTTATCATCCTCGTTGCCCTCGTCTGAACATGCTCCAGCTTGTCTGCATCCTTCTTGAAGGGTGGTGCCCAGAACTGGATGCAATACTCAAGATGGAGCCTAACCAGTGCCGAATAGAGGAGAACCAGTACCTCCCGCGATTTGGAAGCTATACTTCTATTAATACAGCCCAAAATAGCATTTGCTTTTTTTGCAGCCACATCACACTGTTGGCTCCATCCCATCTAAGAACAACTCCATCCCATCTAAGGCTTACTGTTAGCCCAGTTGTGTCAGGTAAACAGAGCTGGGCCAGAAGTGGCAGTCCAAGAGACCATCCAACGTTCCCTACCTAACCTCAAGTAAGGGGACAAAGGGAGGGAGGCTACCTGGAACCTCTTTTGGAGAACAAAATGAGCAGAGAAACAACAGGAATTATTTGAGAGTCTACAGGCATCCAACTGTCAGCAGCACCTACCTGTTACCAGTCTAGGAGCTGTTTTGGATTCCCCAGCTCTGAATGTACCTGGTATAAGTTGCTCCATCATCCATGATTTTTCAGGTCACTTGGCATGGGGGCAGAGGAATGACAAAGTGGGTCATTCTCCCCCTTCCCTATGTATAGGGTTTAAGTGATAATACATGACTGTCTCCCTAGCCTGTGCCTCCTCAGGCCAGCTTCCTTGGCAACATCCTACAAAGAGCTTCCAAGCTATTCCTGAGAGTCCTCTGCCTAGTGCTCACATCCAACCAGAACTCAGTGTTGTATGTCAGGAGTCAATGTGCTCCCTCACCTCACCTCCACATCATATTCATGGTCAGAGATGGTTTAGCCCAAAGCAGGAAAAATGTAGTATCAGTGATTCAGCATTGTAACATTTTAGACGGTGGGAGGAAGGGGAACACTTGTAATCATAGACACCATAACATACTGAAAACACAACATAACAGGAAGGTGTGGCAGGAATTTGAGTCCCCCAGGGAGGCCTATAACTCCCTCTTATGAGAAAGGGGTCATTTATTGTCACAGATCCCTTATGAGAAAGATCTTTACTCTAATTCTTTATAATGCTTTGATACAGTAACTGGCCTAAATGTAGACTAGGGATGAATAACCCTAAAATGGGAAGGGACCTCCCATAGATCAGTGACATCCCACCCAAATAACTTCAAAGGAGTTATATTCATGCAAGCAACTAAACTCAGTTTACAGTGGAGACCAAAGATACTCACGTATGGTTTCTTAAAGGTATGTTTATTGAAGAAGACACATCAGCTGAGGAAGCCAGAGATAGACCTCTGACTGAATTAAGTATATTGGGTATCACTCTTATATAGGAAACTGGAAACATCAGAATTAGCATCTCTAGCCTTTTGTACTGAATCACCTTTGTACTAAGGGAAAGTTTACAATAATACAGGGTAGTACATAGGAATGATGTAATTTGTCTCTAAGTCAAAACAGAGAAAGGCGCCACATATGAATGATGGAGGTCAAGATAAACTAAAACAATACAGAATGCATATGGTTGCTAGTGGACCAAAGTTCATTATGGTGAGGCTTAACACATCTAGCTAGTACATTGCTGGTTCTATCTTACAGGAGAACAGATACATGTGTTTATTAGAAGCATGAAATCAATATTAGTTTCTCAATCATTTAAATGTTGTTATCACAAGCTATTGGTATGATCATACCTGAAATATTCCCGCAACAGAAGGTTGCCATTAAGAAGCAACATAATGAAGAATTGCTATAAAGTTGGCAAATGCTGGTGATAGGACATTACAGATCCTTTCTGTGCTTCTTGCTGTTCTGCTTCTAGATTTTATGACTTTTAATCTGTGCTGGTTTTTAATAGTTTGTGGGCTACACTGTATTTATTGTATTTTAATCTGCACGACACCTACAGAGATTATGAGGTAGTTGAGAAATTTAATGAACAAATAATAAATGAATAAAATAAATATTTAGAATTAGATCAGCCCTTTGGCCCTGATCTAATTCACTGCTCTCTCTGTCTGATTTTATATAAAAAAGGGAAACGTCATGGATCTCTGACATTTCTTCTGGTTTGATGCTCAGTTGGTAAGAGAGAGAGTATGTTGCAAAAGTATTTGCTGTCACACAGGATTTAAATGGCCTCTCCCACTCCTAGTCATCTTTGGGAACTTTGGCAGAGTGGAGCTTGGTTTTGAAAATGAAATGTATACTTGTGTCCTAAACATGCACACTGACTTTCATTCAGTCATCATGGGAGATATTGTACTAGGTTGGGTATTTCCTACCCCTCTTGAAGATGGGTGAAGAGATTGAACTGGATTTTTGATCACTGTCATACCAGTGATCAAGGGAGATACCCTATTACATTGTCTTTTACACTTGTCCTGTTCCTCTTAAAATGTGTGCAGAGGTCAAGCTGGATTAATCCTTAAAACAGAACATTATCCTGAACATGCTGCACACCATTTTTTGATTCCAACACCTCAGTTTTCAGGGGCAGATGTCAAATTGCTTCAGGGTAGAGGTTGAATTGGTCCCCTGATCCCTCTGTAGGGGACATCAGGGGGTGGGGCAATACCTCTGACATAATCCATCCCCAGTTTTGCTGCACCTAACCAGGCAAAGCCCAACACAGCAAAGTCTCCTTAGCCAAGGCACTGGGTAGAGGAGTCCACCTCAACAGGGAGGCTTTGCCTGCCCTTTGCCTTCCCCCACTGGGAAGAATGCGGGGAGGGCCAAGCACTTAGTATAATGCTCATCTTAGCAATTGGGAGAGGGTGCAGTATTCAGGGGGATCTCCTGATCAGAGATAACAGTGGTTATTCCTCTTCCCACTAGCCACCAGGGCATGGGGAATTGGGAAGGAGAGGGGTTTGTCTTTCGGGATGGAGGTTCCCCCTTCCTGTTCAAGAGAACTGTTGCACTGTGTTATATTAGCATTTTCCTCTCACCCCCTTTGAAAATAAGTGTGGAGGCTGCGTTGGTACTCAAACATAAAATGTAGAATTGTGTCGAGTGTGTTTACCATATCTCATTTTGATAAGTAACTCCTCTGAAACTTTAGTAGAGGCAAAACACAATGAAACAAGTGTCAAAATTCTCATAGAGACTCAACACCTGAATTTTGCAGATCAATGGAGAAAAGCTATTATTGTACAGCTGGAATAAATCCTGGAGTTTACCTCTAACCTGAGGGAAAGATTCCATCCTTCACCAAGGTTCATCAACAGAGACAAGTGGTTTCTCATGCTACCAGCAGTTCAACATCTACTGGACATAAAGGTCTTAGAAACCTGCCCCTTGGGAGCAGAGGCTCTCTGGGTTCCATTCAGTTTTGTTGTTGGTTCCCAAAATTGGCATACCAGATCCCTTCTGGAGTTGAAATGGTTTAACAGTTTCTTGAAGAAAAGAGACTTCAAGCAGGAGTATTCAGAGCTATAGTATTGGATTGGGAGTAGGGAGATCTGGGTTCAAGTCCCCACTCAGCCATTCAAGCTCACTGGGTGACTTTGGGCCAGTCACAGACTCTCAGACCAACTTACCTCGCAGGATTGTTGTTGTGAGGATGAAATGGAGAGGAGGATTATGTACGCCTCCTTGGGTTCCTTGGAGGGGAAAAAGTGGGATATAAATGCAATAAATAAGTAAAATCAGTTGTTGCTGCCATTGACCCCTGGACTTGCTTTCATCCATAGACTTTGCAAAGCTTACCTGCACAGTCTCATATGCCCAGTCTACAGGACAGTTTTCCAGTTTATATAGAACAACAAGCACTTCCAGGACTAAGCTCTGCCCTTCAGTCTCATGACAGGTCCCAGAGTCTTCATGAAAGTGTTGGTGGCTCTGGTAGTGCACCTAAGATTCCAAGTAATTGTCCTCTATCCTTATTTGGATGACATTTTTATTCAGGTGAAATGCAAGAGGGGGATATCACGGATATCCAAACCATCTTAGAATGTCTCTATGTTTTGGGCTTCATGGAACTTTCTACTAGGGATGTGCACTGGATCGGACCCGATCCACGATCCGAGTCCGGTCCAGTGGGAAATCGGATAAATTATCCGATTTCCGATCCCGCAGCTGGATCGGCCGATCCAATCCGAACCGGTCCGAAAAAGCTCCGAACCGGTTCGGCGGATCGGCGGATCGGCGGGCGCCCACTGGCGCCCACCGCCGCTTCCATTGGCGGGCGCCAGCGGGCGCCCGCCGATGAAAGTGGACAGCGGGGGGGGGGAGGAGGGGGGCACTTACCTTCTCGGCCCGGTGGCTCCCGTCCGGCGCCGGCGCCTACTACTACTAGCAGGCTCCGCGGCCTGCTCTAGGGTGGCGCGCCGGGTGATGTCATCACCCGGCGCGCTACTCTAGAGCAGGCCGCGGAGCCTGCTGGTAGTAGTAGGCGCCGGCGCCGGACGGGAGCCACCGGGCCGGGAAGGTAAGGAGGGGGTGCGTGGAGGGGAGGAGGGGGCGCGCGGAGGGGGGAGGGGGGCCCTTACCTTTCCGGCCCGGCGGCTCCCGTCCGGCGCCGGCGCCTACTACTCCCAGCAGGCTCCGCGGCCTGCTCTAGGATGGCGCGCCGGGTGATGTCATCACCCGGCGCGCTACTCTAGAGCAGGCCGCGGAGCCTGCTGGAAGTAGTAGGCGCCGGCGCCGGACGGGAGCCGCCGGGCCGGAAAGGTAAGGAGGGGGTGCGTGGAGGGGAGGAGGGGGCGCGCGGAGGGGGGACGGGGGGCCCTTACCTTTCCGGCCCGGCGGCTCCCGTCCGGCGCCGGCGCCTACTACTCCCAGCAGGCTCCGCGGCCTGCTCTAGGATGGCGCGCCGGGTGATGTCATCACCCGGCGCGCTACTCTAGAGTAGGCCGCGGAGCCTGCTGGAAGTAGTAGGCGCCGGCGCCGGACGGGAGCCGCCGGGCCGGAAAGGTAAGGAGGGGGTGCGTGGAGGGGAGGAGGGGGCGCGCGGAGGGGGGAGGGGGGAGGGGGGCCCTTACCTTTCCGGCCCGGCGGCTCCCGTCCGGCGCCGGCGCCTACTACTCCCAGCAGGCTCCGCGGCCTGCTCTAGGATGGCGCGCCGGGTGATGTCATCACCCGGCGCGCTACTCTAGAGTAGGCCGCGGAGCCTGCTGGAAGTAGTAGGCGCCGGCGCCGGACGGGAGCCGCCGGGCCGGAAAGGTAAGGAGGGGGTGCGTGGAGGGGAGGAGGGGGCGCGCGGAGGGGGGAGGGGGGAGGGGGGCCCTTACCTTTCCGGCCCGGCGGCTCCCGTCCGGCGCCGGCGCCTACTACTCCCAGCAGGCTCCGCGGCCTGCTCTAGGATGGCGCGCCGGGTGATGTCATCACCCGGCGCGCTACTCTAGAGTAGGCCGCGGAGCCTGCTGGAAGTAGTAGGCGCCGGCGCCGGACGGGAGCCGCCGGGCCGGAAAGGTAAGGAGGGGGTGCGTGGAGGGGAGGAGGGGGCGCGCGGAGGGGGGAGGGGGGAGGGGGGCCCTTACCTTTCCGGCCCGGCGGCTCCCGTCCGGCGCCGGCGCCTACTACTCCCAGCAGGCTCCGCGGCCTGCTCTAGGATGGCGCGCCGGGTGATGTCATCACCTGGCGCGCTACTCGAGAGTAGGCCGCGGAGCCCGCTGGTAGTAGCCGCCGGCGCCGGACGGGCCGAGAAGGTAAGTGGCGGGGAAGGGGGCTTACCCCCCCCCGGAGCCGTCCGCTTCTATCCGCTGGCGCCCGCGGGCGCCAGCGGATGGAAGCGGGCGGCCCCAGGGGGGGTAGGGAGCGCGGGGGAGGGGGTTTACCTGCCGGGGCCGTCCACAGCGGACGGCCCCGGGAGGGGGGAGGGAGTTAGGCCCCCCCTTACCCACCCGCCGCCATTTTTTCCTCATAGACTTGCATTGCAATGCAAGTCTATGGGGAAAAAAATGGCGGCCGATCCAAAAATTTACGATTTTTGGGTCGGGATCGGACTCGATCCGGTCCGGGGGGCCTCCGATTTTGTCCGAACCGGTCCGGGACAAAATTGGAGGTCCCGATCCGGGTCCCGATCCGATCCGGGGGGTCCGTGCACACCCCTACTTTCTACTCCAAACTCAGGTGACTTACTTCCTGGGAGTACACCTAAACACCAAGAACTACTGTATGTTCCTTTTAAAATAAAAGAAAGGAAGAAGGGAAAGATTCAGGAATTTACAAGGAAAGTGAGGACTTCTCCACAGGAGGATTTTATTTATAGCAATTATTGATATCCTAACTTTCAGGATACTAATAATTCCAAGGCGATGTTAATAATAATAATAATAATAATAATAATAATAATAATACAGATAAAATCACTCAGAGAATTCTTCCACACTAAAAACACCCCCATTCATAAAGCCATAATAACAGCCATAGTAACAGCAGATAAAAATTACACCCCACTCAACCTAGCACTACAAAATGAAGACCAAACATGACCACTCACACTCTCAGAGAAAAAAAAAAGAAAAATGGGAACAAAAAGCACTCCATGGAAATCACTACAACATAATACAGAACCCACGAATAAACAAAGAACAATCATACGAATGGCTCAGGAAGGGTGAGCTATTTCCAGAAACAGAAGGATTCCTAAGGATTCCTAAGGATTCCTAAGGATCAAGTTATAGCCACTAAGAACTACCAAAAATACATCATAATGTCACCTTTCCCCGGTTTTGTTTGTTATAGTTATTGAAATGTTAACTAATGTAATTAGAGAAGATGAAAGTATTATAGGGATAGGGAATAAGGAAAGATTAAAATAAGTTTGTTTGCAGATGATACCCTATTAACTATTGAGAACCCAATAGAAAAAATGGAGAAAATAAAGGCACATCTTAAGGAGTTTGGGGAAGTGACAGGGTTGCAGGTAAATTGGGATAAATCCAAGATTATGTTATTTAATTATAAAAAAGAGGAAGAGCAAGGTTTGATCAACAAGAAGAAGAATATTAAGATAAAGAATTTAATTAAATATTTAGGAATAAATATTACAAGAAACTTAGAAAATTTAGAAAAGGAAATTTTTAATAAAGATGGAGATTAAGAAAAAATTAGAGGAGTATAGAAAAATTAAATTTTCATGGTTTGGAAGAATAGCGATTATTAAAATGAAGATTTTGCCTAAGGTAATTTTTTTATTTAGAATGCTACCAATTAAAGTGTCGGAAATAGAATTGAAGAGCTGGCAAATTATGATAAATATTTTTTGTAATGGGAATAAGAAAGCAAGAATAAACAAGGCGAAATGGTATAAATCTCAGAAACTGGGAGGTTTGGGTCTTCCTAACATAAAATTATATTATATAGCTAACCAATTAAGATATATAATAGATAGTATGGCAAGAGTAAATGAATTAACTTGGTTAGAGTTAGATACATAGAGATGGATTTGGGATTAAGAAATGTTTTCTTTATTAGTTTTTTAAAACTTTAAAATTTTTATTTCAAAACTCAGAACTACAATTATACCATTCTTTTCCATTCTTTATACACCAAGTGCACCCATCACCAGGACCAATTCCTCTTCATTACATTTTCCAAAATTGTGATACTTCTTGCACAGGTTTGTGTCCTTTCCCTCTTAACATTACATGTTCTAAAAATAATTTCCATATATTTTCAAATTCATTTCTATTACATATTCCCTTTTCTACTTTAATATTACATGTTAATTTATCATTAATAGCAATATCACAAACCTCTTAATACCACTCATCCATTTGATAATTATCCTGCATCTTCCATTTCCTTGCTATTATTAATCTTACTGCAGTTAGTGACATAGTAATTAAATCCTTAATATTCTGATTACATTTCATCCCCTCATATATTGATAATAACGCAATCTTTGGGGATGACTCCAAATCAATTCCTTTTATTTCTTTATATACCATTTGCCAAAACTTTTGTACATATTTACATGACCACCACATATGAACATACGTGCCAGTTTGTTATCCTCTCTAACATAATACTGAATATTTTTAACTATTTGATTCAATCTAACTGGTGTTAAATACCATTGCCATATTAATTTATAATAATTTTATTTTATCCTTACTGATAAAGTTTTCAAATTCCTTGCTCCCCATAACTTCACCTAATTCTGATTACTTATTAAAGTTTTCATATCATTTTCCCACACCAATTTGCAACCATCCCCTTGTTCCTCTTTTACCATCAATATTTTATAAATTTCACTTGTTATACCTTTTAATACCATATTTTGTTCCTTCTCTCGTCTTTGCGTTATCATTTCTTCAAATATCGTATATTCTCTACATTTTTTATTTTCTTTTACCCACTTCTTTATCCACTGTTCCAACTGCATACAATTAATCCATGAAACTTTCTCTCCCCTGAGTGTTTCTTTTATTTGATTTAAATTATCCATCTTTATCACTCTTTCTAATCTATTTATATTTTGTTTTCTTAATATTTTCCCCATTACTATTTTTAGATTTTCTGGGAAATTCTCCATCATTTCTACTGGAGTTAATGGGGAGACGGCGGGTATTAATTTAATCTTATTCTTAGCCCAAATCTCCAAAATATTCTTCAATAATGAAATCCTAATTCTTTGTAAAAATTTCTTATTAATTTTATTAAAATATATATTTTCCAATTCCATTTCCACTTCTTTGGATTCCAATTCTAACCAACACTTTTCTCCCAAACCTAAAATACCTTCCACTACTTATCTTAATTGGTTAGCCAAATAATATCTCTTCAAATTAGGAAGGCCTAACCCTCCTGTTCCCTGTTGTTTATACCACATTTTCTTATTTATTCTAGATTTCTTATCTCCATTACTAAAATTGTTAAACATTGTTTGCCATTTCTTCAACTCTATTTCTGATATTTTAATTGGCAACATCCTAAATAAAAAAATAATTTTAGGTAATATCTTCATTTTTAATAATGCTATTCTACCAAACCATGAAAGTTTTATCTTTTGATATTCCTCCAATTTCTTTTTAACCTCCTGCCTTAATCTATTATAATTTGCCTCTTCCAATTTATCCAAATTCTCTGTTATATATATTCCTAAATATTTTATTTTTCCTTTTAATTTAATATTCATTTCCCTTTTGGCTAGTTCTTGCTTCCCTTCTTCTCTATAATTAAACGTCATCATCTCTGACTTGGGCCAGTTTATTTGTAATCCCATCATCTCTCCAAATTCCTCCAGCCGTAATTTCCCCATCTTCTCAATTGGTTCTTGAATTGAAAGTAATGTATCATCTGCAAATAAACTTATTTTAATTTCTTCTTTTTTCCCTATCCCCTTTATAGTCATATCTTCTCTAATTGCATTCACCAAAAGCTCTATAACCATTGCAAATAAAATTGGGGAAAGGGGACAACCTTGTCTAGTTCCTCGGGCTAGAGACAATTGTTCTGTAATACCATCATTGACCATTACCTCTGCTACATTTTCCAAATATAACAGATCTATTAATCCCTTAAATTTTCCTCCAAATCCCATAATATCTATTAATATTTTTAATGTTGGCCACTCCACACAGTCAAAGGCCTTAAAGATATCTAGGGCTATTATACCCGCTTGTATTTTATCATTCTTTATAATATTTATCATATTCAATACCCTACCTATTAAACTTGACATCTGTCTACCTGCTACAAATCCACATTGATCCTTATTAATATATTCATGCATAAATGTATTCAATCTTTTCACCATTATTGCTGTCTTAGCATCCTGATTTAACAATGATATAGGTCTATAAGATACCGGATCTGTTAGTTCTTTATCTGGTTTTGGGATTAAGACAATTAAAGACTGCTTCCACGATGGTGGGGCCTTCTCCCCATTTATTATTTGATTATATAATATTTTTAATTTAGGCACCAACATATTCTTAAAATTTTTGTAATATTCCGAACCCAATCCATCCATTCCCGGGGATTTCCCCACTTTTAATTCATCTATTACTCCTCCAGTTTCTTCCTCTGTTACCGGTTGTTCCATCACTTCCCTATCCAGTTCTTGTATTTTTATTTTCCAGTATTTCTCAATATATTCCCTAATCTTTTCCAATGACTTGTTATTTGATGTATATAACTCTTGATAGAATTCTTGAAAATATTGTAATTTATCTTTCATGAAATTATTAATCTTACCTGATTTAACTTTTATAGTCCCAATTGGATTTCCCATTTTCCTTGACTCTGTGGATCTGACCAACATTTTAGAATTCCTGTTGCTATATTCAAAATATTATCTTTTTCAATATATCAAATTACTCTGTATTTTCCCAATTTCTATACCCTCTAATTCCTTCTTTTTTGCCTGTAATTGGGCCCCAATAATTTTATTTTTATTTTTTATATATTCATCCTCCAATTCCCTAATATTTTTTTTCCAATCTTACCCTCTCCTCCTCTTATTGTCTCTTTAATTTACATGATTCCCTAATGCATATTCCTCTCATCACAACCTTCATTGTATCCCAAATTATAGCCTGAGTGGACTCCCCATTATAATTTATTTGCCATGTATCCTCTATTTCTTTTTGAATCTTTTCTATCATTTATTTATATTTAAATATTCTTGTGTCCACTCTCCATCTTTTAGCTTCCTTATAATCTTTCTGAACCTTCATCTCCATATTTATTAATGCATGATTTATTCCTACTTCTATTACTTTTATTAATAAACTCTTAGAAATAAAAAAGTAATCTATTCTGGTATAGCTCTTATGTACAGCTGAATAGAAGGTATATTTCCTTTCCTCCCCTTCGTTTAACCTCCAAACGTCGAACATTTCCTTTGCTTTCATTAATACATTTAAGCTTGTTACATTTTGCCGCCTATCATTTATATTGGGATTAGTTTTATCTTTATTTTTATCCATTACCATATTAAAATCTCCTCCCACTATAATGTTGCCTTTTTGAATTCCTTGCATTTCCTTGAACACTTTATTATAAAAGTTTTCTTGCTTTTCATTCGGGGCATAGATATTTACCAATGTGTAATCTTCATTAGCTATCTTCCCCTGTATAATTATATACCTCCCCTGTTCATCTTTTTTTCCTTTCATATCAGTAAAACCACATTTCTCTGAAATTATCATTGCTACCCCTCTAGCTTTAGATGTTCCATATGCTTTCTCGTAGATATTCGCCCATCTTAATTTAATTTCATTAGCCCCTTCTTTAACTTGATGTGTTTCCTGTAAAAATACAATGTCAGCTTTATCCCTATTCAATACATTTTCTATTCTCGTTCATTTTATCATCGTCCCCAGCCCTTTAACATTTAATGATGTTACTTTCAAGTTACTACGCATAATATTTTTAAATAACAAATTGTCTTTTCTGTTGGTCCTTATTAGTGCTCTACCTTTTCCCCACCCTCTAACCACCCCACTTCCTCCCCCCCACCCCCAATTCCCTTCCCCTCCCTCCCTTCCCCTCCCCAATTATTCATTCCCCCCTCATGCCTGAGGAGTTAACCTCGTCCAAAGACCCAAAGATCAATCCGGGGGGGGGGGAGACGCTCCTCCAGGATCCCCAACAGCAGCCACCCTCAGTCCTCGGTCAATTTATATTTCCCTCATCGTCAGCTAACTTATATTTAATTCTCTGTTTTAAGAACTTTCTTCTATTTATTGTTTCCAACTGCTCCTTCCTCCGGCTCCATTAATCCCAGCTCTTGTAATAGTTGTATGCCTTGTTCCGATGATGTAATCCTGTATTGTCGATCCTTCCACTGAAACTTCAAGAACACTGGATAACCCCACATGTATCTCACATTCTTCTTCATCAGCACCACTGTTCAAACTTTCATAGTTTTCCTCCAATTGATTGCACTAGGGTTGATTGATACTTCATTCACCCCGGGGCTTGTCTTGCTGCTTTCATAAATTGCTCTTTTTTATAATAACTCACAAACTTTATGATGACATCTCTAGGCACTACTCCGCTTCTTCTGCCTCCGATTCTATATATTATTTTCATGTCCCATTCTTCCCATGCCATGTCTGGAGTTATATCCTTAATCCACCCCATAACTCGATCTCTCAAAATTCTAAGGGTTTTCACCCGATGATTCTGCAAAGAATCTGAGATAAAAGTTAGAGCATCTTGCCCAATCCTCCAAGTCAATTATTTTCAACTGCATTAAATCAAATTGTTCCGTCTGGTTCTGTATAGCTGTTTCATTTGCCAAAACTTTTTTCTCCACCTTTTCAATCTTCAAATTGACCTCCTTCATTTCCTTTTTCATTTCTGAAATACTTCTATTTTTTTCAACTACAACTCCCATCAACACCTTTTTTAAAGAGATTCATTGCTGTCTTCCATCATTTTTTGCATCTTTCCATTATTATGTGTCATCATCTGCTGCATCATATCTTTAATGCTCTCAATCAGTTCTGTCTGCTGCATTGTGGCGTCTGATGTTTTAGATCTAGCTGCAGCTGCCTTTGGGTCAACTACTCCCTCCTTCCCTTTCTTCTCCCTTCTGGTTTTCTGGGAGTCATTATTATTATTATTATTGCCAGTTGAGGTCGGCATCTGAGATTCCACTCTAGCCAATCTAGCTGCTGTATTATCCGATGGTCTCCCGGTAGACTTATTTCTAAGCCAAAGTGGAATTTTCTGTTGTTTTTTAAAGTCTTTCTTTGACATTGGATCTGCTCCAACACAGACTCTGGAAAGGCTGAAAGCGAAAGTAGCCTGCTCCAGCTACACCAATTATCAAAGAGAGTTCTTTCAAGGTTTTCAGCCTCTCTTATCTTTCCCACACAGTACTTTCTCTTTATACTCACATTTGAAGCTCTTTTAACGAGGCTATTAACTTTACATTTTATCTATGACCTGAGCTCGAGAGTTTTGCTGCTCGCTCATTACCCCTGGAAGTCCATTCCCCCTTTTCTTTATTAAACCAACTAGGAAGTTGTTAGAAAGAATAGAAAATCTGCTTTTAAACAATATTTTAGAGATATGGGTAAAATACAAAAATAAATTATTACCAGATATCTCCCCTTTGACTCCAGTGCTGTTGTTGGAGAATTTTCCAATGACTTTAAGAAAGAAAATAGAAACAGTATTAAGAGAACAGAAGGTTATAAAAATAAAAGATTGGCTGAAAAAGATGATGAGTAAGGAACAAATAGAAGAACTGCTGAAAGGGAGAAAGATATCATGGTTTAAAGGTATACAATTAGAGCAATGGATGCAGAATTGCTTAAAGAAAAATAAAGAATGTAGAGATTTTACAAGATTTGAAAAAATGATTGTAAGGAGAGAAGAAGAGGGGGGAATAAAATAGTAAAAGGTATGACAAATGAAATTTATAAAATGCTGATAGAAGGTGAAGAACAACAAGATCATCTTGTTGTTCTTCACCTTCTTATATCATGGGATTATGATATAAACAAACAAATAAGTGATCAAAGCTGGGAGAAGATATGGGACTTGTGTATATTGAAAACTATGGCAGTAAGGATAAAGGAGAATTACTACAAATTACTTTGGAGGTGGTACTTAACACCAGTAAGATTAAACCAGATCGATAAAAAATATTCGAAGTTATGTTGGAGAGGTTGCCAGGTAACTGGCACCTATATTCATATGTGGTGGACTTGTGATTATGTACAAAAATTCTGGCAAAGTATATTTAAGGAGATAAATGAAATAACTGGTTTAAATCTAGAGGTATGCCCCAGTGTAGCATTATTATCCATTTATAATAAAGGTCAGGGGATGCAAAATGTTAAAGATTTAATTACAAATTTAATGACAGCAGCTAGTTTAATGATAGCTAGGAAATGGAAAATACAAGGTAATTACCAAATGACAGAATGGTATAAAGAAGTATGGGATATCGCGATTAGTGATAAGTTAACTAGTAGTATTAAGGTTAAAAGGGGTTTATTGAAAAGAAATGATTTTGAAGATGTTTGGGAAATATTTGTAGATGTTGTGTTAAAAAAAGGGAAAGGGTGTACACCTTTACAGGACTCATTACAGTTTTGGAAGGACGTATAATTAAGTATTGGATGGACCCATTGGGTGGGGGGGTGCACTTATTAGTTAAGTTGTATTTTATTGTTTGTGTGTATGTAAAATTAATAAAAACTAATTTTAAAAATACATCATAAAAGATAACAGTGTAACAACAGACCTATGCAGGAAATGCCATCAGTTCCAACAAACAATAGACCACATAACAGGAAGATGTAAAATTCTGGCAGGAATGGACTATATGGACAGACACAATACAGCTGCAAAAATAATTCACCAACAACTGGCCATCAAATTCAAACTTATCAAACAATCTACACCATACTATGCATACTCACCCGAAACAATCTTGGAAAATGCAGTTCATAAAATATTCTGGGACAGTACCCTGCAACCGACCAGACATAACATTCATAGACAAAAAAGAAAAAAACACATACCTCATCGACATAGCAATACCGAATGACAAAAATGTTGTTGAAAAGGAAGAAGAAAAGAGAGACAAATACACCACTGGCCATGGAAGTCAAAGAACTATGGCATCAGGAAAAGGTCACAATTATTCCATTAGTCACCTCAGTCAGAGGCATCACATCAAAAAACTATACAGAAAAACTTCAGAAACTGGGTCTACCAAAATACATCCACACCAACATCCAGAAAGCAGTCATACTTAAAACATGCTCAATTGTCAAGAAATTCCTGAATCTGTAAAAGACAGCATGACTTGGTGTCGCGGGAATTTGAGTCCCCCAGGGAGGCCTATGACTCCCTCTTATGAGAAAGGGGTCATTTATTGTCACAGATCTCTTATGAAAAAGATCTTTACTCTAATTCTTTATAATGCGTTGATACAGTAACTGGCCTAAATGTAGACTAGGGATGAATAACTCTAAGATGGGAAGGGACCTCCCATAGATCAGTGACTTCTTTTGTATATGGTCACTCTAGTATAGTGCCTGCAACTTTAACTGTTGTGATGAAGCGGGAATTTCACCAGGGACTAATTGCATACAAATGACACTGGCTGAAATTCCCTTTTCTCTACAACTGTTAAAGTTACAAGAGCCCTGACCTGGATTTTATCTGGTCAGCCTAGCCACGCCTGATTAGCATCTGCAGGGTTTATGTTAGAATTTTTTTGGATTACCCCCTCTAATCGTGATAAATATTCTCTTGGGTTTTCATCAGGCCGCTGCTTGGTATCACGGATTGCACTCATTTTATTTTTATTTTTTTGCAAACATGACGAATAGCACTATACAGCGTGTCTCTTTCTTGAGCCATGCGCTGCATGTCGGCATCTGTAAGGGTAATATCAGGCTTTGGAGGGTCTAATGGCCATCTCACTAGTCTTCCATCAGGATTAGTGGCTTTCTGAATAATTCGGTCAAACTCATGTTTAGGTTTTACAACTCTCAGTAGATCTTGTAGATCAATGGCTGTAGGGTTATAGAGTATAGCTAAATTTTTTAGTTCTTCAATATTTTTTTCTGGGTCTTTGCTAAGGGCTGGCATCCTTTGTTTAAAATTATAAATGTCAGCAGCAGACCATGGTTGATAAGCTCGTATAGCTGACTGTGCTGGGTTTGCAAAATTTGGATATGCCCTTACAGGAAACAGTTTCTGAGTTACAGGAGCAGGGGAAGGAGTTGTGACAATTCCAGAATCTAGTATCTTCGATGTCCAGTCTACGGAATATCGCCTTTTTGGCTTGAGGCGGAATTGTTCTGTCAAGGAGAGCCTTTTTAATTTATCGAAGTCAAAGAGTTTGACAGAACAAGGGTATGCATTAGGTAATTGATCTTCTCCTACAAGGTACACTTTGTTCCTCTGCACATTAACCCCTGTCACAATCATAACATCCCAAGGGTGCTTTAGGCAAAACTGCAGTTGAGACGTGGTAAAATCTTTAACATGAAACTCTACATCTGCAGAAGGTGGTGTTTTATAGTGGGGCATCACCCCCCCTCTAGGAGTAAAAGTTGCAGGATCTGTTTGTGGGGTGTATGTGTCTTGTTGACTTGTGCTATGTTGGGGCTGGGGTAGGGAACATGCCTCTGCGCCCCCTTGAGATAGTTGAGGTGATTGTGGCAGTGGGGGTAATGCTCGAGGGAGTGGAGGAATTGGGGGAAGCATGTAGGGAAGTATTTCAGAAATTGCACCAGTGTATGGGTCATACACTGAGTTATAAAGTTTCTGAGGGCAAGGCAGTCTTTCAATTTTAGGTGCTTGGCTTTGAAATAATAGACAGTTTGGGAGAGGAGCTGTGGGATTCACAGAATTTGTCTTTCTTTCAATTTTTTCCTCCTGCTGTTCCCACAAATCCCAACACTCAAGTTGCTGTGGCTTGTCATCTTTCAAACAATGCCTAAGGTTATATAAGATTTTAGAGTCAAAACTGCCTTCTGTAGGCTCTTTTAGAGGAACTGAAACGTGTCTTTTTATAAGATTATCTGTATTTTGGTTGTTTGCAAATAAGTTTGCGTAATCGTACCGTATATACCAGTAAATCATTTGTTGATATTTGTTTCTTTTTATACAGAATTTTAAATAATTTAGACTTTCAATGTTAAAGGTACCTTGTCTTGGCCATCTTAAGGTCAAGTTATTTTTAGTAAATTCTGGCTAAATTTCTTCACATAATTTCTTTAAAATTCTGGTACGCATTCCAACTGGAAGCTGGCACTCAGTTGGGTAAATGTCTTCACATAATTTTTCTAATGGGGTATGTGCCACTTCAATGGTAGCAGTCTCCATGTTTATTTGTAACTCAAGCGCCTTAAGCAAACTAGCTGTTAGAGCGTCCTCTTTCAGCTAGGGAATATTAAAGCAGCTAAGGGTGAAAAAAAAGAAAGCCTCTTAAACAAGAATATTAATTTTCACGTCTGTCTCAGGCTTTCTGAATGCACTATATTCAACAACCTGCTTTCCCACCGGGCCCAGTGAGAAAAATTGGCTTTGATTTTATAACAAATAGTGCCTCCAGATGTGCATAGGACAGAAGGTCAAGATCAAAACGGTAAAACTCTTACTGTGCAGAGACAGGGGAACCAAGGGCTAGAAATTTTCCTGATCCACCTGGGAGTCTGAAGCGCACACCCAACTTCAGACAATCTGTCCCCTGTCTTTGGGATTTTCACCCAATACTCAATTACACACGTGTGTTGTAGACATTGGGTCTCTAACCCCAATTCGCAAACAGACGTACTGAGGGGCCAAAGTCCTTATTGACCCTCCGGGAGTGAGGCTGCGATACAAACACCATCTTCCCTCTGCTCTCCAAGGTTAGTTGGGCTGTCTACAGAATCTCTAGAGCTCTTATCTTCCCAAAACGCGTTCTCCTTTAACAACACAGAAGCTGGCTTCAACATCCACCAATACCTTGTCATGTAATGCAGTCGTCCTGGGGTCATGCGGAGTCAGACTCCTCGCCCATTAGAGAGTATATGATTAGGCATTCATTCAGAAAATAAAAACCTTGATTTTATTCATTCAAGCCAGAATCTTCACTCCCCTCCACCCAACCTAACAAAGTGGTTCCCCTATTTCCCTGAAAGAGAGTCTGAGAGTCTGGCTGCTAGTCAGCCACTTTGGTACTTACCGTCTCGGAGGGTGGTTGCTGATACGCAGGGTCCAAGAGAGGAAAACAGAGAGGGAAAATGGCAAAATTACTAAGGCACTTTATTTCGTCTCCTGGGGCCGGCTGGAAAGCAAAAGACCCTTCGAGATGTCCACTGTATCCGAGTCATGGCACCAATTGTCGCGGGAATTTGAGTCCCCCAGGGAGGCCTATGACTCCCTCTTATGAGAAAGGGGTCATTTATTGTCACAGATCTCTTATGAGAAAGATCTTTACTCTAATTCTTTATAATATGTTGATACAGTAACTGGCCTAAATGTAGACTAGGGATGAATAACTAGGGATGAAGATGGGAAGGGACCTCCCATAGATCAGTGACTTCCCTCCCAATAACTCAAAGGAGTTATATTCATGCAAGCAACTAGACTCGGTTTTACAGTGGAGACCAAAGATACTCACATACGTTTTCTTAGAGGCAGATTTATTGAAGAAGACACATCAGCTGATGGAGCCAGAGATAGACCTCTGACTGAATTAAGTAAATAGGGTATCACTCTTATATAGGAAACTGGAAACATCAGAATTAGCATATCTAGCTCTTTGTACAGAATCACTTTTGTACTAAGGGAAAGTTTACAATAATACAAGGTAGCACATAGGAATGATGTAACTTGTCTCTAAGTCAAAATAAAGAAAGGCACCACATAAGAATGATGGAGGTCAAGATAAACTAAAACAATACAGAATGCATATAATTGCTAGTGGACCAAAGTTCATTATGGTGAGGGCTTAACACATCTAGCTAGTACATTGCTGGTTCTATCTTACAGGAGAACAGATACATGTATTTATTAGAAGAATGAAATCAATATTAGTTTCTCAGTTATTTGAATGTTCTTATTACAAGCTATGGTATGATCATACCTGAAATATTCCCGCAACACTTGGCGAAGCCCATCATATCCATCTAGAAAAACTGCCATGAGCAAGAAAGAGATACTACTACTACTACTACTACTAATAATAATAATAATAATAATACCAACAACAACAACAACAACCAGTATCAACATGTAACAAGTTACCAGGATCCTTCCCCAAGGGCAGCTGGTGGTAGAAGGGCCTGTGAGGGGAGAGACAGCACAGCTAGGGTGTTTTGATTCTATCATCCCAACAAGGCAACAGTTCAGGTGACAAGGCACAAGGTAAAGCAGCTAACTGATACAGATCTAGAGTAATTCACATTCAGGACCCAGGTACTGACCCAGAAATTCCTGGTTTGAATTTAGGACCATGGCTAGCAATTCTGCAACTAAGGTTAAAGAAAAGTTACCTCAGCACTGGTGGCCTGGACTAACTACCAGAGTTTTATAGACAGGCCAGAAAATTCTTTCTGGGAGCTTCATCCCCTCAAAGTGCTGGAACCAACTATCTTAAAGGGCAAGTACTTGCCAGCTTCTTTTGGGGGTATGACAGGAAGGAGTGAGGATATGGTTGGGGAACACTCCCCAGGGTCTTCTTGCTTGCTGGAAGAGTCTGAGGTCCAAGCCTCAGATTTGGAGGGCGGTCATACTTCCCCAGGATTTAGAGAATGGAGTGAAGGATCCAACAACCTTGTTGGGAGAAAACAGCTGTTGAGGTTTGAGGTGTTCTTTGACATCAACAAGGTCTGAGATATTCTTTGCCTTCCCTTTATCTTCTTCCTGGGATTCTTCCCAGAGAGCTGTTGGTGATGGGTGCTCATGGGAAGGAAGGAAGATTCCACTTGGACCAGGTCCTTTTTTACCTGCCTCCCTTGCTCTCCTTGATGACTTTTGCCCAGCTATTAGGTCTGATGGTCTCCAGTCAGGTCATGGTGGAGTATCCTTGCCTTCACTTTAAATACTTTAAAGCATCCCCCTTCCCTTTTAAGAGGAAATTGCCTGCCAGACTCAAAGGACACTTCTCATTCCCGACAGGGTCAGTAACTCACTGGGCAAGCTGATTCTAGGGGAGAGGCAGGCAATACCAGCTAGGTTGAAGATCACAAGTCTTTTGGCCTGAGGAGCATACATGAGAGAGCTTGTGAATCAAAAGAGGTGAAGCATCTGTGTGCAGAATCAAAAAGGATAAATAGATAAAGACTGGCCCAGAGGAGGGTAAAATAACCTCATGCATCCTATGCAAATGACAAAGGATAGCAGACCTTGATGGATACTGAGAATTTACATTTACATATAAAAGGCTTGTGGTAGAGCTGAAAAAATCTCATCCTAAGTCCAAATTCAATTTCATTCTATATCAGCTGAGAATTTTTCAGTCATTTCTCAGAAAACTAATAAAATGCTATATAATAAAGCAGAACAATAGACCTCCCCACATCTTGTAACAAAACCGTAATTGCAGTATGTTTGCTGGTATATTATGTTAAACATTCGTCTTTGTGGAAGAAAAATACTGTAGTACCTATGAAAAAAGAAAAGCTATTTAGTCAGTTATTCTGATGGGTTTTGGTTTTTTTGTCGCACATAATAATGATGTTACTGATATACAATCAGACATATACAAAGGGTTAAAGACAGTTCCTCGGTAATTATGGGTTGGAGAAAGGAAGTAACAAGTGGAATGTTTTAAAGATTGCATAAAGATGTTTATCATATAGCATTTCTATTTGTCATGGATGTCACATAATAAGCATGGATAACATTACATCTCAAGCAGATTTTTGTTCCCTAAAGTACTTTCTGTTAACTCCAGCTATTGTGATCATATTCATAACTGACGTGTTTTGAATAGAAAATCTGTACAGACAAGGTACAAGTGAAAAATCACAACCACTTTATTAGTCGTGTTCTTTAAGCTGTTGGAATGCTTTGTTGCAAAGATAATGGAAAATATGCAAAGCCTAGAGTAGCTAAATCTTTGAGCTTTCCTGTTGCAAGCTGGACAGGAAGCTTGTTTAAATATTTGGAAACTGTCCGTAAAATTTACATTATAACCTCCATGTTATCATTACTTCAGTCCATATGTTTGAGATATTGAGAGCAGGATGCAAGTCTCCTCCATCCAAACACACACATCAATAACTAGCGTTGCAGAGCTATTTTTGAAATCCTTTTAACTAGACATACATTATCCTGTGTTTTCTTTTTAAAAAATTCTTTGTGGGTATGGGTGGGTTTGCACGTGCATACATATATTAAATTAATTCAATATAACCGATGACTTGACCCCAAAATGCAGAAAGCATTTAAAACAAAGCAAAGACTACATATTTTAATATTATTATATAATTATTCCTGGGTGTTTGGAAAAATAGGATGAGAACATCTTGCGTCATCTTTCACAGTCGCCTCTTGATTAAAGGCTCTTTGATTGATTCCAGCTCCATCCTTTATGAGATTCAAATGCTCTCAATGCTAAAATGTTGCTGTATCCTGCTTTCGGTTTGCACATTCTGGCATCCAATTCTTTGACAGCAAAATGTGTACTCTATCTATCTATCTATCTATCTATCTATCTATCTCTATCTATCTATCTATCTATCTATCTATCTGTATTTGGTTTTTAACACCTGCTTGAGACTCTGAAGAAATGACAATGTTAAATATAATGTTAGTTTTGTTGCATCATGTTACAACATCACAAATAGTTCTTCTTTGTGGTCTCTATGCAGTCCTGCATATGGGTTCTGTGTCTGCATTTGGGAGACTTCTAAAGCGAGGCCCAAATTTTGGTGTGATGTGGTTGCTTCCTTCCTGCTCAGTTATCTTTTGACCACTGCAACAGGAAGAAACTTCACTCCAAACCTAGAGCCAAAGAACTACTTTTATTTTATCTTTTATTCATTATTTCTATCTGCTTTCTGAGTCTACTTTCCAATTTATTTCCTCTTTCTTTGTTGTTCCCTCACAGCACTGCTAGTGGTTTTGCGGCTCTCTTTCAGAGCTATGATTTAGAATGTAGTGTTCCTTTGGAAGCGTTTCTCCGGCAGGAGTAAGCTCACACCAACTGACAGGCACAGCCTATGGCCATTTCTACACCATGCGGGTGTAAAGGGAGGGAGGGGCGGTGATCCCATAAGTATTTGCTTCCAGGATTGTCACTCTAAGCTACATGGCAGTGCGACATCCTGGGAAGAAGGAGGGACATCGCATCTGCCATTTTTTTTCCAAAAGGGATCCGGAGAGCGCACTTGCGCTCCATCAGAAATGGGTAGTAAAAATCTGCCCAAAATCGGGTGCCCTCCCCCCACCATCCTAGGGATGGCAGACTTGCTCCCCCCCTTCCCTAATGGGCATGGAGCCGCGTGGCACAGCTCCATGCCCATTTCTGCTGGGAAATCCCATGCCCATCCCCCCTGCCCCTGGGAGTCCCTGTGCATCATTTTCATGCAAAGGAACCAGCCGGGGATGGTCCCAGGTAAACAGGCTGGTGTAGAAATGGCCTATGTTTCCTTTGTCTTGGAGAGGGCCATTTTGTTGACTCCTGCAAACAATGCAGGCTGTTGTCTACTGAGCTTCTTATTTAAAGGCCCTATGTTGCCAGACCAATGATGCTCAGCTCAGAACTGGCTGCATCCAGTGCTCCAATGCTCTCCTCAATGATACACCATGTCTCCTGGCTCTGCTGTGACGCCGCCTTCTTTGGAGGCGTCATTGATATTGATGGTTTCCTCTAATTTGTTACTGTCTACTTCAGCACTGGGATTGGTATAGTTCAGTCTCCCCAATACTCAGACTCCTCCACTGATTCCTAGATCAAAGTTAATGGTTAAGCTTCTGGCCAAAGCTTAACCATTTCCAAACAGCATGGGTTTTCAGCTACAGCTGGAAGATAAAAAGACCTTCACTTGGTGCCGAAAACACAATTCTGCAACGTCAGTCAGTTACCCAACATCATCCACCCCAATGCTTTTATGTTTATTTTATTAGATATGGGTTTTTTATTGGATATGTTTTTAATTGATGAGTTTTACTGTTTTAATTATAACATTGTTAGCCACCTTGAGCACTATTTGTGGGAAGATGGAGGGTGGAAATAACGAGACGACACAGTATTGGGGTTTAAATAAGGCCACATTTATTGATAGATATGCAGAAGGGAGAAAGTGGGCATCTTCAGGACTGTACAGCCAACGCCGTGATAGTATAGGGCGAGCCATTCTCGACCGAAGGGGTGGCGCCCAGTCTGCACCAACCCCCAGCCTTCCCTCTTGGGTAGGGAGACCTCCCGGTGTCACTCCCCCTCCATCCGCATGGATTGGAGTGAGTGAGAAAGGTTGGCCTCAAAGGTAACCCTTATCTCAACACCTGGGCCACATGGCTTGCAGCTGTTGAGCCTCAGGTATTACCAATCACCGCCTGGTGCCTTAGAATGCTCACCGACCCTATCATTTGACGATGCCCACACCTAACCACCACAGGGAGACCTATTGGCCTCCCCCCCATCTATGAGAGATGGCCTCACACAAACCCTTCTATAAATCTATCAAGAATATATCGTTTCCAAGGTCCGAAAGGTGGACCCCATCATTCCGATATAGCTCCCTCCGCGCTGTATCTATGGCTGGATGCAAGATGCTCCAATCGCCGAGTTTAGACAGTTCCTGGTATATTTTACCGTTCACCTTCTTACGGGATCTATCCAGGGCCCTGAAATTGTTAACGCCCCTCCACTGAGTCCTGGGTATCAAGCAGGACCAGATGATTAAAATTCCCAGCCAACGCTGTCTAATTTGGTGAAAATCGGCTAAGGCATGGACTATCAATTCCTTGCCTGTCATACGACCTAAATCGTTACCCCCAAGATGAACCAGCAACACCTGGAGTGAACTACTAGGTGTGTAACGCCGAAATAAGGTAGGGAGAAAATGCTCCCATCTCATACCACGTTTGCCCAACCATTCGATGTTGGCAACTCCTCTCATTCCCAGCTGTGTTCCAACGCTCGCTCGGGACGCCCGCTTTGCAGCCCAAAAGACATAACTATGTCTGCAGATCAGAACTTTCAATGGTGTGTGACCAATCCGCAGATCTAAAAGTAACTGAATTAACTCCAACAACATGGTGCACACCCTACTTTATTTGACGCACATATGTTTGGAATGCACGTGACCGCCATCTCCCCACCGCCTGAATGCGGTCTTGTGAAAATCCAATAGCCGCCGCTGTGGATGCGGCCCCAATTCGAAATGAATGAGTACCAAATTGGTACTCATCAAGCCCAAGAGTCCTCAAAGCTCATTTGGTAATGGCCCCAAACTGGAACTTGGTCAAAGGGAAATGATCCTGATAGCAGAACAGAGCTCCAGGGCTCCGACCCCGCATGCCTATGAATGCACCCAAGGCTAATACAGGGCATAGGTCACTCCGCGTAGACGGAGACAACACCACTATTTGACCTTTCCCGTGCTGGTTGGTCTTAGACTTCCTCAAAGTCAACTGAATTTGTTGCCCTGCAAACTGCAGATTCTGCATTCGCAATGCCCTGCCAGAATAGTCTGCCTTGGAAGCAACAACTAACTCGGAGATCCGAAAGGCCCCGAAGAAAGCTGTTAACGCAGCTGCGTGAAATAAAGCAGCTTCGAATTCCGACGAGCAAAAGGAAGGCCATAGTGCCCGTAGTCCCATCAAAATCTCTGGTGATAGAGGGTGCCTGAAGTCTGGTGCTGGGGGTGAAGACCTAGCCCAACCTTGTATAGCCCTTCGTACTCTAAAATTGCCCGTGTTGCCAGAAACACCACGGAGTTTAGAACAAAAGGCTAAAGCTGCAATCTTACCTCTAATTGTCCTAGCTGCCAACCCCCTTCTATGTTCTGAAACGCAAAACTGTACTATATGGTTGACTGGTATGGGCCAATTTTGTGGCAGCTGCATAAGCTCCCTAAAGGTGTAAAACTCCCTACTTGCCTTCCGGTAAAATGTTCTGGTGCTGGGGGCTATGGATTGCCAAACTGCGGTTTCTATGTCATTCCGCCAATCTCCCACAAGGTCTTCGGCATGACCTCCGGGCTCTGCCTTGCCCATGGAGCCAGCTCCCGAAACCGTCTGACCCGCTGATGCAATAAAGCGTCAGCAATGGTGTTATCTAGCCCCGAAACATGACGGGCTCAGAACAGAATGTTATGCCGAAGACAATGTAAAGTGAAGGCTCTCAACAGCCCAGCGACCCTAAGGCTATGGGACCATAGTGTGTTGATCACATGGACCGTGGCCTGGTTGTCACCCAGAAATGCACTACTGCGTTAGCCAATTCTTCCTTCCACAAATGTACTGCCAAATATATCGGGAAGAATTCCAGGAAGGTAAGATCCCTGCATATGCCAGATGCATGCCATTCCTGAGCACACCAATGGTCCTGCCATATTATCCCAAAACCAAGAGCCCCAGAAGCATCCGAGTGAATTTGGAACTCAGCATGCAAGAGCAATTCTTTGCACCAGAATGCAACACCATTAAAATCCTCAAGGAAGGCAAGCCAGATCCTGAAATCCTCTCGCATGGAATGAGTAATTCTAACCCGGTGATGTGGCAGGGAAACTCCATGCATGGCGTTGCAAAGATGGCGCAGGAAGGCCCGGCCAGGAGCAATGGCCTTACATGCAAAATTTAGGTGCCACAGAAGCTCTTGCAGCTAAAGCAAGGTGACCTTTCTCCTACCTAATACTGAGAGTAACCGTTCCTTCAAAGCCGTGAGTTTGTCTATTGGCAACCTACAGCACTGATTAACTGAATCTAACTCTATGCCTAAATATTTTATAACCGTAACTGGGCCTTCCGTCTTTTCATGCGCTAGTGGGACCCCCAGTTCCTGCGCGAAGGTGCTGAATTCTTCCATTGGGTGCGTGCAATGCGCGGACTCAGCTGGCCCTGAGAATAAAAAATCATCAAGATAGTGGGCGGAGTCCTTCGCACCTGAGCGATGTTGCACCGCCATTCTAGGAAGGAACTAAATTTCTCATACATAGCGCAAGAAATCGAACAGCCCATCGGCAAAGCTCTATCAATATAAAACTGACCCTGAAACTTGAAACCTAAGAGATTGAAATCGGCCGGGTTAATGGGCAACAAGCGAAATGCAGATTTAATGTCGCATTTGCCCATGCGACATTCTTACGCACCATTTGGACTGCTGCGTCAAATGATGCATACTGGACGGAACATAAGTGTTCCGGTATTGCGTCATTGACTGATTTGACTTTGGGAAAGGACAAATTGTGGATAAGCCTGAACTCCCCCAGCATCTTCTTTGGTACTATGCCCAAAGGAGAGACCCGCAAATTAGGTATCGGCGGGACTGCAAACGGTCCAACTACCCTGCCTGCTTTGACCTCCTTGTCAATCTTCTCCCGCACCAATCGTTCCATGAGAGCAACTGATTTCTGATTCCTGGCTGATGAAGACACCCTGGGGCCCTACGAAATCCTTCCAAAAACCCTTTCTTCAGATATTCAGCATCCTTTTTACGACTTAAAAGCCAAAGGAGGGGGTCAATTTTGATTGGGCTGGGGCCCTTTGGGAGGGGGCTGTTGCCCACCTGGTTTTCTACCCCCTTGGCTCTCCCTACCAAAACCCTACCAAATGGCTCTTTTGATTAACAGGATCACATACATGCACCAGACATTTATTTTTATTTGCTTTCAGTCACACCACTTTTGATTTTTTGAGATGAAACTCACACGCTAATGTCTGGCAACCTGGTAGAGTGGGTAGATACCTTAAGGATGTTTGTGTGCTTAACTTGGAAAGAGCTTCATGGTACGCGGGTAGCAAATGGAAACCTATCGCGTCCATCCTCCCATTCCTGAAAAGGGGAAATTGGTTTGCATCAGTCGACCTCAAAGACGCATACTTCCATATCACCACCTCAAAGACGCATACTTCCATATCACCATCGCAACATATCACAGAAAATACTTATGGTTCATCATTGCCGACAATATTTACCAATATCGAGTCCTCCCATTCGGCCTGGCCACAGCACCGAGGGTTTTCTCCAAGTGCATGGCAGTTGTGTGCACCCATCTGCGACTCTCCGGTGTCGACATTTTCCCTTACCTGGACGATTGGCTGCTAGTGGCCCAATTGAAAGACGAACTGTCATGTTCTGTCGCAATGACATTGGACCTACTCCGACATCTCGGCCTATGCATAAATCTGGAGAAATCTATCCTGTTACCAACCACCTCCATCCACTTCATCGGTGCCCACATCAACTCAATCGCAGGACGAGCCTTCCTACCTCTAGATCGTTGCGAGAAGTTGATTTCCCTGGCCTCTACGACTCTACACCAGCAGTCAACATCAGCATTCTCCATCCTCCTTCTATAAGGGCTTATGGCATTGACTACGGCCGTGGTGCGATACGCCAGGTTCCACATGAGGATTCTCCAGCAATGGTTCCTCCAGACCTTTGATCTTCAAAGAAATGCAAGGAGAACCATACTGCAAGTGCCAGCCACAGTTCAGAACTCCCTTCGATGGTGGATCACCCTCTCTAACCTTACCCAGGGCATCGAGTTCCAACAGCCCAAACCTTCCATCGTGGTCATGACCAACGCATCCCATGGATGGGGTCCTCATTGTCTTGACCTCAAGGTCCAAGGTGTCTGGTCCACATCAGAAAGGATGGACCATAGCAACGTCTTAGAACTCCGAGCCATCCAAAAAGTGCTACGTGCCTTTAAGACACACTTGTTAAACCAGCCAATCCAGGTCACCTCTGACAACACCACTGTTGTTGCCTACTTAAACAAACAAGATGGGACTCGATCGTTACCCCTTCTACAACTCACTCTGGATATCATGGAATGGTGCTGCAAACGGGAGCTCTACATCTCTGTGACCCATCTATTTGGACTCAACAATGCTCTTGCAGATTCCCTCAGCAGGACAATGCTAATGTGTCACGAGTGGGAATTACACAGGGGAACCCTCAAGACCTTGTTCCACCATTGGGGGAGCCCCACTATGGACTTATTCACCACACAACACAATGCTGTCGTTCCAGTTTACTTCAATCGGGCAGGTCTGGGAGCCAACTCACAAGGCAATGCTTTTATGATCACCTGGACAGGAGAATTCTTTTACCTGTTTCCCCCGTTCCCACTACTTCCCAAAGTACTGGCGAAGATTGCCTATGACAACACTCAGTGCATACTGATCGCCCCGTGGTGGCCACACCAGGCTTGGTTCACAACCCTCCTCTGTCTATCTCACCACCACTACTATCGACTACCATCCGTACCAGACCTTTTGACACAGGACCAGGGCCAGGTACGACACCTGGACCTGCAAACACTGCGTTTAACAGTTTGGGCCATCAACATTATTCCAACATAAACCTCCCTCCTACTCTACATCAAGTGCTGCAAGCGTCTAGAAAACCAGCAACACATCGGTCGTGGAAGATGGAAGACTTTCTCTACATTTGCCCTTGTTAATGGGTTTCAACCTATGTTAGCAACTATTTCTCAAGTTCTACTGTTCTTATACTCCCAGTTTGAAAAGGGACTGAAGTTATCTTCTTTACTAGTATATTTATCTGCTGTTTCAGCATATCTCCCTCTAGTTGATGGGTTTATGGTTTTTTCACAACCTATTTGTAAAAGATTTCTGAAGGGACTTCATAACTTGGCTCCTCCTATGAAACCTCTTGTCCCAGCATGGAGTCTCTCTGTTGTCCTTAAGGCTTTGTGTTTTAAGCCTTTTGAACCTCTTGCAACAATAGATCTGTCTACTTTCTTTTAAGGTCACATTTTGAGTTGCTATCACATCAGTTCGAAGAGTGAGTGAGCTAGGTGCACTCCATGCCGATACACCATATCTGTCCTTCCATAAGGATAAGGTTATCCTTCGCCCGGATGCCATTTTTCTACCTAAGGTCACCTCTGCATTTCATTTGGGACAGGATATTGTTCTTCCTACTTTTTTCCCATCCCCAACAACGGACTTGGAAAGGACCCTCCATACATTGGATGTGAGAAGAGCTCTAGCTTTCTATATCAATAGAACGCAGCCCTTTCAGAAATCACAAAGACTATTTCTTTGCTATGCTGGCCAGAAAAAGGGAAACCGTATTTCCACTCAACGCCTGACAGTATGGATAACCAGGGCAATTACTTCGGCATACGAACTCAATAACTTGATTTTGGATGGACCACTCAGAACTCACTCCACCAGAGCTGTGGACACTTCAACTGCCTTCTCTCAGGGGATATCCATCCCAGACCTCTGTAGGGCAGCAACTTGGTCGACACCGTCTACCTTCATGAGACACTCCCGCATCGACATTTGATCAAGAGCGGATGCCAATTTTGGAAGGTTGGTGTTATCATCCCTACTTGCCTAGGACATCATACCCACCTCTGGTTAGCTAGCTCGCTAATTACCCATATGTGTAATGCACAGAGACCACGAAGAAGAAGGACAGGTTGCTTACCTGTAACTGTAGTTCTTTGAGTGGTCATCTGTGCATTCACACAACCCGCCCTCTGACCCTGCTTATGGAGTTCAGGGTGGCATTATTGTATTATCCTTATAATAAATAATTCATTTTACAACAGGTTTGTTCAAATAAATATCACTCTTTATTGTTGGTTTACACCTTGTAGTTACATGGAGTACTATTTCATTGGTTATCTTCTTGTGTTGATAATAATTTCTGCAATCTTCTCACCTTTGGTTCTGAGCCACAATGTCGGTCTCAAGGAACTGAGGGCTGGGCAGTAACTCCCGGAGCATGCCCAGTTCGGTGTGGAGGAGGAGTTCCCACCCAAACGCCTCAGCTATAGAAAAAAAAAATCCCAATTGAGGGCCCGCGCAGGCGCAGAGCCCATATGTGTGAATGCACAGGTGACCACTCGAAGAACTACAGTTATAGGTAAGCAACCTGTCCTTATACTTGGTGAAATTGTTATATGGAGGAAATGTTTGATACCTCCCTCTATGAGGGATTGTGATATTCTTTTAATGGCCTCCGGACAAGTTGATTTATTTCTTCTAATGGGGTGCAAGCTGTTATAGGATAGTTGGTTCCAAGGTTAGCGGTATCTATACTTTAACTAATTTCAATTGAAGTAAAGGAATTCTATTTTTAATGTTATTTTGAATTTGTTTTAGGAACTTTCTTGGAACTTCCTACAATTAAAAAACAAGTATCTTGCTGCCAGCAAGCCAACCAGGACATCTTCTGGATGTATTGATAACTGCAAGGGACGCATAAGAATACAGAACTCTAAAAATCTCTTTATGACCTAACCATAAAGGGTTTCCATATATATTTAATCAATTTTCTTCTTTGATTCTTTCTATATTCAAGTAACTTTTTCTAATCTTTATTATCTACACACAAAAGGCTGTTCTAACCTCACCAGATGCATACAATCAATAAGCTGCCCTTCCACCGGGCCCAGTGAAAAAACTTGGCATTGGTTTTATTAAATTATGCTTCTAGTTGAGTTTCAGGACAGTCTTAATTCATCTGTGCTAGCAGGGGAAACCAAAGGCCAGAGTCTTAACTGATCTCTTTGGGAGTCTGGGCGCAACCCCAGGCAATCTGTCCCCTGTTACTCCAAGATTTTCGCTAGCTCTGATCTTGGGCCTGTCTGTCAGTTCTCCTCAACATTATTTCCCAAACTATACTTCCCAAATCTTTTACAAATAGGCCACATAACTCAATCACCTATACTTTACCACTCAAATGCAACTAGGGTTGCCATACATCCCAGAAAACGCTTTCCTTGTATACACTTGTGTTATGTGTGTAGACAAATATTTCTCAATTAAAAAGAAAGAAAACAACAGAAACATTACTTTGCAACAAAGCACAAAAGCAAACTTTCATTTTAACTGAATAAAATATAGTAAAGGAGATTTTTCATTTGCTGCCACTATTCAGTCATCAACCTGCCACCCAGCGGAGCTTTTCAGAGTTGTCCGGGGGCTTTTACATACCAGCAACCCCAAGGACATCGTAGAACCATCTGAGGCCCGCTCTAATACATTTGCTGGGCACTTCCAGAATAAAATCTTTGGCATCCATCAGGACTTAGACTCCAGTGTTATAGCAGGTGAATCAAATGAGGTATCCAGAGCATAGGCTTGTCCTGTTTTCTTGGATGAGTTTCAGTTGGTACAGTTCGAGGACGTTGACAAGGTGATTGGACAGGTTCATGCAACCACTTCCATATTGGATCCTTGCCCCTCTTGACTAATAAAAGCTAGCAGGGATGGAACAACTGGCTGGGCCAGGGAAGTGATTAATGCCTCTTTGCAAGAGGGAGTGGTCCCAGGCCTCCTGAAAGAGGCAGCAGTGAGACCACTCCTAAAGAAATCTTCTTTGGACCCCAAAAATCTTAATAACTACAGGCCAGTAGCAAATGTTCCATTCCTGGGCAAGATCCTGGAGCGGGTGGTTGCAAGCCACTTCCAGGCATTCTTGGATGAGACTGATTATCTGGATCCATTTCTGTCGGGTTTCAAGCCTGGTTTTGGTACGGAAACAGCCTTGGTCGCCCTGTATGATGACCTATGTCAGGAGAAAAACAATGGGAGTGTGACTCTGTTGATTCTCTTTGATCTCTCAGCGGCTTTCGATACCATCAACCATGGTATCCTTCTGGGACGACTGGCTGAGTTGGGAGTGGGAGGCACTGCATTGCAGTGGTTCCGCTCCTACTTGGCGGGTCGGCTCCAGAAGGTGGTGCTTGGGGAACATTGCTCGGCCCTGTGGATTCTCCAGTATGGGGTTCTGCAGGGTTCAGTCTCGTTCCCCATCCTGTTCAACATATACATGACCATTGAGTGCAGTCATCCGGAGTTTTGGAGTGCATTGTCATCAGTATGCTGATGACATGCTGCTCTATTTCTCCTTTTCATCTTCATCAGGTGAGGCTGTGGATGTGCTGAATCAGTGCCTGGCTGCGACAATAGACTGGATGAGGGCTAATAAACTGAAACTCAATCCAGACAAGTGGGTGGTTCTGCTGACCGGATGGAGGGTCTTCAACCTGTTCTGGATGGGGTTGCACTCCACTTGAAGGAGCAGGTTTGTAGTTTGGGGGTTCTCCTAGAACCATCTGTGTCACTTGAGGCTCAGCTGGCCTCAGTTTCACAGGGTGCCTTCTACCAATTTCGGTTGGTGGCCCAGCTACATCCCTATCTGGACAGGGATAACCTGGCTTCAGTTGTCCATGCTCTGGTAACCTCCAAGTTAGATTACTGCAATGAACTCTATGTGGGGCTGCCTTTGAAGGTGGTTCGGAAGCTGCAGCTTGTGCAAAATGCAGCAGCCAGATTGATAACTGGGACCAGAAGGTTTGAGCATATAAGACCTACTCTGGCCCGCTTGCATTGGCTGTCGTGTTACAAAGGGTGTAGCACAAATGCTGACCAGTGGGAAAAAGACAAAGTCTGGTGCTGGTTGACGTGTGTTTTTATTATCTTACATTAAAAACCCAACGTTTCAGATGTATTCCTTCCTCAGGAGCTGTGTCTCAACACACGTTGCCTAGATAAATTAACAACTTTTTTCGGAATAAAAATCCTTCAGCAATTCTCTTTGAAGGCTGCGTTCTTTCTGCGAGTTATTGAAGAGTGAGAGACTGCTAGTCAGCTAGGTACTTACCACCTCAGAGAGGTCCAAAGTCTGCAGGAGAGGCGAATGGTAAAAGCTTACCCAAGTGGCACTACGTTTTGCATCTCCTGGAGTCCACGGAGTCTCCGAGGTGTCCACCATCTGAGTCACAGCACCAAATTGCTGTGAGAAATTGTGTATGTGAACTCTGGAAGTCCCCCTCATGACAAAGGGACCCCAAATGTCTATGGGAACCTTGGGAATCTCCCTTATGACAAAGAGATCTCAAGCCAGAGGAGCTCCTTATTTTAGGAGGTTCTTAAAAGGTCTAAAAGGCCGTCTAGGTGTATATCTAATAATTATAATGGATATAAGGTGATTTACCATTAATGAAATAGAGTTTGAATATGGCCTAATGTCCCACTTAGCAACCAGAATTGGTGGAGTCCCATTAGCTGATCTATAAACATACTTACAATAAACACTCTCTTCAATAAGGCTTTATTAGAAATGAACAGCTGTGTTCTGAGTCAGGAAAAGATTCTGACTGCATTTAATATGCAGGGTACACTCTTATATAGGAAACTGGAAACATCAGAATCAGCATAAGAAGAATCTTGTACAGCATAACTCTTGTATTAAGGGAAAGTTTACAATAATACAGGGTATCACATAGGAATGATGGATCTTGACTCTAGGTCAAGATAAGGAAGGCTATAAGTCAAGATAAGGAAGGACACCACATAAGAATGCTATACTGTGGCTATATGAAGTCTGAATTAAACAAAACAAAACAAAGTGCATCTAACTGCTGATGGCACAAAGTTCATTATGGCAAAGGATTAACATAACCATACAAGAAAGAAATCTTCTATTCAGCTTGTACAATGTTAGTTTTACCTTACAGTAGACCTATCAGAGGTATAAAATTAATAGATGAAATCAGTATTAGTTAATCAGTTATTGAAATGCTCACACCATGATAAATTCTCTCAACAGAAGCCAGCATGGATTTGCCAAAAACAAATCCTGTCAGACTAATCTGATCTCATTTTTTGATCGGGTTACCTCCCTTGTGCACTGTGAGAATGCTGTGGATACAGTAAATCTTGACTTCAGCAAAGCTTTTGACAAAGTGCCCCATGGCATTCTGATTCACAAACTAGTGAAAAGTGGGCTAGATGGAACAATTATTAGGTGGATCCACAGTTGGCTACAGAATCGGATTCAAAGAATGCTTATCAATGGTACCTTTTCACACTGGAGGGAGGTAATGAGCGTGATACTGTGGGGCTCAGTCCTGGGCCCAGTGCTCTTCGACATTTTTATTAATGATTTGGACGAGGAGGTGCAGGGAATGCTTATCAAATTTGCAGACGACACAAAATTGGGTGGGATCGCTAATACCCTGGAAGACAGAAACAAACTCCAAAGTGATCTTGATAGACTGGAGCGCTGGGCTGAAAACAACAGAATGGAATTTAATAGGAATAAATGCCAAGTTCTACACCTAGGAAAAAGAAACCAAATGCACAGTTGCAAGATGGGGAATACTTGGCTAAGCAATACAAGTGAGAAGGATCTTGGAATTGTTGTAGTTCACGAGCTGAATGTGAGCCAACAGTGTGATGTGGCTGCAAAAAAAGCAACTGCTATTTTGGGCTGTATTAATAGAAGTATAGCTTCCAAATCGTGTGAGATACTGGTTCCCCTCTATTTGGCACTGGTTAGGCCCCATCTTGAGTATTGCATCCAGTTCTGGGCACCACACTTCAAGGAGGATGCAGACGAGCTGGAGCATGTTCAGATGAGGGCAATGAGGATGATCAGGGGTCTGGAAACAAAGCCCTATGAGGAGAGATTGAAATAAATAGGCATGCTTAGTCTGGAGAAGATTGAGGGGAGACATGATAGCCCTCTTCAAATACTTGAAAGGTTGTCACACAGAGAAGGGACAGGATCTCTCCTCAATCAATCTAGAATGCAGGACACAGAATAATGGGCTCAAGTTACAGGAAGCCAGATTCTGGCTGGACATCTGGAAAAACTTCCTGACTGTTAGAGCAAAATGACAATGGAACCAATGACCTAGGGAGGTGGTGGGCTCTCCCACATTAGAGGCATTCAAGATGCAGCTGGACAGCCATCTTTCAGATATGCTTTAAGGTGGATTCCTGGATTGAGCAGGGGGTTGGACTCGATGGCCTTATAGGCCTCTTCCAACTCTTCTTTTCTATGATTCTATGACAAGCTTTAGTTTAAAATGGAAATAAGCAAAATTGATCTGGTAGATTTTGGGTGATAATGTTCATGCTTCTGCATTCTTGAACTTTTTCAAAATTTCAGAATTTTCTGCACATCTGCATTGCTCAAGGTTTACTTTAAAAGATAAATGAGCAAAATCTGTCCTGTAGATCTCAAGAAATAAGCCGTTATTAGCATGTTCTTTAACTTTTTCACATTTTCTACATTTTCTGCATGTCTACACAACTGAAGATTCACTTTAAAACACAAATGAACAAAATCAGTCTGGTAGATATCGAATAATAAGCGTTACATTACCATATTCTTGAACCGTTGAAATTTTTGAAGTTTAAAAATTTTCTTCATATCTGCACAGCTCAAGGTTCACTTTAAAACACAAATGAGCAAAGTCTGTCTGGTAGATCTTGAATAATAAGTATTATGCTGCTGTATTTTTGAACTTTTTCAATTTTTCAAAGTTTTCTGCATATCTACACAGCTCAAACTTCAGTTTAAAACACAAATGAATGAAATCAGTCATATAGATCGCAATTAATAAGGTTTATGCTGCTATATTCCTGAACTTTTTTGTTATTTAAAAATTTTCTGCACATCTACATTGCTCAAGCTTCAGTTTCAAACACAATTGAGCAAAATCAACCTGGTAGTTCTGGAGTAATGATCCTTACACTATCATATTGTTTTCTAAGAATTTAGTAATTGTTATATTTAGTTAGTTGACTCTCACTCTTTGTATGTGTATGCATGTTCATATATGGGTATGTGTGTGTGTGTTTCAAATATCAAATCAAAGCAAGTCCCCATGCTTATTTTTTATTTTAGCCTAGGTGCTTATGATTACATCATGCTCTAGAATATTGATGGCAGACAAATGATGTTTGAGATGACTAGGATTCTTCGACCATCATCTCACCATTCACCTTGTGCTTGATTCCTGTTTAGGTTTTGCAATCGCTGTTTGTTGACCTTGAGTGGAAAATTGTGCACATCGAGCAGCGATTGAATGTGACATTTGTACAAATTGGGAAATTTGCACAAAATCAAACTGGGAAGGTTGCAGACGAGCACCTGTCCAGCAATGTGTGAACCTTTCCAGCAGTCACGTGCTCATAATCACATTTAGGGCTTCGAACAGGGCATATGCTGTCACGTTTTGTGAGCAAAAAATTCTTATATGCATCCTTAACTAAGAAAATTTGTTACATTTTAGTGGCAGAGTGAAGGATTTGCTTGCAGAAGATCCCACATTCAGCCCCTGGTATCACCATTTAAAAGAATCTGAGTTAGTCTTGGAAAGATTCTGTGCCTATGATGTTAAAGAACTGCTGCCAAACTGAGTAGACAACTAAGAAATATGTCTGCAAATGTCTCAACCTGATAAATGATGAGCTTCTCTCTTCTCTTTCAGTTTCGCCTTGTTGTAAAGACAGCACTGAAGTTGCTCCTTGTTTTTGTGGAGTATACAGAATCCAATGCACCACTTCTCATCCAAGCAGTGTCCGTAGTAGATGAAAAGAGGGGTGAGTAGTAATTGTGGTATCTGCCTGTAGTTATGTTTTGAAGAAAAGAAATACCATGGTTTTGTTGTATTCTACAACAAAGCTACACTTACAAAAGCCAATCTCATTGAAATTAATGGTTAGTCATTTTAACTATAATGTCTCTTTCATAAACCAAACACTTGCACACCATCTATAAATGAAGCTACATTCGTTCATTCTCTCTGTGTTGTGTATGTGTGTGTTGTGTGACACTGATTGAAGTCTCTCAAGACTATCTTCACTAGTTGGAGGCTCTATTCAAACAACAAGGGTTTCTTGTGCAACACTGTTTGCAGACATTTGGAGTGCCTCTGACCAGCATTGTGCAACTGGCCACTCTCCGGAAGGTCCTTAGTGGGGCATGGGCTTTTCTCCCTACCAGCCATTTTCAGGGAGGCAGCCTTTCTTTGTCCTCTATTGAAACCAATAGAAATAGCAATTTCTCCATTGGTCTACATAAGGGGGGAATAAAAGGCTGCACCTCTAAAAACATCTGGTGTGGAAGAAATCTCCAAAGACCCTGCTGCTGCAAGGGTTGCTGGGGCTTTTTTCAGCTGTAGATCCAAGTCAGAAGAATATTTTTTGCCAGTCACCCTGCTGAGCCTCTCTCTGATCCTGATTCCATGACTGCTACCAGGCAGTGTCGGGCTGCACATCAGAAAACTGTCAAGGTGAAGAAGAGCGGAGAGAGTTTTCAAAGTCTATTTCCATTTTATAACATCCTATTTGCTGCCCTAATAAGCTAGAACTTCAATGCTATTTTCTGGTTACACTATCCCAGTCAAATGGGGAAGTATGTATGCCATGTCATGTCACAACTGTAGAACATCATTGGAAATGACTGCTAGAGTTGGGGCAGTGCTTCCAGACCTCACTCTTAATTGGCTTTGTGATAATGCCATGTAGTCAATCAGAATCAGGACAAATCACCCTCACTCTGAATGGGTGTCATTTTTTTAAAAAAAGCTGTCAACACATATTCTCCTGTTCATATTCCCCCGCAAAACACACACACAAAGGGGAGCACTTTTCACAGGGGGGGGAGGGAAATGTTAATTAAAATACTTCTGTTTTGGCTCTAGTCCGCAGACAAATGCAGAGAGGGGGCAGAGAGGGCACAAAACACAGGAAGGTACATACAATAGGTACTACATAGAGGAGTCATGGAACAGAGAGGGCATAAGGGACACATACACAAAGGAAGGAAAAGCATACATGGGGCACAGAAGTAATACACATAAACTTGTATAACATACACATAAACAGGGAGGGGATGGTATAAACTCACCATTACTGCCAACTACCAAGAACACCTCATACTGTTGCCTCAGCCACAAATACATTGTTAGGAGCCCTACTGGGTCAAGTCTGGATTCAGTCTCCCTAGCTTGCCTTCTCAGACATGGAAGTAGCAACTGAGGCGCTGCCCCACTGGTTCTAGTAGGACCTGATTGTCCACCCACAATCTCCTCAGAGGAGGGAGACACACAGTCAACTGTTTGCATGTTTTGTAGCTTGCATAAAGTTTATAACCATTTTCTAGTTTTATAGTTTGCAGCTTTGGCTGTCTTCTCATGGCTGTCCACAGGCATGTAACACCCATGGCTGACTGTTTTGTTTCTGTTGGTGTTAATGTTTTTAAATTATTTCATTCTTGTATGTTTTATCCTTGGTTTGGTTAAGAGCTACCAGAACAAACTTAGCATGGAAAACTGAGAACCTGAGCAAAACCAGGCTGGACAAATGTGCTCATTCCTAGATATTAACCTATGAAAAGTACTTTAAAATATGAATAAATGTGAAATAAATGCTTTGTATTTGCTACTGAGTGGGACAGAACAAGTTGAAGCTTAATCTAGGGAAGACAGAAGTGCAGTTAATGTGTGGACCATCTGACTCAGGGTTGGATGTTGGTGTAAACCCTTGGGTGGGTTTGCGCTCCCTGTAAAACACAAATGGGGGATCTGTGGCCCTCCAGATGTTGGACTGCAGTTCCCATTATCCCTTACCATTGGCTATACTGGTGAGGCTGATGGGAGTTGCAATCCAACATTTGGAAGGCCACACGTTTCCCACCCCTGCTGTAAAAAGAAGGTTCCTTGCTCTCTGGCCCAGTGCTTTTGTTAAGTGCACAAGGGGGTGTCAGTGGCAAGGGATGGCCCTTTTCCAACATCAGCTGGTACCCCAACTGCAACATTTCCTAATGAAAACAACTATTGCCACAGTTACTAATGCCCTAGTGATCTCCAGAATAGACTAGTGTAAAATAAACTATGTGGGGCTGCCAATGAAAATCATTTGAAAATTTCAACTGATGCAATATTCTTCCACCACATTGTTGGCAGTGGTTAGGTGTTGAGAACATATTACATCTATCTTGGTTGATTTTGCACAGGCTAGCAGTTTGTTTTCAAGCTTAATTTAAAGTTCTATTTTGAACCTTTAAAGCCCTAAATAGCTTGGGGCCTGGGTACTTAAGGACCACCTTTTTCCATACGTTCTTTCTCACATCATCTATTCAACATCTGGGGCCTTGCTCCAGTTGCCATGGTCATATGTATGATGACCATGGCACTTACTAGTGCTATTCCAAGGAGCACCATTAGGCCTCCAGCACTATATTGTTAGATGCCTATTTAAAACATGGCAGTTTGAGAACACATTTGGCTGAATAATCTGCTGGCTTTATTATTTTAATATGGCTCCCTTTATGATTGCATTTTGTGAAATGTTATTCAGTAATATGATTTTTACGTTACCATGAGATTGTATTTTGTAAGCCTCCTTGAGCACTTGGTAAAAACAGGTGGGATATACATTTTTAAAATAGATAAATACAATAAATACTGTTCATTTAGTTATTGTAGTTTTTTCCATTGCCTGCAAGAGGGCAGGAGTTAGAAATGTTGGGGAACTGGCCCCCTCTATGACTCAACCACATGTCTCAAGCAGGCTTCTGCTGCCATCTTCAGTGGGTTAAGCATAGGGAAGTTCATGCCTTAAGTCAGGAGTGTGCTAAAAGAGCTTAAATTGCACCCAAACAATCTGAATTCTGCACCCTGAAAATATTAATTATGTGATGTGGATTTGTTTGTTTTTGTTAAAAGAGCAGCCACAAAGTGGAGATCAGGATTGGGACCATGGGAAGGGGATTAACCCTTCCCCCTCACACCACATTCCTGTGGGAGGGAAGCTGGAATTGGTAACAAATGTAGCTTTCCTGCTGCAGCAAATGATAGCAGTGTGTGTGTGCGGGGGGGGGGGGTGTCCCACAGTTCTAATCCCAATTCCCCATCCCCCTGCTACTGTTTAATAATAATAACAACAACAACAACAACAACCAAACATTAATTGTGATCATACATTTAACATAGTATGTAGTTTGGCCCTTAATCAGCAACGCTTCAAGGTTCTGAGATTTCAGGAGGCCTTCCCCACATACACTCCATGCACATCATCACAGTCATAAGAAACATACTTTTAAAAAAATGAAAGCAAACATTCTCACCAGAGCCAGCCCTTTCATTAGGCAGAGTGAGGCAGCCCTCTCAGGCAACTGATTTGAAGTGTTATGAAAAAGCAGCCAAATGCAAGTATTTCATGTATTATAATTGTATATTTACTGCCATGGAAGGAGAGAGGTACTTGTGGAATATTTGGCCTCATGTGCCGAAATAACTCGGTTGGCCTTGGGAACTTTTACATCTTGATTGGCAGGGAGGGGGCACCATTTTCGGCTCTGCCTCAGGCACCAAAATGTCTTGGGCTACCTCTGATTCTCCAGATTTGAATCTTATGCCAAATACCACATTGAGTGCTTTTTCTGTATTCTCATTTAATTTCAGCAAAAGTGCACCCCTGCCTATAGCAGTTCTTGACTGCCGCATGTGGTTCATGGAAGGGAGGTGATCCAAGAGGCAAGACAGAGCCCCAAAATTTCCTCTCCTGCAGCAGAGTAGGGTCAGAAGTGGCAAAGGCGGGGTGGGGGGGAGAGAAGGAAATTAAAGTTTCCCAGGCCGTTTCTACACTGGCCTTTTTTCCTGGGGTTGTCCCAGGTGCTCCCTGTGCATCCAAATGATGCACAGGGACTCCCGGGGGCAGGGTTTTCCCAGGGATAAAGAAACCCTAGGAAAACCCAATTTTCCCCGTGGTCTCAGGACGATCCTGAGGACCGTGGGAGGTAGTGGGCAGTCATCCTGGCTTCTTCCCTCTGCCCTGCGAGGAGTGGGGGTCTGCAAAAGGGAAGGAGCTGGGACAGGGGGAGTCTAGGGTCATCGGGGGTGAAGGAGGAGTGGGTCAGGGCTTTCATTGTTGTTGCTGTTACTTACATTTGCTTTGGAGTACCAGTGTGCTCCCAGCTCCATTGTTTTTTTTAAAAATGGCAGGCGTGATGACTGCGACATCCTATTTGTTTCCAGGACATTGTGCTCCTGTGTAGAAAGTGGGTGATAATCTCGGAAGCAAGTAAATCCGGGATTGCCCCCAGGCCCTCCCTCTACACCCTTAGGTGTAGAAGGAGACCCAGTAAAAGGAAACTAAAGAGTAGTGAGAGTTATCTGCACATTTTGTCTTCTCCAAGGCCTCCCCAGGGCACTGTTTTTATGACTCTAACAAGCTTTTCACTCTGCAAACCAGTGTGATCTCAAGCATCCTGAAATTAAAAAGAAAAGTTATCTTTGGGAAACACTGTATTTCTTCAAGCTGGTTGAAGAAAAAAAACAGATGAAGTACAAGATGAGTTTATACAGGACAAATGGTAGCAAACAAAACTTTTTGTTTTAACTATCTGAAGGTTGTACTGAAAACATCCTTAAATCTCCTAGATCAGGGAGGTAGGCAAAGGGATATTGAAAAAAAATGAACTGTTCAAGCTGGATTTCTGTTTTAAATTAACATCCTTAAATCATCAAATGGAGTACAGCAGAAATGTAATTCTGTTGTTCATATAATTGTGAGTGCTGTGATTTATTTTACAAGCAAACACAGGATTTCATGGCCCTCTGATCCCACCAGCATTCGCACCATGTTGAAATCACCAGCTGTTCACATGCAACCAAATCCCATTAAAAACAGGAAGGGGTTGGGGACTGCCCAGCTGCTTTTGGTTGTATTTATATTCTGGGGAGGGTCTTGGACCTGTACTCCACTGCAAGCTCCTTTAAAATAATGAGATAGTTGAAATCAATGCAACATCTCTGGAAAGCAGATATAAAATAGGAAAAATGACTGTAGGGGGTTAGGGTTTCTTGGATGCTGCTGCTTCTGCAGTTCAGCTTATACACATGTCCAGAGCACCATCTGGCCTTGTTTTCTAGGGTGATGTGGACAATGTGCTTAGAAAAATGTGGCCTGCCACTTGCCCTTCTTGGCTTATAACAACATCAAGCGGAACAGCTGGCTCCAAGAGGTAGTTAATGCTTCCTTGCAGGAAGTGTGGTCTCAGCAATTTTGAAAGGGATAGTTCTGTGGACCCGGAGGATTGTAACAACTATTGGCCAGTTGTAAATGTCTCCTTTCTGGGGCAAGATGTTAGTAAAAGTGGTGCAACTCCAGACACGCTTTAGTGAAACTGATTATTTGGATCTATTTAAATATAGCTTGAGGCCTGCACAAAAAGTCTTAGTCAGCAAAGAAACAATGCATTTTCATTTGCTTGTTTATGTGTTATACATTTTGACCACTGAGTGAGGTTCTAATGTAACTGAATAGACCAGAAGCCTAACTTTGTAATTCTGTGTGGGGCCTAAAACAGTTTTGGCTGCCTTGATTATGATTACTATAGAAGGGAGGCTTCAAGCCAGGTTTGAAAATGACTAGGGGGGGAAGCTAACCTTTGTTGAATTGGTCAGGGGTGTCAACAAATGTGATAGGCACTTACCGAAAGCTGCTTACTGAAAAAGTTACTAACTGGGACAGTTCTTGGCTACTGGGCCTTTTCTGGGCACAACTCTAAAGTGCAGGTGCTTACCTTTAAAGTCCTAAATGTCTTTAGATCTTGGTACCTAAAGGCCTACCTTCTCCTATATGAACCTCCTCCAAGTCCTCTCTGCCTTCTGAATTAGGAAGTGATAACTGTAGAAAAGAGCCTTTTCAGTTGTGGCTAGAGATGTAAAATTTCTGGACATTTTGTGACCATGGAAAAAACACTGTTTTCCCCCTGTGTTTTTGGGGAAGGAAATGGAAATCTCGGTGAAAATTGAAAAATAAGTAATACTCATTTTTAGCACTCTTTACAGATCTAAATTATTTATTTATTTATTTATTTATTTATTACATTGATATACCGCCCCATAGCTGGGTGGTTTACAAACATTAAAAATCAATATAGAAAATTTAAAAACAGCTAACATTTAGAACAATTTTAAACTCTGAGCCAGGCCAAAAACACAGTTAAAAACTCAACATAAACTGTTAAATGCCTGGGAGAAAATAAAAATCTTGACCTGACTCCAAAAGAAAGTCACTTTGTTGCTTTAAGACAGCCTTCCCCAACCTGGTGCCCTCCAGATATTTTGGATTTCATCTCCCATCAGCCTCCGGCAGCATGGCCAATGTTCAGGAATGCTGGGTATTATACTAGAAAACATCTGGCGAGCACCAGGCTGGGGAGAGCTGGTTTAGGAACGTAAAGCAGCCTTTCTGTTCCTAACATTATACTATGTATAACTTGGTTTTCTCATAAAATTATATTTTAAAACTAAACTCAGTTAACAAATTTATAATTATTTTCTGAATAAACTATACTTTTAAATTTACTGTACCAAACATGATAATTTTTTGAGCAAACTGAGATATATATATATATAACATATCTGAGATTCCTATTTACTGTGTGACCAAAGTGAGCATCAGCAAGTAATCCCTGAAATATCTCAATCATCCTAAAGGCCACAAGAAGAAGACCTGGAGGCAGAGGACGACTGGTGTATAGCATTGGCAGAGGAAGACTGGTATATAGCATTGCTCCTATTTGTAAGGAAGTTTAAGAAAGTTCCCAAATGTGTTTGAGGGGTGGAGCTCAGGGAAATTTTCAAATACTTGAAAGTTTGTCACACAGAGGAGGGCCAGGATCCCTTTTGATCAACCCAGAGTGCAGGACATGGAATAATGAGCTCAAGTTACAGGAAGCCAGATGCTGGCTAGACATCAGGAAAAACTTCCTGACTGTAAGAGCAACACGACAATGGAACCAATTAGTAGCAACACGACAATGGACACTCCCACACTCGAGGCATTCAACAGGCAGCTGGACAGTCAGATGTCAGGTATGCATTAAGATGGATTCCTGCACTGAGCAGGTAGTCCCGCAGAAAAGTGAGTCTTACAAAATTCCAGTGGTGGGGAGCTGCATGATGATGTCATCAATATGGCTGCCGCACTATTATGTAGTTGCCATTTTAAAATATACATAACTTCTTCTTCGTGGTCTCTGTGCATCACACACATGGGCTTCTGCGCTTGCGTGGAGGCTCGATTCAGGAGACTTCCATAGCTATTAGTTACTTTTCGGTGGGAACCCTTCCCCTGCTGCTGAGTGTGCATGTATAGAAGGGTTCCCGCCCGATACTTCAGTTCTTCTTCGGCCGCCATCGCTGCTGCATCGTCGGGAACACCATCTTCGGACTTCTCTAGGAAAATAAAGAAAAAAGCTTTTACAAAGTACTCGGACCTCTCCAAACTTGTCTTAAAGTAAGGAATTGTACCTCCGTACTTCCTATAGCTCTCAGGGCCCCCTTTAAAAAGTGCTGTCATTGCGGCAGCAAGCTACCACCATCAGATGGGCACAACTTATGCCTGTTTTGCCTAGGCGAGAGCCATAAGGTTGCTTCTTGTTCGAGCTGCCAAGCATTTTCAAGGCAGACTAGGAAGCATCCAGCTGATAAGCTCCGGGCTGAACTTTGGACAAAAGCTCTAGCAGCGACGGACTCAGTTGCAATGGGCTCCCCCTCAGCCACCTCGCCTCATGACCTGGTCATCCTTTCGGTACCGGGATCGCCGGCTAGCTCCCATCAAGGTAGAGCACAAAGAGATATACCCAATATAAAGGGAAAATCTCTGTCAACAGCGGTGGCAAAGTCACTTTCCAAAAAAGCCTTAACGCCAAGACCGCTTGAGGGGCAACAAAAGAAGAAAAAGAAAAAGAAACATGACACCGATCGGCCGCATCATTCGACCCCGACCTCGGCTTCAACACTGAGACCTGAAACCAAACAGGGGATACCCTCATCTTCGATCTTCGGTACCATAATGCCTCCAGCAACAGCAAGATCAGTCGCGTCTTCGACACCAAGGCTTGACTCCCCCTTGACACGGAGAGCCTCTTCATCATCGACATCGAGACTCGACACTGAGGTGCACCGTTCGACCCCATCCCTCGATACAGGAGCCGGGGCTTTACCGACACCGAGGCTTGATACTGCTGCCATTCAGCGCTCGACCCCGAGGAGACTGCCCACCTCGATCTCAAAGGGCGAGATCCAAGATTCGCCAAGCCCATATCCAGAGCCGGGCCAGACCACTGTCATGCCTCCAACTCTGTCTTCTCCTTACCAAGACAGACCGACGCAGGAATACCACGGGGGACGTTCCCAGCAAAGAGATCATCCCTACCATTCACACTCCCCAGCGTCTGACTGGGATAGAAGCTCCCAAACATCTCAGTCATCCAGACCAGCCTATGGTAGGGAACACAGGGAACCCTACAGGAGCCGATACCGTGACCCATCTAGAACCTCACCCAGCCATACCCAAAGGGACACCGGGACTCACCAACAAGCAGCTGCATCTCCCACAATGACAATCGCCAGGAGATCTCCATCCCAGCTGTGTCTCCCCCCCCCCCATGGCGAGAATCAGCAATTTTGATCCAACTCGGACTCAGACGGCTACCGTTTGGACTCGTCTTCATCGGTATCAAGAGCTCCTTCGGCAGCGTCACCAGATGCCTTGGTAGCGTCTCAAGAGCCCGTTGGGTCCTTCTCGGACCTCATCCAATGCATGGCACAATCTCTTGGGCTAGAGACACACCAATGTGTAACAGACACAATTTATGATGTCCTGCAAGCAGAGTCAGCCACACCAGTTGCCATTCAATTTATTCCAGCTCTCCTGCAGACTGTACAACAGGCCTGGAAGACACCGGCCTCGCTGGCTCCAACCTCAAAGCGATTGGAGAATATGTATAAAATTTTGGAAAAGGATATGGAATTCCTCATCACTCATCACTCATCCTCCCCCGAACTTAGTCATAGTTGAATCCTCCCAGGGGCGCTCTCACACCTGTAGATAAGAAGGGAAGAAAACTGGATCTCATGGGTCGTCGCATCTATTCCACAGTGGCACTAAGCCTAAAGGTCTCAAATTATCAAGCAACAATGGCATGCTATCATCTCTCTCTTTGCAACCACCTTGATGGAGATCAAAGGGAACTCGCCCGGGTTTTCCAGACAGAGGCAGTTCATCTTGTAAAGCAAGAGTTACATACAGCAAGACACCAGACAGACTGCGGTACCAAACTTATGGTTAGCACCATTGCCCTACGCAGACATGCTTGGCTTCACTCAGCAGGCCTATCACAAGAGGCACGTACTCGAATCGATAACCTGCCCTTCGATGGCACCGGCCTCTTTCACTCTTCGACAGATGATGTCATGGACACAGTCCAAAAGGCCAAAACAACAGCTAAGAAGATGGGCCTGACTACCTTTCCACAACACTCCAGGGCAAAGCGTTGGTCTTGCCAACCCTTCTCAAATTCTGGCAGATATCACACAGAACGCAAGTCTTTTAGGCAACAGCCTCAGCAGCAACAACAACAATCCTCTCAACAACAGAAGAGACAGTCCTTCACATCTTCTAAGTTCTGCCCTCAGCGCAAAAAGAGTGACTATGGGGACAGGCGGTGCCATTGACTCCTCCCTTCCCTCTGCAACCACCTTCGGAAATCGACTTGCCCCATTCTTGTCAACATGGGAAAGCATTACATCCGACACCTGGGTACTTTCCATCAAACAGGATGGCTACTATATCGAATTCGACACCCACCCACCATGTGGAATTTTCCAGATGACACAGCCCTCGGCCCCGCTTATAGCAGAGGTCAACACACTTCTGGAAAAAGGCGCCATTGCACCTGTTCCAACCTCCCAGAAATACAGGGGGTTTTACTCCCGGTATTTCACTGTCCCAAAACCGGATGGAGGATGCCGACCGATCTTGGACCTCAGAGATGTCAACACTTTCATCACCACCAGGAAATTCCACATGGCGCCCATAGCCACGATCTTTCCCCTCCTAACTCAAGACGCGTGGTTCGCGTCCATCGATCTACAAGATGCATATTTCCACATTGACATTCACAGGGCAAGTCAAACATTTCTGCGTTTCGCCGTAGGTCACCAACCTTTCCAATTTCAGGTCCTACCCTTCGGCCAATCAACGGCTCCCAGGGTCTTCACCAAGTGCATGGTGGTCATCTGCGCTTTCCTCAGAAGACAAGGCATACAGGTTCACCCGTATCTAGACGATTGGCTGCTTGTGGGTCACTCCCACACACAACTCACGAAAGACATAAGTTATGTCCTCAGTCTCCTCGGACAACTTGGCCTTCTTCTCAACATAAAAAAATCCACACTCGAACCACAGCAAACCATAAAATTCATAGGCGCATTCATAAATGCGATAGAGGGGAAAGCTTACTTGCCAATGGACAGGGCTCTCACTCTAAAATCCCTTGCTGCTTATGTGGTGAACCACCTTCGATTAGTGGCACGCAAAATATGAGTACTAGGTCACATGGCAGCAACTATCATGGTCATCCCTTTCGCCCGCCTAAGGATGCATCGCCTCCAACTCTGGTTCACCAGAGTTTTTCACCCACAGACAAATGCCAGGCACACTCTTCTATGTGTCATAAGGTCAATCCAGTGGTGGACCCATCTCCCAACCTACTCCAGGATGTCCCATTTCTGTCTCCAACACCAACTAAGATGGTCACCACAGATGCATCCGCTTGTTGATTGGCCGAGGCCCGGACATGCGGAATCGTTAACTCAAAACGGGAAAAAAAATTCGACCAGCGGATTTGCCTCTGGTTCAGCGCTTGAGCTGTTAACAAAAGTTCTAAATTACGGTGATCTGTCCGAACTTCAACTGGGTAAAGTGCCCCTTCTAACAGGTGCCTCCAGGTTTCTAACACTGCCTTTATAGCCAGGACCTCCTTCTCCCAAATGGTATAGTTCTGTTCAGTACAAGTCAACTTTCGGGAGTGATACACACAGGGCCGTAACTCCCCTCCCGCTCCAACAGGCTGCAAGAGGATCGCCCCCAGCGCCACATCAGACGCATCCGTCTGCACCACAAACAGTGTCTGTGTATCAGGATGACAAAGGAGTGGTTCTGAACTAAATAACTCTTTCAGCCTATCAAAAGCCTCCTGCGCCACCAGGGACCACCTAATGCCGGAGCGCTGGCCGTTGAGCAGGTCAGAAAGAGGGGCTGTAAGTCTAGAAAAACCAGGCAGAAACCTCCTATACAAATTAGCAAACCTGAGAAACCTTTGTAAGTCCTTCCGAGAGGCTGGCGCCTGCCAGGAAAACACAGCCTGCACTTTCGCAGGATCCATTTGAAGCCCTTGCGTGGAGATGCGATATCCTAAAAAATTCAATGTTGTTAAGTCAAATGCGCATTTCTCCAATTTAGCAAACAGCCTATGCTCCCGAAGGCGCCGAGGTACGGCTTCCACGTGGGCTTGATGCTCCTGCGCATTTCATGAAAAAATAAGAAAATAATCTAAATAAATAATCAAAAAGGTATCTAGATAATCTCAAAAGATATCATTCATGAACCGACAGAACATGGCTGGGGCATTAACCAGGCCATAACTCATTACCAAATACTCAAAAGAGCCATATTGCGTCAAGAACGCACTTTTCCATTCATCCCCCTTACGAATGTGAACCAAATTATAAGCCCCTCTTAGATCCAATTTGGTAAACACAGTTGCCTTACTCAAACACTCCAACGTCTCTGGGATCAGGGGAAGGGGGTATTTATCTCTCACTGTGACTTTATTGATGAACCTGTAATCATGGACCAGATGTTTCTCTCCCGAGTGCTTTGTTATAAAAAAGGACGCCGCTCCTGCAGGGGAGGATGATGGACGAATAAAGCCACGTCTCAAATTCTTATCAAGGAAAACCCTTAGTGCTTCCAATTCTGGGCCCGACATTGGATATAACCTGCCTACAGGAATGGGGGCCCCTGGGACCAGATCTATGGAACAATCATAAGAGCGATGTGGAGGCAACTGATCCGCCTCCGTCTCATCAAACACATCCCTAAAGGCTTCATATTTCGGAAGGAGAACAGCCAGGGACAAGGAGCGGAGGTGAGCAACTGCCTAGACCTCAGGAGCCAATCGCGGCTCCGCCTGAGTAAGCGGTATAGTGCCAGCCTCTAGGCAATGGTGAAGACAAAAGGGTGAGGGGAATGAAATTCTATGTAACGCCCACGAGATGTGGAGGTTGTGCTGCGTGAGCCAGGACATGCCAAGGACCAGTGGAAAGCGCGACATCCTCGTCACGTGAAATTTGATCAGTTCCTCATGCCTTTGAACAGACATAGAAAGGGGGACTGTAATCCGGGTCACTGCCCCTTCCACCAGAAGGCGACCGTCAATTGTCTCTACGTATAATGGGCGTGGTAGGGACTCCACCGCAACCCTATGGCGTTGTGCAAAGCCCAGATCCATGAAACTGGTGGAAGCCCCGGAATCTACTAAAGCAAAAAACTCGCCAACTGTGCCAGGGGAAGTTTGTAATCGCACTTTCAAAACTAGATGAGGCGAGGTTGAGGCGTGCGACAGACTCACCCCTGTCATAACCGGACCTTCCAGACTAGACACTCCCAACAGACTTGGGGAACTGCCTAGTCACGCCCGAGGAGCAAAAGACTGGGAAGGAGTCGTTGTCCAGCCAGGGGCGTGGCATGATTTGATAAAATGTCCCATCTGTCCACATTTGAAGCACAGACCTTGACGCCGTCTGCGGTCCCTTTCTGACGGAGAAATACGAGATCGCGCCACTCCCAGTTGCATGGGCTCCTCCCCGGTCTGCTCTGGAGCAGGGCGCTTAAAGGAAGAACCCTCCTGTGAAGTCACTACTGACAGCAGGGCGCTGTTTACAACTGCCCGCCTAGCATCTTTCCGCCCCTCCAAACGGCTATCAATGCGCAGGCAGACGGCCACAAGATCTGCCAACGCAGTCGGAGGCGGTGAGCATGCGAGCTCATCCAGAATATCAGCATTCAGACCTTCCAAAAACTGTGCCCTATAAGCTGCATCGTTCCACTGCAAGTCCTGAATAATTAGTTGAAAATTTGTTGCATAAACCGCCACTGAATCCCCGCCTTGGCGCAGTCGCCAAATGGCTCGGGTTGCCATCTCCTCCCGAAGAGAATCCCCCAAAAATGCTTCGATTGACATCACAAACCCCTGATAGTCCATCAATAAGGGGCTATTGGCTACCAAGAGCTCCGACGCCCATTTTGCTGCCGCCCCCAACAGTAAACTAATGAAAAAGCCAACACGAACTCGTCAGTAGGAAAGTCCTCCACCCTCAAACGTATATACAGTTCCACCTGAGCTCGAAAAGCAGTGAACATCCTTTTGTCCCCCTCAAACTTTTCAGGCAGACTAACAGGGCACTTTCTCCGAGGAACGGGGGCGGGGAGTCCAGGTGCTGGTGCAGGTGCTGTCTGCAACATAATCACGGCTGCCGTTAGCTTATTCACTTGAGTCCGCAGCGCCTGGTTCTCCAGGGAGAGGTCGGCAAGTGCTTGCTCCATAATGCTAACGTACTGGAGCCTTCACACTCACACACACTGTTAGTGTTCGTTAGCTGATGTTAATTTCAAGCTGTTGTGAAAGACAACTTCTTTCGGTTTAGTTGAAAAAAGAATACATCAACTGTGAACTAAACCACACCTTTAATTCAGGCCAAACAAAACTGAGCAACTCGGATAATAATTAAACAGAGTTTTTACCCAGTAGCCCCAAGGCAAGATTAAACAAAGCAAGATAAACTTAAAGTTGAAATTAACAATAGCTAACAAACAAGAGTCTTCTTCAATCCTCCTTCTCCGAGGTCTGCCTTTGCTTTAAACGTAATCTTTCCGACCAACGTTGAATGTCTCTTGTTTCTGTCCTCCTCAAATGCCTGCGTTCCTTAACGTCTTTTAAAGTGTGCACTGACTCCTCCTCGGATGATAAGAGCTCTGTTACACCTGCCGGTGAGTCTGTAAGATCAGCACTCATTTCAGAGCTTTGATTCTCCGCAGCTGGAAGAGAGGAACTGTGAAGTGTTTCCTCTTCAGCACCAGGATCCTGATCAAGCTCAAGATCGCTGTCTGCTTGTGCTAGGCTTTCTGACAGCTGCTTCTCCTGCTCAGAAGAAAGAGGGTTAAACACAACACAGCCTTCTTTCCTTCACCAGTGTCGGCTCCGGAATGGACTCTCCATCCACTAGATGTACGCCGTGCTTTGGCCTTCTATAAGGCCCGCACCAAGCCTTTCCGCCTGTCCAAACATTTGTTCGTTTGTTATGGTAAGGCTAGACAAGGACAGCCAGCCTCCTCACAATGCCTGGCGGCATGGTTAGTCCACTGTATTACTTTAGCATATCAGCTAGCAAAGATTGAACTGCCAGCTCTAGTCAGAGCTCATTCCACTAGAGCAATGGCCACGTCGTCAGGTTTTCAACGGGGCATCTCTATTCCAGAGATCTGCCGGGCAGCTACTTGGTCCACGCCTCTCACATTCGCCCAGCACTACCGTTTGGACATCAGGGTGCGTGCGGACAGTTCTTTTGGCAGAGCCGTACTTTCATCTATCCTAACCTAAATCCAGCCTCCCAAATTACTGGTAAGTGAGCTTGCTAATCGCCCATGCGTGTGATGCACAGAGACCACAAAGAAGAAGGACAGGTTGCTTACCTGTAACTGTTGTTCTTCAAGTGGTCATCTGTGCAGTCACACAACCCACCCGCCATCCCCTCTGGATAGTAGTAGGACAACAAATTGGATATCTAAATTTATTACTTCAGCCTGAACCTCTTACTTGGGGGTCTCAGAAGAACTGAGGTATTGGGTGGAAACCCTTCTACACATGCGAAAAGTAACTAATAGCTATGGAAGTCTCCCGAATCGAGCTTCCGCGCAAGTGCAGAAGTCCATGTGTGTGACTGCACAGATGACCACTCGAAGAACAACAGTTACAGGTAAGCAACCTGTCCTTCTCACCCTTCTATGCTACAGAGATGCATTTTTTTCTGAAATGTTTCAAATTTAATGACAAATACTTTTTGTAATTACACATGTTTTGTTAACTCCATTAATCTTTGAGATAATTTCATTTTACCGTATAAAATCAGTATTCACATTGGTTATGTGTGACGTTTAACCATGATTTACTCAAAAACTATATGACTTTCGAAGGAATACTCAAGAACAAAAAAGTTGCATTTTAATGAGGATTAAGAAAATGTATAATAACATGGGGTTTACCCCAATGCTTAGGGAATTATACGTCCACTTTCTCAGGATTGTATGATTTTACAGTTTATCATACAGGGCTTTCATTTCAAAAGTATCCACCCTAAATATCTCTCAACCTGATGCACAGATAATTTTGAACATGTGAGAGCGAAGTTCTGGCATCTGGTTCAATACAAGGATTTCTCAGAGGAAAGCATTTCAACAGATGTAAACGAGTACACATCTTACTTTCCCTGTCTCTCGAAAGCTGCCTTTTCCAGAAGTTTATAGAACAACTACAAAACTAACTCCCGTGCCATTCTCTCTTGCTCAGATTGGTGGATCAATGAATAAAACAGACAAAAGTAAGTTGATGCACAGGCTAGAAAAGTACCAGAATTTAGACCCAAACTGTCAAGAATGCACATTTACTTCCATTATTAGGATATGGTGACTTTGTTCCCATGTTGGGAAACTGAGCATAAATTTCTATCAGTAAAAGACACTTTAGATCAATCATTTTAATAAGGAATGAAAGAAGTAACTATGCTGGAAATCTTATGAGAGGATTAAAAAAACATTTCCCTGATGGCTTCATAATTTCCATACATTTTACATCTCTAGTCTATCTATAAAACCATTCTTATTATATCATTTTTGGAAATAATTTTGTGGGGAGTAAAGGCTGGAAATACAAATATATAAATAAGTTGTCTTAAATTCTAAAAGAAAATGTTTCATAATCCAGAGCTTTTCAATTTTTTCAACAACAAGTCCTTGAAAAATAATGGGAAAATCCCAGGGTTTTTTCCAATAGTTTTCTGGGGGGGGGGGGGAGTTTTCCCAGGCCTTTACCTCTCTAGTTGGGACACCCCACATGCTAAATGCCCTTACCTGGCAATGAACGTAGAAGTATTTTCCTCCAGGGCTTTCAACATGTCCCCAAAACTGATCAGTTTTTTCAGCTCTACTGCTTTGATCGGTTTTTATAGTTTTGTTAACTTCATGTATTATTGTTTTTATTTTGTATTTGTTTTATTAGTAATTTGTTACCCATCCTAGGAGTTTTCTAAATGGAAATGTGGCATATAGATTGCTTAGTTAAATAAATAATAAAATGCCATGTTTCAACATTAATATACTTGAAAAAGATCTCTGTTTTACCAGAAATTCTTCCAAAGATGATTTCTTCTGTAAGATAATGTGTGTCCAGGTGTTTTTTTTTTTGGGGGGGGGGGGTTGCTTGCTTGTAATAAACACTTTATCTTACAGGAAAAATAGAGTATAACACATAGTTATAGAGTAGTATAACACAATTGGAAAGGAACTTCTCCTGGATGAGCCCCATTGAAATAAATAGGAGTTATACAAGGGGTTCCATTCATTTCAAGCGGCTCAAAAAGGAGAACTTTCTGCCCTATCTACCTTTCTTGGATATTTTGTGATGGTTCTTGGAGCTTGCTTCTGTAGACACCCAGTTCTTTTATTTGCATTTTGGGCAAAGAGTTATAATCTGTTAACATGTGCAGTACACACGATTGCCAAAAGCAGAGAAATGCCTAAGAATTCAGCCCTGGTTTGATAAATGAAGCCGCCTGATCCTTCCTTGCAAGAGGAATTCATCCAAATCCAATTAAAAGCTCTGTAAGAACTGCTGGCTTGCAAAGGATCCCTACAGATTTGGAGAAATCCGTTTAAAGGCAAGTAAGAGTTCAGTTCCTATTGCAGGCGAATAGGGTGGAAATAAAGAGACGACACAAAGTATGTATGGTTTCAAATCAGGGCCACATTTATTAAGATCTGCAAAGGAAGCACTGGGCGGGCCCTCACTACGCCATTAACTAACAGGCATTTTAACGGGCGAAACATTCTATGCCTGCTGAGTGGCGTCTCCTTGTTTGCCACCCCCAGGCCTACCCCTTGTGGGGAGGGGAGGCCTTCCTGTGTCACTCCCCCCCTGGACCAAAACCCAGGTGGAGCGAGGTGAGTTAGCTTCACAGGTAAGCCCTATCCCCCCACTGGGGCCGCAGAACCTTCAGCGCAGAACCTTCTCTAATCACAAATGGCCCATCACAGCCCAGATAAGGGTGTTTGGCAGCCTGCGTTAGCAGTATGTGCCATTAGCTGATCGCCTGAGACAATGCAAGAGTGGCAGGCCCCTGACCATACTCACCCTGGTCCTGTGTCCCTACCCTGCTCTCCTGACACCTGGCTCTCCACATTAATTGAATGTGCCACCTTCTGTAGATGGCTGATCTACAGAAGGTGGCTTGAGTGAAGTGTATCTCTCCATGGCATCTAGGTAGGCTAAAACAGGCAAGCCAATTAGCACCTGCCTCCTAATAGCCCTGGGGCAGGCATATTTGCTTTTCTGAGGTGTTGCGCTGAAATGTGGATATGGGCCACACTGGCGGTCTCCAATCTCAGCACTGACCATGTTCATACCTCTTCAGCACCAGCTGGCATCCCCATAATATGCACCCAGATATACTTACATCTTCCCATTCCCCCCTTGCCCTTTCACGGGGGGCATAGTTGTATACAATAAAATTTGAGGGGCAGAAATTACACCAGAGGCGAAGGTTAACTAGCCAATAACTAGCTCACTCTCTACAACTCTCTTGGAGGGCCAGGACATGGAATAATGGGCTCCAGGCATTCCAGAGGCAGCTGAACTGCCATCCATCAAGTATGTTTCAAAGTGGATCCCTGCATCGAGCGGGGGTTGGACTGGATGGCCTTATGAGCCCCTTCCAACTCTACTATTCAATGATACAACCAAGGAGATTTAATCTCTCATACTCTGGGTCTTTGGCCAAAGTTCCCCTACTTTTCAAAGGCATTTAAACATGCTTGGGAATTAAGCCCAAGTTACAGTCACCAAATATCTAGCCTGGAGGGGGGGGGCAATTTAAAAAGTCTAAGAAGTTGATTAATATCAGCAACTGCATAAAACACCTAATGTTTATAAAACAGGTGGAGCCCAGATCCCAAAAGACCCAGTCCAATACTCTAAGCACTAACCAAAATTCAATTTAACAGAACAATGGAACTTATTATAAGGAAGAAAGCTGAAAATATACTCAAATTCAACGAAAGCTCATAGCAGTCACCCATCCACACTCTGTCCAGGCCTGCACCTGCTTAGCTTCAGCTAGGAGACTTAAGCTGTTGCCTTTCAGCCATCTCCCTTCCTTTAGAAAATACCCACATTCAGGGACTAAAACCAAGCCAGCCAGGCAGCCTGAATAGTCCCTTTAAATCCCCCAAACCTGGGAACCTCTGAACATCTGTATTTGTTTAAAATAAAATAAAAAGGGGGGAAGGTCAGGATTAGGAGATCCATCAGCCCCACTCCCGCCTCTCCAAACCGTTCAGGAAGGCAGTTCATAACGCTGGGTCTAGCAGGAGCCCAGCCAGGTTCGGAGAGGCCAGAAGCAGGAATGGAGGGCTCTACAACTGCCCCGTTCCTTAGACTTCACAAACAATAATTTGGGCCACTGATCCCAGAGCTGAAGCCCCACTGGGTTCGTGCCCAACCTGGAGAAGGCTGGAATTAGTCCTAAAACCTTTCTCATGCAAAGCAGTTGCTCTGCCACAGAGCTGCACCCCCTCTCCTTACTCAATTCCAGGGTGCCTCGCTGCAGCCATACGCTGTTCTGTAGCAAGGAACAAGCCCCTGCCCCAGGCACCCAAAAGAAAGAAAAAAAACCTCCTTAAGCCCCCCTCCCTACACTCCAAACCGTCAGAGTTATGCTGTGGCTGGCTCCAACGCTGCAATGCTGTTCGTGCTGCAAGTTGAGGGGCTTGGCTAACAATCTCCTCCTAGGCAGGTATGCTTCGCCGAACACACCCCGCCGCCGCCACTGGCGTGGCTAGGCTGAAGCTGAGAGGCCTATATGCCACGCACTCCTCAACGCACACTCCTGCGGCCCAGCCTGGCACCATGAAGGAAATGAACCCTGGCGAGAACTGCCTCTACACCTCAAACGATCCTCCCGTCGCTTCATCAGTCCTCTGGTGAAGTATAAGAGCATTTGAGTGCACGGGAGAGTAAACACCTGTGCCATTGTCTTCTTAAGCTGCAATCTGAAGAGGCCGGAGGATGGGTGTGGCCTCCTAATATAGGCGCTGCCACCCCTCCCCCAGCCTGTGGCACCATGAAGTCTCCACCAATGAGGAGAAGGCACGTCTCCTTCTCCTCCCCCCCCTCCCCGGCCAGCAACAGCCTCCCCGCGGCCACGCGAGCGGGACGCGGGGGAAGGGCATATGTGTACAATATTGTCTTTCTCCTGCTATCTTTTGATAGCCATGAGAGAACGTTTTTCTTTTAGTTAAAACACCTCAGTAAAGTCTATTGGAGTTTTCAAGTGCCTGCCTTTCAAAGAATGAGAGCAATTCCATCTCCCTCAAGTAACTATTGGAATTATGTTATAGCTTCTCCAACCCTTAAAGTATTTTCTAGGCTAATGAGACACTTCAAAACAACTCAGTAGTTGTATGTATGTATGTATGTATGTGATACTGTACAGAATAACTGAAGAATTGGGGGATGGCAGGAAAAAGGCAAGAAAAGCAAGTGCCAGAAAATTTTTCTGTAGGTACAATTAGCCCTTTACAATTATTCATTAAACAAAAAACCTACGGTTTACAAAACCAACGTTAAGGCTCTACAGTTTCCAACCAAGCACTAAAAAGCAGGGAAATTGGGCTCCCAAGCCTTAATGCCACATTCTCCCTAAGGAGGCAGAAAGTGCAAGTGAAATTCTCATTCTCCCAAAGCAGATAAACCATGAGGACAGGATGGAGAATATGATATGCAGAGGTGACGGTGGGGTTGTGGAAAACTGATGATGAACAACTTAGGGCCACCTACTTCTCTTTTTTGTTTAGAGCAGCCCTTCCCCAACCTGGTGCCCTCCAAAGGTGTTGGACTACAACCCCCATCATTGCAAGTCAGTATGTCCCATGGTCAGGAATGCTGTGGGATTCAAACCCATAACTCTCTTTACGTTATTCCACCAGACCTCCTTGGCATTCCGGCCATACAACACTGTCCCAGTGACTCTGTGATTAAGTGGGACTTGAACCCACAACCTTTTGAGTCCGATTGCTTACACACCGAGAGTGGGGTGGAAAGATTTCCAGTCGGCAGCTGGCTCAGCGTTTTCAGTTGTTTTGAGTTCTACAGCCTATTTTTACTATTTAGTTTACTATTTTAAAGACTTGTTTGAGGTGTTTTAATTGCCCCAAATACTCACATTCTGTTGAACTGTTGTAAGAACTTGCTGCAAGCAGTTGCATTTAATCAGTAAGTTTTGTTTTACTCCTTTTCGAGGATTTAATCAGCAGGCTGGGGCCTTATCTATTTTAGCTGCTGTGAGCCCATATTTATATTGGGAGTCACCTTTTGCTTTGGCATTCTTATATTCTTTTAGTTGCCTATGTTTTATTTCCAAGCTGCGGAGCTATTTGAGTCCTGCTGTCGTCATTGTTTATTTTAGCATAATTTAATTTTATTTGTAAACTTTTTCTGCTGGTTCCTGCTAACCACATCAAGAGAGTAAAAATAACAATGATAAAACTTGAACAATAGAGAGGTCAAGGAATCTAAAAGACCTGGAGAAGGAACTGTTTCCTGGTTTACTTACAACTTAAGCCGTGTAAAGTTACACACACATTTCTACTCCTGGCTTACAACCATTGATAATTTTTTCTGCTGGGACTTGTAGACTATTATATTTATATTATTATTTATTATTTATTTATTACATTTGTATACCGCCCCATAGCCGAAGCTCTCTGGGTGGTTTACATAGGATTAAAAACAATTAAGAACAATATACAAAAATTAAAACAGCAAAAACATACAACATACACACAATCTATACATTTAAAAACCACATCAACACTTCAAAAACTACAAAAACAAAGCAAAACAAAACAAACCCAGGCTCCTCAGATATTGCCAAATGCCTGAGAGAAGAGGAAAGTCTTGACCTGGTGCCGAAAAGATAACAATGTTGGTGCCAGGCGGGCCTCGTCGGGGAGATCGTTCCACAATTGGGGAGCCACCACAGAGAAGGCCCTCTCTCTTGTTGCTGACCTCCGAGCCTCCCTCGGAGGAGGCACTCGGAGGAGGGCCTTAGATGTTGAACGTAGTGTTCGGGTAGGTTCATGTCGGGAAAGGCGTTCCATCAGGTATTGTGGTCCCAAGCCGTGTAAGGCTTTATAGGTTAAAACCAGCACCTTGAACCGGGCTCAGAAACATACAGGCAGCCAATGCAAGCGGGCCAGAGTAGGTCTTATATGTTCGAACCTACTGGTTCCAGTTATCAATCTGGCTGCTGTATTTTGCACAAGCTGCAGCTTCCGAACCACCTTCAAAGGCAGCCCCACGTAGAGTGCATTGCAGTAATCTAACTTCGAGGTTACCAGAGCATGGACAACTGAAGCCAGGTTATCCCTGTCCAGATAGGGACGTAGCTGGGCCACCAACCGAAGTTGGTAGAAGGCACTCCATGCCACTGAGGCCACCTGCGCCTCAAGTGACAGAGATGGTTCTAGGAGAACCCCCAAGCTACGAACCCGCTCCTTCAAGGGGAGTGCAACCCCATCCAGAACAGAAGAGATGATGAACAGAGGTTCAGAATTCCATGTCGATACACTAACTTATTAATCAATTGAAGAGGAAGGACCCTATGTGGAGTCAAGGATCGTGAATCTCCAGGCTCCAAAAGAGGACATATTAGAGCTATTCGTCACTCCCTGGAAGCAGGTCATCTGGTTGACACTTTGGAATTGCGGCTCAACGAGTGTGGTTTGCTGCCCTAAAGAGTTTACTCCTTGACCAAGAAGAGGACATGCCTGACTGATTTACAGGGGGCTGGTCAGGCAGGGTGTCCTTGGAAAGCTGTAATACCCTTTTGACAAATTTCAGTTGGTGGAGTGAAAGGAATGTGATCCTGAAGAGGCCTCGAAGAGTTTGGAGAGAAATACAAAGAACCTTTACTCATCTTAGTATTGAGCCTCAGTTTGATATTTTCTTTGGGACCTTTGACTCATTAATGGGGGTATGTACTTCTGTCTTTTTTGCTCCTGTTAGTTTATTATTTCACTTGGGATGGGCAGGCTCCAGACTTTAAGTTAATATATTTGCTAAAGTATTTTTGTTTGATTGTTCTAAAATTTAATTCCGGAGGGTTTAGTGTTTGATTATATGTACTCATATATATATTTAGGTCTGAGTATTTTAATTGTTTGAATGTTAAATGAAATGGGTTTCAGAAAGCGTTCCCGAAGTAATTCTAATCAGTCTTCTCCCCCTCATACCAAACAGCTTAAAATGGATGAGTTTTTTAGATCTGATAGGTCGGTAATAGATGATAGTAAACCTATGATTCCCACTTTTAATAGATTTGATGTTTTAGAAATTGAAAGTTTAGAGCTTCAGCAACCACATACCGGAAATACTACTACTAATAACTATGCAAGTGGGAGCAGACATGAGAATATTAATAAGTCTATTACTTCTCTTAGTGACAGTGCACTCCTAGCAGAGCAATCTAATTTGGTGGCCAAAACAGTTAAAGATATTTATAAAGAGCTCAAAAGAATTTCAAATAACGTAGATACCCTTATATCTGTTATGAAAAGGGAAAGCTCTGCTTCCCTTCTTAAGCTAACTACTGAGAAGTGGGATGGTATTAAAATACCAAATGGGAAGGAAGTTGATATATCCCTCCAACCTCCCATAGTTAAGAAGAGTTCCTCAATGGACTCAAATCTACTTCTTCAGGTTAATAAGGTTGCTCTAATTGTTTATCCCTATGAAGAATGTACTTTCTCATGGAACACGATGACCTGTGCTTTGAAACATCTTAGCACCTTATTACATTTACCGATGAAGGAAATTGATCTTTCATTCATCAAAGTGTTATATGCCCCTCCTCAAATACAAAAATACATCTTAGTATTCAGCTCAGACAGAATTCCATCTCTATTACTGAAAAGGAAGGAATTTTTGGCCAGGTTAGGTGTGCTACATAATCGAGTGTTTCTGGATACAGTGAGGAAACCACTTTTGACTCTGAATAACTCCCAGGGTTTGGGAAGATACTATCCTTTTGAGTCCTGGTCGTTGTGACTCATGTGGGACTTGAACCCACAACCTTTTGAGTCCTGGTCTGGCTTCCTGTGGTCTGTGTTGCTGGGAACGCCACCTCTCCAGTTTGAGAATTGGGTGTCTGGAAGGGCCAGACAACCAGAGAACTCTGGAGAAGACACCTAGGGTTTTTACTTGGGACCCTGAACCCCTATAGGTATGCACTAAGGTGTATCTGTCAGGTTCCCCGTTAACCAGCTCACCTGTCCAAATTGCCAATTCCCAGCCAATGCACCAAGAAACTGTTGTGGAATTCTTTACATGGTCAAGAGACTGGACACGACTCAGGTAGCACTTGCTCGCCAACCGCTTTAATTACAACAACACAGAAAACATTACATTGCAACGGAGTTCTTAGCACTCTGGCAAAGAGAACTGGCCACCGTCCCAAGGTCGAACACTTTTATAGGTTTCTTACAGTTTCCATACGTAATTAGAGCATGCCTTATTGCAGAGGTCAATTGTCCAATCACAAAGCTTACAATGTTTTAAGTATGGCATAACCTGTTGCCTAGTTACATAGGAAGTGGCTGACATATACATTGGCTCAATTCGGACGACACGTTAACCAACGGTTGTTAAGTTAAACAACTGTCGGTGGGTTAACCAAATGTGTCATCCGAATTCAGCCACACAATGGTTAACCAACCCACGGTTGTTTAAGTTGCAGTTTTAAACAACAGAGTTAAACAACTCGCTTGCAAGTTGTTTAAAAGTTAGTCAATTGACTAACATGTTGTCCGAATTCAGCCACTTGAGGTGCGTGGGTTAAACAACTGAGGTGAGTACGTTAACTCAAAAGACCATAGAGGAGAGCGGCAAGAGCAGCAGAAAGCGGACAGGAGCTCAGGCGCGGATGAAACAGAGCGCTGGTTTCACTGCCATAGCAACCAGGACGCTTCTGTGTGTGGGCACGCGGTGGGTCCGCTCCTCCTAGCCGACCAGGCATTCGCCCTGCAGCCATGGCTAATGGCCCCGTACTGCTACCCGCGCACCAACGTGCAACGTAAATACAACTACTAACATTGCCGTGCCCGCCTGCCCGTGGAGCGTGCCTTTGGGCGTCTGAAGGAGCGTTGGTGCTCCCTGTTCAGTTGGACTTGCCAGCCGACATCATTCCGGACGTGATGGTGTGCTGCTACATCCTGCACAACATCTGCGAGTCCCGTGGGGACGTGTTACTGGTTGAGCACCCCGACCTCCCTCGGGAGGGTGAGGACACCAATGCCATCGCTGTGGATGGGCATGACATCGAGCCTTTGCAGGGGCCAGAGAACCCCGTTGGGGAGCGTCGCGCCCGTGCGGAGGCGTCCCGGGTGCGTGAGAGCATCAGTGCCTGGATCTGGCTGCGCTACCCCGACCCCGTGTGAGCGTTGGCTGCGGGGTTCCATCTGTGGACTGGCATCTCTCCCTGGCATGCCGCCCCTCTCCTCCTCTTCCCCTTGGCAAGTTCCGTGCTTGGCTCCCTGGGGGTGTGGCCTTGGCCGTCCCCTCTTCACCGCTGTGCCTTCCAGCCGCCTCCTCCTCCCTTCCCGGGGGAGCCTGTCCTTACCATAGGTTCTGCCCTGGCATACTGGTGCCCATGTGCTGTCTTGCCCATGTCTGCCTTCCCTGCTGAATAAAGTTTTCCAAACCACCCCACTCTCGCCTTCTTTCCTGTGTGTGCGAAAGATGCTCTAGGAGGGGGGTGGGGGGCTGGGGGCTAGGGGCCGTGGGTCATCCTGGCGACTGCCAGGTCCCCCGTGTAGGGTGGGTGGTGGGAGGCTCCCTGGGGCATGGGTGCCATCGCTGGGATTGCTCTGCTGGTGTTGTATTGGTGCTGCCGTTGCTCCTGGCAGACTCTTTGCCCGAGGCTGCTGAGTTCTGCCCACTGACTGAGGCAGCCAATGGGGTTTGGGAGGCGTGTCCTGCATCATCTAAGATGGCAGCGCCCATGGTTTTCGGCCGCATTGCTTGCTGGGATACCTGCTGGAGGACTGACGGAGTTCGGTAAGCGGGGAAAATGGCGGCCGGGCTATCCGTCAAAACCGAGTACGTTATTAACCACCAGGGTGGTTAACTTAACTTTGCATCCCCTGCTGCAGCGTGTCGTCCGAATTGAGGCCGTCTTTTTAACACACCGTCAGTGGGTTAAGTCCTCTCAGTTGGTTAACGTGTCATCCGAATTGAGCCATTCTGTATCTCCCTTTGGCCCCCATCCTCCACATGTCTCAAACCTGAGAAGTGGCAGACCATACATTTCCTTTTGCACCATATTGTTAGTCATGAGAGACAGCTGACCATGCACATTCGACATTCCCCTTTTTACCTTAGCAACACAGGATGAAAAGCAGGGCAAGCTTTTATTTCAAAGCAAACTTTTTTTTTTAGTAAATCAACCTTTTTATTGATAAAGGTGAATTTCCACCACAGGTGCCATGGCCATGATCTGTTTTATATGGACATTCCAAATTAAGAAATATATGGACAACAATACTGAAACGATTTCACCTGCTCTAGCAAGTGTACTATTCCAGCCACAGCTGTTGCCAAGGGGAGAATTCAGAAGCAAGGTCAGACAAAGCCAAGGTCAGATACTGTTAGAAAAAGCAAGAAGTGGATAGCACCACAAATAGTTCCTCGTGATCCTGGGCCAGCAGCCAGACAAAATCAACTTATATGTAGGCTGACCATCTGAAAAGGAGGACAGGGCTCCTGTAACTTTAACAGTTGTAGAGAAAAGGGAATTTCAGACAGTGTAATTTGTATGCAATTAGTTCCTGGTGAAATTCCCTCTTCATCACAACAGTTAAAGTTGCAGGCACTATACTAGAGTGACCATATACAAAAGAAGGCAGGGCCCCTGCAACTTTAACTGTTGTGATGAAGAGGGAATTTCACCAGGAACTAATTGCCTACAAATGACACTGGCTGAAATTCCCTTTTCTCTACAACTGTTAAAGTTACATGAGCCTTACCTCCTTTTCAGATGGTCAGCCTACTTATATGTTACCCCAACAACCGGCAGACTCAGACTGAGCCTGAAATAGGACTTGGGCTTCCTTGAGGCTGCTAACTCCTCCCACACACTGCATGAGGCCTTCTCCCATAAAGGGTCCTGTCAGGATTGAGCCCAGGCCTTCTGTTTTAGTTTCAGGCTCTGATTCAGAGACAAAGCTAGAAGAAACCTAGCAGAGACTGGGTGTGGAGAAGGAAATTCCCCAAGACTCCCCAGGAGCCAGTGAAGAACCTTCTCAGGGGCTTATCGATGAGGAGGGCCAGGCACAGAAACTATTTTCCCCCTCCCCTTGGGCGCCCAGCCTTTGTCGGAGGGGGAGGGAGCTTTGGGATTAACTCCATCCACTGCCAAGTTAAGTGGATGGAGTTAAGAGGAAGCGGTAGAGGCATCACCCCGGGTTGACTGCCCATCAGAAGTTGGGTCAAGAGGATCCTCCCTGAAAGGGCTCAGAAAAAAATGGCCAAGCATGGCAGGAAACCCGTCCATTAGTTGAAGGCAACTGCCCTGCTTTCAGTAGCTTTCTTAGCCAAAGCGCTATCTACCTAAATAGGCCCTGATGACAGGTCCCAGCCTTTGTAGTCGCTTTAAGTGTGGAGAAGTGCTATTATCAGAATAAAAAAGTTTGTGGATTGCACAGCGAGGTTCAGTTGCCTCAGTTCCCAGCTGGAGAAGCTTGGAACCCCTGACATCATTTTTGCCCCATTCTAAAAGGTTGAAATGCATCTCCTAAGGCTTTGTTATTGGAAGCAAGAACTTTAAGATACAATATGCTGGTATGTTTTAATCTTGTCCTGGGTACTTTTGCTGTCAGCCTGGCCCACCATTGGAATGCAGCCCCTGAGAACTTCTCCAAAGTGGAATTTGGCTGAAAAAGTTCCTACACTCCTGACTTACAAGCGAGGCCTCCATTGTAGATAGTATTCCTAATACTGGGCTTTCTTACTATAATCTCTGGCAATCTAGAATATGGTTTTTAGAGGCCTTAGAGATCTTTGAAAGATTATTCAGTCCATCAAGGCAACTAATTATAATATTATCTTCTAATTGGGGCAGATCCCATTAAATTAAAAGATCCTATTAAATTAAATTTGGGTTCTATAACCAGTCTGTCTTTTCCAACTATAAATTCCTTACTAAACTGCTTTTTCTCATCCTCCATAGGAATACACCTACAATAGCACTTTGTCTGCTTTTCAAATACCTTTGGCTGCAGCCCTACACCATTCCAAGAATCTAATGGATTAATTTTAATGGACTAATCTATCCAACTGAATTTATAGAGACTGCAGCACCAGTACTGAATTAACACAAAAGCCAAATACTTGTCTCTTCCCACAATCTATTGCAAACCACATAGATACATAATAAAGGCTATGAGCAACAAAAGCTATGAGCAACATATAAGAAATGTTAGTGATGTTCATTTTCTGTACCACTAGAAGACAACATATCCCTAATAAGCGTACGGAATAAAAATACGCTGCCCAAGATAATAAAAAAGTGGCATGAGGTATTCAATATTGTTTGAAGTAGAGGGAAGCAGGCCATCCAGCAGAGGGAAGCAGTGCATTTCTTATTTCATACCTGCCCTTTTCATTTTATGTTCTCATTTCAGACACTTTTACTTTGATTTACTGAAAAGGGAGGAAAGTCTCAAAATCTAGAAGAATATCATGAAATAAGGAGGTCTAGGGTACTTTAAAAGACAGGCTATCACACTTGAGCAAGTTTGGAAAGAGAGAGGAGGAAGCTAGTTCTCCAGCTCTCTCTTCCAAAAGAAAAAATAGCTCTGGTTAGCATTAAAACAATAATCATACAATGTGGATCTAGACTACAGCTCAGCTAGATATGATCTAGTGAAGATTAATAAACTGAGGAGGAATATAACTTTTTTAAAAAATCTTAGAGCTCTATTTATTTCAGCCTTCCCTAACCTGATCCTCTCCAAATGTCTTTGACTATGACCCCTATCTGGTCATGCTGACTGGGCATTGGGAGTTGTATCCAACATAGGCTGACCATATGAAAAGGAGGACAGGGCTCATGTAACTTTAACAGTTGCAGAGAAAAGGGAATTTCAGCCAGTGTCATTTGTATGCAATTAGTTCCTGGTGAAATTCCCTCTTCATCACAACAGTTAAAGGTGCAGGCACTATATTAGAGTGACCATATACAAAAGAAGGCAGGGCCCCTGCAACTTTAACTGTTGTGATGAAGAGGGAATTTCACCAGGAACTAATTGCATACAAATGACACTGGCTGAAATTCCCTTTTCTCTACAACTGTTAAAGTTACAGGAGCCCTGTCCTCCTTTTCATATGGTCAGCCTAATCCAACACATCTGGAGAGAACCAGCTTGGGGGAGGATACTATATTTAACAAGAACCTTTTGTTTCTGTACAGTTACTAAAAGGATAAAACAAATGCCAGCACTACAAAATATCACATAAATGAGGTAAAAACACCATGGCCAGTAACAATCATCCTTCAATGATAACATAATAACTTATGTTATCATTATGTTTAAAAGATCCATCGAAATTGCATCCATTTACTTTGCCTTCTTGAAATAAACCTCTAATATGATACCATTGCAGTTTATATTCTTTTTCTAAATTGATTCACAATTTATTCAAAGAAGAAGTGGTAAATAAATATTACATAAATGTATTACAATATTCTCCTCCAACAAAACAATCAAAGAAAAGCAAATGGGTGAGGTAACCAGACAAAGGGACAGCTTTGAAGCCAGTTTTCTGTTCCAGCAAAACACCTGTTTTCCAGAAAGCTAAACCAAGTTCCTCAAATATCTCTAAATATTCTTAGAAAATTAATTCACACAAATTTATTTCCTGTAAATAGGAATATCAACTCCATATCATCCCCGCTGACTTACACACATAAATCTACACACACAGAAACACACAAAGTCCCTCAGGATCATCCAACCCAAAACACATGCACACACATCCATTCAACCATGCACCTCATTCACAAACACACACCTCTCCTTACCCAAGGCCCCTGCTGCTCTGTCCTGCTGCTCCAGCGCTTGCTTCCAGCCCCTCTCCCAGGGCTGTCTGGGGCTTGTGCTTGCCCTGCGTGACCGCGCAGGCCAAGAAAATCCCCAGATTGGCCCGGGGGAGGGGCTGGAAGTTGACTTTTGGCGCATTCAAAATGCGACTTCCAGACCCTCCCTCGGGCCGATCCGGGGATGTTCTTGGCCTGTGCAGTTGCACACGGCAAGTAGAAGTCCCGGACAGTCACGTTTTGGACACACCAAAACGTCACTTCCAGCCCCTCCCCTGGGCCGATCCGGGGATTTTCTTGCCAAGTGTGCCTATGGCCCCAAAAGGTGGCCTACCTCGTAACTGCATGGCAAGTGGGGGAAAGGCAGCATAGACAGCAGCATGCAAATCCAGCTTCTGGCTTCTCACATAGCCAGTCTGCAGCTGAAGCTGTGGTTCAAAGGCATGGGGTTTGTGAAGTCTTCTTCTGGGGCTGGGGGCTGGGAAGCAAAGACATGGGCAGGATAGGGCAGGACTGGTGGCAATCTCTTAGCAGGGCCTGGTGATTCAGGCTGCACAAAATATACTGGTGGTCCACATGCCACCAATCTTGGGCCATATTGTGTGCACCCAGCATGTATGTATGCATGTATGTGATTTGTACCCTGCCTTTCTATCAAGAAAAATGGCAACAATTCTTAATAGAATTTGATTAAAACAATAATAAAACAAATCTGTGACAGCACAGTTAAAAACACAATAAGAATAAAAACAGCATCTACCCCAACAGACCCACTTCCACACCACAGGCCTGCTTGAATAAAAAGTTATTTGCTTGTTGTATCTTCTATATATTTCCTCAACTAATTTTCAAAACCCGAGTCGGACTGTTAATGAATTTAATTCACTGATCTTTCGGATCTAACTGTTAGCTCTTGCACCAATGGGCATGGGGGGTGTGTGTGTGTGTGTGTGTGGAAAAGGGTTTTTCACTTCTCCTGTAATTGCTAGTAACTCACCCTCTAGGCCAAAGTAACACTTCTAATATTAAACGTGTATTTAGCTCCGATATCTGGTAAGGAATCGATTGCGGCTTTATGGTGCAGGTTTGAAGGTTTTCTTCTGGGGCTTAAGGCCAAATATCCATCTGCTTACCCTATGCTGCTGGGTGATTTTAATGCCAGGACTGGTACATATCTGGCTGTCCCAGACTATACTGGTGTTAGTTTAACATGAGATAGAGATTTGTTTAGAGCTAAGATGAGACAATCTAAAGACCCTACCATTCATTTTGCGGGACAATGTATATTGCGGTTTGTAAATAGAAATAATATGGTCATACTAAATGGGAACTCGCAAGAGGACAGGTGGGGAGAGTTCACTTATATATCATCTAGAGGGTCCAGTGTTATAGATTATTGTATAGTTCATAAACTAATGACTGTGCTGTGTGCTAATTTTAGAATAATGAACTTCCTGGCAAGTGACCATTTACCCTTGGAATTAGGGCTTTCCATCCCTGGCCCGTCCCACTATAAACAGGTGTTCCCTTTAATGACAGGGCAGCAGTATGCGATTGACCAAAAGACAAAAAAAATACCGATTTTCAAAAAGTTTATATATTCTAGTGCCTGTATGGAATTCGCCAAACAGCTAATCATGGCGCCAACCTCTGAACTGTGTATTTCGGCCTATGAAAAACTTATTCGTTCCTTGGCCAATGAATTCCAGCGGGAGAGTAAATTTCCTGCAGGATGAAGACCTCAGAACAGTAAATGGTTTGATAAAGAATGTGCAAAAACTAGAGAAAAACTCCTGACAATATACCATACCTACCACCAGAACAATGAACGGCAGCTTCCTCACACATATTATGTTCAGAAAAAATGCTATAAAACACTCCTGAGGCAGGAAAAACATCAAGCGGACAGAGCTGTATGGCAACAATTAATAGCAACTACCAAATTGAAAAATGGGAAGTCCTTCTGGCAGATTGTAGCTGGAGCAAGTAGGAAAGGTAATGGAGAGCCCGAATGCTATATTTCACCTTCCATTTGGGAAAATCACTACTGGAAGCTTTTCAGTGAGGAGTCAGCGCCTAATCTCGTCCTGGTACTGGCTCCGAATGTTCCTTTATGGCCTGATGTAGACCCAAGTTGTATAGAAGAGCTTATAACTCAACTGAAATCTGGGAAGGCTCCTGATCTAGATGGGATCCCCCTGGAAATGTTGAAATCTGACATCTCTTGGTGGGGCTCATTGCTAGCAACACTATTTACTACTATAAATAAGTCTGGACTGATACCCCAAATCTGGAGGAGAGTGATAGTTATTCCAATTTATAAAAAAGGAACGAAAACTGACCCTCACAACTATAGACCCATTAGCCTCTTATCTATAATTGGGAAAGTGTACGCCAGTTTTTTAAATGATAGACTAACAAACTGGGTCCAGAGTAATAATATTCTGAGTAAAGAACAGATTGGGTTCAAGTCCGGCAGCTCAACCTATGACCATTGTCTGGTCCTGTCATATTTGGCATATAAATACACTGCCTCAAAAGGAGGAAAACTATTTGTAGCTTATATGGACCTAAAATCAGCATTTGATTCAATCTCTCAGCCACTCCTATGGGACAAACTGAAATGACTTGGAATCGAGCATAGGCTGTTATATCTGATCCAACAGTTATACTACAACACATATGCTCAAGTCCGCTATAGCAATCAGCACCACATTACCAATGAAATTGTTGTAAATAAAGTAGTCCAGCAGGGATGTGTACTTGCCCCTACGCTTTTCAATCTATTTCTGGCCAATCTTCCAGCATCATTGGAGGAAATTCAGTGTCACCCCCCTAAATTAGGCCAACTAAAAGTGAGCATACTGCTATATGCGGATGATGCGGTACTGCTCTCACAGACAAGGCTTGGATTAAAGAGACTTCTAAGTGGTTTCAGGGAATACTGCGATCTAAACAATTTATCAATCAATTACCATAAATCTAAGATTATGGTTTTTGCAAAAAGAAAGATGAGATTTTCTTGGAGTGTAAGGGGCCATAAAATTGAACAAGTAGCTGAATTTAAGTATCTGGGCATTGTTTTCTAGGAAAATCTAAACTGGGTTAAGCACTTTAAACATACAAAGCTTAGAGCTGAACAAACAGCGGGGGCTTCGCTTACATTTTTTTTTGCCAAAGGGGGCAAATTTATACCAGCCACCATTGAAGTTTACAGAGCAAAATTGGTGGCCCAGATGTTGTATGGGGGGTCCCTGTTTGGTTCCCCCTGCTTAAGGAATCCTTAGAAGTAGTTCAGTCCAAATTTTTAAGAGGGGTCTTTGGGGTCCTAAAGCGGTCTCATTAAGATGCACTGCTTGGATGCTCACAGTAACATATTGGCTCTGTCTTTTCCAAATTCCAACCTCTCAATCTCTGTTACCACATATATCAGCGGACAATTTTTTCCCCCCCTGGAATAAGACCATGACTCAGAAAATAAAGACAATGGGCTTGTCTTCTGCTCACCTATTAACTCAGGAGCTAAGAAGTGCAAAAAAGGTAGTCAAACAAAGGCTTTTAGATATAGATGTACAAGAACTCCGTGGACGATCCCGAGGCCCTTGCTGTCCTCAGTCTCGAGCCCTCCCTGATTTTATGCCCAGAGGAATGATGCCCTACCTGGATTGGTTGGATATACCAAAATACAGAAGGGCCTTTTCCCTGGCCCGTTTCAATGTTCTCCCTTCAAACATGTTAGAAAGAAGATATCAAAAGATTCCTATTGAGAATAGACTATGTCCATGTGATGACTCTGTTATGGAGTCCTTAGACCATATGCTGCTAGAATGTAGCTTTTACGGTAAGGCAAGGTGTGATCTGCTATTTCCCATAATTCAATGCTTCTTGGGGTAGTCTCGGGATTCCTTGGTTGGACAGCTCCTTAGGGGTACAGACAAACCCCTTACGTTACAAGTAGCAAAGTATTTTTCCTATGTAATACAAACCAGATCTCAGCTTGGACTGAGATTATTATTATTATTATTATTATTATTATTATTATTATTATTATTATTAAAGATACACTGGGTAATAGTAAGACTTATAACAATATGCTTTTGATATTGTACTGTCTGCTTACTTGTTTCTGTGGTCTATGGACCGTAAATAAAGCTGTTGTTGTCAAGATACTTTTGAAAAGTGTATGATGAGTTCAACAAATTCAAAGCAAAAACAAGATTAGGATTTCATGGAAAAACATCTCAGTTCTATCAACAGTACATTGATCTCGTTAACATCTACAAATTCTTCAGCAGAGCCTATAGGACAAGTAACCTTGAAATGTATATGGATGCCCTGGAGAAGATGATTCCGGCTTTTTTCTCAAGCAAGAGGCTGAACTATGCTTGGATGACGATGTACCTCCTGAAACTTCTCAGCCTAGGAACTGAATCACCAGAAGTCATATATGCACTTTCTCAAGACAGTCTAGGCATAAAGCGCTCTAGTAACTCACTCTCTAGGGTACCAGTTGACATAGCACTAGAGCAGACTGTAAATGCTGACACTGCTTCAAGGTTCACAGGCATCATGGAATTTGCAAACTCAGAATCTGCTAGAGCCCGATGGATGATCACAAGGTCATTGAAAAGTGAGATAGTGAGCAGCTTACTTGAAAGCAGTGGAATTACAAAAGCTCCAGATTCGATGCATGATTTGCAACAAGGACGTATTGAAAAACATCGCAGAGCAATTGAAAAAATAATTTCAACCCTGAATAGTTCTTCAAACCTGTTTCAATAATTGGATCCTCAGGCACCTCTAAGGAACATTTCAACTGGACAGACACTCAATGAGAAAGTCACATTGGATCTTCTTTCATTTTCTTCTAAAGGGCAAGAAGCTGCTAAAAAGTTCAAAAAAAAATGTACTTGCAAGATCCAAAGAATGTTGAAAATAGGGGTGTGCACGGACCCCCCGGATCGGATCGGGACCCGGATCGGGACCTCCAATTTTGTCCCGGACCGGTTCGGACAAAATCGGAGGCCCCCCGGACCGGATCGAGTCCGATCCCGACCCAAAAATCGTACATTTTTGGATCGGCCGCCATTTTTTTCCCCATAGACTTGCATTGCAATGCAAGTCTATGAGGAAAAAATGGCGGCGGGTGGGTAAGGGGGGGCCTAACTCCCTCCCCCCCCGGGGCCGTCCGCTGTGGACGGCCCCGGCAGGTAAACCCCCTCCCCCGCGCTCCCTACCCCCCCTGGGGCCGCCTGCTTCCATCCGCTGGCGCCCGCGGGCGCCAGCGGATAGAAGCGGACGGCTCCGGGGGGGGGTAAGCCCCCTTCCCCGCCACTTACCTTCTCGGCCCGTCCGGCGCCGGCGGCTACTACCAGCGGGCTCCGCGGCCTACTCTCGAGTAGCGCGCCGGGTGATGACATCACCCGGCGCGCCACCCTGGAGCAGGCCGCGGAGCCTGCTGGTAGTAGTAGGCGCCGGCGCCGGACGGGAGCCGCCAGGCCGGGCAGGTAAGGGCCCCCCTCCCCCCTCCCCCCTCCGCGCGCCCCCTCCTCCCCTCCACGCACCCCCTCCTTACCTTCCCGGCCCGGCGGCTCCCGTCCGGCGCCGGCGCCTACTACTTCCAGCAGGCTCCGCGGCCTGCTCTAGAGTAGCGCGCCGGGTGATGACATCACCCGGCGCGCCATCCTAGAGCAGGCCGCGGAGCCTGCTGGGAGTAGTAGGCGCCGGCGCCGGACGGGAGCCGCCGGGCCGGAAAGGTAAGGGCCCCCCTCCCCCCTCCGCGCGCCCCCTCCTCCCCTCCACGCACCCCCTCCTTACCTTTCCGGCCCGGCGGCTCCCGTCCGGCGCCGGCGCCTACTACTTCCAGCAGGCTCCGCGGCCTGCTCTAGAGTAGCGCGCCGGGTGATGACATCACCCGGCGCGCCATCCTAGAGCAGGCCGCGGAGCCTGCTGGGAGTAGTAGGCGCCAGCGCCGGACGGGAGCCGCCGGGCCGGAAAGGTAAGGGCCCCCCTCCCCCCTCCCCCTCCTCCCCTCCACGCACCCCCTCCTTACCTTCCCGGCCCGGTGGCTCCCGTCCGGCGCCGGCGCCTACTACTACCAGCAGGCTCCGCGGCCTGCTCTAGAGTAGCGCGCCGGGTGATGACATCACCCGGCGCGCCACCCTAGAGCAGGCCGCGGAGCCTGCTAGTAGTAGTAGGCGCCGGCGCCGGACGGGAGCCACCGGGCCGAGAAGGTAAGTGCCCCCCTCCTCCCCCCCCCGCTGTCCACTTTCATCGGCGGGCGCCCGCTGGCGCCCGCCAATGGAAGCGGCGGTGGGCGCCAGTGGGCGCCCGCCGATCCGCCGATCCGCCGAACCGGTTCGGAGCTTTTTCGGACCGGTTCGGATTGGATCGGCCGATCCAGCTGCGGGATCGGAAATCGGATAATTTATCCGATTTCCCACTGGACCGGACTCGGATCGTGGATCGGGTCCGATCCAGTGCACATCCCTAGTTGAAAAGCCCATACCCTGAAATTTGGTAGCTAACTGTGCATCTTCTATTGCATCCAGTAACCTGAAAACGGAACGAAAGAAACTAGAAGTTGCCAAATGCACATTAGATGCTTTCGGTAAAGTAATTCATATGGCAGCTGTTCAGAAATGTGATGTGAAAAAGTGATTGAGTATCCTCTAACTCCCATGCCATTCTCTCTTGCTCAGATTGGTGGATCAATGAATAAAACAGACAAAAGTAAGTTGATGCACAGGCTAGAAAAGTACCAGAATTTAGACGAGGAGCATGATAAAACTACAGGTCAACCTCACATAGATGTGGCTGCATATGATGCAATGTTCATGTTGCACACTTTGAAGTTCCTGGAAACCTACGGTGCTCTTGCACGTAAATTACTGGAGCACATTACTAGTAGTACACCAGCTAAGGAAGTGCACCTGGGGTTTGACACTTACGTCTATCAAAGTATAAAAGATTGTGGACATGAATGGTGAACAACTGTACCAACTAGTGACATCAAAGTAACAGTCGCAGAACATCTTTCCAATGCAATGAATGGAAAAATCAGAAATATGCTTCACTTCTGGCAAGCAAAATTCTCTTTGTTGGAACAGAGACTGTGTTACAAATACAGCAGCAAGGATGTCAATGTTGAGGCAACCGAGCTGCCTGATCTTGCTTGCCATCATCAAGAGGCAGACGCAAGGATTATTTGGCACATCCAACATACATCACATGGTAGTGATCAGGCAAAGAATATCCTGGTTAGAGCAAATGACACTGATGTGCTGTTTCTGTTAATTTACCATCAAAAGTACTTCCTAAACTCTCGGGTTTGGTTTGATTGTGACGTGTCTTCTAACAACAGCAGAAGGACGATCAATGTAACTTGTATCACAGAGGAGCGCAGACATGATCTGGTAGAGGCCTTGTCAGGCTACCATGCTTTTACAGGGTCTGATTTCACAGCTGCATTTGCAAGACAGGGAAAAGTTAAACCATTTGAAATCATGAAAAAGAATAATGAATTCCAAGAAATTCTCAGCCAGCTAGGTGAATCATTAACTTTAACCGAAGAAAAGATAGCTGGGTCGGAGAAATTTGTCTGTGCCATGTATGGCCACCCTAGATACTCCTCTGTGAGTGAAGTAAGAAACAGTCTATTTATGAAGAAAACAACACCTAAGATCCAGTCTAAGGCATTCTCCAAGGTTAAAGGGATTGCCCCAACAATGCTGCCTCCATCTAAACCTGCATTGATCCAAAAGATTAAAAGAAGGGCTTGATCCTACTGAACACGGCTGGTACTTGGAAAATGCCAGGTACCACATAAAATGGTACAATGGTCCAATACTCCCACAAAATCTTGAAACGGCCACAGAAGAAGACAGTGAAAAAGAAGACGAGGGAAGTGATTTTGACAGTGATGATAGCAGTTCCAATGAAAGTGAAGAGGACATCCAATGAAAATTATTTGTTAACCCTTCTCACAGAACATAGTTTTTATTTTGTAAATTGTAAAGTTTTGCTGAAGATTTTAAAAAACATTTGTTAAAAACAATTCAACCTAATAAATAATCATTATATATATGTATCATCATACTCATCCTGTTTGAAATTTTGTAAAGAACATTTAAACATGTTCAATTGTAAAAATCACAGTTGAACATGTTCAAAATGATCTGTGCATCAGATCGAGAGATATTTAGGGTGGATACTTTTGAAATGAAAGCCCTGTATGATAAACTGTAAAATCATACAATCCTAAGAAAGTGGATGTATAATGAGATATCACTCATAATTCCCAAAGTGTTGGGGTAAACCCCATGTTATTATACATTTTCTTAATCCTCATTTTAAAAATGCAACTTGTTTGTTCTTGAGAATTATTTTAAAAGTCTTATAGCTTTTGAGTAGATCATGGTTAAATGTTACACATAACCAATGTGAACACTGATTTTATACGTTCAAATGAAATTAACTCAAAAACTAATGGAGTTAACAAAAATGTGTAAGTACAAAAAGTATTTATCATTAAGTTTGAAACATTTCAGAAAAAAATTCATCTCTGTAGCATAAACGGGTGAGAGGTGATGCATATTTAAATGTGGCAACTACATAATAGCACGGCAGCCATATTGATGATGTCATCACAATTCCAACCCTGGAATTTTGTAAGACTCACTTTTCTGAGACAATTCTGTCATATATAAACAAAAAATATTCACAGAGCTTTTACACTCACTAGGGTAAATAAATCCTGCTTGGCTCTGGGACTATCTGGAGAGCACCTGCAGGTTGCATGAGGCTAGGTTCTGTGAGTGCATAGTTGTCCTTGACAGGAGGGCCTTGCATTTGCTAGACTAAGGTGAAGAGATGTGAAGAGGCTGCAATCCTACATTCATTTATCTGGGAGTAAGCTTTGGGCAGTTTTCTTTGGGTCCCTGACTGGGATTTCTGTTCTCTGCACACTGAGGCAGTGTAAAATCAGGATATACTTGGATAAAAGGAGGGGAAAATCCTTGTCTAGCATTGTGATAATGGACATCTGTTCTGGCCTTTCTTTGTATTGCTACTGACAGCCATGTTGGTGGGCATGCCCCCTGGGGGCGGCCATGTTGTCCTCCTTTTTGGTTTCCAAAATATGGTCATCCTACCTATCCCTGCACTATAATATACCACCAACAGGATGATTCAATGAGAGGACTCTTTGCAAAGGTGTTGCATTGTGAATGGACATTCTGGCTTTCTTAAGTATCAGTGGGTGGGGGGAGACTAATTTGCAATCCATTGTGACAGTTCAGAAAACCTCTTCACCACTTGCATGACACAATTCTGTTCAAAGGCTGGAAAGAATGAGAGGCTGAAGCAGGCTCCCCACCCCCTGTCCACTTAAATGCAGTGATCTGAGATATGAAATAGGAGAGAGATAGCCGGCAGAGGCTACCTAAAGGTGTTGGCTTTAACCTTAAAAGCCCTAAATGGCTTAGGGCCCGGCCATCTGAAGGACTGCCTGTCTCACTGTGAACCTGTCTCACTGTGAACCTCTCCAGTTGTTAAGATCTGTAAGAGAAGCTGTTTTGAGGACACTATCACTTGCAGAGATCCACTTTCTCCTATATCACTCCCAAATTGTGGAATGCAAATGCTTTGGAATTATGATCAGTCCCCACTCTCTTTGATTTTAGAAAATGTGTCAAGACACATCTTTTTAACTTTACCTCCTAATAGTTTTAGTGTTTTTAGTGTTTTTGTTGAGAGTTTTATTGCTGTTTTAATGTTTATATTGTTACTGTTTTAACATGTTATACACCACCTTGGTGATTTTTACAGGAAAGTGGGGTGAAGGTTTGAGACATACAGAGGCAAAGTAAAAGGCCAGGCCTTAGAAGTCTGGGGTTATTCTGTTGGGAGGGGATATCTCTTAGAGGAGTAGTTTCATTTTCAGATAAGCTTCATTTTTCCAGTTAAGCTTCATTTCAGACAGTACTTTCTGTTTTGGGGAAGAAGGTATAAAAAGAGAGTTGATATCCAGCCAGTGAGAGCAGGAAAGGACAAGAGCATGAGGAAGAAGCAGCTGGAAAAAAATTAAATGCAGCTAAGGTAAAGGATTTGCGTTCTTGCAACTTTTCTTTTCTTTTAATGCCTTCGTAGCACTAAACTGCATTGACTAAATACCTTTACTTGTAATTTGGTTCTTGCAATTTACTAGTAAGCAATTGTGCTAAGCCACAAGTCTCTGGAATGTCACTCACCCCACATCTACAGCCTAAACCCCAAGTTATTGAGAAGGGGAAGGTAAAAGAAGGAAGGTGGAGCTCTTAGGGAGGCAAAAGATCCTTAAGGGGTTGGTCAAGGACTCCAGGACATAGAAGTACCCTGACAGGTGGTATAAAAATACTTTAAAATGAATAAGAACACATTCAGCAATTTGGACTTGCACAGATAACATCATTTATGTAATGTTGTGCAATCTTTACTGGATCTAACTAATTAAGTTGTAACAAAATCATTCTGGAAGCCATGACCCTATCTTCACATTTTCTGAAATGGATTCACAGCTCATTTTTAACTTCAGTACACATGCACTAAGAGGGCATCTGCACCAGCATGGCATGATGATATAATCACACCTAAGAGATGTCATGACAGCATTAAGCTTCATTGGCATACATCACGGGAAGTTTTTCTGCACTCAAAAAGCTTACAGAACTGCAGTGGAGAAGGGATAGATTTTGGTAAATTTCATTCCCTTGCAATTCCATCCCAGTAGCAATGACTAATTTTTGTGTGAACAGAATCTTTAGTCCTTCATTTGTCACTCCCTGCATGTGTATGAGCAGTGAGAGATGGTGAGGATCAGGGCAGACATCAGTTCCCTAGCATTCAGCTTCCCAGCAGAACAAACTAACTCTTTTTGCTGTTACTTCTATTAGTCCTCGCTATTATTGAGGACTCCATCCAAGGAACTAAACTGTCTAGTCTACAGGGCTTACAATGGCACCTAACATCAGCCATGCTCAGCTGGGTTTACTTTCAAATGTTCTCTGTTAAATGTTCTCATGCATTACCTGTTTGCCGTGGCTGGGGGATTCTGGGAGTTGCTGACTTTTAAATGTCTAAACATGCATAGGATTGAGCCCTATCATTTTTTAAAACATCTGCAATGAACCACTTATTTTGCATCTAACTAAAAGCGTTGAACCCTGTTTGCGTGATGCTGTTTGATCCACTTTCCTAAAACGTCTTCCTTCCCTTTTAGATCTCAAGGTGTGGTCCAATGTCATGGAGTTCCTGGAGGAAAAAGATGGAGTTGACACAGAGCTTCTGGTTTATGCAATGACTCTAGTAAACAAGGTTTGTTTTGTTTTCACTTGGGATTTACATATCCAAATAAACAGCACGCAATTTCCTATGGTTGCTGACAATATTTGAAAGCAAATGGAAAATCTTCCTTTTAAAGTCTAGTAAAAACCAATTTAAAAAACTTAATAACGTAAAAAGCTTATGTTCCCCCCTCTGCCATGTAGTAGCTTAACAGTCACTTATTCCATTGATGTAATATCTCCCCCCTTCACTGTTTCCAACAACTTATCTAGGAAATGTTGTTCTGTCAGCTTCTGGGTGGAGAGCATGAGCCTATACCAGGGGTGCAGAACATGTATACCAGAGGTCAGATTCCCCAGACATCCATGTCCCTTTCCCCCAATCACTGATAGTTTGGTGGTTTCCTGGCTTTTATGTGGTTCTGCCCACATTCTAAAAGGTTGGCAATAACTAAATAGCTTAGTTATTGGCAATAAGAGTTTTAAACTACAATGTGTTGGTATTTGTGGGGGGGGGGGGGTTGGCCTGCTCCTTTCTGCCTTCAGCCTCTCCCACCACTTGAATGCTCCCTGACAGCTTATCCAAAATTAGGCTGACCATCTGAAAAGGAGGACAGGGCTCATATAACTTTAACAGTTGTAGAGGAAAGGGAATTTCAGCAGGTGTCATTTGTATGCAATTAGTTCCTGGTGAAATTCCCTCTTCATCACAACTGTTAAAGGTGCAGGCACTATACTAGAGTGACCATATAAAAAAGAAGGCAAGGCTCTGCAACTTTAACTGTTGTGATGAAGAGGGAATATCACCAGGAACTAATTGCATACAAATGACACTGGTTGAAATTCCCTTTTCTCTACAACTGTTAAAGTTATATGAGCCCTGTCCTCCTTTTCATATGGTCAGCCTATCCAAAATGGAATTACACCCTTGGGCTGGAAAAGGTTCTACACCCCTGGCTTGCACATAATGGAATTGATTCCTGCATCTGCTATCTCTCCTTTTGAGAGGATAGCTGAATTTGCCTTCAGAAATTAATTTGCCCTGGTCCCACAGCTAGCCCTACAGGTGGGTCCCTTTAAAGAGAAGATGAAGCATAGTGGGCTACCACAAAACCCCATCCCCATAACCACCATCACTACCACACTTGCCTTTGAGAGAGCTGCTGGTAGTCTTAAGGGGCTGGCCTGATTCGGTCCTGTGGCCTCTAGTTGCTGATACTTAGTTTATGTGAAGGAAAGTCGCATCTGAAGTCCTTGCTTAGGATTTGGGTCATACAGTGTAATCTTTTGTTATACAAAGACAGCAGAATGCACAGCCATAGCTGCACAAATCATATGGTTTAATTTGAAACATGAATTAGGAAATGAGAGTATAAATAAACGTGATGGTGATCAAAGTAGTCGAAATAAGAGTCAACTATTATGGTTTCCAGAACACAAAAATGTTGCAGATTTCTATTTTTAAAAAAAGAAAGAAAGAAAGTTACTATAATGAACTTAACAGATCAGAGTGTTGATGATATTTTTTTCTGTTTAAAAAGACAGCCATGTACTTTGCCGCGTATCACTTTCTCAGTTGAGTCACCTCCCAATAGTCATGTCTGTGGTTTCGTAGAATGATGGTGATCTCACATCACCCACTGTGACCTCATTTGAGACATAGTTTCTACAACAAATGTGGACAAGAAGTACAATGTTAGTGGCTCTAATAAGTTCCACCATTATTGTTGGATCTCAGACTTCAAGTCAGAACATGAGAGAGAATTTGGCAGCTTTTAAAAACTAATCAACATCCTTCTGATTTTTGTGGATTCAACAAAGGCTGCCATTATAAACATTTTTAATCGTTTTTTTTAAAGATTAATAATGTTAGTGTGTATGTGTGTGTGTGTGTGCATATTAAAATGGGCACAGGAGTGCCCATTTAGTTAAGGTGAGTCACACAAAAAAGGTTCCACCATTACTGTCCTCAAAATTCTATTGCTTATAAACATTACAGCTGTTGAGCTGAATAACTGAACTTGGTATCCATAATCTATCTGATGAGGTCTACAATTATGTAAAAACAAGCCAATCTGATACAAATTGCCACAGATACAGCAAGTTAAAAAGTGCTGAGAATTGACACTTTTGTACATTTTACTCAAGCTGTGGCTCAGCATATCATATGCTACTTTCAAATTCAGGGGGAAACTACTGATGTACGTTATTCAGGCTTGTTAAGGAGGTATGCCTTTCATTGGTTTGGTAAAATTCTGAACAGCAGTTTAAAAAATATTAAGGTTTTCCTGCCCCATAAAAGCTTGAAGCAGCAACTGCTGGCAAAGTTATATCAGGCATGCTCAGTTTTAATCAGTACTCCAGTGTTTTGAATTCCACTGTCCATGTCAGCATTTTGAATATGCCCTAGTAGAAGGAAAGGGTTCAAGTAGGCTGACCATCTGAAAAGGAGGACAGGGCTCCTGTAACTTTAACAGTTGCAGAGAAAAGGGGATGTCAGCCGGCATCATTTGTATGCAATTAGTACCTGGTGAAATTCCCTCTTCATCACAATAATTAAAGTTGCAGGCGCTATACTAGAGTGACCAGATACAAAAGAGGGCAGGGCCCCTGCAGCTTTAACTGTTGTAATGAAGAGGGAATTTCACCAGGTACGAATTGCATACAAATGATGCCGGCTGAAATTCCCCTTTCTCTGCAACTGTTAAAGTTACAGGAGCCCTGTCCTCCTTTTCAGATGGTCACCCTAGTTCAAGAGGGTCTTGCTACAACTGGGTGCCATGCCGACCCTTGAAAATTTTCCACCACCACTGCTCACTCTCTGGCCCTTTCTACACCATAGGGCTGTAGAGGGAGAGAGGGAGGGCGATCCCGGAAGTACCTAATACATACCATGGGCGCACAGGGACCAGCCAGGGGGCATCCCAGGCAAACAGCCTGGTGTAGAAATGGCATGTGTGTAACACATGGCTAGGGACATTAGGAAAAATGTTTTTCCTGACATTCCTAGCCATGTGTGGAGCCCCTGATTTTCAGGGGAGGTTGCTGGGGAAGGAAGGGATAAATCTTCCCTTCCCACATGTTGCAAAATCCCTCCACATCTGTAATTACAGAGATTACTTAAAATCAGAAGGTGAAACTACAACCCTACACATTAGATATAACTTGACCCTCAATATGCTTTCTCCACTGCCCCCCCTTCATCCCTCTTTTTCCTTTTGTGTTGTGCCTTTGGACTGTAAGCCTGCAGGCAGGGGCCTGCCTTGGTATCGATCATAGGTAAAGTGCTCCAGAGCCTTTTCAGCAGAAAAGTTGGTTAACAATTATTGAATAATATAATAAATAATACATAATACATACTCCCTGAGGACCACAAGCTCCTCTTCTTTTTCAGGTATTTTTGAGGTACAAGCCCATTTCTAGTGTAAGAGTGCCAGTTATAGTATTGATCAAATATAATACAGCACCCCAGAATACAACCTCCCTGTGAAATTGCTACCAGGAGCCCAGTACTGAATGGTCAAGCCCAAGGCTCTTTTCCCATTTTATAACTAGGGGAAACACTCCCTGCCACAAAGCCCCATCGCCAATCATTGCCATACACAGGTTAGGGGGGCTTTTAATGCAACGTGCTGAATATCTTCAGAGAAAATAGTGTTCTAAAAGTGTTGGGTGACAAAAGAGGGAAGGCACCTTTTGCTTCATGCCTTGATCTCTGGCAGGGCCATTTTTGTTAGTTCAACGTCACTCACTTATGAATGTAATCATATTCACCTCAAAGCCATGGAGGCAGCACAGCCATCAGGAAGGAGTGCTTTCTCAAATAATTTATTTTCCTCTGTGCTGTTGCTCCCATGCCTTATGTGCCTTCATTCACTTTTTGAGTTCTGCTGCTACATTTAGCCAGGGAGGAACTCAAATATGTCTCTTAATCTTAAGGCAGAGACTTCTGGAAGCCAATTCTAAACATGTATACTTGAAAAGAACTCCCATCATTCAATTTACTGGAACTTACTTCCGAGAAAGTGTGTTTAAAATTGCAGCCTTAGAACCAAATCATAAGTATTTTCACAAGACTTCCTAAGCATGCATAGGACTGAAGCCTTAGTGCAGAGGAGGGGAACCTCTCTCAGGCCATGGGCTGGATTCCATTTCTAAGATGCTCATTGGGGCCACATTCCAGCAGAGAGCATGGCCAAAGGCAAAGGGGGTGAGACCACCCCCCAAGAATACCAGCATCTTTTAGCTTAAAGTTCTTGCTGCCAGTATCTAAGCCTTAGAAGAGACATTTTAACTTTCAGAATGGGAAAAAAATGTACAAAAGCTGGGAAACCACCAAACTATTGGTGTTTGGGGAAAGGAGTGGGGCCTTCTTGGGAATTGCAGAGGACCAGATTTGGCCCCTGGACCTGGGGTTCTGCACCCCTGCCTTAGTGGCATCTGCAATTTTCTTTTTATACAAATTAGTATTACGTTCAGAATGATGCAGCCAAAGTTAAGCACTTTTACCCCTTATTTTCAGTAGGAGAGTTAAATACATTGAAATCGATGGTACTGAAGAACGTGTGCCTTTATTTGGCTCATGTCCTTGTTGCCTATTACATTAAAGCAGGGGTCAGCAGCATGCAGGTTGTATGCAGCTCCCCGTGCCGTAAGTGCTCCTGTACTATTGCTGAATTTTCTATGGCAAATCACCATTTTACAACACCATCACAGTCTGCCATTTGAATTTGGCAAACCACCAATTGTTTTCCTGATGCTGCTGCCCAAAACCACTGGCCTGCAGCAGTGGAGGGGCTATACCCCCAGGGAAGTTCTGGGGGGCTGAAATTGGCCTCCAGAGCCCCCAAAGTTGCCTACTCCCTCCATTAAAGATTTTGATAAATTCTCTGTCACACTGTATTTAATCTTCTCTTTCTTCCCGATCACAGAAATCACCACTGTCAAATGCCTATCAAACTAAACTTAATTTGTTTTAGAACAAAGAGATTGAAACACTTTTGCCTTTTGCCTTTCAGACATTGTCTGGCTTGCCAGACCAGGAGTCCTTCTATGATGTTGTTGACTGTCTGGAAGAGCTGGGGATAGAAACTATTTCTCAGAGACACTTGAACAAGAAAGGAGCAGACTTGGACTTAGTAGAGCAATTCAATATTTATGAGGTAAAAGAACCTGCCATGTTCTATGCCTTGTGCAGCCTGGGTGTACTTCAAAGTTGAGGTTGGGGGGAAGATGTATCCAGGATAATATTGGCTTATTTATTTTTATTTGAAAAGTTGAACATCTGGTTATATTACACACATTCAGGCATATGAAAGTGTAGGCGTAGTTAATAATAAAATACACCTCATGCTACCCAAGAGCAAAAAAGTATGTTTATCAGGCTTCTTGGATGCATACTTGTCTGTAATTAAACTATTTTAACACTGATAGTTCTTCTTCGTGGTCTCTGTGCATCATATATATGGGCTCGCGCCAGCGCCAAGCCCGCTTCGGGAAACTTCTATAGCTAGCCTAGATTTTCGGCGGGAACTCCTCCCCCCACCGTCCTAACGCACATGCTCCGGGTTCCCGCTCACCTCAGTTCTTCTTCGACCGCTGCGCTGATCGCCTCGCGGGAGACTTCTTCGAACGTTGTTTGTATATTTTCCTCTGGGAAAAAACTTATAGTTAGTTAGCTTAGATAGTTCAGTTTAGTGTTAGTGTTGTATTTTAGTATATAAAAAAAAATGTATATTTTCTTCAACCTTTCTAAGTGTTTCTTAGCTGTTGGCCTCATATGGCGCAGACAGCCTTGTTTAAAAATTGCTCTCGGTGCAGAGTGAAGCTCGCCTTGACTGACAGCCATTCCTTGTGCTTACTTTGTTTGGGGGAGTCCTATTGAGGAGGGGAAGCAAGAGAGGGCAAACGCTGCAAGCGTTTGTATTAGCAATCAGTCCAGTAGCAATTCCAGGAGCTGAAGAAATACTCACACACCAAATCTTGTGTATAATACAGATTGTTTACTCGTGGTCCAATATATACAGCAGCACAACAGTTTCCATCAAGATATGTACAGTCTTTCTACAATTCTCTTCACGTCCAAATACATCACGCCTGACACCCACAAGTAGCCATTAAACTAAGGCTCACTTATATACATTTTAGACATCAGCCCATCGCAGATTAATCATCTTATCATTTCTGGTACTTAGCAATAATCAGGTCGACCTTTCCAGTTCTGTACAGAAAAAAATCTCTCTCAACCTTATTGCCTGCAGCTGGCTGATATGTCCTTCAGGACTCTAAAACTTTCAACCAATCCACTTAGATATAGAATTTTCCTCAACAAGTCCCATATTGTCGAGGCCTGCGCCCATTGCATGAACTTTTCCAGGCAAGCGCGCCAGAACTGGGCAGATCGTTTAAGAGGCCTCTTGTGGAAAAAGGCACTTGGAGGCGGTCGATACCCCCTCCCTCGCTATGCCTTCACCAGCCTCTATTTCTGGGGAGCGCGGGATGATATGAGGCATAAAAAGAAGGCAAAGACCAACCATGTGGAGAAACCACCTCAGTCTCGCCCAGCTATCATTTCGTTGCCATTGGTACCGTCTCCATCGGTACCGACTGGCCACTCAGTACCGTCTCCATCGAGATCATCTGTGGTACTGGTTTCACCTACGCCCTTGGCAGTAGCAGCTGACTCAACTCCCCCTCCCTCGGTATCAATTACCTCAGTACCGGTTCAAGCAGCATCCATGCTCTCGGCAACCCAGGAGCCTGCTCAGATTCAGAGGGAGAGATCTTTGACTCCGGGGTGCCTGCTTCCCCGCTGAGACCTCTGTCGGTTCACTCAAGGACGTCAGCCTCACGGTCCTCCAGATGCGGCTCTGCCCGTCTCCACTCTCGCTCCCGCTCGAGGTCCCGGTCGCGGGACTGGGATCGCTATTCCGACCTCTCGGTACTGTTGTCGCGTTCGAACATTCGTCGATACCGAGACGTAGAGGATAGATCAACTTGGCATCAATATACTTTTGATCCCTATACAAGCAAGCGGCTGGCCGAAGGGCGCCCGATCCTTCCTCGGAACCATCCTCGACGACCGCCTTCAGCGACGGTCTCGGTACCGATGCACATCTCTTTGGTACCGGTGCAACTTCCTGAAGTACCAACTCCGTCCTCTCTGCAGTCTATCAAAGATTACGCCTCTGACTTCTCATCGGTGGCAACAGCACAGCCCTCAGTACTGTCTCCTACGGAGGATGTGGGAACAACTGATCGGGCGTCGCCATCCATGGAGCTCGGAGGGTTCAATGACCAGATGCTTCGTATGGCTCAATCCCTCGGTATCAAGCATCAGCAGCCTGTAGACAATATAGCAGACCCAATTTTTGATGTAATGTATATGGAACCATCTCCACAACTTACAATTCCTTATATTCCTACTCTGCTTAAAATGGCTCAACAATCTTGGTCTAACCCATAGACCATGGGCCCAACTTCCAAACGGTTGGACGCTCTTTACAAAGTCAAGGAGTCTGATGCTCCTTTTCTTTTTGTCCACCCCAAACCCAACTCAATTGTTGTGGAAGTGGCCCAGGGCAGATCTACTAAGAACCACTCAGCTCCAACGGACAAGGAAGGTCACAAATTTGATATGTTTGGCTGCCGAATTTACTCTTCAGCGGCTTTGGGGATGAAAGTCGCAAACTACCAGGCCATGATGGCTCAATACCAACTCTTCCTATGGGAGAAAATGTCATCGCTTATGACCTATCTTCCGGGTGATCAACGCGAACTCGCTCAGGTCTTCCACGCAGAAGCGGTTTGCTTGTCTAAACAAGAGTTGACTACTTCCAGGCATCAAACAGACTGTGCTTCAAAAGCTATGATCGGAGCAGTTGCTCTGCGAAGGCATGCCTGGTTGAGATTGGCTAATCTCCCCCAGGAAACTAGATCTAGGATTGAGGACCTTCCCTTTGATGGTGAAGGCCTCTTCAACACCACCACAGACACGGCTATGGATACTATTCAAGAGGCGAAGGTGACCGCACGTAAAATGGGGTTTACTCAGCCAGCACAGTCTTCGTACTGACCACGAAAGTGGTATCGTCCTTTGCCCTACCAACCTAGACAACAACAGGACTGCCAACCCCGCTACCAACATTCAACAACGATGTCGCACCCTCAGCAGGGGAAGGCCGCGAATCGCTTTAATCAGACCCATAGCAGGTGGGAGGACATCATAAGCGTCGCCTTTGACTTTCAGTTAAGTCGGCCCTTGCAGTTCGGAAACGTTCTCCACAAGTTCCGCCACAATTGGGCCGCAATTACCTCCGACAACTGGGTTCTGGATATTGTCACCTGGGGCTACAAAATAGAATTCGCTGTCCTCCCTCCCTCCGGTGCCATAAAGATAACACCTCCATTGAAGATCTTGACTCAAGAGACTTCTTCCCTCCTAAAAAAGGGCGCCATCACAAGAGTCTCTCAGCACAAGGTGTATGCGGGATTTTATTCCCATTACTTCACAGTCCCGAAAAGAGACGGAGGACTTTGCCCTATCATGGATCTCAGGCATCTAAACAAGTTCATTGTAACAAAAAAAATCTGTATGATAATGTTAGCTGTCATCCTGCCCCTCTTGAAAAGAAACCAGTGGTTTACCTTAATAGATCTAAAGGACGCCTATTTTCATATTGCCATCCATCCTTCTCATCGCAAATACTTGTGCTTTGTCGTGGGAAAGCACATTTTTCAGTCTTCTGTCCTCCCATTCGGGTTGAAAACTGCACCTAGAGTTTTCACAAAGTGTATGGGAGCAGTATGTGCCCACCTACACTCACAGGGCATAGAACTTTATCCTTACCTCGACTACTGGCTGATCATCTCCTCTTCCCAACTCCAAGCATCAAGAGACGTGCACACGGTGCACACGCTACTACTGTCATTGGGCCTGCAAATAAATATGGTAAAATCAGTGTTTCAACCTTGCCAGACCATACAGTTTATTGGTGTACGGCTGGATTCAAAGAGGGGACGAGCATTCCTTCCACAGGACAGAGCTCAGGCTCTTCGCGCTCTTTCGCATTGTCTGATGCGTCTACGCAAGGCAGCAGCATTCACCGCCCTGCAGTTACTGGGCCTGATGGAAGCATCTGTTTTTGTAATCTGCTGGGCAAGACTCCAGATGTGTCTGGTACAACAGACCTTACTACGCACCTACAATCTGACCATGGATCCTCACAAGACAATACTTACTATGCCGTCATCAATTCGGGACTCATTGCGATGGTGGACGAATCCACTCAATCGCTCCGCGAGGATGCCATTTGTGGACTCGGGTCCGTCCAGACATCTCACCACGGATGCATCCCTGGAGGGATGGGGAGCCCATTGTGGCAATTTCACCATTCAGGAAAGATGGTCACCTTTATAAACACATATAAACGTGTTAGAGCTGTTAGCAGTGAAGAGAGCGATGCTTGCATTCCGGACTCATCTACAAGGTCAACATGTTCAGATTCAATCAGACAACACTGCAGTGATCTGGTACCTGAACAAGGAGGGGGGCACCCGCTCCGCTCCACTACTTCAACTTACCTTGGACATCTTCCGTTGGGCAGTTCCAAGAGGGATCCGTCTCTCTGCTATGCATATCGCGGGGGCTGACAACGTTCTGACGGACGACCTCAGCAGGAACTTCCTCGACACTCATGAGTGGCAGCTGTCACTGATGGTTTTAGGCCTACTCTTTGCTCGATGGGGTGTTCCAAACATAGACCTCTTTGCCACACAGACCAATGCAGTATGCAAAGCGTACTGCTCCAGAGCAGGAATAGGCCTCTTATCCCTAGGGGATGCGTTCGTGGTCCCCTGGAGCCCAGGCCTGATGTACATGTTTCCTCCATTCCCATTACTAACAAGAGTGGTGACCAAACTCTTCAGGCATCACACGGATGCCATCTTAATAGCCCCGTGGTGGCCCAGGCAAGCATGGTTTGCCCCACTTCTCAGGCTAGCGAACAACCACACTTGGCGCCTACCCAACCTGCCGACTCTATTGTCCAAAGATGGGGGCAGGATCATTCATCCAGACCTCAAAACCCTGAAGCTCACAGCATGGAGAATCCGGCCAGGTGGCAAGGCCTGACTCTGTCGCAAGAAGTCAAGACCATCCTGGAGGCTGTGCAGAAGCCCTCTACCAGGTCTTCTTATGATAGAAAATGGAAAAAAAATGAACTTTTTGCCAATGATAATGTCTTTGACCCTCAGTCAGCATCAATATAACATGTTTTGAATTTCCTTTAGCACCTACATACCTTGGGGTTGAAGGCCACCTCTCTTAAAGTCTACTTGGCGGCCATATCTGTGCAACATTGCCTGTTGAATGGCTTTACTGTTTTCTCGCACCCTGTCTCTAGGAGTTTTTTAAGGGGTCTACGCAACATTTTTCCTCCTATTCGTTCAGTGATCCCTCAATGGAGTTTATCAGTTGTGCTGAGTGCCTTAAACACAAAACCCTTTGAGCCATTAGCGACGACAGACATCCGGTTACTGACTTTTAAAACAGTTTTTCTGGTGGCCATCACATCAGCTAGATGGGCCTCTGAGCTTGGTCATGGACCCTCCCTACACACAGTTTTTTAGGGATAAAGTCGTTTTAAGGCCTGGTCCATCTTTTGTTCCTAAAATTGTCTCCAGTTTTCATGTTAATCAAGATATTGTGTTGCCCACATTTTTTCATGCATCCTCAGACCCGTTGTGCTCTAAATTGCACTCTCTGGATGTCAGAAGGGCATTTGGCTTTTTACAAATCTCGTTCTGAGGTGTTCCGTAAGTCCCAACAACTTTTTGTTTGTTATGGGGGAAGAATAAAGGCCTGCCTGTCTCTTCCCAACACCTCTCAGGATGGATAGTGCAGACTATTTCCTTAGCCTATCAACTTGTCGGTAAGGAACCACCACTATCTATTAAGGCGCATTCCACAAGAGGGCAGTCCGTATCTACTGCCCTAAGCCAGGGTGTGTCACTTCCTGAACTCTGTAGAGCGGCTACTTGGTCCAATGTTTCTATGTTTGTGAGACATTACAAGTTGGACGTGAGAGCCAGAGCGGATAGCTCTTTTGGCCGAGCCGTCCTCTCCTCTGTACTTCAGTGATTCTCCAACGAGCCTACCCTCCTCCGGTAAGTTTGCTTGTTATTCGCCCATATGTGTGATGCACAGAGACCACGAAGAAGAAATGCAGGTTGCTTACCTGTAACTGTAGTTCTTCGAGTGGTCATCTGTGCAGTCACACAACCCACCCACCGTCCCCACTTGGCATCGCTTGATTGTCGAGTTTTTTTCTTCGCCCTGCTCATATTTTGATGTTTGGATGATATCAAGATTGTCATCTCAGTCGTGAGGCCATGCGGTCTCAGGGAACTGAGGTGAGCGGGAACCCGGAGCATGAGCATTAGGACGGTGGGGGGAGGGGTTCCCGCCGAAAATCTAGGCTAGCTATAGAAGTTTCCCGAAGTGGGCTCGGCGCCGGCGTGAGCCCATATGTGTGACTGCACAGATGACCTCTCGAAGAACTACAGTTACAGGTAAGCAACCTGCATTTTCATGTATAACTTGAGTAAAAATGAAAATAAAAGAAGCCACATTCACCATCATCATGTAAAGTAACCAATGGTAGAGTATTTTGGGAGGAAAGACAGAATATGGATTACTTAATACTTTCAGACTTTACAAACTGAAGGCCATATATTGTGGAATAACAGTCCTCTGTTAATGCCTTTGAAATGAAGTTACTTCCTGCTCTGCAAAACCTCCCCAAGTTCCCACAACCTCTGAGTTGCTACAGTAGCCTTCTATCTTACAAGACAGCAAAAATTTCAAAGGCAGAGCAGCTATCAACAGAGTTGCCTGTTCCATCAGGTAGTAAAACAACACAGTACATTTGACCACCCACTTCTGGAAACAGGTCATCCCCTCTGCTGTGGGAGAAAAGTGCCTAGGAGTCTATTGTCAGGAAGAGAAGGTCCCTTTTGTATTTCCAGTAGTCGCCTTGGGAGCAGAGAGGGGATGTGAAGCAGCAGGGTGGCTCTCCCTCCCGCATCCTCCATTCTGACCCTCCTGGTCAACCCCTTCTCCCCAACTTTGCTGGAAATTTGAGTATCTGCCTCCATTTCCCATGCAATAAAAAACATTGATATTTTCAGCTAGGATGAGGCAAGGTGGAGGCAGCACATGTTCCATAGTTGCAATCTGTCAAAAAATGGATTGACTGCTGTGTATGTAAAAGAAACATCACAAGTCTCCATTTGAACCCCAGGTAGATAGCCGGAACAGAGCGTTCAGCAAGTGAGACAGGCCACACATATGATCCGTATAGGAACTAGAAACCACTATCTATTGAGTTCTCAGTCTCCCACAGTATTCCCTTCCATCCCCTTGCAGATGACACTGAGACATGAGGATGGAGATGACAATGGCGAACCTCCTCCTAGTGGCCGCAAAGACCGCAGAAGGGCCAGTCTTGGCTGCAATGAACGAAGGGGGCTGGAACGTAGGAAGAGCCGGAGGCATTCTGTGCATAGTGTCAAGAGCACTTTATCAGCCCCTGCTAGCCCTTGCACTCAAGCAAGTCCCAACTTCATGTGTGGCCATGGAAAGGGCATCGAAGATCTCAGTGAGAAGTAAGTGCAAGAAATGGGAGAAGTTCCTTGCTTGTCCTTGCTTTACACCTTTCCATTTTATTACTGGCCTATAATTGATTGATAAGATTCCTTGCCCCACCCCACCCCAAATTCTACCTTATTCTGCTTAAAATGAAAATTCTATTGAGTCATACACACAAACACACAATTTCTTAGAGTGTGTTGTTTATTTTATTGTTGGTTCCCCCAAAATAAGACAATGTCTAAGGCCGGCTATTACTGCTATATGAGCACGCAAGCTTCAAAGTTTAACTGAGTTTTTTTTTTTAGGAACAATAGTCTTTGGAGCACTCTGGAGGATTAGATACTTAGGTAATTTTTAAAGTACCATAAAAATTGCAAGAAATGAAAAAAGAAATGAAAAAAGAAAAGTTCTTTCATGTTCTGAGAACATGTATGAGGGGAAGTTGAGCTAGAAAAAGAGCTAGTTATTCCAAAGAGAAGATATTTAATGAACAGTAGCATTGAAAAGTATAATTTTAGTGTTTGGCTCTCAACACCTGCTCAGGTTCAAAATTAAATAACTAATCTTTGGCACATCATAGATAGTTCTCTTCATTTTGCTTTCATTTATTTTTATGGTAGTGATTGAGGATCCTCTGTTCATTCTAGCTTGCATACATACCAAGCAATATTTATCTTTGTTAATGAGAGTGTGAGAAAATGCTCATTATCTTGCGCATCCCTTTACTGTCATCTATGACTTTTTTAGTCGACCTATTGCACTAATAAGGTGTTTTTGCAGGAATGTGGAGGGCGAGAAATAACGAGTCAGACACAAAATTGGGAGTTAAACAGGGCCACATTTTTATTGTAAGATCTGCAGAAGGGAAACCTAAGTGGGCATCTATCTCAATATGGCAACGAGCCGTGGTATAATCGGGCAATGCATTCGTGCCATGTGACTCCGAGTGTGTGATAAGGTAATCCTTATCTTCACCAGCTGGGCCGCATGACTCGCAGCTGTGGAGCCTCAGGCATTACCGATCACCGCAATGACGCCACTGAATGCTCACCGACCCTATCCATCTGAAGATGCCCGCATGCAACCACCACAGGGAACGACAAGTCTCCTACTTAGTCGTTCCCCCCCATTTTTGCACGATCGCATCCTGCAAACCTGTCTGCAAATCTGACAAAAATACATCCTTACCAAGGTCCGTCAAATGTACCCCGTCCTTCCTGTAAAGCTCCCTCCACTCTATAGATATAGCTGCATGTTGAATACTCAAATCACCACATTTTAACAATTCCTTATAAATCTTCCTATTAACTTTTCTCCTAACACCTTCTAGCACCCTGTTGTTGCAAACCAACCCCCAGTTAATTCTGGGAATTAAACACGACCATACAATTAGAACGCCTGGCCACCATTGATGGATTATATGAAAATCTGCCAACGCTTGCACAATCAGGGCCTTGCCCTTCAACAACCCCAAATCATTTCCTCCCAAGTTTAACACCACCACCTGAGAAGGAATAATCACATGCTGAAATAGAGTGGGCGTAAGGTGCTCCCTTCTCAAGCCGCACCTGCCCAATCCAAACTGTGTTCCCTGGCTTGATAAGGAAGCCCTCCTTGCTGCCCAAAAGACCATACTGTGCCTGCAAATGAGCACACATACTAGGCTAAGGCCTCTTCTGCAGTTCCAAAAGGCAAACACAGCCACGTCAAATTTTGCCAAGTAGCCACCCTGCTTACTTTGGCAATTGCCGTACATAATAATGAAATGCCCTGGATCGCCACCTGCCCACTGCAATCCTGAAAAACCCAATGGAAGCAGCAGTAGATGCTGCACCTATCCTAAAGGAATGGGTGCCAAACTGGAAGGAATCTAAACCTAATAAATCAAAATCCATGGGATTGATGGGCAATATGTGAAAGGCTGACTTTATATCGCATTTGCCCATCAATGCTTCCACTCCATTTTTCCATACCATAGCAACTGCTGCATCAAAAGAAGTGTACTTTACAAAACAGAGATGTTCAGGAATTGAATCATTCACTGATCTCCATTTGGGGAATGATAGGTTGTGTATCAACCTATACTCCCCTAGTGTCTTTTTGGGTACAATGCCCAATGGAGACACCCTTAGGTTAGGTATTGGTGGGTTGGGAAAGAGGCCAGCCACTCTACCAGCTGCAACCTCCTTGTCCAACTTTTCATGTACCAATTGTTCCATGCCAGCAATGGATTTCTGATTTTTTGAAAATGAGACCACCCGTGCACCTACAAATGGTATTTGAAAGCCCTCTAGAAAACCTGTCTCAAAATATTCTGCATCCTGGCGCCATGGGTATTGTGCCAGTAGGAACCGTAAAGGCTCCACTTTAACTGGGCTGGAGCCCTTTCAAATGGGGTTGCTGCCCTCTGGGTTTTCTGCTCCATTGACCGTCTCTGTTGAAACCTCGCCCGCCCCTTGCTCATGGACAATGTGAAGCTGGGTGGGATCCACTGCACACAGGACACCTCCCCGTCCCTGCTGCAGGCCAACCCATCCCAGCCATCCAAGGGCACCAACCCCAAGGTGGGTACGTACCCCACAATGGCATAGGGGCAGGGGGCTGTGTTTGTCCTGCCATTGCTGGCAGCAGTGTTGTGAGGGCCAAGGCCAGCACTGTCTCCTGACTTGCCCGTGCAGGGATGATGCTAGGCTGTTCTGCTCCAGTTGTCGAGCTAGGCCTCTGATTGGAACTGATGTTGGGTGAGGCTTCGATGGCATCCAGTCTTGCTGCAATGGATAACCATTATTTTTCTTGTGCTTGCTTCCTAGTAAATGACCGTCAACCTTCCCCTTTTTCCGTTAATGCTGTAGGTGGGACGGGAGGAGGATTAATCCCTTTAACCCGTTCGACTGTTTTCAGACCAGCTAGAATGGCGTTAATGTCCGGCGCTTCCCCTTCGTCCGAGGAGGACTCATTTCTAACCATTACCCACTTCGCTGGAGGATGTGGGGCTTTCCCCTTCCCTTTCTTTCCCCAACACCTTTTTTTGGAGGCATGATTGCCTGATATTATATAAGTATTTATTAATTGTCCTTGTGCCGGGATATAAGCTAGCTTTCCTTAACCTTTCTTACAAAAAGCCCCAGAATTGAACCCTGGACCTTCTGCATACAAAACAAGTGCTTTCTTATAGGTTTTATTCCTTTAGGATTTTATGCCAATTAAATTGCCTTTGGTTTGATGCACCAACCACTGGCAGCAGCCCTTCCCAGCCTCCCACTTAATGGAATTGCCCTCTGATCTTTCTCTACTTCATAATCCCTTCTAATCAAACTGGGGGGTACAGGAATTATCTGAAAAATCCAGCTGGAGGCCTCTGCCTCGTTGTCCCAAATGCGGGAATGCCCCCCCAAGGTCCTCAGGTAGCCACCCGAAAACCACCACCCACTGAGCAGCCAAAAAGGCCTCCCAGGTGAAGCCCCGACAATCTGCTGAACAGTGGGAAGGTTCACTGACTTTCCCCATAAACCCGTGGCCTTAAAGGCCAGTTGGAGGCACCTCTCCGTATCACGCTGCTTCAGTCACGTCTCTCCTCCATTGCTCCTTTTTCATCTTGCTGCCCTTTTCTGTCACAGCTCACACCTCCCTCATCACTGGAGCTGCTGAGCACGTCCACTCCTCTTGGCAGCCATGTTTCAAAGAAGGGAGAGAGGAGGGGTAAGAGCTCCTTTATATGCCCATATCCCCCTCCCCTCTCAGAGGCATCACCGAAATGGAGGCAGCCAATGGCTAGCCTCCACGCCTCATCCTCGCTACCCACCACCACCACCACCACGGCCTTCCCATGCCCAGGCTATGCCATGTGGCAGTTAGGCATTTCTCTGCAGGATGCCAATATTTATGATAAAACCTTTTTCAGGTTTCAAAATTTCAGGTTTCTAAATTGATACCATTTCACAGGACTAATCCACGTAAGGATGTTTCTGCTGGTAATCCAGCCAACCTGTCACTGCTATTTTATATGAAATAGACTGAACAAATATATTTCCACATAAAGTGAAAATGACAACCTAACAATTCTAACTGGGATATACTACCACGGAGGGCCAAACTAGACTTGAAGCTAAACGTGTCACTTTCCTCCTCCAGACTCTCTTTACTGAGAGGGGATTTTTGTTAGACCATGGTGGGAGAAGACAGTATTCATTCCCCTTCCTATGTACTGCAGTCTTGCTGAAAGTTTCAGCCACATTTATTATTAATTGTTACCACACAGAAAAAAACAGTAGCAAGTGTCACTTTTAGTATCACATTTAGTTTGACCATGACAATCCTAGAAGGATGTAGTGCCTCAAGTTGGTCAGCCAAGAACTAAAACATCCTAAAATAATCACAATCTGCTGAAGGGTGGATCAAAATCTAACTCACGGCCTTTCTAGCCAGGTTTGTGAGTGCACATTTGATAGCGAGCGATGCACGTGTTTCAAAAAAAAAATTTCATTCACACATTATATGTTTTAGTCATACACTTTAAAAAATAGTGTTTACCTGAACCATATATGTGAGCCAGGAATCATCACACTCCATCCTGAAGGTTTGTTTTCATATATGTGGAATATTAATCTTCTACTTCAAATACTGTTTTAATTTCTGTTAATACTACATGATACGACTTCTTTATCCAAAAGTATAGATAGTAAAAAGTATCAGAATGTATGTTTATGTAGAAAAGCATACTGTACCTGCCTGTTATGGTGATATGTTCAGTCTACTGATAACCATATCATATTGTTTTCTATCTGCAATCTCATTTGCGGGCAGGTGGAGGGTGGGAATAATGAGACAACACAAAGACTGGGGTTTTAAACAAGGCCACATTTATTGATAGATATGCAGAAGGGAAAGTAAGCGGGCATCTTCTAATCTACATGGCCTCTGCCGTGATAGTATTGGGCAAGCCATTCTCGACCGAGGGGTGGCGCCATGTCTTCGCCAACCGACAGCCTCCCCCTTTTGGGTAGGGAGACCTTCCAGTGTCACACACCCCTCCGTCCGCATGGATCGGAGTGGGTGAGAAAGGTTGGCCTCAAACGTAACCCTTATCTCTGGGGCGCATGACTCACAGCTGTTAAGCCTCAGGCATTACCCATCACTGCCTGGTGTCTTAGAATGCTCACCAACCCTATCCATTTGAAGATGCCTGCGCCTAACCGCCACAGGGAGCCACAAGCCACAGGCTTATTGGCCTCCCCCCATCTATGAAAGATGGCCTCACGCAAACCCTTCTGCAAGTCTACCAAGAATATATCGTTTCCGAGGTCTGACAAGTAAACCCCATCATTCCAATGTAGCTCCCTCCGCGTTGTATCTATGGCTGGGTGCAGGATGCTCCAGTCACCAAGTTTAGACAATTCCTGATATATTTTCCCATTCACCTTCTTACGGACGCGATCCAGAGCCCTAAGATTGCTGGCCTCTCTCCACTGGATCCTGGGTATCAAACAGGATGAAATAATTAAAATCCCAGGCCATCGCTGTCTAATTTCCTGAAAATCAGCCAAAGCATGGACTATCAATGCCTTGCCCTTTAGAAAACCCAAATCGTTGCCCCCAAGATGTATCAACAACACCTGAGGGGGAGTAATAGGTGTGTTCCACCAAAATAAGGTAGGAAGAAGATGCTCCCACCTCATGCCATGCTTGCCCAACTATCTGATGTTGGCAGATCCGCTCATTCCCAGCTGTGTTCCAATGCTTGATCGGGTTGCCCTCTTTGCAGCCCAAAAGCCCAAAAGACATCACAGATAAGGACATTCAAGGGTCTTTGACTGATCCATAGATCTAAAAGTAAACACAGCTGTATTAGCTCCGACTCCTTGGTGCTGTTCCCTAAGGAAGGTGGCTCACGTACGTTTTGAATGCCTGTGACCGCCATCTCCCTACAGCCTGGATCTGTTCTGCTGGGAGTCCAATTGCTGCAGCAGTAGATGCGGCACCAATGTGGAATGAGAGGGTACCAAACTGGTACGCATCAAGCCCACAAGACCTTAATGCTCACTTGGTAATGACCCAGAACTGGAACTTGGTCAGAGGGGACAAATCTTGATGGCAAAACAAAGTTCTGGGGCTCTGTCCCCTCAAAGCTATGAACACCCCCAGTGCTTGTACTGGACATAGTTCACTCCGAGTGGACAGGAACAAGACTACTATCTGTCCTTTCCCCTGCTGATCTGTTTTGGACTTCCTCAATCTTAACTGTACTTGTTGCCCAGCAAACTGCAAATCCTGAATTTGCAGTGCCCTCCCTGATATGTCTCCCTTGGATGCTACAACTAACTCAGAAATCCAAAAGGCTCTGAAGAAAACAGTTAACGCTGCTGCGTGAAACAAGGTGGCTTCAAATTCCAAAGAGCACAATGAAGGCCATATAGCCCGGAGCCCAACTAAAATCTCTGGGGATAATGGGTGCCTTGAATCTGGTGCTGGGCGGGAGACCTAGCCCATCCTTGTAATGCTCTTCAAACTCTAAAATTGCCCGTGTTGGAAACACCATGAAGCTTAGTGTGTCAGTTTGCCTAAAGTTCGTGAGCAGAAGCCTGGGGTGAGCTTGCGTCACGACAACCATTCTGTTAATGCTGTAAGCGTGTCCATTGGCAGCCTACAACACTGTGTAACCGAATCTAATTCTATGCCTAAGTATTTTACAATAAGTATTTGATAACAGTAACTGGGTCTTCAGTCTTTTCTTGTGCTAGTCGAACTCCCAGCTCCTTTGCTAGTGCGCCAAATTCTTCCATTAAATGTGCACAATGCACGGAATCAGCTGGTCCAGAGAATGAATAAATAATTGAGATAGTGAGTGAAGTCCTTTGAACCTGTTCGGTGTTGCACAGCCCATTCTAAGAAGGAACTAAATTTCTCAAACATAGCACAAGAAATAGAACAGCCAATTGGTAATGCTCAATCGACATAAAACTGACTTTGAAAGTTGAAGCCTAATAAATTGAAATCAGCTGTGTTAATGGGCAATATGCAAAATGCAGATTTGATGTCGCATTTGCCCATGAGTACACCAGTGCCGTTCTTCCATACCATATCGACCGCTGCATCAAATGATGCATACCATGCAGAACATAAGTGTTCCAGGATTGCTTCTTTAACTGATCTACCTTTGGGGATGACAAGTTGTGTATCCACAATTCCCCTGGTGTCTTCTTTGGTACAATGCCTAAAGGAGAAACCCGCAGGTTAGGTATAGGCAGGACTGAGAATGGTCCCACCACTCTCCCTGTTTCTACCTCCTTATCTATCTTATTGCACACCAATTGTTCCATAAGAGCAATTGATTTCTGATTCCTAGCCAAAGAAGGCACCCAAGGGCCTTCGTATGGTATACGAAACCCCTCTAGAAACCCCTTTTTAAAATATTCTGCATCCCTTTTACGTGGATATTGGCTCTATAGCTGTATAAGCAATTCAATTTTGATTGGCTGGGGCCCTTTAGGAGGTGGCTGTTGCCCCCTTGGTTTTGTCCCCCTTGGTTATCTCTACTATATCCTTTCCCACCTTTTGTTTTGAAACAATTTGTCACTGGGTGCTGTCCATTACATATGGGGCATTTGTGCCTGTATTTACATTGTGGGCAAGAGCATGACCCCCGAGAACTATATTCCCAGCAGGGCAAGCGGGGTTGAATCCCTTGCCCTGCACTCCCTTTAGATGAGGGGGCGGGTTGCAATTTGGCTAATATTTGGCCACTATCTGATCTCTCCCCAAATCCCAGCCTGGCTGGCGTCATAAATTGAAGCCATAGGTCATGATCCTTCGTATCCCATCTCAGTGAGTGGTCAAATGCCTATCACATACGGAATGATTCGTCATATGCTAACCAGGCACCCCTTTCGTACTCTTTTTTTTTATTATAATTTTTATTAATTTCAACACAATAAACATACACAATATAAAACATACACAATATAAACCAAACTACAACCCTCAACAATCCCCCCGTGCACCCCCCCGAGACCTTCTCATGATCATTCTTCCTCCTTCCAGAATGTTAACGATTCTTTTGAAGGCGTTTGTCCCTTTCCCGATCTTAAAACATATTCCAAAAAGGGACTCCATATTTCTCCAAAATCATTCTTACTGGACATTCCCCTCTTTATTTTCATTTTACATGTCAACATATCATTCAAGGCCATATCCCAAATTTCTTTATACCAAACTTCTATTGTATAGCTTCCTTGCCCTTTCCAATTTTTAGCAATGATTATTCTAACCGGTGCCAGGAGGTTGTTTACCAATTCTCTGTTAGATATATGCTCATTCTCCCTATCCCATATTGCTAGTAGAGCTAACTTTGGGTTTAGTTCCAATTTACTTCCAATTATGTCACTTATTTCTCTAAAAACCCTTTCCCAAAATTTTTGTACATGTTCACAGCTCCACCACATATGAAAATAGGTCCCAACCTCCTGACATCCCCTCCAACAATTCTTAGACACTTTTTTATCAATCTGGTGAAATCTTACAGGTGTTAGATACCATCTCCAAACTGTCTTATAGTAATTCTCCTTGATTCTAATCGACAGTAACTTTAACATTCTTACATTCCATATCCTCCCCCAGTTATCATCATTAATTTTTCCCTTTACATCTTCTTCCCAAACCTCTTTTATAACATTAAGTGAGTCCTGAAATTCCTCCTCTATCAATATTTTATATATCTCACTAGTCAGTCCTTTCTTAGCTCTGATGTCTTCTTTTTTTCCTATTAGTTCAATTAAATCTTCAAATCTAGTATTGTTTCTACATTTCTTATTTTTCAACCTCCATTCCTGTGTCCATTTTCCCAATTGTAAACATTTGAACCATGCTATCTTTTGTCCTTTAAACAATTCTTTAATATGCTCACTATCCTTCATCTTTTCCATCCAATTCCTTAGCTTAATTATATCTTGATCTTTCAGTCTTGCTTCTATCTCTTCTTTTAATACTCTTGGGAAGTTTCCCACTACTACAACTGGGGCGAGTGGAGAGTCCCCTGGTATCAACTTCCCTCTATACTTCTCCCAGATCACTAATATATTTTCCAACAATGGGTTGTCCAGTACCTTCAATTCTTTCTTTTGCATTTTAGTAAAGAATATATTTCCCAATTTACAATCTATCTCTGCTGTTTGCGGTTCCAACCATTCCAAATTTTCCTCCCCTAAAATACCATGAATAATATATCTTAACTGATTAGCAATATAATAATTCTTAATATTCGGAAGTCCTAAACCTCCTTTCTTTTGAGCCTAATACCATAACCCTTTATTTATCCTAGCTCTTTTATCCCCATTACAATAAGCATTAATCATATTTTGCCAACTTTTAATCTCCGCTACTGAGATTCTAATCGGTAATATTCTAAACAAAAAATTAACCTTAGGTAAAATCTTCATTTTAATAACCGCTATTCTACCAAACCAAGAATGTTTTAATTTTCTATATATCTGTAATTTCTCCCCTACCTCTTTTCTTAACCTTACAAAATTAAGTTCCTCTATTCTTTCTAATTCTTTATCTATATTAACTCCTAAATATCGTATTATATTTTTATGCCTTAATCCTAACTTAGCTTTACATTTCTCCATCTCTTCCTTGTTATAATTATACAACATCATTTCTGACTTCCCCCAGTTAACTTGTAATCCCGTAATTTCCCCAAATTCTCTCAAATGCTTCTGAATCGTCTCCCCACTTTCTAGGGGATCTTCTAGTGTCAACAATGTATCATCCGCAAACATATTCACTTTAATCTTGTGGTTTCTTCCTATCCCCTTTAATCTTCCATCTTCCCTTATTACGTTTGCTAAAATTTCTATAACTATTGCAAATAAGATCGGTGAAAGTGGACATCCTTGCCTAGTTCCTCGAGCTAGTGTAATTTGTTGCGTTAACCCATCATTAACCATTATTTCCGCTTTATTATTTTTGTACAGCTGGTTAATCACTCCCATAAATTTATGTCCAAACCCAAATGTTTTTAAGATAATTTTTAACGCTGGCCACTCCACGCAATCAAAGGCTTTGAATATATCCAATGCTAATAATCCTGCTTTTAAATTCATTTTTTTATAATATTTATTATATTTATAACTCTCCCAATTAAATTCGGCATTTTCCTACCAAAGATAAATCCGCATTGATCTTTTTTGATGTATTTAAAAATAAATGTACCCATTCTTTTAGCCATTATTGCTGTAAATATTTTTGCATCCTGGTTTATTAAAGATATTGGTCTATATGATGCTGGATCCATCAAATCCTTACCTGGCTTCTGTATTAAAATAACCAAGGACTGATCCCACGATGGCGGAGTCATTCCTCCTTCTATTATATTATTATATAATTTTTTTAATCTTGGTATTAAAATATCCTTAAATATTTTATAAAATTCCGGCCCCAAACCATCAATCCCCGGAGATTTACCTCCTTTTAGTTTATCGACAATTCCCTCAATTTCTTTCTCAGTGACCAAGCCTTCCATACAATCTCTATCTTGCTCATCCAGTCTTATTTTCCAATTTCTTTCTACATATTCCTGAATCTTGTCTTGTGATACCGCGTCTGATGTATATAGTTCTTTGTAAAATTCCTGAAAAGTAATTAATTTATCTTTCATTAAATTACATCTATTCCCTAACTTATCTCTTATTGTCCCTATCATATTCTTAGCCTTCTCTGACTGCGTGGATCTGGCCAGCATCTTTGAATTTCTATTATTATATTCAAAAAAATCTCTCTTTAAATATAACAAATTCTTTTGAACTTGTTCTATATCTTCTTTCTCCAATTCCTTTTTTTTTGCTTGAATTTGGGCATATAACCGCTTATCTTTTGTCTCTCTTAATCTCTCCTCTAAACTCTTTATCTCTTCTTCAGCCTTTTTATAAAGTACTTCATGTTGCTTTTTACGTGTGGACATTTCCCTAATACAAATCCCTCTTATTACCGCTTTCATAGTATCCCATAATAACCCCTGCGATTTAACTTCTTTTTCATTTATCTGCCATATTTCCTGCACTTCCTTTTTTAATTTATCCACTGTATTTTTATTTTTAAAAATTCTTCCATCCAGTCTCCATCTCTTTGCTTGTTTATAATCCTTCTTCATTTTAATATCCATCATCATTAATGCATGGTCAGTGACCTTAATTACTCCAATATCGCAATCTATTAGTTTAGGTACCATATTCTTTGATATAAAAATATAATCAATCCTTGAATAACTCTTAAATCTAGGTGAGTAGAAAGTATATTTTCTTTCTTCCCCTTTTAAAGCTCTCCATACATCCATTAATTCTTTCCGCTCCATTAATTTAGCTAACTCCGTCTTCCCCTCCCCTCTAACATCTCTTATAATGTTATCCCTATCTTTCCCTTTATCGAGTACCATATTAAAATCTCCTGCCATCACAATATTCTTTTTCCCAACATCTCCCACCATATCGAATACTTCTTTAAAGAATTCAATTTGTTTCCCATTTGGAGCATAGACATTGATCAACACAAATTCCTCCTCTTCCATCGTACAGTAGATTATAAGGATCCTTCCATTCTTATCTTTCTTTACACTTTGAATATTAATACCACATTTCTTCGATATTATTATTGCCACACCTCTCGCTTTAGAAGTACCAAATGACTTTTCATACACTCCTACATCCCTCATTCGTAACTCATTAACCCCCTCCTTTATTTGATGAGTTTCCTGCAAAAAAATTATATCTATTTTTTTCTTTTTAACAACGTTTCTATTCTTCGCCTTTTAATAAGTGTTCCTAGCCCCTTAACATTTAGAGTTGCCATTCTCAATTTATTTTCCATTTCTTACTTTCACACATATCTTTAAATTGGTCTCGCTCAGTGAAACACATACCCCCCTCCCTTCCCTCCCCCCACATACACCCCCATTTTTACCCCCCTCCTCACCAGACATCTGGGCACTGGTCCCAATTATTTTAGAACTCTTCGGGGGGGGGGACCCGGCCCAACCTCCAGAGTAAAGTCCAATCCTCCCCCCCCCTTTTTATTTTTTTTCCTTCTAATCCCTTATCCTTGACTGGATCCTCCAACCGCGCCTTCTTCTTGCTCTATTTCTCCACCATCCTTGGCATCGATTATGCCCAGCTTCTCCAACAGCTCCATTCCTTGTTCCCACGATGTTATTTTTTCTTGCTTCCCTTTCCACATAAATCTCAAAAACACTGGATATCCCCAGCTGTAAGTTATCGATTTCATCCTCAATGCTGCTGTACACATTTTGACACTCTTCCTCCACTGCACGGTCTGAGGCAACAAATCCTGGTATATTTGGACTGCTGTTGCTTGTCATCTAATTGCTTGCATAAGTTTTTCTTTTTTATAATAATTAGCAAATTTAACAATTATGTCCCTTGGAAGCATACCTTTCCGCTTAAATCCAACTCTATGAGCCCTCTCAACATCTGACATCTCCCAGGTCTCGTCTGGAAGCTGAAGTCTTATCCATGTCAAAATTGTATCTCTTAAATCTTTTGGAGTCTCTCCTTCTTGTTCCCCATAATCTCTTCTGCGAATGTTTGCACGTCGATCTCGATCCTCAATGGCTATTAAGCGTAAATCATGTTGAGACAGCTGCTCTTCCTGCTTCTTGCAAACTCCAGTCAAAGCTTTAGTCTCTGTCTGCAGCACCTCAACATCCTTCACCACTTGCTTTAAACCCGCCATTAACTCAGTTTGTGTATCATTAATACGTTTTGCTAACCTTTCTTCAAGATCCACCAACTCAAGCCTGAACATTTTTTTAATATCATCCTTTAGTTCATACATTGGGTCTGGCTGACCTCCTCTGGTGATCTTTGGAATTACAGCCGGCTCTGCTAGCTGTGATGCAGTTCCTTTAACAGGCGACGTTTTCTTGCTAGGCAGCTTATCTGGCATGTTTTGGGTCTCCAAACGTGTCAATCTCTGTCAAGTTCTGTCCGATCCACACTCTTTTGAGGGTCTAACCCAGGCGGGGGTAGATAAAGGGGGCCTCTTCTCCCATCGCCTCTTATTACTCATAAGATATTACCCCCCCCCCCCGTCTGCCTGGTGACTCCCTCTTTGCTCTTACTGCAGCCAGCCAGCACTATACTTTGGCTTTTACTGGGGATTAACTTTCTTCCTCTTCACATATAGTCACATATATTTTATCTCCGTCCCTCTCCCAGTATGCTGTCAGCCAGCCAGCCCGCCTTGTATCTTCAATTATAAATCCATAAATTACCTCAGTAATGGCCGCTCCTCGTCTTCATCCTCGTCTCCTCCAGTTTCTGTTTGACTGCCAAGAGAAACTCTGCCGCGATTCCACACTCACTCAAATATCCTACTGCTTCCAGTCAATATTTCATGCCTCTCCAACCATTCCAAGATAAGGAATTAGTGCTTAATTCAATGCTTTTTTAAGGAGCTTGGGTGATCTACGACTTCACCCCATTCGCGATCCGGCCACGCCCCCACCCCTTTCGTACTCTGTATATGCTCTATATATCATATTCAGGTACTTGGTTAAAATGTAACCCTGCTTGGGAAAGCACTGCTGCACTAAACCCATATAGATTAGGAAATCTGGTAGCCAGTTTGCCCAGGTTCTAGCAAACTTTTTCTTCCTATTCTGCTCATAATCCTTATCTCCGGCCTTATCCTTTTCCTTGCTTTCTGACTCTCGGAAAAGCAGAGAAAACACAACTACAAATTCTCCCCTTAGGATTTTCTCCCCCGTGGAAGGTAGAAGATGAAAACCTAATGGAGTTGCTGTACTCCCTGTTGGAATAGCGCCCTGATCCACTCCTGCATACGGGTCCCTGCTATCCCTTGACCCTACTCCTACTACAGTATTAACAATTCCTGCTGGTCCCTGCCATACTGATGCACAAGCTGTGGCCGTGTCTGTAGATTATGAGGCCACTACTGAGGCTGGCTGAGCAGGGGTGACAATGGCAGCCACTTCTGCTACAGCTGTCTCCTGTGATGCCGCTTCGGCAGGTGGCTGAGGGGATGGTGTAACATTGTATGTCCCCACGGCTATAGGAGAGGCTAGCCCAGGAGCTACCTCCTGCCCATAGGGCTCCTGTGCCTTATTTAATCATTTGTCGGTGTTGGTTAATGCAGCACTGCCCATTGTGCTGGAAAATGTGACCTGAATGGAAGGATTTCCTGCAGTAAATGGTTGCATTTTCACTCCTACTTGGGAGAAACCGCCTGTGTTCGCAGTAGATGGCCAGCCCAAACCCGACAACCATGCAAATCAGTTCCAAAGATTTGGCACCCCCCATGCCTGTAAAGGAATGGACTGTGCGAAAGCCATATTCTCACCTTGCATCTGCACTGTGGGTTGTCCCTGTTGAATTGGAACCTAAACTGAGACTGCCGGAACTGCTGCCTGAGGAGCCGGAATGTGACTGGCTGGCATCTGGGCCCAACTGCTGCAGGGTTCCTTCAGGCATTTGTGTAGTGGAGGTGAATGAAGCCTCTATCACCTCCAACCTAGCTGCAACTGATGACCATAAATTATCATTTCTCTGTTTTCTGGTCAAAGGGCACTGTTTTGAATTAGCTGGCTCCTTACTTGGTGGATTGGATGGCGGAATCCCCCTCTCCCTTTCCACTGCTTGTAATCTAGCTAAAATAGCTGCTATCTCAGAGCTATCCTCTTCGTCCGAGGAAGGTTCCTTTCTGGTTCTCGGGCATTTTGCTGGGGTGCCTTTCTTTGCCTTTCTTTCCCCCTATCCCCTTTTTAGGTGGCATTGTGATAATTTGGATTTAAGTCACTTAAGGAAACCTAAGACTTTCGCACGCAGAAGTGGGCTCAACTATTACAAAACCCGCCCTTTTGTTAATAATGAATGCATAGAATTGACTAAACACTGAATACCTGATTGGGCAGTCCTAATAATCCCATGTTGCACCAGAGGGGTGAAGGCAGCTCTCCCCCTACCCCAGGGGCCAGCTACACTATTTTGAAATTCCCCCATCCCCCCGCTATGGGCCGCTAGAATAGCCACCAGCCTCAAGCAGGAATGAGTGGAGCCTAGGCCTCCTCCCTCCCAGGACCGCTCAAGCCCCACCACAAGGCGTGCGGGGAATCACTGAGTCTCCCTCCTTCCCTACTGGGCCCCCACCACTATGGGAAGAACCGTCTGGTCCTTCCCGCAGACCTTGGCCAAATGGCCACGTGCGCTTCCATGTTTGCTCGCTGCCGTGCCACCTGGAACGCTGCCACCGCCTCTCCTTCCACTAAGCTGAGTGTAGACGCCCTGCCCGGAGGAACCAGGCAGGCCTTCACGCCGTGGCACCAAACGGTGCCGGCGTTGCTGCCGTGCCCCTCCTCACCGCATCTCTCTGTTCCGGGACCCGGCGTTGGAGGAAAGCCTGCTGCCCCACAAAGAAGCCCACCACCATCGCCGCCGACGTTAGCGCCGCACCTCTCCCCGCCACGTGAGCTTTTCCCTGCGCACGAATGCCATGCTCAGCCCACTCACAAGCTGCGAAGTGAAGAGGAGGTGAGGCAGAGCATAAGCCTATAAGTAGGCTCTGAAGCCCCCCTCCCCTCTGTGACCTGATGGAGTGCCTGCCAATGGCAGGCCTCCACGCCTCATCCCCCATCCACAACTGCCCACCACTGCCCAAGCTGTGCTGGCGTGTGTGTTGAGCCTTTGTGTTCGTATTCTGTCACCCTTTATTGGTTGGTTCTAAAGAGATTTTGAGACAGAGAGCCCCCCCCCCAGTCTTACAGGCTAATTATCAGTCAATCAATTATTTATTATGGTCACAGAGCAGCAAAATCAATATAAAACAAAAAAAATAATTAAAAAGTGACATGAAAATAAGATACAGCTTTGTAGACTTCCTTCTCTCAGGAGGATTGCAACATTTTTTCCCGCATTTGCATTGATGTCATAAAAAACTTAGAGACCCTTTCAGTAATACTGGAGGACACATCCCTTAAACAAATTAATACCAAAGTTGTGGGGTTACTTCCAGAAAAGGTTGTTAATAATAGAAAGATTAGCTTCTTTCTGCATTCCTTATACATGTTACAATGCAAAAGGACATGTTCAACAGATTCTATTGTTACAGGCTAATTATGATAATGGCATTATTTTTGAGGGAGCATAAAGCATTTGGCTGTGTGTGTGTACAAATGTGGGCTGAACTTGCTGTGTACCTGAGCATGGCTCTAGATACCATGTCTTATGCCAGGAGTGTGGCTAGCGCTCATGTAAATGGTGTGCTATGTTTGATAGGGTGGTTCATTTGAATGAGATGGAAGATGTACACTTGGCCTTTCTAAAGGCAAATTCAGATATCCTCTCATAAGAATAGACAATGCATGAAACAATTGTTAAGGAGTGAAAGGGAAAAACTTCTTTAAACAGCAGAGTTTCTGTTAGAAATCCAATGTCCAGTCTCCACTTGCTCTCTCTCCAGATAGCAACCAAGAAGGAATAATCCAAACACACGTTGAAGTCTTTCAAACGATTTTTTAGTAGAAAAACACAGCACCTCCGGTATAACATTCCTCCTACACAACCCCAACACTGACAAACAGTTTTTACGTATTTATACAGTTTTACAGCCTCTTTCTCACACATTTCATCAGCCAAGAAAGCAATTAAGACTATTTTCACTCTTTATCTTTCTTGTTTGGCTCCCTCTGCATAGCTGCAACACCTGCAGATTATGTCATTTTTTCTTTCCAGGCTCTTCTGCAGATTGTATTTTTTTTCATCCCTGACAACAATTCCATGTCTATATGCTCACTAATTATGTGACATTGAGACCATTGGTCCCCAGCTCCCACTTGGCTAGATTGTAAGTCTGGTGTACATGGATCTTACCACGTCTGAGTTCAGCATTTTAAATGTTAAATTATTACTAAGTATAAATTAAAATCAGTGCAGTGTAATTACTGCAATGCTGGGCCAGCTCATCTATGTAGCTTGGGGGTTCTCCTAGAGGCATCTCTGTCACTTGAGGCTCAGGTGGCCTCGGTGGCATGGAGTGCCTTCTACCAACTTCGGTTGGTGGCCCAGCTACGCCCCTTTCTGGACAGGGATAACCTGGCTTCAGTTGTCTATGCTCTGGTAATCTCTAAATTGGATTACTGCAATGCACTTTATGTGGGGCTGCCTTTGAAGACGATTCAGGAGCTGCAGCTTGTGCAAAATGCAGCGACCAGAGTGATAACAGGAACCAGAAGGTTCAAGCATATAAGACCTACTCTGGCCCACTTGCGTTGGCTGCCTATACATTTCCGAGCCCAATTCAAGGTGCTTTCTAACCTATAAAGCCTTACACTGCTTGGGACCACAATACCTGATGGAACGCCTCTCCCGACACAAACCTAACCATACACTACGATCTACATCTAAGGTCCTCCTCTGGTTGCCTACTCCAAGGGAAACATGGAGGGTGGCAACAATGGAGGGGGCCTTTTCAGTGGTGGCCCCCCAATTATGGAATGATCTCTCTGACGAGGCTCGCCTGGCACCAACATTGTTATCTTTTTGGCACCAGGTCAAGACTTTCCTCTTCTTCCAGGCATTTAACAGCACAGGATGAAGGTTTTGTGTTGTTGTGTTGTTGTTGTGCTTTGACCCAGAAGGATATTGTAATTTTCACTTGTTTTTATGCTTTATGGTTTTAAATTTTGTATATCGGTGTTTTTAATGTTCAGTGGTTTTAATTTTTGTAAACTGCCCAGAGAGCTTCGGTTATGGGGCAGTATATAAATGGAATAAAATAAATAAATAAATAAATAAGTGGCTTTGAGCAGACCCCCCTCCATCCATACACGCGCACACATCTTCCAAGTCCTTCCCCTTATTTCCATGGCTCTTTCCCCAAAGTCTCGAAGTCTGAGGCTCCAGAGACCTGCCAATCCTAGCCAACCATGTGTTGTGGCCTGTTCCCTCTTCCTCCTTGCTGGCCCTCTGTTGAGTTCATTGCTGTTGCTAATGGCATCCCTTTATTTATTTAAACATTCAGAATCTGCCTATCAATCAAAAATTCTTGAGGAGGCTAGGTTAGAGGCCCTCCAGGACCAGTGGCCTCTGACTTCGAGAAAACCTATGAGGGATCTCCTCCATGTGCAGAGCTATTGGTGCCTTGAATCTGTGTTCAAGGGACTGGGCAGATTGTGCTGAAAGTTTTTAATATGTGGTCAAACTGCCTGCTTCTTCAAGCATTGGCAATAAACTATGAACTGCAGTATTTAAACTAAGAAAGTGGGATTTCAATAATAAATTTATGACAGAAGCAAGCAACCTTGGAAGGAAATAAAAATGATACCTACCATGACTTATAAAACCCTCCTGTTAGATGGAACATTTTTCATTTTCTGTTTATTCGCCTGCAAGGAGTTAAAGAAGGATCTTTTTCTAATTGCAATGCAAAGTAGATAGATCTGTTATTAGAAGATGGAAAAAATGGAAACTAAATAAGAAAAAAAGTGCCTAGCAATCAACTCCTATAAATATATTATGTTTTAAAAAATAAATCTTGCAACACGTTGGAGGGCCTTCAGTTGCAGATATATAGCTCTGTTTTACTTTTGTGGAATCAGGATTGCATTCAAGGACTCTCAAATATGTTGAACAATTATTTCAATACAATAATTTAAAGAAACTGAACTATGAAGGTTGCAAGATCATTATCCTTCATTGTTGTTGTTTAAATTGACCTTCACTAGTAGCAAATTTATTAACAAATTATAACCTAATAGCTAATTTACTCTGAAAGCATTCTGTAGCTCTTAATCTGGATTTAGGATCAGTTTAAGCCCAAATTGGTGGAAATCTCACCATTCATTTAAAGGGAGGTTGGATGAGATCATTCAAAGCTGGAATAAAATACTTGATGGAATTAATAAAGTTATTAATATTTTTCAAAGTATAAATATTTGAGGGCATAATAAGGCAACAATGAAAGATAATGATCTTGAAACTTCCATAATGCAGGGGAAAAAAAGATTCACTTGGGAACTTCAGAATGCCATTGTGCTTCTACTCAGTTCTTAGACAGAAACTCAGCTTGGTTCATTTTCCAAAGCCTTGGATGGCTTCAAGCTCTCTGGATGGTTTACAAAAATTAAAAGATTAAACATTAAAAAGTCAATATAGAAAATTTAAAACCATAAAACATAAAACAGCTGATATTTAAAACATTTTAAACTTTTTATGCCTGGCCACAAAGTCAGTTAAAATCTCAACTTAAGCTGTTAAAATGCCTGGGACTATAAGGTGTACACAGTTTTGTGCTAGGTGCCTTTAAACTTGGCATTTTTAAATTATTTTTTTTAAGGGATACCCTACCTTTTTGTATACAATTTACATGAACATATGATGTACAACCTGGAGTTGCCTCTAGGTAAGTTCCTGGCAGAATTTCAGAAGTATAGGTGCAGAGGTTAAAGAGTTATGAATAAAAACAGTGTTTGAGGTTTTTAAAAAAATAGTTTGTTTTCTGCTCAATAGGCATCAAAGACCCAGAAAGAGCTAAACTGAGAGATTAGGATGGAGTTGGAGCTGGATGTGGCCATGATACAGAGGCAGGATAAGCACATCTAGCATTCTAAGCAAGCACCAAGCACCACTGCTTCATACACACATGAGCCCTGGGTATCATACACACATGAGCCCTGGCATAAGAGGAAGGCAGGCAAGCAGGCAGGGAAAGGATTGTGTATGCAGCTTTACTTGCAGGCAGGCATTGCACCATGATCAAAGAATCCACCAATGAGTCAGGTAGGCATTTCTGGAGACACCAGGAGAGAGGCAAAGGTGGGAACAAGACATACCACCTTGGTATGTCTTGTTCCCACATGGAGTGAGCAGAGATCTCACTCCATGTTCTGAGTTGATTTATGTATTATTTATTTAAAGCATTTTTATCCGCTCTTCAGTCAAAAATGTTTTCTGGATCAGCTCTTGAAAATTAATGATAAGACATCTCCTGCCCTCATGTGTTCAATCTAGAAGACATGACACCAAAGAAAAAAGGGATTGGGAGGGAGGAGGTGAAACACAAGCTCAGACAACTAGTTTTTATAGGAGTTCTCTCTGACAGGGAAGGATGAAGCTAGCTTCGTGCAGCTGTTCATTCTTTGATTAATGCTTGAGACCAGGCTGGTCTTCCTCTTACCATGAGTTGAGGTGTTGCACTGAAAGAAAGGCAGGTGGGCAGAGGCAGGAGAAGACGGCATTGAATTTGGGTGCCAGATACTTTTGAGCCTTAAGCTCATGGCTTGGCACGTCTAGCGTGGCAATCACCAAACCCTTCTACATCATCCTGGCATCTGGGAGAGAGGCAGTGGGTGGGCTTTTCTGGAGTCAGTGAAAGAGGGATAAGAGCAGCAAAGTAAAACATCTAGGCACATGCTTTAAGCTCCCAGCATGACAATCGCGAAGCCCCATTTCATCGTTCTGGCACCAGGCAGGGGAGAGAGGCAGCATTGGGTGTGAGTACCAGATGCATGCATGCCTTAGGGATTAGGCCCACTCAGCATGGTGATCACCAATCCCTGCTACATGAGGCAGAGAGGTAGGCAAAGGAGCAGTGGGCTGGCCTTTCTGGAGACTGCAAGAGTGAGGCAGGGATTGAAACTCTGACAATCACCTAGTCAGAGTTGAGATACTGTGCTGGAGCAGCGAAGTGTTCCAACCTCGGAGTTGAGAAAGCTGCACCCAAAAAGAGGCAGGTGGGTGGGTAGAGGCAGGTGGGCAGAGGCAGCATTGGGTGTCAGTACCAGACATGTGTATGCCTTAGGCCTTTGTCCTGGCATGCCCAGCATGACATCCACCAAACCTCACTATATTTTGGCTCCAGGCAGGCATGCAGAGGCAGCAAACTATAATTGTGAAACATGTTTGCCAGGCAGAATCCCCAGATCAGTTTTATGATAGTGTGCTGGAGCAGCAAAACGAGGTGCAAGTTCAGACTTGAGATTACTTCACTGCAAAGAGTGGCAAGGTGGACAGAGGTGGTTTGTGAGTGCCAGATGCATGAGTATTCAACTGCCCATGATTTAGCACACCCATCACCAAGTCCCGCTATACCATCCTGGCATGTGGCAGTTGAGAGGCAGAGTCAGGAGCAGCAAACAGTGAGAAACCCCTTTTCCAGGCACAGTTGTCTGGCCAGAATTGAAGCACTGTGCTGGAGAGGCGAAGCATTCCAAGGACAGAGTTGAGATACTGTACTGAAAGAGCAGCAAAGTGGGCAGAGGTAGGATTGAATGGGAGTGCCAGATACATATACACTTTAAGCCTGTGACTTGTCACCAAGCCCCTCTATAGCATCCTGGCATGAGGCAGGCGCAGAAAAAAGCAGCAAGAGGGAGGCAAGAGTTGAAAAGTCTATGCCAAACACAATCACCTAGTCAGAGTTGGATTTTTAGTAAGCACAGTCTGCTAAATATGTTTAGCAGGCACTGTTGCCCAATCAGAGTTGAGGTACTGTACTGGAGCTGTGTTTCAAGAAATCACTGAGAGTGTTACATTTGAAATGTCTAAAGAGAGAGGAGAAACGCATCTGGAATGACTTTGGTAGTTTGGCCTAAAGGTGACTTATACCAACTCTTCCCTGAGGGAAAAGAGAAAAAACATATGTAGTAGTAACCTGCAGGAGGGTCGAATGACATGTCTAGAGAATATAACCAAGCACAAAAATTCATTAATGACATCAGGAAAAACTTCCTGACTGTTAGAGCAGTACGACACCTAGGGAGGTGGTGGGATCTCCCACATTAGAGGTCTTCAAGAAGCAGCTGGACAACCATCTGCCAGGGATGCTTTAAGGCAGATTCCTTCACTGAGCAGGGGGTTGGACTTGATGGCCTTATAGGCCCCTTCCAACTCTACTATTCTATGATTCTATGATTCTATATATTGTCTGATTTGAAAACAGTGTTGCTGTTCTGAATGGTGTGCTTGAAGATACGGTTGTGAGTAATACTGCATTAAAAGACAATATGCTAAATTGCATTTATTAGTAAACAAACATAGCCTGTGCATTAGTGCGTTAACTATTTCTGTCCTTTTTCTTTCCTTCTCCCACTCCTAATTTTATTTTGTTTTGCTGAGAATATTTTCTCATCACATTTCTCTCTTCTGTGTTCTGTGTTTCTGTCCAACTGCACACCTCTTCCCCTTGGTTTGGTCCTAGAGAGGAGGAGTATGAAGAGGAGGAAGAGGAACAACCTGTCACAGAGCCTAATACAGAGGATGAGGGGGAGGAAGAGGCTACTAGGCAGGTCAAAGCCAGGTACTAGGATTATGCCCTCTGTAACATCTCAAGAGTTGATGAATTAAACATCTCACTAACTTGAATAGCGAACAGCGCCAGGCACAATGGATGCTCTTTCCATGATAAAATATGTTTTAGTAAAGGTTGAATGCAAAAAACATAATAAAAATTCTTCTTATATATATTGGGTTGGATCCAGACTTAGCTATGCTTAGAATAGGCCCATTGAAGTCAATGGGATTTAAGCAAGTCATGGCTTACTTGTTCCATTGATTTCAGTGGGTCTACACTAAACAAGAGTTAGATTTTTGCCCCTGGATCCCCTGCCATGGGCTGCAGCCCCCCCCCAGGCATTGGTGAAAAAAAAGGACAAATAATCATCATCATCCCGCATGGGGTAATTCCACAAGGGATTATACAGACATGGCACATCCACAGACCCTAGCCAACCACCACTAGTCAGGGCAACCACCCTGCTAATGTGAAAAAATTGTTCCAGAAAGCAGAAAAAAGGCCTCAAACGGGCAGCGTCAAGGCCAAGAACGCTGCAAGAACCTAACAGTCAACCAAAATGGAAACAAACAGGCAATGAACAAGGAAAAGCACATCCACTCAAACTCCCCCAGACGTGTTTTGCTTGTTCCACAGGCAACCACCAAGGTGGGACACCCACGGTAACACATAGCTTGGTCAGATGAAATGAACCATAATGTTATGCGTTGTTACTATAAAAGCACACAACTCAAAACAATAGCATCAAGATACCAAACAGAACTTCACAGACTATTTATGGAAATCTACCCTCACCTAATGGACACTGTAAAAGAACAAAGACTAATAGAGCAAAAAAGAGTTATAATCAATAACAAAAAGCTAATGGAACATGAAATTCAAAAAAATCAAAGAAGGAATAGCACAACAGAACACCAACATAACAAGCACACGAACATCCATAGAAGAAACAGCAACCCTAAACACAACAACCCCACCAGAGGACTCCCAGACAACACCACAACCTGAAACACACAATGACACAACAAACATGAACATAGAACAGCAGCTGATGGAAGAAATTGAGACAAATCTAACAAAATGGAGAGAAACTGACCCAACGAAAAGAAACCCACTACCTAGACGAAAGTTTAACAAGGACACACAGAAACTCATAAACATAATGAATAGTAAACTCGTGACATACATTAATAATGATAGCAACCTAGAAGAAATCCACATGGTCATCTATGCAGCAACCACAGCAGTCCTCACCTGTAACAAACAAGAACTCCCCACAAACCGCAACACACACAGAAAATTAGAAACCAAACCAAAATGGCAAATCAGAATTGAAAACAAAATTGAAAAGCTATGAAAGGATATAGGAAGAATGACGCAATACATAAATGGAAATCGCTTGAAAAGCATCCTCGAAAACACCCAAGGCAACATAGCAAACAATAAAGAAACAGCAATAGTAAGTAGCTCTCAACACACTGAAACAAAAACTGGCAGTCCTGGCCACCAGGTTAAGAAGATACAAAGAATCAAATGAAAGAAAAGCCCAAAATGCTCTCTTTAAAAGAAATGGGGAACAACATCGATACAAATGACATAAAATGATTAAAAACATATAAAATGAATACATCATTAATATATAAATAAAACTCTTAAAAAACAACATTACATCCCCAACTTAAGAAGAAATAACCACATTCTGGAAAAATATCTGGTCAGAACCAGTACAACACAAAGAAAGCACAAACTGGATAAGACAAAAAGAAGAAAGACAGAGACAACTACCACAGCAAACAGAGTATACAATAACTCTGGAGGAACTGAAGGAAACAACACACAACTGGAAAGCACCTGGCCTGGACCAAATACAAAACTTCTGGTACAAATAGCTTACATCAACACACGAATACCTCACTCAACAGATCAACACAGTCAAAGAACACCCACACCTATTCCCTCTATTCCTAACCGAAGGCAAAACCTACATTAAACCAAAAACTGCAGATACCCAAATCCCAGCTAACTACAGACCCATAACATGCCTTCCAACACTCTACAAAATTATAACCGCCATAATCACACAGAAAATTGAAGCACATCTCACCCAATATAATATACTCACAGAAGAACAAAAAGAATGTAAAAAGAACAGCAGAGGATTCAAAGAACAGTTAATAATAGACAGTGTCATCATGAAGCAAACAGAAAAACAGAAAATAAATCTCCACACCTGCTACATAGACTATAAAAGGCTTTCTACTCCGTCCCACACAGCTGGCTGAAAAAAGTATTCTAAATATACAAAATACATCCCTCAATCCAAAACTTTCAGACAAGAATCATGGAGACATGGAGAACGACAATACACCTAACAACAGACAAGGATCATATACAGACAGAAAAAAAATAAAAATAAAACGTGGCATATTCCAAGGTGACACATTCAGCGCCCTATAGTTTTGCCTGTGCCTCAATCCACTATCCACATATGGCATCGACATAAAACACCAAAAACAAGCAAAGCACAGAATCAATCACCTCCTGTACATGGATGACATAAAAATCTATGCTTCAACCTTGACACAGATAAAAGGCCTGAGAAACTGACAACAGACATGAAAATGGAATTCAGGATGGGAAAATGCAAAATGCTACACATAGGAAGAGCAAAATAGAAAGAAGAAGAAACAGCAGAAACACTAAATAATGGAATATTAGATAACATGGAAGGAAATGAAACATACAAATACTTAGGATTCCAACAAAACACAAAAATCAATCACTCCACAGCAAAAACTAAACTAAGAATGCAATATAAAACTCGCCTATCACAAACCCTAAATCTAAACTCAACTCTAAAAAACATTTTCAAAGCAATCAACACCTACGCAATACCCATGCTCACATACTCATTCGGAATCATACACTGGTGGCACACTGAACTCGAAGAAATAAACCGACTCAATTGTACTGAACTCACAAAACACTGCATGCTCCATCCCAACTCATGCATTGAAAGAACAACAATCAGCAGGAAAGAAGGAAGAAGAGGTCTGCTAGACATTAACACAATGCATGCTGAACAGATAAAATCACTCAGAGAATTCTTCCACACTAAAAACACCCCCATTCATAAAGCCATAGTAACAGCAGATAAAAATTACACCCCACTCAACCTAGCACTACAAAACGAAGACCAAACATGACCACTCACACTCTCAGAGAAAAAAAAGGAAAAATGGGCACAAAAAGCACTCCATGGAAATCACTACAACATAATACAGAACCCACGAATAAACAAAGAACAATCATACGAATGGCTCAGGAAGGGTGAGCTATTTCTAGAAACAGAAGGATTCCTAATAGCTATACAGGATCAAGTTATAGCCACCAAGAACTACCAAAAATGCATCATAAAAGATAACAGTATAACAACAGACCTATGCAGGAAATGCCATCAGTTCCAAGAAACAATAGACCACATAACAGGAGGATGTAAAATTCTGGCAGGAATTGGCTATACAGACAGACACAATACAGCTGCAAAAATAATTCACCAACAACTGCCCATCAACTTCAACCTTATCAAACAATCTACACCATACTATACATACTCACCTGAAACAGTCTTGGAAAATGCAGTCCATAAAATATACTGGGAGAGAACAGTTCATACTGACAAGACAATACCCTGCAACTGACCAGACATAACGGTCATAGACAAAAAAGAAAAACACACATACCTCATTGACATAGCAATACCGAATGACAAAAATGGAAAAGGCCACAATTATTCCATTAGTCACCTCAGTCACCAGCATCACATCAAAAAATTATACAGAAAACCTTCAGAAACTGGGCCTACCAAAATACATCCACACCAACATCCAGAAAGCAGTCATAATTAAAACGTGCTCAATCGTCAGGAAATTCCTGAATCTGTAAAAGACAGTATCACTTGGCAAAGCCCGTCATGTCCATCTAGAATAACCGCCATGAGCGCAAAAGAGATGAAATAATAATAATAATAATAATAATAATAATAATAATAATAAGGGGGCTGCTACAGAGCACCAAAAGGGTCAAAATTAGCAGGTTTGCAAGGTACTTTTGACACTCTGTAACAGCTCCAGACACCATTTTGTTTGCAAAGAGAATACTTTTTTTTTACATTTTTGGGGCTCTCCCTGAATTTTAGGGGGCTATGGCAGCCACATGTGGTCCACGGAGAGTATATTGCCCATCCCAGGAATATATGCTAATAGCAAACTCAGTTATCTGAGTGCCAATCTTTGGGTAGCTAAAATATATGGTTCACCCACCCCATTTTTCATTGGCAGATTTTCCTTTTGTGTATTTTCTCTCCCTTACCACATTCAGAGCACCACTAGCAGGACAGGTACAGTGGTAGAAAGCTCTGACACTATCCAGAAAGAACCTCCATGGTTGCCTGCAAAGAGGGAGATCCACAATATCCCATGGCATGTAAGACACCATGTAAGGGACCTTCAGATTGCACTCTGCTTCTATTTTTTTTTTTTAGCACTTTGTAGTAGGAAATATTTATCCAATATTTTAAAGGAGATCAGCTATTATGTATTTAACATTTCATACCACCATGCCTTCTCTAAACATGCACACAGTTATCTTGGTTCTGGTTTTAGTTTTTCCCTTAGTTATGTACAGAGTTGGCATCTTATTGCAAATAAATATATTCTTTTATCAGTTGATCAAATATTTGACTCTCTCAGTCCATAAACTTTAAACTGGGCCACTTTATTGATCAATAATATTGTATTGATAATACATTTTGTCTGATCAATTAAACAAAAATTATATAATAGTTTGAATTCCAAATAAAATACTGCAGTGTTTTCTTTTTAGTTTCTTAGTCTGTAAGCCCATTATAGTAAATGGTCTTCTAAAACTCTAACATCGTTATAGGAAAATATTAAAATCATCATTTCAACAGTCCCCTTATGAGAAATCTGGAGTCACAGGGATGGGCATACTGATGGGCCTATAGCAAGCTCCCCTCACTATCCCGAAATTTTCACTTTTAATTTGATCAGAGAAGAGGATGAGATGTCCAAAGAGATTCCTTCTAACTATTTTACAGGGCACCATCTGGCAGTCAGGTGCTTCTCTGCTTTTCAGAGAGGAAAAGAAACACCTGCAGGCATATGGATGGACCCCATGTGAAAAAGATCCCTCAAGAGCCTCCCCATCTTTCTTGCCCTCTCAGGCAAGTTAATAAGTTTACGAGACATAAACTGCTTGGATTGGATTGACGATCTGCCTTCCCATTGGTGGAAGGGTGTACTCATGGAAGGTCCCTCCATCCAATTTTTAGGTATCTCCCTTCCCCACACCACTGCTTACCCCATTCAGCACAGTCCCCTGACCTTCTGTGTAGCATTTTCAGGGGGTGAAGGAACTGCTGTGCAGAGGAGTGGGAGGCAAAGTCAGCTTCCACCAGCCCAGTTGCACATACACAAATTTGGATCCAACCCTTTATATAGCTCTTTCTCTTTGCTTTCAGCATAACTTGCAGTAATGTCATTTTCTCCCTTGTCCTATTCTGCCTTTCCTCACTTCCCTTCCCACTTGCCTCTTCTCTCTAGTGGGCTCCCAGAAGTACAGGAGATTGAACGTGGTTCACAGAATTCTGAGACTTCAGCTACCTCAAGTGTACTTTTTCAGGATGAGAGGCTTCCCATGAGCTTTAGGGCAGAGAGTCCACCCAGGAACTCATCATCCCCTGTGCCTCATTCATTTGTTTCATGCCATTATTCTCTTCATTCATCGCCCTCATCTGTATCCATCAGCTCTTCCCAAACTCCATCATCTGTTACTCCAAAGGCATCGCCAACCGTTGAGAAATTACCTTATGTACCACATAGCCCCTTTCACTTATTCTCCTATGATCTTGAAGAACCTCGAACAACTGTGAAGGAAAAGGAAGCAGAAAAGATGAGGGAACACAGGTAGCATTTCTGAAAAGTTTCATAGTACAAACTGCAAGATAATGGTGTTTATGAAACATTTTATATTAGTTGTTATCATGCAAACAAACCACTTGGGGTATTCATTCCCTGTACTCTTTCTATCATTATTTTGCTCATTTTATCTCCTAACTACAACCAAAGCAGACATTCAAATCCAATCTGCGGGGGGGGGGGGGGTATGCCAACCAATCTCTGTCCCTGTAGTGCACCAACTTCCAATCAAAGTTCACATGTTGGACTTCACATTTCTATAGGACCCTACACATATTCAAGGCAACACGTTTAGGACCTATCTAGACACCTCCGCTTTGTGGTTTTCTGATTGGGTTCTATGTTCAGAGGCCCATATGTAAATCTGAAGGCCAATGCACAAATATTAGGCAAGATGGATGCAGTACAAATAGACCAGCGCAATCCCAGCCCTTCACCATGCATTGGATTTGACCATCTGCACACTCCTAGACCCTTGTAAGAATAATAACATTGACATTAATAGGAACATATGTTTCTTTTTTCCCTTTTCTCATTATACATAAGCCTGCAGGCAGGGCCTATGTTTTTAATTTGTGCAATGCACCTAAATCATTCCTTATAAAAACTAATTTTGAGAGCAAGTAAAACTCATATTATGAGCACATTATTTACAAGTCTGTTTGACATCCCTAATTAAATATTATTTTATAGGGAAAAACAAAGTGCAAGTTTTTGAATATATTTTATTACATTCAGTGGATGCATACTTATTAACGATGATGATGATGATGATGATGATGATGATGACAATGGTGAGGATAATTAATAGCTTCAAAGTGTAGGCACTGTCCAAGCATTCAAATCACAAATCAGGCCTTCTCATTGGTTCATAATCTAAAGAGACTAAGAAAAAAAAAGGAGTGAGGGAAATAAAACACAGAAGGAAGGAATTAAGGTCAATTTATCTTATTTAGATTACTATGAGAGCATATTATATTTACAAATGTGGGTTCACCAAAGCTTTCTTTCTGCAGCCTTTCAAGTTGTGTTTGGGCCTAAAAATCTACAGTAATCATGCCAAAATTGAGGTTTGGGCAAAAGGTTCAGAAGGGTGGGCTTTTGTCTCTTAACTCTGATTTATGACAATAGCCTTCTCTAGAGATTACTCTCCACATGTTCAGCGTATGGCCACTCCCACTGGCTCCAGCCTAGTATTACCACACCCACCGTTCTACCCTGCCTGACCATGGTGTGCTCAATGAATGTGTAAAGAAGGAGTCTGCATTCATACAACTCTGTATACATAGGTTCTTCCATGACTTGAGACCCAAATGTGCTGAAGTCAGGGAATGGAGCTAGGGATTACATTGATGCCAGCAGACATGGCCTCGCTCACACATTCAGTGAACACATGGAGGTTAATTTCTGAAGAAACATGGCAGTCAAAACATCCTGTTTTTGCTGGGCAGTACCCAGCATGTGTGCACATTTGAATGCTCCCCATATTAAATAATTCTCCCTGTACACTCAAAGCTTGTATGTCAGAGAGAAGGCTGGGAGACAAATCTTTTTTTCCCTTTATATGCTAGCTGTATGCATACAAAAGGGATTTTCATACGGGTGAGTATTCAGCCTCAGGATGTGAGATGGAGTCTAGTTGTACTGTCCCTTCTCTGTCAGTGTCCTTTGTTCATACTGGCTAGTAAGTTCCCTCTTTGTTGGGCAGCATGAACTTGGAACTTCTGTTTCAACCGCATTGGAGCTTTTTTCACCCTTAAGAAATAATGGAGCCATTTGTTCCTATGGAGTAGGGGCATGTCCCTGGAGGATGACATCAGAGGATAGGGGCTGAACATTCAGGGTTATTCAGAGGGGGTGGTCTTGAGCCCCCAATCTCTTACATACCCAGGTGATCTCTCATTTCCACACTGACAGAGAAGGAACGGCACTAACGCTACTTTCTCTCGGCCCATGCACTCTAGGTAGGCTGACTGGTAGGCAAAGAGCTTTCCTGGCCAGTCATCCTGAACAGACACAATCACTTTAAACAGCGGATTGAACATCAACAACTCTGCCACACTCCAGTTTTGATGTTCAAGGGTGGCTGCTTGAAGGGACCCAAGTCTTTTTCAAGTTGAGTAGCCTGCTTCTCACCCATCCCCAAACTTTGGCTCTTTGGGCCAATCTAGACAAAGAGATCTTTACATTTTTTGTGGGCTGTACCTTTTCTGACTAAAGGTTGAATGCTCCCCCATTTAGAAAAACCCTTGCACATAGAAAATTAAATGTCAAGGAGATAAGGTTCTATCCTAGTTTTCTCCTTCTCCACGTTAGTTCTTTGCATGTATGAAACCTGAGAGCCTCTCAATGCAGTTGCTCATACTTTGTTCTCATTACTGTCATCATTTCTGCTTAACCTCCTCCCCCTGTCCACAATTCTAATTCCTGGCTTACATTTTTCCAAAAACCATAGCAATGTTCAAACTAAGCATAAACATGTAAACAACACATTGTCCAAGTATTTCACAGCTGTCCAGTGTGTGTTCTTTTAGTATATACTATACACATATGTAGTAATTGTTTTTCCTTCCTTTTTCCTGCAGTCCTTCTGAATATCTGAATGTGAACACATTTTCTGAATCCTTTGATCCTTTGAATTTCCGATCTTTGTCTTCTTCTAGGTGGGTGATTCTTCTTCATTCCTTAGTCTTTCTTATTTCTTTTATTGCTACGGAATGGGATTTAATTTTTACTTTGCTATGAAGTGTAGCATTCTGGTTTCTGTGACCCTAAATTACTTTCCTGCCACCCTGTCATCTGAAGAAGTCTGTTTCTGTATGAAGAATACTAGGAATTGGTTTCAGAAAATCATAGTGTGTGTGTGTGTATACACAAAAGACAAAATTTAGTTTGGACCATGCTTTGAAAATTCAGAAAGGGTCCTGATTCAGAGCTCACCCACTTCAACTTGGATCAAAATTATTACCTCACCTTGAAAAGTGAAAGCTTTGTATGTTTCCCCATTTATTATAATTCAGAAATTTACAAATGAGTATACCTTATTTATTATTATTATTATTATTATTATTATTATTATTATTATTTCTCACCGAATTGGGTAATGTTTTCAGGCATAGTAACCCCTTCAAAGTGGTTGGAGCCTGACAAAGTTGAGAGAAATAGGTCCAGGAAATTTTGTGCAAGCAGCCCTTCAATGCTGATTTTTGTGCTGGCTCTTTGACACCATTGCTATGGGCTGCATTACATGGGAGGAGAGGGGTGACAAAAGGTTTGAACTGAATACTTCCCCTCCTGCTGTTTCCCAGCTATTACCACTTTAAAAGTGGTTCTTTTTATCCCGGGATTTCCAGATGATCCCCCAGAAGACATCCTGGTTGTTAACAACATCATGAAATCATCCCGAAAACTTCAGTGAGTGGCCAATCACCAGCGTGTAATAAATCACTCCTAATAATAATAATAATAATAATAATAATTATTTCTTACCCACCTCTGTCTCCGGATCGAGGCAGAGAATAACATCAATACCAACAATATAAAATGCAACATACAATAGATTAACTGATTAAAAGCATATAAAATTAATACATTATTAAAATCAACAAAGTCTTAAAATTTGACTGGGTAGGCCTGCTGGAAGAGATCAGTCTTTATAGCTCTCTTAAATTCTGGAAGACTGGTAAGTTGGCAGATCTCTCCTGGCAGGTCATTCCACAATCTGGGAGGGGCAGAAGAGAAGGTCCTCTGGGTAACAGTTGTCAGCCTAGCCTGTAGTACAGAGGACCTGAGAGTGTGGGGCAGATTGTACGGGAGAAGGCGATCCCACTGGTAACCTGGACCCAAACCATGTAGGGCTTTAAAGGTCATAACCAACACTTTGTACTTCGCCCGGAAACTATTTGGCAGTAAGTGAAGTGATTTTAAAGCTGGTGTGATATGGTCACCCTAGGCGTGTACCGGTGACCAACCTGGCCACCATATTTTGAACTAGTTGAAGTTTCTGGACTAGGCACAGAGGTAGCTCTGTGTACAGTGCATTGCAGAAATCAAGTCTAGAAGTTACCAGCACGTGCACTACTCTCTTTAGGTCTTCCAACCCTAGGAAAGGCACAGCTGGAGTATCAGCTGAAGCTGGTAGTAGGCACTCCTGGCCGTCACATCTATCTAAGCCGTAGTTTGGAGTGATGGATCTAGGAGCACTCCCAAGCTGCGAACACAGCCTTTCAGAACTGGTTGACACACCTCCAATCCCAGGTTGGGGCCTTTGACAGCAAGCACCTCCGTCTTGTCTGGATTCAGTTTCAGTTTGTTTTTCCTCATCCAGCTCATTACCACCTCCAGGCATTCATTCAGAGGAGACACACTATCCTTAGCTGACGCTGTTGTCAAAGACATAGAGAAATATATTTGGGTGTCATCAGCATACTAATAGCACCCCATCCCATGCCTCTGTTTGATCTCTCCCAGCGGTTTCATGTAGATGTTAAACAGCACTAGGGATAGGATGGTACCTTGTGGTATGCCACGCAACAGCTCCTTCTTTGGGGAGCAACTATCCCCAAGCATCACCATCTGGAACCTGCCTGAGAGGTAGGACCAGAATCACTGAAGGACAGTGCCCCCAAGTCCCAATCCCCTCAGGCATTCCAGAAGGATACCATGGTTGATGGTATTGAAAGCTGCTGAGAGGTCCAGAACTACCAGCAGGGACACACTCCTCCTGTCAATACTCAAGCATAGATCATACACTAAGGCGACCATAGCAGTCTTTTTTACACAAAAGGTGACTCTCCCACAAGATGATGCAAAAGATCATTTTCTTTTTCCCCTGCAAGTCAGTTGTTATTCTAATTGATTTTGATGCAGTAGAAGTACCCCTTCTCAACTAGATGTTACCCTTCTTGGTGAATGAATGCCTGGCCGATTTTATGCCTTCTCGGGTCCAAGACAGCTCATGAACAATGTACGCCTGCATCTCCTCTTCTGCTGTCTTTCTGACGAAATTTCCATTTCGACTTCATTACCACATCAAAGAGTTTACGAGATACTTAACAGCATGCTCTTTGCATTCCCCTTTAATCTGGGGAAATTAACTCCATCTGGGAGCCCCCAGACAGCAGCCGAGCCATCCAGTTCCACAGAGCTCACAGCTCGCGGCACCAACCGGCCATTGCATTCACCGGAAGTCCCCATAGTTGCTCCTTCTTAAGGGATGGTCTTTCAAGCAGAGAGGGGGATGACCTTCTCAATCTTTGTTTCAGAGCAAGAAGTTCAGTTTGTCACTGGGGTTTACATTTTAAGCTGTGGGAGAGGAAATAAAAGAAGCTATACCTGCCCAGCTACACCCACTGGATGCTGCACAGAACTGGTGCCCTCCTATGCTTGGGAAGCTTGAGTCAGGATGTAGGGTCCTGATAGAATTCCAGATTCATGCTTTGCAAGTTTGTGTCTGCAGCATCCACCCATTGAACATACAGCAATTGGTACAGGTATCTCCCAGTTAGCGCTGGCTTTCACACCATTCCTGGATGTCCTCAGCGCTGCTGTTGGCTCTACTAACTCAGACACACAGTCACAAAATGCATTATAAAAAACAATGTGAAAACACAAAAAGAGCCACTGGTAAGTTCCTTCTACATCCATCCCCAAAGCAATGTGACTGAAAGTAAAAAAGGAGAATTCTGGTAAAGTTATTCTCTGGTTAGAAGTGAAAGCTTTCATTCACAAAACTACATCTCTCTGCTATATGTTTCTCCATCTTATATGGAGAACATGAGAGAAATGTTTCAGTTTTTGCAGACATAGTCTGCTCGTTTGCCTCTACATTTCTGAATCGCTTAAAAAGCTTATGGGGAGTTCACATTCGGTTCGCTCTGCATCAGATAACCCCATTTTGATTTGGGCTGCTCCCAAATCTCTCCAAAGCAGCTTGATTTAGTTCTGAGTTTAGTATTCATTTGAATCTACTGCACACGTCTAATACACACACAAACACAGACATACAAGGAGTGTTTTGAGGCCATTCCCTTACAAGATAGCTTCCATCATGTAAACACAGAATCACAATAAAAACAAAATCACCATAAAACTTCAAAAAACTATAGAAAAGCAGCATAAAATACAATAATCAAAACCAATGACAAAGGATGAAATAGCAACAAAATAACAGCAATAAATAGCAACATCCAATTCAGTTCAATATCATTAAAATTATTAAATAGTTCAGTTAACAGCAGAAAATTATTCTTAGCAATAAAAAGCCATTCATAACAAATAACTCTATAATGTCCATTTGAAGGCTTGCAGTGTTGGGCCATACAAACTTGTATTGGAATAAACATACAGCCACTGTTAAAAAGTCCCTTTCCTTCATGTCCACCAATCTAATTGCTCCCACTGAGTAGGCCTCTGAAAATTATCTTCACATGCAGGTAAGTTGATGCAGGCATAGGCATTGCTTCAAGTAACCTGGTCCCAAACTGTTTAGGGCTTTAAAGGTCCAAACCAACACGTTCAGTTGGGCCCATATAACCAGTGCAACTGAAACAATATTGGTGTCACATGCTCTGACCATCCTTATCTGGTTTTGGGTTTTGATGACTTCCGCCTTTGTTGGCTTTAGTTATAGTGCCTGCACACTGGGAACAACCATGGAGTATGGCAGGCAATTCTGCTGTGGTAGTCAAGAGCAGAGGAAGGTATGGCGTGAGGGGTTGGATTAGCCAATGGAGAGGAAGAGTAATAAAACATCTAAGATTTATCTCCTCTTCTGGTCCTCTTCCATACAATAGGATTTGGATTGCCCTGTTAACCTGCCCTTTGGTCTCAGTGTTCTGATCGATTGTTAATGCCAGGCTTGTGCAAGATAAAACAACTCTCATCCACAAATTGATCCAGGTGGCCAAGCTGGTCTGTCTGCCTGGATACACAGTCCAGCACCCACATTGGTTGGTGGAAAGAGAAGGGGGATTGCTGTCATCCATAAGGAACCTATCTCCTTCGCCAAAAGACCAGTGCATTCAGGTTTTGGATTTGCCTGTTTGTACTTACTGCTGGACAAAACAGAAAGATTAGGGATTCTACTGGTGTACCCTTCACTAGGGTGACCATATTTTGGAAACCAAAAAGGAGGACAACATGGCCGCCCCAAGGGGCGTGCCCACCACCAGGGCCGGCCACCAAGAAGGGTAATAGGGACATCTGTCCCAGCAGGCTCAACTTGGACAGGAAATCATGACTCAAAAGAATATGTAATGTATTCATAGTGATTCAAATAATGTTTATTTATGTAGGCAAGGATCCATGTGTCAGCAATTATTTTGTCTGGACAGGCAGAAGATGGCAGTATGCAAACCTGTATAAGTTAACTGACTTGTTATTTCCGTTCTTATTTGTGCAATTGTGCAAACTTCCAAAATGCCATTAAAATATTGCCGATGCACTAAACATCTTGCCCATACATTTAGAGCCCATTTTAGTGATTTTACTTTAATAAGGTTGCAGGTGTGCTTTTTTTTTTGAAAGAGAATGGTTGGGGTTTTTTTTCCTGACCATTTGCTTAAAATGAAGTCCCTGCCCACCAGCCCTGACAAATTTTTCACATGGTAACATGGTATCAAATCTCAGAAGAGAGAGGAGGGAGAATCTCAGGACAGATTCATCAAGTTAAATCTGTATGAGCAGAGAGCACAAAAGCAGAGTAGGCTTTTATAAGGACCCTGTTTCTCCTCCTCTTCCCCAAACATCTTAACTTCCAGGTTTGACATGCCAATGCTGTGTCTTGGCAAGCTGGTTGCTTTAAGTGGAGACTCTTCCATGCATCCCTCCAACAGAGTGATCCTCCCCCAGACTCTCAGTGCCCAGCTGCTCTCACCAGTTTTGGGTGCTGGCCCCTGCTACAGGCCCTGCCTTCTTCCAGTCATTGCCACACTTTCACTATTAACACACCTACATACACACCTTGGTTATTTATTCATGGCTTCCATTTTTATATCTGTACACATCTGCATTAACTTCAGGAACATCAGAGCAGGAGAAACTGGTGGCAGCACAAACGGAGGTAGTTATCATAGCCATACGGGCCAGACCTCAAAGCCACAAAAACCTGAATTTTAAGGCTGTTCTGTATTGGTGGTGTAACTTTAAAGGCTCTTAAGTCTGTGTGATACCAGTGCGTAGGGTGACCATCTGCCCGGATTTGTCCGGACATGCCCGGGAAATGGGGAGCAAATCCGCATCCGGGCGGAAAAACTGTTTTGGGGGGTCAAATCTGGAAATTTATCCCCCCGAAAGGGTGACCAGATGGCCGTGGGGCGATCTGGGCCAACCGGGGGGCGGCGGGGGCAAACCGGGGCGGCGGGGGGTCACGTGGTGGTGGCGGGAGGCTGGCGGCATGAGGCACTTACCTGCTGGGGCGTCCGCTTCCCTCCGGTGCTCGGAATCTACTGAGAAACAGGCTTCGCGGCCTGTCCCTCAGTAGCGCGTCGGGTGATGACGTCATCACTCAGCGCACTACTGAGAGACAGGCCAGGAAGCCTGTTTCTCAGTAGATTCCGAGCACCGGAGGGAAGCGGACGCCCCAGCCGGTAAGGAGTGCGGGGCGGGCGGCGCGGGTGAGGGGTCGGCGCGGCACGGGGGGGTGGCGTGGCACGGGGGGGTGGCACGGGGGGGCGGCGCGGGGGGGCAGCGGCACGAGTCACTTATCTGCTGGGGCGTCCGCTTCCCTCCAGTGCTCGGAATCTACTGAGAAACAGGCTTCGCAGCCTGTCCCTCAGTAGCACGCCGGGTGATGACATCATCACCCGGCGCGCTACTGAGAGACAGGCCAGGAAGCCTGTTTCTCACTAGATTCCGAGCACCGGAGGGAAGCGGACGCCCCAGTCGGTAAGGAGCACGGGGCGGGCAGCGTGGCGCGGGTGGGGGGGCGGCATGGGTGGGGGGGCGGCATGGGTGGGGGGCGGCGTGGGGCATGCAGGCGGGGGGGTGCAGTGGGGGGGTTGTTTTGGGTGGGTGGGGTGGCGGGGAGGGTCCGGGATTTTGATCCTCAAAATCTGGTCACCCTACCAGTGAGGTATGGTCAATTGAGAGCTGCATCAGATGCTGAAGCTACATGCATAAGAGAAAGAGCCATTGAAATGTTATGCTAGATGTGTGGATTGCTTACCAGCTAATAAGTTTTGGCTGACTCCATGAGGATCCTCTCACATTTAAATCAGTTTTCAATGACCTGAATACAGACATAAACTGACTCCAAAACAGATGCAAGGCTGCATCTACTTACACATGTGCTTAAGAACAATGGTTTCAACCACACCTAACAGGGCAAACACATTATAGGCACAACAGCATATATTTAACATAACATATCTCCAAATATATTATAACATATATTTAAATATACATTTAATTCTTTATGCTCACATATTTCCATCAGAGGTGGCAAAGTTGTTCCTATGAGCAATATTGTGGTGCAAACATTATTACATTTCGTGCTATCTGTGACCTAAAATGCAACACAAACTTGGGATTTTAATTATAGAAAACCGATTAAGTCTCCTGGAGAAGCATATCTACACACCTGTCTGCCTTGTTCTCATTTGTAACCCCAGCTAATTACTTCTTCTGTCAGAAAAGTATTCTCTGATGTCTAAAGACAGAGGAGGAACACTTCAATTTCTTTCATTTTTTATAAAACTGTTCAGTTCAAACTGCTGCTAAAAACACAAGAAATTTCAAACACTCTTTTCACAGTCAGCTGATGTCTTGTCCTACATGCTAAAAATGAACTGAAAAGCCATACATTGCAGTTTTAATAACCGCTATAAATCAGGCTGACCATATGAAAAGGAGGTCAGGGCTCATGTAACTTTAACAGTTGTAGAGAAAAGGGAATTTCAGCCAGTGTCCTTTGTATGCAATTAGTTCCTGGTGAAATTCCCTCTTCATCACAACAGTTAAAGTTTCAGGGGCCCTGCCTTCTTTTGTATATGGTCACTCTAGTATAGTGCCTGCACCTATATAAATACCTTTCAATAAGGTATTTAAGTGAAAATAGGCTTTGAAGGTAGGCACTATATATTATTTGAGTAAAAACAATTTTGGAGTTACTAATCTTTTTCCTGTATTTTATGTATAGGCACAATCATATACACACAATAGTTCCTCAACAAGCAATACAACTGTTTTGTTTTCTTTGGTATGAATGAGTGCATCTGGATTTAAACATGCCTATAAATGTATGTACATGCATCCCCCCTATGCACATACAAAATCTTATTCGTAATTCAGGTTTGTGCAAAATGTGTTACAATCACAAAGTAAACAGAAAGGTCCTCCCAAAAAGGTTATTAAAAACACAAAAGCAGCATAAGAAAAGCACCTAACTGCACAATCATAGATGACGCTTGCTGGGTGGGATGGTGGGGTTGCCAATGTTTTCTCTAACCTGACCCTGCTCTTGTGCTTTTAATAGCATCCGGACATATAAGCTGCTGATAAAGGCATAGGAACAAGACAGGTGATTTCCTCTGGTATGCTGGCAACCCTATACTGAGAAATAGAATCATATTAGTGTTCTGTATTGAGAAACTGCTGGACTACCTACATGATCTAAAGCTTCCAGAGTCAATGCAATGATTATTGTGATTTCTCTACAACACTATGAAAGTTGGCAGGTATCTTGCACAAATGTTGCTGCACAAGGCAGAAATAATAAAATGCATCCTTTTCCCTGGTATTTTGCTTTCTTTCAGCTTGCTTATATAACTTGTTTCCTCTAGGAACATGAATTAATTGTCACCATGTGTCCTCATTTACATGTGTCTAGTCCTGCACAAGTATGCGAATGAACATGTGTTAGGATTTTTAACCAAAAATCATGGTGTGTTGTGGTAAGAATTGGGTACCCATATGGGGAAAAGCAGTAGATCAGAGTAATCAAATATGTGAGTTCTTTATTTATTTTAAATAGTTTTCAACCATCTTTTAGTGTCCAAAGCCTACTCAAGGTGGCTCACAAAATAAAAAATAACAATAAACATCAGAAATAATTAAAGCCAGTGACAATAATAATAATTAAATAATAATAATTAAAGCCAGTCACCCCAATACTAAAACAAATAAACAAACGACAACAAAAAACCAATTGCAATCAAAACCATCCATAAGACATGTAAAAACAACAGAACTCAGGAGAAGACCATGGAAAATAAAAAAAAGCCTTGAGGACTTTCCTGACTAAAAGGTAAGAACATATGCATAGGACTGTCAAGTATTCTACTATTTTGTAGAGAGGGTTGGGATACAGGAAGAGACTTAGGGTTTTTTTACATTAAGGGCAGATCTACACGTCGTCCTCGATGCACCCTCCCTGCACCACAAGCCACTTCGGAGCGCTTCACCCCACCTAGTGTGGATCAAGCCTCGGAGGCTCTGCCCGCGCCCGTGCCTGCACCGCCACCCTTTCATCCTGGCCAGTCCCAGAGAGGGAGGAGGGAGGAAGGAGAGTTTTAAACAAAAGCCAACAATTGGGAGAGGGATTTCCAATTGCTAGCTTTTGTTTACAACCCTCCCTCCTCCCTCCCTGGGACCCGCTGGGATTAAAGGGTGGGGGTAGATCTCCCCCTATTTATTGTGTGCTAGTCATTGCCTATTCACAGTTATTTATGGGTTCTTTAGATGAAATTGTGATCCTCCATTTTCGCTTCTGTGTCCAAAGAACACTTTCAGTGAATAAATGTTGAAGGCAGACAGCACGTAGCTTTCAGAAAACACTCTGGGAAAGGCTGTGATGGGGAAGCAAGGCTAGGTTGTGCCTTCAAATGTTTCTCTGAGCCCAGCTATCATTTTTGTGCCACCGCCAAGCTTGCCACCGCCGCGGGGCTCGTCCGCCGCTGCCACCGCTGGGCTTGTGCCGCCGCCGTGGGGCTCGTTTCGGCGCTGCCACGGGGCTTGTGCCGGCGGTGGCACCGGGCTCGTGCCACCGCCACGGGGCTTGTGCCGCAGCCGCCGGGCTCGTGCCACCTTCACTGCCGCTGAGCTCATACTGCCACCGCTGGGCTCATGCCGCCGCTGCGGAGCTCATTCCAGCGCCGCCGCGGGGCTCGTTCCGGTGCCGCCACTGGGCTCATGCTGCCTTCACTGCCGCCGAGCTCGTGCCGCCAATGCCGCCACTGAGCTCGTGCCACCACCGCCGCCGCCACCAAGCTCGTGACGCCACCAGGCTCATGCCGGCAGAGGCCCGATTTCGTCACTGTAGAGAGGAGGCTGGAGGCTGCACAAAAGAGGCAGGAGAGGGCAGATTCTGGAAGTGATGAAATCAGCCCTCTCCAACCTCTTCTGCGCAGGCATCCGGGCTCCTCAGGACTCGTCGCCATCGTGACAGCCCCCAAGGAGTTGATAAGTAATGTGGGCGGTGCTAAGAAGGGCCGAATATGTAAGTATCAAAACAGGCCTTTCTAGGCTTTCCGGAGCGGTGGTCTGGGCTCCTGGTGAGTCCTTGTGATGGTGGCGACCCAGCAGGAGCCTAGATGGGTGGCGGGGGAGGCAAAATTTCCAGATATGGGGGCTGAAACGAGGATTTCCAGCCAGATCCTTGTTTGGGGGTAATTTTCCAGACTTGTCCGGGGGTTCCGGTCATCTGGTCACCCTACCCTTCACCCTGCTACCCATCATTCTGATACATGAGCTGATGGGACTTGGAGACCATAACTTCTGGAAGGCTACAAGTTGCCCACCCCTACTTGATAGGAAATATTTTAGGGGAGAGAGATTTTGGCCATCAAAATTAAAATATGTTGAAACAGGTTGTGCAGTTATTTGGTCAAGATTGCTGATTTGTGGTTTCTATGTCATGTACATACATTTGTTGTTTTTCCAAACTACTGGATGAGCCACATCCATGGTGTTTGCATTTAGTAATGTATATTACATTGTTAGACTTGTATGTGATGCCTTTTTTAATTAAATAGGTCTTAACCATTGTGCTGCATTTAAATGTAACTGTTTCTCTAAAGTAGGGCAGGTGATACAGTGACTGGATTCACAATGCAACAACCTAACAATTCTTTTGAACACATGAGGGGGTATCTGAACCTCCTTGGGGAGACAAATTTGTGGCATTCCCTGATAGTGCTTGTCCCTCATTGTGTTTTGGAGGCTGATCCAGGCTCTTGTTTGTTTGTTTGTTTGGCCTTCTCTATGATTCCTTTAAAAAAAAAAGGTTGACCCTCCTAATCTATCATATTTGGGTTTTGCTCTTATTATACTCTTTTCAAAATTAATGTAGGAGTTTATGCAAAGAAAGAAAATAGTTCCTAGCATTGTTTTGCAAACAATTGGGCCACATCTTACACAATATTGAAAGAACAAGAGTTTGCTCAGTGGTATAATATGTAGGTTCTGTAGTAACTCTCTTGCAGAGGAACATCTTTGGATTGAGTTTCATTTTTCTCACACAACATGCTCATGCACAGTATCATGCACAGTATAAATTAAACCTTCTTTACTCAGAAGACACCACCAGTCCAGCATATGGAAAGGAATCCTTAAATCTAATCCATGGTATATATTGGTGAGAAATCCCAGACCCTTCCCTCTCAAGCAAACTTTTTAAAAAATATATTTGGGAGATAGATGAAATTCCACTAGATTGGCAAAGATGTGCAGCTTCAAGAAGTGTGATAAGGTTCCCAGCATTATAAACATTGTAATCTTGATTTTCTATCCTGAAAAATTTAAAAACAGAAATCAATAGCACAATCCTATACATGGAGTGGAGTGTCTGTAGGACTGCAGCCTAAAACAATGAATTTATAAACAGCTAAAATAAAGGGGGTAGTTACTAAGTTAATATAAAATATGGTCTTAAACAGAAAGAATTAGTGGGCTTTGCATTATTATTTTTAAGTAGTTAATGAAATTTATGTGACATTTTGTTATTTCTGGTTTGGCTGGTGTACTGGAATAATGTGGTTACTATTTTTCTAGTGGTAAGAATCTGATAACCACTTCAAACAAGATAGATAAATGTTAAAACTATGAAAGGGGAGTGGAGTACAAGGGAGTGGTATAAAAAAATGTTCCATTTAATTTATTTGTGTTAACCATTGGCCATTAACTAGAATACCAAAAATAGTAAAATAAAACTGCTCAGACAAGAAACAAATACATACAAATGAGTCCCCGAAAGTAGCAATCATCCAAGATTAGGTTGCAAGTCACTTTTGATTTCCTTCTACAAAATATAATTTTTAAATTATTTTGTCTCTTTTATCCCCTAAGATCTTTAATTACTTGAATTACTTAGATTGTGAGTCTCTTGGCCATAGAAGTATGTAAGTGTGTGTGAAAACTCCAGTAATCTGCTCTGAACACCCCCACCCCCTGGGTGATACATTTACACATAATGAACATAATTAAACAATACAGTGTGAATACTGTAGACTTCCATTTTTAGTTAAGTAAGATACACATTTTCTTTATATAAGTGGCTGTGAGGAAATAACCACCTGAAGATCTTGAAAAGCAATTAATTACCATTGGTTTCAAACATATTTTATTAAAGGTTGTGTGGAAGACTGCGTAAATTCTGTCTAGACTTCCACTAAAGTTAGTTTTAGGTGCTTTTTGTAACAGTCAGGTTTGGTTTCTTTTTCATCAACAGATTATCAGCTTGCAAAATCTTCACAACTAAGGAGCAGATTAGACATATTAGCTGACTAGTTGCTGCTTAATTAATCTCTTTAATTTTCTGCCTGTAACAGGTATCTTTATTGCATTACACTTGTGACAATTAAGTTACTGAGCTGGCATGGTGGCAGAGAATGTTCAGTTATTCATGGAGCAATGCAGTTTGCAGTGCAACTTCTGTGAGGAAAGGGGAAATTGTCAGTTTGGTTGAGCTTATAATTTCTCACAAGGGCAAGTCTGGCAAGTGGACCCAGGATATAAAGAAGCTAAGTGGCTAGGGAGCCCAGAGCTAACAAGGCTGAAGATGCAGAGTAGGCTATAAATGGAGAAAACGGAATGTTAAAGAAGGGTAGTTGGAGAATGAGTAATGAAGAATAGGCCAGAGGAGACAAGGAATTGATGCATGAAATAACTAATTCAGGGGTGGAAAACCTTTTTCAGCCCGAGTGCTGCATTCCCTCATGAGTAACGTTCCAGGGGCTGCATGCCAGTGATGGGCAGGGCCAAAGCCAAAATGGGCAGAGCCAAAGTCAGATACAACTTTGTCTGATACAGACATATCCATCCATCCCAATTCACACACACAGACATCCATCCATTCATCCATCCACACTTCATCCCATATGTACATATCCATATATTCATACAAACACCCCTACCCAAAGAAAGCATGGGGGGACCAGAAGTAGAGACACAGAGAGCAAAGGACAGCTGGGTCCACACAGCACAATGAGCCAGAGTATGAGTTGAGTATGGGTTGTTGTTGAATCATGGGCTTTTGGTGAATCATGGATTGTTAATTATTATTATTATAATAATAATAATATATTTATTTATTTATTACCCGCCTCTCCCAACGGATCGAGACGGGGAACAGCACTAAACATAAAATACAAAACTGATTAAAAGCACATAAAACCATACATCATTAAAATACCAATAAAACACCAATAAAACACTTAAAAATTCATCTGGGTAGGCCTGCCGGAAGAGATCAGTCTTTATAGATCTTTTAAATTCCTGAAGACTGGTGAGTTCGCAAATCTCTCCCGGCAGGTCATTCCACAATCTGGGAGCGGCAGAAGAGAAGGTCCTCTGGGTAACAGTTGTCAGTCTAGTTCTTGTTGACTGTAGTAAATTCTTCCCAGAAGACCTGAGTGTGCGGGGTGGATTGTATGGGAGAAGGCGATCCCATAGGTAACCTGGACCCAAACCATGTAGGGCTTTAAAGGTAATAACCAACACTTTGTACTTCGCCCGGAAACTGATTGGCAGCCAGTAAAGAGATTTTAAAACTGGTGTAATGTGGTCACCCCTAGATGTACCGGTGACCAACCTGGCTGCCATATTTTGAACTAGTTGAAGTTTCTGGACTAGGCACAGAGGTAGCCCTATGTACAGCGCATTGCAGAAGTCGAGCCTCGAAGTTACCAGTGCGTGCACTACCATCTTTAGGTCTTCCAACTCTAGGAAGGGGCACAGCTGGCGTATCAGCCGAAGCTGATAATAGGCACTCCTAGCAGTCGCATCTATCTGAGCTGTCATTTGGAGCGACGGATCCAGGAGCACCCCCAAGCTGCGAACACAGCCTTTCAGGGGGAGTGTAACCCCATCCAGAACTAGTTGACACACCTCCAACCCCAGGTTGTGGCCCTTGACGGTAAGCACCTCCGTCTTGTCTGGATTCAGCTTCAGTTTGTTTTTCCTCATCCAGCCCATTACCGCCTCCAAGCATTCATTTAGAGGAGACACACTATCCTTAGCTGACGCTGTTGTCAAAGGCATAGAGAAATATATTTGGGTGTCATCAGCGTATTGATAGCACCCCGCCCCATGCCTCTGGATGATCTCTCCCAGCGGTTTCATGTAGATGTTAAACAGCATTGGGGATAGGATGGCACCTTGTGGTACACCACATAGCAGCTCCTTCTTTGAAGAGCAACTATCCCCAAGCATCACCATCTGGAACCTGCCCGAGAGATAGGATCGGAACCACTGAAGCACAGTGCCCCCGAGTCCCAATTCCCTCAGGTGTTCCAGAAGGATACCATGGTCGATGGTATCGAAAGCCACTGAGAGGTCCAGGAGTACCAACAGGGACACACTCCCCCTGTCAATACTTAAGCGTAGATCATCCACTAAGGCGACCATAGCAGTCTCAACTCCATATCCTGCTCTGAAGCCAGTTTGAAATGGGTCTAGAAAATCTGTATCATCCAAAACTGCTTGCAGTTGGAAGGCAACCGCCCTCTCGATCACCTTGCCCAAAAATGGAAGATTTGATACTGGTCTGTAGTTATCAAAGTCCAGGGGATCCAGAGAGGGCTTTTTTAGAAGTGGCCGTACTACTGCTTCTTTTAAACATGATGGAAAACTCCCCTCCCTGAGAGATGCATTAATAATATATTGTAATTGTGATCTAACTGCATCTCCTCCCTGGGCGACCAGCCAAGAAGGACACGGATCGAGAGGGCAAGTCGTCCTCCTCACTTGTCCAAGAAGCTTGTCTACGTCCTTGGTACTCACCAACTGAAACTGATCCAGTGTAATCCTACTCGCGGAGTTGCTGGACACTCCATTGTCAGCCTCTGCTATAACGGCAGCATCTAAGTCGGCTCTTATCCGAGAGATTTTATCTGTGAAATGATAGTTAAAGGCATCACAGCGAACTACCAAAGGCTCTAAAATCGGGTTCAGGGGGGAGGGTGCCCGGGTTAGACCCCTCACCACCCTGAACAGTTCTGCTGGACGTGAATTCGCAGATGCAATGCGTGCAGAGAAGAAAGCTTTCTTCGCTGCACGTATTGCCACCTCATAGGAACGAAGATGTTCTCTATGTCATGTCTTATCGGATATAAGTCGAGTTTTCTGCCATCGGCGCTCCAGTCATCGTCCTTTCCGCTTCAACTCCCTGAGATCTTCTGTATACCAGGGCGCCCTATTAGAAGCAGGCCGGAGAGGACGTTTGGGGGCGATCGTGTCGATAGCCCTAGTTAGGTCTTGATTCCATCTATTGACCAGGGCTTCTACAGGATCGTCGACGATACCAGCCATAGATCCCTCCAAGGCCTTCTGGAATCCAGAAGGATCCATCAGCCTTCGAGGGCGGACCATCTTAATAGGTCCGCCACCCCTGCAGGGGCGGGTGGTAGCCGTGATACTAACCCTGACCAGAAAGTGGTCTGTCCATGACAATGCAGAGGTATTTGTTACCTCCGCCCACAGATCTGTCTGTTCGGAGCTGAAGACAGCATCGAGGGTATGACCTGCCGAATGTGTGGGTCCAGAGACCAATTGTGATAGGCCCATGGTTGTCATGGATGCCATGAACTCCCGAGCTGCACCTGACAAACCAGCCTCAAATGGGATGTTGAAATTGCCAAGGACCAAAAGCTTGGGCGAATCCAACACCAACTCCGAGACCAGTTCTGTGAGCTCGGCCAGGGAGTCTGATAGGCAGCAGGGTGGCTGGTACACTAACAGAATCCCTTGTCTATCCCTGGCCTTCAGACTCAGGTACACACACTCGATATGATTCAATTGCCGGACAGGAAGTCTGGTCAGGTTAAGATTGTCCTTGTAGACCACAGCTACTCCACTCCCCCACCCACTTTCCCTCACCTGCTCACTAACACAGTATCCAGCTGGGAGAGCCTGGGCCCATGTCGGCCCACTATCATCTCCCAGCCAGGTTTCTGTGAAGCATGCCAGGTCATCTCCTCATCTATAAGGAGGTCATAGATGATATTTGTCTTATTTTTAACCAACCTGGCATTGCATAGGAGCAAGGAGAGGTTCTGTGGGTGGCCTGGTTCATTCTCCAAGATCCTCGCAGTAGCAGAGCGACTGGAAGGTAAGATGGGTGTTGAATATCTATCTCTCCTTCCCCTATAATGTTGCATTGAGTGAACCCAGCCATGTTAACAAACCATAGATTGTTAACCACAAACAACCCACTCAAAGAATCCTTGGTTTGTTGTTGGGTTGTGAATTGAGCTGTTTGTAGTTAACAAACCATGGTTTGTTGGTGCATCTAGGTTCACATAACACAACAACCCATGATTCAATAAAAACCCATAATCAACCTGTACTCTGACTTGTCCTGTTGGTGAACCAGGTCATAATGTTGGAGAGAAGGGGAGGGGAAAGCAGAGACAAAAGCCTAATTGCAAAGAATCAGCAACAAGTTAGATGGAAGTGGGTGGAGCTGCTATAGGGAATCTTTGACGAGCTTTAGGGCTGATGGAAAGGGTGGGGCTGATGAATGGGGGGCTGTGAAATGGACTGAAATAATTGTTGGGCCTGATGAGGCTTGCAGGACAGAGAGGGCTCTGAAGAAAGTTCACAGGTTTAAGATCAGGAGGGGGGTGCCAAAGGAAGAGAGAGAGAAAATTGCTACAGAAGCTGGTCAAAAAACAGGATGGCTAAGGCAAGTGGGGAAAACGAAACTGTAGCTTGGAAAACAGGAACCTGAGAAATGGGTCATGGAGGCATGGAGGCATGAAGTTGAAGAAAGGAGGAGCAACCAAAGAGAAAGCAAGACTGGATAAAAAACACAAATAGGGTTTAGAGACTAGATGATACTATTGGCAGGAATGAAGTGAGCAGGAAAAGTAAGGTTTGGAAGATTTCTGAATGCCCTGAAAGCCATAGAGGTTTTAGAAGTTGAGCAAAGACCCTCATGGTAATTTGTGACTGAACAATGAAGACCAAACAGGTGTAATGCCTGTTATAAATTAATTAATGCATAAATTAATAATGCATAAATTAATTCATAAATTAATTTGAACTAAACACTCAATTTGGGGGCTGCAGGTTTCTTGGCCATTATTAATCCAAACCATTGATTTTAAAATTGTGACCATTTGTAATGTATTCATAAAGACAGCAAGGTGTTAGCAAGTTTATTAAGTGGTTTATTTTTCTCTTATTTTTCTCTTATTTTTCTCTTATTTTGCTTTTCTGGCAACTTCAGATATAGTGGCTACAGCAACAAACCTCCCTCTTCCACGTTACCTCATTCTGGCATAAGTCCACTTTCATCACCCAACTCTCACTACGCTGCATCTGCATCGCCACCTCAAGAGGCCCAAACAGAGAGGTTTGTAAGAAAAGAGCATAGAAATCAAATAGATTCAATTAATGTGAGTATTTATATACCACCATTCAATGAATTTGGTTCAAGGCAGTTTACAAAGTTATAGTAGGTTTAGCACTGCCTTACCCATTAGGCACAACCTCTCTCATCTCTGGTCTTCCCAGAACACTGATGCTACCACTGCACACATTTCACATTATGCTTCTGCTGCCTTTATTACCATCCTTGTTCTTTCCAGCATTGTGATGAGGGAGCTTTGACTCACTGCACCACTGCCACTGTTTCCTACTGTCTTATAGCCCCCTGTCCTAATCCTCTCCTTGTTTTATTATCTTCCTCCAACAACCTTTTTTTCCCTGGCCAGTTGACTTCATTTGTCCTTTTTCTTGTCCTTTTCTTTCTATTCCAATCTCCTCTGTCTCACTAATAACATCCTATCTTCCTTGTTCCATGTGGCCGCTGAACCTTTCCTCATGTCAAAGGCTTCAGGGGACCTGAGGGGTCTGACTGTTGTAGGTAGGATACCAGGTATTCATCAGGGATTGCAGGAAGGCAGGTTTAAAAGGGGCCAAACCAGAAGTGGGCCAAACCAGAAGTGACGCCATTCACAGAAATACTATTGCCAAGCTAAGTGTCCCCCATCCTACATTTGTGCATTTTATGATTTTGCCTAAATTCAGAACTTTGCATTTGTCTTTGTTGAATTTCATTTCAATTAGTTTCAACCCTGTTTTCCATTTTATCAAGATCATTTTGAGTTTTATTCCTGTCTTCTAGGGTATTTGCTATTCCTCCCTCCCAGTTTTGTATTCCTTTTTCTCAATGCAAGTAGCAGGTGACAGGGCCAATTGAGATTGGAACCACAGCTGAGGGCAAAGACTTAAAGCCCCCCCCATCCTCTATGCTAGGGTTCCAAATGGAATCAGGCCCCCTGCAGCTGCAATTTATTTTGAAAAAGCCATTCACACAATCACAAAATGTGAAAAAGTTCTCAGGATTGCAATTGATTACAAGCTGAACTTGAGTCAGAACTGTGACTACACAAAAGGCAAAAGTAGAGATGTGAAACCCCTGGGAAAAACCGGGAAAATTAGGAAAAAACTGGGGGGGGGGGGGTCCAGTTTTTCCAAAGCATATTCATTGAATCTTTGTCCCCCTTTTTTCTCAGTTCTTTTTATAGGAATGAGTGCTTTATGTCTTCTTGACACTGTGGAGGACTAGCAGAGAAATAAATAATTTACCTTGTTATTAATGTTAATAGTTTCTTCTGTTTTTTAATTGTTTTTTGCCTGCGCCTCATAAACTGGCAAAATCAAAGAGGTTCCTTACAGTTCAGGTGTTCCTTACAGTTCAGGAGCTTGTAGCTCCATTTGTTTAAAAAAAGGTAAACATCTTAAAAAGTAAATTCAATTTGTAAGAATTGTTTGAATGCACTGAACTTTTAATATACCAAATGTGATAATTTTATGCCAAACCAACTTGTACATAACTACAGTGACTTTAAATCCGTAAAAAATATGCTAATACTGCATTTTTGCAATTTTTGCAAAAATTTCTGGGTTTTTCTGGAAAAAAACACAGAAAAAACATTTTCCATGGCTTCAAAATTCCCAGACATTTTACATCTCTAGAAATGTGATGTTAGGCTGCATGAAAAATCATTGCTCAACTTTATTTTGCATTAGCCAGACTCATCTAGAGCATTAGGTCCTGTTCTGGGTGCTTTACTTTAAGAAGGATATTGAGGGTGGGAACATCACAGAAGGGAAAAATGAGTAGAGCAAAAAATACAAAAGATGTTAGAAAAGGATCACTAGATACTTCCATAGGAAAAATTGACACCTCTGATCAAATGAAAAAAAAATTAGATCTGTTGAGAAATAAAATGGACAATCTGGGAAGTAAAATAGAATCTTTTGAAAGAAGAATGGCTAAAAAAATTGGAAACAAACCAAGAAACTCAAAAAAATAGATAACTCGATAAAACAAATAGTTAAAGAAGTCAGTCGTTATTGACAAGGTGGAAATTCTGGAAAATAAAACTGAAGTGATGAACATAGAACTGGAGAAGCCGCAAGACAATTTCGCTCTAATGGAGTTAAGGGAAAAGGAATATTCTCTGAGATTTAGGGCTATTCCAGAATCAAAGGAGGATATTAGAGAAGAAATTATTAAAATCTTGGCAATATTTCTGGAGTTAGAAGAGGATTACGTACTGACTGAAATTGATAGGGTCTATAGAATAAACTCCACTTACGCCAAAATGAAGAAGCTGCCAAGAGATGTAATGGTGCACTTCGTTAGAAAAAAGACAAGAGACCAAATTCTTCAGCAACACTACTCTACCAAAATGCAAATAAAAGACAAAGAAATAATTATTTTGAAGGAGACACTAAACAGAATATTTTCTAAGAAAAAGGACTACACATTTTTTATAGTAATCCTAAAATGGAAAAGGATATTTTTTCGATGGGACATACCAGAGGGGGTGATTTTTACATTCAAAGACCAGAGATTTAAATTGAACTCAGTACAAAAAGCGATAGAGTTTGTGGAAAAATTTAAAAGCGATTTGGATGAGATGCAGCAGGAAGAAGATGATATGTTTGGCACTGGGGGTGCCACAAGGAGGATCTGAGAACATGACATACAATCAGAAAATGGATTACAAATATTTATCATGGAATATTAATGGAATGAATACACCCCAAAAGAGAAAAAAGATATTTCATTACTTGAAAAAGTTAAAGCAAGATATAATTTGTTTGCAAGAAACCCATATTAGGAAAAAAGATATAAAATACTTGGTGAATAAGAATTTGGGTGAAGAATTCATTGTAGCAAATACAAAACAGAAAAGCGGAGTTGTCTTGTATATCAGATCACATTTGAAGCTGGAACTAGTATTATCTGATAAACAAGGAAGATTTGTAGGAGTAAAAATTAACTTAAATGGAGTTACAAATATTGTGCTGTGTCATGTTTCGCCTGATTCTTTTCTGGGAAGCCAGACAATACTCTTCTTTATCTCAGGAATGTCTGGGAATAAGGCCAGCAGACACGCTGGAGTTTATTTTTATTTTTTTTGTTTATTAATGAGAAATTACCCCGGTAGAGATTGGAGTGCCAAAAACTTCCCACTCACAGAACATGAGTGCAAGGTCCAGAATCCCCAGTCCAGGGTCTAACGTCACAGTCCACAGTCAGGGGGCAGCCAGAGAGACAAGTCCAAAGTCCAGAGTCCAAGGCCAAGCCAGGTAGTCAAACAGTCCAATTTCCAAAGTCCAGAGTCAAGGGTCAAGCCAGATAGTCAGAAAGTCAAGGGTCCAAAGTCAAGGGTCAAGCCAGGTAGTCAGAAAGTCCAGAGTCAAGCCAGGTAATCAGTCCACGATCTAGGAACAGGAAGCACGCAGGGATGCTAGAGGCCATATACATCGGTTGTTTCCAGCAAAAGAACTGCCCCCCCCCTTTGAGTCTTTTATGCCTCACCTGAGCCTGTACTCGCCCTTCCCCAGCTGTCTCCTATTACTGAAGCTATCTACTTAAGGCCGGCATCTGCTGTGCTGTGTTTCTGTAATCGCAAACTCCATCTTGTTGGTTGAATCTGCTCTGCACACTTTAGATGCCGCCTTTGCTGAGGAGTTAAAGGATGAACTTTTTTGGGCCCAGAATCTTCCTCGTTGGAGATGGGGTGGAATAGGGTGGCTTTCCCGGGGCTTTTCTGAGGAACCGGCATGTCCCTCTTCCTCCTCCAGTGCTCCTCCTCCAATGTTCCTGGGGAACAGGTGAAGCTGCAGCCTCTGGAACTTCATCTTCCTCCTCAGAGGAAGATTCCTCAGATGGGGCCATAACATGCTGGGAGTTTTCTTGGATGAGTTTCAGTTGGTACAGCTCGAGGACGTTGACAAGATGCTTGGACAGGTTTGTGCAACCACTTCCATATTGGATCCTTGCCCCTCTTGGCTAATAAAAACTAGCAGGGATGGAACAACTGGCTGGGCCAGGGATTAATGTCTCTTTGCAAGAGCGAGTAGTCCCAGGCCTCCTGAAAGAGGCAGCAGTGAGACCACTCCTAAAGAAATCTTCCTTGGACCCTGAAAATGTTAATAACTACAGGCCAGTAGCAAATGTTCCATTCCTGGGCAAGGTCCTGGAGCGGGTGGTTGCGAGCCAGCTCCAGACACTCTTGGATGAGACCGATTATCTGGATCCATTTCAGTCGGGTTTCAGGCCTGCCTTTGGTATGGAAACAGCCTTGGTCACTCTGTATGATGACCTATGTCGGGTGAAAGACAGGGTGTGTGTGACTCTGTTGATTCTCCTTGATCTCTCAGTGGCTTTCGATACCATCGATCATGGTATCCTTCTGGGATGACTAGTTGAGTTGGGAGTGGGAGACACTGCATTGCAGTGGTTCCGCTCCTACTTGGGGGGTCGGCTCCAGAAGGTGGTGCTTGGGGAACATTGCTCGGCCCCGTGGATTCTCCAGTCTGGAGTTCCGCAGGGGTCAGTCTTGTCCCCCATGCTGTTCAACATCTACATGAAACCGTTGAGTGCAGTCATCCGGAATTTTGGAGTGTGTTGTCATTAAGGGTGTGCACGGACCCCCGGATCAGATCAGGACCTGGATCGGGACCTCCAATTTTGTCCCAGATTGGATCAGACAAAATTGGAGGGCCCCCGGACCAGATCGGGTCCGATCCCTATCTAAAAATTGGACATCAGATTTTTGGAACGGCCGCCATTTCCCCCCCCCCCATAGACTTGCATTGGGGGAAAGAAAGCTTTCCCCCAATGCAAGTCTATGAGGAAAAAATGGCGGTGGGTGGGTGAGGGGGGCCTAACTCCCTCCTCCCCCCCGGGGCCGTCCGCTGTGGATGTCCCTGGCAGGTAAGCCCCCTCCCCCTGCTTACCTTCCATGGCCGTCTGCTCCCATCCGCCACTGGCTGCTACCGCGAGCAGGCTTCGCGGCCTGCTCCTGAGTAGCACGGCAGGTGATGTCATCACCTGGTGCGCTACCTAGGGGCAGGCCGTGAAGCCTGCTTGCAGTTGCGGCCAGCGGCGGACGGGAGTGGATGGTCACGGAAGGTAAGCGGACTGTGGACCGTGGCCCCCCTCCCCCTCTCCCCCCTCCCCCTGTCCCCCCTGCTTACCTTCAGGGGACATCCGCTCCCGTCCGCCACTGGCCGCTGGATCGGGACCTTTCTGGATCAGATTGGATTGGATCGAACGATCCAGCGGTGAGATCGGAAATCGGATAATTGTATCCGATTTCCCCTGGATCGGATCCGGATCGTGGATCGGACCCGATCCAGTGCACACCCCTAGTTGTCATCAGTACGCTGATGACATGCAGCTCTATTTCTCCTTTTCATCTTCATCAGGTGAGGCTGTGGATGTGCTGAACCAGTGCCTGGCTGCGACAATGGACTGGATGAGGGCTAATAAACTGAAATTCAATCCAGACAAGACTGAGCTGCTGTTAGTGGGTGGTTCTGCTGACTGGATGGAGGGTCTTCAACCTGTTCTGGATGGGGTTGCACTCCCCTTGAAGGAGCGGGTTCATAGCTTGGGGGTTCTCCTAGAACCATCTCTGTCACTTGAGGCTCAGGTGGCCTCAGTGGCACAGAGTGCCTTCGACCAACTTCGGTTGGTGGCCCAGCTACGTCCCTATCTGGACAGGGATAACCTGGCTTCAGTTGTCCATGATCTGGTAACCTCCAAGTTTTAGATTACTGCAATGCACTCTACGTGGGGCTGCCTTTGAAGGTGGTTCGGAAGCTGCAGCTTGTGCAAAATGCAGCGGCCAGATTGATAACTGGAACCAGAAGGTTCGCACATATAAGACCTACTCTGGCCCGCTTGCATTGGCTGCCTGAATGTTTCCGAACCCGATTCAAGGTGCTGGTTTTTACCTATAAAGCCTTACACTTTATAGGCTTTTTGTGTTGTTGTGGTTTTAAATGTATGTGTGTATTTGTCTGGGATGCAAGTAAAGCCTTTATCAGAGGATACTTTATACAACAAAATGTTCAACCTAAGAGAAAAAGGCAAGAAAAACTACAAAATTACTGAAAGATTTTAAAAAAAGAAGAATTAAAAAGTATCCTGGAAAGACAAATATTCTGCAACAGATTAAAATATTACAACAATGATTATCTATGGTAACTGTAAGAGAAATGGATATTAAACTAAAGTATGCAAAACAGAGAAACTTTGAATTTGCAATTAAACCAGGAAGAGGATTGGCTTATAAATTGCAAAAAAAAAAGAGAAAAGAAAATGATAGTCAAAATTCAAGAGGGTGACATGGAACTAACAGACAATAAGGTGATACAAAGAACTTTCCAGCAATATTTTACAAAGCTATATAAAAGACATGAAGTTTTGGAAGGAAAAATGGAGGCATATATTAAAAAATAAAAATTGCCTAAAATTATGGAGGAACAAAAACAGATTATGAATGGACCTATAACAATAGAGAACTGGCAGAGGCAATAAGAAAGACAAAACAAGGAAAATCACTAGGACCAAATGGGTTGCCAGGGGCTTATTATAAGAACTTTGAAGAGGAACTAATACAATTGCTACAAAAATAATGAAAATTATCCTGAATAATGGAAATATACTGGAAACATGGACAGCATACATAACATTAATACCTAAAGAAGGACAAGCCCAGTTGTTAACAAAAAATTACAGACCAATATCACTGTTGAATAACGACTACAAGTTGTTCACGATGATATTGGCGGAAAGACTTTTAAAAATTCTGCAATAATTTATCCATGAGGATCAAAGTGGCTTTTTACCTAAAAGACAACTGAGGGATAATGTAAGAACTGTATTAAACACATTGGAATTTTAAAAAAAAAAACACCCAGAAAAACAAGCTGTGCTGATATTCCTGGATGCAGAGAAGGCCTTTGACAATCTTAACTGGAATTTTTTTTTAGTTAAGATACTAGAAGAAATGAGTTTTGGAGTAAACTTTATAAAATGGGTCAAATCAATTTACACCTCACAAAATGCATAATCAATGGAGATTTGACAAAACCATGTGAAATACAAAGAGGAACAAGACAAGGTTGTCCATTGTCACCACTGTTATTTATTCTGGTGTTCGAAGTATTGAATAGGGATATAAGGCAAGATGAAAGTATTGAAGGGGTAAAGATTAAAAAAGAGTCATATAAGTTGAAAGCCTTTGCAGATGATTTAGTCTTTTCATTAGAAGACCCTTTAAAGGGAATTGAAATTTTGATGAGTAAATTGAAGGAATTTGGTGTAGTAGCAGGCTTAAAGGTGAATAAGCAGAAGACAAAGATGTTAACAAAAATATGAATTTTCAAAAGCAAATAAAACTGACAGAAAAAAACAGGTTTTAAAATAGAAAAAAGGTAAAATACCTGAGTATTACCCTAACAAATAGGAATTGTATGCTGTTTCATAACAATTATGTCAAGGTGTGGGATGAGATTAAAAAGGATTTAGCAAGGTGGGACAAGGTTCAACTGTCACTGTTGGGAAGAATAGCTACGCTCAAGATGAATGTTTTACCAAGAATGATATTTTTGTTCCAGACAATACCTACTGTGACATTGGAGTTGCCATTTAAACAATGGCAAAAAGATATAGCTAAATTTGTATGGAAAGCAAAAAAGCCAAGAGTGAAATATAAAATATTGCAAGATGTGAAGGAAAGAGGAGGTCTAGGTTTACCAGACTTAAAACTGTATTTTTCTGCCTGTTGTCTGGTATGGATGAAAGAGTGGATTTTGTTGAAAAATAAAAGGTTACTGGAATTAGAAGGACATGAGTTGAGATATAGATGGCATGGATATTTGTGGTATGATAAAGTTAAGGTCAATGTAGAATTTAAAAACCACTATGTACGATGTGCCATCTTGAGAATATGGAATAGATATAAACTTAAGTTCTGTCCAAAAATACCTCTATGGATATCAGCACAGGAGGCATATTATCTTTTTTTTTATTAATAACTTTTTATTAATTTTTATACAATAACAAAACACATTAACATATCACTCATAAATCATATAACTTACAATACAAAACTAACATAATTCACCTAGTGCACCCCACCCTCCTGGGACCAGCTTCATTTCTATATACCATATTTATTTTTAATCATTCTTTTAAAACTGCATAGATTCAGCTGACGGTGCACACCCCTTCCCCTTTTTTAATACATATTCCACAAAAACTCCCCATATATCTCCAAATTCATTTTTTTTAATATCCCTCTTTTAACTTTAACGTTGTTTGTTAACTTATCATTTATAGCAATATTCCACACTTCTTTATACCAATCTTCTATTTGGTAGTTGCCTTGTACTTTCCATCGTCTAGCTATTATTAATCTCGCTGCAGTCATTAAATTTGTGATTAACTCTTTAACATTTTGCTCTCCTTCTTCTTTATCATAAATTGATAATAAAGCTATCCTAGGACATATTTTAAACTTTAGATCTATTATCTTTTTTACTTCTTCAATTACTTTTAACCAAAATATTTGCACATATTTACACGTCCACCACATATGAAAATACGTTCCAATTTCCTGACACCCTCTCCAACATAGATTCAAATGTTTCTTATCTATTTGATTTAATTTTACCGGTGTTAAATACCATCTCCAAACTGTTTTATAATAATTTTTTTAAATTCTTACTGACATAGTATTCAAATTCCGCAATTTCCAAATTTCCCCCCAGCTTTGATCATTTACTTGTTCTTTTAAATCTTCTTCCCTTAATACTTTCAAAGGGCTTTGCTTCTCTTCACCTTCTATCAGAATTTTATAAATTTCACTAACCACCCCTTTAATATTCTTATTTATATCCTCCTCTTCTCTCATTATAATCATCTTCTCAAATTTGGTAAAAGTTCTGAGCTCTTTATTTTTCTTTCTCCATTTAACCATCCATTGTTCTAATTGGATAACTTTAAACCATGCTATTTTCTTTCCTCTCAATACTTCTTCTAATTGCTCTTTATTACTCATCTTTTCCAACCAATCCTTTATTTTAAATTTTTTCTGTTCTCTAAAACCTGTTTCTAATTCTTTCTTTAAATTTCCTGGAAAGTCTTCCAGCAACACTATCGGATTCAATGGGGAGATATCTGGTAATAATTTTTCTTTATACTTTAACCAAACATCTATAATATTTCCTAACAAGGGATTTTCTAATCTTTCTCTCATCTTCTTATTTACTTTAATAAAGAAAATATTACTTAACTTCAATTCTAAATCCTGTCTATTGCTCTCCAACCAGCTTATTTCATTTGATCTTGCAATCCCGTCTATTACATGCCTCAATTGATTAGCTAAATAATAATACTTTAAATTTGGGAGACCTAGTCCCTCTTCTTTCTGAGATTTATACCAATACCCTTTATTAATCCTTGCTTTCTTATTACTATTACAAAAATTATTTGTTATAACTTGCCATTTCTTTATCTGTAAATCTTTTTTTATTATTATTATATAATTTTTTATTGATTTTTCAACAAACCAAACAACATACACATAATACATAAACAAACTAACTCCCTCGACTTCCCCCGTGCACCCCGCCCCCCCGAGACCTACTCACATTCATCCATCATCCTTCCAAAATTTTAATGATTCTTTTGAAGGCGATTGTCCCTTTCCCGATCTTAAAACATATTCCAAAAAGGGATTCCATATATCTCCAAAATCACTCTTACTGGACATTCCCCTCATTATTTTCATTTTACATGTCAACATGTCATTCAATGCAATATCCCAAATTTCTTTATACCAATCTTCTATTTTATAACTTTGTTGCCCTTTCCAATTTTTAGCAACCATTAATCTAACGGGTGCCAGGAGGTTGTTTACCAATTCTCTGTTAATTATATGCTTATTCCTACTATCCCAAATTGCTAGTAGAGCTAACTTCGGGTTTAATTCCAATTTACTTCCAATTATATCACTTATTTCTTTAAAAACCCTTTCCCAAAATTTTTGTACCTGTTCACAGCTCCACCACATATGAAAATAGGTCCCAACCTCCTGAAATCCCCTCCAACAGTTCTTGGACACTTTTTTATCAATCTGGTGAAATCTTACAGGTGTTAGATACCATCTCCAAACTATCTTATAATAGTTCTCCTTAATTCTAATCAACAATAATTTCAACATTCTTCCATTCCATATCCTCCCCCAATTATCTTCATTGATTTTTTCCCTTAGATCTTCTTCCCATACCTCTTTTATAACCTTAAGTGAGTCCTGAAATTCCTCCTCTATTAATATTTTATCTGTAAATCTTTTAACTTAATTGGTAACATTCTAAACAAAAGGTTAAATTTAGGCAAAATTGTCATTTTAATAAGCGCTATTCTACCAAACCATGAAAGATTAATCTTTCTATAGTCTTCTAATTTTTTCTCAATCTCCCTATTTAATCTATTGAAATTCTCCTCTTCTAGCTTATCTACTTCCTTTGTAATGATTACACCTAAATACTTAATCATATTCTTAACCTTAACTCTATATTTTCTACTACTGTTCCTCCTCTTTCATATAGTTGAATAATATCATTTCAGATTTATCCCAGTTAACTTGCAACTCAGATATTTCCCCAAACTCTTTCAAGTGTAATTTTATTTTCTCAATTTTTTCTATTGGGTTTGCTGAGTATCATCAGCAAACAAACTTATTTTTACTCTTTCTTTATTACCTATCCCAGTGAGATTCTTATCTTCTCTTATTGCGTTAGCTAAAAGCTCTATAACTATAGCAAACAAAATCGGGGAAAGAGGACAACCTTGCCTGGTACCTCGGGCTAAGGAAATTTGTTGCGTTATTCCATAATTTACCGTTACCACAGCATTATTTCGCAAATAAAGTTGATCTATCACACCTCTAAATCTTACTCCAAACCCTAACCTTTCTATTATTATTTTTAATGCTGGCCATTCCACACAATCAAAAGCCTTAAAAATGTCCAAAGCCATCAAACCTGCCTTCAATTTATTATTCTTAATTATATTAATCATATTCAATGCTCTTCCAATTAAATTTGGCATCTGTCTCCCTGCTATAAACCCACATTGATCTCTTTTAATATATTTATACATAAAAGTATTCATTCTTTTCGCCATTATTGCTGTAAATATCTTAGCATCTTGATTTATTAAGGAAATAGGTCTATATGATCCTGGATCTGACAGATCTTTATCTGCTTTTGGGATCAATACAATCAAAGACTGTTCCCATGATGGTGGGATCCCATCTCCTTCTAATATCTTGTTATATAACCGTTTCAATTTCGGTATTAACATTTTCTTAAATATTTTATAATATTCTGGTCCCAATCCATCCAATCCTGGGGATTTCCCCCCTTTTAATTTATCAATAATTTCTTCTATCTCTTTTTCTGAGACTTCTCTCTCCATTAACTCTATATCTACCTCTTGCAAGTTAATCTTTAAATGCTTCTCCACATATTCCTCAATTTTTTCTTGTGACCCTTTTCCTGCTGTATATAACTTCTGATAAAAATCATAGAATATCTCCAATTTATCCTTCATTGAATTACAACTCTTCCCTAATTTATTTCTAATTGTTCCAATTAAATTCTTTGTCTTTTTTGATTGTGTAGACCTGGCCAGCATTTTAGAATTCTTATTACTATATTCGAAAATTTCTCTTTTCAAATATATTAAATTTCTCTGAACTTCCTCCAATTCCTCTTTCTCTAGTTCTTTTTTTTTCTTGTAATTGAGCATAAATCTGTTTATCCCTATGCCTTATAAACTCCAATTCCAACTCCTTAATTTCTTCTTCCAATTTTTTCTTATCCTTTTCTTGTTGTCTTTTCAATTTACAATTCTCTCTAATACAAATTGTATCCCAAAGTATAGCTTGATTATAAAACCCTTTTTCATTAATGTCCCATATACTTTGTAATTCCTTTTCCATTTTTTCAATTATACTTTTATAATTAAAAATTCTTGTATTTAATTTCCACCTTTTTGCCTCCTTGTAATTTTTCTTCACATTAATATCCATATTCACCAATGCGTGATCAGTTACTTTTATCAATCCTATATCACTCTTTATTACTCTAGAAAACAAATTCTTTGAAACAAAAACATAATCAATCCTTGAGTAAGTCTTATATTTTGCAGAGTAAAAGGTAAATCTCTGTTGATCTTTACTCATTGCTCTCCACACATCTATCAAATCATTTTCATTCATAATCTTACTCAAACCCGTAAAGTTATTACCTCTTTCTTCCGGTGTGGGGTTAGACTTATCTTTCTGTTTGTTTACCACCATATTGAAATCACCCGCTATTATAATATTTCCCTTTTGAATATCTTCCATATCTTCAAAAATTCCTTATAAAATTCCATTTGGTTGTTATTAGGTGCATAAACATTAATTAATGTATACTCCTCTTCCCCCACAGCCCCTTGCAACATAATATATTGGCCCATAACATCCTTCTTTATCTTCTGTATTTTGAATCCACATTTTTTAGATATAATTATTGCCACCCCCCTGGCTTTTGAAGTTCCATAGGCTTTCTCATATATATCTGACCATCTTAATTTGAGCTCATTAACCCCTTCTTTTGACTGATGTGTTTCTTGAATAAAAATTATATCCGCCTTGTCTTTATTCAATAATGCCTCCACTCGTTTCCTTTTAAGCACTGATCCTAGCCCATTAACATTTAAAGTTGTAACTCTTAAATTACCCTCCATGTTATCAGTTTCAATCCCCTTTGCCAGTCCCCTATTGTGCTACACATATTCACATACCTCCCAACAAAAAACATAACAATATTTCTTCCCCTCATTTCCCCCTGGGATTGACCCCGGCCATGGCTTTATTTTTATTTTTAAACCCAATTGGGGGGAGGCACCTTTGGGACCTCTGGTTGATAGTAGTCAGCAGATCCTCTTCTTCTCCCGATATCTTTTCAGTTCATCCCATGTCTTGTTGTTATCCGCTCCCAGTTCCATTACTGTGAGCCTCCTACCGCTCCCAAATCTTCTCCTTGATCTTCCTTTCCACGCTGCCGAGGGTCAACTCCTCCTTGTAATCCCAACTGATTCAACAACTCCATCCCTTGCTCCATTGATGTTATTTTGTAGAATTTTTTCTCATATGTAAATTTCAAATAAGTCGGGTAACCCCAACTATAGTTAATTGCGTTCTTCTTTAATGCATCTGTGCATAGCTTCACTCCCCGTCTCCAATTCAACGTTTGAGGACACAAGTCATTATACACTTGTATTGGAGTATCGCGGTATTTCAGTTGACCATTCCCTTGTCTTATTGCCATCATCAAAAGGTCCTTTTTATAATAATTTGTAAATTTCACCACCATGTCTCTTGAAATCACACCTCTTCTTCTGTAGGAAAGCCTGTGTACCTGCTCAATGTCTTCTGGCTTCCAATCTGCACTTGGAGCTATATTTGTTAGCCACTCCATAATTTTGCCTCTCAGGATCCTTGGAGTCTCTGCCATATCTTCTGGAAAAGATTTAATCCTTATATTGGATCTTCGTTCCTGATCTTGAATAGCAATCAATCTTAAATCCATTTGTTGTACCATGGTACTTTGCTCTTTTCTTTTCCTTTTATTTTCCTCTATTGCATCATCCACTTGCTGAAACCTTGAGTTTATTGCTTTTAATTCATCTTTAACCTGCTTCAATTCATCCTTTATACCTTGAGTTGATTTGCCAATTTCTTCTGTCACTTCTTTAGACCTTGAGTCAATAGCTCGTTATTGTGCATCAACATATTCTGAAAGTTTACCATCATTTCTTCTGAAGATAACGGCTTAGACTTGGCAGTCCCTCCTGTTTCCTTAGAAACAGCTCCCGCCTTTCTCTCATTTCCGGTATGCAGTGATTCCACGCTCGCTGTTTTCTTCCCCCCTCCCTTCTGGGGGCTATCTGGCATATTTCCTTCTTCAGTTGCAGCTCTTTCTAAACGAAAAAAGGTTTTATCTGAAGGGGCCGCTCTCCCGGTTCTGGTCCACAACGGTGTTTGTTCTTTACGCATTTGGCAACCAGCCAAACTTCTTCCGAGCGCAACGGCACTTATCTCTTAAAATTTATGCCTCCAACGTATACAGTAAATCTTCCCACAGATTCCAAAGTGTTTTACTCACAGTTCAGTTTGTCTTACAAGGGAATATCTTCTCTTCAAAAGTTTTACATCGGGAGACTGAGGAGGCATATTATCGAAGATAAATTATAAGTAGGTAAAATTGGTTGACATATAGGGATATATTAGAACTAAAGCAAGGTGAATACAAACTAAAGTCAAGAGATGAGTTGCTGAAAGGTTTAAAGTAGATAAGAAAACTTGGGATTTTGAACAAACCAAGTCAGAATTTGAAAGGGTTAGGGTTAGAAGAAGAGCAAGTAAAGGATTGTATGATAAAATAGAGTCAAAATTTTGGATGTAATAGATTAATGGAACAATGGGAATATATGTGGTTAAAAGGTCTAAAATTTACACTGCTAGTCCTAAAGATTTTTTTTATAAAATGATGTATAGGTGGTATATGTCTCCTTCAAAATTATCTAAAATGTATGAAGGTGTCTCGGAAAATTGCTGGAAATGTGAAAAACAAGAAGGAACATTTTATCATATATGGTGGAAGTGTAAAAAAGCTAAAAACTTTTGGATACAAATACATTCTTTAGTTCAGAAGATATTAAAGATCAATATACAGCTGAAACCAGAATATTTCCTTTTGGGACTAATGGAGGATCAATTGAAAAGGAACTACGGAACTTTGTTCCTATAAATAATGGCAGTGAGACTGTTGTACACGCAAAAGTGGAAAGGACCAATAGTGCCCACAACAGAGGAATGGCTGGTAAAGATGGTGGAGTTGTCAGAAATGGTAAAGCTGACATCAGTAATCACAGAGAAATCAACATCTATATTTTTAATGGTATGGAAACCTTTTATTGACTTTCTGCAGAGGCAAGAAAAAATGATGTATTTATCTGTGGATTCAAAGATTAAGATGATAATTTTGTAAGATAAAAGAAGGAGGGGAAATTTGGTTGTTGTGACTATGGAGTAAGATAAGATATGATTACATAATTTTGATGTGGAGATAATCGGAAGTCAATCTTAATTTTGTCTTGTCTTCATTTTGTTGTTGTTCTTTTTTCTTTGTATACGGTGTTTGTAAGTTTGTAAGTTTGTAAGATGTAAATAGGTGTTGCTTTGAAGTAAGAATAAAAAATACAGTTTAAAAAAAGTGAAGTACAAGCTGTCAGGGCAGGATTGCACTTTGAGATTGATAAACAAATGGTCAAGGAATACCTAATTTCTTTGAACGAGTTCAAATCTCCAGGGCCCGACGAACTGCATCCTAGAGTAATAAAGGAGCTGGCAGAAGAACTCCCAGAACCACTGTCTATTATCCTTTGAAATCATGGAAGACGGGTGAAGTACTTGATGACTGGAGGAAGGCTAATGTTGTCCCTATCTCCAAAAAGGGCAAAAAGGAGGAACCTGGGAATTACACACCAGTCAGTCTAACATCCATTCCTGGGAAATTTTTGTAACAGATTATAAAGAAGTCAATCTGTAAACACCTTGAACATAATGCAGTGATGACTAGAAGCCAGCATGGATTTTTCAAGAACAAATCTTGTCAGACTAATCTGATCTCATTTTTGATTGAGTAACCTCCCTTGTGGACTGTGGGAATGCTGTGGCTATAGTATATCTTGACTTCAGCAAAGCTTTTGACAAAGTGCCCCATGACATTCTGATTCACAAACTAGCTAAAAGTGGGCTAGATGGAACAACTATTCAGTGGATCTGCAGTTGGCTACAGAATCGGATTCAAAGAGTGCTTATCAATGGTACCTTTTCACATTGCGGGGAGGTAACGAGCTGGGTACCGCAGGGCTCAGTCCTGGGCCCAGTACTCTTCAACATTTTTATTGATGATTTGGGTGAGGAGGTGCAGGGAATGCTTATCAAATTTGCAGACAACACAAAATTGGGTGGGATCTCTACCCTGGAAGACAGAAACGAACTTCAAAGTGATCTTGATAGACTGGAGTGCTGGACTGAAAAGGATAATGAAATTTACCGTATTTCATCGATTCTAAGATGCACTTTTTCTCCCATGTTTACATCTGTAAAAATGGGGTGTGTCTTAGAATCGATGGCACCTTGCAATCATAGGATTTCTCCCGTGGGAGAATGCATGCCCCCTCGTGACTTACCCTAGTGGGTCCCAAGGGACCCCACAAGGCTGGTCAAAAGTCCCCCCCTCCCCTCTTACTTTGATTGCTGCCGCCTCAGCCTGGCAAGGCATTGTTACTGGGTTCCCAGTAACGACGTCTTGCCAGGCCGAGGGGAGCATTGCCATCGCCGTCGCCCATCCTCGCTGCTGCTGCCGCTGCTCCTCACTCCTGGAAACACTCCCCTCAGCCTGGCAAGGCGTCGTTACTGGGAACCACGTAATGATGCCTTGCCAGGCCGAGGGGAGTGATGGCGATGGTGCGGAGCAGCGGCGGCAGTGGCGAGGATGGGTGACAGCGATGGAGGGGAGGGGAAGGGGGTTAGGGCCCCCAAGTCCCCCTCCCCCCTCGCAAGTCCCCTCTCCCCACTCACTTTGATCGCTGCTGCCTGGGCCTGGGAAGGCTTCAGTACTGGGAAAGAGGCCAACATCTCACAAGATTTCCTGAGATCTCAGCCTTCTTCCCAGTACTGAAGCCTTCCCAGGCCCAGGCAGCAGTGATCAATGTAAGTGGGGAGGGGGGACTTGTGAGGGAGGAGGGGGACTTGTGGGGCCCTAACCCTCCCACTCCCCACTCACCTCCATCGCTGTCGCCCATCCTCGCCGCTGCCGCCACTGCTCCGTGCCACCGCTGCTCCGTGCCACCATCAGTGCTCACCTTGGCCTGGCAAGGTGTCGTTCCCAGTAACGAGGTGAGCATTGCCAGCAGTGCGGAGCAGCAGCGGTGGCGGCAGCGAGGATGGACGATGGAGGGGAGGGTTAGGGCACCACAAGTCCCCCCTTCCCTCTCCCCCTCTTATTTTGATCGCTGCCACCTAGGCCTGGCAAGGCATCATTACTGGGTTCCCAGTAACAATGCCTTGCCAGGCTGAGGGGAGCATGCTTGCCATGCTCTCCTCAGCATGGCAAGGCGTAGTTACTGGGAACCAGGCCGAGGTGGCAGCGATCAAGGTAAGAGGGGAGGGGGAGGTGGGACTTGCAGGGCCCTAACCCTCCCCCCTCCCCTCCATCGCCCATCCTCGCTGCCGCCGCCGCTGCTGCTCTGCGCTGCTGGCAACGCTTGCCTTGTTACTGGAAACGATGCCTTGCCAGGCCGAGGCGAGTGCTGGCGGCGGATGGAAGTGAGTGGGGAGGGAGGAAGGGGTGCTGAAATTAAGGTGCGTCTTAGAATAGACGCAAAGCTTTTTCCCTATTGGTGGCCCTGAAATTTAGGTGCGTTTTACAATCGATGGTGTCTTACATTCGGTGAAATATGGTAATAGGGATAAATGCCAAGTTCTACACCTAGGAAAAAGAAACCAAATGCAGTTACAAGATGGGGGATACTTGGCTAATACAACAAGTGAGAAGGATCTTGGAATTGTTGTAGATCACAAGCTGAATATGAGCCAACAGTGTGATGTGGCTGCAAAAAATGCAAATTTTGGGCTGCATTAATAGAAGTATAGCTTGGGGAGTGGCCTAGCGAGAATGGAGTGAAGTTGGAGATCTCTCACTGTCTCACGGAAGCGTTGGAATAAACATATAATCCTTGTCTTGGAGATGACGGATTGCAAATTAAAGACTTGATATAAGACTCGGAAGTGTTGCTGTTTCTTCTGAGTGAAAGAGAAAGTAAAGCGGTCTGGGATTCCTGGCAGGCGGCCAGAGGCTGGTAATTGAGACTTTTATTACTCCAGCCAACGAGCTAAGACTGACTGATAAGGGTGTGGGTGTGGGGGGAGGCTTAAGCAAATAATTGAAGCTGGGTGGAAGGAGGATTTCAGTGCCCCCAGCCGAGCGTGTGAGAAGTTGAAATACATCTGTCTGATAAGAGCCAAAAAGATTCTAGAACGTTGCAGTTAAGATCTATGTGGAGGGGCACGGATTTATAAGTGTAGCCTGATGAAAAAGACATTAAAAGGTGACAAATCAAGTACCCCCAGCTGGATCAGACTGCCGAAAAAGCACCCATCAGATAGCAACTGGGAACGGCTCACTAGAATAATGGCCGACAAGGAACAGCCTTCTGATCGAGGCGAGAAGACAGCTCCACTTCCTTCCGGAAGTGGGAGTTCTAAAACTGGAAGCAAGCCAGGAACAATTCCTAAAACATCTAAAGAAAGTCAATCATGGTCACCGAGAGAATTAATGGATAACTTTCAGAAGATGTTAGATAATGCTCTGGCAAAGCAGGAGGAGAGAATTAAAGGCCAAATTATGGACTCGCAAATCGAGGTTTTGACAGGCTTCCAAACAGTGGTGGAGAAAATGACTGAATTGGAGAAGGACAATGAGCAAATTAAAGAAACTACCAAGCACCAGGGGGAGCAAATGCAAGGGATAGACCTACGTTTAATTGCTTTGGAGGACAGAGACAGAAGAGTAAATATTCGGATTAGATCCTTTAAGGAGCAAGAGGGGGAGAACCCAAAGTTTTTGAGAGATATAATATTGGCATGGATTAAAGAATTGGACCCCCAGGAAGTGTGGGAGATGGCTGACATTGAGAGGATCCATAGAGTGGGCTATAAAAAGAAAGGAATGTTTCCAAGGGATATAATTGTCTAATTTGCCAACTATTACAAGAAAGAAAAGCTAATGCAAGCAATTAGACGTCTTGGTCAACTGATGCTACAAGCAACTCCAATCGAGGTTTATAATGATCTATGCCCTCAAACAGTCCAGTGACAGAAGAGCGTCAGACTGTGTACAGTTACCCTGCGGAAGAAGGCGATAACATATAGCTGGGGGTATCCAGTTTTTTTGAAATTTATGTGGAAAGGGAAACAACACAGAATAACATCATGTGAGCAGGGGATGGAGCTTCTGGAGAAGTTGGGTCTGGTCGACGCAACTGATGATGGAGAAACAAGGGTGGAAGAAGGAGCTGCAGGAGGAAGTAGTCAATAAAGAACTATGTTTGAGCAGGGATAAAGAATAGATTATAAGGGAGGGGAGGGTCAGCTGTCACTCCGGGATTGTTGGGTCGCTTCTCCCCCCCTGAAGAGTTCTAAAAATATTGGGGCCATTGCCCAGGAGGGCCTGGTGAGGAGGGGGGTGAAGTTTGGGGGTAAGTGTGGGGGGGGAGTGTAAGGGAGGGGGTATATGTATCACAGGGGGAGACCAATAAAGAGCTTTGTGTGAGGCATGATGGAAAATAAATTAAGAGTGGCAACCTTAAATGTTAAAGGGCTAGGAACTGTTATAAAAAGGAAGAGAATAGCATTATTAAAAAAAGAAAAAGCAGATGTTATTTTCTTGCAGGAAACTCATCAATCAAAGGAGGGTATAAATGAGCTTCGGATGAGGGATGTGGGTGTTTATGAGAAAGCATTGGGTACTTCCAAAGCTAGAGGAGTAGCGATAATAATTTCAAAAAAAATGTGGTATTAATGTTCAAAGAGTGAAGAAGGATGAATTGGGTAGATTTTTTATATTTTTTTGTATGTTAGGGGAGAAGGAATATATATTGATGAATGTATATGCTCCTAATGGGAAACAAATGGAATTCTTCAATGAAGTTTTTACTGCGGTGGGAGAAATGGGGAAAAAGAATATTGTAATGGCAGGAGATTTTAATATGGTATTAGATAAAGAAAAGGATAAGGATAATATATTAAAAGATCTTAAGACTGGTGGGAAGACGGGTTTAAGCAAATTAATGGATGGAAAAGAATTAATGGATGTTTGGAGGGTTTTAAAAGGGGAAGAAAGGAAATATACTTTCTACTCACCAAGGTTTAAGTGTTATTCTAGGATAGATTTTATTTTCGTGTCAAAAAATATGTTATCCAAAATTATAGATTGTGCTATAGGGGTTATTAAAGTCTCTGATCATGCAGTAATGACAGCGGATATTAAAATGAAGAAGAATTATAGAGAAGCAAAGAGGTGGAGAATGGATACGAGGATTTTAAATAATAAAACTATTGTTGAAAAAATAAAAAAAGAAATGCAGATAATATGGGAAATTAATGAAGTAGAACAAAACTCTCAAGGGATTTTATGGGATACAATGAAGGCAGTGGCAAGAGGGATTTGTATTAGGGAAAGGTGTACCCTAAGAAAACAACAGGAAGCACAAAATAAAAAGATAGAAAAGGAGGTAAGGGAATTAGAGGAAAAAGTAAGAGAGACAAAAGATATACGCCTATTTGCCCAAATTCAAGCTAAGAAGAAGGAATTAGAGAAAGAAGAGCTAGATCAGGTTCAAAAGGATTTGCTATATTTGAGGAAGGATTTTTTTGAATATAGTAACAAAAATTCTAGGATGTTGGCCAGGTCCACTCAGTCAAAAAGGGCTAAGAATACGATAGGGACAATTAGATAAGACAGGGAAAAGATGTAATTTAATGAAGGATAAATTAAATATATTTCAGGAATTTTATAGTGAATTGTATGCATCAGAGATGGGTCCACAGGTTAATGTAAGGGAATATGTAGAGAGGAATTGGAAAATAAGGTGTGTGTGGGTACCACACCTCAAGAAGGATGCAGACAATCTGGAGTGTATTCATAGGAGGGTGACGAGGATGATTAGGGGTCTGGAAACAAAGCCCTATGAGGAGAGATTGGCTGAATTCGAATGACACATTAAGCAATGGAGGGGTAAATAGCGTACTGACCAGGAGTTAAGCAAGCGCCCCTCCCCACACAACACACTGCAGCCGGCATTGCACGGCACCAGCAAACGCACCGGAGATTAACAACAAACGCGGCCGTGACTGGCAGCCCATGTTGCCTGCCCACCAACCACTGCAAGTCCTCCCAGAGGTATCCTAGCACACCCTACACCATCCATGGGCACCGGCATTGAAGCTGCAGGGGAACACGCCTCTCAAACCCCATTGGACGCTCACAGGCAGTGAGCGGGACACACCAGCCCTGGGCAGAGAAGAAGACAGGAGGAGCGGCCACACCAACAGAGCAGCCACCCCATGTCCCCGGCACAGCACCCCAACCATAGGCACCCACGCCCTGGCATACCTGATGCCCTGATGGGACCGGGCACAGGCTGGGCGGCGAGCCAGCAGACGGGCACAAAGCACGCATGCCCAATCCATCCCCCACAGCACACCACAGCCACATCCATAGCTGAGGAAGGCTGAGCATGGCCAATTCATAGGCGAGTCGTGGCCAAAATGCACACCCGGGCGCCAGAACTGGACGCCAGGCAGCCCTGCCCTGGGAGCGGCCCATGGCCACCCTACATGGGAGGTGCAGCAGCCGCAAAGGCACCCCACATCCCTGAGCTCCCACCCAAGACAAACCCCCCCGAGGGCAATACTTGCAAACATTGGAAAGAAGGCCAGAGAGGGGCAAAGTGAAAAAACTTTATTCAGTGGGGCGTATAAAAATGGTTATATGGCACAGCCACTGCGAAGCATGGGCAGATTAATCAGAAAGGATAGTCTACCCCAGGCTGGGCGAAGGTGACCAGGAAGACACAGTGGTTAGGGGTCAGCAGAGCATGGCACCTCAAAGCCACAAGCGTCAGATAGGGATGAAGGGAAGGCGGGTACGGTTGCACTGCCAGGAAGCAACGTCAGTCCACAGACGGCACCACACAGCTGAAGCTCACACTGGGGGTAGTGCAGCCAGATCCATTCACCGATCTTCTCATGCACTTGTGACACTTCCACACGAGCACGGCAGTCCCCAGCAGGGTTCACAGGCCAGGGCAACAGTGCAACGTCACGCCCATCCACAGCAATGAGGCCAGGGTGGTCAGCCAGTAACACATCCCCACGGGACTCACAGATGTTGTGCAGAATGCAGCAGCACACCATAACATCCGGGATGATGTCAGCATGCAAGTCCAGCAAGCTAAACTGGGAGCGCCAATGCTCCTTCAGCCACCCAAAGGTGCGCTCCACAGGCAGGCTGGAAGGCAGTGGTAGTAGTTGTATTTGCGCTGCATGGTGTTGCGGGGGTAGCAGTATGGGGCCATCCACCACGGCTGAAGGGCAAAGGCTTGGTCGGCCAGGAGCAAGGGCCCCATGGCATGCCCACACACGGAAGTGGGCCCAGAGGAGAGGAAGCAGCCTGACTACAGCTTGGCCATTAGGGGGGAGTTCCAGAAGAGGGCTGTGTCGTGGCTCCACCCAGACACACCCGCAAAGGCATCCAGGAACCGTCCCTTGGCACCCGCCACTGCCTGAAGAACCATGCTGTAGAAATGCTTGCAGTTGTAGTACTTCTCGCCATGAGATGGGGGGCCAGGATGTGCACGTGGGTCGAGTCCAGTGCCCCAACCACCCGTGGGAAGCCCAGGGCATGGAAACCATGCATGTTCTCCTGCTCATCCCCAACCCGGATGACGTCGGCCAGGTACAGCTCGTTCAGCACGCTCACCGTCTCCTGGAAGATCTCACATGCAGTGGACATGCCCACCCCGAAGACCGTTGACAGGGGCAGGCACCCCACATTGAATGCCAGCTTGTACAGCATCAGGGCCAAACAGCAGGAGACTGGAATGGATGGGCGCATGTTGGTACACTCCCTCTGCTGTACAGGGGCCACCTCGGCCACCAGTACATCGAATGTCACACGGGACATGTGGAAGCCCCCCCGGAAATGCTGATCGTCCCAGTCCTCCAAGTCCTGCATCTCCATCCACATGGCATCTGTCTGTGGGAGCACCCAGTGGCAGACGGTCTCACGCTGCTCAAGGAGGTCAGCAGATGTCTCCAGGTGGGGAATGTGGTGCAGGGCTACCATGGTCGTTCCTCTGGCCAACACCCCCGTAGTTTCCGTGACCACATCACACCTACACAGCAGTGGCAGGACGGCAGCCCAACAGCCCGGCAACAGGGCAAGGCCTCTGCAGCACCAAGGGACCAGTGACCGCTGCCTGTCCCGAACATCAGCCCCACGGGCAAGGCGCCACCCAGGCAGCGCAGCCGGGCATGTAGCACATCCTCCTCGTCGCCATCACCATGGTTCTGTGTAGCCGCCTGGATTGCCACCTGCAAGCCGGCCATAGCGAGGTCTTGGCAGGACATAGCCACTAGCAGTAGAAAGTCCAGAGGGGAGGCAGGCATGACCAGAGGGCTGGTGGGCATGTTGGAGCAGGAGGGCGGAGGGAGGGGCGGCACCATGGCCACCAATACGGGAGTGTGGGAACAGGTGGACAAGGCAGCATTGTTATGTCTGCTGCACACCTGCAAGACAGGGGAGTGAAAGGAAGTGGCTGAAAGCAGGGGGCGCTATGGGGCAGCACCGCTTCAAAACGATGTGAGGGAACTACAGAGGGGGGATGGGCACAGGTCGCCTATGCTGATGGAAGGGCCTATGGCCGCACAGGGATCGAAAGGTGGCACCGCCTGACGCTCTGCTCTAGATGTCGAATGTGATGCAGGAATTCTCCCAGGGCCATCTCCAGAGTGTGGAGGCGCCGTGCCATATGGGCCCTCCGCCTGCTGCGGACGGCACGGCAGAGGGAGTGCAGCTTCCATGGGGTGGGAAGAGAAGGGGGAGGGGAGGGAGGACAGCCATTAGTGACATGGAGGCCATAGTGGTTCCCATGCACCCAGTCCACCAACTTCCTCACCGCAGGGCCCTGCGGCGCTGGTGTAGGGTGCCTGCCTTCCTGCGCCGGCCGTGGCAACCGGCACGGAGCCAAGCGGACCAGTATGGTGCTGTCATCTCATCAGGATGGGTCTGCAAGGAGAGACAGTGGGGCTGGGATGTGCAACATTGTAGGATGTGCAACATTGTAACAGGTGGCTGCAGCATCTACTTGGCCTTGAGCGGGCAAAACGGGCCGAGGGAAGCAGTTGCCAGAGCACCAGGAGGCAATAAGGGGGCTCAGCATGGCATGGGGAGGGGTTGTCTACTACCAAGGATCCTCAGTGGATGGCCCAGGGGGGCCATTACATTCCTGTGGCTCAGGTCATGTCATGTGGAAAGGGCTCCTCCTCTCCATCCTCGTCGGAGTTGGGCGGGAAATCCCGGGCCCACTTGGCCCAGCTGCCTAAGCGTTGCCTCTCCTGCCCTCTGGTCTCCCCCCTGCCATCCCTGAGACACCTGCTGCAGCTGGCGCCACTCGTGGGGCCCAGTATGCTGCGGCCGCTGGTTGAGGCAGGTACTGCTGAGGCGTTATGCATCCGTATGGCGGCATGTAGGGGGCAGGCTGAGGGGCGCCATGGTACACTCCCCGGAATGCCTGGGCAACTTCCCTGAGGACCTTGGTTTGGCGGTTGATGGCAGCTGTGCGCTCACGCATGCCTCAGTCGATGAGGGTGTCGGTGGCTGCCATAGCCTCGGTCATCCTGGTGACATGGTCATCCAGACCATGGCGCACCTCCTGCCCCACCTCCCGCATGGCTTGGGAGCATCCATCCATGGCTTGGGTGGCCGTGCACATCATCCATATGGCTAGAGCTCACTCCTTGGTGCACCTGGTCTCCTCCTTGCCCGCCATGCATGTGAATAGCTCATGGATGCGGCCTCCTGTCACCTCCGGCCATGACCAGGTCCTTCGCCACCTGCAGTTGCGCAGACGGGCACACCTCTGTGCGTAGAAGGGCATGGTGTGTGGCTTGACCCCAGTTCTGTTATTGTGCATGACAGTCTCCTTGAACTTTCTCTTGAGTCCATGCAGCTTGTCCTTGCATTGCTTGGCATTGTGGTTATGACCCTGTTCCCGCATCTGCCTGGAGAGCCAGGGGTAGAGCTGGTCATGCTTGGCTGTGGCCATGATCCTCTTTGTTTCCCAGCTGCCCCACAGTTCTGTGAAGTCCCCGATTTCCACCTCGGACCAGTGCTGCACTCTGCATCTTCCCGGGGGGTCCTGGCTGTTCCCCTCTCCTTAGGTTTGCTCTCGGTTGGAGTGCCACGGCTATCCTCTCCCTCTGGGTCTATGGTGCCGGTAGAGGTTCGTTAAGGTGTTCCTGGGTGTCTCTGGCCCTCACCTGGTGTTCCCCGTCCCATGTGCTTGTGGAATGGTTGGGGCTGGTGGGCTGTCATGATTGCTGGGAATGTACCCTGTTTGGCGGCGGAGGTGTTGTTGCTGGCTGTGGGCGCTTCATGACCATGGGAATGTTGTGCATACCTTTACTATAATAAATTTTGTTCCTCTCCAGTGTTTTTGAGCTCTCGAACATTTCCACCATAAATGAAAGTAATCACCTATTGGTCCTGTTCAGAAGACACCTCAAAACAAGGGCACCCTTTGCATTGGCGTTCTACGCGGCTTGGGGATGGCCACAGCCAGTGAGCACTGTCTAGCCATGTTGGGTAGATGAAAGGGGGCTTGGTGACCACCGCTTCCCCGGCCTGACTGCTTCCGGGTAAGGCAATGGGAGAGGGTACATGGCTGTTGGGGGCGTTTTCACCTGGATTGTGGTGCTCCCTGCTGGGTGGGTGGGCAGTGCCCCATGTACCTGGGTGACTGGGGCATCTGGGGGTGGCACATGTCCTGTGGCTTCCCCCCTCCTTTGCCCTCATTCCCCTATTGCGGCTCTGTTCAGTTGGTGGCTTTGCTTTTATGTTTGGATGCTGAACAGCCGCACGGAGCGCATACTTCCAGGAGCTGGGACCTTGTTGAGCTCTGTGCCACCTGACGGGGGGGGGGGGAGGCGGAGGCAGGAGTCTTTGGTTGCTATGGCGACGTCGGCATCGAGCTGTTGGGGGTGTGCCTCAGCGGTCAGCCATGTTCAGCCGCTCTTGCCGCTTGCCTCTATGGGCTTCTGTGGAAATGTTCTCAACGCACAGAATTAACGCACGTGCCCCTCCACATGACCCTTTAATCAACTGGCTTTGGGCTAAACAACGTGCAAGTGCGTTGTTTCTCTTCATTGTTTATTTTGCCTGATTAGCATACTGTCGGTTGTGTGTGCATTGTGTGTTGCTCTCCACACGACACGATAAGCAACGCAACTGATGGTTGGCTGCCCCCCCATCCATTGCTTAATGTGTCATCCAAAACCAGCCATAGTCAGCTAACTCTCTTCCTGATTCAGCCATTACAGCTGGGTCTGCTTGGAGTGGGAACTTTCCCTCCTCCCAGGTAGAACCTTGATCTCCAGTAGACTCTGGGCAAAAGGATCTTTCTGCAGCCAAGCAGGCCGGAGCCTAACAATGACTCTTGAGTCTCCTACTTGGTCTGCCAGCCCCTGTGCTCTGCAGAGCAGTGGAACAAGAGAGAAAAATTGGAAACCAAGGCAGGGTTCAGGATGCGGTTGAAGGGTTTCTTCAGGACCCCAGGTTTTGACATCACTGTGATGGGATTCCTCAGGCTGCCCTACATCTTCTAATGGAGTGGGTTTTGAAGTGGAATATCAATTCTCCTCCCCTGATCTCTGTTTGGTCTGAAGCCTGACTCATAATCACCTCTTCTATAGATTACTGTCTCTATGTGGAGCTGCTCTTGAAAGGTGTTCAGAAACTACAGCTAGTACAAAACACAGCTGCTGGACTGCCTGTACTGTGTTTCACAGACCATATAACACAATTTTTTTATTAACTGAGCTGGTTTTCAGTATATTTCTAAGTACAATTCAAGCTGCTGGTTGTTACCTTCAAGTCCTAAACAGTTTGGGATCAAGATATTTGAATGACTGCCTCAGGACTGTAGGGTTGTGCCATGAGCCATTTTTTAATGAATTTTCTTGAATAGCCTGCTCTGAATTGACATAGGGCATGAGTGCTAACAGAAATTACGTTGCATTAGCATGTGACCTCTAGTGCAGTGCCAATTGCATTAGCTGGTGCAATGCATTTTCTTGGGAATCCCGCTGTGCCAACTAACACTATTAGTGTTGCACTAGAGGTCTCTTACACTAGGGCAATGTAATTTATTGGTATGGGATAAATATAAAAGCCCAAACACATCTACCTTAAGTTAAATGACTGAAGATTTGGATTTGGCTAGCAAACAAATGGATAGAAAATAATTGTTTTCAGTATAAAAACCTATTATCTCAAAATAATCAAGTTAAAGGAAAATTACGTTATAGGGATCCACCCCAGTTTGAATATTTTCAAACTGAATTATTGTTGACTGAATTAATAATTAAAATCCAATATTTAAGAAATAAAGGATTTGAAAAAAATAATGATGGACAAAATAGGAGTGTAAAGACAAAAGTGTAAAGTGGAAGTGGAAGGACAACATGGCCCTGTTCAGAAGACACCTTAAACCATGTCTTTAACCATGGTGAATAATACAAAAAGCCATGTTTTGTGGTGTGTTCTGAACAGGACCAATAGGTGATTACTTTTATTTATGGTGGAAATGTTCGAGAGCTCAAAAACGCTGGAGAGGAACGAAACTTATTATAGTAAAGATTTTGGGATATGAAATTCCTTTGGACCTGGTAATTTTTCTTTTGAACTTTATTGAGGGGGTCAATAGTTCAAGAGCACAATGAATTCATGTCTTATGTTTTAGCTGCTGCTAGGATATTATACGTAAGTTACTAGAGATCTCAAAAACTTCCTTCTGTGAAAGATTGTTATGAAAAATGTTGGACCTAGCAATGATGCCTAAATTAACTCATAGTAGAACAAAAGAGAATAGGCAGAGATGAAAAATAGAAATCTTTTATTGATTATTGTAAAAAAATAATTTAATATATCCTAACATGAACTGTTTTTCTTTAGATTTCTTCTGAAAGGTTTATGTTAACAAAATATTATATGTATTTTGTTCTTTTTCAGTCCTTAATTTATTGAAGCTTATTCTTATATGGACATTTATTATTAGAATAAGATGTATTTTGCCCGCATATTTTATAATACTGTATAACAAATTGGCATTATTATGTTTAAATAACTATGATAAAAATAGGGTGGGAGAATGAAAAGACAAATCATCCACTCGGAGCATCCTTCTGAAGGCATGTAGAAAGTAGGCAGTTGTAGGACTATCTCAGATCTTATGCCAGCATACACAGCATATAAATACATGCCCTTAAAAATAACACCCTTCATATAGTTGTGCTTTGAACTGTTTCCTCCCCATTTAAGTCATTTTGTTTCATGTTTAAAAGAATATTATAAAAGTGGTGGTGGCGGAGGGATTTAAACCATCCATTTGGAAGAATATTGCCAGTTTAGAGGAAGTGATCTTCAGTATAATCCTCCCCCCGCCGCCCCCACCCCACCCCCACCATCATTTGGAAGTACTTTGCCATTAGAGAGGAAGAGTTCTGCTCCTTTAAACTGGCAAAGCACTTGCAAAATGACAAGGAGAGAAAAGTTACACTGCAAGAGTTCTCTCTCCCCTCACTGGCTCTGACTCTAAGCAACTATTTCCCCTCTTCCATAGCGCCCCCTGAAAAGCCACCAACATACAAGGGATATGTGGATTTTTGTATCTGAGGAGCATTTCACAAAGCTCCCCATTTAGCTCAGCCCTACTTTTGACAGCAGTCCAGCAGTGATATTGCATTTGCAGTAGTGAGCCAGGCTCAAGGTTTACAGGATATCAAATTTTATACTCCCTAGTGTAATGTTTATCTGTATGGGATATAATAGTTTCAAATTCAATTCAGAGAAATTATTGAAATCATACTTATATTGACCTTCTTCACTAGCTGTTATTCTTGCATAACTACACATTCATATACATAGCGACATGCAAAAAGAGAGAGAGGGGTCTGCTTCTAAGTAGTGTTCTGTCTTGTGGCAATGTAAAGTTCACTGATCTTACTTGATTTTTAAGGCTAGTAGCTTCAAATCATTTTTTTTTCTCTCCTAATCTTTTTATTCCATAACTTGGGCTATTATTAATGCCTCATTGGAACAAACTAGGAGAATCCACATCAGGTTCCAATTATAATTGTCTACAAGATGCACCCACTAATTACAGTAACAGCAGTTTTCAGACTCAAAAGTAAGAATTTGATTAGCCTTTCTGAAGCTGCCCATTCTACTGCTAAGTAATATCCTTTAGGAGAAAGAGATACTATCCTTGATGTCTAAGAGAATATAGTTACTTTTAGAAGTTAATTTTTGATTAAATTAATGAAATGACTGGTAATGCTAATGCATTGCACTCTCAGGTAATATTGATTTGAGATTTAAAATTTAATGTTCTACCACTGGAATATATGAAATTGCTCATTTATCATTTAACAGCAACTAAAATGCCCATAACTTACAAATGGAAATTAACAAAAAACTTATCACTAATGTATTGGCTGCTGAACATATGGGATACAGTGCATAAGTTAACATATTTTATTAGAGGAAGAAGATGTATTCAGGTGAAAAATGGTGAGTGACATTATTTCTTCGTTGATCTGCAGGCCATCCTTAGGTGGCCTTCTTACATCATCGTATAGGCAGCATCAAGAGTCCTTGGCAGCGGAAAGAGAGAGGAGACGTCAGGAGAGAGAGGAGAGGTTGCAAAGGATAGAGCGGGAAGAGAGAAACAAATTCAAGTAAGAGGAACATTCTATGAGGATTTCTTATCTTTATATAATAGAACGGAAAAATAATTTGTTACATTCCTGCTCTCTGTGTGGATGATAATATCTTCACATTGGTCTGTATTTGCACTTCAAAGGAAACTGGGAACCATGGCATCTGATAAACCGGCCACCAGTTTGAGCATTTCCTTGTTTTCATTCCCACAAACCATACAACATACAATATGAAAGCCTTTTCATAAAGCCCTCTCTTTATAGCTTTGATACATTTAAATCATTGCAACTTGTAGCACCTTGTCTTTACAGTTTTCACTTCACTTTCAATAATCTTAGGCCTATTGAACAATGTTGATTATTTTTTTAAAAAAAACTCTTCCTGACCACATACGGACAATTGCTTTATAAGTAATTCTGTAAATGAAAAGCCTGTAAAATAAGAATGCAAAATAGCAGAAGCTAGCAGAAGTTCCAGAAATATCTATTTCCATTATGTGCTGATGATTTTTTTTCAACGAGTTTTGCTTAGGAGTATATTCACTATTTTATACATAAGTTTAAAGTCATTTCATTGATGAGACACACTTTGTCATCTTTTCATTATGAGATCCACTTGTACATTTGTCTAACATGGTGCTAAATTATGCCTCTCGTAATTTCAAAAAGTAATTGGCTAATTCTGTAATGAAACCAGGGCCCCAGCATTATTTTTTGTGTACCTAGTACAAGCTTGCAACATCGGTCCCCTCTCACTCACATATCACAATTTCATCCCAAACATATGATTTGTATTTATAGCCATATATTTTGCCTCTAAAACCTACCAGAAGCATAGACTCCCACAGTGTCCCTGATTATTATGGTGTTTTGCTCCTCCTGAACTAGGAACTCTGGAACTAATAATTGTTGAGAGAGCATGCTACAAGTCGTAGTTTAACTACAAACTATTTTTGTTCTAGAAGACCCAAGGCCAGCAAGTCAATGTTCAGAATATTGCTTGTTCTGCTCTAACATTGCTTATGATTCTCTCACAAGATGTGGACAATAGGTATAGGCTGACCATATGAAAAGGAGGACAGGGCTCATGTAACTTTTACAGTTGTAGAGAAAAGGGAATTCCAGCCAGCGTCATTTGTATGCAAATAGTTCCTGGTGAAATTCCCTCTTCATCACAACAGTTAAAGTTGCAGGCACTATACTAGAGTGACCATATACAAAAGAAGGCAGGGCCCCTGCAACTTTAACTGTTGTGATGAAGAGGGAATTTCACCAGGAAATTTCATATGGTCAGCCTATATATAGATATAGGAAAATGAATTTTCATGAGCGTTCTCAAGCATGATCTACAATAAAGAGTAATTTCTTTTCTTCATAGTCATCCAATTGCAGCCTAGGCCAGGCCCCTATCATTACCAGATTTCTGGGCCTAGGTCAAGTGTGTTAGCAGAAGCAGCTAAATAAAGCAGGCTGAATCCAGAAAGTGAAGGGTTTGGCAAACACTACTGAGTCAAACAAAATTGTTACAATAAATCTGCTGTAAATAATAGTTTACAGGTAAAGTCCCCTGGCTAAGCAGCAGAGCAGGCCAAGCTTCCAACAAAACAAAACCACTACTACAGAACATACCAAACATTAGTCTTTTTATACACAAGAAACCCAGGCTTAAAGGAAACGTATTTGACTCCACCTGGCTGGTAGACAACATCCCACCCCCACCTGACCCCTGTTTACACTCAAGACTCTAATACACCTCGAACTGTTCATTAGCTCTATACTTGATGTTTGATATTTCACCTACTAACTCCTTTAAAAACTCCAAGAGCAAATTAACTTTTCCCTTTATTTGGTATGATCCCCAGCCATTGCTATTCCAACAAAGTATATCTTTCCCTCGCCCCTATGTTTGGGCCCTGAGTGAAACAGATATAGTGAATTACTTATCAATAACTGAGAATTCAGTAAATTCATAAATGAATTACATTTACTGGCATATGTTTCTTGCTGAAGAGGTTCTCCCAGGCATTGGGCTAATTCTCAGTAAGATGGTATGCCCAATGGCTGCCAAGTGTATGGTGGCTCTAGACCTGAACACATTTTGGTACTATTCACAAGAGAAGTTCTGGATGGTACCTATCTCAGGGTTAAACTAGATGTGACTTTAAGCACAGTTTTGAATCAAGTGATTGCAACTGACTACATCTCTTTCTTTACCTAAAAATCTGGTCTCGGGATTTCGGGGATGGGGATTAACCCTTTTTCCTCAGGTTGTTTTTTTGCTGAAAGAGCAATCTTGTCCTCTGAAACTGCTATTTGCCCTTCTTTTCAGCAGGCAAATGGCATAATGGAGAGTTATACACAACTTCCCCCCATGCCATGATCAAGATTGCCCCCCCACACATGCACACACTGTAGCACATGTTTGAAAAAAACAGTGGCCAGTTATAAACACATGATTAAAAAATATAGTTAAAGTCACATCTAGTTTGACTCCAGCAACTGGGTGAATTCACTCTCATTCGTGAGTTCAGCATTTGTGCGTGTGTGTGTGTGTGTGTGTGTGTACATGCTCAAAAGTAATTAACAGAAAAATATATTGAGTTGATTATTGGTCCATCTGTCCCAATACTTTGAATGACGACACCTCTACAGAGTCTCAGCCAGGGGACCTTGGACACTACCTACCTGGACCAACATGGGAGCAAACATGGAGGCAGTGGTAATTACACTGAGAAAGATGAAGATAATTTTAATTTCTTTATCAGACAAAGAACTAGGGCAGATGCTCAACTATCCTAAGTAATTCCATGGGGTTTTAAATACTTAGCTTTGACTAGATCATACCATATCCTCCTATGAAAAAAACTTTGATCATTTCTCTACATCAGGGGTTGACAGAAATTAGCTCTCAAGAAGTTTTGGTCTTCAACTCTCAGCATTCCTGACCAGTGGCCATGCCGACAAGGGCTTCTGGGAATTGAAGTCCAAAACATCTAGAGATCAATCTACTCCCCACCTATGCTGTAGATAGTATCAATGAATTGCAGCTGGCAATATCTGACTTTTAAAAAATTGCACATGTCATCATATATGTCTTTTATTAAGGAACGTATTTTGCTTTCATTACTCTTGCTTCTTTTGCTTTTTCGTTTGCTGTACTTTCCTGTTTTTGTTTTATTTTCCCTGTAACTTTATGCACCTCTGTTTTATAGTCGTAATTATCTAGACAAAAGAGAAGAGCTAAGACAAGCAAGAGAAGAGAGGTTTGTACTTACCACTGCTTTTGGCTGCTTTGCATTTCTTATGTCTTTTCTTTAGAGGTACTTGATTTTGTAAACATGCTTCTAAGTAGGCTTGCAAAGCATGGCTTAATTCAGTAACGCACACAAAACAGTGTCATCTCACTTCAGTAAACACAGCCATCAAATAAGGGAATAGTCATTGCTGAAGGTTTGGCATGTAACATATAGTTGGATTGCTTTTATAAATAGATCCTAGATTCTGAAACTGTGGGCCAGGAACTTGGTCTCAGGACACCAGCAGGGTAGAGGGTCAAACTCTGGGTGTGGCTCAGTGCTGCTGATGATAGGAAAGCAGTGATAGCCAACCCCCTCACCAAGAAACCTTGTGTATAAACTCTATAAGCTGTAGCTAAAAACAGGAGTGACTCTGTTTTTGTCCTTCAAGTCAAGGTCTGGATAATGAGGTGGACTGAATTGACACAGGGGTTAGGAGGACATTGCAGCACTCATGTTAAAATCTTTAGTATTCATTCAATTTGACCTTTCCATTTTGATGTACAAGTGCCTAATCTTAGAATCTACATACATTCACCTTATAAGTATATAGTTGCCCTGAGGCTGGCAACTATATGCTTATAGTTGCCAGCCTCTGAGGCAGAGTAAGTTTTGAAGGGAAGTCCAAGTTCCAAACATTTGATAAATATTGATATAAATAGAAAAGAAACCCAAGTTTATTTGCCCAATTATTTGTTGAAGTATTCTAGAATATTATACAAAATAATATAATGTAATTTATTTTGGAAGTCTCTAAGAGGTTTTCTAAGACCTAAGATCCACAGCTTGATTTTGAAGAAATGCTGAACAGCTGAGTGAAATCCATAATCTCTTTTCACAACAATAATATCACTATGGATTTCAGTGGAATCAGAATTGCACCCTAAAATTGCAATTCTGAAAGCACTTTTGGATTGACTTCAGTTGGGTGTCTTTGCTTTCAGACAGTGGGTTTCTAGCCATTTTTCAGTTTAGTTCCTGAGAATATTCTTGTTTTTTATATTGCAGGTGTGGATCTTTCTCATTTTAAGCTTCATTCCTAATGTTAAAAGGCAGCTGAGGTTAAAGGAGGCTGTATATATTTTTTTAATTTAAGACCCAGTGTGAAATTAGGGATTTGGTCTATAAGTTACATAAAGATATATGCAGTGCCATCCTTGCCACGCTTCAGTTTCTCCTGTAATTTGCAACAGTGGCTACTGTTGCAAATTACACTAATAGAGAAGTTTGATCTTTGAGCCTTTGTCTTTGGCATCTAAAGTGTTCAGTGTAACATGAAAAATCTTATGAAATGAAACCCCTGACTTACATATAAACACCCTGCCCTGGAGGGTGAATCCTATTTAATTACATTTAGTTAGGCTGACCATATGAAAAGGAGGACAGGGCTCATGTAACTTTTACAGTTGTAGAGAAAAGGGAATTCCAACCAGCGTCATTTGTATGCAATTAGTTCCTGGTGAAATTCCCTCTTCATCACAACAGTTAAAGTTGCAGACATTATACTAGCGTGACGGTATACAAAGAAGGCAGGGCCCCTGCACCTTTAACTGTTGTGATGAAGAGGGAATTTCACCAGGAACTAATTGTATACAAATGACACTGGCTGAAATTCCTTTTTCTCTACAACTGTTAAAGTTACATGAGCCCTGTCCTCCTTTTCATATGGTCAGCCTAATTTAGTAGAAATGTGTTACTGCTTTTTGAGAAACAAGATTTGCAGCTTCAGGTTGCAGCCCACTAAATAATGTTCTACACAACCATTTCTCATTGCTTGGTGGAGACATGACTTGGTGAGCATGATAGTTGAGGGATGGAGAGTGGGATGCCATGAGAAGGCTAGAGTGGCTCCATGGCCCTTTAAGAAGTCACAGTGCATTACCCCATATTGGCAGTTTTAAGCTAAAATATGCTGGTTGTATTTTGGCCCTTTTCCTTTTGCCTTGCCGCTTTGTCTGTTGGCCCCACCCACCACTGGAATGTGGCCCCCAACAGCTTCTATGAAATTGAATTCAGCCCACAGGATGAAAGCAGTTCAACACCCCTGCTGTATGTAATAACAGTATTGTTTTCCATTGATGACAGACTCCTTTTCTCTTACTGGTCTTGCTTTCCAATCAGCTTCTGCAGAGGGCAGGCAATCTATTACATCTCCGCATTAGACGTGATTGGATTATTTAATCACTCTGATGCAAGATGCAGCAGAATTACACACTTCCAAAGGAGGCTTCCCATTGCATTTCTGCATAATTACTGCTTGTCAGTAGTGCTTCTCTCCATCTAAACAGTAACACAGAAATACAGGGGATGAGCTCCTCTGAGCTGGGTAATTCTCTTTCACACTTTATAAAGGTTAACCTTTTCAGGTGTAAGAATGAAGTGTATCTCCAGATTTAATTTGGGGGGAAATTATGCCTCACTTATCAGAATTTTAGGAAACATTGCACTATTGCTCAGGAAGATGAGATCTCTGTTTTCCCTATTGCATATTGTTATTGGGAAGTGTTTACAGGCAATACTGGAGACAGAACACACTGTCAGGGATGCGAGGTTAGTCTTGATTCACCTTTTTGAGGAGTTCACTTCTGAGTGAGACAAACAGAGTCTACTTTTACATCTGTATTCATAAACGTATCCCATGAGCAAATAATGGTGGATAAAATTAGCAGACATACGGAAGAGGCACATATTTCAAAGTTATTTTGGTCTGAACGTATAAAGAACTGTATGGAGAAAATGATTGGTAGCTGGTCTTAATAAACAGTTAGCAAGTCTTGCCTGCCTAAAATGCAAAACAGATGTATCTTTGTTCTTTTCAACTGACTTTGATGAATAAACTATATGTGACGTCATATCCAAGCTATTGGATGTCTTGAGTCCAACCGAGAAATCTTTTAGATTTTTTTTTAAGTTTCCATTGTAGACACTGGAGAGAACAAAATGAATTCCAATGCACTGCTCTTAGAGCAAATAGAAGCAGGTTCAGAGACTCAGACAGTTCTTAGTCCAAACATTTATAAGTGGTATTATTTACTGCAAGATCTGTTTTCCTGTGAGGCACTAAGCTTTTCCCCCTTTCTCTTCATCAAGACTGGGAATGGGTCTTCCATCATTTGGGGATCTGGGAGGCATTTTTGTGAGGTAAAGAGGGAGAAAGGAAGAGCTGATAAATGTTTCCAAGAGGAAGAAGATAGTTTTCTTCAAAGTGCAGTATCTGAGGTCTGCTTAATATTATCTTGTGGTTTGACATGAGCAATATAAACCACTCTGGGTATTTATTTATTTTTTTGCCCTGGTGCATCTCTCCCCCATCCCCCACCCTAAAGACTAACCCAGCAGTCAGTTTTGCCATGTACCTCATGTGTCAGGAAGTCAGCTCTTTTCCTGCATGTGTTTCATCCATAAACAAGCACCAACTACAGCTTTCTCCTTCACCGAATCCCTTTGGAATTTAACTTTCAGATACAAATACTTGGAGAAATTGGCAGCTGAAGAGTATGAGAAGGAGCTGAGAAGTCGGAGTTTATGTAGGGGCAAGAGTGACTTGTCCTTGAATTTGGGTTCTTCTTCAATCCCAACTACTCGAATTCCCAAGTGTGTCAGCCCAGCTTCAACAGATTCTCAGGAGGGACCAAAGACCCCTGTGACAGCTTGCAAGATTCCTCAAACCCCAGAAGGTAAGTACCAGTGAACCTGAAGGGAAAATGAGCAGCTCTTGTTTCTAGCAGTTTAACTAGATGCAGTGTTATAGACGCCAAGGTATCCCACTTCACAAAAGTCTGGTATCTATTGTTGGCAAGTCAGTTGTCTCTTAGATATCTCACTGATATCTTACGAATAAATGATGAAATTCAGGATGTTATTAGTACTTAGATTTTCTTCTGATTTCACATAGTTATTAAGAGCTATAACATATATCACATTGCATTTGGCATTATGATCTTGCATATCAGTACTTACAAACTAAGGGTGTTCCAACTAAATTTAAACATTTTAAAGTCCCATTGGCTTCAGTGGCAGGTTTAAGCATATGCTTAAGCCACTCCCATTAAAATCAGGGCAAAGTAACTTGGGCTAAATTGTGCCCTGAGACAGCTGTGCCTCTGCTAGACTTCGATCCAGAGGATGAATCAGCAAAACTTGTCTGTGCCTTGGATGGCTTTTAAGTGTCTGTCCTGCCCCCCTTCCGCCCTCCAAGAGTCATGCATGCTGATTAACAAAATTGGTTTCTGATGTGGGGAACTGTTGCCGAGTGTGAGAGGGGAGGCATTAGCCTAAATGTTTATTTGTATTAGATTTAAACAATTGTTAGGCACCATGTGGATTTTTTTAATGGAAAGGTAGGATATAAATGTAATCATTATCATTATGGATTGAATTGTGCTTAAGGAATCTCTGAAAAATGCAATTGTGGGATGACAAGATTAGTCTTGGAGCACACATAGTGCTGAATGGGGAAAAAACAGAAAAATGCTTTTTGGGTGCACACACACAGCCATCGAAAATTTAACAAAACTAATGAAACAAGTACAATTACCTAGGGAAGGAATAAAGTGCGTTATCTGGCAGCCCAAGTTCATTGCTTTTAAGTCTCATTGATTTCAATGACAAGTTAAGCACATGCTTAAATCTTTCCTACTGAGATCCATGGGATTTAAAAGTTCTGAGCTTTGACTGAATTGTGACTTAAGGAGTTTCTTTGGAAATCTGCTGACGTATAAAGAGATGTGCAGTGTACAGGTGTGACTTCTGTACTTGAAGGTAAGACTGTTAACTTCTCCCTTGTGGGGGAGAGGATCCTCAAAATATCGTATACTTCATGATTAATTAATATTTCTGTGACTGATGCATGCTCAAACCAGTTTTCACTGTCATGTACTTTGGCATGAAGATGCCTCTATGATTTGAGTTCCTTGGCTTTATTGGCTGTTATTGCTTGGAGCATGCTGTAAAAGAACTACCATTTGAAGAAAGAATTGATATTGTATGTTGAATTTGGGTGTGCTGGTGTCAAACTTCATTTTGGTTTGCATGGTTTTTTTCCTCTGCATTACTTTTTTTCCTGTGTATTAGATTCCCCACAAAGACTGTGTATCTGTGAAATCACTTTTACTCAGAAATATTCAAAATGGCAGTTATTCAAACCCAGTGTCAGGCATTCAAAACTCATTTTTCCCCTTTCGTTAGGATTTCTCAAATCTCTGCATGGAGAGCAACTATATCTTTTATGATGATTATTTTAGCATACGTCTCTGGGAATTATTCCAAACATTACATTATAAAATGGCATACTTTGGTATGTGTGGGGAATAGATTTATAACAAGTACCCAAGTTAACTCTCAGCAGTTGAGGTGTGGAATTGCTTTCAGCAGACAGCAGGTGTTTGGGGCTTTGCCAGAGGAACACCTGATAATGATTAGCAAATGTGCAAAGTTGTGGAACTTTGCAAGAGACTACACTTACATTTAGATATACTTTGAGGGTGAATGAATCATAGAATCAAAATGAATCATAGAATCAAAATCATAGAATCAAAATCAAAAGACAGCAAAATGTTTTGCATAGTATTTCATTTCATTTCTTATATTTCTATACCGCCTCATAGCTGAAGCTCTCTAGGCGGTTCACAAAAATTAAAACCATTAAAAATACATTATACAAAGTACAGAACCATTTACGTAAAAATATATAAACAGACAGCATACACCCAGAGCCTATCTACACTACTGCTTTAAAATGATATAAAACAGTTTATAACAGTTTTGAGAACGGTTGGGGCCCAGGACACACTCCATATACAGTTTTCAAAACTTTTTCAAAGTGTTTTATCCTGCGTGTGTAGATAGGCTCCCAGACAACACAATCTAAAAACATTTTTTTAAACCATCAACCAAAGACAATCCATTAAAAAAACTCATTATATGCTGCCAAATGCCTGACAGAAGAGGGCAGTTTTACTACCTGGCACTGAAAAGATAATAACGTTGGCACCAGGCGGGCCTCGTCAGGGAAATCATTCCTTAATTGGGGAGCCACCACTGAGAAGGCCCTCTCCCTTGTTGCCACCCTCTGTGTCTCCCTCGGACGAGGCACCTTGGATGCTGAACGTAGTATAGGGTCCCAGCATCAGAAAGATCCATACCCACATGGATATTCACTTTCCCTGAGAAGACCCCTGTCTGCTTCACATATCCCCATCCAGCCTTCCCTCTTCCTCAAGTGCTGCATTCACAAAACAATGGATCATGACTTAAAATTACAGTGTATAATTACCAGGAACTAAACCCCATTGATCTCAGTTGGTCTTACTTCCAAGAAAAAACAATGATGACAATAATGAGCTAGCCCCAGGAGAAGGGTTGTTTCACGAATTTTTGAAGAAGGCAATGAAGGTCCCACTTTCCAAATTTTACACTTTACTTTGGAAAAGGAAAACTGAGAAAGGTAACTTTGTACAGTTAACTTCATAAGCAAGAGAGCTACAAAAGCTAAGGGTTGAATGTGGAAGCAGGTGAGATTTGTGATATCTGGAAATATTTTAGTTTCAATGTAGATTTCATATATGAGCTACATACCTACATTTGTTTTGGAATTTGGAGAAGATTGTAGTCCTAGCTGAGTGTTGGAGAAATGCAGTGGTTTTTCTTTTGTTAGTTTGAAAGGCTGCAGCAAATCTAGAAAATATGAGCCATCTTGCTTAAATCCTGTCCACAAAGACAACCAATTTCTCAGATACCAAGCACTTGCTCATGATCACTTAGTGCACATTCATTATCTTCAGCATACTTTCTCATTGCATTGGAATTGTCTAGCATTCCAAAACATTGTTTTTCAGATTTTGTGATCTTTCATAATAGCAATCTCACATTTGTCCAGATTGTGGTGCTCTCACAAGAGATGGGGAACTTTATTCCATACCAAGAAATAAGAGCCCTGCACATATTATGCATCATGATTTTCTCTAGGAATCACAGATTTCTAAAATATTTCTGGACATCGGTGATTGTGGATGAAAAGAAATAAAGTGAGCAGAGAGGTTTTTTTTGTTTTTAAAAGGGGTTCCCTCTGTTAAAAGGAAAGTCAGTCTGCTTTATCTGTTGACATACCCACTAGTGCACCCTTCCCAAACCTCGTGCCAACATATATGGAGGGCACCAAGTTGTGGAAGACAGCACTAATGTATGTTTGATATGTGCAAGGATGCCTCACATTTCTTTTTCATACTTTCAATATGTGTTCTACAAGAGGCTCTGCCCACCTTGAATACATAGAAAAGGGGAGAATACAAAATCAAAGTTTAGATGCTTCATTAACAGCATAATGCTATACATGTGTATACAAGTAAGTCCCATTGAGCTCAATGGGTCTTTGAGTAGACATGGATAGGAATTTTAATATGAAAATGTGGCAGGCTAACTAGTGTATAGTCTAAACTATATATTTGGAAATGCTCACATGACTGATACCTTGGCAAGTTAATGGATGTGGAGACAAGCCACATGGACTAGGAGTTTCTAGAATTTCTAACGGACCAGTCTACATGAACAAAATCTAGCAACAGCTATGCCTAGATGTTTGGAATACAGTTTCTTGATATTATCATAATTTGTTAGTGAAGACAGATTTTTCAGGAAAATTAGGGCTAAACTGGAACTGTGGCAAATGTTAGCTCTTCTTCATGGGAACTTCCTGAATGGAACATAAGGCTGATTTAGCACAGGTTTCAGTTGCCTACGGAAGCTTACAAACAAGCCATGAAGGTGATAGCCTTCCCCTGTAGTATGTACACATTGGGATGCTGTTTTTGTAATTTGGATGGGTACAGCATGTTATTTTTGGCAGGACACACCAGATCCTTCCAACTCTAGTAGGGTGACCATATTTTGGAAACCAAAAAGGATGACAGCATGGTCGGCTCCCAAGGGGGCATGCCCACCAACATGTCTGGCCCAAGGGGGCGTGCCAGCACCTAGGGGGTGTGCCCACTTGTACATAGCCTTGGTCACATATCTGATTTTGCAGCACACAATTAAGACAAATCTGTTCTACATAACATCTTAATGCTAAAATCACTGAAATAAATAACAACGTATCTGAAATTAACTTCATTTACTCCGACTTTTGTAGCTTTTGCTGTACTTTGAAGCTTTTGCTATACTCTGTGTGATACATTCTCCCCTTCCCTCAAATGTCTTTTCTGACTGTATCCTCAATCTGCTGCAAACTGCTGCTGCTTTTAACAGGGCTTGCTGCCAGCTGGCTGGCTTTTTTATTTTTAAATTTCATTTTTTTTTAACCTTGTGTATGATTGTCACAAGTTTCTCTTGTGGGTGGGTGTTATGGGTGGCAGACACTACTTTGCCCATATATACATTAGCTTATCAAGGCTTGCACATTGACACCACTTCTCACATACAGATTTTGAACTCTTGTCTACTTCCTGAACAAACACGCGACTCTGAGACCAGTTACAACAGGTGTCTCTGGGTTGTCTGTGCAGCCTCTGTTGTCTCTCTAAGTCATTGCAGCTAAACCAAAGCCTCCAGTCTCAAACAATCTCCCTCTTTCTCTCTGCCAAAGTCTCCCGATGATCCAGCCAGGCCGCACACTTGTGGCCTGGGGTACTGCTTATTGTTTGGTCGTGTCTGGTGACTCTTACTTTAAAAAACTCCACTGCCAGCTGCCTCCACCCCTCCCCTCCTGCACACCTGCTCAACTCTGATGCACTCTTAAAACACTCTGGGTGACAAGCCAACCTCTCAGGGCCAAGCTACAGGTGAATCTGGGTTGCCTTCAGCCTCTCTCTGCCTTCGGCCAGCCAGCCAATGTCTCCAGCTTCCAGCCTCAAGCAATCCCCTCTCTCTCTGCCAAAGTCTCCCAACAGCCCAGCCACGCTGTGCACTTGTATCCTGTGGCTGGGGGTAGGGGGCCAGCTCATAGCTTGGTCACATCTGGTGACTCTTGTTAAAAAAAAAAAACTCCGCCACCAGCCACCTCTGTCTGCACCGATACTGGACTCTGAGATGCTCTTAAAAGGCTCTGTGTCACATGCCAGCCTCTCAGGGCTAAGCTTCAGCCGTCTCTGAGTTGCATCTTCAGTGTAACTCTATCTCTAAGAGATATGCCAGCCAGCCCAAGCCACAAATCTATATATTTTTCTCTAACACGCACTTCAAACTGCCAGCAGTGCAGACAGAGCCTAGCTCACAAGTGAATAAAGTGAAATGGAAGGGAAGGGGTAGCAAAGTAAAGCAACAACATGCCAAGTTCCAACATCTGCATCAATAGGATATCCGCAAAGATGAGAGCCCTTCTCTCGACTGGCATCTCACTGCTGGTCATGAGATTATGGGATTATGGGATTATGATATAACTAAACAAATAAGTAGTCAAAGCTGGGAGAAGATATGGGATCTGCATATTTTAAAAACTATGTTGGTACGGATAAAAGAGAATTATTACAAGTTAGTTTGGAGGTGGTACCTAACTCCAGTAAAATTAAATCAGATTGATAAGAAGTATTCAAAGTTATGCTGGAGAGGATGCCAGGAAATTAGTACCTATTTTCATATGTGATGGACATGTGAAGATGTGCAAAAATTTTGGCAAAACATTTTTGAGGAGATAAATGAAATAACTGGTTTAAATTTAGAGGTATGTCCCAAGATAGCTTTATTTTCATTGTATAAAAAAAGCCAGGGGACTCAAAATGAAAGAGACTTAATTACAAATTTAATGACAGCTGCAAGGTTATTGATAGCTAGGAAATGGAAAGTACATGGTAATTAGGAATGGTATAAAGAAGTATGGGATATTGCAATTAATGATAAGTTAACTAGTAGTATAAAGGTTAAAAAAGGTTTAATGAAGATAAATGATTTTAAAGATGTATGGGGAATATTTGTAGATTTTGTATTTAAAAAAGGGAAAGGATGTACACTTTTGCAGGATGCATTACAGTTTTGGAGAAATGTATAATTAAATACTAGATGGACCCATTGGTGTGGGGGTGCACTTATTAGTTATTGTAAGTTTTTTTTATTGTTGTATGTATTAAAACCAATAAAAAATAATTTTAAAAAATGAGAGTTTTTCTCTAAGGTTGATCCTTCATCGCCCATGATGTGGAACTCTGAGAAAAAGACCTCTGGCCTGTTCCATTTTGCCTTGTGGACTGCTTTGACTGACCTCTCTTTTCCCACATTTTGATCTGTGGATGCCTCACCTCTGCTGAGCTCCAGGTGCCCGACTGCCCACCAAATCTGCAACAGGAAAGGTGCCCTGCTTGCCCAGCACTTCTTAGCTAAAAACTTGAGATTCCCTTGATGCCAAGGGCTGAAAATTCTCAAGGTGCAATACCCTAGAGAGGAGGTTTGACAACCTGAGTTGGAAAAATACGACTCTAGCAATTTAAAAAAATAATAATTTTAAAATCACAAACTTTACAAAATTCCTAAAAATCAATGGATGAACAGATCTGCTTCAAACTTGGCAAGCATAACGCCCTACCTGAGATCTATCATGGTGCCAGGATTCATTTCTTTATCTTTAAAAATTACAGTATATATATATATATATCAAACTTTTTAAAAATTCCTAAAAATCAGAGGATGAACAGATTTGCTTCAAACAAGGCAAGAACTATCCAAGAACTATCATGGTGCCAAATTTCATCTTTTTACCTTTAAAAATGACTGTTTTTAAATATATTAAATATTAAATAAATATTAATATAAATATTAAATATTAAATATATATTAATATATTTAAATATATTAAAACCTCAAACCTTAAAGAAAATTCCTAAAAATCAACAGATGAACAGATCTGCTTCAAATTTGGCACAGCTAAAGGCCTTCCTAGAAGCTATCATGGTGCCAAGTTTCATCTCTTTATCTTTAAAAATGGCGGAGCTGTAAGCATTTTTGTTAATTCTCATTAAGGTAGAGCTGCCCTTTGGCTGGTGAGGATGGGAAAAATCCAGATGTTTCATTAAATTTCATAATTCTTCCCTTCCTGGATTTGTTACCAAAATCCTGACAAATCTGGGTTTTTCCTGCCATATGGTCACTCTAAACTCTAGTCTCCTAGTGGCAGCCATTTTGTGGTGTTTTTTGGTTTTTTTTTTTTTTTTTTTTTTTTTGCAGAATACCACTTTGCATTTTTTTGTGTTGATTGCTGTTGCCCCCTTAGAATGCATTGGAACATGGCATTCTGGAGAAAAACAAAATGGTGATTCCCAATCACTCCTAGTGAGTTATCCCTGAAAATCACCCACCACTCACCCCTGAAAAAGGCAAAGGTGGGAAGTGGTTTTGCCCTGGCATTCTCCCCCCACCCCAGCCACCTAAATTTGAGCTGAATTTTTGAACTTGTGAATGTCTGGCCCAGCCCCAAACTGCTAATGAATATACATGCAAGAGTTCAGCTTGTCTTGAACATCATTTGGTTTATTTCTAGCTTTCCTTGACCATACTAACAACAACAAATCAAATGTTTTTCAAGTATTCTGAAGGATTTTAAAAAATAAATAAAGGCAAATGAGTGAAGCGCACACACTCCTCTGCCTGTTTCCCCCAGCCACTCCTCATGCAAAAATAAAATAAAATCACCTATTAGCCTGTCCTTAATGTGAAAAGACACTCCTCAGCATGTTCAGGAAAATCAATCTATGGTGCAACCACATATAGAATACTGTGTACAGTTCTGGTCAATGCACCAAAAAAAAAAAAAAAAAGGATATTGTAGAGCTGGAAAAAGTGCAGAAAAGGATGACTGAAATGATTAAGTGGCTGGAGCAACTCTTGTATGAGGAAAAGTTATAATAGCTGGTATTATTTAGCTTGGAAAAGAGGCAAGTCAGGGAAACATGATAGAGTTGTACACAATTATGCTTGGTTCTGTGAAAGTGGAGACATTTTTTCCTCTCTCTTAATACTAGAAACCGGAGTCATCCCATGAAGGTGATTGGTGAGAGATTCAGGGCAGATAAAAGGAAGTACTTCACACAGCACATAGTTAAACTAGGAATTCACTTCCACAAGATGTACTGATGGCCACTAACTTGGAAGGCTTTCAAAGGTGGTTAGACAAATTTCTAGATAAAACTATCAACAGAATGAAATTTAATAGGGATAAATGCCAGGTTCTACACCTAGGAAAAAGAAACCAAATGCACAGTTACAAGATGGGGGATACTTGGCTCAGCAATACGACAAGCGAGAAGGATCTTGGAGTTGTTGTAGATCACAAGCTGAATATGAGCCAACAGTGTGATGTGGCTGCAAAACAAGCAAATGCTATTTTGGGCTGCATTAATAGAAGTATAGCTTCCAAATTGCACGAGGTACTGGTTCCCCTCTATTTGGCACTGGTTAGGCCCCATCTTGAGTACTGTGTCCAGTTCTGGGCACCACACTTCAAGAAGGATGCAGACAAGCTGGAGTGTGTTCAGAGGAGGGGAACGAGGATGATTAGGGGTCTGGAAACAAGGCCCTATGAGGAGAACTAGGCATGTTTAGCCTGGAGAAGAGAAGATTGAGGGGAGACATGACAGTACTCTTCAAATACTTGAAAGGTTTTCACACAGAGAAGGGCCAGGATCTCTTCTCGATCAACCTAGAATGCGGGACACGGAATAATGGGCTCAAGTTACAGGAAGCCAGATTCTGGCTGGACATCAGGAAAAGCTTCCTGACTGTTAGAGCAATACGACAATGGAACCAATGACCTAGGGAGGTGGTGGGCTCTCCCACATTAGAGGCATTCAAGAGGCAGCTGGACAACCATCTGTCAGGAATGCTTTAAGGTAGAGCATTGAGCAGGGGGTTGGACTTGATAGCCTCATAAGCCCCTTCCAACTCTACTATTCCATGGTTCTATGATTCTATGATTCTATCACACCTGATGGCTACATACTACCTCCAGTATCAGATGTAGTATGTCTATGTACACCAGTTGCTGGAGAACATGGACGGGAGGGAGCTGTTGCATTCATGTCCTGCTTATGAGTTTCCTGTGGGCAGCTGATTGGACATTGTGTGAACAGAATGCTGGACTAAATGGACTCTTGGTTTGATCCAGCATGGCTCTTCTTATGTTCATATTCCTTCAAGGGAGCATGAGACTGTAGTTTCCTTTGCTCTTTATTCAGAAAAACCCAATCGCTATATCAGGAAACAACATTCCCCCAGTTCAAAAAGTCACAGATCATTTCACGACAGACCTGGCTCTTGCTTGATTCAATTCAATTCAATTTGAAATGGAGTGAAGGACTTTGAATTTCAAGAGTTCAGAATTTGAATTCCCCCAAATGTAGGGTGACCTGATCACCCGGGGTTTCCCGGTCCTAACTGGGAAAACTGGGGTGATCCAGGCCGACCAGGGGGCGGCAGGAGCAAACTGGGAGATGAGCCTCGAGGAGCCTGGATGGCGGATGCCCACATGGAAGAGGTGGGAAGGGGCCAATTCTGGAAGTGATATAATCGGCCACTTCTGCACGGGCATCTGGGCTCATCGCCATCACGACAAACCCCAAGGAGCCTGGATGCCCGTGCGGAAGAGGCGGGGAGGCCGATTACATCACTTCTGGAATCGGCCTTCTCACGCCTCTTCTGTGCAGCCTTCAGCCTCTTCAGGGTTTGTCGCAATAGTGGCAAGCCCTGAGGAGCCCAGAAGCCAGTGCAGAAGAGGCGGGAGAGAGCTGATTCCAGAAGTGATGTAATCGGCCTCCCCTGCCTCTTCCGCGCGGGCATCCGGGCTCATCGTGACAAACCCTGAGGAAGCCAGAGGCCACACAGAAGAGGCGGGAGAGGGCCGATTTCATCACTTCCAGATTCGGCCCTCTCCCACCTCTTCCGCGTTGCCTCTGGCCTCCTCGGGATTTGTTGCAATCGGGCCTCTGCTGGCATGAGCCTGGCGGTGGCAGCACGAGCCCGGCGGCAGTGCTGGCAGCACGAGCCCGGCGCTGGCGGCATGAGGACCCGGTAGGTCCGGGGTGGTTTTTTTGGGGGGTGGGTGGCTTGGTGGTGGGGTTTGTTTTGGGTGGCGGGTGGCGGGGGGGTGTCTGCTTGTTGGCTGCATGGCGGGCGGCCTTTTTAATTTTTTTATTTTATGTTTTGAGGGTCTGCTTTGGTGGGCAAAATCTGGTCACCCTACCCAAATTAGTATTTTCCTCTGTTACTAGTACTCAGGCATGGTACAGCCTCTGATCATGAAGGTGTAATTGAGTTTTCATGACCAGTAGACATACCCCATTAATATATTTAGTATCAGAAAAACTCCCATGTTCTGGGCCTATACAACCCAGGCCCAGTGTAAAGTTCAACATCAATCTGATGTACAGCTGAAACCTTTGGAATGATCTAGTATAAATAATTCCAAACTTTTCAGCTATATGTCAAATTGGTTTTGAACCTTACATTGCCACTACAGGGTAATTTTGGGATTTTGCTGATGTCATAGTTTATATGTTATAAATGTAACCCTGTACAGTGCAGCCCTCTGGTGGAATGCTAGAAGCTCAGCCCTTTTTGATGAGCCTTGTAGGGAAATTCTGAAGGACTGTGAGAACAGATTCAGAGCAGTTGAGAGAGAAAAAGACAGATTTTTAAAGGAAGGTTCTGAAGAAGAAACTGTAAAGAGGCAGAACCAAAAATAGATGTCCCGAGGAGGCTTAGGAAAAGGTGAGCAGCAACAGCATTCTGCCTTTTGGCCAGTTACCAGTCAGCAATGGCCCTACTACCAACTGTAAGTAACTGAACTGTGTACTGTAGGCTGACCAGATAAAATCCAGGTCAGAGCTCATGTAACTTTAACAGCTGTAGAGAAAAGGAAATTTCAGCCAGAGTCATTTGCATGCAATTAGTTCCTGGTGAAATTCCCTCTTCATCACAACAGTTAAAGTTGCAGGGGCCCTGCCTTCTTTTGTATATGGTCACTCTAGTATAGTGCCTGCACCCTCTCTTCCCTTGTAAATAAATCCTACTTGTTCTGTAAGTTGCTCACTTGTTCCCCCCCCCCCCCATTTTCAGTGAGCAGGGATCCTGGTAGGCTAGAGGCACTGCCAGCTAGTTTTGGGTCAGCACTTTTCTCACTCACCCCTCCCACAACTTACATAATCTATTTCATTTGAGAAATTAAAAGAAAAAAAGATGTAGTGAATCAGAAAAGACATACAAATTACAAAAGAGTAATTACTTTCTTTTGCCTAGTAGATTTTAGCCTTCACTTGTCAAGGGATTACAGGCATAGCATACCAAGATGCTGTCCTAAGCAAGTGCCATTGAAACAGTTCTCTTGTTCAGGCTGAATTCCTTTCAGTGAGATTTATGCACAAGAATTTCCAGATGGCTTGTGTGCCCGAAATGACTGCTAACACCTTAAAATGATCTTCTGGTACCCCACTGTTTAGCTTTTAATTTTTCTAGTGAATTCCCCATTATCTTCCACTATTCTGTGACACTGGTTTAGCTTGGACTCCCCTCTCCTTTTGTCTTCTTTTATGACTCACCTGAATTCTCATCAGAAAAAACCAATCAAGCCTACAGATCACTGCAGTGTCCATTGCAACAACTGTGGACACTGAAAAAGTTGAACTCCTGTGAAGAAAACTTGAAGAATATCATAGTTTAGCCAAGAAGTGATTTCATGGTCATTTCTGTGTTGAGAAAGCTATGGGCTGTTTGATTGAATACCTGTGGATGCCTTCCATTTTCTTCATGGCATAGCATAAAAGTCTTACATGTGAACATCTGCTGGTTTAGCTGAAAATGATGATGAAAGTGTATGGCTGGGTTCACTGTGTCAGTGGGAAAATTAGGAGAAAATCAACTGCTCCATCAACAATGTGTGCCAGATGCCAGCCAGTTAGGAGACAAATTTATGCCATATGCCAAACAATTGGAAGCTAAATCTGTGTCAGATGCTAAGTGGCATGAGAAACATATGCTTTGTCAGATGAGTGAATGATACTGCCCTTTCCAAGTGATGCCATTTGCCATACTAATAAAACTAACACACTTGTATCTCTTTATATATATATAAGCATTTAATGTCAGCTGGATAATATTTCATGTGATATTTCATTTCACTATAAAAATGGTTCTCAACAGCACAGTAATATAGAAGCCATAAGTTACCTTGTCCTTGTCTGTTGCTGTTGCTCCCTTCCCCTTTTCTAATTGAGCGTCACTCCCTGGAGAGTCAGTCATTCTTAACCTTTCAGCACCCAGTGTGGATGGACTGATTAGACAATTTATAACTACATCGTTAACATCGAATATAAATCAATATAAGCTTCAACCTTTGACCAGACTTGGTTCAAGCAAGGAGTGGCAGATCTCCAAAGTGTCCCTCATGAGTAGAGCCACCTTCAAATTGTATACCTCAGTCCCATACGCTGAAACCAGACTCAACTTTTTCTTAAAGGTAACTACTGAGACACCTTTCTCTTTCTGTTCACTTCAAGAAATGAAGGCTGATGAAATTCACTTAACTGTTCGACACACAAAACACTGTTGTTAAGTGAATCTTTTCTCCATTCTTTTCACCAGTGAGTGCCAGTGAACCTGAATGTGAAACAGAAGCTGAACCAGAGGCAGAGGCAAAAACAGAGCAGGAAGATGAGGCAGAATTCAAGCAGGGAATAGAAGCACCCCAAGAAGTAGCAGTTACAGACGTGGAGCCAAAGAGCAAAGTGGAGCAAGGGCCAGAGCCAGAAGAAAGCACAATACTCAGTGAAAAAGAGAGGCAGAATGAAGATGTGAATGAAAAAGACAACTGCTCTGCATCCAGCATATCCTCGGCAAGCAGCACTTTAGAGAGGGAGGAAAGGGAGGAAAAATTAACCAGTAACAATGAAACTGGTAAAGTGAAACTTTTTTCCTGAAATAGTTTGTTTTATTTTTTTTATTTTTAGTAATTTTAAAACAACAGGTTATTTAAACATGTGTTATGAGCAAAATAAACAAAACAAACAAAACAAAACAAAACATTGAACCCGGTTTTTCACTGGTAAGTCCTGAATTCATAGATGTTCTGAGCTCAAAGTACAGTGGAGGATTTCTGTGTAGTCTCACAGAAGAATCAGACATTCAATTAAAAGGGATTATTTGTCCTCATTAGTTAGAATCATATTGTGACAATCATTAACATTCATATTTCAAAGCTTTTAAATTCATGTGCAGAAAGGAAATAGAGGCCAGGAATGTGTGAAACATTCCTATTATTTCCATCTCTCTGAAAACCAACACTACATGTTTGGGAACAATGACCCACAAAAGCAGATACACAATTTTCAGAAGGGTAGGACTTTTGGAATTATTTCACACTTTAATTCAGATCCTGTTGTTCCCCACTTAAAGTCACAGGCACCTGGCTGAATTTTAACAACAACCTTAAGTGGGTTGTTGTTAAATGGTAGGTTGTCATTACATGCAAACTCTGAACTATGGTTTAACTATTGGTTCTTAATCAACAACAATCCAGAAAAAAAACTCGTTAAATTGTGATATCTGGGTTGTTCATCAGCAACACACAATTCAACAACATTCTGGGTTGTCGTTATGTGCAAACTAGGTCTTTGTGTATGGTTCTGGGTACTGCTCATCATAATTCCTCACTCAACTACTCACTGGTTTGCTAGTCTACATCCTTCTTGATTCCATGTCATTGTCCCGGTTCACACTGAATGGTAAACCATTATGTAGAGTTCCATGCATGAGCAAGAATGAGCTTGTGCTAAACACCAGGCTCACATGCTCCCCTCTTCTCTTCCCATACAACTGGGAGGAGGAATAAAGCAAGCTACAAGTTAAGCTTTAGCAGATTCCTGATTTCTCATTATGTGCAAACCAGGAATTATGGTCTCAAATAAACTAACAATAACAAAATAATCAGTATTTTAAGTTGGTTTGTTTAGCAGTTGACTAGGGTTTATTTGAAACTATTATTCCTAATTAACACATAACAACAAGTCAGTAATCTGCTAAAGCAAAACTAAATTCTTGTTTGTTCTTCCCAGCCACACAGGAGAAATGGATTTCATAAGCCTGGCACTTCGCATGAGCACATTCCTGCTCATGCAACTAACTATAGTTTATGATTTACCAAAATCTGCATGTCAAACATCTTTACTATTCATTAAACTTGCTAAGAATATAGGCAAAGTTGCTCCTAAATAATGCATCTCTTTCTCTTCCATTGTTCTCTTCATCGGACAACAGAGTTTTATACGTTCACTGTTATATTTCTGTGCCAAGAAATTTACCCATTTCTTGGCACAGAATTTAAATTTATTTATTTTTCAATGCACAGAATATACAGCCCTGTATGAGTAAGAAAAGACTTCATTGCCTAGTCTAGAAACAATGCTAGGACAGTAAAGGTTATATTGTAGGCTCTAGATTTCAAATCCGATCTATTAAAGTCCTGGATCATGATTAAGTTACCATATTTTCAAAAAGAACTGGTGTTTCATTTGACACACAAAAAGGGCTATTATGTTCTTACATAGCCTTCCTCTCATGCCCTCTATATGTTTTGGTGTATAACTCCCAGAAGTCTTGTCCATTGTCCATGTTGATTGGGGCTTATGGTAGTTGAAGGCCAAAACATCTGGAAGGCATCAGTTGGGGAAGATGTTTTTTAAAAATGAAAAAAGATTTCATTTTTAATTACTTCATGAGGGATTGAATATATGAGAAGGAGTGAGATGGTTTAGTAAACAATAGCCACTCTCTAGTAGGATCGATGTGTATATGGAAGCAGGTTTCCATACATCCCTTGCTGGGCCAGAAACTGTGGACGTAAAAGGACACAAATGTCTTCCAAGGCAGGTCTCATTTTCAGACTGTACACATAGTTTCTGCCACTGGAATGTGAACCCTGCATGAAATATTGAATAAATGGTCAATGGTATTTGCCTTGTGGCACTGATCAACTATTTAGAAGGCTACTGAATTCAGGCCCTGTTCTCATCCCAAACCCCATCCTACATTGGAGAATAGGAGGCAAGGAGTCAAAGTTGACTGTAATGAGGAATTAAAGATAAAAGGAGCAAATGTCATCTTTCCCCATGTTGGTGCCCTCCAGATATTTTAGGTGACAACTGTCTGCATTCCTGACCATTGGCCATGCAGGCTAGGACTGATGGGAGTTGATGACTGGCTTAGAAGTAGCTTGTGGATTTGTCAGTTTTTATGGATTTATAAACTTTGAAACAGGGATGCACCACTCTGAAGGAATAACTGGGGAAATCTGACCAAAATGGCATGGGGGCTGATGTAAATGATAACATATTAGAAGGAATCAATCTTGAACAAAAACTTTATAAGAAAAGAGAGGCAGCAGTTCATGTAAATCTGCAGTATTAATTACAATTGGAAGAAACAGACTAAAGTAAATATAGGAAAGACAATAAAGAGATGGTGAGATTTTTTTTTACTCCATGTCTCATACTGTCTTTTGTTGATTTCAGTTCTAATAAATGATAAATAGGCTGGACTGTTTTTCTTGCTTCTAGTCTAAAAGAAGCTATGGAAAACACTAAAAATGTCATTTACAAGAGCACAGGGAAGAGATCTGAAGTTCTGGAAAGATATTCACTCAGCCAAATAAAATTATGTTTAATGCAGCCAAGAAAGAGGGGGAGAAATTAGAAGGGTATGACATTAATTTCAGTTTTTAAAGGGGAGAATGTGAAGGTAATTGCCAGGATCACACAAATCTGGCTCAGAGCTGAAACTTCAAATACTGTAGATGAGCAGAAAGATAAGTAATGAGTCAAAAGTAGGGCTGGATCAAAATGTCCTCACCCCCAGCTCTCTCAGCCGTTTAGCAGACTGTATACTAGGGGCTCCCTTTTAGCAATTGTGGGGTGGAGGGAAGCTACGAACAGGGGTAAAAGTGGTGGGGATAAAAAAAATAATAATGGGCTTGCTTTTCCCTGACAGTTTTGACACCTTTGTTTTTACACCTTTTCCCCCTCAGGGTCTTCCCTGAGGCTTTTTCGTGTCACAGATCCTGGCTGGGAACCAACTGAAACTCCGTTTTCAGCATTGTAATCCTATGTACTTTCTCCACTTGCAAGTTTTCCTCAGTTTTTAGACATTTCATGGGGAATGGATGTTTTGACTTGGGCTGAGCTGGAAGTTCTCAAGCAAAACTGTTCATGTGGCCAGATGTCATTGGCTATTGCTTTGTTTTGACACATACTAAGAATATTAAAAAAACGGTCTGCATAAGCTTCAGGTTACTTGGGTCAGGGAGCATCTAAAATTGCATAGCTCTAGTGCTTTCAAAGCTCAGCTCTGCCTTTTGCCTATTACTCCAGAACTGAACATGTCCCCTTCAAGATCAAGATATGCTATCATATCTCCCCTCAATCTTCTCTTCTCCAGGCTAAACACGCCCAGTTCTTTCAGTTTCTCTTCATAGGGCTTTGTTTCCAGACTCCTGATCATCCTTGTGGCCCTCCTCTGAACAAGCTCCAGATTGTCTGCGTCCTTCTTGAAGTGTGGTGCCCAGAACTGCACACAATACTCAAGATGGGGCCTAACCAGTGCTGAATAGAAGGGAACCAGTATCTCATGCGATTTGGAAGCTATATTTCTATTAATACAGCCCAAAATAGCATTTGCTTTTTTTGCAGCCACATCACACTGTTGACTCATATTCAGCTTGTGATCTACAACAATACCAAGATCCTTCTCGCTTGTCGTATTGCTGAGCCAAGTATCCCTCATCCTGGAACTGTGCATTTGGGGTTTTTTCCCTAAGTGTAGAACTTGGCATTTATCCCTATTAAATTTCATTCTGTTGTTTTCAGCCCAGCGCCAGTCTATCAAGATCACTTTGAAGTTTGTTTCTGTCTTCCAGGGTATTTGCGATCCTACCCAATTTTGTGTCATCTGTAAATCTGATGAGCGTTCCCTGCACCGCCTCATCCAAATCATTAATAAAAATGTTGAAGAACACTGGGCCCAAGACTGAGCCCTATGGTATCCCGCTCGTTACCTTCCCCCAGTGTGAAAAGGTACCATTGATAAGCACTCTGAGTCTGATTCTGTAGCTAACTGTGGATCCACCTAATAGTTGTTCCATCTAGCCCATTTTTCACTAGTTTGTGAATCAGAATGTCATGTGGCACTTTGTCAAAAGCTTTGCTGAAGTCAAGATATACTATGTCCACAGCATTCCCGCAGCCCACAAAGGAGGTTACTCGATCAAAAAATGAGATCAGATTGGTCTGACAGGATTTGTTCTTGACAAATCCATGCTGGCTTCTAGTAATCACTGCTTTGTTTTCAAGGCGGTTACAGATTTCCCAAGGATGGATGCCAGACTGACTGGTCTGTAGTTCCCAGGTTCCTCCATTTTGTCCTTTTTGAAGATAGGTACAATATTAGCCCTCCACTAATCGTCCAGCACTTCACCCTTCTTCCATAATTTCATAAAGATAATAGAGAGTGGTTCTGAGAATTCTTCTGCCAGCTCCTTTATTACTCTAGGATGCAGTTCATCGGGTCCTGGAGATTTGAACTCATTCAAAGACCATTTTTTTTAATCAATCTCAAACTGCAATCCTGCCCCTTCAGCTTGTACTTCACATTTTCCAGGGAGAAGGGGTCAAAGACCCGCTTTTGGGAGAAGACCGAGGCAAAGTAGGAATTGAGAACTTTGGCCTTTTCTTTGTCATCTGTTAACCAAGTTGCCATCCTCATTAAGCAGTTGAACCACCATTTATTTCCTCCTCTGAAGACAGCCCTTTTATTGCTTTTAGCATCCCTCGCTAGCCTCAGCTCAATCTCAGCTTTAGCCTTCCTGACGCCATTCTGGCACTTCTGTGCTACTTGTTTGTATTCTTCTTTTGTAGCCTGGCCTTCCTTCCACTTCCTATATGTATTCTTTTTTATTTTCAGGTCATCGCTAAGCTTTTTGTGGAGCCACATTGGTTTCTTCTGTTGTCTTCTATCTGTTTTCCTTGTTGGAATTGTTTGTAATTGTGCCTTTAAAATTTCCTTTTTAAAAAACTCCCATGCACCTTGGACTCTTTTCCTCATTAGGGTCACTTGCCATGGGACCATACTTATCATAGTTCTGAGTTTATTAAAGTTGGCTTTCCTGAAATCCAGAGTATGCGTATGGCTACACTCAGCTTTTGCTTCCTTTGCATCTCAAAGAAAGTTGTAGAAAATATCAAGTGTGTAGTGGGAATTTGAATCCCCTTGTGTGGCCTGGTGACTCCCTCTTATGAGAAAGGGGTCACTTAATTGTTAAAGATCCCTTATAAGAAATATCTTCTCTCTAATTCCTTTCAATGCATTGATACAATAACTAGCCTATATGTAGACTAGGGATAACCCTAGGAAGGGAGTTCCCTCCCATAGATTGGAGACCACCCACCCACTAATTCAAAGGAGTTAGATTCACACAAGCAACTTAACTCGGTTTGCAGTGGAGACCAATGAATACTCACATACGATTCAGTCCAAAGAAGCAGCTTTATTTAGGAGTTCATCAGCTGATGGAGCCAGAGAAGAGAACTCTGACTGCCACACAGAAGCACGGAACATGATTTTATACATGTCCAGAATATGCACGCTTCACGTTTCTAAGGGGGTTGGACATTAGGGCAGACCTAATCAAAGGTTACTTCCAAGCACAATCAAAGGCTGACAAGATATATTTTCTGTCGATTACACGATTAATATTGCTGATTGATGGAATAAACATAAAGCAAGACAGATGCAAGTAACACATGAAAAAGTGAAACTTCTTATGGACAGGATGCCGGCCGCGGTTTTGGCCTGAAGGCAAATATAACTCTTTAACTTCTCTATTTTAAACATCTGCTAGTTTCGTTTCAACAGACAGTTTGTCTTACATGAGAAAGAGAAATGAAATCCTAAGCTATGAAATAAGGTTACAATCAATCAATCATGAATAATTCAATTTTAGCTATTGGTATGATCACACCTGAAATATTCCCTCAGCAGGGAGGCAGGTCATTAGAAATATGTGAGAATGCCTCATACTGTTTTCTTTCTTTTTTAAAATGCATTGTTAGAAACACAAGGTACTAAGAACCCTGAAGAGATACTTCCCAAATCAAGTATTTATCTCTTGGACTAAATTTAATCTTGGTCTAAATTTAACAGATCACTTCCACTATATGTTGTACACTTATAGGTACACTTGAATGATAATTGAAAACATATCCCCAATTTACTCTCACAGGTTTTGGACATTTCCCCTATTATATGGCTTATTGGTGAAGCTATTGAAAGATTTTAGATCAAGGAAACACATCTGAGGTCTATTTTCTCTGCTGGTTTGACAATTTTACTGGGTTTGTGTTGAATTATTGATGGCAATTCCCCACATGCTGATTCATAATAAATTATTGAAGTGTGTGAACTTGTTACAATGTGTATTGTAAACATAATTTATTTCATAATCTTCACTAAGTTCTTCCTGAATATGGGTGAACCAAAATGTGGCCTGCTCTGTTGTATTTTTAACTGTGTTATAATCTACATAGAAAGTATTCCCTTAGCTAGTTATAGAAGAGGAGGTCACCTTAAACACAAGGGGCAGTAAACTCCACAGCTGTTCTGCACACATTCAAAGTGTAGTTGCCAAGGTGGTGACAAAACAAAAAATAATAAGTTTGCTCTTAGCCGGAAACATTGTTCATTGAGAATAGTCACATACATTCACATAGAGCTGTCAGTCCTACCCCATAGATACAATTTTTCCTTGTAATTTATTATCATGGGGATTGTAGCTCCAGGTGCAAATGAACAACTGTGAAACTGTTAAGACTATGAAAAGATTATGTCTATCTTTTGTTCAGCCCCCACTCATTGTTCTTGGGCTTTCAATTTTCCTAGCTTAAACCTAAACTTAAGTGATAACAAAAGACACTAAACTATCAAATAAAACCCATAATTTCTTTTTAAAAAATGTTCTGCTCAGAGAAAAAAACCACTCAGGCTGTCCCTACTTATCTGAAAGTAATCACCACTGAACTCAATAGGGCTTACTGCTGAGTAGACATGTATTAGGATTGTGCTCTTAAAGTTAACACTGCTTTCCTCTTCAGTAGAAGAGATCAGGGCTTCCTGACCACTGCTTTGTTGATTAAAAAATGAACTATGGAGTAAGTCCCCTATCCACTGGGTATGTAAAATATGCAAACATCCGGGGGGGACCCCTCCGTGAACATAACTGTCACTGCTTTGCAGAGAATTCCACCTCCATGGAGAAGAGCCATGACTCCATGGTAGAGCACATGCTTTGCATGTAAAAGGTATCTCTAGATAAGGCTGGAAAACACTTGTTTCAAAACCTGGATGATATTGAGCTACATGTATCATTAGTCTGTGTTCCTATGTTCTGTTGAACAGCACTATGTTCTGTTGATCAACACTATGTATATGGGACCACTTGAATTCCTGGATCAATGGACACTGTGGGGCTTGCACATTCCTCATCCACATGGCATATTCCACATAAAGGGATGTTATATCAAGCATTCAGATACTTGTCAGTTGAAGTACATATTTTACCTCCACTTGTCCTATTCACCTGACACCTGCAATTGTCAATGGTACAAAGAAGCATGCACATTTTACTTCTCATGATAAACAAACAGGCAATCAGTGTTATAAATTCCCCTATAGCTGGAAAATGTCATGTCCTTACATTATGAGGCAATGATTACCATGCTCTGAATTGGGATGGGTTTTACAGAAATTCAGCATAAACCACTTTCCGCACTACTGAAAACGTGAATATCCTCCAATTTAGTTGGGGTTCTGCTGTTTAAAATAGCTAGCTTGACAGGATCTAGCATTTTAAGCATCTAATAAGATCAAATGGGTCAAAATTACTGAAATTATAAATGGAGAAGGATTTTTGTTTGTTTGTTAGTAAAAGTAATATCAACTACAAAGTTGTATCTGACCAGTTCCATAAATTGGGTGGGGAACGTATTGTCCTCTAAATGTTGATGGACTGTGACTCCCATCAGCTCTAGCTGGGCTAGGCATTGGTGAGGGATTGTGGGAGTTGCAGTCCATTGACATCTGAATGGCCTCATGTTCCCCATCCCTAACATAAAAGATTTGTAAGAGCCCCAATTGAAGAAACACTGGTGTGTAGGATCAAGGAATATGTTATTTTAGTTTGACTCTCCCAGAGAACTATGCTTATACTATGTATGGATTCTCAACATCCTGACCCATTTCTGTTTAATGTTTGATGTGTGTGGTTTCAGGTCCATGGTTACAAACCATTCAAGATGTTGGTGTGAATGACCAGTGCAGCAACATTCTCAACAACAAGCGGTTCATGCTGGACATGTTGTATGCCCATAACAAGAAGCCCAAGGATGAAGAGAATAAAGAGCTGGAGGAAAAGACGGAGGAAAAGGAGGTGGTGGAGGGAAGTGAAGATGCTATCACCAGCCTGGCCAGCAGGATCTCAGTCCTGCAGGCTACCAAGCAGGCCAAAGATGAAAATGTAAAAAAAATGGAGATTGGGAATTTGGACAATCAGGGCAGTGTGAAGGCCTTTGCAGAAAGATTCAACAATGGTGAGCTGGCCAAGGCCTCAAACTTCCCTGAAAGTGATTTTAATGAAAAGACCTCTGAAAAAACAGCAGTGCAGGCTAAGAAGGAATCTGACTATATTTGGGATCAACTCATGGCCAATCCAAGGGAACTTAAAATCAAGGACATGGATTTTACCGACCTAAGGGATGAGGATGATGTTGACATATTGGACATGGAAATGGGTCCTGGCGACTCCCTGGCTCCCCCTCCCCCTCCCCCACTTTCCTTTTTAGGTTTGCCTCCTCCGCCTCCTCCTTTGTTTTATGGATGTCCCCCTCCTCCCCCACCCTCTGGTAATTTATTGGCTCCCCCTCCCCTATTTGGCACCCCCCAGGGTTTAGGATCACCTCCACTTCCTAGAGGTCAGCCAGCCTTTATAAAAAAGAAGAAAACCATCCGCCTATTTTGGAATGAAGTGAGGCCATTTGAGTGGCAGTGTAAGAACAACAAACACTGCAAAGGATTCCTGTGGTCAAAACTGGAACCTATTAAGGTGGATACATCCAAGCTCGAGCATCTCTTTGAGTCTAAATCCAAGGACCTTCCTGTCACAAAGGTATTTCTCCTGATATCTATGAAGTTTGATCACATTTTGTGTGTCTAAAGCAAATTACACAGCTCTTTGTGATAAAACAGTTCCAAGAATGCTGTTGTAAAATGTCCAAATATAGTAAGACAGTAATGTCTTACAATTTGCAGATCATGATGAGTGTTAAGAAATCTCCCCAAATATATTAGGGGATTTGAGGTTTTAAATCCTCAAATGAATTATGATATTCTATGCAGTGTGGCTTACATGACATACAAACTTGCTCACTATGTTCTGTGGTTTACTTTCATTCACTGGGACCATAGTAAGTACCTTGAATGGCCAAAGGGTATTATTGGACTTTCTCAGTTCTAATGACTTTGTAATAAAATGCTTATAAGGTTGGAATAAGAAATTCAGTTCAGGCCCTGTGCATTGTAGCTCTTGAGACTTGTAGAGAGAGAGAAATTCCCTTAATGGCTTTGTAGTGCTTGCTGCCAGCTGTTCCACTTTTGCATCTGAAGTAGGTTATAATCTACAACCGCTTACGTTGTGATAAAAATTAATTCAATGATAAGGTGTTGCTGAATGCATACTTTAAATAATATTCTAAATAATATTTACTGAACAGATCAAAATATAAGAAGTTCGCTTTATTTTTTTATTCAGTTGTCAGAGCTGGACAAGTCTGTTAAAAGAGTTACTTCTGTTCTAGTCCTCAGATGACTGTGCTAATAAAATCCTCAAAACACACACACACACACTGGCATGTGCATGCATACACACACAGAGCCGCAAGAGAATCCCTGTGCAATAACAGTATCCTATACATCTATGTATGTGTGTGAAAACCAGAACTAACTTCTCAGTGGTGGCATCGAGGTTATGCAACTTTCTCTCCAGAGAAGTTTGTCCCTTCTCTATTAATTTTAGATAGTGTGTGGAGATAGTTTTATTTCAGAGCAGGATTTATTACGTTTGTGAATTTATGTTTACCTCCTGGTTGCTTCAGTTACGTTTCTTGCTGCTGTTTCATTTTCAGTTTGTTTATTGATAATATTGTTATGTTTTAATTTTTGCAAACCACATTGTGGGACCAGTGAGGCTTATCACAGTGCCCAGTAAGGGGATGTTTCTTACTAAGCTATGTGATGGGAGACCTATGCACTTAAGAAGATTGAAAATTGGAGATAGCACTGTGAGGGAGATTCCAGAGTATGCTATTAGGATGGAAAGATGAGGTATCACTGCAAAATTTCCAGTGATATAGTAAAGCCTATAAGTGCATGAAAGGGAATAGAGAATAGCTTACATTTGCACTGAAAGTACATTACATTAATAGTTAATACATAGGATTTTAATTTCAAGCCCTCTAGTTTTTCCATGACTTGGTATGATCTGTGGATAGGACTCTTTTAATTTAATAACTTATTCAATCCTTATAAATCTGTCCAAAGTGTCAAATGGAGAGGAGAGTTTGAAAATGTTGTCTAGGATCCATGAAACAAATCATAACTTGACCTGAAAGCAGAATTATGACATTTCCCCCATTTGAATCCAAAGAGTGTGCTAAATACTGTGTATTGCCTGTTTGGTTTTTTTGATGAACTGACATTTTTAACCTTTAACATTTTTCATAAATTATTGTTAAAATATAGTCAATATTTATTTATTTGTTTGATTATTTATTTATTTATTTATTTATTTTCTAAGTCATCAGTTATGTTGGGTTCATACTCTTTACTCCCCACCCAAGCTGCCTACATACAAGAACTGCTAATGGAGAGGAAAAAACATATTAATTAAATCAAATTTAACCCTCCTACCCAAATCATTTAGCTGCAAAGTATGGACTTCTGGACTGCATTCTCTAGGTTTCTGATATAGCTCCCATGACTGTAGTGCAAGTTTCCTGTTGAATTAATTAGCTTTAAGTCAGGGTTGCCATCCAAGCTGAGGGCAATATATGTTGCCTTTGGACCAATTCTCACAGGCATTCTGTTTCTATGTTCAAGAGGATGCTTTAACTTTCTCTGATTTCTCTGTCATCATGTATTTATAAAGTGAATTGACTTGAGACAAGGGTGTGATAATCCACAGCCAGGCAAGCAGGCACCCCCTTCAACCCAAATGCCATAATCACTGCAAGGCAAGGGACACAGAGCTTCTCTACATGAGCAGTTTATTGCACTCTCATGATTGATCACCCACAGAAGTTTGAGGGTCCTTCACATGATGTCATTAATCTCCACAACCTCTCCTGTGCTTTTCCCCCTTTATCCCCCTTTCAAAAAGATCAGAGATATGCTAAATAAAAATTAACAGAGCATATCAGTAGCCACTAGATGTTTCATTGAACAAAGAGCATTGCCAGGAAAGGAAGTCTTCAATTCCAAATCATCTGTTCACTGTCTAAAGGAGTCCATTGTAAACCTGGAAAGACTATGGAAGAACAAAGCCCAGTGAGGGTGCAGGATTTTTGTTTAAGGTAGAGAAGCTCAGAGTTTGTAAGGAAAGGTGGTGTGAATTGGCCGTGCAGAGCTGGTCATATGCCCAGGCCAAATGGGAAGTGTGTCCCCCCCCCCCAATTTCAAACTGCTCATTAAGTATTTTTTAGTCAGTGGCACTGATTCAGTGCTAAATACATATATAAACTAGAACGATTTATAAAAAAGGTAAAGGGAAGCACTTTTATTCAAGATGTAAGACATCACTTCTTCAAATTGAGAATTTCACGACGGATGGTTTCTGCACTGTTTCTGCAAGGCGGGCTCCTCACTTCTCGATGGGCCACTTATGCTACAGAAGCAGTAGCGTAAGCTGGGGGACACCTCCTTGTCGGAGTGCCCCCTCAAATCGTGGGCCCTACACCGGCCCATTTTCCGGGGTTATCCCTGGGTGCTCCCTGTGCATCCAAATGACACACAGGGACTCCTGGGGGCAGGGGGGATGGGGATGGGGATGGGTTTTCCCAGGGTTAAGCCCTGGGAAAACCTGAATCTTCCAGCGGTCCCCAGACCATCCCGAGACCACGGGAGGTGTGGGCATCCATCCCGCATGGTGCCTGCTTCCTCCCAAGTAAGCGTGGCACCAGAAACAGGCAAGGAGCCATGCAACGTGGCTCCATGCCCATTAGGGGAGAGGGGGGCTGTATTTTTGCCATCCATGGAATGGTGGGGGTAAGGGGTTTATTGGGGGTATTTTAACTACATTTCTTGATGGAGCGGGACCTCGCTCTTGCATGAACGGGCCCACTGCTTCAAAAAAACCACCCAAAACTAGTGGCCATGATGTCCCTGCTTCCTCCCAGGATATCGTACGCTGTGTGTGCATGCAGGGGAGGCTCTCGCGATCAAGATATCACGAGAGCCTCCCCCCTCCCTTCTGGAATGCCAGGAGGGGTAGAAAGGGCCCATATCAATCTTTCCCTGTTATTTCAGGGCTGACCCTCCCAAGAGACATGTGGTTCAAGTGACAGATTGGGAGGGGCAAGAGATTGTGCCTGTCCTCTGCCTCCTGCAGGGCCTCTTATCACTACTGCTCTTGCATCACCACCACTATGGCATGAGACAGAAGGGACTTGAAATGAAGCCCTCCACCCCCACCCCCTGCATTTGATGGCATTTCAAAGCCCAACTTCAGTACATGCCTTGGGATTTCAGATACTCTACAGTATATAACTAGGATCCATTCACCACAATGCCATCACCTTTCTTGCTCCTGGGTGTCATCATATCAGTAATTTATTCCCCACATCTTTGGGGGGAAAGTCTCATTGGCCCTTTTAGATGACACCATTAACTATGCTGGTTAAGGTTTTTTTGGTTAAGCAGCAGGGTTAACGGTGTTGTCTGACATGCATGTTCCTTAACCAGATGCCTCCGCTAACCACATTGTGGTCAGCTTCACTAACCCTGTTTAGCAGGGTTAGCAGTACTAACTTTGGATTAAGATGTCATCTGACATGCACCTGTGGTTAAGGGACCGAAATTATAGCGCTAGCAGTATAGAGTGTCTTAAATAGCATAAATCGTGTAACTAATGCCTCTCTTAGCACAAGGGCTGATGGGATACGAGGCAGAGCATTCGTAGGAGTCAGGCGCTCATATAACTGCTTTGTGGTTAGCGTATGATTAAGGAAACCAGGAACCAAATGGGGTTAACAGTGTGGTATGCAAGCATACAGTTTGTGGTTAGTGCTAACCACAAAGAAGCATGATTTAGCTAACCACAGAGCCCTCAATGTTGTCTGAATGGGCCCATTATAAGTTCAAGTTGGTAACTTTGCATTGTTGAGGGCTAGGGACATGCAACAAAGCCCTACAAAATTACACCTTCAGACATTGCTCACCCTAACAGGCAATGAGCAACCACCCCAGACTAATAGGTCACTTGCTGTCTAAAGACACTATCAGTCCTATAGCCATTTCTAATGACTTCGTCTTTTTTCTTCTGGGCACCATATGGCAACATTATCTCTTCCTAGCTCTCATTTGGTTCAATGATTTGCCCTTGGCCTCATTTGCACCAGCTCTTGTGTCCCACTCCACAATGGGGTTTGGATAATCTGCATGCAGCTTCGGGGTTGTTGCTTGTGCCATCCTTCTTCTCCCAATCCTCTTTTTTCATTGTGCCTCTTTTTCTGTTTGCTCAGTTCTCTGCTTTTGCTAGTGTCTCTCTACATGAATGCATCCCTCTTAAGCTGGTGAACACAGTACCATTCTTCATGTTTCAATGGGGCTTACATCCTATTGGCTATCTGATTGTACATCTGTTTGCTGGAGTTCCTAGTTACCCATCACATGCTAGCATAACTCCAGATGAAACTGAGGAACCAGACCAGTCTCTGAATCACAACTGATTACCTCCATTATGTACCACCTCAGCAAGCAAAGGGAGGAGGAGTTTGGTTATCAGGTACTAGGTACAATTGCACACTCTCTTTAATAGATGTACCAGTATATCTTGCATATCTATCCATATTGTGTGTCTTCCAGAGCCACTCAGTGGAATGGAGCCAGAAACAAGGCTGCAGCCTCAATCACCTTGATTTCCACCAGTCTTCTCCTCATTGGGATTTCCAACATTGGACTGCTGATATTTTGGGGACAATTTGGGGCTTGCATCTGGTGGAAGATGCATTCTTTTCATCATGTTAACAGAATTTTTTTCTACCTATTCCCATCATTCCCTTTTCTTCCCCCATGGAGGTGGAACAAACCTCATAACATCGTGGCAGGATGGGCAGCTCTAGCTCATAACTGTGTCAATGTTGTCATGGAGCGACTGTAAGCTTCCCCAGTCCCAGTTCTACAATGTTAGGTGATTTTGATCTTAAATTCAGTTATCTCTTCTTGAATCTTTGAATGTACTGTACAGGAGTATCCTTTCTTTCACACTGGCCTTGTTGTTTGGTGTCTCACAGTTTTGCTTCTGAACATCCACCTCAGCAATGTGTATCCTGCCTTACTGGTTTCAGGTGGCCTTGCTTATTGGGAACTGGTATCACCAATAACCTGTCCTACCCAGGTTCAAGGTCTTTTCATTATATTGATTTGAAGAGCATTCCTGGAACTTTCTTTGTGTGCTGAACTTAGATCAGTCCTCAAAACTCACAAGAATTCAAAGGTCTGCTCTTTGCCTATGCTTGTTAAACATCTGTATTATTTTTCTGTAGTACCAATTAGTACCAATTGACAGCAGTTAGTCAATTCTGTGAAGCTTCTCTCTGAGAATTGAGCTGGTATGTGCAGTTACTCTTTAAAGGGGTTTAATTGCTCATCTTTATGATGGCAGCATGGTCTGCTCTCTATAAGCATGAAATGATATTTCCATAGATATGATGCCCATCACTGGACATTTTGATGACCTGCCTGCACTCATCTCCAAATTGTTCAGCTTGACTGCAGAGAGACCATAAAGCAAAAAGATAGTATGTTTACTTGTAATTGTAGTTCTTTGTATGACCATCTATGCCCGGGGTTTCCAGGTTTCCACAGAGGCATGCCGTGATCACATAGTTCAGCTTCCTAGTTTGTGTTTTCTGCAGTCTCCAAGTAACTAAGAATGCCTTGGCTTCACCCTTGAGGCATACAATGGTACAAGGTTTCCCCAGTCAAGGACATGCATTACAAGCTCTTCTGAAATCTAGATTTTTTTCAAAATGCTGCTCTGTGCAGGTGCAGATCCTATCTATGTGATTGCACAGTTAACTACTCAAAGAACTACAGTAAGCAACCTGCAACATTGGGCAGGTGCTTGGTAGAGACATGGCTGCAAGAAGTGGGGTGGAGAAGAGAGGATGCAGTTAAGAAAAGAAGAGGGAGACTGAGGTTTGACTGCACCCCACTACATGTGTTCTTAGATACAGCTGCAACCAATTTTATTCCTGTTCCTGAGCCTTAGCTGTGATTTCCATAACATACAGGACTCGCTTTCCCATGCTGGCTCTCAGTACATTTTTTTTATTATTATTAAAACAAAGTAAAACAAAGTTGTCTTCAGAAAGGAACTTGCACACAACATGAAGCTTTGGTGACTTTGGAAACCAGAATGCCCTCTATGGGAAGGATAGTATCCTTCATTAGAGGGAAATAAGCAATTTTAAAACTGTTTAAGCAGGCAGTGCTGAGATTCCTGCTCTGAAGCTGCCTGGGAGGATACCTGCAATCCTTTTCTATATAAGGATGGAGACAAACAGATAGCATGCACACACACACATCACACCACAACACATCACAAACAACATGAGAGTGGATGCTTGTATGATTGCTGCTTACCGTATTTCACCGAATCTAAGACGCCATCAATTCTAAAACGCACCTTAATTTTAGGGCTACCATCAGGAAAAAAGCATTGCGTCGATTGTAAGATGCACCCCCTCCCCGCCAGTGCCGTCCCAGTCCATGCCTTCCCGGTCCGCCAGCACCAGTGCCAGGGAGGCCGCTGCCAGCGAGGAACAGCCTTCCCCACTCACCTCCATTGCCGCCCTGGTCCTCGGCAGCAGCACTACTTGCAGCAGCCTCCCCGGCTCATCCACTGCCACCGCAGCCATTGTCCCTGGCCAAGATCCACCTCCCTCCCCCCTTCGCTGCCCCGTTGCGGGCGATCCTCCTCAGACCCCCCGGCCAGGCACCGCTTCCATTGTCGTCGTCATCTCCTCAGTCCGTCCAGGGGTGGGGTGGGGGAGACAGGCAACATTATGAAGGAGGAGGAGGAAGAAATGGAGGAGCTGAGGGGAAAGGAATCAACCGAGGCTGCACCAACCGAGGAATCAACTGCCCGCCTGAGGAGAGGCGCTCTGGGGGGCAGGTTTGTTTCTACTTTGTAGTAACTCCCTGGCCTGGAAATGCAGTGTTATTACAGAATAGAAACAAACCTGCTTGCCGGAGCGCCTCTCCTCAGGGGCTCTTTTCCTTCAACGTTGCTTTTGCTGTGGTTGGTGCAGCCTCTGCCCTTCTTTTGTGTGTGTGTGTGTGTGTGTGTGTGTGTGCTGCTGTTTGTGAGGAAATGGAGCAGCTGCCACATGCAGCGCATGGCGGTAACAAGGTGGTGGCGGCCTCCCCTCAGTTGATTCCTTTCCCTCAGCCCCTCCATTTTTTCTTCCTCCTCCTCCTCCTTTGTAATGTTGCCTGTCTCCCCCACCCCACCCCTAGACGGACTGAGGGGACGTCGATGACAACTACGACGGAAGCAGCGCCTGGCTGGAGGTCTGAAGAGGGTTGCCCGCAACGGGGCAGCAAAGGGGGGAGGGAGGCGGATCTTGGCCTGGGGCGATGGCTGCGGTGGCAGTGGATGAGCCGGGGAGGCCGCTGCAAGCGGTGCTGGTGCCAAGGACCAGGGCAGCAATGGAGGTGAGTGGGGAAGGCCATTCCTCACTGGCAGCAGCCTCCCCGGCGCTGGTGCTGGTGGACTGGGGCGGCGCTGGAGAAATCTGGTGATTCTTAGATGCCATCGATTCTAAGACGCACTCTATTTTTACAGATGTAAATATGGGGGGAAAAGTGTGTCTTAGAATCGAGGAAATACAGTACTTTTATTATTGTTATGATCTGTTTATTCTATATCTCTTCCAAATAATGACAGTCAGGTGAGCTAATAATAAAATACAGATTACACTATGGCTTCATTAGCTAGGTACACTCTTCCCTATTGACAGATTTTGCGGGGTTTTGCACTGCTCAAACCTCTGAGCAATCTGTTTAACCACCGCTAACAGTGGTGGTGGTGGTGGGGATCAGTGTATTAGTCATTGGAAAAGATGCCTCTGCCATACAAACTACTGTCCAGTCTAATGTTGCTGGTTTGGTGAATCCATTGCTATAATCATCAAGGTATTTGCTGTTCATTGTTTTCTACTTACCTACTGTGTTTCATAAAAGTTGTTCTTCTGTGCTCACTACTAGTGCCAGTTTGGAAACAATGCTGTCATTTGGAACATTTTCCCACAAGGGCTTGATATGTCAGACTGCTGTGGTTAGCTGTGAAGACACTGTGCGTAGCTCAAGGGCACCTCTCTTCCTTATTGCTGCTCATGTACCTACATTGAGTTCAGGCATTCAGACCCTTGCAAGAGGGCAGCTGAAGTTGGTGCTAATAACATTTACCCGTCTCGAGATTGGTGATACATCTCTGCAAGGCCCTCTAGCTTGTCAAGTACATAACAACAACAACCCGCTTTTGCAGTCCTGGGCAAGGAACAAACAGGCTTTACAGGAAATTCACACCAGAAAACTTCTCTGGTGTTCATCTTAAATAGGTTGCTTGGCCCACTTGTGCATCATGATGCCAAAGGTCTGTGGCCCAGGTGGATGTCTGGTGGCATGCTAATACTGCATGAGCAGGAACCAACAACCTGACACTTTCCAGGTGTAACCAGGCAGAGTTAAATTTCTGCTTCATGTTCTGTGTCACTTCTAAACTGACCCAACCCAGATTTTTTTTTATGCTGTTAGTGGGCTGCAATTGGTTTGGTGGATCACAAAGTGTGCAGACTTGATCTCCTGCTGATTCTGTGCTTTCTAGTGCTCGTGGCACAGTTCAAATTTTTCAGTGGCAAATGTGGCAGAGATTGAATTTTAGTGCAAATTCACCAGTGTTGGGCCTATGTATTACTGCAAGTCCCCCATCCATAAGCCTATTGCCCTTGAAAAGATCAAACTGTTGCCCCTTGTTGTTCTTAGTCTGCCACCCTCTGCAAAATGCCATCCTGGGAAAATTGTGTCTTGAAAATATTCAGGTTGGAAAAGAGGCTTGAAGTAGATGGATAGAACTAGTAATAGAAACAGTTACTGGGAAGCTAGTGCATTGCTCAGTGCAGGGATGCCTTGCCTCTAACTCCTCAACTTGCTCTTTCCAGTCAAGTGACACCTCATTTTTCCCCTTCCCAGAGTACTTTTTTGTGCATTGACTTCACTGGGATTAATTTAAAAAATGTTTCAAACATTATATCAGCTTTTCCCAACCAAGTGCCCTTCAGATGTTTTAGCCTTCAACTCCCATCAGCCCCAGCCAGTATGGCCAATGGTCAGGAATGCTGGAATTTGCAGTCTAATTAAAAGTGGGTAAAAACAACTATTATGCCTCAGTGAGAAATTGTAATATAGTGGCTGTGGTTCATGTTTATTGAGATATTTGCCTGTCTGTTCCTGAGAATATGGGAGAGCCTTACCTATTTCGGACTAATATACAATTAGTCAGCCAGGATAAATAAGGCAATTTCTAAATATTCATACATTCACACACAACTTTAATCAGAAATGCTCATACCAACATGATTTGTCTGACAAATGCTGATCCATTTTGGAGGCTAGCTAGAATAGAGTTCAGAAATCTACTTGGCCAAATCCACTGAGCCAAAGAGAAAGTGACTTAGCCAAGGCCCTACAAGCTGTCCATGGTAGAACTTATCTTGGTAGAGGTGTGACTTGAATGCAGAACCAGTGTAACTTTTAATAGGTCATATTGCTTTGTCTTTGTTCTGGTAATTTTTTTAAAAAAAATTGATTTCTTTATTTTATTATTATTATTATTATTATTATTATTATTATTATTATTTATAACCCGCCTTTCCCTCCGGATCAAGGCGGGGAACAACAATAATATAAAACACAAAAATCACAAAACAGTTAAAATTTTAAAAACAAGAAAAAATACATCATTAAAAACATCTTAAAATTCATCTGGATAGGCCTGCCAGAAGAGAGCAGTCTTCATGACTCTCTTAAATTCATGAAGACTGCTTATTTGTCTAATCTCCTCTGGCAGACCATTCCACAGTCTGGGAGCGATGGAAGAGAAGGTCCTCTGGGTAACACTCGTCAGCCTAGTTCTGGCTGATTTGAGTAAGTTCTTCCCAGAGGACCTAAGTGTGTGGGGCGGATTGTACGGGAGAAGGCGATCCCGCAGGTAACCTGGACCCAAACCATGTAGGGCTTTAAAGGTAATAACCAACACTTTATACTTCGCCCGGAAACTGATTGGCAGCCAATGAAGCGATTTTAAAACTGGTGTAATGTGGTCACCCCTAGGTGTACCAGTGATCAACCTGGCTGCCATATTTTGAACAAGTTGAAGTTTCCAGACTAGGCACGAAGGTACAGCGCATTGCAGAAGTCAAGCCTTGAAGTTACCAGCGTATGCACTACTGTCTTTAGGTCTTCCAATTCTAGGAAGGGGCGCAGCTGGCGTATCAGCCGAAGCTGATAGTAGGCACTCCTGGCCATCACATCAATCTGAGCTGTCATTTGGAGCGACGGATCCAGGAGTACCCCCAAGTTGCGAACACAATCTTTCAGGGGGGGTGTAACCCCATCCAGAACTGGTTGACACACCTCCAAACCCTGGTTGGGGCCTTTGACAGCAAGCACCTCCGTCTTGTCTTCAGTTTGTTTTTCCTCATCCAGCCCATTACTGCCTCCAAGCATTCATTCAGAGGAAACACAATATCCTTAGCTGACGATGTTGTCAAAGGCACAGAGAAATATATTTGGATGCCATCAGCGTATTGATAGCACCCCGCCCCATGCCTCCGGATGATCTCTCCCAGAAGTTTCATGTAAATGTTAAACAGCATCGGGGAAAGGATGGCACCTTGTGGTACACCACATAGCAACTCCTTTTTTGAAGAGCAGCTATCCCCAAGCATCACCATCTGGAACCTGCCCGAGAGATAGGATCGGAACCACTGAAGCACAGTGGCCCCGATTCCCAATTCCCCCCGGCGCTCCAGAGGATACCATGGTCGATGGTATCGAAAGCCGCTGAGAGGTCCAGGAGTACCAGCAGGGACACACTCCCCCTGTCAATACTGAGGCGTAGATCATCCACTAAGGCGACCAAAGCGGTCTCAACTCCGTATCCTGCCCTGAAGCCAGTTTGAAATGGGTCTAAAAAATCAGTGTCATCCAAGACTGCCTGGAGTTGGAAGGCAACCGCCCTCTCGATCACCTTGCCCAAAAATGGAAGATTTGATACTGGCCTGTAGTTATTAAGGTCCAGGGGATCCAGGGAGGGCTTTTTTAGAAGCGGCCGTATCGCCGCCTCTTTTAAACATGATGGAAAACTCCCTTCCATGAGAGATGCATTAATGATATGTTGTAGATGTGATCTAACTGCATCTCCTCCCTGAACGACCAGCCAAGAAGGACAGGGATCGAGAGGGCAAGTTGTCCTCCTCACACATCCAAGTACCTTGTCCACATCCTTGGTACTCACCAACTGAAACAGATCAAGTGTAATCCTACTCGCGGAGTTGCTGGACACTCCACGGTCAGCCTCTGCTATAACAATGGCATCTAAGTCGGTTCTTATCTGGGAGATTTTATCTGTGAAATGATCATTAAAGGCATCACAGCGAACTACCGAAGGCTCTAAAACTGGATTCAGGGGAGAAGGTGCCTAGGTTAGACCCCACCCTGAACAGTTCTGCTGGACGTGAATTTGCAGACGCAATGTGCGCAGAGAAGAAAGCTTTCTTCACTGCACGTATTGCCACCCCATAGGTACGAAGATGTTCTCTATGTCATGTCTTTCTGCTTCAACTCCCTAAGATCTTCAATATACCAAGGTGCCCGATTAGAAGCAGGTCGGACGTTTGGGGGCAATCGTGTTGATAGCCCTAGTTAGGTCTTGATTCCATCTGTTAACTAAGACTTCTACAGGATCGTCGACGATACCAGCCATAGAACCCTCCAAGGCTTTCTGGAATCCAGAAGGATCCATCAGCCTTTGAGGGCGGACCATCTTAATTGGTCCGCCACCCCTGCAGGGGCAGGTGGTAGCCGTGATACTAACCCTGACCAGAAAATGGTCTGTCCATGACAATTCGGAGGTATTCAATACCTCCGCCCACAGATCCGTCTGTTCGGAACTGAAAACAGCATCGAGGGTGTGACCTGCTGAATGTGTGGGTCCAGAGACCAATTGGGATAGGCCCATGTTTGTCATGGATGCCATGAACTCCCGAGCTCCACCTGACAAACCGGCCTCGAATGGGATGTTGGTCGCCCAGGACCAAAAGCCAGGGCGAATCCAACACCAGCTCCGAGACCAGTTCCATGAGCTCGGCCAGGGAGTCTGATAGGCAGCGGGGTGGCTGGTACACGAACAGAATCCCTAGTCCATCCCTGGCCTTCAGACTCAGGTACACACATTCGATATGATTCAATTCCTGAACAGGATGTCTGGTCAGGTTAAGATAGTTTTTGTAGACCACAGCTACTCCACCCCCCACACTTTCCCTCACCTGCTCACTAACACAGTACCCAGCTGGGAGAGCCTGAGCCCATGTCAGGCCACTGTCATCTCCCAGCCAGGTCTCTGTGAAGCATGCCAGGTTGGCCTCCTCTTCTGTGAGGAGGTCATAGATTATGTTTGTTTTGTTTTTAACCGACCTGGCATTGCATAGGAGCAAGGAAAGGTTCTGTGGGTGGCCTGGATCATTCCCCAAGATCCCCGGGATAGCAGGGCGACTGGAAGGTAAGTTGGGTGTTAGATATCCATCTCTCCTTCCCCTGTAATGGCATTTTGCCCTGCTATCGCCATATCTCTCTGTGCCCCACACAACAGATATTGGTGCTCCCAGACACATTTTAGTCACCTTAAGTTGTCCCGTCTCTCTCTCTCTCGAGAGAGAGAGAGAGAGAGAGAGAGAGAGAGAGAGAAAGAGGAAGAAGAAGAGTGGGGGAAGTGTGATGGTGTCTGCTGCACTTTTCTTTCTCCCCCACTCACGCCGTCACCGTTCTTCCGCCACCAGCCGGCCACTCACGGCTCCCTCCAGTTGTCCCGGCAATCTCTCGCGTGAGCGAGAGAGAGAAAGAGAGGGGGTGGGGGAAGTGCGATGGTGTCTGCTGCACTTTAAGACATCTCTATATTGTTCTACATAGAATCTTCTGAAGAGCCATTCACAAAATATATTAAAGCAACAATAACATTAAATCTATTAATATCTACTCAACAATAAATTTAAAACAATTGTATCACCATAAAACAATCCAACAATGTAATCTCAATCTAAGATTTTTTAAAACCCCATTTTTAGTGTTTGAAATACCACTTGCCTCATTATTTACAGTTCAGTTCATAAAATGATAATTAAAACAATTTAACCTCATGCCTTAGTGATGACAATGTGGGAACAAGGCAAGCTTCCCTGGGGAGGAAGTTCCACAACCAGGGTGCTACTGATAAATATATTCTTTTGCTTTGTTCCACTCACTTTACTTCCAGTGGTGGCATCATTCTGCAAAGGGCCATAAGGCCATATGGACTAAGAGTTCTGAGTTTGTAAATCCAAAGGTTTTCCTTTCTTTCTATCAGTCATGTCAGTTTCCTTCATTTGTTCAGTTGGAAGCAATTGTAATTCTGAGAGACCACGTGCAGGTGAATTAAAATGTCTTGTAACAGGCTGCTCTAGTTCTTTTGGTAAGAATTGCAGATTTGTGGCTTTGGTTATTTATACATGTAAAAATAATAAAATGGACATCTGTAAACTGACACATGACTGACCAACTACCCCCTTGATTGAGATATAGGTATAGATATAGATAAATAGATATAAATATACTTGACATGCCCATGCCAGCCCATGTGCTGACAGTGGGCCTATCTGCCACTGCCTTGATCATCTGCCATTCTCTGGGTGATCGTTTGTGGCCCTCTGGATTGTGGGGCCCTGGATTTTGCCCAAGGTCCAGTCCTAGCTACACCACTGATTATGACCTCCATCTTGTGGGATCTAGCAGTGTTTTGTCTGAGCATTCCTTGCTCCTACGAGTTTCAACTTCTGCTTTCATGACTCCTAGCCAGTAGTGTTGCTAATGCCAGGTGATGGGGGCACATGCCCTAAGCCCAATCAGGACAGAAAAAAAACTCCATGAAAAATACCCCAATATATTGACAGTAATTAAAATATTTGTTAAACTATTTAATGTTTTTGGAATGGGATGATATGACATTTCAAAGCCATAGATTGCTCAGTAGCTTAGAGAAGGCTCCCAAGCCAAGTAGATTGACACCATCTTGTGCCTGCAGTCGAAGACAGTAATTCACACTGAGTAATTCCCATTCCACTGGTCAGAGAGGAAAAAAATCAGAAACATGTGACATTGGACAGCAGCAACTAGCATGTCTGGGTAGTGAGGATTTGGAATTTCAGCAGCAGGGACCTTAAAGGTCTGAAAACTTTAACTCACCCCAGTACCTTCTAGGAGGGCGTTAGAATTGGGTGTATGGCCCAGGTGTAGAAAAGAGTGACTAGTTATGTAACGCTGTTGCTCTCTCCCCACCGCTCCACTCGTACTATAGCTGCTCCTAATACCTGCTTCTGATGTTGCCAAGATGAACAAGATATGTATGCCCCAGGTCTTCTGGGACCATTAACAGTCCTAGACAGTGCATTGCACAAAAACTCTATTTATACTGTGTAATGTGGAAGTCAGAACCATGTAGATCGTTGTCTGATGTCAACATGTGTACTGCATCTGACTTAAAGAATGTAACTATTACCTCCCTTTCCTCTCCCTCTTTCACGGTCTTTTTCTCAGAAAACTGCTGCAGATGGCAAGAGGCAGGAAATAATTGTGTTGGATTCCAAACGAAGCAATGCTATTAATATCGGGCTGACAGTATTACCTCCTCCAAGGACGATCAAGACTGCCATTTTGAACTTTGATGAATATGCCTTAAATAAAGAAGGAATAGAGGTATTGAGAAAACTGAGCACTGAGGTTTACGTTAAGAGCATATCATTATTTCCAGGTATTGGGGGGTTGAAAGTGTATCCACATACAAACTTCTTTAAAAGATTCTATCTGGATAGTGCTATGTAAATTCTCCATGTTTTTCTGGCATAGGACCCAACCTGCAATATGGGGCACACTTTTAATTTTTGAACCTACAAGTCTGTCTTTTTCCAGATGCAAACTCAGTAAGACCTGAGTAAGAATGGGGGGGGGGGGCGGGATTACTCAGTAGTTTTTATTAACAAATATTCTTCTCTTCTTGATTAATTAAAGATGTGCGATGCAACAAAGACATGCATTGTAAGTACCAGACATAATTCAGTGAACAGGAGAAGCTGCTTAGTATTTTTTGCAGTGATATATGCTAAATTTATCTCTCCATATGCCAGCATGTGTGCAAGCCAGTTCTGCTAGGTTCTATGTATTTGCCATGTTCTAATATTATATTCTGCAATGATCAAGAAATAAATCCCAGTGCAGGACTGTTCAGAGAGAGGCATGCTCAATTCTCAGCGGCTCTCATTTGAGTCCTACCCAGTGGGTTGAATGAAATAGGCTGCAATGACTACAACTGTTGGAGGTTGGGGCATGCATCTGAACTCATTTCTACCTCTCAAAGGACCCTTTCACCAGTGAGGCATACTTTCCCCTTGGCCACTAGAAGAATAGCAAGGGGAAGGGAAGGGAAAGGAAGTTAAGGTGCAAAGATGTCCATCCTTTGTTCCTTGGGTCCCAAGTTACACTCCCCAGGCACAAAGATCTTTTTAGTATTGAAAGGTCTGGCCTTCATCGCCTAAACTTTAGCTCCTAAAGGATCGTGAGAGTAGAATAACTGGAAAATGGTTGCAGGAGGAAGGAAAGTAGCAAAGAAATAGAGTGCTCTGTCTGCCTTCAGCTCCCTGGGTCCTTACTGATAAAACATTAAATACAATTGGAAAGAAAAGTACAACAATTAATGTTTCCCCAGATAATACTTTGCACAATTATATATTTCCATAATTAAAACAAATTCTTTCCCCTACCCCCTCCAATACCCAGGGCAAATTCCATGCTAATTAAATGTGTAGTTGATCCTTTTTTATGCTATAGCATCAGTCATGGGGCCCTAATCTAGATTGCTACCACCATATGCTGGGGGGGGGCACCCAGCCACTCCCATTCTCCCCCAAAAACAAAACTCCATTGTCACTGATTGAGGGATGTTTTCTTTCTTTGGTCCCTATGAAGGAGAACAAATTTGGTGGGAGGGAGGATCAACTGGGTGGGAATGTTTAACCCCACTACCAGCACGTGATTATCCCAATCAGGATCACACACCTACACTAAAGTTAAAAAACAAAGTTAGGGTCAGCTACATGCCATGCATTTAATGCAGAGTGTAGATTAGCTCCCAATCATCTACGGAGATCTAACTATAGCTAGGAGCTATAGTGAGGAGCTTAGTGATCCTGCCCACCACCTGTTGGGCCTGTGCATTTACAGCTTCAATCAAATGATCAGCAGCACCATTTATCACCTGTTCAGGACAAGATGGAGGAGGGAAGTAGGCTGTATTCAGTCTCTTCTCCTTTCCAGGTCCTCTGAAAATGTGATAATGACAGTTTCTAGCCATTTCTGCTCATGAGTCACATGGGGCTTCTCTTTGTGCATAGCTCCTCAGTCAACAGTGGATGTATAATTGCAAGCCACCTTCCTCTAACACATCAGCATTCCTGGATTGTGTTTGTAGTCCAAACTAAAAGTAGAACAGTTTATATGTTTATTTTAATTGTAATATGCTTTGAAAACAATCATTGAAAAAATGAGTCCAATGTTTTAAATAAGTTTGATGTTGATAATATTTAATATCTATCAGCACTTTTCCTGGAAAAATTGGAGGTTTGTGTTATCAAAATGCGCAAAATCGAATTTCAGTTATTAGGAGTGCATGTTTTAATTTGCAAGCCACCTTGAGTCCCAGTAATAATAATAATAATAATAATAATAATAATAATAATAATAATAATAATAATAGATGGGCTGCCCTTTTTGTTTAATCTTGTGTGTGTGATTAGCCATTGATGGCACTCTGTCTTTGTAGAAAATTCTCACAATGATTCCCACAGAAGAGGAGAAGCAGAAAATTCAGGAGGCTCAGCTAGCCAATCCTGATATTCCTCTGGGCTCAGCTGAACAGTTCCTTCTCACCCTTTCTTCCATCACTGAACTTACTCCTAGACTTCAGCTCTGGGCCTTCAAAATGGATTATGAGCTTGTGGAAAAGGTAATTCTTGATTGTTGAGTAAATAGAAGTAGCTTGTAGAGTTTAATTCATTTGGCTTGGTCTCCACTATAATGAATGTTTCTGCACTAACTCCTCCATGAACCGGAATTTTGGTAACCAGTGGAATAGATAATAAGGATAATTGATAGTCCGTATTCCAAAAAGACTATTGATTATGTTTCACTCCCCAATTACACTCCCCAAATATTTTTTTAAAATTTCTGATTATCTCTCTATTTCTACAGCTTTACTTTCTTGTTCTTCTTGTCCTCCTCTTGCCGCTGCTACTGAACTCTGTATAGCACAGAATACTTCCTGAGATAAAAAAAGAAGACTTTATCTTTTCAAGATTACAGGCCTCTTTTCAAATGTGTATACTGAATGCCCATTAAGAATCTCCTATTTAAAATCTGGAGACTTTGACAATAAGTCAAATCGTATTAGCTTCTACAGATTTATATTTTTTTAAAAAATGGTATAGAGTGAGTATATGGAAGTTATCACAACTTATGAGATAATAGACACTCTGAGAGGTTTTTAGTCATCAGCTTCAAACAAAGACAAAGCAGCCCACTTTAGAGATACTCAGACTTGTCATATTAACCTATGATGTCTTATTTAACCCATTGTGGGTTGTCTGTTGGGAGTTTTTTAACCCACAGTTATTTGGCTAAAATTACCCACTCTAATAACCTACAGTCTGCCGAGTGTGTTATCATGGGTTATCAGTCATGTAACAGTCACTGTGGGTTATTTTGGTCACCTACAGTGACGCTTGGCAAGAGCAGTGAAAACCATTGCCACTGCCCTCCTCCAGCAAGTAGATCTCTACTTCCATGATCTGTCTAGCAAGTGATTGTGCTTGCAGCCCACCCCTGCCCAAACCCTTCCACATGGTCTTTGTTGGGTGGCGGCAGTTGTGCAGAATTTTCAATGAGCATACCATGGCATGTTGTGTATGAAGTTTTGTCCCACTCCTGCAAACTTCCCTGGAGTTATAGCCACCACCCCTTTTTGATGAAAAGGTGCTTTCGCTTACATGTCTTTGTCAGCGCACAGGGTTTTCAATGGGCCTCATGTGCATTCCTACTAGGGGAGGCTGTGTATGAAGTTTGGTTCCAATCCTTCAAACTTCCAAGGATTTATTTGCACCACCACCTTTTTGGTGCACCTGGGGTTTTCTTTTCTTTGAGCATTGTGCAGGGGTTGGGTGGTGCATTGTATGCCTCCTGACTAAGGGAGGCTGTGCATGAAGTGTGGTCCCAATCTTGCATACTTCCATTGCTTTAGAGCCACCGCCACCTTGTCAGGGTGATGCTGGAAGCGTTGAATTAACCCCTTTCATTGGGACATTGTGGAAGGTTAAAACAGGCTACTGAGGTGTTGTCAGCACCACTGTAAAGGCAGAAGGACTACAACAGGACGGGGCTGGGGGATAACTCAGATTACACACAATAGCTTCATAAGCTGTGCACAGTAGTTTATTTGTCTGGTTGTGTGGGATAAAAGTAGCTTATTTTCAAAATAAGCCACTATGAAGTTTCGTAGGCCCTAGGAACTGTGCCTACTGAATAACCCAGCCCTGCAAAGTCTCCATAACCTCCCCATATTTCCCTTTACATGTGAAAAAGCAACACAGGGAGGATAATGTCAAGCTGAAAACGGATGGGAGGGAAAGGGCTAAGCACACACACTTTCTCCATTCCCAAAACCAAGCTATTTGGGGCTTTTAAAAAAGACAGATAGCAAAATCATTAACTCTATGTAATGCAAAATTTGAGCCTAAATATTTAAGACCACTAGTATCAACCTACAAACTTTTCAAATAGTACACGCCTTCTGGTATTCACCTTTGGTTTGATTGTCGTAGCCAGATCCAGCAAATGATTGCTGCACTCTGGGTAACAGTTTTTTTTCATATGGATCATCTCAACTATTTGCCGAAGAGGCTGGTCCTGGAAAGCCCTCACCATAATTCTGGCCCTGACTCTGGTCCCCTCTACAAGAATTCAGTTTGACGCCTGGTTGTCCGATTATGCGCATCTTCTCGCAATTGCTTTTACGGCAAATCACTATATGCGGGAGGCGGTTAAGCGCATAACAGGTTGCCTTACCGGTTGTATGAAACGCACTTTAGAGGTGTTTAATGCAGAGAATCGCTTGTTTACATGGTCATAAGGCACTTTAACGGTTACGGTAAATTAAAACTCGCTATTTAACGTGCATTCGATAATGCACATAATCGCATAGAAAAAGCGCCTCGACCCCCGATTTGCACTCCGCTCTTGTAGAGGTCAAATTTTTAATGCGCCTTGTAAGAGCTTTAAATTGTTGTTGTAGAGGCACCCCCAGATATTTGTCTATATAGCACGAAGCCTGCTGTAAATCTGCTACTGTATCTCCCTCACCTTTGGGGTTGAATTCACTGCGCATTCCCCCTTTTTCCTTCCCACTGATCATCTGTTTAATGGTGGGAAGGAGGTGGATTTTGCAAGCCTGCTGCTCTGGATGGGGGCAAGGTGGGGGAGGAGTGGACAGACTGTGCTGGTCAAAAGCAAAAGCAAGTTAATGCTTGATAAATCAAAAGTCACCTTTAATCTATTGCATTATAGGAGCTCTTTATTCCTCTTTGTCAAATACCAAAGAGGGGGAAAAATCACCAGCAGGATCATTCTTATGTGATTGATTTGAGGAATTTGATGCATCTGATTCTCAGCTGGGATAAATTTGTGGAACTCTAGTGAGTCCATAGCGTAGTTCTGCATTGTGCTGTTTGAAAATTCCATTAGAAGTAATATCTTATGAAGTGCAGAACAGTGGGGAAATCAGGCCTTAGGCTAATAAACCATATAGAATTATATCCTACAGCTACCTTCATCTTGCTCAGAATCATGCATCTTGCTAAAATTAAAGTAAATGAACAGAGATGTCTTGGGGTTTAAAAGGATTGTAGTTTACTATTAAGGATGGAAGTGGCAGTAGGTTTTGGAGCATTCAGTAGCTGGAGAGAGAGAGAGAGAGGCTCTTTCCACAGCAGGCATTTTGCCTGGGATGGCCCCTGGCTTGTCCCTGTGCTCCGACGGTGTGTATTAGGTACTTCTGAGATCGCCCTCCCTCCCTCTACACCCAGGGGCTATCCCAGGCAAAACACCTGGTGTGCAAAGGGCCAGAGTCAGTACCATCCATTTCAGATTTGCGAGAGCACCGTTTGGGAATCTCTGTGGCAATTAAAAACATAAAATCAATACAGAGGAATTCATATATGTTTTCTTCTCTTTTTTCTATTAATGATAGGAAGTTGCTGAACCACTTTTGGACTTAAAGGAAGGAATGGACCAGCTGGAGAGCAATAAAACCATGGGATTTATTCTTTCTACTCTACTAGCCATTGGAAATTTTCTCAATGGAACTAATGTAAGCTTTCCCTTCCCTTTTAGCTGATCATTATTAACCAGCCACTTGCATCAGCTACTCACACTACCCACTCAGTGTGGCGGTGCAGAGGGTACCTGCCACCACAGTACTGTTCAGAAATGCAACATTTTACTTTTCCATAACCATCTGTCAGGGATGCTTTAAGGTGGATTCCTGCACTCGATGGCCTTATAAGCCCCTTCCAACTCTACTATTCTATGATTCTGTATGTGGGAGATGGTAAAGGAGTGTGCTTGGGGGAAACCATTGTGAATTGGGCTAGACTTGATGACCTCAGTTTATGGGCTAAGGAGTAAGTACTATTCTGGGGTTAGGAGTACTATTTGACCATCACATCCATAGGATGTGGTGAGCCCCATCCTATGGAATTCCCAGCCTCTGGAGGTCAGGCAGGCGCCAACTTTGTATTCCTAACTGCACCTCCTGAAAACGTTGTCATTCCAGGAAGCCTTCCCTTAATGACCAGCTATGGTTTATTTATGTACTTTTAATGTATTTTTATTCTGTTTTATTCTTATTTTATTTGTCATCTACTCCAAAATTCTGAAAGGGGAGTGCTATATAAATATTGTAAATAATAAATAAAATAAATATAGCAGGCCTTTTACTAAACCCAATGGAAGCCATTAAAGGCCAAACCTTTGTATGTTGTCTTTGAGTTCTGTTTCTTGGTCACATTTAAATGTTCTGAACTTAGATAGCAATGGGGGCAGCCATATTTTCTCACATACAATGTCCCTGTGAGGGACAGTACATCCTTCAGAGGGGCTGCTGCATTTTGTAGCCACTTCAAGCGGCTATGAGAACGAAAGATTGTTAAGCAGCCCTTAGAAGAAAGAAATATAAATAAATATTAGACTACTTCCTGGGATTTTCCAGGAATGTGGATTCTGGAGTGGATCACTTTCCAATTTGCAAATTGATTTGGTAGCTGTGCTTCAGTAAAATTTGCTCCAAAATAGAGATCCGCAAAATTCTTATGGCATCTGTATTCAGAATACCCTGGAAGAGATTTCTGAGAACTTCTAACTTTGTTAACACTAATATAACTGATGCTTTAAGATGAATTACTCCTAATGTAACCTGCTAACGTTAAGCAGATATAAATCTCCTAATTTGCAGCTGTTTTAGTAACATGTTCAGATAGCTGGTTCCCCTCAGAGATGTTCTACTTTAAAAAAAAGAAGATTGGTACATGGAAGAATACACCCTGTGTTATTTTTGTTTCTTTCATTTCTTCCACATAGGCCAAAGCCTTTGAACTGAGCTACCTCGAGAAGGTTCCAGAAGTCAAGGACACCGTGCATAAGCAGTCTCTCTTACATCATGTCTGTACAATAGTGGTGGAAAAATTCCCAGACAGCACAGATCTTTATTCTGAGATTGGGGCCATCACTAGATCAGCCAAGGTATTTCTTTTTATGCAAGGAAATCTCCTTTTACTATAACAGAAATAGTCTTTAGTACAGCATTCAAATTTTGCTTTTCTTCCTTCTGAGCAGCCTGCTTAGAAACATGGGCTTTGTTTTATGTCATGCACTTGCAATTTTTAGGGTGTGACCTATTTTTTTTCATTTTTTGTCAAGAATGTTTTTCTCATCAAGTTTTTTTTAACAGCTAGTATATTCCTTGAAACTGAAGCTAATGTGGTGTTGTTATAGAATGTTAATAAAGCTATAAACGATTTAATATAACTTCACATCTATTTAGAAATATGCTGCCCAGCAAGCAGTTGGGGTCAGCTTGCATATGGTTACTATTTTGTGTGCACAAAGCAAAGTGTCATCAAACTATAACTTGGGATCTGTCAGCCCTCCCTGTTCTAAGGGATGCAAGGCAAGACAAGACGGCCTAGTTTCTAGGAAATGATACATTGCCTTGACTTGACATTCCCAAAATTGTGGGATAAGCAATGTGACAAAGTCTTTCCACGAATATCAGCTTCCCACCTATATTACAACACTATGTGTGGAGGTAGATATTTTAAAAAGCAAGAGAGGAAGTTAAGCTTACAGTAGAACAACTATCTCTTGATCACTAGCTGCATAAATAAGAGACAGGGAAAGGAAGATCAATGCAAAGTAGAAAGGTAGAGTTACTATATATACATACTAGTGAAAAAACCCAACTTTGCACAGGTTGGGATAGCCCTTAGTTTGGTAAAGCAAAGGTTTCAAGCCACATTATACAGCTCTTGGACCTAGTGACTGGTGATGATGCTGCAGACTTTAAACACACAGACACATTTAAATGAATTAAAATTAATTAATTAATGTGTTGTAAAAACCAAATAACCCTGAGGTACAAACCTCTAGGGTCTCCTTAGTATCCATGCCAAATTTAAAGTGTCTAGATTTCATGATCTTGGTGCTATGGTACTGACAGACACACATCCTCTTTTATTATGATAGATAATACTAGATTTTTAAAAGTTCAATCAATGCATACAAATAAATATTTCAACCTTGAGCAGGAAGAATGAGGATGTTTCTTCTTCACACTACACATTTTAAAATCCATTTCAAACTCCATCTGTATATTTTTACAAGCATCACAAGCCATTAGCTTGCAGCCATGTAGTAGCTGCCTGATTTTTAAAACATTAACTTGTATCAATTCTTTTTCTGAGGCCTCAGAAAAAGCTTCAGCTATCTGATCTTGTTTTAATCACCAGAGGGGAGGGAAGGTCCAAAAAATTCTGGAGTAGCTGAACGGAGTGCTAAGTGCTGAGAAAGCAAATCTGTACCAACATTCAGCAGAAGCAGGTCTTTCACTGTGCTGAGGAAAAGGTCTCAGAGGCTAGATTCCAGCAGTGGGTATGGCCAAAGGCAAAGTAGGTGGGAGCAAAATGTGATCCTTACTGAAGAAGTAAGCAGTACAACCCTCTGGATTACTATTCAGAAGTAAGCAGGGCTGAATCACTCAATAGCTCCTTTTCCCAGGCAGGGAAAAGCTCTTAGGAACAGAGGATCATGGGCCTGCCAGGTTCTATACCTAGGAAAAAGAAACCAAATGCACAGTTATAAGATGGGGGGTACTACAGTAATACTACAAGTGAGAAGGATCTTTGAATTGTTGTAGATCACAAGCTGAATATGAGCTAACAGTGTGATGTAGCTGCAAAAAAAGCAAATGCTATTTTGGGCTGCATTAATAGAAGTATAGCTTCCAAATCGTGAGAGGTATTGGTTACCCACTATTCGGCACTGGTTAGGCCTCATCTTGAGTATTGTGTCCAGTTCTGAGCACCACACTTCAAGAAGGATGCAGACAAGCTGGAGCACGTTCAGAGGAGGGCAACGAGGATGATCAGGTGTCTGGAAACAAAGCCCTTTGAGGAGAGACTGAAAGAACTGGGCTTGTTTAGTCTTGAGAAGACTGAAGGGAGACATGAAAGCCTTCTTGAATTAAGTGAAAGGTTGTAACACAGAAAAGGACCAGGATCTCTTCTCGATCAATGCAGAATGCAAGACACGGAATAATAGGCTCAAGTGCCACAACCTGGGTTTGGAGGTGTGTCAACCAGTTCTGGATGGGGTTATACCCCCCCCCCAAGACTGTGTTCGCAGCTTGGGGATACTCCTGGATCTGTCACTCCAAATGACAGCCCAGATAGATGCAATGTCCAGGAGTGCCTACTATCAGCTTCGGCTGATATGCCAGCTGCGCCTCTTCCTAGAGTTGGAAGACCTAAAGATGGTAGTGCATGCACTTGTAACTTCGAAGCTCGACTTCTGCAATGCACTGTACATAGGGCTACCTTTGTGCCTAGTCCGGAAACTTCAACTAGTTCAAAATATGGCAGCCAGGTTGATCAGTGGTACACCTAGGGGTGACCACATTACACCAGTCTTAAAATCACTCCACTGGCTGCCAATTAGCTTCTGGGTGAAGTATAAAGTGTTGGTTATTACCTTTAAAGCCCTACATGGTTTGGGTCCAGGTTACCTGCGGGATCGCCTTCTCCCGTATAATCTGCCCTGCACACTCAGGTCCTCTGGGAAGAATTTACTACAGTCAGCTAAAACTAGGCTGACAACCATTACCCAGAGGACGTTCTCTTCTGCCACTCCCAGACTGTGGAATGGCCTGCTGGAGGAGATTCGACAAATTAGCAGTCTTCTTGAATTTAAGAGAGCCGTGAAGACTGATCTCTTCCTGCAGGCCTACCCAGATGAATTTTAAGTTATTTTTAATAATGTATTAGTTTTATTTGTTTTTAATGTTTAATCTATTTCATGGTTTTTGTATTTATATTTATTGTTGTTCCTTGCCTCGATCCAGAAGGAAAGGCAGGTTAGAAATAAATATATTATTATTATTATTTTCAAATACTTGAAAGGTTGTCACACAGAGGAGGGTCAGGATCTCTTCACAGTCATCCCAGAGTGCAGAACATGTAATAATGGGCTCAAGTTACAGTAAGCCAGATTCCAGCTGGACATTGGGAAAAACTTCCTGACTGTTAGAGTAGTACGACTGTGGAACCAATGACCTAGGGAGGTCCCACACTAGAGGCATTCAAAAGACAGCTGGACAGCCATCTGTCAAGTATACTTTAGGGTGGATTCCTGCATTGAGCAGGGGGTTGGACTCGATGGCCTTATAGGCCACTTCCAACTCTACTATTCTATGATTCTGTGATTCTACTCTACAAATATCCTTCAGCTTCTCAATGGTGCTCATGTCATCTTGAATTTTGTCTCTTCATCACAAGTGATTCCACCAGATCTTCTTATATTTTTCATAGATTTGCTTGGTTTTACACAAATAATCTCTTGACATTGGATTCCCCTCTTTTGGTGTTGGTGGAAAGGAATCCAACTCCTCCACTTATTAAGATGGAGTTGAAAATCAAACTTTATATGAAACTCTATCTCCTTGGTTGTGCAGTATTGTGACCATATTTTTCCATTATGATTATTGTGTTATGTCATGTTACACTGCTTAGCAAAATGGCATAATCAGCCTTCAGTGGAAAATTTGATGTTGCCACTTTCTCCTGTCATTCAGCCGATTTAAGTTCTGGTAGGAGGAAGTGGCAGAAGCAGTTAGCAGTGGGCATTGTGGGTAAAGATTCAGTGGTCCAGATATCGAGGAGGAATGAGTAGGACAATGTGGACGTGGCATGATTTGACTGTTGGGGCAATCTAGATTGTTAGCATGTAGGGACTGCTAGATTCTAACCCTGGAGAGCTGCAGCCAGTCAGTGTAGACAATACTGGGCTAGATAGACCAATTGTCTGATTTGGTATAAGGCAGATTTGTATGTTCTTATGTTTAATGTGTGTCTTGGGCCTACAAATGAGGTGCACCACAGGGAAGTTGCATTTTACACTTAAACCAGGGGAGAATAGCTATTGAACACAGACTAAAACTTGAATGAAAGAATTAAGGCTTTATTACAAAATATACAAGGCTACCAAATATATGGTGGTAAGGCCGCTTCTAAAAAAGCCCTCCCTGGATCCCCTGGACCTTAATAACTACAGGCCAGTATCAAATCTTCCATTTTGGGGCAAGGTGATCGAGAGGGCAATTGCCCTCCAACTCCAGGCAGTCTTGGATGACACTGATTTTCTAGACCCATTTCAAACCGGCTTCAGGGCAGGATACGGAGTTAAGACCGCTCTGGTCGCCTTAGTGGATGATCTACGCCTTAGTATTGACAGGGGGAGTGTGTCCCTGGTGGTACTCTTGGACCTCTCAGCGGCTTTCAATACCATTGACCATGGTATCCTTCTGGAGCGTCTGGGAGAATTGGGAATCGGGGGCACTGTGCTTCAGTGGTTCCGATCCTATCTCTCGGGCAGGTTCCAGATGGTGATGCTTGGGGATAGCTGCTCTTCAAAAAAAGAGTTGCTATGTGGTGTACCACAAGGTGCCATCCTTTCCCCGATGCTGTTTAACATTTACATGAAACCGCTGGGAGAGATCATCCGGAGGCATGGGGCGGGGTGCTATCAATATGCTGATGACACCCAAATATATTTCTCTATGCCTTCAACAACATCATCAGCTAAGGATAGTGTGTCTCCTCTGAATGAATGCTTGGAGGCGGTAATGGGCTGGATGAGGAAAAACAAACTGAAGCTGAATCCAGACAAAACGGAGGTGCTTGCTGTCAAAGGCCCCAACCTGGGTCTGGAGGTGTGTCAACCAGTTCTTGATGGGGTTACACCCCCCCCTGAAACATTGTGTTCGCAGCTTCGGGGTACTCCTGGATCCGTCACTCCAAATGACAGCTCAGATTGATGTGATGGCCAGGAGTGCCTACTATCAGCTTCGGCTGATACGCCAGCTGCGCCCCTTCCTAGAGTTGGAAGACCTAAAGACGATAGTGCATGCGCTGGTAACTTCGAGGCTCAACCTCTGCAATGCGCTGTACATAGGGCCACCTTTGTGCCTAGTCCGGAAACTTCAACTTGTTCAAAATATGGCAGCCAGGTTGGTCACTGGTACACCTAGGGGTGATCACATCACACCAGTTTTAAAATCGCTTCATTGGCTGCCAATCAGTTTCCGGGCGAAGTATAAAGTGTTGGTTATTACCTTTAAAGCCCTTCATGGTTTGGGTCCGGGTTACCTGCGGGATCGCCTCCTCCCGTACAATCCGCCCTGCACACTTAGGTCCTCTGGGAAGAACTTACTCAAGTCAGCCAGAACTAGGCTGGCGAGTGTTACCCAGAGGACCTTCTCTTCCATCGCTCCCAGACTATGGAATGGTCTGCCGGAGGAGGTTAGACAAATTAGCAGTCTTCATAAATTTAAGAGAGTCATGAAGACTGCTCTCTTCTGACAGGCCTATCCAGATGAATTTTAAGATGTTTTTAATGATATATTTTTTCTTGTTTTAAATTTTTTTTAACTGTTGTGATTTTTGTGTTTTATATTGTTGTTGTTTCCCGCCTCGATCCGGAGGGAGAGGTGGGTTAAAAATAAATATTATTATTATTATTATTATTATTATTATTATTATTATATGGTTTTGATACAGAATGCAGAAGTTAGTTAGATTAACTCAATTAAGCTTGGACTGGTAGCTATCAATTTAAATATATATAAAAGCAGGGAATAGATGGGGAAAGAGAGCAGTGCAGGCAGGGATGTGATGTTTGTCAAGTAAGGGAATGGGGTATGAGGGATTTGGCAGACTGTTAGAAGTCTAGACACAGTGGGGCAAAGTTGGAATGTAAATGACATGGGGTTGGGTAACATGGGGAATGGATCAGAGAGCTGATTGAGAGAAATCAGGAAAAGAAAGAAGGAAAATTGAAACATAAATAATTTCCAGTTTCAGACGACAATGGGTCTAAAGACGGTCTTCCTTCAAGGTTCATGATGATTCAAGAGTTCATCGGGGGGGGGGGGAATCAGATATCAGAAATCAAGTCACACATAATATAATTGTGGGAACAAATCACTGTGCTTCTTCAAAACCAATCAGATTGTTTTTGTTCCCATGAATACAAAAAGCTGTGCAGTAAGCAAAACTCAACTGGCTGAACTATCAATTCACTATTAGGCAACTGTTTTTAACTAGGGATGTCCAGATTTTTCCAGACTTTGTAAAATCCATCCTGCGTGTGTTTTGTGGTTTGTGCGGTGTCGTTCATTCCGGCATCTTGTTATAATTTATTTTTCCCCCTCTTGCTTTTAATCATGGAGGAATTTTAAAAGGACAAGAAGGGTTAATTGTTGACTGAACAATAAGAGAAACATCTCCAGGTTCCGGAGTTCCCATGCTTAGTATATCAGCAAGGGTTGCTCCTAGCTGTTCAGTTAGATTAGAGGTCTACAAGTGCAAATGAGAGCTTTCTTGCCCTGGCTGATCATGACTAGCCTTCTGAGTCAGAATTAACAGTCTAGAGCAGTGGTCTTCAACTGGTGGGTCACAGGATCAGTCCAGATGGGTTGTGGCAAATCTGTTGCCGCCATGTTGGGTGATTGTGAAATTTGGTCCCATGTTGCAGGTAGGTCTCTGATCTGGACCAGTTGAAGACCACTGGTCTGGAGTCAAGGCATGTGAGGTATATCTCAAAAAAATAGCATAGCATGGTAGCATAGACTATGAATGGCTGGAGGCAGATAATAGCTGTGCTTTAAGTACCTTTGGTAGCACAACTATGCAGGAATGAGAAAGAAAAAAGGTTGTGTTGACAATCATGAGATGGTATGCCTCAGTTTGGGTCTTATATGCTTTAGAATGTAGGTTCCTCTGAAAAATATTTTATTTTCCAGATCTATCCCAGTCTAATTATTTTCTTCCCTTCTGTCTAACCTTGTTTAGTGGAACTCTGTTCATTCCTATGATGCCTGAGGCCTTTTTCTTTGGAATTTTTCTGCACATTGAGAATCAGAAATGGCTAACTGTAGCAAGCTGTATTCCCATTTCTCAAGGCTACCACAAATCAAAGCTGGAAGCTGGAAAACATCCAGGCTGCTTGATGGTACAGACTCCAAAAGTATGAGAAATTTTATTTAAGGAAAATTGGCAGAAATAAACTGAATATTTCATTAAGAGTTACATTACAGTTTGGACTCCATCTGACATATATATCTCAAAAACTCCAACGAAGTTAAACAACAGAGGCTAAACCTCAGAATAGCATTCAGAAGCATCATTGTAGCATCTAACATATTTGTTTAGTGCCCCACTTTTCTGCCAAAAATGGTGCACAAGATGGCTAATAATAAAATCCAGATTAAAAACAAAATCCTAATTAAAACAGTATAAAAACAAATACATTAAAAACACAGTTTAAAACCCCCAAAATAACAGGATTAAATAGGACCAACCAATTAAAATCATACCTTCTGTCTCCATACGGGACCAAACAAATGTCCATTTTCAAGACATGACCGTTGAAACTGATTACAGCACTTGAATGGAATATTACCGTACCAAAGCAATTGTGGCTTGACAAATGTTGTTTGCTTACTCAAAAGTGTTTTCAGTTATGCATCCCTAGAATAGGAAATTCCTGAAAAGGGGGCAATGTTTACTCAGCAATGTATCTCCACCCTCAATAAAAACAGAAAAAGTAGCAGCTTAGACAGCCACCATACTGAAAGACAGTTCTGATGTTTTTCCATCACCAGGCAAAGGTCTCTTTATTTCCCCAGGCCTTTTTAACTTTTGTGATACTGTTTTACTTGGATTGCTGGGTTCATTTTATGCTGCTTTTATAGATTTTCTTCATTTAACTAGGGTGACCAGATTTTGGAACCCAAAATCCTGGTCCAAAATGGCCACCCAAAATGGCCGCCCAAAGGGGGCATGCCCACCCCCCAAAAAACAAAACAATTTTTTTTAAAAGGCCACCCGCCATATGAGATCTGAACCCACCCGCCACCCCCCACCAGAAACAAACCCCACCACCACCAAGCCACCCCCTCCAAAAAACACAGCGAGGGGGGAGGGGGCTTACCTGCTGAGGCCGTCCGCTGGCGCCCATGGCTGCCAGCGGACAGTCCCAGCAGGTAAGAAGCATGACGCGGGAGGCAGGAGGCCCCCCCACATACCTGCCGGGGCGGCCGCTTCCCTCCAGTGCTCAAATCTACTGAGAAACAGGCTTCGCGGCCTGTCCCTCAGCAGAACGCTGGGCGCTACTGAGGGACAGGCCACGAAGCCTGTTTCTCAGTAGATTCAAGCACCGGAGGGAAGCAGCCACCCCCAGCAGGTAAGTGGGGGGGCCCTCGCACCTCTGAGGTGCCTCCTCGCACCTCCAAGGCACCGCCTCATGCCTCACGCCTCCGAAGCGCCTCGCGCCTCGTGCGCCTTACCTGCAGGGGCAGCCGCTTCCCTCTGGTGCTTGAATCTACTGAGAAACAGGCTTAGCGGCCTGTCCCTCAGTAGAACGCCCCCTCGCACCTCCAAGGCACCTCCTCGCGCCTCCTCGCACCTCATGCCTCCAAGGTGCTGCCTCGCACCTCCGAGGCGCCTGGCACCACTCGATCCTTACCTGCAGAGGCAGCCGCTTCCCTCCAGTGCTCGAATCTACTGAGAAACAGGCTCCGCGGCCTGTCCCTCAGTAGACCGCCGGGTGATGACGTCATCACCAGGCGCGCCTGTTTCTCAGTACATTTGAGCACCGGAGGGAAGCAGCCGCCCCAGCAGGTGGTGGCGAGGGGGCTCCCCCCACCCGAAACCCCACCACCAAGCCACCCATCCCCTCCAAAACCCAGCCCCGACCTACCAGGTCTACCGCCGCTCACCGCTGCTCACCGCCACCGCCGCATGACCCCCCACAGCCCTGGTTTGCCCCTGACGCCTCCCGGTTGGCCCGGATCGCCCCAGGTTTCCCGGTTAGGACCAGGAAACCCCGGGCGATCTAGTCACCCTACATTTAACTTTTTTATGTATTAATTATTTTGTTGCATTTAATTTTTATTTTTTTTGTAAGCTGTCCTCATGATAAAGGGCAGAATATAATCAATAAATCGAACTGTGTTTTTGTGTGATTCTGTTTGACTTTTAAATGATGGGCACTCAACCACCTAGGTTCACTATTAGAAGAAATAATAGAACTGTAATGAAAAGTTGCAGTGTATCCTCCCTTCTAAAAGGAGTATTCCTGTTCCCATTCCAGGCAACTATTCCCTCCAAATATTTTGTATTTCTGCATATCTCAGGATTCACCCAAGCATGATACTTACATCCTTCTTGTTTTTCAAGAGCCCCATTTTGTCTACAATCCTGTCAGCATTCACCATCTGAGTTTGTTTCAAGGAGTGAAGAGCTGAGGGTGCTCCCAAAACAAAATACTATTAGGAGCAGACTCTGAGCATGAATCGGGTGAAGGAATAAGCTTTTCCCTGCCCTGGTGGTCTCGGTATCTAGTGCGGTCCATAGATCTGCTCTACATCCCTGACTCCCATTGCAATGGCCCTGTAATGCATGTTCTAAACTACTCTTTGGGATTTATAGATGCTGTTCATGACGTACATCCCAAAAGGACTGCATGAAGGGATTAAAATGTGGTACTCTCAGTGCATCAGAGACCTTGAGGATGGTTGATGAGGATCTAGCTCACTCCACAAGCTGTGCTACCTACTTGCCTCACATCCTGGATAGAACTGGGATGCAGCAGGTGTGTTATATTATGCATCCCAATATAGATGCAGCAAGGGGAGTGTTTAATGCAGGGATGAGCAATGTGCTGCTCACAGGCTGCAACCTCCCAAAATTATAAAGGAATAATAAAATGAAAAAACAAAAGAAAGCTCTTATGTTGAAGCTTCCCCCCCCCCCTTGAGTTCTCTGTAGATACTAGGCCAAGACTAGGCTGACAACTGTTACCCAGAGGACCTTCTCTTCTGCCGCTCCCAGACTGTGGAACGACCTGCCGGAAGAGATCCACCAACTTACCAGTCTTCAAGAATTTAAGAGAGCTATAAAGACTGATCTGTTCCGGCAGGCATACCCAGTCGAATTGTAAGACTTAGTTGATTTTAATGATGTGTTAATTTTATATGTTTTTAATTAGTTTATGTATTTTATATTTTTTGCATTGACGATGATCCCCGCCTCGATCCAGAGGGAGAGGCGGGTAAGAAATTATTATTATTATTATTATTATTATTATTAAGCACTAAATGAGTCAAAATTAGCTTAACTAATTTTGATCCTTTTGGTGCACCATAGCCACTCCAGATACGTGTGTGTGTGTATATATGTGTCTGTATGGTAGTAGGAAGGGTGTGACCTGCAGGGAGGGCAAAAATGGCCCCTGGACCACCCAAATTTTACACCCCTGGTTTAAAGCATAACATCACCACCACCCACATACTGCATCAGAGATCTTGGGGTTTAGTGGGGTTAACACAGCCTAAGAGCTGCCATAGACACTCGCTTTGCATGCTCCAAGGCCTCAGGAAGGTGGTGGGCATTTCCGCCAAGCCCTCTTGAGGTAGGAAGGTAGAAATAAAAAAATCTCCATCTTCCTCTAGTAGAGACCTCCCTTTTTCTGTAGGTGGCTTGGGACCCATTTGAAAGCAGCAGGTCCAGGTTCCACTTCAGAAATGGTTCCATCCCTACTGAATGCCCATGCTCCTTATAGGGGAAGAATGCTGCCCCATGTTTAGTCCCAGTCATTTTGTCCCATAGAACACCCCTGTCTGCATTGCTGTGCTTTAGATTCTGTTTCTTGGTCACACCAGGAATTTGCAAGAATGTTAAAAAAGGATATATCCTTTTTATGCCAGCATGCACTGGACTCAGTTTACAGATTAATCCTAAAGCATAGCAGTGTCATATTACATGAAAAGAGCATTTTATCCAGACTTTTTGAGAAGTTGGTATAGAGGAAACAGTTGTGTAGCTACAGTATTTTAGATGCATATCTACTTCTTTCCTTGTAGTAATTGGTTAGTTGAAGAAAACCACTAATATAACCACATCATAGACCTTTTCTTCTTTCTGGAGCTGCAATTCTTGGATTTCTTCGTCATTGAACACAAGGCAGATTCTGACTTTAGCTGGGTTTATCTGCACAATAACTTGTCTTGCATTCTGAATAGTTGGATAATTTTCTGATGTTGTAAGAAGCTATGATCCGTGGTATCTGATTGTGTGCTAAATGATAGGAGGATGAAGAGGCAGTCCTTCAGATAACCTGGTTCAATCCATTTAGGGGTTTATAGGTAATCACCAGCACTTTAATTTGCAGCTAGAAACAAACCAGAAGCCAGTGCAGATGACAAAAGAGCTGGAATAATGTTTTGAAAAGTGGATACCAAAGTCTACTCTGACCACTACATTTTACACCAGCTGAAGTTTCTGAATTACTGCATATGAGACTTCAAAGGCCATGGGGTTGAACAGCCCTCTAGCACCACCTTCTGGGATCCACCCACTAAGCAGGACTGGAGTCACTGCAAAATCGTGTCCCCAAGCCCTATTCCAGCGAGATGCTCCAGAAGGATACTATAGATGATGGTATTGAAACCCACTCTTGTCCAGCAGAACAAGAGTCCCCCATGTAAATCACCCACCAAGGCAGCCAAAGCAGTTTCAATCCCCAGACCAGGCCTGAATCCAGATTGGAAAGTATCAAAATAATCAGTTTCATTCAAGAAAGCCTGGAGTCGGGTCGCCATCACCTGATCCAACATCTTGCTTACGAATGGCAAATTAGAGACAAGCCAATAGTCCAAAAGGATGGAAACCAAAAAAGGTTTCTTCGGTGGCCTAACCACTCCCTCTTTCAAAAGTGATCATACAATTCCAACCTCAAAGGAGGTGTTCACAATAACCACCATCTGCCTAGCCAACCCCCTTTTGGAGGGGAGGATCCATAGCTCAATCATATTGCAGCTGCTTGGCATGCAGAATGTCCCAGGTTCAATGCCCAGCTTCTCCAGGTAGGGCTCGAAAAGAATCCTGCCTGAAACCCTGGAGAGCTGCTGCCAGTCAGTGTCAACAATTCTGAGCTAGATTGACCAATTGTTTTAATCAGTATAAGGCAATTTCCTATGTTCCAGTGTTTTTCTGGCAGCCTTTACCCACCAGGATGGGCAAGTGTCAAACGAGCAAGTAGGCAACCTCAGGTTGAATAAGATGAAAGCTATCAAACAAAATAAGACAAACATATCCATGGGCACACATCACTGGACCATATAGTAAACAAGGAGTCAAGGCCAGAGTAAATACAAGTGACCTTAGCAAAGTGTTTTGCAAATGGGCTGCAGCTAGCTGTGAATGATTCCTAGGGTGACCATGTGAAAAGGAGGACAGGTCTCCTGTATCTTTAACAGTTGTATAGAGAATGGAATTTCAGCAAGTGTCATTTGTATGCATGCAGCACCTGGTGAAATTCCTTCTTCATCACAACAGTTAAAGCTGCAGGAGCCCTACCTAGCGTGACCAGATACAAAAGAGCTTGCTACAGTAAGCTGCATTTCTCCCTACGGTGGAATAGATGGGGTGGGAAAGCAGCTTGAGATGGGATATATGATTTTAAGCAGAAAAGTGACATGAATGAGCTAAGCAATAGCTCCACCCACTATGCCTTCCTGTAAGTCCTGCTTTCAGCATCCAAAGCTGCTTTGTTAAAACAAACATACATGCATACATCTGGAGACAATGTGTTTCCCTAACATCCAGATTGGTCCTGGTTTCATTAGAAAGGAGACCCTTCACAATTAGGTGTTGCTTGAAAAATATCTCTGCCAGTGCTTTGACAGCCAGATGTTGTTCTTAACCATGTATACAATTGAGCAAAAATGTCCTCATTTTCTAGATGAGTCAAGAGTTTGAAAGGACTATTTTCACATTATTTTCTGTTCCCTTTCAAGCCAAGGAATGAATTGTATTTTAAAGTGAGATAGGAAAAATCCCATCACCAGACTGGCAAGTACAGCAGACTTTTCAAAAAAGAACGTGGTGGTAAATTTGCCAAATGCCTAATATTACTCACTGTGCTTTTGGGAAGCTGTAATTTGGGCTGTGAATAATATGCACTGAAAATTCAATCCTATGCATGTCTATTCAGAAGTAAGTTGTATTAAATGGGGTTTGTTCCTAGGCAAATGGGTACAGGATTGTAGCCCTAACTGGTAAAGGATTTACTTCTTTTACCACATGAAATGAACTTAACCTCCTGAGCATCAGGGTTTCAATAGCATACTCTAGCTTATTTTTTTTCATGAAAAACTGTTAAAGCTCAAAGAATTGAAACAACGTGGAGCAATTGGCGTTTATAAGTGTTGTGATTTTATAGTTAGTAAAATATCTAACTATAGTTTGTAATAGATCTATCCAGTGTTCAGTGTTCATTCTTCCCACCAACTCCCTATTCATACTATTCATACACACACACACACTGTTCATTCTTCCCACCAACTCCCTATTCATACTATTCATACACACACACACACTGTTCATACACATACTCACCAACAACAACACTTACATACAACAGTTATAGTCAGCCGAGCCACCATTCCAACTGGAAGTTGAGGGACAAGCAGAGGCTTAGGAACTGCCACTTGAAGGTGGCTTCCAGTAGAGTCCTCTTCCTTCTTGGAGGAATGAGACTTCAGGAAGAGGGTGAGGCCCTTGGTGGTCCAGAAGAGGAGGCCTAGCAAGCCAAGTTCCGCCAACAGGCTGGCATTCCCAATCCCTGATGTATAGGGATATGTATATCATCCAAGCTCCACTACTTTTCTCCACTCTCCAACACACACACACACGTGCACACACATTGATTAGGCTAGTAGGCATACTCAGATCCTCACACACAATGTATTTCAGAGCTGTAGTCTGTGGTCTGCTCTAATAACAAAATCACAGGAAACAGTAGCTAGTATATCTACTGTTTCTACTGAGTGTGTGTCTTTGTGTAGTGAAATTATGCAGTGTTCCCTGCTTTTAGCAACCAAACCTTAGAGCTTTACCATTTTAAGACCTTTTACAGTTAATGAACACGAGAACCTGCACGTTTACTTTATTAAAGAATTTATTGGCTTCCTCCACATTAAGCTTTACTTGTAGCAATGAAACTGTGTTGACATAAGACTTTCAGTGTTCTAAAGGTATTTTGTTTCACACAAATACAATTCACTTGTTCAAAAGGAGCTATAAGGATTTGGTTCAGCAAATAAAAAATCTGGAAAATAATTATTATACTTTGGTTAATGAGGTTGCCAAAGTTCATACAAACCTAAATTTGCCTTCCAACTTGTAATACTTGCATGCATTACAACTGAGCACCATTTCACCCAAAAATTAATTGACTAAAATTGTAATCCAAGCATCTGTGCCTCCTTATTTTCTCCCTACCTCCCTTCCTTCTTGGTGTCTGAAATGTTATAACAGCAGCATTCCAGACACCAGAGACCGTGGGAAATATAATTTTCCTAAGACTACTATGTCCATGCCCTTGCTATGAATGTCAGACACTCTGGAATTTACATATCTCAGCACGTCTTACATCTGGGATGCTGCTATTGCAGCATTCCAGGCACCAGTGAGGGTGGGAGTAGACTAATGGATGCCCCTCCAAAGACTTCAGGAGCATTTGGACTGTTGAGCCAAGCTTGTCCAAGAATACAGTCCAAATGATCCTCACATCTTTGCAGGTTGGCATCCCAGGGATGCTAGGCAAATAAACAAAATCAACGTCTCTTTGTGATTTGGAAATTGGAAATACTTCCAGTTCTCCAGGTGGCGAGATAGGGAAGCACGTCAGGTGGGTTATGCAGGAAGGAGAGACCATACTAAAAAGAAGAAGAAAAGCATAAGGGCATCAAAACCAGCAGCTCCACTGCACTGGAAGCTTGGGGTGTCGCGACTACATGGTGTCGCTTTTGCTAATGATCCCCCAAAAGCCTGCAGCATTGATGCTGCGAAGCAGCAACAATAGGGTTATATCTCTTTTCTTCTTGTGAATATTAACAAAACAAAACAAAAAACTAAATCATGAAAAAGAAAAAGAAAAAATTTACATATATAGGAATATCATCATTTTTTCCATCAGATATATCGTTAATTTTTTAAAAAGCATGCGGAGAAGAGAGTTATGTGAAGGTTTCAAGAAAAGCAGACCATATATCCATGTAGTTATCCACTGTACAACACCCGTTCAAATGTTGATAGCGTTGTTAAGTCCTCAATCCATTGAATTACGGGAGGTGAGCATTTTTCCTTCCAACGTGATAATAACGGCTGTCATAAAGGCTCTGGTAGGTAGTTTAGGAGGACATGCACATCCTTCCATATTAAAGATTGTTTCAGTACAAAGTTTATCCTCCCAAAAGTCGGCAATTACTGGGCATTGCCAAAACATATGAATTAAAGAAGCATTAGGTGCATTACATCTCTAGCAGTTATGTAAGTTATACAGACCCTATATAAGTCATTGTGGAGTCCAATAAACCTGAAACAAGATTTTTTGCTGAATAAGACGTAGCCTAAGATCCATAGAAGCTTCAGGTACAGACTCTAAGGCAACAATCCATTATTTAGGCAAAATAAGGCACTCCAATTCTCTATTCCAATCCTGTCTTAAATGATGGGTATCAATTTTATTTGCTACTACTAAATGCTGATATAAATGGGTTGTGGGTTGATGTATCTGTTCAGCTACTATAAATGTTTCTAACAATAATGGAAGCTCTGAAGCTGTGAAAACGGCCGGACCAAACCTAGATTCCAGCAAGTGCTGCAATTGCAAGTACTGCAATTCAGTCATAGTAGGTAAATTACATTTAGCACGGAAATCAGAAAATGTCAAAAACTCATCATCTGGGCCTATTAATTGATCCAAAGTAAAAATCATCTTATCCGTCCATTACCTCCACAAGAATGCTTTCTTTCCAATTCTTAAATTTGGATTTCCTCATAAAGTCAGTTTTGTGTGAGAGAATAGATCGAACTGTAATTGACGTGATACTATATGCCACACCTCTCTAGCAGCCACAGTTGTAAGAGGGGGGTTATTTATTCTAATATATTAAGAACCGAGTGCCACCCATTTGGGAAGAGGTTCTAACCATAAGGATTCCAGAAATGACCAGGGTGGCAAATTTAAGTGAACTGGAAAAGGCCAAAACTTAGTACAAGCCAATAGATAGACCCAATGGTACAAACCCACCTTCTTTAATTGGAAGCTGCATCTATTTCAAAGATATTCAAGGTGAGGAAGAACCCCAGAAGAATTTACAAAACAAAGCATTAAGTTGTAGAAAGTATTTTCCAGGTATAAATTAAGGAATCCCATGCATACAACAAAAGGGTTATATGGCAGAAGTCAGCATGGGCTATTCAGCCAGGAAAATTCACAGCACTGTTGTCACATGATGGTAATGAGTGAATGAAAACCTCCAAAAACAGCTTTGGAAGCATACAGCTGCGCAGCATTGAATTTATGCATTATACATAATAACTGTTCATACTTTATTCCAAAATTAGACTTTAATGTTGCCATGGTGATCATTACTAAACATTCATCTGGATGCCCTGTATTCTCACCCTGTATTCTCGCACCTATTCTGCACTGGGATGTGCCCCCTGACTATTCCCACTCCCTTAATCCAAACTGAAGTCAGCGCAGACACATGCACAAACAACTGTGGTGACATTGGAGCAAAGTAAAAACATTGAAAATGCGCAGCTGTATCATATAAACAATGGAGCGCAACTGTGCACCCAAGATGGCGTATATATACCATATAGACAAGCTCTTGGTATCCTTTTGCAAAATCTACCTGGGTTCCTCCATTGGCTTGTTCAGTAGCCAATCAGGCTTTCAGTTAGTTAAAAACAGCAAATGGAACTGATGAACTAGAATAAATGGCCAAAAAAATCATGTTCCGTAGTTTGATCCTGACAGAAGGCAACTCTGGACTGGGTATTCAAGTCTCAGTTATTTAGTCATAGCTTCCTTGTCCATTGACATTGGTATGCAGCATGCAACCTCAAGCAGGTTGTTTAATGAACCCCTGGTGAGCTGCTATATGTCTTTTCGGCTTCTTTGGTCACAAAATGTGCAGGAGCTATAGAATTCATGATGGAAAACACGTTCCTTTCTCAAACTACATAGGCAATATATTAACAAATATATGTACCTTTTACTAATTTCTCTTCTTTTCAGGTGGACTTTGAACAACTCCGGGACAACTTATGTCAAGTGGAGAAACGGTGCAAAGCATCATGGGATCACCTGAAGGCCATAGCTAAGCATGAAATGAAATCAACTTTAAAGCAAAAAATGTCTGAATTCCTTAAAGACTGTGCAGAAAGAATAATAATTTTAAAGATTGTCCATAGAAGAATAATTAACAGGTAGAGCACCATGGCATACTGTGGTTAGTATGCTATTTAAATATCTCTCCAAAGAAGTCTGATGTTGTTCCAAGAAATCTGGGGCAGATGTGTTGAAACGTATGAGTATTTCTTCAAATTTCTGAACAAATCTTTAGTAATACTGGGATGAAGCCCACATAGCAGATAGGCTTATAACTGGATTTTAAAAACAAATGATTTTCCCGAAAACTCATAAAACACTTTGATTTATTCCAGCCCCAATTATTTTATTTATTTAAATATTTTAGACTGCATCACAAGGTGATTTCTATAAAAACATAGAAATACAGTATACAAAACCTCACAATTTATCAAAAGCCAACACTAAAACAATAGTATAATATAATAACTGTCCAGCATTCTAATATCAAAATCAGCATAAAACACTTTAAAACCATTTCAGCCTCATTTCAACTGACAGCACCATGATAGTTTTTAGGACAAAGCAACTTGGAATAAACCTTTAAAGGCCTGTATTGATGGAGTGTTGCGCCTCAGTTGGAATTGAATTGCACAAACATAATGCTACCACTGAGAAGGCCCTGTTAGTTGCACTTGTCAACTGAGTTGCTCTCACCAGTGGACATATGAGCAAGGCCTCTACAGCTGTTCTTAGGCTATGAGCTCAAGCAGATAACATTGGGAAAATAACAGGATCCAGTCTCTCCCCACACCCAATGAACTTCCAAATCTCCTCCTCTCCACTGACTTGTTTCTAAACTTATTTCCTCCATCCCTCCAACCTGCTCACTTAACTTGCTTGCTGATACTACAGTAGTACTGGTAGCAAGAAGGGAGGGAGATATCCCTCTCCTCTTCTATCTGACACTTGCTGTGTTAGTATGGCTGCAAGCCAGGGGCTAGAGGCATTGGGAAATAGGGAGTCAGAAAGAAACTCACAGGCTTTAATGCTCACCTCATTTGAGGTGAGCATTATGAGTCACTAAGATTCATGCTTCTGACCCAGGAATTACTAAACTTAAGAGGATCTTACAGCTGATCTAATAATCCATTAAAAAGTCCAAAAAGTAACTACGCACATGGATTCCTATATTTTAAAAATCAGAGTGGCTGCTCAAGTCTTTGTTTCTATAGTAATTCCACTGCCTCCAGTTATTACTCATGCTCAGAAAATTAGATCTTAATTGAAACATAGCATGGATGTACATGTTAGGCATTAAAAAAAGATGAAGGTGCAATCCTATGCATGTTTAGACAGAAACAAAAGTCTTATAACTCCCATGCTGGCTGGGGAATGCTGAGAGTTATAGGACTTATTTGCATCCTTAGGGAACAATCCATCAGCAGTTTCTCAGACATGTCCCATTAGAATGAATAGGTACTATGAGAACATGCCTGCTTTCTTGTCATTTACATCAACTGAGCTCACTTTTTTTTCAATTACGTGCATGCGGCTCTATCACTTCCACTTGGCTTCTCCTACCACGGACTCTCACTCACCTAAACAAGCTGGGACTGTCAGTCACTTGCTTGGTTAGTGTGACATTTGAACCAGGAATTCTAGCTTGTCTCTCCCCAAAGAAGCCAGTCATAACCCAGGGTTTGTAAAAAGTTTTCTGGCTTACCATGACATTTTTTTTATTACATTTATTTATTATCTTTTCCTCCAAGGAACCCAAGGTGGCATACATAATCCTCCTCCTCCTCTCCATTTTATCCTCACAACAACAACCCTGTGAGATAGGTTGGGCTGAGAATGTCTGTGACTGGCCCAAAGTCACCCAGCGAGCTTCCATGGCCGAATGGGGACTAGAACCCGGATCTCCCGACTCCCAGCCCAACACTCTAGCCACTACACCACACTGGCTCTAAATGTACCCACTGTTATTCATAGCGAATAAATGTCATGACAGAACATCAGAAAAGAAGGAAATAACAAGGTAGCTCTTATTATACAGTGGCAATATTAAACCTGAATTGCATCAAGCTGAGAGATCTGGATTTTATGACTTCCTTTGTGAATTAGAAAGTTTTCTTCTTTGTGGTTAGCCTGTAAGTTTTCATTTTTCTTGTCTAGACATTTCCAAACATCCTAACTTCTTTGAAGTTGGACTATTACATACAAAACTGGAATTTAAATATAATAAATATGTTATTCAATACCCCTTAGCCCAAAATGACATTTTTGTTCCTTGCTACATTAATGGTGGGACTTGGTTCCATTAAATATTTTATCTTTTATGCATCATTGTGTGAAAGTAGATTGGGAAGAGTTTATCATAGATCCTCATTTTATTGTAATTCTATTTTTAATTATAAGCTCTGAAAATGATGCCAAAGAAATCCATGAAAAACAAACACACATAGGAAACACATGAGTTCATAGTTCAAAACCAGATTATCTAGTTTATGCTTTTGTGTCCAACTCTGACCTGCTGAAAAACTCTGTTAAATTTAAGACTTGCACTTTTCTCGGAGGCAATAAACAAAGCCCTTTACCCACATTATGTCATATTCCCTAAAAACACTGAAACTCCATAGTTGCAGAGGGGTTAGGGGCTTTCTATTATTTGTTGGGGTGAAAAAAAACTGTAAATATAACTCCTTCTGCTTTTCTAGGTTCCACTCCTTCTTGTTATTTATGGGCTACCCTCCTTATGCGATCCGTGAAGTCAACATCAATAAGTTCTGCAAAATTGTTAGTGAATTTGCTCTGGAGTATCGCACCACCAGGGAACGGGTTTTGCAACAAAAGCAGAAACGAGCCAACCACAGAGAAAGAAACAAAACCAGAGGGAAAATGATCACAGATGTAAGTAGCAAAGTAAATCTCATTCAGCAAAAATACATAGAGTTTTGTTGCTAGCCAGTGACATATTACAGATCCACTATTTCAACTGCTGATCTTTTTTGGTAAAGGAATTTCTCTATGAGAGTAGAAAACTTGGCTGCAAAATGCATCATATTCAAGCAGCAGGATCTAAAGATGCTTCTTTGGCCTTAGTGAAGCTATGCTGGTATCAAGGCTGAATGAGCATAGTAGGTTCCCTTTCTGAACCAGTATCCATGCATAGCAGTGTAATTGGTTCATATGGCTGGATGCTCATATCCAGTAATAAAAGATCAGAATTGAGCTATGGAATCACACATTTTCTCCCAATAGCCCCCCCACCTCACCTCTCTCATACACATCCCCCCTTTCCCCACTGGATTTAACCTGTGGGGATACTACCAACATTAACGAATGACACCCAGCTTCTGTGACATCTGAATCAGGAGAGGTTGTGCATGTTCTGAACTAGGGATGTGTATCGTATCGTTAAAATGTACGATAACGATACAATAGCTCTTTATCGTGCATATGATTAATGATAATGATACGATAGGGAAGCCTATGATAATTATCAGAGACAATAGAAAATCCTACGATATCTATCATATTTTATCGTTTTTTCGGAAATCTCTTTCTCTTTTGCCGCCACATGGACGGAGCTAGAAGGTGAGGTGTGCTTGATGAGACAGTGACCAATTGTACAGCAAGGATTCCAGCAGGCTCCAATCACAATGTTGGAGGAGGGCTAAGGATATCCCCGCATAAAACCCCCACACTTGGTGTTCCAGCTCTGTTGGGAGTTAGGTGTTGAGGGGAGAAGGGTGAATTTTGTTGGAGTTCTGTTCTGGCTCCTGGGTCTTATAGTTACTTGGTGGCGAATTGTTAGATTCATTGTAGTCTTGCATTTTTGTGTCTCAGGTTCGTTTGGCTGTGCGTTACTTGTGTGTTTGAGTTATAGTTTTAAAAAATGTACCATATTTTCCGGCGTATAAGACGACTGGGCGTATAAGACGACCCCCAACTTTTCCAGTTAAAATATAGAGTTTGGGATATATTCGCCGTATAAGACTACCCCTCTTCCAACGCACACCAAAGTCACTTCTTTCCACTTCTTTCCAAAGTTAAGTCACTTCTTTCCACTTCTTTCCAGGGGGCAGGGGAGGGGGGCAGGGGGGAGGGGGCAGCGGCACGCTTACCTTGCAGGGACGTCCGTTCCCGTCCGGCGCCGGCTGCTACTGCCAGCGGGCTTCGGCCTGCTCCAGAGTGGCGCACCGGGTGATGTCATCACCCGGCATGCCACCCTGGAGCAGGCCGCGAAGCCCGCTGACAGTAGCAGCCGGCACCAGACGGGAGCGGACGTCCCTGAAAGGTAAGCAGGGGGCAGGGGGGAGGAGGCGCGGCGTGGCACGGGCGGGCGGGCGGGGGGGTGGGGGGGCGGGGGGGCGGGCGGGCGGGGGGGTGTTTTGGGGGGGAGTTTCAGCACCTGGCGTATAAGACGCCCCCCGACTTTTGAGAAGATTTTCCTGGGTTAAAAAGTCGTCTTATACGCCAGAAAATACGGTATATGTTTTCTGGTTGGTTTGATTCAAGGGTTAGTGGGGTACTGTGACTGAGGGAATGTGTTTTGTCCTCTTCCCTGTTTAACTTTCTTTAATATAGATATAGCTATAGATATAGATATATAGATATAGATATAGATATAGATACATACACACACACATTTATATTTCTCTCCCTCTCCCTCTTTCTCTGGGTGTGTCTGTTTGCTTGATTGACTGTGAGTGTGCTGGTGTGTCCTGTAGCCTGCTACACAAGATACCACTACACAATCTCTGGTCAAAGCAGCACACAAACTGTTTGCAAAGCATTGTTATTAATATAAATAATAATTTCATTTTCAATCACTTTGTAACAGTATGAAACGCGGCTCTAAGGCACGCTTTGGGTGAGGTGGCTCTGGCTCTAGGAGAGATGCTGTTGCTGCTGGGGGCAGTTCCTGGGTGGCTGTTTCTCCCTCTCACACTTTTTAGTTCTTTTTGAAAGATGCTGCTCCAGCCAATGTTTCCAGTCTGGAGGGACTGCTTTAGTGAGGGGCTGCAAAGCAAAAGCAAGCATCCCTCTCACACATTTTATTTCTTTTTGAAACACACTGCTCCAGCCAATGTTTCCAGTCTGGAGGGACTGCTATAGGGAGCCTTGAGTTGAGAGATTCCTATATTATTATTTTTCGTCACTACGTCCCTGTGTCGTGGAGTCCGTTACTGAGGGACTGCAGAAGAATCCCCCTCACGCATTTCCTTTTTTTTTTTTTTTGAGACTTTGGTCCAGGCAAAGTGCCTGCCTACCTCTACACTAAACGTGACTTATATTAATCTGGCAAAGTGCCTACCTGTACCTTGAACGTGACTTACATTAATTTGGCAAAGTGCCTACCTGTACCTTGAATGTGACTTATATTAATTTGGCAAAGTGCCTACCTGTACCTTGAACGTGATTTATATTAATTTTGCAAAGTGCCTACCTCTACCCTGAACATGACTTATATTAATTTTGCAAAGTGCCTACCTCTACCCTGAATGTGACTTATATTAATTTCGCAAAGTGCCTACCCCGAACATGAGTTTTATTTGCCACTACTCCAGCCAATGTGTGCAGCCCTGGCATGAAGGAATGCCCACCTGCCTGCATGGGAATGGTGGGCAGACTGGGTCATTTTAAGTTTTCAAGCACAATGAGGTCAAGGCAGTGCGTGAGGGTTGTTTTGATGGGATCCTCCAGGTTTTCTCGCTACTTGGGGTATCTCCTGGCCCAATGAGGCCCTGCCTGCTAAGGCTGGCTCTAAAATCAATGTAATGCCCGTGCTATTCTCCTACCCCCCAATCCTTTTAATTTGTAAACATGCGTGGCCTAATCAATGAGACAAGTCAGCAGCAGTTCACCATCTTCTCATTTTACTTTTATGACTGCATATGGAAGGCACTGCCTAGGTTTATCCACAGGTTTGGAAAGTTCATTATATTTATAAAAATATACCAAGGTCACATGACTTTTATATGGCAGAGTACCTAGCTACCTCTACATCAAATGTGACTTTTTATTTATTTGGCAAAGTGCCTACTTCTACCCCAAATGTGACTTTTATTTGGCGAAGTGCCTAGCTACCTCTACCCCAAACGTGACTTTTTATTTATTTGGCAAAGTGCCTACTTCTACCCCAAACATGACTTTTATTTGGCAAAGTGCCACCCCGAATGTGAGTTTTATTTGCCACTGCTCCAGCCAATGTGTGCAGCTCTGGCATGAAGAAATGCCCACCTGCCTGCTAAGGCTGGCTGAAACAACTGTAATGCCCATGCTACTCCCCTACCCCCAATCCTTTTATTATTTCATTTGTACTTAGACATGTATGGCCTAATTTAGAGACAAGGCAGCAGTTCTACTGCAGTGGAATACATCCACTCACTGTGCCATGCACACATAGGCGCTAATGGGATCCTGCCGGTTGGCACACCGCAGGGGTATCACCTGGCCCAGTGAGGCCCTGCCTGCTAAGGCTGGCTCTAAAATCAATGTAACGCCCATAATTCCTGACTGTCTGTGTGGTGCTGCTTGTAGGATCCTGCCGGTTGGTGCACCGCAGGAGTATCTCCTGGCCCAATGAGGCCCTGCCTGCTAAGGCTGGCTCTAAAATCAATGTAACGCCCAGGCTATTTCCCAACCCCCCAATCCTTTTAATTTGCAGGCATGCATGGCCTAATCAGTGAGACAAGGCATCTTCTGATTAACACATTTTACTTTTATGACTGCATATGGAAGGCACTGCCTAGGTTTATCCACAGGTTTTGGAAGTTCATTGTATTCATAAAAATATACCTGTAAGTTTCAGCAGCAGCAGCAGCATGGAGTGCATTACCGGAAACAGTGCATGTTGTTGAGAGCTTATTTCAGTGTAATGCCTGCAGCTGTGCGTCTGTAATTGGGCACAGATGAATCCCCTCAAGGCCATCTGTGAAATGCCCATGAGTACTGGACGACAACGTCTCTTGAAAAAGGACCACATTTCAGCCACCTAAAACAGTGTATTTGAAAACTTATTTCTGAGTAACACTTGCACCGATTGTTCTAAAATTTGGCACACAAGACTAGCAACACTCAGTCTGCACTGTGACCAAGTTTCAAACCTGTAACTTGGAAAATTAAGAAGTTTTAGGCCTTTCTCTGCCTCAAAAATCAACTCTCTAGGGCAAAATGGAGAAACAATATAATATCGGATTTCCGATAATTATCGGAAATACAATATGAAACAATACGGTTCACCTACGATATAATTGGAGATGATAATTTTTTTGATCCAAAATTCCAATAATGATACGATACGATATTTTTGGGCGTGCACATCCCTATTCTGAACCAATGTTTGGCATCAGTGATGGATTGGATGAAGGCCAACAAACTGAGACTGAATCCCCCAACAAGATGGTGGGTGGTACCCAGGCATGAGAATTGGGGAGTTTGCCTGGGTACCACCCACCATCTAGATGGGGTTGCATTCCCCCAGAAAGAACAGGTATGTCATTTGCAGATGCTCCTGGATTTATCATTGTCAGTAGAAGCCCAAGTGACTTCTGTGACAAGGAGTGCCTCTTACCAGCATCAGTTGGTATGTTAAGCTATGCCCTTTCCTGGACAAGGATAGCCTGGTCACTCTAGTCCATGCATTGGCAACTAAACTAACATTTAGATTACTGTAATGTGTTTCATGTGGGGCTGCTGCTAGGTGCTGAAGTTGCAAAGTGTGCACATATTACACTGGTGTTGAACTATTAGCCTTGCTGGCCCTGAACAACTTGGGACCAGGTTACCTGGTAGATTGCCTTCTTCTTCGTGGTCTCTGTGCATCACACATATGGGCTCATGCCGGCACCGAGCCTCATTTGGGAAATCGTGGAAAAACCCATCTACGATGGGACCAGTGTCTAAACGTTCGGACTCACTTTACAAAATCCAGGAGAAGGACGCCTCCTTTTTGTTTGTGCACCCGAAGCCTAACTCAGTCATAGTGGAGGCAGCTCAAGGCAAGTCCTCTAAAACCCGTTCTGCCCCTACCGATAAGGAAGGCAGAAAGTTGGACATGTTTGGGCATAGAATTTACTCCTCCGCTGCTTTGGGGATGAAAGTGGCTAACTACCAAGCCATGATGGCTAGGTATCAACATTTTCTTTGGGACAAAATGTCCTCACTTATGACATATCTGCCAGATGAGCAAAGGGAACTGGCACAGGTTTTTCATACAGAGGCCATCCGCTTGTCTAAACAGGAGCTTACAACATCTAGACACCAAACGGACTGTGCCTCAAAAGCTATGATTAGAGCAGTAGCTTTACGAGGACATGCCTGTCTTCATTCTTCTAACCTTCCTCAGGAATCAAGATCCCGGATAGAGGATTTGCCATTTGATGGAGAAGGTTTGTTTCATTCATCCACAGACACTGCTATGGATACTATCCAGAAGGCAAAAATTACTGCACCAAGATGGGATTTAACCCAACCATAACGCAACAACCTTACCACCCATGTAAGTGGTTTAGACAGCAACCGTAACCATCATGTCAATTTCAGGTTCGTCAACAACGCTACCAGGCCCCTCCATCGCAACCTCCCTACCAACAGAGAAAGCAATATCACTCAAATCGCTTTCGTCAGCAATGCACCAGGCAAGACAATTCACAGAAACAGCGGCTTTGACTCCATCCCTCTTTATCACCCTCCACATCTCAAATTTGGAAACCTACTAACATCGTTTCACCAGTCTTGGAGGGTGATTACATCAGACAAATGGGTCTTGAACATTGTAAAGAATGGCTACCAGATAGAATTCAAATCTCATCCACCCATCAATGCCATAAAAGTAACTCCTCCGTCAGAGGTATTACTTTAAGAAGTCGCCACTTTACTTCAAAAAGGTGCCATTACTTCCATCCATCTCTCAGATTTGCCAACAGGATTTTACTCCCATTACTTCACAGTTCCAAAACGGGACGGTGGTCTTAGCCCTATTATGGATCTCAGGAACCTCAACAAATTCATTCTAACAAAAAAAAATTCCGTATGATTACTTTAGCTACAATCCTCCCCCTATTAAAGAGAAATCGTTGGTTTACCCTTATAGACCTGAAGGATGCCTACTTCCACATCGTAATACACCCTGCTCATTGGAAGTTCCTCAGATTCATAATAGGTTCGAATGTTTACCAGTTCTCAGTTCTTCCGTTCGGACTCAAGACAGCCCCCAGAGTCTTCACAAAATGCATGGGAGCAGTTTGTGCTTATCTAAGAACAGAAGGTATAGAACTGTATCACTATTTGGGCGGCTGGCTAATAGTGTCCCATTCTCAACTTCAGGCCATCAAAGATGTGGCCGTTGTAAAAACTCTTCTGCTGAGCCTGGGTCTGCAGATAAATATGGACAAATCGGTTTTTCAGCCTACCCAAACAATTCAGTTTATTGGAGTTCTCCTAGACTCTCCTTTAGGGAAACCATTTCTTCCAAGAGACAGGGCGCTCACCGTTCAGAAATTGGCGTTACGCATTCTGGAATCAAAGCGAACCACTGCTTTCACTTTACATTGGCAGCTAGGCCTTATGGCTGCTTCTGTGTATGTGGTCTGATGGACAAGACTGCGCATGAGACCACAACAGTTCCTCTTGATCAATTTTGACCTCTCCATGAAACCAAGAAAGGTCAATATGGTTCTCCCCACAACCTTACGCCCAGCCATCAGGTGGTGGACAAACCTTCGCAACCTAGTACAAGGTCTACCTTTTGTAGATCCAGGTCCAATGCACTTTATCACTACAGATGCGTCTTTAGTGGGATGGGGAGCCCACTGCGACACTCTGGTAATTCAGGAAAAATGGTCATCCCTCGAAAGAACTTACCATAATCAACAGGTTGGAGTTCCTGGCAGTGAAGAAAGCCCTGTATGCTTTTGAGAAATATCTCACAAGGTATCATGTTCAAATTGTATCAGACAATACCACGGTTGTTTGGTACCTGAACAAAGAAGGAGGCACACGCTCTCCTATTCTTCTCCAACTTACCTTAGACATCCTTTGTTGGTCAATCCCAAATGATATCCACCTCTCCGTCATCCATATTGCAGGAACAGACAATGTCCAGACAGACGAACTCAGTCACAATTTCCAAGACACCCACGAGTGGGAACTATCGGCTGTAGTATTACGCCGCTTGTTCGCTCACTGGGGCAAACCAGTCATAGATCTCTTCGCCAATCCGGAAAACGCTGTCTGTGATGTGTTCTGCACAAGAGCAGGGATGCGTTCAGTTTGACTTGGGGGACTGGTCTAGCATACACCTTCCCTCCGTTCCCTCTGATTGCCAAGGTGGTAACAAAGCTGCCTCGGAACCAGACTGATAGCTCCTTGGTGGCCACAACAGGCTTGGTTCACCCCACTCCTCAATCTGGCCAACAGAGTGACGTGGCGCCTTCCACTTCTACCAGATCTAATCTCCAAGAACCATAGCTTAGTTCTCCATCCAGATCTATGGTTGACGGCATGGAGAATCCGGCCAGATGGCAGGACTTAGATCTACCTCATGCAGTCAAAACTATTCTACGGGAGGTGAGAAAGCCTTCAACTAGAGCCTTTTATGAGAGGAAATGGAACAAATTTGTTCAATTTACTGTGACTAAAGGGTTTGCTCCTAAGTCATGCCCATTCAGGATGTTCTCATTTTTCTTCATTCTCTCTACGAAGCTGGCCTGAAAGCAACATCTATTAAGTTTATTAAGCAGCTATCTCTGTTAACCATGATTTGGTCTGCAATTTCTCTGTTTTTACTCACTCATTGTCAAAATGTTTTCTAAAAGGTCTGCGCAACATTCATCCTCCATTTCGTTCAGTTGTTCCTCAGTGGAGCCTTTTGGTTGTACTAGCAGCATTGACTGCAAAGCCATTTGAGCCTTTGGCTACTGTTGACATGAAACTGTTAACGTTAAAGGTTGCATTTTTGGTTGCTATTACCTCCGCAAGAAGAGCTTCTGAACTTTGTGCCCTTCTTATTGACCCCCCTTATACTCAGTTTTTTCGAGATAAGGTAGTTTTAAGACCTTCCAAAAATTGTTTCAGAGTTTCATGTTAATCAAGACACTGTATTACCTACCTCTTTTCAAGCATCCTCGGACCCTCTGAGTTCCAAGCTCCATTTGTTGGACATAAGACGAGCATTAGCTTTCTACAAGTCCAGGTCAAGCAGATTTCATAAATCAAACCAATTGTTTGTATGTTATGGTGAAAAGAAGAAAGGACAACCAGTTTCATCTCAAAGATTCGCTCGATGGATTGTGCAAACTATTTCGTTAACCTACCAGCTAGCAGGGAAAGAGCCACCAGACTCTTTGAAGGCACATTCTACTTGGGCACTATCTACCTCTACTGCTTTATATCATGGAGTTGCTATTCTAGACTTGTGTAGAGCTGCTACTTGGTCTGCTACTTGGTCCAATAATTCCACCTTTATCACCCATTATAAGTTGGGTGTTAGAGCCAGGAAAGACTGTACTTTTGGTCTAGCTGTGCTCTCTTCGATTCTTCAGTGATATTCCAGCAAGCCTACCCTCCTCCAGTAAGTTTTTACTGGTTATTTGTCCATATGTGTGATGCACAGAGACCATGAAGAAGAAATACAGGTTGCTTCAAGTGGTCATCTGTGCAGTCACACAACCCGCCCACCGTCCCCTCTTGGCATCGCTGTAGTCGGCCTGGTCAAGAGAGTGCTTGTTGTGCATGTAAACTATTCTCTTACATTTCCTTTGTCAATATCATATCTCGTTCATGAGGCAAATCGATCTCATAGAACTGAGGTAGGCGGGAACCCGAGCATGCGCAATAGGACGGTGGGGGGAGGGGTTCCCGCCAAAAGTCTAAGCTATGGAAGTTTCCCGAATGAGGCTCAGTGCCGGCACGAGCCCATATGTGTGACTGCACAGATGACCACTCAAAGAACTACAGTTACAGGTAAGCAACCTGCATTTCTCCAGTATAAACCCATGTAATTGCTAAGATCATTGGAGGCACTGTGGTTTTACCGCAAACTACAGACCTTATGGAATGCTCTCCCCACTGATCTTCGCAAGGCACCAACTGAGGTGTGTTTTAGGCATCCGTTAAAGACCATTTCCTTACTCAGTTCTTCTCTGATTTATTGTGCTACCCAGTTTGTTTGTTAATTGTTGTATTTTGAGTTTGTGTTTTTTTGTTTAATATGTTTTAACTAAAGGGTATTTATATTTATTGTGAAGTCATCTTTTAATGTCTGACTTTGTAAACTGCTTCAAGATGTTTATTTTAGATATGATAAGCAGTGTCAAGTAGCAGCAGGATTTTTTAGGATATTGTTTGAGCCAGACCAGATACAAGTCAGACCAGACACAAGCCAGACCAGACACAAGAATTGTTTCTAAATACTAAATGCAATGGAAGGAAAAGACATATTTTAAGTGACTGACTTCTAATTTATTTTACTTCATATGTGTTTAGTCTTCAAGTACGAGATACAAAATAATTCAATTTAAATCTTTTGAAATTTCTAATCAGAATTATTAATTTGGGTTCAGAATGGATGTTACCTAATACGGATTGCTGATTGGGTTGTAGGGGTTAGGATGCACAGCTTGCTTATATAAAAACAAGATCATTTCTCCTCCGATAAAATCCCCAAAGTTTTTAAATCTTATTTTAAGTTAATACAGTTTCACTTTGTCTTAATAAAGTTTAAAGGAGTGCCAGTACTTAATAAAAGTTCCCAGCTGCCTTAAAAATCCAACTGCAGTCCCAATGATACATGAATGCTTTGTGACATATGGAGCTACTTCTGTCTGGGCTTTGGCATCATCAGCTATGCAGTGATTAGTGGCATGGTCGACAGTCCACACAAGCTAAGTAAAAAGAAAATCCACATAGGGACTGTCTCATTATCACTTGTACATCTTTCTTGGCACTGGTCTTGGATTCTGGAAATTCAACTCGCATTGAAGAAATTTTAATGTATTGTTATTACACAATAATCATCTTTTAAGTTTAGCCTCCCATAATGAAACTGGACTTTCTGTATATAGATTGATAGACAGATAGTCAGATAGATATAGATGTATGGCCAGATATTTCATTGTAGCTGCTTTATCAATATTGAGGTACAGAACAGGGGAAAGGATGGTCTACTATTGATTGTATTAAGAATTTTCTCCTGCATCCATGTGATTTGCTTATTTATAACTGGTTGGTTTATAAATTGTGTGTTTGTGTGTGTCCTGGCCAAGCCAAACATTGGACTTACCATGCCCTTCTATCTAGGCAAGCCCACACCCAACAGTCTTTCCCAACAAAAGAAGAGGGAAACATACCAGGAGAGAGCTTGGGTGACCATGATCAGAGATTAGGGGACTTGGAGTCATGGTTCTAAAAGTGTCCATAATGGAAATCTAGTCGAAAGGAGAAAATGTGTGGAATATGGTCGTCTCTGCACAGCAATTCTGTAACAAGAGAAGGGTATACTGCGTGTGTGTCACTCTTTGTCAAAGAGGGCATAGGGTCAAACAAACTAGAAACCTCAAAATGGGCAGACTCCTCAATAGAATTGCTATGGGTGACAACATAAAGCATAAAAAGTAAAAAAGTATGACTATAGCATGTCCCCATGCTTTTGTCTCCCTGAACAAAATGCTTGGATGACTTCAGTTATCATCACATAGATTGGATAAATCATGTTCTGGTCACAACAAAGAGGGGGAAATGCTCTAAACCAAGAGTGTATAACCCCTGGGCCCCAGGCACACACACTCAAATAATCTTATGCAAGCCATCCCCACCGTGAGTAACCTGCAGCTTACCTCCATTTCTTTGCAATTGAAATTGCCATTTTCGCCCTGGAGGACACTCTTTGAATGAAACTTCTACAGCAGGGACCATAGAGCATCCAGCACATTTGACTTCAAAAAAGGCAACTTCTCAACAATTGACTAGTAAAAAGCAAGTTGTCAGCAAAAGCCAAGAGGATCAAATATTTCCAGAATGCTTGATAGTTACTCAAAATTGTAATAATAGAAGCTCAGCTAGAATGTGTTCCGCAGGTCAGGAAAGGTCCAAGAGGCCACCCACATGGTAAACAAGTAGTGGCAAGGAAGCTATAAACAAAAAGAAAGCCATAAGAGAAAAGAAATTTGCACAAAAGAAATGGAAGCAGACAATACAGGTTGCAAAAAAAAAGAAAAAAGCAAGGATTTTGAGGAGCATATTACTAATAAGATTAGGACTAACAATTAAAAATTATGTGAATATATCAGAAGCAGGAAACTAGCAAGGGTTGTTGGATAACAAGAAACCTAAATAAGTAATAAGGGATGATAAGGATAGCAGAGAATCTAAATGAATTCTTTGCATCTGTCTTCATTGCAGAAGATGTAGGACAGATACTTGTGCTTGAACTGATATTTTCAGGAAGGGAGTCTGAGAAACCATGGCAAATACTGGTAAGGAGATTAAGCTGTATACCTTACTGACAAATTAAAATAAAATAAATCACCAGATAATATCCATCAGGGAGTTTTTAAAAAACTCAAATATGAAATTACTAATCTTCTAAGAACATTTGTAATATGTCCCTGAGTTCATCCTCTGTACTAGTGGGCTGGAAAATGGCTGTGAAAACTGGACTCAACTTCATCAGACGTGTACCTTGGAATTCATGAAAGCCAATTTTAAAGATTAGAGATCAGTTGGTTGGAGTTCCATGGCTAGAAATACTGAAGAAGAAAAAAAGAGTTCAAGAGGAATTGGGATATCTTAAAAACTCAAATATTGAAGACACAATGAAGCAAAATGGGAAATATTTTTAAGAGCCAGTGTGGCTGTGCAGGGAATTCTGATGAACTGAGACTCAAAAGGGACATGAGTAGGGATATCAGTACCATCCATCAAACTCAAAACCATGCCCCTTTTTCAAAAGTGACAGGTGCCTCGCCCCCTTTGGAGACCGGAAGTCCCACCCTAGGCGGAAGCCCTGCCCCAGAAAGAGAGATCACATGACCAGGTCATGGGGGACCCTAGTGGGGTCATGTGACCCCCTAACAACTCCCCAGGCTACCGTGGACCAATAGGAAATGGTTTTAGCCCCCCTGACATGCGCAGTAATGGAGATGTCCACTCTGTGGATTGGCCCGGCAGGCCCCACGTGATCCTGTAACACCACCCCTTTGCTCCACTGGCCAATAGGTTACGTTTTACAAGGAGCATCAGACAGTGTAGAAGCAACCCCTTTTTTTACTTGCCCAGACACATTTTCTGCTTAAGCCGTTTCATATATTCAGTATTTGCTGCATCTTTGTATGTGTATCTGTATTAAACTATGCCATACTAGCTTTTAGGAACAGTTGCAATTAATTAGTAAATCTTGAGCAACACACTTTTTTAGTACTGATGAAAGAAAATGATCCTTTCAGCAGTCAATATATTTTTTGACTGAGCTGAAGTACATTTAATCAGAACTATTAATTTGCATTGTGTGTTCTCAATACCATTATAAATTAAGATTAGTGATCCTTTTGATGTAGGCAGAAAAACAGTTCTGAGGTTCCAGTTTTTGAAGCTTAGGTTCAATTCTAATTTTAGTAATAATGAAAGCTCTCTTGCTAGACATCTCTAATAACTGCTCTAGTTACATCTCTAATAACTGCTCTAGTTACTCAAAGTAAAATGTTCTCTAATAACTGCTCTGGTTACTATAAGTAAAATGTTTAGGTATTACCATATTGGGGGACAGATGGCAATGGTGAAGAAGGAGGGAAGTTTTAATGGTTGTTTCCAGTTACTTTCTTTATTCTCTTCCCCTGCTCCGCCCCCCGCACTGCCATCCTCCCCCTCATCCCTTGGCTCTTTATTGTTGTGAGCATACAAACATCTCTTCATAGTCTACCAAAAGAAATACACTTTTTAAAAAAGATTCTTCTGGCTTTCCATGACTCAAGTTTAGGGTGACCAGATAAAATCCAGGTCAGGGCTCCTGTAACTTTAACAGTTGTAGAGAAAAGGGAATTTCAGCCAGTGTAATTTGTATGCAATTAGTTCCTGGTGAAATTCCCTCTTCATCACAACTGTTAAAGTTGCAGGGGCCCTGCCTTCTTTTGTATCTGGTCACTCTAGTATAGTGTCTGCAACTTTAACTCTTGTGATGAAGAGGGGATTTCACCAGGAACTAATTGCATACAAATGACCCTGGCTGAAATTCCCTTTTCTCTACAATTGTTAAAGTTACATGAGCTCTGACCTGGATTTTATCTGGTCACCCTACTCAAGTTCAGATTGAGGCAAATACCTTTCTAAACACCAGTTCAATAAAGCTTTGATGACCAAGAAAGGAGGCGCACCAGTAAGCATTTTATCTATTAATTTTGTGCTTAGTAGTGTGTCGAGGGTGATGGTTGATTACTAAAAAACATGTCTTTGTTTTACACAGGAACGTGGTGTGTGTGGTGCATTTTGAGAACTTGAACATTGACACTTCACGAGCTGTCAACATTACCTGCATTTCGTGTATTTCCCCAGACCTGGACATTGAAAAATATCTAATAAAAAGTTTATGTTATGTATTTGATAATACAAGCCAAAAAAATGGCAGAAGCAGCAAAAGAGTGTGAAAAAAAGAGGGCCAAAGACTCACACTGCCACTTAAACATAATACTTCTTTTTTTATACATTCAACATAGATTGAGCAGCACATTCCTATTTTTTAAAAAATCTTCTTTGGAGTGTCTTGATCTAGTAAATCAGCTAGAGATGCTTACTCAGAATTATTTCTACAAGGAATATTCTGACAAGTTTCAATAAAGAAAGTCCATCAAGAGCGATCTACATGTATCAATAAATAATTCTTTTTGAATAGCAGTTTAAAGCTTTCAGATCATTAGCCCACAAAAGAGAACCCCCAAAATAACTGACTTCTACTATTTTCTGTTCATCTACGTTATCTAAAAATGATACAAATAATAAATTATTTTGGTCTAATGAAGAGTAAGAGAAGGCAATCAGGGAAAAGCTTGAATAGGAACAGGAATTACTCTGAAGATGCAATCCTATGCATTTTTATACAGAAAAAAGCCCTACAATCTTCAGCATTCCTCAGCCAGCCATGCTAGCTGCAGAATGCTGGGAGTTCTAAGAGGAATATTCCCTTTCTAAACATGCATAGAAGTATTTTAAATAGTCTGTACAGTGTTTTAGACATCTAGTCAGGGAGGTTTGGCTAATTACACTACAAGGTTCCACTGGAGTTCTCATGATCAAGATGTTCCAAATACATTTGTCTAGTATACAGGCCAGTCGTTGAATTTTTTTCCTTGTGGTAAGTTGAAAATGTTGAAGTGCAACTGAACTGTTTAAAATAGACACAACAAAAGTAGTACTTTAGTATTTACAGTATTTATTTTTGTTTCAAATTTACTTTGAAATTCGTAAGTTTCTATAAGTAGCTTACTGATTTAATGCATGGGAGGACAAGTGGCTTGTTTAAATTTGTATTTAACCATAGTTCCCACTTTCTGTACTTTAAAATACTGAAATTGTAGCCTTTGTTTTGGTGATTCCATTGCTCTTGATTTTGAGCAAACTTGACTTCAGAATGTGTTCCCAAAGTATAAGTAGTAGCTTCACTTATTTCAAAAACACATCTGACAGTGGTGCTTCACCTGCCAAACAATAAGGGGTAGGATTTGGAGATCAGACATTTGGAAACTGATCTACTTAAATTTCTGAATTGTCTGTGGGGAGTGGGGAGGCAAACGTGTATCTATATAAACTTATAGCTTGTTTGTTTATTTGTTTTGTTAACTCAACAAACCTGCCAAATTGTACAGACTACCAGCCACAAAATTGTACCATAACAGCTGCTTGTATTATCAAATATATCTTTATTGGTGCAAATAATAACATAAACTTTTTATTACTATTGTTCAATGTCCAGGTCTGGGGAAATACACGAAATGCAGGTAATGTTGACAGCTCGTGAAGTGTCAATGTTCAAGTTCTCAAAAAGCACCACACACACCACGCTCCTGTGTAAAACAAAGACAAGTTTTTTAGTAATCAACCATCACCCTCGACACACTACTAAGCACAAAATTAATAGATAAAAATACTTACTGGTGCGCCGCCTTTCTTGGTCATCAAAGCTTTATTGAACTGGTGTTAGAAAGATATTTGCCTCAATCTGAATTTGAGTCATGGAAAACCAGAAGAATTTTGTTTAAAAGTGTATTTCTTTTGGTAGACTATGAAAAGATGTTTGTATGCTCACAACAATAAAGAGCCAAGGGATATGGGGGGATGGCAGTGCGGGGGACGGAGCAGGGGGTGGAGCAGGGGGAAATGGAAGGAGGAATATATAACCAATGAAGAGTACAACAGCATAGCCTAGACCTGTAATTATGGTCTTAGAACGGCCCAGAATAAGCTGAGGCCTGTGAGGAATGCTAAAAACAACAAAAGGGGCTTCTTTGGCCATGTTAGGAGCAAGAAAAAGATTAAGGAAGTGGTAGGTCCATTGATCAGGGAAGATGGCAGAGGGAAGGTGGAACTATTCAACCGTTACAAGAGAAGCTGTGTTCTACACTGAACAAGTAGAACAAATGATATAAGTTGGGACTTGCAGCCCAATGCAGGCAAGAAGATGTTCAAGTGTCCAGGACCAGATGAATTACTTCCCTGGATGCTAAAGCAGCTTGCTGACATTATTTCAGAGCCACTCTCTGTAATCTTTCAGAATTCCTAGAGAACAGGTGAGATGATAGAAGAGTGGAGATGGACAAGGGAAAGAATGTGGATCCAGGAAACTACAAACCAGGTCTGCGAGGACTTAGAAAATAATTCAGTGATTAGTAGGAGCCAACATGGGTTTCTCAGGAATATGTCATTCCAGACCAACCTTAACTCTTTTTTTAATATAGAGAGTTACTAATTTAGTGGATTGTAGGAATGCCATGAACATAGTATATCTTGATTTCAGCAAAGCATTTGACAATGTTTCCCCTAATAACTTTGTTGAAAAGATGGTGAAATATGGATTGGATACTACAACTGTTGGATGGATCAACAGTTGGTTGAGGAACCTTACACAACAAATGTTCATGAATGGCTCTGCCTTCTCCTGGAAGGAGGTCACAACTGCAGGGCTCTCTCTGTCCTGGGTCTTGTGCTGTTCAACATGTAGAGGGGATACATCAAATTTACAGATGACACAAAGCTGGAGGGATAGCAGATATCCCTCAAAGACATAACCAAGATTCAGAAGGATCTTAACTGTTTCCAGACTCCTAGCTGAGCAGAGCAGAGAAGAAGAAGCTGCCCCAGCTGGTCTAGACAGTACATAAGGAAGAGGGCTCCCAGAGAGAGAGCGATCAGAGTGAGCATGCAGGAGTTTGTCAGGAGGAGTTCGGCAGGGGAAGTCAAGGGGGAGGTCCTTAACAAAATTATAATACAATTGGAAAGGCAGAAACAAAACAAAAATGGAGACTATGGAAGGAAAGGAGTCTCTAGTGGTGGTGACCTGCAAAGTGTGTGCAATGTTTGTGTTCCTGCCTGAGATCAACATGGCGTACACCTGCAACAAGTACAATCTGGTTGCACTATTGGAAGAAAAAGTGAGAGTACTTGAGCGGAGAGGGTCCACCCTCCAAGGAATAAGAGAAGGTGAAGAGTTCTTAGACAGAATGGTGGAACTGCAACAGGAAAAAGAAGCACAAGAGATTGAAGAGCAACAACAACCTGAAGCAGAAGTGGAGAATGCTGAGGTGAGGAAAGCCAATGAAGAGGGAACTCCTTGGAAAAGGGTGACAGTTGGGAGCAGAATAATTAAAAGACACTTTGCACCAGTGGAAACATTAGAGTTATGTAACTGCTACCAGCTACTGGAGGATGAGACTGGAGGACAGCCTTCAAAGGAAGAATTACAGGGGACCCCGTGAAAAAGTGAACAAGAGGCAGAAGGTCAAGCAACCAAAAACAAGAGAAGAGTAGTTGTTGTGGAGGACTCCCTGCTGTGTAGGATTGAAACCCAAGTATATTGTGAAGACCCATGAACTCGCCAGGTACGCTGTCTCCCTGGAGCACAGAGATATGACAGAAGGGTTGTCAAAGCTCATCAAGCCCATAACAGAGAGAACAGCTCCAATAGCACCCCAAAAAAGTGTTCACAACAATGTAGGGAAGAAGCCAGACTATAAAGCACATGGACTTTGATTTCTATATACTAATGCACAGGGTAAGGGAAACAAACAGAACAAACTTGAACTCTTAATACATGAAGGCAAATATGACTTGATAGGTATAACTGAAACTTGGTGGGATGACTCCCATGACTGGAATATAGCAATTGAAGGATAAAACTTGTTCAAAAAGAACAGAAAAAATAGAAAGGGAGGTGGAGTCGCATTATATGTTAAAAATACTTATCCCTGCACAGAAATACAGGAGGATGAGTCTGAGAGCCCCATCGAGCGCGTCTGGATTAAAATAAATGGAGCAAGGAACAAAAGGAACATGATAGTTGGAGTTTAGTACCGACCACCCAATCAAAGAGAAGATGAGGATGAAACTTTTGAAAAGCAAATTGCCAGTGTTTCAAGGGAATCCAATGTAGTAGTAATGGGGGACTTCAATTACCCTGATATCTGTTGGGAGACAAATTCTGCCAAGAGTGGCCCCTCCAAAAAATTCCTGACATATGTGGCTGATAATTTTCTTCTACAGAAAGTAGAGGAAGGAACTAGAGGATCGACTATCCATGACTTGATACTGACCAATAGGGATGACTTAGTGGATAAAGTGGCAGGTCACTCTGGGGGAAAATGACCACGTAATACTTGAGTTCTTGATTTTAAAGGAAGCAAAAGCTCAGTGTAGCCATTCGCATACTCTGGATTTCAGGAAAGCCAATTCTAATAAACTTAGAACTGTGGTAAGTGAGGTCCCATGGCAAGAAACCCTAAAGAAGAAAGGAGTCCAAGATGAGTGGGAGTTTTTTAAAAAGGAAATTTTAATGGCACAATGACAAACAACTCCAACAAGGGAAAAATGATAGACAACAGAAGAAACCAATGTGGCTCCACAAAAAGCTTAGAGATGACCTGAAAACAAAAAAGGATACATATAGGAAGTGGAAGGAAAGCCAGGCTACAAAAGAAGAGTACAGGCAGGTAGCACAGAAATCCCGAAATGGTGTCAGGAAGGCTAAAGCTGAGAATGAGCTGAGACTAGCGAGGGATACTAAAAGCAAAAAAAAGGCTTTCTTCAGATACATGAATAGTAAAAGACAGAGTAAAGAAATGGTGGTTTAAGTGAGGATGGCAAATTGATAACAGAGGACAAAGAAAAGGCCGAAGTGCTCAATTCCTACTTTGGCTCAGTCTTCTCCCATAAGCGGGTCTATAACCCCCCCCCCCCGGCAAAAGTGAAGTACAAGCTGAAGGGGCAGCATTGCAGTTTGAGATTGATAAAGAAATGGTCACAGAACACTTAATTTCTTTGAACGAGTTCAAATCTCCTGGGACCGATGAACTGCATCATAGAGAAATAAAGGAGCTAGCAGATGAACTCTCAGAATCACTGTCTATTATCTTTGTGAAATCATGGAAGACAGGTGAAGTGTCCAACCACTGGAGGAGGGCTAATGTTGTCCCTATCTTCAAAAAAGGCAAAAAGGAGAAACCTGGGAACTACAGACCAGTCAGTCTGACATCCACCCCTGGGAAAATATTGGAGCACATTAGAAAGAAGTCAATCTGCAAACACCTTGAAAACAATGCAGTGATTACTAGAAGCCAGCATGGATTTGTCAAGAACAAATCCCGTCAGACTAATCTGATCTCATTTTTGATCAGGTTACTTTCCTTGTGGACTGTGGGAATGCTGTGGATGTAATATATATTGACTTCAGCAAAGCTTTTGACAAAGTGCTCCATGACATTCTGATTCACAAACTAGCTAAAAGTGGGCTAGATGGAACAACTATTACCATATTTCCTCAATTCTAAGACGCACTTTCCCCCCATATTTACGTCTGTAAAAATGGAGTGCGTCTTGTAATCGATGGCATCAAAGAATCACCGGATTTCGCCAGCGCTGGTATGGGGTTGAAGATACACCTTCACAAAGGGGCTTCTGCATGCCCCCCCAAGTGACTCAGCCTTCCCCACTTGCCTCTATCACCGCCACTCTGCGCCGCTGGCACTGACCTCCTTGGCCTCCGCCGCTGGCAGCGCCGTCCCAGTCCTCACTGCCAGCACTGCTGGCAGCGGCCTACCCAGCCTGGAAATGCAGGCTGGGTAGGCCATGATCCTAGAAGGTCTCTCGCGGGATCGTGGCCTACTTTGTAGTAACGCCACGTTTCCAGGCCAGGTAGGCCGCTGCCAGTGAGGAGCTGCCGCCTTGGCAGCAAGAAACAGCCTTCCCCACTCACCTCCATTGCTGCCCTGATCCTCACTGCCAGCGCTGCTGGCAGCGGCCTACTCAGCCTGGTAATGCGGTGTTACTACAAAGTGGGCAACGATCCTACAAAATCTCAATTTCAAGATCTCGCAGGATCATGGCCTACTTTGTAGTGATGCTGCATTTCCAGGCCGGGTAGGCCGCTGCCAGTGAGGACCAGCCTTCCCCCATCACCGCCCTGGTCCTCACCACCAGTGCTGCTGGCAGTGGCCTCCCCAGTCTGGAAATGCAGTGTTACTACGAAGTAGGCCATGATCCTGCAAGATCTTGAAATTGAGATTTCGTAGGATCATTGCCCACTTTGTAGTAACACCGCATTCCCAGGCTGAGTAGGCCGCTGCCAGCAGCGCTGGCAGCGAGGATCAGGGCAGCAATGGAGGTGAGTGAGGAAGGCTGTTTCTTGCTGCCAAGATGGCAGCTCCTCACTGGCAGCGGCCTACCTGGCCTGGAAACGCAGCATTACTACAAATTAGCCCACGATCCCACGAGAGATCTTCCGGGATCATGGCCTACTTTGTAGTAATGCCACGTTTCCAGGCCAAGTAGGCCGCTGCCAGTGGTGCTGGTGGTGAGGACCAGGATGGTGCTGGCAGTGAGTGGGGAAGGGAGGAGGAGGATTCATGCCTGGCCCAGAATAGCAGGTCCCTGGGTGGCAAATCGAGGGAGGCATGCACAGCCCTACTGTATTTCTTCGATTCTAAGATGCACTTATCCCCAATATTATGTGCCTGAAAATGGGGTGTGTCTTAGAATCGACACAACACTTTTTTCCTGTCAGTGGCATCTTAGATTCAGTGAAATATGGTAGGTAGATCCACAGTTGGCTACAGAATTGGGACTCAAAGAGTGCTTATCAATGGTACCTTCTCAAACTGGGGGGGAGATAAAAAGCGGGGTACCTCACAGCTCAGTCCTGGGCCCAGTGCTCTTCAACATGTTTATTAATGATTTGGATGAGGAGGTGCAGGGAACGCTTTTCAAATTTGCAGAAGACACAAAATACCCTGGAAAACAGAAACAAACTTCAAAGTGATTTTGATAGGCTCGAGAGCTGGGCTGAAAACAACAGAATGAAATTTACTAAGGATAAGTGCCAAGTTCTACACCTAAGAAAAAGAAACCAAATGCACAGTTACAAGTTGGGGGATGCTTGGTTCAGCAATACTACAAGTGAGCAGGATCTTGGAATTGTTGTAGACCACAAGCTGAATATGAGCCAACAGTGTGAGGTGGCTGCAAAAAAAGCAAATGCTATTTTGGGCTGCATTAATAGAAGTATAGCTTCCAAATTGCGTGAAGTACTGGTTCCCCTCTATTCGGCACTGGTTAGACCTTATCTTGAGTATTGTGTCCAGTTCTGGGCACCACACTTCAAGAAGGATGCAGACAAACAGAGGATGGCAGTGAGGATGATCAGGGGTCTGGAAGCAAAGCCCTATGAGGAGAGACTGAAAGAACTAGGCATGTTTTGCCTGGAGAAGAGAAGTTTGAGGGGAGACATGATAGCACTCTTCAAATACTTGAAAGGTTGTCACACAGAGGAGGGCCAGGATCTCTTCTCGATCATCCCAGAATGCAGGACACGGAATAATGGGCTCAAGTGACAGAAAGCCAGATTCCAGCTGGACATCAGGAAAAACAATGGAAGCAATACAACAATGGAGCAATACAACAATGGAACCAATGACATAGGGAGGTTGTGGGCTCTCCCACACTAGAGGCATTCAAGAGGCAGCTGGACAACCATCTGTCAGGTATGCTTTAAGGTGGATTCCTGCATTGAGCAGGGAGTTGGTCTCGATGGCCTTAGAGGCCCCTTCCAACTCTACTATTCTATGATCACTGGGCTTAAATTAACAAAATGATAAATGCATAGAGATAAAGTCTTGCATTTAAGAACATAAGAAGTGCCATGCTAGAGCAGACTGGGGGTCCATCTAGTCCAGTACTCTGTTCACACAGTGACCAACCATCTGTGGGCTAGGGACCAGCAAAGTAGGACACTGTGCAACAACACCCTCCCACCCATATTCCCCAGCAACTAGTGCATATAGGCTTACTAGCCATCTGGGCTAGTAGGTACAAATATCAAATGCAAAAGTATAGGATGGTGAAACCTGGCTTGGCAACAAAACATGTAAAAAGGACCTAGGTGTTGTAGTGGATCACAGGCTGAATATGAGACACTACTGTGATGTGGCTGCTAAAAAAAAGCTAGGCTGTGTTCCCAGGTCATGGGAAGTAATAGTTCACTCTATCCTGCATAAGTCAAGCTGTATTTGGAGTACTGTGTCCAGCTCTAGGCATCACATTTTAAGAAGGACATTGGCAAACTGGAATGTGCTGAAAGAAGAGCAACCAGGATGGTGAGGGATCTGGAAACAAAATTCTATGAGGAATGGTTGAAAGAGCTAGGTAGGTTTATCGTGGAGAATAGAAGATTAAAAGGAAATATGATAGACACCTTCAAATATCATAGAATCATAGAATAGTAGAGTTGGAAGGGGCCTATAAGGGCATCGAGTCCAACCCCCTGCTCAGTGCAGGAATCTACCTTAAAGGCAGAAGATTGAGCAGAATTGCTCTCTGTTGCTTCAGAGGTCATTGTCACATGGGCGGTTTTAAGTACACCCACCATGACTTTGCTTCAGTTCTTCAGTGCTGGACTCGCATGACATCATCCTCATCCTGCTGCTCTCCAGCCCCGAGGTCGCAGTTTTTAGTTTCTGTTTTGACTTATCCCTGAATTGGCAAAGTCCAAAACAGGCAAAGTTCAATAGGCCAAGCTGAGGTATCGCAGCAATGCCAACCACGTGTGATTCAAATGCTAGACTCGAATAGGAAATGGAGGGGGAACCTGCAGAAGCAACCCGGGGGAGAAATAGTAGGTGTGATAAAGCCTACTACCAGAGAGTAGGACTAGAACCAATGGTTGGAAGCTGCAGAGAAGCAGATTTCATCTAAGGTCCCCTCTTGACGTTGGTTATATGTCGCGCCGGCGGGCTTGTTTGTGCTCCCAGGCGCCCCTCTACACGTGAGGGGCGCCACGCCGGCTTTTCCTCAAGCCACTAGTGCTGCTGCGCAGGTGGCAGCCCGGCGGCAGCTGGAGGGGCGGCTAGGAGCATGGGCTCCTTGATGGTAAGGTAAGTTTTGTTATTTTTTTTTTAATCAAAATGAGGGGGGAGGACAGCGGAGGCGGTGCAGTGATCTTACTGCTCGCTGCTTCACTCCCTTTCCCTAGACTGCCCCCACCTCTCCAAAAAAAGTCGCACTAAATGGCATTTGCCCCTAGATGACTTCGCACTGGCAGCTGCGTCATGTAACCAAAATGCTGTGAGTGCAAAGCCTTATTGATGGAAACAGTCCGTCTAGAGGTACCCTAAATATTAGAGAAACTTTCTAAGCAGTGAAGGCTGTTAGGCAATGGAACAAACTTCCTTGGGAAATGGTGGGTCCTCCTTCACTAGAAATATTTAAACAGATGCTGGGAAGTCACCTCTTAGGAATGCTGTATCTCACCCAATGATCATCCATTGATCATCTAATGAAGCTAAATGTTGGGAGAATCAGGACAGACAAAAATAAGTATTTATTCATACAGCACATACTTAAAACTATGGTATTTGCTACCATGGTATAGTTATGGCTGCAAGCTTTAAAAAAGGACTATACAAATTCTCTGGAAAATAAAACTATCAGTCTGGTCATGATGGCTATATGATGCCTCCAGTCTCAGAGGATGGATGTCTCTGAATACCAGTTGCCTAGACAATGTGAGCAGGATGGTGCTATTGTGCTCCTGTCCTCCTTGTGGGCTTACCATATGCGTTTGTTTGGCCAATGTAAAAACAGAGTGCTGGACTAGGTAGGCCTTTGGTATGATCCAGCATGGCTCTTTTCATGTGCTTATGCATACTGTTTGCTCAATATATAGTAAATGGCCATCCATCTGTCAGGGATGCTTTAAGGTAGATTCCTGCATTGAGCAGGGGGTTGAACTCTTCCAACTCTAGTATTCTATGATTCTATGATTCAAACGCACAAATGTCTGATAATAGTGCAATCCTAAATAGTTTATTTTATTAGTTGATATAATGTATGGATTATGAGGAAAAAAATATTTACTTGTCCCTATTTTTAGTTTTCTAGCTGTCAACGCTAGGGATTAAACATGTTTGCAGAGGATACATTTTTGCTGGCAATGAAAATGCATACCGTAATGTGAATAAGCAAACAGAACATTGCAGAAGGGCTGTCTGTCTTTCAGTGTCGCTAGGCCCAAAGCAAAACAAATAGCTCCCTCACAGAACAAAACATACCCTTAAAAAGCAATGCTAGCATGCTGTCGTTCGTCGCTCACACAGCTAATCATTTTATTTTAGTGTTCTGAAAACACCGTGACAGACAAAACAAATGAGGCTTTCATTTTCATGGTGATTGTTTCTGGAACAAAAATGGATTATTTTCATTAAAAATAATATTTGAACAAGAACTTGTTAATGACTAGGCTATCTGATGGCCAAATTAGAAGTGATATGGCAGACATGTGAAATGTTTCCCATCTTTCCTTCCTTTTTATTTTACGGCAGTCATGGAGTGAGGGTTGGTCTGAATATTATTGTAGCAGCAGTGTAGGGCAAAGGGTGCTTCAGCCTTTCCCTTGGGCTAATTTCCTAGGGGAAAACACCAGGTCTGTGCATCTTTACCCCAATAAAGGGAAAACATGTGGAATGAGAAAATCTTAAAGGAGGTACACACACATCCAAAACATAGCTCAGTGGGAAATGAGCCTGATTAGTGATCACCAGAGAATATTGAGTGGCAGGAGAGGGGGAAACTGAGGGTAGGGGAGTGAATTGGCTGCTTCAGCCTCTTACAATATTCCCAAGGAAGGTATCACTGGCTGGCTGGAAGTTGAACAGGAACACTCCTGTTCAGGGTTGAGGATATGCTGCAGTAAACTGAAATGGATGAGTGCTGACAAGATTGGGGCCCAAACAGGCCCCAATCTTGTTTCTGTCTTCCAGGGTATTAGCGATCCCACCCAATTTTGTGTCATCTGCAAATTTGACTCATCCAAATCATTAATAGAAATGTTGAAGAGCACTGGGCCCAGGACTGAGCCCTGTACCCTGCCCTGTACCCTGCCCGTTACCTCCCCCAGTTTGAGAAAGTACCATTGATAAGCACTCTTTGTGTCCAATTCTGTAGCCAACTGTGGATCCACCTAATAGTTGTTCCATCTGTCCCACTACTAGCTAGATGGAACAGAATGTCTTGGGGCACTTCGACAAAAGCTTTGCTAAAGTGAAGATATATTATGTCCACAGCATTCCCACAGTCCAAAAGGGAAGTTACCTGATCAAAAAATAATTTCAGATTAGTTTGACAGGTTTTGTTCTTGACAAATCCATGCTGGCTTCTAGTAAACATTAGTAGAAATATAGTGTAACAATCCTATGCTGTCAAGGAGAAAGCTGGTCTGGCGGCCTTCTCTCTGAGATGGTCACTTGGTATGTGGGAGAGAATTTCTGTGGGTCACTTTCAAACAGGCAGTCCGTCATGTGGAAAACAGAAGTGATATACTTGTATGAGAGTCTTATACGACTTCAGTGACTAAATAGTATGCCCTTCATGGTAACTATACATTGGGACAAGAAAGAATTTCCGATAGGCTAGCTTGGCTAGGAATACTTGGCAGTTTTTGCTTTCTCTTGTAGAGTAACTCATTTACATGAGTCCTTTGGCACTTTCTTTCTGCATGCACTTTTGTGTAATACAACGTTTGCTTCTACTCTCTGCGGATGGGATCCTGGATTATGAACATTTATATCTTGCCCTATAATCACAAGGATCTCAGGGCAGCATACCGATAAAATCATACATATAAAATAGAATAAATACACAATTCTAAAACAAATTAAACCATTAATATATTAAAACCAATATGAAATTTTAAAACAGTAAAATCCAATTAAAACAAGACAGTGTGCAGGCTGGTTGATTTAGCCATTAAAGACTTTATTTAAAAGCCATGTCTTAACCTGGCACCAAAATGAAGCCAGTACCGGTGCAAGTCGGGCCTCCAGGGGGAGGGTATTCCACAGCTGGGGTGCCACAACAGAGAAAGCCCTCTCCTATGTCTCACCATAACGTATATCCCATGTTGGGGAGAAGGGCTCCTCTGACAGATCTCAGGTCTTGGGCAGGTAGATATAGAGAGAGGCACTCGCTCTAGTATCGAGATCCCAAGACGTTTAGGGCTTTAAACGTCATTACCAACACCTTGAATTCCGATGGGAAATGTATTGGCAGCCAATGCAATTCCTTTAAGACAGGTGTTATATGGTCTCTATGAGATGTTACAGTCAGCAGTCTAGCTGCTGCATTTTGCACTAAGTGCAGTTTCCAAGTCATCTTCAAGAGCAGCCCCATGTAGAGTGCATTGCAGCAGTCTAATCAGGAAGTCACCAGTGTGTGTATTACTGTGGCTAGGTTATCTCTGTCCAGGAAAGGCTGTAGCTGGTGGATCAGCCGAAGCTGACCCTAAGTACTCCAGGCCACAGAGTCCACCTGGGCCTCCAGTGACAAGGATGGATCTAGGAGTACTCCCAAGCTACACACCTGCTCCTTCAGAGGGAGTGCAACCCCATCCAGAACAGGTCACTTACCCAATTCCCAGACTCGGGAACCACCAACCAACAGATCTTCCATCTTATCAGGATTCAGCTTCAGTTTATTAGCCCTCATCTAGCCCATTACAGTCTCTAGGCACCCCAAAAACCCAAATGAACTCTCCCAGCGGCTTTGTATAGATGTTGAACAGCATGGGGGATATAATAGAGCCCTGTGGCACCCCACAGCTCAGTAGCCTTTGGATGGAACAGGAATCCCCCAATACCACTCTCTGGAATCAGCCCTGCAAGTAGGAGCAGAACCACTGTATCACAGTGCCTCCTACTTCCATCTCACAGAGCCAATCCAGTAAGATACCATGATCAGGAAGATCAACAGCCTCAATCCGCCTCTGCTAGATCGTATTAGCCAAGATGGACAAGGGTCAAGCTCACATGTGGTGGGATGGACTGATTCAAGCATCTTGTCCACATCATTAGGCTGCAACAACTGGATCTGGTCCCATGAAACATGACCAGATGGAGTACTGGACCACCTCTCCAGGTTCTGTGATAACTGTGGCATCAAGTTCTGAGCAAATACAAGCAACTTTCTCCTCAAAGTGCTTAGCGAATTTATTACAGGCTATAAACCCAAGCCTGATCCTAGTGGAGGCTCTTAACCACTCAGAATATTTCTGCTGGGCAACATTTTGAGGACATGATAACAGATGCAAAGTAGGATTTTTTTTGCCATCCTCATTGCCGCATCATAGGCCCAACAAAATGTTTTTGCTAATCTTCGGTCATGTTCACTCGGAGACCTGTGCCGCCTGCACTCTAGCCTTCATTGCTCACAGATCTTCAGTAAACGAAGGGGAGCTATGGGCTCCACAGCACCGGAGTGGGCGCTCGGGAGTGACTGTATCTATGGCTTTTCCTATCTCACCATTCCATAGTGAGACCAAGGCCTCAACCAAATCGCCAGCCCTATCAGCTGGAAATTCTCCCAGAGCATTCAGGAATTTTTCTGTCCCCCATCCCTGCAGGGAGGATCTGCTACCGGCAAGCCAAATTTCACAAGGAAATTATCTGTCTATGACAACGGGGTTGTTGAAAACCAGATCGTCCCCCATCCAACCAACAGTAAAGGGCATGTCCTGCCACATGTGGCGGGCCAGTGATGTACTGAGACAGCCCCATGTTTGTCATGGTAGCCATAAAGTCCCAAGCAGGCCCTGTCATGATAGCCTCAGCATGGATGTTGAGGTCCCCCAAAACTACAGTCCTAGGGTTCTCCAATGTCACCTCTGAGACCACCCCAGCCAGCTTGGGCAGGGAGACTGCTGGGCAGTGGGGTGGGCAGTACACCAGCAGCATACCTGTTCTGTCTCTTTGGCCCAGCACAAGGTACAAACCCTCAAAAATGGTGCTAGAATGGATGGGTTCTATATTATCTTAGACCAGGAGATGAGGGGAGGGAAAAGGCTGATAAGGTCCTGACCAGTTCTATGTTTCTAACTTTTCCTTTGTGGTATCAGCCAGCATAGCATTTTAAAATAAAACATGACACTAGCAGCAGAAAGAAGTGAGCTGACCAAAATTGCTCTTCCCTGCGGAAGAGCAAACATGCCAGGGGTTGTACTGCAACCTTGTGCACAGAGGTCCATCAAACCTCCAGGTCCAATACTATAGAGGGGGTCATAGCCAAGGTTTTTCCCCCCCTCTGCTTAGGGGTGCTGATTCTGCCAAAAAAAATTAAGTTCTAAGGAACCTCTGATTTTTTTAAGCCCAATAGAATTGAGGCTTGAGTGAGTTTTTTATTTTGTTTTAGTGACGTATCATCAGCAGTCAGAAGAATAATAGTAATTTACCAAATGAAATGGTTCAGCTAGTCAGGATAGACTATAGTTCCCAGTTTACATACTCCATACAAAGTCCACCATTTTAGTGCTTAAGCAGCCTCACTATCACTCTTGTTGGCTCATGTTTTGACAATAGTGTATTTCCTAAATCCTGCTTTCTGTCCTTTTCTACCTTATCCCTTACTTCCTTGGTAGACTGATGAAGAAGATGACATTGAGGTATGATTCTCTGGAAGAGCATGTCCTGTTCAGGTCTTCTGTGCATTGTAAGATCTGCCGACAACAGAGACAGCTCAATAGGAGCCCTTTATTTACATGCCTTTGGGAATTCTGCCTCAACCTTTTTAATACCGACAGTAACTTTTTCCATAAGAGAGGCTACCATCCTATACATACTTTCCAGAACTCAATGGGACTTACTTCTGAGTAGATATGTATAGGATTGCACTGTCAGACTGCAATGTGTTTGGCTTCTGGTGTGCTCTTTTTGTTTCAGCATGATGGCTTAGACTGAAACAGCATGGCAAGTCTAAGCATTATGGTAGATGGAGTAGAATGTGCTGATATTGGACTTCTGACCATCTGCTACACAAACTGCTAATCCTAACATTTTACCTTATTATAATTGCATTAGCTATAGGTTCTTTAATAAAATGTGATCTACAGGAAAGGCAGAGGTCATTACGATAATGGTACAGAAAAAGTAATTGAAGCAGAAAGGGCAAGTAACACTGAAGATCACAGAGTAGAGCAGTGAAGTCTTCTCCTAGGCTACCTCCACAAGAGAGGTTTAATGCTCTTTGAAGACTCATTATAAATTTTACCTCCACACCAGCGGAGCGCAAAACGGGCGTAGAGGCGCGTTATCTCCCGGATTATGCGCATTATCGAATGCGCGTTAAATAGCGACTTTTATTTTGCTCCGGCCGTTAAAGTGCATTTTTGCCGTGTGAACAAGCGATTATGCGCATTAACTTCTTGTAAAGCGCTTTTTGGACATCAATTAATGCGCTTCGCCACCTCTCGCCGCCTCCCGTGCAGAGGGATTAGGAGTAAATGCGCCTCCGCGATAATGCGCATAATCGCCGAACCGGGTGCAAAAGCGCATCCTTGTGGAGGGGGCCCTAGTTATGTGATCTCCACTTTAGAGGAAACATGCCTAGGAAGGAATGTGGCAAAAATCTGCAATTTCTTATGGTCGAACCATAGACAAGGTGATGGAGTGCAAGGATCATGGCTCCAAACCAGTAATTCCTAAACAGTGCCCCATTAGAACTGCTAGCAGTCTGCAAGGAATAAATTAATTAAATAAGCAATGGCTCCTGTGAGCCCAAAGTACCTACCCACAGAGGAGGCTGCTTGCCATATTTCTATCTGAGTTATTGTTCTACCTTTGTCTTTCTCTACTCAGCCTTTGCTGAGTATGGGTAATTCTGCCACATCTCAGCATCAGGTGTGAGATTGCATCATTTCATTACTCCCACTGCAAAGGGGCAGCAAAACTACCTGCTTTCAGAGTGAGTCACTGCCCTTGGCTTGCTTTTTTACAGTTAGGAGGCACACATACAGAAAAAAATGGTGTGGGCTCTTCTGAAGGTGAGTAATTTTTACTGTTAGAGAAAAACTGTTACTTCTGCATCATCCTCATTATGCTTTTGCATATAAATAAAACAGTAGGGTAAAATTACCGTTGCAATTAATGGCTGGTTCTGAACTAATTGCTTTGCATTGTGCCATTGATTTAAAAATAAATTGCTAACTCTGCGACCTGCTGCCTACAAAATATTAATTAAAAACATGTGTAGTCACTGGTATTTATCACAATGGGTTCTAGCCAATGTTAGTCTAACTTAAATACCATTTATTTCAATAGGTCTACTCTATGTAGGACTAACATTGGCTCCAACCAATGTTCCAGCACCTTTATAAACAATTGAAAAAGTTCTGCTTGCCCACCCGCAGCTCAGACCGGATTTTCATGAAATTGGTTTTAGTCCATCAGTGGCACATGAAACAAGAAAGGTGGAGTAACTCCAAGCAGTTTTGGATGATACAGATTTTCTAGACCCATTTCAAACTGGCTTCAGGGCAGGATATAGAGTTGAGACAACTATGGTCGCCTTAGTGGATAATCTATGCCTGAGTATTGACAGGGGGAGTGTGTCCCTGCTGGTACTTCTGAACCTCTCAGTGGCTTTCAATACCATCGACCATGGTATCCTTCTGGAATGCCTGAGGGGATTAGGACTCGGGGACACTGTGCTTCAGTGGTTCCAGTCCTACCTCTCAGGCAGGTTCCAAATGGTGATGCTTGGGGATAGTTGCTCCTCAAAGAAGGAGCTGCTATGTGGTGTACCACAAGGCGCCATCCTATTCCCAATGCTGTTTAACATCTACATGAAACCGCTGGGAGAGATCATCCAGAGGCATGGAGTGGGGTGCTAGCAGTACGCTGATGACACCCAAATATATTTCTCTATGCCTTCGACAACAGCGTCAGCTAAGGATAGCATGTCTCCTCTGAATGAATGCCTGGAGGTGGTAATGGGCTGGATGAGGAAAAAAAACTGAAGCTGAATCCAGACAAGACAGAGCTGCTTGCTGTCAAAGGCCCCAACCTGGGATTGGAGGTGTGTCAACCAGTTCTGGATGGGGTTATACTCCCTCTGAAAAGCTGTTTTCGCAGCTTGGGGTTGCTCCTGGATCCGTCACTCCAAATGACAGCTCAGATAGATGCGACAGCCAGGAGTGCCTACTATCAGCTTTGGCTGATACGCCAGCTGCGTCCCTTCCAAGTTGGAAGATCTAAAGACAGTAGTGCACAGCTGGTAACTTCGAGGCTGTACATAGGGCTACCTCTGTGCCTAGTCTGGAAACTTCAGCTAGTTCAAAATATGGCAGCCAGGTTGGTCACTGGTACACCTAGGGGGGACCATATCACACCAGCTTTAAAATCTCTCCACTGGCTGCCAATTAGTTTCCGGGCAAAGTAGAAACATGGTTTGGGTCCAGGTTACCTGCAGGATCGCCTTCTCCCATACAATCCTCCCCACACACTCAAGTCATCTGGGAAGAACCTACTACAGTCAGCCAAGACTAGGCTGACAACCGATACCTAGAGAACCTTCTCTTCTGCCGCTCCCAGACTATGGAATGACCTGCCAGGAGAGATCCGCCAACTTACCAGTCTTCTAGAATTTAAAAGAATTATAAAGACTGATCTTTTCCAGCAAGCCTACCCAGATGAATTTTAAGTGTTTTATTGGTATTTTATTGGTATTTTAATAATGTATTGGTTTTTATATGCTTTTAATCAGTTTTTTGTATTTTATATTTGATGTTGTTCCCCGCCTCGATTCGGAGGGAGAGGCGGGTAAGAAATAAATAAATATATTATTATTATTATTATTATTATTATTATTAAACATTCTTAAAAACACACTTTTCAAAGGTCAAACTGCTGTTACACTGGTTGTGGAAAGGAAACAGTACAGAAACCCTGACGCCCCAACACATCGCAGTGGCTCTTTTATGAATGAGAAATGCAGGCTAATTATTCTGCCTATTGAAAGAAACCAGTACGGAAACCCTGAAGCCCTGACACATTACAGTAGCATTTTTGTGAATGAGAAAGGCAGGCTAGTTATTCTGCCTGTGGAAAGGAAGCAATACAGAAACCCTGAAGCTGTGAAACAGCGCAGTGGCACTTTTGTGAATGGGAAAGGAAGTGGCAAAAGCAAAAACTTCCCAACACAAGCTGCAGACCATGGGTCCTACTGCAGGGGGAAACAGGAAATGGGGGTGGGCAAGGACCACCCCACCCCCTAACCAGATAATTGCCAGGTCGCAGCCACTTCACAGAGGCATGCCCAGGATTTAATGTGGGGGGATGTAAAAACAATTCACTAATTGAAGTTTCCAAAAATGCAGCTTTTCCAGAGGATGACCACTTGAAGAACTCCAGTTATAGGTAAGCAACCTGACTTTCTTCTTCATGGTCCCTGTGCATCACACACATAAGCACAGAGTGAACCACCCTGATGTGCTGTCGCCCAACAGTAGATTGGCCCTGGGAGTGCTGCCAACAGAGAGGCTGAATTCAGACGACACATTAAACAATGCTCCAAACAGGCCCAAGGCCCACCCTGCAAGGACACCGCTACCCGGGAACCCCAACCACCACAACAGAGGGACGCCCTACAGCCACCACCAACTGGCATGTCGGCAGCGAGGGCACCACTGGACCCACTGCCAGTCACACTGATGCCGAGGAGCGGGCCCACAGAATCCCAAAGCCCATCACTGCTGCCACAGTTGCCACCCGTGCCGCCCAGGACAGCCTGCTCCTCAAGGAGTGCCTCCTTGTGACAGCCTCCTCTAGTACCAACAGCCCTATGATATTCCTATGGCTGATCTGTGCAGAGTTGCAGGTACAAGACGAGCGACCCATGCCAATAGTGACAGAGACACAGCAGGAGGATGATCAACCAGGGCCATCACAGCCATGGGTGCCGCCCGCGAAGACATGACCAGCCGGTGCCAGAGGAGGAGCAGGGTGGGCAGAGGGCACACCGCGTATGTGGGTGGGGACAGCGAGCTGCAGCACCATGGTGGAGGGGTTCACCTGCAGCATCATGGACGCCATTACGGAGATGGGGCCAGTGTCACAGGAGAAGCAGGATAAAATAGAGCAGTTCATGAAGCTCCAGGTCGGCGACATTCTGGAGCCAGGACTGTCACCTTCCCAGGAAGAGCTACAGGCCATCGGTCTCTTCCCCCCCTCCCAGGGAAGCTGTGCTCCCTCCACCATGCCATCTGCAGAAGGTGGAGGGCCCATATGGCATGGCGCCTCCATGCTCTGTTGCTGGGCCTAGGAGAAGTCCTGCGTCGCATTCGACGTCTGGAGTGGAGTGTCAGGCGTTGCCACCGTTCGATCCCTGTTTGGCCGTAGGCCCTTCCATTGGCATATGCAAGCTGTGCCCATCCCCCCTCTGTAGTTCTCTCGCATCATTGTGAAGCGGCTCTGCCCCATAGCGTCCCCCGACTCCGGCGATTTCCTTTCACTCCCCTCTCTTGCAGGTGTGCAGCAGGCATAAGAATGCTGCCTTGTCCTCCTGTTCCCACACTCCCGTATTGGGCCATCCCATGCTGGCCGCAGCACCACCCCTCCCTCCGCCCTCCTGCTCTGGCACGCCCACCAGCCCTCCCGTCATGCCTGCCTCCCCTCTGGGCATTTCTCCACTAGTGGCTATGTCCCGCTGAGACCTCGCTATGGCCGGCTTGCAGGCGGTGTTCCAGGCGGCTACACAGAACCATGCCGATGGTGATGAGGAGGATGTGCTACGTTCCCAGCTGCGCTGCCTGGGCTGACGTTCGGGACGGGTGGTGGTCGCTGGCCCCTTGGGGCTGCGGAGGCCTTGCCCTGTTGCCAGGTTGCTGTCCTGCCACTGCTGCGCTGACGTGATGCAGGCACGGTGACTATGGGGGCGTTGGCCAGAGGCATGGCCGTGGAAGCCCTGCACCACGTTCCCCGCCCGGCGACATCTGCCAACCTCCTTGAGCAGCGCGAGACAGTCTGCCGCTGGGTGCTCCCCCAGACGGATGCCATGTGGAAGGAGATGCAGAACTTGGAGGACTGGGACGACGAGCGTTTCCGGGGGACCTTCCTCATGTCCCGCACGATGTTCGATGTGCTGGTGGCTGAGGTGACCCCTGTACCGCAGAGGGAGTGTACCGTCATGCGCCTGTCCATTCCGGTCTCCTGCTATTTGGCCCTGATGCTGAACAAGCTGGTGTTCAATGTGGGGTACCGGCCACTGTATTTGGGGTGGGCATGCGAGATCTTCCAGGAGACGGTGAGCATGCTGAACAAGCTGTACCTGGCCAACGTCATCCAGGTTGGGGATGAGCGGGAGAACATTCATGGCTTCCATGCCCTGGGCTTCCCACGGGCGGTCGGGGTGCTTGACTTGACCCACGTCTGCATCCTGTTCCTCCTCTCGCAGCGAGGAGTACTTCAACCGCAAGCATTTGTACAGTATGGTTCTTCAGACGGTGGTGGATGCCAAGGGGTGATTCATGGATGTCTATGCAGGTGTGTCTGGGCAGAGCCATGACACGACCGTCTTCTGGAACTCCCCCCTGGCAGCCAAGCTGTCGTCGGCTGCTTCCTCAACTCTGGGCCTGTTTCCGTGTGCGGGCGTGCCATGGGTCCTCTGCTCCTGGCCAACCAGGCCTTCACCCTTCAGCAGTGGCTGATGGCCCCGGACCACTACCCCTACAATGCTGTGCAGCATAAATACAACTACTACCACTGCCATGCCCGCCTGCCTGCCTGTGGTGTGCACCTTTCGGCGGCTGAAGGAGTGTTGGCGCTCCCTGTTTAGCTTGCTGGACTTGCACACTGACATCATCCCTGACGTCATGGTGTGCTGCTGCATCCTGCACCACATCTGTGAGTCCCGAGGGGACGTTTTACTGGCTGAGTACCCTGACCTCCCTCGGCTGGGTGAGGACGCTGATGCCATTACTGTGGATGGGCATGATGTTGTGCCATTACTCAGGCGCGTGAATCCTGTTGGGAGTGCCGTGCCTGTGCAGAAGCGGCACAGGTGCGTGAGAGTATCGGTGACTGGATCTGGCTGCACTACCCCCCCGTGTGAGCTCCGGATGTGGGGTTCCTTCTGTGGACTGGTGCTGCTTCCTGGCGGTGCGACCCTATTTACTTATTCATTTATTTCATTTCTAACCTGCCTCTCCATCCAAGTCGAGGCAGGGGACAACAATAAATATAAATGCAAGAATCATAAAATAGATAAAACATTAAAACAAATAAAAACAAAACATTATTAAAAACATCTTAACATTCAACTGGATAGGCCTGCCAGAAGAGATCACAGCTCTCTTAAATTCAAGAAGATTTCTAATTTGTCGAATCTCCTCCAGCAGGCTATTCCACAGTCTGGGAGCAGCAGAGGAGAAGTTCCTCTGGATAATGCTCGTCAGCCTAGTTCTGGCTGATTGAAATAAATTCTTCCCAGAGGACCTGAGTTTGCGGGGTGGATTATACGGGAGAAGGCAATCCCACAGGTAACCTGGACCCAAACCATATAGGGCTTTAAAGGTAATAACCAACACTTTATGCTTCGTCCGGAAGCTAATTGGCAGCCAGTGGAATGATTTTAAGACTGGTGTTATGTGGTCACCCCTAGATGTACCGGTTACCAACCTGGCTGCCATATTTTGAACTAGTTAAAGTTTATGGACTAGGCACAAAGGTAACCCTATGTACAGTGCATTGCAGAAGTCAAGCCTCAAAGTTACCACTACGTGCACTACTGTCTTTAGGTCTTCCAACTGTAGGAAGAGGTGCAGCTAGCGTATCAGCCAAAGCTGATAGTAAGCACTCCTGGCCGTCGCATATATCTGGGCTTTCATTTGGAGTGACGGATCCAGGAGCACCCCCAAGCTGCGAACACAGTCTTTCAGGGGGGTGTAACATGTTGGAAAACTCCCCTCCCTTAGAGATGCATTAATAATATGTTGTAGATATGATCTAACTGCATCTCCTCCCTGGACAACCAGCCAAGAAGGACAGGGATCGAGAGGGCAAGTCGTCCTCCTCACTTGTCCAAGCAGCTTGTCCACGTCCTCAGTACTCACCAACTGAAACTGATCCAGTGTAATTCTACTCGCAGAATTACTGGACACTCCATGGTCAGCTTCTGCTATAATGACAATAAGTTGGCTCTTATCAGAGAGATTTTATCTGTGAAATGATCATTAAAGGCATCACAGCGAACTGCTGAAGGCTATAAAATTGGGTTCGGGGGGAAGGTGCCTGAGTTAGACCCCTCACCACCCTGTACAGTTCTGCTGGATGCATGTTCGCAGGCTCAATGCATGCAGAGAAGAAAGCTTTCTTCGCTGCACGTATTGCCACTCTATAGGAACGAAGTTGTTCTCTGTGTCTTGTCGGATACAAGTCGAGTTTTCCGCCCTCGGCTCTCCAGTCATCGTCCTTCCCACTTCAACTCCCTAAGATCTTCAGTATACCAAGGTGCCCGATTAGAAGTGGGTCGGAGAGGACGTTTGGGGGCAATCGTGTAGATAGCCCTAGTTAGGTCTTGATTCCATCTGTTAACTAAGACTTCTACAGGATCATCAATGACACCAGCCATAGCACCCTCTAAGGCTTTCCGGAATCCAAGAGGATCCATCAGCCTTCAAGGGCGGGCCATCTTAATTGGTCCGCCACCCCTGCAAGGGCGGGTGGTAGCTGTGATACTAACCCTGACCAGAAAATGGTCTGTCCATGACAACACAGAGGTATTTATCACCTCCGCCCACAGATCTTTCTGTTCGGAACTGAAAAGAGCATCAAGGGTGTGACCCGCTGAATGTGTAGGTCCAGAGACCAATTGGGATAGGCCCATGTTTGTCACAGATGCCATGAACCCATGAACTCCTGAGCTGCACCTGACAAACTGGTCCCGAATGGGATGTTGAAGTCACCCAGGACCAAAAGCCTGGGCGAATCCAACACCAGCTCCGAGACCAGTTCCATGAGCTCGGCCAGGGAGTCTGATAGGCAGCGGGGTGGCCAGTACACTAACAGAATCCCTAGTCTATCCCTGGTCTTCAGATTCAGGTACACACACTCAATGTGATTCAGTTCATGAACAGGAAGTCTGGTCAGTTTAAGACCACAGGTACTCCACCCCCCGCCCACTTTCCCCTCACCTGCTCACTGACACAATACCCAGCTGGGAGGGTCTGGGCCCATGTTGGCCCACTGTCATCTCCCAGCCAGGTCTCTATGAAACATGCCAGGTCGGCTTTCTCATCTAGAAGAAGATCATGGATGTTGTTTGTTTTATTTTTAACCGACCTGGCATTACATAAGAGTAAGGAAAGGTTCTGTGGGTGGCCTGGTTCATTCTCCAAGTTCCCCAGGGTGGCAGAGTGACCGGAAGGTAAGTTGGGTGTTAAATACCCTATCCGCCTTCCCTTTGTCCCTTTCTGCCACTTCCTGCTTCAAGGTGCCCTGCTCTGCTGACCCCCTCACCACTGTGCCTTCCTGGTCGCCTTCTCTCAGCCCGGGGGTGACTCGTCCTTCCGATTACTCTGTCTGTGCTTCACAGAGGTCCTGTGCCCATGTAACTATTTTATACACCATGCTGAATAAAGCTTTTTCACTTTCCCCCTCCCTTGCCTTCATTCCAGTGTTTGCGGGTTGTTGCACTCAAGGGGGAGTTGTTGTGGGTGGGGGCTCAGAGATGTCAGTTGCCCTCGCGGCCGCCGCGACTCCCTTGTAAAGTGGGTGTGTGCCGCTCCTGGTGATGGGCTGCCTTGCGTCTGGCTCTGGCGCCCAGGTGTGTGTTCCAGCTGCGGCTTGCCCGTGCACTGGCCATGCTCAGCCTTCCTCAGCTATGGATGGGTCTGTGGGGCACTGTGGGGGATGGGTCAGGCATGCATGCTTTGTGCCTGTCTGGTAGCTAGCCAGCCAGCCAGCCCTTGCCCGGTCCCATCGGGGCACTGGGTGTGCCGGGGCATGGGTATCTATGGTTGGGGTGCTATGCTGGGGATGTGGGGTGGCTGCTCTGTTGGTCTGGCCACTCCTCCTGTCTCCGTCTCTGCCTGGGGCTGATGTGTCCCACCAGGTGCCAATGGGGTTTGAGAGGTGTGTCCTCCTGTGGCATCGATGGTGGCGCCCATGGACCATGGTGTATGCTGGGTGGCGCCCACCAGGTATCCCATGGTGTATGCTGGGATACCTCTGGGAGGACTTGCTGTGGTTGGAGGGCAGGCAACATGGCGGGCGGGCTGTCAGTCACAGCCACATACGTTATTAGCATCTGGAGCATTTGCCGATGCCATGCAATGCAGGCTGCAACGTGTTGTGTGGGGAGCACCACCTACATAACTCCAGGTCAGTATGCTATTTACTCCTCCTTTTCTTAATGTGTCATCTGAATTCAGCCAGAGATTTCAAGGTTGTTGGTGGTAGCGAACAGCAGTAAGGCACACAACTGAGAAGCAGCTTGTTAGGCACACATGGATACATGAAGCATGCATAGATACCAGCCACAGATAGAGACAGTTGTTGCAAGTGGTGATTTGACCAGCCTTGCTGGCTTTTATACAGGCTCTAGCCTGGACATGCCCAAATCTCAGCTACAGCTTTCCGGTGTAGCCAACTATATAAAGATGGCATTCCCAGAGCTGGGTTCCTGGCCTCCAGCCAGGCATTTCTTCTAAGGGGTGGAATTACATTCTGTGCTTCATTTGTCACCTTTCATGAGGGTTGGGTAGACATTCCACTTCAGCAGAATCCAAACCATTTGGGGAAGGAGGAGATGGAGGAGGGAGGCCTCCACCGGACAGCCCAGAGAGGCCTGCCTCTTCTTCACCTGCATGTCCAACACCCTTTGGAGATGCTGCTGCTGGATCACTTTTAGGAGCAGAAGAGTCTTTGAGCTCAGATAAACCAAGTTCCAAGGAGGAGCAGGACTCAGGTGGGTTGGGGTGGGATGACAACTGCAGACCAGCAAACCAAATAGAAGAAAAGGATGCTGTTTTCCTGAAAGAGGTTACAAATCTTTCAAAGAGGCACACTATAGTATTAATGGATAGTTCCAACTATCCTGACATTTTGTGGGAGTCTAACTCTGCTAAGGCCTGTGTTATGTTCATTTTCATTCCTGAGGATGTACAAAACTATACCTGCAGCAGGCACAAGCTCCTAGAAGAGAAGGTACATGGGCTTGAGGTGTGCCTATCCATACTTCAGCTTAACAGGGAAGTTGAAGAATTTCTGGACAGAACACAGGAAGCTCTTCTAGAAAGACAACAGGAAGGGGCAATTTCTAAGGAAGAGGAAGAATGCCAGACAGATTAGGACATCACATACAGGAGAACATCACACACAGAAGAATATCCCAAAAGAACACCACTCTCAGGAACAAGAAAATTAGAAAGCATTCTGTGTCTTTCTAGGGCCTCTCCATTGCCAAAGATTCTGCAAGATTGGGACAGATAGCATCACAGGTCAGTGTAGGTGGAAGGACTCTTGCAGATGCCCCAAGAAAAGAGGTCCTTTTAACTTCAGAACCAAATGGGTCCGGAATACCCTGGTGGGTAACCAGTGCTTCTCCAAACAGACAAACTGACCACCACAGATATAATTGTAAATAAGAATCTTATTTATTTAAGAGAGTTTATTTAAGATAGATAGGTAGAGGCATTGTGGTATATAGTATATCTTTCTTTTTGTGGTTACAGGAAAAGAGAATGCACTGCAAATATGAATGGTGGTTGCAAGAATGGTGGTTGCAAAATAGATGTTCAGAACAGGCATTACAATTTTAGCTAGCAAGAAAATAGCTTGAGCTCTTATCATTGTTATGATTTCTCCTCCCTCCTTACTCCGGTACACTACTTGCTGGTTACAGCAAAACTAACTTCCCTAATAACTAATAACTAATATTATATACTACTTGGATTATGTTAATTAAAGTAGGTCAAGAAAGTGTGGTAAGATCTCTCCTTCCGGAAAGCTGAAAAATCCTAGGTTAGGATTTAAATCATAAGAAGGTAAGGTTTCTTCATCCAGAGGACTGGAGTATCCTAGGTAAGGGAAGTAGGTACGGTCTCTCCATACAGAAAGCTGGAGAGGTCTACATCAGAGTCAGAGAGGATGGGGAAAGTATCTCCATACAAAAGGTTGAAGAATTCAGAGTCAGAAAGGGTAGGCAAGGTTTCTTCATACAGAAGCTGGGAGAATTCAGAGTCAGAAAGATGTAAGAAATTGTCCAGGTTAGAAATATGGGATAGGATGTTAAGAAAAAGAGATTGAATTTCCCCATCAAAAAAGCTGGGAAATTCTAGGTCAGATAGTTAAAGGAAATTGTCTAAGTCAGATAGGTAAGGCAAAGTATTTCCTACCAAGTCAGGAAAAGGAACTTCATAATTACCTAAGTCCTCAAGTCTGTCCAGTCGAAGAGGAAACAGGCCCAGAAGGAAGATAGGGGAAAAAAACATTTCTGTCTGTTCTCCGTTAGCAGCTTTTATACACTTGTTCTGACCAAAGGTGGGGCCCAGTGAGTGATGAGATCACTATCTTCCAATCAGATGGTGAGATGAATAAGTGATTAGACCACCCATCCACCAATTAGAAGTTTAGGTGTCTCCCTCCTCCCAATATTTCACGTGGAACACCTGGATGGGTCACTGTGACTGGCTGCATATCGGCACGTTGTCTTGATCGCTGGACATCTGTTTGGTAAACCTTCTCACAGAATTCTTTTGATGTGAATATTGTCTGGTACATCTTCTTACAAGAACATTCTCTTATCAGCAGGTGCACATCATGATAGAAAAAACAATATTGTCCCTTTTGTCTATCTCACACCTCGGCTGTAGCCTTGACCAGTCTGTGGCCTTGACTAGAAGTCACCTGCAAAAGCCTCTTACGGATTTTCCTTCTCTTCACAGATCGTCCTGCAAGGTTCAGCTAGAATCTTAGTTAGTAGCATAGTATCCAATGGTCCAGAATTGGAATTTAAATTCTTCATGTCCCTGGCTCAAGGGTCTGGAATGTATATCTGTGGGTCTTGGAATGTGAATCTGGAATGTGAATCTTCTGAGTCTTCCCAAAACCCTCACTGAGGTCATTCCCCCATTCCAGATCCATTTGGCCATATTAGTTGAATGCAGCCTCTTCTGTACAGCAAGATTTAACCCGTTTGGCATCAGATTAACAATATGGTGGTACTTGATGACTCCCTACTGTGAGGGACAAGAGTCATCAGTGTGCTCTCCTGAATAGGGTTGCAGGAATAGGGCTACAGGACTGCATGTGCATGCCACACATCCACGTTCTCCTCCAGAATAGTCTACAGCAGAATTCTCAGTATGTTTGGATGGATGTGTTTAGAATTCTTCCTGCAATTGGGAACCTTCATAGGACAGGATTCCCAATTGTGGGGAGGATGCTAAATGCTTCCACCCAAATGGGCTTAAAAACCCACTCTTTCCAGCATGGCAGGCATTGTGAGTGGGACTTGTGTACATGAAGCCACAGCCCCATTCTCATATTCTCTAAGAGTGCCTGAATGTGAGCATCTAGAAAATAATGCAGTGTTTACTAGAAGCCAGCATAGGTTTATCAAGATAAGCCATGGCAAGCTTATCTCCTTTTCTGATAGAGTTACGAGTTTGGTATATCATAGGAACGTTATGCAAATAATATATCTTTATTTCACCAAAGCATTTCAAAGTGTCTCCCACTTTACCCTTTTTGACAAGATAGTTAAAATGTGGACTGGATGCTACATATAGTTTAATCCACAGCTGGTTGACAAAGTGTATCAAACAAGTGCTCAATGGCTCTGCATCAACCTGGAGAGAAGTCTCAGTAGAGTGTCACAGGGCTCTGTACCATTCAATATTTTTTTAAAAAATGGCTGGCATGAGTAGGGTGACCATCAGACCGAAAATTCCCGGACATGTCCAAAAACTATGTCCAGTTGGGCAGTCCGGCCAGCTTTCTAACAATTTCATAAAATGTCAGGGAAAATGGGAGTCTGTGAGGCCTGTCTGGGCCGTTTTTGGTTTGCTGTGGCCTTTATATGGGTCGCCGCAGTGATGACGTCCAAAATAAAGCCCTGAATCGACGAGAGGAAGAGGTGGGGAGTGCTCTTTTGTCCCCCCTCCCCTTCCTCTCAGCGATCTGGGGCTTTATTTTGGACGCCACAGTGATGACATCCAAAATAAAGGCCCAGATCTATGAGAGGGAAGGGTGGAGAGCGCTCCTTTGCCCCCCCCACCCCTTCCTCTCGGTGATCCTGGCCTTTATATTGGACGTCATCACTGCAGCCAGTGATGACGTCCAATATAGGCCCAGATCGGGGCAAAAGAGCGTTATGGAGGAAGGAGGGTGAAAGAGCATTATGGCGACAAGCCCCAAGGAGCCCGGATGCCCGCGCTGAAGAGGCGAGAGAGGCTGATTTCATCGTTTCTGGAATCAGGCTTCTGCCATAACGACAAGCCCTGAGGAGCACGGAGCGTGCGTGGAAGAGGCAGAAGAGGCCCAGTTTTGGCACTTCCAGGATCGAGTGCGGTGGTGGTATGAGCGCAGCAGCAGCAGAAACATGAGCCCAGCGGAGGAATGAGTGGCTCCTGCGGAGGAACGAGCGGCCCCTGCACAGGAACGAGTGTTGCCCATGCAGGAACAAACAGCGGCCATGCAGGAACGAGCAGCGCCCATGCAGGAACGAGCAGTGCCCGCAGAGCATTGAGTGATGCCCGCGGAGGATCAAGCCCAGCAGAAGAGGATCAAGCAGCGCCCATGAAGAAACAAGCCCGGCAGCGGAGGAACGAGCCCGGCAGCAGCAGGATGAGCATGATGGTTTGAATTTCAACAACCTGATATTTTGTAAACTTGCTGGCTTATTAATAGAGTGCTTATTTTGTTTTGGAAATCTTATTTGAGCAACATGCCTCTGAATATCAGTGGCTGGAGAACAACAGCAGGAGAGGGTGATCTTGGAGCAATTTCAAGTCAAAACATAATAACATGATTGTTCTCATTGCTGTTCCTAGTCTACATTCAATACATACTGAAAAATTTATGATTTTGAGAAATTGAATAACATGAGAAATGCCACACTTGTCTATATGCTACAAGTTATCTATTTATTTTAGTTGGTTGATTGATTATATTTATATTCTGTTGCATGGCCCATAGGGCATTTTCTACAACATGATCTGTTTCTTGGAAATAACTTCAGGAAAGTTATTTAAGTAAGATAAAAGCTTTGATCTAATAAAACTTATTTAGGTAAGGATGGCTTGTTGTTCTTTGGAATTTTCTCTTTGTGTGTCTCAAAGAATCTCAAAGATAGCATGATTCTGAAGAAGATATTTTCTGGAATTGAGACCCTCATAGTCCTAGGCCGATTCATGCAGTTGGGAGCATTTTGATTATAACCTCTCTCCTATTCAATTTGAAGAAATTCTGTAGTGGTTTTAAGTTGACTTGTGTTGAGCAGTTGTGCTGCGATGTTCCTTTGCCTCCTTAGTATTCAGATTTCGGCAATGGTTTTCAAAGAGTAAATGTCAAGTTCCATCATCTCTTCTATGTTATCAAAGTTAAGTATTGGTTTTGGTATCACATAAAAATGCTGCTCAAATCTTTGCTTTTGCTCCTCTAGTATGGGTGACGTTTCTCCCTCTTTATTGGATTATCTCTTCTGTAGGTAAATTTCCTGCCAATCATTTAGTAGTTTGATAAAGTGCCCTTAAATCTTCTCTTATTTCTGCCATTTCCACTTCAAATGCCTGCCTATCAATAAATGCTCTTCAGTCCTCTCTGACTGATCTTTTAAACTCCATCATATTTTATTCTTTATTCTTTCTTTCATTCTCTTTTAGTGACATTGCAAATCTACTACTTTCTTCTTCCTTTTCTAAATTCAAGGATAGTCACTGTTGACTATAAAATTGACTGGTGATTTCTCTGGACTTTTCCATGTCATTAACTGAAAAACAGAAAAGTCTGCAAGCCAATATACACAGACAGTTTTATTTGGTTATAGTTGTATGGTCTCTTTTAAAGGCGGAATCCTGCAACTCTATTTCCAGCCTCCACGGAAACACATGTGCTTAGCTCCAGCTGCTCCTTTGGGCAACCACCAGTCTATAGGTTGCACAATCTGTGTATTCATAGGCAATCCTTTAGATAAGGATGACCAGCCTCTGGAAATGTAGGCTCATGTACTTTTTGTTGGTTATGTAGAAGATGTATTTTCAGCAGGTGCACGTTGTCATGTCACAGTGCTACAAATGTTTAAAAAGCTTTGCCCACTGGAATTTTCATTTATACCTTCTCTTATGCCATTTCAATGTTCCTGACTTTCCTTAGGCAGTTGCACAAGGTGTTATAGCTCCCTGCTGTAACATAAGCACACAGTAACGCCTAAAAATGTTATCAAAGCCTCTTGAATTTTCCACACAAGTGACCCAGATTTAGCTACAAATGGATAGCACTGATGGGCAACTAGATTCATCCCAAACATCACAATATTTGAACTCTTCTGTGCTCTCTGCAGCCTTTTTTCAGGGCATCCCCCTTTGTGGGAGCTCTTTGGTTATGCATTATAGCAGGGGTGGGCAACTTTAGGGGTGGCACACTTTACTACACCTCTCCCCTGCTGCCACTGGAAGTGGACACACCAATGGAATTGCAGTGATCATGCTGGGAAACAAGGCATGTGGAGAGTTGTTGCCCAGTTACTCAGCACAATTCAGCTCCTGACAGACCCATTCTGAGGAGAAAGAGGGTGTGTGATCCATGCATGCCCTGTTTTTCTGCAGAGACAGTGGCTCAGTTCGGATGACATATTAAGCAACGGAGGGGAAATAATGTACTGATGGTGCGTTAGGCAGGCGGAGCCCCACAGACGACACGCTGCAGCCGGCGCTGCTCAGAACTGGCAAATGCCCCGGTTGTTAATAGCATATGCTGCTCTGACTGACAGCTTGGCCGCCATGTTCTGTGCTTACCAACCTCCGCTAGTCCTCCCGCAGGTATCCCAGAACACATTGCGACCAAAAACCCATGGGCGCCATCATTGAAGCTGATGCAGGACACGCCTCCCAAACCCCATTGGCCGCATCAGGCAATGGGTGGAACATAGCAGCCTTTGGCAAAAAGGCAGCCAGGAGGAACGGCCGCACCAATACAGCTGTCGCACCCCGCACCCAGCAGTGCACCCCAATTGTTGGCACCCACGCCCCAGGGAGTGACCCCTGCCCACCCTACACGGATGACTCAGCAGCCGCGAGGGTGACCCACGTCCCCCAGCCCCCAGCCACAACCACCTCCCTCCCAGAGCATCCACACACACACACAGGAAAGAAGGCAAGAGTGAGGCAGTTTGGAAAACTTTATTCAGCAGGGAGCTCAGAAAAGGGCAGTAAGGCACATGGCCACTATGAAGCAAGGGCAGAGCTTACGGAAAGGCCAGGCGCCCCCGGGAAGGGAGAAGGTGACTGGAAGGCACAGTGGTGAAGAGGGGACAGCTGAGCCAACACCCCCAGGGAGCCTGCCATGGAACGGGTGAAGGGGAAGAGGTGGAGAGGGGCGGCATGCCAGGGAGACATACCAGTCCACAGATGGAACCCCACAGCCGACGTTCACAGGGGGTGGGGGTAGCGGAGCCAGATCCAGGCACTGATTCTCTTACGCACCCGGGATGCCTCCAAATGGGCGTGGCGCTCCCCAACAGGATTCTTGGGGCCCAGCAACGGCGCAATGTCCTGCCCATCCACAGCGATGGTGTTGGCGTCCCCACGGGACTCGCAGATGTTGTGCAGGATGCAGCAGCACACCATCACGTCCAGGATGATGTCGGCCTGCAAGTCCAACAAGCTAATCAGGGAGCGCCATCGCTCCTTCAGATGCCCAAAGGCACGCTCCACGGGCAGGCAGGCACGGCAGTGGTAGTAGTTGTATTTACGCTGGACGTTGGTGCGGGGGTAGCGGTACGGGGCCATCAGCCACGGCTGCAGAGTGAAGGCCTGGTCGGCCAGGAGGAGCGGACCCACCGCACAGCTGCACACAGAAGCGGGCCCAGAAGTCAGGAAGCGCCCCGATGTCAGCTTGGCAGCCAGGGGGGAGTTGCAGAAGATGGCCGTGTGGTGGCTCTGCCCGGACACGCCCACATAGATGTTCATGAAGCGGCCCTTGGCATTCACCACCACCTGGAGAACCATGCTGTAGAAATGCTTGCGGTTGTAGTACTCCTTGCCACAGGAGGGGGGGCCAGGATACGCACATGGGTCGAATCCATCGCCCCCACCACCCGCGGGAAGCCCAGGGCACGGAAGCCACACATGTTCTCCTTCTCGTCCCCGACCCGGATGACATCAGCCAGGTACAGCCCGTTCAGCACGCTCACCGTCTCACAGAAGATCTCGCAGGCGGTATACACGCCCACCCCGAAGATGGTTGACAGTGGCAGGTAGCCCACGTTGAATGCCAGCTTGTACAGCATCAGGGCAAGACTGCGAGAAACAGGAATGCACGGGCGCATGTTGGTACACTCCCGTTGCAGGACTGGGGACACCTCAGCCACCAGCATCTTGAATGTCACGTGGGACATGCGGAAGCTCCCCTGGAAACACTCATCGTCCCAGTCCTCCAAGTCCTGCATCTCCTTCCACACAGCATCCATCCAGGGGAGCACCCAGTGGCAGACAGTGTCGCACTTGGCAAGAAGCTCGGCCGACGTCGACGGGGGGGGTGCAGGGCTTCCTCGGCCATGCCTCCAGCCAGCATCTCCGCTATCATTGTGACCACCTCACGGCGGCAAATCACTAGCAGGATGGCAGCCCGGAGACAAGGCATGGCCTCCGCTGCACCAAGGGGCCAGCGGAAGGCCTCCATTCCGAACACTGGCTCTGCGGGCAAGGCCCCACTCAGGTGCCTTAGCCGGGCATGTAACAAGTCCTTCTCATTGCTGTCGCCATGGTTCTGTATGACCGCCTGGATCGCCCCCTGCAAGCAGGCCATGGCGAGCCCCCTCCGCTCCATAGTCGCCAGTGCCGGGGTGGCCAGAGGGGAGGCGGGCAGGATGGGAGGAGCGGTGGGCGTGACGGAGCAGGAGGGCAGAGGTAGGTGTGACAGGGCTGGCAGCATGGGACTGCCAACTATGGTAGCGTGGGAATGGGAGGGTAGGAGGATTTGTTTTGACTGAAGCACACCTGCAAGAGAGGGGAGTGAAAGGAAGTGGCCAGAGTGGGGTGCACGAAGGGTAATTGGCACAGCAAGAAAAGGCTAAGCTACGACTGAGGGGGGATGGGCGAGGGCCTCCATGCCGGTGGAAGGGCCTACGGCCAGCCGTTGATCGGATGGCGGCAACGCCGGACGCTTCATTCCAGATGTTGAATGCGACGTATGACTTCTCCCAGGGCCAGCTCCAGAGTGTGGAGACGCCATGCCTTTTGGGCCCTCCGCCTTCTGCGGATGGCACGGCAGAGGGAGTGCAGTTTCCCTGGGAGGAATAGCCATCAGTGACACGGAGGCCAGAGTAACGCCCATGCACCCTGCCCTACTGCCCCGTAGCCAACCTCCACGCCGCAGGGCCCTGCGGCATTGGACAGTGCAGCCTGCGCGGAGCCCCACAGACCTGTAGGATGATGCCATCTCGACGGGAGTTGGCTGCAACGAGGGAAGATGGGGCCGGGAACAAGAGGCATCCAGGGTGTGCTACAATGTTGCAAAGGGATGCTGATGGACATGGCCTTGAGTGGCCAGAACAGGCCGAGGGAGGCGCCGGCCAGAGGGATGGGGATCTAAAGGGGCCTTATCGAGTCTAGGGCTGGGGGTGGATCATCAACTGTATCCCCCTATGGTCCCTTGGTGGATGGGCCTAGGGGCCCATAGGATGACCGTGGCTTAGGCCATGTCATCCTGGGAGGGTCTCTCCACCCCCTCCTCATCCTCCTTCTCCGCCTCCTCCCCCTCCTCTCCCTCTTCGTCGGATTCTGGTGGGATGTCGCAGCAACCTTCCAGAAAGTGTCCACTATCTCACTGACCTTTTTAACAGTGAATAGAAAAAAACTATTCTATCAGATAATTGACTGTAGCTGCACTGTTCAGTTCTCCTGGACACTTTAAATTGTCCAGTCCTTTATTCATCTTAACAGAAATTTTCCCTGACACCTCCCCCCACACACTTATCTGGAGGAGGAGATAAAATCCACCCCCACACTTACCAAAGGCAAAATAATAATGACAATAATAACATGATCCACGAGGCCAGGTTCTGGTGAGTGCAGAGTTTTCCTTGACAGGAGGGGCTTACACTTGCTATATTAAGATGAACAAATATGAAGAGGCTGCAATCCCATATTTATCTGAGAGTACGGTTTATTGAAATCAATGGGACTTATTTCTGAGCATTGTAAGATAGGACATAGGGAGCTGATAGCTTCTGATTTATCTGTTACTCAGTTTTCTTTGGGTAAAGTATTACACTCTCTGATTGGGATTTCTGTTCTCTGCACACTGAGGCAGTGTAAATTCAAGAGATATTTGGATAACAGGAGGGAAAGATCCTTGTCTAGCATTGTGATAATGGGCAGCTGACCATAGTCTTGTTTACATGGCTAATGTACATGGTATGATGACAATTTTTTAGATTAGTTTCTCATTGCTAAACCAGAAGTTGAAATAGGCTAAGAGGTACTAGTGACTGCAATAAGCGTTTTAGTCCCTTTTGTTCCTTGGCTAATGTTTGCAGGGTAATAGTATTTTATACTATTTGTGAATGCTAGTTTGTTGTACTAGATTTTTCTGCACTTATCAACTTCTTCATTTGTTCAGTGATAGCAGTATGCTGAATCTGTATGGATATGAAAAAGGTGATGGGGAAAGAGTGCTAAATGTTAGGAAAGGTGAGACTATGGTCATCCAGTGAAGGATTTGCAGTCAGAAAAAATATTTGAGGGAAAGGGAGACTGTATGACACAGAGTATTAGCAAAAGTTTCAAAGTACAGCAAGCTACAAAAGTAGGAGTGAGTTAATTTCAGATACATTCAATGTCTCAATTGTTCTTTATTTCAGTGATTTTAACATTAAGATTGTGTAGAACAGGTTTGTCTTAATTGTATGCTGTGAAATCAGACATGTGACTAAGGCTTGGGGGCTGGATGTGTTGGTGGGCACACCCCCTTGGGGCAGCCATGTTGTCCTACTTTTTGGTTTCCAAAATATAGTCACCCTAGGTATGAGAGCATAGAGGGATACTCCTAATGTAATTTAGTCTGTTCTTTTCTGCAGCTATCTTTAAAAATTAAAACCCAGACCTTTATATCTTGGTTATATATGTACTTTGATATTTTTGTTAACTTGGAAGACTATAGATTTGCAAAGGGTTAACTTTTTCCTAAATTTTGCAGACAAAAAGTTAAAACTGAAATATTTTCTTCCTACAGTCTGGGAAATTCTCCAACAACTCTCCTACACCTCAGAACCAACCGCAAGGATTGCAGTATGCTGAAGATGCTGTGGAACATGAGAACATGAAGGCTGTCCTGAAAACATCATCTCCAAGTGGGGAGAACACTACTGTGTTAGGAGTGCGCACCCGAAGCAGGGCCGGTCAAGGTGAATGCTTCAGTTTTATTTGGGATGCTGGCGGTGTACATTCTTACTGATTTTTATTATTGCCACATCTGACTGTCCAAGGCTTTGGTTGGGAAAAGCAAGCGGGGAGTGAAGCTGGCTCCCAAATGAGCAGCCAGACTGAGAGCTCCTTGAGAGGCAGCAGCTCAGTCTGCTTTGCTTCCCCTTCAACTGGCTCATTGAGCAAACTGGCTCATTGAGAACATGTCTGTGTCTGTGAATGTAGTCCAGGAAAGCATGTCAGCAGTGGGGATGCCCCACCCACTTTTTGCTGTGGCCCTGCCCACTGATGTCCTGTGGCCCCCAATGTGAAACCTCAGTGCCAATTTGACTCTCCCTGGCTTCCCCATCCCTGGCTTGAATCATGGCAAAGATAAGGTAAGCCAGACAGAAATCTGTTAGGAACAGTATTAGGGGAGGACAAATCAGTCTATTTCCAGTCTGTGTCAGTTTCACATGTATTCAAATTAATCTGTTCTGTCCAAATTCTGCATCAATCTAAAAAACTAAAAAAAATGCATGAAAACATAAGCATTTTATATGCAGTTTTTGAGAAGTGTGCAATCAAGAGGACAATAGATTTCCAGTCCAGGAAATGCATGCAGACCAAATAAAATTATACCCTATCACAGTAGAACAAGATGCTGCTTTGTATAACTGTGACATGTTGTCTAATGATCCTAGAGGATCCTAGAGGATCATGTTCAATGTGCTTTTTTTCTTTTCTTTTTTTTGAAATCTCATAATTAATCTTCATCAAAATAGGGTTCTTGCATAGGAATCACTGGAGAACACAAAGTTCATGCATGCTTAAGTTCAGAGGTTCATAATACGTGCACGGATATACATGGGAGAATAATAGCCATGGCTTGTGGGCCCTAAATAATACTGCTTGCATATGTTTTCAGACTGATTATTTGCCAGCTACTGATGCATTTCTATTTCTAGTGAGGTATGTGTAGTTGTACTATGGGGGTAGGCAACTTGTTGGCCCTCCAGGTGTTGGATTGCAATTCCCATCATCCCTTACCACTGGCTATATTGGCTAGGGCCAATGAGAGTTGCAATCCAACAACATCTGGAGGGCCACAAGCGGCCCACCCTGCTGTACTAGACTGCATCCAACTACAGCTGTGCCCATTTATTTTGGTTTCTCCCTCCTGTCAAGTCAATTGGTGTATGATATTCTTGGGAAGCTCAACAACCAATTTATATAGATCGCATATTATGGGGGAAAGAAAAAATTGGCGAGCTATGATCAAAAATTCTGCACAAATTTTTGGAGCTCTGGAAACTTCTGCAAGGCACAGAACAGCCTAGAGATTCATGAAACAGAACTTGTATTCTGGTGGCTCCTGCATGCTGATATTCTAAAATATTAGTACATGTACTTACTTTTTGAAACCATCAGAACTAAATAGAATAGTACAGGGTGGAAAATAAATTGATGGAATTATGTGCTCTCCATTTTCCAGGCCGTATTGGTTCATGGAATGCTGGCCATGACGATTCGCCTAATGCTACAGATGATGCAGCAGATGAGATAATGGATCGCATTGTCAAATCTGCCACACAAGTGCCAAGTCAGCGAGCAGTGCCTAGAGAAAGGAAGCGATCAAGAGCAACCAGGAAGTCATGTAAGTACAATTGATGAACCAGTAAGGATAATTATTTGTCCTTTGTTCTTTATGTGCATGTCTGTGTGTGAATAGTACATATACTAGAACAAAGATTTGCTAAAACGGTGGTGGGGAAACGGCCTTCCAGGAATTGTTAGACTTCAACTCCCATCATCCTTGCCCCATGCTGGCTGGGGTAAGGATGAGCAAATATTTTAAGTTTGTTTTGTTTGATTTTCACATCCTCATTCCTTCTCATTTCTGCGTCGATTTCTGAACTGTGTGGTTTTTTTAAAAAATCAGTATATGTTTTTATGCATATTTCATCAAATGTGCAAATTTTTATATGCAGGCCCCCAAATGTACACCTAAACCTAATATAATTGCTGTTTTTTAATTAAGTTTGTGATTTGTCAGTGAGAACACTTTATTGTATGTGACTAATAGCCATACATGCAACCTAACAATACATAATGCAATAACAAAACAAAAAACACACTTTTATGCACATTTTTAGAAGTACATATTTCCCCCAAAGGCTAAAGAGATTGTCTGCATACACTTCCCTAATATGTGTGTATTTTTAAATTTGTCGGACTTTCGCTTAACATTCAGGAAAGTACGGATTTTGGAGCACAACTGCATTCCGCAATTAGGAATATTCACATTAAAATGCAAACCCAAAAAGATTCTCAACAATCCCCAGCTGGTCTTGATGGAAGTTGGAATTCAGCAGCATCTCGAGGACCAAAGTTTCCCACCTCTATGAAAGAAGAGGCCATTAATGCAATGCTCAAATTACAGTGGGCAAAGATGGCCCAACCCCTTACCTTTTGTGGCAGTTCCATTAGCCACTGTTTTAGAAGGATGTGAGGATGCATGATTTGGCTAAAATTGGAAGGAGGAGGAGTTGGAAATTGTGGATTTAATTAAAGCCCCCCCCACTTCTTCTCCCATAATTTGAATACTGCATTAACGTGGACATTGCATGAACATTTTTAAACCATCACAGTTTTGTTTGTATGCAAAAGTAAGCTGAGACATTTTATTCAGAGCGCGAACATTATGACACATATAAAACTCTGTTCATATTGGCATTCTAGTTAAGAATATAAAAATTCAATGTCTTGACCCTGCCTTCTTCAAGCCAGGTACAAAAGTTTTGTGCATATTTTAGGTTTAGTTCCACAAACCCTGACAATTGCAACTCCAGAGACTAGGCTTATTTATTTTGAACCAGACCTAAGAAGTGTAAGACTTGTTTTGTGTTCTCATGCTTCAGTATCTTTACACATGTCCTTGATACGGCACTGCAATCATTTCAGTCTGAGAATCAAATTGTACCGGGGAGGAAGAGAAAATGGTATAAGCAAACCATTGAATTTGTATTTAATAATGTATTGAATTTATTTAGAATGCAAACTGGGGGTAAGTCCTATTAAACTCAATAGGATCCACTTCTGAGTAAACCTGCATAGGATTGCACTGTTATTTAGGCATTTCTACCCTGCCTTCCTTTATAAATAAATTCAAAGTGGCTTACAAAATTACTAATACAATAAATGCAGTATAAAAACAGTCATATAATAGCAGCTTAAACCACATTTAAAGTTTGGTGGAATGAAAAGTTCTTAGCAGCACGCCTGAGATTAAATAAGGGAAAACCAACTGCACCACTCTACAGAAAAGATCCTGTTTTGTGCCTCTCAAACTGGCAGAATGCATAGATGCAGTCCAAAATTTATATTCATAATTTGAAGCATTGGGATTGGGTCTGTGGCATATACTGTGGCCACTGTCCTGACAAAAACCACACCCCCAATTGCTATTTGGAACAGGATGGAAGCTCCCACTAACACTAAAAGGGAGTATTTCTGTCTGGGAGGAAATGATAGCAACAACGCTCCACCATTGCATGGATGCCATAGTCCCAATTCTGATTGAGGCTTCCCATGCCTACTATTTATTGTAAAAAGATTCAAACAACTGCAAACGAAGCATTTCATGCTGTGTGTATTTTGGCCCTCTAAGAAGTTTCAGCCATTAATAAAGTACTGCCAGCCAAAAGTGCAAGTCACTATGGACTTTGGCTGGTGGTGCTTTTGAAAAGTTCAACCAGGGACTTGTTCAGGCTGCGTTAGTATTGACAGCTTCTGCATTTCCTTGCCCAAATTCTCCTTTGAGTGTTACAGAGAAGCACCCCCAGCTGAATGCAGAAGGCCCTTGACCATTAGAGTGGCAAAACCGCAAATAACATCCACAGCATCTTCTGTAAACCTGTTTTCACGCCAAGTGCTGAATAAGTGATTCACAATAATAGCAATAACAATAATACAATTTGTGATTTGTTTTTGTCTTGAGATAGGATGCTAAATAAATAATTGCTTTCTAATTGCCTTTTCGTTCTTTTGGCCTTTGAGAGGAGTTAGACCAAAGGACAGACAGGACCAGTGAGTGAACTATTACAGGATGCAATGGGTTGGCAGTCAAGCCGGTTAATGCTGTTGGTGATTTAGAGCATTTTGAGCCACACAGCTCTTGATACCCATTAGCCAGCATGCACACCTGCACTTTCCACCAAAGGGCTAAAGGAGGGGGGGATCCTTCGTGTGACCATTTCCTTAGAAAGGTAACTTTGAACAGACATTGTGTAGGCATGAATTCCAGCCACGCCAATATGCAGGGACACTAGCTTGTCTTTTCTTTCCATTGCAGTTCTCAACAGCATAATTCCCAATGCCCCTCCCTCATACTCACTTGCCCATGTGAACGTGATTTCTCCCCATATCTGCAAATAGATTTAGGTGACTTTGGCATTACTAAATTATCCGCATGCACATGCCTATTTCTGCAGCTTGTCCTGTATTAAATATTTCGTCTATGAGCTGCCTTCTATTCCTATTCCACCCTCACCCTCCTACCCACCATATTAGGCTCCATATGTTCTTTGTCTTTGCTAGACCCTTTGCTCCTGGGGAATTGCTTGTGAGAGCAAAAAAAGCACATTAATAAAAATGTTCCATTATTCTGTGGGGCTGGTTTTCATTTGCGTTCAGTGAAAAACATCAACAGGGAATACAGCATGGGTAGATGTTTAAGCTGAGCATGCTTTCCACTATAGTTTACCATAATAAATCCCAGCTCTTTCACAGCTTGAGGTTCAACATCTCCACCTGACATTTAAGTGAACTACAAGTCAGCTTCAAAATGGAAGTATCCCTCAGGTAGTTTAGGGTATGAAACTGAAGTGACTGTTATAGTCATCTTTACATGGAATGTTATGTTCTTCTGTATTACTGGGATAACTATTGTTAAGCAACAAAGTATACTACCTGTAGGCTTTCCTATTGTTGACCTCTAGGTCCCACATCCCACCACATCCCACCTCTAGCTATGGCAATGGAACGTGGAGGGAAGCATTTAACTACAACCTCAATCCTAAACATGTTTATATTGAAATGTCCATTGATCTTATTTTCAGATTACCATACTTAGGATCAGGACCTAAGAATCCATTAGAAACTAAGAAGAAATTGGTTAATATGTCCTAAAATTATAGTTCAGTCTGCTATGCAATAACTTAATTCCATGTAGGGATATTTGTCTGTAAGATGCACAAATTGGCTGCATTTAGGCTGCAGTTCTATGCCTACACCTGAATGTCAGGACTGTTAAACTCAGTGGGATTTACGTTTTAATAGACATGCATAGGACTGTGCCATTTGTCTGTTAGCACCTTCATACCTTTTTCCCTTTCTGTTTCTGATTCCTCAGTACGGAGGACACTTAAGAGTGGACTGACACCAGAAGAAGCCAAAGCACTGGGTCTGATGAGCACTTCAGAGATGCAGGTGTGATGACAGCTTCCAAGTCAGCTACAAGTAGAACCATCTTCATACACAGGCATGCGTGCGCGCACACACACACACACACACACACACACACACACGTGTATATATATATATATACACACACGGGCTGACAACAGCCTTTCGGTTTAGCATTCTCCTGCCAGTTTCATCTGCTGCTCATCGCACCCCATCATCATCTTTTTCTTCTAGATTCATTTTCATAACATTGAAGCAGGCAAAAAAATGTAGACTACGCAAAGGGCTAAAATACAAAATACTACTACAAAAATTAGAAAGCGCTGGGGTGGGGGGTGATTTGGAAATTGTATAACACTTGTTCTGTCATGCTGCATTGATGTGGTCTTTGAGAAGGTTTTCCGTGGGTTATATTGTATTGTGTGAAAAGTACTATGTTTTGTCAGTTCAAGTGAAGTCCTTTAAACAGGCAAACTAAGCTTTGTTACAGTTACTATGACTTCTCTAAAGACAATGTTGGTAACCAGTAATGTATCGTTATTTTTATTCTTCCACCAAAGAATGTAAAAATCTGTGTCTACTTGTGTATATACTGTTGGAGTATATGTGTGTGTGTGTGTATATGTGTGTACATACACACATACACCTACACATACACCCCTATGGAGTCAAGGTACCTTCAACTTTCACCCATCCTGTGGAATTCTGCTAGGATATTTTTGTACTGGGACTCTTGCAACCATGTACATGCACATTCTGTATAGCAGCACATGTGGACAGGGATAGCAATACATTCAGCTCTAGAGATGAATGTATATATAAATTATAGCAGCACACCAGCAACTAGCCAGAGACAAAAGACAGTTTGCTGCCAAGGTCAAGTAGGAGTTTTGTGAACATGTGTGGGCCCATTGGGCTGCTTTCCTATTCTGATGTGACAAAAGTTTAACGGTGTCAATCCCACTGGATGAATTACATCAGGATTCTGCTAGAAATTCCTTTCCAGTTAAATTTCCTTCCCTTCACAAACTGCGAAGACACAACAGGGAACAGCACTGCTTTGGATGTGGAAACTGCCCCCGAATTCCCCAATAAAATGGTTATTTAAACATCCATAGACTTCCTTTCTGAAGTCAATGAACTGTAGTTTAAAGAATGTATTTCCGAGAGATTTCTTACACACATTTCCATTACTTGCACTAATCAACTCTTTAGCTTTCCCAAGAAATGCACCCATATTGAAAAATTTGAAGACTAAAGTTAATTCATGCAGTGTTTCAAGTTTCATGAGGATTGGTATGGAAGAGAACATTTGCAACTAAAATATACCTCTAAACTAGTACTACTAAAAGGGAATAATGATTACACCACTGTTATCATGCCTGCCAATTTCCCAGCACTGGTCAGCCACTGTGTTTGAAAAACAAGATTTTTTGTGAGCCTTTTCAAAAGAATATTGTATATTATTCTAGAGAAGTCCAGTTGCAGCCTTTATACAGAAAGTCAAATAGAGAATATGCAACTGTAAGAAAGTAATGTGAGAAACTCCATCTTAGTAAAACTTCTCTCAACTGCTAGTTTTTGTCATTGTAATTTACTTTGACTTATCCTCTTTGTAGGGATGTTTGTCTCTTGTATAGGTCTGTAAAAGCTACCTAGCGATTATGCAATGATATGGAAGTCAGATGTTAATAAACGTAATCAGTGTGTGCTTTTGACCAGAGAGAGGAAAGCATTGGCTAGTAAAGCGAAGGAAATGAGATTAGTCTTTGGCATTGAGTTTCTAAATCCTAGTTGTTAGAAACTATTTCTTATATCTCCTGTGTATCATTAAAGTAATATATTATTGTTAAGTTTCTAAAACAATATGGTTAGATAAAACAATTGGTAGGCACAAAAACAATAATATATATTAGTACTACTTTTTATGCACAAGGAGAATGCAATCCTGATCATTTAAAAAACTTATTTTTAAGTACTAACCAGCAAATATTTTAGGGGTGGAGTGGAGAAATCCTCATCTTCAACTGTTGCATTGGTCTATCCATTTTGCCGTTTTATTATTTATATTTACAGGGATTTACACCCATTTTTCAGTCAAATTGTCAGGGCAGATTACAGAACTCCATGTCTGTAACATAAATAAATACTTGCTTATTGAAGCAGTGTGTATTAGGATTAGGTGTTGAAAGCCAGGTTGGCATAGTGGCTAAAGTGTTGGACTGGGAGTCAGGAGATCTGTGTCCTAGTCCCCACCCGGCCTTGGAAACCCACTGGGTGACTTTGGGTCACTCATAGACTCTCAGCCCAACCTACCTCACAGGGTTGTTGTTGTGAGGATAAAATGGAGAGGAGGAGGATTATGTACGCCTCCCTGGGTTCCTTGGAGGAAAAAAGGCGGGATATAAATGCAATAATAAATAAATAAATAAATAAATAATTTTAACACAGACGTTAGGTTGGATCTAGACCGAGCATGCTTAGAGTAGACACATTGAAATCAATGGGGCAAGGAAGACCTAACTAACTGAAGTCCCATTGATTTCAGTGGGTCAACTCTAGATAAGACTATGACCTGGTTCTCACGTAATGGCAAACCAGAGTACAGGTTGAGTATGGGTTTTCATTGAAACATGAGTTGTCGTGAAGTGTGAACCCTGCACTGTGTTTTAACTATGTGTTGTTAACCATGAACAACCCAGAGCTCACAACCCAACAACAAACCATGAGTTCTCAACTGCCTAACAGTTACACAATCGTGGCTTGTGGGAAGTGGTACAAAGCTTTCTCTACATATGCCTGCCAGCCACGCTTGCTGGAATTCTTTGGGAGCAATGCAGTGTTATCTTGCATCACTCCCAGGGCTTTCCAAAAAGTACAGCTGGCAGCATGCTATTAAACACCTCTATATACAATGTAGGGCTTAAAAAAGAAAGAGTATGGAAAATGCTTCGCCACCTTCTAAGTTTAAATAAGTAAATGGCAACACTCATCCCTCAAATGACTTCCAGTGGAATTTTTACCCTCCCCCAAGAAATCAGAAAATCAGCCCCTATTTTTGCAGAGGGAGATTATTTTGGGGGAAATGGATGGAAAATTCAGCACAGGATTAATCTGCCTTTTTAAAAATTTTCAATAAGTGTACTCCCACTTCTCCTGCACTGCTCATTTTGACATACTGCTACCAAGCGACTATTCACGCATCTGGCTAAAGTTATGTTATTTCTTTGATAAGGACATAGATAGATATTAGCATTTATCAGCTGCTGCCAAAAACTTATGATTGTTTCCAGGCTTTGAAAGTGAGCAGCACCCAAGTTGATTCTATTTTGAGTCTCCAAGCTGAAGAATAATTATCAGTGGCAATAGGATGTTTCAAGCACAGCAGCTACTGTACCATGCAGCTGAAATGCCCAAAGGAATTCCACACAGCATGCTTCAAAATGTAAATTCACAATGAAGTGTACATTTTTCACTCATCACTGCTCTGTAGGTTTAAACACCCATATCATAGATTCCAGATGTTACGCAGCAAGGGAAGTCCATTTGTCCACTGAGCACTACCTGTCATTTTCTTACAAGCCTTAATGAGCCTCCCTGAACTGAAGTGTAAGGTTATTCTGCTAAAAAATGGGAATGTGGAGGATAGCTCTGCATGGATAAAGAAATTCAAAAGATGTACTAAAGTAACCACACAATTCAAGATTTCCTTAGAAGCACTACATATTTTCCCCACTCAACTCACTTAACGCACATATATACCAAAGTCACATGATTCAGTCTCTTATTTGGAAAATCTCCTGTACATGATTAAAAGCAGAATGCTTGCACATGGGATGCTATGGATCTCTGTGCAAGCCTTGGCTGTAAGGCAGCATGACTCACCAAGTTTGTCTATCACTCTTTATAGTATGCAGCACTCTGCATAGCTACAACTTTCAAGGCTGCAATTATCTGAAACGGTTCTATAATAGTCTGTTAACTTCAGTTAACAGTTCTTGAATCTGGCCCCCTCTATTTATTAAAACTTTATTTGGAAGGTCATATATATGGCCTAGAAATTATTTCTGTTAGGCTGAAAAGCCCCACAGTACTGGCCCCACAGTACTGGGGTGTCTATCTCTTTCACCCCCACCCCACCCCACCTCACCCCATCTTTCTCTTTCACATATACCAGATTTCCCCAGCCTAGTGTCCTCCAGATGTGTTGGACAACCATTTCCATCATCCCCAGCCAGCACTGGCTGGATTTGCTGGGAGTTGTAGCTGAGGACATCTGGAAGGTGTTAGGCTGGGGAAGACACATGGGTTTCTAGAAGCAATACTTAGCCAATGATCGGGCAGAAATGCAGAAGCCGTTTTAAAGATGAAATTGATGCAGTCCTGCAGCTAGGCCCAAAGACATGACATGAAACATAAATAGTGCAATCCTAAACATTTCTCCTCAAGGGTAAGTCCCATAGAGTTGAATGGGGTTTCCTCCCAGGTACACCTAAATGGATAGTTTTCCGTTCTCACAGACATCTATGTTATTAGTAAAATGCAGGCAAAGGCATGTGATATAATTGGGACTTAGATGTCAGGCACTATCTCCTAGACATTTTCCTGCAGAAGTACCATTTGAATGCTCTGTTCCATTCATTTCAGTGGGGCTTGTACAGGGGATTCCTCTGGAATGGACTCCACACTTGGTCTTTCATAACTTTCAGCCAGCTTCAGATTCTTATATATGAAATATGATCCATTGAGTCTATAAAGGAAAAAACTGCATTTACACCCTTTCACAATTAACCTCTGGATTCGATAAAGCATGAAAAGCTTTCTGTTTTCCTCTGGTCAAAATAAGGATTTATTTATTTATTTATTTTACCAGAGAGCATGCTAGAATTGATTTCCAGAAAATATGTCCCTTAAGACCGATTACTTATTTTCATTGCTTGAGCTAGCATTTCAAATGTGATGGGGTTCCTATTTAGTGAAAAAGTAGTTTATTTACATAACTGATTCAAATGAATATTCTAAAGATATTACATGTATGTAGGGCAAAATCTTTTAATTTAATTTTGAAATGCTTTGTTACTTAAATCTTAGGTAGTGAGATTATCCATCCTAAATTTTAACAGCTGTGAAATTGAAGTCTTCTTTTGTAAAAGAAGAAGCCCACTTATGACGTTGGGTTATATTTCTTTTTTTAAAGACTGTCTTTGGACTTCTCGTGTCTTTTCTGTGAGCTGGGAATTTTAAAAAGAAATAGTTGTAAAGTAGAAAAGAACAAGTTTCTAGACAAAGGACAACTATTGTAAAATGTGTAAATGTTACTAGTCTTTGTTTTATATGTAGCATAATGTAAAATAAGTCTTTTTTTAGCAGTATTATTCTGTGAATTGTAATTTAAAAACAAGCCATCCTTCAGTAAACACACACACACACACACACGTATGAACTTATACACCGACCATTGTTTTGCTGTATTCCTGACTGTAGAAAACATCTTGTAAAATATTGAATTCAATTGTCCAGAACATTCATTCATCCACATAATTTTACTTAGGCTGCATTCTATACCCACTTATCTGGCGGGAAGCCCCATTGAATGAAGTGGGACTTACTTTGGACCAGTGTGGTATAGGCTTTCACTGCCTCTGAAGAAGTTGAAATATTTTTTCTAAATTTATTAGATCCAAGCACATTGACAATTTGTAGCCATCTTCATGCAGTTTGGGCACTACTTTAGAGTATAATGTGAGAGTTACCTTTTTAAAGCACTCCTTATCTGTCTCTACTCCCAAACTCCTCCTATCTTTTAGGTTTTTCTTTCTTTCTGTGCCATGCAGGATTGGACTATTGACTAGCTATGCCCAAAGTCTCTGATATAATTTAAAAGTTCACTTCTACCACATTATGTAAACACATCTTGCAATAAAGCTTTCTAATGCATTCGTCTTCCTTGATTTATTGGGGGGGATTTATTTCAATATTCAGCCCTCACCTAGGCTACCACTGGAAATTGCTATAATGCCATTATTTGGTCTTATCTGCCCCCTTTTGTCACAATTCAGCTTAAATGTCATCACTGTCATAGAATGGTTGGACAGGGCTACACAACGGCAGGAGCATATCTAACACATATGGGCCACAACAAATGAAATGGAATAAACTGTTTCCAGTGGGAAGGATGGGGGTAGACGACTAGAAATAAACAGATCACTGAATGGAAAAAGAGGCTGCCCATGTGAGCAAAATGGGTTGTGATCGCACATTCTCCAGGTTGGTGTGAGGAAGGCATCCAACAATGGGTTAACTCCCCCTATCACCCAGGGAAAAGCAGGGACCATGTGACTAAAATTTTTGAGTATTCTATTGGTCCCAGGCTCCTCCTTGCCAGTTCGTCCCTGCTTTTCGCCCAGGACAGAGCTATCTCTCATCTCCTCCTACTCAAAACTTCTAATGCTTTAAAACTATTAAATTTTTAATCTTTCTTATCTCTTTAAATCTCAATCTCCTCGGTTATTCTCCTTTTTTTTAAAAAAAAACTTCCTCTGTTTTTCTGCTCTGCCTTCTGTTTTCCTCATGGCCCCTCTGGCTGTGAAAAAGGCCTCTTATCACTGCAAGAAAGAACAAAACAATCACGGATCATTAGGAGACCATTGAAAGACAAAAGCCTTAGCAGGGTCCTTGCTCCCTCACAGCAGGAGTGCAATTTCGCAGATTGGGCTGGAGAGAATGGAAAACAAGATCACTGGCCTGCAGGCATCTACCGCTTGCCAAGCATTGCCAAAGATCACAGGAGCCTCATTAGAGGCCGAGCTCAAGGGAGTCAGGTTGCTGAGTCTTCGGTCCATGCCACCCTCTTCCCAGATGAGGCCAAGCTGCTCATCAGAGGAGCTGGCCATCAGAGCAGGAGGAATCAGCTCAACAACAACTAGATGCTGAAAACACCAGAAGGGTTGTTGCATAAATTATGCTATTTCCAAGTGTCCAAATTCCAGATATGAAACACTTGACGAAAGACCTCTTGAAGGTTTGGAAACTGATTTTATTCTGCGCAGAATAGGTGACCTCTGGACGCTAATGCTGCTTTCCAGAGTCACACCACACCAAGGTTCAAACAATGCTTTTATACTCTAAATGTTACACGTCATCAACTCTCATCCCATTGGTTTATAGCCCCAGTGACATCATTTGGCTAACCCTATTTTACTCTCAAGTAGTCCCGAGTAGTGGCCAGATGTGGCGTTGCATTGCCATGTGCTATTTTACTTGTACCCAGAGATGCTTTGCAATGTCCCTCCATTTCTATTATTCTCTTATATGGTCATTTTGTCCTTCTCCAGGTGTGCCACGGTCACATCTGGATGAGTCACACTCCTGGTTCCTCTAAGTAGCTTATGTGCATTTCTGATTGTGTATAATGGAGCCTGTCTCAATGGCAAGTTCCATTAGGGCTGAATTTTAGAGTCCTGTTAATCTTTTCTACTTGGCCACTGGCTTGTGGTCTCCAGGGCGAGTGGTGAACTTATTCTATTCTCAGGGCTATCGACACTTCACGAACTACCTGTGCAATAAAGTGTGATCTTTGATCAGACTCTATCACCTCAGGCAGCAGGAAATGGGGAATGATTTCTTTCAAGAGGAGTTTGGCTGTGGCCTGTGCCGTGGCCTTCCTTGTGGCAAATGCTTCTATCTACTTCATGAGCTGGTCTACGATTACTAGCAAGTATTTGTACCCAAAGGCTGGCATCAGCTCAGCAAAGTCAATTTGAAGTCCTTGAAATGGATAGAAGGCCCATGGCCTGCCACCAGTAGGTTGGGGACAAGAGTGTCCCTTTGGGTTGGTTTTCTGACAAGTGGGGCAATTTGCTGCAGCTCTCTGCATTTCAACATACAGTCCTGGTGCCACCACTTCCCGTGTCATTAAGTTCCCAGAGCACTCCCTCCCAGGTGAGTGCTTGTAAGGCTAGTACTAGCTGGATCAACAGAGGTCTTGGCAACAGTACTTTTCCTCTTGGAAGAACCCACCATCTTTCTGAAGTCTTTGTTGCTTGGCACTCTTTGGCGGCCATTTCTTCCTTTGGTGAGTAAACTGGTGTTGTCTCTTTCCACTTGACCGGTAGGAGATTCAGTTGCTTTGCTGGTTCTGGCTCTGGTCCCTCCATAGCTGCCTCTTTTGATGCTTCATCTGCCAACCGATTCTCTTTTCTTTCTTTTGGACAGCTGCTTTTTCTATGTGCACGGACATGCATCACTGATATTTGAAGTGGCTTCTTTAATGCTTCCAGCAGTCTTTCAATCTGTGGTCCATTTGCAATCTTCTGTCTTGATGAAATGATGAAGCCTCTCTCTTTTCATAGCATCTCATGCCCTCTGCATGTTCTAAGGCTTTTGCAAGTGCTGTCAACTCTGCAGCTTGCGCTGACCAGCTGGTTGGAAGTCTTTCTTTTAAAGTCTCTCTTTTCAGGACTACTACAGCACAACCTGTATAGCGCTTGCCTCTTATGACACGACTGGGTCCGTCCACGTACATCTCCACTTCATCATCATCTTGAGGCACATCTGATAGGTCGTGCAATTGACACTTGCTCTAAGACTTCCACACAGTCATGTTCTATCGTTCTTTCTACTGGCATGAAGGTTGCTGGGTTCAGGATGTTGCTGAGTTTGAAAGTCAGTCCCGGTGTTCCTAGCAGGGCTATTTCATAGTGGGACTGTCTGCTGGGATTCAGAAGTTTCTCTCCTGCTGTGCCCAAAATTTGGGAGACATCATGTGGGACATGTACCTCTACGTCTCTTCTCATTATTTGAGTCAGCACTCTCAACACTATGCCTTTCTGGAGGTGACATCAAAGCCTTCTTCAATTCAAGGAAGTCCATTGGAGTCCATTTCCATTTCCAATAGCAGATCTCCTCTTTTTTTTTTTTCAGGGAGTCATACAAAGGTTGGGCCTTATCTCCATATTCAGGAATCCATAGCCTGCAGAACCCAGTCAGTCCAAGAAAAGCCCTCAAAGCTTTTGGGTTCTCTGGTCTGGGGACTCTTTGGATAGCCTTGATTCTTTCTTGGCCCAAAGTTCTTGACCCTTTCATGATCTCATGTCCAAGGCAAACTTTCTGTTGGCAAACTTGTGCTTTTTCTTTTGACACCTTGTATCTTTTCTCTCCTAGTTCTTTCAGGAGAGAAATAGTGGCATTTTCGTACTGGTGACAGTCTTTGTCTTATTCCTTGAGTCGTCAGTGTACTGCAGCAACCTTGCCTCTGGGTGGCGCTTGCTCTAAGAGGTGACTCGAAACATGATCTTCTTTTGCTGTCTGTTCAGCACTTTTCTCAAAAATGGCCATCTGATAGTTAGAGCCTTGTTTGGGTAACTCTACTATCATTTTTCTTCTTTCAAAGTAGATTTGTGCTCGCAATTTTGCTAGCAGATCACAACCAAGCAGGGTGGCTGGGCACTTTTCTAACACCAAAAACTCATGCTTCAGCTTTGCTGCCCCCACCTTTGTGAGGGGGGGTGCGTGCTGAACACTCAAAATGCTTCTCTTTCAATTCTTTCAATCAACTTTCTTTTCTTCCTGTTCACTTCTTCTTTTTCTCACCTGAGGCAATCAGTCCCTAGACTCTTTCACCCTCTACTTCTCTTCAATTGCAGCCAGCAATTCAGTGGTGGGCATAGGGGACCTGGGCCATCATCAACTTGCTTTTTCTCCATCACTGGAGGAGCCAACACTCTGGCTTTTCTCTCTTTCTACTCCTTCGCCTTCTTGCAGTTGTCCAGGGAGCCTTGGTTTCCCCCCTCTGTCAGTTTTCTTACCCGGTTCTTCTCTTTTAATTGCCATTGCTGGTAGTGCTATTTGCTGCTTTGACTTGTGGTCTTGTTTCTTTTTCCCAAACTCTCTTTTGGTTGTTGCTCTTTGCGAGTGGAGGTGCCGGGGAGAGAATTCTTTGGCTCCACACAGCTTTTCAAGGACCTTTGCTACAATCAGGGTGCCTTCTTGGCTGTCTTCTCCCAGTTGCCCATCATGGAGCCCATGGATGCCAACCCCTTAAGCTAGCAATGGGTTGGTTGCGCTTGGCATGGCAAGGCTTCCTTGCCGTGTGCTCTTGTGTCCTAGCAAGTCTAACCACTGGGGGGGAGTGTTGCAGTTTGCTCCCTGCCATCCTGGATTAAAAACCGGTTGGGCTGCTGCCACATGGCTCGCTAGCCCAGCAGAGGGGGATCAGAGCCCCCCTCCTTGTGGCTTCTGCCAGGACGTTTGGGATGTAGAGCTTGCCTGCAGTTGCTGGCTTGCTTCTTGGAGAATCTTTGCAGCAGCTGCTGCTGCGCCTCTCTGCCCTCTCTTCCTCTGTTCCCTGCCACTAAACCCATGGCCTTCAACTTTTAAAACTGCTTGGGGAGAGAGCAGGGCTCATGGGGTGAGGCTTGCTTTTGAAAGTTGCTGGGGGCTGGCAGGATCCAGCCATTGGGATGGATCTCTCTGTGCTGTTCCTTGCCAGCCTGGGTTGTAAACTGGCTGGCCAGGGACTTCTTTGGATGCCCCACTACTGGAGTAGTTTTCCTGACCAGTGCTTTCTCGGAAAAATGGCCCCTCCTTGGGCAGTTGTTGGCAGGAGGGAAAATGGGGGAAATGGGGCAGCTGCTGCAGGGACTACAGAGGCACCTGGGCAGGGTTTGGGGTGTAAGGCGGGGGCATCACTTCCCATCCCTCCCTCAAATCCAAGTCATGCAAAATGGGTGGCCATTTTCTCTATTTTGTGCATTCTAACCTACATTCAATCTTCCAAACTCCAGTTTATTAATCCCTCTGCAGAGTGAGGCTTATCTGACCCAAAAGCAGACAAAAATCCCCATACAGTCACCCATCTGTTGACCAGGGTTCTTATACAGAATTCAAAAAGTCACACATCACAAATCCCTACAGCTGCCCAAACATAACCCAGTTCATTTCCATGGGACACCGCCCTTGCCACATTGCAAACATTGCTTGCCCAGGTCTCTTTTAGTATTGTCCTTTGTTGCTGGCAATGGAGCCATAGGAAGGAAGAAGGGGGGGAGGGGCGGAGGGGCGAGTTCAACTTAAGTTGTTTGCTTGTAAATATCCCCTATTCCCATCGAAGAGAATCAGAGATCAGAGCAGCAGTTTTTATATTTTCAACTCCAGCTTTCTTCTCAAAACAGCTTAAAATAATATTACTTGTCATAAACCCCAAATAGTGGTGTAAACCCCTGTGTCCGTGGAGCAAGATTCCATGACTTCAGCTGCCTCAAAGCCTTTTGCAGCTGGAAACCTGTCCCAGGTCTGAACCTTTATTTGTTACATGTATATCCAATCTCCCCCCCCCCCAGGAGACCAAGGCGGCATACATGATCCTCCTCCTCTCCACACTATCCTCACAACAATCCTGAGAGGTAGGCCAGGCTGAGAGTCAGTTAATGCCCCAAAGTCAACAAGTGGGTTTCATGGTCAATTGGTGCTTGAACCTGGATCTTCCAAGTCCTCTTCCAACACTCTAACCACTATGCCACACTGGCTGTACTGGCTACATATTCAGCTCTCTTAATACAGTAACTTTTCTAACTCTATCAGTCTGCCTGCAATTTCTTTACTCTTCTGAAGCCTCATTTGGTTTAATTTTTCTTTTTGGTGTTCCATTTCTTATGGATTTAAAACGCATGAGAAACAAAAGGCTTCAAATGAGAAAAGCTATATTTTAAAACTACTCTTTTCATCTGATTCATATAACAACACAAAAATATATACTATCACTTTTAAACTTCCCTCCTTTCTCTGGGGGGAGGAATCTCTCTTTCCCCTGCTGGGGTCTACTTTTAAACTGCTCCCAACTATGTATCAATGTAAGGCAATTGACCCCACATCCTCATTTCATTAACATAGTCATGTACATTTCTCACCACCTTCAGATCCCAAGTTCCCCCTTTTGGCTACACACATCCCACAAAAGACGTCCAGACAAAATTACAGTACTTGATCAAGTTTCCCTTTTTCAGATCTCCCCCACCCCCATAAAATGACTTGTAGTTGTGCAATACACAGTCAAGGTGGGTCTCCTCCTTCTGAGTGGAACGCTTAGCCCCCATCTTCCTACACACACACACTTTGGCAGATTAGAACAGGCTTTTTGCTGTTCCTCCACCCAGATGGAAACTACCCTAGCGCTAAGGGAGTCCCCCAGAAGTGCAGCCTAGAAAAGATGGGTTGAAAATGTACCATGTATCAGAGGACGGGTGGGGAGCAGATGGGATCACCGGTGTCCCTGCCTGAATTCCGCAGCCTCTGGGTCTTTCGGTTTTCTGGTACCCTGTTTAGCCGTGATCCTGGCCAGAGACCTGAGCTCCGAGGAGTGGAGGGGAAATTCCCGTCCAAGGCGCCTGTTTTTCTCCCCGGAGGTAGCAGTCCTCTCTCCAGTCCACGGGTCACCAGGGTCCTGCCACGGTTGCCAGCTGTTGCATAAATTATGTTATTTCCAAGTGTCCAAAGTCCAGATATGAAACACTTGACGAAAGACCTCTTGAAGCTTTGGAAACTGATTTTATTCTGTGCAGAATAGGTGACCTCTGGACGCTAACGCTGCTTTCCAGAGTCACACCACAACAAGGTTCAAACAATGCTTTTATACGCTAAATGTTACATGTCATCAACTCTCATCCCATTGGTTTATAGTCCCAGTGGCATCATTTGGCTAACCCTATTTTACTCTCAAGTAGTCCCGAGTAGTGGCCAGATGTGGCGTTGCATTGCCATGTGCTATTTTACTTGTACCCAGGGATGCTTTGCAATGTCCCTCCATTTCTATTATTCTCTTATATGGTCATTTTGTCCTTCTCCAGGTGCGCCACGGTCACATCTGGATGAGTCACACTCCTGGTTCCTCTAAGTAGCTTATGTGCATTTCTGATTGCGTATAATGGAGCCTGATCTGGAGAAGAAGGAGCAATGGCGATTTTGATAAGCTCCTAGTTCTTGCACTGCTAAATCACTTGCAAACAGCTTGACTTTTGCAGAAATGAATACAATGGACAGGCAGTGGGGAATGGGGATTTGGGGTGCTGTGTGTGGATGGTTTGGGTGTGCGTGTCAGCGGACACATGTAGGATGCGTGTCAGGGGAAATGGACGTGTTTTGGGGTGAAAATTACAGATTTGTTCAGATTTTTACAACAGGGTGAGTTTGAGGGTGCATCCCCCTCCTACTGGGAAGCTTCCAGCCAAATTGAGCAGGCAGCCATTTTGCATAGCAGTTGCAATCCACACTGCCAAAGTGAAAACTCCCCTCCCCCAACCCCTTCTACCTCCAGGCAAGGGATAAGGAACTCCACCCCTCCACTATTAAGGATATTTCTCAGTTAAATGACTCTCTACTCTCCCAGCTGACAAAAGCTGTTCTTGATTATTTAACTGTTTCGCCTCTTGGACAAACAAACTTTTTCAGAACAGGAGGGGTGATAAAGCGTAACAGCAATTCACACACCTCTCAATTTTCTTTCTCCCCTCTAAATACTAGAAATAATTAAAAATAAATAAAGGATAAAACCAAAGTTGAAAATTCACAGCCAAGTGAAACTAGTACTATTGTGAAACTACATTCCTCTGCAGACTGAAGGGAAGATTCACCAGACCCATGCTCCATAACCACAGGCAGCAATACTAAAACACAAACTATTTTTACTGAGCGTTACATGCACAGTGATTCATCCATGCATTCCCATCAGGATCTCGATTCAGATGTGAAGGAGTGGGGGGGGGGGGTCAGACATAAAAAGGGCAGGGAAAAATTCATCTGCTTGATTCTTTAATAAAGATTATTATTTTTACTTGATTGTCCAAAGCGATTGCTTCCCTAGCCATTAACTCTACAGAAACAAAGAAAAGACAATGGTTGTCCAGAGGAGCGGGGATGTTCCTAGAACTCAAGACCGTGACAAAAGAGATACCTTTTCCTAGTTCTTTCAAAAAGATACTAAAGGAAAAGTGGAAATCATCCCTTCAAGGTAGGAAGAGTGATAATACTGCTCAAAAACTTTACACACTTCCACACAACATTATGGAAGAACTTAAAGCACCCCTGGTAGATGCTCCAGTAGCAGCACTACTTTCAGGGGCAATAATGGCCAAAGATGGGGATGCCCCCCCCAAACATCAGGGGGAGAGAAAATCTGATGCTGCATTAAAGAAAGCCTGTGAAGCAGCAGCATTAGGACTAAGAGCCTCAGCTGTCTTCTATTTTGCCAGGTCTTCCATTCTGTGGATGGAAGCCATAATAAATCATAAAGAACTAAATCCGGCTTCCTTATATAGGAGCCTAGGGAAGCTCCCCAAGTCCTTTGCCTTCTTAGCTGATGTTACACAAGACACCCTTCAGTTTATTGCCCAGTCTATGGCAGTACCTTGGCACTCCATCTGGCTCAAGCACTGGAATCTAAATAATGCTTCTAGAGCAAATTTAGCCTCCATCCCCTTAACAAGAGTACATCTGTTTGGAAAGAAAGCCTTAAAGAACTCCGTTTAGAAATCAAAGACAACAAAAAACAGGTAATGTGTTCCTCATCCATAATAAAAGACTAATATTATATATATATATATATATATATAGACAAATTCTCAAGAACTTACTTTTTCTTTCTTTCACTCTTTCAGGAATACTAACCAATTATCCTTTTGGTCCAAAAGCTATAGATTACCCAAACCAGCTAGGTCCACATCACACTCCCAGATCAAAACACTACCTCCGCCAGCTATTTTGTCAGGCCAACCTCTTCTTTCCAGCCCTCTAAGCCTGAATGCAACCATTCTGACACCAAGGACTCATCCGTGGGAGGAAAGCTCCAGCACTTCCTCACAGCATTCGAAAAATCCGCATTGGATTGCTGGGCTCTAGACACCATCAGCAATGGCTACATCAAAGAATTCTGGAAAGAATCCTCTCCCAGGATCATTCCTTTACCAACATTACAATCAACTACCAAGAGACACTCCATAACCAAAGTCATTCTGCACCTGTTACAAACAGGAGCTACTGAAGCAGTACTACCACAAGAAAAATATGAAGGCAGCTACTCGATCTTTACTCTGTCTAAACAGGATAGAGGATGGAAATCTGTACTGGACCTCAAACATATCAATAAGTTTGTCAGGTACAGATAATTTCATATGCAAACACTGCAAACCATAAGAGAAGCCCTTCACAAGGAGAGTTCCTGATGTCAATTGATCTGATGGAGGCCTACCTCTACATCCTAGTAGATCACATCACAGAAGATTTCTTCACTCTATGTAGTAAAACCATCATTTCCAATAGAGAGCAATGCTATTGACCTAAGCTAAGCTCCTAGGGTTTTCACTAAGCTATTGATGCCCCTGGTAGCTCATCTTTGGCACAAAGGTGTACATATCTACCCATATCAGGACCACCTACTCCTCAGGTTCCCTTCCAGTCACAAAGCATTACAGGGCCTGGACCTGGCCATCAGCTGCCCCAGAAGTCAAGGATTTGTAATATACAAAAAGAAGTGCCACCTGATTCCCACTTAGTCTCCTCTACACCTAGGAACCCTAATCAACGCATCTACGAGATATCTGTTTCTCTCCCTGGAAAGAATACTCAAGCTCCAACTCTATCAAAGAGCCTCCAGTTTCAACAAACAACACATCTAATGGAAGTAGCACACCAGCTAGGCCTAATAATTAGGGGTGTGCATCGGATCGGATCCGATCCACGATCCGAATCCGATCCACCCCAAAAATTGGAAAATCCAATCCGATCCAACATACCCTCCGATCCGATCCGATCCGACGAGGTCCGATCCGGATCGGATCGGCGGATCTGATGCTTTTAAATGGCGTTTTTCGACATACATTGAAACAGAATGTGCTGTAACTTTTTTTTAAGAGCTAGAAAGCTGAAACTCGCTCACAAGGGAGAGGACTCATGCCCCCTCATATGCTGAAAATTTCAGACACCTTGGTGCAATACTTTAGTGGGAAACAAAGGTTTAGTCATGGCATTTTACATGGGATTTATTTGTTTGTTTTAAAAGCTAGAAAGCTGTAACTTGCTCACATGGCAGAGGACTTATGCCCCATTCATATACTTTGTTTGTCTGTTAGTTCAGTTTGTCTGTAAAATATCTGTAGTTCATCTTTGGAGTGAGTGTGTTTGTTCTTCTTTTTCTTTCTGAAACCCCCCCCAAAAAATAATTAAAAAATATTTCTATCCTCTCTTTCTCTCTCTCTGTGTGTGTGTACTTGCTTGTGAGTGAGTGAGTGAGTGAGCAGCCTGCCTGCTGCTACATAGCAACAAACACAAAAACAGTCAGCAAAGCACACACTTATATAATAAAAAGAATAATAATAAAAATAAAATGAGGCACTCAAAGGGGGGGGTGCTCCTAAGGCAGCACTTGGGAGAGGACACTCTGGGCGTGGCGCTGCTGCTGCTGCTGGGACCAGCAGCAGGCAGGCTTCTTCCACACCCCAGTTAAACTGAGGCATCCTCCACTGGGGCAGCAGAAGCAGGCAGAGGCAACTCAAAGTAGTGCCTGCAGGGCACTCTTTGAGCTACGTGAGGCAGGTGCTGGGAGCAGCAGTGGGCGTGAAGAAGGAGGACTATCACCAGCTCCTTCTTCGGTGGGTGAGCCTGTGAACCCGCTGACTGAACTTTTCCCAGATCTTGTGGGAGTCAGCGAGGTTCAGAGTGAGAAGGAGGACTCTGATGCGGGGCAAGAGGAAGAGCAGGCAGCAGCAGAGCCTCGCTCTCCAGTCCTCTCTTCCACTCATTCCCCTGCTCCTGAGGTGACACCGCAGATTAGTGTGTCACCCCAGAAGCGACAGGCAAGCAAGGTGTGGGACCACTTTGAGGTGGCAGTGGATTCCCACTTTACTGTCTGTCGCCACTGCAAGATGTCTGTGAGCAGGGGAAAAATGCCAGGCCACTTCACCACCACCAACCTCAGCAGCCACATGCAGAGGCACCACCAGTCTGTTTTGCTTGGGACCGAGGCGGGCACCTCGCAGCAGACTGGTGCTAGCAGCAAGCACAAGCAGAAGGCTCCTGCAACTTCTGCCAGCCCTCGAACTCCCATCTCCAAGAGGTTTTGCCAGGCCACCATGGAAGAGATGGGGTGGGAAAAGTATGGAGCCACAAGGTGGCGTTTTCCAGCGCCCAACCAGATCACCAATTGCATCAGTGAGATGGTGGCATTGGATGACCAGCCATTCAGCCTCATCGAGAACGCAGGCTTCAAGTGGCTGATGGCTCTTGTGGTTCCATACTACAAGCCACCATGTCGCACCACCATGAGCAGGCGTGTGGTGCCCTCCCTGTACCGGGCATGCAGGGAGTTAGTTCTGGGTCGTCTGTGCCAGGCAGAGGCACAGAAGGTGCACTTCACTTCGGACATCTGGTCCAGCGAAGGAGGAGTGCACACTTACCTGTCCCTGACGGCTCATTGGTGGGGAGCACCCAGGACTTCTGGGACTGGGAAGGAGGGCTGCCGCTGGGCCCTCCTTCATACCGCAGTCATGGACCAGTCCCACACGGCGGAGGAGATTACGGAGGCCATGAGCCGCATGGTGGCAGGGTGGCTGGGCAGGCACCAGCACACCCGCGGTTACATGGTCACGGACGGGGGAGCCAACATGGTGAAGGCGGTGTGCGATGGTGGATTTGAAGGCATCCGCTGCATCGCGCACATCTTCAACCTGGTCATGAGGGATGGTCTTGGAGGCAGCAAGGCCACTCTCCCACCCCCAATCCGCAATCTCCTAGAGAGCTGCAGGAAGGTGGCTGGGCATTTCCACCACACCAGGCAAGCACCTATGATTCTGAAATTTCACACACATATCAAGGCAAGTGTTCCCTGTAATGTGCCCAAGTGTCCTGTTTGTATCTTTAAAAATAACACAGTGGGAGGCATAAGTCTTAAGTGCACTTGGCAGATTTCATCTAACCAACCACACCTCTCTTTTCATGTAAATGTATGGGGCCCTAACCCATTTACAAAGTGAGCTACTTTCACTTTCAGACTTCTACCTTTACAAATGAATAAGTTATAGGTGTTTCTTTCCTCATTGTTTCAAAAATTCATTGCCACACCAGGCAAGCACCTAGGTTTCTGCAATTTCACACACATGGGTCCCAATGTACTACCTACAATGTGGCAAAGTTTCATGTGTGTAACTTTAAAAATGAATAAGTTATAGGTGTTTCTTTCCTCATTGTTTCAAAAATTCATTGCCACACCAGGCAAGCACCTACGTTTCTGAAATTTCACACACATGGGTCCCAATGTACCACCTACAATGTGGCAAAGTTTCATGTGTGTAACTTTAAAAATGAATTTATTTTTAAAGTTACACACTTTAAATAAATTTAAATGGTTATTTATTAAAAAATTAATTGCCCCAAAATGCCTGCACCAATCTTTCTGAAATTTCTCACAGATAACTATCCTTAACCAGTCTGCAATATGCCTAAGCTTCATCCTTCTATCTTTAAAAATGATAAAGTTATAGCCATTTGTGTAAAACATTACTTGGCTATGGGAAAAAGCATTCAAAATGGCGTCCGATCCAGATCGGACAACTGATCCGTGGATTGGAATTGGATCCGATCCAACCATCCTCCGATCCGATCCGATCCGATCTAACCCCCAGGTCTGATTCCGATCCGCTATCCGATCCGGTGGGTCAGTGCTCATCCCTAATTCTAAATTCCAGATGTGCACTTACAACACGTACATAGATTTTGCTAATTCTAAAACCCAGTCAGAGCGCCTTTTTTGTCATAAGGAAGACTTTAAGCCTGTAAATCTACAGATTAATGCACTAAACAGCTGTGTGCTAGAGTTGATGATCCACTCCATAGCTATGTATTTTGAAAATATAGTTGAAATTGTGTAAAGATTAATTTCCTGTTTTTAGCATTTCTTCTTTTGCTCATTCATATTTGAAATTTATCGTCTCTCTGTGAATAAACGGTTACTATTGCCTAGGGAAGGATATACATCTAAGGGTAAACAATTTCAGAATATTCTATAAGGAATTGAGGAAAGTGAGGGAAACAATCTAATCTCGTAGCACAATCCATTTTATCAACAACATTGGTTTATAATGCTCATCCCACACTCCCAAACTATTGCTGCAAATCACATGTACCTTGCAAAATCCTTGGGTTGCTTTCATCCACAGCAGGAACCATTTAATTTCTCTTCACAGTTCTCCATGTCCTCTCAGAACCACTCTGAGAAACCGCCCTTCCAAACCTAAGTCATGGGCCAATTTTACAGTAGTAGTGGGAGAAGGGAAGCTATGGCCTGGTCACACATGCACATTTACCATTACTTGGATATGTTAATGTATGAGAGATCACACACCAGCAATTTCACATCCCTCCAGATAATTTCAGATAATACTTTCCAATGGAATCCATTCATTCATTTCAGCTGTAACTTATCCTAAGTTGAATATGAAAGTGAAGTACAGGGGAAAGAGAGAGAGAGAACATCAAGTGTACATTGGAAATAAATGGAAGTAAATCCAGTCACATGCTTTAGTTGAAGAGTAAGGGGTTAAGTAAAATCCTTCATGGAAGAGTGTTTTGAGAAATAGCTGGCAACCACATATGTGTTTAAGAACGTAGTTCCAGGCATAAGGGGCAGTAATAGAGAATGAAAAAAGCAGGACGCCATTGGGTGATAGAGCTGGAGGTCACAAACAGGGATTTAATAGCAGAAACACAGAAGAAGGTGAAGCTATGCAGGGCTGTAAAAGATAAGGAGTTTCTGCTGTCATTTCAGAGCTCATTTCTCACATTTTCTGAAATCCATTTTCTGAAGTACTAGCCTAACATAACTGTCTCTCTATCCAACAGTGCTCTTGCTACATTTGTTGTATTTCTTGTCAAGTCTTTGGAAACTGCTCACAGGTTTGGAATGCTGGCACATACCCCAGCTGGGACTGGCCACAAGGTGAAAGTTGTAAAATCAGTGTCATGTGTCTCATGATCCCAGGCATGAGGAACACTTGCTGCTGATTCTATGAACTCACCTCAGATATGACATCCACTTTAGAAAGAAGCAATGATTTGTATCATAAATTAGCTTCATATGCAAAGCACCTGAAATGTGTAATATCTAAATATAGGCCTTGTTGATGCTGCATGCATATGTGTGAATGAAGACTTAAGTAATCTTGGCAACAGCGTAGCAAAGGAAAATTATTGTTAAAAAAAGAAAAGAAAAAGAAGAGGCCTTGTATATCTTTTCAGTGACTGATTTTCCACTCATTAAAATTGTGGAAAATTACTGACCTCATAGAAAAAATTATTTTTGCAACTTCCCAAGACAACTGTACTCCAGTTTCTAGGTGACATGACTGGCTGAATTCGGACGACATATTAAGCAACGGAGAGGTTGGGAAACAACCATCAGTTGCGTTGCTTATCATGTCATGTGGGGAGCAACAGAAGAATTAAACTAATCAGGAGAATTAAACAATGGAGGGAAACAACGCGCTTGCACGTTGTTTAGAGCAAACTCAATTGACTAAAATGTCATCTGGAGGGTGCGTACGTTAATCCACTGCGTTGAATACGTTAGCACGGAAGACCGGAGAGGCAAGCGGCAAGACCAGAGAGGCAAGCAACCCAATAGCTTGCCGGTCATGCCGCCATAGCAACCGAAGACGCCCACTCTCTCATTCCAGGCAGCCAGCATGGAGCTCAATGAGGGGCTGGCTCCTGCAAGCACGCGCACCATGTGCCCATTCAGCCACCCAAACAGGAAACCAACGCCACCAGAAAGGAATCAGGGCAAAGGAGGGGGCAGGCAATGGGACACGCAACAACACCAGGCACCCCCAGGCGCCCAGGAACAAGGGGCCCACCAGGGAGCAAAGCAACCCAGGCGATATCGGCCCCCATAGCTGCGCCACCTTGCCCATCTCCTCACCCAGAAGCAGGCCCAGGGAAGTGGCGCTCGCTGAGCCCCCCCCCTCATCCATCCAACATGGCCGGATGTCCTGAGCTGGTGGCCAGGGTGACCCATGTACTACAGAGGTAGTGTACCATCATGTGCCCATCCATTCCGGTCTCTCTGTCTGGGCCTGACGCTGTACAAGCTGACGTTCAACATGGGGTACCTACCGCTGTCAACGATCTTCAAGGTGTCCTTGTCCACTGCCTGCGAGATCTTCTGGGAGATGGTGAGCGTGCTGATGTCATCCAGGTCAGGGACGAGAAGGAGAACATGTATGGCTTCCATGCCCTGGGCTTCCCGCGGGCAGTGGGGGCACTGGATTTGACCCACGTGCCCATCCTGCCCCCCCCGTAGCGATGAGTACTACAACTGCAAGCATTTCTACAGCATGGTTCGCCAGACGGTGGTGGATGCCAAGGGGTGTTTCCAGGATGTCTAGACGTAGGCTGACCATATGAAAAGGAGGACAGGGCTCATGTCACTTTAACAGTTGTAGAGAAGAGGGAATTTCAGCCAGTGTCATTTGTCTGCAATTAGTTCCTGGTGAAATTCCCTCTTCATCACAACAGTTAAAGTTGCATGCACTATACTAGAGTGACCATATACAAAAGAAGGCAGGGCAGCAGGTAAGGAGGACTGTGAGGGGGGGCTTACCTGCCAGGGCCATCCACTGGCGCCCATGGGCGCCAGCGGACGGCAGTAGACAGCCCCGGAAGTTAACCGCAGGGGGAGGGACAAGGAGGGGGGAGTTAGGCCCCCACTCACCCAGCCCTGCCATTTTTCCCACATAGACTTGCATTGGGGGAAAGCTTTCTTTCCCCCAATGCAAGTCTATGGGGAAAACAAAAATGGCGGCCAATCCAAAAATCGGATGTTCGATTTTTGGATCGGGATCGGGCCCGATTCAATCTAGGGGGGGCTCTGATTTTGTTTGATTCGATCCGGGACAAAATTGGAAGTCCTGATCCGGGTCCCAATCTGATCCTGGGGTCCCTGCACATCCCTAGTTTTGAGTACTTTCAGGAACCATTTTGTATTTTTACGGAATAGTCAATTTCCCGGCTTTTTTCATGGTTTTCTTACATCAAACACCCAAAATGTGAGACAGATGAGAAATGTCTAGAACCCTGTGGATCAGCTTGAAATACCTATTTTGCACTGATTTCAGGCATGTTCCCCTTAGGCACCTTTTTGAATTTTTATGGAATAATCGATTTTCAGGCTCTTTTTGGGGTTTTCTTGCCTCAAAGACCCAAAATGTGATACAGGTGAGAAATCTCCAGGAAACCTGCTGTTGACCTTGAAATGCCAATTTTGCACTAATTTCAGGTATTTTTACAGAATAATTGATTTTTAGGCTTTTTTCAGGGTTTTCTTGCCTCAAAGACCACAAATGTGAGCTATGTAAGAAATGTCCAGTATACCTGCAGATAATAATAATAATAATAATAATAAATTTATTTATTACCCACCTCTTCCAATGGCAGCCAGTGAAGAGATTTTAAAACTGGTGTAATGTGGTCACCCCTAGATGTACCGGTGACCAACCTGGCTGCCATATTTTGAAGTAGTTGAAGTTTCCGGACTAGGCACAGAGGTAGCCCTATGTACAGCGCATTGCAGAAGTCGAGCCTCGAAGTTACCAGCGTGTGCACAACTGATTTTAGGTCTTCTAGCTCTAGGAAGGGGCGCAGCTGGCATATCAGCCAAAGCTGATAATAGACACTCCTGGCAGTCGCATCTATCTGAGCTGTCATTTGAAGCAACGGATCCAGGAGCACCCCCAAGCTGTGAACACAGCCTTTCAGGGGGTGTAACCCCATCCAGAACTGGTTGACACACCTCCAACCCCAGGTTGTGGCCCTTGACAGTAAGCACCTCTGTCTTATCTGGATTCACCTCATCCAGCCCATTACCGCCTCCAAGCATTCCTTCAGAGGAGACAGCTTGAAATGCCCTAAGTTGCCCTGATTTCTGGCATTTTCCCCTTTTCATTGTGTTATGCACCGTTATTTTTATGGAATTGTTGATTTTCAAACTCTTTTCAGGGTGTTCTTGCCTCAAAGACCGAAAATGTAAGACATGCTTGAAATGCCCTATTTCCCCCTGCGATCAGCTTGAAATGCCCTATTTTGACCTGATTTCAGGTATTTCCCCCTTTTTATGTAGTTTTGAGCAGTTTCAAGCACCATTTTAGATTTTAATGGAATAATTAGTGTTCAGGATTTTTTCAGGCTTTCTTGCCTCAAAGACTCAAAAGCTGAAATATGCAAATAACGTCCTGTATACCTACGGATCACCTTGTAATCCCTATATTGCCCAGATTTCAGGTATTTTCCACTTTTCAAGTACTTTTGAGAATTTTCAGGAAGTCGATTGCCAGGCTTTTTTTGCAGTTTTCTTACATCAAATACCCAAAATGTGAGAGGCGAGAAAAGTCCAGTTCATCTGCAGATTAGCTTGAAATGCCTATTTTGTACTGATTTCAGGCATTTTACCCTTAGGCACCTATTTTCAGGCTTTTTTCATGGTTTTCTTCCCTGAAAGAACCAAAATGTGAGACATCTGCACTTGCAGATGAGCTTGAAATGGCCTATTTTGTAATGATTTCAGGCATTTTCCCTGAATACAACCTATTTGTATTTTTAAGGAATAGTTGATTTTCAAACTCATTTCAGTGTTCCTGCCTAAAAGACCAAATGTGAGTTGCCCTGATTTCTGGCATTTCCCCTTTTCTTGAAGTGTTGAGCAGTGTCATACAGCATTTCAAATTACGGAATAAATGATGTTCAGGATTTTTTTTAGAGTTTTTTTGTCTCAAAGGGTCAAAATGTGAGATATGCAAATAACATCCTCTACACCTACTCACCACCTTGAAATGCCCTGTTTTGCACTGATTTCACTTTTCAAGTAGTTTTGAGACCTTTCAGAAACCATTTTGTAAACCTCCTACATGTCCCCGAATATCGACGGATCAGTATACATATACAAAAATGTCTGAAACAAGTGAAATCACTGCAAATAAGTGGAAAAGCTTGAAACTAGGGCAAAACAGGTGATTTGATGCTGATCTGCAGGGTTTCTGTACATTTAACACATTTCTCTTATTTTGGGCAATTAAAGGTAGAAAGCTCCTACAAGTGCCTAAATAACAAGGGATCAGTTAAAAAAGAAAAAGATGTCTGAAACAGGTGAATGAATGGGAATGCATGTAACTAGGGCAAACCAGTTGATTTGATGCAGATCTGCAGGGTTCTTGTACATTTAACACATTTCTCTTATCTTGGGCATTTCAGTCTAGAAAGCTCCTGTAAAAACAAAGATGTCTGAAACAGGCGAATGAATGGAAATGCATGTAACTAGGGCAAACCAGGTGATTTGATGCAGATCTGCAGGGTTTCTTTACATTTAACACATTTCTCTTATTTCGGGCATTTAAAGGTAGAAAGCTCCTACAAGTGACTGAATAACGATGGTTGAGTAAAAATAAAAAATGATTGCTAAAACAAGTGAAATCAGTGCAAATAAATGGAAATGCTAGAAACTATGGCAAAACAGTTGATTCATGCAGATCTGCAGGGTTAACACATTTCTCTTGTTTTGGATATTTCAGTCTAGAAAGCTCCTACAAGAGACTGAATATCGACTGTTCAGTTAAAACAGAAAAAGATGTCTGAAAGGTGAGTGAAAGGAAATGCATGTAACTAGGTCAAACCAGTTGATTTGATGCAGATCTGCAGGGTTTCTGTACATTTAACACATTTAATATTTCAGGCATTTAAAGGCAGAAAGCTCCTACAAGTGCCTGAATAACGACGGTTGAGTAAAAATAAAAAAAATCGCTGAAACAAGTGAAATCGCTGCAAATAAATGGAAATGCTTGAAACTATGGCAAAAGGTGATTGGATGCTGAGCTGCAGGGTTTCTGTACATTTCTCACATTTATTTTATTTTGGGCATTTCAGTCTATCGACTGTTCAGTTAAAATACAAAACGATGTCTGAAACAGGTGAAAAACTGCAAATGAATGGACATGCATGTAACTAGAGCAACAGTTGATTTGATGCAGATCTGCAGAGTTTCTGTACAGTTACCAGTTTTCTCTTGGGCATTTCATTCTAGAAAGCTCCTGTAAGTGACTGAATATCGACTGTTCAGTTCAAACAGAAAAAGATGTCTGAAAAAGGCGAATGCATGTAAGTCGGTCAAACCAGTTGATTTGATGCAAATCTGCAGGGTTTCTGTACCTGTAACACATTTCTCTTATTTCGGGCATTTAAAGGTAGAAAGCTTCTACAAGTGTAGGGTTTCTGTACATTTCACACATTTATCTTATTTTGGGCATTTCAGTCTATCGACTTCAGTTAAAATACAAAACGACGTCTGAAACAGGTGGATGAATTGAAATGCATGTAACTAGGGCAAAGGAGGTGATTTGATGCTGATCTGGAGGATTTCTGTACATTTAACACATTTCACTTAGTTCGGGCATTTCAGTCTAGAAAGCTCCTACAAGTACCTGAATAACGACAGTAGAGTAAAAACAAAAAATAATCGCTGAAACAAGTGCAATCACTGCAAATAAATGGAAATGCTTGAAACTATCGCAAAACAGTTGATTGATGCAGATCTGCAGGGTTAACACATTTCTCTTATCTTGGGCATTTCATTCTAGAAAGCTCCTGTAAGTGACTGAATATCAACTATTCAGTTAAAACAGAAAAAGATGTCTGAAACAGGGGAATGAATGGAAATGCATGTAACTAGGTCAAACCAGTTGATTTGATGCAGATGTGCAGGGTTTCTGTACCTGTAACACATTTCTCTTATTTCGGGCATTTAAAGGTAGAAAGCTCCTACAAGGGACTGAAACAAGTGAAATCACTGCAAATAAATGGAAATGCTTGAAACTATGGCAAAACAGGTGATTGGATTCTGATCTGCAGGGTTTCTGTACATTTCACACATTGATTTTATTTTGGGGATTTCAGTCTATCGACTGTTCAGTTAAAATACAAAACGATGTCTGAAACAGGTGAAAAACTGCAAATGAATGGACATGCATGTAACTAGCACAAAACAGTTGATTTGATGCAGATCTGCAGGGTTTCTGTACAGTTAACACATTTCTTTTATCTTGGGCATTTCAGTCTAGAAAGTTCCTGTAAGTGACTGAATGTCGATTGTTCAGTTAAAATACAAAAAGATGTCTGAAACAAGTGAAATCACTGCAATTGAATAGAAATCCATGTAACTGGGGCAAAACCGGTGATTTTATGATGATCTGCAGGGTTTCTGTAAACACATTTCTTCTATCTTGGGCATTTCAGTCTAGAAAGCTCCTGTAAGTGACTGTTCAGTTAAAATACAAAAAGATGTCTGAAATAAGTAAAATTACTGCAACTGAATGGCAATCCATGTAACTGGGGCAACACAGTTGATTGATGCAGATCTGCAAGGTTTCTGTACAGTGAACACATTTAACTTATTTCGGGCATTTCAGTCTAGACAGCTCCTACAAGTGACTGAATATCGATAGTTCAGTTAAAATACAAAAAGATTTCTGAAACAGGTGAAAAACTGCAAATGAAAGGACATGCATGTATCTAGGGCAAAACAGATGATTTGATGCAGATCTGCAGGGTTTCTTTACATTTAACACATTTCTCTTATCTTGGGCATTTGAAGGTAGTAACCTCCTACAAGTCTCTGAATAAAGACAGTAGAGTAAAAACAAAAACTAATAGCTGAAACAAATCACTGCAAAGAAATGGAAATGCTTGAAACTATCGCAAAACAGGTGATTGGATGCAAATCTGCAGGGTTTCTGTATTGTTAACACCTTTCTCTTCTCTTGGGCATTTTAGTCTAGAAAGCTCCTGTAAGTGACTGTTCAGTTAAAATACAAAAAGATGTCTGAAATAAGTGAAATTACTGCAATTGAATGGAAATCCATGTAACTAGGGCAAACAGGTGATTTGATGCTGATCAGCTGATGCTGATCTGCTCTTTAACACATTTCGGGAATTTAAAGGCAGAAAGCTCCAACAAGTGACCGAAACAAGTGAAATTACAAATACTTGGAAATGCTTGCATATGGCAAAACAGGAGATTGGATGCTAATCTGCAGGGTTTCTCTACATTTCACACATTTATTTTATTTTGGGCATTTCAGTCTATAGACTGTTTCAGGTGAAAAACTGCAAATGAATGGCCATGCATGTAACTAGAGCAAAACGGTTGATTTGATGCAGATCTGCAGGGTTTCTTTACATTTTACACATTTATTTTATTTTGGGCATTTCAGTCTAGAAAGCTGCTACAAGTGATTGAATAGGGAGTGTTCAGTTAAAATACAAAAAGATGTCTGAAATAAGTGAAATCACTGCAATTGAATGGAAATCCATGTCACTGGGGCAAACAGGTGATTTGATGCTAATCTGCAGTGTTTCTGTTAATTTCCCCCTTTTCTGTAATGTTGGGCTTTTCAGTCTAGAAAGCTCCTACAAGTGTCTGAATACCGACTGTTGAATAAAAACAAACAATGATCACTGAAACAAGTGAAATCACTGCAATTAAATGGAAATGCTTGAAACTATAGCAAAACAGGTGATTGATGCAGATCGGCAGGGTTTCGGTACATTTCACACATTTCTCTTATCTTGGGCATTTCATTCTAGAAAGCTCTATGTGACTGAATATCAACTATTCAGTTAAAACAGAAAAAGATGTCTGAAACAGGTGAATAAAAGGCAAAGCAGGTGCTTTGATGCTGATCTGCAGGATTTCTGTACATTTAACACATTTCGGGCATTTGAAGGTAGAAAGCTCCTACAAGGGACTGAAACAAGTGAAATCACTGCAAATAAATGGAAATGCTTGAAACTATGGCAAAGCAGGTGATTGGATGCTGATCTGCAGGGTTTCTCTACATTTCACACATTTATTTTATTTTGGGCATTTCAGTCTGACTGTTCAGTTAAAATACAAAACGATGTCTGAAACAGGTAAAAAACTGCAAATCAATGGACATGCATGTAACTAGGGCCAAACAGTTGATCGATGCAGATTTGCAGGGTTTCTGTACAGTTAACACATTTAACATATCGGGCATTTAGAGGGAGAAAGCTCCTACAAGTGCCTGAATAACGAAGGTTGAGTAAAAACAAACAATGATCGCTGAAACAAGTGAAATGACTCCAAATAAATGGAAATGCTTGAAACTATGGCAAAACAGGTGATTGGATTCAAATCTGCAGGGTTTCTGTACAGTTCACACATTTCTCTTATCTTGGGCATTTCATTCTAGAAAGCTCCTTTATGTGACTGAATATCAACTATTCAGTTAAAACAGAAAAATATGTCTGAAACAGGTGAATAAAAGGCAAAGCAGGTGCATTGATGCTGATCTGCAGGATTTCTGTACATTTAACACATTTCGAGCATTTGAAGGTAGAAAGCTACTACAAGGGACTGAAACAAGTGAAATCACTGCAAATAAATGGAAATGCTTGAATATGGCAAAACAGGAGATTGGATGCTAATCTGCAGGGTTTCTCTACATTTCACACATTTATTTTATTTTGGGCATTTCAGTCTATTCAGTTAAAATAAAAAACGATGTCTGAAACAGGTGAAAAACTGCAAATGAATGGCCATGCATGTAACTAGAGCAAAACGGTTGATTTGATGCAGATCTGCAGGGTTTCTTTACATTTTACACATTTATTTTATTTTGGGCATTTCAGTCTAGAAAGCTGCTACAAGTGATTGAATAGGGAGTGTTCAGTTAAAATACAAAAAGATGTCTGAAATAAGTGAAATCACTGCAATTGAATGGAAATCCATGTCACTGGGGCAAACAGGTGATTTGATGCTGATCTGCAGGGTTTCTGTCAATTTCCCCCTTTTCTGTTATTTTGGTCATTTCAGTCTAGAAAACTCCTACAAGTGACTGAATATCGACTGTTCAGTGAAAACAGAAAAAGATGTCTGAAACAGGTGAATGAAAGGCAAAGCAGGTGATTGGATGCTGATCTGCAGGATTTCTGTACATTAAACACATTTCGGGCATTTAAAGGTAGAAAGCTCCTACAAGGGACTGAAACAAGTGAAATCACTGCAAATAAATGGAAATGCTTGAAACTATGGCAAAGCAGGTGATTGGATGCTGATCTGCAGGGTTTCTCTACATTTCACACATTTATTTTATTTTGGGCATTTCAGTCTGACTGTTCAGTTAAAATACAAAACGATGTCTGAAACAGGTAAAAAACTGCAAATCAATGGACATGCATGTAACTAGGGCCAAACAGTTGATCGATGCAGATTTGCAGGGTTTCTGTACAGTTAACACATTTAACATATCGGGCATTTAGAGGGAGAAAGCTCCTACAAGTGCCTGAATAACGAAGGTTGAGTAAAAACAAACAATGATCGCTGAAACAAGTGAAATGACTCCAAATAAATGGAAATGCTTGAAACTATGGCAAAAGAGGTGATTGGATTCAAATCTGCAGGGTTTCTGTACAGTTAACACATTTCTCTTATCTTGGGCATTTCATTCTAGAAAGCTCCTGTAAGTGGCTGAATATCAACTATGCAGTTAAAACAGAAAAAGATTTCTGAAACAGGTGAATAAAAAGCAAAGCAGGTGATTTGATGCTGATCTGCAGGATTTCTGTACGTTTAACACATTTCGGGCATTGAAAGGTAGAAAGCTCCTACAAGTAACCGAAACAAGTGAAATTACGGCAAATACTTGGAAATGCTTGAATATGGCAAAACAGGAGATTGGATGCTAATCTGCAGGGTTTCTCTACATTTCACACATTTATTTTATTTTGGGCAGTTCAGTCTATAGACTATTCAGTTAAAATACAAAACGATGTCTGAAACAGGTGAAAAACTGCAAATGAATGGACATGCATTTAACTAGAGCAAAACAGTTGATTTGATGAAGATCTGCAGGGTTACTTTACATTTTACACATTTATTTTATTTTGGGCATTAAAGTCTAGAAAGCTGCTACAAGTGACTGAATATCGAGTTCAGTTAAAATACAAAAAGATGTCTGAAATAAGTGAAATCACTGCAATTGAATGGAAATCCATGTCACTGGGGCAAACAGGTGATTTGATGCTGATCTGCAGGGTTTCTGTCAATTTCCCCCTTTTCTGTTATTTTGGTCATTTCAGTCTAGAAAACTCCTACAAGTGACTGAATATCGACTGTTCAGTGAAAACAGAAAAACATGTCTGAAAAAGGCGAATGCATGTAAATCGGTCAAACCAGTTGGTTTGATGCAGATGTGCAGGGTTTCTGTACCTTCTCTTATTTCGGGTATTTCAGGCTAGAAAGCTCCTACAAGTGCCTGAATAACGACGATTGAATAAAAACAAAAACTAATCGCTGAAACAAATCACTGCAAAGAAATGGAAATGCTTGAAACTACGGCAAAACAGGTGATTGGATGCAAATCTGCAGGGTTTCTGTACTGTTAACACCTTTCTCTTATCTTGGGCATTTTAGTCTAGAAAGCTCCTGTAAGTGACTGTTCAGTTAAAATACAAAAAGATGTCTGAAATAAGTGAAATCACTGCAATTGAATGGAAATCCATGTAACTAGGGCAAACAGGTGATTTGATGCTGATCAGCAGATGCTGATCTGCTATTTAACACATTTCGGGAATTTAAAGGTAGAAAGCTCCTACAAGTGACCGAAACAAGTGAAATTACTGCAAATACTTGGAAATGCTTGCATATGGCAAAACAGGAGATTGGATGCTAATCTGCAGGGTTTCTCTACATTTCACACATTTATTTTATTTTGGGCATTTCAGTCTAGAAAGCTGCTACAAGTGACTGAATATCGAGTTCAGTTAAAATACAAAAAGATGTCTGAAATAAATGAAATCACTGCAATTAAATGGAAATCCATGTCACTGGGGCAAACAGGTGATTTGATGCTAATCTGCAGTGTTTCTGTAAATTTCCCCCTTTTCTGTAATGTTGGGCTTTTCAGTCTAGAAAGCTCCTACAAGTGTCTGAATACCGACTGTTGAATAAAAACAAACGATCACTGAAACAAGTGAAATCACTGCAATTAAATGGAAATGCTTGAAACTATAGCAAAACAGGTGATTGATGCAGATCGGCAGGGTTTCTGTACATTTCACACATTTCTCTTATCTTGGGCATTTCATTCTAGAAAGCTCCTTTATGTGACTGAATATCAACTATTCAGTTAAAACAGAAAAAGATGTCTGAAACAGGTGAATAAAAGGCAAAGCAGGTGCTTTGATGCTGATCTGCAGGATTTCTGTACATTTAACACATTTCGAGCATTTGAAGGTAGAAAGCTACTACAAGGGACTGAAACAAGTGAAAACACTGCAAATAAATGGAAATGCTTGAATATGGCAAAACAGGAGATTGGATGCTAATCTGCAGGGTTTCTCTACATTTCACACATTTATTTTATTTTGGGCATTTCAGTCTATTCAGTTAAAATAAAAAACGATGTCTGAAACAGTTGAAAAACTGCAAATGAATGGCCATGCATGTAACTATTGCAAAACGGTTGATTTGATGCAGATCTGCAGGGTTTCTGTACCTGTAACACATTTCTCTTATTTCGGGTATTTCAGACTAGAAAGCTCCTAAAAGTGCTTGAATAACGACAGTTGAATAAAAACAAACAATGATCACTGAAACAAGTGAAATCACTGCAAATAAATTGAAATGCTTGAAACTATGGCAAAACAGGTGATTGGATGCAAACCTGCAGGGTTTCTGTACTGTTAACACCTTTGTCTTATCTTGGGCGTTTTAGTTTACAAAGCTACTGTAAGTGACTGTTCAGTTAAAGTACAAAAAGATGTTTGAAATAAGTGAAATCACTGCAATTGAATGGAAATCCATGTCACTGGGGCAAACAGGTGATTTGATGCTGATCTGCAGGGTTTCTGTAAATTTCCCCCGTTTCTAATGTTGTGCATTTCAGTCTAGAAAGCTCCTACAAGTGACTGAATATCGACTGTTCAGTTAAAACAGAAAAAGATGTCTGAAACAGGTGAATGAAAGGCAAAGCAGGTGATTGGATGCTGATCTGCAGGATTTCTGTACATTAAACACATTTTGGGCATTTAAAGGTAGAAAGCTCCTACAAGTGACTGAAACAAGTGAAATCACTGCAAATAAATGGAAATGCTTGAAATTATGGCAAAGCAGGTGATTGGATGCTGATCTGCAGGGTTTCTCTACATTTCACACATTTATTTTATTTTGGGCATTTCAGTCTGACTGTTCAGTTGAAATACAAAACAATGTCTGAAACAGGTAAAAAACTGCAAATCAATGGACATGCATGTAACTAGGGCCAAACAGTTGATCGATGCAGATTTGCAGGGTTTCTGTACAGTTAACACATTTAACATTTCGGGCATTTAGAGGGAGAAAGCTCCTACAAGTGCCTGAATAACGAAGGTTGAGTAAAAACAAACAATGATCGCTGAAACAAGTGAAATGACTCCAAATAAATGGAAATGCTTGAAACTATGGCAAAACAGGTGATTGGATTCAAATCTGCAGGGTTTCTGTACAGTTCACACATTTCTCTTATCTTGGGCATTTCATTCTAGAAAGCTCCTTTATGTGACAGAATATCAACTATTCAGTTAAAACAGAAAAAGATGTCTGAAACAGGTGAATAAAAGGCAAAGCAGGTGCATTGATGCTGATCTGCAGGATTTCTGTACATTTAACACATTTCGAGCATTTGAAGGTAGAAAGCTACTACAAGGGACTGAAACAAGTGAAATCACTGCAAATAAATGGAAATGCTTGAATATGGCAAAACAGGAGATTGGATGCTAATCTGCAGGGTTTCTCTACATTTCACACATTTATTTTATTTTGGGCATTTCAGTCTATTCAGGTAAAATAAAAAACGATGTCTGAAACAGGTGAAAAACTGCAAATGAATGGCCATGCATGTAACAGGAGCAAAACGGTTGATTTGATGCAGATCTGCAGGGTTTCTTTACATTTTACACATTTATTTTATTTTGGGCATTTCAGTCTAGAAAACTCCTACAAGTGACTGAATATCGACTGTTCAGTTAAAATACAAAAAGATGTCTGAAATAAGTGAAATCACTGCAATTGAATGGAAATCCATGTCACTGGGGCAAACAGGTGATTTGATGCTGATCTGCAGGGTTTCTGTCAATTTCCCCCTTTTCTGTTATTTTGGTCATTTCAGTCTGGAAAACTCCTACAAGTGACTGAATATCGACTGTTCAGTTAAAATACAAAAAGATGTCTGAAATAAGTGAAATCACTGCAATTGAATGGAAATCCATGTCACTGGGGCAAACAGGTGATTTGATGCTGATCTGCAGGGTTTCTGTCAATTTCCCCCTTTTCTGTTATTTTGGTCATTTCAGTCTAGAAAACTCCTAGAAGTGACTCAATATCGACTGTTCAGTGAAAACAGAAAAGGATGTCTGAAAAAGGCGAATGCATGTAAGTCGGTCAAACCAGTTGATTTGATGCAGATGTGCAGGGTTTCTGTACCTGTAACACATTTCTCTTATTTCGGGTATTTCAGTCTAGACGGCTCCTACAAGTGCCTGAATAACGACGGTTGAATAAAAACAAACAATGATCACTGAAACAACTGAAATCACTGCAAATAAATGGAAATGCTTGAAACTATGGCAAAACAGGTGATTGGATGCAAACCTGCAGGGTTTCTGTACTGTTAACACCTTTGTCTTATCTTGGGCGTTTTAGTTTACAAAGCTACTGTAAGTGACTGTTCAGTTAAAGTACAAAAAGATGTTTGAAATAAGTGAAATCACTGCAATTGAATGGAAATCCATGTCACTGGGGCAAAAAGGTGATTTGATGCTGATCTGCAGGGTTTCTGTAAATTTCCCCCGTTTCTAATGTTGTGCATTTCAGTCTAGAAAGCTCCTACAAGTGACTGAATATCGACTGTTCAGTTAAAACAGAAAAAGATGTCTGAAACAGGTGAATGAAAGGCAAAGCAGGTGATTGGATGCTGATCTGCAGGATTTCTGTACATTAAACACATTTCGGGCATTTGAAGGTAGAAAGCTCCTACAAGGGACTGAAACAAGTGAAATCACTGCAAATCAATGGAAATGCTTGAAACTATGGCAAAGCAGGTGATTGGACGCTGATCTGCAGGGTTTCTCTACATTTCACACATTTATTTTATTTTGGGCATTTCAGTCTGACTGTTCAGTTAAAATACAAAACGATGTCTGAAACAGGTAAAAAACTGCAAATCAATGGACATGCATGTAACTAGGGCCAAACAGTTGATCGATGCAGATTTGCAGGGTTTCTGTACAGTTAACACATTTAACATATCGGGCATTTAGAGGGAGAAAGCTCCTACAAGTGCCTGAATAACGAAGGTTGAGTAAAAACAAACAATGATCGCTGAAACAAGTGAAATGACTCCAAATAAATGGAAATGCTTGAAACTATGGCAAAACAGGTGATTGGATTCAAATCTGCAGGGTTTCTGTACAGTTCACACATTTCTCTTATCTTGGGCTTTTCATTCTAGAAAGCTCCTTTATGTGACTGAATATCAACTATTCAGTTAAAACAGAAAAAGATGTCTGAAACAGGTGAATAAAAGGCAAAGCAGGTGCATTGATGCTGATCTGCAGGATTTCTGTACATTTAACACATTTCGAGCATTTGAAGGTAGAAAGCTACTACAAGGGACTGAAACAAGTGAAATCACTGCAAATAAATGGAAATGCTTGAATATGGCAAAACAGGAGATTGGATGCTAATCTGCAGGGTTTCTCTACATTTCACACATTTATTTTATTTTGGGCATTTCAGTCTATTCAGTTAAAATAAAAAACGATGTCTGAAACAGGTGAAAAACTGCAAATGAATGGCCATGCATGTAACTAGAGCAAAACGGTTGATTTGATGCAGATCTGCAGGGTTTCTGTACCTGTAACACATTTCTCTTATTTCGGGTATTTCAGTCTAGAAAGTTCCTACAAGTGCCTGAATAACGACGGTTGAATAAAAACAAACAATGATCACTGAAACAAGTGAAATCACTGCAAATAAATGTAAATGCTTGAAACTATGGCAAAACAGGTGATTGGATGCAAACCTGCAGGGTTTCTGTACTGTTAACACCTTTGTCTTATCCTGGGCGTTTTAGTTTACAAAGCTACTGTAAGTGACTGTTCAGTTAAAGTACAAAAAGATGTTTGAAATAAGTGAAACTGCAATTGAATGGAAATCCATGTCACTGGGGCAAACAGGTGATTTGATGCTGATCTGTGGAGTGTCTGTAAATTTCCCCCTTTTCTAATGTTGTGCATTTCAGTCTAGAAAGCTCCTACAAGTGACTGAATATCGACTGTTCAGTTAAATCAGAAAAAGATGTCTGAAACAGGTGAATGAAAGGCAAAGCATGTAACTAGGGCAAAGCAGGTGATTTGATGCTGATTTGCACTATTTCTCTACATTTAACACATTTAACTGATTTCTGGCATTTAAAGGTACAAAGCGCCTACAAGTGACTGAAAAAAGTGAAATCACTGCAAATGAATGGAAATGCTTGAAACTATGGCAAAACAGGAGATTGGATGCTAATCTGCAGGTTTTCTCTACATTTCACACATTGATTATATTTTGGGCAGTTCATTCTATCGACTGTCCAGTTCAAATACAAATCGATGTATGAAACAGGTGAAAAACTGCAAATGAATGGACATGCATGTAACTAGAGCAAAACAGTTGAATTGATGCAGATCTGCAGGGTTTCTTTACATTTAACACATTTCTCTGATCTTGGGCATTTGAAGATAGAAACCTCCTACAAGTCTCTGAATAAAGACAGTAGAGTAAAAACAAAAACTAATCGCTGAAACAAATCACTGCAAAGAAATGGAAATGCTTGAAACTACGGCAAAACAGGTGATTGGATGCAAATCTGCAGGGTTTCTGTACTGTTAACACCTTTCTCTTATCTTGGGCATTTTAGTCTAGAAAGCTCCTGTAAGTGACTGTTCAGTTAAAATACAAAAAGATGTCTGAAATAAGTGAAATCACTGCATTTGAATGGAAATCCATGTAACTAGGGCAAACAGGTGATTTGATGCTGATCAGCAGATGCTGATCTGCTATTTAACACATTTCGGGCATTTAAAGGTAGAAAGCTCCTACAAGTGACCGAAACAAGTGAAATTACTGCAAATACTTGGAAATGCTTGCATATGGCAAAACAGGAGATTGGATGCTAATCTGCAGGGTTTCTCTACATTTCACACATTTATTTTATTTTGGGCATTTCAGTCTATAGACTATTCAGTTAAAATACAAAAAGATGTCTGAAATAAGTGAAATCACTGCAATTGCATGGAAATCCATGTCACTGGGGCAAACAGGTGATTGGATGCTGATCTGCAGGGTTTCTGTCAATTTCCCCCTTTTCTAATGTTGTGCATTTCAGTCTAGAAAGCTCCTACAAGTGACTGAATATCGACTGTTCAGTGAAAACAGAAAAAGATGTCTGAAAAAGGCGAGTGCATGTACGTCGGTCAAACCAGTGGATTTGATGCAGATGTGCAGGTGATTGGATGCTGATCTGCAGTGTTTCTGTAAATTTCCCCCTTTTCTGTAATGTTGGGCTTTTCAGTCTAGAAAGCTCCTACAAGTGTCTGAATACCGACTGTTGAATAAAAACAAACAATGATCACTGAAACAAGTGAAATCACTGCAATTAAATGGAAATGATTGAAACTATAGCAAAACAGGTGATTGATGCAGATCGGCAGGGTTTCTGTACATTTCACACATTTCTCTTATCTTGGGCATTTCATTCTAGAAAGCTCCTTTATGTGACTGAATATCAACTATTCAGTTAAAACAGAAAAAGATGTCTGAAATAGGTGAATAAAAGGCAAAGCAGGTGCTTTGATGGTGATCTGCAGGATTTCTCTACATTTAACACATTTCGGGCATTTGAAGGTAGAAAGCTCCTACAAGGGACTGAAACAAGTGAAATCACTGCAAATCAATGGAAATGCTTGAAACTATGGCAAAGCAGGTGATTGGATGCTGATCTGCAGGGTTTCTCTACATTTCACACATTTATTTTATTTTGGGCATTTCAGTCTAACTGTTCAGTTAAAATACAAAACGATGTCTGAAACAGGTAAAAAACTGCAAATCAATGGACATGCATGTAACTAGGGCCAAACAGTTGATTGATGCAGATTTGCAGGGTTTCTGTACAGTTAACACATTTAACATATCGGGCATTTAGAGGGAGAAAGCTCCTACAAGTGCCTGAATAACGAAGGTTGAGGAAAAACAAACAATGATCGCTGAAACAAGTAAAATGACTCCAAATAAATGGAAATGCTTGAAACTATGGCAAAACAGGTGATTGGATTCAAATCTGCAGGGTTTCTGTACAGTTCACACATTTCTCTTATCTTGGGCATTTCATTCTAGAAAGCTCCTTTATGTGACTGAATATCAACTATTCAGTTAAAACAGAAAAAGATGTCTGAAACAGGTGAATAAAAAGCAAAGCAGGTGATTTGATGCTGATCTGCAGGATTTCTGTACGTTTAACACATTTCGGGCATTTAAAGGTAGAAAGCTCCTACAAGTAACCGAAACAAGTGAAATTACTGCAAATACTTGGAAATGCTTGAATATGGAAAAACAGGAGATTGGATGCTAATCTGCAGGGTTTCTCTACATTTCACACATTTATTTTATTTTGGGCATTTCAGTGTATAGACTATTCAGTTAAAATACAAAACGATGTCTGAAACAGGTGAAAAACTGCAAATGAATGAACATGCATTTAACTAGAGCAAAACGGTTGATTTGATGCAGATCTGCAGGGTTACTTTACATTTTACACATTTATTTTATTTTGGGCATTTCAGTCTAGAAAGCTGCTACAAGTGATTGAATAGGGAGTGTTCAGTTAAAATACAAAAAGATATCTGAAATAAGTGAAATCACTGCAATTGAATGGAAATCCATGTCACTGGGGCAAACAGGTGATTTGATGCTGATCTGCAGGGTTTCTGTAAATTTCCCCCTTTTCTAATGTTGTGCATTTCAGTCTAGAAAGCTCCTACAAGTGACTGAATATCGACTGATCAGTTAAATCAGAAAAAGATGTCTGAAACAGGTGAATGAAAGGCAAAGCATGTAACTAGGGCAAAGCAGGTGATTTGATGCTGATTTGCACTATTTCTCTACATTTAACACATTTAACTGATTTCTGGCATTTAAAGGTGGAAAGCTCCTACAAGTGACTGAAAAAAGTGAAATCACTGCAAATACTTGGAAATGCTTGAAACTATGGCAAAACAGGAGATTGGATGCTAATCTGCAGGGTTTGTCTACATTGAAACCATTTAACACATTTCGGGCATTTGAAGGTTGAAAGCTCCTACAAGGGACTGAAACAAGTGAAATCACTGCAAATAAATGGAAATGCTTGAAACTATGGCAAAGCAGGTGATTGGATGCTGATCTGCAGGGTTTCTCTACATTTCACACATTTATTTTATTTTGGGCATTTCAGTCTGACTGTTCAGTTAAAAGCTCCTACAAGTGACTGAATATCGACTGTTCAGTGAAAACAGAAAAAGATGTCTGAAAAAGGCGAGTGCATGTACGTCGGTCAAACCAGTGGATTTGATGCAGATGTGCAGGTGATTGGATGCTGATCTGCAGTGTTTCTGTAAATTTCCCCCTTTTCTGTAATGTTGGGCTTTTCAGTCTAGAAAGCTCCTACAAGTGTCTGAATACCGACTGTTGAATAAAAACAAACAATGATCACTGAAACAAGTGAAATCACTGCAATTAAATGGAAATGATTGAAACTATAGCAAAACAGGTGATTGATGCAGATCGGCAGGGTTTCTGTACATTTCACACATTTCTCTTATCTTGGGCATTTCATTCTAGAAAGCTCCTTTATGTGACTGAATATCAACTATTCAGTTAAAACAGAAAAAGATGTCTGAAACAGGTGAATAAAAGGCAAAGCAGGTGCTTTGATGGTGATCTGCAGGATTTCTGTACATTTAACACATTTCGGGCATTTGAAGGTAGAAAGCTCCTACAAGGGACTGAAACAAGTGAAATCACTGCAAATCAATGGAAATGCTTGAAACTATGGCAAAGCAGGTGATTGGATGCTGATCTGCAGGGTTTCTCTACATTTCACACATTTATTTTATTTTGGGCATTTCAGTCTGACTGTTCAGTTAAAATACAAAACGAAGTCTGAAACAGGTAAAAAACTGCAAATCAATGGACATGCATGTAACTAGGGCCAAACAGTTGATTGATGCAGATTTGCAGGGTTTCTGTACAGTTAACACATTTAACATATCGGGCATTTAGAGGGAGAAAGCTCCTACAAGTGCCTGAATAACGAAGGTTGAGGAAAAACAAACAATGATCGCTGAAACAAGTAAAATGACTCCAAATAAATGGAAATGCTTGAAACTATGGCAAAACAGGTGATTGGATTCAAATCTGCAGGGTTTCTGTACAGTTCACACATTTCTCTTATTTTGGGCATTTCAGTCTAGAAAGCTGCTACAAGTGACTGAATATCGAGTGTTCAGTTAAAATACAAAAAGATGTCTGAAATAAGTGAAATCACTGCAATTGAATGGAAATCCATGTCACTGGGGCAAACAGGTGATTTGATGCTAATCTGCAGTGTTTCTGTAAATTTCCCCCTTTTCTGTAATGTTGGGCTTTTCAGTCTAGAAAGCTCCTACAAGTGTCTGAATACCGACTGTTGAATAAAAGCAAACAATGATCACTGAAACAAGTGAAATCACTGCAATTAAATGGAAATGCTTGAAACTATAGCAAAACAGGTGATTGATGCAGATCGGCAGGGTTTCTGTACATTTCACACATTTATTTTATTTTGGGCATTTCGGTCTATTCAGTTAAAATACAAAACGATGTCTGAAACAGGTAAAAAACTGCAAATCAATGGACATGCATGTAACTAGGGCCAAACAGTTGATCGATGCAGATTTGCAGGGTTTCTGTACAGTTAACACATTTAACATATCGGGCATTTAGAGGGAGAAAGCTCCTACAAGTGCCTGAATAACGAAGGTTGAGTAAAAACAAACAATGATCGCTGAAACAAGTGAAATGACTCCAAATAAATGGAAATGCTTGAAACTATGGCAAAACAGGTGATTGGATTCAAATCTGCAGGGTTTCTGTACAGTTGACACATTTCTCTTATCTTGGGCATTTCATTCTAGAAAGCTCCTTTATGTGACTGAATATCAACTATTCAGTTAAAACAGAAAAAGATTTCTGAAACAGGTGAATAAAAAGCAAAGCAGGTGATTTGATGCTGATCTGCAGGATTTCTGTACGTTTAACACATTTCGGGCATTTAAAGGTAGAAAGCTCCTACAAGTAACCGAAACAAGTGAAATTACTGCAAATACTTGGAAATGCTTGAATATGGCAAAACAGGAGATTGGATGCTAATCTGCAGGGTTTCTCTACATTTCACACTTTTATTTTATTTTGGGCATTTCAGTCTATAGACTATTCAGTTAAAATACAAAACGATGTCTGAAACAGGTGAAAAACTGCAAATGAATGGACATGCATTTAACTAGAGCAAAACGGTTGATTTGATGCAGATCTGCAGGGTTTCTGTACAGTTAACACATTTAACTTATTTCGGGCACTTACAGGTAGACAGCTCCTAGAAGTCTCTGAATAACGACATTAGAGTAAAAACAAAAAGTAATCGCTGAAACAAGTGAAATCACTGCAAATAAATGGAAATGCTTGAAACTATGGCAAACAGGTGATTGGATGCAAATCTGCAGGGTTTCTGTACTGTTAACAGCTTTCTCTTATCTTGGGCATTTTAGTTTAGAAAGCTCCTGTAAGTGACTTCAGTTAAAATACAAAAAGATGACTGAAATAATTGCAATCACTGCAATTGAATGGAAATCCATGAAACTAAGCAAACAGGTGATTTGATGCTGATCTGCAGGGTTTCTGTAAATTTCCCCCTTTTCTAATGTTGGGCATTTGAGTCTAGAAAGCTCCTAGAAGTGACTGAATATCGACTGTTCAGTTAAAACAGAAAAAGATGTCTGAAAAAGGCGAATGCATGTAACTAGGTCAAACCAGTTGATTTGATGCACATCTGCAGGGTTTCTGTACAGTTAACACATTTAACTTATTTCGGGCATTTAGAGGCAGAAAGCTCCTACAAGTGCCTGAATAACGAAGGTTGAGTAAAAACAAACAATGATCGCTGAAACAAGTGAAATTGCTGCAAATCAATGGAAATGCTTGAAACTATTGCAAAACAGGTGATTGATGCAGATCGGCAGGGTTTCTGTACATTTCACAAATTTCTCTTATCTTGGGCATTTCATTTTAGAAAGTTCCTGTAAGTGACTGAATATCAACTATTCAGTTAAAACAGAAAAAGATGTCTGAAACAGGTGAATGAAAGGCAAAGCAGGTGATTTGATGCTGATCTGCAGGATTTCTGTACATTTAACACATTTCGGGCATTTAAAGGTAGAAAGCTCCTACAAGTGACTGAAACAAGTGAAATCACTGCAAATAAATGGAAATGCTTGAAACTATGGCAAAGCAGGTGATTGGATGCACATCTGCAGGGTTTCTGTACAGTTAACACATTTAACTTATATCGGGCATTTAAAGGGAGAAAGCTCCTACAAGTGCCTGAATAACGAAGGTTGAGTAAAAACAAACAATGATCGCTGAAACAAGTGAAATCACTGCAAATGAATGGAAATCCTTGAAACTATGGCAAAACAGGTGATTGGATTTAAATCTGCAGGGTTTCTGTAAAGTTAACACATTTCTCTTATCTTGGGCATTTCATTCTAAAAAAGCTCCTGTAAGTGACTGAATATCGACTGTTCAGTTAAAACAGAAAAATATGTCTGAAACATGTGAATGAATGGAAATGCATGTAACTAGGACAAAGCAGGTGATTTGATGCAGATCTGCAGGGTTTCTGTACATTTAACACATTTCGGGCATTTAAAGGTAGAAAGCTCCTACAAGTGACCGAAACAAGTGAAATTACTGCAAATACTTGGAAATGCTTGAATATGGCAAAACAGGAGATTGGATGCTAATCTGCAGGGTTTCTCTACATTTCACACATTTATTTTATTTTGGGCATTTTAGTTTAGAAAGCTCCTGTAAGTGACTCTTCAGTTAAAATACAAAACGATGTCTGAAACAGGTGAAAAACTGCAAATGAATGGACATGCGTGTAAAACGGTTGATTTGATGCAGATCTGCAGGGTTTCTTTACATTTTACACATTTATTTTATTTTGGGCATTTCAGTCTAGAAAGCTGCTACAAGTGACTGAATATCGAGTGTTCAGTTAAAATACAAAAAGATGTCTGAAATAAGTGAAATCACTGCAATTGAATGAAAATCCATGTAACTATGGCAAAACAGGTGATTGGATGCTGAACTGCAGGGTTCCTGTACTTTTAAACCGTTTCTGTCATTTTGGACATTTCAGGCTAGAATGCTGCTCCTACTGCCTCAAATACAGTAAAAATACACAATGGTGTCAGAAACATGGGAAATCAACGGAAATAGGTACTTCCATGTAACAAGGGCAAAACAGGTGATTTGATCTGCAGGGTTTCTGGACATTTAAACTGTTCCTAACCTTTTAAGCTTCAAAGCAGCTCCAAATGCATTAATAGCGAATGTACAGTAAGAATATATGGGAAATCCCTGGCAATAGGGTTAATCCATATAAATAGGGCAAAAGCTGAATTAATCTTCATCTGCAGGGTTTCTGTACATTTAAACCATTTTTCTCATGTTGGGCATTTCAGGCTAGAATGCTGGTTGAAATGAAATAATATCTAATGTAAAGTAAGAATATATGGGAAATCATTGGAAAGAGGGTAAATTCATGTAACTAGGGCAAAACAGGTGATTCGGTGCTGAACTGCAGGGTTTCTGTACTTTTAAACTGTTTTTCTCCTTTAAAGCATTTCAGGCTAGAGAGCTGGTTCAAATGCTTTAATATCGAATGTACAATAAGAATACATGGGAAATCACTGGAAATAGGGTAAGTCCATGTAACTAGGCTGAACGAGGTGATTGATGCTGATCTGCAGGTTTTCTGTAAATTGAAACGGCTTCTCTCATGTTGGGCATTTCAGGCTAGAAAGCTGCTCCAAAAGCTTTAGTATCAAATGTACAGAAAAGATGTCAGAAACATGGGAAATGACTAGAACTAGGATAAATCCATGTAACTAGGGCAAAACAGGTTATGTCATGCTGATCTGCATGGTTTCTGTACATTTAACCCATTTCTCTTATTTTGGGCACTTCAGGCTAGAGAGCTGCTCCAAATGCCTTAATATCAAATGTATAGTAAGGATACATGGGAAATCACTGGAAATAGGGTAAGTCCATGTAACTAGGCTGAACGAGGTGATTTGATGCTGATCTGCAGGTTTTCTGTAAATTGAAACGGCTTCTCTCATGTTGGGCATTTCAGGCTAGAAAGCTGCTCCAAAAGCTTTAGTATCGAATGTACAGAAAAGATGTCAGAAACATGGGAAATGACTAGAACTAGGATAAATCCATGTAACTAGGGCAAAACAGGTTATGTCATGCTGATCTGCATGGTTTCTGTACATTTAACCCATTTCTCTTATTTTGGGCACTTCAGGCTAGAGAGCTGCTCCAAATGCCTTAATATCAAATGTACAGTAAGGATACATGGGAAATCACTGGAAATAGGGTAAATCCAGGTAACTAGGGCAAAACAGGTGACTTGATGCTGATCTGCACAGTGTCTGTATATTTAAAACGTTCCTCTTCTTTTAAGCATGTCAGGCTAGGAAATCACTATTGGTTAAATCGCTACTGGGTACAGTTACATGGTATATCCAAGAAAGTAGCGCAAAAGTGATGATTTGATGCTGATCCTGCAGGGTTTCTTTACATTTATCCCATTTTGGGTATTTAAGGCTAGAAAGCTGCTCCAAATGCCTTAATATCAAATATATAGTAACACTACACAAACATGGGAAATGACTGGAAATAGGATAAATCCATGTAACTAGGGCAAAACAGGTGATTTCATGCTGAACTGCAGGGTTTCTGTACATTTAAACCGTTACAGGCTAGAAAGCTGCTCCAAATGCCTTTATATCGAAAGTACAGTAAGAATATATGGGAAATGACTGGAAATAGGATTCAGTGCTGCAGGGTTTCTTTACATTTATCCCATTTCTCTCATTTGGAGCATTTCAGGCTAGAAAGCTGCTCCAAATGCCTTAATATCTAATGTACAATAACAATACACAAAGATATCAGAAACATGGGAAAGCACTGGAAATAGGGTAAATCCATTCTGATCTGCAGGGTTTCTGTACATTTAAACCGTTTCTCTCATGTTGGGCATTTCAGGCTAGAAAGCTGCCCCAAATGCCTTAATAGCAAATGTACAGTCAGAATACATGTGAAATCACTAGAAATAGGGCAAATCCATGTAACTAGGGCAAAACAGATGATTTGATGCTGATCTGCAGGGTTTGTGTACATTTTACCCGGTTCTCCCATTTTGGGCATTTCAGGCTAGAAAGCGGCTCCGAATGCCTTAATAGTGAATGTGGAGCAACAATACACAAAGTTGTCAGAATCATGTGAAATCTCTGTTAATATGGTAAATCCATGTAACTAGGGCTTAACAGGTGATTTGATGTTGATCTGCTGGGCTCTGTACTTCAAACCTATTTCTCTCATTTTGGGCATTTCAGGCCAGACTGCTGGTCCAAATGAATGTACAGTAAGAATACATGGGAAATGACTAGAAATAGGGTAAATCTATGTAATTAAGGCAAAACAGATGATTTGATGCTGATCTGCAGGGTTTCACATTTAAACTGTTTCTCTCATTTTGGGCTTTTCAAGCTAGAAACCTGGTCCAAATGAATTAATATCTAATGTACAGTAAGAATACATGGGAAATGACTGTAAATAGGGTAAATCCATACAATTAGGGCAATCCATGTAATTAGGGCAAAGGTGATTTGATGCTGATCTGCAGGGTTTCCGTACATTTAAACCGTTTCATTTTGCACATTTCAGGCTTTAAAGCTGCTCCAAATGCATTAATATCGAATATACAGTAAGAATATACCGGAAATGACTGGAAATAGGGTAAATCCATGTAACCAGGGCAAACCAGGTGATTTGATGCTGATATGCAGGGTATCTGTACATTTAAACCGTTTCATTTTGGGCATTTCAGGCTAGAAACCTGGTCTAAATGAACCAATATCTAATGTACAGTAAGAATACATGGGAAATACTGTAAACAGGGTAAAACTATGTAAGGGCAAAACAGGTGATTTGATGCTGAACTGCAGCATTTGTGTACATTTTACCCGGTTCTATCATTTTGGGCATTTCAGGCTATTCTTAATGCCATGTACTTTAAGAATACATGGGAAATCACTGGAAATAGGGTAAACATGTAATTTCAACAAACCATCGTTATTCAGGCACTTGGAGGAGCTTTCTAGCCTAAATGCCCAAAATAAGAGAAATGTGTTCTACAATACAATACAATACTTTATTTCGGTTAAAAAACCAGCATAGCAAAGAGAACAAATCATACATGTAAAAATATACAGGCTTCAATTTGAGGCAATCAGATAGGGTTCAATAGTATTAATATTTCCCTACGCCGATGAATGGCTGCTGCACAGAATTTGGCGACTTTAGATGTAACTTGGTCGTCCAGATCAGCCAGAAGATAGTCCGGGTAAAATTTATCCGGTCTGCCTGGGACTTTATTAATGAGTGGGGCAATCCATATAGTTCTGAGTTCCTTATAGAAACAACAATGTAAAAGAACATGATCAGCTGTCTCAATGTCCCCTGTCCCACAAGGGCAGGTCCTCTCAATGTGGGGAATTTTTTTTATATCTACCCTCCAGCAACGCCGATGGCAAAACATTGAACTTTGCCAGCGTAAAAGCTTTTCTAAGTCCAGACACAGTCAAATTTATTAGATGTTTCGCAAGTCCCAGTGGAGATCTATAGTCCCTACACCCATGATATAGGATTGCTTGGCTTAGGTGGGTTTGTAGCTCCACATCATAGATACGTTGGGCGATAGCTGCTTTTGCTTTCTTGTACCCTAGGATCTGAATAGCTGTCAAGGAGAAACCAAGGTTTTGGAGCTTCATAGACAGTGTTTTTTTCCACTTTGAGTGGAATGTGTCCGTCAGAGTCAATGGAGCCAGACTTACAGGCACAAAAAGCATTTTTAGCCAAAACTGCATTTTACGTCGCCACATACGAGCTTCTATTATGGGTTGGCCAGCCTCTATTCTTACTAATGTATTTGGTATGCAATTTGGAAGACCCAAAATTGCTCTTCAGGATTTCGTCTGCACCACTTCCATTGGTACTATGTTATCAAAAGTACACACTTCTATCCCATATAATATCTGTGCTAAAACCTTTGCATTAAAGACTTGAAGTGCGGAAGGAATGTGCTGTCCCCCTTTATTGTAATAAAAGGAAAGGAGTGCCTTAATGCTCCTTTGCACATTTGCAATGGCATTTTTTAAGTGAGGCCTCCAGGTTCCAGTTGCATGGAATGTAATTCCCAAGTACCTATAAGTAGACACTTGTTCAATCAGGTGATCACTTATTTGCCATTTGCATTTTAACTTACTTCTAGAAAACACCAGGACCTTGGTTTTGTCATACTTAATCTGTAGTCCTTCAGTTTTACAATAAGTATCCAGAGTCCTCAGAAGTCTCCTCAATCCAGCTCTTGTTAATGACAAGATCACTGCGTCATCAGCATAAAGCAGAACTGTCAGTAATCTGTTTGACAAGTTGGGGGGTTGTGCTCGTACCTCCACTAGGCACCTAACCATAGAGTTTATATAGAAGTTGAACAGTGTAGGGGCTAAGACACAGCCCTGTTTCACACCCCTAGCAGTAGGAATCAACCTGGTCAAATGTCCAGCAGAGGAACATCTCACCCGAAGACTGGTATTCTCATACAGGGTGCGTATGAGTCTCAATAATCGACGATCTATATTGGTATCTTCAAATTTTTCCCATAATAAGTCCATGCTCCACTGTGGAACGCTCGGCCCTAAATCCGGCCTGCTCATCTTCTATGAGATTTTCCTGCTCTAGCCAATCCCACAGTTTTTCCAGTAAATGAGAAGCATACATTTTGCTAACAACATTCAACAGGCTAATAGGGCTATAAGTTGCAGGATTTGATCTGTCACCTTTTTTATATATTGGGATGATAGTAGCAAGGCCCCAATCTTCAGGCATAAGAGCTGATTGATCGATACTCGTAAATAGAGCCGCCAACACTGGGGCCCATCATTCTAAGTCTGATTTAAATACTTCGGGGGGATGTTATCATTCCCCGGTGCCTTGCCTGTTCTAAGTTTTGATATAAGGCATTTTATTTCCGAAGCAGTAACCGGAGGCCATTCTGGGAGGTTGCCTACGTTGGCCTGGTTTCTCGGGTGGCCCATACTCCCCAATCCAGAGATATTGTTATAGTGGGCTTCCCACAGCTTCGGCGAAATATGAAGCTCTGCTTTTGTAATAGCATTTGGCCATCCCTTCGCCACCAATTTCCAGAAAGAGGCTGAATTTTTCTCCCTAGATGCTGTTATTAAATGTCTCCATGCCTCTCTCTGTGCTTGGTTTTTTTTTTCTCCTAATTAGTTTTTTATAACTCTTCTTCAACTCAAACCATTCAGGCGGTAAAGCCACCAAATTTTCCTTTCTATACCCTCTATATTTTTCCACCAGGATATGTTTCATAGTTTTACATTCCATATCAAACCACTATTTAGATTTAAACTGGGAGTTAGATTTATTTCCTACTCTCTTTTGGTTTAAATGGTTTTGTAGGGCCGAAATCAGAGCGTGAAAACCTTCCAAAACAGACTCTGCAGTTTTTGCTTGTAACAATGCCTTACGTTAGAGAAGGGAACTATCAGTATGCAATAGATGATTTATCTCCTTATCCACCCTTGGTGTCCATCTAATGCGGGAACTTCTTATTTCAATGTCACCGGATTGAGTGGAGTTATAGTTTGTAAGTAACCTTTGGTTATCACATTTTAGTGACAAAACCAAGGGTAGATGATCACTTTCAATGTTGTTTCCCACCTCGCATCTAGTCACCCTCGCAAATAATTCAGGGGACACGATGAAGTAGTCAACAGTAGAAGCTCCTAAACATGAGAGGAAAGTATATTCACCATTTCTATCTCCTTCCACATTGCCATTTACAATAACAAGATTTAGTCTATTTATCATTTGCATAAGACATAATCCAGCAAAATTGCAACCCCTATCTTTGGCCTGCCTCATCGGGAATGTTATCATATCATCTGTTGTGGGAGGGAGGACATGAAAATATGAAAACAGAGCCTCCTCATTTTGTCCCGTTCTGGTGTTGAAATCACCTGCCAATAGAATTGAGACATCTGGGTATAAAGCTATCTGCCTTGCCACATAGTCTTCTAACCTACTCCAGGTGTCCTTCACCTGTTTCTTCTGACGCTGGGGAGGGAGATAGACATTTATAATCAGCACATTTATTCGCGGAAGCTTGATGATCAAAGCGTTTGCAATTCCGAGAAGGGGTTCAAGGTTAATTGTCCCATCATAAATACTTGTTGAGACCATAAGTGAGAGTCCCCCTTTGGGGCGCCCGCCCTTTATACTTGGGTTTGCTTTCAGTGTAAGAGCTGTGTATCCATTCAAGGCTATATCCTCTGTGTCCCAAGTCTCCTGTAATAGTATTATGTCATGTTTTTGAATGAAATCCAAGAAGCTTAAATCTCCCTGTTTCCTTTTCCACCCTGCGATGTTCCATGAAAGTATTTTCAGTTGAGAGTTTGAGCAACCTGAATCTTGTCATGTTAAGTTTTGATGACTTGGAGACTTTATGAAAGGCCCTCTATTATTAACTGGATTCAGTGACTTAGGCCTTAAATCATTCACATATTCAATTCCTTCAGTTGGTAGCTCAATAACACTAACATTTGAAATCACTGATCCCACAGCATCAAATTTCCTACATGTTGTTTCTTTTCTCCGCTTCTTTGGTGATCCGATTTCTTCCTCGTCAAGAAATCTCATCTCTGTCCAAGAGAGAGATTTTACTGGCCTAGTTTTTATAACCTTTGTCGGGGACAATAGAACTGATACATTTTTGGTCTCCGTAGCTTTTGGTAACGAGTTTGCTTCAGCATGTATCAGACAATTTGTGTCTCTAGTTTCCACACTTTGTGCTCCTAGACCAGCATTTGCTTTTTCTTTTATAGTTTCCAGGTATATCTCTTGCATTAAATCTGGTTTTTTCCCTGGCTGATGCCTGTTTCCAGAATGTGGTAAGTCCTTCCCTTCTACCTGGAGGTTAAGCAGGCGATTCTTAAGAATTTCAAATCTTTGCATAATATCCTTTTGTGCTGTTGAGGGAAGAGCAGAGAAGGATTCTAGTAGCATCTTCTCTTCTTTAATCAGTGTGGGTTTGAATGTTGGAGATGTAATTTGAACCAGAGGTTCTGATTGAAGCACACTGTTTGGACCAACCTGTTCTTGTTCTTTATAGGGAAGGATACACTCTTCATCAGAATTAAGTTCAATCAGGTTTTCTACATAATTGTCCTCGTTAACTTCATTGCCTTTTTCATTTGCAGAAAAGTGTGGTCTTAGAATCAGAGGGGATGCTTGGTTTTCAAAGAATCTTAATATTGGAATACCTCTGCGGCTTAGTACGCCCTAACGCTTTAAGAGTAGTTTGGCCTTGTCTTGGCCACTGAAGGTAACTACAACACGTGCTGAAATATAATTGTAGAACAAATATTCTACTCGTGTTATATCATCTATGGTGAGGTGCTCTCGAAACTCTCCTTTTATCATTTCCAATAAATGGAGCTTACGTTCTATCTGTGCAAGCAAGCCCGGGGGTTTCGGGTAATTTAGCAGTACTAATTTCTTACGATTTAATACCAAGGCCCACCTTTCCTCATCTAGAACCCACTCCTGCAAAGATGAATGTTGCAATGCAGCGGAATCTCGTGCTTCCTGTTGGTCTGCTGTCTCTGCTGGTGCTGGAAGATGTATAGGCGGGGCTGGTGGAGGGTCCAAATCGTCTTTCCGAGAGTGGTCCACAGTTGTATCTTTGTTACCCTTTAATATCTTTTCTGTACTTCTTTGCATCAGATTCTTTGCCATAGATTTCTGTGTTGTTCCGGTAGCCAAGAGCTTAAAGAGTTTTTCGAAATCTCTTTTATTATAGCGTTGGTTCTTTGATTTTCTTTTATTATTTATGTTTTTTATATTTTTACTCTTTTTCATCAGGGGATATTGTCTTATATCTTTCTTCTTGGCTGTTTTTTTCTTTCTCGTTTCTCGTTGGTTGTCAATTTTGTATTCCCCCTCTGTGATCGTAGCTCTTCCTGCCTCTTTTTGCTCTGCTCCCCCAACTACCAGTTTTGGGTCAGACTTCATAATCATTTCTACAAGGGTGGTTAAGAGATTGTTGCACTCCAACAAGAAGGTTTTGATTGTCTATTTCTCTTGTTAACATAAAAAGCCATCCTTCTAATGGTAGACTTTCCCCATCTCCTTCAGCCAGTTGGTTGGGAGAGAGTGACACCTTTTTGTTTTCTTTTTCTTCTGTGTTCACTAATGTCTCTTTGCAAAAGAGCTCATCCGTTTGTTTAATCATCAAATCATTGTTTTGATATATCATCATTCTTCAGCATATTTTTTGATGTTTGTGTAGCCAAATTTTCAGCCTGCAGGATCTCCTTTGCTAGATTATTTATGGATGGATTCATATCTGGGATTGTATACACTCCCTTTGTATCTACTGGCCAATCCGTAGGTTGCAACAGTTCCTGTACAGGTTTTTCTCCAAACCTTTCTCCTTTCCCCTCCAATCCTTTCATTCCTCTGGGCGTGCAGTACTGGGTAATTTGCATTTGCTTGCTACGTTTGTGGGCCTTCAGCTCAGGAACAGGTAGCATCCCTAATCCTCTGTAATTACTTCTAGTGAGAACCATCTTAGAGTCATCGGTAGCGATTGTTTGTCAAGGGATACTCACTTCTTCTATGGCCAAGTTGTAAATGGCTTTAATCCTTGAATAGTCCGTCGTTGTTATCACCTACGGAAGCCAAAAGGCTGAGGGAGTCTCTTATCTTTCAGTTGTTTTCTTGCTGCTGGTAGATAGAAATAAGAATCCCAGGAAACCTCACCATATCTTCACCTCCTAACAACAGCAAAAGGGAGTGAACTATCATAATGCGGCTGGGATAAACCACTAATATCAGCTGCTTCTTTAGGGCTTAATTGGTCTGAAAGCACTAAAAAGGCCCAGATGAAGATAAAACAATAAAATGAATAAAACAAGTAAAACACTTTAAGCAGGTTATAGCTAATTAAAATAAACGCCCTGAGAAATGTGTTAAATGTACAGAAACCCTGCAGCTCAACATCAAATCACCTGGTTTGCCCTAGTTACATGCATTTCCATTAATTTCACTTGTTTCAGACATCGTTTTGTATTTTAACTGAACAGTTGATAGTCACTTGTTGGAGCTTTCTAGCCTAAAATGCCCAAAATAAGAGAAATGTGTTAAATGTAAAGAAACCCTGCAGCTCAGCATCAAATCACCTGTTTCGCCCTAGTTACATGCATTTCCATTCGTTTGCAGTGATTTCACTTGTTTCAGACATCTATGATCTTTAATAAATTCATATAAAATTGAGGGTTGGAGGGATCGATCTCAAATTTGGCACATAGATGTAGCAACATATCAATGAAGACGATAATTTTTGTGGTCCAAAATGACAATAACGGTAAACGACTATATATTTTGGCGTGCACTCATCATAGGGCTTTGTTTCCAGACCGTTCTCTGAACCCCCTCCATCTTTCTTGAATTGTGGTGCCCAGAATGGAACACAATACTCAAGATGCCTAGCCAGTGTTGAATAGAGGGGAACCAGTACCTCATGCGATTTGGAAGCTATACTTCTTTTAATGCTGCCCAAAATAGCATTTCCTTTTTTTCCAGCCACATGACACTGCATTGGCTCATATTCAGCTTGTCAGAAATAAATTATTATTATTATTATTATTATTATTATTATTATTATTATTCAGCCCAGCACTCCAGCCTATCATGGTCACTTTGAAGTTTGTTTCTCTACTTGCCCCATCACTCCCCCACCCCAGCTTCTAGTTTTATACCCATGAGCCCATATAAGTCTCCCTTACTTGCTTACTATGTTGTGTGGTAAAGTGGAGGCCCTAGACTTCTACTGCCAGGTTTTGATAATAATGCCACTGCTGACTGCCAGTGTCAAATCAATGTGCCTTAAAATAGATAGAAGAGCAGCACTAAGGTCACCTCAACCTGCTTAGATTGCACTGTTGTGTCATAACTTTTGTGAGTTATTCCCCCCCACCAAAATATTGAAGTGCAGATAAACTGCATCATACAAAACATTCACAATTTGATGACAGTGTAGATGTTCATAAAAAGAGGATATACAAAGAGTGGCAATCCCAGAGGAAATCCTAGTGTGGCTACATCTCTGGAGTCCCAGGGACATGCATGATAACTGGGTGAGAAGGAAGGGCTCTATATCTTCAAAATAATCACTCAAGTCTTTGGCTGCAAGTTGAGTGAGTTTTATTTTTTACTTTAAGCAGAAAGAAAGATTTTTTTCCACTGTCATGGTTGAAAGGAGACAATAGCTGTTACATCTATGTTTTGTCAAAATCCACCAGTGGAAATTACCATTTCATTAAGAAATACCACAACAATATGATGGGGATGCAAGGCTAGTTTAAATCTGTAGTGCAAGCCATGCTTTACTATCTATACTACAAACTTTATAAATTCTGAAGATAGTCAACAATGTTCTTTTTCAGAGAACTGGATGGGGTATGATAGAGGCATTATTCAACACTTCTTCTGTGCTGTGCAGAAGTTTCTACCACTTCTATAACATTTTGGCAAACTATGATAAACTAGTATGCAAAGGATATTCACTTTCCATTCTTTTAAGAACTATTGCCTTACCTCCAGTGTATGAGGGAAAAGCTTTTAGACTTCTAACCACTAGGTTTAAGGATAGAGGTTCTAGACTTAAATCTGGCCATTTATAGAGCGCTGGAAGAAAAGGACTGAGCCAGAAGCATCATTTTTGTCATGTCACACATATGGAGTGGTTTCTTCTTCTTCTTCAGGTGGGTTGACAGGGACAACAGGAGGGGTTGGGGGGAGTTTGAACTCATGACAGCCTTTAATGTAAATGAATGCTTCTTCAAAAAGAGCTATCAAGGTCATCTCACACTCCAATTTCTACAAGAAAAAAAGAAAAAATGGGAGGAAACAGTTAAAAATGTTTAGCATGTTAATATGTAATGGATGCAGAATTTCCCAGGTTCAAACCCTGGCATCTGCACATAGGGTTGGGACAAAGCCTAGCTGAATGAACGGCTGGGGAATTTCTGCCACATAGAACAAACTGCTATTTCTAGAGTGCAGGAACAATTTTGTCCATCTTCAAATTTTATTTCATCAGTGAGAGAGACATCTTTGGGATATATAAGTGTTTAATCTTGGATGGCTTTGCTGTGTGCAGAATTTCTAGCAGTAGCTGTCTGTTAGAAAGGCAAAAAGTAATACTTCACTCTAAACAGGACACATCCATGATGACAGGGGTGGATTAGCATGGCAACTGTAAGGGAAAAATCAGAGGCTACAATTTCAGGATATCTGGTATTGAAAATTCAGGCACATCCCTCTCAGATAAAACTGGTTTGGCCCAGACTGTAAGGCAAAACTCTGTAGGTGAAACTAGTTGAGAGTACACCTTGTTACTTTGCCCTTAGTTCAACCTCAATGGCGATGTAAGGTGCCCTCGAGAACTCAGGATAGAATGCTTGCATTCACCCAGATCATACAATAAGGATGTGGGTGGAAGTAGACTACCTTACTCCCTTTCAGGAGTTTCTCCCATGTTTCTCCTCTTGCAGCTTGTGAGCTCCAAAGACAACATCTGTCCTCAGCAGGCAGAAGAGAGAGACTGGGGAATTCGAGCCGGAGGAGGAGCCAAGGAGGCGGGGACTGAACCTTTCTTTGAAAATTTGAGACATTCTGCCATTGAATGGGAAGACCCATACCTTGGAACTTGTAGGGGAAGTCAGAGGAAAGATTTAAACAACAATCACTCTGAGCTACTATTCTGATCAGAAATTGAACCCACAATTCTTTAAATGTGAAATATTAAAACAAAAACAAAAAAGTTATTGGGAGCCAATTACAAAGTGCTCCAAAATTTTCCCAGGGATTAATGTCAGACTAACTTGTCTGTAGTTCCCAGGTTCCTCCTTTTTGCTCTTTTTGTAGATAGGGACAACATTACCCTCCTTTTATTTTAACTGGGGGTGGGAACACACACCCTTCCTTTCATCAGGCCCATCTTAAGGACTTGAAATAGAGGCCTCTTCTTACCGGTGACTCAGGTGGTATCTCGCAATCCTTGAGATTCACAACTGTGTGGTTCTCAGGGCATTTGGCATGCACCACCACTGTATTGATGTAGTATACACGCACATGTGTGTCCTGAAAAACAATCAGATTAATCCATAAATGAGCTTGTTACTCCCCTATAAAAATTTAATTTGCATGTTCTTGACTATATCCTCTTTTTCTCCCTTCATCCAATGTAAATTTTACTGGGCAAGTTTGGGAGGAGGTACATGGCTGGCTCCAGGACTTGGCACAGTCAGGTAGTTGCCTGGCTGAACTTCTGTGTAAAATTCACAGCCAGAACAATGCATGCAATTTTCCTCAAAACCATTTTAAGCCAATTATCTTCTTGAGCATCCTCTCCTCCAACTAGTATCACCCCAGTCTTACCTGCACCGCGATGTGGGTAGTCACTCCTGGTGCCTTGCAGTAGGTAGTGTTAAGTTTCTTGTTCATATGATTCAGCGATATCTCATGAGCTTGGACAGCCTGGTTGTACAAAATTCTGTATTTCTTTTGCCAAATTTGCTTGGATCTTTCCATCAAATGTTGAATAGGTCTTGGTGGTTGAGCTCTAAACTGCACATTTCCTTGAGTTGGTTGCCCCAGGAGAAACACAGAACCAAGGAGTAAAAGACAACATACCCAGGACTCAGACATGGTCTCAGGAAGGGTTGGGATCTAGAGTGGCTGGCTGGGGTGGTGGGAAGACACAGATATAGGGGGTGAAGCCCCACCCTGGAAAGGGAGTGTCTAAGGGGTTCCACTAGGTAGAAGCACAAAGATTTTTCTCCATGGTGTCTGCCAATGCTCAATTTTGTTTTGTAACAGGTTGAAAGAGCAATGTGGCAACAGTTTGAAAAGGCTGTCAGGTATTCATAATTTGAATGGATTGCTCACATTCCGGAAGCTTGGTTTGTCCTTTATCCATTTTTTCTGCATCAACTTCTTTAAAAATGTTTCAATAATAATACTTTAAAAATGTGTTTAAGAGAGGAAATTGCAGACCTTAGCTTGAGTTATGCAATCCACATGCCACACCATCTGATTCTTTCCAAATTTAATCAATTCATGTCCACCACCTTTTAAAACTGGACCCTTTTAACACAATATTTACAAGGCTCATCTCAAAATGTAACAAAGCAGTATTATCCTTGTAATATTAACATTAGGGGAGACTCCAAACAGCAAAAAAAAATTTTTTAAGGTCTAATAATTTTAGGTTTTTCTAAACTTAATTTTAGTTTTTGTTTTTTTGGCTAGCATATCTTACATGCATAAAAAGGTGAGCAACGTGGTGAGCAGGTGAGCAACGTGGTAACTACACACCAAAATGGTCGACCCCCAGCGAGGGATGATGATGATGTAAGAAGTGTCTGTACCATTAGTGCAAATCACATGGTAGGTGTTATGGGAATTGTCTTGGGCCTTCCCACACAGAAGCAAATCTGGTGATGTAGTTTGGCCTAAAAACTATCGGTGGGAAGAAAACCACTGTCTGAGATATCACATGAATAAAAAGGCATATAATGGATGGAAAGGAGTCTCTAGTGGTAGTGTCCTGCAAAGTGTATGCAATGTTTGTGTTCCGATAAAGACTTTTGATACGGCCATTGGTATAAAATCAAAATTTGAACGCTGGTTTCTCTCAAGCCTCGAAGAGATGTGTCAAGAGAAAGCAGAGACATTTAAAAGTATACCAGGCTAAAGTTCACACCTCACATTCTAGCATTACAAAGGAAGAACACAGAACACCAGAACATAAAACATCCTCCCAATCTCATCCTCCAAATGGTGTTGTAAATTAAACATGACTCAACGGCCCTCAAGAGACAATCTTACACACAAGATGGCACCTACAACGTAAACATTTTCAGATTCTTCCCAAGAAAAGCTGGCCATTAGGTGAACCCAAATACCACCAAGTATCTGTGATCGAAGGTTATCAGAGAACAATAAATTTACATCGAGACGTCAAGTACCCAGGATATTGCTTTTATTATGGTTTAGGAAATAGTTTAGTTTAGTTGAAACATTTATTGACATGTAATCCAAGTAAAATGACTCCAAATAAATGGAAATGCTTGAAACTATGGCAAAACAGGTGATTGGATTCAAATCTGCAGGGTTTCTGTACAGTTCACACATTTCTCTTATCTTGGGCATTTCATTCTAGAAAGCTCCTTTATGTGACTGAATATCAACTATTCAGTTAAAACAGAAAAAGATTTCTGAAACAGGTGAATAAAAAGCAAAGCAGGTGATTTGATGCTGATCTGCAGGATTTCTGTACGTTTAACACATTTCGGGCATTTAAAGGTAGAAAGCTCCTACAAGTAACCGAAACAAGTGAAATTACTGCAAATACTTGGAAATGCTTGAATATGGCAAAACAGGAGATTGGATGCTAATCTGCAGGGTTTCTCTACATTTCACACATTTATTTTATTTTGGGCATTTCAGTCTATAGACTATTCAGTTAAAATACAAAACGATGTCTGAAACAGGTGAAAAACTGCAAATGAATGGACATGCATTTAACTAGAGCAAAACGGTTGATTTGATGCAGATCTGCAGGGTTACTTTACATTTTACACATTTATTTTATTTTGGGCATTTCAGTCTAGAAAGCTGCTACAAGTGATTGAATAGGGAGTGTTCAGTTAAAATACAAAAAGATATCTGAAATAAGTGAAATCACTGCAATTGAATGGAAATCCATGTCACTGGGGCAAACAGGTGATTTGATGCTGATCTGCAGGGTTTCTGTAAATTTCCCCCTTTTCTGTAATGTTGGGCTTTTCAGTCTAGAAAGCTCCTACAAGTGTCTGAATACCGACTGTTGAATAAAAACAAACAATGATCACTGAAACAAGTGAAATCACTGCAATTAAATGGAAATGTTTGAAACTATAGCAAAACAGGTGATTGATGCAGATCGGCAGGGTTTCTATACATTTCACACATTTCTCTTATCTTGGGCATTTCATTCTAGACAGCTCCTTTATGTGACTGAATATCAACTATTCAGTTAAAACAGAAAAAGATGTCTGAAACAGGTGAATAAAAGGCAAAGCAGGTGCTTTGATGCTGATCTGCAGGATTTCTGTACATGTAACACATTTCGAGCATTTGAAGGTAGAAAGCTACTACAAGGGACTGAAACAAGTGAAATCACTGCAAATAAATGGAAATGCTTGAATATGGCAAAACAGGAGATTGGATGCTAATCTGCAGGGTTTCTCTACATTTCACACATTTATTTTATTTTGGGCATTTCAGTCTATTCAGTTAAAATAAAAAACGATGTCTGAAACAGGTGAAAAACTGCAAATGAATGGCCATGCATGTAACTATTGCAAAACGGTTGATTTGATGCAGATCTGCAGAGTTTCTGTACCTGTAACACATTTCTCTTATTTCGGGTATTTCAGACTAGAAAGCTCCTAAAAGTGCTTGAATAACGACGGTTGAATAAAAACAAACAATGATCACTGAAACAAGTGAAATCACTGCAAATAAATTGAAATGCTTGAAACTATGGCAAAACAGGTGATTGGATGCAAACCTGCAGGGTTTCTGTACTGTTAACACCTTTGTCTTATCTTGGGCGTTTTAGTTTACAAAGCTACTGTAAGTGACTGTTCAGTTAAAGTACAAAAAGATGTTTGAAATAAGTGAAATCACTGCAATTGAATGGAAATCCATGTCACTGGGGCAAACAGGTGATTTGATGCTGATCTGCAGGGTTTCTGTAAATTTCCCCCGTTTCTAATGTTGTGCATTTCAGTCTAGAAAGCTCCTACAAGTGACTGAATATCGACTGTTCAGTTAAAACAGAAAAAGATGTCTGAAACAGGTGAATGAAAGGCAAAGCAGGTGATTGGATGCTGATCTGCAGGATTTCTGTACATTAAACACATTTCGGGCATTTAAAGGTAGAAAGCTCCTACAAGTCTCTGAATAAAGACAGTAGAGTAAAAACAAAAACTAATCGCTGAAACAAATCACTGCAAACTACGGCAAAACAGGTGATTGGATGCAAATCTGCAGGGTTTCTGTAAATTTCCCCCTTTTCTGTAATGTTGGGCTTTTCAGTCTAGAAAGCTCCTACAAGTGTCTGAATACCGACTGTTGAATAAAAACAAACAATGATCACTGAAACAAGTGAAATCACTGCAATTAAATGGAAATGATTGAAACTATAGCAAAACAGGTGATTGATGCAGATCGGCAGGGTTTCGGTACATTTCACACATTTCTCTTATCTTGGGCATTTCATTCTAGAAAGCTCCTTTATGTGACTGAATATCAACTATTCAGTTAAAACAAAAAAAGATGTCTGAAACAGGTGAATAAAAGGCAAAGCAGGTGCTTTGATGGTGATCTGCAGGATTTCTGTACATTTAACACATTTCGGGCATTTGAAGGTAGAAAGCTCCTACAAGGGACTGAAACAAGTGAAATCACTGCAAATACTTGGAAATGCTTGAAACTATGGCAAAGCAGGTGATTGGATGCTGATCTGCAGGGTTTCTCTACATTTCACACATTTATTTTATTTTGGGCATTTCAGTCTGACTGTTCAGTTAAAATACAAAACGATGTCTGAAACAGGTAAAAAACTGCAAATCAATGGACATGCATGTAACTAGGGCCAAACAGTTGATTGATGCAGATTTGCAGGGTTTCTGTACAGTTAACACATTTAACATATCGGGCATTTAGAGGGAGAAAGCTCCTACAAGTGCCTGAATAACGAAGGTTGAGGAAAAACAAACAATGATCGCTGAAACAAGTAAAATGACTCCAAATAAATGGAAATGCTTGAAACTATGGCAAAACAGGTGATTGATGCAGATCGGCAGGGTTTCTCTACATTTCACACATTTATTTTATTTTGGGCATTTCAGTCTATTCAGTTAAAATAAAAAACGATGTCTGAAACAGGTGAAAAACTGCAAATGAATGGCCATGCATGTAACTATTGCAAAACGGTTGATTTGATGCAGATGTGCAGGGTTTCTGTACCTGTAACACATTTCTCTTATTTCGGGTATTTCAGACTAGAAAGCTCCTAAAAGTGCTTGAATAACGACGGTTGAATAAAAACAAACAATGATCACTGAAACAAGTGAAATCACTGCAAATAAATTGAAATGCTTGAAACTATGGCAAAACAGGTGATTGGATGCAAACCTGCAGGGTTTCTGTACTGTTAACACCTTTGTCTTATCTTGGGCGTTTTAGTTTACAAAGCTACTGTAAGTGACTGTTCAGTTAAAGTACAAAAAGATGTTTGAAATAAGTGAAATCACTGCAATTGAATGGAAATCCATGTCACTGGGGCAAACAGGTGATTTGATGCTGATCTGCAGGGTTTCTGTAAATTTCCCCCGTTTCTAATGTTGTGCATTTCAGTCTAGAAAGCTCCTACAAGTGACTGAATATCGACTGTTCAGTTAAAACAGAAAAAGATGTCTGAAACAGGTGAATGAAAGGCAAAGCAGGTGATTGGATGCTGATCTGCAGGATTTCTGTACATTAAACACATTTCGGGCATTTAAAGGTAGAAAGCTCCTACAAGTGACTGAAACAAGTGAAATCACTGCAAATAAATGGAAATGCTTGAAATTATAGCAAAGCAGGTGATTGGATGCTGATCTGCAGGGTTTCTCTACATTTCACACATTTATTTTATTTTGGGAATTTCAGTCTGACTGTTCAGTTGAAATACAAAACGATGTCTGAAACAGGTAAAAAACTGCAAATCAATGGACATGCATGTAACTAGGGCCAAACAGTTGATCGATGCAGATCTGCAGGGTTTCTTTACATTTTACACATTTATTTTATTTTGGGCATTTCAGTCTAGAAAGCTGCTACAAGTGACTGAATATCGTGTGTTCAGTTAAAATACAAAAAGATGTCAGAAATAAGTGAAATCACTGCAATTGAATGGAAATCCATGTCACTGGGGCAAACAGGTGATTTGATGCTGATCTGCAGGGTTTCTGTCAATTTCCGCCTTTTCTGTTATTTTGGTCATTTCAGTCTAGAAAACTCCTACAAGTGACTGAATATCGACTGTTCAGTGAAAACAGAAAAAGATGTCTGAAAAAGGCGAGTGCATGTACGTCGGTCAAACCAGTTGATTTGATGCAGATGTGCAGGGTTTCTGTACCTGTAACACATTTCTCTTATTTCGGGTATTTCAGTCTAGAAAGCTCCTAAAAGTGCCTGAATATCGAGTGTTCAGTTAAAATACAAAAAGATGTCAGAAATAAGTGAAATCACTGCAATTGAATGGAAATCCATGTCACTGGGGCAAACAGGTGATTTGATGCTGATCTGCAGGGTTTCTGTCAATTTCCCCCTTTTCTCCAAGTCTCCAAGTCATCAAAACTTAACATGACAAGATTCAGGTTGCTCAAACTCTCAACTGAAAATACTTTCATGGAACATCGCAGGGTGGAAAAGGAAACAGGGAGATTTAAGCTTCTTGGATTTCATTCAAAAACATGACATAATACTATTACAGGAGACTTGGGACACAGAGGATATAGCCTTGAATGGATACACAGCTCTTACACTGAAAGCAAACCCAAGTATAAAGGGCGGGCGCCCCAAAGGGGGACTCTCACTTATGGTCTCAACAAGTATTTATGATGGGACAATTAACCTTGAACCCCTTCTCGGAATTGCAAACGCTTTGATCATCAAGCTTCCGCGAATAAATGTGCTGATTATAAATGTCTATCTCCCTCCCCAGCGTCAGAAGAAACAGGTGAAGGACACCTGGAGTAGGTTAGAAGACTATGTGGCAAGGCAGATAGCTTTATACCCAGATGTCTCAATTCTATTGGCAGGTGATTTCAACACCAGAACGGGACAAAATGAGGAGGCTCTGTTTTCATATTTTCATGTCCTCCCTCCCACAACAGATGATATGATAACATTCCCGATGAGGCAGGCCAAAGATAGGGGTTGCAGTTTTGCTGGATTATGTCTTATGCAAATGATAAATAGACTAAATCTTGTTATTGTAAATGGCAATGTGGAAGGAGATAGAAATGGTGAATATACTTTCCTCTCATGTTTAGGAGCTTCTACTGTTGACTACTTCATCGTGTCCCCTGAATTATTTGCGAGGGTGACTAGATGCGAGGTGGGAAACAACATTGAAAGTGATCATCTACCCTTGGTTTTGTCACTAAAATGTGATAACCAAAGGTTACTTACAAACTATAACTCCACTCAATCCGGTGACATTGAAATAAGAAGTTCCCGCATTAGATGGACACCAAGGGTGGATAAGGAGATAAATCATCTATTGCATACTGATAGTTCCCTTCTCTAACGTAAGGCATTGTTACAAGCAAAAACTGCAGAGTCTGTTTTGGAAGGTTTTCACGCTCTGATTTCGGCCCTACAAAACCATTTAAACCAAAAGAGAGTAGGAAATAAATCTAACTCCCAGTTTAAATCTAAATAGTGGTTTGATATGGAATGTAAAACTATGAAACATATCCTGGTGGAAAAATATAGAGGGTATAGAAAGGAAAATTTGGTGGCTTTACCGCCTGAATGGTTTGAGTTGAAGAAGAGTTATAAAAAACTAATTAGGAGAAAAAAAAAACCAAGCACAGAGAGAGGCATGGAGACATTTAATAACAGCATCTAGGGAGAAAAATTCAGCCTCTTTCTGGAAATTGGTGGCGAAGGGATGGCCAAATGCTATTACAAAAGCAGAGCTTCATATTTCGCCGAAGCTGTGGGAAGCCCACTATAACAATATCTCTGGATTGGGGAGTATGGGCCACCCGAGAAACCAGGCCAACGTAGGCAACCTCCCAGAATGGCCTCCGGTTACTGCTTCGGAAATAAAATGCCTTATATCAAAACTTAGAACAGGCAAGGCACCGGGGAATGATAACATCCCCCCGAAGTATTTAAATCAGACTTAGAATGATGGGCCCCAGTGTTGGCGGCTCTATTTACGAGTATCGATCAATCAGCTCTTATGCCTGAAGATTGGGGCCTTGCTACTATCATCCCAATATATAAAAAAGGTGACAGATCAAATCCTGCAACTTATAGCCCTATTAGCCTGTTGAATGTTGTTAGCAAAATGTATGCTTCTCATTTACTGGAAAAACTGTGGGATTGGCTAGAGCAGGAAAATCTCATAGAAGATGAGCAGGCCGGATTTAGGGCCGAGCGTTCCACAGTGGAGCATGGACTTATTATGGGAAAAATTTGAAGATACCAATATAGATCGTCGATTATTGAGACTCATACGCACCCTGTATGAGAATACCAGTCTTCGGGTGAGATGTTCCTCTGCTGGACATTTGACCAGGTTGATTCCTACTGCTAGGGGTGTGAAACAGGGCTGTGTCTTAGCCCCTACACTGTTCAACTTCTATATAAACTCTATGGTTAGGTGCCTAGTGGAGGTACGAGCACAACCCCCCAACTTGTCAAACAGATTACTGACAGTTCTGCTTTATGCTGATGACGCAGTGATCTTGTCATTAACAAGAGCTGGATTGAGGAGACTTCTGAGGACTCTGGATACTTATTGTAAAACTGAAGGACTACAGATTAAGTATGACAAAACCAAGGTCCTGGTGTTTTCTAGAAGTAAGTTAAAATGCAAATGGCAAATAAGTGATCACCTGATTGAACAAGTGTCTACTTATAGGTACTTGGGAATTACATTCCATGCAACTGGAACCTGGAGGCCTCACTTAAAAAATGCCATTGCAAATGTGCAAAGGAGCATTAAGGCACTCCTTTCCTTTTATTACAATAAAGGGGGACAGCACATTCCTTCCGCACTTCAAGTCTTTAATGCAAAGGTTTTAGCACAGATATTATATGGGATAGAAGTGTGTACTTTTGATAACATAGTACCAATGGAAGTGGTGCAGACGAAATCCTGAAGAGCAATTTTGGGTCTTCCAAATTGCATACCAAATACATTAGTAAGAATAGAGGCTGGCCAACCCATAATAGAAGCTCGTATGTGGCGACGTAAAATGCAGTTTTGGCTAAAAATGCTTTTTGTGCCTGTAAGTCTGGCTCGATTGACTCTGACGGACACATTCCACTCAAAGTGGAAAAAAACACTGTCTATGAAGCTCCAAAACCTTGGTTTCTCCTTGACAGCTATTCAGATCCTAGGGTACAAGAAAGCAAAAGCAGCTATCGCCCAACGTATCTATGATGTGGAGCTACAAACCCACCTAAGCCAAGCAATCCTATATCATGGGTGTAGGGACTATAGATCTCCACTGGGACTTGCGAAACATCTAATAAATTTGACTGTGTCTGGACTTAGAAAAGCTTTTACGCTGGCAAAGTTCAATGTTTTGCCATCGGCGTTGCTGGAGGGTAGATATAAAAAAAATTCCCCACATTGAGAGGACCTGCCCTTGTGGGACAGGGGACATTGAGACAGCTGATCATGTTCTTTTACATTGTTGTTTCTATAAGGAACTCAGAACTATATGGATTGCCCCACTCATTAATAAAGTCCCAGGCAGACCGGATAAATTTTACCCGGACTATCTTCTGGCTGATCTGGACGACCAAGTTACATCTAAAGTCGCCAAATTCTGTGCAGCAGCCATTCATCGGCGTAGGGAAATATTAATACTATTGAACCCTATCTGATTGCCTCAAATTGAAGCCTGTATATTTTTACATGTATGATTTGTTCTCTTTGCTATGCTGGTTTTTTAACCGAAATAAAGTATTGTATTGTATTGTAGAACACATTTCTCTTATTTTGGGCATTTAGGCTAGAAAGCTCCTCCAAGTGCCTGAATAACGATGGTTTGTTGAAATTACATGTTTACCCTATTTCCAGTGATTTCCCATGTATTCTTAAAGTACATGGCATTAAGAATAGCCTGAAATGCCCAAAATGATAGAACCGGGTAAAATGTACACAAATGCTGCAGTTCAGCATCAAATCACCTGTTTTGCCCTTACATAGTTTTACCCTGTTTACAGTATTTCCCATGTATTCTTACTGTACATTAGATATTGGTTCATTTAGACCAGGTTTCTAGCCTGAAATGCCCAAAATGAAACGGTTTAAATGTACAGATACCCTGCATATCAGCATCAAATCACCTGGTTTGCCCTGGTTACATGGATTTACCCTATTTCCAGTCATTTCCGGTATATTCTTACTGTATATTCGATATTAATGCATTTGGAGCAGCTTTAAAGCCTGAAATGTGCAAAATGAAACGGTTTAAATGTACGGAAACCCTGCAGATCAGCATCAAATCACCTTTGCCCTAATTACATGGATTGCCCTAATTGTATGGATTTACCCTATTTACAGTCATTTCCCATGTATTCTTACTGTACATTAGATATTAATTCATTTGGACCAGGTTTCTAGCTTGAAAAGCCCAAAATGAGAGAAACAGTTTAAATGTGAAACCCTGCAGATCAGCATCAAATCATCTGTTTTGCCTTAATTACATAGATTTACCCTATTTCTAGTCATTTCCCATGTATTCTTACTGTACATTCATTTGGACCAGCAGTCTGGCCTGAAATGCCCAAAATGAGAGAAATAGGTTTGAAGTACAGAGCCCAGCAGATCAACATCAAATCACCTGTTAAGCCCTAGTTACATGGATTTACCATATTAACAGAGATTTCACATGATTCTGACAACTTTGTGTATTGTTGCTCCACATTCACTATTAAGGCATTCGGAGCCGCTTTCTAGCCTGAAATGCCCAAAATGGGAGAACCGGGTAAAATGTACACAAACCCTGCAGATCAGCATCAAATCATCTGTTTTGCCCTAGTTACATGGATTTGCCCTATTTCTAGTGATTTCACATGTATTCTGACTGTACATTTGCTATTAAGGCATTTGGGGCAGCTTTCTAGCCTGAAATGCCCAACATGAGAGAAACGGTTTAAATGTACAGAAACCCTGCAGATCAGAATGGATTTACCCTATTTCCAGTGCTTTCCCATGTTTCTGATATCTTTGTGTATTGTTATTGTACATTAGATATTAAGGCATTTGGAGCAGCTTTCTAGCCTGAAATGCTCCAAATGAGAGAAATGGGATAAATGTAAAGAAACCCTGCAGCACTGAATCCTATTTCCAGTCATTTCCCATATATTCTTACTGTACTTTCGATATAAAGGCATTTGGAGCAGCTTTCTAGCCTGTAACGGTTTAAATGTACAGAAACCCTGCAGTTCAGCATGAAATCACCTGTTTTGCCCTAGTTACATGGATTTATCCTATTTCCAGTCATTTCCCATGTTTGTGTAGTGTTACTATATATTTGATATTAAGGCATTTGGAGCAGCTTTCTAGCCTTAAATACCCAAAATGGGATAAATGTAAAGAAACCCTGCAGGATCAGCATCAAATCATCACTTTTGCGCTACTTTCTTGGATATACCATGTAACTGTACCCAGTAGCGATTTAACCAATAGTGATTTCCTAGCCTGACATGCTTAAAAGAAGAGGAACGTTTTAAATATACAGACACTGTGCAGATCAGCATCAAGTCACCTGTTTTGCCCTAGTTACCTGGATTTACCCTATTTCCAGTGATTTCCCATGTATCCTTACTGTACATTTGATATTAAGGCATTTGGAGCAGCTCTCTAGCCTGAAGTGCCCAAAATAAGAGAAATGGGTTAAATGTACAGAAACCATGCAGATCAGCATGACATAACCTGTTTTGCCCTAGTTACATGGATTTATCCTAGTTCTAGTCATTTCCCATGTTTCTGACATCTTTTCTGTACATTCGATACTAAAGCTTTTGGAGCAGCTTTCTAGCCTGAAATGCCCAACATGAGAGAAGCCGTTTCAATTTACAGAAAACCTGCAGATCAGCATCAAATCACCTCGTTCAGCCTAGTTACATGGACTTACCCTATTTCCAGTGATTTCCCATGTATCCTTACTATACATTTGATATTAAGGCATTTGGAGCAGCTCTCTAGCCTGAAGTGCCCAAAATAAGAGAAATGGGTTAAATGTACAGAAACCATGCAGATCAGCATGACATAACCTGTTTTGCCCTAGTTACATGGATTTATCCTAGTTCTAGTCATTTCCCATGTTTCTGACATCTTTTCTGTACATTTGATACTAAAGCTTTTGGAGCAGCTTTCTAGCCTGAAATGCCCAACATGAGAGAAGCCGTTTCAATTTACAGAAAACCTGCAGATCAGCATCAATCACCTCGTTCAGCCTAGTTACATGGACTTACCCTATTTCCAGTGATTTCCCATGTATTCTTATTGTACATTCGATATTAAAGCATTTGAACCAGCTCTCTAGCCTGAAATGCTTTAAAGGAGAAAAACAGTTTAAAAGTACAGAAACCCTGCAGTTCAGCACCGAATCACCTGTTTTGCCCTAGTTACATGAATTTACCCTCTTTCCAATGATTTCCCATATATTCTTACTTTACATTAGATATTATTTCATTTCAACCAGCATTCTAGCCTGAAATGCCCAACATGAGAAAAATGGTTTAAATGTACAGAAACCCTGCAGATGAAGATTAATTCAGCTTTTGCCCTATTTATATGGATTAACCCTATTGCCAGGGATTTCCCATATATTCTTACTGTACATTCGCTATTAATGCATTTGGAGCTGCTTTGAAGCTTAAAAGGTTAGGAACAGTTTAAATGTCCAGAAACCCTGCAGATCAAATCACCTGTTTTGCCCTTGTTACATGGAAGTACCTATTTCCGTTGATTTCCCATGTTTCTGACACCATTGTGTATTTTTACTGTATTTGAGGCAGTAGGAGCAGCATTCTAGCCTGAAATGTCCAAAATGACAGAAACGGTTTAAAAGTACAGGAACCCTGCAGTTCAGCATCCAATCACCTGTTTTGCCATAGTTACATGGATTTTCATTCAATTGCAGTGATTTCACTTATTTCAGACATCTTTTTGTATTTTAACTGAACACTCGATATTCAGTCACTTGTAGCAGCTTTCTAGACTGAAATGCCCAAAATAAAATAAATGTGTAAAATGTAAAGAAACCCTGCAGATCTGCATCAAATCAACCGTTTTACACGCATGTCCATTCATTTGCAGTTTTTCACCTGTTTCAGACATCGTTTTGTATTTTAACTGAAGAGTCACTTACAGGAGCTTTCTAAACTAAAATGCCCAAAATAAAATAAATGTGTGAAATGTAGAGAAACCCTGCAGATTAGCATCCAATCTCCTGTTTTGCCATATTCAAGCATTTCCAAGTATTTGCAGTAATTTCACTTGTTTCGGTCACTTGTAGGAGCTTTCTACCTTTAAATGCCCGAAATGTGTTAAATGTACAGAAACCCTGCAGATCTGCATCAAATCACCTGCTTTGTCCTAGTTACATGCATTTCCATTCATTCACATGTTTCAGACATATTTTTCTGTTTTAACTGAACAGTCGATATTCAGTCACTTACAGGAGCTTTTTTAGAATGAAATGCCCAAGATAAGAGAAATGTGTTAACTTTACAGAAACCCTGCAGATTTAAATCCAATCACCTGTTTTGCCATAGTTTCAAGGATTTCCATTCATTTGCAGTGATTTCACTTGTTTCAGCGATCATTGTTTGTTTTTACTCAACCTTCGTTATTCAGGCACTTGTAGGAGCTTTCTCCCTTTAAATGCCCGATATAAGTTAAATGTGTTAACTGTACAGAAACCCTGCAGATGTGCATCCAATCACCTGCTTTGCCATAGTTTCAAGCATTTCCATTTATTTGCAGTGATTTCACTTGTTTCAGTCACTTGTAGGAGCTTTCTACCTTTAAATGCCCGAAATGTGTTAAATGTACAGAAATCCTGCAGATCAGCATCAAATCACCTGCTTTGCCTTTCATTCACCTGTTTCAGACATCTTTTTCTGTTTTAACTGAATAGTTGATATTCAGTCACTTACAGGAACTTTCTAAAATGAAATGCCCAAGATAAGAGAAATTTGTGAAATGTACAGAAACCCTGCCGATCTGCATCAATCACCTGTTTTGCAATAGTTTCAAGCATTTCCATTGATTTGCAGCAATTTCACTTGTTTCAGCGATCATTGTTTGTTTTTACTCAACCTTCGTTATTCAGGCACTTGTAGGAGCTTTCTGCCTCTAAATGCCCGAAATAAGTTAAATGTGTTAACTGTACAGAAACCCTGCAGATGTGCATCAAATCAACTGGTTTGACCTAGTTACATGCATTCGCCTTTTTCAGACATCTTTTTCTGTTTTAACTGAACAGTCGATATTCAGTCACTTCTAGGAGCTTTCTAGACTCAAATGCCCAACATTAGAAAAGGGGGAAATTTACAGAAACCCTGCAGATCAGCATCAAATCACCTGTTTGCTTAGTTTCATGGATTTCCATTCAATTGCAGTGATTGCAATTATTTCAGTCATCTTTTTGTATTTTAACTGAAGTCACTTACAGGAGCTTTCTAAACTAAAATGCCCAAGATAAGAGAAAGCTGTTAACAGTACAGAAACCCTGCAGATTTGCATCCAATCACCTGTTTGCCATAGTTTCAAGCATTTCCATTTATTTGCAGTGATTTCACTTGTTTCAGCGATTACTTTTTGTTTTTACTCTAATGTCGTTATTCAGAGACTTCTAGGAGCTGTCTACCTGTAAGTGCCCGAAATAAGTTAAATGTGTTAACTGTACAGAAACCCTGCAGATCTGCATCAAATCAACCGTTTTGCTCTAGTTAAATGCATGTCCATTCATTTGCAGTTTTTCACCTGTTTCAGACATCGTTTTGTATTTTAACTGAATAGTCTATAGACTGAAATGCCCAAAATAAAATAAAAGTGTGAAATGTAGAGAAACCCTGCAGATTAGCATCCAATCTCCTGTTTTGCCATATTCAAGCATTTCCAAGTATTTGCAGTAATTTCACTTGTTTCGGTTACTTGTAGGAGCTTTCTACCTTTAAATGCCCGAAATGTGTTAAACGTACAGAAATCCTGCAGATCAGCATCAAATCACCTGCTTTGCTTTTTATTCACCTGTTTCAGAAATCTTTTTCTGTTTTAACTGAATAGTTGATATTCAGTCACATAAAGGAGCTTTCTAGAATGAAATGCCCAAGATAAGAGAAATGTGTCAACTGTACAGAAACCCTGCAGATTTGAATCCAATCACCTGTTTTGCCATAGTTTCAAGCATTTCCATTTATTTGGAGTCATTTCACTTGTTTCAGCGATCATTGTTTGTTTTTACTCAACCTTCGTTATTCAGGCACTTGTAGGAGCTTTCTCCCTCTAAATGCCCGATATGTTAAATGTGTTAACTGTACAGAAACCCTGCAAATCTGCATCGATCAACTGTTTGGCCCTAGTTACATGCATGTCCATTGATTTGCAGTTTTTTACCTGTTTCAGACATCGTTTTGTATTTTAACTGAATAGACCGAAATGCCCAAAATAAAATAAATGTGTGAAATGTACAGAAACCCTGCCGATCTGCATCAATCACCTGTTTTGCTATAGTTTCAAGCATTTCCATTTAATTGCAGTGATTTCACTTGTTTCAGTGATCATTGTTTGCTTTTATTCAACAGTCGGTATTCAGACACTTGTAGGAGCTTTCTAGACTGAAAAGCCCAACATTACAGAAAAGGGGGAAATTTACAGAAACACTGCAGATTAGCATCAAATCACCTGTTTGCCCCAGTGACATGGATTTCCATTCAATTGCAGTGATTTCACTTATTTCAGACATCTTTTTGTATTTTAACTGAACACTCGATATTCAGTCACTTGTAGCAGCTTTCTAGACTGAAATGCCCAAAATAAGAGAAATGTGTGAACTGTACAGAAACCCTGCAGATTTGAATCCAATCACCTGTTTTGCCATAGTTTCAAGCATTTCCATTTATTTGGAGTCATTTTACTTGTTTCAGCGATCATTGTTTGTTTTTCCTCAACCTTCGTTATTCAGGCACTTGTAGGAGCTTTCTCCCTCTAAATGCCCGATATGTTAAATGTGTTAACTGTACAGAAACCCTGCAAATCTGCATCAATCAACTGTTTGGCCCTAGTTACATGCATGTCCATTGATTTGCAGTTTTTTACCTGTTTCAGACTTCGTTTTGTATTTTAACTGAACAGTCAGACTGAAATGCCCAAAATAAAATAAATGTGTGAAATGTAGAGAAACCCTGCAGATCAGCATCCAATCACCTGCTTTGCCATAGTTTCAAGCATTTCCATTGATTTGCAGTGATTTCACTTGTTTCAGTCCCTTGTAGGAGCTTTCTACCTTCAAATGCCCGAAATGTGTTAAATGTACAGAAATCCTGCAGATCACCATCAAAGCACCTGCTTTGCCTTTTATTCACCTGTTTCAGACATCTTTTTCTGTTTTAACTGAATAGTTGATATTCAGTCACATAAAGGAGCTTTCTAGAATGAAATGCCCAAGATAAGAGAAATGTGTGAAATGTACAGAAACCCTGCCGATCTGCATCAATCACCTGTTTTGCTATAGTTTCAATCATTTCCATTTAATTGCAGTGATTTCACTTGTTTCAGTGATCATTGTTTGTTTTTATTCAACAGTCGGTATTCAGACACTTGTAGGAGCTTTCTAGACTGAAAAGCCCAACATTACAGAAAAGGGGGAAATTTACAGAAACACTGCAGATCAGCATCCAATCACCTGCACATCTGCATCAAATCCACTGGTTTGACCGACGTACATGCACTCGCCTTTAACAGACATCTTTTTCTGTTTTCACTGAACAGTCGATATTCAGTCACTTGTAGGAGCTTTCTAGACTGAAATGCACAACATTAGAAAAGGGGGAAATTGACAGAAACCCTGCAGATCAGCATCCAATCACCTGTTTGCCCCAGTGACATGGATTTCTATGCAATTGCAGTGATTTCACTTATTTCAGACATCTTTTTGTATTTTAACTGAATAGTCTATAGACTGAAATGCCCAAAATAAATGTGTGAAATGTAGAGAAACCCTGCAGATTAGCATCCAATCTCCTGTTTTGCCATATGCAAGCATTTCCAAGTATTTGCAGTAATTTCACTTGTTTCGGTCACTTGTAGGAGCTTTCTACCTTTAAATGCCCGAAATGTGTTAAATAGCAGATCAGCATCTGCTGATCAGCATCAAATCACCTGTTTGCCCTAGTTACATGGATTTCCATTCAATTGCAGTGATTTCACTTATTTCAGACATCTTTTTGTATTTTAACTGAACAGTCACTTACAGGAGCTTTCTAGACTAAAATGCCCAAGATAAGAGAAAGGTGTTAACAGTACAGAAACCCTGCAGATTTGCATCCAATCACCTGTTTTGCCGTAGTTTCAAGCATTTCCATTTCTTTGCAGTGATTTGTTTCAGCGATTAGTTTTTGTTTTTACTCTACTGTCTTTATTCAGAGACTTGTAGGAAGTTTCTACCTTCAAATGCCCAAGATCAGAGAAATGTGTTAAATGTAAAGAAACCCTGCAGATCTGCATCAATTCAACTGTTTTGCTCTAGTTACATGCGTCCATTCATTTGCAGTTTTTCACCTGTTTCATACATCGATTTGTATTTTAACTGAACAGTCGATAGAATGAACTGCCCAAAATATAATCAATGTGTGAAATGTAGAGAAAACCTGCAGATTAGCATCCAATCTCCTGTTTTGCCATAGTTTCAAGCATTTCCAAGTATTTGCAGTGATTTCACTTTTTTCAGTCACTTTTAGGAGCTTTCCACCTTTAAATGCCAGAAATCAGTTAAATGTGTTAAATGTAGAGAAATAGTGCAAATCAGCATCAAATCACCTGCTTTGCCCTAGTTACATGCTTTGCCTTTCATTCACCTGTTTCAGACATCTTTTTCTGATTTAACTGAACAGTCGATATTCAGTCACTTGTAGGAGCTTTCTAGACTGAAATGCACAACATTAGAAAAGGGGGAAATTTACAGAAACCCTGCAGATCAGCATCAAATCACCTGTTTGCCCCAGTGACATGGATTTCCATTCAATTGCAGTGATTTCACTTATTTCAGACATCTTTTTGTATTTTAACTGAACAGTCGATATTCAGTCACTTGTAGGAGTTTTCTAGACTGAAATGACCAAAATAATAGAAAAGGGGGAAATTGACAGAAACCCTGCAGATCAGCATCACCTGTTTGCCCCAGTGACATGGATTTCCATTCAATTGCAGTGATTTCACTTATTTCAGACATCTTTTTGTATTTTAACTGAACACTCCCTATTCAATCACTTGTAGCAGCTTTCTAGACTGAAATGCCCAAAATAAAATAAATGTGTAAAATGTAAAGAAACCCTGCAGATCTGCATCAATTCAACCGTTTTGCTCTAGTTACATGCATGGCCATTCATTTGCAGTTTTTCACCTGTTTCAGAAATCTTTTTCTGTTTTAACTGCATAGTTGATATTCAGCCACTTACAGGAGCTTTCTAGAATGAAATGCCCAAGATAACAGAAAAACGGTACAGAAACCCTGCCGATCTGCATCAATCACCTGTTTTGCTATAGTTTCAATCATTTCCATTTAATTGCAGTGATTTCACTTGTTTCAGTGATCATTGTTTGTTTTTATTCAACAGTCGGTATTCAGACACTTGTAGGAGCTTTCTAGACTGAAAAGCCCAACATTACAGAAAAGGGGGAAATTTACAGAAACACTGCAGATCAGCATCCAATCACCTGCACATCTGCATCGAATCCACTGGTTTGACCGACGTACATGCACTCGCCTTTTTCAGACATCTTTTTCTGTTTTCACTGAACAGTCGATATTCAGTCACTTGTAGGAGCTTTCTAGACTGAAATGCACAACGTTAGAAAAGGGGGAAATTGACAGAAACCCTGCAGATCAGCATCCAATCACCTGTTTGCCCCAGTGACATGGATTTCCATGCAATTGCAGTGATTTCACTTATTTCAGACATCTTTTTCTATTTTAACTGAATAGTCTATAGACTGAAATGCCCAAAATAAAATAAATGTGTGAAATGTAGAGAAACCCTGCAGATTAGCATCCAATCTCCTGTTTTGCCATATGCAAGCATTTCCAAGTATTTGCAGTAATTTCACTTGTTTCGGTCACTTGTAGGAGCTTTCTATCTTTAAATGCCCGAAATGTGTTAAATAGCAGATCAGCATCTGCTGATCAGCATCAAATCACCTGTTTGCCCTAGTTACATGGATTTCCATTCAAATGCAGTGATTTCACTTATTTCAGACATCTTTTTGTATTTTAACTGAACAGTCACTTACAGGAGCTTTCTAGACTAAAATGCCCAAGATAAGAGAAAGGTGTTAACAGTACAGAAACCCTGCAGATTTGCATCCAATCACCTGTTTTGCCGTAGTTTCAAGCATTTCCATTTCTTTGCAGTGATTTGTTTCAGCGATTAGTTTTTGTTTTTACTCTACTGTCTTTATTCAGAGACTTGTAGGAGGTTTCTACCTTCAAATGCCCAAGATCAGAGAAATGTGTTAAATGTAAAGAAACCCTGCAGATCTGCATCAATTCAACTGTTTTGCTCTAGTTACATGCATGTCCATTCATTTGCAGTTTTTCACCTGTTTCATACATCGATTTGTATTTTAACTGAACAGTCGATAGAATGAACTGCCCAAAATATAATCAATGTGTGAAATGTAGAGAAAACCTGCAGATTAGCATCCAATCTCCTGTTTTGCCATAGTTTCAAGCATTTCCAAGTATTTGCAGTGATTTCACTTTTTTCAGTCACTTTTAGGAGCTTTCCACCTTTAAATGCCAGAAATCAGTTAAATGTGTTAAATGTAGAGAAATAGTGCAAATCAGCATCAAATCACCTGCTTTGCCCTAGTTACATGCTTTGCCTTTCATTCACCTGTTTCAGACATCTTTTTCTGATTTAACTGAACAGTCGATATTCAGTCACTTGTAGGAGCTTTCTAGACTGAAATGCACAACATTAGAAAAGGGGGAAATTTACAGAAACCCTGCAGATCAGCATCAAATCACCTGTTTGCCCCAGTGACATGGATTTCCATTCAATTGCAGTGATTTCACTTATTTCAGACATCTTTTTGTATTTTAACTGAACAGTCGATATTCAGTCACTTGTAGGAGTTTTCTAGACTGAAATGACCAAAATAATAGAAAAGGGGGAAATTGACAGAAACCCTGCAGATCAGCATCACCTGTTTGCCCCAGTGACATGGATTTCCATTCAATTGCAGTGATTTCACTTATTTCAGACATCTTTTTGTATTTTAACTGAACACTCCCTATTCAATCACTTGTAGCAGCTTTCTAGACTGAAATGCCCAAAATAAAATAAATGTGTAAAATGTAAAGAAACCCTGCAGATCTGCATCAATTCAACCGTTTTGCTCTAGTTACATGCATGGCCATTCATTTGCAGTTTTTCACCTGTTTCAGAAATCTTTTTCTGTTTTAACTGCATAGTTGATATTCAGCCACTTACAGGAGCTTTCTAGAATGAAATGCCCAAGATAACAGAAAAACGGTACAGAAACCCTGCCGATCTGCATCAATCACCTGTTTTGCTATAGTTTCAATCATTTCCATTTAATTGCAGTGATTTCACTTGTTTCAGTGATCATTGTTTGTTTTTATTCAACAGTCGGTATTCAGACACTTGTAGGAGCTTTCTAGACTGAAAAGCCCAACATTACAGAAAAGGGGGAAATTTACAGAAACACTGCAGATCAGCATCCAATCACCTGCACATCTGCATCGAATCCACTGGTTTGACCGACGTACATGCACTCGCCTTTTTCAGACATCTTTTTCTGTTTTCACTGAACAGTCGATATTCAGTCACTTGTAGGAGCTTTCTAGACTGAAATGCACAACATTAGAAAAGGGGGAAATTGACAGAAACCCTGCAGATCAGCATCCAATCACCTGTTTGCCCCAGTGACATGGATTTCCATGCAATTGCAGTGATTTCACTTATTTCAGACATCTTTTTCTATTTTAACTGAATAGTCTATAGACTGAAATGCCCAAAATAAAATAAATGTGTGAAATGTAGAGAAACCCTGCAGATTAGCATCCAATCTCCTGTTTTGCCATATGCAAGCATTTCCAAGTATTTGCAGTAATTTCACTTGTTTCGGTCACTTGTAGGAGCTTTCTACCTTTAAATGCCCGAAATGTGTTAAATAGCAGATCAGCATCTGCTGATCAGCATCAAATCACCTGTTTGCCCTAGTTACATGGATTTCCATTCAAATGCAGTGATTTCACTTATTTCAGACATCTTTTTGTATTTTAACTGAACAGTCACTTACAGGAGCTTTCTAGACTAAAATGCCCAAGATAAGAGAAAGGTGTTAACAGTACAGAAACCCTGCAGATTTGCATCCAATCACCTGTTTTGCCGTAGTTTCAAGCATTTCCATTTCTTTGCAGTGATTTGTTTCAGCGATTAGTTTTTGTTTTTACTCTACTGTCTTTATTCAGAGACTTGTAGGAGGTTTCTACCTTCAAATGCCCAAGATCAGAGAAATGTGTTAAATGTAAAGAAACCCTGCAGATCTGCATCAATTCAACTGTTTTGCTCTAGTTACATGCATGTCCATTCATTTGCAGTTTTTCACCTGTTTCATACATCGATTTGTATTTGACCTGAACAGTCGATAGAATGAACTGCCCAAAATATAATCAATGTGTGAAATGTAGAGAAAACCTGCAGATTAGCATCCAATCTCCTGTTTTGCCATAGTTTCAAGCATTTCCATTCATTTGCAGTGATTTCACTTTTTTCAGTCACTTGTAGGCGCTTTGTACCTTTAAATGCCAGAAATCAGTTAAATGTGTTAAATGTAGAGAAATAGTGCAAATCAGCATCAAATCACCTGCTTTGCCCTAGTTACATGCTTTGCCTTTCATTCACCTGTTTCAGACATCTTTTTCTGATTTAACTGAACAGTCGATATTCAGTCACTTGTAGGAGCTTTCTAGACTGAAATGCACAACATTAGAAAAGGGGGAAATTTACAGAAACCCTGCAGATCAGCATCAAATCACCTGTTTGCCCCAGTGACATGGATTTCCATTCAATTGCAGTGATTTCACTTATTTCAGACATCTTTTTGTATTTTAACTGAACAGTCGATATTCAGTCACTTGTAGGAGTTTTCTAGACTGAAATGACCAAAATAATAGAAAAGGGGGAAATTGACAGAAACCCTGCAGATCAGCATCACCTGTTTGCCCCAGTGACATGGATTTCCATTCAATTGCAGTGATTTCACTTATTTCAGACATCTTTTTGTATTTTAACTGAACACTCCCTATTCAATCACTTGTAGCAGCTTTCTAGACTGAAATGCCCAAAATAAAATAAATGTGTGAAATGTAGAGAAACCCTGCAGATTAGCATCCAATCTCCTGTTTTGCCATATGCAAGCATTTCCAAGTATTTGCAGTAATTTCACTTGTTTCGGTCACTTGTAGGAGCTTTCTACCTTTAAATGCCCGAAATGTGTTAAATAGCAGATCAGCATCTGCTGATCAGCATCAAATCACCTGTTTGCCCTAGTTACATGGATTTCCATTCAAATGCAGTGATTTCACTTATTTCAGACATCTTTTTGTATTTTAACTGAACAGTCACTTACAGGAGCTTTCTAGACTAAAATGCCCAAGATAAGAGAAAGGTGTTAACAGTACAGAAACCCTGCAGATTTGCATCCAATCACCTGTTTTGCCGTAGTTTCAAGCATTTCCATTTCTTTGCAGTGATTTGTTTCAGCGATTAGTTTTTGTTTTTACTCTACTGTCTTTATTCAGAGACTTGTAGGAGGTTTCTACCTTCAAATGCCCAAGATCAGAGAAATGTGTTAAATGTAAAGAAACCCTGCAGATCTGCATCAATTCAACTGTTTTGCTCTAGTTACATGCATGTCCATTCATTTGCAGTTTTTCACCTGTTTCATACATCGATTTGTATTTGAACTGAACAGTCGATAGAATGAACTGCCCAAAATATAATCAATGTGTGAAATGTAGAGAAAACCTGCAGATTAGCATCCAATCTCCTGTTTTGCCATAGTTTCAAGCATTTCCATTCATTTGCAGTGATTTCACTTTTTTCAGTCACTTGTAGGCGCTTTGTACCTTTAAATGCCAGAAATCAGTTAAATGTGTTAAATGTAGAGAAATAGTGCAAATCAGCATCAAATCACCTGCTTTGCCCTAGTTACATGCTTTGCCTTTCATTCACCTGTTTCAGACATCTTTTTCTGATTTAACTGAACAGTCGATATTCAGTCACTTGTAGGAGCTTTCTAGACTGAAATGCACAACATTAGAAAAGGGGGAAATTTACAGAAACCCTGCAGATCAGCATCAAATCACCTGTTTGCCCCAGTGACATGGATTTCCATTCAATTGCAGTGATTTCACTTATTTCAGACATCTTTTTGTATTTTAACTGAACAGTCGATATTCAGTCACTTGTAGGAGTTTTCTAGACTGAAATGACCAAAATAATAGAAAAGGGGGAAATTGACAGAAACCCTGCAGATCAGCATCACCTGTTTGCCCCAGTGACATGGATTTCCATTCAATTGCAGTGATTTCACTTATTTCAGACATCTTTTTGTATTTTAACTGAACACTCCCTATTCAATCACTTGTAGCAGCTTTCTAGACTGAAATGCCCAAAATAAAATAAATGTGTAAAATGTAAAGAAACCCTGCAGATCTGCATCAATTCAACCGTTTTGCTCTAGTTACATGCATGGCCATTCATTTGCAGTTTTTCACCTGTTTCAGAAATCTTTTTCTGTTTTAACTGCATAGTTGATATTCAGCCACTTACAGGAGCTTTCTAGAATGAAATGCCCAAGATAACAGAAAAACGGTACAGAAACCCTGCCGATCTGCATCAATCACCTGTTTTGCTATAGTTTCAATCATTTCCATTTAATTGCAGTGATTTCACTTGTTTCAGTGATCATTGTTTGTTTTTATTCAACAGTCGGTATTCAGACACTTGTAGGAGCTTTCTAGACTGAAAAGCCCAACATTACAGAAAAGGGGGAAATTTACAGAAACACTGCAGATCAGCATCCAATCACCTGCACATCTGCATCGAATCCACTGGTTTGACCGACGTACATGCACTCGCCTTTTTCAGACATCTTTTTCTGTTTTCACTGAACAGTCGATATTCAGTCACTTGTAGGAGCTTTCTAGACTGAAATGCACAACGTTAGAAAAGGGGGAAATTGACAGAAACCCTGCAGATCAGCATCCAATCACCTGTTTGCCCCAGTGACATGGATTTCCATGCAATTGCAGTGATTTCACTTATTTCAGACATCTTTTTCTATTTTAACTGAATAGTCTATAGACTGAAATGCCCAAAATAAAATAAATGTGTGAAATGTAGAGAAACCCTGCAGATTAGCATCCAATCTCCTGTTTTGCCATATGCAAGCATTTCCAAGTATTTGCAGTAATTTCACTTGTTTCGGTCACTTGTAGGAGCTTTCTACCTTTAAATGCCCGAAATGTGTTAAATAGCAGATCAGCATCTGCTGATCAGCATCAAATCACCTGTTTGCCCTAGTTACATGGATTTCCATTCAAATGCAGTGATTTCACTTATTTCAGACATCTTTTTGTATTTTAACTGAACAGTCACTTACAGGAGCTTTCTAGACTAAAATGCCCAAGATAAGAGAAAGGTGTTAACAGTACAGAAACCCTGCAGATTTGCATCCAATCACCTGTTTTGCCGTAGTTTCAAGCATTTCCATTTCTTTGCAGTGATTTGTTTCAGCGATTAGTTTTTGTTTTTACTCTACTGTCTTTATTCAGAGACTTGTAGGAGGTTTCTACCTTCAAATGCCCAAGATCAGAGAAATGTGTTAAATGTAAAGAAACCCTGCAGATCTGCATCAATTCAACTGTTTTGCTCTAGTTACATGCATGTCCATTCATTTGCATTTTCACCTGTTTCATACATCGATTTGTATTTTAACTGAACAGTCGATAGAATGAACTGCCCAAAATATAATCAATGTGTGAAATGTAGAGAAAACCTGCAGATTAGCATCCAATCTCCTGTTTTGCCATAGTTTCAAGCATTTCCAAGTATTTGCAGTGATTTCACTTTTTTCAGTCACTTTTAGGAGCTTTCCACCTTTAAATGCCAGAAATCAGTTAAATGTGTTAAATGTAGAGAAATAGTGCAAATCAGCATCAAATCACCTGCTTTGCCCTAGTTACATGCTTTGCCTTTCATTCACCTGTTTCAGACATCTTTTTCTGATTTAACTGAACAGTCGATATTCAGTCACTTGTAGGAGCTTTCTAGACTGAAATGCACAACATTAGAAAAGGGGGAAATTGACAGAAACCCTGCAGATCAGCATCACCTGTTTGCCCCAGTGACATGGATTTCCATTCAATTGCAGTGATTTCACTTATTTCAGACATCTTTTTGTATTTTAACTGAACACTCCCTATTCAATCACTTGTAGCAGCTTTCTAGACTGAAATGCCCAAAATAAAATAAATGTGTAAAATGTAAAGAAACCCTGCAGATCTGCATCAATTCAACCGTTTTGCTCTAGTTACATGCATGGCCATTCATTTGCAGTTTTTCACCTGTTTCAGAAATCTTTTTCTGTTTTAACTGCATAGTTGATATTCAGCCACTTACAGGAGCTTTCTAGAATGAAATGCCCAAGATAACAGAAAAACGGTACAGAAACCCTGCCGATCTGCATCAATCACCTGTTTTGCTATAGTTTCAATCATTTCCATTTAATTGCAGTGATTTCACTTGTTTCAGTGATCATTGTTTGTTTTTATTCAACAGTCGGTATTCAGACACTTGTAGGAGCTTTCTAGACTGAAAAGCCCAACATTACAGAAAAGGGGGAAATTTACAGAAACACTGCAGATCAGCATCCAATCACCTGCACATCTGCATCGAATCCACTGGTTTGACCGACGTACATGCACTCGCCTTTTTCAGACATCTTTTTCTGTTTTCACTGAACAGTCGATATTCAGTCACTTGTAGGAGCTTTCTAGACTGAAATGCACAACGTTAGAAAAGGGGGAAATTGACAGAAACCCTGCAGATCAGCATCCAATCACCTGTTTGCCCCAGTGACATGGATTTCCATGCAATTGCAGTGATTTCACTTATTTCAGACATCTTTTTCTATTTTAACTGAATAGTCTATAGACTGAAATGCCCAAAATAAAATAAATGTGTGAAATGTAGAGAAACCCTGCAGATTAGCATCCAATCTCCTGTTTTGCCATATGCAAGCATTTCCAAGTATTTGCAGTAATTTCACTTGTTTCGGTCACTTGTAGGAGCTTTCTACCTTTAAATGCCCGAAATGTGTTAAATAGCAGATCAGCATCTGCTGATCAGCATCAAATCACCTGTTTGCCCTAGTTACATGGATTTCCATTCAAATGCAGTGATTTCACTTATTTCAGACATCTTTTTGTATTTTAACTGAACAGTCACTTACAGGAGCTTTCTAGACTAAAATGCCCAAGATAAGAGAAAGGTGTTAACAGTACAGAAACCCTGCAGATTTGCATCCAATCACCTGTTTTGCCGTAGTTTCAAGCATTTCCATTTCTTTGCAGTGATTTGTTTCAGCGATTAGTTTTTGTTTTTACTCTACTGTCTTTATTCAGAGACTTGTAGGAGGTTTCTACCTTCAAATGCCCAAGATCAGAGAAATGTGTTAAATGTAAAGAAACCCTGCAGATCTGCATCAATTCAACTGTTTTGCTCTAGTTACATGCATGTCCATTCATTTGCATTTTCACCTGTTTCATACATCGATTTGTATTTTAACTGAACAGTCGATAGAATGAACTGCCCAAAATATAATCAATGTGTGAAATGTAGAGAAAACCTGCAGATTAGCATCCAATCTCCTGTTTTGCCATAGTTTCAAGCATTTCCAAGTATTTGCAGTGATTTCACTTTTTTCAGTCACTTTTAGGAGCTTTCCACCTTTAAATGCCAGAAATCAGTTAAATGTGTTAAATGTAGAGAAATAGTGCAAATCAGCATCAAATCACCTGCTTTGCCCTAGTTACATGCTTTGCCTTTCATTCACCTGTTTCAGACATCTTTTTCTGATTTAACTGAACAGTCGATATTCAGTCACTTGTAGGAGCTTTCTAGACTGAAATGCACAACATTAGAAAAGGGGGAAATTTACAGAAACCCTGCAGATCAGCATCAAATCACCTGTTTGCCCCAGTGACATGGATTTCCATTCAATTGCAGTGATTTCACTTATTTCAGACATCTTTTTGTATTTTAACTGAACAGTCGATATTCAGTCACTTGTAGGAGTTTTCTAGACTGAAATGACCAAAATAATAGAAAAGGGGGAAATTGACAGAAACCCTGCAGATCAGCATCACCTGTTTGCCCCAGTGACATGGATTTCCATTCAATTGCAGTTTCACTTATTTCAAACATCTTTTTGTACTTTAACTGAACAGTCACTTACAGTAGCTTTGTAAACTAAAACGCCCAAGATAAGACAAAGGTGTTAACAGTACAGAAACCCTGCAGGTTTGCATCCAATCACCTGTTTTGCCATAGTTTCAAGCATTTCCATTTATTTGCAGTGATTTCACTTGTTTCAGTGATCATTGTTTGTTTTTATTCAACCGTCGTTATTCAGGCACTTGTAGGAGCTTTCTAGACTGAAATACCCGAAATAAGAGAAATGTGTTACAGGTACAGAAACCCTGCAGATCTGCATCAAATCAACCGTTTTGCAATAGTTACATGCATGGCCATTCATTTGCAGTTTTTCACCTGTTTCAGACATCGTTTTTTATTTTAACTGAATAGACTGAAATGCCCAAAATAAAATAAATGTGTGAAATGTAGAGAAACCCTGCAGATTAGCATCCAATCTCCTGTTTTGCCATATTCAAGCATTTCCATTTATTTGCAGTGATTTCACTTGTTTCAGTCCCTTGTATTAGCTTTCTACCTTCAAATGCTCGAAATGTGTTAAATGTACAGAAATCCTGCAGATCAGCATCAAAGCACCTGCTTTGCCTTTTATTCACCTGTTTCAGACATCTTTTTCTGTTTTAACTGAATAGTTGATATTCAGTCACATAAAGGAGCTTTCTAGAATGAAATGCCCAAGATAAGAGAAATGTGTGAAATGTACAGAAACCCTGCCGATCTGCATCAATCACCTGTTTTGCTATAGTTTCAAGCATTTCCATTTAATTGCAGTGATTTCACTTGTTTCAGTGATCATTGTTTGTTTTTATTCAACAGTCGGTATTCAGACACTTGTAGGAGCTTTCTAGACTGAAAAGCCCAACATTACAGAAAAGGGGGAAATTTACAGAAACACTGCAGATTAGCATCAATTCACCTGTTTGCCCCAGTGACATGGATTTCCATTCAATTGCAGTGATTTCATTTATTTCAGACATCTTTTTGTATTTTAACTGAACACTCGATATTCAGTCACTTGTAGCAGCTTTCTAGACTGAAATGCCCAAAATAAAATAAATGTGTAAAATGTAAAGTAACCCTGCAGATCTGCATCAAATCAACCGTTTTGCTCTAGTTAAATGCATGTCCATTCATTTGCAGTTTTTCACCTGTTTCAGACATCGTTTTGTATTTTAACTGAATAGTCTATAGACTGAAATGCCCAAAATAAAATAAATGTGTGAAATGTAGAGAAACCCTGCAGATTAGCATCCAATCTCCTGTTTTGCCATATTCAAGCATTTCCAAGTATTTGCAGTAATTTCACTTGTTTCGGTTACTTGTAGGAGCTTTCTACCTTTAAATGCCCGAAATGTGTTAAACGTACAGAAATCCTGCAGATCAGCATCAAAGCACCTGCTTTGCTTTTTATTCACCTGTTTCAGAAATCTTTTTCTGTTTTAACTGAATAGTTGATATTCAGCCACATAAAGGAGCTTTCTAGAATGAAATGCCCAAGATAAGAGAAATGTGTGAACTGTACAGAAACCCTGCAGATTTGAATCCAATCACCTGTTTTGCCATAGTTTCAAGCATTTCCATTTATTTGGAGTCATTTTACTTGTTTCAGCGATCATTGTTTGTTTTTACTCAACCTTCGTTATTCAGGCACTTGTAGGAGCTTTCTCCCTCTAAATGCCCGATATGTTAAATGTGTTCACTGTACAGAAACCCGGCAGATTTGAATCCAATCACCTGTTTTGCCATAGTTTCAAGCATTTCCATTTATTTGGAGTCATTTTACTTGGATTACATGTCAATAAATGTTTCAACTAAACTAAACTATTTCCTAAACCATAATAAAAGCAATATCCTGGGTACTTGACATCTCGATGTAAATTTATTGTTCTCTGATAACCTTCGATCACAGATACTTGGTGGTATTTGGGTTCACCTAATGGCCAGCTTTTCTTGGGAAGAATCTGAAAATGTTTACATTGTAGGTGCCATCTTGTGTGTAAGATTGTCTCTTGAGGGCCGTTGAGTCATGTTTAATTTACAACACCATTTGGAGGATGAGATTGGGAGGATGTTTTATGTTCTGGTGTTCTGTGTTCTTCCTTTGTAATGCTAGAATGTGAGGTGTGAACTTTAGCCTGGTATACTTTTAAATGTCTCTGCTTTCTCTTGACACATCTCTTCGAGGCTTGAGAGAAACCAGCGTTCAAATTTTGATTTTATACCAATGGCCGTATCAAAAGTCTTTATCGGAACACAAACATTGCATACACTTTGCAGGACACTACCACTAGAGACTCCTTTCCATCCATTATATGCCTTTTTATTCATGTGATATCTCAGACAGTGGTTTTCTTCCCACCGATAGTTTTTAGGCCAAACTACATCACCAGATTTGCTTCTGTGTGGGAAGGCCCAAGACAATTCCCATAACACCTACCATGTGATTTGCACTAATGGTACAGACACTTCTTACATCATCATCATCCCTCGCTGGGGGTCGACCATTTTGGTGTGTAGTTACCACGTTGCTCACCTGCTCACCACGTTGCTCACCTTTTTATGCATGTAAGATATGCTAGCCAAAAAAACAAAAACTAAAATTAAGTTTAGAAAAACCTAAAATTATTAGATCTTAAAAAATTTTTTTTTGCTGTTTGGAGTCTCCCCTAATGTTAATATTACAAGGATAATACTGCTTTGTTACATTTTGAGATGAGCCTTGTAAATATTGTGTTAAAAGGGTCCAGTTTTAAAAGGTGGTGGACATGAATTGATTAAATTTGGAAAGAATCAGATGGTGTGGCATGTGGATTGCATAACTCAAGCTAAGGTCTGCAATTTCCTCTCTTAAACACATTTTTAAAGTATTATTATTGAAACATTTTTAAAGAAGTTGATGCAGAAAAAATGGATAAAGGACAAACCAAGCTTCCGGAATGTGAGCAATCCATTCAAATTATGAATACCTGACAGCCTTTTCAAACTGTTGCCACATTGCTCTTTCAACCTGTTACAAAACAAAATTGAGCATTGGCAGACACCATGGAGAAAAATCTTTGTGCTTCTACCTAGTGGAACCCCTTAGACACTCCCTTTCCAGGGTGGGGCTTCACCCCCTATATCTGTGTCTTCCCACCACCCCAGCCAGCCACTCTAGATCCCAACCCTTCCTGAGACCATGTCTGAGTCCTGGGTATGTTGTCTTTTACTCCTTGGTTCTGTGTTTCTCCTGGGGCAACCAACTCAAGGAAATGTGCAGTTTAGAGCTCAACCACCAAGACCTATTCAACATTTGATGGAAAGATCCAAGCAAATTTGGCAAAAGAAATACAGAATTTTGTACAACCAGGCTGTCCAAGCTCATGAGATATCGCTGAATCATATGAACAAGAAACTTAACACTACCTACTGCAAGGCACCAGGAGTGACTACCCACATCGCGGTGCAGGTAAGACTGGGGTGATACTAGTTGGAGGAGAGGATGCTCAAGAAGATAATTGGCTTAAAATGGTTTTGAGGAAAATTGCATGCATTGTTCTGGCTGTGAATTTTACACAGAAGTTCAGCCAGGCAACTACCTGACTGTGCCAAGTCCTGGAGCCAGCCATGTACCTCCTCCCAAACTTGCCCAGTAAAATTTACATTGGATGAAGGGAGAAAAAGAGGATATAGTCAAGAACATGCAAATTAAATTTTTATAGGGGAGTAACAAGCTCATTTATGGATTAATCTGATTGTTTTTCAGGACACACATGTGCGTGTATACTACATCAATACAGTGGTGGTGCATGCCAAATGCCCTGAGAACCACACAGTTGTGAATCTCAAGGATTGCGAGATACCACCTGAGTCACCGGTAAGAAGAGGCCTCTATTTCAAGTCCTTAAGATGGGCCTGATGAAAGGAAGGGTGTGTGTTCCCACCCCCAGTTAAAATAAAAGGAGGGTAATGTTGTCCCTATCTACAAAAAGAGCAAAAAGGAGGAACCTGGGAACTACAGACAAGTTAGTCTGACATTAATCCCTGGGAAAATTTTGGAGCACTTTGTAATTGGCTCCCAATAACTTTTTTGTTTTTGTTTTAATATTTCACATTTAAAGAATTGTGGGTTCAATTTCTGATCAGAATAGTAGCTCAGAGTGAAACTATGGCAAAACAGGTGATTGGATTCAAATCTGCAGGGTTTCTGTACAGTTCACACATTTCTCTTATCTTGGGCATTTCATTCTAGAAAGCTCCTTTATGTGACTGAATATCAACTATTCAGTTAAAACAGAAAAAGATTTCTGAAACAGGTGAATAAAAAGCAAAGCAGGTGATTTGATGCTGATCTGCAGGATTTCTGTACGTTTAACACATTTCGGGCATTTGAAGGTAGAAAGCTCCTACAAGGGACTGAAACAAGTGAAATCACTGCAAATCAATGGAAATGCTTGAAACTATGGCAAAGCAGGTGATTGGATGCTGATCTGCAGGGTTTCTCTACATTTCACACATTTATTTTATTTTGGGCATTTCGGTCTATTCAGTTAAAATACAAAACGATGTCTGAAACAGGTAAAAAACTGCAAATCAATGGACATGCATGTAACTAGGGCCAAACAGTTGATCGATGCAGATTTGCAGGGTTTCTTTACATTTTACACATTTATTTTATTTTGGGCATTTCAGTCTAGAAAGCTGCTACAAGTGACTGAATATCGTGTGTTCAGTTAAAATACAAAAAGATGTCTGAAATAAGTGAAATCACTGCAATTGAATGGAAATCAATGTCACTGGGGCAAACAGGTGATTTGATGCTGATCTGCAGGGTTTCTGTCAATTTCCGCCTTTTCTGTTATTTTGGTCATTTCAGTCTAGAAAACTCCTACAAGTGACTGAATATCGACTGTTCAGTGAAAACAGAAAAAGATGTCTGAAAAAGGCGAGTGCATGTACGTCGGTCAAACCAGTTGATTTGATGCAGATGTGCAGGGTTTCTGTACCTGTAACACATTTCTCTTATTTCGGGTATTTCAGTCTAGAAAGCTCCTAAAAGTGCCTGAATATCGAGTGTTCAGTTAAAATACAAAAAGATGTCTGAAATAAGTGAAATCACTGCAATTGAATGGAAATCCATGTCACTGGGGCAAACAGGTGATTTGATGCTGATCTGCAGGGTTTCTGTCAATTTCCCCCTTTTCTGTTATTTTGGTCATTTCAGTCTAGAAAACTCCTACAAGTGACTGAATATCAACTGTTCAGTGAAAACAGAAAAGGATGTCTGAAAAAGGCGAATGCATGTAAGTCGGTCAAACCAGTTGATTTGATGCAGATGTGCAGGGTTTCTGTACCTGTAACACATTTCTCTTATTTCGGGTATTTCAGTCTAGAAAGTTCCTACAAGTGCCTGAATGACGACGGTTGAATAAAAACAAACAATGATCACTGAAACAAGTGAAATCACTGCAAATAAATGGAAATGCTTGAAACTATGGCAAAACAGGTGATTGGATGCAAACCTGCAGGGTTTCTGTACTGTTAACACCTTTGTCTTATCTTGGGCGTTTTAGTTTACTAAGCTACTGTAAGTGACTGTTCAGTTAAAGGACAAAAAGATGTTTGAAATAAGTGAAATCACTGCAATTGAATGGAAATCCATGTCACTGGGGCAAAGAGGTGATTAGATGCTGATCTGCAGGGTTTCTGTAAATTTCCCCCTTTTCTAATGTTGTGCATTTCAGTCTAGAAAGCTCGTACAAGTGACTGAATATCGACTGTTCAGTTAAAACAGAAAAAGATGTCTGAAACAGGTGAATGAAAGGCAAAGCATGTAACTAGGGCAAAGCAGGTGATTTGATGCTGATTTGCACTATTTCTCTACATTTAACACATTTAACTGATTTCTGGCATTTAAAGGTCGAAAGCTCCTACAAGTGACTGAAAAAAGTGAAATCACTGCAAATACTTGGAAATGCTTGAAACTATGGCAAAACAGGAGATTGGATGCTAATCTCAAGGTTTGTCTACATTGAAACCATTTAACATTTCTGGCATTTAAAGGTACAAAGCGCCTACAAGTGAATGAAACAAGTGAAATCACTGCAAATGAATGGAAATGCTTGAAACTATGGCAAAACAGGAGATCGGATGCTAATCTGCAGGGTTTCTCTACATTTCACACATTGATTATATTTTGGGCAGTTCATTCTATCGACTGTTCAGTTAAAATACAAAACGATATATGAAACAGGTGAAAAACTGCAATTGAATGAAAAGCCATGTAACTATGGCAAAACAGGTGATTGGATGCTGAGCTGCAGGGTTTCTGTAAATTTCACCTTTTTCTGTTATTTTGGGCATTTCAGGTTAGAAAGCGCCACCAAGTGCCAGAATAGCGATGGTTCAGTGAAAATACAAAACGATTTCTGCAAGAAGTGAAATCACTGCAATTGAATGGAAATCCATGTAACTGGGCAAAACAGGTGATTGGATGCTGACCTGCAGGGTTCCTGTACATTGAACACATTTCTCTTATCTTGGGCATTTCAATCTAGAAAGCTCCTGTAAGTGACTGTTCAGGTAAAATACAAAAAGATGTCTGAAATAAGTGAAATCACTGCAATTGAATGGAAATCATGTAACTGGGGAAAACAGGTGATTTGATGCTGATCAGCAGATGCTGATCTGCTATTTAACACATTTCACCCTTTTCTGTTATTTTGGACATTTCAGTCTAGAAAGCTCCTACAAGTCACCGAATATCGACTGTTCAGTTAAAACAGAAAAATATGTCTGAAACATGTGAGTGAATGGAAATGCATGTGACTAGGGCAAAGCAGGTGATTTGATGCAGATCTGCAGGGTTTCTGTACATTTAACACATTTAACTTATTTCGGGCACTTACAGGTAGACAGCTCCTAGAAGTCTCTGAATAACGACATTAGAGTAAAAACAAAAAGTAATCGCTGAAACAAGTGAAATCACTGCAAATAAATGGAAATGCTTGAAACTATGGCAAACAGGTGATTGGATGCAAATCTGCAGGGTTTCTGTACTGTTAACAGCTTTCTCTTATCTTGGGCATTTTAGTTTAGAAAGCTCCTGTAAGTGACTTCAGTTAAAATACAAAAAGATGACTGAAATAATTGCAATCACTGCAATTGAATGGAAATCCATGAAACTAAGCAAACAGGTGATTTGATGCTGATCTGCAGGGTTTCTGTAAATTTCCCCCTTTTCTAATGTTGGGCATTTGAGTCTAGAAAGCTCCTAGAAGTGACTGAATATCGACTGTTCAGTTAAAACAGAAAAAGATGTCTGAAAAAGGCGAATGCATGTAACTAGGTCAAACCAGTTGATTTGATGCACATCTGCAGGGTTTCTGTACAGTTAACACATTTAACTTATTTCGGGCATTTAGAGGCAGAAAGCTCCTACAAGTGCCTGAATAACGAAGGTTGAGTAAAAACAAACAATGATCGCTGAAACAAGTGAAATTGCTGCAAATCAATGGAAATGCTTGAAACTATTGCAAAACAGGTGATTGATGCAGATCGGCAGGGTTTCTGTACATTTCACAAATTTCTCTTATCTTGGGCATTTCATTTTAGAAAGTTCCTGTAAGTGACTGAATATCAACTATTCAGTTAAAACAGAAAAAGATGTCTGAAACAGGTGAATGAAAGGCAAAGCAGGTGATTTGATGCTGATCTGCAGGATTTCTGTACATTTAACACATTTCGGGCATTTAAAGGTAGAAAGCTCCTACAAGTGACTGAAACAAGTGAAATCACTGCAAATAAATGGAAATGCTTGAAACTATGGCAAAGCAGGTGATTGGATGCACATCTGCAGGGTTTCTGTACAGTTAACACATTTAACTTATATCGGGCATTTAAAGGGAGAAAGCTCCTACAAGTGCCTGAATAACGAAGGTTGAGTAAAAACAAACAATGATCGCTGAAACAAGTGAAATCACTGCAAATGAATGGAAATCCTTGAAACTATGGCAAAAGAGGTGATTGGATTTAAATCTGCAGGGTTTCTGTAAAGTTAACACATTTCTCTTATCTTGGGCATTTCATTCTAAAAAAGCTCCTGTAAGTGACTGAATATCGACTGTTCAGTTAAAACAGAAAAATATGTCTGAAACATGTGAATGAATGGAAATGCATGTAACTAGGACAAAGCAGGTGATTTGATGCAGATCTGCAGGGTTTCTGTACATTTAACACATTTCGGGCATTTAAAGGTAGAAAGCTCCTACAAGTGACCGAAACAAGTGAAATTACTGCAAATACTTGGAAATGCTTGAATATGGCAAAACAGGAGATTGGATGCTAATCTGCAGGGTTTCTCTACATTTCACACATTTATTTTATTTTGGGCATTTTAGTTTAGAAAGCTCCTGTAAGTGACTCTTCAGTTAAAATACAAAACGATGTCTGAAACAGGTGAAAAACTGCAAATGAATGGACATGCGTGTAACTAGAGCAAAACGGTTGATTTGATGCAGATCTGCAGGGTTTCTTTACATTTTACACATTTATTTTATTTTGGGCATTTCAGTCTAGAAAGCTGCTACAAGTGACTGAATATCGAGTGTTCAGTTAAAATACAAAAAGATGTCTGAAATAAGTGAAATCACTGCAATTGAATGAAAATCCATGTAACTATGGCAAAACAGGTGATTGGATGCTGAACTGCAGGGTTCCTGTACTTTTAAACCGTTTCTGTCATTTTGGACATTTCAGGCTAGAATGCTGCTCCTACTGCCTCAAATACAGTAAAAATACACAATGGTGTCAGAAACATGGGAAATCAACGGAAATAGGTACTTCCATGTAACAAGGGCAAAACAGGTGATTTGATCTGCAGGGTTTCTGGACATTTAAACTGTTCCTAACCTTTTAAGCTTCAAAGCAGCTCCAAATGCATTAATAGCGAATGTACAGTAAGAATATATGGGAAATCCCTGGCAATAGGGTTAATCCATATAAATAGGGCAAAAGCTGAATTAATCTTCATCTGCAGGGTTTCTGTACATTTAAACCATTTTTCTCATGTTGGGCATTTCAGGCTAGAATGCTGGTTGAAATGAAATAATATCTAATGTAAAGTAAGAATATATGGGAAATCATTGGAAAGAGGGTAAATTCATGTAACTAGGGCAAAACAGGTGATTCGGTGCTGAACTGCAGGGTTTCTGTACTTTTAAACTGTTTTTCTCCTTTAAAGCATTTCAGGCTAGAGAGCTGCTCCAAATGCCTTAATATCAAATGTACAGTAAGGATACATGGGAAATCACTGGAAATAGGGTAAGTCCATGTAACTAGGCTGAACGAGGTGATTCGATGCTGATCTGCAGGTTTTCTGTAAATTGAAACGGCTTCTCTCATGTTGGGCATTTCAGGCTAGAAAGCTGCTCCAAAAGCTTTAGTATCAAATGTACAGAAAAGATGTCAGAAACATGGGAAATGACTAGAACTAGGATAAATCCATGTAACTAGGGCAAAACAGGTTATGTCATGCTGATCTGCATGGTTTCTGTACATTTAACCCATTTCTCTTATTTTGGGCACTTCAGGCTAGAGAGCTGCTCCAAATGCCTTAATATCAAATGTATAGTAAGGATACATGGGAAATCACTGGAAATAGGGTAAGTCCATGTAACTAGGCTGAACGAGGTGATTGATGCTGATCTGCAGGTTTTCTGTAAATTGAAACGGCTTCTCTCATGTTGGGCATTTCAGGCTAGAAAGCTGCTCCAAAAGCTTTAGTATCAAATGTACAGAAAAGATGTCAGAAACATGGGAAATGACTAGAACTAGGATAAATCCATGTAACTAGGGCAAAACAGGTTATGTCATGCTGATCTGCATGGTTTCTGTACATTTAACCCATTTCTCTTATTTTGGGCACTTCAGGCTAGAGAGCTGCTCCAAATGCCTTAATATCAAATGTACAGTAAGGATACATGGGAAATCACTGGAAATAGGGTAAGTCCATGTAACTAGGCTGAACGAGGTGATTCGATGCTGATCTGCAGGTTTTCTGTAAATTGAAACGGCTTCTCTCATGTTGGGCATTTCAGGCTAGAAAGCTGCTCCAAAAGCTTTAGTATCAAATGTACAGAAAAGATGTCAGAAACATGGGAAATGACTAGAACTAGGATAAATCCATGTAACTAGGGCAAAACAGGTTATGTCATGCTGATCTGCATGGTTTCTGTACATTTAACCCATTTCTCTTATTTTGGGCACTTCAGGCTAGAGAGCTGCTCCAAATGCCTTAATATCAAATGTACAGTAAGGATACATGGGAAATCACTGGAAATAGGGTAAGTCCATGTAACTAGGCTGAACGAGGTGATTCGATGCTGATCTGCAGGTTTTCTGTAAATTGAAACGGCTTCTCTCATGTTGGGCATTTCAGGCTAGAAAGCTGCTCCAAAAGCTTTAGTATCGAATGTACAGAAAAGATGTCAGAAACATGGGAAATGACTAGAACTAGGATAAATCCATGTAACTAGGGCAAAACAGGTTATGTCATGCTGATCTGCATGGTTTCTGTACATTCAACCCATTTCTCTTATTTTGGGCACTTCAGGCTAGAGAGCTGCTCCAAATGCCTTAATATCAAATGTACAGTAAGGATACATGGGAAATCACTGGAAATAGGGTAAATCCAGGTAACTAGGGCAAAACAGGTGACTTGATGCTGATCTGCACAGTGTCTGTATATTTAAAACGTTCCTCTTCTTTTAAGCATGTCAGGCTAGGAAATCACTATTGGTTAAATCGCTACTGGGTACAGTTACATGGTATATCCAAGAAAGTAGCGCAAAAGTGATGATTTGATGCTGATCCTGCAGGGTTTCTTTACATTTATCCCATTTTGGGTATTTAAGGCTAGAAAGCTGCTCCAAATGCCTTAATATCAAATATATAGTAACACTACACAAACATGGGAAATGACTGGAAATAGGATAAATCCATGTAACTAGGGCAAAACAGGTGATTTCATGCTGAACTGCAGGGTTTCTGTACATTTAAACCGTTACAGGCTAGAAAGCTGCTCCAAATGCCTTTATATCGAAAGTACAGTAAGAATATATGGGAAATGACTGGAAATAGGATTCAGTGCTGCAGGGTTTCTTTACATTTATCCCATTTCTCTCATTTGGAGCATTTCAGGCTAGAAAGCTGCTCCAAATGCCTTAATATCTAATGTACAATAACAATACACAAAGATATCAGAAACATGGGAAAGCACTGGAAATAGGGTAAATCCATTCTGATCTGCAGGGTTTCTGTACATTTAAACCGTTTCTCTCATGTTGGGCATTTCAGGCTAGAAAGCTGCCCCAAATGCCTTAATAGCAAATGTACAGTCAGAATACATGTGAAATCACTAGAAATAGGGCAAATCCATGTAACTAGGGCAAAACAGATGATTTGATGCTGATCTGCAGGGTTTGTGTACATTTTACCCGGTTCTCCCATTTTGGGCATTTCAGGCTAGAAAGCGGCTCCGAATGCCTTAATAGTGAATGTGGAGCAACAATACACAAAGTTGTCAGAATCATGTGAAATCTCTGTTAATATGGTAAATCCATGTAACTAGGGCTTAACAGGTGATTTGATGTTGATCTGCTGGGCTCTGTACTTCAAACCTATTTCTCTCATTTTGGGCATTTCAGGCCAGACTGCTGGTCCAAATGAATGTACAGTAAGAATACATGGGAAATGACTAGAAATAGGGTAAATCTATGTAATTAAGGCAAAACAGATGATTTGATGCTGATCTGCAGGGTTTCACATTTAAACTGTTTCTCTCATTTTGGGCTTTTCAAGCTAGAAACCTGGTCCAAATGAATTAATATCTAATGTACAGTAAGAATACATGGGAAATGACTGTAAATAGGGTAAATCCATACAATTAGGGCAATCCATGTAATTAGGGCAAAGGTGATTTGATGCTGATCTGCAGGGTTTCCGTACATTTAAACCGTTTCATTTTGCACATTTCAGGCTTTAAAGCTGCTCCAAATGCATTAATATCGAATATACAGTAAGAATATACCGGAAATGACTGGAAATAGGGTAAATCCATGTAACCAGGGCAAACCAGGTGATTTGATGCTGATATGCAGGGTATCTGTACATTTAAACCGTTTCATTTTGGGCATTTCAGGCTAGAAACCTGGTCTAAATGAACCAATATCTAATGTACAGTAAGAATACATGGGAAATACTGTAAACAGGGTAAAACTATGTAAGGGCAAAACAGGTGATTTGATGCTGAACTGCAGCATTTGTGTACATTTTACCCGGTTCTATCATTTTGGGCATTTCAGGCTATTCTTAATGCCATGTACTTTAAGAATACATGGGAAATCACTGGAAATAGGGTAAACATGTAATTTCAACAAACCATCGTTATTCAGGCACTTGGAGGAGCTTTCTAGCCTAAATGCCCAAAATAAGAGAAATGTGTTCTACAATACAATACAATACTTTATTTCGGTTAAAAAACCAGCATAGCAAAGAGAACAAATCATACATGTAAAAATATACAGGCTTCAATTTGAGGCAATCAGATAGGGTTCAATAGTATTAATATTTCCCTACGCCGATGAATGGCTGCTGCACAGAATTTGGCGACTTTAGATGTAACTTGGTCGTCCAGATCAGCCAGAAGATAGTCCGGGTAAAATTTATCCGGTCTGCCTGGGACTTTATTAATGAGTGGGGCAATCCATATAGTTCTGAGTTCCTTATAGAAACAACAATGTAAAAGAACATGATCAGCTGTCTCAATGTCCCCTGTCCCACAAGGGCAGGTCCTCTCAATGTGGGGAATTTTTTTTATATCTACCCTCCAGCAACGCCGATGGCAAAACATTGAACTTTGCCAGCGTAAAAGCTTTTCTAAGTCCAGACACAGTCAAATTTATTAGATGTTTCGCAAGTCCCAGTGGAGATCTATAGTCCCTACACCCATGATATAGGATTGCTTGGCTTAGGTGGGTTTGTAGCTCCACATCATAGATACGTTGGGCGATAGCTGCTTTTGCTTTCTTGTACCCTAGGATCTGAATAGCTGTCAAGGAGAAACCAAGGTTTTGGAGCTTCATAGACAGTGTTTTTTTCCACTTTGAGTGGAATGTGTCCGTCAGAGTCAATGGAGCCAGACTTACAGGCACAAAAAGCATTTTTAGCCAAAACTGCATTTTACGTCGCCACATACGAGCTTCTATTATGGGTTGGCCAGCCTCTATTCTTACTAATGTATTTGGTATGCAATTTGGAAGACCCAAAATTGCTCTTCAGGATTTCGTCTGCACCACTTCCATTGGTACTATGTTATCAAAAGTACACACTTCTATCCCATATAATATCTGTGCTAAAACCTTTGCATTAAAGACTTGAAGTGCGGAAGGAATGTGCTGTCCCCCTTTATTGTAATAAAAGGAAAGGAGTGCCTTAATGCTCCTTTGCACATTTGCAATGGCATTTTTTAAGTGAGGCCTCCAGGTTCCAGTTGCATGGAATGTAATTCCCAAGTACCTATAAGTAGACACTTGTTCAATCAGGTGATCACTTATTTGCCATTTGCATTTTAACTTACTTCTAGAAAACACCAGGACCTTGGTTTTGTCATACTTAATCTGTAGTCCTTCAGTTTTACAATAAGTATCCAGAGTCCTCAGAAGTCTCCTCAATCCAGCTCTTGTTAATGACAAGATCACTGCGTCATCAGCATAAAGCAGAACTGTCAGTAATCTGTTTGACAAGTTGGGGGGTTGTGCTCGTACCTCCACTAGGCACCTAACCATAGAGTTTATATAGAAGTTGAACAGTGTAGGGGCTAAGACACAGCCCTGTTTCACACCCCTAGCAGTAGGAATCAACCTGGTCAAATGTCCAGCAGAGGAACATCTCACCCGAAGACTGGTATTCTCATACAGGGTGCGTATGAGTCTCAATAATCGACGATCTATATTGGTATCTTCAAATTTTTCCCATAATAAGTCCATGCTCCACTGTGGAACGCTCGGCCCTAAATCCGGCCTGCTCATCTTCTATGAGATTTTCCTGCTCTAGCCAATCCCACAGTTTTTCCAGTAAATGAGAAGCATACATTTTGCTAACAACATTCAACAGGCTAATAGGGCTATAAGTTGCAGGATTTGATCTGTCACCTTTTTTATATATTGGGATGATAGTAGCAAGGCCCCAATCTTCAGGCATAAGAGCTGATTGATCGATACTCGTAAATAGAGCCGCCAACACTGGGGCCCATCATTCTAAGTCTGATTTAAATACTTCGGGGGGATGTTATCATTCCCCGGTGCCTTGCCTGTTCTAAGTTTTGATATAAGGCATTTTATTTCCGAAGCAGTAACCGGAGGCCATTCTGGGAGGTTGCCTACGTTGGCCTGGTTTCTCGGGTGGCCCATACTCCCCAATCCAGAGATATTGTTATAGTGGGCTTCCCACAGCTTCGGCGAAATATGAAGCTCTGCTTTTGTAATAGCATTTGGCCATCCCTTCGCCACCAATTTCCAGAAAGAGGCTGAATTTTTCTCCCTAGATGCTGTTATTAAATGTCTCCATGCCTCTCTCTGTGCTTGGTTTTTTTTTTCTCCTAATTAGTTTTTTATAACTCTTCTTCAACTCAAACCATTCAGGCGGTAAAGCCACCAAATTTTCCTTTCTATACCCTCTATATTTTTCCACCAGGATATGTTTCATAGTTTTACATTCCATATCAAACCACTATTTAGATTTAAACTGGGAGTTAGATTTATTTCCTACTCTCTTTTGGTTTAAATGGTTTTGTAGGGCCGAAATCAGAGCGTGAAAACCTTCCAAAACAGACTCTGCAGTTTTTGCTTGTAACAATGCCTTACGTTAGAGAAGGGAACTATCAGTATGCAATAGATGATTTATCTCCTTATCCACCCTTGGTGTCCATCTAATGCGGGAACTTCTTATTTCAATGTCACCGGATTGAGTGGAGTTATAGTTTGTAAGTAACCTTTGGTTATCACATTTTAGTGACAAAACCAAGGGTAGATGATCACTTTCAATGTTGTTTCCCACCTCGCATCTAGTCACCCTCGCAAATAATTCAGGGGACACGATGAAGTAGTCAACAGTAGAAGCTCCTAAACATGAGAGGAAAGTATATTCACCATTTCTATCTCCTTCCACATTGCCATTTACAATAACAAGATTTAGTCTATTTATCATTTGCATAAGACATAATCCAGCAAAATTGCAACCCCTATCTTTGGCCTGCCTCATCGGGAATGTTATCATATCATCTGTTGTGGGAGGGAGGACATGAAAATATGAAAACAGAGCCTCCTCATTTTGTCCCGTTCTGGTGTTGAAATCACCTGCCAATAGAATTGAGACATCTGGGTATAAAGCTATCTGCCTTGCCACATAGTCTTCTAACCTACTCCAGGTGTCCTTCACCTGTTTCTTCTGACGCTGGGGAGGGAGATAGACATTTATAATCAGCACATTTATTCGCGGAAGCTTGATGATCAAAGCGTTTGCAATTCCGAGAAGGGGTTCAAGGTTAATTGTCCCATCATAAATACTTGTTGAGACCATAAGTGAGAGTCCCCCTTTGGGGCGCCCGCCCTTTATACTTGGGTTTGCTTTCAGTGTAAGAGCTGTGTATCCATTCAAGGCTATATCCTCTGTGTCCCAAGTCTCCTGTAATAGTATTATGTCATGTTTTTGAATGAAATCCAAGAAGCTTAAATCTCCCTGTTTCCTTTTCCACCCTGCGATGTTCCATGAAAGTATTTTCAGTTGAGAGTTTGAGCAACCTGAATCTTGTCATGTTAAGTTTTGATGACTTGGAGACTTTATGAAAGGCCCTCTATTATTAACTGGATTCAGTGACTTAGGCCTTAAATCATTCACATATTCAATTCCTTCAGTTGGTAGCTCAATAACACTAACATTTGAAATCACTGATCCCACAGCATCAAATTTCCTACATGTTGTTTCTTTTCTCCGCTTCTTTGGTGATCCGATTTCTTCCTCGTCAAGAAATCTCATCTCTGTCCAAGAGAGAGATTTTACTGGCCTAGTTTTTATAACCTTTGTCGGGGACAATAGAACTGATACATTTTTGGTCTCCGTAGCTTTTGGTAACGAGTTTGCTTCAGCATGTATCAGACAATTTGTGTCTCTAGTTTCCACACTTTGTGCTCCTAGACCAGCATTTGCTTTTTCTTTTATAGTTTCCAGGTATATCTCTTGCATTAAATCTGGTTTTTTCCCTGGCTGATGCCTGTTTCCAGAATGTGGTAAGTCCTTCCCTTCTACCTGGAGGTTAAGCAGGCGATTCTTAAGAATTTCAAATCTTTGCATAATATCCTTTTGTGCTGTTGAGGGAAGAGCAGAGAAGGATTCTAGTAGCATCTTCTCTTCTTTAATCAGTGTGGGTTTGAATGTTGGAGATGTAATTTGAACCAGAGGTTCTGATTGAAGCACACTGTTTGGACCAACCTGTTCTTGTTCTTTATAGGGAAGGATACACTCTTCATCAGAATTAAGTTCAATCAGGTTTTCTACATAATTGTCCTCGTTAACTTCATTGCCTTTTTCATTTGCAGAAAAGTGTGGTCTTAGAATCAGAGGGGATGCTTGGTTTTCAAAGAATCTTAATATTGGAATACCTCTGCGGCTTAGTACGCCCTAACGCTTTAAGAGTAGTTTGGCCTTGTCTTGGCCACTGAAGGTAACTACAACACGTGCTGAAATATAATTGTAGAACAAATATTCTACTCGTGTTATATCATCTATGGTGAGGTGCTCTCGAAACTCTCCTTTTATCATTTCCAATAAATGGAGCTTACGTTCTATCTGTGCAAGCAAGCCCGGGGGTTTCGGGTAATTTAGCAGTACTAATTTCTTACGATTTAATACCAAGGCCCACCTTTCCTCATCTAGAACCCACTCCTGCAAAGATGAATGTTGCAATGCAGCGGAATCTCGTGCTTCCTGTTGGTCTGCTGTCTCTGCTGGTGCTGGAAGATGTATAGGCGGGGCTGGTGGAGGGTCCAAATCGTCTTTCCGAGAGTGGTCCACAGTTGTATCTTTGTTACCCTTTAATATCTTTTCTGTACTTCTTTGCATCAGATTCTTTGCCATAGATTTCTGTGTTGTTCCGGTAGCCAAGAGCTTAAAGAGTTTTTCGAAATCTCTTTTATTATAGCGTTGGTTCTTTGATTTTCTTTTATTATTTATGTTTTTTATATTTTTACTCTTTTTCATCAGGGGATATTGTCTTATATCTTTCTTCTTGGCTGTTTTTTTCTTTCTCGTTTCTCGTTGGTTGTCAATTTTGTATTCCCCCTCTGTGATCGTAGCTCTTCCTGCCTCTTTTTGCTCTGCTCCCCCAACTACCAGTTTTGGGTCAGACTTCATAATCATTTCTACAAGGGTGGTTAAGAGATTGTTGCACTCCAACAAGAAGGTTTTGATTGTCTATTTCTCTTGTTAACATAAAAAGCCATCCTTCTAATGGTAGACTTTCCCCATCTCCTTCAGCCAGTTGGTTGGGAGAGAGTGACACCTTTTTGTTTTCTTTTTCTTCTGTGTTCACTAATGTCTCTTTGCAAAAGAGCTCATCCGTTTGTTTAATCATCAAATCATTGTTTTGATATATCATCATTCTTCAGCATATTTTTTGATGTTTGTGTAGCCAAATTTTCAGCCTGCAGGATCTCCTTTGCTAGATTATTTATGGATGGATTCATATCTGGGATTGTATACACTCCCTTTGTATCTACTGGCCAATCCGTAGGTTGCAACAGTTCCTGTACAGGTTTTTCTCCAAACCTTTCTCCTTTCCCCTCCAATCCTTTCATTCCTCTGGGCGTGCAGTACTGGGTAATTTGCATTTGCTTGCTACGTTTGTGGGCCTTCAGCTCAGGAACAGGTAGCATCCCTAATCCTCTGTAATTACTTCTAGTGAGAACCATCTTAGAGTCATCGGTAGCGATTGTTTGTCAAGGGATACTCACTTCTTCTATGGCCAAGTTGTAAATGGCTTTAATCCTTGAATAGTCCGTCGTTGTTATCACCTACGGAAGCCAAAAGGCTGAGGGAGTCTCTTATCTTTCAGTTGTTTTCTTGCTGCTGGTAGATAGAAATAAGAATCCCAGGAAACCTCACCATATCTTCACCTCCTAACAACAGCAAAAGGGAGTGAACTATCATAATGCGGCTGGGATAAACCACTAATATCAGCTGCTTCTTTAGGGCTTAATTGGTCTGAAAGCACTAAAAAGGCCCAGATGAAGATAAAACAATAAAATGAATAAAACAAGTAAAACACTTTAAGCAGGTTATAGCTAATTAAAATAAACGCCCTGAGAAATGTGTTAAATGTACAGAAACCCTGCAGCTCAACATCAAATCACCTGGTTTGCCCTAGTTACATGCATTTCCATTAATTTCACTTGTTTCAGACATCGTTTTGTATTTTAACTGAACAGTTGATAGTCACTTGTTGGAGCTTTCTAGCCTAAAATGCCCAAAATAAGAGAAATGTGTTAAATGTAAAGAAACCCTGCAGCTCAGCATCAAATCACCTGTTTCGCCCTAGTTACATGCATTTCCATTCGTTTGCAGTGATTTCACTTGTTTCAGACATCTATGATCTTTAATAAATTCATATAAAATTGAGGGTTGGAGGGATCGATCTCAAATTTGGCACATAGATGTAGCAACATATCAATGAAGACGATAATTTTTGTGGTCCAAAATGACAATAACGGTAAACGACTATATATTTTGGCGTGCACTCATCATAGGGCTTTGTTTCCAGACCGTTCTCTGAACCCCCTCCATCTTTCTTGAATTGTGGTGCCCAGAATGGAACACAATACTCAAGATGCCTAGCCAGTGTTGAATAGAGGGGAACCAGTACCTCATGCGATTTGGAAGCTATACTTCTTTTAATGCTGCCCAAAATAGCATTTCCTTTTTTTCCAGCCACATGACACTGCATTGGCTCATATTCAGCTTGTCAGAAATAAATTATTATTATTATTATTATTATTATTATTATTATTATTCAGCCCAGCACTCCAGCCTATCATGGTCACTTTGAAGTTTGTTTCTCTACTTGCCCCATCACTCCCCCACCCCAGCTTCTAGTTTTATACCCATGAGCCCATATAAGTCTCCCTTACTTGCTTACTATGTTGTGTGGTAAAGTGGAGGCCCTAGACTTCTACTGCCAGGTTTTGATAATAATGCCACTGCTGACTGCCAGTGTCAAATCAATGTGCCTTAAAATAGATAGAAGAGCAGCACTAAGGTCACCTCAACCTGCTTAGATTGCACTGTTGTGTCATAACTTTTGTGAGTTATTCCCCCCCACCAAAATATTGAAGTGCAGATAAACTGCATCATACAAAACATTCACAATTTGATGACAGTGTAGATGTTCATAAAAAGAGGATATACAAAGAGTGGCAATCCCAGAGGAAATCCTAGTGTGGCTACATCTCTGGAGTCCCAGGGACATGCATGATAACTGGGTGAGAAGGAAGGGCTCTATATCTTCAAAATAATCACTCAAGTCTTTGGCTGCAAGTTGAGTGAGTTTTATTTTTTACTTTAAGCAGAAAGAAAGATTTTTTTCCACTGTCATGGTTGAAAGGAGACAATAGCTGTTACATCTATGTTTTGTCAAAATCCACCAGTGGAAATTACCATTTCATTAAGAAATACCACAACAATATGATGGGGATGCAAGGCTAGTTTAAATCTGTAGTGCAAGCCATGCTTTACTATCTATACTACAAACTTTATAAATTCTGAAGATAGTCAACAATGTTCTTTTTCAGAGAACTGGATGGGGTATGATAGAGGCATTATTCAACACTTCTTCTGTGCTGTGCAGAAGTTTCTACCACTTCTATAACATTTTGGCAAACTATGATAAACTAGTATGCAAAGGATATTCACTTTCCATTCTTTTAAGAACTATTGCCTTACCTCCAGTGTATGAGGGAAAAGCTTTTAGACTTCTAACCACTAGGTTTAAGGATAGAGGTTCTAGACTTAAATCTGGCCATTTATAGAGCGCTGGAAGAAAAGGACTGAGCCAGAAGCATCATTTTTGTCATGTCACACATATGGAGTGGTTTCTTCTTCTTCTTCAGGTGGGTTGACAGGGACAACAGGAGGGGTTGGGGGGAGTTTGAACTCATGACAGCCTTTAATGTAAATGAATGCTTCTTCAAAAAGAGCTATCAAGGTCATCTCACACTCCAATTTCTACAAGAAAAAAAGAAAAAATGGGAGGAAACAGTTAAAAATGTTTAGCATGTTAATATGTAATGGATGCAGAATTTCCCAGGTTCAAACCCTGGCATCTGCACATAGGGTTGGGACAAAGCCTAGCTGAATGAACGGCTGGGGAATTTCTGCCACATAGAACAAACTGCTATTTCTAGAGTGCAGGAACAATTTTGTCCATCTTCAAATTTTATTTCATCAGTGAGAGAGACATCTTTGGGATATATAAGTGTTTAATCTTGGATGGCTTTGCTGTGTGCAGAATTTCTAGCAGTAGCTGTCTGTTAGAAAGGCAAAAAGTAATACTTCACTCTAAACAGGACACATCCATGATGACAGGGGTGGATTAGCATGGCAACTGTAAGGGAAAAATCAGAGGCTACAATTTCAGGATATCTGGTATTGAAAATTCAGGCACATCCCTCTCAGATAAAACTGGTTTGGCCCAGACTGTAAGGCAAAACTCTGTAGGTGAAACTAGTTGAGAGTACACCTTGTTACTTTGCCCTTAGTTCAACCTCAATGGCGATGTAAGGTGCCCTCGAGAACTCAGGATAGAATGCTTGCATTCACCCAGATCATACAATAAGGATGTGGGTGGAAGTAGACTACCTTACTCCCTTTCAGGAGTTTCTCCCATGTTTCTCCTCTTGCAGCTTGTGAGCTCCAAAGACAACATCTGTCCTCAGCAGGCAGAAGAGAGAGACTGGGGAATTCGAGCCGGAGGAGGAGCCAAGGAGGCGGGGACTGAACCTTTCTTTGAAAATTTGAGACATTCTGCCATTGAATGGGAAGACCCATACCTTGGAACTTGTAGGGGAAGTCAGAGGAAAGATTTAAACAACAATCACTCTGAGCTACTATTCTGATCAGAAATTGAACCCACAATTCTTTAAATGTGAAATATTAAAACAAAAACAAAAAAGTTATTGGGAGCCAATTACAAAGTGCTCCAAAATTTTCCCAGGGATTAATGTCAGACTAACTTGTCTGTAGTTCCCAGGTTCCTCCTTTTTGCTCTTTTTGTAGATAGGGACAACATTACCCTCCTTTTATTTTAACTGGGGGTGGGAACACACACCCTTCCTTTCATCAGGCCCATCTTAAGGACTTGAAATAGAGGCCTCTTCTTACCGGTGACTCAGGTGGTATCTCGCAATCCTTGAGATTCACAACTGTGTGGTTCTCAGGGCATTTGGCATGCACCACCACTGTATTGATGTAGTATACACGCACATGTGTGTCCTGAAAAACAATCAGATTAATCCATAAATGAGCTTGTTACTCCCCTATAAAAATTTAATTTGCATGTTCTTGACTATATCCTCTTTTTCTCCCTTCATCCAATGTAAATTTTACTGGGCAAGTTTGGGAGGAGGTACATGGCTGGCTCCAGGACTTGGCACAGTCAGGTAGTTGCCTGGCTGAACTTCTGTGTAAAATTCACAGCCAGAACAATGCATGCAATTTTCCTCAAAACCATTTTAAGCCAATTATCTTCTTGAGCATCCTCTCCTCCAACTAGTATCACCCCAGTCTTACCTGCACCGCGATGTGGGTAGTCACTCCTGGTGCCTTGCAGTAGGTAGTGTTAAGTTTCTTGTTCATATGATTCAGCGATATCTCATGAGCTTGGACAGCCTGGTTGTACAAAATTCTGTATTTCTTTTGCCAAATTTGCTTGGATCTTTCCATCAAATGTTGAATAGGTCTTGGTGGTTGAGCTCTAAACTGCACATTTCCTTGAGTTGGTTGCCCCAGGAGAAACACAGAACCAAGGAGTAAAAGACAACATACCCAGGACTCAGACATGGTCTCAGGAAGGGTTGGGATCTAGAGTGGCTGGCTGGGGTGGTGGGAAGACACAGATATAGGGGGTGAAGCCCCACCCTGGAAAGGGAGTGTCTAAGGGGTTCCACTAGGTAGAAGCACAAAGATTTTTCTCCATGGTGTCTGCCAATGCTCAATTTTGTTTTGTAACAGGTTGAAAGAGCAATGTGGCAACAGTTTGAAAAGGCTGTCAGGTATTCATAATTTGAATGGATTGCTCACATTCCGGAAGCTTGGTTTGTCCTTTATCCATTTTTTCTGCATCAACTTCTTTAAAAATGTTTCAATAATAATACTTTAAAAATGTGTTTAAGAGAGGAAATTGCAGACCTTAGCTTGAGTTATGCAATCCACATGCCACACCATCTGATTCTTTCCAAATTTAATCAATTCATGTCCACCACCTTTTAAAACTGGACCCTTTTAACACAATATTTACAAGGCTCATCTCAAAATGTAACAAAGCAGTATTATCCTTGTAATATTAACATTAGGGGAGACTCCAAACAGCAAAAAAAATTTTTTTAAGGTCTAATAATTTTAGGTTTTTCTAAACTTAATTTTAGTTTTTGTTTTTTTGGCTAGCATATCTTACATGCATAAAAAGGTGAGCAACGTGGTGAGCAGGTGAGCAACGTGGTAACTACACACCAAAATGGTCGACCCCCAGCGAGGGATGATGATGATGTAAGAAGTGTCTGTACCATTAGTGCAAATCACATGGTAGGTGTTATGGGAATTGTCTTGGGCCTTCCCACACAGAAGCAAATCTGGTGATGTAGTTTGGCCTAAAAACTATCGGTGGGAAGAAAACCACTGTCTGAGATATCACATGAATAAAAAGGCATATAATGGATGGAAAGGAGTCTCTAGTGGTAGTGTCCTGCAAAGTGTATGCAATGTTTGTGTTCCGATAAAGACTTTTGATACGGCCATTGGTATAAAATCAAAATTTGAACGCTGGTTTCTCTCAAGCCTCGAAGAGATGTGTCAAGAGAAAGCAGAGACATTTAAAAGTATACCAGGCTAAAGTTCACACCTCACATTCTAGCATTACAAAGGAAGAACACAGAACACCAGAACATAAAACATCCTCCCAATCTCATCCTCCAAATGGTGTTGTAAATTAAACATGACTCAACGGCCCTCAAGAGACAATCTTACACACAAGATGGCACCTACAACGTAAACATTTTCAGATTCTTCCCAAGAAAAGCTGGCCATTAGGTGAACCCAAATACCACCAAGTATCTGTGATCGAAGGTTATCAGAGAACAATAAATTTACATCGAGACGTCAAGTACCCAGGATATTGCTTTTATTATGGTTTAGGAAATAGTTTAGTTTAGTTGAAACATTTATTGACATGTAATCCATCACAGGAGGGAGGGGGTGAGTGGTTTGTATGCAAGTAGTTCCTGGTGAAATCCCCTCTTCATCACAACAGTTAAAGTTGCAGGCACTATACAACTTTAACTGTTGTGATGCAGAGGGAATTTCACCAGGAACTAATTGCATACAAATGACACTGGCTGAAATTCCCTTTGCTCTACAACTGTTAAAGTTACATGAGCCCTGTCCTCCTTTTCATATGGTCAGCCTAGTGGTATGTGACATCAAAGTCTGTAACAGAGATATAATGTAAGTTTTGCCATTGAGAGTCAGAGAGCTTTGGTACTACCCATGTGCCAAATCTCTCTCCTGTGTACGTTTTATTGAATAAACCTGTTGGATCGGACTTTGCCTGTTCCTGGTGATTCTTCAACTTGAGAGTTTTGGGAAAACTCCTTAACAGTTCCTGCCTAAGTTCAACATGGCATACACTACATTGGCTTTCCTTCAAATACTGGTAATCTGCTTCTGTTGAAAACTAAACATTTGCACATTCTTCTAGAGATCTGACAAATGCACTGACCTGAGAGGAACAAAGGCACCTCTGTAATTTTGTGATCCTTTCCTTAAAAAACCTGGAACCCAGAGAATTGAATGATTCTCTAGATTTGTCCTCATATAAACAATAGTGGAATTTATAACAAGCTTCCAACACAAGGAGCAGTAGATCAGTGAAATTTCTTGATAAAAAACTCACCCATATTAAAAATAGATCAAGAAGAAAACAAAACATATTTCAAATAACAATGAAGTGTGTTGGTCCTTAAGTGTTGACCATTTAGTGAGAAGGCAATCAAGGCTGCCGGCTGTTTATGGAATGACTTAAATTTCTCTCAAACTAACCTTGGCTTCTGCATTTCGACACATGACTGAGCCTGCTGGGACGTTTAATGAGTAGAGAACTTTTGTTTTCGTATTTTATTATGTATTTAGTTTTGTTTGTTGTAATGGATTAATGTGGTAACAATCACAAAAGTACAGAGAAGTGCCTTTGTTCCTGTCAGGGCAGTGCATTTGTCAAATCTCTAGATGAATGTGCAAATGCCTCCCTGGTGAACTCCCATTGGCTATAGCCAGCATTAGGCTATAGCCAGCATTAGTTGAAAGCATTTGGAGGGTACCAGGTTGGAGAAGGCAGGTTTTATTCATTTATCACAGAATCAAGAGTTGTAAGCTCCTTGAAGGTATCTCATCGACTCCCTTCTAATTTTGGATCTGCTGTACAAGGTGCAGCTACAGCATCCCTACCAGATGACTGTCCACCACCTCTCAAGGCATTCTATTCTCTGTCAAAAAACTCTTACCCTTGTGAAATTTCTCCTAATGTTTACCCATATATGCATCCATGTAATTTCTACTAATTTGTTCTGACCTTCTATGAGAGAGCCCATATATTTGAAAACCATTATTATGTTTCCCCTTTATCTTCACCTGGTTGGAGCACAATAGCATCCCCCCTCTCGTGTTTTCTGGCAACTAGTGCTGAGAGGTAACGTATAGTTATAATGAGTAGTAGCTATTGATAGTCTTATCCTCCAGGAAATTGCCTAATTCTCTTTTAAAACTCGTGTAGAGAATCAGAATCAAACACTAACAAAATGTAATGCTTCATGATTAAATTAAGACACAACTATCAGGAAGGAGGCATGAATACACCACATATCTCCAATATGTTGCATAAAGAGAGAACAGCATGATAGCCAGGCAAAGAAACCTATAGGAAGATTTTGCCTTGAGCACATTGAACCCATCCTGAATAAAGTTTGGGAAAAAGTACTCAGGAAGGATCCAAGTGGATTCCTGGATTCTACCATGCCTATATGTCATAGCCTCCATCCATGGACTCACTTTTCTATCAGGTGCTGAGTGTATTCTAATTGTTGACAGAAGCCAGTGGTAAGGATCAAGACTGGGCTTCCTTCTCTGTGGTACTATGTCTCCTCCTCTTCAAGCCAGTCTGCCTTCCAAAATCCCCTAAAATAAGGCACACCACTGGTTATGGAGTCTTAGGGCTTCTTTAAAGGAGTGATTTATAGTATGCCCATGACTGGCCGCTCACAGAAGTCTATTTTTCTAGGGTGTTGGGGAGCACACGTAGCAGATTTCAGTTTAATAAGGAAACAATAAAACAATGTTGATTCTCCCTGCAGTTCAGGAAGAGAACTTTTAATGGATGTATTGTTCACCTATCCAAATCTGGGTTCATCCACCCATAAGTGGATACTAAGTGCCAAATAAAACTTTCCATGCCACAATAATTGAAAGTAAACGCAAATCATATTTTCAGCTTGAACTTTTCGAAAAGGTCAGCATCAAATTAGGAACAGGCATTAAACTGTTACCAAGTTTCCTTGTTTATTTCAGAAACACTAATAGCTTTCAAGTCATAAAAAAATCAAAGTGGAAACTTATTTTATCTGTCATTGCAACTAACAGTGCACAACCTGGGTGACCAGTGGGCACCAAGATTTTTCATTTATTAATTTATTTGTTGCATTTCTATACTGCCCAATAGCCGAAGCTCTCTGGGTGGTTCACAAAAATTAAAACCATCAAATAGAATTCACAATATAAAACTAACTACAGTTTGCTCTATATGTGAGGGGAAGCCAGGTGCCCGAGATTGTTTGGGATTACTGGGGTGGGCGCTAAGAAGTACTTCTTGTCCTCTTCCATTTCAATATATCACCATGTCTGTCACAGTGCCAATTATAATGTCTGCTTGATGGACTGGTTGCTCTGCATTCATCCCTGCTTAGGCTGACCATATGAAAAGGAGGACAGGGCTCATGTAACTTTAACAGTTGTAGAGCAAAGGGAATTTCAGCCAGTGTCATTTGTATGCAATTAGTTTCTGGTGAAATTCCCTCTTCATCACAACAGTTAAAGTTGCAGGCACTATACTAGAGTGACCATGTACAAAAGAAGGCAGGGCCCCTGCACCTTTAACTGTTGTGCTGAAGAGAGAATTTCACCAGGAACTAACTGCATACAAATGACACTGGCCGAAATGCCCTTTTCTCTACAACTGTTAAAGTTACAAGAGCCCTGTCCACCTTTTCATATGGTCAGCCTATCCCTGCTAAAGGTTCTTATCAGTTTAAGATTTAAATAAACATTCACGTGTAGTTATCTTAATTGCCAATAACATTATAGGCATCACTTTAAGGCAGGTAAATGACATAAGTGATAAGGGAGAAGGAACAATTAATAAGTTGCAGTTAGGCAAAAGATGTAAGATTTGTTTCCTCAGCTTTGGGTGCTCTAACCTTTGGGTGCTCCAATCTTCTGGGCTGCATCAAAAATAATCTCCTGACCACCATTACTGTTATTAAGACTTACACCACCCTTGTTGCTGCAGCTTCAAATGTATGAAATTCAGTATAAGACAGGAAGCAAAATCACTGATATAAAGATTAAACTATAAACAGCTAAAATATAGCCCTCCAGATAATGTTATAGAATCTGATAGATGAACTCATAGACCACATTGAAGCTGCATGTAAGCTTCTGAATATAATTATGCCATGTTCAATCTTTTAATTTTTGTAAACCGCCCAGAGAGCTTCGGCTATGGGGCGGTATATAAATGTAAAGCAGAAGCAGCAGCAGCAGCAGCAGCAGCAGCAGCAGCAGCAGCAGCAGCAGCAGCAGCAGCAGCAGCAGAAGAAGAAGAAGAAGAAGAAGAAGAAGAAGAAGAAGAAGAAGAAGAGATCAAGCAAACTTTTGTCAGTTGATTAGCCTCTAATCCCACAGCTTCAGGTCTCGGATCAAAAGCCAACTTAAGATCTGTAAAGAGCTTCTTGCTGTGGAAAGAATATTTTCCACTAGGTGCGCTAAAATAAAACAATGTATAGTAGACCAGCCTTAGGATGCCTGCTTATCCCAAAAACAAGGCCAGTATTATTTATTAATAGAAGAGTAGACAAAAGTGCCCCCCTCCCCACCAATCAACGTCAGGAGCAATAAATTCATCTACTCTTGTGTTGATCCTAAAAATGCGTAATCCTAAAAATGTCAACTCAAAGGGAAGCGTCACTGCATTTCAAAAATATTTTTATTGAATCTTCCCATGATAAAATGTCAATAGAGATTAACTACAGAGTTATCCATTGGCATTTACTTTTAAGTTTACAGGAAAGGTACAGGAAAAGAGTAAAGAAAAGGTGGTCAGCATTCTGTATAGGCTAAACTAGTGAACCTGACATTGGTGTCACTCCGTAGTTGACCATATGTGGCAGGTGGCCTCCTAGCATTCTTTCCGTGGTTGACGTAACAACTTCCTAGTAATGTTTCATAGGGTGTGTTCAGGCAACACTTTAGTCCACGGAGTGTGAATAGTCCATTCCACGGATGACTATTTGTGTGCTGCATGTGGGCAATACGGAAGTAGTGCGCCATGGAATAGAGTATTCACACTCAGTTGAGTTGTCATCTCTCCCCGCCCCTGCCCTCCACAATGCCCTCCCGTAGAAGGGAGGAGAGACGCAGCATGCTGAGATGTGCAGCGGCCATTGCCGGAGTGATGGCACAGGCAGCACATTGATTTGATCGGGTAACCTGCTTTGTGGACTGTGGGAATGCTGTGGATATAGTATATCTTGACTTCAGCAAAGCTTTTGACAAAGTGCCCCATGACATTCTGATTAACAAACTAGTGAAAAGTGGGCTAGATGGAACAACTATTAGGTGGATCCACAGTTGGCTACAGAATCAGACTCAAAGAGTGTGGTACCTTTTTACACTGGTACCTTTTCACAGTGGGGGGAGGTAACAAGCAGGGTACCACAGGGCTCAGTGGTACTGTAGCAAAAAGAGATGTTGTAATATGTGGGTGTGTAGTGCGGTTTATTGTTTGTGTCGTGATCTCCTTGGCTCTGAAAGCATCTCTGTACCTGCTGGTTACATGATCCATGAGGCCAGATTATGGTGGGTGTATAGTCCTCCTTGACAGGAGGGGTTTGCACTTGCTAGGGAAAGATAAACAGGTGTGAAGAAAATCATAGGGAGCTGTTCTTTTGTGTTCAAAAGCTATAAAGTGTCCTGTGACATCTCACAACTTTATTATGGCATGATAAGCTTTCATCAACTGGCCTCAACTGCCAAACTAACTTGACTAGCTTATGCACTGTGACTTCAGCTGGGGGGGGGGGGGCTATTCAGGCAGCAAAATGTCTTGGGCTGTCCTTGGCCCAGAGATGGCTATAATTTAGATGTACAACAGGCATTAGGTTTTCTACGTGTCTCAGTTTACTCTTACTTTTCTTATACTAAAAATTTACCTTCCTGGTTCTGCCTGCACTGGTTCAAAAGTAACTATTTTTTAAAGAAAGTCTTCTGTCTGTCTAATCTGAATGTCAAGGAAATGCTTGTGTAGTGACTACCTTGTTTGAAAGCCTTTTTCCTTACTGTAATTTGAATTTGGCTAATTTTTAAAAACTTACCTAAATTAATCAATATATAACTTATTTCAGAATATATGGTTAAGATAGCAGTTTTAGTGTGAGATATACCGTTATTTTTCTTTCAGAGATCTTTACGTGGGACAGAGCCTGCTCACGTAGAAATATTCTTTGCCCCTTCTGTTCCCCTCCTGATTTTTTTTTTCTGGTGCTACCGCTGGGAGATTGAAAATCATTTACACTGTTTTGTGGAGTTTCCATAGGGAATAAAGGTGGGATTACAATGCAGTTTTTAGAAAGAATGTAATGTGTATATACTTGGCACATTTGTTTCTATTCCTATGTTTATAGTTACTTGTTCATCATTATTTAAGTTGAGCATGGCCAGTAGAATTCCCCAGTGTTCTGAAAGGGAGCTGGTAAAATCAGAATGGCTGGTTTTGAACAACACATTAAGCAATTGGGGGGGGGGGCAAACTGTCAGTTGCATTGCTTATCGTGTTGTGTGGGAAGGTGTCCGCCTCTTCCCACCCACCCCCACCCCGCAGCTGGCATGAAGCTCAACAAGGGGCCAGCTCCTGGAAGCACGTGCTCCGTGGGGCCGTACAGCAGCCATACACAAAAGTATAGCCACCAACCCAACAGAGCTGCAACAGGGGAACGAGGACAAAGGAAGGGGGAGGCCTCAGGACACGTGCCACCCCCAGTCACCCAGGAATGTGGGGCACTGTCTGCCCACCCAGTAGGGAGCACCACAACCCAGGCAAAAACGCCCCCCCCCCCACGGTCTCGTATCCTCTCTCATCGCCGTGCCTGGAAGCAGGCGGGACGGAGAATCAGTGCCCATGAGGCCCCCCCTTCATCCATGCAACGCATCCCCAAGCCGGGTAGAATGCCAATGCAAAGGGTGCCCATGGGCAGCCCGCCTCCACAACACGCTAGTTGGCCATCTGCGGATCTTGTGGGAAACATCCGAAGGTATGCACAACATTCCCACGGTCATGAAGCACCTGCAGCCAGCAACAACACCTCCGCCACCAAACTGGGCACATTCCCAGCAAACACGACAGCATTCCTACGGCTGTTCTGTGCAGAGTTGCAAGTAGAGGACAAGTGACCCATGCTGCTAGTGCCAGAGACCCTGCAGGAGGATGATCTACCTGGGCCATCACAGCCATAGGTGCCACCGCAAATCCACAGCCAGAGCCAGCACCCACGTCACAGCCACCAGGGGAGCAGGGCAGGCAGAGGGAGCACCATGTATGTGTATTTGGACGGAGAGCAGCAGCACAATGGTGGAGGGGTTCGACTACTGCATCATGGACCCCCATTACGGAGATGGGGCCAGTGTCCCAGGAGGTGCAGGAAGAAATGGAGCAGCTCGTGGAGCTCCAGGTGGGCGACATTCCGGAGCCAGAACTGTCACCTTCCCAGGAAGAGCTGCAGGGCATCGATATGCAGGCCACCAATGACACCTTTGTGGAAGTGGACGAGATGGAAGAGGATGCACTTCTGGAAGCCGAACTCCAAGTTGGCGAGGCCGTGCTTGCGGAGGAGATACCCCCCCCCCACAGCCAGAGGTCGCAGATATGGTGGATGCTGCCTCCCTAGAGGAGGAGCCTGCTCGCCGGCGAGGATGTCGTGGCCCCAGCCACTCAAGCCCATCCCCTGACCAACACACAGAGGTGTGCCCGTCTGCGCAACAGGCGAAGGACCTAGTCATGGCCACGGAGGCAACAGGAGGCCACATCCACAATCTAGTCACACGCATGGTGGGCAAGGAGGAGTCCAGGGGCACCAAGGAGTGTGTTCTCGCTGTGTGGGTGACGCGCATGGCCACCCAAGCTGTAGATGGATGCTCCCAAGCCATACGGGAGGCAGGGCGGGAGGTGTGCTGTAGTCTGGAGGATCATGTCACACCATCATCGACTGAGGCATGTGTGAGCGCATAGCTGCCATCGACCGCCGAACTGAGGTCCTCACGGAGCTTGCCCAGGCATTCCGGGGAGCGTACCATGGCGCCCCCCCCAGTCTGTCCTCTACTGCCTCAGGAGTACCTGACTCCGCCAGTGGCCACAGCATACCAGGCTCCATGAGCAGCAGCGGCTGCAGCAGGTGCCTCAGGGATGGCAGAGAGGGAGACCAGAGGGCAGGAACGGCGATGCTTAGGCAGCCGGGCCAAGTGGGCCTGGGACTTCCCACCCCACTCTGACAAAGAGGGAGATGAGGAGGGGGAGGGGCCTTTCCCACATGACACAGGCATGTAATGGCCCCCCTGGCACATCCGCTGAGGGTCCCTCCCCATGCTGCGCTAGGCCCCCTTATCGCCTCCCGTTGCTCTGGCAACCGCCTCCCTCGGGCCATTCTGCCCGCTTAAGGCAAAGTAGATGCAGCGGCCGCCTGTTACAATGTTGCACATCCTAGAGATGAGCCTTTCGCAGCCCCACTGTCCCTCATTGCAGACCTATCCCTATGAGATGGCAGCACCCTACAGGTCTACGTGGGTCCGTGCAGGCCGTTCTGACTGACGCAGGGAGGCAAGTGCCCTATGCTACCGCCACAGGGCCCTGAGGTGAGGAGGTCGGTATGAGGGTAGGTTGGACTGGGTATAGGGGAATCGCTATGGCCTCCATGTCACTGATGGCTGTCCTCCCTCCCCTCCCCTCGTCTTCCCCCCCCCCCGAAAGCTGCGCTCCCTCCGCCGTGCCATCCGCAGAAGGTAGAGGGCCCATATGGCACTGTGCCTCTGCATTCTGGAGATGGCCCTGGGAGAATTCCTGCGTCGTATTCGATGTCTGGAGCGGAGCGTCAGGCGGTGCTGCCTTTTGATCCCTGTGCAGCCGTAGGCCCTTCCATCGGCATATGCAAGCTGCACCCATCCCCCCTCTGTAGTTCCCTCACATTGTTTTGAAGCGGCGCTGCCCCATAGCGGCCCTCGATTCTGGCCACTTCCTTTCACTCCCCTCTCTTGTAGGTGTGCAGCAGACATAACAATGCTGCCTTGTCATCTTGTTCCCACAGTCCCGTATTGGGCCGTCCCATGCTGGCCCTCCCTCCACCCTCCTGCTCCGGCATGCCCACCGGCCCTCCCATCATGCCTGCCTCCCCTCTGGCCATTCCACTGCTAGTGGCAATGTCCCGCCAAGACCTTGCTACGGCCGGCTTGCAGGCAGCAATCCACTCGGCTACGCAGAACCATGCTGATGGCGATGAGGAGCATGTAGCCTGGCTGCACTGCCTGGGTGGCGCCTTGCCCGCAGGGCTGACGTGTGGGACGGGCGACGGTCACTGGCCCCTCGGCACTGGGGAGGCCTTGCCCTGTTGCTGGGCTGCCGTCCTGCCGCTGCTGTGCCGATGTGATGCAGGCACGGTGACTACGGGAGCGTTGGCCAGAGGCAAGGCCGTGGAAGCCCTGCACCACCTGCCGACATCTGCCGACCTCCTTGAGCAGTACAAGACTGTCTGCTGCTGGGTGCTCCCACGGATGGATGCCGTGTAGAGGGAGATGCAGAACTTGAAGGACTGGGACGACAAACGTTTCCGTGGGAGCTTCCACATGTCCTACACAAAGTTCAATGTGCTGGCAGTTGAGGTGACCCCCTGTAATGCAGAGGGAGTGTACTGTCATGCGCCCGTGCATCCCTGTCTCTCGCCGTTTGGCCCTGATGCTGTACAAGCTGGTGTTCAACGTGGGGTACCTGCCCCTGTCAATGGTCTTTGGGGTGGGCGTGTCCAACGCAAGCGAGATCTTCCAGGAAACGGTGAGCATGCTGAACGAGCTGTACCTGGCCGACGTCATCTGGGTTGTGGATGAGACGGAGAACATGCGTGGCTTCTGTGCCCTGGACTTCCCACAAGTGGTTGGGGCGCTGGACTCAACCCACGTACGCATCCTGTGCCCTCTCACGCCGATGAGTACTACAAACGCAAGCATTACTACAGTATGGTGCTTCAGGCGGTGGTGGATGCCAAGGGGCGGTTCCTGGATGTCTATGTGGGTGTGTCTGGGTGGAGCCATGACATGGCCATCTTCTGGAACTCCCCCCTGGCTGCCAAGCTGTCATTGGGATGCTTCCTCTTCTCCGGGCCCACTTCCGTGTGCGGGCCTGCTGTGGGGCCGTTGCTCCTGGCTGACCAAGCCTTTGTGCTTCAGCTGTGGCTGATGGCCCTGTACTGCTACCCCCGCAACACCGTGCAACGTAAATACAACTACTACCTGCCTGCCTGTGGAGTGCGTCTTTGGGCGGCTGAAGGAGTATTTGCGCACCCTGTTTAGCTTGCTGGACTTGCACACTGACATCATCCCGGATGTCATGGTGTGCTGCTGCATTCTGCACAACATCTGTGAGTCCTGTGGGGATGTGTTACTGGCCGAGCACCCTGACCTCCCTCAGCTGGACGAGGATGATGATGCCATTGCTATGGATGGGCAGGCTGTTGCGCTGTTGCCCAGGCCTGTGAACCCTGCTGTGAACCCTGTCCATGTGGAAGTGTCATGGGTGCATGAGAGTATTGGTGTATGGATCTGGCTGCACTACCCACCCACCCCGTGTGACCTTTGGCTGTAGGGGTGCTCTCTGTGCGACCCTACCCGCCTTCCATTCATCCCTTTCCGCTGCTTGTGGCTTTGTGGTGCCATGCTCTGCTGACCCCTAACCACTGTGCCTTTCTAGTCGCCTTCGCCCAGCTCGGGTTAGACTAGCCTGGCCGATTATTCCGCCTAAACTTCATACCGGCCCTGTGCGCATGTAACCATTTTTATACACCACGCTGAATAAAGCTTTTTCACTTTCCCCCTCTCTTCCCTTCTTTCGGAGTCTTCGGTGACCTCGCAGCTGCCACACCTCCCATGTAGGGAGGGTGTGGGTCACTCCCAGGGAAGGGCTACCTTGCATTTGGCTCTGGCGCCTAGGTATGCTTTTCGGCTGCGGCTTGCCTGTGCATTGGCTGAGTGCCGCCTTCCTTCCTTGCATGGTCCCTTTGGGGCACAGTTGGGCCTACAGTTGGGGTGCTATGCTGGAGGCGGAGGGTGGCAGCTCTGTCGATCTTGCTGCTCTCCTGTCTGCTACTCCGCCCAGGGCTGGGGTGTCCCGCCCAGTGTCTCTGTGCATCCAATGGGATGTGAGAGGTGTGTCCTCCTGCAGCTTCGATTATGGCGCCCATGGATTTCGTGCCACAGTGCATGCTGGGATACATCTGGGAGGCCTGGCGATGGTTGGTGGGTGGGGAAAATGGCAGATGGCTGTCAGACACAGCCGCATCCGCTATTAACAACCAGGGCAGTTGCCGCTGCCGAGCAACACAGGCTGCAACGTGTTGTGTGTGGAGCTCCACCTACCTAACTCACGGTCAGTACACTATTTACCCCTCCGTTGCTTAATGTGTTGTCTGAAACCAGCCAACGTGTGTGCACATAGCAAGAGAGGCAGCAAACCGTATCTGTTGACCTGCTAGCTTCCTTTGATATTTTGATACTGCCACCAAATGTCCGAACCTGCGATTTCTCTCGTACTGAGCAGGATCACTATTGTAACAACATATCATTATGTTTAGGGGGGATTCTGATTTAGAGGCATTCAGTCATAATCCTACAGACGGTAGCTTCGCCCCATTGGCTCCTCAGCCAAGCACATACAATTTTGATACTGGCATAGGAGTTTTCCTATTGTAAAGATCCCCCCACCCCCACGGTCTAGTATTTAGGAGAGAGCTGGGAATGGTTGAATAGGATGTTTTGTGAATTGCCAGGCAAGATTTCATTGAGATTAACTCAAGTGTTTATTTGATTAGCTGTTCAAGTTATCCAGTCTATTCAAGTCAATGAGATCTTCTTATCACAGTGTTCTGACAGTGTGGGAGCAACAGCAGGAAATCATCAACTGTGACAAAAGTGAGGTAATTCTTAAGGCTGATTTAATTTTGTGTCTTTGATAAAGATCGCAAGGGAGATAAAAAGGCTGTTCAGAGAAACAAGCACACAACCCTCCACAGCCCCTGCTGGCAGAGCTGCTGTCACTATCCCCCCCTCCAGCTTTCCTTATCTCCCTTTGGGATTCCCTGACCTTTTAGCACCAAAAAGCCCAATTGCTGCTACGATGGGAGCAGATGGGGGCCATATGTGCTGTATACCGGACATCTGGACTGGACTTTCTCTGCCTCTGGGTTAAAAGCATAGGCAGAATAAATTTAGCAGAGGAATCATTGGAGGAAGGTCTCCATAAAAATTACGGTGACAAATTTTAACCACAATTTATCGGATGAAACTTTCCCCATCCCTTTACTTATCCATGCCTGGAAAAGCTCCAGAGAGGCAGTTATGGCCCTGCCAGCTATCAACACTCATTCCCCACTTCCTGCTGCCCCTTCCAGTTCATAACCCAATGGCACAGGGGGCAAGTTGGAACTCCGAACCAACTCTGATTCTCACAGGCAAGGTGGGAAGAATGGTGTCCACCTCAGGGGGCCTATTAAGACTGAGAAGAGTTGCAGAGTAAGAGTGCTGATCTTACAACATGGGAAAAGGAAGCAAAATCATGAACTCTTAAGCATCCGCTGGGAGGAGATGCCATCACTAATTAGCTCGCTTGCTCGCACACCATACAGCCAAAACAAAGGACACCAAAGCAGGAGTCTTCTTTATGAGACAGATATATTTCACTTCATTTTTTCCCTGGGCTTCAAGTGAAGTTTCCATGGGCCTCACATTTCACCTGCAAGTCTCATCAAATAATCCCATGATTCCTCAGATTGGAGTAGCCTTCTGACCAGGTCCAGCTCAGTGGTGACAGGAAAATAGTTTTACTCAGCGATTTCACTTTGCTCCCTCACCAACAGGTGGAAGGAGGGAACTACATTACCTCCTAACCCTTGGTGAAAACTCTGCTTTGTACATCACTATCAGGGGAGGAAGGCTTTACATTTAGGCTCCACTCTCACCCCCCCACCCCAGCAAGAAAGGTCCCTCATTGCAATCTGGCTTGGGAGAAATCCTCTGATTTGGCAACTGAAATGGAAGGAAGCGGATGGTGGAAAAGGATGATAATTTGCAAGAAGGAAGAAACTCCCCTCCACAAAGAAAGGCAATGCTAAAGCTGAAATTATCATTGCAATAGGGTTTGGGGAGAAAAAGGGAATCTGCCACAGAAAAAGTCACTGGGGGTGGGGACTGCAGAGACAAAAGACAGTTGCAGAAATTGGTGGTGATGGGGGGCTATGCTCCCTCTCACCCCCTTGCCCTGCCAAATTGGTCCATTGGAGCTGGGAAGGGAGGTATCAGGGGATGTGGGGGCTTCTGCGCGAGGGAGGGAATGGTCCTCTTCCATGGATTCCACCCCTTACCCCCTCTGCTGGAATTGCTTCTGCCAGAAGCAAACCAGACTCCTCCTCCTCCTCCTCCTCCTCCTCCTCCTCCTCCTCCTCCTCCTCCTCTGTCCTGTAACTTGAAACCTGAAGGCACAATGACCCCCCCTTTTGTTTCTGAGAGTTGAGTCTCCTGAAAATGTCAGAATGCAAAAGCAGGGGGCCTTACAAATCCCAGTGAGTAAAAGGTATGAAACATGGAGGAATTTAAACCGGCTGTGGCTGACACCTCAGGACGCAGAGGGCTATACAGGAGCAATGGGTTTTTTTGGTGTCTGTGGTGTTGGGCTGCTGGTGGTGGTGTAGGGCTATTCAATCTCCAGAATGAGGTCATCTCCTTCCAAATTCATATCTGGCTTGATGTAGATTTTCTTGACGCTTCCTGTCAAGGGTGAGTTGACCACCATCTCCATCTTCATTGCACTCAGGACGCAGAGTGGCTGCCCCTTCTCAATAGGCGCCCCTTCCTGCACTTTAATGTCAATCACCTTCCCAGGCATGGGGGCCCCAACTTGGCCTTTGACGTCCTTCAGGGCTTTGGGGTGGAAATGCATCTCCTGGAGTGGAAGCAAAGAGAAGGAGGAGAAGGGAAATGAAATGTTAAGAGCAAACACTAGATGTCTTCTGCATTAGATGTCTTCTCCCAGTTGACTCAACTTTCTATGGGCAAATTTGGTATTTGGCTCTTGGTTTGTTTGTTTGTTTGTTTGTTTGCATAAGGAGCACCATGTCACACATACACATGCATGCACATGCACACACAAACTTGAAATGGTAGAATCCCCAGAGAGTTATTCTTATTCCTCTGAATATGCTCATTTTAAAAAATTAATTCACGGAGATGAAGTGTATTATCAGCTTTTAGCAATGATATCAAATAGAACCCTCCATGTTCAGAAGCAGCCTATTCCTGAGATGTTGTGCGGCTGTTTTCTTAATGCCCTCCTTATGGGATACCTGAAGTTATCAGGTAGGGACCATTGCTAGAAGAGTTAGATCCTGGACTAGATGACACATCATCACCACCACCATAATTTAATCAACCCTTATGAGTAAGAACTGTATTTTAAATCCCTGCTCATTCTGTCTCTGCAACTGCATTATAAAGCTGATGAATCTGGATATTTATAATATTTGCATTGTTGGTTGTGAGGTTTTTAAGAAGGAAATGAATAACTTATTTAAAAGGTGTTTAAATCAAGCAGGAAAAGGCACAAAAGTACAATAACTTAACGCTACCAAATGATATGACTGAATTGCACACTCTGCTCTGAAAGCCTCTACTGTCTACCTCAGAATCAGCTGTCCCCATCCCTGGCGCTGATTTCTTGATTTGTAGGCAATTCCTTTGTTACCTTCATGGCTTTTGTGTCCTTCACTAGGATGGAGCGCAGCTGCCCATTAAGTTCAAAGAAGACTTCCCTCTGGCCGGCCCGGTTTAAGTCTCCCAATGCCAAGGCTTTGATATGGAGGGTCTTGCCACGTTCCAGCTCTACCTGTATGGGAGAGGGGGAGAAGTTAGTGAGTGCAAGTTCCTTTGGCCTGGAGGTCTATCTAGGCTGAACATCATAAGGTAAAATGGAGCCCCTAATCCAAGAGATGAATGGTGGCACCAGAATCACACAGCTGTTGCTGGGAATGTAGCTCTTCTGCATTACCAGTGTGTGAAGTTCTGAGTGTGTGGACAAGCACAAAATATGATTCCCCTGGGTTGAAGCTTTGTCCTGACTCCCCGCCCCTTTGCATCCTGACAAGAAGATTTGGTGGACTGTCTCTCCCACCCTACATGTCACCTCAAACTCTTCCGCTATCTTGGGTCCCTCCAGGAAGAGACGTGTGTTGAGACATTCGACGGGCCCAAAGGTGGCTGTGAAGTCCTTGAAATCGTGGAAGACCTTGGGATACATGGCAGCAGAGAGAACATCTTCAGGGGTGATCTCTTCATGCGTTTCACACAACTCCTGCTCCAACTTCACAAAGTCCATGGGGGACAAGGAAGCCCCTGGGCGGCCCTCAATACAGGGCATGTCTTTCAGCACCTGGGGAGGACAAAGAGGTCAGCTCATGAGCCTGATGGGAAATATGACTGGCCTTGTCTAGGAGCTGGGAAACCATGTTCTAGGGTAGTTTCTGCTCCCATGGGGACTGTGCAGCTTGCCCCCACTCCCTGCTGTGAGTGCACACTACTTGGGTGGTAACTGCTAAGCCCAGGCCATTTGGGAGTTGGGGCAGCCGGTGATGACTGAGGCCATGGCAGCCACCAACGCCATCATTGAGCGGGGCATGCGAGAGTGCATGGCTGCCATTGACCGCCAAATCGAGGCCCAGGAGTTCCGAGGAGCCTACCATGGCAGGCCACAGCCTGCACCCTACAGGCCTCTGTATGGATACGTGCAGCCACAGCAGTACCTGCTGCCGCCCACAGCCCCAGGACACCAGGCCCCACAACCGGCACCAGCTGCAACAGGCGCCTCAGGGATGGGGGGGGGAGGCTGCAGGGTAGGAGCAGCGTCACCTGGGCAGCATGGCCAAGCGGGCACAGAGCTTCCAGCCTGACTCTGATGATGAGGACGGGATGAGGAACCCTTCCCCCATAACATGCCCTAAGCCTCTGGCATGTATACGCCCCCCTGGTCTGTCTGCTGCAGAGCTGTGGCCGGAGACACCCCCCTGCCTGCACTACCGCCTCCTTCTAGCTTTTTGGCCTGCTCAAGGCCAAGTAGATGTGGCACTCTCCTGTTACAATGTTGCATATCCCAGCGATGTGCCATCCCCATCGCCACTGTCCCTCATTCCAGACCTGTCCCATCAAGATGCCAGCTCCCTACTGGTCCACTGCGCTCCGAGGTGGCCACCCCAGCCAGCGTGGGGTGGTGCCTGCCCGCCGCAGGGCTCCGTGGCGTGGAGGTGGGTGCTTGGGTCGGGGGGGGTTGGGCAGAGGGAACCTGCTATGGGCTCCGTAGCGCTGATCGCTTTCCTCCCTCCTCCCCTCCTTCTTTTCCCTCCCCAGTGAAGCTGCTCTACTGCCTCCGTGCCATCCCCAGCAGGCGCCTGGCCTATATGGAGTGGTGTCTCGGCGCTATGGAGCTGTCCCTGCATGGTGTCCTGCGTCGCGTTCAACATCTGCAGCGGGTCGTCTGGCAATGCCGCCTGTCTGTCGCTTTGTGGGCATAGGCCCTTCCATCGGAATAGCAGATCTGCACCCCCTCCCCCCTCTGTAGTTCCCTCGCATGGTCCTGGAGCGGCGCTGCCCCTTAGCGGCCCCCTATTCTGGCCTCCTCCTTTCACTCCCCTCTCTGGCAGGTGTGCAGCAGCCATAACATTGCTGCCTTGTAATCTTGTTCCCACACTCCCATACTGGGTCGTCCCATGCTGCCCGTGGCGTCACCCCTGCCCTCCTGCTCCGGCACGCCCACCTGTCCCCCCATTGTGCCTCCCTCCCCTCTTCCTGAGCCACCGCTAGTGGCGATGTCCCACCAACAACTTGCTACGGCCGGCTTCCAGGCAGCACTGCAGACGGCTATGCAGCACCATGCAGATGGCGATGAGGAGGATGTGCAACGTGCCCGACAGCTGCTCCTGGATGGTGTCTTGCTCGCCATCGTTCAGGGCAAGTGGCGGACACTGGCCCCTTGTGGTGGCTGAGTCCTTGCCCTGTTGCGTGGCCGCTGTCCTGCCGTTGCTGCCCAGGCATGGTAACAGCGGGGGTGTTGGGCAGGGAACGGCCCTGGAAGCCCTGCAATGGATTCCCCGACTGGCAACATCTGTCAACCTCCTCAAGCAGCAGGAGACCATCTGCCACTGGGTGCTTCCACGGACAATTGCCATGTGGCAAGAGATGCAGACCTTGGAGGACTGGGATGATGAGCGTTTCTGTGGGAGCTTCCACCACGTTCAATCTGCTGGTATCTGAGCTGATGCCCATCCTGCAGAGAGCCTGTACAGTCATGTGCCCGTCTGTTCCAGTCTCCCACCGCGTGGCATTGACACTGTACAAGCTGGTGTTCAACGTGGGCTACCTGCCCCTGTCGACGATCTTTGGGATGGGTGTGTCCACTGCCTGCGAGATCTTCCGTGACACGGTAGCCATGTTGAGTAAGCTGTACCTGGCCGACGTCATCCAGGTTGGGGATGAGACGAAGAACATGCATGGCTTTTGACCCCTGGGCTTCCCATGGGTGGTAGGGGTGCTGGACTCTACCCACGTGTGCATCCTGGGCCCCCCTCACGCCGACAAGTACTACAACCACAAGCATTACTACAGCATGGTGTTTCAGGCGGTGGTGGATGCAAAGGGGCGGTTCCTGGATGTGTATGCGGGCATGTCTGGGCGGTGCCACTCCCCCTTGGCAGCCAAGCTGATGATGGGCCACTTCCTCTCCTCCGGCCCCGCTTCCGTGTGAGGGCATCCCGTGGGGCCATTGCGCCTGGCCAACCAAGCCTTCACCCTGCAGCCGTGGCTGATGGCCCCCTACCGCTACCCATGCAACACTGTGCAGAGGACGTTCAACTACTACCTCTGCCGTCCCCGGCTGCCTTTAGGCAGCTGAAGGTGCGTTGGCACTCCCTGCTTAGCTTGCTGGACCTGCATACTGACATCATCCCAAATGTTATCATGTGCTGCTGCATCCTGCACAACATCTGTGAGTCCCATGGGGATGTGTTACTGGTCAACCACTCTGACCTCCCTCAGCTGGGCGCCGCCGCCGATACCATTGCTGTTGATGGAAGGGATGTTGTGTCTTTCCCCCAGCCCCTGAACCCCGCTGGGGACCACTGTTCCCACCCTCCCTTCTGCCACTTGCTGCTTCAAGGTGCCTTGCTCTGATGAGCCCTAACCAATGTGCCTTCCTGGTCGCCTTTGCCCAGCCTGCGGGTGACTTGCCTTTCTGATTAATCCGCCCATGCTTCACACTGGCCCTGTGCCCATGTAACCAGTTTTATACGCCATCCTGAATATTTTTTTTTACACATTCCCTCACGCTTGCCTTCATTGCTGTGTTCCCAGGGAGGGGCATGGGCAGGATCTCTGGGACGTAGGGTGCCCTAGCAGCTGCCCCGCCACTGTTGTTGGGTGGATTAGGGTCTCTATGGGGGGGCTGCTCTGCTTCTGGCTCAAACACCCACGTCCGCATTGCAGCGGCTGCGTGCATGTGCATTGGCCGTGTGCACCCCTCCTTGCCTACGGATGGTGCCCTGGGGCGCTGTGGGGGATGGTTGGGGAGAATGTGCAGACGGCCAGGCTCGTCTCCAGCCACTCAGTCCATGCACGTTCACCTCGGGGCTGCGGGTGTGCCGGCGTGGGGTGGCTGCAGTTGTGGGCCCCATTCTGGCAGTGGGCACATCCCCTCCTCCTGTCCGCTGCCTCGTGTGGGGATGGGGTGTCCCACCCAGTGCCTCTGGGTGGCCAATGGGGTTTGGGAGGCGTGTCGTCCTGCGGTGTCGATGGCGGTGCTCATGGATTACGGGCCGAGTGTGTGCTGGGACACCTCTGGGAGGCCTGGAGGAGGTTGGTGGGTGGGGCGATTGGTGGGCAGGGCGATTGGTGGGCGGGCTGTGGGTGCTGTGGCCAAGCAACGCACCTGCTGTTTCATGTGGAGAGGCCCGCCTCCCTCACGTTAACCCCTCTGTTGTCTAAGATGTTGTCCGAAACCAGCCTATTTGTATTTAACTAGGGTTAGAGCATTTAGTGTGATGAAACTGTCCGGAACCCGCAGGCGCACTGAGCATGCGTTCATAGATGGGTCAAACACTGTGAAAAACCAATTCTGCATCCAAAGTTGTGTTCACTCCTCTACAGCTACTGTGGCTGAGTAGACATTGAATTGTAAAGGCTAAAACCACTTGTACTGTACATACATCAGTGTTTCTACCCAAGAGTGAGGTAAGTAAGTACACCAGCTCTTGAATCTGGCACCGCTCCAATGAATTGGATGGTCTTAGATGGTTCGAGGGATAACTTTTCCATATTAAGATAAAGTCTCAACTGATGAAGACATTGAACAGTGATCTGGATGTCTTTGCTGCTGTGAGTGGGTTCTGTTAGGGGCCACAATAAGCCAATTGTCCACATAGGGGTCCACACATGGATACCCTGAAGCTAGAGGTTTGCACATTTTGTGAACACTCGTGGATCTGTCAGGAAGCCAAAAAGAACTACTCAGGTCCTATTGCAAACCATAGCTATTTTTGGTAAGTTTCCCCTATCACCCCATGAAACCAGTCACCTTTTTGTAACAGCAGCAGGATAGCAGTAAGTGTCGCCATAAAGAATTTCTTCAGTGTGATGAACCTGTTGACATCCCTGTGGCCCAGAATAGGGCAAAGCCCTCCATCCCTTCTCAGCAAAATAGCAGGAATAACCTTCCCACCTGGTGTAGACTTGTCGGGACTTGAGGAATTGCTCCCTTTTGAAGAAGAGAAGTAGTTTCTTCTAGTACTGCTTCCAATGGAGGAGTGGTATGAAAGGGAAGGATTCTGTAACCCTTCTAGATGATTGAAAGTACCCAATTGTCTGTTGTTATGGACGTCCACACTGAAAGAAGACAGCCAAAATTCGAAAAGAGGGTGACAGGCAGAGGGCCAGTATAGAATCGAAGAATCAAAGGCGCTGTGGAGTTTTCCCTGTTGTTTTTAGGGACCCTAGAATAAAAAGATGAGCATAGTCTCTTTGAGCTTGATGAAAACTGTTGTCAGGCTGGTTGCTCTGTTGGTTGTTTCACCAGGTAGAAAGACTAATGGAGCCAATGCCAAGAATGAAAATGTTGGGCCTGCTGCTGCTGCCCCATCCCCATTTTCCTAGCTGTGGACCTCACCTTCTGTACAGGACTCCATAACAACATTGGTACTGGTGTTAAATAGTCCATCACCATCAAACAGAAGATCTTCAATCTTCTGTGAGATGGAGCTTCCTGCAAAACCCCCACTGATCTCACCCATGAAATGTCTTCTAAGGTCTTTTGCCCCCATCATAGCTTTGGTATCACAATCAGCCCGGTGCTGGGTTGTATTGATTTGCTGGCGTGACAATTTCATGGCCTCTGTCTGAAAAATTTGGGACAACTCACTCTGGTTGTCTGAGAAGTAGTCACAAAGTGATCCTACCTTCTCCCACAAAAAGAGTTGATATCTTGCCACAGCCGCTTGATAGTTTGCTACTTTCACGCTTAATGCAGTAGATGAGTCAATTCAACAACTCAATATGTCAAGCTTCCTTCCTTCCTTGTCCTTGAATTGGGGAGGCAAAGGCGCCGTTAATTAGAGTTTTGAGACTGTACCTGTGATGACTCAACCATTACAGAACTAGGCTTCAGATGTGAGAAAATAAAAGTAACATCCTTTTCCTGCATTCTGTACATGTTCTCCAGGCTCTTTGAGGTAGGAGCCAGGTCTGGTTGTCTAAGCTGGTAAGAGGCAAGATGTTGAGATTGCCTAGGGGCTGGTATGGGCAGCTGGACAAAAACCTCTTTAGAGGTTTGTAGAGCAAAGTTGATGGGGCTAATTGATTACATGGTCAGCCCCATGGCAATACTCCCCCAAAATATTGTATGTCTATTGTTGTTGTTGTATGCAGTGGAAGTATCCTGCCAATCTCTCTAGTGTTCCCAATAAGCGTGCCTTGGAGGAATACACCAATCCGAATGCCTGTCCCAATCTGATTTTGAGGATTGAGACCGGTGGCAACAGGATGTCAAGTAGTGGAGTGGCTCCCTTTGATCCCTCTGAAGTTATGGGATCTGGAGTCCTCTCTTAGTGTCGGGGCTCCACTGGAGAGCAAGGGTCAACTCTTGGACATGTGATATTATCGTCTGATCCCAGATGGTATCAAGAAGGGGTGGAATTCCTTATTTCACACTCTGAGGTTGACAACAGTGGAACTGGGTCCTGAGGCTCATCCTGAATGGGTATTGAAGGGGCCGGGGTATTGGAATAGGAGAGTCTAACAATGGTGGAGAGGCCGGAACAGTTGACAGAGTCTTTTTTGTAGGCTCTGTGAGCTCCTGGGAATTCTTTTTTGGAGAGTCAGAGGATTCCTTTGGAGCCCGGGCCTTCTTAGACAATTTCTTAGCCATGGACAGAGTAAGGGAGTGTCCTAGAATTGGCTGGAGCTATTGCCAGCAGTGGCGCACTCTGAGAGGCAGTCGGAGACTTAGAGGGCTGAGTCTTCTGATTTTGAGCCATATTCGACCTTGGCGTTAGCACAACCTCTAAGGTTTTTTTCCAGAGTGCCACAAGCAGCCTGTCCGCCCTTTTACGAGGGGCTTTGCTTCGAGAAAGACTGGCAGTAGGAACAAGTCTCCACTACGTGCCATGCTTCATAATTTGTGGCAAAATGTCTTTGAGGCCATATGCCTCAAGAGTGATCTCTTGATCACAAGGAGACTGCAAATCAACAAAACCAAAAGAAACAATAATGGTACGGGAAGGAAATCGACAGTAAAACAAGATTAGATAGAAAAAAATCAAACGAGTCCTCTGAAATTAAAAACCTAGAGACAGTGTTCTCAATGAGATTCACAGTACAGCAGTTGAAGAACTGAGGGAAGAAGTGGGAACCGTTAGGAACATGCACATTAGGATGGCAGGGAGGGGTTCCTCAAATTTCCCTCAGCTATAGAATGTTCCTTAATCAAGGCTCTGTGCAGGCGCATAGCTCTTTTGTGGATGCACAGAGACCACAAAGAAGGTCCATGTGTAGGGGAATCATTTTGTTCCCACTCCTCTCCTCTTTTTTAGACTACACAGTTTCAGAATTTTATATACTTTAAATTTGCAAGGATATAGAAATTAGCACTTGCCTGACCCCCACCCCCACCCCCACCCTAGTTTCTAAAGGCAGCCTGGAACTTCAACCACCTTTCTTCCTAATTGCTCAGGAACCCACCTTGGAACGGAGGGGCTCTGGGAAGCCCCCATAGGGGATGCCGATGTAGCCTTGGAGAAACTCCACCACGGAGAGGGGGAAAGACAGCTCGTCCGCCTGAGCCTCCACATCCTCCCGCGTCAGGTTGTTCTGTACCATGAACTGAGCCAGGTCTCCCACGATCTTGGAAGAGGGCGTCACCTACAAGGAGCGAGGGGGGAGGAAAGGAAAGAGGGGAGCAAGCACCCTAGGATCAGGCATTAGGAGCCCCCAGCCCACCCATTCTCCCCAAGCAGGGAAAGGCTCAAGAAGAGCCTTTCTAAGATTTCCATCCCCATCGTTTCAACGTCCTCATTCTGTATGCCTTAGTGACAATGAGAATGCCTCTCCCCAGCTGAACTGCACAGATAAACTGAGCAGGGGGAGCTGGGAAGAAGGATATGTGAGAGTGCAGTGGCCACAGCCACTTGGCCATGCCTACTGCTGGCATAGATCCCCCAGGAGGTTTCCCGGATAGCAATCATTTATTATTATTTATTGCATTTATATACTGCCCCATAGTGAAAGCTCTCTGGGCGGTTTACAAAGATTAATCAACGTGGCCCTTGAGCTAAAAACATCCCCACTCTTTCCCTAAAGGGTGGATCAGCTGCTGGATAGCCAAGGTTCAAGAGTGGAGGAGAAAGATTTGGTCATGTCAGGAGGATACCCAAACTCAGGCTGCTATCCATGTCAGGACCTTCCCCTGAGCCCAATTCACTTGAGAAGCCAAGTTCCTCCTACTCCTGAATGCTGTATAGAATGGTGCAGAGGAGGAAGAGTCTTTGTTTTTAGGCCTGGGGTTGTTCTCTTCTCACTTGGGACTGGGGGAAGAGGGAGGGAGCCTAGGACAGGTAATCTGGAGACTTTGGGACTTTGATAAATCCATTCTGGAGCAAGTTGTGTGCTCAGAAATATCTGCAGTGCTGCTCATTCTTGCTTCATGGATTTTTGCTGATGTTGCTACATTGGATTGAAGTTTTACATTATCTTTACCTATAAAGCAGAAAGTATGTGTGTGTCATGTATGTCCGGAAATGTTTACCCACTTCCAGAAGAGGGAGAAACTTGACACGGTGACACAGTGATAGGTCTGGCTGTACAATGTATCAGAAAAATCTAAAACCACGATTTTTAAAAGAATGTAATAAAACCTAGGTTTACGCCTAATAATATTAATAATAATAATAATAATAATAATAATAATAATATATTTATTTATAACCCGCCTCTCCCTCCGGATCGAGATGGGGAACAACAATAAATATAAAACACAAAAACCACAAAATAGATGAAATATTAAAAACAAATAAAAACAAATACATCATTAAAAACATCTTAAAATTCAACTGGGTAGGCCTGCCGGAAGAGAGCAGTCTTCATGGCTCTCTTAAATTCATGAAGATTGCTAATTTGTTGAATCTCCTCCGGCAGACCATTCCACAGTCTTGGGTTCTGTAGAAGAGAAGGTCCTCTGGGTAACACTCGTCAGCCTAGTTCTGGCTGATTGGAGTAAGTTCTTCCAAGAGGACCTGAGAGTGTGGGGCAGATTATATAGGAGAAGGCGATCCCGCAGGTAACCTGAACCCAAACCATGTAGGGCTTTAAAGGTAATCAACACTTTATACTTCGCCTGGAAACTGATTGGCAGCCAATGAAGTGATTTTAGAACTGGTGTAATGTGGTCACTCCTAGATGTTCCGGTGACCGGTGACCAACCTGGCTGCCATATTTTGAACAAGCTGAAGTTTCCGGACTAGGCACAAAGGTAGCCCTAAGTACAACGCAAGTCAAGTCTCGAAGTTAACTCCTAAAGTTGGTCTCAAGCAGTCAACCCAATTCCACATAAAAGGAAACCACCCACATAAATGGGCTGCATCCATTTGTGGTGCCTCCTCCCACCCTCTATGTGGTTTCAAAATGTAACTAGATACAACAGCATGACTTTGAGGGGCCAAACATGCTCAAAGGCACTCCATCCTGATATCGCTGTTTTCTCAGAATCTGGGGGAAAGAGGGAGGGAGGAAGGGGAGGCACTCTGCGCATGCCCAGACACATGCCCAGACACAGACCTGACAAAGGGGGGGAAGTGCCCGGCCCAGCTCCAGCCCTTCAGTACAGGCTCCTGATGTAGCACTTGGCGGGTGAGAAACACAGGCCAAGGCAATCCCAGCAGGATTGGCTGGAGCTGGGTGCGTCCACTGATAGCCGCTTACTTCCCCCTCCTTGGTGATGCTATTCTTCGATGCTGTATCGAGGAGCAGCATCAGCAACAAGAAGATGTCTCAGAGGATGCGGGCACCTGCGGGCTGCCAAAGGCATGCTGGGAGGTGTAGTACTGCATGTAGAGTTGCTGATTTAAAATAAAGAAGGGGTGAGCAAACCCTGACCTCTCGCTAACCATTCCATTCTAGCCTCAGCTATATCAGTCAATCCTCCATTCACTCTTCTGTCTCAATGGTATAGTCAGGCTGTTACATAAAAACCATAAACTTTATTCAGAAATCCACAAGCAGGGTGCCACAACCAAGATGGCCTTCTCTCCAGTTGTCTTCCACCACATCTCAGATGATGTTCAATGATTAACACATTATTCAGGGACCTAGGCTTATGCCTGTAACTCCCAGCATGCCTTGGGCAGGAGGAAAGACCTAGGCTTTGGCAGCCATTATCTGGTAGTGGCTCGCCCTCCTGGGCCTGAAGGGAGAGTGCTTGGAGCCAGCTCCCTCAGTTGCTAGGCCCCATTGGGAGCAGGCCCATTGCCAACGGCAACCAAGTCAGTCAGCCAGCCCCCTCACGGCCTACCTATGGGCACCGATTGCACAGCTTCATGGCAGCCCTGGCCATGTATTGAAAGTGAGAGAGGGGGGAATAACTAATTTAATTTAAAGTTACCTCACAGGCCTAAGACTGACCTACCTTGAAGGGTTGTCATGAGGGTGAGAGAGGAAAAAAAGAAATAAATTTTATTTGTTTAAAGGTTAATTCAGGCCTAGCACCGGCCTGCTACTTTAAGATGATTACCTCATGGACATATATTTTAGGAGGCCCAAGCAATGCCGGGTAGAAACTTGAAATCTGGCATGCTGATAGGTCTGGCTGTACATTGTGAAAAACCAAAAGGAGGAGTGCATACAACTCTGGGCAAAAAAGGAGAGAAACAGGTTCTCAGAATGCTAAGATACTTTATTTTCAAGCCCTACACGTTTCGGCCTGTGTTGTTTTTTAAGGCCTTCTTCAGGGGGTTGATAAGAGATGTCTGCAGAAATACTCTTTAACAGGATGATAGTCTCCTACGATAATTACTGGAGACTATCATCCTGTTAAGAGTATTTCTGCAGACATCTCTTATCAACCCCCTGAAGGCCTTAAAAAACAACATAGGCTGAAATGCATTGGGCTTGGAAATAAAGCATCTTAGCATTCTGAGAACCTGCTTCTCTCCTTTTTTGCCCTGGCTGTACATTGTACCAGAAAAATATAAAAACATGATATTCTGGATTTTAAGTATTTTTATGTCAGATGAAAGGGCCAAGTCACCAGCGGCTTTCACCATCCTGGCTCTCTGCCAAAACCTATCAAATGTAGATATTATATAGTAAATTATGCCAAGAAAGTATTCTGTGTTCTGGCTGTTTTCCTTTTTTCATAATAGTAACTTCAGAGCACATGCATACAACAGTTCCTCATGTCCACTGAGATCTGCTTCCCTACTATATGTTATTCAGATATCTGGGCAATGCCGGGTCTATTTTGAAAACATATTTTTAGATTTGGATCTGTTTTAGCTGGTAGAAAGGGTGTTTTGTGTCCTGATAGTTTTTGAAGTTTAGACAGCTGCTCTGGCCAAAGCATAATGGGAGGTGTAGGCATTTCAGGTAAAACAAAAAAGCTCTAATTTAAAACACAGTTCTTATTAACAAAATTTCCCATTTATTCTAACAAAACAATTTACGAACTCAACCAAACTAAAAACAACCAACTTAAAGATGAATGCGTTGCAGAGAAATTTATTATTTATCAAATAAATGTCATAAACATTATTCACAGACCTGAGCAACGCCGGGCATATCAGTTAGTGTATAATAAATAGACCACCTATAGCAAGAAAATCATAGAAAGGATAGGTGAATAGATCCTCTCCCAATGGGCAGTGTTATCTTCAAAGTATTAAGATCCCTTAATGCAACTGAGTTATCCATGAAACACCCTTTGTGGGTGAAAGGAGTAGGTAATTGGAAGGAGGGGGGCAGAAGGGGCAGAATTAGGATCCAGGGTTCTTACCTTGATGAGATCACCAAGAAGTTTGTTAGCTTCCACATAGGCCTTCTTCACCTGCTTAAACCTGTTCCCCAGTCCCATGCTATGGGCCTGGAAGTGTAGGTTGGTATATTGACCCCCAGGGATCTCATTCTCATAGACATCAGCGTTGCCAGATTTCATGGTGGCTGTGCAGTCAAAAGAGGCATACAGGCCACGAGCCATCTCCCAGTATTCACTGTAGTCAAAAACTTTCTCCATTTGGATACCTGTTAAGGGGCAGTGGAGGGGGTGGGAGAGATGCTTTCCTGTGAGCAGCATGCAATAGGGTAGAAATTGGGTGCCACCCCCCCACCCCCGTTGCTTAGAAGGGGGCTCAGAAGACCACACATGTAAGAACTGAACATAGGTTAGTTATCTCTGATAACTGGCCTGTGCTCAGCTTGCTTTCCTGACCACTACTAGCCATTACTCTCTCTCTTGCTAGAGCTGAGAATACAGCACAGCCAAAATACAATTCTCTACAGAATTAGGAATGACATAAAATCTCAATTTTGGTTTTGAGAGATTGTTAAAAAATGAAGTTTTGTGGATTTGTTTTCAGTTAATGTGAAATTATTAGGAGATTCAATAAAATTCACATACCAACTTTCCCTCAAATCAACCGTCCATGCCTCAACAGACATCACTGGAAATGTTGAAGGACATGTTTGAATAACGATTTGCAAGAGGATTTGTGGGAAGAAAATTCATTTACAATTCTCAAAGTTTATTTCAATTTTTAGCCCCCTCTCTCGACCCAGCCCTTCTCTCTCAATTTCCAAAATTAGAAACTGGATCTAAGAGCCCTGACTCCTAATCTCACTCTCTTGTCATGGACGTTAGAGAAAAATCAGAAACCTCTCTCCACTCTTATCTTGTTCTGCATCTTGTTCCTTCCTGAACATTGTGAGATTTTTGCATTCCATACAGCCTATCAGATAATCTTTACATCATGACTAAGATATTATATAGGAGGTATTATATAGGAGGAAACATGAACATATGAGTATTATTTAGTCCCTTTTTAAAAATAGGGCCGATCTACACAGTCCTTTGGAACATTTTAAAAAGCATTTTAAAACGTTCCAAATAGGTGCGTTCTAAAACATCTTAGGTCACATTACCGAGTACTCACGTTAAAGGAGAACAGTCTTCAGTCTTTAAAGCAGTGTGTGTGGTCACACACTGTTCTGCCCTGTCTCTTTCTCTTTCATTTTTTCAATGAGTTTAGGGCAAAGCATTGTGGGGGTTGTAGTTCAGTCACCCACTTCCTTCTTAGTTCCTCTGTCATTCCCTAGCGAGTATAGGGCTAAGAATTGTGGGTGTTGTAGTTCACTCACCCACTTCCTCTTTCTTCCCCACCAATCAACTGCTAAGCATTTGGGCACCAGTAAACAAAGCACTGCCCCCATGAATCACAAACGGTAAGGAAGGACACATTATTTTACTTAAAACGATTTATTAAAAGTGAAACCATTGTATATAACTGAAGTGAGTTTTAAAAAACCTCAGATATGCAACGTTATAGGAAGTGCGTCATGTGGCCCAAAGAGTTTTCATAACCCTTATAAAATGTCAAAAACCTCGTATGTAGATCGGCCCATATTGATTCATTTATTTGAGTATCGGTAGGGGCGAGGCGATTTGATCGTATAATGCCTATTCTGCGCCAGCTGCACTGGTTACAAGTGTGATTCCGAGCCCAATTCAAAGTGCTGGTTTTGACCTTTAAAGCTCTAAACAGTTTGGAACCAAGTTACTTGAAGGACCGCCTTCACCCATATCAGCCTCAGAAAGAGAGACCCACATGGGAGAGGGCCTTCTCTGCAGTGGCCCCACACCTTGGAAACAAACTTCCATCGGAGATCCGCCATGCACCATCCTTGCAGGCTTTCAAGAAGCCTTGAAAACAGTTTATTTTATTGTGGCCTTCCCATGTTATTGCTGCTATGTTGTTTTTGCTGGTTTTATTGTTGGTTTTATTGTTTTTAACTATTTTATTGAGATTATGTTTTATTGCTTTTAATATTTTAACTGTTTTTATGTATTTTATTGTTGTAAGTTGCCTTGTGAGGACTTCTACCCTGAAAGGCAACCGAGAAATGTTTTAAACAAACAAACAAACAAACAATATAATCTAGTTGGTCTTGGCCTTTTTCACTTTGTTTTTAGGTAAGCTATTTTTCTGTCAACTCTATATTCTGGAGTCAGTTACAATTATGTAACTGCACAATTATGTAACTGTAATTCCTATCCTTTATTGTAAATAATGGCTCAATGGAGAGGCATGGAAATGATGGAGTTCAATGCAGTTAATACTGAAAACTATCCCAGACAGGAAGGAAGTTCAGATAAAGTCAAACCTATTATTCCTAGATCATGGCTTGGAATTTTGCAAATTCAAATAATATCAAAGATTGTTTTCTAGTTAGTGATTTCTTGCAAAGCTCATGAGAAAACAAATATGTGTAAATACTAGTCAGTCCACAAAAAAAATATTTAAAAAAATCTCTGTAAACAGCTCCTCACCACCTTCTCTGCTTCTTCTCTCCTTCATGGGACATCCCTCAAGCTTTCTGATATTTTCTGTCAGTACAAACCCACCAAAAAAAGGGGGGGAAGTGTAGTTCCTTCCTCAGATGATTTCACATACCTAGGACAATCCTATGCCCACCAGGCAGCATCTGGGGATGGGTTGGGTGTAGGTTAATTCGGTTTCCAGGCTCCAAGCACAGCTGGCATGGACAGAACTGCATCAGCTACCTCATCGTGGTTGGAAAACTGAGCGTGGAGATGGGAAAGGGGACGTTCCCAGGATTAGGGAGGAGAGGAGACTGGGGCGGCTGCATTACGATATTCCCTATGGCTGTCCCAGCCTCCTTCCCTCCCCCTTCCTGGGCAAAATCACCTGTCAAGCAGAAATGCAGGGTGGCTGCAGTGCAGAGCCAACAATCTCCTCCTACCCTGCATTTGACTCAGCAGCCTCCCAGTTCAGATGCTTTCGACTATCTGGATAGGATAGGGTGACAGGACTGGGCTCCTGTATCTTTAACAGAAAAGGGAATTACAGCAGGGTCATTTGTGTGCATGCAGCACCTCATGAAATTCACAACATTTAAAACTGCAGGAGCCCTGCCCTCTTTTGTATCTGGTCAAGAAGGCAGGGTTCCTGTAGCTTTAACTGTTGCGATAAAGGGGAAATTTCACCAGATGCTGCATACATACTCCTGCTGCAATTCCTTTTTCTAAGCAACTGTTAAAGATAAAGGAGCCCTGTCCTCCTTTCCATATGGTCACCCTAGGTAGGATTGTGGCATTAGTTCGGTAACTTAAGGCACAATCCTATGCATGCTTAGACAGAAAAGTCCTACAATTCCCAGCATTTCTCAGCCAGTCATAGTTTTTCTGTCTAAACATGCATAAGATTGCACCCTTAGTGTTATCTAAATGCCAACAGTGTGAAAGCTTCTCCCATAAGGAGGGAACATAGGCTGTGAAATGCAGGTTGCTTCGAGTGGTCATCTGTGCAGTCACACACTATGGGCTTGCGCCGGCGCCGAGCCTCGATTCGGAAGCCTCTAAAGCCTAGACTTTTTAGGTGGGAACCCCTCCCCCCACCGCCCTATCGCGCATGCTCAGGGTTCCCGCTTACCTCAGTTCTATAAGACCGAATTGCCTCGTGAACGAGATAAGTCAGAATATTGGTATAGTATCTATTTGAGCAGGCTACAGCGAAGTCTAGAGGGACTGGTGGGAGGGTTGTGTGACTGCACAGATGACCACTCGAAGAACTACTGTTACTGGTAAGCAACCTGCATTTCTTCTTCGTGGTCTCTGTGCATCACACACTATGGGCGAGTAATCAGCAAACCACTTACCGGTGGAGGGTAGACTCGCAGGTAGTTCATTGAAGGATCGAAGACAAGACTGTCCGGCCAAAGGAAGAATCAGCCCTGGAACACACGTCAAGTCTATAGTGCGACACAAATGTTGATACATTGGACCACGTAGCTGCTCTACATAGATCCGGAATCTATGGTCCAGAGCCATAGATGTGGAAAGCGCTCTTGATGAGTGGGCCTTTAAGCCATGCGGAGGCTCTTTGCCCACGAGTTGGTATGCAATGACGATTGTTTGTACAACCCACTTGGCGAACCTCTGAGAGGAGACTGATTGGCCCTTAGTTTTGCCACCATAGCAGACAAACAGTCTGTCCGAGTCGCGGTAGCTAGCCAATCTGGATTTATAGAAAGCTAGTGCCGTGTATGAAGCGTGGAACTCAGTGGATCCGATGGTGTTTGGAAAAAAGTAGGTAATATAATACTCTGGTTAATGTGGAAGTCTGAGAGGACTTTAGGCTGAAATGACGGGCTGGGTGTAAGTACAACTTTGTCCCGGAAAAACTGGGTGTAAGGAGGGTTGCCATCAGTGCGCACAATTCCGAACCCCTTCTCGCTGAAGTTACGGCGACAAGAAAAGCTACCTTCAAGGTTAGCAGTTTAGTAGAAACTGTAGCCAGCGGCTCGAAAGGGTGATTCGTCAGTGCCGTTAGTACCACTGACAGACTCCATTGAGGGATGATGGAGCGTAACGGAGGTCGAAGGTTGTTGAGTTAAGGAATTGTTTGGACAATGGATGGGAGAAAACAGTAGTTCCTTGCAGTAAGTTGTGTCGAGTTGAGATTGCTGCCAAGTATACTTTTATCGATACGGGCTTTCAAGGTAGCGATGTACGCTGCAAACTTGTTCCATTTCATGTTGTAGGATTTTCTTGTAGCAGGCCTCTTTGCCTCCAGAAGGACTGCTTGTATCGAAGGTGGCAAAGTTATTCCTTGCCACAGCGACGAACACGCCAGGCCGTTAGTCTGAGTTGTGGTAGGTCCGGGTGAAGGATCATGCCTTGTTCCCTGGAAATCAGGTCCGGGGACTCTGGGAGGCGAAGAAATTCTCCTTTGGACAACCAGAGCAGTGGGGTGAACCATGCTTGACGTGGCCACCATGGTGTGATTAGGATGGCGCTCGTCAGGCCCTTGGCTAATTTTGCAATGACCTTCGCTATCAGTGGAAAAGGGGGAAAAGCATACGCTAGTCCTGTCCCCCAAGGCGTGCTGAAGGCGTCCCCTAGGGAGTTTCTGCCCACGCCTGCCCGTGTGCAAAAAATCGGGCAGACCGCATTGATTGCTGTTGCGAAGAGATCGATAACAGGCGTTCCCCATGTGCCGAATAGGGTCTCCAGGGCACTGTGCGCTAGGGACCACTCGTGGGTGTCCCGAAATTGCCCGCTGAGTTCGTCAGCCTGCACATTCTCGGTTCCTGCTATATGGATGGCCGATAAGAGCATGTGCCGCTGTATTGCCCAGTGGAAAATCCTTAGTGTTAGAGATAGAAGGTGTGGGGACCGGGTGCCCCCTTCCTTGTTTAAGTACCACACCACTGTGGTATTGTCTGAGACAACTCGCACATGATGACCTCTGAGGTACCGACGGAAGGCGTGGAGAGCTTTCTGGACTGCCAGGAGTTCTAAGGCATTGATGTGCAGACTCCGCTCTTTGGCCAACCACTTCCCCTGTATCTTCAGGCGGTCGCAATGGGCTCCCCATCCTTCCAAAGACGCATCTGTGGTGAGCGTTCTCACGCATCTGTGGTCGACTTCTGTAAATGGGAGGCCCTTGTCCAGGTTGCGGGGGGTCATCCACCAAGTGAGGGTCGACCGCAGCGCAGGAGGGAGAGGGGTTCTCTTGCGAATCGAAGTCTCGCATGGGTCGCAGTTTGCCAGGAGAAATTGCTGAAGCGGCCCACCGAACGACATGCACCGACGAGGCCATTAGTCCTAATAGCCGCTGAATGAGACGTACCGGGACAGTTGTGGAATTGTGAAGGACGCGAGAGAGGTTGCATATTGTTCGCGAGCAGTCGCTTGGCAAGGTGGCCTTTTCGAGAGTTGAATCTAAGTAGACCCCAATAAATTGGATTGTTTGCGCTGGCATAAGAAGCGATTTCTCGTAATTTATGAGTAGGCCCAGACGCTGGAGCAACGCTGTCATGGTGGCAACATCCTGGATAGCTTGACTGTATGATGGCGAGACTATCAACCAGTCGTCCAGGTAAGGATATAGTTCTACCCTGGACGTCCTGAGGGAGGCACACACTGCAGCCATGCATTTTGTGAAGACCCGTGGTGCAGTTTTCAGGCCAAAGGGAAGGACGGTAAACTGATACGCCTGTTGTCCCACCATAAATCTGAGGAAATGTTGATGTGCGTTGTGAATGGAGATGTGGAAGATCTATGAGGGAAAACCATTGGTGATGGCGGAGGAGGGGAAGAATAAGGGTGAGTGTGACCATACGAAATTTCTTGGTGACTATAAATTTGTTGAGGGCTCTGAGGTCCATGATGGGGTGAAGACCGCCGTCTCGCTTTGGGACAGTGAAATATCGGGAGTAAAAACCGTTCCTGAGATCGAGGGTGTTTACTGGGATAATTGCCCCTTTTTTGAGAAGAGCGGTGACCTCTTTACATGGCCCGTTGGTGGAGGGCGGATGAACTTTAACCGATATCCGTGTCGAATGATGTTGAGGACCCATCTGCCCGATGTTATCTGGGTCCAAGTGTCGAGAAACCCTTTGAGCCTGTGACTGAAATTTGGTGTCGGGCAGTCACCAAATTTGGTGTCGGGATGTTTTAGGATTTTTATGCAGTTTTAATAATATGTGTCATGTTTTAATCAGTTTTATGTATTTTATCATGTTGTTGTTCCCCGCCTCGATCCAGACGGAGAGGCGGGTAAGAAATAAATTGTTGTTATTATTATTATTATTATTATTATTATTATTCTGTGGCGCCTCTTGCCTGGAGCGATTTTGCCTGAAGCGGTTTGGCTGATATCCCTTTCTTGCAGAAAAGGGTGGTTGTGACGGCTGTTGGTAATGGTGCTGCTGTTGTGGCTGGCGGCTCAAGGACTGATGAGGAGGATAGTACTGCTGGCGGCCCCATCTCCTGGCTTTGTAGTGGTACGGAGTCATGGGAGCATAGAAACCCATGTTTTTGGCGGTAGTTTTCGCCTTCTGGATCGAGTCCATGGTATCATCCGTGGATTTGTGAAAAAGACCCTCCCCATCGAATGGCAGGTCCTCGATGTGAGCTTTTGATTCTTGGGGCAAGTTAGATGACCTAAGCCAAGCGTGACGTCTCAATGCTATAGCACCTACTAATGACTTAGAGACAGTGTCCATTTGGTGTCTAGCAGTTGTCAGTTGTTGTTTTGCCAATGCCACCGCCTCGTTCTGAAATATCTGCGCCGCCTGTCTAATGTCTTCCGGGAGGTGAGAATGTAGCGCTGCGACCTTGTCCCAGATGAATAGGTGATAGCGAGCCATCATCGCTTGATAATTAGTGATTTTCATTGACAAGGCCGAAGACTAATATATCCTGCGTCCAAAAGAGTCAAGCTTGCGGCCCCCCCTATCCGTTGGGGTGGAATGTGATTTTGTAGTCCTGCCTTGGGCGGACTCGACAATAACCGAGTTGGGGTTAGGGTGCTGGAAAAGGAAGCCCACGTCTTTGTCCTGAGTTTTGTACAGAGAGTCGAGTCGCTTGGAGACTGTACCTGAAGTAGCAGGATTTTTCCAGGACTCTTGTGCCGTATTCAGTAGAGTGGGGATGAATGGTAAAGCAGGTGAAGACTGAACATCTGGATGCATCACATCATAGATGGTATCTATACAGGCTTCTGTAAAAGGTTTCAGTTCGATTCCTAAAGATTCAGCCATTCTTACCATCTGCTCCGTGAAATTTCCTACTTCCGCAGATGGAGAAGAACTAGCCCCCGTACCGACTGCCTCCTCGGGCGACGGTATCGACGGCAGGGCCTCCGCAGACGAGGAGGAATCAGAGGCATAGTCATCCACAGACTGAGGTGATGCTGGGGTAGGCAAGTCTTGCAAGGCTGGCTCTGGTACCGAAAAATCATCCAGCGGTGTAGCAACAGTAGCAGAAGGCGGAATACGTAGTGGGAGAGGAGGAACAAACTCCCCAGCTGGTTGAAGTCTTTTGCCCGTATAGGGATCAAACAAATAATTGAGCTGTGTGCGGATGTCCCCATCCCGGCTTGAGCGGGAGATCCAGGAGTGCGCTGAACGCTGAGACAAACATTCCCAATCCTGGGATAGTGTTGGCGAACGAGACCAGAGGTGTCAGAGGTGTCTCTTGGTAGCGAGAAGGTGGAGCGGGTTGAGCGGGGCGAAGCTGGCGTCGAGGCGACCTGGGACCGAGCGGGGGATTCCATGCGATATTCCTCTCCTGGTGTCGGTACGTGGCGGCTCGGTACCGATGAGTCTTCCATACCCGGCAATAACACGCGGGGTCTCGGTACTGAGAATGCCGGTACCGATGAGCGCGTCGACTTCGAGGATGCCAGAGCCGCAGGCTTCAAGGATGTCGATGCCTTAAACCGCATCGGCTTCTTGGACGTGGGCAGTGACGCTAAAGGTGTCGGTACCATAGGCTTCGATGATGTCGATGCGTTAGAACGTGTTGGCTTCGTAGGCGGGAGGGACACAGACGCCGAAGGCGACGGCAGCGCTTTTCCCATCGTTACCGGTGATCTGTCCGGTACCGACGCCAATGTAGGTCGGGATGAAGCCGATACCGAAGCCGGTAGCGAAGTCGTTGGCGGTTCGGCAGACTTTTTCTTCGGCATCTGCGTATGCCGAGACTTTTCCCTCCGTTTTTTTGATATTTCTTCAGGAGGGCAAGCCCTCTTGGGCTTCTTAGCCTTCACCGCCAATGGCGGGTCAGCAGCAGGGCCCTTTTGAGAGTGCTCCGGAATATCGGGCACAGACTCTTGGGCCTGAGATGGGGTATCCACCGCTCCTAAAGCCTTTTTCCATAGTTGGGCGCGGAGCCTATCGGCCCTATTCTTTCTCGTTTGCCTTGAGAAGCCCCGACAATGAGTGCACGAATCCACCATATGAACCTCACCAAGGCATAAGAAGCAGCGGGAGTGACCATCAGAGAGGGTGAGCTTCACGCTGCAGGACGAGCAAGTTTTAAATAAGGCGTTCTGCGCCATGATTGCTCGTGGGGGTCGAAAGCTGTAGTGTTCTTGCCCGTGGGGGCTGAAAGCCACAGCGTTCTTTCTGCACCAAAAACAATGTGGGGAAAGACAGAGTTTAAGGGGAAAAATAGAGAAATATAGAATATAATTTTTTATATATATATATATAGATCGAGTGGAAAGAGAAAGGAGAAGGAAGAAGAAAAAAAGTCTAAGCTAACAGTATATATACAAACGGTTTGAAGAGAAAAACGTAGGAGAAAACTTCTGCGAGGCAAGCTGCACGGCGGTCGAAAAAGAACTGAGGTAAGCGGGAACCCCGAGCATGTGCGATAGGGTGGTGGGGGAGGGGTTCCTGCCTAAAAAGTCTAGGCTTTAGAGGCTTCCGAATTGAGGCTCAGCGCTGGCGTGAGCCCATAATGTATGATGCACAGAGACGACGAAGAAGAACAACCACTTTCCAGTGGTGATTTAAACCTGAGCTTCAGAGCAGCAGGCTGGAAACAGAGCATGGCCAAAAAAAAACCTGGCAGAGCACCTGCTTCAATCTCCAGTTAAAAGGAGGTCATGTGAGGAAATCCCTCTGCCAGAAGAACAATTCTCATGCAGAGTAGACCATACTGGGCTTGGCTCCAAGGTAAGGCAAATCCATACGATTTCTTTACAAATAAATTAAATTAAACTGGAAAAAAGTCTTCCAGACAGGTTTAATCTCCGGGAACCTCTGGTGCTGACTGTAGCTAGGGGGGGCTGTTGCACAGCTTTGGCTACACACTTTCCTCAGTCGGGTGGATGTGCCCACTGGCACTCCTGTATTGGTTACATCATCATCATCATCATCATCATCTTGCTGTACTATCACCCATGTTGCGATTATGGGGGCAACTAAAGAGGCAGACTGTGACTTGCTAAAATCTCTGGCCTGGTCTATACATGCAGCAGAATATGCTGGGAGACGGCAAAAGAAGGGCCCTATGTTAGAGTGCCCCTTGTCCTGCAAGTAGAAAAGTAATCCAGCAGGAACAGAGCGAGCTAGAACTTTTCTCCCTGATGTGTTTTTAATTTGCAAGATTTCATACTGGAAGAACCTTTCATGCCTTTCTTGCACTTCATAACCTCCCACCCCATTGCATAGACTTTCAGCCACCTTGTTCCACTTCACTTCATTCCCACCATGTGGGATCAAATGAACCCTAGACTCAGAGGAGCCATCCCTTTCCCCTCATCTCTGGGACCCACTCCATCCGAGACAACGACATGGGTTTCATACCTGTGTTATGCTCCGTTCCACGGGTGCAAGCCACCATGGCGCCCATACTTGGCTGTGAGGTCATTCCAGACATGGCATCCACCGCAACGTCCACAATGTCAGCCCCTGCGGCAGCACAAGCCAGCATGGAGGCCACGCCAGCCCCGGAGGTGTCATGGGTGTGGATGTGCAAGGGGATACTGGGAAAGTGATGGCGCAGTGCTCCTACCAGCAGAGAGGAGGCCTGTGGCTTCAGGACACCCGCCATGTCCTGCAAGAGAGAGTGGGGGAGGCTGAGGGGGATGGGGGGCACACAGGCGTGCGGTAGCAATGGGACAACCAGCAATGTTCGAGTTCATCTAAAGGCTCCAAAGCTTACTTTGAAGCTCAGTTTGGCTCTCTTCCGGTTTCAACCTGTTTTTTAGGCTTATCTGAAAGGGAAAGATGTGCATTTCTAACAGGAAAAGTGCAAATTTGTGTGAGTATTTTCAAAAGTGTTCACTTCCTCCCATGCTTTTTTTTTTTAGCAATGCGCATTTCAAGCTGCACACTTTAAAAGAAATATGCATATTTTGAACACAATCACAAATTTGGGAGTTTGTGAACATTTCTCCCCAAAAGTGGGATTGTGAATGGGACGTGTTCACAGGGTTTGCAAACAGAAACAAAATTCTCATTCATCCCTGGCATGTAGAGCGGCAACTGCTGGGGTAATGTAGGGAAGGTGGGGGCTGGACTGGGGCTTTGCTAGGGGAGGAGGTGGAGGAAGGACAAGGTGGGGCAAAGGGAAAGTGGGGGGAGGAGCCACAAAGACAATTATGGATGCAGCAGGAACCAAAACAGAGCTACGGGAGGGAAGGGAGTCAGACTCTCAGTAATGTGAGGTCAGAAGGCTCCTCTTCTTTGATTCTCTGTGTTCCCCTCTTCCTTCTCCTCCCTCCTCTTGTCTCTCTGACTTCCTTGACAGCTGCACCAAAAGATTCAAGCATCTCCCTCATATTTCTTCTTTGCAGCTCTCTTGTCTGCTTCCTGATTACCAGCAGCAATGGGAAAATAGTATTACCTGTGTCAGTGTGAGGAGGACTTAAAATCATTTCCTACAATGTACAGGGTTCCCTTATGAAAATAAAAAATGGAACACCCATATACGTCCCCCTCGAGAATGTGGATGAGCTCATCCCCACCCCCCAACTCAGACCTAGGCCTCCTTTTACCTTGATGGCCAAGATATGGGTTCCAGCTTTGACCAGCTCCTCAGCCAGGTTGATGTAATAATCTAGGGTGTACTTTGTCCGACTGGGATCAGCAACATCCCCTGTGTAGGAGATGGCCGCCTCCACCACACCTCCAGCCTGCCCAGCTGCCTCCATCCCCAGCAGCATGTTGGGAAGGTAGTTGAGGGAGTCAAAAACTCGGAAGATGTCCATGCCATTTTCCTTGGCCACTTGGCAGAACCTGAAGAAGTAAAATGCAGAATTGCAGAGGTGAAAGGGTTAGGGGGCGGGTGGCCAAAGGGACACTCTCACCCCTGACCAAAACAGAGACTGAGCCACAGCCAGCCTCTCCAGCTGAAGAAACAAGGAGTTTGAGCAGGCTTGTAAATTGCTACTCTCACTGGCCACCTATGGCAAGTGAGAGTCAGGTGACCAGAGAAATCTGTGTAGAGCCAAAGGAAGCTCGTTCTTTTTGAGGATCAGCAACATTGGCAGATTAATGTGCAAAGCTCGGCTTGAGCCTCTCCCCAAGAGTAACTCAGACAAGGACATATGTCGACCATGGTATCCTTCTGGAATGCCTGAGGGGATTGCTTCAGTGGTTCCAGTCCTATGTCTCAGGCAGGTTCCAGATAGTGATGCTTGGGGATAGTTGCTCCTCAAAGAAGGAGCTATTGTGTGGCGTACCTCAAGGTGCCATCGTATTCCCAATGCTGTTTAACATCTACATGAAAACGCTGGGAGAGATCATCCGGAGGCATGGGGCGGGGTGCTATCAGTATGCTGATGACACCCAAATATATTTCTCTGTGCCTTTGACAACAGCATCAGTTAAGGATAGTGTGTCATCTCTGAATGAATGCCTGGAGGCAGTAATGGGCTGGATGAGGAAAAATAAACTGAAGCTGAATCCAGACAAGACGGAGGTGCTTATTGTCAAAGGCCCCAACCTGGGTTTGGAGGTGTGTCAACCAGTTCTGGATGGGGTTACACTCCCCCTGAAAGGCTGTGTTTGCAGCTTGGGGGGGTGCTTCCTGGATCCGTCGCTCCAAATGACAGCTCAGATAGACGTGACAGCCAGGAGTGCTTACTATCAGCTTCGGCTGATACGCCAGCTGCACCCCTTCCTAGAGTTGGAAGACCTAAAAACAGTAGTGCACACACTGGTAACTTCGAAGCTCGACTTCTGCAATGTGCTGTACATAGAGCTACCTCTGTGACTAGTTTGGAAACTTCAACTATTTCAAAATATGGCAGTCAGGTTGGTCACCATATTACACCAGCTTTAAAATCACTCCACTGGCTGCCAATTACTTTCTGGGCAAACTAGAAAGTGTTGGTCATTACCTTTAAAGCCTTACATGGTTTGGGTCCAGGTTACCTGTGGGATCGCTTTCTCCCATACAATCCGCCCCGCACACTCAGGTCCTCTGGGAAGAATTTACTACAGTAGGCCAAGACTAGGCTGGCAACCGTTACCCAGAGGACCTTCTCTTCTGCTGCTCCCAGATTGTGGAACGACCTGCCAGGAGAGATCCGCCAACTTACCAGTCTTCCAGAATTTAAGAGAGCTATAAAGGCCTACCCAGTTGAATTTTAAGACACTATCGTTATTTTAATAATTATTAATTTTATATGCTTTTAATCAGTTTTATGTATTTTATATTGTTTGTATTGATCCAGGGGAGAGGCGGGTAAGAAATAAATATATTATTATTATTGTTATTGATAGAACTCAGTCTTATGTGGCTGGGCAGATAATAGTCCAAGACATCTTTGCAAAATAATGGAAGTGCCAGACGACTGAAGGGAGGGCTAATGTTATCCCTTTCAAAAAGGGCAAAAAGGAGGAACTTGGGAACTACAAATCAGTTAGCCTGACATCCATCCCTGCGAAAAATTTGGAGCAGATTATAAAGAAGTCAATCTGTAAGCACCAGTGATTACTAGAAGCCAGCATGGATTTGTCAAGAACAAATCCTGTCAGACTAATCTGATCTCATTTTTTTGATCGGGTAACCTCCCTTGTGGACTGTGGGAATGCTGTGGACATAAAATATCTTGACTTCAGCAAAGCTTTTGACAAAGTGCCCCATGACATTCTGATTTACAAACTAGTGAAAAGTGGACTAGATGGAACAACTATTAGGTGGATCCAGAGTTGGCTACAGAATTCAACTCAAAGAGTGCTTATCAATGGTACTTTCTCAAACTGGGGGGAGGGAATGAGCGGGGTACCCCAGGGCTCAGTCCTGGGCCCAGTGCTCTTCAACATTTTTTAATGACTTGTATGAGGAGGTGCAGCGAATGCTTATCAAATTTGCAGATGACACAAATTGGGTGGGATAGCCAATACCCAGGAAGACAGAAACAAACTTCAAAGTGATCTTGATAGACTGGAGTGCTGGGCCAAAAACAACAGAATGAAATTTAATAGAGATAAATGCCAAGTTCTACACCTAGGAAAAATAAACCAAATGTACAGTTACAAGATGGGGGATACTTAGCTCAGCAATATTACAACTGAGAAGGCTCTTGGAATTGTTGAAGATCACAAGCTCTAGTTACAGGAAGCCAGATTCTGGCTGGACATCAGGGCTGGACATTAGAAAAAGCTTCCTGACTGTTAGAGCAGTACAACAATGGAACCAATTATCTAGAACCAATTATCTTTTCCACATTCGAGGCATTTAAGAGGCAGCTGGACAGCCATCTTTTAGGTATGCTTTAAGGTGGATTCCTGGGTTGGACTTGATGGCCTTATAGGCCCCTTCCAATTCCACCGTTCTATGAAAACCACCCATATGGGTCCATGGGATGACGTTAAGGATTTCAAGGAAGAAAGGCAACATGGAGTGGGTGCTTGGTAGAGCGAGACTAAGAGCAAGGGGCTGAGTAGGGTGACCATATGGAAAGGAGGAAAGGGCTCCTGTATCTTTAACAGTTGTACAGAAAAGGGAATATCAGCAGGTGTCATTTGCAGAACCTGGTGAAATTCCCTCTTCATCAAACAGTTAAATCTGCAGGAGTCCTGCCTTCTTCTGTATCTGTATAGCTATACAACTGTTAAAAGATACAGGAGCTCTGTCATCCTTTTCATATGGTCACCCTATGGTTGAGCATCTCCACCTGCCACACGTGGGAGCCTGATAAAGCCTAAAGGTCATTGCTGGAAGGGGGCTTGGTAGAGAGAGACTGGCTGAATTTGGACAACACATTAAGCAACTGAGGGTGGGGGAACAATCGTCAGTTGTGTTGCTTATTGTGTTGTGTGGAGGGTAACACACCGCTCACAAACTACTGACGGTATGCTATTCCGCCCAAATAAGCAAATGAGAGAAACAACTAGCTTGCAATTTGTTTAGCTCGAAACCAGTTGTTTAAAGTGTTGTGTGGAGGGATGAGTGGGTTAATGGCATGTGGTGAGTGGGTTAAAACACAAGCCCATGGAGGCAGGCAGCAAGAGCAACCAAAGCGGTGGCTGCCACTCTGCTACAACTGGTGCAACTTGCAGAGGCTGCTGGGATAGAACTGGGAGGACTGAGGGAGGAGGTAGGGTGGGGAGGGAGGGAGCAGGGGCTGTGTCAGTCAAATGCTGGGTTGACTATTAGTCCACTCAACGCCAGCCCCAACCACCCACAGTTGTGTAGAAATATGTTGTGTGGGGAGTACCCACAAAATAACCAACTGTGAGTTGGCTACTCAACCCACCATTGACAAATGTGTTGTCCGAATTCAGCCACTGAGTGATGTCTAAATTTGGAGTGATTGTGGGCCATTGCATCACAAGGGCCCCCTCCACAAGGATGCGCTTTTGCGCCCGGTTCGGCGATTATGCGCATTATCGCTGACGCGCATTTACTCCTAATCCCTCTGCACGGGAGGCGGCGAGAGGCGGCGAAGCGCATTAATATATGTCAAAAAAGCGCTTTACAAGAAGTTAATGCGCATAATCGCTTGTTCACACTGCGAAAATGCGCTTTAACGGCTGGAGCAAAATAAAAGTCGCGATTTAACGCGCATTCGAAAATGCGCATTATCGGGGAGATAACGCGCCTGTACGCCCGTTTTGCGCTCCGCTGGTGTGGAGGTAAAATTTTTAATGAGCCTTCAAAGAGCTTTAAACGTCTCGTGTGGAGGCACCCTAAGTGACAGATGGGGAAGGCAGCATTAGCCACTATGCTAATTGTGGCTAATAGTGATTTATTTATCCTGGAAGGGAATGGATTTTAAATTTCTAATTTACACTTTATTATCTCTCCTCTTTAGTTTAGTTTATTTGTACTGTTTTATTTGAAATTATGTGTATTGGTACTTCTGTTATGCCTTTATCTATAAACACCATGGCCATTTGTAATGGTTTCTACTGTATTTTTATATTGTTACATTTATATGTTCATTTGATATATTTGTTAAAATGTGAGCTGCTTTGGGGGACAATTTTGTGGAAAAGTGGCATACAAGTATGTATGATGACGATGATGAAGTGAATGGAAGCTGGAGGACTGTTTGTATTCTTAGATGTCAGAAAATTTCAGAAAATTCCAGGATTTGCTAAGAAATTCCAGGATTTGCTAAGAATTCAGTATCCAACATTTTTTTTCCCAAAATAAGTTTCTGAGTACAATGTGCAGTTTTGGCTGGGGCTGACGGGAATTGCAGTTCAAGGACATCTGGAGGTCCACACATTCCCCATCCCTGCCTTATAGCAGAAGCAAAAATAAGAGTGGGAGCACGCAGTGAAATCTCAAATCTGAGGAGCAAGGTGAGGGGGGTACCTGAGAAAGAATTTAAGTGGTTACAAGTCAGCACTTCGCTATGTATAACCCCTCCCCGTCCCCCAAAAGCCAAGTACTGGTAGTTAAAATATGCAAAAAAGGGCTTGATCTGGTTGTGCTTTTATACTGTATTTTATATTATGTTTTTATATTGTCATTGTTTAATATTTTAATGGTTTTTATGGTTTTAATTTTTGTAAACTGCCCAGAGAGTTTTGGCTCTTGGGCGGTACAGAAATGCAGTAAATAAATAAATAAAACTATAAATAAATCTGCATGACTGATTGCAGAACTTACTTGAATACAGAGTTGTCTGGATAGTTGGTGTAACCCACAGCATTGGCCCCTCTCAGCAGCATCTGGAATGGGATGTTGGGGATGAGCTCTCGGAGCTCCTGCAGCCGGCGCCAAGGGCACTCGTACAGGAAGCGCATGGCGACATCAAAGGTGGCACCTAAGGGCATGAGAGAAGAGAGAGCACAGGGAGAGATGAGCATCAGCTAAACATCTGGAGCGGATGCTTAGTGGGCTAGAGTTGTGTACAATGCCATGTTCCAGCTTCCACAAATGGAGAGCATGCAGTGCACTCCAAGCACCATGGCTGGCTCAAGACGTTCTGTTGCCTGAGGCACAGAACACCCCTCACTAACCCATGTCAAGGTGCATACCCAAAGCCAGTCAAGTGATTTTGGCACATGAAGCACATGCTCCATACCTCTCACAACTAGAATTCACATTACAATTAAAATAGCTCTGTTTTACTGGCACAACATATCACCTATGCTAGGCTGACCAGATAAAATCCAGGTCAGGGCTCCTGTAACTTTAACAGTTGCAGAGAAAAGGGAATTTCAGCCAGCGTCATTTGTATGTAATTAGTTCCTGGTGAAATTCCCTCTTCATCACAACAGTTAAAGGTGCAGGCACTATACTAGAGTGACCACATACAAAAGAAAGCAGGGCCCCTGCACCTTTAACTGTTGTAATGAAGAGGAAATTTCACCAGGTACTAATTGCATACAAATGACACTGGCTGAAATTCCCTTTTCTCTGCAACTGTTAAAGTTACAGGAGCCCTGTCCTCCTTTTCATATGGTCAGCCTAACCTATGCCTCATCTTCATTGCATTTTCTTTCACTCTATGTGACAAAGACTTCATGGCTGCCTTAGAACATAGTGCTACCCACTGCTCTGCGTTGTGCCACCAGCTATACTGAGGGCAAGCCTATGGAGTTCCTCTCACCTCCCCAATTCTCAATGCTAAAGAGGTTGCTGAAGTTGTGGGCCACAAAGGGGGAGATCTTCTTCAGGTCATGGGTGCGGACGCGGGTGGCCAGTAGAGACTGGTGAGCATCCCGGAAAGTGGTGTCCATCAAGAGCAAGCCCTGGTGGTGGCGAATGGCTTTGGCAAAGCCCAAAGGGCCCTCACGAAGAAGGACATCCCGGAAACCTGTTGGCGGTTGACCTATTGCAGAAACAAGATGGGACACGATGAAAAGTTAGGCATGGGATGCAGAACGTAGGCAGGGAAAAGTTTTTCCCCCTCTCCCAGGACACTGGTCACCCAGTTGACAGGGATGTTGAGACAGACAAAAGAAATCTCTTCTTCACACAATGGGCAGGTTCACATGGCCCGACTAAGCCATCCTGAGAACGATCGCTCACCCATGGCAGTATGGACAATGGCCTTGTTCTCAGGGTTACTCCTCCCATCTGCTCCGGAGCCTAAGGCAAAACTCACAACCCGTCATCCTTTGCTACATCAGCAGCCTGCTGAGTTTTCTGGGCGCATCTTGCCTTTGTCAGCTCCCAAGAGAAACTTTTCCAGTATCTCCCTTACCCCTGGGCAGATTGCTATCTACTATACTAGCTTTATCAATCAAAATGGTAAACCTAGACACGTACTTCTGTTCCTTAAACCTTTGCTTTGTGCTTTGCCCACCCTGATCTTTGAAAGTGTTCCTTTCTCTGGCCTTCTCGCAGTGCTCCCCCCTCCCCCGAGATGTGGCTTGAGTTCTGGCTTGTTCCTCACCTGCTTGCCTCCTCAAGCAGCTTTCGTTCACCCTCCTCCCCCCGCAAATCTACTGTACAACACCCTGGGAACTGGTGTTATTTCTTCCTCACTTCTCCTGTTTCCCACCCTCTGCGGCCAGAGAAGAGCATTTCTGTCACTCTCCCGGCTTTGCTCCCATATCCCGACCATATTCCATATACGACCATCTCCCCCCATTCCTTGCCTGCTCCAGTCTCCGGCAGCCCTTTAGTGATTCAAGTTCAGGCTCATGTCTTGCCTACTTGGGCCCACCCACACTTCCTTTTAGTCAGAGAATCCTATTTCACCCACCCACCCACTCTCCCAAAGCATGACAATTTTTTTTACTCAAGCCTCCCTCCTCACCTGCTATGCCAGCCACACTCTCAGCCTGGTTTCACCCCCACCCCTACGTCCACTGTGAACCAGTTCCCTAGTTTTTAAATCTATGGATCTTTATATCCTATAAAGCATGTTCCAAGCACCTGTTAAAAATGTATTGAGAAGCCATGATTAGTAATGTGTTATGGACACATTTTGTTTTACTATGAGAACAGACTTGCATGGTCCTAGCTACTAATCTATATTAGCCCTGAATGTTTAGTGTCCTAGAGGCTTCGCTACCAAGTCATACCAGATTGAAAATGTATATAATCTACAGAAATGTCAGGATTCTAATTCTTTAGCATTGCTTATATGGGGCCTGAAATGATACTGATTGGGTGGATGGGTTATAGATGGGATATGCTACGAAGCAGAGAAATGGGGTAGGGCGTGTGATTATATGGGAAAGGCAAATTACTCATTCATTAATGGGGGGTCTTCCTCTAGTCCCTCTTCCATCTGCTCTCTGAGCTCTACTTCTGCCAGTTGCTATGCTGGCTGATGAGGCAGCTTTTTCACAGGTGCAGCCTCCCTTTTAGGCACAACCCCTTCTTCCAGGAAGCCAACCCCACTTGCTAGGACCTGCAGAGGCATCCCAAGCCCAACCCTAGCAGGGGTGACTGTCCTCTCTCCCTCACATAAGAGCCCTGATGCTGGATTAGTCCATCTAGTCCAGCACTATGTTCACACAGTGGCCAACCAGCTGTTGACCAGGGACCAACAAAGCAGGCCATGGTGCGACAGCACCCTCCCACCCATGTTCCCCAGCAACTGGTGCACACAGGCTTGCTGCCATGGATACCGGGCAGTAAGCCTGTGTGCATCTCAAGTTTGCCATCCTCATTTGCCGGGGATTCATCAGTACAAGCAAGAGATTGCAGTACCATCTGGTCTAGATCAGCAATATGTGACACACTCATTCCTGCTTCCCCATCTGGGCAGAATAGAGGGGAGAAACCTACTCTCTTGAGGGCCAATATCCATATCTTCTGTGTGGAGGTCCAGCTCTGACTGCATTTGCTTTGGAAGAGTACTCCAGACTACTTCCTGAATAGCACTGCCAACATCCATTTTTTAGAGTGAGCATCCCTGGGTTCATGTAGCACAATAGTGGGCCAAGTAGCTTTTCTCATTGCATAGGGGAAATAGGTTGTGCTACATGTGTTTGAGGAGTACGTATTGGGGGGAACTTGTCCCAGAACTGAATCCGGCAACTTGCACAGGCAGCAGAGATGAACTTGCAGAGTTATTGTAGTTCCCAATGGAACACTTTCTGGTGTGGCCCAGCACCTGGGAATCTGGAAATGGTTGTAGATGGTGAGGATATGGATACTGCATACTGGATATGAGTGGCTGTGCAGTATGGTGTTCAACAAGTTTTGACATGCTTGGAGTCAGGGCAGAGGATTCATGGTTGGAGACTGGAAGGTCTTCATGTTAAAATATCTGACTCTCTGAGGTTGTGGCAAGGTAATCCTTCTGCCACAACTATGTCTCTCCAATTAAGCAGGGCACTTGTCATAGTGGTGCAGTGACCCCAGACCGCTTACTGTGAGCCGTTATTTCCTTAAACTATTTCTTCAAGCTGTGGAGCTTTTTCTTGCACTGCGCAGGGCATGCACATAGCCTCAGAGTGATATCTGTTCTGAAAACCAAGGAAAAAGATGATCATGCCTGGTGCTCTGCAGATATTTCTGCATCTCTGGACTTATCCAGAAATTCTTTCTCAGTCCAGAAATGTGCTGAAGTTCTTTGGCTCTGATGTTGTTGGGATGCCTCCACATCAGACAGTGTTCCAAATGCAGCACTTTTGTGATGCTTGTGTTGCAGTATCTGTAACGGGTGAGCGAGTACTCTATAGTGGTGGAAACTACTCCATGTCCTCCTTCTCTGTGGGGTATGGGGAACAATGCACTATACCAGCCAAAGCTGGGTGCAACTGTGGGACAGATGATGGCCCACAGGTTCCCATGCACAGGCAAGGGAATGAGGGCAAACGGTAGTTTAGGGCTCTGTTTACCAGCATGAATTGTGGAAAGACTTCACAAAAGGGTGCGTGTTAATCTTGGCACAAATCAATTGCACAAATGAAATGAACTTTTTTACAAACTATAACATTTTGATGGATTATACAATATGATGGGTCAAAGTACTGCAGAAATTACTTCAGTTACAAAATTAGAGGCTTCTTCTCTGGGTGTTTTTTGGAAATGTTGCCGCAGGCATTTGGAGATAGGGTGCAATGAAGACACAACCAAACTTGGCAGAATGGCAAATTCAGTCAGCAGGCTCACAAGAGAAAGAAAAAATGGGGCTGTGGAGTGAAGTGGCGAAACCGTGAGGGGGGGAATGCAGAGGAAGGAGGAACGATGGATACTACAGCAGTGCAGTCTGTTGCTAGGCTGAGTTCAGGAACTAAGACTGTGGGAGTGGCAAGGCTGGGTTCAGACAACTGGTGTTGAGTGTGGGTTGTTATGGAAATGTGGGTTATCATGTTGTCTGAAATCAGCCATAATAACAAATCGTGGTTTGTTAACTACGAGCAACCCACAATTCACAACCTAACAACAAATCATGGGATCTTTTCATGGTTTGTTCACGGTTAGCATGAACTGGGTTCAGAAAATACTAGGCTGACCATCTGAAAAGGAGAACAGGGCTCATGTAACTTCAAGAGTTGTAGAGAAAAGGGAATTTCAGCCCGTGTCATTTGTATGCAATTAGTTCCTGGTGAAATTCCCTCTTCATCATAACAGTTAAAGTTGCAGAGCCCCTGCCTTTTGTATATGGTCATTCTTGTATAGTGCCTGCACCTTTAACAGTTGTGATGAAGAGGGAATTTCACCAGGAACTAATTGCATACAAATGACACGGGCTGAAATTCCCTTTTCTCTACAACTCTTAAAGTTACATGAGCCCTGTCCTCCTTTTCAGATGGTCAGCCTAGATTCAGATTAGGCCTAAATTAGCTCATGTTTGGATAAGGCCCACACATTAAGCAACGGAGGAGGGGGGGAACAATCATCAGTTGTGTTGCTTATTGTGTCGTCTGGAGGGAAGCACACAACGCACACACAACTGACAGTACGTTAATCAGGCACTTTAAACAACGGAGCGAAACAATGGGCTTGCATGTTGTTTAGCCCGAAGTCCCATTGTTTAAAGTGTCGTTCGAATTCAGCCCCCCCTCTCTCCGTGGACTATTCCGTTTCGGAATAGAGTTCTGCTGCCTAGAGCAGCCAAAAACCCCAGCCGCTCTATGCAGCCGGAAGAACTCACGGTGCATGCTGGGATACGGCTGGGGGACACACGGAGGAGAGGCTACAACCAAAATGGCCGCCGCAAGTTCATTGCAGCCAGGACGTTTGCCAGTTCCGAGCAGCGCCAGCTGCAGTGTGTCGTCTGTGGAGCTCCTCCTGCCTAACGCACGGTCAGTACATTATTTACCCCTCCACTGCTTAATATGTCGTCCGAATTGAGCTAGTGAGTGTAATTTTAGGTTGATTCAGTAGAAGTATAGGTTCTAAATCATGGAAAGTAATAGCTTCACTGTCCTGGTCAGACCTCACCTTGAATACTGTGTTCAGTTCTGGACGCCACACTTTAGAAGGATTCAGATGAATTTGAAGAAGTTCAGAGAGGGGCAGCAAAGATGATCATGGGACAAAAAATTAAGTCCTACGAGGAAAGACTGAAGGAACTGGGTATGAGAAGAGAAGACTGAAGGGGATACAATAGCATTTTTAAGTCCCTAAAGGGTTGTCACACAGAAGAAGCCACAACCTGATCTTTATCATCCCAGCTTGTAGGACATGAAATAACAGGCTCCAGTTACAGGAAGGCAGATTTCAGTTGAACATCATGAAAAACTTCCTGACAATAGAACCAACTGCCAAGAAAAGTGGTGAGCTTGCCATTGGTGTTGGTATTCAAGCAGAGACTGATTGGAGCAACAGAACGGACAGAGGCGGATTGACTCTTTCCACCACGAAACATCCCCAGTCAAAACTACACACACCTGCTGTTAGGCCTGCTTTTGGAGGGTGGTAGTGGAAATCATAGAGTTTGAAAGAGTTCCTTGCTCAGTGCAGGATCCCCTGTCAGATAGCCACCTGTGGATGTTGTTAAAAACCAACGAAGGCATGCACAACAATCCCAAGGACACAAAGAGGCCCTGGCCACCAAAAACAACAATGCCTAGGCATTAAACCGTTGAGTGCAGTCATCCGGAGTTTTGGAGTGCGTTGTCATCAGTACGCTGATGACACGCAGCTCTATTTCTCCTTTTCATCTTCATCAGGTGAGGCTGTGGATGTGCTGAACCAGTGCCTGGCTGCGACAATGGACTGGATGAGGGCTAATAAACTGAAACTCAATCCAGACAAGACTGAGACGCTGTTAGTGGGTGGTTCCGCTGACCGAATGGAGGGTGTTCAACCTGTTCTGGATGGGGTTGCACTCCCCTTGAAGGAGCGGGTTTGTAGCTTGGGGGTTCTCCTAGAACCATCTCTGTCACTTGAGGTGCAGGTGGCCTCAGTGGCACGGAGTGCCTTCTACCAACTTCGGTTGGTGGCCCAGCTACGTCCCTATCTGGACAGGGATAACCTGGCTTCAGTTGTCCATGCTCTGGTAACCTCCAAGTTAGATTACTGCAATGCACTCTACGTGGGGCTGCCTTTGAAGGTGGTTCGGAAGCTGCAGCTTGTGCAAAATGCAGCAGCCAGATTGATAACTGGAACCAGTAGGTTCGAACATATAAGACCTACTCTGGCCCGCTTGCATTGGCTGCCTGTATGTTTCCGAGCCCGGTTCAAGGTGCTGGTTTTAACCTATAAAGCCTTACACGGCTTGGGACCACAATACCTGATGGAACGCCTTTCCCGACATGAACCTACCCGAACACTACGTTCAACATCTAAGGCCCTCCTCTGAGTGCCTCCTCCGAGGGAAGCTCGGAGGTCGGCAACAAGAGAAAGGGCCTTCTCTGTGGTGGCTCCCCAATTGTGGAACGATTTCCCCGATGAGGCCCGCCTGGCGCCAACATTGTTATCTTTTCGGCGCCAGGTCAAGACTTTCCTCTTCTCTCAGGCATTTGGCAATATCTGAGGAGCCTGGGTTTGTTTTGTTTTGTTTTTGTAGTTTTTTGAAGTGTTGAAGTGGTTTTTAAATGTAAAGATTGTGTGTATGTTGTATGTTTTTGCTGTTTTAATTTTTGTATATTGTTTTTAATTGTTTTTAATCCTATGTAAACCGCCCAGAGAGCTTCGGCTATGTAATACAAATGTAATAAATAAATAAATAAATAAATATTCCTGTAGTTCGAAGAACTGCCATGCATTTCATAAAGACTCTTGGTGTGGATGAAAGGCCAAACGGCAGGACCCGGAATTGGAAAACATCGAGATCAATAGCGAAGCGAAGGAAATGTCGGTGATCGGGATGGATGGCTATATGAAAATAAGTGTCCTTGAGGTCTATGGATGTGAACCAGATACCTTTGTGAAGGAGAGGCAAAAGCATTTCCAATGTGGTCATGTGAAATTTTCTGGTGACCATGTAGTCGTTGAGTTGACGTAGGTCTAAAATTGGACAAAGCCCTCCGTCGTGCTTGGGGACCATAAAATAACAGGAGAAAAAACCCTGGAGAATAGAAGTGTGAATCTGCTGGATCGCTCCTTTGGATAAAAGGGCAAGTGATTCTGTTAGCAGAACTGACGATGGAGGAGTTGTCCTGATGGTGCCCAAGGGAGGGAGGGTTCGAAATTCTAGCCGGTAGCCATGGGTGATCACATCGAGAACCCAGGAATCGGTTGTAATGTCGTTCCAAGCCTGGCAAAAAGAAAATAGGCGGTTGCTGAATATCGGTTCCGTGGTCAAAGGTGAAGTAATGTTGTGGATGGTGAAGTCAAAGACGGGGTCTAGGAACCGGATCCGACCATCCACGGCCTTGGCGTTGGTGAAAAGGCTGGAACTGCTTGTGTTGGTGTTGAGGGGGTTGATACCGAGCAGGTCAGTCAGAGAATTGTTTGTTGTAGAAGGGGTTTTGTGGGCGAAACCACCTTTGAGCCTTGGAAGAAGGTTGTCCTTGTTGTCCAATAGCCTTTTTCGCTGTTGTGTGCACTTTCTGCACGGAATCCATCTGTTCATCTGTTTTGGCATTAAACAGATCTTCTCCATCGAAGGGGAGATCTTCAATTCTAGCCCTAGCCTCTGGAGTCAACCCTGCAGAGCGGAGCCACACATGGCAGCGTAGGGCGACTGCTCCCACCATGGACTTAGTGTTACAGTCAGTTTGGTGTCAAGCTGTATTTATCTGATGGTGAGACAATTTCATCACCTCCGATTGGAACACGCATGCCAGTTCATGTTGCTGTTCCAGTAATTGAGCACAAAGGGAGTCCATCTTCTCCCAAAGGAATAGCTGATATCTCAACATCATAGCCTCATAGTTGGAGACTCGAAGGCCAAGTGCTGCAGTAGAGTTTAGATGTCGACCAAGCAGATCCAATCTCCTACCTTCCTTGTCTACTGGGGAAGAATGCTGCTTATGGGACCTGCCCTGTGTGGACTCAATGATGATAGAATTCGGTCGGGGATGGGCGAAAAGGAAAGACGCATCTTTATCCTGTATTCTGTACATGGCCTCTAACCGTTTGGAGGTTGGAGCCATAGTCGAAGGAGCAGTCCAAGAATGATGAATTGTCTGTAGTAAAGCCGGTAGATGGGGCACCATTACAGGCACGGAAGATTCAGTATAAACAGCATCATAAACTGGATCCTTGACTTGGTCAACCTGTTGATGGGCTTCGATACCTAAACTTTGAGCCATACGGAGCCCTTGGTCGAAGAATACTTCGAGTTCTTCAGATGGTGAAGACCTGCCCTTGGTCTCAACAACATACTCAGGGGAAGCGATCGATGGAGGTGGCGATGAAATGGTGGAAGAGTCAGACTAGTAGTCCTCTGCTGAGTTGGGTGAAGCCATCGGAGGAGGCGGCTGTGATGCCGAAGACTGCAGTGGCTGTGAGCAGGCCGCAGAAGAAGGAGGAAGCTGGTGATGAACAGACTCCAGTTGAGGCTCAGGATGGCGGATCGGTACCGACTGGGGAGCAAGATCGGAAGGGTTTGCCATCGGAGCCGACCGAGAAACCTGGGGAGCCGCGTATCACGCATACTTGTGAGACTGACAATAGTCTGGTCTGTCAGACCAATAGTCATGGGAGCTATGGCGTGATGGTGGACGATCATAGTATCTGTCCCAATCTCTGGAAGGAGATCTGGTGCGGTAGCTGGTATAGTAGTAATACCTGTCGGGGCCACGCTCCCTGGTATGGGATCGAGAGTGGTAACGAGGGCTAAGTCTTCGGTCTCGAGGAGGTGAAGGAGCGCCTCTGTACTAAGGCGACTGAACTTGAGAGTCTGTCGGTATCAGCTAATAATGCTCTCTCGATGGTTCCATAACTGGAGCAGTTGGAGGAAGCGGAGGAGGAGGCGAGCCCTCTCATATCTCCCCTTTGAAGGCAGTTGAAAATGGGTCTATTACAAGAGCGGGTGGAGGTGAGGCCACCACAACTCGAATCGGTGAATCCAACAAGGGCGGCAGGGGTGGTACAATGGCAGCCACTTTTGGGCACTTAGACTTTTTTGTTGTAGGATCTGTCGAGCCCTTGGGTCTCTTTGCTCGTTTAGAAATTTTCTGAGCAAGAGTTTGTGTAATGGAGCGAGCACTGGAGTGATCGGGCTCCAACATGCTTGAAGTGGAAGGGACCGGAGTCTCCATAGATGCAGGCTGGCTATCCACTGCTTCCAACGCACACTGCCAGAGAACAGATTTTAAGCAATCTGCCCTGTTCCATCTGGCTGTTTAGAGAAGGACATGCAGATTCGACGATGTGCGATTCTCCTAAACAGAGCAGACAAAGAGAATGACCATCCGAAGGTGGCAATTTAGCACCACACTTGAGGCACTTGGTGAATGGGGCCTTCAGGGCCATACGTCACCAAGGTCAAAAGGGACAGAAAAGAGAAAGTTTACTTTTATTTTTTTAAGACAGAGACGAGAGAAGAAAGAATATACGGAAGAAGAAATTCCTCAGCTGACAAATCGGTAACGATAAACGAAGCTCCGACGAGGTCTCATCAACGGCGGTTGAAGAGGAACTGACGGATAGGGTGGGAACGCTACAGACATGTGTATTACGATGGTGGGGGAGGGGTTCCCGCCTAAAAATATTCCTTAACTATTGGAAGTTTCTGATTGAGGCTCCACGCCGGCGCAGAGCCCTATAAAGTGTGATGCACAGCGACCACGAAGAAGAATTGTTGTTCCAATGAAAGTTTGTTCAATTAAAATCTTTCCAAATTTTATTCCACCTAAGGCTCATAAGAGCCATACCTGCAGAGGTTAGACAAAAGCAGACAGTATGGCTCTAGTTTGACATGTCCAAAGGTCTGGGGAGGCCTTGAAAGAACTGAACAGTGAGCTTTCCAGAATAGGTGAGCTGTCTCCCACATGTCACCTGTGTGTACAGAGCACTCAGAAATAGTTTCCTTTAAGGGAAAAACCCATACTTGAAAAATTATGTGTCTGAAGGTGAAGGTTTTCAGGGCTTCCTTAAATGTTACAGAAATTACTGTGTAGAGAGAACGTCCATGTAGGAAGAAAGAATCAATGGAGCATTGTTGTTTCACATGTTGGGAAGGCAAGGCTGAATATGCACACATGACCATGTAGAATAAAAGGGCTGAGGTTGAGGGTGCAAATTTCCTAGTGAAACGTGGAAATTAATGCCCAGAAAGAAATCTAGGCCTGGCTATCAACTACCTTATTCACTAGTTCATAAGAATTCTGAACGCTTGTATTATGCTTTTTGTCCAGTGATTCCTGGGTGGAATGCATGGGCAAGAGGTAGATTAGGATGAGAGAGAATGACAGGCTCATGGTGATCCAGTGAGGTTCACAGGTGAGTGGGAGTTCAAATCTGGATCTTCACAAAGTCCAACACCCAAACATTACAACTCTCAGTTTCCCTTCTGCCCAGTGTTCTTCCCCCATGAATAGCTAGCTGGAGACCTTATAGAGCTTGGGCAATGTATGCCCACCTGGAAGTCAAATATGATCAAGAGACAGAAGTCCCAAATCTTGTACTTATAACCTGTTGTTTCACAAGGATTTGCCCCACTACTTTTTATTTTAGGAGTTATGCACTGCTTCCCTCTTCCATATCTGGATGATCTCCAAGGATGTAGTGAGCTTGTTAGTGAGCAGATATCAGGACTTCACGGAGTTCCAAAATGCTGCTAAAGTAAGGAGATTTTTAGCAGGCTTTAGCTGACAAGAACAGGCCTCATTCCCTGGATGGGCCTCTCATAGTTACATCATCCTTTTCTTATATCGGCCCTTTCTATACCCCCAGGAGTTCTGAAAGGGAGGGGGAGGCTCTAGCGATACTCTGATCATGCACATGTGACGCGCGATGTCCTGGAAGGACGTCACGCCTGCCATTAAAAAAAAACAAAAAATGGAGCAGGGAGTGCAATTGCATTCCAGTGAAAAATGCATTTTTTTTTCAAATGAAATCTGGCCCCAAACCCCCTTCCTGCCATCCCAGGGGTGGCAAAATTGCTGCCACCCCTCCCGATGGGCACGGAGCTGCACGGTTCCATGCCCGTTTCTGGTGCATGAGTAAGTGGGCACCAGGCGGGATGGGTGCCCACACCTCCCACAGTCTCGGGACGTTCCCAGGACCACTGGAAGAATCAGGTTTTCCCAGGGATTCTTTATCCCTGGGAAAACCTGTGCCTGTCCCCCACTGCCCCCGGGAGTCCTTGTGCATCATTTGGATGCACAGGGAGCAGCCAGGGACATTCCTGGGGAGGGGGGGGAAGGCTGGTGTAGAAACAGCCATCGTCTTATCTCAGGATGAGCTGGGAGATTTTCATTCCTAATGAGGCACTAGAAAAGGCAATTAATTTTCCAAGCTGAGATACTTTGGGAATCTGCAAGAGGAAGCCCCCCTGCTTCTTCTGAGAATTGGAAGGGATGCAGCCTGTCAGCTCCTGAGAGAGAGGCAGGCAGCTCGCAGGGAAGCCTATAAGATCCAATGTACAGGCCTTATGCTCCACCCTCACTTCAAGAAGAACTGCGCAACTGGCCTGGAGAACCTGCTGCGCTCAAAGGGAAGGCTTCCCTATGAAAGCTTGATTAACTGGAATGAGGTGCTAACTTTCTTTGCATGTAAATATTCTACATCCATTTTCCATCACTAAACTGTCATCTTTTTACACAAGTGGCTTGTTTCATCTTGATAACCAAAAGAACCTGATTGATGGCTTGGACCTTGCAGAACCAGAACCCAGCTCAACACACAGGGTTAGGGTCCCCTCAGATGATCTTCAACTGTATGATCCCCACACTCACCCAGAGGAACCGAAGGGACAACTGGATCGATGGGTGAGGGCCGGGCATTCACTGGGATGGGTGTGGTGGGGCCATTTACCATGATGTGGCCTGGAACGAAAAGGCTATGTTATATATATTCAACATAATACAGCACGATTTTGCCAAACCACAGGATGAGTCAAAGGCTTTTCCATTACCAAGGCCTATTTTGAGAGCCTTGGGATGTGTGAAGCAAAACACAAATCAGGAAAGGGCTCTTCCATATCAAAATTTATGGCTTCCTGTTAGCATAGGTTTTTGCCCCTCCCTTTCCATGAATTAACCACATCCTATTTCGACTTGATTTTACTTCCCTCCCAATCCCAGGCATGCATACACACACACACACACACACACACACACACACACACACCCTGGCATATATATTTCCCCACATACCCAGGTAGTGAAGCAGTTTCTGAGCTCTGTTCTGGCCAGGTCGCAAATTGAAAAGGTCGGGGTTCTCATCAATAAACTGCGTGTTCACGGTGCCACGGAGAAACTGATCATTGCCAAGTACATTCTGCAGGAAAGGGATGTTGGTCTGAAACAGGAGAAGAGAGGGCAGCCTAAGAGCTCTGTGCCAGGTTTTTAGGGATAGCTAGACATGGGTAGACTCCAGCAACGGGTACACAGCTTTCCGGATCTGTGCAACAAAATGAAGATTAGGAGGGCTTTCCCAATCAGAACTTGGCCTCCAACAGCAGCTGGCAAGACAGCCCTGGGAGTGCCTGCAATTTTCAGCTGGTTCACACTAAAGGTCCATTTAGGTATGCTCGGCTCAGCATTCATCCTGCTTGGACTTGAGGGAAGCAAGCAGTCAAACTCCCATCTCACACTGCCCTGGTCAAAACACTGATCTTCATCATCAGCAAAAATAAGTTGTGAAAGCCAAGTGCAGATATTCTCAATTGTTCCCCAATTTTTTCAAGAAGCACCCGAATGGAGCTTGCAGGTCACCAGCACTCCAAGGAACACAGTTTGAGAACATCTGGTCTCATCCCATCTTAAAGCCAGCTGCTGGTGGCCATCACCATATGGCAGTGAGTGCCGTGAATCCATTATGTGTGAATAATGTCCCAGTCTTCCTGAAGCTATTACCCATCAGTTTCATCAAGTCACCTCCTTTAAAGATTTCGGTATGAGTAGGCTGACCATATGAAAAGGAGGACAGGGCTCATGTAACTTTAACAGTTGCAGAGAAAAGGGAATTTCAGCCAGTGTCATTTGTATGCAATTAGTTCCTGGTGAAATCCCTCTTCATCACAACAGTTAAAGTTGCAGGCACTATACTAGAGTGACCATATACAAAAGAAGGCAGGGCCCCTGCAACTTTAACTGTTGTGTTGAAGGGGGAATTTCACCAGGAACTAATTGCATGCAAATGACACTGGCTGAAATTCCCTTTTCTCTACAACTGTTAAAGTTACATGAGCCCTGTCCTCCTTTTCATATGGTCAGCCTAGGTATGAGCCCCTCTTTCCAGGAGGAATTGACAACCAACCTCCTGGACCCATTTGTCAGGAATGTGTGAAAGAGCTTTCTCCTGTATTGACCCAAACAACTGAATGCCCTTTTAGCAGAAGGTGGTAAATAAATGTTAAAAATAAATAAAATCATAATAAATAATAATGAAAGCCCTGAGAAGTATACAATGCTACACAGATGTACCATAAGCCCACTCTGAAACCCCATAAGCACCTGTCAAAGTCTGTCACCACTGGCTGTTGTAGCCAGCACTCAAGGCAGGAAAGTCTTATCCTGCTTTCTACCACCCCCACCTTTGGGATAACACCTGTTCAGAAAAGATGCCACTTGCAATTGCAAGCTTTTCTTTTCTGTCCTTTTCCCATGTTCTGTTTTTGTCTGAGTGTGGAGGAAGAGCTACAAAACTCAGCTCTCCCATCGTGGGCCTTCTTTTGTAAATGGCTTGGTGCTGGAAGAAGAAATACAGTTCATGGCTAATTATCTGCACTGAGTCCTCCTACCTTTCACTTTTGGAAGTAATCTTGGTAATACCTAGGGTGTAATACCTGCCCTCTTTTGTATCTGGTCACTCTAGTATAGCTCCTGCAGCTTTAACTGTTGTGATGAAGAGGGAATTTCACCAGGTGCTGCATGCATACAAATGACACCTGCTGAAATTTTCTTTTCAATGCAACTGTGGTTACCCTACAACTTGGTAGGTCTCTCCTGTCTATTCAATTCAGTTTCTTCTCTTGCTGTTGCCGCCTGCACGATATTTACATTGTGAGTCCTTTTCTTGTCTAACTGGTATATTATTTTCCTCCTCCTTCCTTATTTGGCAGCCGCTTTATCTCTCTCTCCCCCCGCTTTACTCTCAGAACTGCCTGACTCCTCAAGGTGTCTCTGCCTTCTCTATGTTTTTATCCCCATCATTGCTGATTTAACTTAAACACTATACAATGTATTTTCTTTTCATAACTCTACTAGCGTTGCTCGGGCCCCCTAAGATATATATCTGTAAGGTAATCATCCTAAAGTAGTAGTCTGGTGCTAGGCCTGTGAGTTAATTTTAAACAAATTAAATTGCCCAAGGCATGCTGGGAGTTGTAGGCATAAGACGAGGCTAGAATGGAATGATAGGCGGGGGTGAGTGGCAGTTGGAGAAAGTCAGGTAGGAGAACAAAGATAGTTAGTGAGAGGTCAGGAAAGTGGGAGCTGAGTTAGGATTGAGAGATAGTGACTTGGTTTGCTAACCCATACTTTATTTAAAATCAAACACTCTACATGCTAGTACTACACTCCCCAGTATGCCTTTGGTGGCCCACAGGCATCCGCATTCTCTGAGAGGTGCTTCACTTCTCTCGTTGCCGATGCTGCTCCTCGCTAGAGCATTGAAGAGTAGCATCGCAGAGGAGGGGATGTAAGTGGCTGTCAGTGGACATGCCCAGCTCTGGCCAAATCTTGCTGGGACTGCCTCATCCTGTGCTTCTCACCTACCAAGTGCTCCATCATGCTGAAGGGCCTGGCCCAGCCGTGTATTTCTCCCCTTCATCAGGCCTGTTTCTGGGCATGCACAGAGTGCCTCCCTTTCCTCCCTCCCTCCATGCATGCATGGATTCTGAGAAAACAGCGATATCAGGATAGGGTGCCTTTCATAGAATCATAGAATAGTACAGTTGGAAGGGGCCTATAAGGCCATCGAGTCCAACCCCCTGCTCAATGCAGGAATCTACCTTAAAGCATCCCTGACAGATGGTTGTCCAGCTGCCTCTTGAATGCCTCCAATGAATGCCTCCATTGAATGCCTCCAACCCACCACCTCCCTAGGGAATTGGTTCCATTGTTGCATTGCTCTAACAGTCAGGATGTTTTTTCTGATGTCCAGCCAGAGTCTGTTTTCCTGTAACTTGAGCCCACTATTAGGGTGACCATATTTGGGAAACCAAAAAAGAGGACAACCTGTGGGCAGGGCAGGAAAGTCACTTTTCAGGGCCTCTGGAAAAAGCGTCATCCCCCACCCTGCCACCTTAAAGGCCCCAATTGGAGTGGAGGAGGGGAAAGTGTGTCATTTCTGCCCCCCCACTACTCCAATCAGGGCCTTTTCTATAATCTCCGGGAATGACACACTTTCCCATTTAAGGTCCTGATTGGAGCAGTGGAAGGGAAATGATGCACCTCCAGAAAGCACATAATTCCCTCCCAAAATGCTAATGGCGGCCTTAAAGGGGAAAGTGTGTCTTTCCAGGACAATATAGAAAATCACAGAAAATCCCCCCTGACATCCAGAATAGAACAAAAACCAGGACAAATCCAGGGAAATCCTGACAGTTGGTCACCCTACCCACTATTCCATGTCCTGCATTCTGGGTTGATTGAGAAGAGATCCTGGCCCTCCTCTGTGTGTCAACCTTTCAAGTATTTGAAGAGTGCTATCATGTCTCCTCTCAATCTTCTCTTCTCCAGGCTAAACATGCTTACTTCTTTCAATCTCTCCTCATAGGGCTTTGTTTCCAGACCCCCAATCATCCTCATTGCCCTACTCTGAACACGCTCCACATTGTCTGCATCGTTCTTGAAGTGTGGTGCCCAGAACTGAACCAGAACCAGTGCAGAATAGAGGGGAACCAGTACCTCGTGCGATTTGGAAGCTATTCTTCTATTAAACCAGCCCCAAATAGCATTTGCTTTTTTTGCAGCCACATCACACTGTTGGCTCATATTCAGCTTGTGATCTTCAACAATTCCAAGATCCTTCTCGCTTGTTATATTGATCAGCCAAGTATCCCCCATCTTGTACTTGTGCATTTGGTTTCTTTTTCCAAGGTGTAGAACTTGGCATTTATCCCTATTAAATTTAATTCTGTTGTTTTCAGCCCAGTGCTCCAGTCTATCAAGATCACTTTGGAGTGTGTTTCTGTCTTCCAGGGTATTAGAGATCCCACCCAATTTTGTGTCGTCTGCAAATTTGATAAGCATTCGCTGCACCTCCTTGTCCAAATCATTAATAAAAATGTTGAAGAGCACTGGGCCCAGGACTGAGCCCTGCAGTACCCTGCTCGTTACCTCCCCCCAGTGTGAAAAGGTACCATTGACAAGAACTCTTTGAGTCCGATTCTGTAGTGAACTGTGGATCCACCTAATAGTTGTTCCATCTAGCCCACTTTTCACTAGTTTGTGAATTAGAATGTCATGGGGCACTTTGTCAAAAGCTTTGCTGAAGTCAAGATATACTATATCCACAGCATTCCCACAGTCCACAAGGGAGGTTACCTGATCAAATAATGAGATCAGATTTGTCTGACATGATTTGTTCTTGACAAATCCATGCTGGCTTCTAGTAATCACTGCATTGTTTTCAAGGTATTTACGGATTGACTTCTGTATTATCTGTTCCAAAATTTTCCCAGGGATGGATGTCAGACTGACTGGTTCCTCCTTTTTGCCCTTTTTGAAGATAGGGACAACATTAGCCCTCCTCCAGTCATCCGGCACTTCACCCGTCTTCCATGATTTGCAAGGATAATAGAGAGTTCTTCTGAGAGTTCTTCTGCCAGCTCCTTTATTAGTCCAGGATGCAGTTCATCGGGCCCTGGAGATTTGAATTCGTTCAAAGAAATTAGGTATTCCTTTGAGCGTGTTTGGTCCCTCAAAGTCACACTGTTGTATTTAGGGCAGGAGAAGGCACCACAAATGGACGCAGCCCATTATGTGGGTTGCTTCCTTTTATGTGGAATTGGGTTGACTGCTCGAGACCAACCTTAGGAGTCGGGGTTATGAAAGACACATAGCAGTAACCTGCCCATGCATTCACAATGGCCACCAAAGGCTGGTAAGTCTGGGTTCCCACGCCTGGAATGCTGGGAGTTCCACCCAAGGCATGCTGGGAGTTGTAGGCATAAGCTTTGGCTTTTATTAAATTCTTTAAAAATACTTAAAACACAAAATACTGTGTTTTTATATTTATTTTGGTACTGTCGTGACTCTCTAACTCCTTGCATTCAAGGAGGCCTCTTAGGAAAGCAATCAATCTTTTATTTAGCAAATGACCCCTTCCTTCCAGTCGAAGGGAGTTAAAAGTAGAAAGCGTTTGCCCCAAGGCGTAATTTAGCTAAGCAAACAACACAGTTGATCCATTCAAGAGAAAGTGAGTCACTTCTGAGAAGAATCCACATCAAGCTTTTTCTGAGCCACTAATCTTTCCGAGCGCCGCCTCCTGATCTCTTTGATCTGTGCGCATTTCTCTCTCCTATGGAAAATGGCATCTCTAAGGTCACTCTCTCCCTCGCTCTCTGAAGTGGAGGGCTGCTTATCAGCCAGAGGGTTATTTACATCAGGAGAGATAACCACTGAAGGCGAAGCTATGGAAAACACATCTTCCCCTTCTGGCATGGACTGGAATGTCTGTTCGAGTTCAGAATCTGATTCTGAATTAACGTCTAACAGTCCTTCGCCCTGAGCAAGAGGAGAGGAATTAGACACAACAGGTACATTGTACAGCCAGACCTATCAGCATGCCAAATTTCAAGTTTTTAACTCATCTGGAAGTGGGTAAACATTTCCAGACATACATCGCACACACATACTTTCCGCTTTATAGGTAGAGATAATAAACTTTGTATTCAAGTACCATGCTTTCTCTTTATCCATTCTTCTTTCTGGATGCATCAATTCTACCATGACACACTGGCTGAATTCGGATGACACAATAAGCAACTGGGGGGGGGGGAACAATAATCAGTTGTATTGACTATCGTGTCGTCCGAATGCTGCCATAGTCATCTCAGCGCTGATCCTAATCCACACCACAGTTGGTTATTTATTACCATGTTGTGTGGGGAGTACCCCCTAGATGAACAACTGTAAAGTTGATTATTACCCCACCATTGACTATCGTGTTGTCCGAATTCAGCCACTGAGAGCCCTATAGTGGCAAACATGGGGGGAGGAGAAGAGGTAACAAATAATGTGGATGGGGTGATGCCACCCCTTTACAAAGACATTCTGAACTCCACTAGTCTGAATGGCAAGAGCTGGTCACCCCAACATGAATCTGCCCACCACCTGAATCCTGCTCTCCCAGTTTTCTACAATTTTCAAGACACTTGTGCTGGTGCCAATGTTTTCCTTTTCCATTGGCTGCCTTTATTGGTTTATTTGCTGCTGCCTAGTTTGTCCATTGTGGTTGTTTTGATCTTTAATTATGCTAATCTCGTTATTATAAGGCCACCATCACACACAATGTTGGGGGAGCAGGCTTACAGTGAGGATGCAGCTGGCACATGTATTGGCAACAGGGAGTGGCACTGGCCTGCCTGTCTCCACAATCCTCCTGCCTTGAGGCCAACTGGCAGTAAGGTGAGATAGACACCTGAAAGTGCTAGGCTGTCTGCTGGGGCGGCCACAATGGTTCAGAGCACCTACTTTGCCACCTACAACTGCTCCTGGGCAGGGATAATCTGGCTACAGTGGTCCATGCTCTGGTAACACTCAATCACATTATGGTCATGTGTTGTATGTGCGGCTGCCCTTGAAGACAACTCAGAAGACTCAAGTAGTGCAAAAGGCAACTGCCAGAATTTTAACTGCTACAGCCAGATGGGGAAATATTATACCAATCCTCAGTAAGATTTTGGAAACTTTTCATAGCTCAAAATTCAATCAATGAACAGAGTGCACAAAAAGAGGGCTACACAGCAAAGGATGAAGAGAGATATCATAGATGTACAAAGATTTTATATATATATATATATATATATATACACACACACACACACACACACACACATATATATATATATATATATGCATGCCTATGTATTTGCGTATTTCTCAGTAACTTTTTATTTATTTATTTATTTATTTATTGCATTTCTATGCTGCCCAATAGCTGAAGCACTCTGGGTGGTTTACAAAAATTAAAACCATGACAACCAATTCAAAATATAAAAAACAACAGTATAAAAACATAGCCTATGACTAAATTTGCATGCATTCTAGAAAGTAAAAAACAAAAAAGGTTCACAAGTTTGTGGAATCGATGCAACTAGAAGGTCTGCTGTGGAATCCATGGTTCAGAGTCATAGAAATCTGAAGTCCAGGGGAAGTTTGCTGTGTAGGGCCTTTTCTGTGGTGGCTCCAGAATTCCCTTTCTGTTGAAACTTCACAGGTGTCAAGGCAGTATCATTTCAGTGCCAGCTTAAACTTATTTGCCAAGTTCAGTGCTTTTTAACCTGTTCCTAAATGACTTGGAATCAAGAGTGAACAGAAAGGCAGCTTAGGAAGAATAAAGTGGTGGCAAACTTTACATCACAACATGAATGTATGGCATATTTCAGAACTTCAGGAACGATTTCCACCTGAATTTCACCAGGAATTTTGTGCTGGGCAATACTTCTGCTCAGCCATAACCAAATCACACCGGGTTGTATCCTGATACTAGGAATTTTGCACTAATTCCTTACACTAAGGGAGTTGGAATAAATGGTCTATTCTTGCAATGGAGGGATGTAAACAGGGAATCCTACAAGATTCTGTATTGGTACCAGTGCTTTTTAAATTTGTTCTTCAATGATCTGGACTTAAGAGTAAACAATGAGGTAGCCACATTTTAACCAACATCAAATTATTTAGGTTGGTTAAAACAAAAAAGTGAAGAGCTTCAAAAGGCCCTTTCCAAAATGGGGGAACAGCATTACGGTGGCAAATGTGGTTTAAAGGAAGCAAAATCCTAACTTCACATATACACTGAGGGGGGCTGAGCCAAGTAATTGACTAGGAAAGGGATCTACCTTGAGGTCATAAATGTTGATGGTACTGTCACCCCTGTGTGAAAAGAGTGAATTCCATGTTGGGGATCATTAGGAAAGGAACTGAAAATGAAGCTGCCAATATCATAATGCCTTTATATAAATCTTTGGAATACCTTATGTAAGTTTTGTACAGGTCACCACATCTCAAAAAAGGTATTGTAGAGCTGGAATAGGTGCAGAAAAGGGCAACTAAATGAGCAAGGGGCAGGAGCAATACAGAAGTACTAACACATTAGATTCAGAACACTTTTCCAGTGCAGTCCCCATTACGGTTGTAAGAGACAATTATTATTGCATAAAGCAATGTTCCTTTAACATCCAAGAAAGCTTCTCAGCAGGGGGTGGGGACTACAGCGCTACTAGGCTAGCCAGCCTTCAAAAGACCTCAGAAGGCATTCCCACCCAGCTGAAGCAACAGCTCCTCTTGCTATAGGGGAGGTCCTGATCAGTTTTGCCTAGATCTAGCCTGATTCCAGCTGAGTCTGGATGGGACTTGTCTCTGCTCAAGTGTCCCTTTGCTGTATCCACATTTGATGATGAAGGTCCACTGCATCTGCTTCTACTCCACCCAGTTACTGGGTACTACAGCTCATTTCCCAGGGAGTTTAGAGCTTAAACATGACAGAACAAGAAACATGGAACACGACATGCATCTGCCGCGTGTGTGATTCATGCTTGCAATTCCTAGAAGCAAGGATATCCCAGACCATTGGGCAGAGTTCCCAGGGCTATCAAAGATCATACGGGAAAAGTTAAAAAAAATCTACAGAAATAAGTCTGTGCCTGACTTCCTCCCTCCCTTGAATGCTTTCTCCAGGAGGGGGCACCACTCCCTCCTTATTTGAGGAATAGAAATCATTGTTCACATCTTCAGGAGATTTCTACATCTTTCAGCTCAGGTGGTTCGTTCTTGGTGTGTGTGTATGTGTGTAATTCCATAAGTCTTTCTCTGTGCTCTACATGTTTCTAAGAACTACATTCTCTCTGTGGTGGACAATCAGGGGTTCAGCCAATTAGTCAATTAATAATCAATTACATTTTATTTTCCCTCAGAATGCTAAAATCCCAAAAGGAAGCTCTCCCCCCCTAAATTTGATTATTGATTTGCCATGAACTAATTTTTTTTGAGAAATGTAATCAATAGAAGAAAACAAAATCAAATCAATAGCTCCATAAAAGAGAAACCACACCTACAAAAACATACAAGGATCCCACACTAGAGGCCTTCAAGAGGCAACTGGACAACCATTCTAGTATGTTTTAAGGTGGATTTCTGCATTGAGCAGGGGGTTGGACTCGATGGCCTTATAGGCCCGTTCCAACTCTACTATTCTATGATTCTATGATTTTATGATAACTTGCATGACAGTGGAAAGAACATTAATAAAATATCAATCTATCAAATTATTTATTGGGCAGAGCTGCAGCCCAATGGCAAAAGCAAGAAATGGATACCAGGTGGCAAAACTGGAATGGCAACTGTACACCCAGACAACATTTACGATGATCAGAGGAGGCCCTGTTCATCATGCCAAGGTGAACAGAATGTTGTCATGAAGAACCTCGAGGGAGGGCCTTCTCTGTAGCGGCCCCCACCCTCTGGAAAACCCTCCCTCATGCGGTTTGGTAGGCGGAAAATGTAACATCCTTCAAACGCTTCCTGAAAACATATCTTTTTAGACAAGCTTTCCCTGGACTATAACTTATTCTGGTTTTATATGACATTTTAAATTTTTTTAAGTTTTAAATCTTGATTTTGTATATTATGGTTTTAATTGTAAACTGCCAAGAGAGCCTTGGCTGTTATTGGGCAGTATAAATATGTAACAAACAAACAAATAAATAAAAGTCAAGATTACCATTTCCTTTTCATGGATGAGAACACAACCCAAGAGTTCTGGTACAAGAGTAAAGGGCTCAAGTTCCTCCTAGACCTTAATTTCCCCTTCTAGTGGTCTAATAATTGAATTCTGCCCTCTCTTCAACCCGGGGGCACCCATGCTGCCGGTGTGTGAAAGAGGCCCAGTGAAGCATCAGACATAACACAAACAGCTCCTGATGATCCAAATTTGAAACCTTAGCCCTTCCCAGGCTTGTGCTGCTACAAGGTGAAACTACAAAGGGGTTAACAAGGCTGAATAGCACAAAGTCCTTTCTATGTGCTATTTGAGTGCAACCTTCCAAGAGAGCCAGTATGGAGCATTTGTTAGAGGATGAGACTCTAACTTGCAGTGAGGAGATCTTGTTTCAAGTTGCCACTTGGTCATAAAGCTCACTAGGTGAATTTGGGCCCGTCACAAGTGTTCAGCCTCCTAGGCCTGTTGGGAGCATAAGAGGGCAGCCAGGCTCAGCACCCTGAGCTCACGGGAGGAAGGGCAGAAAAAGGAGGAGGAGAAACACAATACATTTTTAAACAACAACAACAACCCTGTAAGGTATTATCCGCAAACTGCGGATGGACACTGAAAGGGGGCTCTGAGACTTCCTGACTGGTAGCTCAGGCTCTTAGTCATGCTTCCTAGACTGCAAACTTGCAGGAATGGGCTTATTCCTTTTAACTTGGTTATCGCGTGAAACCTAGTGTTGAATTATTATATTAGAAGAAATATATTATTAAACAAGTATATGTATGAGAAGAAAATATGAATGCATCATAATTATTGATAGATAAAAGTAGAAACCATCAATGATATAAATGGATGCACAGTTCCATTGGGTGCAAAAATTGACCTGTATTATCAGAAAGTGTTTGTTGATGAGAAGCATCTGGAATCAGTCATGAAAGTAACAGCACAAAAATGTGTGTTGCTTCTTATTGGGTAAAGCTAGGCTGACCATCTGAAAAGGAGGACAGGGCTCATATAACTTTAACTGTTGTAGAGAAAAGGGAATTTCAGCAGGTGTCATTTGTATGCAATTAGTTCCTGGTGAAATTCCCTCTTCATCACAACTGTTAAAGGTGCAGGCACTATACTGGGCTCTGCAACTTTAACTGGTGTGATGAAGAGGGAATAACACCAGGAACTAATTGCATACAAATGACACTGATTGAAATTCCCTTTTCTCTACAACTGTTAAAGTTATATGAGCCCTGTCCTCCTTTTCAGTTGGTCAGCCTAGGTAAAGCACCCCCTCACATCGAGGTACCATTAATTTAATCTGGGTTCAATGGCCAGTGGCAAAGGTATACATCTCTTCCCAGAAGTGAATTCCACTGAATTCAATGGAATTGCTTCCAAGGTAAGTGTGCACAGGTGGGCATCAGTAAACCTTACTTCTGAGTAGACATGTAGAAGATCATGCTGTGAGGCTGCAATTCTGTTCAAACTTTCAGTTCCACTGAACACAGTAGAACTTTCTTCCAAGTAACCATGTGTAGCCTTGAACTGCAAGTCTGTTTATGTTGGAAATAAACTTTGCAGAACTGCAAACAAGTAAATTTGTTGGAACCCTTTTGCCATATTTCAGAGTGACAATATTAAGACAACGTTATCCATACGTGTTTTGGTTTTTGGTTTTTTTGTTGTTTTTTTAAAAGTTAAACAAAAGCAATAGATGTTTGAGGGCACATGCTGCAGTATCCAGTCTATGCCCTCAGTTTTTGACAATTCTCCCTCTGCTGCAGGCACAAATCTCTCTCCCCTCCCCCCACTTCCTTAGAACTGAAAAGAGGCTGTTCTTTCACTCAGCCTAGACCCCATCATCATCCCGCACTAGCATCCCCACCCCCACCTCGCCTTGTAGAAATCCCAGCTCCTAGCAACTGTCTCCCAGGACAACCAGATAAAGAACCAACTTGATACCGTCTGCTCTTTGTTCCCTGCCCTTCTTGTTTCTGATGGGTGGGGATGGGGGCTTAGGGAAGGAAAAAAGGACTTCCGATGCACATCACATATCTGAGCAAAATGCAATGCAATCTGATGTGAAAATGCAATTCACAATCTGATGTGAAAATAATATGGCTCCCTTTCATAACACAAGGGGGCTTGCTGGCTCTTCAGATACCTGGGGGAAGGATACCCTCCCCAAACTTGGCTCATCACTCTGCTTGCGCCTAGCAATCCTGGGAAGAAGGGAGGGTTGCTTGGGAGAATCAGCACCACCCCCTCCCTACCTCTCCCCTCCATCAAAGCTTGGGAAAGAGGGACTGGAAGAGGGGGAGGGGCCAGCCCATTAGAGGAGGAAGAGGAGGAGGGAGAAGACGAGCCAAGCTGAGCAGCTGTCAGCTTTGGCCACCCAGGCAGATTCAGCCTGAGGAGGTGAAGAGCGGGGTGGGGGAGAAATTCAGCAGAGGCCAAATCGGGCTGTAGCTGGGAAAGCAAGCTGCCATTCAGCCCCATTCTGTCCCGCCCTCTTCCTCGCTGAACCGGCAGGAAGACAGAAAGAGACAAAGCGCATCCTGAAGGAATGAAGCATGGGGAGCTGCAGAACACACGGGATTCAGGGACAAAAATACATCATTCCTGGAAGGGCCGCAGCTTGATCTCTCAAAGTCCTATCCTATATCTCTGAAAGCGCCAGGAATCAGATCTCAGGCATGCTAAAGCAGAAAATGTCTGGGTGCTGGAAGAAAAAAATAGGTCAGGAATCCAGAATACAATCCCTTTGAAATGTCCAGACACCAAAGGCCTGGTGGGATCGAAGCTCAAGCAAAAAGTCCTAGCAACCAAAGGGCTGTCTTCCTCAGGACCCAGGAATCCAGTAGAGTGGAGAATTAGAACGTGGAACTCCAGAAGGATATAATTTGAAACTAAGGAAGACTGGGCAAGAGTCAAAAGGGTGGACCGTCGAATCACGGCAAGAGACTAGATTCTGGGATCAGTCCCTTAATTCTTTTAGAGTTGATGAGACTCTGGAACTGAGACATGCAGATATGTGAGAGAAACTGGAACAGGGCTGTGTAGAACCTGAATGGGCCCACCCTGGAGGATCCAGAATCCAAGACTTCAGAGAGGAAGGTATCTAGACAACTCACCCCCCCCCCCGCCACCACCAAGAAGGTCAAAGCTACATGAAATGGAATCTAGGAGTCCTGAGGGGTGAAGGGGGCCTCAAAGGACAGAGTGGACCCAAGACCCTGAGGAGCGCACAGGACATTCCCGGAACGGTCAGCAGCCCATGGATTCTGATGGGGGAAAGTGTCAAAGAATGTTGCCTCCTAGAGAGCTCTCCCTGACTGTGGAGGGGGCCAAAGCTGCCACCCCACTCCTGGTCTGCCTGAGCACTGCAGCATTTTCTGACTCTGATTTCTTTGATTGGGGGAGAAAGTGGGGAAGATGCTATTCTCTTGCCTGCATTTTTGATGCCTCCTCCACTGAACTTTTGCTTGCAACACAGCAGTGCCAGAGAGCTGGCAGAGCAGCCAGCCCCCCTCAATGGCATCAGTAGGAGCGAGAGATGGTGGAGGGCCCAGGGGGCACCTGGGGGCCACAACCTGGTCAGGCGAGTGTGAGCAAGATGCACAGGGGCAGGTGGCTCGACGGTGGGGAGCTGGAGAATGGCCACAGCTGCTCACTGGGGCCCTGAGATGCTGAGCAAAAGGTAAAAATCAAAGATGGTATCTGGGGTGAGGGGGGATCTAGGTGAAGGCTGCAGAAAGTTGAATTAGGCAGTGGTAAGGGGTATGTGTGTGTTTGTGTGTGTGTTTGTGCGTGTTTGTGTGTGTTTGTGCATTTGTGCGATTGTGGAATGACGGATGGCATTTGTGCGATTGTGGAATGACGGATGACAGGGAGCGTAGTATAGGCAGAGAAGGAGGAAAATAAAAACACAGTGCATTCGGTCTTTATAATAAGTAGATGCACAGAGAGCCTTGTGTGGATATGTTACGAAGTCAGGAAATGCTTCTAGAATGTGTCCCGTTCTCCTAACACCTCCACCTCTCACCCCCTTCCCCATAAAGGCAGCCCTGGGCATTGTGGTGGAAATGGCGGGGTTTCTCCCAATTTTTTCCCCTCTGACCTTTGTCTTTCCACCTTGGTTAAGTTTCTCTATGGATCCCCCTACATAGGTTGGAAGCAGATGCTTGTTGAGGGAGGATGGAACCAGCTGGTGGCACATAATTCCTCCCACCTGAATTGCAGTCCCCCCAGCCACCCCCTTTCTCTCCCATTCCCCAAAGTGTATGGCACTAACCCCCCCTCCCCATCTGCAACCTTTTGCCTGCAGCAGCACAGAGAGCAGCTGATACTGACTCAGCCACCAGGGGGCCTCACTGTGCCCCCAAGGACCAGGTGCTTCCGGCTGGCACATAGAAGGGAAAGGGATGGGTGGGTGGTAGAAAGAGTCAGGCAGAGGGGCTGCAGGTGGCGCAAACCAAGCTTCGCTGCATAAGGCAAGTTCTACATTTGCATGTATGTCCGCACTTATGCTTGGGATTTGTACCTGGGGGTGCCACTTCAGAGAACCCAGGAGCGAGTGATGCTAAAGTGCCCTTGTCCCATCACTTCCAACTTTCTTCTCAGAAGCACTAATCTCCAGATGCCACCCCCAACACCACCCTGGTTGTTGCTAACCACTAGACATTTCCTTTCCAGAGTTGAGAACATGGGAATCCTGGCTTGGAGGTGCCTCTGCCTTCCATAAGCCCACTGCAAGCAGAAAGACAGATTTCCAGAACACCAAGTTTTGGATCCAAGTCCACAGGCACAAAATAGAAATGTGTTGGATAGCAGAGCCCACCCCCACGCCATGGTGCTAGATGAAGCACGTATCAGACATCAAGTGCACCCCCATTTCTCTTATGCACATACAGGGCCCAGGTCAAATACTAATCTCCACTCTCCCCCCCCCCCCCCGGCACATCCAGAGACTGAATAAAGGGGAAAAGGACATGAAGCATTCTGCCTCTGCATACCACAGAGCACAGCTGCAGGCCCAGAGGCTCCCGAATCCAAGCAGGAGAACCTGTAAGTTACTGAACCAATCAGAGCAGACACAGGCAGAGGTGGCTGTGTGGGATGCCTGGTGGAGAGGAATAAAAATAGGTCCAGGATCTCTCATTTGTCTAGCTTCCTGCAGTGTAGGAAGCATGAAAGCTTTTGAGCAACAAAGAATTCTTTGTCAGCAATTGGGACGACAACTGTTTGACTCGGAAAGTATGGCACACTGACAGAGATGGGTCCAAGAGAAGAGATGAGCTTCCCACACTGATATTTCTGTGGGTCTGTTTGTCACCCTCCATGCCCTTAGAGAATCCAGGAATGTAGGCATCCCACTAGACTTCACTGCTGCCTTTTCAGGGTGTGAGGTGAAACTCAGGGCTCCTGCCAGCCTCCCTCCACCTCTTTGCCAGGTACCAAATTCCCATCGTTCAAGAGACCATCTTAATTGCGGGTCTCATCACTCCTCTATTAAAAATGACCAATCCCTGCACATAGAAAATTAGCATGTAAGTTTGGTGAGAGGCCTTCTTCCCAACAGAGAGAACTGGTGTGTTGGGAAGGAAGGTGCTAGCTCAGCATCCCTTAGCCATTTTTGGTACGTAGGTATTGTTGTTATCATGGAGGATCATGAGAGCTGACACCTCTGTCATCTGACACAGGTTGACTACCTCAGTGAGAACGAGGCCCAAGAGCTGATGTGGCAGACCCAGGCAGGATCTACACTACTGCTTTATAATGCTTTATAACAGTTTTGACAACTGTTTGGGCCCAGGATACATTCCATATATGGTTTTCAAACCGTTTTCAAAGTGTTATATCTCGCTTGGTGTACATCTGGCCCTAGACTCAACATCCTGCATCAGACACAGTTTCCCTGTATGGCCTTGGCCAAGACACTCAGGCTGAAATCTCAGTTCCCAATCTGTAAAATGAGTACAAATAGTTTTCAGAATAGTTGAGATAAGGACTGCAAAAAGATATTTGAGCCTTGCTGATGCCTTGCTACAATTATTATTATTTGTGGTGAGGCATTAATGGAGATGGCACTTTTCAGAGGAACAAAAATAAAAATCAGGTGCCTGCCTACAAGGAGCTTACAATCTAAAATGAGCTTAGGCTGGGAGGTAAGTCAGGCAGGAAGAATTAAAGGTACTTTTGTATCTTGCCCTTCCTTGGAGGAGCTCAGGGTGAAGCGCATGATGCAGAAGAGCACCCCCCCCCCCCCGGTGCTCTCCAGAGGGTTGGATTTTAAACTCAAGTCCAATTCTTTGCTTGGCCATGAAGCATGTCTTGGAGAAATCACTGGACACAGTTGCTCTGTGGCAGAGTGGGAGCATTTTGTAGACCAGGAAGGTGCTCTGCTCACTGGTGTCCAAAACGTTGTGCACATGGTCATTTCAGTGGCCCTGATATGGCAACCGTCAAAGTGAAACTGCTGATTTTGCTACCCCTATAGCAGCATATGGGGGGCGGGATTTAAAGCTGAGAGGGCGGTGGCTCCACCCATAAATGATTCTTGGCCAAGGAAAGGTTTGAAATAGTGGCACAGGAGGGAAATCCGGTTGGTGGGAGCCTGGTCCACAGGATTCAATCCACCCTGCTCCACTTTTACGCTTCACCAGTGTCATCAGGGTGACAACCTGATGCAGGGACTATGCACCCATTCTCAGCGGTGCCCTCTACAATGTCATGACTTGCTCCAAGGCTGAGCCTGGACTTCGGTTCTACCCTGGTTCACTCCTGTGCTCACCTTGCAGTTTTTTTGCTCATCTTAGCTATCAGCAATCAAAAGCTGAATGAGGGACGGAACCTCCACTGTGGTCAACCAGGAAGGGCACAATTTCCCTGGCACTCCTAGTTCCTATTTTACTGGCACAGGTCACCTTCCAAGCAACTCCTCACTCATCCCCTACCTGGGTATGATTTGCAAAAGACCTCCAGAGCCTTTACCTGCCCTGTGCTTGGCCCCATGGCCACCTGCATCCTAGGAGACTAACTGCCCGTCTCGCTCACATAGACACACATAGCAGCTCCTCCTTCATATCACTGATGGAAACAGGAGCACGTTTGTAACACCCCAATTCTCACACTAAAAAGCACGCTCTTCCCAGGTCCACAGCACTGACAGCTCAATTCAACAAGCTACAGGTGGTGTTCGTTTAGTGCAGATCTTCCACTGATTGAAAAGCCGTGAAAAGTTTTTTCTTGGCACAAAGAACATCTTGAAGGAACAAATACTAGAAAAAATACTAATAAACCTTAGCAGCTGCAAGGAGCAAAGCAGCTGCAAGGAGCAAAGCAGCAGGTTGTTTCTTGGTGTCCATTGGTAGGCTGACCATATGAAAAGGAGGACAGGGCTCATGTAACTTTAACAGTTGTAGAGAAAAAGGAGTTTCAGCCAGTGTCATTTGTATGCAATTAGTTCCTGGTGAACAGTTAAAGTTGCAGGCACTATACTAGAGTGACCATATACAAAAGAAGGCAGGGCCCCTGCAACTTTAACTGTTGTGATGAAGAGGGAATTTCACCAGGAACTAATTGCATACAAATGACACTGGCTGAAATTCCCTTTTCTCTACAACTGTTAAAGTTACATGAGCCCTGTCCTCCTTTTCATATGGTCCATGCACTCCTATTTCCATGCAAGTAAGCTAAGGAGAAGATCCACTTTCCCGATCTAAGGGAGTGGATGTAGGAGTTGAGGTGAACCCCGAAGAATGACAGTGTGAGTCATTCAAGACTAAAAATAAAACATCCCACTTAGGTCAAAACACAGTGAGAATCTCTCTCTCTCTCTCTCTCTCTCTCACACACACACACACACACACACCCCTCTCATTCCCTCAAAATGTGCCTTGTAAAGCATTACCTTTTCATACTGTAATCAGGGACACCCCAAAGACTTGGTGCTTTTGGAAGCTGGGTATTCAAGCAGTACCTTCCCCCTCCAGACAAAAGCTGGAGCAGGAAAAAAATTAAAGGAAACGGCATTGCAAGAAAAAGCAGAGTTTTATCCTTATCCAGGCAGTTAAGGCTGCTTTGAGAAACACCCTCTGGCCCAGAATGCTTTGGCTAATAAAGAACAAAGGGAAAAAGGTTTTAACTGCTGACCTTGTCTCAGAAGCCCTTTTTGGGGTGAAAGACAACTCCCCATCAAGTTTAGAAATAAATAAAATGAAACAGAATAGAATTGAATTCCTCCTCCTGAACCCCAAACAGCTGACTGTAGTTATTCTTGATGGGTGGGGAGATGCACAGAGAGATGGACACCCCCCCCCCCGCTATGATTTCACAGATTCCACTGGACCCAGCTTTGAAGCAAGTCCCCCAGAACATCCTGGGGGACTTGCTGCAAGAGCGCAACCCTTTTTGCATGGTTCATGCTTTTCTCCCCTCCCTCCACCAATGTTAGTTGACTCAGGCATTCTTGCTTATTTGTTTGTCTCTTCGTTATGTATATGGAGATATGGATGATGGCTGGATGCATACAGGAGAAATAAAAATCCAGAATTTTTCAACTGGGAGGAATTGAAAGTACAAGGTCTGCATTGAAGGTAATGTCAGGTTGGGGAGTGAAATGCACATAAAAGGGAGATTGGTAGAACTGCCAAAATTAAGAGGGTGAAGGAGCAAAGCAGGGCACAATTTCCTACCTAGCATGAAGTTCCCGCTAAGACCCAAAGTCCTGTTTCACACCAACATTCATAAGCCAAACATTAATTCTCTCTCTCTTTCTCTCTCTCTCTCTTTCTGCCAATTTCCTAAGGCTTCCAAAACTGCCTATCATGGAAAGGGTGCTGATACTGCTGCTGCTGCTGCTGCTGCTGTTGGTGGGGAGTGTGCTGGCTCAGGTGGAGGCCTGCCCCTTCCACTGCGTTTGCCAAAACCTCTCTGAGTCCCTCAGCACACTCTGCGCCAACAAGGGGCTGCTCTTCATCCCCCACAACATTGATCGGCGGACCGTGGAGCTGCGCCTGGCCGACAACTTCATCCAGGTGGTGGAGCCACCAGATTTCCTGAACATGACGGGCCTTGTGGACCTGACCCTTTCTCGGAACACTATCGACACCATCCGCCCCTTCGCTTTTGGTGACCTGGAGAGCCTTCGCTCCCTCCACCTGGACAGCAATCGGCTCACTGAGATCAAGGAAGAGGCTTTGCGGGGCATGTTGAACCTTCAGCATCTCATCCTGAACAACAACCAGCTGGTGGAAATCTCAGTGACTGCTTTTGATGACTTCTTGTTGACCCTGGAGGACTTGGACTTATCCTACAACAACTTGCACCGTGTCCCTTGGGAGGGAATTCAGGGCATGCTCTGTCTTCACACGCTCAATTTGGACCATAACCTGATTGACTTTATCCTGGAAGGAGCCTTCGCTGAGCTTTACAAGCTCTCCCGGTTGGATATGACCTCCAACCGCCTCTACACACTGCCCCCTGATCCACTCTTTGCCCGCTCTCAAGTTGGGATCATCAGCCCGACACCATACACCTCCACCATTGTGCTCAGCTTTGGCGGCAATCCCTTGCATTGCAACTGTGAGTTGTTGTGGCTGCGGCGCTTGGTGCGGGAGGATGACATGGAGACCTGTGCCTCCCCTCTGCAGGTGGCCGGCCACTACTTTTGGTCAGTGCCTGAGGAGGAGTTCACTTGCGAGCCGCCTCTCATTACCCGCCACACCCACAAGCTCTGGATCTTGGAAGGTCAACGGGCCACCCTGAGGTGTCGAGCCATTGGGGACCCCGAGCCAGTGATCCACTGGGTCTCCCCTGATGACAAAATCATCTCCAACTCCTCCAGGACTGCGTCATTCCGCAACGGTACCCTAGACATCTTGGTGACTACCATCCGGGATGATGGGGCTTACACCTGCATTGCCATCAATGCCGCTGGGGAATCAGCAGCCATGGTGGACCTCAAAATCATCCCCTTGCCTCATCGGGGGAATGGCAGCATCACTGTGCTGCAACAGGATCCTGGCTCGTCTGACATTGCCACTTCAGCCAAGGCGTCAGCCAACGCCACAGAGGGAGGCTCCGAGAGGAGAGTGGAGGTGTCCGACGTGACAGCCACGTCAGCCCTGGTGCGGTGGGTAGCTGACAAGTCAGCCCACACGGCCTGGATGTACCAGATCCAGTACAACTGCACTGTGGATGATGTGCTCATTTACAGGTAAGTTCACCATGATCTCTCCAGGGGAGGTGAATGGGACTTTCCGTATTAGGCCCCAATCCCAAGGGCTGCTTGCTCAGCTGCTTTCTCCTATGCTAGCTGACTCATGGGCAAAAGGCTCCTGATCTGAGAACTCGCTCCTACTCAGAACAACAGGTGTTCCATTCTGGCAGACCCTCGATGTATTAGGTACCCAACAGTTCTCTTGGAGGCTTTGGAAGAACCCACCACCACCTTGAGCACTCACTCAGGCAAAGGGCTCTTTAACCTCCTTCCCATGTGAGCAATAACAGAGGCTGTGTCAATGTAGCAGCAAAAGAGAACTCTACCCAAGCCTCTGGGGCAACCCGTTCTGGGGTGGAAAGGCCTTTGCTGTCCCTTTGCAGTGGCAGCATCTCTAATCCTTTGTCTCCCTGTTCTTTGTCCTCGGGCAACATGGTCACATCCTCTCTTCCAAGTTCTCCTAGTCAGGGAAGCAGGAAGAATGTTTCTGCAGGAAGAGGGGAAGCAAAGTGAAAGCAGAGCTGTGAACAAGAGCCTTGGGAGTGGTAGCAAGCTGGGCGGCGAGTGAAGGGCACGAAGAAATTAATGGGACAAGTTAGTCCTACTGACTACTTTGTCACTTGCTTACAGGAGAGACTCAAAGAGTGCTTATCAATGGTACCTTTTCACACTGGGGGGAGGTAATGAGCAGGGTACTGCAGGGCTCAGTCCTGGGCCCACTGCTTTTCGACATTTTTATTAATGATTTGGATGAGGAGGTCCAGGGAATGCGCATCAAATTTGCAGACAACACAAAATTGGGTGGGTTCGCTAATACCGTAGAAGACAGAAACAAACTCCAAAGTGATCTTGATAGACTGGAGCACTGGGCTGAAAACAACAGAATGAAATTTAATAGGGATAAATGCCAAGTTCTACATGGAAAAAGAAACCAAATGCACAGTTACAAGAAGGGGGATACTTGGCTAATCAATACGACAAGCAAGAAGGATCTTGGAATTGTTGTAGATGAGCCAACAGTGTGATGTGGCTGCAAGAAAAGCAAATGCTATTTTGGGCTGCATTAATAGAAGTATAGCTTCGAAATTGCACGAGGTACTGGTTCCCTTCTATTCGGCACTGGTTAGGCCTCATCTTGAGTATTGCGTCCAGTTCTGGGCACCACATTTCAAGAATGATGCAAACAATCTGGAGCGTGTTCAGAGGAGGGCAATGAGGATGATTAGGGGTCTGGAAACAAAGCCCTATGAGGAGAGATTGAAAGAAGTAGGCATGTTTAGCCTGGAGAAGAGAAGATTGAGGGGAGACATGATAGCACTGTTCAAATACTTGAAAGGTTGTCACACAGAGGTGGGCCAGGATCTCTTCTCGATCAACCTAGAATGCAGGACACAGAATAATGGGCTCAAGTTACAGGAAAACAGATTCCAGCTAGACATCAGGAAAAACTTCCTGACTGTTAAAGCAATACGACAATGGAACCAATTACCTAGGGAGGTTGTTAGAGGCATTCAAGAGGCAGCTGGACAACCATCTGTCAGGGATGCTTTAAGGTAGATTCCTGCATTGAGCAGGGGGTTGGACTCGATGGCCTTATAGGCCCCTTCCAACTGTACTATTCTATGATTCTATGATCTCATAGTATTCATATTTTTTACTCTGCAAATCAAAACAGCATGGACTCCATCTCATGGTTTCTATACTGATTTGTCCAGTAATTACTGACCCAATCTTAAGCACAGTTACTCAGAAGTAAGCCCCACATTGTTCAATGAGACTACTTCCAAATAAGCCCCCATAGGCTCTTAAGTAACCTTGCTTGGTTTCTTTGCATGTGTACAAAGACATCCAAAGAGAAATCTGTTTTTTCACAGACATGGCTAAATGTTTTGCATTATGCTCCTAGGCTGTAAAACAGACTCATTTCGTTGCAAAAGAATATATTGAATCATTACAGCAACCATTAATATCCATGTTTGTTCAGGAAACATATGAACCCCAAACAAGGAAACTTTATTTGAATCACTGATTTAAAATAGTCTTTTTCTAGGTAATTTAACTCACCTTGACATGCTAGATTTTTACATGCAGGTGGTCCTCCCAAGGAAGAACATTCAAATGTGCAACTCCAGCTCCAACTGCAGCCTGAAATGATATAGTCCTGGGAAAGCTATACTACTTGACCCAGATTATTATTCCAGAATGACTACCATCCCTGGTTTTTCACAACCCCCAACACAGATTAGACCCCTCACCTGGCCCACAAGCAGGTATTGAAAGATGGGAAACAGAAGGACTCTTCCTAATCTGTAGCTGCTCAATAAAAGCAAGAGCCCTGCTGCATTCGACTAAGGCTACCACCCCTTATCTAGGGCAGCCCCCTGCTTTCCACAAAAGTAACACCCCCTTGCTTTCACCATCTAACTTTGGCTCTTTCTACACCATAGGGGTGTAGAGGGAGGGAGGGTGATCCCAGAAGTACCTAATACACACCATCGGCACACAGGGAGAGAGGGTGATCCCGGAAGTACCTAATACACACCATCGGCGCACAGGGAGCAGCCAGGGGCCATCTCAGGCAAAAAGCCTGGTGCGGAAAGGGCCTTAGTCTAAAGCACCCCCGCACAACAGATTCGACCGCCCCTTCCCCATGCCCCTCTCCCTTTCTTACTCCCACCCTGAAATCACCCATAATGTGGCTGCAGCTGAATCCAGTGGAAATGATCTTGTCCCACCCCCACCCTTCCTTCCTAGCCTGAAAGGGCTTCAGCGGCACAATAGACAAATTTCCTTACGGCAATCTGGTCACTGTTTTGAAGGTTTGACTTGTTAACTTGGTGTAGTGGATGTGGCATGAGATGCAAGTATGTCATGATTCAGAGAGGAGGGGCTGATTTAGGGCTGCTTCTAGCTTGAAAAAAAAACTCATGAGAAATTCAAATCACGGATCTCCTGTCTTGTGCCATGTCCAGTTTGATCATGTAAAGCTGATTGAACCCTAGGAGAGTTGAAGCAGAGTCAAGCACCATATCTCCTTCACTAAGGAATGCACACACATTTGCACACACACACACACACACACACACACGCATGTGTACCAAGAGGCAGAACCGCATGCGAATGTGCAAGACCAGGCATAGATGCTCAGCCCCTCCCCTTGGGTTTCTCTCTCTGCAGAGCACCAGCTTTGCCCTCCTTCCCTAAGTCCCTGAAACAGCCTCCCCAGCACACTCTCCTCCCAGAACACGTTCTGGCTGCAGCTGTGGCCCCACATAGCACAGCTGGGTCCTCCCCACAGAGCTCACAGCCAGGATTTGCTACAGCACATTGTTGTGCCTCTGTGTGTGTATGTGTGTGTGTGAGCGTGCGTGCACACAGAAAGGGGATAAATGAGGGCAGCTTTTCTCCCCCTACAGGCACACTCACTGCCCCCACCTGGCACCTCTCTAAAGTGGGAAAGGCATCCTGACTCCAGGGTTCTTGGTTTGGGTGAGCATTTACTCAAGGGAGGCCTGAGGAAAGCTCTGGGCTGGCGTTCTCCAGCGCTGCATTCCTCTCAGGCCAAAGGGGGCAGGCTGGGCCTGCCAACAATGCTCACCTCCACGCCTTCTGCGCCTCTCTGCCCCTGTGGGCTGAGCACATGAACTGTCACTGCCTAGGGACAGCAAAGAACTCTGGGAGAGTCCCCACATGGCCTTGCTGCACCTGAAGTGTGTGTGTGTGGGGGGGGGGGGGCACATGCAGCACTACAGAAGTCAAGGCCTGAATTCAGTTAACCCCTATAGGAGAATCAAACCCTGTTTCACGTCTTCTGTCAAAATATCACTTCCTCTCCATGAGTCTCAACATTTACCTAGCCAGGGATAGCCCAAACATAGGGGCAAACAACAAACAACAACAAACAACAACAAACAATCATCATCATCATTCATTTGGCAAACATAACAACAACAACAACAACAACAACAACACAATCACCTGGGGGTACCAAAGTCCCAGGAGTGACTTCCACAACTACTCACATGCATGAAACGGAGAGAGAATACTCCCCCCCCCCCCCCGCCACTGCTTCTGGGTGAAACAGCGATTCTATTCTTCTACCAAGAATCAGATTTACCCATGTATGTTTAATCCGGATTGAATAGTGATGTTACTAAAATTAAAAATGACAAATATATCCAAATCAACTCTTCATTATTTAATATACTAGGATGACTAACATGGCAGAGGCTGTGAAACTTCATTAGCTTCTTGCAGGCAAGATAAAATCCTGCTTTTCAGACAATTATTATCTCCCAAAGCAGCTCACATCAAACAAATAGATGAGAGAAGTGGAGAGGGTGCCAGCCTGAGCCCTTTGTTCCTGGGCCTACAACCACTAACGGGTGCAAGGAAGTAACACAGACTAACATTCAAAGCTGCTAAACTGCTCAGCATGCAGCAAGATGCAAGTGGGTGGGCTGGGGTACCAAATGTTGGGAGTACCAATTTCCTATTTTACCTGGAAACCTTTGCTCCATCTCACTCCTACTGCAGAGGTGGCTGCGGAAGTGTCTTAGAGGGGTGGTGATGGGCGCTGGGCAGCGGAAGAGCTCCCATCTACTGACCCCTTCTCTCTCCCCCTGCAGGATTATCCCTGCCAGCAGCCGCCATTTTGTCCTCCAGCACCTCGTGCCCAGTGTGGATTACGACTTGTGTGTCTTGGCCATCTTTGATGATGTGGCCACTTCCTTGGCAGCCACCCACCTTTTGGGCTGCGTTCAGTTTGCCACGCAGGAGGCCTACCCGGACTGCCACTCGCTGCACGGCCACTTCCTGGGTGGGACCCTGACGGTGATCGTGGGAGGCATCATTGTGGTAACCTTGCTGGTTTTCATGGTAGCCATGATGGTGAAGTACAAGGTTTGTGGCAGTGTCCATGGGAGCCTGCCCAAGGTCACCAATGTCTACTCACAAACCAACGGGGGGCACCACAACGGGCTGCACCTCCAGCGGATGCCCCCCAAAGAGCGTGGCCCGAAGCATCGACGGCAGGCACAGGCCAAGGCTACTCGGCTACACGGAATCCGGCACAGGATGGGGGCTGGGGTGGGGGGAGCGGCCTGCAGGTCCCCCATCTCTGCCAAGACCAAGCGCAGCAACTCCCTGGATATGGGGGACATCTCATCGCCTAACCCTTGCTACAGCTATGCGAAGCGCCTCAGCTCCATGTGGACCAAACGCAGTCAGTCTATACATGGCATGCTGGTGCAGTGTGCGGCCCCCAAGGACCACAATGCCATGCGGCTGGGGCCCTTCCTCAATGCAGATGAGCTGGAGGAAAGTGTGGTATAGCCCTCAGCCTGGCTCCCTGGGATGGGGGAGAACTCTTGGGCCACCCAAGATGCATCTAGGAGGGAGCACCAGGCTGCAGCTGACACTTGGATCAACTGAGAGGGGGCTGGGAGGAGGGGAGCTCCTCATGGTAGCAGATGCAGCAGTGGAGAGGAGAAGGGGGCTTGCAGCTGTAGGGGCTGGAAACCAGGCCTCTGATGCAGAAACACCGTGGCCTGGCCTTGAGTTCAGCACAGAGGCTGCTGATCCAGTAACAGCAACACCAGCCAGGCTGAGGGCTGGACCTGCTCCGGGGGGAAGGGGGCAGGTAGCAGATGGGCCGACAGCAGGAGAGTTGCTCAGTCGCATGATCGGGAGGACCATGATCCGTGATCTGAGGCGGCCTGTCAATCGTCCCTTGGCATTTTGCCCAGTTTTGCAGTTGATTGCTTAGAACTGGGGACGGGAATGGCACGTGGTCAGGAGGCCTAACAGCACAGCTGTGGATACAGGAATCAATTGCTCTGGGTGGGAAAGGGGCTGTTTTTGTTTGTTTGTTTGTTTGTTTATTTAAAAGTTGTCAGAAAGACAGAAAAAAGGGGGAAATGCAATCTAAATAACCCCAAATCATCAATGTATCAAAGGCAGGAGAATAAATAGGAAAGTGAATACTGTGGTTGTATAAACACTGTGCTAAAACAGAGGAGCTGGGTGGGAGGAGAAAGGGGTGTCAAAATTCCACGTCACATTAAACCCAAATTCTGTACCAAGGAAAGCTGGAATATTATGATGTGTATAAATTGGGAACTTTTGCATATATGTTTATTTTTGCATAAATTTTACTACTGCTGCTGAGTGATTCAGTGGGGAGTGGGAAGGCCCCTCATCTTCCTATCTTTTGAGATTTCCCAAATATATTTTGATCTCTGCAGTCATAAGGCCTAGAAACTTACTTTAAAAAAAATAAAAGGAAAAGAAAAGAAAGCTGAAAAAAAGCAAATCAGGTTCATGAAAAATACACTGAATACTAATTCCTGCATTTGTAATGGTAGGATCTGTACACTCCTGAAACTGCTACAACACTATAAGCTTGTATTTTTCTACTTCTTATCACACATCGTTAGGGAGTCTGAGAGGTTTCTAACAAGGAAACGCCCCCCTAAAGTAATGGATCCTTTAGCCCCATATTCTCCACACTGCCACAAGTAGTGGAAGATTTTACAGGGAAAAGCAAAGTGGAAGTGGTGAGGTTTAATATCAGAAGTAGGGCAGCTAAGAGCTGGAAGGCTACACCTCGGGAGAAGGCCTCCAGGCTAGCCCTCAAAAGAAGCGGTTGGTGCCTCTAAGCCCTTGGGGCTGCAGAGGTACAGCTGAGAATGCAAATTATGGCAAAAATGCTCCAGGCCAGGGCAAAGGGCTGCCCTGAGACATATTGGTGCTTGAGATGGGAAACCCAAGTTATCCGCCACCCACTAATTAACATGAGGGGATGTGATCCAGTGGGAAATTCCCTCTTGGGCAGCTCCCTTTTCTTTCAATAAAGCTTGCATGGAAGAATTTCCCACTGGCTTGTGCTCCATCTGTCAGAATTATTATTTACCTTTTGAATGTCTCATTTTGTGACATGAGCGCAGGCTGAGCACAACACAAACCCTATGGCGGAAACGTGCAAAACCCCATGGCATAATGGTGCAGGCAGTTGAAGCCTCACTCTGCTCTCCCAGGCTGCACAATTGCACAGAAGGGTTCCAGGCTCACGTCATCAGAATGGTGCCCCATAGAGGAGGGATGGTGGAGAAATTTGCAATGGATTTCTATGAAACAGGCCCATGGATTCCACAGCAGATAATCTTTTTCAGAGTTGCATGGGTTCTGCGGACTTGCAGACTGGGTTTTTAAAAAAAAACTTTTGCGTATATACGTAAATACGCAAATGCATACTTGTGCAAGTGCAAAGTTGTCATACATCCCTAAAAAAAAAGTCCAGTTTTGTCAAAGAGTGAACAAGAGAATTAAAAATGGTTGACAATCCCTAAAAACAAATGGACCAATGGATTTAACAAAATCGGTTCATCCTTATCACAGAGCCCCCCCCCCCCCCATTGCAAACTATGTCTGTAGCGGGTTGCTTTATTTTTTCCATGCCAGGTTGAAGAAATGTTGCTGTTGCAAAGAAGAAGGTTGACATTCCACAGCAACCGCCGGACACCTGGCAGGGGAGGCCTTGGCTTCCCTCTCTCTGTGCAACAGTGGTTTCCTACCAACAGCAGTGGGGAGGGAGGAGGGAACAAGAGGGGACCACTGCCCCCCGCCTTTCCCCTCTGCAGCCCATGCAATGCTGTGACACATCAGGAGCAGAGCACAGCCCCATCTCCCTGCTCAACCCCCCTTTTGACTGTAACCCTTCCCGACAGTCAAGCGCTACGGTGGATGCCATCAGCCATGCCGGCCTGATGGTTACGATGATCGCTGTCTCATCCACTTTGCCTCCAGAGTCCAGGAGGAGGCTGCCGGGGGTAGGGGAGGTGGAGGGGGGAGAGGTCTCTGCGCTCACTCAGGCTTTGAAACATCCTCCCCACACACAGGTACAAAGTTGGGGAAGAGCTTAGAGAAATATCCCAAAGGGAGGGGAATGGGCACAAAGATTATGTTGTCTCTAGTAATGACTAGCTTGTGCTGAGCAGTGACAGGCTGCGGCCCCAAGGAGGGGTAACAGGCAAAGAGAACAGGGTCACTAGCAAACAGAGCGTGGAGGGAGTGTTGTGTCTGGCACTCTGGCAGTGCATTCAGACAACACTGTGACTTCCAAGCAGCTGGGAGTGGGAGGCTGTGCTCTGAGCAGTGCTCCAAGGGAAGGGGAGTCAACTATGGTGTGGCCTGGACAGCCCATCAAAGAGAAGACACCTTGCAGTGCTGGAATTTGCAAGGTCTTGACAGCTGCAAAATGGACACCCCCTTCTTTCCTACTTTCCACACATGTTTTCTACTCCACTAAATGCTCTTTTTTGAGGGTCCATTCCAGCTCTTTGATGCAAGCAGGTCCACAGCAGCAACCGGTTTGCTTAGCTAAAAATGCCAGCAGAAAGAATGCAAAAAGAGGAACCCAATTCTCTCAGGTGCCAATGCTGCTCACCCCCACCCCCCATGCCCTCTTAATTGCTCTCCCTCAGGGCACATTAAGGGGATGGATCTTTGTTGGAAAATACTAACAACAAACAGGTCTACTTGGAGAGTCAGCTGATCTCCTGTGAGGGCTGAAGCCAGAACATTGGACTGAACAACTGGAGCCATTCTGTGCTAAGGGCCCACTCACCTACCAGAAGATGTAAACGAGTTAAATAATAACAGAAAGACAGAAGCTGCAAGACCTGCTGCTCTGGTCATCTCTCTTCCCAGAAGCCTTCCCAGGGCAAAACATTCTGGGCTGGGGCAACTGCTTGGTTCAAAGGAGCTGCCAGTGGCCTGCAGTCCTGGAATTGCTGCTCTGATGAGGAGGAATGCCACGAGGGCTGGTGCAGAGACATGCAAGGCGGAGGCTCGCTCTGACACTGCCATGCTCCTAAAAGGGAACTTTTCCAGTTATGTGAGTGAAGCATGAGCTCCTATTCTCATTCAGGCCACAGTCTGGGAAACCCGGCTTGAAAATGTACCCGCTCCAGAAGTGAGGAGCATATAGGACCCCCATCCATTTCCCACAGTTCTAATGATATTGCAATCAGGGACTTGCTTGGAATATGAGATTGCAGAACAAGAGATGATGAAGATTGTGTTAATTGGGGACTCAATAGGGATTATGGTTTCTATGCACATTATAAAGATCATTAGTGCACCTTGTGATTGCTTTAAAAGAGTGGAATGCTTGCTGCAGATCTACTTGTTTAACTGTCTTTTCAGACTCAAAGCCTCTAGTTCCATCTGATGATCTGGAGGTAGCTTATTAAAATATCTGAACAACTAGCAGTTAGTCTATATGTGTGCTGCACTTAACCCTTGAATTTGTAAACAGAAAGCTAACACAATTATATTATAATATTAATTGTATGTTATTGCAAACCACTTGGAATCAATGGATGGGCAATATAAAAAATAATGGGCCATTGCAGTATAGCAGCTAGAGTGCTGTCCTTGGACCTGGATTCAAATCTCTCCTTGCAATGAGCTTGGGCTTAGTTCTCTCAGGGCAAAACTAGATAAGACACAAGAAATTCTGACTCTGGTTTTTTTCAAAAGGGTTTTAAAAGAGAAAAACAGAAGGGGAGAATGAAATTTCTCTATTTCACTGAATATACACTATTTTAAAAAAACTATGAATCTAGGGTTGAGACACACAATGACAGGGTGTGCTATACCAAGCGGATATGGGCTACTGAACACAGACAAAGCCTCCAATAAAAGAATAAAGTTTTTATTACATAATATGCAAGGTGATACAGAATGGAGAAGTTGGGTAGATTCATGCAGTGATGCTTGGCGCAGGGCCAAGGACCAGGAAGAAGACAAAGGAAGAGAGTGGCGGCATTGGGGAGCTTGTGGCTGCCAAATACAGGAATTGGGAGGGCAGTAACGATTTCTCAGGCGTACAGGTAGCCTAGACACAATGGGGCAAACTTGGAAGGTCAATGACATGGGGCTGCACGATGTGAGAGTTGGCAGAAAGAGGGGGAATTAAGGAAGAGAACTGAAATGCAGGGTCTTTCCCAAATGTCCTAGGTAATCCAGGAGTTTGTCAAGAGGGACAAGATAGCAGGACTATGGTGGCTGCAATTCATGAAGTAATGGTGGGAATCATCCTGCCTCCACAAAATCAAGTGGCAGATTTTTTTTTATTCCTATGCAGACGAAGACTAAAATGGGCAACTGAAGTTAGGAACACCTTGTTAGGTCTCCTTCACAAACTGTATTCTCCTTGAACTCTTGCAACTGAGATAACCCTGGTTGATCCATGGAATGCAGAAATGACCCGGGCAGTTGACACGATTGCTCCTGAGCACCCTCTCCTGTGTCGAGCTCGAACGGCTCCGTGGTATACCCCAGAGCTGAGAGTGATGAAACAAAATAGGCGACGGCTTGAGGGCAGATGGAGATGAACTCCTAGTGGATGCAATGAAACACTGGTAAGTGCCTATGGTAAGTTGTATTCAGGGGCAGTGAAGGCAAAAAAAACAATACTTTGCTGCCACTATTAAATCATCAATCTGCCGCCCAGCGGAGCCTTTCGCAGTTGTTCGGGGGCTTCTACATGCTGGCCCAAGGACATGGTAGAATCATCTGAGGCCCGCTGTAATATATTTGCTAGGCACTTCCAGGCTAAAATCTTTGGCATCTGCCAGGACTTAGACTCCAGTGTTATAGCAGGTGAATCTAGTGAGGTATCCAGAGCACAAGTTTGTCCTGTTTTCTTGGATGAGTTTCAGTTGGCACAGCTCAATGACGTGGACAAGGTGCTTTGACGGGTCATGCAGCCACCTCTGTATTGGATCCTTGCCCGTCTTGGCTTATAAAAGCTAGCAGGGATGGAACAACTGGCTGGGCCAGGGAAGTGATTAATGCCTCTTTGCAAGAGGGAGTGGTCCCAGACCTCTGAAAGAGGCATCAGTGAGACCACTCCTGAAGAAAGCTTCCCTGGACCCTGAAAATCTTAATAACTATAGGCCGGGGGCAAATGTTCCATTCCTGGGCAAGGTCCTGGGCCATCTCCAGACACTCTTGGATGAGACTGATTATCTGGATCCATTTCAGTCGGGTTTCAGGCCTGGTTTTGGTACGGAAACAGCCTTGGTCGCCCTGTATGATGACCTATGTCGGAAGAAGGACAGGGGGAGTGTGACTCTGTTGATACTCCTTGATCTCTCAGAGGCTTTCAGTACCATCAACCATGGTATCCTTCTGGGACGACTGGCTGAGTTGGGAGTGGGAGGCACTGCATTGCAGTGGTTCCGCTCCTACTTGGTGGGTCGGCTCCAGAAGGTGGTGCTTGGGGGACATTGCTTGGCCCCGTGGATTCTCCAGTATGGGGTTCCGCAGGGGTCAGTCTTGTCCCCCATGCTGTTCAACGTCTACATGAAACCGTTGGGTGTGGTCATCCGGAGTTTTGGAGTGCATTGTCATCAGTACGCTGATGACATGCAACTCTACTTCTTCTTTTCATCTTCATCAGGTGAGGCTGTGGATGTGTTGAACCAGTGCTTGGCTGCGACAATGGACTGGATGACAGCTATTAAACTGAAACTCAATCCAGACAAGACTGAGATGGTGTTAGTGGGGGGTTCCTCTGACTGGATGGAGGGTGTTCAACCTGTTCTGGATGGGGTTGCACTCCCCCTGAAGGAGCAGGTTCATAGCTTGGGGGTTCTCCTAGAACCATCTCTGTCACTTGAGGCTCAGGTGGCCTCGGTGGCACAGAGTGCCTTCTACCAACTTTGGCTGGTGGCCCAGCTATGCTCCTATCTGGACAGGGATAACCTGGCTTCAGTTGTCTATGTTCTGGTAACCTCCAAGTTAGATTACTGCAATGGGCTCTACGTGGGGCTGCCTTTGAAGATGGTTCGGAAGCTGCAGCTTGTGCAAAATGCAGCAGCCAGATTGGTAACAGGGACCAGAAGGTTCTAACATATAAGACCGATTCTGGCCCGCTTGCATTGGCTGCCTGTATGTTTCCGAGCCCGATTCAAGGTGCTGGTTTTAACCTATAAAGCCTTACATGGTTTGGGACCACAATACCTGATGGAATGCCTTTCCCGACATGAACCTACCCGTACACTACGCTCAACATCAAAGGCCCTCCTCCGGGTGCCTACTCCAAGGGAAGCTCGGAGGACAGCAACAAAGGAGAGGGCCTTCTCTGTGGTGGCCCCCCAATTATGGAATGATCTCCCCAATGAGGCCCACCTGGCACCAACACTGTTATCTTTTCGGCGCCAGGTCAAAACTTTTCTTTTCTCCCAGGCATTTTAAAGCTTAAGTTGAGGTTTTAACTGACTTTGTGGCCAGGCTTAACAGTTTAAAATGTTTTAAATGTCAGCTGTTTTATGTTTATGGTTTTAAATTTTATATATTGTCTTTTTAGTGTTCAATCTTTTAATTTTTGTAAACTGCCCAGTATATAAATGTAATTAATAATAATAATAATGATGATGATGATGAAGAAAAAGGTAACTAGCTACATGCTTGAATGTGAACTGACTTCTGAGCAGTCAGGCACCGAACTCACTGGTTTCCTGTTGAGCAACTTGTTTTAAAATCTTGGTCTATTGTGGAGGATTTTTTAGCCAGGGCAAAAAAATAAAAGAGGTTCCAGGCTGATCTTTAACATTCATACAGTGTCCAAAACTGAACAGGGGCTGAGTCGCCACTGGTGCATATGGAGTTGTGTGTGTAAAAGTCTATACAGGTTCTAGGTCACAATGGCAGTCAAACATTGGGTGGAGGTTCCCATTCTTAATGGCTGTAAACACTGCTGGTAATCAAGGCTGTAGAGTGCCCCATTCAGAATCTATTTTGGAGGCTCAATTAGAAGAGTGACTCAGCAATTACAGAAACATTTGGGGGCTCCAGAGTTCCGGTGCCAAGCATACCAGCCAGGGTTGCTCCTAGGACTTGACTACATGGCTTCCTTCCCTGGCTGATCCTAAGCTTCTGCTTAGCCAGCCTTCCAGAATGAACAGGTATTCAAGAGTCAAGGTGTGTGATGGGCAAACAAGCGATGTTTGAGATCGCCAGGATTCTGCAAACATTGTCTCGCTGCTCATCTTGTCTCCGGTTCCTGTTCATATTTGCGATTGCTGCTCACTCTGTGCCGGGGGGGGGGGGGGGGATTGCGGAAATTGAAAACTGCAAATTAGGAAACTTATGCAAATCAAATTGGGACTGTTGCACAAATAGAAAGCAAGCACTCACTTGGCAATTCACGAACATTTTTGGTAGAGATGTGTTGTCATTCTGGGCTTTGAACGGGGCATGCTCACATTCCCCCCCCCCCCCCCGTTCAAGGCCTCTCGCTTTGCGGCCTCTCGCTTTGCTGCTTCTCTCCCCACACCTCTTGCCCCCCATTTTTCCCTGTTCCTGGTTTCTAGCCTCATCCTTTCTCTTGCTTTCCCCCCTCCCTCCCTCCCTCTCAGTCCCTGGCCTTTTGCTCTTTCTCTCCCTTCTCAGTCCTCTCCACTCATTTTTCACACATACATACACACACACACACACACACACGCACCACCTTCCCAGTCAGAAGTTCTGATAGCAGAGGGGGAGGGAGGAGCACCAGGTGGGGAATGGGGTCAATGTAGGGAAACCTTTTTCTTCCTTTTGCAACTGGGACATTTTCCTTTCCTTTGCAGCTGGGGAAGCACGTGTGTGTCTGGGTGGGTATGATGAGCAGAGCACACCTAGGTAGGTCTACTCAGAAATAATGCCATTGGGTTCCATGCAAGCATCATAGGACTGCAACTTTAAATTGGTATTTTGTTGAGCTTCTGTGTGGTCCAAATACGTGGACTGGGTTTGGAGTTCAGATTCTTCCTCTGCTTGAACTCAGTTTCTTGGATGAACTACTTGTCCTTTGACTATCCAGCCCCCCTGCCCCACAATAGCCATTATGTGGCTAGCCACATCCTCAATAGGAGCCATAGGAGCAGTTTTCAAATTACCAAATGTGCTCATAGTTCCAAACAGGTTGGGGACCTCTGGCCTAGAGACTGGAGCAGCACAAGCGTCCAGGTTGGGGGTGTTTTGGGAAATGTTTAGCCAGGTCCAGTTAATCAGGCACACATTCCTATGCAATCCACCAGCCATTGCAGACATCCCAGAATTTGCTGCAACTGTGGCTGGAGGTTGACAAGAAGTTCACATGATAGCCAGTGACATGGGAGCAGGGAAAGGAGGGTTCTTGATCCAGCAGCTTAGAGACGGGAGGGGGAAATGAGGCATAGACAGCTGTCATAAGAAGTGCACAGACCTCTGCTTTTCTATATCCAACCATCTAGCCAAGGATTGTGTTCCCAACCTCAACCGGGCAGATGCCTCTGGCAAAGTCACCAGCAGGGTCCGATGAGAACAGCCAGCACCTCTGTCTCCAGTCCCTCCGTGTTCAGAAGCTTTCCCTTCATTGCTCCCCCCTTTTATAGCCATCCAAGCTAGCAGCATCCAATGTACCATTCCCTGCAAAGCCCTGGGTGTGTTCTTAGACATGTTCCTGGGTCACACAAGGCGAGAATGCATGAACCAAGGATGTGCTCTAGAATATGACTCACAATCCTTTGCAACACACACAGCCTCCATGGCAGAGACGGAAACAATAGAACCTTTGGAAACTCTGGCTTCTATTTGCCATGGGTTTCCCCCCTTCTCCTCCGGTGTCTACATGGCAAGTGAAGCTTTTCCTGGCATGGAGAAAATTGTGGGAAATGTTTGACTTGCTGAATTTCTTCATGCAAGGCTGTTGTTAAAGGTGCAAGAGTAACATCAAGGAGAAAGGTGGCAACCCTCCGCCTGCCTTCTCTGATCCTGGTCCGCATTCCATTTCACAGGATTGTGCATGTGTTACTTGCTTTTCCTCTTTTTATGCTAATGGGGCATCATCGATCATCATCCAGACACGGTTGGCTGGAACCGTCTGGCTGATAAGTGCTAAATTACTGCTTTCTGGTCTGTCAATCTGTTCTCATATTTGGGGCATCCCATCCCATTGTCCTGGTTATCTGTCATCCTCCTCCCATTTGGACACCTGTTTTTTGCTCTGGTGAATACTCCTTGGGAGAATTCAGCTGCTCTTTTCACTCTCCTATGTGGTCTGGATGAAGGCAGAGCAACAAGGCAAGCTGAGATGTGTGTGTGTGTGCGTGCGTTTGTCCCTCTCTCCTACGTTCCATTGGCAGAGTCTTGCTTGCTTCCCCTGAAGTGCTGCATGCCAATGCATCTCCTGAGCCCAGGCTTGCTCCTTAATCCTGGGTTCACTTGCTTTACCAGCCCCAGAGAGAACCAATACTAACACGCTGGTTTGTAGCTCAGCTTGTCCTACATTTTATATAAATTCATGATGGCTAAGAATTGAATCTCACAAGATACTGCTGTTTCCATTTTCCCTCCCTTTTTATCACTGCATTTTAGTGTGTTTAACAATTTGTTTTATGTAAATGTTGTATCTGTCAGTTCCATAAGCCACTGCAAGCTATGGAAGAGACAAAAGATTAAAATGGCAATTTCTTACCATGAATTTCTATCAGGGCAGAGGCATGGAGGATCAGGAAGGGCAGCAGATTCCATGCCCCCTGCCACCAGGAGGGTTGTGGGTCCCACTGCTGCCACCGCTGCTGCTGTGCTACCCCGTCTCTCAATGGGAAGTATAGGGTGGTCAGTTGCTCCAGAGAGCTCCACTGGCCCCTCCCCTGCTGTGGCAAATGATGCAGCAGAGAAGCAGCCAAAGTTGCTCTCCGGTGCAGCCACTGCCTGAATAAGGCCTGGGCAGGTGGCTGCTCTGGAGAGCTGCAGTGGCTCCTCTCTGGAAGCGCAGTGGCTCCCCTCTTGCGGCAAACTAGGAGAGCCACCAGTGGGGTTCTCCAGAGGGGCAGGCTGATATAGGCTGGGGAGGGGGGCGCTGGCTGCAGTCCAAGCAGGCCGGGAACCAGCCAGAGCCCACCTGGCCCAAATGCCTTGCTGTGAGGGGTCCTTCCTCAGAGTGAAGAGAGAAATTGGCAATGAGGTTATCATTATATTATTATTATTATTATTATTATTATTACATCATGCCTATTTTCCTCTTGTAAGGAACCCAAGGCAGTTTATATTTTATCCTCACAACAACCCTGTGTGGAAGATCAGGCTGAGAGGTAGTGACTGGCCCAAACTCACCCAGTGAGCTTCATGGCCAAGGGGGGGACTAGAACCCAGATCTCCTGAGTCCCTGTCTAGCACTGAAAATTGGTTCTGGTGGGGCCACCTCCCCTCCAATCACAGTGAGGTATTGAGAGGAAGGCAGGTGGAATGTGGCGGTGGCTCCTACTCCCCCACAGTAGGGGAGCGCTGCAGAGGTGGCTCATGCTCCCCAACCCCCCAGCAGCGTTGGGAGTGGCGGTGGCAGCCCACGTCCTCTCTGGCACTGATGCTCTGTCCTCCTGTCTTCAGTGGCAGGAGGTCTTGCACCTGACTTCTATTCTTTTGAGTGGCACAGGGGCATTCTCCATCCTGGGCCGGCAACTCCTCCTGGAACATGCACTCAATCATATTTTGAATTGCCTCTCCAAACCGGACTGGAAGTGCAAAACTGCCTCCAACCTCCTCTATTCCTAATATAGAAAAGAAAGACACAGAACTGGCACTTGAATGCAACTATAAAAAACTGAAGAAATTATTGGAATTACAAGAGAGTCAGATGTCCCCAGAAAACCCTGACTACCATCCCCACATGTACAATGCTGGCAGATGTCTCTTAATCTCAAGTGCCTATCCTGGAGGGAGAGTCAGGCAGAATGCCTTCCCTGTGACACAGAGAATAGGAAGTCGTTGTTAGAAATATCTGTTTTCTCCAGTGTCTCATGGAGGGCATTCTGCAACTCGGGATGTATTGGAGCGGTACAGACTCTGGATGGGGCAACATTCCAGGACTGTCACGTGAAAGTCATTCTAGGGAAGGATCAGCATGTGGCTCACTTTCTGGAGGCGGTCAAAGCCAAGGAGTACTTGTCTACCCTGTCATGTTTAGAGAAGGCATGCAGGACACCCCTCTAGGGGGAATTCTTCTTTGCTGAAGACGTTTTTGCAGAGGCTCAATGGCCATCTGTCAGGTTAGACAAGTTGCTTTCCTGTAACTGTAGTTCTTCAAGTGGTCATCTGTGCATTCACACATATGGGCTCTGCGCTTGCATGGAGCCTTGTCTTGGAAACTTCCATAGCTGAAGAGTTTTAGGTGAGAACCATCTACTGCGCAACTAACGGGTTTCTGCCTAATCCCTCAGTTCCATGAGATCACCATTGTGGACTCAGAACCAAGGAATATTCCTTCGGTATCAACATATACATCATGTTTGACACAACGGTAGGATGGGTTGTGTGAACACACAAATTACCACTCAAAGAACTACAGCTACAGTTCTTCTTTGCGGTCTCTGTGCATCACACATTCGGGCAATTAGCAAGCTAACTTACCGGTGGCAGGTAGGTGACTAGGTCGACACCAATGACAGGACCGCTCTTCCAAAAGAGCAATTGGCTCAGGCTCTGACATCCACATAGTAATGTCTGGACCATGAAGCTGTCCTGCTGCAAAGCCCTTCTCAAAAGTGACAGATGTCATTATCACCCAGGCAGTGTGCTTTGACAGATGATGACAGAGTAAGACTAGAAACCTCAAAAGCAAGGGTAATGGCATTAACAACCCACGAGGCTAATCATTGCGATGAGACAGGTAAACCTTTTCTAAGACCAGAGTAGCACAAAAATTGCGGACCTTCTAATAAAAATATGCAACATGTTCAGCCTCTGTACCAGAGGACTGGAAGATGGCCAATGTAACACCAATGTTTAAAAAGGGATCCAGGGAGGATCTGGAAAATTACAGGCTGGTTAGCTTGACATCTGTTCCAGGTAAATTGGTTGAAAGCATTATTAGAGACAAAATTAGTAAGTGTATAGAAGAACATGTCCTGCTGAATAATCAACACGGCTTCCGCAAAGGCAAGTTCTGTCTCATTAAACATCTAGAATTCTTGGAGAATATCAACAGACATGTAGACAGGGGTGATCCAGTGGATATTGTCTACTTGGACTTCCAAAAGGCTTTTGATAAAGTCCCTCACCAGTGACTCTTGAACAACCTTAGCAGTAATGGAATAAGAGGAGAGGTCCTCTTATGGATCAGTAACTCATTAAAGAACAGAAAACAGAGAGTAGGAATAAATGGTAAATTCTCCCAATGGAGGGAAGTAAACAGTGGGGTCCTACAGGGATCGGTATCGGGACCAATTCTTTTCAATTTGTTAATAAATGATCTGGAATTAGGAGTAAGCAGTGAAATGGCCTAGTTTGCCGATGACACCAAATTATTTAAGGTTGTTAACACACAAAGGGATTGTAAAGGGATCTCCAAAGGGATCTCTCCAAGCTGGGAGAGTGGGCATGCAAATGGCAGATGCGGTTCAATGTAAGCAAGTGTAAGGTGATGCACGTTGTTGCAAAACAACAACAACCCAGCTTCAAGTATAACTTGATGGGATCTGAGCTGGCGATGACCGAACATGAAAGAGATCTTGAGGTTGTGGTGGATAAGCTCGATGAAAATGTCAACCCAGTGTGCAGCAGCTATGAAGAAGGCAAACTCCATGTTAGGCATGTATAAAACTGCCTTTATACAAATGTATGGTGCGACCACACTTAGAATACTTTTCTTAGAAAAAAGATATCACAGAGCTGGAAAAAGTGCAGAAAAGGGCAACTAATCTCAACTAATCTCAACTATGAGGGAAGGTTACAACAACTGGGATTGTTTAGCTTGGAAAAAAGGAGGCTAAGGGGAGACCTGATAGAGGTGTACAAAATTATGTGTGGTGTGGAGAATGTGGAGAATGTGGAGAGGGAGACATTTTTCTCCCTCTCCCATAATACTAGAACCTAGTGGGGTCTGATTGGTGGGAGATTCAGGACAAACAAAAAGAAGTACTTCTTCACACAGCACATAGTTAAATTATGGAACTCACTACCACAAGATGTAGTGATGACCAGCAATTTGGTTGGCTTTAAAGGGGGTTGGATAAATTCCTGGAGGAGAAGGCTATCATTGGCTACTAGCCCTGATGGTTATGTGTTACCTCCAGTATATGAGGAAGTAAGCCTGCATGTACCAGTTGCTGGGGAATGTGGGTGAAAGGGTGCTGTTGTAACATGTCCTGCTTTGTTGGTCCCTGGTTCACCATGTGAACAGAGTGCTAAATTAGATGGACCCTCGGTTTGATCCAGCATGCACTTCTTATATTCTTAAAAATAAGCAAGGAGATTGCCTAAGAGACTGAGTCTTATCCTTATAGAAGGCAAGGGCTCGCCGCACATCTAGAGAGTGTAATGTAGATTCTAGCTCTGTCAATGGTGAGGGGGAAAATGCCGGTAAAACAATATCTTGGTTCAAGTGAAATTCGGAGACCACTTTGGGTATGAATGAAATGTCAAGGTGTAGCAAAAACCTTATCTTTATGGAAAGTTAAGTATGGAGCATCCACTCACTAGTCCGTTGGGCAGAAATGATGGCTACCATGAATGCCACTTTATAAGATAGGAGTCTCAAATCTACTGTAGCCATAGGCTGAAATGGTTTTGAAATAAGTGCCGAAATGCTCCATGCTGGAACCATTACTCTAATTGGAGGTGCTAGATTTCAAATTCCTTTAATAAATCTCTTTGTCAGAGGATGATAAAAAATAGTAAAAGCTTTTATGGGAGGTAAGAATTAGGAAATGGCAGAAAGGTAAACTTGTATAGAAGACAACTTTAGGACTTTTTCGAAAAGGGCCAACAAGAATTGTAGTACTTGCTGTACAAATGCCGCATTAGCTCCAAAATTGTTTGCAGATGCAAATGCCAAAAAGGCTTTCAATTTAAGTGCATATGACCGCCTCATTGCTGGATTTCTGGAAACATCTAATATTCTTTGTACAGAAGGGTGAACTTGCATACGGTTATCCCTTAAATATTCCACATTGTAATTCTCAGTGTTGCAATCTCGGGATGTCTCACCTGACCATCCTATTGAGTTAGCAACATTGCTATTCCCCCCTCTTTTTATTGTGAATATCAAAAAAACAGAGTAATAAAAACAAAAACAAATTGTGAAAAAAAGGGGGGGAAACATAACATATACAGCGATGTCATCATTTTTCATCGAATGTTTTTTTTAAAAAAGGGAGAGGTTTCAAAAAAAATCAGACCATATAGCCATATATTTATCCATTTGCATATTGCGCCTGTATATCACCCATTCAAATGTTGATATGGTTATTAAGTCCTCAATCCACTGCATTATGGAAGGTGAGCATTTATCCTTCCAATCTGATAGTATAAGTCTTTTAGCTGTCATAAAAGCTCTGAAAATCCATTTGCGCTGACCCTGTGTTAGTTTCCAAGAAACTTGCAGGTAGTTTAGAAAGGCATGCACATCCTTCCATATTAAAGATTGATTCAGAACAAGATTTATCCTTATTTTAACCTCCTCCAAAAGGAGGAGACTACTGAGCATTGCCAAAACATATGAGTTAAAGAAGCATTAGGTGCATTATATTCTAACAATTATGTAAATTAGATAGACCCTTGTTGAAAAGATGTTGTAGGGTCCAGTAGACCCAGAACAGGATTTTTTGCTGAATAAGACGTAGCCTAAGATCCATGGAAACTTCAGATACAGTCTCTAAGGCAACAGTCCATTGGTTGGGCAAAATAGGATACTCCAATTCTCGATTCCAATCCTGTCTTAAACTGTGAGTATCGTATTTATTTACTACTAAATATTTATATCTATGGGTTGTGGATCGACATGTCTGCTCAGCTACTATAAGTGTTTCTAACAGTAATGGAGGCTCTGAGGCCATAAAAGCAGCCGTCCCAAACCTAGATTTCAGCAAGTGTTGCCATTCAGCCGTAGTATTGCCATAGTATTGCCGTAGTATAAGCCGTAGTATTGCCATTCAGCCGTAGTAGGTAAATTATATTTAACACGCAAATCAGAAAATGGCAAAAACTCATCATCCGAACCTATTAATTGATCCAAAGTAAAAACTGCCTTATCTGTCCATATCCTTCACAAAAACATTTTTCCCAATTTTTAAATCTGGATTTCCCCATAAAGTCCATTTTGCATGAGAAAATGGGTCAAACTGCAATAACACGATACTAGGCACCATACCTCTCTAACAGCCAAGATTGTAGGAGGAAGATTATTTAATCTAACAGGTCAAGAAATGAGTGCCATCTATTTAGGAAGATGTTCTAACCATAAGGATTCCAAAACTGACCAGGGTGCTTCTCCAGTCTAAGCAAACTGGAGAAGACTAAAACTTAGTACAAGTCAATAGATAGGCCTGATGACACAAAGCAAGGTCTGGAAATCTAAACCCGCCTTCTTTAATCGGAAGTTGCATGCATTTCAAAGATATTTGAGGTGGGGAAGAACCCCAGAAAAAATTACGAAACAAAGCATTAAGTTGTTGAAAATATTTGCCAGGTATAAGTAAAGGAATCCCATGTATAACGTAGAGAATTGAGGTACAATATTCATCTTAAGTGTGTTGACTTTACCCCACAAACTCAATTTTAATGGTGACAATCTCCTTGATTAACTTATTCAAATTTATTTTAATCAATTGGGATATATCTCTGGGAATAAGCATTCTCAGATAAGTAATAAAATCAGGACACCTTCAAAATTGTCCATAAGCCAACACAGTAGAAGATATGCTATCTCCAATTGGCATCAACTCAAACTTTGGTCCCCTCTACAAGGATTCGCTTTTGCGCCCGGTTAGGCAATTATGCGCATAATCGCTGAAGCGCATTTACACCAAATACCTCTGCACGAGAGGCGGCGAGAGGCGGCGAAACGCATTAACGGATGACCAAAATGCGCTTTACAAGTAGTTGATGCGCATAAGCGCTTGTTCACATAGTCAAAATGCGCTTTAACGGCCGGAGCAAAATAAAACTCGCAATTTAACGCGCATTCGATAATGCGCATAATCGGAGAGATAACGCGCCTCTACGCCCGATTTGCGCTCCGTTCTTGTAGAGGTAAATTTTTTTAAGTGCCTTGAAAGAGCTTTAAACCTCTCTTGTAGAGGCATTCTTTGACCAGTTAATTGAGTAACCGGACAGATCACTGAAGGCATTTATCAGAGCCATCAAAGCAGGAATAGTTTCCTGGAGTTTAGAAATAAATAATAAAAGATCATCAGCATAAACAATAATTTTAAATTCTAAGTCACCATGCACAAACCCGTGACTACTACAACTCTGTGTAATTGCACAAGCCAGGGGTTCCAAGAATACATCAAATATCAGTGGGGAGAGAGAGCATCCTTGCCTAGTACCTCGCCCAAGCAGGAAAAAAATCCGACAACCAACCATTGGTCATGACTCTTGCTCTTGGGGTCGAATACAAAATTCTACCCCACCATAAAAATTCCATTGGAAAACCAAAATTACTCAATGTGGCAAGCATAAACTTCCAATGAAAGCTGGTTGTCCAGATGCACCTTGAATGCCTCTAGTGTGGGAGAGCCCATGACCTCCCTAAGTAATAGTTCCATTGTCGTATTGCTCTAACAGTCAGGAAGTTTTTCCTGATGTCCGGACGGAATCTGGCTTCCTGTAACTTGAACCCATTATTCTGCGTTCTGAACTCTGGGATGATCATGAAGAGATCCTGGCCTTCTGTGTGACAACCTTTCAAGTATTTGAAGAGTGCTATCTTGTCTCCCTTCAATGTTCTCTTTTCTAGTCTAAACATGCCCAGTTCTTTTAGTCTCTTCTCATAGGTCTTTGTTTCCAGACCCCTGATCATTCTCGTCCTCCTATAAACATGCTCCAGCTTGTCTGCATTCTTCATGAAGTGTGGTGCCCAGAACTGGACAAAATACTCAAGGTGAGGCCTAACCATTGCCAAATGGAGGGGAACCAATACCTCACACGATTTGGAAACTATATTTCTATTAATACAGCCCAAAATAGCATTTGCTTTTTTTGCAGCCACCTCACACTGTTGGCTCATATTCAGCTTGTGATCTACAACAATTCCATGATCCTTCTCGCTTGCAGTATTGCTGAGCGAAGTATCCCCTATCTTGTAACTGTGCATTTGGTTTCTTTTTCCTAGGTGTAGAGCTTGGCATTTATCCCTATTAAATTTCATTCTATTGTTTTCAGCGCAGCCCTATGAGGAGAGACTGAAAGAACTGGGCATGTTTAGCCTTGAGAAGAGAAACTAGGGGAGACGTAATAGCACTCTTCCTTGAAAAGTTGTCTCAGGCTGCCTCTACAAGAGGCATTTAAATCTCTTTCAAGGCGCATTAAAAAATTTACCTCTACAAGAACAGAGCGCAAATCAGGCGTAGAGGCGCTTTAAACATCCGATTATGCGCATTATCGAATGCGCGTTAAATCGCGACTTTTATTTTGCTCCGGCCGTTAAAGCGCATTTTGCCTATGTGAACAAGCGATTCTCCGCATTAACTACTTGTAAAGCGCATTTGAAACAACCGGTAAGGTCACCCGCTGAGTGCTCAATTACCTCCTGTAATTGAGCACTCAATTACAGGAGGTAATATGCGCATAATCGGCTAACCAGGCGTCAAACGGAATCCATCTAGAGGGGGCCTCACAGAGGAGGTCCAGGATCTCTTCTCAATCAACCCAGAGTACAGGACATGGAATAATGCGCTCAGGTTACAGGAAGCCAGATTCCAGTTGGACATCAGGAAAAACTTCCTGACTGTTACCGAACACCCAATCAAGGAGAAGATGAGGACGAAACTTTTGAAAAGCAAATTGCCTGTGTTTCAAGGAAATCTGATGTAGTAGTAATGGGGGACTTCAATTACCCTGATATCTGTTGGGAGACAAATTCTGCCAAAACTGTCCCCTCCAAGAAATTCCTGACATGTGTAGCTGATAACTTTCTCCTACAGAAAGTAAAGGAAGGAACTAGAGGAAGGGCTATCCTTGAATTACATGAGCCCTGACTTGGATTTTATCTGGTCACCCTAGCTTTATAACTTTTTATCTCAACTTCGTAAGGCAGCAGGGAGAGAGTGCAAATCTCAAGACAGTTTTGCTTTCTCCCTGACTGCAGCCAGGATTAGTGACTCTGAATGCCTCTTGGGTGACTGCCAGGTGACACTAGGAAAATCTTCAGCACTGCAGCAGCTCAGACGGGGAGAGGACATGTGGGAGGAGGAGGAGGAGGAGGAGGAGGAGGAGGGAGAGCCGAGTAGCACGCCAATGCTTAGGCTGATCAGATAAAATCCAGGTCAGGGCTCATGTAACTTTAACAATTGTAGAGAAAAGGGAATTTCAGCCAGTGTCATTTGTATGCAATTAGTTCCTGGTGATATTCCCTCTTCATCACAACAGTTAAAGTTGCAGGCACTATACTAGAGTGACCATATACAAAAGAAGGCAGGGCCCCTGCACTTTTAACTGTTGTGATGAAGAGGGAATTTCACCAGGAACTAATTGCATACAAATGACACTGGCTGAAATTCCCTTTTCTCTACAACTGTTAAAGTTACATGAGCCCTGACCTGGATTTTATCTAGTCAGCCTACCAATGCTCAGCTCGCAGCAGGGCTGGTGGATTTGGAAGCACAGAGAGAGGAAAAGAACTGAGGGCAGAGGCAGTGTGTGTGTGGTATGTGTTAGGCTGACCAGATAAAATCCAGGTCAGGGCTCCTGTAACTTTAACAGTTGTAGAGAAAAGGAAATTTCAGCCAGTGTCATTTGTATGCAATTAGTTCCTGGTGAAATTCCCTCTTCATCACACCAGTTAAAGGTGCAGGCACTATACTAGAGGGACCATATACAAAAGAAGGCAGGGCTCTGCAACTTTAACTGTTGTGATGAAGAGGGAATATCACCAGGAACTAATTGCATACAAATGACCCTGGCTGAAATTCCCTTTTCTCTACAACTGTTAAAGTTACATGAGCCCTGACCTGGATTTTATCTGGTCAGCCTAGTATGTGTGCGTGTGTGGTGTGTGTGTGTGTTGGGATGTGTGACATGTCCATGTGGAGGTGTGTGTGTGTGTGGTGGGGTTAATGTAACTCTCTTCACAGTCTTTGAGGAGCAGGAAAAACACCTGAGAAAAATCAGTAAATCAAGAACAGGCACCAGGCACAGGCAGAAGGCAGATTAAGATCTACCGGTAGATCACTGGATGATTTGCAGCACATTAGCAGTATTTTCTGACTCCTAATGGTTTAACAACAGCAACAACAAGAAAGTTCTTTTTTCTCCTAAATTGGACAAATCTCTAATGTGTAGCAACTCAGGTGCGGATTTGCAGGTGGCCTCAGCATATTACTCATGCATCCCATGAGGCAACTAGCTCTGCCCCATAGCCCCTATTGGCACCTGGCTGCACCCCACAGTCTAGCCACTACTTTGCACCTGGATCTGGTTGGTGTAGGATTCTACTAAGCAAAGTAGCTCACAGAAGCTTGGAGTCTGACCATGCCTGGAATGAGTATGTATCGTAGACCCATCCCAGATAAAATTCTGCATTTTTTAAAAAAAAATGAGAAAAAAGAAATGTCCTGCAGTTTTTTCCAAAGCCTTTTTTGTTTTTTTCTGAAAAATTGAAAAATAAATTAAGAAAAAAATGGATTATGGAATGTTTTATTTTAGCATGATGCATAAAATGTATAAGGCAAGGTGTTTATATATTTACTACTTCAAAGGATTTCTGAAAACTATGTATGGTATCAGTTTATTACAATTTTTGTGCACCAAGCTACTCCTAGGTTGCAAACGGAGAGACTACAACTCTCAAATACAACAGCAAGATGCATTTCTGCCTCTAAGGGGCACTGCCATTGAAGCAGAGACTGAAACTGATAGTGATAGATATAGCTCAGAAAATTAGTTTGATTAAATTTCATGCATATTTATTGAATCTCAGTCCCCCTTTTTTCTCGGTTCTTTTTATGGGAATGGGTACTTTATGTCTGCTTGACACTGTGGAGGACTAGCGGAGACATAAATAATTTTCCTTGTTACTAATGTTGATGGTTTCTCTGTGTTTTTTTAATTATTTTTTGCCTGCTCCTCATAAACTGGCAAAACCAAAGAGGTTCCTTACAGTTCAGGTGTTCCTTACAGTTCAGGAGCTTGTAGCTCCATTTGTTTTTTGTTTTTTTAAAAAAGGTAAAAATTTAAAAAAGTAAATTCAATTTGTAATAATTGCTTGAATGCACTATACTTTTAATATACCAAATGTGATAATTTTATGCCAAACCAACTTGTACATAACTATATTTTATGTTCCTAAAGCAACAAAGTGACTTTCAATCCGTAAAAATTGCTAATATTGCATTTTTATTTTTTTCCCAAAATGTCCGTTTTTTTCCAAAACCCCACTGAGAAAAAAATGTTTTTTTTCCATGGCTTCAACATTTCCAGAAATTTTACTTCTCTAAACTGGCCCAGAATTATTTCTACCGCAACTACATCAAACATCAGGCACTTTAGCTTACTAGTAGACAAGAAGTCCACCCTCAAAAGGTCTAGTATGAAGTTTAAAACTGTCTTTTTGCATTTTACAAGATACACTGAAGATGCACAATAAAATACAAACTGCCCTATATTTCAAAACCAATATTGGACTTTTGGTATATTACAGAACTACTAGGAAACATGAGGAGCCTTGGCATAGGCAGCTCCTCCGTGATCCTGGTCGTCCTCTGGACACGACAAAGAACAAGGCATTTACATACATATATTTGGGGTTGTAAATCTGCAGCACTGGCTGCCCCTGGGATCCATGTCCCTGATTATTATGGCGCTTTGTGCCTCCTCCCAGCTCCACCTCCTCCCTGCCTATGCTGGGACTGGCAGTTCTGAAGAGAGCATGTCACAAAGGGAAACACACTTCTCCCTGTCTTTCGAACTATAAACCATAATTCAACTGCTCAAGCACCCTCTGCCTGTTTTAGAGAAGGGCTCCTGTACCAGCACTGCACAGTTCAGAATGTTGCTTGTTCTGCCCAAACACAGTTTTTATTCATTCATTCAACTTCTGATTGGATCCAGCAAATCTCACAAGATGTAGACAACAGGTACATAGACATAAACATTCTCAAGCATTATCTGCAATTTAGCCTCATTTTTGCAGCCTGAACCAATGGGGTAAAACGTACTATTCTCCCACATGCTTTGATCCCTGGCGGCCTGGATTGCTGGCTGGTTGCATACTTGTGCACAGGCACACAGTTTCCCACCCCCACATCTCAGCACATAGGACTGGGAAGGTTTAAAACTCCCTGTGTGTTGAGATCCAGGGATAGGATGGCTGGGAAGCTGGGAGGTTAAAGCCTTTCCTGCCCACAACAATGCCCACAAAGAGTGGGATACTCCTACAATCAGGTCTCCCAGGAGTGTGGAGCCCTGGACATGAGCAGCTGCTCACACATTGAGACTCCTTTGCCCACAACTGTACAGCTATAGCAAGACGCCTGTACAATGGCAGGGCTGGGGCTCCTTCTTCTCCATGGTAAGGCCCTCGATGCATGGCTGGTCACTACTTTCATCCCATGCTGCAGACTGCAGGTGTATGGGGAAGAAAGTAGCTGGCCTTGGGTTGAGGTGACAATTTCCTTTCGACTGGAGAGGTGACGTGAGCAGGGGGGGGGGCAGTCTGCTCCAAAAGAGCTAAACAGTCATGTGGGCCTTTGTCACTATGTACAGGCAGCCTCCAGGCCAAGGCAGAAGCTGATGTCCCCTCTACAAGGATTCGCTTTTGCGCCTGGTTAGGCGATTATGCGCATAATCACTGAAGCGCATTTACACCTAATCCCTCTGCACGAGAGGCGGCGAGAGGCGGCGAAGCGCATTAACGGATGACCAAAATGCGCTTTACAAGTAGTTAATGCGCATAAGCGCTTGTTCACATAGTCAAAATGCGCTTTAACGGCCGGAGCAAAATAAAACTCGCGATTTAACGCGCATTCAATAATGCGCATAATCGGAGAGATAACGCGCCTCTACGCCCGATTTGCGCTCTGTTCTTGTAGAGGTAATTTTTTTAAAGCGCCTTGAAAGAGCTTTAAACCTCTCTTGTAGAGGCAGCCTGTGTCTCTGGAGGGGCAGCTGTGAGTGGCAAAGCCCCAGGACCTTCGACAGGGCTTCGTTCCGTGTGGCTGCCTCAGCTAACGGGGCCTGATGAAGAGCACTCTGTGCTTGCAATGGTGCCATAGTCAGGGCTGTGGGGACACAGGGGGTGGGAACAATAACCCCAACGTATCATTTATTGATTTAAAAAATGGTTCCCCCAATTTCTCTTTAATACTAGTTTGGACTTCATCTCAGATAGCTATGGCATTAGCCATAACGCAAAGCCAAGAAAGCCAAATAAAACGAGGTCAAACTTGCAAATGTCATGTGTCTGGTCACCTAGGGTGAGTAAGATTTGCCTGCTGCTGACCAGTCAGACAAGTTCTGCTGTAAGTGTAGCAATGTGAATAAAGGGTGCTACAGGGTAATGAATCACTGGGCCAAACTAGTTGCAGTGTCATTTACACAATTAACATAAATGACTTTTAAAAAGTAAATGGGTGCGGGAAGCCTAACCTGCGAGATGTGGGGTGGGCTTTGGACCCCTGCACATGATTTTTTCATCGAGGAAAAGCTCCCACTGGAGTGAATAGTGTGATTGCTAATGGCAGACATAGTGTCTTGTGTGGCCCTTGTGTGGCCCTTGTGTGCCTCTGTCACAGGCACAGAGCTCCAGATGCCAGATTTGCAGACCAATAAGCTTTCTGTAGCATCTTATGCATAAAACAGGCTACCTGCCACCTGGAATGCTGCATCTAAACTGATTCTAACCCCAGAGATGCAGGCTGGACAGTCCTCGTGATTTGGACCGGCCAGCAGGAATCTGCCCTCATTGCTTATGCACAATGTTCCCCTGCCCCCTTCCACCAAGAGCATCTATTTAACCGGGTGACAAAAATCTCTTCTTCTTCCCTTTTCTGAAGCAATCATTATCAAGGGAGGAGTAAGGGAAGCAGAGGTGCACAAGCTGAATATTCAGCAGCCCGGCCACAAGGAGGCTAAACCAGAAAGTGACACCACAAAAAAGTAGGCCGCAGTTGTATTGATAAACAATAGGGGGTGCCAACGCACACAACCGCACCAATTGCAACCACTACTATTCTATATCACTGTGTGTACAAGACTCCAAGTTGAAGGACTAAGGTTATATTAACTGTTAATTCACACAGGTTTTTTATATATATTCATTTTTGACTTTGTCACAACATTCAAGTATAAAAATCAAATTTGACTGCTAGCATATGGCCTCACTGGTAACCAAATTTAAAGTAGAGGTTAGAATTCACAATTTGTGAATTGTGTACAGCTTGCAATTTGTACAGCTCTATTAGCTTACCTGATAGGGATGACGTCAGGTCTCTCTCATTAGAGTCTACCTCATGCTCCATTATATATTCAGCTGGAGCCAATGCATGTGATTAATTGGTCGTCAGATTGAAGCATACCTTTTCTTGCCGGCGAACCAGGTCTGTGTATGTTGGTTAATTTTTCTAGGGGCTTTTTTCTTGCCAAACCCAGCAATTAATTACAACAACTTTTTATATTATACAGATTGTATAACTAGAGACAGAGGGCATTTCCCCCAGATAATTAAGAGATTTTCTTTCACTCCCACGGTTGTTGCTCTTATATGGCGGTGAGTTTGTTATTCCACTGCATGAGATAATGTATCTGGGTATTGAAATGCGTTGGTCAACGTCCGAGGCCCTCCTCTGAGGGAGGTTAGAGCAACAAGGGGAGAGGGCCTCTGCAGTGTTGCCCCCACCCTCGACTGTGGCACACTCTCCACAGTGAAGTCTGCCCGGCACCAGGATTGCCATCTTTTCCGTGCCATCTCAAGAATTCTTTCTACTCCAAATCATTTGGCAACCTATGATGGGGCTTTGGGGGTTTTCATCAGGTCCTGGTAATTTTATTATTATTTTTACCTTGTTTTCCAAGTGATTAAAATTTTTGAGTGTTAAAGGTCTTATATTTGTTTTATCATGTTGTGAACCATCCGGAGAGCTTTGGCTATTGGCAGTACAGAAATGTAATGCACGACAATCCTTATCAATGCGTTAAGCCAGATGTGGCTTCTTTGTGGGGAGGAGGCCACGGGGGCTATGGCTGCTGCTCAGCGGGAGAGAGCATTGGCTGTGCTTCAGATGTGGAGGGCTTGGAGTTTGGTTGGGACCCTTTGGGTCCTGCATTGCCTGAGTCCATGGAGAGTGGCTGAACATCAGAGCAGAAGCTCTGGGCTTCACAGACCAAGGGGCTCATGCAGAAGAAGGCAACCTCATATTAGGCAATGGAGGGGGTGTGTGGGTTCTTTTCTTCCCAGCCTAGATCCGTAAGACCAAGGGGTGAATGCAGAAATTTCTTCATTCAGCACATGTGCTCCACTGCTTAGCCCTGTGGCCCTGGAGCCTCGTGATAGTCCAGGAACACCAGACATTAGAGCACTGATGAAAATAAAGACCCTGGATGCCCCTCCACTGGGAGGAGAGTGAACACAGATAATAGAGGAAGACATTCTTAAACATCCAAATGAAGGCGTAAAAGTGTGCACCACGAGAAGAAATGCAAACAGGTCAGCTGTCTTGAGCAAAAGGAATCTAGGAACACACTAGCTATCCCTCAGCGAGAAAGCCAATCTGAAACAAAGCACACGAGCCCTCAAGCCCTTTCCTACCTTGACACCACGGATCCGGAATTCTGCCAGGGCCCGGCTCATCTTGGAAGCTGCAGTGGGGTGATCTTTTCCGTGAGCGATGACTTTCACCAGGAGGGAGTCGTAATGCGGGGAGATGATGGCTCCCTGAAAGGCAGAGGCACTATCCAGGCGGATGCCCATGCCCTCGCCGCTCCGGAACACCTAGAGAAGGAGAAGAGGTCAAGAATTTTCCCAGCAAGTTAGTCCTGGACTTATCCAGATTAGTCTGCCTCAAAAATATGAATCTCAGCAGCTCGTAATCATAGAATCATAGAATAGTAGAGTTGGAAGAGGCCTATAAGGCCATTGAGTCCAATCCCCTGCTCAATACAGGAATCTACCACAAAACTTAAATATGAGGTGAGCATTACTATAGATGTATTTTTTAAAAAAATTATGAAGCCATGGAAAAATACTCCCCCCCCAAAAAAAATAGGAGGGACACACACTAAAAATAAACAATTTTTAAAAAAATAATTTTTAGCACTCTTTACAAATCTAAAGTCATTTTTGTTGCTTTAGGACTGTTTCCCCAACCTGATGCTCTTTGGATATTTTGGACTTCCGCTCCTATCATCTTCAGTCAGGATGGCCACTGGTCAGGAATGCTGGGCATTGTAGTCCAAAACTTCTGTAGAGCACCAGGTTGAGGACGGCTGCTTTGGGAACATAAAGCAGCCTTTATGTTCCTAAAGTTATATTATGTATAACTTCGTTTGCTCATAAAATTACGAGTTTATCTGAAAACTGGCCAGCGGAACCACTCAATTTCCATTTCTAGTCAATTTAATTTTGTTCCCTCTAATGACTCCCCCACTTCCTGGGAGTACAAGCTCCCTGCCAGGTTCTTTCAGGCAAGATCCAGGAGGGGACAGATACCCAGACCAGCACTGGTTGCAGCAGAAGAGATATGGGGTGGGGAAAGAAATAGAGAACACACATACCTTTTATAGATGTACACAAAGAGTCATGTGTCAAGAAGATGAGCTCCCTATTCTTCACAACAGTCCTACTGCACTTTGGTTTGCAAGAAACGTAAACTGATGTGACAAGGCCCTTTGGAGGCATACAGTGCAACCCACACAGTGCCAGATTGTGTCACATCACTGGACTTTTAAAATCAGTCCCTGGGAGTTGCTTCTTTTGGAGATGGCTACTCACCCACAAGCCTGGACACTGGTTTAGGGCATACCTGCTATCACATTGAATAATGGAATCTGGCTTTCAGCACAGAAAACTTTACAGAGACCATGTTTTCTTTAGGAAAAAGAAAGCAAACTTATAGTCCTCAGGGTGATAAGCCATACTATTAAAAAAAAAAAGAGGGGGGGAGCAAACTCCCATCATGAAAAAGCCTACCCCAAAAGGAATACTCAGATTTGGATTCTGTCAAGTTGCCAAGGAGATGTGAATCCTCCATGACTGGGGCCGCCAATAAGGATGCCATACAGGCAAGTCTCAGGAGGATGCGGGAGATGGTAGGAGGGCACGAGGGAGGGTGCCTTCTCTAATGCATGATGGGCCCAAACTTTAAACCCAGGCAACCACCAGGAATATCTCCTTCACTACAGATATTTAAGCAGAAACTGGCAGCCCCCGGCCAGGAATGCTGGAGCTGCTTTGTGCCACGCAAGGCCTGCCCTGAACATGGAGTTGGACTAGATCAAGGACATGCAACCTGGTGCCTCCCAGGTCTTTTGGGCTACAGTTCCCATAATCCCTGACCATTAGCTGTGCTGACTAGGGCGGACAGGAGTTGGGAGTCCAAAAGATCTGGAAGGCACAAAGTTGCCTCCCTTGGACTAGAAGACCTCCACACTCCCCTCCAACTGCAAGTTCTGTGGTTCTATGATTCTCATTGGTCTTAACTGTGAAGCGTAAACAAGGCCTTCTGCTGCCCAAGCTTCCGGCTGATGAAGCAGCTAAGGCACCAGCCCTGAATGTTGTTGCTTCCCTCCCCTCAATATTCTTGATGGGTACAGAGGACGGGCATGAGAGCCACCACAGTGTTCTGACTAGGCTGACCATATGAAAAGGAGGACAGGGCTCCTGTAACTTTAACAGTTGTAGAGAAAAGGGAATTTCAGCCAGTGTCATTTGTATGCAATTAGTTCCTGGTGAACAGTTAAAGTTGCAGGCACTATACTAGAGTGACCAGATACAAAAGAAGGCAGGGCCCCTGCAACTTTAACAGTTGTGATGAAGAGGGAATATCACCAGGAACTAATTGCATACAAATGACACTGGCTGAAATTGCCTTTTCTCTACAACTGCTAAAGTGACATGAGCCCTGACCTGGATTTTATCTAGTCAGCCTAGTTCTGACAGAGATTCAAACCAAGACATGTATCAAGAGCTTGTGGAAACTATGGCCGTCCTAGACCTGTGCAGGACCCAGGACCCCTTTTTGGAGATTTCCTTTTTTCTTATTGAAACAGAAGGAGGGGATTCTTACCAAAGGGATGTAGGAGTCTGGTAAAGAGCATAGCTGCCAGCCAGAATAAATCACACCCTGGCTACTTCCATCTTTCCCCTATGACCAGCAATTAATCAGTTGCTCAACTGGGACCCAAATTTTGCTTAGAAATTCTCCTTAATGGGGCACTGTGACAAATGAGGATTCAAAGTGCTTCACCTCTTCTAAAGACACAGAGAGTCTCCGTGCTTCGTTCCAGGAGGGGCTGGGCAAGCAGCGATGGATGTGGGGGATGGCTTGTACAAGACTGCCCTCCCACCCCCCAGGGTGGGTTCGTACCCAAGAAGCTGGCGCTAGAAACAAGGTTTCTCCACCACAGCTTATGCCCATTAGGGAAAATCTGGGAATACAAAATACTGTGGCAAGATGTGGTGATGGCCGCTATCTTAGATAGGCATCTGGTTGGCCAATGTGGAAAGCAGGAAGCAGGATGAGCTGGACTTAGGAGGAATCTTCTCTTGTTCTTAGCGCTGCTTGTTTCTGTCACGTGCTGTAACATGGAAAACCACTCTCTGGCCTGGTGCAGACATCACATCAGCAATATCCTAGCCATGGAGCTTTCTTCCCAGGCATGGCTGCCTCTTCTCTACCATGGTTAGCATTAAATCCCCCCTGGCAGGTTACATCTGCACTAGCATTAATAGCGTTTTGCAAATCAGCTTCCAGCCATGGTTAGCGCTGGTGTAGACGTAATGCAACACAGCAAGCAGAGAAAGGAGGGAGGGAAAAGCTCTGTGGGCAAGAAAAGTGAGGGGGGAGCCCATGGGGCCCCACCACTGACACTGCTGTGAGCCCTTCAACATCCACCAGCTCACAGCTTCTTGGAACATCTTCTGCTTCCTACCAAATAGACATTCCATTCTATGCAGGACTTTGAGTGCAGAAATGGACTTCTTGTGGCACAAAGTTCAAGCTGGGCAGGTTTAGATGGAAGGATTTCAGTCCCGTGTGGCAGATAATACTTTTAAAGAAACTGTTGTGTGCTAAATTGAGGGGGGTCAAACTCCTTCTATGGGAGAAAATGCAGCCTCCTCACGTATCTACTGCTGTGCTGGCTTGTTTGGTTCGCTGCAATTTGTGTGCAGCCGGCATGGCTGGATCAACGAGCGGCACTTGGCTGCCTGTCAAGTTCCAGCTCCATTGTTCATCTTGGGGGTGACAATAAAACGCAAAGTCATTTTTTCCTGTCACTCTCTCTTTGGCATAAAAATACAGAACAGCAGATTAGCAGATTAGCTAAGGCAGTTGGCAGCAACATGCTTACAATTTCAGCACTAAAAGAGCACAATCTAGCCCAAAGGGGGAGGAAGGGAAATCTGGCAGGACATTGAAAGAGATCACTGGGGAGCCCAGTTGGGATATTGAATGGCGAAAAAGCCCAGACGACAGGCCCTTTGGCAGGTCCTCATCACAAAGAATGAGCAACGTGAATCCCTGATAGGAACAGAACTAAGAGGTCTTTGATCCCAACCAGAGCAATAATTTTCATATTCTTTGTTGTACCTGCACTTCCAGAAAGCCCATTGGGCATTACATGATTTCTTCCCAAACGGACAAAATGTTGGGGTGGTGTATGGGAAGAAGGGGAGCAGATGACCTTAAGTGGAAATTACCTTAAGTGCTGGGGATGGATCTATAGATGTGGTGTGTGTGTGTGTGTGTGTGTGTGTATGTGTGTGTGAGAGAGAAAGCATCTCCAGTTAAAGAGCCAGTGTGGTATAGTGGTTAGAGCTTTGGACTTGGACCAGGGAGACTCAGGTTCAAATCCCCACTCAGCCATGAAACTCAGTGAGTGACCTTGAACCAGTTACTGCCTCTCCTAGCCTACCTCCTAGGGCTTATTGTGAAGATAAAATAGGGCAAGGGAAGGGGAACGATGTATATCGTCCTGAGCTCCTTGGATGACATCCATAAATGACATCCATAAATGAAATAGATTGAATGGGGGTTAGACTATAGCTTTGTATGCTTAGTTTTATACATAACTAGCTGATGTGCCTGGCGTTGTTCGGGTCCATGAATAAGGTTTACAACATTTATTTGATAAATAATAAATTTCCCTGCAACTTATTCACCTTTAGGTTGGTTGTTTTTTTAGTTTGGTTGAGTTCGTAAATTGTTTTGTTAGAATCAATGGAAAATAGTGTTAATTAGAACTGTATTTTAAATTAGAGCTTTGTGATAAACCACATTTTTTGTTTTACATGAAATGCCTACACCTCCCATCATGCCTTTGCCAGAGCAGCCGTCTAAACTTCAAAAACAATCAGGACACAAAACACCCTTTCTACCCGCTAAAAAAGATGGAAGCCTAAAATATGTTTTCAAAATATACCTGGCGTCCAGATATCTGAATAACATATAGTAGGGAAGCAGATCTCTGTGGACGTGAGCAACTGTTGTATGCATGTGCTCTGAAGTTATTATTATAAAAAAGGAAAGCAGCCAGAACACAGAATACTTTCTTGGCATAATTTACTATATAATATCTACATTTAACAGGTTTTGGCAGAGAGCCAGGATGGTCAAGGAAACTGGTCTTGGGCCTTTTATCTGACATAAAAGTACTTTAAATCCCAAATTTCACATTTTTAGATTTTTCTGTCAACATGCCAGATTTCAAGTTCTACCTGGCATTGCTCGAGTCCTCTAAAATATATGTCTGTGAGGTAATCATTTTAAAGTAGGAGGCACCAGTGCTAGGCCTGTGAATTAACCTTTAAACAAATTAAATTCATTTCTTTTTTTTCCTCTCTCATCCTCATGACAACCCTTCAAGGTAGGCCAGTCCTAGGCCTGTGAGGCAACTTTAAAACAAATTAAATTAGTTTCTTCCCCTCCTCTCACCTTCAATGCATAGGCAGGGCTGCCTTGAAGCAGGTGGCATAATTTTCCTTGTCCCCACAGAAAACAAAAACTACAACTCCCAGCATGCCTTTTGCAGTGATGCCTGACTTGCCCAATGGGAGTCCTGCTGCTGAAGCATGGGAAGTGAAGTCTGGCTGAGCCAGTCCAAACTACACTGTGCAATTGGTGCCCATAGGAAGGCCATGAGGGAGGTGGCTTGCTGACTGATGGTTTGCTTGATTGCCATTGGCAACGGGCCCAATGCTGCAGCCTCCTCCCATCCTGCTTCCAATGAGGCCTAGCAACTTAGGCAGCTGGCTCCAGGCGCTCTCCCTTCAGGCCCAGGAGGGCGAGCCACTATCAGGTAATGGCTGCCAAAGCCTGATAAGTCTTTCCTCCTGCCCAAGGCATGCTGGGAGTTGTAAGCCTAGGTCCCTGAACAATGTGTTAATCTTTGAACACCATCTGAGATGTGGTGGAAGACAACTGGAAATAAGGCCATCTTAGTTGTGGCACCCTGCTTGTGGATTTCTGAATAAAGTTTATGGTTTTTATGTAACAGCCTGACTATACCATTGAGACAGAAGAGTGAATGGAGGATTGACTGATATAGCTGAGGCTAGAATGGAATGGTGGGCAGGGTTAGTGGCAGTTGGAGAAAGTCAGGTAGGAGAACAAAGACTAGGGCGACCAGATAAAATCCAGGTCAGGGCTCATGTAACTTTAACAGTTGTAGAGAAAAGGGAATTTCAGCCAGTGTCATTTGTATGCAATTAGTTCCTGGTGAAATTCCCTCTTCATCACAACTGTTAAAGTTGCAGGGGCCCTGCCTTCTTTTGTATATGGTCCCTCTAGTATAGTGCATGCACCTTTAACTGGAGTAGCATCATCAAGGAGGGGAGGTAAGCGGCTATCAGTGGACGCACCCAGCTCCAGCCAATCCTGCTGGGATTGTCTTGGCCTGTGCTTCTCACCCACCAAGTGCTACATCAGGAGCCTGTACTGAAAGGCCAGGGCCACTTCCCCCCCCCCCCTTTGTTGGGTCTGTTTCTGGGCATGCGCAGAGTGCCTCCCCTTCCTTCCTTCCTCTTAAGGGCAAAGGCTACACACTTGCTTCCCCAAGATTCTGAGAAAACAGCGAGCAGCGAGCATGTTTGGCCCCTCAAAGTCATGCTGTTGTATCTAGTTACATTTTGAAACCACATAGAGGGTGGGAGGAGGCACCACAAATGGATGCAGCCCATTTATGTGGGTGGTTTCCTTTTATGTGGAATTGGGTTGACTGCTTGAGACCAACCTTAAGAGTCGGGGTTGTAAAAGACATGCAGCAGCAACTCACAATGGCCACCAAAGGCCATTAAGTCAGGTCTCCTGCCCAAGGCATGTTGGGAGTTATAGGCATAAACCTAGGTCTTTATTAAATTAATTAAAAATACTTAAAACACCAAAATTTGTGTTTTTAGATTTTTCTGGTACATTGTACAGCAGACCTATAACTGTGTCACCATGTCAAGTTTCTAACTCATCTGGAAGTGGGTAAACATTTCCGAACATATGTGATGCATACTTACTTTCTGCTTTGTAAGTAAGGATACTTAAAACCCCAAAATTTGTGATTTTAGTTTTTTCTGATTTTTCGGAGCAGGAAGGCGGAGGGAGGTGAGGCAAGGCTGGCAGCATGGTACTGCCAACTACGGTAGCATGGGAATGGGAGGAAAGGAGGATTTGTTTTGCCTTAAGCGCACCTGCAAGAGAGGGGATTGAAAGGAAGTGGCCAGAGTGGGGTGCTCGATGGGGAATCGGCACAGCAGTACAGGGCTAAACTAAGACAGAGGGGGGATGGGCGAGGACCTCCATGCCGGTGGAAGGGCCTACGGCCAGCCGTTGATCGGACGGCGGCAACGGCGGACGCTTCGTTCCAGACGTTGAATGCGACGTATGACTTCTCCCAGGGCCAGCTCCAGAGAGACGCCGTGCCATATTGGCCCTCCGCCTTCTGCAGATGGCATGGGGGAGGGAGCGCTGTTTCCCTGGGTGGTGGGAACAGAAGGGGGGAGGGGAGGGGGGACAGCCATCAGTGACACGGAGGCCAGAGCAACATCCATGCACCCTGCCCGACTGCCACGTAACCAACCTCCATGCCTCAGGGCCCTGCGGCGTCAGACAATGCAGCCTGTGCGGAGCCCCACGGACCTGTAGGGTGATGCCATCTCGACGGGAGTTGGCTGCAATGAGGGGAGATGGGGCTGGGAACAAGAGGCATACAGGGCGTGCTACAATGTTGCAAAGAGGCACTGATGGACATGGCCTTGAGCGGCCAGAATGGGCCAAGGGAGGCGCCAGCCAGAGGGACGGGGATCTAAAGGGGCCTTATCAAGTCTAGGACTGGGGGCGGATCATCAACTGTATCCCCCTATGGTCCCTCGGCAGATGGGCCTAGGGACCCGTAGGATGACCGTGGCTTAGGCCATGTCGTCCTGGGAGGGTCTCTCCACCCCCTCCTCGTCCTCCTTCTCCGCCTCCTCTCCCTCTTCCTCTCCCTCTTCGTCGGATTCTGGTGGGATGTCATGGCCCCTCTTCGCCCGGCTGTCTATGTGCTGCTGCTCCTGCCCTCTGGCCATCCCCCCTGCCTTCCCTGAGGCACCTGCTGCTGCCGGCGCTGCGGTCATTGGCAGGGGCAGGTACTGCGGCGTGTCATGTAGGGCGCCATGTAGGGAGCAGGCTGTGGGGGCCCATGGTAGGCGCCCCGGAATGACTGGGCGAGTTCCCTGAGCACCTCGGTTTTGCGGTCGATGGCTGCTGTGCGTTCCCACATGCCTCAGTCGATGATGGCATCGGTGGCCGCCATGGCCTCGGTCATCCCATTGACATGGTTCTCTAGACCTTGACGCAAGTCCCAACCCGCCTCCCATATGGCTTGGGCGCAATCTTCCACAGCTTGAGTGGCCGTGCGCATGGCCCACACGGTGAGGACGTGCTCCTTGGTGCGCCTGGCCTCCTCCTCGCCCGCTATGTGTGTGAACAGCTCGTGGATGTGGCCCCCTGTTGTCTCCGTGGCTGTGACCAAGTCCCTCGCCACTTACAGCCGGTCTGCCTTGCGCCTGTTGCGCATCCGGACACACCTCTGCGCATTGGTCAGGGGACGGGCTTCTGCGGCCGGGGCTGCACCATCCTCGCCTGCAGGCGGTGCGGCGGCTTCTCCTCCAGGGGCCCCCCTCCCTCCATCGGCGTGTCCTCCGGCTGTGGGGGCCCCTCGATCTCCTCCTCGAGCACGGCCTCCCCGACCTCGAGCTCGGCTTCCAGAGGCGCATCCTTCTCCATCGCCTCCAACTCCACGAAGCTGTCATCAGTGTCCTGCGTATCGATGTTCCGCAGCTCTTCCTGGGATGGTGACAATTCTGGCTCCATCACATCGCCCACCTGTTGTTCCACGAGCTGTTCCATTTCAACCTACTCCTTCTGTGACACTGGCCCCGTGTCCGTCACAGCGTCCAAGATGCTGCAGGCGAATCCCTGCACTGTGGTGGTGCGTCTTGACCACCCCAGCCATGTACGGGGTGCGGCCTCTGCCCACACCGCTCACCCTGCGGTGGCGGCTGCACGTCCCTTTGCGGGAGTTGCCCTTGGGCGCGACGGCCCTGGGCCTTTGTCCTCCTGCTGCGTCTCTGGTACCAGTGGGTCAGGTGCGGGATCCTCTACCTGCATGTCTGCACAGATGAGCTGTAAGAAGGCTGTGGGGCTGTTGCTGCTGGAGGAGGGTGGCGCGGGGGAGACGCTCCTTGAGGTGCTGGCTGTCCTGGGTGGCACGGGTGGCAGCCACGCAAGCATCAATGGGCTTTGGGACCCCGCGGGGCGGCTCCTCGGCTTCGCCGTGGCCTGCCATGCTTCAGCTGATGCCCTTGCCGGTGGGTGTTGGGCGTGGGGTGTCCCTCCATGCCAGCGGCTGTAGTTCCTGTGTGGTGGGGTCCTCCTCCCGACGCGCCCCTTGGGCCAGTCAGGCTCATTGTCGTGTGCACGGCGGCTCGTTGGTGGTGACCCCGCTGCCTGCCGTGTGTGCCGGGACGACGTCGTGGCGCTCCACCAGCAGGTGTGCCAGTTCGTCGTAGAAGGGCATGGTGCGTGGCTGGACGGCACTTCTTTTATTGTGGGTGACAATCTCCTTGAACTTCCTCTTGCGTCCGTGGAGCTTGTTCTTGCATTGCTTGCCGCTGCGGTTGTGTCCCCGTTCCTGCATCTGCTTGGCGAGCCACGGGTAGAGCTGATCGTGCCTGGCTGTGGCCATGATCCTCCTGGCTTCTGGGCTGCCCCACAGCTCTATGAACTGCCCGATCTGGCTGCTCCCCTCTCCAGGGGTTTGTGAGCTGGTGTCCTTGGGCGGGTCGCCCCGGGCCCCCTTTCCCTCTGGCTCCATATTGGCGGGGGGGGGGGGATGTTTCAGTGGTGATGGTCATTGGTGCCCTGGCCTGGCGTTCCCCGTCCCGTGTGCTTGTGTGATAGTGGGTGCTGGTGTGCCATTGTGCTTGCTGTGAATGTGCTCTGTGTGTAGCCGTTGTTGTCGTTGCTGGCCGGGGCCGCTTCGTGTCCTTGGGAGTGTTGTGCATGCCTCTGCCTGTTTTCCACAACATCTGCAGGTGGCTGGCTGTCGCCCACGGGCGCCCTTTGCCTTGCCGTTTCGTGCGTCTTGGGGATGTACATGGCTGTTGCTCCCTGTCCGGCTGTGTTGGGCGGATGATGGGGGGCTTGGCGGTTGCCGCTTCCCCGACCCTCGTGCTTCCGGGTGAGGTGATGGTTGAGGTGGCAGTGATGTGGGGGGTCTGCTTCGGGTGGGTTGCTGTGCTCCCTCTTGGAGTGGGGGGGAGCTGCCCCTTGTTGCTGGGCGCCTGGGCGTGTTGCTTATTCCGTTTCCTCCCCCCCTTTGCCGTGGGTGCCTTCTGGCACACTTTCCTTTCCATTTGGGTAGCTGACTGGGCACCCGGTGTGCATGCTTGCAGGAGCTGGCCCCTTGTTGCACTCCATGCCGGCAGCCTGGTGGGGGAGGCGGGCGTCCTTGGTTGCTATGGCGGTGAGCCCGGGGATCTGTTGTGGGTGTGGCTGAGAGGCCGCCCACGTTCTGCCGCATTGCCGCTTGTCTCTCTGGTCTTCCGTGCAAACATACTCAATGCAGGGGTTTAACGCACGCTCACCTCCAGATGACATATTACTCAATTGACTAATCCCTAAACAACGTGTAAGCCCATTGTTTCACTCCGTTGTTTAATTCTCCCGATTAGCCGTACTGTGGGTTGTGTGTGCGTTGTGTGTTTCCCTCCAGACGACACGATAACCAACTCAACTGACTGTTCTTTAATGAACCCACCGCTGCTTAACGTGTCGCCCAAAGTAAGCCACTGGCTCAATTCGGACGACACGATAGTCAATGGTGGGTTGACTAACCCTAACCCTAGGGGGCACTCCCCACACAACATGGTAATAAATAATCAACTGTGGTGTGGATGAGGATCAGCGCTGAGTTGACTATGACAACATTCGGATGACACAATAGTCAAAACAACTGACGATTGTTTCCCCCACACCAGTTGTTTATTGTGTCATCCGAATTAAGCCACTGTGTCACCGTGTCAAGTTTCTAACTCATCTGGAGGTGGGTAAACATTTCTGGACATATGTGACACACATATGCTTTCCGCTTTATAGGTAGTGATACACCAGGAAGAGGCAGAAACACAGCCTTGAGGCAGAACTAGCTTTGCAGGCAAAAGACTCCAGGTTAGTCCTTGGCATCATCCCCAGTCAAAAAGCTCTCATGGAGCATGACTGGGAAAGATCTATGGCACTGATAATCTTTGGCACGAAGGACTAACAGTATGGGTTTCCATGTGAGATGGAAGTGGCAATTCCTTGAGCACATGAAATTAAGCTTTCTGGGAGTATCAGCTTTGTTTCATTTAAAAGGGAGTTGCAGGAGGCAGACATCTTTCTAGCCCTTATATAGTTCTGAAGATAAAGTTGAAGAGTGTGGGCACAGCCAGCTGAAGGGGTGTGTGTGTGTTCATAAAAGATCTGGAATTAGGAGTGAGCAGTAAAGTGGCCAAGTTTGCTGATGACACCAAATTATTTAAGGTTGTTAACACACAAAGCGATTGTGAAGAGCTCCAAAGGGATCTCTCCAAACTGGGAGAGTGGGCATCCCAATGGCAGATGCGGTTCAATGTAAGCAAGTGTCAGGTGATGCACGCCGTTGCAAAAATACCCAGCTTCAAGTTTAACCTGAAGGGATCTGAGCTGGCGGTGAGCAAACAAGAAAGAGATCTTGGGGTTGTGATGGACAGCTCGATGAAAATGTCAACCCAGTGAGTAGCAGCTGTGAACTCATTATAAGAAAAGGAATTGAGAATAAAACTGCCTTTATACAAATTTATGGTGTGACCACACTTACAAATTTATGGTGTGACTACACTTAGAATACTGTGTCCAGTTCTGGTCACCATACCTAAAAAAAGATATTATAGAACTGGAAAAAGTGCAGACATTTTTCTCCCTCTCTCAAAATACTAGAACCCAGGATCATCCCATGAAGCTGATTGGTGGGAGATTCAGGACAAACAAAAGGAAGTACTTCTTTACACAGCACATAGTTAAATTATGGAATGCACTACCACAAGGTGTAATGATGGCTAGCAATTTGGATAGCTTTAAAAGGGAGTTGGATAAATTCCTGGAGGAGAGAGCTATTAATGGCCACTAGCCCTGATGGTTATGTGCTACCCCCAGTAAACGAGGCAGTAAGCCTGTGTGCACCAGTTGCTAGGGAACATGGGTGGGAAGGTGTTGTTGCACCATGTCCCTGGTCAACAGCTGGTTGGCCACTTGTGAACAGAGTGCTGAACTAGATGGCCTCTCGGTCTGATCCAGCATGGCACTTCTTATGTTCTTGATCAATGTCCACGTAGATCTTCCACAATCTGCATCCAGACTAGCAAAACCAGGATAAGGGCACAATCCTATCCATGTTTACTCAGAAGGATGCTGGGAGTTGTAGGATCTTTTTCTGTCTAAAAATGCATAGGATTTCACATTAAATGGTACAAAATAGTAAGGTATAAGCAACTATGCCAATGTGCACAATTGCATAATATTTAAAGGTTACTGAATTCTGCTTCTTGTAGTACCAAATTTGGATTGTCTGGGCAGAGAACTCTGTTTCTGTTTCCTGAATCCAAGCAGAGCAGAGCAGAGCAGAGCAGAGAAGAGGAAGCTTCCCCAGCTGGACTAGAAGGAATGTAAAGAAGAGAGCTCTCAGAGAGCAAGCGATCAGAGCGAACACGGAAAGGAGTCTCTCGTGGTGGTGACCTGTAATATGTGTGCAATGTTTGTGTTCCTGCCTGAGATCAACATGGCGTACACCTGCAACAAGTGCAAGCTGGTTGCATTATTGGAAGAAAAAGTGAAAGCACTTGAGTGGCGAGTGTCCACCCTCCAAGGAATAAGAGAAGGTGAAGAGTTCTTAGACAGAACGGTGAAACTGCAACAGCAACAAGAAGCACAAGAGATTGAAGAGCAAGCTGAAGCAGAAGTGGAGAATGCTGAGATGAGGAAATCCAACAAAGAGGGAACTCCTTGGAAGAGGGTGACAGGAGCAAAAGAACTAGAAGACATTCTGCACCAGTGGAACCATTAGAGTTATGCAACCGCTTTCAGCTACTGGAGGATGAGACTGGAGGACAGCCTACAGAGGAAGAATTACAGGAGACCCCGTGCAACAGTGAGCAAGAGACAGGAGGTCAGTCAACCAAGAAGAAGAGAAGAGTAGTCGTTGTGGGAGACTCCCTGCTGCTTGGGATTGAAACCCAAGTATGTCGTGAAAATCCGCCAGGTATGCTATCTCCCTGGAGCACAGATTAGAGATGTGACTGAAGGGTTGCCAAAGTTCACCAAGCCCACTGACACATATCCTTTTCTTCTCATCCATGTGGGAACAAATTATATTGCCAAGCAGAGCTACGAAGAAATCACATCAAACTTTGAAGTTCTGGGAAGGAATCTCAAGAACTTTTGGGGCCCAGATAGTCTTCTCATCCATCCTCTCAGTTTTTGGAAGAGGAATAGAAAGGGAAAGAAAAATACTCTGGGTGAACGACTGGCTACGAAGGTGGTGCCGACGTGAGGAATTTGGATTCTGGGACCATGGGCTATGCTACTTGGAAGATGGAATGCTGGCAAGGGACGGGTTGCACCTCACAATGGCTGGGAAGAATGTGTTCAGCCACAGCACGAGGGCTTTAAACTGAATCCTACTGGGGTGGGAGACAACAATACATGAAGGCTTATGCACCATAACAGAGAGAACAGCTCCAATAGTGCCCCAAAACAGTGCTCACAACAATGTAGGAAAGAAGCCAGACTGCAAAGCACATGGGCTTCAATGTCTATATACTAATGCCCAGACTATGGGAAACAAACAGAATGAACTTGAACTCTTAATACATGAAGTCAAATATGACTTGATAGGTATAACTGAAACTTCAGTCCTTGTGTGTGTGTGTGGGGGGGGGGGGCAGGAGGGGCAGCAGGGTGAATAACATGCTGACTCTCTGCAAACATGGCCAGCTCCAGCTCAGGATCACACCTTGAGTTAACCCAGGAACACCCAATGCCAACACAGATTAGCATCTTCATTTTGCTTAGCAGAAAGTGAAGGCACTTCATGCTCTTGCCACAGTGACAGTGAGTGTACTCATTGGGCAAATGGCAAAACAGTGTTAATGAGAAATTAAATGGCACTATGCCAGACTGAACGTGCTCCCCCCGTCTGAAAAGTAAGTAAAGGTGAATCATTTCTAAAATCGCACACTGCTTCCTCTTCAAACATCCACAATGGCTAGTCTCTTCTCTTTGCATGAGACAACAGATACCCTTATAATCCATTCTGTTTGCCCACAGGCAGCCTCGAGTCCAGAGGGTTTTAGAGTTGCAGCAGCTGACTTTGAAGAACAGGTCAGTCTTCTTGCTCTTTGCCTGCCTCCATTCTCCCCCACACTCCGCCCCTGCTGAAACCTGTGAACTGCAATGCAATGTTCTCTCTTTGGCAGAACGTGACCTTTCATGAAGCCAGAGGGAACAACATCAGTGAAGCAGAGTCACAAGGCCAGAAGCGAAGGGAGAGTGGCATTCTCACCCCCTAGAGGTGCCAATGCACAGCACATCACCAGCAGTTCAAAACAAAGGAATCAGCAACAAGAAAACAGAATGAATTCCTCGCTGAAGACGATGTTCTCTTTCAAAACCTGCAAACATTATGTAGTAGTTAAGAGACTCCACTATGAATTTGGTTCAAAGACACACCTTCAGCCAAGAACTCAATAAGAAGATAATGATATCGACCTACCTTACAGGGTTGTTGTAAGGATTACAGCAAGATAATGGATGAGAACTACTTTGCTCTACAAATCCTGAGTTTGATGGTTGTTCCCATCATGATCAAAAGTTGCAATTTGGTTTGCTAAAACCACATTCCTGCCTTGGAAATTTGGTCCTGTGAACAAGACCAGCAACCCCTTAACCACTTTCAGCTGGAGTTAAAGGAGGGACCACCCCCAACATACAAAAGCCCCTTAGCAAACAACCTCTCTTCTATCCAAGATCAGCAGACAACAAGAAGTTCAATATCCCCTGCATACAGAGTTCACAGATAGGCAGAGAAAGCTCTTCAATACATTACTTTTGTATGTTATACATCAGACTGTTTTTAAATACACATCTAAAGGCACTGTACAGGCATACTCAAGTTCCCTGTCAAGTATACACACTGGAGAAGCAAATCTAGGATTGTTGTACAATTATATTCAAGGTGCTGGTTTTAACCTATAAAACCTTACACGGTTCAGGACCACAATATCTGACATAACGCCTCTCCCAACCTGAACATATCCAGACACTACGATCAACACGTGGGGGCTGGTGCCGTGTGCAACCTCCAAGAGGGAGAGGGCCTTCTCAGCAGCGGCCCCCAACTATGGAATTAGCTCCCCACAGAGGCCCACCTGGTGCCAATATTATCATCTTTTTGGCGCCAATTGAAGACTGGCCTCTACTACCAGACATTTAATGGCATATGATGGGGCATTTATACCAGCCATCTAAACAGGTCTAGTGTTTTATTGAAATTGTTTTTAGCTGTTTTTATTGGATATTTGATTTTTTAATGCTGAATTCTATTGTCTTATGAATAGTTGCAAATTGTGCCAGGAGCTTCGGCTATTGGACCTGTATCCTACCAATAAACAATACTAAGCAATAATAATAGTTCACCTCTACATAGCGCATTTTGAGCGTTCAAAGTGCTCTACATCAAATATCTCAAAAATCCTTACAACAACTGTGTGAGATAGGCCAGCATTATTATCCCCTTATTACAGATGAAGAGACTGAGGCTTAGAGAAAGACTTGCCTGAGGCCACTAAGCACATTCATGGCAAGGGTGACAACTGAACTGGAATTGAGCTGAGTCCTTGAGCTGCTACATGGAGAGAGAGACAGAGACAGAGACAGACAGACAGACAGACAGACAGACTCTGTGGTTTGGCTGAAGGCCATGCCTGGAAGCCCTTCCTCTCTGTCTCCCTTTGCATGCACCACTGTCTGAAACAGCTCAGGAGGCCCTGTGATTTATTCTTTATATAATGCCATCAGCACATATGGTACTTTGCAGAGAACAAGTCCCTGCCCCAAGGAGTTTGCAATCTAAAATTCAACAAAGAGGAAGGGGGAGGTGAGCACAGAAGAAACAGCGGAGAAATATGTCATGTGAAGGCTTAGCAGAGCACAGGGACATCATGGGAAAGTAGACTTTAAGAAAGGGTTTGAAGGAAGAAAGAAATGCAGTGTAATGCAAAGAGGGGTTCTAGGAGGAATTTCCAAACATGGAAGATAGCAGAAGACCTGCAGAGGGTTAAGAGATCCTGGGGACCAAAGTTCCTAGGTAGAGATGGAGCACAGGTGTCAGGGCTGGGGTGGGCTGGGGGAGAAGCCATGGAAAAGCCTCACCAGGAAGCACTTTCCGTATCATACTTCCTAGCGAGATCCTGACAGAGGAGAGCTGCAGTAAACTCAGTGGGAAGGAAGGCTCTCAGCCCTTCAATGACTCTAACAGCCTGCAGAAGGAGGAAGGAAGGTTGTCAGTGGTGGATGAGAAGGGCCTGATTCTAACCAACAGGGAACAGTCGGTAAATGCACTGTGGGAATATTGAGAAAAACTGACCAGGCAATGCTGGAATTCTTGCTTTTATACAACATTAAATGTGAGTACAGTAAGACATGTACCTCGGATTTCAAGAACACTGGTTTCAATGAACTCAAAGAAATGCTAGGTAGGATTCCATGGGTAGATATACTAACAAGAGGGGGTGGGAGATCTTAACAAAGGTGCAGTCATAAACAATTCCAAGAAGGAAGGAAAATGGGAGACATCTGGCAAAGGCAAGGTTCCTGTAAAAAAGTCTTAGTGAGGAGCTGTTTTTTTTAAGAGAAGAAGAAGTGTATGCATAAGAAATGGAAGGAAGGGTAGGTCACCATGGAGAGTAAAGATGAGTAGCCAGACTGGTAGGGACAGTGTCAGAACGAGCTGAGGTTAGTGAACAACAAAAAGATTTTCTGAAGGAAGATGAAGGAACTAAGAGGTCCACCTGCTCCGTAAGTGTGGTGAAACGGTCGTTTTTGTCACCACAAAGAAAAGGCAGACTTTGTTTTTGTCTTCTCTGGAAAGGGGAGCTGTATGCAAACTCACATAAGTAGTAAGTCTGGTGAGGGGTCAATATTACAATTCAAGTTTGAAAAGGAGTCAAGCAGGAAATACAAAGCTACCTTAAACAAGTTCAGGTCTTCGGGGCCAGATAAATTACACTAAAGAAATTTGATAGACAGAGCTTCTGCCTATCACTGCTGAGAAATCCTGGAGAATGGATGAGGTGCCACAGGACTAGAGACAGGCAAATCTGATCCGAATCTTCAAAGGGGGTGGGGGGGAATCCAGGAAACTACTGTCTGACTACACTACTAGGAGAGAAACTAGAACAAATTATAATGGAGTCTATTTGTAGGCATATTGATAAGCCATTAACGTTAGAAGCCTCTTATTCGTGGTAACTACTCAATGGCTAGAAGTCATGATGGCTATATACTACCTCCATTAGCACAGGCAGTATGCCTCTCTATACCAGATGCTAGGGAGCATGAGTGAGAGGGGCATCTGGATGACCACTGTGGAAATAGAATGGACTAGGTAGGCTTTGGTCTGATCCAGCCTCAGGGCCCTTCTGATACTCCTAAAAACAGTTCAACAATGGAACCAAAGCCGTAGAGGGATGGTGGGCTCTCCATTGCTAGAGGTCTTCAACCAGAGGCTGCACAGCCATCTCTTGAAGGTGCTCTTACCAAGGATTTTTAGCATGGAGAAGAGGGTCAGACTAGATAGCCTCCAACGACCTCTCCAACTGGATAATTCCTGGACCCTTTGCTGAGGAGGGACTGTGGCTTTCCTGCCCTGCTTGCAAAATAACCCTTTCATCCAATCCAGCAGGGCTCTGCCTAGTATATGTTCATGTTTTTCCTGAGTTGTAGGTTACATCCACCTAAGGTCACTTAGCAACAAGCCCATTTTGCATTGTAACATGAGAGGCACATATTTAACAGGATATTATACAATGTCCCGCAGATGCTTCTCGGCCCTAAGTTTTTATAATTTAGGCATATTTGAGGAATCATTGATTTCTCCATTTTAGAATGTTTGAACACATTACACAGGGAGTGTGGTATGAATAGCGTTTATGATATGTTACTCTCAGCCAAGGCTAGTGTTTTAAGTTAAGAGTGGGGGAGAGAACTTATTTTCAATCAGCAAACCCATGGGATATTGTTATTTTATTTGCATTTCATTACTCCTGCATGGTGGCAAGTTTGGAATTTCCTCTCTCTGTGTGTGTGTGCAAAGCTTTTAATAAAGCTCCCATCTAACTCTTGTCTTTTGTGGAGGCCTCTGCTAATCTGTTGGGTGAGATTTCAGTGAGAAGAGCTGCTGGGATTATTCCTGTCATTTTTCCCACCCCCCATGGCCATGGAGTGTTGACTGCTAAATCTGGATACATACTTCGCATTTCTGTAACAGCTTTTTGCAACTATCCCATTAGTACACCGATGAAATTCCACTTTCCTGGCGCGCATCTAGACATATTCCATTGCTGCACCAAGAACCAGCGGAGGCCGGTGCCAAGAAAGGTGAGCCAGAAACCTCACGGCAGCCATGAACTCAGAATAATGGCTTTCAATCCAGCTAGTCTTTCTCAGCCTCAAACCCTTCCACAATCTCAGCAATATTGTGGAGGGATTTCAGAGCCCCTCCTCCCAGCCCTTGCCAAAGCCTCCAGAGGCAGAAGCAGCTTCCAGGATGGAGGAGGAGTCAGAGTAAACCCAGCAGGCCTGCCATGAAGCTTCCTCACAAGTAAGCAACTACTCTTTCATTCATCCACTCCATGTCTTACTTGGCCTATAAGAAATTGTTCTCAGGGCAGCTGACAGAAATGCTCACACATAAAGTCACGCTCGCAAGGGGGGCAGAGGGGGGGAATGAGCACGGCTGGAGAGAAGAGAGAAAGAGCCCTCAAGGCCAGCCCCACTGGCTCCATTGAGCCCTCTTACCAGTGGGCCAGATGGAGCCCAAAAGCAGGACGTGAATGGAAGAAACAGTCCTTCCTGCACGGGCTGATCCACTGTGCCTGTAGCCTCCGGTGCCTCCTCCAGCAGTCCCTGAAGGGCAGCAGGAGGCGGGAAAGTCACGCCCTGCTGACATCACCACACCAAGCAGGAGCGAAGACCGTGCAAGGGCTCCTAATGCAGTCTCCCTTAGGACCAATTGATATTCTTCCACTCATGTTTATTGAGATGGAGATTGTCATCTTGACATACTTTTGTTTTGCATTTCGCCTATGGTCAATCTGTGCCTTTATGCTTTAGTTCTCAGAACCGGAGGGGGGGGGGTGATCTTGCTTTTCATACCTTCAGTATTTGACTATTTTAACTTGAGCAGACTTGCATTATTTCATCTTCAAGCACCCCCTCTAACCCTTGTGGACACATGCGGATCGCACTGTGGAAGAACCCGAACTCACTCCACCCCTCTCTAGCAGCAGCACCACCACAGGGTGCTGTGGGGGAACGTGCCAGTATCACACTCACAGGAAACAGCTGGGTCAAGAAGGAAAGATTGTGAGGGCAGAAGGATCAGGGCCTGGGGCCTACCTCAATTCGGCCCGTGTCAGGCTGGAAGCCACAGGCAGGATCCTCGGTGGTCACACGGCACTGAATGGCACATCCGTTGATCCGCACATTGTCCTGTTTGAGGCCCAACTCAGGGAGACTTTTGCCCTCGGAGATGTGGATTTGGGCATGGACGAGGTCCACACTGGAGAGAGGTGAGACAAAGGGAGGGGGTTAGCCACTGCATGCGTATCATTGCCCAGTCATAGAATGCTGAGTGCAGGACATGCGTTGCCATCTTCAAAGCCAAGAACAACAGCTGTAACATTGGATTAAATGGGGCGGGGGGGGGGAGCACAGACTCTGCCGCTCACTCACAAGTGCAAAGGCCTGTCTTACGCACAGGAGGGAGATGACCATCCTGACCGTGAGCCTTGGGAAGGTTCAGAAAGCAGAAGGGCATTTTCCTGTGTTCCGGGCTTCTGAAAGGCTCAGCGTGACAGGATGAGCTCCTGCCCCTCAAGAGTTGGAGCTGGGAGGGAGACGGGGGAATTGCCCCCACAGTCATGCTGGGCTCTGAAGGCACGTGGAGCCCCACCAAAGGTCAGCAATCTGCCACGGCCACAAATTCTGACTGGCTCCTAAAGGCATAAATACTGGAGCTGTCTGAACCCTACACAAACAAGCAGAGGTGCCCAGTCCTCCAGTAAGCACAAGTTTTAAAATGCCTCCTTCCTGGCTGGGCAGCCTCTCTCCTTGGCCAGGTGGCAGGAAACAAAGGAGGTGAAGAGAAACGGATCAGGCCAGAATGGCTTAGGAAGGAGAAGCCCAGAGGCTGGAACATGGCCTGCAAAGCTGCTGGTTGGCATGCGGTGGAGAGAGACAGGAGGCGGCTGTGGAATCGGGGGGAAGGAAGGGGTGGTGTCGACGTCCTCCCAAGGCCCAGCACCCTCAGGCAGCCCCTGGGTCCTCTTCACCTGGCTGAGCTGCAGGACCTCGCCCAGACCCTGGCCTTTTGTGATTGGATGCCCAGTCACCAAGAAGCTCAGCTCTGCTGGCCAATGTAAGAAATGACCCCTGTCCTGCGCTCCATAAAATGGCTTCTTCTCTCCAGCCAGTTTTCTACTAGTGGACCGCCATTAGTGAGAGGCCCCTCCCATGATGAAAGCGATCTTTTGCAGCAGGGGGCATTTTGTATCCTGGGGGCTCCCCACACCACTGAGCACATGGGGCTTTAGCCTCCACAGATCCAACCTTGTGTGCTATCTTTCACCCTCATTACAGAAGGGACCCAGAGAAGCCGTGGGACCTCTGCGATGGAGGTAAACTAGGGTGACCAGATGACCGGAACCCCCTGGACAAGTCCGGAAAATTACCCAAAAATGAGGATCCGGCCGGAAATCCTCGTTTCAGCCCCCATATCTGGAAATTTTGCCTCCCCCGCCACCCATCTAGGCTCCTGCTGGGTCGCCGCCATCATGAGGACTCACCAGGAGCCCAGACCGCCGCTCTGGAAAGCCTAGAAAGGCCCGTTTTGAAACTTACATATTCGGCCCTTCCTAGCACCTAGCACCGCCCACATTACTTATCAACTCCTTGGGGGCTGTCACGATGGCGACGAGTCCTGAGGAGCCCGGATGCCTACGCAGAAGAGGTTGGAGAGGGCTGATTTCATCACTTCCAGAATCTGCCCTCTCCTGCCTCTTTTGTGCAGCCTCCAGCCTCCTCTCTACAGTGACTAAATCGGTCCTCTGCCGGCATGAGCCCGGCGGCGGCACGAGCTTGGCGGTGGTGTCGGTGGTGGCACGAGCTCAGCGGCGGCATTGGCGGCACGAGCTCGGCGGCAGTGAAGGCGGCACGAGCCCGGTGGCGGCGCCGTAACGAGTCCCACGGCGGCGCTGGAACGAGACCCGCGGCGGCGGCATGAGCCCGGCGGTGGCAGTATGAGCTCGCCGGCAGTGAAGGCGGCACGAGCCCGGTGGCGGCGCCGGAACGAGTCCCACGGCGGCGCTGGAATGAGACCCGCGGCGGCGGCATGAGCCCGGCGGTGGCAGTATGAGCTCGCCGGCAGTGAAGGCGGCATGAGCCCGGCGGCTGCAGCATGAGCCCGGCGGCTGCAGCACAAGCCCTGCAGCGGTGGCATGAGCCCAGTGCCGCTGCCGGCACAAGCCCCGTGGCAGCGCCAAAACGAGCCCCGCGGCAGCGGCACAAGCCCAGCGGTGGCAGCGGCGGACGAGCCCCACGGTGGCGGCAAGCTTGGCGGTGGCACAAAAATGATAGCTGGGCTCAGAGAAACATTTGAAGGCACAACCTAGCTTTGCTTCCCCATCATAGCCTTTCCCAGAGTGTTTTCTGAAAGGTACGTGCTGTCTGCCTTCAACATTTATTCACTGAAAGTGTTCTTTGGACACAGAAGCGAAAATGGAGGATCACAACTTCATCTAAAGAACCCATAAATAACTGTGAGTAGGCAATGACTAGCACACAATAAATCTACCCCCACCCTTTAATCCCAGCGGGTCCCAGGGAGGGAGGAGGGAGGGTTGTAAACAAAAGCTAGCAATTGGAAATCCCTCTCCTAATTGTTGGCTTTTGTTTAAAACTCTCCCCCCTCCCTCTCCAGGACTGGCCAGGATGAAAGGGCGGCAGCGCAGGCGCGGGCAGAGCCTCCGAGGCTTGATTCACACTAGGCGGGGTGAAGCGCTCCGAAGCGGCTTGTGGTGCAGGGAGGGTGCATCGAGGACGATGTGTAGATCTGCCCCCAATGTAAAAAAAACCCTAAGTCTCTTCCTGTATCCCAACTCTCTCTACAAAATAGTAGAATACTTGACAGTCCTATGCATATGTTCTTACCTTTTAGTCAGGAAAGTCCTCAAGGCTTTTTTAAAAATTTTCCATGGTCTTCTCCTGAGTTCTGTTGTTTTTACATGTCTTATGGATGGTTTTGATTGCAACTGGGTTTTTTTTGTTGTTTGTTTGTTTATTTGTTTTAATATTGGGGTGAGATGGCTGATTTATTATTGTCACTGGCTTTAATTATTTCTGATGTTTAATGTTATTTTTTATTTTGTGAGCCACCTTGAGTAGGCTTTGGACACTAAAAGATGGTTGAAAACTATTTAAAATAAATAAATAACTCACATATTTGATTACTCTGATCTACTGCTTTTCCCCATATGGGTACCCAATTCTTACCACAACACACCATGATTTTTGGTTAAAAATCCTAACACATGTTCATTCGCATACTTGTGCGGGACTAGACACATGTAAATGAGGACACAAGGTGACAATTAATTCATGTTCCTAGAGGAAACAAGTTATATAAGCAAGCTGAAAGAAAGCAAAATACCAGGGAAAAGGATGCATTTTATTATTTCTGCCTTGTGCAGCAACATTTGTGCAAGATACCTTGCCAACTTTCATAGTGTTGTAGAGAAATCACAATAATCATTGCATTGACTCTGGAAGCTTTAGATCATGCAGGTAGTCCAGCAGTTTCTCAATACAGAACACTAACATGATTCTATTTCTCAGTATAGGGTTGCCAGCATACCAGAGGAAATCACCTGTCTTGCTCCTATGCCTTTATCAGCAGCTTATATGTAAGAATCAGTACATGAAAAAATTCTTGGCATGGCAATAAGCACCAGCTGAGATATACATGTCCGGATGCTATTAAAAGCACAAGAGCAGGGTCAGGTTAGAGAAAACATTGGCAACCCCACCATCCCACCCAGCAAGCGTCATCTATGATTGTGCAGTTAGGTGATTTTCTTATGCTGCTTTTGTGTTTTTAATAACCTTTTTGGGAGGACCTTTCTGTTGACTTTGTGATTGTAACACATTACGAATAAGATTTTGTATGTGCATGGGGGGGATGCATGTACATACATTTATAGGCATGTTTAAATCCGGATGCACTCATTCATACCAAAGAAAACAAAACAGTTGTATTGCTTGTTGAGGAACTATTGTGTGTATATGATTGTGCCTATACATAATATACAGGAAAAAGATTAGTAACTCCAAAATTGTTTTTACTCAAATAATATATAGTGCCTGCCTTCAAAGCCTATTTTCACTTAAATACCTTATTGAAAGGGTAGTATAGTGCAGGCACTATACTAGAGTGACCATATACAAAAGAAGGCAGGGCCCCTGCAACTTTAACTGTTGTGATGAAGAGGGAATTTCACCAGCAACTAATTGCATACAAAGGACACTGGCTGAAATTCCCTTTTCTCTACAACTGTTAAAGTTACATGAGCCCTGACCTCCTTTTCATATGGTCAGCCTAATTTATAGGGGTTATAAAAACTGCAATGTATGGCTTTTCAGTTCATTTTTAGCATGTAGGACAAGACATCAGCTGACTGTGAAAAGAGTGTTTGAAATTTCTTGTGTTTTTAGCAGCAGTTTGAACTGAACAGTTTTATACAAAATGAAAGAGATTGAAGTGTTCCTCCTCTGTCTTTGGACATCAGAGAATACTTTTCTGACAGAAGAAGTAATTAGCTGGGGTTACAAATGAGAACAAGGCAGACAGGTGTGTAGATATGCTTCTCCAGGAGACTTAATCGGTTTTCTATAATTAAAATCCCAAGTTTGTGTTGCATTTTAGGTCACAGATAGCACGAAATGTAATAATGTTTGCACCACAATAGTGCTCATAGGAACAACTTTGCCACCTCTGATGGAAATATGTGAGCATAAAGAATTAAATGTATATTTAAATATATGTTATAATATATTTGGAGATGTGTTATGTTAAATATATGCTGTTTTGCCTATAATGTGTTTGCACTGTTAGGTGTGGTTGAAACCATTGTTCTTAAGCACATGTGTAAGTAGATGCAGCCTTGCATCTGTTTTGGAGTCAGTATATGTCTGTATTCAGGTAATTGAAAACTGATTTAAATGTGAGAGGATCCTCATGGAGTCAGCCAAAACTTATTAGCTGGGTAAGCAATCCACACATCTAGCATAACATTTCAATGGCTCTTTCTTTTATGCATGTAGCTTCAGCATCTGATGCAGTTCTCAATTGACCATACCTCACTGGTGCAGAAATACTTAAGTCACACAAACTTAAGAGCCTTTAAAGTTACACCACCAATACAGAACAGCCTTAAAATTCAGGTTTTTGTGGCTTTGAGGTCTGGTCTTTTGGAAGGCAGGCAGGGGCACTGAATGTTCCCGTATGGCTATAACTACCTCCTTTTGTGCTGCCACCAGTTTCTCCTGCTCTGATGTTTCTGGAGTTAATGCAGATGTGTACAGATATAAAAATGGAAGCCATGAATAAATAACCAAGGTGTGTATGTAGGTGTGTTAATAGTGAAAGTGTGGCAATGACTGGAAGAAGGCAGGGCCTGTAGCAGGGGCCAGCACCCCAAACTGGTGAGAGCAGCTGGGCAATGAGAGTCTGGGAGAGGATCACTCTGTTGGAGGGATGCATGGAAGAGTCTCCACCTAAAGCAACCAGCTTGCCAAGACACAGCATTGGAATGTCAAACCTGGAAGTTAAGATGTTTGGGGAAGAGGAGGAGAAACAGGATCCTTATAAAAGCCTATTCTGCTTTTGTGCTCTCTGCTCATACAGATTTAACTTGATGAATCTGTCCTGAGATTCTCCCTCCTCTCTCTTCTGAGATTTGATACCATGTTACCATGTGAAAAATTTGTCAGGGCTGGTGGGCAGGGACTTCATTTTAATCAAATGGTCAGGAAAAAAAACCCCAACCATTCTCTTTCAAGAAAAAAAGCACACCTGCAACCTTATTAAAGTAAAATCACTAAAATTGGCTCTAAATGTATGGGCAAAATGTTTAGTGCATTGGCAATATTTTATTGGCATTTTGGAAGTTTGCACAATTGCACAAATAAGAACGGAAATAACAAGTCAGTTAACTTATACAGGTTTGCATACTGCCATCTTCTGCCTGTCCAGACAAAATAATTGCTGACACATGGATCCTTGCCTACACAAGTTAACATTATTTGAACCACTATGAATACATTACATATTCTTTTGAGTCATGATTTCCTGTCCAAGTTGAGCCTGCTGGGACAGATGTCCCTATTACCCTTCTTGGTGGCCGGCCCTGGTGGTGGGCACGCCCCTTGGGACGGTTATGTTGTCCTCCTTTTTGGTTTCTAAAATATGGTCACCCTAGCTAAGCACACAGCCCCAAGGTCTCTGTGTTGCTATCTGAATAGAGCTTGTTGCTTCTTGTGATCTGTGCATTACGCTTCCATCTGACATTTCTCACAGCCACATTATAATGCTGGCTGATATTCAGCTTGGGATCAACTGAGACATCTAAGATCCTTTTCACATGTAATCCGCCAAGCCAGGTCTCCCCAATCTCATATTTGTGCTGTCAAGTTCCTTTGAATGTTGGCTCTGCCTCCCAACTTGGTTAGCATCTGCTCTACATCCTCATCCAGGTCATTTATAAAACTGTTGAGTAGCACAGGCCCCAGGACCAGGTCCTGCGGCACTTCACATGACACCTCCCTCCAGGGTGATGCAGCAATTAAGGAGCACGCTCCGTGACAGCCAGTGTGGTGTAGTGGCTAGAGTGTTGGACTGGGAGCTGGGAAAACTGGGTTCTAGTCCACACTCAGCCATGGAAGCTTACTGGGTGACTTTGGGCCAGTCACAGACTCTCAGCCCAACCTACCTCACAAGGTTGTTGTTTTAAGGATAAAAACAGAGAGGAGGATTATGCATGCCACCTTTGGGTTCCTTGCAGGAAAAAAGGTGGGATATAAATGTAATGTAATATTTATTAAATAAATAAATAAATCAGCTATGGATCCACTAACAATCTTGTTGTCCAGCTTGTCAACACAGATAGCTTGGGGGATTGTCAAATGCTTTGCTGAAATCAAGATATACTATACTCACAGCATTCCCACAATCTACCTAGCTAGTCACTTTATCAAAAAGGAGATAAGGTTGGTCTGGCATGACTCATTCCTAGCAACTCCTAGATTGGTCTGGCTCCTAGAAACCAATGCACCCTTTCCTAGATGCTCACAGGCCCTGCTATGATTTTACCAATTCAGTACAGCCCAGGGTTGTTTTGGCAATGCTCCAGTTGCATCCTCAGCCCTTGCGTCTTGCCACCTCCTTGCTAGTCTCTTGACTGACAAATTCCCATTGTTCCAGCCCACATGGGTTAGACTCCTCGGACTCAGCCATTGCCTAAAACTAAACCTTTGCTGCCCTGTTAATACGGACCTCCTTCCTTGGCCCTAACTACAACCCAGCACTGAAAAGATGGCAGAATCCCAAGTACAATAACTTTCCACGTACACATGTGCTAACTGGTGCCTGCAAACGCTTTGTGTTCAGAAGCCTCCAGGTTTCACCTCAGGCATCTCCAGGTAAAAGAAACATGGGTAGCAGGGAACAGGCCTTGGAGAGCCACAGTCAGTCAGAGGAAATGGCCCTGCTGGTCTAGGTGGCCTGGCTCAGTATAAGGCAGCTACGTGAGCCTCGCAAATCCAGCTCTCTCCCCCTTCCAGACAGGGATCAATCTGGATGTCCCAACTCCCTGGGCTGCTTTCTCCATTCACCACTCCTCTCCCCTCTGGAAGATCTCCTTGCTCTCCCCAAGTAGCCTCAATCTGCCTCTAACAAATGGAAGTGCTGCCAAGGAGGCCTTCCAGCCAGCACTGATGCCCAGGCAGCGCCCCCACCCCACCCCAAATACAGTGGGCCAAACTTCTCAAAGAGGAGTTAGAATAGAGAGTTCATGGATGATGTTCTTAAAAATCGATCTCCTTAAAAAACAGCCCATGATTCCCTCCCTCTGTCGCACCACCAATGTATATCATCGTGTTTATCCATCAATTGTTTTTTTAAAAATGTTGCCTCTCATTTCGACATTGCTATTAAAACAGTGGTTGCATCGACATGAAGCAGGCAGGGAGCAGCAGTGAGGCTGTCAGGCACCAGACACCTCCAGGATAGCTGGGAGGGGGCAGGCTGGGAATAGAGAGCCTGTGCTGGGTGGGTGGGGGAATAACAGATGCCTCATGAAAAACAGCACGCCTGCCTGCCTGCCTGCCTGCCGCATCCGGCCCAAAGGTCCTGTCACCCAGCACCGTTTTCTGCGGTCCACACAAGAAGGCCTTGCAGGCAAGTTTCCCCCCAAGTTGGGATGCAGAGATATACTGTCTCTGAAGATGGAGGTTCCATTATGATTGACCCCCCCCTTCTCCTTCTCCATGAATTTGTCTAATCCGTTTCACGCCATCCAGGGCAGTAGCGGTTCTTGTGCCAGTAAATTCCATCAATTAATTATGTAATGGCAAAGAGATATTTTCTTTTGTTGTGAATCTATTTCCAAGATTTCTAGTTTTACAAAAGTGTGTGGGGTGTGTGTGAAGAAAGCCTCTCCATCCAGTTTCTTCAGAGTATGTATAACTTTATAAACTTCCACTGTTTTCTACCGCCATGTGTCCTTTTTCTAGACTAAAAAGTCCCTTGTGCAATTTGCTACTGGAACGTGTGCTCGAGGCATCGGTCCTGGAACCTATAGGACCCACAATTTGGGGCTGGCCTTGGTGGTGCTGGGGTGCAAGGGGGGTTATGAAATGAATGTACACATGTCTCACGCACATATCCCATAACTATACAGAGGTAGCAAAAAGGCCTTGCTATGGATCCACCATCTCCAGAATTAACTGAATTCAAATGACTTGATGGGGGAGGGGGAGGGGAAGGGGAAGGGGGGAGCCGTTCCAGGAACCTGAAGGGTTGTTTTGGGAAGGTGGGGGAGGTGCCAGTCACACAGCTGCTTGTGACCAGGGAATGAGAAGATATGGGGTGGGAGCCTTTGACCCACAAGAGAAAGAGAGGAGCCTTTGACCCACAAGAGGAGCTTGCTTGGTGCTGCAGCACCAGCAAACACCACAGCTGGGAGGGCAAGGTGGAAAGGCCGCTGCTCTAAGCGGAAGAGAGGGATGGTGGGATGCAGTGGGGATCCCCACCCAGGAGCCAGCTCTCCTGCAACTCACCAAGAGCCTTGCCCCTTCCAGGAGGGTCAAAGGGGGAAGCTGCCAGAGCTAAGAAGGCAGCGCACGCTGCAGACAAGCTAAGCCTTGCATCTCTACAGGGCTTCCTTGCTGCATCCACCCCACCCTTAGCCCCTCCTCTGATACCCAGAGGTGGTAGAGGTGGTAGTGGCAGGGGAGGCAGCTCCCAAGCCTGCCAGCAGCAGGTCGATACAAAATGCAGCCCACGGGAATGCACCGGCATGTGCCCTCATGTGCACATGGACAAAGGCAGGGCACACTGGCCTCACGCCGGGGAGGAGGCAGCATCATGGCTCTTGGCACTCAAACCACCCACGCCCACGGAGCTGCATCTCTTTCTTAAGCAGCATATCTCTTTCTTTAAAGCACACAAACAACTACGGGGCCTCTTTCTCATTCAGACCTCTTCAACTCTACCATTTCGAAAGGTCAGCTCAGGACACAGAAATACTGATCAACCACAGAATTCAGATTTATGATGATAATGATTTCCTACTACTACAAATGCATACCTTGTCATTCTGTCAAATAGTCAAGGAGGCTTGAGGTCAAGTATAGAAACAGTACACAATTATAAATAAACAACAACTCCAATAAAAACAGTAAAACAAAAAACCAAATAGCAGTGATGGGGCCACCAGGTGAACCTTTACAGTATTGGGAAGCTGTTTGAAACCTTGGGAGATACAGCTGAGAAGGCCCTGCCTCAAGTATACACCATATTTATGATGGGGTGGGGGGTGGGCAGAGGCTGAAGCATGGCCTCAGAGGTGGAGATAATGGCCAGGCTCATATGCAGAAAAGTGCTTCTTGAGATATTCTGGTCCCAGGTTGCACGGGACGTTAAGGGTTTTTCTGAATGAGGTTTTTAACCCATCACTTTACCAAAACTTCTGCTTCAAAATTCTTTGTGGGATTAAGATCAGTTCTTTTACACATGTTTTTCCCCAAGAGCTTTCTTTCTCTGCCTTCTTATATTTTCCATTACATAACCACTAGATTCTGCCGTGGTAAAGCAGAATTGTGCAACTGCACTAGGGTTTGATTCCCCCATTCTCAAATATACCTGTCATATGCATGCCCGTTCCCTGTGGCATTCACATGTGCTGGTAAACTGACACGAGACACTCACTTCAGTGAGACTTCTTTTTACTGAGGAAATCTCATGGTAAAAGGCTTAATGGTTACACACTCCCAAAAAACACTTAAAGCTGAATGATGGTCAGAAAGCTTTAGACTCCATTCCTGATGTGATCCTTCAGGCAATCACACAAGGGGGGGGGGAGTTCTTGAAAGGCTGAGCAAACCATCTCAAGGGAGCAAACCATCCTAAAGGAGCTTCCCCAGATGCTGCATACGCTGGCAACTCTGGGAACATGGCCCACACCCACAAGATCATGGGAAGGGTAAAATCTCAGGCACAGGAGTCCCATGCTTTCTGCTAGCACTGGCAACTCCCTGCCACCTGAATCTGGCAGAGAAAGATCATGCACAGTCAAACCCAGCCTACTGAACGCTGAGCTGAACAGGTAAACATGATCACAGGGAAGGTAAAATCTCAGGCACAGGAGTCCCTGCCACCTGGGTCTGGCCACAAACACACAATCCACAGCAAATGCAAGTTCAAGTCTATGAAAAGTGTCACAGAACTTTCATGGCACAGTCCTTAGAAATCTAATGTCCATGTGCAGAGTGCTTTCAAAGTCCCAAACGGAGATGGAATCCAAACAGGAGGGATTTCAGACCTCACATCGAAAGATGAAATCTAGCAAAGCTCTTCAGCTTTGTTGCCCTACTTATAAATGGAGGCCTAGCTATTCAAAGCCACTTGACAGACACGCCCTGTGACCTGTAAAACATGCCCATGTGCCAACAGGGTGGGACTGTTCAGCCCAGGCTATCATCTGAGTTACTCCTTCCATAAGTGCTCCCCCACCTTTCCAAAACACTCCCAAGTTCCCAGAGAACCAGCAGCTTCAAGGCCGAGACAGGGAATGAGCAAGCTACTCCAATGGGAACTGCTGACAGAGACCCACTTGCATAGACATTCCAAAACTGTTCCTAATAAATCTACCTACATTCAACAAGGTCTCCAGCCTTGTTGAAGACTTATACCTGACAATACCAGACTTTCCCTGATCAATACCCCCCAAAACAACCACATGTGATAAGGACTGCAAAGAATGGGAGAAGCCCTGGAGGAGGATGAAGTTGTGTAAAGTGCTGCTAACTACCGTGAGGAATCACGAGCACACAATAAATGCCTTGTGTAGAAAAGCTCTATAGATCAAGACTAGCACCTCAAAACACACTGGCAGCCATTGAAGCTGCTAGAAGATCTGATTTGAAGATCACATGAAGATCACCGACCCTAACTTCTGGCCTGTCTTCAAGGACAGTCCCACATAAAGTACATGACGGCCATCTAATCTGGAGGTGACTGAGGCCAGGTGGAGCTGAGAGAAAGCACCCTTGGCCCTTGCTGCACCTGGAAGCAGGGCTGGATCCAGGAGTACTCCCAAACAGTGATGCTCCTGGTGCTTCAGGCAGAATGCAGCTCCATCCAGCATGGATGGCACAGCTATGCCTCCATCCCCAGGACCACCAGCACACGTGTCTTGCCTGGATTAAGCTTTGATCTCTGCCCCTAGAAACCATTTCAGGACCTGCACTGCCTCCCCAGGTTTGGAAGATGGAAAGGAGTAATACTGCACACAGATGACACCTACTTTCATGTTCTTAAAATAAAGATCAAGATTCTAGTCCACATGGTGGAAATTTGGGGGAAAGGCTCCAGGAGCCTTTTCTTTTCTCAGAGTTGGAGACAGAGATCAGACGTCTAGGTCAGGCCAGCTGTGCCTGTTTCTGTGGCAGAACAGATGGGTTCATTATTACCACAAGTAGGCAAAAAGCCTCCTCCATCCAAACAAAGATGGCAAAGCAAAGTTTGCCCGTGGATTGCCATCTAACATCTAGCCAGATGGCTGCATCAGCTGCAGAAGAACCATCATGCCTGGAAAACGGAAGGAAGGCAGAAGAATTAGAAACGAAAATTGCTGGCCTGTGCCCCACCCCCAACTCCATGCCAGCTTCCTTCTTCATATCCTCTTGATCCTCCTAGGCAGTAATTCCCAAATGGTGTCCCAGAAGGAGATAATAATTCTCCAGGTGGGAGATGAAGATTTTCAATACAGAAAGAACTAAGGATTAGGGTTTTGCCATGTCAAAACTAGCCCACACCAGGAGAGTCCAGTGCACCTCTGGGTGATTACCATGTGTCTTCCAATCCAGCTCTGCTTGGGGGCAGGTTGTTCTGTGCATCAGTGAACTGCAGGTGGTTGGATGAACCATAGAATCATTGCATTGGAAGGGGCATTTTGGCCATGGGATCCAATTCGGTGCAGGAATCCAGTTCAAAGAATCCCTGACAGATGCTTGTCCAGTCCCCGCTTGAATACCTCCAGAGGAGGAGAGCCCACTACCGCCCTGACTGGTCTGATTAGAAAGTTCTTCATGATGTTTAACAGAAATCTGTCTTCCTGCTCATTATTTTGTGTCCTACAGTCTGGGATGATAGAAAACAGGTTGCAGCCCTCTTCTGTATGATAACCTTGAGAGACCTGAAGAATGCTCTCGTATCCCCCCTGCCGTTTCCTCTCTAGGCTAAACATACCCCATTCCTTCCATCTTTCCTCATAGGATTTTGTTTCTAGTCTCTTGATCAGATTTGGACCCCTTCTCTGAACTCACTCCAATGCATCTGAATCCTTCTTAACATGTGGTGTTCAGAACTGGACACAGTATCTCAGGTGAGCCTGTCGAACACAGAAAAGAGTGGAACTCTTACTTCCCATGATTTAGAAACTATATTTCTGTTGATGCAACCCATAATTGCATTTGCCCTTTTTGACAGCCACATCACAACTATAACTCCAAGATCCTTTTCACATGTACTGTTGGCAAGCCAGGTTACCTCCCATCTTATACCTGTGCATTTGATTTCACTTTCCTAAATGAAGAAATGCAGGTTGCTTACCTGTAACCGTAGTTCTTCGAGTGGTCATATGGGCTCGCACCGACGCCGAGCCCCGTTCGGGAAACTTCAGTAGCTAGCTTACAGTTTTGGCGGGAACCCCTCCCCCCACCATCCTACTGCGCATGTTCGGGGCTCCCGCCTACCTCAGTTCTATGAGACCACTCGGCCTTGCGACCAAGGTAGAGCAACAGCAAAAATAAATTAAGCATGCCCAGAAAACCACTTGGCAACAACAGCGTTGCCAAGAGGGGATGGTGGGTGGGTTGTGTGACTGCACAGATGACCACTCGAAGAACTACGGTTCTAGGTAAGCAACCTGCATTTCTTCTTCGTGGTCTCTGTGCATCACACACTATGGGCGAATAATAAGCAAGACTTACCGGCGGTGGGTCAGCACGCTGTTGAATCACTGAATTACTGGCATATGGAAGAAAGGACTGCTCTTCCGAAGGAGGCGTCCCGTGCAGCCATGATGTCGAGCCGGTAATGCTTAATGAAAGTTGAGGCATTAGACCCAGTAGCAGCCTTAAAGAGATCAGGAATGGACGCTCCACGTACAAGGGCCGTGGAGGTTGCCTGTCCTCTCGTGGAGTGTGCTGAAAATGAGGTAGGTGGCTGCTTGCCAAGTATTTGGTAAGCGAGAACAATGGTGTCTACAATCCAATGTGAAAGATGCTGTGAGGACACCGCCAAGCCTTTGGCCTTCCCCCCGTAACAGATGAAGAGTTGGCGAGATTTGCGGTAACATTCAGATCTGGACTTGTAAAAAGCCAACGTACGCCTAACATCTAGGGTATGTAATCGAGAACATAAAGGGTTATCAGAAGCCCTGAAAAATGTAGGAAGAACAATGTCCTGGTTAACGTGGAAAACAGAGGTAATCTTGGGAACAAACGTAGGCCCAGGGGGCAACACAACTTTATTGGGAAAGAACTGCGTGTAAGGGGGGGTCTACTATCAGAGCTGCAAGCTCTGATGCACGTCGGGCAGACGTGATCGCCACTAGAAAAACTGTTTTTAGAGTCAGAAGACGACGGTCAATAGTTGCTAAAGGTTCAAACGGTTTAGAGGTCAGAGCCGTTAGAACTACGGACAGGCTCCATTGAGGCACTAATGGGCAAAATGTTGGAAACATATTTCGTAGGCCCTTGAGGAAGGTCTTGGATGAAGGATGGGTAAAGACGGAAAACCCGTCAACCAAGCAATGGTTTACTGAAATGGCTGCCAAATAAACGCGGATAGAGGAAGGCTTCAGGCCCGCTACGTGAAGTGAGTAAAGGAACTTGATCACACCTACTATAGGGCCCAAATGACAGTTAAAACCGTTATCTGTAGCAAATGTCTGGAAGCGCTTCCACTTTCTGGCGTACGATTTTCTGGTAGCAGGTTTTATGGCTGCCTCGAAAATGGCCCGTATGTCGGGGGTGACGGTTAGGTCCTGCCATCTGGCTGAATTCTCCAGGCCGTTAGTCTCAAAGTCTGAAGGTCTGGGTGCAGTATCTTGCCCCCGTTCTTGGAGAGGAGGTCTGGATTGCTGGGGAGGTGCCAAACCTGGTGCCTCACTAGTCGAAGGAGTGGTGTGAACCACGGCTGCCGAGGCCACCAAGGGGCTATCATAATTGCTTCTGTCTGGTACTGGTGGGCTCGGGCAACCGTTTTGGCTATTAAGGGGAAGGGGGGGAACATGTAGAGGAAACCCCTGGACCAGTTCCATTGGAAGGCATCCCCTAGAGAGGCATTCCCTATCCCTGCCCGGGAACAGAAATCCGAGCAAACAGAGTTGGCAGGAGTCGCAAAAAAGTCGATAGACGGTGTGCCCCATTTGGGGACAGCTTTGGGGACAGCTCCCATTCGTGGGTGTCGAGGAAAGTGTGACTGAGAGCGTCTGCCCTCTCGTTGTCTGTGCCTGCAATGTGTAGAGCAGACAGGCGTATTTGTCTGGGAATGGCCCAGTGGAGAATGTCCATAGTCAAGTGAAGTAGGCAGTGGGAGCGAGTTCCTCCTTCCTTGTTTAAATACCAAACAACGGTCGTATTGTCGGATAGCACGCGAACATGATGTCCGCGCAACAGAAGTTGAAAGGCATGAAGCGCCCTCTTCACCGCAAGAAGTTCTAGCATATTTATGTGAAGGAGTCTCTCCAAACGTGACCATCTTTCTTGAATGCTTAGGTGGCTGAGATGTGCCCCCCAGCCTTCTAAGGACGCATCTGTTGTTATGATGCGGGACGGTCCCGGACCCTGAAAAGGCATCCCTCGCGACAGATTGTGTGGATTGGACCACCACTTGAGAGAAGAGCAGACTCGGTCTGGAACGGTAAGTATAATTCTGCGAGGGTCCTGGTCTGGAGAGAAGTGTTTTAGAAGGAATTGCTGCAGGGGGTGCACGTGAAGGCGAGCCCAGCGCACGACGAACACTGCTGAAGCCATGAGGCCTAGCAGACGGAGAATTGTGAAGGCCGACGCATGTTGGGTAAGTTGTAGGTGCGTGGCCAGGTCCCGTGTCGTGTGCCTTCTTTTGTGAGGAAGGAATGCGCGGCCTAGTATCGAGTCGAGAAGTACGCCTATGAATTGAATTGTCTGCGTAGGTTGAAAAATGGATTTTTCCATGTTTATTTGCAGGCCGAGAGCCAAAAGAAGCGACGAGACCGTGTGGACGTCCTGGACTGCTTGGCGTTCAGATGGAGAGACGATTAACCAATCGTCCAGGTAAGGGTACAGCTTGATATCCCTGGAGCGTAGATGTGCGCAGACTGCTGACATGCATTTTGTAAAGACTCTTGGCGCGGTCTTTAGACCAAATGGAAGTACCGAAAATTGGTAGACCTGCCGACCGACGACGAAACGGAGGTACTTTTGGTGTGAGGGATGAATGGCAATGTGAAAATAAGCGTCCTTGAGGTCGATTAGGGTGAACCATCTGCGCTTTTTTAGCAGAGGTAGAATAACTGCTAGGGTTACCATGAGGAATTTCTTTGGTTTGATGAACTTGTTGAGGTGCCTGAGATCCATAATAGGGCGAAGGCCCCCGTCCTTCTTTGGTACCGTGAAGTAGCGTAAATAGAAACCAATCTTTAGCTGGGAGATTGGAACTGTTGTGATTGCACCCTTGTCTAAGAGCGCTGATGTTTCCTGGAACAACGCGTCTGAGGGTGGCGTAATCTTCACGGTGCCAAGAGGAGGAGGGACTTGCAGGCACTATACTAGAGTGACTATATACAAAAGAAGGCAGGGCTCTGCAACTTTAACTGTTGTGATGAAGAGAGAATATCACCAGGAACTAATTGCATACAAATGACACTGGCTGAAATTCCCTTTTCTCTACAACTGTTAAAGTTATATGAGCCCTGTCCTCCTTTTCAGATGGTCAGCCTAGTTCCGTGTACATGACGTCGAAGATCCGATCGTCCACTGTCTCTTGCAGTTGTTGGTGCTCAATACCGAGCAACTGTGCCATCCGCATCATCTGGTCGGAAAAGTTCCCGAGTTCCATCGATGGAGAAGCCCTGTCAACAGTCCCGACGCCGTCTGAGGGAGACGGTACTGATGGGGCCGGCGATGGTACCGAAGACGTATCTGATGCATAATCCTCGACTGAAGAGGTAGGATCCCTCTGCTGATGCAGTACCGATGCTGGAATGGAGGTTGAAGCAGGCCGTCGACGTCGATGGGAGTCCTCGGAAACAACTTCCTGTGGCTGGATAGGTGGTGCTGCCCGTGGTCCGCTAGATAGTTGCTTTCCCATGTAGGGATCAAAACGGTATCGAGGTTCTCGGTACCATGACTTGATAGGAACGATCAGAATAGGCATCCCAGTTACGCGAGCGGGATCTCGAGCGGAATCTGGAACGGTAGGTACTGCATCTAGACGTGCGTGACAGCGGGGAGGATGGATGGTGAGTTACCACCAGGTCCTGCTGTTCCACCGGAATCGTCTCCATAAGATCTATTTCAGAAGAACAGTCCACTGGTATCAGAGACGGCATCGAGGTTACAGGGGGCAATGAGGAAGCCCGGGCCGCAATCGCGGTTGATCTGTGGCGTTCGTGCGGTACCGACACCGACGATAGTGGTGATATGGAGAGCGTGGTGGACAGTCTACGGCGTTCCTGTGGCACCGATGCTGACGGTACTGAAGAAGCGATCTCTTTCGTCGGTAATGGGGTGGACGGTCTCGGCGACGGAATCGACTGTGTCGATTGCAAGGGCGACTTCGAGGTCGGTACCGAGCCTTTTCGCGGCTTGCTGGCGGATTTCAGTGATTTTGACAACTTATCCCTGGTCTTGCTCTTCTGTTTCTTTTGAGCTATGACCGTAGTGGATGGTTGAGAAGCCGGTTGGCTAGACTCCTGAGCTGCTACCTGTAAAGAGGGCGAGCTAGGGGATGCTGGGATTGAGCGATTTACTGGCGCAGGCCTACGCTCCCCAGAAATAGATGGCGGCGACTCCATTAGGGCTGGGCGAGGTCTGTCGACTGCTGAGAGGGCCGTGCTCCAGAGAATACAACGCAAACGGTCGGCACGGTTACGACAGGTTTGCCGAGAAAAGCTCATGCAATGAGAACACGAGTCAACAATATGCGCTTCACCAAGGCAAAGAGAATGTCCATCAGTAAGCGTTAACTTAGCTCGGCATTTCGAGCAATGCTTAAAAATGTATAAGCTGGTGCAGGCCTGAAAACAGCCTATCTAAACTGAAGTTAAAACCTGATATAATGTATTTTATTTTATTTTTACGAACAAGTAACGAACTAACAACTATAAACTATCTAAGCTAACTATAAACTTTAAAAAAATTTTCCACAGAATCAATACGAACGAGTAGAAGAGAAGAAGTCTCCCGCGAGGCGATCAGCGCAGCGGTCGAAGAAGAACTGAGGTAGGCGGGAGCCCTGAACATGCGCAGTAGGATGGTGGGAGGAGGGGTTCCCGCCAAAACTCTAAGCTAGCTACTGAAGTTTCCCGAACGGGGCTCAGCGTCGGCGCGAGCCCATATGTGTGATGCACAGAGACCACGAAGAAGAACTTTGCAGTTTTCTCTTTTAGGCAGCACTTCCCCCTCCAACTATGCCCATGGTCGAAACTGGCTTGGTAGACGCACCAACTCTAACCCAGAAGTCAGAGTTTTTAAACCCAGACGCATGGAGACTGGCATTGGGGACTTTCCACAAATGCTCAGGTGCACTCTTGCATATTCCAGAACTGATATCCTGGCACTGAAATCAGATTTTTGATGAGACTTTGCAGAACAGGTAGGACAGTGATGAGAGGGTGTCGGGTCCAGATCCCATTGAGGTAGCACTGAAAAGTCTTTTAGCATTTACCTTATGGTATAAGCACATGTAAGAGCTCCATCACATCAGAGATTTATCGCACTCTTGCCATGCCTGGCATGTGTTTTTGCAGCATGATACTTACATGACATTGTCCCTGTCCTGCGCTCATCTTGCCTCTTCCTGTTTTCCATCTTACTTTGGAGCAGGAAAAGTCTGTTTTCCCCCTGCTCCATGCACAATAAAACTACTCTTCCCTCCCATGTATTCCTGTACTTGCACGATATTGGGCCATCTCTTTTTTGTTGGGCGTGTGTGTGTCTTGCTGACAAAAGAGGAGGGCAGGGCAGTTCTCTGCTCAACTGCTCAACCGTGAAGGGGGAGGGAGGGCGCCTGAACATCCTACGGAGAAGGTGAGCGAGGCTGCTGCCGCCCATGCCCAGGACTCGGTCCCATTCAACTCTATGGTTCTTACTCCTGAGTAGGCATGTCTAGGTTTCCTGTTGAGAACAATGTCGGCTTCCCCTTGTCATGGCAACACTGACTGCAAACTTCTCCAAAAACTAATTGTAATTCTTTCTCGTAATTTCAGGCTGCCATACTATTGTATTTGTGCAGAAATAATACATATTATATTAAAAATTAACTGCAGGGAGAAGGAGAAAGTAGGAGGCAGGACATTTTGCTGGCATAGTAGTGATACAAATGAGCTGAAACAGCGCAACAATGCACAGACGTGAAATTGCCCAACACTCGACTCGCTGAGGAAACGGAGGGGGAAACCACGGATGCAAACCGGGGGAAAAAGGTAGGCATGATGGAGCCCTAATCAAGGATATCCAAGTAATACAGGTGGATGCTGCTTTGTGGGAGACAAAAGGAGAGCAAAGCTCTGGTGCTATGTAAAAATATATTTTTCTTTATTTCTTATATCTTATCTTCTGTATGCTCGACGCGTTTCGGTTGTGAAACCTTCGTCAGGAGCTACACAAAAACTAAAATACAAACATAAAATCATTAAAAATTGTCTTAAGCTAGCATGAAAACAACACCCATTCACAAACTAGAGCATATCTTTGTATACATTCTTTTGCTATCCAAGAAAAACACCAGAAATATTCCACATTTGCACATTCATGTAAGAGATTTTTTTAGAAAACACTGACCTGGAGCACTTCTTTACAATTTGTTGTTATTATTCTAACAGAAAACAGTTTAAAGTTCTTGCTCATATATTGTCCCGATAGGCTCATTCGTCTCAAGATTCTGAGCTAAGGGTCAGTTGGGAAGCAATTTTAAATCATTCAGTTCTACAGCTGGCAGCCTTAATTGCCTTGTGACTCAGTGATCCTGTCAACACTCTGTTAGCAGTTTGGGAAAGTTTTTATCGACCTGCTAATTTTTCTGCTTAAACCTTACTATGAAGCCTCACTATTGTTTATAAGAAGATAAATCTAACGAGTCATTTAACCCACTGGGTTCCAGGCTTTTTAAGGATAGAATCCAGAAAAGTTCTCTTTTACTGAGTGCTGTCTCACACCCTCTTACCTTTTCTATCCCTCCAAAAACCAAAGGGTTGGGCTTTGCACCCTCCACCCCCCTCCACTGCCCAAATGCACACATTTAAGCAGCAGCTGAGAGACGATGCCCCCAGGGCGGAGACTGCTGCAGCTCTGTGGTAGAGTCAGAGTAAGGCTCTATGAAGGCAAAACCTGATGAAAGCTCAGAGGTGTGTGTGATCACGATGGGGCTCCAGTGGACTCTGTGCCCCTCCCCTTAACTAGCAAAAGTAGAATTGTGCCCCATACAGACATGTAAGTTGGCTCAGTTTGCCTAATTTACATGGACTATATAATTTAGCTTTTTATGGCTTTATTTCGGCTGATTTGGTAAGGAACATTCTTTTCTTTTTGCAAAAATGTCACGCAGCCCCCCATAGATGTTCTCACGCAGATGTCCTGGGTTCCACAGAGACAGCTTTCAACGGACCAGTCTGCCATAGAACAATGCTGGTGCTGGGGAGAGGTAGCAGCAGCTAGAAGAGGAAGGGCTCTTCTCTTCATCAGGCATGATTTACGCCCCAGTGGTTTGGGTTGTGGTCCATAAAGAAGTTTTAGTTGTTTTATTATGTTTTGGTATTTGAATGGAAATTATTTTCTGCTATTTCATATAGTGTAGGTTTTAATAATGTTGTTGTAAGTCACCTTCAGTCATTTTTAAGGGAAAGGTGACTAAGAAATTCATCTCTTATGCCTATCAGAACGATGTATCAACCAAGCTCTTTTTGTCTATGAATTGTATGCATTTGTGTGTCAAGAACAACAGCTATGAAAAATAAAGTCTATGTTGTTAGACTTTAATGAGCATTGAAGTAATTTACCTAGTTTAGAAGTAACTCTTTCCCACTTTGGTAGAATATAGAGCATAAATCTGCACACCACAGCACTGACCCCTTAGATCTGCATTTGTCATTTACACATATACACACTCACAACGGAATGAAGGACGTGCAGCCAACACCCTCTTCCTACAAAATCCAGCCACAGGCCATATTCAGATGTCACTTTAAGCCAAGAATCCTGGCTTACTGAACTATAACATACATGAGCTGCATGCTCAAGCACACAGCCCATTTGCTCCCCCTTTGCTCCTCCAACTCATTTGAGCAGGTAATAACCCAAGCAAGGATAGCTTAGCATTATGTCTGAGACCAGGATTCATTGTGCCCAAACAGGCCAGGATTGTAAGTAAGCTTTAAATCAGGGTTATTTGTTTTTGTACGAATCCTGGCTTGTTTGGGTGCAATAAACAATAATCTCTGATTCAAACATAACACTAAGCTATCCACTCTCACAAACAGGAATAACCAAGTGGGAGTAAATAGGCTGCATGCATGAGCAACCAGAATTCCTGTCTTAAAGTGGTCCAATGTAACAGCAATTAAATAGGAATGGCAGAGAAGGGATGCAGAAAATTATAGGTCAGTTCGCTTGGCATGTGTCCCAGATAAATTGGTGGAAAGCATGATTAAAGATAAAATTGTCAAGGATATGGGAAAATAAGCCTTGATTTGTACAGATCTGTAAGCCGCTCTAGGGCTCTTTTTGCTGAAGATCAGGGTAAAACGGGTTCTACAACATTAAGTCCTGTATCACTAACCTTTGAACATGTGGTAGAGCTGTTCTGGGAGACAATGAACCCCTCTAGTTGGATTCCGTTTGACGCCTGGTTAGCCGATTATGCGCATATTCGCTGAAGCGCATTATCGTTAATGCTTGTATGCAGGAGGTAATTGAGGACTCAACTGGTGACCTTACCGGTTGTTTCAAATGTGCTTTACAAGTAGTTAATGCGGAGAATCGCTTGTTCACATAGGCAAAATGCGCTTTAACGGCCGGAGCAAAATAAAACTCGCTATTTAACGTGCATTCGATAATGCGCATAATCGGATGTTTAAAGCGCCTCTACGCCCAATTTGCGCTCCGTTCTTGTAGAGGTAAAATTTTAATGTACCTTGAAAGAGCTTTAAATGCCTCTTGTAGAGGCAGCCAATGTTTACTCAAACTTCACAAAAGCTTTTGACAAAATCCCTCACCAAAGATGCCTGAATAAATTTAGAAGCCAAGGGATAAGAGCGCAGGACCTCTTGTGGAACAACAACTGCTTGAAGAACAGGAAGCACAGAATAAGAATAATGGAGGGATGTTAGAAGTGGGATCCCATGTGGATATTTATTGGGACTGGCACTTTTTTAAAAAGCACCTAGATTTAGGGATGAGCAGTGAGGTGTCCATGTTTTATGATAACACCAAATTATTGAGAGTTGCAAAAATAAAAAGGAATCCAAACGGATCTCTCCAAACTGGATAAATGGACAATAAAATAGCAAATCTAGCTCAGTGTAAGCAAAGTGATGCACAGTGGGGTGGGGAGGAATACCAACCTCACAAATACACTGATTTAGGGTCTTAGCCGGCAGTGACTGACCGGGAATGGGATCTTGGGTTCATAGTGGATAGATTCATTCAAATATTGACCCCGAGTGCAGCAGCTGTGAAAAAGGTGGATTCCATGTTAGAAATCATTAGGAAAAGAATCGAAAAGAAAACTGTCAATATTCTAACACCTTTATACAAATCCATGATATGATTATACTTGGAAACTTCCTACAGTTCTGGTCACAACACCTCAGAAAAGGTATTGTAGAGGTGCCAATGGGTGGGCTGGAGCAGCTCCCCTACAAGGAAAGGTCACAATGTTTGGGGCTATTTAATTTAGAAAAATCTGGCTGATCTCACTTCTGGACTCTCCGCCATATGGACCATCCTGGAACTCAACACCTACTATGCCTGGAGCATGCCTATTGTCGCTGAGCCCTTATTAGCTGATGGTATCCATGAGAACCTGAGTGCAGCAATAACCTCAAGTGATCCCCCTGCTCAACAGGGCACCTGGCCTGAAAGGTAGAGATGCCTGAGGCTCCTCAGAAGCTGATCAGGAGGTCCTCAATGAGAAGGCCATTATGGGAGAGAATATTGCCATAAGGACAGCTAGTGCGATGGCTCTGGAACTTATCTGACCCAGGGCTGCTTTGGAATGTGCTACATTTCTCTGTCTCCTTGGACAACCAGAATGCTCACAGACCCTGAAACCTTATCACTTGGGGGGGGGGGGGGGATTGACTCTACTTGGCTACTTACATGAAATTAGGACAGCACTTGGGTCTCACTTGTTTATGTTTTCCCAACTAGGTTCTACACAAGTTTGATTCCAGCAAATGACTCCTGCTGTGTTGGAAGTCTAGTGCAGAAAAGTACCTTTCACCATGAGCCATAAAGATAGGTAGTTCTGTTTGTTCCTGCATGAGGCCCTAAGACCATAATAACTTGATTAGTTACTATATGGAGAGACACAGAGACCATCTGAGTAAGAGACTGAATTTCTCTAATTGGGAAAATCTCTTATTGGGGAAAAATGAAATACAATAACAGTCAATAAAACAACAATGAATTAAAATACACAAAATAAGGCTGCAACCCAGTGTACACTTGCCTGGTAAACAATGGAACTTACTTCTGAGTAGACATGCAAAACACAGAAACATTGGGCTTCTGCATGTTATCAACTGCAAGAGCAAAGTGTTCAGGGTCGCATCTGTGGCTGTGATGCCCCTCCTGCCCTCAAGTGAAATCTGCCCCATTGGAAAAACCCGTTCGGTTTCCTTCCCCTGGAACCTCCAGCTGGTTGGCAGCTGAAACCCCCCCCCCCCCCCCCCTAAAAGCAACCTCCTGGCAACTCTTGCTCAGGGCCGATCCAGACCGGCTCATGGAGTGCACATTTCCAGGGATCGAAACTAGAGAAATTCACTTCAGTTTTGATCAGGATTTACCCAGTTCACACCTTCTGGACTGAACATGGACTCAGGTGCAATCTATGGCTGAAGCCTGTACATTTCCAAGCTGGCAATGTCATTGTCGGACCGAGAAAAGGTGTATGTCAGTTTGGAAAATGTTTGGAAAAAATGTGCCTTTTTGAATTTTTTTTCAAAAGGACACATTTTTCCTGAGCATTTTTCAAACGCACGCCTGCTGATGAACACTTTTTCTCGGTCTGAGAAATATGTTTTAATTGATGAGAGAAGAATGTGTACATTTCAAAGATGTCCACAACTGATGTGTGCATTTGGAAAAATACACACGAAAATGCCCATGGAATTCCATGCGAAAAACAAAAACAAAGCTCGCAATCTGATCCGTACTCAAGTCAGACTGAGCTTCAAGGTGGAATGTGGTGACCTCCAGTCAGCGTGAGCGTGCACAGCCCTAATGGGATGGAACAGAATTGCCTTGGGCGAGCCACTCGCCGTTCTGGACAGCCAGACTGGAGAACGAGCACCAATGTGGCTCCATCCCTCATCAGGAAGCGGATGAGCAGGAGCAGCCTCCAAAGTTCAGGAGGGAAATGAGCTAGAAGCTCCTCTTCATGTCTTCGCCTTCCTCCCTCCCTCCCTCCTTCCCTCCCTCTCCTTTTCACCACTTCTGGAGAATTAAAATGAGCAGATGGGTCCATTCCAAAAGCACAGCTGGAAGAAGACGGGAAACGGATTGGTAATGAAAATCAGACAAGACATGTGCACACTTTGCAAGGACGAGGAGGAGGAAGCAAGGGAAGGCCACTCAAGTGAGGAGCCAGGTCTCCATTCCCCCCAGCACGGGGCAACAGGTTCACACGGCCACCTGTCCCTTCACATGGATGAGAGCAACCCTAAGACAACGGAACCCGAGCCATGAAGTGCATTTCTTGGTATCCATTGGCAGACAACATCCTAGAAGCCACATTCACACCTACCTCCATCACTCTGTTTTCATTGCAGTCCTGCATGAATGCAGAAAAAGAACAAAATGTGATATTGGACCCTAAATTCTACTATCTATTATTATTATTATTATTATTATTATTATTATTATTATTATTATTATTATTATTTGCATTTATATACCGCCCCATCGCCAAAGCTCTCTGGGCGGTTTACAAAAATTAAAAACATTGAACATTAAAAAACCAGTAAGCATCTAAGAATCTATGCTTTCATTTCTAAAATTAAGTTTCTAGAACTCATGCTGGTGAAGAAATGTGTGAAAGCACATCATTGAAGTCTGTTGAACATTCAGGAGCCAGAGGGGAGTTGGGCTGCAGAGGTCTTCCAATGCAGAGGGGCTTCAATGTCTTGCATAGCTCCTTGCCCCACCCCCATCCCCACTGTGCCTATTTTACAGAATTGTGCAAAAATGATTTCCCCCCTTTAACACCGGAAAATCCACCGTCCTGCCCTTTCTATACTCAACCTCTCTCCCCCCCCCCCCCCCACACACACCTAGTGTCCTGGCTTCCCTCTATTTTGCTCCCCTTCCTGCTCTCAACTCTTTTATAAAAAAAAGCATTTCCATGAACTCTGAAAAGCTCAACCTTAACAGTTGACAGAATTCTTGCACTCCACATGGAATATATACAAATGTGATCCATTTCCATAATTCATTCTGTGCAGACTTTTCTGTGGGAGTCATATGGCAAAACTGGGAACTTTCATGACATCTTTATGATATTTTTATCCAACCCTTCCTCTGAGGAGATCTGGGTGAAGGTCGTGTCCATTATTGCACTCACATGGCCCATGATCCTTGGAACAAGCTAATGAAGTAGGCTAGTCTATGAGGGAGAGAACAACAAGGCCACAGGTTCCAGTATTTCAAATGGGGGCAGCCATGTTAGCCCACAAAAGCTCATGCCTTGGAAATAAGACATGGTTGAGTCTTTAAGGAGGGGATCTCTCTGGCCCAGTGCTCTAATCACTACACTAGATGAGCTTTCAGAGTTCAGGAACAGGATCCAACCTATCCAGTGAGAGCTACACCTGCAAGGCTGAGCACTTATGCTACCCCTCAGTCCATCCAGGGCATATCGAAGAACCATGACCTAGGTGGGGCACATTGGTGCGCACGGCTGGGTTTTCTCTTCCATGCAAGTGAACAGATTCCTCCGCCAGTGCACCACCCAGTCTCTCCATCCAGGTCTGACGTGCTTCCTCCAAACAAACACACAGAGCACTCAGACACTTTCTCCACTCCCAAATATGAGTCAAGTAGTGAAATATCCACCGACGTCCCGTGCAAGAAACAGGAAGAGCTATTTATATGCAGTGCAGCTTCTGCCAAAGGCAGCCAAAGGGCAGGAGATAAAAGGAGAGCAAAGCTCTGGTGCTATGTAAAAATATATTTCTCTTTATTTCTTATATATTCTCTGTATGCTCGACGCGTTTCGGTGGTGAAACCTTCGTCAGGAGCTAAACAGAAATTAAAATACAAAAATAAAAATCATTACAGATTGTCTTAAGCTGGCATGAAAACAACACCCCTACATCAACTGAAGCCTATCTTAGTATACATTCTTTTGCTATCCAAGAAGAACACCAGAAATATTCCACATTTGCACATTCATGTAAGGCACCAGAAATTGCCAATATATATATGCAGAACTTTGAACAAAAATATATATTTTCCAAAAATGACTACAACCACCATATGATCATATGGTTGAGGTTTATAGACGACATATTTTTCGTGTGGAGAGGGATGAAGGAAAGGTTGAATGAGTTCATTGAATGGGTCAACATCAGGGATCCTAATTTAGGTTTTGAGAGCATATGTGATACACAACAGGTAAATTTTCTTGATATTACTGTTAAAAAACAAGATCATACTTTAGTTACAACAATGTTCAAAAAACCGACAGACAGAAACACATTGCTGAAGTATGACAGCCACCATCCAGTGACCCTCAAAAACAATTTACCATACAGTCAATTCTTGAGAATAAAACGCAACTGCTCGGAACATCAGGACTTTTGTCATGAGTCTCAGATTATGATGCAGCGCTTCCAGAGTAGAGGATACCCAAAGAAAATAATTGAAGCAGCCAGACTCAAGGCGAGTCAATCTAACCGAGAACATCTACTACAACCAAAAGAAAGAATGGCCAATAATAAGATCTCATGCATTTTACCTTTTGATCCTGTCACTAAAGATCTAAAAAAGCATATTTGCTCAAATTGGCATCTGCTTCAGGATCTGCCAGGTCTGTCTATGAAACCAATGGTGACATTTAAAAGAACAAGAAATTTGAAGGATTGGCTAATCCACACTGATCATACCAAGTATGATCATAAAAAAACCATGGTCCAGCAGACTGTATTTAACCTACCCAGACCTCAAGGACACCACCCATGTGGACATTGTGTGTATTGCAGAATGACCAAAAAAATGCACTTCTTTAGCCACCCCATCAGTGGCAAAGCAATACAGATTGCAGACTTTTTGAACTGCAACACTGCAGGGGTGGTTTATATGATTATCTGTCCATGCAATAAGGTGTATGTAGGAAAGACGACAAGACCATTGAAGATCAGGATAGGTGAGCATTTGTCTAGTTTAAGACATCAAAGGCCAGGGGCACCTCTGGTCAAGCATTTTATAGACAAAAAACATGGGCCAGAGTCTTTAGTTTTTTGGGGGATAGAAAAGGTAAGAGGGGGTGAGACAGCACTCAGTAAAAGAGAACTTTTCTGGATTCTATCCTTAAAAAGCCTGGAACCCAGTGGGTTAAATGACTGGTTAGATTTATCTTCTTACAAACAATAGCTAGGTGTTATAGTAAATCCTGAATAAAAAAAAGTAGCAGGTTGATAAAAAAAACCCCTCCCAAACTGCTAACAGAGTGTTGACAGGATCACTGAGTCACAAGGCAATTAGGACTGCCAGCTGCGGAACTAAATGATTTAAAATTGCTTTCCAACTGACCCTCAGCTCAGAATCTCGAGACGAATGAGCCCATCGGGACGGCATATGAGTAAAAACTTTAAACCGTTCTCTGTTAGGATAACAACAACAATTTGTAAAGAAGTGCTCCAGGTCAGTTTTTTCTAAAAACCTCTTACATGAATGTGCAAATGTGGAATATTTCTGGTGTTCTTCTTGGATAGCAAAAGAATGTATACTAAGATAGGCTTCAGTTGATGTAGGGGTGTTGTTTTCATGCCAGCTTAAGACAATCTGTAATGATTTTTATTTTTGTATTTTAATTTCTGTTTAGCTCCTGACGAAGGTTTCACCACCGAAACGCGTCGAGCATACAGAGAATATATAAGAAATAAAGAGAAATATATTTTTACATAGCACCAGAGCTTTGCTCTCCTTTTATCTCCAGCCTGTTGGTGCTTCCTTCCCTCCTTGTTCCACAGCCAAAGGGCAACCAGTATCAAATTTCAGAGGCCGTTAGCAGCAGGCTGGGTCAATGCCAGTTCACCACCCCTAGACCTTGCCCAGCAGATGTTCAGAGCCAGCACATCCTTCCAGTTCCAGGGGCTGAGAGCCTTGCTCTTGACTCTGGCTCAGCAGGAAATTAAGAGACACTGTTGCTCATTACACTCATCGTTACTGACCAAATGGTACCCTGGAGCACCAACTGCAAAGCTGCCCCCTGGTCCAGGGAGAGAGCATTGGGCCAGGACAGCCTCACAGGAGGGAGGGAATCCTGGCATTTCTAGAAAGCTCCTACTGGGAAGGCTCCTTTGATCACAGATTGTACCTGCCTTCTACAAGCCCCCTGCTCAGGGTCAGCACGTCGGCTGCCCTGATTAATCTTTCCCTATGCAATAGGAACAAAGGTCAACATCTGGATGCCTGAGTTGGTGGGATGCATCAAAAATTGGTGTTCTAATCAGGCACTGCTGGTTAACCAACATCAAAAGTAATAGTCCTTAATGTTTACATCAAGTTTTCAGGTACTGAAACTGCCTCTTAAAAACTAACTCAGAAAGCCTTACAAGAGCCCTGTAAGTAGGCCATGGCTATTCCCCTCATACTGTAGAAGTGGGGCTTGGGCTGCATGAGAGCGGCTTGCCCCATGGCCTGGGGAAGGGCAGAAGATCTCGGGTTCAAGCCCCGGACTCTCCAGCTCAAAGGAGCAGCCAGGGGCGGGGAAGGCCACTGGAGAGCAAGAACCAGGGCTGGGAGAGAAAAAGGCACTTTTGCACTCAGCATGCAGGTTTTTTTTTAAATGTCAGCAGCAGCTGCCGGATGGGCTAATAATTATCAGAATGGCAGCAGGCAGGGGGGTAGAATGTCACCTTTCCCTCCCCTGCTGTGGTCCACATGAAAATGGCTCCAAGGAGGATGCTAGGAGGAAACTCCTCTTGGTTTCAATGGGGGGGGGAGCTGGGGGGGATTTATCACCCCCTGCAAACTGCACCTTCAGATGAGCCATTTTCATCAGGACTGAAGCAAGGGAGGAAAGTGTTAACCTCCCCTTCCCTGCCTGGTGCCACCCCAATAATTGACACAGACGGGCGGACACACACGCACACGCCACTTGCCTTTTCAGGAATGTGATGATCCAATGCAAAGACACATGTAACATCATGCCTAACATGGTCCAACACATGCCCCCCCTCGTTATGTTTTACAGTGTGAACCGGCCTCTAAGGGATGCTTCCATCCCCAGCGACTTGGGCCCCATCCAGTCATCACTGAGACTGGAGCCCCAGGGAACCAGCCTCACACTAGCTGCTGCCCTCCACATGTTTTGGATCACAACTCCCATCAGCTCCAGTGAGCACAATCAAGAATGTTTGGGAACTGACATCCCAAACATCTGGAAAAAGGGAGGCTGATCTAGACTCACTGGGGGGGCTGAAGGAACATGTGGGGGGGAGAGAGAGTTCACCACTCCCCCCGATAGCAGAGACACTCCGTGAGAGGGAATGTGGCACCAAAGCCAGCAGCAGGCCAGGTGAGAGCCCAAGGGGGTCAAGCCGGCACTTTCTGCACTCTCTTTCTGCACTCCGCTTTGTCTCCCTTGTTTCCCTTCCTTCCTTCCATCCCACCTACTGAGTTGCCAGGGAAGTGACAGCTGTTGCTCTTGCCAGAGCCCTGAGCTGCAGAGAGGAGCCTTTGGAAAACAGGCAGAGTCTCGCGTGGCGGCACTGGAGAAGCCACACATGGTCCACCCACCCCTGACCGAGATAGCCTTAAGTGCCTTAAGACGTTGGCTCATTTTCCTCTGTGAACAGAAAGAGAAAAGAAACAATACTTGCCATACCACCACCACTTGGGCTGAAGGAGACTAGGCTGAAACTGGCAGAGCACAAGGAAAACATTGCAATAAATGATTAAGAAATACGCGGTGCGTATTTTGCCGCTCAGTGCATGAGTGTGGATGGATTTTGGGGTTTGCTTTTGTTTGTTTCCATTTCCCAAGCCATCATGATTTATTTTAAGGCTGATTGTGTGCATGAGCCATGAGTGTCAAGCAGAGCACCATCCTCAGCTACCTCTGTGGGAAGACCCCCTCCATCTAAAATGAGACTCCTCAATTTTCAAATATTGTGAGTAAAGGCTCACTGAGGAGATATGCAGAATGAATTCCCTCAGCAAGCAAAGGCAGTGAGGATATCAGTATGGGAGCATATGTTTTATACATCAGAGTCAGCCTACAGATGGAAAGCGATTTAATATTTCCTAATTTGGTGTAACATCCCCACCCCCCTCAAGGCACTGTCATGCCAAACCCTGCAGCAGTTCCGAATGTGAAAGAGTCCTTGCTCCACAGAAGGAGATGAGAAAATGCCTCGGTTCCCCCAAGGGACCAACTTCAGAGGCTCTCTCTCATTCTTTTTCCCAGTCTACACCGAACCCCACAGTACAGTGCAGTCAGACAGAATTTGAAAGCACAATGCTGGTGGGCCAGGCAGCTACAGGACGTGGGATCAGGCACAGCATTTAGCAGTCTCCATGTTTTCACTTCTAGCTTTCATGCTTGAGAAGATGCCCTTGAGGATGGTAGGAATGAAACTGGGGGAGTGGGGGGGATAAGCTTTCCCAGTGATCGGCAGGAGGGTCACATGGCTTCCCTGCCTGGCACTGCTCCTTCCTACTTGACGACCAAGCCCAGAATTATATGGAAGGAGAAAATCTGCACATCTGCATAATGGATAAAGATCACAGTGTCCAGCCTTTCTTGGTGTGGAATTTGGATTACTGAAACACAGAACTGAAATGTTTTGTGCACTTCTGCTATTCAGATTTTAGGGGCAACTTTTTGACATTTTGATAAGCCAAAAGCTGGAGACCCAATGGTGTAGTTCAGTCGTTTCAATTTTGATGGGCAACAGCTCATGAATCCTGTGTTTGCATCTATGTGTGTTTCTTATTACAACTAGGCCCTTGTCAAAAATCCTGCAAGAGGCTATCACAATTCTGCTCCAAGAGAAGTGGAATCCTGCTACCTCCATAGCAGGGGCACGCAGAAGGTAGAGCAAGACCTACTGTCATTTCCAGAAGATCAGCAAGGATTTCTGACTTTCAATTGTTTAATAATCAAAATATAATTAAAAAAACAACAATTGTAGCCATAAAATGACTCTCTCCCCCGCCTTCAAAATTACACTGCAGAATTAAAGAATACTGAGGTAGCCAGGCATGCGTTGTTGCTTGTTTGGAAGGACTGTGCGCTTTGTTCTGTCACTCAAAACCAATTATTGGGCTCAGAATTCTTTAATTCTCAGTGTACGTATTTTCTACCAGGCTCCAGTTAGTGGATCTTGAGGTTCTAGGGAAGAAAAGCCAAAGAGATTCTACAATCCTGAAGCCCAACCCTGCTCTATAGTTTACACAAATCTGCATAATTTCTCACTTCACATAATTTGTTCTGCATTTCTTCTTATTTGCTATGTTGTATGATTTATTTGGCTTTTGGTGGTCCTGAGAGTAGCAACGAGCTGCCCAACCTTCCGAAATATTTGGCTTCATAAGCTCTACCAGGCTGCTTACCTGCAACTGTGGTTCTTCGAGTGGTCACCTGTGAACTCCCACATATGGGCTATGCACTTGCGCAGGAGAGTCATTCGGGACATTCTAGAACTAAACAGAGTTTTAGGCAGGAGTTCCGCCTACCTTCTCTGCACATGCTCCAGACGTGTCTCCTGCCTGCTTCTCAGTTCCAAGTCCGCCGCAGTGGAGGAATAAACAAGGCAAGGAATCAAGGTGGGGATGTGAGTTCACAGATGAGCACTCGAAGAACCACCGTTATAGGCAAGCAGCCTGCCATTTTTCATGGTCTCTGTGACTCACACATATGGGTGACTGAAAAGGAAGAGACTTACCTGAGGATGTCACGTGAAAATTGAAGAAAGGACCACTCTGCCAAAAGCTGCATCAGTGCCAGCAGCGATGTTTGATGAAGGTAGAAGATTAAGCCCAGGTCGCTCCACAATTGCAAAAGCAGGACACCTCTGAGGAAAGCAGCAGAGGATGCTGTGGCTCTAACTGAGCATCCCTGTGCATGTAGGGGCCCAGCAGAGGTGCCAGTTGTTAGGCCAGGAGTATGGCTGGGACTACACACTTGGCAAAGTGTGGTGGTGACACTGGACAACGTCCCGAGTGGCAGATGAATAAATGAGTAGAGTTTCTAAACGATGTTGTTCGGTGCAAATAGAACAGTACTGCCCTTCTGACATTTAGGGAATGAAGCTTGAGTTCCAGTGGGGAGGTCAGTTGAGGAAGGAAATATCCTGAACTAAATGGAACAGGCTGGGTGTAGCACTACTATGATCTTGTGGAATACCAGGAACAGCTGGTCATGTCTCAGAGTACACAATCAGCTTGCTCTCCACGCTGAAGTAATGGCCATCAGGAAGGCCTCCTTCATCATGAAGAGCCTAAGGCCAGCTGTAGCCATAGTCTGAAGTGCTACGGCCCATATACAAGGATTACTGCCTCAGGGACAAAGGCCCTTCTGGCACCTGAGGTTTCAGCGGTCATTGTCCATCCATGTTCAAGCACATTTTCCTGGTCTCAAAGAATAGAGGTTTTAGTTTTTGCTCATATTCTCAGGACTGTGAATTCTATGTCCTAAACCACCTTCTGGGCTCTGACAAAATCACAATATACCCTCAGTCCTGCCTCTGGGGAAGTGAGGGGCTTTAAGTGGTTGGCGCATAGAGGATCTGGATGGCCCGATGGATCCTTGGACTATTTGGGGATTCACATAACCAAAGTCAGCCAAGTCTACCTGAATAAACCCAGCTGCGGCATCTCGCTAACAGGAGCCATATTTTACATTTGTCACAGTGTTGACAAGAATCCGCTGCATCACTAACTCTGCTGGAAGCAAAGCACCACTGGAGTCCCTGGTTCTCCTGATAGATACATGCATAATCATGTATCACGACAGCAATAATGACCAAGCATCTATTACCAGATGCAGAATGATAAGCCTGTAAAACATGCTACATTCAGGGCTGGCCTCAGATAGAGTGTGTATGTGAAGAGTTACACTACCCCTCTGTGCTCTCCCACAAGCAGATCCCTAAGAGCCAGCAATTTCTGAAAGAAATAAACCCAACAGTTGTAGGAACTCTAATTATTATTTGCTTTTCTGTATTATTATAGTGCTGGGGCACAGGGGGGCATAGGGGAGAGGTTATTGAATGCTGGGGGTGGAGGAACAAAGGGGCAAGTAGGCAAACACACATGGAACATTGTATCAGGGTTTAGATGCTTCAGGGTTTAGATAGGATCTGATAAGAGAAAGATTTGGAAATATGATTTGAAGTTGCTCAAAGATATATACCAACTATGTTGCTTAAGGACTTGTGACTCATGAAAGACGTGTGATGTGGTATTATGCAAAGATACTAGTCATATAAATTTGTGATTTATATCAACCTTATATATTCCTTTTAAGGGAACTAAGTGAAAGGTCCAGAGTTAAGAACAGGTGAAGTTGTAGTTAGAAAATCCCCGTGTCCATAAGAACAGAGAAGTAAATCAAACAGTTGCTCACAAAGAAAAGAGAATTTCGTTGTCACAAACAACTATGTCAGAAGAAGAGGGTATATTCTGGGAAGAAGGATAGTCTAAATTATGACATGGACCATTTCAGAATAAATTAATATATAATAAGAGGGAGGTTTTTGGAAAGGGTATTTAAGTCTAGTCAACAGGAACCATTTCCTTTCCCTCAGGCATGACATCTAGGATGTTGCTCTGAGCCAAGCATGTAAGCCTCAGTAACTCCTTGGTTGCCTGGGAGAAATGGAAGTCCCTCTGTGGAGTAGAGCTCCTTCACAGAGTTGTATGAATGTGAGTGTCAGTGTCTATGTTTGTCTATGTTCTCAAGAAATCTGCCAGACTTGTGAGTACTTCTTTAATTTGCTTGGATGAATGGAGAGGTTTGTGTGTTTGTTTATTTTTAACTAACTTAAATTGTTTTAATAAATGTTTTAAAGCAATAACAGTTTCATTGAGTTCATGAGTATGAGTAAAATCAATCATTCTGAGTGTCTATCTTCGTATCCTCCTTTTCACCTACTGGAGTGGGGAATTTGGGGAACACTGATGCAAGGTACCTGTATTCAGTGTCCCTTAAATAAAAGTCACCTGAACAATCCCCCTACACAGTACATTATTGCATCTGTTCCAGAGTCAAATTGACTCCATGATCGAACTGCCCTTCCTGTCAAGGGGTTTCTCCTCATATGCAAGCAAAATCTGCCCTCCTGGGATGTAAGCCCATGATATCCAGTCTTGCCCTCCGGAGCAACAGAGAACGTGTCTTTGTCCTCATCAAGGCAACAGCCCTTTTGGATTTGAAGAGGGCTCTCATGTGTCCACCACCACCACCACCACCACCACCACCGCCTTGTCTTTTCCAGGCTAAACATCTCCAGCCCCTTCAACCTTTCCTCACTGGACTTGGTGTTCCACACACCCAGCCATCTCTGTTGCCCTCCTCTGGCCCTGTTTCAACTTGTCAAGATCCTTTTTGAAGGATCTTGTGGAGGACATTGACTGATAGGATCATAGAATCATAGAATAGTAGAGTTGGAAGGGGTCTATAAGGCCATCGAGTCCAACCCCCTGCTCAGCGCAGGAATCCACCGTAAAGCATGCCTGACAGATGGTTGTCCAGCTGCCTCTTGAATGCCTCTAATGTGGGAGAGCCCACCACCTCCCTAGGTAATTGGTTCCATTGTCGTATTGCTCTAACAGTCAGGAAGTTTTTCCTGATGTCTAGCTGGAATCTGGCTTCCTGTAACTTGAGCCAGTATTCTGTGTCCTGCACTCTGGGTTGATCGAGACGAGATCCTGGCCCTCCTCTGTGTGATAACCTTTTAAGTATTTGAAGAGTGCTATCATGTCTCTCCTCAATCTTTTCTTTTCCAGGCTAAACATGCCCAGTTCTTTCAGGCTCTCCTCATACGGCTTAGTTTCCAGACCCCTGATCATCCTTGTTGCCCTCCTCTGAACACGGATGATTTTTACTTTGGATCAATTAATAGGACCTGATGATGCGTTGTTGTCATTTTCTTATTTACGTGCTAAATTTAATTTACCTACTATGGGTGAATGGCAATACTTGCAATTGCAACACTTGCTGGAATTTAGGTTTGGTCCTGCCGCTTTCACAGCTTCAGAAATTCCATTATTGTTGGAAACACTTATAGCAGCTGACCAGACATGTCGACCCATGACCCATATAAATAAGTATTTAGTAGTAGTAAATAAATATGATACACCTGGGTTAAGACAGGATTGGAAGAGAGAATTGGAGTGTCCTATTTTGTCTAATCAATGGATCGTTGCCCTAGCCTCTTTATCCGAAGCTTCTACGGATCTTATTATTATTATTATTAATAATTATTATTATTATTAATTACATTTGTATACTGCCCCATAGCTGAAGCTCTCTGGGCGGTTTACATAGGATTAAAAACAATTAAAAACAATATATGTTTTTAGATATATGTTTTAGACTATGTTTTATTCAGCAAAAAAATAATTGTTTGGGGTTTTTTGGACTCCACAACGTCTTTTCAAGAAGGGTCTGTCAAAATTGCATAACTGTTGGAGATGTAATGTAGCTAATGCTCCTTTGATTAATATGTTTTGGCAATGCCCAATAGTCGCCCCCTTTTTGGAGGAGGCCATCATCAGGATAAAATTTGTGCTGATACAATCTTTAATATGGAAAGATGTGCCTGTCCTCCCAAACTATTTACCGGCTTCTTGGAAGTTAACACATGGTTTGCTCAAATGGATTTTCAGAGTCCTTATGATAGCTAACAGACTTATACTATCACAATGGAAGGACAAATGCTCACCTCCCATAATGCAATGGATTGAGGACATAACAACACTTTCAACATTTGAACAGGTGTTATATAGGTGCGACTTGCAAGTGGAAAAATACATGGATATATATGGTTTGTTTTTCTTGAAACCTATGCTTAACTTTTTCATTATTATTTTAAACAAATGGTATACCTGATGGGAAAAAATGATATTTCTATATATGTAATGTTTCTTTGTTTTTGTTTTTCACAATGTTTTCTTTTTGTTTGATTTTGTTAATATTCACAATAAAAAAGGGGGAAAAGCCCCAGAACTGGACACAGCACTCGAGAGGAACTATTCCATTTACTGACTTGATAACTCTGGTTCTATCAATGCAGCCTAAAACAACATTAACCTTTTTTTGCAACTGCATTACGCTGCAAACTCATGACTGACATACTTTTTGCATGTATTACTGCCAAGCCACCTTCATACTTGGTTTTGGTTTTAGCTATATGCAGAATGTTGCATTTTTCTCTGTGGAATTTCATTTTGTTAGTTCCAGCCCACTTATCCATTTTATCAAGGTCATTTTGAGTTTTATTCCAATCTTCTGAGGTGTCAGCTAGCCATTCTTCAGGATTTCTCCAAGGTGACTGGTTCTGAGAGTACATCAGCAAGTTCCCCTAGAGCTCTCAGATGCAATTTATTTGGCCCAAAAGCCTTGAACTCATTTAAGGTAGCCAGGCATTTCCTGACCAAAACATAGGACTCCATCACACCTACTTTTTTTTCCTGATATGCACCTGCGATTTTAACCTCCATTTCATTAGTGCAGCAAGCGCTCATCCCTTTTACGATCGTCACAATACTGGTGAACTCTCTTTTCGCTTGCTTGCTCTCCTGCCACTATTGCGCCGGTCCCACCCCGCCCCACCCTGCTGCCACGCTGATCACAGAAGCCACAGAGGAGACATCTCCAGAGGCCAGGGCTTCTGTAACTTTGACCCACCCTCACAACCAGCAAAAAGATGCAGAAGAACTTACCCAAGATGAGATCAATAATTCAAATTTGCTCTATTTGGATATTTTGCACCTGCCCCCGAACGTACGTTTTCCTGGTGCAGATGACTGATGACCTGTACAGCAAGCGTAAGCGCTTGCTTGTGCCCCCAGCCCTCCTTATCAGCCATGATGAACCTGACTGCTCCCTCCTGCTCATTCCCCTCTTACTCTCCTCTTTGCTTCCCCCTTCGGCTGTGGTTTCTTTGTTCCCTCCAAGGCTCCCCCTCTCTCTTTTGGTGTTTTGCAGACCGGAGCACCATGGCAGAGCAGCAGGCTCAAAATCCTCAGCAGCCTCACCCGGCCGATAGTCAGCAGCCGCCACCTCAGAGAGCAGCCACTTCTGCCATCCAGAGCCATAGGCGAAGCCAGGCAACGTGGGCCAGGCTCAGCCCACAGCAGCTCCCTGTGTTCACTCCAGCAACACCTCATTCACTTCCCCACATGCCTGCCCTGCTTCATTTGCCCGTTCCCAAAGGCTCTCAAAACTCACCTTTCTCTTCAAACTTTTTCTTCCCCTCCGTTCCACCTAGCCCTCTTCACCTCTTCCCAGTGTCTCTCTTCCTCCCCCATGCTCCTTTTCACAAACCCCACCCACCCAGGCCTCCTGCACCCCTATCAGTAGAGGCCAAGACACACAGCATCCTCCACCACACACCGCCCCCTCCACAGGAGTGCCCCCATGTGCCAGGCTCCACTTTTCACCAGAAGAACATGCACAACTCCATCCCCCACAGGGGAAAGCATAACAGCATGACCTTGAGGGACACCCTTGGGGTGGGAGCTTAACCCCACACCTTGCCCTAGTGAGCTCTGCCATTCGGAATCCAGGGCACAAGCCTCTCTACCCTGCCCTTCCTTCTCTTGATCTCTCCAGAGTGTGATGGAATCTTGTACACTTGTCTGCATCCCACTCATGCCACTTACTCTGTGATTTCTTCAGTCACCGTGTGTTCTACTTGAAGCCGGGAATTGACTTCAATGAAGTAGTGCCTGCCGTGCCTGTCCACCAAGAACTCCACTGTGCCAGCGTTTTCATATCCGACCTGCAAAAGGGAAGGGGAGCTTGAATTCGTAAGCGCATGCATGCCAACCCTGCTCCGAGGTCCAAGTGCTTGAATTTAGGCAGCTGAGTGTTAAACACCAGACACTCAGTGGGAAATGGACACTAAACCGATCAGACAGGCACAGAAGGAGAGGGCGCTGGTGGAGGCTGGAGTTCACAGCAACTTTCTGCAGACAGGACCCATGATTACACAGAAATTAGAGACACATGCTGCCAACGAATTCAGCTGCCCTGTGATTTTTGAGATATGCCTCACACATCTTAACTCTAAAATCCCCATTCATTCTGGAAGGCTGGCTAAGCAGAAGCTTAGGATCAGCCAGGGCAAGGAAGCCATGTAGTCAAGCGCTAGGAGCAACCCTGGCTAGTATACAAGGCATGGGAACACCAGAACCTACAAATGTCTCTCAAATTGCTGGGTCACTGTTCTAATTGTAATTGAGTCTCCAAGGTAGATTCTGAAAAAGCACTCCAGAGCCCTGGCAGGAAAAAACACCTCATTCATGAAATACCTCCACCGGTAAACACATTAGCATAATTTATAGTCACTAAGGAGTGGAGCCTGCACTGGTCATGCCTGGCTCCGGCCTGACCCCCTCCTCAGGTAAGAGTCCAGACCTCACAAGAGCCAAGGGATCCTGGGAGGCAAGTGGAGCTCCTCCACCCCTACACTGACCAGGAAGACCCCAGTATCCATGGTGGGAAAGACCTCAAGACCTCACCAGGCTGATCACAGAGGATGTCCTGGAAAGACCCTAGGGATGAGCCCTGGGCATCCCTAGGCCAGAGGCACACCTTTCACACTCAGAGAAGGAGGCTAAGCTGCTTCCCAGCTCCAGAGAACATAGACATCACAAAGTTAAAGTTCAGTTGGCCACCTGGCAAAGAAGCACACGCCTCAGGGCCAAAGTAACAGAGCTACCATGTGCAGGGAACTCCTTGGAACTAAAGGGCCCTTTGAGAGCAGAACTGAATGCTTACAGCTGAATCTGGAGACTAGACTAATATAAACCTTCAGTTGGAGTCTGATGGCTGCTGAAACGCAATTCTTTTGACTTCCATACTGTCTGCCCTGACTCTGTTTTACCTGTAGGAGCCATGATAAGCCAGCTTTTGGAGGGGGGTGGGGTGGGGAAGCCAGCAGGGAGGTTTAGGGAGGCATTTGGAGGGACTCTGAAGAAGAGAGTGATCTTTTCATTGGCTTATAGTATCCATCCACCATGATGGATACATGGGGGGCTTGTGTGTGAATGGAAAGAAGGAGGCTGGCTGGCTGATGTGTGTGTGTGTGTGTAAGAGAGAGAGAGAGAGAGAAAGGGGGCACCTCTATAGGTGGTGAGCCGGAGTAAGAGAGCAAAAGAAAAAAGGGGGAATGACTTGGCTGGAAAGGGGTAGCAGAAAACCATTTGCCTTCTGTGAAATAGTCTTGCAAAAGAGTTGCTTAGTGTGTTGGGGCTCAGCTCCCATCTTTGCCTTGTACTCAGTCTTTTGGGCAAGTGATGCATCTTTTGCCACATTTCCCATGGCAGCTATTTTGTGGTGGCCCCCAGGGTGGTTTCTCAAATGGCCAAATGTGCCCATAGGCCTAAAAAGGTTACCTACCCTAGATGCCCTTTGATCCCTGTTTTGGGAATAACTCTCCCTGCCCCACTCCTCAGCTAAGGCCTTTCTCTTCCATGTTTTCTTCACTGGAAGAGAAAGAGTTCCACCCTTAAAGGTGGCCTAGAAATGTTAGATAGAGGAGGGATTTGGTCAGTCTTCACCCCACTTTCTACCTGTATTAGCAGCTCTGCTCTCACTTCCTTTCCTTTTCCCATTTCCTTTGCCCATAAGCATAATGGTCATTTCATGACTCATTCAGCCAGGGCTCCAAAGCAACACACAGCCTCGTGATTCTCCTCCAAGCTTTCCAGCAAAATGCCTTAGGGTGTGCCAAGGTTACACGGACCTGCAAGGGCCTCACTACTAGTCTGCATGTCTCCAGTGCAGAATCACAGGTGGAGAACTCCTGCAAGGGAACAGAGTCCCACAGTGTCCCAAATCTCCTTTGTATTCCTCCTCCTCCTCCTCCTCCTCCTCCACCACCACCACCACTGGAATAAGTAAATCTCTGCACTCTCTTTCTCTCACCGTCCAAATTTTCTCTATCATCTCTCTACTCAACCCTTCATACCCAACAAAACCTGTATTACTCCATTTTGACTTTGCCCTACTGTGTCTCGGCCTCCGATTCTTCTTGTCAAACCACTTATGCCCGCCACACTCCCTAATTTGGCAACTGCAACTTCCCTGCCACCATTGCTCTTTTTCTGCCAGTTGCCAGTTTTTCAGCTGCCAGGCAAAGCTTAATCTAACCAATTTCTGAAAGTTATATATTTTATAATTTTGTGTATTTTGTAATATAATTTATATGATTCGATTCAAGTCCTGTTGTGTATCCAGTAAGTAACATCCCCTTGATGTAAGTGTATGTTGCAACCTCCCCTTGGTGCACCTTGTCTCTAGGCCCAAGATCAATACTTACCCGTGTTGATCTGTTGCACATACCAGAGAATACAGTAACACAGGCTTTTAAAAATCCCAATTCTCAATTGCTGCCAGGGTCCATTCCCCACCGCCCCCAGTACCCATCACTAAAAACTGTATTCTGCTGCTGCGTTTGTTTCCTTTTCTGCAGTAAATAAATTAGCCTAGTCCAACACTGATTTGGAAGCCAAGAGGAACATTCTTGTGTGTGTGTGTGTGTGTGTGTGTGTGTGCACGCACAGGCACAAGTGTGTAAAAGATCATGCTGTGCACTGCATGGCGCTTTGGTTTTCATGAGCTTGCATTTTACACCCTTGTGCCAGAGACAAGATACGTCCATTCCTTACTCAAAGATTTGACTTCTAGAGAAACCAGGGAGGGAACTGAACCCTGAAGATCATCTTTAGCCAGTCACATGAGCAAGATTTTAACAAAGCATTTCCAGAATGCCAAGAATTGAGATGAAAACTCCCATGCTACCAACCCTGATGCGAGTTAGGGATCACAGCTTTGGGGTAGAGCCCCTGCTTTGCAAACAGAAGTTCCCAGGTTCAACCATTGTGTCTCCAGGATCAGGGCCAGACCAAAGCCCCTGCTTCACTCATTAGAGATTATAATACCAGGCAAGATGGACTAATGCTCCAACTGGTAGATGGCAGCTTCATGTCCTGCTTCTCCATGCCTGCCCATATTCAGCATTGCCTGGAAGTTGCTCCTTGCAACCTAAAAGCCCTGAAATCTCATGCATGAGTTTGTTCTATTACTGTACAATTACAAATGCACAGATTCTGCATAGACAATGGACTCAAAGATGAATCTGTAAAAATTAACACCATTGTCTGGAGTTAATTCAACTTCTCCAGTAAGTTTAAAATATTCACAATAAAATAGAATAAAAAGATTAAAAGAAAACTGGTGGGTTAAGTGATATGGTCACACTGAAGTGTGAAAGCTGGGTAGGCAGTCAGGAGCATCATTTTATCAATCTGCTTTCTTTTATTTTTCCCAGTGCACAACCTGTGTGTTCTTAGCAAGGGATCTGAAAGAACAGGAGATGACTTGGCGTTCTTTTATTTGAACTACAAACCACAGCTTACAGAAACAGATACCAGTACCATCAAAGTGTCAGGTATAACTCTCATACAAGGCAAGGGAGGCCTTGCAGGGTTGTAAGTAGATTTAATGAGAACTTGTTTAGAATGTCAATGTCTCTGCAAACTTATCTCTGTCAGAGTTTTCTCATGGGAATAATAATAATAATAATAATAATAATAATAATAATAAATAAACTATGGCAACAGGAAAAGGTCACAATTATCCCATTAGTCACTGGCATCACATCAAAAAAATATACAGAAAACCTCCAGAAACTGGGCCTATTAGAATACATCCACACAAGGCTGACCATATTTTGGAAACCAAAAAGGACACCAAGAGGTATAGCCCCCAAGGGTGCGTGCCCACCCGAACATGGCCTTGGTCACATGTCTGATTTCACAGTACACAATTAAGACAAACCTGTTCTACATGACATCTTAATGTTAAAACCACTGAAGTAAAGAACACGTGCAACATTCAATGTATCTGAAATTAACTTCACTCACTCCTACTTTTGTAGCTTTTGCTGTACTTTGAAGCTTTTGCTCTACTCTGTGTGATACAGTCTCCCCTTCCCTCAAATATCTTCTCTGACTGAAAATCCTTCACTGGATGACCATAGTCTCACCTTTCTGAACATTTAACACTCTTTCCCCATCACCTTTCTCATACCCATTCTCACAGATTCAGCATACTGCTACCATTGAACAGGTGCAGTAAAATCTAGTACAACAAACTAGCAACCTAGCATTCAGAAAGAGTATAAAATACAATGACCCTGCAAACATTGGCCATGGAACAAAATGGACTAAAGGCTTGCAGTCACTTCTCCCTAGCACCTCTTAGCTTGGCCAGATCAACACCAAGCAGGATATAGCAGTATGAAAGCAGTATATAAAAGGCAGGAGCCACACTACTGCTTCATAGCTGTATTGAAGTGCACTGACAACTGCTAGGGCCCATTGACACATACCATATCCCATTATATCCTGCTTGGTGTAGATCTGGCCCTTGTTTCAAGTTCAGGTTTATCAGTGAGAAACTACTCTAAAATGTGTCATTATATCTCTGGTTCATTAGCCATGTAAACAAGACCATGGTTAGTAGCAATACAAAGAAAGGTTGGAACAGATGCCCATTATCACAATGCTAGACAAGGCTCTTTCCCTCCTTTTATCCAAATATCTCCTGAATTTACACTGCCTCAGTGTGCAGAGAACAGAAATCCCAATCAGGGACTCAAAGAAAACTGCCCAAAGAAACCTCAGAAATAAGTCCCATTGATTTCAATAAAGCTTATTCCCAGATAAATGAATATAGGATCACAACCTTTTCACATCTGTTCACCTTACTCTAGCAAGTGCAAGCCCCTCCTGTTAAGGACAACTATGCACTCACAGAACCTGGCCTCGTGGATCATGCAACCAGCAGGTGCTCTCCAGAAAGATGCTTTCGGAACCTAGGAGATCCAGACACACTCAGACAAGACAAGCCACGCTACACACTCACATATTATCTTGCTGGGACAGAACAATTCCCAACATGACCAGATACAAAAGAGGACAGGGCTCCTTCAATTTTAACTGTTGTGATGAAAAGGGAATTTCACCAGGTTAGGTGGATGGTGGAATCCACAAAGCCACACTGTACAATAATCATAATCTCAAAACTATACAGAAAAGTAATGTTTGGAACTGAACTGAAAGTTGTGACAGCGTGTACTCCTTTGCATGCAGTATAATAAGCAGTAGCACAAAATCAGTTTTGGAGCCACATTTTTTTTTATTACACAGCAATAAAGCAATGGTGGTGTTGATGGTGGAGAATCCACTTATCTAAGGCAAAAATAAAAATTCATTCACACACACACACACTCACCCAAGGTAAAATCATTATCATCATCATCCACACACAGAGGCTCAATTCGGACGACACGCTAAGCAACTGAGGGGAAATAACCTACTGATGGTGTGTGAAAGAGGTGGTGATCCACAGACGACACTCTGCAGCAGGCGCTGCAAGGAATCGGCAACCACCCTGGTTGCTAATAGCGTACTCGGTTCTGACTGACAGCTCGGCTGCCATTTTCCCCACTTACCAAACTCCGTTAGTCCTCCAGCAGGTATCCCAGAACACACTGTGGCCGAAAATCCATGGGCGCCGCCATTGAAGCCGATGCAGGACACACCTACCACACCCCATTGGCTGCCTTAGTCAGTGGGCAGAACTCAGCAGCCCTGGGCAAAGAGGCAGCCAGGATGAAAGGCAGCACCAATACAACAGTCGCACCCCACGCCCAGCACTGCAATTCCAACGTTGGCACCCACGCCCCAGGGAGGCACCCTCCACCCACCCTACACGGGAGACATGGCAGTCGCGAGGAAGACCCACGGCCCCCAGCCCCAGCCCCCCACCTCCCTCCTAGAGCATCTTCCGCACACACAGAAAAGAAGGCAAGAGTGGGGTGGCAAAGAAAACTTTATTCAGCAGGGAGACCAGACATGGGCAATAAGGCACATGGGCACCACTAAGCCAGGGCAGAACCTATGGAAAGGACAGTTGCCCCTGGGAAGGGAGGAGGCGGCTGGAAGGCACAGCGGTGAAGAGGGGACGGCCGAGGCCACACCCCCAGGGAGCCAAGCACGGAACGTGCCAAGGGTATGTGGTGGAGAGCGGCGGCATGCCAGGGAGAGATGCCAGTCCACAGATGAAACTCCATAGCCGACGCTCACAGGGGGTGGGGGTAGCGCAGCCAGATCCAGGCACTGATGCTTTAACACACCCGGGATGCCTCCGCACGGGCGCGACGCTCCCCAACGGGATTCTCGGGTCTGGCAATGGCTCAATGTCCCGCCCGTCCACAAGGATGGTGTCGGCGTCCTTACCCACCTGAGTGAGGTCGGGGTGCTCAGCCAGTAACACGTCCCCACGGGACTTGCAGATGTTGTGCAGGATGCAGCAGCACACCATCACGTCCGGAATTATGTCGGACTGCAAGTCCAGCAAGCTAAACAGGCAGTGCCAGCACTCCTTCAGACGCCCAAAGGCACGCTCCACGGGCAGGTGGGCATGGCAATGGTAGTAGTTGTATTTACGCTGGACGTTGGTGCCATCAGCCACGGCTGCAGGACGAATGCCTGGTCGGCCAGGAGGAGCGGACCCACCGCACGGCCGCACACGGAAGCGGGGCCAAACGTCAGGAAGCACCCCGATGTCAGCTTGGCAGCCAGGGGGGAGTTCCAGAAGATGGCCATGTCGTGGCTCCGCCCGGACACGGCCACATACACATCCATGAAGCGGCCATTGGCATCCACCACCACCTGGAGAACCATGCAGTAGAAATGCTTGCGGTTGTAGTACTCCTCGCCATGGGTAGGTGGGTCCAGGATGCGCACGTGGGTCGAGTCCATCGCCCGCGGGAAGCCCAGGGCATGGAAGCCACGCATGTTCTCCTTCTCGTCCCCCACCCGGATGACGTCGGCCAGGTACAGCTCGTTCAGCACGCTCACCGTCTCAAGGAAGATTTCGCACGTGATGGACACGCCTACCCCGAAGATGGTCGACAGCGGCAGGTAGCCCATATTGAACGCCAGCTTGTACAGCGTCAGGCCGAGCCGGCCGAGCCGACGGGACACTGGAATGCTTGGGTGCATGTTTGTACACTCCTGCTGCAGGACAGGTGTCACCTCAGCCACCAGCACCTCGAAAGTCGCACGGGATATGCAGAAGCTCCCACAGAAGCGCTCATCATCCCAGTCCTCCAGGTCTTGCATCTCCTTCCACACGGCATCTGTCCGGGGAAGCACCCAGCGGCGGACGGTCTCGCACTCGGCAAGAAGCTCGGCCGACGTAGAGAGGGGGGGAGGGCGTTGCAGGGCTCCCTCGGCCGCACCTTCGGCCAACTTCTCCGCAATCATCGTGGTCGCCTCACGACGGCGAATCAGCGGCAGGATGGCAGCCCAGAGACAAGGCACGGCCTCCGCTGCACCAAGGGGCCAGCGGAGGGTCTCCAATCTGAACACCGGCATCGCGGGCAAGTCCCTACTCAGGTGCCTCAGGCGGGCATGGAACAAGTCCTCTTCGTCGGCGTCGGCGTGGTTCTGCATGGCCACCTGGATTGCCCCCTGCAAGCAGGCCATGGTGAGCTCCCTCCGTGACATAGTCGCCTATGCCGGAACAGCCAGAGGGGGGGGGGCGGGCAGGATGGGAGGAGTGGTGGGCGTGACGGAGCAGGAGGGCAGAGGGAGGTGGGACAAGGCTGACAGCATGGCAGTGTCAACTACGGTAGCGTGAGAATGGGAGGGCAGGAGGATTTGTTTTGGCTTAAGCGCACCTGCAAGAGAGGGGAGTGAACGCAAGTGACCAGTGTGGGGTGCGCAAAGGGTATTCGGCACAGCAAGACGAGGCTTAACTACGACTGAGGGGGGATGGGTGAGGGCCTCCATGTCGGCGAACAGGCCTACGGCCGGCCGTTGATCGGATGGCGGCAACGCCGGACGCTTCGTTCCAGACGTCGAATGCGGCGTATGACTTCTCCCAGGGCCACCTCCAGAGTTTGGCGACGCCGTGCCTTTTGGGCCCTCCGCCTTCAGCGGATGGCACGGCGGAGGGAGCACAGTTTTCCTGGGAGGCAAGAACAGAAGGGGAAGGGGAGGGGGGGATAGCCATCAGTGACACGGTGGCCACAGCACCGCGATTGCATCCCGCCCGACTGCCCCGTAACAAACCTCCACGCCGCAGGGCCCTGCGGCGTCGAACAATGCGGCCTGCGTGGAACCCCTCCAACCTGTACAGTGATGCCATCTCGGCTGGAATAGGCTGCAATGAGGGGAGATGGGGCCGGGAATGAGAGGCATCCAATGCGTACAACAATGTTGCAAAGGGATGCTGATGGACATGGCCTTGAGCGTCCAGACTGGGCCGAGGGAGGCGCTAGACGGAGGGATGGGAATGGAAAGGGGTCTTCTTGAAACTAGGGCTGGGGGCTATTCTACAACTGCATATCCCTATGGTTCGTTGGCGGGTGGGCCTAGGGACCCGTAGGACGACCGTGGCTTAGGTCATGTCATCCTGGGAGGGTCTTTCTGCCCCCTCCTCCTCCTCCTCCGCCTCCTCCCCCTCCTCCTCTCCCTCTTCATCAGAGTCTGGTGGGATGTCGCGGCCCCTCTTTGGCCAGCTGCCTATGCGCCGCTGCTCCTGCCCTCCGGCCACCCCCCCTTCCTGAGGCACCTGCTGCTGCTACACGTGGGGCCCGATATGCTGCGCCCACTGGCGGGGGCAAGTACTGCTGCTGCGGCAGTGGCGCTGTGTATCTGTATGGCCCCATGTAGGGTGCGGGCTGCGGGGGCCCATGGTAGGCGCCGCGGAACCATTGGGCGAGCTCCCTGAGCACCTCGGTTTGGCGGTTGATGGCTGCTGTGCGCTCCCACATGCCTCGGTCGATGATGGCATCGGTGGCTGCCATGGCCTCAGTCATCCCGGTGACATGGCGCTCCAGACCTAGACGCACATCCCTCCCCGCCTCCCGTATGGCTTGGGCGCAATCTTCCACGGCTTGACTGGCCGTGCGCATAGCCCACACGGTAAGGACGCACTCGTTGGTACACCTGGCCTCCTCCTCGCCCGCCATGCGTGTCAACAGGTCGTGGATGCGCTCCCCAGTTGTCTCCGTGCCTGTGACCAACTCCCTCGCCACCTGCAGCTGGTCTGCCCTGCGCCTGTTGTGCATACGGACACACCTCTGCGCGTTGGTCAGGGGACGGGCTTCTTCGGCCACGGCCGCACCATGCTCACCTGCGGGCGGCGGCTCCTCCTCCAGGGGGGCCGCTCCCTCCATCGGCTCGTCCTCTGGCTGTGGAGGCCCCGCGATCTCGGCCTCCCTGGCCTTGAGCTCGGCATCCGACGGCACTTCCTCCTCCATCGCCTCCATCTCCACGAAGGTGTCATCGGTTGCCTGCGTATCGATGTCCAGCAGCTCTTCCTCCGACGGTGGCAGTTCTGGCTCCAGCACGTCACCCATTTGTTGTTCCACAAGCTGCTCCATTTTGACCTGCTCCTCCTGTGACACTGTCCCCGTCTCCGTCATGGCATCCAAGATGCTGCAAGTGAAACCCTGCACCATAGTTGCATGTTTCGAGGATCCCAGCCACGTACAGGGTGCCGGTACTGGCCGTGGCACCCGCCCTGTGCTGACGGCCGCACTCCCCTTCGTGGGTGTTTTCCTCGGGCGTGACGGCCCTGGCTCATCATTCTCCTGCTGGGTCTCTGGCACCAGGGGCTCGGGTGCAGGATCCTCAACCTGCATGTCCGCACAGATGAGCCGTAGGAAGGCTGTGGGGCTGCTGCTGCTGGAAGAGGCTGGCGTGGGGGAGATACACCTTGAGGTGCTGGCTGTCCTGGGCGGCACGGGTGGTGGCATCGCCAGCAACGATGGGCTTTCGGATGGCGCGGGATGGCTCATCGGCTTCACCTTGGCCAGACATGCTTCGGCTGATGCCTTCAGGGCCTTCTTGAGGGGTGGAGGTGCTGCCTTCAGGCCCTTCTTGGGGGGCAGAGGTGCTGCTGTGGTTTCCATGCAGCAGGGCCTTCCTCCCGTTGCGCCCCTTGGTCCAGCTGTGCTCGTTGTCGTGTGTGCGGCGGCTCGTTGGTGGCAACCCCGCTGCATGCCGTGTGTCCCGGGACGACATCGTGGTGCTCCAACAGCAGGCATGCCAGTTCGTTGTAGAAGTTCATGGTGCGTGGCTGGACGCCGGTCCTTTTATTTTGGGTGACGATCTCCTTGAACCACCTCTTGAGTCTGTGCAGCTTGTCCTTGCATTGCTTGCTGTTGCAGTTGTGTCCTCATTCCTGCATCTGCTTGGCAAACCAGGGGTAGAGCTGATGGTGCCTGGCTGTGGCCATGATCCTCCTAGCTTCAGGGCTTCCCCAGAGCTCTATGAAGTGCCCGGTCTCTGCGTGGGACCATTGCTGCGCTCTGCATCTTTCCGGGGGGGTCTTGGCTGCTCCCCTCTCCTGGGGTTTGTGAGCCGGTGTCCTCGGCCAGGTCATCCTGGGCTCCTTCTCCCTCTGACTACATGTTGCCAGCGGATGTGTGTTTCAGAGGTGACGGCTGTCTGTGCCCTGGGCTGCTTATCCCCATCCCGTGTGTTTGTATGATGGTGGGTGCTGGTGGGCTGTTGTGCTTCCTCTGAATGTGCCCCGTGTGTAGGCGTTGTTGTCGTTGCTGGCCGGGGCCACTTCGTGTCCTTGAGATTGTTGAGCATACCTCTGCCTATTTTCCACAACATCCACAGGTGGCTAGCTGTCGCCCACGGACGCCCTTTGCCTTGCTGTTTCATGCGTTTTGGGGATGTATGTGGCTGTTGGTCACTGACTGATCGTCTTGGGCGAATGGGGGTGGCCTCGCTGGTCGCCGCTTCCCCGGTCTTCGTCCTTCTGGGTGAAGTGAGGGTGGAAGTGGTGGTGTGGTGGGGGTATGCTTCGAGTGGGTTGCTGTTCTCCCTGTTGGAGTGGGGGGGCTACCCCTTGTTCCTGGGCGCCTGGGCTTGTTGCTTCTTCTGTTTCCCCCTCCCTCCTTTGCCGTAGTGCCCTTCTGGTACGCTTCCCAGTCCGTTTGGGTAGCTGACTGGGCACCCTGTGTGAGTGCTTGCAGGAGCTGGCCCCTTGTTGAGCTCCGTGCCGGCTGCCTGGTGGGGGAGGCGGGTGTCCTGGTTGCTATGGCTGCGATGCCGGGGCTCTGTTGTGAGCATGCCTGAGCGGCATCCCGCTTTCTGCCGCTCGACTCTCTGATCTTCTGTGCTAACCAACTCACCACAGTTGTTTCACCCACGCACCGCTCCAGGCGACACGTTAGTCAATTGACAATTCCCTTAACAACTCGCAAGTGAGTTGTTTCTCTCAGTTGTTAAATTTTACCACTTAACCAACTGTGGGTTGTTACTGCATTGTGTGGCTACCTCCAGACGACACGTTTAACAACTCAACGAATGGTTGCTTAATCAACCCTCAGTTGCTTAGCGTGTCGTCCGAATTGAGCCATAGAGTACCAGGTTCTAGTCTAGCATTCTAGTTTTCTATATGCAGGGTGTTTTCATGCTGGGGAACATTCAAATCTATAACCTCCTGACTGCTGTCTGAAGTCCAGTCCAGGAAGGAGTATATACCATGCTTCTTTTGAACATGAAGATTGGCACTTAGTCCCTCAGGTGACACAGCACTTCAGCACTTTTTGTCTGTATATGCATGTGTTGCTGAACTGCAGTTTAGGTGTTGGAGATCACACCTTAAGCAGAGGAAGAGAATAAATTCTGATAACCTGGCTTGTATCCATTTTGCCACTCAGTCAGTACATAAAACGTCATTCTTCAGCTATTCAGGCATGAATACTTTGGACATTCAAGAATTACTTTACCAGCAGGGCTGGCCCAAGACATTTTGCTGCCTGAAATGTCAGGGATGTTATCTGACTAGGGATGTCAGAGAAATCCATCTGGTAGGTGGGGTTCAATGGGTTTTCTTGGGCTCAGCCCCCTCGCCTTTGCTTTATTCCCATTGCAGCGCCCAAATTGATCTGCAGTAAGATGGACCAGTTTGTAGATTTTCTGGGAATTTTGCACTGGCAGAGGTTCTGCTAATTTCCAAAACTGGAATACCCAGTCCTCCTGGAAGTCCAAAAGGGCAAGAGTGGAAGAAATCACATCCCTTTAACCCTTGTTTTATAATTTTTACCCTTGTTTTATAGTTTTGTGTATGTATTTTGAATTTGAACACAGAGAAAAACTAAGACTTTTAAAAAACACCTCTCTGGCTTGAAACTGAATGCTTTAGTTATAAGATGCATGGACGTACATCTTAAAAAACATTACTTTCTCTGTACCCACTTCTTATCTGCTGCTTTATGTAAAGGGGGGAAAAAAGAAAGGAGAGTGTTTTAAAATGTATATTCATGGATCTTATAACTAAAACATTCACTTTCACATCAGAGAGATGGTTTTAAGAGTCCTTTTTTCCTACTTTTTCTCATCAACCAATCTTCTCTCTTTCTTCCTGTCCCTCTCTCTCTCTTCCTTCCTTCATTTACCTTATTTAATTTTTTGCTCTCTTGACTCACTGTTATTTTTAAAGTAAAATTCAATGCATGCAACATGAGCCACATCCTCAACACACAGCAAAACTGGGTAGGAGGGAGCAGCTAGCTTGGGCAGCCAAGCCGCATGCACGGAGGCCAAAGAAGGAGCGGGAGACCAGAGAAGGAGCACTCACAGGGGACAGCTGAATAAAATGAATCAACCAAGCTGCCGTTCCCGTAAGTGCGGAGGCTGGAGACCCGGGTGGGGGAACAGGCTGGGGAAGTCACGTGTGCTCCATGGGCAGCTGGACATGGGGCCGCGCTGCCCGGGCGGGTGCAAGCCAAGCGCTGCGCCTCCATGTACCTTGTTTCTAGCTGCCAATGGCCAATCTCCCCACCGCCACCGCTGTTGTTGTTGTCACCACCGTGGCACCACTGGCGCCTGCCCGGTGCCGCGCAGGTGCTGGTGGTGCCACTGCTGCCGATAATACTGCTGCTGCTGTTGGCTGCGTCCTGCTCTTTTGGCTGCCACGTCCTCCTCTGGGCCAAGAGAATTGTTGCACAAACAGCAAGTTCTGCCTGTTTCAAATCTCGCAAGATTCCCAGATGGCAGAAGTCTCGTGGAATCTTGGCAGAAGTCTCGCGAGATTTGCAAATACTTCCTGGACGCTTGACCGTCGTCACAGGAGCCTGTTTTCCCTAGCAAAACAGCTCCCGGGCCCGGATTGGTGCCATTTTGGAGGATAGGTCTGTTTTTTTCCAGGCAGTCTGGCCATCCTAATCCACACCAACATCCAGAAAGCAATCATAATTAAAACATGCTCAATTGTCAGGAAATTCCTGAATCAATAAAAGACCGCATGACTTGGCAAAGCCCGTCATGTCTGTCAAGAAAAACCGCCATGAGCGAGAAAGAGATAAAAATAAAAATAAAAAATTTATTTCTTACCCACCTCTCCCTTTGGATCGAGGCAGGGAACAACATTAATACTATAACAATATACATCAAATACATAAATTAATTAAAAGAGCTTATAAAACAATCAACACATTTTAAAATTCTTGATTTAAAGTTCATCTGGGTAGGCCTGCCGGAAGAGGCTAGTTTTTATAGCTGCCTTAAACTCAGAGAGAAGTGTTAAATTGACGAATCTCCTCTGGCAGGCCATTCCACAGTCTGGGGGCAACAGAAGAAAAGGTCCTCTGGGTAACAGTTGTCAGCCTAGTTTTGGCTGACTGAAGTAAATTCTCCCCAGAGGACCTGCGTGTGCAGGGCGGATTGTATGGGAGAAGGCGATCATGCAGGTAACCTGGACCCAAACCATGTAGGGCTTTAAAGGTAATAACCAACACTTTGTACTTTGTCTGGAAACTAATTGGCAGCCAGTGAAGTGATTTTAAAGTTGGTGAAATATAGTCACCCCTAGGTGTACCGGTGACCAACCTGGCTGCCATATTTTGAACTAATTGAAGTTTCCAAACTAGATACAATAGGGTGACCAATTTTGGAAACCAAAAAGGAGGACAACATGGCCACCCCAAGGGAGCATGGCCACCAACATGTCCAGCCCCCAAGGGGTCGTGCTCACCAATATCGCCAGCCCCGAAGGGGGTATGCTCACCCAAACATGGTGTTGGTCATAAGTCTGATTTCACAGCACACAATATATATATATATATATATATATATATATATATATATATATATACTATATTAATATATTATATTATATATATATACTAATTATATTAATTATATTATAATTATATTAATTATATTATATTAATTATAGTATAAATATTTAATAATAATTATTAATAGTTATTAATATTAGTAATTAATAATACTTATTAGTAATAAATAATAAATTATATTAATTATATAAATTATATTAATTATATTATAATTATATTAATTATATTATATTATATTATATTAATCCATTATATATTATAAGTACATAATATATAATGGATTATATCATTTACATGTATGTTGACACTAAAATAATCCTAAAAGACTCAAATAATAATCCTAAATAATAAATAATAAAATAATCCTAAAAGACTCAAATAATCCTAAAAGACTGGTGGGGCAGTACTTATCTTTGCGAATGGCATGCTTATTCAGGTTAGCATGGTTTTCTTCTACATATTTACAAATTCTATCTTTAATAACATTTCCCATCAAATTAGCTGGAACAGGCATTAGGCTGTTCCAGCTAATTTGATGGAAAATGTTATTAAAAGTTATCAGGAAAGTGAGCATACAGGGTAAGGAAGCAAAACAAAACAAGACCCTTGGTGCACCTGTTGAACTGATGTACAGGAGTTTTCCTCAGAAGTTTAGCACCGTAGGCTGGCATAAAACCTCCGCTTTAGTTTTGACAGGTTGACCCGCCCTTAACAGCTCAACCATGTCCATGCTCAGTAGGAAGACAGTCCCCACTCTGTGTTCAGGTAAGTGTGCCTAGGATTGCAGCTTTACAGGCACAATCCCATCTATGTTTACTCAGAATATGGCAGCTGTAGCTCAGTGGTAGGGCACTGATTGAAATCAAGAAGTCCCAGGTTCAATCCCTGGCATCTCCAGGGAGGGCTAGGAAAGAATCCTGCCTGAAGCCCTGGAGAGCTGCTGCTGCCAGTCAGTGTTCACAATATCGGGCTAGATGGACCACTCAGCATAAAGTAGCTTCCTATGGAGAAGTCAGTGCTTCATACAAAAAATACAAAAGTTGTATGTATTTGAAGTACTATTCATATTCATCAACAACAGTCCATAAAAATAAATGCACCCCTCTGAGCAATGGAGGCTGGTGGCTCCTATGCTATTGGGGCAGTAAATCTACTCTGGGTTTCAGCCAGAACACCAAAGGAGCTATCCTACAGGCTGGACCCATTTTGGGGATTGGTTTCAGCACATTGTAGAGCTCTTTTAGAGTGTTGACTGTCACTGAAACTTAGAGTGGGTTCAACACTGCCCCACTGTCATAGGAGCCACCACCAGCCCCACCACTGCCCTTGACTCACTGGTGCACGCCTGCACACCCCGCACCTCCTTCACTCCATGATGCTGCCGCTACTTCCGTACCTGAGCCACCACCACCACCACCGTACCCATCATGCCACCCCATACTTGAGTCTTTTATGGATCAGAGGTGAAGAAAAAACAAAAGCTGAAGTTTAAGACCCACACATTTTGATGGCTTTGGGGATTATTGGGATGAAATATCTCCAAATATGTACTGGGTCTGGAGGGCTGATGGGAGAGGAGGGATGGCAACAGCCCACACCCGGGATAATGGAGTCAGAACCCCCCTGCCCACCCCCTTGCAATAAATCATCAAATGGAGGATTTTCTAAGCAATGGACGCAGCTCAGATGGACTCAGGCAGCAGCCAGCTGGCCCCAGAAAGAAGATGGTTTTCCAGAAGTTACTGTTAAGACTTTAAAATCTGTCTCGTTATACCTGACTCACCTAGTGCTTTGCAGCAAAAAGCAAGGATCACAGGGAATTTGTGGGTTTCTCCCCTTCCTTGCATTCCTCTTTGGTGGTGGCCCTTTGATGAGCACACACAGGACAATAAAAGATGAACAGCTGTCATTAAGCCCTACTTAAAATTACTCAAAGGCCAATTCCTCTTTTACTGACCTGCTGCAAAAGACGCCTTCCTTCAAGCCAATATGAGACAATAACCCTCACACTAACCTTGTGTCTCTCTGTCTTCCTTACATGCCCTCTTCCCTCCTGCAGCAAAATCATCTTGAGCCTTGCCCCTTGAGGTTTTCCAAGATTTCTTTTGGGGGATGTAAAGGGGCCCATTCCTCATCTGCATGCATGCCCATCTTGCTCATCCTGCTGCCACCGGGCTCATTCCTCTACGCTGCTCATTCTTCTGTGCCGCTCGTTCCTCTGCGCCGCTCATTCCTATGCACCGCTCATGTTTCTGCTACCGCTGTGCTCATACCTCCGCTGCACTCGATTCCGAACTGGACCTCTTCTGCCTCTGCCGTGCATGCTCCGGGCTCCTCTGGGCTTGTCACTATGACGACAAACCCCAAGGAGCCCAAAGCATGCACGGAAGAAGCAGCAGAGGCCCGATTCTGGAAACGATAGAATCGGCCTCTCCTGCCTCTTCAGTGCAGGCCTCCAGGCTCCTCGGGGTTTGTTGCCATTGCGACAAACCCCAAGGAGGCCGGAGGCTGTGCGGAAAAGGTGGGAGAGGGCCGATTCCGGAAGTGACAAAATCAGTCTCTCCCGCCTCTTCTGCCTGTTCCGTGCAGGCATCCAGGATTGTCGCTATCGCAACAGCCCCCAAGGAGCCTGTATGTAGCGTGGGCAGAGCTAGGAAGACCCAATTCTGGAAGTACCAAAATGGGCCTTTCTAGCCTCTCCAGAGTGGCAGTCTGGCTCCTGGTCTGTCATCACGATGGTGGCAACCCAGCAGGAGTCTAGGCAGGCGGCGGGAGAGGCAAATTTTCTGGATTTGGGGGTAAAAATGCGGATTTCCCCCCAGACCCCAATTTTGCAGCCATTTTCCAGACTTGCCCGGGGGGGGTTCCGGTCATCTGGTCACCCTAAGATACAATGGTAGCCCTATGTACAGCACATTTCAGAAGTTGAGCCTCGAAGTTACCAGCGCGTGCACTGCCATCTTTAGGTCTTCCAACTCTAGGAAAGGGTACAGCTAGCACAAATGCTGGAGCTGACAGTAGGCACTTCTGGCCATCATATCTATCTGGGCTGTTATTTGGAGCGACAGATCCAGGAGCATCCCCTAGCTGCGAACAGTCTTTCAGGTGAAGTGCAGCCCCATCCAAAACTGGTTGACACAACTCCAAACCCAGGTCAGAGCCCTTGACAGGAAGCACCTCCACCTTGTAGCATTCTCACTCCCTGTCGCAGGCTTGAAGCTCTAAAGATTTCCCTGGGAACCTGAAAGGTGGGGGGTTCAGTTGTTGAAGTAGTCACTCAAGTTGTAGCATCATCTTAGTGGGTTGAGCAGTGCCACCCTGTAGGCAGTGGGCATGATTTGCAAGCCACAGATCTTTTCTGTCAGGTGGCTTTGAACAGGCCATACTTCCGTTTATAAGCAGGGGGGAGGGCAAAGCTGGAGAGCTTTGCTGGATCCTCTTTTGACGCAAGGCCTGATATCCCTCCCGGTTTGGATCCATCTCTGTTCGGGGACTTTGGAAGATCTCTGCACATGGACTCTGTGCAGAGATTTGGACTTTGGACTTTGGATTTCTAAGGACTGTGCCATGAAAAGTACTGTGAGACTTTTCATAGACTTGAACTTGCATTTGCTGTGGATTGTGTGTTTTCCTGGTCAGCTCAGCATTTGACAAGCTGGGTTTGACTGTGCGTTATTGTTCCCTGACAGACTTAGGTGGCAGGAAGATGTCTAAACAGAAGCACAGGACTCCTGTGCCTGAGATTTTACCCTTCCCATGATCTTGTAGGCATTAGCCATGTCCCCTGAGTTATCAGCGTATGCGGGGGCGTGGCTTCAGCTATGGAGTGATCGGTAGACATTTTCGGATCTCCTGAAGCAGTGAAAACAAAAAAGAAAAATCCCTATCTTCTACTGGATGGACTGTAAGTTACAAAATAAATTTATAAATTGGAAGCAAGGCAGCACAGGAATGTGCGGGGAGTTTAACTGGAACAGCGTATTAAAGCTGATAAGCTTAGGAAGAATCTGGGCTGGATGCCATTAGCTGGAATAAATAAAGTCTTCTGAGGATATTTGTTCCTCGCCAATTGTTTTAAAAGGGATAATATGGACTTTAAGAACTCATATATGAATTAAGAATTAAACTAGGACGAAGTTGCCCTCTGGAGTAGCTGGCTGGATGCTAGATGAATAGAGGTCGCAGAAAAAAGAGTCTATCTTGTCCAAAGTGGGCAAGAAAGATTGGAGCACATCCTTCTTATAAAAATTTAGCTCAGCTGACAAGAATGATGTCTGATAAAGCACAAGAGAGCAAAACGGTCACATCTCAAACTGGAAGTGGCAATCATAAAACTGGAACGAAGCCAGGAGCTGTTCCTAAGGGAACCAAACCACAGGAATGTCAACAAATGTCATCAGTGGAACTACTGGCAAACATAAAAGCTATGATGGATGACAGCCTGGGCAAGCAGGAGGAAAATATTATGAAAGAGGTTAAAAAGGAGATTTTTAACTCTCAGAAGGAGATACTGACAGGCTTTCAAGCTGTTATAGCCAAACTCACATCTCTGGAACAACAAACGGAAGAGAATAAAGAAAAAATAAACAACAAGATATCAAAATACACGAAATGGATTTACATTTAATTGCTATGGAGAATAGAGACCGAAGAGTAAATATTCGAATCAGATCCTTCCAGGAACAGCAGGTGGAAAATCCAAAGATTCTGAGAGATAAGATAATGGAATGGATCAAGGAGATGGACCCCCAAACGGATTGGGAAGATGCTGATATTGAAAGGACCCACAGAGTTGGATACAAGAGAAGGGGGATGCTTCCAAGGGACATAATTGTTACATTTGCGAATTATTACAAAAAAGAAAAGCTAATGCAAGCAATTAGACGTGCTGGCCAACTGATGTTCCAATCAACACCGATACAGGTCTACAATGATCTTTGTTCTCAAACGATCCAATGGAGGAAAAGTGTGAGAATGTGCACAATAACCCTGCGGAAGAATGCAATTGCTTATAGCTGGGGTTACCCAGTATTTCTGAGATTTGTGTGGCAGGGGAAACAACACAGAATAACATCGTGCGAGCAAGGGATGGAGTTACTAGGGAAGCTGGGCCTGATGGAGAAAGATGCAGATGAAAGACAAGAACAACAAGAAGAACAAGGGGCAGCAGGAGGCAGTCTGTGACTGAGTTTTGGATTAAAAAGGGATAGAAGAAGAGAATCAAAGGGAGGATAAGATCTACTGTCGCTCCAGGGTGGTGAAGTCGCCTCCCCCCCCCACAAGAGTTCTAAAAAGGGATTGGAAGCTATTGCCCGGGAAGTTCCTGGTGATGAGGGGGGGAAATGGGGGGTATGTGTGGGAGGGAGGGGGAGGGAGGGGGGTTAAATGTAACACATATGGAGACCTACAAAGAGAACTAAGGTTGGGAAGATGGAAAATAAATTAAAAATTGTAACTTTAAATGTTAAAGGGCTGGGAAATGTTATTAAAAGGAAGAGGATAGAAGCGATGTTAAATAAAGAAAAAGCAGATATAATATTTTTACAAGAAACTCATCAATCGAAAGACGGAGTAAACGACTTTAAATGATGGATATGGGCATATATGAGAAGGCATATGGGACTTCTAAAGCGAGAGGAGTAGCGATAATAATTTATAAAAAGTGTGGTCTCAATATAGTAAAAGTGAAGAGGGACGATATGGGAAGATTTTTGTTAACACATTGTACTGTGGGGGAAGAGGAATATGTATTGATTAATGTTTATGATCCAAATGAAAATCAGATGGAATTTTATGATAAAGTATTTAAAGCTGTGGGAAATATGGGGGAAATGAATATTGTAATGACTGGTGACTTTAATATGGTGATGGATAAAGGTAAGGATAAAGATAATATAGTGAGAACTTTAAAAGGTGGTGGTAAAACTGGATTAAGTAAAGTAATGGATGAAAAAGAATTAGTAGATGTTTAGAGGCTAATAAAAGGGGAAGAAAGGAAATACACCTTTTATTCACTGAAATATAAGAGTTATTCCAGGATTGATTATATTTTTGTGTCAAAGAATTTGATTTCTAAGATTATAGATTGTGAAATAGGAGTTATTAAAGTCACAGATCACGATCGCTTCTCGGCCTTTTGGCTAAGATCAAGTGTAGTGTAGTCACAGATCATGCATTATTGAGTATGGATATTAAAATGAAGAAAGGTTATAGAGAAGCAAAGAGGTGGAAAATGGATACAAAGATTTTAAATTATAAAAACATTGTTGAGAAAATTAAAAAAGAGATACAGACAATATGGGAAATGAATGAAACAGGGACACGATGAAAGCGGTAGTAAGGGGATGTGTATTAGGGAATCGTGTAATTTAAGAAGACAACAAGAAGCACAAAGTAAAAAGATTGAAAAGGAGGTTAGGAATTTAGAGGAACAACTGAGAACAACAAAAGATAAATGATTATATGCTCAACTTCAAGCTAAAAAGAAGGAACTTGAGGAAGCGGATTTAGAAAGAGTGCAAAAAGATCTGTTATATTTGAAAAGGGATTTTTTTGAATATAGTAATAAAAACTCTAAAATGCTGACCAGGTCCACGCAGTTGAAGAAGGCAAAGAACACAATAGGGACAATTAAAGACAAAACAGAGAAAAGCTATAATTTAATGAAAGATAAATTAAACATATTTCAAGAATTTTATCAGAAATTATATGCATCAGATGTGGGCCCACAGGCAAGGATAGTGGAGTATGTAGAGAGGAATTGGAAAATAAGATTACAAGGGAAAGATAGAGATTATATAGAAGGTTTAGTGAGGGAAAATGAAATAGAAGAAATTATTGATAAATTAAAAGGAGGGAAATCTCCGGGTTTAGATTGGTTGGGGCCGGAATATTATAAGACATTTAGAGAGCTATTGGTACCGAGATTGAAAGTATTATATAATAATATATTGGAGGGAGGGAAGACCCCCACCATCATGGGATCATTCTTTGATCATACTAATCCCGAAACCAGATAAGGATTTAACGGACTCAGCTTCTTAAAGACCTATATCTTTAATAAATCAAGATTTAAAAAATTTTACGGCAATCATGGCAACAAGAATGAGTACCTTCATAAATAAATATATAAAAAAGGATCAATGTGGATTTATTCCAGAGAGGCAAATGCCTAATCTAATTGGGAGAGTATTGAATATAATAAATGTTATTTAAAAAAGGAACATAAAAGCAGGGTTGATAGCATTAGATATTTTCAAAGCCTTTGACTGTGTGGAATGGCCAGCATTAAAAACAATTATAAAAACATTTGGGTTTGGAGATAAATTTATAGGAGTGATCAATCAGTTATACGTAAATAATAAAGCAGTGGAAATGGTTAATGATGGGTTAACACAACAGATTACCTTAGCCGGAGGTACTAGGCAAGGATGTCCACTCTCCCTGATATTATTTGCAATAGTTATAGAAATTTTGGCAAATGTTATCAGGGAAGATGGGAGATTAAAAGGGATAGGAGGAAAAGAAAAGATAAAAATCAGTATGTTTGCAGATGATACATTAATGACATTAAAAAATCCTCTGGAGAGTTTGGAAGAGATAAAGCAACATCTGAGAGAATTTGAGGGAGATTACAGGATTACAAGTAAATTGGGGAAAGTCCGAAATGATGTTATTTAATTATAACAAAGAAGAAAGGGAGGAGTGTAGTATAAAATTAGATCTTAAGATTAAAAATATAGAGAGCTATTTAGGAGTTAATATTACAAAAGATTTAGAAAAGTTAGAAGAAATTAATTTTAATAGTTTGAAGAAACAGATAATGAAAAAAAATAGAAGCTTATAGAAAGTTAAAACATTCATGGTTTGGTAGAATAGCGGTTATTAAAATGAAGATATTACCGAAGATAAATTTGTTGTTTAAGATGTTACCAATCAAAATAACGTAAGTTGAAATAAAGAGCTGGCAAAATATGATAAATAATTATTGTAATGGAGATAAAAAAAGAAAGGATTAATAAAGGGAAATGGTATAAGATACAAAAGAAAGGAGGGTTGGGACTTCCAAATATAAAGAGGTATTATATGGCTAATCAATTAAGACATGTTATAAATAGTATAGTAGAAAAAGACGATTTAGAATGGTTAGAGACAGGAGAAATAGAGTTAAAATTACAAAATATCTTCTTTAGCAAAATACAAAATAAACAATTGAAGGAAATGGAAAATCCACTTTTAAAAAATATTGTAGAGATTTGGGAGAGGTATATAAAAAAATTAGCACCAGGAATCTCTCCTCTAACTCCAGTTGTATTACTGGAAAACTTCCCAGGGAATCTAAGAAGAGATATGGAAGGGGTACTGAGGGGACAGAAAATTATTAAAGTGAAAGATTGGTTGAAAAGAATGTCTAATAAGGAGCAAATAGAAGAGATATTAAGAGGACAAAAGATCTCTTGGTTCAAATGTATACAATTGGAACAATGGACACAGGATTGGAAAAAGAAAAATAAGGATTGTAGAGATAATACAAGATTTGAAGATTTAATAGAATCAAGAGAAAAGGAGGGGGAAAATAAAAGTAAAATAGGTATGATAAGTGAAATCTATAAAATACTGATAGAGGATGGAGACCAACAGGATTCTCTTAAAACAATATGGGAAGATGACTTAACAAAACAAATTAGTGATTATAACTGGGGGAGGATATGGGACTCAAGAATGCTAAAGTATTATCAGTTAGGATAAAAGAGAATTATTACAAAATAATTTGGAGGTGGTATTTAACACCAGTAAGATTACATCAGATAGATAAGAAAATTTCAAAGAAATGTTGGCGGGGATGTCAGGAGGTTGGAACATACTTTATATGTGGTGGACTTGTGAATATGTACAAAAATTTTGGAAAAGGGTTTTTAAAGAAGTGAAATAATGGGAAGCAATGTGGAAGCAAGTCCAAAATTGGCTTTACTCTCAATTTGGGATAAAGAAATTGGGAATCAAAATATGAGGGATTTGATTAACAACCTCCTGACACCCGCTAGATTAATGATAGCTAAGAATTGGAAAATACAAGGAAATTATAGACTAGAAGAATGGTATAAAGAAATATGGGATATTGCGATTAATGATAAATGAACATGTAATATAAAAGTAAAGAGGGGATTATCTAAGAATGATTTTGAAAATATATGGGGGCCATTTTTGGATTTTGTATTAATAAAGGGGAAAGGTTGTACACCTTTAAAAGATTCTTTACAATTTTGGAAGAATATATAATATAAAAGAATAAACGAAGGTCTCAATGGGTTAGGGGAGCACTGGGGGGTTGTTAAGGTTATGTTAGTATATTATGTTATGATTATGTTGTATTATATGTTGAAATATAAAAATTATATAAAAAATAGTTATCAGCGTATGCAGTGTTTGGAGAAGCTCCCTTGGGATGGTTTGTTAAGTCTTTGTTAAGCCCCCCCCCCCCGGTGAATGCCTGAAAGATCATATCAGGATTGGACCCTAAAGCTTTCTGACCATCAATCAGCTTTAAGTGTTTTGGAAGTGTGTAACCATTACGCTTTTTACTGTGGGAGTTCTTTAATAAAAGAAGTCTCACTGATGAGAATGTCTTTGTCAGTTTAGGCACAAAGGCATCAGCTAAACAATCTGTTGCATAAATTGAAAAACAATTTAGCAACTATGTGCCACAACAAATGCAAACAATGCTTTTTCAGTTAATTTCTGACATGGTTGCTAGCAAAACCTCAATTTTTGGCTAAGCGCAAAAGGAAGCAGCATCTGAGCAAACATGTTCCAAATATTTCCCTCCTTGGCTCTTCATATATAGAACTGCTTGGCATATCCAAGCAAATGTTCAATCATCTCCTCCTCACAGGTATGTACTGTGTTCTTCTAACAGCTATCCAAGAGGGCCAAAGGTTGCAGCTGAAACGCTGGGAGGTCTGGGGGCCATTCAGTCAAAACAAAGTATTTTTTCAAGCTGGCTTATGGGGCATTCTGCCATTCCTTGGAAGGCTTTTAGGGGTTTACCAATAAGAAGATGAATAATGGCAGACAAAATTCCTGTCCCACTGCAGTCAATCCTAGCAGCAACAGAGCATATGTTGGTGTGACTTTGACCACTCACTGTCGACCCTTTCATAGATCTTGAACTACAACTTGTATTGTACGACCCAGTTTTAATTTTTTAATATGAATGTCTCTCTTCCATTTCTAGTGCCTCCAAGCATAGGAAGAGCTGTGCTGAAGCATATGCAAAGGTCTATCTCTTCCGGCATTCTGTTTCCCAAAGGTTTGTCAGAAGGTTTTCCAATAATTCGAACACACTTAAAAAGAGGAAGCCAGATGACAGAGCTCAAAAACTGGAATGCAGCTTGCAGGCCAATGCTTCAGACAGAACTGAGGCTATGTTTGGAGCAGGGGATTTGGTACAGAGTGGAAAGGAGAGGATTCAGCTAAGGCCTTCAGCCAGAGCATCCACGTTCCAAGGGGACCCCCGGAGGAACCCTGCTGCCATCAAGTCACCAAAGCCACAGGACATTGTAGCCCCTCTGAGCTCAGCTCTTTCCTGGAACTGGCACGCTCCCCAGGGACTGTAGGATGCAGCTGCACTTTGAGGCTTCCCAGGTGGCCTGAGGGGGGCGGGGGAGAGCAGACTACTGGCCACCGATGCAACTCGGCTAGTCCCCCCCTCTTCCCCATTTTTTGGTGTACAGGGTCAGCTGTTCTTCCAGAACAGCCTTTCCTGGAACCAATTCATGAGAAGGCTCTACTCCATCCAGAGATCTGGCAGAGGTTTCTGTCATTGATCATGAAGGGGACTAATGGACACCGAGTGTCTCCTTTCCCCTGGTATTGTCCCCCCACCTGGCTCTCTTCTGCTCCAGCAGCTGCTTGGTACGGCTTTACAGTCCCTCTTGCTTCCAGGGAACCTTGAGAATGGTAGCTCTCCGTGGAGAGGCACGGCCACGTGTAGCAACCAATTCTTTGCACTTGTACGAAGCTAGAGTTCCTGGGGTATATATTTCACGGGAAGAGATGAGGACTAAAGTAGTATAGAACAAGTGTGTAAAGATGTCGTCGTTCAACTATAGCTTTGCACACACTCTCTCCCCCACTCGCATTTCTACACTTTGTTAAAACAAAGCCGCAAAGCCCTTTCAGCACAGCCAGCTTGAGTCTGGCCAGGGCTCCTGTGTGGGTCTCGACCCTTGCTGAAGACAACATTCAGGGTAACACTCAGGGCGCAACTTGACAAGGCAGATGGAAATGTGTGAGTGGATCTCCCACGAGGTTTGGAAATGGCAAATGCCGTCCGAGGGGGGAGGGTGCAATTCTGACTGTGGCGCTAGAGGAAGGTAACAATTTCTGCTTGTGCCACTTTCCTCGTTGAAATCCCCTTCCCACACAACTCTGCAGGACAAAACATGCAGGGATCATACAAGAATGAAAGGGAATCACACACACACACACACACACACACACACACACACACACCATTTTCCAGCTGGAATCACACCCTTGCACACAAGGCTGCAGGAGAAGATGCCCAATCTCCCATCTCCAGCCACGTCATCTAGTCTGGCCCAAGAAGCTCAGCAGACCTAGTCTGTGCCCTGCACAATGCAGGAGAGCCAACGTGGTGGACATCATCCCCTGAAGGCAGAGAGCTGGGGTGCTGCTGGTGTCAGCACCCCCTGCCAGCTCCCTTACCCTGACACTGGCTGCTGCACAAAGACACCCCAGCAACAGGGGGAACCAAGGCTGAGCTATTTATTTCTCCTGTCTAGGTACCCCAGGAATGAAAGATTCAAGGTTTTCTTTTCAAGGATAAATCCCTCTCCTTTGGAGTGATTACAACTGATCACACTAAGAGTGATGGCAAGGTAACAGCAGTTAAGGCCGTTTTGCAAACAGGATGGACAGTGTGTGTGAGAAAGATGAAGAAGGTAATGCCTTGATATCAGCCCCTTGTTCATCTTTTATTGCTGGCAAGAAGCAGCAAGTTGAGAACAGCGTCCTTCTCTCTCATCCCAGTCCCATCAGTCAACACAGAGGTGCAGGGCCATGCACCATTAACTCCACAGATCAAAGCTCTCTGCCAACAGATCAAATATTTAGCAGCGGGGCTCCAAAAATGAGCACAGACTCTATACACTAGTAAGAGTGTGGGAGGACCAGCATTATGAAGGCATGGAAAAGTCTGCAGCACTAGCTATGATCTCATGGAAATAGAGCTTTAAAACCCCGAATTACTATTTATATGACCCTTTTCCAAAGGGTATTGGGCATATTAACTCCACCATTCCTACAATATGTACTACATCCTGGAAGGGTGGAGGAGGGGGAGCCTTGGTTGACGGCACGGTTTGCTTAAGACTTCCCCTAGTGAATGCCTGACTGAGCAGGATTTGAACTTGAAGGTTCCTAGTCATTGCTCATGCTCTTAACCACTACACTCAAACAGAGAAGTCATGAATTCCAAAGGAGAACCTGGAAAATGTAAGATTTTGTTCACAAGTGTCCCAAACAGCAATTTATTTGTGAGTAGGTTTTGCAGATGGAGAAAGAAGCCAGCACTTCAATGTGCAAGCTGTCATACCATGAACTAAAATGTGCCTCAGGATCACGGCCAGTACACTTTTAAATGAGGAAGTCTTTAGAATAAAGACAATTCCACGAGCTAATGCACTTTCCGTTGCACAATAACTATTCAGGAATTTATTTAATGCATTTACAGTCCACTTCCCATCTAGAGAAGCTCAACATAGCAAGTATAAAATGTTCAAAACATGCAGTGTCAATTATTGGGAAGGTAGAAATATACACCAAAATAAATGTTTCACACATTGCCACAGCTAGTAGTGAATGAGCAGAACCCAGACTTCTACACACTGAGCTGGGGGTGACTCACAGATAAGGAGCCCTTCTGGTGGACCTTGAAGCCAGCAGCTCAATAAGAATGTTGACCCAGTATGCAGAGGCAGCAGCAGCAGCAACAATAACAGGAAAAGGGTGAATGAGGATGAGCCTGGGAGCCCCATTGAGAGTATCTGGATTAAAATAAATGGGGAAAGGAATAAAAGGAGCATGACAGTCGGAGTCTACTACTGACCACCCAAATCAAGGACAAGACGAGGATGAAACTTTTCAAAAGCAAATTGCCAGTGTTTCAAGGAAATCCAGTGTAGTAGTAATGGGGGACTTCAATTACCCCAATATCTGTTAGGAGACATATTCTGCCAAAAGTGGCCCCTCCAAGAAATTCCTGACATGTGTGGCTGATAACTTTTTCCTACAGAAAGTAGAGGAAGACACTAGAGGAACAGATATCCTTGACTTGATACTGACCAATAGGGATGACTTAGTGGATAAAGTGGCAGTTATGGGAACTCTGGGGGAAAGTGACCACTTCATACTTGAGTTCTTGATTTCAAAGGAAGCAAAAGCTGAGTGTAGCCATATGCGTTCTCTGGATTTCAGGGAAGCTGATTTTAATAAACTCAGAACTATGATAAGTAAGGTCCCATTTTAAAGGCACAATTACAAACAATTCCAACAAGGAAAGAAAATAGAAGACAAGTTCTACACCTAGGAAAAAGAAACCAAATGCACAGTTACAAGATGGGGGAAACTTGGCTCAGCAATACTACAAGCAATAAAGATCTTGGAATTGTTGTAGATCACAATCTGAATATGAGCCAACAGTGTGAGGTGGCTGCAAAAAAAGCAAATGCTATTTTGGGCTGCATTAATAGAAGTATAGCTTCCAAATCGTGCGAGGTACTGGTTCCCCTCTATTCGGCACTGGTTAGGCCCCATCTTGAGTATTCCGTCCAGTTCTGGGCACCACACTTTAAGAAGGATGCAGACAAGCTGGAGCGTGTTCAGAGGAGGGCAACGTGGATGATTAGGGGTCTGGAAACAAAGCCCTATGAAGAGAGAATGAAAGAGCTGGGCACATTTAGCCTTGAGAAGAGAAGACTGAGGGGAGACATGACAGCACTCTTCAAATACTTGAAAGGTTGTCACACAGAAGAGAGCCAGGAACTCTTCCCGATCATCCCAGAGTGCAGGACACAGAATAATGGGCTCAAGTGACAGGAAGCCAGATTCTGTCTGGACATCAGGAAAAACTTCCTGACTGTTAGAGCAATACGACAATGAAACCAATTCCCTAGGGAGGTGGTGGGCTCTCCCACATTAGAGGCATTCAAGAGGCAGCTGGACAACCATATGACAGGTATGCTCTGCGGTGGATTCCTGAAAGAGCAGCGGGTTGGACTCAATGGCCTTATAGGGCCCTTCCAACTCTATCATTCTATGAATTCTGTGGTGGGGATTAGAAGGAAAAGGATCGAAAACAAAGCACCTGATATTGGAATTAAGGATGTGCAAATTAGCAAAACTTTAGTCTGCCAAGGCTCTCCAAATTCCACTTCGAAGATCTTTCCAACTCAAGTCTGAACTAGATCGTGAATTTTGATTTTTGTTTGTTTGTTTGCAAGTGCAGCAACACTTGGGATACTATGTACAGTTTCAGTCACTTCATCTAAAAAAACCAACAACTACCACGATCAGGGAATCAGATATTGTAATTATAACTTGTTTTTATGCTTTATGGTTTTAAATTTTGCACATCGGTGTTTTTAATGTTCAATGTTTTTAATTTTTGTAAACTGCCCAGAGAGCTTCGACTATGGGGCGGTATATACATGGAATTAAATAAATAAATAAACTTCAGGGTATTTGGTTTTTGAGAAGGGTGACTAAGCAGGGGTGTGGCAGAGGTGTACATAATTATCCATGATGCGGAAAAGCTTGGTAAGGAGAAGTGTTTCTCCCTCTCTCACAGTTCTAGAACCCAATGGAGTCACCCAGTGACATTGATGGCAAGGAAATTCAGGAAGTGCTTCTTCAAACAGCAGGTCATAACTGATTTGTGATATTTGCTAGCACAAGATGAGGTGATGGCTGGTGGCTTTGATGGTTTTAAAAGAGAATTAGATGGATTCATGGAGGAGATCTCTGCCAATAACAAAGAACCTTACATCACCTTAAAGACTAACAAATTCATTATGACAGAAGCTTTCATGGGATAGAGTCCACTTCATTCAATACATGGAGGTTCAGGTATGAGATAGGTATTGGGGTCTTGTAGTCAGGTCTATCCCTGATTATTCATTCGTGATGGTGTACATCTGGAGTGGCTGCCAAGAATGGGACATAGGGCTGATTCAGTTCCTGCCTGGATGGTCAGTTCCACATGGTGCAGCTCTGCGCAAGGGAGCAATGTTTTGGTGCTCTACAGGGCTCTATGTTGTCCCCCTGATATTAAACTTCTAGGTGAAGCAGATAAGTGTGGTCAGCCACAGATCTGGGTGATAAGTCATCAATATGCTGATGATACCTAGCTCTCTTTCTCATCTCCTGCATTGAGTAGGGGGTTGGACTCAATGGCCTTATAGGCTCCTTCCAACTCTACTATTCTATGATTCTATGAAATCCAGGTGAAGCTGTGTCGGGTGACTGCAGTTGAACTGCAGAATGCTACCCAAGGTGGCCTCAGGTTTGGTGCTGGAGTCTCTTATTGTGCTGGGGGACTTCAATATACATGCTGAGGCTGCCTTATCAGGAGTGGCTCAGGACTTCATGCCCCCCATGGGAACCACGGGTCTGCCCCATTAGTATCTGACCCCACTCATTCAGCAGGGCACACTTTGGATCTGGCTTTCTGTGTAGGGTGGGATGATGGTTCCATCGTCAGGGTCTAGACTTGATGTGACTCTGAGCCTTTGCATAGGTGGAGCCCCAATTAAGATGGTCCAGCCTGGGAGACTGATGGTTCTGGATGCTTTTCTGACAGCTCTTGGGGATTTTGGCAAGTGACTCTGTCTAAGCGTTGTTTGTTCTCTGGAATGAAGAAATGCCTGAGGCAGTTGACACCATTACTCCTGAGCATCCTCTCCCATGGAGGAGGGCCAAACAAGCCCCCTGGTTTTCCAGGGTTCTGCAGGTGATGAAGCAAGTCAGGTGTCAACTTCAGCAACACTGGCAGAAAACTCGGAATGAGTCCAATCAGACATGGGCTAGAGCCCATTTGAAAGCCTACTGCATGGCAATGAGGGTGGTGAAGAAATTGTACTTTGCTACCTTTGCATCTGCTCGGAGTCACCCAGTGGAGTTTTTTTGGGTGGTCAGGTTTGTTGTGCTCTGGCCTGCAAGAAGAGATGGACCGCGCAATAGCCTGCAGTGACCAATTTGCATGACACTATAGATAAAACTGATCATATCTGTTCTGGCTTGGATGATATAGTTGATACATGCCCAGTGGATATAACATTTGCTTCTGGTTTTTCAATAATAATAATAATGATGATGATGGATACTTTTCAATTTGTACAGCCCAGGGATGCGGACAGATTACTTGGAGAGCTGAGGCCTACCACTACCCTTGCCCTTCTTGGCTTATAAAAGTAGCCAGGAGAGGACAGGCCAAATAGGTAAGGGCAGTGGTGAATGCCACTTTACAGCAAGATGTGATTCCATGTTACCTAAAAGAGGCAATAGTAAGATCTTTGTTAAAAAGAACCATCCTGAACCCCACTGAATAGGATAATTTCCAACCAGTCTCCAAAATTCCATTTTTGCTGGAGTGTGTCATGGCTTCTCAGCTCCAGGGATTTCTGGATGAGACAGATCCATTTCAATCAGGTTTCAGGCCTGGCTATGGGACAGTGACTGCTTTGGTCTCCTTGGTGGATAATTTAAACCAGGAACTGAATGGTGTGGGTGTGGGTGTGTGGGTGTCCGTCCGTTAGTTCAGCTGGACCTTTCAACAGCTTTTGATACCATTGACCATAGTATCCTTCTGGGGCGTCTGTCTGAAGTGGGACTGAGAGGTGATGTTAAACGGTGGCTCTGGTCCTTCTTCAATGGGTGATTTCAGGAGATGATGCTAGGGTATTCCTGTCCAATGCCATGGCCATTGGCCTATGGTGTCCCTTTGGGTTCCATCTTATCCCCCATGCTATTTAAGATATACATGAAACTGCTGGGAGAGATTGTCCAGAGTTTGGGGGTTTGATGCCCCAAGTATATTGATGACTCCCAGCTCTCTCCTTTCCATCTAAATCCAAGGATTTTCTGATTCTAGATCAGTGCCTGATGTCAGTAATGGACTGGATGACAGCAAACAAATTGAAGCTTAATCCAGACAAACAGAGTTGCTCCTGGACAGTCAAAAGGCAGATCAGGGAAAAGGGATTCTATCTAGGCTGGATGGGGTCACATTCCCCTTGAACACTAAGGTTCAGAGTTTGGATGTATTCTTGGATTCAGCTTGGATGCCCAGGTTTCAGGGGTGCGTTTACACAACTGAGGCTAGTGCACCAACTGCGCCTATTCATAGAGATGCCTGATCTGGCCACATGCCTTAGTTTGGACTACTGTACTGCTCTATTTGGGGCCGCCTTCGAAAACTGTTCAGAAACTGCATCTGGTCTAGACGGTTGACTGGGGGCTGATTATACAAAGTATATAACTCCTTTGTTACAGCAGGTTCACTGGTTTCTGGTCTGTTTCTGGGCAGAATTCAAAGTGCTGGTTGTAACTTATACAGCTTGGTCCCAAGCCCTATATGGCTTGAGACCAGGCTACCTAAAAGACTGCCTACTCCCATACAAGCCTGCCTGAGTGTCATATTTTTGTAGAAAGGTGGAGCACAAATAAAATAAATAAATGAATAATAAGATCATTAAATCTAGAGACCCAAGGCATGCAAGACTGAAGGCTGATAAAACATAGATAAAAACTTGTCAGATTAATTCTTCAGCTTTCTCAAGCAATTAAAAATAGTACAGAGCACTCGAGCTCTAATTGAGGGGAAGCCGTAGGGGGGGCTGAAGATAATGCCAATATTTTTCAAAGGAAGGCATTTTGAATTGCTTCTAATTTGGCAACCTGAAAATCATCCCACTCATACTAAAATACAATGTAAGATTTGGGCAAGAGCTTTACCTTGAAAGGGTTTTGACACGGATCAAACAGAAAGGTATCTTGTCCTATCACAAGTTCTATGATTTACTGTTTTGAAGTGGTGATTCTGTTACTTCACTGTAAGCCACTCCAAGAGCATTTGCTGACAAGAACCTTCAATACTCTCAGTCAGCCAATCCATATTATTGCCAAGATGGCCTCTAGGTTCAGAGGTAGTGTACTTCTAAGCGCACGTGGCCATTGCTGCACTGAGGGGGGGGGGGGTCGTGTCCTGCTTGGGAGGCTTCCCACAAGCTTTCCACTGTGGGAAAGCAGGTGCTGCACTAGATGGAACTTTGGCCTGATCCAACCTCATGTTCAGACCATCTAAGTCCTGAACAGCTGGCAAACGTACCCTTCATGGCAAATTCTCATACCCGTGTGCCTTATTGGAGACATGAACACAGAGAGATGACATGAAGAGATAGCTTTGGAGATAACACAGAAGGAGCAGTGAAGGTGCAAAGGGATCGAGAAGAAAAGTGCTTAAAGCCCCAAACATGAGCGCATTTCATTGCCACTTTGACCCCGAGAGGCAAAGAGAGAGAAATGTTATGTGCCTGGGAGTCGAACGGAGACCAGCAGCCGGGTTGGGGAAGGAGAGGGAGGGCTTCTATAATCCTCTTCCAGAAGAGTTTGATTTCTGGATCAGAATTAAAAGCAGAAGAGCAGGGGAATATGGATTAAGCGTGCATTTAAATCGCAGCCAGACAACCATAAAAAGGATAATTAACTGTGGAAGTCATTACTGATGTCTTAGCTAAGGAGCAACCAGCAACAGGCACAGACAGGGCAGGGCAGGAGGGGGGTCGAGCAGCATCTTGCAAAGAAGCCAAGTATAGGAGAGGCTGTCTGCATTCCACATCAGAAATTCAGACGGGGGGGGGGGGGCAAATTTCAGCATTCCTTAGTTTTCCTAACCTCATGGCTTCATAGATGGGGCTGAAAATTTCTGCGCAACATCTATGAAACTTCAGAAGCTGTGCAAGGCAGACACTACAGAACGCAATTTCAGTGGACAGAAAGTGGGACTTGGGTGCCTGCATGCCACACTTTGCCACTCCTTGTGACTAGAACAGAGCACAGTACAAAAGAGAGACTGAGACGCAACTTCTTATTTGCATACACACAGGATTTGCTTGTTTTATCCCACCTTAAGGAAGGTGAGTGGCAGCTGGAAAGCAATGACCAAGGTCTGACTGGGAAAGCAGAAGCTGGCTCTGATCCCGCAACCTTTTTAAGACTTGTCCTTAAGGGTCCCTGACTTAGCCCAATGGTTAGAGATGGTGAGCCAAGTCTTAACAAAGAGCACACAAGCACAGCCATGCTGGATGTAACTAGGAGTTCCTGTTCTTTTCAAAGAAAAGGGGGTGGCTGGCAGAGGGAAAGGCAGTCTAATCTTGAATCCAGAGGAGGGGGCATTCCCTGGGCTGGGAATGATGGGAGTTGTCATCCAACACATCTGGAGGGCATTCAGACAGGAGTGACTGACAGCATACCACGCCATGTCCCTGCAGCCTACTTTGACTTAACCCAAATATATAAGGTGCCTTAAGACAAAATATTTTTCCTGACATCTATCCCAGCCTGTGAAGTGGCTGAGAGGAGCCGGGAAGGGAAGAGAGAGGGACAACCTCCTCTTATTCATGTTCTCTTCTTGATCATCGCAGAGTGCAGGACACAGAGTAATGGGCTCAAGTTACAGGAAGCCAGATTCCGGCTGGACATCAGGAAAAACTGTACGACAATGGAACCCATGACCTAGGGAGGTGGTGGGCTCTCCCACACGAGAGGCCTTCAAGATGCAGCTGGGCAGCCATCTTTCAGGGATGCTTTGAGGTGGATTCCTGCATTCAGCAGGGGGGTGGGCTCGATGGCCTTAAAGGTACCTTCCAACTGCACGATTCTATGATGGTCTGGTCAATCACTGGCAGCCACTGACTGAAGCAGAGAGAGCTGGCCAGGAAGTCATCTGGTTACACATAGACCAGGGTTAGGCAGCCTGTCCAGATACACTTCCTGACCCTTGAGATAGACATTTGCCCTGCTTGTCCTTAGCAGTGTCACAGGGGACACCGAGTGCAAATCCAAGACCAAAATGGAAGAACAGAACGCCAAGTGCTGCTGGTGCCCAGCTCTGAAATGCAGTCTCCAGGGATGTGCAGACAGGGCCTCAGTGAGGTCGGCAGAGGGCTCCCTGTGATTCCCCTAAGTCCAACCAGCTCAACATCCCTGACTGGGCCAGGGGGTCTGCAAGATCCCTGGCTGGAGTCTGAAGGGGGGGAAGTTTCTGCCTGCAAAGCTCTGTGTTGTGGCCCAACATGTGGGTCCTGAGGCTGTCCTATATAGCACAGACTACAGCACAGTTCAAAGACATAATACCGAAAAGTCATGCCAGTCCTTCTGGCCACCGCTTCTCCTTGGCAGGGCTCCCACCAGTTTCTGATCAATGAACAAATCTTGCCTACACGCTTTCCACGCAACAATGAGGACGTGTAACTTGGCACTGAAACAAAGGCAATGAGAAGTATATGATAAAAGCTTACACAGCCTCCAGGCATACCAGCTATCCAAAATGAAGAAAGCTGCATGCATGATGCCAACTTCCGAACCAGCCCACCAATGGCAACCCTCCTATAATCTCCCTTTGTGACCTCCCATGAGCAAACCTACAAAGCAAAATGCCTTTCTCTCTGCCAAAACATTTTGTTTGCTAAGACGTCCAAGGAAAGAAACCCCTTGAGGGTCACAACTTGCTGCCCCTGGGTGGTGCTGGATTCCCATGAGCCACAAAACTCAATTTCCACCCCAGGGTATTTAATTGCATGGAGCAGTGACGGTGTAAAAATAGCACCTTAATCTATTCCTTGGGTGACTTTGGTCACATTTGACTACAGATGTTCCTTTGCCTCCTCCTGGATCTGCTGACGCAGCTCCATGAGAGGAAAGGCAGGCTCCAGCGGCTTGAGCATCACGCAACCAGCCACCCGCGAATCCGATGCAGTCCAGCGGTCCAGAAATTCATAAGCGAAGGACACCTGCACTACCTTTTCCAGGCTGCCAAGTAGCCACAAGCATTTCTTTACCCAGAGTTCCAAGCAACCAATTCCTGCCCTTCACCAGCAAGAGACTTCCGGCACTGGTCATGATTTCTAAGTGACAGACATAGCACTCCAATGCGGCCATCATGACCTTCTCTGCGTGCTCCACCCTGGAGGATGGCAGAGAGTTGGGCCTTAGTCCATCCAGCCCAGATTGACTTCAGCAGCTGTCCAAGGACTTAGACGGAGCAGAAGCTGCTTGTGGGCTTCCCCTCGGGGCAGCTGGTTGTCCACTGTATGACCACCAGGCTGGGTGAGAGGGAACCACCTTGGTCTGATGCAGCTTCAGGTCCCTCCTGATGTTCTGGCTGGTCTGGTCAATAGTGACATGGTGGAAGGCAGCTTTAGAATTCCATGTTGATGGGGAAGGAATAAGTAATTTGTAGTACTATTTCTAGGTATTGGAACAGCATATTTATCATCTGCAAAAATGTCCTCAAAGATCTGTATTACTAAAGGCTATTTAGCATGTTTATGTACTTTTAGATCTCTCAGCGGCTTTCGATACCATCGACCATGATATCCTTCTGGAACGCCTGAGGGGTTTGGGAATCAGGGACACTGTGCTTCAGTGATTCCGGTCTTACCTCTCAGGTAGGTTCCAAATGGTGATGTTTGGAGATAGTTGTTCCTCAAAAAAGGAGCTGCTGTGTGGCGTACCTCAAGCCGCCATCCTATCCCCAATGTTCTTTAACATCCACATGAAACCGCTAGGAGAGATAATCCAGAGGCATGGGGTGGGGTGCTATCACTATGCCGATGACACCCAAATATATTTCTCAATGCCTTCAACAACAGCATCAGCTAAGGATAGTGTGTCTCCTCTGAATGAATGCTTAGAGGCGGTAATGGGCTGGATGTGGAAAAACAAGCTAAAGCTGAATCCAGACAAGACGGAAGTGCTTCCTGCCAAGGGCTCTGACCTGGGTTAGGAGGTGTGTTGACCAGTTTTGGATGGGGCTACACTCCCCTTGAAAGACTGTGTTCGCAGCTTGGTGGTGCTCCTAGACAGCTCAGATAGATGGAATCATAGACTCACAGAATTGTAGAATTGGAAGGGGCCTATAAGGCCATTGAGTCCAACCCCCTGCTCAGTGCAGGAATCTACCTTAAAGCATCCCTGACAGATGGTTGTCCAACTGCCTCTTGAATGCCTCTAATATGGGAGAGCCCACAACCTCCCTAGGGAATTGGTTCCATTGTCGTATTGCTCTAACAGTCAGGAAGTTTTTCCTGATGTCCAGCCAGAATCTGGCTTCCTGTCACTTGAGCCCATTATCCTGCATTCTGGATTGATTGGGAAGAGATCCCGACCCTCCTCTATGTGACAACCTTTTAAGTATTTGAAGAGTGCTATCATGTCTCCCCTCAGTCTTCTCTTCTCCAAGCTAAACATGCCCAGTTCTTTCAGTATCTCCTCATAGGGCTTTGTTTCCAGACCCCTAATCTTCCTCGTTGCCCACCTCTGAACACGCTCCAGCTTGTCTGCATCCTTCTTGAAGTGTGGTGCCCAGAACTGGATGCAATACTCAAGATGGGGCCTAACCAATGCCAAATAGGGGGGAACCAGTACCTCGCACAATTTGGAAGCTATACTTCTATTAATGCAGCCCAAAACAGCATTTGCTTTTTTTGCAACCACCTCACACTGTTGGCTCATATTCAGCTTGTGATCTACAACAATTCCAAGATCCTTCTAGCTTGCCGTATTGATTAGCCAAGTATCCCCCATCTTGTAACTGTGCATTTGGTTTCTTTTTCCTAGATGTAGAACTTGGCATTTATCCCTATTAAATTTCATTCTGTTGTTTTCAGCCCAGCGCTCCAGTCTATCAAGATCACTTTGGAGTTTGTTTCTGTCTTCTAGGGTATTAGCGATCCCACCCAATTTTGTGTCGTCTGCAGATTTGATGAGCATTCCCTGCACCTCCTCGTCCAAATCATTAATTAAAATGTTGAAGAGCACTGGGCCCAGGACTGAGCCCTGCAGTACCCCGCTCGTTACCTCCCCCCAGTATGAAAAGGTACCATTGATAAGGATTCAATGGCTCAGTTCGGATGACACATTAGGCAATTGAGGAGGGGGGGAACAATCGTCAGTTGTGTTGCTTATTATGTCATCTGGAGGGCAACACACAATGCACACATAACTGACAGTACGTTAATCAGTCACTTTACACAACGGAGCGAAACAACGGGCTTGCACGTTGTTTAGCCCGAAGTCCCGTTGTTTAAAGTGTCATCCGAATTCTGCCCCCCTCTCTCCGTGGACTATTCCGTTTCGGAATAGAGTTCTGCTGCTTAGAGCAGCCAAAAACACCCTGCAGCTCTATGCAGCCTGCAGAACTCACGGTGCATGGTGGGATACGGCTGGGGGACACACTGAGGAGAGGCTGCAACCAAAATGGGCGCCGCAAGTTCCTTGCAGCCGGGGCGTTTGCCGGTTCCGAGCAGCGCTGGCTGCAGCATGTCGTCTGTGGAGCTCCTCCTGACTAATGCATGGTCAGTACGTTATTTACCCCTCCGTTGCTTAATATGTCATCCGAACTGAGCCTTTGAGTCTGATTCCGTAGCCAACTGTGGATCCACCTAATAGCTGTTCCATTTAGCCCACATTTCACTAGTTTGTGAATCAGAATGTCATGGGGCACTTTGTCAAAAGCTTTGCTGAAGTCAAGATATACTATGTCCACAGCATTCCCACAGTCCATAAGGAAGGCTACCCGATCAAACAATGAGATCAGATTAGTCTGACAGGATTTGTTCTTGACAAATCCATGCTGGCTTCTAGTAATCACTGCATTGTTTTCAAGGTGTTTACAGATTGGCTCAATTCGGACAACACATTAGTCAACTGAGGGTGGGGAAAACAATCATCAGTTGTGTTGCTTATTGTGTTGTGTGGAGGGTAACACGCTGCTCACAAACTACTGATGGTATGCTATTCCGCCCAAATAAGCAACTGAGAGAAACAACTGGCTTGCAAGAGTGACCAAAGCAGCAGCTGCCACTCTGCTACAACTGGTGTAACTTGCAGAGGCTGCTGGGATAGAACTGGAAGAACTGAGGGAGGAGGGAGGGTGGGGAAAGAGGCATGGGCTGTGTCAGTCAAATGCTGGGTTGACAGTGGCTGAATTCGGACAACACAATAGTCAATGGTGGGGTAATTATCAACTTTACAGTTGTTCATTTAGGGGGTACTCCCCACACAACATGTTAATAAATAATCAACTGTGGTGTGGATTAGGATCAGCGCTGAGTTGACTATGGCAGCATTCGAATGACACGATAGTCAATACAATTGACGGTTGTTCCCCTACCTCAGTTGCTTATTGTGTCGTCCGAATTCAGCCTATTAGTCCACTCAACACCAGCCCCAACCACCCACAGTTGTGTAGAAATATGTTGGCTGAATTCGGACGACACAATAAGCAACTGGGTGGGGGGAAACAATCGTCAGTTGTATTGACTATCGTGTCATCCGAATGCTGCCATAGTCAACTCAGCACTGATCCTAATCCACACCATAGTTGATTATTTATTACCATATTGTGTGGGAAGTACCCACAAAATAACCAACTGTGACTAATGTGTTGTCCGAATTCAGCCACTGACTTCTTTATAACCTGCTCCAAACTTTTCCCAGGGATGGATGTCAGACTGACTAATCTGTAGTTCCCAGGTTCCTCCTTTTTGCCCTTTGTGAAGATAGGGACAACATTAGCCCTCCTCCAGTCGTCCAGCACGTTACCCGTCTTCTATGATTTCGCAAGGATAATAGAGAGTGGTTCTGAGAGTTCTTCTGCCAGCCCTGCTTCTGCTAGGATGCAGTTCATCGGGCCCTGGAGATTTGAACTCATTCAGAGAAATTAGGTGTTCCTTGACCATTTGTTTATCAATCTCAAATGCGACAGCCAGGAGTGCCTACTATCATCTTCGGCTGTTGCGACAGCTGCACCCTTTCCTAGAGTTGGAAGACCTAAAGATGGTAGTGCACGCGCTGGTAACTTCGAGGCTTGACTTCTGCAATGCGCTGTACATAGGGCTAACATTGTACGTAGTTTGGAAACTTCAATTAGTTCAAAATATGGCAGCCAGGTTGGTCACTGGTACACCCAGGGGTGACCATATTACACCAACGTTAAAATCACTTCACTGGCTGCCAATTAGTTTCCGGACGAAGTACAAAGTGTTGGTTATTACCTTTAAAGCCCTACATGGTTTGGGTCCAGGTTACCTGCAGGATCACCTTCTCCTGTACAATGCGCCCTGCACACTCAGGTCTTCTGGGGAGAATTTACTTCAGTCAGCCAAAACTAGGCTGACAACTGTTACCCAGAGGACCTTTTCTTCTGTTGCCTCCAGACTGTGAAATGGCCTGCCGGAGGAGATTTGTCAATTTAACACTCTCTCTGAGTTTAAGGCAGCTATAAAAACTAGTCAATTCCGGCAGGCCTACCCAGATGAACTTTAAATCAAGAATTTTAAAATGTGTTGATTGTTTTATAAGCTCTTTTAATTAATTTATGTATTTGATGTATATTGTTATTGTATTAATGTTGTTCCCCGCCTTGATCCAAAGGGAAAGGCGGGTAAGAAATATATTATTATTATTATTAATTATTTCCCACTTAAGAAACTCAGGTATAAAGGGGATGATATCCCAAGTGGTGTTTTATCCTCACAACAATCCTGCCAACTCCATCAGGCTGAGTGAGAGATGCTGAGGCCCAAGGTCACCCAGGGAGCTTTGGGGCTGGGCAGGAATTCCAACCTAGACCTCCCCAATCAATTTGGACAGTCAAGTCGGCCTGTGCCAATGCAGGGTCCCTGCACGTGGGTGGGGGTACCAGATGCAGCCCCCTTGCAGAAGTGGAGCAAGCCTGGGCCAGCTCAGCACCTGGGATGTACTCAGTTGCATGGGTGAGTGCGCACACACACACCACATGCCCACAGATGCTGCCTTGTGTTCTGTTGAAGGAAGATGGGATATAAATGTAAACTTATATGCATAGGGCTTTCTGCTCCCTATCTATCTACGATGGGGTTTGACCAGGCTAGAGCAATAGTTAAATGGAGACTACTGGACATAGATGGACAAGAACTAGTGGAGGCATCTAGGGGCCCTTGTGCTCCACAGTCTCTGGGTTTGTCAGCTCAATATGATGGACGTGAAGCACCTTATCTAAAATGGTTAACCGTGCCCAAGTACAGATGGGCTTTCACGCTGTCAAGGTTTAACGTGTTGCCATCTAGACTACTTGAGGGCCGATTTAAGAGAATACCACATAATAGCAGATGTTGCCCTTGCAATGGTATAGAGGTAGAATCAGTATCACATGTTCTCCTCTCTTGTAACTTTTACAAACAGGCTCGAGCAGATTTAATTTGGCCCATTACCCAAACTCTTCCAGGCAGATCCATAAATCAATTAACTGTCTTGCTCTTGCAGGGCTCGGATAAGACTACAACTGTACAAGTAGCAAAGTTTTTAAATTGGGCAATGTGTACAAGGATTTTATTGACTGAATAACCCTAATATTTTAAATTTTAATATTAACTATTGTATAAAATCAATGACAATGTATGATTTTAAAGTTTTAATATTTTATGTTTTGTACCTTTGGTCTATTGACTGTAATAAAGGTTTACTACTACTAATCACTTGAAGAAATTATGCCAGCTCATCTTTCCCATCCAGTTTGTACACTTGTGTTTCAAGCCCACCTCCCCTCCTGAAAACTGCACACAGATTCCCCAAGGGATTATTAACACACCAGACACGGATTATGCAGCAGAAGTGCCAAGAGCTTCAAGAGCCTTTCAGCCAGCAGCAGCAGAGTGCAGCACCACCAGCTGATTCCGGGAATTCTACAAGGGTTGAATTGATAGCATCAAGTGCCAATGTCTTTGCTCCAGGATGGAGGGGCAGGGGTTGCCCAAGTGCCAGGCCCCACCCTCTCACCCCTCAACCTGACGCTGGCTCTCACAGCAGCAGTGGCTCATTTAGCTATGAGAGGGAGGAGCAGATCGGGGGATGGGGGAGAACCACTGGGGCTGAGCTCAGTGCTGCATTGAAGGGCAGGGAAGGGGGGAGTGGCCTAACAGACATGGAGTACAGTCAGAACTCTCTTGCTCTCATTAAGAAGCAATGAAATATTTACAAAATCCCTAATTTGGAGACGATGGATTCTTGATTAACGATTTGATTTTGGGTCCGGAAGCTTTACTGCATCTGTGGTGAAAGAAGCAGCTGGATAACTACTATAAAAGCAGAGGGGAAAACGAAACTGTTTTGGAGGTGGACGGGAGCTCTGACAGGCGATTACTGAAGGTAATTAATGGACTTTAATTGCAAGCAGCAAGGTTAAGATAACTTTAGAGGAAGAAGCTGAAGTGATTTAAGTGGGAAAAGAGACTTTTAACCTCCAGTTGAAGGAGCTAGAAGCCGAAGCTCAACTGTTGATTTGAGCCGAGAGGCAGATAGCGATAATATAGGTGAGGGGTGCGGATTTATGAGTTTAGCTTTATGAAAAGAAAGCAAAAAGGTGAAAAATCCAGTGCCCCCACCTGGAGCAGATTATCGAAAGATCATCCGTCTGATAGGAACTGGCAGCGGCTTTCGAGGGTTGCTGGAACTATGCCAGACAATATGTCGGACAAGCAGCAGCAACCGGAGAAGTCCCCGAGTCACTGCAGAAATACTAAATATGGCACAGCTCCTAAAGCAGCAGGTGCAGTACCAAAACTGGCCAAAGAGAGTAAAGCAGAGACCTCAGATGATTTAATGAGCAAAATTCAGAATGTGATGGGGGTGGCTTTACTGAAGCAGGAGGAAAGATTAATGCGAAGAATCAAGGACTCACAGCAGGAATTTATGGTGGACCTTCAAACTGTGGTGGATAATATGGAGAGACTGGAGAGGAATACGGAGAAGCTGCAGGAAGACAGCAAGAAACAGGGGGACCATTTGAAGGAGATGGACTTGCGCTTAACTGCTTTGGAAGATCGGGATAGGAGAGTTAACATTCGAATTAGATTTTTTGGAGAGAGAGAGGGAGAGAGTCCTAAGGATTTAAGAGAAATAATTTTGGCATGGATTAAGGAAATTGAACCTCAGGAAACCTGGGAGATGGCGGATATTGAGAGGATCCACAGAGTGGGTTATAAGAAGAAGGGGATGCTCCCAAGAGATATAATTGTCAAATTTGCTAATTACTACAAGAAACAAAAGTTGATGCAAGCAATTAGACGTCAAGCCCAGTTCATGCTACAAGCAACATCAATTGAGGTGTACCAGGATCTATGCCCTCAAACTGTGCAGTGGCGGAAGAGTGTTAGATTGTGTACAGTGGCTTTGCGGAAGAGATCAATAACATATAGTTGGGGATACCCAGTCTTTTTGAGATTTATGTGGAAAGGGAAGCAACATAGAATAACATTGTGTGAGCAAGGGATGGATCTTCTGGAAAAGCTGGGCTTAGTGGATCCCACGGATGTTGGAGAAACAAAGCAGGATGAAGGTGCTGGAAGGGAAGTCTGTCCTGATCGCCACAGGAGGAAGGTGCCGTAGGTGGAAGCCGTCAATGAAGAAATATTATTGTAAAAAGGATAAGAAAAGATTATAAGAGAGGGGAGGGTCGGATTTCTGCTCTGGGAATGTTGGGTTGCTTCTCCCCCCTCCCCCCCCGAAGAGTTCTAAGAATAATTGGGGCCATTGCCCAGGAAGGTCTGGTGAGGAGGGGGGTGAAGATGGGGGGGGTAAATGTGGGTGGGTGGGTGAGGGAGGGGGGTTATGTGTATCACAGAGGGAGACCAATATAGAGATGTGGGTGAAAGAGAGAGATGGAAAATAAATTAAGGCTTGCAACTTTAAATGTTAAAGGGCTAGGAACTGTTATAAAAAGGAAGAGAATAGAAATGTTATTAAAAAAAGAGAAAGCTGATGTAATTTTTTTGCAGGAAACTCATCAAACAAAGGAGGGTGTAAATGAGCTTCGGATGAGGGAAGTGGGCGTTTATGAAAAGTCTTTTGGCACTTCTAAAGCGAGAGGTGTAGCGATTATAATTTCAAAAAAATGTGGTATTACTATACAAAGGGTGAAGAAGGATGAAGTGGGAAGGTTTCTGATAATTTCTTGCATGGTAGGGGAGGAGGAATATGTATTGATTAATGTATATGCTCCAAATGGAAAACAAATGGAATTTTTTGATGAAGTTTTTAACGCAGTGGATGAAGTGGGTAAAAAGAATATTGTGATGGCAGGTGACTTCAATATGGTATTAGACAAAGGGAAAGATAGGGATAATATATTAAGAGTTCTTAAGAGTGGTGGGAGGACGGGGTTAAGCAAATTAATGGAGAGAAAATTAATGGATGTTTGGAGAGTATTAAAAGGGGAAGAAAGGAAATATACTTTCTACTCACCAAGGTTTAATAGTTATTCCAGGATTGATTATATTTTTGTGTCAAAGAATATGATGTCTAAACTTATAGATTGTGCTATAGGGGTAATTAAAGTCACAGACCATGCATTAATGACGATGGATATTAAAATGAAGAAGGATTATAAACAAGTTAAGAGATGGAGAATCAATACAAGGCTATTAAATAATAAAAATATAGTGGAGAACATAAAAAAAGAAATGCAGGAAATATGGGAAATTAACGAAAAGGACTCAAACTCGCAGGGGTTAATATGGGACACTATGAAGGCTGTAGTAAGAGGGATTTGTATTAGGGAAATGTGTACCCTAAGAAAACAACAAGAAGCACAAAATAAAAAGATTGAAAAGGAGGTAAGGGACTTAGAGGAGAAGCTAAGAGAGACAAAAGATAAATGCCTATTTGCCCAAATCCAAGCTAAGAAAAAAGAATTAGAGAGAGAAGAGTTAGAACAAGTCCAAAGGGATTTGCTATATTTAAGGAGGGATTTTTTTGAATATAGTAATAAAAACTCGAAGATGCTGGCTAGGTCCACTCAGTCAAAAAAGGCTAAGAGCATGACAGGGACAATTAGAGATAAGACAGGGAAAAGTTGTAACTTAATGAAGGATAAATTAAATATATTTCAGGAGTTTTATAGAGAATTATATACAACAGATATGGGATCACAGGTTAAGGTATTGGAATATGTAGAGAGGAATTGGAAAATAAGATTACAGGGGCAAGATAGGGATTATATGGAAGGATGAGTTACTGAGAAAGAAATAGAAGGAATTATTGCTAAATTAAAAGGAGGGAAATCTCCGGGATTGGATGGTTTGGGGCCGGAATATTATAAGGTTTTTAGAGGAATTTTAATACCAAGATTGAAAAAATTATTTAATAGTATAATAGAAGGAGGAAAGACCCCCCCATCGTGGGATCATTCCTTGATTATATTAATCCCGAAATCAGGAAAGGATCTGACGGATCCAGCATCTTATAGACCAATATCCTTAATAAATCAAGACTCAAAAATATTTACAGCAATAATGGCAAAAAGGATGAGTACGTTTATATATAAATATATTAGAAAAGATCAATGTGGATTTATCTCAGGTAGGCAAATGCCTAATTTAATTGGAAGAGTCTTAAATATAATCAATATTATTAAAAAAAGGAATTTAAAAGCAGGTTTGTTAGCATTGGATATATTCAAAGCCTTTGATTGCGTGGAATGGCCAGCACTTAAAACAATTTTGAAAACATTTGGGCTTGGAGTAAAATTTATGGGAGTGATGGATCAACTGTATAAAAATAATAAAGCAGAAATAATGGTTAATGATGGGTTAACGCAACAGATTACACTAGCTCGAGAAACAAGACAAGGTTGCCCACTTTCACCGATCTTATTTGCGATAGTGATAGAAATTTTGGCAAATGTTATAAGGGAGGATTCAGGATTGAAGGGGATAGGAGGGAAGGAGAAGATTAAAATGAATATGTTTGCGGATGACACATTACTGACATTAGAAGATCCCCTGAAGGTTGGGGAGCTGATTAAGGAGCATTTGAGAGAATTTGGGGAGATTACTGGTTTACAAGTTAATTGGGGGAAGTCAGAAATGATGTTATTTAATTATAACAAACAGGAGATGGAGGAAGGTAAAGTAAAGTTAGGTCTTAGGCTTAAAAATGTAGTATGTTATTTAGGAGTTAATATTGCAAAAGATTTAGATAGGTTAGAGGAAATTAATTTTGCAAGTTTGAAAAAACAGGTAGGGGAAAAGTTAGAGGTATATAGAAAATTAAAACATTCTTGGTTTGGTAGAATAGCGGTTATAAAAATGAAGATATTACCTAAGATTAATTTTTTGTTTAGAATGCTACCGATTAAAATATCGGATGCAGAGTTAAAGAGCTGGCAAAATATGATTAATGCTTATTGCAACGGAGATAAGAGAGCTAGGATTAACAAAGGGTTATGGTATAAGACACAAAAGAAAGGAGGTTTGGGACTTCCAAATATAAAGAATTATTATATTGCTAATCAGTTAAGATATGTTATAAATAGTATATTAGGGGAGGAAGACTTAGAATGGCTAGGAACGCAAACAGGGGAACTAGATTTTAAATTGCAATTTTTTTTTTTCATAATAAAATTCAAAAGAAAGATCTGAGGGGACTGGACAACACGTTGCTGAAAAACATTCTAGAGTTCTGGGAGAAAGTTAAAGGAAAGTTAATACCAGGAGACTCTCCACTTGCCCCAGTGGTAGTAGTGGGAAACCTCCCAAGAAACTTAAAAGTAGAGTTGGAAGGGAGTCTGAAGGATCAGGAAATTATTAAATTGAGGACTTGGATGGAAAGGTGCAAATTAGAGAGTTGTTAAAAGGACAAAAGATAGCTTGGTTCAAATGCTTACAATTGGAAAAATGGACACAGGAATGGAAAAAGATAAATAAGAAATGAAGAAATAATACAAGATTCGAAGATTTAATTGAATCAAGAGGAAAGAAAGAAGTAATTAAAACTAGAAAAGGTTTGACTAGTGAAATATATAGAATTCTGATAGAGGATGATGAATATCGAGACTCTCTTAAAATGATTTGGGAAGATGATTTAAAGGAACAAATTAACGAATATGACTGGGGGAGGATGTGGGATGCAAGAATGTTAAAGCTTTTGTCGATTAGAATTAAGGAGAATTATTATAAGACAGTATGGAGATGGTATTTAACGCCGGTAAGATTTCATCAGATAGATAAAAAAGTGTCCAAGAATTGTTGGAGGGGATGTCAGGAGGTTGGAACTTATTTCCATATGTGGTGGAGCTGTAAACATGTACAAAATTTTTGGGAAAGGGTGTTCAAAGAAATAAGTGAAATAATTGGAAGTAAATTGGAATTAAGCCCAAAGCTGGCTCTACTAGCAATATGGGATAAAGGAAATGAGAATATAAATAAGAGAGAATTAATAAACAACCTCCTGGTTCCCGTCAGAATAATGATTGCTAAAAACTGGAAAGGGCAAGGGATATATACTATAGAAGAATGGTATAAAGAAATATGGGATATGGCACTTAATGACAAGCTAACGTGTAAAATGAAAATAAAGAGGGGAATGTCCAGTAAGAATGATTTTGGAGATGTATGGAGTCTATTTTTGGAATATGTATTAAGAACGGGGAAGGGGCAAATACCTCCAAAAGAGTCTTTACACTTTTGGAAAGAAGAATAATGTATAATTGAAGGTCTCCTGGGGGGAGGGGAGCACGGGGGGTATGTGGTTATGTAGTGTATTTTATGTTGTTTTATGTCATATTATGTTGAAAAAAAATAAAAAAAATATTAAATGGGAAAAGAAGGGCAGGGAAGGAGTGGCAGGGCGGAAGCCTCGGCTCCCTGTAGAGCCTCTACTGCTCCCTGGTGGCAAACACCCAGCACAGGCAGCCAGGGGCTTGTGGGCTACAAGCACCTGCAGGGAGACAAAGGAGGGGTTGCGTAGCTGGAGGGGGGCACCTGGAGAGAAGCTGCACGGGGACCAATCCGCCCTTGATGTTGTCCTCATCGCGACTCCCCCATCCTTTCCAGGGCTTGGCCTTTTCACCCGTTCCCAGTGCCTAACATCGAACATAAGACAGCTACCTCACATCAAGTCAGACTCTTCGTCCCTCTGACAAGCCGTGGCTCCTGGACCTCATGCAGAAGGGGATCTCTGTGGCCGGCCGGCCCACCACCCAACAACCTGGCAGCACCTGCGTGGAAACCTATTGCTCCAGCACCGAGCTATGCAGCCCCTCTGTAAAGTGTGCGCTCGGAATGGGCCCCTGAGCACATACAGAGCACGTTCTCCTTCACAGAAAGCTGGTGTGGTGAAGCAGCCAAAGGCTGGCCTACAAATCTGGATGTCCCTGGTTGGGGATCTGCCTCTGCCACAAACTCACCCAGAGAGCTCAAGCCAGACTCTTCTCTCACCGCCACTCCCACCCTGTCCCTCGCTTGTTCGCTCACTCACTCACTCTCTCACTGCCGCAACCCTTTCCCACATGGCCATATGGGGTGATCTGATGACAACAAGACTGCTTGCTGACCTCTCAGAAAGGGTCCTTGTGGGGACTGCAGCAAGATCACTCATGAGAAGTGCTTTGGACACTCAGAAGTGCTCGTGGGGGGGACGTTGGATTACTGATCATGGAAGCAGCCCCCACCTTCTGGCAGAGGAGCTCCACTGCTTCTCTCATTAGAGATTCACCTCTGTCATTCCACTGGAACAAACAAGACCGAATGTCGGATGTGGAAATAAATGATGTGGGGATGAGCTCTCAAGGAAGGACCACCTCCTTCACATCAACATCGGGTAGGTAGGCAGGATGCCAGATCCAGGCCCAAATGGGCCTAGCCTGCTTAGACTCAGCAAGGACATTCTTAGGCTGCTGTGCACATCTCAGTTAATGCTGTCCCTGAAGCCAAATGGCTGGAAAATGGATTTTCCATGAGAAACAGGAGGAATTATCTCTGTACACCTGCTTGTTTCCTTTATGCCTTATCGCTGTTTGTTCATTCGTGCTTCGCACTAGGCAAAAGAGCTTTGGGTCCAAAGTGAGTCTTTCTGTCTTGCCAAGCCATTCGCAAAGATAGCGGGCAGTTGACTGTCTTTGCTGACACCACCAAATTATTTAAGGTGATTAAAACCAAAAGAGACAGAGAAGAATTCCAAAAGGAACTCTCCAAATTGGAGTAATGGCATCAATATGGAAAATGTGGTCCAGTGTAAGCATGTGTAAAGTGCTCCACATGGCGACAAAAAATCCTATGTTCACATACGGGCTGATGAGATCCCAGCAGCTGTGGTGGATAAAAAGGCTGACCCAGTGTGCAGCAGCTGAGAAGATGGCAAATTCCATTCTAGGTATTATTAGGAAAGGGATTGAATACATAACTGCCAGTATCGTAATGCTTTTATACTGCAAAATTCTGGTCACTGCACCTCAAAAAGGATACTGTATAGTTGGAAAAAATGCAGAAAAGGGCAAACAATAGGAAGGGGCTGGAGCAACTCCCCTATGAGTAAAGGTCACAACGTCTAGGACTGTTTAGTATAGAAAAATTGTGAGTACGGGGAGATATGATACAAGCGTACAAAACTGTGCATGGTATGGAGAAAGTGGATAGTGTCAGAGGCCAGTGGGGTCATCCAATGAGACCAAATTCTGCGAGATTCAGGACAGACATAATAGAATACTTCTTCACACACCACATAGGTAAACTATGGAATGTGTTACTACAAGACGTAGGGATGGCTGCTTGTTTGGACAGCTTTAAAAGTTGATGAGACCAATTTTAGCCATGATGGCTAGATGACTTCTGTATCCCAGTTGCTGGGGAACATGAGCAGGAGGGTGGCTGTTGCACCTATGTCCTGCTTGTGGGATTCCCACAGGGCATCTTGGTGGCCACTGAGGGAACAGGATGCTGGACCAGGTGGGCTTTTGCTCTGATCCAGCTTCAGGGCCCTTGTTCTGCTCTAACAGGGCTTTGCTTGCTCCCTGCAGGCTGGAAGGGCAAAGCTGCATTGCCACGGGCTGCTCTCCTGGCTTGAGGGAAGCAAACTCTCTTTTGCTGCATGTGCAATCCGGCTCTGCGTGACTTGTGACCCATCAGACTGCAAGAGCGGAGGGGCTGTCAAGTAGTTTGTAGGCTGCAAAAGGTGTGCAGGCAAGTGTGATTTTAGCATTAGTGTTGTCACTTTGTTATTTTTGTCAGTTGCCTTGGTGGAAAAAAATGTAAAGGCAGGTTGTACTTTTATATCAGGCCTGTTCAGAAGACACCTCAAGCCCTGCCGGTTCAGGCTTTTTGTTAAGCAGCAGGGTTCAAGGTGTCTTGTGCGATGTGTTTTGCTAAACCCTGCTCACTCACAAACCACAGGCGGACCGTCTGCAGCAGGGTTAAACCGTGGCTGAAAGTGTTGTGTGCGACAGCATGGCTTGTGGTTAGTGCTAACCCCAGAGAACCAGTTTCACTAACCATAGAACCTGAAGTGTCGTCTGAATAGGCCCACTGTGAATGCTTTTCCTGCTGCACCAATCCCCGACTCCATACACCCCACACATACACTCACAACGGATATTGGGAATTAACTCTGGAATGGGCATCTGTGTGCCAGTCAGAAGTATGTTAATGCCGCACACAAACAAACCTTCCATTCCACCTACCAGCCTCGGTCAATTCCCACTTTTATTTATTTATTACATTTCTATTTCACTTTTTTTCCTTTTGCAAGGAACCCTAGTCAGCTTATATAGTCCTCTTCCGCTTCATTTTATCCTCGCAACAACAACCCTGTGAGGTAGGCTAGGCTGAGAGTCAGTGATGGCGAAAAGTCACCCAGTAAGCTCCCATGTCCGAATGGGGACTAGAACCCAGATCTCCAGCGGGGCCAGTCCAGCCACACCATCAGTCTGGCATTCACAACAGCCACGCTATAAACAGAATCGTTGACCAGGCCACCCCCAGCTGCACACTGGCTGACAGCTTTCTATCAGCTTTATGGCTATTTATGTGTTTATGAAAACATTAATCTCCTGCCCTGCACCACAAGGATCTCAGGGCGGAATTTTATATTGATGCATGTTGCTTTGGGTGCAGTCACACAGAGCAGTCAACAAGCCAGTGAGCCAGACAGACCGGCTGACTGACGCTCAGGACAAGGCCAAAACTGCCCTGTCCCCAAAAGCCCTCCAGGGTAAACAGCCCTTTCCTGTCCCTTGAACAGAGAAGGGAGGGAGGGAGGTACCACAACCTTGCCCTGCCTCTGGGGGAAGCAGGAGACACAGAGGAGGTGCCCACAAGAGAACTGAGCCTTTGAGAGCAGCACTCTGTCCTTTGTTTATTTACAGCATTTTTACTGCATCCTTCAGCCAAGAAGAGCTTCAAGAATGGCTTATGAAGAAGTTCCTGCCCACAGGCTTACAAGAGGAAAAGGGACTGGCAAGGAGGAGGAAACAATTTAGGGTTTCAAGGGGGCGGGGGAGGGTGAAGGAGGACCCAGAGTTTAGGACAAAAGGGGTGTGCAGGGGAGGGAAGTTGAATCGCCCCACCCCCTTGTCCCTGGAGCAGCCTCTCCCCCTTCCCCACCTTCGTCCCCCCTGGCTGGGGCTTCTTCTTTTTTGCTCTCAGGCAGCATCACCTCCAGTCTCAAAGCTCAGCACTGGGTGTGGGTGTCTGTGTGTCAGGTTCTAGACAGGCAGGCAGGCAGGTCAGCCACGTCAGAGGAAGTGTTTGGGTCCCCAACTACTTGCATTTGCTAATTAAAGAATTACGCTCCCCTTTGGATTCACCCCAGTCTCCAAGATGGCTGAACCTCAATGACTCAAGCTGTTCCAGAAAACACAGCAGAATATTTTTAAAAAGAGAACATCTGCATAGAACCGTAAATATTGGTGAGACCAAGAAATAAGCCAGGCAAGCAGCACCAAGAAGCCAAGAACTGAGGAACAAGGCAACGGGGGAGACCCAGAAGCAACGCCAAAGACTGCTGCTGCTGCCGGGCACCTTGTAAACCCCATGGAAGGAGCACGAGAGGAGGAGGGGCTTGCACAACCACGCCATGCTCAGAGCAGAGCTGGGTTCCCACGAGTGGGTCCCGCCAAACTTCTGCAGGGCAGGAGGAGACTGGCCTATCAGTGGTGGGTTCAACTGCCCCACAGTCTGTTCCCAGGTTGACAGAAGGGGGCACCGAGAGTTCAGGGAAACTCAGGGAACAGACCAGGCCTGGGAGGGGGGAAAGCTCCTGCTGTTGTGGACGTGGCACTTCCATCCCTGGACAGAGGTGTCTGAAGGGAGAGCAGCAGCGGCACTTTAATGCCAGCATCAGCTGCTCATCTCGAAGCTCTAGGCAGCTTCCTAGACAGGGGCTCTGTGGATCATGGGAACTCAGCCTTGTGGGAAACAGCCCCTGCAGGCCCGTCACAGGCGGCCTTTGCTTCCCTCGGGGGATGGGGAAGGGAGTCTTAAATCCCTCTCAAGGGCATTTGTGACATTCAGATGCTCCACAGCCACAGAATCCAATCTCCCAAGGAGTTGCTAGACCTTATGACTATGTGGCTAAGTGATATGTTGACTTGTATTGATGAAGTTGCAAGGCCCCCCTGTTACCAGGTCTTCCTGATACTGGGCCATGATAGCAAGATGGGAAATACATGCTCCTTTGAGCACTAGATACTGGCTGCAAACAATGGGGGAGGGGGAACGTGAAGCATGTGGGCTTTGCTTGTGGGCTGACAGGCCACATTGGGGGGGCATCATGTTACATACCCTTGTCTCTGCCAGCAGAATGCCCATTTCGAAATCTGTCCATTTTTCTACTGCAAGTTCCTGGTCCCAGCCTCCTCCCTGCAAGCCATGGCTCTCCTCCCAAGTCCAGAGAGACCCACAAGCCAGAGCACTAGCTACTGCCACCACGGCCACCACCACGGCCACCTCCCGCTCTCCTTCATGGATCCTTCTGGGGGCACCATTTCCCCAGCAATTAATTCAGATGGTGCTGGACCACAGCAAAGTCTAATGCTGGCTTGGCAGCTCTGCCATCCCTTCACAGATGAGCTGAACAGCAACACAACAGTAGGACAGCAAAAGTACTACGTGGCCCAGGGCCCAGAAAACACCCCACTGTTGTTCACAAAAGTCACGGCTGGCAGCTGAAGAGAGTGGGAGAGAGTGAGACCTGCCCCAGACCTTCCCACTCCCCTGCCCACCAGTGCCTGCACACAGAGAGGCGCGGAAGCCTCGCTGGCCCCAGCAGGTAGCAACGGCTCTCTGGGGGCCCTGACTGGGCCTGGCCCAGCCCAGGTCCTGGGAATCCTCTGTGGCTGGAGATGCTGCCAGGGATTGACCAGCAGCTGCCAATTCAACGAGTCCCTCCCAATTTTGCAGAAGAGACCAGCTGGAATTCAGCCCTGATTCACTGCCCCCCCACCCCCGGCATGGCTGCTCACCTGTTTGGCCAGCTTGACAGCATCGTTGGTGAGTTTGGAGCGCAGCTGGGAGTCCAGGTGAGCGGCAGGTGCAATCTCAACCACCTTCTGATGCCGCCTCTGGATGGAGCAGTCTCTCTCATACAGGTGCACCACATTTCCATACTTGTCACCTGGCAAGAGGCAAAGAACTGCTTTCAAGCACTGAAATGCGGGTGGCACTTATCATTTTGATTAATCAAGTAAAAACCCTCTTGATACGACTAACAAAGCACCTTTGATAAATCAGGGAAATATTTTTAAAATGTCCACAATTTTTTAATATGAGCACTTCTAAAACCTGCAGCTGGCAACTGCAGCACTGCCCTGGGCAACTCAAATGATTGAGAGACTGGAGCAAGGCTCCTATGAGAAAAGATTGCAACGTCTAGGACTGCTAGCTTAGAAAAAAGATGAGCGAGGGGAAACATGGTAGAGGTGTACAAAACGATGCCTGGTGCATATAAACGCTGAATACTAGAACTCAAAAGAGTCAACCCTTGAAAGTTGCTTGGTGGGAGAATCAGGACAGATAAAAGCAAGGTCCCCTGAACATTATAGTTAAACTGTGGAATTTGCTACCACAGGCTGTCATCATGGTCACCAATTTGGATGGCTTTAAAAGAGGAATGGACAAATTCTTGGATAAGGCTATCAATGGCTACTAGCCCTGATGGCAATAAATTGCCTCCAGCACCAGAGGCAGTATGCCTCTGTACACCAGTTGCTGGGGAACATGGGTGGGAGGGTCTGATTACACTAATGTTGGCTTGCTATTGGGGCCATTGTGGGAACAGAATGCTGGACCAGATCTAACTTCAGAGCTCTTCTGAGATTCATCTTGGAAGAGGCATCCACCCTTCACTTTATTAAAGGAGTGGAATGCCTCTTGCATAATTGGTCCCATCTGCCATGACAGAAACATGCACCATCTAAAAATAAAGTATTTCCCTTTTCTTTCAGTGCCATTTTTATTCATATGAATCAATTAATTTACTAAAACTATTTAATTTAATTTTTAAATTATTTTTAATTAAAATGTTTTAAAATGTTTTAAATATTTTAAAATCATACTATGTTTAATTATATTTTTAATTTTTGTATATCTCTATTTGTTTTAACTGTACATGTTTTAATTTGTTAGCCACCTTGAGACCCAGTATTGGAAAAAAGGCGGGTATATAATATATAATATAATAATAATAATAATAATAATCACACGACAGCCATAATTTTTATACATCATTATTTAAGTCATGTGGGTTATTTCACACACACACACACCTGATTTTATTGTGTTTTTAAGATGTTTTCATCTAATTCATCACCATGAATTAAGCAATGATATGTCAAATTGTCTCAACAATGTCTTTTTCACAAGCACAGTTCTATCCTGGCTTTCCAAACCAAAGAACTGGCCCTCATTCCTGGCAGTCTACACAAACAACACACACACACACACCTCTTTCACCCCGTACCCAAAATCTGGACTTCGATGTGTCTTGGCTTCTCCACAAATTTCTCCACAAAAAGTGCCCCATTCCCAAATGCAGAAAGTGCCTCAGAATATGCCCGGGTGTAGTTTTCCTCCAGCTCCTGCAGGGAGAAGGTGAGGACAGCAGTGGCTGTAGTTTCAGTGTGCATGGTGGGGTTTCCATCTCACCAACACCATCACAGTGGAAGGAAGGAAGGAAGGAAGGAAGGAAGGAAGGAAGGAAGGAAGGAAGGAAGGAAGGGTGGGTCTCCGTCGTGCTTTCCTGAGCCCTGACCGTTACAGACATCCTCCTTCCTAAGTTTCTTCCTCCTTCATCATCATCTTCTTCATCTTCATTGTCTTCTCCCTTCTTCTTCGGTGAGTTCCACTCATGGCCTGATGCCCCCTCCCCCTCCTGCATATGTGCAAGCAAGGATTGGGTTCGGATAACACAATAGTCAACGGTTGTTTAAATAGTCAACAGTTGACTATTGTGTCATCTGTTGGGGAAAAACACACACCACAGTTGGTTATTTCCAAGAAATAACCAATGCAAATAATCAGCAGTGTGTAGAGTGGACTATCTGCACAACCGTTGATTATTGTGTCATGTGGCGAGCTCCGTTGACTATTTCCTGTGCTTACTGAGTCATAAGGAAAGAGCGGCAGAAACCTCTGCCACTCTTACTCAGCGGGGATCTAAAGGTAGGAAGCGTATGGGAAGCCGCCACGCGCTTCTCAGGATGTGCACAACTGTGGCGCCCCACATGTCCCCTGGGATGTGCATGTCCCTGGCCACCCCCCTCACCCTGCAATCCATCTGGATATTGGCTTGAGAGGATAGAAGCAGCTCCATCCATCCATCCATCCATCCATCCATCCATCCATCCATATCCTTGAACCGATATCCAAATGGCTCGCAGGGCAGGGGGCAAAGGATGTGTAACATCAAGCTGTGGGAAATATCTTTCCGACAAGAGCATCCTCCGCTGCCACGCCCTCCTCATTCGCCACAAAGTGCTGCCAACTGGGGGCGCTAGGAACTCCTGCCGCTGGGAAGAATGTGTTCAGCCACAGCATGAACAACTTCATCAGGAGGGCTTTAAACTAAATCCCATGGGGGCGGGAGATGTAAACCTTGAGGCAACAACGGATGAAGGCTTATGCACAATAACAGAGAGAACGGCTCCAATAATGCCCCCCAAAAGTGTTCACAACAATATAGGAAAGAAGCCAGACTGCAAAGCACATGGGCTTCGATGTCTATATACTAATGCTCAGAGTACGGGAAACAAACAGAATGAACTTGAACTCTTAATACATGAAGGCAAATATGACTTGATAGGTATAACTGAAACTTGGTGGGATAACTCCCATGACAGGAATAAAGCAACTGAAGGATATAACCTGATGATGAGCCTAGGAGCCCCATCGAGAGTATCTAGATTAAAATAAACGGAACAAGGAATAAAAGGAGCATGATAGTCAGAGTCTACTACCGATCACCCAATCAAGGAGAAGATGAGGACGAAACTTTTGAAAAGCAAATTGCCTGTGTTTCAAGGAAATCTGATGTAGTAGTAATGGGAGACTTCAATTACCCCAATACCTGTTGGGAGACAAATTCTGCCAGAAGTGTCCCCTCCAAGAAATTCCTGACATGTGTAGCTGATAACTTTCTCCTACAGAAAGTAAAGGAAGGAACTAGAGGAACAGCTATCCTTGACTTGATACTGACCAATAGGGATGACTTAGTGGATAAAGTAGCAGTTATGGGAACTCTGGGAGGAAGTTACCATGTGATACTTGAGTTCTTGATTTTAAAGGAAACAAAAGCTGAGTGTAGCCATACACGTGCTCTGGATTTCAGGAAAGACGATTTTAATAAACTTAGAACTAAGATAAGTAAGGTCCCATGGCAAGTGACCCTAATGAGAAAAGGAGTCCAAGATGGGTGGAAGTTTTTAAAAAAGGAAATTTTAAAGGCCCAATTACAAACAATTCCAACAAGGAAAAGAGATAAAAGACAACAGAAGAAGCCAATGGGGCTCCACAAAAAGCTTAGAGATAACCTGAAACTAAAAAAGGATACATATAGGAAGTGGAAGGAAGGCCAGGCTACAAAAGAAGAGTACAAACAAGTAGCATAGAAGTGCCGGGATGGTATCAGGAAGGCTAAAACTGAGAAGAAGCTGAGGCTAGCGAGGGACGCGAAAAGCAATAAAAAGGCTTTCTTCAGATACATGAATAGTAAAAGACAGAGGAATGAAATGGTGGTTCAACACAGACACAAATACTAGAATTTATTTAAATTTCACAGAAGGCAAAGCCAGCCAGTTAATTTCTCATCCAAATCACCACAAATGAAAGAAATTCTTCAATTAATTCAATTTGGCCCCAAATCATCCCAAATCAGCAGTTCCTCTTCAGTTGCAATTATTTTCCTATCTTCTCACTTCTCTCTTTCTCTCTTGCTCCCAGCCCCATGCAACTGTGCTTAGAAGGACAGCTCCCATAGGTACAAATTACCATATGTGAGGGGTGCAAGGGGGGGCAGGGGGGTGCCGGGTTTTCCAGCATGTGTACAGTCCTCTCCTGCTGCAATCCCCCTTGAAAAACACCTCCTGTGTGGCAATTAAGGTAAAGAAGAAATATCCCACCAGCATCAATGGACACTCTGGGCTCTTGAGAAGAGATTCCGGGACAGGGTTCCTGCAGCCCCAGGCCTTGCAACACCCTCTCCCAGCATGGAACCCCTTCCACACTTCCAGTCTTAATGATGAGAGGGATCCCCTCCACCACCACCACCACAGCCCTCCACAAGGCAATGATGGCACCTGGACTGGAGGCCCATAAAGGGTCATTTCTGTTTATATTACAGACTTTAAAGCCCTTCACAGACTTCTAAGTCCTGCACCTGCTCTGTTCATTCACTCCTTCAAGGACCAGGTGAGATGCTGGGGGGAGTAAAACATGAGGAGAGAGCAGAGGAAAAGGCAGCCCCCTCGCTACCCAGCCTCACCAGCCCAGGAGCAGGTGGCCTGCCCAGCCCAGCCCAGCCCAGGGGAGAAACCCCAGAACTTACCTCGTAGCTGCGCACAACCCTCATGCCCCGCCCTCCTCCGCCGTAGGCCGCTTTGAAGATGATGGGAAACCCATACGTGTTGGAGAACTCCTGAGCCTCGCTGAGAGAGGAGATGGGGGCGTCCGTCCCAGGAACCAGAGGCACTCCTGGAGAACAGACCAGACAGGAACCTGCTGACACTCGGCACCCCATGGCATTCTCCCTCTGGGGCATCAGCCTGCCCTCTGCCCCATCCTCCACCTTGCATCTGCGAGCCCAGGTCAGAGCCAGCGCTGCCGCTCTGCCACATGCCGAGCAGCACAGGAGTCGGCTGTGGTGTCACAGGGCTGGCAAGGTGCTCCTTGCAACGTCTTTTGAGCAGACCCACGACAACCGTGCCCCTCCCCCTCCCCCTGCCCCACCCATTCTCCAAACCACCAATCGCTTGATTTCCCAGATTTTATGCAGTTCCACCTCCCCCCCCCCCCCATTTCTAAAAGGTTGAAATGCCTCTCTGAATGCTCAGTTACTAGCAGTCGGAGCTTGAAGCTACATTCTGCTGGTGATTTCTGTATTTTGGCCCCACCCATCACTGGAATGCACCCCCCACCGCCCAAGAGCTTATCTGAAATGGCATTCAGCTCTCAGGCTGAACAAGTTCCCCATCCCCAGCCTATGGAGACTTGGGTTCAAATCCCTGCTCAGCTAGGAAAAGGCCACACGCCAAATCTGCTGTTGGAGGAGGCTTGGAGGGGAGGCTTGTGCTGCCGGGCCACCTGATTCTGCTGCCTATAAAAGCCTGAGCAGCATTAAGGCTACAGCCACAGCTGGACAATCATCAAAAGAACCAAGCTGGAAGAGAGCAAAGGGTGACCCTAGCCCAGTATTCTGTCTGCACAGTGGCAGGTCAGCCCTGCAGGAAACCTCTCCCTGTCCTGGGATTGAGGAACTAGGAAAAGCACATAAGGAAGGTTGAGGGGCATCTCTGAGATGGCAGCTCCTGGGGGAGCTCTTACAGCAACTTGTGGGCCATGTGCCATGTTTGTCTTTCTGTCCAAGGATAGCATGAGCTACGCCTGCAAGTTGGTAGCTGTGTTGGAAGAGAAGGTGAAGGCGTTTGAGGCATGCCTCTCCTTTTCAGACGGGATGAAAGGTTTCCAGGTGAGAGGCAAAAGGCACTCTCCAAAGGGCCCTGGGGGTGGAGAGGAGGGTCCCAAGGAGGATGAGTCAGGCATGGGTAAGAACAGGACAGCCAAACCAGGAGACATCTAAGCCATTGGAACTTGGCAGCCGAAAGCCGCCTCTTCCCACAGAGGCTGCTGGAGAAGAAAACATCACCTTATGCTCAACAGAACGTGAAGGAGGATAGTCATTTCCCGCCCCCACCTAGATGGGAGGAGTCCAACACACACACACCTCTGACAAGGAGATGTGTGATGGGGCTGGAAACTCCTCCCCCAGAGGGATAGGGGCAACTGCGTGCTGAGCTGGCTAGTCATCTTGGGAGGTGTGTTGCTCTCTGGGAGCATGTCCTCAAGATATGACAGAGAAGTTGCCAAAACCCACTGACATCTGTCGCTTCCTATGGATCCACATGGGAGCAATTGATTCCACTAGAAGAAATCTTGAATGGGTCTCCAAAGACTACGAAGCCCTGGGGAGGAATTAGGGGCTCAAAGGGTGTTCTCATCCCTCCTTCCTGTGAAAGTTCAGGGTAGAGAAAGAGGGGCACTGAAGGTGAACAATTGGCTACATGGCCAGTGTCGTGGGGAAAGAGTTGGTTTCTTGGGCCTTGGCCAATGCAACCCACAGAAAGGATTCATGGGAGGGGCAGGGTGCTCCTCACAAGGACTGGGAAGAATGTGTCTGGCAGGAGCCTTACAAACCCGATCAAGAGGTCTTTAGACTCCATCCTGTGGTAGACGGAGGCAAAAGCCCAGAGCTAAGTCCTGAGCCAAGAATTAGGGGCAAGAGTACATAGCAAAAGAAGAAGCAAAGCATTGAAAGTGATGCTTGGTAAGTGGCAGGTAAATTTAGCAGGGAACCTGGGAAGATACAAAGCCCTTGGTCTCCAATCAGGGATCTCTGAGACTTGGTGGGATTAGAGTCGTGACTGGAATGCAGCAATTGACAGGTATACTTTGTTGAAAAGGAACAGGCCCAGCAGGAAGGGAGCCGGGGTTGGCATTATATGTAAAGAATGTACACAGCTGCAGGGAAATGCAAGGATCTGAGAGTGGAAGCCCTGTTGAAAGCAACTGTATAAGGACAGACAGAATGAGAAATGAAAGTGATATACTACAGACCCTCCAGGAAACCAGAGGACATGAATGATGTCTCCCTAAGACTCTGAAAAGAATGGAACATCCTAAAGGCTTTGACTTGATTTGCTGACAGCTTCATTTCTCAGAAGGTGGCAGAAGGAACAAAAGGAACTGCTACCCTGGACTTAGGCCTGTTCAATAGGGAAGAACTGGTTGATAAAGTGAAAGCAGCAAGAACCGGAGTGTACAAAATTTTTGTTCCTGTTCGCAAATGATGTGAACGTGCCCCACTCACAAGGATGAATATAAACACAAGCAAGGGCACAATTCTTGAAGGGAAATATAAAATTTTCTGAGCTGTCATGAGTGTCCAAAAGTACATTCATGGACAAGATGATCTCTAAGGCCCCTTCCAGATCGATGATTCTGTGAGTCAGGCTTTTGGCTCATCTAGCTCAGGACTGTGCACCCGGCCTCGCAGTGGCTCCCCAGGTGTCAGACAGGGTCTGATCCAGAGCACAGACTGCCAGGTGGCTGCTGCTGATCTAGGTAGCTCTTCTGCGCTATGATCCTACTTAGCGGTAGCGCAACTCTTACCTGCAGAGTTGGCAATGGTGCGGGCCTCTACCTTGTCACCCATCTTGCGTACCACTTCAGGGGAGGGTCCAATGAAGCGCACTCCAGCCTCTATGCAGGCCTGGGCAAAGTCAGATCTCTCAGAGAGAAAACCATAGCCAGGGTGCACAGCGTCCACTTCATTCTCCTGGAGAAACCAGATGGTGCAATTAGGGGAGAAACAAAGGCAAAAATGTGGACAATGAAATGCTGATGTCTGCACTTTCACAGCATAAATTCCATTTCCCAGAATCCTTTTTAACATTGGCAAAGTCAGTATGATATTTTCAGCTTTGTCAAATTCATCTAATTTATTCATGTTTGTTTCAGATGAGAAGCAATATACAAATACTGCTAATAAATAAATAAATAATGATAAATGTTAAAAGCTGATCTCCTGCTTTCCTTTCCGAATTCATGTGGAATCAAAGGAGCTCACAAAGGAAATATCCTAAAAACAAAAATAACAATATACCAAAACAGAGTTTTAAAAAACTTTTAAAAACAACTTAACAACCAGAATAAAAGAACCATATAAGAGAGCAGCATTAATCCCCATATAATCAAACTAAAACCATCCCGCCTTTTTGCCAAAGAATGGTGCTCAAGGTGGCTAACAATAAAACTGAATAAAAGAATATTCACTGAAGGCCTTCATAAATACCCACATTTTATATTTTATTTACAAGTACTTACCTGCGATATAAATATAAAATTTACAACCCTCCTTCTCCCACACACACCCAGGCCTCAGCTGGAATGAACAACGTTGGAGAAACATTCTATGGATTTCCAAGATGTGGCAATTCCAGTGGTCAGAGGCCAAGCCAGGCCGGCTGTGTGGAAACCATGGCTGGAATTTCCATTACGTACTTCGTCCAGCGTAGCACACTAGACACAGGATTGTATTTGAACCAGGGAGATATCCTTGGGTGAGTCACCATTTCTTCGCCTATCTGACCTTGCAGGATTGTGAAGATACACCCCACCCCACACCCCACCCATCCCCACAAATATCATTCTGAGCTCATTGGTGGAACTGCTGGAAACATCCATAAGAAATAATCCATCAACTGGAGCTTGGAGTGACTAATCCATGGTGAGTTCACGGCACCTTTCATTAGACACGTTAAAGGCGATTTTGGTTCCAGTGTTTTATGGTGAGAAAGCAGGAGAGAGTGTGACATGGAAGATGGCCTGTACTCCTCAGAGCTTCTGTCTATCGTGTTGGAAGTTCTCTTCTATTTCCTTCAATTTCTTAAAAAGCACTTACAAGGTGGGTTTGGTTTCCTGCATATTTAAGCTCAGTCAATTAATTCATCCATTAAAACTTTAAAAATCTGGTGCTGAGTCAACTACAAATTGACAGGAGAGTTTGTGTAGCACAGTAGTGTTGAAGGGACTGAGCTACAGGTCGGGAGACATCCCCCTGCTCCCACAAACACACCCACAGCCTTGAATTCCGCCTCTGCTACGAACTCGCCTCCTTAGGCAAGCTGCTCTCTTTCTTTCTTTCTCTCTCTCTCTCTCTCTCTCTGCCTCAACATGGGAATAATCACATAGACCTACCCGACAGGCTTGTTGTAAAGACTGCAACCTCGCAGTCCCCCATCCTCACTACAGCCTTCCCCCACCTGATGTTCCCTAGATGTATTGGGCTAGAACTCCCCCTGGGGATGCTGGGAGTTGTAATCCAACACATCTGGAGGGCACCAGGTGGGGGGAGGCTGTCCTGCTCATTCCCATCTTTGGCCATCCTGCATGAAGTCCTGGTTAGTATTCTGCACTGAGCTACAGAAGGCCTGCTTGTAAGAAGACCTGTGATGGCTATTTTATTAATTCACGACATTTCTTTACAGCCCTTTAGTCGAAACTCTCTGGGTGCTTTACAAGACAAAGCTTAAACCATAAAATACAATAACTTAGTAAAATGTTATGTAACATCTTAACTTTGTAATAGAATAAAACAAAGTAATAACCAAGACAAAAGCCTGCAGCACTGCAAAGATCTAAACATTCACTAACACCATTTTTAAAACTGAAGGAAATAAAATACAATAAAAAAGGTCTTCTCCTGGTGCTGAAAAGGTCACAATGGCTACCAAGCAATATTTTGAAACAATTATTTTATTACCACATCACATGATTCTGTTACCTAATTTTTTTAAAAAAAGAAAACAAATGGGTGCAAAAACTATCATAATCTACCTAAGATGGGCTGAATTTGCATATGAATGCACTAAGTGCAGAAATTGAAGTCCAAAGAAGACAATTCTTTAATTTATGTATTTTGAGTGTTTCAGACTGTCTATAATATTTAGGGGCTTTTTGAAATTCAATTCAATCCAAAATATAGTAGACGTTTTCTTGTCCGTGGGTGTACTTAAAATTTACAAATAGCTACAATCATTGTAATGGCAATTGATATGGCTGATTCTCAGAATTGTCCAAGGGAAACAGGGGTCCCGATGCCTTCCCCCCAGCTCCAGAAAAGATAACTGAGTGGGTGTGTTGGTGGCAGCTAGTTAGACTGACGTGTCAAAGTGATGAACATTTCGAAAGGTGCAAAATGAAGAGTTGATGTGGCGGCAGAGTCAAGAGACTGAGCCACAAATCCCAAAGTATAGTCTCACCTCTGTTATACACTCACTAAGTGACCTTAGGCAAACCGCTCTCTCTATAAGCCTCAACACCCCCATATTTGCTGCCTGTACGTTTCCGAGCCCGATTCATGGTGCAGCCTTACATGGCTTGGGACCACAGTACCTGACAGAATGCCTCTCCTGAGATGAACCTACCTGTACTGTATGCTCAACATCTGTGGTCCTCCTCCGGGTGCCTACTCCGAGGGAAGCTTGGAGGATGGCAACAAGGGAGAGGGCCTTCTCAGTGGTGGCCCTCCAATTATGGAATGATCTCCCCAACGAGGCTCGCCTGGCGCCAACATTGTTATCTTTTCACCGCCAGGTCAAGACTTTTCTCTTCTTTCAGGCAATTAACAGCATATACTGAGTATTTTTTTTAACTGACCCCAGAAGAGTTGGTATGTAATCTGTTTTTATGCTTGTATGGTTTTAAATGTTGTATATCGGTTTTTAATGTTCAATGTTTTAATCTTTGTAAATTGCCCAGAGAACTTTGGCTATGGGGCGGTATATAAATGTAATTAATAATAATAATAACAACAACAACAACAACAATAGGCTGATAGTGCTGGCCTACCTAACAGGCCTTAGGATAATCTATGTGAATGCTCTAAATACTCAAAGGCATTGCATATAAGCTTACCAGCGCCAGTTCCAGTTTTCTGAGGGCCCTCGGGCAAGGGACCCTCAACGGGACCCCTCCTGCCTCAGTGAAGCTACCTTCTTGCTGCCATTGTCACCAGCTACCCTTGTTCACCCACTTCCTCCACCACCATCCCTGAACTTCTGCTACCATTTGCTTGCTTGAACAGCTGGAGAGCCAGTGAGCAAGCAGGCTGTGGCATCCGCTGCTCCAGGGGTCAGGTGAACAATCAGATTGCAACGAGGAAGAGGAGGAGCAAGTCCAGGGGGCTCCTGTCAGTGGGCCCTGGGCAGGTGCTGGATAGCGCCTACCTTTGATGCTTGTTATTAGTCTTGCTTTGAAAGCCACAAAATTCAGCTCTCTGTGAGAGGTGTTTGAATAGGTACTTCCCAACACTCAAAACAGACAGACACTATTGACCCACAGAAAATCTCTATGCTCTGGGCAAACGGGGTACAAGCCATGTGAAAAAACTGGAAGCTGACCATGTCTCCTCACCTGGGCTACTTTGATGATGTCCGGAATGTGTAGATACGCCTGGACGGGGGGCAGCCCCCGGCCAACGAGGTAAGCCTCATCTGCTTTCTGCCGGTGCATCTGCCCGGTGTCCTGCTCAGAGTATACGGCCACTGTCCGGATACCCAGTTCAGTACATGCTCGGAACACCCGGATGGCAATCTCCCCTGGAATGCACAAGCATTAAGAACTCAGGAAAATTCAAGGGCTGCATCATTAAATCAGGCAGACTAACAGATAAAAAACACTGTTTGATCAACTAACAAGGTGTTCCAATGGGTCAGATTATTTAAGAATGTTTTGTTATTTTTAGTACAGAAGTATTTATAAGAAGCACAGAAGACATGCACAGTTCAAAAAGAGCCACACACCCTTCACCTCATATGGAAAGGAATGCCTCCTCTAAGATTTTTTAAAGTTTTTTTTTATTTTTTTTATTTCTATAACTGATAATTCTGCATTGTCATCACTCACAATTTCATTGCACACGGAGTTCATACCTGGAATTACTTTGCAGTATTTGGGCTCAGCTCTGGGCCATGCAACAATAAGTGTTCCTCTGAGCATGTGTGCAAAGCACCACTCTCTCATTGCTGAGTAAGCAATGTGGCTCCACAAAAAGCTTAGAGATGACATGAAAATAAAAAAGGATACATATAGGAAGTGGAAGGAAGGCCAGGCTACAAAAGAAGAGTACAAACAAGTAGCACAGAAGTGCTGGAAGGGTATCAGGAAGGCTAAAGCTGAGAAGGAGCTGAGGGTAGCGAGGGATGCTAAAAGCAATAAAAAGTAGGGATGTGCAGCGAGTCGGATCCGATCCACGATCCGGATCCGCCCAAAAATCGGATAAAAACAATTTGATCAGCCATCCGATCAGCCATCCAATCCGATGGGACCCGATCCGGATCGGAAAAATTGGCAAATCAGTTGCCATTTTGAATGCTTTTCCCCATAGCCTAGTATTGTGTTACAAAAATGCCTATAACTTTTACATTTTTAAAGATAGAAGGATGAAACTTGGGCAGTTTGTAGATGGGTTAGGGGTAGTTATCTGTGAAAAATTTCAGAAAGATTGGTGCAGGCATTTTGTGGCAATTAATTTTTTAATAACAAACCAGGAATGCCTGTAACTTTTTCATTTTTAAAGTTCCACATGAAACTTTGCCACATTGTACATGGTATGTTGGGACCCACGATGTGTAGGGCGGTAAGCCGAATGCCCCTCTGGATAGCCCACTGGAAAATCTGCATGGTGAGATCTATCAGGGTGGTAGATCGAGTACCTCCCTGCTTGTTTATATGCCAGAGGACAGCAGTGTTGTCTGTAAGAATCTGGACGTGGTGGTTGCGAAGGTAAAGTTCGAAAGCTATTAAGTCAAGTCAAAGTTTATTTGCATATGGCACAATGGCCTTTACAATCAATACATACACAACCTCCATGGGTCGCCCCAAACATAACCGAGGGTTGCCCCATCCTTCCACATTTCGATGCCAATTAAAAATACTCTATATGAACCACTATTTAAATAAAATTATCCCCATTGCAATCAACCCCTTCTTGCAATAAAAAGTTTTGTCTGATCTTTTGTGCAGCTACAGCAAATTTTGCCACCTTTCTTGAAATTGCCATGTCATAGTCGGCCAGAAGTTTCAAAGTGAGGTCTCTATTTGATAAGCCCTCCCTTTTTTCCAGAATTTCTTTTAAAAAACGCACCCTGATACCTTGGTACAATGGGCAATAGAGGAGGTAATGTACTAGGTCTTCAACCTCCTCTGCACCACAGATACATTTTCTTTGTGCATATGAGATCCCCTTGTATTTCCCCTCCAGGCATGCTGTCACTGTTGTTTGAAAACGGAGGGCCGTAAATGCTTTTCTCAGTCTTGGAAATGTTAACTCTCGCAAGTAGTATGAGCGATATTGCTCCCCTTTTACCAAGCTGTACCAGGGTGAGAACCGCTGTCGCTGACTTGCTTGGACATTACAAAACGTGTCTAGCTCATAAATACTGTTTCTAATACTCACACTGTTTTGGCAGACCAATCCTTGAGATTCATTAAAATAGAAATGCGCCAATTCCAGGAAACTTTGTGCCCACCCTCCCTTCCTATGCTGTTCCTTAAAACATAAACTAGGGAGACTATCTTCCTTCATGCTCATTATTTTTTTCCCGTACAGTAAAAAAGCCTTATGTGGGCGGGCCTTGATGGAGGGAAGATCCACTTCCATTCTCAATAGGGCTGCAGGGACTCTCTTGGGAAGAGCCAGCAGTTCTTTCAGGAATTTATTTTGTATCCTTTCCAATTCATCAGACTTCCCCGCACCCCACAGTTCTGCCCCATAGAGCAGTTGCGGGAGTACCTTTGCTGTGAACAGTTTCAATATAGGTTCAACCAGTAGGCCACCTTTCTGCCTACCATAATCAAGGATTGCTCTTGCCGTTCTTCCCGCTGACAATTTAGCCTCATTGACCTGAGTTTTCCAGCTCCCATTATATGCAAAATGTACCCCTAAATATTTAAAGCTATCACACTGTTCGATTTGTTGACCATCCACCCTCCAGGTATGATAACACTTTTTCTTTGCAAACACCACCACCTTTGTTTTTGCATAGTTAATCATTAACTTATCTTCTTTGCATATTTTCCCCAATTTCCTTAGGAGTCTTCTCAGTCCCACTTGTGTATAGGATAATAGGGCCATGTCATCTGCATACAGCAGCATTTGTAACTTTTTATGACCTACTGTAGGGGGGAAGCAATCCATTGCAGTAAGATCCTCTACTAGGTTGTTAATATAGAAGTTAAATAGGAAAGGCGCTAGTAGGCATCCCTGTCTGACGCCCCTTTTTATGTTGATTTTTTCTGACAAGTACTCCCCCTAATCCAATTCTCACCCTTGCATCAGTATGGGAGTATAGTTTTTGTATTAACATTAGTAATCGCCTATCTATACTTGTCTGCGCAAGTTTGTTCCAGAGGCGGTCTCTGTCCACGCTGTCAAAAGCTGCGGCAAAATCAACGAAGGCCACATACAGTCTCCCTCCCACAGTGCTACGGTATTTTTCGATCAGATGCTGTAACACATAGCATTGGTTTACCGTACTCATCCCACTCCTGAAACCCGCCTGTTCCTTTGCTAGGATGTTAGAATCCTCCTCCCACAGCAAAAGCTTATCCAGCAGGTGTCTGCTGTATAATTTAGATGTTATATCTAGCAGGCTAATAGGCCTATAGCTTTTGGGGTCAGTTTTCTTTCCTTTTTTTTGTATATTGGAACAATAATACTGGTCTTCCAACCTTCTGGGATTTTTCCTGTCGAGTTGATTTGGGTAAACAGTTTTGCCAATATTGGGGCCCACCAATCAGCATTATCTTTGAACAGTTCTGGGAGGAGCATATCTTCTCCTGGCGCCTTGCCGTTTTTTAAAGAGTTTATTAATCCCCTAACTTCTTGAGCTGTTACTTCTGGCCAATCTGGCAGATCAATATTTACTTGGCCCTCCTCCCAAGATTCTGTGCCATCAAAAATACTCCCAAAATGGGCTTGCCAAGATTTTGCTGGAATTTGCATTTCCAGATTCAATCCTGCCTTTACTATGTTCCAGAATTGCACCTCTTTCCTCTGTTTGACTGCCTGTGCTAATTCCTCCCATTTTTTCCCCATATATTCTACCTTTTTCTTCTTCAGTAGTGCTCTGTATGACGCTCTTTTCTCAATTAATAGCCTACCTAGAGTACTAAAGTTGTTACTCCTTACCTTCCTACTAAGCCTCATTAGTTCTTTCTTTACTTGCCTACATTCTCTATCGAATCAGCCCGCGCTCCTATTTTTGTACTTTTCCACTATGCTAGTCTGAGTCAGATGAGGTTTTAATAACTTCACAATTTCCTGATAACCCTCCAAACTTTCTGCTGTCCCTTTGATAACTTTATCTTTAATTTCCCTCAAAGTTGGTCCATTCAGTAAGTCTGTCAGCTTTGCGCTTTGTACTTCTGACCATTTGACTCTTCTACCCCCACTAGGGGCCAGTTCAATTTGGTATAATGATTTTTCCCCCTCCCCCTCAAGCACTCCAATTGCATATCCAGTTTAATCGGGTAGTGATCACTCTCTGGCCTACACTCTACTGCGAAGGATCTTACCTTTTCCAGTAAATTGGGGGAGATTACAAAATAATCCACCACACTGGCCCCTCTTGTTGAAAAATATGTGAATTGGCCCATAGTCTTATCCACTATACTTCCATTCATTATCATCAGCAAGTGCCTATATACTAGCAGAGCCAATTTCTTCCCATTCTTGTTTTTTTTATCATGGGAAAACCTCTCCAACATCTCTCCCTCCTCCAGATTAGCTGGCACCCATCTTTGCAAAACATTGTCTGTCCCATTCTTGCATTTAAATCGCCTCCCAGGATTATTTGGGGACTCTCATTATACTCCGCTATTTCTTCTAGGACTGTCTCCAGGGCCACCCAGACTAGGGAGTCCCCCACTTTGACAGGAGGTATATATGTGTTGATACAGCACAAAGATGTACCATTGGAGAATATAATCCTAACTGCGAGTATACCCTCGCCGGCCTGAATTTCTGCCATCTGTTCCACATTACCTTATTCCACCGACACCAATATGGCAAGGCCCCCACTTGCCCTCCCAAACTTTAGCTGTCTTTTTGCTGGTTTAACGAAAATTCCAAAACCTTGTAATTGCAACAGTGAGTCCTCCTCCACCCAGGTCTCCTGTAATAAAATTACTGAGAATTGTTGTAAATATTCTTTGAACTCCCTGTCCACTAATTTCCCTGCCCATCCAGCTATATTCCACGAGACTATGTTCAGCGACTCTCTCCCGCAACCATCTCTTGCCTCACTTAGTCATTTCCTCTGCGGTGCCTCCCATTTCTTCTCTCTTTTCTTCTCTTTTTCCATGGAACTATTTGGAGGACCCCCCCTCGGGAAGATATTGGCATTTGCTTGCGGCACTCTATTCTCACAAGAGGGGCTTGACGTCCGCTTCATTAGGGAAAACAAGTTTCCTCCAGATGATCTAATTTCCCTATGATGTTTTCTTGTACTTTATAACTCATCCGATCAAAGTCAGTTATTTTTACTTCTTCTTCTTTAGGCCTCTGGACCAATAGTGCAGCCAGTTCTTCTGGGAGTCTTGAGCTCACCTCCCCCTTCTCCTGACCATTTACCCCCTTCATCCTATGCAATGCCCTTACTATTTCCTGGAGGATACTTAGATTAAACACCATTTCATCTTGATCCTTTGGCTGCAGGCTTTGGAAATGGTTCACTAGCTCTAATACCTCCCCTTCTTGTACCTCTATCCCACTGCCATTTCTTGTGCCACACTTTTTATCCCCGTAAACACCCCCTTGGGGAACTGTCTGTTTCTTTTCATTCTCAGCAATAGGGGGGATAGACTCACTACCAGTGCTTGACCTTAACTTCCCACCCTTTGGTTGAAGCAGCTTAGTCCCCTGTGGGTTTCTTAACAGCGGGCCTATATTAGCCTGTCTAAAATACCTGGTGAGGCCAATCCCCTGGGTCTCTAACAGTTTTTTCCCCCTTAACAAATAGTCAATACTGCACTTGTCTGCAAAAGTTACTAGTGCCTGTATGGCTTCCCAATGTACTTCTATGTATTCGATCTCTATTACATCGCTCGGTCTAATCCATTCCAGCCCCACTTGCTGGAGCACATTTATGAGGTATTTAGCTTTCTTTGTAAATGGCTGCCATACACTAATATAGGGGAGATTTGTGAAAACTAATTTTTCCTTCATTAGAATTAGCGAATATTGCTCTATTTTTTGCCCACCCGTTGTCTTGTTATCTACTTGCTTTGTTCTATTTTCAACCTTTAGGTGTTCCGACTGAGCTACACATATATTATTTTCTATATTCTTTTGTGCGCCAGTCTTCTTTTCATTTTTCCCTAAGACCTTTCTCTGACAGATTTCTTTGTTATTCCCATTTCCTTCTAGCTTGTCCGCCAGTATTTTGAATAGCGGTGCATAATTCAGTCCCTTAACTTTCTTCCCAACTTTTCCTCTATTTGTCTTGCTACTCCTTCTAACCTTCACCGGGATTACCCCTTGGTTCTTTTTCTTTTTCCCACCCTTTTTGGTAATGTTTCGCTTTACACTTTGTCCCCGTTTGCCCTTCCGCCTCTTATCCTCCCCCTCCCCTTTCTCAGCTCTCGCTACTGAATTTGCCACCTGTACCTCTAATTCCTCCGCTAAAAATTCCAAATGTGGAAGCAATGGAGAAATTTCTTTTAAACACGATCTCTCTTTGTCTATTAAAATTTCCTTATTAAAATATTCCCCCTCATTTTCCCTATGGCCGGGCACCATTTTCTTAGATCGGATTTCTGTGTTAATCAATTCCGCTAACACCCCGAATTGGGCCTTTACTCCCAGGATATCTTGTTTTATAATATTTATTTCTTGAAAAAATTTGGAAAAAGATTCCCCATTCAATAAACAATATTTAGAGAGAAGCTCAACTGGACTTTCTCCATCAATGCTTATTCCCTCAGTGAGCGGCATTTCCTTATTTTCATTCCACCCTATTTCAGTTTTTTCCTCTGTCACTATTCCTACATCATTTGGACATTTAACCCCAGGCAAAATAAAATCCTCCTGTGAACATTCCCCACAATCTATTGCTCCGTCTAGCCACGACAAATCCTCAGAACTACCAACATATTGATCCCCCCAACCTTCTTCCAGTATCTCATTTCCAATTCGCTTCAGCCACCTATCTTGTCCATCCTCTCCCACCTTCTTTAAAAATCTTTCCCCCTGCTCTGAATCACCCGGTGGAATTGATTCTCCTTTCTCTACCACATTTTCCGATTTGTATCTTAAGTTGTCCCATGACCAATCTAGCAAGTTTAAAGCAGGTGCCTCCAACTTTGCCTCATTCTTCTTATCTAGCTCATTTTTAGCTTTGAAAAAGGCTGGTATCTTAGTTTGTCTCTTTCTAGCAGGGAGCTCCACTACTGGTGGTGAGAGAATTCCCTGGGATTTACAGCCTCTCCTAGTTAACACCATTTTTGTCACCCCCTTCTCACCCAGGCTTGCAAGACAAGAAGACCACTCAGCAACACTACCACTCTACTACTCCACACCTTTTGTTTAGGAGCTTTTACAAATTCCAGCCAGATATCAGTATTATGAGGTTTTCCCTTATGCCTACAATTCGAAAGATTCTTCCATTGTTAGGGATTAGTTCTGTTTCCCCAATTTCAATCCAGCAATACTGACCATAAGGTACAGATTCTTCTCTATTCAGCTAACCTTACTCTAGGCAGAGAAAATTTTCACGTAACCCCAAAATTTTCCACGGCACGATTGATCTTTTCTCTCGCCTCCGTCGCACTCAGAGTAGCACAGTTGAAAACTCTTCCTTTGGGTCCAGCTGGCTCCAGCTTTGTCAGTCCCTTTTTCGAGTGTTGTACTCACCAAGCAGTTCAACTGAGACGTTGGTGTTGGGTTACTTCCCTTGCAAGACATGACTAACCAGGCAGCTGAGGAAGTCACTCCACTAAGGAGCCTTAATTAGCAGCAAAACAATGATATTTTATCAGAAGAAATAGAGGCAAGTTCTGCCAGCTGGATTCAAGCACCTAAGTGGATGTCGCAATTAGATGTCTCTCTCGAACTTGCTGTTCGGTAATTCTTAAAGGTACAGGGGTTTAGTTAGTTTATATTCAAATAAATTTGCCTTATACTTCGAAGTGCTTAGAAAATTTCTGGTTTCAGCTCCAAAGTTTTAGCTCCAACATTTCCCCCTTCAACACACTTCACTTCACACAAACACATATTTTTCTTCTACTTCTTCCGCTTTTTTGGAATAGTTGCAAAGTTGAGATGGAACAGTCAGAAACTCGATAATTAGTGATAAGCAGCTGGATTTATAGTGGATTTATAGTGGTCTTCAGGCAGCCCCCTGGTCTCCCGTTTCTAGTTGTAATTTATAGTTGAGATATTTCCTTTTTCCTTTTTCAGGGTCGTGAATGTTCAAACTGGGATTTAGAACCCTCAATCAAACTGTTATTTTCGGCCAAGAAAAACTTTGAGTAAAAACTGAACTAAAAACAGTTTAGTTAAACTAGCTAAAAATGCTAAAACTTTTAGTTAATAAAACAATAAAAGTTAAAAAGTTAAAAAGTTTTAAATAAAACCTGTAGCCAACTGACCTGTGTTAAGCCTCCTACCCAGAAGCTAACCGGTCACCCTACTAAAACCATAAAATACAACATGGTAAGATACTATATAAAAGTTCAAAAGTTTTAAACTACACTATAAAATAAGAATAAAAGCCAGAATAAAGCCTGCAGGTGCTAATAATGACTCACTGAGGTGCTCCCTGCAAACCCCCCTGTAGTTCTAAGAAATGTATGTGACGAGCAGCGTCCTCGCGTGACCAACGACCCTGAATTTGTAAATGGCTGCATCCCAGCCTTGCTGGGATGCATCTGTGGTGAGGACCCACGAGAGAGGGACCTGTCTAAAAGGCATGCCCTCTAGCAGGTGTGAGAGACACATCCACTACTGGAGCGACTGGCGGGTGACGGCGGGCAAAGAGAGACGATAGTGTTTGTTGCCCCGCCTCATGTCGAACTGAGTGAGGAACCAAGACTGAAGTGGTCTCATTTGGAGCCGCGCCCAATCCACAACCGCGACTGTGGAGGCCATGTACCCTAGCAGTTGCAGGATTTGGAGAGCTGTGGATGATCGGCACGGCACCGGCAGATGGTTCGAGCTTGTTGGGCCAGAAGTGTTGTCCGCGGCCGTGGGAGAAAAGCCCTTGCAGAGTTGGAATCGAGAAAAGCTCCGATAAACAGGATGCACTTGCGAAAAGGGGCCCTGAGGGCCATAAACAGAGCTTACTAGTCTAAGAAAAAAACGTACACTATATATAGATAATTTTTATTTTATTTTATTTAAAACAAGTAAATAGAAAAAACAACTAACTGTAATAGACAAAATTCTCTCTCAGCTCTGCAACCAAGGAAAAAACTAAACGGAAAAAACACGGACGCAGAGGAAGAACTTCCCTACGAGGCACCAGCGATGGCAGTCGTAAAGGAACTGAGGGGGAAGGCGGGAACACGCAGGAGCATGCGCACTACACCACGGGGGAGGGGTTCCCGCCTTTTTTCTAGTACTTTCTCAGCTGAAGAATATTCCCGAAACGAGCTCAGCACAGGCGCTAAGCCCATATGTGTGATGCACAGAGACCACGAAGAAGAATGAAATTTAACAGGGATAAATGCCAAGTTCTACACCTAGGAAAAAGAAACCAAATGCACAGTTACAAGATGGGGGATACTTGGCTAATCAATACAGCAAGCAAGAAGGATCTTGGAATTGTTGTAGATCACAAGCTCAACATGAGCCAACAGTGTGAGGTGGCTGCAAAAAAAGCAAATGCTATTTTGGGCTGCATTAATAGAAGTATAGCTTCCAATTGCGCGAGGTACTGGTTCCCCTCTATTCTGCACTGGTTAGGCCTCATCTTGAGTATTGCGTCCAGTTCTGAACACCACACTTCAAGAAGGATGCAGACAATCTGGAGCGTTTTCAGAGGAGGGCAACGAGGAAGATTAGGGGTCTGGAATCAAAGCCCTATGAGGAGAGATTGAAAGAACTGGGCATGTTTAGCCTGGAGAAGAGAAGACTGAGGGGAGACATGATAGCACTCTTCAAATACTTGAAAGGTTGTCACACAGAGGAGGGCCGGGATCTCTTCTCAATCAACCCAGAATGCAGGATAATGGGCTCAAGTTACAGGAAGCCAGATTCCGTTTGGACATCAGGAAAAACTTCCTGACTGTTAGAGCAGTACGACAATGGAACCAATGACCTGGGGAGATGGTTGGCTCTCCCACCCTAGACGCCTTCAACAGGCAGCTGGACAACAATCTGTCAGGGATGCTTTAAGGTGGATTCCTGCATTGAGCAGGGGGTTGGACTCGATGGCCTTATAGGCCCCTTCCAACTCTACTATTCTACTATTCTATGATTCTATTATTCTAAGCCTGCCCAGTCCCTTGACCTATCTGGAATGATTAAGACCACGTTTCCAGCCAGAGGCTTCCAGGCCAATTTGATGGCACTTCTCTGGTTTCTCCTGGATTTCGGGAGGGGAACGGAGAACAGCTTAGCCCCAGGCGTTCCAGGGCAAAGACCTCTCCACCCAAAACTCCTGTCCCCAAACTCTCCACCTCACCTCTATTTGCCACCATCACCTTCTTGATTGGCTTGTATTCCACACGCTGGGTACTCTGGAAGGAGGCTGGGTAGACTGAGAGACGCTTGAGGGCCAGGAGGGCCACCCTGCCCTTGGCAAAACACAGCTGAAACATCTGTGGACAAAGAGAGGAAAGTCAGCAACCTCATCCCTTCAACGTCCTCACAATGATCTGCTACCAGATGACTATGAAGAGCAGGATACTGACAACAGAAAACCCTGAACCACAAGACACGCACACACATAGTTAACAGAAAAAGCTCATGGCATGAACCACAGCCACACCCAGACTCAAATGAGGAACAGGCTGATCATCCTGCACACCTGAGCACCTGCCAAACTTTCACTCATCAGAGCTTTCCTAATGTTTTAGCTTTCCTCCTTAATAGCAATTTTTTTATTAAAAAACAAACCTCTTGTTTTTCATTCCAGGTAGGTTAAATAATGCAAAAGTTCTCCAGATGGTATTAAACACATTAACAAACAAACAAACATATAATATACTCCAATACACTCAAGTGCTGTTCATTGTAGTCTAAATCACTTTTGAGGATGCAGAGGCTGAAGAGACAAAATGGCACTCTGAAGGGCCTTAATAGGGGCTGAAACGTAAAGCGGAATCAAAAGAGGGTTTAAGTCGCATGAGCATTCTGTTGTCCTTTCCTCTTGCTCTAAGAAGGAAATGGATCATTGTCTAAATGTTTAGCGCTTCTGAAGTCCAGGGGAGATCCTCCCATGGCCCATAGAGACCTCCATACTCACAGAGGTCTCATTCTACCTTCCTTTGTGTGCCCTATGTAGTAGCCCCCGCTCAGCTATGCTGCTTCTGCCAGCCAGTTAGAGCATGGCTGTTTGGGAAGGTTTTTGCTGGATTTCTGCTGAGCATATCATGCTGTTTCATGTCAACAATTCTCTGTGGTTGTTTGGACTGGTTTTAATTACAGTTTTTAGGTGGTTTGCATAGTAATACCTTAGCTAGGGTGACCATATGAAAAGGAGGACAGGGCTCTTGTATCTTTAATAGTTGTCTAATAAAGGGAATTTCAGCAGGTGTCATTTGTCTTGACCAAATACAAAAAAGGGCAGGGCTCCTGCAGCTTTAACTGTAATGATGACGATGGAATTTCACCAGGTGCTGCATGCATACAAATGACACCTACTGAAATTCCCTTTTCTAGACAACTGTTAAAGATACAGGAGCCCTGTCCTCCTTTCCATATGGTCAACCTACCTACAATTCCACATGCACATATGTTATTTATTCATTAAAAAAAAAATTAGGCTACCTTTAAGGAAAAAACCATCTCAAGTCAGGTTACACAGTAACATCTAACAGCAACAACAGCCAGTGATAAGCAAACATCCAGAAATAAGAAAACCCAATACAAAATTACAGCTAAAAACCATCAACAGTCCAAGCACAACTCAAGAAAAAGTCAAGGAAAACAATGGGTCTCTAGGGCTCTCCAAAAAGACTGCTATGATGGGGCCCAGATAGAACACATTCTAGAGGTATGGGGCCACTGCAGAAAAGGCCCTCTCCATTGTACCCACCCACCAACTAACTAATAAAGGCAGGCAAGTGAGAAGTGCCTCCGTTGCTGCTCTTAAAGTGTGAGCAGGCTGGTATGAGTGAAGTTATCCTTCAGATAACTTGGACCCAAGCTGTTTAAGCTTCCGCTGGCCAAAACCAGCACCATAAACCAGGCTCGGGAACACACAGCAGCCAGCTCCACTGGAGCAACAGATGTCTCGTGTGACTGCCTCGCCCCCTACCAGTCCTTCGGCAGCCCCATCCTACACCAGCTGCAGTTTCCAAAAGCCACTCCATGGCAGTGGTCCAGCCTGGACAACACGAGTGCATGGCAAGGAAAATGCTGCACTCCTGGCCACCATTGCCCTTGAGCTTTCCCAACCAACAACGTGAACAAGAGAAGTCCTTCAGAAGGAGTGCTGTGCTGTTCCCCCTCCATCCTAGTACAATACAATACTTTATTACGGTTAAAAAACCAGCATAGCAAAGAGAACAAGTCATACATATAAAAATATACAGGCTTCCATTTAAGGCAATCAGATAGGGTTCAATAGTGTTAATATTTCCCTACGCCAATAAATGGCGGCTGCACAGAATCTGGCGACTTTAGATGTTACTTGGTCGTCCAGATCAGCCAGAAGATAGTCCGGGTAAAATTTGTCTGGTCTGCCCGGGACTTTATTAATGAGTGGGGCAATCCATATAGTTCTGAATTCCTTATAGAAACAACAATGTAAAAGAACATGATCAGCTGTCTCAATGTCCCCTGTCCCACAAGGGCAGGTCCGCTCCATGTGAGGAATTTTTTTATCTACCCTCCAGCAATGCCGATGGCAAAACATTGAACTTTGCCAGCGTAAAAGCTCTTCTAAGTCCAGGCACAGTCAAATTTATTAGATGTTTCGCAAGTCCCAGTGGAGATCTATAGTCCCTACACCCATGATATAGGCTTGCTTGGCTTAAGTGGGTTTGTAGATCCACATCATAGATACGTTGGGCGATAGCTGCTTTTGCTTTCTCGTACCCTAGGATCTGAATAGCTGTCAAGGAGAAACCAAGGTTTTGGAGCTTCATAGACAGTGTTTTTTTCCACTTTGAGTGGAATGTGTCTGTCAGAGTCAATGGGGCCAGACCTACAGGCACAAAAAGCATTTTTAGCCAAAACTGGATCTTACGCCGCCACATACGGGCTTCTATTGTGGGTTGGCCGGCCTCTATTCTTACTAATGTATTTGGTATGCAATTTGGAAGACCCAAAATTGCTCTTAAGAATTTCGTCTGCACCACTTCCATTGGTACTATGTTGTCAAAAGTACACACTTCTATCCCATACAGCATCTGTGCTAAAACCTTTACATTAAAGACTTGAAGTGCGGAAGGAATGTGCTGTCCTCCTTTATTGTAATAAAAGGAAAGGAGTGTCTTAATGCTCCTTTGCACATTTGCAATGGCATTTTTTAAGTGAGGCCTCCAAGTTCCAGTTGCATGGAATGTAATTCCCAAGTACCTATAAGTAGACACTTGTTCAATCAGGTGATCACTTATTTGCCATTTGCATTTTAACTTACTTCTAGAAAACACCAGGACCTTGGTTTTGTCATAGTTAATCTGTAGTCCTTCAGTTTTACAATAAGCATCCAGAGTCCTCAGAAGTCTCCTCAATCCAGCTCTTGTTAATGACAAGATCACTGCGTCATCAGCATAAAGCAGAACTGTCAGGAATCTGTTTGACAAGCTGGGGGGTTGTGCTCGTACCTCCGCTAGGCACCTAACCATGGAGTTTAAGACACAGCCCTGTTTCACACCCCTAGCAGTAGGAATCAGCCTGGTCAAATGTCCAGCAGAGGAACATCTCACCCGAAGACTGGTATTCTCATACAGGGTGCGTATGAGTCTCAATAATCGGCGATCTATATTGGTATCTTCAAATTTTTCCCATAATTTGTCTCTAGGGACCAAGTCAAAAGCTGACCTTAGATCAACGAAGGCCGCATGCCTCTATCCTAGTGAGAATTTTCCCTTTAGTCTAAGGTCTTTCTCATCCCCAAGCAGGAAAAAAACTGCGCAAGAGATTGAAGAGCAACAGCAAGCCAAAGCAGAAGTGGAGAATGCTGAGATGAGGAAAGCCAAAAAAGAGGAAACTCTTTGGAAAAGGGTGACAGTTAGGAGCAGAAGAACTAGAAAACACTCTGCACCTGTGGAACTGTATTGGCCTGAAAGCCTGTGAGCTATGGTGGCTCCCAAAGGCTTCTGGGTAGTCTCTGGCTCAATTCGGACGACACGATAGTCAATGGTGGGTTGACTAACCCTAACCCTCAAGCTAATCCTAGGGGGCACTCCCCACACAACATGGTAATAAATAATCAACTGTGTTGTGGATGAGGATCAGCGCTGAGTTGACTATGGCAGCATTCGGATGACACAATAGTCATCTCCTCCCTTGTTTCCTCGGCTGTCCATGCCGGATATGGGGATGGGAGAAGGGGAGTAAGTTGTCCAAGTCGAGAAGCGTTTTGAGTGAGAGATTATGTCAAATGTACCACAAGGCTAGCGGCCTTGTAGATTGAAAGTTGAAAAATTTAAGATTGTTTTAAGGAAGTCTGCTTCTCTGTGAGCTTAGCTGTCTCTTTTTCTCATGGGAGTTGCTAGCAGAAGCCTTAGAATAGATAGTAATTTACAGGTCAGAGGACCTGTCTGTCAAGTAACTTAGAATAAGCCAGGCCTCCAGTCTATAAGGGGAGGGCTAGAGATACACAGCCTGAAACCCCTCGTGTTTGGATTCTACCTGTTTAGAGATTATAGGAGCACTCCGTACATGCTTGCTTATTTGCTATTTAGACTCTGAATTTGTGAATATTAGATCTGCTTCATCATGCAGCCACTTTTCCTCTGATAGTATTAAGATTTGATAAAACTCTGTAATGTGTTTCTTTTTAAGACCTTTTCAATAGTATAAAGTGTTTGCAGAAGCCATAGATTTGTAAGCCCTCAAGAAAGCCCATCAGTAAGTGATTATTAGAGACAATGCTGTATGTCGCGGAACGTGAGGCTGAGGTCGTCCGCTTCTGGTTGTCTATCCCCGCAATGTGTAGCACTGAGAGGCAAATATTCCGTGGGATTTCCCAATGAAGGATATTTAGTGTTAAATTAAGTAGGCAAGGGGAACGAGTCCCTCCTTCTTTGTTTAGGTACCACACGACAGAGGTATTGTCTGATAGGATGCGAACGTGATGTCCTAGTAGATGGAGCTGGAAAGCATGGAGAGCTCGCTTCACTGCCAGAAGTTCTAGAAGATTTATGTGTAGGAGGCTCTCTGAACGTGACCACCTTCCTTGGATACTTAGGTCGTTTAGATGCGCTCCCCAGCCCTCTAAGGAGGCGTCTGTCGTGATGGTGCGGGACGGTCCTGGGCTGTGGAACGGCAGGCCTTGTGAGAGATTGTGAGGAGAGGACCACCAAAGGAGAGAGGAGCGGATGTGACCTGGGACGGTAAGTATTACTCTGCGAGGATTTTGGCAAGGCGAGAAGTGTTTTAGCAGAAGTTGTTGCAGGGGGCGCATATGAAGGCGGGCCCATCTCACTACAAATACTGCTGAGGCCATGAGGCCCAGTAGTCAAAGAACTGTGAAGGCTGTGGCCCGGCGGGTGAGCTGGAGCCGCGTGGCGAGGTCTTGGATTGTATGTCTTCGTTCCACGGGAAGGTAGGCTCGGCCACCTGTGGAATCGAGGAGTACGCCTATAAATTTAATTCTTTGTGCCGGTTGAAAAACTGATTTTTCCATGTTTATTTGCAGGCCGAGAGCGGAGAGGAGCAACGAGACCGCGGACCGCCTGGAACTGCGATGGAGACACTATAACCAATCGTCCAGGTAAGGATATAACTCGATGTTCCTGGAACATAGGTGCGCACACACTGCTGTCATGCATTTCGTAAATACTCTTGGCGCGGTCTTTAGGCCGAACGGAAGCATCGAGAATTGGTAAGGCTGGTTTCCCACGATGAAACGGAGATACTTTCGATGAGAGGGATGGATTGCAATGTGAAAGCATGCATCTTTTAAGTCAATTAGTGTGAACCATCTGTTCCATTTGAGCATTGGTAAGATTAGTGCTAGGGTCACCATGCAAAATTTCTTTGGTTTTATGAATTTGTTTAGATTTCTGAGATCCATAATAGGGCGAAGGCCCCCATCCTTCTTTGGTACCGTGAAATAACGGGAATAGAAACCCGCTCGCAGATGACGGAGTGGAACCCGTGTAATTGCGCCTTTTTCCAGGAGGGATGATGTCTCCTGACCTAGTATGTCTGATAGAGGAGTGAATTTCACGGAGCCAAGAGGAGGGGGAACTTCGAACTCTATTAGGTAACCATTGGCAATGATGTTCAGTACCCAACGGTCTGTGGTGATGGTGGACCAGACTGACAGGAAAGGCTGGAGTCTGTTGGCAGTATTTCGGAGTCTTATTTGACAAGGAAGGGAGTCAAAGACACCGTTTCGAACCTGCATCTTGCCATCGGGGCTTAGAGAAACGTGCGGGTTGTTTTCTGGCCTGGTAAGAGGATGGAGCTTGCGAGGATTGGTAGCGCTGGGAGTGTTCCTGCTGCTGCCGAGGCTGGTATGGTAGAGGACGATACCATTTTCGAGAACAGTAGGACTGTTGCTGCTGGGCAGGAAGACCCATTTTCCTCACCGTCATCTTTGCCTTATGTATAGAATCCATGGTGGAATCAGTAGTGGAGTTAAAGAGGCCTTCGCCATCAAATGGCAGGTCCTCAATTCTCGCTTTGGTCTCCTGTGGGAGAGTAGAAGATCGTAGCCAAGCATGGCGGTGCAGAGCTACAGCCCCGATCACTGCTTTCACTGCACAGTCTGTTTGATGACGAGAGGTGGTTAACTCTTGTTTCGAAAGTCTGATTGCTTCGGACAGGAAGACCCTAGCCAATTCTCTTTGGTCGTCTGGCAAATAGTCGGTCAACGTCGAGATCTTCTCCCACAGGAAAAGCTGATAGCGGGCTATCATGGCCTGGTAGTTGGCCACTTTAATGCCCAAGGCCGAGGAAGAATAGATGCGACGGCCAAAAGCACCAAGCTTCCAACCTTCTTTGTCCGTCGGGGCTGTATGGTTCCTAGTAGTTTTTCCCTGGGAGGCCTCCACCACAATTGAATTGGGCTTTGGATGTTGAAAAAGGAAAGGAGCTTTGGACTCCTTAACCTTGTATAGGGCATCCAAGCGTTTAGATGTGGCCCCCATCGTTGCTGGGTTAGACCAGGACTGCTGGGCTGTTTTAAGGAGAGTAGGTACCAAGGGTAACATGAGCTGTGGGGACGGGTCAGCGTACATGACGTCGAAGATCTTGTCCTCCACTGCCTCCTGTGGCTGTTGAACCTCAATGCCCAACGATTGTGCCATACGTAAGAGTTGGTCTGAAAAACCGCCCAGTTCCATCGATGGGGAAGCTCTATCGGAGGTCCCGACACCATCGGAAGGCGATGGCATCGAAGGCACCGGGGACGGTACCGAGGAAGTGTCCGACACGTAATCTTCAATAGATGAAGGGGACGGCTCCATACGGTGCTCCGGTACCGAGGGCTGTACCGACGTTGATGTCGGTCGGCGCCGAGGTTGATCCTTAAAGACAACCGCATGATCGGGCTCAGCAGGTTGAGTCGGTTGTGGAAGTCGCTTACCCGTGTAAGGGTCAAAACGGTAGCGAGGCTCCCGATGGTGCTGTGGCAGTCTGGACTGATACGAACGGTCAGAGTAGGCATCCCAGTTCCTGGTGCGAGACCTCGACCTCGAGTGCGAGCGATAAGTACTCCCGTGAGATGCTCTCGACACCGGCGAGGAAGGCCGTGTCCTCGACCTCGGCGAGGCAGGTAGTTCGATACCGAAGTCTTGTTGTTCGGTACCGATCGGCGATACGGGCAGAGCGGTAACGAAGTCCTGGTGCTCGGTACCGAGAATACCTTGGCGTTCAATAGGAATTGTTTCCATAAGATTGAGGAGCAGTCCACCAGTACCGGGGACGGTATCGAGGATCTCGGCGGTAGTGATGACGCCCGAAGCACCGAAGGAGTCGGTTGACGAGACTCACACGGCACTGAAGCGGGTGGGACTGGTGACGACAGCAGCCGAGTAGAGATCGGCGTGGATGGCCTGGAAAGCGGCATCGACAGAGTTGATTTCGACGTCGGTACCGACATCGGTACCGAAGTCATGTGCTTTAGCGATTTTGACGATTTTGACGATTTTGTCAACTTCGAGGATTTGTCCTTTGATTTCGCCTTGAGTCCCTTCTGGGTAGAGGGTGGCAGAGACGGTGACGTAGCCTGTCTCGCTTGTTCAATAGCTGCAACCCGTAAAGGGGTTGAGCTAGGTGATGCTGGGCTAGAGCGATTTACTGGCGTAGGCCTACGCTCCCCAGAAGTAGATTGGGTCGAATCCATCGGGGCAGGGCAAGGTTTGTCCACAGCAGAAAAGAGCCTTGCTCCGGAGGAGACTTCGTAGGCGATCCGCTCGGTTCCAGCGAGTTTGTCGAGAGAAACTCATACAATGTGGACACACGTCTACAATATGGGCCTCACCGAGGCACAGGAGGCATAATGAATGTCCATCAGTTAAAGTCAATTTAGCCCGACATCTTGAACAACGTTTAAATAGCGCAGACTGCGCCCTAAGCTAGTTAAGGCCAACGTAGCCTAACTAGAAACAAATATCTATATAAATCTTATCTATTTTTTTTAATCTATACTATACTGCGAATTTTTACAGAACGATCGATACGAACAGTTGGAGGAAGTCTCCCGCGAGGCGATCAGCGAAGCGGTCGAAGAAGAACTGAGGTAGGCAGGAACCCGGGGCATGCGTGATAGGATGGTGGGGGGAGGGGTTCCCGCCAAAATCTCTAAGCTAGCTATAGAAGTTTCCCGAACTGAGCTCAGCGTCGGCGCGAGCCCATACGTGTGATGCACAGAGACCACGAAGAAGAATTTCAGCACAAATTACTGTTTCAGGGAGGTTTGCGCCTGATTTTCTGCATGTTTAGTCACGAATAAGTCTTGAGTTGTGAGCATGGTACTGCAGGTTTAATAATCTGCCCACCCAATTCCAGTCTAATGAATTGACTACCCTTTCAGCCCAGTCCTATGCATGTTTTGTCATCTGTGTTTTTCTCATTTTGCATGAACTCTAGCTTCAGGGATAAGGAAAAAGCACTTGGTGCATGCTCAAGAGTTTCTCCATAACATTGCCCTAATTTTGAAAACAGATTCATTAGCTGAATCCTTGTGTAGTCTGGGAGCAAATGAAGTTATGGGGAGAACAACACAATGAGAGCTTGTGCATAAGAAGGAGGAAGTAGAGGAGAGTTGCACAAAACAAGACATCTGTTTTTATGAAAAGTTGCTGAAGGATGGTAGAATGAGGAGGGATTGTTGCATGGAGGGGATCTTAACTGGTAGGGGGAGAATGTAAATTCTCAGTGGGAAAAGAAAAGCTTCCTTCATATGGCAAGAGCTCTGCCTAGTCTAGCATTCTGTGCACATGGTGGCCAAACTGCTGCCCATGCGAAATCCACAAGCAGGACATGTGCAAAAGCACCCTCCCACTCATGTTCTCCTGCTGCTAACATTGGTGAAATGTAAATACATTCTAGTACTTCTGCATTTGCATGTATATGTGCACTGAATTCAGACAAAGTCTGAAACCCATTCAGAAATGGGCAATCTTTATGTCTCAAAATAACATATTTTGCTCTAGTTCTGCTAAGAGCTAGAGGGGGAAGCCGAGAGCATGGTTCAATGACGTACAGGTCCACCTTCTAATCCTAGGATACATTTTTACCATGGTCTCCCATCACTGTGCTTTAGGGGAGGGCAAGGATGGGACCATGAGATGTCCAGTCTTCCACTGCCAGAAGCACACTAAACTATGAAAAAGCCTTAAACTGGATTTCAAGCATCATAATTCCCTAGCCCCTGCTCCTATCCTTCTGACACTTCATAGGTTTCTTGTCTGGAGGACACCTCTAATGACCTGTGCATTTTCATACAAATTTACCCAAAACCCATGGGGGTTTAAGAGAAGGGAAACCAAATAACCTGCCAGTCCCTGTAGACCATGAGGGCTAGATGGACCAGTGGTCCAACTCTGTAGAAAGCAGCTCCTATGCTTCTGGGAACCCACAAGCAAAGTTTTAAGGGCACTGCTCCCACCCCCAATAAATCTCATTCCAAGCAGATAATTTGATTCCAAGCCTCCTCCTGCCCCACTTTAGCTGACTTTAGACTTAAAACTGAGGTGCCACCTCCTTTCTGGAATAGGAAGGACATGCAGGGGGTTGACGTCATTCAGGGAGCTCATTTTCTCCCCAGAGAGAGTGTCCTTGGCCAAGGAAAAGAGCGCTGCATCCCATGGCCTGGGATAGCTCAACAGACCTCCATGAGCAAGACAATCTGCTGGGGGAAACAGGAGCGGATGGACATCACTGTCACGCCCAGCCTGTCGGCTCCCCAGAAAGACCTTGTGGCCATGGCTGGAAATGCTGGACCAGATGGACCCATACAAATAGCTTGGGAAAGCTCATGGAGGACGTATCTATCAAGGGCCACTAGCCATGACAAGGGAGCCAGGCAAGAACATGTTGTGGCCTGGGGGATCCTTGCTAAGAGTTCCAGCCAGGCCTCTTCAGGAGACGCCATTCCATCCCTCCCCTTCCTCCCAGTTGGTTTTCTGGCCATTGTCACACACAGCTCAGACCTCACTGGGCAGTCTCCCCTGCTGAGGGACTCCCCCCTGCTGAGGGATTCCCCTGCCCTCTAAACTTGTTTGTGTTTCTGCAAATGTTGGGTGGGTTTTCCCAAGCCTCTTGTGCTGTCATGGCTACTTAAAAGTTCACAGTCACCTCCAAATTTTGGAAATAGAGGAATTTAGGAAAGCTAAATATAACCTCCAAGATCTACTTCAGAATACCAGGTGTTGGAACAAAGAACAAGCGGTGTGGAGGGGGGACACTGTCCCTCCAGCCCTTCTTGTGGACTTACATCTGGCTGGCCACTGTGAGATACTGGATGCTGAGCCCAACTTGCCTGATCCAGCATGGCGGTTAATTTATTTCATTTATTTATTTATTGCACTTCTATACTGCCCATTAGCTGAAGCTCTGGATCAAGACTACATCTCTCAGCCAATTTCAACAGCAAACACCCTGAGGATGTCTGGCAAAGTTATTTATTCGAGTAGTAACTGTTCTTGGTGGTTCCACATGAACCTATGGTCTGATTGGAGTCCACCAGGAGACATGCCTTCAGTGTGGTGACCAGTGGCGCCACCAGAAAAAAATTCAGGGGGGGCACAGAAGGGGCAGAGCATATTCCTAGGTAGGTAGGGCTGTATCCCATATGTAAGACCTCTGAATGAAAAATAATGGTATATCTCATACTAAAACTGCCATCCTAACCATATATTCTGAAATAAGTCATATATTGATAAATTTAGGGTTGTATATATATATATATATATATATATATAGCATGTATTAGCCAAATTCAAATTACTGTAAAGAAAAAGGCTTTCAAAAACGGTACAGTCACTACACAAGGATTTCTCTGATGTTCAGATTAAACACGAGAAAAGTAGGGGGGAAGAAAGCACCAATCGACGCAGACGAAAAAAGAGATGGGCTCTGGTGCTGTAAAAAGTTCTGTCTCTTTAAAAAACAATTTTCCGTGTTCTTTTTGAAAAATGTTTTATTTTATATTTCATCTACGAAGCTTGACAACGTTTCGGAAAATTATCCTTCATCAGGAACTAAAACAGATATATAAGACAAATTTCATAATGATTAAAAACATCTATTAAAAAACTGACTTTTAAAACACATTATTAAAAATGAGATAAAAATTACTAAGATAGGCTGACCATATGAAAAGGAGGACAGGGCTCATGTAACTTTAAGAGTTGTAGAGCAAAGGGAATTTCAGCCAGTGTCATTTGTATGCAATTAGTTCCTGGTGAAATTCCCTCTTCATCACAACAGTTAAAGTTGCAGGGGGCCTGCCTTCTTTTGTATATGGTCACTCTAGTATAGTGCCTGCAACTTTAACTGTTGTGATGAAGAAGGAATTTCACCAGGTCCTAATTGCATACAAATGACACTGGCTGAAATTCCCTTTTCTCTACAACTGTTAAAGTTACATGAGCCCTGTCTTCCTTCTCAAATGGTCAGCCTAACTAAGATAAAAAATACTTGGCGTGGGCTTGTCCCCTTGCTTACATTGTTTTCATTTTTCGAACCATATATTTTCAACTGAACTTCACAAAAGAAAAATATGTTGATTACAACATTCACCTCGCACAATGTCCTTAACAAGTAGTTATCTCTGCTTATATCTGGGGTAGAATATGCTAGTGCTTCTTTTTTAAACAAATGTTGTAGGGAGATATCTATAACAAGAATAATATACATATACATAGCTGATAGGAAAACATTTGAACTAGTGAAATATAATAATAATAATAATAATAATAATAACAACAACAATTTATTTCTTACCCGCCTCTCCGTCTGGATCGAGGCGGGGAACAACAACATGATAAAATATAAGCAGAGATAACTACTTGTTAAGGACATTGTGCAAGGTGAATGTTGTAATCAATATATTTTTCTTTTGCGGAGTTCAGTTGAAAATATATGGTTCGAAAAATGAAAACAATGTAAGCAAGGGGACAAGCCCACGCCAAGTATTTTTTATCTTAGTAATTTTTATCTCATTTTTAATAATGTGTTTTAAAAGTCAGTTTTTTAATATATGTTTTAATCATTATGAAATTGGTCTTATATATCTGTTTTAGCTCCTGATGAAGGATAATTTTCCAAAATGTCGTCGAGCTTTGTAGATGAAATATAAAATAAAACATTTTTTAAAAAGAACACGGAAAATTGTTTAAAGAGACAGAACTTTTTACAGCACCAGAGCCCATCTCTTTTTTCGTCTGTTCAGATTAAATAGACAGAACACTTTCTTTTGAACCAGTGCAGGCAGAACCAGAAAGGTAGACTCTTAGGGTAAGGAAAGAGCAAACTGAGACACCTGGGCCCTGTACACCTAGGAAACCCAATGCATGTGAAGTACTAGTCCAAAGATTAAAAAGATGAAGTTTTTGAAGATGATGCTCCTGATGAAGCTGGGTGTTTTTTATTGCAATCCATCACCTTTGTAATACAAAATAAAAGAAGAGGCATTGAATATGGTGGTATAAATTGATGAGTAACCATTCATAGGCTTGCATTGTGAGTAAGGCCTCATCTACATAAAGCAGGATATTGCACTATGAAAGTGGTATGAAAGCGGTATATAAAAGGCAGGAGCCACACTACTGCTTTATAGCAGTAATGAAGTGCGTTGACAACTGTTAGGCCCATTGACACATACCATATACAGCTTTCATACTGCTATATCCTGCTTGGTGCGGCTCCTGACTTTTATATACTGCTTTCATAGTGAAATATCCTGTTTGGTATAGATGAGGCCTAAATTTTCCCCACCTACCCCCATTCCTGCCCTAATTCTCTAAGGAGAAAAAAGAAAGACATGGAGAAAGTACAGGATAATTCTTTCCTTACTCTCTCATTTTTCCTGGCCTGCTGTCCTGAGAAACAAAGGAAGAGATCCATGGAATAAGCAGGTTAATTCTCCCAAGGGTGTTCCAAGTGGCTCTGGCTGCTGGTGCCAGAGTATAGTTTGGAGAACTGCCAAGAATAAGTTTAGGCATCAGTTGTTTTAAGTGTGGTGCAATTTCCCACCCCAAACCTCAGTTACCTAACCCTAATTGATGGGGCAGAAAGTGGGTTCACTGGAGGCAGAGCCAAGGGGGTCATGTCACCCCACTCCCAGAATAACACAGAGAAAGCAGTTTGTGGCAGAGCCCACTTATCGAAGCAAAGGGAGGTGGGAAAGGAAGAAGCCCATTTCACACACAGGCAAACTGAGGTAACATGCAAATAAGAGTCAATGACTGCAAGTGAGAGAGTTTGGGTTACATAATCACATGTTTTAGGGGGGGAAACATGCCCAATGATCAAACAGGAGGAATTTAGCCAGGAATGTTATGTATTAACTTGTACCACAAAAAGGAAAGGATTTTAAAAAAATGTTGCACGTGTGTGCATTTTGCTTTAACTACAGTCATGAGTGCAGAATTTCTGCCAGTTTTTTTGTTTTTAAAATTATAATCTAGAGATAGAAATAGTCCTGATTTGGGAGGCATTTGCCACATTGGAAGATCTCTAAACCATCAAAGGTTTTAAATGCCAAGTCTGGAAGGTACAAATGATTATTTTTCTTAGAGCACATACATCTTTGAAATGCTGCACTAAACATTCATTACTGAGAATGTGATAAAAATCTATTTAGGTATGTGATTTTCACCCCAGAAATGTCCATTTCCCCTTGACACGCATACACGTATTCAGACACGCAACAGTGCACACATCTATACACGTGTCTACAGACACACCCACATCTGCACCCACACGCGCCTGTGTGCACACATCCGAACCCTCCTCACAGCACCCCAAATATAGTTAGTTTAGATGTGGGGGAAAACCCCCATCCCTCTGTTGCCTCTTGGCTCTGTGCAGTCGCCATCATTCAAAAAGCCTTAGTCACTTTGATACTAGTTCAGAGCACAAGTGCCAGGTGTGTGACTCATCTAGGGGTGACTAAAGGTTAGTGGGCCTGGATAGAGTCGTCAGCAAAATAACCATATAAGGAAATAGTATACGTGCAGAGGGTTGCAATGCACCTCTGGGTACAAGTAATTTTGCATGTGGCGATGGCGGCCGACCAACGGTTCCAGGCTGTTATTCCCACATCTGGCCACCATCTGGGCTATTCAAAAGTAAATTATGCATACCAAAGTGACGTGACTGAGGCTATGAACCAATGAAATAAGGACAAAGGATGTGTATTATTGAAGTATAAAAGCTGTTGTTTTGAATCTGGTGCTCTGTGGCGCTGGTATTTAGCCACTAGATACAGTGTCACCTTATTCTGCAGAATAATAAACTTATTCCCAAAGCCTTACATGGGTCTTTCGTCAAGTGTCTCATTATTGGACTTTTGGTACACTTGGTTTAGCACAATTTGTGTAACAAGGGACAGAGAGCTGATAACAACACAAACATATAAACTATTGCTAAGTGGTAGTTTTGTTTCAGGTCGTATGTAAAATATTACATGTTAATTTAAAACGAGTCACTGTTATTTAACAGTATGGAGTAAAAAATTCCCTGCCACCCAGAAATGAAGGAGATCAGCAACCAGTAGCAGCAAGAAACATTAAAAAAATAGTAATAAAATCATGGCAGGACGATGAGGATAGTGATATTCTTGAAACTGCCTTCCCCCCACAACCACCCTGCTCAGACTGAGCTGGCCAGGTAGGCAAAACTTTAGCAGAACTATTATACAATGGGCAAAACAGGCTGATACCAAAAAAAACAACATACAAAAATTTTTTTTTTAATGAAAGCAGACAATGTGCTGAACATTAAAAACCTCAAAAAGCTTTTTGCAACCAGAACAGAAATATTCTACCAATCAGTTTCAATTCACAAAAAGGCAAAGGTGGGTTGTTCCTCAGCATTAACAATATTAGGAAGTGTTTTTTATAAGGGAGAGAAAGAAATATAAATCAAATGGTAGATTAAGTCAGCAGACTGTCTTAAGGAATGAAATAATAATATATCAGTAACTTAAAGAAAAGAAGGGGAGAATCTTTTAAAACTTATTTAATTTACACAGGGCAGCAAAGTTGAACCTTTCTTCCTCACCGCTTGCTTTTTCTCTTCAATTGGATCTCGCTTTTGCAGGGATGCCGAAAGGAACAAGCAAGCAAGGGGTCAGAACAGCGTCTGAGAAGGCTGTTCATGGAAAGCCTGGCCTGCCTGGCACTTGCTAGCTCCTCTTCCCACCCTGCCCCACCTCTTTCTAAAACAATTAATCGCTATGACAACGAGGCCTCCAGGCAAGCCTCCACCCAAGCAGTTGCCCATCAGCAGCCCTGCTGGAACTGGCTCTACTACTGCTGCCTTTTTAGCTGTCCATGCATGCAAGGAGTTTGGGATGGCAAGCTCCTTTTGGGGGTGGCACTTGCCACCCCCTGCCACCCCCTGGTAACACCCCTGGTGGTGGCCCCCTTCCTCTGGAAGTCCCTGCCTTGGAGATCAGGCAGGTGCTAATGTTGTGTTGCTTCCAGTGCCTCCGCAAAACGTTGTTGTTTCAGGAAGCGTTCCTTGAATGACTGGCCACAGTTTTTACCAGAACTTGGGTTTTATCATAACTTTGTTCTTTTAAAAATAGTAAATTTTAATATGGTGTTTTTATTATTGTTCTATTTATTGTTCACCGCCCGAAACCTTTTGAATGGGAAGCGGTATATAAATACTGTAAACAAACAAATAAATGAAATCTAATGCTGCAATCTTACACATTACTTGGGGGTAAATCCCATTGAAGCTAATGGGACTTTTTTCTAAGTAGTCATGCATGGGATTGCACTGTAAATCACAGCCAGGCACTATGAAGGAGGCATATGGCCTCTTGCAGTGAGGGACACTTGTGCTACACTGGGGGTGGTGTGGGGGTGTGGGTGCTGTCACTGGTGCTACCTTTTTTGCCCAGCTTCTGTTTGATAAACAGACATGCGCTGAACTTGGAACTCTCTTCAGTGTAGCGTTGAGTTCCATCAAACTGACAAAGAGGTTCATATAAGAGTGTGAATGATGCAGAGAACAAAGAGAAAATAATGGTTTATACCATCTGTCAGTACACAGTGTGGAAAGAGAAAACTGACATTTTCCCCTCCTATTTACATAATGTTAAAACTACCTGACTTGCGGAAGTTTCAGGAAAGACAGAAACAAGCACATGTTTACACAAAAGTAGCATGACCAAGGGGAGATGTGGTAATTCACAGCAGTAATTCACCTGGGTAGCTATATGAATCCTCCATATTCAGTAGCAGTATATCTCTGGATATGAACAGCTGAGTACAGTGAGAGCAGTGCCCTTAAAACCCTGCTTGTGGGTTCCCAGAGACATAGGAGCTGCTTTCTACAGAGTTGGACCTCTGGTCCATCTAGCCTTCATGGTCTACAGGGACTGGCAGGAATGGCTCTCGAGCGTTTCACATAAATCCCACCTGGTGAAGCCGGGAATCGAAGCTGGGAACCTTTATTTATTTATTGCGTTTCTAAACCACCCAACAGCCAAAGCTCTCTGGGTGGTTCACAAAAAACACCTAAATAATAATAATAATAATAATAATAATAATAATAATAATAGTAATAATACCTTTGCAGGCAAAACATGTATTCTCCCACGGAGCTACGGCCCTCCAGCATCCAGCTGTCATGGTTAGAAATGTTCCCAAGTGCCAGAAAAAGCTTTAATAAGCCCAACGCGTTTCAGAAAGGCATTAGGCAAATCACAGAGGAGGGCCTCTCCAAGGCTATGAGCCACAAGAGCTCAATAGTTTAGTCTCCCTCAGAATTCCAACTGCTGGGGACAAATGACGGGAGGTCTGTAGCTGTCATGCCCTGCTTGTGAACTTCCCAGGGGTGCCTAGCTGTCCTCTGTTGGCAACAGTATGTCAGGCCAGAGGGAGCCACCTTGGTCTGACTTGGCAAGGAGATTCATGGGCCTCTTTCTTCAAAACAAGCAATCACAAACTCTACGTACCCTGTCTCTCAGGGAAAATGGGTCCTGTTGGTTCAGACGTCTGTTCCGTGGACGGGTTCCTCTTCCCACCCAAAGACAACGGCACTGCCTTCCAGGCAGAAACCTGGATGCAGGGAGGCCTGGAGAGGCACCTGAACTTTGGCAGCGGTTGACCAATAGGTAAACAAGGGAGATTCTGCAGGAACCCCAGGGCAAGGCACTCCCAGCAGTCAAAGGCAAGCTGGAGCAAATGATAGGCGAGAGGAGAGTCACTCAATTCACTGTCTGCTTCATTTATCTCAATTTCTGTCCCACTCCAAATTCTGGGAAGTTTTACAGGATTTGCTGTGCTCATAGGAGAAAGTACTGGAAAGCTTAAAATGTCTTTGTAGTAAGCTGCTTATTTGCATGGCTAATGCATGTCCTCAATCCCATGTGGAAGCGTACACAACCATCTCATATATGTTCCTTGGGCCTAGTTGGGAGGTTGCCTCATACCAGGGATTGCAAAAGATGCAGGCCAAGGTGAGATATACCAATATGTATTTTATAATAAAATAGAGTGAGAGAGCTTAATGGATACGTAAAGGCAATACAACTCAGTATGCCGATTATGCAGGCACGTCATCGTTCAGTGCAGATTCTGTAGATCTATTTGATTAAATCTACAGAATGAGGAAAGAGGGAGAGAGGCGGGAGTTACTAAGCCAAATAAAGAAATGAGAGAGTGCAAGGGAGGTGGCGTTGTGCCAGAGGCCTCGTCGCCAGAGGAAAAACTCAAGATGGAAATGATGTGGAGTTTGAGCAATTTGTTTATTTGGAGCATTTTTACTCCACTCCTCAGCCAAAGAGAGAAAGAGCGCTCCCCCAGAGTGGCAGAAGAAGAAGAAGAGATGTGTCTTGTAGGTGTAGGTTGAACTTCCAGAGGTGAAAGCAAACTGAGATGGACTAAAGCTGGATTCAATATAAACTCACTCACTCACCTGCAGGTAGCTTTTAAAAAAATCTTTGGAAGGATGCTTGGAGAAAGGAATCTAAACTCACTTGCCATTGCAAAACAAAATAGGATCCTTCTACCCTGGATGCCCCAGGTGTTCCATGTGCAAACTCTGGGTGGAGGTTTCTATCCTTTATAAATGCGAATGACTGTGGATTGCTTTAATGTCCCCAGTATTAAATTTATTATTTATTTATTTACAATATCTATATACCGCTCCACATCTAAAATAGATTCTGGAGTGATCCACATGGGAATAAAACAGTAAAAAGAAGGAAGATTAAAAATAGCAAATTAAAATTGTTCAATTTAAAACAAAGGGCCAATAAAAACAGTGGCTGGTCAGTTGATGAAGGCTTCCTCAAACAGAGTTGTTTTCAGAAGGCACCAGAAGCAGCCTAGTGTTGGCGCCCATCTGACCTCCAGGGGCAGGAGGTTCCAAAGAGAAGGGGCCACCACACTAAAGCCTCTTCTCCTGGTGGACTCTAATCAGGCCAAAGGTTCATGTGGAACCACCAGGAGCATGCTCTCCAATAACCTCAGTGACCAGGCAGGTAAGGGAGAAGGCGCTCTCTCCGGTATCCTGGTCCCAAGTTGTTTTGGGTTTTGTACACTAGTACCAAAACCTTAAACCTGGCCCAGTAGCCAATAGGCAGCCAGTGCAATTCCTGGCAGCTCCTAAAAACAGCTGAGCTGCTGCGTTCTGCATTAGCTCCAGCTTCCAGAGTAGCTTTAAGGGCAGCCCCACATTCAGCACATTGCAGTAATCCAGTCTTGAGGTTACTAATGTCTGTACCACTTTGGCCAAGCTATCCCTGTCCAGAAGAGGCTGTAGCTGGCAAGCCAGCCCAAGCTGGTAAAAGGCACTCTGAGCTGCCAGGGCCAGTTGGGCCTCCAGTGACAATGTTGGATCTAGGAGTACTCCCAAACTATGGACCTGATCTTTCAGAGGGAGTACAACCCCATCCAGAACAGGCAATGAGCCTGTTTCCCAGATTTGGGAACCACTCACCCCCAGGGCTTCCATCTTGCCAGAATTCAGCTTTGGTCTTAAATGTATTTTTGCGCCTACTATTGCCACCCCCAGTGATTCTGTGATCTGCCCCTTTTAGGTGTTTGAGTCTGCTTGATACTATGCCTTCTTTGACATACAGAGCTATACCCCCCTCCAGTAGACCCTTCCCTGCCCACCCTATAGAGTTTATAATCTGAGATGACTGTATCCCACTGGTTCTCTCCATTCCAGCAGGCTTCCAGCAGCCTTCTGCCCACCCTTCTCCTTTAAAACAAGTATTCTCACTCTCCCATCTTGGCTTGGAGGTTTCTAGCATTACAATAGAAACACCGATGCCACAGTGTCCCTCTCCAACTGTCCCCTGTGGCTCTTTGACTGGCTATATTAAGAGACTCACAGTCATGAGTCTCTTGTTAAGAATACTCAGTAAAAAACACATTCCACCATGTTCAAGGGGTAATATTGGGGGGGGGGGTCATTCTAACATTCATAAAATTGAAAATATTTTACCAATGTTCCTGAAATTTACATGTGCCAGAAAGAAATGTTGGCTTTACATAACCTGAAAATTTCAAGACGATTGGTGAAAGATTGAGGGAAGGAGAGCAGTTTAAAGTCGAAAAGGGGGGAATCCTTTCAGGCTCATTTTGGTATTTGAGACTGGGCTGGTGATAGTTTTTGTCGAGGTCCCCTTACAAATTGACAGGTTAAACAATTAAAATTCCAATGATGCCCTCTTCCTTTTATCTTACAATTGATAGAATAGGTGTTCTTTTCTTAAAATTCCCTTTAGTTTGTTTTAAATTCGATTTATAAGCTCCCATAGGAAAGAATGGAGCTCCCTCTAAGGAATGCATGCGGAGTAGCATCTCTCTCTCTCCCTCCCTCCCTCCCTCCCTCCCCCTCCTCCTCCAACTGGGTTAGAACAGTGCTGGTAGTCTACTGAGAAGTAAGTTCCATTGAATGCAATGGGTCTTACTCCCAGGTAAGCATGTAGACGATTGCAGCATTTTTAAAATTGGAGCCTGGGGTGTGTGGGGTGGAGGGGGAATCCTGGAAGTAAAGTTTTCCTTTTCATTCCAGCACAACAGTACTCCTACAATTAAACACTTCCTTGCTTGCTTGCTTTGTGTGTGTGTGTGGATTCCCTTAACAGTGCTAGCAGTCTATTCAAAAGTAATCCAATGCCTGCCTCATGGATTCTCTTAACAGTGCTAACAGTCTACTCAGAAGTAAGCTCCATTGACTGCAATGGGTCTTACTCCCAGGTAAGCATGCAGATGATTGCAGCATTTTAAAAATTGGAGCCTCAGGGGTGGGGGTGGAGGGGGTAAAGATTTCCTTTCCTTTTCTTTTCAGCAGAATAATGATCCTACAATTTACAAGTTATTTTCTTGTTGTGTGTGTGTGTGTGTTCTCTTACTCCGCTGTTTGATTCTCTCCATATGTCACGGGCTCTCAATAGGGGCTAGGTACTATTTCTGTTGTGATTTTTGTAAATATTATTGTGCCCTTTTTATCCTAAATTGATCTTAAATTTTACTTCTGGTCATTTTAAGAACATAGGAAGTGCCATGCTGGATCAGACCAAGGATGCGTCAAGTCCAGCACTCTATTCACACAGTAGCCAACCAGCTGTTGACCAGGGACCAACAAAGCAGGCCATGGTGCAACAGCACCCTCCCACCCATGTTCCCTAGCAACTGGTGCACACAGGCTTACTGCCTCAGATACTGGAGGGAGCACAGAACCATCAGGGCTAGTAGCCATTGATAGCCTTTCCCTCCAGGAATTTATCCAACCCCCTTTTAAAGCCATCCAAATTGGTAGCCATCACTACATCTTGTGGTACTGAATTCCATAATTTAACTATGCGCTGTGTGAAGAAGTACTTCCTTTTATTTGTCCTGAATCTCCCAGCAATCAGCTTCATGGGATGACCCCTGGTTATAGGATTATGGGAGGGGAGAAAAACGTCTCCCTATCCATATTCTTCACACCATGCATAATTTTGTACACCTCCCCTTAGCCTCCTTTGTCCAAGCTGTTACATCGGTTGTAACTTTCTCAAATAGGTGAGAAGTTCCAGTCCCTTAATCATTTCAGTTGCCCTTTTCTACACTTTTCCCAGCTCTATAATATCTTTTTTTAGGTGTGGTGACTAGAACTGTACACAGTATTCTAAGTGTACATAGATTTGAATAAAGGCAGTATGATACTGGCAGTTTTATTCTTAATTAATTTTCTTATAAAGCCTGACATGGAGTTACATGTTCTTTACAGCTGCCACACACTGGGTTGACATTTTCATTGAGCTGTACACCACATCCCCAAGATCTCTTTCTTGTTCGGACACCGAACAAGAAAGAAGTTGGGAGGGGGGTTGTGTCAACGTGCATCACCTTACACTTGCTTACATTGAACTGCATCTGCAATTTGGATGCCCACTCTCCCAGCTTGGAGAGATCCCTTTGGAGTTCTTCACAATCCCTTTGTGTTTTAACAACCTTAAATAATTTGGTGTCATTGGCAAACTTGGCCATTTCACTAATTCCAAATCATTTATGAACAAGATGAAAAGCATTGTTCCCAATACTGATCCCTGTGGAACCACACTATTTGCTTCCCTCCATCGGGAGAATTTACCATTTATTCTTACTCCCTGCTTTCTGTTCTTTAACCTCTCCTCTTATTCTGTGATTGCTAAGTTTGTTCAGGAGTCTTTTACTTCGTGTAAGCTGCTTTATACACTGCAAAAAGTGGGGCAAGAATATTTAAATACGTACTATGCTTTTGCTCATACTTCCTTTTCCTATTTGTTTATATGGCTTCTCTTAGTATTCCTTATGACTGTTGGGTTTTGGTTTAACCATAAGCAGCATGGTTTCCTCAGGGCAAGTGCTGCAGCCTTAAACAAATTGTGAATAGAGGAGACATGATAAAGGTATACATAATTATGCATGTTGTGCAGAAAGTGGATAGGGAAGCAGTTTCTCCCTTTCTCATAATATTAGAATGAGGGGGGAAGTGAACATTGACATGGTCATGTTTGGTGATGATACCAAATTATTCAGTCTTGCTAAAACAAAGGGGGATTGTACGGAGCTCCAAAAAGATCTCTCCGTACCGAGACAATGGCCCTCAAAATGGCAAATGCTGTTCGATGTAAGCAAGTGTAAAGTAATGCACATTGGGGGGAGGATCACAATTTCACATACAAACTGATAGGATCTGAACTAACTAGCGGTGACTGACCAAGGAAGAGTTTGGGGCAGAGGAGGTGGATAGCTTGATGAAAATATTGACCTGGCTGCTGTGCAAAAGGCAACTTCCGTGTAAGGCATAATTAGGAAAAGAATCCTAATTCTTAAACAGTAATATGAAAAATGGTAGGTTCTCTGATTTGCACTTGATGTATGTGGATTCCTTAATCTTAATATAGTAAAACATACAAATTTTAGTGTTAATGACTGTATTAGCGGTAATTTAGTTGGGAAACAAATGTATTAGGAAGTGCGAAAAGTGAGTGTATTGCATCATTTGTGACAGACTTCTCTATACACACGTAGTTTATGGTATGTAGTAAGTAAAGAACAAACCCAAGAATGCCTTTCTGTGTGTATATATGAAAGAGGCAGGCACACAGACATAGACAAACAGTGGGCCAGGCATAGATCTCCAACCTAACCTTTCTTACACAGTTGTTGTGAGGGTAAAAGTAGCACATCCCATACACCCAAACATTACCAAACATTTGTTTTACATTTCTGTGAAAGTGAGCAGGAGAAGAAACTCACTAGATGGTTTTGAGCCAGTCATAGACTCTTAGCCTAACCTACCTCATGGGGGTTTTTTTTTGGGGGGGGGGGGAGATATGGCACTTGAAAGAATGATCAGTCCAGGGCTTTCCCCTTCCTCCTTATTAGAGAAGCTTCTTTGCAACTGATGAACTAAATGGAATCTGAACATCCTCCTATATCACTACATCTTACCCAGTACCAAGAATAGCCATGTGGCTGTTTAAAGTATTGCTCAATTTAATTTTAAACTATCCAAGTTTGGATTTTTATTTTTTTGCTCTAAAAATAGCCTGTGGTAAATGAATCCTATATAAAGCCTGTCAAAGATGTTGGTACTGGAGAAAAGAATACATAATAGTTTTGTTCAATCTGATCAAAAATATTAGACAAGCTAAGAGAATTCAGAAGTCACCAACTCTACCATGGGTTGTTGTGCTGATAAAATGGAGGAAGATCATGTAAGCCACCTTAGGTTCCTTGCAAGAGGAAAAAAGGCAGGATATTAATGTAATACTAATAAATTTATTACTACTTCTATTAATTATTATTAATATTAATAATAATATTAATAATAATAAGAAAAGAAGGAGGAAGAGGTCTGCTGGACATTAACAGAATTCGTGCTAAACAGATAAAATCACTCAGAGAATTCTTCCATACCAAAAACACCCCCATTCATAAAGCCACAGTAAAAGCAGATAAAAACTACAACCCACTCAACCTAGCACTACAAAACAAAGATCAAACACAACCACTCACACTCACAGAGAAAAAAGAAAAATGGACACAAAAAGTACTCCATGAGAAGCACTACAACATAATACAGAACCCATGAATAAACAAAGAACAAGTGTACGAATGGCTCAGGAAGGGTGAGCTCTTTCCAGAAACCAAAGGATTCCGAATAGCTATACAGGATCAAGTTATAGTAACCAAGAACTACCAAAAATACATCATTATAGATAACAGTGTAACAACAGACCTATGCAGGAAATGCCATCAGTTCCAAGAAACAATAGACCATATAACAGGAGGATGTAAAATTCTAGCAGGAATGGACTATACGGACAGACGCAATACAGCTGCAAAAATAATTCACCACCAACTGGCTATCAAATCCAACCTTATCAAACAACCTACACCATACTATACATATTCACCCGAAACAATCCTGGAAAATGCAGATCATAAAATATACTGGGACAGAACAATTCATACCGACAAGATGATGCCTTGCAACCGACCAGACATAACGTTCATAGACAAAAAAGAAAAACACACATAGCAATACTGAATGACAAAAATGTTGTTGAAAAGGTAGAAGAAAAGAGAGAAAATATACACCACTGGCCATGGAAGACAAAGAACTATGGCAACAGGAAAAGGTCACAATTATCCCATTAGTCACATCAGTCACCGGCATCACATCAAAGATATATACTGAAAACCTCCAGAAACTGGGCCTACCAGAATGCATACACACCAACATCCAGAATGCAGTCATAATTAAAACATGCTTAATTGTCAGGAAATTCCTAAATCAATTAAAGACAGCATGACTTGGCAAAGCCCGTCATGTCCATTTAGAAAAAACACCAAGAGCAAGAAAGAGAGAAGAAGAAGAAGAAGAAGAAGAAGAAGAAGAAGAAGAAGGAGTGAGCAGTGAGATGGCCAAATTTGCTGCTGATCCCAAAATATTTAGGGTTTTTTAAATGAAGTGAGATTACAAAGAGCTCCAAAAGAATCGCTCCATAGTGGGAAAATGGGCATCAAAATAGTAACAACAGTTCTACGTAAGCATTTGTAAAGTGATGCACACTGGAGCAAATCATCCCAACATCACATATTCACTGATGGGATCTGAGCCTGCAGTGACTAAACAAGAAAAAAAATTGGGAACGTGGTTGACAGCTCAATGAAAATGTCAACCCAGTATGCGGCAGCTGTAAAGAAGGCAAACTCCATGTTAGGCATTATAAGAAAAGTAGTTAAGAATAAAACTGCCAGTATCATACTGCCTTTATACAAATCTATGGTGCGACCAAACTTAGAATACTGTGTACAGCTCTGGTTAACTATAGAATTTAGTATCACAAGATGTTGTGCTGGCCACCATTTTGTATGGCCTGTCCTCGTCTCCATATGGTCACCCTATACATAACACTATTCCCCCCTTCCGAAGAGGTCTGAACCTCAGACTGCTAAAGACAAAGTGGCAGACCATAATAACAGTGTTCATGTGCCCATTTGCTTTATGAGGCTTCTGCAGGCTACCAAACAGAGGAACTATCAGGCCATAAAGTTGCCTAGATGGGTCTGCCAGAAACCTGGTTTCACCGTTCCTGTTAGGTCCATGTTCTACAGCACCCGCTCTCAGCTGAACTTGATGGAATCTCATCCTTCATCCCTGGGTTTAATTTACTGGCCTCCCCTGGCTGGGCCTTGCAGGGAACAATAGGGCAGACAGAGCAGGCATACATAGCACACGCAGAGTGCTGAGAGTGGCAAATCTAAAAACAAATTCATTAAACAAAAAACCTACGGTTTACAAAAACAATGTTAAGACTCTACAGTTTCCAACCAAGCACCAAAAAAGCAGGGAAATTGGAAGTTAAAGCTCACAAGCCTTAATGCCACATCCTCCCTAAGGAAGCAGAAAGTGCTTGGTTGGAAACTGTAGGGCCTTAACGTTGTTTTTGTAAACCGTAGGTTTTTTGTTTAATGAATATACATGTTAATGGAAGACATACGGCAACACGGCCAAGACAGACCCTTGGTCTGAATTGGTTCAAAACCATTTTCTATGCTCCTGCTCTTTGGCAAATGCTCACCAACTGGCCCTGACCCAGGCCCAGAAAGAGGCATGTAAACTGGACATAAACATGCTCCAGGTAACACAACCAACAATGAGCTAGGGGAAAGCAGCCGCCACTTCACCATGGAAGTATTTGGGGGGGGGGGGGTAATCATCCAAACCAATGTTGTGGCACAGCCTCACTTACGTGCCTGCACATCTGTGAGTAGAACGGGAGCATTGACTTTCTTCTGTGCCACAGAAATTCAAATAAATAGCTCTAATAACAACATTAGCTCCCAGCCATCTCCAACACAGCTGTCAGCATCCAAGGGAAGAAAAATAAACAGAAAATATGCTTTTTTCTTTTTTTTTCTTTCTGCCCATGCAAAATTAAACAGCGAGATATGAAAACCAAGCACAATAACAAAGCCTTTGTCAAGAATGAGGTGGGGAGCAGAGGGAAAAGAGAAGAAATATTCAAACCGCCCATGCAAGCAATTAATTAAAACCACCAGCAGAAAAATGGCTTTCGGTGCATTCCTACAGAGGGACATGGCAGCACGATCTAATGTGTAAATTATGGATCAAATCCCAAGGAACCCCATGCATGGCTGTGTGTCGGGGTTGCAACGCACAGGCCAGGAAGGGGTGGGTGCAAAAACACACAATATTCCTCCGCATTACATAGCCTGATCTAACTGGTGTGTGGATTCCCTCCCATTCAGAAACTTCCCAGAAACAGCAAGTGTAGTAATGTAATCTCTGCTGCAGACAGTAAGAAAAGTGCAGCAATAAAACCCACACTGGGCTGCCTTGTTAGGTTGGTTTAATTTAAACACACATTTGTGTCGCCGGAATGCAATTGGCCTCAGAAGGCGCTGGCTGGTTCAACTGATGCATGCAGCTTGTTAGGAGAGGAGAGACAGGATGCAGGGAGGGAGGAAAATCAATCTAATTTTTTTCTTAGCAAAATGTACATCATTAAGACAAATAGGGTGTGCGCAGAGAATGCACTTAGATATTGCAAAGGCCATTGGCCTGGATGGCACAAGGCATTCCTTCCTTCCTGCTCTGCCCAGAGAAAAATAGCACACGCAGTGACAGGGCATTCCTGCCTGCCAGGTCCCCCTCCCTTGCTTGGTATGGAGAGGCAGATTTTGCTCTCAAACACCTTTAGTTGTTTGTTGCATCTTATGTATACTGCGGCCCCAACCCAAACCTGGCCTACTCAAGTGGCCTTCTGCAAGACCTCTCTCCCTCACTGCCCCCTCCCACTACTACCTTGCAAGTTGTGTTAGGATCACTGAGAGGGGGAGTAGACATTTTCGGATCTCCCGAAGCGGTGAAAACAAAAAAGAAAAATCCCTATCTTCTACTGGACGGACTGTAAGTTACAAAATAATTTATAAATTGGAAGTAATGTAGCACAGGAATGTGCGAGGAGTTTAACTGGAACAGCGTATTAAAGCTGACAAGCTTAGGAAGAATCTGGACTGGATGCCATTAGCTGGAATAAATAAAGTTTCTGAGGATATTTCTTCCTAGCCAATTGTTTTAAAAGGGATAATATGGACTTTAAGAACTGATATATGAATTAAGAATTAAACAGGGATGAAGTTGCCCTCCGGAGTAGCTGGCTGGATGCCAGATGAATAGAGGTCGCAGAAAAAAGAGTCTATCTTCTCCAAAGTGGGCAAGAAAGATTAGAGCACATCCTTCTGATAAAAATTTAGCTCAGCTGACCAGAACGATGTCCGATAAAGCATAAGAGAGCAAAACAGTCCCGTCTCAAACCGGAAGTGGCAATCATAAAACTGGAACAAAGCCAGGAGCTGTTCCTAAGGGAACCAAACCACAGGAATGTCAACAAATGTTGTCAGTGGAACTACTGGCAAACATAAAAGCTATGATGGATGACAGCCTGGGCAAGCAGGAGGAAAATATTATGAAAGAGGTTAAAAAGGAGATTTTTAACTCTCAGAAGGAGATACTGACAGGCTTTCAAGCTGTTATGGCCAAACTGACATCTCTGGAACAACAAACGGAAGAGAATAAAGAAAAAATAAACAACAAGATATCAAAATACATGAAATGGATTTACGTTTAATTGCTATGGATAGAGACCGAAGAGTAAATATTCGAATCAGATCCTTCCAGGAACAGCAGGTGGAAAATCCAAAGATTCTGATAAGATAAAGGAATGGATCAAGGGGATGGACCCCCAAACGGATTGGGAAGATGCTGATATTGAAAGGATCCACAGAGTTGGATACAAGAGAAGGGGGATGCTTCCAAGGGACATAATTGTTACACTTGCGAATTATTACAAAAAATAAAAGCTAATGCAAGCAATTAGATGTGCTGGCCAACTGATGTTCCAATCAACACCAATACAGGTCTACAATGATCTTTGTTCTCAAACGATCCAATGGAGGAAAAGTGTGAGAATGTGCACAATAACCCTGCGGAAGAATGCAACTGCTTATAGCTGGGGTTACCCAGTATTTTTGAGATTTGTGTGGCAGGGGAAACAACACAGAATAACATCGTGCGAGCAAGGGATGGAGTTACTAGGGAAGCTGGGCCTGATGGAGAAAGATGCAGATGAAAGACAAGAACAACAAGAAGAAGAACAAGGGGCAGCAGGAGGCAGTCTGTGACTGAGTTTTGGATTAAAAAGGGATAGAAGAAGAGAATCAAAGGGAGGAAAAGATCTACTGTCACTCCAGGGTGGTGAAGTCGCCTCCCCCCCCCCCCCAAAGAGTTCTAAAAAGGGATTGGGAGCTATTGCCTGGGAAGTTCCCGGTGATGAGGGGGGGAAATGGGGGGTATGTGTGGGAAGGAGAGGGGGAGGGAGGGGGGTTAAATGTAACACACATGGAGACCTACAAAGAAAACTAAGGTTGGGAAGATGGAAAATAAATTAAGAATTGTAACTTTAAATGTTAAAGGGAAATGTTATTAAAAGGAAGAGGATAGAAGCGATGTTAAATAAAGAAAAAGCAGATATAATATTTTTACAAGAAACTCATCAATCGAAAGACGGAGTAAACGAGCTTAAAATGATGGATATGGGCATATATGAGAAGGCATATGGGACTTCTAAAGCGAGAGGAGTAGCGATAATAATTTATAAAAAGTGTGGTCTCAATATAGTAAAAGTGAAGAGGGACGATATGGGAAGATTTTTGATAATACATTGTACTGTGGGGGAAGAGGAATATGCATTGATTAATGTTTATGCTCCAAATGAAAATCAGATGGAATTTTATGATGAAGTGTTTAAAGCTGTGGGAAATGTGGGGAAAATGAATATTGTAATGACTGGTGACTTTAATATGGTGATGGATAAAGGTAAGGATAAAGATAATATAGTAAGAACTTTAAAAGGTGGTGGTAAAACTGGATTAAGTAAAGTAATGGATGAAAAAGAATTAGTAGATGTTTAGAGGCTAATAAAAGGGGAAGAAAGGAAATACACCTTTTATTCACCGAAATATAAGAGTTATTCCAGGATTGATTATATTTTTGTGTCAAAGAATTTGATTTCTAAGATTATAGATTGTGAAATAGGAGTTATTAAAGTCACAGATCATGCATTACGGATATTAAAATGAAGAAAGATTATAGAGAAGCGAAGAGGTGGAGAATGGATACAAAGATTTTAAATTATAAAAACATTGTTGAGAAAATGAAAAAAGAGATACAGACAATATGGGAAATTAATGAAACGGCAAAACTCTCAAGTGATAGTATGGGACACGATGAAAGCGGTAGTAAGGGGGATATGTATTAGGGAATCGTGTAATTTAAGAAGACAACAAGAAGCACAAAGTAAAAAGATTGAAAAGGAGGTTAGGAATTTAAAGGAACAACTGAGAACAACAAAAGATAAACGATTGTACACTCAACTTCAAGCTAAAAAGAAAGAACTCATGGAAGCGAATTTAGAAAGAGTGCAAAAAGATCTGTTATATTTGAAAAGGGTTTTTTTTAAATATAGTAATAAAAATTCTAAAATGTTGGCCAGGTCCACGCAGTCGAAGAAGGCAAAGAATACGATAGGGACAATTAAAGACAAAACAGGGAAAAGCTGTAATTTAATGAAACATAAATTAAACATATTTCAAGAATTTTATCAGAAATTATATGCACCAGAAGTGGGCCCACAGGCAAGGATAGTGGAGTATGTAGAGAGGAATTGGAAAATAAGATTATAAGGGAAAGATAGGGATTATATGGAAGGTTTAGTGAGGGAAAACGAAATAGAAGAAATTATTGATAAATTAAAAGGAGGGAAATCTCCGGGTGTAGATGGGTTGGTGCCAGAATATTATAAGACATTTAGAGAGCTATTGGTACCGAGATTGAAAGTATTATATAATAATATACTAGAGGGAGGGAAGACCCCCACCATCATGGGATCATTCTTTGATCATACTAATCCCGAAACCAGATAAGGATTTAACGGACTCAACTTCTTAAAGATCTATATCTTTAATAAATCAAGATTCAACATTTTTTACGGCCATCATGGCAACAAGAATGAGTACCTTCATAAATAAATATATTAAAAAGGATCAATGTGGATTTATTCCAGAGAGGCAAATGCCTAATCTAATTGGGAGAGTATTGAATATAATAAATGTTATTAAAAAAAGGCACATAAAAGCAGGGTTGATAGCATTAGATATTTTCAAAGCCTTTGACTGTGTGGAATGGCCAGCATTAAAAACAATTATAAAAACATTTGGGTTTGGAGATAAATTTATAGGAGTGATCAATCAGTTATACGTAAATAATAAAGCAGTGGTAATGGTTAATGGTGGGTTAACACAACAGATTACCTTAGCCCGAGGTACTAGGCAAGGGTGTCCACTCTCGCTGATATTATTTGCAATAGTTATAGAAATTTTGGCAAATGTTATCAGGGAAGATGGGAGATTAAAAGGGATAGGAGGAAAAGAAAAGATAAAAATCAGTATGTTTATGATTATGTTGTATTATATGTTAAAAATAAAAATTATTTAAAAAAAAAGAAAAAAAGGATCACTGAGATAATATGAAGTGCTTTGGACACTCTAAAGCACCACATAAATGCTCAGTACTGTTATAATTTCCCCTATTTCATTGGGTTTTTGTCTGCTCTTGTTGGTTTTGTTTAGCTTCACTGTTGCTCTGATTGGTGTTGTCAAGTATTCGTTCAGGGGCACTCACTTGGGAGCCACGTGTGGCTTTTGGATGGTTCCACTGCAGATCCTGAGCCAACAGCAGCATCCTCCATGGACTTTGTGGCTCCTGCATCCTGTGCGAGATGGACTGCAGGTGTCTCGGAGGGCAAAGGCATGCAAGAGACAGGTGCAATTGCAGAGACACGGAAAGCATGCAAGAGAGAAACAACAGAGGAGACCGCTGAAGAAGCAGGGAGAGGAGGAGGCAGAAGCAGCTGCTGAAGAAATGGGAGAATGGAAAAGAAGAGAGAAGCGCTTATTGCCCATGGCTGCTGAAAAGGTGAACAACATGAAAAGGAGAGAGAGAGAGCAGAGGGAAAGGCATGGGGCTACTGAGACCTAGAGAAGGAGCAGAGTCAGTATTGCTCCTTTTGGGGTACCCCAGCCAACTTGCAAAGACACAGGTTATGGGACCTCCCACCCTTTCTCCTCCACCCATGCCGAGTTGGGGGATCAAACTGCTCCCCCAAGGCCTATCCTCTTTACACAGGACATTAAACCAGCATGGGGAGACCAATCTGCACCTTCCCCAGGCCTCTGCCTTCCACCCATGCTCTGCGGCCTCATCTATTGTATTGATTGATTTAATTGCATTTCTATACTGCCCAAGAGCCAAAGCTCTCTAAGAAAGCAGGTTAATTATTATTATTATTATTATTATTATTATTATTATTATTATTATTTATTTCATTTCTAACCCGCCTCTCCATCTAGATCGAGGCGGGGAACAACACCAAATACAAATATAAAAACAATAAAATAGATAAACCGTTAAAACAGATAAAAACAAATACATTATTAAAAACATCTTAAAATTAAACTGGATAGGCCTGCTGGAAGAGAGCAGTCTTCACGGCTTTCTTAAATTCCAGAAGACTGCTAATTTGTCAAATCTCCTCCGGCAGGCCATTCCACAGCCTGGGAGCGGCAGAAGAGAAGGTCCTCTGGGTAACACTCGTCAGCCTAGTTCTGGCTGACTGGAGTAAATTCTTCCCAGAGGACCTGAGTGTGCGGGGCGGATTATACGGGAGAAGGCGATCCCGCAGGTAACCTGGACCCAAACCATGTAGGGCTTTAAAGGTAATAACCAACACTTTATACTCAGCCCGGAAACTAATGGGCAGCCAGTGGAGTGATTTTAAGATTGGTGTTATGTGGTCACCCCTAGGTGTACCGGTGACCAACCTGGCTGCCATATTTTGAACTAATTGAAGTTTCCGGACTAGGCACAAAGGTAGCCCTATGTACAGCGCATTGCAGAAGTCGAGCCTCGAAGTTACCAGTGAGTGCACTACCATCTTTAGGTCTTCCAACTCTAGGAAGGGGCACAGCTGGCGTATCAGCCGAAGCTGATAGTAGGCACTCCTGGCCGTCGCATCTATCTGGGCTGTCATTTGGAGCAACGGATCCAGGAGTACCCCCAAGCTGCGAACACAGTCTTTCAGGGGGGGTGTAACCCCATCCAGAACTGGTTGACACACCTCCAAACCCAGGTTGTGGCCTTTGACAGCAAGCACCTCCGTCTTGTCTGGATTCAGCTTCAGTTTGTTTTTCCTCATCCAGACCATTACCGCCTCCAAACATTCATTCAGAGGAGACACACTATCCTTAGCTGACGATGTTGTCGAAGGCACAGAGAAATATATTTGGGTGTCATCAGCGTACTGATAGCACCTCGCCCCATGCCTCCGGATGATCTCTCCCAGCGGTTTCATATAAATGTTAAACAGCACTGGGGAAAGGATGGCACCTTGTGGTACACCACATAGCAGCTCCTTCTTTGAAGAGCAGCTATCCCCAAGCATTACCATCTGGAACCTGCCCGAGAGATAGGACCGGAACCACTGAAGCACAGTGCCCCCGATTCCCAATCCCCTCAGGCGTTCCAGAAGAATACCATGGTCGATGGTATCGAAAGCCGCTGAGAGGTCCAGGAGTACCAACAGGGACACACTCCCCCTGTCAATACTCAGGCGTAGATCATCCACTAAGGCGACCATAGCAGTCTCAACTCCGTATCCTGCCCTGAAGCCGGTTTGAAATGGGTCTAGAAAATGCTTACATAACCCCTACATTTTGAAGAGAACAACCCTGCACCCTAGAGTGTCATCACCCCCAGGGAGTTCATCAATATGCAAAATCTTATCTCCCCATCATCCAGCCCCTATATACATCCAGAAGCTGCAGATACTTAGAACTGGCCCAACTCTTCTGACATGTAAGCTCAGAGGTGTTAGGGAGGTGGACTTAGCTTCTAAATAATTTTCTGATTGACTGGCTAGATCACAGACATCAGTGGACCTCTGACCAAAATAATAGCTGGTTTACTTGGGTCCCCTCTACAAGAATTCAGTTTGGCGCCTGGTTGTCCGATTATGCGCATCTTCTCACAATCGCATTTACGCCTAAATCCTGTAAACGACATGTGGTGAAGCGCATAACCGGCAGTATGAAACACGCTTTAAAGTGGCTGAAATGCGGATAATCGCTTGTTTACATGGTCAAAATGCGCTTTAACGGCCGCGGAGACTTAAAACTCGCTATCTAACACGCATTCAATAATGCGCATAATCGGACAGATAAAGCGCCTCAACCACTGATTTGCGCTCCACTCTTGTAGAGGTAATTTTTTTACTGCGACTTGAAAGAGCTTTAAATCGCTCTTATAACGGCATCCTTGGACTCAGATCCCCATAAACATGTGAGAGTTCACCCTCAGCCATCACCTTCCTTGAAACAAGTATTCAGGAGTCCAAAGCTATTCTCTCTCAGCCCCTCTTCCCTGTAAAACAGGGTCAGCAGAAAGGCCAGCTTTGAAGAAATTCTTCAAAAAAGGAGAGGACGAAAGTATCACCTTTTTTTCCTCCCTCCCAATAAGGTAAGCAGATATTAAAGAGGGTTTTTTGCTGGGGGAAGACAATGGTGTGACGTGCAGATAATCCCTGGCATGGCAGCCCCCACATTTAGGCTGCTGTAGTTTGTCGTCTAGATGATCCATCTTTTGGCAGTGATGCATTAATTACTACACCACTCACGATTAGATGAGGAAGTTATTCATTCATTTCATTTCTATACCACCCAATAGCCAAAGCTCTCTGGGCAGATCACAAAAAATTAATTAACCCAGACAAAGGAAGGTAAAACACTCCTTGCACACACTGTTCCTTTTGTGGTATTCCAATGGGGTGGGGGGTGCAGCTTCCTTCCCTCCTGCCTAATATTTTGATCATCTAACCACAGCTCTTCCCAACAGAAAAAACCAGTCAGTTATGGCAAACTGGGGGAAGAAAGAAATGGGTGTGGGTGGGCGCTGAGAGTAAAGCAAATTTGCAGCTATGAACGGTATACAAATCCTCTACACGAATACCCCCAAACTTGCATAATTAAAAATTGTTCATAATTTATAAGCAAAGTCTTGTCCTTCCCTGGATAAGGGAACCTTCTAGCTCACTTTGCCCCCAAGAAGGCTTCCAAGTCCTCATGTGCCATACAACACAAACAATACTCCGGGTTGGCTAGAACACCTAACTGACATGTGTGCTGTGTGAAGTCCACGCTAAATAGATAAAATTCTTCACCAAGCAGGCAAATCAAATTATGCATCTGGAAAAGCTGGCGGCAGAGACCTGCATATATTATGCAAACTGAGAATAATGGTATCATTTCCTCTTACTCTGCATTTTAAAATTCTGAATTTAGTCTCAATCTGGTAGCCGTGGGTGAAGGCTAAGCTCCCACAAACACACTCGCCCACTGCCCCCTGGCAAGGTGGAAGATCTTCCTGGTATTCTGCCTTGGAGGAGCAGGAGGAGGAGACCAACTGACAGACATTCTTGCTGCTTCTGAGCACCACCAATGCAGTCTCTCACCAAGTGCTGGGGGAGGATGAGAGAGCTCAGCCCCAACAAGATGGATGCACTGTGGGCAGGTGGTTCCCAGGCCCAGGAAACCAGTGGGGCCATGGTTCAGTGGGAGAGCCCCTACTTTGCGTGCAGAAGCTCTCAGATTCAATCCCCAGCTTCTCTAGGTATGGCTAAGAAAGATTATGGCCTGAAATCCTGAAGAGCCTCTGCCAGTCAGGGCTAGCAATGTGCTAGATGGACCAATGGTTTGTCTCAGTATAAGGCAACATCCAGTGTTCCTGTGCTCTTCCTGTTCTGGATGGGGCTGCACTCCCCGGAGGAGGAGGAGGAGGTGCTCCTCTGGGGGAGTGCAAGAGCACTGAGGCAGTGGAGCCAATTGCCTAGGGAGGTGGTGGGGTCTCCATCACGGGAGGTCTTCAAGGAGAGACTGGACAGTCAGGGATGCTTTACACTGGATTTCTGCCTGAGCAGGGGGTTGGATGCCAGGGCCTAAATACCTCCCCCAACACTGTTTTTATGATTGGCTCACAATGTCCCTGTTTGACAAAGTTTCTGCTACAGCCAAAACAAGATATGAACTGCTGCTACATCTAACGCAGCCCTGGAACTCCCTCCATCTAACAGCCAGAGAAAATGGGACCAGGAGGCAGCCAGGGAGCCAAGCACTTGTCTAGCCAGGGAAGATAGGAAGGGGCAGAGCTGATTAGCCCTCTCCTGAGGAACAGGGCTGGAGCCCCACTGTGTCCCCATCTCTCTGGTCTGGCTACCTAGCAGCCCGGAGCAAACACCCAGCTCTCTGTTAAGGCAGACAAGCTGCCTCCATTATGGCCAGTGCTGCCCACAGCCCAACCCTTGTCACACTCATGCCACGCCCCCGCCACGCCCCTGTGCACCACCATTCCAACCCTCGTCTGGCCCAGCACTCCCTCCATATCAATGCATTAGAGCTCACACAAATGCTCCAATTCCCAAGACAAATTCCAGTCTATTCTGAGATGGGCTGTTCTCCCCTCCCCACAACGCACCTTGGGAAGAAAGGCTGAGCAGAGGTATCAGGCATACACTGCACAAAGAAACGGAAAGATGATAGGAAGTCTGACAGAGATCGAGATCAAAGAAGTAGGCTGGAGAAGATATCCTTCAAGGCCAGGTGTGGCCGCATGGGAAGGATTCAGGGACGGAAGTTATAGCTGAGGGCAGGGGACGGGACCAGAAATAGCATATTTTCAGTCTCGTGGATGGGTGAGCTTTAAAGACTCTAATCCACCCTGGCCTGTGTGAAGGAACAGGGAGACAGCTGGAATGTCAGTGTGGGGATGCAGGCTCCTAAGCATTTCTGCTTTCCAAAAGAAACTCATTTTTCTAGTCCATATGGGCCACATAGCCAGACTTGGAGTGGTGAGTGAGCAATCGATGCCTGCCAAGATCAAGAAACTGATTAAGATTTGTACTGGATGGAGGTGGGGCTTTGGTGTCAATCCCCCTCTCACAATCAGGAAAATTCAAGACTTGAAGCAATTTAAGTGCAAAGTAGTCACAACTTGGCTTACAGAGCATGGTGAGAAAGAAGCATAACCAATAAAGGCAAAATGCAGGTTGCTTACCTGTAACCGTAGTTCTTCGAGTGGTCATCTGTGCAGTCACACCATGGGCTCGCGCCGGCGCCGAGCCTGCATCGGAACTTCCCTAGCTAGCTTAGATTTTTGGCGGGAACCCCTCCCCCCGCCGTCCTATCGCGCATGCTCAGGGTTCCCGCCTACCTCAGTTCTATGAGACCGCTTGGCCTCGCGACCGAGGTAAACACACTAATACATCACTGAGCCAAAGGAAAAATGAGCATGCGTACGCTAGAGACAACTCTAGGCAACAAAGCGGTGCCAAGAGGGGACGGCGGGCGGGTTGTGTGACTGCACAGATGACCACTCGAAGAACTACGGTTACAGGTAAGCAACCTGCATTTCTTCTTCGTGGTCTCTGTGCATCACACCATGGGCGACTAGTCAGCTACTCACCATAGGAGGAGGGTTGGCACGCTGACACGTCACTGGCAGACAGACGAAAGGACAGCTCTGCCAAACGAGCAATCCTGGCGAGCTCGTACGTCCAATCGGTAATGTCTGATGAAGGTCGAAACATTCGACCAGGTCGCTGCCCTGCAGAGGTCAGGAATTGATGCTCCATGCAAAGAGGCGGTGGAGGCAGCTTGTCCCCGTGTGGAGTGCGCCCTCACTGCCGGCGGCGGGTCTTTACCTGCTAGGCGGTAGGAGAGTTGGATAGTGTCTACAATCCAACGTGATAGACGTTGGGCGGAGACCGGCGACCCTTTGTTCTTTCCGCCATAACAGACAAAAAGCTGTCTAGATTTGCGGAACTCCTCTGATCGGGACTTGTAATAAGCGAGGGCCCTACGAACGTCCAAGGTATGTAGCGCTACTCCCCATTGATCTGTAGGTTCCGCAAAGAACGTCGGCAACACGATATCTTGATTCAGGTGAAAGCTTGAAGAAACTTTAGGAATAAACGTGGGGCCTGTCCTAAGGACAACTTTGTGTTTGAAAAACTGGGTATAAGGGGGATCAACGATCAATGCCGCGAGTTCTGATGCACGTCTCGCAGACGTAACAGCAACCAGGAACACAGTCTTAAACGTTAGTAAACGGATATCAATGGAAGACAGCGGCTCAAACGGCTTAGTCATCAACACTCCTAACACTAGCGACAGTGACCATTGTGGCACTATTGAGCGCCGCGGAGGCGACATATAGTAAAGGCCTTTGAGGAATGCCTTGGATAGGGGGTGTGAAAACACCGAGAACCCTTCAATGAAGTCATGATTGGCGGAGATAGCAGCCAGATACAGTCTAACAGATGCCGGACTCAGGCCTGCAGTATGTAAGGAGTGTAAGAAAGAAAGGACCCCCGAAATGGGTCCCTTTAAGTGGTGGAAGCCAGCAGTGACTGCGAAAGCCCGAAATTTGTCCCATTTCCTCTGATAGGACATTCTGGTAGCCGGCTTCCTTGCCGACTCCAAAATAGTCTGTATTTCTGGAGGCAGGGCTAAGTGGTGCCATCTGGTAGGATTCTCCATGCCGTGAGCCGTAGACTGCCTAGATTCGGGTGGAGTATCCTGCCCTTCTCCCTTGACACAATATCCGGTTTGGACGGAAGCCTCCATATGCGAAGACCGGCTAGCCGCCGTAGGGCAGTGAACCAAGGCTGGCGTGGCCACCAGGGCACTATGAGAATCACGTTGGCATTGTGACGCTGAATCCGCGTTATGACGCGGCCGATCAATGGGAACGGTGGGAAGGCGTAGAGGAAGGTGTTGGTCCATCGCTGTGCAAATGCATCTCCCAAGGACGCTGTTCCTATTCCCGCCCTGGAGCAAAAGGTCGGACAAACTGCGTTCTCCTGCGTCGCAAACAGGTCTACGTCTGGGGTCTCCCAACGGGCGAAGACCTGACTCAGGACCCTGGGGTTCAACTGCCACTCGTGGTCCTCTGCGAACGTCCGGCTGAGGGCGTCTGCTGTGACATTGTCCGTGCCCGCTATGTGAAGGGCAGAAATGCGAATCCTTCTGGGAATTGCCCAGAGGAGAATGTCTCTGGTTAGGGATAGCAAATCTGGCGATCGTGTTCCTCCCTCTTTGTTGAGATACCACACTGTTGTGGTATTGTCTGTCAGGATCAGTACATGATGCCCTTGCAGGTGATGCTGGAACGAGTGGAGGGCTCTCTTTACCGCGAGAAGCTCCAGGAGGTTGATGTGAAGTCGCCGTTCTAGCGATGACCATCTCCCCTGTATCGTCAGGTCCTTGTAATGGGCTCCCCAGCCCAACAGGGACGCGTCCGTAGTGACGACCCGTGAGGGACCTCGTGTCACAAACGGCATACCTTGCTTGAGGTTGAGAGGGTCCGTCCACCATCTCAGCGAGTGTTGAACATAGTTGGAAATTGTGATGCGAACTTTCCTTGGGTCCATGGTCGGGTCGTAGTACTGCAGGAGCAGTTGTTGCAGGGGGCGCATGTGCAGCCGCGCCCAACGAACCACGAAGACCGACGCAGCCATTAGGCCTAGCAACTTTAGGATAGTGAGAGCCGTTGCCCTCGATCTGTGGCGTACTCTTGCCGCCATTGTTGAGATGGAGGCAGCCCTGATTGGTGGCAGGTATGCTCTGCCGGCGACAGAGTCCAGCCAGACCCCTATGAATTGAAGTGTCCTCGTCGGTTGGAAAACAGATTTGATTAAATTTATCTGTAGGCCCAGCGAACGTAGGGTTCGAGTCACCTGTTGAACATCTACTAGTGCTTGGGTTCGGGTGGGCGAGACTACTAGCCAATCGTCTAAGTACGGGTATAGTTCGAGACCCAACGCCCGCAGATGTGCACAGACTGCTCCCATGCATTTGGTGAACACCCTGGGAGCCGTCTTTAAGCCGAACGGGAGGACGGTGAACTGGTATGCCCGATGGCCCACCATGAAACGTAGGTACTTGCGATGCGACGGGTGAATGATAACATGGAAATAGGCGTCCTTGAGGTCTATCAACGTGAACCACCTGCCCTTCCTGAGCAGTGGCAGAATGGCTGCCAAGGTAACCATCCGAAACTTCTTGGTTTTGATGAACCTGTTTAGCCGCCTGAGATCCATAATAGGGCGGAGGCCCCCGTCCCTCTTTGGCACTGTAAAACCCAAGGTGCAGTCGAGATGGTGGAACCGTTGTTATTGCCCCTTTCTTCAACAGTGTTGCTACTTCCTGCAACAACGGTGGGGATGGTGAAGTCATTCTTACAGTACCCAGCGGAGGGGGGACTCGGAGCTCTATTTTGTAGCCCGATGTAATGATGGCTAGGACCCATTTGTCCGATGTAATGGACTCCCAGGCGTGTCGAAAGCGCGACAGGGTGTTTCCAAATCGACAACGCTCTGGGGGGCAGATCGCGAAGTCAAAGACGCCGCTTAGATGCTTGGTCGGCCCTGGATCGTGATTGGCGGAAGCGCGACGACGGCTTGCGCGATTGGTACTGCGCTGAGGCCTGTGGTAGTTGGAAGCGCTGTTGGCGATCCTGCTGCTGACGCTGCTGAAACGGGACAGGCCTGTACCACTTGCGTGGTCGATATGAGGGCTGCGTCGCGGTGTGGAACCCCATCTTTTTGGCCGTGACTTTGGCCTTATGGATAGTATCCATAGTGGCGTCAGTCTGGGAATTAAACAGACCTTCTCCGTCAAAGGGCAAATCTTCGATTCTAGCACGAGTTTCCTGGGGCAAGGAGGCTGACCTGAGCCAAGCATGGCGCCGGAGTGTCACTGCGGCCACTAGAGACTTCGACGCCGCATCCGTCTGATGGCGTGCTGTGGTTAGTTGTTGCTTAGAGAGGCGTGTCGCCTCGGTCTGGAAGACTCGTGCCAGCTCTTGTTTTTCATCGGGAAGGTAGTCCGTTAGGGAGGAGATCTTTTCCCATAAAAACAACTGGTAGCGGGCCATCATAGCCTGATAGTTCGAGATCTTTGCTACCAGGGCCCCCGAAGAATAAACCTTACGCCCTAATGCGTCTAGTTTACGCCCTTCCTTGTCTGCCGGCGTGGAATGCGTTCTAGTAGCGCGACCTTGGGCTGCTTCAACCACTATGGAATTGGGCTTCGGGTGGACGAAAAGGAACGGAGCATCAGCCTCTTTGACCTTGTAAAGGGCGTTCAACCGCTTAGATGTGTGGCCCATCGATGATGGAGTAGGCCAAGTTTGCTTAAGAGTCTTTAGTAACGTCGGGACCATAGGCAACGTAAGCTGCGGGGTAGGGTCCGTGTACATGACATCGTATATGTCATCGTCGACAGTGTCCTGTGGTAGCTGTTGTTTGACCCCGAGAGATTGCGCCATTCTCAGCATTTGTTCCGCAAAGCTGCCATGCTCCATCGAAGGAGAGGCCCGTTCTGTGGTGCCGACTCCCTCTGGAGGCGATGGCATGGAGTGTGTAGCAGACGCCACCGAAGATGTCTCTGACACGTAGTCCTCAATGGACTGCGGGGACGACGGTGTGGGGAGCTCCAGAGTTGGTAACGGTGCAAGTGGTTGTAATGCTACTACTTGCGTATGCTCTTGATGCTGCACCGATGGCTGTGCCGCCTGTTGTTCCTGGTCAGGACGAGGGAGAGGATCTCCCGACAGCCGCTGCCCCGTATATGGGTCAAACACATACAATGAAGATGCTCGGTAACGAGAGCGTTTGGAAGACCTAGATGAGCGACGTGACCGATCGGAGTATCTGTCCCAGTCACGTGATTGCGATCGAGAACGCGATCGTCGGTCCTTCGATGCTGAAGAATATCGAGAGGCTTGGGAGAGCGATGCTCTGGAGTCAGCTGGCGACGAAGGGCCCGGTGGAATATCCACGGCGACTATTTCTATATCCGAAAACAACTCCGCTGGTGGTGATAGAGGTAGAGTTGGAGGCTCGTGCAATAGAGTCGGTAGAGCTGACCGTGATTGAGACCCGTGGGTTTTTTTCGGCTTCGGTAACGAGGTTTCCCTCAGCTCAGACAGAGCTGATGTTGCCCCTGTTTTCTTAGTCTTCGAGGTGGAGACGGACCGTGGGGTCGTCGATGCCGATCGATGCTTCGATCCCGAAGCTGCTGAAAGTGGTGGAGAGGTCGGTAACGACGAAGGCTTCTGTTTCGACATCGAGGTGGACCTTGCCGATGGGGGGGTCGGTAGCGAGGGGATCGCAGACGCCGACGATGACTTTCTCGGCGGCATTGTTGATTTTTGTTTTGCTAACGATGCCGAGCCCCGTGCGGGCTCCGATGTCGCTGGCGAGCGTCTCGGTAGCAATGGTGCTTCGGTAGCGGTACCCGTCAGTACCGATGTAGCCTTTGCTACCGATTTTGCCGCCTTCTGTTTCTTTTGTTTAGCAGCCTGTTTCTTTAATGGCTTCGCCATTTTAGGTGGCGGGCTCTGTGCCGGTCCCGAGAGGGACGGCGAGCGAGTCGTTGCTGGGTTTGGGCGACTTACAGCCTGTCGGCCGCGCTCCCCAGACGAGGAGGGCTGGGCATCCATCGGGCGTGGGACGTCTACCGCTTCTAATGCCCGACTCCAAAGAACGCTACGAAGGCGGTCCGCTCTGTTGCGCCTAGTTTGGCGCGAAAAACTCATGCAGAGTGCACAAGTTTCCACGATGTGGGACTCCCCCAGGCATGCGGCACACAGCGAGTGGCCGTCCGTGAGGGCGATTTTTGCTCGGCACCTCACGCAGCGTTTAAATAAAGCTGTGTTTGCCATAGGCGAAGCCTCTATTCAATAAGAAATTAACTACTACGAACAACTTTTTTTTTTTTTTTAAACTATTAAATCTAACTACTAACTACAACTATAATCTAAGCTAACTATTCTCTTATCTTATGTTCTTCACAGAAGCAATCTTCGAACAACAGAGAGGAAGTCTCCTGCGAGGCAACTGCGAGGCGGTCGAAGAAGAACTGAGGTAGGCGGGAACCCTGAGCATGCGCGATAGGACGGCGGGGGGAGGGGTTCCCGCCAAAAATCTAAGCTAGCTAGGGAAGTTCCGATGCAGGCTCGGCGCCGGCGCGAGCCCATGGTGTGATGCACAGAGACCACGAAGAAGAATGGGAGGCTACACAGCACACCTCTTTCTTCAAGAACGCAATCCAGCTGGGAGCAAGCTCCATTGAACCCAGTTAGGCTTACTTCTGAGTAAATGTGCAAAGGAAGGGGCTAGATTAAAGGAAGGCACAACCTTGCTCCTGACCCGCAGCAAAGCAGCAGCTCCTTCTGTTCAGCCAGTCTTCTCCTGCCCTGGCTTTCCACAGTCTCTCCCCTGTCCCCATTCTTAGTATTTGTTTCGCCTTATGCCTCCACGCCCCCCCCCCCGCCCCATGATCACTACCAGCCATCTAAAGGCCTCCTGGTCTCTCAAACAGCTCCCCCCACCCCCCACGCATGCCTGGAACTGCCTCTCAACTCACCCCTTGCGCCTTATTCCTGGTTCTACCTGGCCAAGGCTATGTGCCTCTCCATGGCCCCCACCCCCTGCCTTGCTCTCGCCCACCTTTCCTGGGTTGTAGGCTCCTTGGGAGCAGCGGCCTATTTCGGCTGCCTAGCTTTGTCATGCACCACAGAAACTGATGGTGCTGTTGCATTGATAGAAGAGCCATGTTCCAGCCATGCCTCTGAATGGGACCACCCCCGGACAGCTGGAGCAAAGGAGAGGGGTGGAAACACTGCCATGGTTCTGCCAGAGGGCGGGGGGCGAATAGCTTGGACATCATCGCTTGCATTGATATGGAGCCGCAAATATTCAGCTATTCTGTATTAATGTGCTGTAGCTGAGTTCCCATAATGCAGCTGGGGGAGAGAAAAACTCACACACCTTAAGACCACCCAGCAAGCTCCCAGCAGAAGTGAATTTGAACCTGGACTTCCCAGTTTATAGGCCAGCCTCTTCACTGCTACACTCAGACGGGCTCTTACTACATCCTGTCCTCCCAGCAGGAACACCTAGGACCACCCTTGAAGCCACTTCAGAAGCAGGAGTCACTGAGGCACTCCAAGTCCTGCCTCTCCCAACTGCCACCACAGGAAGGGGGGGGGGTCTGAAGAACCCCCTTGCCCTGAGGGAAGAGGGAAGAGGCAGAAACGGCTCCTTCAAGACACAGAGTTGTTCTTCTTTGGGTTTGTTGTACAATCTTTATTGATGCTCATGGATTTCACAGCTTTATGCAACTTACTTTGTGAGGTCCACCTGAAAAGCAGGAAATCAAAAGCTGCCACCCTTGGTACACCCACACACATCTTGGAGGGGAGTGACCCATGCACACATGCATCCCAAGGGTGGCTAGCCCACACCTGGAGAACCACAGACTAAAAAGAACGTCATCCAGGGAAAACTGGTCCTTCCCATGGAAAGGCAGGCAAAAAAGGAGCTGCGCACGTTCGCCCAGATCGGCCAATATTGTCTCCTCTGACTGGCAGCAGTAATCCACACTCTGGGGCCCTTCAAGCTGAATGGAGTTGCTTTCACTGGCGGAGCTGCCTGGGAATGACCCTGTGGCCTTCTGCATGCGAGGCACGAGCTCCATCTCCAAGCTACAAGGACCCTTCTGACCTGTCAGAATTCAGAGGAAACTGCTGCTTTGAAACCGTCCTATCACTGGGTCTGCTGTAGTGTAGTGAGGAGCCTTCTGCAGCATTGGGGGGGGGGGGGAATCCATTTCAGAGAAGCACTCAGAAACCTCATTCCAATGATGGGCTGGGCTAAAAATTCTAACTCCCCACCACCACCACACCCCAAATGCCACTGTTGCCCAATTATAGTAGACTGTCTGCTGAGAAGTGTGCATAAGCAATGACCAGCCTCTGCATGTCTGCTCAGAAGTAGGCAGCAGGACTGAATCACTCAGCAGCACTTTCAATAGCACCCCAAATATCAAACCTCTGCGCACTTATGCGGAAATATGCATGAGCAGCATGTCTACTCAGAAGTAAGCAGCTGCAGGACCAGCCTCTGCAGGAAGCAGCAACCTCTCCCCAGCAAGGCAAGCTTTAACCTCTGACCAGCTGCTGATTGGACAGAAGAGCTTTTCCTTTTGAGGAAGGGAGGGGGGAGAAGCTGCCGGCTCCCCATCTAGGGTCAGGATGTTGGGGTAGAGCCTGGGTGCAAAGCATTCAAACCCCTGCTTCGGCCATTGAACACTTCTGGGCCAAGCCTGTGGGCCGGGGAGACGGGGCAGAGCCAATCATTTTGCCTAGTTCTGCCTACTTCAGCAGACAGCAGCACCTCTCCCAGGTCTCCTGTGGGGGGGGGGGGCGCAGGGGGGTCCATTTCCCAGTCCTTTCCACCAAGATCTTTCTACTTGGATTGGCCAGCTGCTGATCCTAAAGTGGCCTCGTGCCCTGCAGCCGGTGCTGCTCCCTGCTGGCCTCCAAAATAGGAGAAGGAAGATTTTCATGCAGTCCCTGGACTTCTACGTTTCCCCTCTGGAGCCTCCCTTTTTATGAGGCGAACACATGGCCATTAATTATCCACCGTGCTGCTTGCAGATCTGGGCCCAGGCCCCGTTTGGCCTAAACAGAGCCACTCTAACCAGAAGCAGCAAAGGCAGCTTCCCACACCCTCGTAAAACTATTGGCAACAACAGAGGCAGAGTGGCTCCGAAAAGGGAGCCTGGTTTCCATGCGGGAAAGGCAGTTGCCTTCAAGGAGATGCAGACCGACCCTGGCTGTGAGCACTGACTTGCTGGACCAGATCAAGGGTTCGCCTGACTCGGCATCCTGCACTCCCCAGGGGCTAGAAAGCCCCCAAGCAAGCCTGAAAGGCAGTAGCCCGACCCTGGCCATTACCTGCCAGAAGTATCATGCCTCTCTCCATGGAGGGTACACGCAGTGATCATGGCTTTCTTATGTGAAGTAGGTCGAAGCGCTGCCTGGCTGGATCCAGACCCAGGTCCGTCTGTCTAGACCAGTTGCATCAGCCAGCCAAAAGATGGAGGCCGCCATCCTGTCTGCAGCTCTTAATCAGCAATCCCTTGTTCCAAAGCACTGTCCTTTGATATTATACTACCCATCCCAGGGCTGAGGTAGATCTGCCCTTGTTTACTGCAAGAAATCCCAGCTTTGGACATGTGGGGACTGTTCTCAGCTGAAAGCACTACAGCCAAAGGTATAAGGTGTCCCTCCACTTTCCCCACACAGGGACATACACAAGGATGGGGCGGATTGGCTCAACCTGCAAAGAGGTGGCCGACCCGGCACTCTTGCCTTCCACATCCAGCTCTCTTTCGTCACCTGAAGCTCCCTGGCTGTGGATCGGTTTCTGTGGTTTCTCTGTCCAAAAAGTTGCTCTCCTGTATGCAAGCGGGTTAAGCTGGTGCTATTAAAAACCAGACAGCAACATGAGAAGACAAGGGCTCCATTACCAGTCAAAATCCCAGTAATGGATTGAATTTCTGAATTGCCCCTTCACTCACTGAGTGCTCAAGGCTATTTAGAATCATAGAATAGTATTTATTTATTTATTACATTTGTATACCGCCCCATAGCCGAAGCTCTCTGGGTGGTTTACATAGGATTAAAAACAATATACAAAAATTAAAACAGCAAAAACATACACACAATCTGTACATTTAAAAACCACTTCAACACTTCACAAAACTACAAAAACAAAACAAAACAAAACAAACCCAGGCTCCTCAGATATTGCCAAATGCCTGAGAGAAGAGGAAAGTCTTGACCTGGCGCCATCGGGGAGATCGTTCCACAATTGGGGAGCCACCACAGAGAAGGCCCTCTCTCTTGTTGCCGACCTCCGAGCTTCCCTCGGAGGAGGCACTCGGAGGAGGGCCTTAGATGTTGAACGTAGTGTTCGGGTAGGTTCATGTCGGGAAAGGCGTTCCATCAGGTATTGTGGTCCCAAGCCGTGTAAGGCTTTATAGGTTAAAACCAGCACCTTGAACCGGGGTCAGAAACATACAGGCAGCCAATGCAAGCGGGCCAGAGTAGGTCTTATATGTTCGAACCTACTGGTTCCAGTTATCAATCTGGCCGCTGCATTTTGCACAAGCTGCAGCTTCCGAACCACCTTCAAAGGCAGCCCCACGTAGAGTGCATTGCAGTAATCTAACTTGGAGGTTACCAGAGCATGGACAACTGAAGCCAGGTTATCCCTGTCCAGATAGGGACGTAGCTGGGCCACCAACCGAAGTTGGTAGAAGGCACTCCGTGCCACTGAGGCCACCTGCGCCTCAAGTGACAGAGATGGTTCTAGGAGAACCCCCCAAGCTATGAACCCGCTCCTTCAAGGGGAGTGCAACCCCATCCAGAACAGGTTGAACACCCTCCATCCGGTCAGCGGAACCACCCACTAACAGCGTCTCAGTCTTGTCTGGATTGAGTTTCAGTTTATTAGCCCTCATCCAGTCCATTGTCACAGCCAGGCACTGGTTCAGCACATCCACAGCCTCACCTGATGAAGATGAAAAGAAGAAATAGAGCTGCGTGTCATCAGCGTACTGATGACAACGCACTCCAAAACTCCGGATGACTGCACTCAACGGTTTCATGTAGACGTTGAACAGCATGGGGGACAAAACTGACCCCTGCGGAACCCCATACTGGAGAATCCACGGGGCCGAGCAATGTTCCCCAAGCACCACCTTCTGGAGCCGACCTACCAAGTAGGAGCGGAACCACTGCAATGCAGTGCCTCCCACACCCAACTCAGCCAGTCGTCCCAGAAGGATACCATGGTCGATGGTATCGAAAGCCGCTGAGAGATCAAGGAGAATCAACGGAGTCACACACACCCTGTCTTTCTCCCGACATAGGTCATCATACAGGGCGACCAAGGCTGTTTCCGTACCAAAACCAGGCCTGAAACCCAACTGAAATGGATCCAGATAATCAGTCTCATCCAAGAGTGTCTGAAGCTGGCTCGCAACCACCCGCTCCAGGACCTTGCCCAGGAATGGAACATTTGCTACTGGCCTGTAGTTATTAAGATTTTCAGGGTCCAGGGAAGATTTCTTTAAGAGTGGTCTCACTGCCGCCTCTTTCAGGAGGCCTGGGACCACTCCCTCTTGCAAAGAGGCATTAATCATTTCCCTGGCCCAGCCAGTAGTTCCATCCCTGCTAGCTTTTATTAGCCAAGAGGGGCAAGGATCCAATATGGAAGTGGTTGCACGAACCTGTCCAAGCACCTTGTCAACATCCTCGAGCTGCACCAACTGAAACTCATCCAAGAAAACAGGACAAGCCTGTGCTCGATGGCCATCCAGTCCAACCCCTGCTCATGCAGGAATCTACCTTAAAGCATCCCTGACAAATGGTTGTCCAGCTGCCTCTTGAATGCCTATAATGTGGGAGTGCCCCCCCCCAGGTCATTGTCGTACCACTCTAACAGTCAGGAAGATTTTTCTGATGTCCAGCCAGAATCTGGCTTCCTGTAACTTGAGCCCATTATTCCATGTCCTGCACTCTGGAATGATCGAGAATACCATCAAAACAATAAAACAAACTAAAACCATACTAGTTAGGTAGGTAGGTAGGTATCAGCGACCTAAAGTTGCATCTGCTGTAAACCACCCAATCTTGTAACTTCATGTCCACATCTTCCTTTATGGAGTTAATCCATCTCCTGTTTGGTGTTCCACTTTTCCTTCTACCTTCTGCTTTCCCTAGCATTATTGTTTTTTTTCTAATGAGTCAGTTCTTCACATTATATATCCAAAGGAGGATGGTAAAATACATAAATTGTAATGAAACAGGGGGACCTTCTAAACCAAAGGGCAACTAAATGCTCAGCGGAATTGTACCATTTTATTACCAGCCATCTAGATGGCAGTAAGAAGGGGGGCGGGCTGGGAGGGAGGGAGGGAGATCCACCACCGGGAAGGGAGCAATGGCCGCACTGCCTTCAGCCTTCATCGCTCTACCTCAACAGCCAAACCCTCGGGTGCCCCTTACCTTGGCTGAAATCCTGCAGGCCAATCTGACAGACAGCAAGATACCCTTTGCTGAGAGACTCAGTCCAGCCGCCAGACCACAAATCCCCAAGCACATGGGGCCTGCCCCCCAGGCAATTCCGTCACAAGAGAGTTGGACGGGAACAACTGTTTGTTCACATTTCCAGAGCACAGTCCATTTGGGAAACACTCAAGATTAACCGGCCCAGCTGGTGGGGGGGGGGGGGAATCACTGTGGTTAAGGAGGAGCTGGGCGGATGTCACTTCAGGGCCAGGCATTTGGGTTCTCTGTGTCAAGCAGTGAAATGGGAAGCAAGCCTTTGCGCTCGGACCTCACGCTGCCTCCGCCCTCTGGCCCATGCACATGGGATCTGAGCCCTGCAACGTCTTCACTGCAGCTGGCCAGGTCTGCCCACCCCTTTGGTCTACCCTGACCAAGCCCTGGCACTGACTCACGGCAAAGGTAAAGAAACAGGAGAGACAGCCATGTGCAGACATTCACCCCTCTTGCCCAGGAGTGCTTGGTGGTGCCTCCTCTAGGGCCATCCCCACTCCAGCTACCCAAGATCCTTTGCACAGAGGACTGGGGTGGGGTGGGGTCGGGCCTTTCAGCATACAAAGCACAGGCACTACTTCTCAATATGGCCCCTCCTTAAGAAATCCAACTAGCATTGCTCCAAGAATTGTCTCTTCCCAGCCCTGTTTCCTGAAGATCACATGGACTTACCCAAGCATGGAGATCCACCCCTGAGGTCCTGCTCGAGGTTCCAGTCCAACGCCACCCATCCAGAGCTGTCAGAAGTTGGCGGGAGGGGAAGAGCAGAGAGGGACCTTTTTTGTTGTGGCACCCAGAACATGCCACGCCCTCCAGAGGGAAGCCTCCCTGCTCCCTTCCAGCAGGGAGATGCATCAACCATTGGGTGATGCTGCCTCCAACTGCTGCAGTGTTTAAGCTAAAACATCTCCAGACCCCCAGTCAGAATCAATGCTATTTCCTTAGGACTCATGTTTTGCTTCATTGTATTTTATAATCCCACTGCTTGTCACCTTGAGCATCCTGAAAGAGAGGCCGGGTATAAATATTTCAAAGAAATAAAAACTGCAGGCATGCACTCGAGGATGGAAAGAACCAATGGGATGCTTTTATTTCATCACATTCCCTATTTTATGTTTTCAAATTTCTGTAAGTTGCCACGGATATTTCTTTAAGAGACAGGGCATACATTTGTTACATCAATTTGTTGTTTGCTGTGTGGTACACACGCTCCCCCACCCCACCCCAAGCACACATCTTTTTAAAGAGGAGGAAAGCGCTGGATCCCCACCAGATGTAATGCAGGACAGACGCCCTGTGCCTTCAGTGGTCATACAGGAGGAGGAGTTTTAGCACCTTGTCACACAGAGGGGAGAAAGCTGTACCTGACAAAATTCTGTCTTGTTCAGACACACTACAGAAAGAGATAGGAGCCCTGCTCACCTCCTCTGCATCTGATCACTGTATGATCCCCCCTGCGCCATCCCAGGCCTTCACATCTCCAAGTGAGGTTCTGCTTTGAAACCCTGCCCTTAAGAAAAAAGAACTGCCAACCGCCAGGAGCAGGGCCTTTTCTGTAGTGGCTCCAGTGCTCTGGAACTCCAGGTGTGTTCCTCCCTAGACAAGCGAAAACACCTTAATTTATTCAGTCATTTGAGGATTAGTGGAGATTATCACGGTATTTTCATACTTTTGAACTTTGTGGTCTATAAATACCATAAATAATAAATCAATAACAACTTCCCCAACTAGTCACCCAGGAATGGCTTCCTGGTTGATCCCAAGAGCAGCCCCAGGTGGCAAAAGCTGCTGCTGCTGCCACCTCACCTCCCCACCTCCCACAAGGCTGAATGAGCTCAGGCTAGCACCTGGAATTTATGTTTAATTCCGGAATTAGGGAAGGCCTAACCAAAGAGAGAGGGGGTGGTGTGTTTTTCTCAGCATTGGGTCACTGCAACCAGGCGCATGCTGCGCACTGTTCTATTACAGCACAGCGCAAGTGCAGAAAAGGACACTGGAAAAAGACCTCAGAGCCTTCAGCTTTTTATCTTTTTTACACAAGCAACTTTCTAGTCCTTGAAAGCTGCAAAGACAGATCTGGAAGAGGTAGGCGATGCCTTGTGCACTCTTGGGAGGAGGGAGGGAGAGCTGAGCAGCATTCCCAGCACCCTGCTCCGGCTACTTCAGCCCTCCAGATGAAGAACCAGAAGAAGATTCAAGGGGACAAATGTCCTGAATTGCTTACTGCACCCACCCACCCGCCCACCTATTCCTTATACACACAGAGAACCTTTCCCCAGGCCAATAAGGATTCTGCAGGACAAACTACTGCCTGAGGGAATTATACTAGAAACTGCAGTCTGAAAAAGGAAAATGTGACCTACAAAAGGACAGCCGGCATGTGCAGGAAGGCCAGAAGAAAACGGCATCCCCTGTTCCCCCCTCCTCTCTCTCTATGCTCAGCAAACTCAGCAAGTTGCTCTCCTCTAACAGCTGAGGGCCCCTCATTTCTGTGCCTTGCCACTCAGCTCCACCCCCCTCTCTCCATCACCTTCCCTAAAAAATGAGGACAGGATCTGTATCTCAATAAATTTAAAATATCACCCTGACCTCCAGCCCAACCCCATTTCGTAAAACATTTCTGAACTCAGAGAAAAAGTTCTACGTGGCTCCCCATCACCCCTATTGGTTTCTGCTACCTCCAACAGAAATTCTGATCCTCCAGCTGCTTTCAATGCCATTTAGTCTCCATTTTGGAAAGTTCCCCCACCAGAAAAAAAGAAAAATGGGAGGCCACACACCACTAGGGCGATCCTATGGAAAGGGGGAGGGCAAGGCTTCTGTATCTTCAAAGGTTGCATAGAAAAAAGTGAATTGCAGCAGGGGTCACTTGTACGCATGCAGCACCTGGTAAAATTCCCTCTTCATCATAACAGTTAAAGCTGCAGGACAAATGCCCTCTTTTGTATCTGGTCACTCTAGTATAGCTAGAGGCAGGCTTCTGCATTTTTAACAGCTGTGGTGAAGAGGGCATTTCACCAGGTGCTGCATGCATACAAATGACACCTCCAGAAATCCCCTCTATCACAACAGTTAGATACAGTTAGACCTGCCCCAGAAAGGGCTTTGCTTTCTGGGTGGGCATCAGTAGGAGCCCCCCACTGAGGAGCCCACTCTGCCATGTCTTGGCGCATCGAGGCCTGGACAGGCCTCCATCTCACTGGAAGAAGCGAAGCCCACAGCAGAGGCGCACCTGGCACCTAATCCACTCCCAATCAGAAGGCAGATCAGTTTGGCCTCCTCCCTAGAGATGTAAAATTTCCAGAAACGTTGAAGGCATGGGGAAAAAACCATTTTTAACCGGGGTTTTTTTTTGGGGGGGGGGGATGGATTTTTTTTAAAAATAAAAATAAAAATGCAATATTAGCACTTTTTACAGATTGGAAGTCATTTTGTTACTTTAGGAACAAAAAATGTAATTATGTACAAGTTGGTTTGGCATAAAATTATCACATTTGGTATATTAAAAGTACAGTGTATTGAAGCAATCATTACAAATTGAATTTACTTTTTAAAATTTGTACTTTAAAAAAAAAACAAAAAGAGCTACAAGCTCCTGAACTGTAAGGAACAGTTTATGAAGAGCAAGCAAGAACTAAGAAAAAAGGGGGAAATTTAATCAGACTCATTTTCTGAGCTTTCACTATGAGTTTCAGTCTCTGTTTCAATGGCTGTGCTCCCTAGAGGCAGAAATGCATCTTGTTCTTGCATTTCAGAATTGTAGTCTCAGTTTGCAACCTAGGACTTGCTTGTCCTCGGTGCACAGGAATTGTAATAATTTGATACTGTACATAGTTTTTAGAAATCATTTGGAGAAGTAAATATATCAACACCTTGTCTTAAACATTTTATGCATCATGCTAAAATAAAACATTCCATAATCCATTCTTTTCTTCATTCCCACCCTCCCCAATTTTTTTGGAAAAAACAAAAAAAGGCTTTGGGAAAAACGTTTTTTTCCCAAATTTTTCTGTTTTTTTTCCAGGCCTTTACATCTTTACTCCTCCCATCTCCCCAACACCTTAAGTTCCAACATTAGACACCCTCGTGGCAATTCTAAAATACCAACAATGCAGCTGAGCATTTATACAGTTCAAAGTGAACTAGCAATGAATCCAGCAATCCTTGAAATACCTCTGTAAGGTAGGCCACTACCATCAATACTAGGGTGACCATATTTTGGAAACCAAAAAGGAGGACAACATGGCCACCCCAAGGGGGTGTGCCCACCAACATGGTCAGTCCCCAAAGATGGCCTTGGTCACATGTCTGATTTCACAGCACACAATTAAGACAAACCTGTTCTACGTAACATCTTAATGTTAAAATCACTGAGACATTCAGTGTATCTTAAATTAACTTCACTCCTGCCTTTGTAGCTTTTGCTGTACTGTAAAGCTTTTGCTCTACTCTGTGTGATACAGTCTCTCTTTCCCTCAAATATCTTTTCTGACTGCAAATCCTTCACTGGATGACTATAGCCTCACCTTTCCTAACATTTAACACTCTTTCACTATCACCTTTCTCATACCCATACTCACAGATTCAACATACTACCACTGAACAAATGAAGCAGTTGACAAGCATGGAAAAATCTAGTACAACAAACTAGCAAACTAGCATTAAGAAAGAGTATAAAATACTATTACCCTGAAAGCATTAGCCATGGAACAAAATGAACTAAAAGGTTGTTGTCACTTCTCACTAGCACCTCTTAGCTCGCTTCTGGTTTACCAGTGAGAAAGTAATCTAAAAAAGACAGGTTGCTTACCTGTAACTGTAGTTCTTCGAGTGGTCATCTGTGCAGTCACACACTATGGGCTCGCGCCGACGCCGAGCCTCACCTCGGAACTTCTAAAGCTTAGAAATTATTGGCGGGAACCCCTCCCCCCCTCCGTCCTATCGCGCATGCCTGGGTTCCCGCCTACCTCAGTTCCCTGAGACCGCCTTAGCAGTTTAAACCTGAGGTAGTGTAACTAAAAAAACCAAAACTTAATAGAAAAATGGCATGGCGATGACACTCGTAGACCACCACAAGCGAGGTCTAGAGGGGACGGTGGGGGGGTTGTGTGACTGCACAGATGACCACTCGAAGAACTACAGTTACAGGTAAGCAACCTGTCTTTCTTCTTCGTGGTCTCTGTGCATCACACACTATGGGCGAGTAACTAGCAATCACTTACTGGAGGAGGGTAGACTCGCTTGTCCATTATTACTGTAGAATCGAAGATAGGACCGCACGTCCAAAACTGGCGTCGTCCCTTGCCCTGACGTCCAATTTATAATGCGACACAAACGTGGAGACCGACGACCATGTAGCAGCTCTACAGAGTTCTGGAATAGAAATGCCCCTAGAAAGTGCTGTAGATGCAGCCATTGCTCTCGTGGAGTGTGACCTTAACCCCATTGGGAGCTCTCTTTTCGCCAGCTCATAAGTCAGAGAGATGGTGTGGATAATCCATTTGGCGAAACGTTGTGCCGATACTGCGTGGCCTTTTGTCTTTCCTCCATAGGAAACGAATAAACGCCTGGATAGTCGAAAGGACTGTGTTCTATCCTTATAGAAGGCCAATGCCCTTCTAACATCAAGAGAATGCAACCTTGCGCCCACGGTGTCAGTGGCGTCCTGGAAAAACGTTGGAAGGACAATGTCCTGGTTCACATGAAAATGAGAGATAACCTTTGGTTTAAATTCTGGTCCCGGTCGCAGGACAACCTTGTCCCTGTAGAACTGTGTGTATGGAGGATCCAGTACTAACGCGCAGAGTTCCGATGCTCGCCTGGCGGAAGTGATGGCGACCAAGAAGGCAACCTTAAAAGATAATAACCGCAGGTCTATCGTTGCCATTGGTTCGAATGGCTTGTCGGATAATGCTGCTAAAACCACCGATAAACTCCACTGTGGGACTATTCTCCTTGTTGGCGGATGGAGATTAAGCAGACCCTTGAGGAAACGTTTGGATAATGGGTGAGAAAATACTGAATAACCTTGTATAAGGTCATGATTTGCTGATATCGCCGCCAGATAAACCTTTATCGACGTCTGTCGTAGGCCTCCTTCATGTAAAGACGTTAGGAAGGATAGAATCTCCTCTATCCCGGAGGAGCGCGGGGAGCCTCTTCTCTCGCCATAGAACGATTGAAAACGCCTCCACTTCGTATCATACGATCTTCTCGTGGACGGTTTTGTAGCTTCTCTGAGGATACTCTGGACAGTGGCCGGCAGATCTAGGTGTTGCCATCTTGCCGGATTCTCCACGCTGTCAGCTTTAGTTTCTGAGGATTTGGATGGTGCACTCTGCCCCTGTCCATCGTGACGATGCCGTCTGTCCTTGGCATTTGGGCGTATTCCCCGTTGGCTAGATGAAGGAGGGGAGCGAACCAAGCCTGTCTCGGCCACCACGGGGTAATTAATATGGCGTCCGTCTTTCCGAGCCGTAGTATTGCCACCACCCTTGAAATGAGGGGAAACGGGGGGAAGGCATAAACAAGGCCCGGCCCCCAAGAGGTGCTGAATGCGTCTCCCAGAGAGCCCTTTCCAGCCCCTGCCCTGGTGCAGAAGCGTTCGCAGATTGCATTTTCCGCAGATGCGAAAACGTCCATACTTGGGGTCCCCCATCTGCTGCATAGATTGGAAACTGCGCTGGGGCTGAGCTCCCACTCGTGTGCACTGGAGAAATTCCGGCTGAGCTCGTCCGCATACACGTTGTCTGTTCCCGCTATATGCACGGCGGATAAACGTATGCCCTGCGAGATCGCCCAATCGAAAATGACCAACGTCAGGTCGAGGAGTTTCATGGAGCGTGTCCCTCCCTCCTTGTTTATGTACCAGACTACTGACATATTGTCTGATACAATCCTGACGTGGCTGTTTGACACATAGTCCTTGAAGGCTACCAATGCCTTCCGTACAGCTAACAGCTCTAGAAAATTGATGTGTCGAACCCTCTCCTTGGGGTGCCACTCTTCCTGTACCGTCAAATGTCCGCAATGTGCTCCCCATCCCCGAAGTGACGCGTCCGAGGTGATTGACCTGGACGGGCTTGTGTCTACAAACGGCAGTCCTAACTTTAAGTTCGTCGGAACCGTCCACCAACGGAGCGACTGGTGCAGGGACTCCGGGATGTGGACCCGCACCGTGTTGGGCTGACGTAAAGGGTCGTATACTGAGAGGAGAAACATCTGCAGTGGTCTCATCCGTAAGCGTGCCCACCTTACTACATAAACTGTGGATGCCATAAGGCCCAGCAGTCTCTGCAAAGTAATTATCCTGTGAGAACTGACGCTCAGCATCTTTTGCGCCATATCGTGTATTCTGTACCGTCTGTCTTTGGGCAGAAAGGCTCTCCCCACTGCTGAGTCGAGCAGTGCTCCTATAAATTGGATCCTCTGTGTGGGTTGGAGTACCGATTTTTCCGTGTTTAGCACGAGGCCTAGGGACTTCAATAAGCTCGTCACCGTTGCAACGTCCCGTACCGCTTGTGACTGGGATGGAGAGACGATCAGCCAGTCGTCTAAGTACGGGTAAATTTCTACCCCCAGAGGTCGCAGGTATGCGCATACGACTGCCATGCATTTCGTGAAAACTCTGGGGGCAGTCTTCAGCCCGAACGGCAGGACGTTGAATTGGAACATCTCCGTTCCGATAATGAACCTTAGGAAGCGTTGATGGGCCGGATGAATGGGGATGTGAAAGTAGGCGTCTTTTAAATCCACAAGGGTGAACCACATATTCCCACGGAGCAATGGGAGGACAGATCCCAGAGTGACCATCCTGAACTTTTTGGGTATCAAGTAATCGTTGAGTAGCCTTAGATCTAAAATCGGGCGTAGGCCGCCATCTCTCTATGGGACTGTAAAGTACCGGGAGTAAAACCCCCCGCTCCCCTCTGAGATGCTGACTGGGGCGATAGCCCCCTTCTGGAGGAGAGAGGCCACTTCCTGCAGCAGAATGGTGGAGGCAGGTGTGAACTTCAGCACTCCCGTTGGGGGGATAGTGGCGAACTCGATACGATATCCCTGTTGAACAATATCCAACACCCATTTGTCCGTGGTAATCCGGGTCCATGCCCTGTAGTAAGGGAGTAATCGGCGACGGAAGTGTGGGAATGGCTGGTGGGGAGGTAAGTCAAAGACGTTGCTTTGGATTGGACTCCTGTCTGTTGCGGTTCTGTCTTGCTCTGTTTGGTTGGTACGACCGTTGGGAGCGGAAAGATTGTGACGGTTGGAAACGCGGTTGTTGCTGCTGTCGGAATGAGGGCTGGCGAGGTTGATAAAACTGTTGTCTTGGCCAGCGACGCGGGCGGTAAGTCTGTGATGGGGCCGGCTGGTAGAAGCCCATCTTTCTGGCCGTCATCCGCGCCTTCTGGATAGTATCCAATTGCGCGTCTGTCGTGGCATTAAATAGACCTTCTCCGTCGAATGGGAGGTCTTCTATCCTCGCTTTTGATTCCTGTGACAAATTCGACGAGCGAAGCCACGCATGCCGCCGCAGGGCTACTGATGCTACCATTGATTTAGATAGACAGTCCGCCATATGTCGCGCAGTGCTAAGCTCCTGCCTAGCTAACGCCGAGGCTTCCTGCTGGAAAACATGAGCCGCTACTTTTATTTCGTCAGGGAGGTGCGCGTGCAGTGCCGTGACCTTCTCCCATATAAAAAGGTGATAACGCGCCATGAGTGCCTGGTAGTTGGCGATCTTAACTGCCAATGCAGCCGAGGAGTAGACCCTTCTCCCGAACGCGTCGAGCTTCCGTCCCTCCTTATCGACCGGCGCAGAGTGGGATTTAGATGTTCTTCCCTGGGCCGACTCTACAACGACTGAGTTCGGTTTGGGGTGCTGTAGAAGAAACCCTGCGTCCTTTTGTTGAATCTTATACAGGGCGTCGACGCGTTTTGATACTGGTCCTGTGGACGCCGGTGTGTGCCAAGACTCTTTCAACGTACGCAATAGCGTTGGTAAGAGCGGCATGGCTGATACAGAGGTGGTGTCACTGTACATGACGTCATACGCCACATCAGTCGCGGGGTCCTCTGATTCTGGGACCTCAATCCCCAAAGACTCGGCCAAGCGTTGCATTTGATCCATGAACGACACCACCTCCACGGATGGCGACGCACGCTTGTCGGTGCCCACGTTCTCGTTCGGCGAGGGCATTGATGGGTGTATTACTGCCGACGCCTCCGAAGAGTCAGATGCATAATCCTCTTCCGATGTAGGCTGTGGTGCTCGAATGACCATGGCCCCGAGGGGGGGCACCGGAGACTCGGGCCTGGGTTCAGCATGGCAAGGCGCTGAGATAGACGCAGACGGAGGTCGTCTAGGTGGCAGCGGTGGCACAAATATTGGGTCCGCATCCTGAAGTCTCCTCCCCGTAAACTGGTCAAACAATGGTTTTCTTGGAAGCGGCTCAGGCTGTGAGGACCACGACCTGACAGATCTTGGGGAAACCCGGCCCCACTCCTCCGCCGGTATCGACTCTGTTCCTAGAGGAGAATGGTGTGGAGGAGTCCAGGTTGCTAAAGGATCAAAGGGGAATTCCCCTAACTCTGACGTCGGAGATACTGTAAGTCGTGCCGATGTCGAGGGGACTTGCCGCGTTACCCGAGGTGATTCCGGGCGTTTTATCTTCTTCGGTACCGAGGGCGTTCGATCCCGACGCGCCGGTACCGGAGGAGTCGACGTCGACGGCCATGCGACCGGTATCGACACCGAAGCCGCCGGCGACGGGAGCGATCTGGTCATCGGTGTCGGCGAGGTGGTTGGTACCGACGCAGCCTTCGGTGTCTGTTTGCGTCCCACCGACGTCGTTTCCGACTGCGTGTGCCGATGCTTCGGCTTCGACGACCCCTTCTCCTTCTCCTTCTTTCGCTTGTCTTCTGCCACCCGTATTGGGTCTTTTTTCTGCCGCTTCGCCTTGCCCGCATCAGCGGGAAGGGAGGGCTTAGATTTTTTTGGGCGTGAGCTCGACTCCGTCTGTGGCTCTGCGCTCGACGTCGGTACCGTCCTCGGTACCGAGCCCGGTACCGAAGCGGGAATGTCCACCGTTTCCAACGCCCGCTTCCATAGCAGCGCCCTGAGCTTGTTAGCCCGATTCTTTCTTGTTTGTCTCGAAAAGCTGAGACAATGCGGGCAGGTATCCACAACATGGGCTTCCCCTAGGCAAAGGAGGCACTTGGAGTGTCCGTCTGAAAGCGTTAGCTTTGCCTTGCAGCCTGTGCAGCTTTTGAACAATGAAGTGTGCGCCATCTTAGAGGCCATGTTTTGGCGGGAAGACAAACTGGTTCGCGGGGGGGGGGGGGTTGGGTTTACCTCCTTGGAGGTTACTTCCACGGAGAACCCCGGTGGTCCGAGAGCCGCAAAAGGCGGACCCCTGTCTATATATTAAGAAAAACAACTATATACACTATAACTCTAATATAACATAAAGAGTAATTTAAAAAATTTTTTTTTTTTTTTAAATTTTTTAGGTTAAAGAAGAAAGAAGAAGTAGAAGAAGAAAAAGATGAAGAAAAGCTCAGAAGAAAGGCAAAAGAGCGGAAGAAATATCAAGTTCTAAGCTACGAACGGACCAGTGAGTTCCCTGTGAGGCAACCAGCAAGGCGGTCGAAGAAGAACTGAGGTAGGCGGGAACCCAGGCATGCGCGATAGGACGGAGGGGGGGAGGGGTTCCCGCCAATAATTTCTAAGCTTTAGAAGTTCCGAGGTGAGGCTCGGCGTCGGCGCGAGCCCATAGTGTGTGATGCACAGAGACCACGAAGAAGAATGTGTCATTATATCTCTGGTTCATTAGCCATGTAAACAAGACCATGGTCAGTAGCAATACAAAGAAAGGCCAGAACAGATGTTCATTATCACAATGCCAGACAACTATCTCCTGAATTTACATTGCTTCAGTGTGCAGAGAACAGAAATCCCAATCAGGGACCCAAAGAAAACTTCCCAAAGAAACCTCAGAAAAAAGTCCCACTGATTTCAATAAAGCTTACTCCCAGATAAATTAATATAGGATTGCAGACTCTTCACATATGTTCAACTTACTCTAGCAAGTGCAAGCCCCTCCTGTCAAGAACAACTATGCACTCATGAGAACCTAGCCTCATGGATCATGCAACCAGCAGGTGCTCTCCAGAAAGATGCCTTCCGAGCCTAGGAGATCCAGACACACTCAGACAAGCCAAGACAAGCCACACTATGCACTCACATATTATCTTGCTGAGACAGAAAATTATTGGGACAAGACAATACTTTGTAATCGACCAGACATTACAGTCATAAACAAGAAAAACATCTACCTCATTGACTTAGCAATATGTAATGACAAAAATGTTGCAGAAAAGGAATAAGAGAGTAAAATATACACCAATGGCTATGGAAATTAAAGAACTGTGCAGCAGGAAAAAGTTACAATTATTCCGTTAATCACATCAGTCACCAGCATCATATCATTTTTTTTACAGAAAACCTTCAGAAACTAGGCATATCAAAATATATCCACACCAACATCCAGAAAGCAGTCATACTTAAAACATTTTTTAAGAAGGTTGAACAATTATCAGCAATTGTTTCAAAATATACATCATTGGAGAGCAATGGAGAGGAAGGTCTATGGGTCAAAATGCATTATTTTAAAAATGAATTACTATCTTCTAGCACCAGCTAGATACCCACCTCTTCCTTTGCACTATGGAAGCAAGTAGGCACAAACAACTCAAGCAAAGTAGGTGCCAGTCAGACCTCTCTGTGGTAGGGTGACCAGATATATTTAAAGGCCCATGCAGGTAAGTGGGGGGGGGGCTCCTGTCTCCCGCCTCGCGCTCCTTACCTGCAGGGGCAGCTGCTTCCCTCCAGTGCTCAAATCTACTGAGAAACAGGCTTCGCAGCCTATCCCTCAGTAGCGTGCCAGGTGATGATGTCACCTGGCGTGCTACTGAGGGACAGGCCACGAAGCCTGTTTCTCAGTAGATTGGAGCACCAGAGGGAAGCGGACGCCCCGGCAGGTGGTGGCGGGGGGGTCCCCCCACCCGAAACACCACCACCAAGCCACCCCCCCAAAAAAACCAGCCCGGACCTACCGGGTCTGCCGCCGCTCTCCGCCGCTGCCGCGTGACCCCCCCCCCCCCCGCAGCCCCAGGTTGCCCCTGCCGCCCCCCGTTTGGCCCTGATCGCCCCAGGTTTCCCGGTTAGGACCAGGAAACCCCAGGAGATCTGTCACCCTACCTGTGGACAGTATTCCACAACAGGGGGCTACTACTGAAAAGGCCCACTCCCAAGTAACTCTGCACCACACCACAGCATATGAGGGCACTTGGAACACGACCTCCAATAACCAAGGGCACAAGTAGGACTATATGGAAAGTAAGTCAATGAGATTTACTTCTGAGAAAGCAAGCATAGGATTGTGCTGTGTGCCCCAAATTTAGATCAGAATCCAAGGAACCTATATCCAAGAGGTTCATGCACCCAAGCACTGCTAATCAGTTTTCAACTGAAAGGTGTTCCAAAAGCAGTGTGTAAGGTTTGCTATTCAAAGGAGGAACAGCTGAAGTCCTTACTCTATGTCTGACATTCAAACAATCGCTCAGTCAATTTCACATGCCCAAGGAGGCATTGGACATGTTTCTCAAAAAGCCACACACCATGCTGCATGTCCAAAGAGAACTTCAAAAGCAGTTTGCGATTTGGGATAGGGGAATTACTATTAAAAGAGAGAAAAAGCCAAAAAACCCCACTGAGCAAGTACAAGTACTGGAGTAACTGCAGCAGCTCTGTGCATCCCAGTCTAGAAAAACAGCTACAACATTTTTATTTTATTTCTATAATTCCTTTTGATACAGAAGAAACCCCAAGGCAGCTTACATAAATTACATTAGGCCTATCTCTATCCCATACAGAGTATTTGTCTTAAATCAGGATGTTGCTGCAAGTAAAAAAGAATTCATTATTTTTTTCCCTTCTGTCTTCTGAAATTTTCCTAACAGAAAGAATGGAGATATTAGGAAAAATATATGGAACATATGAACAGAAACATTTATTGGGCTGTACTGAAAAAATAAAATGCCAAAACAGACTTTACTCATATTTGCTAGGGTGACCAGATAAAATCCAGGTCAGGGCTCATGTAACTTTAACAGTTGTAGAGAAAAGGGAATTTTAGCCAGGGTCATTTGTATGCAATTAGTTCCTGGTGAAATTCCCTCTGCATCACAACTGTTAAAGTTGCAGGGGCCCTGCCTTCTTTTGTATATGGTCACTCTAGTATAGTGCCTGCAACTTTACCTGTTGTGATGAAGAGGGAATATCACCAGGAACTAATTGCATACAAATAACACTGGCTGAAATTCCCTTTCCTCTGCAACTATTAAAGTTACATGGGCCCTGACCTGGATTTTATCTGGTCGCCCTATATTTGCCATGATAACCCATTATGCAGAACTACCCACTTTCTGCTCCAAAGAATAGTGCTGCTCTAAATGATATCCTATTAAAATTATACACAAACTAATAATCTTCAGTAGCATGCAATTATTTATTTATACATTTTCAGGTTCTTTTCCAGAACTGGACCAACAATTTCCAGAAGTTCTATTAACTCAAAGATCTGCACACTTTGATTTCTGTTGGTATGCTGATCCCTACATAGGGGTAGCAAAAAAGTACCTGATAAAAATTAAAAGACTGAACATTAAAAAAAGTTTTAAAAAATCAATATACAAAATTTAAAACCATAAAACATAAAAACTGCTGATATTTAAAACATTTTAAACTTTTAAGCCTGCTTATAATGCCGTTACCTGACGGTCAGGCGGCCACTGCCGTGCCAGGCCAAGAAGAGGACCAGGCCAGGCTGCGGTTCCAAGGGCCAAAGCCAGGCCAGGCTTCTGCTGCACCTAGCAGGCCACCACACCAGGCCAGACCACTCACTGCTGCCTCTCTCTCACGCGCAACCACCTCCAGCCATCCAGGTTCCTTGTGCATCATCACAATGGCAACAACAAAGAGCCCAGATAAGTACAGGGCCCGAAGAGGCACTAGGACCCCTGATCTACCATGGGCGGCCTTCAGAATGCCCGTTTTGGCCACTTCCGGAAGTGGCTGAAACAGGCTTTCCGAGGCCTGCCTATGGCAGATCAGGGGTCCTAGTGCCTCGTCACCATGACAACGATGCACTAGGACCCCGGATCTGCCATGGGCAGGCCTCGGAAAGCTTGTTCCTGGAAGTGGCCAAAATGGGCATTTCAGGAGGCTAAATTTCTGGATTTGGCCCCCAAAATCAGGATTTTCCCCCAGACCTGGTCCCCCCCATTTCCTGGGCCTGTCTGGGCAAAACTGGATGGATGGTCACCCTAATCAATACCCTCCTTGTAAGACCAAGAGAAAAGGTTTCTGGCCTAAAACTACTTTGGGAGTTCATGGCAGAGGCAAGGTTGGATGTGTGTTGTGGGTGGGGGGATGATGATGATAAATCCATAGTTGGGTAATACCCTTATTATGACCAATCAAAATTCCACAAAATTATGCAAGCTTCTGAGTTTCCCAGTACTCTTCATCAGGCAAACAGTGGAGGATTGGGGGGGGGGAGGGAAGAAATACAGTCCAAAACATTGCTAGGGTGTTTGGGCCCTGATATCTGCAGCTTAGATCAGCCCAGCCCCAAAATTGAGATCTGCAGTCTGAATGAATTAGCCAGTGGTAGGTATTGCAGGTATCAGATCTCAGCTAGCCATGCATGCTGGGAAACTGGAGTGATAGCTGATCTCTATTTCCAAAAACAGAAAGGGCAGCTGTAACTCAGATCTGCTTCTTGACTTGGGTGAAATACACAGGTTCCTGAGGTGGCCAAAGTAACCAGAATGATTTCATCAAGGTATAATTGTGTATTATTATTATTATTATTATTATTCCCTAAAAACCTTCACAGCAGAGCTCAGGGTGAAGCTTTCCCAGGCCAAACCACACCAACCTTCAGCCAAGTTCCACTTGCTTGCTGAGCAAAACTTCCCTTGCTTTTGTTCTGTTCGGTGGTGGTGGTGGATGAATCCTCTGTGTGGCAATGCACTCTTAAGAAGCTGAGCCAAACCCAAGCCCTTTTCGACAGCAGCAGCAGCAGCAGCAGCAGCAGGGTGGCCAACAAGTGCTCCCAGAGGATGGCAACAAAAGCCTTGTCCATCAGGTGCCCATTTGAGGAAGAAATGAACACACAGACAGGGGCTAACCAGGGTAGCGAGGCTTAGCCCTGACCTGCTGCCTGCACGGGGCCATAGCAGATCATGTGCACAGGAACAGATGCATGTTGGCATGGGGAATCCACTAAAACAGTCCACTCAAGTGCCTGGAGGTAGAGGGCATAGCCAGCAGGCACAATCCCACCCATCCCACTTCACAGGAACACCTAAACAAGACTCAAGACAACTCTCCATAAGAGATTAAGAACGTGCCTTTAAAAGAGTACAATGCAGGTGGGGTTTATTTCTTCATTCTGCTGTTTACCAGCCCTTCAAGCTCCTCTTTTCCACTGTGACAGGGGTCAGCACTTGACCTTTTGCTCTTCAGTTTAAAAATGCAAACAGCACAAAACCTGATCAGAGAGTGGCTCACTGCCAAGGCTGCAGGACTGCAAAATGTGGCCGATATCATATGCCCCTGGGCTGGCCACATTTGGGCCAGACGAAAGGGCTTTTATCTAGATGAAAAGAGGCAGCATTCTCTTAAAAAAACAGACAAACAAAAAAACCTGCTTTCTCTCATGGCAGCCATGAACACAACAGAGAGACAGACTTGGCTCATACCTCACAATGACCATGATGGCTTTAAATAACCCATCATGGGTCATCATGCCATTTTTAACCTATAATAGCTTATTTGGCCAAAATAACCAACTCTGATAATCCACGGTTTGCAGAATGAGTTATTTAACCCATTGTGGGTTATCGTGTAATGTGGTGATCTCAGTGGGTTGTTGTGGCTGGCTACAGAGATGTGCAGCAACAGCGGTCAAAACAACTGCCACTCTGCTCTTCGCCGGAATACTGCTTAGGAACACATTAAAGTGATCAAGCCAGCAGTGTAGAGAAGGCAGGCTATGAGGTTTGGTCCTGATCCTGTATGCCCCCAAGACGTTATAAGCAACTCCTGCTTGTTAGTGCACCTGGGATTTTCACTGCTTTCACAGCTACTGCTGGGTTTTCATGGTGCATCTGGTGTCTCCTTAGTAGAGGAGGCTAGCTATGAGGTTTGGTCCCAATTCTGCAAACCCCAAAGTTTTCTAGGCATCTCGCCCTTTTGGGGAAAGTTGGGATTTTTACTCCTCTGGAGTAAATGCACAGAGGTTCGATGGTGGATCAAGTGCCTCTGGACAAGGATCATACAATCATAGAATAGTAGAGTTGGAAGGGGCCTATAATAGGGTGACCAGATAAAATCCAGGTCAGGGCTCATGTACCTTTAACAGTTGTAGAGAAAAGGGAATTTCAGCCAGTGTCATTTGTATGCAATTACTTCCTGGTGAAATTCCCTCTTCATCACAACAGTTAAAGGTGCATGCACTATACTAGAGTGACCATATACAAAAGAAGGCAGGGCCCCTGCAACTTTAACAGTTGTGATGCAGAGGGAATTTCACCAGGAATTAATTGCATACAAATGACACTGGCTGAAATTCCCTTTTCTTTACAACTGTTAAAGTTACATGAGCCCTGACCTGGATTTTATCTGGTCACCCTAGTTTGGCTACTCTCGGCTTTTGCTCCCTTTAAAATCAAGAACAGGAGAGGCTGTGTGTGGAGTTTGGTCACAATCCTGGCAACCTCCAAGGTTTTTTAGCTATGTCCTCCTTTTGGGGGCACTCGGGATTTTCCCTCCTTGGTGAGTTATTGCATAGAGGTTTGATGGTGGATAAGGTGTCTCTTGATTGGGGGAGGCTGTATATGGAGTTTTGTCCTGATGCTGCAAACCTCCAGCACTTCAGATGTGAAACAACACCACTGCTCAGGCAGGAGAACTGCAGCAGGATAGGAGGGAAGAGCTGAGTCAAATTACAAACAGCAGCTTAATAAGCTACTCACAGCCTGCTTGTGTGGTGGGGGATCATGGGCTATTTAAGAAACAAGTTACTGTGAGTAGCTTATTAACCCATCATGGCCTATCATGATGTCCGAACGCAGCCGGAGAAAGGCAAAGAGGCATCCATTTTGCTTGCTGGATGCCATTCTTGCAAAACACCTGCAGAAGACTGAAGTTAGAATGCCCTGAGATCTTAGAGAGGGCTGTACCACTTCTGACTACAGGTGGGGGAACCCCACCTTTGAATGCTGCCCTGCATAAATAAACTCGTTGCAAGAAAAACAAATACCATTTGCAGAGTATTTTTTTTCAGGGAGGGAAATGCTGCAAGAAATGTGTGTCCTCAGTCATTTAAAGCCAATACTATCTGTCCTGCCAGCTCAGGGGTATGCTGCCTGTGCAGACCGGGCCTCAGCCCATCTCCATCCATGGCACAGTCAACCCCACAATTCACCCACTCCAGGGTCTTCAGTTCACTCAAGTCCTCCAAGGCAACACACCACAAATACCCCGTAGCTGAAACTGTACGCTCAAAAGTAATTTTGAAATGCAGGCACCTGTGCCGCTCTATTAGGGGAAATGTCCACAGGCAGCAAGAGCACCACAATGCCTTCATAAGGACCAACCAACTTAGGGATGTCAGGATACAGTGGGCCCACCCAGCCCAGAACTGTCGAGACTGATGGGCAGAAAGGTGTCCCCACCCAGAGTTTCAGGCAGGAGTTTTTCCAGCCTTACCTAGAGATCCTGTTGGGGACGGAACAAGAAACCTTGTGCATGCAAAACAGAGAGTCATCTGCCAGCATCCAACTTCCCCAAAACTCTTCTTTAGGCTAGATGTTAAGGAAGGCAGGAGAAGGAACTGATGCTGGGCCTGATGGGAGCCCAAAGTCTGCAGCTGGTGAAAGTCCTTAGATGCTATTTGCATTTCTTTTGCCAGAGTTTGTGTTTCTTTTAGTTCACCTCATTCCAGTTTCTGAAGGAAGCCTTATTTCCCCTAAGAGCTCCCTGACTCTGCTTGTTAACCATGCTGGGGGCCTCTTGGCCTTGTGACCTGCCTTTCCTGACCTGTAGGTTCTGGCTGGCCCTATAGTGGACAGTGAAACAAAAAAAGAGCTAGGAGAGAGAGTCATACTATGACCAGATTTAGCAAATATTTCATTTGTGATCTCCTCAAGGAACATGTTACAAGCATAGTGAAAAGCACACCCTTATTTGCAGGCTGTTTTATCCAGACAAGAAAGAAGGGCTTTTGGTCAACTGGGGAAAAAGCCAATCTGGGGCATTTTGAATGAGGCAACGCTCCCTGAAGACTGGAGGGGGGGGGGTGTGCTCTTGGAACCAGATGGCCAAAAGTGCTTTTGTACAGCTGCGGTTCATGAACCAGCTGCACGCTTTTCTGAAAAAAAACTGATTTGGCCACATCCAGATTGGACTACTGTACAGAATTTGTGTGAGGCTGCCTTTGAAGAGTGTCCACAAACTGCAGCTGGGGCCAGCATGCTGACTGGGGCTCGACAGTTAGAGCAGACGCCTCCAGTACAATTTGACCAGCAGCAGGTCTCAGTCCATTTCCAGGGGCTAATTATCTCCTATAAAGCCCTACACACTTGGGACCAGGACCAGCATCTCCCACAGGATTCTGCCCATGTACTGAGCTCTTCTGGGAAGGCTCTGCTCCATCCCCAGTCACCATCTGAATCACAGTTGGTGCCTATTTGAGGATAAGGCCTTCCTGGCTGCTATGCCCAGACTCCACGTCTCTCACTCTGGGACATCCAGGTATCCCTCTTTCCCCGTTACTCTTTTGGACACTGGTGAGAGTGGTTTGGTTTCAAAGACCATGTTGGCTACATTTGCTATTGATTTTATTGTATGGTGTCTGTGGCTGTACGAGGACTGGGGTCCCCTTTTGGCTTATAAACATTAAAATAAACAACAAATGTGTTTACAAACATCCTACTATCTGCATCAGTTCACATCGTTTTACTGACTGACTTATATTTTGTAGAATGTCATCTCTGCACATAGCACTTTGCAGAGTAATGTAAGCACAGAACAAGATCACCAGGTTCCCACCCCAAGTAGCTTACCATCAATGCTTGGCAGGAGTGGAACAGAGGGAGGGGACAGATATAATGGCGCCAAACCAACAAAAAGGGAAGGGATCAGGGTGGTGGTGGGGATCCCATTTGCACCATTTGGGAAACAGGAGCCAAGCAGACTGCAGATGCAGTGCCCCCCAGCAAATGCCAATCAGCATTCCCACCCTCCACCAGGCTCCTGTAGACATTGACCCCATTCTTTTAATCCTCTCCTCAGAATTATGAGATTTGCGATGGGGATGGGAAGAACCAAGCAGGGCTGTGAAGCCCTACCCAGCATCCCAGCCGCCACTTCCTCTAGCCCTAGGACATTTTGCTCCACAAAACCATGAGGACTGGAGCAGTTCCACCACAACCACCACCACCGCCAAATTAAAGCCAAGAGGCAGCAAGAGCCACATTCCAGGCTCTGGACCTGTACAGTGGAGATTGCAGGAATCCTGGGCTGCAGAGCCTGGCTCTAGGGAAACATAAGCTCGGAAGAGAGCAAGAGGGGACGAGGCTGCATGCTGGCCCATCTAGGAAATGTCAACAGCCCCCTCCCTCCCAATCTGGGACTCTTGCCATCTAAGAGGGAAAGGGAATCCCAGAACTTTGGGCCTGGCGGAGGCTGATGCCAACCTACCGCTCCTATTTCCTGCAGCCTCAGCAAATGGGGGGCTTCCTATTGCGTGGTGATTATTAAAGAGTTCCCTTCTCCGCGACATGAGTTTGCCACCTCCCCGCCTCCCAGGGCAGCCCCTGCTTCGCCCAGCAACACTTAAACTCCACACTAGTTAATGAATCCCCTGCTTAAAGAGGCTTCCCTATTAATACTCTGGAGTGGACCTGACGATGGAAATTAAAGCCACCACATTTGCCCAGCCCCCATAAGCCCAAAGCAACACTGTGCCTGCCGTGCAGAAGCTCTTCCGACATGAGCCGGGTCAGAAAGGGAGCAAGGCCATTTTTTTGCTAGGGAGGGGGTGGTGGTTGAGATTGCCTTGCAGGAGACACGAAACATCCACATGTATATTTATCCTTAACCCCTGTTGATCTGATATTTGCTTCATTAAAATCATGGATCTTTTTTAAAACAAAAATCTTTCTAGTTCACCGTTCTTCTGATGCACAAATATCTTGCCTGTCTCCCACTCCAACAGAGGAAGAGTAAAATCAATAATGCATGTAGGTGAGAGGCAAGGGGATAGCTTTGGCGCTGGACAGGAGAGCCACCAACCTTGACCTAAGACCCATCAGAACGTAGGCATGCACAGCCAAATTAGACCAAGATGGATCCAGCCAGCATCTTGTGGCTGGAGGTGGGCGCCAGATACCTCCAAGAAGCTCAAGGAGAGGAGGGCAGGAGCCTCTGTCCTCCTTAGGAGCATCAGAATTGGAAGACTAATTCTGTCGAACACAAGAAGACAGAAAAAATCTTGACTTTCATTAGTGATAATTTTCTCTTTCAAAAGGATGAAGTGGGCACAAGGGGATCTGCTACCTTGGATTTGGTTCTTACTAAGAGGGAGGAATTGATTGAAGATATTAAAGTGGTGGGAACTTTGGGTACAAGTGGCCACATGTTGTTAAGAGTTTGTGATTTTGACAAATAGCCTGGTTAAAAAAAAAACCCAGTCAAACACAAACCATGGATTTTAGGAAGGCTAATTTTAAGAAACTGATGATAATAATAATAAATTTATTTATTTATTTATTACCCGCCTCTCCCTCTGGATTGAGGCAGGGAACAACATCAAATACAAATACATAAAACTAATTAAAAACATATAACACTAATACATTATTAAAATAACAATAAAACTCTTAAAATTCAGCTAGGTCGGCCTGCCAGAACAGATCAGTCTTTATGTCTTTATGTCTTTCTTAAAGTCAAAAAGATTGTTAAGTTGACAAATCTCTTCCGGCAGGCCACTCCACAGTCTGGGAGTGGCAGAAGAGAAGGTCCTCTGGTTAAGTAGTAAGGAAGATACAATGGGAAGAAAACTTTAAAGTTAAAAGTGTTGTAGCCAGCTGAAACTTCTTGAAAAGGGAATTAAGGATAGCACAGTTTCAAACAATATCAATGAGGAAGAAAATGAAGATCTAAAGAAGCCGATGTGGTTGAACAAGCACCTCACAAAGGAGTTGAGACTAAGAAGGATGCTTTTTGGAAATGACAGGAGGGATTATGACCAAGGAAGTATACAAAACGTCAGCCAGAACTGTAGGAATGAGATCAGGAAGGCAAAGGCAAAACATGAGCTCAGGCTAGTAAGGGAGGCAAAAACCAGCAAAATGGGTTTCTTCAAATACGTCAATAGCAAGACGAAGACGGGGCGGGATATCCGTATGGATTAGATAAGTTGGGATCGTCTCTCCTCCCGGTTAAGAAGTAATAAAAAGGAAAATAACCCATCTTTAAAATTATCAAAACGTGAGTTTTAATTTTATTCAGTTATTGGACCCTTCACAGCACAAGAGAGGAAAGTATGCTGACTTAAAAACAATCAGGACTGTTATTAAACTCCTAATGATTCTGGGAGGGTTGCCAAGGCTCGGAAACTGATCACAAGGTCACGGCAGTAGCGCTTATCTTATTTGGATACTATTTTAAAATAAAACAAAGCATAATTGGATATCTACTGAGAATAATGGACATTAATAACTAAATAGCAAAGATGCAAGAGGTGGTATAACCGTGCTCCATAATTGCTGGCTGGATGCCAGATGAGCAGAGAGCGGGGAAGGAGCAGGAAAACCTCGCCACTGAGGTGGATTAGATCAAAAACTCACCCATCAGATAAGAGCTGGGCCTGTATGACTAGAAAGCAATCGATTGTTGATTCAGAAAAAGTAGTAAATATGATAGGGTGACCATATGAAAAGGAGGACAGGGCTCCTGTATCTTTAACAGTTGCAAAGGACAGGGAATTTCAGCAGGTGTTGTTTATGCATACATAACCTGGTGAAATTCCCTCTTCATCACAACAGTTAAAGCTGCAGGAGCTCTGTCTCTTGACCATGAACAAAAGAGGGCAGGGCTTCTGCAGCTTCAACTTTGTGATGAAGAGGGAATTTCACCAGGTTCTGCATATATACAAATGACACCTGCTGAAATTCCCTTTTCTATGAAACTGTTAAAGATACAGGAGCCCTGTCCTCCTTTTCATATGGCCAGCCTAAAATATGACGAAAGGAAAAGCGGGCCCATCGCAGACCAGAAGTGGGAATCACAAAAATGGAGCTAAGCCAGGAGCTGTAGTCAAAATATCGAAACCACAAGCAGCACAAACAGAGCAAATGCCTTCTGCAGACTTACTGGCTAGCACCCAGGGCATGTTGGACAGGCAGAAAACAGATCTGATGGATGAGGTGAAAAAGGAGATTCAGAAGTTGCAACGGGAGCTACAAAATGGCCTTCAAATGATCAACGTTAAACTTGTATCCTTGGAATAACAAACAGATCAGAATAAAGATAATATAAAAAAACAAGAAACCATATTACAAGATATGGATCTACGCTTAATTTCTATGGAAGACAGAGACACAAGAATGAATATTCGCATCAGATCCTTCCAGGAACAGCAGGGGGAAAACTCAAAGATTCTGAAAGACAAAATAATGGAATGGATTAAGGAGATGGATCCTCAAATGGCATGGGATGATGTAGATATTGAAAGGATCCACAGAGTTGGACCTAAAAGGAGTGGGATGGTCCCAAGGGATATAATGGTAAGATTTGCCAGCTACTACAAAAAAGAAAAATTGATGCAAGCAACTAGACGTGCCGGTCAATTGATGTTCCAGACTTCGCAGTTACAGGTCTACAATGACTTATGCACTCAAACAATTCAATGGAGGAAAAGTGTAAAGCTGTGTACAACAACGCTGCGGAATAATTCAATTGTTTATAGCTGGGGATACCCAGTATTTCTGAGATTTACGTATCAGAGGAAATGACACAGAATAACATTGTGTGAGCAAGGAATGGATCTTCTGCGGAACCTGGGCCTGATGGAGAAAGATACCAACGGGAGGCAGGAACAAGAAGGAGAAGAAGAAGAAGGGGCAGTAGGAGGAAGCAGTTTGTGACTGAGACATAGATCAATGGGGAAAAGAAAGAAGAGTAAAGGGAGGAGGATTTCTGCTTTGATTCCATGCGGGATGTTTGCCCCCCCCTTGAAGGGTCCTAAGAAGGGGATGAAAGGAGCCACCGCCCGGGGGAAACTGGGGTTGAGGAGGGGAAATGGGGGTTATATTTGGGGGATGGGGGAGGGAAGGAGGGGGTAAATGTATCACACAAAGAGACCTACAAAGAAAATTAAGATTGGAGATTGGAAAGTAAGACTGATAACTTTAAATGTTAATAGGCTGGGTAGTGTTGTTAAAAGAAAGAGGATTGAAGGGATGTTGAATAAAAGAAAAGCTGATATAATATTTTTACAAGAAACACATCAAATAAAAGATGGCATAAATGAGCTTAAAATGAGGAAAGTTGGTGTATATGAGAAAGCATATGGGACTTCTAAAGCAAGAGAAATTGCGATAATAATTTCTAAAAAATGTGCACTTAATGTGGTTAAAGTGGAAAAGGATGTTTTGGGAAGATTTATTATTTTACACTGTTTCATGGGGAAAGAAAAATATGTATTGGTTAATGTTTATGCTCCAAATGAAAAGCAAACAGAATTTTATGATAAAGTGTTTAGAAATATGGGGAATGTAGAGAAAGCAAATATTGTAATGGCTGGAGACTTTATTATGGTGATAGATAAAATGAAAGATAAAGACAATATAAAAGGTATTGGGAAAACGGGTTTAGATAAGGTAATGGAAGAAAGAGAATTGAAGGATGTATGGAGATTAGTAAAAGGGGAGGAAAAGAAATACATTTTTTATTCACCAAAATATAAGAGTTTCTCCAGGATTGATTATATATTTGTTTCAAAGAATATGATTTATAAGATTATGGATTGTGAAATAGGAGTAATTAAGGTGTCAGATCATGCATTTATAAGTATGGACATTGAAATAAAGAAAGATTACAGGGAAGCAAAAAGGTGGAGATTGGATACAAAAATCTTAAATTATAAAAATATTGTGGAAAAAATGAAAATGGAAATATAGACTATATGGGAAATAACTGAAATGGGTAAATTCGCAGGGGATAGTTTGGGACACGATGAAAGTGGTTGTAAGAGGGATATGTATTAGAGAATCGTTTAAATTAAAAAGACAACAAGAAGCACAAAGTAAGAAGACTGAAGAGGAGATTAAGAAATTAGAGGAACAATTTAGAATAAATAAGGATAAGCATATATATGCTCAACTCCAAGCAAAAAAGAAAGAACTAGAGGAAAAGGATAGAGAGAGAGTCCAAAAAGAATTAATATATTTGAAAAGAAATTTCTTCGAATATAGCAATAAAAACTCTAAAATGCTAGCAAGGTCCACGCAATCAAAGAAAGAAAAAAATATAATAGGGACAATTAAAGATAAAACTGGGAAAAGTTGTAATTTAATGAAAGATAAATTAAAAGTATTTGAAGATTTTTATCAGAAATTGTATACATCAGAAGTAGGCCCACAGGCAAGGATACTGGAATATGTAGAGAAGAATTGGAAGATAAGATTACAAGGTAAGGAAAGGGATTATATGGAAGCATTAGTGACTGAAAAAGAAATAGAGGGAATCACTGATAAATTGAAAGGAGGGAAATCTCCAGGAGTAGATGGGTTGGGGCCAGAATATTATAAGATATTTAAAGAGATTTTAGTACCGAAAATGAAAAAAATGTATAATAATATAATAAAGGGTGAGAAGAGCCCGCCACCGTGGGAACATTCGCTGATAATATTAAGCCCGAAACCAGATAATGATTTAACAGACCCAGCTTCATATAGACCTATTTCTTTAATTAATCAAGATTCTAAAATATTTACAGCAATTATGGCAAAATGATTGAATTCCTTTATAAACAAGTATATAAAAAAGTATCAATGTGGTTTTATTCCAGAGAGGCAAATGCCTAATTTAATAGGGAGAGTATTGAACATAATAAATGTTATTAAAAGAAGGAACTTAAAAGCAGGGATGATAGCTTTAGATATTTTCAAAGCCTTTGATTGTGTGGAATGGCCAGCGTTAAAAACAATTATAAAGATATTTGGCTTTGGAGAAAGGTTTATAGGAGTGATTAATCAGCTTTATGCAAATAATAAAGCGGTGGTAATGGTAAACTATGGATTAACACAACAAATTACCTTAGCCCGGGGAACAAGACAAGGGTGTCCTCTCTCCCCAATATTATTTGCAATGGTTATAGAAATACTGGTAAATGTTATTAGGGATGATGAGAGACTCAAGGGGATAGGAAGGGAAGATAAAATAAAAATTAATATGTTTGCAGATGATACTTTATTGACATTAGAAAACCCGAGGGAAAGCATAGAAGAAATAAAGCAACGTTTGAGAGAATTTGGAGAGAATACAGGACTACAGGTAAATTGGGGGAAATCAGAAATGATGTTATTTAATTATGACAAAGAAGAAAGGGAGGAGTGTAGTTCAAAATTGGATTTTAAGATTAAAAATATAGTGCGCTATTTAGGAGTTCATATTACAAAAGATTTAGAAAAGTTAGAAGAAATTATTTTTAGTAGCTTAAAAAAACAGATATGAAGCAGTTAGAGGCTTATAGGAAATTAAAGCATTCATGGTTTGGTAGAATAGCGGTCATTAAAATGAAAATATTACCAAAGATTATTTTTTTGTTTAGAATGTTACCAATTAAAATAACAGAAGTAGAAATAAGAAGTTGGCAAAGCATGATAAATAACTACTGTAACGGAGATAGAAAAGCAAGAATTAATAAATTGAAATGGTATAAGACGCAAAGGAAAGGAGGGTTGGGACTCCTGAATGTAAAGATGTATTATATAGCCAATCAATTAAGAAATGTTATAAATAGTATAGTAGGAAAAGAGGATTTAGAATGGTTAGAGGAGAATGGTTAGACAGGAGAAATAGAGTTAAAGTTACAAAATATATTTTTTAGTAAAATACAAAAGAATCAATTGAAGGATATGGAAAATCCCATCCTCAAAAATATTTTGGAGATTTGGGGAAAGTATAAAAAGAAATTAATACCAGGAATTTCTCCTCTAACCCCAGTTGTTTTATTGGAGAACTTCCCAGATAATTTAAGAAGAGAACTGGAAGGGTTATTGAGGGGAAAAAAATAATTAAAGTGAAAGATTGGTTGAAGAAAATGGTTAATAAAAAGCAAATAGAAGAAGTTTTAAGAGGACAAAAAAACTTATGGTTTAAGTGTATACAATTGGAAAAATGTACACAGAAATGGAAAAAGAAAAACAAGGACTGTAGAAAGGAAACAAGATTTGAAAAGTTAATTGAATCAAGAGAAAAGGAGGGGGAAAATAAAAGTAAAAAAGGTATAATAAGTGAAATATATAATATATTGATAGAGGAGGGAGAGCAACAAGAAATTTTGAAAACATTCTGGGAAGAAGATTTAACAAAACAAATTACCGAGGATAACTGGGGGAAGATATGGGAACTAAGAACATTAAAGTTGTTATCAATAAGGATAAAAGAGAATAATTATAAAATAATTTGGAGACGGTATCTCACTCCCGTAAGATTACATCAGATAGATTAAAAAATTTCAATGCTATGTTGGAGGGGTTGTCAGGGGTGGGGACATATTTCCATATGTGGTGGACATGTGAGTATGTACAAAAATTTTGGAAAAGAGTTTTTAAGAAATAAGTGAAGTACTGGGTAATAATGTGGAAGCGAGTCCAAATATAGCGTTACTTTCGATGTTTGACAAAGAATATGGGAATAAAAATATAAGAGAATTGATTAACAACCTCCTGACACCGGCGAGATTAATGATAGCTAAGAATTGGAAAATACAAGGGAATTATAGTATAGAAGAATGGTATAAAGGGGTGTGGGATATAGCAATTAATGATAGATTAACATGTAAACTTAAAGTTAGGATGGGATTATCCAAGAAGAATGATTCTGAAAGTATTTGGGGACCATTTATAGAATATGTACACCTTCAAAAGAATCGTTGCAATTTTGGAAAATGTATAATATATTAGAGCAATGAAGGTCTCAGGGGTAGGGGAGCACGGGAGGATGTTAAGGTTTTGTTATGTATTATGTTTATTAATTGTTGAAATAATAAATAAATTTAAAACAATAGCAAGACAAAGACAAAAGAGACTCACAGCTTACACCAAATGAGGGAATCTTATCAGATGACCAAGAGAAAGCAGAGGAATTCAACTCCTATTTTGCCTCTATCTTTAGACTGGGAATGAACACAACAGGGAACGGTTAGAGATGTGAAGGCCCGGAAAAAAAATGGACAAATTCAGGGGGGAAACAGGTTTTTCCTTTTTTTCTAAAGCCTTTTTTGGGAAAAGGCTTCGGAAAATTGGGAAAAAAATAAAGAAAAAATGGATTATGGAATGTTTTATTTTAGCATGATGCATAAAATGTTTCAGACAAGGTGTTTCTATACTTACTTCTCCAAAAGATTTCTAAAAACTATGTACAGTATATTACAGATTATTACAATTTCTGTGCACCGAGGACAAGCAAGTCCTAGGTTGCAAACTGAGACTACAACTCTCAAATACAAGAGTAAGACTGTTAGTGAAAGCTTTAGCTCAGAAAATGAGTCTGATTAAATTTCATGCATATTTACTGAATCTTGGTCCCCCCTTTTTTCTCAGTTTTTTTATGGGAATGTGTGCTTTATGTCTGCTCAACACTGTGGAGGACTAATGGCCAGCACTTAAAACAATTATAAAAACTTTTGGGTTTGGAGATAAATTTATAGGAATGATTGATCAGTTGTATGCAAATAATAAAGCATAAATAATGGTTAATGATGGGTTAACGCAACAGATTACACTAGCCCGAGGCACTAGACAAGGATGTCAACTTTCACCGATCTTATTTGCTATAGTGATAGAAATTTTGGCGAATGTTATAAGGGAGGATACAAGATTAAAAGGGATAGGAGGGAAAGAAAAGATTAAAATGAATATGTTTGCGGATGACACCTTACTGACGCTAGAAAATCCCCTGGAGAGTGGGGATGTGATTAAAAAGCATTTGAGAGAATTCGGGCAGATTATTGGATTACAAGTTAATTGGGGGAAGTCAGAAATGATGTTATTTAATTATAACAAGAAGGAAATGGAGGAGTGTAAATATAAAATAGGTCTTAGGCTTAAAAATACTGTACGGTATTTAGGAGTTAATATTGTAAAAGATTTAGATAGGTTACAAGAAATTAATTTTGCTAGTTTAAGAAAACAGATAGGGGAAAAGCTGGAGATATATAGAAAATTAAAACATTCTTGGTTTGGTAGAATAGCGGTTATTAAAATGAAGATATTACCTAAGATTAATTTTTTGTTTAGAATGTTACCGATTAAAATAACGGAAGTAGAGTTAAAGAGTTGGCAAAATATGATTAATACCTATTGTAGTGAAGATAAAAAAGCAAGAATTAATAAAGTGTTATGGTATAAGACACAAAAGAAAGGAGGTTTAGGACTTCCAAATATAAAGAAGTATTATATTGCTAATCAATTAAGATATGTTATAAATAGTATATTAGGGGAGGATGATTTAGAATGGTTAGAATAGCAAACAGGAGAACAAGATTATAAATTGCAAAATATTTTTTTTATTAAAATTCAGAAGAAGGAATTGAGGGGACTGGACAACCCGTTGTTGGAAAATATAATAGAGATCTGGGAGAAAGTTAAAGCGAAGTTAATACCAGCGGATTCTCCTCTTACCCCAGTGGTAGTAATGGCGAACTTCCCAAAGAACTTAAAAGCTGAGTTGGAAAGGGGTCTGAGGGATCAGAAAATTATTAAATTAGGAGATTGGTTGAAAAGAATGATAAATAAGGAGCAAATTGGAGAGTTTTTAAAAGGACAAAAGATGGCTTGGTTCAAATGTATGCAATTGGAACAATGGACACAGGAGTGGAAAAAGAAAAATAAGGAATGTAGAAAAATAACAAGATTTGAAGATTTAATTGAATCAAGAGGAAAGAAGGAAGAAAATAAAACTAAAAAAGGTTTGATTAGTGAAATATATAAAATTTTGATAGAGGATGATGAATATCAAGACTCTCTTAAAAGTATTTGGGAAGATGATTTAAAGGAACAAATAAATGAATATGACTGGGGAAGGATATGGGAGGCAAGAATGTTAAAGCTTTTGTCGATTAGAATAAAGGAGAATTATTATAAGACAGTATGGAGATGGTATTTAACGCCGGTAAGATTTCATCAGAAATCAGGGGGTGTCAGGAGGTTGGAACTTACTTTCATATGTGGTGGAGCTGTGAACATGTACAAAAATTTTGGGAAAGTATGTTTAAAGAAATAAGTGAAATAATGGAAAGTACATTGGAATTAAGCCCAAAGCTGGCTCTACTAGCAATATGGGATATAGGGAATGTGAATATAAGTAGGAGAGAATTGATAAACAACCTCCTGGCCCCCATTAGAATAATGATAGCTAAAAATTGGAAAGGGCAAGTGATTTATACAATAGAAGAATGGTATAAAGAAATGTGGGATTTGGCACTTAATGATAAGTTAATGTGTAAAATGAAAATAATGAGGGGAATGTCCAGGAAGAATGGTTTGGAAATATATGGAGTCCATTTTTGGAATATGTGTTAAGAACGGGGAAGGGGCAAATACCTTCAAAAGAATCATTACAATTTTGGAAGGATGAATAAATGGGAAAATGTTGGTCTCCTGGGGGGTGGGGAGCACGGGGGGGTTGTAGGTTATGTATTGTATTGTATGTTGTATTATGTTGTATTATGTTGTTTTAATTTGGAAATAAAAAATTAAAAAAAAACCACTGTGGAGGACTAGCAGAGACATAAATATTTTTCCTTGTTACTAATGTTAATGGCTTCTTCTGTTTGTTTTTTTAAATTGTTTTTTGCCTGCTCCTCATAAACTGGCAACACCAAAGAGGTTCCTTACAGTTCAGGTGTTCCTTACAGTTCAGGAGCTTGTAGCTCCATTTGTTTTTTTTAAAAAGGTAAAAAAAGTAAAAAGTAAATTCAATTTGTAACAATTACTTGAATGCACTATACTTTTAATATACCAAATGTATATAAGGACTGGAGGACCTGCCCTACGAGGACAGGTTGAAGGAACTTGGGATGTTCAGTCTGGAGAAAAGAAGACTGCTGGGAGACATGTGAGCAGTGTTCATGGACATAAAAGGGTGCCACGGGGAAGATGGTCAAGAACTATTTTCCATGGCCACAGAAATTAGGACCCAAAATAATGGGAATAAATTATAGCTACCTAGATTCTGATTAAATATATAAGGAAAAGCTTCCGGACAATACGGTCTATACAACAGTGGAATCCGGAGCTCCGAATTGAATAAATCCAGTTCCAACTGCTTTTAATGCTTTTATTTGCTTGGTGCCACTGAGTATATTTATGTTGAGGATTCCCACCCCTGAATATGGGACATTTTACTGTCTGCTTTTCGTATCATGTTTATTTCACTGTTTTAAATTGCAATGGCTATTCGCTCGATGCAAATAAAATCTGACAACAGTGGAACAGTCTACCTATGAAGGTTGTGAGTTCTCCATCCCTGGAGGTTTTAAGAAAAGGCTGGACAACCATCTCTCATGGATGGTTGAACTGGTTTTCCTGTACATTGCAGAGAGTTGGACTAGATGATCCTTGTGGTCCCTTACAACTTCACAATTCTATAATTCTACATAACTGGGGGAAATAATAGTTTAAGGAACTGAGTAAAGAGAATGGTGTTGTTGGTACAAGAAACACAAGTGAATAAAAGCCATGAATATTTGGTGTACTGTGAGAAATTGGAAATTGGATATTTTGCCTCTGCTCAGTCTAAGACAAGGGAAGTAGCTTATTGAAATTGATTTTTTAAATATAGAAACAATAGTTAGAACTCTGGAAATGTGAGATAATCTTTCTTTCTAGTAGGGTCACTAGCAGAAGAAATGTTGTCAATAAAATCTGTTTGAAAATTTTAGGAGAACTGAAGAGAGGGAAATAATTCTAGCTGAGAATTGTAATGGGGTTATTAATGGGTAAACTGACAGATCTAATCAACCAAGTCAGGGACTTTATTCTTAGATGCAAAACAAGCAATGAAACTGTTAGCCCTAGTTGATGTCTACACAGTTATATACACCCCACAGAAAAGGACTATATATACACATCCCATATTGTTAAAATCGTATTGTTAAAATGTCCGATAACTATACGATAAGGTCGTTATCGGACATCCAATTAATGATAACGATACGATAGAAAAAACTCCGATAAAATTTTCAGCCCGATTATATCGGATTTTTTTTCGGCTTACTGGACCGCCATATAAATAAATCTATAACTTCTGTATTTTCAAAGTTGGAGACTTGAAACTTGGTCACAGTGCTTATGGGGTATGCCTAAGTATGTGTATGAAATTTCAGAACAATCCCTCCAACCCTGTATTTTATATGAATTTTTGAAAGATCGTTTAATTTCTAACAGCTCAGAATGACAGCTCGCCACGTGCATTCAGAGATTTGTCAAAAAAGCTGCACGATCTTTCAAAGCTTCATATAAAATACATGGTTGGAGGGATTGTTCTGAAATTTCATACACTTACTTAGGCATACCCCATAAGCACTGTGACCAAGTTTCAAGTCTCTAATTTTGAAAATACAGAAGTTATAAAAAAGTATTAGACAATAAACACATACGCTTTCCTTAAAGAACTTAAATGGGTGTAACTTTTTTATTTTAAAAGATAGAGACATGAAACTTGTTGGACTTTGCAGATGGGATGTTACTAGTCCTGGCTCCCCAAGTTGCATGTCTCAATCTTTAAAATAAAAAAGTTATATGGGGTCTCCCAAAAGTCCCACCTCCTCTTGTAACTTCGTTATTTTAAAAGTCTGAAACTTGAATTTTTTCCCCCAGCGCAGCTTGTCTATTGCTAGTCATTTGTGAAAAAAAATTCAGAGCAATTGCTCAAACCCTCGATTTTATATAAATTTTTAAAAGATTGTGCTAGTTGACAGCTGACTGACTGGGCCTCCCAATTGCTTTCAAAGTACCACAATCGTTACAAAATTCATATAAAATACAGGAGTGGAGGGATTGTTCTGAAATTTGGCACATATGTGTAACAATATGTGCTACACATATGTTCCAAATTTCAGAACAATCCCTCCACCCCTGTATTTTATATGAATTTTTGAAAGATCATGCACCTTTTTTGACAGATCTCTGAATGCACGTGGCGAGCTGTCATTCTGAGCTGTCAGAAATTAAACAATCTTTCAAAAATTCATATAAAATACACGGTTGGATGGATTGTTCTGAAATTTCATACACATACTTAGGCATACCCCATAATACGATAAGGAAATACGATACAATTAACCTCCGATATAATCCAATCCAAAAAAATTTTAAAAGTGATTTCTATAACAATACGATACGATAATTTTGGGCGTGCACACCCCTAAGTTTTTTCTAACTTTCATATTCAAAGACTGATTTCTGACTTCTCCCAAGTTACTAAATAAAACAAGGGACAAAGCAATATTATACAGAATAGAATCCAATTTATTTAAGCTAAAATTCTAGAGATGCACGGATATGCCTGCTCTGAAGTGATTTCCCAAGCATGATCAAATCACCAGCCCAGGTGGGGTGGTTTTTCCTCCTTTTTCATTGTGAATATCAACAAAACAGAATAGAAAATACATTGTGTAAAGAAAAACATTACATATATAGGAATATCATCATTTTCCCATCATGTGTACCAATCATTCAAAAAAAAAAAAAAAGAGGGGTGGGTGGGTGGGAGAGTTATACATAGGTTTCAAGAAAAGCAGACCAGGGGATGGTGCCGTCACCAGTGTAAGATGGCGCCTTAGACCACAGCTCCCTCTCGCCCTGGAGAAATATAAAGCACTACTGAGCCTCACCTCAACATTTTGCAATTCTAAAGACATCCCCTGATGGGACATGCTACAAAGCAGTTGCAGGGCTAAAAAATGAACCTTAGGGGTCTCGATTTCCCTAACAAAGCCACCCTCTCAAGAAAATGGCCCCTAAGGCCCCTTGAGAAAAATGAATCAGAACAACAAACAAACACAGACCCCATGCTGGAACTTGTCGCATTAATTAGGAGGTAATTAGGCCAAAGTGTTACAATGCCTAAGGGCAGATTTAGCCACTTTGAACAAAACAATAACAGAGACCTCTCAAACTGCAAATGAAGCCCTGGAACAGAGCTCAAAAAACAAGACCTCCATTAAAATGTTAAAACGAACCCAGGCTGACTTCAGGCTTCAACTTGAGGACATGCAGGATCGTGATCCACAGCTTAACATTTGTTTAAGAGGACTTAAAGAAAGCTTTGGTGAGAATAATTTACTGAACGATTTTAACATGTGGATAAATTCTGTACTCCCTGAAATTAACCTCCAACCTGAAGTGATAGAAAGAATACATAGAGCGATCCGTTCAAATCCAAAGTGAGGGGGACCTCCTAGAGATATCATAATATGCTTTAATAATTATACTATCAGAAATGACCTTATGCTTAAACTTAGAGCTCTTGATAAAATTGAATATGATGGAACCCCTGTGGCCATCCACCAAGACTTAAGCCCTGGCACCCTCCAGAGAAGGAGGGATTTTAGACCTTATACCAAAGCCTTACAAAATGCTAGGATAGCTTACAGATAGGGCTTTCTGTTCAAATTGCTCATAACCCACAATGGCATTACTAAATCTGTAACCACCCATCTTGAAGCTAAGAAACTACTTGCTCAACTTGATATCCCCTGGGAACTTGAGAAACCAGCCCAGGAAGAAGAGGAGGAATCTGGAGAAGAAACAGGTCAAGACACCGTTGGCTGGCAAACTAAAGAGAAAAAGAGAGGGGAAAAGAAAACCAAAAAGATTCCAAGGAAAAGGAGAAATCCACAAGATGGTTCCTGCTCCGCTTGAATACTATTATCCGGATTCTGGCTCAGCCATCACAAGCCTATTGCTTCTTCCCCCCCTCCCCCCTATTTCAATTCTCTGGGAAGAGGGCAGGGAGTGGTGCTATGTCATCCCTCCCCCATGTTAACACTGTAATTGTGATCTTAGATTACAATATGGCCTCTGTCCCTGTGGTCAGGGCCATCAGTGGTTTGGGGAGTTGGGGAGTTTCTGTTTGGGATGGGGAGAGAAGTTACAAGTTGCTGAGAGTATCACTGTTACTTACTGACTCTACTTATTGTGGCTAGCTCTAGACACTACAGATTTGGGTATTGCTTTCTAAATTTTTCAGTGTTATGGCTAAAGTTAATGTATTTACGTGGAATGAAGCATTGGCTTCAATAGCAGCGCCCATGTTTTTCGGCCGCAATGTGTTCTTGGATACCTGCTGGAGGACTAACGGAGTTCGGTAAGCGGGGAAAATGGAGGCCGAGCTGTCAGTCAGAGCCGAGTACGCTATTAGCAACCGGGGTGGTTGCCGATTCCTTGCAGCACCTGCTACAGCGTGTTGTCTATGGATCACCACCTTTTTCACACACCGTCAGTAGGTAATTAAACAACCATTGCTTAACATGTTGTCCGAATTGAGCCTTTGAGTCCAATTCTGTAACCAACTGTGGATCCACCTAATAGTTGTTCTATCTAGCCCACTTTTCACTAGTTTGTGAATCAGAATGTCATGGAGCACTTTGTCAAAAGCTTTGCTGATGTCAAGATATACTATATCCACAGCATTCCCACAGTCCACAAGGGAGGTTACCCAATCAAAAAATGAGATCAGATTTGTCTGGCAGGATTTGTTTTTGCAAATCCATGCTGGCTTCTACTAATCACTGCATTGTTTTCAAGATGTTTACAGATTGACTTCTTTATAATCTGCTCCAAAATTTTCCCAGGGATGAATATCAGACTGACTGTTCTGTAGTTCCCAGGTTCCTCCTTTTTGCCCTTTTTGCAGATAGGGACAACATTAGCTCTCCTCCAGTTGTCCGGCACTTCACCCATCTTCCATGAAGTCGTCTGGCACTTCACCTGTCCTCCATGACCATAAGAATTTAAATGCACCCCATTTGTCAGCTTCAGGAACAGGCTACTCAAACTCAAGGAGAGGCCTCTTTCACAACTCCTATTGTCAGAAGGACCTTCATCTACAAAGTCTCCTAACTCTGCACTCTCTTATCTATTTATTGTGTGTGTGTGTGTGTGCAGTTAGGTCTAATTTTGGACAATATTTGGTTGGGAGTCCAGCCATTTTGTGTATACTTCCCCTGGCCAATTAGTGGGAAGAATTGCAGCCAGGCCCTGTAAGTCAGGAATCCACCCTGACTCTTTATTATTTAAGCCACTTGGAAACAAGCCAAACTCTTGAGGGTTGGGCATGGCAACAACTCATTTTTCCGGCTTTACCCTGGAGATTTTTTTCTGAGTTTTTATCGATAACAGGACAGAACGGGATCACACTCAGTGTGCTGGAAACTGGAGAGTGTGTGTGTTTTAGTTAGAAGGGAACCCCGTCTTGCCATCCACTTGTGTTACGCCAACTGTGTCCCAGGATTAGCCTGGTCACACCGCTCAGTGTTGAGACAAACCTCCATGAAATCCTCTCTCTTTGCCACTCTTGCAAGCTCACCCCAAACCTTTCTTTTTCTCTCCCATCGTTTTGGGACGTCCTATCTGCCTACTCCCCGACATCCACAACATCCTTGTATTAAGAAGCCAAGCCGAGATGAGCCCAGCCATTACACACCTGTCCCTGGCCAAGCTCATGAAGTGCAGCCCTAAGTTCAGCCACCAAGAGAACCAAGTTTCCCCATAACTTGAACCTTGTGCAGGAATCCTCATGTGATCCACTTGCAATACTTTTACTTTTACAATTTTCTCAGTTAATGAGTACAGATTACAAATTTGGCTATTGGGCATTGTAGAAAGGAAATCAATAAATGCTTGGTGTGTATTTAATACATTTCCCTATTTTAAAGAAGACTGTGTGTGGGTCAGGAGCAAATCCATGTGCACACCATGGCCCCCTGATGCTACTCTGGCAGATCTGTTAACTGGAGTTCACTCCCATCTTCAGAACAGGCATCCCAAATTCCCAGGTACATCCCAGTAGCTTACAACCTACCATTCCACACACACAAAAGATATTTTGACAATTTGCCAAGTTGTCACTTCCTCTCTCTCAAAATTACACGTTTGCTTCTAAAACTCCACAACAGTTTAGGAGAAAAAAGTTACTTCTTCCCCTACAGCCCCTCTAATGATTTGAGGAGAAATAAATATTGAAATCTGTATCCACACCTACCAAGGTCATGATGGAGTATGGGAAGTAATCAGACTGACCCACCCCACATCAGTGTGTTATATATATTTAGCAGAACAGAAGACGTACCTTCAAGGCAACCATCTTTCTCTGGCGCATTTGACCAAACTGGTTCAATTCCTGATGCTCTTCACACACCAACCCAATGTTACAGTTTCAGAGTAGCAAAGATCTGTGCAGATGAGGAAGAACAAAATTACAAGGGCACCCTTGAAACTTGGCTCAGAATCATATGTTTAAAAGAATACTGTGATATTCAGCTGCTTTAGAGGTCCTTCTATATAAAAGGTTGTAAGTAATTGTTTATAAAATGCCAAAAGTTCCAGGAAGGAAATTAAACAGACTCACAGTTATGTTGCAGCCTGGTAAGTATAAGGGGGGAGTTCATGTGTGAGTGCTGATTAGATGGTAGGGGGGAGTGTCTGGATTGGCTGGCTGTGTGAGAGTGGGAGGAGTTAGAGAAGAGTGTCTGTGTATAGATGTTGTTGGCTGACAAGAGCTGAGAGAGTGGGGGGGGATTTTGACTGAGAAGGGTCTGACTAGAGCTAGGAAGGGTCTGCGTGCTTAGTTGTTTTGGTAGAATTAGTTGGAGGGAATACCTAGAGAGGGGTAGAGTGGCAGGTGAACCCTGAAGTCTCTATCTGAAACGTTTTAAGAGAAATTACTGACTGAAACCATTAAGCATTGTGCCTGTAACCAATATGCTGTTGAACTAAGGAAATCATCAAGCTTTTGCTACCTGAGCAATCATCCTGTTAATAAATTACATGTAATTATATCAACTGGTGTGGTCAATGGTGGCAGCGGATAGAAAGAAGGGAGATTTGGGGGCTAGGGTGCTGGGCTGTGGAGCTGTGGAGCTGTGGGGCCTAACAGAGTTAAGACGGGACAGGAGCAGCAGCAGAAAGCCTAAACCCTCAAATACGTCATAAGCAAAGGGGGGTTGAAGTAAGCCCTGAGTGCGAGTGGCGTGGACAGCCCTGTTGTGTAGCCCAGTGAGTGTCACGAGTGCAGGCAGGGCATCACAAATACATCTACATCAATTCTCCAAAATGATTTAGCAATATTCACAAAGTTTTCTCCTTTTTTGCAAGTCCCCAATGAGACATGAGTCACTCAGATAATATTGGCAAGGCCAGATTCTCAACAAGGATTCAAACAAGAGCAAATAAAGTTTGCAGTGGAGTTGCTTCACTTGGTGTTTATTTTGAAGAGCTGAAGCTACTCTGAGAGTGTACACCTGACTGTGGGGGAAGGCTCCGTGGCACAGCTTCTGCTCTGCATGCAGAAGGGTCCCAGGTTCAATCCCCAACAACACCCACAGCACCCACTACAGGACCCGAGGGAGCAGGACTGAGAAAAGCCTTGGAAGAGAAGATGCTGCCTTCAACTAGGGGTGGTGAAGCTCTTTCAGCCCAGGAACTGAATTCCAAACCATAGTCTAAACAACCCAACAAGAAACCATGGATTCATAGAATTGTGGAGTTGGAATATTAAACCATATTTTAGCTGCATTAGTTTATTTTCATAACCCTTATGTAAATCATAATTTAATTCCTACTAATCCTATTCTTTATTGCCCCCCAACCATAGCTTAGTTTTTACTTGCAAGCTAGCCACTAAATTGTTTTTCTCCCCACCCCCCTCAGGAAAATGGTGAGACCAACATCTAACATATGGAGGCATTTCCACACTACAAATTCTTCTGAGAATTGTTTGAATACACTGTACTTTGAATACACCAAATGTGATAATTTTATGCCAGACCAATTTATACATAATTACATTTTATGTTCCTAAAGTAATAAAGTGACTTTCAATCTGTAAAAACTGCTAATATTGCATCTTTTTCAATGTTTTTGTTTTTTTTGTTTTTTTTTCAGAAATAAACCAGTAAAAATATTTTTTTTCTATGGCTTCAAAATTTTCGGGAATTTTACATCTCTATTTGTGACTTCATGTGTGTGAGGGAGCAGGCTGGCTCCTGCCTGCTTGCCCACTTCTGCTTTCTGAAACAACCCAAGAATATTAATTTTAAAAAAGAGTATGAACCCAACAAACCATGGATGCAAGCAAGCTGAGTTGTTTAATCCTAAACAATCCAGAGTGCCAGGTTCACACATCATGACAGCAACACAGGAACAGGGCACTCCTGGGTTATTTTGGAAAGTGGAAGCAGCAAGTGGGCGGGAGGCAGAATGCTTGCTTGCTCACACTTGCATGGCCATGCCAATTCCTTGGTTGTTTAACCCAGGAACTGGCATTACAGGTGAACCAGGTCTTTTTCTGTTTCATTGGGGATTAAAAAATATGGTTTGTTAGCAAGTCTGCGTTCACACAGCACGACAACCCAGAATTAAACAACCCATGGTTAAGATAAACAATGGTTTGCATTATGTGGAAACCATGTCACTATGTACAACAATCACGACAGAGAGACACTCAAAGGTCAGGAGAAGCCATACAACAGGTGCATACATACGCACACACAATACACAAACCTGTCTATTGTTGGGTTGCTGTATTTGGGCACTTTGGCTTTGCGCTGGCTGGCATCTAGAAGGGTCGAGTCCAACCCCCTGCTCAATGCAGAAATCCACCTTAAAGAAGACTCAACCCCAAAAGACACAGCAGGGCAGGGCAAGGAGCAATTGGGGCTCATTTCAGCACTGGAGACAGCAAGACTGGCTGGCTGAGCAGCTCACCTGGTGGAAATGGCGGTGTTCTGGCCCACCTGGAAGATGGCGCAGTTAATGACTCCACTGCACACATGTCTGTGAGAGTCACCCCAGCACTACACTGCTTGCTGAATGGCCACACTCTGCCTTCTCCCTGTTTGTGCTGTCATTAACTTTTTTCCATCAACCAGGTGGAGTAATTTGCCCTTTTTCCCTTTTGATCTTAAGCAACACACACTGTTTCTCTTATCATGCGACACATGCAAAGGCTCCTTTCAGCTCTCAGCTTTGATCTCATTACTACCTTTTTGTCTTTTCTAACCTTGGAAGGTTCAAGTCACCAGCTGCAGAGCTAAATCAAAGATTCAGCCTCTTTCTCATCGAGATGGTAAGCCAGCACCTAATCTGTGCCTCTTCAGACTCAATGTTCCTCCATAATAATAATAATAACTACAATAATAATTCAGAATAGGAAAATGCAAGATGCTACGCATAGAAAAAGGAAAATGGAAAGAAGAAACAGCAGAAACACTAAATTTTCAAATATTAGATAATATGGAAGAAAATGAAACATACAAATACTTAGGATTCCAACAAAACACAAAAATCAATCACTCCACAGTAAAAACTCAACTAAGAATGCCATATAAAACTCGCCTATCACAAATCCTAAAGTTCAAACTCAACTCTAAAAACATTGCCAAAGCCATCAACACCTATGCAATACCCATCCTCACATACTCATTCAGAATCTTACACTGGTCACACACTGAACTCAAAGAAATAAACAGACTCAATCGCACCAAACTCACCCAAAAACCGCATGCTCCATCCCAACTTGTGCATTGAAAGAATAACAATCAGCTGGAAAGAAGGAGGAAGAGGTCTGCTAGACATTAACACAATTCATGCTAAACAGATAAAATCACTCAGAGAATTCTTCCACACTAAAAACACCCCCATTAATAAAGCCATAGTAAAAGTAGATCAAAATTACATCCCACTCAACCTAGCACAACAAAACGAAGATCAAACACAATCACTCACACTCACAGAGAAAAATGGGCACAAAAAGCACTCCACGAGAAGCACTACAACATAATACAGAACCCACAAATAAACAAAGAACAACCGTATGAATGGCTCAGGAAGGGTGAGCTATTTCCAGAAACTGAAGGATTCCTAATGGCTATACAGGATCAAGTTAAAGCAACCAAGAACTACCAAAAATACATCATAAAAGACAATAGTGTAACAACAGACTTATGTAGGAAATGCCATCAATTTCAAGAAACAATAGACCACATAACAGGAGGATGTAAAATTCTGGCAGGAATGGACTATACGGACAGACACAATACAGCTGCAAAAATAATTCACCAACAACTGGCCATCAAATTCAACCTCATCAAACAACCTACACCATACTATACATGCTCGCCTGAAACAATCTTTGAAAATGCACATCATAAAATATAGTGGGACTGAACAATTCATACGCACTAGACAATACCCCGCAACCAACCAGACATAACGGTCATAGACAAAAAAACACAACACGTACCTCAATGACATAGCTGGACCTAGTAAGAAAATGTTGTAGAAAAGGAAGAGGAAAAGAGAGGAAAAAATACACCACTGACCATAGACATCAAAGAACTATGGCGACAGGAAAAGGTCACAATTATTCCGTTAGTCACCGGCATCACATCAAAAAACTATATGGAAAACTTTCAGAAACTGGGCCTATTAAAATATATCCACACCAACAACCAGAAAGCAGTAATAATTAAATATACTCAATTGTCAGGAAATTCCTGAATCTGTAAAAGACAACATGACTTGGCAAAGCCTGTCATATCCGTCTAGAAAAACCGCCATGAGTGAGAAAGAGATATAATAATGGAAGCCCCTGAACTTATTTATTTAGAAAATTCATAATCCAGCCTTTCATTACAGTCACAACGTCATTACAGGGTATAAACATCCACACAAAACATAAATGCAAATAATACCATAAAGCTTTTGGAAGAAAAAGGGGGGGAAAGCCCTAAAAACCAAGGGATCAGCCTATTAAAATTACCCAACACAGCTGGCCAAACACCAGCTGAAACAAGAACATCTTGACCAGACAACAGAAGGCTAAGAGAGAAGTGGTCAACCAAATTTCTGTGGGAAGGGAATTTTCCTGCCTGTGCCTGCAACACTTTCAGGACAAAGAAGAGCTTCCCCTGCGGATTGTAAAGAGCAGGGAAACATGCAGGGAAGGATGCAGCTTTCCAGGGTCCATCCCAAAGGGTTTTTTTCAATGAGATAACCAGAACTGTGAATTGTGCCTGGAAGCAACCTGGAAGCTGGGGCAACTGCTGCTGCCAGATGGGAGCCTGTGTATTTCCCACTGACTGACATTGGGGTATTGAGGGCCACCCCAAGAGCACCCAAAGGGCCTTGGCTGGCAGACAAACTAAGGGGGGGAGCCTCACAGATGGACATTCCTTCTTCTCCTATGACTGCCAGCCTGCCTGCCTCCACCATAATTCCTTCTGCCTGCTCTCCCTTGCCCCTCAAAGAACATCCCAAGCCTCGTTCAAACCAGGCCCAGGACTGACCCCCATAGCACCACCAAAGAAAGCAATGCGAGCAAAATCAGAGATAAGCACGCACACAGACGGGGGAGCGTATACATGATCTGCCAACTTTCATGTTCACCATATCCTCACTCCTTGCCTTTGGGGCCCCAATGGGGTAACCCACCACTGGCAGGCCTCCAGGAAGCTAGCTGCAAGAGCAATATATGAAGATAATGTATTGAAAAGTGTTGCTACATATATATTGTTAATAAATAATAATAATAAGCACTTCAGTGAGGAAGCAGCCTCTGGGAAGTCCTTAAGCAACGCATGAAGACAATGCCACTCCCTAGATTCCTCCCTGGCCTTCCGAACTCAGAGCTCTTCTGGCCTCTGGACATTCCACTTCACTAGCAAAGAGCCACCACAAATAATAATAATAATAATAATATATTTATTTATTTATTACCCGCCTCTCCCAACGGATCGAGGTGGGTAATAAATAAACAAAGGCTTCACCCACCCTTCGTGGACTTCTCTAGCCCTTTTATAAAAGCTAGCCCAGTGCAATGGCCATCACCACCTCTGAGATACCAAATTCCACGTACAAAGTAGGTTTTCTTACATAAAACCACTCAGCCTGCTTGGACTGGTCAGTAGACCACACCTAGAATACTGTGTACAGTTCTGGTCACCAAAAAAGATATTCTAGACCTGGAAAAAGTGCAGAAAAGGGCAACTAAAATGATCAAGGGGTTGGAGCATCTCCCCTATGAGGGAAAGGTAGAACAACTGGGATTGTTTAGCTTGGAAAAAGGAGGCTAAGGGGAGATGTGATAGAGATGTACAGAACTATGCCTGGTGTGGAGAATGTGGAGAGGGAGACATTTTTCTCCATCTCCCATAATACTAGAACCCATTGGAGTCATCCCATGAAGCTGATTGGTGAGAGATACAGGACAGATAAAAGCAAGGACTTCTTCGCAAAGTATATAGCTAAGCTATGGAATTCATGACCACAAAATGTAGTGATGGCCACCAATTTGGATGGCTTTAAAAGGGGGTTGGATAAATTCCTGGAGGAGAAAGCTATCAATGGCTACTGGTCCTGATGGCTATGTACTACCTTCAGTATCAGAGGCAGTAAACCTATATACACCGGTTGCTTGGGAACACGGGCACTGTATCCGGCTTGTCGGTCCCTGGCTGACACCTGGTTGGCCACTGTGTGAACAGAGTGCTGGACAACATGGACCCTTGGTCTGATCCAGCATGGCTCTTCTTATGTTCTTAGCAGAGCCCACTGATGGTTTTTCAATCCCATACTGGAGTGATTCAAGCTCCCTTCTGGTTCAGGCCCATTTCTCAACAAGAAACTCAACTTAACAGCCAAGATTAGGGATAAAACATTGAGAAATTGACACTTTGCACACTGCCAAAAGCGGACAAGAGCTGCAACTGGATCTTAGAAGCAACTTGCTATTGAGAGTGTCCATTGGTACCGTTCCCAGGAGTCACAAGGCTCAGACTTCATTCTAGAATTTAAAAACCATTGGTTAAAGAAAAAGTTACATTCATACAAATTCACTCATGTGCCAGAAAATGCTCCACTGCCGGGCATTTTCCTTTTGTGCCTGATGTGGAGGGAGTGGAGAGTTTTCTCCCCGCTCTCGCAATGCTTGAATTTGGGTCACTCCAGTGAAACTGGCAGACAGCAGATGCAGGACGGACAAAGAACTTCCTCTCCACACAATGCAGGATTCTGGCATTTACGACCAACAGGTGTGGATATGGAACCTCCCCATTCAAAGGAGGCCTACCTCTCGTTGCCAAATGGCTGCTGAGGCTGCTGTCTTTCTGCTTCCCATTCTGTTTCCTGACTCCAAACTGAGCAGAGCAGAAGAGGAAGCTGCCCCAGCCTGACTAGAAGAAATATAAGAAAGAGAGATCCCAGAGAGCAAGCGATCAGAGCGAGCAAACAGGGAGAGCAAACAGGAGTTTGTCAGGGGAGGTTCGGCAGGAGAGGTCAACGGGGAGGTTCATAACAAAATTCCAACACGATCGGAATTATTATTATTATTTATTTATTATATTTATATACCGCCCCATAGCCAAAGCTCTCTGGGCGGTTTACATAAATTAAAAGATTGCACATCAAAAAGTCAATATACAAAATTTAAAACCATAAAACAGCTGATATTCAAAACATTTAACACAATCGGAAGGCAGAAACAAAGCAGAAATGGAGACTATGGACGGAAAGGAGTTTCTAGTGGTGGTGACCTGCAACATGTGTGCAATGTTCGTGTTCCTGCCTGAGAGCGTGCACTGGCAACAAGTGCGAGCTGGTTGCACTATTGGAAGAAAAAGTGAAAGCACTTGAGCGGAGAGTGTCCACCCTCCAAGGAATAAGAGAAGGTGAAGAGTTCTTAGACAGAACAGTGGAACTGCAACAGCAACAAGAAGAGCAAGAGATTGAAGAGCACAGCAAGCCGAAGCAGAAGTGGAGGATGCTGAGATAAGGAAACCCAATGAAGAGGGAACTCCTTGGAAAAGGGTGACAGGAGCAGAAGAACTAGAAGACACTCTGCACCAGTGGAATCATTAGGGTTATGCAACCGCTCTCAGCTACTGGAGGAAGAGACTGGAAGACAGTCTGCAGAGGAAGAAGTACAGGAGACCCCATGCAACAGTGAGTAAAAGGCAGAAGGTCAATTGACCAAGAAGAAGAGAAGAGTAGTCGTTGTGGGAGACTCCCTGCTGCATGGGACCCAAGTATGTCGCAAAGACCCATAGACTCGCCAGGTGTGCTGTCTCCCTGGAGCACAGATTAGATATGTGACTGAAGGGTTGCCAAAGTTCATCAAGCCCACTGACACATATCCTTTTCTTCTCACTCATGTGGGAACAAATGATATTGCTACGAAGAAATTGCATCAGACTTTGAAGCTGTAGGAAGGAATCACAAGAACTTTGGGGCCCAGATAGTCTTCTCATCCATCTTCCCAATTCTTGGAAGAGGAATAGAAAGGGAAAGAAAAATACTCCGGGTGAATGACTGGCTACTAAGGTGGTGCCGACATAAGGGATTCGGATTCTGGGACCATGGGCTACGCTACTTGGAAGATGGAATGCTGGCAAGGGACGGGTTGCACCTCACAAGGGCTGGAAAGAATGTGTTCGGCCACAGCATGAAGAACCTCATCAGGAGCGCTTTAAACTGAATCCTATGGGGGCGGGAGACGTAAACTTGGATGCAACAACGGATGAAGGCTTATGCACCATAACAGAGAGAATGGCTCCAATAATGCCCCGAAACAGTGTTCACAACAATGTAGGAAAGAAGCCAGACTGCAAAGCACATGGGCTTCGATGTCAATATACTAATGCTCAGAGTACGGGAAACGAACAGAATGAACTTGAACTCTTAATACATGAAGGCAAATATGACTTGATAAGTATAACTGAAACTTGGTGGGATAACTCCCATGACAGGAATAAAGCAATTGAAGGATATAACCTGTTCAAAAAGAACAGAAGAAATAGAAAGGGAGGCGGAGTCACACTATATGTTAAAAATACTTATCCCTGCACATAAATACAAGAGGATGAACATGGGAGCCCTATCGAGAGTATCTGGATTAAAATAAATGGAGCAAGGAATAAAAGGAGCATGATAGTCTACTACCGATCACCCAATCAAGGAGAAGATGAGGATGAAACTTTTGAAAAGCAAATTGCCTGTGTTTCAAGGCAATCTGATGTAGTAGTAATGGGAGACTTCAATTACCCCGATACCTGTTGGGAGACAAATTCTGCCAGAAGTGTCCCCTCCAAGAAATTTCTGACATGTGTAGCTGATAACTTTCTCCTACAGAAAGTAAAGGAAGGAACTAGAGGAACTGCTATCCTTGACTTGATACTGACCAATAACTTAGTGGATAAAGTAGCAGTTATGGGAACTCTGGGAGAAAGTTACCATGTCATACTTGAGTTCTTGATTTTAAAGGAAGCAAAAGCTGAGTGCAGCCATACGCGTTCTCTGGATTTCAGGAAAGCCGATTTTAATAAACTCAAAACTATGATAAGTAAGGTCCCATAGCAAGTGACCCTAATGAGAAAAGGAGCCCAAGATGGGTGGGAGTTTTTAAAAAAGGAAATTTTAAAGGCCCAATTACAAACAATTCCAACAAGGAAAAAGGATTTTAAAAAAGCAGAAGAAACCAATGTGGCTCCACAAAAAGCTTAGAGATGACATTAAAATAAAAAAGGATATATATAGGAAGTGGAAGGAAGGCCAGGCTACAAAAGAAGACTACAAACAAGTAGCACAGAAGTGCCGGAATGGCATAAGGAAGGATAAAGTTGAGAAGGAGCTGAGGACAGCAAGGGATGCTAAAAGCAATAAAAAGGCTTTCTTCAGATACGTGAATAGTAAAAGACAAAGGAAAGAAATGGTGGTTCAACTGCTTCATGAGGTTGGCAAATTGGTAACAGATGACAAAGAAAAGGCCGAAGTACTCAATTCCTACTTTGGTTCAGTCTTCTCTCAAAAGTGGGTTTATAACACCCCTGGAAAAAGTGAAGTACAAGCTGTCGGAGCAGGATTGCAGTTAGAGATTGATAAATAAATGGTTAAGGAACACATAATTTCTTTGAAAGAGTTCAAATCTCCAGGGCCTGACAAACTGCATCCTAGAGTAATAAAGGAGCTGGCAGAAGAACTCTCAGAAACACTGTCAATTATCTTTGCGAAATCAAGGAAGATGGGTGAAGTGCCGGATGACTGGAGGAGGGCTAATGTTGTTCCTATCTTCAAAAAGAGCAAAAAGGAGGAACCTGGGAACTACAGACCAGTTTGACATCCATCCCTGGGAAAACCTTGGAGCAGATTATACAGAAGTCAATCTGTAAACACCTTGAAAACAATGCAGTGATTACTAGAAGCCAGCAAGGATTTGTCAAGAACAAATCCTGTTAGACTAATCTGATCCCATTTTTTGTTCGGGTAACTTCCCTTGTGGACTGTGGGAATGCTGTGGATATAGTATATCTTGACTTCAACAAAGCTTTTGACACAGTGCCCCATGACATTCTGATTCACAAACTAGTGAAAAGCAGGCTAGATGGAACAACAATTAGGTGGATCCACAGTTGGCTACAGAATCGGACTCAAAGGTTGGTTTCGGATGACATACAAGGCAACGGAGGGGTTAACAAGGTACCGACCATGCGTAAGGGAGGCAGGCCTCCCCACACGATATGGCAGCCGCCTGCGTTGCTTGGCCGCGGCATCAGCACCGTGCCTAAACAGAGTACGCAGCCATGATGGACAACCCATCTGCCAATCGCCCCGCCCACCGACCTCCACCATGCATCACAGAGGTATCCCAGCACACACCGCAGCCCACAATCCATGGGTGCTGCCATCGAAGCCGCAGGAGGACACGCCTCTCAAACCCCGTTGGCCGCCCAGAGGCACTGGGCGGGACATCCCATCCCCGCACGGAGCAGTGGACTGGAGACGGGGATGTGCCCACCGCCAGAGCAGGGGCCCACCCCCCAGCCCCGGCATAGCACCCCAACTGCAGCCACCCCACGCCAGAACACCCGGAGCCCCAATGTGACCGTGCATGGACCAAGTGGCTGGAGACAAGCCTGGCCGTCCACACATCCCCCCCAACCATCCCCCACAGCACCCCAGGGCGCCATCCGTGGGTGAGGAGGAGTGCACACGGCTAATGCACATGCACGCAGCTGCTGCAATGTGCATGTGAGCAACTGAGTCAGAAGCACGGCAGCCCCCCCAATAGAAACCATAACCCACCCGACAACAGTGGCGCGGCAGCCACTACGGCACCCTACATCCCAGAGATCCCACCCACAACGTCCCCCGCTCCCCCCCCCCAGGCACACAGGAACGAAGGCAAGCGTGAGGGAATGCATTAAAAAATATATTCAGGACGGCGTATAAAACTGATTACATGGGCACAGAGGTATAAAACTGATTACATGGGCGCAGAGGTATCAAACTGATTACATGGGCACAGAGGTAGTGTGAAGCATGGGCAGATTAATCAGAAAGGCAAGCTGGGGAAGGTGACCAGGAAGGCACATTGGTTAGGGCTTATCACAGCAAGGCAATTCAAAGCAGCAATTGGCGAAAGGGGAGGGTGGGAAGGAGGGCAAGTGCTCTCTGGCAGGAAGCAATGACAGTCCACAGATTGCACCCCACAGCCGACGCTCACACATGGGGGTAAGATCCACTCCCCAATCCTCTCACGCACATGTGTCGCTACCGCACGGGAACGGCGATCCCCAGAGGGGTTCAGGGGCTGGGGGAAAGGCGCAACATCCCTCCCATCAACAGCAATGGCATCGGCGGTGGCGGCTGGCTGAGGGAGGTCAGAGTGGTCGGCTAGTAACACATCCCCACGGGACTCACAGATGTTGTGCAGCACACGATGACGTCTGTGTGCAGGTCCATTAAGTAGGTCCATCAAGCTAAACAGGGAGCGCCAACGCTCCTTCAGCTGCCCAAAGGCGCGCTCAACAGGCAGCCAGGCACGGCAGTAGTAGTAGTTGGATGTCCTCTGCACAGCGTTGCATGGGTAGCGGTAGGGGGCCACGGCCGCAGGGCGAACGCTTGGTCGGCCAGCAGCAACGGCCCCACAGGATGCCCGCACACGGAAGCGGGGCCGGAGGAGAGGTTGTGGCCTGTCAACAGCTTGACCGCCAGAGGGGAGTTCCAGAAGATGTCCGTATTGTGGCACCACCCAGACATGCCCGCATACACATCCAGAAACCGCTCCTTGGCATCCACCACTGCCTGAAGCACCATGCTATAGTAATGCTTGCGATTGTAGTACTTGTCAGCACAAGGGGGGCAGGATGCGCACATGGGTAGAGTCCAGCGCCCCTACCGCCCGTGGGAAGCCCAGGGCCCGAAAGCCATGCATGTTCTCCTTCTCAGCCCCAACCCAGATGACATTGGCCAGGTACAGCTCACTCAGCATGGCCACCGTGTCACGGAAGATCTCGCAGGCGCTGGACACACCCACCCCAAAGATTGTCGACAGGAGCAGGTAGCCCACGTTGAACGCCAGCTTGTACAGCATCAATGCCATGTGGCGGGAGACCAGAACCGACAGGCACATGACTGTACAGGCTCTCTCCAGGACAGGGGTCAGCTCAGCCACCAGCACCTTGAATGTTGTGCGGGACATGCGGAAGCTCCCACGGAAACGCTCATCATCCTAGTCCTCCAAGGTCTGCATCTCCTGCCATATGGCAACAGTCCATGGAAGCACCCAGCAGTGGACAGTTTCCCACTGCTCGAGGAGGTTGGCAGATGTCGCCAGTTGGGGAATCCGGTGCAGGGCTTCCAGGGCTGTTCCCCTGCCCAACACCCCCGCTGTTACTGTGCCAGAGGAGGGCAATGAGGATGATTAGAGGTCTGGAAACAAGCCCTATGAGGAGAGATTGAAAGAACTAGGCATGTTTAGCCTGGAGAAGAGAAGATTGAAGGGAGACATGATACCACTGTTCAAATACTTGAAAGGTCGTCACACAGAGGAGGGCCAGGATCTCGTCTCGATCAACCCAGAGTGCAGGATGCGGAATAATGGGATCAAGTTACAGGAAGCCAGATTCTGGCTGGACATCAGGAAAAACTTCTTGACTGTTAGAGCAATACGACAATGTAACCAATTACCTAGGGAGGTGGTGGGCTCTCCCACATTGGAGTCATTCAAGAGGCATTTGGACAACCATCTGTCAGCGATGCTTTAAGGTAGATTCCTGCATTGAGCAGGGGGTTGGACTCGATGACCTTATAGGCCCCTTCCAACTCTGCTATTATATGATTCTATGATTCTATGACTAGCATCTGCCTGGCTGCTGATTTAGGGTGGAGCTCTGGAACGACCCAACAAGGCCCTCCTGATGTTCTGATCAGCCAGGCCACCCAAAGGAGGGTCTGCCTGCCTAACTCATGCAGGGAATCAAAACCCAGGTTCTTCACCCCCTAGACTCAGTCTTACACTCAGCTACAAGCCATTAGACTGAACTATCTGCAGCTCCCCTTCTCCAGGCATTCCTTGGCTGACTGGACTTGAACCCTGACATCTGCCTGCAACAATGTTGCCCTGCAAGTCCCTGTCTTCTCTCAATGGGACCCCTACAGAGCTGACCCCATCCCAACAATTGGCCTTTACCACACACGCACACTCCTGCTTTAACATACATCACGTGCTCCTTTCCAAAGTGGTCTGGCCACGCCAATCTTGGCAAGCAGTCAGCTGGCAGAGCACATGAGACAACTCCTCCTCCTCCTCCCCTTCCTTTAGAAAAGTTGCACAAAACCCTATTGAAGGCAAGTTTTCCACAGGCATGGGGGGAGGATAAGTCTCTTCCTGTAATCTGCCTGGAGGGGGAGGCAGTCAAAAGCTCTTGCAATTCAAACACATAAACACACACAAACTCAACACAGTTGCTGACTTAAGTTTTAAACGCCAAGACACTGTTGCTGGATACAGTAAAGAACTTCCTATTGCTATTTATTTTCATAGCACCATCACTGTTCACAATACTTTATACCATATTGTAAGCAAAAAGATAAAGGTTCCTGCTCCAAGGAGCTTACAATCAAATGGAGGAGGAAGGAAAGAAAGAAAGAAAGGACACAAGCCAGAGGGGAGTGACAAAAATATCCAGGCACTTAAAACCTCATTTTGGCTCAGAGTGAAAGTGGGGAAGAGAAGCCAAAGGAGGGGAGAGAAACGCAACCTGCCTCCTTGGGGGCACCTTCCTCCAGGCCTAGAATCCTAACCTAGAAATTGCCCTGCCAGATGACATCAAAGCTCCACTTTCTCTCCCAACAGACAAGGCCGTTGCCTTTGTTTGCTCACAAGCTCAGCCCAAAGGCGGCAGTCACTTGCCCACTCGGAGGAGTTGTTTTTGCAGCTGGGACTTTAAGCAGCCAGCAAATGAATAAAAGCAGCCATCCCTCAAGGCTGCAGCCCCCCAGCCGGGCAACCCCTTAGGACGGCTGCCTGTTGATCTAATCCCATCTGCTGGTCACTACAGGCTTTCTGACGTCTTTCTCCAGTGCCAGACACAGCCTGGCAACATCTCCTCAGGTCAGCTCTCTCACAAAGGTCCTTCAACTCCCCCATGGTCACCCATGCAGACAAAAAGATTAGCAATCAAAAATACACAGAGAGAGAGAAAACAAACATTATTCACAGAGAATCGGCCAAGATTAAGCTTTAAGGCAACCTTGTAAAAGGACTGGGCAGTGCCCTAGCTATCAAGAAAGGAGATAACCTTTTCTCTAGTCTTTTGCTCAGCTAATATTGAATGCTTTCTTCAACAGGCATTAGAAGGTAAAGGATGTTTTCTCCAATGGTCATTGATGGTTAGGGGCTGCTAGTTGCAGCACACAAGCCCCTGTGTAACTGCCAACCAGAGGAAAACCATTTGGCAGTCACACAACCAACAAAAAGGTGTGTGTGTGGGGGGGGGGGGGTTGGCACTGAAGCCCAAATGTGATTCATAGGGGGATCCCCCCCAACAAGCAGATTGCCAGTCCTATGACCCTTCGGGGAGCCTTTGTGCTTGATCCCTGCACTAGCTTCATCCTGGGCAGATCCTGCCCATATGTTCAGGCTTACCACCATAACCAAAAAGGGGGGGGGGGCAAGAACATTACAGTCCAAGCTGTTGAACCCTGCAGTCATTTGAATGCAAGTACAGAGATCCAGGGCACATGCTCTCTCATTAATGTTCAGATGAAACAACAGATTACACACACACACCCAAACTGTTCCTTGAGGTCCCATTTTCTCATAAGTCTTTGCTTGCAAGCCAAGAAGGGATGGTACACCTCAAAGACCTTCCTGCCAGGCCGCTCTTCATGCACAGACTTGAGGGAAGTCTGGTGGTGCCAACAGCTTGCTCAAAAAGGACTAGTTCTGCTACACTTGCACAGCACGTTCTTGCTGAAACAGAGGCTGGAAGGATTCTGCCCACACTCCAGTTGGAAGGAGGGGAGCCTGGGCCGAAGCAGGCACAAGTTGGAAACATTGACCCAAGCTGGGAGTGAATCAGTAAGGATAACCTGAGCAAGGCCAGCCAGCCAGCTGGCTCTAAGTAATGGGAGCCACAATTCAGACAAAAGCAAACAGCAGCTAGGTGTGGGGTTGCCATTTAGAACTGTTCTCTCCCACCTCTCTATTAAGTTTTTATTCATGGGACTTTTGGAATGCAACGATTTACACACAACACAAACTCTCTGATTTTAGGTGAAAACACAAAGGAACTCTTCAGCTGGCTGCACAACCAGTGATCTACCAAGCCAGATGCACCCTTACTCCCCATCCGGGTTTTGCTAATGGCCTGCGAACTGCTCAAAAACTCCTCTGCTCTTGCATTCCCAGGCTGACCAACCCCATCATAGGCCACCTGGTGAGACACGCATGACGAATGGTTTTTAAATTAAACACTTTGTGAGCAGCTTTATTGCAAGTCCCAAGGCTTCATGTCACAGCACATCAAAGATCTCAGACATGGTCCATGGAATCTGCAACACACCTCATACACAGAGATCCTGAAGAGCCATAACCCATCAGCACAGGAGACGGCTGCAGTCTTGCGTTAGATGGAATTTTATTTATTTATTCATTTATGTATTACATTTCTATACTGCCCAATAGCTGAAGCTCTCTGGGTTAGATGGGCTCTGCATCTAACTCAATGATAGCAACCTCATACATGCACAGATTGACTGAAAGCTCCTTATGTTACTCTGTAAAGCAGGGCTGTCAAATCTCTTTCAGCCTATGGGGCAAATTCAATTTCAGAGCATATCTTTGGGGGAGGGAGGGCCATTCTAGTGGTTGGGGCAAAAGGGACAAAACACACACACAAAGCCTTAGGAGGAGAGGCACTTCAGCCTTTGAGATGGGAAAGAAACCATGCAAAAGCCAGGAAACCACCCAGTGATGGGGAGGGAAGGGGGCTCTGGGGAACCCAAAGACCAGACTGGGCCCCCAGGCATGCTGGATTTGGTCCATCAGCCTGAGGTTTCACCTCCCCCCCTCTGCACTGTAAAGGACCATGTACACTGAAACCAAAAAGGCACAACAAGCAAGAAGAATCTTTGAAAGTAAAACCAACTGAAGAAAGAAGCACAGCTGAGTGGAGTAGAATAAAAGCAAGAAAAATCACTGGGCCAGGAAGCTGCCTCTTGAATGCCTCTAGTGTAGGAGAGCACACCACCTCCCTAGGTAATTGGTTCCATTGTCGTACTGCTATAACCATCAGGAAGTTTTTCCAGCTGGAATCTGGCTTCCTGTAACTTGAGCCCATTATTCCGTGTCCTGCACTCTGGGATGATCGAGAAGAGATCCTGGCTCTCCTCTGTGTGACAACCTTTCAAATATTTGAAGAGTGCTATCATGTCTCCCCTCAGTCTTCCCTTGTCAAGGCTAAACATGTCCAGTTCTTTCAGTCTCTCCTAAAAGGGCTTCATTTCCAGATCCCTGATCACCCTCATTGCCCTCCTCTGAACACACTCTGAACACAGTACTCAAGATGGGACCTAACCAGTGCCGAATAGAGGGGAACCAGTACCTCACGCAATTTGGAAGCTATACTTCCATTAATGCAGCCTAAACAAGCATTTGCTTTTTTTGCAGCCACATCACACTGTTGGCTCATATTCTGCTTGTGATCAGTAACAATTCCAAGATTCTTCTCCAAGATTCTTCTCGCCTGTAGTATTGCTGAGCTAAGTATCCCCCATCTTGTAACTGTGCATTTGGTTTCTTCTTCTGAAGTGTAGTATTTGGCATTTATCCCTATTAAATTTCATTCTGTTGACACACCAAGCTCCCAATTCTTGGTTAGTTTTACCAGTTGCACTAGTGGGAGGAGGTAAGTAGGTGCTTTTGGCAAAGTCAAAAGGCCGTCACCAAAGGCTACTGAGTAGAGAGTATGCATTCAAAACTGGGAGAAGGGAATAGGAATAAATAGGTAGTTCTTGCAATATGGGGGAGGGGGGATGTCAGACGTGAGGTTCCTCAAAGATTTGTGTTGGGACTATTGCAGTTTAACTTGCTCACAAATGAAGTTGAGTCAGGAGTGAGCAATGAAGTGGCCAAGTTTGTTGATTCCAAATAGGGGTTTGAGGATCGCTCAAAACTGGATCTGGTGCAAACAGTAGACAGTAAGGAGGTCTGAGCTAGTTGTGACTTACCAGGACAGAGATCTTGTAGCTGTGGTTGACCCACGTGCATCTGCTGTGAAAAAGATTACTTCCATGATGGGGATCATTAAGAAAGGAATCGAAAATGAAACTATCAGGATCATACCGAACTTATATATAAAAAAAACTATCATGCAGCCACACTTGGAATTCTGTGTACAGTTCTGCTCATGAAACCTCAAGCTACAAGCCATGCTTTCGCACACAACACTAAGCCATGGTTTAACCGTGCTGCAGATGGTCAGACTGGGTTTAGTGAGCATGCAAGGTTTAGCAAAACACATCATAGAAGACACCTTGAACCCTGCTGCTTAACCAAAAGCCTTAACAGGCAGGGCTTAAAGTTTCTTCTGAATAGGCCCAATGTTACTTGCAAGCCACCTAGAAAATATTTGTTTCCTGAAAGCCAAGACATAAACGTGCAATAAATAAATACAGAAATAAACAGGCAGGTGGGAAGTAGGATGCCAGACTAGACAGGTCTTTGGCCTGATCCAGAACAGCAGTCCTTCTTATAGACGGGGGGGGGGGGCGTGGGGGAGGAAGAGAAAAGGCCAGAAATCATCACTACATGGGGGAGGAAGGAAGAGACCGTGGGTGTTGGAGGATGGAGTCAATGCACCCAGGCCTGGAAGATAAACCCTGAGCGTGACCGCAAAAGGCAGAAGGAGCCAAGGAAAGAGGAAGGCACTGGGCAGAGTAAGGCGAGAAAGCTCATGGAGGAACGCAGGCGCGTGCGGCGTCAGGACGCGCAGGTGGCGTCACGCGCCCCAGCCAGAAGCGGCTCCGCCTCTACTCACCACTGCCCGAGCAACTCCACGCAAATCTGCTCCCCTCAACGCCGCAGCTAGTGTCATCCCCCTCGGTCCGCCGCGAGGAGCCTGGTTCCTCTGCCGGCTGCCTACAGCCCCACCCAGCACTGCCGCGATTGGACGCTTCAACCGCTCCCTGGTTTCTGATTGGCTGCCACAGGAGACACCTAAGTTTGTTGCCCCGCCCGGTTACGCCCCCTTCCCTCCCACCGCCTCCCTCCTGTCACTCACACTCAGTTTCAAGCCTGGCGCCTTCACGCCACACGCCCTGCCCACCCCGCCACGGGGCGCCTTCTCTTATTGGAAGAGAGGGAGGAGCGCATCAGCCAATAGAGAAACGCGTGAGACTGGCTCTTCGGCAGGCCACTCTCACGAGTCTTCCCATTGGTTGGTTCTCTCGTCGTCGTCGTCGTCGTCGTCCTCCTCCTCCTCCTCCTCCTCCTCCTCCTCCGAGGGGTGGACGGTGTATGCTGATTGAATAGGATCCCAGCCGTATCTGGCCGCTGATTGGCTACCTGTGGGAGGAGCGATTTCTTCCACGGGATTTATTCGTGAGTAGCTCCTCCCCTGCCGACGTGCTCGTTCCCACCCCCGGGATTGCGCGGTTGCCCTCTGCTGCCGTCCTTTCATGCGGTCTCTGCTGGCCGGGGATGACGGAATTGTAGTCTGGCCTCGGAGGAAGAGGCGGGGCGCAGCCAGCTGCGTGTCTCCACCCCAGGCTGGCGCTACCCGCGGCCCCCGCCTCGTGAAGGAAGCTGCGCCGGGTTCTTTGCCCCGCGGCCCCCCAACGTTGCTCCCCGGGCGCGGCGGCAGCGGCGGCGAAGGGGCGCCTGAGGGGGCCGTCCTAAGCTCTCGGGGCACGGGCAGCTGCGCCCCGGCACGCGCCGTGCGGCCGCCTCACGAGGGCTCAGCCCGGCCCTTTCCCCGCGACCTTTCTCTGGCCGGCCAGGGGTTCCAGCTCCGCCCGGAGAGCAGCCCCGTTTCGAGTGCAGTGACCCCTCCCCAAAGAGCGCCGGGCGCGGCGGATGGGGCCCGGGGGGGGGGGGGAGCGGCGCCAGCAGGAGCCTTCTGGCCCCTGCCCTGCTGTTAGGCGCTGTGTCGCGGGGCAGCCATCGAGCCCATCACGGCCGCCGGGAAGCTGCAGGGAGAAAGAAGGCCGGGAGGTTTCGGGCCTCTGCAGCTTGCTGCTGCTGCTCTGGCTTTCCTTTCGGGCTGGCTTGTTTGGGGAGGCGGGAAGGGCTCTGCTCCCCTTCTGCAGCCCCTCGGGGTGAGGACGGCAGCGCCCGGGCTTTTGTGTACGAAGAGCAGCAGGCTGCAGAAACGTCACCGCATCCCTGTGCTTATAGTGGCAGCCTAAACTGGGAAAAATGCTGTGCGGTGTCCTGAGTTGGATGCAAAAGTAGGGGAGACTGGGGTTCAGTCCTTCCTGGGTAGCCCTGTGCCAGTCAGCATCTCTCAGCCTGGCCTACCTCACAGGGCTGTATCAATGGGGGTGGGGGAGAATAACCCTGAGCTCCTTGAAGGTAGAGGCGCAATACCTAGAACAATCAAGGAACAGATAGGAAGAGCGGCTGGATGGTTTTATAAGCAAACCGAAGAGGTAGTGGTGGGTATGTATAGCTTCCTACAAACTGCCCTTCATGCCTTGTTTTTAAAAATAAAGGACAAATCACATTTGAAATGTGGAGTGTAGGGACAGAATCTCAGCTCTGGAGGAAATGCCACCACCCCACACACCTCAAATGAGAACCAGAAGCACAGATCACTCTGATGGTTGCCCTGAACACCCAGGATGACTCCTGTGATGAGGGAGAGCTATCCCTTATGCAGGCAGATGCATGAGAGTTGTGGCCAGGCCCTAAAGAATCCCAAAGGTTTGTGTGTCTCACTGCCACGCAGGTCTCACAGACCCCGCATTGGCTCCTGCGTCAGCTCCTTGTGACTTTGACTCCAGCTGTGCAATCCAGCCTTTCCTTCCTGGCCAAAGTCCTGGTGTGCTCTGTCAGCTGACACTGTTCAGGGGAAGGGAAAGCCCTGCCCAGCCTCCACTTCCATTAGCCCCCCTCCCACCTCTGCCCCTTTTGTCATCACCTGTTCATTTTTCAGGAGTTTGAAGCCTTTGGTGAAGGAGAGGCGTTTTGTTAATATTGTGTTTTCCTGATTTTGTCTGGGCAGAGTTGTGTTAATGAAGTCTGGTGGGCAAAAGTCCCTAAAGGTTAGAAGTCATGAGCGGGTGGCCTGCTGGGCTGCACCTGGCCCTAAGAGCTCCCTGCTTTGCCAGAGGCACAAGAGGGCAGTCGAGGACGTGAAGCCACATCTATGGCAATGGGACACAGCAGCTGAACCTTGGTCAAAGTGACACCCCAACTAAACACATGGTTTGCTGGCCGAGGCTACAGGAATTTTCTCCTTCCTCAGCTGGCACATTCAGTGACAGACCTTTCCCTGCACATTCAGCCTCATCCTGTGACATCTTCCACGTTTAGGATAGTATACAAGTCCTTCATGCATGTTGCAGGATCAAGCCCTAGGGTTCTTAGAGGAGGGCGTAGGAGCCAGCCGTGGCTTCTGTCTCTACTTCCTTGTCAATGTTCTTCCATTGCCAGCACTCTTGAATTGCACATTTAACTTGGAGCCAGATGCCGCTTCACCAGGCCCTGGGTGTTTTTGTAATCTCAACTACATATTAAGCACCTGGATATTTGTCAGTCTGCTTTGGCTTTGTGATCTAGGACTGGACACCTGCAATCATGGGCTGGATGGGATTACTGCCATTGGTGGATGGAATTACTGCCATTGACCCCTCCCCATCCATCTCTCCCTCCTCCCTGCCAGTTGTCAACATCAGCAACCCTTTCCTTTGCTCTTTGCCCTGAGACACGTCTCATCACGGGCCAGTTCTGACCTTTATCTCATATGACTATGAAGGAAAGGGAAGTAGGTTTGGATCAGCAGCGGATAAGATAAGCAGTCTGCCTAGAAAGTCCAAAGGGATGGGGGTTCAGGTCTCTGACAGGGAGCTCCTCCTCCTCACCCGAGGGTGAATCATCCAGTAAAAGGGGAAGGAAAAGGCACCGAGCCGGCAGATCTTCTTGCAACAGGCCATCAGCTGTGCCAAGTTGGCTCCCCTGTCCATCCTGCACAGCCATGACCAACAGCAAGTGTTTCCAGAGGGCCTGCTCCTTCAGGGCGCCCAAGTCCCCCATCCTCTTGGACCCTACTGCCTCTGGAAGCTTCTATGACCACCTGGAGGAAGCTGCTCTCTCCAGGGAATCTGGAGATGCGGCCTTCAGAGGAAGCAGCCTCATCCCCAGCAAGGGCAAGGAAGAGGCCCAGCAGAAGACTGTCTGGAGCAAAGGAAACTGGGGTAGGAGAGCGGCAAGTCTCAGGGTGCAAAAGGTTGGAACAGAAGAAACCCCAGGGATGGGAGAAGCAACCCACTCCTTGGGTCCTGGAGATGGACAGCTGCTCATTGGGGAGTCCTGCAGCAAAGCAGGCAGCAGAATGAAAAAATGTAAAAAGGTAAGAGCAATATGAGGAGAGTGGTCCAACAGTTAAAAGTAGAGGCCTGTGACAATGGAGCCAATGACCTATGGAGGTTGTGGGCTCTCCCAAACTAGAGGCATTCAAGAGGCAGCTGGACAGCCATCTGTCAGGGATGCTTGAAGGTGGACTCCTGCATTCAGGATGGGGGTTGGACTTGATGACCTTCGAGGCCCTTTCCAACTCCATGATTCTCTGTATAAAGTTGCCAAGTCACTAGAAAAAAACAGCCTGGATGGCTCTTGTGCCATTAACTGTAACTTTTTATGCAGAAATCAGCAGAAAAGCTTTTCATGGCATTGAGTATTGAGTACTCATCTTGAGTATTGCGTCCAGTTCAAGAAGGATGCAGACAAGCTGGAGGGGTTTCAGAGGAGGGCAACGAGGATGATCAGGGGTCTGGAAACAAAGCCCTGTGAGGAGAGATTGAAACAACTGGGCATGTTTAGCCTAGAGAAGATTAAGGAGAAATGTGATAGCACTCTTCAAATACTTGGAAGATTGTCACACGGAGGAGGGTCAGGATCTCTTCTCGATCAACCCAGAGTGCAGGACATGGAATAATGGGCTCAAGTTACAGGAAGCCAGATTCTGGCTGGACATCAGTATGACAATGGAACCAATTCCCTAGGGAGGTTGTGGGCTCTCCCACTCTAGAGGCATTCGGACAACCATCTGTCAGCGATGCTTTAAGGTAGATTCCTGCATTGAGCAGGGGGTTGGACTTGATGACCTTATAGGCCCCTTCCAACTCTGCTATTATATAATTCTATGATTCTATGACTAGCATCTGCACTAAGTAGGGGGCTGGACTTCCAACTAGATGATTCTATGAGATAAATGGCATGACTTGTGCTGCTTATAGTCATCCCACACCATTCCTTTGAGCAATGTGAACTTCCACAAACAGTATTAGACTAGGATTTGGCTTCCAGTGGGATGAGAGATCACTGCAATCCTAGGCATGTCTACTCAGAAGTTATTCCCATTGAGTTCAATGGGGCTTACTCCCAGTGAAGTGGATATACTAGCTGTAGGATTTCTGGTTAATTTACAAACCTGCAAGTAGAACAGAGGTGAAGACAAACAGCAAAGAGTTTCTAGCCAGGATGCAGGCCTCATCCATTCTCAGATAGAAATCCCTACACCCCAAGGTGCCTCTTGCCTTCTGTTCATTCCCTGCCTCTCTCACATCAAAGGGCAGCTTTCCGCCTCAGTCAGAGGTGGTCTTCTTCTCAAGCTGCTGGCTCTCAATTCCAAACTTGTCAGAAATCTCCTGGAGGTTGTCAGCTGGCTCCATCATCTCTGTTGAGCCCCTAGTAGGACATCCCAACTGAAGTCCAGAATTGCTGCCAGGCAAACCCACAACATCTACTGATGCCCTACAAGGCAAGCAGCTCTTAGATAAGCAGGAGCAGTGGCCAGTTGGAAAATTGTAACCCAAAGCTCATCCCTTTTGTGGTTTGCAGGTGTGGTCACACTTCAGGAAAAGTCACACAAGTGCAAAGGCCTCATTTCAGAAAGGGCAAACTGCTTCTGGATGGCAAGATTCTCAGGGGCCATTTACAGGCCTGCTCTTTGCCACATTTAAGATTAAACTGCAAAAAAAACCACACAGGATATAATAATAATATATTTATTTATTACCCTCTGGATCGAGGCGGGGAACAACATTAAATACAAAATAGCATAAAATATTAGGGGTGTGCACGCCCAAAATTATCGTATTGTTATCGGAAATCACTTTTTAAAAAATTTTTGGATCGGATTATATCGTAGGTAAATCGTATTGTATTTCTGATAATTATTGGAAATACAATATTTAATTTGCAGCCCCATTGTGCCCTATAGCACTGAAATTTTTAGAATAAATGCCTATAACTTCTGTATTTTCAAAGTCAGAGGCTTGAAACTTGGTCACAGTGCTTATGGGGTATGCCTAAGTATGTGTATGAAATTTGAGATCGATCCCTTGAACCCTCAATTTTATATGAATTTATTAAAGATCATTTAAGTTCTGGCAGGTCAGAATGTGTGTTCATTCAGATCTGTCAAAAAGTTGCAGGATCTTTTAAAAATTCATATAAAATATAGGGATCGGGGGATTGATCTGAAATTTGGCACATATGTGTAGCAACATGTGCTCGACCATGTGTGAAATTTGTCTGCTTTTTTCCCATAGACTTGCATTGGGGGAAATACATAACTTTTTTATTTGAAATGATAATGACGTGAAACTTGAGCCAGGACTAGCAAGATCCAATCTGCAATGTCCAAAAAGTTTCATGTCTCTATCTTTTCAAATTAAAAAGTTATAGGTGGTCCTCCAAAAGCCTCACCCCTGCTGTAACTTCTTCATTTTTAAAGATAAAAACTTGAAACTTGTGGGACATTGAAGATGGGATCTGGCTGGTCATTTGTGGAAAAAAATCTGAGCAATTGCTCAAATCCTTGATTTTCTATGATTTTTTAAAAGATCGTGCTTGTTCTGAAAGCAGACAAGAAGATGACAGCAGTGAGGCCTGGTCAACCAGCTCTCAATAAAGTTGCACAATCTTTAATAAATTCATATAAAATAAATCAATCTCAAATTTCACACACGTCGAGCACATGTTGCTACACGTACACACACTTAGGCATACCCCATATTCCTAAGTGGACAGCCATCTGTCAGGGATGCTTTAAGGTAGATTTCTGCATTGAGCAGAGGGTAGGACTTGATGGCCTTATAGGCCCCTTCCAACTCTACAATTCTATGAAACTTCTGCATCTTCAAGGCACAGGGACTCTGCCAGGGGAAAGGGTGGAAGCAGCAAGGTCTGCAGAGGCAGGGCTCCTCATTCACCTGTGCCCTTCCCTTCTCTGACAGGAGGCAGGGGGATTCAGCTGGTGCCTCGGGGCTGCAAGCGGCAGGTGAAGTCACAGTGCATTTGGCCAGCCCCTTCGGGAGCAGCTCCTTGGGGCACCAGTCAAGCCTCTCCATGTGAGTGTGGCTGTAGATGTGCCAGGATGTTTCCAGATGCGACAGTTATTCTGCCATCACCCTGCCTCATTCCTGGAAGTTTACTGGCTGTCCCGGCACGTTGGCTTCCACTCAACACCCTCCTATGTTTTCCCATCACTTCTTACGCCTTTTTTCCTTGCCACAGGAAATTCGTTAAGGAAAAAAAGATGGAATCACTGCCTGTGGCCTTGTTAGTGCTTGGACCCTTCCCTGTGCGCCTTAATAGTCCCACTTTATTCCACATGAGTCTGAGCTCATCTGGAGTGCTGTGCCTAGTTCTGGGAGCTGCTCTTCAAAAAGGATCTTGACAAGTTGGAACAGGGCCAGAGAAGGGCAATGGAGATGGCTGGGTGTGTGGAACACCAAGTCCAATGAGGAAAGGTTGAAAGGGCTGGAGAAGAGAAGGCGGTAGGGGGCAGCACACACATACATGAGAACCCTCTTCAAATCCCTTTGCCTAGATTAGGACAAAGACACATTCCTGTTTGACAGCCTGGCCATTGGTCTGCGGTGTCCCTCAGGGTCCCATCTTAACCACCATGTTATTTACCATATACATGACACATATAGAGATCGGCACCAGCATGTTGATGACCTCCAACTCCCTCTCTCCGTTCCACTGAGATCCAAGGAAGCTGTTCTGATTGTAAATCAGTGCCTGATGTTGTACCGGACTGCATGATGGCAAACAAAGTGAAGCTTGATCCAGACAAGACAGAGGTGCTCTGTCAGCTGAAAGGCAGATCAGGGAATAGGGGGTTCAACCTGTGCTGGGTTTTCAAATCCCCTTACCCGAAAGACTCAGGCTTGCAGTTTGGGTGCACTCTTGGACTTTGTCCTGAACCTGGATACGCCCACTGCACCTATTCCTAGAGATCTGGCCATGGTCATGCATGCCTTTGTTAGATCCCATTTTGAATTCCGTAACACGTGCTATCTGAAGCTGCCTTTGAAAAGTATTTGGCAACTTCAGTTGGTCCAGTATGCTGCAGCCAGATGGTCGACCAAGTCTGGTTGCAGGGAGCACTTGACTCCCCTGTCACAGTAGCTTCACTAGCTATGGGTCTGTTTCCAGGCAGAATTCAAAGTGGTGGTTATGGTCTATACAACCCTATATGGGGTGGCACTGGGCTACCTGAAAGCCTGCCTGTATCCTAAGAGCTTTAGGAGAGGCCCTTCTTTTGAGACAGCCTCCAGTGGCACCAGAAAGGGCCTTTTGTGTGGCTGCTCCCAGGCTGTGGAGTGAATACTAGGTTTGCTCCCTCTCTGCTGTCCTTCTGCCAGCAGGCAAAGCTCACTTTATTCAAGAAGGTCTTTGGCCTGTAAGTGTGGTCCCCTCTACAAGGATTCGCTTTTGCGCCTGGTTAGGCGATTATGCACATAATCGCTGAAGCGCATTTACGCCTAATCCCTCTGCACGAGAGGCGTTGAGAGGTGGCGAAGCGCATTAATGGATGTCCAAAATGTGCTTTACAAGTAGTTAATGCGCATAAGCGCTTATTCACACAGTCAAAAAGTACTTTAACGGACGGAGCAAAATAAAACTCGCAATTTAACGCGCATTCGATAATGCGCATAATCGGGGAGATAACGCGCCTCTACGCCCGATTTGTGCTCAGTTCTTGTAGAGGTAATTTTTTTAATGCGCCTTGAAAGAGCTTTAAATGCCTCTTGTAGAGGCACCCTGAGTCTGTTGGGTTGCAGGCTGGTTTTACTCTGTTATTGTGCTTTTTAAATTGTGTTTAGTGTATTTGTTTAATTGTTTTTATCAATTTTTATTAGTGAGTGTAAGTTGCCTTGAGTGCCATTTTTGGGTGGGGTACAAATCAAATAAATTTCTCTGCTGCTCCAGAGTCTCAGAAGGGAAGATTTTGGCTGACCACAAAGAGAAATGCCTCAATAGGAAGTTTGACAATGGAGCCAATTATGAAGAGGGCTGGGCACACTCCTACTCCCTGGAGGTCTTCAAGAAGAGGCCGGGGGAGTGTTCTAGCCTTAGACTGCCTGAATTGAGCCGTTGGTAGCACTAGATGCACCGCAAGGGCCTCTCTCTCTGTTATTCATTCAGTCGTCTTGCAGCCCACCTCGTCTCGCCAGCTGAACTTGCAGGCATTCTGTGATTCTGTGCCAGGGCTGGAAGAGAGGCAATGATTTAAAGAGCACTTTCCCCATCCACACCATGCAGATAACACTTACCAGATCTAAAACAAAAGTCAGGAGTGTTTCTCAGAAAAGACAAGAGGATGGGCTGCCAGAGGCAGTCCTCCACAGACATGTTCTAGGCAGGATTTCCCTTCAGGCAGCGCACGTGTGTAGGGGAGCTTAAAAGGGCCAGAATCTATGCATTAGCAAAAACTGCAATCCTGACCACGCTTCTGTGAGAGTGCAATAAACATGCACCAAATGGGGTCTCTAACAGTGGCTGGGAGCAGGAGGGAGAGGAGGGTGGCGGCCACTGCAGCAGCACTAACTATGAGGCCAAGAGAGGGAGAGCCATCAGACAACTCCGCTGACACTTTCACATGCACACATCCCAGTGGTCTCGGCTGAGCGAAGGAATGGCCCTGCGTCTCATCGTTTGGCAACGATATAACATTGCTTATTGGGTGCATTAAGAACATAATAAATAAGTCAGCGGCTACGCTGCTGTTCTGACGGTAGGCGGCCCTGTGACCAAACGGAGGCAGCCGGCTCTGCTGCACTGCTGTTTCAGACTGTCCTTAGCAATACGTTAGGATGGCCAGGCTGGGCCAGGCATCTTCTCTGGGCAACTCTCCCTCCACTGCAGCTGGAGGGAAGGCTGAGGGCAGGCAGGAGTAGCCTCCCGAGGCAGGAGAGTATGTATGAGAGAATGTATGGCATTCCGGGGCAAGGAAAGAGGATCAAGGGCAATTTGAAGCCCTCCACCACCACCCTCTAACCCTGATTTGCCTCCAGCAGGTTAATCGTGCCCTGCAGCAAGGCTGGGAGACCTTCATCACCAACGTGTACAGCCTGACATTGATCTGGCCAGCCAGCATGGCCACTGCCGCTTCACACCACCCGGGGGGGACCCGATGAAAGGGAAGACACACCTGGTCTCGATTCACGGCCTGGAGCCAGAAGCAAGAGTGACTGATGTGACAGTGCCATGACTGCTCCCCGTGGGACCCTTTGGGCTGTATATCATCATTAAGAGGACTAGAAACTTGGCCATCATTATGTCCATGTGGAGCCAGGGATTCCATGGGTCCTTTAGGGCTTTTTCTTGGTGATGGCTGGACACACATACACCTCAGTGTCAGGGATGAGCGTCAGGCCTGGCCTACACTGCAACACATTTCCATGTGAAGCACTTTATTTTTCCTTCCAGACTGAGTGGCAATGTTTCACTTCACTTCATTAGGAGGTAGTCAGGACAGGGCTGGCAGGGGCCTCCATCTCCTGCCCGTCTCTGCTCCTGCCTGCCTGCCTGGACCCACCCTGGATTTTGTGCCTTGGTCATGCTGGACTGTGGCACAAGATTTTGAATTGTTGTATGCAGATTAGGGTGACCAGATAAAATCCAGGTCAGGGCTCATGTAACTTTAACAGTTGTAGAGAAAAGGGAATTTCAGCCAGTGTAATTTGTATGCAATTAGTCCCTGGTGAAATTCCCTCTTCATCACAACAGTTAAAGGTGCATGCACTATACTAGAGTGACCATATACAAAAGAAGGCAGGGCCCCTGCAACTTTAACTGTTGTGATGAAGAGGGAATTTCACCAGGAACTAATTGCATACAGATGACACTGGCTGAAATTCCCTTTTCTCTACAACTGTTAAACTTACATGAGCCCTGACCTGGATTTTATCTGGTCACTCTAATGCAGATGGTTTGTGAACATGCACACAAATGCAAGCGTACACATGCACAGATTAGCAGCAGATGATGGACATTTTTGTACCAGGCCTAGATTAGTCCTTGGCCACCTCTGGCTACCTCTGGGGAAGCATCTCTTCTCCACATCCAATCTGCCTTTCGTCCAAGATGTTCAAGACCTCTCATCTTCCCTGCAAATACTTAGCTGTTGATACCAGCAGCCTCCTCCAACCTGCCGGTGTGTGCCCTCCACATGTGTTGGACTACAGCTCTCATCCCCAGCCAGCATGACCAATGGTCTTGCTCTCTGGGGATAATAGGAGTGGTAATCCAACACATCTGGAGGGTGGGCACACGGGCAAGGCTGGCATATAGGCACAGCTCAACAGAGGTTTGTGGACTGGGCCGGAGTCCCTGCCTGCTTTGGTCGGGACACCCCTTTGCACGTAGGGCTGGGTGAGGGAGACGGATGCCAAAGAGGACCAGCAGTTTCCTGCATCTTCAACACTGGGCATTTCAGGATGCGCAGTGTCAAGGGTGTACCTCTGTGGCACCATAGCCAAAATCCTCAGGGGTGTCTCAGGGCCTGCTTTCAGTCCTGAAACTTGTGAAATTATAAGAGAGTGTAGTGCAGGGTCAGTGCTATGGTGAATAGAATGGGGATGGTGAATAAATTTGTTCAGTTTGCAACTTCCCTAACTTCACACTTTCAGACCAATAGCCGAACTGAGACTCCATTATCCTTTGAAATTCGCACTTCTCCAAACTTTGCAGTGGAGTTCTCCAACAGAAAAGTGCATACAAAAATACTGCTATTAGAGAAATGTGCGCACAGACATAACATTAAAAAAACACATGTTTTTAGGGAAAAAATGGTTGCAAAAGATGTGTGGATTAGGTGAAATTGCATACAAAAATTCATGTATTAGAAGAATATGAATTTTCATGCAAACTTTGGCTATTTGGTGGTATAGAATCAATCAATCAAATTGTCAATGTTTGGAGTGAGCTAAACATAAGATTGGAAAAATGAGAAACTGAAATTGGCATATTTACCCATCTCTAGATTGTGATGGTCCCCATTTTTCTAACTCTCATCCTTGGTCTTGAAGAGCTTCCAAGTGTGCAGAAATCTAGCAGGAAAAGCTTTTCCAGACATGGAAACAGTGCCAGTTTCTATCATTTAGGCTTCTGTTTAAGGGGCCTCTTAGGAAAACAGAGGTAGTCCCTGTTCAAGTTGGGCAATGAATCCCTGGAGAGCTCCCCTTTCCGCGCCTTCAGTGTGTGCCATTCAAAAAGAATAAGAATAACAACTCTGGTTCAAAGGGTAAAGAGAATGTAACGTTGACTTCTTGCACATATTGTGTAAAAATATCCAAGGCCACCTCTTGTGTGTATGTGTTTCGAGTGACTAAACCTCACCGCTCAGCTGTGGTCTCACTGGAATTAGGGTATGTAATGTACACACCCCAGCTGAATATCTAGTGTGTGGCCCCTTTAGGAGAAGCAGCTATGACCCAGGCAGCCAACCCCTTGGAGAGTTGACTCTTGGGTGGGACTGGCTAGAAAAAGTAGAGCAGGGTGGCTGGCCCCACTTTGGCATAAATAAAGTTTACTGAGTGATCTGCCTTGTCTATTGGAAGTCTCTGTTGAGGAAACTGGGATGATGCAGGGTTGTACCCTGAAGTAGCTGTCCTAAAGCAGTTTGGGTAGTGGGGGCCGGGTATGATGGCCCTTTGCAACAGTCCCAGCAAAATGACCTCTGCTGCTGCATGCCCCTTGTTGCTGTGGCTTTCCTCATCCTCATACAGGTCAATGGCAGTCAGTAACAATGTGGCCTCTTCAGGCCTTTCATGACCTGCTTCTTTGCGTGGCAAGTTTGTCAGGGAAGTTTGTTGGAAGTCAGGGAAGGGATATTGGAGATCCCCCTATCTTTTGGCTCAGAACGGAGTTATTCGTGCTGGAAGACCAAATGCGGAGACAATAGAAACCACACACACACCCAAGACAACCCAGCAGGTTTGACTCTTGCCACTCCCTCCCTGCCTGAGCAACCCACAAGCTGCCTCCTCCTCTCTCCTTGCCTTATTGGTTCTCCTCCTGGTGCCCCGGGTACATGCAGGCTGTGGCCATGCAGGCTTCTCACACCTTTGGAGGCACCTTGGAATGTTTTCCCCACCTGCCATGTGGGTGGCTGCCCACACATTCACTGAGTCACTTGGTGGCAAAGACCTTTGCATCTAGGGAGCAGTGGAGGCTTTGAAACCAGAAGCACACAACCAGCATGACTTTGACTTGATGTGACCCAAAGTGTTGTTGCACCAATGAGCCCGGATCTAGCCTTTGACTGGTCTCCTGAGAAATATGGCTGCAAAAAACACAAGTGCTATTTTGGGCTGCATGAATAGAAGGATAGCTGCCAAATCACGTGAGGTACTGGCTCACCTCTATTCAGCACTGGTTAGGCCTCATCTTGAGTATTGCTTCCAGTTCTAGGCACCACACTTCAAGAAGGATGTAGACTAGGCTGTCCAGATGGCTCGGGATTTCCCGGTCCTAACCGGGAATCCAGGGGCGAACCGGCCCAACCGGGGGGCGGGGGGGGGGCAAACCGGGGTGGCGGGGGGTCACGTGGCAGTGGCAACAAGCAAGGAGCGGCGGTAGACCCGGCGGCGGTGGCGGCGGAGGAGCCCGGGAAGCGGCTGCTCCAGCAGGTAAGTGACCTCCCTCGCGCCTCACGCTCCTTACCTGCAGGGGCGTCCGCTTCCCTCCGGTGCTCAAATCTACTGAGAAACAGGCTTCGTGGCCTGTCCCTCAGTAGCGTGCCGGGTGATGACGTCATCACCTGGCGCGATACTGAGAGACAGGCCGTGAAGCCTGTTTCTCAGTAGATTCGAGCACCGGAGGGAAGCGGATAAGGAGTGCGGGGCGCGGGGCACTTACCTGCTGGGGCGGCCAGGTCCGCCGCTGCGCCGCCGCCGCCGGGTCCACCGCCGCGCCAACGCTGCTGCCGCCGGGTCCCCCGCCGGCTTGTAAGGCCAGTGGCCGCACGGAAGAGGCGGGGGAGGGCCGATTAAGTCACTTCCGGATCCGGCCCTCCCCTGCCTCTTCCGTGCAGCCGCTGGCCTTACGAGCCGGCGGGGGACCCGGCGGCGGCGGCGGAGGAGGCAGCAGAAGAGAACCCGCCCTGGTAGGTCCAGGCTGATGTTTTTTGGGGGTGGGTGGCTTGGTGGGGGGGTTGTTTTGGGTGGGGGGTGGCTTGGGGGGGTTGTTTTGGGGGGTGGCTTGGTGGGGGGGTTGTTGGTGGGGGGGGGGACCGGGATTTTGGGTTCCAAAATCTGGTCACCCTAATGTAGACAAGCTGGAGCATGTTCAGAGGAGGGAAACGCGAATGATCAGGGGTTTGGAAACAAAGCCCTATGAGGAAAGACTGAAAGAACTGGGCACGTTTAGCCTTGAGAAGAGAAAACTGAGGGTAGACATGATAGTACTCTTCAAGTACTTGAAAAGTTTTCACACAGAGGAGGGCCAGGATCTCTTCTCGATCAACCCAGAATGCAGGACACAGAATAATGTTTGCCAAAGTGTAGCCATCTTTGCTTACAAGTACAGAATGCTGGGAATGCTTGCTCAAGGCTGAAGGAAAATTCAAAGTGCGTATGCGGAAGGCCTTGCCACAAGCCTGGTTTCATCTGGTTATAGCATTTGTCCTAATGCAAGGGCATCAGCGCACCTTATCTGAAGCTACAGAATTTACCCCAGCAACAATTGAAACATGCGCAGTGGCTTTCAACAGTGTGTCAAAGGTAGGGTGACCAGATAAAATCCAGGTCAGGGCTCATATAACTTTAACAGTTGTAGAGAAAAGAGAATTTTAGCCAGTGTCATTTGTATGCAATTAGTTCCTGGTGATATTCTCTGTTCATCACAAAGTTAAAGTTGCAGGGGCCCTGCCTTCTTTTGTATATGGTCACTCTAGTATAGTGCCTGCACCTTTAACTGTTGTGATGAAGAGGGAATTTCACCAGGAACTAATTGCATACAAATGACTCTGGCTGAAATTCCCTTTTCTCTACAACTGTTAAAGTTACATGAGCTGAGGGCTCTGGGCTGGGGTCACAACACTTGCAGGGATGAAGAGCAGCAGAGGTAACATGGCTCACTCCTGCCAAGCTCCTTGGTGGGTCAGATGCCATCTCACTCACTGCTTGAAAAACAACACAGACACACAGGTCATTTCTACACTGGCCTTTTGTCATGGGATTGCCCCTGGGTGGTCCCTGGGTGTCCAACTGATACACAGGGACTCCTGGGGGCAGGGGGGATGGGCATAGGTTTTCCCAGAGATTAAAAAAAAAATCCCTGGGAAAATCTGATTCTTCTTGCAGGCTCAGGAACGTCCCGAGACTGTGGGAGGTGCGGGCGCCCATCCTGCCTGATGCCCGCTTGCTTGCAAGTAAGCGGGAACCAGAAATGGCAATGGAGCCGCAGCATGCGGCTCCGTGCCCATCAGGGGAGGGGTTGGTACCAATTTCACCAGCCCTGGGATGGCAGGGAGGGGGTTGGGGCTTCGATTTCAGGTTGTGTTTTTTGTTTTGTTTTTTAAAGACTTATGTTTTGCGATGGCGCACAAGTGTGTTCTTTGGATCCTTTTTGAAAAAAGAAAATGGTGTGTGTGATGTTGCGACATCCCAGGAGGAAGCCATTACGTCACATGTGCATTGTAGAAAGAGGGGGACGATCCCGTAAGCTGGTAAGTCTACGATCGTCCCCAGGCCTTCCCTCTACACCCGTAGGTGTAGAAAGGGCCACAGACACACTCTCTCTCTCTCTCTCTTTCACACATGCACGCACACACACACACACACACACACATACACAGACCATTAAATTCCCTTTGGCTCTCCTTGACATTTGTTCCAGTCCATAGGACACAGACACCCTTTCAATAAACTTAGTCTGTGATTCGTATTAAGAACAAAGATCAGCTTGGCGAATGGATAAAAATGAGGTCTGTTCTGGCTTGGTACCAGAAACTCACTGTCTCCCTTCTCGTTTTGTAGATTCCACTTAGTCTGTTTCATGCCTGGCTGATTTCAAGGGCCAATTTGCCCAACAATTTATGTGAGAGTCGCTGTGCTATAGGGCGTAGTGGATCAGACATGGAGCAGGGAGACCAGAACATAACAGAAGTCAAGAGGAAGTTTTTTCCATTATCCTCTCCTAATGCTAAAACCCCAATGGGCTCATCCAATGAAGCTGAATGGGGATGGGGGGGGGGGGAGATTCAGTAGAGATGGACACCAAGCAGAGTTAAACTATGGAATTTGCTGGCCTCTAGCTTGAATGGCTTTAAAGGGGAATGAGACACATTCATGGAGAATAAAGAAATCCATGGCTACTAGTCTCTGATGGTTGTATGCTACTTCCAGTATCAGAGGTGGTGTGTCTATCTATGTACATCAATTGCTGGGGGAAAAGGGTAGGAGCATGCTGTTGCACTCCGAGTTGTGGGTTTTCCATTGGTGGCATCTGGACAGCTACTGAGGGAACAGAATGCTGGAATGGAGAGGCCTTTGGTCTGAATCAGCATTACTATTATTATTATTATTATTATTATTATTATTATTATTTACATTTCTATACAACCCCATAGCCGAAGCTCTCTGGGAGGTTTATATAGAATCATAGAATCGTAGAGTTGGAAGGGGCCTATAAGGCCATTGAGTCCAACCCCCTGCTCAATGCAGGAATCCACCTTAAAACATGCTCTTCTAAGAAGAACATCTCCCTCTTCACTTTCTCCACACCATGCATAATTTTACATGCCTCTACTGTGTCTCCCTAACTTGCCTTTTTCTAAGCTTATAGCTTTCCTCATAGGGGAGTTGCTCCAACCCCTTGACCATTTGGGTTGCCCTTTCATGCATATTTCTCAACTCTACAATATTCTCTTTGAAATGCAGTGACTCTGCAAAGTATTCCAAGTGCAATCACACTTTAGCTCACATGGTGACTTTGGGCAAGATATTCTCTCTCAGCCTAACCTCTCTTAAGTGGTTGTTGCAAGGGTAAAATTGGGGTGGGCACCATATATGCTGCCCTAAACTGCACCGTCGTTGTTATTGTCATCATCATGATGGATGGATGGACAACATCTAGGGGTTTTCATATGCTGCTAGATGTTGCAAATTCTCCAACCCATCTTCATCTGGTACATAAGAAGAACCCTACTGGATCTGGTTGGGGACCTGTGTTGTCCCGCACCGTGTTTCCAGCATTGCCCTGCCAGATGCCACCTGTAAGGCAAGTGCCATCAGCTTTCACATTTTTCTAGCATCATCAAGGGCTTATTGAGTACTAAGGTTTCATTGAATTCTCATGGCTGGAAAAACTGAGCAGAACCAACATCACAACTGGGGAAATGCCAGTTCCTTCCTCGGGGAAGCTGAGAACATTCATTTAGTTACATCCAAAAGTGTTATTTGACATCTTCTGATGACCTTGGATTTTTGCATTATATGAAAGCTGTATGTTGGCTGATAGCCAGTTCTCCTCCATGAATGAGTTGAAATCAAGTGTAGGCAATGTTTTGGGGTCATGGGCATATTTGGCAATTTGAGAAACTTTTCTGGGCAAAATGGCTTCCATGGGAGGTATGGCAAAGGATAAATAACCTGCCCCAAAGACTGAGTACAAGGCAGAGATGGAGTCTGAGCACCCCCCCACACACACACACACTAAAGAATTCCTTTGAACACACAGTTTTTCAGCACCAACAGAAACCACTTTCACAGCAATCCCAGTTGCAGATAAGAAAATGTTTTAAATTATTTTTTAAAAATGGGAGGGGTGTGCCCACGGGCCTCATGATCCCTACCCCTTGTCTAAGTGTTTTTTTTAAATGTTCATGAAATGGTGGCTTGTAGCAAGTATTAGAGAATACAATTTCTTCTGCTTCCATATGGGGGAGAAGAGGGAATGCAGGAGACATCTCAGTGAGGTCTCCAGCAGGGCCACCATTGTCAGGTAAATGGGAGGGTAAGGAGGCAGTGGTCCAAGCACAGAGCCTGGCAGGCAAGTGAGAGGAAGTATCTGGAACCAATGACGTCACTGGGATAGAGCATAAAGACGTGCAGATTTCAAAGCTGGGCTTGGAAGAAATGAACTGTATTCCAGTTGATTGGAAAATAGTTTGATTTGCCAAGCCCAATTCTGAATTGAGTGGAGGAGAGTTTGCCCATCACCACTAGTCATAAGTTAGCCATCTGACTGCAAGGAATGGTCTATTGCTATGGTTTCCCCTAAGTGATGCCTGTTGGGAGCCAGAAACATCCACAATCCTTTAATGGGCAATCCACATACTTGGGTGGGGGTGGGGTGAGCTGAGTGCTCTGCAGCACATGTGGGCTGAAAACAGTAGAGAACGGGGGGGGGGGAGAGAGAGAGAGAGAGAGGACGGAGTTTCTGTCTGGAGATCACTGGAGACGGAGGCATGTGTCTGTGCAACACAGTCTTGACAAGGGGATTGCCAAGCCTCTCTCCTCTAAACTCTCCTCACTGGACTTCTTCCCAGGCTAGGAACACCCCCCACACACACACACAAAACCTTGGGTTTCCAGGAGCATCTCTGGCCTTCAGGGGTCACCCCGGTACCCCCCCCCCCCCCACACACACACATACTCACACACATGCTTGGAGTGGCCTTTAGAGATACAAAAGGCATTAACTGACTATGGACACAATGATAGAAATAGCCCACTTGATGTGTACACAGCTGACCAGACATAGCAAACAGTAGAATGTGTCCACATCCTGCTATTTGCTTTGCCTGGTTAGTTGGGGCTTCAGAGAGCAGGGCCCTCTTTGCAACCGCAATGCTTTTTGGATCCTCCTAGCATCTATCAGGTGTAGCCTGGAATGCTTCTTCGGGGAATGCTTACTCCTTACCTCTAGATGATGATCTCTGTCCCACATATTGGCAGGGAGGGAGGAGAGATCACTGCTCCATGGGGACCTCACCACTACGATGGACACAGAGCTGTGGATAAAGCTGCCAGACCTCAAGGGATCAGCCTTCCATTTCAGGGTTTCAGCTGCCTGATTCTTCTCAAGGCCTTCAGCCGAAGGAGCAAAATCACAGCAGGAAGGGCCAGGCTCCACGGGGCAGGCTGCTGCCTGCCTGCCTTGGACACTAATGTTGCCCCACCAGTACTTAGGTGGCACCTGTACTCAGGCTGGAATCCTATACATACTTACCTGGGAATAAGGCCCACTGAACTCAATGGGACTTACTTTTGAGCAGACATGTGTTGGATTGCCCTGCTGGTACCCTCTGAGACTCCAAGATCTGGAGCAGTGGACAACTCTAGCATTGGATTCATCCAGCCTGCCAACTTCCTTTTCAGGACTCACGTCAGGGCCTCTTGTGGCACCCGGGCCTCCTCAGGTCCCTGTGCTCAGCCTTAGACACATGGTCAGTGCATCCTTCTGCTCGGAGCAGGAAATCGCAGTGCCAAATGGCTGAGCAATGAGCATTTGGTACTAATTGTGGCTTTTAGTGTTCCTTGCTGAGTGCGCAATTCTGCGCAATCTCTCTCCCTCCCTCTCCCAATTCAGATGTCTCACCACAAGGACACCCTCCTCTACGAGTGATCTCATGTGCCAAACACACAGGCCTCGGCTTGGCCAGGCTAGAGAAGACTTGGGAGACCTCCAGGTTGCTGTGGAGAGTCACAGGATAGAAGCCGTGGTTGGTCGCAAGGAGGAAGAGGGAAACGCCACTTCCGCATGGCTGTGCCCCAATCCTTCTCAAGAAGTATGGGTGCTGTGTTTTTCCTCCACCTGGACTGCAAAGACTAGATGATCAAAGTGTATAATCCCCAGGCAATGCTATCCTTTCTTCCCAAATGAACTCTAATTCTGCTATTATTATTATTATTATTATTATTATTATTATTAATTATTAATTATTATTTCCAGTAGCCAATGAGCTACTATAGTGAGTTTCCCCCCTATTTTTTCCATTGGAGGCCATGTTCTCATGCAGATCAGAAACAGCTTTTTAAAGCCTCCTGAGTTTACAAAGTAGTTTGCTATGCAGCAGCAGCTGCTGCGGAGGGCGCACAAAGCCCACCCCCCATTCCCTGCAATGAACTGAGGAGATGGGTGCTTGTAGGGTTTCCTTGGAGAACAGCCACATCAAAGCACCCGGCACTTTACAAAGTAATATAAGCATATAAACCGACCTCCCCTCCCCCAAGGAGATTACAATCTAAATTTTGACAGGGATTCAACCAAGCAGTGGAACGGTGGTGGAATGGAGCTGTTGACTCTAGTGATGAGGTAGTCCTGCTTCCCACCCCTTGTGATGTGTCTCTGACATGGAAGAGAGGAGGGGAAATGGAAGATAGATTCTAGGGGCCATCTGTGAGGGCTGCTGGTAAAGCTCCAGGGGGAACTCTTGGGAGAGGCAGTAGAAGGTCCTTGTTAGTAGTTTGGCAGCAGAATGCAGCTCTTTGGAGATTGTTGCTGTGTAAGCTGACCATGTTGCAAAAGCCCTGGAAAAGCAAGCTGTGCAGGCCCACGCTTGAATGGGCAAATACTGGGGTCATTGGAACCCAGCCCTTCTGGGTCACCCCCTGCCCACATGGCTGCAACCTGTCCTGTTTCCATATCCCACTAAAATACCTATGATTTGTTAGCCACCAATTGGTGTGATTGCTGGAACCCACCAGGTTGAGCAGAGGGGCTGCTAACACTTTGCTCCAATCCTAGTGACTTAGGTGCACCACTGTTTACATCCTTGGGTGCCTCTACAAGAGCGATTTAAAGCTCTTTCAAGTTGCAGTAAAAAAATTACCTCTACAAGAGCGGAGCGCAAATCGGGGGTTGAGGCACTTTATCTGTCTGATTATGCGCATTATCGAATGCACATTAAATAGCGAGTTTTAATTCTCCGCGGTCGTTAAAGCGCATTTTGACCATGTAAAATGCGCTTTTCAGCCACTTTAAAGCGTGTTTCATACTGCCGGTTATGCACTTCACCGCATGTTGTTTACAGGATTTAGGCGTAAACGTGATTGTGAGAAGATGCGCATAATCGGACAACCAGGCGCCAAACCAAATTCTTGTAGAGGGGACCCTTGTTACAGTAGGATGGGACCAAAGGTAACGGAAGAGGCAGAGCTGCATAATTAAGTTCCACTTCAGTTGGAAGGTGAAGGCTAAAAGTACGCACTCAGCATGGCCATTTCTACTTGTACCAGTGTTGGCATGTTAAGAGCAGACACCCATGCCAGACCAATTGTATGTAGGGTAACAGAGAAGCTGTGGGTGGATGCTACCCTAAAAAATGGCCTGGGAGGTCGTTTTCAAGATCACATGTGATTTCCTGACATAGCTTGTACTATTTGGAGGGAAGCTCACACAGTTCTGAAAGTATCAACTAATGTGGAGATATTATACCCCAAAATGAATAGAAGGAGTTGTACTATGCAACATATAAGAGCAGTAGAAATCTATCTTTGATGGGTGAAGTGCTAAAAGAGATCAATTGACAAAAGACTAGTCTATAAAGACTAGTCTCTTCTGGCAGGCCTACCCAGATGAATTTTAAACCTAAGAATTTTAAGATGTCCTGATTGGTTTTTTTTGGGTAATAATTTTATTAATTTTCAACATATATCACATAAAATAAACACAATACTTATAAACCCTCGACAACCCCCCGTGCTCCCCTTCCCCTGAGACCTTCTTACTCTATTATTTTATACAATTTTCCAAAATTGCATTGATTCTTTTGAAGGTGTACATCCTCTCCCCTTTTCTAAAACATATTCTAAAAATACTCCCCAAATACTTCCAAAATCATTCTTTTTAGTTAATCTACATGTTAATCTATCATTAATTGCAATATCCCACACTCCTTTATACCATTCTTCTATACTATAATTCCCTTGTAATTTCCAACTTTTAGCTATTATTAGTCTTGCTGATGTCAGGAGATTGTTTATCAATTCTTTTATATTATTATTACCATAATCTTTATCAAATACCCCCAATAAAGCTATATTTGGACTTGCTTCTACCTTCTTACCTAATATCTCACTTATCTCCTTAAACACGCTATCCCAAAAAAATTTAACATATTCACAAGTCCACCACATATGGTAATATGTCCCCACATCCTGACATCCCCTCCAGCAAAACTTTGATGTTTTCTTGTCTATCTGATGTAATCTTACAGGGGTGAGATACCATCTCCAAATTATTTTATACTGATTTTCTTTTATCCTTATTGAAAGTAACTTTAATGTTCTTGATTTCCATATCTTTCCCCAACTGTCCCCATTAATTTGAATTTTTAAATCTTCTTCCCAGATTGTTTTCAAGCTTCCTTGAGCCACGTCTTCCTCTATTAATATCTTGTATATATCACTCATTAAACCTTTTTTACTTTTACTTTTATTTCCTCTCTCCTTTCCTCTGGCCTCAATTAGCTTTTCAAAACTTGTTTCCTTTCTACACTCCTTATTTTTCTTTTTCCATTTTAGTGTCCACTGTTCCAATTGCAAACTCTTAAGCCATAAATTTTCCTGCCCTATTAAAACCTCTTCTATTTGCTTTTTAGTATTCATTCTCTTTACCCAATCTTTCACTTTAATTATTTTTTCCCCCTCAATAACCCTTCCAATTCTCCTCTCAAATTACCTGGGAAGTTTTCCATCACAACCACTGGGGACAGAGGGGAAATTCCTGGCATTAATTTATTCTTGTATCTTTCCCAAATTTCTCTAATGTTCCTTAAGATGGGATTTTCTATACCTTCCAATTGACTCTTTTGTATATTACTAAAGAAAACATTTTGTAGCTTTAGCTCTATTTCTCTTGTCTGTGTCTTTAACCATTCTAAATCCTCTTCCCCTACTATACTATTTATAACATAACTTAGTTGGTTAGCTATATAATACATCTTTATATTCGGAAGACCTAAGCCTCCTTCCCTTTGAATCTTATACCATTTTGTTTTATTAATTCTTGATTTCTTATCCCCATTACAATAGTTATTTATCATACTTTGCCAACTTTTTATTTCTACATCTGTTATTTTAATTGGTAACATCCTAAACAAAAAATTAATCTTTGGTAATATCTTCATTTTAATTACCGCTATTCTACCAAACCATGAATGCTTTACCTTCCTATAAGCCTCTAACTTCTCTATTACTTGTGTTTTTAATCTACTAAAATTTGTTTTCTCTAAACTTTCTAACTCTTTCGTAATATAAACTCCTAAATAACGTATTATATTTTTAACCTTCAAATCTAATTTTAAACTACACTCATCCCCTTCTACTTTATCGTAATTAAAAAGCATCATATTGGATTTCCCCCAATTTACTTGTAACCCTGTAACATCTCCAAATTCCCTCAAATGTTGTTTTAGTTCTTCTATGCTTCCCCCCGGATTTTCTAATGTCAGTAATGTATCATCCGCAAACATATTAATTTTTATTTTTTCCTCTCCTCCTATCCCTTTCAGTCTCTCATCCTCCCTAATAACATTTGCCAACATTTCGATCACAATCGCAAATAAAATTAGGGAGAGAGGACATCCTTGTCTAGTACCTTGGGCTAGGGTAATTTGTTGTGTTAAACCATCATTTACCATCACCTCGGCCTTATTGTTTACATATAGCTGATTAATCACTCCCACAAATCTTTCTCCAAAACCGAATGTTTTTATAATAGTTTTTAACGCCAGCCATTCCACGCAATCAAAGGCTTTAAAAATATCCAGTGCTATCAATCCTGCTTTTAAATTCCTTCTTTTAATAATATTTATTATATTTAATACCCTCCCTATTAAATTTGGCATTTGCCTTCCTGGAATAAATCCACATTGATCCTTTTTTATATACTCATTTATAAACGTATTTAGTCTTGTTGCCATAATTGCAGTAAATATCTTAGCATCTTGATTAATTAAAGAAATAGGTCTATATGAAGCTGGATCCGTCAAATCCTTATCTGTTTTTGGTATTAAGATTATCAACGAATGTTCCCACGATGGCGGGGTCTTCTCTCCCTTTATTATATTATTATATAATTTCTCCATTTTTGGTAATAAAATTTCTTTGAATACCTTATAATATTCCGGCCCCAGTCCATCCACTCCTGGAGATTTCCCTCCTTTCAGTTTGTCAATAATCCCCTCTGTTTCTTTTTCGGTCACTAATGCTTCCATATAATCCCTATCCTTATCTTTTAATTTTATCTTCCAATTTTTCTCTACATATTCCTGTATTCTCATTTGTGGACTTGCTTCTGAGGTATACAATTCCTGATAAAATTCCTCAAATTTTTTAAATTTATCCTTCATTAAATTACAATTATTCCCCGTTTTATCTTTAATTGTCCCTACTATATTTTTCTCCTTCTTTGATTGCATTGACCTCGCCAGCATTTTGGAATTTCTATTACTGTGCTCAAAAAAATTCCTTTTCAAATATATTAATTTTTTTGAACTCTTTCTATGTCCTTACCCTCTAGGTCTTTTTTTTTTTTTGCTTGGAGTTCGGCATATATATGCTTACCCTTATTACCGTAGTTCTAAATTGTTGCTCTAAATTCTTAATCTCTTCTTCAATCTTTTTACTATGTGCCTCTTGTTGTCTTCTTAATTTACATGATTCTCTAATACAAATACCTCTTACTACTGCTTTCATCGTGTTCCAGACAATCCCCTGCGAATTTATCTCTATTTCATTTATTTCCCATATATTCTTAATTTCCTTTTTCATTTTTTCCACAATATTTTTATAACTTAAAATTTTTGTATCCAATCTCCATCTTTTTGCTTCTCTATAATCCTTCTTAATTTTGATATCCATACTCATTGCTGCATGGTCTGAAACTTTAATTACATCTATTTCACAATCCACAATCCTAGAAAGCAAGTTCTTTGACACAAATATATAATTGATCCTGGAAAAGCTCTTGTATTTTGGTGAATAGAAGGTATATTTTCTTTCTTCCCCTTTTATTAATCTCCAAATATCCTTTAATTCTCTTTGCTCCATTACTCTTGCTAGTCCCGTTTTCCCTATACCTTTTATGTTATCTTTATCTTTCATTTTATACATCACCATGTTGAAATCTCCCGCCATTATAATATTTACATTCTTTACATTCCCAATATTACTAAACACTTTATCATAAAATTCCACTTGCTTTACATTTGGCGCATATACATTAACCAAAGTATATTTTTCTTCCCCCAGGAGACAATGCATTATAATATATCTTCCCCCAACATCCTTTACCACATTGACAACATTAAATGCACATTTTTTTGAAATTATTATCGCAACACCTCTTGCTTTAGAAGTCCCATATGCTTTCTCATATATGCCCATGTTCCCCATTTTAAGTTCATTTCTTCCATCTTCTTTTTGATGCGTTTCTTGTAAGAATATTATATCAGCTTTCCTTTTATTCAATAACCCTTCAATTCTCTTCCTTTTGATAACACTACCCAGCCCGTTTACATTTAAAGTTATTAATCTTATTTTATTTTCCATATCCCCATTTTTAATGTACCCTTTAGGTCTCATAATGTGTCACATTTAACCCCCTCCTTACCTCCCCCCTCCCCCACATATACCCCCCTCTTCCCCCTCTTCCCCCCTTCCAATCCCGGGTTTCCCCGAGCAATGGTTCTTCTTCCCCTCTTTTTAGAACCTTCTGGGGGGGACAGCAAACACCCGACATGGAACCCAAACAGAACCCCCTCTCCCTTTATTTTTTTATTATCCCTCTTTAAACCATCTCTCAGTCACAAACTGCTTCCTCCAGCTGCCCCTCCTTCTTCTGTATCTTTTTCTTCCTCCATCAGACCCAGGCTCCTCAGCAACTCCATTCCCTGCTCACATGATGTTATTCTCTGTTGTTTCCCCTTATACATAAATCTCAGGAATACTGGATACCCCCAGCTATAAACAATTGAGTTCTTGCGTGGAATCGTTGTACACAACTTCACACTCTTCCTCCACTGGATGGTCTGATAACAAAGATCCTGATAGATCTGTATTGGTGAAGATTGAAACATCAATTGCCCAGCACTTCTGATAATTTGCATCAATTTCTCTTTTTTGTAAAAGCTGGCAAATCTCACGATTATATCTCTTGGGACTATCCCACTTCTTTTAGGGCCCACTCTATGGATCCTTTCAACATCCTCTTCAGCCCAAGATCCCTGGGGGTCTAGCTCCATAATCCATTGTATGACTTTTTCTCTTAAATTCTTTGGATTTTCTCCTTGCTGTTCTTGGAAAGATCTAATGCGTATGTTCATTCTTCTATCTCTATCCTCAATAGAAATTAAACGCAAGTCTGTATCTTGTATCATCTCTTCATGCTTCTCTAATTTATCTTTATTTTGCCCAATTTGTTGCTCCAGCGATTCATATCTATCATTAATCTTTTGAAAACTACTTTGTAATTCCAGTTGGGAAGTCTGTATCTTTTTCACCTCTATCATCATCTCCAGCTTCTGCTTATCTAACATGCCTTGAATATTAGCCTGTAATGCTTCCAAGGACAATGCCTCCGTTTGTGGTTTTGTTGTCTTAGGAACCGCTCCTGGCTTGGCTCCATCTTTATTATTCCCACCACCGGAAGTCTGTGGTCCTGTCTTTCCATTTGTCATATCTGCAGCTGAATTCTCTGAATTTTTCCTGGTCAGATGAGACCAGTTCCTATCAGAGGGGTGTTTCTTCACTCTCGTCCACTTCTTTGGCAAGGTTCCTTTACTTCCCCCCCCCCTCTATCGGACATCAGACATTCAGCTTGCAGTTACAGCGTTACGGCTCTTATTTGCTTATATCAAAGCCTTTGCTAATAGTTACTTGGCATATATTGTCTCGAAGCCTCCGTAAGTACAGATTCTTCTATACGTATTTCAAAGTGTGTAAACACAGGGAAGCTCCTGTCCCAGCTTGACTTCTCTCCCAAGTAGTTAAAATGCCAAGCAGATGATTCATGTACCACCTCCCCAACTGTCTTGTTGATCGTAACTCACGGTTTGAAGCTCTCATAATTAGGATAATTCGCTTTTTCATTCAATTCCCATGGGAGAGAGACAATCTCCTTCTGTCTATTCCATGTCCGATGCTCTGCCCCCCAGATGTCCTGATTGTTATTTTAACATCGTATTGGTTTTATATGTTCTTTTAATTAGTTGTATGCATTTGATTTATATTGTAGTGTTGTACTAATGTTGTTCCCCACTTTGATCCAAAGGGAGAGGTGGGTAAGAAATAAATAAATTTATTATTATTATTATTATTGACTGCTATACTGTTTTAACCATCCCACACAACTTTAGCATGCCTGTTACATATTTGTTAGCCAACTCATTTCCTATAATTTAATGTATGGCATATCCAAATTTGATTGTTATTTAAAAAGTTATGACCATAAATAAGAGACACAAAGTCATCCCCCTTAAAGCAGGGACAAGACGAAAAGCACATGCTATAAATAACACTCAGACACAAACATACAAACAGAATTATGGGTTTTGTACAATCATGTTCAATAATGTGATGGTACAAGGTTTATAGAATAATCTGGTTATCTCTTGCATAAAGATTATTAGGAAATTATTAGGGATGTGCACTGGATCGGACCCGATCCACGATCCGAGTCCGGTCCAGTGGGAAATCGGATAAATTATCCGATTTCCGATCCCGCAGCTGGATCGGCCGATCCAATCCGAACCGGTCCGAAAAAGCTCCGAACCGGTTCGGCGGATTGGCGGATCGGCGGGCGCCCACTGGCGCCCACCGCCGCTTCCATTGGCGGGCGCCAGCGGGCGCCCGCCGATGAAAGTGGACAGCGGGGGGGGGGAGGAGGGGGGCACTTACCTTCTCGGCCCGGTGGCTCCCGTCCGGCGCCGGCGCCTACTACTACTAGCAGGCTCCGCGGCCTGCTCTAGGGTGGCGCGCCGGGTGATGTCATCACCCGGCGCGCTACTCTAGAGCAGGCCGCGGAGCCTGCTGGTAGTAGTAGGCGCCGGCGCCGGACGGGAGCCACCGGGCCGGGAAGGTAAGGAGGGGGTGCGTGGAGGGGAGGAGGGGGCGCGCGGAGGGGGGAGGGGGGCCCTTACCTTTCCGGCCCGGCGGCTCCCGTCCGGCGCCGGCGCCTACTATTCCCAGCAGGCTCCGCGGCCTGCTCTAGGGTGGCGCGCCGGGTGATGTCATCACCCGGCGCGCTACTCTAGAGCAGGCCGCGGAGCCTGCTGGAAGTAGTAGGCGCCGGCGCCGGACGGGAGCCGCCGGGCCGGAAAGGTAAGGAGGGGGTGCGTGGAGGGGAGGAGGGGGCGCGCGGAGGGGGGAGGGGGGCCCTTACCTTTCCGGCCCGGCGGCTCCCGTCCGGCGCCGGCGCCTACTATTCCCAGCAGGCTCCGCGGCCTGCTCTAGGATGGCGCGCCGGGTGATGTCATCACCCGGCGCACTACTCTAGAGCAGGCCGCGGAGCCTGCTGGAAGTAGTAGGCGCCGGCGCCGGACGGGAGCCGCCGGGCCGGAAAGGTAAGGAGGGGGTGCGTGGAGGGGAGGAGGGGGCGCGCGGAGGGGGGAGGGGGGAGGGGGGCCCTTACCTGCCCGGCCCGGCGGCTCCCGTCCGGCGCCGGCGCCTACTACTACCAGCAGGCTCCGCGGCCTGCTCCAGGGTGGCGCGCCGGGTGATGTCATCACCCGGCGCGCTACTCGAGAGTAGGCCGCGGAGCCCGCTGGTAGTAGCCGCCGGCGCCGGACGTGCCGAGAAGGTAAGTGGCGGGGAAGGGGGCTTACCCCCCCCCCGGAGCCGTCCGCTTCTATCCGCTGGCGCCCGCGGGCGCCAGCGGATGGAAGCAGGCGGCCCCAGGGGGGGTAGGGAGCGCGGGGGAGGGGGTTTACCTGCCGGGGCCGTCCACAGCGGACGGCCCCGGGGGGGGGGAGGGAGTTAGGCCCCCCCTTACCCACCCGCCGCCATTTTTTCCTCATAGACTTGCATTGCAATGCAAGTCTATGGGGAAAAAAATGGCGGCCGATCCAAAAATTTCCGATTTTTGGATCGGGATCGGACTCGATCCGGTCCGGGGGGCCTCCGATTTTGTCCGAACCGGTCCGGGACAAAATTGGAGGTCCCGATCCGGGTCCTGATCCGATCCGGGGGTCCGTGCACACCCCTAGAAATTATTAAACTGCAAACAGCAGGATATGCCATATCTTTTTTGAAACAGGTGCATCTTGCACACCAGGCCTTTTATCATGCAACTGCTGGGGCTTCTGCATCTGGATTCTTTGCAGGATTAAGTTCGGCTCCTTACACGGGGTGACACGGGCTGTTTGTCTTTGTCAGCAAGTTCTCGGTGAGTTCTATATATTTCATTTACAGCCACTAGATGGTGCTGCTGTGTACATTATGAATGTACACAGCAAGTAAAGCACTTCATAAGCGCTTCCTAGAGAAAAAATAAACTTTCCCTACACTTTACAATGGAGGGATAAGGGTTATAAACCACAGGAGGGACCCTGGAAGTTAACAACTAAAGACTCACAAACTTCAGTATGCTAGGGTGACCAGATAAAATCCAGGTCAGGGCTCATATAACTTTAACAGTTGTAGAGAAAAGGGAATTTCAGCCAGTGTCATTTGTATGCAATTAGTTCCTGTGAAATTCCCTCTTCATCACAACAGTTAATGTTACATGCACTATACTAGAGTGACCATATACAAAAGAAGCCATGGGCTGCATTAGAGTTCTGGGGTGGCTGGTTAACCATGGCAACAAGCCTCTCAAAATAGATCAGCGGCAAATCTATGATGCTGAGCAGACAAACCCTGTGGTGAGAGTTAGGCCACCTTGTACCTCTGAGCTGGTGGCATTTGAGGGCCATCCTGCAAGTGGGAAGCATTCAGAGCTGTAATGAACTACAGATGCAGCTCCTGCCTCTGGATGAGTAATGAATCCAGACTTTGGAAAGTGAGACTGATGTTGGGCATTGCGGGGAGAAGCTGCCAAAAGGGTCTTTGTGGAATTGGAAAGACTGAGAACATGTCTCAGCTGTGGTGGTTCCCCACCCCCTTTTTTTCTTTATTTTTTTCTTTTGGGGATTGTAAAAAGAATTAAATCATTTCTGCCATTCCAAAAAAAGAAGACTGGGATAATTAGGCAAGATTTACTTGGGAGTAAACCTTGGGAGAACTATACCTCAGTTTTCACTGCACCTCACTGTAACTGCAGTTTTTAAAGAGAGGGCTAGTACTGGTTGATAATATTGATACTAATAATAACTCTTACCTGCCTCTCCCTCCGGTTGCCTTTTTTGATGGGGGGGGGGCAGAAAGAAAGCATTGAGTGGGTCATAGAATCCAAGACTAGTAGAGTTGGAAGGGGCCTATAAGGCCATCGAGTCCAACCCCCTTCTCAATGCAGGAATCTATCTTAAAGCATCCCAGCTGCATCTTGGAGGTCTCTAGTGTGGGAGAGCCCACGACCTCCCTAGGTAATTGGTTCCATTGTCGTTCTGCTCTAACAGTCAGGAAGTTTTTTCTGATGTCTGGCTTCCTGTAACTTGAGCCCACTATTCCATGTCCTGCACTCTGGGTTGATTGAGAATAGATCCTGGCCCTCCTCCACGTGACAACCTTTCAATTACTTGAAGAGCGTTCTCATGTCTCTCCTCAGTCTTCTCTTCTCCAGGCTAAACATGCCCAGTTCTTTCAGTCTTTCCTTATAGGGCTTTGTTTCCAGACCCCTGATCATCCTTGTTGCCCTCCTCTGAACATACTCCAGTTTATCTACATCCTTCTTGAAGTGCGGTGCCCAGAACTGGATGTAATACTCAGGATGTAGCCTAACCTGTGCCAAATAGAGGGGGACCAGTAACTCGCAGGATCTGGAAGCTATACTTCCATTAATGCAGCCCAAAATAGCATTGCTTCTGTCCAACCACCCCACCAATTCCTCTGCTATGGCATCATTTCCTTTGCCTAGTTTGGGCTCCTTCCTCCACTGACTCCAGCCAATCAAGGATCACACAGTAAATGTGATGACATCATAGCATGACAGAGCCATCGTCTGCTGAGATTTTTGTGCTATGGATTTACATTTTATCCTTTCAGTTACCCAAGTCATTCTGAAATCCCCATTTCTGAGAGCTTCTTGATGTGGCTTATCTCAGGGAAAACGCGCACAAAAATGTTCATGTTTGGAGTAGTGTTTATATTTGAGTAGTGCACCGAAAACTAGGGGTGTGCACGGACCCCCGGATCGGATCGGGACCTGGATCGGGACCTCCAATTTTGTCACGGATCGGTTCGGACAAAATCGGTGGCCCCCCGGACCGGATCGAGTCCGATCCCGATCCAAAAATCGGAAATTTTTGGATCGGCCGCCATTTCCCCCCCCATAGACTTGCATTGCAATGCAAGTCTATGAGGAAAAAATGGCGGCGGGTGGGTGAGGGGGGGCCTAACTCCCTCCCCCCCGGGGCCGTCTGCTGTGGACGGCCCCGGCAGGTAAGCCCCCTCCCCCGCGCTCCCTCCCCCCCTGGGGGCGTCCGCTTCCATCCGCGGGCACCCGCAGGCGCCCGCAGATAGAAGCGGACAGCTCCGGGGGGGGATAAGCCCCCTTCCCCGCCACTGCTTCCCTTCCCGGCACGTCCGCTCCCGTCCGGCGCCGGCGGCTACTACCAGCGGGCTCTGCGGCCTGCTCTAGAGTAGCGCGCCGGGTGATGACATCACCCAGCGCGCCACCCTGGAGCAGGCCGCGGAGCCCGCTGGTAGTAGCCGCCAGCGCCGGACGGGAGCGGACGGGCCGGGAAGGGAAGGGAAGGGCCCCCCCTCCTCCCCTCCGCGCGCCCCCTGCTTACCTTCCCGGCCCGTCCGCTCCCGTCCGGCGCCGGCGGCTACTACCAGCGGGCTCTGCGGCCTGCTCTAGAGTAGCGCGCCGGGTGATGACATCACCCGGCGCGCCACCCTGGAGTAGGCCGCGGACCCCGCTGGTAGTAGCCGCCGGCGCCGGACGGGAGCGGACGGGCCGGGAAGGTAAGGGCCCCCCTCCTCCCCTCTGTGCACCCCCTCCTCCCCTCCGCGCACCCCCTGCTTCCCTTCCCGGCCCGTCCGCTCCCGTCCGGCGCCGGCGGCTACTACCAGCGAGCTCCGCGGCCTACTCTAGAGTAGCGCGCCAGATGATGACATCACCCGGCGCGCCACCCTGGACTAGGCCGCGGAGCCCGCTGGTAGTAGCCGCCGGCGCCGGACGGGAGCGGACGGGCCGGAAAGGTAAGGGCCCCCCTCCTCCCGCCCCCTCCTCCCCCCCCTGCTGTCCATTTTCATCGGCGGGCGCCCGCTGGCGCCTGCCAATGGAAGCGGCGGTGGGCACCAGTGGGCGCCCGCCGATCCGCCGAACCGGTTCGGAGCCTTTTCGGACCGGTTCGGATTGGATCGGCCGATCCAGCTGTCGGGTCGGAAATCGGATAATTTATCTGATTTCCCACTGGACCGGACTCGGATCGTGGATCGGGTCCGATCCAGTGCACATCCCTACCGAAAACTGCATTTCAGCGAAGTACTTGGAAAATGAGTATTTTTTAAAAAGGCATACATTACAAAAAAGGCACACTAAAAAGGCACAAATTACCATAGCTTTTTTTAAAACGCAAGTTTATGTGGAAATGGGTTGGAATGAGTTTGATCTCAAAACAACAACAACAACAACAACACCATTTTAGTGAGCTAGCTTACCTAGCTAATTGAGGCTGCTTCTAAAATGGAGTTAATGGCTACACTCACAGCAAAGACAGTTCATGCTCTTTATAATCTATTTCATGTGGGGAAATGCTGCTTTTCTGTTGTTGTGAAACATTTAAAAGTGTACAAATACCGACATGTGGGTTGATGAAGTGCAAATATACTGCATGCAACTGGATTTGGGCTGTGGAGAGGTCAGAGATGGCCATTTGAGATGTTGAGTAGATGCAACCTGAGAGGTGTTTTTGTATGGGAGATTTTTGGCACAAACTCCCCCCCACGCCCACCTGTAATCAGGAATATTAAAAGTGCCCTATGTTGTTTTCTGCTGCTGTTTGCTTTGGAGGAGATACACTGTTGCCTAATCACACTATGCTATGACCTGGATGTCCTCACTAATTTCTACTGGCAGCTCTCCCTTCAGCCCAGGGGGAGGAGAAAAATTGCTTCCATCATGAACCTGGCCAGTGGGCTCTACACATTTCTCAGGTAGAAGTGATAGTCGGACAGTAACACTATGGACTAGAGATATGTTGCCACTTTTGAAAGCTTCCCCCCATGTACCCCCCCCCCCCCCGGATTCATCACAGGGTTGATATCAGCCAACTGATTGACTGGTCATAGATTCAGTAGTCATCTAGTGCAACCCCTGACCAATGTGGGAGAGCCACTGCTGCAGCATTGCTGACAAGTGGCCACCCAGCATCTGCTTAAGCATCTCTAAGGGAGAAGTGTCTGCCACCTCCCTAGGCAGGCAGCCCCACCACTGTCAAAAAACCAAACCAAAACCTGTTGGTTCAAGTCCTACACTCTAGAACAGTAGAGAATGAATTTGCTCCATCACTTATGCAACGGCCTTTCAAATAACTCCTTCAGTCTTTCCTCATAGGACTTCTCCGGACCCCTCATCATCACTGTCTCCCTCCTCTGGGCACAACCCAGGTTGTCAATATCAGTCTTAAAAACTGTGGTTGCCAGAATGGATCACAGTACTCCAGGTGAGGCCTGAACAAAGCAGAACAGAGTGGTACTTTACTTCTTGTGGTCTGGACACTGTACTTCTGTTGATGCAGCCTAGAATTGCATTAATCTTTTTAGCTGCCACATCAGTGCTGATTCATATTTAGCTTGAGGTCTACAAAATCCCCTAGATCTTCTTCACATGAACTGCTATAAAGCCAGCATTGGTGCACCTGAATCTTCCTACCTAAATGCAGAATGTTGCATTTATCGCTATTGAAATTCATTTTGTTAGTTTGTCAGAGTTGGGTAAATTGTGTGGACCCCATCTGAGTGAAGCACAGCCCCTGCCATGGTACATCCCTGTAGCCCTGTGAGGTAGGGCTCTTCCCACTTCATTCTCCTGCAGGCGAGGAGAAGGGGCAGCCCAGAAACTCTGTCCTTCGGCCTCCTAAACTCCACCAGCTTCAAACTGCACAGCTATGTGCTGGTTAGGGAAGCCTGCCCCTAGTGGCTGAAGTTGTTCCTGCAGGCTTCATTCATATGGAGACAAACTAAATTAAATTAATTAATGCATTAAAAAAATAACACTGAGGTGTACACCTCTGGAGTCCCCTTAGTATGCATGCCTTGTTTTTGGCGCATAGGTTTCACAGTCATGGTGCTATGGCACTGACAGATGGATGGACAAATGGACACACAGAAATCTTTCCCCATAATTAAAGATTTCCCTCTCCCTTTATTCCCCCTCCCCCAAATGCTCTCAAATGACCTTCCATGTTCAGAGTCATGGATTCCCCTGCATTCTTTACATTCTTCTATTCCTACCTTCTTATTTTGAACTCATTATACCTTCAACTTTCTCATCCCGCCAGGTTTCAGTAATGCCTAGTAAATCCTACTTGTCTTCCTATACTAAGATTTCAAGTTCATCCCATTGATTTCTCAGACTCTGAGTATTGATACAGAGCAGGGCATTGAATCACTTTCAGCCGAGGGCCGGATTCAGTTTCAGAGAAGCTCTCCAGGGCGAGTGACCTGTCAGGATGGCATATCACTGTTCCCATCACTTTCGACAGGGAGTAGCCAGCTACCACCGCCAGCCTGCCCGCCTCCTCCTCCTCAGCCAGATCTACACCTTGGGTCAAAGCATTAGAAATGTGGAATAAAAAGCAGGAAATAACACTATGAAAGCAGTATATGGAACGTGGATTGTGCCCCAACAGTTATCAGTGCATTTCAATACTGCTATAAAGCACTATGTAGATCAGGGTCATTAACACACACGCGGTTTTAAGCACACCTACCTCGACTTTGCCCAACTTCCTCAGCACTGGACTCGCATGACGCCGTCCCTGTGGTGTTGTTCTTTTGCCCCAAGGTCACAGTTTTTAGTTTCTATTTTGATTTATCCCTGAACGGCACAGTCCAGAAACACTAATATTCAACAGGCACAAGCTGAGGTACCGCAGCAATACCGAGCACGTGTAAATCAAAACGCTTGATTCACATAGGAAATGGATAGGGAAGGGAACCCGCAGAAGCAAACCGGGGGTGGGGGGAATGTAGGTGTGATAAAGTTCCTAGGTCTCCGCATGGTTTCTTTCAGGTACAGAGGCCTTTTTGGTGGTCTGTAGAGCCTCAGGGAACTGTTCTTGCTCCAGTGGTCCGCAATTTGTGGGCACCATGCAGGTGATGTTGTGGTGGTAGTGTAAAGCAACTGTAGCACAATGTAATTAGTGCTTGCCAGGCAAAGGGGGGAAAGCAGCAATTTGCCACTGAAATTCAGCAGCAAACTGCATTGCCAAAATTTGGTGGCAATTCTGGGCTTTTTCCTGTTGCCTAGCAAGCACTAAAGCCGTTGCACTACCACTCGTTTACACTAGCACAACGTTATGTAGCTATTCTGTCATTTCTTCCTGAACATTTTTTTTTTCTGGCAAGAGAAAGGACAGAAGAGGCATGGGAAAACACACGCGGATTACAAATGGAAGATTACCTTGTTGGGACCCTCTTCAAAATCCCGTGAATTGCCCATTTTACAGACCAATGAAAAAGCAAGATGGGGAGTGTGGATTCTGGCCGACTGCAAGGAAACAGCTGGGGAGAGGAGGCTTTTTAAGCAGCAGCAACTTCTGCACAGACTATGTTTGGCAAGAGCCGAATGGCTTCTGCTCACCCACCCATCCTCTTCCTTCCAGGACTAAGAATTCATCCAAAGCAAGTGGACATTGTCAGGACTGCAGTGACCGCTTCTTCAATGTGTTTAAAACTGCTCCAAAAAGCAACTCAATTTGCAGAGGACTGGCAAGACAAACCCAAGGCAGGGGGTTATTGAAAATCCTGCTTTATTGCAATCGACAGCAGTGAAATGTACCCAACCTATTCTCACACAGGAGAGTGAGGAGGGGTGGTTTTACATGACAAAGCTGCATCCTCTTGAACTTCTGATAGTTTCTTGGCAACACAAAGCCCACCAAGACCCCCACCTTTCCAGCCTTAAGAGTGCCAAATGCTGAAAATGACTTTCTGCGTCCACACAGATACATACTGCCTTCATGGTGCTGCATTGGCCCCGCTCTGCTACTAAACTCCACGGTTTCATTGCTGTGGGGTGGAGGTTGATAATGCAGATTGCTGAAGAGAGAGAGAGGGGTTTTCCAGTGGTCATCCAGGTACTAGACCCCCCCCTTCAGCTTCTAGCAAAAAAATCAGTTGTTGCCATCCACCCGGGACTGCCCCTGACTCCACACTAGAGTGAGGTCACATGGTAGAAGGGCTGTGGTGATGTTGCTATGAAGAAAAAAGTTGGGATTAGTCCCCAACTTTTCTACTACACATTTTTATCTATTTGCCCTGCGGGGACTGCGATTGGGTGGCTGCATCATATAAGCAATGCAGCATGGATTTGCAACCATCGCAGGGCAAAGATGATGTTTAGGCAGCCCCCCAGTCCTCAATGAGATGCTTAATCGTCAAGAAGTGTGTTTCTACTCCAGGAATGCATGCACTAAAAGCAAGGTTGCCACCTTGGTTATATCCAGTTTTCCAGGAAATCCTAGAGCTGCTGGCATTGGTGAAACTGAGTACTTAAAAGTCTGTGCTCTAAAGTGGCGCTCTGGGGTTCAAATCTCACTTCTGCCATGAACACACTCAGGGCCCTTAGGGAAGGCTGTCTGTCTGTCTCTCTTTCAGTTTATCCCCTCTCAGTTGCATCTATAGTAAGGATGCCCTCCCCTCTTCCACCCAGCACCTCTGGTGAGGCCATGTAGCTGTGCACAGCCTTTCACAGGCTAGGGAAAGCCCAGGTACAGTTATGCTGGGTCCCATGGAAATGGGTGGAGGAGCAACGGTCCACCTGGCATTGTGACCAGGGCAGCTTCACCCATCCTGCATTCTCTCCAGTGGGGTGGGTGCAGGACAGGTGAAGCTGGGTCTCCAACCAAAGTATTCATTTCTTGACATCAAGACAGAGGAGCTCTGGCTGGCACTTTGGCTGGGGACTGGATGACATCAGTGGGCCATGGATCCAGCCTGCTTAGAGGGTAATTGGATGCAGCCATCCAATTTCAGTTCTCACCCCTGACCTATAGCATGGCGATAATCATGCCGACCTGCCATATAGGGTTATTGTAAGAATTATGGTAAGATAATGTCTATTCAAAATGCAGAACACAAATGCTGTTACTAAATATTGCCTAAAGAAAAATGTTGAGGCCAATTTGGAAATTCTAACTCAAGTGGAGCATCTGAAAATTGCTGAGAGAAGGGAAAAGAGTTTTGATAAAATGACCAGAATTCCTAAAGTTGTAAAAAGAAAAAGAAAAAAAGAATATCCGGTCACATCTTTGCAAGCTAACTTGAGCTAAAATGCTTTCCTCTCCCCACCAAAGAACATTTCAGATCATTCTATACACGGGGAAAGCCCTGCAGCGGCTGTGGATCTGTGCTGTGTCAGTTAGATGACACAGTCACCGTGGAGCTTTCCCACAAAGCTGTGGATTAAAAAAGTCAGGTACTTAACCCGACTTTTTCAATTGGGGCGATGTCAGTATGGCTCTTCCGCCATCTGAGGTCACTCTGGTGCCAAATCCGGGGGCAGTCCCTGGTGGATGGCGATCAATGATTTGTCACCTTCCACCAGGAAGAGGGTATGGGTGGCAACTCTGATATCCAGATGGCCACTAGAAACCCCTTGCTCCCTCCTCGGCATCTGGATTACCCAACGCCACCCTGGGAGAAGAAAACCACGGGGTTTCGGAGGGAGGTAGCACCAACCCGGTGCCGTGAAGACAGCCCCTCAGAAACATGACTGGTTAAATGATTCATTGCTTTTATATCACACACACCAGTATTATCCTTACAACAACCCTGTGAGGTAAGCTAGGCTGCAGGAGCATGACTGGCCTAAGGTCACTCACATAGGTGTGCACAGTTTATTTCATTAGGGTGTGCACCCGGGGATATATATGTTTAAGGCAAACATCTATTGAATACTCAGCCATAAAGTACATTATTTTTATTCATTTATTTATTAAACATTGGGGACTCCTGACTTGCCTGACCGCGGGAGGGCCGTTGCAGGTGAGGGGGTAGGAAATGAGGAGACGCTCCTCAAGCACCAGCATTGTTGGGGCTTTGTGGTGACACTGGCCGGAGAAGGGGCTTACAAGGCAATATTAGCCTTTGGGGGGGCCTCCTTCAGGCCTCTCTGAAGTGCTGCTCCCTGCAGAGAGGCTCCCAGCAGAACAATTCATTTTTGTTCCTGCTGCCGGGCAGCTGGAGGACCATTCCCACTGCTTCTGGATCCCCCTCTGGATCCCTACTCAATGGCTCCCTCAATTTGGTGCTTATTGCTTGAGACATTAGGGTGTGCCTAGGCACACCTGGCACACCCCTTGCACACACCTATGGTCACTCAGGAAGCTCAGTGGCTGAGGAGGGGTTGAGGGGGTTTAGTCTCCCCAGCCGTGGGCTGCCTCTACAAGAGAGGTTTAATGCTCTTTCAAGGCGCTTTAAAAAATTTACCTCTACAAGGGCTACCTCCACAAGAGAGGTTTAATGCTCTTTGAAGGCTCATTATAAATTTTACCTCCACACCAGCGGAGCGCAAAACGGGCGTAGAGGCGCGTTATCTCCCGGATTATGCACATTATTGAATGAGCGTTAAATAGCGACTTTTATTTTGCTCCGGCCGTTAAAGCGCATTTTCGCCGTGTGAACAAGCGATTATGCGCATTAACTTCTTGTAAAGCGCTTTTTGGACATCAATTAATGCGCTTCGCCGCCTCTCGCCGCCTCCCGTGCAGAGGGATTAGGAGTAAATGCGCCTCCGCGATAATGCGCATAATCCCCGAACCGGGCGCAAAAGCGCATCCTTGTGGAGGGGGCCAAGAACAGAGCGCAAATCGGGCGTAGAGGTGCGTTATCTGTCCGATTATGCGCATTATCGAATGCGCGTTAAACAGCGAGTTTTATTTTGCTCCGGCCGTTAAAGCGCATTTTGCCTATGTGAACAAGCGCTTATGCGCATTAACTACTTGTAAAGTGCATTTTGGTCACCTGTTAATGCGCTTCGCCGCCTCTTGTGCAGAGGTATTAGGCGCAAAAGCGAATCCTTGTAGAGGGGACCTTAGTCCAACACTCAAGCACTGCACCACACTGGTTGGGGCCAGGGAGATACAGGGAAAGAGATGGGGCAGGATTTAATCTGTTAACTGAAAGAACAATTGGTGTTGCAGTTTCAATAGTTACCTTCAGTTTTTATGTATGTATGAAAGAGAAGGTTTTACTGGGCAGCCTTGATTTGCAATTAAGGGATGTCTCTTCAACAGCCTTGCTGTAGAGCAGCTGCCACAGCATCTCAGATGCAATTGATTCCCCATGCCTCCCCCACCCCACGTCTTCAGCCCCAGCTCCCCACAGCTCCAGTGTTGGGGCCTCTGTTAGTTGCACAGGAGCTGCTGGTGCTGTGCATGTCTTTGCCAACTTAGAGCTGAATCAGAATTACGTTTGTCCGGCAGCAGAGCGATTTCTTTTCCTTTAAGAGAGAGGGAGATAAGGGGCGGGAGGGGGAGGAGAGCCCCCCCCCCCCGCCCGCTGCATCAGTGCCAGATGTCCTGGTGCTCCTGGCCGGCTGGCAGCTCATTCCCATTTCTGCTGCTGCTCTTTCCTCTGGCTGCATCGCCCGCCTGCAACCCCCGCTCTGTCTTGCTCCAAGAGGGGAAAGTTCTCTCCTTCCTTCCATCGGGAACCACGCATAGGCAGTCAGCTGGGCCGCTTGAATTGCTCTGTGTTTGTATTTGGAAACCTGTATTCTGAGCTGCTTCCAGCAAGACCGGTGAGTAACGAAACGGAGCGCTGTGGTCTGGTGTTCAGACCCCAGGAAAGCGGGGGCTCCGCATTGTAATGCAGCCTATCCGTTTCTTGATGGGATAACTGCCCAAGGCGTGGGGGGGGGGGGGGAAGCATGGTCCCCACCAGGGAGTAGCTCCTTTGGATGGATAGGGATTACTTGTCCTGAGTTTATTTTGAAGGTTATATACGGCTATTCCAGCTAAGACATAAGGCTGGGGAGTTGGTGAGAGAGCGGGGTCTTCTTTGACAGTGCTGTGGGTGTGCCAATGGCAAGATCAACTGATGCAGCACAAATCTTGCCTGGAAGTTCTGTTACTGCAGTTCTGGTTTTAGCGGCTTGCAGATGATGCATTTGCTGGAAGGGCATAACCTTGATTTTGGGGGATTATTTCAGTACCTACCAACCTAAGCAAACAAACACATTTTATGCATGTCTTTCAGTGAATCTGTGTGTCTTTCAAGGGTCCAATCCCCACAGTTCCTCCCCCCCACCCACCGCACTTCCAAATTTCTACCCAGCATCTTGTTCCCAACAGTGCCAAGCAAGTTCCTTCTTCTGGAACCTCCCATCCAAGTGCTGCCCACCCACCACCCACCTTGCCTCAGAGTATCTTTAGCATTTAGGTCTCTTTGTACATTTAGGATTCATGTGCTTAAATCTCCCCCACTAAAATGGGTGAGATTTTAAAGTTTATACTTTAAAGCATAACTTTACCTTGACCTTTCGTATAGATGACTTTTAAAGTAGCCACGTGAAATATCAACTTGACAAGCACCTAATCCATGAAAGCTTCTGCCAGAATAAAGATGTTAGTCTTTAAGGTGCCTTAAGACTCTTCATTGGTTTTGCTGCAACAGATTAGCACACGGGGGGCTTTGCCCTCTCTGGAAAAGCTTGATAAATGTTATTCCTAATTCCCCCCCATCCCCAAAACGTCAAATCCCACAGGATTGTTGAAAAGAAGTTAGGAGACGTTGCTTCTGAATCATTTATGTATGTATGTATTCATTTATTTGATCCTGCCCATCATACAAGACGTCAGTGGCCCTTTTCAGAAGACACCTTAAACAACAGCTTTAAGCATTGTGAATAAGGCAAAAAACCTTATTCACCATGGTTAAAGCCGTGGTTTAAGGTAGGGTGACCAGATAAAATCCAGGTCAGGGCTCATGTAACTTTAACAGTTGTAGAGAAAAGGGAATTTCAGCCAGGGTCATTTGTATGCAATTAGTTCCTGGTGAAATTCCCTCTTCATCACAACTGTTAAAGGTGCATGCACTATACTAGAGTGACCATATACAAAAGAAGGCAGGGCCCCTGCACTTTTAACTGTTGTGATGAAGAGGGAATTTCACCAGGAACTAATTGCATACAAATGACACTGGCTGAAATTCCCTTTTCTCTACAACTGTTAAAGTTACATGAGCCCTGACCTGGATTTTATCTGGTCACCCTAGTTTAAGGTATCTTCTGAACAGGGCCAATGTTTGGTTCATGTGCCCAGCTACAACCCTGTAAGGAAGTGAAATCCTGTACATGTTTGCACATACATTTTTACGCCGTCATATGAATGTGTATGATTACAGCTTCAGTCGCATACTCTCGCCAGCATATGACTCTCACATCTCCCTCAAAATTAGGTTTTAGCTCTAGAATTTACTCAGAGAGCCCAAGAGTGGGAAGGCAGCTCCTTGTTATAATAAAACACAACATGATTTAGTTGTTTCTTATTGCGTATAGAAGTACAGAAACTACTGCTCTTCACCTTTGTTACCAGGAGGTAGCATGGATCAGTGGGTAGAGCATTTCACTGATGGAGGGTCTGTAACTCAATTGTGGTGACCCTGCATTGCAGGCAGAAAGTCCCAGGTTTGATTCTTAGCAGCATCTCCAGGTAGCTGCTGCTGCCAGTCAGTGAGTGTTGACAGTACTGTGCTAGATGTACCAAGGAGGGCAGAGGGTGTCTGACTCCTATGTCCTTCAGTGCCCTGGCAGTTCAGCTGTGGGCCTCATGGTATGTCAAGGTCAAATTGCATTTGCTCTGCCTCAGTGTGCCTCTCTGAGAAATGGGAATAATGGAGACCAACCAAACTGGGTATGGAAGCAGAGGCTCCAAAATTAGCCTGAGCTTTAAAAACATTATAGAAATGGCAAACACACATAAAATTGGTGTCAATATGGCAGGGGTGATGCCAGGGGGGCATGGGGGGCAAGTGCCCCCCCAAACAAGAACTTGCCACCCCAGTTGCTGGCAGAGCTGGCTTTACCAGGAAGGCTCACTCAGGCAAGGCAGTGTCGGCAAGGCACAGCAAGGGTTAACAGCTTTGCGGGAAGCCAGGCGCCTGTGCTGTCACCTTTATTGTGGTTCTCCTTGGTTCTGGAGAAGGAGCAGAAGGAGTCACGTGAGCAGGGCTTGTGGCTGCCTTCTCGAAGGCAAACCTCAGCTGTTTTAGAGGAGAGAGAAGCGCCCTCTCCTCTTCAGTTCCTTAGCCCTTTCCCCTCACTCAGCAGCAGGGAAAGGGAGCCAGGCAAGCCCAGACACTGGTTGATTTCTGCTGATAATCAGCTACACTTTCCAGGTACTGGTTATAGTATTTTTTTATATTCCATCATGCTTGTTAGGGCTATTAGCTGTATACAGACTTTTTTAAAAATGTTGTTACTAAATCCCTGTAAGATCCCAGGCTGAAATTAGGAGTGGGGGAAGAATTTGTGGGAAGGGGGTATTTAATAGGGGTGTGCACGGATTCTTATTTTCCTGCTGTCTCAATTTGCCTATGTGTGAAATGGGTTTCGTGGTCTCCCATCTCCCTTTAATTTAAATCTTAGAAGAGTGGGCTTGGCTATAAATACCTTTCTCTGTGTTATGACATACCCTGGGGAGGCTTGTGGGCTCCCTGAGGCTTGTGGTTGGCCAATGCTGGGAATGGGGTGCTCGACTGCAATAGAGGGTCAGATCCAGCAGGGATCTTATGATCTTCACTTCGCTGGTCAGCAACTGCCCTTGAGAAGAGAGTAAAAGATGGGGGGTCTGTGCCCCCCCACTGCACCTGCAAGTAGGGTTGCTCCTGAGTCTCAGCAGGCGGAACGTCTGTTGGAGGAGAGGCCGGCGGCTGGCACCACTTGCTGGTTGTTTGTTCTTAACCCCTTTCCTAATGGGATTGATTCCCTTTCAGAATACTTACAGAAAAAGAACAAGGCGGAGCGAGAGTCATGGCAACTGTTAATAGGGGCTTCAATCACTAACAACAGCAAAACCTTTTGGCAAACAGTGTTGGGTGCACTTAGTGTTGGGAATGGTAACTTGTTATGTTACATAGCTGCTGCTACCTGGGAAAATCACTTTTGCGAGGTTCTTGGTGACGGACAGACGACAAACTTGACCCCCGCACTGCCTATGGATACTCCTGTATGGCCTGATGTTGATCCCACTAATAACTCAGCTAAAACTGGGTAAAGCCCCGGGTCCAGATGGGATTCCACCAGATATGCTGAAAAGTAATACTAGCTGGTGGACGCCACTATTAGCCTCTCTTTTTACCACAATAAATAAAACTGGACAAGTCCCCGTGGTTTGGCGGAGGGCTTTTGTTATCCCAATCTATAAAAAGGATCCCAAGAACGATCCACATAGCTATAGGCCCATAAGTCTTCTGTCTATAATTGGGAAGCTTTATGCCAGTTCCCTGAGGATCAAATTGAACGAATGGATCCGGGACAAGGATATTCTGGGTAGTGAACAGATTGGGTTTAAAGCTGGCTGCTCTACCAATGACCATTGTTTGGCTTTGATTCATCTGGCCCACAAATATAAAGCACCAAAAGGAGGCAAATTATTTACTGCCTTCATTGATTTAAAATTGGCATTCGACTCCATTTCACGCCCCCTCCTTTGGAGTAAATTAGAACAGCTATCCATTGAACGTAGGTTATTATTTCTGATACAGTCTCTATACCATAACACATCTGCTCAGGTTCGGTGCAGTAAATTGGGACACCTTACCAATGAATTTACTTCATCTCGGGGTGTCAGACAAGGATGTGTCTTAGTGCCTATCCTATTTAATCTGTTTTTGGCTGACCTCCCAGCCTCACTGGCTTTGATACAATCCCATCCCCCCAAGATTGGCCCACTGAAAGTGAGTATCCTTCTTTACACAGATGACGCGGTACTGCTATCGCAGACCCGTCTGGGTCTTAAAAGACTCTTAAATGGCTTTGCGGAATATTGCGACAAAAATAAACTAACAATCAACTACCAAAAATCAGAAGTGCTGGTTTTTGCCAAGAACAAAGTAAGGTTCTCTTGGTCTGAGGGGGGGGGGGGCAGAATAGACCAAATGGACGCCTACAAATATTTGGGTATCTGGTTTCAAGAAAACCTAAAATGGAATGTACACAGCAAATATGCCAAGGCCAAAGCCAAACAAATAGTGGGGGCACTTTCTCGTTTTTTTTACTTAAAAGGGGGTAAATTTGTGCCAGCCGTTATCAGGGTATATAAAGCCAAATTGGTCTCACAGATCTTGTTTGGGGCCCCTATCTGGTTTCCACTGTCAAAGGGTTCCTTTGAGGGCATCCAGTTTCTATTCCTAAGGCTAATACTGGGTGCTCCAAGGTGTGTGTCTGGTCCCGCACTTAACCTGGAGGTTGGTTTAAGATCTTTGAGCTGCCTAGCTTGGAACCTCACTTTACAGTTTTGGCTCCACCAGTATCACGCCCTTACCCCCAACTCTCTGGCATCCCAGGTTTTGCTGGATTCTTTTGAATCCCCCTGGACCAAAGCGTTGGTCCGGAGGGTCACTACGCTTGGGCTTTCCCTCCCGCATCTATTTCTTTTAGACCTGGGAAGTGCCAAATCGATTATCAAACAGAGATTGGTCGATATAGATCTCCAGGAGCTTCAGGGAGCTGCCCGAGGCCCATGTTCCCCTGTGACGCTGGGTCTGTTAGATTACGCTGGTAAAGATGAAATGGTGTACCTGGAATGGTTAACTGTCCCCAAGTACAGGAAAGCATTCACCCTGGCTAGGTTCAACGCTCTCCCCTCCAACTTGCTTGAGGGTAGATATAAAAAGATACCAGTGGAAAATCGATGCTGCCTGTGTAATAATACTGAGGTTGAGTCAATTGTACATGTCCTATTTTGCTGCAACTTTTATAATGAGATCAGAAATGCTTTACTGCAACCAATTACACAGGGTCTCCCCGGTCGCTCTATGGAGTCTATGACGATTAGTCTCCTTCAGGGCAATAACAAGTATGTCACTATACAAGTATCAAAAAAATTTCACCTTGCTATCCGTTGTAGAGACCAAATGGCCGTCTGACTGTAATCCCTCCTAACAAGATTTGGACACTGATATGTATACTGTATACTGATTAATCAGCATGTTGACTGTTTGTTTTTCTTTTACTTTGGAAATGGTCTGTTGACTGTCAATAAAGATTGATTGATTGATTGATTGATTGATTGACATAGATTGCTGATGCCTGGATTGATGCCCTGCACTCACCTGCACTCTCCCATAGAAAGAGAGAGGGAGATCTGGAGACTATGCTGGAGAAGGGGATGAAGAGTCTGAGGAGGGGCACTGTGGATCCAAACTCCCCCCTAACATCATGCCTCCGATCCCTCTAACCTTGAGATTTGGATCCTACAAGAGAGGCCATAGCTCATTGGCAGAGCTCCTCTGTTGTATCCAGAAGGTCCCAGATTCGATTTCTGGCAGCTTCTCCGGTAGGGCAAGGAAGGAAGTGGAAGGAAGGCCAGGATACAAAAGAAGATTATAGACAGGTAGCACAGAATTGCAGGCATGGTGTCAGAAAGGATAAAGCTGAGAATGAGCTGAGACTAGCGAGGGATGCTAAAAGCAACAAAAAAGCTTTCTTCAGGTACATGAATAGTAAAAGACAAGAAGAAATAAATGGTGGTTCAACTGCTTAATGAGGATAGCAAATTGATAACAGATGACAATGAAAAGGCCAAGGAAAATTCCTACTTTGGCTCAGTCTTCTCCCAAAAGCAGGTCTATGAACCCCCTGGAAAAAGTGAAGTACAAGCTGAAGGGACAGGATTGCAGTTCGAAATGGATAAACAAATGGTCAAGGAACACCTAATTTCTTTGAACAAGTTCAAATCTCCAGGGCCCGATGAACTGCACCTTAGAGTAATAAAGGAGCTGCCAGAAGAACTCTCAGAACCACTGTCTATTATCTTTGGGAAATCATGGAAGATGGGTGAAGTGCCCAACGACTGGAGGAGGGCTAAAGTTGTCCCTATTTTCAAAATGGAGGAACCTGGGAGCTACAGACCAGTCAGTCTGACATCAATCCCTGGGAAAATTTTGAGCAGATTATGTAGAAGTCAATCTGTAAGCACCGTGAAAACAATGCAGTGTTTACTAGAAGCCAGCATGGATTTGTCAAGAACAAAGCCTGCTAGACTAATCTGATCTCATTCTTTGATTGAGTAACCTCCCTTGTGGACTGTGGGAATGCTGTGGACATAATATATCTTGATTTCAGCAAAGCTTTTGACAAAGTGCCCCATGACATTCTGATTCACAAACTAGTGAAAAGTGGGCTAGATGGAACAACTATTAGGTGGATCCACAGTTGGCTACAGAATCGGACACAAAGAGTGCTTATCAATGGTACCTTTTCACACTGAAGGGAGGTAACGAGCAGGGTACCACAGGGCTCAGTCCTGGGCCTAGTGCTCTTCAACATTTTTATGAATTATTTGGATGAGGAGGTTCAGGGAATGTTTATCAAATTTGCAGCCGACTCAAAATTGGGTGGGATAGCTAATACCCTGGAAGACAGAAACAAACTTCAAAGTGAACTTGATAGGCTGGAGTGCTGGGCTGAAAACAACAGAATGAGCTTCGGCTATGGGGCAGTATACAAATGTAATTAATAATAATAATAATAATAATAATAATAAGGATAAATGCCAAGGAAAAAGAAACCAAATGCACAGTTACACAAAGGGAGATACTTGGCTCTGTAATATGACAAGCGAGAAGGATCTTGGAATTGTTGTAGATCACAAGCTGAATATGAGCCAACAGTGTGATTGTAGCTGCATTTTGGGCTGCATTAATAAAAGTATAGCTTCCAAATCGCGCAATGTACTGGTTCCCTCTGGTTAGGCTCATCTTGAGTATTGTGTCCAGTTCTGGGCACCACACTTCAAGGAGGATGCAGACAAGCTGGAGGGGGTTCAGAGGAGGGCAATGAGGATGATCAGGGATCTTGAAACAAAGCTCTATGAGGAGAGACTGAAAGAACTGGGCACGTTTAGCCTGGAGAAGAGAAGATTGAGGGGACACATGATAGCATTCTTCAAAAACTTGAAAGGTTGTCACACGGAGGAGGAACAGAATCTCTTATCTCTCATCCCAGGGTGCAGGACGCGGAATAATGGGCTCAAGTTATAGGAAGCCAGATTCTGTCTGGACATCAGGAAAAACTTCCTGACGGTTAGAGCTGTACGACAATGGAACCAATGCCCTAGGGAGGTCATGGGCTCTCCCACTCTAGAGGCCTTCAAGAAGCAGCTGGCCAGCCCTCTTCCAGTTATGCAGTGGATTCCTGCACTGAGCAGGGGGTTGGACTCAATGGCCAACTCTACGATTCTATGATTCTATGGCCTAATGTACACCCAGCTCAAGGTTGTCCCTGTGCGTCCAAATGACGCAGAGGGGATCCCAGGGGCAATTGGGGATGACCTCTCAGTTGTCCCAGGATAACCGGGACCATGGTTTTCCCGATTTTTCCTGTGGTCCTGGTACAACCCCAAGGATTGTGGGTGGTGTGGTGAGAGCTCCTGGGTCCTCCCTCCTCCCCACGAGTAGTGAGGCTCTTCAAACAGGCATGGAGCTCCCTGCCCATGGGAAGGGGGCAACAGTTTTGCCATCCCTGGGATAGCTGTTGGCATTTTCTGGTGCTGAGTTTTTCGATTAAAAAAATAAAAACATCTCTGGGACGATGCGCTGGCATTTAGACGCAGGGGGATGATCCTGGAATCAGGTAAGCCTGGGATCCTTCCCACCCACTCTGTCTTGGAAGGCCTCTAAGGTGTAGATGAGGCCTATGATTCTATGAATCCTGCCTGAAACCCTGCAGCATCACTGCTGCCAATCAGTATTGACAGTACTGGGCAGGTGGACCAGGGGCGGGGGCAGGGGTGTTGACAGTATAAGGCAGCTTTCCCTGGAGACTCTGAGAATGAGGTGGAAAACCCCCGAATCTCCACAACTGGTACAAACCTTTCCACGCCCCTCTCTTGCTGCTGAATTGGCATTTGCGCGGCCTGTCATCATCCTCGAAATGGCTGGTTTATGCATGGGGAGGCCAGTTGCTGACCTTGACGTGGCATAGGATTGCCAATGTTTTACTATCCCTTGTACATGTACCTTTATCAGCTTAATCTGCAGACACTAGGAGGTGATAGTGGTGATGGGCTCATTCCTGCATGTCAGGGTGAGGCAGGAACAGGCTGGTGGCCGCTTGTTTTCCGAATGCTCAGTGGGAAAGGTCCCTTGCTGGCCCTGTCTGAGTTTGCCTTCCTGTGTGTGTCTCTCTCTCTCTGGGGCCTGCTGGCTTTTCTGATCCTGGGACTCCCTTCCTCTTTTGCATTCCCCTCGTGTGGCTTTCTTCTCCCTTGTCATCAGGATCTGTTTCTCTGCAAACAATTTTGGGCTGTTTACAGGTGCTGCTCTACTGGGACAGGGTGTACTGAGCAGGCTGCCCTGTCTTGGCAGGGCTCATACCACATGGCTGTTACACGACCTCTTCCAGTTATGCAATTTCATAGCCCCCCTCCCCACCACGAACAACCTAGGAATGGTTCCTGGTTTTTGTTAGGGATGTGTATCGTATCGTTCCAATGTCCGATAACGATCCGATAAGGTTGTTATCGGACATCCAATTAACGATAACAATACTTTTCTAAGGAGGCCCTATCTGATCAGATCCGAAATCCATATGTCCGATAATTATCGGACATATTGGATTATCGGACCGCCAGTTTAGGGCCAGCCCTTCCTTTCCCCCCCCACTCGCGCTCCTTACCTACGGCCTTCCCCACTGCCGTCCGCTGCCCTCCACTGCTTCCGGCTACTGAGAACTAGGCTTTGTGGCCTAGTTCTCAGTAGAGCGCCAATGCGCCGGGTGATGACATCACTTGGAGCGCCGTCGCTCTACTGAGAACTAGGCCGCAAAGCCTAGTTTTCAGTAGTCCGGAAGCAGCAGAGGGCAGTGGACGGCAGTGGGGAAGACCGCAGGTAAGTGGGGACCATGGGGACCCCCTCCCTCCCCTCCTCCACTCATGCTCCTTACCTGCAGCCTTCCCCGCTGCAGCCCCCGCCCCATACTACTGCAAAACAGGCTTTCTGGCCTGTTAGTCAGTACAGAGAAGCGCCGAGTGATGTCGTCATCACTCGGCACGGCTCTGTACAGAGGAACAGGCCGCAAAGCCTGTTTAGCAGTAGTATGGGGCGGTGGTGGGGAAGGACACAGGTAATTGGGGATCCTTGGTGAGGCGGGGGAGGGCCGATTACGTCACTTCTGGATCCGGCCCTCTCCCGTCCCTTCCGCGCGACCTCTGGCAGCGGCGGTGGAGGACCCGGCGGCAGTGGACCCGGCGGCAGTGGACCCGGCGGCAGTGGACCCGGCGGCAGTGGACCCGGCCGCCCCAGAAGGTAAGTGCTCCATGCCCCACGCCTCGCGCCCCGCGCCTCGCGCTCCTTTCTGCAGGGGCGTCCGCTTCCCTCCGGTGCTCGAATCTACTGAGAAACAGGCTTCGCGGCCTGTCTCTCAGTATTGCGCCAGGTGATACTGATGGCGGCCCCTGATTGGCTGGACAGGGGCTTTCTCAGTAGATTTCTCAGTAGATTCGAGCACCGGAGGGAAGCGGACGCCCCTGCAGGTAAGGAGCGTGAGGCGCGAGGGAGGGCACTTACCTGCTGGGGTGGCCGCTTCCCAGGCTCCTCCGCCGCCACCGCCGCCGGGTCTACCGCCGCTCGTCGCTCGCTGCCACTGCCGCGTGACCCCCCGCCATCCCGGTTTGCCCCCGCCGCCCCCCGGTTGCCCCGCGACCTCGACTTCTTCCTGGCCTACTTTCCCCATGTGCCTCTTTCAAGAGGCAGCATTTCAATACACGACTCTGCTGCATGGATAGATGGGGCCAAATTATCTGTGATAAGGATAAGGGAAGTGGGTGGGTGGGGAGCAATTTGCCTCGGCCCCCCACAAAGTAAAGGACCTCCTGGTTGAGCTGCTGTGCCTCAGCCACAACCCCACACACATTGGGGTACTTGAAGGAGGCAGTGACAGCCCCCAATATTACTCTGGGTGGCCCTTATATCTCTGCCAGGTGGGAGAAAAACAGAGTGGGATAGCTGAGGGGGTAGAGAGTGGAGGCCTTTGCCCCCAATTGTTTTTCCCAGAGGCTTAAAATGGTGCTGGGAAACTGCCTAGTTTGGCTTGGCTCTGGGCTTGGAGCAGTCCAGCCATTGCAGAAAAACTGTGTGAATGAGTGAGCTCCCTCAACTCTCAGGAGCAGCTTGCTGGCAAAAGCCAGAAGGAAGGCAGGAAGTACATGCCAGCAACTGACACACAGTAGGAACAGAAATGTGGCTTCATGCCACCAGGCGATCTCCGGCAGCTGCGCCTTGGATCATTCCCCGTGTGCTGGGATGCGGCGCAGAGAGCCGTGTCTCCTTTCAATGCATACAGAGGTTGCTCAGATCCACCCTGTTAGGTCCTGCCAAGTTGTTCTTCCTGCCCCACGTCATTCCCTGGGCGTTTCTGTCTCCCCCTCTGATCCATCCCTGTTCCTTGAGCTAGCCCAGGAACATTCTGCCTGGCCTCTGTCAGAGACAAAGATTTACAAGTTCAGTTGCTTTATTGAAAGGCTTGGGCATTGCATGCAGAGTGGGGAGTTTGGTATGGATTCACGAGGCACGACTCCCTGTTGGGTCCCTTTCTCAACTTGCCCACTTCGGAACCACGTTAAAACAATGTTGAAACAATATTACACCCAGTATTTTCAATTTAAAAGGCCAAATTAAAGAGCTGTGTCTTAACTCCTTTCCAAAAAGCCAAGAGAATGGGGAGCAATCTTAGCTCTGAGGGGGGAGCATTCCACAATTTGGGAGCGATGCAGGGGAATGTCCTTTCACACAAGCCCCAACCGGCAGGCCGTTGCATGCGGGGGTGTCCTTAGAAGATCTTAATAACCAGAGAGCCTCACAACAAGACAGACTGTTCCTCAAGGTGCCAGGCCCTAAGCCACTGAATGATTTGAAAGCTAAGACCAACTCCTTGAACTGTGGAAAATAATTGGCAACCAGCATGTATCTTTCAATATATGCAAGAAATGATCACGCTACCATTAACGTGTCCATCAGCCCTGCAGAGGTTTAAGCCAACACCAGAAAGCAGTTGCCACTGATGGCAGCAGGAGTGAAAGAGGGCCTTGCCAGAAGATCTGAAAAACCAGGCTGGCTCACATGGGAGGAGGCGATCTTTCAGGTAGCCCAGTCCCAATTCATACAAGGCTGTATAGGTCATAACCAGCAGTTTGAATTGTTCCTGGAAACAGACTGGGAGCCAGGGAGTTGCGTGCTCCCTGAAACTGCCCCTGGTCAAGTGCCTGGCCTCAGCATTCTGGGCCAGCTGAAGTGTCTGAACCATTTTCAAGGCAGTCCCACATAGAGCACATTACAGTAAATAAAAAATTAAAAGCCAAAATGGCATCTGAAGCAGGTAGTTTAAAGATTTTTTGGCCCTTTGAATTTGGCCCTTGGTTTTCAAGCATAGCTGCTCCAGGTGCCATTTTTTATTTTTAAAACTGTAAAGTATTTTTTTGGAGTCACTGGGGGAGGTGTGGCCTGTGGGGGTTGAAATGGCCCCAGGACCTTCCGAAGTTGCCCACCCCTGCAGTAGTCCAAACAGGGAGCTCCTAAGGCACGTGTAGCAGACATCTCTAGGAATGGGCACTGAGGGCATTTTGGTGGCACCAAACCCCAGACAATCTCTCCCAATGATTTCATGTATACAGCATGGATGGGAAACATTTATGGCTTTAAGTGTTGTTTTGTGAATCGCTCAAAGAGCTTCAGTGATGGGTGGTATGGAAATGTAATAATAAAATAAAACCCTGAGGGGAACCACAGGCGAATGGCCATGGCGTTGAACAGGGATCTCCCAGCACCATCTTCTGAAATCACCCCTCCAAGGACAGAACCACAACATAACAGTGCCTCCCAGTTCCACCTCAGACAGACACCCTGGAAGGATACTATTGTCAATGGTACTGAAAGCCACTGAGTACTCCACACACACACCCTTCCTGTTTCTGGCATGGATCATTCACAAAGGCAACCAAAGCAATCTCTGCCCCTTAACCAGGCCTGAAGCCAGACTGAAATGGATCTAAGTAATCCACCTCATCTAGAAATCTGTGCAGCTGAGAAGTTGCCCAGGGCCAGCACCAAAGGTAAGCATGGTGCGGCAGCTGCCAAGGGGCCCCCAGTAGGAGCCCACTGACAAGAGTCCCCTGGAGTTGCTCCTCCTTTTCACCACTGCAGCCTGCTTGCTTATTTGTCTCTCGCTCCAGCCCAGACACAGAGGTGGTGAGAAGAGCAGCAGTAGATGCTACAGCTGCCTTCCACTCTGCCTGTCAAGTGAGCGAGTGAGCAAGTGATAGCAATGATGAGAAAGAGGCTGAGGAACAATAGCAGTTGGAGAAATTATCCAATACAGTGGAGTACAGGGAGGTCCTTATTTTTTAAACAGAGATCTTACCATGGCCTTTTAGACAAAATGGAATTACCCCTTGCTGTAAAGAGGCTGCATTCATCACTACCTTTACCCACACAGTCGGTCCCCAGCGGCTGCTTTTATAAACCAGGAAGGGCAAGGATCCAACACACAAGTGTTAGGCCTCACTCCTCCAAGGATCCTGTCCACAGCCTCGGGCTGTACAAATGGGAAAGGTATATATTATAACTGCAGAAGCAGGGGCTACATTTAGACCCACCGGATCTGTATTAGGTATGGCATCCAAGTCAGCACAGATATGGCCCATTTTATGATGCAAATTGGTCACAACAAGCTATTGAGTGGTCTGCCTCTTCTTCTTGGAGGCCAGAGCATAATAGGCCTTGGACCACCCGAAAAAACTCAGTTGGGTGAATCTGTGGAGATGCAGTGGTTGTGGAGAAGCACAGTTTCTTTGCTGCTCTCACTGCTATGGGGTAGGCATTCAAATGAGCTCTAGCTTGTGTTTGATCGGACTTGTTCAACCAGACTTGTAGTTACTCCACATTCAGAACACCAACTCCATCCAAACAGAATACCAAATTCAAGAGTGCTCCCTGCCGCATGCACGGGACCAGATACTAATAGGGACAGGTACAATGTTCTTATGGCGGGTATGAAATCCTCAAACACTCCCAACTGAGTGACCTCAGCACGGACGTTGAAATCCCCCAGCATAAGAAGCCCAGGGTAATCCAACACCAGGCCCAAGATCATCCAGCTATCTCAGGAAGGGGGACTGTTGAGCAGCGTGGTTAGAACCCCTCACTGACCCAGCCCTGCCACCACCATCCCCTGGGCAATTTTGCACAGAGGCTGCATGTGCATCGGAAGAATAGCAACAACAACAACTTTTATTGCAGTCAATAAACCATTCCAGCACACCAAAGGTGACATAAAAAAATGACTGAGCATACATTTAGCTATTAAGGTAGGATGACCAGATAAAATCCAGGTCAGGGATCATGTAACCTTAACAGTTGTAGAGAAAAGGGAATTTCAGCCAGTGTCATTTGTATGCAATTAGTTCCTGGTGAAATTCCCTCTTCATCACAACAGTTAAAGGTGCAGGCACTATACTAGAGTGACCATATACAAAAGAAGGCAAGGCCCCTGCAACTTTAAGAGTTGTGATGAAGAGGGAATTTCACCAGGAACTAATTGCATACAAATGACCCTGGCTGAAATTCCTTTTTCTCTGTTAAAGTTACATGAGCCCTGACCTGGATTTTATCTGGTCAGCCTATATTAAGGACAATTAGTCATGGAGGATCTAATAGAAATGCCCAAGTTCAGGAATTTGGCCACTTGCTCAGTGATTGACTTGTTTGAGCTCTGGAGTAAGACAGTCATTAGGAATTCAGTAGGGTGACCAGGAAAAGATTGTAAAATGGAATTCAGCAGATCATTCCTCACCCTTTCATAAAATCTTTAGAACAGTAACACATGTGATAATGGGCCTTTCTACACCATAGGGGTGTAGAGGGAGGGAGTGGGGAGGGTTCCGAAAGTACCTGCTTCCAGGATCGTCGCTGTAATACATATGGGAAGTGTGACGACCCGGCTTCCTCCCAGGCAGTCGCAGAGTCGCACCCGCCATTCTCCCCCTGAAACCGTAAGTGGTTTTTTTAAAAAAGAAAAAATACCCCCCCAAATTGGCCCCTCCACTCCCTCCACCATCCCCAGGATGGCGGACTTGCTTCCCACCCCCTTGATGGGCACAGAGCTGCGCTGCATGGCTCCATGCCCATTTCTGGTGCCCGCTTACTTGTGAGTGTGCGGGCACCAGGCGGAATGGGCATCCACACCTCTCACGGACTCGGAACATTCCCGGGACCTCGGGAAGAATCAGGTTTCCCCAGGGATCCCTTATCCTAGGGAAAACCCATGCCCATCCCCCCTGCCCCCAGGAGTCCCTGTGCGTCATTTGGATTCACAGGGACCACCCAGGGGCAATCTGACGTCACAAGGCCAATGTAGATATGGCCATAGTTTCCACCTCAATATTGTTACAAGGGCAGCATCTGTTGGGCAATGGAATTTTATTATATCTGCCATCTAAAAGTTTGGAGGGAAGAACGTTAAATCTAGCTAATGAGAATGCTCTCCTGTATTTGGGAATTGTTAACCAGCACAAGTAGGGCATCCCATCTTTGCAAAAGAGACTGGTAAGCCTAAGGACAGGGGGGAACATGGACCCCAAGCAGCACTCTGATAGGGTGACCATATTTTGGAAATAAAAAGGGAGGACAACATGGTTGGCCCCCAAGGGGGGAGTCCCCACCAACATGTCCACTCCCAGGGGGCATGCCCAGCACCAAGGGGGGGGGGGATGCCCACCTGAACATAGCCTTGGTCACATGTCTGATTTTACAGCACACAATTAAGACAAGTCTGTTCTACAGAACATCTTAAAATCACTGAAATAACAAGTAAGTCATCCAATGTATCTGAAACTAACTTCACTCACTCCTACTTTTGTAGCTTTTGCTGTACTTTGTTGCTATGCTATGTGTGATACATTGTCCCCTTCCATCAAATATCTTCTCTGATTGGCTCAATTCGGACGACACAATAAACAACTGGTGTGGGGGAAACAATCGTCAGTTGTTTTGACTTTTGTGTCATCTGAATGCTGCCATAGTCAACTCAGCGCTGATCCTAATCCACACCACAGTTGATTATTTATTACCATGTTGTGTAGGGAGTACCCCCAGTTGAACAACTGTAAAGTTGAGTATTACCCCACCATTGACTATCATGTCGTCTGAATTGAGCCATTGTATCCTCACTCTGCTGCACGCTGCTGCTTAACAGGGCTTGCTGCTGGCTGGCTGGCTGGCTGGCCGGCTGGCTTTTTTATTTTTTTTTATTTTTAAAGTTCAGTTTTGTTTTGAAACTTGCTAAAAATCAACCGATGAACAGATCTGCTTGAAACTTGGCATGTCTAAAGCCCTAGGCCTCATCTACAAGAATTCGGCTTTACGCCTGGTTAGGCGATTATGCGCGTATTCGCAGAAGCGCATTTACGCCTAATACCTCTGTACGAGAGGCAGCGAAGCGCATTACTGGACGACCGAAACGCGCTTTAAACTGTTGACATGCGGAGAATCGCATGTTTACACGGCAGTAAGGCGCTTTAACTCCCGCCGCAAATTAAAACTCGCTATTTAACGCACATTCGATAATGCGCATAATCGGATGTTTAAAGCGCCTCTACACCCAATTTGCGCTCCGTTCTTGTAGAGGTAAATTTTTTAATGCGCCTTGAAAGAGCTTTAAATGCCTCTTGTAGAGGCAGCCCACCTTAAGATCTATCATGATGCCAAGTTTCATCTCCTAATCTTTTAAAAAAATAATGTTTTTTAAATAATAATAATTTTAAAACCTCAAATTTTTTAAAAATCCCAAAAATCAATGGATGAACAGATCAACTTCAAATTTGGCATGGCGAAAGCCCTATCTAAGGACTATCATGTTGCCAAGTTTAATCTCTTTAACTTTAAAAATGACAGAGCTGTAAGCATGTTTGTTAATTCCCATTGGCTATAAAGTAGAGCTGCCCTTTGGGTGGGGGAGGATGAGAAAACTCCAGATTTTTCTTCAAATTTCATAATTTCCCCCCCTTCATGGATTTGTTACCAAAATCCTGACATGTCCTGGTTTTTCCTGACATATGGCCACCCCACGACTCTGATGTGCATCGGAAGGTGCAGGCAGCAGCGGGTGAGCAGGCCTAGAGGGCCTAGAAGGCACCTTTCTAATCCCATTCCCTGGTAAAGCTTTTCCCCTATTTTAGGAACAGGCAGGTGCCTTTTTCCAAATCAGACCCTTGGTGCATCTAGCCCATGTATGGGCATCATGTGGTCCTTCAGTTGTTTTTGCCTACAACTCCCATCACTCTTGTATTGATTCTGTTGGTTAGGGCTGATAGGAGCTGTAGGCCAATATGTGTGTGTGTGTGTGTCTGCCACTGAGCTGTGACCCTCCCTTCTTCAGGATGCCTTTGGAACTTTTTGTTTAGGGCTGGCACAAGAGCCTGAGGCTGGCCTGACATGGCTGCCTCCTCCTCCCCGCCCCATGCGCGGACCTCCTCCTCCTGCTTGAAATGTTTTGGCTGCTGCATTAGAGGCAGCAGCACAGCCATTCCCAGGCTGCCCGTCCCGTGCTCATGTGCCCCTCCATGCCTCACTCTAAGGAAGGGCCCTACCTGGTGATGTCAGGTCTTTCCTCAGAGCAGGTCTGCGGGGCTGGGCTGGGCTAGAGAGTGGTTGTGCCACCACTTTGCTAGAAGGGAGAAAGTACTGTTTATAGTTGGCCATTGTTGAGCTTTAGCAGCCTTTCCGGTGCCCCAGGTGCTCTCCAGGGCTGCCTGGGATGGGGAAGGTCCTCTTCTCAGAGTGAGGCATGGGCATTTGGGTGAGATCGCACGAGACAGCCCCATGGGAATGCTGCCGGCCATTTTGCTGCAGTAGCCAAACTGTCTAAAGCGAAATCATTTTCATTGTCCTAGCAAAGCAGCAGCAGCAGTCGCAGCAGCAGCTATCCTAGAGCCCCAAGTACTGGGTAGCAAGGGGGTAGCAGGCCTGAGGACAGCAGGACTGGGGCAGAGGGCTGGTGGCTGGCAGTGGGGGAGGCGGACCAGCAGGCAGTGGATGGAGGGAACCATTGGCTGCTTCTCTCCGCCCACTGCCTGAGCCCAAGGTTCCTCCTGGCACGTGGCTGTCATTCCTCAGGGCTCAGCTCCTTGGCAGGGTCTCTGAAACACGTGTCTCTGAGGCCTCCTCCACACGAGACGTTTAATGAGCCTTAGAGGCTCATTATAAATTTTACCTCCACACCAGCGGAGCGCAAAACGGGCGTACAGGCGCGTTATCTCCCCGATAATGCGCATTTTCGAATGCGCGTTAAATAGCGACTTTTATTTTTCTCCGGCCGTTAAAGCGCATTATCGCGGTGTGAACAAGCGATTATGCACGTTAACGTCTTCTAAAGCGCTTTTTGGACATGAATTAATGCGCTTCGCCGCCTCTCGCCGCCTCCCGTGCAGAGGGATTAGGCGTAAATGCGCCTCCGCGATAATGCGCATAATCCCAGAACCGGCCGCAAAAGCGCATCCTTGTGGAGGGGGCCTCTGTGGGGAGCTCATGCATCTTGTCCCGAATGCATGTAAATGGACATGCAGGGACACTAGGGCACTTGCGACTATTTCATATGCCCTGCATGTGTGGTCCCCACTCAGAGATGCACGTTCTAGGGACTGTTTGTAGAACAGTTATATTTTTGTCTAGTATAGCATTCCCCAGATTACCTTGTTGGCTTCTAAATCAATGGAGGAGGCAGAATAAATGAATGCTTCAAAAAGATTTGTGCGTGTGGCGCCTTCAACAGTGTGGGACTGTGCAAGGAGGGGTGAGGAGCTGCTGGCCAAGTGGTCCTTGGGATGAAAAAGGGGCCGAGAGAAGCAGGTCTCTTCCTTCCTGACGTGTTGGAAGGTGTGTGAGTGCAGCTGCTGGCACTGCCCTGCTGCAGGAAGGCAAAGGCAGTGCCGGTTCCTCCGGAAGGAGGTGGCTTTGCTCAGACTGTTGCCAGGGCTCGGAAACAATGTTGCTGACTCATCCTGCAGCTGCAGAATCCTGGGAAGCTGTGTCCGAGTGTGTGTGTGTGTGTGTGTGTGTGAGTGAGAGAGAGGCTTAACACACACTACTATCTCCTTTCCTTACATGTTGACAAGACACCTTTGTGAGCTCAGCTGAGCTGACTAACCCTTGCAGAGGAGAATGATTCTTTCTGAGTGGGGAAGGCTCCTGCATGTATGTGTGCCATGCCCCCCCCCCACTGCTCTGTTTGAAAGTTCCTTGAGGGCACAAATGTCATTCAACTAATCATGATGATGATGAGTGAATGGGAGCCCTGCACACCGGAGAACTTAAGAAGCCATAGAAGATGGATCTGGACAGCGTAACTGGGGTTTCTCTATGCTTCCAAATAAAAACCACTTCAGCTCAGTTTTTGAGCACCCCAAACAGGGAGGCTGGCGTTCAAGATCCTCCTCATGTAAAAAATCCCACCACTATTTGAAGCACCAAAGGCCAATTATTATAATGATGAATATATATGGATCTATTACATTTTAGGCTGCAATCCTATGGTCACTGGACATTGTTCCAGAGGCCATAAGAGAGATCAAATCACCTCCTCTGAGATTGGAATCAGAGCTCCAACCCTGGAAGAGGAGATCCACTCTTGGCTCCCCATCCGTGCCCCCGGGGACTCTTACCTCTCTGGTGCCAGATCTTTGACGTTGGGGAGTAGAAAATGGGGGCCTGGCAGAGGAGGAGCAGGGGAAAGGTTCTGGATGTACACCACCCAGAGCCCTCCTGGCCTTCTGCCAATATTCCAATAAAGGGGGGGGGGATTTTAGACCAGACCAAGAACCAGCCTACGGTCATTCCCTCCCATGATTTCCTTTTTTCTTGTGCTTTATTTTATCAATGCATTTATGAGCCTAACTACACTACCGCTTTAAAACGGTTTATAACAGTTTTAAACCAGTTAATAACCGGTTTAAAACTGTTATAAACCGTTTTAAAGCAGTAGTGTAGATAGGCTCCATGTGTATCAGAGCATCATCACACGGGGGAAATCGTGTTTCCTTACCGTCGCTTCTCCGCCCACACTTTTGTCCCTCATTACTTCCTCTTATGAAAGAAGAAGTAAACAACTTGCACATGGCCCATTCAGTGGGCCATTTTGATCCCGCTGCTTTTCCTACACACAGCAGGAGATAGCAGCAAGTTCCGTCTCAAAAATAATTCGGATTTACCTGGATCTTTTTGTCACGTGAAGAAGAGCGTGCAATAAAACGCTTGTCTGATGATGCCCACAGTAATGTAGAAGAGGGAAATTCCAGTGAATGGAAGGAGCAAGCCCTGATATCAGGACCTGCTGGAATGAAGGGGCAGAGTGTATAGATAGGGGTGAGATCTACACTCCTGCTTTATAGTGGTATTGAAGTGCACTGATAATTGTTGGGGCACAATCTACATTCCATATACTGCTTTCATGGTGTTATATCCTGCTTTTTATTCCACATTCGTAATGATTTGACACAAGGTGTAGATCTGGCCCTTAAGAACTACACCAAGGCCATGTCACTAGCCCTGCTCCTGACAATGCAGGATCCTCCCTCAGCCCCTCCAACCACACATTATTGTGGATGTCTGAAGTGGGAAAGCCTCTACACAGAGAGGCATCTAGGCCCCTAGGCTTCCTGGATCCTAGAGCCCTCTGCGATCAGGGCTCCAGCATCACCAGGGAAGCCTAGGCACATACAGGTCTTCTGGAATCCATCTAATAGATGATCCTAGAAATAGCAGAATTCTGGAGGAGTGGAGCTCAGGGCAGAGCGATCTGTAGAGACAGCAGAGAGGCCAGGGATTCCCCCACCAAATAATGAAGTTGCAACTCTGGCCTTTTCTACACCACAGGGTATAGAGGGCCAGAGAGGCAGTGAACCCAGAAGTAGCCACTTCTGGGATCGTCATGATCACTATACATCATCAGCGTGACGACCTGGACTGCTCCTGGGCCATCGTGCTGTCGTGCCATTGCACCCACCATTTTGTTTTTTGTTTTTAACAGAGAAGAGCGCAGTTGCACTCCAGCGGCAAAGTAAGTTGGAAAAAAAATGTGCGAAATCGGGGGGCCTCCCCCCACCATCCTGGGGATGATGGGCATCCTTTCCCCCCTCCCCTGATGGGAGGCTCCAGGCCCATTTTGCTGCTGTGCTTACTTGCATGTAGGCACCCAGGACAGGCAGGCACATCTTCTGCGGTCCTGGGATCTTCCAGGGACCATGGAAAAATTGGGATTTTTCTGGTTCATGTAAACCCGGGGGAATCCCATGCCCGCCCACTCCACCCCCGGTACTCCCTGTGCATCATTTGGACTCACAGGGAGCAGCCGGGGGCCAACCCAGGCAAAACGCCTGGTGTGGAAAGGTCCTCTGAAAGAGGGAGGGAAGGACTCTAGGTTCACACCTGATTCCTGGTGGGATTCTGCCTGTGATGCTGCCGCAGCAGTTCACCATCCCTGTTTGTGGTTCTTTTCAGCCCTGGGAGACAGCAGCAGAGCAGGAAGGCAGCTGGCTACTGGCAAACATGGCTGGGACAAAGGACAGTGCCTGAGAACCTGTCCCAATGCATTGCTGGGAAGAAAGCCAATGCACTGGGGAGGGCCACCTCTTCTGAATGCCCCTGGCACAAGAAACCACCCTAATCAGAGCCTCTTTTTTCTCCCAGAGAATAAATCTTCACATGGCAAAGGGAATAAAAGGATCTTTGGTCAGTCTCTAGCATTCATGGGGAAGGAGTGATGGACTCGGAGCCTGAGTGGAATCTTAAAGACTCCACGCTGTGACTAATCAGAGGGAAGACTTGCTTCTCTCTCACACTCGGGAGAAATCAGCCCTTGGTGGTGGTGGTGGTGGCGGTGGCAGCCCTCAAGAGCCATGTGGAGCAAATGAGGTTTTGCTAAAGATGCATGACTGAAAAGCTCTCCGGAGCCACAGATTTGAAACTGGGCCAGTCCTTATGAGGGGTTTTCTCAGAGTTTCCATTTGAATTCATTTTGCTGAGGTGTGCATTGCATTGCCAGTTCTCAGGGTTTTTCTAATGTCCTTCTCACTCTTCTCAGGGCTTGTCCTGATGAGGGGTTTTGTACAGGTAGACTCTCGCTGCCACCACCTTCTCAAAGGCCACTAGCTCTTAGCCTCTAGAGAATGGCATCAGAACCCTGGCTCTCCATCTCTGGATTTAGCACTGGACCCAAGAAAATAGCACAAGAAAATAGCAGCAACATATGAATGAGGTAGAAGTATTTTATTAACTAAGGGTGGGTATATATATGGGAAGAACAACTAAAAGGAACACCACTTAGGCATGCATTGCATAAAACTCAGTAACTCTAAAACATAATAAAACCTAACTGTAACTACTTACTCCAAAGTAGGGCCTGCCATCGCTGTGCCACAAATACTTCCACATACACCTAGACAAGTCCCAAAGGGGAGTTCTACACTTTATACCTTCTAACTCTCTGCATTTTCTCCCCCCAGCTCCCTCCTCCTCTTGGCACCATGGGTGCCTGGTTTCACACCTTCCCAGATGCAAAATCCTCCTTCCTGTTGGTCTGGTAGTTTACGACCTTGGAACTGATAGGGCCAGTCCTTCCTGGCACCAAGGCCTTCTCTATCCCAACCGCCAGGGGCCTATAAATAATCTCTCTGGCAGGGGGCCCTTTTCCTTACCATACATGGTTTAAAAGTGTCATGCTAAAATCTACTTTCCCCCCTTACTACATAACCCATACTTAAAATACATGCAGTAAAATATCATGCTAAAACTACTTTCCCACTACAACATAACCATTACTGCAGCTCTACCCAGTGCAGTCTATCTGACCTCTTTCACAGGTTTTGCCCTGGGGTGAATCCCCAGTGGCGGCAGGTCATTTATAGGATGCAGCCGCCATTGTGAAGCCATCCTGGGGCAAACCCCTGAAGTTCCCCTGTCCAGCTAATGGCGACCAAGCCCCCTGATTGGTCACCATCAGCTGGACAGGGGAGGGGGCAGGCCAACGAGCAGAGTGGCTGCTGTGCTTCCTCTGCAGAGCTTCACATTTACAGATAAACTTTTAAAAAATTAAAAATGGAGTGAGGCGCTGGCCCGCCGGAACAGGGTGAAGGGGGGGCTGGTTGCCTTTGGGGAAGAAAGGGGAGGGCTTCCTTTGTGCATTTTTTGGACATCTTTCCGTGAGCTGTTTCTGGGCAACAGAGGTTGGTTTCCTAAGGAAAAGGAAGGCTTTGATTGATCAGGGACTGGGCAGAAAGGGGTGTGGCCCGTCCTGCGCGGGATTGGATCCCATTAGTGATCCGTGACAGCCTCCTGCAGCGGAGAGAGCTGCGCTCCAGCTGAGTGGGGCGATGGTGAGCAAAGAGCATGGCCTAGGTGGTTTCTCCCCACGTTGCACTCCCAGGTGCAGCGGCAGTGGCTCCTTCCCACAAACCCTGCACTTATGCTCCTTGCTGTGTGGATAACTGGAAGGAACGTAAATGCAGTTGTTCAAGAGCTCGCAGCGCTAATGCGCCACCATCAAGACATGGCCTCAGTCCAAAGGAAAGACTGAAAGGGTAAGGAGATGGAACTGAGGGAACAGACCATTCTGCCCCCACCAGCCAGCCATCATGCTCCCCCCTGGAAATTTGACACACACACCCTGAGGCACCAGACACAGCAGCCAGCCTTAGCAGCCCCCTGGCATAGCAAGGGCAACGCTCCATCCCAGCTTCAGGAAACTTACCAATCCTGGTGTAAAAGTGTTTAGGAGATGCTGTTTGGATGAATCTACCTTTTATTGTATTAACACCTAAAAACAGAATCATACAATAGTAGAGTTGGAAAGGGCCTATAAGGCCATTGAGTCCAACCCCCTGCTCAATGCAGGAATCCACCTCAAAGCATTCCTGACAGATGGCTACCCAGTTGCCTCTTGAAGGCCTCTAATGTGGGAGAGCCCACCACCTCCCTAGGTCATTGGTTCCATTGTCGTACTGCTCTAACAGTCTGGAAGTTTTTTCTGATGTCCAGCTGGAATCTGGCTTCCTGTAACTTGAGCCCATTATTCCGTGTCCTGCACGCTGGGATGATCGAGAAGAGATCCTGGCTTCTCGGCCTTTTGGCTAAGATCAAGTGTAGTATCTGTTCTCCTCTGTGTGACAACCTTTCAAGTACTTTCCAGACACAATCATCCTCGTTGCCCTCCTCTGAACCCCCTCCAGCTTGTCTGCACCCTTCTTGAAGTGTGGTGCCCAGAACTGGATATAATACTCAAGATGAGGCCTAACCAGTGCCGAATAGAGGGGAACCAGTACCTCGCGTGGTTTGGAAGCTGTACTTCTATTAATGCAGCATAAACAAGCATTAGCTTTTTTTTGCAGCCATATCACACTATTGGCTCATATTCAGCTAGTGATCTTCAACAATTCCAGATCTTTCTCGACTGTAATATTGCTGAGTCAAGTGTCCCCCATCTTGTAACTGTGCATTTGGTTTCTTTTTCCTAAGTGTAGAACTTGGCATTTATCTCTATTAAATTTCATTCTGTTGTTTTCAGCCCAACGATCCAGCCTATCAAGATCACATTGAAGTTTGTTTCTGTCTTCCAGGGTATTAGCTATCCCACCCAATTTTGTGTCGTCTGCAAATCTGATAAGCATTCCCTGTACCTCCATGTCCAAATTATTCATAAAAATATTGAAGAGCACTTGGCCTAAGACTGAGCCCTGCAGTACCCCGCTTCGTTACCTCCACCCAGTTTGGGAAGGTATCATTGATAAGCACTCTTTGAGTCCGATTCTGTAGCCAACTGTGGATCCACCTAATAGCTGTTCCATCTAGCTCACTTTTAGCTAGCTTGCTGATCAGAATGTCATGGGGCACTTTGTCAAAAGCTTTGCTGAAGGCAAGATATATTATGTCCACGGTGTTTCCACAGTCCACAAAGGAGGTTACCCGATCAAAAAATGAGATCAGATTAGTCTGGCAGGCTTTGTTCTTGTTCTAGTAAACACTGCATTGTTTTCAAGGTGTTTACAGATCAACTTCTTTATAATATGCTCCAAAAAATTTCCAGGGATGGATGTCAGACTGACTGGTCTGTTGTTCCCAGGTTCCTCCTTTTTGCCCTTTTATTGTATTAACTCCTAAAAATAGACCTTAGACAGCAGCGTATAAATGAATGCCTTCTTACTTGAAATCTGTAAAATGGTGGGCAACCAGGGTGGGCCCTCCAGATATTTTGGCCTACAACTCCCATCCTTCCTCATCATTGGTTCACCATGCTGCCTGGGGCAGATGGGAGTTGTAGGCCGAAACATGTGGAGGGCCACAAGTTGCCCAGCCGTGCTTGCAAGCTGTCTATGGCTCCACTCCACTGAGCTCTTCCCCCTCATCACCTTTGCACCTCAGTCCATGTACCCTAAGCCACCAAAAGGCCTCCTGGCCCTTCACATGATTCCACTCTTTCCCCCTCACTGCCCCATATCCCCGGAACTCCGTCCTCAATCCTGCCCCCCCCCCCCGGATTCCAGAGGTCAGCAGCAGCAAAGCAGAATTTCTTTGGCTAAGGCTCCCCAGGCCAATAGTGATGACACACACAGGCTTTCTTTCCCCCTATGCAAGCCTATGGGGAAAACACTTGAAATAGCGGTCTGTAATGGATCGGAACTTCCAATATTTATCGGATATCGGATCCGATCAAATCTGGGTACCCCCTGATATGATCGGATCCAATGTTTTTAATATCGGAAATTCCGATCCGAATCCAATTCCAAAATTTCTGGCTGTGCACATCCCTACTAGCAACCACGTTAACCAGAAACTCTTGAGATTCCACACATCACCTAGGGTAGACCATCTTAATTGGGCCACCACCTCCACAGAGGGGAATGGCCACTGTTCATCTAAACCATTGGGAAATGGTCTGACTATCCCCCTTTCCAGACCTCCAGTCTCACACTTGGTTGAAAATACAAGGAAGGATGGTATGCCCTGCCAAATATGTTCAGCCAATGTGCATTGAGACAGCCTCGTGGTTGTCATGGAGGCCATGAAGTCTTGAGCTGGATTCTCTAAGCTGAATTTTGAAATCCCCAAGTGAGAAAATTATCCTGAGGTTTTCCAACACCAAACCATCTCAGCCAGGGAGTGCCTCTAGATGGCTTATTTGCACCTCATTGAATGTGCACTGGCGGCATTTTGGACAGACGAGCGGGGCGCAAATCACGTACAGCCGATTTAAAGTCTCTGATAAGGCACATTCTTGAGGTGTCGATTTACCGCGGTTTAAATTTTTTCTCCCCAGTTAGAGCGCAGTTTCTTAATGTGACCAATGTAGCGACCATTCGGATTAATGCTAATAGTGGGCGTAGTTTGGAGGGCAGGGCTGGTGATGTCATGAGTGAATGACTGCCCCTTCTTTTCCTCTACCTGGCTACCCCTCCCACTTCTCCATCCATGACTTGGTACATCATTGACCGTCATGATGGCTGCGAAAGGAAGGGGAATTTCTGTCTCCTGTGATTCCAACTCAGTACACGCCCCCATGTTTGCTCAAGGCCTCCGTTATCAGTTGCTGTAGCAACTACCTCCTCAGGACATCTGCCCGCTGAAGGCCACGTAGTTCTGTTGCCCTTTGGTTACAATGTTGCTCTTCACAGAGAGATGTGCTGATTTCAGCAAAATTGCCCCTCAGTCAAGGAACACCCTGTTGAGATGCCACCACACTCCAGTTATGCTGGGCACTTCTGTGGCCGGCGGAGACTTCTCAGGGAGGTAATCTCCCAACGGCACCGCCACAGGGCTCTGAGTGGGGTTAGGGCTACCTGTAACAACTCCCTGACACTGATGGCTGCTTTTTATCCTCCCCCCTTCTCTTCCCCACCCCAGTGAAACTGCTATCCCTCTGTGTAGCTATTCTCAGCAGGCAGCAGGGAAAGTTGGTGCGCTGGCTCAGCGCTATGGAACAAACTATGCATGAGGATATGCATCGCATTTCACACCTGGAGTGTACCATCTGGCATTGCCATCTAGCAGTCCCCATGCGTCCACAAGCCGTGCCATCGGAGTGACCGAGCAGTGCCCCTCCCCCCTCAGTAGTGCTTTCTCATTTCCTCTCTGGAAGGTGTGCAGTAAAGTACTGCTTTCGCTCTGCTCCGGAACACCATGGTCGCTGATTGTGTGTTCGGATGACATGTGGTCACAGATGCAGAAGTCCCCCGCCTCGCAACCCTCCCTTTGCAACACTTGCCACTTCGAAGTGCCATGCTCTGAGATGACCTAACCATTGTGCCTTACTGGTAGCCTTCACCCAGGGTGACTGTGCCTTGCCTTTCTGATTAATCCGCCAATGCTTTGCAAAGCCCAAGTACACATCATGTAATCATTTCTATGATACTTCCAGAATAAAGAGAGTTGACATTGCCATCGTTCCTGTGTGTCTGGGACAGGCCACATGGGGTGGGGTGGGGAGCGTCTGGGACGTGAGGAGGGCTCGCTGATGCTGCGCAGCCCATATGGAGAGGGATAGGGAGCGACTGGGGGTGGGGCGGCCGAGTGGGGCTCTGTTGCCTGCATGCACAATTTGGCCGGTGCTTGCATGAACGTTGGGCAAGCGCTGCCTGTGAGTAGTTACACGTCCCAACAAAAAGAAGCACTCCAGTGGTGATTTAAAAGAAACTGTACTTTAGGAACAGCCATCCCCTCATCCGTTCATGAGGCAGGGAACAAGAAGAAGGAAGTAGAGAGAGAAAACAGGAAAGGGTAGAGCAAAAACATCCCAGTAATCCCCTCCCACCTTGTTCAGGTACACATTAACCCTTTAGCTCCAGGTTCAGTGACCTGTAGCCCGAGTTCTGCTAACAGCATCGAGGATAGGGAGCGATTGGGGGTGGAGCTAACAGAATGTGTCTTTATTACTAAATAATAGTTTGAAAAGCAATCCAAACCAACAGCGGGAAATTCAGGTGGGAAGTGCCAACAGCCACTAGAGCGGTCCTTTCAAGAACTTTTCCTCTACATCAAACTGACACCTCTTATCCGACTCTACTGCGAAACTCCCATATAAACAATTGTAAAGCCAGTATATAAAGCCAGTAAATCGACTTCATGGTTGTCATCTATCTCTAAAGACGCAGATTCGAATAAAGGAAAATGCGCATTTTCGGAGAAACAGACACCAAAGCGATGTCGTATAGAGGCGGCCAGGGAGACTGATGGTCAGCAGCATGCTCAGTAGATCACCAGAATTCCTAATCTGTTCCAGCATCAAGTATTTCCACAGTGAAAACAAATCCAAATAATCCACTCTCTGGCTCAGTTCGGACAATGTATTAAGCAACGGGGGGGGGGGGGAATAGCGTACTGACCAGGAGTTAAGAAGGCGGAGCTCTCCACACAACAAGCTGTAGCCGGCACTGCTTGGCACCGTCAAACGCACCGGCTGCAAGTAATGTATGCGGCCATGATGGACAGTCCGCCCACATTTTGCCCACCCAGCAACCTCCGCAAGTCCTCCCAGAGCTTTCCCAGCACACACTGCAGTTCGAAATCAATGGGTGCCGCCATTGAAGCTGCAGGAGGACATGCCTCTCAAACCCCATTGGACACTCACAGGCAATGGGCGGGACACACTAGCCCCGGCCAGAGAAGCACACAAGAAAAGCGGCTAAGGAGACACAGCGCCCGCCCCCCCCCACAGCACCCCAACCACACGCCAGGCAGCCCATCCCAGGATTCGTGCCATGCCCGCCCTACACGGGAGGAGGGACAGCCATGAGGGCAAACCACGTCCCCGGTCCCCCATCCATAACAACCCCCCCTGCGGGCAACCACCTACACACACAGGAATGAAGGCAAGAGAGGGGGGAGTGGAAAAACTTTATTCAGCAGGGAGTATAAAATTGGTTACATGGACACAAGGCCAATGTGAAGCAAGGGCAGAGTCAACAGGAAGGCTAGGCACCCCCGGGATGAGAGAAGGCGACCGGGAAGGCACAGCATTGAGGGCACAGCAGGGCGGGCATCTCCAAGCAGCAAGCGCCGGAAAGGGACGAAGGGAAGGCGGAGAGGGGCACCACGCCAGGAAGCGACTGTCATCCACAGAACGGGACCCACAGCCCCAGGTCACACAGGGTGGGGGTAGTGCTGCCAGATCCAGTCACCGATGCTCTTGCGCACCCGGGAAGCCTCCAAACGGGCGCACCGCTCCCCAACGGGATTCATAGGACCGGGCAACGGCACAACATCACACCCGTCAACAGCAATGGCATCTGTGTCCTCGCCCGCCCGGGGCAGGTCAGGGTGCTCGGCCAGTAACACGTCCCCACGGGACTCGCAGATGTTGTGCAGGATGCAGCAGCACACCATGACATTGGGGATGATGTCGGACTGCAAGTCCAGCAAGCTAAACAGGGAGTGCCAATGCTCCTTCAGGCGCCCAAAGGCACGCTCCATGGGCAGGCGGGCACGGCAGTGGCAGTAGTTGTATTTACGCTGCACGGTGGTGCAGGGGTAGGGGTATGGGGCCATCAGCCACGGCTGCAGGGCTAAGGCCTGGTCGGCCAGGAGCAACGGACCCACTGCCCCCCCGCACACAGAAGCGGGGCCGTACTTCAGGAAGCGACCCGATGACAGCTTGGTAGCCAAGGAGGAGTCCCAGAAGATGGCCATGTCGTGGCTCCGCCCAGACACACCTGCATACACATCCAGGAATCGACTCTTGCCATCCACCACCACCTGGAGAACCATGCTGTAGAAATGCTTGTGGTTGAAGTACTCCTCACCACAGGAGGGGGGGCAGGATGTGCACGTGGGTCGAGTCCAGCGCCCCCACCGCCCGCGGGAAGCCCAGGGCACGGAAGCCACGCATGTTCTCCTTGTCGTCCCCCACCTGGATAACATTGGCCAGGTACACGCTCACCGTCTCCCAGAAGATCTCGCAGGCAGTGGATATGCCCAGCCCGAAGATGGTCGACATTGGCAGGTAGCCCACATTGAACGCCAGCTTGTACAGCGTCAGGCCAAGTCGGCAGGAGACCGGGATGCATGGGCACATGATGGTACACTCCCTCTGCAGGACAGGGGTCATCTCGGCCACCAGCACATCGAACGTTGTACGGGACATGAGGAAGCTCCCACGGAAACACTCTTCGTCCCAGTCCTCCAGTTTCTGCATCTAGGTCCACACGGCATCCGTCTGGGGGAGCACCCAGCGGCGGACTGTCTCGCGCTCATCAAGGAGCTCGGCCGACATTGCCGAGGGGGTCTACGGTGCAGGGCTTCCTTGACCATGCTGCTGGCCAGCACCTCCACGGTCGCCGTGCCTGCATCATGGCGGCGAAACAGTGGCATAATGGCAGCCCGCAAACAGGGCAAGGCCTCCGCAGCTCCAAGAGGCCAGCGCCCGTCGCCTGTCCTGAACACTGGCTCTGCAGGCAAGGCACCACCCAGGTGCCACAGGCGGGCACATAGCATGTCCTCCTCGTTGCCATCGCCGTGGTTCAGCATGGCCACCTGGATCGCCGCCTGCAAGCAGGCCATAGCGAGCTCCCTCCAGGACATAGTCGCCAGTGCTGGAGTGGCCAGAGGGGAGGCAGGCATGACGGGAGGGCTGGTGGGTGTGATGGAGTGGCAGGGCAGAGGGAGGGGGCAATGCGCCCAGCATGGGACTGCCCACTACGGGAGTGTGGAAATGGGAGGCCAGGCGGGATTTGTTATGGCTGAAGCACACCTGCAAGTGAGGGGAGTGAAAGGAAGTGACCGCAGGGGGGAAAGTGATGGGGCCTCGCTGCTGCAGGAGGAGGCAAGGGCACTACAGGGGGGGAAGGGCGAAGGGCTCTCATCGTGGCGAAAGGGGCTATGGCCGGACGTTGTTCGGACGGCAGCAATGGCAGACGCTCCACTCCAGACATCAAATGTGACGCAGGACTTCTCCCAGGGCCAGCTCCATAGTGTGGAGGCGCCGTGCCATATGGGTCCTCTGCCGTCGGCGAATGGCGCGGCGGAGGGAGCACAGCCTCCTTGGGAGGGGGAACAGAAGGGGAGGGGAGGGGGGAGGACAGCCATCAGTGACACAGAGGCCAGAGCCGTTCCCCTGCACCCGGCCCATATGAACCGTACACCAACCTCCATGGCACAGGGCCCTACGCCGTCGGGCGGTGCAGCTCGCGCAGAGCCCTGCGGACCTGTAGGGTGCTGCCATCTCGACGGGAGCAGGCTGCAATGAGGGGAAATGGGGCCGGGACAGAATGGCATCCAGGGTTTGCAACAATGTTACAGGGGAATGCTGAATCTACATGGCCTTGAGCGGGCAAAACGGGCCAAGGGAGGCGGTTGCCAGAGCGACGGGAAGCGAGAGAGGGCTTATCGCGCCATGGGGTGGGGGTGACACATCTACTGTCTACTGCCAGGAGCCCTTGGTGGATGGGCCAAGGGGCCCGTTGCATGCCCGGGACTCAGTACATGTCATGGTGGGAGGGACCCTCTGCCCCCTCCACCTCCGCCACCCCCCCTCCTCCTCTCCCTCCTCATCGGATTCTGGTGGGGAGTCCCGGGTCTGCTTCATCCGGCTGCCTAAGCGTCGCCACTCCTGCTCTCCGGCCTCCCCCACTGCCATCCCTGAGGCATCTGCTGCTGCCGGCGTCGCTCATGGGGCCCAGTATAGTGCGGCCGCTGACGCCGGCAGGTACTTCTGAGGCGGCGGCGGCATGTATCCGTACGGTGGCATGTAGGGTGCAGGTTGCAGAGGGCTGTGGTACGCTCCCCAGTATGACTGGGCGAGCTCCCTGAGCACCTCGGTTTGATGGTCGATGGCTACTGTGTGCTCGCGCATGCCTCGGTCGATGATGACATTGGTGGCCACCATGGCCTCGGTCATCCTGTTGACAAGATCCTGCAGACTGTGGCGCACATTCCGTCCCGCCTCCTGTATGGATTGGGCGCAATCTTCCACGACTTGGGTGGCTGTGCGCGTGGCCCGGACGGTGAGGACGTGCTCCTTGGTGCACCTGGCCTCCTCCTCACCTGCCATGCGTGTGAATAGCTCATGGATGCGTCCCCCTGTCATCTCCGTGGCCGTGACCAGGTCCCTCGCCACCTGCAGCCGGTCTGCCTTGCGCCTGTTGCACATACTGGCACACCTCTGTGCATTGGTCAGGGGACGGGCTTGTGCGGCCGGGGCCGCGATGTCCCCACCGGCGGGTAGGGCGGCGGCTCCTCCTCTAGGGGGCTGTGCCCTCCATCTCCGCGACCTCCGCCTGCAGGGGGCCCTCAATCTCCTCCTTGAGCACGGCCTCCCCGACCGTGCTCAGCTTCCAGAGGCGCATCCTCTTCCATCGCATCTAGTTCCATGAAGGTGTCGTCAGTGGCCTGCGTATCGATGTCCAGCAGCTCGTCTTGGGACGGTGACAGTTCTGGCTCCAGAACGTTGGCCACCTGTAGCTCCACGAGCTGCTCCATTTCACTCTGCACCTCCTGTGACACTGGCCCAGTCTCCGTCATGGCGTCCATGATGTTGTAGGTGAAGCCCTCCACCGTGGTGCTGGGCCTCACCAACCTCGGCCGCTTACGTGGTGTGGCCTGTGCCCGCCCTGCTCCCCTTGTGGCTTCGGCCAGACATGTGTTCGCGGCCGGCACTCTTGGATGTGACGGCCCTGGTCCATCATTCTCCTGCTGCGTCTCTGGCATTAGCGGGATGGGTGTGGGGTCCTCTACCTGCAACTCTGCACAGATCAGCCGTAGGAAGGCCGTGGGGCTGTTGGTACTGGAGGAGGCTGTCGCGGGGGAGGGGCTCCTTGAGGAGTGGGCTGTCCTGGGTGGTATGGATGGTGGTCGTGGCAGTAGTGATGGGCTTTGGGATCCCGCTGGGCCAGTTCTCGGCTTCGCCGTGCCCGGCACTGGTTCCAGTGCTGCCCTCACTGCCTGCTTGCTGGTGGGTGGCGGTCGTGGGGCATCCCTCTGTGGCTGCGGCTGTGGTTCCCGGGTAGCGCTGTCCTCCTCGTGGCGGAGCCCTTGCACCTGCTGGGCTCATTGTTGCATGCACAGCAGCTCGATGTGGCGGCCCCGCTGCCTGCGGTGTGTCCCGGCACGATGTCGTGCCGCTCCACCAGCAGGCATGCCAGTTTGTCGTAGAAGGGCATGGTGCATGGCTGGACGCCAGTTCTTTTATTGTGCGTGACGATCTCCTTGAACTTCCTCTTGAGTCTGTGGAGCTTGTCCTTGCATTGCTTGGTGCTGCAGTTGTGTCCCCGTTCCCCCATGTGCCTGGAGAGCCATGGGTAGAGCTGGTTGTGCCTGGCTGTGGCCATGATCCTCCTGGCTTCCAAGCTGCCCCACAGTTCGATGAAGTTTCCGATCTCTGCCTCGGACTAGTGCTGGGCTCTGCGTCTTTCCGGGGGGTCCTGGCTGCTTCCCTCCCCTGGGGTTTGGGAGCCGGTGTCTTTGGGCTGGTAGGCCCATTTCTCCTCTCCGTCTGGGTCCATGGTGCCGGCAGGAGTGCGTTACAGTGGTGCCGGGTGTCCCTGCCCTGCTCTGGTGTTCTCCGTCCTGTGTGCTTGTTGGATGGTGAGTGCTGGTGGGCCGATGTGCTTGCTGGGAATGTACCCTGTGTGGAGGCATTGTTATCGTTGCTGGCGGGGAGCAATTCGTGTCCTTGGGATTGTTGCGCATACTTTCGGCTGTTTCCCACAACATTCGCAGTGGCCGATCGGCGACCGTGGGCGCCCTTTGCCGTGGCGTTCTGTGCATCTTGGGGATATGCATGGCCGATGCTCCTTGTCTGGCTGTGTAGGGTGGTTGAGGGGAGGGTGCTCGGCGATCGCCACTTCCCTGGCCTGCCTGCTTTTGCGTGAGGCGAGGGGTGAGATGGCTGGGCCATGAGGGTGGGGGTCACCTGGGTTGCTGTGCTCCCTGGTGGGGGGGTGTTGTGTGTCCCGTTGTCTCCCCCTTCCTTTGCCCTGGTTCCCTTCTGGCGTCCTCCCTTTCCCGTTTGGGTGGCTGACAGAACGCATGGGGCGTGTGCTTGCAGGATCCAGCCCCTTGTGCGCTCCGTGGTGGCTGCCAGGAGTGGGCGGGCGGGCGAGCATCTTTGGTTGCTATGGCGGCATGGCCGGTGAGCTGTTGGGGGTGTGGCTGAGCGGCTGCCCATGTTTGGCCGCTCTTGCCGCTTGCCTCTCTGGTCTTCTATTGTAACATACTCGACACAGGGGATTAACGCACACACCCTCCAAACGACATTTTAGTCAATTGACAAAGCTCTAAACAATGTGCAAGCCCAATGTTTCCCTCCGTTGTTTAATTCTCCCACTTAGCGTACTGTGGGTTGTGTGTGCATTGTGTATTACTCCCCAGACGACACAATAAGTAACGCAACTGTCGGTTGTTTCCTTAATCCTCCATTGCTTAACGTGTCATCCGAATTCAGCCTCTCTCTTTACAATCTCCTTACCCTTCTACAGTACTCCTTTAACTCCCCTATAATCTAAATAGTCCAACTGCTTCACTAGCAGTTTCCTGCTCCTGATGTATTTAAATAATTCTATACTTGGTTAATGGTTTGAGCTATATGCTCCTCAGATTTCCCTTTTGCATCCCATATTGTCTGCTTGCATTTCTTTCACCAAAGTTTGTGTTCCCTTTTGTTCTTTTCTTTGCACAAGATTTCCACTTTCTGAAGTAAGCTTGTCTCTAATATCTTCCTTGAGTCTGCTTGTTAATTATGCTGGCATTCTCTTGGATGTTGTGCTTACCTTTCCTGATCTGTAGTATACATTCTTGCTGAGGTTCTCTAAGGCCCTTCCTACACGCCTGCCATTTTATTTCATTTAAAGGGCCAGAGGGGAGTGTCACGTGGCGGAAAAGGTAGGGAAACCTCTGTGCGCCCCCCCATCCTGGAGATGGTGGAATTTGTCCCCCCCCCATGGGCATAGAACCACCCCGTTATGCTCCATGCCCGTTTCTAGTGCCCGCTTACTCGCAAGTAAGTGGGCACCAGGCAAGATGGGCGCCCACACCTCCCGTGGTCTTGGGACGTTCCCAAGACTGAGGGAAGAATTGGGTTTTCCGAGGGATAAAGAATCCCATGCCCATCCCCTCCTGCCCCTGGGAATGCCTGTGCATCATTTGGATACACAGGGAGTAGATAGGGACATTCTGGGGGGTGGGAGAAGGCTGGTGTAGAAATGGCCTAATTGTGGTTTTGAATACTTGAGTCCTTTCATTTTCCGTTTCGGCTCCCTTTTTAACAGTCCCTCATTTTTGAGATGTTTCCTCTTTTGAAGTCAAATGTGACAGTGTTGGACTTCCTTGGCAACTGGTCACATTAGGATTAGGTCCAGAGTTGACTCCTCTTTGGTTGGTTTCCTCATCAACTTAGGGCACAGTCATTTGGGCTATCTAGAAACATTACCATTTTGTTGTAACAAGAATACACATTTGCCTAGTCACCCATTACTTCAACACAGCCTCTTTTGGATGCCCCCCTGATTACATTCTCCATTTCAAGATGACCTTGAGCATTTTGGCAGTGGTGGTGGTGGTGGTGGTGGTGGTGCAAGGAATAGTATGCCCCAGGGCCCGGTACTGTTATTCTGCAGGGGAAGTCTGCCCCTTTTGAGTTTTCTAGTTCGTTGGACTCTATGTCCTCCTTGACATTCAGAGCATCCCCTTGTCTTCTCTCTTGTATAGGAAGGAAGCCTCTTCTAAAACAGTGCTATGTGTCTGCAGTTTATATAAGTACTTGCATTAAAATTAATAATTGTTTACAACTTGATGATCCAATAAATAGGATATTTTTTACTCATTCAAAAGGTTTAAATCATTTAATATGCAGTCCTAGTAATCATTTTATTTATTTATTGTAGCCTGCTCTCAGAGCAGATTAAAATGAGACCACAACAATCCAACAGAGTAGGCAAATCAGAGTAGGCAATGAAAAATTCTGCATAAAAATAGATATCAAAAGAGCAAATAATTAAAATTATTTTAATAATTTGGCTTGACCTTAGATTCCTTGCAAAACTCACAGTGGCAAGCAGTTTCAAAAGAACAGTAACATTGCAAAACCAAAAATTATGAAATTTCCCTGAAATTCGTGGATGTTTTGCATGAGCAAATTTCACATTGAAATTTTGCTTGAGATGAACCCCAGTGATCATTTTACTCATGGAGGAGTTCAACACATCAAGAACCGACATGGGAAGCATGACCCTAAATTAGTGTCTTGAGCTGTCTGTAGCCCTCTTCAGATGTCCCAGGTCTCATATGATGAGGGGTGAGCAGGGACAAGTCAGCTCCCCCTCCCCATCATGTCCCCATGGTCTGGCCCTGCCACACACACGCATCCATCAGAAGGCAAATATCTATAGTGGGGAGCCTTAACTAGGAGTGTGGGTTCTGAAGCGCATGGGGCACTTACAGAGGTAGAGCAGGCAGACCCGGAGGCATTGGTGTGTTGTTCCTGGTAATGGGGATGCCATGGAGACACCAGGGTAGGTAGTGCCATTAATTCAGATCATGTCAGCTAGGCTTTGAATGGCTGAGCAGGGCTTGTGCTGGCCCATTCTGTAGGTCAGGACTCCTAGAGCGTCATCATACAGGGGGAAATTGTGTTTGCTTACTGTCGTTTCTCTGCCCACGCATTTGTCCCTCATTACTTCTTCTTGCACATGGCCCATTCAGTGGGCCATTTTGGTCCTGCTGCTTCTCCTACACATAACAGGAAATAGCGACAATTTTAATCTTTAAAAATAAGTTGGACTTACTGGGGTGTTTTTGGTAGCACGAAGAAGGCTAGAGGGGCAGGAGGCGTGTGGAAGGCAGATGGCGTCATGAGAAGGACCTGTGAAAATCCATGAGTGCCCAGCAACGAGCGTGCAATAAAACGCTTGTCTGATGGTGCTCCTAGGCAGGATCTACACTACTGCTTAACAATGGTATTGAAGTGCACTGACAACTGTTAGGGCCCATGACACATTCCAAATAGTGTTTTCAAACCACTTTCAAAGTGTTATATCCAGCTTGGTGTAGATCTGGCTTCAGAAGAGGGCATCTTTGCAAATGCCAAGGGTAGTGTTGGGATGAGCTGGTCCAAAGCTGCTTCAAGATCAATTCTCGGAGAGACTGTTAAATGAAGTGAGAAAAACTGAGACAGTCATGCAGAAATGCTTCAGACTGTCATTGAGGAAAGGTCAGGGTACATGTGGAGGAGACTTGTCTACTCTTCGGAAGAATCTGCCCTGGCACTGGAGGGCAGTGGGGCAGGAAGATAGTTCAGAAAAATGTCTTGCTGGCTGACATTTCCCCTGATAGCAGCTGATCTCCAAGCATGGCTTCAACATCATCTCAGCAGCTATTGCTTGCTACTGCTGTGCTGCAAGGATATTGGCTTCTTGGATTGGGTACTATGATGCCACAGATGCTACTGAAGCAAAGTAAAGAGAAGGGAGGGAAGGGTGTGAAAGAATAATCCAGGAAGGGTCCTAGCTCAGTAGCAGAGTCTCAGCATAGTGCCGCTTCTGTGACTTCCTTCACATCCTTCCTCAAAGCTTGCCATTTCCATGAAGACTTCAGCACAACCTTTCCATCTCTATGTCTGTGTCAACCTCCCTCCTGTACTGATTTTGTGAGCCTCTTGGGGAAAGGACCTTGACTCTTTTTTGGGGACATGCAGGAGGTCCCAGACTCAATGGCTGGCATCTCTCACTCAAAGGTGATTGGAAAGATAAAACCGAGGTGGATGGATCAATGCTCTGGCTTGGGATATGTCAGTGGCTGAAAATATTTGAGGGGTTGAAAGTCGCCATGGCTCTGTGGCATATGCAGAAGGCTCCCAAGAGCATTAGTAAGAAAGATCTCAGGGAGCAAGACTGGGAAGGATCCTGCTCTCTCTGAAAACTCTGGGAGCTGCTGCCCATCAGAGGAGAAGACTCCTGGGCAAGAAGGGCCAATGTTCTGACTCAAGGCTCAGGCAGCTGCCTGCCTGGATGTAGCATTTGTAGAGGAGGGCAATTGGTCCAAAGGAGGACATGAGGATCATCCTAGAATCATCCTCAAAATCTACAGCATCCCTGCTAGTGGGTCTTCCAGCCTCAGCTTTCAATCACACAAGAGCCCACCACTTTTCAAGCCAGCCTTTTCCATGGCTGAACAGCTTGCACCTTCAGGAGGTTCTCCCTGATGTTTGGTCAAAATCCCCTTCCACCTCTGTGACAGCCCTTCCAGGATCTGAAGATGGCTGTCGTATTGCCTGTTAATTGTCCCTTCTCTGGGCTAAACGTACCCTTCAACTTTTCCTCTTTGTGCTTGGTCTCCAGGCCCCTCATCATCTTTGTCACACTGGACATGATCCAGTTTGTCGATATCCATCTGAAACAAAGCAGGTCTGAGCAAACAGAATAGAGTGACCCCATTATTTCCCACAATCTGAACCCTCTACTTCTGTTGCTGCCACCTAGAATTGCTTTGGCCTTTTAACCGCCACATCACAATGCTGACTCATCTTTAGCTTGTGGTCTACAAAATCCCCTAGATCCTTTTCACATGTACTGCTGTCAGGCCAAGTGTCCTCCGTCCTGCCTTCATGCAGCAACTGATTATTCCTCGCTAAACACAAACCTTTGCATGTTTCTCTGTTGAAATTCATTTTCATTATTTTGGTCCAGTCCTCCATCCTGTCATGATTATCTTCCATCTTTTTTCTGTCTTCTGAAATATGAGCTGCCTCTCCCAGCTTGGTGTCTTCTGTAAATAGGATGAGTGTCCCCTTTACTTTTTTGTCCACCACAGTGGGCCCTGCTGGCTAGGGATGATCCAGGGAGCTGTAGTCTGATGCATCCAGAGAGCTGGGAAAGGCTGGTGGCATTGGCTGCTGGGTCAGCCTGGCCAGCCCCCTTGTCCAATCTAAGGGCTTCCCCCCCCCCCCCAGATGACTCTGCCAGAGTTCATGGGGTAGGATGGAGTGGCTAACCGTCTTTCCAATCTGGCGTCCGTGTGAGATGGGCCGTATCTATATGATGACACTTTGCTTCCTGATTCCTCCCAAACCCTGCAGCAGCATCGTTGCAAAGCGGAATAGAAACAGCTACATGGCAGGCGTGAGCATGAGTTATCCAGCCTGGGGGGAAATTGCAGCACCGTGGTCAGATGGCAGGAACAGGAAACTGTGAAAACTTCTTTTTTTTTTTAATGTCAACTCTATGCAAATTTGAAATCCTATAGCAGCACTACTACAGTTCATTTAATTTATGTGCCATATATCTTAACTGCCCTTACTTTAGTTCCCCAACTTGTACATCACCCTGGCAGCCAAACCTACCCTGCACTGGGATCCGCCCCAAGATCCTTACGCATCTTAATCTGAATCAAAGCACAGTTTTGCATGGAAAAGTCCAGTGTGGTTGCAAGATTGCAGCTGCATCATGTAGGTACCAATAATACAGGAAAAAAACTATTGTTGAGCATCAATTCTTCCCCAGCTAGGTCAGATAGAAAAACTAAAGCTGCTCAGTCTGGCCTAGCTGGGGGAGATTTGATGCTCGTTAGAGGGAATACACAAATCAGTGTTTGTACAATATGTTGTTTCCCTGAACTGAAGGAAGTTTATCACCCAGTGGATGTTCAAGACCAGCTGCCTGCAATTAAAGAGTTAAGAGTTGATCTGATGAAGAAATGAAACAGCTATACATATCTGTAGTAACTGTTTATCTTATGCTGTTGTATACATCACTTGGATTGTTTGGCATTCATTATTAGGGATGTGCACGCCTGAAAATATTGTATCGTATCTTTATCGGAATTTCGGACCAAAAAATTATTGTCTCTGATTAATGGAGGCACAGCCGTGCCTCCATTGTTAAGGGCCGTCAGTAAAAAACACATTCCGCCATGTTAAAGTGATAATTGGGGGGGGGGGTCATTCTAACAGCCATAAAATTGAAAATGTTTCATCAACCTCTCTGAAATTTACAGGTGCCAGAAAGAAATGTTTGTTTTACATTACCTGAAAATTTTAAGAAGATTGGTGAAAGATTGAGGGAAGGAGAGCAGTTTAAGTTAGAAAAGGAATACAAACCTGTCTCCCTGCTTTTGTAAAATTTACTTCCAGGTTGCTACTTTTTGTGGTCACAATTTGCATAATTTCTAGAGCCTTATTAATTAATCCAGTGGTAAGGTCTTCTTCCTCCTCGACTGTAGTTGATGGAAAGCTTTTCGTTTTTTTAAAATTCCCTTCGGTTGACTTTTAAGGACTATTTTAACCTCTCATTCAAGTCAATGAGGCGGCCATCTTCCCTCATAACGCGACACTGACACATGCTCAGTAGCGTTGCTCTCCACCCTCCCTCCTGCCTTAGAATGTGGGGTGGGTGGGTGAAATGGCTGCTGCCTCTAGCACATACCTTTTGAGTGAAGAAGAAGAATAAGAGTTTCTCTTTTCTCTTCTGGAATATGCATTCCTCTGGCTCTGAGAGTATTTTGGGCTATCTTCATAAGGCCAGTTTGCTCTTTTGCTCCCTGGTGAAGCAGGGTGTGGTTCCTCTGGATCCATGGTAAGCTGATCTTCAGATCTCTCCTGGGAATAGGTAGCTATACCTTTCTTTTAATTTCCCCCACCCCACTCACACACAGTGCTCCTTCCCTCTTTTCTAAGAGTTTGGTCCATATTGCTATAAGTTGAAAGCTTCAAACACTTCATTTAATTAGTTTGGGCCTGTGTTAAGTTTTAAGTACAATATTGAAACCTTTCAAAGTGCTTCTAGGCCTACAATGCTGCTTTCAGCCTAGTCACCCTGTTTTTCTAATAAGGTTTAGAAACAGTTGAGCTGTCGTTTATTTTGCATAGTGCACACACATGGATTTTCTTTCTAATCCTTGCAGTCTTGCAGTCCTTGATGTGTTTTTGGATGCAGACAAACCCTTTTTTGTTCCAGCAGGCCTTTGGCAAATAATCTGGACCTCTGTCTATACCTTTGACTTTTAAATTGTTATGTATTTAAAATGTTTAAAATGCTTTAATATTGAAAAGTATTTAATTATATTTTTAACTTTTGTATATTTAGGCTGACCATATGAAAAGGAGGACAGGGCTCATGTAACTTTAACAGTTGTAGAGAAAAGGGAATTTCAGCCAGTGTCATTTGTATGCAATTAGTCCCTGGTGAAATTCCCTCTTCATCACAACCGTTAAAGTTGCAGGCACTATACTAGAGTGACCATATACAAAAGAAGGCAGGGCCCCTGCAACTTTAACTGGTGTGATGAAGAGGGAATTTCACCAGGAACTAATTGCATACAAATGACACTGGCTGAAATCCCCTTTTCTCTACAACTGTTAAAGTTACATGAGCCCTGTCCTCCTTTTCATATGGTCAGCCTAGTACATTCCTATTTATAGGTTTTAGCTGTATATGTTTTAGTTTTGTAAGGCTGCCCTGAGGCCCAGCATTGGGCAAAAGGCAGGATACTACTACTACTACTACCACTACTAATAGTAATGTTTCAGATTTCACTTCTGCATCTGCTGTTCTTTTGCATTTACTTTTCTTTATAAACCATTCATATCTTAAGACTTCTTGTGTGGCATATTTTCATTGGTTTAACAAGTTAAAAGGGGTATTCACTGTTTTCATGCTTATGTTATAAAATCTATTTTCAACAGGCCTAGTAATTTCAAGAGTAACAGAGTTGGGGAAAATCCTCAATCTCTTTGCTATCAGAGGCACTAAGGGACCCCTGGAGATAATTTAGACTGACCCCAACCACAAAACACTATTCCCCCTTCTGAAGAGATCTGGACCACAGACTACTAAAGACAAACAAAGTAGCAGGCCATAATAACAGTTCTCATGTGGCCATTTGCCTTATGAGGCAGGTGCTCTGTGGGCTACCAAATGGAGGGACTAACAGGCCATAAAGTTGCCTGGCTGGGTCTGCCAGAAATCCAGCCTCAACACTCCTGGAAGGTCCATGTTCTATAGCACCTGCTGTCAGATGAACCTGAGGGAATCCCACCCTCCACCCCTGGGTTTAATTTACTGGCTTCCCCTGGCTGGACCTTGCAGGAAACTATAGGGACAGACAGAGCAGGCATTCATAGCACACATAGAATGCTGAGACTGGCAAATCTTAAAGCTTTTCAAGAACCAAGGAAATTCAATGGGTCTTACCCTTGAGTAAATATCTAAGGATGGATATGCAGCCTGTGCAAGAACTGAGTAGGGTGACCATATTTGGGAAACCCAAAAAGAGGACACCTAGTGGGGGGGCAGGAAAATGGCTTTCTGGGGCCACCTTAAAGTCCCCAATTGGAGCGGAGGAGGGGAAAGCATGTCCTTCTCACCCCACCCCACCTCTCCAATCAGGCCCTTTTCTATAATGCCTGGGAATGACATGTTTTTCCCTTTTAAGGCCTTGATTGGAGCAGTGGGAGAGAATGACACACCTCCAGAAAGCATGTCATTCCTCCCTGCCATGCTAATGGTGCCCTTAAAAGGGAAAGTGTGTAATTCCAGGTCATTATAGACTATTGCATAAAATCCCCCCTGACACTGAGGATAGAACAAAAACCAGGAGAAATCTGGGGAAATCCTGACAGTTTTTTTATTATTTATTATTGCATTTATATCCCATCTTTTTTCCGCCAAGAAACCCAAGGCGGCATACGTAATCCTCCTCCTCTCCATTTTATCCTCACAATAGCAACCCTGTGAGATGGGTTGGGCTGAGAGTCTGCAACTGGCCCAAAGTCACCCAATGGGTTTTCATGGCTAAGTGGGGAGTAGAACCCAGATCTCCCAGCTCCCAGTCCAACACTTTAGCCACTAGGCCACACCCTAGCGGTCACCCTAGAATTGAGCCATGCCAAGTTGGAAGTAGATCGGTTCATGCCTTGATTTTTAGGATATTTTTAAAAAAAGTTTTGACTTCAATTTTTTCCCTAAAATTCAAGGCATGAACCAATCTGCTTTCAACTTGGCATGCCTAAAGCCTTACTTAAGAGGTACCATGGTGCCAAGTTTCATCTCTTCATCTTTACTTTCTTTCTTTTTTTTTAATGTACTGCTCAAGGCCCTAGACCCCAAAGTGGAGTATTGGGTTTGAAGTTTTAAAAATTCCTAAAACTCAAGGCATAAACAGATCTGCTTCCAACTTGGCATGGCTCAATCCCTACTTAAGAGCTACCATGCTGTCAAGTTTCATCCCTTTATCTTTAAAAATGATGGAATTGTAAGCATTTTAGTTAATTAAAAAAATTAAATTGAAGTTTTAAACATTTCTAAAAATCAAGGGATGAACGGATCTGCTTCCAACTTGGCATGGCTAAATTCCTACTTTAGAGCTACCATGGTGCCAAGTTTCATCTCATTATCTTTCATTTCATTTTTTAAACTTGTACTACTCAAGGTCCTGGACCCCAAAGAGATTTCTGTTTGAACTTTAAAACATTCCTAAAAATCAAGGCATGAACGGATCTGCTTCCAACTTGGCATGGCTAAATTCCTACTTTAGAGCTACCATGGTGCCAAGTTTCATCTCATTATCTTTAATTTCATTTTTTAAACTTGTACTACTCAAGGTCCTGGACCCCAAAGAGATTTCTGTTTGAACTTTAAAACATTCCTAAAAATCAAGGCATGAACGGATCTGCTTCATACTTGGCATAGCTATATCCCTACTTAAGAGCTACCATGATGCCAGGTTTCATCTCTTTATCTTTAAAAATGAGGGAGATGCAAGCATTTTGGTTGATTTATTAATGTTAAAAGTGAGTTCAACACATAACACTAGCTTTGATTTTATATTGGATGTCAAGATGGTATAACATTCTGGCTGATGCTGGCTTGGTTGTCAACTGTATAATATCCAGTCATCCATTACACAAAGCCTTAACGCCACATCCTCCCTAAGGAGGCAGAAAGTGCAAGTGAAATTCTCATTCTCCCAAAGCAGATAAACCATGAGGCCACAGGGTGGAGAATATGATATGCAGAGGTGACTGTGGGTTTGTGGAAAACTGATCACGAACAACTTAGGGCCACCTACTTCTCTTTTTTTGTTTAGAGCAGCCCTTCCCCAACCTGGTGCCCTCCAAAGGTGTTGGACTACAACTCCCATCATTGCAAGTCAGTATGTCCCATGGTCAGGAATGCTGGGACTTGTCATCTCAAACACCTGGAGGGCAGCAGGATAGGGAATGCTGTTCCATACCCTTACCAAATACAGGGTCTGCCCAATACTTTTCTCTCACACACATCTCGCATATAGCAGCACTCTTGATAACAAAAGGGGCACTGTTCATTACAGATCTAGAACCAGAGCATGTGCCAGGCACTTCCAACTTTTGGTCAATATCCTGCCTTTTTTTTTTCTTTAAATGTGTTTATAAATACATGTTTTTTTTCTTTAAATGTATTTATAAAAAATATACTGTTCACTCCCCACAATCCCTGCACAATACATCATCTCATCAAAGCAACAGTGGAGCAGAAGAGGTTTAGTTTGGCTGTCTTGAACACCTTTCAGATGAGATTAGTTTGCAATCCTATACCTCTTGGGAGTAAGCCCTAGTGAATTCAGTGGCACTGGCTTCTGAGAAGACATGTATAGGAGTCAACCTTCTCCAGCCTGGTGGTCTCCAGATGCGTTGCACTGTAACTCCCATGTTATGTGTTATGGGGAAGACAAAAATCAATTCATACTTAATTTTAAAATAATACTTACGCATGAAAGTATTAGGTGGTAGCTCTGTCTTTGATCTCACACTGCTGAACAAGTAAGAGAAATCCTTTATTTGATATTCAAGAAACAGACATCCTATGCCATGTGTTGAAAACTAATGTTGATGTCTGAAGGGCTATCTGGATTAGGTATTCAAGATTCATTAATTGTTGTTTCATTTGGTTTTGACAGTTTATTTAAAGTGATGCAGCTCTTTTGTAGTTCCTTGATTGATCATATATCTTAGTGCTGGAAAACATCATACTTTAGTACAGATGTGGGCAGAAAATAGATCTATCCAGATGATTTGGACATCAACTCACGGCATTCCTGATAACTGCCATGCTGATAGGGGCTTTTACAAGTTGAATTCCAAAACATCTGGAGATCTACTTTCTGCCTTCCTTTGTTCTTGAACAACATTCCCCAACCTGGTGCCTGTCAGATGTGTTGGGTTGCAACTCTCAACATAAGGAGATGCTCTTAGAAATGAGAAGTAGCTGGTCCTAAGTTGTTCATCATCATTTTCCACAACCCCACAGTCACCTCTGCAGATCAAACTGCATATCTAGATTTTTGAGATGACAAGTCCCAGCATTCCTGACCATGGGACATACTGACTTGCAATGATGGGAGTTGTAGTCCAACACCTTTGGAGGGCACCAGGTTGGGGAAGGGCTGCTCTAAACAAAAAAAGAGAAGTAGATGGCCCTAAGTTGTTCGTGATCAGTTTTCCACAAACCCACAGTCACCTCTGCATATCATATTCTCCACCCTGTCCTCATGGTTTATCTGCTTTGGGAGAATGAGAATTTCACTTGCACTTTCTGCCTCCTTAGGGAGGATGTGGCGTTAAGGCTTGTGAGCCTTAACTCCCAATTTCCCTGCTTTTTGGTGCTTGGTTGGAATCTGTAGAGCCTTAACATTGTTTTTGTAAACCATAGATTTTTTGTTTAATGAATAATATCATAGGTTAATCGTATCGTATTGTATTTCCGATAATTATTGGAAATATGATATTTATATTGTTTCTACATTTTGCCCTATAGACTCTAGAGTTGATCTTTGAGTCAGAAAGGCCTAAAACTTCTTAATTTTTCCAAGTTACAGGTTTGAAACTTGGTCACAGTGCAGACTGAGTGTTGCTTGTCTTGTGTGCCAAATTTTAGAACAATTGGTGCAAGCGTTACTCGGAAGTAAGCTTTCAAAATCCACTTTTTTCTGGTGGCTGAAATGTCTTTTTTCAAGAGATGTCCATTACAGATGGGCACCTCACAGATGGCCTTGAGGTGACTTAGCTGTGCCCAATTTCAGACGCACAGCTGCAGGCGTTACTCAGACATAAGCTCTCAACATGCACTGTTTCAGGTAATCCACTCCATGCTGCTGCTAAGTGCTATAATAACTCCTCATTTTAAAAGTTCTAGTCCTTAAAGTTGGCAACCTTACCGAAGGGCTGTAGGGAGTGGACTCATGGCAGCACTCCGCGATGAGAGCATACATCAGTTTGATATAGCTTCTCTCGATGTTGGTATTGAAGCCAAAAACGCACATGCACATCGATCCACCAAGGCGGGCCGGGCAGGCACAGTGGCTCAAAAAAAGCAATGTGTGAGATGCTTCTGCATCCGCTCAGTAATGGAGGCTAGGAGGAGGAAGACGATCGCTGTACACAGACGGCAGGCAGGCTGATGCAGGCAGGCAGTTATTTTTGGCAGAGGTTGGCGCAGAAGCAGAGGGCCAGTTGGATCTGTCCCCGATCATTGAAAGCGAAGCTAGTCCATCCCTAAGCCTTGTGCTGGGTTGACTGCACATCTGGCAGGAAGTGCCTGGACAGCCCAGGCTTCTGAATCCCCAAGGAAGACATGCTGCTCCACCTGAAGTAGGTGAAGTCAGTGAGGTGACTGGTTCCCAGGAATCCAGAAACTCGCCCATCTCTATCTGGAGATGCACCTGGCTGAGGAGGACCCATCCCTAAATCATAAAAGGAATAATGTGGGGAGAGGATGGGGGGGGAGACAGTTGGATGTGGAAGGATGTTTCTCAAAAGTGGGAATTTCACGGCCTTTCTTGAAAAGCCAGCCTTAGCCAGGGAGGGCCTTAGAGGGTCAGGAGATACCTCTGCAGTGCGGAAACTTGGATGATCCCACTAAAAGCATATCTGCTTATTATTTTCTGCGCCTATGTGTGGCACAGTGAGTGGATGCACTCCACCGAATTGAACTGACTGTGAGGAGGAACTATGCTCCTAGCAGTAGCTTATCTCAGTGATTAGACCATGCATGTCTAAGTACAAATAAAAGGATATTGGGGGTACGGGAATAGCATGGGCATGACTTATTTTAGAGCCAGCCTTACCCAGGCAGGCCTCATTGGGGCAGGAGATACCCCGGAAGCGAGGAAACTTGGATGATCCCACAAGCAGCACTGAACAGACAGTGAGGAATTATGCTCTGCAAAGAAATTCCTCTGCCTGGCACAGTGGACCCACTCCACTGAACTATGCTGCACCTAGCAATAGCATAACTGCTGGTTTATCTCAAGATTAGGCCATGCATGTCTAAGTACAAAGGAAAGGGACATTTGGGGGTAGCGGAATAGCATGGGCATTCTTTTTCAGCCAGACGTAGCCTGGCAGGGCCTCATTGGGGCAGGAGATACCCCTGCAGTGCGCCAACCTGGAGGATCCTAGCAGAAGCATATCATGTGCAGCTTTGACAACTGTGAATGCCATCAAAACAATCCTCATGCACTGCCTTGACCTCATCGTGCTTCAAATGACCCCGTCTGCCCACCATCCCCGTGCAGGCAGGTTGGCAGTTCTTCATGCCAGAGCTGCGCACATTGGCTGGAGCAGTGGCAAAAAAAAAAAAAAAAAGGCCAGGTGTGAAGGATGCTTTTGAAATCCCCCACCAATGCAGCTACACCTGAAATAGGTGAAGTTAACGAGGTCCCTGGTTCCCAGGAACCCAGAAACTCACCCATCTGTATCTGGAACAGAGGGGAAAGTCATGTTCTGGGCAGAGGTGGGCACATTGGATGGAGCAGAGGGAAGTAAAGAAGTCACATTCTGGGTAGAGGTGGGCACATTGGCTGGAGCAGTGTCTCCAAAAAAAAAAAAAAAAGGAAATGAGTGAGGGATGCTTCTGCAGTTCCTCACTAACAGAGTCCATGAGGCGTTTGAAACTTTGAAATGAAGAGCAGACCCCCAAAAGTTACCTGCCACTACAGAACCAGGGACATAGTGATGAAAAATAATAATACAGGAATCTGTCATGGTGCTGTCACTGGAATGCCATACATACACTGACTGCAGTCCCTCATTACAGCAGTCCACACTGGGCACATTGACTGGAGCAGTGTCTTTAAAAAAGAAATAAAATGTGTGAGGGATGCTTTTGCTTTGCAGTCCCTCACTAAAGTAGTCCACACTGAGCACATTGACTGGAGCAGTGTCTTTAAGAAAGACATGAACAGCATTGAACGCATGGTGTGAGGGATGCTTTGCTTTGCAGTCCCTCACTAAAGCAGTCCAGACTGGAAACATTGGATGGAGCAGTGGCAAAAATAAAAATAAAGGCAAGGTGTGAAGGATGCTGCTGAAGTCCCTCACCAGTGCTGCTACACCAGAATTAGGTGAAGTCAATGAGTTGCCTGGTTCCACAACATCCATATTAACAGGGAATCCGGGTTCGATTCCAGAGGGGTAGCCTAAGAATACATCTTGCAGGAAGTGGCTTGACAGGCCAGGGTAGCGCCAAGGAAGACATGCGTTTGATTTCACTGGGATAGAGACAGCCCCCCCAGAACTGCCCCCAGCAACAGCATCTCTCCTAGACCCAGAGCCACGTTGCCCTTAGAGCCGCGTTTCATTCTGCTGCAAAATGATTGAAATTATTTATATTAATAACAATCTTTTGCAAAAGTTTGTGTGCTGCTTTGACCACAGATTGTGTAGTGTTATCCTGTGTAGCAGGCTTCAGTACACACCAGCACACTCACAGGTCCCCTCTAAAAGAATTTGGTTTGATGCCTGGTTGTCGGATTATGTGCATCTTCTTGCAATTGCTTTTACGGCAAATCACTATACGTGGGACGTGGTTAAGCGCATAACTAGCTGCCTTACCGGTTGTATGAAACGCGCTTTAGAGGTGTTTAATGTGGAGAACTGCTTGTTTACATGGTCAGAAGGCGCTTTAACTGCCGCAGTAAATTAAAACTCGCTATTTAATGCGCATTCAATAATATGCATAATCAGACAGAAAAAGCGCCTCAACCCCCGATTTGCGCTCCGCTCTTGTAGAGGTCAAATTTTTAATGCACCTTGAAAGAGCTTGAAAGAGCTCTTGTAGAGGCACCCCAAGTCAATCAAGCAAACACACACACACACACACACACACACACAGAGGGAGAAATATATATTTTTAATATAATTTTTTGTTTTTTTTAAAAAAGAAAGTTAAACAGGGAAGGGGACAACAACACACTCACTCAGTCACAGTACCCCCACTCACGCTAATCTAACCCTTCAATCAAACCAACCAGAAAACGTATAAATTATAACTCAAACACACAAGCAACGAACCTGAGAAACAGAAGGGAACAGACAGATGCAAGACTAGAATGAATCTCCAACAATTCGCCACCAAAATCAATCCAGCAGTAAGTAACTATAAGACCCAGGACAGAGCTCCAACTAAATCCACCTTTCTCCCTCAACGCCTAACTCCCAACAGAGCTGGAACACCAAGTGTGGGGGTTTTATGCGGGGATAACCTTAGCCCTCCTCCAACATTGTGATTGGAGCCTGCTGGAATCCTTGCTGCATGATTGGTCACTGAATCTGTCAGTCTCAGCAAACACACCCCACCTTCTAGCTCCATCCATGTTGCCCCAAATGAAAAAGAGCCTTCCGATAATACGATAAAATTCCGATAATTATCGGATGATTTTTATCGTCTCTGATAATTATCGTAGAATGTTGTATCATATCGTTATCATTAATCAGATGTCCGATAAAGACCATATCGTATCATTATCGGACATTTTAACGATACGATATACATCCCTATTCGTTATTGTATCTATATGTTCACAGTAATTTTTCAGTGTGTTATAAATAGTTGTCGCCACAATAGTTTTTTCATGTATCATTGGTACCTTTTGATTCTTTTGTTCTGGTTAAGTGACTTCTCTCTTTTTCAGTAATGAGTGGGATTCTTCTCTTTTTTTCTCGGATTTTGGCTGCATCATTTAAACAATGGTGCACATCTGCACCGCCACAATGGTGTATATGAGGCATACAGACAAGCCCATGGAAGTCATCACAGGGCTTTGTAAGCAGACCCTAAACACTGGGGAGGTTCACAGGGGAGGAATCATTTCCTCAGATACTTTGGCCCCAGACCATTTAGGGCCCCAGCCAGGGAACCAGCTTCATGGCCCTTTCTACACCATGGGGGTGTAGAGGGAGGGAGGGAGGGCGATCCTGAAAATACCTAATACAAACCATCGGAGCACAGGGACCAGCCAGGGACCATCCCAGGCAAATAGCCTGGTGTAGAAACGGCCATGGTTTCAACAGAGGTGTTGTGACAATATGCCAGCTCACCTATTGCTGCATTTGCCAAAATGGAGTTAGTGTGAAACTGACATTATTCCGGCCCCAGCCCAAACTCTCATTCATTTTCTCCAAGAGCAAAATATTTTTGGGAAAGAAAATCTTCAGTGGAGCCTGCCAATGCATATATTACCCCCCTTCAGGGCACATGGAAGCGAGTTGCAACCAAATGTTGTTGGGGATTTTGCTTTCTGTGCCTGACTCCTCTGTTCTGCCCTCTCCCTAACAGAAACTGCCATGGCTTTCCTCCTGCTGGTGTTCTCTGCCTTTGCTCAGTTTGTTCCCACGGATGCCTTCCATTTCTCCAGGGAAAGCTCAGGTAATTGGGGGCCTAAGGCGAGGCTGCACAGTCAGCAGATCACTTGGACGGGACCATTTGTGACTGCAAGTGGTGGTACTGGTGGAGAACTGGGGAGGGGGGAGGTGTTGCATGTTCTCCTAAGAGAAAAACTGCTGGAAGGGCTGAGGTGGGCCCTCCCAGAGTGGGGCCCCATTTCAGTGGTAGAGGAGCACAGCTGCTTAGACTGCAGATGGCCTATGGGGTCTCTGGCAGCAGGGCTGAGAAAGGCTTTGGATAGTTGCTGCTGGTTGCAGTCAAAGTCCTGGGCAAGATGGACCAAGATCTGCTCCTTAGATGACAGCCCTGTGTATGACTGGGGAAAGCCATAGCTCATTGATGGAGCATCTGCTTTGTGTGCTGCTGATGTGTCAGATGTAACTTTTGGCATCTCCAGTGAAAGGAAAGACCTGGGAGCCACTGCCAGTGGGAGGAGAGAGTACCAGGCAAGGGGGACAATCTGTCCCTGTGTAAAGCAGCAGACTCTGTTCTGTGACTGTCCATGTCACCCTTGGTAGCCTGCGAGGAGAATGGTGGTCTGAAATAGCCTTTAAGGGTGGCTGAGTTTTCTGTAGACCTGTTGGAGACAGACAGGGGAGTCTTCCTTGTGACCATCCTTGGCTTCTTCTGGTTTCAATTTGCACTTCAATGCCAACTTGTGCTTCCTCCAGAATCTCCAAGATTTCATTTGTTGACTGTTTGAGTTCATTAAACAACACCAAATGCATGCAAGTGCCTTGTGTGGCCATTTCCTTGCCTGGCAGCAGGTGGTGATATTGTATTGCACAGCTGCTTTAAGAGGGACAGGCAGCCCTGAAGCAGCCCAGAGTTGAGGGCGGGAAGCTGAGTCTGCCCTGTGCAAAAGGAGAACTGCCCCCAATAACCAGTGGCCTTTTTTGCTTCTCCCCACAGAAGACCTCAAAGCCCTGCGGGTCTCAATTGCGAAACATCCACCAGTTCAAGCTGTGCTTTCTGGCAGCCTTACCATCCCTTGCCATGTTACCTACTTGCGCCCGCTGCCCACATCTGGAACCGCTGGCCGCCATGTTGTCCAGGGGGTGCCCCGAGTGAAATGGACGTTCCTGGCCAAGGGCAGAGAAGCAGAGATCCTGGTCGCTCGGGGCCTGAAGGTGAAGGTGAGCGAAGGCTACCACGACCGAGTCTCCCTCCCTTTTTATCCAGACTCACCCACAGACGCCACCTTGGTCCTGAGTGAGCTGCGCTCCAACGACTCGGGGGTCTACCGCTGTGATGTTCAGCATGGAATCGAGGATGGGCACGATGTGCTGGAGGTGAAGGTGAAAGGTAGTGTGCTTTCTGCCTGCCTATCTTGTCTCTGTGTGCGTGCATGTATATGTAGGGGGGCAGTGAATTCAGGTCCCACACCGCTGGACGTGATCGCAGCAAATGCTCTGTCTCCAACACAGATGAGCTTGAGGAGTGCTGGGAAGGTGGGACGCTTACTATGCCTTTTGATTCTTCTTGAAGCTATTCTCCTCCCTTCAAGCTAGGGGGCTGCCTTCATGGTGCCAGATTGGTGCCATGTCTAGGCTGACCATATGAAAAGGAGGACAGGGCTCATGTAACTTTAACAGTTGTAGAGCAAAGGGAATTTCAGCCAGTGTCATTTGTATGCAATTAGTTCCTGGTGAAATTCCCTCTTCATCACAACAGTTAAAGTTGCATCGAGCCGCAAGTGATCGAGACTCAACTAAACTTTGGCAGCTGGTAGCCTGCAAATTAAAAGAAACCACTAATGGCCTGGCTCCACCTATCATGCCTAAGCAATGGGAAATATATTTTGAACAAGCCTTCAACCCAGAGGCCACCATAACCTGGGACACAAACTATCTGACACAACTTCAGCTCCCTAACATAGCAGAAACTGATAAGTGGCCAGCCGTAACCATCAGCGAGGTTAAATATCTAATCTCCAGCCTAACCAAACAGAAAGCACCAGGGGAAGATATGCTACCCACAGAGATTTTTCTAGATAACGAACATTGGTGGGCCCCCATTTTGGCCAAACTTTTCATCTATATTAACCAAAGCGGTAAATTTCCCAGCGGTTGGGACCAAAGTATCGTCGTACCGATCTATAAGAAGGGAGACAAATCCTCACCAGCAAACTACCGACCTATTAGTTTATTGGATGTTTCCTCAAAATTGTACACAAGATTTCTGTTAACTAAAGTTGAGGACTGGGTAGACCAGCATAACATTATAGGCGAAGAACAAGCTGGTTTCTGTCGTGGTAAATCAACTATAGACCAGTGTTTTATTCTAAACCATCTAAGAGAGAAATATACTCGCCCCCTGATGAAGTATCTATATGCCACCTTTGTAGATCTAACCTCAGCGTTTGATAGAATCCATAGAGAAAGACTGTGGCACAAACTACGGCATTTAGGGATGAATAGACGACTTCTGATTCTGATCAAGAATTTATACTCCAATACGACAATCCAAGTCAGAGTTGGAAAAGGAGGCCAACTCTTGGAGAAAGTCAAATCATCCATAGGCGTTAGACAGGGATGCTTGTTAGCTCCAATACTGTTTAATATATATGTAAATGACATTATTGGGCAGCTGTCAAGCAACTCCAATTTCCCTGTCTCTGTGGGTTCTAGGAAATTGAACATACTGCTATATGCGGATGATATGGTCCTACTATCCCAAAACCTAATAGGTATGAGAAGAGTGTTGAAAGTTTTTGGGGAGGTTTGTACCAAAGAACAATTGTGTATTAATTATTCAAAAACCAAGGTTATGGTCTTTGGTACCCGTCCGCCTAAACATAAGTGGACGTTAAATGGCCACTATCTGGATCAAACGAACCAATTTAATTATCTAGGAATTTGCTTTATGCAAAATGGCTCATGGTCTGGCCACCTATCAGCCACGAAACTGAAAGCCCAAAAATCAATGCAGACTGTCCTGAGGTTCGCCAAGGTCCGGGGAGGTCAGTTAGTTAGCCCGGCCATCAAAGTTTTTCTGGCAAAGGTTATCCCACAAATATCGTACGGAGCTGAGATATGGGGAAGCTCAAGTTTACGTTCACTTGAGATTGTGCAAAACAAGTTCTTAAGATTATTGCTGGGCCTTCCACCAGGAACACCTACCAGCTATATCAGAGCAGAACTTGGAGTAATGCCAATAATTTACTCTATCTGGAGGACAACGTTCTTTTATTACGTTAAAACGAAACATACAATTAATAGATTAATAACTCTCTGCGTAAACGAACAGAGAAATTCCCCTCCCAGAAATAATTGGCTACGTCGGTGTGAAACAAGTTTAAAGAACTTTGGATTCGACCTGAGAGTGCTAATGGTAAGCGATTTACTGCGTAATCGCTTATCCATTAAAGAACGGTTGCAGCACCACTTTGCCAAGTTAGATTTAGATGCAAGTAAAGTCTCTAGATTCTCCTCTAGCTTTCCATCCTTGAAGTCCACTCATGAGGAAGAAAAGTATTTGTCAGAAATAGCATCCCCCTTCCTCCATAAAGCATTTATAGACCTGTGTTTTCAGACAATGAAAATTTCAGTTAAAATTGCAGGGGTCCTGCCTTCTTTTGTACATCGTCACTCTAGTATAGTGCCTGCACCTTTAACTGTTGTGATGAAGAGGGAATTTCACCAGGAACTCATTGCATACAAATGACACTGGCTGAAATTCCCTTTTCTCTACAACAGTTAAAGTTACATGAGCCCTGTCCTCCTTTTCATATGGTCAGCCTAGCCATGTCCCTAAAAAAAAACATGCTTTTCCCTCCCTCAGGGTGGTGTCGGGTAATCCTGGCACAGAGGAGGGATTGGGGGGGAGGGTTCTGGGATCACGGGGTAAGTCGCTGACTTTTTTTATCCCCTGCAGCTTCAGCAGGAAAAGTCCCGGGGTGGGTATGCAATTGCAACAATATCATATAATCGACGCCGCATCACTGCACATCCACCCTGGGGCTCTCCAAGCATTTAGATAGCCCCCTGGACTCATTTCTGGGTTCAGAGTTTGGGAGGGGAGCACCTGCAGGGGAGAAGAGCAAAAAAGCTTCTGCTGCCACTGCATTTCCTGCTATGAATTACTCATCCCCACGTGCCACATGGGTGTTGCAAAAGGAAACCTGTGTGGTGGGAGTGGATGTCCGTGTTTGCCTTGCTGCTTTCCCTGCTGCCCAAGGCCATCAGGACAGTGGGGTTCATCTGGCCCCAGAGGGGCTGCAGCCTAGGGGTGCTCTTGGACTCGCTGCTGCCTGGAGAGGCTCAGGTAATAGATGTGGCCAGGAGTGCCTTCTACCAGCTGCTGCCCTACCTGGAGTGGCAGACATGGGCCCCATAAAGTGCATTGGACTACTACAATGCACTTTAAGTGGGGCTGCTGCCTCTGAAGTAGGGTGACCAGATAAAATCCAGGTCAGGGCTCATGTAACTTTAACAGTTGTAGAGAAAAGGGAGTTTCAGCCAGTGTCATTTGTATGCAATTAGTTCCTGGTGAAATTCCCTCTTCATCACACCAGTTAAAGTTGCAGGGGCCCTGCCTTCTTTTGTATATGGTCACTCTAGTATATTGCCTGCACCTTTAACTGTTGTGATGCAGAGGGACTTTCACCAGGAACTAATTGCATACAAATGACACTGGCTGAAATTCCCTTTTCTCTAAAACTGTTAAAATTACATGAGCCCTGACCTGGATTTTATCTGGTCAGCCTAATTTCTGGGCCCAATTCAAAGTGCTGGTGTAACCTTTGAGGCCCTAAACAGTTTGGGATTGGGTTACCTTAAGGACCACCTTCATCAGTACAGGCCTGCCCATCATCTAAGACCTGTGTCAGAGGTACTGCTTGTGTGTCCCATGGTAAAACTGGTTAAGTTGTTGAGCACAAGAGGCAAGAATTTCTCTGTGGTCTCCCCTCATTATGGGGATTCCCTTCTGGTTGACATTTACGTGGCCTCTTCAGGGTGACCATATGGAAAGGAGGACAGGGCTCCTGTATCTTTAGCAGTTGCATAGAAAAGGGGATTTCAGCAGGTGTCATTTGTATGCATGCAGCACCTGGCGAAATTCCCTCTTCATCACAAAAGAGGGCAGGGCTCCTGCAGCTTTAACTGTTGTGATGAAGAGGGAATTTCACCAGGTGCTGCATGCATACAAATGACACCTGCTGAAATCCCCTTTTCTATGCAACTGTTAAAAATACAGGAGCCCTGTCCTCCTTTCCATAGGGTCACCCTAACTTACATTCTCTGTGGATTGTGGGAAATTTGCATGAATATGACATGCAAGCTAGAGGAGCCCCTTGGTAATTTACCTGAACAAGTTCAGAAGGATAGGTGCATGGGGTTTTGTGCAAGGGGAACCTTTAAAGTTTGTTTGTTAGAAAAAAGGATGCCCTTCCTTTCTTGAAGGTTGTGGACAATTTGCAGTGTTCTTTGTTGTACGTGGTATGCGACTTTATGGTGTGTGACATGTACACACACACACACACACACACACACAGGTCCCCTCTAGAAGAATTTGGTTTGGCACCTGGTTGCCCAATTATGTGCATCTTCGCGGAAGCGCATTTACATCTAATAACTACACACGAGATACAGTGAAACGCATTATGAGCTATATAAAACACACTTTAAAGTTCCTGCGGCAAATTAAAACTCGCTATTTAACGTGCATTCAAAAATGCGAATATTCGAAGATAAAAAGCGCCTCGACCCCCGATTTGTGCTCCGCTCTTGTAGAGGTAAAAATTTTAATGAGCCTTGAAAGAGCTTTAAATCGCTCTTGTAGAGGCACCCACATACACAAATTAGAGTAGTGTTTGCTGCAAACTGTAAAATCCTACCTGCTTGTAAAGGTATCAGCCGTCTACTCATTCATTTTGCCCCCAAAGCTATGTTACCTGGCTCTGCGGAGCTGGTGGCCCCCTGTTATGAGTTGTTGGCAGACAGCCCCACCCCCAAGAAAAGTGCTGGGGAAGTTGAGCAGGTTGTGGGAACTCGGTAGAACTCTACACCCTGGGCCCTGGAGTGTTGGTTCCAGCAGTGCTGGGACACACCACACATCTCCCTGCGAGAGCACTTGGACACTGTGTGTGCTGCTGCTGGCTCCGCTTCCCAAAAGTCAGAAAAAACAGTGACAAGACTGGAACAACTTCTGATAAGTTCCTTCTCCCCTCCCCCCTCTCCACAAAACCTGCGATTGGAAGTAAAAAGGAGAACCCTGGTCAAGCCATTCCCTGGTTGGAAGCGAAAGCTGTCAGTCACAGAACTACATCGCCCCCTGTGTCTCACCCCTTCTTCTCTGTTGGCATTTACCATTTATGGAGAGCTTAGAAATGCTTGTGGGAAGTAAACAAATATATAAAATTGCCCCCCAAAAGCAAAAACCAAAGCTGCCTTCTTGATCTCTCAGGCGGTGCAAACTTTGACCGCTTTGAAGCTGAGTCACCACGTATTTGGAGGCAGCCCAAATACCTTCAAAGCAGGGCAGAGCGCTTCGGACTCATACATCGCTTAAGACTTTTGCTCACCACTACCTTCTTATCCATGGAGTTGTGTAATCCCATCTGAACCATGGGGCACTGCACCCCATCTGGTCTGGGAGGGGCCAAACCCACTTCCTTCCTTTCCAGGAGGGGCACAGCTGTCTATACTAGGAGCCCTGTGGCAGAAACAAATGATGCCAACTGCTACATCACAGGCACCTATACCTGCACCTCCTTGAATGTGGCCTGTGTTTCCGAAGCAGAATAAGAGCTCCATCACACCAGTGATTTAGTGCCTGGTGTGCATATTTGCAGCATGGTACTCACATGACACTGTGCCTGTCTTGCTGACACCCCGCCTTTTCCCCAGCCTTTCCTAGAATGCCTAAAGTCTGGATTATTTTCCCTAAGCACATTTAATGCGCCCTAAGTCTCCGTGTAGTTTTAAAGGAACTGGGGGCTTGAATGGATTGCATCAGGTCCTGGCTGGGAAAAGCGATCTCTCCCAGCAGCCAGCTCCAAGCCTCAATATAAAACCCAAACCTTGCATCCCAGGCTTGAAAGAGTTTTTTAAAATCATACAATGCCTGAATCTCAGCAGAGAAAGGATTGTACTCCCTCGATGTCCCCAAAGAGCCAGACTAAAGGGTTGTTCCATTTTTGCCCAGGAGAAAGGCAGTCTGGTTGAAGTACTCATCTGCCAGGACCTGACTGGAGGGAGAAAGAGAAGGGGAGGGGTGGAGTGGAGCAGAAGAGCTAACGAGCCAAGGAGCAATGGAGAGAAAGAGCAGCTATTCAAAGGGTTCATAAGCTTGACACACTTTTGCCTCAGAGGTAAAAAAACACAGTGACAACTGGGGGGGGGGATTAGGTGTGATGGAGATCTATGACATCACGATAACCTACAATGGGTTAAATAAGCCATAAATAAGAAGGCCTTCGTGATGATGGCCCCTCACTTATGGAATGATCTCCCTGATGAGGCCTGCCTCTTCTCTCAGGTATTTGGCAGCATATAATTGGTCTTTTTGATCAGGTCCTGGATTGTCTTTGATGGATGGTTTTGAATTGTTTTAAATATATGTTGCTGCGTGTACTATCTGTTTTATGTTCTTATATGAATGGTTTTATACTTTATATAATTTTATTTTAATAGCTTTTAATTCTTGTGAACTGCCCAGAGAGCTTTGGCAATGGGGCATTATAAAAATGAAATGAAATGAAATTTAACCCATTGTGAGTTATCTTGTCATGGATCGGGAGTTTTTTTAACCCATGATGGCTTATATGGCCAAAATAATTCACTCTGATAATCCACGGGCTGCAGAGTAGGTTATTAAACCCATCATGGATTATTGTGTTGTGTGGTGATCACAGTGGGTTGTTTTGGCTGACTACAGAGTTGCTTGGCGAGAGTGGTCAAAACCACTCCCGCCACTCTCCTCCAGCTGGCAGATCTCTGTTTCCATGATCTGCCTAGCAACTGATTGGGCTCACAGCCCAACCCCACCCTAACCCTTCCCCCAGCAATGTGCTCTGCAATCTCCCCAAGTGTCAAATTCCATCTGGATTGGGTGGCGGGAGCTGCGCAGGGATGTCATTTTGCCTTGTGTGCATTCTTGCCAGGAGATTCTGTGTATGAAGTTTTGTCCCACGCCTGCAAACTTCCAAGGGTTTATTTGCGCCACCCCCTCTTTGGTGCACACAGGCTTTTCACCCCTTTGTGTGTAATTGTTCAGGGTTTTAATGGTGCTGTACCTCCCAGCTAGGGGAGGCTGTGTATGAAGTTTGGTCCTAATTAGGATGGCCATATTTTGAAAACCAAAAAGGAGGACAACGTGGTCAGCCCCCAAGGGGGCTTCCGCACCAACATGTCCACTCCAGGGGGCATGTCCAGCACCAAGGGGGTGTGCCCACTTGAACATAGCCTTGGTCACATGTCTGATTTTACAGCACACTATTAAGACAAATCTGTTCTACATAACATCTTAATGTTCAATTCACTGAAATAACAAGTGAGATGTCCAACAGGAAAGGTGCCGTGCTCGCCCAACACTTCTTAGCTAAAGCTTGAGATCCCCTTGATGCCAAGGGCTGAAACTACTGAAGGTGCAAGACCCCAAAGAGGAGGTTTGACATACTGGATTTGAAGGATATGGCTCCAGTGTTGTTGTTTTTAATTATTTTTTAAAATGTTAAAATGTAAAAAAAATCCTTAAAATCAATAGATGAACAGATCTGCTCAAAACTTGGCATGGCTAAAGCCCTACTCAAGAGCTATCAAGTTGCCAAGTTTCATCTCTTTATCTTTAAAAATGATTTTTTTAAAAAAATTAATTTTAAAACCTCATTTTTTAAAAAAAATATCTAAAAATCAACTGATGAACGGATCTGTTTCAAAGTTGGCATGGCTAAATCCCTACTCATGAGCTATCAAGGTGCCAAGTTTCATCTCTTTATCTTTAGAAATGATGGTTTTTAAAAATAATTTTAAAACCTCAAAAACAATTTTATAATCCTAAAAATCAATGGACAAATGGATCTGCTTCAAATTTGGCATAGCTAAAGCTGTACCTAGGGGCTATCACCATGACAGGTTTTATCTCTTTATCTTTAAAAACAACGGAGCTGTAAGCAGTTTTGTTAATTCCTACTGACTATAAAGTAGAGCTGCCCTTTGGGTGGGGAGGAGAATGGGAAAACTCCAGAATTTTCTTCAAATTTCATAATTCCCCCCCCCCCTTCCCAGATTTGTTACCAAAAATCCTGACATGTCCTGGTTTTTCCTGACATATGATACCATCCCGCAAACTTCCAACACTTTAAAGCCACCACCTCCTTGTCGGGGTGATGCTAGAAGTGCTGAATTCACCTCTCCACTCTCATTGGGATATTGCAGAAAGTGGGAACAGGCTTCTGCAATGTTGTCAGTGGGTGGAACAGTGCCACCGCTGGGACGGGAGGACTGAAGCAGGACAGGACCTGGGGGGAGGACTCAAATTACGCATGGTATAGTTTAATAAACTGTGCAGAGTAGCTTATTTATTTCAATCAAATCAATCAATCAAAAGTTTATTGAATAAGTCTTCAGACCATTTCACACACAATAAACACGTGTTAAAAACAAACAATAAATACATGAATCTTAAAACATTACTTTTAAAAAGTCTAAAATTGGGGTAATACAATATTTAAAGAGATAAAAGTACATGCTCCTTTTGAGGCCCCACAAGATTTTAAAACTGTTACATGGCTCATTTAAAACACGTTTTTCCTTTTCCATTTTTCTTATTTATTTTATTGTGTGTGTGTGTGGGGGGGGGGGTAACAGTAGTTTATTTTCAAAATGTGAGTGGTTTAATAACCCATCATGGCTTAAAGTGGCTTCCGAAGGAAGGCTTTTGCTTTACGCTGCTGTGTTCCTCCTGCCTTAAATCCAATTTGTTGTGTTTGGCTGGCCTTAAAGTGGAAATTTCACACCTGGCACAAGCACATGTAATGGCCCTCTCCTCCACCTTCTAGGAGTCGTCTTTCTTTACCGAGAAGGCTCTGCCCGCTATGCTTACACCTTTGCCAAGGCCCAGGAAGCCTGCGCATGGATCCAAGCTGAGATCGCAACCCCAGAGCAGTTGTACTCTGCCTACCTCAGTGGCTATGAGCAATGTGATGCAGGCTGGATTGCTGACCAGACCGTCAGGTAAGGGAAGCTGTGAGGCCCGGTCCACCATGAGTTGGGTGGAAAATGGACTGCTGCTGTATTTTTCCATGCAAAATTTTCTGTCCCTAAAAATGTGCCTAAAAATTAAAACTTTTCTGTCCCTAAAAATTACTAACACAACAAGATCAGTCAAACTGGTCAGTTATAGAGTGGTAATTAACTTTTTTTCAGGTGACTGTTCCGAGGAAACACATTTTTATTTATTACATAGAATAGATATCAATATGCATGCACACAGCTAAAATTTGAGTGTGCCAAAATCAGTATTTTAGGTCTATGCTATTGAGCTGTCATCATGTCTTAAAATATTCCGCAAAAACTAAATCCAAACTAAAGCTTTGCAGTTGTGTAAATATGACATTTAAACCTTCTATAAGTGTGCTTTGTTGGCTACTGGGTGGGGGGGACTGAGATATGAGGCATTGGGAAAATGTCTAAAATGTTTTACAGAAAATGTTCCAATTGTGTATGTGTGTGTGGGTGTGTGTGTGTGTAGGGGAGGGGGAAATACATATCACTGCAATCCACAAATTGCGCAGCATCTCACCATATACCAAGTGGCCCAAAAGTAGGTATACAGTATAGTTTATTTGCATTTTATTACATTAGGTATTATATAATTTATTTGCATTTTATTACATTGTTTATTACATTTACATTTGTTTGACACTCTTTAATCTTGTAAGTTGAGATTTTAACTGACTTTGTGGCCAGGCTTAACAGTTTAAAATGTTTTAAATGTCAGCTGTTTTATGTTTATGGTTTTAAATTTTGTATATTGTCTTTTTAGTGTACAGTCTTTTAATTTTTGTAAACCGCCCAGAGAGCTTTGGCTATGGGGCAGTATATAAATATAGATAGATAACTTTATTTGCATATGGCCAATGGCCTTTACAATTTTACACATCAAAACATCTATACCACCCTCCTCCCACTATACCCCAGGCATTTTCCATTCTGGGCTCTAGGTAACAGGCACTCCCGCTGCTAATGTGAAATTGGCCACCAATCTTGAATTTGCTGCATTATAGTCTGCTAGTAGGTCCAGGATGAGGTCCTTTGGTGTCAGACCCCTTCTTTCCTTCAGGAGCTCTTTTAAAAAATGCTCCTTGATATAGAGGGCAGTTCAATAGATAATGGGCTAAGTCTTCAACCTCCTTTGACCCACAAATACAAATCCGTTGCCCAAACGGTATCCCTTTATACTTTTCCTCCAAGTATTCCGTCGGCATTGTTTGGAACCGAAGGGCAGTGAATGCTTTCCTCAACACCGGGAATGTTAAATCCTGCAAATAATGTGCCCGATATTGTTCCCCCTTTATTTGGCTAAACCATGGTGAAAAGGCCTGTCGCTGACTGGTTTGTACATTACCAAGGGTATCAACCTCAAAAATTCTATTTCTAATATCCATATTATCACATGCTAGCAGGTCTCAGTCCTCCGTGAAGTAGAGTTGCGACAACTCCCTCCAGCTTCTGGCCCATCCTCCTTTCACAGACTGCTCAGTGAAACATAGTGTAGGTAAACTATTTTCTTCCCTACTCATTAGGTTTTTCCCATATAGAATAATGTTCTTATGTATTCTAGCCTTAACGGAGGGGAGCTCCACTTCCATTCTTAAGAGGGCAGACGGCACCCCAACAGGAAGTGCCAATAGCTCTTTCAGGACTTTGTTTTGTATTGTCTCCATGGCTGTTGCAGACCCCACTCCCCACAGCTCAGCCCCATAGAGTAATTGCGGGAGAACTTTAGCAACATATAGCTTCAGGGTAGGAGCTACTCTTGAGCCACCTTTTTGTCTTCCAAAAGCTAATATGGCTTTTGCTGTTCTCCCAGCTGCCAACTTCACTGTATTAATATGCGTTTTCCCGCCACCATTATAAGAAAAACACACCCCAAGATATTTAAAACTTGCACACTGGGCAATTTGCTTTCTATCCAGCCACCACCTATGAACTCGCTTCCTCCTTGAAAAAACCAGCACTTTTGTTTTGGAGTGGTTTATCACTAGCTTTTCTTCTTTGCAAATCTCACCCAATCTTCTTAAAAGTCTCCTTAGTCCTACTTGGGTAATAGATAATAGGGTCATATCATTGGCATACAGAAGTATCTGTATTTTCCTTAAGCTGACCGCCGGAGGAAAACAATCCTGTGCCACTGATATGACCCTATTATCTATTAATATATATTAAGTTGTTAATATAGTAATTAAACAGAAAGGGAGCCAAAAGGCATCCCTGTCTGACTCCTCTTCTAACATCAATTTTCTCTGTCAACATACTCTCCAACCCTATTCTCACTCTTGAATCAGTATGCAGGTGGAGTTTTTGGATCAAAAATAGCAAACATCTGTCTATATTTGAGAGGGCTAATTTTTCCCATAATTGGGTTCTGTCCACTAGGTCAAAGGCTGAGGCAAAGTCAATAAAGGCCACATATAGGCTTTTACCTGGTTGCCTGCTATACTTTTGGATCAAATGATTAAGAACAAAACATTGATCTATTGTATTTCTCCCTTGACGAAACTCAGCCTGTTCATTAGCTAGAATATTGTTTTCCTCAGCCCATGCTAAAAGCTTGTCTAGGAGGAATCTGCCATACAGTTTTGATGTAACATCTAATAGGCTTATAGGCCTATAGCTTTTGGGCTCGGTTTTCTCTCCCTTTTTATAAAGTGGAACTATAATACTCGACTGCCATCCCTCCGGCATGTTTCCCGTCAAATTAATATGCGTAAACAATTTTGCCAGGATTGTTGTCCACCAGTCTGGGTTTTCTTTAAATAGCTCTGGAGGGAGCATGTCTTCTCCCAGTGCTTTTCCTCTTTTTAACCTCCTTATTAATCCTCTGATTTCTTTTGCTGTCACTTCCAGCCAGACTGGGAGATCTATGTTTGCCTGATCGGGTTCTGTTTGGTCTGGTCCGGCAAAGATGTTCTCAAAGTACACTTGCCAGGTTGCTGCTTGAATTTGCATTTCCATATGGATCTTATAGGCCTCCAGGCTAAAGTTCACTATGTTCCAGAATTTTCCATCATCTTTCTGTGTCACTGCCTGCCCTAACTCCTCCCACTTCTTACTAATATAATCTGACTTTCCCCCCCTTAATAATGCCCTATATGCCCATCTTTTCTCAGTCAACATTTTTACTAGGGTATTTGTTTTTTCCCTCCAGACGTTTCTACTTAACCTCATTAGATCTTTCTTTGCCTTTCTACATTCTTTGTTGAACCACCCGTTACTTCACTCTCTATTGATCGCAAAGGAACCCGATTGTACAAAGTAAGGTTTCAACACATCTATAATTCTCTGACATCTCTCCATAGTTTCTACTGTCTCTTCCATTATTTTTCCTTTAAGAGCCATCAGAGAGGGTCCATGCAATAAATCTGAGGTCTTCGCCCGAAGGGATTCAGACCATTTGATCCATCTATTGCCGGTGGGAACCAGTTCGACTGGATAGGATCTTTTACATACATAACTAGTTTAATGGGGTAATGATCGCTCTCAGGTCTATTTTCCACAGAGAGACATTTGACATTACTCAGCATAATGGCGGATATTAAAAAATAATCGACTACCCTGCCCCCCCCCTCCGGGATAAATATGTGTAGTACCCGTTAGACTCATCTACTATACTGCCATTCAATATCATCAATAGATGTTTATAAGCCAGCATTACCAGTTTTTTCCCATTGTTATTAATTTTTTTATCACAGGAAGCTCTTTCTAATAACACACCATCCTCGAAATAAACTGCTAACTGCTTTTGTAACTCGCTGTTCGATGGATAGGAGATCCCCTCCTATAACTATCTGGGGATTCTCACACTTTGATTCAATTTCCCCTAGCACTGTCTCTAATGTTGTCCAAATAGGTGAGTCTGCCCGATTTCCCAGAGGAATGTACACGTTAATACAATGAAGTACAGTACCATTTTTAAAGATTATCTTAACTATAAGCACCCCATCGTGGGATTGCATTTCCACCATCTGCGAGACATTTTCCAACTCAACTGAGATAAGAATTGCCAAACCTCCACTCGCGCGTCCAAATTTTTTGTGCCTTGTTGCAGCTTTAGCAAAAACTCTATAGCCCTGAAGCTGAAGTGTCGAATCTTCCTCCATCCATGTCTCTTGCAAAAAAATTATACCGAACTGCTGCATATACACTTTCAAGTCCTTATCTGCCAACTTGCCTGACCACCCCACTATATTCCATGAGACTATAGTTATTAACATGGTTTTTAAATCCTCTGAGGCACCTCTTAGTCAGCAGTTTTGTACACCAGCATCCTCCCTTTCTACCTCCCTTATCTGCTTGGGTGGGCCTTTATTTATGCTGTTTTTACACAACTCCCAATGCGTATTTCCCACTATATCGTGTTCAATTTCCTCCTTCCACAGTGCAAACATGATTTCTTCAAGTTGGTCTAATTCCCCTAGGATGATTTCCTGGGCTTCATCACTCAATTGGGCAAACTGTGCTATTTTATCCACTTCCTCCGTCAGTAACTGAGCTGCCAGCTCTGACATTTCTTCTGAGAGCTTTGGACTTTCCCATCCGGGGGCTAATCCCATACACTGCCCCTTAGTTCTTTTGCTCCAGTACAGGGCCCTCACTACTTCCTTTAGCATACTTAAATTTAACAATATTTCCTTTTGTTCTGGGCATTGTATTATATGGAAGTGCTTTACTAGTTCAGTCACCTCATCTCCTTTCAGACCCATGCCTGCCGCATTCCCTATCCGGGCATAATTATCCCCTTGATCATTTCCAAATGACTCTGCCTGATTCTTTGCTTTACCGAAATTAGGGCCTACGGTCTTTGTTGGATTGCCTTCTATTTCCCTTACATCATTTTCATGTCTCATATTCTCCATCCTTTCTAAACTAGACTGCATTGCATGATTTTTAATACTTTGACCCAGGTCCATCCCTACCCTTACCACTTTCTTTCCTTTACAGGGTTTGCCCATTAGCGGGAATATATTAAGTTGCCTGAAGTGTCTAGATAGCCCCACATTTCTACTCTCCAAGATCTCTCTACCTCTCAGGATATAGTTAATGCTAAACAGCTCCGCAAATGTGACCAATAGTCGTATGCCTGAACGATATGAGCCCACAGACTCCACTTCAGTTATATCCATTGGTCTAAGCAGGTTAAACCCTAGTTGCTGTAAGAAGTAACAAAATTGATCATTTTTATTTATATGCACATGGCACGCTGCAAACTTGGGGACATTTGAGAAAACTGTCTCCTCATTAACGTTATCATATACTGCTCAGTTCTTCGCCCCTCTTCCTTCTTAGGTGTTTTTTGCCTATCCCCGACCCTATCTACTTTGGGATCCACTTGGGGTATCTTATTTTGGGTTGCTTTGATTTCATCCTTTTGGCCGTTCGCATACTTTCCTTTCCCTTTTAACTCCTTTCTGTGATTACCTAACTTGCTGTTTCTCTGAATTTCTTGCATATCATCTAATATTTTAAAGAGAGGGGCATAATTCAGCCCTTTAAGTTTCTTCTTGCCCTTTTCTCTCTTCTGTGTCGCTTTCCCTAAATCGCTAGTTATGTTATACTTTAGACCTTTTTTTTCCTTCCCCGATTCTTCCCTTCTATAGGTTTTTCCCCCCAACCCTTTGTTTCCTCCGCTTCCGACCATTCCCATTCCCCACTTTATCATCCCTACTAATCCTCTCCTCCTGCACCTCCAGGGCCTCTGCCAACACATTTATATGGGGGAGCAGGGGGGCAATTTCATTTAGACATGTGGGCTCTTTATCCACTGAAATCTCCAAGCTGGTGAACCTTTCCTCCGTTTCCCTCAGCCCTCGTTCGTTTCTAGCAACTGATATTTCTGCACTGATCAGCTCGGCCAACACCCCAGTTTGTGCCTTCAGATTTATATCCTGTTTTACATTTTTAATCTCGTGAAAGGTTTTAATAAAGAATTCCATGTTCAAAAAGCAGTAGTTGGATAATAATTCTGGGATATTTCTGTTGAGCATACTCTCTCCTTCGGAGTGCCACATTTCTTCCTTTTCCTCTCCACCACTTGCTGTTTTGCTTTTAAATGCCTCTATCATTTTGTGAACCCCTTCTACAAAAGAAAGGGCCATCCTGCTCTCCCTCACTTTTGGCATAGCTGCGACCTTCTCCCATCTTGAGTTGTTGTACTTGCTTTATATGTTTACACTCTTCTTGCGGGTATGTGGGAGCTTGACTACCACCCTGTGGTTCGGTTGCCCTACTTATTGAAGGACACTTTGCGCTTAGATAGGGCCAAATATGATTGACCCCCAGCCCCCAATTCCCAGCCATTAGATTTTCCGTGTGCTCTATTTCGCTTGCTAAACTGATCCCTTCCTTTCCCACTGTTATCTCCATTTTATCCCAGATACTGTCTATTGACCGGTCAAGCTCATTGATGGATGTGCTATCTACTTTCCCTTCATTTTCTTTAACCAATACTTTTTTTGCCTGAAAATAGGACAATATGTTCATTTGCCTCTGCCTTGTAGGTAGCTCGGGCACTACAGGCAGGCAAATTCCCATAGACTTGCACGTGTGCCTTGTCAGCATCATCTTTGCTCCTTTTGCTCTTTCAACTCCTCCACTAATTTTAAACTTAATCGGCTTCTACAAACAGTTACAATTCTGTATAAGGCCACTCCACACCATAAAACCACTCTGTACACTCCATGCACTAATACAACCCCCCTCCCCCCCCACTCGATAGGAGGAAGGTCTCGGAACTCCAGCCCTCTGCAAAGAGTCCGCTTGAGTACTGGTCTTTACTCACTCCAGATGCAGCCCCCCTTGTTCCTTTAGCCTGCAGTCTTTACAGATGCATCAGCCGAATCCACAGTGACCTGCCTCCCCTGCATTTCCTTTGGTCTATCTTTCATGCACTCTTCGCCCGGCCCCAATGTTTTATCTGGAGAATTACTTAACAGTTTGAACTTGCCGATGCTTTAGCGCTCATTCTGGCCAGGACAATCACCTTCCTGAACGTGGGGTTAAGTGGAAGGTTTTTTTGTGTTTTTTTTTTGTTTTCTCTTATTTTTCTGTGTTGAACTTACTGCCACGCTTAGACTAAGTCCGTTCCACTGACGGGAAAATCTTCCCCTGGAATATAACAAGCGCCTTGCCTTGATGTAATTTGCAGGGTTTGTGAGAATCACCTTCTTCGTTTACGTTATATTTGCTCCTCCCTCACCTTCCCCAGCTTCAGCTGTAGGATATGTCACTGCAAAATACTATGAGACTCCATTTATCAGGTGTCCTTAATTCGTCAGGCACTCAATTTCACACCGCTGTTCTCCTTTCATTAATTCCTTTAGGCAACAGATTGATAGCTGAGTCACAGTAGCTTGTTAAGCATAGTTGCTTATCGTCATTAGAATTATGCCTTGTAATTGTTATTCTGCTTCTCAAGTCCCAAAACAGCCACAAACCGGCATAAAAACTTAAAATGCTAAAATGCTAAGAATTTAAAATTACTTTAAAAGGTTAAAAAATAAAAGTTAATGTTTTAAAACCTCTTCTCCACAGGGAGCCGGGTGACTTTATTCTTTGTTCTTTATTCTTAAAACAGCAACCACATCCCTGTCTCCAAGAAAGATAAAATTCCTCCTCCGTCATTCATTCCACCTCTCCAGCTTAGATAATAATGGGCTGCGCCTCTCAGTAGTAAATTGATAAGTAGCAGTTTTGCTATCATGTATAATTCCTCATCTCAAAATACCTCACAGCATTTTAAAAAATCTTCCACTCCGCCTCTCTGCGCCGCAAGCCAATGCAGCCTTGCAAGTTACAGTATCCCAGAGAAGAATATCGATTGGAATGATTATGTGCCTCTATAAATATAATAAATAATAATAACAATAATAATAATAATAATAAGTGCTCGAAATGTATTCCATCAACGTTGCAACATTCCTCGAACTTGTTCAGAACACTGAGACACACAGTACGACACAAATTCTGGTCTGCATCAATGTCCATAAATGCTTCTGAGATGAACTCTTTTAATTCGTTCACTGTCTGGGGATTCCTCTCAAAAACTTTATTCTTTACTACGCCCCCCCAAAAAGAAGTCCATTGGTGTTAAGTCAGGTGAACGTGGCAGCCATTCAATGTTGCCACGTCATCCGATCCAATGTTGTGGGAAGGTGTTGTCAAGATAGTCCTTTACTGCAGAAGCATAATGAGGAGGTGCCCCCATCTTGTTGGAAGAGCAGTTCGGTGAAGTTAGCCCTGGTTCTGAGTTGTGGCACTACCACGTTGCGTAACATGTTTAGGTAATTGTTACTATCCACAGTTGTATGGAAGAAAACTGGTCCTACAACACCTTCGCTGGATAGTGCACCCCACACTGTGATGCCTGGCTGGTTCAGTTGAGATATGATAGTCAAATGAGTATTTTCATCTGCCCAATACGCACAGTTATGCCTGTTCACTTGGCCTGACAACTTGAAAGAAGCCTCATCTGACCAGATGATCTTATCAAGAAGGTCTGGTTCATTAGAGATTTGGTTACGCATCATCTCACAGAATTGCAACCGACAGTCTGGGTTATCCTCCAGAAGACCATGTAACAGTCTTGGACGGTACAGCTTCAATTTCAATTTACGCATTAAGCGTTGCAAGGACATTCTAGGTATGGATAGTTGCTTAGACGCACGTCGTGTGGACTTTTTCGGACTGTTCACAAATGTCAGAGTGACTCTCATCTCATTTTCCTCTGTCATAGACATCCTAGGATGTCCAGATTTCGGTGCATTAGCCACTGCACCTGTTGCTTCAAATTTATCTCTAAGATGATAAATTGTCAGACGTGTTGGTGGAGGAGTGTCAGATGCTTCTTGCCATGCTGTGCGCACCTGTTCGGCATTTTCAGTCTTCCAGTACTGCTTTAGAATCCACTTTCTTTGTTCTTGACTCAAATTCGCTGGCATCATTCACAATATCAGTAAAAAAAAAAAACTTAAACAACTAAACAACTGTACCTACTTTTGGGCCTCACTCCCCTCACTCTCCACACCTGTCACCACCTGTCACTCTTCCCAACTGTCATTCTGACTCCACCCACACAACTTCTACTCACACATTCTCTCCCCCTCCCATCAACATTCTAAACTTTTGGGCCACCCGGTATAGATATATTTAAACACAGAGCATCCAAGGTCTAAGCAGAAGAAGAAAGCATGGAAAGAGGTTACTGAGTGGAAGGAGCATGGCTGGGGTGGGGAGCCCACAACCCTCTTTCTCCTCCATTCCTTTTCTTGCTCAAAACCACTTTCCCTCTTTTTCATGTGTAGTGGGGAATTATATGATACCCCTATAACCTCCCCTAACTCTTTCCACCTTCACCCCCAATGGATGAATAAGCAGCCTGAAGAAGGACAATTTGAGCAGAAGGGGAAAGAGGGCGAAGCTCAAACAGGAGGGAAAGGGGTGAAGCAGCTCCTCCCAACCGGCCTTCATCTGCTGAGATGCCCCAAGTTGCATTGGGCACATAGACAAAAATGGAGAGGAAAGAATCATGGGACTCCTTTAACAGGTAGCTTGCACCTGTGTAAAGGGGGGCAGGGAATCCACACCTTTCTGTCTGGTCTTTTCATTTGAGCTCACCACACCTCAGTAGTTGAGCACCTGTTTTGTATGAAGAAGGTTCCAGGTTCTGCCATTGGTGTCTCCAGGTAAAAGTATCACCCAGGTATCTGCTGATAGGAAAGACTTCTTTCTTCCTGAGGTCCTGTGTGAGTGTGTGCAGGTGTGTGTGTACACACACACACACACAAGTACACAGCCAGAATCTGGAAAGTGAAGATCCCATTCTTTGAGAATGATCTTGAATGCTTTCCCAAGGGTGCGACTGGCTTCAGAGGTGACTGGGCACAGAGCCCTTTTGGTGATGGAACTCTTTCTATGATATGCAGGACGAGTCTCTTTCTTGAACTAGATATTGTATGCAATGCTAATGACAAAATGTGGGTCTTCTTGTCTTTTAAGGAATTATTCTTTGCATTTCAGGCATGGTGGCATTTTTATTGAGCAATAAAAGCCCAAGATCTATACTCCTTCCAGGATCAGAGCCAGCGTTACTCTGAAGACCATTGTTGGGGGCAGCAGCAGGGGAGACCTATCGCTCTCCTGTCCTGCTTGTGGGTTCCCAGTTGGGACATCTGGCTGGCCACTATGGGAAGAGAATGATGGACTAGAGGGGCCTTCAGTCAGATCCAGCAAGGCTCTTCTTATGTTCTTATGCTTATTTCAGGCTACTTGGGTGATAAAAACAGGATTTAGCCTTGATCCATGGCTTCTCTCCCTCCCTTTTGCATGCTTTCTGCAAGTGATAGGTGAAGTCTCCCTGCCTCTATGCAGAATCGGCTTGAAGGAGAACATTTATTTCAAAAATAAATAATTCCAGTTGTAGTCCCTTCCCCAAGTAAGGTCCTGTCATGCTCTAAGTGGTGTCAATTTACCCTTATAATTTTTAATATATAAAAAAACAAGTAATGATGTGGCCTCGATGTCCACACCTTCTCCCACCCACCAGTAAGCCTTGCTGCCACCCCATCCTTTTTCAAATGTTGCCTAGCCATGGCAGTGAGGAGGATCAGGATGCTACTCTGAGGAGCCCAGGGAAGTGTATGTCCATGCTTTTTGGTGGGCCCACATGCCAGGAATATAATGAGCCATGGGATCCAGATGTTCCATGCTTCCTGATGGCCTTGGATGATGATGTGCATGGCTACCATGGCCCCTGAGGCCTAACAGAAGCCACAATCCCTCCCTGCCACCCCTGCTGTGAAGGAAGCTTGCTTGGGAAAGAGGAGGGAGCCTCAGTGGCCAAGCAGGCAAGCCCCATCAGGACCCAGGCCTGAACTTAGAAGGGGCCTAGGCCTAGTCAATAGTGGGCCCAGGGGGGACTTGGGGAGTTGGGTGACCAACTGTCAGGATTTCCCTGGATTTGTCCAGGTTTTTGAACTACCCTGTGGGTCAGGGGGATTTTCTGCAATTTTCTACAATTTCCAGGAATGACATGTTTTCCCCTTTAAGGCCGCCATTAGCGTGGCTGGGAGAATTACACACTTTCTGGAGGCACGCCATTTCCCCTCCCCCCCCCACACACACACACTGCTCCAATCGGGGCCTTAAAGGGGAAAGCATGTCATTCCTGGACATTATAGAAAAGGCCCAAATTGGAGTGGAGGAGGGGAAAACGCACTTTCCAGGGTCTCTGAAAAGCATGTCATTCCCCCTCACAACACTAATGGCAGCCAGCATTAGCATGGTGGGGGGGGGATGATGCACTTTCGGGAGGCCCCGGAAGGCGCACTCCCTCCTCCCTTGAGTGTCCTCTTTTTTGGTTTCCCAAATATGGTCACCCTAGTTTTGAGCACTATTCTTATCCCCAGGTACCCCATACAGAACCCACGTGAGGCCTGTTATGGAGACATGGATGGGTTCCCGGGCGTCCGTAACTACGGCATAGTGGATCCAGAAGACATGTATGATGTCTATTGCTATGCTGAAGAACTGTTTGGTAAGAGCAGCCATCTCTTGCGGGGCCCACACACATTGTGAGGGAATTTATCTGTGAAATGCAGCCCACCATGGACATTTGATAGCCCCATTTGTTTTGGCCTCTCAGGCAGCAGAAGGAGCATCCCCTCCCCCATGCAGGGACATACGTCAGTTCCTTGTAACACCCCTAATTTCTGCACCAGTCATCATTGACCGAGTGCTTCTACCTGCATTACACATGACAGGAAGTTCTTCATCATCAACAGTAGGTACTATTCATTTATTCTGTAAAACTTGTCCTGCTCAGCCTTCTGAAGTAGGTCTGTCAACCAATAGACCCCCTTTCAAAAAGCCCACACCTAAAGTTTAATCTCACAATCATAGAATCATAGAATAGTAGAGTTGGAAGGGGCCTATAAGGCCATTGAGTCCAACCCCCTGTTCAATTCAGGAATCCACCTTAAAACATCCCTGACAGATGGCTGTCCAGCTGCCTCTTGAAGGCCTCTAGTGTGGGAGATCCCACCACCTCCCTAGGTCATTGCTTCCATTGTCATACTGCTCTAACAGTCTGGAAGTTTTTCCTGATGTCCAGCTGGAATCTGGCTTCCTGTAACTTGAGCCCATGATTCCACGTCCTGCACTCTGGGATGATCGAGAAGAGATCCTGGCCTTCCCCTGTGTGACAACCTTTCAAGTTTTTGAAGAGAGCTATCATGTCACCCCTCAATCTTCTCTTCTCCAGGCTAAACATGCTCAGTTCTTTCAGTCTCTCCTCATAGGGCTTTGTTTCCAGACCCCTGATCATCCTCGTTGCCCTCCTCTGAACACGCTTGGACTTGGACAGCTTTCCCTTTAACACGTATAGCAGCATTTCTTATCTGGGTATTGGTGAAGGAGGGATGGAAGAGCAGCTGTGCCCTGGAATGTTTTGTGTAGGGGTGTGCACGGACCCCCCGGATCGGATCGGGACCCGGATCGGGATCTCCAATTTTGTCCCGGACCGGTTCGGACAAAATCGGAGGCCCCCCGGACCGGATCGAGTCCGATCCCGACCCAAAAATCGTTAATTTTTGGATCGGCCGCCATTTTTTTCCCCATAGACTTGTTGCAATGCAAGTCTATGAGAAAAAAATGGCGGCGGGTGGGTGAGGGGGGGCCTAACTCCCTCCCCCCCGGGGGCCGTCCGCTGTGGACGGCCCCGGCAGGTAAGCCCCCTCCCCCGCGCTCCCTACCCCCCCTGGGGCCGCCCGCTTCCATCCGCTGGCGCCCGCGGGCGCCAGCGGATAGAAGCGGACGGCTCCGGGGGGGGGTAAGCCCCCTTCCCCGCCACTGCTTACCTTCTCGGCCCGTCCGCTCCCGTCCGGCGCCAGCGGCTACTACCAGCGGGCTCCGCGGCCTACTCTCGAGTAGCGCGCCGGGTGATGACATCACCCGGCGCGCCACCCTAGAGCAGGCCGCGGAGCCTGCTGGGAGTAGTAGGCGCCGGCGCCGGACGGGAGCCGCCGGGCCGGGAAGGTAAGGGCCCCCCTCCCCCCTCCGCGCGCCCCCTCCTCCCCTCCACGCACCCCCTCCTTACCTTCCCGGCCCGGCGGCTCCCGTCCGGCGCCGGCGCCTACTACTTCCAGCAGGCTCCGCGGCCTGCTCTAGAGTAGCGCGCCGGGTGATGACATCACCCGGCGCGCCACCCTAGAGCAGGCCGCGGAGCCTGCTGGGAGTAGTAGGCGCCGGCGCCGGACGGGAGCCGCCGGGCCGGGAAGGTAAGGGCCCCCCTCCCCCCTCCGCGCGCCCCCTCCTCCCCTCCACGCACCCCCTCCTTACCTTCTCGGCCCGTCCGCTCCCGTCCGGGGCCGGCGGCTACCACCAGCAGGCTCCGCGGCCTGCTCTAGAGTAGCGCGCCGGGTGATGACATCACCCGGCGCGCCACCCTAGAGCAGGCCGCGGAGCCCGCTGGGAGTAGCTGCTAGTGCCGGACGGGAGCGGACGGGCCGAGAAGGTAAGCGCCCCCCTCCTCCCTCCCCCCCGCTGTCCACTTTCATCGGCAGGCGCCCGCTGGCGCCCGCCAATGGAAGCGGCGGTGGGTGCCAGTGGGCGCCCGCCGATCCGCCGATCCTCCGAACCGGTTCGGAGCCTTTTCGGACCGGTTCGGATTGGATCGGCCGATCCAGCTGCGGGATCGGAAATCGGATAATTTATCCGATTTCCCACTGGACCGGACTCGGATTGTGGATCGGGTCCGATCCAGTGCACATCCCTAGTTTTGTGTCCCTGCTCACACATTGACATTCATGTGCATGGGAGTCAAGATGCTCCCACCTTCTACTCAGAAATGTAACATCTAGTACCTTGGGAGAAATGGTGGCATCTAGCACACATGCCTGGATCTCTCCAGAGGGTAAAATGCAGGCAGAATCAGGACAGTGAGTTGCCAGGGACTGGGACCAGAAATCAACACAAAAAATAGAGGTTTATTTAATTTATTGAACATATCATAACATACATTTCTCTGGGTATTGTGCAGTATAATTTAAATTTTAAAACATAACATAATCAAATGCAATAAAACATAATAAAAGAATAACAGAGTGTAAAGTCAATAAACATCCCAACACAGCATAAAATATAATTCAAATGCAAAAACTAAAACCACCATCAGGTACAAAACCTAAAACCACATTGCAGGGACCAGAATAATAGATCTGAAATGCTAAATGGATGATCTTCAGGCATGGGTGGTATGCGTGGGAGGAAGTGTTCCATCATGTACCGAAGTCTCAAGCTGTCTAGAGTTTTACTTGAATTGGGCCCAGAAATAAATTGGGAGCCAGTACAGATGAGTGGACCATAATGTAAACATAATGCCAGGCTCCAGATAGAATGCTCAAGCCATATTTATACTAGCTGAAGGTTCCAGACAGCAATCCAAATAGAGATTACCTGGGCATGAATGACTGCAACTAGACTAGAGTGACCAGATAAAATCCAGGTCAGGGCTCCTGTAACTTTAACAGTTGTAGAGAAAAGGGAATTTCAGCTGGAGTCATTTGTATGCAATTAGTTCCTGGTGAAATTCCCTCTTCATCACAACAGTTAAAGTTGCAGGCACTATATTAGAGTGACCCTATACAAAAGAAGGCAGGGCCCCTGCAACTTTAACAGTTGTGATGAAGAGGGAATTTCACCAGGAACTAATTGCATACAAATGACACTGGCTGAAATTCCTTTTTCTCTACAACTGTTAAAGTTACAGGAGCCCTTTCCTCCTTTTCATATGGTCAGCCTAAACTAGACTACCCACCTCCAGATAGGGTTGTAGCTTGGATAGCAACCAAAGCTGCCCTGTGCTCCATGCCAAAGAGGCTGCTTGAACTTCATTGTTCCTCTCTAGAACAATGAGGATGATCAAGGGTCTGGAAACAAAGTCCTATGAGGAGAGACTGAAAGAACTGAGTATGTTTAGCCTTGAGAAGAGAAGGCTGAGGAGAGACATGATAGCACTCTTCAAATACTTGAAAGGTTGTCACACAGAGGAAGTCCAGGATCTCTTCTCCATCAACCCAGAGTGCAGGACGCGGAATAATGGGCTCAAGTTACAGGAAGTCAGATTCCGGCTGAACATCAGGAAAAACTTCCTGTTAGAACAGTATGACGATGGAACCCATGACCTAGGGAGGTGGCGGACTCTCCTACATTAGAGGCCTTCAAGAGGCAGCTGGAGAACCATCTGTCAGGCATGCTTTAAGGTGGATTCCTGCATTGAGCAGGGGGTTGGACTCCATGGCCTTATAAGCCCATCCCAACTCTACTATTCTATGATTCTATGAACAAGTGGAATCCCCTTCATCTGGCCTGAGGAACCACCCACTAGCAGTGCCTCTGCATTGTCTGGATAGTTGATATCCTGTCCTATCCCATCCATTTCCATGGCCAAACCCTGGGTAGGCTGGTGGGCATATTCAGATTAATAATTTAACTACTGCTGTTAATTGCTGCTGCTTGTTGTGTTATTGTCTCATTCTGATTTATTGTACTGATCTGAATGTTATATTGTTATTTGCAAATCTGCCCTGGGGAGCCATTGCTTGTTGCTATGATACCTAAAAGATACACTTCTCTTAATTCTGTTCAAAGCCGTTTTCATTGCTTCTCTTTTGGAACAACCATGACTGGCATCTCTCTGCTTGCAGGAGAGTTGTTTGTGGTGAGCTCCCCGGAGAAATTCACATGGGAGGAGGCCAAAGCCCAGTGCCAGGGCCTGCGAGGGGAGATAGCCATGACTGGCCAGCTGTACGCAGCGTGGAATGATGGTCTGGACCACTGCAACCCTGGATGGCTGGCAGACGGGAGCGTGCGCTACCCCATCGTGACGCCCCGGGAGAAGTGTGGGGGGAATGTGCCGGGAGTCAAAACCATCTTCCTCTTCCACAATCAAACTGGATTTCCAGATCCCCAGAGCAAATATGACGTGTACTGCTTTAGAGGTAAAAAGCCTCTTCCTGGGTTGGTTAAACTTTGATTATGGCTACCACCTTGTTTGCCTGGTCTGCTTCCGTGTCTTAAAAGCAGCTCAACCTACACCTGGCTTTGCTTTTCCAATCCCTGATCTCCTTGCGAGGAAAAACATTTCCTGCTACATTTCTCTGCATGTCAGAAACTTGCTAAAGGCACAAGAGCAGAGCCAGGGGGAAAGGTGGCAACTCTGCAAGTGAGACACTCATCACTTGAATAATTGCTTCCAGTGTGTTTTAACTCCTGCAGTGCCTTTGGTTCACATGATCAGATTCACAAACTATTTACCTTGTTTGAACTCCTGTTCTTGCTGTCAAAACTGTTAAAATTGGGGATGAATGGATTTCCACCCTTCAGTTGTTTCTCTGAATTGTTCTACATTATACTCCTCCAGAATTTTAGTGAAATTCTGACAATTTCTAAAATAAATTCTGAAAAATAAATTCACAGCATTTACTTCTTTCAATTCCTTTGCATCTTCTCTCTTCTACGTCACTACATTGGCATCAATAAACTCTGCTAAAAAGCAAACTTGACAACATCTTATGTGTATTGAGGTTTATGTTCTATGTGATATTTTGCTGTTGGATTCAACCAGAAAAAGTAGTCTATACACTCCCATCAAGACTGCTTTTTTTATTTTTTTTATTTATTTTGCAGTTATAAGTGAATTGGTAATGCTGAAGAAGGGAAAGATGCAAATGAACAGGATGATTGAAAACTTGCAGCAAACTGTATGTGCTCATTGCTCTGTAGAATATTTGGAAAGTTCCAAAAGAGGCCAGTGGAGAACTTTTAGTGCATTGGGTCCTCTTAAAAATGATGCTAGGTGGTTTGGAATTCCTAAATATGTGGAGAAATTCAGGCTGCTTTCACACTGAGAGATTACTCTGGAAAATTATCCACGACATCGTCATAAGATCATTGCTCCCCCCCCATTTTCCCCTCTGGTTCTTCCATCTTTTTTCTGCAGTCCCTCCACCCAACTGAGGCTCCTGGTGAGATGAGAGGTCCATGAGGCAGGGCTGAAGTGGTGGACGTGGCCTTCCTGTCTCACTTGCTGGCTTCTCCTTTCCTGGGGCTTGGCCACTTTGTCCTCTCCGTTCTTCCAAGGTTCTCTTACTTGCACGGAGCAGCAGAAAGCGGAGAGAGAGAGAGAGAGAGAGAGAGAGAGAGAGATGGGGGGAGCTTCTTCAGGCCTCTCTAGCCAAAGCATTGTCTTATTGAAAACCGCAACAAATAAAGGGAGAACACTGCAGCTCAAAGCAGAAGTGTGCAGTGAGGACAGGAAGGAGAGGGGGGTAGCTTTCACTCTCTCTCCACCATTTCTTTCCCATAAAATAGATTTCCCACCGAACTGTGCCCTACTGGATTAAGTATCTTTCTTTCTTTCTTCCTTAGTAACTGCCCCCACCCTATAGGCAAGCAGACTAGGGTGACCAGATTTTGGAACCCAAAATCCCGGTCCCCCCCCGCCACCCAAAACAACCCCCCCACCAAGCCACCCCCCCACCCAAAACAACCCCCCAAGCCACCCCACCCACCCATAACAACCCCCCAAGCCACCCCCTACCCAAAACAACCCCCCCACCAAGCCACCCACCCCCAAAAAACATCAGCCCGGACCTACCGGGTTCTCTTCCGCTGCTGCCCCCGCCGGGTCCGCCCCCCCCCGGTCCCCTACCACCGCCGGGTCTTCCTCCACCGCCGCCGGGTCCCCCGCCGCCAGGTCTTCCTCCGCCGCCGCCGGGTCCCCCGCCGTCACATCTTCCTCCGCCGCCACCGGGTCCCCCGCTGCTGGGCTCGTAAGGCCAGCGGTCGTGCGGAAGAGGCAGGGGAGGGCCGGATCCGGAAGTGACGTAATCGGCCCTCTCCCGTCCCTTCCACGCGGCCTCTGGCCTCATGAGCCCCAGCAAGTAAGTGCCCCACGCCCCGCGCCCCGTGCCTCGCGCTCCTTATCCGCAGGGGCGTCCGCTTCCCTCCGGTGCTCGAATCTACTGAGAAACAGGCTTCGCGACCTGTCTCTCAGTATCACGCCGGGTGATCACCCGGCATGCTACTGAGGGACAGGCTGCGAAGCCTGTTTTTCAGTAGATTCGAGCACCGGAGGGAAGCAGACGCCCGTGCAGATAAGGAGCGTGAGGCGCGAGGGAGGGCACTTACCTGCTGGGGCGGCTGCTTCCCGGGCTCCTCCGACGCCACCGCCACCGGGTCTACCGCCGCTCCTCGCTTGCTGCCACTGCTGCGTGACCCCCGCCACCCCGGTTTGCCCCCACCGCCCCCTGGTTGGGCCGGTTCGCCCCAGGTTTCCCGGTTAGGACCGGGAAACCCCGAGCCATCTGGTCACCCTAAAGCAGACTCTTTGCTGGGTTAAAATACTTTTTCTTCTTTTTTTTTCTTCCTTTTTTGCCTTTAAAAAAACAAACAAAAACAAATCCAGCACAACTAAGAACCCAGCAGTCTCTTCTTCTCTTTGCTCCACCCTCATATTGTTGGACAAAAATACTTCCAGGCTCATCTCCTAGGAGGATAAGGCCACTTTCCCACTAAGAGGCACAAAGTCAATTATCTGATCCAACGCAGTTTATTAAAGCCGTCAGCTGAGTGGGTGACCTCTAGGACTCCTGCCACCAGAGGCCACACCTAGGAGCATGCAAGCTCCCTCTTTTATACTTATACAGCAAGCATGATATGTCATTGCTACAGAAAGCACACACGCAAGCATAACTCAGTGCATTTCAATGCGAGCCATCGCCCTTTGGGCTAATGCCAAGGACCACCACGTTTCTCATAATTAGCTCATAACTGCACCTGGGTTTGCAAGGCTAACGAGTTGGCAGATACTGCTAGGACAAGATATCAGTTTCGCCTTGTACTTTTGGGGAATGTTCCAGTTCCAGCCAAGGCCGAGTTAGGCTTGTTCCTTGTTTCTATCTGCTGTTCATTTGGCTTTTTGGCTTTAAACAAGCATTCTCAGCAAGCAGTCCCAGCATCCTATGCGAATGAGCATAAGATGGCTCTACTTTGGCTAACAATATGTGCACTAAGAAGGAAAGTAAGGGAGATAATGGTTCCTTCCCCACCCACATGGCTGTGTCGTGGCCACTAGTGTGGATGGAACAGGGTATTTTGTAGATAGCAAATTTTGTGAATAGGCATGGTATACATTGAAATAATTAATAATAATAATAATAATAATAATAATATTGAGGCACAACCACACAAAACAGCATGCTGCCCCTCCCAGGTTAGAAGCTAATGGTTATTTCACTTGCACCTTAGAGCAGAAGAACAATGTTCAGGAGCACTAGAAATGAGCGGGTCATCTGAATGTACCTCCAGTGAGGAGAATTTTGAGAGCATTAAACTTTGGAAGGAGAAGAAATATGTGAAGACATATGAGAGCCACTGTGGTGTGGTGGGTTGGAGAGTTGGTCTGGGACTGGGTAGAGATGGGTTTAAATCCCCACTCGACATTGAAGCTCACTGGGTGACTTTGGCTCAGTCACTGGCTCTCAGCTGAACCTACCTCACAGGGCTGTAGTGAGGATACCATGGAGAGGGGCAGGAGGATCATGTGACTCTGTCTTGGGATCCTTGGAGGAAAGGTGAGATATAAATGGACTATTCTTTAAAGAGAAGCCCATCACGAAACAGTGACTCACAAAGAGAGGTAAGGGATGCAAGAGGTTGTACCATAGAGATTGTACATAGGGGGCTCCCAGACAGGGGGCTCCTAGTGCTTCCAGTTAAGCCCCAACCCCCCTCTCCCCCCCTCCTTTTTAATTCCTGATCTCACCACCCCCGATGCTCTCAATCCCAACCCTAAAACCAAGTGTACGAGGAAGAATAATAGTTTAAGTTCTAAAAAGGGAACATTTGCATAAAGCTTAGTAACGTAATAATTTTTTTTATAGTGATGTCAGTTTCAGAGTTGTGGCACAAAAAAACATACGAAGAGGAATATATCTACACTCCTGCTTTATAACTGTTGGGGCACAATCCACATTCCATATTCTGCTTTCATGGTGTTATTTCCTGCTTTTTATTCCACATTCATGATGATTTGACACAATGTGATCTAAGGCATCCCAAGCATAAGAAAAAGAATGACAGATGATTAAGCATCCTGCAGCCTTTGCAAGTGTGTGTGTGGGGGTCTGTTACTTGATGAGACTATTGCCCCCGCTACCCCATTTAAGCCCTGATGCATTCAGGCAAACGCCTGAGCAGGACATAACAGTGCAACTCACTCCATGTTTACTTCGAAGTAAGGGCCCCTGTGTCAGTGGGGCTTACTTCCAAGTACATATAGGGGTTTCAGCCTTAGATTTTGTTTTACGTAGCTGCTATAGGTAAGAAAATCTCCTTCCTTCCTGCAACTCTGGCCCCCTCTACAAGAGTTTGCTTTAACGCCTGGTTCCCTGATTATGCGCATTTCCTGATCAGCGCGTTTACTCCTATCCACGAGAGGCATTGAAGCACATTACAGGCTGCATGACATGCGCTTTAAAGTTGTTTACATGCTGAGAATCACATGCAAATGTTGCTGAAATTAATGCACTTTGTCCCAGAGGAAATGCCTAAACAGGTTCCTTCCCTTTATTCTCCTCGCCCACCAGACTTTCCCACTTTTGCTTACCTGGGTTACCTGCCGGTAATGACCTGGTTAACCTGTTTGGCTGCCTCTCTCTTCTCCCCCTTCGCCCGATTCCCATTTCAGGTGAACTGCTCAGGAGTAAATGGGAATGTGCCTCACACACATGGGCTGCCTCTACAAGAGAGGTTTAAAGCTCTTTCAAGGCGCTTAAAATTTTTTACCTCTACAAGAACGGAGCGCAAATCGGGCGTAGAGGCGCGTTATCTCTCCGATTATGTGCATTATCGAATGCGCGTTAAACAGCGAGTTTTATTTTGCTCCGTCCGTTAAAGCGCATTTTGACTATGTGAACAAGCGCTTATGCGCATTAACTACTTCTAAAGCGCATTTCGGTCATCCGTTAATGCGCTTCGCCGCCTGTCACCGCCTCTCGTGCAGAGGTATTAGGTGTAAATGCGCTTCAGCGATTATGCGCATAATCGCCTAACCAGGCGCAAAAGCGAATCCTTATAGAGGGGACCATGCATGCCAAAACAGACGGGGATGCTGCTTCGTTCCTTCCCCCTCCTCTTCACAGCAAGCTCAACCGTTGTAAAACATATGCACACACACACACACACAGAGCTCATGTCAGGAACCCAGCAAGAAGCGAGGGGACGATATGTCTAAGCTGATCGCTAATTATGCGCACATGCGCACATCCTTCCTACCCCCTTTGCTTCTCGTGAAACCACCTCCATCTGGCCCCGTGTCTCCATGTAAAAAATATTCCATCAGGGTACTTCAAAGAAACTTTATTTTCGGTTCACATTGGGTCTTGTCTTCCTGGAGCTTCCATCCAGAGAGACGGAGAACAAGGAGGAAGTTGCCAGGAGGAGACAGGAAATAAAACTAAACAAAAAAATGGGAGGTTTTCCTAGTGAAGGGTCAGTTCTATGCATGACATCACGACCACAGTCCACCACTCTGATCGTTAATGCGCTTGAACAGCAATTGTTTACACAGACATAAGGCGCTCTTACTCCCACGATAAATAAAACTCGCTATTTAACGCAAATTCGAAAATGTGCATAATAGGAGATAAAAAGCGCCTGTACTCCTCACTTGCGCTCTGCTCTTGTAGAGGGAAAATCGGTAATGCACCTTGAAAGAGCTTTAAATTGCTCTTGTAGAGGCACTCTTTGAAAGGGGTGATTTGGAATGGGGCAGCCAGCAGGCAGGCTGACAGTTCCTTAAGCATTTCCCAACCAGCTGAGTGATTTGCATAATTAGCAAAGATTTTGCATACTATGCAAACTAATCTTCCTGGCTTTGGGGGATGGGAATATGGCAGCCCTCACTCAGATGTATCATGTCATGATTTCCTAAGGTCATTAGGGGGGCCCAATGTGAGCCTGTGCATCGGTATGTGAGAGAAGCTCACAACTTGTGCATCAGCCGTTCACATCTGATTCCTCCCTCCCCCTCCTCCCTAACGCAGCCACGTTCCCTTTGCTCGTGGTCTCTGGACCAGCTCCACTGAGATTGGGCCACCAAATGTGTCTGCCAAGGGAAGGGAAGACTAGGAGCTCATTCCCACATATTGCATCAGCTGAGATCCCTTCAGGGCCAAATGGGGTAGAACGGGGCAGCAAGAGTTGGTTCTTCCCCAGTCTGTCCCATGCATGTCTAAAATGGGGCAGAGTTCAGAACACATGAGGAGCCTTGAAGTGCCTGGATCAGACCAGTCCCACCCTGCAATCCACGGTGGCCAACCAAATCCCCCTGGGTAGCCCAAAAGCAGCACCTGAAGGCAGCTGTGGCAGCAGCACCCACTTGCTACTGTTCCCTGGGGATGGTCTTGAAAGCTGCATCTGCTTCTTATCCCAGAGGTTCAGGGACAGCTGTCGGGACCAGTAGCTGTTGGTGGCCATCTCCTCCATGGAAGGACTGGCCCTTTGAAAGCCACCCCATTTCCCCTTTTGACATCAGAAGGAGCATGCAGGGGACAGGGGCTAAAACCTCCCTGCCTGACCTTTTGTGCCCTGTCACTGGAGCTGGGGGGAGGCATGGGGGTTGGTAAGGCAGGTGAGGGAGGGGTTTGCCCCTACTAAGAACATGAGCAAAGGCCTGGGCTGCTCTACAGGGCCTGTCTTCATGGTGCCAGATTGGCGCCGCCTCCCTCCTCAACCTCACGCTTTCCTTTTCCCAGGGTGGCGTCACATAATCCCAATACCAAAGAGGGAGCGTGGGGTTTCTGGGCTGCCATCTGGTCCCAGAGCCGACCCCACCCTCTTCCTAGTGGAAGACGACCAATCACTGGTCACCTTCCACCAGGCTCTGCCCCTGGGTTGGCTGTGGAGCGATGTTACATGGCGGAAACACCATGTTGACATCATTCCCTTTGAAAAGGTCAGGGTAAATCCCTGACTTTTTCAAAATGCAGTATTGCAGGGAAGCCTCACAGTGGCTGCAAACCTGCATCTACATTGTCTAACCGATGGGGCGCTGTGGGGCTTTCCCCGCATGTAGGTAGGCAGATGCTCCCAATGGGAACCCCACAAGCAGGTCAGGAGCAGAACTATATTGCCCCCCTCCCCCCTCCCCCCTCCCCAGCATTAGGCATTGTTGCAAGCAAGCCTGCCTCACATTCTGGAGATAGCAGAGAGCAACCATGACAGATAGCCTATGGTCCAGTTCACACAATCATCACAGCTCGTTGGAGCTTATTTAAGCCACACTGAGTTGTGCCATGTGCTAGCAGCCATTTTGAATAATCAGGAATTCAGGAATATTCAGTCTTAATTTATAGGGTGACCAGATAAAATCCAGGTCAGGGCTCATGTAACTTTAACAGTTGTAGAGAAAAGGGAATTTCAGCCAGTGTCATTTGTATGCAATTAGTTCCTGGTGAAATTCCCTCTTCATCACAACAGTTAAAGTTGCAGGGGCCCTGCCTTCTTCTGTATATGGTCACTGTAGTATAATGCCTGCAACTTTAACAGTTGTGATGAAGAGGGAATTTCTCCAGGAACTAATTGCATACAAATGACACTGGCTGAAATTCCCTTTTCTTTACAACTGTTAAAGTTACATGAGCCCTGACATGGATTTTATCTGGTCACCCTAAAATAGGGTGACCATATTTTGGAAACCAGAAAGGAGGACAACATGGTTGGCCCCCAAGGGGGTGTCCCCACCAACATGTCCGCCCCAGGGGGGGTGTCCAGCACCAAGGGGCACCTGAACATAGCCTTGGTCACATGTCTGATTTTACAGCACACAATTAGGACAAATCTGTTCTAAATAATATCTTAAAGTTAAAATCACTGAAATAACAAGTGAGACATCCAATGTGAAATTAACTTCACCCACTCCTACTTTCATAGCTTTTGCTGTACTTTGTTGCTATACTCTGTGTAATACATTCTCCTCTTCCCTCCAATATCTTTTCTGATTGTATCCTCACTCTGCTGCAAGCTGCTGCTTCACAGGGCTTGCTGCTGGCTGGTTGGCTGACTGGCTTTTTTATTTTTTTAGTTTTAAAGTTCAATTTTGTTTTGAAGCTTGCTAAAAATCAATGGATGAACAGATCAGCTTCAAATTTGGCATAGCTAAATCCTTATCTAAGGACTATCATGTTGCCAAGTTTCATCTCTTTACCTTTAAAAATGACAGAGCTGTAAGCATTTTTGTTAATTCCCGTTGACTATAAAGTAGAGCTGCCCTTTGGGTGTGGGGAGGATGGGAAAATTCCGTATTTTTCTTCGAATTTCATAATTCCCCCCTTCCCAGATTTGTTACCAAAAATCCCGACAAATCTGGTTTTTTCCTGACATATGGTCACCCTCAAATAACCTATGGTCTGCGGCAGGTTTATGCAAGGGTAGTTTAACGCTCAGACAACCCTTGCTGCCCAGGTTTGGATGACACAGCAAGCCACGGCAACCTCCTGCCGGGGTCTGAATATTCAGAATGGTGACTGTCACACACCACAACCCACTGCTGCAGCGATCATGCGAATCCACTCATTGGTAGCCTTCTCCTCCCTGAATGCCTGCTGTAAGAAGAAGACCCACCCATGAGCCCCGTTTGCAGCATGAACAGGGCAGTCGCATGAAAGAGCCCTCATGGCTCCTTGCCCTGTCATTTATGAGGTCAATGTTCTGGCCCAGCTGCTTTCAAATGGTGTTTCTGAAGGATCCCAGCAGAAATTTCAGAGGCAGTAACATCCCCTTTCTTTCTGCCCACAGAAGAGACAAGCCCTTTCTCTGAGTCTCCAGTCCCTGAGGCAGAGGGCAGCAAGGAGATTGTGACTGTGACAGAAAAGATGGAAGAGCTGTGGCTGCCCAAAGCGGAGCGTGAGGCTGCGAAGGAATCCCGAGGGGCTATTTATTCCGTGCCCCTTTCTCAGGACCTCCTTGAGACACAGCAAAAGCCAAGCAGTGCGCCTGAAGAGGCAGCCCCACCAGGGCCTGAGGCAGGCCCAGGTAGCTGTGAACTAAGACCAGGCCAGAGAGACGAGGAAGGGGGGAAAGAGAGCGATGGCGGCTGCGCAGAGAGACGCAGGCATGGTAGGTGGAAGAGGAGGAGGAAGGGACGAGAGGGGGACTGGAAGTGTCTTTCCCTGGAGAGCCTTCCTGGCTTGAGAGAGGCTTCCCAGAGGCTGAGAAGAGTCCACAAGCCAGAGAGATCTTTGGCAGTGATGGCAATCCAGTAATGGTGTTCCATAGAAAGCTAGATTAGCTGGATATTCCTCGCCATTGTGGCCCAATGTGGAAAATTTTGAAGGGAGATGGCTATGGGTCAATGTAGGGGACAGAAGTGTAGTGATGAATAAAGCCCCCTTGGATGTATTTAAAATTGGGTATGACAACCAAAGCCATCCTCCCCAAACCCAGAAAACAGCCAGCCTTTTCCTTGCCCAATTGGCTCCGAAGTCTTCCCTACCCTGGTGATCTCGCCAACTTCTCTTCACCACTATGCTCAGCAGCATCCCAGGCACAAAGGGCCCTGGGAAATGTTGTTCCCAGGAGGCCTTGTATCTTGGCACCCTGGAGAACTGTTTCCCAGCTTCTCTGTCTCCAGCTTGGGATAGAAGGAGGCACATTGGTTCCAATTCAGATCGGAGCCAGAGCAGAAAATCTGAAGGAAATTGCACTCACATCCTAATGCCCCTAATATTGGTGAGCAGGACAAATTTGTATTCCCAAGTGAGGTAATTACAGACTTCGGTCCAAACAGGAGACTGAGGGGAGAGGTTGGGGAAAGTGAAAAAATGGATCAAAGCAACATGAACTCTCCATAAATATATTGCTGTATAATTATTTAATCTAAATATTGATACAAACATACCATTGGACACCCCACAGAGCCAATACTAGAAGAGCAGCCATGTTAGCCTGTTGCAGAAAAACATTAAAAAGTCTTGTGGAGCCCTAAAGACTTATAGATTGTTTATGGCAAGGAGTGCTAAAGCCAGAAAAGAGTCTGGGCACATGGCTCTATGGAAGGGTGCAGGAGCATGGGGTGGGTGGGGCTGTTTTGTAAGAACAGATTAAAGTGAGTAAATGCATGCTGAAATCAAAGAATGCCCTCCATGAGCCATTGGAGAAAACCAGATTCAGCCCCGATGCCAGAGGCACGAGGACTATGGGAGGAGTGAGGGTGGGGGAGAGAGAGAGAGATGGATTTTTGCACAGAGAGACCCTGGAATGGGAGGCCTCCTCCATTGAACCTATCGTTTGTCCAGGCACACCGAACCCTTCTGGCCTGGAGCTCAATTTGCAAGGCACCAAATGTGACTCCTTTATCATTTGTTGTGCAAAACCCACTCTGAGGATGCAATCCTTTTTCCTCATAGAACACAGGAGGACTGATTCAAAGCAAAGGTGCAGAGGATTGGGCTGCAGGTCATGAGTAAGATTATCTCAAACCTGCAAATGAATTTGGGTGCAGCAGCCTCACAGGTCGTGCCCCACCTGATCCAGATCAACGGTTGGGGAGCTGGATTGTGCCTTCCTTCCCACTTTACTACCAGGTGTGTCTGTACCACTCCTGAAAATTCTGGAAATTCATAGGGCTTATATGCACAACCCCAATATGCATAGGGTTAATTGCAAGGCCAGGCCTCCCCCACTGCCCAACCCCACTCAATCCAGGAATAGAGTGGATGATTTTGATTTATGCACATTAGCTTTTATGCATGTAAGCCCCATCTACATATGATGTCCACATGGGACTCCCAGTGGATGAGGCAAGAATTAGCTCCCCACCTGCATTGAGTAGGGGGTTGGACTCAATGGCCTTATAGGCCCCTTCCAACTCTACTATTCTATGATTCTAAGAGCATTTAAGGGTGGGGATGGTGATATCCAAGCCAGGCCACACTCTAACCACATCCCGCTCCCCCAGCAAACTCTTTTGTGATCATAAATTGAGCCAAACATGCTCCGTAAATTGAACCAGATACTTAGATTCAATGCCATTGAAGGCAGCAGTAAATCTTTCAATTTTCTCCAAAGCCAGAATGCTGCAGTGGCAGGGAGTTCCTCAGTGGTGGGGTTACCACCAAGAACATCTTGATATTTACTCTCTGAGCCAGGGCTGACTGTGCTAAGAAGGAACAAGATATCAAAATTCTGTAATACAAATTCTTCACCCCAAACTCTGTAGCTTATATACAACAAGCAAAAATATTCTAATCTGTTTAATGTGCATGTAATAATTATATTATTTAAAGAGAGAAGTGGATGGAGGTGTTTCCCATCCCCCATATCTCACCCCTGGAAGGGCTGTAGCTCCTAATCCTGTGGTAGGCCTCCCCAGCAGCATCTCCAGCTAAGTCTGAGAAGGCTCCCATCTGAAGCCCTGGAGAACCACTGCCGGTCAGTGCAGTAGACAATACTAGCCTAAATGTACTCAACTCTGGCCGGCAGCTGTTCTCCCAGGTCAAGGCAGCCAAATGTCTTCCTAAGACCAGCGACCTGAAACTCGTTTAACTCAGGATCCTTCCTCGATTGAAGCCAGACATTGCCACATGCAGAGCAGGTCCCAGAGAGTCAACATGGCTCATCACGCGTGTGCACAGTCTGTTGTCTACTGAGCCAGATCATTATCCAGACAACGCTACCTCCTCCGACTGGCAGAAGCGTCTGATGCAGAGAGCTCTCCTTCCCAGCCCCGCTAATGGAGATTCCTTTTGCTGGAGATTCTGGGTCCACCTTTTCTGGCTTAATCAATATTCTTTTAATATTCTGCATTGGTACTTGACACCTGAGGTTTGATATTTTATTATTTCAATATTTGGCAGTACCTGACAATGTCTGATTGCTAACATGCAATGGTGTTTAGGAGTTGTGCTCATTCATTCAATTCAAAATTCAAATGTTGCAATTTGAATGCTATCTCTCCGTCCACTCCCTAAAAATCTTATTTGAACTTGGGCTTTTTTACTGAGGCAGATGTGTCTCTCCCACATCTGTAGATGTGAAGACAATGAGCAGTATCCGACACTGCCACTTCACTTACACTATTGATGTACCGCTGGCATAAGTGACTTCTAGCAATCCATCAATGGCGTGAGCTGGCATGATGCCTTTCCCTGGTGTTGTGCTATTGGCATACCACTAGAGGTCACTTAGAACTATAGTATAGTAGAGTTGGAAGGGGCCTATAAGGCCATCGAGTCCAACCCCCTGCTCAATGCAGGAATCCCCCTTAAAGCATCTCTGACAGATGGTTGTCCAGCTGCCTCTTGAAGGCCTCTAGGGTGGGAGAGCCCACCACCTCCCTAGGAAATTGGTTCCATTGTCGTACTGCTCTAACACTCAGGAAGTTTTTCCTGATGTCCAAATGGAATAGTGTAAGTGGAGTGGTGATATTGGATACTGCCCAGTATTATTCATTGTTTGTTTGTTGTAAATATTTATATGCCACCATTCATTACAAATCACAAAGCAGTGTACAAAATTCATTACAGACAAAATATTACGGTTGCAATGGGACACACTTGTCAGATCTCACCTTGGATCTTGCCCCTTTGCATATCATGCTGCCTTTCTGAATGCAGATCTTTTGGGTGATTTCCTTCTCTGGGAAGCTCTTACTGTCTCATGTGCTTCTTTTGCATTTTGCAGGAGAAAAGCCTGGGCTTGATGCAGAGGAAGCCTTGAGCACAGCAGAAGACCAGGTGTTAGATCCAAGTCAGCAAGGAGAAGAAGAGGAGTCGGATGAGGAGCAGAACGTGCTTGGGCCTTCTGAGGCAACTCCCACCGTGGGAGATGTAGTGGTGAGCAGCACTGCTCACGCATGGCCTGTAAACTCTCCAGATCTCAGCAGGTCTGAAGATGCGAACAAACTCCGTGACTTCCGTGGCCCTGCAGAATCTTCCCAGGAGCATGGAGAAGGCACCATCGAAGCTGGCTCATCCAATAACCTGGAGGGCCATGAGGCAAACAGAGAGGTGGACAACTCTGAAGAGCTGCACAAAGATGTGTTGTCACCTGCCTCGGAAACTGTTGCTGAAAGGAAGGTTTCCCCCCTAGAACAGGTGACTTGTGATACTAGCATCAGCTACAGTAATCCTGAAGGAGTTGGTATTCCTCATCAGGCTGAGGATGTGGGGTTGCCTGATGCAGCGGCTGCCCCCACCACAGCTGGGCAGGCCAAGCAGTCCCCCATGCACACAACATCAGGGGGCAGGCTAATTTCCAGACTCACCAGCAGCCCCTTCCCCAGTCACCCTGGAGCATCAGGGGATGCAGAGTCCTCAGGGACTGTGCCTCCAGGGACAGCCACACCTGTGGAGATGACAGTGGTGTGGGATACAGCACTGCCCATGTCCCCAAGCACAATGGCTGCCAGTCAGTCAGAAGAGAGCGAGGACCATTCCGGATCTGCGTGGCTTTCACCCGCTGGCGCCACCAGATTTCCCAGTTCCAGTCCTGAGGAGGTTATGGTTGGTTCAGGACACCAAGGCAGTATCCCTCTTCCTTGGGAGGAGCGTGAGGTTGGGCAGGCCACTGAGACCCAGGACATAAGTACTGCTAAAGCAGGCTCTTCAGCAGAAGACTTAGACGAGGCAAGAGAAACCAGTATGACAGCCACACTGCCAATAGGGAGCAAAGAGGGGCAAGATGGAGAGGAGAACGTTGCTGCTACCTTGCCCGCTGAGGGCATCTCTGGGGACCTGCCAAGCTTGGCATTCTTGAGCACTCCATTCATGGAGCCCTCCTTGACCACAGCCCACCCTCTGCCTGTCCTGCCCACTGAAAGTGCCAGCCTGGGAGCAGGGGGGAATATTTCAGGTAACCCTTTTGGCTGTACTACCTTGGCCCTCTTGGCCGCCATTTTGGTTGACCTTCCACACTAAACCCTGCACCTGACCTAGCAGTGTTCCTTCCAAAGCTGTGATTTCCTATTTGTATCTCTCTCCCCCCCTCCTCTCTCTCTCTCTCTCTCTCTCTCTCTCTCTCTCTCTCTCTCTCCCTCCCCTCCTCCTTCATTGACTGGATTGGGGAAGGTAAAGGAACCAGAGAAGCACATGTTTTGTCAAACAAACAGAAACTAGTTCTAGAGAGTGCATGCTCTTTAAATCTCTCCTACTTCTATGAAGTGTTTTAACGACTGTTTCCATGAAAAACAAACCAGGAATGAGAATAATGCTGCTCATAACAAAGAAACTAATAAAAAAGAGGCAAAATTAAAAGCTTTCTAGAAAAGAACTATCTGGCTGGATGTATGTACCCTATTGTATGTGTCTTGTGTCCCCCCCCCACTTTCCATCCTGTGCATATTTATTTTCCCCCACACTAATGAACTAATATCCTTGATATTACTTAAGCATGCAAGTCAGCTCTAGCTCAACATTCATATTTGAGTCAAGTTCTCATGAGTGCTGAATCCCAATTTCAGATTGGCAAAGGGTGGGTGGGGCAGGCAACATGTCGATCTCTAGGGTTTGCTTACCTGAGTCCAATATGAGCCAAGCTCACAACTCCACCAAAGTTTGGGCTCAACTCATAATGGGCTAACTGCCAGCCAGCCTCTCTTTCCCCAAGCTAACCCATCCTTGCAAAGGGGTGTGTGTGACTGGGAGCAGCAAGGGATAGCTCACAATGGCAGATGGCTTCTAGGCCTGGATACTTACCAGGAACCTTTGTTGTTGCTGGGATACATGGAAGTTGTAGTTTCCAGTTGCTCATGCCCAGTTCAGTCCTCATGCCTTCTGGCCCACAATGTATCCCAGGGGCAATGGATAGTGCTGAATCTATAGGGCCTCCATTGTCACCTAGGTGGAGGCCGGGAGGCCAGCACAAAAGGCTGATAAGGAGCTCACCCAGGTGTACCACCATTCGGAGCTTTCTTGGAGGATTCTCAGAAAAACAAGAGTATTCATGAAGCTTGAAGTGTTGGAGCTAATGATGAAGCGTGCCTGAGGCAGTTTGCTCTTCGCTACTTTTCCCTTCCTTGGAGATCTCACTGAGAGCGAAGACAGTAGGGATGCTTATAGACTCTGCCTCTGCTAGATTCTGTCCAAGACTGTGAGGTTCCTGTATGCCAAGTATGTCTACTGGAGAGGACCTCCAACTAATCAGAATTCACAGTTCTTCCAAACGCATATTTCTGGGATTTTACAAAAATTGTAAAGCATGCTTAAAGTAAAAGAAAAAAGGATCTTGGCATGTCTGAACAAGAATAGAATGGAGCGCTGATCATCCGTGCAAGGCAGGGGCCACATAGGTAGAATGGTGGGGGCCAAGTTGGCAGCTGCCTCATCTTCTTTAGTTCAAGCATCTTTCATCTTCCCCAGCATCATTGCAAAGGAAGAGCTCTGCAAGGTGGCTGGACACCGTGGTGGCTTGCAGAATTGGATGCCTTGTCCATCTGGGTTGTCATCAGGAAACTTCCCTGATCTCTGATGCAGTTTTGCTCTTTTTAAAAATAAATTATTATTATCAATAATAATAATAATAATAATAATAATAATAATAATAATATAACAAATGAATTGATAAACGCATGAGCAGTCATGCTAGTCTTTACAAAAGCCCAACAAAAGGCAGCAATGCAGTGGACCAGTTTTCCAGAGGCCGGGAGGGGGGTAGCGCAAGACTAATGTTTGAGCTCATGTCCAATTCACTGTTGGCACAACTGGAGACAAGTTTGAAATAAGCTGGGCTCAGCCTGTGCTGAGGGGAGATGTGGTGTGAGATTCTCTCTTTCTGTTTGACTTCACGTGATGCTGCAGGACCTCCTCCAACCCTCCTCGGCATGGTTCTCATGGAGGTGGTTAATCTGGATTGCTGCTGCTGCTGCTGTTAAGGCTGCACACGAGGGTCGTTGTGCAATGGAAATGCTTCTCCATATCCAGATAAATAAAGAGCATGTGCTAATGTTCTATGTACAGCGGATGTTTTTGTCAGAAGGAGAAGTCAGCCATGTGGGCCCCACCAGCAGACACAGAGTTTTTATTTCATTATGTAGTTACATTGTATCCTGCCTTTCCTCCAGGGTATTAGAGTGAGAAACAACAACCTTGTGAGATAGGTGAGGCTGAGGCCCAAGGTCATCTAGTGAGCTTTGATCCCAGCCCAGGCCTTCGCCATGGTAATCTCTTTGGGCTGCAGTCCTACAGCGACTTTCCTGGGAGCAAACTCCATTGCACTCAGTGGGACTTATTTCTGAATAGGCATGTGTAAGATTGTGGTGTAAGGAGGTAATATATTTAGGGCTGTGTGTATGCACTGATTTGGTGGGATCAGAGGAAAAACATAGAATGTGGTGCTGGGCACAGAACTCCACTTCCTGAGAATCTCGGCTTCCTTTTTTCTTTCTTTCTTTAAAAACAATGACAAAGCACATGACTAGTCCCATAGGACTGCAAAACTGTGCTGTCCAACCCCTGGCAAATCTCAGAATCTCAAGAGAGGTGGATGAAAAAGATTCCCAGTGGTGTAAGGGGAGGCTTCAGTGACTCCCCCCTACACAAGTCCACATTCATCCCTAGCAGGAAGGAAGTTCAACAAAGCAGTAAGAAAATGCAGAATCCACAATGCTGAACAAGAAATCTACATTACATTTGCTTAGGTCATGCAGGTTAACCCCCCTTCTTAGCACAAACTCTGGTTCTCTTGGTGCAGAATGGCTGTGATCATCCCTTCGTTTGAATGAAATGCTGTCTAAATGCACTTTCTTTGAGCTACGCAACTGTTTTTCTCACCTCAGAAGCCTTAGCAGCACAGGCTGTTTGTCAGCCAATTAGGAGCAGGTCCAAAGGCTCAGCACCTGGGCATGTGGGGGAGTCCTTGTGGACTATACCACCATGACCTTACATATGCAAGTGAAACATTTCACTGGCCCAAGTCCAGCCCCATCACTCTGCTTCCTGATTTGAAGACCTTTAAGTGACAGCAGTGCTGGACATAATATGGTCCTCCTAAGCAAAGGACTAGCCCTTGCTGAGGGATACTGCAGGCAAGGGCAAACCCGGAAGGTGAGTGGGAAGGGAGGGGAACAGCAGAGCAAAGGACTTTTGATTCTTCTTGCATAATTTTAGCCTGCAAGTCTGCAAGTCTGTCTGGATTTCAGCCACGAGGAACCTGAGCCCCTCTTCCCACTAATGCCCACTCCCCTTGGCATAGGGAAATACCCTCAATCTCCCCTGCTTTAGGGAGGCACCAGCGTCTTCATATTATCAGCGGGTATTACATCAGTCCTAATCCTCACCTCAGATCTCTTTGCATGTGAGCAGCCGACATACAAAAGGTACCTTAAGGTGAAAAACCCTTTAAAAAAGGAGCTACTTTCCAGACTAAAACCTAGTCTGTATCTCAGCTGAATGCATCTGAACCTGGCTTGGTCTTCATAAGCAGCTCTTCTGTACACCTCACCCAACTGTCCATGCATGCCAAAGCCTTGAAATTCCTCCTTGATACAGAGCTGGTGGAGATGTTCCAGTCATCCTGGCATCATTGTGGTGAGTTCTCAGACCATCCCCAGCCACATGAAGTATTCCAACATGTAGAGAATTCCCCCATCTATGCTGGCAGCTCCAATGATGTGGGCTGCAGACGGAGCAATTCATAATGTGCAGGGTTTGTGGGGTGGCTAAATGATGACGTTGGGGCTACAGGTGTGACATTTCCCACTAGGGAGAGACCTTTTCTCTGCTGCAAGTGTCATATTCAGTCTGTGATATAACCAGATGGGACCGAAGCCTGTAGAGCAAGGCCTTGGCAGAGCAAACAAGCAAGGAGGAGAAAGCTCAGAGCATATGATGCAGCAAGGAGATGGGCGGTAAGGGCCCATGAAGAGATCTGCCTTGCTGGGCAGCACATTCTAATCTCAGTAGCAGCTGTAGTAGCAATGAGTATAAAGAAGAGCCTTGAGGTTGGATCAGACCCATGTGAGTCCATTTCGCCCAGCATCCTGTTTCCAGCAGTGGATAGTCAGATGTCTCCAGGAAGCCCACAACAGGGCATAAAGGCAACAGTTCTCCCCTGTTAACTGCCCCCAGCAAGTGGTATTGAGAGGTAGCCTGCCTCTATGCGTGCAGTTTCCATTTAGCCATCATGACTAATAGCCATTCCTCCTGGAGTTTGTTTTGCGTCCATGAATACTATATATATATATATATATATATATATATATATATATATTACTATTCAATAACTCAGTGTATCTTTTTTTAACCTATTACAATATATAATACAACCGACCGATCGACACACATACACACACACACACACACCAAAATAACAAGTTTACACTAGTTATGTCTAAGCATTTTTTTCTAGCCTTTAACCTCCCCATACTGTGTTATGTGCTGCAGAAATTCTCTTTTGCCTGTGCTAGTCTGTGTCAGTTTCACTGGGTGATTTTGAGCTCCAGGGTCCTGAGCAAGTGAGCCTAGCTCAGTAGCAGAACACCTTGCATGCGGAAGGTCCCACATTCCACCTCTAACATCCCAGCTGAAAAAGGATCACCAGGTAAGTAGGTGATGTGGAAGGCCCTTTTCTGTCTGAGGCCCTGGAGAGCCACTGCTCATGCTTCACCCCAGGCCATCTGCTTTCAGGTGACTGTATGGCAGACCCCTGTAAGAATGGAGGCACCTGCACTGAAGAAGGAGGCCACATTGAGTGTTTCTGCCTACCAGGATATGGAGGAGAAACTTGTGAGATTGGTAAGTAGAGTGGCTGGCAGAGAAATTCCAGGTAAATTTGCAGGGTTTAGCCCTGGCAAAACACAGCTGTAGTGGCTTCCATGATGTGTGTGTGTGTGTGTGTGTGTGTGTGTGTGTGTGTGTGTGTGTTACATTAGGGATGGGATGTTTTATTGGTTAACCCATTAGTCCATTAAACCAATTAATTCAAATGCATTTTGATTGACTAAAAAGATGTCAGTCAGGCAGCAGTTTTTTAAAAGACATTTTTAATGCAAGTCCTTATAAAAGCTACAAAGGGCAAAGGCCATTGTAGAAGGGGTGTTTCCGAGTGAAGTAGAAAAGCCTTCTGCTGTGGCAAATGCATGTTTCATATAAAAACAAAGAAAATGCATTTTCCTTTAGAAAAATTGTCTGTGCTTTTTTCCTTTAAGCCAATTTTATTTATATTATATGCAGATATGGACTCAATTTCATCAAAGCTTTTCCTTTAATCAATGACTGCTGCTTCTTTTTCTTGCAAGGTGGAGTAGTGGCTGTTGCCTATCTTGCTCTGCTGGCATTGCTTGAACCAAGGTTTTTGTTTCTCACCCTTCTTTTCCTCCAGATCTGGAGAGGTGCCGATCTGGCTGGAACAGCTTCCAAGGGTTTTGCTACAAGCATTTTTCAACCCGGAGGAGCTGGGAGGATGCTGAGACCCAGTGCAGGAAGCACGGAGGACACCTTGCTAATATCATGACACCCGAAGAGCAGAGCTTCATCAACAGTATGGCCACTACGGGATTTTTAGAGGATCCAAATTCTCTGCCATGGGTTTAGTTAATTTCAGGATGCCCAATCTGGCAGGTTCAATTCTGATGTAGCTGTTGTAGTGTGTACAATGATCCTGAACCCACCTTCTGTCTGATTGTCTCTAATTTACTCTCTCACAGGTGGAAAAAGTTCTGTTGCTAGATGTGCAAACTCTTGCATGAGCTGGTTGAAGAATTGGGTCTGTGCCCATCCCATCCCATCAGACAGTATATCTGGGTTGTATCTGATTTATGCCCACTGTCCAAGAAGGATGACTGAGGACATTCATGGGTCTTCCATGGCTCTCTGAGATCATGGGGTGGAAAAATGGAAGGCTCCACATCTCTACTTTAATATGCAGCCACCTGCCACTTGTGGGATTCATTGCCTCTTTGTAGCATGTTTAGAGCAGTATGACAATGGAACCCATGACCTAGGAAGGTGGTGGGCTCTCCCACACTAGAGGCATTGAAGAGGCAGCTGGACAGGCATCTGTCAGGCATACTTTAAGGTCTGCATTGAGCAGGGGGTTGGACTCGATGGCCTTAGAGGCCCCTTCCAACTTTACTATTCTATGATTCTATGCTGTCCATGAGCAGCAAAATACAGCAGTCCAAGCTTCCATCTGGAAAGGAATGTACTATCATTTGGCATTTTAGATGTTATATTGGGTTGCTTTTATTATTGTTAGCTGCCGGCAGCATTTGAAGAAGTGGCTATTTATTTATTTATTTATTACATTTCTAATCCACCCCATAATGAATGTTCTCTATATATCTTAAAAACAAGCTCAAATATCTCATCCACATGATGGTGCTACTCCTTCTGAAATGCTGCCCTACGCAGCCACCTAGGGTCACCTCATGGTACAGCAGGGTAACAACTGCATGTGTTCACTTGTAGTTTCTGTTGCTCTCTTTATACTTCATTCTTCTTCATCCAACCACAACCATTTTTGGATTCCAGATCGGTACAAGGAATATCAATGGATTGGCTTGAATGACCGGACAATTGAAGGGGATTTCCAGTGGTCTGATGGGAGCCCTCTGGTAAGTGAGGCTTGCAAAGGCTGGCCTGTGCCAGGCCACCCAAATGGAACTCTGGGCAAGGTGGAAGTGAACTGAAATTTAGAAATGTTGGATTCAAACACACACACACACATACACACCTGGGTTACTGCAATACCCCAATCAAGTTGCTTTTGTGGGTTGAACTGTTCTTTTTTCCTGGCCCTAATTCAGTATTTGAATTATCAGGTCTCTCAGACATTTCCTCAATTACTTGGAAAAGAAGAATGGGGTTCTGTTTCAATTTTTTTTTTTTACTAACACAGAAAAATAATGTAGATGGGGCTCTCCATTTAAACTAGATGTAGAGATTCAAAGATACTTTGTAATCGTTAGATTATTCCATGAAGCACAAAGTTTAAAAAACTGTATTCAGAAAACATTGAAGAAATAGTTCTGACTGCTGTGGACTAGGAGGGGGCAATTTTGGAGAATAAATGTGAGAAAATAGTTACCTGCATGTAGCAATGAGGGGTCTTTCTGCTCTTCTATGTCTGATTTGGAGCAGACCGAAAGGGACTTGTCTAATCAGGCCCCCTCGCCAGCCTTCCCCCTTGACAGCCTCTCTGCCATCTGCCCCCTTCCCTAGTTTCCCTGTTGTGGTGAAGCCCTGGCTCTTTTAGGAAGGCCCTCTGGGTGGACACCTCTTGCCTCTAGTGCAAAAGTGCCCACGCAGGTGCTCCAAGGCACCCTGCTGCTCTATTTGGAACTGTTGATAACCAACCTGGTAAAAAAACCTCATGGTCCTACAATGCATCTTGGGCCAAAGGAGCACCTTACAGGTTTTCACCACAGGCCAACAAGTCATGCCAGCAGCTGGTACAGCAAAGCTTTCAGCCAGGTGAGGCCGGCCGGCCTGGGCCTGTTCCCACCCGCCCCCACTGACTGGCTCAATTCGGACAACACGTTAAGCAATGGTTGTTAAGTTAAACAACCGTCAGTTGGTTAGCTCAACATGTCGTCTGAATTCAGCCACACAACGGATAAATAACCCACGGTTGGTTAAGTTGGAGTTTTAAACAACTGAGTTAAACAACTCGCTAAAAGTTAGTCAATTGACTAACGTGTTGTCCGAATTCAGCCACTTGAGGTGCATGGGTTAAACAACTGAGGTGAGTACGTTAACACAAAAGACCATAGAGGAGAGTGGCAAGAGTGGCAGAAAGCGGGCGGCCACTCAGGCACACTCGCAACAGACCGCTGGTATTGCCGCCATAGCAACCAGGATGCCCGCCTCCCCCACTAGGCAGCTCAACAAGGGGCTGGCTTCTGCACAAACTCACGCAGGGTGCCCAGTCAGCTACCCAAACGGAAAGGGAAGCGCACCAGAAGGGCAGTACAGCAAAGGGGGGAGGGGGAGACAGAATAACCAAAACCCCCAGGTGCCCTGAAGCAAGAGGCAGGCCCCCCCCACACCAACTAGGAGAACCGCACTCCACCCGAAGCAGACCCCCACCGCACCACTACCTCCACCCTCGCTTCACCCAGAAGGATGAGGGCAGGGGAAGCGGCGACCAAAGAGCCCCCCCTCATCCACCCAACACAGCCGGACAGCGAGCCTTTGCTGGGCCCCGAGAACCCCGTTGGGGAGCATCGCGCCCGTGCAGAGGCGTCCCGGGTGCATAGAGCATCAGTGCCTGGATCTGGCTGCACCACCCCCACCCCCTGTGAGCGTCAGCTGTGGAGTTCCATCTGTGGACTGGCATCTCTCCCTGGCATGCCGCCCTTCTCCACCACATCCCCTTGGCACGGTCCATGCTTGGCTCCCTGGGGGTGTGGCCTCGGCCATCCACTCTTCACCGCTGTGCCTTCCAGCTGCCTCCTCCCTTCCCGGGGGTGACTGTCCTTTCCGTAGGTTCTGCCCTGGCTTAGTGGTGCCCATGTGCCTTATTGCCCATGTCTGAGCTCCCTGCTGAATAAAGTTTTCTACGCCACCCCACTCTTGCCTTCTTTCCTGTGTGTGCGAAAGATGCTCTAGGAGGGAGGGGGTTGGGGGCTGGGGCATGGGTGCCAACGTTGGAATTGCAGTGCTGGGCATGGGGTGCAAATGTTGTATTGGTGCTGCCATTCCTCCTAGCAGCCTCTTTGCCTGAGGCTGCTGAGTTCCGCCCACTGACTGTAACAGCCAATGGGGTTTGGGAGGCGTGTCCTGCATCGGCTTCAATGGCGCCGCCCATGGTTTTCGGCCGCAGTGTGTGCTGGGATACCTGCTGGACTGATGGAGTTCGGTAAGCAGGGAAAATGGCGGCCGGGCTGTCAATCAGAACCGAGTACATTATTAACCACCAGGGTGGTTAAAAATTCTTTGCAGCGCCTGCTGCAGCGTGTCGTCCGAATTGAGCCACTGTCTCTTTTCTCTCTCCCTCGGGCAGCTGTATGAGAACTGGCAACCTGGGCAGCCGGATAGCTACTTCCTCTCTGGAGAGAACTGTGTGGTGATCATCTGGCACGATGAAGGGAAGTGGAGCGATGTGCCCTGTAACTACCACCTGTCTTTCACTTGCAAGATGGGGCTAGGTGAGTCTGACCGGTCTGGGAGGGGAGCCTTTCCCCAATGGCAGAGCCCCTGCTTGTATGCGTTCTCCAGAAAGCACCCTGATGGGCTGCTCCCATGGGCCAGCCCTGGAGTCTGAACTCTCGAGGTCTCCCTGCAAGGACCGACCCACCTCCCTTTGGCCCAGTGGTGGGGAAATCGCTTTAAGAACATCTTGTGAAATATCCTCAGGGCACAAGAGGTAGCTTAACAATCCGTGCCATCTTAACACATGGGGAAGATTTTAGAGAGATGTTCCAGAGAAATACCTTTTTAAAACAAAGAAGCCAAATGTCCATGAATATAAAGGAATTTATTTGGTGAAAAGTGGGGAAAAGGGAAGACACACACTGGCTTGCAAATGCAGGCAGTAAAATCAATCTAACTTCTTACCTGCTTGAGTAGGATCTTGGGTTTCAGAGCGTATGCAGCGTTCTTTGCAGGAAAGATGATCTAAGGGAGTGAGAACATCTTTGCACTTCTGATCTGGATATTTTTCCAGGAGGCAAAATACGGAGCTGATCCTTCACCTATTTATGGGAATTTGAGAACAATGAAAGGCAGCGTCTTTGATGGTTGTGGACAATTGGTTGGATGCAATTCTTTGCTGTTCCATGAAGGAGACTCTCCTGGAGTTGTGGATTTATTATTTGGGGTGTTCGAAAGAGTGTGGTGCGCACCCCTCCCCAAGATGCTTATTCATTTCTATATATATTGGCTATAAACCACATTTGACAGTGTGTTGTACCTCAACGGAATGTGAGAGTGTGCCTCCTCCTAAAGGGCATGGTGAAGGTGTTGATGACTACACAAAGCGCTCTAAGTCTTGTAACCCACATCCCGCGCCTTTGTTGGTGTTGCCTTAGGGACTGCGTCACCATGGTGCATGGCAGAGCTGGTTTTGTATAAGATTTATATAAAATGTGGTTACACACAATAGTATGTGATTGTTGCCAGTCTAAAAACATATGGTAAGAATTCATCCCTTTTGGTAGCATGGTTCAAGCACTAATCTGATGGGAAAGAACATAATTCAGATGTTATAAATAACTATTTAATATTTTTGCTTTCTCTCTAGTGTCATGTAGCTTACCCCCCAAGGTGGCAGATGCTCAAATATTTGGCAAACCAAAGCAGCGTTACGAAATTAATTCTGTCATCCGGTACTGGTGTCAAGAAGGATTTACTCAGCGCCACTTACCTGTCATCAGGTGCCAGGAGAACGGCCAGTGGGAACAGCCACAATTCACCTGTATCCCAAGTAAGTCTTTACATGCTCCTCTGTCTAAGCCCAAAAATAAAGTATAAGCATACATCTGCACAAAAATACAGAAAAGCAATATTTGCAATGGGTGACAAAGAAGGGGGGATAGGCAAACTGTGGTGATACCCCACATTCTGTTCCCTAAGTATGTCTGGCTGTGTGAGTCTAGAGAGTGCCTAGTTGGGTGTGGCTGATGATGCTGGGGGAAAGAGGGGGAGGAGAAAAAAAGATAAAAACGGTTGGTAGGAGGGTGAGGGGAGTTTGTTGGAGGGGTGTGTGGAGAGTAAAGTGTAGTTGTTGGTCAGGAGATACATGAGGAGTGAAAAGAGTTATATTACTAAGGGACTAGAATGGTTGTGATAGTAAATGAAATTAGCAGGTTACATTGACAATAACAAAGTTCTGTTCGTGTACAATAAACTTTTCTTTGGTTTGTTACCATAAAATCACGTGTTCGCTCGGATTCCTCACCTGCTTTAACATAGGTATTAATGAGATACACCTAAACAAAACGTTAGCTCACAACATCCACAAGCAGAACCTATTTCCCAAGTCTTCGCCTTGTTCCCTCACAGAGAGGGAAAAGGTAGTGTTATTTTGCCCTTCCCTCAGGCTTATTCAAGTGGTGGTGCTTGTCTTGAGAAGGGGTGCTCACAACCTGGCCTAGTATATAGGTGGTGTGGTGGCACACAAACCAATATAATTGAAAAATGATATATTTTTATTACATTTATATACCTCCCCACAGCCGAAGCTGTCTGGGCAGTTTACAAAGATTAAAAGACTGAACATTAAAAGTCAATATACAAAATTTAAAAACATAAAAACATAAAAAAACAGCTAACATTTAAAACAATTTTAAATTCTCAGCCAGGCCAAAAACTCAGTTAAAAATTCAACATATGCTGTTAAATGCCTGAGAGAAAAGAATAGTCTTAACCTGGCACAGTAAAGATAACAATGTTGGCACTAGGTGGGCCATGTCAGGGAGATCATTCCATAATTGGGGTGCCACCACAGAAAAGGCCCTTTCCCTTGTTGCTGTCTTCCGAGCTTCCCTCGGAGTAAGCATCCAGAGGAGGACTTTGGATGTTGAGTGTAGAATATGGGTAGGTTCACGTTGGGAGAGGTGTCCCATGGGTTATTGTGGTTATTGTGGTCCCAAGCCATGAAAGGCTTTAAAGGTTAATGCCAGCATCTTGAATGCAAGCAGGCCAGAATCGGTCTTATATGTTACCCATCTGGATGCTGCAATTTGCACAAGATGCAGCTTCTGAACTGTCTTTAAAGGCAACCCCACGTAGAGCACATTGCAGTAATCTAAATTGGAGGTTACCAGAGCATAAAAAAAGGAAGAGAAGCAGGTTCTCAGAATGCTAAGATACTTCATTTTTCATGCTCAACGCGTTTTGGCCTATGTTTTTTTTTTAAAGGCCTTCTTCAGGGGGTTGGTAAGAGATGTCAGCAGAAAACTCTTAGCAGGATGAAAGTCTCCTGTGATATTCACTGGCGACTGAGATATTGTCGCTCTCAAACCAGCTTCCTGTGAGTAGTTACACATTACAACGAAAGAAACACTCTGGTGGTTTTTTAAAAGAAACTTTACTTTAAGTAGAACAGGTGACTTTCCATCCTGGGATAAGATGGCTCAAGTCAGCCATACACTCATCCGTTCATGAGGCAGGGAACAAGAAAGCTCTTCATCATTTTAATTAATGATTTGGACGAGGAGGTGCAGGGAATGTTTATCAAATTTGCAGATGACAAATGGGTGGGATTGCTAATACCCTAGAAGACAGAAACAAACTCCAGAGTGATCTTGATAGACTGTAGCGCTGGGCTGAAAACAACAGAATGAAATTTAATAAGGATAAATGCCAAATTCTACACCTAGGAAAAAGAAACCAAATGCACAGTTACAAGATGGGGGATCCAGCAAAACGGATCTTGGAATTGCTGTAGATCACAAGCTGAATATGAGCCAACAGTGTGATGTGGTTGCAAAAAAGCAAATGCTATTTTGCGCTGGTTTAATAGAAGTATAGCTTCCTAATCGTGCGAGGTACTGGTTCCCCTCTATTCGGCACTGTTTAGGCCCCATCTTGAGTATTGCATCCAGTTCTGGGGACCACACTTCAAGAAGGATGTAGACAATCTGGAGCATGTTCAGAGGAGGGCAATGAGGATGATTTGGGGTCTGGAAACAAAGCCCTATGAAGAGAGATTGAAAGAACTAGGTATGCTTAGCCTGGAGAAGATATTAAGGGAAGACATGATAGCACTCTTCAAATACTTGATACAGAGGAGGGCCAGGATCTCTTCTCGATCAACCCAGAATGCAGGACACGGAATAATAGGCTCAAGTTACAGGAAGCCAGATTCCGGCTGGACATCAGGAAAAACTTCCTGACTGTTAGAGCAGTATGACAATGGAACCCATGACCTAGGAAGGTGGTGGGCTCTCCCACACTAGATGCCTTCAAGAGGCAGCTTCACAACCATCTGTCAGGGATGCTTTAAGGTAGATTCCTGCATTTAGCAGGGGGTTGGACTCGATGGCCTCGTAGGCCCCTTCCAACTCTACTATTCTATGATTCTATGAAGTTAGAGAGAGGAAACAGGAAAGGGTGGAGCAAAAACATCCCAGTAATCCCCTCCCACCTTGTTCAGGTACACATTAACTCTTTAGCTCCATGTTCAGTGACCTGTAGCCCAAGTTCTGCTAACACCCACTAGTCCAAGTGGGTCATTGCATAAGTCCTATGCCCATCAGGTGCCATTGGTGCAGTTTCCCTGGTAAGGGTTTGGTCAGCACATCTGCCACCATTTCTTCAGTTGGACAATATCTCAGTTCAATCACCTCCTGCTCCACCAGGTCTCTTATCAGGTGATGCTTCACATCGATATGCTTTGTCCTCGGTCTCAGTTTCTCACTCAATGCCAGTTTTATGCACCCCTGATTGTCCTCATGTAGCACCATGGCTTGAGTGATCTCCAGCCCCACGTCAGTGAGTAATTGCCTGAGCCAAATTGCTTTCTGACATGCACTGGCTGCCGCCACGTAATCCGCCTCTGTGGAAGACATGGCCAAACTGCCTGCTTTTTGCTGGCCCAACTGATGGCCCCGCCATTGTATGTGAACAGGCTTCCTGATGTAGACTTATGGTCTGACTCATCACCTGCCCAGTCTGCGTCCACAAACTCGATCAGTCCTGTGGATGCACTTTTTGGCAGTTCCAGCTTTGCGTGCGCTGTACCTTTCAGATAGTGCATCACACGCTTCACTCTGTTTCAGTCACGCTGAGATAGGTTGACCACTTTCCTACTCAGGATGCCCACAGCCGCAGCGATGTCTGGCTTGGTAACTGTGGTGATGAATAACAGCTTACCAATCGCCCTTCGATACTGCTTGTTGTCCTGAAGTGGAATGTTGTCATCTCGGCTCTTGAGGTGATCCGTGGTCATGGGAGTCCTGACAGCTTTCGCCTCTGCCATTCCAAACTCCGACAGCATGTCCTCAATCTTCTGTCTTTGGTTAAGGAGAAAGCTTCCGTCTTTCCTCTTCTTGACCTGTATGCTCAGATAGTGTGTAATTGGACCCAGATCTTTGATTTCAAAGTTCTGTCTCAACCTGAGCATGATTTCTGTGCCATCGTCTTCCTGCTCATAACACATGACTAGGTCATTCACATACACCAACACGTTAGGGTGACCAGATTTTGGAAACCAAAATCCCGGTTCTCCCCCCGCCAGCCCCCCCACCCAAAACAACCCCCCCACCAAGCCCCCCCCAAAACAACAGCCTGGACCTACCGGGTTCTCTTCCTTCGCCGCCCACGCCGGGTCCTCTGCTGCCGCCCCCGCCAGGTCAGCCGCCGCCCCCAGGTCCCCCGCTGCCACCGGGTCTTCCTCCACCACCGCCAGGTCCTTCGCCGCTGCTGCTGGGCTCGTAAGGTCAGAGGCCGCGCAGAAGAGGCGGGAGAGGGCCGATTACATCACTTCCGGATCTGGCCCTCTCCCGTCTCTTCCGCGCGGCCTCTAGCCTCACGACCCCGGCAGCGGCGGCAAAGGACCTAGCGGTGGTGGAGGACCCAGCGGCGGTGGACCCGGCGGCGGTGGCGGAGGAGCCCGGGAAGTGGACGCCCCTGCAGGTAAGGAGCGAGAGGTGCGAGGGGGGGCAAGGTATAACGCATAGAAAATCTATGAGTTATACCTTGGCATTTAGCCCACGTTTTAAACTGGTAAACTCACCACCTCGATCCGTCTGGATTTGCACAACTTGCTTCTTAAAGCATTTCTCAGCCCAAGTCACCCAATTTGTGAACGTTTGAAATACCTCGGACTTTCTCTTAATCATGTATACCCAGCTAAAACGTGTCTTATCATCCAATATCACTAGAACGAATCTAGCACCCCCTACGCTGGGATTGAATGGATCTACTACATCCAGATGCACTAATTCAAACACCTCATGAGTAGACCTATTGCTTTTGCGGTTAATAGGTAAAACCTGGGACTTGGATTGTTTACACACTCGACAGTCGAGAAACCTATTACACCCAGCGAGTTCAATGCCTTTGCAATTCTCAGGCATTCTCTTAAGTACCTTGAAACTAGTATGTCCCATTCTGCAGTGCAGAAGATGGAGACAATCTTTGTGGCTCGGAACATTTGCAATTTGGTTTACACATTCCTGAGATTCCATCTCATACAACCCATTTCTGAGCACACCTCGAGCACAAACTGTTTCATTCATTTCAATCTGACACAAGGACTCTTTGAACGTGACCACGTAGACAAGCTTTGTCAGGCTTGCTACTGAAAGCAAATTAAATTCTAGGCTTTCCACACATAAAACCTCGGGCAAAGACCTATTTAAACATGGAACATAACAGTTGCCTCTCCCACAAACCGGAACCTGTTTTCCGTTTGCTAAGGACACAGACTCCTGTGATCTACTCCAGAGCTTATCAAAAGCTTTGCGATTCCTACATATGGTTACACTGGATGCTGAATTCAGAAGCCATATATTCCTCCGCTCCTCGGATTTCGTCTCCCTGGCCACCAAAATGAGCTGAGCACTGCGTTGCTCATTTCTCTCATTTTCCCGGTCTCCTTTGGAGTAACGATCCTGTTGCCCCTTCGAGGTTCCTCTCCCTTGCATCTTAGCATGACAATTTCGTTGAATGTGGCCTTTCTTCCCACACCGAAAACATTTTCTCCTCTCTATGGCCATGGCACTCTCTCCTCCGTCAAGCAGTTACAAGATTTGATACTATCAAACTAGATACTTTCTAGTTTGATAGTATCCAGAAACTGCAAGAAATGTAGGTTGGTATTAGTGGAACAAATGGTTTAAGAAAATAGTCCACATACTCAGCAAGTGGTTCCAAAATAGATCCACATCCTGACACAATTGGCCATCCAGGAACAGGAAATGTTCCCTTGTGTATTTTTGGTAACGAATAGAATACTGATGTTCGTCCCTCTGATTGTAATAGATATTCATAGGTTTTGCTGTTAATAAACCCTTCCATCAGCCCTTCTTCTACAGTTTCCACAATTAGTCTCTTAATTGCCAATGTTGGATCATGATAAGTGTAACCCCATCCAGAACAGGCTGAGTATCCTCCATCCAGTCAGCAGAACCACCCACTGAGGGCTCCATCACACCTATTTCCCCTCCCCCGGTTAGCCTTCACATTTTTTACTTCCATTTCAGAAGTGCTGCAAGTGCTCCTCCCTTTCACTATCGTAGCTATACGGGTGAACTCTCCTTTTGCTCTCCTGCTGGTACTGCACCTTCCCCACCCTCCCCTGCCCCTTCTCCTTCCCCCTCCAGTTCATTGGTTCTTCTCATTGATGGACATTGTGATGGACTTGGCAGCCTTCCCACCTAGCTTATTGGAGCTCCTATTATAATGTACAAAAATGCTTACATCTGTGTAATTTTTAAAGATAAAGGGATAAAACTTGGGATCTTGAGAGATCTTAAGTAGAGCTTTAGACATGCCAGGTTTGAATCAGCTAGGTCCATGCCTTGATTTTTAGGAATTTTTAAAATGCAAATTAACCAATTAACATTTTGGTTAATTTGCATTTTAAAAATTCCTAAAAATCAAGGCATGGACCTAGCTGATTCAAACCTGGCATGTCTAAAGCTCTACTTAAATTATCTGCATAAATTATATAGATAAAGAGATGAAACTTGGTCTGGTGATAGGTCTCCAGGAGAGCTTTTGGCATGCCACGTTTGAATCAGATCGGTTCATCCCTTCATTTTTTAAAGAATTTTCTAATTTTCCTGCCCTTTAAAACCTTTTGCTGATAGTTCACCAGTGTGATCTTCCACCTCTTTGCATTTGTGAAGGATCGCTTTTCCTTTCCTTTGATCATGCGAAGCTGAGCTGGTTCCTACTCCAGAGTAAATCTCATTGATTTCAACTGCATTTACATCCAAGTCATACTAAATTGACCCTCTCCCCCCCATTGCTCAGTTTTACTTCATAGTGTTCTCTTCCTGTCAGATCAGAAAGATTGCTCTTACATTCTTTCAGATGTTAATCTGTTGCCAAGGAGAGGGCTAGTAATTCACTAGTCATGACTCACCGGAAAGGATATCCTTTTGTCTTGCAAATCCGGTCTCCTTGGAAACATTGCCTGTGGGCTTGATTCTGTATTAAACTGCTTTGCCTAAGATTTCAGGCTATAAAAGGAACTAGAACATGAAATTCAAGCCCTATGCCTCCAGGTTGGACTGTGCATTCATTACTATGAAAGCCTGTTAGCACACACTTTCGGTAAAAAAGCCCAGTAGCACCAGGTGAAGTTCTGTGATTCCAACAGGACAGGGGTTCAGCAAAACAAGGAAGTAAGCCAAAAAGAGGGAATTGGAGCAATGAAACATACACGATATAATATAATATACACCCACCTGTGAGGTTACATAATTAAAATTATAAACATGAAAATAGCATCATATAAAGCTCAAAACTGTTCTTTTAGGACATTCATGCTTCGGTGTTACTTTGTGTAGCACACAGCTGGGCATTTCACATTCTATTTAAGCTCATTTTGAACTGTTGATATTAACAAATTGAAGGATAATTCTCTTTTCATAGAACATATTTAACTGGAAGAACCACCAGCCTCTTGGTGTTTAAGGGAATGTATGAAAAGCTGTTGTGGAGCAAATGATTGAACCAATACAGGTGCAGCTAGTGGGGTGGAGTTTGGGCAAAAATTGCTGGTAGGAGAAAAGGGCTCCAATGGCTGTGCTCCTATTTGCATTTGGGGAAACAAGGGGGTGGGCAGGTGGGGGTGGGTGTTTGTGAGGGGGCTTTCGTCCATCCAGTTGAATTTTAAGATGTTTTTAATAATGTATTAGTTTTATTGTTTTAATGTTTTATCTATTTTATGGTCTTTGTATTTATATTTATTGTTGTTCCCTGCCTCAATCCAGAGGGAGAGGCGGGTAAGAAATAAATATATTATCATTATATATCACCTCTGGCTAGAACAGAAGCATCATGTGACCTGTGTCTTTCCCTCCCTCTTCTCCCCCACCCCCCACTCTGCCTTGAAGGGATAGGGCAAGACCAGGACTGAAGATTCATCAGAGACTGTCTTTCCACCCAGATTCATGATCAAGTAAGGAGTGATTGTGTATGAATCATCATGGAAAACCACCCAGGAATGACAATGGTGCCTTCTGTCCTCCTTTTTTATTATATGTGTGTATATATAAAGAGATTCTAATAACTAAATATTTCCTTTAAAATCCACTGCTTCTCAGCGAGAAGATAAAATATAACTTTTTACTTTGTGCAAAGAGCATACTTCCCCCCCCCCCTCCACACTCAAAATGGATTTTACATGCTCACCAGTAGGTTTGGGAGCAGGCCAAAGCCGGTGAAGTGATTGCCTCATGCAGCAAATGATGGGGCAGCCTTCTGGCTGCTGCTCCTGAATTCTCTGGCTGGAGGAAATTGTATCCACACAATCTTCCCTGTGCCCCTTGGCTAACCTGCCACCCCAGGTGTCCCATCCCCAGTGCTGAAGTCAGACTTGGATGCCATTCCAGCTGGCTTCAGCACATAGCCTGGGGAGGGGAACCATCTTCCCTTCAGGCAGCAAAATGTTTTGGAGTGGTCCTGCCTGGGGAGGCCCCTCCCTATTCTTTACACCGCCTGATTTTGTTGTCAAAATGTCTTGCAAACATGGCACAGCATCCTATCAAGGGTTCTGCCCAGTTTCCCACTGGGCCAGAACCCAAGAAACCCCAAACTACTATGAAATCTCTGCTGGATGACACTGAGAGTCTGCAATACTGAAGGAGAAAATGTTCTTTGCCTTCATCACTGTGGCACAGTAGGCATCACTAGAATCTTTTACTTGTGTTCAATTGGATTCAAGACCGGTTTTCCTCTGGCTGCATTCCAGTCACCTTCCAGCTTGCTTTCTTGCCTGCAGCTCAGAGATATCTCACGGAGCAGGATGGGCTCTGAACAGCCAGGCAGAATGCTCAGGAGTGATTGTCATCTCCATATTGCACAGAGTGGCCATGGCTTTAACAGCCCACCATACTGTCTGGAAAATCCCCCAGAGCTCTCTGGAATCCATGAGCCACACACACACTCCTGGAGGAAGGAATCTTGGCTGACAGCCTAAATCTCAGCAGAAAGTGGTCTGGCCATGCTAAGGGAATCGATTGATATAAGATCCCCACCTTCCAGCCACTATCCTGCTGTCTAGTAAGGAAAACCAGATCCAGCATGTGGCAAACTATCTGCATCAGGCCAATGACATGTTGGAACAGCCCCAGCAGTGTTCTGGCAGCCATGAAGTCCTGAGCTGCTCTGGACACATCAGCCCCAGCCTGGACCAACAAAATCCCTAATCACCCCTGACTGCCCAAGGATGCAGGTGCTCCAGATTAGTACTTGAACAGACAGGAAGCTTGAAGAGAGAAGAAGAATTTCTGTAGCCCAGAGCAACTCCCCCACCTCAGCCCTCTAATCCATGTTTGTGCTGAACTGAGTAACCAGGAAGGCATCCCTGGGAGAGATTACCTCCCCCCAATTCCCCAACCCAGGTCTCAGTTGTACACATTAGGCTGGCCTCCTCATCCACAGTCAAGTCAGGGCTAAGGGAGATCTTATTATCAAGCAACCTGGCATTTAACAACTGCACCAGCGGGCAAGCTAGTAAGGCCACTAAAGTTCTTCTGGGTGAGGGAGAGACCTGAAGAGGGGAAAGGCACACGATGCCTGACAGCTCCTCCTCACCTAATGCATCTGTCCTGCATACCACAGGTCCCTCTACCTAGAATTCCCCCGATAGGAGCCCCTCCCCCCAGCCCAGAAACATCTCCCAGGCACATGTTCCTAAAAGCCTACTGTGTAATACTGAGTAAAACAAAAGGAGAAAAAGGGCAGTGCCAGGTCTCATCAGAGCCAGAATTTCCATGGGCACCTTCTTATCTCTTGCCTCCTAAGATAGGGTGACCAGATTTTGGAACCCAAAATCCCAGTCCAAAATGGCCACCCAAAGGGGGCGTGCCCCCCCAAAAAACATAAAATAATTTTTTTTAAAGGCCCATGCAGGTAAGTGGGGGAGCCTCCCGCCTCCCGCCTCCCGCCTCCCACTCCTTACTTGCAGGGCAGCCGCTTCCCTCCAGTGCTCGAATCTACTGAGAAACAGGCTTCGCGGCCTGTCCCTCAGTAGCGTGCCAGATGATGACGTCATCACTCGGCGTGCTACTGAGGGACAGGCCGCAAAGCCTGTTTCTCAGTAGATTTGAGCACCGGAGGGAAGCAGCCACCCATGCAGGTAAGTGGGGGGCCTCCTCCTCCCGCCTCACACTCCTTACCTGCAGGGGCATCCGCTTCCCTCTAGTGCTCGAATCTACTGAGAAACAGGCTTCGCGACCTGTCCCCCAGTAGATTTGAGCACTGGAGGGAAGCGGATGCCCCGGCAGGTGGTGGCGGGGGGGGTCCCCCCACCTGAAACCCCATCATCAAGCCACCCCCCCCAAAAAACCCAGCCCGGACCTACCGGGTCTGCCGCCGCTCTCCGCCGCGTGACCCCCTGCAGCCCCGGTTTGCCCCTGCCAACCCCCAGTTGGCCCTGATTGCCCCAGGTTTCCCGGTTAGGACCAGGAAACCCCGGGCGATCTGGTCATCCTAAGAGGAACACTGTCTTGTTCCACTTCTTCAAGGCAAAAGGGGAAGGCCTCTTCCTGTGCACTCATTCTTCCCTCAAAGCAGCAACCCCCCTTTTGTGTCACCCCTTTGCAGTTGGCCCAATGGCAACATCAGGCCTGGTGGGGGGATTATCCCACCCACAAATGTCCCAGGGGTCTAGCTGGTGAAAGGCAGGCCTCTTGCTCTTGCAGCTCCTGCTCCTGCTGGGCTGTGAAGGGGATGGAGGGTAAGAAGGGTGCTCCCCCGCCACCGCCTGGGCCTCTGTTGCAGCAGGGACCCTGGGGACAGGGAAGCTGCCCCACAGAGCCAGGCCACTTCTCCTCTGACATGCAGCAGGAAGCACAAAACAGCCCAGAGCAATGTTGCAAAGCTGAGGCAAAGAAACTAGATCCATGTGCAGTGGAGGGGGCAATTTGCACCCAATAAGCCCCCAAGGTGATACTTTAGCTCAGCCTGAATCAGTGGTCCATCTAGTTTAGTAGTTTCTTCACTGGCTAGTAGTCACTTTTCCAGCCCTGCTCTGGGAGATCCTTCTGGACCTTGAGGGTGGGTGTTTCACCATGCAAGGCTGTACTCTGCCTTTGAGCTTTGGATCTGGCTTGGGGTAGGGGTTAAACCAAATGAGCATTTTCAATTCTTGTGTTCTCTAGCCATCATCTTTTTGTTGGCAGGTGCCCTGAAATGTCAGGAGGGAAAATTTGGATCTCCTTGCTGCTATCCCCTAGAATCCACGAGAATGCCAGCACCTTTTTTGCATCTCTTCAGCCCCTCTTGCTCACACAAGCCACCAACCTTAATATAAAATGTACATCAGCCTTTCGCAATGCAGTGCCGTAGATCCTTTGGACTACAATTCCCATCAGCCCCAGTCAGCCTGGCCAATGGTCAGGGAAGGTGGGAAATATAGGCACTGTTCAGACAACATGCTGAACCACAGTGGTTAAGCATTTTGAGCTAAACATTACAGCTTAGCACGTCGTGCGAACCATAACTTAGCATGTCATGTGAACTATTTCTAACCATGGTGGCTACATAACCAAGATTTAAACATGCTCACTAACCATTTGCTGCAAAAGGGTTATTGGCCTAACCACAATTTCACATGTTGTCTGAACAGGCCTATAGTCCCAAACATCAGAAGGGCACCAGGCTGGGGAAGTCTGCAGGGCTTTGTTTGCTCTGGCAACACCTGTGTGTACTTGAGGTCATTGGGGATTGCAGTGCAGTGGGGATTGCAGTGTACACAATCCGCCAAAATGCATGAGCTCGGGGGATTGGGCCCCCATGCCATAAACAGGCTTGTTGCAATTTGGTCTTCCACAGGTGGAATCATTGCTCTGATCTCAGGGATCATCCATTCCAAGGTCAGTTCACAAATGCATGTACATCTCCTTGGGTGTTTCATTGCTTGATCACTCAGTCCTTTGGGTGGCACATTATTCTGCCTGTTTGTGGATTCCAAGGCTGCAGAAGTCTTGCTTTGGAAATGGCTGACTGAGGCACTAATCTCCTTTCCTCTCCCCCTTAACTATATCCCATTATAAGTATATAAAAACATAAGAAGTACCCTACTGGATCAGACCAAGAGTTCATCTAGCTTGTTTATTTATTTATTTATTTATTTACAGCATCCACCCTCCACTCCCAGAGAGGTGCTTACAAAGATTAATAATGAGGCAGCCTCTGTGCTCATGCTTACACTCTGAAAGATATGACACAAAAGGAAAAGGGGAGAGAGGAGGAAAAAATCCAAATGCAAAGGGCTCTGGCCCTTCGTCCTCCTGCTGCATCTCTGGCACCAGCGGGTTGGGTGCGGGATCCTCTACCTGCATGTCTGCACAGATGAGCTGTAAGAAGACCATGGGGCTGTTGCTGCTGGAGGAGGGTGGCGCGGGGGAGACGCTCCTTGAGGTGCTGGCTGTCCTGGGCAGCACGGGTGGTGGCCTCACAAGCACCGATGGGCTTTGGGATCCCGTGGGGTGGCTCCTCGGCTTCACTTTGCAGGCCAGGCTTTGCTTCGCAGGCCATGCTTCGGCTGATGCCCTCACCGCCTACTTGCCGGTGGATGTTGGGCGTGGGGTGTCCCTCCGTGCCGGCGGCTGTGGTTCCCGTGTGGTGGGGTCCTCCTCCCGGCGCGCCCCTTGGGCCAGTTGGGCTCGTTGTCATGTGTGCAGCGGCTAGTTGGTGGCGACCCCGCTGCCTGCTATGTCGTGGCGCTCCACCAGCAGGCGTGCCAGTTCGTCGTAGAAGGGCATGGTGCGTGGCTGTACGCCGCTTCTTTTATTGTGGGTGACGATCTCCTTGAACTTCTTCTTGAGTCCGTGGAGCTTCTCCTTGCATTGCTTGCCCTTGTGGTTGTGTCCCCGTTCCTGCATCTGCTTGGCGAGCCAGGGGTAGAGCTGATCGTGCCTGGCTGTGGCCATGATCCTCCTGGCTTCCGGGCTGCCCCACAGCTCTATGAAGTTCCCAATCTCTGCCTGGGACCAGTGCAGTGCTCTGCATCTTTCTGGGGGGTCCTGGCTGCTCCCCTCTCCTGGGGTTTGTGAGCCGGTGTCCTCGGCCAGGTTGCCCTGGGCCCTCTCTCCCTCTGGCTACATGTTGCTAGCGGGGAGGTGTTTCAGTGGTGACGGTCGTCGGTGTCCTGGGCTGGCTTTCCCCATCCCGTGTGGTTGTGTGATGATGGGTGCTGGTGGGCCATATTGCTTGGTGGAAATGTGCCCTGTGTGTAGGCGTTGTTGTCGTTGCTGTCCAGGGCTGCTTCGTGTCCTTGGGATTGTTGTGCATACCTCCGGCTGTTTCCCATAACATCCGCAGGTGGCTGGCTGTCGCCCACGGGTGCCCTTTGCCTTGGCGTTTCATGCATCTTGGGGATGTGCGTGGCTGTTGCTCTCTGTCCGGCAGTGTTGTGCAAATGAGGAGGGACTTGGTGGTCGCCACTTCCCCAGCCCTCGTGCTTCCGGGTGAGGTGATGGTTGAGGTGGCGGTGCAGTGGGGGTCTACTTCGGGTGGGTTGCTGAGCTCCCTGTTGGAGGGGGGGCTGCCCCTTGTTCCTGGGTGCCTGGTGGTGTTGCTTCTTCCGTATCCTCCCCCCCTTTGCTGTGGTTCCCTTCTGGCGCGCTTCCCTTTCCGTTTGGGTAGCTGACTGGGCACCCGGCATACGTGCTTGCAGGAGCTGGCCCCTTGTTGCGCTCCATGCCGGCTGCCTGGTGGGGGAGGTGGGCGTCCTTGGTTGCTATGGCAGCGAGGCCTGGGATCTGTTGTGGGCGTGCCTGAGCGACCGACCGCGTTCTTCCGCTCTTGTCGCTCATCTCTCTGGTCTTCCGTGTTAACGTACTCAACGCAGGGGTTTAACACACACTCCCCTCCAGACGACATATTACTCAATTGACTAATCCCTAAACAACATGCAAGCCCATTGTTTCGCTCCGTTGTTTATTTCTCCCGACTAGCGTACTGTGTGTTGTGTGTGTGTTGTGTGTCTCCCTCCAGACGACACGATAACCAGCTCAACTGACGGTTGTTTAATTAACCCACCGTTGCTTAACGTGTCGTCCGAACTGAGCCAGTTAGTTGGATGAGGCTGGAGTCTGCAATCCCAGGGAGCTCTCAGTTGGAACTCTTCTTGTTGGGAATCAGGAATTCAGGGTCTGTTTCTTGCTTTTGTTTTTTTTAAACACAAAACCTCCTCCCTTGTTGTGCCCCCTTTCCAAAAATCCTGATGGCCACAGCTTCAGACTAGTGACAATTCCTTCTTTGAGAGGGCAGGAGAGATGGTTGGATGCCAGCACATGGTGCCTCTGCTGCTTTGTCATATCCAACAACCTGTTTGCAAACAGATGCTCCAAAGCAACACCCACCATCAAGGCATGAAGGCAACAGACCTCCTTCCCCAGAGCCCCCAGTATCTGATTCTCAGACTGCCTCTGAGCATGGAGGGCCTGTTTGGGTACCATGGCTAGCAGTAATGCCAGATTACGTGTTTTAGTGCTCCTCTGTACAAACCAAAGAATTGCCCTTCTGGATCAGACCAGGAGTCAACAATATGTTTCTGGGAGCCTACCTGTAGGACGTGATGCCAGAAGCCCTCACCCATGCTGTGGTATTCAGAAGGATACGGCCTCTGAACAGGAGCTATCATGAGATCTGAAACAAAATGGTGCAGTACGGTGCCAGCCAACCAGGCCCTTTCCCAAAGGATGCCATTCCATTCCCCCTCCCCACCACCCTTTGTCAACAGTCAGTCAGCATCCCATGCTCAGTCACCATGGAGCTGTTTGGGGGAGAGGGTTCCCCCTTAGTTCCCCCCTCCACAGTTTTGTACTTCTGCAAACCTTGGGGTTCCGCTAAACTTACAGATATACATGGATGGGGCCATTTTGGCTACAGAAGGATCCGCTCCCAAGAGTGCATTTGCTGCTATTAGTAGCTGTTGAGAGTTGGCCCCAACTCACACCCTGCTCTTGTCTGCACTTGAATAGGCTCTCAGGCCTTTCGAAGCACAGCCTAGTCCACATCACAAAGCCAGGGACAGAGCCCAGAACGTGCCCTTTTCATGGGACTTTAACACAATTAATTGATGGGCGTGAAGTGTACGGTTCTCTAGCCCTTGCCCTAGTGACACTGCATAGATGGTCTCCCAATGGGGAGGTTTCAGAGAGACTGGAGATGGACCTTCAGCCTGTGCCAGAGGGCCACATGGCTTCCCTTGGAGGGCCACACAGGGCCCTATTCAGACGACACACTAAGTGTTTTGAGCTAAGTGTTTTGAGCTAAATATTACGGGTTAGTGCGTTGTGTGAACCATTCCTAACCATGATGGCTACATAACTTATCAGGTGAACATATGATAAGGAGGACCTGGCTCCTGTATCTTTAACAGTTGCATAGAAAAAGGGAATTTCAGCAGGGGTCATTTGGATGCATGCAGCAGTTAAAGCTGCAGGAGCTATACTAGAGTGACCAGATACAAAAGAGGACAAGGTTCCTGCAGCTTTAACTGTTGTGATGAAGAGGGAATTCCACCAGGTGCTACATGCATACAAGTGACACCTGCTGAAATTCCCTTTTCTATGCAACTGTTAAATATACAGGAGCCCTGTCCTCTTTTTCACATGGTTAGCCTAACATAACCACAGTTTAAACACGCTCACTATCCACTTGCTGCAAAAAGATTAGCAGCTTAATCATGGCTTAGCATGTTGCCTGAACAGGCCCACAGACTGAACTACTAGGCTTGCTGAAAATGGTTTGCTCTCCTGCAGCTTCTCCATCACAGCTGCCCTCCTTTCTTCCCATACCCACATCTGGACAGATGCTTTGTTCCCATGCTCCACACAGACCTTATAGCTGCTCAGCTTGTCTCTTTCCTGGAGTTATATTTGCTTCTCACTTTTGGAATGTACCACCTGGCTCCCCATCTCACTCCCAAATATTCTGCCCCACAGCTTTTTTCTGCTCCCAGATCTCAGACTGAACCTGCAACCACCAAGAGCAGCTGTCAACAAACAAGGGCTTCATACAGCTCATCATGACCCTGGTTTCTAGAGGTCTGTTCACCCACCTTCTTTACATGTTTACCTTCACCTTTGCAGACAGTAGCCCTAAATATTGAGAGATATGGCAAGGAGGAAGAGGGGGAATGTGCCTCCAGGCCCTTCCCCCAATGTTGCATGCCCCCATGGCTTCCCTCACAACATCTGTGCATTGACCAGTGATGCCTGGAATGTGGAACCCTGCCAGTGCCCCTAGCAGTTCCAGTCAGGAGGCAGTGGGCAGTGTTTCTAACTTTTCCTCCTTAGCAGATTTTCTGCAACAAGAGAAATGACAGAAGAAGCAGTGGGAAGACATGGGAGGCTTACGAATGGAAGGCAACGTCCTGCAGCCTCCCTGTAACATTCCGTGAACAAGACAAACCATCAATTGCACCATAAAAGACTCATCTAGAAGCAACCTATGTGCTCAAAGGCGTATGCGCATCTGAGACCACAATCCTTCAGGATTCCCAGTTGCCTCAAGGCTCTGTGCATAGCCTCTCATTTCCATAGCTAGCCTACCTCAGGCTTGTTGTGAGGGCAGAACCTTGCAGGCTGGCATGAGCTCTAGTCCTTGGAGGAAAGGTGGGATGAAAATCTGATCAATCATAAGAAGAATCATAGAAACGTAAACATCTTCACTGGCACTCCTCCCCTAGAACAGCATCCAGTGTCCCATCGCTTTCTGCCCCCCCCCCCCTTTCATCAATCTTCACTGATGTGCAGCCATGCTGTCTCCTTGTCCAGGTGCTCAGCACCAAAAATTAATGCATGGCTCCTACGGAGGGAGGGAGAGATTGAACACAAGGGGCAGTGGGTAACTCAGGATGGGGGATGCCTCTCTCCAAACCTGTGAAAAAGTTGGAGGAAGAAAAAGTCAGAACAAGTACCTGGTTGAGATTTAAGAAATAACAAGAAGGAGCAGTGGAACAAGGACCCTGTCCTACCTCCAGTAGCAGAAGCAATCTACCTCTCTACACCAGTTGCTGGGGAACCTGGGCATCAGGATGCTGTTGCACCATGTCCTGCTTGTGGGCTACTGGTTGACAGCTGGTTGGCCACTGTGTGTGAACAAGATACTGGCCTAGATGGACCCTGGGTCTGATCCAGCAGGGCTCTTCTGATGTTCTTATGTTGAAAATTGTCCAAGCAGCCATTTATAACATCAATGGGCACTGCAGTAAAGTTACTACAGTGGGGCAAGGAATAGGAGGCAGTGTAACCTGAATAAAATAGTTCTGATGCATACACATTCACAGACATGATCGTGTCAAGATCTGGGTGGTTCAGATCTACCCCTGCCCCATGAGCAATATCCTAACCTTCAGGCAGGGACAAAGAAAAAGTTGGGGTAGCAAAAGTCCTGGTTAGACACCAACACACACACACACACACCCCACTGAGTCTCCTTGGGAAAAGAGACTGTTTAACAGAGAATGGTGTCATTTCGTGTGGGCCTCCTTGGGTTGTGCTCTCCTTCTCCTCTGTCCGTGTTTCTCACCCTTCCTATTTCATGGAGAAGCAATAGACCCCATACTTCTTTCGTAACTTGCTGGGGAAGCCAAAGCTGCGGACGCTAGGGTCTGGGACTCCTCCGCAGTGGGCACGGGGGATGGTAATCGGGTAGCGGATGCTGCCATCATCCAACCAGCCTCCATCGCAGCGATCCAGCTGGGAGAATTTCCATGCTGCAAACAGCTGCCCGACCTTTGCAATGGTGGCTCCATCGTTGCAGCAGGCCTGAGTAGCCTCTTTGAAATTCAGGTGGCCCCTGATAAAATAGACCCGGCCTAGTCAGGGGAAAGAAAAGAGAGAACCAACTGTCAAGGAGGCAGAGTTGAAGCAAAGAGAATTGCATGGCTGCCATCACTGCAGAGGGGAAGGGTGGACCAGTGGAACGGGCCACAAGAAGAAAAGGGGGTGGTTTGGGCAGGGCCAAAGTTGGGGAGGGACTACAAGTCCCAGAGTTCCTTAGTTCCTTCTTTCCTGCTCTGTGCTAGATTAGAAACCTGTAATGCACTCTACACGGGGCTGATCTTGAAAAGAATTCAGACACTGCAATTGGACCAAAATGCGGAAGCTAAGAGATAGGGGGGTTGGCCATGCTACGCCTGTTTTAATTGCATTGCACAGGCTTCCAGTTTAGTTTACATAGGCTGACCATATGAAAAGGAGGACAGGGCTCCTGTAACTTTAACAGTCGTAGAGAAAAGGGAATTTCAGCCAGTGTCATTTGTATGCAGTTAGTTCCTGGTGAAATTTCCTCTTCATCACAACAGTTAAAGTTGCAGGCACTATACTAGAGTGACCATATACAAAAGAAGGCAGGGCCCCTGCAGCTTTAACGGTTGTGATGAAGAGGGAATTTCAACAGGAACTAATTGCATACAAATGACACTGGCTGAAATTCCCTTTTCTCTACAACTGTTAAAGTTACAGGAGCCCTGTCCTCCTTTTCATATGGTCAGCCTAGACTTTACAGGCTTGAGTATTTATCACACCTACCCGGTTTGCTTATGCGGGTTCCCCTTCCGTTTCCTATGCAAGTGTAGCCTTTTGATCACACGTGGTCGGTTTTGCTCCGATACCTCAGCTAAGCCTGCGGAGGAGGGGAGAAAACGGACTATCCCCGTTCAGGGATACTTCAAAAGTGAAACGGGAAACGGAGCACTCAGGGCACAAGAACAGCACAAGGGGGACGACGTCATGTGAAAGACGCTCGTGTGATAAAGGCTTCAGTTCACCCATCAATACAGTTCTTCAAGTGGTTCTTGAAGCCTTATTTATTTACCTTGGCTTTCTTTCTGAGAATGTTCCCTTCTGAAATGTTGCACTTGAGATCTATATCTATATTGATAGATGATATAGATATAGATATACACACACATACAAGTCTACTATGGGGGAAATACCTGGACTGCTGTCACTTATTACAAGGTTATGTTATCATCCTATAAAACCCTAAACAACTTGGGACCCGGATACCTAGCAGACGACATTTACGATTGTCAGAGGAGACCCTGCTCGCCATGCCAAGATTAACAGAATGTCGTAATGAAGAACCTCGATGGAGGGCCTTCTCTGTAGCGGCCCCCACCCTCCGGAAAACCCTCCTTCATGTGGTTCGGGAAGCGGAAAATGTAACATCCTTCAAACGCCTCCTGAAAACATATATTTTTAGACCAGCTTTCTCTGGCCTATAACGTATTCTGGTTTTATATGACATTTTTAAAGTTTTAAAGTTTTATTCTTGCTTTTTGTATACTATGGTTTTAATTGTAAACTGTCCAGAGAACCTTGGCTGTTGGGCTGTATAAATATGTAACAAACATATAAATAAACAAATAAAATAAAATATTAAACAAGATTTACAAAATGCCAGAATGGGTGTGCCTGGTGCTACTGATGATTATCTTCCCCCGTCCTCCTGCCTGCCAGTGGCTGTAGCAGATGCAAAGCAGAAGAATGCTTTGGAGTGCAAGCCTATGCATATTTACTTGGAAGTAAGCTTCAGTTAATTCAATGGGACTTACTCTTAAGCAATCGTTCATAGGACTGCAGACTTAAGACACCTTGCTGTTCTGTCTATTGAGTGTCAACTTGCAAGAGAAATCGATTCCATTTATTTATTCATTGTATTACTTAGGCCACAATCCTATGCATGTTTAGCGAGAAAAAAGTCCTACAATTCCTAGTTGTAGGATTTGTTTTCTGTCTAAAGATGCATAGGATTGTGTCCTTAGCAGCCCTTAATCTTCCCAAGGCAGCTTATAATATAAACATAAAAGTTCATATCAACATAACAAGTTCATAAAATCATAAATCAGGTTTAAACTAATCTGAATGTGAACCGGTTACAACAAGACAAATCCAAAACTTAAACAACGGAAGCAGCATGTATAATCAAAAACCTTTTAGTGAAATCCGAAAACAAACCATGCAAGTTTTAAAAATCTTCTTAAAGACAACAAGAGATGGAGCCAGCAGTAACTCCCTCACAAGGGAATTCCATGGGGCAGGGGCCATGGCTGAGAAGACCCTCCCTCGCACGCCCACCAGCTTTTCAGACCATCATGCCCAGCCAGCTAGCAGGACCTCTGGCAAGGATCAGAACCCATGGGCAGATGGCCCATCAGGGCGTGAATGTTTCTCCAGATAACCTGGACCCAAACCATTCCAGGAAGCCAGTGGTGAGGCAGCAGTGGCACTCCAGATGTGTTGGACTCCCAAGTCCCATCAGGACCAGTCTCAGGGATGCTGGGAGTTGGAGTCCAACAACATCTGGAAGGCAGCAGGTGCCCATCTCCTGAATTAAGGCTCTAAAGGTCAGAACCAGGACTCTGAACTGGGCCCAGAAACACATGGGGCCTTTCTACACCTATGGGTGTAGAGGGAGGAAGGATGATCCTGGACTTACCTGCTTCTGGGATCGTTCCTGGGCATCCACAGTGGAAGTGTGATAACAACAATAACTTTATTGTTAAAAGTCCACAGACCATACAACAACGATTTGAACAGAACATAAGAAAAAAAAAGTATAAGGCTTAGTAAGTTTTGAATATTCAGTGATCTCTATAGAATAAGTGATACTTTCCCTCGAGCCCTAACAGACCCAATATGTTGTAAGCGTGTTCAATCTTTTCTTACTATCTATGCACCATGTGTCTCGTTAATTAATACTTAAAAATTCCAATTTCCTGTAGCTCATCACTTACTCAGCTGGATCTATTCCTCATCACAGCACAGAGGAATTTTGCTACTTGCAGGGTTATGTACTTATTTGAGCCCTGGAGAAGGTTAGCCAATAGGGTTCCCCTGGTACATCCCGAAAAACGCTGCATAATGGGAGGTAACAGATCATTCCTAGGCTTGTTATAAAAGTTGCAGAAAAACAGTACATGTTCCACATTCTCCACCTCATAGTTATTACATGGACAGCATCGATTGACTGCTGGGATTTTTTAAAATCTACCCTCCAGTAGCTTAGATGGAAGGACATTAAATCTGGCCAGCGTGAAGGCCCTTCTGTATTTAGCTACAGTAAGCCAATTTAAATATGCCTGCACCCCTCTGTGGGCAGAATCTAAAAGGCCCAAAGAATGGGGAGAGCAGGGGCCTCGGGCCATTCTGCAGAGCTCCTGGAGGTCCATATCCACTAGTCTTTGCTTCATAATCCGTTTGGCCTCATCCTGTTCAAATGTTAACAAATACCTGGGGGGAATACCTAACAGTGGGCGTGTGATGTTGCGCTTGTTGCAGGCAACATTAAAAAAAAACTTTAAAGGAGCAAAGTGCAGCGGGAAAGGTAAGGAACCCCCACACACATGTCCCCCGCTATCCTGGGGATGGCGGACTTGCTTCCCCCCTCCCCCCATGAGCATGGAGCCATGTTTCAGGTGCTGCACTTACTCCCGAGTAAGCAGGCACCAGGCGGGACGGGTGCCCACACCTTCTGTGGTCTTGGGACAGCCCCGAAACCGCTCGAAGAATCCAGTTTTCCCAGGGTTTCATCATCCCTGGGAAAACCCGTTCCCCCACTGCCCCGGGAGTCCCTATGCGTCATTTGGATGCACAGGGAGTACCCAGGGACAACCCTGGGTCAGAAGACCGGTGTAGAAATGGCCATGCACAGCTGGTGCCCCCAGAGGCTTCATGCAGATATGAAACAGAAATCATTGGAGAGGTGATTCATGATTTAAAACTGCAAAAGTAAACCAGAAAAGGAAGGTTTAATAAGTTATGGACTACTTATGTCACTGCAGCCATAAAACAGAATATATGTCTTTCATGACTTTTGAGATTTCGCTTATGGGATGGGATTGTACAGGGCGAAGAGACATGTTGTAAGTTTGTACCAAACACAGAAAAATTATACTTGGGCACTAGGTTTGGGCAAGTTATAACCACAAACATCACCACAGTCCTGTGAAGTAGGCCAATGTCTCTCCCATTTTACGGAGAGGTAGGTTAGAAATAATTATTTGTCCAAGAAGTAACTATTTGGCACCCACTGAGTCCAGGTTGTAGAGCAGGGAATAATTAATATACCCATCAGAACGAAGTGTATTTCTAGTGCTGAGGGCTTGCAATGGCTTGGTATAAAAGGCCAAGCATCTACCTGGTCTTGTATCCACAAACCTTTCACAGCTGAAGTGAAGCAGAAGGCATCAAACCGGTCTTTCAGTTTGTCCTTGTTGCCATAGGTCCGGACCCCTGGCAGAAGGAGGTGCCCCCCACAGGGCTCCCGGGAGTTGATGATGGGGTAGTGTACTGTTCCTTCCAGGATCCATCCTGCATTGCACCAGTCCAGCCCTTCTGTCCATGCTGAGAGGAGGAAGAGGAGGTAATAAATCAAGCGCAAGAAGGGTACTGAACAGGAATCAGCCTGGTGGCCATCCCTGTCCCTGCTCTTGTAGTAGTCATTTACAAGTTTGAAACAACGCCTGAAACACATCAATCAAGCCGATGGCATTTTTTCTCCATATCACTTTCTCTCTATGCCAGGATAAGTTTCATCTGCTAAATGTCCACACATCAGGTGGTTGCTAAAAGCACAGGAGAGAGGCCAGTAAAAACTCAGGGTTGCACGCAGCTCCCAACTTCTGGATATACACAGGGCTGGCCCTACCCTTAGGCAAGGTGAAGCAGTCGCCTCAGGCGGCAGATGCTAGGAGATGGTAGCAAGGTGTTGGAGAAAAGAGTTGTGTGCCTCACAGTCTCTCGTATGCCCCCTAAGCTAGCCTGCTGCCTTCTGGTTCAATGGAGGATACTGCTCCATCACAAGTGTTGTAGTCTAGTCATGAAATGGGAGAGGGTACCATCTTGTCCTTCACCTCAGGCAGCAAAATCTCTTGGCCCAGCCCTACATTTCAGATTTCACTTGAGTCGGATCCCTCCCCTGTGGCCACTGAGGGAGGTGGGTCGGCATGTGAAGACCAGAGCAACAAAACTGAATAACCAGACTTTTCTAGAAGAGCAAGAGGGACTTGCAGCTCAATCTTGCAGGGTCTCCTCACCCCTAACAGGTGTGCTCTGTTCAGGGTTCCAGGCACCTTAAAGAGCAAGAGGCTGAAGAAGAACCCCACCCCATCCACACCCTTAGCTTTCCAAATGACACCCATCATTCCATGGCTACTGAGTGTGCTCAGTCCTCCTCACTGGGCTTTTGGCGAGCATTGCTTTTAAAAATATTTTTCGACTTCTGCAAGCTTCAGCATCCCCCTGAGCCTGCTGTTTTTCAGTGTCCTTATTTTGGCTCCTTTTCCTTTGGCACGCGCTACCTGAACTTGCTTTTGGAGGGAGTGGTTCTACAGGCCAGAACTACTGGGTTCAAGCAGCATTGCACAGGTTCAGTTTGGAGTGGGACTAGCTACTGCGAGCAGAAGCAGAGAGGGCTTGGGAAAACATTTTTGTAATTCCCCCCCCACACACACACATAGCATCACCCCCACACAAATCAGTTTTTTAAAAAACCCATTATCGCCTAAACTCCCTTCCCTGATTGCTGTGACTATAGCTGCTACTCCTTGGAAGTGACAAAACCTCCCCGCCCCCACGCCAGCTAGAGTGGCAACAGGGGCAAGGAGGGAGAGTTCTCTCTCTCTCTCTCCGGCCCTTTCTACACCATAGGGGTATAGAGGGAGGGAGGGATGGAGGGCGATCCTGGAAGTACCTAATACACACCATCAACCTGCAGGAGAGGGAGGCCTGCTGCCAGGGGAGGAGAGGAGTGTGCCTGCCTGCCTGCTGGCTTTTTGTTTTTGTCTTTGGGTTTTTTTGTTTGTTTGTTTGTTTGTTTGTTTGTTTTTTCCCCTTTCCCCAGGCTTGAGCTATATGCCTGGGAGGGAGGATACAGGGCCAGGTGGGGGGATCTGAGGGGAGCACAATCAGGGTAGTGACGGGTAGAGGGAGATATGGCGTTGTGAGGAGGACTTGCCAGGTTAGGGGAACAAGGCTCAGACAGTTAATGGCTGTGCCTTGTTCCGGTCCCCCTCACACCCACAGGCTTGTTGGTTGCCTTATCAGCCAGCCCTCAGGCCTCCGGGTGCTGCTTTTAAATGCCAGATCAGTGCATAATAAGCTCTCCCTCATCCACGACTTAATTGTGGATGAGGCAGCCGATCTGGCATGTATAACCGAGACCTGGGTGGGAGAGTAGGGAGGAGTTAGTCTCTCCCAGTTATGCCCACCCGGGTACTTGGTTCAGCATCAGGGTAGACTTGAGGGCTGGGGAGGGGAAGTTGCTGTGGTCTACAGGAATTCCATCCCCCTCTGCAGGCTCCCTGTCCATGTGACTACTGGTCTGGAGTGTTTGCACCTTGTGTTGGGCCAACGGGACAGATTAGGGATTCTGTTGGTGTACCGCCCACCCTGCTGCTCAACAGACTCCCTAGCTGAGCTGACAGAGGTGGTCTCTGGTGTACTGTTGAGGTCCCCCAGACTCTTGGTTCTGGGGGATGTCAACATTCATGCCGAGGGCACTTTATCTGGGGCAGCTCAGGATTTCATGGTCTCCATGACAACCATGGGACTGTCCCAACATACCATCGGCCAAACACATGTAGCAGGGCACACTCTAGACCTGGTTTTTTTCAACTGGACATGGAGATGGGGATCTGAAAGTGGGGGACTTTACATCAACCCCTCTGTCATGGTCAGATCACCACCTGCTGAGGTTTAGACTTACAGCGGCTTTTCCCCTCTGCAAGGGTGGGGGACCCATTAAGATGGTCCGCCCCCGGAGGCTAATGGATCCAGATGGTTTCCAGAGGGCTCTGGGGAGTTTTCCGGCTGATAGGGCTGGCTCTCCTGTCGAAACCCTGGTTGATCTGTGGAATGCAGAAATGACCCGGGCAGTTGACACGATTGCTCCTGAGCGCCCTCTCCTGTGTAGAGCTCGAACGGCTCCGTGGTATACCCCAGAGCTGAGACTGATGAAACAAAACAGGAGACGGCTTGAGGGCAGATGGAGACGAACACCTGATGGATGCAATCAAACACTGGTAAGTGCTTATGGTAAGCTGTATTCAGGGGCAGTGAGGGCAGCAAAAAACCAATACTTTGCTGCCACTATTCAATCATCAACCTGCCGCCCAGCGGAGCTTTTCAGAGTTGTCCGGGGGCTTTTACATGCTGGCCCCAAGGACATAGTAGAACCATCTGAGGCCCGCTGTAATACATTTGCTGGGCACTTCCAGAATAAAATCTCTGGCATCCGTCAGGACTTAGACTCCAGTGTTATAGCAGATGAATCTAGTGAGGTATCCAGAGCACAGGCTTGTCCTGTTTTCTTGGATGAGTTTCAGTTGGTGCAGCTCGAGGATGTTGACAAGGTGCTTGGACAGGTTCGTGCAACCACTTCCATATTGGATCCTTGCCCCTCTTGGCTAATAAAAGCTAGCAGGGATGGAACAACTGGCTGGGCCAGGGAAGTGATTAATACCTCTTTGCAAGAGGGAGTGGTCCCAGGCCTCTTGAAAGAGGCGGCAGTGAGACCACTCCTAAAGAAATCTTCCCTGGACCCTGAAAATCTTAATAACTACAGGCCAGTAGCAAATGTTCCATTCCTGGGCAAGGTCCTGGAGCGGGTGGTTGCAAGCCAGCTCCAGGCACTCTTGGATGAGACTGATTATCTGGATCCATTTCAGTCGGGTTTCAGGCCTGGTTTTGGTACGGAAACAGCCTTGGTCGCCCTGTATGATGACCTATGTCGGGAGAAAGACAGGGGGAGTGTGACTCTGTTGATTCTCCTTGATCTCTCAGCAGCTTTCGATACCATCGACCATGGTATCCTTCTGGGATGACTGGCTGAGTTGGGAGTGGGAGGCACTGCATTGCAGTGGTTCCGCTCCTACTTGGTGGGTCGGCTCCAGAAGGTGGTGCTTGGGGAACATTGCTTGGCCCCGTGGATTCTCCAGTATGGGGTTCCGCAGGGGTCAGTTTTGTCCCCCATGCTGTTCAACATCTACATGAAACCGTTGAGTGCAGTCATCCGGAGTTTTGGAGTGCGTTGTCATCAGTACGCTGATGACACACAGCTCTATTTCTCCTTTTCATCTTCATCAGGTGAGGCTGTGGATGTGCTGAACCAGTGCATGGCTGCGACAATGGACTGGATGAAGGCTAATAAACTGAAACTCAATCCAGACAAGTCTGAGACGCTGTTAGTAGGTGGTTCCGCTGACCGGATGGAGGGTGTTCAACCTGTTCTGGATGGGGTTGCACACCCCTTGAAGGAGCGGGTTCATAGCTTGGGGGTTCTCCTAGAACCATCTCTGTCACTTGAGGCGCAGGTGGCCTCAGTGGCACGGAGTGCCTTCTACCAACTTCGGTTGGTGGCCCAGCTACGTCCCTATCTGGACAGGGATAACCTGGCTTCAGTTGTCCATGCTCTGGTAACCTCCAAGTTAGATTACTGCAATGCACTCTACGTGGGGCTGCCTTTGAAGGTGGTTCAGAAGCTGCAGCTTGTGCAAAATGCAGCGGCCAGATTGATAACTGGAACCAGTAGGTTCGAACATATAAGAGCTACTCTGGCCCGCTTGCATTGGCTGCCTGTATGTTTCCGAGCCCGGTTCAAGGTGCTGGTTTTAACCTATAAAGCCTTACACGGCTTGGGACCACAATACCTGATGGAACGCCTTTCCCGACATGAACCTACCCAAACACTACGTTCAACATCTAAGGCCCTCCTCCGAGTGCCTCCTCCGAGGGAAGCTCGGAGGTCGGCAACAAGAGAGAGGGCCTTCTCTGTGGTGGCTCCCCAATTGTGGAATGATCTCCCTGACGAGGCCCGCCTGGCGCCAACATTGTTATCTTTTCGGCGCCAGGTCAAGACTTTCCTCTTCTCTCAGGCATTTGGCAATAACTGAGGAGCCTGGGTTTGTTTTGTTTTGTTTTTGTAGTTTTTTGAAGTGTTGAAATGGTTTTTGGGTGTACAGATTGTGTGTATGTTGTATGTTTTTGCTGTTTTAATTTTTGTATATTGTTTTTAATTGTTTTTAATCCTATGTAAACCACCCAGAGAGCTTCGGCTATGAGGCGGTATACAAATGTAATAAATAAATAAATAAATCAGCATACAGGGCCCAGCTGGGGGCCATCCCAGGCAAACAGCCTGGTATAGAAACGGCCTCTTTCTCTCTCTTTGTGTTCTCCTCCTCTATTTTCTTCTCTCCCTCCTCTGTTCTGGGAGACAGGAGTCCTGGGAAAGGTAACTTTCTTGGGCCACCTGCTATCCATTCTGTTATTTATTGCTTATGACGATTCTACCCCACCTTGTCAGCAAAGCCTCAAGGCAACTTACAATAATGACATTAAAATAATGAAAGTCTCTATGCAAAACAACAATATTCCTATTAACTACCAAATTCCATTTCCAAGGAATTTGGACAAGAGCCTAGAATTCCTAGGTCCTTGGTGTCTGGAACACTACCCTTAGCTCCAAGTGCCAGGGAGGAGCAGGGAAGAGAGATGGGCGGGATGGGGAGCCCCCTTCTTCCCTTCTTCACCCTCGCAGCCAGGGCCACAGTGGCAAGCGTCGGGTGAGTGAGTAGGTTGGAGGGAAGGAGGAGAAAATCCTGAGCGCCATAACAGTCATCTCATATGGACGAGAAGCATTTCAAGTTCCCAGGTTTTGTTTTCTGATGTAAGGAACTGTGAACTTTGGAAGCATCACTCACTTTGCAGCTCTTGCTATTCATAGCTGCATCATCCACTCAAGGACATGATGAGGGTGAAAGGCAAACTAAGCATTTGGTTATTTGGAGGGTTACTTTCTGCGTTGTATCTTTTTGGAAGAATTGTGCTGCTTGGATCAGTCCATCCCACCACTTGTAAGCTTGACCCTTTTGCCTATCTTGGCTAATACGATCTAGCAGAGGTGGATTGATTGGGTGGGTCCAGGGGAGTGGTGAATGCCTCGCTCTGTCAGGGGGTGGTGCCTGCTGCCTTGAAAGAGGCTGTATTGCACCCTCTCCTGAAGAGGACCTCCCTGGACCCAGAGGTATGTGAGAACTACCGCCCCATCGCTAATATCCCCTTTTTGACCAAGGTGCTTGAGCATGTGGTGGCTGGCAGCTACAGATGCTTTTGGAAGAAATGGATTATCTGGACCCATTTCAGTGCTTTCAGGCCAGGGCAAGGCACTGAAACAGCCTTGGTTGCTCTGACTGATGACCTACTCTGGGTGAAAGACAGGAGGAGTGCTGCCCTGTTGATCTTCCTGGATCTCTCAGTGGCTTTTAATATCATTGATCATGGTATCTTACTGGATCGGCTCTGCAAGATGGGAGTAGGAGGCACTGTGTTACAGTGGTTCTGCTCCTGCTTGCAGGGCTGATTCCAGAGAGTGGTACTGGGGGATTCCTGTTCCACCCCATGGCTGTGGAACTGTGGGGTGCCACAGGGCTCTATTCTATCCCCCTTGCTGTTCAACATCTATACGAAGCCGCTGGGAGAGGTCATTAGGGTTTTGGGTTTGGGTGCTGTCAGTATGCTGATGATACTCAGCTCTATTTCTCCTTGTCGTCGGAGTCAGCTGGGGTGGTGTAAGTGCTGGACCAGTGACTGGAGGCTGTAATGGGGTGGATGAGGGCTAATAAACTGAAGCTGAATCCTGATAAGATGGAAACTCTGTTGGTTGGTGGTTCCCTAGTCTGGGAATTGGGTAAGCAACCTGTTCTGGATGGGGTTGCACTCCCTTTGAAGGAGCTTGGGAGTACTCCTAGATCCATCCTTGTCACTGGAGGCCCAGGTGGACTCCGCAGCCCAGAGTACTTGGGTCAGCTTCGACTGATCTGCCAGCTATGGCCTTTCCTGGACAGGGATAACCTAGCCACAGTAATACATGCACTGGTAGCTTCCCGGTTAGACTACTGCAATGCACTTTATGTGGGGCTGCCCTTGAAGATGACTCGGAAGCTGCAGTTAGTGCAAAATGCAGCAGCTAGGCTGCTGATTGGAACATCTTATAGAGACCATATAACAATACGTTATATGCCTATACATTTCCAGTTGGAATTCAATGTGTTGGTAATGACGTTTAAAGCCCTAAATGGCTGGGACCTCGATACTTGAGGGAGCGCCTCTTCCTATATCTGTCTGCCTGAGATCTGACATCTGTTGGAGGAGCCCTTCCCTGTGCTCCACCAACACGTGATATACACTGTGGTGAGACATGGGAGAGGGCTTTCTCTGTTGTGGCACCCCGGCTGTGAAATGCCTTTCCCCTGGAGGCCTGACTGGCACCAGTACTGGCTTTATTTCGGTGCCAGGTTAAGACATGGCTTTTTAATAAAGCCTTTGATGGCTAAATCCACCAGCCTGCACACTGTCTTGTTTTAACTGCATTTTACTGTTTAAAATTTCTTATTGGTTTTAATATATTAATGGTTTAATTTGTTTTAGAATTGTATATTTATTCTATTTTATACGTATGATTTTATTGGTATGCCGCCCTGAGATCCCTGTGATATAGGGTGGGATATAAATGTTTTAATAAATAAATAAATAAAATAAATAAATAAATATAGTTGAGCAATGAAGTATCATCTCCTCACAATACAGTATAGGTTACCTTTGTAAAGTTGTCCGTATGTAGCCAGCCGGGAGTCCTGCTCTTGACAAGCTTTCTTGGCCTCAAAATAGTTGAATTTGTAGCGCCCGTGGCTGGTCTGGTAGGGGAAGATGATGCCTGAGAGGGAAGAGGGAGCACATGAACATGCTGTGGCAGACAGACACCCTCCATGTGGACAGTGGATCTTCCTCTGTGGTTTTTCTCATAAACAGTCCAAGGGAAGAGATATGGGCTGCCTCTACAAAAGCAATTTAAAGCTCTTTCAAGGCGCATTAAAAATTTGACCTCTACAAGAGCAGAGCGCAAATCGGGGGTTGAGGCGCTTTTTCTATGTGATTATGCGCATTATCGAAAGTGTGTTAAATAGCGAGTTTTAATTTACCGCAGCCGTTAAAGCGCCTTATGACCATGTAAACAAGCGATTCTCTGCATTAAACCTCTAAAGCGCGTTTCATACAACTGGTAAGGCAACCTGTTATACGCTCAACCGCCTCCCGCATATAGTGATTTGCCATAACAGCGATTGCGAGAAGATGCACATAATCGGACAACCAGGCGTCAAACTGAATTCTTGTAGAGGGGACCATGGACTCCTCTGCTAAAGGCAGAGCTGTGTCCCTCCTTCCTCCCAATGACCCCAAAAGAGGAGCTCCAAATCATGTGTCTTACATTGCTTCAACCATTTGTATAAGTATGGCTACAATTGTTCACTGGACTATAATCCAAAAATGGGCGCCCTACCCACAGATCAATTTTTGAGTCCATATGGTGGAAATGTGTGAACATTACCAGATGACCCTTCCTTGCCAACCCCTCCGCCTCGTCCTCTCTGGAGGACAAAGAAAGCCATTGGAACGTCGGTCGGGCTCAAGATTCAGGATAGACCCCAACCAACGGAATGAATCACGTTGGATCTGTTTCCTGCCGGATGAAGACCCCCAGTGGGAAAACACCTCTCGTTTCTTCATGACATTGCTTCTTCTGCCTCTAATTGCTCCTCAGTGTCTCTTAAGATAATTGCAGCATGCAACAGAAATTGCTTGTTTTGCCTCCCAGATTTGGGGGTAGGGGTGAGGTTGCTATCTGCATTTTACTATCATATTTGGGTTAAGGCCTGTTTGCCCTAGAGCAGGGATGGGGAACCTCATGCCCAGGAGCCAAAATCCAGCCCCCTGAGGTCCCAGTCCAGCATGCCAGGCTTCCCCCACAGGCCACCCCCACACCATGCCCCTCCCCCTTCCTCCCACCAAACGCTTAGTGGCTTCCTGGCTTGTGTGAAATATTTTCCCCATTCTAAACCGCTGGAAAAACCTCTCCGAAGGCTGAGTAACAGCTTGAAGCTTCAGCAACATGCTGCCGGTTATTGCCCTGTGGGCCCGCTACTGGAATGTAGCTTCCCTGAAATGGAAAGTGGCTCCCCAGCCCTGCCCTAGTAGAGGGATACGCAGCCACAGCCGCCAGGGAATTTGGCTGGCCCAGCTCTTACCATCTAATTGCAGGACCAGAGAGATGCTCTCGTCTTCCAGGCCATTGACCAGCTGGCAGCGGTAGCGGCCCTCATCATCCAGTGCCACGTTGGAGATGGTGAGCGAGGCATCATAGCGGTGGCGGCGCCTCAGGTGGGCCCGGCTGCCCAGCGGACCGTAGGTTTTATGATGGACACCGTTGGTGATCAGGATGGTGACTTCCATGTATTCGGCCGGCTCCACCTTGCTCCACCTGACCTTATAGTTTTGGGGCAAAGCCTGCAGAACGCAAGGCAGGGTGGCAGTGGCTCCTCTCTGGGTGTGCACGGTCTTGCTCATTGGCTCCAGCAAGTATTGGAGGGGCACAGGCGTGGCTGTGGGCAGGGGAAGGGGAAGCAAGAGCCTCATCAACGGGGCTGCAAACAGAAGTTGGAGTGACAGACTCCAAGGCAGTCTTGCATTTACATTCAATAATTGGCTTTTTAAAATTTCTCCCTCCCTGGAGATTCCCTGGCTGGCTGGCTGCAACTTGTCTCTGGCACACATGCAGGTAAATGTATGCGCATGGACGCGCATGTATCACATAGTGCACAGGTGGCTATTTCAGCCTTTGCAGCTGCTGGGGATGTTTTGAACTGTGGGTAACACATTCCAGGACAATCATGACTTTTAGTATGTACCTTTAACCAAAAGCATGATTATATTGTTGGCTTTAATTCAATGGTGGACATGGGCTCCTGCACAGTAAAACAATACAGTTGGTGGAAGCCTTCACAGTGTGTGTCTGTATGTGGGATGGGGTAGGGTGGGATTACAAGAGGTCCCTCTTTCCAGCTGTAAAATGTTGGAGGAAGTAGTTTTGTATCAAGCTGAAGACTGGGAAGGATTTGATTCTAAAATAGCAGTTTAAGTGTTTCAGATTTCTGAATCCTGATCTCCAGGGTCCTGCCTTTATGGCACCGTATTGCCTCCACTTTGCTGCTAAACCCAGTGGTTTTGCTGCTGTAGGGTGGCAGCAAATAATCTTGATGGCAGGAGGCAGTGCTGGCTTTCTGGTAGCCATCCAGCCTGGCTTCTGTCAACCAATTAGGGCTTGCCATCTGCCCTAGAATGCCCCCAGCTTGACGCCAGAGTGAGGCCACACAGCGCTGTCATGACCTTGGTTTGAAGAAAAAAGTTGGGGAAAGTCCCCAACTTTTTTAGCATGGAGCTTTGTATAAAAGCCCTGCAGTGGCTGCAAGTTGGCGGCTGTGTCATATAACCAGTGCAGCAGCACCACGCAGCCACCCCGGGGCAAATAAACCATGTAGACAACCCCAAGTTCATGCTGTTGATGTTTGTATGTGATTGTGCTGTGGTGAATATTTCTCCCACATTTTTTTCCAACCATTCCCATTCAATTTGTCAGAAAAGGAATTGCCTTTGAAAAGAAATTAAAAGGGGAAGAAAATTTTGGAGAAATTCTTATGGGTTGGGTTGGGGTTCTTGTGCTTACCTTACTTACGAGGTGGCTGAGGAGTGTGTGTGTGTGAGAGTGTCCTGCCTTTCTTTGTACAACCCTCACTCAGGTAGCCTGTAGCCTCCTTGGCTTTCCACACTTCAATTAAAGTCCAGGGGAAGACACAATGGAGTGATTTCTCCTGTAGGGCTTTTTGGCTCTGGAAGTACAGGCAAGCTTAGGAAGCTGCAGAGCGAAGGAGAGACATGTAATAGAAAGAAAGCACACACACAGCACCCTCGGCCACCTCACAGTGATCAAGCTCAAAAACACCACCAAAATGAATTCAAAATAAGCTATAGAACATCCTGTGAATGAAGCAGAAAAGTAGAAGCCTCTTTAAGAGTCTCAAGTTACAGGAAGCCAGATTCCATCTGGGCAACAGGAAAAACTTCCTGACTGTTAGAGCAGTACAACAATGGAACCAATGACCTAGGGAGGTGGTGGGCTGTCCCACATTAGAGGCCTTCAAGAGGCAGCTGGACAACCATCTGTCAGGGATGCTTTAAGGTGGATTTCTGCACTGATCAGGGGGTTGGACTCGATGGCCTTATAGGCCCCTTCCAACTCTACTATTCTCTGATCTTAAGAAAGGAGGGAAAAAACTTTCAGGAACCTAGAGGACAGATATTGGCACAGCACCAGCTGCACCTCTTCCCTGGAGCTGGATACAACACTGCCCCCCTCGCACCTGCATTGTGGGGGGTGCAAATTGGGGCCAGGCTGCCAACACAGTGGACGTACTGCAAAAGAGAAACACCCTTAGGAAAAAGAAAGGAGCTGTGCTACACCCGCCGCTGGTGGTGAGCCTTGCCTGTGAGAAACTGCTGGGGAATTTCTCCTCCCCCTGGAGAAACTCAGGAAAATTGTTTCCCCAATTTCTCTGCACACAAAGAGAGTGGAGAATTTTGAGGGGCCATTTGCTCATGGTGTAGTCCCTGGGGATGGTTGTTTGGCTGGTCTCAAGGCCTCCTGTCTAGGCTGACCATATGAAAAGGAGGACAGGGCTCATATAACTTTAACAGTTGTAGAGAAGAGGTAATTTCAGCCAGTGTAATTTGTATGCAATTAGTTCCTGGTGAAATTCCCTCTTCATCACAAGAGTTAAAGTTGCAGGGGCCCTGCCTTCTTTTGTATATGGTCACTCTAGTATAGTGCCTGCAACTTTAACAGTTGTGATAAAGAGGGAATTTCATCAGGAACTAATTGCATACAAATGACACTGGCTGAAATTCCCTTTTCTCTACAACTGTTAAAGTTACATGAGCCCTGTCCTCCTTTTCATATGGTCAGCCTACTCCTGTCATCTGTGCCATGTTACGTGCATCACCAGGTAATGTCCTGTGTTCATATGGGGAGAGTTTTTTTACACACCTGGATTCCCAGTTGGCCTCTGGTAGATCATGAGAATTCCAGGAACAGAGGAGAGACACAGGGAAGCCAGGACCAGAAGCGGATGCATCCTTCAGCAGCACATGAGGGGCTTGCCTGCAAAATGAGGGACACACCATTGATCCATGGTGACAAGGGCCCCAGCCCATAGGAGTCACATGTCAGCATATAGGGATCCTTCACCCCCTCTCCCACGCACATCCTGACTAGGAATGTTGTACTGGAATCAGGCAAATCCCAGATCCCAAGCTGGGTCTGGCTGATCCAGGCAGAATTCACGATTCAGCAAAGCCAGGGTCCTCTGAATCGTCCTGGAGAAAATCTGATTCCTCCCAAGGTGTCCTATAGCCAGGGGGTGTCTCTGGGGTGGGTGGAGAACAGCTCTTGCCATCTGCCCTGCCACTCTCCCCACAGCTTAAGGTAAAGGGACAGAGTGGGAAGAGCAGCCCCTCCCTGCCTGAAAGAATGGAGGTCAGATGAGGGCTGCTCTGATGACTATAAAAGAAGTGAATGGGGGTTTATGGTTGCACCATGAACCAGGCCCATAGCCAGGGGTGAGTTAAGGGGGACTGCCCCCCTACTGTTTTGCCTCCCCCAGAACATTTAAGCTGGCTATAGGTCTGCCATGAACTACTTTAGCACTGTGTGTGCACATGTGTGCATAAAACACAGCCACACAACAAAAAAATAAAGAAAATTGCCAACGAAAAGGGAGAAAGGGGATCCCTGTAAATGCCCAGCAAACTTTATAGCTCCCCAGTGCACACCAGCAATACAGCAATACACTTTCATGTATTCTATCAAGTAAAGTGTCATCTTGCCACTCAAAGCCTTGCACATATTTGTGACCTTCGGATGGCCTAATAATAAAGGTACTCCAGTAGTATGGATTTTGTGATCCATCAAAAATGAAACATTTATTGCTTCTGTGATTTTGGAAGTGTCATCTGAGGGAGAAATAAAGCAAACAACCCTCCTGCCAGAGCCTGTCTTTTTTCAGAATAACTCTATAACACCTGCACCCATCTTTCTGAAATGTTACAAGTTACTTTCTGAGTGGTATCTCTACAATGTATGTCTATAAATTACCCACAGAATTGTTCACAGGAGTGTGGGGAGTGAATCAATGCTCAGTTCCTACTCAAAACAACTTTAATGGCAAGTAGCACAAGAATCCCTGCACCCATCTTTATGAAATGTTGCAGGTTTCTTCCCTAGGAGCCCCCATATGGTGTTGTCATACAAATTGCCCACAAAAGCATAACAAATCCTATTAAAAAAACCTAAACTGTGATGGCTGCCCCACCACCTTGCACTTATCTGACTAAAAACTGGCAAACTTCATCCCTTCAGAACAGTGGCTATGCCTGCAAATTTCATTCCATGCTACTGAATGGCACATTCCCTGTACTACAAGGTATGTCTCAATAGGCCCCAAGAATCCTCCCTTCCTTTTCGCTTTTCAAGCCTTCCTGGTCAAAGAGCAAAGCAGAAGAACGTAAGAACCGTGCTTGATCTGACAAGGGCTCATCTAACCCCAGCATCCTGCTTCCAAACCTGTCCAGCCAGATGCTTCTGGGAAGAACACAAGCAGAGCTTGAGGGAGAGGCCTTTCTCAAATGTTTGTTTCCAGTATTTGATATTCTGAGCTCAGAACATGGAGGGTCCGTTTCATTTTCATGCCTCATAGCTATTGATAGACACGATGTCATGAATCATAAACATATCTAACCCTTAACATAACAATGCCCTAAAGCTGGATCAGACTGAGGCTCTATTTTGCCCAGCTTCCTGTGTCCAACATTGGACAGCCAGATGTTTCCAGGAAGCCCCACAGGCTTGAGAAAAACATAAAGGCAGTGAAATCTGAGATACAAGGGGGAGGATGGAATTGATCTGGACCCTCCTTGTGCCACTCACCTGATTCCACTCACTCCATTCCCAACCAAATTCTTTGAAAACATGGATCTTGGAGAAGAATAAATCCTGCATGATATTGCTTGTCCTGCATAATTCATATCATTTACAGAATCTGGGGTTCCCTGCTTAGAATTTGGAAATGTTTTTGGCATGGTTTATATTTTTTTAAAAACCACACTTTTGAAAACCATCCAGTTGCCACAAGAAAGGAATAGTGAGAGTCAGACAACGCCATAGGAGGATCAAGAGGTCTCCACCCTCAATACTGTACCTCTTTATATAGATGGTTAAATCTTCTAGCAACTTTGAAGAGATGGCTGTGGAAGCCCTTGGGAGTCACCAGACCTGTAGCCTCTCATCCAAGAGCCCCAAACCAATTCAGGAACATGTCTCCATGGAGTGAAGAGCTGTTCTTCCTCCAAATCCAGTCTCATGGCAAACATATCCCACTGCAAAGGTCAAAAAGAAGAATGAAAGGTCACCTCTGCTAATGTTGCCAAGGTAGATTCCTTGGATGGCAAACATTCTGTCCACATCAGGGCTGATTGGGCCTCATGGAGAATTCCTTATGCTGGTGAACTCAGTCATGGAGAGCTTGAGAGACTTTGAAAACAGCAAATACAGATGTCCTCTGTAGGCAGATTATGTACCATTATTCCTCAGCCTTGAAGGGAGAGCAGCATCTTTGGCTCCTCTCTCCCCCCATTATATGTAAGGTCCCCATCAACAGTTTACACATTTTTCTGTTTTGTTCCCCCCCTTCCCAAGATTTTTTTTTTTTAAAGAGGAAACAATTTCCCATTGTTCTGCTTGGCAAACAGAGCAATTCTCAGCAAACAAGCTTGGCTTTATTCAAAGGGAATTCAGAGAAAATGTCAACACAGTTCTAATGCCAGCTACTGGTACCTTCTCTGGGCCCACTGCTCAAGTTGAACATCTTGGTAAACAAGCCAAGGTACCTTTGGGGTTGCTTGAAGCCCCAGAGATTTTCCCACAATGCACCAGCTTAGAACACCTCCCATTCCAAGATTGTGAAGCTGTGCTCAAATTCAAATTTAGTATTCTGGCTATTGAAAGAGAAACCAAAGTTCCCATAATGCACCAGGCATTATGTATTAGTCATTTTGGTGGAAATCCAAATGGTCACCCTGAAAGACATGCTCTCAGCCTTGGAAGCTTACATTTCCCAAATGCTCTGAGGGTTTCTGAATATTAGTCAGCTTTCCTTCATTTTTGAAAGCCAGCTGCACAGGCCACCTACAAATGGCAACACTGACCGTAGACATTCAGGCAGCCCACCACCCCCGCCCCATCCCGAAGGAGCTAACAAGGGGCCTCTTCTGGTAGGAAAAGGGCAACCCAGATGTCACATTACCTTCAGATTTTGCTGCCAAACATTTATGATGGGACTAGATGCTGTAAACTTTATCTATCTATCTATCTATCTATCTATCTATCTATCTATCTATCTATCACATTTGTATGCTGCACAAAGCCAAGATTGAGTCTAGCTTTAAAGTCTGTGGGTGGGAGGGAGAAGTTAGAGAGAGAGGGAGAGAGGGAGAGGGAGAGGGAAGTTAGAGACAGAGGGAGAGGGAGGGGGAAGTGAGTGAGAGAGAGAGAGAGAGAGAGAGAGAGAGAGAAGGAAAGGGAGGGGGAGTCGTGCTAAGTGGTTGGTGATTTGGGTTGCTTTGATCAGCATCTCCTCCAGCTCTACCATATCCTTTTAGTGATATGGTGACCAGCATTGTATTTGTGAAAATAGCAACAGGCACCAGATCTCTCCATGAAATGCAGCTCTTTATTATGGCTCAGTTCGGACAACACGCTAATCAATGGAGGGGGGAAGAGGCAACCGTCAGTTGTGTTGCTTATTGTGTCGTGTGGAGGGCAACACACAACGCACACAAAACTGACAGTACGCTATTTTGGGCAATTAAACAACAGAGAAAAATAACAGGCTTGCACATTATTTATCCCGAAATCCATTGTTTAAAGTGTCGTGTGGAGGGAACCCCCCTCTCTCCGTGTACTATTCTGTTTGGTCATAGAGTTCGCTGGCCGGAGCAGCCGAAAAAACCCCAGCTGCTCCAATACAGCCAGCGGAAGTTGCAGTGAATGATGGGATATCACCGGAGGACTGAGGGAGGGAAGGATACGCAGCAGCCCAGAAGGACACCGGGACTTTCAGCTGCACGATAGGGGAAGAGGCAACATGTCGTGTGGTGGGCGCTGCAAAAATAACGCACTGTGAGTATGCTATTCCCCCCTCCACTGCCTAAAGTGTCGTCCGAACTCAGCCTATTACAACTCACTGAGAAAACCATGGGCAGAAAAACTTGGATTCCTCCTAACAAGTATTAATGTAACTGCTGTGGGTCACCAGTCCATCTGGCCCATCTGGGCTTCTCTTGCAAAGGGAAGTGCTTCTTCTAGGTCACTCATGTGGCCTATTTGGGCTGGCCCTTTTGGCTTGTTTCTGAACGAGACAGAGCTTTAATAGCCTACCCAGCCTTAATCCAAGCCAGGCAACATCATATACGCTGTAGTCCTCCGATAGGCCTGGCTCAGCTGTGGCCTCAGCAGAGCAATTTTGCAGGTCAATCAGTGGTATTGGCACTTTCTGGGGATGGTGGAGAGGAACCCAAGTTGTTGGCAGCAGGGCGGCATTTTTTAAATGAGTCTGTGTCCATTGTTTGTGATAGGGATGTGTACAGTCCAAAAAATCGAATCGGAATCGGAATTGTTGTTGTGGATCGGATCAGAGGTTTATTGGATCAGATCTGATTCCAATCCGAAAATCAGATATCCGATTTTTGGATCGGATGCCTTTTAGTCCCTTTAGACTTGATTTGGGGGGGGGGGGAGTCTGTATCTTTTAAGACAGAATCATGAAACTTTGTACAAGTGCAGATGGGATGTTGCCAGTCATGTGCCCAGAATTGCAGACACAGGGGTGCAGGTGTTACTTGTAAATAAGCCTTCAAAAGTCACTTTTTCACCAGTCATCTGTTCCTTTTTCAATTTACTCCTATGTCTCAGGGTCACGTTTAAAATGGGTTTTTGGCAGGTAAGAACATCGTAGACCATGTCCCCAGTTGGGAAGCGCACTGAAGGGCTGTATGTAAGTAGCTCTACTCCCTTTTGCGGACACAGGGACACAGTTTAACTGAAATGGAATTGTGAAAAATGGGTTTGCCCACTGTAAAGTGCTTTCATTAGATCCCATCCCCAGAAACTGAACTCGAACTTGGGGAGCATATAGAAGGGCTGAACGTTGCTCTGCTCCCTTTTCACAGACACAGTGGCATGTTGCTTAATGGAACTGTTAAAAATGGCTTGTGCTGGTAAGTCCATTGGAAAGTGCTCTTTCATTAGATCCTGTCCCCATAAACACCACACTAATGTGAGGAGCGCACATTCGCCCCCGTTTCACAGACACAGGGGCACGGTTTAACTTGAATGGCAGGCATTTTATTGAACTTTGGGGACTCTGCTGATGCTTCCTCGAGGGGAACACCAGCATCCCTTGGCTTAAGCAAGCGGAGCGGCAGGCTCTACTCGCAGGTGAGATCTGGCAGACAGCAGCAACAGCAGCAGCAAACAGGCATTCAAAGGGTGAAGTCAGGAATGGAGGGGACTCTGCTGATGCTCCCTTGAGGGGAACAGCAGCATCCCTTAGCTTAAGCAAGTGGAGCAGCGTGCTCTACTTGCAGGTTGGATCTGGCAGACAGCAGCAACAGCAGCGGCAGACAGGCATTCAAAGGGTGAAGTCAGGAAGTAGGATGTGGCAGGCAATCATGGGCAGATGGGCAGTCTGGATTCCCGTCTCTTCTGGGCAGTGTGGCACAGAGTTCCATGGGCTGAAAAAGAAGAAAAAATTAAGAATAAATAATAATACTTTAAAAACTAGCTCCCACTTCAGCTGGCATGTTGCCTGTCCTGTGTGCCCATGCCCAATTACGCACACAGAGCTGCATGTTTACACAGAAGTAAGCTTGCAGAAAGCACTGCTTCAGGTAGTTTTCGGGTGCCCCTTCATCCAGAAGACACTTACCTTACTCATGAGGGTGTTGTGGATAGGCGGGCCACTTCCAGGCAGGTGGGCGGGCACAGCAGCACGGGCACATCCAGGCAGGCAGGTCTTTGGGCAGAGGTGGGCACAGAGGCAGAGTGCCAGGTGCTGGCGCATAGCACAAGTAAGCAATAGAGCCATGGGTCCGGCCCACGAGATCTGGCTACTTCACAATAGCAGCAAACTGGCAGCCAGGCTGTTTTTTTCAATTGTGTAGCCAAAACGCAACACATAGGTCCAAAAGACACAGAAACAGTGGATGCTTTGGCATCCACTCAATGTAGGAGCCTGGAAGAGGAATCCTTTTGTTCCTTCCTTCACAGTTGTGTTACTCGGAAGTAAGCCTTCTAAACCAACATTCTCTGGAGCCTATGACGTGGTTGTTTTTCAAGATACATACATGGAAGTGTGGGACCTTACAGATGGCTTTGAGGGACTCATCTGAGGCCAATTTCAGAGTCAGAGGTGCATGCGTTACTGCATCTGCTTGCCCAATCCTGGCTTCCCGGGCTTCCCGAACTTCCGACACCATTTTCACCCACCCCGTCCGGGAATTCTGCCCACACAGCCCATCCTTGATGCGCGGATCACACATGGTGGCCAACATGTACTGCCTCTCAGTGTAGAGGGGCTGGACCCAGCGTGCTAGGCCTTCCCTCAGCCTTGTCACCACTTCCTGAACCTCTGGCAGGAAGCGCCTGCCGGTGATGGGATCCACGGCCTCCAGAAACTCACCTGGAGTTTCTGGAGGCCTCCAGAAACTCAACTCACCTCCAGAAACTCAACTGGAGATGCCTGGCCACAGGGATCACCTGGCTGAGGAGGGCACTGCTACTATTCAGGGTCTCGGTGGCCTCAAGGAACGGCTTGGGGACCACCAGAAGCTGGGACATGGCCTCCCATTGCTGCCTGGACAGTGGGGTCTGGATGCCAATGTCCCTGACCCTGAACATCTCGTGGACAACACACTGTTGCTCCACCATACGCTCGAGCATGAGGTAGGTGGAGTTTCAACATGTTGCCATGTCCTGCACGAGACAGTGCTGCAGAAGTCCCAGCTCCTGCTGCTTCTCCCGCAGCAACCAACTGTCCTTCACACTATGGAGGAAGTGCCTGGCCACCTTCCTGCAGTTCTCCAGGAGATTATGGATTGGGGGAGGGAGAGGGGCCTTGCTGCCTCCAAGGTCATCCTTCACCATCAGGTTGAAGACATGTGCGATGCAGCAGATGCCCTCAATTCCACCATCGTGCACTGCCTTCACCATGTTGACTCCCCTGTCCGTGACCATGTACCCGTGGGTGTGCTGATGCCTGGCCAGCCACCCCTCCACCATGCGGTTCATGGCCTCCGTTATCTCCACCACTGTGTGGGACTGGTCCATTACTTCTGTATGAAGAAGGGCCCAGCAGTAGCCCTCCTTCCCCGTCCTCGAAGTCCTGGGTGCTTCCTGCCCTGAGGCTCCCCACCAGTGAGCCAGCAGGGACAGGTAAGAGTGCACTCCACCCTTGCTGGACCAGATGTCTGAGGTGGTGCACCTTCTGTGCCTGTGCCTGGCACAGATGACCCAGAACTAACTCCCTGCATGCCCGGTACAAGGAGGGCACCACCCACCTGCTCAGGGTGGTGTGACACGGTGACTTGTAGTATGGCTCCACAAGAGCCAACAGCCTCTTGAAGCCTGCATTGTCAATGAGGCTGAATGGCTGGTCATCCAATGCCACGATCTCACCAATGCAGTTGGTGATCTGGTTGGGCATTGGAAAACGCCACCTCATGGCTCCATACTTCCCCCACCCCATCTCTTCCATGGTGGCCTAGTAAAGCCTCTTGGGGATGGTTGCTCAAGAGCTGGCAGAACTTCCAGCAGGAGCCTTCTGCTTGCCCTTACTACCACCAGTCTGCTGTGAGGTGCCCGCCTCGGTCCCAAGCAAGACAGACTGGTGGTGCCTCTGCATATGCTGGTTGAGGTTGGTGGATGATGAAGTGCCCTGGCATTTTACCCCTGCTCACAGACATCTTGCAGTGGCGACAGACAGCAAAGCAGGAATCCACTCCCACCTCAGAGTGGTCCCACACCTTGCTTGTCTGTCGCTTATGTGGTGACACAGATGGCCTGCCGGTGCCTTCACTCTGGGATGTCACCACAGGAGCAGAGGTACAAGTGGAAGAGGGGATGGATCCTGGAGAGAGAGGCTCTGCCGCTGCCTGCTCCTCCTCCTGCCCCACATCTCAACCATGCTGAGGACTTCCAAAATGTCTGGGAAAAGTTCCCTCAGTGGGCTCCCAGCCTCAACCACTGTAGAAGGCACTGGGGATACTCCTTCTTCAAGGACACTGCTGCTGCTACCAGCACCTGTCTCAGAAACAGGTGCTTCAAAGAGTGCCCTGCAGGCCCTACTTACAGTTGCCTCTGCTGCTGCCTGCTTCTGCTGCCCCAGTGAAGAAGGGTGCCTGATTTTAACTGGGGACGTGGAAGCCTGCCTGCTGCTGGTCCCAGTAATAGCATGGCACTCAGAGCGACCTCTCCCAAGCCCTGCCTTAGCAGTGCCACGTTTCATTTTGAACTTTAGTATGTGCTGCTTTGCCAAGTACTGTTATGTATGCTGTGTAGCAGCAGGCTACAAGCCCAGCAACACACACTCACAAGCACGTACACACACACACACACACACAGAAAGAGAGAGAATATAGAAATATTATTATTATTTGTTTGGTTTTTTTCAAAGAGAACGAGAAAAACACACACACTCACTCCCAGAGACAAACTACAGGTATTTTTAAGACAAACTGAATTAACAGACAAACAAACAAACAAACAAACAAACAGACGTGCTATAACTAGGAGAAAGGAAGGCAAGAGAGAGAAAGCGAGAGAAAGCACAAGGAAAGCTGCAGAAAAAGACCAGAAAAACCTCCAAACTCCACCAAAATCCAATATCACTTCCAGCTCCAAAACACACTCCTTCCACTCCAACTAAACCCCACAGAGAGCCAAAAGGGAAAGAACGAGAATATATACTGGGTTTCTACTAAGCCCTCCTCCAGCATTGCGACTGGAGGCTGCAGGAAATCTTTAACCAGATTGGGTGATGCATTGATATAGTGTAAAGCACAATTGGTGGATCAAGCTGTCAAACACACAGCCTCCCCCCCTTTTATGGAAATTTAAAATAATAAACCACTCATTGCCACTAAAGTCTTGCACCAATTTCTCTGGAATTTTTCACACATGAGTAGACACATCCAATCTCCTATGTCAGGGAGTTTCAACTTTCTACCTCTTAAAATAAAAAATACCGCATATTATTTTTCTAAGTCCACTGTCAGTTTAAAACACCATAAAATGGAGGTCCGATCCTCCAATTTTTTTCCAATCTGGGTCCCATTGTATCGGATTGGACGGTTCATAGGATCAGGATCAGATCAGATCATTTTTTCTGATTTTGGATGGACCGCTGCACATCCCTAGTTTGTGAGTTGACCATCTGAGAAGCTTCGTGTGAAGGTTCATGCATATAAATGCGTCCCCCTGGCAGGTCCACGCAATGTCCCCAGAACTGTCCACCTGCAGTCTGCCCTTCCTATGAGACAGGAGGCATGAAAAGACATTGGGCCCCTCATTAGTACTGCTCACGTAATGTTGCAGAGAGAAAGCACCAGAGGAAACACAACTCAGCAGAGGCCCCTTATGGAAGGCAAGGTCCTGGACACAGCTCTGTTTGGAAGACTTCTCAGATCACCTCAAAAGCTGGACCTTTAAAAAGCACTTTATTAGCAAATTGGCAAGGGAGAGTCATTATTCCAGTGTATTTCAGTAATAGCTATTTATGAGGGTTACGATAGTTTAAAGCAAATGTGGTAGGAAAGAAAGGCAGGTGTGGCATAACATGTTATGGCTCTTCATGGGTGAACGGGAGAATGTGAAGGAGAGGGTGGTGTTCCGTGAAAGAGCCCTTACTCCTTTGGGAGAGGTGCTTCAGTTGCTACTTCCACATGGCTGCTGGTCTTTCTTCCATACTTTCCACAGCTGTGACATCCACAATGGCAGGTGGAACCCACTGTGTGAACCAGGTCCATACTTTCAAGCCGACATTGATCCCTGTGGAGAGAATGTCCAGAGATTCCTGGATGTCAAAGCAGAGCTCAGCTCCTGCTCTTTCTTGAACTGCTGGTCTCTCAACAGAGCATGATCATTTTTCATATGCAGCTCAACAGAAAGAGAAGCATGTTGGGGTATTATTTGGATTCTCATGAAATGGCTTTGGCACATGAGGCAAGAAAAGCAGAATAAACAGAACCTGATCTCTTCAGGTGCTTCAGGGGGAGAGATGCTGTGCCATCAAGGGTGAGCTATTCCACTGCTCCCCTCCCCCCCTCCCGCATGCCTGGAGACTTTAAAAGCAAGGCTGGAGCTGAAGTTTGGGAGGCGCTGCTTTAGGGGGAGAGATGTTATTCCAACCCAGTTGTGGTTTTTTCCTTATCTGTTCTGTTTTGCTGTAAACTTGTATTCAGGGCTGTGCAAAGGGGGGAGGTGTCAGTGGGCCAGTTGGCCCAGGGCCCACGATTTTGAGGGGGCACTCCGACAAGGAGGTCCTCCCCAGCTTACGCTACTGCTTCCATAGCGTAAGCAGCCCATTGAGAAGAGAGCAGCCTGCCTTGTGGAAACAGCGCAGAAGCCGTCCATTGTGAATACCACGGTCAGACTACAAGCTCCAGAGGGCCATATGCCTCATGTGGGACGGGGATATATGTGCCTTGAGGTGTTGTAAAGCAGGTTTAATATGAAGGTGTTATGTAGAATGGGCATGTTGGTGGGCACGCCCCCTTGGGGCGGCCATGTTGTCCTCCTTTTTTGAAATGGGGGGACACACACTTCCCATCTGTTGTACTTAGTATATTTTTGAGTACTATTGTGATATTATTGTTTAGTATATTGTTAAATATTTTTGTAGTATAATGTTGAATATTTTTTGTGATATTTCTACTGTAAACTTTCATTTTGTAAACCGCTCAGAGAGCTTCGGCTATGGGGCGGTATATAAATGTAATAAATGAAATGAAATGAAATGAATGAAAACCCACTTTTCAAAGGTCAATGTGCTATAGAATTCACCTTAATTTGGGTTGAGTGGTTGAATCCTGGTAGTAGAAAAGAATGTCATCAACCCCATAGACACTGCTCAGCCAATGAGAGAGGCTTGCTCCCCACCCCACTCCATGCTCCTCAGCTCAGGGAAGTTTCATGGGGGAGTAATGCGATTGCTTTCCCTAAATGCTCTGAAACCAGCAGCAAGGCTGCTGCTGCCCCCGCTTCCTGACCACAAACTAAGCTTCCTCCTCCTGCCCATTCTTCCATGAATAAGAATGGCAGGCTGGATACTCTGACTGGCGAAAGCAACAAATACACAATGCAGGGTGCAGGCTGTGTGCCCTACTAGTGGGAAAACAGGGAATGGGGGATGGGTGGCTCCACCCCTTGACCACATCACTGCCAGGCAATAGCCACAGCCACATCACAGAGGCATGCTCAGGATTTAATGTGGGAGGATGGGGCACATTGCAGCCGAACCACTTGGGAGCCACTTTAAGTAAAAACACAGACTAAGACCCCCTCTAGATGGATTCTGCCTGGTTAGCCGATTATGCGCATAATCGCTGAAGCGCTTTATCGTAAATGCTTGTACGCACAACTGGTGGCCTTACCGGTTGTTTGAAATGCGCTGTATAAGTAGTTAATGCGGAGAATCGCTTGTTCACATAGGCAAAATGTGCTTTAACGGCCGGAGCAAAATAAAACTCGCTATTTAACGCGCATTCGATAATGCACATAATCGGAGAAATAAAGCGCCTCAACTCCCGATTTACGCTCCGCTCTTGTAGAGGTAAAAATTTTAATGAGACTTCAAAGAGCTTTAAACGTCTCGTGTAGAGGCAGCCTGAAAGGAGTTTCTGAAAGTGCCGTTTTTCCAGGTTTGCTGCAGATTGGCGACAGTGACATCTGTCACTAAGGACCCTGACTCACTGTCGCCCCACAGTGAATCGGCTGTGTTGATTGGCTCCAGGAAATAATGCCTTGTTTGCCCATTGACCAACTTGCTGTCCATTCCTTGAAACAATCCTCCTCAAAGTGTCCATTTGCTCAGCTTGCCCTTTTGCCTGGAGTCTGCAAGGCACAATGGTGAGGTTACTGTTGGCAACAACTTGGAATGTGCCTAAGGCGAATGGCCCACTGGTGCCTGGAACCCCATAAGTTGCAAACCGTTGGTGGGAAATTGTTAGGGATTCCTGGATAAAATGGATTATCTAGATCCATTTCAATCTGGCTTCAGACTTGGCTATGGGAAAGAAACAGCTTCAGTTGCCTTGGTGGATGACCTACGCCAGGAACTGGACAGGAGGAGTGTGCCCCTGTTGGTTCTGCTGGACCCCTCGGCAGCTTTTGATACTATCAACTAGGGATGCGTATCATATTGTTCTGATGTCTGATAATGATCCAATAAGGCCGTTATTGGACATCCAATTAACAATAACAATAATTTTCTAAGGAGGCCCTATCTGATCGAATCCAAAATCCTTAGGTCCGATAACTATCAGATATATCGGATTTTCAGACTGCCAGTTTAGGGCTGGACCTTCCTTCCCCCCTTCCACTCACACTCCTTACCTGCGGCCTTGTCCGCTGCCATCCACTGCTTCCAGACTACTGAGAACTACCGTATTTCATCGATTCTAAGACACACTTTTTCTCCCATGTTTACATCTTTAAAAACGCGGTGCATCTTAGGATTGATGGCGACTTAGAATCGCCGGATTTCTCCCGCGTTTTGCAGAAGGCACTAGGGCTCTGCATACCCCCCCCCTGCAACTCGCCCTAGCAGGTCCCGAGGGACCCCACAAGGCCAGTCAGGAGTCCCCCCTCCCCACTCACCTTGATTGCTGCTGCCTTGGCCTGGGAAGGCTTCAGTACTCCTCGGCCTCCTTCCCAGTACTGAAGCCTTCCCAGGCCGAGGCAGCAGTGATCAAGGGGAGGGGGGAGGGGGGACTTGCAGGGCCCTAACCCTCCCCCCTCACCTCCATTGCTGTTGCCCACCCTCGCTGCCACTGCCGCTGCCGCCGCCACTGCTCCACACCGCTGGCAACGATCGCCTTGGCCTGGCATCGTTACTGGGAACTACGCCAGATCGTGGCCTAGTTCCCAGTAACGACGCCTTGCCAGGCCGAGGTGAGTGCTGGCAGCGGCGCAGAGCAGTGGTGGCAGCAGCAAGGATGGGCGATGGAGGTGAGGGGGGAAGGGGGAAGGATGGAAGTGGTGCTGAAATTAAGATGTGTCTTAGAATTGACGCAAAGCTTTTTCCCTGTTGGTTGCACTGAAATTAAGGTGCATCTTACAATCGATGGTGTCTTAGATTCTATGAAATACGGTAGGCCACAAAACCTAATTCTCAGTAGTCCGGAAGCAGCGGAGACAGTGGGGGATGGCCACAGGTAAGTGGGGACCCCTCCCCCCTCCCCTCCCCCCCCACTCGCACTCATCCTGTGGCCTTCCCCGTCAGCGCTGGTGGTCCAGAGTACTGCGAAACAGGCTTTCTGGCCTGTTCCTCAGTACACCAACACGCCGAGTGATAATGTCATCATTCGGCACACTCAGTACTACAGTAAATCATCACTCAGTACTACAGACCAGCAGTGGCGGTGGCGGCAGCAAGTAAGGAGTGCGAATGGGGGGAGGGAGGGAGTGCTGGTCCAGTGTTTTTCCCCATAGGCTTGCATTGGGGGAAAGCTTTCTTTCCCCCAATGCAAGCCTATGGGGAAAACACCTGAAATGGCGGTCCGTAATCGGATCAGAACTTCTGATATTTATCGGATATCGGATCCGATCAAATCTGGGAACCTCTCCGATATGATCGGATCCAATATTTTTAATATCGGAAACTCCAATTCGATTACGATTCTGATATTTCTGGCAGTGCACATCTCTACTATCAACCATGGTATCCTTCTGGGCCGCCTCACTGGGATGGGACTCAGAGGCACTGCTTTACAGTGGTTCCACTCATTCCTGGAGGAACAGACCCAGAAGCTGGTGCTAGGGGACTTCTGTTTGACTCCTTGGCCATTGGCCTGTGGAGTTCCTCAGGGTTCCATTTTATCCCCCATGCTATTCAACATATACATGAAACCATGGGGACAGGTTGTCTGGAGTTTTGGGATTTGGTGCCACCAGTACACCAATTACACCCAACTGTACTTCTCCTTTCCACCCAATTCCAAGGAAGCTGTTTTGGTGTTAAACCAGTGTCTGTCGGCAGTAATGGACTGGAAGAGGACAAACAAATTGAAGCTTAATCCAGACAAGACAGAGGTGTTCCTGGTCAGTCAAAAGGCAGATCAGGGAATAGGGACTCAGCTTGTGCTGGATGGAGTTACACTTCCCCTGAAGACACAGGTTCACAGCTTGGATGTATTCCTGGATTCAGCCCTGAGCCTGGATGCCCAGGTTTCGGCGGTGGTCACGAGTGCATTTGCACAGTTAAAGCTAGTGCGCCAGCTGTGCCTGTTCGTTGAGATGTCGGACCTGGCAACGGTGACACATGCCTTAGCTACATCCCACTTGGATTACTGTAACATGCTCTAGGTGGGGCTGCCTTTGAAGAGTGCTTGGAAACTTCAGCTGGTTCAAAGAGCTGCAGCCAGTATGTTGACTACAGCTTGTTACAGGGAGCATACAATTCCCCCATTACAACAGCTCCACTGGCTCCCGGTCTGTTTCTGGACACAATTCAAAGTGCTGGTTATGACCTATAAAGCCCTATACAGATCAGGTCCAGTTTATGTGAAAGACCATATCCTGCCACATGAGCCTGCCCATGCCCTGAGATCTTCTGGGGCGGCCCTTCTCTCGGTCTCACCACCATCACAGGTATGCCTGGTGGGAACGCAGGAGAGGGCCTTCTCGGTGGCAACTCCAAGGCTCTGGAACTCCCTTTCCAGGGAGGCAAGACTGGTTCTCTCCTCACTACACTTTTGGAGGCATGCAAAACCTTTTTTGTTCCAGCAGGCTTTGGGGTAATAGTCTGGACTTTGTTAATTGAGCTCAATGTTTTTAATCAGATATTTGTCATTTAAATCTTTTAAATACTTTAATAATATAGATGATTTAATTATATTTTGAACTTCTGTATAGTTCTACTTTTATGTTTTAATTGTATATGTTTTAATTTTGTAAAGCCACTTTGAGTTCCAATATTGGGGGAAAGGCGAGATACAAATAAATATAATAAATGGGTAAACATAGCAGCTGGTCATGTGAGGTCTGGGACAATGGCAACTTCTAGCCATTTCAAGAAAGAATCAGCAGCAGTTAGAAAAAAATTACCTTGAAATGGTCCAGCAAAGACAATGTGAATGTGTAACCTTGGTCACTTGCAGAGAAAGTACAGCAGCTGCTGGTGGGAGCCAGTGTGGTGTAGCAGCTAGAGTGTTGGACTGGGAGTCAGGAGATCCAGGATCTAGTCCCCACTTGGCCATGGAAGCTCACTCTGGGTGACTTTAGGCCAGTCACAGACTCTCAGCCCAACTTATCTCATAGTGCTGTTGTTGTGAGAGGAGGAGGATTATGTACACCATCTTGGGTTCCTTGGAGGAAAAGAGGTGGGATATAAATGTAATAAATAAACAAATTATGGTGAGTGCCTTGATATATGCTGCGTTCATTCACAGCCCTTTCTATGCCACTGCCCATTTTAGGTCAAGTAGTCACATAACTTCTGGCCAGTACTTTCATCCACACAATACCTGAGTGTTCTGTATGTAGAGTTCTAAGTAGGATTTGGCACCTTGTGTCAAGACTTAGCATTGGATTTCATCATAATAGACAATCTCTGTGGGCAGACATTTTGTGTTGATGAGATGGAAATTATCTGAATTCCTTGACCAGCTTCTCAGCTGGCCAGCCCCTTTGTGAAAATCTCAAGATGTGAATATAAAGTTTTATATTTGTCCTATTTATACTAGAAGTTTTATACTTCTAGGGTAAACACTCCCAAGGCACCATGTCTTTAATGTAATCTTAAAACCACACAACGCCAGCTGAGCCCCTTCCTAGAGTTGGAAGACCTAAAAACGGTAGTGCACGCACTGGTAACTTTGAGGCTTGACTTCTGCAATGCGCTGTACATAGGGCTACCTCTGTGCCTAGTCTGGAAACTTCAACTAGTTCAAAATATGGCAGCCAGGTTGGTCACTGGTACATCTAGGGGTGACCATATCACACCAGTTTTAAAATCACTCCACTGGCTGCCAATTAGTTTCCGGGCGAAGTACAAAGTGTTGGTTATAACCTTTAAAGCCCTACATGGTTTGGGTCCAGGTTACCTGCGGGATTGCCTTCTCCCATATAATCTGCCCCGCACTCTCTGGGAAGAATTTACTACAGTCGACCAAGACTAGGTTGACAACCATTACCCAGAGAACCTTCTCTTCTGCTGCTCCCAGACTGTGGAACGACCTGCCGGGAGAGATCTGCCAACTTACCAGTCTTCAAGAATTTAAGAGAGTTATAAAGACTCTCCGGAAGGGAGAGGCGGGTAAGAAATAATAATAATAATAATAATAATAATAATAATAATAATAATTTATAATTAACTGTTCAGATCAGATAGCACTATATACACAATGGCCCCTGAAGAATCCTAATTCAGTTATAAGCCAAGGTAAAAAGGACAGCCTTGAGTGCCCAGGTGAAGGCTTGCAATGATGGAGCCTGGTGTACATCACTTGGGGGGGTACTACTGAGAAGGCCTTGCCCCTCGTGCCACCAGCCTAATTGCTCTTACAAGAGGACACACAAGTAGGGCCTCCAGTGCTGATCTCAAAGTGGAGGCAGGAGGGCTGGTTTTGGTGACTAATTAAAAGACTTGATCCCAATCCATTTAGGGCTTTAAAGGGCCTTTACATTTGGCTCAGAAACAGATGGCAAGCAGTGCAACTGGTACAATATAGATGTCACGTGATCTGACTGCCTCGCACCTACTGGTACTCAAGTGGCTGCATTTTGTTGAAGTTTCTGGATGGTCCACAAAAGGTAGCCCCATGGAGAGTGCACTACAGTTATGGTCTGTCTAGTTTTTGAAAGCACAGCCTTGCACATACTTGTGAAATTCCTTCACTCCTGCGACAATAGCCAGAGCACTTTTATCTATCGGGGCATATTTTCTTCTAGTTGAGGTCAGTGGCTGAGAAGACAATAGGAATATCTGTTCCTTCTGGGAGTATGTGGCTGAAAAGTGAACTCAACTCAAAAGTGAAGCATTCATGTGATGGACAGAGGTCTCTGCTCATCATAGTGAATGAGTAAGGAGTCAAACGTCAGTAGTTTCTTGTCATTGTGAAATGCTTCATCACGTTGAGATCCAGTGTGGTGTAGTGATCAGATTGTTGGACTGGGACTGGGGAGACCCAGGTTCTACTCCCCACTCAGCCATTAAGTTCACTGGGTGACTTTGGGCCACTCACTGACTCTCAGACTAACATCCCTCGCAGGATTGTTGTGAGGATAAAAGGGAAAGTAGAGTACTAGTGGCACAGCAGGGGAGGTGCTACACCCTGACCATGTGGCACTCAAATTCAGGTCTCCCTGGGCATCTCACCACTTTGTCAAAGCATATAGCCACACCTTAGGGTGACCCTATGGAAAAGAAGGACAGGGCTCCTGTATCATTAACATATCTAGTATAGCTAGAGGGCAGGGCTCCTGCAGCATTAACTGTTGTGATGAAGAGGGAACTTCACCAGGTGCTGCATGTATACAAATGGCACCTGCTGAAATTCCCTTTTTTATACAACTGTTAAAGATACAGCAGCCCTGTCCTCCCTTCCATAGGGTCACCCTACCTCTGCAGCCCCCACAGCAGGGTACAGGACCTTCCTATTGCAAGGGCCGTGACGCCCAGTAGGCCAGGGGAATTACGCCTTTGTTGTTTTGCCTTCATCCCAGGATTGGTGTGAGGGTGTCTTGTTCAGCATGTGGTGAACCCAGGCTTGGAACTCTTTGTTCCTTCTCCACAATGAGCAAACTGTTGTTTGTCTTGCAGTCCGTCACTGAGGCGAGAGTCTGCCTTCCATCTGAAATGGACCTCATGCAGCAGAGCTGGGGTTGGATAAGCGCTGAAAGGGGCCCAGGACCGCAGCACCGCCAAGCACACTGTGTCCCATTGTTCTGTTCATAGGAAGACAAAAGCAGATGCTCGCCTTTGCCAGTGGCCCTCCCTGTTTTCCAGCCCCTGTAAAGCATGCCCTACCTTTTGCCCCCATTGTTTGACTTTGGGGCTGCCCTAGAGAAATGTTGTTTGCACACACACACACACACGTGCACACTGGATCTCTTTCACCTGGGAAGGAAGAGTGAGTGGATTTCAGCTCTTGTGCAAACACAGGCACATGACGCAAGGTGCCCCCCCACTTCTCTTTCATCCACCCCCCCTCTCAACTCCTTTCCAGGTAATACATGTTGTTGAATGTGTTTGAGTTGTAGGTATTCTAGAACAAGCACAAACTAGGGCAATTATGAGATTAAATGAGGGACTGGAAACCTTTTGTCTCTTGAGGGAACCCCATATCCTCAGGGATAATCTATTAGGGTAATCCGTAGTTTCATCCGTGAAATGATGGATGGTATACAAAAGGGCAAAAAGCTTTTTAAAAACTAAGGTAGGAAGCTAAAGCTGAGAAAAGGTCACCATTATTTCTCTATGGGTGCCTCTACAAGAGCAATTTAAAGCTCTTTCAAGGCGCATTACCAAATTTACCTCTACAAGAGCGGAGCACAAATCAGGGGTCCAGGCACGTTTTATCTCCGATTATTCGCATTTTTGAATGCACGTTAAATAGCGACTTTTAATTTACTGCGGGAGTAAGAGCACCTTATGTCCATGTAAACAATTTTGTGAGGAGGCACATTAACGAATAGATGGGAAAACCTTCACTGGGAAAACCTCCCATTTTTTCGTTTAGTTTTATTTTCTGTCTCCTCCTGGCAATGTCCTCCTTGTTCTCTGTCTCTCTGGATGGAAGCTCCAGGAAGACGAGACCCAATGTGAACTGAAAATAAAGTTTATTTTAACTCCCCTGATGGATTATTTCATTCACGGAGACAAGGGCCAGATGGAGGTGGTTTCAAGAGAAGGGAATAGGAAGGATGTGCGGATGTGTGCATAATTAGCAATCAGCTTAGCCATATCATCCCCTCGCTTCTTGCTGGGTTCCTGACATGAGTTCTGTGTGTGTGTGTGTGTGTGTGTGTTTTACAACGGTTGAGCTCGCTGGGAAAAGGAGGGGGAAGGAACAAAGCAGCATCCCGCTGTCTATTTTGGCATGTGTGTGCGTGAGGCACATTCCCATTTACTCCTGAGTAATTCACTTGAACTGTTAATCGGGCAAAGGGGGGGAAGGGAGAGGCAGCCCTGACTAAAAATAAGTTTTCAAAGGGTGCTGGAGGGGGAAGCTTATGGGGCACATTCCCATTTACTCCTGAGCAGTTCTGGGAGGGGGGACAACTTCAGCTGGTGGTGAAATTGGAGAGGAGAGAGGTAGCCAATCAGGTTAACCACATCATTCCCGGCAGGTAACCAAAGGCGGAGATTCTGGTAGGCAGGGAGAATAAAGGATGCAAAACCTGTTTGGGCAGTTTCCTGGGACAAAGCTCATTACTTTCAGCAACATTTGCATGCATGTCAACAACTTTAAAGCGAGTTTCATACAGCCAGTAATGCGCTTCAACTTCTCGTATATAGGTATTAGGCGTAAAAGCGATTGTGAGGAGATGAGCATAATCGGGGAACCGGGAGTCAAAGCGAAATCTTGTAGAGGAGGCCTATGTAATTTTTAATCCTGCAGTTCTATGCACACTTACATTAGGCTGACCAGATAAAATCCAGGTCAGGGCTCATGTAACTTTAACAGTTGTAGAGAAAAGGGAATTTCAGCCAGTGTCATTTGTATGCAATTAGTTCCTGATGATATTCCCTCTTCATCACAACAGTTAAAGGTGCAGGCACTATATTAGAGTGACCATATACAAAAGAAGGCAGGGCCCCTGCAACTTTAACTGTTGTGATGAAGAGGGAATTTCATCAGGAACTAATTGCATACAAATGACACTGGCTGAAATTCCCTTTTCTCTACAACTGTTAAAGTTACATGAGCCCTGACCTGGATTTTATCTGGTCACCCGAACTTACATGGTAGTAATACCCACTGAAATCAGTGGAACATATTTCTTGGAAAACACGTTTAGGATCATCTGGAAATCCCATTAAAATCACTGGACTGATGGCTAACTTGAAAGCCAAAATGATGGAATGTCTCATGTGCTGGACTTTGACTGGGGTTCAAATCTCCACTCAGCCATGAGGCTAATTGGATGACCCTGGCCCAGTAGTTCTCTATCTACCTGACAGGGTTGTTGTGATGATAAATGAGGAAAGGAGCAGTGCATGGTGCAAGGACAGGATAAAGATTAATTGAAATTTAAAGAGTAGGATGAGAATCAAGTAAAAATGGGGAGAACCAGGGAGACATTTTGCCAATTGCACCACATTTTATCAACTTATTGATTGGGTTCACCCAACAATCAAATCAAAGAAACCATCATTGGTTAGCATGTCATGCGAAATTTGACTATGCTTCCCGTGGTGGGTTGTTTTTCCGGAAACAAACCACTCTGAGAACCTATGGTCTGCAGAATGGGTTATTTTACACATGATGGGTTGGCATGTCCTCTGCCAGCCCATCATGGCTAAAGAGCATCAGGCAGCAAGCTGCCTGGCAAGAGCGGTAGAAACCCCTGCCACTCTTACCCAGCAATCACCATTCACAATGATGCCCTACCTGCTGCCCCAGCCTCTGCCCCTATCCCTGCTCCTTGCCCCTTTCCAGTGCCAGCCCCTCCAATGGTGCCCAAATAGCACCTTGGAAGGCCAGTCACTAGCCCTCTTTCCCCCACCCAGCCCTCCTTCCTGATCACGATTGGGGGCAGGTCTCTTTATAAAAATAATTTTCTGGAACCAGGAAACATTTCCCGCACTTCCCCATAATGTGTGAAAATGGGGGCACTTTTATTTTATTTTTGTTCATTTTCCTGATGCTGTGCAGGTGTGCAGCAGTGGGAAACTGAAAGAAACTGGCTTCCCTCCCCTTGCATCTCTGCACGTTGCCCAAATATGCAGGAGTGCAGGCAGGGAGAGTCAGCATCCAGCTCCGTGATCGCTGCCTCTGCTTTGCTGCTGTCAGTTGCCAAAAGTGACTGCAGTCAAAACCAAAGCAGAGACACTGATCCCTATGGGGAGGTGGGAAAGCCCCCGTTTCTAATGAAGAGGTGGGGTACCCAGTGCAGAGAGGGGCGGGAGGGGGTTCCTGCACCCCATCTCCATGCCTGGCACTCCTGCTTCTTCAGAACGAATGGGGTTCTACAGGGTGGGTGGTTCCCCCCCATTTTCTTATTCTGATCTTGCACATGATTGGAATGAAGAGAGAGAGAGAGAGAGAGAGAGAGAGAGAGAGAGAGAGAGAGAGAGAGGAGGGGGCGTGGGAGTGGGTGGCCAAATGTGTGGGCTGGCAGACTGGAGAAGAATCTCAAATACCCACTTACCTGTGGGTTCCCCATTCATACCAGGGTAGGTCAGCAGGGGGTCCCCACTTGGCCATTCACTCCCCCCTGCCTCCTTCCTTTGTAAAGGCAAGCCTGAGAACTATCGTTCTCCCGAACTAAAGGGAAATGTTTTTTTGGGGGGAGGAAGGATGGGGAACATGGGGGAATATATGGTCAAGTGAGGGAACCCCCTGGAACAAAGGGGGAACTCTGCAGGTAAGTGCAATAACCATTCCTTCCTAGCAAGGTTGCAGTCTCCCAATTACCTGCGGGTTCAAGTTCATGTTGGGGTGGGGGGTGCACCCCAACACAGTCCCCAACTTTGGCACACCTTCCTTTCCCCGCCTTTGAAAAGTCAAGCTGTGGGAAGGATCATTCCCCTGAACTGGGGAACAAACTATTTTAGGGGGTTGGAGGAGGGGAGAGTAGAGTAGAGGATGGCCAAGTGGGGGAGCCCCCCCCGAGGGGCTGGCTCAAGGGGGATCCCACAGGTAATTGCCTCTTCTCCTACCCCACTGGGGGTGGGGAGTGGGAGAAGAGTCTTTTTTAACTGACCCTTGGATAGTTGATGTGTAGTTTGTTTTTTATGCTTTTTATGGTTTTAAATTTTGTAGATTGTTTTTTAAATGTTCTATGTTTTTAATCTTTGCAAACCGCTCAGAGAGCTTCGGCTATGGGGCGGTATATAAGGCTGAATCAGACCAAGGGCCCATCTAGTCCAGCACTCTGTTCACACAGTGGCCAAACAGCTGTCGACCAGGGACCCACAAGCAGAACATGGTACAACAGCAGCCTCCCACCCATGTTCCCCTGCAACTGGTGTACATAGGCTTACTGCCTCTGATACTGGAGGTATCTCTAAGCTGTCAGGACTAGGAGCCATGGATAGCCTTCTCCTCCAGGAATTTATCCAACCACCTTTTAAAGCCATTCAAATGGGTGGCCATTACAACTTGTAGTAGTGAATTCCATAGTTTAAGTATGCACTGTGTAAGGAAGTACTTTCTTTTATCTGTCCTGAATCTCCCATCCATCAGCGTCATGGGATGGCCCTGTCCCATGTCTCCCTATCCACATTCTTCACACCATGCATAATTTTGTACACCTCTATCAGGTCTCTCCTTAGCCTCCTTTTTCCCCAAGCTAAACAATCCCAACTGCTGTAACCTTCTCTCACAGGGGAGATGCTCCAGCCCCTTGATCATTTTAGTTGCCCTGGTCTGCACTTTTTCCAGCTCTACAATATCTTTTTTAAAATATGGTGACCAGAACTGTACACAGTATTCTACGTGTGGTCACATCATAGATTTGTATAAAGGCAGTATGATATTGGCAGTTTTATTCTCAATTCCTTTGCCTTCTTCACAGCAGCTGCACACTGGGTTGACATTTCCATCCAGCTGCCCACCACAACCACAAGATCTCTTCTTGTCTGCTCAGATCCCATCAGGTTATACTTGAAGCTAGGATTGTTTGCCCTGATGTGTTAAGGGATCCTCCTTTGTGCTGGAGTGGACCAGCACCCCAGGGGGGTCTCTCACTTGGCCAACCACTCCCTCACTCCTCATCCTTTCCCCAAAAAGCCATTTCCCCCCAGTTTAGGAGAAAGATACTTCTCATAGCCTGACTTTTAAAATACTTTTTTGACCCTCTCCTCTCCTCCCCTCGGCTTTCCGACCTCCTCATAGTGATCAGCATCTCTGCCTTGCTTTTGACATTGGTGACTTCTGACAACTAACAGCAGCAAATCAGAGGCAGTGATCACGGGGCTGGATGCTGGCTCTTCCTGCCTGCATCCCTGCATGTTTGGGGAACACGCAAGGTACAAGGGTGGGCAAGCCAGTGTCTTTTGATTTCCTGCTGCTGCAGACTTGCACAGCACCAGGATGCCACTGGGGGGGGAGGGGAAAGAGGCCCCCATTTGTGCAGTCCTGTTTTTGCACAGAAATAGAAAATATTTTTTTATAATGGGACCTGCCCCCGATCATTATCGCAATCAGCTGGGAAGGGGGGATGGACAGGGACAAAGACAGCTAGTGACTGGTCCTCCAAGGTGCCATTTTGGGTGACCAGAGAGGGGCTCATCTACCAAACTACAGCTTGGTGAAGGTCAGCAGACCAATGATACAGAGCACATGCAGAAGGCCCAAGGTTTGATCCCTGGCAGCATCTCCAGGTAGGACAGGAAAAACTGTGCCCTGAAATCCTGGAGGAAGAGCCAGGGCTGTCAGCCGCCCTCGACAATTCTGGGCTAGATGGACTGAGGAAGATCTGACTTGGTATAAGGCAGCTGCTTCCCATGTTCCTGTCAGCCCAGATGGACCAGGTGATCTAGGCAGGAAATGGGTGTCTGGCTGGCCTTCTGCAACTACCGCTTCTGATTTGGCTCCTCACTCTGGGTGACTGGTCAGGTGTAGCTACTACAAATTTGCAGGGACCCCCCCGGATCGGATCCCAGATCGGGACCTCTAATTTTGTCCCGGATCAGATCGGACAAAATTGGAGGCCCCTGAACCAGATCGGGCCCGATCCTGATCCAAAAATCGGACATCCGATTTTTGGATCAGCCACCATTTTTGTTTTCCCCATACACTTGCATTGGGGGAAAGAAAACTTTCCCCCAATGCATGTCTATGGGGAAAAAATGGCAGCGGGTGGGTGAGTGGGGGACTAACTCCCCCCTCTCTGTCCCTCCCCCCCCACGGTTACCTCCCGGGGCCATCCACTGCCATCCGCTGGTAAGCCCCCCCACTCCTCCTTACCTGCTGGTGCGTCCTCTTCCTTCACCTGCTGGAGATCTACTGAGAACTAGGCCGTGAAGCCTAGTTCTCAGTAGATCTCCAGCAGGTGAAGGAAGAGGATGCACCGGCAGGTAAGTGGGCCCCCCTCTCTCCTCCTCCTCATTGTCCTCCTTACCTGCCAGAGCATCCTCTTCCTTCACCTGCCCCCCTCCCACCTCCCCCTAGCGGTCCTCCTTACCTGCTGGGCCCGTCCGCTGCCACCCACTGCCACCCAGGCGGCAGCAGATGGCAGCAGACGGCCCCTGGTGGTAAGCTGGCAGGTAAGTGGGCCCCCTCCCCCCTCCCTCCTCCCCCCTCGCAGTTCTTACCTCCCGGGGCTGTCCGCTGCCGTCTGCTGGCGCCAGCGGGCGCCAGTGGATGGCCCCGGGAGGTAAGCCCCCCCCACACTTACCTGTCGGGGCGCCTGCTGGCGCCCACTGGCGCCCGTTGGTGCCAGCGGACAGCAGCAGATGGCCCCGGCAAATAAGCCCCCTCTCGCATTTCTTACCTGCTGCAGATGGCCCGGGCAGCAGATGGCCTGGGCAGGTTAGAACCGCAAGGGGGGAGGGGGTCCAATCCTCTGATCCAATCCGATCCAGATCGGATCGGCCGATCCAGGGGCAGGGGATCATATCGGATAATTTCATCCGATTTCCCCTTGATCAGATCCGGATCGTGGATCGGACCCAATCTGTTGCACACCCCTAGTAGCTACTCCAAAGAATCGTGTGTGTGCCACACCTCGCCCTTGCCTGCCACTGCCTTTGGAACCTGACCATCTCCCCAAAATGACCGTGTCCTCACCTGCCTGTGTCTGGTCTTGTTCCACGCTCAGGGGCAGTCTTGGGCACAGCCTGAACTACCTGCTGGCTCCCGGCCCTTCGAGCTGACCATGGGGCCTTGCTGACTGCCATCTCCCATTGCCCCTCCCCATCTGCCTTTCAATCCATTAGCTGCTGCCTCTTGTTGTGGGAACCGTGGTTAGCCTGTCAGACCAGGACTGGAGTGATTCATGTTGCATTCATGTGTCCGCTTTGGGTTCCTGGTCGACAGCTGTCTGACCACTGTGTGAATAGAGTGCTAGACTGATCCAGCATCAGGACTCGGCCTATGTTCTTAAATCCTGCCCAGCCGTGAAATTCCCTGGATGACTGACCTTGGAGCAGGCACTATCTTTCAGCCTACTCTTCATAACTGGGTAGCTGTGAAGACAAAAGGGGGGGGGGGGGATGAACTAAGTACATGGACTCGAACTCTTTGGAAGAAAGGCAGGATATAAATACAATAAATAAGAATTATTCAATTAATGTTCTGTAGTTTGCCTCGGTTTCCTGCTGTGGAGGCATCAATGGATGAAGATTTGGATTGGGTCTTGCTGAGTTTTCCAGTGCTGTGTGCTTGCCTCTTCTGCATGATGCCGATCCTCCAGAAGGTGCCTACCCAAGCACTGTGTTCCAAAAGGGTTATGCCATAATAAATGTCTTAGTCTTTAAGGCAGTTGTTTTTCCATTGCTTCCTAGCTTCCCCTGCCAAACTGGGAGCCACACAATTTCAAACTCTGTGTGTGCGTGTGTGTGTTTCGGGGCTGGGGTGGGATATACCATTATTAGTAATGGGTGTCTGGCTGGCCTTATGACACCACCACCACAGGCTGGGCTCCTCACCCCTCAAAATGGCCTTTGCAGAGTTTGCAGTCAGTTCTTCATCCAAGCATTGGCCAGACAAGAGCAGGTGTGCTGAGCTCCAGCAAGATGCTGCACCTGTTGGTGCCTGGGGTCACCCATGTCTGGGGCAGAGTGTCCCAGATCTGCCTTTTCCAGAGAGGAGGGGCATAGGCCTCTGTAACTATAGATCTGCCTGTGGATTGTATAACATGTAAACAAATCATTAAACATGGAGAACAAAGATAATCAGATCCAATAGCAAGCTTAATTATTAATTAAGTACTATGCATCTTTTTGTTTTATATTGTTTATGTTTCTGCCTAGGTCAAAAGGCATGAGCATGGTGAAGAGCAAGCAGAAATGCATTCCAGCAAGGGCCCCCCCACATGGCCAATCTACAGGGGGGATTGACTGCAGTGCAACTGCACCTCACACACGGGCGCAACGCATGACTTTGGCCCCACTCTGCAGCAATCGTGGGATTTCCTACCAGAAAAACCGCATTTTCGCAAAGGCGTTTTGTACAGTTCTGCTGGAGTGTGCTCCATATCCCAGAATGAAATGCGGCTTAGTGGATGTAGCTAGGGGCATGTCTTTGGTGTTGCATCACCTTATATGGGCTGTCCCTTTTCTGTTTTTTCCCTATTTATTATTTTGCACACATGCACAGCCACTTATACAAAAGTGTGCACTGTCCCTCCTCAGCAGCTTTGTAGAATCATAGAATCATAGAATAGTAGAGTTGGAAGGGGCCTATAAGGCCATTGAGTCCAACCCCCTGCTCAGTACAGGAATCTACCTTAAAGCATCCATGATAGGTGGTTGCCCAGCTGCCTCTTGAATGCCTCTAATGTGGGAGGCATCTCAGGAAATGATCAACTTGCAGGCACAAGTGAAGCCAGTGCCGATGCCAAAACGATTCCTGGGGATGGGGTGGTCAATCACAACCCCCAGTTTGGAAGCAACACAGCTAAATGCCCTGACATGCCACTACAATGATGAGCTCCATAACGTTACAAAACAGGGAATTATAAATGCTCATCTGCATACATGTGGAGAACAAATTAAATATAATAATAATGATAATAATAATAATAATAATAATAATATATTTTTCATTTTGATGTAACATTTACCCTGACATTACACTGTATGTGACATGACAGAGATGGACTAATCATGACACAATAGTTGATGACTCACACGACTCCGCCCACCCAACCCCAAACTAATGCGGTTTCTGGTTCTGTTTGCCCTGCAAAAAAAAAAGTATACACCACATTACTAGTTACGTGTGCCATGGAAAGAGCAAATTCGAACTCATGAAAATCCAGTTTTAAACAAAATCACCTCCGAATGTCTCCATTTAGAGGAGGTCAAGATGATTGCCAGGTGGGAAGCTGAGGCTGCCTTCTCAATTGGAGGCCTTCTCCCACTCTCTGGTTGATTTACTGGGCAGGACCTTTAGCATCCTCCTTGGGAATGTGTCATCATCCAAGTTGGCTGCATTCGCACTCAGCCACAGCTGCCCTCTTCCCAGTGAAGCTGGTTACTACCTCCCAGATCCTTATTTGCATGAAAGTTAGAAATTCAGCTCAAGCAGTAAATTTAATAAAGAACTAAACTTTATATATTCCTGCTCCCCAAAATAAGTTTTGAACTACTCCATATCCTATATCTCCATGAAAGAGGGGCTGTCCCCTTGAAGATCCACAATAATGATCTCAAACCAAAGTCTTCATTAATTTGGGTGACCCTGATGACAATTGCAAATAAAGAACTGGGGATATGTGCTCCACCATCAGCTTTGGGCTGTCCCACATGTCCAAGGGAGAGTCCTCCTCAAGGTGGCATTGAATTATGCCCAGCCCGCTCCTTCCAGTCCCCCATGCCAACAATAGCTAAAATATGTAGAAAGGAAGGAGGTGGGCATTCTGTCCCAGAATATACTTTGGGCCATATGTCCCGGAGAGGGTCTCCTATAATATGGTGTTACTGTGGTATTCCCAGCCCCAGTTCCTTCTTCTTTTCTACCTGTTTTGTCTGTTATTGGCATGGGGGAGGGGGTGTCCTGAATGACTTTGTCATGTGCCACACAAAGTGCTGGGCTGGACCTGTTTCCATGCCACCTCCTAAAGGACTGGATCTGTGGTAGCCCAGAGCTTATTGTGCGATGCAAACCCCTAGAGTGGTAAACTAGGGTGACCAGATACAAAAGAGCTTCTTTAACTATTGTGATGAAGAGGGAGTTTCATCAGATGCTGCATGCATACAAATGACACCTGCTGGAATTCCCTATCCTATACATCTGTTAAAGGTATAGGAGCGCTGTCCTCTTTTCCACAGGGTCACCTATGTAATTGCCACCTGGACTCATCACATTAATGAGGGTTGTGCAAAAATGGCAGTTTTGATTGGAGGGAATTTCGTGGCTCTCCAAGGGGATAGCACACCCACCCACCCCAGTCATGGAGACAGCGGATATGGGGTAGTAGCCCAAAGTTTAGTTTGGAATGCAGGGGCACAGGAACATGAGCGCTTAATTTTTTTCACTGACTGGGCTGAGTTTTGAACTTTAATGCCAATAAAGAACTTTGAGCTGATAACATCATCTCCTCACAAGCTGGCAAATGGTAGTGTGGCTCAGGTTGACTGCCCTGGCAGAGAGCCAGGGAATTGGCATATAAAACTTTTGGAACTGCCCTTCTCTGGCTGCCAGCGTCATTTCCCCAACTCCTCCCCTGAAACCCAAGGAGCCTTGCTAGGGCCATGCAACCGAACAGACGGTTCCTCTGCATGGAAGGTGTGGCTCTCCCCTGGAAACTCACTGACCTGGAGGAGTGGCTAGAGCTCCCGGTTAGGAGCAGAGCCCGCCCTGCTGCTGGTTTCGCTCTCCTCTGCAAAAGTCCGTGGGTCCTTCATGTCCCTCTTCCACTTTATACCATGTCCGGCCACACCACCAATTTGAGACTCAAGCTGCCACTGCTCTGTGCTCTCCTTCAGCTCCTCACGATCCTCCTCTTTGCTGTTTTTGTCCAGTATGATGACCAAACAAGTGCGAAGCTGTGGCATGAGGAGATGAAGCTCCACAACATGACCCACCAAGACAACGAATTCTACAGCCGCTACCCAGGTGAGTATTCGCCCATGCCTTACATGAGCGACTTCTGAGAAACCCCTTCCATGCAGAGTCATTCCTTCCCCCACTGTATGGTGTGCCTTGTTTGGAGGAGATGTTTGGAGCAGGGGAGTGTTGTAAGCTGGAATGACCCTCCTTCAAATCTCACATCATGCAGAAACACGATGCATCCTTGGTTTAACTGGTGAATCCTGAGCCACAACTGGGTTGCACAATTATCCCGCCAAAGGAGGATCACACCTTCCTAGGGATGTTTCCAAACGTCTCACCTTAATTTATCCCCAGATTTTAGAGTTCTTCTGAATCACCTGTTTCTGAAGTGATATTGATTCTCAATTGTTCCATTTTTTATTTCTGAATTTATACAGAGTAGTGTGCATGTGCATTGCTAAAATACTACCATCACCACTCAAAATCAGTCATGTGTGTGAGTGCATCAAGACTATTTTTTTAATGTTTTACATGTGCATTTCGGCACACCAGTATATTACCTGTATCAAACATGTGAACTTTTGTGTGTCAGTAAAGAGTCTACATGAAAAGAGTATTGATTCAGTCATACATATGATCACATTTTTGCAGTGCTTTTTCAGTGCTCAAGTGTGCATCAATTACATAATGGAGGGGAAACAAAAAAAATGAGCAGAATGCTCATTTATAAATATTCTAATTAAGAAAGAAAAATAGTTGCATCCAACATTCAAAAGGAGGGCACCACAACAAAATGTTATGGTATATAATTATTGTATATGTGTTACCCAAGCCTGTGGATGAGGGGGCTGAAAAAACTAAATTTAGCATCAAAGACAGTAATTTCAGGGTCACATGCAAATTTTATTTTCAGGTTTTTGGCTGAGGCTATTTTAGAGTGACCATATGTCAGGAAAAACCAGGACATGTCAGGATTTTTGGTAACAAACTCTACTTTATAGTCAATGGGAATTAACAAAAATGCTTACAGCTCCTGTCATTTTTAAAGATAAAGAGATGAGGGGGTTGAATAAAGCAGGAGGTTGGACTCGATGGACTTATAGGCCCCTTCCAACTCTACTATACTATGATTCTATGAGACTTGGCAATGTGATAACCCTTCAGTAGGGCTTTAGCCATGCCAAATTTGAAGCTGATCCATTCATCCGTTGATTTTTAGGAACTTTTTAAAATTTGAGGTTTTAAGATTATTTTTTTTTAAATATAATTTTTAAAAATAAAGAAATGAAACCTGGCACTTTGGTAGCTCCTATGAAGGGCTTTAGCCTTGCCAAGTTTGCAGCAGATCCGTTCATCAATTGATTTTTAGGATTCTTTTTTTTTTAATTGAGGTTTTACAATTAATTTTTAAAAACAACAACATTTTTAAAGATAAGGAGATGAAACTTGGCATCATGATAGATCTTAAGTAGGGCTTTAGCCATGCCAAGTTTTAAGCAGATCTGTTCATCTGTTGATTTTTAGCAAGTTCCAAAACAAAATTGAACTTTAAAACTTTTTTTTAAAAAAAAAAGCCAGCTGGCCGGCCGGCAGCAAACCCTGTTAAGCAGCAGCTTGCAGCGGAGTGAGGATACAATCAGAAAAGATATTTGAGGGAAGGGGAGAATGTATCACACAGAGTATAGCAAAAGCTACAAAAGTAGGAGTGAGTGAACTTAATTTCAGATACATTGGATGTCTCACTTGTTATTTCAGTTATTTTAACATTAAGATGTTTTGTAGAACAGATTTGTCTTAATTGTGTGCTGTAAAATCAGACAGGTGACCAAGGCTATGTTCAGGTGGGCCCCCCCCCTTGGTGCTGGACACGCCCCCTGGGGCAGACATGTAAGTGGGGACGCCCCCTTGGAGGCCAACCATGTTGTCCTTTTTGGTTTCCAAAATATGGTTACCCTACCGCTAACTGGAACAGAGCACTTGACAATATACACTCTGCTATTCTGCTAAAAACACATACAATGACAGCTGTGGCAGATACTAGGGATGTGCAGGGACTCCCCGGATCAGATCAGGACCCGGATTGGGACATCCAATTTTGTCCTGGATTGGATCAGACAAAATCGGAGCCCCCCCGGACCCGATCGGGCCCGATCCCTATCCAAAAACCGGACATCCGATTTTTGGATCGGCCGCCATTTTTGTTTTCCCCATTGACTTGCATTGGGGGAAAGAAAGCTTTCCCCCAATGCAAGTCTATGAGGAAAAAATGGCGGCGGGTGGGTAAGTTGAGGCCTAATTCCCCCCTCCCTGTCCCTCCCTCCCGCGGTTACCTTCCGGGGCCATCCACTGGTGCCCGCGAGTGCCCGCGGACGGCCCCAGCAGGTAAGCCCCCCACTTTCGGTTCTCCTTACCTGCCGCGGCCATCCTTTGCCATCCGCTGCCGCCCAGGCGGCAGCGGATGGCAGCGGACGGCCCCGGCAGGTAAGCCCCCCCTCATGCTCCTCCTTACCTGCCGGGGCGTCCTCTTCCTTCACCTGCTGGAGATCTACTGAGAACTAGGCTTCACGGCCTAGTCCTCAGTAGAGCACCAGGTGACGATGTCATCACCTGGCGCTCTACTGAGGACTAGGCCGCAAAGTCTAGTTCTCAGTAGATCTCCGGCAGGTGAAGGAAGAAGACGACCTGGCAGGTAAGTGGGCCCTCCTCCCTCCTCCCCCCCGCAATCCTCACCTGGCCGGGCTGTCTGCTTCCATTGACGGGTGCCCGCTGGCGCCCACCAATGGAAGCAGACAGCCCCCCAGGTAAGCCCCCCCTCGCGTTTCTCCTTACCTGCCGGGGCATCCTCTTCACGTCCGTGAAGCCTAGTTCTCAGTAGATCTCCGGCAGGTGAAGGAAGAAGATGCCCCAGCAGGTAAGTGGGCCTCCCTCCCCCCTACTCCCCTTCCTCCTCTCCCCCGTGATCCTCACCTGGCCGGGCTGTCCGCTTCCATCGGCGGGTGCCCGCTGGCGCCCACCAATGGAAGCAGACAGCCCCCCAGGTTAGCCCCCCCTCACGTTTCTCCTTACCTGCCGGGGCGTCCTCTTCACGTCCGTGAAGCCTAGTTCTCAGTAGATCTCCGGCAGGTGAAGGAAGAAGATGCCCCGGCAGGTAAGTGGGCCTCCCTCCCCCCTACTCCCCTTCCTCCTCTCCCCCCTGATCCTCACCTGGCCGGGCTGTCTGCTTCCATTGGCGGGCGCCCGCTGGCGCCCGCCGATGGAAGCGGACAGCTCCCCCAGGTAAGCCTCCCCCCCCCGCGATCCTCACCTGGCCAGGCTGTCCGCTTCCATCGGCAGGCGCCCACTGGCACCCGCAGATGGAAGCAGACAGCCCTCCCAGGTAAGTCACCCCCCCCACTCCTTACCTGGCAGAGCGTCCTCCTCCGTCCATTGCCGGTAAACTACTGCGAACTAGGCCTCGCGACCTAGTTTACAGGAGAGCGCCTGGTGGCGCTGCGACCTAGGCTGCGAGGCCTAGGTCACAGTAGTTTACAGCCCGCAATGGAAGGAGGAGGACGACGCCCCCAGGTAAGCCCACCCCGCCACCCTCACCTGGCTGGGCTGTCCACTTCCATTGGTGGGTGCCCGCTGGTGCCCGCCAATGGAAATGGACAGCCCTCCCAGGTAAGCCCCCCCCCCCGCTGTCCGCTTCCATCGGGTAAGCCCCTTTCCTTTTAGGGTGAGATCTTGGGTCCCCTATCAGCACTTCATTGTTGCTGCTTCCCTGATTCTGTTCTGCAAATGTCTCTATTTGCAACAGGGCTTTCTTTCCAGCCAGCCTAAAATAATTTTAAAATTAATATAATTAATAATAATAATAATAATAATAATAATACAATAACAACAACAACAACTTGTTGAAGGCAAATGTGCAGGCTGGGAAGCAGCAGCCTCCAAGAACCCCCCAACCAGGACTCGGAAGGTGCATGGAGCAGGTGCAGAACAGGCCGGACTCAGCCCAGATGCTTCTTCTTCTGCAGAGTTGGGAGCACATCACCTACATCAAAGTCCAACTCCTCTCAGGTTTCCCAATGGGTGAGATTTTCTTATTGGAATTTGTAGTATGTTTCACCCTCAGACTATTCGCACCCATGGTGACATGGGCTTTGCACTAGTTGGTTAAGAAAAGATTTCCAGATGTGCTGGAGGGCATGAGATGCCTACAAAGATATTGTAGGATCAAACTATCAGAACATGCAATACTCGTGCTTCATGCACCACACCATCCCCTCCTGACACTGAACCTCAACTGGAGAAAGAACCCCATCACATGGAACAGTTAGGAATAGTTGAGCGCATGGAGGAACCATTGGAGTGGGTCAGCTCAATAGTTGCTATAGAAAAAAAGAAAGAATACAGGTGCAATCAGGATATGCACAGACCCTTAAATAAGGCTATCATGAGGTAGCATTACAGCTTCCCCACTCTGGGGGGCCATTTTCATGACCACGGAAGGAAAGCACAGTCATGATATTATCCATAGTATTAGGAAATTGCTTTGGTCCATGCGTCACATGGCAATGGATAAATCCCCCCCCCCCAAAGAGGAGATGCCTGGGAGCTGCTTTAATGAAAAATAATGGAGTCAAACTGCTCTCCGATACTGCAGCTTTTTAAGATGGAAGTGGCTGACTTGGAGCGCATTGGCCGTGACATCATGTACCGCAAACAGCCTCACAATGCACCCAAGACGCAGAAAATCCCCCATGAAGTCAGCCTCCGGATGACATAAATCACAAGCTATCAGCTCCCAAGGTATTCTGTGTTCTAGATGCCCAGCCTCTCTACTGGAAAATCAAACTGGACTAAGACAGAAGCAACCTCACCACTTTTAACACTCCATTCGGAAGATGACACTTCTACAGAATGCCATTTGGTATTTCATCAGCACAGGAATGCAATCTGAGATTAAACCCTGCAAGCTGCAAACTGGAGGAGAACAAATGAGTTATTTTGGTCACATTCTCGAATGTGTAAGCCATAAGACAAGTAAGGTCACCAACATCACTAAAAGAATTACAAACTATCCTTGGGATGGTATTGTACTTATCAAAGTTCATTCCAGTATTAGCAGAAATTACTGACCACCTAAGAGGAAAAGAAGAAGAAGAAGAAGAAGAAGAGGAAGAAGAAGAAGAAGAAGAAGAAGAGGAAGAGGAAGAGGAAGAGGAAGAGGAAGAGGAAGAGGACCTATAAATGGTACTGGGACAACAATCTAGACAAGACATTTCAAAACATGGAAGAAGCTATCACCAAGCCTAGCTGAGAAACTGAGGTATTACAATGAAAATTGGGGCTTCATCCACACCATCAGGGGTCTGTATCATCTCCAATCCAACAGCCTAGCTGAGAAATATGTACAGATAGCAAAGCAAATATTAACCAAGGCTAAGAAAGATGGCCAAGGCCCTGATATTACAGGTTTGCTCAACTACAGCAACAAAAATGGAACCAATTACCTGGGGAGGTCGTGGGCTCTTCTACACAAGATGCCTTCAAGAGGCATCTGGACAACTATCTGTCAGGGATGCTTTAAGGTGGATTCCTGCATTGAGCAGGGGGGTTGGACTCGATGACCTTACAGGCCCCTTCCAACTCTACTATTCTATGATTCTATGAATCTGGGTCCTTGCCTGCTCAAATGCTAATGAGCAGAAGGCTCTGATCCAGGATGCCTGTCAAAGAGACACTCCTAACCCAACAATAACTAATCATCACAGCTGAACCCCCCCCCCCAAAGTGGGGAAAGTGCCAAAGTATAAAGACCACTCCCCACAAATGCAAACGTAATGATAGCAAACCAAGTTGTAATGGCACCCTGGAACAGTTCCTGAGGCCTCAGAGATCCCAGGTCAGATAGAGTACAAACTGAAAATGGACAATCCCTCAAACGAAACCACAAGCATCTGACCTGGTGCTTGGCCTGCAGCTGAAACAGGCAGTGAACGGGACAAGGGAAATAGCCAAGGCAAATGAAACCACCACCAGCCTGAGTGCCCCAAAAGAGCCATCCAACAGTCAGGAGGAACAAACAGCACCCGAATCACAGACATGACAACTGTCTGCACACCTTCCTCCAGAGGCACTGGAAAATGCAAGCGATGCCCACTCAAAATATGGAAGAAGACTCAAGCCCAAAGAATGGCAAGATGATGTCACCTTCTAGAACTAAAGTTGCATCTCACCTTGGCTACGGCAAATGGCACTCGTTCATTTAATGTTTTAGTCTGGTCCCTGGTCCCTGTAAGAGAGACAGCTATGAGCCAGGAGTCCGGCCCTTGGAGAAGGTGTGGCTGGCTGGCATGCAGTGGCGGCTGCAGCAGGCTGACAGGCCATGTCTGTAAGCATGGAAGTTGTATTCAGCTCCCTGTGTTGAAGTCTCAAAAAACCAGAACAAGTTCTCAGGCACGTGCAGTTTCACTCTATAGCTAGAATGCTCTCCAGTGCTTCGAGAGGAATTCCGCTGTTCCTGTCACAGTATGAGATAGGTAGCGGCAAACTGTCAACTGAGATGAGAGTGAGGTAATTTTGAAGGCTGAAGGAATCACTCTCACTGATTGACAGATCACTGATGAAGAGAGGGAGGAATAGGAAAAAAAGCTTTGCTGGAATCCTGTGCAGGCAATGACTTGTCTATGTTTTGTTTTTTAGTTTGTCACTGCAATACTTCCATTTTAAAAACCAAGGAAATTCCATTATCAAAAGAACCTGCTTTAAGACAAAGTTAATGCAATCTCATGTGGTTCAAACTCCACAAATTGGATGCTAAATCTAATGCCTTAACCAACGTGCCCTGTGAAGAGTGCAACGTTGTGCCATATCACGAATTGTGCCTGCTTACAAGCAATAAATAGACATGGGTCAAGTCACAGGAGGATTCCTGTAGCAAAACAATAAGGTTCAGTCGCTTCATAACACAACACAGGACCATCTTCACTGTCCCCAGGCACTCCATCCTCACTAGGGGTGTGCACGGACCCCCCGGATCGGATCGGGACCCGGATCGGGACCTCCAATTTTGTCCCGGACCAGTTCGGACAAAATCGGAGGCCCCCCGGACCGGATCGAGTCCGATCCCGACCCAAAAATCGTAAATTTTTGGATCGGCCGCCATTTTTTTCCCCATAGACTTGCATTGCAATGCAAGTCTATGAGGAAAAAATGGCGGTGGGTGGCTGAGGGGGGGCCTAACTCCCTCCCCCCCCCCGGGGCCGTCCGCTGTGGACGGCCCCGGCAGGTAAGCCCCCTCCCCCGCGCTCCCTACCCCCCCTGGGGCCGCCCGCTTCCATCCGCTGGCGCCCGCGGGCGCCAGCGGATAGAAGCGGACGGCTCCGGGGGGGGGTAAGCCCCCTTCCCCGCCACTGCTTGCCTTCTCGGCCCGTCCGCTCCCGTCCGGCGCCGGCGGCTACTACCAGCGGGCTCCGCGGCCTACTCTCGAGTAGCGCGCCGGGTGATGACATCACCCGGCGCGCCACCCTGGAGTAGGCCGCGGAGCCTGCTGGTAGTAGTAGGCGCCGGCGCCGGGACGGGAGCCGCCGGGACGGGAAGGTAAGGGCCCCCCTCCCCCCTCCGCGCGCCCCCTCCTCCCCTCCACGCACCCCCTGCTTACCTTCCCGTCCCGGCGGCTCCCGTCCGGCGCCGGCGCCTACTACTACCAGCAGGCTCCGCGGCCTGCTCTAGAGTAGCGCGCCGGGTGATGACATCACCCGGCGCGCCACCCTAGAGCAGGCCGCGGAGCCTGCTGGTAGTAGTAGGCGCCGGCGCCGGGACGGGAGCCGCCGGGACGGGAAGGTAAGGGCCCCCCTCCCCCCTCCGCGCGCCCCCTCCTCCCCTCCACGCACCCCCTGCTTACCTTCCCGGCCCGGCGGCTCCCGTCCGGCGCCGGCGCCTACTACTACCAGCAGGCTCCGCGGCCTGCTCTAGAGTAGCGCGCCGGGTGATGACATCACCCGGCGCGCCACCCTAGAGCAGGCCGCGGAGCCTGCTGGTAGTAGTAGGCGCCGGCGCCGGGACGGGAGCCGCCGGGACGGGAAGGTAAGGGCCCCCCTCCCCCCTCCGCGCGCCCCCTCCTCCCCTCCACGCACCCCCTGCTTACCTTCTCGGCCTGTCCGCTCCCGTCCGGGGCCGGCGGCTACCACCAGCAGGCTCCGCGGCCTGCTCTAGAGTAGCGCGCCGGGTGATGACATCACCCGGCGCGCCACCCTAGAGCAGGCCGCGGAGCCCGCTGGTAGTAGCTGCTAGTGCCGGACGGGAGCGGACGGGCCGAGAAGGTAAGCGCCCCCCTCCTCCCCCCCCCGCTGTCCACTTTCATCGGCGGGCGCCCGCTGGCGCCCGCCAATGGAAGCGGCGGTGGGCGCCAGTGGGCGCCCGCCGATCCGCCGATCCGCCGAACCGGTTCGGAGCCTTTTCGGACCGGTTCGGATTGGATCGGCCGATCCAGCTGCGGGATCGGAAATCGGATAATTTATCCGATTTCCCACTGGACCGGACTCGGATCGTGGATCGGGTCCGATCCAGTGCACATCCCTAATCCTCACTATCTGGATTCAGGCCTGAAAGACCAGGAAAAGTGTGGGTGCATGGAGGATACATTGTCAGCAAGCACAACATCATCAAGGCAGACCGTTGTGTGCATGCCCAGTCCCTATGGCATTCACACTTGCTGGCAAACTGACATGAGACACTCACTTCAGTGAGACTTCTTTGTATTGAGGAAATCTCACGGTAAAAGGCTTAATGTTACACACTCCCAAAACTCACTTAAAGCTGAATGATGGTCAGAAAGCTATAGGCTCCATTCCTGTAGGCAATCACATGGGGGTGGGGGGTGGGGGGTGGGGGTGGGAGGTTCTTGAAAGGCTGGGCAAATCATCCCAAGGGAGCTTCTCAGACGCTGCATACGCTGGCAACTCTGGGAACATGGCACACACACACAAGATCACAGGAAGGGTAAAATCTCAGGCACAGGCATTCCGTGCTACTGCAAGCACTGACAAACTCCCTGCCACCTGAGTCTGGCCACAAACACACAATCCACAGCAAATGCAGGTTTAAGTCTACGAAAAGCCTCACAGTACTTTTCATGGCACAATCCTTAGAAATCCAAAGTCCAAATAGCAGAGAGTCCATGTGCAGAGTGCTTTCAAAGTCCCAAACGGAGATGGAATACAAAACAGGAGGGATTTCAGGCCTTGCATCAAAAGATGTAACCAAGCAAAAGCTCTTCAGCTTTTGCTCCAGCATATAAGCCTATTCAAAGACACTTGACAGACAGGTCCTCTTACCTGTAAACCATGCCAACAGGACAGGACTGCACAACCCACTAAGGTGATGCTACCATCTGAGTTACTCCTTCCATAAATGGGCCAAGTTCCCAGAGAACCAGCAGCTTCAAGGCCGAGACAGGGAGTGAGCAAGCTACTCCTGTGGGAACTTCTGACAGAGACCCGCTTGCACAGACATTCCAAAACTATTCCTAATAAATCTACCAACATTCAACAATGTATATAGAGACATGGGGGCTAGGCTGACCAGATAAAATCCAGGTCAGGGCTCATGTAACTTTAACAGTTGTAGAGAAAAGGGAATTTCAACCAGTGTCATTTGTATGCAGTTAGTTCCTGATGATGTTCCCTCTTCATCACAACTGTTAAAGTTGCAGGGGCCCTGCCTTCTTTTGTATATGGTCACTCTAGTATAGTGCCTGCAACTTTAACTGGTGTGATGAAGAGGGAATTTCACCAGGAAGTAATTGCATACAAATGACTCTGGCTGAAATTCCCTTTTCTCTACAACTGTTAAAGTTACATGAGCCCTGACCTGGATTTTATCTGGTCATCCTAATAGGGGCTGAGCCCCAGAACACAGAGAACCACTCCTTTCAACCCAGTTTATGTCTCTTTCAGGATTATCCCCAAACTCTCTCACCCCACACTGCTAACACACAAGCTACACTCAACCCAGGCACTCCTCTCTCTCTCTCTCTCTGTTTAGGATCACCTCCTCTGAACTCTCCGTCCCTCTCTCTCACACACACTCATACACCCCACATCCAAGACACATATTTATAGATCCCTCCCCACTTTCTCTCCCTCCCCACCCCAGGTCGCCCTGCAGGCCTCCCCAACCCCTCTCATCTCTCTCTGACCATGTTGGGTTTGTCCCCCCTCTGACCTCCCCTGGTTGCTTTGCCAACACCTCCTCTAGGCTAAGCAGAGTACATGGGCTCCCAGTTACATAGACAGCCAAAGTAAAGAAAGAAAAGTGACCGTCTTTAGTAAAGCGTGAGATTAATTTTGGATGGTTTACTGGGTAAAAAAAGTCAATTGAAGCCCAATTGTGTGGCATTTTGTAGTGGTTGGAGGGAACAGAACCCTCAAAATGCAAAGTCTCTCCTCAGGTGGTAGGAAGCCATCTTCCTTTGGCTGTACATTCTGCCCTGAATGGCTAAATACAGTATCCTCCAAGGCACTTAAAAAGAAATGGAGTTTCCAGCTTATGGCCAAAACACCCTGTATGCGCCCAGTCTCATCTGATCTCGGAAAGGTAAACGAGGTTGACCCTGGTTAGGACTTGGATGGGAATACTGGGTGCTTTCCAGTGTCACCTGCCTCAACAAATTGAAAAGGGAGGCGCTGCAGGTCCCCAAATGGCCATGGATGCGCTGCATCAACATCCAGTCCTTAAAGGTGAGGCCTCCACGGCTGCCACAAGCCCTCCCTGCCAGCAGAACCCCCTCTCTACTTCTTCCTATGCATACATGTTGGGAAGGGAAGGAGGCTGCTGGAATAGGGTGAGCGCATTATACTTCAGGGTCAACCGTTGGCTCGGATAGCTGAGCTCGTATTGGCCCCATATTTTCTAAACTAGGGGAGTTTGTTTCTGAATACTTCCCACAACCCTGTCCACATTTCAGAACTATCACCCAGCACCCTTGAAATAAGCATGGAGCTCGTGCAGAGGTTGCCACCCTGGTGTAACGCCAGGCTTGCTCTTGGCATCCCATCATCCCCATTAGGTGTTGGGCCACCACATTCTGCACTAGCTGAATCTTTCACCCAGTTGTCAAGGGCAGCCCCACACTAAAGTGGTTACAAGGTTATTAACAAAATGTGCTGTTTACAGAACAGAAAGGGCTTTTGCGTGCACGTTACATCGTATCAGCATCCATATCAACTTTTGCTAATGAAGAAATTCTTTGAACCCAAATATGCATACCGTACATCGCATGTGGACATTTCAACCTTGGAGCCTAGCTGAGCAGACAAAGCTTTGCGCTAGGAGGCCCTTCTGGGTACGAGGCAGGAGGGGAGAAATTCAACCTCCGCTTGTCAGACCAGCAGCTCATATGAAACCCCCCCCCCCCAATAGACAAGGATCTCGTGTTCTCACATATTAACCTGGCCTATTTCACCCCCACACCCTCCCCACAGGCTTCCAAGACGTCCATGTTATGATTTTCGTCGGCTTTGGCTTTTTGATGACTTTCCTGAAACGCTACAGCTTTGGCGGTGTGGGCTTCAACTTCCTGATAGCTGCTTTTGCCATCCAGTGGTCTATCCTCACCCAGGGCTTTTTCCACTCCTTCCACAATGGCAAAATCCACGTTGGAATAGAAAGGTGAGCATAGGGGCTGCTTCTCTCTCCGTGCTGACGGACCTTGGACTTCCTGTGCCAGCCTTGGAAAGGAGATCAGAGGATGGCTTCTTTTCAGCAGGGCCCATTTCAAGAAAAATGGATGCTGTCGGAAAGTCTCCCCCCCCCCCCCCACAGTGCAACAAGAGGTGGAAGAATGGGAAATCTGGGCCTGGAGTGGGGGGTATCCTTTACCTCCGTTATCCAAAATCCACCTCTCCTATTTCTCTCTCCCAAATTCTTATTTATTTTTTAAAAATCAGTTCAGTTATATACCTTGGCATCACCACATAGCTTGATACAATTTTATCTCTGGCCTTCAGCTGTGTAAAGTGTCTAAAGAAATATCTTGCCCAGAATCTTAGATTCCGCAAGTTTATGAGCCCATTTGCCTTCAAGTCAATTTAAATATTCCTTCCTCTCTTTAACTCTAATCAGATGGGTCAATTCAACCCTAGAAGTGGCATTCAGCTCTTTTGAGCCACTCTCTGGAGACACCTTTGGGCTCCCCCTCCCTCCCAGAGTTCTCCACCTGCATGATCTGAGCTGCCCCTTCCCTGTGGTAGATGGCTTCAGCCAGTCGTGGGATTGGGGGGGCATGAGAAGGGGATGCTCCTACAGGCCAGGATTTCATAGGTGGAAATAGGGACACTTATGTAGCTACCATGTTTTCAAAACCAAATACCGTGACCCAGTTTTTCCTCCATGATTGCACATTACATATATCACACTCCAACGTTTCACAGTTGAAAACTGGGGGTGCTTCCAGAAGAGGCGCTACCACCCCACATCATTCACAGAATGTGATGGGGGGGGGGGGTCCTAGATGTTGTCATCCATCCAGTCATCATAACTCTCTCACATTTTCCCAGCAATTCTTCTGTCTTTTTCCTTACTGTAGAAAATCCAGGAAGGAGGGAAAGATGGAAGAGTTGCCCCAGGCCTCCTGGGTGTTATCGCTAGAAGACCTCCCTCCATGGGCTACAGGGTACAGAACTTCAGGTTTGCCTGTCTGCAGGCCAAATCCTGTCCTCCTGGGAGCAAAATCTGGCCCTGGCTGGAATTCCCCAGATGGCCACACCCTCTTCTGGTGCCCCCCCACACATCCCCCCAACCACAGTCATTTGGTGGTTTTCCAGGTTTTGCACAGTCCTTCCCCCCCCCCCCCCAATTTAAAAGGTTGAGATCCCTCTCTGAAGGCTGTAGGATGCTAGTATTTTGGGCACTTTGGATCCTGCCCCTTTGCCTTTGGCCCGGTCCCTTTTGCCTTCCGCCCTGCCTACCACAGAGAGACTCTCCAAAAAGGAATCAGGGCCTCAGGCTAAAAGAGGTCTGCACTGGACACCCCCCCTCTCCCAGCACCTGCAACTCCCGGACTGACTCTCCTCCCCAGCCGCCTATGAAGTTCTGCTCCTCCTGCTGTACATTGTCTTTGTTCACTCTGCAGGACCCTTTTTTGCTGTCTTTGAACAGCCAAGAGCGAGGAGCCCGTTCTGTACACTAAGGTGTACTGGAGGGGCTGGTTCACACTGTCACTAACAGCTCAAAATCATACTGTGCACACAATGTCCCTGCACACACCCAATCACACACCTGGCACACTACATCCATTCTTCATTCAGAGAAGCGTCTCCTAGAAACCATGAGGTGCAGGGAGAGGGAAGGAACGAGGGATGATGTAAGCATTTCTTGTTTACAAGACAAAGACAGTGAATTACTGGGGGCAGGTCCCCAAAAACAGGTGCTGGGGCAGTTGGAGCGTACCTTTGGGAGAGTCTCTTCAGACTTGCAGGCTCTCCATTACAAGGGGTCCATCCAGGCCTCCTGCAGCCTGATCCTGCACCCGCCTTTCCAGAAGGTTCCTACTGGTTGAATGGATATGTTTGCAGGAAAGCAAGTGCACCTCAATGCTTCCCTTGTTTCCTGCTAGCATGATCAATGCCGATTTCTGTTCCGGGGCGGTCCTCATATCTTTCGGAGCTCTTCTTGGCAAGACAAGCCCTGCTCAGCTGCTTCTGTTGACCTGGGTGGAGGTCACACTCTTTGGCATTAATGAATACATCCTGCTCAGCCTCCTTGGGGTAAGTCGCTGCATGAAACATCATTTCACTTACTTTAGTTATGTCCTGTACTTGTGTTCTTCAAGGTGCTGGGGGGGGGGGGTGAGGTGGGGTGGAGGATACATGCCAATTCACCCCACTTCCTCTGTACAGCAATTCTGCTGTGAGGAGAAGTGCTGATAAAAAGGCTGTTATTCACCCAGTGAGTTTTACGACTGGCTGGGGATTTGTACCTGGCTGACTACATATGCACCATACCAGTGATTTCCAGGGAATCTTTTTCATATGGGCATGTCTGCCACAGAATCCCTGTGAATTTCAGTCACACCTGTTTCATGTACACAAGAATAGCTGTTGGCCATAAGAAACATTCCAAAGCCCATATTAGGCCAACCAAAAGGTCACAAAAAGTATGCAAGTTTTTGAGATCTCCAGATCTCTTAATCAGGCAAGATATTGCAAAAAGCAGATGGAGGGGTGGAATAGAAGGGGAAAATGCTGACTTCACGTGGATGTGTGTTGTGCTACACTGTGAAACCTCCCTTTCACTTGTTTGCTCTTCCACTCTGCCTTGCCCCTTCTCCTTCCACCTCCAGTTTATTAGTTATGGTACTCTGATGGGCGTGGGCTCCCACCACCCCGCTTTGTTATCTAGCGATTTACTGATTCTGTGAGGGTGGGGCTGCTGAAGCAGTAAAAAGTCAATTCAACCAACTAAGCTCGACACAGCATGCTGGAGAACTGCCCCGCCCTCCCCTTTTGTCAGCAAGGCTTCATTCAAAACACAATACATGGAGGCTTAAGGGCACATCAGCGGTTTAATTCACTTTTGCCACACCTGGTATCTGGTTTTGCAGCGTGAGACTCACATGACATTGTCCTGCACCCATTTTGCCTCTTTTCCTCTGTTTTGCATAGTATTTTGGTGTGGAAAAAGTGGATTATTTTCCCCAAGTGACTTTAATGCGCCTCCAGCCAAGTCATACTAAAATCTGAAGCATGCTTACCTTTGAGTAAACCCCATTGAATAGAGAGAGACTTACTTCTGAGTAAACAGAAGACCTCAGAAGTAAGCATAGGGTTGCAGAGCACTTATTTCCAGTTTGCTGTTTTAGACTTAAAAAAAAAGTTTCTGAGTGACTACACTATTAAAAGTCAGTTCTATACATGTTTACTCAGAAGTAAGTCTCTCTCTGTTCAATGGGGTTTACTCAAAGGTAAGCCTGCATCGGATTTTAGTATGACTTGGATGTAAATGCAGTTGAAATCAATGGGATTTACTCTGGAGTAAGGGAACAGCAGATCTCTATTTTATGAACTGGAGATGCACAGCTTTGCATGATCAAAGTAAAGGAAAACCAATCCTTCACAAATGGAAACAGGTGGAAGATAGCTCTGGTGGACTATCAGGAAAAGGGTTTAAGGGGAGAAATTTTAAAAATCCTAAAAAAATCAAGGGATGAACCAATCTGATTCAAACTTGGCATGATGAACACTCTACTTAAGAGCTCCCAAGTTTCATCTCTTTATCTTTAAAAATTATGCAGATGTAAGCATTTTGGTTAATTTCTATTTTAAAAATTCCTAAAAATGAAGGCATGAACTGACCTGATTCAAACTTGGCATGACTAAAGCCCTCCTTAAGAGCTATCACCATGCCAAGTTTGATCTCTTTAGCTTTAAAAATTACGCAGATGGCTAATTCACATAGGAGCTACAATGAGCGTAGGATGGGGAAATGCTTCCATGTCGATCACAATGTCCATCAATGAAAAGGGCCAATGAACTGGAGGGGAGAGAAGAAGGGGAGGGGCAGGGAGGAGTGGGTGCAATAACTGTGGAAGAGAGAAAACAAGTGAAAAGAGAGTTCACTGGTATAACTACAATCGTGAAAGGGAGGAGCACTTATGAAATGGAGGCAAAAATGTGGAGGCAAACCACAGGGAAAAAATAGGTGTGATGGAGCCCTCTATCTGCTTAGGGAAAACAATCCAGACTTTCCTCACACCAAAATAATATGCAAAATTAGGCTGACCATATGAAAAGGAGGACAGGGGTCATGTAACTTTAACAGTTGTAGAGAAAAGGGAATTTCAGCCAGTGTCATTTATATGCAATTAGTTCCTGGTGAAATTCCCTCTTTGTTACAACTGTTAAAGTTGCAGGGGGGCTGCCTTCTTTTGTATATGGTCACTCTAGTATAGTGCCTGCAACTTTAACTGTTGTGATGAAGAGGGAATTTCACCAGGAACTAATTGCATACAAATGACACTGGCTGAAATTCCCTTTTCTCTACAACTGTTAAAGTTACATGACCCCTGTCCTCCTTTTCATATGATCAGCCTATAAAATGAAGAAGAAGACGCGAGATGGGTATAGGACAGTGATGACATCATGTGAGTCCTGTGCTGCAAAACCAGATATCTGATGTGGCAACAGTGCATTAAACCGCTGGTGTGATGGAGGTGTGTGTGTGTAATCTACAGGTATTCAAATTAGTCTCTAATAGGCCATGTGATGGTTGCAGGCTGGACCTGGAGCTGCCCCTAAGACCCCTGGGAGCAAGAAAGGGGAAAGCATTTAATCCCCCATATTTGAAAAAATAACACGGCCAGGTAGACCCTCATGGATTCTAGTCCGGGGGCGTGGCTATGATCGAGTCGGAGTGAGGTCGCAGATCTTCTGAGCTCCCTAAAAAAGCTATGAATTAAGCACTAATTCCTTATCGTGAAGAGTTATTAAAGGCATGATATATTGTCTGGAAGTGAATAATCATTGAGGGTGAGTTGGGAACGGGCAAGAGCTTGCCGAAGGCTGCCTGCTAGTCTTGGCTGTAAAAGCGAAACCAAATTCCTCAGACAACGGAGGAGGAGACGCCATTAATGAGGTAATTTATGGACTTATAATTGAAGATATAACCCAGCTTGTTTGACTTAAAGTATTAAAAGGCATTGTATATGGACTGGAAGTGAACAATCATTGAAGGAGGATTTGAGAGCAGCAAGAAATTGCTGGCTATTAGCTGTTTCTGCTGGATGCAAAAGAGAGACTAAGTATACGGAGGAAGGGAGACGCCATTACTGGACTGATTTATGGACTATAATTGGCAGCTAGCCTGATTTATAGTATACTTGGAGGGAGTTTGAGAAGAAATAAAGTTAACTCCCAGTGAATTTGAATTTGAAGTCTTGGTTGCAAGGCAGAGGCACGAGTAAGAGTCTCCAGGCAGACGGGGGAGGAGGGAAATTTATGAGTAAGAAGCAGAGACGGCAGAAGCCCTCTATTCCCACCCCCGCCTGGGTAAGACCTTCAAAAGAGCGAGGATCAGATCGATCTTGGCATAGATTGGCCCGGGTGGATTCTCAAGAAATGCCAGAGAAGCAGGTTGGGAAGAAATCTCCTGTGAAGGGCTCTATCTCGCAAATTACAGAGCCAGCTGCAATTCCAAAGATGGCCAGAGGAGGGCAGCCAGACCCAATGGATGAATTAAAGGCTGATATAAAAAACATGCTGATTGGTCTAGAAGAACGCTTGGCGAAGCGCATTTCAGATACGCAGACTGAGCTTATGACGGGACTAAAGCAAGTGGTGATGGATGTTGGAGTGCTCCAGGCAGATACTAGAGTTTTGGCGGGAGTTTGTAAGAAACAGGAAGACCAGCTTTCTCAACATGAACTACGCCTTATTGCTATGGAGGATCGGGATAGACGGGCAAATATTCGTATAAGAAAATATCCAGAACAAGAAGGAGAGTCCTTAAAAGATCTAAGAGATACAATTTTGACATGGATAAGAGTACAACTTCCAGATGAGTCTTGGGCTGAAGCTGATCTCGAACGGGTGCATAGAGTTGGTTCTAAGCGTAAAGGACTGCTTCCAAGGGACATAATTGTTAAATTTGCAAATTATTATAAAAAAGAAAAAATTATGCAGGCAATTAGACGACAAGCTCAACCAAAGATTCAAGCAACAGCAATCGAAATCTATCAGGATTTATCGGCGCACACTGTGCAGTGGAGGAAGAGCGTCAAAATTTGTACAGCAGCATTGAGGAAGAAATCGATAACCTACCACTGGGGTTACCCAGTATTCTTGAAATTCTTCTGGCAAGGGAAGCAAGAAAGAATAACATCGTGCGAACAGGGAATCGAGCTGCTGGAGAAGTTGGGCATAATCGATGCCAATGATGTGGGAGAAATAGTCCAAGCGGAAGGAGCGGGTGGAGGTTCCAGTGACCAAGAAGAAGGAGCGGTTGGAGGTTCCAGTCAATGAAAAGGGATTAGGGGGGAAAGGGTTAAAAAGGAGGGGAGGATCGGACTTTGCTCTGTGGGTTGGGCCGTGTTCCCCCCCCCCTGAAGAGTTCTAAAATAATTGGGACCAGTGCCCAGATGACTGGTGAGGAGGGGGGTAAAAATGGGGGTATGTGGGGGGGGGAAGGGAGGGGGGGTATGTGTATCACTGACCGAGACCAATTTAATGACGTGGTTGGAAGTAAGAAATGGAGAATAGATTGAGATGTGCAACTTTAAATGTTAAGGGGCTAGGAACGGTGGTTAAAAGACGAAGAATTGAAACATTGTTGAAAAGAAAAAAAATAGACATAATTTTTTTGCAGGAAACTCATCAAATAAAGGATGGGGCTAATGAGTTACGAATGAGGGAAGTTGGAGTGTATGAAAAGTCATTTGGTACTCTAAAGCGAGAGGTGTGGCAATAATAATATCGAAGAAATGTGGTATTAATATTCAAAGTATAAAGAAAGATAAGAATGGAAGGATCCTTATAATTTACTGTACGTTGGAAGAGGAAGAATTTGTGCTGATAAATGTCTATGCTCCAAATGGGAAACAAATTGATTTCTTTAAAGAAGTATTCAATATGGTGGGAGATCTAGGGAAAAAGAATATTGTGATGGCAGGAGATTTTAATATGGTACTAGATAAAGGGAAAGACAGAGATAATATAATAAGAGGTAGTGAAGGAGAGGGTAAGACAGAATTAGCTAAATTAATGGAGAGGAAAGAATTAATGGATGTATGGAGAGTTGTAAAAGGGCAAGAAAGAAAATATACTTTTTACTCACCTAGATTTAAGAGCTACTCAAGGATTGATTATATTTTTATATCAAAGAATATGGTACCTAAATTAACAGATTGTGATATTGGAGTAATTAAGATCACAGACCATGCACTAATGATGATGGATATCAAGATAAAGAAGGATTATAAACAAGCAAAGAGATGGAGACTGGACGGAAGAATTTTTAAAAATAAAAACATATTGGATAAATTAAAAAAGGAAGTGCAGGAAATATGGCAGATAAATGAAAAAGGAGTTAACTCGCAAGGTTTATTATGGGATACGATGAAAGCAGTAATAAGAGGGATCTGTATCAGAGAAATGTCCACACTTAAAAAGCAACAGGAAGTACTTAATAAAAAGGCTGAAGAAGAGATAAGGAGTTTAGAGGAGAGACTGAGACAGTCAAAAGATAAGCGGTTATATGCCCTAATTCAGGCTAAAAAAAAGGAATTGGAGAAAGAAGAAACAGAACAGGTTCAAAAGAATTTATTATATTTAAAGAGAGACTTTTTTGAATATAGTAATAGAAATTCCAGGTTGCTGGCTAGATCCACGCAGACAGAGAAGGCTAAGAATATGATAGGGACAATAAGAGATAAGTTAGGGAATAGATGTAATGTAATGAAAGATAAATTAAATATTTTTCAGGAATTTTATAAAGATTTATATACATCAGAGGCGCTTTCACAAGAAAAGATTCGGGAATATGTAGAAAGGAATTGGAAAATAAGACTGGATGATCAAGATAGGGAGTGTATGGAAGCCTTGGTTACTGATAAAGAAATTGAGGGAATTATTGGAAAACTAAAAGGAGGTAAGTCTCCGGGGATTGATGGTTTGGGGCCGGAATTTTATAAAATATTTAAAGATATTTTAATACCTAGATTAAAAAAATTATTTAATAATATAATAGAAGGAGGAATGACCCCGCCATCGTGGGACCAGTCCCTGATTGTTTTAATACAGAAGCCAGGTAAGGACTTGACAGATCCAGCGTCATATAGGCCAATATCTTTAATAAATCAGGATGCAAAAATATTTTCAGCAATTATGGCAAAAAGAATGGGCACATTTATATTTAAATATATTAAAAATGATCAATGCGGATTTATTTCAGGTAGGAAAATGCCGAATTTAATTGGGAGAGTTATAAATATAATAAATATTATAAAAAAAAGGAACTTAAAAGCAGGATTATTAGCATTAGATATTTTCAAAGCCTTTGATTGCGTGGAATGGCCAGCGTTAAAAATAATATTAAAAACATTTGGGTTTGGACATAAATTTATGGGAATGATTAATCAGATGTATAAAAATAATAAAGCGGAAATAATGGTTAATGATGGGTTAACACAACAAATAATACTAGCTCGAGGAACTAGGCAAGGATGTCCACTTTCACCGATTTTATTTGCAATAGTTATAGAAATTTTAGCAAATGTAATAAGGGAAGATGAAAGATTAAAGGAGATAGGAAGAAAATATAAGATTAAAGTAAATATGTTTGCGGATGATACGTTATTGACAATAGAAGATCCCCTAGAAAGTGGGGAGATGATTCAGAAACATTTGAGAGAATTTGGGGAAATTACAGGATTACAAGTTAACTGGGGGAAGTCAGAAATGATGTTGTATAACTATAACAAGGAAGAGATGGAGAAATGTAAAGCTAAGTTAGGATTAAGACATAAAAATATAATAAGATATTTAGGAGTTAATATAGATAAAGAATTAGAAAGAATAGAGGAACTTAATTTTGTAAGCTTAAGAAAAGAGGTAGGGGAGAAATTACAGACTTATAGAAAATTAAAACATTCTTGGTTTGGTAGAATAGCGGTTATTAAAATGAAGATATTACCTAAGGTTAATTTTTTGTTTAGAATGCTACCTATTAGAATTTCAGTAGCTGAGATTAAAAATTGGCAAAATATGATTAATGCATATTGTAACGGGGATAAAAGAGCTAGGATAAATAAGGGGTTATGGTATAAGACTCAAAAGAAAGGAGGTTTAGGACTTCCTAATATTAAGAATTATTATATTGCTAATCAGTTAAGATATGCTATTTATGCTATTTTAGGGGAACAAGACTTGGAATGGTTGGAATCGCAAACAGTAGAGATAGAATATAAATTGCGGAATATATTTTTTAATAAAATGCAGAAGAAAGAACGGAAGGTACTGGACAACCCATTATTGGAAAATATATTATCGATATGGGAGAAGTATAGGGGGAAGTTGATACCAGGGGATTCTCCGCTTGCCCCAGTGGTAGTAGTGGGAAACTTCCCAAGAGCATTAAAATCAGAGATAGAAGTGAGACTGAAAGAACAAGATATTTTAAAGCTAAGGAACTGGATGGGAAAGATGAAGGATAGTGAGCATATTAAAGATTTGTTTAAAGGACAAAAGATAGCGTGGTTCAAGTGTCTGCAACTGGTAAAATGGACAGAGGAATGGAGGATGAAAAATAAGAAATGTAGAAACAATACCAGATTTGAAGATTTAATTGAACAAATAGGAAAAAAAGATGGAGCCAGAGCTAAGAAAGGACTCACTAGCGAGATATATAAAATTTTAATAGAGGAGGAATCTCAGGACTCACTTAAGGTTATAAAAGAGGTATGGGAAGAAGATCTAAGGGGAAAAATCAATGAAGATAATTGGGGGAGGATATGGAATGTAAGAATGTTGAAATTATTGTCGATTAGAATAAAGGAGAACTATTATAAGATAGTTTGGAGATGGTATCTAACACCTGTAAGATTTCACCAGATTGATAAAAAAGTGTCCAAGAACTGTTGGAGGGGATGTCAGGAGGTTGGGACCTATTTTCATATGTGGTGGAGCTGTGAACAAGTACAAAAATTCTGGGAAAGGGTTTTTAAAGAAATAAGTGATATAACTGGAAGTAAATTGGGATTAAACCCGAAGTTAGCTCTACTAGCAATATGGGATAGCGGGAACAAGCATATAATTAACAGAGAATTGGTAAATAACCTCCTGGCACCCGTCAGAATAATGATTGCTAGAAATTGGAAAGGGCAACGAAGTTATAAAATAGAAGATTGGTATAAAGAAATTTGGGATATAGCACTGAATGATATGTTGACATGTAAAATGAAAATAATGAGGGGAATGTCCAGTAAGAGTGATTTTGGAGATATATGGACTCCCTTTTTGGAATATGTTTTAAGATCGGGAAAGGGACAGTCGCCTTCAAAAGAATCATTAAAATTCTGGAAGGATGATGGATGAATGTGAGTAGGTCTCGGGGGGGGGTGCACGGGGGTAGTTGAGGGAGTTAGTTTGTTTATATATTATGTATTATGTGTATGTTTGCTTGTTTTGTTGAAAAACTAATAAAAATTATACAATAAAAAAAAAAATGGATTCTAGTCCAACACATCTAGAGGGGACCAGGTGGGGTAAGGCTGAGCTAGTCTGTAATTAACTTTGAGACGTGTCCACTTCCATGCTGGGTAGTCAATTTATCCATTTTTCACACTGCTTAACAGGAGGGGGAAATCATTTAAAACAGAACACCATTTTTTAAAATGTGCCAGCAATAAAATCGGATATCTAGTGCTGCATAAGCCACTCTCTTTCCATGCTTGTTTCCTGTATCATGGTTCAGGCAAAGGATGCAGGAGGGTCCATGACCATCCATACCTTCGGGGCCTATTTCGGACTGATGGTCTCCCGGATTCTTTACCGATCCCACCTGGACAAGAGTCAACAACGGGAAGGTTCCACCTACCATTCGGATCTCTTTGCTATGATTGGTAAGAGGCCTAAAATTTCAGCATTGTAAATACTAAGATAGAGTTGTAGCAGTCATTGATGTTGATTTTATATTGTGTCATCAATGTTCATGGTACTTTTAGAGTTTCATAACTCTGAGATCCCTGCCCTCAAGAAGCTTACAGTCTAAATTCAATAGTCAGGAAATAATTTTGGATTTGATGGAGACAGCAAGGGAGAAATTGCTGGGTGGAGATGTGGTCAAAGGCAAATACCAAAGTTTGGGGCTAAACTAGCAACATATGAGTGTGTTTAAATATAAGGGCCTGTCCCAGCTGTATAGGAAGAGGGAAGTATGGATCCAATCTTTAGAGCAAAACTGCTGTGCAGATGAGGGGAACTGGGGCCCTCTGCAGCCATCGCTTCCCTCTGTGTTCCATCACTAAAGCACTTGGGCATAAATAACCTGCACACAACACATGGCATCCTACTAGAAATGAAGGAACCCTTAAAAGGGAAATGGAAGAAGCAAAAGGAGGACACCAGTCAATCCCCCAATTTTTCGAACAAGACAAGGAAGTGGAGGTCCATCGTTTCAGCCTCCTCTTTCCTACAGTGGCCAGGCAGGAAATAAAACCTCCGCTTCCTCCATGCAGGAACTCTCTTCCTGTGGCTCTTCTGGCCAAGTTTCAACTCTGCCGTAACTGCGCATGGGGATGACCAGCAACGGACGGTCATGAACACCTACTTCTCCCTGGCTGCAAGCACCCTTGCAACCTTTGCCACATCAGCCCTGGTGAATGGAGGAGGCAAGCTGGACATGGTGAGGGAACTGGAGGGCCTCTTTGTGGTTCTTCGTGGAAGCAGCTCCCTGCCCGTCTTCCCTCTGAGGCCTTTCAGTGTCTGTGGGCCCAAGGCTCAGCCAGGCAGTCTGTGCTTTGTGGGCAGAGCGCTGCAGGGTTAATCCCCAGGTGAAAAGGCCTGAGGCCCCTCCATAACTGCCAACATTCCACCAGAGAATTTGGGGGCGTCTGTGTAGCCCTGCTGTCCCCACACCGAGGGCCGCTGCTGAAGGCCTCTCACCCGCGCACACTGGCACACAGTGCTGAAGGCTGAACACTGCCTGCTGTGTTCACTGCTTCTGCAGCCGCCTGTCTCTGTGCCACAGATTTAAGAGCCAAGGGAAAGGCTGCTCTTTGAGTTAAAGATTGAGTAGAAAAACACAAGTATTTGGTCTGAGATATATCTTACCAGCACCTTCATGGTCTGAAATGATGCACACTACAGAAAGGGGCCTTGGTGTCCATGCCACCCATTGATAAGGATGCATATTAGAGCCAAGGTGGGTCTACTCAGAGCACGGGTGGGGAACCATTTTCAGTTGGAGGATGAAACTGGCCCCATAGCAGGAGCATGGGGTGGGGCACTGCTGACACAACACTCCCCAACATTTCACATCCACAGCGTCACTTGTCCTCACACCTGTTTTCCAGACCTCCCCCTCCTCAGCTGCTCCATGCATTTTCATTCCCATCAGGAGGGTGGCTGGATAGGGAGGGCTAAGCGTTCCCGCCCAGTGTGCCGTGGGGGGGATTGAAATCACGCTCCACCCCAAGTAGGGTAACCAGATAAAATCCAGGGCAGGGCTCATGTAACTTTAACAGTTGTAGAGAAAAGGAAATTTCAGCTGGAGTCATTTGTATGCAATTAGTTCCTGGTGAAATTCCCTCTTCATCACAACAGTTAAAGGTGCAGGCACTATACTAGAGTGACCATATACAAAAGAAGGCAGGGTACCTGCAACTTTGGGAGCTGGCTTTTCTCCCTGGCTCTCCCAATCAGAGCTGGCTTGACCCATCCTGGCCTTATGTTACAAAGCAGTGTGTCTGCACCTCTATCCCTGCCAGGTAGAACAGGCTGCAAGACATCTTTTATCCAAATTTCTCAGAGGTTTCACATATTTTGCAATAGCTCTTGGGCTGCCCACGTGAGAAGAGAGAGGTCGGTGGTTTTCATAGGGAGAACTATGGGCCCCTTTCCAGAGCTTCCTTTGAACTCCGAAAGCACCTGGGGCAGGCCAACTTTCAGGTAGGCAACAGAAGCAAATCAACTCCCATTTCCAGTTCAAAGTATTATTAAAGAGCTAAACAAAGGGAAGTTGAGAAAGGGCCAGTTGCTTTTAAAACAAAATGATAACACTCACTTATCAGGATTCTAAGAATAACTCACCAAAGCACCCTTCAAGGTGTGGAAGAGTTTTGCCTTGACATTTTGCCAGTCACCCAAGGAAGACAAAGAAAAGATTTCACAATCACAGTGTTTCTATAGGGGCCTGGCCTGGGCAACTCCCAGAGAAGGAAAGGAGACATCGGCCAGCTTAGAAAAACGTCCTTCTCAGAATCCTGTGAGTGACTCACCAAAGCAGGTTACAAATGGTTGTGGTGCTGAGAATGAGGCCTATACCGGGCTTCCCGGCATAGGTACACTGATGGGATGATTGCGTATTGCTGCCTCCTGTTAGAAAGGCAGTTAGCAGAGAAAAACAAAAAAGGCAAAACAGAATGAGCATTTACCAGTCCCACATGTACACCAGGGGAACCTAGAACAAAAAGAGGCTACATCTTTCTTTAGGGAAGGAAAGAAAAACAGCTTTACTCACAGTTATTCTTGCATATAAATGCAGGCAAAGCATAGGGATTCAAGAGAGATTGATCAGTGCATTTTGTGTTTCATAACACAGGCAGGAGTGAGAAAATAAACACGTGCTCCCAGCAATGGAGGAGGTTGAGGTGGGGAGGAAGGGGAGGAGCAGGAAATGACGTGGTAAGCTATGGAGATCCTAAGGCAAGCCATGCCCTGCATGTCTCTATTTAATATAAGGCCGAGTCATCCTGGAAAGTGTATATTTTGGGGTCTATCACAGCCTGACCATGCCTGGCATGTTCTTTGTTCAAAGGTACTTCCCCCCACCGGAAAAAAAGTGGGCAGAGCAGAGAGAAGGTTGGATCTGTTACCCTTTCCCAATTGGGGACGGTGAGGGGCAGCTCCTTGAGGAGGGGTGAGTTAGGAGGTGGCTTTGCTCCCTGCTTATCTTTGCCTAGGCTGACCAGACCCCCTGGGGTTTCCCGGTCCTAAACGGGAAAAATGGGCCAAACCGGGCCGACCGGGCCCCAGGGGGCAACCTCCGGGAAACATCTCGTTCTCCTCCCGCGTGGAGGGGGGGCAGCGCGGCGCGGGTGGGGCGGGCGGCCTGCGCGGGGCGGGCGGCAGCGCAAGGCACTTACCTGCTGGGGCGTCTGCTTCGGTGCTCGGAAACTACTGAGAAACAGGCTTCGCGGCCTGTCCCTCAGTAGCGCGCCGGGGGGGTTGTTTTGGGTGGGTGGGGTGGCGGGGGGGGGGTCCGGGATTTTGATCCTCAAAATCTGGTCACCCTATCTTTGCCAATCAGGGGAAAGTGTGACGAAAGCCAAGCCTGGATGAGCAGGAGGGTGTCTCAGTCCTGAACCACTCACCCACCCCTCTCTCTTATCAGTGGGGGGTGGGGCTTCAGGGTTGGGAAAGGCTGAGGCCTGAGGCCTGTGCAGGCTGGACGGTGGGCCAGATTTGCCAGAGGTTCCCCATCCCTGTTCCAGAGACTCCAGCAAGGGAGTGGAACTTCAAGGGGTGACCAACTCGAGAAGACTGACGCTGACTATTTGAACAGAGTCTCTGCAAAAGCAGGAGTAGCTTCAAAACAGGAACAGGTAACAAAAAATAGGAGTTCCTCTCCCAATAATATCTATGGGGCAGCTGGAGCCGATGATTCAGCCTAAGGCAGCTTTCTATCTTTATCAGGGTTCTTCCTTCCTTTATTATTATTTTATTATTTATTGCATTTATATACCACCATATAGCCGAAGCTCTCTGGGCGGTTTACAAAGATTAAAAACATTGAACATTAAAAACTGATATACAAAATTTAAAAAGCATAAAAAGCATAAAAACAGAGTACAAATACAATATCCACTTAAAACAACTATCCTGGCACACTATTCTTTGTGCCTCTCGGAGTCTGCTTATCATGTGCAAGGGAAATCAACATGCCACCCTGCCCTTCCCAGGAGCTCTTCCTGGCCCATCCTGCGCCCTCTCCCCCACAAGGCTATTAACCTCTCAGCATCTGTCCCAGGTGCACATTCAGAATGCTGCCTTGGCTGGTGGGGTGATCGTGGGCACCTCGGCCGAGATGATGCTCACTCCCTTCGGTGCCATGACTGCCGGGGTCTTGGCTGGCTTCGTGTCAACACTTGGCTTCAAATTCCTCACAGTAGGTTCTTCAATGCATTGTTGAAAAATGATTTCCCCCTTGGCTAAGACTCGGGATCTGCTGCAGGGATTTTGGAGTTGCCAACCAAAACTGGCCAAACTGGCCTGGCCAGTGCCTGGATGGGAGGCTGCCTGGGAAGGAAGGCAGGATAGCCACTTATTACGTACTGAAACAAATTCCAGGAGCGATTTATGTTGGAGCTGCAGCATACAATTTCTCCATTTGCATGTTTGGAGTTCTTTTTTATGGTAGAACTCTAAAAAAAATGTACATTGGAAGGCTGGTCTGGGATCAGTTTGTTCCCTTCATTCCCTCCCTTCTTTGTTCTGTGGGTTGGCTTTGCCTTCCTTGAGCTCCACCCAGTCTGAATTCCAGATTTCCTGAAATTAATTCTGGGATTGGAGGGTGTGCAGTTCGCCACCGTTCACAGTTAACTTTGCATCTTGCCTATCCTGTTGACAGCTGGACTAAGTGGACCCTCAATCTGATCCAGCATAGTGCTTCTTATGTTTTTCTCCTGTTTTGCTTTAGCTGACCAGGTCCAGGCACAAGAGCAGAGTCTGGGCCTGGCCAGCTGAATGGGGTGGACTACATGGCCTCCCTTTCCAGAAATTTGTCTTGCCCCTTTGAAGCCATCCAAGTTAGTGGCCATCATCACATTGAAGGGGTCTTGGAGGCCAACTAGTCCACCCCCTGCTCAGTGCATGACATGACAAGCAAGAGCATCCCCATCCACTAGCTGCCTATCTTGAGGCAGTGCATCACGTATGTCCTTCCTCTTGACTCTCCTGCATGTGACACCCCCCCTTCTTCCTTCTCAGCCCATTCTGGCCTCCAGGCTGAAAATCCAGGACACCTGTGGGGTGGACAATCTTCATGGCATGCCAGGAATCGTTGGTGCCCTCCTTGGTGCTCTGGTGGCAGCGCTGGCCTCCCCAGATGTCTATGGGGATGGGTGAGTCATGATTAGGGCCAGGGTGGGGCAGTGGAAAGAGGGCTGGGCCCCAGTTCAGATTGCTGCTCAGCCTTCTTCCTATCTTGCCACCTTCAGAGGCACATTTGGGGGTGAGGTGTAGGGGGGTCTTCTCAGAGGAACGCGCTGTTGTCCTTTCTCCAGCAGGCAAAGACCACTTTATTCAAGCAGGCCTTTGGTATGTAAGCAGGTCCGTTGGGTTGGGTCCAGTTTTTGTTCTGTTATTGCTATGTTTTTATTGTGAAAGTTTAAGTTCTTCCAGCCCTGTTCTAACAGAGATTCCCAAGTGCTTGGAGATGCCTCGCTGTGACAGAGTCTGCGCATAAACGAAGAAGTGAAGGTTGACAGGGCAGCTCACAAACTAAAGTTCATCCCAAGTTTGGAGTTCAACTTTTTATTTAGTTTTAAAAACAAACAAACAAAAACAAATGGAGTTAAAAAAACAAACCAAAACGTGCACAGTGACTCAGCCCCCAGCATGCCGGGGGAGCTCAAACCACATATTTGCCTTAATCACCTACCCATTGTCTATTGTCCCCTCCAAGGAGCCATTGACTATTATCCTTTGCCCTAAATAGAAAATCTCCTTTCCCAAGAGACTCAACTGACCTAGATTTCCACTCTCTGAAAGCTAGTGCAGACCAGTAGTTGAGCCACAGCCTCCCTTGTTATTTAAGTCTGATTGGCTGCAGCAGCAGCTGGGGCAAGCTAGCTAATGCTATATAAAGAGGCAAGCTTGCATAGCTCATGGACCATGTGGAGCCCCGGTGTCAAAGCGTCAAGGTAAAAAAAAAATAAGCTTTTTAGCATACAAGCAATTTAAACTTCCATGTGAGTTTAGCAAGAAGGTGAGGAAACCAGGGCAGTTGTCTCTTCCCTACCTTGTCCTAATAAATAACTATAAGTAAAGGATGCAGCTAAGCTGGAGCGTGTTCAGAGGAGGGCAACGAGGTTGATCAGGGCTCTGGAAACAAAACCCTATGAGGAGAGACTGAAAGAACTGGGCATGTTTAGCCTGGAGAAGAGAAGATTGAAGGGAGACATGATTAAGCTGACCATATGAAAAGGAGGACAGGGCTCATATAACTTTAACAGTTGTAGAGAAAAGGGAATTTCAGCTGGTGTCATTTGTATGCAATTAGTTCCTGGTGAAATTCCCTCTTCATCACAACAGTTAAAGTTGCAGGCACTATACTAGAGTGACCAGATACAAAAGAGGGCAGGGCCCCTGCAACTTTAACTGTTGTGATGAAGAGGGGATTTCACCAGGGACTAATTGCATACAAATGACACTGGCTGAAATTCCCTTTTCTCTACAACTGTTAAAGTAACATGAGCCCTGTCCTCCTTTTCATATGGTCAGCCTAGACATGATAGCACTCTTTAAATATTGAAAGGTTGTCACATGGAGGAGGGCCAGGATCTCTTTTCGGTCATCCCTGAATGCAGGACACAGAATAATGGGCTCAAGTTACAGGAAGCCAGATTCCGGCTGGACATCAGGAAAAACTTCCTGACTGTTGGAGCAATATCACAATGGAACCAATGACCTAGGGAGGTTGTGGGCTCTCCCACATTAGAGGCATTCAAGAGGCAGCTGGACAACCATCTGTCAGGTATGCTTTAAGGTGGATTCCTGCATTGATCAGGGGGTTGGACTCGATGGCCTTAGAGGCCATTTTCAACTCTACTATTGTATGATTCTATGAAATACAAATAAAGATGTAGTGATGGGCAGCAATTTGGATTCCTGGAGAAGAAGGTCTGATGGCTCTATGCCACCTCCAGTATCAGAGGCAGGAGGCCCTGCTGGGGAAGTTGGGTGGGAGGGTGGTGTTGCACTCATGTCCTGCTTGTGGGGTTCTTGAGGCAGCTGGTTGACCACTGTGTGAACAGAATGCTGGTCTTGTTCTGCTCCAGCACAGATCTTATTATGTTCATATTTTATTGCATTGATTTATTATTGTTTCAATTTATTTATTTATTTATTTATTACATTTGTATACCGCCCCATAGCCAAAGCTCTCTGGGCGGTTTACATAGGATTAAAAACAATTAAAAACAGTATACAAAAATTAAAACAGCAAAAACATACAACATACACATAATCTGTACATTTAAAAACCACTTCAACACTTCAAAAAGCTACAAAAACAAAACAAACCCAGGCTCCTCGGATATTGCCAAATGCCTGAGAGAAGAGGAAAGTCTTGACCTGGCGCCGAAAAGATAACAATGTTGGCGCCAGGCGGGCCTCATCGGGGAGATTGTTCCACAATTGGGGAGCCACCACAGAGAAGGCCCTCAAGTTTTATTTGTGATTGTAGGCTGCCTTGATTGCCCTTTTTCTTACTAGAAAGGCAGGTACAAATCAAATAAATAAATAAATAACCTACTTCACAAGGATGTTGTGATAATAAAATGGGGTGTGGTGGTGATGGGGACAATGTGTTCCACACGCTCCTTTAAGGAATGGCTTTGTATAAATGTGCGTAATCATATTGATGCCCCAGAGTTGGCACTAGATCTCAGTGTTGGAGTTCAGATCACCTCATTAGATCTTCTCTGCTACTTTTGCAGGATGAGCGACGTCTTTCCTCTTGTTGCTTCTGGGGGACGAACTGCCATGTACCAAAGTGTCTTCCAGCTGATTGGCTTATTTGTCACTCTGGGAATTGCTGTAATTGGTGGAAGCCTTGTAGGTGAGTTGGGACCAGTGAAAATTTCTTTTCAGTTAGTTTTTGATAAGAACTGAAAGACCTTGAATGTGGGAGAACGTGAAACGGACTTTTGTCCATGCAGGACCAGGGCTTTGAATGCTTAACTCTTAAAAGCCTGGGTTTGAATCCCATTGTATTCAACCATGTTTGACGTACTGAATTAAGGCTGCCGCTTCTTTTTTCCTGACAGCCTTGTCACCTTTAATAGTTATTAAACCACCATTCTGTTTTCACAGTGGCTAAATAGTTTGCAATGGGAAACCTTTTTCACAGCAATCCCAGCTGCCAGTAAGAAAATGTTTTAAATTTTTGAAAAGTGGGCCAAGGCACCTTGGGAGGCATCAGGAAAAGTGTCCAGGGGCGCATTGATGCCCAAGGGCATACCATTGCCTACCCCTGCCCTATCCACTTTCTCATACTAGAGATTGTAACCATGCTTACTTGGAAATAAGCTGAGCTTTCCCTCTGCTGCAGGCATACGTTTCCCTTTTTTAAAACATCTTTCTAAAAATGGCAGCCACGCTGCTTAAAAAGTGTAAAAATGTAGACATCCATCACACCTAATTCCCCCCTCCAGTTTGCCTCCGCATTTTTTACCTCTGAGGCAGAAGCTTCGATCCCTTTCACCTGAATAGCTGCTCTTTCGCTCCTAAACTTGTTAGCTCTTCCACTCCACTCCACTCTTCCCCTTCTCTTTCTCCCTCCAGTCAGGTCCTGACAAATGAGTACTTCAACCAGACCACCTTTCTGCTGGGCAAAAATGGAACAATCCTTTAGTCTGGCTCTTTGGGGGCATCGAGGGAGTACAATCCTGTATCTGCAGAGATTCAGGCGTTGTATGATTTTAAAAAATGCTTTCAAGCCTGGGATGCAAGGAGCTCCATCACACCAGTGATTTAGTGTACCCTCGCCATGCCTGGTGTGCAGATTTGCAGCATGGTACTCACATGATGCTGTGCCTGTCCTGCTGACACCCTGCCTCTTCCCCAGACTTTCCTAGAATGCTAAAAGTCTGGATTATTTTCCCTAAATGCAATTTATGCACCCTAAGTCTCTGTGAAGTTTTAAAGGAACTGGGGGCTTGAATGGATTGCATCAGGCAGGTCCTGGCAGGGAAAAGTGATATCTCCCAGCAGCTGGCTCCAAGCCTCAATATAAAACCCAAACCTTGCATCCCAGGCCCAGAAGCGTTTTTTTAATCATCCAGACTTTTCACATTCTAGGAAAGGCTGGGGAAGAAGTGGGGTGTCAGCAGGAGAGGCAGGGCATCATGTGAGTACCGTGCTGTAAATTCGCATACCAGGCATGGCGAGGGTGCACTAAATTGCCGGTTTGATAGAGCTCGTACTGTACATCATGGTGCTAAAATGACTGTCAGAAGCACTGGCTTCAAAATGCCAGGAGAAGAACATGTATGGCAAGTGGCTGAGGTGGGAAAAGGGGAGGGAACAACATGGCCCATGTGGCTATGCCCCCTGGCCACAGTGTCAGATGCTTACCCCCAAAAAGTGCTGCACCCCAGAAGTATGAGCTGTAACTTGCAATTTCACTTCCAGTTTGCAGTGGAAGAGCAATAATTGGTAGTAAGTGGTGTGCTTCCCAGATCCCAAACTGAATCAGGCTGATTTGGACAGATTTGGGAGATGACTGAATCGAAGTGAGGCTCCTCTGAAGTGGACCAAATCTGAATCTGACCAATCCTGGCTTCAAAGGGACACTGAGACACAGAATGTTTACCAAAATTGGTCCATTTCTTCCAAAGTTCTCTCCGTATAAGGAAAACGCCAGAGTGAGGAGGGAGAAGAGGAGGTATACTATAGTCTTGTGGTTGACAGCTCCCATCACAGTGGATGGTTTTATCAGGGCTCCCTAATCCCAGTGCTTTGGAGTAATACGCCACTGTACACTCTGTGGTGAGCTAGTGCTCAAAGGAATGCAGCACTGGCACCATGTCATGAGCAGGGACACCGCTGTCCTCTGCCACCCACAACCCCCCAGCCTACCCTGTTCCCTCTGAGCTTAACTGCAATTCTCAGAGTAGTTGGGGGTGTCTTAGTCTTGAAAGGGCAATTAAGGCCCATTGGCTTTACTAAAGACCTGCTTCTGGTGGAGATGAAAATTCCTAGAATGGGTGGATAGGGATAAGGATCAGCACAGCTGCTTAAGTTTTTGGACTCTCCTTGGGGGCGTGGCCCTAGTGGGAGGTATGAAGATTTGGGTTTCTGAATCAAGATTCAGACTTGAATGCAGGTCAAATTGGTCTGAGCTATATTGGGCTGTTTTCTAATTACCAAAATGGGATTTGAACTGAATCTTGAGGTTGGTGCTCACACTTCTAAGTGTGAGCAGTACAAGTTCTCAGCATGAAAAGACCTGTAAAAGCATTGAAATAATCCATTTTCTCTACTACTGATTTTATGAGTCTCTACCTTTTCTGACCACTGGAGGTCAGTATAAGCTGAAATATAAGAACATCAGAAGAGCCCTGCTGGATAAGACCAAAGGCCCATCTAGTCCAGCATGCTGTTTACACAGTGACCACATAGGTGTGCATAAGGGGTGTGCTGGGTGTGCCCAGGCACACCCTAATGTCTCAGATTAAGCAGGAACTGTCCACCAGCTGCCCTCTGGCTGCTCTGCTGCCCCCAACAGCACACCGTTGCTCCTGGCAGCAAGAGCTAAAAGGAATCGCTCTGCCAGGAGCCTCTCTGCTGGGAGCCACATTTCAAAGAGGCCAGGAGGAAGGGCCCCAAGGGCTAGTATCACCTCTTAAGCCCCCCTCTGGCAAGTGTCACCACAAAGTCCCACCAATGCTGGGGCTTGAGGAGCATCTCCTAATTCTCCCCCCCCCCCCCCCTGCAATGGCTTTCCTGTGTTCAGGCAAGCCGAATGTGGAATAGGGCATCAGTGTCTACAGTGTTTAATAAATAAATGAATAAAAATAATGTCCTTTATGATTGAATATTCAATAAATGTTCACCTTTAAAAATGAAATCCCTGGGTGCACACCCTAATGAAATGTGCTGTGGTCAACCAGCTGTTGATGAGAAACTCAGAAACAGGACATGAGTGACACAGCACCCTCCCACCCATGCTCCCAGCAAGTGGTGTACATAGGCTTACTGTCTGATGCTGGAGGTGGCCCATACCCATCAAGACTAGTAGCCACTGATAGCCTTCTCCAGGAATTTGTCTAACCCCCCGTCATGGGACAGTCATTCTAACAGTGGCCTGTTTCTTGCCTGTTAGCCATGTGCCCCCCAGCCCAACCCACCTCCACTGCTGCAGTCTGAGGGTTCGACTGCCTGTCTTTGACTTCTCCTCTTGCTCCAAGCTGACTGACGGTGGCTGCTGTGGCTGTGGGTTTCAAGCAAGGCCAGGTGTGAACATAGGCAGGTGTCCACTTTGGTGCCAACTTTGCTGAGCAATGCAAAATATACAAAGGCAGGGTGTGGAGCTTAAGCGACTGCCCCAATGGGGCTGTAAAACAGGATCTCTGTGTGGCTGGGATCATGGTGAAGTGTTGAAAGAATCACCGCCCTCAACCACCGCTTCTGGTTGCTGGATCATTATACAGATTGCCACAAAGTCACATCATATAGGAGGAGCTTTGACCACATGTGAAGGCTGATTAAAGAGAGAGAAAAAACCTCTGATGAAGAGGAGGAGGAGGAGGAGAATGGGTGGGCTGATGGATATCATTGTGAAGATGTGGACATGGCCACTAAAACAGATGTTAACTTCAGTGTTAAAAAGGCAGAGGTGAGCAGTAGTAATCTGTGGATGCTGCTGCTGTCTGCACAGCTGTTTTAGCTAGGACACCTCAAATCTCTCTTCCCCTCCCCCATACCCCAAAAAGTGCTTACTTTGCAATCTCTGCTCATACCATTGCAGAGGGGACGGGGCAGAGAGAACTATGTGCAGATCAGCTTTTGGTCACAAAGGGGGATGATGATTCCAGGCTGACTTTTGCAGCACCACCTTTTTTCTGTGCCCCCTCAGGCACACACTCATGATGCACATGTGCTTGCACACACACACTGGTGGCAGCTAGTGTGGTTCTGGCTTTCAAAGGTTCTACCTGTTGGCATGAAAGAAGGGCAGAGCCCCTCCACCCCAGTGGGGTGAGAACAGCTGTATGGCAGGCTGGGAGGGGTGTGACCTGCCTGGGGATGGGATCACTGGAGGGGTGGAATTAAAGCTCCCCTTCTGTGGTGATCTGATCAAGATTGCTGTTACAGCTATCTGTTCCTCACCCCCAGCTACTAACTGGGCAGCAGGGAAAACGGCTCTGTGGTGAGCTGTACAGAGAGCAGCTGAGGGCCACAGGTGCCCCACATATGACTGGAAGCCTTGGACGAAGCTAAACCACCCAGTGTCTATCTCACTCAGTGGAGTCTCTCAGGCAGGGGCCTTGTAGATGGCAGGAATTTGGCCTTCTGCATGCAAAGCAGGTGCTCTGGACCCTCCCCCATTTTCTTCTCTTTCCTTTCCCAGGGGTCATCCTGAAAATAAGAATTCTTGGCTCTCCCACTGATGCTTTCTGCTTTGAGGATCAAATTTACTGGGAGGTACTTGAAAACTTGTTACTATTTTTACTCATTATAATGCAGTGTCATCATCAGTATTTCCTGTTGCAGTCTACATAGGACATTCATATTGGTCTCTTCTCAGTGTATCTTCTTTGGGTTCTGCTTAGGTGCCTGAAGAACATGATGATGCCTTTCAGTGCCTGGAGGCTGGCAACATCCAGGAGTCCGGCAAAGACTGAAGCGCCTGACAGAACTCCGTTTAGGAGGCTACATCATCAGTTGCAGGAGGAGCATCAGCAAAGAATTTGGTCAAAATACCACAATGTTTTGATGTGGAGATGTCTACACCTGGTGCTGCCTGGCTAAAATAACAGTTTCTGAGACTGCTGTCTACTGGCTTCTGTGCAGGAAACCTTGGCAGATAAATTGGCTGTTATGATATCATTCTGTATATGCATAGAGGTACTTTTTAGTTAATGTGTTCAATAGCTGAGCTATGGTGCACTGAAATAGATCCCAAGACTAAGCACGTGAACCATACTGAAATGATTTTCTTAACTCTTTGGAGGAGAGAGATCCAAAATACAACAATTAAAAGGAAACTGTCAAATCTTTGACATGTTGCATAACACTATCATACTGGTTTTCACTTTATGGACTTTTTGTGAACAGAATTGCCACAGGAAGGTGTTTTGTTCTAAACCAAAGGAAACTGAACCCAACATCAAGTTAGAATATATTAATACCAAAGAAAAAGAAAAATGAAATTAATAAATTTCACCAACACTTTACAAATTTTATAGCTGCAAAAATTTAAAATAAGCAGTTTTATTACATTCTGCAATGCTTATTGTGAAAGGCTGATGGCTATCTATAGCCATCAATATGGCATTCCAGCAGTCTTTAGCCAAATTTGTGACTTGGCCTTCACTCTTGCAAATGGGGCAGATTCCAACAGAGATCCTTGGCCGGCCCAGTTGAAAACACGAGCAAACAAACATTGACAAAAATGTAAATTCGAGGGGGGTCAGTCGAAATATTTAGTAATAACCTTTTAATGAAACATTTGTTTGACTATCAATATGTTTCTATCATATATAACAGCATCCTTGCTCCATTCAGTCCTGAGGGACTGACTTACGTTTCTTCAAATATCCATTAATATACCAACCATTTGGTCCATCTGTTCCTAAAATGAAATTTTTAGCATGTCTGTGGTGTTATCATGAGTGGTTGAGTAACTGAGGCCACAAAGTGAAGGTGTGGCAAAACAAACTTCACCTGGGTGCAAAAGGTGCACACAAACAGAACTGGGGGGAAACAAAAAAACACAACTTCCCTAACTTTGCCTTACTTGTAGCCAGCTTCTCTGCATGCACCCAGGGGAATTGATTAGCTCTGAACCCTGGTTGAGCCGCTAGTATTACAACTCTAACACCTTAAGAGCAAATTAGGTCTTTGGTGAGCTTTTCTCTTGGTGTCATCTCCAGCCATCGCTGTTCTACCATGTGGTAATCGTCAGCAGGGTTGTCGAGAGCGGGTTCGGGCCCTGGTGAAAAAAACAATTCCCCCCCCCCCCCAGTAAGGACGGACCAGCTAAAAATCTTTACACTGGATTTGTATTGATGTGCCCACCAACCTGAGGAAAGGCAGGAAAAGGCATCCTCAGCTAGGGCGGCAGCACCACTGTTGGGGGAAAGTCCCCTTGCATTACATGTGCTGGGAAGTGGCGCTTGTGGGAGGGCCAAGGTGCCGTGAGGGGAGGGAGTAACAGGGGGAGGGAGGCGGAGCCAGGAGTGCCGTGCTGAGTCTGGCTGGGCGAAGCAGAAATGCCTGCATGGTGGCCGGGTGGCTCCTGCGCTGGCTTGGTCTCGCTTCACCAGGGGAGGCGGGCCGCACATAACTGGCCATAAATTATAAGCCAGTGATTATGGAAGGCTGTCAGGGCACTTCCGGAGTGGCAGCTCAAGCAATTAAGCCCCCATCCCACTTGCTCCAGCGATTTACAGGTGTGATGCTGGAGCGGCTGCAGGCCGCAGCCCAGCAGCCGTGGCTGACCCCGTAGCTTCATTAAGGGGAGGGGAGGGGAGGGGAGGCTCTCCTAATCGGCAGCCAGAGGCAAGGCGCAGGGGTGTCAGGTGATGGGGTGGGTGGACAGATGGCTGGCGCTTGCTCGATCCAGAAGCTTCATAGCGTGGTGGACACAGGCCAGGGTGTGCCTGCCCTGGCCTTGGCACTCGCTCATGCCCCGGCCAACTCTGCAATTCGGAAGGGATAGGGCTGTTGCGGAGCAGGACTGACCAGAGCCGGCAGAGCCAGCCAGGTGGGTGGTGGGAAAGCGGCAGGGGCTCCACAGCAGAATAATTATATTCTGTTCTTAATATGTAATTAGTAGTTGTTTGGTTGATTAGAGTCTATATTGGCCGATAACTGACAGAATTTTGTATATCATTTTCTTTGAAATTCACCGATTTTACAATGGATGTCAAAAACAACTGACAAATAATGATACTACCGAGAAAGACAAAAACACACAGGCCCTCCCTGGCTTATAAAAGCAGCCAGAGGGGGGCTGGCTGAGTGGGTAAGGCCTCCCTTCGCCAAGGCAGGATGCCAACCTGCTTGAAGGAGGCAGTGGTGAGACCCACATTGAAAAAGCCTTCCTTGAAGCCCATCATATTGGATAATTACCAGCCAGTCTCCAATGTTCCATTTCTGGGCAAGGTCTTGGAGCGTGTGGTGGCCTCCAGACTTCAGGATGAGATGGATTATCTAGCTCCATTTCAGTCTGGCTTCAGACCTGGCTATGGGACAGAAACAGCTTTGGTTGCCTTGGTGGATGACCTACGCCAGGAATGGGACAAGGGGAGTGCACCTGGACCTCTCAGTAATGTTTGATACCATCGACCATAGTATCTTTCTTGGCCACCTTGCTGGGATAGGCCTTGGAGGCACTGTTTTACAGTGGCTCCATTCCTTCCTGGCAGGGCAAACCCTGAAGGTGGTGCAGGGGAATTTCTATTTGTCTACTTGGCTATTGGCCTGTGGAGTCCCTCAGGGTTCAGTTCCCCCCCCCCCCCATGCTATTTAACATATACATGAAACTGTTGAGAGAGGTTGTCTGGAGTTTTGGGGTGTGGTGCCATCAGTACACTGATGACACCCAACTCTACTACTCCTTTTCACCTAACTCCAACAAAACTGTTTCGGTGCTAAACCAGTGTCTGTTGGCAGTAATGGACTGGATGAGGGTAAACAAATTGAAGCTTAATTCAGACAAGACAGAGGTGCTCCTGGTTAGTCAGCAGGCAGATCCAGGAATAGGGACTCAGCTTGTGCTAGGTGGGGTTACACTTCCCCTGAAGACACAGGTTCACAGCTTGGGTGTACTCCTGGATTCAGCCCTGAGCCTGGATGTCCAGGTTTCAGCGGTGGCCAGGAGCATTTTTGCACAGTTAAAGCTAGTGCACCAACTGTGCCTGTTCCTAGAGATGTCAGACCTGGCCATGGTGACACATGTCTTAGTTACACCCCGTTTGGATTACTGCAATGTGCTCTACGTGGGGCTGCCTTCGAAGACTTTTCAGAAACTTCAGCTGGTTCAAAGAGCTTCAGCCAGATTGTTGACTGGGGCTGTTACAGGGAGCATACAATTCCCCTGTTACAACAGCTCCACTGGCTTCTGGTCTGTTTCTGAGCACATTCAAAGTGCTGGTTATCACCTATAAAGCCCTATATGGCTCAGGTCAAGGTTATCTGAAAGACCATATTCTCCCATATGAGCCTGCCCATGCTCTGAGATCTTCTGGGGAAGCCTTTCTCACAGTCCCACCAACATCCCAGGCCCGCCTGATGGGTACACGGGAGAGGGCTGTCTCAGTGGCTGCTCCAAGCTCTGGAATTCCCTTCCTAGGGATGCTAGGCTGGCTCCCTCTGTGTTACACTTTCGGAGGCAGGTAAAAACTTTTTTATTCAGCAGGCTTTTGGAACTACTCTGGACATGTATTCGATTTTTTAAAAAAAACTGTTACAATTCTTAATTTTTAAAAATGTTTTTAATTTTATTACAGGTTTAATTCTATTTTAACTTTTGTAAATTTAAAATTTATATGTTTTAATTGTACATGTTTTAATCTTGTATACTGCCTTGAGTCCCAGTCCTGGGGGAAAGGTGGGATATAAATAAATAAATAAATAAATAAATAGCAACATAGGCCCCAGGGTCCCTTCCAGACTGCTGGGGCCCAGTAATTTGTGCCGGCTTCCCCCCCTTCTTGTCGGCCCCAATCGTCAGAATGACCCCCAGACAGCCTCATACCAGGGTGTGCCAACTTATTTGTCATGGGCAGGGGAGGAGCTTACCTTTTCATAAAATGGCTCCCATGGTGGGCATAGCTGGTCACAAAACTCTCATTTCCCAGAACCTAAGAACAGATTCCTAGGAACTCAAGTAAAGGCAGAGGTGAGGTCTCAGCTCCAAAGTACAAAACCACTTTTTTTTAACACAAACACAGATGGTGATGGAGGGCAGAACTTCACTTTACAACATACCAGCTGTGTAGACAGAGAATTTTGTGAGCCATAGTTGCCCAGAGGTTTCTGGGAAATGGCTGCCCCGGCTTCTCACGGCCTAGCCAGCAAAGTTGCTTGCTAATTGCTGGAAAATGGATCAGAGATGTGTCACACCTTGCACCTTATCTGTCCAGGCCTAGCAAGCTGGACAGAGTAATAACGAGCTTACATTCCAGAGCTCAGAGAAGCAAAACCAAAGAAGAAGATAAGATGCTAGTGACATAACTGCTTCAATGTTATTGCTTAGAGCTTGTACTGCTGCCAAGCACAAAATAGTATATCAATTGCTTTCGCTCCCACCCAGGGGTCCAGATAGGTCAGCAGCTTCGTGAGCGTCTGCTGTCTGAGTCCACACCATGTATTAGGTATGCTTGTATAGGCCTTAAGATGCTTAATAAACACTCTCCTTGTGAATAAACTTCTAAGTCTGAGTATGCTTAAAGGAACATATGGCCAGAGGTCCTGGGACGTTACACCAGCCTCCCAGTTAAAGTAAAATATTTTTCAAATCTTAAGAAATAAAGTAAAAATCTAGAGGGGCGCGGAGTATGGCAGGTGCCTAGACAGTAGGGATGTGTATCGTATCATTAAGATGTCCAATAACGATACGATATGGCCATTATCGGACATCCGATTACAATACGATAGAAAAACCTCCAATAAGTATCGGATCCGATAATTGTCAGTCCGATTATATCGGATTTTATCAGATTATCCGCCATTAAAGTTACAGACTTGAAACTTGGTCACAGTGCTTATGGGGTATGCCTAAGTATGTGTATGAAATTTCAGATCAATCCCTCCAACCGTATATTTTATATGATTTTTAAAGATCGTGCAGCTTTTTTGACAGATCTCTGAATGCACATGGCGAGCTGTCATTCAGAGATCTGTCAAAAAAGCTGCACGATCTTTAAAAAAATCAAATAAAATACACGGTTGGAGGGATTGATCTGAAATTTGGCACATATGTGTAGCAACATGTGCTAGACATATGTGCCAAATTTCAGATCAATCCCTCCAACCCTGTATTTTATCTGAATTTTGTAACAATTGTGGTAGTTAGAAAGGAATTGGGAGGCCTGGTCAACCACCTGTCAAGTAGAATGATCTTTCAAAAATTCATATAAAATATATCGTTGGAGGGATTGTTCTGAATTTTTTTCACAAATGACTAGCAATAGACAAGCTGCACTGGGGGAAATTTTTCAAGTTTCAGACTTTTAAAATAACAAAGTTACAAGGGGGTGGGGTTTTGGGGGGATCCCGCATAACTTTTTTATTTTTAAAGATAGAGACATGCAACTTGGGGAGCCAGGACTAGCAACATCCCATCTGCAAAGTCCAAAAAGTTTCATGTCTCTATCTTTTAAAATAAAAAAGTTACACCCATTTAAGTTCTTTAAGGAAAGTGTATGTGTCTATTGTCTAATACTTTTTAAATAACTTCTGTATTTTCAAAGTTAGAGATTTGAAACTTGGTCACAGTACTTATAGGATATGCTTAAGTACGTGTATGAAGTTTCAGAACAATCTCTCCAACCATGTATTTTATATGATTTTTTGAAAGATCATGCAGCTTTTTTGACAGATCTCTGAATGCATGTGGTGAACAGTCATTCAGAGATCTGTCAAAAAAGCTGTACGATCTTTCAAAAATTAATATAAAATACACGGTTGGAGGGATTGATCTGAAATTTCATACACATACTTAGACATATGCCATAAGCACTGTGACCAAGTTTCAAGTCTCCCACTTTGAAAATACAGAAGTGATGGGCCTTTCTGTCTCAAAAAGCAACTAAATAGGGTTCCGAATTAAATATCGTATTTCCAATAATTATCGTAAATACGATACGATACGATTAACCTCTGATATAATGTGATCTGAATTTTTTTTTAAAGTGATTTCCGATAACGGTACGATATCATAATTTCAGGCGTGCACGCCACACCAGATATCCACAGGCACCATGCTGGTGGAGACTCCTTCCCTTCCCTTAGAAGAAGCCCAGAAGTATCTGTGGGGAGGGGTATAATACGCTCCAGAAAAAAATGATTCAACACAAATGTCTCTCCATACTGAGGCTACAGGGGGTAAAAATGTCAAATTACTCGGAGTTCCACCGTTGCATGGCATATGTGTGCCTGCTGCCACTGAAAACCACATTAGATACTGCAAGAGACACAGAATAAGCTTCTCCCACATTCAAATGTTTTAGCTTTCAGGTTCTTTCATTTTTGAATATGAAGAAATTTGCAAATTTTGTAAAGCTCTCATCAAAAAATTAACCTTTGTGGAACCAAACCTTCCCCTCTCCTGCCCTTTCTGGAAAGGTCACTGAAGAAAGAACCTGGCCAGGCAGTGCTAGCCCCCAAAATTTACATGTCTATTATTTATGTATTACATTTCTATAGCAGCCCAATAGCCAAAGCCCCCTGGGCAGTTTATGATCTCTGCACATTCCAGCACATTACCTTAGAGAGGTATTTGAGAGCTCACCTGGAGAAGGCATGGCCAGGTCTCTTCCTTGTCCAAATCATGAATAAAAATGTTGAAGAGCACTGGGCCCAGGACTGAGCCCTGCAATACCCCACTCATAGTGTGACCATCGGTCCAGTTTTGTCCGGATATGTCCTCTTTTTTTGTCCCTTGGGGGGATCCAGACGGACTTTTTAATATCTTTTTAAAAGTCCAGGAATAGTGTAGCATGGGGAGAAGGGAGGAGGCTACTTGTTTTCTGAAGCTCCGGAAAGTGCACTATTAGTGTGACTAACACGCTAATAGCGTAGGCCACCTGTGCACTTTCCGGAGCTTCAGACAATGCGTAGCCTCCTCCCCCCTGAAACTTTCCCAGTATGAACGGGTCTCTTAAAGCTTGAATTAAGCTGCATGTCAGGATGCTGTTAATTGGATGCAGCATTTCACACTATAAATGAAAGAAAATTGTTTTTTTTAAAAAATCCTACCCCAAAAATTGTTTTTTTAAATCCTACCCCCCAAAAAATTGGGGGGGGTTTTGTCCCGGTTTTGTGGATTCAGAATATGGCAACCCTAAGTGGGTAGGGCAGGTGGGCAGGTGGGCAGGTGAGCGGCGGGTGGCAGGCGAGCAAACGGCAGGCAGCACGGGCAGGTGACCGGCAGGCAGTGCAGGTGGGCAGCGGGCAGCCGAGCAGCAGGCAGCTTGAGGTGGGGGCTCAAATTGTGGGCTCAAAGGAGTGGTTTTCTGCTCTTATTGTGTGGATCAGACCACCCCTTTGCTTTGCACACAGAACCTCAGTCTAATTACCAGCCAATTTGCTTCACTTTGCTTTTTTAAAAATGGGTTTCTGCAGGAGCAAACAAATGTAGATTCAAAGGATACAGAGTTTTGTGTTTTGGATGTTCAGACTCCACCTCTGCAGAGTAAATGACCTATTGCAGGTATATTATTGGAGGACAACCCACTCCCTTTTTAAATTATATATGGTTTATAGTATTATAATGATGCTCATGCTTTGTCAAATGTTGCAGTGAAGGTAGATATTAAAGAAGGTCAGGTTTAATTTGCTGTGGTCCCAAATCTGGATCAGTGTCTGCATGCCTGCAATTTGTATTGCCAAAATAGGATTGATAAAAAATATTCTATTTAGGGGCAGTGTGTGTGTGAGTGTGTGTGTGCATATCTAGTCTACATAATTTACATTTCTCCTTTTCTTATGAAGCATATTTGCATTATAATATGCTTTTAAAAACAAATCTGCAGATTTGTTTGCTGCTTTGTTGTCAGTAAAATTAATAATCCTCACAATAGATTGCTGTGGAAATTATGATATCACAACAACAAGATTATGTGGGCAGTGGGAGTTGATGAACTCTTGTTTCCATGAAAACGCCTTTTAAAAATAAAGAATTCAGAAGCCATAGTGGCCGCAAACTGTGGTGGGTGTATAGTCCTCCTAGACCCGAGTGGTTTGCAGTTGCTAGAGAAAGGTGAACAAATGTTATGAGAAGCATAGGGAGCTCTTCTTCTTTTGTGTTCAGAAACTCAGTTGGACTTACTTCTGAGTAGGATTATGCTATGCTGACTAGTCATTCATACAAAGTTAACTAGAATTAACCTGAACTTCACATTGACTATCCATTTAATATTGCTAGTATAGTACATGTCTGAGTTGTAGAGTGTGATGTAGTGGCTAGAGTGCCAGACTAAGAGTCGGGATTTCTGGGCCATGGAAGTTCACTAGGTGACTTTGGGCCAGTCACAGACTCTCAGCCCAGCCTACCTCATAGGGTTGTTGTTTTGAGGATAAAATGAAGAGGAGGATTATGTACACTGCCTTGGGTTCCTTGCAGGAGAAATGGCAGGAATAAATAAAAAAAATGTAAACTCTGTAATCTTGTAACTTGTAGTCAGATGTTTTGATAGTGGTATAGTAACAGGGTTTGGTAGAAACTCACCACTGAGGCCATACGGTGTGTGCTTATCACCAGTTCTCCCAATAGTGTACACAGCAAAATCTGCAGAATGCAATGCCTGGAGCAAGACTTTTAATAGAAATTGACTTGTAAAAATTTAGTTTATATTACATCTTAAGTGTGATAATGTTTTAAAGAGAGCTGCTCTTTCTTGCTTAATATTAAATACACAAATAGGCCTGAGAAAAGATTGCTACAATGACCCAATCATTCTTTCTCTCTTTTATCTACACCCTTACATGGGAATAAGTCTTATTAAACTCAGTGAGGCTTGCTTCTGGTTGAGGGAACAATCCTATGCATGCTGGCTGTGGAATGCTGGGAGTTGTAGGACTTTTATTCTGGCTAGAGGATTGCACCTTTTGGCCCCCTTTCTAATCTGTCTTTACTGCATATTTTCCATTTTCTGTTTCGTCTAGCACTGGTGTACTCCCTCCTAACCACAGTGTTCTTTAGCTATTTCCCCCCCTAATCCACAACCTGTTTTCTTTAGAAAAATTGAAAATAATAGATTTTCTTTTCTATTGATCTTGTATGAGAACAGCAAAAAGAACTACCATAAAGAAATTTGTATAGCAACTAAAAATACAGATTAATTTCAGATACATTGAATGTCTCAATTGTTCTTTATTTCAGTGATTTTAACATTAACATATTTTGTAGAACAGGTTTAACTTAATTGTGAGGTGTAGAATTAACATGTGACCAAGGCCACGCCCCTTTGGGGGCGGTCACATAAAGATGGGCCCACCTTGGGGGTTGGGCATGTTGGAGTGGGCACGCCTCCTTGAGGGCCGGCCATGTTGTCCTCCTTTTTGGTTTCCAAAATATGGTCACCCTACCCACTCATTACTCCCCCCAGTGTGAGAAGGTACCATTGATAAGCACTCTTTGAGTCTGATTCTGTAGCCAACTGTGGATTCACCTAATAGAGGTTCCATCTAGCCCACTTTTCACTAGTTTGCGAATCAGAATGTCATGGGGCACTTTGTCAAAAGCTTTGATGAAGTCAAGATATACTATATCCACAGCATTCCCACAGTCCACAAGGGAAGTTACCCGATCAAAAAAATGAGATCAGTGTAGTCTGACAGGATTTGTTCTTGACAAATCCATGCTGGCTTCTAGCAATCACTGGCCTGGGCAGCTCCCAGACAAGCTGGAGCATGTGCAGAGGAGGGCAATAAGGATGATCAGGGGTCTGGGAAGAGACTAGGGGTGTGCACGGACCCCCCGATCGGATCGGGACCCGGATCGGGACCTCCAATTTTGTCACGGACCGGTTCGGACAAAATCGGAGGCCCCCCGGACCGGATCGAGTCCGATCCCGACCCAAAAATCGTAAATTTTTGGATCGGCCGCCATTTTTTTCCCCATAGACTTGCATTGCAATGCAAGTCTATGAGGAAAAAATGGCGGCGGGTGGGTGAGGGGGGGCCTAACTCCCTCCCCCCCCGGGGCCGTCCGCTGTGGACGGCCCCGGCAGGTAAGCCCCCTCCCCCGTGCTCCCTCCCCCCCCTGGGGCCGTTCGCTTCCATCCGCTGGCGCCCGCGGGCGCCAGCGGATAGAAGCGGACGGCTCCGGGGGGGGGGTAAGCCCCCTTCCCCGCCACTGCTTACCTTCTCGGCCCGTCCGCTCCCGTCCGGCGCCGGCGGCTACTACCAGCGGGCTCCGCGGCCTACTCTCGAGTAGCGCGCCGGGTGATGACATCACCCGGCGCGCCACCCTGGAGTAGGCCGCGGAGCCTGCTGGTAGTAGTCGCCGGCGCCGGATGGGAGCGGCCGGGCCGGCAAGTTAAGGGCCCCCTCCCCCCCTCCGCGCGCCCCCTCCTCCCCTCCACGCACCCCCTGCTTACCTTCTCGGCCCGTCCGCTCCCGTCCGGGGCCGGCGGCTACTACCAGCGGGCTCCGCAGCCTGCTCTAGAGTAGCGCGCCGGGTGATGACATCACCCGGCGCGCCACCCTAGAGCAGGCCGCGGAGCCTGCTGGTAGTAGTAGTCGCCGGCGCCGGACGGGAGCGGCCGGGCCGGGAAGGTAAGGGCCCCCCTCCCCCCCTCCGCGCGCCCCCTCCTCCCCTCCACGCACCCCCTGCTTACCTTCTCGGCCCGTCCGCTCCCGTCCGGCGCCGGCAGCTACCACCAGCAGGCTCCGCGGCCTGCTCTAGAGTAGCGCGCCGGGTGATGACATCACCCGGTGCGCCACCCTAGAGCAGGCCGCGGAGCCTGCTGGTAGTAGTAGTCGCCGGCGCTGGACGGGAGCGGCCGGGCCGGGAAGGTAAGGGCCCCCCTCCCCTCTCCGCGCGCCCCCTCCTCCCCTCCACGCACCCCCTGCTTACCTTCTCGGCCCGTCCGCTCCCGTCCAGCGCCGGCGGCTACTACCAGCGGGCTCCACGGCCTGTTCTAGAGTAGCGCGCCGGGTGATGACATCACCCGGCGCGCCACCCTGGAGCAGGCCGCGGAGCCCGCTGGTAGTAGCTGCTAGTGCCGGACGGGAGCGGACGGGCCGAGAAGGTAAGCGCCCCCCTCCTCCCCCCCCGCTGTCCACTTTCATCGGCGGGCGCCCGCTGGCACCCGCCAATGGAAGCGGCGGTGGGCGCCAGTGGGCGCCTGCCGATCCACCGATCCGCCGAACCGGTTCGGAGCCTTTTCGGACCGGTTCGGATTGGATGGGCCGATCCAGCTGCGGGATCGGAAATCGGATAATTTATCCGATTTCCCACTGGACCGGACTCGGATCGTGGATCGGGTCCGATCCAGTGCACATCCCTAGAAGAGACTGAGAGCTCCATCACACTTTGGGTTTATCGCACTGTCATATTTCCTCATTTCCGGTTTTGGTGCTGTTGACTCATATGATGTCGTCCCTGTCCTGCATTATTCTCACTTTTCCCCTCACTTTTAGCGCCTTATTTTGAAGCCCCAAATGTAAAACAGTAAATCCGCTTCTGTGGTTGGGTGTGTGTTTTGGGGTGTGTTTTGAAGGCCATTTTCAGTGATGAAAGAATAGGGCATGCTTTTAAACAGCCAGGGCAGTTTTACAATTTATTTCCTCCTTTCATCTTTGGACATATTAGGAGTTGGAAGGAAGGTTTCAGTGCTCCAACCCCCTCTTTCATTTGGCTTCCTTCCTTGTTTTACTGAACCCCTGTCCTGTTGGAATTGCATAACCATCTTAATCTTTCAAACCACTTTGATCTTTCCTCATACATCCATTTCTGTCTGCTTCCATCACCCCTCCACATGCCTTATAAATCTTCCTAGTGGTTCTCTTCTTTTTTGTGTAATTATTCTTCCTCCTATATTGTCCTATATTATATTATCCTGTATATATATATATATTTATTATGCTATATTATATTATCATGGCTAATAATAATGCTGACTCCCACGGAGAAGTTGCACAGAGAAATTCCATGGGAGACTGCAGGACAAAACGTTTCCTGGGCCTCCTCCACACGAGACGTTTAATGAGCCTTAGAGGCTCATTATAAATTTTACCTCCACACCAGCGGAGCGCAAAACGGGCGTACAGGCGCGTTATTTCCCCGATAATGCGCATTTTCGAATGCGCGTTAAATAGCGACTTTTATTTTTCTCCGGCCGTTAAAGCGCATTATCGCGGTGTGAACAAGCGATTATGCGCATTAACGTCTTCTAAAGCGCTTTTTGGACATGAATTAATGCGCTTCGCCGCCTCTCGCCGCCTCCCGTGCAGAGGGATTAGGCGTAAATGCGCCTCCGCGATAATGCGCATAATCCCTAGTGGGCTTTTTTACCGGAAGTGCACATCCACAGTCCAACCTGGAGGTGTAGGGCTTGAATTTCGTGTTTTAGTTCCATTTATTGCCTGAAATCTTCTTGGGCAGAGCAGTTTCATACACAGAATCAAGCCTACAGGGGGGACGGGAACCTATTTTCAAGGAGACAGGATTTGCAAGACAAAAGGCTATCCTTTCCAGTGAGTCATTATCTGTGAATTGCTATCCTTGGCAACAGATTAACATCTGAAAGAGGCTGCAATGTAACTATGAAGTAAAACTTGGGGGTGGTGCAAATTTAGCATGATTTGGATGCAAATGTAGTTGAAATCAATGGGATTTACTCTGGAGTAAGGGAACAAGCCATCTCTATTTTAAGAACCGTAGATGCTCAGCTTCACATGATCAAAGGAAAGGAAAAGCGATCCTTCACAAATGCAAAGAGGTGGAAGATCGCACCAATGAACCACCACGAAAAGCTTTTGAAGGGCAGGAAAATTAGAAAATTCTTTAAAAATGAAGGGATGAATCGATCTGTTTCAAACTTAGCATGCGGAAACCTCTCCTGGACACCTATCATCATGCCAAGTTTCATCTCTTTAGCTTTAAAAATTACACAGATGTAAGCATTTTTATACATTCTAATAGCAGCTCAATGAGCGAGGGGAAAGGCTGCCACATCCATTACAATGCCCATCAATGACAAGAACCAATGAACTGGAGGGGGGAGGAGAAGGGGCGTGGTGGCGTGATGTGAGGCAGGCGCAATAGCAGCAGGAGAGCAAAATGAGAGTTCACTGGTATAGCTACAATAGTGAAAGGGAGGAGCGCTTGCAGTGCTTCTGAAATGGAGGTAAAAATTGCAAAGGCAAAGTGTGATGGAGCCCTGAAAAGAATTGGGCATGTTTAGCCTGGAGAAGAGAAGACTGAGGGGAGACATGATAGCACTCTTCAAATACTTGAAAGTTTGTTATACAGAGGAGGGCCAGGATCTCTTCTCGATCAACCCAGAGTGCAGGATGCAGAATAATGGGCTCAAGTTACAGGAAGCTAGACTCCGATTGGATATCAGGAAAAACTTTCTGACTGTTAGAGCAATATGACAATGGAACCAATTACCTAGGGAGGTGGTGGGCTTTCCCACACTAGAGGCATTCAAGAGGCAACTGGACATGCTTTAAGGTGGATTCTTGCATTGAGTAGGGGGTTGGACTCAATGGCCTTATAGACCTCTTCCAGCTCTACTATTCTATGATTCTATTCTGTGAACACATTCTGGTCTGCAAATGACTACAAAGTGAAAATTCTGCAAACAGCAAACAGCATTAGCTGAAGACTGCACAATAGCTATATCTAAAGCCTGATATTAGTCTAGTATTTCTTGCATATTTGTTGCATTGATTGTAAAGGCCATAAGATTATTCCTTGCATATTTTTCGCATTGATTGGAACTGCTATAAATTTACTCTACTGTATGTAACTCTATGAAGGGGGGAACAACTCTCACATGGAAAGATGCAATGGCATGGCACTGGGCAGAATGGTGGCTATCACAGGGGTGGAATGTATGGGAAAACCCGGAAGACCTTTGTTATCTCGAGGAGAGTAGTGTTGATATACAATCATCCTACCCCAATGAGTGATCCTTGTGAGAGAGATGTTTTTCTCTAGCTAAGCTTAAGTATATTTGTTGCATCATAAGCTGCCAGTGCTATGTAATGCAAATAAGGAGTTAAAACTGGCAGTTAAAACTACCAGGCTAAGGTGATGCCTTTGAAGTCTGAGAAAAGTTTTATCTACCAGCAGGTGGCATTTTTTGGCATGCTTCCCAGAACTGCGTACTTTAATCTATAAGACAGATCTCCTAGGAGACTGGTCTCATGTTTTCTGGATTCAACCAAACGTCTGTTCCCTTCCCTTGGTAACAGGCTGATAAAAGGTGGGAACAAAGTGATGTAATGGGCTGAACAGCACGATTACACATGCCTGTAGATGCTAGGGAGGACGATCCAGAGGGAGATACAGGTAAGATAATAATAATAATAATAATAATAATAATAATAATAATAATAATAATAGCTCCCCTGGCATCTGTGAAATGGAACTTCGCCACTGATCTTGCTGGCAGTAAAGTGTGCGGTGGACTTAATTGGCCAGCAGATGGAGTCTCTCTGTTATCTTATGGGGATCCCTGCAACTGAATGGAGAATGTAAGATCTTGCTTTGAATCTTATCCATGTATTTCTTTAGCCTGTTAGATAGATAATAAAGCTTTGGACTTTTAACCAGTTGTGTTGTAATTGCTTCTGAAATCAGAACTGTAACAAATTAATTAATTAGTAAAACAGCAGGTGAAGTTACACCTGAGATATCTGCTGGCTCCCCATGATACTTTGAGGGAAGCCATGACAACTGAATTGATAGGAAACTTAGGCCCCATCTATAAGAGTTCGCTTTGACACCCAGTTCCCCGATTATGCTCATTTCCTGATAAGCGTGTTTACGCCTAATACCTATACATGAGAGGCGTTGAAGCACATTACGGGCTGTATGAAACACACTTTAAAGTTGTTTAAATGCTGAGAATCGCATGCAGACATTGCTGAAAGTAATGCGCTTTGTCCTAGAGGAAGTGCTCAATCAGGTTCCCTCTCTTTATTCTCCCCGCCCACCAGAATCTCCTGCCTTTGGTGACCTGGGTTACCTGCTGGTAATGACCTGGTTAACCTGTTCAGCTGCCTCTCTCTCCTCCCCCTTTGCTCAATTCCCATTTCAGGTGAACTGCTCAGGAGTAAATGGGAATGTGTCTCGCACACACACATGCCAAAACAGACAGGGGGATGCTGCTTCATTCCTTCCCCCTCCTCTTCCCAGCGAGTTCAACCTTTGTAAAACATACACATGCACACACAAACACACAGAGCTCATGTCAGGAACCCAGCAAGAAGTGAGGGGACAATATGTCTAAGCTGATCACTAATTATGCGCATATCCGCACATCCTTCCTACCCCCTTTGCTTCTCGTGAAACCACCTCCATCTGGCCCCGTGTCTCCAAGTAAAAAATATCCCATCAGGGTACTTCAAAGAAACTTTATTTTCGGTTCACATTGGGTCTCATCTTGCTGGAGCTTCCATCCAGAGAGACGGAGAACAAGGAGGAAGTTGCCAGGAGGAGACAGGAAATAAAACTAAACGAAAAAGTGGGAGGTTTTCCCAATGAAGGGGCAGTTCTATGCATGACATCACGCCCACAGTCCGCCCACTCTGATCATTAATGTGCTTGAACAGCAATTGTTTACATGGACATAAGGTGCTCTTACTCCCACAGTAAATAAAACTTCCTATTTAACGCGAATTTGAAAATGCGCATAATAGGAGATAAAAAGTGCCTGTACTTCTCATTTGCGCTCCTCTCTTGTAGAGGGAAAAACGGCAATGTACCTTGAAAGAGCTTTAAATCACTCTTGTAGAGGCACCCTGATTTAAGTTTTCAATGTAAATATGTACTTGAAATGAGGAAACATAGATGTGTATTCCAAAATGTGTTATCATGGCTCCTTCAATCAGCATGGGGGGAAATTCATCTGGGGCTTTTACTTCTGAGTAAATAAGCACAGGATTGGCTTGCTTGGCTTGCTATATATCTTATCTAGGATGGGAAATAGCTGTGTGGGAAAGAACTTGGCAGAGTGTTTCTGTGATCTGGTCAATAATCCAATTTTACAAGATTATGCCTCCCCCTCTTCCCACCTCCCCCACCTCCATTCAATGCTGTAAGTGTGTGTGTGTGTGTGTGTGTGTGTGTGTGCGCGTGTGCATTAAACAATTTATTATTATTATTATTATTATTATTATTATTATCATCATCATCATGTGTATACCCCATAGCCAAAGCTCTCTGGGCAGTTTACATAAGATTAAAACATTTAAAAACAATATACAGCACAATTCTATATATATGCACTTTCTACTTAGAAGTAAGCCCTTTGGAATTCAATGCTGCTTACTTCCAGGTGAGTATAGGCATTTGGAAAAGATAAAGGCATGTTCCCCTCCATTTATAAAAAGTGGCTGCCACTGTCTCCTTTCCCAATTGGGGTGATGGTATGAAGAGGAATTCACATTCACACAAAGAGATGCAGTGTGTGTGAGAGAGAGGAGGAGACAGAAGCAGGAACTAAAACAAATACCTGATCAGATAAATTTAAGTTAAATAATATTTAAATGTAGTTGGAAATTAATTTTAATATACCACAAAGTTATTCTTTTGAATTCCACACATATGCAATATATTATCACTATTACAGTGGATATCACTGAGTGATATTTTGTCCTATAAATATTGAGGGCTTCTGTGGAGGTGATCCTCTATGCACCACCAGATCTGTATACTTTTCTGTGACTATCTTCTGAAGTGTGCATGCCCCACGCACAATTTCTACAGTTTGTGAATGAGTGTGCATAAAATCCTTCATTTCCCATGTCACATGAACATCTTTTAGTTTATGAGAGAGAGAGAGAGAGAGAGAGAGAGAGAGAGAAAACAAGGACATGACGGAGCAATCCTATACCTGTGTACTCAGAAGTCCAAAGGTTCATCATCATCATCATTTTATTATGCAGTCACAGACCCACTAGGGTCCAAAGGTTCAATGGGGCTTATTCCCAGGGAAGTGGATATAGGGTTGCAGCTTTCTGCTATTACTATTGGCAGAGGAGAGGTCAGGGTGTTCTTAGCATAAAACTGGGAGAAATAGGCGGAATAGTATACCGTCAGTAGTTTGTGAGAAGTGTGTTACCCTCCACACAACACAATAAGCAACACAACTGACTATTCCCCCCCCCCCCTCAGTTGCTTAATGTGTTGTCCGAATGCAGCCACTGAAAATGTTTGGAAGCAGGAGTCATATCTATCTGTCGGTTGCAAACAAATCACTCCATCCTAGGCACTCCGATGTGGTAGTAATTTCCACTAAACCTAATAAGGTTTATTTCCCCGGATGGGTTTCCCTTGATCTGCATGATTACTGTTGTGGGTTAATCAGATATATCGTCTTGGCAGAGGCTTACTTGGAAGTAACTGCCACTGAACCCTGTTGAACTGACTTCCAAAGAACAGGCAGGAACTTCTCTTTGTTTCCCACCTGTTCACAGATCTTTCTGGGAGGGGGTTTCCAGGGGAGGGGGGTGCTAGAGCGGTGTTTGGGGCTTCTTCACATTCATACAAGTATATTCTTCTCAGCCTTTGTGGTTGTTATTTTAAATAATTGGTTCTTCTTTCATTTACCTTTTCCTGGATGTCCCCACCCCACCCCCAGAAATACACAAACCTCCCCAAAACTGGAACATGTAATTTCAACTTTTAAGCGGATGCCGTTCCTCCACATCATTTCTCCACATCTATCAATGTATATAACGTGTTCCCACTTATCCATTATTTCGTTTATTATTTAAAATATTTACACCTGCCTTTCCAGCCAATTAGTCACCAACGACCAATAAAACAACCACAATAGAATTCTAAAATAGATGAGTTTGGAGGGCTTCCTGTCAGTCATTCTCCGGACGAGGGTGGGGGGTGGGGCAGCAGTTTGCTTTCTCTCTGCTTAAATTTAACCACGTTAAATGTATTGCTGTCAAAAACTATGATGATATTATATGAATTGATGGAGCGTAGCCTTATCTGTGTTTATCTACATCACAGAACAGGTCGCTGTCTGGAGGAGAATACATCTCTCTCCGGACAGCAGAGGAGGCTACAAAGAGAAAGGAGGGGGAGAGAGAAAGGTACCTGGAACATGAGAAGGCCTAGGAGGCAGACTTCCAGCGGCCAGGGGTTTGGGTGGGCCACGATCCAAACAAAGTGAAACACTTTATAAAAACTAAATTTATTTCAAATATTTCAAATTTACCTCTACAAGAACAGCGCACAAATCGGGCGTAGAGGCACGTTATCTCTCCGATTATGCGCATTATCGAATGTGCGTTTAATCTCGAGTTTTATTTTGCTCCGGCCGTTAAAGCGCATTTTGACTATGTGAACAAGCGCTTATGCGCATTAACTACTTGTAAAGTGCATTTTGGTCATCCGTTAATGCGCTTCGCCGCTTCTCGCCGCCTCTCGTGCAGAGGGATTAGGCGTAACCAGGCACAAAAGTGAATCCTTGTAGAGGGGACCTCATTTCTCTTGTCCCACCCTGTGTGTGGGTACACTGATATCAGCATGCCTAAATTATTTCCTATGCCGGTGCAAATGTGTAAAACAGGCAGCAGTGCATTCAGACGTGTACCCAAGCTTATTTCTCCCAACGCCTTTGTGTGAATGCGCCATTTCACAATGATGGAGTAGCTTTCATTGGCTGGGGCGGGATGTGTGTTAATAGTCAAGTGATGGGAGGAAGGAACACCCATCAGAGACGTTCCTACTATCGTTATAGGAAATCCTATTGAACAATATAGGGGTTACTTATGAGTAAACATAAATAGGATCGATTACCCGGCCACGATATTCCCATGGCTACTTGGGAGTAAATTCTATTGGACTCAATAGGACATGTTTCGGCATAGGAGCGGGTCTCGGGAGGTAAGGTTTAAATTTTATCTCGCCACCCCCAGTAGCCAACGTAAGTACAAAGAGCCCTCAAGGCGGGTGATAACACTCCTAATATAGGATAGGAAAGTTGAGCAAGCGCCTAATATAGGATAGGAAATAATTATAATCACGTCGGCCTGTTGTGCGTTATGCACCCAGGGTGGGGGATGTAATCGCATTTTAAATCCATTAAAATTGAGGAAGAGCTCAGAGACGCTAAAACAAGACTTAAAACTGCCGCCGCGGCCGAAAATACCCACCGATCCACAACAGCTCTGTGAGGAAGGTGGAGCTGCTCTAGACATCGCGGAAAATCCGCCTCCAACCTTAAGGAAGCCTCTGGCATCACCGGGCCACCACTTCAAGACGCAGAGCCCTCTCCCCCCCCCCCCGGATAATTCCTGTACACACACAGATACCGCCGCCTCCCTCATGCGACTGGTTGTGCCTCTGCTGCAAGCTCAAGTGGCGATACCCACCCACCCCGTTCCCAGGACCAGGAGAGGCGGGAGGAGCGTAAGCAGAAGCAGGAAAGCAGGGATCCACTCCCGCGGGGCGGGGGCAGGAGCAGCCCCCTACACACACACACACACACCTAGGACGAGTCAGGGTCGCTTCCTTCTTTCTTAGAGGTCGGGGAGGTTTCACATGAACGACTGTCCTTGACACGTGCAACCGAAGCGCGTGTTCATGCAAAGCTGCAATCTTACATTTATTTACCTGGGAGTAAATCCCATTCAATCCAGTGGGGCTTATTTCTGAGTAGACATGCCTAGGGGAGGGTTGCGTTGTAAATCCCCTTGCTCCGTGCAGCACGATCCAATGCCTGTTTACTCAGGAGAAAGGCCCAAACGAAAGGTCCTCCTAATCCTGCACAGCGGAGCTGTGCGGGACTGTTTCCCCTCGTCTCCTGGTAGCACGGCGGCCCCGATTCGGATCGGGACCACGGCGCTTCGGCAGAGGAGGGTTTTAATTTACCCCTCCCACCCGTTTTAGTCCCATGGTCCGGATCCTAATCCGGCCAAGCGCTTGCAGAAGAGTAGGGAAACCAATCCCGCACAGCGCCACTCTACCTGGCTGGGAGAACGTGGCGTTCGCCCGGAGCCGCGCTGCCTCGCCTGGGCGCTGTGCTCCAGGCGGCATGGGGAGCCCTGCTACGCCCAGCGCAGCCTGCCGGGCTAGAGGCGGTGGCTGCCGTTCTTCTGAAGGCCATGCTGAATAAAAACGACTCGATCTGTCAGTCTCTAAATGGCCCCTGACATCCTCGCGCAAGGGCTCCGGACTCGTCCCTGCCCGGTTGAGCTTACAATCGAAGAGGGAGGCTAGGGAAGGCAGCAGAAGGCAGAGCGAAGAACGCTGCTGGAGAGGCGAAGAGGAGGAGAGCGCATTTGGGGGCGTGGAAGTTCTCCATTAAACTAAGGAGCACTACTGAGGATCCGGTGGAAAAACGGCATATTTCCCTTCATTGCCATGGAGGCAGGATCTACACTACTGCTTTATAACGGTATTGTTGCAGAGCACTTCTTTCCAGTTTGCTGTTTTAGACTTTAAAGAAAAGCTTCTGAGTGACCACACTATTAACGGTCAGTTCTATACATATTTACTCAGAAGTAAATCTCTCTCTGTTCAAGGGGGTTTACTCAAAGGTAAGCCTGCACTGGATTTTAGTATGATTTGAATGTAAATGCAGTTGAAATCAGTGGGATTTACTCTGGAGTAAGGGAACAACAGATTTTACGAACTGGAGATGCACAGCTTTGCATAATTAAAGAAAAGGAAAATCCTTCATAAATGGAAACAGATGGAGGTCGCACTGGTGGACTATCAGGAAAAGGGTTTAAAGGGGGGAATTTTAAAAATTCTAAAAAATAAAGAGACAAACCAATCTGATACAAACTTGGCATGCCTACAAACTCTGCTTAAGAGTTCTCAAGGTCTCAAGTTTTATCTCTTTATCTTTAAAAATGAGGGAGCTTTGGACAAGGAGAGTGGGGTTGGAGCAGTAAAAAGTCCATTCATTGGAAAGTTTGACAGGGAGTGCTGAAGTAGGAGAAAAGCCCCCTCCCCTTTCCTCAACAAGATTCCATTCAAAGCACACACACGCAACAAAGGAAAAAGCGAGGGGACAGCATTAAAGTTGCTTGGGGGAAACACTCCAGACTTTCCCCACACCAAAATAATATGCAAAACCGAGGAAAAGAGGGGAAATGGGAGCAGGCCAGTGAGGACTTCCAGCTTCATCACACCTAATCCCCCCCCCCCAACCTGGTAAATCCCGCGCTGCAAAACCAGATTCCAGGTATGGCCAGAGTGACTTAAACCGCTGGTGTGATGTAGCTCTTAATAGTGCACTGGATGTCATCTGGGGTGATGAGATGGAGGAGGACTTCCAGAATGCCTCCCTATATCACCTGGAGAAGGGGGGAGGGGGCATATTCTGGCCAAGGTGTCATCTATCAGTTGCAATGCTGGTGATAACAGACCCTTAGGGTGACCCTATGGAAAGGAGGACTGGGCTCCTGTATCTTTAACAGTTGTGTAGAAAGGGGAATCTCAGCAGGTGTCATTTGTATGCATGCAGCACCTGGTGGAATTCCCTCTTCATCACAACAGTTAAAAGCTGCAGGAGCTATACTAGAGTGACCAGATACAAAAGAGGGCAGGGCTCCTGCAGCTTTAACTGTTGTGTTGAAGAGTGAATTTCACCAGGTGCTGCATGCATACAAATGACACCTGCTGAAATTCCCTTTTCAACAGATGGCTTTTCCTGTAAAAGCAAAGAAGTCTCCCATCCGTTAATTCTATTGCAGAAATAAAAGAAATGGTGTTCACTTTGTGTTAAATAAATACTCTCTAGGGAAGTCTTTGCTGAAAACTAGGCTGTGTAATAAGGGTCGTGGTAGGCAGGATAGAGAGGGCGCGTTCTGGGACGGGGTGTGTGCGCTAGACAGTGTGGAGTTTGCTTCATGGAGACTGATCTGTTAACTTCTGGCCAGAAATGGCATCTCAGCTTCCTTCTTTTCCTCCTCCCTGCCCGCCCTTGTTTCCGACGTTTTCCCTGTAGCCGCCTAGAGTGCCTGGACTGAAAAGCAGTATGCAAATAATTTTGTTTCCCTACTGAGTGAGAGGGAGACCCATTGCTGGGAAGGGAGGGGGGAGAAAGATTCAGGCTGGTGGGCTTCCTGGAGGATGGGACTGGCCACTGGGGACACTGGACTGCTCTACAAGAGAGGTTTAATGCTCTTTGAAGTCTCATTAAAAAATTTACCTCTACACCAGCGGAGCTCAAATGGGGCGTAGAGGCGCGTTATCTCCCCGATTGTGCGCGTTATCGAATTCGCATTAAATAGCGAGGTTTTTTTTGCTCCGTCCATTAAAGCGCATTTTGATGGGAGGGGGCTGCTGCTCCTGCGAGCGGAAGGAAAAGGCTGGTGCCCGCGGAGGCGGCTCCTCCTCCTCCCTCTATTGTCAGAGCTCACCCCCTTCTCCGCCTTTGGTCGCGTCAGTTTCGTGTCAATTTCAGGCAAAGCCGGTCTGCTTTCTCCCGTTCTCTCTCCCCTCCGTTCCCCTTGACTGCCAAGAAGCAGCTTCGGATACTAGACAATCAGACCCACCCCCAGCTCCTGGCTTTGCTTCCTCCCTCCCTGCTCGCTTTTTGGGGTGGGGTTAAAGCGCCACTTCAGCGTGCTCTTATTTGGAGCCCAGAATCCCTTCTCTTTTCATACAAAGCCTAGTCCCGCACTTCGACGGAGCAGTAATTAAAGGTTGGGTTTCTGAACTGGTGCAGAGTGCCTTTCCGGTGATGGGAGGGGGCTGCTGCTCCGGCGAGCGGAAGGGACAGTTCGGCAGCTTCCCATCCCCTCTCGAGTGGTATTGCCGTTTGCATCTCCTCCTCCACCGCCTCAGCCCCCAGTCGCCAGCCAGTTTCCCTCCAGTCACGAAAGCAGCCACATTTCCAAGGCAGCCAAAGGTGCCTGGCAGCGTCCAGTAGCTCTCACGCACCCCTCTCTCTCCACTGTCCTCCGGCTCCTGCTGAGGGGATCAGGCTGTCAAAAGGCGCTTGCGGGGAAGGAGTCGCAGGCGGGCGGGCGGGAGCCCAGAGACGAAGCAGCCGCGCCCGCCCGCCTGCGACTCCTTCCCCGCAAGAGGGGCGCCTCCTGCTCGGCACCCACGGGAGGAGGAGGAAGAAAAGGGGGTAAAGGAAGGCGAGGAGGAGAAGGAGCGCTCGCCTGCTGCCCACAGCCTACCAGCCAGCCATCTGGGGAGTGGCAGGGAGGGAAGGGGAGGGAAGCGCCTTTTGTCGCCACCTCTCGTGCAGAGGTATTAGGCGTAAAGGCACTTCAGCGATAGTGCGCATAATTGCCTAACCAGGTGCAAAAGCGAATCCTTGTGGAGGGGACCTAGGATACACTTTGGATGGGCCCAGCAGCACTCTTCCGAGGTTCATGTTTCTTAAGCTGGCGCTGATTTCAAACACCAGCTCGTCTTGAAGTGTCTTTCCAGCAAAAGTGAGCAGCAGCAACAGCAGCAGTTTGGGGATTTTTTTCAGAGATTAAACCAAAACAAAACACTCGGCTGAAGACTGGGGGGTGTTGTTGTGCGTGCGTGTTGGGGGGTGGGGGCTGTACTACAAATAGGACGGTTGTCCGACCGGAGACCCTTTTGCTCAGTGTGTGCATGGAGCGGGGGGGGGGGATTCCTTCTTTCACACGCACACGCAGAAAAATGGATCGGCCGTCAGTTCGCCCCGTTTCCGTCCTGGAGGTAGGAAGACCCGCTCACTGCAGGGCGCGGGGTCGAGTCAGACTGGCGATGCCAGAAGCCAGGGGTGGCGAATGCGCTCATTTTTAATCTCGTGGCACGTTGTCCCCGCTACAAAGATTCGCTTTTGCGCCCGGTTAGGCGATTATGCGCATAATCGCTGAAGCGCATTTACACCTAATCCCTCTGCACGAGAGGCGGCGAGAGGCGGCGAAGCGCATTAACAGATGACCAAAATGCGCTTTACAAGTAGTTAATGCACATAAGCGCTTGTTCACATAGGCAAAATGCGCTTTAACGGCCGGAGCAAAATAAAACTCGAGATTAAACGTGCATTCGATAATGCGCATAATCGGAGAGATAACGCGCTTCTACGCCCAATTTGCGCTCCGTTCTTGTAGAGGTAAATTTTTTTAAGTGCCTTGAAAGAGCTTTAAACTTCTCTTGTAGAGGCAGCAGAAGCCCTTTCCTTGGGCAGAAGCTGCTTCTGCAGCAAAAGCCAGAGAAGCAAGGATTTGGTCTGGTAGGGACCAGCTCCGAGGAACAGAGGTCCGGATCATGCCCTCTGTATAAAGCAGCCTTCCCCAATGCTATGCTTTGGACCACAACTCCCACCCCACTCCCCTAACTGTTAGCCACGACGTGGGGAAAGGCAAGTTTCTCCTTGGAGGCTCAAGAACTGCGTCCGCTTTGACGGTAGGCAGGTCCAGCTGAGGTCGCCTCGAGGAAGGACGGATGGCTCCCCGGAGAGGCCGGCTGCTTCTCTCGTTCGCTCGCTCCTCCGTCTTTGAAGGCGAAAGAAGACAAACAGACCCGAAGGAGGGAGAGGGACGGCCGGCGAACTTTGCGTCATTTCTGAACTGAAGGCAAATGCCATTTGAGAGAGGTGTGCGCGCGTGTGTTGCTGCTGCTGCTGCTGCTACTGTAGAAGAGAAGACTGATCAGGAAGAGGGGAAACGGAGTTGCCAGCGCCCCCTATATTAGAGGCAAAACACCTCTCCTTGACCACATCGCCGCCCGGGTTCGTAGGGTTGCAGTCTTAAGCATGAAGCTTCCCACGCTGCAGGCAACTTTTCTAGGTGAGAGCAATTCCTCCCCACCCCCAATACAATAGTAAAAGTCACATTGCCTCACATCGTCCGGGTTGCACGTGGGTAGCCAATGCCTCCAAATTCGAGGAAGGGGTTAAACGACACGCAACCTCCGATCCACCCACAGACACAGTTGCGCCCGCTGTAGATCTCTTCGCCCTTTTTGTTTCAGCACTCTGGGATCTGGCTTCTTTGCTAATTTATATGTTGAGATGTTAATTAATTCCATTTCCAACCCACCACATCCGCAGCGCCAAGATCCGCCTGGTCCTGGAATTGGGAAGGGAGGAGATACCCGGCGGCACCGTCCTTCCTGCCACAATTGGAGCAAATTCCGGAGCTGTTTCCTAGCCGCACAGAACAAGAGGGGAGGGGGGGAAAGAATTCGTTTTCTGAGCTCCCAAACCCCCCACGCGGTGGGTGGGCGACGCCCCGCTTCACTTTCTTCTCACAGCTTCACTTTCCGGGCCTTCTCGGTACTCTCTCACGCAGTTCCTCTGTCCCCGCAAAACGCCCGGCTTTGCACCGGTGCATCTCTGCCCGTGGAAGACCCCCCTCCCCGCTCGCCTCTCGGAAAAGAGCCCTCGCCCCCTCGGGCTCCTTCCCCAAATCGCCCCTGCCCCCTGCCCTTCTCGTCCAGGCAGCCGAGAGGACCACGCAAGTGGCCTTCGGATCCCCCGGCCCCTGCCCGGGCTGTCGCTCGCCATATTTTGCATATATGGTAATAAGCCTCCACGTGAGCGGCAGCGGCGGAGTCGATTTGCTGCTCGCTTTCCGGAGGGGCGAGGTTGCTAGGCGCTCAGCCGCCGCCGCCGCCTTTGGCCAAAGGCCTCCGTGGCCGGAGCTGCTGCCTTGGGAGAAGGGGGGCCCTTCGGCGCGCCTTCTGCGGGTCTCCCGCCGGGCGGGCCTGCCAGGCCTCGGCCCCCACCCGAAGAGCAGAGAAGAGGACGGGGAGAAGGAGCAGCAGATGGGCCGGCGGAGGAGCGGGACGCGTCGTGGCAGCATCGCCGCGCTCTCCTCCTCCTCCCCTGCTTTCAAAACCCGCCGCCGCCGCCCTTGGAGCACAGGACGAGGGAAGGGGTCTCCTCGAAGGCGCTCGGCGCCGCCTTGCGCAACAGCCTTCCAGGGCCAGGCTCCTGCGCTTGACGGCCTCGGCAAAGAGCCAGAGAGACACGAGGACGTGGGCCGGGGGTTCGGGCGAAGCATCAACAGCAGGCGAAGAGGTCAATTTAGCCGCTGCGAGAGCGCCAGAGCGAGGCTCGATTCCGCGCCCGCGCCCGCCTCCGCCCCGTCGCCTTAGAGAGAGGGGGGACGTCTCCCCCTGGGGTGGGGGCTGGCTGAGCCGCTGTCGGGAGGGAAGAAAACCTCCCTTGGGGGAGGGGGGGCAATAAAACCTGTGCTCGTAGAGCTCGCGTGCTGTTGTTTTTTAAAGGCGGAAGAGGAGGAGACGAGAGGGGGGGGGCGAGGGCGAAGGCGCGCAGCAGATCAAACTACGGGGACTTTGAGATGTATTTTAATTATATTTCAAAATCGAAGGACGTTATAATAGATGTATAATCAAGATAATGAGCTCAGAGGCGGCGATGGGATGCTTACAAATTTATTTGGGGTGGGGGAGGATGAAAGAAGCGTGTGTCTGGGGGGCAATCAGGAGGTGTCTAATTATAATTGCCCCCTCTCAGATTCTTCTCTGCTAATGAGCATTTTCCTCCGGCTCTTGGGGTGAGGGTGCAGCAGAGAAAAGACCAGACCACGTGGTTGTGGGCAAAGGCACACGTAGAAAGGGCCAAAATCAAGGGGGGGGGGGGGGAAGGTCTTTGGTCGCTGAACACGTCTGAGGCGAGACAAGGACACCAATTTATGGGAATTGAGGAGAAATTCCCAGGCATCATAATTCTTTGCGGGGGGGGGGGGGGGCTGGTGGAGAAGGACGGGGGCTAACTGTTGTCTGGCTGAAGAGCGCGGTTGCAGCAGCCCGGGTCCGGCGGGAGCCCTCTGTGAAATGCTCTTGCGGACACTTTGGGGGAGGGGGCACCCACCACAGAAAGTACATGTTTAAAACGACGGCTTTCCTCTGCGAATTTCCGTCTTCCTCTTCACTATCGTTAATCTCCCCCGCTGCTGCCTCCCCTCCCCCACAAACCAGCCATCTCTCAGTTGGACGTGATGGACTCCCTATTGCGAAGGCCTTCCGACGGCAGGAGTCTACCTGAGTCCCAGCCGCAGAAGGGAAGGGGGCTGCCGCCTTCAGGCCCTGCACCTGGGCTTCCAGAGGCATCTGGCTGACTGGATAAGGGCTTACATGTGAGTAAACACACAGAGGATGGCGCTGGTCAGGACGCCTGTGGCCTAATCCACCGAGGTGTATCCTATGAGGTGCATGTAGCGAGGTCCTAGACACATTTGCTCAGAAGTAAGTCTCACTAGTAAGTCTCACTAGTTTCGATGGAGTCTACTCTCAAGTGCAACTTTGCCTGCAATTAAGCCCCATTAAACTCAGCTGGGCTTACTTATGAGTAAATGTGACTATGATCCAGCAGGATATCCTGGTGGGTCTTACAATACTGCGCACACTTCCCATTGATGGGGGAGGGGGGCTTCAGAATGCCTCAAGCAGTAGGGGGAGTGATGGAATGTAGAAATAAGGTCAAAGGTCAAACTGAAATATTGATTCCCCCCCCACACACACACATAAACTACTTTCAATGGGGCTGGGTGTTATACATCTCACCAGCAGCAGCGTCGTCCTGGAGGATGGGGGGGGGGGGTGAGAAGCAATTTCCACCCTGACCCACGGCGGGGGGGGGGGGGAGGCGGCTGTACTCGTCTGGGTTCTTGGACTTTGGGAACTGGGGGGGGGGGACTATCTGATCCGGCTGACAATGAACTTGAGACAGGCCTTCCTTTCGGTTCCCATGCATTGTGAAATATAGGAGGGGACGAGAGGGGGGATGAATTAATTGCCCATTTTCTACGGGCTCTCAGATGCTGTGGTTTTTGTAGAGAAACCCGCCTTGGAAACCAGAATGCCTGGAAAAACGCCTCTATTTTGTGGAGTCCATATCCCGCCCCCAGTGGGGGGGGGGAGTGCAATCGCTACTTATTGGCTGCTTGAAGGGGGGGGGGGTGTTGCAGCACACACACACACCAGGCCCCGGCTTCCCAGTCCCAATTTCGTCTAGACTCTCCATCTTGTGTCTTCCTAAGGCCGCATTCAAAGGCAGGCGCTGGTGATGAGATTATGATGGTAATTTGGGTGGGTGCTTCCCTCTCTCCCCTCCTGAACTTGGGGAGGAGCGCGGGGGGGGGAGGGTGTGACAATTGAGCGGTCACGTTTCCACGGTCTTGCATTTGACCTAGACAGATTCTAGACTTAAAGAGTCTGGGGGAAACACTTGCTGGGGGTGAGGGAGGGCAAACGCCTTTGCAGTTCGCCTTGGTTTCGGCTTTGCGTTTTAAATTGCCACGCAAATTAGTTTCCCACCGTCCTTGCTTTCTTTTTAGTATACATTTAATTTCAGATAAAGTCTTAAACTCACAACAGTGCGAAAGAGGATTGAAACATGTGCCAGGATCCAAGAAGCTCCAGTCGTATCTCCTCCTTTTTGGAATTGGGCGGGCGGGAGGGGGGCAGTAGAAGAGCATGAATATCGAAGCACACGGCCAACGGTGTCGCTTCACGTGCCAGATTCTGCCTGTGGCAAGGCTCTCGGACGACACAGAGCTCTTAGTCAAGGAGAATGGAGGAAAGGGCTCGGTTGACCCCATTGGGCTCCTCGTAACATGTTTGACACCCCCCTCCTCTCAGCCCAACCTCTTCCAAACACTGTGGCAGGCAGAGTGAGAGCGAAGGCAGGCAGACGGTCCTTACGGTCCTTATCACACCGGTGGTTAAAGCTCTTTGAAGTCTCATTAAAATTTTTACCTCTAGAGAGAGTAAATCGGGAGTTGAGGAGCGTTATCTATTCGATTATCCGGCTGGTAAAGCGCATTTTGCCTATGTGAACAAGCGAACTTCGCATTAACTACTTGTAAAGCGTATTTGACACAACCGGTAAGGTCACCTGAGTACTCAATTACCTCCTGTATACAAGCATTAATGATAAAAGCGCTTCCGAGAAGATGCGCATAAACGATTAACCAGGCACCAAACGGAATCCATCCAGAGGGTTAAATCGAAACAGAAACTAAAAACGGAGCACTCAGGGCGCGAGAACAGCGCGAGGGGGACGATGTCATGAGAGTCCCGAGCTGAAGAAGTGGAAAACCCCGCGTGTAATAACGGCCTAAATAAAAACGTTAGACTCCTATAGGAAAGAGAGGGGGAATCGCAGAAGCAAACGGGGGAATGGAGGTGTGATTCGCAGGCAGGCAGACACATTTTCCTGGACGCAGGTCTTGGATTTGTGAAGAAAACATAGCTTTTGTCTAGGTATAGGACATGCCATTTGTTTTAACCGGACTCCTCTAGAATAAAGGGATCCAGGGAAAGCTGTTGGGGGGGTCTCTCTATAGTCCTTTCCTTGAATTTTGGAGAGTCGATATTAATATGACTAGTGAGAAGCAGTCAGCCAGGAGCAATTGACGATTTAAGCAGAAGAGATACAAGCAAGTGCTGAACGTGTGAACAGGCTGGCTCGTGTCCACAACTCAACTTCGACTAGTTGGAATATTTATTTCCGCCCACCCGCCCTGCTTAGAATCGTAGAATAGTAGAGTTGGAAGGGACCTATAAGGCCATCGAGTCCAACCCCCTGCTCAGTGCCTCTTCCATCCAGTGATCTCCAAGCGGCAGCTCCTCCTGATCCCCAGACTTCCCATGCCCGATCCCTTTCCAAAAAATATTGGACGTTTACTCAGCTGTAAGTCCCACTGGGGCCGACTCCCAGGGAAGGGAGCCAGGCCCGCAGGCCCCAAGGCCTGCATCTCCGTGAAGCTGCCCCTGGCTGCGCTCTTCCCCCGATGCCCCTGGACCTTGGGCGCTGCGATGCCCTTCTCCCTGGCGCCGACGCAAAGGCCCCGCGCCCGGCCGCCCGCCTTCCCTCCCTCCCTCCCTCCCTCCTGCGGGACGCACAGACCACGGAGCGGGGAGGCGAGCATGACCTCGAGGAGGCCCTTTGGAGGGGGCAGGGAGCGGGGAGCGGGGGGTTCAGGTTTGGGGCCTCGATAGGCGCTCGGCCGCGACGTCATCCCACGTCCCAGCCCGCCCTCCACAAGAGGGGGCGCCCCGCCACGAGAAGGCTCAGTCCGGGCTCCGGCGGCAGCCTCGCAGGCAGGCAGGCAGGCAGAGCCTCGGCGTCCCTCCGCCCGCTCGTCCGTCAGTCCGTCGCAAGCCGAGGAGAGGGTAAGAGTGCCCTGGCCCCAGGGCCGTCCGCAGGGGGAGGCTGCCGCCTCCTCGGTGTCGCCGCAGCAGACGCGGGCGGGGAGCGAGCGAGGCAGGCAGGCAGGCAGGGTGGGCGTCTGTCCTTCCCTCCTCCTACGCGATTCCTGGTTAACTGTGGATTTATTTGATTCCATTTTTTTAAAAGCTACATTTGGGCATTTGGGCAGGTCTGTCTGTTTCGTAACTGAAGAATTTGAAAGGCGACATGGAGTTGATGGTGACCAAAGATCCCTTTTGGATTAAAGAAACACTCATTTTTATTTTATTTATTGGTGCTGTTTCATTTGAAACTTGGGTTGCTGGACAGGTACGGAGCTTACCAAATAAAGACAGCTCCCCCCGCACGCCCCCTTTCCCGGAGTATTGCTTCTAGCGCATCAGAAACGACAAAGAAGTATGAAATGCAGGTGGCCTGTCCCGGGTGCGGGGCGGGAGGGTGGTGAAGCGAGATCGTTTGGGTTTCTGGGAAAACAGGCCTTGCGGAAAAGAAGCACCCTCATCCCATTACATTTCTCCTTTACAACGACCACAGCCAGCCTCTCTTCCCTTTGCAACCTGATAAATCCATCTATTTCTTGTATGGATACTCTATGCACTTGTGATTACGAGGGTCCCGACCCATACCACTTTTGGACATAGACTACCCCCGCCCTTACAAAAAAGAACCCAAAGCACTCATCCCGGCGCTATTTAAAAAGGACTTCCCTCTCCTTTCCGCACGGGCCTCATTGTACATAGCGGTATTTACTTCTCAGTAAACAGGTCTTGCAAGGAGACCGACTTGGGAAGCCGATGGTGCTGAAATCAAAGCAAGGGCAAGATCCGAAGACAGCGGAGTGTCCTTCAGCCTCCTTGATTTTGGGATGAGGCCCACATTGGGCCGGGAATAGGGGCTCCTCTTTGTGCTCAGTCGTTCTCTCGCCCTCTGTTCAAACGGACTCCCAGGGGGAGAGAATAAAAATGCCATTGAACAATCCAATGGAGGAGCCCCCCTCAGCTCCTGGGAAGCCGGAGGGTCAGCTTCCAATGCAATTAATCAAAACAAGCAATCAAACATTTCCCATCTCTCCCATAGAAAAAAGGGGGCTTTGGCTGTGCGTCTATCATTTGGGGTTAGGCCTCCTCTACATCAGTCTCAGTATGTGCAGCATTAGGCTGTAGACCTGGTTTAAGGTGCAGCTGCTAATGTGTGCCATGTTGTCTTCTTCTCACCTTCGTTTTTTCTGTCTGTGAATTTCATGCACTATCAGCACAATCCAATACATGTTTGCTCAGAACAGAAGTCAGTCCTACTGATTTCGGTGGACCTGAGGCTCCCTGGGGACATGGAAGCCCCTCGACCTCGCTCAGGGTCACCTCCAGGCCAGCATGCATTGGAGAGGGCCGAACGGCTGCCGTCCTGAGCCTCTCCGGGCTCCCTTAGGGTTCAGGGTTCCTTGGGAGGAAGCCCCACTGGCCACAGCAGCACATCCTGACTTCAGTACACACAGGGCGGCAGCGTGACTGCATCCGGCCATAGCCAAGAGGGCCCGCGCTCTAGCCAAGCTCCCCCGTCCAGCGTCTCCGGTGAAAAGGATCTGGAGCCAGCGAGGGGACGGAAAGGTCCTTCCCTGCCTGGCGAGCCATTGCTGCCACTACCAGCCAGGGTGAGCAAGTGGGACAGGGCCGGACTTAAGATAAATAGTGCCCGGGGCGAGGAGTGCCTTTGGTGCCCACCCCCGTCACCTTTACAGGGCCACCCAGAGGGTTATAATGGGGCCTAATGGCATGCCCCTCAGCTCAATGCCCCAGCAACCGCCCAGCTCATTATCCCTAACACCAGTGCTTCCAGTTGTGGCCCGGTATGGAAGAGCTTCCTACGCTCCTAAATATGGTAAGATGCGAAATGGTCATCATAGGAAAGCTGACACCATGGCCTGGGAGTGGGGGTCAGGCCACCCAGTGGGTCTGGCTTCTGAGTCCACACATGTTGCACGGTCTCATTAAGCAGCTCCTAAAGCTGCAATGCTCGCTTGTCTTGGGAGAACCCACTGACCTTGACTTCTGTGGGATGCCCTTCTGAGTCAACGTGCATCTTTATTCTTAGAATGAAGGGTCAGACTGTAAGGGTTAGGGTTGAACTGGTATAGGCTACTAATATTAGGTTAAGACAAATATTTTCTCATAGGTAAAAAAAATCCATTGATTTCAGTGGAAGCTTCTGCTAAACAGATGAGATTAGAAGTGCTAAGTGAAGGGTACTAATTACAAAGGCCTACAAACAATGTATGTTACTGAAAAAATATTTTGTCAATTCTTTGGTCCTGAATTGTATTGTAAATTCTTACACTGTGTTTGTGTTTGTGGGGGGGGGGGGGGAGAGGGAGAGAGATGGTCTCCATGGAAATTCTAAATTCCTGCAGACAAAATAAATTATCCCCTCTTAAATTAGCTCAGATTCAGCTGTGGGCTTCATACATTTCCACTCAAACTCAAGTTTGTTTGGGGCAACTATTACCTGTAAATAGGCATTTCCAGCTGTACCAGATGAATCCATCCAGCTGAATGCAAAGGGCTGTAATACAAAGGGCATCAGCTGCCCACAGCCAGGCCAAGAATATTACTGAGTCAAATAGATCAGGTAATAATTTTTCATAGGGCCAAACATATCAACAGAAAATTTGTGGTGAGGGGACCTTGGATGGTATCTGTGAGATGGTCTGGACCATAATAGGGTCGGGCACTGCCTGTCAGCTTTACCTTCCTCCCTCCCGCTCAGCGAAGGGTCTTCTAGCGCCTTAAACCTAACTGGTTTATTATTCCTTAAGCTTTCTTGAACTACAGCCCATTTCATTTTATGTGGGCTCAAAAACTGATGCCATAATAAACCACTTAGTTTTTACCTTCAGAGGAGTTAAGCTCTGTTTTGTTTGCTGTAAATGACTTCCAGTGCAATCCTCTGAAAGTTTACTCAAATGTTCAGTAGAACCATGTTCACTGGGACTTACTCTCTGATAAGCATATTTAATACTGCAGCCTAGCACAGCTGCCTCTCAGGATTTTTTCTTTGAGTGGCTTAATAATATTGACCCATCTTACATGTTTGTTCTTAGGATAACTGAGACAAATGGCTGAGATATGCACACACATCCTAATCTGGTAATTGTTGGTAGCATCATACTGTGTGTCTGTCTGCCGTTTGTTATCCAATTCTTGTATGTGTGGTAGAGTTCCTCACTGGATCCATACCTGTGATTTCTGTAGACTTCTGTTTCTGTTAATTGCAGAAACCTACATATACACTATTAGCAGCCTTGAGTACCATTTTTAGTGGAAAAGTGGGAAATAAATAAGTAAATAAATAAAATATTATAGGTGCAGCTGAATCTTTGTTAGGAAACCTCCTCAGTACATTAGAGAAGAATTCAGTTGAGTCTGGTGTTATATCGTTGTGTGCGCATGCAGTCTACATGTCATTAAAAAAAAATTAGGATGGACCTGGACTTGATTTTACTCAGAGTAGAGCTATTGAACTCAATACATTAATAGTGCATATGTTATTTTAAAGTGTGGATGTACTAGATGAAGTGACAGGATTTAAAATGGAAATTATTTATGGATTATTTTAAAATTGTTAAAATGTCAACATAAAAATAGTCATTCCCCTCCATTTTGAATTTTTATTTATTTTGAAGCTAATATAATTTTAATGTATTGAGAATGTTTCGTGTTGCTTCCTGATTAATGTGTCTTAGACCTGATTAACTTATAGATTTTTTAAAATGTAAAAATGAATAAATAGAAAGTCAACAAGATTGCCAATTTAAATCCAGCTCCTTCCTGCCTTTAACTCTGGCTTTGCCAGTTCAGCTCATGCCTGCTGATGGGGAAAGAATGGAGGGGAATTTCTTCGTTGTGGGGCAGCCCATGTGAGGATGATAGGCTGATGGCACAGGAGGACCATAGGTGACTGAAATGGCTGCAATGGGATTAGAGGACAGGTTTCTGTTTGCAAATAATCTGAAGACATGAAAGGGTCCAAGCAATGCTATGTACTTGCTCGGTTTTTGAGGTGGCTGAAGACAACAACCTCCCACACCTGTGCTGTAGCATAAACTTATTTTGAAGTTCTCTCTTTAAAAGTTGATTGATATGTGGCTGGAGGAAGCTCAAGGCCAACTTCTGCTTGGTCTTGGCCCAGAATTAACTGGGTAGGTTTGCTTCATAGCAAATCGTAAGTCACACAGGGAGAAATCCTGCTCTGTTAAAATGTCTTTGATTTGTCATTTACTTCAATGTGGCTACAAAACAAAGATACACTGGTCCATTGGGGGGGGATCTAAAACCCACAGTTGGCCAGTATCTTTATTGGGACCAACCAAAAATGTCTCAAAAGAGCATGCAAGCTTTTAAGCTTTCCAGAACTCTTCATCAAGTTAGGCGGTACAAAAACAGGGATTAGGAAAAGAAACAAAAAAGAGAGCCAGATACTATGCCTATGAGGTCTGCTGCAGTTAAGGCTCAGTCTCAAAATGAAGATGGCAGAATGAATGAATGAATGAATGAATGAATGAGTCACTGGTAGAGGCTGCAGGTTCCACATGTAATCTCCATCTTGAGAAGGTGTCCAAACTACAGATACTTAAATCTCTGTGTGTGTGCGTGTGTGTGCGTGCGCGCCTGTGCTCTCCAATCAATGTTCTGTAAACTGTGAGAGAACCTGCACCTTCAAGCTCCCAATCACTGTGAGAAGGAAAAGCCAGATTTAATATCTCTCCTTTTCAGTTACCCCTTACACTAACATGCCAGAACCAAAACTGTCCTTACCTTTGAGTTCCTCAATTGTAATAAACAGATTAAAACTGGGACCATTCACTTAATAGCTAAAGTTATAGTTGTTTAGTCTACTGATTTTTTTCAAGTTCCAAAATCCATATTAATGTAATATGTTTATTATGCTAACTCAGAGATCACAAAAATGTGCATGCTTTCAAGATCTCCAGATCTCTTCATCAGGCTTACATATTGAAAACGAAAAGAAACCCAAAGATCCTCCTCCCCCTCTTCTGTATTACCCAGTCTCACAGACTCCCACACACACACATTGATTAATTTATGACAGCTGAGCTGAAGTACACCATCAACACGCACCCTGTAGGAGCCCCACCTGCAGAGGAAGGAAAGTATGCCAAGTGACTAGGAGAGGGTGTGTGTGCACTATTTCACAGTTCCTTTAGTGTTCCCTGTTCTTTCGCCTCCGGCCCTTCTCTAAAAGCCTGGAAGGAACAGCAGGACTGCAGCATGCAGGACTGTAGCAGACAAGAAATGCAGGGGCTCTTCCTTTCGTTTCTTTCTGTTTGCCTGCCCTTACAGAGCCAACCAGAGCAGATGCCATTCCTCTTCTGAGTTTAAAGAGGGGAGTGAGAAGGTGCTCCTTGCTTACTGATGAGGGCTCAGCTCCTCCACACTTGACCCACCTACCGAGTGGAAATTCTCAGGCGGAATGGCTTTCTGTACCTTGCAGTCGACTCTGAGCGGCGTTGGGAACTGGAAGTATCCTTCGTGTTCTGAGCTCTTCTCCAAATACGCGAATTTGGCTTCTCTAACAGATTATAAAGAAAGCAGGCAGCAGAGTGGCTGGATTGTTCCCGGAAGGTGCTGCATGTGTAGTCCAGGGGGCACAAGAGTGGAGAGGGTAGCTGTGGGCCCATTTAGGGGGTCCTATTGAACCGGGTGTATATTCACTCAGATTCGGGCTCCAGATGAACCCCACCCCACCCCCGTCCCTGCTTGGCCTTAGCTCAGCCTCTTTCCACCCCCAACCCCACAGTATGGTGCTGATAACAGAGGCCTATCTTTTAGGGTTGTTGTGAGGCTTACTGAAATGGGCTTGGAATGTTTACAGTATGCTATAGAAATACTAGTTATTGATATTTTCAACTCCCCCTTTTCCCCGCCCGGCTTTTCTTTGGCTGTGACATATCGGCGATGGTGACATAGTGGCTAGTCAGGCTTCCGAGAGCTGAACCTGCCCATTCACCCTGCGGCACTTCTGCCCCCAGCAATTCAGGACACCCTTCGGCTCTGCCTCTTCCCGTTTGAAAAACGTGATGCATCTTGACCTCCTCCCTTCTGACTTCAGACCAAAGTAGCAGCTCTGATGCTGCCCTAAACCTAGAGTGGCCATGTGCAGAGCAACAGAGCTGATGGCACAGAGGGGTGTGCGTGTCTGTGTTGGTGTGTGTGGTGTGTGAAGAGACTTGGATGCTGCCTTCCCCACCTGACTGTTTCAAGAGCCCTGCCTTTCGGAAGGGGGAAGCTCGCTCTTCTCTCGACCCCAGGGCTGGGGATACGTGCCCATAGGATTGGTGGCTGCTCTGCGGGCGAAACCCTTTAATAACATTCTTATAAGATTTGGTTTTCTGACCTTTCTGCCTTCTTTCATCATTCTCCTCATTCTCCTGCAATTATATTTTCTTATAATAAATTATTAAATAAAAGCCAAAAAAACTCCAAGCCATTTAGAAGCTCCATTCTTCGATGGCATTAAAACAGCTCTGGAGGCGGCGGATGGTGCATGTTTGTGTGCATGCACGCGCGCTTTCGTTTATTTTATTCAGCAGCGGGGGCTGGTGACTCCAATTTTGGTGGGGCTGTGAATCCATTCTGGGTTTCAGTCAGAACCAACCGGAACTCTAAGGGAGCTATCCAAGATGCTGGACCTAGCTTGGGGCTAGGGCTCAGAACCTCGTGGAGCTCCTTGAGACTTCTGGCTGGTTTTGACTGGAACCAGAAGGGATTCATAGCCCCACCGAAATCGGAGCCGCCAGCCTCCACTGTTACTTTGTAATCATTCACATAACTGTCAGTTTAGAGAGGACAGTTTCCCTTCCGTAGGAAGCAACACATTTCTACAGAAGCACCTCCTGGCTAGATCCAGGAGAGGCCCGGATTTCTCTCGCTCTGCTGCAAATCATACTGGCAGCCCGATCGACACGAGGCGATTGAACTGGGGTTAACCGGGGCCTGAGCTGAATCCCGAATTGATAAAATCCCTTAACGTGGGCTGGGGGAGGAGGGACTGGAAGAGAACACACATTTTAAAAAGTGATTGCATGCCATCATCAGGTCGAAACAGCCGATTAGACCATCCGGAATCGGTCTGTATTTATTCGGGGTATTTACTTCTGAGCAGGAGTGCCATGTTGGGCATATTGGAAATCTTCCGACTAAGCTGGCATTGGATTGGGAAGGAAACTACGCCGTTTCCTCAGGAAGGCCCCAATTCCAGCCAAAGCCTACAAGATCTGTGGCTCAAAGCGTTTTCACTTCACATTGCGATATCCGCTCTGGTCCCCGGGCTTTGGGATTTTCGCCTCTCCTGGGTCAGCATTAACACACACACACACACCACACACACCACACACACCACACACACCACACACACACACACTTCTCTAAACACCAAAGCATCGCAGTGACTCCTGGATTGCTCTGATATTGGGGATTTGAGAAAAACGTTTGTGTGTCTGTAAAAGATTGTAGGCTATTCGATATATAGGGCAGGATCCAGCCAGAACATAGCTCTTCAGAGTCAGTCCCTGTTTATTTCTGCAGGAGGAGTTTATACCCTCATCCTGGACAAAAAGATGCATCAAACAGCCACCTTAGTTTTGCCATTGAAACCAGTGTGTGTTTGTTGTGGCGGTGGTCATGGGAATCATGCTCATTTATGAAATATTATATAACAGATTGATAATTTTATGTGGAAAGTCGGAATATAAATTTAAGAAATAAATATGGTATGATATGTTTGATATATTATAGTATGTATCATATTACATGAAGGTTTTCAATGTCATGCACTATACTTTTGTTAGACAACACCGTCGTATCATGCCATACATTGTATATTATGATACCATATTTATTTATTTTATTTATGTATTACATTTCTATTAGTAGAAGTTCCATTAGCAGAAGTTCTCTGGGCGATTCACAAAATATAATATACATTACGTACTGAAACCAATATACTGTATGTGTTTGTGCGCAAATTACACACATAGCTGGAGCCCACAGGCAAGGGCACTTCTCCTGCCGAGCACCACAGCCTGTGCGAGGGGTCGACATCCTTCGGAATCCATGTGTCCAACTGCGCCACCCAGACGACGTGCAGCAGTTTGATCCGGTGCACATTTTCTTGGAAGTAAACCCCCTCTTCTCCATTTTAATGGAACTTGTTTATTGCCAGGGTTTGATTCTCATTACTCAAGAGTAAATCCCATTGATTTCAATTCCATTTACATCCAAGTAATACTAAAACCCAATATACTTGCTTACCTGTGAGTAAACCCTGTTGAATAGAGACTTACTTCTGAGTAAACACATATAGAACTGGCTTTTAATAGTGTGGTCACTCAGAAGTAAGACCTATTTTTACTTCTACTAGGTAAGCATAGGGGCTGCAGAGCACTTTTTTCCAGTTTGCTGTTTTAAACTTTAAAACAAAAAGCTGTTTGTATTAGATTCTTTCTCCGTATATTTTTAGATCATTGTTTACATGGAATCTTGATGATAATTTGATTGGGAGGCCCTAGTATTTAACCTTATGTGTGTATATAAAATTTTCCAGTGGGGTATTGCTATGCTGGGTTGGCTTTAAAATATTTATTTCCAGATTTTAGTGCCTGCCAGATCATTTGGGTGAAGAGGCCTAGAGGAGAAATGCAGCAGACCCTAAATATAGGTAGCTTGTTTGAAATAATTTAATTGCATTGCTTACTTGTAACATAACATTTAATTTTATGAGATGTAAACATAAGTCTGGAATGCCTGTCACCCATCTCACACTGTGAGATGCACACGATGGTGATGGGAGCCCTGTAGAGTGGGGATCAGCTTGCTTCTTCTTAGAGAGCACCTGGAGAGAATTCTGCCTGCCACTTTCCCCAGATCTCTGCAAATAAAAGGGATTAGACGCCTACTTTTTATTTAGAATGAAACTTGAAAATGTACGCAATGTGTTGCTACCAGGCTGGTGTGCTGTGATTACAGCCATGCTTGGGGTGGAGAAAGTGGACAGGGAGACATTTTTCTCCCTCTCCCGTAATGCAGAGCGGGGAATTCGCTTCCACAGAGGTAGCGATGGCCACCCATGTAGATAGATTGGGCAAATGCCTAAAGGGTAAAAGCAATCAGTGGGTACTAGTCCTGTGGGCTATATGCCACTTCCAGTGACAGATGCAGCATGCCCCTGTACACCAGGTACGGAGGGACTTGGCTGGGAGGGTGCTATAATTGCTCTCAAATCCTGCTTGTGGGCTCCCCACAAGCAACTGGTTGGCCACTGTGTGAAGACGAGAATGCTGGACTAGATGGACCCTTGGTCCGGTTCAGCTTCACGCGCTCGGATGTTGAGAAAAGCATCAACAGCAGGTCCAGCAAGGTGGTTGCCTTCAAGCCCTGCTCTTGGGAACCACCTTGGTCTGATCCGGAACCGGGTGGGTCTTCTTATGGGCTCAGTTGGAGAGAGGAGAGGAGGCGCAGGCAGTGCGTCTGCAGGCGGCCCTGCTTCGATTCCTGGTCTCCTCAGGTCACGTGTCTCAGCCGGGAGGGCCGCGCCAGGCGTCTTCTGCTCCTCAGCGCCCCCGGCACAAGGGGCGGGAGGAAGGGACACAGGAGGAGGCGAAGGGCGCGTGCAGAGCGGCCCTCCCCACCCCTCACTTTGGAAGGATCTGCGCGGCAGAAATGCGCAGGGCCTCTTTCTGCAGGGCGGCGGGGGGGGGGCGCTCATTGTTTGTCACAGCGGGCAGTATTGGGCTCCTTTCCCCAATGTTGCGACCCAGCTCGTCCGGAGTAGCCCCAGCTCCGTGGTGGCCGCCGGACTGAAAGCGGGCCCTCCGCTCGGCCCCCTCTGCCTGGAGGAGAGCAGCCAGCCCTGTGATTGATGCTCCTGCCTGAAACCTCTTTCCTCTCGAGCACGTTGCACGAATTTGGATGGAGCCAACTGTTGGATATGGAACGTGCTTTGAGGGTGGGTTAATTTCCAGCCTATAATATGTTTGTGAAAAGAGCGACCACAGGTTCCAGCATGGAGGGGAGAAGAGACGTCCGGGGCTGGGGAGGGGGATTGTGAGCTTGGCTGTGTCGAGTGGAGGAGAGGGGCAGGGGAGCGAGCGAGCGAGCCACAGATTGGAACATTAGCAGCGGTCCAACGAAAAGTTCTCCCTCTCCCTCGGAGGCCCCGTTGAGATGAATCGAGCATGTCCCTCTCCGTTCCTTTTAATTGGGCCTGCGCAGAAGAGCTGCCCGCCTGGGTCAGACCCATCAGCGCCTCTCCCGTTTAACAGAATGGTCCTGGCCTCTTGTCGGTGAAATCCGGCGCTGAATTCACACGGCGCTCTTTCTAACCCGGGTTACTAAACACTGAGGAGAGGAGGAGAAGGGGGGCGAAGGGAGGCTGGAAGAGAGGGCCAAGATCCGCCTCTCCTTCCCGTTCCTCCCTGCACGGGCTGGACGCCCCACAGCCCAAAGCCCACTAAAGCCACCTGCCTAGGAATACTAGGCTTAATTATTTTCCAAGCCGCTGAGGTCGCTGAGTATAGCATTCCAGGTCTCTGAGTATAGCATTGCAGTCTACATTTTGAGTGAGCAAGCGTTGGATCAGGCTAAAAGCCCCACAGATTTTAGTGTAAAGGAGACACAGATACTTAGGGGTTCGATCCTATCCACACTAACCTGGAAACAAGCCACACTGAACACTATGGGATTGACATATGAGTAAAAGTGCATAGGGTTACACTCTCTCCCACTGAAATCAGTGAAACCTAGGCCAAACTTTTTATGATTTATCATGATGTTAATAACTGTCTTATTACATCAGTTTAACGAGTTTGGGGGATTGGATTTGATTGCACTGATTTCAAATGGGAGGACAGACAACTCGTTTGCCCTGAATATTTTCTCGGAAGTAAGTCCCAAGCAATTCAATGGGTTTTACTGCCAAGTGAGTGACTGTGGAATTGCAGCTTTATTGAGAAATGACTTCTGTTGATGATGGATTGATTCCAGATTCATTTATTTTTTAAAAGTTCACACAACCGTGTTGAATGAGGCAGGGCATGCATAGCTTTCATTCCAGATACTTCCACAATATGGACGAGGATAGATGATGATGATTCACAACTGTGTTTATTTTCCTTTGACTGGATTGAAGATACCTGAGGTAGAATTTGCTATGAGCTGAAGACAGAGCCTGTCTAGACCCCCACATACTTCAATGGGACTTGCTCCCAAGGAAGCATCCATAGGATCATAGCCTTAGGTTGTAAATCATCCTTGACACTAAGCCCCATTTACAGCAATGACTCTGACATCCCAGTGATCACAATCAAGATGGGGTTTCAATAGGTATTAGCCAGGTTATTGTTGTTGCTTAAACCATTCCATTCAAAAAGCCACAAGGAGGAATGCAGCCTGGTCAGTTTCACCTTGATAAGCTTTGAGACTTGTCCATTTCATCTCTGTACCTGGCCCCCTTCCACCCCCTGTTTCAAACCCCATAACCTGTCCTGTTCCACCCATCAACACCTCTGCGATTTGGGCTATTTTTATTCTCTGCTGCCCAGAACTGTACAGATTATGATAAATTAAACACATTAATAATAATAATTCCACAGGGCAAGGGAGCTGCTTTATGTAGGCTGCAGAATGGAATTTTTTTGTTTTGCTGGAAAAGATTTGTGATTACGTCTTGTAAAAGCAGTATCTTTCTGTCGAATGATTGATGGATGAATTGAAGTAGAATATGTGTAAATGATATGTGATATGACACATAGCATACACACATTTTTAGAGTCTTGTGGCACCTTAAATAATGACATTCATTGTGGAAGAAGCTCTCATGGTCTGAAGTCCACTTAATCAGACTGTTCAAGTATTCTGTTCAGTTGGCATCTAGAATTGGTACAGGCACAGGCATACACTCACTTAGATATCGAGGGGAAAGTGTAAGCCTTGGGACAAAATGGCCATGCGTTCATTGTCTATGATGATTCCGGGTAAAGCTTAAATGTATCCAGGATGAGCAAGGACAGTGAACTGAAGATGATGCAACCTTCTAGATTTGTTCTGCTGATTTAACACCTGTCTGTGTAAACAACATAAATGATATCTCTGTCTGAGTGAATGTGTAGATAAGTAGACCTCTATAATGGGGCAGATGCAGTTTGAGAAATTGCCCCACCTCTGCTGCAGAAGGTGGAGGGAGGAGGGCATCTCTCTCCCCTCCATCATTACATTCCTCAGAGGGCCGGATGCCCAAAAAGAGCCCAGCCAAGGTGCTTGTTTTCCAGGGGAAGAAGCAAGCTCATCACAAGGAGATCCCTTTGCAGGCAAAGTTGTTAACACCCCACATTTTATGGACTTGTTTATATGAGGAGGGCACTAAATAAAACCCTACAGACAGCCATTGCCACCTTCCAAGAGGTGAGCCTCAGGGTAACAGAACAGGGCTCCTTTTATATCCGACCCTTCTTTTTGCACTATAGAAGATGCACATTCCTGGGCCTTTTTGTCAGCTTCAGTTGTAGTGCGGCGGCGGTGAGGGCAAGGATGCCAAATGGAAAGGAGAAAGGCCATTTAAAATGGGGAGCTTGATCAGGAAGGAGACAGTTATTCTAAGGCTGAAATCCTGGGCGCCTTTACTTGGAAGAAGGGCATCGGAACCCAGGCCCTTGGTCCTTTTAGCCCAGTATTGCCAGCACTGGCTGACAGTGGGTTTCAGACCAGATTCTTTCCTAGAGATGCTGCTGCCAGGGATTGAACAGGGACCTTTCACATGCCAATCAGGGGCGCTACCACTGAGCCACACCCCTACCATAAGCCACATTGAACTCAGTGGGACCCATGTTAGGTCAGGGTAAACATTCATAATATCAAGTGGTACAAGGATGTAGTTCAGTCTTGGATAGATTCCAGCATGTACAGACTTGAAAAGGAGGGATGGAAAGTGGAATTTTTGAATGCACAGGTGACAGTGATGAGGGACGTGTGCCAGTAAGCAGTGGGAAGTCAGGATGCTCTCAGTGTTCCCATTCGGATGCCCAGCTCCTGGGGAGAGCCCAAGTTCCCAGTTTAAAGAACTGTACTCTAAAAACCTGTGTTGCCCTGACTTTTTAAATATATATTTCATAATAATTCTAGTGAGATTGTCAACACAAGACAATCTCTCCCTCTCTCTCTTCCCCTCTCGCTTCCTGATACACACACAATTTAAGAAAAGGGATTTGTTCCCCAGGCATGCGCACTTGCCTGGGAGGCTGGTTGACCAGTGACTGCCTGGGAGAGCATTACTTGGCAGCTGAGAGGCACACGCCTGCCCTGCTGTAGTGTTTACACACGCAGCTCATCAGTGGAAGTGGGCAGCCATTGAACAGTAAAGCAGCCCCCATATCTGGGTCTGTAGAACTTGGGACTGGGCAAAGCCAAATGCAGCCCAATCTTAGATTCTGGCAAATCTGTTTTTCAGTTTGGGCAGAGGAGGCCTGTTGAGCCACAGATGGCTGGTGGCTCGTGTTCAGCTTGGCACATGAATGACCGACTGTGCAACCCAGCCCAGTGCTTGACTTGCGAAGGGGACAGAATGTGTGTGTGGTGGGGCGGGGGCGCTTCCCACCGCCTTTTTGTGATGGCCTCCTTAGCTCTTGTTTTCCAAAGACTGTGGGCATGATGTAGTAGCAATCGAGACAAGCCCCCTCCCCATAATGTGAGCAGTGGGGCTTGCTCCAGTCCATCCCCCATGCTGTGTAGAGCTGAATTGCATCAGCCAGATCCTGAGAGCAGAATTTTAAAATATAGAAGAATCATACCTTAATAGAAAGCACCTTTGAAGAATCATAGTGTTCAAAGGGATCTCACAGGGGTGGGGACCCTCAGGCCCTCCTGGGGTCCCAATCTGGACCTTGGGGTGTTCCCCAAATGGCCACACCCCTTCCCACCCCTTTCCCCAACTGTCAGTCATTTTTTGTGCAGTTTTCCCCTCATTATAGAAGGTTGAAATGCCCCCTCCTAAGGCTATACGCTTGGCAGGGAAGAGCTTTAAACTCCAATATGCCCCCACCACCACATGGTGCCCCCACCCAGCTCCTCCGAAATTGAATTTTCCCCTTGGGCTGAAAAAGGTCTCCCACCTCTGAGTTACTCCACCCACCCCATAACCCTGATAGGTGGCCATCTAACCTCTGGTTATAGAATTCAAAGGTTGCATTTTGCAAATAATGATGAATAGAGGAAATTAATGGTGCAATCTTATACATGTCTATTCAGCTGCATGGAGTTCAATGGAACTTACTCCCAGGTAAGTGTGTATACAATTGTAGCCCTAAGACAGCTATATATTATACACACTCCCCTGGAAGTAAGCCCCACTGAACACAATCTGAATACAGAGGATTGTATTGTAAATATATATTTCATCCTCGAACATTCAGACTTCAAAAATATTGGGGCAGTGATGTTGGGGGCAGACACCAAAATGTATGTACCGAAAGTTCAAGTTTTGTAATAATTACTTTGGCTCTAAAACTTCCCATTTACCTTGAAGACACATGTGTGTGTGTGTGTGTGTGTGTGTGTGTACCAGCATGCATATACAATGAATGCACTTCGACCAGAATGGTTAAATATATCAATTGGTAAACTTCTTGGGGCAGAGGCCTGTCACATTGCCAGATTAAAACCAGGCACATTTGGTTTAATGGGTTTATGGATTGAGGCCCTGAAAATCATTCAATTTCTATTGTTCATTTCTCACAGGGGAATTATTAATAACAAAATATATATCCTGCATTTACTGAAAGCAAGGTTTTGTTTTCGTTTTAATTCTCTGTTATTTAGATTTTAAAACACCTTTGTCTTTGGTAAATACATACTTTATTCCCCAGTTTAGAATAAACCAGGGAGTTCAGGGGGGGGGGGGGTGAAATTACAATGTGGTATTCCCCCCCCCCCCCCAAGCACTGCATTTTGTAATTCACTGGACACAAAAACAGAGAATGCGTTCTGACAACCGGTTTCTGTCTGTCTCTCCACTGGCAAAATTGTCAGTTCCCTTAGTTGCAGATCAGTGCCCCATTCACAAGTGAATTAACAGAACGCATTCAAACGAAGGAAGCGGATTAGAGCGCCTCCGCCCGTGTAGTGCGGATTTCATCATAGAAATCTCTGTGGGCCAGAGATGGCCTGGACTGGGGCTGCGATCCTACATGCATTTAATGGAGGGCGATGACCGTTGAGGACAGCGGGGCCGAGTTCTGAGTAAATGCGCACAAGATTGCACTGTAAAACTCCCGTCCTAAGTAAGTCTGAGGCTGCAAAGAATGAGCATTTACTTACGCGTGAAAGTTACTTCCGAGGAAACATCCAGAGGATCGGGCTGCAGTTCCCTACATTTGTACAGCCTAATCTTCTGCATATTTGCTCGTAAGTAAGTGCCATTGATATGAATGGGGCTCCCTCGCAGGCAAATGAGTACGATTTTTTTAAACCCAGCGGGGCTTTCTTCTGAGTACCAAACCTCCAGAGGATGGACTGTCATTTGGAAATGAATTCATCCGTTGAATGGCTTTTTCTTCCATGTGGTCTTGCTAGAATATAGACCTTCGGCTCTGGCGCATCTTCCACGGAATTCGTGGGCGCTCCTAGCCGCCTTGTTCCTGGCCTCAGTTCCCCCTCGTTTTCTCTGCAAAACTTCCCCAAATCCTGGGATTCAAGGCACCTCTCCCCTGGCAGTCGAGCTTAACGGAAATCAAAGGGGTTCCGGCCAAGACACTAGTCCCCAAGATCTCAAACGAGTTATCATCGACCAGGCCACCAGCCTCCTCAGCCTGCGGCAATCGTTTTCCAGTCGTCTGTGCAGCCGGATCCTACTCGGAAGGCAGCTCTTCTAAATTCAGTGGGATGGACAGATGCCCAGGACTGCGGCCGGTCCACCTTCCCCGGCCAGCCGACGCGTGTTCGTGACCAATAGGCCTCCGGCTATTTTAGGTACCTGCAGAGCCAGAAGGGGCGGGCGGGGAACAGATCCAAGCCCGCCTCCCTCAACCTGGCGCCCCCCAGATGTGCGGGCCTCCTTAGCCAGCAGGGCCATTGGCACCAGCTGTTCTACGGCCGCGTGGGGACGGAGGAGCAGCCGGACCTCTCTCGGGGCACCCGGGTTGGAAGGGGCGGGCGCCTCTGAAGAAGCCCCCTTTTCGGTCTCTTCTGTAGGAGAGCCCACGCTGCAATCGCTGGACACAGTTCCTTGGGAGTAAGCCCCGCTGAAGACAGTAGGACTTACTTGGGCTGTAAAATGCAAGATCGTGTACAGAGTAGTCGTGGTTTAAAAGTATACACACACACACACACACACACACACACACACACACACACACACGGGCCTATATATCCCATCAAATACTACTAGGTTCCAAACATGTTAACCGTTCCTTTGTTAACGGAAGCTTATTTCGGATTTTGACAACGGGCTGCACGATAGTTTCCCGATTTCTCCGCTCTCACGTGCCCGCCCCCGCCCTCCTCTGTCTTTGCCTTTTTCTCTTGCTGCCCATTGCTTGTTCCAGAGCCTGTGGAGCGGGACGGGGGAGAGGAAGAGGGAGATGAGACGCGAGAACAGGCTCGGGCTGTTCGACATTTGGTCTAACAGAGCGCTGCTCTTTGTGGATTCTTCTATTTCTGTGCCGCCTTTCTGAAGCCGTTCAAGGCGGTTTGCAAATATTTCAGAAAACAAAGACCATAATCCAATAATATACATCATCACATGCAAAGGTCCCGCTCCTTGGTCTGTGCTTGGAGGGGAGAGAAACGGGAGAGGGGGGGCGCGGGGGCTGGAAGGATTTCCCCACTTTCCGCTCCCAGCCGCGCGTGCCCTTCCCAAGGAGGAGCGAGAGACCGAGGTGAGGGGGGAGGCGACCCCTCTGCCACGCAGGCCGCTTCGCTCATCACTCCCGAGCGCATCACCCCGAGGGAACCTTTTTTTCTTGCCCCGCCGCCTGGCGCGCTCTTTTCCGCGCTCGCCCCTCCTCGCCGCCTCCGCCGCCGCCGCCTCTCTCTTGCCACGGGCGCAGGACATCCGCGGCGTCTTCGCGGAGGCCAGCCGGCTGCAGAGAGCTAGCGGCAAGAGCGCCGCAGCGCCGCGGCCCGTTCCCACACGGCCTAAAGGCGTGCCGCGCCCGCCTGCCCGAGTAAGTCTCTTGCGCGCGTGTGAATGGCCTTGTGCGTGTCGTGTCATGTCCCGCTCTGCCCCCCCCCCCTGCACCGCGGACACAGGGCCAGCGGAGGAACTTTCTGACGGTCCACGTGCCTGCTCCAGAGGCATCGGGACCGACGCGCCGTCGGGGAGGCTGCTCCGTGCGCGGCGTGCGCGTTACCGCGACGTCCACGGGCGCGCGCGCGCGCGGCGGGGCCCATCGAGCGGGGGCGCCCGAGGAGTCGTGGGAGCGCGGAGCGGGGCGGGTGACGTCAGCTGGCGAGAGCCAATGGGCTACGGGTGAGTGGGACGCCGGAGGGAAAGCATGAATGGGCCGCTCACGCGGCTCGTGCTGCCGCCGCCGCCGGCTGGGGCTCTCCAGGCGCAGAGCAGCGGCAGAGGGGCCCAGGGCGCCCGCCTGCCTGCCTGCGAGCCGGCCGGCTCACCCCGGACTCATCACTCTTCGGGCAGGGGCTGCGTGCAGGAGGGGGGACGGGGGTCCCGGCAGCTGGGCCCCCAGGCACGCGCGGGTCGCCCCAGGGCCCCCGTCCCCTCGCCCGCCCCCCACATAAGTTTGGCGAGGGCCGCGCGGGGCCGCGGGCGCGCAGGTGCGAACGAGCGAGCGCTTCGGCGGCGCTGGCGCCACTGGGCCAGCTTCTCCGCGTCGCTCGGCCGCTGCCCCGGTTCCTAAGCGGCCCCGCCGCCGCCGCCGCCGTCGCCGCTTGGCCTTCGTCTCGCCGAACGGCCGCGGCAGCCCTGGGCGGACGCCGCGGAGCCTCGGCCGGCGCAGAGGACGCTCCCGCAGCCCGCGGAGGAGCCGCCCGTCTTTTCGGTCCGAGTCTCCCCCGGAGGCCGAGGCGCCCGGCGCTCGCTCGTTCGGGCAGGCGGGTGGGTGGGCAGCGGCAGCGCGGCGACCCCGAGGGCTCCTGGGCGCCGGGGCCCGCCGATGGCCGCGTCGCGGCTGTTGGCTCCCTGGCCGGAGCGGCTCGATCTAGCTCCGGGGTTGGGCTTGTTCTGCATCCCCCATCAACGAATGGAGCAAGAACCTCCCTTTTGGGGGGGGGGGGGTTGCTCCTTCCTGCCGCTGCTCTTTGCTTGTGCTAATCTTTTGAGGTGTGAACGTTAACATCGTCGTGAGAGTGTGCAGGAGGGATTTTGCCAACTACAGGGGTTAGGCTAGATGACCTCTGGATTCCTTTTAGATCCATGTTTCTGTGCATTCTCATATAAGTTGATTATATCATAATTGTGCATCTGGTATTGAGTTACCAAGCCTACTCTTGATTTAGGCTAAATGATACTGTTCTGTTCCTTTCCTTTGTCATCTTCCTTATTCCATCCTGTATGTGTCTTTGTGTTTACCTATGTACGCACACAAACCCACACACATATGTGTAGACCTGAACATTTCAATGGGAAAAGAGGTCATTCTTATGAGTAAACCTACATTAAAAGGATAAATATTTAAATAAGAACTGGGCACTAAAATGTGTCTGATTTCTGTAAAGATGATGGAGCATCTAGTTGTTTTAAAATTATTAGTGTGATCCAGGCAGAGCTAAGTACTTTTGATTCCAATTGATTTTACTGAGAAGACACATTGCTCTCACTTGGCAAAGTAAACATGTTTAAGTCTCCCACTGAAATATATGTGACTTAAGAGTACTGAACTTTTGATTGGGTTGTGCCTTATCTTGCATGGTTGTCAGTGGAGAACAGACACATTTTATATGCATGAATTTTAAATTCCCCAATTCAGATTTTTTTTTTAATGGGAGGGGAATGTGTCTTATTGTGTTGAAGTTTTTATTTTTAAAAGAGCAGCTAACCACCACTCAGCACATATGCATTAGAAACAAAATTCCAGCATCAAAAATGGGATTTAGCACGCACACACACACACACACAAAATATGAGGGGTGTGTCAATTTTTAAGGTTTTAATCAGGTCCTGGATTTTCTTATTGTTTGTTTAAAATTGCTATATATGTGTGTTGTGTGTGAGTGAGTGTGTATGTGTGCTGTTTGTTTACATGTTTACATGTAAATGTCTTTTATACTATATTTTTAAGGCTTTTAATCATCGTAAACTGCCCAGAGATCTTTGGCTAGTGGGTGATATAGAAACGTAATAAATGAATGAATGAAAATGATGGGGCACAATGATTTTGAGCTGAGAAAACGTGATGCTGATTAATAGGTGGATTTTGATTAATGAATTTATTCCCTTCCTTATTTCGACCAAGATTCCTGGCACCAAGAAAAAAGACGGGGAAGAAAAGGACCTTCGTTTTTGCTGGCCAGTGGTGTATATTCCAGGGGTTGGTTGTTATCTTTGGTTATCTAGCTGTATGAGTGGGGTCAAGTCTTCATAAAGCTAGATAACCGAAAGTAAAAATAACCCCATTACACGCCTGAGGAGAAGGAGAAGAAAGAAGATTGCAAAACATCTTTTTAAAGAAGGTGGAAACAAAACCCTTTTCCTGATGGTGACAAAAATGCAGAATGAAAGATGTGGGAAAAGAGAAAGAAGAAAGAAATCTTTCCAGAAAAACTAGAAATTGCAGGTAGGCGTTTTACATTTCCAAATCCGGACATTTGAATGCCTGTAGTGACTATTATCAGATGCAGTTCTAGAGCAGTGGTGGCACTGATTATGTCCATGACCACCTCTTGCTTTGCAATTATTCTGAGGTAGGTGTAATCATGGGAAGGGCTCTGATGTTCAGTGATGTTCCAAGTCCTTTCCCTGAGTTTTCACATAGTGGCCAATCAGTTGTCAGCCAGGGACCAACAAAGCAGGACACATGCAACAGCACCCTCCCACCCATGTTCCCCAGGAACTGGTGCACACAGGATTACTGCCTCAGATACTGGAGGTAACATATAGCTATCAAGATTAGATAGCCTTCTTCTTCTCAAGGAAGTTATCCAACCCCCTTTGAAAGCCATCCAAATTGGTAGCCGCTTCGTGGTCATGAATTCCATAATTTAACTATGCACTATGTGAAGAAGTACTTGGTCCTCATCACAGGCACCCAATTTCTGGCCATTAAGTTAGGGCTGTCTGTTTTGGAGTTCTGGATTGAGTTGGCCAGGATTTGCTTGTGGAGTTAGTTGGATTGGGGTGGGGTGGAGGGCTGTCTGGGCCAGAACCCTGCTGAGGAAAGTATTTCTGCTGCTGCAGCAGCAGTTGGGCAGGAAGGAAGTGGCCTCTCAGGGAGTCTGGCCATTGGCCCACTTGGGGCAGCATTCCAGTGGCAGTTGCTGCTGGGCAAGATCTCCCAGGGGGTCTTTCTAGGGACCCCCTGTGGTCTGCAGAGGGCAGGGAGTCCATCGTTGGCATGCCAGATGTGTGCTCTGTGGTCATTATTTATTATTATTTATTACATTTATATACCGCCCCATAGCCGAAGCTCTCTGGGTGACTCACCCTCTCCAACAATATGCGAAGCCTCTTCATTCTGAATGGGACCATTGGTCCATCCAGCCCAGCGTCGTCTCATGTGGCAGTGGCTTTTCCCCAGCCCTGCTGTCTGAGGCCCTTTTAATTGCACATTCCTCAGGCTGAACCTGGGACCTTCTGCATGTGAAGCATTTCCCTTGCTTGTGCTCCCTCCATGCAGAAGCTTCTGCTTTGCAAAGATAGGTGAAGAAGCAAGAGGATTCCTGGTGTCCGGAAGGGTCAGCCCATGGGAAACTTCCTACTGGCATCAGTCCTAGAGGGGAGGGAGGGGGTCCCGAGCATGGGCTTGGCTGGATTGCCTTTTTGGGCTCTGGGAGCTGGGGCTCACTGCAAGGTTGATGGAAAAGGTGAGAGCAGCCACTGTGGGAGACCGACCCACCCCCCACCCCCCGGCATGGCAGTGCTGAGAAGGAAGCAGAGCTGATGTGTGACACAGGGGGCACTAGGAAGAGCCACCAGGATGCAATGGGGAGAGGAGGTGCTGAGTCCCAGGACTTTCCCCTTGGACACAAAGTCCCTTGAACTCAATAGGGTTTCTTTAAGTCTTTGAGTCTGCATGTGGTGATCCTTTTCAGGTGGATTTATTTACAGAAAAAAAATAGTTTCCCGGTTCAACCTACATTTAGATTTTCCCCTGGATTATCTTTAGAAAATGTAATGAAGAAGGATGTGTGTTATTATCTTGGCCAAGCAGTGGCTGACCTGCCAGACTGCTTTGTGTGCCAAGATCCCACATGCGATAGCTTCCAGCATGTCAAAAGCCCATAACACGCATTGACTCTCAGCCCCACAACCGTAGCACCACCAATTGCCCTCCATATGTTGTGAACCCTAAATTCCCATTATACTCACTTTTCCCAAATAAGCATTCCACCTCTTTTAAAATAAACTCTGTCAAATTTCTCTTGATTGTCTGCAAGACCCTAAGCTGAGCTATCTAGCAAAACATATATCCTTGCCATTCTGCACCATGAAATTGAGAATTTTCCTTCTTTTCATCATTTTTTTTCCTGGTCTTTTCTTTCTTACCTGGATTATTTGAGAAGTTGTTTCTTGTCTTCCCTATTGTATTCTGTGACTCTATTGTAGAAGGGAATTTTGGACTTATGTCTGTGGTCTGAATTTGCTGGATTTTTTATGATCAATGTAGCTTGAAAATATGCCTTTTTGTCCTTGTGGAGAAGCAGCGACAAATAACAATTACTAGGGTCATTTTAATACAAATCTTACCACTCCTGCAATATAGGAATGTATTTCCATAAAATAACTAGAAAACATTTCTCATATTGCAGCTAAAGTAGTTTCTTCCCCATGGGAAAGGGTGTAAAATTATGTATGTGTAAAATTATATGTACACACATATATAAACTCTGTTTGAAAATTATTCCATCAGGGGATTTGGGTTAATTTCTTCCTTATGCTGATGTACATATTAATCTGTGGAAGAAGTGTTAAAGTATTTCATAGTGCAGGAATTTGGACATTTTTCCCTGTTTAGATTTGAAGTTCCTAAATATTTACCCACATTTCCTTCTTTTCCTTTCACATATTGAATTCTAGGTGGAGGACATGGGCACATATAACCAAAACAACTGTAATATTCCCCCCATTGCCCCCCCCCCGCTAATCCTCCTGCCTCCACTTCTGTGTTGAATGTCAGATTGTAAGCTGTTTGGGGCAAGGTCCTGTCCACTTGTATTCTGCAAATGGCCATGCACATGGATGGTGTCGAATGAATGAATGAATGAATCAGTGACAGATGGATGTTGAGAATTGCATCTGAATGCATGGAAGATCATGCCAAGATAGGAGGCTGTAGCAGGTGACACAGGGCTTGTGTTTCTTTCTAAAGTTGTTATCCTAAGCATGCTTATATGGAAGCAAAGACCACTAAAATCAGTGAGATGCTTCCAAGGGAACATGGCTATGACTGGAGTGAGTAATGGTGGCTGTAGTAAGAAATCAAAGGATCTGGGATTGAGCATCAGAGGCGATATTCAATGATTCATGATAGGTTGCAGATGTAAAGAGCCATGGCTTTTGCTTGTGCAAGTAGCAGGATTTTATGGTCAGCCTCCCAGGTCCAGCTCAGCCCAAGAGTCAGCACAGACACTTGCCAAGGGCATCCAAATTCCAGTACTCCCGAAAATCAGGAAAATCTTGTAGGTGAAACAGAGCCCCCTCCCCAAAGACACTTGAGACAACCAGGTTTGAGGTGTGGGGACATTTCATTATCCCCTTGAGATTTTCCTGACTGTACCCTCCTTTCACTCCATACAAGTGAACAAAGTGAAAATTTCCACTTGTGTGGAAGTTGGGGAAAGGGGCAGCAATTTTCGGAAAATCCTGAAGGAGGAAACTAGGGCCTCATCTACAAGAATTCGCCTTTACGCCTGGTTAGGCGATTATGTGCATATTCGCAGAAGCGCATTTACGCCTAATACCTCTGTACGAGAGGCGGCGAAGCACATTAATGGACGACCGAAACGCGATTTAAACTGTTTACATGCGAAGAATCGCTTGTTCACATAGTCAAAATGCGCTTTAACGGCCGGAGCAAAATAAAACTCGCTATTTAACGCGCATTCGATAATGTGCATAATCAGAGAGAAAACACGCCTCTATGCCCAATTTGCGCTCCGTTCTTGTAGAGGTAAATTTTTTAATGAGCCTTGAAAGAGCTTTAAATGCCTCTTGTAGAGGCAGCCACAGTCATCTCCTCCTCTGAAAGCAAGATGCAGGGTGGGCAACACAATACTTTTCACCTTGGGTGTGAAAATATTTGAACAAGCCCTGTCAGTGCTCCTCCCCACTGTTCCTTTGCTGCTCCAGGAGCCAAGACAGACAGATGCTTGGCAGCATCATAGGGACATAGGAAGCTGCCTGATATGGAATCAGACCTTGGTCCATCTAGCCCAGTAACAGCTCTCCAGGATTTTAGGCAGGATTCCTTTCTTCGCTCTATCTGGAGAAGCCAGGGATTGAACCTGGGACCTTCTGCATGCAAAGCAGCGCCTCTACCACTGAGCCACACCATCTACTCCTCCAAGTCTCCCTGTCAAACAGGGTCAGACCCTCTTTTCTGGTCCCGGTCCCTGGTCAGTCTTTGCCCCAGTCATGTCTTGTTTTTGTCTTTGGGAGCGATTTGGGTTGGGTGGGGGACCATACTCCATCTCTGCAGATCTGAAATCTCTGAATGAAGATAATATTGCTGCATGTGAGTTGCAGCTGTTCCAGAATAACTGTCACCAGATCATATGTGAGATTAAATATTCTAAAGCTTTCTTTAAAAGAATGCAGTTGTGGTTAATTTGCTATTACAATGTTCAAAGTAGACAAATGTGATGCTTTAGAGATAAATGGAAAGTCCTGCATTTAGGTAGGAAGAAGCAGATGCACAAAATACAGGATGGGTGAAACCTGGATTGACAGCAGACACATGTGAAGGATCTATGTTTTTTGGGAGACCACAAGTTAAACAGGAGTCAACAGTGTGATGCAGGCTAATGTAATTCTAGGTTGTATTAACAGAAATACAGTATTCATACCATAAAACATAATGGTACCATTCTATTCTACTTTGGTCAGACCTCACTTGGAGGTCAAATTCTGGCCACCACAGTTTTTAAAATGGATATTTACAGTCTGGGGTGTGTCTAGAGGACAGTGACAAAGATGGTGAGAAGTCTGGAGGCCAAGTCCTATGAAGAAAGCGTGAAGGGGTTCAGTATGTTTAGCTTGGAGAAGACATGGCAGTATGATAGCCACATTCAAATATTTGAAGGGCTGTTGCATTGATGAAGGAGTAAATTCATTCTCTGTTGTACCAGAGTGAAGTCCCTGCACTCACAGGCTCAAGTTCCAAGAAAAGGGACTCTGACTAAACTCAGGAAGATCTTCATGATGGTGCTAACTGTTTGACAGTGGAATAGACTGGCTTGGAAGGAGGTCAACTTCCTCTGTCACAGGCTTTTAAGCAGAGATTGGATAGATTTCCTGCCTTGGCAGGGGGTTGGACTGATGACCTTTGATTTCCCTTCCAGTTCTATTATTTCATCTGTGAGATGAGGGGGAGATGTGTACTCTGATACAGACAGGAGCAAAGGTGCCTCCAGAGCCAGTTCTCTGTCCATAGTGCTGAAGTTTTTTCTTTCTTTTTTCATGCAAGTGTTAAACCTTCCACTTTTCTGGAAGCAATCAGTTCCCCACCTAACCTCAGATGCAAAATATGTCAGTTTGGTGATTAAATATGGGCACTTTGTATGTGCTCAGAGGCTGCTTTAGAAGAATAATAGAGGGAGACAGTCCAAGACAACATGTGAGATGTTCTTTCTCCAAGAAGAGGCCTGTGACCTCTGTATCCTTGGCAACAGGGGCCTTTTCTCCATGCGATATCCGGATATTGCAATTCCCACATCCTGTCTTATGTCAGAGGACTTAGTAATCCACACATAGCCCCTTCCAAATCTTTGCATCTACAGGAGTCATAGAATGATAGAATCATAGAATAGTAGAGTTGGAAGGGGCCTCTAAGGCCATCGAGTCCGACCCCCTGCTCAATGCAGGAATCCACCTTATAGCATTCCTGACCAATGGTTGTCCAGCTGCCTCTTGAATGTCAGATATACATATTTTCCAGGAAGATGCTGTCTCTGCTTTCCCTATACTAATCCTAGGTAGAGGTTGTGAGATGCCTGAGTAGGTGCTTGGGTGCAGTTTGGGGATAGATGAGGGTGAATAAGTGGAGGCTTAATCCAGATAAGGCAGAAATGCTGGGGATGTTGATCTGGATAAAGGGATTCACCTGGCATCATACATGGCCACCCTCTCCCCGAAAGATTAAGACTGGAGCATGTGGGTCTTTCTGGACTCATTGCTGGCTGTGGAAGCACAGTGGCAGCAGTAGCCAGGTGCACCTTTTACCAGTTTCAGTTGCTATGTCACCCCTATCTAGGGCAAACAGGCCTAGCCTCAGCTATGTGTGCACTAATTACATATAAATTGAACTACTGCAATGTGCTCTATGTGGGCCTGCCTTTGAAGATGATTCAGACACTTTAGCTGGTGCAGAATGCAGCCACTCACATCCTCCTTGTTGGGACTAGATCGTCAAAACATATTACACCAATTCTGCGTTAGCTGTGCCAGTTACCAGTCCATTTCCAGGCTCAGTTCAGTGCTGGTGTTGACCTTTAAAGCCTTAAATGGTTTGGGCCTAGGTTATTTGAAGGACCACTGACACCCATATGCACCTGCCTGGGTTTTAAAATAATCCCTTAAAGGCCCTACTTGCTGGCTCTCCACTAACATCTGTAAGGCAGGCAGGCACAGGAGAGAGGGGCCTTTTCAGTGGTGGCCCCTATCCTGTGGAATTTTCTCCTGAGAGATAGATCACTGCCTTTGCATGTGGCTGCTTTTAAGAGAGCTTTAAAAATATATTTGTTCTCTCTGTTTTTTAATTGAAAAGTTTTGATGGTATTTGCTGCTGTTAAATATAATTATATTGTATTTTAACTGGCTTATTTTAAAATTAAATTTAAAGGTAGTTTTATCATTTGTTTGATACTGAATGTTATTCTTTACTTTTGTATTGTAAGCCACCTTTGGCTAAGAAATATATTAAATAAATAACTAATAGGTCTTGGCTTTGACTCAGGACTCAATGTCCAGGTCCTGAAAAAAGAAACATAAGAGTCGCCCCCAAAGTCAAGGAACAAATGTAGTGCAATTGGAAACCTTGATTTTAGTCAATGTGAGATGGCTTTGCTAATTCACAGGGTTCAGCAGTGACTGCATTGCCTTTTGCTAAGGAATCGTCATCCTAGTAGGCGTTGCTCAAAATGTGCAAGCCACCTTGTGAAGTTAGTGTGGGGTGCCCAAACATCTTCCTTGCATCTGTTGTGAAGAAATTCTGAGTGCTCAAACATTCTTATTTTGTCACTAGAAAAATGCTCCCTCCCCTTGCATATGATGACTCTCATGATGCATTAGGAGCATTATGAAGAAAGTGGTTGCAAGTGCCGAAGGCATGGATCAGAGAATGCCTGTGATCTAGCATCATAATCATGAGCAATATTATTTCTGTAGTGCCACTGCCCTGCATGGCTCTTCACAGAGTAAGATTTTAAAATGCCCCAGGAGCTTGGAGTCTATATGTTAATAGGCGGAAAGACAAGAAAAGGCAGAAGGGACAAGGACACCTTAGATTTATGTTAGCAAGTGCAGTTATACTGTAGTGGAATAGGTGTTGTAGTGTGTAGAACTTACTGTATCTTGTCGGTGTGAGATAACTATGAGCAATGGACTATATTCTTGGAAATGCAGGGCGGCTGCCACAAGCAGGTCGACCAAGTGCTGGGAAGGGCATGTAGCTTGACTTTTCAGGGATACCTCCATCTGGGTGCTACTGGTATCAGTGGAAGGCTGGGCTACATTGAGAAAAGTGGGAATAACGGTACAAACAGGTCCAAAACTAAGGTTGATGTCATTGGCACCATGAGGGTTATAAAAGGCCAAGGTTTGATCAGTTAGGGAGAGATCCTGGGAGAACAAGAAACCCTCCAATACATGCCTAGGCTGGCTTGGCCCACCATGCCTTCCATGTGGGTAATAGGAGCCTTTGATATTGACTGTTAGATTGAGAGGAATTGAGGTTTTACTGTGTTACCAATATGCTTGCTACTATCTTCATTGTACTTTTAGTGATTAAAACTTGTGGGTGTATTTCAGAATGTAATCTTCCTCATCTTAGCTAAAGCTTGTAATTCTTTGAGACTGTTTGAACAATAAAAATGTATTCTTTGATACCATATTTGTGTTGTCTGGCTTGAGGGAAGTTTCAGGGACCACTACCCATATACTTTCATTTTTGAAGCCCAAGACACTCAGTAGGGATGTAAATCTATCCCTGAGTGGGGTCTGACCTGTAAAACCCTTGTCTTCTCTCTTGATCTGGTGAATCTCAGACACACCAAGTTTGGGAAACAAGCTAGTCGATGGAGTGAGAAGTAGCTACTCATGTCAATATGTTCTTTAGCTTCATTTTGGTTAGAGATGAGGACTTGGGGTTAAGCCAAAAGTTTCATGGAAGAGGTGGGTTTTGAGGAGAGAGTTGAAGGGAGGGGAAGAGAGAGATGGAACCAACCATACAAGGGTGGAGTTTCTGGGCATAACAGGCAGGCAGGGAGAATGGTCGGAGCAATTACTGCCATTGGCCGCCTGCCCCCTTTAGCCTCCTTGCTCCTAAACCAAGGACATTTAATAATGGGCAGTGAAACTGAGTGTGTGGGGTGGGGGTGGGTTCTTACATTTGGGAACTACCTTGACATGGGGAGGCCCATATGTCAGCTGTGCTATGAATGTGTTTTAGGCCTTGCCCAGCTGCTTCACTGGTTACCTCTCTTGTGAAGTGAAGTGAATCTAGTGAAGTCTTAGTTTTCATTGTATTTGGCGCTTTGTGGCGGTGAGGAAAAGATCAGATCAGGGTGGCACTTTGTTTCCCTGTGAAGCTCCTTGAGGAAGAAAGTACGTTACGTGCAATCTGCAATTATATGCAAATTTATATAGCACATGCAAGTTGCAGAATTCAGCTCTTCTTGGTGCAAAACCTTTGCCTGAGTGCAGAATGTTAACTCTCTGGCTCAATTCGGACAACACGATAGTCAATGGTGGGATGACTAACCCTAACCCTCACGTTAACCCTAGGGGGCACTCCCCCCACAACATGGTAATAAATAATCAACTGTGGTGTGGATTAGGATCAGCGCTGAGTTGACTATGGCAGCATTCAGATGACACAATAGTCAAAACAACTGACAATTTTTTCCCCCACACCAGTTGTTTATTGTGTCTTCCGAATTGAGCCTTTGTGTGCATTGCTTAGTATACTCTACCCTGGTCATATTTTACCTGATCATGGAGAGAAGTGGAGCAGGGGAGAGAACAATGTGACCCCAGGTTCAGAGCTAAGTGGAATTAAGGCATTAAGTCATGTGTTGCAACAGAAGCTTAGCAGTCTAAGCACCGGCTTTGGGCATTCCTGCATTCCTTAGATCCGTTCACTCAAAAAGTTACCAAACTGTTGTCTTGCTTTCTTTAAAGCCATGAAATCAGATCTGGTACCTAAGACCATAAGCTTTGGGCGCTGGAGGAAGTGCCGCCAGCTGGATGTGGAGTGACTTCTCATAGCATGTGAAGATATCTGCTGGTTGTCCTCCATGCCTGCTCTTTGTGGATTGGCGAGGTGTGGGTGTCTTGTGCCTCAAAATGAGGTGTCACATGGAGAAGAGATCCTTGTCAACCCACCTTCTGTTGATTTAGGGCTAACTTTTCATATACACAGAGGTCTTCAGCAGATGAAGGATTGGTAAATTAGGTAGCTAAAATGTAATTGATTAATGGGGCGGTTGATTTTACAAAAACTAGGGTAGTGCTAGTAGCCTCTTCTGGAGCAAACTCTGGGGAGGATGTTCTGTTTATTTATCAGGACATACATTAGGTTGAATGGAAACTTTTCCCTGCACCTCTTGATTTTTTATTTTTCATTTGTGTGTGTGTGTGTGTGTGTGTGGTGGGGTATGCAATAAGGTCAGTCTTGTTTGCTTATCTGTGGCTATATTTTCTGGTGTGCTTTTTGTAAAAAGGAAGAACAAGAAGAAGAAAATTCTAACCCAATGGCACCCTGCATTTGTGTACCCAGGTGTCAGCTAAGGAGATGCAGCCTGGGTCCCACAGTAGAGCTATGTGAAAGGGCAGCAGGGTGCATCTGAGCACAGACCATGTAGAGAAAGGGGCTGTAGGGGAGCCTAGTTCAGCTCACCCAGTCCTCCAGTATAGCACATTGGAAGTCCAAAGTGGGTGTGAGTGGATCTTGTGGTCTGCCCGAGGCAGAGTCCTTCTTTCAAGTGGCCACCTCAGCCTGAAGCGGAGTGACAACCGTAGTGTCCTTAGGTGATTCTGAAGAGACTGCTCTTGGCCAGAAAGGTCAGTCTGACCTAGCAGGCCGTGATCAGATGTGATGTCGAGGGAAAAGCTGACGCTGGCTTGAGGGTGTTTGTTCCTCTTCTAGTCAGGCGGATTTCTGCTGTCCTCAGCGTGCCCCCTCCTGATGGAAATTCAGGTTGTGGCATGTTAAGAAAAGCATGACGCAGCAGCACACGCCCCTGCCCCCTCCACCCTGCCCCCTCAGCAAAATTTCCATTGGTTCAATTTCTACGTAACCTTCTGTAAGCAGTCTTATTTGCTTAGGGTTAGGAAAGCAAAAGGTTGATGCCTGCAACAAGACAGTGTAGAGCAGAAAAACAGGCGGTGTTGTTGGCCACAGAATTTCTATGAAAGTCAATCTATTTTTTTACTTTTAAAAGACACATTTAAAATTGGGCGTAGAACAGAAGGCATTGAGCCTCTTTCAGAGAAGCGGGGGAGGGGTGCATTCCAGAGCTGGGTGGGGCCAAAGGCAAAAAGGGTGGAGCCAAAATAGTACTAGCCTATTTTTAGTTTGAACTCTTGCTGCCAATAAGAAAAAGCCTTCGGAGAGGCATTTCAACCTTCTAGAATGGGGTGAGGGTGGGGTAAAATGTGAAAAGACGGGAAGCTACCAAAGGGTTGGTGGCCAAGGGAAAGGCAGTGGAACATGGGGAAGGAGTGTATGCCCTCTGGGAAACCCCAGAGGGCCGGATTGGGACCCTGAGCCTGAGTTTCTGCGCCTCTGGTGTAGAATGATACATAATATTTATACTAGTGTGCAGTAATTTTGCAGTAGTGCAGAATATTAGAAATTGGACTTCACATTGTTGAAATATAGTCTTGGTGTGGGTGTGTGGATGTATTATTTCCTGAGCCCATGGGAGGCACAAAACATTGTTTGTCTGAATATATTTTGTGTTAAAGATTACTTGCAAACAACTTCAAGATGTTCAGGATATTCCCTTTTTCTGAATGCAGCATTCTTTGTTTTTGCTGTCAATCCTTCATGAGCATTAGGCTAAAATCAGGGCAGGATCCCCCCCCCCCCATTCCTTTAATGTGCCTCTAGTTTGTCTGCCCGTTATTCTCCTCCTCCAGAATTCCAGAATTCTCATTTAACTGGCAGAGGTTGGGTAGGGATGAAGGGGTGTGATTTTGTGACTGGAAGCTCTGGCTTTTAAGTTTTTATCTTATATTTTATGCTGTATCTTACGGCTTTAATTTTTGTGAACTGCCTAGAGAGCTTCAGCTATTGGGTGGTATAAAAACAAAATGCAATTGATCAGTCACAGTGGATGGTTTTTCCAGGGTTCTCCAGTCCCTGTGAGTTGGGGTAGGGATATTGCAGGACTGATCCAGTGTTCGCTGCTCTTTGCTTGTTCCTTCTCCTCCCAGGAGTAGGAAAGTTAAATGGGTTTTGAAGGAGTTTCTGGCACCTACATTGGGTGCTTGCTAATCCTATTGCACTTTCTGGGCCGGTGTGCTGCGCATGATCATCAGTGCCCACCATGGATTTAATAAGCTATGTATGAACCTGAGCAGGGTGACTTGTTGCCATGGGTAACAAGCAACCCCAGAACGCTACTGCAGCCCATGTGCCAGCAGTTGTGCAACCCGGGTCTCTGTGACTTTGGTGCCAATGAACTCTTTTCATTTGTCATAACTCCCTATTCTCTTCACCCATCCTTCTGAAATTTTGCAGGTTTCTTGCCTAGGGTCACATCTAGGATATGCATGTCATTTTCTTACAAATCACCTAAAAACCAGAGCAAGAAGGGAAAGGAATCCCCCCCCCCCAAATTTAAGGACTCCCCTTCCACTAAAACTGTTGCACCCATGCTTATGTAGTTTCACAGCTTTCTTAGCTAGGGACACCTTTTCGCTGTGCGCCAGTTTCACAACCATTTCCCACAAGGAATGTAGGGGAACCCCCTCCCCAGTCTGCACAAACTCCCTTACAACCATTTATCTGAACCTTGGCAGGCATGATCTCCTCAGAAGGGGACACTCAGTCTGCAAATTTCATCTAATCTTGTTGTCAAACAGCAAAAACATTGTAGTTGTTTGTTGGTTTCCACTGCTAGTCAACAGGAGGCACAAAGTTTGAGGTTCCGATTTGTTCCCCAGGTGAAAATGGGCAGCCCCTCCCAATGGGTCTGAGGCGAACTGGGCTGCTTTCCGGATCTCTGAATCAGGGTCCGGACTGGCTCTTGTGGCCAATGCCACTTCTATTCAAAAGCCACTATGAGTGGTCACTGCCACGCTTCCCCATGAGTGGCCACTGCCATGCTTCCATCCCCCCAGTGACCACTGCCATACTTCCCCGTTTCTTGCCAGTGCTTGCTTGCTGCTCTCGGGATCAACGGTTTTCTGCCCTCCACTTCTCAAAGTGGAACCACAGAGATTGAAAAGTCCAGAGTCATGCCTGCTCCCAGTTCTGCCCTGCCACTCTGGGCCTGGGATACGTGATGGCGAGTAGTGGCCTCCAGCCTATGCCAGGAGTTTGGAGTGGGCCCCATTCTACTCTTTTCCCATCTCCATCTACAGCAGGTCCTGAGTCGTCTCACGTGACTCGTCTCATGTGCAGCTGCCTCTGCCCCTTTGTAAGCGCAGGAGAGGCGTCCCCGCTCTTCGTCTTCCCAGCATCCACCCATGGCCTGGCACGGTGGCGGGGGGAGGGGGGGGATGCGAACATGCTGCGTGACTGTGACATCAGGGGAGGTACTCCGTGTTAGGTGGGGGGAGCATTGGTAGCAGCCAGGGACGTAGACTTCTCAATTTCGGGGGGGGGGGGCTAAACCTGGGAAAGAGGGATAGGCTTATTTGTTTACATTTATGTATATATTTCTGTTTCTATTTCTGGAAACCATCCTTCATCAATGGATCCGAGAGTGTTTAAAGCCACATATTAAAATAACCAGTACTCAACAAAAATATTACATTTTAATAATAATATTATGATAGTTTATATATTACCCCACCAGCCATAGCCCTGTACACCACCCCCAGTAGTTTATGCCCCTGGCAGCAGCCCCCCCCCCCCCACCATGCTCCTTGTTCCTGCAAGTTCTGTGCAGAAAGGTGCCCAGGCACCCTCGCGGCTGCCTTCAGTTCCTGGCAGCTCCACAGAAAGGGCTGGGGAAGACATCTCCCTGCCTGTGGACCTGGAAAGTGGCTGCCTGTTAGAAAAGGCCACGCTGGGCTCGGTGGGCTCAGGAGTAGGCAGCTTCCCATGGTCCTCTGTTGGGCACCTGCAAGTTCAGGACTGTGTTTTCACAAAGGTGGTAAAACCGTGTCACCACCACCACCACCACATTGAAAATGACTATGTCAGGGATAGGATTCTAAGGCTTGCTTTCTCTCTGATGTCTTTGTTTTCTTTGCATGGGGATATTTTATTACTATTTAATAATGATCGTGATTTGTATGAAGACCTATTGTAAGTTCAGTCCTATGAACCCCCACCTGCAATTTGAAGTGGTACAGTCCAGACACGGGTTGGCCATCTTCCTGGGGAGGGATGCTGTGCCTTTTAACATTCACCACTGAATGCTCCATCACACCTACTTTCCCCTGTTTGTGTCTGCGGTTCCTCCCCCCCCCCCCACCGTTTCCTTAGCGAGTTGAGCGTGGGGCACTTTCACGCCTGTATGTTGTTGCATTCATGTATCTTTTCACCTGTATCGCTAATATGTGGGTGAAATCTCCCACCCTGCCCCCTACAGTGTGTGTGTGTGTGTGTGTGTATGTGTGTATGTGTGTGTGTGTGTATATATATATATATATACACACACACACACACATTCCTGCTCAAATACAATAGTACGGCAACCTGAAACTGTGCAATTATTGTAAAACAACACACTATTCTTTCCCCAAAGATATATTAAAGAAGATAAGTGAAGAGAAAGTACTGCAATTAGTTTTTGGATAGGTTTGTGGTCAATGTTGGCATGGCAAGGGGAAGCCAACATTGTTCTGGTCAGGAAACCTAGACATGCCTACTCAGAAGTAACAACCATAGAGTTGAATGGGACCAAGTCCCAGGCACACTCCCTTCTCTGTGGGGTGTTCGGGCCCGTTCTCTCCCTCCCCCTTCACGGCTGAGCAATTGAGCAGAGAACTGCCCCGCCATCCTCTTTTGTCAGCGAGACCACCCTTTGAGACACACGCCCCCAACAAAAAACGGGATGGCCCGATATCGCACAAGGACAGCAATACATGGGAGGGAGGAACAGCTTTATTGCTTACAGAGGGGGGAAATGCGGACTTTCCCCACTCCAAAATAAGATGGCAAATGGAGGGGAAGAGGCGAGATGAGCGCAGGACAAGGACGATGTCATGGGAGTACCATACTGCAAAAACACATACCAGCATGGTGAGAGTGCGACAAATTGCTGGTGTGATGGAGCTCTGAATCAAGGCTTGGGAATTTCTCATCTCCTAAACATTTCTTTCATTTCTCCCTCTCGGCTGTTTTCTGTCCCTCCAGCTCTCTTCTCTCCAGTGATGCCCATAATAAGAGGTGTTTGTGTTTGTTAAGATGCCCAGCAGAAGGAGCCCTTCCCTGCCCTGGCTTTCTCTGCCTGCAGCCCCTGGTCTCCATTGGAGTTTTTGGTGTCTGACTAATTAAGCTGAAGGACTTGTGTCTGGAAAGCTTTGAAAGGAGCTTTTGTTAAGGTTGTGGGGTTTGGAAAAGACGAGCAGAGGGCGCTTGGCGAAGGAACGTGGGCCTTGAGTAAACGCGCCTCTCCGGCATCTCACCTCACCTCTGTCATCAGCAGAAGTATTATTCTACAACCATTGGCTTTCTCTCCCACCTCCCCCATCCTTTATTTAAAAGCTGAAGACGCATTTGTTTGTTTGGTAAAGGTTCAGTACAAAGCTCCCAAGGTAGCATTCACTGAAAAACAAATACCAGATTTGCACTTTTTTTTAATGGTATCTTAAAAATTATATTAACACAACAGATTTGGACACTAAGCTCCATCAGATGAGTGTTTTATTGCACACTTGTTACTGGGCACTCATGGATTTTCGCAGGTCTCACAACCGTCAGCCTCCCATGTGCCTCCCGCCCCTTCTAGCTTTCTTCACTTGACAAAAAAAACACCCCAGTAAGGCTGCCTCTACAAGAGAGGTTTAAAGCTCTTTCAAGGCGCTTAAAAAAATTTACCTCCACACCAGCAGAGTGCAAATGGGGTGTAGAGGCGCGTTATCTCTCCGATTATGCGCATTATCGAATGCGCATTAAATTGCGAGTTTTATTTTGCTCTGGCCGTTAAAGCGCATTTTGACTGTGTGAATATGTGCTTATGCGCATTAACTACTTGAAAACCGCACTTTGGAAATCCATTAATGCGCTTCGCCGCCTCTCGTGCAGAGGGATTAGGCGTAAATGCGCTTCTGCGATTGTGCGCATAATCGCTTAACCGGGCGCAAAAGCGAATCCTTGTAGAGGGGACCTAAGTCTGACTTATTTTTAAAGACGGAAGTTGCCGTGATCTCCTGCTGTGTGCAGGAGAAGCAGCGTGATCAAAACAGCCCCATTGAATGGGCTATGTGGATGTTGTTTATTTCCTCTTTTGAAAGAGGAAGTAACGAGGGACAAATGTGCGGGCGGAGAAGCGATGGTAAGCAGACATGATTTCCCCCATGCGATGATGCAAAATGTTAGTCTTATGGATCACTGCAAGGATTTTCATGCCTATGTACTTGGGAAAAGTGGAAGCACCAACCCAGTTTGAACCATTTAAGAAGATCTGTGTTATATTATTGATGACTAAATTAGTTTTTTTCTCCAGAAGTTACTTTAAGAATCAGACCAACAGATTAATTGATAAGTTGACTCTTTTTATTATGTATTGGAATTTCAACCATTTATTTATTTACTGTTCCAAAATTTTCTTCACTTCTTAAAAACAGTAAACTTGCGAATGCATCAGCCACAATAGATCAATAAATCCAAGTGGAACAGCCATAATGAAGTTTCTGCCGGCGTTGTCTTCTCATGGCCAGGGAACCCGGCGGCGGGAAGGCTATGATGATCACTGCATACAGGCAGAGGCTCCGGGGGGGGGGGGGGGTTCCTTCAAACAGCCAGATGGAAGCTGACTAGGGGCCTATCCCCCGTGCCTCTTGCTGAAGGTGTCCTTCCTTGCTTGCTTTTTAGGGTGCAGATTGGGAGTCTGACAAAAGGCACTTGGCAAAACACACCCAGGATGAGTTCCATTATGAAATTGGTTTATCTGTTCCAGGGTCATGAATTTCTGTGGAAAACCCACTCAGTCTATTGCATTCTGTCTGAGGCTCTTTCTACACCTAGGGGTGTAGAGAGGGGGTACGATCCCGGACATGCCTGCTTCCGGAATCATCGCCCTCTTTCCAAATTAGGAATTGTGACATCCCAGCTTCCTCCTGGGCCATCGTGCCTGCCATTTCTTTTTTCCAAACTTTTATTTTTTCCAAACTTGTGCTCCAATGCAAAAGGTAAGGGTTTTTTGTTTTTTTAAAAAAACCCTAAATTGGGCCCCACCCCCCTCCCTGCCATCCCAGGGGTGGCAAAATTGCTACCATGCCCTCCCCTGATGGACACGGAGTTGTGTGGTGCAGCTCCATGCCCATTTCTGGTGCCTGCTTATTCGCGAGTAAGCAGGCACCAGGCAGGACAGGCGCTCATACCTCCTGCAGTCTCGGGACGTTCCCAGGACCGAAGGAAGAATTGGGTTTTCCCAGGGATCCATTATCCCTGGGAAAACTCGTGCCCATCCCCCCCACCCCTTGGAGTACCTGTGCGTCATTTGGATGCACAGGGACCACCCAGGGGCAATCCCACTACAAAAGGCCGGTGTAGAAACGGCCTGAGAGTGGTTTGCACTGCCATTGCTCTCTGTTTTCAATGTTATGTAGCCCTTTAATCTCATGCATACACATTTTACTACATCATGGATTTTATAGTGTGTGGCCCTTTCTACACCTAAAGGTGTAGCAGGAGGGCCTGGGCACAATCCTGGGCATACCTGCTTCCGGGATCGTCCTCTTCTTTCTTCACAGGAAGTGTGACATTGCACAGTCACAGCCACCATTTTTTCCTCCCAGGAACAATCCAAAGAGCGCACTTGTTCTCCATCACAAAAGTAAGTACTTTTTTTTTAAAAAAAAAACCCAAACTGGGCCCCCACACCCCTCCCTGCCATCCCAGAGGTGGTGAAATTGCTCCCCCCTCCCCTGATGGGCACAGAGCCGCATGGTGTGGCTCCGTGCCCATTTCTGGTGCTGTGCATACTCGTGAGTAAACATGGCACCAGGTAGGATGGGTGCCCACATCTCCCACGGTCTCGGGAAGTTCCTGGGACCACGGAAAAATTGGGATTTCCCAGGGATCCCTTATCCCTGGGAAAACCTGGGCCCATCCCCCCTGCCCCCGGGAGTCTCTGTGCGTCATCTGAACACACAGGGACCACCCAGGGGCAGTCCTTGTAAAAAAGGGCCAGTGTAGAAACGGCCTGTGTTAGACTACAGAGGTGATGTGGCATGTCTACAAGAAAAATGCATGTATGTGACAGCGTCTGGGGCCTGTTTTATACTAGAGATTAGGAGAGAAGCAATGTTTGTAGTCCTCATTAATCATTCCAGAATTGGAATTCAAACTATAGGCTTTAAAGTGGATAAGAATTTCCATTTTTCACTATGGAAAGGCTGGGTGGGTGGGAATTACTTTCCTGTCTTTATCGAAATAGAATTGGTGCCTCTTTAAAAATATTTATTTACTTTCATTACAAATATGTGCATCTGGAAAAGGCAGGTGGATGCCCTAATGGAACTGCATTCTCCTTCAGTGAACTGCGGTTCAGGGACATCTCGATGTGGCATCTAATGATGCAACATCATTCTGTGTACAGCATAGAGTATAGTTGGCTGCCCCAACCATGTGAATTGATTTCTTTCTGTACAAAGACATTGTGATTAGATAGTGACCTGAGTCACTATCCACACTTGTATTTACTCAAAAGTAAGTATCATTTTATCCAGTGGAGTAAATGTGCATAGGATTGCAGCCTGAATACCTATGTGGCATTGGTTTGGCTGCCTAGATCCACCTGATCTTATTATCAGAAGTTGTTTGCAGGCAGTAATGGTGGGAGTGGCATTGCCAAAAGGAAGTATCAAACAGTTGACTTGTTGGCATTATTTGAATATTTGGTAAAAAAAATAAAATAAAATGCTACACCTTCAAAAGTCCAAACTTTGAAATGAAAATTGAATGCCACGGTTTTTTTTAGAGTAGCTTTGATTTGCCCTTTAACAAATGCTGGTCCAAGAAAAAATACTAGCTGGCCATTCATTTTTGGTTGTGTGAAGGGCCCCTATTGCTTATCTCAGCTGTTTTCCTGCTGGATGTATCATTCACACAGTAGAATTCACATTTGACCAGCAGGATCATGGTGAGAAATTACTCTTGGAAGGTTCAGCTATGCTTTCAAGCATTTAGATGAAACAGCCGTAAAGGCCCGTTGATACTCATTTTTCCTTGGGTAGGGTGACCAGATAAAATCCAGGTCAGGGCTCATGTCACTTTAACAGTTGTAGAGAAAAGGGAATTTCACCAGGAACTAATTGCACACAAATGACTCTGGCTGAAATTCCCTCTTCATCACAACAGTGCAGGCACTATACTAGAGTGACCATATACAAAAGAAGGCAGGGCCCCTGCAACCTTAACAGTTGTGATGAAGAGGGAATATCACCAGGAACGAATTGCATACAAATGACACTGGCTGAAATTCCCTTTTCTCTACAACTGTTAAAGTTACATGAGCCCTGACCTGGATTTTATCTGGTCACCCTATCCTTGGGGAAGAAACAGAATGCCACCCTTCATACGTTCAATACAAAGAGATTATTCATTCAGAGTCAGGGACTGCGGGTAAGCTATTTCTTCTTGACATGGGACAAAGTAGAGATGTACACACTCCCGGTTTTTCTCCCTCCCAGGAAGCAGCATCACACCTGCCACTTCCCAGGCAGAGCTCATCTTGCGTTTACTTCCGTGGTCTTTAATACCCTCCCCCAACCCCTTAATCCAGTTGATTAATCCAGTTAATCATGTCAGTTCTCAAATCCCTAATCCACCACACACCAGGAGATTAACTGGGGTAAGGGATTCGGGAGAGGGCTACATCCAAGGCTGGTTATACTAGGCCCTTCAGCCATCCTTAGGCCCTGGGCCACTCTCTGACTTTGCCAAATGTTGGCACCAGCTGTGAGATGTAGAACTGTGGCTTAGCCTTGAGAAGAGAAGACTGAGGGGAGACATGATCACCAAGGACTTGAAAAGTTGTCACACAGAGGAGGGCCAGGATCTCTTTTCGATCATCCCAGAGTGCAGGACATGGAATAATGGGCTCAAGTTACAGGATGCCAGATTCCAGCTGGACATCAGGAAAAAAATCCTGAGTGTTAGAAAAGTACGACAATTACTTAGGGAGGTTGTGGGCTCTCCCACACTAGAAGCATTCAAGATGCATCTGGACAGCCATCCTGCATTGAGCAGGGGGTTGGACTCGATGACCTTAGAGGCTCCTTCCAACTCTACTATTCTATGATTCTAAATCTGGGCTGAAAGAGCAAAAGATGTACAGGACATGAGTGAAAAGCTTCACTTCATTAACTTTAGTAGTAGTTCATTGGTGGTAACTGTGAGGCTTTATTATTGTTCTATGCTTAGTCCATTACATGGCCAGCTAATTTCTGGACAAAATCCAAGGAGCTGGCCGTGTCACATAGGCCCATACCTTGGCAAATGGTTTCTCGCATTAAATTTAAATATAAAAATTTTCTGTTTTGTCACAATTTGGGGAACCACAATTCCAGGGAACCACAGTAGGCTCTGGGTCCTACATACCAGGTACATGATTTTGTTGTTGTTGCTTGCTCTGCTCCAAGAGATCATGGCGGGTAATAATTAGTGCTGTAATGTTTCACTGATTAATCAGCTAATCTGTTTGAAACATTTTGATAGACTAGAGATATGTTCCTGATTAATTTGGCCAAGCTTTCTAAAGTTTTTACATAATTTTCAATATCTGTACTTCAGGTAGTAAGTGCTGTCTTGAGAGGTATCCCTTCTCTTGTCTGAAAGAGGATTGTGGGTGCGAATGCATCTTCTAAGATGTGTGCATGATCTAAAAACTAAGAAAGTTTGCATTTTCTTTAGAATTATACATTTATGCTCACTTATCATTCAGATGTGGTTTCTTTAACTGGGTGACTGCAATTTATTCATCAAGAAAATCCTACAGGCAACGGTCAACCTCACATTTTGCCATGTCCATGCCCATCTAAAGCCAATTGGAATAAAAATGTCTTCACTGCTTCCTGAAGATGGCCACAGCCTCTCAGGGTTTGGTGGGTCTGCAGGGACAGGGAATTCTGCAGGTGAAGGGCATCACAGCTTCTCAGTGTGGCCCTGATTTGGTGCATAGCATCTCTGCTTCAAAGAACATTCGTGGTTTATTGAAAGAGGTCCTCATGGGACCAAGGACTGGGGTGTGACAAGAATATCCCTATTTTTATCTGTGGGGAGTGTTGGAGGGCCTGTAATGGTTTATAGCGGTTTTGACAACTGTTCGGGCCCAGGACACATTCCACGTTCTGTTTTCAACCCGTTTTCAAAGTGTTATATCCTGTTTGGTCTGGCCTTGGTCTTAAAAAGGCCAAATGGCCTTTGCCTCTCATTGCAACTGTTTGGTTCCGGTCCAGATTTTAATGGCTAAACTGCCAGGGACAATGCTTGAATGCCCAACAGCCTTGTATCTTTGTTTTAGTTGGCCACCATTTGAGCTTAATTTTGCTTTGTCTCTTTCTTCTCCACAGACACACTTAATTACAGAAGCAGCCAATCCCAAGCCGCATTATTGTTGTGTGTTTTGTGTGCTTCTGGCCGCATCCATTCTCTCGCTTCACCTATGCGCTTGCATACCCCACTCCCTTGGCAAAACAGGCTGCAGGGGAAGAAGAAAGAGGTGGCTGTTGTGCCTTCCTAATGACCAGCCTGTTCTCGCTGGGAGTGGCAGGCGGAAGAGAGGCTCTTCTTGAAAGGCAAGCAGTGGTGGGAATGGTGCCTTCGTGACAAGGGAATAATTAATCACCGCCGCCACCAAGGGCAGACACGGGCTCTTTTCACCAGGGTGGCGGTGGAGTGCGATGGCAAAGCAGTCGCCCCTCATTAGAAATGCTGAGCCCCTCGCTTCTTCTTTTTTATAGTTAAACGGTTTGCATGCATTTGCATAATGAACATCATTTGCATTCCTGGTTGTTGGCTACTTCTGTGGGAAAAGTCAAAGCAAGCAATCTGGGGAGAGGGGTTTCGGCAAAGACAAAGGGGAAGGTTTCACTTCCCTGTTGCTTGCCTCCCCGCCCCTCAAACGAAGAATTTAGCACGTAACCATCTTTTCTTTCTCCCTTGTGAAAGACAGGGCAGCCTTTCAACATCTGTGTGTATTCTAGCATTTGTTTCTGTCCCTCCTGCTATTTCTGCAATCTGGTTTCCCCTCCCATCCTCTTCTCTTCTCCTTTTGGTGCATTCTAAGGGCGTGAGGTGAAAGAGAGGCGCCACCATTTTAGGCAGCTTGCATCTATAAAATGGCTGACCCCCTCCCCTCCCCCGGGAGATCTTGTGAGGTGGTTTCTGACATTTTTCTAGCATTTTTGTAGATTTGTGCACTTCAAAATATACCTCATGAGTGGTCCACCATGTGGGCAATGCTTAAGCTGACCATCTGAAAAGAAGGACAGGGCTCATGTAACTTTAACAGTTGTAGAGAAAAGGGAATTTCAGTCAGTGTCATTTGTATGCAATTAGTACCTGGTGAAATCCCCTCTTCATCACCACAGTTAAAGTTGCAGGGGCCCTGCCTTCTTTTGTATATGGTCACTCTAGTATAGTGCCTGCACCTTTAACTGTTGTGATGAAGAGGGAATTTCACCAGGAACTAATTGCATACAAATGACACTGGCTGAAATTCCCTTTTCTCTACAACTGTTAAAGTGACATGAGCCCTGTCCTCCTTTTCAGATGGTCACCCTAGCAATGCTGCACATCTCAGCTCAGTTTACTTTTTGAAGATTATTCTGGCCTGGGTTGTGGCAGAGTCTGGGACCAACTCACAAAACTATGCAAACCCATCCGAATGGTCTGATCTTATGTTTTTATGGCAAAGGTGACACAAGTTGTTGCTCATTAGAAAGCATGACTTTACTAATTTTAAAAGTTGTATGTTGCTTTTCCGTGTTGGCCTGTGTGCATTGCACCTTTCCCTACATGGAACCACCTTCTAACAGAACACGTTCAGTTGTCATGCTGCTCTGCAACTGCTTCATCCCAAGCTAGACCACTGGCTCCTTTCGCTCAACACTGACTGGCAGAGGCTATTCAGGGCATTTCCCAGACATACCTGGAGACCCCGGGGACTGTTCCTGGGAGATTTTTGCATGCAAGTCAAGAAGCTGTGGCCTTTCCCTAAGTCTTCCTGACGTGTGTGTGTGTGTGGTGGGAAATATTGAATTCCCCGTGCAGACAAAACAGCCCTATTTAGGCCCTTTCTACACCTAAGGGTGTAGAGGGAGAGCCTGGGGACGATCCCAGACTTACCAGCTTCCGGGATTGTCGCTCTCTTTTCCTCTCGGGATGTTGTGCCATCACACCCACCATTTTTTTTCAAGAAGGATCCGAAGAGCGCACTTATTCTCCATCGAAAAGGAAAGTTTTTTTTTAAAAAAAAACCCTGAAATCTCACACATCTGCACACCCCGCCATGCTGGGGATGGCAGTCTTGCTTCCCCTTCTCCCCTGATGGGCTCGGATCCCCACCCCCGCAATGCTCCAGGCCCATTTCTGGTGCCTGCTTACTCACGGGTAAGTGGACACCTGGGGGGATGGGAGCCCACACCTCCCACGTCTCAGGACATTCCCGGGACTACGGGAAGAATTGGGTTTTCCCAGGGATTCTTTATCAGTGGTGAAACCCCTGTCCATCCCCCATGCCCCCAGAATTCCCAGTGCATCCAGTATTCTTTCTCCAGTTAATAGAACAGGAGTTATGTCTTCACTTTGATTATTTATTTATTTATTTATTTATTAAATTTATTTAATGCCGCAGAAACAGATTCCTTCTATGAATTGCACAGAATAAAACATGATAAAATACAATAAAATCCACGAACAATTAAAAATCAGCACAGATAAAAGACTAATAAACACATACCAGTGCAATACTATAAAATACACCATAGATTACAAAAGCTAAAATTAGCCAACCAGACGAGGAGTGAAAATGAAACTAATGTAAATTTTAAAATGCTTGAAAGAAAAGTCTTGGCCTGGTGCCAAAATGGAAGCAAGGGAGGCACCAGTTGGACTTCTTCAAGGAGAGCACTCCAAAGTCCTGGGGACGGTGGTCATCCATGAGGGAGGCCCCCTCTCTCTCACAGTCCAGTCTTTTGATTGAGGTGGGGCACAGAGAAGGGCTGCTGAAGATGACCTAAAGACATGCATGGCTACATATGGAAAGAATTCCATCAGGTATGGAGGTCCTTTATAGGCCAAAACCAGCACTTTGCAATGGACCTGAAACAAGCCAGTGAAGGGAGGCATGGCTGGCGTAATATGTTTATAATGCCTGGTCCCATTTAAAGCATTCACAGCCATATTTGCACTAGGTCATGTCAGGATTTTTGGTGACAAATCCAGGAAGGGGGAGAATTATGAAATTTGAAGAAAAATCCAGATTTTTCCCATCCTCTCCACACCCAAAGAGCAGCTCTATTTTATAGTTAATGGGAATTAACAAAAATGCTTACATCTCTGTCATTTTTAAAGATAAAGAGATGAAACTTGGCACCATAATAGATCTTAGGGAGGGCTTTAGCCATGCCAAATTTGAAGTAGATGCATTCATCTGTTGATTTTTAGGATTTTTTTTTAATTTGAGGTTTTAAAATTATTATTTTTAAAAACCATCATTTTTAAAGATAAAGTGATGATACTTGGCACCATGATATCCCTTAAGTAGGGCTTTAGCCATGCCAAGTTTGAAGCAGTTCCTTTCATCCATTGATTTTTAGGATTTTTTTTTTAATGAGGTTTAAAAATATTATTTTTAAACCATCATTTATAAAGATAAGGAGATGAAACTTGACATCATGATAGCTGTTAAGTAGGGCTTTAACCATACCAAGTTTCAAGCAGATCTGTTCATCTGTTGATTTTTATTAATTTTTTTAAGTTCAAGGTTTTAATATTATTTTTTTTAAAAAACAACGCTGGAGCCATACCCTTCAAACTCAGGTTGTCAACCCTCCTCTTTGGGGTCTTGCACCTTGAGCAGTTTCAGCCCTTGGCATCAAGGGGATTTTTTTAGCCAAGAAGTGCTGGGAGAGCACAACACCTTTCCTGTGGCAGATTTGGTGGGCAGTTGCGCACCTGAAGCTCAGCAGAGGCGAGGTGTCCACAGATCAAAATGTGGGAAAGGAGAGGTCAGTCAAAGCCACCCACAGGCAAAACAGAATGGTCCAAAGACCTTTTTCTCAGAGTTCCACATCATGGGTGATGAAGGGTCATCCTTAGATAAAAACTCTCATGACCAACAGTGAGGTGCCAGTCAAGAGAGAGGCTCTCATCTTTGCAGATGCCCTGTTGCTACAGATGTTGGAACCTGGCATGTCATTGCTTTGCTTCACTATCCCTTCCCTTCCACTTCACTTTGTTCACTTATGAACTAGGCTCTGTCTGCACTGCTGGCATGCAATGCAGAACGTTTGAAGTGTGTGTCAGAGAAAAATAGATTTGTGGCTTTGGCTGGCTGGCATATCTCTTAGAAACAGAGTTAGACTGAAGACACAACTCAGAGATGGCTGTAGCTGAGCCCTGAGAGCCTGGTGTGCCACACAGAGCCTTTTAAGAGCGTCTCAGAATCCAGTGTTGGTGCAGGCAGAGGTGGCTGGCGGTGGAGGTGGTTTTTAAAGTAAGAGTCACCAGATGTGACCAAGCAATAATGTGGCACTTTTCCTCCCAGCCACAGGGTACAAGTGGGCAGCCCAGCTGGACCATTGGGAGACTTTGGAAGAGGGAGGGAGATTGATTGTTTGAGTCTGGAGGTTTTGGTTTGGCTGCAGTGACTTAGAGAAAGACAACAGAGGCTGCACAGACAACCCAGAGACACCTGTTGTAACTTAGCCCCACGGTGATGGCATGCAATGCAGGACATTAGAAAGAGGGTTTCAGAGCTGTGTGTTTGTGCAGGAAGTAGACAGGACTTCAAAGTCTGGATGTGAAAAGTGGTGCCAACACAAAAGCCTTGAGAAGTTAATGTATATAAGTGAGAAGTGTGAATGGGCAAAGTAGTGTCTGCTGCCCACAACACCCACCCTGATGTTAGAGTAGAGAAACTTGTGACAATCATACACAAGTTTTTTAAAAAATGAATTTTAAAAATAAAGCCAGCCAGCTGGCAGCAAGCCCTGTTAAGCAGCAGCTTGCAGCAGAGTGAGGATACAATCAGAAAAGATATTGGAGGGAAGGGGAGAATGTATTACACAGAATATAGCAACAAAGTACAGCAAAAGCTACAAAAGTAAGAGGGAGTGAAGTTAATTTCAGATACATTGGATGTCTCACTTGTTATTTCAGTGATTTTAACATTAAGATGTTTTGTAGAACAGATTTGTCTTAATTGTGTGCTGTAAAATCAGGCATGTGACCAAGGCTATGTTCAGGTGGACACCCCCCCCCCCCCCGGTGCTGGACACGGCCCCTGGAGGCAGACATGTAGTTGGGGACGCCCCCTTGGGGGCCAACCATGTTGTCCTCCTTTTTGGTTTCTAAAATATGGTCACCCTAGCATTACAGTCATCCAAGTGGGAAGTTACCAGAGCATGGATCGCTGAAGCCAGGTTGTCCACCTCCAGGCAGGATCAGAGCAGGTATACCAGCTGAAGCCAGTAAAAGGTGCCCCGTGCCACAGAGGAGCCTCAAGTGATAGTGATGAGTCCAAGTGCACTCCCAAGCAATGCTCCTGACTCTTTTGGGGGAGTGCAACCCCCTCCAGAGGAGATTGAATCTCCTCCATCTGGCTGGAGAAAACAGCCACTAAGAGCACCTCTGCCTTATCTGGACTGAGCCTCAGTTTGTTAGCCCTCATCCAGTTCGCAACAGTTCAGCACCTCCTTGGCTCCAGCTCTCAGGCTCATATTGTTCCTGGGTTTTTTTTATGACACAGCAATACCTTGTTTCAGGTCCTGTAGTGCCCCTGTGGCAAGTGAGACTTTTGGGGGCAGAGGCTGAGTATCCTCAGATTGGCCTGCTCAAAACCAGTCCTGGGATGTCTAGGAAGGACTTTGGGCTGGCTCTTGCTCTAAAATCAACCAAGTTAGGACTTCCTTATTCTTCTAGTACATGAAGCTTCAAAATCCAATTCCTTCTTTAAGAAGAATGCTGGAGGAGCCTGGTGATTGGCCAAATGCCCATCTAGTCCAACATTCTGGCTGCAGCCAAACAGATGCTGCTGGGGAGCCCCCACGCTGGGTAGGAAGGTGATGTCCACCTCTTCCTTGGCCTTCAGGCGGGCTCCAGCCAGCATTCAGGTGCTTGCAGCGCTGTAACTGCTGCCACTATTTCAATGTTTATAATTTTGCTGCTGTTATTTTTGTCTGAACTATTGATTTCCGTGTTGCTGTCATGATTTTTTCTGTATGATCTTCTGCTTTAATATTTTAATGTTGCTTTATGTGATCTTATTGCGTTGATTATTGCAAACCACCTTGGGAGGATAATCTATCCGGAAAGGTGGTTTAAAATTCAATTAAATAAACAAATGAATAAATAAATGAACAGCAGACACCTGGTCCTCACATGTAAACTGCCCCTATTCTTGGAAGTTCCATTTAGTTCTCATGGCTAGTAGTTATTGGTAGACCTGCCCTCATTCATGCCTTTGTCTAACCCCATAAGAACATAAGACAAAATGCAACAATGCTTCTCTTTGTTTTAACTCGCCATTTCAGGGAATGACCTGCAAATTCCATCTTTCCCAGGGACCCTCCACACTTCCAGGGTCCGCCGGAGGGACTCACATTTGTGAGTAAAGTTCCAGTAGTAAGTCAATTGTGATTGAAGATTTAAATGAGGCTTGGTCCAGTGCTCACTCCGGCAACAGTATTCTTATAGGGCAGATTTGTACATTTTTAACTCAGGAAAGTTACATGGTTACCAGGCAGAAAAACTTTATGAAAAATTATTTTTGTCATCCCCCCCCACCGACACACACACACACACACACACACACATACACACACACACACACTTACTTTTAGGATTCCAAGTTATTTTTTAAAATGTATGCCCTGCCTTTTCATTAAATTAACATCCTAAAGCAGCTTATGTAGAATTCCTAAAACCAATTAATTAAAGCTGCAAAGGGACTTACTTGGGAGTAAGTTCATTTGAACTCCATGGGGCTTCTTCTCGGGAAGCATGCATGGGATTGCCCTGTAAAACATGTCTCTGATCCAGTGCCAAGCAGCAGCCTCCCAGAAGATCAAATAAAACCAACCGTAATTAAGATCCACTAACGGCTTTGGGGAAAAAGAACCGTTTCCACTTGATGCTTGAACATTTTTAAGGAGGATGCCAAGTACATATGTGTGGGGTAGACATTCCACAACCAGGTGGTTCAACAGAGAAGGCCCTTTCGGGATGGTCATCCACTTAACCTGAGAAAGTAGGGCAAGCACCTGAAGCTGATGAGCTTAACTCATGGATAGGTTGTGGCTAGAAACGACGGTTGAAGACTAGTAACTTATTTGTTGTTAGAAGGCTAGGTTAATCGAGATTGGGGGACATTTTCTGGATCTGTTTTAGCTGCATTAAGGAATTGGCTGTGTTGACCATGGTTGCATCTTCTAGAGGCTCCAGAGGAAGGACATTCTCTGTGGCCCCCCCCCACACACACACCAGAAAACAAGTGAATCCCTTCTGTGTGTTTTTGTACAGAGTTATTCCCACAAGAGGTTTTCCCCAACCATTGGCTAGCTTGTCAAAGGGTGACCTGAGCAAGAGGTTAGTTAGCTGAGTGGGGGTGAGGGGTTGTCGGGTGAAGGGAAGGGGGGGAACAGGAATGGACAGGGCATTTAATAAACGAGCCCAACCAAAGCAGCTCCACTGCCAGCGACCTGCTTAATTCACAAAACTCTTTAATTGTTTCTGTGTTGGTTCAGTATTCCCCTCCCCCCCCATACAAAGATGTCATTGTGTTGGGAGCAGAGTGGCGGTGATGGCAGCGTTGTTATTAGGGCCAAAAAGAGAGAGAGAGTGAAAAAAGAAAACTATGGGCGGGGTGGGGGCTCTCCCAACAGGGAGAAGAGGTTTAGATCAGCTTAGCTCAAATGCCAATTAAAAACGAAGAGGATTAGCCTCCGCGATCCACAGAATAGAGCATCATTGTATTCTTGGGGTCTGTGGAATTTTCTTTCCCTCTTCCACAAGTTGTTTGTGCTCTTGTTTTCTCCATCAATGGCCATCCACTTTCCGTTTCCTTCCCAAGGTGATGCTTAGCCTGGTGGGGCTAAAGGAGTGTGAGCTCTGCCACTTCCTTGGGCCCTGTAACGGTCCCACGAAATCCAGTTTAACCATAAATCTAGATAGAGATCAAACCTGGCGCTTTCAGTCTTTTTACATGAACTAGGGTGTTTAGATAGAGACTAGGATCCCCAAAGGCAGATCTAAATCTTACATGGCGTATAGAACACAGTCTGAACATCAATACATTTCCCATTAATTTACGCTAACTTGTTTGGCTTCTGAGATTCAGATGTTTATTTTGTTTTGTTTTTCCCCAAGGCCTGGAGATGGGGATGGCTTGTAATTTGGAACTAGATAGATTATTCCCAAAGAGTCTCTTAATGTCTGTTGCCAGAGTATGTTGCTGAAAGGCTGCGGAGCACCTCCTTCTGCTGGATACACTAGGAAGCTGCTTCAGGTAGCGTCAGATCACTGGTCCATCTAGCCTCATGCACTCTGCTCTGGCTGATTGTGGCTCTCTAAGAGCTTAGCCAGCCTGCGAACTAAGCTCCAAGCTCTGAACCTGCTGGAAACCTTCCCCAGGCCAAACATTGAGCATAGGGCCCCTCAGAAGTTTTACACTCCATATGTTCTGAGTTAGCCAGCTGCCCTTCTGGATCTCAGGTGGAATAGGAGCCTCCTCATCCCTTCTGCCTGAGAGCCTTTCACTGGAGGTGGGTCCTAGGACTTGCAGTGGAGCTATGGACCCTCCTGTATGAAGCTGCTTTAGCCCTTGTCTATAACTCATCCAGCAGAATGAGGAGGTGGTCAAACAGACCCATCAGTAGAAAACTAGCTCAATAGGAAGTGGACTGGGCTTGGCCTTGGCTCCCTGATGTGTTAGCATTTACAGTCCTATCTACCGCCTCCGAATTTTACCACCACCTTCAAATTCTGCATGTGTACACCAAGCCTAATACTGAGTCAACCCACTGATCTGCCATTCTACACTAACTATATTTTCATTTCATTTATTACATCCAGTATCAGAGGCAGAAAGCATATGTACACCTTTTGCTGGGGAACATGGGTGGGACAGTGCTGTTGCACTGTGTCCTGCTTGTAGGTCCCTGGTCGACAGCTGGTCAGCCACTGTGTGAACAGAGTGCTGGATTAGATGGCCCCTTGGTCTGATCCAGCAAGTCTCTTCCTATAGGGTGACCATATTTTGGAAACCAAAAAGGAGGACAATATGGCCGCCCCAAGGGGGCGTGCCCACCAACATGTCCAACCCCCAAGGGGGCGTGCCCACCAACATGTCCATCCCCCAAGGGGGCGTGCCCATCAACATGTCCAGCCCCTAAGGGGGTGTGCCCACCCAAACATGGCCTTGGTCACATGTCTGATTTCACAGCATACAATTAAGACAAACTTGTTCTACACAACATCTTAATGTTAAAATCACTGAAATAAAGAACAAGTGAGACATTGAATGTATCTGAAATTAACTTCACTCACTTCTACGTTTGTAGCTTTTCCTGTTCTTTGAAGCTTTTACTATACTCTGTGTGATAGAGTCTCCCCTTCCCTCAAATATCTTTTTTGACTGCAAATCTTTCACTGGATTACAATAGTCTCAACTTTCCTAACGTTTAACACTCTTTCATCATCATTTTTCTCATATCCATACTCACAGATTCAGCATACTGTTACCATTGAACAAATGAAGCAGTGGACAAGTGCAGAGAAATCTAGTACAACAAACTAGCAACCTAGCATGAAGGAAGAGTATAAAATATTATTACCCTGCAAACATTAGCCATGGAACAAAATGGACTAAAGGCTTGTTGTAGTCACTTCTCGCCTCTTAGCTTGTTTCAACTTCTGGTTGATCAGTGAGAAACTAATCTAACAATGTGTGATTATATCTCTGATTCATTAGCCATGTGAACAAGACCATGGTCAGTACAATACAAAGATAGGCCAGAACAGTTGCCCATTATTACAATGCTAGATAAGGATCTTTCCCTCCTTTTATCCAAGTATATCCTGAATTTACATTGCCTCAGTGTGCAGAGAACAAGCAACCAGCAGGTGCTCTCCAGAAAGATGCTTTCAGAGCCTAGGAGATTCAGACACACTCAAGCCAAGCCACGCTACACACTCAAATATTACCTTACTTGGACAGAACAATTCTGGGACAAATCAATACTTTGCAATCAACCAGACATGACAGTCAAAAACAACAAAGAAAAAACACACCTACCTCAATGACATAACAATACCTATGACAAAACTGTTGCAGAAAAGGAAGAGTTAAAGACAGAAAAATATACACCACTGGCTATGGAAGTTAAAGAACTATGGTAACAGGAAAAATTACAATCATTCAATTAGTTAGAGTGATCATATGGAAAGGAGGACAGGGCTCCTGTATCTTTAAGAGCTGTATTGAAAAGGGAATTTCAGCAAGTGTCATTTGTATGCATGTAGCATCCTAACCCTAACCAGTACCTCACATGATTTGGAAGCTATACTTCTATTAATGCAGTCCAAAATAGTGCTTGCTTATTTTGCAGTCCCGTCACACTGTTGGCTCATATTAAGCTTGGGATCTACAACAATTCCAAGATCCTTCTCATCTGTAGTGTTGCTGAGCCAAGTATCCCCCATCTTGTAACTGTGCATTTGGTTTCTTTTTCCTACTTGTATAACTTGGCGTTTATCCCTATTAAATTTCATTCTGCTGTTTTCAGCCCAGCGCTCCACTCTATCAAGATCACTTTGAAGTTTGTTTCTGTCTTCCAGGGTATTAGTCATCCCACCCAATGTTGTGTCAGCATCATCACCATCATCCACACACACCTCATACTCAGGCAATAAAAATTAAAATCTACACACCCCTACACACTCACTCAAGTGTGTGTGTGTGTGTGTGTGGAACACAACAACACAACCTCCTCCCATACACGTAACAGGGGAGGGGGAATAAAAATCCACCCCTCCACACACCAAAGGCATCATCATCATAATCAGCCACCCACACAAGGCAAAATAACAGTAGACATAATAAATCTACACACAAACATGCACATACCAAAGGCAATAAAATAACATTAAAAATACAACACTCATCCACATACTCACCAAAGGAAAAAATAATAATAATCCACACATGCACCAAGGCAAAAACCAACCAACCAACCAACCACACACACTTAACCAAGACTAAAAATAAAATAAATATCCACATACCCCAACATACTCACCCATGGCAAATCTAATAATAGTTTTAAAAAACATCCACATGTACCCCCCCAAATTAATTCATCAAAATCAGTACTCAAGGAATATATGGAAAATAAGTGAAAACTAATTTCATCAATGCTGCCAATAATGAAATCTAATCTACCCCCCACCCCACTGAATTTAAATTGCAGCTAAAGCCAGTTCATTTGGTCTTCTATTAATTTAATGCCCCCCACGCAAATTGCTTTTTAAAAGTTTATAAACAGTAGCAGCAGCACTCAACAATAATAGTAGTAACAACAAGAAAAATAACATAACATCCAGCCCCAGCTCTGCGCACCAGGCTGGGCTAAGATGCCCATGCTCCAGGCTGGGACAGACCACTCTGCATGCCATGAAACTCCGCATGCCAGGCCGGGATGCTCCACGGCCAGCCAGGCCGCCCCATGCTCCATAATGCCCCACTTACCAGGCCATGCCATGCTGCACGCCAGGATAGACCGCGATGCTCATGCTGGCCGCCGGACCAGGTGCCTCCGAACATCCTGCCAGGCTGCCCACAAATTGAGCCAGGGTAGGCAGCAACACCCATGCTGCCCACCGGACCAGGTGCCTCCAAGCAACCCCCCAGGTCGGGCTGCGCCGCGCGCCGGGCCGGGCTGGGCAGCGCCGCGCGCCGCGCCGGGCTGGGCAGCGCCGCGCGCCGGGCCGGGCTGCGCCACGCGCCGGGCCAGGCTGCGCCATGTGCCAAGCTGGGCTGGGCTGCGCGCCGGTCCGCACTAGCCAAGAACAAGGCCCGGATGGGGGGGGGGGAGGCTGGAACGACGCGCACCCGGAAGTGTGGGTGTGCGTCGTTCCAGCCTCTTCCCCGGCCGATCTGGGCCTTGTTCTTGGCCAGCGCAATCGCGCTAGCCAAGAACAAGGCCCGGATGGGGGGGGGGAGGCTGGAACGACGCGCACCCGGAAGTGTGGGTGTGCGTCGTTCCAGCCTCTTCCCCGGCCGATCTGGGCCTTGTTCTTGGCCAGCGCAATCGCGCTAGCCAAGAACAAGGCCCGGATGGGAAGGGGGGGAGGCTGGAACGACGCGCACCCGGAAGTGTGGGTGTGCGTCGTTCCAGCCTCTTCCCCGGCCGATCTGGGCCTTGTTCTTGGCCAGCGCAATCGCGCTAGCCAAGAACAAGGCCCGGATGGGGGGGGGGGGGAGGCTGGAACGACGCGCACCCGGAAGTGTGGGTGTGCGTCGTTCCAGCCTCTTCCCCGGCCGATCTGGGCCTTGTTCTTGGCCAGCGCAATCGCGCTAGCCAAGAACAAGGCCCGGATGGGGGGGGGGGGGGAGGCTGGAACGACGCTCACCCGGAAGTGTGGGTGTGCGTCGTTCCAGCCTCTTCCCCGGCCGATCTGGGCCTTGTTCTTGGCCAGCGCAATCGCGCTAGCCAAGAACAAGGCCCGGATGGGAAGGGGGGGAGGCTGGAACGACGCGCACCCGGAAGTGTGGGTGTGCGTCGTTCCAGCCTCTTCCCCGGTCGATCTGGGCCTTGTTCTTGGCCAGCGCAATCGCGCTAGCCAAGATCAAGGCCCGGATGGCACGGGAGAGGCCCAATTTTCCGGACTTTGGGGGATATTTTGAAATTTCCCCCCCGGACTCAAATTTGGCCCCCTTTTCCGGGCATGTCCGGGGGGATCCGGACGTCTGGTCACCCTATCTTCCTATATACACTGCATCCTGGCTTTCTGCCAAACCATGGCACTCAAAGCAGCTAACAATAAAATCTAGATTTTAAAGAAATCTAAATTAAAACATAACATAAAAACGATCAAAAACACAATTGAAAACACCGCAATAAAAGAAATAAGCAGGACCAACCTATTGAAAACCTCTTCAGCAACAGACTAGCTCTCACACAAATGTCTTTGACCACCAACAGAAGGACAACAGAGAGGGGACTCACCTAATTTATCTTGGCAGGAGTTCCACAACGTGGGAGCGGCCACCAAGAAGGCCCTTTCCTGCATCGTCACCAAATGTGCCTCCAATAGTGGCAGTACTGAGAGAAGATCTAAAACCGTACGGGAGAAGGCAATCTTTGTTGTATGGCTCTCCCAAAGTCATTCCCACCCTTGCATCTTGACATGCTTTGGATTGAAACTGGGGCCTTCTGCACAGGACTTAGTCATGTTGTGGTGTAGTGGTCAGAGTGCTGAACTTGGACCCGGGAGATCCGGGTTCTAGTCCTCACTCACTCATGATGCTCACTGGGTGGCTTTGGGCCAATCATTGACTCAGCCCAGCCTACCTCACAGGTTGTGAGGATAAAATGGAGAGGAGGAGTATCATGTAAGCTGCCTTGAGTATAACTGGAGTGAACCCAAATATTATTATGAATATTATATATATTTGGAGTAGACACATTGAAAACAGTGGAACTTAAGTTAGTCATGGCTAATATAAGTACCTACTCTAATTAAGGCTGGCTCCAACCCATAAAAGCTTATCTGCAACTATTGTAAAAAATACAAGATTGCCTGTGCATTGAAGACAAGGAAAGGTACATCTTTGCTGTGCTTTTACAGTCATTTGAAAGTGGTGTACTTCTCATGGCTCCCCCATTGATGATATTCTGTAAAGCTGCTGAGCATTAGAAAATGAAAGTGAAAGAGCGACCCTCCTCCTGTAACTGGTGACTGATTTCCAGAGCCCTTCTTCACCCAAGGTGATGGAACTAGGGAGGAGATGTAATTTCTGACATGAGCTGTTGCCACTGCCTGGGTCCCTCCTGTATTTTTGTCAGCACGTTGCCTCTCTTCCCAGACCCCTGCTGTGCCCTCGCTACTGTACGGTTGCTAAGGGACTTGACCCAAATGCAGTCGCTATACTGGGAGGGCAGGATGGGCCTTCCTCGACCCATATGGAGGCTGAGGCCTGCATCCCCGCAGATGAGACGGGAAGTGGCCCCATGGTGCACAGAGGGCCTGGGAAGGGGGCGTTGAGATTCCCCTCAAGTTCATGGCCATGGCAAACCTTCAGTTCTCAAGGGCTGGTGAGGGGGCTACAGGGAGGGGTCTGTTGGTTGTTCTGCTCAGGTTTCCTGGGTCTTTTCCCATTCTGCCCCTCTCCGTGCTTGCATACTGATCTCCTGGCCTATTCTCCTGCTGACATGTGCCCACATAAATAAATTATCCCCATTGCTTGCATTTTGTGGAACAATCAGTCCCCTAAACTCTATTCATCTCCAGACAGGGTCCATTTTTCTCCCGATTAAAGCCGACAGAATAGTTTGCAAGGGATACTGTTACTCTGTCAAACTGTAAATAAGACACTCATTAAAAAAAGTGTGTGAGAGGATGGGGGGAGTGTTGCGTGGGGGGGGAGAAAAGAGAAAACAGGAAAGAGACAAAACAGAGACTTTTGCCTGCTGCCTGGGAAACCAAATGAATCTGTAATGACCACTGTGTACAAACTGCAGAAGATAATATAATGGGAGCCTCGCGGAGGTATTTGGGGCTGTTTTCAGCAAGGCCTATGTATTATGAAAGCCTCACTGAGACCCCAGTCAGCCATATAAGCAGTCATGTTGCTGGCGGGATGGACATGCTCCTCACTCTTATTCCTTGGCCCTGTTGCCCTACCTAGTAGTCTCTGAGCGCCACATGATCTGGGACTTCTCTTGGTTCCTGAAAAAGGCAAGAACTTTAAAAGGCTTGGAAATGATTCCAAGTTCCTTTTTTTTAAATTTATTTTATTAAGAGCCAACTCCAGATTTTAGTGGTCTGTCCCACATGAGGCTGAATTCCAGACATTGGAAAAAAATTCTAGGCATCTGATTGATTAATTAATTGAGTATCAGGGATTTTCCCCAACCCTGGGACAGCTCTGCCATTTTGACCGGGACACTTTCTGCTCCCAAGTCAATACTGATTTAAACACCTGGATCCACAAAAAGCCACAATCACAAGAAGTGTTGGCACTTTTCATCTAGAAAGCTAAAGGGGAGTACATTTCAACGTTTCTAGATCATACAGAAGGATCCTATTTTTGAAAGCAGAGCAAGTGAATGGAGCTCACTCTTCTCTTTGGAGGTCTTAGCAGGATAAATGATGGAATTACTCCCATTTTCTTTATTCACAATAAACCTGGGAGGCAGATTAGACTGGGAACAAATAATTTCTCCAACTTTTATAAATTGGAAAAAGCACCACCCACCAAGAGTTGAATATTCAAAATGGCTGCTGGCATGCGCTCCAAACCACCATGGTTTATATGGTTTGAATAAGCCATTATGGGCTGTGGTGATCATGTGAACCCAGTCCTTATGTAAGTGAAATACACTCTCTGTATATGTGCAAATGACACCTGGCACGTGATGGCATGTGCCGTGGTGTTTGTACAAATCAGGTCATTATGCCTTACACAAGCTGTTCCGTTATAGGCGCTTGGTCATAATTACAAGCCCAGCTGATAAATAAACAGACATCGCAATTACATGTATGTTGTCCATAAAAATAATTATTTATCTTTGCTAGTTCCAATGACTTCAGCCAGAAAGACTCTGGGAAATAAACCCCTTCATGATAATTATTTGGATTTCCTCTCCATCAAAGGCGGGGGTAGGATTGATCCTTTTAATCTGACCACATGCTTCTGCTTTGGGGATATTGACTGCTTTGTACCAGTTGTTTCCAGCCCCAGGCCTTCTGGTAAAACCTTGGCAATGGCTGTTTTAAGGAACACAAGACCTTTATAAACATATAGGAACAGTTTTCTTTATTGTTAAAAATATCCAAATTAATTAAAAAAAAAAAACAAGAACAAAATAAGGCTGGGTGTGGCTAGCTGAAAGCAAATGCACTGTTCCAGAGATTGCCAAGTGCCTATAAAAATATCTGCAGTTGATGTTGACAGCTGATTGGATTTGGGTTTGGCATGGATTTGGGTATATCATAATGGCCCTTCTAGGAAACCCAGCATTCTAGGAGGCTTACAATTCAAGCATGGTCCACTTTTGTTGAAGCCCATGCATAATTGCTATAAGTTGTATTTTCATATATATACATTTCATATGTCTTCATTGCTATATATATATATATTTAAAAAACAAAGCAAAAGGAGAAAGCATGGAGGTCTTCATACTTGGGATGAGAGAAGATCTCACTTGCCCATTCTGTTGTTCTAGAGTTCGAAGGGCCTTCCTCTCCCTTGTATTCCATTCTGGTAGTTCATTACATCTTCCCTTCTTCCTCTCTATTACTCATGTGCATTGAAAACACCCTCCAAAAAGCACTCTTGATGTGACGATATGCATTTGTGCTGTGTTTCCTTATGAGAGTAGAAATTCATCAGTACAACACTACACAACAAGACATCACCATTTCTTTTTTGTGGAGTTTTATTAATGTGCATTTGCACATTGGTATTTTGGTGGGGGGAGACACAAATGAACTGAAGGGGAAATGGAACAAAGTTCCTAATGCATTAATGTTGTTTCAGAAGATCAAGTAATCCAGAGCTCCTTCAACAACCTGAGAGAAATTCAGATGGGGAGAATTTCAGAAGCACCTCTGATAAGCTGGTTGTCTGTAGTGTCTTGGTAGGTTTGGGGAAGAATCTTTCCACTTCAGCAAATGGCCAGAATATCTAGGGGACTTGGAGGGTGGGAGGGTTCTCCTCCTGATTGGGCTAGATGAAACTGACAACCAGCTTCCTTATGGAGGGCAAACACTGGGGAGTTGCCATTTGGTAAAAGGTCCTTTTGAATTCATACACTGTAGTGTACTGACAACTTTTTAGTATGTAACAGCAATGCTATGGAGATTATTTTTGATTTTTTGTCAGGATGCCAACCCCAAATTAACATTATATCTCTTGAAAATCTCCCTTTTTCTCAGGTGAAGAAAGAAGGAAGAAAAGAAAGGAAGAGGAAAGTAAGCAAGCAAGCAGCAGCCATAGCAGATCCTTCCCACCTTGTTATGAACATCTTTGTATAAAAAAACATCCAAATGATGCTATTGTGTTTTATTTATGATGGCTCGACTATTTCATGCTTTAAAAAAATTATGGAATCAGGATTATGATTTCAATTATGTAGTAGTAGTATGATTTCAATTATGTAGCAGTAATGAATCCTGAAGACTTTTGAGTATTATATTTTCTTAGACGTTGCCTTGATTGTCTAGGCAGTGTTCAGTGTTATTGGTTATTTGAATTCATTCTAGTCAGGTTAACATCTGGCTTTGGGACAGAAACAGCCTTAGTTGTTCAGATGACTGAAGTTGGGGAATGGATTGCAGACTGAAACCTTGTTAGTTCTTCTGGACTCCTCAGCAGCTTTCAGTACCATAGACCATGGTATCTTTCTGGCTTATTTATCTGGGTTGGGCATAGGCGGTACACTAGTTCTGGTCCTACCTGGATGAACAATGTCAGATGGTGGTGCTTGGAGGCTTCTGCCCCACCCCATATCCATTGGCCTATGGAGTGCTGCAAGATTCTACCCCGTCCCCTGTGTTTTTCAACATCTATGTGAAACCACTGGGGGAAGTCATTCAGAAGTTGGGTTGAAGTGCCATCAATATGTGGATGACTCTCAGCAATGTCTCTTTCCATCTAATGATCCTAGGGAGGCTTTTAAACTCCTGAACCAGTGTCTGGAGCTGAGTTGAGAAGGGACAAGGTGAGATCTAAGCCAATGAGGAAGAGGGACTGAGGGTAGAGAAATGGCACAATTTGGATAGGGGACTACATTTGGTCCTAGATGGGGTTGCACTCCCGCAGAAGGGCCAAGTGTGTCATTTAGGAATTCTCATGGATTTGGCACTAACTGTGGAAGCTCAGGTGCTGGCGGTGGCCAAATGTACATTTTCTGGAGTTGTGGTTCATCAGGCCTCTCATTTGCTGAAAGAAAGCTCGGTAGACTCCCTTGTTTTTGCTGCCGTTTTTAAAATTTCCAGGTGACTGGTTTTATTTCTAAGCATTGTTTTTATTACATTGTATTTTGCATTCTTTTTATCTTGTATTGCTTATCATCTACACTGCCTTGGGGTAGTTCCACCCTTAAAAGCTGTCTAAAAATAATGTTAAATAAAATAAATTATGTATGTTTGATAAATGAGTTTTACTGTCATGGCAGTCAACTATGTTCTATGTTTTAAAAAAGAAAAGAAAAATGCAATAAAGTGTCATTGAAGGGCACAATAACATAGATGATGTCATTGACTTATTCAAAGGGTGTCAGAAGGGTGTCCTAAGAGCATCAATGTGCTACACGCACAGTCCAAAAGTCTAAGCCAATGACTTCCCATTGGAATACTGTGTACAGTGATTTCAATGGGCCACGGCATCTCAAAAATGATATTGTAGTGCTGGAACAGGCGTAGAGGAGGGCAACTAAAATGATAAAGGAGCTGAGCAACTAACTCCCTTATGAGGGAAGGTTACAATGTTTGGGGCCTTTAAGTTTAGAGAAAAGGCGAGTGAGGAGAAACATGATAGAGGCATATAAAATTACACATAATGTGGAGAAAATAGATTCCTCATCTCATAGTTCTACTTGGGGTCTTTCCATGAAACTGAATGGTGAGAGATGATGGACAGATAAAACAAAGTACTTCTTCACACAGCACATGGAATTCGCTGTCACAAGGTGTCGTGATGGCCAGCAATTTGGATGGCTTTAAGGGGGGGTTAGACCAATTTGCTGGAGAACGTGAGGAGAGGGTGCTGATACGCTCATGTCCACCTGGTGCCTTCCCATGGTCTTCCCATGAAGAAGTACTCCCCTTTTATCTGCCCTGCATCTCCCACCATTCAGTTTCATATGTTGGCTATTGTGGGGGGAAATGCAGGACTGGATGGGTCTTCTTATGTTCTTATGTTTAAGTAGCACCCTGGAAAGTGTGAATACAATGGGGGAGGCTGGCTTGGGGGTAGATAATTGTGCCCTTCTACATACCTGACAATGGCATAGTCTCTGTCCCAGCAATGGCACTGCATACCCAATGGAGACTAGAGGGGTAAGGGGGGGCATTGTTTTCACATTTGCTACATTACTCTTTTCCCAAGGGTTGTGGAGGGCTGGGTTGGGGTCATCTGCTTTTAATGTAAAGGGTTTTCAGGTGGGTTATGGCTGTTGCCCCATCTGCCAACTGGAAGCCAGCACTTGGGCTGCTCTGCAGCTAGCAGGGTCTGTCCCTGCAGCAGCACAGGGCTTGGTGAGGCCAGGTGATGAAGAAGAGGGCTCTGGATGACTTGTATGAAGCAGTCCCGCTCTTATACCTTGGGAGGCCACTGGTCCATCAAGCCAGTCCAGCTAAGAGGCCTTCCAGAGGTTGTCATCCTTTAATGGAAAAAGCCAGGAATGGAGCACATCACGGCCTTCTTATTAGTGAGCTATGGCTACTACCCATTCATCCCTAAACAAATAGTGGGACAAGGAGCTGCCCTGCCCAAGCAGAGCTTGATTTGAGCAAGGCATTATTCTCAGAAGGAACTCAATGTCAATGAATTACCTCACCTAATAGCTGACCCAACACAACAATGGGCATGCTGGCTGGGGCATGCTGGGAGATGCAGTCCAACACATCTGGAGATCGTCAGGTTGGGCACGGCTGGGCTAGAAGGACCAGGCTGCCAGGTCAGAGAGCGTAACTTCCTTTGGCATGTGAGATCTCCCCCCTCTGTTTTTAGTACTGCTGTTTGTTCAGCCTTCACACTGGTACAAAGCTAGAACTAACTGGTGAAGAGTCTGCCTGAGGGGGTGGGATAGGAGTGGGGGCGGGGGCGGGAGAGCCCATGATAAAGAGAACCATTCTTGGTATTGGCAACAACCAATTTTCAGAACCTTTCTTAGCCTACAAAGACATGTTTCAGAGCCGTGACAGGATTTAATCTTTGCGCTGCTCAACATGCTGCCCACAAACATACTGGCTCCCATTAAGGACAATTTAGACTAAAGGTTACCGATCAGAACAAATACAATGGTAAATTCGAGAATGACTAGTGTTACTAGGTGATGATGGACGAAGAACTCTGGATCTTTGCTTTGCACGTGATCAAAGAGAACAGGTCATAATAGGTATCGATCCATGTCAACATAGTTCAATAATATCACATTATAGAGGAATGAAAATATAATTATCCAGATTGCTTTATGTAGTGTAGGGATGAGCCCTGGCACTTCAAATGGGTTTAGGGGTTGACCCCTCATGAAAAGTATGCCCAGACTGGGCATGGCTGTATATTATCTACAAGCTGGGGCTTAGAAGTGAGACTGGCACCAATCCAAGTGGCAAGACGCAGGGACCTAATCCAGAACCCAGATCTCATCCTAATTCGCAGCTCCCAGCAAAAACAGTGACATGAGAGATGCCTCTTATGGCCCATACTGTGCATGATGTGGACAGAGTGAAAGGGGAGATGCAACTTTAAAAACTGGGACCAAACAATAGAACTGACTGCCAGTCAGTCCAGGGCAGACCATTGAGGATGTCCTTCTTCATTCAGCTCCTCATTAATTCATGGGATTCACTACCACACCATGCGGTGACTGATGATCCCTGGTTTAGATGGCTTGAAAGGAGGCTTAGAGAAAATCTTGGTGGTGGCGGCGGTGGCGGTGGTGGTGGAGGAGGAGGAGGAGGAGAAGGAAGAGGAACAATCTCATCAGTGATTATTGGCTGTGATGGCTAAATGTTCAGCGGCATTGGGCTGGATCCAGATTTCATCTGGATCAGTTGTACTTGCAGAAGTGGACTTCCCTGCCCCTCCTTCCTTTCTGTGCTGAATGGGGGGGAGCTGTGGCATGTGGGACGGGGTGATCCCCAAAACATGGCTGGCGGGATCTTTCACAATTGGAGCCCTTCTTCTTGAGGAAGGCAGGTCCTGGATCCAATCCATCATATCTTTGAATGGCAGTGTATTTATTTTACGTCTTACCCCATCCCTCAACCAAAAAGGCACCCAGAGCAGCTTACAAGTGCTCACTAACAGAAGACAGTCACTGCCCACAAGTTTACAATCTCAGTCAGGACACACAAGGAAAAAGGCAGAGGGAAGAGGGCAAAGGCTTCCAGGTGGCCTTCATTGAGGCATGTGGGTGGCTACTGCAGGAAGTCACAGGGCCTGATCCCCTGCAAGGGTCTTCCAATGCATTCTTGCATTCTTGAAGCATTTAGCTTTATCCAGATTGAACCTATTAAATAAGGCTTACTTCCACAAATACTAGATCAATGGCCATGATCAAAATATGGTAAAAGAACGTAGTTTCCTTGAGGGGTTACAGAAAAGATGTAAATTTTAATCCCCTGATTTTCAAAAGCACTTCATGATTTGGGGGCAAAATGTACATTGTGGGGCAGGAGATTGTAGAGTTTAAATAGCTGGACTTGTGTCAACACCCCTCTGTCAGAAGAGTCATGTTTTAGATGGGAGTGAAACATCTCAGCATCAGAAATTATTACTCTGGGTAATAATTAGGGGCGTGCATGCACCCCAAAATCGGATCGGAATCAGAACCGGAACCACTGCCTTGGATCAGATTGGATCGGATCGGAGGCTTCCCAGTTCGGTTCGGAGCCGATTCCGATCCGAAAATCGGAAGTCTGATTTTTGGATTGGACGCCGTTTTAGGTGTTTTCACCATAGGCTTACATTGGGGGAAAGAAAGCTTTTCCGCAATGTAAGCCTATGGTGAAAACATGGGGGCGGGTGAGTGAGGACCTAACTCCCCCTCCCTCCCTCCCTGTCCCCCCCCACTCGCGCTCCTTACCTACCAGGGCCGTGGCCGCAGCCACGGCAAGTAAGTGGGGCCCTGTCCCTCCCCCCCCCACTCACACTCCTTACCTGCTGGGGTGCCTGTAGCAATCCGCTGGTCCTTTCTACTGAGAAACAGACTTCGTGGCCTGCCTCTCAGTAGCATGCCAGGTAATGACATCATCACCTGGCGCGCTACTGAGAGACAGACCACGAAGCCTGTTTCTCAATAGAAGGGACCAGCGGATGGAAGCAGATGCCCCGGCAGGTAAGTGGGGCCCTCCTCCTCCCTCCCACTCATGCTCCTTACCTGCCAGTGCCCCGCGCTGCCGTCCGCTGTTTCCATACTACTGATAAGCAGGCCTTGCGGCCTGTTTATCAGTAGTACGGAAGCAGCGGACAGCAGCGCAGGATGCCAGCAGGTAATGGGGGACCTCCGCCTCTCTCCCCCCACTTGCGCTCCTTACCTGCTGCCTCCTCGCTGCCATCCACTGCCACCCTCTGCTTCAGTGCTACTGAGAAACAGGCCTTGAGGCCTGTTCCACAGTAGAGTGAGGGCGTGCCGAGTGTGATGTCACCCGGCGTGCCGGCACTCTATTGTGGAACAGGCCGCATGGCCTGTTTCTCAGTAGTACGGAAGCAGTGAGCAGCAATGGATGACAGCAAGGAAGCAGCAGGTAAGGAGCATGAGTGGGGGGAGGGGGGAGGGGGGAGGAGGACTGATCCTCCAATCTTTTCCGATCCGGATCGGGTCCTTTTGGATCAGATCGTATGAGATCGGACAATCCAGATGCTCGGATCGAAATTTGATAATTTTATCCAATTTTGGCCAGATCAGGTCCAGATCATGGATCAGACCCAATCTGGTGCACACCCCTAGTAATAATTTTGCTTGTTTTAAAGAAAAAGAGAGTTCTCAAAAATACAGCTACGATCTTGCTCTTAGTCATTCACTATTTTTAAAAAAAACAGAAACTGAGTCTAATCATTTTTGAAGGACAGGAAGAAAAGATAGGTGTACATTTTAAGGAAGGGAAGAAGTCAGCCATTAAAACAAAATCTGCATTGCAATAATAATGCCTATTTAGAAATCTATGTAGTCCAGCATGCCACTTTCACTGTTCACTCCATTGCTTATCTTGTTAGCCAAAGGAGTCCTTTTCTCAGGAAACTCAGCAAACGTTCCTGGGGTGCATAGAGATGGGGGGGGGGGGTTAATTAATCAAGGTACTTGACTTGAGTGTGTGTTTTTCTGCATGAGCAGGCAGGGGAAATGGGGGGGGGGGTTGTCTCAATCCATTACAGCGTCAAATGGTTAATTAAGACAATAGAGCCACTGAGGCCCATGCCATGAATGGCTGTCTAGACTCCCGAATTGGGCAGCACGTTTTCCGTCAGAATTTTAACGTGGCTTGTTGGCCTCCCCCTCAGTCCCCCACCCACCCAGTCCCCATTGTTTTTGTCCTTAAACAATCCTGTCTTTTTTAATGTGAGCGGGCCAGATTGGCAGTTCGTCTTGTGTGAGGCCGAGTGTTTGTCTCCGAGCTAACCTTCCCACAGCCTTAATGTGAGGACTGAGGAGGACCATTAAAAACTGTAAAAAAGAGAACAGGAAATAACAGGAAATAACAGAAGAGAAAAGAACAGAACAGAACAGAAAAGAACAGACAAGAACAGACAAGAACAGAAAAGAAAAGCTCCCTCTAGCATTGACCAGGGTTCTCTTTGATGACTGAGGTGGGGGAAGAAGAATATTATAGGTCCTGATTCTCATTCATTCTTTGCTTTACTCATGTGAAGGAACCTTCAGAACCAGCAAAGGAAAGGGACACTGGGCCAGGGTGGGGAGATTGGGCTTTCATGAAAGTCTGAGTTTTTAAATGGAGTTCTTGCAGCTTTCTAGGGTGAGTTATCCATTTCTCTAGTAAATGGGCTTCTGCCGCTTTACCATACAGGGATCTTCTTTCTCTGGAGAAATGGAGAGACAGAATTGTAACTGTGTTGTGCATTTGTTGGAATTATTTTGTATTCGTATAACACCCTCAGTGTTCACAATGCAGTCGAAATAGCGAACAGCTTACAACAGAGTTAAAAGGGCAGTGCTGACGCCAGAGCAAGATAGAGGCCTCTATGATCACCACTGCCTCTTCACTTGCCCTCTCCCTCTGGGCCAGGTCCACACAACTGCCCAGAAGGACAGAACAACACAAGTGGTGGAGGCTGCTGTGTCTCCTTCAGGGTTGTACATTAACCCCCCGATCCGATCTGGATCCCAATCTGGGAGGTCCGGATCAGACCCAATCTGACCCGTGTCGGATTGGGCCTGATCCGATCCACCTTGGATCTGGATCTGGATCCACTCCAGGTCCGTGCATAGCCCTCCCTCCTTCTCTCCCTGCTCCCTCCCTCCCCCCAATCACCCTGCTTACCTAATGCCTCCTCTGTCATTGTCCTGCCGTCATGTTCTGCCTCGCTGTGGGCCGCCGCATTTCCTGGCAGCATCATCACCCAGCATGAATGGGAAAGCGGCTGGCCAACATCGAGGACGATGGGGGATGACATGGAGGAGGCTGCAGGTAAGCAGGATGATTGGGGGCAGGGAGGAAGAGAGCGGGGAGAGCAGGAGGGAGGGCTCTGCACAGACCCAGAGCAGATCCGGATCGCAGATCCAATCCAGCCCGATCCAGCCCTGATCCGATCCGGTTTGGATCGGGGGCCCAGATCTGGCTGGATCAGGCCGATCTGCTCCAGATTCGGGATCCAGAGCCAGTCACAGCCCTAGTCTCCTCACTTTGGATGCTGCATGCCTGCTCAAAAATGACAGGAGGCTCCATAGTTGACGCATTGCAAAGCTGTAGGCCTCTGCAGGTGCCCAGTTATGCTGATTCCTGGTGCCAGTCCTGCATAAGGGAACCTGGGATCTACTGTTGAGAGTTGTATAGATAAATAAAATCTGTAGCTGGTTTTGTTTGTTATTTGAGTAGGAGGTTAAAAGAATACATACAAAAGTTAAGTAGGGCAAATGATTATAAGCAGCCATACATTGTTAATTTCAAAATTGGATTACTGTCACAGCCAGGTTGCTAATGGGAGCAGCTCATTGCCAGCATATTGCAGCAATGCCGAAGGAACTGCACTGGCTGCCTATACGATGTGACTAGGCCTGGTTTAAGGTTTGGGTGCTTGCTTACTGACCTTTGAACAACTCAGGACCAGGATACTGAAGAGATCACCTGAACCCCCCACCTGCCTGCTGGGCTCATCAGACAATACCCTCCTGCTGGTACCCAAGATTTTGTAGGTTCAGTCCATCAAGGCTTGGGATAGGGCCTTTAGTGTCATAGCGCCCTCTCTCTTGAACTCCCAACCACTACAAATTAGGGATTTCAGCACTCCCAACCACTACAAATTAGGGATTTTCCATCAGGCATTCCCAGGAAGATAAACTTGTCCTCTGTACATCAGTTAGAAATGTCTTTAATGTAACCATTCATAAAGCTAGATAGATTGATAGAAAGGTAGATAGATGCATAGATAGATGATAGATAGATAGATAGATAGATAGCATTGGAGGATTCACAAGGCATCGGTTTCACTTCAGACACAGGATCAGGTATGACAATGGCTGGCAGCAATGGGTCAGCAGGGTTTCAGGCAGGATTCTTTCCTATCTCTACCTGGAGATGCTGCTGGGGATTGAACCTGGGATCTTCTGAATGCAAAGCAGGGGCTGCTCTACCCCTGAGCTATGGCAGTCCTTGAGGGTGAATGGGTGGCAAGATAAGGGGTTGCTAATTGTGGCAGCTTCTGAACTAGCTGAAGATTTCACCAGACACAGAGGGGATTAATGAAAGGACTAGTGGAGTCAAGGATCTTCCATTGTAGGGCTGTGATGTAGCTGCCAAGCAAAGAGTTGTTGCCTTAGTCAAGGAGATCTCTGGACAAGCCCTACCTTTTAGGGTTCACTATTTGGATAAGGGAGACATTCCCACTTGCTGCACCATGCTCAACAGACTCTTGGCATGCAGATTTCAGAAATAACAACAGTTTTCACTAAACTGCAGTTTATTTATGTCCATACAGCTTTTTTTAAAAAAGGATTAGTCAGTCTTCTATAACAATGTACTATAAAGTTTTAGTTTTAATATCAACAAAGTCAAGTATAATTTTAAAAAACACGATTAATTGCAAATTGGAGTAAAATGAAATACAAACACAAAAAAGTCTCTGTATACCTTTATAAACAAAGATACAGGCCAAAGTACAATGACATGCCAGTAACATACGGCATATAAACAAATCAAGAAGGGATTAAGACACACCTACAGTTAAAAGTAAACCTGTAAAGTTTAGTTAAACCTTTCATTTGATTTGATTATTCTCTGTGAACTGTGTTGATGGGTAACCAACTGGTTTCACTAAAATCAGTGTTTCAGTGGCTTCCAATCTGAATTTACATTCTTGGTTCATTGATTAAATTTTATGTGTCCATTTATGTCTACTGGGTGTCCAAAAGCTAGGACTGGGTGCCCATTTGAATGCACATCTGTTACTTAAAAAATGCCTTGTGGCAATCAGCAGAAGAGACCAAATCTGGAAGAACTCCAGAGTATTTATGTGCACAATGAGAAAATGTTTCCCAAAAAGAAAAATATTGACAATGTTTTACTAGGGAAAGAGACCAACAAATGAGAATTCCCCCTGGTAAATTGGGACAGTTTGAAATATATCTCATCCTGCCAGATGTGTTGATAAGATCTCAAGTATTCACTATAGGTAGATCTCCAAATGTACTAAGAATTTTACTTTGCCCTAAATTTTAACTGTTTGTGCCTTGTACTACTAACTCATCACATGCTACAACTAGGGATGTGCACTGGATCGGACCCGATCCACGATCCGAGTCCGGTCCAGTGGGAAATCGGATAAATTATCCGATTTCCGATCCCGCAGCTGGATCGGCCGATCCAATCCGAACCGGTCCGAAAAAGCTCCGAACCGGTTCGGCGGATCGGCGGATCGGCGGGCGCCCACTGGCGCCCACCGCCGCTTCCATTGGCGGGCGCCAGTGGGCGCCCGCCGATGAAAGTGGACAGCGGGGGGGGGGAGGAGGGGGGCACTTACCTTCTCGGCCCGGTGGCTCCCGTCCGGCGCCGGCGCCTACTACTACTAGCAGGCTCCGCGGCCTGCTCTAGGGTGGCGCGCCGGGTGATGTCATCACCCGGCGCGCTACTCTAGAGCAGGCCGCGGAGCCTGCTGGAAGTAGTAGGCGCCGGCGCCGGACGGGAGCCGCCGGGCCGGAAAGGTAAGGAGGGGGTGCGTGGAGGGGAGGAGGGGGCGCACGGAGGGGGGAGGGGGGAGGGGGGCCCTTACCTGCCCGGCCCGGCGGCTCCCGTCCGGCGCCGGCGCCTACTACTCCCAGCAGGCTCCGTGGCCTGCTCTAGGATGGCGCGCCGGGTGATGTCATCACCCGGCGCGCTACTCTAGAGCAGGCCGCGGAGCCTGCTGGAAGTAGTAGGCGCCGACGCCGGACGGGAGCCGCCGGGCCGGAAAGGTAAGGAGGGGGTGCGTGGAGGGGAGGAGGGGGCGCACGGAGGGGGGAGGGGGGAGGGGGGAGGGGGGCCCTTACCTGCCCGGCCCGGCGGCTCCCGTCCGGCGCCGGCGCCTACTACTCCCAGCAGGCTCCGCGGCCTGCTCTAGGATGGCGCGCCGGGTGATGTCATCACCCGGCGCGCTACTCGAGAGTAGGCCGCGGAGCCCGCTGGTAGTAGCCGCCGGCACCGGACGGGCCGAGAAGGTAAGCAGTGGCGGGGAAGGGGGCTTACCCCCCCCCCGGAGCCGTCCGCTTCTATCCGCTGGCGCCCGCGGGCGCCAGCGGATGGAAGCGGGCGGCCCCAGGGGGGGTAGGGAGCGCGGGGGAGGGGGTTTACCTGCCGGGGCCGTCCACAGCGGACGGCCCCGGGGGGGGAGGGAGTTAGGCCCCCCCTTACCCACCCGCCGCCATTTTTTCCTCATAGACTTGCATTGCAATGCAAGTCTATGGGGAAAAAAATGGCGGCCGATCCAAAAATGTACGATTTTTGGGTCGGGATCGGACTCGATCCGGTCCGGGGGGCCTCCGATTTTGTCCGAACCGGTCCGGGACAAAATTGGAGGTCCCGATCCGGGTCCCGATCCGATCCGGGGGGTCCGTGCACACCCCTAGCTACAACCCTCAGCACCTCCCCGCCCTTCTCTGTCCTCCATCTTGTCTGCCCTCATTTCCCCACATACACACCCCTACAGTTTTGAGTACAGAGCTCTAAAGAGGAAAGCTGCACCAGTCTAAAGCCACATACTCAAACTTTGACTAAATTATTCCAACTGCATACATGCAAATAAGTTTCCCTATAGCCGGCAGAGACAAAAGGTCATTAACTTTCCATGTGTAGGCCCTGAAATCGTTGCTAATTTGTCACCATGCTAATCCACCATCAACACACACACACACACACACACACACACACACACTTGCATTTTATGTTCCAAATAATTATCTTTATGTTTTTTAGATAGACAAAAAACTGAGCAAGGAAGGATGAAAAAGGAAAAAAACTCAGATGAGCTAGGAGAGTCTGCCTCCCTACCTGCAAATGAGGCCACTTCTATTAACAGGGACTATTTTAACCCTTCTAAAAAGGAGTCCTTTAACCCTCTGTAGGAGGTGGGTCTGTGTTTATGGACAGAGGAGGTGAGATAAACCAAATCATAGAGCTGGATTGACATAATGACTCCCATAATGAACAGATTGACAGAATTTTTAACACCCATCGCCATGCAAACTCCTGGGAAAAACAAAAAGATCAAGTCTCGTTTGACTATGAAGTTAAAACTTCCATAAGGAACTCAGAAGGTCAGGTTCAAAATCAATCCACCACTAACAACGCATTCAGGGTTCTGTCATGGAATGTGGCGGGATGGTCTTCCAAGTTAACAGACACAAATTTTAAAGAACTTTGAAATTCTTTGCATCCAAGAGACTTGGGTTGCCTCACCAGACTTTCCCTCTCTTCCAGGGTACGCAGTATACTCTCTTCCTGCTATCAAATCAGATGTTAAGGGTCGACCCTATGGTGGTTTGGCAACCATGGTCTCAGTAGATTCCAACTATCTCACAGATGGATGTTGGGTTTAGTAGTAATATTTTAATTCTCCAAATTGATTGGCCCAGTGGTGTGAAACTCATTTTGATTAATGTATATTGCCCCCCCTCGGAACTCAAAGTATGAGGGTGTTTTTAGTTGGACTGATTTAGACAAAGTGCTCACATCTCTATTTGACTCTTTTTCTGACCCATTATTTTTAATAGCAGGAGACATGAATGCTAGAGTGGGCCCAAATATTTATAAAATGGCTGAGAAAATGAGTTTAGCTCCTGACGAACTGAACCATTTCCCCATCAGGAACTCTAAGGACCTGGGGATCAATAAGGCTGGCCAATCACTTTCTCCCCTCATTTTTAATTCCATCTATTCCTATGTAATGGGTCAGACAGAGACCCTGAATCAGATCTATATACATATATAGGACCTAAGGGTAAAAGCGTGATAGTTTATCTCATCCTCTCGCAAGGAGCCATCTCATTGTTTGTTAATTTCAAAGTTCTGGTCAGACCCGAGAGTGATCATATGCCAGTCCAACTGTCTCTTCTCCCTTTGTCCAGTCCAATACCTTCTCCAGAAAATTTGATGGCTCTTTCTAAGAATTTAATAACTCAAGGAGACAAAAGGGTCCATTGGAATGGGAAGATACAAGCCACTATAAATTCCTTTCTAATGTCCCCTAAGACTCTTTTGATAAGAGATCAACTTTTGATTCATCCAGACCACTTGGAAAATTTTGATAAATTAGTCCAAGAAATTAGACCGTTTGTGATCAGCCCTAAATCCAAGTATCCAGCTAAACAACCCAACTATGGCTGGTTTGATGTGCAATGTGCCACTCAGAAGCGCATCTTAGCAAGAGCTATAAGAAAACTGAGTTGGGAAGACTCACTAGAAAATTATAGGCTCTACATACATCTCTGAAGAGATTATAAAAAATTATTTAGGGGAAAAAAGGCAAAGTATATATGCCTTTTTTTTTTTTACTTCCAAGCAACCTCTTAATCTAATATAGGCTGACCAGATAAAATCCAGGTCAGGGCTCATGTAACTTTAACAGTTGTAGAGCAAAGGGAATTTCAGCCAGTGTCATTTGTATGCAATTAGTTCCTGGTGAAATTCCCTCTTCATCACAACAGTTAAAGTTGCAGGGGCCCTGCCTTCTTTTGTATATGGTCACTCTAGTATAGTGCCTGCAACTTTAACTGTTGTGATGAAGAGGGAATTTCACCAGGAACTAATTGCATACAAATGACACTGGCTGAAATTCCCTTTTCTCTACAACTGTTAAAGTTACATGAACCCTGACCTGGATTTTATCTGGTCACCCTAATATAATAGTAATTCAGTTGATTCCTCTTTCCTGGGATAATCTCCCCTTTGCAAGAGCATCATGTGAGGTTAATGTGACCAGGAGACTAAGTCCTGTTAAGGTTATGAAAGTGAGGGGTGAGGGAATGGGAGAAAGATTTTGTTCATGTCTCTGGTCTCATGCAGACTTCTCCAACCCAACCTTTCTCCCCTCCATATATTTTGACTTCTATGAACAAGGCTTTTTTAAGATAGAACAATAATCACAAAATTCTGCTTTGCAAGTCGTTGGGTCCTAGCTTTCTTTGAAAGGAAACAACAGGGAAAAAATGAGAGAGCACCAAATGCTAGCCTCATGCTGTGTTTGGGAATCACACTGGTAATATTTGGAAAAAAACCCTGCAGAACAAGAGGGCTGTGTTTTTGTTTCTGAAATGGCCAGCAATTTTTAATGTCACAGCCACAGCCTCCTCATCACATCCTTCTTTTATTCATTAGGATCCCAAATCTGAGTACTTCCAGGTGGATGGCTCCTGGTGCGAACAGTCGAAAGGCTTCATGCGGCTATTCTGTCTTTTCTTATTTAACAGATTTTTCATGGTAAGAAAAAAAGACAGAAGAAGCAGTTGAAAACACTGGAAGTGGAAGAAGTGGAAGATGGCATTGTCTGGATCCCCTGTAAAATGACATGAATTTGGTATGAAAAAATGGTGTGAGTTAAGCCTCCCCTGGACGCACGCTCAGTCATGCTTGGTCAGTGGGATGAACTTGCCCTTGTTTTCAATGGGTTCTGCTCTAATCATGACTAAGCCAACAGTGTGATATGGCTGCAAAAAAAGCAAATGCTATTTTGGGCTGCATTGATAGAAGTATAGCTTCCAAATCGCGCGAGGTACTGGTTCCCCAATATTCGGCATTGGTTAGGCCCCATCTTGAGGATTGCATCCAGTTCTGGGCGCCACACTTCAAGAAGGATGCAGATAAGCTGGAACATGTTCAGAGGAGGGCAACGAGGATGATTAGGGGTCTGGAAACAAAGCCCTATGAGGAGAGATTGAAAGAACTGGGCATGTTTAGCCTGGAGAAAAGAAGATTCGAGTGGAGACATGATAGCACTCTTCAAATACTTGAAAGGTTGTCACACAGAGGAGGGCCAGGATCTCTTCTCGATCAACCCAGAATGCAGGACACGGAATAAGGGGCTTAAGTTACAGGAAGCCAGATTCTGGCTGGACATCAGGAAAAACTTCCTGATTGTTAGAGCAATACGACAATAGAACCCATGACCTAGGGAGGTGGTGGGCTCTCCCACAGTAGAGGCATTCAGGATGCATCTGGATAGCCATCTGTCAGGGATGCTTTAAGGTGGATTCCTGCATTGAGCAGGGGGTTGGACTTTATGGCCTTAGAGGCCCCTTCCAACTCTACTATTCTATGATTCTAAGTCTGGATCCAACCCATTGTCCTCAACTCAAATGTGCAGAATTTTACAAAACTCAGCCATGTTTGCCTTCCACAGTTTAGTCCATGCATCTGGAGTGATTGGAACTGCATGCAAAAATTCAGCATCCAATTCCTGACTATTCCAGCCTCTCGCCCTGCCCCACCATGCCATGCCCCACCATGCCCCAGTTTCTAGAATCCAGAAGAGGGGTGGCTCAGGTTTTCCAGAGGTCCTGCACTAAGGCTTCCATGCTTTTGCAAGAGCATGCTTGTGTTCAGGCAATTTACATCACAAAAAACTCCTGTACTTCTCCCATCTTGGGGAGTAATTGGCCATAGTCTGTGAGCCTCCAACATGTCATTTGATTAGTGAGTGAATAAACTGTCAGCCCCGGAGGGCAAGGTTGCCCACCCACCCACCTTCCTACCTCATCCTCATCCCACCCATTCTGGGCTAATTTATTTAACACCTGCGATATATGTGCCCACTCCTATCGTTGCAAGGCTAGGGGAAGATTTTCTCCTTCATGTGGATCTCAAGATCTGGAAAGAAGAACTGCTTGATCCCTGGAAGCAGCTATTCCCCCCTTCCCCTTCCCCTTCCCCAGCCCTCCATCCTGGACAGAGCAAATCCGTTTAATCCAGTTTTATGCCTATTCTGTGTCAATAGCTTTTCCCCACCCTTCTAAGTTTATTATTCATTCTTCTTCTTCCGTCCCCTCTGAAGTCAGGCTTTAAATGCTTAAAAAAAGAGAACAATGAGCTAGAAAGAATCTCCCCTTGCCAGACATGCCCGTATTTTAGAATTCGCATACATCAAGCCAAATTAAGACAACTCTAAAGAGATGATTAGGCAAGATGGCTGGTGGGGGTTGGGAATGGACTGGCCTTGGGCTGCCTGCTAGGGCCAACTGCCCCAAATGCAAACTTCCCGGGTTGAAATTAGGGTTCTTGTTATTTTGATGTATTTTAAATATTACTGAATGTACTTGCATAAGCGAATAGTATTATTGAACTGATATATGCAATACTGATAAACTGAATATATTGGTTTCATTGTTTAGATATCTGTATGTTGCTTTGGTATATTTGTGGAAATGTGGGCTAATAATGAAGAAACTGAAATAAAGAAATGAATTGATTGAAACTTTGTGAACTATTGTGAGGCTCAGCATAGATCCAACCTTTATTAAGGTATAATTTTGTTTTGGATAGCAGATTCTGCTTCACTCTCCCATGACCTGTTTCCTGTAAAAAAAATTGCACACATCTTAAATTTGGCAACATTCCAGAATTCAAATTTTATAATTCTGAAACATCTCAAATTTTATTGACTTTGAAGAATGCTTTGAATCTCTTCCCCAAAGAACAAACAACCCAGAAATCATACGACTTTTTTTATTAACTTGGAGACATACTGTTAACCCATTCAAGCACAAGCCCTGTAAATCCAGCAAAATCCATCATTCAGAATAGGATGACCATATGAAAAGAAGGACAGGGTTCATATAACTTTAACAGTTGTAGAGAAAAGTGAATTTCAGCCAGTGTCATTTGTATGCAATTAGTTCCTGGTGAAATTCCCTCTTCATCACAACAGTTAAAGTTGCAGGGGCCCTGCCTTCTTTTGTATATGGTCACTCTAGTATAGTGCCTGCAACTTTAACTGTTGTGATGAAGAGGGAATTTCACCAGGAACTAATTGCATACAAATGACACTGGCTGAAATTCCCTTTGCTCTACAACTGTTAAAGTTACATGAGCCCTGACCTGGATTTTATCTGGTCAGCCTATAGTAGATTAAGAGGTTGCTTGGAAGTAAAAAAAAAAACTGCTCTTTTGTAGGCTGTATGCCCAGCTGCTGAGAAAAGGGGGCTTCCCCTCAACACTCCCCCGAAGAAAACTCCCATTTTGCCTTTTCCCTGCTGCCTGGCATTAGTTGCAGTTCTACTTCCCTTATAAGAACACCAGTTCATAAAATTACTTGTTACCAAAATTCACAAAATACCTACCCCAACATTGCCTCACCCTAGGCTGACAACATGAAAAGGAGGTCAGGGCTCATGTAACTTGTATGCATGCAGCACCTGGTGAAATTCCTTCTTCATCACAACAGTTAAAGCTGCACGATCCATGCCTGGTATGTACAGAAAGAAAAGAGGGCAGGGCTCCTGCAGCTTTAACTGTTGTGATGAAGAGGGAATTTCACCAGGTTGGGTGGAGGGGGGAATCTCAAAGCCATACAGAAAAGTAATGTTTGGAACTAAGCTGAAAGTTGTGACAGTATGTACCCCTTTGCACGTAGCATAATAAGTAACAGCACCAAATAAGTTTTGGAGCCACATTTTTTTATTACACAGCAACAAAGCAATGGTTGTGTTGATGGTGGGGAATCCGCTTATCTAAGGCAAAAATACAAATTCACACACACACACACACACACACACATTCACCCAAGGTAAAATCATCATCATCATCCACATACATAGAGTGATCAGGTTCTAGTTTAGCATTCTAGTTTTCTATATGCAGGGTGTTTTCATGCTGGGGAGCATTCAAATCTATAACCTCCTGACTGCTGTCTGAAGTCCAGTCCAGGAAGGAGTATATTCCATGCTTCTTTTGAACATGAAGATTGGCACTTAGTCCCTCAGATGACACAGCACTTCAGCACTTTTTGTCTGTGTATGTATGTGCTGCTGAACTTCATGTATGTCCAGGGACTTACATGAAGCAACTATGCACATGGGTTCATTTTTCATTTCAATGAAGGGATCCAATTGGGGTGTTCAAAGGAAGGTGTATGTGGATCTAGTCTCTCCTTTGAAATGAATCAAGTATGTTCTTGTAGGTAAGAATATTCCATGCCTATACTGGAGCACTTGGATCCATAAGCAAGCTTGAGACTCAGACCTCCTCTATTCCTTCTCACGAAATTAATTTACCTTTAATAATAAAAACTGTGCATTTTTTTCTTGTTGCCTCTACTTTGAATACAAAAGGAAGAAGCTTTGATACAAGCAGCACAAGCCTATGCATATTTATTCAGAAGTAAGTTACACCATAGGGAGGACAGGGCTCCTGTATCTTTAACAGTGGTGTAGAAAAGGGAATTTCAGCAGGTGTCATTTGCATGCCTGCAGCACCTGGAGAAATACCCTCTTCATCACAACACTTAAAAGCTGCAGGAGCCCTGCTCTCTTTTGTATCTGGTCACACTAGCTAAAGAGGGCAGGGCTCTTGCAGTAATACACTGGTAATGCTTATACATAACAATCATCAGATTCTTACATCCTCTGTGACTATAAACCTGTACAAAAAGAGCTTATATTGGAAATAACACCTACATTTAATTCAAATTATTAATTTCAAACTCTATATTTCAGACTATATATAAGTGAGAAATGGGGGGGGGGGAGGATGTTGTGCAGTAAAAACAGCCTATAATTCCCAGCATGCACTGCCTGGAAGGCTGCACTTACCGGAGCCATGGAACAGCGAGCACTTGTGGCATTGCCACTGCAGCCAGCACAGTCACCAGCATGAATGCCTGCTGGCATAATGCAGGAGGGACAGTCCATGGAGGGGTCGCTGGCACCACACATTTCCCAAGAGCCCGGCAGCTGCCTGCTTCCCCAGAGAGCTCTCCTAGTCCTAGTTTTCCGTAAATGCAGCCCTCCCAGGCAGTGCATGCTGGAAGTTGTAGGCTGTTCACTGCCTGCTTCCCCAGAAAGCTCTGTATGATGAACAGCCTCCAACTCCTTAGAAGCAGGTGAGTGGGGGGGCTTCTCTGGGCCTCTGGAAAAATCCCTCCTCCTGCCCCAGCATCGCTGAGCTTTAGAAAGGGCCCCACAAAGTGCCAGTTTGGTCGGATGCCATAGGGAAGGGTTTTCTTTCTTCCACTCAAATGGCGGCCACCATTTGAGTGGAAGGAAAAAACCCTTCCCTATGGCATCTGACCAAAACAGGCATTCTGAGGCCCCATGTTGGGGGTACGCCAGGGAGGGTGGTGGGACCATGTGAGAGAGGGAGGGGGCTTCTCCGGGCCTCCAGAAAAGCAGGGCTTTGCAAAGGCCTCAGAAAGGGCCTGTTTGGGCGGATGTGAGGGAAACCTTTTTCTCTTCCTCTGGGGGTGCGCGAGGGGGGGCACGGAGGAGCATAGGGGGGCATGAGGGAGGGCCTCCGTTAAACCCCACCCCCTCATTGCAGGGACCGTTAGGCAGACACCACCAGTAACCCCATGCCTTGCCTTGTCTCATGCTGCTGCTCCTACTGCCTACAATCGGATCGGCCAGGGGAGGGGCTGAAGTTGCATTTTGGACTCACCAAAATGCAACATCTAGCCCTTCCCCTGGGCCAATCTGGGGCTTCTTCTTGGCCAGCGCGATTTTAGGGCGGGAGGAGAGCTGACAGTGTCCCCTGGTTGTCCCCGCCACCCCGTCAGCCTGGATTGCCCCAGTTTTCCCAGTTAGGACCGGGAAACCCCGGGCGATCTGGTCACCCTGTTGTTGCGCGAAGAAGGCTAGAAGGGGCGGGAGGCATGCGGGACGCAAACATCGGTAGGGTGACCAGACGTCGGACAAGTCCGGAATAAGGGGGCCAAATTTGAATCCGGGGGGAAATTTCAGAATATCCCCCAAAGGCCGGAAAATTGGGCCTCACCTGTGCCATCTACATCTTGTTCTTAGCCGGCGCTACTGCGCCGGCCAAGAACAAGGCCTAGATCGGCCAGGGAAGAGGCCGGAACGACGCGTGCCCGCACTTCCGGGTACGCGTCGTTCCGGCCTCCTCCCCTGTGCCATCCGGAGCTTGTAATTGGCTAGCGCGGTTGCGCTGGCCAAGAACAAGCCCCGGATGGCGCAGGGGAAGCGGGCAGAACGACACGCGCCCGCACTTCTGGGTACGCGTCGTTCCGGCCTCCTCCCCTGCACCATCCGGGGCTTGTTCTAGCCGGTGCCGGACGGAAGCGGACATCCCTGCAAGGTAAGCAGGGATCAGGGGGGGCAGGGGGCAGGGGGGGCCGGGGGGGCGTGGTGCGCTTACCTTGCAGGGACGTCCGCTCCCATCCAGCGCAGGTCAGGAGCGGACGTCCCTGCAAGGTAAGCAGGGGGCAGGGGGGCAGATTTTATCTGGTCACCCTACCTTGCTTTGAGAAAAAGAATAATGGTCACATAAAAGTTGAAAGGTTAAACGGATGTATTACATTTTGGAGAAGCAGTGATTTGAAACAAACATGTTTCATGCCCTGTGCTTCTTTCATGCACATGTTTAAGGTGAGATACAAATAGAAGAGTGTGGTGTAGTTGTTAGAGCGTTACACTAGAATCAGAAAGCTTAAAATCACTCATTCATGAGGCGCCTTCTCAGAATATAACCTACTTTGCAGGATTGTTGTGAGCACCAAATAAGGGATGGAAGAAAAATTGTATACTATCCAGAGCTCCTTGGGGCAGGATGTCATACAATCTAATATATAACATTTAAAAATCTAATCAGATGTAAATTCTGACCAATATAGAATGGCTATGGTCCCCTTCAGATGTTTTGGACTACAAATCCCAGGATTCCTTGCCAATGGCAAGGTATCCTGGGATTCCTTTGGTCACTGTTCTATTGAAGACCAAATGAACTGGCTTTAGCTGCAATTTAAATTCAGTGGAGTGGGGGGTAGATTAGATTTCATTATTGGCAGCATTGATGAAATTAGTTTTCACTTATTTTCCATATATTCCTTGAGTACTGATTTTGATGAATTAATTGGGGGGGTACATGTGGATGTTTTTTAAAACTATTATTAGATTTGCCATGGGTGAGTATGTTGGGGTATGTGGATATTTATTTTATTTTTAGTCTTGGTTAAGTGTGTGTGGTTGATTGGTTGGTTGGTTTTTGCCTTGGTGCATGTGTGGATTTTTTTATTTTTTCCTTTGGTGAGTATGTGGATGAGTGTTGTATTTTTAATGTTATTTTATTGCCTTGGGTATGTGCATGTTTGTGTGTAGATTTATTATGTCTACTGTTATTTTGCCTTGTGTGGGTGGCTGATTATGATGATGATGATGATGATGCCTTTGGTGAGTGTGGGAGTGGATTTTTATTCCCCCTCCCCTGTTACGTGTATGGGAGGAGGTTGTGGTTTTTTTTAAATTGCCTTGGGGAAGGTGTGGGGTTCCCCTCCCACACACACACTTTGAGTGAGTGTGTAGGGGTGTGTAGATTTTAATTTTTATTGCCTGAGTATGAGGTGTGTGTGGATGATTGTGATGATGATGACACAACATTGGGTGGGATGACTAATACCCTGGAAGACAGAAACAAACTTCAAAGTGATCTTGATAGAGTGGAGCGCTGGGCTGAAAACAGCAGAATGAAATTTAATAGGGATAAATGCCAAGTTATACAAGTAGGAAAAAGAAACCAAATGCACAGTTACAAGATGGGGGATACTTGGCTCAGCAACACTACAGGCGAGAAGGATCTTGGAATTGTTGTAGATCCCAAGCTTAATATGAGCCAACAGTGTGACGGGACTGCAAAATAAGCAAGCACTATTTTGGACTGCATTAATAGAAGTATAGCTTCCAAATCGTGTGAGGTACTGGTTAGGGTTAGGATGCTACATGCATACAAATGACACTTGCTGAAATTCCCTTTTCAATACAGCTCTTAAAGATACAGGAGCCCTGTCCTCCTTTCCATATGATCACTCTAACTAATTGAATGATTGTAATTTTTCCTGTTACCATAGTTCTTTAACTTCCATAGCCAGTGGTGTATATTTTTCTCTCTTTAACTCTTCCTTTTCTGCAACAGTTTTGTCATTAGGTATTGTTATGTCATTGAGGTAGGTGTGTTTTTTCTTTGTTGTTTTTGACTGTCATGTCTGGTTGATTGCAAAGTATTGATTTGTCCCAGAATTGTTCTGTCCAAGTAAGGTAATATTTGAGTGTGTAGCGTGGCTTGGCTTGAGTGTGTCTGAATCTCCTAGGCTCTGAAAGCATCTTTCTGGAGAGCACCTGCTGGTTGCATGTTCTCTGCACACTGAGGCAATGTAAATTCAGGATATACTTGGATAAAAGGAGGGAAAGATCCTTATCTAGCATTGTAATAATGGGCATCTGTTCTGGCCTATCTTTGTATTGTATTCACCATGGTCTTGTTCACATGGCTAATGAATCAGAGATATAATCACACATTGTTAGATTAGTTTCTCACTGATCAACCAGAAGTTGAAACAAGCTAAGAGGCGAGAAGTGACTACAACAAGCCTTTAGTCCATTTTGCCTTCATGCTACGTTGCTAGTTTGTTGTACTAGATTTCTCTGCACTTGTCCACTGCTTCATTTGTTCAATGGTAACAGTATGCTGAATCTGTATGGATATGAGAAAAATGATGGGGAAAGAGTGTTAAACGTTAGGAAAGTTGAGACTATTGTAATCCAGTGAAAGATTTGCAGTCAGAAAATATATTTGAGGGAAGGGGAGACTCTATCACACAGAGTATAGTAAAAGATTCAAAGAACAGCAAAAGCTACAAAAGTAGAAGTGAGTGAAGTTAATTTCAGATACATTCAATATCTGAATGTATCTGAATGTTCTTTATTTCAGTGATTTTAACATTAAGATGTTGTGTAGAACAAGTTTGTCTTAATTGTATGTCACAGTGATTCAGTGATTTTAACATTAAGACGTTGTGTAGAACAAGTTTGTCTTAATTGTATGCTGTGAAATCAGACATGTGACCAAGGCCATGTTTGGGTGGGCACACCCCTTTGGGGGATGGAAATGTTGATGGGCACGCCCCCTTGGGGGATGGACATGTTGGTGGGCACGCCCCTTTGGGGGATGGACATGTTGGTGGGCACGCAACCTTGGAGGATGGACATGTTGGTGGGCACGCCCCCTTGGGGGATGGACATGTTGGTGGGCACACCCCCTTGGGGCGGCCATATTGTCCTCCTTTTTGGTTTCCAAAATATGGTCGCCCTAGACATCGGGAATAAGACCCATGAAAATCCGTGAGCATGCAATAAAATACTCATCTGATGACGCCCTTAATGAAGTTCATGGCTATGTCAAGATTTGAACTTGGGTCTCCCCAACCTTAGGCACAATGTCTATACCTGTTCCTTATCTTGTCACATGAAAGGTGTTCCTCGGGATTTGGGTGGGGTGGGTCTATGCAGGTTTACATTACACTTGACCATTGAGCATGCACTAGTTTCCCGTGAGTGTGAAAGGCCAGTTTTCTCAGAGATGGAAGAATTCCCAGACTAGAATATCCCGCCCTGCCCCCAAAATGAGTTCTTTTAATTGTTGGTCACATCTCAGCTGGTGTTTAGAGTATAGTAAGTTTACAAGGCAGAGTGGTGTGGGGGGGGAGTGGAAGAATGGCAAGAAAGAGCTGGGGGGTCATTAGGTCTGAGGAACGGAACAAGCAGAGAGATGCATATGCCTGTCGGGGGGCTGGGGGGCCAAGAAGCAGCTGCAGAGAGAGAGACAAGGGGCTTGTTTGGAGGCATGTGTGTTGGGAAATACAATGCAACAGATTCATCTTGTCGGCAGCAGACACCCTTCATGTACTTTTCAGCTAGACGGTGTTTCTATGGCAGCGGAGCAAGCAGCCAATCTGGGAAGATACCCACCTCAACACAGCATTTGCAGCAAGGGGCATCTGTGCCAGACGGATGGCCAGGCAGACTCACTAATCAAGTGGACGACAGATGATGATGGAGCTCGAAGACAAAAAAAATCAACAGAGTTAATGCACAGTCTGTTTTTCTCTGTGATAAAATATCGAAAGTCGCTGCCATCACTGACAGGGATAACTAGCTTTCGTCAATCAATCCTGGTGAGCATTCAGGCCTTTTTTGCTAGAGGCAGCCTGGTAGGTCAAAATACAGCTGCTAATGCTCATTCTGGAAAGGGTGATCTTTATCAGGTGGGAAGGGTCTTCAATGCTCTCCGGTTTACCCCCTCCCCCCACCCTGAGCCTGGTTCCTCCATATACTAAAAGCCAGTGTGGTGCAGGGGGCTGCAGTGCTGCTGGAGAGTCCTGGTTTCCTGACTGAGCCATGAAGCTCATTGGGGACCTTGTTCCTCCATTGTCCTTTCCTTACTTGCCCAGGACCCTCCGTGATCCCATTGAATTGAGTTTACAGTGGAATCTGGAGATCAGCATTCTCCCCCCCGCCCCACTTTAAAGGTTTTGCAAGGGTCCTTCATTTTCTTGACATTTTGACCACTGTGTTATCTTAGCAGGATGGACTTCCCAGGCTCCATTTGTTCTGTGGCTCAGCCCTGGAACATTTGAAGTGATAATAGAAGAGTCTCTGAGGAAGTCCAAACTGCATTTTCCTCACCACTGAACAATTGCAAAGGACAATACCTGTGGAACATTTGGTACAACCGAAGTGCATGTAGCCAAAATAAACTCACGTTCTGGCTCTCTCCATCTCCCTCCCTTGGAAGCTCCTGGTGGCAAAGACCTGTGCTCTTGTACATTGCGTCTGATCTCTAGATGACAAGCCACTCAGTCAGGACCTAAGCCTCTCGTTATTTGTAAAGTGCCAGGCACATTGGAAGCAAATATTTGTCAAACAAGCAAACATGCCCCACAAAGAGAGGGGAGACAGGGACATGTAACTGTAATTTTATCTGCATTTATTTTACCTGCTGCTCTGCTGCTTTTACTTGCGATTGTCATGTGTGTCTTTATGGCAGCTTTCTGTAAGGTGGTTTACAGTGCTAATCCAATTTTGGAGGGGCAGGATATGAATTTATTAAATAAATTAGGGGCAAAAGCCTTCCAGATCAGAGATGATATTTTCAATTGTTGTTCTTGCCAACAGTGTGCGCTTTACAACAAGGAAAGGACCCTGCCCCGTGGAGATTCCAATCCAACATCAGAGGGAGGTGAGAGAGCTTGTGGGGGTCAACAGGGAAGGATCTGTGTCCAGCTGCACTGAGGCATCCTTGCAGGAAGGGCTGGGCCAAAGGCTTCACAGAAAAGGTGAGTTTTGAGGAGGGGGTGGAAGGGGAGACAAAGGGGCATCCTGGCTCTCCCTCAACCTGGTGCTTTCCCAGAGCACCACGGGGCACTGCAGTTGGAGTTCCACTCCCATCACTCCCACCTGGCACAGCCAATGACAGTCCAGCACACCTGGAGGGCACCAGGCCTGAATTCCATAGAATCGTAGAATAACTGAGTTGGAAGGGGCCTATAAGGCCATTGAGTCCAGCTGAGATGCCAAAAAAGGCAAAGGGCTGGAACAAAGGATGCCATTTACTATGAAATCCGATGCATTTCAGACCCTTGGGTCCTTCCTCAGGTGATCTAAAAAGACAGTGTATATAATACACAGTCATCATTGTATGTCACAAAAATCCTACTACTGTACATAAACATATAAAATCATAAAAGATTACAAATGAATAGCATATTAAAAAGGAGAGTCCCAACCCCCGCTCATCTGGGGTTTCCAAGCATTACAAGAAGGGAGGGGTGAACCCACCGAAGACGAGGCGCTTCAGACAGTGGAGGATGGAGGAGAGGTTACAGGCAGGATACACAGACACAGTTATTCAGCTTAAATTGTGTATTCATTTAAAATATTTCAATTTATTTTTCTGCTAAAAAACACACAACCCAACATCCCAAAGCAACACATTGCAATAAAAACAATCATAAAAATATAATCAAAGCAGATATGAGAGCAAGAACCCAATGTACGAGAATTCAGTAACAGAATTAATTTTTTTATTTACAAAATTTATATACTGCTCCCCATCCAAAGATTTCAGGGTGGTGAACAACAAATAGAATATTCACCCTCTACCCCAAAAGCCCCCCCTTAGTCTTAATATAGTGCCAGAAGACCAGGAGAGAGAAGGGGTCAGACGATCCCCTCCCAAAGTCTGAGTGCAACAGCCAAAACCACCCATCTAACTTCAAAAGGCTGGGCAAGGGAGTAGGCAGTCTGTGTGATATTGTAGTGCAGGTCATTTAGGCCTTTCAACGCTAACGCTTGAAACTAGCATCTCCCCCTCCTAAAACTTAAGTAACCAGGGCCCTCCAAATCCATTTCCAGGGACTGTGGGTACTTCCAGACAAGGCTTTTATCACACTGCATAACAAAACCATCCCGTGTCTTGTCTACTACATCTTCCATCTTTTCTCTTACAGCAGAAAAACCAGTACGGAGAGAAAGACAAACCTTCTGATTGGGAGCACTAGGAGCTCTCCATCTGGAAGCACCTGGATGCTTTAGCTCCTATTCAGCACCCTCCATTTCATCACAAAACCCACTTGTTCCAGTGCTGTTTTATCAAACCATCAGGGCTGGGGACAGCTTGGCTCTCAGCCGGTCACTGAAGACAGTAGGCAGGAAATGGGTGGCCAGCGCTAGTGGCAGGAGAGACAGACTGGCTGGCAGGGTCCATGAGCTTTGAGAGCCTCTACTGGTAAGTGCTTTAGAACTGCAGCCCAGGTCCCTGAAATCGGCTGATTTGACTTATTCTTATTCTTTATTCTTAAAACTTAACAAAGCTAACTAAGTAAACAAACAGAACTGCAGCCCAGTTCCTCAGTTTGTTTAGCTAGAGGGAAGCTGGGTTCCAGGGTTTTTTATTATTATTATTATTTATTTAGAAGAGGAAGATGAAACAAAGGGGTATTGGAGATTATTTTTGGTGGTCGGGATCAGGCCTAGCCTTGTTTTTTAATTAGCCACAGTAGCTAAAGTGAATTGCCAAGTACAAGTGCAGGATATCTACACTTGTCCAGTTCTGGGCCTAGAAAGCTATCACATTTGTCACATCTCCGGGCACTGTGAAAGGAGCCACCCCTGATGGTGTTTCAGTGCCAGTTAAAAATCTAGGGCAATAGCCAATGGGGCATAACCACTAATGCAAATTAGAGCATAAACTACTTCTAGCACAATGCGAATAGCGTTAGCTGGCAGGCCACGTATTCTGGGGAAACGTGGCACATCAGTTAATGTTATTAGTGTTGTGCTAGAGGTAGTTTGCAATAGCGTAATGTAATTTGCATTAGTGGTTTTGGCCATTGGATAGTGTTCTTACGTATTTAACTAGGCATTTGCTGGTTTTTAATACTTTGCTGTGTAGATTTACTGCTTTTATTGTGACTTGTGTTTGTTGTTTTAATTAATTCTGTATAGTACCCCGTGATTTCACAATGAAGGGAGATATGTAACTATTTAAAATAAATAAATAGATGATGATGATAATTTATTGAAAACTTGTAAACTTTTAGAGGTTTTGGCTGACCACCTCTAGAAACATAATTCTGAACTAGATGGACATTAGTTTGTATCATTTGTAGATTTGGGAGATACCATTCAGCATTACATTAACCCACTTTCACCATGGGGTAAATGTGATGTCAGCCAGTACACACACACACACACACACACACACACACCAATCTTCTTGCTCCCTCATTTCACAATATTCTATTTATCTACCTCCTTCTCCTCCATGCTCATTTCACTGGAACAAACCAGATGGAACTGAAGTTCTTTTGAAATTCAGTCAAAACCTGGTACCATTTCCTGATTGGCTATAATACCTACATGGAACCTCTATATACAGAAGCAGTGTCTCTCTGAAGATCATAGAATCATAGAATAGTAGAGTTGGAAGGGGCCTCTAAGGCCATCAAGTCCAACTCCCTGCTCAATGCAGGAATCCACCTTAAAGCATCCCTGACAGATGGCTGTCCAGCTGCCTCTTGAAGGCCTATAGTGTGGGAGAGCCCACAACTTCCCTAGGTAATTGGTTCCATTATCGTACTGCTCTAACAGTCAGGAAGTTTTTCCTGATGTCCAGCCAGAATCTGGCTTCCTGTAACTTGAGCCCATTATTCTGCGTCCTGCACTCTGGGATGATCAAGAAGAGATCCTGGCCCTCCTCTGTGTGACAACCTTTCAAGTATTTGAAAAGTACTATCATGCCTCCCCTCAGTCTTCTCTTCTCCAGGCTAAACATGCCCAGTTCTTTCAGTCTCTCCTCATAGGGCTTTGTTTCCAAACCTCTGATCATTCACATTGCCCTCTTCTGAACTTGCTCCAGCTTGTCTGCATCCTTCTTGAAGTGTGGTGCCCAGAACTGGATGCAATACTAGAGATGAGGCCTAACCAATGATGAATAGAGGAGAATGTGTACCTCACGCGATTTGGAAGCTATACTTATATTAATGCAGCCCAAAATACCATTTCCTTTTTTTGCAGCAACATCACACTGTTGGCTCATATTCAGCTTGAGATCTACAACAATTCCAAGATCCTTCTCACTTGTTGTATTGCTGAGCCAAGTATCCCCCGCCTTGTAGCTGTGCATTTGGTTTCTTTTTCCTAGGTGCAGAACTTGGCATTTATCCCTATTAAATTTCATTCTGTTGTTTTCAGCCCAGCGCTCCAGTCTATCAAGATCACTTTGAAGTTTGTTTCTGTCTTCCAGGGTATTAGCAATCCCACCCAATTTTGTGTCATCTGCAGACCTGAGAAGCATTCCCTGCACCTCCTCGTCCAAATCATTAATAAAAATGTTGAAGAGCACTGGGCCCAGGTCTGAGCCCTGCGGTACCCCGCTCGTTACCTCCCCCCAGTGTGAGAAGGTACCATTGATAAGCACTCTTTGAGACAGATTCTGTGGCCAACTGTGGATTAACCTAATAGTCATTCCATCTAGCCCACTTTTCACTAGTTTGTTAATCAGAATGTCATGGGGCACTTTGTCAAAGCTTTTTTGCATTAGAGGCCTGGTGCTTAAGGTATGTATAGTCCAAAACATCTCCACGTGCTGCATGAACTTCCAGAAGAAAGAAAGAAAGAAAGAAAGAAAGAAAGAAAGAAAGAAAGAAAGATCATAGTGAGGCACAGAAAGAGAAGTCTGGAGAGAAACAAAATAAAACAAAACAAGAGGTAGGAAGCTAGATGGGGACTGAGGCAAAGAGGGGAAATGAGAGAGAGAGAGAGAGAGAGAGAGAGAAGGAAACATGGAGACTGGACTGAAATGTGCACCATCAGATTAAAGTCAAGTTTACCCCTGCAGTCAAAATGAGTTCACTTCAACATATCAATTAAGTTAATTACAAAACTAAATAGTGCAGTCCAGCCCTGGCCATCAAAACAATTTCAATAATCAAATACAATAAATTCCTAAAAACAAATTCCACAACCACGAACTGCCCTATCATAATGACATCATTAAATAAAAGGTCAACCTTAATTTATTTGTAATTCTATTGCTGATGAGTTCCTACTGGTGAGTTTTCCTAGGTTGGGAAGATTAAGGTGGCATTCAGATGTTAAAATACACAGCTAAAGGCTAAAAACTCCCTGATGAATCAGATACCAAATAGAAATTTAAAAATTCAACAGCAGCCAAATATATTGAACAATATAGGTGTTCAATTGGGCAGTATAGCAATTTAATAGATATATAAATGAAATAAATAAATAAGTCAGAGCTAGATGCAAAAAACAAAACTTTCTAGAGCAGTTAGATCCTCATCAACAAATGGCCAGCCACCAGTTCCTCAAGAGCGCCGAGTACAAGAGGGGGCAGTCAGATTTATTTTATTAAAAAGTCCTAGGTGCAGACAGTGATGAAGGGTGGGGAAAAAAATCCATGGAAATCTTTCCAGTGCTTTATTTTTGCATAGAACATTTCTAGGCAAATGAACCGAATTTACATTGGAAAGTTTTCTGGAAACCCCACATCACTGGGTGCAGAGGTATCAGGAAGCAAATCTGATTCATGGGAGCAGGTGGCCATCTGGATTTGGTCTTGCAAACAAGCAGGCCTGAGATTCAGAACAGAAACCCCACAGAAGCTTTAATGCCCTTCTCAAGCTGGCCATGAGAGACCTTGGCCAGATCTACACCAAGCAGGCTATAGCACTATGAAAGTGGTATGAAAGCGGTATATAAAAGTCAGGAGCACACCAAGCAGGGTATTGAACTATGGAAGCAGTATATGGCATGTGTCTATGGGCCCCAACAGTTGGCAGTGCACTTCAATACCGCTATAAAGCAGTAGTGTGGCTCCTGCCTCTTATATACCGCTTTCATTCGTCTTTCATAGTGCTATAGCCTGCTTGGTGTAGAGTGGGCCATGGTGATATGGTCAGAGCATCTGTTTTTATGAAATGGAAAAAAAAGCAGAAATGGAGTGCTAATCAGAATGAGGCAAAACTAGGAGCTTCACACTGTTAGGTGCTCTATAAATAGTTAAAAATAATAAAGCTCCCTATTCCAAAAAGGAACATTATTTTGGAATGAGTGGAAGCAGGTGTCTCAGCTAAGTTCTTGACAAGATGCATCAACTGCCTGATCTCCTACACTGAGTCTTGCTTTGAGTCCTTTGCACCCTGTGAGTGTCTCTCTCTGAGACCGAGGTGCTGGATAGGTTGCCTCACAACAAAACAAAGCTGTGTGGGTCTCTGTCTTACTTGCAGGGAGCACACAATTCCTACTTGTGTACTTGTGTTTTATATTTCTTGTTGTCCCCTGCCTCGATCCGGAGGGAGAGGCGGGTTATAAATAAATAAATATATTATTATTATTATGATGATGATGATGACCTGTTATTTCCCTTCAAGCAGGCTTCCCCAACCCTGCTTTGCAAATAAACCCTTTATTCCTCTTGAAGAACTCCTAACAATGTTGCAAACAACAATGGGAAAAATAGCCCAACACAGACCAACCTAGAGCAAAAGGCACGAGAATGGAAACCACCCAGATGGCTTCTAAAAGGTCCCCTCTACAAGATTTTGCTTTGACGCCCAGTTGCCTGATTATGCGCATATACGGATAAGCGCATTTACTCCTAATACCTATTCACGAGAGGCAGTGAAGCGCATTACGAGCTGTATGAAACGCGCTTTAAAGTTGTTTACATGCGGAGAATTGCATGTTTACATGGCCATAAGGCGCTTTAACTCCTGAAGAAAATTAAAAGTCGCTATTTAATGCACATTCGAAAATGCGAATAATCGGAGATAAAACGCGCCTGGACACCTGATTTGTGCTTGTAGAGGTAAATTTGGTAATGCGCCTTGAAAGAGCTTTAAATTGCTCTTGTAGAGGCACTCAAAGACACCTTAATCCAGTCACCACTCAATTCATGCTGCTGCTGCAGCAGCACCAGGGGCTATGCTTGACTAAAAGTTCTGTCAACCTAAAAAGGACAAGGCAGCCACTCAAATACCTTAGAGCATGCAACATCTTTCACAGGGAAATATTCCTATTCTGGTTTCGGAATGGAAAGCAAGAGTGAGTTAGTTCAGCCACTAAAATATAAGACTGATGTGGGGATAGGCTGGGAAGTGATGCCAATGACCCACGATACAATGAATCCATTCGGGGCCCAGTTTAACTGTTGAAGATAAAAGTGAGGAACTGTTAGGGATGCTTCCAAAATTCTCCTAATTTGAGTTCATCTGTAAATTTTTGAGTTTCAAATTAGATAGTTTTGTTTCCTAAGTGGAACCAGTACATTAGTAGTCTCCTACTGCTCTGTTTTTTAAAATTTTCAAAATGTATATAGAGCACCATGCACGTGAAGTCTGTCAGTCTTCAGAGCCTTCGGTTCAAGCATCTGATGAAGTGGACTATGGTCCATAAAAGCTTTTGCCAAAATAAATAAATGTCTGAGTCTTTAAAGTGCCAGAAGACTTTCAGCTGTTTTTGCAGTTCCAGCCTGTGTCTCCTCCAAAACACCCCCACATCTCTACTGTCCTTTGATAAAATACAATAAAAAGCTATCTTGATACTATGCTGGCTGGGGGAGGATGGGAATTGTAGTTCAACACATCTGGAGAGCACCAGGTTGTAGAAGGCTGAGGCAAAATGTGAATTAATTTAGAAATTAATTTTGGAAATTCTCTTTGTTCAGTTAGGAAGAGTGTTGCTCACTCAGAACAGAGCAAACCTACAGAACAACCCAACGCTGGAATGGAGGACCCCACTGCAGCTCTCCAAAGTCGATAAGACACCTCAAACTTCCTCACAAACCTGTAGTTTGCAGAATTCCTGCAGGGAAGCCTGGTTGTCAGGCCAGTTGTTTATTATGATTTATAACACTTTCCAGTACAACCCAGCAAAAAATCATGTTTTAAGGAAATTTCCTCACCATTTACCAACTTATTAGAGTGTATTAGGAATGATACAAAAATCCATATTGGTGTAATACTTTTTAGGCCAATCAAAAGGAATTACACTAATATGGATTTTGGAACTTTTCTTATGGTCATCACAGTTACCTGGGGGGGGGGGGTGTTTCGGGATGACAATTGCCAAGGCAGTTGCTACTGAATATTGCCATATGGCATACCTGAAATAAATGGTGGGGGGGATTGCAACCAATTTGTCTAAATTGCAAATATCCTAATAGCCCAATTGGACTCTTCTCCTCCCCCCCCCCCAACATTTTAATTTAGGAATATGATTGGAGTTTTGGAGGTTTCTCCTTTTTTAAATCAGGAATTTAGCAAGTACTTAACATTTAAATTGCCTTAAAATTGGTCAAAATGATTTTTATTTTATTTTTAAAACGCAGAAAGATAAATTTCAGAAAATGCTTGAAATTCAGGGAATTTTATTTATTCATATTATTCATTATTACCTTTCAAACTGCAGTCTCTCCATTGTTCAAGAATGTTAGGTTAGGTAGAGTTTCGTGGAATAGTGAAATGTTGCTGTTATTAGTATTCCCATTCCCATTTTGCAAAGAGGCATATTTGTACTATGTAGAATGCAGACAGGCATTGCTGGCAGTTAACGGCATGTGTCATATTGGAAGAGTTCACTGTTTGCAATCCCTCCCCCTCCCCCACCCCAAACCAGTTATACCTGTAACTTAGGTTAACCCCTTATGCAGTAGACACAGCGTCCCATGAGAGCCTCTGCCAGGATAAATGCGTCAGATCCCCACAAGACTCTTTCTTGTGTTTGCTACAAGGCACTGTCATGGCTACAGTCTGGATATTATTTTTACGCGTTGGAATCAAGACTGAGCTTCTGCCCTGCCTCCCCTTTTTTGCCATTATGTGCGATGATAGTTCAGTTGGGGGTTTAATAGATGTGGGTGGGGTAGGGTGGCCAAGTGTCCTTTTTTCTTTTTCTACAAATGACACTCCTCTATTTGGTCCAGGAACTGTAAGAAGGGAGGCCTTGAAGACTAAGACAGGCCTTGAAGTTCCCCATCCACAGAAGACTGGAACAGGCAGTCACACTGGTCATAACCCTCCACCCTAAGGTGAGATGTATTGTATTTCTGTTTATGATGATGTCTAAATGTATGTATGCATCAGTGTTCCATCTTATTTTTGGATGAATTTCCTATTTGGGGGGTGATCCTTAAGGGGCCACCACAAGGTGGGGTGAGAACTGATGGGAAGGAAGGCAGAGGTGTGTTGTAATACAATGCATTTAAAAAATGGTCCCTCCATTCATTCTGGGGGACTAAGCTGGTTGCTTTTGATATTCACTGAAATGATTTTTGTTATTTTTTTTATAACTGAACTTCAGGTACATCTTTGGGGTTGCATCTTGTAGATCCATTCTACCCGAAGCACCCATGGGAAGCCTTTGGGACCATCTTCCGCTTCAGGTTCAGGTTCCAAGCCAGCCAAAATCAAACTCTTTGGAGTCCCGTTTATTTTAAGAGAGGCGGAGCCCTGATGAGTGAAACGCTCCCATTAAACGCCACACCGCCCTACGCTGACGTTCAGCCCGGATCGGGCCCTAACCACAAACTGCGCGAGATCCGCTGAAGCTCGTGAGATTCTTCGCCGAGCCCCCTCCCCGGGCGAAAAAGCCCCGGGGCCGGCGGGGGCGAATGCGCCCTCAGGCCGAGGAAGCGGCCCGGCGGGGCAGCCTCTCCAAACAGCTGTGGTTCGGGGGCGACATCGGCCCCTCGCCGCGCCGCGCCCCGCCCGGCTCTGCCCTGGGCCTGCAGGATCGCAGAGCGCAAGGACGGGCGCCCAAGGCGACACGCTGCCCCCGGCCAAGGCAGCCCTAAGCGGGCGCCCTGCGCGCGCTCTGCTCCGCTCCGGGTGCGGGCCCCGGCTCGTGTCCGGCCGCAAGAAGCGGCGCCTCTTCCGCGGACGGCGGCGACGAGGGGCAGCAAGGAGCGCTGGGGAATCCCGCCCCGCCCCCCGAAGGAGCAGAGGCCTGCGAGAGACGCTGCTGCCCACCATGCAACCCGCGTTTGGAAGGCGCCCGCGCCCCGCCGTTTGCAAGTACCTGCTCCGCTACGGGCAGCCAGACGGAAAAGGCCGCAGCTCCGGAAGGCCAAAGGCGGCCCTCGACGGAAGTAAGCCAGGCTGGGCCGGTGCCTGTCGCGGGCCTGTTTCATACACGCGCCGACGAGACCTGCACAGGCCGCCTCGTCACGGGGACCCAATCTGCGTCCCGCGCGGTCCAGAAGCGCAGGGCCAGGCGAGGCCACCCTGCGCCCTTCCCTGCGAGCCAGGCCCTTGGGGATGGGGGGCTTCCTCGCGAGGAGACATGGCCAGGGGAGGTCGGCGGCGGCGGTGTGGCTGGGAAGCCTCCCCCCCCCCCCCGCCACCTCGGGCCTCTCTGCGGAATAACCACGCAGCTCCTCTCCCTCCGCTTTCCCACCTGCAGGAAAGATGGGGAGAAGAGCGCCGGGCTGGGCATCTCTTGGCGGCGGCCGGCGCGCCCCTGGACGAGGCCATCTTCTGGCCCCTGTCGGTCCGTGGTTCCCCTGGGCCGAAGTCCGGCGAGGGGCGCATCCCTCCTGCCCGCCCCACCCGCTCAGCGCCCTTGGCCCACCTGTTGCTGGGGCGGCTGTTCGAGGCACCAGGGCCGCGGCAGGAGGAGGAAAAGGCGCGCAAAACACGGGGCAGGGGCGGCGCTGGCTTTGCGCGGCTGTTCACTCGTCGAACTGATTTCACGTTCGGGAAAAGTGCGTTTCCTTCTCGCATGCCCCCACCCCATCCTAAGCCTTGATGGGGCGGAAAAGAAATCCGTTTGTCGCGTGGTCCTCCTGATTTTTCTACACGTCTAACAAAGCGTTTAACGATTGTAATATATGTTCTGTCATTTTTAAAGAAGTGATGACGAGAGTATTTTAAAAACTATATATATATATATATATATATATATATATGAGGTTTTTAAAAAGATCGTTTTGCTTTTCTTTGACCTTAATCGGGCATTAAGAAAATGATCTATCGTAAAGCCTATTTACAACGAAAAACCATTGAACTTAATGGGATGTATTTCAGAGTAAACATGTTTTAGGGATCACGCTGCACTTCATTTATATGATTTATAATCGATAGCGATTGTTTAATTTAGAGACGATGGATAGGAGTCCCGCTTTCTTCCCAAGCCATCTGTGTGGGGGTGAGGAAGGAATGTATACATTTCTCGTCCGAAATCGTCGTTTAGAAAGAAGCATAGGGAAGGCGAAAGAGGACTCTTCCGTCCATCCCCCGACGGCCCTGGCTCTGCTGGCTGAGGGTTTACTTGGGAGTCCAGCGGAACTGACTCCCAAGTAAACGTACTTCAAGGACTGAGCCACAAAAACGTGGGCCCTTCTTAGAGTTCGATGCGTTCGATTTAGACCTGAAGTCAAGTTAAAATTGTGAATTGTTCTAATTGGTTTTTACTGCAAGCTGCTTTGAGAACCCGTCACCGTAGACCTCGTCTATAGGCTGGAGAGGGACCCACTCCCTGGGTGGCGACGTCCCTAAGCAGCCCTAAAAGGGGAGAGGATTTATTTTTTTTTACGGGGTCTTTCCGTCGTCCTTCTGCAACGGGGAGGGGTCTTCATCTCCCAGGCGTGTCAAGGAGCCCACGGATTTATTCCCTTTGGGGTGCATCGACCCAGATGATCCGCGCGCTTGGAGGCTACGTGCTAACCAGAGTCTTTGGGGCTTTTCCGTTTGGGGGAAAAAGGCTTCGGGCGAAATCCTGTGCATGTTATGAGGGAGAGAGAAAGTCCCACAACTCCCAGCACCAGCCAAGCAAGCTGGCTGGGGGAAGCCAGGAGCCATTGGGCCTTTTCCCTGTCTAAATGTGCATACATAGGATTGGGCCCTGGGACCGAAGGAAATCAGCGTAATCAACTCTTGAGAATTCACCGTGAGGCTGCGCACGTGGGGGGGGCGCGTGGGGGGACACGGCAGGGGCTGATGACAGGAAGGAGAGATCCTGGCCGGAGATCCGGGGCATTTAAAGCTCTTTCAAGGCGCATTAAAAAAATTACCTCTACAAGAAAGGAGCGCAAATCGGGCGTAGAGGCACGTTATCTCCCCAATTATGCGCATTATCGAATGCGCGTTAAATCGCGAGTTTTGACTGTGTGAATAAGCGCTTATGCGCATTAACTACTTGTAAAGCGCATTTTGGTCATCCGTTAATGCGCTTCGCCGCCTCTCGCCGCCTCTCGTGCAGAGGGATTAGGCGTAAATGCGCTTCTGCGATTATGCGCATAATTGCCTAACCAGGCGCAAAAGCGAATCCTTGTAGAGGGGACCTCGGGCTTCCTCAAGGAAGTGCAGGCGAGGGATCCTCGCCTTCTGCCGAATTCTCGCCTTGGCCGTCGCCCGCCCGCCTTCTGTCCATTCAGGCGGCCTAAGTCCTAATGGCAGCCGCAAGGCGCGGTTAGGGCCACGGACTTCGATGGCTGGGTGAGGGCTCTGGGCTCCTTCCAGCCGGGGAGGCCGCCGTGCCACTGGGGCAGCAACCTCAGACCCTCTGACCTGGGACAGCTATGCGCTGGGCGAAGGAGCTGCTGCTATTAGCTGTGTGGAATCGCCGACCATTCCATTTTATGGGATGAGCCCGGTGGGGGTTTCCTCCTCCACATCATTCACAATTCGGCACACCTCTGTCATGTTCTCCCTTGCGTGCCTTTTCCCTAAACTACAGAGATCCAAATGCTGTAAACTTTCCTCACGGGGGAAATTATTGGGGTTGTTTTCTGCATCCTTTCCAGTTGTGCAATATCCTTTTTTAGGTAAGGTGACAAAAATTGTACTCAGTTCACACCATAGATTTGTATAAAGACATTTTGGTATGAGCAGTTTTATTTCAATGTGCCTCTGCGGTCAACCAGTCAAAATATTTAAAATGGTTTAATATTTGGCTTTTAACACATCATTTGAAAACTGAGCAGCCCAATGAATGCCACACCCTCAGTATGGGAAAAGGGGGTGGTGAGGGTTGCCCTGGCCTTGTCCTGTGTTTGAGGCGCCCTGATGCCCTGAGACGATGCTCTGAGGTGATGCACAGGCTCACCTGGCAATGGCTTTAAATTAAACTGGTCAATAAAAGAAGTTTGGCAAACGTTCATAGTTTTTCTACCTGTCATTTTCATTAGGACTCACTTCCAGGTATTTGTGTTTATGACTGCAGCTTAGCAGCACAGAAGAAAATCCCATTGAGTGTAGGATTGAAGCCAAATATATTATAGTTTGCAGCCTTTCAGTACTAATAAATGTACTGCTGAATCATAACATTTCTGCGTTTTATTTGACAATAAATTAATGTTATGGCTGCTTGGTTGGTTTTCAATTCTACTCAGCAGATTTGCTTCCCAGCAGCAGGCAGCCGCTTCCTTCTCTCCTAATAAGTTACCAGGCTCCAGTCCTTTGCCCACAGACATGGGAGTAAGCCCCGTGGAAGTCATGTTGAGTAGACATGCATAGGATTTTGCTGTTAGTCACATGAGGGACCCCACCCAATCAGATGATTGCATCGTGAGGAAAGCACAAAATTATAACATGAGTAGATGTCAGTTAAAAAACACACACACAGCCAATTCAGATAAATATAGGTCCATATATTTGCAGATTCAGATATATACAGAGAGGGATTTGGCTGTGTCATTAAGGGCAGTGGTCAGTGAAGGCCATTAATGAGTTGTATCAGAAAGGTGTGTTAAAATAGTGCCAGAATGAGGAGTTTTTAGTGTTGTTTTCGCATGCAAAATGCCTTTCTGAAAATACATGACTGGGGGTTGCTTCCTCCTTCCATCTACCCATGACCAGGAACATGTCAGAGGGTGAGGAAGAGTTCCTTTAGTTTTAGCAATTGTAGACCACCTTTCTGCCAAGGTGGTATCCAAAAATCAAAAACTTTAAGAAACCTTAAGCCATATACTGGATACTCTGTGTGTGTGTGTGTCTCTCTCTCTTTTTTGGAGAAGGAAGCACGAAGAAGTGTCCATGTACTGGTCAAGTTGCTCCCTCTGATATGTCCCCACCTTAAATCTTTTGTGTTCATTTGACAGTTGCAGTGTTCAACCCTACCATGGCCTGCACTCATCTCCCGTATTCTTTGGGTGCTCTTTTTAGCCACATCACTGTTTATTTAGCTCCCCATGAAGTGTAATTAATTAACATCCATCAACCACTTGGAGATCCTTGGATTAAGTAGGTGCTTGAGCAGTATAATGCATTTTGTCAATGCATGCCAGGGTGGGTGGGTGGGGTGAGAAAGAGGGTTTCCTGTCTCTCCTTGCTTCATAAAATCAAAGAGTGTCAACTGGCATGGAAATTTGGGAACAGGTGCCTAGCAGCTGCTTTAAAGAAATGTAACCATGTGCCAGTCTATGGCATATTCCCCTTCTTCCAAGGGAATAAGGTCACGTTAAAATAATATTGTTTTGTTTTGTTTCCTGTCTTAAGGCATGAAACTAGCTGCCTTTGACAGACATGAGAATGGGCACAGCCAGGCAAGGGAAATCTGAAATGACCTCCCAAAGCACCTCTATCATGCCTCCACCTCTCCAACTTTCTTCAAATCCCAGTTTGTCCATGAAGCCTTTGGCATAACACCTAGGTGGTCCCTGTGCCCAACTGCAACCAAGCCTCAGTACATTTAAATGGGAAAAGAGTGCATAGCCTTCCTCTATCCCCCTCCCTGCAATTTATATTTCCTTCCCCTTTAGACTGTAAGCTTCATGGGGCAGGGACCAAATGCACATTTACAAGAGGGGGGATACTTGGAATTGTTGTAGATCACAAGTTAATATGAGCCAACAGTGTGATGTGGCTGCAAAAAAGCAAATGCTATTTGGGGCGGCATTAATAGAAGTATAGCTTCCAAATTATGCAAGGTACTGGGTCCCCTCTATTCAGCACTGGTTAGGCCCCATCTTGAGGATTGCGTCCAGTTCTGGGCACCACACTTCAAGAAGGATGCAGACAAGCGTGTCCCTATGAAGAGAGACTGAAAGGACTGGGCATGTTTAGCCTGGAGAAGAGAAGATTGAGGGGAGACCTGATAGCACTCTCCAAATACTTGAAAGGTTGTAACACAGAGGAGGGCCAGGATCTCTTCTTGATCAACTCAGAGTGCAGGGCACGGAATAATGGGCTCAAGTTAGAGGAAGCCAGATTCCGGCTGGACATCAGGAAAAAAACTTCCTGACTGTTAGAGCAGTACAACAATGGAACCAATTACCTAGGGAGATTGTGGGCTCTCCCACATTAGAGACATTCAAGATGCATCTGGATAGCCATCTGTCAGGGATGCTTTAAGGTGGATTCCTGCATTGAGCAGGGGGTCGGACTTGATGGCCTTAGAGGCCCCTTTCAACTCTACTATGATATTATGATTCTATGATTCTAAAGGACTGTGCACATTGATGGCACTACTAAGTCCCACTACATCCCCATGACACTTGCCAACATTTCTATTTACTGGCCCTGTTTCTGAGCAACCTGACAGACTAGTAGGTGGGCCCTTCCCATGCCTGGGAATAAAGTGTTGGAGAGTGCTACACCTGTAAACAGGAACAGGGCCAGCTTCTCGGAGGTTACCACAGCAGGACCAGCAGACAACCCTCCAGCTAGCAGAGGCTGGGATTTGCCTGACAAAATGGTGGTACTTAATGAATGAGAGGGGGTTCTTTTGTCTCTGTCGGGTGAGGAGGCCTCTTCCATTGAATCGCTGAAGCAAGGTGGCTGGGAGGGGCAGGGGGCAAGGGACGAAGGAACAAGAACCTTCTGTTCCAAGGGGGCATTTCAGTTGGTACGTAGTGACCCCCCAACTCTCCTCATTCCCCGCTCATCTTCTGCTGTGCCAGCTGTACCCTCCCAATCCTGCCCCACTTTCCCTCCCTCCAACATTGGCACCAAATGAAGGGGTCCCTCCTGGCAGCTTCTCTGCAGAGATTAAGGCCTCGGTGTGTTTTCGCCTTTTCTTTACCCATCAGTGGCTGGGAACAGGAAACGTGATGCTAATTGACTTGCAAATTAATCATTTGTCCCTGTTCCTGATAATTAGTGCTAACGATTTTATATACCCCCACCCTTTTCCTCCCTTTCTTTTCCTCCTTTTTGAAGGGGTGTGTGTGTGAGAGAGAGAGTGTGCACTTTATTTTTCCCCTCCTTCAAATTTCAATGCCTTTTCAGCTGCCCCTACATAGCAAAATTATGTTGTTGGGGTAGGGATGGGGGGGGGGGCAGTGGGACAGGCCCAGGCAGCAGAACTCACAGCTGTTTATTTCCTTCCCACGATTTAATGCCAGGGTTTGAGTGCGTGCGTGTGTGTGAAATAAATGAGGATTTGGAGCAGGGAGAGGATGGAGGAGGTTAATCTGTGGTGGGCGTTTGATGCCCAGTCTGAAATGCTTTTGATTTCATCCATATGAAGAGTCCAAGAGATGAGCCAGGCAGGGCAACATTGCTGGGACAATAAGCCCTCTTGTTCAATGCCTGTTCTTTCATCCCATCACTGGTCTTTTATAGCAATGAAGGTCTGGGAGAAGCTGAGTGCTTGAATTGTGCAGGGAAAGGTGGGGTGGGGGAGCTTAGTGAAATCCTGTGACTCCCCCAATTTTAGCCAAAACATTCACCCCAGAGCCTTTTTAGAGCTGTAGCAAAGGGGCTGCCAGACAAGGTCAGGTGCCAGTATCCCCTCGATATACCTGTAATTCAAGCCCTACGAAACCTCACAGTCCATCCACCCTGACCCCTTGGTGAAAGCAGCAGTTCTTAGGCTGGTCTTGCATGGCAGCCAGAGTGGCGGCCTCCCTCTCCTTCAGTGGCTCCATGGAAATCAACTCGAGAAACAGAACCATCAGGATGCAGGATGAGGCTTCCAAAATTCTCTTCATCCAGTCTTGCCTCTGCATTAGGAACCCTCAGTTCTTCCATTAAAACAACAAACCCCACATTTTGTTGTGAGTGCTGGGCATGCACAGCTTGTTGAAGAATTTAATGTATCCGTATCGTTCCCAGATGCAGTTGGGTCAAAGCCCCACAAAAAAAGCATCCTCAATGCAATCATAGGCACTGCTCCATCAAGAATCTTTACCAATGTGCATGGGGGGATGTGGGCATCCACAAAACATTGCACAGGAGGGATCATGGTCCAATCATACAGTCTGATCCAATGGATATTGCTGGTTTTCTCCCTGCCATTGCTGAGCAGTAATAATATATGGTGTGCTGTAGTGGGAGACCAATAAATCGATGGAGGTGCAAGCTGAGGCAAACTGCACGTACTTCAGTTCTGGAACTAAGTTTAGAAATTGCCTTCATTAAACTGGAGTATAGGATGGAGCAATGAAGGGACATACCGGAGCGGGGGTCGGGGTCAGAGGACCTCTCATCCCAAACCATCAGTGCTAGTGTAGGAGCCATAGTAGGAAATCAGAACATGCACCTGCTACCTGCCCTGCTGTCAGAGAAGCGTGGTGCCATCTGTGACACAGAAAGGGCCACAAATGATGCTGCCGTGCCTCCATCATTCCAGGAAATCACAAGACAAACTTCAGCTGGTGAAGACATTGTATTGCTAGGGGGAAATGGCTATATTGTCTCCTAAGGTGGAACTATGGGCAATGGAGAACTAAGCAAGGCACAAGCGCTTGAATTATAGGGTGAGAAACCTCCCACCCTCCCTGCCACAGCAGTTTTGAGTGGGAGGGGAGAGGGAGAGAGGCATACCTTCCAGCCACCAGGTTAGCTCATTGGGTTAGCATCATGAAACAATTAACTCAAGAACACTTGTGGTGAGGGGGGTGTATTTTCCCCCCTGAGCATTTGCCAATGTCATCTGTGATTTTATAATTTAGAGCTAGAGGTCTGCACAAATGCCTTCTCAAAATTCTCCACTCTCTTTGTGTGCAGAGAAATTGGGGAAACAATTTCCCTGAGTTTCTCCAGGGGGAGGAGAAATTCCCCAGCAGTTTCTCACAGGCAAGGCTTACCACCAGCGGCGGGTGTAGCACAGCTCCTTTCTTTTTCCTAAGGGTGTTTCTCTTTTGCAGTATGTCCACTGTGTTGGCAGCCTGGCCCCAATTTGCACCCCCCACAATGCAGGTGCGAGGGGGGCAGTGTTGTATCCAGCTCCAGGGAAGAGGTGCAGCTGGTGCTGTGCCAATATCTGTCCTCTAGGTTCCTGAAAGTTTTTTCCCTCCTTTCTTAAGATCAGAGAATAGTAGAGTTGGAAGGGGCCTATAAGGCCATCGAGTCCAACCCCCTGATCAGTGCAGAAATCCACCTTAAAGCATCCCTGACAGATGGTTGTCCAGCTGCCTCTTGAAGGCCTCTAATGTGGGACAGCCCACCACCTCCCTAGGTCATTGGTTCCATTGTTGTACTGCTCTAACAGTCAGGAAGTTTTTCCTGTTGCCCAGATGGAATCTGGCTTCCTGTAACTTGAGACTCTTAAAGAGGCTTCTACTTTTCTGCTTCATTCACAGGATGTTCTATAGCTTATTTTGAATTCATTTTGGTGGTGTTTTTGAGCTTGATCACTGTGAGGTGGCTGAGGGTGCTGTGTGTGTGTTTTCTTTCTATTACACATTTCTCCTTCGCTCTGCAGCTTCCTAGGCTTGCTTGCACTTCCTGAGCTAAAAAGCCTTACAGGAGAAATCGCTCCATTGTGTTTTTCCCTGGACTTTAATTGAAATGTGGGAAGCCACGGAGGCTACAGGCTGCCTGAGTGAGGGTTGTACAAAGAAAGGCAGGGCACTCTCTCTCACACACACACTCCTCAGTAAGGTAAGCACAAGAACCCCAACCCAACCCATGAGAATTTTTTTGAAATTTTCTTCCCCTTTTAATTTATTTTCAAAGATGATTCCTTTTCTGAAAAATTGAGTGGGAATGGTCAAAAAATTGCAGAAGAAATTTTTGGAACAGTGCTACTTAGAGACATCCCCAAATATGGGACACTATATATATAACTTATGGATCATGCCCTATCAATATCAAACGGGAGCTGCTGGAGCATTAGAAGTTGTAAACTGCTGTATGAATGGTGGAATTTATTTATTATTTATTTTATTACATTTGTATACCACCCCATAGCCGAAGCTCTCTGGGTGGTTTACATAAGATTAAAACAATTAAAAACAATATACAAAAATTAAAACAGCAAAAACATACAATATACACATAATATACACATACATTGAAAACCACTGTAATACGTTTAAAAAGCTATAAACCTAAAAACAAAACAAACCCAGGCTCATCAGATATTGCTAAATGCCTGAGAGAAGAAGAAAGTCTTGACCTGGCGCTGAAAAGATAATAATGTTGGCACCAGGCGGGCCTCGTCAGGGAGATCATTCCACAATTGGGGGGCCACCTCAGAGAAGGTCCTCTCCCTTGTTGCCGACCTCCGAAGTTCCCTCGGAGTAGGCACTCGGAGGAGGGCCTTAGATACCATCAGGTATTGTGGTCCCAAGTCGTGTAAGGCTTTATAGGTTAAAACCAGCACCTTGAATCGGGCTCGGAAACATACAGGCAGCCAATGCAAGCGGGCCAGAGTAGGTCTTATATGCTCGAACCTTCTAGTTCCTGTTATCAATCTGGCTGCTGCATTTTGCACAAGCTGCAGCTTCCAACCTGTCTTCAAAGGCAGCCCCACGTAGAGTGCATTGCAGTAATCTAACTTGGAGATTACCAGAGCATGGACAACTGAAGCCAGGTTATCCCAGGTTATCCCAGTCCAGATAGGGGCGTAGCTGGGCCACCAACCGAAGTTGGTAGAAGGTACTCCGTGCCACTGAGGCCACCTGAGCCTCAAGTAACAGAGATGGTTCCAGGAGAACCCCCAAGCTACGAACCTGCTCCTTCAAGGAGAGTAGGAGCAGAACCACTGCAATGCAGTGCCTCCCACTCCCAACTCAGCCAGTCATCCCAGAAGGATACCATGGTCAATGGTATCGAAAGCCGCTGAGAGTTCAAGGAGAATCAACAGAGTCACACTCCCCCTGTCTTTCTCCCAACATAGGTCATCATACAGGGCAACCAAGGCTGATTAATCTTTGCTGATTAAAGTTGTGCTTTTCCTCTTTCCTGTTGGTTATATGGTTACATGCATCCCAAGCTTACAACAATGTTAATCAACCCAAAAACATTACAACTCCTCGTCCCAGTCCAAATTGAGCCTGCACAATCACTAGTCCATTTTAAGAAATAAACCTCTTGATGAACTTCCCCAAGGGTCTGACAACATTCCCTTTATTCGGCACTGGTTAGGCTCCATCTTGAGTATTGCATCCAGTTCTGGGCACCACATGTCAAGAAGGATGCAGACAATCTGGAGCGTGTTCAGGGGAGGGCAACAAGGATGATCAGGGGTCTGGAAACAAAGCCCTATGAGGAGAGCCTGAAAAAACTGGGCATATTTAGCCTGGAGAAGAGAAGATTGAGGGGAGACATGACAGCATTCTTGAAAGGTTGACACACAGAGGAGAGCCAGGATCTCTTCTCGATCAACCCAGAATGCAGGACACGTAATAACGGGCTCAAGTTACAGGAAGCCAGATTCTGACTGGACATCAGGAAAAACTTCCTGTCTGTTAGAGCAATACAACAATGGAACCAATGACCTAGGGAGGTGGTGGGCTCTCCCACATTAGAGGCATTCAAGAGGCAGCTGGACAACCATCTGTCAGGGATGCTTTAAGGTAGATTCCTGCATTGAGCAGGGGGTTGGACTCGATGGCCTTATAGGCCCCTTCCAACTCTACTATTCTATGATTCTATGATGGTGCACATCCTTCTCTGGGAGAGAACGAATATCAGCAAAAGCTCTTTCATTACAAACACTGTTATCACCAGAGGAATTGGTTACTATCTTTATTTAGTCTTCCTTGTGGAGTGGATAAACATTTCGGCTACTTTAAAGACAAGGATTATGAAAGCAAAAGAGATTGATCCTTTGTGTAATTAATGCTTGGAAGGATGGTCACAAGAAAACCCCAGAATTTCTTGAATTGACTAAATATCAATGCAAAGGACACAACCTTCACATGGTCAGAACTTTACTTAACTTTCAAAAACAAGGTAATGATTCTACCAGCATGACGTTGAACAAAGAATCCATGAAGTTCAACATGGCACCACCAAACGTCATCCCAAGGTTGGCAGATATTTTGGTGGCCTTCCAGAAATTATGGCCTATCGATATGGAGAAGCAAATGGTCATGTTTGGAACCAGTTGAACCATCAGGAGCCATCACTCAAAGCATAGAGCATGCAGAATCCCCAGCATCTCCAGGGTAAAGGACTTGAAGCTGGGAAAGACCCTTCTTCACTGTCTGAGACCTCGGAGAGCTACTGACAGTAGAGTAAACAATGCTGGGCTATATGGACCTATATAGAAAGTAGATTCTCTGAGAGGGCCCATACACCTGTGATACAGCACAAAGTCCCAGTTGTCAAACTCTGAGATATGTGTTCATGTGTGTATGTTCCGAGGCTCCACAGAATATACCCACCATCAATGTTTCTTCCGTTGAATGGAATGGGCTGCTTGGACTGTGGCGAGCCTACTGCCATCCCCACCTGCCACCAAGACTACACGCAACCTTTACTCTACAATTCTGCCCCTCTAGATGGAGTGGTGTTTGCCGGAGTTGTTCACCACAACCTACCATCCTCTCCAGCTGATGTGATTCCAAAGGTTATAGATGATTGAATCAGAAAGCTAAGCAGAAAAAACATCAATTTAAACTTAAGTGGTTGAGAGCTATTTTTGACTATGGTGCCCTACAACCTGAGTCCACATTCACCAAGGGCAACGGGTTTCACCTTCCACCCTGCCCCGAAAATTCAGCACACACATACACACACACACACACACTTCAGTTTCTGGGGAAAACATTGAGCCTGACTGAGGCACAATTTCAGCATATACATTGCAATTTTCCATCTCTTTCCCCACAACAGAAAATTGGAATTCTAGATGTGAGAGCTAGGGATGCTTCCAAATTCTCTTCATTCAAATTTCTCCCTAGTCTTAGGGTTCCTATTTCCATGCATTAGGAATTATCCTCCATGGCACTTGTTTTATTTCCAAAATTTGTACAGAGGATTGAGCATGCATGTGCAGTTTGCCACAGCTTCCACTTCCTTGGCTTAATTTGTGTCTCCCCGCCCACACTCCACATTAATAAGGTGCACTATGAAGAAGCAGTCTTGATGTGAACATCTGCAAGTTTATTTTTCTGTGGTGTGTGCACTTGTGTGCATTGATAAAACTGCCAAAAGCCATCTTGAGGTGACCACATTTCATCTCCAATGCTCCAGTGCTCCACTGCACAACTTGAAGTATTTCTAAAATTAATTCTGGAATTGGATAATGCTCAGTTTGCCACAGTTTTTGGCTTCTTTCCTTTATCTGCATCCTCCCTCCCTTCCTTATTACTGATTCACTTATGTGCATTGATAAAACATTGCAAGAAAATTCTCAGTGTGATCTTACATATGATGCCAGCACAATTCCTTGTGTCCTTGTTTACTGGTACAGGTCAGTATTCCCTTCATATTTATTTATTTAAAATGCTTCTATGCCACTTGACATTCCAGGTTTTCCAAGCAGTTTACATAAAAACACATATAATGCAGTATAAAACCAACATAAACCAGTATAAAAGAAATACCTCAAAACATTACTACAAAACAGTAAAACAGAGCACTGTAATGATTGATTATACAAATCAGGAACATACACAACACTATTTGTCAAAGCCGTTCCTCAGAACTCCATCACACCAGCAATTTACTGCACTCTCGCCATGCCTGGTGTGCGGATTTGGAGCATGGTACTCACATGACGCTGTGCCTGACCTGCTGTCATCCTGCTTTTTCCCCAGCCTTTCCTAGAATGCTAAAAGTCTGGATTATTTTCCCTAAGTGCATTTAACGCACCTGAAGCCGTGTAGTTTTAAAAGAACTGGGGGCTTGAATGGATTGCATCAGGTCCTTGCAGGGAAAAGCAATCTCTCCCAGCAGTCGGCTCAAAGCTTCAATATAAAACCAAAACCTTGAAACCCAGGCTCGAAAGCGTGTTTTGTTTTGGTTTTTAATCATACAAGGTCTGAATCTCTGCAGAGACAAGGTTGTACTCCTGTTGCATAAATTATGCTATTTCCAAGTGTCCAAAGTCCAGATATGAAACACTTGACAAAAGACTTCTTGAAGCTTTGGAAACTAATTTTATTCTGCGCAGAATAGGTGACCTCTGGACGCTAACGCTGCTTTCCAGAGTCACACCACACCAAGGTTCAAACAATGCTTTTATACTCCAAATGTTACACGTCATCAGCCCTCATCCCATTGATTTATAGCCCCAGTGACATCATTTGGCCAACTCTATTTTACTCTCGAGTAGTTCCATGTAGTGGCCAGATGTGCCGTTGCATTGCCATGTGTGATTTTACTTGTACCCAGAGATGCTTTGCAACGTCTCTTCACTTCTATCATTCCCTTATATGGTCATTTTGTCCCTCTAAGTCAGGTAGCTTACACACGTCCTTGATTATGCATAATGGGAGTCTGACCTGGAGAAGAAGGAGCAATGGTGATATTGACAAGCTCCTAGTTCTTGCACCGCCAAATCTCTTGCAAGCAGCTTGACTTTTGCAGAAATTGATTCAATGGACAGGCAGTGGGGAATGGGCATTTGGGGTGCTGTGTGTGGACGGTTTGGGTGTGCGTGTCAGCAGACACATGTAGGATGCATGTAAGATGCGTGTAAGATGCGTGTCAGGGGAAATGGACGTGTTTTGGGGTGAAAATTACAGATCAGATTTTTACAACACTCTCTCGATGCCCCCAGAGAGCCAGACTAAAAGGTCCTTCCATTTTTGCCCAGCAAATAGGCGGTCTGGTTGAAGTACTCATCTGACAGGACCTGACTGGAGGAAGGAAGGGGAGGGGAGGAGTGGAGTGGAGTGGAGTAGAGTGGAGTGGAGTGGAAGAGCAAAGGAGCAACGGAGCAAAAGAGCAGCTATTCGGGTAAAAGGGAACATAAGCTTGACGCGCTTTTGCCTCAGAGGTAAAAAAAAATGGAGGCAAATGGGGGGGATCCAGACCAAACCGGGGGGACTATGCACAGCCCTAAACGCGGCACTACTGCGAACTAGGCTGCGATCCTGTGAGATCTCGCAGGATCTCGGCCTGGTACGCAGTAGCACCGCATTTCCAGGCAGAGGCAGCGGTGATGGAGGTAAGTGGGGAGGGCCCTGCAAGTCCCCCCCTGCCCAGCCTTGCAAGGGCCAGGGAGGAGTTTGCCTTCCCCCCTCCCCACTCACCTCCATCGCCGTTGCTGGTCCTCGTTGCCACCACTGCAGCTCCTCGCTGGCAACGGCCGCCTCTGCCTGGAAAGGTGAACCCTACTGCGAACTAGGCCGCGATCCTGCGAGATCTTGAAATCGAGATCTCGCAGGATCGTGGCCTAGTACACAGTAGTACCACGTTTTTCCAGGCCAAGGCGGTGATGGAGGTGAGTGGGGAAGGGGGAGGGAGGCAGCTGTGTCCAGATCCAGATCCCGGGACCAGTTCAGACTGATCCGGACCTCCCGCGATCTGGATCTGGGATCCGGAGGTCTGGATCAGCCTGATCCGCTCCAGATTCAGGATCCGGATCCAGTCACAGCCCTAATATACAGATATGTTAAATGTACTAACTTCAGTTAATAAATAAGTTAATACATCCATTTGTTTCTTTTTAGTTAATTTTTTTGTTTTGATTTTGATTTTCTTTCTGTTGGTTTGTTTAATTTTGTTTTGGAAAATCAGTAAAAACTTTAAATATCATGATTGATTGCAAGTTATGATCAGGGGGTCTGAAAACAAAGTCCTGTGAAGAGAGACTGAAAGAACTGGGCATGTTTAGCCTGGAGAAGAGAAGGTTGAGGGGAGACATGATAGCACTCTCCAAATACTTGAAAGGTTGTCACACAGAGGAGGGCCAGGATCTCTTCTCGATCAGGGCCGTGCAGAGGGGGGCCAGTGGGGCCAGTTGGCCCGGGGTCCACGATTTTGAGGGGGCACTCCGATGAGACGGATCTAGACGGAGAGGCGGGTAAGAAATAAATCGTTGTTATTATTATTATTATTATTATTATTATTATTATTATTATTACGCTACTGCTTCTGTTGTGTAAGCAGCCCATCGAGAAGCGAGGAGCCCGCCTTGCGGAAACAGCACAGAAGCCGTCCGTCGTGAAATTCTGAATGTGAAGTGATGTGTTACATCTTGAATAAAAGTGCTTCCCATTTCCTTTTTTTATAAATTGTTCTAGTTCATGTATGTATTTAGCACTGAATCAGTGCAACTGATTAAAAAATACTTAATGAGAAAACCATGTTTTCTTTCTGGCAGATCCGACCTCCAGTTGTCAGTAGCATTTCAATTTGTCAGTCACACCATTGCTTTAATCCCATTTCCCCTTTTGCATTGGGACTTGCAGCCTGTGCTTGTAACTCCCGCCCCCCGCCTTCCATTTTCTCTCTCAAGCAGTGGCCCGCCTTGTTCCATGGACTCCCCCACCTCCAAGAATCTCAGAAGAGAAGTCTATAAAACTAAAACTACCTCCACAGGCCCGTGTCTGCTTGGCTTCTACAGAGTTAATTGCACAGGAACCCCTGCCTGTCCACACTGAGGGTCTTTTTGTCTGCCCAAGAATCACTTGACCTTAAGGTCTCCCTGGCTACGACCTCCAGTCCCTCAGAGGGTCCTGCTCTATGAATGTCAATTTCATTCATGAAGCATCATGGAGCGGTACGACGGCTGCGGCAAGAAGGAAGGTGCGTTGGGGTTGGACAGCCAGAATCCTTAGAGTTTGCAGGGCCTGTCATTCTCAGAGCAAATCAACGAAAGGCAGGACAACAGGGCCCATGAAAAGCAAAAGAAGACCTTGGGGATGGATGAACCCTGATCATAAACCAGTCAAGATGGGCCTAAGCCCAGCAACTCATAGTTCGCTGTTGTGTTAACGTACTCCTGTAGCATGAAGTTTCCTCTGATGACAGACAGCTTTGACCGTTTGCTGGAAATGTCAGCTTCTGTCTCAAGCCTCTTGGTCTGGAGTTCTGAAGTTTTTTCTCTCCCAGGCACACTGCCCTGCCCAAACCTCCCCACTCTTGATAACAATTTTTAATCTTGTGGATTCCAAATTCAGTTTGAATATTGAAATTCAAAAATAAGTTATGCAGCATCTGGCACCTGATAAATGAATATCATCTATCAGGTAGTAGATGTTGCATACTATATCTCATATTTATTATTAAATTTCAAGCATTCAAAGAATAATTGAATTTGTAATTTGAAACATCACATCTTTATTCATTGTGATGATTACTACTGGTATTTACAGTCTGATAAGCTGTGGTTGAACTCTGAGATTCAGTACATAGTTGATTCACTGCTGCCAGTTGGTTGACAGCAAGAGGGGGAGAAGAGATAGGTGGCTGCATGTGTCCCACGGTCCTCCCTAGGGCACCCTCCCTCCCTCCCTGTGTTTTTGTTAACTCCTCGTAAGTCACAATATTTTGTCCTTCTTTGCCTGGGGGGGGATTAAGTGAATTGTTTAATGTAGTTACTTTTCATGTTCAGCTCCTTCCCCAGTATATCTTGAAGTTAAATCTCTGTGTAAGGAATGGATGCGTGTTGTCTCTAGCCCAACATGCATGTAATTGCAGGCCCATGGAGACGAATGAACAAGGCAAATATGCAGTGCAGAACCTGGCCTTGTTGGATAATATATCGTAGGGCAAAAACGGTTTTCTAGTATGTCTTAACCAAAAGACTAATAAACCTTTTGGCTTTTAAATGAATGGAGGATTGTCTTTCGGAGTGTTCAGAAGAGAAGAGCTTTCACCAATGTGTAGTAGGGGCAGCGGCGATAGATGTGTTATACCTATCCCAAATAGATAGATAGCATTTGACAAGCCTTTCACCTCTCCTTTTATGGCCCACTAACTGTTTAAAGAGGAGGAAGGTGAAGGATGAAAGTAAACAGACAGTTCTTGCAACTCAGGGAAATAAGCTGGGGATTCACCCCCGCCCCCCGCCCCAATCGATGATTCTATCAGCCTTTGTTTTCTCCCACATTCACATTTTTTAAAATGGCAAATTCTTTCCATCCCATATATGAAGGAATTTGTACATTTTGATAAAGTCTTGTAAAAAAATGAACCAAAGTGAAATTCTCACTCATCTGTACAGGCCAAATTCAGTGAGAACAGCTATTCCCAGCATGGAGAGGACCATGTTATGCCTGCGTGACATCCAGCTGTTAAAGATGTGGGGAGGGGGGGAGGGGGCGGTCCTGATTCAGCACCGCAAATACTCTGCTTGAGTACACCAGGATTCAAATCCAGAATTTTAGGAGCTAAGGACTCAAAGTCCTTGGCTTGGAAGGACAAATTTGTCCATTTTAGTTTCTCCTGCATTTGATTTTTTAGTTTTTTACATCCCACTTATTAAGAAATTTTGTTAAGTTCTTAGGAACTTTTGATAAGTTCTCAGGGAGTTATTTTTAAGATCCTAATGTGTTTTAGTTAACTAATTTTTATGTTCATTTTATCTTTAGCTTCTTAAAAGCAACTATTTCTTCTTTATCCTTTAATAGATATACCGGATTAGAAATGGAAGTTGATTCGGTCCTTCACCCCCTGCCCCCGGCCACTACACACTCACCTGAAGATTCAGTGTGGGTGTGGCAGCTAGAGTACTGGACTGGGGCCTGGGAGGTCCAGGTTCTAGTCCCCACTTGGCCATGGAACCTCACTCTAGATTCCTTTGGGCCAGTCACAGACTCTCCACCCAACCTACCTCACAGGGTGAGTGTTATGAGGATAAAATGGAAAGGAGGATGATTATGTATGCCACTTTGAGTTCCTTGGAGGAAAAAAGGCAGGATACAAATGCAATAAATAAATAAATAAATAAATAAATAAATAAGGTCTGAGAAAGGGACCTCTCCTACTCCTTAAATCTTTAAGGACATAAGGATTAAATGAAATGAGAGTGGTGGCAGGCAGCATATCTCTGGAATATAGACAAAGGTCTATTTTGCATGCTGTCCTGCCTCACAGGGCAGGAAGTCCAGACACGCTGGTTTGTCCCAGGTGCCACCACAGAAAAGGCTATCTCCTTTGTATATAGAATCATAGAATCATAGAACCATAGAGTTGGAAGGGGCCTCTAAGGCCATTGAATCCAACCCACTGCTCAATGCAGGAATCCACCTTAAAGCATGTCCAGTTGCCTCTTGAATGCCTCTAGGGAGGGAGAGCCCACCACCTCCCTAGGTAATTGGTTTCAATGTCGTATTGCTCTAACCATCAGGAAGTTTTTCCTGATGTCCAGCCGGAATCTGGCTTCCTCTAACTTGAGCCCCTTATTCCGTGTCCTGCATTCTGGGTTGATCGAGAAGAGATCCTGGCCCTCCTCTGTGTGACGACCTTTCAAGTATTTGAAGAGTGCTATCATGTCTCCCCTCAATCTTCTCTTCTCCAGGCTAAACATGTCCAGTTCTCTCAGTCTGTCCTCATAGGGCTTTGTTTCCAGACCCCTGATCATCCTCGTTGCTCTCCTCTGAACACACTCCAGCTTGTCTGCATCCTTCTTGAAGTGTGGTGCCCAGAACCGGACGCAATCCTCAAGATGGGGCCTAACCAGTGCCGAGTAGAGGGGAACCAGTACCTCGCACGATTTGGAAGCTATACTTCTATTAATGCAGCCCAAAATAGCATTTGCTTTTTTTTTGCAGCCACATCACACTGTTGGCTCATATTCAGCTTGTGATTTACAACAATTCCAAGATCTTTCTCACTTGTATTGATTAGCCAAGTATCCCACTCTTGTAACTGTTCATTTGGTTTCTTTTTCCTAGGTGTAGAACTTGGCATTTATCCTTATTAAATTTCATTCTATTGTTTTCAGCCCAGTGCTCCAGTCTATCAAGATCACTTTGGAGTTTGTTTCTGTCTTCCAGGGTATTAGCGATCCCACCCAATTTTGTGTCATCATAATGTGCTTCTACTACCAAGGCTAGTCAGCAGTGCCTCATTTGAAACTCTTGATGTCCAGGCAGGATCCTTCAGATACTGGCATCCCAACTGGTTTAGGGCTTTAAAACATCACCAGCATCTTGAATTGGGCTCGGATGGCATGAAGGAAGTGGATAAAAAAAAAATGCTTCCAAGAACACCATAACTCCCACCTAGAACACTAGAACGTCATCCTAACATAGAACTCCCCTCTCCCATGGGCAGGCAATGGGAAGTTCTCCTACATGCAAAGCCTAAGTAGTTTGTAGCATTCACAGCCACAACAGGTAGTGATGCCCCTTCGCCTGGATGACTTTCTGAAATGAATGGAGAAATGTAGGGAAGAGGAGGGGGAGGGGTCTCTCCACTGCCACTAGGAAGGATAATTAAATGGAGCAGCCTATTCAGAACCAGTTTACCTCTGAATGCCAAATGCTGGAGATGAGCAGCAAGAGAATGCTGCAGCCACCAGGCCTGCTTGAAGCTTCCCAGGGGCAGATGGCTGGGAACCAAAGGCTGGGTAGCTGGCCGAAATCTAAGACCCTTCCCTGTTTCTCCCAGTTCCATCCTTGCCCATTAAATCTCCACAAACTCTGCTCCACTTGATATGGATGTGAATGCACACATGCAGCTTTAACAATGAGCTAATTGCCAAGGAGTGTTGAAAGAGGGGCATTGAGAAATTTCACCTCCGACAACTTGACCCAGGCTAATGACTGTTGAGTCTGAATGATCTTGTTTAGCCCCAAGAGCTGGGAGCCCCTCTCTCCTCCTCAGCCACCTTAAACACTGCCACACCTGGCCTGGCTTTCCCTCATTGTGCCCCTGTGAATGGGGCTCCGCTGAAAAGAAAACAAGCTTTGATTTTTTTATGGACTTTGCAAAATTAAGTGGGGGCAGGGAAAGGAAAAGCAAGAAATCTCCAATAATCCCCATTTGCTGCCCTTGACCAACAGCATTCTCCCCTCTTGGGACCTTAATTTGCGGGGCCAGCATTTCAAGTGGTGCCCGCCCCACCTACCCCACCCCACCCCCGACACATCTCCACAAGGCCTCGAGAAGTTATCCTTGGGCTGATGGGAAAAAACGGCCACGCATAATAACGAAGCACTCCAGTGTACAGGAGGCCATCTGAGGAGGATTAAAGGATTATAATTAAAACTCGTTTTATGGAGCCAGTGTGGCATTGGCACACTATTTGCAGGCCCACTCTATGCAGTTGATAAATGGGAAATAAATTTTAGCACAGCCTGAAATAGCAACAACGCAATCATATTTTTAGTCTCTCTCTCACGTTGCTGGGGCTACAACAAGTCCTATTTAAAATAAGCAGGGCTTCATGCACCTGGTTCATTTAGGCAGGATTGCAGCTGGGGGCTGCAAAGGAAGAATTTGCCCCCTTCTCTCCCCCCCTTCTGCAAATGTTGAAAGCCATTTCAATTTCCCCCTGCTTTTTCTCTGGGCTTGTGACTATTTTTCAACATTGACACCCAGTGTTTTTCAGTTTGTTGGGGATAGTTATTATCTTATTTGAAAGCTGTATAGTCTATCATGAGATCAAATCATCTGCCAAGCAGTTTACAACAGATTAAAACAATATGATACAAAGCGGGGTGGGGAGAGATGCTTGAGGCTCGCTTCTCCCCGGGTTACTGATGATCCTGCCAATGTTGCTACTGATCTTGTGGGGTCTAGAGTGACCAGATACAAAAGAGGGCAGGGCTCCTGCAGTTTTAACTGTTGTGATGAAGAGGGAATTTCACCAGGTGCTGCATGCATACAAATGTCACCTGCTGAAATTCCCTTTTCTGCACAACTGTTAAAGATACAGGAGCCCTGTTCTCCTTTCCATGGGGTCACCCTAGCACTCCATGATGACCCCAAGGGAAGTCCTACATGCAGTACTTTCATGCAATGGTAAATTATTTTCTTATGTCGACAGACTGGGTTCATTGGTTGTTTTCTTCCATATTGTATGGCTCAGTTATCTTGTCAGGGAAGAAGACAACCAATGAACCCTTCCTAAGGAGGAAAACAACCCTTTTTATGGAAGAAGACAATGCATGCAAGCGCTGCATGTAGGATTTTTCTTGGGGTCATTACAGACCCCACAAGATCAATAGCAGCAGCACATCCATAAGCATGTGGAATTTATTAAGATTTCCCTAGCTCCCTGATAAAATTTTCATTGAAAACATGAGAACATGACCAGTGAAGAACATGAGAGGTGGCCTGCACCTCATCACAGTACAGGGGAAGAACTGATCATTTCAAGTCGGGGCATTGAACCTCTTCTAGCCCAATGTCAGCGAAGCTCTCAGGGGCCAGACTGCACGGCGGGGCCAAGATACCCAAAATTCCAGCATCACTTAGCTTAAAGCCTTCGGAGAGGCATCTCAACCTTTTAAAATGGGAGGAAACCGTACAAAAGTTGGGAAACCAAATGGTCAGGTAAAGGGAGCGTGGCCATGTGGAGAATTCCAGAAGGCCAGAGTGGGCCTGTAGGAGGGCTAGATTTGGGCCCCACCAGGCCCGTGTTACTTACTCCTGATTTACAGGGGCTCTAATATCTCTCTCTTAGCAATGCTTAGAGGGTCAGACTTCAAAACATGCCAGAGAAAAAGGTGTTCTGTATTTGGGAACAGATAGCCAACAGAAATACCAATCTGTGCGGATGTTGCAGCCATACCTAGGCTGCCTCTACAAGAGTGATTTAAAGCTCTTTCAAGGCGCATTAAAAAAAATTACCTCTACAACAAGAGCGATTTAAAGCTCTTTCAAGTCTCCTTAAAAAATTACCTCTACAAGAGAGGAGCGCAAATCAGGAGTACAGGCGGGTTTTAGCTCCTTTTATTCACATTTTCACATTCGCATTAAATAGCGAGGTTTTTTCCCCTCCGGAGTTACACCGCCTTATCCTACAGGCGGGGAAGGGGGGGGAGGGAGGCAAGGAAAGCGGGGAGAGGGGCATTGAAAAGAAGATGATTTTCTTTTCTTTTGCTGCCTAGGAAAGGCTCGGTTAAACACACACACACACACCGACTAAGGTCCCCTCTACAAGGATTCACTTTTGCGCCCGGTTAGGCGATTATGCGTATAATCGCTGAAGCGCATTTACACCTAATACCTCTGCACGAGAGGCGGTGAGAGGCGGCGAAGCGCATTAACGGATGACCAAAATGCACTTTACAAGTAGTTCATGCGCATAAGTGCTTGTTCACATAGTCAAAATGCGCTTTAACGGCCGTAGCAAAATAAAACTTGAGATTAAACGTGCATTCGATAATGCGCATAATCGGAGAGATAACGCGCCTCTACGCCCGATTTGCGCTCCGTTCTTGTAGAGGTAAATTTTTTAAAGCGCCTTGAAAGAGCTTTAAACCTCTCTTGTAGAGGCAGCCTTAAAGAGTCTCTTCCACCCACCTTCCTTCCCTCCCTTGCCGTCCTCTCCTGCTTTTTGCTTGTCCAACTGGGGGATTAGCCAGTCCTGTTTCCCTGCCAGGAGAGAGCGGGGGAGTTCGGATCAGCTCCGCGGCCGCACATGGGCAAGAGGAAAGGCAGAGCCTGAGGAGGAGGAGGGAGAAGGGAAGAGGGAAGGAAGGCCACGTTCAGCGGCCACCGCCGTGCCTGCACGCAGAGATGTGTGTAGGTATTAGGCGTAAACACGCGTGCAAGGTAATTTGCATAATCGGGGAATCGGGCGTCAAAGGGACTGCTTGTAGAGGGGACCCTAGAGGCTGGGTTCCACCACATCTTGCAGAGGTCCGTCTGGCAGCCACCAGGAAGAGTCCCTTTCCCTGAAATAGTGACACATGTGGCCACCTATTATAGTTTAGCCATATGTTGAAAACGTGTCTATTTGCCTTTGCATTTGTTGATTTATAACACCTGTCCTGTGATTGTTTAATTCACAGCTGCTGGTTTTATTGGTATTTTTTGTTTTTTGTTTTTTTGTGTTGTTTTGTAAATCATTAGTTTTAGCCTAATGTAGATTTGTATTGTAACCTTAATATTGCAAACACCTGGATATGTTGTAAAGGACAAATAGTATACAAATGTTTTCCAATGAATGAAGACCCTCCATGACTGTGGCAACCATGGGGAAGGATCATGGCTCGTGAGCTAGCCCATAAGCATGTAAAGCAATATCTAGGAGTCTCTGTTTAGCTGAGAATTTAGCTTGCTTCCAATACCTAGGAATCAGCTTCACTAAGAACACATTTTGTAACAGTTCTCTCTTCCAGGCAGACCAGTGCAGATCTGTTCTCACCTGAAATGTGGTAAGGCAAAAGTGGTGCGTCCCCACATCTTTCCAACAGCTCACCTCCACCTCCATGCATGTCAGGGATGATTTAAGGTGGATTCCTGCATTGAGCAAGGGGTTGGACTTGATGGCCTTAGAAGCCCCTTCCAACTCTACTATTCTATGATCCTATGATTCGATTGGGCTGGGAGAGAGATGGGCACTCCCCTTTCTATAGGGACACACAGGTCCCCTCTACAAGGATTCACTTTTGCACCTGGTTAGCCGATTATGCACATAATCGCATAAGCGCATTTACGCCTAATCCCTCTGCACGAGAGGCGGCGAGAGGCGGCGAAGCGCATTACCGGATGTCCAAAATGAGGTTTACAAGTAGTTAATGTGCATAAGCGCATATTCACGCAGTCAAAATGCGCTTTAACGGATGGAGCAAAATAAAACTCACGATTTAACGCGCATTCGATAATGCACATAATCGGAGAGATAACACGCCTCTACACCCCATTTGCGCTCCGCTGGTGTGGAGGTAAATTTTTTAGTGAGACTTCAAAGAGCATTAAACCTCTCGTGAAGAGGCACCCACAGATGAGAATAAGGAGCACAGCAGATGTTGCCCAACTCTTTTTGTGAACCAGCCGCAAGAAAAAACAATTCTCCTCTTCTTAGACCAGCAGTGGGCAACCTTCCGCTCACCCAGGCCATGGAGTCTTTAGCTCCCTCCACAGGCCCTCCCCTAGTCCCTTCTCCCTGGCCTGGAGGTCTCTGGGACTTGGGGAGGAGGCAGGGAGACGGATCTCATGGCTGTCTCTGACCCTGCTTGGAGCTCCCCCCCCCTCCCAAGGACAGGGCAAGGGGAGATTCCTTGACTTAGCACCCTGCTCCACTTCCCAACTGGGGGTCATTCCTCCAATCCGTGCCTCAGTTAGGGTGGCTTTTCTAGCCTGGGAACTCCGGCAAGCAGCAAAGTCAGGTTGATAGCTGAACTGCAGGTGGGGAAGTCTCAGGTAGCTAGCCTGCTAGGAAAGATATCCAGCCCCAGAGCCCCTGTCATCCTCAGTAGACAATCCAGACCTCAAGATCCCAAAGACAGCTGCACATGGCAAAGCACCTGCTTGGCAGGCCAAGCTTCCCATCCCCATCCTTTGGCCTCTTCTTCTCCACAGGCTCTCAGGGAGCAGGACACGCTGGCTGACATCTGAGAGAGTCGCCACTCCTGGTCAGCAGAGGCAGCACGAGGTCTGACAACTGACAATGTTGATGAGTTGCTGCTAGCAAAGTCTACAGAGCAGCAGAATGAAGTGGTAGAGTCCTGGGGGGAGTAGAATGGACTGCATCATTGCAGGCAAGGGATCCCCTTTTCATTGCTCTCCTGTTAAAAGAGAAAAACCGAACTGCCTGCTAGGGAGAAAGGTGAGAAACCAGCCCTTAGCCTGTTCCTCTGTTTTTCTATTTTTAAAGCATTCACAGCTGTGATTTCCCCAACAAGCCTCTGAAGTGGTACAGTCCTGCCATCTCAGGAGTCTACCAACTTATTCTGCCACACTGGTAGATCTGGCCTTTGACATCCCAATATGTGTTTCCTGCTTTCCCTTTGTGACACTGGGAGGTCCATTTTGATGACATCTGGCTTGCTTTCTCTCCCCCTCCCCAAAGCACAGCTGCTGGGAAGCTGAGGAATCCATTAGTTAGCCTTAAGCGCATTGTACGACGCCAAGGCATCCTGAATGCCCTCCACCAAGTCCTCCTGGGCTAGCTGACTAGGCCGGAGTGTTTACATAACCTAACTTCTCGCTATTGTGGCCGTGTTGTACTATGCAGTTTGGTAACAAATTGGTGTGACCAGCTGAGCAGGACAGGAGGGGCACAACCCACCCAGGATGCCTTGCAGGGCATAAAGGAAGCAGCCGCCACTGCCTCTGTATTCTTCGATGCCGGATTAAGTGGCAGAGTTTCTAAAATTACATCCCGGATCATGTGCCACCACTTTCAGTTCCTTCCGTTCATTTGCTCCTTCCCTGTGACTGATGGACGTTGATAAAATACCATAAAAATCCAGCCCAGATCTCATGCACACAATTGCATCAGGTTCTTTTGCATTTTACTGATGCACACGCAAGGTATCTTGAAACAACCACACAGTCAATCACATCTTTATGGTGCCAGAACAGGTCCCCTTTTGGGACTGACAGGTGAGATATAAATATTTCAATAAAGCAAATAAATAAGAGGTTGCTTTTTTGTAGTGTTTTGTCAGGGCACACATTGGTAATGGGGAGTGTGGAGTAGACACAGATGAGCTGAAGGACTTGAAAGCTGCTGTAAACTGTACATGCGAAGTCCTCCTGACAAAATGCAGAAACAAAAAAAAGGGGGCAAAGAATTCTTGTGTTCTACATTGGAAACCAGGGCAGGATCTACACTACTGCTTTATAACGGTATTGAAGTGCACTGACAACTGTTGGGGCCCAGGACACATTCCGTATACCAGGGTTAAACCACTTTCAAAGTGTTATATCCTGCTTGGTGTAGATCTGGCCCAGACCAGCTAATTCAGAACAACTTCAGAGGGAAATTTGGAGGAGGAGAATGTGTTGGATTCCTCTCCCTCCCTCTCTTCTTTCTCTCATGTTGCAAGGCTTAATAGCAAAGGGGGATGGAAGGTCAGAGGGGGTACATCAGAAGAGCCCTGAGGCTGGATCAGACCAAGGGTCCATCTCGTCCAGCACTCTGCTCACACAGTGGCCAACCAGCTACCTACATGAAATCCACAAGCAGGACAAGAGTGCAACAGCAACCGTATTGCCCATGATCCCCTGCAACTGGTGTATATAGACTTACTGCCTCTGATACTGGAAGTGATGTTTGAGTCTCAAAACAGATTGTTTAGGTTAAGAAGTCAACTTTATAGACCTTATATGGTCATTCAGATCAGGTTTTCAAACTGACATTGATCAAAATGTTCTACATAATTTCAAAAACAGAAGAGTCCCTGTCTCCCCACAGGTTGAAGCTCTGGATTTGAACAATTCAACGTTTCACATTACAGAATCCTGCTAAAAATTTGAGATCTCTTTTCCGTGTTTTAACAATCATCTCCTTCTTGGTGGCCACTGCCAGGTTGTGGCTGGCTCCCTCTCAGCTGCTCTTCCGCAAGCAGGCAAAGATGCTGTTGTACAGGCCTTCTGCACATAACCTGGTCTGTTGGGGTGGGTGCTTCTTCTTCTGCTGCTGCTGCTGCTGCTGCTGCTGTTGTTGTTTTTGTTGTTGTTGTTGTTGTGTTTTAATCTTGTTTTAATGTATTTATTTTATTGTTTTTATCAAGTTTTTGTTTTTTCTTGAAAAAATGCTTTAGTTTCTATAATTGTTAGCAACCTTGAGTGCCATTTCATTGAAGATGGGGTCCAAATTAAATAAATAAAATAAATACATACACAATGCCTCAAGTTGTTCCAGCTCCTAAGACATCTCAAATTCCCCGAAGTGTTGCTGCCAGCTGCTGCCCGGTCAGGGACAGGTGTGCGCCCACCGAGCTCCCTGCCTCTAGTGCCACCTCCTGTCCGAAGTGCCACCTGCAGGGACCCCCGCGCCTCTCCAGCAGGGTCTCGCGGGCCAGCCAGCCACCTCTGTGACAGATGACCCGCTCTCAAAGGGCCCCGGCGGCCTCTGGCCGACCGAAGAAACTGCGCCGGCTGGCTGCGCTTGATGGCATTCCAGTAGACTCTGCGCCCGCTCAGCAGGCCAGGCGGCCCAGCCCTGCATGGCGAGTGATGGATTTCGTGCGCATTATGTCTCCTCTTCCTCATCGGTATGCAAAATAGGATGCAGACCGCCTCGGATGTACCATGGAAACCAAAGTGCTTGATGAGAACTGGAGGAGGGAAGAGCCAGCGAGACATGGGGGGGGAGAGTGGGAAAACTCTCTTCTCCTCATGCCATTCCCCCCACCATTTGCATAATGCCATGTCCCCCTTCCTCCAGACACCACCTGTATTGTTTATAGAAGACAGAGGAGAAAAGAGGAAGAATGTAGAAGATGGGGAGGCGGGGAGGGAGAGAAAGAGACAGAAGGCCAAGTGGGTGGGGGGAGGAGGAGGAGGAGGGGGGAGATGAAAAGGAGCCCATCGAAGGAGGGGATGGGGAGGCATAAGAGCAGCCAACGGCTTCCCAGTGAGGAATTCCCAGTTGGGCCATTCTGTGCAGACTTTCACCCTTTTCCAGACTCTCATAACAATGCAGGCATTCATTCCAATATCTCAACCATCTCACACTTCTCACCACTGAGCATGGCACTTTACAGAGTAGCATCAGTCAAGTGCCAGGCCCCTGCCCACAAGAAGCATACAGTCAAAATAGTGTCCAAGCTCCAGTCCAAACTTGAGCCACAAAAGGGGCCTTGTGATCCTAGGGAGATTGGAGATGTCAGCTAGAGATATCATAGAATCATAGAATGGTAGAGTTGGAAGGGGCCTCTAAGCCCATCGAGTCCAACCCCCTGCTCAATGCAGGAATCTACCCTAAAGCATCCCTGACAGATGGTTGTCCAGCTGCCTCTTGAATGCCTCTAATTAGGGATGTGCACGGCCAAAATTATCGTATCAAATCGTTATCGGAAATTCCAATATAAAAAAATTTCAGATTCGATCATATTGGGGGGTACCCGGATTTGATCGGATCGGAAATCCAATAAATATCTGAAGTTCCGATATGATAACAGTATTTTCCTCATAGGTTTGCACTGGGGGAAAGAAAACTTTCCCCCAGTGCAAGTCTACGGGGAAAACACTGGGCCGAGACTCCCTCCCTCCCCCCACTCATGCTCCCTCCCCCACTCATGCTCCCTCCCCCCACTCGTGCTCCTTACCTACTGCCACCGCCTCCACCCCGTACTACCACTAAACAGACTTTCTGGCCTGTTTGTCAGTACAGAGAGGCACCGAGTGATGACGTCATCACTCGGCGCCTCTCTGTGCTGACGAACAGGCTGCAAAGCCTGTTTAGCAGTACTATGGACCGCCGGCGGCGGCAGGGAAGGCCACAGGTAAGGAGCACAAGTGGGGGGGAAAGGGAGGACGGGGTACCCAGGGGTCCCTCCCTTACCTGCATCCTTCCAGGCTGCCGTCCGCTGTCCTCTGCTGCTCCGGATTACTGAGAACTAGGCTTTGCGGCCTAGTTCTCAGTAGAGTGACAACGCTCTGGATGATGTCATCACCTGGCGCATCGTCGCTCTACTGAGCACTAAGCCGCAAAGCCTAGTTCTCAATAGTTCGGAGCAGCGGACAGCAGTGGGGAAGGCAAAGGTAAGGAGCGCAAGGGGAGGGAGGGCCGGCCCTAAACTGGGGGTCCGATAATCAAATATGTCCGATACTTATCAGACATATGGATTTCGGATCGGATCCGATAGGACCTCCTGGGATGTTTATCGTTATCCTTAATCGGATGTCCAATAACGACCTTATCAGATCATTATTGGACATCGGAATGATACGATACACATCCCTACCTCTAATGTGGGAGAGCCCACCACCTCCCTAGGCCATTGGTTCCATTGTCATGTCGCTTTAACAGTCAGGAAGTTTTTCCTGATGTCCAGCCGGAATCTGGCTTCCTGTAATTCCATCCATTATTCCGTGTCCTGCATTCTGGGTTGATCGAGAAGAGATCCTGGCCCGCCTCTGTGTGACAACCTTTCAATTATTTGAAGAATGCTATCAGGTCTCCCCTCAATGTTCTCTTCTCCAGGCTAAACACCTAGTTCTTTCGATCTCTCCTCATAGGGCTTTGCTTCCAGACCCCTAATCATCCTCATTGCCCTCCCCTGAACACACTCCAGCTTGTCTGCATCCTTCTTGAAGTGTTGTGCCCAGAACTGGACGCAGTACTTAAGATGGGGCCTAACCAATGCCGAATAGATGGGGAACCAGTACCTTACGCAATTTGGAAGCGTAAGGTACTGCAGCCCAAAATAGCATTTCCTTTTTTTGCAGCCACATCACACTGTTGGCTCATATTCAGCTTGTGATCTACAACAATTCCAAGGTCCTTCTCACTTGTCGTATTGATTAGCCAAGTATCCCCATCTTGTAACTGTGCATTTGGTTTCTTTTTCCTAGGTGTAGAACTTGGCATTTATCCCTGTTAAATTCCATCCTGTTGTTTTCAGCCCAGTGCTCAAGTCTATCAAGATCACTTTGGAGTTTGTTTCTGTCTTTCAGGGTGTTAGCGATCCCACTCAATTTTGTGTCATCTGCAAATTTGATAAGCATTCCCTGCACCTCCTCGTCCAAATCATTAATAAAAATGTTGAAGAGCACTGGGCCCAGGACTGAGCCCTGCGGTACCCCGCTCGTTACCTCCCCCCCGTGTGAAAAGGTACCATTGATAAGCACTCTTTTAGTCCAATTCTGTAGCCAACTGTGGATTCACCTAATAGAGGTTCCATGTAGCCCACTTTTCACTAGTTTGTTAATCAGAATGTCATGGGGCATTTTGTCAAAAGCTTTGCTGAAATCAAGATATACTATATCCACAGCATTCCCACAGTCCACAAGAGAGGTTACCCGATCAAAAAATGAGATCAGAGTAGTCTGACAGGATTTGTTCTTGACAAATTCATGCTGGCTTCTAGTAATCACTGCATTGTTTTCAAGGTGTTTACAGATTGACTTCTTCATAATCTGTTCCAAGATTTTCCCAGGGATGGATGTCAGACTGACTGGTCTGTAGTTCCCAGGTTCCTCCTTTTTGCCCTTTTTGAAGATAGGGACAACATTAACCCTCCTCCAGTCATCCGGTACTTCACCCGTCTTCCATGATTTCACAAGGATAATAGAGAGTGGTTGTGAGAGTTCTTCTGCCAGCTCCTTTATTACTCTAGGATGCAGTTCATTGGGCCTTGCAGATTTGAACTTGTTCAAAGAAATTAGGTGTTCCTTGACCATTTGTTTATCAATCTCAAACTGCAATCTTGCCCAGACAGCTTGTACTTCACTTTTTCCAGTGGAGTAATAGACCCGCTTTTGAGAGAAGACTGAGCCAAAGTAGGAATTGAGCACTTCGGCCTTTTCTTTGTCATCTGTTACCAATTTGCCATCCTCTGAAGCAGTTGAACCACCATTTCTTTCCTCTATCTTTTACTATTCACGTATATGAAGAAAGTCTTTTTATTGCTTTTAGCATCCCTTGCTAGTTTCAGCTCCTTCTCAGCTTTTGCCTTCCTGATACCATTCTGGCACTTCTAAGGTACTTCTAGTAATTACTTCTGGTAATCACTGCATTGTTTTCAAGGTGTTTACAGATTGACTTCTTTATAATCTGCTCCAAAAATTTCCCAGGGCTCATTCTCAGCTTTAGCCTTCCTTATGTCATTCCTACACTTCTGTGCTATCTGTCTGTCCTTCCTTCCACTTCCTATGTGTCCTTCCTTCCACTTCCTTCTGTGCTATCTGTCTGTCCTTCCTTCCACTTCCTATGTGTCCTTTTTGTTTTCAGGTCATCTCTAAGCTTTTTGTGGAGCCACATTGGTTTCTTCTGTTGTCTTCAGTCTTTTTTCCTTGTTGGGATTGTTTGTAATTGTGCCTTTAAAATTTCTTTTTTAAAAAAAACTCCCACCCATCTTGGACTCCTTTTCTCTTTAGGGTCTCTTGCCATGGGACCTTACTTATCATAGTTCTGAGTTTATTAAAATTGGCTTTCCTGAAATCCAGAGTACGTGTTTGGCTACACTCAGCTTTTGCTTCCTTTGAAATCAAGAACTCAAGTATGACGTGGTCACTTTCCCCCAGAGTTCCCATAACTGCCACTTTATCCACTAAGTCATCCCTATTGGTCAGTACCAAGTCAAGGATAGCTGTTCCTCTAGTTCCTTCCTCTACTTTCTGTAGGAGAAAGTTATCAGCCACACATGTCAGGAATTTCTTGGAGGGGCCACTTTTGGCAGAATTTGTCTCCCAACAGATATCGGGGTAATTGAAGTCCCCCATTACTACTACATCAGATTTCCTTGAAACACTGGCAATTTGCTTTTCAAAAGTTTCATCCTCATCTTCTCCTTGATTGGGTGTTCGGTAATAGACTCCGACTATCATGCTCCTTTTATTCCTTTCCCCATTTATTTTAATCCAGATGCTCTCGATGGGGCTCCCAGGCTCATCCTCTTGTATTTCTGTGCAGGGATAAGTATTTTTAACATATAGTGCAACTCTGCCTCCCTGTCTATTTCTTCTGTTCTTTTTGAACAAGTTATATCCTTCAAGAGCTATATTCCAGTCACGGGAGTCATCCCACCAAGTTTCAGTTATTATCTGGGCCCCAATATTCTTGAGTTTCCTTCCCAGAGCTTCAAAGTCTGACATGATTTCTTCACATCTCTAGTTGGCAATATAATTTGTTCCCACATGGATGGGAAGAAAAGGATATGTGTCATCCATGTGGGAACAAATGATATTGCCAAGTGGTAGAGGCAGCCCCAAGTGCTCCTGTGGGGCCTCTCTTCTGCCACCGCATCCCTGCCATTCTGCGTGGTCATTAGGAACCCCTGTTCCATAGGGCTCTGGACGTCCAGCCCCAGTTGCATCTACATCCAGGTATAGATGCCACCCCACTGCCGCCGTACCTCTCTTTTCCATCTCTCCAAAGTGAGACAGTGTATCTACTGGATTGGTGCCTTGGCACAGTAATGGACTGGGTGAGGGCCATTAAACTGAGGCCCAGCCCAGGCAAGATGGCAGCACTCTGAGTGAGTGGTTCATCTGAATGCTGCTCACCCAGCTGTTCTGAGTGCTGCTCAACCTGTTCTGGAGGATCAGGTGCAGAGGTACTCTTGAATACATCATTATCATGTGGGAGATCACTGTGTCTATTTTGTCTATCCTTCCTCCCCCCCCCCCCCCACTGTTTGCCAATTGGGGATACCTTGGTTAAAATGGTATAACTATGATTGTCCCAAAATTGTCCCCAAAGTTAATCCCAAAGTGGAGAGGAGACACAGTGCATTGCCAGCCATATCACACCTGGCAGCCGCTGGGTATGTTGCAACTGCTGAGAACATGCTGAAGGACTGAAATTGTGCACTTGCGGTGCTTCCTCCCCGCTTCTCTCTAGGCTCCCTAAATGGATTGGCTGTAGCAAGAAAAACACAGGAAAAGCAGTAGAAAAACACGGGAGAGCAACAAGCGGAAGACGACCAGGTCTGGATCCAGACATGCCCCCCCCTCCATAAAGTGCCATGAATGAGGCAGGGCAAAGCTTTGCCTGGAAGCACCCCAAAAACCCATTGAGGAGGGAGAGACAGAACAGCACACTATGTCTTTTGGCAGTACCAGGAGCTGTTTCTCTGGAAGTGCCCAGGGTCGGTTTCCATGTTAGCATCAGGAATGTGGAAGCTGGATAAGGAGAGTTGTTTTAACGCCAGAAGCTTTCCCCCTACTTCTAGCACACACCTTCCCTGTAAGCCCCCTTGTTAGCAGACTGTTCAGCAGTAAGATTGCCCGCCCACCCCCACTGTTGCCAGACACTTCTTGCCAAAGTTAAAAGGGGGCAGCACCCCGGGCACATTCCAGCACACCCACCAGAACCCTGTAGGATCCCCCGTTGCCACCGCTGTCACCCTCAGCTCCGCAGTCCTAAGAAATTGAGACTCCAGGCCTGGCAGTGGAGGAAGAGGAGGGAGCATCCCAGACAAGGAAGGGGTGGGGCATTTGCTCCCACAGACACATGCCCACCTGGCGAGTTCCACGTGTCTGTGGGCTCAGAAAGGTCGCCGCCCCCGCCTGCCTGAGTGGCAGTGTCCTGGGAACATGGGCCTGGAGGAGGAGCACACGCTGTAACCCCCCGCCCTGCCCTGGCTAAAGGGGTTGGGGGTGTCCTTTCAGCAGCACTTAGGCATCATAAGGATGAGGGCGTTCTTGACAAAGTCGCCCACAGCCAGGAGGCATCCGAGAGGGGGGCGGAAAGAAGTGGCTGGGGCCCTGGGGGGGGGGGATTGCCGGCCGCTGCTTTTTGGTTAACCCCAGTTACGGCCTCTATGCTATGTCGACATCAACTCCTCACTCTCTGAATGGAGGTCGCCATGTCATAAACTGAAAGGCCTGTTTTTTGGGGGACATGTGTTAGGTTGGGCGAGTTAGGGGCCGAGGAGAGCGCGTGCAAGCCCAGGATGGGTGTGTAAAAGCGCCGGTGGATGGGTGTGGGTGTGCAGCTAAAGGGGTTCTTTGATCGTGAGTCAAGGAGGGCTTCGCTGTGGTTCTAGCGCCACCTTGTGGTCACCATCTGTAAAGACCCTACACTTGCAAAATTGGAAGTCCACCCCCCCCAGCCATCTAACCCAACGCATGACCTGAAGGGATGGTGGGACCATATGTGGCTCTCCTATTTAGAAATTCATCAGGCCGGCGTCTTGTCACTCGCTCGTTGCTGCTCACTTACAGGTGTGCTTTCTCGCCCACCTCCTGTGTGCCTCCTGCTCCGTCTGCTCCTTTTTCCGAGGCCTCCTCCACACGAGACGTTTAATGAGCCTTGAAGGCTCATTATAAATTTTAACTCCACACCAGCGGAGCGCAAAACGGGCGTACAGGCGCGTTATCTCCCCGATAATGCGCATTTTTGAATGCGCGTTAAATAGCGACTTTTATTTTTCTCCGGCCGTTAAAGCGCATTTTCGCCGTGTGAACAAGCGATTATGCGCATTAACGTCTTCTAAAGCACTTTTTGGACATCAATTAATGCGCTTCGCCGCCTCTCGCTGCCTCCCGTGCAGAGGGATTAGGCGTAAATGCGCCTCCGCGATAATGCGCATAATCCCCGAACCGGGCGCAAAAGCGCATCCTTGTGGAGGGGGCCTCAGTCACAAAATAGACCTTTTAATCCGACTTAAAAAAAAAAAACTAACAAATCGGAATGTGCCATGATCTGCTGCTGTAACACTCCCTGAATGGGCCATGTGATTTTTGTTCCTTCCTCTTTTCCGGCAGGGCAGAGGAGGAAGTAATGAGGGATAAATGCCAGGGCGGGGAAGCAACGGCAAGGGAACGTGATCTCCCCCCCCCCCCCCGTGATGATGTTCTCAGTCAGTGGTGGGAGCTACTTATTTGTTGCCAGATTCAGTCCCAGTGGGAAAGCTGGGGCACTCAAAACCCATGGAAACGGGCAGGGCCAAGCCAAGACACGTTGCTAGTTGAGGTGGAGCAGCAAAGCGCCCCGTTCCCTCACTCACAGTGTCAAAGTGCTCAGCCCCCAAGGCTGGTCAGATTAGTTTGGCACCCGAGGCAGGTCTGACAAGTCCCTCTCCTCCTTCACCTCCCTGGAAGAAAATACAACAATAATAAACTCATAACTAAGCGTTTGCTGCCCTTTCCTGATACTCAACATCAGGGGACGGTGTAAAAGCGGGAACGGAACGGGCCGGAACGACGCCTTTATATTAAAAAACCATGCCAAAAACAGTGGCATGTGTTAGAAACACTTGAGAACAATATTTTAGGACTGAAACCATTACAATATTATATTATTATTAACCCCATAACTCCCAGAACAACATCTGGGACAGAATGGATGGCCTGGAACGGCCACTTCCAAATGACTGAAAACAACCAAACTCAACCATCACACATTACTAGGTGGGACAGATACAATATGCCACAAAACAGCCACGAAAGCCACGTTCCGGTGCCCGTTCCGGGCCATAGTCCATATTGGGCAAAACAGGCCGGAACGGCAAATTCCAAGTGAGCCAACTCAACCAAACTCACCACTCACACATTACTACATGGGACAGATAATATAAGCCAGGAAACACCGCAAAAACCACATTCTGATACCCGTTCCGGACCGTGGTCCATATTGCGCAAAACAGGCCGGAATGGCAGCTTCCAAATGAGCCAACTCAACAGATACACATTACTAGGTGGGACATATACAATACGCCATGAAACAGCCACAAAAACCACATTCCGATGCCCCTTCTGGGCCATAGTTCATATCGCGCAAAACAGGCCGGAACAGCAACTTCCAAATGAGCCAACTCAACCAAACTTAACTGTCACATATTACTAAGTTGGAAAGATACAATACACCACAAAACAGCCACGAAAACCACGTTCCGATACCTGTTCCGGACCATAGTCCGGAACATAGCTTCCAAGTGAGCCAACTCAACAGTCACACATTACTAGGTGGGACAGATACAATACACCACAAAACAGCCACGAAATCCACGTTCCGTTGCCCATTCCGGGCCATAGTCCATATTGCGCAAAACAGGCTGGAACGGCAGCTTCCAAGTGAGCCAACTCAACCAAACTCACCACTCACACATTACAAGGTGGGACAGATACAATAGCCACAAAACAGCCACAAAAACCATGTTCCGATGCCCGTTCTGGGCCATCGTCGATATTGCGCTAAACAGGCCGGAACGGCAGCTTCCAAGTCAGCCAACTTAACCAAACTCACCACTCACACATTACTAGGTGGGACAGATACAATACATCACAAAACAGCCACGAAAACCATGTTCCAATGCCTGTTTTGGGCCATAGTCCATATTGGGCAAAACAGGCCGGAACGGCAACATCCAAGTGAGCCAAGTCAACCAAACTCACTGCTCATACATTACTTGGTGGGAGAGATAGAATAAGCCAGGAAACAGCCACAAAAACCACGTTCCAATGCCCGTTCCGGGCCGTGGTTCATATTGAGCAAAATAACCTGGAAGTAGATCATGGGTGAGCAAAATGAGGTAGAAACTCATTTGAGAAATAGCCCAGGATGGCAAGTTCTGTGTGAGTGAAGGCAATCGAACAAACCACTTTCAGTGTTCTAAATGGAAGAGCTAACAAACTTTAACAGAATCCAGAACGAAGATCTGCAAAGACAGTTTCATACCAAAGCCCATAGTTGTTGTGTGGTGTGGTGTGGCATAGCACTCAAAATATCAGACTAGGATGGGTAGGACCCATTCCATCATGAAGCTTACAGTGACCTGTGGCCATTCGCCTCTCTCAGCCTAACCTATCCCACAAGGTTGTTACAAAATTGTTAAATACCATTTCTGTTCACCATGAGTTTCTGGGAGGTAGGTGGGATATAAATGTTCTGCCAAAAAAGCCCAGGTCAAAGGGGCAGAAAAAGGATGTTGAATGTAGTGAAAGAACTCCAACACATTTCAGCCCTCAGGTCCTTCTTCAGAGTTCTTTGTTGGAATGCAATGAATATCTGAGGCCCGAGGATGTGGACAAGGTGCTTGGCAAAGTCCGGTTGACCATCTGTGTGCTTGACCCTTGCCCTTCATGGCTTATTACATCAATTAAGGAGGGGATCACCAGCTGGATCCAGGAGGTTATCAATTTCTCCATGAGAGAGGGAGTGGTGCCGGCCTCTTTAAAAGAGGTGGTAATCAGACCACTCCTGAAAAAGCCTAACCTCAATTATAAGCTGGTGGATAACATCCCCTTCTTGGGCAAGGTGCTTGAGCAGGTGATTGCAGGGCATCTCCAGGCACTCTTGAATTAAACGGATTATCTAGATCCATTTCAATTGGGATTCAAACCTGGTTTTGTAACTGAAACTGCCTTGGTCTGTGATGCCCTGCCTGCACCTCTGACACTCACCAGACTACACAACAGGGCTGTCCACGCCACTCGCACTCAGGGCTTACTTCAACCCCCCCTGTGCTTAATGACGTGTTTGAGGGTTTAGGCTAACTGCTGCTGCTCCTGTCCCACCTTTAGTCTTTTAGGCCCCACGGCTCTACAGCCCAGCACCCTAGCCCTCAAATCCCCCTTCTTCTGTCTGCTGCCACCAGTACCTTCCTCAGGTACACTTCCAAAGATCACACCAGTTGGATATAATTAACAAGATTTATTAACATAAAGATGATTGTTCATGTAGCACAAGCTTGATGGTTTCCTCAGGTCAATAGCGTATTGGTTACAGGCACAATGCTTAATGGTTTCAGTACTTTCTGTTCATATTTCAAATAGAAACTCTCACGTTCTATGTTTCTCCTGCCTACTCTACCCACTCTAAACTACACTACACTCTTTCCCACCATCTAGTTTCACCAAAATAATAAAACACGTTGGTCCTTCCTAGCCTCTAATCCAGTCAACAATAATCCTCTCTCTCCTTCACACTCTCTCTCCTCACACTCTCCTGTCAACTCCTGTCAGCTCAAAATATATACACAGACACTCTCACACAGCCAGCCAATCCAGGCACTCCCCCGCCACCATCTAATCAGCACTCACACATGAACCCCCCCCCCTTATGCTTACCCAGTTACAACATAACTGTTAGTCTATTTAACTTCCTTTATGGCATTTTATAAACAACTACTTACAATCTTTTATTTACAAGGACCTCTAAAGTAGCTGAACATCACTTGGTCACCCTGTGGGATGACCTTTGCCAGGAGAGGGATGGGGGAGTGTGACCCTGTTTATTCCCTTGGGCCTCTCAGCAGCTTTCAATTCCATCGACCATGATATCCTTCTGGATACACTGTCTGGGCTGGGAGTTGGAGGCACTGTGTTGCAGTGGTTCCGCTCCTACTTGGATGGCCGATTCCAGAAGGTGGTGCTGGGGGATTATTGCTCTGTTCCGTGGCACCTAGGCCATGGGGTTCCACAGGGCTCTATTTTATTCCCTATGCTGTGCATCGTATCGGATCCGATGTCCGATTCCGAATAAAATCGGAGGAAATCGGGCATCTAATTAATGATTCTGATGCAGTCTCTTGGAGCGCAGATTTTTCCGATATAATTTTTGTTGTCCGATTTTAATTGGAGAAAATCTGAAAATCGGATTGCAATTTTCACGCATTTCCCCAAAAGTTTGCCTTGGAGAATAAACGGCTGTAACGTTTTTATTTTAAAAGCTAGAAACTTGAAACATTGCAGAAGGAATATAGTTACTCATGTGTGCCAAGTTTCATAAAAATCGGTTCAAGCGTATATTTTCTATGGATTTATGAAAGATCATGCTTTTGGGTTTGACAGGTGTCAAACTGACAGCTCCATATATCTCCAAAATCATTCTTACTGGACATTCCCCTCTTTATTTTCATTTTACACGTTAAGTGCCATATCCCATATTTCTTTATACCATTCTTCTATAGTATATATCCCTTGCCCTTTCCAATTTTTAGCAAGCATTATTCTGACAGGAGCCAGGAGGTTGTTTATCAGTTCTCTCTTACTTAAATTCTCATTTCCTTTATCCCATATTGCTAGTAGAGCCAGCTTTGGGCTTAATTCCAGTTTACTTCCAATTATTTCACTTATTTCTTTGAACACCCTTTCCCAAATTTTTTGTACTTGTTCACAGCTCCACCACATATGAAAATAAGTTCCAACCTCCTGACACCCCCTCCAACAATTCTTGGACACTTTTTTATCTATCTGATGAAATCTTACCGGCGTTAAATACCATCTCCATACTGTCTTATAATAATTCTCCTTAATTCTAATCGACAAAAGCTTTAACATTCTTGCATCCCACATCCTCCCCCAGTCATATTCGTTAATTTGTTCCTTTAAATCATCTTCCCAAATCATTTTAAGAGAGTCTCGATATTCATCATCCTCTATCAGAATTCTATATATTTCACTAGTCAAACCTTTTCTAGTTTTAATTACTTCTTTCTTTCCTCTTGATTCAATTAAATCTTCGAATCTTGTATTATTTCTTCATTTCTTATTTATCTTTTTCCATTCCTGTGTCCATTTTTCCAATTGTAAGCATTTGAACCAAGCTATCTTTTGTCCTTTTAACAACTCTCTAATTTGCACCTTTCCATCCAAGTCCTCAATTTAATAATTTCCTGATCCTTCAGACTCCCTTCCAACTCTACTTTTAAGTTTCTTGGGAGGTTTCCCACTACTACCACTGGGGCAAGTGGAGAGTGTCCTGGTATTAACTTTCCTTTAACTTTCTCCCAAATCTCTAGAATATTTTTCAGCAATGGGTTGTCCAGTCCCCTCAAATCTTTCTTTTGAATTTTAATAAAAAAAATATTTTGCAATTTGAAATCTAGTTCCCCTGTTTGCATTTCTAACCATTCTAAATCTTCCTCCCCTAACATACTATTTATAACATATCTTAACTGATTAGCAATATAATAACTCTTTATATTTGGAAGTCCCAAACCACCTTTCTTTTGTGTCTTATACCATAACCCTTTATTAATCCTAGCTCTCTTATCTCCATTGCAATAAGCATTAATCATATTTTGCCAGCTATTTAACTCTACTTCTGATATTTAATCGGCAGCATTCTAAACAAAAAATTAATCTTAGGTAATATCTTCATTTTAATAACCGCTATTCTACCAAACCAAGAATGTTTTAATTTTCTATATACCTCTAACTTTTCCCCTATCTGTTTTTTCAAACTTGCAAAATTAATTTCCTCTAACTTATCTAAATCTTTTGCAATATTAACTCCTAAATAACGTACTATATTTTTAAGCCTAAAACCTAACCTAACTTTACCTTCCTCCATCTCCTCTTTGTTATAATTAAATAACATCATTTCTGACTTCCCCCAATTAACTTGTAAACCAGTAATCTCCCCAAATTCTCTCAAATGCTTCTTAATCAACTCCCCAGTCTCCAGGGGATCTTCTAATTTCAGTAATGTGTCATCCGCAAACATATTCATTTTAATCTTCTCCTTCCCTCCTATCCCCTTCAATCTTACATCCTCCCTTATAACGTTTGCCAAAATTTCTATCACTATCGCAAATAAGATCGGTGAAAGTGGACAACCTTGTCAAGTTCCTCGAGCTAGTGTAATCTGTTGTGTTAACCCATCATTAACCATTATTTCTGCTTTATTATTTTTATACAACTGATCCATCACTCCCATAAATTTATCTCCAAGCCCAAATGTTTTCAAAATTGTTTTAAGTGCTGGCCATTCCACACAATCAAAGGCTTTGAATATATCCAATGCTAACAAACCTGCTTTTAAATTCCTTTTTTAAATAATATTGATTATATTTAAGACTCTTCCAATTAAATTAGGCATTTGCCTTCCTGAAATAAATCCACATTAATCTTTTCTAATATATTTATATATAAACGTACCCATCCTTTTTGCCATTATTGCCGTAAAAAAATTTGAATCTTGATTTATTAAAGATATTGGTCTGTAAGATGCTGGATCCGTCAGATCCTTTCCTGGTTTTGGGATTAATATAATCAAGGAGTGATCCCATGATGGCGGGGTCTTTCCTCCTTCTATTATACTGTTAAATAATTTTTTCAATCTTGGTATTAAAATTTCTCTAAAAGTCTTATAATATTCCGGCCCCAAACCATCCATTCCCGGAGATTTTCCTCCTTTTAATTTATCAATAATTCCTTCTATTTCTTTCTCAGTAACTAATCCTTCCATATAATCCCTATCTTGCCCCTGTAATCTTATTCTCCAATTCCTCTCTACATATTCCAATACCTTTACCTGTGAACCCATATCTGATGTATATAATTCTCTATAAAATTCCTGAAATATATTTAATTTATCCTTCATTAAATTACGACTTTTCCCTGTCTTATCTCTAATTGTCCCTATCATATTCTTAGCCTTTTTGGACTGAGTGGACCTAGCCAGCATCTTCGAATTTTTATTACTATATTCAAAAAAATCCCTCCTTAGATATAGCAAATCCCTTTGGACTTGTTCTAACTCATCTTTCTCTCCTTTTTCTTAGCTTGAATTTGGGCAAATAGGCATTTATCTTTTGTCTCTCTTAGCTTCTCCTCTAAATCCCTTACCTCCTTTTCAATCTTTTTATTTTGTGCTTCCTGTTGTTTCCTTAGGGTACACATTTGCCTAATACAAATCCCTCTTACTACTGCCTTCATAGCGTCCCATATTAACCCATGCGAGTTTGAGTCCTTTTCATTAATTTCCCATATTTCCTGCATTTCTTTTTTTTATTTTCCCCACTATATTTTTATTATTTAATAACCTCGTATCCATTCTCCATCTCTTAGCTTGTTTATAATCCTTCTTCATTTTAATATCCATCATAATTAATGCGTGATCGGTGACTTTAATTACCCCAATAGCACAATCTATAAGTTTAGACATCATATTCTTTGACACAAAAATATAATCAATCCTAAAATAACTCTTAAACCTTGGTGAGTAGAAGGTATATTTCCTTTCTTCCCCTTTTATTACCCTCCACACATCCATTAATTCTTTTTGCTCCATTAATTTGCTTAACCCCGTCCTCCCACCACTCTTAAGATCTCTTAATATATTATCCCTGTCTTTCCCTTTATCTAATACCATATTAAAATCACCTGCCATCACAATGTTCTTTTTACCCACTTCTCCCACTGCATTAAAAACTTCATCGAAGAATTCTATTTGTTTCCCATTTGGAGCATATACATTGATCAATATATATTCCTCCTCCCCCACCATGCAAGAAATTATCAGAAATCTTCCCGCTTCATCCTTCTTCACCCTTTGTACTGTAATACCACATTTTTTTGAAATTATTATCGCTATGCCTCTCGCTTTAGAAGTACCAAAAGACTTTTCATAAACGCCCACTTCCCTCATCTGAAGCTCATTTACGCCCTCCTTTGTTTGATGAGTTTCCTGCAAAAAAAATTACATCTGCTTTCTCTTTTTTTAATAACATTTCTATTCTCTTCCTTTTTATAACAGTTCCTAGCCCTTTAACATTTAAAGTTGCAACCCTTAATTTATTTTCCATCTCTTTCACACAAATCTCTAGATAGGTCTCCCTCTGTGACACATATACCCCCTCCCTCCCCCTCCCCCCCACACTTATCCCCCATCTTCACCCCCCTCCTCACCAGACCTTTCTGGGCAATGGCCCCAATTATTATTAGAACTCTTCGGGGGGGGGGGGAGAAGCAACCCGACATTCCCGGAGCAAAAATCTGAACCTCCCCTCCCTTATAATCTCTTCTTATCGCTATTACAATAATATTTCTTCATTGACTGCTTCCTCCTGCAGCGCCTTCATCCTGCTTTGTTTCTCCAACATCCGTGGGATCAACTAAACCCAGCTTCTCCAAAAGATCCATCCCTTGCTCACTTGATGTTATTCTATGTTGTTTCCCTTTCCACATAAATCTCAAAAAGACTGGATACCCCCAACTATATGTTATCGATCTCTTCCGCAAAGCCACTGTACACAGTCTAACACTCTTCCGCATAGAGGGCATAGATCCTGGTAAACCTCGATTGGTGTTGCTTGTAGCATCAGCTGGCCTTGATGTCTAATTGCTTGCATCAACTTTTCTTTCTTGTAATAATTGGCAAATTTAACAATTATATCCCTTGGGAGCATCCCCTCCTTCTTATAACCCACTCTGTGGATCCTCTCAATATCCGCCATCTCCCAAGTTTCATGAGGTTACACTTCCTTAATCCATGCCAGAATTGTATCTCTTAAAGCCTCAGGGTTCTCCCCCCCTCTCTCTCCAAAAGATCTAATTCGAATGTTAACTCTCCTGTCTCTATCTTCCAAGGCAATTAAACACAAGTCCATCTCCTTCAAATGCTCCCCCTGCTGTTTGCTATCTTCCTGCAGCTTCCCAGTCTCCCTCTCCAATTTCTCCACACTTTCCACCACAGTTTGAAGGTCCAACATAAATTCAATCTGTGAGTCCTTAATTCTTTGCATTAATCTTTCCTCCTGCTTCAGCAAGGCTGCCTCTAACACTTTCTGAAATTTGTCCATTAAATCATCTGATGTCTCTGCTTGACTCTCTTTGGGCACTTTAGGAACTGCACCTGCCACTTTAAGAACTACGCCAGATTTAGTGCTTCCGGAGTGACTTGGAGATGTTTTTCCGGCCTTGTCAGAATGCTGTGTTTTGTCCGGCATTTTGTCTGGCAAGATTCCAGAAACTCTCGTGAGCCGATGCCAGTTCCTACCTGAAGGATGATCTTTCAACAGCCTGCTCCAGGCGGGGGCACTGGATTTTTCACCTTTTTGCTTTCTTTTCATAAAGCTAAACTCATAAATCCGCACCCCTCACCTAAATCTTCGCTGGCCGTCTCAGATATCCTCTCGGCTCTTATCAAACAAGTACGTTTCGGCTGGAGGTTAAATGTCTCTTTTCCCTCTTAAATCACTTCCGTCTCTCCCCCAGTCTTATCAGTCAGTCTTACTTCTCCCAATTAAAATCCATTAATTATCGTTACTGATCGCCTGCCAAAGTTCTCTCTCTGCTGATATCGCAGCAATCCAGCAGTTTCGTTCTCCACAGATACAGCAAAGCTTCCGGACCCAAAATCAGATCTTTGATTAACAATCCATTCTCTCCAAATAGGGATTTTATAGTTATTTCGATCGCTTCTTAACGAGAGCGAGAGAGTTCCGACTTCACTCCATGCCCATTAGGCCACTCCCCCCTGGCAGGTGGGTTTGAGGTACTTATGTGTAAGAAATTTCAGAAAGCTAGGTGCAAGCATTTTGTGGCTATGAATTTTTTACTTTAAAAGTTCCATAACTTCCAATATGGTGGGTTTGACAGCTGACAGAGGGGGGAGAAGGCAGGGGAGGGGGATGCTGTTTGATAGCCACAAATTCCTGGGTATTTATTAAAAAATTAATTGCCACATAAGGCAAGCACCTATGTTTCTGAAATTTCACACACATAGGTCCCAAGGTACCACCTACAATGTGGCAAAGTTTCATGTGTGTAACTTTAAAAATGACAAAGTTATAGGCATTCCTGGGTATTTATTAAAAAATTAATTGCCACAAAACGCATGCACCAATCTTTCTGAAATTTCTCACAGATAACTGTCCCTAACCAGTGTATAATGTGCCCAAGTTTCATCCTTCTATCTTTAAAAATGAAAAAGTTATAGGCATTTTTGTAAAACAATACTTGGCTATGGGAAAAAGCATTCAAAATGGCGTCCGATCCGGATCGGACCTCGTCGGATCGGATCGGATCGGATTTTCCCGATTTTGGGGCGGATCGGATTCGGATCGTGGATCGGATCCGATCCGATGCACACCCCTACCAACTACCCTTATCTGGACAGAGATAGCCTAGCTACAGTTATCCATGCTCTCATAACCTCTTGTCTGGATTACTGCGATGCGTTATATGTGAGGCTGCCTTTGAAAATGGTCAGGAAACTTCAACTGGTACAAAACAAGGCAGCCAGACTGTTAACAGGGACTGGCCAATGACACCACATTATGCCAGTCCTTTCCCAGCTTCACTGGTTGCCCGTCCAGGTCCAGGCCCAATTCAAAGTGCTGGTATTAATAATAATAATAATAATAATAATAATACTTTATTTATTTCTTACCTGCTCTCCCTCAGGATCAAGGCAGGGAACAACATTGATACAAATGACATAAAATACATAAAACTGATTAAAACGTATAAAATCACTACATTATTAAAATACAGATAAAACTCTTAAAATTCGACTGGGTAGGCCTGCTGGAAGAGATGGGTTTTTATGGCTATCTCAAAGTCAAAAAGACAATTGGGTTGACGAATCTCCTCCGGCAGGCCATTCCACAGTTTGGGAGCAGCAGAAGGCCCTCTGGGTAACGGTTGTCAGCCTAGTTTTGGCTGACTGTAGCAAATTCTTCCCAGAGGACCTAAACGTGTGGGGTGGATTGCATGGGAGAAGGCGATCCCGCAGGTAACCTGGACTCAAACCATGTAGGGCTTTAAAGATAATAAACAACACTTTGTACATTGCTTTGTATTAACATTCAAAGCCCTAAATGGCTTGGGGCCAGTCATCTGAAGGAACACCTTCTCCCATATGTACCTGCCCAGACCCTAATATCATCCTCAGAGGCCCTTTTCTGTGAGTCCCTGCCAAAGGAAGTGAGGCAGGTGGCTACCAAGAGGAGGGCCTTCTCTGCTGTGGCACCCCAGCTGTGGAATGAGCTCCCTAGAGAGGTTCGCCTGGCACCTACATTATACCCTTTTAGACACCAGGTGAAGAGCTTCTTATTCTCACAGTATTTTAACAGTTTATTATCATAGTCTTTTAACTCCGCTGTTTTAAATCCGTATTTTAAATTAGGGATGTGTATCGTATCGTTAAAATGTACAATAACGATAAAATATGCTCTTTATCGTGCATGCATTTAACAATAACGATACAATAGGAAAGCCTACGATAATTATCGGAGACGATAAAAAATCCTACGATAATTATCGTATGTTATCATTTTATCGGAAGGCTCTTTCTCTTTTGCCACCACATGGACGGAGCTAGAAGGTGAGGTGGGCTTGCTGAGACAGTGACCAATCGTGCAGCAAGGATTCCAGCAGGCTCCAATCACAATGGTGGAGGAGGGCTAAGGATATCCCCACATAAAACCCCCACACTCGGTGTTCCAGCTCTGTTGGGAGTTAGGCGTTGAGGGGAGAAAGGTGGATTTTTTTGGAGCTCTATCCTGGCTCCTAGGTCTTATAGTTACTTGGTGGTGAATTGTTGGAGATTCATTGTAGTCTTGCGTCTTTCTGTTCCCTTCTGTGTCTCAGGTTCGTTTGGCTGTTCGTTGCTTGTGTGTTTGAGTTTTAATTTTTATATGTTTTCTGTTTGGTTTGATTGAAGGGTTAGGTTAGCATGAGTGGGGGTACTGTGACTGAGTGAGTGTGTTTTGTCCCCTTCCCTTTTTAACTTTCTTTTTAAAATATATATATATATATATTAAAAGATATATGTTTCTCTCCCTCTCTCTCTCTGGGTGTGTCTGTTTGCTTGATTGACTGTGAGTGTGCTGGTGTGTCCTGTAGCCTGCTACACAGGATAACACTACACAATCTGTGGTCAAAGCAGCACACAAACTGCAAAGGATTGTTATTAATATAAATAATTTCATTTTCAGTCACTTTGTAGCAGTATGAAAAGAGGCTCTAAGGCGCGCCTTGGGCGAGGTGGCTTTGGGTCTAGGAGAGATGCTGTTGCTGCTGGGGGCAGTTCTGGTGTGGCTGTCTCTCCTTCTCACACATTTTATTTCTTTATTAAAGACAGACTGTTTCCAGTCTGGAGGAACTGCTTTAGTAAGCCTTAAGAGATTCCTGTATTATTATTTTTCATCACTACGTCCCTGGGTCTGCTCCTTGTGGAGTCCATTAATGAGGGACTGCAGAAGTACCCCCTCACGCATTTTTTTTTAGACTTTGTTCAAGACAATGTGCCCACTTCTACCCCGAACGTGACTTTTATTTGGCAATGTGCCCACCTCTACCCTGAACGTGACTTTTATTTGGCAATGTGCCCACCTCTACCCTGAACGTGACTTTTATTTGGCAATGTGCCCACCTCTACCCTGAACGTGACTTTTATTTGGCAATGTGCCCACTTCTACCCTGAATGTGACTTTTATTTGCCTCTGCTCCAGCCAATGTGTGCAGCTCTGGCATGAAGAACTGCCAACCTGCCTTCACGGGGATGGCAGGCAGACTGGGTCATTTTTCAAGCACAATGAGGTCAAGGCAGTGCGTGAGGGTTGTTTTGATAGGATTCGCAGTTGTCAAAGCAGCACATGTATATCTGCTAGGATTCTCCAGGTTGGCGCGCTTCCGGGGTATCTCCTGGCCCAATGAGGCCCTGCCTGGCTAAGGCTGGCTCTTTAAGAAAGGTTTTCTTCTACCCCTGCTCCTGTGGTGACACCCAAGAGTCCATGCCGCTTTCAGGGACAGATCCAACTGGCCTTCTGCCTCTGCCAAAAATAACTGCCTGCCTGCATCAGCCTGCCTGCCGTCTGTGCATGGGGATCGTCTTCCTCCTCCTAGCCTCCATTACTGAAGGGATGCAGAAGCATCTCACACATTGCCTTTTTTGAGCCACTGTGCCTGCCCGGCCCGCCTTGGTGGGTCGATGACGTGCATGTGCATTTTTGGCTTCAATCAACATCGAGAGAAGCTATGTCAAACTGATGTATGCACTGTCATCACGAAGTGCTGCCATGAGTCCACTCCCTACAGCCCTTAGGTAAGATCGCCAACTTTAAGGACTAGCTCTTTAAAAACGAGGAGTTATTATTATATAGCACTTAGCAGCAGTAGCAGCAGCATGGAGTGCATTACCGGAAAAAGTGCATGTTGTTGAGAGCTTACTTCTGAGTAATTCCTGCAGCTGTGCATCTGAAATTGGCACAGATGAGTCCCCTCAAGGCCATCTGTGAGATGCCCATGAGTACTGGACGATGACATCTCTTGAAAAAGGACCACATTTCAGCCACCTGAAACAGTGTATTTGAAAGCTTACTTCCGAGTAACGTTTGCACCGATTGTTCTAAAATTTGGCACACAAGACTAGCAACACTCAGTCTGCACTGTGACCAAGTTTCAAACCTGTAACTTGGAAAATTAAGAAGTTTTAGGCCTTTCTGACTCAAAAATCAACGCTACAGTCTCTAGGGCAAAATGTAGAAACAATATAATATCGGATTTCTGATAATTGTCAGAAATACGATACGATATGGTTCACCTACAATATAAATGAAGACGATAAATTTTTTGGTCTGAAATTCCGATAACGATGCGATACGATATTTTCGGGCGTGCACATCCCTAATTAAATCTGTATTTTAAATCTGCATTGCTGCATGGTTTTACCATGGTTGTGCTTTCAAGCTGTGCACGGACCCCCCGATCCGATCTGGAGCCCGAACTGGGAGGTCCAGATCTGGATCCAGATCTACTCTGGGTCCGTGCAGAGCCCTCCCACTCTCCCCGCTCCTTCCCCCCAATTGCCCTGCATACCTGCAGCCTCCTCCGCGGCGTCTTGCCTCCTCAATGTCAGCCGGCCGCTTTCCTGCTCATGCCTGGCTTATTCAAGGCTCAACTTCTGCAATGCGCTGTATATAGGGCTACCTTTGTGCCTAGTCTGGAAACTTCAACTAGTTCAAAATATGGCAGCCATACACCTAGGGCTGACCATATTACACCAGCTTTAAAATCGCTCCACTGGCTGCCAATTGGTTTCCGGGTGAAGTACAAAGTGTTGGTTATTACTTTTCAAGCCCTACATGGTTTGGGTCCAGGTTACCTGCGGGATCACCTTCTCCCATACAATCCACCCCACACGCTCAGGTCCTCTGGGAAGAACTTATAACAGTCGGCCAAGACTAGGCTGACAGCCGTTACCCAGGGGACCTTTTCTTCTGCTGCTCCCAGACTGAGGAATGACCTGCTGGAGGAGACTTGTCAACTTAACAGTCTTTTAGAAGTTATGAAAGCTATAAAGACTAGTCTCTTCCGGCAGGCATATCCAGTGGAATTTTAAAATGTTTTTAGGATGTTTTTTAATGATGTTTTATTGCTATTTTAATAATGTGTGCCATGTTTTCAATCAGTTTTATGTATTTTATCATATTTTATATTTACTGTTGTCTCTTGCCTCAATCCAGACGGAGAGGCAGGTAAGAAATAAAATTATTATTATTATTATTTTCTGTCCCACCGAGTAACATGTGAGACTGTTGAATTCGTTTGACTTACCTCACTTGGAAGATGCCGTTCTGGCCTGCTTTGCGCAATATGGACTATGGCCCGGAACTGGCATTGGAACATGGTTTTTGTGGCTGTTTCCTGGCTTATATTATCTGTCCCGTGTAGTAATGTGTGAGTGGTGAGTTTGGTTGAGTTGGCTCACTTGGAAGTTGCTGTTCCGGCCTGTTTTGCGCAATATGGACTATGGCCTGGAACTGGCATCGGAACATGGGTTTTGTGGCTGTTCCTGGCTTATATTATCTGTCCCATGTAGTAATGTCTGAGTGGTGAGTTTGGTTGAGTTGGCTCACTTGGAAGTTGCCGTTCCGGCCTGTTTTGCGCAATATGGACTATGGCCCGGAACCGGCATCGGAACATGGTTTTTGTGGCTGTTCCTGGCTTATATTATCTGTCCCATGTAGTAATGTGTGAGTGGTGAGTTTGGTTGAGTTGGCTCACTTGGAAGTTGCCATTCCGGCCTGTTTTGCACAATATGAACTATGGCCCGGAAAGGGCATCAGAACATGGTTTTCGTGGCTATTTTGTGGCGTATTGTATCTGTCCCACTTAGTAATGTGTGATGGTTGGTTTTGGTTGGTTTCAGTCATTCAGAAGTGACCGTTCTGGGCCATCCATTCTGTTCCGGATGTTGTTCTGGGAGTTATACGGTTAATAATAATATAATATTGTAATGGTTTCAGTCCTAAAATATTGTTCTCAAGTGTTTCTAACACATGCCACTGTTTTTGGCGTGGTTTTTTAATATAATGCGGTCGTTCCGGCCCGTTCCGTTCTGGCTTTTACACCGTCCCCAAAATCAGCTGCCTGCAGTGGCTGCCTTACTCTCGTTGATGGCTATGCCGTGACCCCCTGGGGGGCCAGGAAAGAGGCACGGGCTCTTTGAAGGACCCCAGGGCACCCCTTGGGGCACTGCCCAGCAGTAGATCTTCTGCCCATTCTCCCAGTCCCTCGTCTCCTTGGTCTGCTGCTTCCATCTGATGAAACACACCCCACAAGAAACAGTTTGCCTGACATGGCGTGGCAGGCCACTCTCGTGGGGCTATGGGGCACTGGGCAAGGGACACCAAATTCCAGGTAGGGTTTTGAGGCAAGCGGTGCCTTCATCTCCCCATCAGCTGACACCTGGGTGGGGCCCTGGGCTGATTTGGGTGGAAGAGAGCTCAGGAGGAACCCCATGCACTGCACGGAGGGGATATCTGTCTTGCATCCAGAGCCTTCTCAGGCAGCTGCACGAGAGCAGCTCAGAGTGATTCTGAGAAGATTCAGGGAGGGCCATTCAAAAGGGCTCACAGTGTTCATCATCTATCTAAATCCAGGCCAGCTTGTTGAGGAAGGAAGGGTGACTTGTGTTATGTCCCCAGGCAGCAGCACCTCTCTTTAGCACCCTGGTGTAATGGGTACCATAATGGGACTGTGGAGCCTTGGGGCTACATTTCCCAGCTGTCCTCCTGAGCCCTCTCTCTTGGATCTGGAAAGAAGAGACACAGGAGGGGAGACTTAAGGATTTCTTCAAACACGATTTCTCCAGGACAGTGGACTATACGATCCCCTCTAGATAACCCCCCGAAGCTCCTTCGTTGCCCAGAGACATATGCCAGAAACACGGTGTTTGAGCAATTATTAAACAGAGTAGGACAGTGGTTCCCTTTGTGGCTCTGAAAGGCCTTTCGTGGATTTCATCAGGCCACTCTTGGCCCCCAGTCATTTGTAGCTAGTACCCATTGGGGCTGGTGGGCACAGAGCATGACAGCTAGCTTTAGGCAGAACCAAATGGCACACAGCAGAAACTCATTACACAGGAAGGGCAAACTGAGGCATGCACATCAACTTCAACAGCAGGAGTTCAAAGCAAAGGTCACCTCTGACCCAGGCAGTAATGCAGAAGCACTCCCAGCAGGTCACAGCTGCTGCTAGCTAGTCACTGCCCTTGCAAGGAGGGAGGGTGACCCAAATAGTGGCAAGGCCAGCAGCTGCCCCTGGTGGGCTCTCTGGGAGGAGGGAGGAACCGATCCCTCCTGGTATCAAGGGCGGGAGTCTTGCCCAGGAGCCCGCACAGACCCATCCTGTCAGCCAAGGGATGCTCCTTGCTTGACCAGGCCAGAATGTGTCTGGTGATACTCCCTGTACCCCTGTAGCAACATGGACACCTGCCGGTTGGTCTTTGTTTCATCGTAATCTCAAATGCATTGGGAGCAGGGACTGATCCCAAACTTCCCCCTTCCCCCGGTCAACCTATACATATAGCCAACACCAGAGTTAGGATACTGGAATCCAATCAGCAATCCCTGCCTTTATAAGAAGAGATGCTTTTAAAGAATGGATTTACCTAGGGAAAGAGGTACAAACCATCCATGTGTTTTCCAATTTGTCAAACATATCAAACTCATTTTCTCTTGAATGCACCATTTATGAGTGGTTTACCTTTGAAAAGCCCCATCTATATCCTTGGAGCGGTAATTAATAATAAAATCTTATGAAGGAATATCAGCACGGGAATTGATTTAAGACTCATGTCCGTGCTCACAAAACTGTCATTAATGTGGAAGTGGACAAGATGCCAATATAATCCAAAACAAATGTCACCATCAGGGGACTTGAAACCAGACATCATAGAATCATAGAATAGTCGAGTTGGAAGGGGCCTATAAGGCCATCGAGTCCAACCCCCTGCTCAATGCAGGAATCCACCTTAAAGCATCCCTGACAGATGGTTGTCCAGCTGCCTCTTGAATGCCTCTAATGTGGGAGAGCCCACCATCTCCTTAGGTCATGGGTTCCATTGTCATACTGCTCTAACAATCTGGAAGTGATGTCCAACCAGAATCTGGTTTCCTGTAAAACCTGAACCCATGATTCCGCATCCTGCACTCTGGGATGATTGAGAAGAGATCCTGGCTCTCCTCTACGTAACAACCTTTCAAGTACTAGAAGAGTGCTATCATGTCTCCCCACAGTCTTCTCTTCTCCAGGCTAAACATGCTCAGTTCTTTCAGTCTCTCCTCATAGGGCTTTGTTTCCAGACCCCTAATTGTCCCCATTGCCCTCCTTTGAACATGCTCCAGCTTGTCCTCATTCTTCTTGGTCTGGGCACCACAGTCTGGATGCCCCTCTCAAGGAGGTTGTGGCATTGGAAAGCCCCCGTCCAACTCTACTATTCTATGATTCTATGATTCCCTGGGATGGTGGTCTTGGGAGGGCACTCTTTAATTCCTTTTGACCCCTGCAGATGCCAGAGCCATTGATAGCACCTTCCTCCTTCTCTGAGGTCTCATCCAGTTCCAGGGTGCTCTGTCAAGCAGCGGTGGGACACAGTATGTTCAGCTAGTTGTGCCTTTTTGGGGTGGGGTTCATCTCTCATATGCATCCTGCTTTTTGTTTCCATCCTTCTTGCACCCTCAAAGTTTCCACCCCTAAACAGCTTGAGCCCACCTCCCCTAAGAGACTGCTCTCACCATGAAGGGTGGGGCTGCAGGTACACCACTAAAGCAGTTATCCAGCACTTCACCCGTCTTCCATGACTTTGCAAAGTTGATAGTGGTTCTGAGGGTTCTTCTGCCAACTCCTTTACTACTCTAGGATGCAAATCTCTCTTCACTTGACCACGTTATTTGCTACAGAGCAACCCCATGCTCTGATGTGGCCTTGATCCAAACTGCTGGTGTGGTGCTGGAGCTCAGGCATTGGCAGAGCAGAATGGAGAAGTAGAAGTCTTTGGGGAGCCTGTCCAGCTGTTTCAGCCCATAATCTCTCTCGAGAGGAGGGGGGGGGTGCCGAGTTGTAGAACGGGGCCTCATTCCACACAACTCCTCATCAATCATATTAACCAGCCCAGGGTAGTAGTAAATGTTTTGTGTAGGAGTATTCTTGGCTTTTAAAAAAGATACTGCTAGCAGGCATTGAGGTCACATTTTCAATCTTTCATCTACCATAAGGGCTAGCAACACATACTTTTTAAAAAAAGGTAAGAAACCAGAATAATTTTAGGGTGGTGTATAGGAACCTATGGACAAGGTCACCTATATTTAAATTCCAAAATATGCATGTATGAAGGTTTTTCTTTTTTAAAGGAAAAGAGCAGAAACAAACATTGGTTAAGTAACCACGCTTTTAGAAAGTAATATATCATTTTTAAACATATCAGTGCATACTTCTTATATGAAAATATACACTACTGTATTTCATTCTCAAAGAAAAAAAGGAAACATTTAAAAACCAAAAGCGAACCAGCCAAACACAATATATTAAGCTATTTTCGTTGTTTAAATTTTTTGTGTTTTTTTAAAACGCTACACTTTGTTCAGGTTACACTTTTTTGTCTTTTTTTGTCTTTTTTGTAAATGTTTTCTCTCCATGCATTTTACACTTTTTTGTAGCCTTTGAGAATAAATAAGCTCCATTTCCCCCACATCTCTAAAAACTGCAGCATTTTCAACTAAAGTCATTTTTAAATCGTGCAATTTTGTGTTTCTTTGCAACACCCCTTTTTAAAAATGGAAAATATAATATATATATATATATATATATATATTTATATTTATATATAGATAACTTTTTAAAACTAAAACCCTATACAAACGCCAATTTTTTTTTCCAAATTAAAAAAAATATACACAATGTAACTGTCAACAGTACGGATGAACACGAGAATAAAATTAAAAGATCTCAAGAAATATATTTATAGAATTACAAACAAGGGTGTTGATTTTGTAGATTGTCATTCTTCTGCTTGTCTTTCAAAATGAGGAGGTGGAGGAGGGAGGGAGACTATTATACTGTCCCAGTGTGAAATAATGGGTAGTAATAACTGACAGGGAAAGAAACACAATGAAGAGTTTCTGGCATAAAACAAGGGTGCCAAGGCCCCCACCCCCACACGCCCCACCCTGTGATAAGAGTCACCGTATGACAAGCTTGATCAGCCTATGAAAGTTGTGTTGTTTCTTTACCAGATCACCACTGAATTATGCAAGACCTTTTGCCAATTGCCAATTTCCCTCTTTTGTTTCAATGTTGCTCATTAATTTTCCAAATTCTCCTCCCCAAAGTAGAACTATGAAGATGGAAACCAGAACACTGGAGTTCACGAGTAAAATGGCCACAAAGAAAACATCAAAAACACATTTTCTGCAGCCAAGCTTCGTCTATGGAAGTGTCCATGCAGGGTTCAGATTACGAAATGTTCTTGTTATACCAGCGAACTATTGGGGTCTGGGGATTTTTCTTGAGCCAAAGACGCATTGAAGAAATGTCCATGAAGCGGGATTTCTTTTTCGGCGGGATTTGGGGGAAGGGTTGTGGGGAACAACACGACACATTGATAGAAAATATTTCAATGCAAAGCTGTGTGGAGATCAGGGTGTGTAGAGGTCAGGCGGGTGTTGCAAAAGGCGGGCTTGTCTTGGACAGCAGAGGTGGGAGAAACATGAAGGGTTTATGAACACAAGAAACACAAAACCAGCAACCAACTATAGTGGCTCACAACATCCCACAGTGACAGCTAAAGAAAGGTTGTTGCCTATGGGAGGTCGGTGCACACATCCTGACCTCGGCTGGGGTGGCAAGGCAATTCTGCTTTACTTTCTGACCAGAGAGTTGGTTCCAAATCCTACCACAATGGCCATCTTTGCCTCACCTGCCCACTCACCCCAACAACTGTGGAAGTTACGGGGGGGGGGGGGAATCTGCAGAAGCAACAGCTGCCTTCCCCACAAGAGGAACCTGGCCAAACCTCCAGCCAGGATCCGACCCATAAGAACACCAAAGGTCTCAGCCAACTCCAGGTCTCAGTTAGGGCAGCTGAAGAAGGAAGCAGGTGGGTGGCGTGGGGCTTGGAAACCCATGAGAACGAACGTAAGCACAGTCTAACCGAAAATGAAAATGACAAACCGAGCCCTGATGCTTGGCAGCTCTTGACGAGAGGAACTGAACATCTGTCCTTTGATGCGCCACAATCCTCCTCCAAGAGCTCCCAAACAGCCCTTCAATACAAGATTCCTGAGCTAACAACAATGAAGACGGCGATTTCTTAGTGAAATTCCCCACAGGAGGGCACAAGATTGTTCCAGGAGGGAGGGAGGGAGGTGGCAGCAGCAGCAGCAGGCAGAGCCCCTACCTGGCCAGAGGCTTCACTGGTGCCAATTCATTTGATCAGCACATGCTGGATCCTCAAGGATGCTCACCAAAGCCCCGCTTGCTCCATGAGCATTCAGAGACGGAGTGAATTGGAACAAGCAAGAGTATTCAAACGAGGAACGGTGCACTCCTCCTATACATGTTTACTAGGAAGTAATCCCCACTGAGTTCAATGGTACTTTCCCCCAAGGTGTGTTGGATTGCAGCCTAAAAGATGTGCATGGGATGCCCCTCACTGTGCCCCAAGAAAAGGGCTTTATGTTTACACGTCTCACCAGAAGGAGGTGGAAGCCGACAAGGGCTCCAATCTCTCACATGCTGAGGTGGGGCCCCAGGGTGCCTCCCGAGCGAATCAGGCACTCCAGCTCACTGGGTGTGGGCCGAGAGCCTCTTCACACATTACACTGTTACGCCTAAAAACCAGAGCTACAACACTGAGTCAAGTAATTGGTTAGATTAAGCAATTCAAAAATATTTTGTTTGACTAAAATGCTGTCCCTGATTAATCAGGCGGCAAATTCCCCCCCCCCCACCACCAATTTTTTAAAATATACAAATACTAATACAAAAAAAAATTGCACATGGCTCTGTCTCATCATGTAAAATCTAAGTATCTTCTCTCTAAAAGCACTCAGCCAGGATGGACAAATCTGTCATTTTTGGGTTTTCCCAACTTTAAAATTTCAAAATTCTTTTTATCTCAAATATGAAGAACTTTGCAAATTATGTATTATCAAAACTGTACTGAAACAAAATTCTCACCCATTCCTAATCATAACTAGCTGCAGCTTTCTGCTGAGCGACCGCTTGGATGCCGTACGTGTGAAAGGCCCTCCCCCTATTCACCCAGCCCTCCTTCGCATCCTCAAGGCCACCCCCAGTAAGGTGCCATGTTCCTCTTTTGACCCGTTTGAAGGAACTTTCAGAAGGTGCTGCCTTGCAAAGTGAACTCACACTGAAGCAAAAACACAAGGGTGGACTCTCTCCACAAGACAACAGTAAGTCAGGGAAGCTTTCCAAAACGAAAGAAATATCGTCCTTGACCGTTTCTCAACTGCCCATCCTCACGCACTGCAGCTATTTTGTTTGAACTGCCTTTGCTGTAAGGGTCCCTCCTTGCTAAAGGGACAATTCCCAATCACGAGGGGGCCTCAGGAGAGGCAGAAGGCTACCTTGAGGAATTAAAAGCCACCGCTGCACGTTCCCCCAAGTGGCTCCATGCCGCATCAATCCCCCTCTCTCTGCCAGTATTGGATACCAGTATCATCTCAAAGGAAGGGAGGAGGATGCACTGAGACTCCCGGATGTAGTCCATGCTGCAGCTGGCAGGTGTGAGGGAATTGCAGAGGCAGCGCCATTTCAAAGTACGCATGAGCTGGACTAGCTGGGAGAAAGAGGTGGGCAGAAACTAGCTGGGAAGGGAACGTCGCTGCCCCTTTTATTTGGAGCCGATCAAGAAAATCCATGCATATCTTTTGGAGTGTATGAATGAAGTGTGCCTCCGATTCTCATCCAGAAAAAACAAACAACCCTGTGCCCCAGATTATCAAAAGTTTGGGAAACACTCGATTAGAGTCAACTCTCTTAAAGCTATTGCATTTCTCCAGCCTTCATTGACCTGGATAAACTCATCAAAAATTGTGTCTCCGTTCAAGACATCATCCATTGAGATTCAAAACAGATTATTATTCCAATGAGAGCTTTAACTGTCCTCCCACCCAATGGTGCCAAACTCGAAACCTGCCTTTGGCTTCAAGTGACATTCCGTGCGCTGCTTTCCTGGGAAGCAGCCCCAGCGCCCTTCCACTGGAAGAACGCCTGCAACTCTCGACATCTGAAGGCACTCTCCTCCTCCTCCTCTTCTTCCTCCTCTCTAAATTAGGACTAGCTGCACAAATGGTGCGTTCAAGACAAACCTCTCACCCTTCTACCCTGCCCCACCCGCCCGACCCCTCCATGCTAGATGTTCCCTCTGGTTTCCGTCCACCTAGCACAGAGCCAGCATTTGCACGAGTCACGATATGGGGTGAGGCCCACGGCCTGGGGAGTTGGGAGTGAGGGATTTCTATACTTTTTGTGGCTCTTGACAGGTCCTCGAGAGCCATTATGTACTGCATAATGTTGCCAGAACGGACGCCTACAAAATCCTAAAGCTATTTCTCAGGCAGTTTATAATAGTTCCCCCCCTCCACCCTCAGCACCCCATGCCTCCCCCTCCCTCTCCCCTCCTCATCCCCCCCGCCCGCAGCTACTGCCTCCCCCTCCCGACCCACACATCGGAGAGCCAACAGCCACTTTGCAGGGGGGACTGGCCCCAGGGGAGGCAGTTATGTCACCCAAGCGTCCAAGCGCATGCGTTTGACAGACGGGTTCTCCCCCTCGGCCTCGGGGGCGGGTCTCAGGAGGCCGAGGGAGGAGCCGAAGTCAGCCCGTGATGGGTCGTCCCGCTCAGCGCCCTCGTAGGAGCTGGCATTGCTGCTGAGGCTGTCGACGGGCGAGCATCCCGTGGGCTCGTGCCGGCCTTGGTGAGGGAAGGACGGGAGGGGTGTGGCCGTGCTGCGCTCTCGGTTGGGAGAAACGGGCTCCGACTTGATACTGACGTTGGGATTGGTGTTGACGGTCAAGGTGGTGGCATGAGAGAGGTGGCTGCCTTGTCTGAGAACGAAAAGAGAGAGAGAGAAGTACTGTTACTGTGGAGAGATTGTGGCCAAAGAGGGCTTCGGTGAAGGAACTGCAGCTCAACCCTGAAATCCCTCCTGAGCAGTGGGGCTGGGGCCTTTGCTACACCTCCTGCCCTGCAACAATGAAGCCAATTCTGTACCAAGCAACTCCTAATACAATGCTTCAAAGGAGTAATAAAACTTCACGTTGCGTCTCCGCAAGAGGAGCGAGTGTTGCGATCCACATGCCGCCTGGGCTCACTCTCCCACCCCTCCTCTGCCCATCCACACTAAGTCTGTTTGCTGAAGTGGAACAAACTGGACTCATTTGAGTCCAGAGCTGAATAATTTTGCAATTTTTGGAGAAATTGCTGGGACCGTCCAAAGGGTGTGTGTTCCCAGCAAGGCCGGGTTGTAAGAAGCTGAGTTGCAGGTTGCAAACCATCAGTGGCAGATCAATGCTCTAAAGCAGGGATGGGGCCCTCTCGGCTCATGGCTGGATTTGGCCCACCAGGCTGCCCCATCCAGCCCACTGATGCCTCCGGTGAAGCCCCCACTCCCCGAAGCCCCCTCCTTAGAGGTGAGCAAGAGGGCCATAGCCTCATGGGGTTGGCTGAGTCCGCTGCCTTCACTGAGCAGAAAAGGGGAGTGGGAGAAAAGCTGAGGCCTGGCTGAGCCGCTGCCATGAGGAGCAGCTCGAGGGGCCACCAGGGAAGTGTTCCCCTCCAGTGAGTGTGCACGTGCAGCAGGGGGCCCTGCCAACAGTGGGCTGGCCCCCTCTCCCTGCTGGCATGTGACCCCAAAACACGTGTCCAGAGACAATTTGGCCCTTGGACTAAAACAGCGCCCCCTCCCCCAATCCTGCTCTAGATGCTCTTATATTGCCCTATGAAGGGCAACGGAATTCCTTTCCAAGGGGAAAAAAATCACTGCAAGGCACTTACATTAAGTTACTTAATGATACAGGAACCAGATGCTGCTGCTGCTGCTGCTGCTGTTGTTGCTGCTGCCAAGCAGAGATGTTGCCCAGAGACAACCCAGTGGGTGAACTGAATGCTGGGAGGGATGAAAGATCTGCGCTGGTCAGCTGGTAGTCTGAAAGGAAAAGAGGAGAGGGTTGCAGAAGGCAAAGTCACACCAGCTTCAGAGCCATCAGGAGCCCAGCAATGCTCGAGGAGGTGGAGGAGGCACTTTGAAGGCTACCCAGAGCCTCTGCCACAGAAATCAACATCCGAGCAACAGAGGCCTACAGTGGCAGGACCCCACCGATCCTCAGGGGGCAACTACATGCCCACCAGCCGTGACATGCAAAAGGTACAGTCCGCGACAATTCCATGTAAAGCTTAAAGACCTTTCCCCAACCTGGTGCCCTGCAGACTTGTTGGACTACAGCTTCCATCAGCCCCAGCCAGCATGGCCAAATATATTGTATCTGTGGAAGTCTTCTGTTGCTCTGCAGGTTTTTATTTTTACTTGGCATTTTAATATCATGGTTGTTGGTCCTTATTTCGTTTTATTGGTTAACCCACTTTGAAGGCCCGTACAAGGAAAGGCTGCCTATGAACATAAACAAACAATTCCCCCCCAATCAACATTTGAGTTGCTAAATAAACAATGCAATATGCACATTATTACTGGACTCACAAGGGAAAGCTTTACGAGGCTTTTTTTTTTTAATGCTAGAAAAACAACAAACTGGAGGGAAAGGAGAACTGAGGCATATAAAACTATGTGCCACTAGGTGGAGGCCTTCGCACATGCCTGCTAGTAATATTAGACAGAAGGAGAATCAATGAGTTTTGCTCTTGGCTGGGGGTAGGGGGTTGATCAGGGCCTGGTCACATAACCGTTTGGATACACGGTGGCTGCCGACACCACCAAAGAAGCAAATCATGAGCACACATCACCACCATCACCTGCAGATACCAATATAGGAAACTGCCTTGCTGGGTCTGACCCAGGTTCCATCCAGTCCCGCATTTGCTTAAGCCACCACAGACCCTCAGAGTCTCAAGAGCAGGGCATTTTCATCATGGGTTTATTTTATTTATTTATTAAATAAATGGGGGCAAGGAATAAAAGGAACATGATAGTCGGAGTCTACTACCGACCACCCAATCAAGCAGAAGACGAGGATGAAACTTTTGAAATGCAAATTGCCAGTGTTTCAAGGAAATCCAGTATAGTAGTAATGGGGGACTTCAATTACCCTGATATCTGTTGGGAGACAAATTCTGCCAAAAGTGGCCCCTCCAAGGAATTCCTGACATGTGTGGCTGATAACTTTCTCCTACAGAATGTAGAGGAAGGAACTAGAGGAACAGCTATCCTTGACTTGGTACTGACCAATGGGGGAAAGTGACCACATCATGCTTGAGTTCTTGATTTTAAAGGAAGCAAAAGCTGAGTGTAGCCGTACGCGTACTTTGGATTTTAGGAAAGCCGATTTTAATAAACTCAGGGAGTCCAAGATGGGTGGGAGTTTTTAAAAAAGGAAATTTTAAAGGCACAATTACAAATAATCCCAACAAGGAAAAAATATTGAAGACAACAAAAGAAACCAATGTTTCTTTGTTTCTCCACAAAAAGCTTAGAGACAACCTGAAAACAAAAAGGACACATATAGGAAGTGGAAGGAAGGCCAGGCTACAAAAGAAGAGTACAGACAGGTAGCACAGAAGTGTAGGAACGACATAAGGAAGGCTAAAGCTGAGAATGAGCCCTGGGAAAATTTTGGAGCAGATTATAAAGAAGTCAATCTGTAAACACCTTGAAAACAATGCAGTGATTACTAGAAGTCAGCATGGATTTGTCAAGAACAAACCCTGCCAGACTAATTTGATCTCATCGTTTGATCGGGTAACCTCCCTTGTGGACTGTGGGAATGCTGTGGACATAGTATATCTTGACTTCAGGAAAGTTTTTGACAAAGTACCCCATGACATTCTGATTAGCAAACTAAAAGTGGGATAGATGGAAAAGCTATTAGGTGGATCCACAGTTGGCTACAGAATTGGACTCTAAGAGTGCTTATCAATGGTACCTTCTCAAACTGGTACCTTACTTGTGGGCCCCAATTTTGGCTAAATTGTTTTCACACATTAACTGGACAGGAATTATCCCGGATGGGTGGCAGTCTAGTATTATTGTTCCCTGTACAAAAAGGGTGAGAGAACTGACCCTGAAAATTATAGGCCAATAAGCCTTTTGGACATATTGTCAAAAGTGTATGGTAGGTTCCTATTGAACAAGCTTCAATCTTGGGCAGAGGAAAATGATATTCTGGCTAGGGAGCAAGCAGGGTTCTGCCAAGGGAGGGGCAAAATTGACCTGATCCACAAAAGTTTGAGCCAACCAAAAGAAAGCTTGTATGTAGCCTTCGTGGACTTTACCTCTGCTTTCGACTTAATTTACAGAGATCGCCTTTGGGATGAACTCTCACATACAAACATAGACAAGCACTTACTGTTTTTGATTCAGAAACTTTACTCGCATTCTGACCTACGAGTGCAGATAGGCTTGTCTGGCTCTCTCTCTGATAAAGTCAACACCAGAAGAGGTGACAGGCAGGGTTGATTATTGGCACCTTTCCTGTTCAATTTCTATGTGAACAATTTAGTTTCTGATCTAAGTGCCTTGGACTGTTTCCCCCCTTCCATCGGAACCAGAAAGATTCAGATGCTGCTATATGCTGATGATATGGCCCTCATATCTACTACTCAGGTGGGCCTGAGGAGACTCCTAAGTAGACTAGGCAAGATTTGTAGCCAGGAGAAACTGGTGATAAACTATTCTAAAACTATGGTGGTAGTTTTCTCTAGGAGAAAATGCCTTCATAAATGGCACTTAGATGGACATCTGATTGAACAATGTGCTAGCTTTAAACATTTGGGGATACACTTTGCATATAATGGCAGTTGGAAATCTCATCTAGAGGCAGTAAAACTTTCAGCCTGGAGAACAGCAAAAGTAATTCTCTCTTATGGGAGATATAAAGGTGGCTCCCTAGTAGTCCCTGTTCTGAAGTTATATACAGCTAAGATACTCCCCCAACTTCTATATGGAGTGGAGTTATGGGGCCAGGGCTTTGCCTCAACTGCTGAGGTCATACAGAATAAGTTTGTGAAAGAACTGCTGGCACTCCCCCTTTATTCAAATTGGAAGTTGACTTGCCTTCCATTAAGGCAAGAATTCACAAGGGAATCATACTTTATGGGAAAAGATTGATGCATTTTGAAGAAAGCAATCTGGCTAAGCAATGTTTCACAGAACAGCTTGCAAAGGTGGATGGGCTTGCAATTGGATGGCACTGTCACATTCTTGTTTAGAAGATGCTCACATTCTTCTGGATAAATTTTCTATAAGAAATTGAATTTTTGAGGCAGATTTCTATGAAAATGCACTTGCTAGCCAGCAGCAGGCCTTCTCTCCATGGTTTAGCCATATTAAGAGAGAATGGTACTTACCACAGTATTTACAAGACCTGACTTTCCCTCCTCTCAGAAAGGCCTTTACTGCCCTCCGTTTTCGAACAATGCCTTCAGTCTACCTGGAAGGGAAGTATAAAGGAGTTTCCTACATCCAGCAGACTTGTATTTGTGGTGTGGGGGAGGTGGAAGATGCAGTACATTACTTGTTACACTGCTCCTTGTATAAAGATATTAGGAATCATTTCCTGGGAGATCTTCTGAGAACAGGAGTGGGTTGGCCCACTGCTGACATTATTGGTGACCTGTTAGCAGATCACAGTAAAGCAATTACAATCAAGGTTGCAAAATTTGCTGTAGCAGCGCAAAAATTCCACCAAAATTTCCTAAAGAAATCAGGTGTAGATTGCAGAGGGGACCACCTGCTATAATGTTGTGATTTTTGCTACTAGGGCTTGCATCATTTTTCAACAGTATAAATCTCAGCCTTTTCTCTCAGTTTGGTTCCTTTCTATGTATTTCCTTCCTATGAGTTTGTAAGAATTTTGGTTGTCACAGAAATCTCTTGTTTTATTGTTGTGGTTGTAATGGTGTTTGTGCCATAGACAAATAAAATGTATCTTATCTAACTGTGGGGAGGTAACAAGTGGGGTACCACAAGGCTCTGTCCTGGGCTCTTCAACATCTTGAGTATTGTGTCCAATTTTGGGCACCACACTTCAAGAAGGATGGAGACAAGCTGGAGAGAGTTTGGAGGAGGACAATGAGGATGATCAGGGGTCTGGAAACAAAGCCCTATGAGGAGAGATTGAAAGAACCAGGCATTTTTAGCCTGGAGAAGGGAAGACTGAGGGGAGATATGATAGCAGTCTTCAAATATTTGAAAGGTTGTCACACAGAAGAGGGCCAGGATCTATTCTCAATCATCTCAGAGTGCAGGACAAGGAATAATGGGCTCAAGTACAGGAAGCCAGATTCCGGCTGGACAATAGGAAAAACGTCCTGACTGTTAGAGCAGTACGACAATGGAACCCATGATCTAAGGAGGTCGTGGGGTCTCCCATACTAGAGGCCTTCAAGAAACAGCTGAACAACCATCTGTCAGGTATGCTTTAAGGTGGATTCCTGCATTGAGCAGGGGGTTGGACTCAATGGCCTTACAGGCCCTTTCCAACTCTACTATTCTATGATTCTATTTACAATATTTATATATTGCTCCACATCTAAAATAGTTTCTGGAGCATTGCACATAGAAATAAAACAGTAAAAAGAAAAAAGATAAAAAAGCAAATTAAAACGGTTTCATTTAAAACGAAGGACCAATAAAAACAGTGGCTGGTTAGCTGAGGAATGTTTCCAAGAAAAGAGTTGTTTTCAGGAGGCGCTGGAAGTAGCCTAATGTTGGTGCTTGCCTGCCCTCCAGGGGCAGGGAGTTCCAAAAAGAAGGGGACACCACACTAAAGGCTTTTCTGCCTTTTCCAGCCTAATCGAAAAACCAAGCCCTGCATGTGTGCATACCGCTGGGCTCTCCACAGGCTGGGAAGTACACTGTGCATACTTCTCAAGCACTTTGTCACAGCCGCCCATGTTAATGGCCACTCAAGCATGTGTAATTAATAAGACACACAGGTCACAGCCAGTTCCTTGAGCTCTAGCGGCATGGCTCCAATCGCAAAATTATATTTTAAATATCCACATATCGTTAAGTAAATTCATTGCACCCAACACCTCACTCTGGAAATATGACCACGTTTAGAGCTCCAGAGTTCAGTATACACTGACAAACTGTCAGATCCATCTGGGACCGGCAGATCAGCTTGCTTATTAGGTATGAGGTGAGCTCGTACCAGCAATCAGCCTATTAAACACAGAAAAAACAGGTACCGTGTGTAATAAACAGATACAGCTGGAGATATTGCTTGACAGCTACCTATTAGGAAACATGCACAAATGAGAAAATTAATGTTGTTATTGTTAATTGGTGTACTGTGGCACTGTACAGAGATTTTATAGGAATAAAAAAAAAGAAAAAGATGGCAGATCACTGCCCCCAAGAAGCTGACAGTTAAACTTTGAGGGTAAAAAGGACACCAGGGTAACAAAGGAAGAATATGAGAAGTTTAGACAGATCCAGTAGTGAGAAAAGGTTTGTGAACCCTAATGATAAATATGGAAATTCCATAGTTTTACCATGATCCCCAAGAATTCTGGAACAATGTTCTCTGTATTGACGTGTCAAAGGTAGAACTTTTTGGCCTCAATGAGAAATGTTATGTTTGGCAAGAACAAAACAAAACACTGAATGTGAACAGAAGAACCTCATATTGTTTAAATAATTAGGTAGATTTCTGCTCATCAGTCTAGAAAGGGTTACAAACCATTTCTAAAGATTTGAGGCTCCACTCAATGATCAGAAAAAAGACTGAACAAGAATGGTGTTCCTGGAAGGATAGCCAGGAGGAAACCAAGGCTCTCTAAAAAGAACACGGCTGCTCATCTGAAGTTAATATGAACCCTATTGAGTATTTAGAACAGCTTTGATTCACGAAGACTAACATGGTAAAATTACAAATGCTGAGCAGGATGGGATGGTGCCAACAGTTTTCAACAAGTGTGAAGAACACTCTCTCCTTTAGGAACCAAGAGATTAAAAACATTCTGATGGGGGAAATAATAAAGCTTGGACCTGTTTTTCTGCATACTTCATTTTTCACGATAAACTGCACACCCACCCTGCTTCAGGGCGGGAAGAGGCATTAGCCCTTAGAACTGTCGTCACTCCAATTTGAAGGCATTTCAACACCCAAAGTTTCTCAATGCCGCCTTGAAATTAAAAGGACTTTTCTGTAGTGGAAAGTTAGCCTGTGTCTTTCTTGCATGAAACTCCCATAACAAGGAAAGGAGGAGAACCCTCTTACAACTGTAATCAAACCCCAAGGGACAGTACTTCAAATATGTGAATGAAGGGGACATTCATTCTTCTCCCAAGAAGCCGCCAGCCTCTCTGATCAAATTTCCCTAGAGGCGGTTCTGCCGAATTGTCTTTCTGGGTTTGATGTGAACACAATGCAACCTGAATATTTGGTGGAGCCCTTGGCTGGGCTGTTCCATCCCATCCTTGTTTTGCGTGTCTGCAGTTTCTGTCACCCCCTCCCCTCCACAGCTGTCAAAACTTCTCAAAAGTAAAGGCTGAGCAGCTGCCAAAGCCCTTGTTGGGAAATTCTGAGTCCCATCTGCACTGCTGTAAAAAACCTGTGAGCTTCTCTTCCAGATCAAGGATGCATGGAAAAAAGTGAAGCAAAACATAACGCTTTGCATGTGTACTTATCCCAAAAGAGTGGCAAAGATGTAGCATCAGCCACTCAATTTAGCTTCCAAAGAACCTCAAGAAAAAAAACTAAAAATAAAATCCATGCTTTGAAGATATACTTGAAAATGCCTGGGCAGCCAAAGTCTACTGACATCTCAGAGACCAGAGAAGATTTCCAGCAGCCTGAGGGCAGTTTTCCATGCTCTGTATATCAAGGGTCCCTTCTCCATGGGGAGAAACTGGGAACAGGGGAAGGGTTTACAATACTGATGTTAAATGGTCATTTCAGTCTCCGACATTGAAAAACATTAACAATTAATCAAGTTAAATTACACAAATGAAACAACGCTCACACTGCATTACATGTACATGTTTGTTCTTCGTAATGTGAATATGACCACCCAGGTAGGGAAAGAAAAAAGTAACTTTTTAGGCAACAAACAGGGTGCTCTATTAGAAACAGCAGCAGCAACATCAAAGAAAACAAACCTGGTGGTTGACTGCAAGGCACCCATTTGGCTGGCGGTTCTTTTACAAGGGCCGAACTCCAAGCACTGAATATTTACCATGGTTTGTTGAATCATGGATTGTCATTATGTGTGAACCCAGAACTATGGGTTGTTAATCATGAACAAATTATGAAGAGAATCCATGGCTTGTTGGATTGTGAGCTGTAGGTTGTTGAAACCATGGATAGTCATTATGTGTGAACCCAGAATTGTGGGTTATTCATGGATTGTTTCATGAGGCTACAGTGGCGACAGGCAAGAATGGTAAAAACAACAACAACAACCAGTCACTTTACATGTCAATATTACAATGCCATGAAGGCATGTAGGGTAGAGGGAAAGAGTGGGTAAAAGGGACAGGAACTGAACAACCCAAGAATTAAAAATACCCAATTTGCTTGATTGTCTGGCAGCCAAACCATGGGTTAACTCCAGGTAAGGCAGAAAGGCTTTATTTGCAATAACAGAAACAAAGGGTGAAAGTCAGACATCCACCTGACTTGCCATTGCCCTGAGAAAGGCATCCCTCAGGAGCAGATCAATGTTGGGCCATGTCTGCTAATTATGACAGGTGTGTTGACCTAACACCTCATTCCATTCCTCAGCATCAGCCCACTCCTGATCAGCATCAGCTCAATGTCATTCTCTGTGTCACCTTCAGGGTTCTGGTCCTGACCTCTGAAGTCACCCCCTTAACTGCCTATGCTGGAGGCCCTCTGGCCCAGAACTCAGTCTCCAACTAGATGCATCTGCCAAGCTCACAAACAGGGCATGGCAGCAACATCCATCCCCTTGGGCATCCCACAGTGTTCCCGACTGTGGGTTTTCCTACAAAAAGTTTTTTGTTGGCATCCTGAGACTTTTCTCTCTTTTTGTGTTCTTTTGTGGGATTGAACTTTAATTTGGGATATTTTGCATGCAAATCATGTACTCTATCACTGAGTGATGGTCCTTGCATTGAACTGAGACTAAAACTGCCAGTAACATACTGGCTTTTTACAAATCTATGGTGTGACCACACTTAGAATACCATGTACAGTTCTGGTCATTGCACTTATAGCAAGATATTGCAGAGTTGGAAAAAATGCAGAAAAGGGCAACAAAAATGTTCAAGGGGCTGAAACAACTGCCCAATGAGGAAAGGTTACAACAGCTGGGATTGTTCAGCTTGGGGAAAAAGAGACTATGGGGGGGGGGGGGAACATAGAGGTGTACAAAATGATACCAGTTGTGGAGAATGTGGATAGGGAGACATTTTTCTCCCTCTCTCATAATATTATAGAATCATAGAATAGTAGAGTTGGAAGAGGCCTATAAGGCCATCACGTCCAACCCCCTGCTCAATGCAGGAATCTACCTTAAAGCATCCCTGACAAATGGCTGTACAGCTGCCTCTTGACTGCTTCTAATGTGGGAGTGCCCACCACCTTCGTAGGTAATTGGTTTCATTGTCGTATTGCTCTAACAGTCAGGAGGTTTTTCCTGATGTCCAGCTGGAATCTGGTTTCCTGTAACTTGAGCCCATTATTCTGTGTCCTGCGTTCTGGGTTGATCAAGAAGAGATCCTGGCCCTCCTCTTTGTGACAACCTTTCAAGAATTTGAAGAGTGTTATCATATCTCTCCTCAATCCTCTCTTCTCCAGGCTAAACATGCCTAGTTCTTTCAATCTCTCCTCATAGGGCTTTGTTTCCAGTCCCCTAATCATCTTCGTTGCCCTCCTCTGAACACGCTCCAGATTGTCTGCATCCTTCTTGAAGTGTGGTGTCCAGAACTGGACGCAATATTCAAGATGGGTTCTAACCAGTGAGGAATAGAGGGAAACCAGTACCTCGCACGATTTGGAAGCTATACTTCTATTAATGCAGCCCAAAATAGCATTTGCTTTTTTTGCAGCCACATTACATTGTTGGCTCATATTCAGCTTGTGATCTACAACAATTCCAAGATCCTTCTCACTTGTCATATTGATTAGCCAAGTATCCCCCATCTTGCAACTGTGCATTTGGTTTCTTTTTCCTAGATGTAGAACTTGGCATTTATCCCTGTTAAATTTCATTCTGTTGTTTTCAGCCCAGCGCTCCAGTCTATCAAGATCACTTTGGAATTTGTTTCTATCTTCCAGGGTATTAGTGATCTGACCCAATTTTGTGTTGTCTGCAAATCTGATAAGCATTCCCTGCACCTCCTCATCCAATTCATTAATAAAAATGTTGAAGAGCACTGGGCCCAGGACTGAGCCCTGTGGTACCCCGCTCGTTACCTCCCCCCAGTGTGAAAAGGTACCATTCACTCTTTGAGTCTGATTCTGTAGCCAACTGTGAATCCACCTCATAGTTGTTCCATCTAGCCCACTTTTCACTAGTTTGTTAATCAGAAAGTCATGGGGCATTTTGTCAAAAGCTTTGCTGAAGTCAAGATATACTATATCCACAGCATTCCCACAGTCCACAAGGGAGGTTACCCGATCAAAAAATGAGATCAGAGTAGTCTGATTTGTTCTTCACAAATTCATGCTGGCTTCTAGTAATCACTGCATTGTTTTCAAGGTGTTTACAGATTGACTTCTTCATAATCTGTTCCAAAATTTTCCCAGGGATGGATGTCAGACTGACTGGTCTGTAGTTCCCAGGTTCCTCCTTTTTGAAGATAGGGACATTAACCCTCCTCCAGTCATCCGGCACTTCACCTGTCTTCCATGATTCGCAAGGATAATAGACAGTGGTTCTGAGAGTTCTTCTGCCAGCTCCATTATTACTCTAGGATGCTGTTCGTCGGGCCCTGGAGATTTGAACTCGTTCAAAGAAATTAGGTGTTCCTTGACCATTTGTTTATCAATCTCAAACTTTTTCCAGGCAGGTCATAGATCCGCTTTTGAGAGAAGACTGAGCCAAAGTAGGAATTGAGCACTTCGGCCTTTTCTTTGTCATCTGTTACCAATTTGCCATCTTCATGAAGCAGTTGAACCACCATTTCTTTCCTCTGTCTTTTACTATTCACATATCTGAAGAAAGCCTTTTTATTGCTTTTAGCATCCCTCACTAGTCTCAGCTCCTTCTCAGCTTTAGCCTTCCTGATACCATTCCGGCACTTCTGTGCTGTCTGTTCTCTTCTTTTATAGCCTGGCCTTTTTTCCACTTCCAATATGTATCCTTTTTTAGTTTCAGGTCATCTCTAAGCTTTTTGTGGAGCCACACTGGTTTCTTCTGTTGTCTTCTATCTTTTTTCCTTGTTGGAATTGTTTGTAATTGTGCCTTTAAAATTTCCTTTTTTAAAAACTCCCACCCATCTTGGACTCCTTTTCTCATTAGGGTTACTTGCCATGGGACCTTACTTATCATAGTTCTGAGTTTATTAAAATCGGCTTTCCTGAAATCCAGAGTACGCGTTTTGTCTACACTCAGCTTTTGCTTCCTTTAAAATCAAGAACTCAAGTATGATGTAGTCACTTTCCCCCAGAGTTCCCGTAATTGCCACTTTATCCACTAAGTCATCCCTGTTGGTCAGTATCAAGTCAAGGATAGCGGTTCCTCTACTTCCTTTTGGCAGAATTTGTCTCCCAACCGATATCGGGGCAACTGAAGTCCCCCATTACTACTACATCGGATTTCCTTGAAACACTGGTAAGGACAGGTTGCTTACCTGTAACTGTAGTTCTTCGAGTGGTTATCTGTGCATTCACACATATGGGCTCTGCGCCTGCGCGGGCCCTCGATCGGGAAAATTATTTTTCTATAGCTGAGGCGTTTGGGCAGGAACCCCTCCCCCACACCAAACTGGGCATGCTCAGGGGTTCCCGCCCAGCCCTCAGTTCCTTGAGTCAGCCATTGTGGCTCAGAACCGAAGGTAGCAATTGGTAGGAATCATATCATTTCAACCCTATAAGCAAGTTATTTTTGTCTTGCAGATAATAGAAATCATGATTAAACAATCAAGTACTGCTGAAGTAACGATGTAATAAAACAATCAAGGTTGTTATATTGATTGATAAAGCATTTGTAGAATGAGTCATTTATGTTACGAAATGACAATTCCACCCAGGAGTCCATAGTGGGGTCGGAGGGCGGGTTGTGTGAATGCACAGATGACCACTCAAAGAATTACAGTTACAGGTAAGCAACCTGTCCTTCTTCGTGGTCTCTGTGCATCACACATATGGGCAATTAGTGAGCTAACTTACCGGAGGTGGGTATGGAGTCTCAGGCAAGCAAAGTTGATAAGACCGACCTTCCAAAATTGGCATCCGCTCAGGATCGAACATCGATGCGGTAATGTCGTAGGAAGGTGGATGGTGTAGACCAAGTTGCTGCTCGACAGAGGTCAGAAATGGATATTTCCTGAGCAAAAGCAGTCGATGTGGCCATCGCTCTGGTTGAGTGTGCCCTGAGTGGGCCTTGCAAAACCAAGTTATTGAGCTCGTAAGCCAATGTGATGGTCCTCGTTATCCATCTAGCCAGACGTTGGGAGGAAACAAGGTTACCCTTCTTCTGGCCAGTATAGCAGATAAAGAGTCTTTGAGATTCCCTAAAGTGCTGCGTTCTATTGATATAGAAGGCTAGAGCACATCTTACATCCAGGGTGTGTAGTGTCCTTTCCAAATCCAACGTAGGAGATGGGAAGAAGGTCGGAAGGATAATATCCTATCCCAAATGAAAGGCAGAAACAACTTTCGGTAGAAAAGTGACATCCGGTTGAAGAGTGACTTTGTCCTTATGAAAAGAAAGGTACGGTGGATCAGCGCGTAGCGCGCCCAGTTCACTTACTCTTCGAGCCGATGTGATAGCAACTAAAAATGCGACTTTAAAAGAAAGTAGGCTAAGGTCTATTGTCGCCAGAGGTTCAAAAAGTTTAAAACATAGAGCTTTAAGAACCACGGAGAGGCTCCACGGTGGCACCAAAGGTTTTGTTGACGGAGCCAAGTTATGCAGACCCGTCAGAAATCTTTTACAAACCGGGTGTGAGAAAACTGTAAACCCATCAGCAAGAGGGAGATATGCTGATAAAGCTGATAAATACACCCTTAACAAAGATAACTTAAGTCCCATCTCAAAACGTGAGTGTAAGAACATCAAAACTTGAGGGATAGTTGCCAATAGGGGTTGAAACTAGGGGTGTGCATCGGATCGGATCCGATCCACGATCCGAATCCGATCCGCCCCAAAATCGGGAAAATCCGATCCGATCCGATCCGATCCGATCAACCTCCGATCCGATCCGATCCGATCCGACGAGGTCCGATCCGGATCGGACGCCATTTTGAATGCTTTTTCCCATAGCCAAGTATTGTTTTACAAAAACGCCTATAACTTTTTCATTTTTAAAGATAGAAGGATGAAACTTGGGCACATTATACACTGGTTAGGGATAGTTATCTGTGAGAAATTTCAGAAAGATTGGTGCATGCGTTTTGTGGCAATTAATTGTTTAATAAATACCCAGAAATGCCTATAACTTTGTCATTTTTAAAGTTACAAACATGAAACTTTGCCACATTGTAGGTGGTACCTTGGGACCTATCTGTGAGAAATTTCAGAAACTTAGGTGCTTGCCTTGTGTGGCAATTAATTTTAGAAAAATGGGTAGTAGTGGGGTAAATACATTTACGCCTCCCATTTTTTTATTTTTGAAGATACAAACAGGAAACTTGGGCACATTACAGGTACCACTTGCCTTGATATGTGTGTGAAATTTCAGAAACATTGGAGCTTGCCTTGTGTGGCAATTAATTTTTGAAACAATGAGGAAAGAAACACCTATAACTTTGTCATTTTTAAAGTTACACACATGAAACTTTGCCACATTGTAGGTGGTACCTTGGGACCTATGTGTGTGAAATTTCAGAAACATAGGTGCTTGCCTTGTGTGGCAATTAATTTTTTAATAAATACCCAGGAATGCCTATAACTTTGTGGTGGCAAGGTGTCTGCACACACCACTTTGAAGACTGTAGAAAATTTCTCCCGTAACGATCCTAGCGAGAGAGAGTGATCCTAGGCTCAGCCGTTCTGCTTAAGTAAAAAGGGAAAGTATCAATCAAAGCAGACACGAGCCAAGTGCTACTTTGTTTCGCCTTTTGTAATGGATACTACCTCAGTTGCAGCCAAGCGTGCAAGGATCAAAGAGATGAGAGAAAGTGTTTCCTTCTTCTTCCCGGGAGGCGGGAGGGTGCAATTGACAGCCCCAGCCTCTGTGTAAAAAAGGTTAATAACTTTTAATCTAAAAAATTCGTAGCCACCAAATGCCTGGACCTATCATTCTGAAATTTTACACACATATCAAGTGAAGTGTTCCCTGTAATGTGCCCATGTTTCCTGTTTGTATCTTTAAAAATAAAAAAATGGGAGGCGTAAATGTATTTACCCCACTACTACCCATTTTTCTAAAATTAATTGCCATACAAGGCAAGCACCTAAGTTTCTGAAATTTCTCACAGATAGGTCCCAAGGTACCACCTACAATGTGGCAAAGTTTCATGTTTGTAACTTTAAAAATGACAAAGTTATAGGCATTTCTGGGTATTTATTAAACAATTAATTGCCACAAAACGCATGCACCAATCTTTCTGAAATTTCTCACAGATAACTATCGCTAACCAGTCTACAATGTGCCCAAGTTTCCTGTTTGTATCTTCAAAAATAAAGAAGTGGGAGGCATAACTGTATTTCTCAATGGGAAAGTGCTTTCCAATGATTTTCTATGGGCAAGTGCTTTCCAATGATTTCCTATAGGAAAGTACTGTCCAATGAATCCCTATGGGCAAGTACTGTCCAATGAATCCCTATGGGCAAGTGCTGTCCAATGAATCCCTCATTGTTTCAAAAATTAATTGCCACACAATACAAGCACCTACGTTTCTGAAATTTTACACACATAGGTCCCAAGGTACCGCCTACAATGTGGCAAAGTTTCATGTGTGTAACTTTACAAATGACAAAGTTATAGGCATTCCTGGGTATTTATTAAAAAATTAATTGCCACACAAGGCAAGCACCTATGTTTCTGAAATTTCACACACATAGGTCCCAAGGTACCACCTACAATGTGGCAAAGTTTCATGTGTGTAACTTTAAAAATGACAAAGTTATAGGTGTTTCTTTCCTCATTGTTTCAAAAATTAATTGCCACACAAGGCAAGCTCCAATGTTTCTGAAATTTCACACACATATCAAGGCAAGTGGTACCTGTAATGTGCCCAAGTTTCCTGTTTGTATCTTCAAAAATAAAAAAATGGGAGGCGTAAATGTATTTACCCCACTACTACCCATTTTTCTAAAATTAATTGCCACACAAGGCAAGCACCTAAGTTTCTGAAATTTCTCACAGATAGGTCCCAAGGTACCACCTACAATGTGGCAAAGTTTCATGTTTGTAACTTTAAAAATGACAAAGTTATAGGCATTTCTGGGTATTTATTAAACAATTAATTGCCACAAAACGCATGCACCAATCTTTCTGAAATTTCTCACAGATAACTATCCCTAACCAGTGTATAATGTGCCCAAGTTTCATCCTTCTATCTTTAAAAATGAAAAAGTTATAGGCGTTTTTGTAAAACAATACTTGGCTATGGGAAAAAGCATTCAAAATGGCGTCCGATCCGGATCGGACATCTGGTCCGATCCGATCCGACCATCCTCCGATCCGATCCGATCCGATCCGACCCCCCAGGTCCGATTCCAATCCGCTATCCGATCCGATCCGGGGGGTCAGTGCACATCCCTAGTTGAAACCCATTAACAAGGGCAAACTTGGAGAAAGTGTTCCACTTATGATTATAGGACCAACGTGTTGCCGGTTTTCGAGATGACTGTAGCACTCGAAGTATAGAGGGCGGGAGGTCTAATGTGGTAAGCCGGTGATGGACCAAGCCGTCAAGCGCAGGGTCTGTAGGTCCGGGTGTCAAACCTGGCCCTGGTTCTGTGTCAGAAGGTCTGGCAGAGACAGCAGGCAGTAATAGAGGTGGTGGGAGAGACGGAGGAGGGTGGAAAACCAAGCCTGGCGTGGCCACCATGGAGCAATCAGTATGCCCTGAGTGCTGTCGCAGGCAATCTTCGCCAGTACTCTGGGAAGCAGTGGGAATGGGGGAAAGAGGTAAAGGAATTCCCCCATCCAGGGGATCATGAAGGCATCCCCTCTGGAATTGTGACCGAGACTTGCCCGACTGTAGTAGGCCGGGAGCATGACATTGTGTTGTGTGGCAAAAAAGTCCACAGTGGGTTGACCCCACAGGTGGAACAAGGTGTTGAGAGTTCCCCTGTGCAATTGCCACTCATGGCAAGTCAGCATAGTCCTGCTGAGGGAATCTGCAAGGACGTTTTGGTGTCCTGACAGGTGGATCGCAGAGATATGAATCTGCTTTTCGCTGCACCACTCCAGGATATCAAGAGTGAGCTGTAGCAGGGGTAGCGAGCGGGTTCCCCCTTGTTTGTTGAGGTAGGAGACAACCGTGGTGTTGTCGGAGGTTACCTGAATTGGTTGAGCCCTCAAATGTATTTCGAAGGCACATAGTGGCTTCTGGACAGCATGGAGTTCTAGGATGTTGATATGGTCCATCCTTTCTGTTGCAGACCAGATGTCTTGGACCTTCAGGTCGAGGCAATGAGCACCCTAACCGTGTAGGGATGTGTCCGTCATGACCACTATGGATGGCTTGGGTTGTCGAAACTCGATTCCCTGGGTCAGGTTGGGGAGGGTAATCCACCAGCGGAGGAAGTTCCGAACTGTAGCAGGCATCTGCAGAATGGTTCTCCTTGCATTTCGACAAAGATCGAAGGTTCAGAGAAACCATTCTTGAAGGATCCTCATGCGGAACTTGGCATAACGTACTACGGCCGTAGTCGATGCCATGAAGTCTAACAGGTGGAGGATGGGGAAGACAGACACTGACTGCTGGCGTAGAGTTGTCGAAACCAAAGCGATCAGTTTCTCGCAGTGATCTAGAGGGAGGAATGCCCGTCCTGCGATGGAATCAATGTGGGCTCCGATGAACTGTATTGAGGTGGTCGGTTGGAGAATGGACTTTTCTGTGTTTAGAGATGTTGAAGTAGGTCCAGTGTCTTTGAGACAGAACGTGACAGACTGTCCCTTGACTGGGCCACGAGGAGCCAGTCGTCCAGGTAAGGAAATATGTCGACGCCAGCGAGTCGGAGATGGGCACACACAACTGCCATGCACTTTGAGAAATCCCTCGGTGCCATGGCCAGGCCGAACGGGAGGACCCGATATTGGTAGATGTTGTTTGCAATGATGAACCGTATTTTCAGTGGGAATTTGCAATGGTGACATGAAAGTAAGCGTCTTTGAGGTCGATCAACACAAACCAATTTCCGATTTTCAGGAATGGAAGGATCGACACAATAGAGGTCATACGAAACGTTCTCGGAGTGAGGTAAGTATTTAAAATTCTTAAGTCCAGTATCGGTCTGACTCCTCCATCTGCCTTCGGTACTGTGAAGTACCTGGAGAAGAAGCCCTTGTTGATCTGTTGGCGCAGAACCCTTCGATGTCTCTCTTGTGTAACAGGGTGTCATCTCCACAGTACCGAGCGGAGGAAGGGAGTTGAACTCGATACGGTAGCCTCTCCGAATTATGGAGAGGACCCATTTGTCCATGGTTATTTGAGTCCAATTTTCGTAAATGGATGGGTGAGACCAAAAAATGGAAGTTGAATGGGTCGGAGACCGGTGCCGAAGTCAAAGGCGCCATTTTCCTTGACCTTCAGACCTGTGAAAAGGTGCTTGGGGCCGAGGAGGCTGGTATGGTCTTTTCCTGAAGCCCTGATGCTGTTGACTCAGAGGCTGGTGTTGATAGTGTTGATGTTGAGGATTAGAGGGAGGAAGAGCCGGCTGGGGTCAATTCCACTTGCGCTGGCAAGGCTGGAAAGGTTGCAAGAAGCCCATTTTCTTTGCGGTCATCCGTGCCTTATGCGCCGCATCCAAAGACTCATCGGTTTTGGAATTGAAGAGTCCAAGACCATCGAAGTCGAGATTTTCAATTCTATCCCGTGCTTCCTGGGTTAAGCCTGCCGAACGTAGCCAAGCATAGTGTTGAAGAGCAACCGCTCCCACCATTGTCTTAGACCCACAGTCTACTAAGTGGTGTGCGGTATGTATTTGCTGCCTTGATAATTTCAAGGCTTCATGCTGGAAAAGAGATGCCAACTTTTTCTTGTCTTCCAGCAGGTGGTCGAAAAGTCGTCCAACTTTGTCCCAAAGGAGGAGTTGGTATCCCAACATGGTGGCTTGATAATTGGAGACCTTAACAGTCAAGGCAGAAGAAGAATAAATTCGTCTCCCAAACATATCGAGGCGTCTGCCTTCCTTATCGACGGGCACTGTGTTGCCGATTAGACTGCCCCTGTGCTGCCTCCACAACCACAGAATTAGGCAGCGGGTGCTGGAAAAGAAACCCCACGTCTTGTTGCTGGATCTTATACAGGCCTTCCAGTCTATTCAACGTTGGGGGCATTGAAGACGGTGTCTTCTAGGATTGTTTTAGTGTTTCCAAAAGAGCTGGTAAAATTGGAATAGCCACTGGTCGCGAAGCCTCCGAAGAAACGGCATCGTAGACCGGATCCTGGGTGGTAGGAGTATCTGGCTCCACTGTAAGTCCTAATGCTTGAGCCACTCTGCGGATCTGGTCAGAGAATTGACCAAGATCCTCCAAAGGTGAGATGCTTCCCGGAGTGCTCAGATCAGCATCCCGTGCTTCATCAGTAAAGAGGGTTGGACAGAAGCCGAAGAAGACGAGTCGGATTGATAATCGCCTTCTTCATCGGTAACTCGGGGAACCAAGGCTAAAGAGTCCTGTCGATGGCAAGAGCCCTCGGAATTGACAGAAGCTGCGTGGTCGTCAACTGTTCTTCTGGTAAGAGGACCCAGAAATTCCAGACCTGAACACTGCTGTAAGGGAGGTCGAGATGGACTGGCCGAGCGTTGGAGGTGGGACACCAGCACCAAAGGAGGTTCCCTAGATGGGGGGCGACCCAGAGCATGGGGAATGTGTCGTCCCCTATCCCGTTCACGGTCTTCATAGTGGCGCCGGGATCCCCTAGAGGAATAAGAGCAAGGGCTACGACTCCTGTAAGCAGAATGACAACGAGAATGCTCTCTTCTCGATCTTCTGTCTCGTGGCGAGTACGATCGACGGCGGTGGCTTGGCGATGGCGACCGAGATCGATACCATGAGGAATAGCTCCTCGGGGAGCAGGATCGATGTCGTGACAACTCTCGATGCCGTGGAGAATATGGCCTTGGTGACCAGGATCGACGCTGAGGAGAATAACGGTGACCGTGTGCCGCCCTAAAAGGGGAATATAGCAGTCGATGTTCCTCTGCAGAAACTGCAGCCAATGGCACGGAGCGCAGCGACAGAGTAAGATCACGGATCTCCCCCTCCGAGATAGAAGTTGTTGCTCCTTCAACTCAATCAGACCTCATCCTCGCAGGAATCGGGGATCGGAGGAGCGGAGGAAGTGGCAGCAAGCGCCTCGATGTCGATGGGGACAAAGTTAAGTGTAGGGAAGGTTGCGTCGATCTCGAACCCAAGTGCTCCCCTAATGGTTGTTGTGAAGGGGGAGAGGGGTCATCCACAAGCAAAGGCTCTGGGTCAACGATACCTTCGGAGACCGGAGACTGCGGATGAGAGGGTTGTGGAGGAGATAGACACGTCTCCATCGGTGGTTCTGTACAGGGAGCCATTACCGATTTTTCTCCACGTTTCTTTGCCTTAGGCAGATCCTTGACCGATTTAGGTCTTTTCTTGGAGAGTTTCTTCATTGAAGGCGGTACCAACAATCGACGAGAGGTGGAGGGTACGGGTTCCCGGCACCATCTCCGATGGAGCCGCCATCGGCGAGTCCACAGACTGGAGTGCTTTACTCCAAAGGAGAGCTTTAAGGCGATCAGCCCGATGTCTCCTCGTTTGTCTGGAGAAACCCTGACACAGAGCACAGGTTTCCACAACGTGGCCTTCGCCTAAACAGATGAGGCACAGCAAATGGCCATCCGAAGGGGGAAGTTTACTCCCACAAGTCATACACTTACAAAACGGAGCCTTAAGGGAAATCTGTTCGCGAGAATCTGAAGAAGGAAATAAAAGAAATCTAAAAGAAGACGAAAACACCTCAAAAACGAAGTTCTCTTCAGGAACAAACCCGATGAGGTGTTGCCACAATGGCGGACGAAAGAGAACTGAGGGCTGGGCGGGAACCCCTGAGCATGCCCAGTTCGGTGGGGGGGAGGGATTCCCGCCCAAACGCCTCCGCTTCTGCTTGATTCTGCTTGATTGGGTGGTTGGTAGTAGACTCTGACTATCATGCTCCTTTTATTCCTTTCCCCATTTATTTTAATCCAGAACCCAACAGGGTCATTTCATGAAGCTGATTCGTGGGAGATTCAGGACAGATGAAAGGAAGTCCTTCATCACACAGCACAGAGTCAAACTATGGAATTCGCTACCACATGACGTAGTGATGGCCACCAATTTGGATGGCTTTAAAAGGGGGTTGGATAAACTCTTGGGAGGAGAAGGCTGTTGATGGCTGCTACTCCTGATGGCTATGTGCTACCTCCAATATCAGCAACATGGGCAGGAGGGTGCTGTTGCCCTTATGTCCTGCTTGTGGGTTCCCCATGGGCAGAATGCTGGACTACAAGGATCCTTGCTCTGATCCAGCATGGCTCCTCTTACATTCTTATGCACTTGCATACAGTTATTATGGCTTTGATAGATTCAACTAATAGTCTTCAAAAAAGAGAAGATGAAACCTCCAACATGCACTACCTTACAATGTAAAGAGCCGTAACTCAGTGGTAGAGCTTTGCATGCAGAAGGTCCCAGGTTCAATCCACGCCATCACCAGGTAGAGCGAGGAAAAATTCCTACCTGAAACTCCGGAGAGCCATTTCTGCCAGTCAGTGTCGACAATACTGGGCTAGATGGACTAATGGTCTGTCTGGATCTGAGGCAGCTCCTATGTAACCAGCCTAGTGCACTTCAATTACAATTCTTCTCAGGGGCATTTTGTAAAACAAAACAACCCTCTGTGTTTCGCTACCTGTACTCCATCCACTCACCACTGATCTCTGCTCACCTCTCTGCTTAGCAGCCAATTCCTGCCAGAACTGAGGGAAAATCTCTCACTTAAGGAAGGAGATATCAAGCACTAATGGGGTGGCATGTTTCAGGGCTCCCTAGGCATTTGCCTGCAATCCCTTTCAGCTCCCTCCGCTTGTCTCTGGCAAAACCGCCAGGATGCTCAACACACAAAGCCTGGCCAGCATGTGGCTTATGGCGACCTGTCGCCAGCCTCTTCTTGTCTGGGTTTCCATAACGTGGCTTTGAGGCAGAGGGGTGGCCAGGTGGGATTGGCCTTACCTGTATTGTATGCTGTGGGCATGGCGGAGAAGGGCAACCCCTGTGTCAGGAGGCTTGGGGTAGTCACGGAAACGACTGGGGTGGTCAAAGAATGACTTGCTTGAGAGACAACGAGCCGCTGTGTGTTCTGTTGGGGGGGGAACACAGAGAGAGAGGGGGGGTCATGAGTCAGGGAAGCGAGGGGAAGAAGATCTCTTGGACCATTCCCTGGCGCAGGACTTCAAGCCTCAACACAGCAAGGAAGAAAAATGGCCCAAGCTTCTTCACAGATGCCTCAGACAAAACAAAGACAGACACTGCTGGCCTTTGGGGGAATATAATGCATATTCCACACTGCCAATCCACCCATCCTGAGGATGTCCTCACCATCACCCTCATAGCCCAGGCAGCCAGTGCGGGGCTACTGGTGAGGCTGTCAGAGGAGGCCTGGATTCAAATCATCATTCAGCCACAAAGCTCACTGGGTGCCCTGGGCCAGTCCCCTTCTCTCAGCCTCATCCACCTCAAGGGAGGAGCTCTGGGGCTGATCAAAAGGAAAGATGCAACTCAGTTTTAAAAGGTATCCTTGGCCAAGAGCCATCATCATCCATCCCAAATGGCCCCACCCCCTCTATTCTTATTTATTATTTATTATTTTATTTATTAAAACATTTATATCCTGCCCTATATCACAAGGGTCTCAGGGTGGCGTACAGATAAAGTCATGCATATAAAATAGAATAAATATACAATTCTAAAACAAATTAAACCATTAATATATTCTTGCCCCTTGTGTCCCAGAATTCCTACGGGATGGGACTCTTGCTCTTACCAATCCCTGCCCAAACTCCCCTTTCCTCTGTGAAGGTGGAATCCGCTAGCTCTCACCCCTTACTGACATCTGTGAAGCATCAGGACATGCAAGGTAATTGAATGGGACACATATCCTCTCCTGTCCCTCTCCTTCTCTGTGCCATTTTGGACTGCAAGCTCATTAGAGCAGTGACCTGTGCTTTTGTATGCTGCTCCATCATGAACAACAAAGGCCATAATAAGGGTTGAATGAGCTCAAATGCCAAGATTGGTTTGAGGGATGTTGTGTCTGACACCTCAAAGACAGGTGTGAGAGTTTGTGATGAAAGTTCAAAAGGCCACAAGGTGCACATGCAGAAGCTGAGCAGACAGGTAGCCGGATCTGACATCAAGACAGCGTCCTCCACTGTACTTGAGAGCAGCAGGCCAGCCCAGGGGGCTGCTCCCAACCCCCTACATCACCTGCTGCCTCACCTTGCCTCACGGTAGGCCTGACCTGGCACCCCAGGAGGCTTTTCCTGGGCCCTTTACAGCTCTTTGAAAAGACCTACTTAATTTGAATAATGTATACAGCCACGGAATTCTGTAAAATAAATAAATAAATAATGAACGTACTGTAATTTCACTCTCTTATTGCTACAAGGATAGCATACAGGGTTAACCCTGCAGCAGCAGCAGCTTCTTCTTATTTTTTACTCCCAAACAGCCTATGGGGTAGATTAGGCTGATGCAGAGGATGACTATGCCAAGCTCTCCAGTTAATGCCATCATTGAGTGGGGACTCAAATCCAGATCTCCCCTGGTGAAGTCTAATACTTTAGTCTCTCTCTGCACTGGCTTGTTTCAGCATGGAGAACACTAACCGCAGGGGGAGAAGAGAGGAGAAATAACGCCCACTTTTAGCAAGCCTCTGTTAGCTGTACAATGAAGAAGTGGTCAGATCACAGCCAGTTTCTTGCCTGAACGCCACAGATATTCCTAGGAGAGCTCAGCCTCTCAGGCAAGGGGTCTCTCAAGACCAACCTCAAAGGCCTTTCTGGTCTGCAACCTTCTCCATTGAAAGGGCAACATCACCAGTTGGTGGTTCAGACACATGTGCAAAGCAGCCCGAAATCTCACCAGGCCTCTCCTGCTTCCCCCCACCCCCCATCGTCTTGTCTCCAGCCCTTTGTTCTGGCTTGCCACATGCACCCCCTCCTACGCCTCGCCAGCCCCCTCCTCCACCGACCACTTCTCTGCCTCCTTTTCAAAGAGGGGCTTTCTCATCAGGCCAGGCTTTTCCTCCTTTAAGCTCTAGATTTCCAATTTTGGTTCCACTTTTGGCTTTAAAAAGGCAGAATCCACATGGTCTGGAACACAACCAGGATGGGAGCCAAGAACAAAAGCTAGGCAAGTGGCAAGGGGACGCAGCCGCCTGGAGCATGCAAAGAAATGGAGCACAGAAGCAACCCTTTTGTCCATGCAATTTGGAGTTTCAGAGTGAACAAAGGATTGTGCTTCTCTTGTGGATCTATGAATCAGGACAAGCCTTACCATTAGGCATGCCCAGGTGACTGCCCAGGGCAGAATGTGGCAGAATGACACAGGTCACCAAGCCACCAGGGTGGAAAGAACTCACCAAGCGCTGGCTAACAACACATCCTGTTTGTCACAAAATGGCAGCTTCACATCCCTCCTCAGGGTGACCATTGGGAAGAGGATTTCTCTGTTGTCCCCCCACCCCACCCCACTCCACCCCGATAACATGTTCTCCCCAGGGAAAGCTGCCTGATGCCCACTTGGATGTCCTTTCAGAACCATTTCCATTTCCCCCAGGCCTTTATTAACCTTGGATGAGATGGCTTTAACGCTGCTGATTGGCCATGCTATTAGTGTCGTATGATCTTATTGTTTCGATGCTGCAAGACACCCAGAAACATTTATATTGAAGGACAGGATAGAAAATACACACACACAACATAAAACCTCCCTGAGCCTGGTCTGAAGGCACCTGACATAGCCAAATTACTGAAGCTAAGCAGGGCTGGGTCTGTTTAGTACCTGGATGGGGGACCTCTAATTGCATCACTTCGAGTTCCATCACGAAAGGAGGACAGGATATCATACAATGAAAGAAAATCTTCTCCTAGTCAGAGCCATGTGTTTCTGGCTCTGACCATGGCTCCTGTACTTCTTCCAAATCCTGCGGAGAATGTCTAAGCCAGAATGGTACCTGCCTAGTGTGGAGGCTCTCTGCATGACCCAGAAGAACCACATTAAATCCCAAATATGAGGCAATAGTGGTCAGGGGAGGGCACTGTGAAAATGCTGTTTGAAGAGGACGAAGCATCCCACCCAGCGACAGAATGGGGTGGAGTGTGGACACGGCCCACATCTCAAGCCTCATGAGGGACGAAGAAGACCTGGCAAAGAGGCCTAGACACTACTGCGTGCAACACAGAACGATGGAGACAACTTGACAAGTCCATTTTTGACTTCTTTACCATGGCAGCTTCTCCTTCCCAGAAAGGAAGACGGAGAGATAGACGTCCTCCCACTGCCCCAAGAAGAATCATCGCTGGGGTACCTGCACCTGCCGCCATGGTCATGCCACTGCGAGTGGGGCTGGCACCCACCTGCCCAACCCAATCAGGACATCCTAGAACAGGCCAGGAAGGATTTCAAGTTGCCTCTAGCAACCCCCTCCCCTACGCATTCCTGACTCACTGTTTCAACACATACATTGTTAAAAAAAGGCAAAACAAGCCAAACAGAAACACACACAAACGCAAGCAAGCAAGGAAACTCACCAGATCCAAATGATCCTCTGTCTGGATGCAGAACAGAAATGAAACCAAAGGAAATTGTTACATTTAACTCCTAATTTTGGCCCTGCTTCCAGTACTAATTGAGAATCCTGTTCTCTATTGTCACTTGTATGCTAGGAGAAAATTGCCTGGTGGCAAGATGGCAGCCAAACTAGCAGCTGAAGGGGCCACCATCTTGGAATGGTTTCCACACACACAAGCATGGTGCATTTCAGGATGGAGGCAGCCTCACAGCCTCTTCCACCCAATGAAATCTTCCGTACTCCTGCATTAGCCAAACGGTGAGCAATTTTCTCTCAAGAGGGCTGAGGAAAGAGATGTGCAAAATATCCCTACCTTTCATTTCTGGTTTCCCAAATAGTGGCACTGTGTGTTTGGAATTACAGCTGCAACGTTTAGTCAGTTAATCAGATAGATTAATAGGTAAAAACATTCTGATCAACTAAAGGGTGCCCCAAATTAATTGGGCAACAGAATTTCTATAAATATAAAAGTTGCAGGTGGCAGATGGCAGCTTCTGTTTACATGTGAATTAAAGAAGAGGGGAGGTGCCTGCTGTGACACTCGTGTGTATCACCTGAACACACAGTACGTGGTTTTCTTTTAAATGATGTTGTATGCAAATACATGCAAATTTAATTGAGCTGTAAACCCCATGATTATGCACAGCAGCCCAGTTCACTCACCTTCTTATGAGGTCTTTGCAAGCCAATCTAAATCACTGTTGCACAGCACACCATTACCTCCAAAGCCAACCTTTCCTAACCTGGTGCCTTCTAGATGTGCACTACAGCTCCTATCATCCCCAGTCAGCATGACCCCTGGCAGCAGGGGATGGTGGAAGTTGCAGCCCACTCCAACATAACTGGAGAGCATGAGGAGTAGGCAGGCTAGCTTAGAGTGATGTGTGTTATATAATGTTGTGTATTCATCAGGAATAACAACAAAAGAGATGCCAAGGTTTGCGGGAAGAGGTTTTCATGCAGACCAAAATGGTCTGCTTGAATCAACCCCAAGTAGAAGGTCGGTGGTGGATGACATGCAAATTGGGCTCCGCTGCACCACTGGATTTCTCTGCCTTAAGTGGGACTCACCAAATGGTGCATGAGTCCCTTCCCACTCTGTGAGGTGATGACGCGCAGGTCTGGTTTGCGGTTGTTGGTGGCCAACTGGGTGCTGTGGGAGGGCGGTGGTGGTGATTTTGCCGGGATGACCTTGCCGAGGCTGTTGCCATTGGAGACAGGGAGGAGATTTGGGGATGCTCTGGCGCTGATATAACCATTCCCTGAAGAAGAAGAAGAAGAAGAAGAAGAAGAAGAAGAAGAAGAAGAAGGAGGAGGAAGAGGAAGAGGAGGAGGAGGAAGAGGAGGAGGAAGAGAGATGGGTTTTTAGAAGAATCAAGAATTTTGGAAAACCTAAGGTAATTAATCAAAAGTACTGAAATAGCTCATATCTTTCCCTTGTTGACCACAGGGAGCCTCCATTTCTTTCCCTTTCCTCTGCTCTTTCTCTGCCATCTATTTCAAGAATGTAAGCCCCTTGGAGTATGGACTTGGCAAACTTGTCCTTTGTAAAGCACTGTGTATATGGACAGTGCTAAAGACATACAAACACAGATTAGCAACATCATAATCATCAATGTTACGATGGGGACAATTCTCCACTGTATCTAGTGGGGCAACAAATCAAGTTGAAACTAGGCAAAAGTCAGTATCTGGCCACTAACTGGACCATGAGGCTAATAGAGAATAAGAACCAACAATCCTGGAGCTATTGCCACTGGAATAGCCTCTCCACTTTCCCACTGAAAATTAGAGGCACATGCAAAGTCACAATTTGGCTGTCTCACATCTTGGGCTACTACAACTCCATCTCATAGTTAGTCATCAGAGTTAAATGGATCCTCCCATTTTCAGAAGTAGTATACCTCTGAGTACCAGTCGTTGGAAGACAAACACTGAAGGGAAGGCTGCTCCTTTCTGTCCTGCTTACGAGCTTCTGTTTGATCCAGTAAGGCAACACAGAGATTCTGATGGAGGACAGGTCTATCAACAACTATTACCCAGGGACATTAAATTGAACCTTCATGTTAAGGAACAGCCTACCCTTGAATACCAGTTGCAGAGGGACAAACAGCAATGGGAGGGATATTGCCTTGAGGCTCTGCTTGTGAGTTTCCTAGAGACACCTGGGAACAGGAAGCTGGATCATATGGTCCTTTATAGCAGGCGTGGGCAGAAGGGAGTTCTCCAGATGTTTTGGACTCCAACTCCCAGAAGCTCCTGCCAGCATGGCCAATGGTCAGGAACGCTGGGCATGGAAGTCCAAAACATCTGGAGATCTGCCCAAAACATCTGGAGATCTACTTCCTGCCCACCCCTGCTTTAGAGTCTGATCTGGTGAAGCGTGTGTACGTACCTTAGAATAATAGAATAGCAGAGTTGGAAGGTGCCTATAAGGCCATGGAGTCCAACCCCCTGCTCAATGCAGGAATCCACCTTCAAGCATCCCTGACAGATGGCTGTCAAGCTGCCTCTTGAGTGCCTCTAGGGTGGGAGAGCCCACGACCCCTAGGTCACGGGTTCCACCATTGTACCGTTCCAACAGTAAGGAAGTTTTTCCTGCTGTCCCGATGGAATCTGACTTCCTGTAATTTGAGTCCATAACGGCTTCAAGTTATAGGAGAAGAGATCTCTTTCTCTGAGTTGGGGAGTGGATGCTTTGCCTCTGGGCTTAGTTTTATTTATTAGCTGAATGTATATACTTCCATGGAATTATCAAAGCGATGATCATGTAATATCATTGCCAATAAAACTCAAGAATAAAATCATACAACATTAACTAAATACTAATCAGTAATAAAACGACACACTCTGCAATGTATGTATGCTACAGGCCTCAGCCAGCTGTTTTTCACATGGCAGCTGCTCGAGTTCCTTTGGATAATATATTGCAGGATGATTGTACTTCGAGCGTTATCTTTTACCAAAGGTACTATCACACTCTTGGCCCTCAACCCACCGGAGAGTGGGCTCCTGAAGAGTAAACAAGCACAGCAACCTGCAGGCGGAGCAGAGGGCCCTCACACACACACCAGCTCCTGTGCACAGGAAGGGCTCTCCCTGGGTATTAGGCCTCTAGACATGTCACAGTTGTCCTCTGTGAGGGTCTGCAGAATTCATGACACAATCCAGCCAAGAGGAGACAGCAAGGCCGGCCTCCGGCCCTCCGGGGTCAGGCATCAATCCCTCCGCCAGCTAACTCGCCCTTTCCATGCCACCAACCACAAGAGAAGGAGCAGAGGCTGGGAGGGGAGGGAAAGGAGTAAAGGCAATGAGGTCCTGAGAAATTCCCAGGGCTCAGCGAGGTCTCTCCGGGGGTCTGCCCCCTCAGCTCTCCTCTTGCTTCCCTGCTCCTGTTTCCTGGAATGACGGGAATGTTTTGGTGACGTTAATGCTGACATTCACAGACCCTGCCAAGTAACAAGCTGGAACAGCCGCTCACAACAGCTGACATGGAGGCTGCTTAGGCAAGGGGGTGGCGTGGGGGTTGCAAGTGCAGATGATTGACACAGACAGCAAGTGTGCCTAGGAATCTCAGGAAGGGCTGAGGATCAGCATTTTGGTATCATAGGTGAAGTTAAAATGGCACCCCCTCAGCCTCAGGGTCAGGTTCCTGTCCGGCCTGTCCGCGCGGAGTCTCAGATTTGCCTCCAACCTGATGTGCGGATGGGCTGAGGCTAACATTCCTGGCCAATGATATATCCAGCCCCTGCTTTGTACTTTTCTTTGGTGCAAGAACACTGCAGTAATGCTGGGGAGCAAAGAAGACCACAAAGGAGGAACTGCTGCTGCTGCAAGACCGTCATCCATCAGTCACCGAAGGCTTTCCCAAGTGCAGGCCAAATTCTCATGTCATGACCCTGATTCCATTTCAAGGATGATGCAGTCCTCCTCCACAGCTCCTCCTTTGAAAGGCTGCAATGACCCCTTCCCCACTGGCCCTGGGGACCCTCCTGCGCAAAGGGATGCTTCTGACTGCTACATTTGGGTTTTTATGATTGTCGTTTAAATCTTCTCCCTCTCTGTTGTTTTAAGTCAATGTGGAGATATGCTGGACAAGTGGAATGCCTGTGCAAGCGGGTCTCTGCCAGCGTTTCTCACCTGTGCTCTCTGTCTCGGCCTCCAGCCTTGATTGAAGACCTACACATGACAACAGGCCTCAGGCAGCCCAGATTGGACGCCAGCAAATCTCTCTCCATCCATCCTGCAACTTGTCCCTTATAAACCCCGAGCAGAATGCCTAGATGCAATTAAGGGCGAGTTTCCAGGTCTTGCATCTGTCTAGTAGTGGAAAGAGACTGCTGGGGCAGCTGCACAGCTTGTCACATCACAGTACCCACCAAACTGGGGAGAACCAAACCTCCTGAAATTCTCTCTTCTAGACAATTATTAACATTACAAAAGGTTCAACTACTCTAACATTTAATCTCAAGGCCAGGATGTCTTAATAGTCAATTAGAACCATCTCCGCCCACTGACATCCAGTAATAAAACAAAACAAAGAGTCATTTAAAAAGGATTCAGGCAACATTTCTGAAGCAACTCAGAACTGTTGTCATTTTAACAAGGGTTTTAAAACAAGGGCTGGTTTTAAAATTGACAAGGGCAAATAAGTGATCTGCAACACAACGCAGTCTCTAATTAAAACCTGCTTGCCTGGACCCCACCAGCTTTAGCCCTACAATAAAGGTTCCACCCCAACCTCCCTCTAAGGGGAATTTTTTTCAAGAGGGTGATTATGTCAGCCTTGAAGATAAGTTTTTCAGAGACCTTTTCCTAACCATTCGTGATGCAATTTTTCTTTGCTGTGTTTTAAACTGGAGTTTTATTTTTTAAAATGGAAATATCTTGAATTGGTTGTTTTAATTTGCTTTTATTAGCTGGTTGGCTTCATTTTTCTTTTGATAAGTTAGCTTGTATACTTAATAGAAAAATATTTATAAAATAAATCCTAAGACCATCATGGAATTAAAGAAATCTTAGTCGATTAACTGTATGAGTCAATACTCTACATAAATCAACAAAAGAGGGGGAATATCTTTACAAAAAAAACCACACTCTCTTCATTTTCAGATGGGGCATTAACTAAGAAGAGTCACCCCCTTCTCTTTCAAACACACCAGAGAGAAAGCCTCAAAGATGTACATGCCACCTGCAGTTTTTATATGAACTTCTATTAAACTCAATTTTTTAAAAAATAAAGCTGCTGTCATCAACCAAAATATTTTTTACAATTCAATCCTAAGCATGTTTACTTGGAAGAATGTCCCACTGAGCGCTGTGTATGTAATGTGCATAGGATTGTACCCTTAATCTATACAGGGTGCAACGTACACATGTTTAGACAGAAAAAGTCCTGCAATTCCCAGCATGCCCTAGCCAGCATGCTAGGGAATTGGAGGGCGGAAGATGCTGGGAGTTGTACATTTTTTTTCTATCTAAATATGCATAGAATTGCATCCTAATTTAATCAATTAATGAACTAAATATTGAAACAACAATCCATCCATCCATCTATCCACACACATTTAACTGTCTGCAGGCTGAGACCTACACTGTGTCCATTTTCTACCCTCTACCCTGCCCTCCACTATCTATTTTTTTTTCTTTTTAGAAAAATGTTTATGCCTGTATCCAACCTGCAGAAGAGTGAGTTCAGAGCCTTGCATTATCTTCTGGATGGTAGTTGGCCCTTATAAAGGTATTATTTGCCGGTGCCAGATATGGAATTTTTCTCATGGATCCATGTGGCTCTCTGCATTCTTGAAATCTTTCCTTCTGCATCACTTGTGAAAGGGTCAGGAGCACGATGGCCCCTTTTGCATCTGCCCATCCCAGCAGCCACTTTAGCAGGACCGAGCCAGACATACCAGGAAGGGGCAGCCCAAAATTGTGGGCGTGGGTGGGCGTGGGTGTCCTTAAACACAAGCAGTTTTAACATGTTTAACATTTAAACATCTTAAATAATGTAACTATTTTTTAAAGGACAGAATAAGTGCCCAGCCCCCAGTGTTCAAGGGATTATTACATTGGCTGAAACAATGGAAGGCCAGAGCAGACTTACTTCCTTGTTAAGGAGATAGCAGCTCAGAACAACCACAGTAGCAGTGTCCAGAACCAGAAACTCTTTATTGGTCAGGGGGGTGGGAGGGGGCAGAGATGCTAGTCTGTGGCTTACTTGGGCCCACTGCCCCATTTTGGAATCTCAAATGCATGTTGGGGGCACGGACAACTGACTTGTAGAGGCTGCCGCTAGAGCCTTCATCGCCAGCAGCATTTTCTGTCCTCACCATGGTTCCTCCTGGGAGGAAACTAACAAAGCCCCCAAGCACAAGGCCACTGATCCCCCTGAGATTCAAAGCCACATCTAGCTGGGACCCTCATTTCCAATGAGCCCCTTCCTTCTTCGTGTGAGGTGTTTCCTGAGCACGTCTTTGCCAAATGTCAAGGTCTGTCTTCCAGAACAACTCGCCTCTGCTTCATGTTTACTCACCAACAGGGCTTGGGCAGGCGCCATTTGTGTTGTTGAGGTCTCCACCAAGCATCGCCCCTATGAAGAAGCAATTGGCAAATAAGAGTTAAAATTCAAATATGCCACTTGTCCCGCAAGCTGCAGTCTGACGTGGCCCAGTCCCGGATTTCATATTTCTCCTGTTTGTGTACCTTGGCTCCTGGGGAAGTCTCTGCCTCGGAGGCATCATTTCGCCATTTGTCAATTGGAGATTAGAAGGGGCTCGCCTTGAGAAGACTGCATGATCCCTGCCATGCATGCCGGCCGAATTTCCCTAATTACCCTCACTGGCATGGTTGGCCATGTTGTCCAAACCTGGGCCACATGGCTTGTTTTGGAGGGGCAGCAGCCCTCAAATAAACGAATCCATGGTTTATTTGAGGACTGCTGCTCCTTCAAACAAGCCATGCTACCCAGGCCCAGATGACATAGCAGCTGCTGAGGTGTTACGGAATGCTTATGAACATTCCAACTGTTCAGATATTGAAATATTAGTCACCGGTGTGCGACAAATGTTTTAGGGGAGTGGTACATGAATGGCATATGACAGTAGCGTGCATATATGTGGATTACAAGTGGGTCTGTGAATGAGGGAGTTTGTAACAAGTAAAGGGAAAATGGACCAAGAAGGCATCACACCAAACATACACATACAAAAAACAAAACAAATCGATAAATGTATGCAGGTCTCCAGATGATGTATAAGAACACTCGAGAATGAAAACACCGCCCTCGTTCCCTCGCCCGAGTGGAATTAAACCCCAGTATTGCAGCTTTAGCCATATTCTTCCCTTGCTGCCTCTGCTTCCCTCTCCTTCCTCTGCTGTTTCCCCTGTGTTGAATTTTAGATTACAAGCCCTATGCTCTGTAAATCACCATGCATGCTGATGGCGCTACATAAATACGTATTATGTATTCCTTTCGCCACAGAAATCATTGTCATCAAAGAACAAAGTCACGGAAGTTCTCGGCACTTGGAACATGCTTGGCAGTGGGAAATGTAACCGTTTGGCATTAGTGGGGTGTGAGGCTGGGCAAACTCTGGGGTGGGGGGCAGGAACTCACCAATCAAATTCCCCTCCCTAAAAGGATTGGCTCAACTTGATGCTTTTCAAGAGGAGAGGTATCCCTTTATCTCTCATAGTGAAAACTAATCCCGTCTTATACAACCTTCTATCAAAGAGGCTTTTTAACCAGTTTGTTATTTATGCCTTTCATTATTATTCCTAAGCTTGAGGATCTTTACTGTTTGCTTAGTTTGCTTGTAAGCAACAAGACCCCCCTTTCCTATATTGTTTTTTGTTTTCTTTTGGGGATACAAAGTGCCATTTTTACTTTTTATCCATGTTTTTAAAGAAAGGAGCACCTGTGCTACCTGCACTGGCTGGTCTCTGCGGGAGACCTGGAGAAACTGTGTTCCGCTGGAGGGCTGGTTGCTGCGGCGACAGGAGCCGTGGGTCAGTCAAGGAGGAGGTCACGAGCGACTGAGTCACTAAGGAGCCTCCCGGGTTGCTGAACTGCAGTGTGTTCTGGTTGGTCACTGGAACCGTAACGGGCATGGCGAAATTGGGAGCCGGAACTGCAGACTGCGGAGGGGGAGAGAGAGAGAAAAGCAGAGCCTGGTGAAAGAAGGAAAGTGATGGGAGAGGGGCTTGGAGTTAGGCTGGCTAAGCAGCGGCCAGCCACAACTTCGTACGTGCGCATGAGTGCCGATGCTTTCCTTTGCGATGCTTTCCCTTGGGCAATTCCAGGGACAAGCAGAGGGAACCTCTCAGGTAGCGTCCATAATCACGTATTCACCCAACATGTTCCAGTAACTTTGATTACTAGTAGTCAGCATGAGTTGATCATATCTTTTTAAATAGATGTTGGGAGTATGGTGGACATAGCATAACTTGGCAAAGTCTCCCATGCTATCCTTGCTGACAAGATGGTAAAACATGAAGCTGGGAGGAAGTCAGGATCAAGATTCAAAAGGATCTGAACAGGCTGGAGAACTGAGCCAAAACCAGCAAGATGAAATTCAACAGAGGTAAGTATTAAAATAGTACATTTAGGTACCCATCCCCCAAAATCAAAGGCACAAGCATCGGGTGAGGCTTGGCAGTGGCACATATACAAAGGACCTAGGTGTCTCAGTATTTATTTATTTATTTATTACAGTTGTATACCGCCCCATAGCCGAAGCTCTCTGGGCGGTTTACATAGGATTAAAAACAATTAAAAACAATATACAAAAATTAAAACACCAAAAACATACAACATACACACAATCTATACATTTAAAAACCACATCAACACTTCAAAAACTACAAAAACAAAGCAAAACAAAACAAACCCAGGCTCCTCAGATATTGCCAAATGCCTGAGAGAAGAGGAAAGTCTTGACCTGGCGCCAAAAAGATAACAATGTTGGCGCCAGGCGGGCTTTGTCGGGGAGATCGTTCCACAATTGAGGAGCCACCACAGAGAAGGCCCTCTCTCTTGTTGCTGACCTCCGAGCCTCCCTCGGAGGAGGCACTCGGAGGAGGGACTTAGATGTTGAACGTAATGTTCGGGTAGGTTCATGTCGGGAAAGGCGTTCCATCAGGTATTGTGGTCCCAAGCCGTGTAAGGCTTTATAGGTTAAAACCAGCACCTTGAACCGGGCTCGGAAACATACAGGCAGCCAATGCAAGCGGGCCAGAGTAGGTCTTATATGTTCGAACCTACTGGTTCCAGTTATCAATCTGGCTGCTGCATTTTGCACAAGCTGCAGCTTCCGAACCACCTTCAAAGGCAGCCCCACGTAGAGTGCATTGCAGTAATCTAACTTGGAAGTTACCAGAGCATGGACAACTGAAGCCAGGTTATCCCTGTCCAGATAGGGACGTAGCTGGGCCACCAACCGAAGTTGGTAGAAGGCACTCCGTGCCACTGAGGCCACCTGCGCCTCAAGTGACAGAGATGGTTCTAGGAGAACCCCCAAGCTACGAACCCGCTCCTTCAAGGGGAGTGCAACCCCATCCAGAACAGGTTGAACACCCTCCATCCGGTCAGCGGAACCACCCACTAACAGCGTCTCAGTCTTGTCTGGATTGAGTTTCAGTTTATTAGCCCTCATCCAGTCCATTGTCACAGCCAGGCACTGGTTCAGCACATCCACAGCCTCACCTGATGAAGATGAAAAGGAGAAATAAAGCTGCGTGTCATCAGCGTACTGATGACAACGCACTCCAAAACTCCGGATGACTGAACTCAACGGTTTCATGTAGCTATTGAACAGCATGGGGGACAAAACTGACCCCTGCGGAACCCCATACTGGAGAATCCACGGGGCTGAGCAATGTTCCCCAAGCACCACCTTCTGGAGTCGACCCACCAAGTAGGAGCGGAACCACTGCAATGCAGTGCCTCCCACTCCCAACTCAGCCAGTCGTCCCAGAAGGATACCATGGTCGATGGTATCGAAAGTCGCTGAGAGATCAAGGAGAATCAACAGAGTCACACTCCCCCTGTCTTTCTCCCGACATAGGTCATCATACAGGGCGACCAAGGCTGTTTCCGTACCAAAACCAGGCCTGAAACCCGACTGAAATGGATCCAGATAATCAGTCTCATCCAAGAGTGCCTGGAGCTGGCTCGCAACCACCCGCTCCAGGACCTTGCCCAGGAATGGAACATTTGCTACTGGCCTGTAGTTATTAAGATTTTCAGGGCCCAGGGAAGATTTCTTTAGGAGTGGTCTCACTGCCGCCTCTTTCAGGAGGCCTGGGACCACTCCCTCTTGCAAAGAGGCATTAATCACTTCCCTGGCCCAGCCAGTTGTTCCATCCCTGCTAGCTTTTATTAGCCAAGAGGGGCAAGGATCCAATATGGAAGTGGTTGCACGAAGTAGATCACAAACTGAACATGAGCCAGCAGTGCAAAGCAACTGCTAAAAAAGCTAATGCCATTTTAGGCTTAATGAGCAAAGGCATCATTTCCAGGAAGTAATAGTTCCACTCCATGATGTGCTGGTCAGTCCTCATCTGGGGTACTGTGTCCAATTCTGGGCACATTTTAAGAAGTGCTCTGTCACAAACTGTAACAGTGTCCAATTCTGGGCACATTTTAAGAAGTGCTCTGTCACAAACTGTAACAGTGTACATCGAAAGCACTGAAAGTTGCTTTGTTTCACAGTACCCCAAGGAACATTGTAATTATCACTGAAGTTCAGACGGTGCTCCCAGGCTTTTTAAATCTGTTATTTTAATCCCTATGACATTTTGGTGGTTTTAGCCCTTGTATCTATTGGTTGGCTTTAGCTCTTCAATTTGTATTGCATTTTATCCTGTTACCATTTGTATTTTGAGCTGTTGGCTTTATGTTGTTGTGCTTTTAATTTTTTCATTAGAATTTATTGCATGATTGTTTTATTTTAAATGACTTGCTCATATTTATGGTCTTCCATGAATGCAAATAATAAATAAACTGAACCGTGTTGGGTGAATAAATGACATTTCCCTGCACCTGAAAGGTTTTCCTCTACTCCTGTGCTGCTGCCTTCCCGCCTTTCCTTCTAAGACCTTTGCAGACATCAAACCCCCTCCCTTTGGACCTTCTTCTGGAGACTTACACGGATGGCATAACTACATGACCAGCACTTACTTTATATTCTCTCCCCCTGTAATGGAGAAGTGGAGGGTGGAGGGGAAGCACAGCCTGGCCGGCGGTGGGGCATACACAGGGCATTCTTCCAGGTGGGAATCCACAAGGAATGAGAATGTTGTGGGAGGAAGAGCAAGAACAGAAACAAGGAGACTTTGGGCCTCCTTTCCCTTAGGGATGCATGAGGATTTTGTGTCAGTTCGCAACCGTTTGAACCCGCCCTGCTTTCATTCCCAAATGGGAGCAAATTATTTTGGAGGAAAATCGCAAATTGCTGAATTTGTGATCATGTCTGAAAAACAAAAATGCATACATCTTCATGTTTTGGTCAATGGGGGGAAATGCACACTTTGGGGGGAAATGTATATGAAAATACAAATCCCCCCCCATTTGAACGGAAAGAAAATCGGGTGACAGATAAGAATGGGAGCGAGATGAACTGAACGACTAACTGGAGAGCTGAGCATCCCCTCCTCCCCCCAAGAGGACCTCAGAGAGACCGGGACGCCTTCCAGCGGATTCCCAAGATGTGGCACTCGGAGGCTAAAACCCTTCTGCCTGACATGCTTGTTTTCTAGAGGCAAGAAATGGAGGTGGGAGCTCTCAATAGTGGCAGCCCCCACTTGCTGCCTGAAATGGTACAGTCCAGACACAGATCAGCCACCTTTGTGTGAATTAGGCCTCAAGAGATACAGGAAACAATGCACAGAGAGAGAACCCACTGGCCGGGAGTTGAGATGTTGGCCCGTCATCACCTGCCAACTGGGACTTGTGTGCCCTACACCCCCCAACCCACCCCCCACCTACACACACTTCAAGCAGAGAGCAACAGCATGGCCACCTGGGCACCATCCAAGCTCAACAGCCAAGGGCTTTGCTTCCTCTTGTTAAGAGGTGCTCTCAGCTGCTTTAAAGGGCCCACAGCAAGCAAGCTGAAAATGGATCCAAGCACCAAAGCAGAAGGTTAAAAGGGAGAAGCAAGACCACGGCAAGAACCCGAGCAGCTTTTGAACCCCAGGAAGCAAGAGATGCTTCATCACCCAAGAACCAGAACACTGGCTCAGCCAGATGGTTCCTTGGAGGCCGGTCCCATGAAACCAACGGGCTCAATTTCTCTCTCCCCTCTCCTCCCCCGGAATCCCAGAGGAGTGGAAAACAGGCTCCACGTCACTCATGGGCCCAATTCCACTGAAGTCAAAGGAAAGAGCAAAACAAGGAAAGGGAGAATGGAGAAGTGGAGGTGGAGGAAGGAGGCAGTTTCTCTGCACAACTGCAAAGAGACAGGGCTTGCATGTGTCGCAGGATCATTACCCTGAGATAACAACATCCTCTGACTATGTGAACAAGGAGCCATGGGGCTCTGGGGCTGAGCATCATTTCTGTGGGCCCAGTGCATACTTGTAGCATGGGCCCCCTCCCACACCCATCACAACCCCATTCCATACAGATACGGAGGGAGATTTATATTCATAGCCAGAAACGGTTTGAACTGAACAATCACTCCCACATACTCCGTGCCTGTAAATCCTACCAGCAGGGCTCACTTCTCACTGTCCCTGGGATCAGTGTCCCTAATTATTACAATGCTTTGTTCCGCTTACTTGCCTATGCACAAGTAACCCTGAAGGGCAAAATAGACGTGATTTAAAATCCCTATTTAGTAGCTACATGTTTTTTAAATTTTTACTCTACAGTAGGTGCACGGCCCCTGATTAGGCCTGTTGTGTGCAGGGAAGGAAAGGTTGAAGCCCTTACCCCGAGGCTCAGGTCCTGAGTGAAAATGAAACAATGTTGCTGAACGTTAAGTAACAGGTAGTGGCCCCTGGGAGTGGTAGTTCTTGAGAAAGCACGTCGCACACAGAGAGTTTTGGTTCCCTGTCCACAGGAAAGTAGACGTCCTAGGCTGTTACAAGGCCTAGCTTCACTGTCACCTGGTGGCAACTATTCTAGCAGCTATTCCCTTTGGCCCTCCTTCAACTGTCCCCAGTACAACCATTCCATTCAGGCTAGCTGAACTGCTTCCATCCAAGCGCATTATTATAAGAATGGCAAATTTAAGACTGGTGCCTGAGCTTGCTTTTTTTCCTTCTCCCTCCCTGGGTCGTTTTCCTTATGTGACATGTCTTATAGACTATAAGCCTGAGAGCAGAGACTATCATGCTACTGATCTTTGGAAGTCATTGTGGGGGGGGGGCTTTTTTTGCTAAAGGCTGCGATAAAAATGCTTTAAAGCAGGGTGGGTGACACGTAGCCCCAGTCACACCCATTGTGGCCCCTACTGTCCCTGGATCTCTCCCCACCCCCTAAAATGTAAACCAATTTTAAGAAATTATTCCCGTCAGCTAAATTTATTCCTTTTGGTGCTCTGGTGAAAACAAGCTAAATGTAGCCATAGTGGTGGTGCTCTGCAGTGACTTGCCACCAAAGGTTTGATGAGTTGGGGCCTTCCCTCATTTTTTGTGGGGAAGGTGTTCCTGTGGAATGCGGCCCTCAGCAGAGGTCATGGGAGCGAAAGCAGCCCCTGGGACTTTGGAGGTTGCCCAACCCTGCTTTAAAGAAACCAGCCAACTAACTGCTCAAGCTGCACCCTCATCACTCTGTTCTAGGGAAAGGTGGCCGGCGGGGTGCGGGGTGTGGAGAGAACGGGGCAGCAACTTGATGTCCAGAGTGCTTTTGTTCTGAACAGGGACATCAACAAAGAGAAATACATTTCCATACATATTGTCAAGCAGGAGCTCCAACTGAACTTCCATTTCCCCTTCATGGGACTAGGACTGCAGCTCCCTGCTTGGGTTTCCTGCTCCGGGGGTGGGTTGTGGCGCAGGGTGGGGGGTGGGGAGGTCCACAGCTCAGCAGTAGAGGACTTGCATCAGCAACACAAGTTCCCAGCTTTAATTCCTGCCACCTCCGATTTAAAAAGGATTGTGGGAAGTGGAGCTGGGGAAAGGCTCCCAAGAGCCATCAGAGAAGGCGGCTTCTGGCTAGCTGGACCAAGTCTTCTCACCCTGTCTAAGGCAGCTTACTGTGCTCATGTTCAGAAGTGGCTCTTTTATGGGACTGACACCTGGCCCTGACCCTCCAAAGCCACCCAGGAGCCAGATTCAACCTGCCCAAGGAGCTGCTGATTGCTCCCTAGAGGTAGCCCTTGGTTGGCATCTTGGAAGTGTGGGGCGTTTGTTGCATCAGCTAGGTATAAATTCAGGCTAACCACCAGCAAGGTGAGCTAAAATATTTAGGATGTGAGAGCTCCATCCAAGAGCAGCTTTGAAGTAAGAGTTACTCCGGCCAACGTTTGGGGTTAGATCTCCTGAGGAGTGCATGCTCAATTGCCTCCTGCTAGGACCAAAAGGACGCAAATATGCTCATTTAACTTTGGATGGATTGCACTGTTATAGTTCAGATCTTTTTTTTAATGCTGTTTTACTGTGATGGCATATTATTATCAGGACTGTGTTCTTAGTTCTGCAGGGTGATTAGCTGATATATTAGGCTAACAACATGCATATATTATTATTATTTATTACATTTATATACCATCCCATAGCCGAAGCTCTTTGGGTGGTTTACAAAAATTAAAAGTTTGAAAACATAAAACATAAAACAGCTGATATTTAAAACATTTTAAACTTTTAAGCCTGGTCAAAAAAGTCAATTAAAACCTCAACTTAAGCTGTTAAAATGCTGTTAAAATGCCTGGGAAAAAAGAATAGTTTTGACCTGGCGCCGAAAAGATAACAGTGTTGGTGCCAGGCGGGCCTCATCAGGGAGGTCATTCCATATATCAAAGAACCACCCAGTAATGAGTGTAAAATCCTTTAATGTACAAAGTTATTAGTCTTCTGTTTGTCTCTTATACATGCTAACATTATACATGCTAACATTGCTAACCTGCTGGATTTCAATGGGTTCTTTTTTAAATAAACCCCAACATGTTCCTGACTGTTAGAGTAGTATGACAATGGAACCAATGACAGGGAGGTTGTGGCCTCTCTCCCACTAGAGACCTTCAAGAGGCAGCTGGACAGCCATCTGTCCGGCAATGCTTTAAGGTGGATTCCTGCATTGAGCAAGGGGTTGGACTCGATGGCCTTATAGGCCCCTTCCAACTCTACTGTTCTATGATTCTATGTGCTAAGCACCTTTTCATTCTGATAGAAAGCCTTATGTCTATCCCTAATGATATATATTTTTTTTAAAAGTAAAGCCTCAGAGAAGCTCAAGCTAGGTACTACCATAAGAGCTAGGTACTACCTGTAAAACAATAGGTTCTAGCCATTCAAGAGGCAGCTGGACAGCCATAAAGACTGATCTCTTCTGGCAGGCCTACCCAGTCGAATTTTAAGAGTTTTATTGGTATTTTAATAATGTATTAATTTTATATGTTTTTAATTCATTTTATGTATTTTATGTCATTTGTATTGATGTTGTTCCCCGCCTCGATCCTGAGGGAGAGGCGGGTAAGAAATAAATAAGTAAATAAATTATTATTATTATCATCATGATGGATGCAATCAAACACTGGTAAGTGCTTATGGTAAGCTGTATTCAGGGGCAGTGAGGGCAGCAAAAAAACAATACTTTGCTGCCACTATTCAATCATCAACCTGCTGCCCAGCGGAGCTTTTCAGAGTTGTCCGGGGGCTTTTACATGCTGGCCCCAAGGACATGGTAGAACCATCTGAGGCCCGCTGTAATACATTTGCTGGGCACTTCCAGAATAAAATCTCTGGCATCCGTCAGGACTTAGACTCCAGTGTTATAGCAGGTGAATCTAGTGAGGTATCCAGAGCACAGGCTTGTCCTGCTTTCTTGGATGAGTTTCAGTTGGTGCAGCTCGAGGACGTTGACAAGGTTCGTGCAACCACTTCCATATTGGATCCTTGCCCCTCTTGGCTAATAAAAGCTAGCAGGGATGGAACAACTGGCTGGGCCAGGGAAGTGATTAATGCCTCTTTGCAAGAGGGAGTGGTCCCAGGCCTCCTGAAAGAGGCGGCAGTGAGACCACTCCTAAAGAAATCTTCCCTGGGCCCTGAAAATCTTAATAACTACAGGCCAGTAGCAAATGTTCCATTCCTGGGCAAGGTCCTGGAGCGGGTGGTTGCGAGCCAGCTCCAGGCACTCTTGGATGAGACTGATTATCTGGATCCATTTCAGTCGGGTTTCAGGCCTGGTTTTGGTACGGAAACAGCCTTGGTCGCCCTGTATGATGACCTATGTCGGGAGAAAGACAGGGGGAGTGTGACTCTGTTGATTCTCCTTGATCTCTCAGCGGCTTTCGATACCATCGACCATGGTATCCTTCTGGGACGACTGGCTGAGTTGGGAGTGGGAGGCAGTGCATTGCAGTGGTTCACTCATACTTGGAGGGGCAGCTCCAGAAGGTGGTGCTTGGGGGACAATGCTCGGCCCCATGGATTCTCCAGTATGGGGTCCAACAGGAGTCAGTTTTGTCCCCCATGGTGTTCAATGTCTACATGAAACGGTTGTGTGCGGTTATCCGGAGTTTTGGAGTGTGTTGTCATCAGTACGCTGATGAAACACAACTCTATTTCTCCTTTTCATCTTCATCAGGTGAGGCTGTGGATGTGCTGAACCAGTGCCTGGCTGTGACAATGGACTGGATGAGGGCTAACAAACTGAAACTCAATCCAGACAAGACTGAGACGCTGTTAGTGGGTGGTTCCACTGACCGGATGGAGGGTCTTCAACCTGTTCTGGATAGGGTTGCACTCCCCTTGAAGGAGCGGGTTTGTAGCTTGGGTGGTTCTCCTAGAACCATCTTTGTCACTTGAAGCTCAGGTGGCTTCGGTGGCACGGAGTGCCTTTCTATCAACTTCAGTTGGTGGCCCAGCTATGTCCATATCTGGACAGGGATAACCTGGCTTCAGTTGTCCATGCTCTGGTAACCTCCAAGTTAGATTACTGCAATGCACTCTACGTGGGGCTGCCTTTGAAGGTGGTTCAGAAGCTGCAGCTTGTGCAAAATACAGCGGCCAGATTGATAACCGGAACCAGTAGGTTCGAACATATAAGACCTACTCTGGCCCGCTTGCATTGGCTGCCTGTATGTTTCCGAGCCCGGTTCAAGGTGCTGGTTTTAACCTATAAAGCCTTACACGGCTTGGGACCACAATACCTGATGGAACGCCTTTCCCGACATAAACCTACCCGAACACTACGTTCAACATCTAAGGCCCTCCTCCGAGTGCCTCCTCCGAGGGAAGCTCGGAGGTCAGCAACAAGAGAGAGGGCCTTCTCAGTGGTGGCCCCCCAATTGTGGAACGATCTCCCCGACGAGGCCCGCCTGGCGCCAACATTGTTATCTTTTCGGTGCCAGGTCAAGACTTTCCTCTTCTCTCAGGCATTTGGCAATATCTGAGGAGCTTGGGTTTGTTTTGTTTTGTTTTGTTAGCTTTTTTGAAGTGTTGTAGTGGTTTTTAAATGTACAGATTGTGTGTATGTTGTATGTTTTTGCTGTTTTAATTTTTTGTATATTGTTTTTAATTGTTTTTAATCCTATGTAAACTGCCCAGAGAGCTTCGGCTATGGGGCGGTATACAAATGTAATAAATAAATAAATAAATAAATCTGTCAGGGATGCTTTAAAGTGGATTCCTGCACTAAGCAGGGGGTTGGACTCGATGGCTTTATAGCCCTCTTCCAACTCTACTATTCTATGATTCTATGATTCATTATTATTATATTATTACAATAATATTTTATCATGCTGTTTGTTATTGTCTTGATCATTTGTATCTCGTGCAGTTCACTACTTTAAGATCCTCTAACGGAAGAAAACTTTAAAATAAATAGAAATGTTTAAAATTAAATTAATGCCCTCATCCCTTTCCTATCCTGAGAGGTTTACTGTCTCCAGTATTAGAGGCACTATACCTATACATGCCAGTTGCTGGGGAACATGGGGGGGGAGTTGCTGGTGCTGTGGGTCCCTGGTCAATAGCTGGTTGGCCATTGTGCAAACAGAGTGCTGGACTAGATGGACCTTGGCCTGATCCAGCATCTGATGTTCTTATGTTCGAATGGTCAGGCCTACATTTCAGAAACTGCCCCAGAAGAATTTCCAAGGGCCCACTTCCACACAAGCAACTGGGCTCATGCTGCCTTTCCAAATATCAGAGGGACATCTCATAACCTTTGCTTTGGGGTGCAAATTAGCTGAGTCTCCGGGAAAGCCAAACCATGCAAAATTCCCCCTCCAATCTACTTTTCCCTCATGGGCAGGGTTGCCAACTTTCACTTTCAAAGAATTCCAGTATCTGGGCATGTGCTGAATGCCTTTCCTTTTTGAAAGGAGCCAGCCATTTTTTAAAAAAATAGCAACAACATGGGCCTATACACCCAGTGCCTCTGAGCAAGTGCAGAGTACTTTTCCCTGCTGATGGTAAGCAGCTTTTTGAAGTTATTAAGGGCTAGATAGCATGCCTGTAAATACATGCACATTTCCCTGGAAAGACCATCTTTAGTGGTTTCTCTTTTTTGAAAAATATAAAGAAGGAAAACTTTTCCAAAAAACCAAACACAATTCTCCTGCCCCCCCACCCGCCCGCCCCCCCCACCCCCGCCCTGCACCGCCTTCACTGCCTTCTGTTCTACAAACCGGTTATAAGTAAGATATTCTGGCCAGGCCAGCAACATTCAGGAGAGAGGGCTTGACCAGTGCCTAGCGCAACGTTGCACATTTTAATTCTATTATTTGCATTATTCTTATTAGAAAGTGTTGGGCAGGTTGGCAACCCTAACCATGGGAGAGGGGCTTGGCAGTCCCACCAGCTGTTACTCACTGCGAGCCTGTATGTCTGCATCATTTTATCAAACTCCTCATCAATCTTTTTATATTTCTCTTCCGTCTGAGGCGTCAATGTAAACACGTCATCCCCGTCTGGGCTCTCACACTCTCTATGCTTCTTGTTCAGCGCCTGTTACATGGCCAGAGGAAAGGTGCGGGAGGGAGGATGATTGGGGTGGGGGAAGGGAGGGATAAATCGAACACACAAACAAAAATGGGGGGAGGGAGAAAAGAAAAAAAGAGATAGTGAAGGATTTCTGGCCTGGGGTGGACACGCTACTTACACCGTAGCGCTTGAACAGGATGTCGAGATCCTCACTGGCTTTGCGGTATTTATCCTCCATCAGCGGGCTCCGGTCGATGGAGTCATCCCCGTCAGGTTCCGGACTGTCACAACCGTTAAAACCTTTCTTTCTTAATGTCTGAAACAGGGATGGGTGAGAATTTTGTTTGGTTTATTTATTTATTTTATTAAAACTTTCAAAAATGTACAGATTTCTTCATAAATGGGATGGAAAGAGTTTGACATTAAAAAATCCAAATGTGGGAGAAAGCGGCCCCAACAGAACTGACCATCCCTGGTCTGAAACCACAAGGCAGAAGAGGTCCTGACCCTGGAGCCAAACCTTACACTGGAGAGGAAGCAGACAAGAAACGGTATAGTCACTATGAGCACAAGGCCCTTTCATGACGACAGGCCGAGCAGGCTATTGGGAGGAAGGTGTGGATGATATTGCCTTCTCTTGAGGGATGGACGGCATCTCTAGGGTTCAACTTAGACATCATCTCTTTTTCCTTTTTTGAGCTTTTAAAATGCACATCCATTCATTTGCAGGCATCCATAGCAATGAAGACATATGAAATGCACATGAAAATACAACTTATTAACAATTACACATAGGCTTCAACAAAAGCGGACTACCGTATTTCATCGATTCTAAGACGCACTTTTACTCCCATGTTTACATCTGTAAAAATGGGGTGCGTCTTAGAATCGATGGTGCCTTGCAATCGTGGTATTTCTCCCACGTTTTGCAGGAGGTGGAAGGGCTCTGCATGCCCCCCCCGCGACTTACCCAAGCGGGTCCCAAGGGACCCCACAAGGCCGGTCAGAAGTCCCCCCTCCCCTCTTACCTTGATCGCTGCCGCCTCAGCCTGGCAAGGCATCGTTACTGGGTTCCCAGTAACGACACCTTGCCAGGCCAAGGGGAGCATTGCCATCACCGTCACCCATCCTCGCTGCTGCTGCAGCTGCTCTGCACCACTGGCAACACTCCCCTCAGCCTGGCAAGGCATCGTTACTGGGAACCCAGTAACGACGCCTTGCCAGGCCGAAGCAAGCACTGGCGATGGTGTGGAGCAGCGGCGGCAGCAAGGACGGCCAACGGCGATGGAGGTGAGTGGGGAGTGGGGAGGGGGAGGGTTGGGGCCCCGCAAGTCCCCCTCCCCCCTTGCAAGTCCCTCCTCCCCACTTACCTTGATCACTGCTGCCTGGGCCTGGGCAGGCTTCAGTACTGGGAACCAGGCCGAGGCGGCAGCGATCAACGTTAAAGGGGAGGGGGAGAGGGGACTTGCAGGGCCCCAACCCTCCCCCCTCCCCTCCATCGCCCATCCTCGCTGCCGCCGCTGCTGGCAATGCTTGCCTTGTTATTGGGAACAGCGCCTTGCCAGGCCGAGGCGAGCGCTGGCGGTGGATGGAGGTGAGTGGGGAGGTGGGAAGGGGTGCTGAAATTAAAGTGTGTCTTAGAATCAATGCAAAGCTTTTTCCCTGTTGGTGGCCCTGAAATTTAGGTGCGTCTTACAATCAATGGTGTCTTACATTCAGTGAAATACGGTAGATAGCCCAAAAAGTATGCAAGTGAAGGTGGCGACTGCCACCCCTTCAAATGTCGAAAGCCTTATAAGGTCCTCAACCCATCATGTCATTGGAGATGAGCGTTTATCCTTCCAGTGTTGTAATATCAGTCTTTTAGATGGCGAGGGGCAGGTCAGACATCATGCCAAATCATGCTTTGCAGAAACCATTGCTTTTAGAACCCAAAACATGGGTTGAGTTCTCAAACATGGAACAGGCGTGTCTGCTTTCATTTTCCATCTGCTCAGCCTTCCCATCCATAGATGCAGCCACCTCCAGAGGAAGACCAGCAGCAGTAATTCCAGTTTGTCAGTTCAGACATGCTGTCAAACCGCTGTTTGCAGATTCACTTTGACCAATCATTTCTGATTCTAGTGTGCTGTCCAATCGCAAGCCACGCTTTTTCGATTTGGAAACCATGCCAAACAACAGCTAAAACTTTCCTCACCAGCGTTTAGAGCAACAATGCCTGAAATGTCCCTAAAACCACAGAGATTCAAGCCCGAAGGTTATCACTGGCTTCTGAAACAGCGACTAGTTCAACCTGGAGACTATATTCTAAAGTTCAAAGGGGAGCAGGGGATTAACTGGAGACTAAGATGCCAATATTGGGGATCTGAAGTGATCTTAAGAGTTCCAGAATGACTAGTGTACTAATGAACTCAGAGAGAGGACTGTACTTTTCTCTCTCCAGGATCACTTCCCGCGTAGCAGCCAATTTGAAGACTGCCTTCCTCAGCCACACTTCCATCACTGTATTTTCAAAATACCAGAAGCAATTTACCCATATTACGGGATCATCACTTGCCAATTTCTTTTTAAAAGTCAGTGCTACAACATTTCCTGGAAGTCTTGATTCCTTTCCGTGCCAACTGAAAGGGGTGTAAGTAAAAAAACAAAAATTGCTCTTTCCAACCATTTTAACATAACAGCCACATTAGGAGTCCTCTGCCTAAGCATCTGTGAGACTGGATCAGGCCCATGGCCAGAAATGGTGTGGGGAGGAGGAGAACTACCGCAAAGTAGCCCTGGCCTAGATACAGGCAGCCTTGTATGCTCACAGTCCAACCCCATGAAGCTCTGCTCAGAAGTAAGCCCCATTGAGTATGTACAGCCAAGTAAGTATAGGACTAAAGCCTTAAAGTTATTCAATTGTATCAGATATTACTAAATAGATAATTTTTAATAAAATTGAGAATTAAGTTCCGAGTGCTTATCCATTATCCTATCCAGAACACTGAAGATGGGAGTCAATTTACCTCTTAATAAGCCAAAGGATGGAATTCTACCTGCCCACATTTCCTTGTATTTTCACCAGTAAAAGGGATTAGAGACATTCTTTTTAATTACAGCTGAACATTTAGGGGGAAGACTTGCAATACCTGAGAGGTGCTGCATCCCTCATCTGAACAGACGGTGAGGGAGCTGCCTTTCATCTCAAGCCCACATGTAAGACACTTCTTACTCAGGCTGCCCTTCCCCCAACCCCATGCGGGTCCCTTGCCCTCTTGTGCGGCCCCTGCCAAGGCCACCAGTAACAGCAGCAAAAAAGGGGGGAGGCGTTTTGTCAATGAATTTCATCAGCAAACCGCTGTGGAGTCTTAAGAAGAACATTATCAGTATCTGCCACTTTTTAAAATTTTAATTTTTTTTTTGCTGCTAACACATGATTAAATTCAGCATTGTGGCAGGAGTAAGGTCCATAAGGGGGGGGGGCGTGTCCAGAGGTGGAAATGGCCCCCAGCCCCCCCAAAGTTGCCCAGTGGGAGTTTCTCCTGCATCAGCCCCATTGAAATGAATGGGTGCTGCAAATAAGCACTACCATGCCCATTCACTTCAATAGGAGTTGCGCAGGAGAATTTGCCCCTGGATGGTGCCTGGGTGTTATATATATATATATATATATATATATATATAATTTTATTGAATTTTATAATATACATTAAAAAAAATCACTTACAAATAATATCAGTATATTACATAAACAAAATACATCATAATCCACCTAACAAGTGCACCCCTCCCCCTGGGACCTGCTACTACATTTTTATCTCTTATTGTACTTTTTTAAGCATTCTTCCAAAACTGCATAGAGTCCTGTGCTGGTGTACACCCCTTCCCTTTTTCAAACACAAAATCTATATATAGTCCCCATATGTTCCAAAAATCATTTATTCTTAATATTCCTCTTTGAACTTTAATATTAGTTGTTAACTTATCATTAATAGCAATTTCCCACACTTCTTTATACCATTCTTCTATTTGGTAGTTGCCTTGCATTTTCCATTGTCTAGATATCATTAACCTCGCTGCTGTCAACAAATTCATAATTAAAATTTTAACATTTTGATCCCCGTTTACTTTATCATAGATTGATAATGAAGCTACCCTAGAACATACCTCTAGCTTTAAACCTGTTATCCTCTCTACTTCTTCAAATACTCTTTGCCAGAATTTCTGTACATGTTTACAAGTTCACCACATATGGAAATACGTTCCAATTTCTTGACAACCTCTCCAACATTGCTTCGAATATTTCTTATCAATTTGATTTAATCTTACTGGTGTTAAATACCACCTTCATATTATCTTATAATAATTTTCCTTTGTCCTTACTGACATAGTATTCAAAATACGCAAATCCCATATTTCCCTCCAAATTTGATCACTTATTTGTTCCTTTAAATCTTCTTCCCATAATAATTTCAAATGATTTTGTTTCTCTTCCCCTTCTAGCAATATTTTATAAATCTCACTTACCACTCCTTTTATATTTTTATTTAAATCTTCTTCTCTCACTATAATAATCTTCTCAAATTTTGTATACTTCTATTTGCTTTTTAGTATCCATCTTTTCCACCCAATCTTTTATTTTTATAATTCTCTGTTCTCTAAAAACTATTTCTAATTCCTTCTTTAAATTTACTGGGAAATTTTCCAGCAACACCACTGGAGTCAATGGGGAAATATCTAGTAATAATTTTTTTTTATATTTTACCCAAATTTCTATAATATTTCTTAACAAGGGATTTTCTATTCTTTCCATCATCTTCTTGTTTACTTTAGTAAAAAAAAAATTCTAACTTCCACTCTAAATCTTGTGTATCCGTCTCTAGCCAAGTTATTTCCCTTAAGCTCGCAACCCAATCTATTACATATCTCAATTGATTAGCTATAAACACCTTAAATTCGGGAGATCCAATCCCCCTTTTTTCTGAGATTTATACCAACTTCCTTTGTTAATCCTTGCTTTCTTATCACCATTACAGAAATTATTTATTATAACTTGTCAGTTCTTTAACTGTATTTCTGATATCTTAATTGGTAACATTCTAAATAAAAAATTAAACTTAGGTAAAATTTTCATTTTAATAAGTGCTATTCTACCAAACCATGACAGTTTTATCTTCTTATCTTCTTCTTTTTTCTTAATCTCCTTATTTAATCTATTAAAATTCTCTTCTTCTATCAATATTACTTATAATATTTACACCTAAGTACTTAATCATATTCTTTACCTTAACACTATACTTCTTACTAAACTTCTGTTCTTCCTCTTTCTTATAATTAAACAATAACGTTTCTGACTTATCCCAATTTACTTGCAAACCTGATACCTCCCCAAACTCTTTCAAACGTAGTTTTATTTCTTCCATTTTTTCTATTGGATTCTCAATTGCTACCAAAGTATCATCTGCAAACATGCTTATTTTATTTTTTTCTTTATTACCTATCCCAATAAGACTATTATCCTCTCTAATTACATTCGCTAAAAGTTCTATAACTATAACAAACAAAATCGGGGAAAGGGGGCAACCTTGTCTAGTACCACGGGCTAAGGAAATTTGTTGTGTTATTCCATCATTTACCATTACTACCACGCTGTTTCGTGAATACAATTGGTCTATCAAACCTTTAAATCTTACTCCAAACCCTAACTTTTTTATTATCATTTTTAAGGCTGGCCATTCCACACAATCAAAGGCTTTAAAAATATCCAAAGCTATCAACCCTGCCTTTAATTTATTTGTCTTAATTATACTTATCATATTCAATGCTCTTCCAATTAAGTTTGGCATTTGTCTCCCTGCTATAAACCCACATTGATCTTTTTAAAATATATTTATACATAGAAGTATTCATTCACTTTGCCATTATTGCTGTTAATATTTTAGCATCAGCCCCATTGAAATGAATGGGTGCTGCAAATAAGCACTACCATGCCCATTCATTTCAATAGGAGTTGCACAGGAGAATTTGGTGTGAAGCCAATAATTCCGCCTTCTAACAGAAGCCCTGCTGGGTGGACATGGATTGCTCTTGGAAATGAGGCTATAATGATGCTTCCTTACATATGGAGGAAAAGCGCAGGTTGCTTACCTGTAACCATAGTTCTTCGAGTGGTCATCTGTGCAGTCACACTTATAGGCTTGCGCTGGCACCGAGCCCATTCAGGAAACTTCTATAGCTTAGAATTTTTGGGCGGGAATCCTCCCCCACCGTCCTATTGCGCCTGCTCCGGGTTCCCGCTTACCTCAGTTCCTTGAGACCGACCGGCCTCGCTACTAAGGTATAACCCTATGTTTTAAAATGATAAAGTTTTTTGCATGCACAAACACAAATCTCTTGACATCATTGATAATATAGCGACGCCAAGAGGGGATGGTGCACAGATGACTACTCGAAGAACTACGGTTACAGGTAAGCAACCTGCACTTCTTCTTCGTGGTCTCTGAGCATCACATTTATGGGTGAATAAGCTGATTTACCGGAGGAGGGTAGGCTCACTGAATTAGTCACTGAAGAATAGATGAAAGCACAGCTTGACCGAAGTTACAGTCTTGTCTGGCTCTGACATCCAACTTATAGTGGGTAACAAACGTGGAAGCCTTGGACCAAGTGGCAGCTTTACATAATTCTGGAACAGAAACTCCACGACTTAACACAGTTGACGTGGACATTCCCCTAGTGGAATGTGCTTTCAGAGAATCAGAAGGGTCCGTACCAGCTAACTGGTAGGCCAGGGAAATAGTCTGCACAATCCAATGAGATAGTCTCTGGGTAGAAACAGCGTGTCCCTTATTTTTTCCTCCATAACAAACAAATAGTTGTTTGGATTTACGGAAGGTTTGTGATCTAGACTTGTAGAACGTCAATGCTCTTCTAACATCTAAGGAATGCAGCTTGGAACCCAATGGGCCTGAGGGTGCTTGAAAAAACGTGGGTAAAAAATGTCTTGGTGAACATGGAATTCTGAAACCACTTTAGGAACAAAAGATGGACCAGGTCTTAAAACTACCTTATCCCTAAAGAATTGGGTGTAAGGTGGGTCAACTAGAAGTGCACAGAGTTCCGCTGCCCTCATTGAGGAAGTAATAGCCACGAAAAACACGGCTTTAAACGTTAACAGTCTGATATCAATAGTCACAAGAGACTCAAAGGGTTTAGTTGCTAGCGCAGTCAACACAAGCGATAGGCTCCACTGAGGGACAATTGATCGAACAGGTGGGAGTATATTACGGAGACCCTTCAAAAATCTTTTTGATAACGGATGAGTAAAAACAGAAAAATTTTCAATCAGAGATATTGCTGCTAAGTAAACCTTGACAGACGTAGCTTTCAAGCCAGCAACAAATAGTGAATGAAGGAAGGTTAGGATACCCTCTATTGGACCGGATTTAGGATTGAATCCGGAGTCTGTTGCAAATTTAACAAACCTATTCCATTTCCTACTATAGGAAGCTCTAGTGGAAGGTTTTCTAGCAGCTTCCGGAATAGTCTGGACCTCTTGTGGCCGGATTCTCCACGCTGTCAACCTGAGAGTTCCTAGGTCCAGGTGGTATATCCTCCCTTGGTTCTTGGAAATCAGGTTCATTAATAGAGGCAGCCGCCAAGTTTCCTTGTTGGCTAATCTGAGGAGTGGTGCAAACCACCCTTGTCATGGCCACCAGGGGGCTATTAGAATGACATCTGCTTGGTCTCTGAAAAGTTTGGTCACCACTCTTGTAATCAGAGAAAAAGGAGGGAAATGATACGCCAGTCCTGACTTCCAAGTCCTCATGAATGCATCCCCTACTGAGGTAGGGCCTATTCCTGCTCTCATGCAAAATGTTTCACACACAGCATTGTCCTGAGGAGCGAAAAGGTCTATGATCAGTGTGCCCCAATGGGCAAATAGTTGTTGCAGAATGTCTGGTGACATCTCCCACTCGTGGGTGTCTAGGAAATTTCGACTGAGGTCATCTGCTAGGGTATTGTCGGTACCAGCAATATGAAGGGCGGAGAGACATATGTTTCTGGGAATTGTCCAATGAAGCATATCCAAGGTGAGTTGAAGATGGGGAAAACGTGTGCCTCCCTCTTTGTCAGATACCACACGACTGTGGTGTTGTCTGATAAGATTTGGATGTGATGACCCTTGAGATACCTCTCGAAAGCATGTAAAGCCTTTTGCACTGCCAAGAGCTCCAGCATGTTGATATGGAGATCGGTCTCTGTTAATGACCATCTCTCCTGGATAGTGAGATCATCGCAATGGGCTCCCCAACCTCTCATAGATGCATTTGTAGTAAGGCATCTTGTGGGGCCTGGACTCAGAAAGGGCATGCCTTGTAACAGATTGTAAGCATTTGTCCACTAATGGACTGAGTGGCGCAGTGTTATTGGTATGGTTAATCTGACCCTTCGTGCATTCATTGTGATGTCGAAGTTGTTTAACAGAAACTGTTGTAATGGTCTCATGTGGAGTCTTGCCCATCTGACGACATACACAGACACCGCCATGAGACCTAGGAGTCGCTGAATGAGGAATGCTGAGACTTGTCTCATTTCTAACACCCGAAGTGCCAGACCTTGAACAGTCTTTGCTCGATTCTGTGGCAGGAATGCTCTTCCTATTGTTGAATTCAGCAGAACCCCAATAAACTGTATTATGCGGGTAGGAAGAAAGAATGACTTGTCTATGCTGATATGCAGGCCCAAGTTCATTAAAAGAGCTTGGACTGTTCTCACATCTTTGACAGCCTGATGTTGTGTCTGGGACACCATCAGCCAGTCGTCATGATAGGGATAGAGTTCTATACCTTGTGTACGAAGGTGGGTACATACTGCTCCCATACACTTTGTGAAAACTCTGGGAGCGGTTTTGAGACCGAATGGGAGAACTGAAAATTGAAATATATCGGTTCCGTCAATGAACCTGAGGTACTTTCGATGAGATGAGATCCTTCAGATCTATCAGTGTAAACCACTGATTTTTTCTCAAAAGAGGAAGGATCATGGCTAGCGTGATCATACAGAACTTTTTTGTTACAATAAACTTGTTGAGACCTCTTAGATCCATAATAGGTTGGAGTCCCTCTTCGGTACCGTAAAGTAATGGGAATAAAAACCCGCCTGTGTATCTGAAGGAAGAACGCGGGTGATGGCGCCTTTCTGAAGAAGAGAAAAGGTCTCCTGAATCAGGACCTCTGATGGAGGCGTGATCTTGATGGTACCAACGGGAGGAAGGACTCCAAACTCTATTCTGTATCCTGTTCTTATAATGATCAGAACCCAAATGTCCGATGTAATTGTTGCCCAAGTCAGGTAAAAGTCATTAAGGAGATTTCCAAACCTGGGATTTAGACACAGGTGAGGTGGACTGGAGTCAAAGCCGCCGCTTCTGAATGTTGTCCTGCTTATGATGGGGCTGACAAAACCGGGCAGATTGGAACTGCTTCCTCTGCTGATAAGGAATTTGAGTTGAAGGTGCCTGATATCATGGCAGACAATCTTGGGATTGTCTGGGTAGATAAGGTTGTGGACGATACCACTTATGTGGGCGAAAGGATTGTTGAGTAGAAGGGTTGAAACCCATTTTTCTGGCTGTAACTTTCACCTTTTGGATGGTATCCATCGTTGTATCAGTGGATGCATTAAATAGACCTTCCCCATCAAAAGATAAGTCCTCAATCTAGATCTAGTTTCTAGAGGAAGGTTAGCAGACCACAGCCAGGCATGACGTCAGAGAGCCACTGCACCAATCATGGCTTTTGAAGCACAATCTGTTTGGTGACGAGAAGTATTCAGTTCTTGCTTTGAAAGTCTAAGAACCTCTGCATGAAAGACATGTGCTAACTCTCGTTGCTCATCAGAGAGATAAGTCATGAGAGAGGACATCTGGTCCCACAAGAATAACTGATATCACGCCATCATAGCTTGATAGTTAGCTACTTTCAAACCCAAAGCCGAAGAAGAGTATATTCTAAGACCAAGCATGTCCTATCTTCTGCCCTCCTTATCAGTAGGGGCAGAGTGGGCCTTATTTGACTTGCCTTGTGCTGCCTCAACAATGACTGAGTTGGGTTTTGGATGTACGAACAAAAAGGAAGCATCCTTATCTTGAATCTTGTAAAGAGATTCCAGACGTTTAGAAGTGGGCATCATAGAAGAGGGTGCTTTCCAAGACTGTTGTGCAGTTTGAAGTAAAGTCGGGAGATGTGGGATGGCCACTGGTGTTGAAGGTTCAGTGTACATTATGTCAAAAACAGGATCGACTAGTTTTTCAACAGGTTGCTGATGTTCAATTCCCAAAGATTGTGCCATGCGTAAAACTTGTTCTGTAAAATGACCCATCTCCACAGAAGGAGAAGCACGCTCAGATGATCCCACGACATCGTCAGGAGATGGTACCGATGGTGGTACCAAAGACACCGAAGACGAATCCGAAACATAGTCTTCAATAGACTGAGGTGATGATGCTCGTTCTCTGGATTCTGGCATTGTTGGTACCGACAAGGTTTGAGGCAGTACCGAGACAGTAGCTGTTGGTTGCCACTGAGTATGCGAAAATTGTGCAGATCGGGATTCCTCCCTTGCTAGTGGGCATGGTACCAAAGGACGAGTCTGTTCCGAAACTGGGTACCGACAGGTACTGCAACATATCGAGACCCATGAGATCCGGTTCCATAATCTCTTGCACGATGTCAGTCGCTATAGTGAGAAACAAAAGAACATCCTGAGCAGTCCAAATATCGGTCCCAATCTCGCAAACGAGACCTGGAACGTGATCGGTAGTGATGACATCTCGAATCAGAATGTCAATCCTGAGGGAAAGCATCCCTGGAATGGACGGAACGCTGTGAGACAGGAACACCATGCTGTGGCGGAGAATAGAAAACCTCACCTTCTGATACCAAAGTTGGAGGTGGTATCGAAGGGAGCAGCTCAACAGGCGGTGGAGATGGCACCCGGGAGAGCACAGCAGCAGGGATCGGTACCGAAGGAGTCGATCCGGAAGGGCTCAGTACCGATGGCTTCGATATCGAAGCAAGTGGAATTGGCGCAGATTTTTCTAAACTCTTAGATTTAGACTTCTTCTTTCGATGGGTGCCATCTTCAGGTTTAGCCTTAAATATTTGGGAAGCTTCTTAGCCTTAGAAATGGCTGAGGAGCGCCCAAGCATTGCTGGGTTCGAGCGACTTATGGGCAAAGCCCCGTGCTCCCCAGAATCAACGATGGGCTGAGGCATCGAGGAAGCATGAGAAGGAGTAGAAGAAGGGATATCCACCGCTTCCAGGGCTTTCTTCCAGAGGAGAGCCCTTAACCTGTCCGCTTGATTCCTTCAAGTCTGTCTAGAAAGGCTCATGCAATGGGAACAGGCCTCAACAATATGTGCTTCACCCAGACAAATTAGGCACAAAGAATGGCCGTCAGTGAGAGGTAGTTTGGCTCTGCAGCGAGAGCACTTTTTAAATAACACAGTCTGCACTAGGGGTGTGCACGGACCCCCCGGATCGGATCGGGACCCGGATCGGGACCTCCAATTTTGTCCCGGACCGGTTCGGACAAAATCGGAGGCCCCCCGGACCGGATCGAGTCCGATCCCGACCCAAAAATCGTACATTTTTGGATCGGCCGCCATTTTTTTCCCCATAGACTTGCATTGCAATGCAAGTCTATGAGGAAAAAATGGCGGCGGGTGGGTAAGGGGGGGCCTAACTCCCTCCCCCCCCCCGGGGCCGTCCGCTGTGGACGGCCCCGGCAGGTAAACCCCCTCCCCCGCGCTCCCTACCCCCCCTGGGGCCGCCTGCTTCCATCCGCTGGCGCCCGCGGGCGCCAGCGGATAGAAGCGGACGGCTCCGGGGGGGGGGGGTAAGCCCCCTTCCCCGCCACTTACCTTCTCGGCACGTCCGGCGCCGGCGGCTACTACCAGCGGGCTCCGCGGCCTACTCTCAAGTAGCGCGCCGGGTGATGACATCACCCGGCGCGCCACCCTGGAGCAGGCCGCGGAGCCTGCTGGTAGTAGTAGGCGCCGGCGCCGGACGGGAGCCGCCGGGCCGGGCAGGTAAGGGCCCCCCTCCCCCCTCCCCCCTCCGCGCGCCCCCTCCTCCCCTCCACGCACCCCCTCCTTACCTTTCCGGCCCGGCGGCTCCCGTCCGGCGCCGGCGCCTACTACTTCCAGCAGGCTCCGCGGCCTGCTCTAGAGTAGCGCGCCGGGTGATGACATCACCCGGCGCGCCATCCTAGAGCAGGCCGCGGAGCCTGCTGGGAGTAGTAGGCGCCGGCGCCGGACGGGAGCCGCCGGGCCGGAAAGGTAAGGGCCCCCCTCCCCCCTCCGCGCGCCCCCTCCTCCCCTCCACGCACCCCCTCCTTACCTTTCCGGCCCGGCGGCTCCCGTCCGGCGCCGGCGCCTACTACTTCCAGCAGGCTCCGCGGCCTGCTCTAGAGTAGCGCGCCGGGTGATGACATCACCCGGCGCGCCATCCTAGAGCAGGCCGCGGAGCCTGCTGGGAGTAGTAGGCGCCGGTGCCGGACGGGAGCCGCCGGGCCGGAAAGGTAAGGGCCCCCCTCCCCCCTCCGCGCGCCCCCTCCTCCCCTCCACGCACCCCCTCCTTACCTTTCCGGCCCGGCGGCTCCCGTCCGGCGCCGGCGCCTACTACTTCCAGCAGGCTCCGCGGCCTGCTCTAGAGTAGCGCGCCGGGTGATGACATCACCCGGCGCGCCATCCTAGAGCAGGCCGCGGAGCCTGCTGGGAATAGTAGGCGCCGGCGCCGGACGGGAGCCGCCGGGCCGGAAAGGTAAGGGCCCCCCTCCCCCCTCCGCGCGCCCCCTCCTCCCCTCCACGCACCCCCTCCTTACCTTTCCGGCCCGGCGGCTCCCGTCCGGCGCCGGCGCCTACTACTTCCAGCAGGCTCCGCGGCCTGCTCTAGAGTAGCGCGCCGGGTGATGACATCACCCGGCGCGCCATCCTAGAGCAGGCCGCGGAGCCTGCTGGGAATAGTAGGCGCCGGCGCCGGACGGGAGCCGCCGGGCCGGAAAGGTAAGGGCCCCCCTCCCCCCTCCGCGCGCCCCCTCCTCCCCTCCACGCACCCCCTCCTTACCTTCCCGGCCCGGTGGCTCCCGTCCGGCGCCGGCGCCTACTACTACCAGCAGGCTCCGCGGCCTGCTCTAGAGTAGCGCGCCGGGTGATGACATCACCCGGCGCGCCACCCTAGAGCAGGCCGCGGAGCCTGCTAGTAGTAGTAGGCTCCGGCGCCGGACGGGAGCCACCGGGCCGAGAAGGTAAGTGCCCCCCTCCTCCCCCCCCCCGCTGTCCACTTTCATCGGCGGGCGCCCGCTGGCGCCCGCCAATGGAAGCGGCGGTGGGCGCCAGTGGGCGCCCGCCGATCCGCCGAACCGGTTCGGAGCTTTTTCGGACCGGTTCGGATTGGATCGGCCGATCCAGCTGCGGGATCGGAAATCGGATAATTTATCCAATTTCCCACTGGACCGGACTCGGATCGTGGATCGGGTCCGATCCAGTGCACATCCCTAGTCTGCACCACAAGCAGTAAAAGCACCGCTAGAGGCAAAGACGACAGCCTTCCCTCAGGAAATCTTAACTAATAATATAACTAACAAAACAAGATAAAAGAAAACGAAGTATCTAAGCTAACTTATCTAATTCTATATCTATTTCAGGTAAGAGATTCGAACAAACGAGTTCACGAAGAACGAAGTCTCCCACGAGGCAAACAGCACAGCGGTTGAAAAAGAACTGAGGTAAGCGGGAACCTGGAGTATGTGCAATAGGACGGTGGGGGAAGGTTCCCGCCCAAAAATTCTAAGCTATAGAAGTTTCCCGAATGGGCTTGGCGCCGGCGCAAGCCCATAAGTGTGATGCACAGAGACCATGAAGAAGAATGTGAGATCAAAGGATGAGGCGTTAGAGGGAAAACCTCAAAGCAACAAATTCAGCCTTGGTCAGCAAACCCTTCGCGCGCTCTCTCTCGCGCTCTCTGCACAGGGGAGGATCTTTCTCCAAACTTTCTGCCACACCCCACAGAGGTCAAACCAGCCCCTCTCTCCCTCAGCAAGGCTGCGTGGAGGAGTGCAAAGTAGAGCACCCTCTTCCAACACCCTCTCCTTTAAGCCTGCGTTCAAAGATCCTCTTGCTCAGATGTAGCAAAGGTTCCTCCAGCGGAAGCTCCACTTTCAGACTCCTTCGAAGTAGAGCCAAAGCCCTCTTTGATGAAAGGGAGGCTATCATGCCATGGTCTCAAGCAGGCAACACACGCAGCCTGCCAGAGAAAGCTCACCCCTCCAACCCCAATCCGAGAGGCACATGAATCCAGGGTCAGGATCCGTCATCTCTGGTAAGCCACTGGAGGGATGTCCTTCTTTGCCCAAGTCCCACCATGGCATCCACTAGGCCCCCAAGCAGCCCTGTGATTCCTCCTGATATGGGCTGGCTACCAATGGCTACCAAACAATGGCCAGGCTTTGGCCCTCCTCTTGGCCCGTGGATGCTGCCTGCCCGTCTTTCTGCCTGGCTTCTCATTCCTATCCCCACCCTTCACACATCCTTCCCAGTTCATCTCCTGGCGATACAGAAGTGGCCGCCCTAGAGAAGAGCTTCAGTTCATGCCCATATAAAGGGCTCCCAGGGAGCAGGGCTCAAAAGCCACCGCCAGTCAAAGCTGGCCCAGATGGACCAATGGTCTGATTCATGTATTTCCCGATCCCCAGTATAAGACTTTAAGGCTGCGTTTGAACACACTTGTCCCATGCTTCTGCCTTTCTTCTCCTGCCACCCCTGCTGCCCCCAGTACTGAAATGTGGACTGTCTGCTCTGCAGGGCACGAACTGCGCCTTTTTGCTCCTGCTCCTCTGCCAGGCATCATGTAGGATTGTGCATGAGCTGTTCTCTCCATCATCTAACCCCCCCAGCTGTCTCTCCCTGGGCACAGGCAGCCAGCATTGCAGCAGGTAACAGCTCAGCCATGTGCAACGCAGCCTCCAGATTCCTCAGCCCTGGCTCATCGCGAACGCAGGCCAGCAAGGTCTCTCGGCAGAGGAAGGGAGCCGAGGCTGGCCTGATCCAGTCTGTTCCAGCTGGCAGCCACTACAAACAACATGCTCCACAACAGAGAGACACAGAGTACTTTTATGTCAGTAACCCAAGTAGACCACCAGGAAGTGTATGCATGCATACACACAACAGGACAATGTGCCATTTCCTGCATCCCAGCAGATGGGAACTTTGGGATTCAGAGGCCTTTGTTAGGGCAATGTAGAGGACAAATTGTTGGCCCTGGATCGGGAAGACCTGAGTTCAAATCCCCTGAGTTCACTACCCTTACAGAGAAGGGAATGAGAAACACGCCAAGCCCTTGAGAAACAAGCCTGGATGCAGGCCGTTCTACAGCGGTGTATTCTTCCCAGCTCTCTGCCGCAAGATCCTTGTCCTTCCAGTATGGGATTCATGGAAGAGGTGGGGGCTGGCTGGCTTCAGCCTGTAACCCACCCCCACTCCCACCCCACACACATACAGGTGTCCCCTCACAATCCTCTTGTCACACTGGAGCTTTCCCCCTGTCCTCCCCCAACGTTCTCTATGGCACCAGAGTCCAATACACCCACCCTTTAAATCTGCAGAGCTTACAGGACTAAACTGTGAGATCCTTGGGGCAGAGACCTATGTTTCCAAGTTTCTGTTCCTCTGCAAAACGCTGTGAATGCTGACTGCACTATATAAATAAAGTAACAAGCTAACAGCAGAATTGCAGTTCCCCACTGACGTCACGTAGCAGAACGTGGCATGTCAGCCGGACCACAAGGAGAGGAGGAGATAGCAGGGCACAAAGCCGGCTCAAGCCCAACCCTGGCCAGCATGGAGTCACTGGCGTGGCTCTGGGAGGGGAAGCAGCCAAGGAAGCCGTGGTAGGGGGACTTCTGCATAGACGGATATCTTCTCAGTCTTTTCAGCTTGGAGTGGTCAATATTTGGCAGGGATTAGAAAAAGCTGGTTGGGAGAGTGTTAAAATCCATTTGTGCAAAGCAACGACCCCTTCGGCCATTGCAATGTTTCTCCACGAATGGGTGCAAGAACCCAATACCCAGGTTTTAGATTACAGGAACACTCCAAGCCGAGTAGTGACCCCCACCTCACCACCCCCACAAACCAACTGTGCAAATCGAGGCCAAGCCACACAGCCTGATTTCGCAAGAGAGCAGGCGGCCTGATTTGTTGCCCACAATGAATTCCAGCTGTTCAAGCGCTTCATGGGGAGCTCCTTGTGAACCAATCCCAGTTCATGTAAACGTGAACTGGGGACTGGGCTGAGCTCCACACTTCAGTGTGGGGACATCTGTACTCATACTCTCTTGCAAGTCTTCTAGGTCTTTAAACAGCACTGGCTGCAACCTCACTAGGGGGGATATGTTTGACTATTCCCTCACTGCACAGCCTACAGCAAACCTCGTGCAGAGCCAGGACAGAAGTGGGTTAAATCAACCTCAGCCCCTCTTCTGTGACAAGGGGGTGATGAGCAGCGTGGGGAGGGGGATGAGGTTCTTCACCTTATGCCCTGCTTGTGGGCTTCCTGGAAACACTGTGGGAAAGAGGGTGCTAGACTAGATGGACTTTCGGCCACATCAAGCACCAGGACTCCTCCTCGATCTTTGTGTTGGCTTCCCTTGCAGGGCTGCTGTAAGGATTACTGAAATAACATGTGCAAAGCACTTTGTGCAAGCCATCATGGTATGAAATTGCCCTAGTCATAGAATCATAGCATAGTAGAGTTGGAAGGGGCCTATAAGGTTATTGAATGCAAACCCCTGCTCGATGCAGGAATCCATCTTAAAGCAGACCTGAGAGATGGCTGTCCAGCTACCCCTTGAAGGCCTCTAGGGTCAGAGAGCCCTTGACCTCCATAGGTCATGGATTCCATTGTCGTACTGCTCTAACAATCAGGACGTTTTTCCTGATGTCCAGCTGGAATCTGGTTTCCTGTAACTTGAGCCCATTATCCACGTTCTGCACTCTGGGATGAGGGAGAAGAGATCCTAGCCCTCCTCTGTGTGACAACTTTTCAAGTATTTGAAGAGTGCTATCAGGTTTCCCCTCAATCTTCTCTTCTCCAGGCTAAACATGCCCAGTTCTTTCAGTCTCTCCTCATAGGGCTTTGTTTCCAGACCCCTGATCATCTGTGATGCCCTTGTCTGAACATGCTCCAGCTTGTCTGCATCCTTCTTGAAGTGTGGTGCCCAGAACTGGACACAATACTCAAGATGGGGCCTAACCAGTGTCAAAAAGAGGGAAACCAGTACCTTACGCAATTTGGAATCTATACTTCTATTAATGCAGCCCAAAATAGCATTTGCTTTTTTTGCAGCCACATCACACTGTGGGCTCATATTCAGCTTGAGATCTACAACAATTCCAAGATCCTTCTCGCTTGTTGTATTGCTGAGTCAAGTATCCCCCATCTTCTAGCTGTGCATTTGGTTTCTTTTTCCTAGGTGTAGAACTTGGCATTTATCCCTATTAAATTTCATTCTGTTGTTTTCAGCCCAAAGCTCCAGTCTATCAAGATAACTTTGAGGTTTGTTTCTGTCTTCCAGGGTATACCGATCCCACCCAATTTTGTGTCATCTGTAAATTTGATAAGCATTCCCTGCACCTCCTTGTCCAAATCATTAATAAAAATGTTGAAGAGCATTGGGCCCAGAACTGAGCCCTGTGGTACCCCGCTCCTTAACTCCCTAATTTGAGAAGGTACCATTGACAAGCACTCTTTGAGTTCGATTCTTTAGCCAACTGTGGATCCACCTAATGGCTGATCCATGTAGCCCACTTTTAGCTAGCTTGCTGATCAGAATGTCATGGGGCACTGTCAAGATATATTATGTCCACAGAATTCCCACAGTCCAAGAGGGAGGTTACCCGATCAAAAAATGAGATCAAATTAGTCTGGCAGGATTTGTCAGGCACTTCATCCATCTTCCATGATTTCACAGAGATAATAGACAGTCTCAAACTGCAATCCTACCCCTTCAGCTTGTATTTCACAGATCCGCTTTTGGGAGAAGACTGAACCAAAGTAGGAACTGAGCACTTTGGCCTTTTCTTTGTCATCTGTTATCAATTTGCGATCCTCATGAAGCAGCTGAACCACCATTTTTTTCCTCTGTCTTCTACTATTCACGTATCTGAAGAAAGTTTTTTTATTGCTTTTAGCATCCCTCGCTAGTCTCAGCTCATTCTCAGCTTTAGCCTTCTTAATAAGTGTCGGGGGGGTGGGGTGTAGGAGCTTGGGGGTCATGAGTTAGAGGCAACACAAGAGGAAAGGAGTCAGGGGAGCCAATCCAATGATGACCTGGGCTGCCAAAGGGCTGTGGAAAACCTTTAAAGTTGATGAGGGGGATTGGACTTTGATGAAGGTTGAGAAACACCAATTTAAACAAACTGGAGACTGATGCCAGCAAAGGACTTGTTAGTCTCAGGATAATTAATCATCTGAAAAAGATGCCCTGAAGGAACAGCAATCTGAATGATTACAGAAGGCTTGTTTACCCCATGCAAAGCAGTGCATTCAATAGCCCAATATGTGCGTCAAGGAAAATGAAGAGTTAAAATAGCAAGCCATCTCTCACGTGCATTCGGGGGGGGGGGGGGAGGCATTCATTTTTCATCAGTCTTCCATTTGCTGAGAGAACACTCTACACTGTCAGTGGATATGCCTCTTTGCCTCTTGCCAGCCTGGATCTTGGAGGAGAAAACTGGGCCAGAGCGAATCACTGTAAATTATCAATGGAGGAGAGTAAGCCAACTGCACCCTCTCACATACCACGCAAACAAGGCCGTGGCCCACTCTTGAGTGGGCCTCTTTTCGTTCCCCCTGACATTGCCAGGGTGATGAACATAGGCGTGTGTATTGGGGTGTGGGAGTCACAATGCAGGAAGTGAAGGGCAAAGAGATCACAGGTGCCAGACAAGGCCAAATATTGTAAGCTGAGCCTTGCTTGTGCCACGAATGGAAGAGCACGTGGCTCCTTTGTGTGCAGAACGGCAAATTTCAGCCCTTGGCAGCTCCCACTAGAAGGGTACTGGTTGGCAGAGGACTCAGAGAGGAACAGATGGACGGTCTAGAATGTTCTGGGCTATTGGGGAGGTCCAAGGGTTTGACGCAGTCTAAGCAGCAGCACCTTAGCTAGCTTTCCCAGACCCGGCACCCCCGTGATGTGCTGGCCTACAACTCCCATCTTCCCCAGTCAGCAATGCAAGAGTTCTACTGCCTCTACTAAATTCTGAGTTCTCCTGAGGTGAGTAGTTGAAAACTGTAGGCAGCGCTGTGTCACATATGCATGCTGGTGACACTTCAGTCAAAACCTCCGGATGACTTCTCCAAGGAAGTCCAGAGTTCACAGGACATGGTTTGACAAAGCCTGTCTGAAAAAGATACAGGAGGCTGTGGCCAGTTGAGAGACATTAAGCATAAAACAAAGCAAATTGCGGGGAGTGGGGAGGAAGGAGCCTGCATCTCCAGTTGCAGCTTTAGTCCATGCTTCCTTTTGCAGGTGAATTCTGCAACACCAGACACGTATGGCAAGGTGACAGTACTGAGCATTGAATTCAGCATTTATTTTATTTTTACAAAATAAGCTGCCATCCCTTATGACTGGAAATACAGGCTGGAAAGTGGGTGGGCATTGCCTGGTGAAGTCTATGATGAGGGTGTTCAGGATCCTCAGTCACTTGGGGGGGGAGGTGGATTTCTGAGTCTGGCATAGCCCCCTTCCCTATGACTCACACACTCAGAATAAAGTTACACAAACTAAGAAGATAGATACAAACACGATTCATTTGCATGAAATACATACAGGTAGCAGGATTCAGCTCTGCTTTGTCCAGAATTGCCCTTCCTCATACGAACTTTGCATGTCAGACACACGAAGCAGACACTGGTGTGAATGTTTCCCTTCTTCAAATACACAAGAATCACTGTGAAAACCAGAGCCCGGTTTTGGAGGCAGCTTCTTTTGTGTAGGTGTGGTTTGCAGCACAGGGGCTGCTCCCAACACCAAGCACTCAGAGCACTTTATGTTTCTGCAGCCAAGGCCGTAAGGAGGAGACAGAGACAGCACTCTTGAGCCTTGGCAATGCCTTCAGGCCCTGGAGTTTACTCCTCCCATGGCGAGCTAAGAGGGGTAAACTCCAGAAGGCAAAGAGTGGCTGCTCTGGTTCATCTACCTCCACTTTCTCTCTCTCCTCTGGCCAGCATCAACTCTCCAGTGCCTCAGGTCTTTCCCAGCACTGCTAGCTGAGACACAGGTGTTGGGGGATGAACGTGGAACCTTCTGCGTGCAAAGTGGGCCGTCTCTGACCAAGCCCCTCCCCAGCAGAGACGTGATCTGGTGCTGCCATTGCTGAGACATAGCAACAGTCACGTGATGGCAGCAATACCTGTGAGGGGCTTTGAACATCCATTCCTCCCAGTCCCTCTTTGTTACCCATCAGCTAGCCAGCAGTAGAGCATAGCAGGAAAGAGGGATGCAGTGGTCCGCAACTGTTGACATCCAGACTCAGGGCCATGTCCAGTGGAGGTGAGGGACTGAAAGTGGGGACAGAGCCTAAAGGGGCCATTCCACAGGGCATTGTCCCTTTGGGGCCGCCCCTTCCAGTCCAGAAACAACAGTTTATACAAAACAGAGCAGCCAGGTTACTCACAGGCACTACCAGGTGTGCATGGCGTTAATCTCCCCACTCTTGAAACTTCTGCACTGGCTCCCAACCCATTTCTGGGGCCAATTTTAGCTGCTGGTTTTGACTGTCAGAGCCCTGAGCAGTTTAGGATGGAATGCCTCACGGACTGCCTCCGCCCAGGCATTAAGGTCCTCCGCAGAGTCAGGTGCCGTCTGACTTAGAACACTGCGCTCACCAGAGAGGTAGGCTTGCATCAGGTGAAGACTTGGATTCACTGGGCTTTTTAGGACATGGACCAAGGGGTTTATCTAGCTTTAAAAGTTCTTCTGTTTCACTGCAATATTATTATTTTTAGAATATTATAATATTTTTAAAATATTTTAAACTACCTTTGGAAAAAGTGATACACATAAATGCAAATGAGAAACAGCATTTTGAGTTGGTACCTCAATTTCTTGTCCTCTTTATATTGTATTCCGGGGTGCAGAAAGTTTTCAGCTCCCAGGGCCACATTGAGTGTCTGCTTGGGATGCTGGGGGCTGCACACATACAAATACATGCACACTCATTTTCACCCAGATGCACATTCACACACACAAGTGCCCCCAACCCCGAAAGGGCTTGGAGAAGCCACCTGAAGCCTGAGTTTTTTGGGTCCCTGGTGTATTCCATCTGTAGCTAGTTGATGATGTACAAATAAATAAACCACAACAATATTTTTAAAAAACAAATAAGCTGAAGCCTGAATGCAATTGCGCACAAAATGGACCCATCCTCCCTGGAACATCCCCCCCCCCGCACCCCTCCACTGGCCACCCATTCCATGCTGTTCGCTTGTAATGTCAATAATTACCCAGCTAAACCGTTCATTTGTCTAAACCTTGCCAAGCATAAAGGGAGCTGCCCCCACACACAGTTTTTCATTGAAAGGTGACAAAGCAACTGCTCCAGTCTCAGCTCCATCCCACTCTTTGGAACACAGCACAAGCAGGAACTAACCCCCTTGTGCTTGCAAAGTTCTTGAAGAAATGAGAGGAGGAAGTCGGGTTGGGGGGGTGGGACCGGCATTTGGGAGGCTGAGGATTGAGATGCTGCCAACCTCTGTCTTAGTGGGTGTTCACTTCACACTCACATTTTGCCTCTGGCTTACCGCTTGAATTACCCTGGAAGTTTCCCTGCCCCTCCAAGATTCGTATTTGTCTGGGAGTTAAACTTGATATAGTTTCTTCTGTGCAGACAGAACAATCACATCAATTAACCAATGTTTCTCATCACTTTGGGAGCACATTTATGAGAATAATTAACCACAGTAGAACTACAATGATTCCCGATTCCCACCTTGTGCTGCCATTTCCCTGTAAGGTGATATCCCTAAATGGCAGGGAAGTCACACTCATGATACATGATCCCTTAACATCCCTTAACTTTACCTGATCCAATTTTTGGTCAGCACATGGCCCATTTTTCAATTCGCCTGATAAGGCATTGGAGGGAGAACAGGTGTCTGCAAAAATTCTCCCTTTGAGCACTGCTGTTCGAAATGACAGGGCTGCACATTCTCAAGGATACAAGAGAATCTTGGATGCATCAGACTGAGAGACCCTCTAGCACCCTCTGTCCTACAGAGACTAGGCAGATGGTTCTGGAGTGCCCACAAGCAGAGGCAAGGGCTGTCCCCAGCCACTGGTACCCAGAGCTATGTTGATTCTGAACAGGACTCAGAGGCAGTATTTCATCTAGATATCGTGTCAAACGTCAGACAGCAGATTAAATGTGGAAACACCACTGCCACATAAGGACATAGCCAGTGCTATGCTGTGCATGACCAGGCTCCACCCTTGGCAAGAGCAGTCAGGCAGATGCTTTCAGAAAGTCTGCCTGCAGCAGTGTGCAAAGGTAATATTGTTTGCATGCAAAGGCTGGTATCCAGAGGTAGACTCCCTCTGAATCTGGCATTGCTGTGGCTCACAGCCACAGAACATGTCAGGGGCACTCTCGTGCTACACACTTTGCTGGGGGCGAAGCAGGGGTGGCACACTGTACCTCAATAATGTCTGCGTTGGTCCGGCTCTCGTGAGGTTCGTTGTACTCTGTGTACTTGAGCAGCACTTTGTCCATGTCGGTGCTCGCATACTGGAACAGCTTGTTTGAGTGGTTGAAGATGATGAGAGCAATCTCACAGTCACAGAGGACACTCAGTTCATAGGCTTTCTTCATCAGCCCAAACTTCCGCTTAGTGAACGTCACCTGCAAAAAGAAATCCAAGAAACCAAGGAGAGTCCAATCAAACACAGCTTCAGACTGTGACAGAAAACCCAAATTCTCTGACAGTTGATCTATAGATGGGGGAGAGGAATGTCCACAGGAGGGCTTTCGAAATTCTCTTAATCCAAACTGTGCCCTGGATGTTGGGAGTCAGAAGCAAGACTAGATCATTCAGAAGTAGAATGGATGCGTAAAGAATTCTTCGTTGTTCTATTGTTTTATTGTTGAATTTTGTCATGAGTGCTGTACGTGGGCAGCCTGCTACAGGTGTTGCTTCTCTCTACATTAGTAATGGACACATGTGCACTGCTAAAACACTGCCCCCCCCAAAAAATGAAAACCACCATCTTGATGTGATTTATAGGATGAATTGCATCTTTTTGTGCAGTGTTTGAGCAACATACATTGTGCATAGAAATGTATAAAGATTCCTTTGTGTGGGCTCCGCCAATGTGTAGGGGTACACATGTGCATTGCTAAAGCATCACCAGAAAGAAGGTTGATGCCATCATACCTACAGATCACATCAAGATTGACTTTTTTGCAGTGTTTCATTCACACACATGTGCATAGTCAATACTGACAGAACTGTTTTTTTTTAATGTTGTTTTCCAAAAGAGAATTTCAGAAATGCTCCTAACTACAAAAAGTCTTGGGGCACTTTAAAGAATAACACATTTATCATGGCAGCAGCTTTTGTGGACAAGAGTCCATTTCATCAGATGCATGAAGTGTTATCCTGAGTTGGCAGCTATATATACACAACATGGAGGTGTGGGCATGGGCGGGAGGAGGAAGGAATTGTAAACAGAAGCTAAACGGTAATGAAATGCAAAAAGTACAAAAAGTCCGTAACAATTCAACTCAAGCTTCAACGCATGCAAAATACGCAGCACAGTGGCCGAAATTCAGAAGTGGCGGAACTCAAGGCAAATCAAATCAGAGAATAACTGAGGAAGGAAATGGGGAATGCACTCATCACCCCTAGATAATATCCATCACTGTACACTATTATTGCCTTGGCTGACACGATTTCCTTCCTTCATGCAAAGTGTGTACTTTGACTTTGCAAAACCTTTTAGTTAAGGCTGGAAGTACAGGCTTTGAAGGGAGAATTAAAACCCTCAAACCATTGTACAGGCTGTGAAGACACTGGCCTGGTTGGTGCTAGGATTTGGATTTTAAAGGAAAGTGGTCTCCCGTGATTACGGAAAGGCCCATCGAGGCTAGCCGGTTTTCTTCCTGCTATCCTGGCAATGGAGCTGCCACGTTTTCCTCCTTAGCATGGAGTGAGGAAAATAACAGATGTCCCACATGACAGTCAGAAATGCAAGCAAAGTTTTACCCACCAGGGACCTGTCATGCCTACAAAATCTACACCAGCTGAATTCCTGCCTGCTAGGTCACTGTTAAAGACATAGGCCTACCAAGAAAAATCATGGCAATTCTAGCCAGTACTTAGAGATCGCACACACACATACACACAAACTGCAAATAGAACATACTGAAATGCAGGGGCATTCCTTGTACCAAAACCTTTTTTAAAAGCAACAACTCTAACCCCCCCCCCCAAATGTTTAGAATACATTAAAGCACGCACGTCAAGGAACTTTCTGCAAAATAAAACTATTCATTTTCACAAGTCATTTCGGGGGGGAGGGGAAAATGGAAAGTGAATGCCCCCACTGTTAAGGAAAGCCCCCCTCCACACACACACATGCTCAAGCAGCCCTTTTGCATTCACATCCTGAAGCCACGAACATGCTGTGAGAATGAATGACTTTGCAATTCATTTGGGCACCAGGGGCCAATTCAAGTCCTGACACTGAAAGCCCCCCAAGCGAGCAGACTCAGTCAGCCCACCGGAAATGTCTTCCCACTGGCTCTCTCAGGCCCAGCTGTCAGCTACACGGACAAATAGAGACCCTGGCCTGACTGAAACTGGAACCGTTCTGCCAACATTGCTCTGTTCTCCTAACAACATTTCTGCCCCTTCCAAGGGGGGGCTCTCATGCCAAAGAGGAGACCGATGGAGGTGCAGCTGGGGACCAGAGTGAAATTTATTTCCCCTTTCATTCCACAATAGGCAGCTTCCAATGGTGAGAACAGCATGTGTGTTTCCATAGCCTCTGCCCACTGAGGATCTCAAAGAGCTGGGTGGATATGAGACCATTAGAACTCATGAGCAATCAACTTGGGAACATGGATAGGCCGGCCTCAGTCTCCCACTGCACAGGCCAAAATCCAATTGGCAGGAATTGGATGGTCCAGACAGTACCACTTCAGGCTGAGGGAGAATGGTCACACATAGAAAACCAACTCCTTTCATATAAAACATGAGGCAGGAGGCTGGGTTGAACCCTTCTCCCTGATATGCTCGTTTTCTATGTGCGGGAAGTGATTTATTTATTTTTAGAACCATCCCTCTGCAGCCCCTCCACTTGCAGACCGAAGTGGTACAATACAAGAAACTCTATACCACTCAATTTAATTGTCCCCTTCCTTTCGGAGAATGTGATGCCCTTTACCATGGATGCTTTGAGGCCTGCAGGGGTATTACTACCAGCTAGATACCACAGAGATCTGTCACCTGTAACTGGGCCAAAGAGGCAGTCAGGAAGGCCAGAGACAAACAGACAGAAGGATAAGCCAGGGGCCTCTCTGGGCTGTGACCTGCCCAGACTCAGGGAGGGCAGAAGATTTGGAAGCTTTACAGCACGCGGTAGAACAGGATTGGTGGTCTTGGATCACCTGCTCCCAGGACCCAGAGGATTCTGGGCTGGAAGGGCAGCATTACTCTTCCTCTGACCAGCAGCCCCTTTAGTACAGAGAGCCCTGGAGTGCCTGGCCAGAGCAACCCAGCACCCTGCACACCCCTGCAATGATCAAGGTTGTCACCGAAGAGTGCAGCCACATCTCAGCTGTCTGAGCATTTCCCCTTTTGGCTCTTCACAGGCGGAGGGGTCATCCTCCTCATGACCGCTCCCCATCACTGTCCTTCAGCAAGGACACTGAACCATCCATTCTTGGCTGGACAGATCCTGCCTCTTGCTTCAGGTCCTGACAAATGGAGACAGGCTTGGCTGCCCTTCCCTACCGTCAAAGCCATTTGATCCATGAGAGGGTGCCTCTGAACACGCCACTCGCTTCTGCAGAGGGCACAACGGGCAGAAACCTGAGAGTCCTTGGAGGATTCACTCATTTGCTAGCCAGGGCATGTGTGTGAGCGTGAAGGGCGGGGAAGGAGAGGTAGGGACAGATGCAGAGCAAGCAGCTAAAAGGCACTGGTAATTAATTCCCTATGATGCTTTTGTTCAGTAAGAGTGAAAATCAACTCCTGGCAAATACCCAAACACTAGAAATTAGGCAGGAAAGGGGGAAATACTCTAGTTATTGCCTGAATTGTGACAGTGCCCCTCTGTCTGATCCGCTGCTCACTCTAAGCCTTTTCATCAGCATGTCTAATTATTTTAGATAGGAAAAGAAAAGGCAACATCATTTAACATTATAAACATAAAATAACTGTAGATATACTACATGGGTTTCAGTGCTAATTTTCTACCCTGCTCAAACTGCATACCTCCAATTGTCCCATTCCAGTTCATTACTGACCATTCCAGATTCACTACTGGGGAGAACACAGGAGCATTACATATTTAACAGGTGGAAGAAAGCCCCCTGTTACAGAGGCCATGGAAGAGTCAAAGAGCCCTGCTGGGTCAGAGTACGGGCCCATCAAGTCCAGCATCCTGCTCCCCACAGTGGCCAGCCAAATGCTTTGGGGGAGCTCACAGGAAGGGCAGGTAGGCAGAGCCCTCCCCAGGGGTGCAGTGAAGGGGGAATGCAAGGGAGGCCAGCCCCAGGAATAATGACATCATCTGCCCGAGCGTCAGGGTAACAGACAGGCCCTCCTTGCCCTGGATAAGGAATGAGTGGGTAACGAGGCCTTTCAAGGTTTACGATTGTTTCTGACAGGTTAGCACAGAGGAAGTCAGAGAACGGGGGAAACAACCAAGCCCAGGCTGAGACTGGACACCGCTTTCCTTTCCTTGGATGGGATTCCTATTTCACCAGTTTACAGGGTAGCAGTTCTTGGCAAAGCCACTTCCATTTCTAACTAGGAGCTCAAGATGGCATTTCAGCCAGTTGAAGAGCCTTTGCTAAAGCTCAACGTGTTTTATGAGCTGAATCTCTAGTCAGAAGGAAGCACCACTGAGCTCAATGGAGAGGACTTCCAGGTAACGATGCACAGGACTGCAGTCAAGCCCAGTGAATTTAGTTGTGAGATGTTATTATTATTGATTTGTTTGTTTTGGATGTCTATGTTTTATAATGGGAGTTCTTAGTGGGAGTGCATGTCAAGGAATTCTCGGGGATGGGGGCCCGCCATGATGAGATCTGCATTTCAACGTAACAACCATGCCAGTGGCCGTCCCCGGTTCCTTGCTTGACTGGGACTGAGAGATTTTCTGCTTCTGGCAGGGTTGTTTGATGGAGCCTTCAGAGTTGACAGCCCATGTTGATAGGACTCCTTCTCCTTCAAGCCAGTGGCCCTCATCACATCTTATTGCTATGAAGTCCGCACATTAAAAGCACGTTGGCCTCGTTGGCTACAATACTAAGCTATGGCACAGCACCATATGAACAGACTTGGGCTCATCAGTTCCTTCTCCAGTCCCCTCTGGTGCAGCCATGAGGTGGGCCAGAAGCACTCACTTCCATCCCAACTAACCTTACTTCGTTTGGTATGTCTGAAACCAGACAAATTCTGGTTAATTTTAATGAAACTTTATGGGATCAAGCCAACTTCAAATCCTGGTTTATAAAATCTGATTCCTAAACCATAATTAATGTTAAACACAGTTTAGAGTTCAGACGTAACACTAAAATACAGTTAACTGAAAACAGAAGCAAATGCTTCAAGTCCTTTGCTCTGCTTGTCCTGAACCTTCTGCACAGCTTCTCAGTAGTTTCCTCAAACCTCAGAAAAGAGGCCGAGCCCTTAAGAGACACAATCCAGTCGGCAAAAAAGCAGGGGGGGGGGGGGGGTATTACCAGGGCTAGTAGCCCAGGCTGCACGCCACTGCATGCCTTTCCCATTCTCCCATCAGTGGCTCAGGCCTACTCCCACCCTCCTTTCCCCCACCACCGATACGCCCAAAGCAGTTAACAAGATTGGGCTCTAATCGCCTCACCCCTTCAGAGTGCAAGGATGGCATACAACGCAGCTGTTCCCCACCACGTGAGGTGGCTAAGCCACCCATACTTTGTCTTCTGGGGGCACTGATTGCCTCAGAGCTGTCAGCTGTCATGTTGCCAGGGTCTCCAGCCGGCTCTGCAACAGTGAATCACATTATTCTGGAATCAAGGCAGGGGTCAGCAGCCGGCTCTGGCCTCCCTCCCCCTCCTCTTTCTTCCTCCAGCCTGCCAACAGCCGGACAAGGCTGCTTAGCCACCTGCGGCACGATAAGGACGTTCCGGCTGCAGACGCCGCCGGTCTGGCAGGGAGAGGCTTAAGCTGCCGAGCAGCCTCTGCTGTTCTCCTGGCTGGCTCCCTTGCAAAGAGCGGGATTAAGCTGAGCTCCAAGTGGCTACATGGAGACCAGGGTGGTGGGCATGAATGCCAGTGTGGCACTCGCAACAGCCCAGTTGCTGCCTGTCCAGGCACCTGCCCGCCTCTTCCCATCTCTCAGCTCTTCCTCATCCATCTCGGATGCTGCCTTTGGGAGAGGCCAAACACAGTCAGAATGTGACTGGCCCTCTCAGAATCCGATTTCTCAGCAGTGGCCAGCAAAAAGAATCTGGAGTGACTGAATGAGGGAGGTACGTTTGTGGTTTTGGTTATTTTCTTGTTTTGATTAACACAAAACACAGTATCCTAATAAAATAAAATAAAATGGGGGGGGGGGGGGGTCAACTGGATCAGAACAGGAGGTTCTCTATCCCAGCATCCCGCTGCACACAGATGCTTTCAGGAAGACCACCAACAGGGCATCAAGGCAACAGTGGCATTTGTCCCCAGCATCTGGCATCCTGAGGGACGCTGCCCCTGAGCCTGGAGGCTCCATTTAGTTATCAGGATAATAGCTATGGACGGGCCTCTTCTTTTCTCCCTGGATTTCTGCAATCTCTGAAAAAGGCTTTCTTGCCCAGCCTCCTGTTCCCATAAGTGAGCCAGCCGACGCCTCTGGAAGGCCATGAAGTGGGTGCGAAGCAACGGCTGTTCCTTGGCTGGAACCCAACGAGTTCCATTTAAGTATCATGGCTGGTATCTACTGCTTTACCTATTCTGCTTTAGGAGGAAAAGAGCACTCTAGACACCCTCTGAGGCACTCTATCCTTTGGTCTGTTTCTTATAAAACAGACTTAGACAAAATTTGCATTGCTCTAAAGATCTTTTGTTCAAAAAGAAAAGTCTTGCCTGCCTTTGAAACAAGGGCTGATAATCACCCCATGACCACATTTGTGCACAATATTAAACCAGAAATCTGTGGAGAATCTTGGATTACTATGAACAACCTGCGTCCCTGCTCACACTGCCCTTTCACTTCCCTTTGGCTCAGCCCACCAGAGGGGGTAGATAAACAAACTAGGAGTTGAAAGCTTACTGTGTTTTCCAAAGCAGGACTTCTGGTTTGTTGTTCCCAAGCAAGCCGAGAATCATAAACCAAGAGCAAACCTTAGTTTGCAATCCTGGCTTGTAAAGGGATGAACAAGCCAGGAGCTCAGGTTCAGATGATAGGCAAGCTCCAGAGTTTGGGCTTCCCATTGCATGAAACCATAACTCGTTTGATATTCTTTCTGCTCTGGAGTATCTACTACTCCATGTGCTCTGAATGTCTGTGCTTACTAGGGACAGTTCTAGTTTCTGTTCCTGGTAAGTCACAGCCCCTATTTAGTTCTTTTTGTTACCTTTGGGGATGCCGTATTAACATTTTTGTTCAGTTGGGTCGCCAATGCTGTCATTCTTCAGGGTACTTTTAAAAGTTAAATCTCTGAGCACATAGCCATGTACAATGCATGCTCATGAGCCCCATGGTGCCATGCAGAGCAGCTCTTGCCACTGCTGAGACATATTTTGAACTATCAACAGCAGAGGAGGTGGCTTATACCGGATGAGTTAATTCATCAAACCCAGTAGTATTGGCCAAGGGAACAAGGGCCCCAGGAGGCTCCTAGGAAGAATATAATGACAAGAGAGATGTGGCAGAATATGCATAGTAGAGGATAGAATTGATATGAACTTACCTTATCTTGTCGGTGTGGCTGGTTCTGTATGTACAGATTGTGAGATAACTATGAGCAATGGACTATATTCTTGGAAATGCAGGGAGGCTGCCACGAGCGGGTCGCCCAAGTGCTGGGAAGGGCATGTAGTTTGACTTAGCAGGGATACCTCCATCTGGGTGCTACTGGTATCAGTGGAAGGCTGGGCTACATTGAGAAAAGTGGGAATAACAGTACGACCAGGTCCAAAACTAAGGATGATGTCATTGGCACCATGAGGGTTATAAAAGGCCAAGGTTTGATCAGTTAGGGAGAAACCCATCACATGTGCTTAGGCTGGCTTGGCCCTCCATCCCCTCCATGTAGATAAACAGGAGTCTTTGATACTGACTGTTAGATTAAGAGCAGAGCCCCAGGAATTATTTGGACAACATCAGAGTGTGAAGATACTCCTCCCTTCATGTTCACTCAGGATAAAGAAGCCTATGAGCAGGAAGACCTGGGTTCAAAATCCCATTCCTGGGTGCCCTTTGACAATTCACTCCCGGCGTGACCCACCTCGAAGGGACTGTTGCAAGGATAAAAGGAGGGCTACTTGGTTCCTGTGTCATTGCCCTATCCTGAGCTGCTTTGCAGAAAGGCAGAATAAAACTGTAAGAAATGGATGCAAGTGGGCTGATCCAGCAGTGCTACTTCATGCTAATAATAGGAAATCAGGTGGAAGGAGGGAGGGAAGGAGGACGAATGTGTGGATTTTGGAATAACCACAGAGGTACACATGCAGAAGTATGTTCCTGGCAGAAGAAAATCTGAAGTGGGGATATCCTGATTCAAAGCTCAGTCACCATGCTACAGAATGAACTTGCCAGGCTTCAAGCTTCCCCTCGCACATCGCTCCCTAGGCTTCTCTGCAGAGAGGGAGTTAGTTCATCTTTCTTTTCCTGCCCTTGCTCACCTGTTCTCCATTTCTCCATCACCTCTGTGCTTCATTCCATTTCATTTTTTCAGCTGTCGAAAGCCAAGAAGGAGCCTTGGCTCAGCACATAGCCTCTCTCACCTTTTCATACCACCCATCACTCCCACTTCAAGCCAAAACAGAGAAACACAGGTCTCCAGTTGGCACAGGACATGAACAACACACAGGTACACGTCTATCTAGCTGGTTATGAAACATATCATTAAAAATATTTAAACCCCACCTTTCAATTTTTTTAAAAATAGTAGCGCTTAAGGCAGCTTGCATCATATTCCAAACAGTAACATCTCAACAATACAAAATAGGAAGTTAAAACAAAAAAGGAGTCATTCTCCAAGGGATCCGCAAATGTCTGATGAAAAAAAATGGCAATTACAAAATGGCCACAACTGATGCATAGACACAGAGAAGGCTCTCTCCTGCGTCCCCACCAGCCACATCTTTGCTGCCAACTAGAGGCCCATCTCCAGTAAATCTTAGCCAGCAGGCAAGTTCCTATGGGAAAGGGAGATGGCCCTTTCAGTAACCTGGTCCAAAGCCATGTAGGACCAACACTTGAACTGTGCCCCAAATGGACCAGAAGCCAATGCCGCTCTTGTAATAAGAGAGCTGTATGTGACCAAGAACTGACTCCAATAAACATTCTAGCTGCCACGTTTTAGACCAGCTGAAGTTTCTGGACACTTCTGAGAGACAACCCCCATAGAGCATATTGCAGAAATTCAACTGAGATGTCACCATGCCCAGATCTGAGCTCTAAGCTAGGCAAAAACACTCCTGGCCATGACCACTATCTGAGCATCCAGGAGCAAATTTGGATCCCCTAGATAAAGTTTTCAAAGAGAGTGCCACCTCATTCAGAAGACGCTGTACACCTAATCCCAGATCAGCTCTTCTACTGACGAAAAATACCTTAGTCATGTCTGGATTAAGCTTCAGTTTATTAGCCCACATCCAGTCCACTATCATGCACAGACAGCAATTCAGAACTTCCTTAGCTCTCTGGAGCCCAGATGGAAAGGAGAGAGCTGGGTGTCATCAGCATATTGGAGACACCTCACTCCATATCCCTGGATGATTTTTCCTATTAGTTTCATGTAGATGTTCAACAACACTGGGACAAGATGGATCTTCAGGGACACAATAAACTCATCTCTCATATTCATTCTTGAGCAAGGTGCTTGGCCAATGGCCAAGATGCTGTACAATAATAGCCTAGCATCACTTTCTGGGATCGTCAATCCAAGAAGAACTAGAGCTTCTGCAAAACAGTGCCCCTAGGTTCCACATCCATGCCCAGCAACCCAGAAAGTTACCATGATCAATGGTATCAAAATTATTGAGAGGTCCAGTGAAACCAAGAGGGATGATCTATCTTCCAGTGGCTTGAAGCCAGATAGAAGTGAATCTAGATAATCTGTCTCATCCAAAAAAAAAAACACTGGAGCAGAGTCGCCATTAGGTGATCAACAATTTGCCCAAGAATGGAATAGAAGAAGAGACAAGCCAGAAACAATCTTCAGAGGGCCCCAATCATTCTGACTAGCTGTGCTAGACAACTGTACAGGCCAATAACTAAAACCCTCTGGTCAATTCACAAAACCATACAATATAAAAACATGATAAAACATGCTGTAAAAAATAAAAGTTTAAAACAAAATATAATCAAAGTAAAAAAAACCAGCAAGAGAACTTCAGGCTACTGGGCGGTATAGAAATGTATGAAAGACAGACAGACAGACATCTAAAACCTACCAACACCAGTTTACAACCTGACAACTAAAAAGCTTGGCGCCAAAAGGATTACAACGTAGGTGCCAGGTGAGCCTCTCTTGATAAGGCATTCCATAGCTGGGTTGCCCCCACTGAAAAGTAGCCATCTTCTAAGTAGCCATCTGCCGCACACCACATTTGGCCAGAGGAGGAGATGATCTTGGGGTCTAAGTAGGTCTATATGGGAGGAGATGATTCTTCAGCCCCAAGTGTTTTAGGGCTTTAAAGGTTAATAAGAGCATTTGAATTGAGCCCAGAAATCGACAGGTAGCCAGGGCAGATCACAAAGCACCAGGGGCCACATGAAAGTATAAACCCGGCCCTCTAAGCAAGTTTCCAGACTGTTTTCAAAGGCAGCCTCAAATATAACACATTGCTATAATCCAAATGTGAGGTTACCAGAACATTGAAAACTGTAGCTATGCTACCTTTGGCCAGATAGGTTCGTAGTCAATATATCAGCCAGAGCTGATAAAAGGAACTCTGAACCACCAAGGCCTCCAGTGACAATGATGAACCCAAAAGAACCTTCAAACTATGAACCTGATCCTTGAGCAGGAGCGCATCCCCCTCCAGAACAGGTTGAACACCATTCAGGTTGGTAGACAACCCACCTGCTAATAGGACCTCCATCTTGTCTGGACTGAGTCTCAGTTTACTGGCCCTCATCCAGTCCATTACCACAACCAGGCACTGATTTTAAACACCCATTCAACACTTCAATTTGATGAAAAGGGGAGCTAGAGCTGTATATTGGCAACACCTCAGTATGCATTTCTCTCAGGGGTTTCATGTAGATGTTGAAAAGCATGGGGGATGAAATAGGGCCCTGAGGAAAGAAGAGCGTAAATATCAGAGCAATAATCCTCCAGCACCACCTTCTGGAATCGGCCCTCCATGTAGGAACAGAAGTGGTGTAATACAGTACCTCCAACACCCAACTCAAGTCAGCCTATGATATCAGAAGTCACCGAGAGGTCCAAGAGAACCAACAGGTTGCATCCCCCTCTCCCTTTTTTGGCAAAGGTCATCTTACAGGGTGACACAGGCAGCTTCCATTCCAAAACCAGGCCTCTCCCTGCCAGGGGCCTTGGGAAGCTGCTGCCACCCACGCCAGAAAATCCTTGATGCGATGGACCAACAGCCTGGCTTCATATGTTTCCGTAAAGGGCATCCCTTCCGGACACATACTTTGCATTAATGTTCTGCCTGCAGCATCTCCAGTTAAACAGATCTCAGGCCTCGGAAAGTCTCTTGGAGAGCCACTGCCAATGTTGGGCTCCTGATATGCTGAGGGTCCGGCTTAGCTCCACCTGAACCCCACAGGATCCCTTCACCCTCGCTAAACCACTCACTGCCTCATATCTGCACTAGTGGAGCAGATCCAGACCAAGGAAGAGCAAAGACAGAAGACTGTCACTCCCTTTAGGGCCTGGATAGGATTTAGCCCAGCTTGCTCACCCTCATCTGCCGGCATTAACCTTTTAAGACAGAGAGGGTAATCAAATCTCCTTCTCCAGGGTGTAAGCTGTTTGCTCCGAGGGTTGGGGAAGGAATTACCATACTGCCCAGCTTGGCACAGCTGAGGGAGGGTTTCTGGCTCCTTTCCCATACGTCAAGGTTCCAGCCACTTCCCAAGTCGGCCAGCCAGCCCTGACATAACAGTGGACTGGTCTGATGGGGCAAATCCACTCCGCAAATCCCTGTAATGTCATTAGGGACTATTACAAGGAAGGCACCCTTGCCTTGGGCTTCTGCTGGCCCACGTCTGACTTAACCTGATTTCACCTCCCCAGGGGATGCTGTGTGTCCCCTGCAGATGGGGCAAATCCAACACAGTACTAAGACCATGCACCAATGGAGCCCATTGCTCAGTGACAGACTCACGTATCTGGGCTATGTCCTGGGTAAATCACTGTTCCAATTTTTCCCTTTTGAGAGATGTGGTTGTCTTTTTAAAAATCTTGGTAACACAAGTTACTAGAATTGCTGTCCTTTGGTTTTAAGCTTTCTTCCACAGAGTCTCTAGATGTTTCATCTCTCAGTGGTGAAGCTGATGTATCTTGGCCCTAGGGCACATGCACGGACAATAAAGTGCCTCTTATAATAGCCTCCAAGTTCACATGCTGTAGTTGGGGGAGGAGGTTCATTTTGTGGCCTACTAGACCACAGAAAGTCTACTAGAAAAGTATGATTGCCCTGAATTGTGGAGAGCAATTGTTTTGCAATTGTGCAAAATAAGCAAATATGGTGTATACAGAAGGTAAATAAATTCATTCAACATCCGAGGCAGATTGATCACCATTAATCTAGAAATCTGCAAGTTGAAACTGGCCATTCTTAGATTTCCCAGAACTCATACTTATAGGACATTTTCAGCGTTCACTGAGAAGAACCAGCTAGGTGTAATGTCTCCCACGGGGAGATCTCCACTTCCACACCATGGACCTAAAAGTAAGTAAGCAGCCCAGGACAAACCCAAGCAGGGCTCTTAAGCCTCCTGGCCTTATGCTCTCTCTCCTTCATTCAAAGGCTTTGCAGCAGGAACACAAACAAGCAGCAGTTCAATGGAAAGAGATGGAAAACCAGCCCTCGATTTGGCCCTGTGCTCTGGCATGGAATGCTTTCTCTCCCCCTGCCCCCTTTCCTAAAGGGTTGTGGAATCTGGACACCATCAAAGCCCCCAAGAACTCCCAAGGCTGGAAAGTATTTTCCATTCACTGTTGCAGCTCCCAATAACTGTGGAAAGATTAGGCTTGTCTTGGCCCCCGGCACTGGAGCGTCCATGTTGCAAAACAGCACTACCCCAATAAAAGCTCCCCCCCCCCCGCTGCAGTTTCTTAATAATTGTTAATAGGACATTTCCTGGTAGACTTTAAAAAAAAATCCTTGTGCAACTGGAATGCTTTCACCATTTCTTCTTTACTCCCTGCCCCCCCACCTTACCAGTAAATCTTTTACTAAGGAAAATCTGCAAGTCTTACTGTTCCACAATAGGGAAACTAGTCCAATGGAAATTAGCTGTCCCCATCGGGTTGTGCACAGGGCAGTTCCCAGCATTAAAAATGGGATCAAAAAGCTCTCCACTAAAATGGGGAGCTGAAGTAGCAGAGAGTTTACGAGCCCATGGCACCGGTCAGAGAATCTGGAAGTTCCTGGTTCAAATGTTGCCTCTGCCAGGAATTCACTGGGAGGCCTTCGGAAAGCATCTCTCCTTCTGAGCCTCCCACTTATAATATGGGGATTAGAATCACTGCCCTACCATTCAGGGATGTCATAATGATTACAATAAATAATGCACATTAAACACCTTGAACCGTTTAAAGTGCTATGTAAATGCAGAGTATGATTTTTAGGTCTGTCATTCAATTAAAGAAATCTTAGTGGATTATTCCTGTGAGTTTTAATTGATTTACTCAAATAAATTTGCATATGAATACAACAATCTTTCTAAAGAAAGCTACACCCTTTGCTTTTGGAAGGTTCTGCACATGTCACCTGGGTCCAATAATTTCAGGAGAGGCAAGAAGGCCACCCAGGGATTTGGAAGAAGTTACATTAAAAGTACTAAACCATTTTTTAAAAGTTCTGCTGCCTGAATAGTTGGGAGCACTATTTTTTAACTAGAAGATTTTAAATCAAACTAAATTGATTAATCAACTAGACATTATAGCTCTAATTGGGATGAACAGGAACATCAAAAAGAGGAATAAACTAAATAAATTCTGGAATTGGAGCATGTACAGTTTGCCATGTTTACATGCATACTTTGATAAAAAAAAACACTGTAAAAAAAAGAGCCACCTTGAGGTGCTCCTATGAATGAGTGTATTGAAGTCCTTTTCATGTGGCATTCTACTGAAGTGCAGATGCTCGCCAGAGCTTGGGTCAAACACCCTGCACAAAGAATCTTGAGTCAACCAATCATGCAATCACCTCATAATTGCTTCTTCAATCCACAAATCTGTATATACACATTAGTAAAACATTGCCTGACCTACTCCTCCTACAAACTATTTCATGAAGACTATGACACATACACACTGCTACGGCAGTGGTGGACAAGAATGAAAAGGCCGCGGCAAACAGTGCATGTGCACCATGCTCTACAAAACTGAGAAAACAAAGGGAAACAAGGGAGGTTTCCTAATGCATCTGTTCCACATCAGAATCAAGACTGGGCAATTCAGAATTCCAAAACCTATGAAGGAATGTGGACAGGGAAAATTTTAGAAGCAGCCGCTATTGGCAGCATTACATGCCCATTGGGGCCGATGCTCCTCTTGTACTGTGTGGCATAAAATGTTTCAGTCTCCTGATGAGAGAGTCCTTCACAGAAATTAGCACAATCCCACAGAAAATCTACCAGGAAATAGGCATCTAGCCTAAAGCTGTGATTTCTTCAAGACTCCTCATCGATATCCATAACGGTGGACAAATGTGTCAGGAGTTGGGGGTCAAGGCAAGCTGCCCTGCCTCCTCCTTCCCAATTGCTAGGGAGAATTACAGAATATATTTATTAGTGCTTATCTATGTACAGGCACATCCCACCTTTCTTCCCCGATGGAACGCAAGGGAGCCCATAGGGGGTCCTCCAGCAATCTCCTACTGAGGAACTGACAAGCCCTACACAAGCGGCGTTCCAAAATGGTGGCTGCATCAGGGGCCTTCAGGCCAGTCCACCTGGTTGCAGGGATAAGCGACAGAAGGAGGCAGCCAGCCAGTGGCTCTTTTGATTCTTGTGAATATGAGAAGTAACTTATTGCTGACAGCAGAGTGAGGAAGGAGCCCCCACCGATAATGGGAGCTGTGGAGACCACCCTTATTCAAAACCCTCCCAAATCAGCCTTGAAGTAGTTCCAAACGCAACTGCCTGGCTTTGCTCCTGCGAAGAGAACTTCTCATCCTCTTCCCTCCGTGCCTTTGGCCAACATGAGGTTGAGGAGGGTGAGCATCCCCATTTCTCATAATGGGATTTCTAGTTCTCTCAGGTGTTTATTGAAGCAACCTCGCTCTGCATCAAGAGGTCATTGCCAAGAGAACAGACCTGCTGGGTAGCTGGAAATCCTAACTAAGCCATCTGTCATGACAGGTTAATTTTAAGGCCTTACAACCTTCAGAGTGGCGGTTCCCTGAGGGGGAGGAAAATATTTGCCGTAGTTCATTTGCTGCTCACCAGAAAGATCCCTTGGCTAGCAATGGAATGGCAGGAGGCCTCGTGCCACCATCAGGTTATGTAGGTGCACACGGGGGGGGGGGGGGGAACAGGTAGAGTTCTGAAGGATAAAAAAAAACCCGCAAGATTCCAGAGATTTTTTTTTACATCTATAAGTTCCAAGTCCTCATGGTGCAGAGAGAACATCAGAGGAGGCTGATGAAAGCCAAATTACCCTGGGGTAGAAGAGGCAGATTAGGCTAGTATCTTGTTGGTTGTTGGGGGGGGTTGGCACAGCATTTGTTATCAAACCACTAGATTTATAGGCCTCCCATTCCGATACAGCAGGTGAGTCAACGATAATCAAATCCTAAAAAGGATGACTGAGCCTTGGTATCTCCAACGAAAGGCTCACTTCCATAAAAACTGTTTACGGCTTATGGAAGATGCTTAGAGCAGGACTTTGGAGAGCCTCCAGGGGTGGGGGGGATTCTACATTAAAGGGCAACCACCTATTCTGCTATCGTTGCTTCCCTGCTACACTTCTGCCAAGCTGGGGGGGGAGGTTTGCAAGCGCCTTCATGTTTATCTGCTTAAACATTTGCTCAGTGCCCCTCCTTTCATTTTTCAAGTTAAAACTGTCTCTAAGGTAAGGGTTGTTTCGTGGCTGACAGAAGGCACAGCCCTACTTTGAAAGTGCCAAGCAATCGAAGCAAGGGATTGCCAGGCAGTGCAGCGTAGATCCACCTTCTTCTCTCCAACGGGGAAAACCAGCTCCCCCTGAGCTCAAGGCAAGGCGTGCAGGCCCTTTTCTACAACAGTTTGACTACTACAGTGGTGTACCTGCAGCCCCACCCTTCATGGTGAGAGCAATCGTTTAGGGGACGTGGGCTCAAGCTGTTTAGGAGTGGAAACCTTGAGGGTGCAAGAAGGATGGAAACAAAAAGCAGGATGCACATGAGAGATAAACCCCCACCCCAAAAAGGCACAACCAGCTGAATATACTGTGTCCCACCACTGCTTGACAGAGCACCCTGGAACTGGATGAGACCTCAGAAAAGGAGGAAGATTCTATCAATGGCTCTAGCATCTGCAGGGGTCAAAAGGAATTAATGGCTGCCCTCCCAAGACCACCATCCCGGGGAATCATAGAATAGTTGGAAGTGGCCTCTAAGGCCATCGAGTCCAACCCCCTTCTCAATGCAGGGATTCACCTTAAAGCATCCCTGACAGATGGCTGTCCAGCTGCATCTTGAAGGCCTCTAGGGTGGGAGAGCCCACCACCTCCCTAGGTCATTGCTTCCATTGTCATACTGCTCTAACAGCCTGGAAGTTTTTCCTGATGTCCAATTGGAATCTGGTTTCCTGGAAAACTTGAACCCATGATTCTGTGTCCTGCACTCTGAGATGATCGAGTGTGTGACAACCTCTGTGTGACAGCCTTTCAAATACTTGAAGAGTGCTATCAAGTCTCCCCTCAGTCACATGCCCAGTTCTTTCAGTCTTTCCTCATAGGGCTTTGTTTCCTCATTGCCTGCCTCTGAGCCCCCTCCAGCTTGTCTGCATCCTTCTTGGTCTGGGCACCACAGTCTAGATGCCTGTCTCAAGGAGGTTGTGGCATTGGAGGAATTGAAGTGCCAGTTCCATCTCCCCCATTCCACACCCGTCAGGACGGACCCCAGGAACAGAAGCAGCAACATGTCCAGAAGGTGACTTAGAGGCACAGTTGGCAGTACAATAACTATCCCTCAGCCCTGATCATGAGGAGGAAGCAGGCTCAAGATCTAGGCCCTACAGACAAACCAAGAAGGCCTGGGACAGCAATGGCACCTCTAATGCTGCTCAGATGAAATATCATGATCTGAAGAACAAAATCTATCTTGCTCTGCTCCCTGTTGGACAGCTCCCCAGTGAACCTGAACTTTTCCTTGACCCTAAGGACTGCTTCCGTTGAGGCAGGATTTGACTCATGTGGCAGGCTGGGCAGAAATAGGACAAGTGGGGGTCCTGGCCATGGACCCTGACCCACTCCACACTGGATTTCTGGAAGCTGCTGCCCCCTGACTGATATGGGAAGAAGTGAGCTCAGAAAGTCCTCTCTTGGTCTGAAACCTCTCAGCACCTGGTAGTCCTGGCAGCATGATGAAGCAGTGGCCTTCATTTGTGCATCCCAAAGACACTTTTGACACACTGGAATCCCTGGTTAGTATCATCTTGCATTGGCGTGTGACTGTGGTGGGATTATGAGGTGAACTGCTCCTAAATTGAATGCTTTATGAAGTCCAGGCAAAGCACCTCTCTTAAAGACAAATGGCTCAACTGCGTATCATGTGGAAGGATGAGAGGAAGAAGGGACTGGGATTTGTGCAGCTCTAGAATTGGCAGAATACAATATGAACCAGAAACATACCTTGCCCTCTACTTCGACCAAGCTCTGCCCCAATCTGTTAAGCCATGCCCCTCAGCTCACAGGCACTCCCCCCCCGGAAACCAACCTGGATCCTAAACAGCTCTATCAATCCTCTGCCAGGTTCCCTGCACCTTCCTTCCTGAATCAACCACAAGATCCCAAGTTGTTGAAAACCACATTCCGTTCTACAGTTGTGAAAGTTAAGACATAAGTCAAACATGAGACTTTACAGAAAGTGACAAAAACGGGTCCAGGGTGATGGGAGAAGAGAGGACGAATCAGCCATAGAAGTTATGTACATTCATGCAACTGACCTGTCGGTTCCTCTCGTCTGTAATCCTCTGAATCTGGATCTTTTTTCTCCCCATGTTCTCCGGAGATCCTCACGGTATGGGGTGGCTTAATTGTTTTAATTTTCAAAACTTAAAATGAAAAACTTTGTTCTTCAAAATGCTGTCATCCAAAAAACTCTTTTAAAAATAATAATAGAAAATTACAAAACAAAAACAACAACAAAAAGTTTGTGTCTTCTTCAGATCATGATATTCCACTTGTCCTATAAATCCAGATGTGGGGATTTTCTGATGACGTTAAAGGAAACCTGCACACACAAAAAAGAGGAGGGAGAAAAGGAATGTAAATGATTGTTTTGCAAAGTTTACCTCGTTATTGGGTACATTTATTAACTAGTCTACCTTGACCAGTTATTCAACCCAGAGTTTTGGCTATTGGGCGGTATAGAAATGCAATAAATAAATAAATCCTGAACCGAGAATTCCACTGATAAAAAACATGCCTTTCAGACCCTAATTTGCTCAGGTGCTGGGGACCATCCATACAGGACATAGGAAAGTATATGGCCCCCCAACACATTTATCTATTTTAAGTGGGAGGCACAGCTGTCGCTCTCACAGAGGCAATCAATCAAGGCTGTATTATGCTAGGACTACAGGAGGGCACACCCATGACAATGCTCCTCCATATAAAAAGTACTTGCATGTAGAACACTAGCTTGTCAGAGAGAGCTCTAATCCCTGATGTGCTAGTGTTCTACCTGCAGGGATAGAGCTAAGACTTGCCTTGTTCCTTAATAGGTTTTATAAAGCAAGAGGATACACTTTATGAGGAAATGTGATTATTTCAGTCTAACAGCAAGTTTCTACATTCACAAATTCACAAGAATGGGTACAAATAAAACAATGATAATATAAGACCCCATTAAAAAATACAACAAGATTTTTTGTTTCAAATTAACAAAACGGCACAATTTAAAAGCATACTAAGGCTGTAATTCAGCACCAAGAACAACAAGACCCAAAAGAACCCAGCAACTCTACTATGCCAGGATCAAGGACCTGACTGACTGGTGACCACTTTCCCTTCCCCCCCCCAGGAAGCCCCTTAAGGAAGACCTTTCCACTCACAAGACTTTGTCTCAGAACAAGCCCCAAGCAGCAAGAGCCGTAAACAGGAAGTACTCACTGTACACCTGGCAGCCACAGCGACAAAAGAGCCATAACAAACCAGTGACTCATTTTTCCTTTTTGCAATTCTTTTGAGAAAAAGAGGTCCTTTTTAATTAAAGGGGGGAAATCATCAATTTCTCAATTATGCTAAACATGGGGCTCCTAGAAGCAAGGGTGGTCTATGAAGAATAACTACAGAAATAACGATAACAGTAACCACGACAATAATAACAGCAATAACAGAAGGTGATGATGATGAGTAAGAGAGCTCCGGCCTAGCCTTCTGCATGGGACTGCCCATCCTTTCAGCTAACTCATATAACTCCCAGGTCTCTCTTGGGGGGGGGGGGTCCCCACACCAGTCCCTCCTACAAGGTGCTGGAGTTTGCAGTCTTCAGTTTGAAGAGAGCCCAAGAACAGAGTTGGGTGCTGGCTGGTAAGTTCACTAGGAGATGACTGGGGGTACTGCAGTTGCCCAAGAGGACTCTGCATTTCCACTGATGTGAACAAACATCTCTAAACCTCCTTATGTCTGATTCTATCCAACTTAACTTCTACCAGGGAAAAAAAGTCATCAACATCTGATGCACAGACTTGTGCATCTGCTCAGACAGAAGGGGGGAACAGATGAAGCTGGATGTTTAAATGCACAAGCTCCCTCATTTGTGTGCAAAGGCTGCAGTGAAAGTGACATGCTTCTGCTCCCCAACCACTGCAAGTTCAGAGACACCCATTCAACTGGCATGGGGGGAGTGAACCTGACACAAGCCTCCCTTGCCAGTTTCTCCACTAGAGTTAAGGCACTTCTTCTACCTACTAGCAGCAGAACTGAACTGCAGAGAAGCCTTGTCAATGCCAAAACTGCTAATTGGAGCCTTTGCACTGACTAAATCATCTGCAATTACCACTTAACTTTCCATAAGCAAGCAGAGCGAGAAAAATGGCAGCTGGGGGGGGGGGGGGGGAGAACACATGCATTCTTCAGAAACCTCTGTAGATATCCATGGATATCTAACACCATGGAGAACAAAAGCAGAAATATATGTGAAAATAAAAGGGACCAGTTCCACACATCTCAGCAAAGAGATTTCTGACTGGCAGAAGCCACTTCTTCAGTAATCTGAAAGGCTGTCATGCGGACAATGGAGCACAGTTGTGCCCTGTTGCTCTAGAAGGGGGGAGGACCAATGTTCTGAAATAAGTACTTTCAACACCCCCTAAAGCCCCTTCCTTGTTAGGCAGGAACAAGGCAGTCATTTTCCTCTGAAGCACCTAGAATTCACCTTTCCAGGACTGCCCCATCCTTTTAGGAGTCTTTGCCTTCAGAGGCTAAAATGCCCTTCAACTCCTTGGGAGTCCATGGATTTTCCAAGTGAGGCACCCGAGGCCTACACCAGTCTCTTTTCCCTTGTTCCCTCTGTGCCACTTCTGCTGCCCACATTTTGAAACACCTGGTTTGTGCACCCTTAAAAGCCAGGTGATTCCAAGAGAGATCTTTCTGGGATCAACTCAGCCTGAGCTGGGCTTCCAGTTTGCAGTGCACTTTTTCTGCATCCCCTCTTCCAGAGGGGACCACCAGATAAAAGCCTTGCTGCGCAAAAGGAAGCCTGCTTTTTGGATTCACCCAAGCATGCAGGATCCCCATTCCCCCTCCTCTGGAGAAGGACAGGTATCCCCTCTCTCTCCCTCCCTCTTGCCAGCTCTCAATCCCCACTGCAAACCCCCTGCCCCCTCCACTCCAACCTGCTTGGCAGCAACACACTCCTCCTCGTCCTTCTCTCCCATCTCTGGGACAGCCTTCGAATTGCCATTGTATTTATGCTCTCAATAAACCTCCATTTCTGGAAAAGTTCTGATCTCATCTCTGTTGTTTCCCAGGTACCTCACGTGGGCACTTTGCTAACTTAACTAAATGACCCGAAATTATGCATGCTGTGCTCCTGGGTGATAGATGTGCTCATTTCTGGGCCACCTCTACTAGACAGGAAGTAAGTATCTTGACCACCAACAGGAAAATGTTTGTGGCCCTGCTATGGCTTCCATGAGCCATAGCCAGCATAGCCAATGGCAAGGGCTGATGAGAGCTGGGGCCCTCCAGATGTTGCTGGACTCTCATGGGCTCTCCCACACTAGAGGCCTTCAAGAGACAGCTGGACATCCATCTGTCAGGTTTGTTTTAAGAAGGATTCCTGCATTGAGCAGGGGGTTGGTCTCGATGGCCCATCAAGTTGCCCATCACTGGCTGAGCACATCTGAGCAAACTTCTTTGCCAACATTTGAGTTTTGGACTGACTTATTCCCTGAACACAGAGAAGTCCTTTGCAGCTGTGTGCAAGAAGTGGGTGATCAAGGTTCATTTCTCTCTGACTTTAGGCATAGGGGCCTTTATCAGGAGAGAGACAGGGTGGAGGATGGGGAGGAGTCACTGCTGATTCTCCTGGATCTCTTAGCGACATTTGACACCACTGACACCACTCCTCCTGAAGTGACTCTGTGGGATGGCAGTCCCTGTGCCACAGTGGTTCTACTCCTACCTGCTTGGTAGGAGCATCCATATGAAACTCCTTGGAGGTGTCATCCTGGGATGGATTTGGGACATGGTGATGACCATCTGAATCAGGAGAGGTGCTGGATAGGTGCCTGGAGGCAGTGATGGCCTGGTTGAAGGCCAACAAATGGAAGCTGAATCCTTGGCAAAAGAGAAGTGCTGTGGGTAAATCATAGAATAGTAGAGTTGGAAGGGGCCTATAAGGCCATGGAGTCCAACCCCCTGCTCAATGCAGGAAGCCACCTTAAAGCATTCCTGACAGATGGTTGTCCAGCTGCCTCGATGCCTGAGGGCCGAGAATTAAGGAGATGCCCTGATCTGGACGGAGCTGCACTCCCAGAAGGTACTGGGACAGAACCCTGTTTCACAGATGGGAGGGATGAGGCTGAGAGAATAACAGCCACCTGGTCAGTTCATAGCAAAGGCAAAATCTGAACTGGGGACTTACTGATTTGTATAGCTAATTTACTCCACCACTGCACTTCATTAGCATTGTAAGGCAGGCCAGTCTTCATTTCTGCATTCTTTTCCCTATTTGGCAGATGGGGGTTAATATGGAGCACTTACACAGCACAGTGGAGGGAAGAAAGAAGTGAGGCTCCCGTGGGTCTGTTGGGACTGGTGCTTTTAAACATGTTCATAAAGGATCTGGAGTTTAAACAGCCCAATATAGCTGGAGACCTGCACTACACTAAAAGCCCCTAATACTTTAGTTTTCCCTTGTAGGGATGATATTCATTTCTTTGTTGCTATTTTCTGCATATTTCCCAGAGCTATGATATTCTTTCTTGAGATAAGGCAATTAAAATAGTACACAGGATTCCAAGTGTGACTTCACCAAAGATTTATGTAAAGGCATTACTTACTGGCAATAATATTTCTGATCATTTTCTGAATTCTAGCACAGAATTTGTCTTTTTTCATAGCTGCTGCATGGTGAGTTGATATTCTCATTGAACCACAACTCCAAGATCTCTTTCCTGGTTGATTTCCCACCCACCCCCCACCCCCCAATCATTGTATATGTGATGCTAGGTGGAATTTTGAGGGGGTGAAATGTGCATCACTTTACATTTGCCATTTTGCTGTCCATTCACCCACTTTGGAGAGAGTATTTTGGAGCTCTTCAAAATCTGTTTTCATTTTCAACACATAGAATGTGGTGTCATCCACTAATTTACCTAGAACAGATGTCACGCTAACCAGCTTGTAATTTCCTAGATATACCCTGCCCCTGCCACACACGTACCTCCTTTTTAAAAACTGACATTACACAGAACACTCTCCAGTTCTCTGGTGAAGAGGCTGATTTTGGGATATGAGATTATATATATATATATATATATATATATGTGTGTGTGTGTGTGTGTGTGTGTGTGTATGTGTGTGTATATATATGTGTGTGTGTGTGTATGTGTATATATATGTGTGTGTGTGTATATATATATATATATATATATATATATATATTAGAAGATCAGCAATTTCCATTTAAATTCTTTAAGAACTCTCAGATAGATATCATCCAACCCAGTGATCTGATTGGGTTTTTTCTATTTAGTTTGGTTTATGACATTTATGAAGAGCTTCGCACAACTGAAAGGAGTCCGGAAGCAATTTACAAAGAAAATGTGTTGCTTACCTGTAACTGTAGTTCTTCGAGTGGTCATCTGTGCAGTCACACACTATGGGCTCGCGCCAACGCCGAGCCTCACTTCGGAAACTTCTAGAGCTTAGAAACTATTGGCAGGAACCCCTCCCCCCACCGTCCTATCACGCATGCCTGGGTTCCCGCCTACCTCAGTTCCTTGAGACCGCATTCTGTAGTCCCACAACGAGATAGTCTAACTACATATAATTTAATGAATGGCATGGCGATGACACTCATAGGCCACCAGCAGCGAGGCCTAGAGGGGACAGTGGGAGGGTTGTGTGACTGCACAGATGACCACTCGAAGAACTACAGTTACAGGTAAGCAACTTGCATTTCTTCTTCGCAGTCTCTGTGCATCACACACTATGGGCGAGTAACTAGTAGCCCTGGATGAGGTCATGGTTAGCGGAAATTGCCGCCAAGTACTCTTATCGACGTGTTTCTTAGTCCTGTCTCGTGTAACAAGTGCAAGAAGGTTAGAACCTCGTCGACGCCACAGGAGTAAGGTGACACACCCCTCTCATTCACGAATTCTATAAACCTTTTCCATTTCCTGTCATATGACAACCTGGTGGCAGGGCGAGTGGCTTCTCGCAGGATAGTGCACACAGGAGACGGCAGGTCTAGATGTTGCCATCGCGCTGGATTCGCCACACCGTCAGCTTCAGCTTCTGCAGGTCGGGGTGGTGCACCAGCCCTTGGTTCATGGTGATAAGGTCTGCTGTCCTCGGCAAGTGGATGTATTCCCCTCTGGACAGACGAAGGAGGGGAGTGAACCAAATTTGGCGTGGCCACCACGGCGTCACCAATATGGCTTCCGTTTTCCCTGTTTGTAGAATTGATACCACTCTGGGAATGAGTGGGAAGGGGGGGAAGGCATAAACAAGGCCTGGTCCCCATGGGGTGTTGAGAGCATCTCCTAGTGAACCTTTTCCTGTCCCTGCTCTTGAGCAGAAAACCTCGCAGACTGCATTCTCCGCAGACGCGAAGACGTCCATGCATGGAGTTCCCCATCTGTCAAAGAGAAGCGAGACTGCTTGCTGGCTGAGGGACCACTCGTGCACAGATGGGAAACTTCTGCTGAGCCCGTCCACTTGTATATTGTCTGTCCCAGCTATGTGAATAGCCGACAGGTGTATCCTGTGGAGAATCGCCCACTCGAAGATGTCCAGCGTCAGCTTTAGTAATTTTTGGGAACGTGTCTCTCCCTCCTTGTTTATGTACCAGACAACCGACATGTTGTCTGACACGATCGTGACGTGGTGGCCCGCTATATAATCTCTGAACGCCAGGAGCGCCTTCCTCACTGCTAGCAATTCCAAGAAGTTGATGTGATGTGCTTTCTCCCTGGATGACCATTCGTCCTGCACCGTTAGGTGGTTGCAGAGGGCTCCCCATCCCAGCAGCGATGCGTCCGAAGTTATTGACCTGGCAGGGTCTGCTGTAACGAAGGGTAGGCCCAGCCGTAGGTTCTGTAACACTGTCCACCAATGAAGGGAATGGTGTAGCAAGCGAGGAATGGCCACCCTGATAGAGTTCGGCTGGCGAAGTGGGTCGTAGGCACCTAGTAGAAAACGTTGGAGGGGCCGCATACGCAAACGTGCCCACCGGACCACAAAGACTGCGGAAGCCATAAGAGCCAGCAGCTTTTGGAGTGTGATCACCTTTTGTGAGGTGGAGTGCAGGACCTGTTGCGCTGATTGCTGGAGCCGGATGCGTCTCGGCTTGGGTAGGAAGGCTCTTCCCACTGTTGAGTCGAGGAGGACCCCGATAAATTGTATCTTCTGTGTGGGTGACAGCACTGACTTTTCCATATTCTCTACAAGGCCCAAGTCTTGCAACAGCGACGTTGTCAGCTTGACATCCTTTAGTGCCTGCGGTTCGGACGGGGAGACGATTAGCCAGTCGTCCAGGTAAGGATAGAGTTCCACTCCCATCGATCATAGATATGCACAGACCATGGCCATGCACTTTGTGAATACCCTGGGAGCAGTCTTCAATCCGAACGGTAGGACAGTGAACTGGAAAACTTCTTCCCCGATTATGAACCGGAGGAATCGCTGATGGGCCTGATGAATGGGGATGTGGAAGTACGCATCCTTCAAATCCACGAGAGTAAACCACATATTGCGACGGAGGAGGGGCAAGGTGGATCCCAATGTGATCATTCTGAATTTTTTGGTCAGGAGGAATTCGTTGAGTAGCCTCAAGTCCAAAATTGGCCGCAGGCCGCCATCCTTCTTCGGGACTGTGAAGTACCGGGAGTAGAATCCCGTGCTTACTTTCGTGATGTTGAAGCAGGGAGGCCACCTCCTGTTGTAGAGTGGTGGAGATAGGTGTAGATTTTAGATGACCCTTCGATGGAATGGTGGCAAATTCCATTCGATAGCCCTGCCGGATGATGTCTAGAACCCACTTGTCCGTCGTAATCTGGGTCCACGCGTCGTAGAAAGGAAGAAGCCTGTGGTCGAAGTGTGGAGTCAGTTGGGGTCCCCGCCGTAGCGAGTCAAAAACGTTGCTTTGATGTGGGGTCCTGTCTCCCACGGTGTTGGCGTGACCTATTCTGAGGGTATGCCCTCTGCTGGCGGAATGTGGGCTGTGTAGACTGAAAACGTGCTTGCTGTTGCTGCTGTCTAAACAGTGGCTGGCGGGGTTGGTAGAAGTGTTGTCTTGGCCATCTACGCGACCGGTAGTTCTGTGGAGCTGAAGGGGGGTAAAACCCCATCTTTTTGGCCATCATCCTCACCTTTTGAATGGTATCCATTTGTGAGTCAGTTGAAGTATTAAACAGCCCCTCGCCATCAAAGAGGAGATCCTCTATTCTGGCCTTTGATTCCTGGGAGAGGTTCGAAGAGCGGAGCCATGCGTGTCTCTGTAGTGCAATGGAGGCCACCATGGACTTGGAAAGACAATCTGCCAAGTGACGAGCTGTAGTGAGCTCCTGCTTGGCCAAGGCTGTAGCTTCCTGCTGGAAGACCTGCGCTGCCATCTTTATCTCATCCGGCAGATGTGCGTGAAGAGCTGCCACCTTCTCCCATAAGAAGAGGTGGTATCGAGCCATAAGGGCTTGAGATTCTCCTCCCAAAGGCGTCCAGCTTGCGGCCCTCCTCATCTACTGGGGCAGAGTGGGATCTAGATGTTCGCCCCTGGGCCGACTCCACTATTACTGAGTTGGGCTTTGGATGCTGGAATAAGAATCCCGCATCCTTTTCCTAAATTTTATAGAGGGAGTCTACCCGTTTAGAAACTGGCCCTGCAGTTGCAGGTGTCTTCCAGGATTCTCGCAGTGTGCGCAGCAGAGTGGGAAGGAGAGGCATGGCCAAGGTGGAGGAAGTGTCTCCGTACATCATATCATATGCCACATCCACTGTAGGATCCTCTGATTCGGGGACCTCGATGCCCAACGATTGTGCAAGGCATTGCATCTGTTCCAAGAACGACACCACTTCCACGGAAGGAGATGCGCGTTTGTCAGTACTCAGCTCTTCCTCTGGGGAGGGCAAGGATGGCTGAGCGGCCAACGAGACCTCCGAGGAGTCCGACGGATAATCTTCATCAGATTGGGAGTTAGGTGCCCTAATGTTCATGGCGCCGAGAGGTGCCAGAGGAGAGTCGGGTCTGTCATCGATGCAGGCCGGTGTAGATATTGTGGCCGAAGGTGGCTGCCTGGGTGGCAATGGTGGAACAAAGATCTCTTCTGCTTCCTGAATCCTTTCACCCGTATACGGGTCGAACAATGGCCTCCTATGATGCTCTCTCGCCTGGGAGGTCCATGAGCAGCAGAGCGGGTAGAGAGACGGTCCCAATCTTCTGCTGGTACCGATGAATAATGGTGCTGGGCTTGTGCGTCCTTATAGGCCGCCGGTCGTGGAGACAACGACTGGTGTGAGGGGGCCCAAGGGGAGAGCGGGTCGAAATGTCGACCTTCTAATTCCGATGACGGAGGCGACATCGAGAGCTGCACTTTTGAAGCCGATTGTGAACGATGGTGTGAAGTCGGTTGTCTTGGTGCCTCCAGTACTGAGAACTGGTGATCCGGTTGTGTCGGTACTGAGAACTGGTGATCCCGTTGCGTTGGTGTCGGGGGGGGTCGCCACCGAAGGCCACGATATCGGTATCGAGACCGATGCTGCCGGCGACGGTAACGGGCAGGCCATCGGTACCGGAGAGCTTGTCGGTACTGATGCCGGCTTCGGCTTCGCCATCGGTTCTGGCTTCGCCGGCGGCGCTGCATCCTCAGCCGCAGACCGGTGCTTCGACTTCGAAGACCCTTTAGATTTTTCTTTTCTCTTGGTATGCCCTTCGCCGATCCCAGCCTTCGGGTCTCTCTTCTGCCGCTTCGCCTTGCCCGCATCAGCGGGGAGGGAGGGCTTGGATTTTGGAGGGCGAGTACCCGATACCGCTGTCGCGGTCGATGTCGGCCCCGGTACCGAGACTGGTATGTCCACCGTCTCCACCGCTTTTTTCCATAAGAGCGCCCGCAGGTTATTAGCCCTGTTTTTACGCGTTTGCCTGGAGAAATTGAGGCAATGGGCACAGGTGTCCACAATGTGTGCTTCACCTAGGCAAAGGAGGCACTTCGAGTGTCCGTCTGATAACGTTAACTTTGCCTTACAGCCGGTGCAGGTCTTACAACAGCGAGGTCTGCGCCATCTTGCGAGCTGGCAAAGGGTGGGAACTTTGGGAAAGTGTACCCCCGGGGATTGCCGCTTTGGAGAACCCCCCCCCCCGATCCGCGCCAGTAACTGGCTGGATAAACTATCTATATACACTAAACAACAATAATCTAAGTATATATATATATATATATATATATATATATATATAATTACGACTAATTTAGATTTAAACATTTTTTTAATTTTTTTTTAGAAAGACTGAAAGAAGGAGAAGAAGAGAGAGGAAGAAGTATAGCAAGAAAAGCTAGATATAAGAATATAATCACAAGAAGTATCTAATCTATGAACGGATCAGAAGAAGTTCTCCGTGAGGCAACCAGCTAGGCGGTCGAAAAAGAACTGAGGTAGGCGGGAACTTAGGCATGCGCGATAGGACAGTGGGGGGAGGGGTTCCCGCCAATAGTTTCTAAGCTCTAGAAGTTTCCGAAGTGAGGCTCGGCGTCGGCGCGAGCCCATAGTGTGTGATGCACAGACACCACAAAGAGGAACTTCATCTCTTATCACCACTATTTCCCTGGACATTCCTCCTAGTGCAGGTGTGCAGGGCTCTCTCTCATTTTTAAAATCATTTCTCAAAACTCATCTCTTTTGTGAAATCTTTAGCTTAATATTCTTTCCTCACCTTCCACACCTGAAATGACATCCAAGCCATGACACGTGCTCATGATCTGCTGGATCAGACCAAAGTACACTTGAGTCCAGCAACAGCCAGCACACAGGGAGGATGTATCTGCCCAGAGACCTTATGTTCGTGGGTGGATTATGAAAGAAAGAAAGAAAAAAAGACTTCCCCTGCAAGGTGTCCCCACTAAGTGTTATTGGGTGGTAGAGCACCTCTGAAGATGGAGGTTCCACTTAATCATCATCGCTCATAGCCATTGATAGACCTCCCTGTAGGAACAGAGCAAGCTGCTGCCTTCGACTGAGTCAGAGAAATGCTCCATCTAAGTCCAAGTACTGTCCACATTGGCAGAAGCAGCTCTCCAGGGTTTTAGGCAAGAATTTTTCCAGCCCTACCTGGAGATGCCAGAGATCAAACCTGGGACCTTCTGCATGCAAAGCAGAGTCTCCTCCATTGAGCCACAGCCCTTCCCTCTCTCATAATAGTAGGAGTCAATGAAGCTGAATGGTGGTAGATTCAGGACAGATAAAAGAGTTTCTTCACACAGCACAGAGTTAAACTATGAAATTCACCACCACAAGATATAGTCTTAGCCAGCCATTTTGGTAGCTTTGAAAGGAGGTTAGACAGATTCCTGGAGGACAAGGCTATTCATGGCTACTAATTACAATGGCTATGTCTTACCTCTAATCTCGAAGGTTGTATGCTTGAGTAGAGCACGAGTGCAACCATGGACTTCTGCTCGTATTTTGTGAGCTTCTCTGTGGCACGAGGTTTGCCTCTGTGGGAACAGAATGCTGGGCTGCAGGGAGGCCTTTGGTCTGATCCAGCACGGCCCTTCCTAAGTAAGTTCTTCTGAATGGGCAGTGAGGGACAATGGGTGGGGTGATTCAAAAGAGCAGGGGCTCTTGTAGGCTGCTGCCTCTTGCCTCCCAGCCTCATGGAGAGAGAAAACGAAGAGCAAGAGTGACCTACTTGCAAGGCTGTTGAGAGGATGGAATCAGGACTGGAAGGAGCCACCCATAAAATCTGCCACGCATTGGGGTAGGGAAGTTGTGACGAAGGAAAGCAAGACTGGAACTTGTTTAAAACAGGAAAGCGTGTCACAGGTGGAGAGGGGGCAAAAAGGGGGGACACTAAAGTTGCTGAGGGGGACCAGCCACGTGAACACCCATGCCACGCACACCAACACAGCCAGAGAGCATCTTTCTTGTGCTCACATGAGCTACACAGCAACACACAGAGGCAGAGCACAACATGCACCATGAATGGTCTCTCCTGCTCTTTGCCAACTAAAAATGAGTGAATAGTTTCTGGAGCCCCAACAGCTTCATCCAGGGGAATGTTGCTGCTCCCCAGCAATTAGGCTCCGGTGCTTTTCACCACGGGAAAATTACTTTCCTCCTCCTCCTCCCAGCCAGCACTGCTTCTCTCTCAAATTCGCTGAGAGACATGAGGTGCAGGTTGAAGAAAGAAAGATGCAGACACCTAGGATGCATGGATACAGATGGAGTGGTCTCCATGGTAACTATTGCCATGCAACAGTTCTTCCAATTTTTCCCTTCCCGCCCCCTGCCTTTCCTTTTCCTGTCAGCTCACTGGACAGACAGAGGACTGGGGAATGGCAGCCAGTTATGGGGGCATTTGCTGGGGAAAGACCTCCTCAACTCATGAGCGAGAAGCCACTTCAACCCCGGCCGCAAGCCTTTCCAAGAGGTGGTGGGCATTCCACAACTGCACACGGCAAGCCTGGAACTGTGCATTTGCATTCATAAATCTCAAGAATCTCAGCTCTTATTGTTTAAGAATTAAGTTTCTAGCCCTTAAGGCTGCAGAGATATGTTTGGAAGGTTCATGCCAGATGAAATCTCAGAAAGCTGTGAGTGGGCTTTGCAGGGAGTCTTCAGGCACTAAATTGGGCGAATTCAGGCACGGTGCGGGGATCTGGGCATGTGCAGAATTTATACAGAACTTATTTTCTCTGAGAGCAGAATTTTAATTTGTCTTTACAGCATACACCATCCTGAAAACAATGTTGCTAATAATTCTGCCATGAAGAGGCTGGAGTTTCCTCACCATCCCAATTCCTTCTTCACTTCTGCAGGATCAAACTGCCAGGCACAAGATTGCCGCCTGTTTTAGCTTCTCAACCAGGAGGGATAGAAATTTAATTTATGATACATTTATTTCTAGTTAAATATTAAAGCCTGACGGAACACCTTTCCCAACATGAACCTACCCGAACACTACGTTCAACATCTAAGGTCCTCCTCTGAGTGCCTACTCCGAAGGAAGCTCGGAGGTCAGCAACAAGAGAGAGGGCCTTCTCTGTGGTAGCCCCCCAATTGTGGAATGATATCCCCGACGAGGCCCACCTGGCGCCAACATTGTTATCTTTTCGGTGCCAGGTCAAGACTTTCCTCTTCTCTCAGGCATTTAGCAAGATCTGATGAGCCTGGGTCTCATTTTTTTTATTTTTAAAATTATTATTATTGGCTCATAACTTTTTAAGTTATTGTAGTGGTTTTAAATGTATGTGTGTATTGTATGTTTTTGCAGTTTTAATTTTTGTATATTGTTTTTAAGTGTTTTAATCTTATGTAAACTGCCCAGAGAGCTTTGGCTATGGAGCGGTATACAAATGCTAATAATAATAATAATAATAATAATAATAATAATAATATAACAATGCTGTAGATTGCCTTTAGTTTTAAGTCATAAGAGTCAGATACAAGAACCAATCACAAGCATAATTTAAAACACACTCACACAGCACAACAAAATGACAGCAAGTACAAAAGAGAGAGGGAGGGAGAGAGGGAGAGGGAGAGAGAGGGAGAGGCGGCATTAAAAGCCTGCCAAATCAGGCCTGAACATGAAGCTCAACACATTTGTGGCCCCATTTCCAGGGGTGAACTTGGCAGGCCATTTCTCTGAGCTTTCCAGGGGGAGAAGTGAAACTTGATGGTTCAGTCCACATGCCACTGCTATGTCTGAGACATCCTGAAGTCAAAAAAATGGCGGCATGTGGTCTGCTGAAGAAAAAGGTGCTGCTCTTCTTAAAATAGCCACAAGGGAATGCACAGGCACTACTTTATTGGGCGCATGGCTACAGCATGGTGGGACTTCCACAGAGAAGCCCCTGCTCCATAGCTCACCCATCCACAGCAGGTGTGTTTGGTAAGGTGACCATATGAAAAGGAGGACAGGGCTCATGTAACTTTAACAGTTGTAGAGAAAAGGGAATTTCAGCCAGCGTCATTTGTATGCAATTAGTTCCTGTTGAAATTCCCTCTTCATCACAACAGTTAAAGTTGCAGGGGCCCTGCCTTCTTTTGTATATGGTCACTCTAGTATAGTGCCTGCACCTTTAACTGTTGTGATGAAGAGGGAATTTCACCAGGAACTAATTGCATACAAATAACACTGGCTGAAATTCCTTTTTCTCTGCAACTGTTAAAGTTACATGAGCCCTGTCCTCCTTTTCATATGGTCAGCCTAGTGTTTGGCAAGTTGGGGGCAGAGCCAAAGGGTGGAATCAAGGGTATGGAGCAATCTACAGACTCTAGAGCCAAGGTGCCAGCTGGTGCATTATGGGTGAAGTCTGGCAGAATCGAGCTGAGCCCAAAATGGTGCCAGCTGGTGCATTATGGGTGGAGCCTGGAACGATCTGGCATTTACTGCAGTGCTCAAATTATTAGAGGGCAGGGAGCAGTAAGGCCTCTAGTGAAATTCACAAGCTTCTCCTCTTCAAGTCCCCTCAATTTTAGCTAAACCATGCTCTCCTCTGCAGCCTTCTAAAAAAAGTAATTAAGAGGGCCTGAGGGGGCCCAGTATTTCAGACCCAAATACTGGTCACCCGGCACAGTTTGGCAGCCCTCTGAGTGAGGCCTCTCCAGCAAGCCTTTGGGGAAGCTGCTGGGCTCCAGCAGAAGCAGGGAGAGCAGCATGACCGACGGTGGCTTACGCATGGGCCGATGTCAAGGCTTCAGAAAGGCAAGGCTAGCACGGACAGCCGGCTTGCAGAGAGAACGGGATCCAGGACGGTTCCCCTCGGAGCCAAACAAGCGGCTGACTGGCACAAACACAAGGCACTCTCTCCCTCAAACTATTATGCATGAAGTATGGTTATCCCAGCAATTAGCAGGCAAGTCAATTACATACAAGCAGGTGCTTGTTAGCGCCGCGCCTTGTAATTCATACCCGACTCCCAATAAATTGCTTTAAATTGAAGAGGGGGAGAAGGGTTTGCTTTCTGGAGGAAGAGGGAAAAACTGGAAGAGAGAATTAAGTGAGAGGGAGAGAATGAGAATTAAATGAAAGGGGTGGGGAGAAACCCTTGGTCAGGAGACAACTTTGTATAAGCATATCAGGGGTGGGAGAAACAGAGGTGCCAATATGTGGCAGCCATGATAAGAGTTCAACCTCCCTTCATAAGCAGGAATACTGTGAACAATCAGAGCCTGAGCCAGGAGCACAACTCGCGCACTGTGACGTCCTTGGAGGGAACAAGAACACGTTTCCACAGCCCTGCTCAGACAATTTGTGGCCAGCGCTGCCCATCTGATCCAGTTTCCCTCAAGAGGCAGAGCTCATGTGCAATCTTTGCCCTACGTTCCAAGGGCTGGTGGCCTGGCCCCTCCACCTGCGAAAAGCAGCTGAAGTTGACAGGTAGGTTCCACCAGCAGGAAGCTCAAATGTTAGAAGCGGAGGACAAATGCCATCAGGCCCCCTGAGGAATTTAAGAGAGGGAGGAGGCGCACACACACACACACACACACACACACACACACACAGACTTATAATATTCCTGACCCAGATTGAAGCATTCTCTGGAGAGTATCAGATGCCAGCTGCAGTTCCTGAGTCCCTGCCAAGTTCTGCAGCATCACAGGGAGGAGAGAAATGCAATCCTAAATACAAGCTCTTCTTTTTTTAACAACAACAAAAAAATAGGAAAGAGTAAAATAAATTGGGCAGCTGAGAAAGGGCCCACTTGTTCCTCCCAGTTCTCTCTGCTGTGCACACGCTCTTACCTGTCTGGCATTCTCATCTGCTGCCAGATCTCTGTTCCTCAAGCACTACATTGTATTTTTGTATTTTGTTTTCAACCAGCACAACTTGTAAATCACGGAACACAAGGGATGTGCAACATCAACCCCTGAGACTGGTAGCAGCCAGCATGACGCTTCTGGATTAGCCATGCTGGGGCACGCATGGGGGGAGGGGTCTCAAACCCGAGCTCCCAGCTTTCATGCCCCTCCTGCACTGCCAGCCCTCGCTTTCTTCCCCCTGTAAGCCTGACAAGTGGAGCTCTGGCATATCAGCCTGCTGCTCCCCAAGAGCCAAAACATCTGGAGAGCCACAAGTTGCCCACCTCCATCCTATGCTTTAAGGTGGATTCCTGCATTGAGCAGGGGGTTGGACTCAATGGCCTTATAGGCCCCTTGCAACTCTACTATTCTATGATTCTATGAAGAGTGAGGTTTAGCATGGCGTATTTCATTAACAGCTCAATCCTACCCAGAAGAAAATCTCACTGACCTGGTTCTCACTATCGCTGCAGCGCCAGGTTGCCAATTCAACCCCCCTGCCACAGCTTGTTGGGATGGTTAACGAACCAGCCCACAACCCTACAATAGTTATGGGTGGTTTGTTAACTACTCCAACAAGCTACCCTCGCCAGGTTCAGACGACATAAGATGCTGTGCCTGGAATTATGTAAATCAGGCCAGCATGCAGCCAGGTGGTTAACGAGGCACCAAAGATCATTCACCACCCTCGCATTGTGCAAACCAACCCAATGAGTTCAATGGGTCTTACCCCATCTAAATAAGTGTGTATAGGATTACTGCCTAAAGCATATTAGAAAAATCAGGCACCATGGCAATGAGCTGGAAGCAGTTACACTCCTATATGTAAAGAGCCAATTCTCTCCCAAATCCCACAGGGACAAAAAGGAAACAGTTTCTGTAGGAACAATCCCCTCCCATTCACCTGGTTTTCATGGGTGACCTAATCCAGAACAACCATCACTGGTCCTCACTTCCTTCACTCAGCAAAAGTGGAAGAAAATGGGAGGCTTTTGCCCCTCTTTAGCCAACCTGAATAAGTAAACAAAAGAACATTTTGTGTTTGGGATTAATGCTGAGGATGTTCTGGGACTGGCTTACAAACATTCAACCCCACAAATTTGGATTTTGAAAATAAACCAGATGACTCTGTTCTCATCCACACCCTGCCCCTCCCCCCCTGCCCAGCATCTGGCACTTTGCAAAATACTGCTGCCTCAGAACGCAAACTTTTAGCCATCAGCAGTTGATGAGGTTGATCTTCTTTCATGGGTTTGCCAAATCCTTCTTTAATGGCATTTAAGGTCATTGCTATCACATCCCCTTGTGGCAGTGAGTCCCATAAGTTAATTGCACATTGTGTAAAGCCAGGCTTCTGCTTGCCAGTCCTACCTTACAGCATTGTAAAGAGAACTAAAACGATGCACACACAGCTCTTTGAGCATTCAGCAAGTGTATACAAGTCCTACTGTTATTTATTATTTGAAAACCCTCTCAGACCTACATTGTCTTAGCTGCTGCCCATTTACCAGCTAGAAAACTGAAACGGAAATGTGAAAATGCAGAAGATCTTAGAGCCCCACCCTGCCTCTCCCTCTCTTCTGAACAAAGTAGTGGGCGAGAGCCAGCCAGCAATAAGATTACGCAGCATCAGTGATTTTGGGAAGGGGGCATCTTGCTGAGTGCCTGCCAGAGACCCTTTTCTCTCCCTGCAGCAGGCCAGGAAGATGTAAAACGGAGCAGAGCAAGGGGTGGGGAGAAGGCAGATCTGGGTCTACTGGTAATTCTCAATTTGCAGGAGATTGTGAAGGATTTCTGACTCTCCATGGTTTAACTATTGCAGAAAAACGTATATATCCCCACCCCCACCTTAAAATATGCACCTGAAATTAGGAAATTAACGAGGAGTGTGGAAGGACCATGAGCTCTTTCCACAAGTGGTTCTCAGAGACTTCGGCAAAGAATTACTTCATTCTAAGTTAATCTCTTTTGTACCAGACTCTGGTTGGCTGATTCTAGTAAAAAAAAAAAAAAAGAAAGAAAGAAAGAAGATCTTGCAAGCCTGAAGTCTGCCCACCCTAGGCTAGAAAGAACAGGACAAATGAGGGCTTGCAAGCAATTACACAGAGCAATTTCCAAAGGAAACAAGAGCCACCATCAAGTTTCTTCAAAGGGAAGCCCCGGTCACAGCAAAAAGTAAGGAAACCATCAAGACTGCTCATCAGCGAGTCAGCCGATTCATGCAATCTTTCTTTTTCTAGCTTGAACATAAAAAAGGCTAAATCAACACCTCATGCCAAATGTGGGGAAACCAAGATGAAGCCATAAGGACAGTGCTGCTGGCTCTGGCTGAAGCTTCACCTAAACCAGCATCCTGCTTCTGAAAGAGGACAGCCAGGGGCACTCTCTGGGAGCTCTTAAAAAGTGTAAGATGTAACAGCACCTCTGTCGTTTGTACCCCAGAGCATCTGGCAATCAGAGGTCCTCTGCCTCCAAACATATCCCTCATGCCCATTAGCTATTGCTAAGACTCCTTCAGCTCCTCTAGAAATTTCTCTAATTTCTCCTTGTGTAGGCTGACCATATGAAAAGGAGGACAGGGCTCATGTAATTTTAACAGTTGTGGAGAAAAGGGAATTTCAGCCAGTGTCATTTGTATGCAATTAGTTCCTGTTGAAATTCCCTCTTCATCACAACAGTTAAAGTTGCAGGGGCCCTGCCTTCTTCTGTATATGGTCACTCTAGTATAGTGCCTGCAACTTTAACTGTTGTGATGAAGAGGGAATTTCACCAGGAACTAATTGCATACAAATGGCACTGGCTGAAATTCCCTTTTCTCTACAACTGTTAAAGTTACATGAGCCCTGTCCTCCTTTTCATATGGTCAGCCTATCCTTGTGCAGCAAGTCAAGCCATCAGTTCCTCTATTCGTAATTATGATTATGATGAGTATGATTATTTATTCCATTTATATACCGCCCCATAACCGAAGCTCTCTGGGCAGTTTACAAAATTTTTAAAACACTGAGCATTAAAAAAAGATATACAAAATTTAAAACCATAAAAAGCATAAAAACAAGTTATAAATACAATATCATTTAAAACAACTATTCAGGGTCAAACAACAACAAAACCCTCCACATATGCTGTTAAATGCCTGTGAGAAGAGGAAAGTCTTAACCTGGCGCCGAAAAGATAACAACGTTGGCGCCAGGCGAGCCACGTCGGGGAGATCGTTCCATAATTGGGGGGCCACCACTGAAAATGCCCTCTCCCTTATTGCCACCCTCCGTGCTTCCCTCAGAGTAATAATAATTATTATTATTATAATTATTATTATTTGTAGCCCGCCTCTCCCTCTGGATCGAGGCGGGGAACAACAACAATATAAAACATAAAAATTACAACAGTTTAAAAAAAAAAAAAAAACAAGAGAAAAAAATACAACATTAAAAACATCTTAAAATTCATCTGGATAGGCCTGTCGGAAGAGGACAGTCTTCATGACTCTCTTAAATTCATGAAGACTGTCAATTTGTCTAACCTCCTCCGACAGACCATTCCATAGTCTGGGAGCGATGGAAGAGAAGGTCCTCTGGGTAACACCCGCCAGCCTAGTTCTGGCTGGCTTGAGTAAGTTCTTCCCAGAGGACCTAAGTGTGCGGGAGAAGGCGATCCCGCAGGTAACCTGGACCCAAACCATGTAGGGCTTTAAAGGTAATAACCAACACTTTATACTTCGCCCAGAAACTGATTGGCAGCCAGTGAAGCGATTTTAAAACTGGTGTGATGTGATCACCCCTAGGTGTACCGGTGACCAACCTGGCTGCCATATTTTGAACAAGTTGAAGTTTCCAGACTAGGCACAAAGGTAGCCCTATGTACAGCGCATTGCAGAAGTCGAGCCTCGAAGTTACCAGTGCATGCACTACCGTCTTTAGGTCTTCCAACTCTAGGAAGGGGCGCAGCTGGAGGAGGACCTTAGATGTGGATCGTAGTGTACGGATCGTAGTGTACGGGTAGGTTCGTATCAGGAGAGGCGTTCCATCAGGTATTGTGGTCCCAAGCCATGTAAGGCTTTATAGGTTATCCCAACAGCAGGTAATAGTGGCTCTCCAGGTCCTCTGATGATGGTGGTGGCAGTAGTATGCGAGGTTGTGTGTGTGTGTAGACCCTTTCTTGGAACCAGCTACCTGAATTCCTTCAGATGGAGATGCCAGAGGGTTTGAACCCGGGACTTTATATAGACCAAGTTTGTCTTCTGCCACAGAGTGATGGCCTTCCCTTTTGTCCGTCGGGTTCATTTTGTGACACAAATTCTACTATTGTGCAGGAGAGTGAGAAAAGACATATCTTTTTTCACATCATTTTATAAAACCTTTTCCACATCCCCTGCCTTAGCGGGCTTTTTTCTACACGAACCCCCCACTCCTCCAACATTTTAGCCTTCTGTAGAGTAGAGGCTCCAGCCCCATAATCGTCTTGGGTGAGATCCTATTTTCTGTATCTTTCCAGATCTACAATGTCGTTTTGAGATGAAGAGCTCATCTACACCTACAGCCCTTTCGAGAGGGGGGAGAGGTGATCGCAAGATTTCCCGCTTCTGCAATCGTCGCTCACGGGGCACACACAAGGGAAGTTTCCCGCAAGTAAAGGAGAGCGGTTGCGGGAGTACGTGTGCCCCATGACGGCAGTTCTGTGTGGATCAGGAGAAGTGGGCGGGACTAGGCAGATGACGCGGCTACGGGGCTTTTTTTTAATGAATCGACAGGGATGCACAGGAATGCAAAATTGGAGCTACACATGGGGGGAAACAAAGTCCAGCGATTTTGCGATGCTGCGCAAAGGTATGTTTGTGTTTTAAAAAAAATCACCCTCTTGGCACCAAAACATGCCAATAACCTATCAAAAAATGTGCCAAAAATGGCAGGCACACATTCCTGCACATGTCTGAAACTGCTGGACATGCCCCTGACAGTGGCTTGGCTGTTCAACGAGCCCAGATCTTGCACTAAACAGCAACAGCTTCGGGAAGTGGGGGCACACCAGCCATGGACGTCGGGATTGTAGCGAGAGAGCTGGAAAAGCCGTGAAAAATCCAGTCACCGATATTCCTGAATAACTGAGGGGTCGATCCAAGATCACCACAGGAGTGAGCATCATGTGGCCCAGTAGGGACGACCTCGATAATATTCTGGAATAAATGGCTGGTGTGGATAGGCCAAAGTGACCAGAACCATATAGAGCCTAAACAACAAAGCCCCAATCATTAACTACATGCTTGTTATAAAAGCTTGAGATTATTTTTTAAAAATAGCTCTATTTCAAATAGGATGAAATGTATCAAATAATACTATTTAACTCTCAAACTTGAATTTATAGCATGCAGCACTTCAGAGTCACTTCTGATATTGGAAGCACTAATTCATAGAATCATTGAATCACAGAATCATGGTAGAGTTGGAAGGGGCCTATAAGGCCATCGAGTCCAACCCTCTGCTCAATGCAAAACATGTGTTCTACCACAGTCCCTCCCCAGGACTTGTGACCTTGCTTAACGTACATATTATGTCTTAATTTATATATTGAAGTCAATAAAAAGAAACTAGCGCAAAACTGACCAGGACCTTAAGGAAAGACAACTGGGAAATTACTCCATTTCTGCTCCCAGGGAGGCTCTGCCACCAGTCAAAAGGCACCAGCAACTGCACGTGCTCCAGGTGACTCACATCCCCTCCATCAACCTGCCCCCACTAAATATGGCTTCCTATCTCAATGAAGAGAAACGAGACCATTAAACTCACAGCCTCAACCCACACCCCTTTCAGCACCCTGCAGGGCATGAAATAACCAACTACTATCTCTCTGCACCAAGGTGCTGCTGCAAGATTTCTCCCCTGTCACTAGTGTCATTGTGAAAATTTAGATCCCTGATAATGAGGTGCTTCAGCGTGGTAGATGAGAGGTGGCCTCATTAAAAAAATTACTTAAAGAGAAAATGAAATCCTCTGCTTCTCCAGGGCTGCTTGTCATCCTGCACAGGATTTTGCTCTCAAAACCACCACCAGATTTTAGGAAAAGTGGAAATGATAGATTTGCATTAGCAGCAGTGATATGTTTACAGGCCACATTCTTACAGATGTTAAGCTAAAGCTAAAACAATTCTCAAAAACCTGGCAGATTGAGAAATCAGATTGGGAGGGAGATTAGCCCAGCACTAGGCTGCGTCCAGCCAAGTGCAAGAAGAGGTGAAGAGGTGATTCCCAGCAGCATCTTCAACCTAGAGGGCTGAGGCTAATCCACAGAGTCTATTACAAGCCGGGTTCTCAGCTAAGAAGCCTAACCAAAGAGGGCAGGAAGGAACAGGCAGGAATAAGGAGGCCAGGCTGGGGGATTTGACCTGGCCTTTGGGGCATCAGGGGCTCCAGAGGAAGGATTGAAATCTCAGAGAGAGAAGCCAGAATCTTTCCACTTGACTGGAGAGCTTTTGCCAGCAGCTCTGCGCTCTGAGCCATCAGGGGCTACCAACGTCCACCCCGACCCTACATCCAACCTCTATGGCTTCTCCCAAAGTCTCCGCACCTGAGACCTGGCAGCCCTGAGCAGGAAGAGCCACACGACCCAGGCCAGGGGGGCCAAGGCCCAGGTTCAGATGCGAAATATGCATAGCCAGGCCAGAAAAAAGGCTGGGGTGGAGGTGGGGGGTTCATGGTGCACCAGCAGCCAGGCTGCACCCAATACTGTATTTCAAGCGGCTGCCTCTATTTCCCATCCAGGCCATGTTCTCTCACACACACACTTCAGCAACGAGGGCAGAGGGAAGGCATCCATGCCTGCCTGAAGTGGAGGAGCCGTGCTGAACACTACAGAAGATTGCCAGGGCCTGAGCCAAAGTGTTACAGCTGCCTGTCCTCGTCCTGGGAAATGGAGTAATGTTGCAGCCAGACACATTCTGGGAGGAGCCCACCCCCCTCCTCCCCTCTTCTAGGCTCAGCATCTCAGAGCGTCTGTTGGGTGGACAGGGGCAGGGAACACGTCCTCAAAACAGACAGGGAAGCGGGAAACAATTCTGCTCCGCCCAGTGCAGCCGGGCTCACCTCATGCTCCAACAGTCACTGCAGCTGAGATTCCAGGCTCCAACCCATGGGAGGGCCAGGTTGTACATGCTGCAAAGCCAAGAGGTCAATGTTTTTTTCCACAGCTGTACCACTTCACGCTGCAGGTGAGTGGGGAGGGGCCTTGTATGTCTGAATGCTCCTACATGGGGGGGGGGGGGGGGAGGAGGAGAACCAAACTCTTCCTGTAGATAGAACAATGAGGAAGAAAGTTAATCTGAACCCCTTTCTCCCAAATATGCTGGCTTTCTACATGCAGGATGTTTTTAATATGGGTGAGCATTCAGACAAGTAAACCTCCCCCCCACTCCAGCAAGCTGAATTTAGAACACTGCAGGCATGACACTTGATTCTGTTGAATGCATGAGCTGATCCCGAGCATCAGGGAAGCTGGCAAAGTGCCCCCTCCTATGTGTAGCTCAAGGCAAGAACCGTGCATCCACAGGTCGTGGACCGCAACCATGCCTCCTTCGGGGTCAGCATCATGGGTTCGCCCAACTGAAATTTCAGGTACTAACTTCACAAAGCAGCCCTACAACCAGGGACTGGTGCAGTTCAACTGGGGATGGCCAGTTTGGAAGGTGGCCGTGCAACTTAGCTTCTATGGGGCAGTCCTCCAAGCAAAGTATCTTCCCTTGCTCATAGCCAACCCCTCCCATCTGTGGCCTTTGTTAAAGAAATTGTCATCTAATCATCTTATATGCCACTTATATTCCACATAAATATCCCTCAAGTGGCTCAGAGTAGAAGAAATGACTACATCTCCCCACACAGGTCATTACAATAACATGCCAGTATCAACTCATACATGAACTGCCCAGAGTAGCATATAAAGATGATGATGATACCAATTCATAACGACAAGAATCCATGCCAATACACAGTATCTACTATCAAATATATTTCTTAACATGATTACAAACAATATTACAAGTTCATTACCAGATAAGCAATACTAAATTAATACTATACATTTGTATACATTTAGTCGTCAAGTTCAACCCTTCAGTCTTTAATCTATTTCTTAATTATTAATTTTACTGTTGGCTCCTCAATGTGTCCAATGTTTTTTGTATTTTTAATATTTAGTAGTGTATTATTTTGATACTTTTATTGTTGTTTTGTTGTTACTTTGGGGCTGTTTGGTTTTATGATTGTAAACCACCCTAAGGACATTAGCCAAATGGATGGTATACAAATCTAATAAAAATACTATCACTATACTATACCAACATTTCAAATTCACTATTAAGAGAGATATCACTGAAACGGACACAATAACTATTTATTTAGTTGTAATATAATCTCTAAGTGGTTTACACACACTCACACACACACACACACACACACAAAAGAACATTCAAAATACAGTTCAATTACTATAAGAGGAATACAAGATGGAGCAGCACGATTAATTTAATTACAAGCCGGAGAATGTTAGTGAATGTAAATATTAATCTTTAGAATTAGCAAAAAACATACAGCATTTTTAACCCCAACAGTTAATTTTATTCATTTATTTCATCTATTTACTACCATGTCTAAAAAGTACCTCTGAGTGATTGCTCAAGTTTACCAATCCACAACACACACAAAGCAATAGAAATAGCTTAACTAGAGAGCACCAACAACCAATATCCAGAAATTTGCTGACCTGTTGCTATCCATCCCCCCAATCCAGTAGGGTTCCTTCACCCCTCCTCTCACACAAAGGACTTAGAACAAAGAGCCAAGGTGCCTTATGGGAGCCCACCGTTGGCTGTTAGCAAACCAGTGAAAACAAGGAGCAGAGAGAGGCTAGATCTACACCAAGCAGGATATAGCGGAATGAAAGCACATTTCTATATGGGCCCCAACAGTTGTCAGTGCACTTCAATACCGCTATAAAGCACTAGTGTGGTTCTTGCCTCTTATATACCGCTTTCATAGGGCTATATCTTGCTTGGTGTGGATTAGGCCAGAGAATCAAAACCTTTAACAAACCAGAAAAGGCCAATTTCTAAAATAATCACTCTCTCAGTTGGAACATGAGAACATCAGAAGAGCCCTGAGGATGGATCAGACCAAGGGTCCATCTAGTCCGGCAATCTGTTCACACAGTGGCCCACCAGCTGCCCATGGGAAGCCCACAAGCAGGACACGGGTGCAATGGCACAGTCCTGCCCATGTTCCCCAGCAACTGGTGTACATAGGCTTACTGCCTCTGAGACTGGGAACAGCACTGGGATACAACAGCAACAGCAGCAGCCACGAAAGCAGACAGACCCCACTAGAATCCCTCTTCATACAATGGGTTGTATCCAATGTTAGCCCTACTTACAGAAGATCTACTTAGTCATGACCAACGTATGTCCCATTCATTTCAATGGGTCTACTCTAAGTAGAACTGGATACAACCCAATAGATCACACATCTACAGGAGGCCAGACTCGCTACAGCAGGCCCTGGAGGAAGAAAGGAGACCAGGGGAGGGGAGCAGCAGCAGCCCTCCCTCTCACAGAGGTGCAGCAAAACAATCCCACCAGTGGACAATAAAAGCAATGCCAACGCAACAAAGCCACCCACCCACCGACATGAAGAGAAATAACCTCCAATGAGAAGTGCTGCCCCCATGATGAAGATATGCTACAGCATTAATAATAATAATAATATATTTATTTATTTATTTATTTATTACCCTTCTCTCCCTCTGGATCGAGGTGGGGAACAGCAATAAATATAAATACAAAGACCTTAAAATAGATAGAACATTAAAAACAAATAAAACGAATACATTATTAAAAACATCTTAAAATTAAAGTTCAACTAGGTAGGCCAGCCGGAAGATATCAGTCTTCACGGCTCTCTTAAATTCAAAAAGACTGCTAAGTTGTCGAATCTCTCCCAGCAGGCGACTCCACAACCTGGGAGCGGCAGAAGAGAAGGTCCTCTGGGTAACACTCATCAGCGTAGTTCTGGCTGATTGATGTAAATTCTTCCCAAAGGACCTGAGCGTGTGGGGAAGATTATACGGGAGAAGGCGATCCCGCAGGTAACCTGGACCCAAACCATGTAGGGCTTTAAAGGTAATAACCAACACTTTATACTCAGCCCGGAAATGAATTGGCAGCCAGTGGAGTGATTTTAAGACTGGTGTAATGTGGTCACCCCTAGGTGTAACAGTGACCAACCTGGCTGCCATATTTTGAACAAGTTGAAGTTTCCGGACGAGGCACAAAGGTAGCCCTATGTACAGCGCATGGCAGAAGTCGAGCCTCGAAGTTACCAATGCGTACACTACCATCTTTAGGTCTTCCAACTCTAGGAAGGGACGCAGGTGGCATAGCCCCAAGCACCCTGCCCCTAGCCACAAAGCAACTCCATGCCCCAAGAGGGGCTTTCTTGTGAAACTGCCTTTCCTCGCCCATGGAATTTTATGGGGCGGGGGGGTCCAGATAATGTCTTCAACTTGTAACCTTCCCATGTTTCCTCACCATTTCCTCCATTTTTTTTTTACCATAAAACTCCATGAATGAGGGAAGGAGAGAAGAGCTACTCGGCGCCTTTTGACTGGGGGCGCTAGGAGGAGCTCTCCATATGGAAGCACCCTAAGAATTAAGGCGCTGTATCCCTTCCAAGCCAGATGGCAGGGTCCCTCACTGGCCTGAACCCGAGCACCTGCTGGGGTTTTTTTTAGAAATAAGGCTGCCCTTTCCTTGGCGTACATCCTGAAAAACGCAGTCCATTATTTTTAATATGAAGTTGAGAACTTAGAGAGGTACATCCACCCCGCGACAAAGCCCTATGGCGTTCTTGTGCCTGCTCATGCTCACCTGCCTCCAAGACTCCCTTCAAAGGCATCCATGCAAGAGTCAGCCCTGGAGGGAAGGCAGCTGTGTGGCAAAAGGGCTGTGGGATTCTTTGGCTAACAATGATTTTAAGGGAAGGGAAGAAGAAAGAAAAATGGTGGGTGTCATCCACTCCAACGTCCAGTAGAAGGAGAGCACAGCTGCCAAGGCAGCAGGATTTATTCGCCTTGATTCTGCAGCCCTGAGAAAATTGTGGCTTTTGCTCTTCTCTCAAAATTCCTGAACATTAAAATATACAAGGGAGGGGGGAGTCTCCCCCCGTTTCCAGGGGAAGCGACACATCCTGGAGATCCAAGCAGCGCCACTCACGGTACTGCCAAGAGGCCCTAGCACTAAACAGAACTTGAATACACTCCTGGACTTTTAAGGTATCTCCCAAAGCCGCACACCAAAGCAACTGACCAGAGGCAGCTGAAACCCATCAGCTGGGGAGGTCATCACATTCCTCCCAAGGTCACAGGACCTGCAAACAGCTTTTGCTAAAGGTACTGCTCAGGCAGGTCAATTGGGCAGCACCAACGACACCGAACAAGGAAACCGCATTTACACTCAAATAGAACGCAGAAGGCGGGGATGGAGAAGGGCTGGTGGAGGCAAGCGGGGGAGGGGGACAGGTGACTCTTCTGCAAGCCAGGACCCTTCACACATCACTCTCAGGGCCTCCATGATCTCTCACCACCAGACAGCTAAAAAAACAGCCTTTTGTGCACACTGTGGAGTCTCTTGCTGCCTCTTAAGCAGCAGCTGAAAACCCAGAACAAAAACTAGGACAGCTGGTGATCAGCTGCAGCCGCTCACGCATAAGGAACAGATTCTGCACAGACACAAAATATATTAAATATATGTATTCTATGGCAGGCCTGGCTAGCACTCGCTTTACCCCATCACACCACATGATCCCGCAGGGCAGCTAGAAGCAGGCAAAGTTCCCTCGTCACAGCTCAGGCTTTTTGCCCATCAGGCCCAGCTTCATCTGACAAGCAACGGCTCTCCAAGCCATCAGGCAGAGCTGGAACTAAGTCTTCCCCAGGCCTGCTTTAACTGGGCATACTGCCTGCTGTCTTGTGACTCAACACAAGCCACAATCTCTGGTCACGGGAAAGCGGTGGTTCTACCTGCAGAAACCCCCAGCCAGCGAAAAGGGCCCACCATGCCAAAGCACCACCACTCTCATGCTACAGTGGGGAAGGGAGAACCAGGGATGTTGGAGCTCACTGAAATTCTCCAGATTTTACTGCAAAGCTCGGTTCAGCTCACTCCCATTCTCCTTGGCAACCTGTTTTTCAGTTCGTTCAAAAAGAGAAAGAGTTGTCCATTTTTCCAAAGTTGTTCATACACTCTTTAAGATGTGCATTTTAAAAGTTTTGCATTTTAAAATGCGCAATTTTTTAAAGGGAACATATTGCGAATGCAAGTTTGGGAACTTACTAACATTTTTGGCCAACATGCATTCAGGATTGCGAAGGGGGCATATTTCTGAGTGATTTGTGAACTGAAACTAAATTCCTAAACATCTCTCTGTTGTAGCACCTGAGAAGACCAGAGACAGCAGGAGAGAGTTCTCAGGTAAGGAACTTGGCCGAATATAGGGGTGCATTTGGAAGTGTATTCCCCCAAAAGATGGAGAAGGTACCATGCACGAAGTGGGGGGAGACACACAAAACGACAGTATCCTGTTATCTTTACTGCATCCAGCTTACAACATATGTTCCAACTTGTCATGACCTCAAGGTTGGACTCACCCTCCTTGGGAAATGAAGTCATGGATTTGAGAGGAAATGAGGATGAGAGGAAATGGTCCTCAGAGCCAGCCTCAGGAGGTCCCCACAGTCCTAGAAGCCTCAGCACAGATGGGGCCCATTCTGCCAGCATCTCTCTTGCATTGCCATCCTCTGACTCAGAGGACTCCGGCCCAGAAGTTGGACTCGGCATGGCCCCTTCCACTCAGGACAGTATTGGTCCCCTCCAGCCCCCTTGACTAGACTCTGTATTCTACTGAACTGAACTGGCCCTGTTCATCAAGGAAAGCCCATACACACCGGTCCTTTCACTAATAAATCACTCTTGGCAACAACAAAAAAAGTTGTTCATTCAAAGTTTTGTTAGCGTAGAAGAGATACTCAGAGTTCAGCTCCTTCCCCAGAGTTCCTAGAGCAAGGAACAGATGCACCTTGTCTCTGGCCCTCATGCAAGTAAATGAATGCACGTGCATGCTAAGGCATCCCCATGCAAAGCATACACCCATTGCACACACTCTGCAGCTGCTCAAGTATATTTTGAACTTCTGATAAAAATTTAGGAGTACCTTGTTTTGCTAATTCATATTTTAACCCCTCAAAGACATCATTCTTGTGGACTTCTTGTTAGCTGAGAATGGGTTATTACTAAGGAAACCAATATATATGTGTCTATTTATTATTAACAGCATTTCGATCGGCGATGTAAAGCCATGAAATATAAAAAAACACAAAACGTACAAAATCAAAAATAAGTTTGAACAGCATCAGAATAAAGGCAGTGGTAAATATACCATACCAAAACAAATAGGCAGCCTTCAGCAATGCATAAGTTTCTTGTTTCAGATCCCACTTGAATAGCCAGTTCTAATGCGCTTTAGTTTTTAATTCAGTTGTTGTTAGGTACAGTTAAATGAATTGTCTTACAGTGCAATCCTTTACCTGTCTACTCAGAGGTAAGCCCCACTGAGTTCAATAGGGCTTATTCCTAGGTAAGTGTGTATGGACTGCAGTTTTAATGTGTGTTTTGATAGATTATTGTAAGCTGCTTTGGAGATATTTGCTAGAAATGCCTGGCATGGTGACCCTTAGTGCGAGGCGTAGAGAGAGCATTGCAAGCACGTCCTTCTTTTCTTACAGGAAATGGCAGAGGCTGCAGAACTCAACCTGCCCCTCTGGGGCCAGACACTGTTCTTGACTTATATAGACCCCCCCCACTCACTCACTCACTCACTCTGCATCTGTTTCCTCTTTGCAAACCCACCCACCCAAATGAAACAAAAGTGCATTTTGAGCAGGGGAGGGGGGAGTGTTAATGAAGAAGACCATCGCAAAAGAATCCTAGTGAACCGCTTGTTAAAATAGTCTAATACAAAAAGATAAGAGAGAAAAAGAGAGAGGTGTCACATTGCAGAGGGGAGAAGCACCTTGGCCTTTTCAGACCCAGCACCCATATTATCTCAGTTCTGAAGCCAGAAATGCAGTGGTGAGGAGGATCAAGCCAAAAATATAAATAATGTAAATCATTGGCTTTACTGGGGCTGCATATCTCAGCATTTGCACTCATTTGGCCAGAAAACTAGAAGGTTGATGGAAGGTTAACTTCTTACTGAGCAATTGGGTAGAATCAGGGCTGGCCCAAAACATTTAGTTGCCTGCGATGGAGCAGGAAATGCCACCTTCCCCACGAAGTCATGGTGCATAGTACCTGAGGCTGGTCACATTATTTTGGCACCTCATAGAGCAAATCCCACAAGTGCCTCCTCCCCACTCCCTGGCAGTAGAAATAGAATATTAAAAACATAAACGGCCTAATCGTTTGCTCCCCTTTCATCATGAAACCCCAAATCAGCTGCCTGAGGCAGCTACCTTAGTTTACCTAATGGTAGGCCCCTGCCCTCAAGAGGATTCCTACCCTGCCTCCATCACAGAATCATAGAATAGTAGAGTTGGAAGGGGCCTATAAGGCCATCGAGTCCAACTCCCTGCTCAATGCATCTCTACAAATAAAGAGATGAGAAATTTACTTTTTTATTATTATTTTAAGAAAGATGAAAATTCAAGGGAAGATGCTGGGATATTCCTGTGGGGTATCTTTGTTTCTTTGTTTTTTTAATTACAACATTTCCCCAATAGCTCAAAGCAGTTTACAAAGCATGCAGCATAGAAACCAGGACTATACATTTATTTCAAACTTTACTTCTTGAAACTTTCAAAAACACAGGCAGGGCTGGAGCCAGGGTTAGGAGGCACTGTGGGGCACCTGCTAAGGCCCACACCCCAGAAGGGGCCCACTGCCTCCTCCTCCTCCTTGCAGTTGTTGCCAGTGTACCTCCCACCTCCAAGCATGCCAGAAGCACCTCCAAGACTGAGGCAATAAGCAGCCTCCCCTCCTTCCCCCTGTGCTCTCCCAGAATGGGCCCTTGGGGGGAAGCAAGTGGGCAGCAGTGCACTGAGGGCAGCTTGGCAAATTATAGCCAGAACACAAAAAAGGTAATTTGGATTATATAAAACTGAAGCGAAACATGGCCGGCATAAGAGATTTGACAGACTAAAACAAGCTACATCCTTACAGTCTCTTATAATGCAATCCTATATATGTCTACTCAAAAGTATGCCCTTTTGAGTTCAATGAGACTAGTTACTCCAAGGTAGGCTGACCATCTGAAAAGGAGGACAGGGCTCATATAACTTTAACAGTTGTAGAGAAAAGGGAATTTCAGCAGGTGTCATTTGTATGCAATTAGTTCCTGGTGAAATTCCCTCTTCGTCACAACTGTTAAAGGTGCAGGCACTATACTAGAGTGACCATATACAAAAGAAGGCAGGGCTCTGCAACTTTAACTGTTGTGATGAAGAGGGAATATCACCAGGAACTAATTGCATACAAATGACACTGATTGAAATTCCCTTTTCTCTACAACTGTTAAAGTTATATGAGCCCTGTCCTCCTTTTCAGATGGTCAGCTACTCCAAGGTAAGGGCACACAGGATTACAACTGTAACCTTTTCATAAAGACAATAGCAGGGACAACCTACTTGTAGGTCATTTATCCACCAGCTGCAAAGCAACAGATCTGAAAAGAATATGTATCAGCACCTGTGGTTTTTCAGACTGCTGCCTTCTGACACACATAGGAAAACAAGGCAGGCATGAAACACAAAAGCCCACTGCCCCAAATCCCCCCCCCCATTTCACCTTGGACCTGCTGTGTGCTCTATCCATTTACTCTGCAATTAGTTCTTGTTGTTGATTACATTTATATGCCAACTTTCCTCCAAAGAGCTCAAGGAAGCCTACACGGTTCATCCCTCTCTTAGTTAGTCCTCACAATCCTGTGAAGTAGTTTTTATTCTTTGGTTAAAAATAGCCTTGAAAAACCATGAACTTCCAAAAAGCTTTGCCCATCTCTCACCAAAGGCTCTTGAATGAACTTAGCAGTCATGGGATATGTGGAGGGGTCCTCAATGTGGATAGCTTTAAAAAGGAGGATTCGTGGACTAGTAGTCATGATGGCTTTATATTACCCCCAGTATTGGAGACAGTTTGTCTCTCCTGTGCAAAACAAGGGGGAGGTGCTGTAATTGCACTCATGTTCTGCTTGTTGGAACTGAATGCAGGCCTGGAGAGGCTTTGGTCTGATTAGCCCAGCTGTTCTTATGTTTTTATAATTGTCCTATAATCTGTTATCAACAATCATGTTAGAGAGCTTCAACGCTGTATGAAACGGGGACTTATGTGCATTTACATAGCTGCACACTAGAGACAAGATGCATCCATCCTGCAGAACTCCTATTTCATGTAACTTCTATGAGGCATGACATCAGAGGATGAAACCTGCAGAAACGCAAATCCAGCAACAACACTGTCATAAGGCAACCTCCATTACAGAAACAGGGGCTGTGGCTTTACAACTGTCTGTGGTAAACAGGGACAATGGAGACATAGCATGGTCACAGCCTCCCCCAAAGAATCTCAGGACTTTAAGTCTACCAAAGGTGCTGCTAATTTTCCATGAAGATATCTCCAGCCCTTCACAAAACTACACTTCCCTACACAACCACATTTATTATGATGTACTTCTGACCAAGTGGGCTCCGGACCACAAAACCTTATATCCCAATAAAGGTGTTGTTCTGTCAATGGCCCCAAAGTGGTTGGACCAAACAAAGGGCCTAACTAGAGCAGACACAGGTTTGGTGAACAAAAAAAATGAAATTAAAAAGCACCACCGGGGGAGAGAGAATTGTATCAGGGCCACAGCACTAACCCTTTCCTCCGGCTCTTGGGGGGGGCACCAAAAGCTCCCATGTGCACACACTAATGCTGACATTTGCCCTGATGTAGGAACTCGAATGCTACCTGTAAGATCTCCCCTTCAAGGCAAAATAGCACTAGGGTTTTTAAATCAGGAATACAGAGTCAGAGCAAGGGGTTTAGAACTCTTTCTCCAGCACCACAACCCTAGTCTAATTTAGTCCTTCCCCATGGAAGCTATTACTTCATTAACACACCTGCTTTGGCTCTTCTGCTGAGTCAGGTTGAGTTGATCCGTCTTGTTTACTGTGACTCTCAGGGGCTCCCGGGGGTCTCAGGTAGGGAATGGCTTTCCCACCTTTGATCTTTTTGACTGGAGATATCAGGGAGTGAACTTGGGACCTTCTGCATGAAAACAATGTGCTCTTACCTCTGAGCTATGGTTTAAAGCTAGAGTGTGGGAAATGCTCACACTGCTTCTCTCTCCTTCTGATTTCTCTTACCATTCAATTCCATTGCAAGCATCAGACATGCCTGAAAGATGCTCAGCTTTTCTTTGCAAATGGATTTGGAGTTCTGCCTCTGGTTATGAGCATCTCACTTCAAGAAGGGCATTGGTCCCTTTCGAAGGATTCACAGAAAAGGGTGATCTGTGTGTTATTAAGGAAGTCCTCATGCCCTCATTACACAGCATGGCTGTGATATCATGTTTGGCTCATTGGTGAATCAAAATACCTAGAAGATGTGAGGAAAGCCACCAGGACACTCTGGTAATGTAAAAGAGGCAGAGGAGTGGGAAGGTGGATGTCCAGGTCAGGGTCTTGAGCAGAGAGAAAATTGCACATGCTAAGAAGTTGTAGAAACTCTTCCCCTGAGGAGTTCCCCCTGAGCTAACAGGCACTTCAATCAGAACACCACAAGCAGGAAAAGAAAGCCTCTATCCCCACCAGCACACCTCCAGAATCTATTTTGGGAATTTCAGGGAGGAAAAATCGGAAAGAGTCTTAACACCAACAGGAAAACGGCACAATGAGAAGTCTGGCTAATTGCATTCCCAAGTCTCTGGTTGCATTCCACAGTTCTCCATCCATGATCTAATCTGAGGTGCTGGGCCGGGCCGTTTTGGTACCAGTTCCCAAAACATAACACCATCTATGCTTTAAAAAGAAACATGACCTCTGCGGTTGTTGGGTTCCGTTCAAGCAATGCCTGTCCTTTAGAAGAAAGGGGGGAGTTGCTAATTTTAACTCTTCAGTGGAAAGAGTGAAACAGTACTCACGGGAGATGGAATGGCTGCGTCCTTTTCCACGTCTACGCGGCCATGGATGTCAGAGAGGAAACTGGCAGGGCAGAGCTGGCGTCACAGCTGCCCTGGTCTGGAGAAAGACTCACGTCTTTCCCTCCGTGTCCCCCACAAGCCATGGACTGAACTAACATCCCCAAAAATGCCACAGGCAGCGACAGCTCCGGAGGATCTCACCAGCTTCCCTTTCCCCTCTCCACCATCAAGCTGAGATGTTCTGTTGCCCAAACACTGTCCCAGGATGACAGGAAGGAACCGCCAGGCTGGCTAAAGGGCAGGAACAGATGCAGAAATCTGAGGGAGTGTGGCTCAAGAGCGTTGTGGAGGGAAGCGCTGGGGGAGGGGTGGCTGCCTCGGTCGGAACAGCTGCCCAAAGCCAGCCGCTGGAACTCGTTTCCTTTGTGGCCAGAAAGAAGCAGCAATAGCCAGAACCATCGCTGGAGAGAGAGAGAGAGAGAGAGGCGGGGAGGGGAGGGGGCAGCGCATGTGTGGGAGGGGGGAAGGGGTGAGGAATTCCCCCCCACCCTGGTTTTCTGGCAGGTCAGAAACCAAAGCGATCTTGACATTTCATGGACTGGAACATCACTGCATCTGGGCCCCTTCGGGCAGATTCTTGCTTGAATTTTTGAACACGCACTCTCTCTCTCTCTCTCTCTCTCTCTCTCTCTCACACACACACACACACACAGACACACACACACAAAGAGTGGTGGGTGCACAAACCCTTCTGAAATTGCACAACTGTGCAAGGCAAGTCCTGCCCCACAAGAGAACTCAATTCTGCTACATAAATAAATTATCCTATTTTGCATGATGTATTCCTATCTGCCCCTGCCATGGACCTCTGGAAATCTTATTACACCACCTCTGTAGTCTAGCAGGCATGATGCACACATTTCTAAATACATTACTGCCTCCATAAGGGCTAGAACCATATGCTGTTGTTTTAAACAAAAGGTTGTGTGACTGCACAGATGACCACTCGAAGAACCTCAGTTACAGGTAAGCAACCTGTTCTTCTTCTTCGTGGTCTCTGTGCATCACACATATGGGCAATTAGCAAGCAACATCGAAGAAAAAATATATGACACTTATTAGAGGTGGGACAGTGTCAATACAAGACGGATGACAAGACCGCACAGCCAAAGGAACAGTCCTTCCGAGACCGGAGGTCAAGGGAATAGTGAGTGACGAAAGTCAGAGGTGTCGACCAGGTCGCTGCCCTGCAGACATCATCCAATGAGATGCCTCTCATGAAGGCTGCAGACGTCAACGTGGCCCGTGTGGAATGAGCACGGACGTGCAGCGGCAAATCCAACTTAGAGAGTTGGTAGGCTAATTTTATGACGTGAACGATCCAAGATGACAGAGCTTGACTAGATGCTGTGCTACCCTTAGTGAGGCCACCATAGCAAATAAAAAGTTGTTTAGTCTTACGAAAAGACTGAGTCCGATCTAAGTAAAAAGCCAAAGCTCTGCAAACATCCAAAGCATAGAGTCTATGTTCCACATCAGACGATGGAAACGGAAAAAATGTCGGCAGTACAATAGGTTGGTTCAAATGGAAATCAGAGACCACTTTGGGCAAGAAGGTAATATCAGGTCACAGGAACACCTTCTCCTTATGAAAAATAGTGTAGGGGGAGTCTGATCTCAGGGCTCGTAACTCCCCGACCCGTCTTACAGAAGTAATGGCTACCAGAAAGGCTACCTTCCAGGTGAGGAGACGGAGGTCTGCCGTCGCCATGGGCTCAAAGGGTTTAGTTGACAGAGCATTCAAGACAACCGACAGGCTCCACTCCGGGGCAATCGGGCGAACCGGTGGGCCCAGGTTTTTATAAACCCACAGAAACTGTTTGATGAGATGGTTCGAGAAAAGAGGGTGACCACCAACTGATCCGCGGTAAGCCGCAATAGCTGCCAGGTATACACGTATAGAGGAGTATTTTAACCCCTTGTCATACAAATAATGAAGGAAGAGAAGGATATTAGATACCGAGGCAGTCCTTGGACAGAAGGAGTGGGACTTGGCGAATATAGAGAACAGCGCCCACTTCCTACTGTATGATGCAATAGTAGAAGGCTTCCGAGCTGCAGCAATAATGTCCTGTGCAGGGATAGTCAAATGCGCGGCTGACATATTATCCAAACCGTAAGGTTGAGCGTGCGAAGGTCGGGGTGATGAATCCGACCGTGATCCCGAGAGATGAGAGATGGAATGAGCGGAAGCCTGTAGCAACATCCCCGAGACAAGCGGCGTAGGAGGGCAAACAAGTTTGCCTCGGCCACCAAGGAGCGATGAGAATGCAAGACGTTTTGTCTTGAACAATTTTCGCTATTACCCTTGTAAGCAATGGTATTGGTGGGAACACATAAAATAGTTGGCTGTGCCACATCAGGGCAAAAGCGTCCCCTAGCGAGTGTCTGCCGATCCTGGCTCTCGAGCAGTGGGACTCGCATCTCGAGTTCTCCGCAGCTGCAAATAGGTCGACTTTCGAGGTTCCCCACTTGCGGAATAGGCGCCAAACGATCGTTGTGGACAATAGCCATTCATGAGAGGAATGGAACTTCTGGCTTAGCGTGTCAGCTATGGTGTTGTCGACTCCCGCGATGTGTAGGGCGGTAAGCCGAAGGCCCCTCTGGATAGCCCACTGGAAAATCTGCATGGTGAGATCTATCAGGGTGGCAGATCGAGTACCTCCCTGCTTGTTTATATGCCAGAGGACTGCAGTGTTGTCCGTAAGAACCTGGACGTGGTGGTTGCAAAGGTAAGGTTCGAAAGCTATTAAGGCTTTCCTTACCGCCTTTAATTCTAAGAAATTTATGTGACGAGCGGCATCCTCGCGTGACCAACAACCCTGAATTTGTAAATGGCTGCAGTGGGCTCCCCAGCCTTGCTGGGATGCATCTGTGGTGAGGACTCGCAAGGGAGGGACCTGTCTGAAAGGCATGCCCTCTAACAGGTGTGAGAGACATGTCAACCACCGGAGCGAATGGCGGGTGATGGCGGGCAAAGAGAGATGACAGTGTTTGTTGCCCCGCCTCATGTAGAACTGAGTGAGGAACCAAGACTGAAGTGGCCTCATATGGAGCCGAGCCCAATCCACAACCGCAACTGTGAAGGCCATGTACCCTAGCAGTTGCAAGATTTTGAGAACTGTGGATGATCGGCACCGGCCAATGGTTCGAACTTGTTGGGCCAGAAGGGTTGCCTGCAGCCGTGGGAGAAAAGCCCTTGCAGAGTTGGAATTGAGAAAAGCTCCAATAAACAGGATGGATTGAGTAGGGGTTAAGGACAATTTCTCCTTGTTGATGCAAAGACCAAGGTCATGAAGGACATCGAGTACTTGTTGTACGTTGTAGGCGAGCAACTCCTTGGAGTCAGCCACCAGGAGCCAATCGTTGAGGTAAGGATAAACCTCGATCCCGAGAGTCTGTAGATGAGAGCACATGACGGCCATGCACTTTGTGAAGACACGCGAGGCAGTTGCGAGGCCAAATGGAAGAACCTGGAATTCGTAAGTGGACCAGCCCACGGCAAATCTCAGGAAGTGGCGGTGAGTCGGGTGTATGGCGATATGAAAGTAGGCGACTTTCAAGTCCACCGACGCAAACCAGATAGACCTTCTTAAGAGGGGGAGAATCGTCTGGAGCGTAGCCATTCGGAATTTCGAGGGCTTGATGAATTCGGTCAAGCCCCGGAGGTCCAAAATGGGGCGACGGGTCCCGTCCCGTTGCGGAACTGTAAAGTAACGAGAGAAGAAGCCGAGATGACATTGAGGGTGGGGAACACAGCAAATCGCTCCTTTTCTCATCAGCTGTTGGACCTCTAGAAGGAGAGGTTTCGATGATGGGGTAGTTCTTACAGTACCGACGGGAGAAAGACCCTTGAAGTCGATCTTGTAGCCATCCCGAATTATGGATAACACCCAAGCGTCTGATGTGATTGACTCCCACTCGGGAAGAAATCGGGCCAAACGATCTCTGAAAGGAAGGTGGTGGTTGCTCGGCGCTGTGGTCAAAGTGACGTTTCTGGTATCCCTCAGGTTTACGAGCTTGTTAGAACCAGGCGGGTGGTGTAGGTCTCCGTTGTTGATTCTGACTCTGCTTGAACTGCTGAAAACGAGGTCTATCAAAGCTCTGGCAATGGAAGGATGACTGCTGATGCCACAGCCATCTCCTGGATCTGTAAGATTGTTGCTGCTGCTGCTGTTGACCAATTCCCATTTTCTTAGCAGTCATTTTGGCCTTTTGCACAGAATCCATCTGTTCGTCAGTCTTTGCGTTGAACAGGCCCACGCCATCAAAAGGAAGGTCCTCGATGCGCGACCTCGCCTCCAGAGTCAACCCTGCCGAATGCAGCCAAGCGAAGCGATGTAAAACAATAGCTCCGGTCATTAGCTTACAGTCACAGTCTGTTTGGTGTCTACTAGCGTTTATCTGGAATTTAGATAAGCGGGTTGCTTCAGATTGGAAGACCCTTGCAAGCTCGCGATTCTCTTCAGACAGGCTATCGCAGAGGGATCCAATCTTGTCCCAAAGAAAGATCTGGTACCTTGCCATCAAAGCCTGGTAATTTGCAATACGAAGTCCCAATGCAGCCGACGAATACTGGTGCCTGCCTAAATAATCCAACCTGCGACCCTCTTTGTCAACTGGCGAAGAATGAATCTTTTGAGGACGAGAGTGTGCCGATTCAATTATTATGGAATTCAGACGAGGGTGCGAGAACAGAAACTCAACATCCTTATTTTGCACCTTGTACATGGACTCGAGATGTTTCGAAGTTGGAGCAGTCAACGAAGGAAGAAGCCAAGATTGCTTAACTGTCTGTAATAGAGTAGGTAAATAAGGTATCGCCACCGGGGTGGCGATCTCGGTATATACGGCGTCAAAAACCAGATCATGAACGCACTCAGTGGGCTGTTGGGTTTCGACCCCGAGCGCCTGAGCCATCCTGAGAATCTGTTCCGAGAAGGATCCCATTTCTTCTGATGGGGACACACGCTCATGTGGCGCCACCGCATCCTCCGAGGATGGTAGAGAGGGATGGGCCGACGGCATCGAAGAGGAGTCGGGCACATAGCCTCCTTCCGACGATGGGGAGGATGGAGGGAAGCCTTGTGGATCAGGCTCCTCGACCTTTACCGCCGCTTGAATCGGAGCTCAAGGCTCCTCACGCCTCAGTATTGCCACCGCAGCAGATATAGTAGACGGCGGAGGCTGCGCAGTTGGTTGGCGAGGTTGACATGTCACCGTGGAAGAGGCGACATACTCTCGGGGCGCATACTCATATCGGGACCGGTAATAGTCGTCACAGGTGTATCGATATCGACCTACTTCATATCGGTAGTGGACAGAGGGTGTTACGGACATATCCAAACATTCTTCCCAATCATGTCGAGGGGATCAAGAACGATCTCTGTAGGAGTGCCTAGGGTGTGGATCCCGATCATCGTACTCAAGGCGAGAAGATGAGCGATGCCAAACCCTGGGGTCATCAGGGTACTGATCCTGTACGGAGGTGCTTGCTGTCAAAGGCCGCAACCTGGGTTTGGAGGTGTGTCAACCGGTTCTGGATGGGGTTACACTCCCCCTGAAAGACTGTGTTCGCAGCTTGGGGGTGCTCCTGGATCCGTCGCTCCAAATGACAGCCCAGATAGATGCGACGGCCAGGAGTGCCTACTATCAGCTTCGGCTGATACGCCAGCTTCCTAGAGTTGGAAGACCTAAAGATGGTGGTGCACGCACTGGTAACTTCGAAGCTCGACTTCTGCAATGCGCTGTACATAGGGCTACCTCTGTGCCTAGTCCGGAAACTTCAACTAGTTCAAAATATGGCAGCCAGGTTGGTCACCGGTACATCTAGGGGTGACCATATTATGCCAGCTTTAAAATCGCTCCACTGGCTGCCAATTAGTTTCCGGGCGAAGTATAAAATGTTGGTTATTACCTTTAAAGCCCTACATGGTTTGGGTCCAGGTTACCTGCGGGATCGCCTTCTCCCATACAATCCGCCCCGCCCGCTCAGGTCCTCTGGGAAGAACTTACTGCAGTCGGCCAAGACTAGGCTAACAACCGTTACCCAGAGGACCTTCTCTTCTGCCACTCCCAGACTGTGGAATGACTTGCCGGAGGAGACTCGTCAACTTAACAGTCTTTTAGAATTTAAGAAAGCCATAAAGACTGTTCTCTTCCGGCAGGCATATCCAGTGGAATTTTAGAATGTTTTAAGGATGTTTTTAGGATGTTTTAGGATTTTTATGCAGTTTTAATAATATGTGTCATGTTTTAATCAGTTTTATGTATTTTATCATGTTGTTGTTCCCCGCCTCGATCCAAACGGAGAGGCGGGTAAGAAATAAATTGTTATTATTATTATTATCCCCGCGGGGATTGTAACATCTCAGCGCCCGTCGAGGTAAGCCCATATCAGAGGGGTATCAGCGGGGCGAGAGTTGGTGTTCTCGGCGAAGTAAGCCCTAATCAAAAGGGTATCGCCACGGCGAGAGTTGCTGCTCATCGAGTGGCTCTCGATGCCGATATTCCTGCTGCTCATCGATCGGCTCTCGATGTCGATACTCCACGGCAGGAGCAGTCGACTGCCAAGTGGACGATGGTGGAGGGTAGGAGTCGGTAGATACCTGATCCCGAACCTCCCCTTCAGATGGAGTAGAGATAAGCTCAATTGCCAGCATTTCCGACAAAGCGAATGTCTCCAGTACCGGCCTCGGTGGAACCACCAGAGGGGGATGAGACGGACGGATCTTCTTTGGCTTTTTATCACCAGTTTTTGCGGTAGCTTTCCCCTTCTTTTTAGAGGATTTGGCCATAGATGGATCCAGCGAGCGAGTTGGGGCTGGGGAATCCCGCCCCGCAGAAACTGATCTCGCCGGTGAAGTGGAGGGCTGGGAAGTCATTGTAGCTTGTAAGGTGTTTTTCCAGAGTTCAGCCCGTAGGCGATCCAAACGATGTCGTCTGGTTTGTTTGGAAAAAGACTGGAAATGGGGGCACGTCTCAATTATATGCGATTTCCCCCAAGCAAAACAGGCAAATAGAATGCCCGTCTGCGGCCGGTAATTTGCTGCCGCAATGGACGCACTTGCGAAAAGGGGCCCTGAGGGCCATAAACAGAGCTTACTAATCTAAGAAAAAAAATGTACACTATATATAGATAATTATTATGATGATTTTTAACAAGTAGAAAAAACAACTAACTGTAATAGACAAAATTCTCTCTCAGCTCCGTGACCAAGGAAAAAACGAAAAGGAAAAAACTCGGACGCACAAGAAGAACTTCCCTATGAGGCGCCAGCAATGGCAGTCATAAAGGACCTGAGGGGGAAGGTGGGAACACGCAGGAGCGTGCACACTACACCGTGGGGGAGGGGTTCCCGCCTTTTTTCTAGTACTTTCTCAGCTGAAGAATATTCCCGAAACGAGCTCAGCGCAGGTGCTAATCCCATATGTGTGATGCACAGAGACCATGAAGAAGAACCCTGAAAATCATCATCATAGCTACCATTTGGTGCAATACTTACTCATTCTGCTCCCGAGGTCACTGTGCCTCCAACTACATCTGCAAATGGTTACAAGCAGCCTTTTCCTCAGCAGGCAACACTCAGTGGCCGCTTGTCTCTCTTCACAGAAGGATATGGGTATTGCTGAGGGCTGCTCCCTGGTGGCTTTGTAACCCACAAGGCTCCAACAGCTCAAAACCAAGGTCAGGTAGTTAACTGAGAAAATGGCGAGCAGGGTTTCGGATAGAATATACTAGCAACTCCCTCTAGCTGAATTTTGATAAGGCATCACCAAAACATAAAAATAAAACAACCAGGGACAGGGACCAAAAAATAAGGACTACCCTTGGTCAAAAGGGCCTCTGGAGGGTGGCTGCAGCTCACAAGCAAGCGGGTGGAGAACAGCAACACATCTGTCCCCCGTCAACACAAGATGTCACTGGATGCTGCAAGAGAAGTAGGCAGACTCACAAGCCAGCCAATCCCGATGAGATTGGGATGCTGCTGAGGCGGTTCATCTGATTTAGGAGATGGTGTGCAGCAACCTTCCCCAAACTTCTTCCAGATGTGGCCAATGGGAATTGCAGGCCAATATACCCAGGGGACACCAGGCTGGGGAAGGCTGGCGAGCTACCTGATCTGGATGGCTTTGTACTAAGGATCCGGTTTGCCCCTTGGGAGTCCTATTAGCTCCATGCCCATCTCTGGAGGGCCAAGTAGGCCCCACAGCACAGAGAACAAACTGAACTCTGGAAAACCCTCTGCAGTGAGGTCTGGGCGGCAGAAAATGAGGTTTCAAACGCCTCCTGAAAACCCACTTATTCACCCAGGCTTTCTCTGGCTTGTAATTAAAAGCAATTAATCATATGGTGCTCTATCTTACTGTTCCTTGTACTGTTTTGCATTGTTCCTGTAGTTGGAATTGTTTTCAATAGTGTATTTAAATGTGATTTAAATATTTATATGTGAAACGCTTGGAGATATTATTGCATTAAGCTGTATATAAGTAGTACAAACAAACAGACAAACACATCTTCAAGGAGCCACACTGTCTCCCTGTCTGTTTCTGAGCTCCACCGAAGGCGCTGATTTACATGTCAAAGCCCTACATAGCCAAGAACCAGGATAGGAGAAGAAGCTCCTTGTGCCACATGGAGCCTGCTCCCCAGTTGTTTCAGAGGCTCATCAGAGGCTTGCCTTTGGGCCCCTCACTATCTGAGGCAAGTCAAGTGGGCACTTGGGACAGGGCCTTTCATGCGATGGCACCTTGCCTTCGGAACTCCCTCCCTCGGGAGGCTCACTTTGCACAGACCCCCAATATTTTGGAAGTGCCAATGAAGACTCTTATCCACCCAGGCTTTTAATTGGAGTACACTTTCCAGTGATGGTTTTATCTTACTGGTATAACAGTTTTCTATGTTTTGCTATATGAACTCCCTCCCTGAATCTGTTTGCAAGGCTACCTCTCCTAAGTAAGGTAAGACCACCCCAACTCTCCAAATATTCTTAGAAAGTCCCTTTCCCCTTCCCTGAAGATTAATCCTATATTCAGGAGGCATTTTCACCCCAAGCTCTCAAATGTTTTTTCCCAACCAGGTGCCCCGTTAACTAGCTAGCCAACTCTCTCTGCCCTCTTGGAAGATTGCACCATGGCATTCCTCATAAATTAAGAACCCTATTCACCAGCCTTCACCAACCCGTGTCCTCCAGATGTGCTGGACTGCAACTCCCAGCATCTGGAGGACAGCAGATTGGGGAAGGTTGGTGCAGATAAACAACCCTCTGCCAAATTGTTTAAGACCCATTGCATTTATTTATTTATTTATTTATTCATTTCATTTCTATATTGCCCAATAACGGAAGCTCTCTTTTGTTACTGCTTCTATTGCACTTAGAATTAGGGACCACGAGGATCATCTAATCCAACCCAATGTTCAAGAAAACCAATTAAACCATCCCTGAGAGATGGCTGTCCAGCCTCTTCTTAAAACCCTCCAGAGATGGAGAACCCACGACCTCCGTAGGTAAACTGTTCCACCGTTGTACAGACCTTACCATCAGGAAGTTTTTTCTTATATTTAATTGAAATCTAGGTAGCTTAACTTGTACCCATTATTTCAGGTCCTAATTTCTGTGGCAAGGGAAAATAGTTCCATCCTCCCTGTGGCACCCTTTTATGTACCTGAACACTGCTCACGTGTCTCCCCTCAGTCTCCTTTTCTCCAGACTAAACATCCCATGTTCCTTCAGCCTATCCTCATAGGGCATGTCCTCAAGTCCCTGGATCATCTTTGTTGCCCTCCTCTGAACCTGTTCTAACCTGTCGATGTCCTTCTGGAAATGTGATGCCTGCCACTTTAGTTTCCAGTGCAGCCCAGTGCTAAATATTGAGACCTCACTGAGTACCAGTCTTCAGCCGTGTATTCCTTGCCTGTTTCTGCACAGCTTTAGGGGTGTGTCCCCTGTTCAGAGGCCACAAGAGCACCTGCTTAGCATGCACAAGTGTTCGCGTTCAGTTGCTGTCAGCACCTCCAGTTCAAGGATTTTGGACAGCCTTCCCAAAACTGGCACCATCCAAACAGTTTGGTCTACAATCCCTATAATCCCCATTCAGCATAGCACAGGTGCCTGGGGATTATGGGTGTTGCAGTCCAAACCATCTGGAGGGCACCATGTTAGGGTAGACTGACCTGGAGGAGATGATGCCGCTCTGAATAGACAGTACCAGGCGGGATAGGTGAAAGCTGTAGGGGAGAGACCCCAAGAAACAGTAGAAACAGACCTACCAGATATCAACTCCAATATCAGACCGACCCAGATACGCTGATGGCAGAAGAAAATCTACGTTTTATGTGAGTTTTGTGCTACAAGTCACCTTGAGGCCTTTTTAAGTCGAAAGCCAGGGTAAAAGCACTGTAAACAAACACACTCTGTGCCCCACCATTAAAGGATCTTTGGCAGGAGGGCTGGGAGGACCCCTGCCCAACAACCGGAACAGTTGCTGCTGGCCAGATGCAGCACTGGGCTAGACAGAGCAGCCGCCTGGCCTGGCCAAAGGCAGCTCCCTTCGGTTCTGCATGCCTATGATTTACTACCCATTGACCTTGGGGCAAGGGAGCACTCAGGCTACAAGAAATCAAAACGTCAATGTCTCCGGCTTTCAATCCTGACCTTGCAGGAGGAACATTAACAAAAATGATTTTGTAAGACAATCCGCACATCAAATGTACCAAGTCTCCAGTACCTTTTCACACACTATATCTTGAAACCATCATGATCCTATTTTTCTTAGATGAACTTAAAAAGCCCACATTTCTAGCGTTGGGCTCATTTTCATTTTTTCTCATCTTTCCTCTCATTGATTTTTGACAGGCAGAATGTACATTACACAAAACCAAGAGCCATCATTAAAAAAAAATTTAAGTGCTCTGCATGCCACAATCTCATTACAGATGGAAAAGATGCTATAACATTTACGGTAACAGCAATAAAACGAAGATATACATTATGGGATGAAGGAATATGTGCATGCACACGCACACACACATGCACATACATTTTTCTAACTCCCCCCCTTCACCTTCATTTCTTGATTCTTATTAGAGCTATCAATACAGCTCTAGGGACAATCTTTGCCACCCAAAATTAGGCCAAGCCACGATTTTGTTGTTGCGCAACTGCACCCACCCCACTGCACCCGCACTCCCCACTCAAAATGGCATCAAAATGACAATGGCAGATGCTAGAAATAACAGCACTGCCTCCCAGCCAATATGCTACAGGTCTAGCCAGTAAAATCATGTTCCAGTGGTTTTTCGAGGGCTCTAGCAACTCAGGGCACATGTTCTGGTCCGGCTCTACCTTGAGGCCCCCCAATTTCCAAGTGGCTGAAATCAATTACCAATCATGGCTGGAAGCCTAGGGGACTGCACAGTGGAGCCTAAAGTAAATAGCCAAAACTTACAAGTCAAGCAGAAAAATGCCCCTCTCCCTGCCCTCCCCACCACCACCCAATTCTGCTCCCTCACTGTGAGATTGTGCTCTCCTTTCCCAGAGCCCTGAGAAGGTGGACACAATCTTGAAACACTGATTCAAACCCTGAAACCTGGCAACCCACAGAGTTTCCCAGTGACCACTGCTGGGTGAGAAGCCTGGGAACATCCATTTTCCTAGATCCCAACTGTGAAAGTGTCCTGCTCCATGGCAGCTTCTCACCCCCACCTGAACCAAGGAAGCATGGTTGTATGCATCCCCACCTTCTAGGTATGTGCATCCTGCCCTAAAACTAAGGTCTCAGGGAAACCTACACCAAGAGTACAATAAAAATTCATGAAATAAAACCGGAGGTCAACAATCTCCTGTTGGACTCGATGGCCTTATAGGTCCTTTTCAACTCTACTATTCTATGATTCTATGATCTTAGCACAGCCTCCTAGGCCCAATGGGGAGGGGGAAGATCCCTCTCATCTTCCTCTCCTACTCCGTACAAAGCAATGGTGCCCAAGACTTCGATAGGACTGCTTATTTTCTTTGTCTCTGCTCCTGTGTGATGAGGAAAAAGTTTCACCCACTTAGTTCCAAGGTCAGATGATTCTTAGAAGGCTTAGGAGCATGGCTGGTAAAATACATTGGCAGCTCCAGACATGGACCTAAATAGTAACAGAATTACAAGATGGTGAGGTCTCAAATGTTTTCAGCTAGAATCATAATGGTTTATCAATTCTAGTTTTATTTCTTGGCCATTTCAAAAGAGATGGACTTTTTCCTAGTACAGCAAAGACTTTCCTCTTTTCACAACATGGAATTACAAGTTCCTTCATACCTAGAGAGCTCCAGCCAACAAACAATATCCCTTCTTCACAAAAGAGATCAGATAATACCCTCACCTGCCTGCTGGGTCACTGCATCTTCAGTTGTCTTTGTAAGATGATTTGTAGCCAACACCTGTCAGTCAATCTAGAGGGAAGAGGAAAGAGGTTAGTCATATTTCCATCATCCAAGGAGCACAAAAAATAACTTATTTTTTATCTTAAACAACAGTCCTGTGGGGTCAATAATAGTAAGACAGAGGGCCTTTGCTCCAGGTTGCCCTGGAATTTAGGGCTGAGCAGGGCCTCCGAGCGCTGAAAGATTAACAGATTTATATGTTTATTTCATTGCTATTCCACTGCTTTTCCTCAGTAAAGTTGCACTAAAATCAATGTACTATCAGAATTATCCAAAAAGAGACAAATATTTTAGATTGAGAAACTAGAACAAAAAACCTGCTTTAAAACAGTATGATCACTTTTTAAAGTGCTTTAAAACCTGCTTTAAAACAGTATGATCACTTTGTCATCCCCTTCAAGGCAGCACAGTTGCAAAAACAGCAGGGGCAACAGAAAATCCCTTCACCATCAGCCCGCGTCAGGCCTTGATGTAAGAGGGCCGTGTTCCTACCGACGCATGAGCTACAAAGTTCTCCCTGCTTCTGAAGCAACCGAGTAATCTACTTAGCTGTAATTGATAAGGCACCATGAGGGTGAACTGCCAGCCATAATCTGACTTGTCAAGTAGAAGGTGACAGAGCATTAACCCCACATGGCCTTTTGTCTGTCTGTGTAGAGGAAAAACCCAGCTTTCAGGAAAAATATTGATGATTTTAAAAGGATTGTCCTTCACAGCAGGCCCTACCAAAGAGAAGGTTCGAGGTAATTACAATCCAAACGAGCTTTGCTCTTACCACTCCCCCCTTCCCCCTTTGCTCTTTCCCCAGCCTGAGGCACTCAGGCCAACCAAGGCCACACCATGCCAGCTGTTCCCTTCCCAGGGGATAGGAGAGTGTTTACGATGGTGGCGCGGAGGCCAACTGAAACACCTCTGCCATCAGCAGCCAATGTGAGTCGGAGTTTGCACCCCTGGCATCCACACCCTTCCATCCTGCTGGCAAGAAACAACACATCCTGAGTGGATGCCCCAAAAGGAAGCTATTCTCATCTGAGAAAAATGTCGTTTCACTGACTGTATCAAAGAAGGGCCAAAGATCTCCTATTGATTTATGACCTTATATTCCACCTTTCCTTCAGTTCTCCTCCTTCACCCCATTCTATGCTACCCTGTGAAAGACAGACTTGCTCCGAAAACTAGTGAGCTTCACAGCGGCTGGGATTTGCACCTGGGTCTCCCCTCCTAGTTCAACACTCCAACCACCAGACTACAGAAGAAGCTTGATAGCCCAATGGAACTGGAAACTTTTTTTAAAAAAGTGTTATCCCCTCCACCCCACAATAACAGAGCACAAAAGCACCCACACAATGGTGGGGGTGGGAGCTAAATAAAGGGGAAGCTTAAACCCCTTACAGGTTCAACAACTAATTCTGCAGTTCTTTGGATCCTGCACAGTGTTTGCAAACTGCTATCTTACTCAAGACTTTCACAGTTAAAAGAGAAGGATACTTTTTCCTGCAGAACTTACTTTCCAGGAATCACTTTCTGCCTCCTGAGAGTTTACCAGACATTTCTGAGCAAGTTAAAAAGAGTTCAGTGTGGCCAACATGGTGTCCATCCTACCACTTATCCTCACAACCACCCTGTGAAGTAGAGTGACTGACACTTTGGGGGTTAACCAGGGATTCTGCGCTGTCCAGGGCTACCTACAGAGCTGCACTATTTCCAGATTCTCCAGTTATCCTTACTGACCAGGGACTGTCCCTATTTCCTGGTCCTGCTCATTCCCGCTATTTGGGCATCCCTTGTTACAAATGTTGTACATGAGAGCTGGCAGTGTGGTCATTCTTCAGAGTTCAGCCCCCTCTCCAGGGGAGGGTTGCAGAACTTTCATGTCTGAGTGAGGAGCAGAAGCAGCTTGTTCGTAGCACACATGCATGTACATGGACACGCATGGACACTAAGGCACCATGCAGTGCCCGGTCTGCCATTCCACACCCTGCAGCTACCAAGCAGTTGATGACATATTGCAAGACAACTGCGATTTTGTTTTTCGCAAATATGTTTACTGCAAAGAACAAAGACCTTCCTGGCTTTCAAATCAATACAAGAAAAATTGTTGTAGGGAAAATTAATACGGCACACAGCAAGCAAAGCAAAGCGCTCACCACTGTGCAAGAGTGTGGAGAGGCTCAGGAGGTGATCCATGTGCATGGAATCAGGATGTCACAAGCATGCCCCTAGGTTTTTTTTTTCATCTGAGGACTGTTGGAGGGGATGTGGTCCCTTCAACTGGTATTCGTTCTGTCAGCTCAGGAGGCACAGAGAGGGAGGCATGGCAGGCATAATAAGCACAGGATGTTGCTGCTCCCGTGACAGCACATGCAGCATTGTGTGTGGCAAGAGCATCCAAGCTCAGCCTGGCTTGGCAATCCAGAGAACAACATGAGGCTGTGACTGTTAGAACCACGAGTTTCGGTCTCACTGATCAACTTCCTTCTTGCACAGGGAGAGACAGAAGTGAAACCAACAGATGGATGGATGCTGGAAGGGCGAGGGGTGAAAATGGTAGGTGCATGTTGTGCATGTGTGTGCATGGGGGGTGGGGAAGGGCACAAGTGGCCTCAAGTAATAGAGGCCGGGCTTCTATGGACAGCTCTAATATTGTTGCATTGCAGTGGTAAGGGCAGGCCAGCATGCTCTTGCCGATATCACCATTGCAAAGCATATGAGTCTAGCCCTTTACACAGCTGACATAAGCAGAAAGCGGCATAGGAGGGACAAGAGCTTAGCGGGAAATCCTGAAGCAACCCAGGCAAAAGTCACAATGAGCCAAATAATAACAACAACAACAACAACAATTCTCAAACCAATGATTTGCATGTCTCATAAGAGGAGCCTACTTGATCAAACCAAGCCAGCTCCACCTCGGCCAGCAGTCCCCAAGCAGATGATTCCAGGGAGCTCATGAGCCGGGCACGAAAGCAAGAGCCCCTCATCCCCACCTCTCAGCCCCTCCACAACAAGTATTCAGGGTCAGAGATCTTTCCTCATTTATGAATTTGTCTAATTCATAACCATATTGATCACCACACACTGTGGCAATGAATTCCAGAGGCTAATGACAGTGTGAAGAGAAATTGCCTATTGTCTGTCCTGAATGCAAGACAGTAAATTGTCCAAAATAAGAGAAGCAAATAAATTCCTCTTCACCACAGGGAGGGCCCTGAATCACACATTCTGCCTTCTGAGATTCTACTAGGCAATGCTCGTGTGCTTTATTTATTTATTTATTTATTTGATTTTAAATATTTCTAGATCACCTTTCAGGGCAGGAGCCAACAATCTAGGTGCATCCATCTGAGGACAATGAACGGAATGGAACTTATCTCTGAGCAGCCATGCCTAGGATTGTGCCATGAACATATATGGGGCATTTCTGACAACAACTAAAGACAACTAAAGTCTGAGATGATTAAGAAGTTGAATGTCAGCACCCAGCACAATTTGAGCATTTCCAAAGTTATGACACATACCAAGACCTGCCTACCTTATACTCCAAATTTCATAGAATCATAGAATAGTAGAGTTGGAAGGGGCCTATGAGGCCATTGAGCCTATTCTGACTGGGTGTCAAGGACATTTCACTCATTATGTGTTATGATGAGTGTCCTGTAACACAAGAGGAGCAAAGACACCCCACTGTGAGTTACGTAGAGCACCACTGGTTTGCTGCACAGATCATCACAATTCTTTACATGGAGATCATGGGGGAAGAGGGCCCAAGTGTCCCTAAGAACTTTGGTACTTCTTGGTCAGTAGAATGGGCATCTCCTGGTCCCGGGTAACTCCTGAAGTGCCCCCCAGGGCTATCCACTCCTGCGAATCTGAACCACACACCCATATCTCAAAACGTGTCACGAAAAGATGGAAAAGATCTCTGGCTAGGATTGCTGCTGCCAGGTCAACCTTCTTAAGTTCAGGTCCCATCCTGGACTTCAGTCCAGCCCAGCCCTGCCTCCAGCTCCAGCAAGAGTCAGCAGGACCCTAGGTTGGAAGGCACCCATCCCAGCTCTGGATTTGTGTGCAGCCATTTCCAATCCAGCCCTGACAATGACGACAGCTGAGCTGGAGGGGGCGTATTTATTGCCAGCCACACTCACGTTCCAGTCTGCCGAGCCTCTGCACAGCCCTCCAAACTCCCATCTCATTGCTGACCTACTTAACGGCAAGATCGCAAAGGCATTAATGATTTAGAAGCCTCTGGCTAATCACACGCCAAGGTAGACTGCAGTGTTATATAATACTGTAGTTATCTGCCATGCAATAGCACCTACAAGGAGGGAGCTGAGCGCCAATTGGATTTACAGGTCTTTGGTTGCTGGTCCAGAACAGGGTTGGTTTATAGATGGCCAATTCCCACGTAGACTGAGGTGTCATTTCTCACAGTTCACACAGACAACCTCATGCAAACGCACAGATACGCAGCATATCAATGTAAAAAGAAAAAATATTTCCCAGGAGGTCTGAAGGTATGGGAAGAAAGTCCTCTCCTGAAATACAGCTCTGGTTTCCAGATACTCAAGGACAGAGCTGTAAATCAAAATAATTCTGTGTAACAAGCTGGATTTAGCAAGGTCTAAAAACCATAACAAGTCACATATCTGTATTCTCTTTGATAATCATAGAATCATAGAATAGGAGAGTTGGAAGGGGCCTATAAGGCCATCGAGTCCAACATCCTGCTCAGTGCAGGAATCCACCTTAAAGCATCCCTGACAGATGCCTGTCCAGATGCCTCTTGAATGCCTCTAGTGTGGGAAAGCCCACCACCTCCCTAGGTCATTGGTTCCATTGTCGTATTGCTCTAACAGTCAGGAAGTTTTTCCTGATGTCCAGCCGGAATCTGGCTTCCTGTAATTTGAGCCCTTATTCCATGTCCTGCACTCTGGGTTGATCGAGAAGAGATCCTGCTCCTCCTCCATGTGACAACCTTTCAATATTTGAAGAGTGCTATCATGTCTCCCCTCAATCTTCTCTTCTCCTGACTAAACATGGGGGACACAAAAAGAATCATGCAGGCCCCTGTCAGAAAATCCTATTGAGCCACTGCTGACTTCAGACATCTCATCAGACATTGCTCATTCACTTTGAATTTCCATTCACACCCATGAGGTCTATGAGGACCTTGTTTGGTTTCTTTACATTACAGCTGAGATTCCCAAGCTGCTGAGCTAGAAAATTTATGGCGGAAGCTTCCCTTCAGTACCAATCGCATTGCTTACAGGGGTGGGCAATTTGTGGCCCTACAGATGTTTCGGCCTACAACTCCTCTCAGTCCTAGCTACCATTGTCAATGCTGACAGATCATGCATGTTGTAGGTCAAAACATCTGGTGGTGCACAAGTTACCCACCCCTGGCTTAGGAGCACAGGAAGGCAAAAAAGAGCAAGCAAAAATAGGGCAAAATGTTTTCAATGCATCTTTTTTAGAACAAAAAAAAAACCTCTTTCTTTCCTCACTCAACAGACTCTGTTCTAAAACTGATTTTGAGCCTGCTACATCTCAAGAAGTACTAAAACATCTTGCAAGTGCCTGAGGAAGAAGTCTTTGGCCTGGTTCACATATAACAAGGGAACACTGTGGTTGAATTTCCCTTGAGGGCTCCTCCTGGCGGCAGCTGCCACCATTCTGAATATTTGAGGTGCAGCGTGAGCGGGCCTTAGCTGTTCATCACATGCTAAGATGACAAGAGTAGGTTGTTGGAGTGGTTGACAAACCACCCACAACCCTAAAGCAGCCCATGGGTTCTGAGAGCCTTGGCAACCGCCCCAACAACCTGCCCTCGCTGGGTTCACACGTAAGAAACTGTGGCAGCTTAGATTGCCGGCCTGGCGCCCACAGATGCTGCAACCCACTGAAGCAACTAAGCCATGGTAGGCTATGGTGGTTGTGGGAACCAGGTCTGTGACTCTGAACCCCAGCAAGCTACAAGATCTACAGTAAACTATTCTTTGCCCTAAATCCACATTCTTTTTTACCCTGAAGTGCTTTTTCTCCCTCCATTTTACTTTTCTTTTTTAGGAACATAGGAGGATCGGAAGCTGCCAAGTCAGACTTTTGGTCCATCTAGCCGAGTATTGTGGACACTGACTGGCAATGGCTCCCCAGGTTTTCTTTCCTAGGTGTACCTGGAGAAGGTGGGGGACCTCCTGCATACAAAGCAGGTGCTCTACCACTGAGGATTACACTGAAGAGAACAACAGCCCAACAATGACAACTACAACTGCAACCGCAACAGATCCTATCTCAGTAGGAAAACTAGATACTGATGCTGGTGTCCCCTTCCTCTCCCATTTCAAAGTTGGATAAACTGGAAGGTGAAGGGTTTAAGCCTCTGCTTAAAAACTGGCCAGGTGTTAATGCTACTGACTTGAAAGAAAGCCTGCAGGTTGGAGGGGGAAGGTGCAGAAATAGAAGCCAGGCTCTTTCCAGAGGTGGTTAGAACAGGCTTAGGAAGAGAAGATGAAGCTACAGATCTCTCTCTCTCTCTCTCTCTCTCTCTCTCTCTCTCTCTAACACACACATGTATGTTTGTTTTCACATGAGTCAGCAACTTTAAAGAAGCGCTTCATACAGCACGCCAGGCCCACGCCTCCTATGCAAATACACCACACTCAAGGTTGAGTGACAGCTCGCCCTGTCATCCTCCCCATGGCAACCACACACACACGCACACACACAAGCACACTTGCCTGGCCCCAGAAAACAGTTGCAGCAGTAACTCTCGTGCTTCTGACAAAATACAGTGGCAGGTTGCAAGTCACCCTCCCAGAGGTAATTAAACCACCATGAATCAAACAGATGGCATTGAACCGCCCAGGAGGGACAAACTGCTGGGTCAGATGAAGGATCAAATGGGGACACCCAAAGCAACTGACACATCCCCTCGTCTCTCCAATTTAGAGGTCACCTCACCTACTGGGGAGGAGGGGAAAGTTGCTGTTGCTGGTGGGGTGGGGTTAAGAGGGAAGCCAGCATGGTCAACGATGATGGAGTTCTCGTCCAAAACATCTGGAGGGCAACAGGTTGGGGAAGGCTGCTCTTGAGTGTAATGGAGTTGCTGGGAACTGGCATGTATACCCCCACACACATGCAATACGGACCCCGAAGGACTATTTGCGGCAGACTGTACCACTTGTCCTGCACGGCCCCTGAACGGTCCTCAATGACAGGATGCTGCCTTTTCAAATGCCATCTTTTTCCCACATCCCGCTTCCTCCTTTCCTATAATTAATCATGGCTCCCTGCCATCATATATTGTAGAGCCCTGGAAAGGGGGTGAGACTTTATATGCGCACACCAACCCTAGGAATGTAGCAAAACTTTCTGAGCCAGAGAGGAAGAACAGTGTGGAACTTTTCATCTAGATAAGAAACCAGGGACAGAATACTCAGAATGAAAAATAAAAAACAAATCTTACTTGCACAGCTGTCTGTGTATTGATCATGTGTGTTAGGATGACAGCCTAGAGAACATAACTTTAAAAGGACCAACACCCTCCCCACTTTACAGAAAGTTCCGATCTGTCCGCCCAAGAAGATTTTCTCTTGCCTTAGGTGAGAGGCTATTTATAGAGTAGTTCTGCCCGCTTGCCAAACTAGGCTTGCCAGTCTGTAACTAAGCAGTCTCCATCTGTGACACTCATCTATAATACTGGGATATTGGGGGAAATGGATGCACCTTTGAAAATAATCAGACTAAAAAGGCTAGAAAGTTGATGAATATTTTTTAGTAAGTAACAAATTACTAAAATAACATAAGAAAAAATAGCAAGCTGGAAAGAAATTCTGAGAGTCTTGTCCCATGTTTTTGAATTAGCCAAGCTTTTGCTACACTGCTGTCAAGAACACAGCTTCTACAAGGCTCCTTCTATTGGAGCGGGGAGGGGGGGTAAGACATACAAAGTTCAGGAGCCCTTCCCCTGTGTTTCTCTGTACAGTTACTAGCTCCGTATGTGAAACTGGAAAGCTCCATAGCTTCATCCCTGGGAAACTCAATCCAGCAGCAGCTCTGCATCACACAAGGGAATGGGGCTCACTGCCATCTTCTCTGCTGGCATCCATCCTGGCCCACTATTCGCTTTGCTGGATGAGGCCTGCAGTTTGCTAATTTTCTTATTATTAATCATATACCAATGACAAAGAAACCAACATTTCCTGAATGAAGGTGGGTTTTCTGGCAACTAATCTTGATGGTTATGTGCTACCTCCAATATCAGAGGCAGTAAGCTGATATATATTATTTATTATTATTTATTACATTTGTATACCGCCCCATAGCTGAAGCTTCCTAGATAGATATAGAGATATAGATATAGATATATATAGAGAGAGAGAGAGAGAGAGAGATCAGTTGCTGGGGAACATGGATAGGAGGGTGCTGTTGCACTCATGTCCTGCTTCTGGGTCCCTGGTCGACAGCTGGTTGGCCTCTGTGTGAACAGAGCGCTGGACTAGATGGATACTTGGTCTGATCCAGCCAGTGATCTTATGTTCAAATTCTTGCCCAGCCAGTGACCCTAGGCCAGTGCATTCAACAGAGCTACTAGTCACGATGCCTCTAGAGAACTTCCAAGTTGAGAAACAGTCTACCTGGACACCAATTAATGTGGAACCACCGGGTGGGGTGGGGGGTACAGACTTCATGCCATGCCTGCAGTCTTCATGAATGCCCACGCTATGAAGCAGGAAGAAGGACTAGGTAGGTGAACACTGTCTCGTGCAGCTCCAAGGTTCTTTCTACATCCGTATCTCCCTGTCATTTCAATATGGCATACAAATGTCATAAATAAAGAAATCCTCATCCATAAACTGGAGGGAAACTGTGGCCTTATTGTAAAATTGCAGCTATTACAAAGTAATCAATAATGATCCATTTCTTTCAACCACTGTATAAATATGCTGCTTAGATTATCTGGAAGCCTTGAGCCTATTTCAGTATCTTTTACCTTGCAGCATGCAGTTTGTCCCATTCACTTCAGCCAGCTGTTTGTTTTATTACACTGCTACAAGTCTGCTACAGACACCTCTATGGTGTGGCATTCATACTTGTTCTTGGCTTGCAATACCCTAAACAATTTAGAACAGTTACCTCAAAGACTTTCTCTCCCTATAGGATCTTCAGGGGAGGCTTGTTGCCTGTGCCACACCTGCAGAGTCCCATCTCGCAACAACACAGCAATGGGACTTCTCTGTGGTGGCCCCATCCCTAATGACTTCCCATCTGTGATACCTCAGGCACTGATGATCATGTGCTTTTGATAATTACTAAAAACATACTTGCTTACCCTGGCTTTTCCCAAACATCAACTTATCTAAATGCTGTTATGTTTCTAGTGATGTATTGTTTTGTAATATGCCGTGAACCACTCGTGGATATGTTGTTAAATCCTATGGATTATGTGGATTCTCAGCAGGAGTTAAATAAAGATCTTGTCTCATTGCAGAATGCTAGACATGAGGTTGTTTCCCTCTCTTTCTTTTTCTTTTTAACATCAAACAGTTGCAATCAAATGCATTATGAGGCAATAATGCCAATTTAAAAGAGACTGGTTTTGGAGGGTTTTTGAAAAAGCAAGTCCCTGGATAGTTTCTACAACCAGCTCTTAGAATACCAAAAGTCTTTTGAATTCTCTTCTGGAATATTAGCCCTCTCAGTTTTAGTTTCTGGAACAAAACCTTAATACTGAAGGCAATTACCCTGCCACCAACCTCACTAACTCCTGCTAACTGAAACTCATAACTGGATAATGAACTTACAACAAGATGCTAATGAAGGATTAACAAGACACCAGATAAAAAGATTAATGGCCAGTCATTTGTATTCAGTCATTTTTGACACAGCCTGTCAGGTGAAAAGGGGTCAGGTCAAAAATCCCTACAGCAACAGAAAGGCAGCCTAGATAGAGCAAGGGCCTGGAACGCCTCCCTGTTCTTTATCCCAAGAGGACACAACAGTGCACCCAGGGATGACGAGAAGGGGGGAAGCCAGTACAAATTACCGGGGCCCAGTGGTCCAGAAGGGGCCTGGGACCCAACCATGTTGCATACATTTTTGTCGTTCTTAGAAGTATCATTATTTGTCAATTGTTTTTTACATCCATTGTAAAATCGGTGAATTTCAAAGAAAATAATAATGATATACAAAATTATGTCAGTTATTGGCCAATATAGGCACTAATCAACCAAACAACTACTAATTACATATGAAGAACAGAATATAATTATATTTTAATGTAATTCTTAACAAAATATAAATTTCATGTTCAAGGCACGCACAATTCTGAACAGTGGCTTGTGAACTTGTGCCATTTCCACGTATGTATCAAATTTGCAAGAAATTTTCTTTTGCCAATAAACCTTTTGAATAAACTAAGACAATTAAAACTTGAAATTCTTTTTCCAAACATAGTCATTGCTTTAAGGTTGTTCTGCGCCATACCAGTAACAGCGGCTCAAGCAGAATGCTCTTTGAGTTGTCTTTCTAGAACAGCCGGCTGGGCCAGGGAAGTGACTAATGCCTCTCTACGAGAGGGAGTGGTCCCAGGCTGTTTGAAGGAGGCGGTAGTGAGACCACTCCTGAAGAAATCTTCCCTAGACTCCGAAAATCTCAATAACTATAGACTGGTGGCAAATGTTCCATTCCTGGGCAAGGTCCTGGAGCGAGTGGCTGCAAACCAGCTCCAGACACTCTTGGATGAGACTGATTATCTGGATCCATTTCAGTCCGGCTTCAGGCCTGGCTTTGGCATGGAAACAGCCTTGGTCGCCCTGTATGATGACCTATGTTAGGAGAAAGACAGGGGGAGTGTGACTCTGTTGATTCTCCTTGATCTTTCGGCGGCTTTCGATACCAATGACCATGGTATCCTTCTGGGACGACTGGCTGAGTTGGGAGTGGGAGGCACTGCATTGCAGTGGTTCGCTCATACTTGGAGGGGCAGCTCCAGAAGGTGGTGCTTGGGGGACAATGCTCGGCCCCATGGATTCTCCAGTATGGGGTCCCACAGGGGTCAGTTTTGTCCCCCATGGTGTTCAACATCTACATGAAACCGTTGTGTGCGGTTATCCAGAGTTTTGGAGTGTGTTGTCATCAGTACGCTGATGAAACACAACTCTATTTCTCCTTTTCATCTTCATCAGGTGAGGCTGTGGATGTGCTGAACCAGTGCCTGGCTGTGACAATGGACTGGATGAGGGCTAACAAACTGAAACTCAATCCAGACAAGACTAAGATGCTATTAGTGGGTGGTTCTGCTGACCGGATAGAGGGTCTTCAACCTGTTCTGGATGGGGTTGCACTCCCCCTGAAGGAGCAGGTTCATAGCTTGGGGGTTCTCCTAGAACCATCCCTGCCACTTGAGGCTCAGGTGGCCTCGGTGGCACGGAGTGCGTTCTACCAACTTCAGTTGGTGGCCCAGCTAAGGCCCTATCTGGACAGGGATAACCTGGCTTCAGTTGTCTATGCTCTGGTAATCTCTAAATTGGATTACTGCAGTGCACTCTACGTGGGGCTGTCTTTGAAGGCGGTTCAGAAGCTGCAGCTTGTGCAAAATGCAGCCGCCAGATTGATAACAGGAACCAGAAGGTTCGAGCATATAAGACCTACTCTGGACCGCTTGCATCGGCTGCCTATACGTTTCCGAGCCCGATTCAAGGTGCTGGTTCTAACCTATAAAGCCTTACACGGCTTGGGACCACAATACCTGATGGAATGCCTCTCCCGACACAAACTTACCCGTACACTACGATCCACATCTAAGGTCCTCCTCCAGTTGCCTACTCCAAGGGAAGCACGGAGGGTGGCAACAAGGGAGAGGGCCTTTTCAGTGGTGGCCCCCCAATTATGGAATGATCTCCCCGACGAGGCTCGCCTGGCGCCAACATTGTTATCATTTCGGCGCCAGGTCAAGTCTTTCCTCTTCTCCCAGGCATTTAACAGCATATGTTGAAGGTTTTGTGTTGTTGTTGTTGTTGTTGCTGTTGTGCTTTGACCCAGAATTGTTGTCTTTAAATGATATTGTAATTATAACTTGTTGTTATGCTTTTTATGGTTTAAAATTTTGTATATCAGGTTTTTTTTTAATGTTCAATGTTTTTAATTTTTGTAAACCGCCCAGAGAGCTTCAGCTATGGGGTGGTATATAAATGGAAATAATAATAATAATAATAATAATAATAATAGACGTATTAAGGTCTACAATGGCCCAAAACCAATTGGCAGATTTAGGTCTACTGTCAGTTGAGGCTGAATTAGCGAGAACGTGTGATTTTTCTGAAGTTATTGATTTATTTCCTGTAGTAGTAGTAGTAGTTTATTTGCATATGGCACAATGGCCTTTACAATCAATACACATACACAACCTCCACGGGTCTCCCCCTCCACAACCGAGGGCCACCCCATCCTTCAGCATTTCCATGCCACTTAAAAAAATATTCTATACAAACTGCTATTTAAATAAAGTTATCCCCTTTACAATCAACTCCTTCTTGCAATAAAAAGTTTCTTCTAATCTTTTGTGCTGCTACAGCAAATTTTGCCACCTTTCTTGTAATTGCCACATCATAGTCAGCCAGAATTTTCAAAGTAAGGTCTCTATTTGATAAGCCCTCCCTTTTTTCCAAAATTTCTTTTAGAAAACGCACCCTGATATCTTGATACAATGGGCAGTAGAGGAGGTAATGTACAAGGTTTTCAACCTCCTCTGCACCGCAAATACAATTTCTTTGTGCATATGGGATCCCCTTGTATTTTCCCTCCAGGCAAGCTGTCACTGTAGTTTGGAAACTGAGAGCCGTAAATGCTTTTCTCAGTCTTGGAATTGTTAACTCTCGCAAGTAGTATGAACGATATTGCTCCCCTTTTACCATACTGTACCAGGGTGAGAACCGCTGTCGTTGACTTGCTTGGACATTACAAAGCGTGTCTAGCTCAAAAATTCTATTTCTAATACTCACACTGTTATGGCAGACCAATACTTGAGGTTCGTTAAAATAGAAATGCGCCAATTCCAAAAAACTTTGTGCCCACCCTCCCTTCCTAAGCTGTTCCTTAAAATATAAATTAGGGAGACTATCTTCCTTCATACTCATTATTTTTTTCCCGTACAGTAAAAAAGCCTTATGTGGGCGGGCCTTGATGGAGGGAAGATCCACTTCCATTCTCAATAGGGCTGCAGGGACTCCCTTGGGAAGAGCCAGCAGTTCTTTCAGGAATTTATTTTGTATCCTTTCCAATTCATCAGACTTCCTCACACCCCACAGTTCCGCCCCATAAAGCAGTTGCGGAAGTACCTTTGCCGTAAACAGTTTCAATATAGGTTCAACCAATAGGCCACCTTTCTGCCTACCATAGTCAAGGATTGCTCTTGCCGTTGTTTCAGCTGACAATTTAGCCGCATTGACCTGAGTTTTCCAGCTCCCATTATAAGAAAAGTGTACCCCTAAATATTTAAAGCTGTCACACTGTTCAATTTGTTGACCATCCACCCTACAGGTATGGTAAAACTTTTTCTTTGCAAACATCACCACCTTTGTTTTTGCATAGTTAATCATTAGCTTCTCTTCTTTGCATATTTTCCCCAATTTCCTTAGGAGTCTTCTCAGTCCAACTTGTGTATAGGATAATAGGCCATGTCATCTGCATACAGCAGAATTTGTAACTTTTTGTGTCCTACAGTAGGGGGGAAAACAGTCCATTGCAGTTAGATCCTCTACTAAGTTGTTGATATAGAAGTTAAATAGGAAAGGAGCTAGTAGGCATCCCTGTCTGACGCCCCTTTTTATGTTGATTTTTTCTGACAACTCCCCCTAATCCAATTCTCACCCTTGCATCAGTGTGGGAGTATAGTTTTTGTATTAACATTAGTAATAGTTTATCTATGCTTGTCTGCGCAAGTTTGTTCCGGAGGCGATCCCTGTCCACGCTGCCAAAGGCTGCGGCAAAATCAACAAAAGCCACATACAAGCTCCCTCCCACCATGCTACGATATTTTTCAATCAAATGCTGTAAAACATAGCATTGGTTTACCGTACTAATTCCCCTCCTGAAACCCGCCTGTTCCTTTGCTAGGATGTTAGAATCCTCCTCCCACTGCAAAAGCTTATCCAACAGGTGTCCGCTATATAATTTAGATGTTATGTCTAACAGGCTAATAGGCCTATAGCTTTTGGGGTCAGTTTTCTTTCCTTTTTTGTATATTGGTACAATAATGCTGGACTTCCAACCTTCTGGGATTTTTCCTGTCAAATTGATTTGGGTAAACAGTTTTGCCAATATTGGGGCCCACCATTCTGCATTTTCTTTGAACAATTCTGGGAGGAGCATATCTTCTCCTGGCACCTTGCCGTTTTTTAAAGAGTTTATTAATCCCCTAACTTCTTTAGCTGTTACTTCTGGCCAATCCGGCAGATCAATATTTACTTGGCCCTCCTCCCAAGATTCTGTACCATCAAAAATATTCCCAAAATGGGCTTGCCAAGATTTTGCTGGAATTTGCATTTCCAGATACATATTTGCATCTTTCCAGAATTTCACCTCTTTCCTCTGTTTAACTGCCTGTGCTAACTCCTCCCATTTTTTCCCATATATTCTACCTTTTTCTTCCTCAGTAGTGCTCTGTATGACGCTCGTTTTTTAATTAGTAGCCTACCCAGGATACTAAAGTTGTTACTCCTTACCTTCCTACTTAGCCTCATTAGCTCTTTCTTTACATGCCTGCATTCTCTATCAAACCAGCCCGCGCTCCTATTTCTGTACTTTTTCACTATGCTAGTCCGAGTCAAATAAGGTTTTAATAACTCCATGATTTCCTGATAACCCTCCAAACTTTCTGCTGTCCCTTTGATAACTTTATCTTTAATTTCCCTCAAAGTTGGTCCATTCAGTAAGTCTGTCAGCTTTGCACTTTGTACTTCTGACCATTTAACTCTTCTACCCCCACTAGGGGCCGGTTCAATTTGATATAATGATTTTCCCCCTCCCCCTCAAACACTCCAATTGCATATCCAGTTTAATTGGGTAGTGATCGCTCTCCGGCCTACACTCTACTGCGAAGGATCTTACCTTTTCCAGTAAATTGGGGGAGATTACAAAATAATCCACCACACTGGCCCCTCTTGTTGAAAAATATGTGAATTGGCCCATAGTCTTATCCACCATTATCATCAGCAAGTGCCTGTATACTAGCAGAGCCAATTTCTTCCCATTCTTGTTTATTTTTTTATCACGGGAAAACCTCTCCAACATCTCTCCCTCCTCCAGGTTAGCTGGCACCCATCTTTGCAAAATATTGTTTGTCTGTCCCATTCTTGCATTTAAATCGCCTCCTAGGATTATTTAGGGACTCTCATTATACTCCGCTATTTCTTCTAGCACCGTCTCCAGGGCCACCCAGCCTAGGGAGTCCACCACTTTGACAGGAGGTATATATGCGTTGATACAATACAAAGATGTACCATTGGAGAATATAATCCTAACTGCGAGTACACCCTTGCTGGCCTGAATTTCTGCCATCTGTTCCACATTACCTAATTCCACAAACACCAATATGGCAAGGCCCCCACTTTCCCTCCCAAACTTTAGCTGTCTTTTTGCTGGTTTAACAAAAATTCTAAAACCTTAAAATTGCAACAGTGAGTCCTCCTCCACCCAGGTCTCCTGTAATAAAATGACTGAGAACTGTTGTAAATATTCTTTGAACTCCCTGTCCACTAATTTCCCTGCCCATCCAGCTATATTCCACGAGACTATGTTCAGCGTCTCTCTCCCCCAACCATCTATTGCCTCACTTGGTCATTTCCTCTGTGGTACCTCCCATTTCTTCTCTCTTTTCTTCTCTTTTTCCATGGTACTATTTGGGGGGGGGGGGGCTCGGGAAGATATTGGCATTTACTTGTGGCACACTATTCTCACAAGAGGGGCTTGATGTCCTCTTCATCAGGGAATACAGAGTTTGCTCCAGATGATCTAATTTCCCTACAGTGTTTTCTTCTACTTCATAACTCATCCGATCAAAGTCAGTTATTTTTACTTCTTCTTCTTTAGGCATCTGGGCCAATAGTGCAGCCAGTTCTTCTGGAAGTCTTGAACTCACCTCCCCCTTCTCATGACCATTTACCCCCTTCATCCCATGCAATGCCCCTACTATTTCCTGGAGGATACTAAGGTTAAACACCATTTCGTCTTGATCCTTTGGCTGCAAGCTTTGGAAGTGGTTCACTAACTCTAATACCTCCCCTTCTTGTACCTCTATCCCACTGCCATTTCTTGTGCCAAACCTTTTATCCCTGCATACACCCCCTCGGGGTACTGTCTGTTTCTTTTCATTCTCAGCAATAGAGGGGATAGTCTCACTACCAATACCTGACCTTAACTTCCCACCTTTTGGTTGAAACAGCTTAGTCCCCCGCGGGTTTCTTAACAGCGGGCTTATGTTAGTCTGTCTAAAATACCTGGTGAGGCCAATCCCCTGGGTCTCTAGCAGGGTTTTTTTCCTTAACAAATAGTCAATACTGCACTTATCTGCAAAAGTTACTAGTGCCTGTATGCTTTCCCAATGTACTTCTATATATTCAATCTCTATTACATCCCTCGGTCTAATCCATTCTAGCCCCAATTGCTAGAGCACATATATGAGAGATTTATCTTTATTTGCAATTGGCTGCCATATACTAATATAGGGGAGATTTGTGAAAACTAATTTTTCCTTCATTAGAATTAGCGAATACTGCTCTACTTTTCCTCCCCCCCCCGTCATCTTGCTATCTACTTGCTTTATTATATTTTCAACCTTTAAGTGTTCCGACTGAGCTACACATATATTATTTTCTATATTCTTTTGTGCTCCAATCGTCTTTTCATTTTTCCCTAAGACCTTTCTCTGACAGATATCTTTGTTATTCCCATTTCCTTCTAGCTTGTCCGCCAGTATTTTGAATAGCGGTGCATAATTCAGTCCCTTAACTTTCTTCCTAACTTTTCCTCTATTTGCCTTGCTGCTCCTCATAACCTTCACCAGGATTTCCCCTTGGTTCATTTTCTTTTTCCCACCCTTTTTGGTAATGTTTCGCTTTACACTTTGTCCCCGTTTGCCCTTCCACCTCTTATCATCCCCCTCCCCCTTCTCAACTCTTGCTACTGAATTTACCACCTGTACCTCTAATTCCGCCGCTAAAAATTCCAAATGTGCAAAGCTCGTAAACCTCCACTGTGATAAATATGATACAGTAAATTTCACAAAATGCAACTTTCCTAAATCAATTGTTTTAAAAATGAATAAAGTTGCAATTTGGGGATTTTGGGTACACTTTTATTTTATTATGATAAAGTATATATTTTAATTTTTTTACTTATTCTTTAATTACAAATGGTTAAATGGTCTACATGCTTTTTTGTAGCAAAACAAAAGGCTCTTTTGCAGCAGGGTTGTCATTACAAAGAACTGCTCAACTGAAACGATCCACATGGAAGGCCATAGAAACCGCCAGAGGGACAACTGAGTGGGAAGGAGCGATTTCTTTTCAGTCTAACAGATCCCTATGCACATCTTTCCCTCTTGCCTGCAATGTGTTCCCCAAAATCACTGGAACAGGCACCAAACCTTAGGACCTCTCCAAGAGAAAATGCGCATGCTCCTCCTGTAGCCGTTCTCAATTCTTTCTGAGATGTTTCCTACTTGCATTGATTGTTTCTTGATCTTATAACATTACAGGGATCATCCTTTCTGAGGGGCCCCCCAAAAAAAATTTCACCAGGGCCTGAACCTGCTCTCGGCTGCCCTGAGCGCACCCTCCAGCCACACGGCCTGTTTAGTAGTCATGCCCCCCAGCAGCCAGCAAGTCACAGTCGAAGGCTTCTAACCACGGGGGCTGCTTCCATGACTTTGGGTAATCCTATTTAGAAACCATATGCTTGAAGTTGGATCCCTGCACTGAGCAGGGTGTTGGACTCGATGGCTTTATAGGCCCCTTCCAACTCTACTATTCTATGATTCTATGAATTGGTGTTATGTGAAGAACTTCCTCTTGGTTGTTCTGAACCCACCCCCAAACCTGATCAAGAATTTATTTTTTAAAAAGGTCCTCTTGTTTACTCCCGCCCCACTATTCCCCATTTTGCACATCTCTACCATGTTCCCTGCTCCATTGTGTTTTTTTCTTAATTAAAAAGCTTCAAACATGTATGCCTTTGCCTTACTTTTCTATCTTCCTCACCTTCAAAGAGCTCAGAGCAATGTACAGGGCCTCACAACTATCCTATGAGGTAGATTAGGATAACCATGGCTGAGTGGGGGCTCTGAGCCCACATCTTCATTCTTTTCCCTGCTGGCTTTCACAGAGATGTTCCAATAACTTGATCATTTTTGCTGTCCTTCTATAGCTCTTTAAGATTTTTTGTGATGGGGTGACTAAACTGTACACAATTATCTTAAGTGTGACAGTACCATAGATTTACATAATTGCTTCATGGTACCTGCAAATTTATTTTCAATCCATTTCACAAAACACAACCAAAAACACCTGCTTGATTCCATTCTTTGGCCTTTAAACTCACATACATTTTCTACCCATGAAAACAATCCTGGGAATACCACATTCAATGCCCGATGTATTAAAAGGTTGCCATCGACCTCAGATAGCCACAGCCTTTGCAAAGGCACCAGTCTCAAGTCCACAATCCCATAGCACATCAGGAGAAACTAAAACAGAAGGAGTTTGAAGGCTGGGGACACCTGTCTTTACAAACAAATCAAGCTAAGATGTCTGGAGACGATCCGACTGTTTACTGGTGACGCAAATGGGCATAGAAATAATTATCTTGAAGGAATTAATTTTTATCCCATAGGCATCCTTTTCTCTTTCTTTCTTTCTTCTTTATCAAATCAGAACAAGCTGTTCCTTCCTCGCTCACTCCAACCAAATAACAAAACAACAATCTTGAGACAGCCAGATGCAAAATACAGTCACTAAGAATTTAAGATGTTAATCTCAATCAACAGGCATTTAAGACTAAAAGCAATAACCATTCTGAGGACAGGAAAGAAAAAAAAAACAGTGAGGAAATAGAGCGCTGCAGGGCATGGCTGCTGAGAAACTCCAGCATTCCTCAAACCATCAGATGGTGAGGGGATCTCCTTCGGAGATAGTAAACCTCACACATGCAACAGCAACGCACACCTTTATCATCAGAAAGAAACACTCATCTCCGTAAATAATGCCACCATTCCATAATCTTCCAACTTCTCACAGAAGAAAGTAGGGGCATCTATGTAACATCCACATTCCTGTACCACAGACCATTTTAAATGCTGTACCCACCCTTCAATGCAAGTATCCCGAAGGGATGTGAGGAGCATTCAAAGCAGGCCCTTTTCAGATTTAACCTCTAGAGACTGCAGGGAGTTGGTGCCACTGATGGTGAGGGCAATGTTGGAATGTATTTTGTGACCACAGCTGCATACGAAAAAGATGAGAAGGATCTCACATTGTTATTCTGAAAAATGTATGACAAGTATAACATTGTTTTAACTTGGTTTTAAAGGCTGCTAACTTTTGGCTTTAACTACTTAAAATTTAACTGTTACAAATATAAACTCTTAATATGGCTGCGTACCTAGGTCTGGACCAACACTCACTCCGCTTCCGTTATGTCATCCAAAGCCTGCCTGCCTGCCTCCTGGTCTTCACTGCTGCCACCACCACTACCACCACCACCACCCTCCAGAGGATTTCAGCCTGGCAGACTGCCACTCCCTGCAGGACCAGGCTCCCAGGTACTGAGCCAGCTGCTGTGGACAATTACATCAGTCCCCCTCCCTTCCTGGGAGGGATATTTAAGCTGCTGGCTGAGGGGGCCTGGGAAAGCCATCAACCTGCAGGAGAGGAGAGGAGAGGAGAGGAGAGGAGAGGAGAGGAGAGGAGAGGAGAGGAGAGGAGAGGAGAGGAGAGGAGAGGAGAGGAGAGGAGTGTGCCTGCCTGCCTGCCTGCCTGCCTGCCTGCCTGCCTGCCTGCCTGCCTGCCTGCCGGCTTTATGTTTTTGTCTTTATTTTGTTTGTTTGTTTGTTTGTTTTTTCCCCTTTCCCCAGGCTTGAGCTATGTGCCTGGGAGGGAGGATACAGGGCCAGGTGGGGGGATCTGAGGGGAGCACAATCAGGGTAGTGACGGGTAGAGGGAGATATGGCGTTGTGAGGAGGACTTGCCAGGTTAGGGGAACAAGGCCCAGACAGTTAATGGCTGTGCCTTGTTCTGGTCCCCCTCACACCCACAGGCTTGTTGGTTGCCTTATCAGCCAGCCCTCAGGCTTCCGGGTGCTGCTTTTAAATGCCAGATCAGTGCATAATAAGATCTCCCTCATCCACGACTTAATTGTGGATGAGGCAGCCGATCTGGCATGTATAACCGAGACCTGGGTGGGAGAGCAGGGAGGAGTTAGTCTCTCCCAGTTATGCCCACCCGGGTACTTGGTTCAGCATCAGAGTAGAGGGCTGGGGGGGGGGGGGGGGTTGCTGTGGTCTATAGGAATTCCATCCCCCTCTGCAGGCTCCCTGTCCATGTGACTACTGGTCTGGAGTGTTTGCACCTTGTGTTGGGCCAACGGGACAGATTAGGGATTCTGTTGGTGTACCGCCCACCCCGCTGCTCAACAGACTCCCTAGCTGAGCTGACAGAGGTGGTCTCTGGTGTACTGTTGAGGTCCCCCAGACTCTTGGTTCTGGGGGATGTCAACATTCATGCCGAGAGCACTTTATCTGGGGCAGCTCAGGATTTCATGGTCTCCATGACAACCATGGGACTGTCCCAACATACCATCGGCCCAACGCATGTAGCAGAGCACACTCTAGACCTGGTTTTTTCAACTGGACATGGAGATGGGGATCTGAAAGTGGGGGACTTTACATCAACCCCTCTGTCATGGTCAGATCACCACCTGCTGAGGTTTAGACTTACAGCGGCTTTTCCCCTCTGCAAGGGTGGGGGACCCATTAAGATGGTCCGCCCCCGGAGGCTAATGGATCCAGATGGTTTCCAGAGGGCTCTGGGGAGTTTTCCGGCTGATAGGGCTGGCTCTCCTGTCGAAACCCTGGTTGATCTGTGGAATGCAGAAATGACCCGGGCAGTTGACACGATTGCTCCTGAGCGCCCTCTCCTGTGTAGAGCTCGAACGGCTCCGTGGTATACCCCGGAGCTGAGAGTGATGAAACAAAACAGGAGACGGCTTGAGGGCAGATGGAGACGAACTCCTGATGGATGCAATCAAACACTGGTAAGTGCTTATGGTAAGCTGTATTCAGGGGCAGTGAGGGCAGCAAAAAAACAATACTTTGCTGCCACTATTCAATCATCAACCTGCCGCCCAGCAGAGCTTTTCAGAGTTGTCCAGGGGCTTTTACATGCTGGCCCCAAGGACATGGTAGAACCATCTGAGGCCCGTTGTAATACATTTGCTGGGCACTTCCAGAATAAAATCTCTGGCATCCGTCAGGTCTTAGACTCCAGTGTTATAGCAGATGAATCTAGTGAGGTATTCAGAGCACAGGCTTGTCCTGTTTCCTTGGATGAGTTTCAGTTGGTGCAGCTCGAGGATGTTGACAAGGTGCTTGGACAGGTTCGTGCAACCACTTCCATATTGGATCCTTCCCCCTCTTGGCTAATAAAAGCTAGCAGGGATGGAACAACTGGCTGGGCCAGGGAAGTGATTAATGCCTCTTTGCAAGAGGGAGTGGTCCCAGGCCTCCTGAAAGAGGCGGCAGTGAGAACAATCCTAAAGAAATCTTCCCTGGGCCCTGAAAATCTTAATAACTACAGGCCAGTAGCAAATGTTCCATTCCTGGGCAAGGTCCTGGAGCGGGTGGTTGTGAGCCAGCTCCAGGCACTCTTGGATGAGACTGATTATCTGGATCCATTTCAGTCGGGTTTCAGGCCTGGTTTTGGTACGGAAACAGCCTTGGTCGCCCTGTATGATGACCTATGTCGGGAGAAAGACAGGGGGAGTGTGACTCTGTTGATTCTCCTTGATCTCTCAGCGACTTTCGATACCATCGACCATGGTATCCTTCTGGGACGACTGGCTGAGTTGGGAGTGGGAGGCACTGCATTGCAGTGGTTCCGCTCCTACTTGGTGGGTCGACTCCAGAAGGTGGTACTTGGGGAACATTGCTCAGCCCCGTGGATTCTCCAGTATGGGGTTCCGCAGGGGTCAGTTTTGTCCCCCATGCTGTTCAATAGCTACATGAAACCGTTGAGTTCAGTCATCCGGAGTTTTGGAGTGCGTTGTCATCAGTACGCTGATGACACGCAGCTCTATTTCTCCTTTTCATCTTCATCAGGTGAGGCTGTGGATGTGCTGAACCAGTGCCTGGCTGCGACAATGGACTGGATGAGGGCTAATAAACTGAAACTCAATCCAGACAAGACTGAGACGCTGTTAGTGGGTGGTTCCGCTGACCGGATGGAGGGTGTTCAACCTGTTCTGGATGGGGTTGCACTCCCCTTGAAGGAGCGGGTTCGTAGCTTGGGGGTTCTCCTAGAACCATCTCTGTCACTTGAGGCGCAGGCGGCCTCAGTGGCACGGAGTGCCTTCTACCAACTTCGGTTGGTGGCCCAGCTACGTCCCTATCTGGACAGGGCTTCAGTTATCCATGCAATGCACTCTACGTGGGGCTGCCTTTGAAGGTGATTCGGAAGCTGCAGCTTGTGCAAAATGCAGCAGCCAGATTGAAACTGGAACCAGTAGGTTCAAACATATAAGACCTACTCTGGCCCACTTGCATTGGCTGCCTGTATGTTTCCGAGCCCGGTTCAAGGTGCTGGTTTTAACCTATAAAGCCTTACACGGCTTGGGGCCACAATACCTGATGGAACGCCTTTCCCGACATGAACCTACCCGAACACTACGTTCAACATCTAAGGCCCTCCTCCGAGTACCTCCTCCGAGGGAAGCTCGGAGGTCGGCAACAAGAGAGAGGGCCTTCTCTGTGATGGCTCCCCAATTGTGGAATGATCTCCCCGACGAGGCCCGCCTGGCGCCAACATTGTTATCTTTTCGTCGCCAGGTCAAGACTTTCCTTTTCTCTCAGGCATTTGGCAATATCTGAGGAGCCTGGGTTTGTTTTGTTTTGTTTTTGTAGTTTTTTGAAGTGATGAAATGGTTTTTAAATGTACAGATTGTGTGTATGTTGTATGTTTTTGCTGTTTTAATTTTTGTATATTGTTTTTAATTGTTTTTAATCCTATGTAAACCGCCCAGAGAGCTTCGGCTATGGGGCAGTATACAAATGTAATAAATAAATAAATAAATAGCAAAAAAAGAGGTTGACTGGAAATGCCAGGAGGCCATCAGAAATGGTATGTGGGCTCTGTTTGGATGACATGTTGCACAGGTCTGCAACAGAACATCATTCCCAAGCCACCCCCAGACCTGGAACCTTGTTGAAGACCAGCTGGCAACATCTGAAGCAGCCAGTACTGAAAGCATCGGTAACTATGTGGCAATAGCAAAGTCAATTATACCAGGATCCCAATTATACCAGAAAGCTCCAAATGCTCCCCTCACATTCCAGAAGTTCCGGCGTAGTCATAGACCATGAAAAGCCACCCAGGTTCCTGCCTGTCAACTTCCATCCCTTTTTACAAATCCATAGCATTATGTCATACAGCCAAGTTGGGGATGCTACTGTTAACTTTTTAATAAACATACATAAAGCAAAAACATGAAGACTCTTTGCTTCTCTTAAAGTTATAAATACACATCTATGCTTTGCTAACCCTAAATTGGGGCAGAAGCAAACAGAAAAGGCTTGGTTGCCATGATAACACATTAGTCCTCATGAGGAAATCTGGATTCTCACACTGCCTTCAGCAGGCTAAAGCACATTTCCCCCCAAGAATCCTGCTCACATTTGGCTGAGCATGTCATAAAGCCAGTAGGTCTCCAATGTGCTGCCTGTGGACATCAGTATTCCCACAGATACAACCCTTGGTGCCCACCAGACTCTCTGGCTCAATTCGGACAACACGTTTAACAACTGTGGGTTGTTGCTTCAACAACCCATTGCATTGTTAAACATGTTGTCCGAATTCAGCCACACAACGGAGCAACAACCCACAGTTGTTAAAGTAACAACTGAGATGAACAACTCATTTGCGAGTTGTTGGGGGATTTTACAACTGACAAACGTGTTGTCCGAATTGAGGCATTGTTGAAGCAACAACCATGAGTAGTTGAGCAAGGAAAATCAGAGAGCGGAGCGGCAAGAGAGGCAGAAAGCGGGCGGCCGCTCAAGCACGCTCACAACAGAGACCCGGCTTCGCCGCCATAGCAACCAGGACGCCCGCCTCCCCCACCAGGCAGCCAGCACGGAGCTCAACAAGGGGCCAGCTCCTGCAAGCACTCACGCAGGGTGCCCAGTCAGCTACCCAAACGGACAGGGAAGCACACCAGAAGGGCACTACGGCAAAGGGGGGGGGGGGAGGGGGAGACGGAATAAGCAACAACCCCAGGCGCCCTGGAGCAGGGGGCAGCCCCACACACACACCAAGAGGGGAACAACACCCCATCCAAAGTAGACCCCCACTGCACCGCCACCTCCACCCTCGCATCACCCAAAAGGACGAGGACAGGGGAAGTGGCGACCAGAGAGCCCCCCCTCATCCGCCCAACATGGCTGGACAGTGAGCCATTGCCGGGCCCCGAGAATCCCGTTGGGGAGCGTCGTGCCCGTGCGGCAGCGTCCCGGGTGCATGAAAGCATCAGTGCCTGGATCTGGCTGTGCTACCCCCACCCCCTGTGAGCGTTGGCTGTGGAGTTCCATCTCTGGACTGGCATCCCTCCCTGGCATGCCGCCCCTCTCCACCTCATCCCCTTGGCACGTTCCGTGCTTGGCTCCCTGGGGGTGTGGCCTCGGCCGTCCCCTCTTCACTGCTGTGCCTTCCAGCCGCCTCCTCCCTTCCCAGGGGCAACTGTCCTTTCTGTAGGTTCTGCCCTGGCATAGTGGTGCCCATGTGCCTTATTGCCCATGTCTGGTCTCCCTGCTGAATAAAGTTTTCTACGCCACCCCACTCGCGTCTTCTTTCCTGTGTGTGCGGAAGATGCTCTAGGAGGGAGGTGGGGGGGTTGGGGCGTGGGTGCCAACGTTGGAATTGCAGCGCTGGGCGTGTGGTGCGACTATTGTATTGGTGCTGCCGTCCCTCCTGGCTGCCTCTTTGCCCGAGGCTGCTGAGTTCCGCCCACTGACTGAGGCAGCCAATGGGGTTTGGGAGGCGTGTCCTGCATCGGCTTCAATGGCAGCGCCCATGGTTTTCGGCCGCAGTGCCTTCTGTGATACCTGCTGGAGGACTAACGGGGTTTGGTAGGCGAGGAAAATGGCGGCCGAGCTGTCAGTCAGAGCCGAGTAGGCAATCTGCAACCGGGGTGGTAGCCGATTCCTTGCAGCCCCTGCTGCAGCGCGTTGTCTGTAGATCACCCACTTTTCCAACAACCGTCAGTAAGTAACTCAACAAATGCAGGTTGCTTACCTGTAACTATAGTTCTTCGAGTGGTCATCTGTGCAGTCACACATATGGGCTCGCGCCGGCGCCGAGCCCGCATCGGGAAACTTCTTTAGCTAGCCTAGGATTTAGGCGGGAACCCCTCCCCCCACCGTCCTACCGCGCATGCTCAGGGTCCCTGCCTACCTCAGTTCACTGAGACCGCTCAGCCTCGCGACTAAGGCAACACAGTTGAAAACAGATAGCTAGACATTCACGAGCATGCTGGAACCAACTTGACAATCAGAAAAGCGATGCCAAGAGGGGATGGCGGGTGGGTTGTGTGACTGCACAGATGACCACTCGAAGAACTACAGTTACAGGTAAGCAACCTGCATTTCTTCTTCGTGGTCTCTGTGCATCACACATATGGGCGAGTAATAAGCCAACTTACCGGAGGTGGGAAGGCACGCTGGTTGATTATTGACATATTGACGAAAGGACAGCTCTACCAAACGGTAGTGCTTCACGAAAGTAGAGGCATTCGACCAAGTCGCCGCCTTGCACAGTTCTGGAATAGTTGCCCCATGGAGAAGTGCAGTCGACGCAGCCTGTCCCCTGGTGGAATGAGCAGTTAATGCAAGGGGTGTTTCCTTGCCCAGGAGCTGGTAAGACAAAGCAATAGTGCTGACGATCCATTTGGAAAGACGCTGAGAGGACACTGGTAAGCCTTTGTTCTTTCCTCCAAAGCAGATAAAGAGTTGGCGAGACTTGCGGAACTCTTCTGAACGAGACTTGTAGAAGGCTAAGGCCCTTCTAACATCAAGAGCATGTAACGTGGAACACAACGGATCGGACGACGCTTTGAAGAAGGTAGGTAGGACAATGTCCTGGTTTATATGAAAACTAGAAGCAACTTTGGGAACAAAGGAAGGAGGAGGACGGAGTACAACCTTGTCACGAAAAAACTGTGTATAAGGGGGGTCCACGAGCAGCGCTGTAAGTTCAGACGCTCGTCTAGCGGACGTAATTGCCACAAGGAAAACAGTCTTAAACGTTAACAAACGAACATTAGTTGTAGCCAACAGTTCGAACGGTTTAGAGGACAACGCACTTAACACCAGCGAAAGGCTCCACTGCGGAACAAGAGGGCGAGCTGGTGGGAATAGATTGTGTAGGCCCCTAAGAAAAGCCTTAGCAAGGGGGTGAGTAAATGCTGAAAAACCATCAATTAAGGAATGGTGGACTGCAATAGCCGCTAGGTAAACGTGGATAGATGAGAGCTTCAGTCCAGCAGTATGAAGAGAATGTAGAAATGCGATAACGTTAGTAATATTGGCTGAGTAACCATCAAAACCGTTAGCCAAGGCAAAAAGTTGAAAGCGTTTCTACTTAGAGAAGTATGAACGCCTAGTAGAGGGCTTCCTAGACGCCTCTAAAATGGTCTTTACACCCTCAGGAAGCGCTAGCCCCTGCCAGAGGGCTGGAGCCTCCAAGCCGTTAGGCGCAACGTTTGCACATCCGGGTGTAGGATCCGGCCGCCGTCCTTGGACAGGAGGTCTGGAATGATAGGAAGACGCCACACTCGATGTGCGGCTAGTCTGCGTAGAAGCGTGAACCACGCTTGTCGTGGCCACCATGGTGCTATCAGAATAGCATTGGCGTGATAGCGTTGTGCTCGTGTGACCGTCCGTGCTATCAGTGGGATTGGAGGAAACATGTATAGAAGGTCGTGCGACCAGTCCCAGAGGAAGGCGTCCCCGAGGGACCCTGGTCCTATCCCTGCCCTGGAGCAATAAGCTGGGCAGACCTTGTTGGTTGGAGTTGCAAATAAGTCGATGTGGGGTGTGCCCCAACGCGCAAAGAGACGGTCCAACACTCGTGGAGCTAGCTCCCATTCGTGAGTTTCTCTGAAAGAACGGCTGAGTTCGTCCGCTTTGATGTTGTTTGTTCCGGCAATGTGTAGGGCTGACAGACGCATGTTTTCTGTAATCGCCCAGAGTAAAATGTCCATGGTTAGGCGAAGCAGACACGGGGAGCGAGTACCCCCTTCTTTGTTGAGATACCACACGACAGAGGTATTGTCGGTGAGTATCCGCACGTGATGGCCTTGCAGCCGAGGGAGAAAGGCCTGTAGAACTTTCTTGACTGCCAGAAGTTCTAACATGTTTATATGCAGGCGGCTCTCTAAAGGTGACCATCTTCCTTGTATGGCCAGATCTTCCAGGTGTGCTCCCCAACCCCGCAGTGACGCGTCGGTCGTGACGATCCGGGAGGGACCGGGATCGACAAAGGGCATCCCTCGCGACAGGTTCGATGGATCGGACCACCAAAGGAGCGAGTGCTGCACGTGAGCCGGGATGGTGAGTACTACCCTGCGCAGGTCTTGTGAGGGGGCATAGCGGTGTAAGAGGAGTTGTTGCAGAGGATGCATGCGCAGTCTCGCCCACCGGATTACGAAAACTGCCGCCGCCATTAGGCCTAGCAGGCGCAAGATTACGAGCGCTGTTGCCCGAGGGCTGACGCTCAACCTGGCTGCTAATTGCTGTAGCACCTCCAACCTGTCTCGGGGAAGAAAGGCTCTCCCGACGGAAGAGTCCAGATGAACTCCGATGAACTGGAGCATTCTTGACGGCCGGAAAACCGATTTCTCGTAATTTATTTGTAGGCCTAGGGACGAGAGAAGTGACTCCACCGTGCGAACGTCGGTGGCTGCTTGGCGTAGAGAGGGAGAAACGACCAGCCAGTCGTCCAGATAAGGATAAACTTCAATGTCGATGGACCGGAGGTGGGCACAAACTGCTGCCATGCATTTGGTAAAGACCCTGGGTGCTGTTCTCAACCCAAAGGGGAGAACTGAAAATTGGTAAATGTGGGTCCCTATGTTGAAACGAAGATATTTTCGATGTTCGGCACGGATAGCGATGTGAAAATAGGCGTCTTTGAGGTCGATCAGCGTGAACCAACTGTTCCGTTTCAAGAGTGGCAGGATCATTGCAAGCGTGATCATGCGGAACTTCTGGGGTTTGATGAATTTGTTCAACGCCCTGAGATCCATAATAGGACGAAGTCCCCCGTCCTTTTTGCGCACTGTAAAATAACGGGAATAAAATCCGTCGTTTAGCTGAGATCTTGGTATCTTTACAATAGCGCCTTTTTGTAGAAGGGCCTGCGTTTCTTGGAGTAGTATCTCTGACGGAGGCGTAATTTTTACAGTGCCCAAAGGAGGAGGGACTTCAAAGTCTATTGCATAGCCGTCTAAGATGATCTGAAGAACCCACTGGTCAGTGGTAATGGACGCCCAGGTATGGTAGAATGGCTGGAGTCTGTTGACAGTCAGGATGGGACTCGGTAGGGAGAAGTCAAAGACGGCGCTTTTGCGACTGGGGCTGCTTAGAGCGAGACTGAGCATAGCGTGGACCAGACTTGCGTGGTTGGTTCGAGGATGTGGTTGGTGGCGGCTGATATCGCTGGCCACGATCTTGGCCCTGTCGAGGCTGATAGGGGAGTGGCCTATACCATTTACGTGGGCGGAAGGACTGGGCCAGAAGCTGACTAAAGCCCATTTTCTTAGCCGTCATGTTGGCCTTATGTATAGTATCCATGGTGGTATCTGTTGCCGCGTTAAATAAGCCCTCCCCGTCAAAGGGCAAGTCTTCAATCCTGTTCCTAGTCTCGATCGGGAGAGTTGCAGAACGCAGCCACGCATGTCGGCAGAGAGCAACTGCCCCAATCATGGCTTTCGATGCGGAATCCGTCTGATGTCTAGCGGTGGTCATTTGTTGCTTAGACAGACGAAGAGCCTCAGCCTCAAAAACATGTGCGAGTTCACGCTGGTCATCTGGCAAGTAGTCTGTGAGGGTGGAGATCTTCTGCCACAGGAAGAGCTGATACCTGGCCATCATGGCCTGGTAATTGGAGGTTTTAATCACCAATGCCGCTGAGGAATAAATGCGCCTCCCGAAAGAGTCGAGTTTACAACCTTCCTTATCCACGGGGGCTGCGTGTGACCGACCAGACTTCCCTTGGGACGCCTCCACAACAATCGAGTTCGGTTTGGAATGTGTGGACAGGAAGGGTGCTTCTGCTTCCTTAACTTTATAGAGAGCGTCCAGACGCTTTGACGTGGGGCCCAAGGTGGCAGGATTGGACCATGACTGCTTGGCGGTCTTTAATAGAGTAGGGACCAAAGGAAGAGTCAACTGAGGAGTGGGGTCTGTATACATGACATCGTAGATGTCCCCGACCTCCTCTGGAGGCTGCTGCACTTCTATGCCAAGAGATTGGGCCAATCGTAGCATTTGCTCATTAAATCCCCCCAATTCCATGGATGGGGAGGCCCTGTCCTTGGTACCGACCTCCTCTATTGGAGACGACATCAACGTAACCGGCGACGGTGCTGAGGAAGTATCTGACGCGTAGTCGTCTACTGAGTAGGCGGACGGTACCGACCGTCGGTTCGGTAATGCAATGGAGCGTTCCGGTACCGAGTGGGAAGATGAACGGTGTCGGTGTCGTGTCGATGAAGGCAGGAGCGAGGCAGTACGCCGAGGAGGCACTGGTGGGGGAGCTGTAGGAGAGCTTGCTAAAGGTTGGCCGGTATACGAGTCGAAGCGGCGGCGACGTCGAGAAGAGCGATGGGACAGCTCCGAAGAACGATCCCCGTCGTGGGAAACAGACCGTGAGCATGACCGTGACCGATGAGGCCTGGTGTGCCGCAGGTGTTGTATCGGTACCAAGGACTCAGTATCGACAGGACAGGAAGGGTCGTCATCAATAATGAGCACTTCGGGATCGAGGGGAAGTGTGTCCAATAACTCCCCATCCGAAGGCAGGTCCGTCGGCGCCGGAGACGGTAGCGAGGCAAGATGGATTGGTGACTCCAGTAGCGAAGTTGGAGGAAACTCCAAAGACGTTGCAGATTGGAGACTAGGCGAGTGTCTCGGCTTTTCCCTCGGCATCGATGGAGATTGATGCATCGGCCTCGAAGATGCAGCTGTCGGTATCGAGGAGGGAGAGGGTTGCTTCGGCCTCGAAGACGCAGCCGCCGGTATCGAGAAGGGCCTTTTCAGCGCCTTGGGAAGCTGAGTCGGTAACGCCGACGGTAGCGAGGACGGTACCGACGACGATTTTTTCGGTGCCGAGGTTGCTGGTGATCTTCTCGGTACCAAGGACGATGGTACTGACTTCGACGCTGTTTTTGAAGTCGGTATCGAGGACAATAGCGCAGTTTTTGAAGCCGTTGTCGGTGCCGATACTTTCTTTGCCTTTTTCGCCGATTTCCCCTTATGGCATTTAGGAGGGGGAGGAGAAGGCGAGAAAGATGCCTGAACTGTAGCCCCAGACAAAGGCAAGTCAGGAGTTGCTGGGCGTGAGCGTTGTTTGGGCGATTGCCCCCGCTCCCCAGAAGTTGAAGGGCCAGGCTCCATTCTAAGTGCGGTCGGTCGGTCCACTGCGGAGAGGGCCTTGCTCCAAAGTAGGCTCCGGAGGCGGTCAGCCCTATTCCTCCTAGTCTGGCACGAAAAGCTCATGCAATGAGCACAAGAGTCAGTTATGTGCCCCTCTCCCAAGCAGCCCAAACACAAGGAGTGGCCATTGGTAAGGGCTAACTTGGCTCGGCAACGCGAGCAATGTTTGAAAAGCGCAGTTTGCGCCATAAGCCACAGGGAAAAAACCCTAGTACCAACTAACTAATTTAATATATATATATATATATATATATATATATATTTATGAACAAATAAAACCTAAGCTAACTAACTAATAAAAGAACTTGATCTTCTTACAGGTCCGAAGTACGGAGGAAGTCTCCCGCGAGGCATACAGCGAAGCGGTCGAAGAAGAACTGAGGTAGGCGGGGACCCTGAGCATGCGCGGTAGGACGGTGGGGGGAGGGGTTCCCGCCTAAATCCTAGGCTAGCTAAAGAAGTTTCCCGATGCGGGCTCGGCGCCGGCGCGAGCCCATATGTGTGATGCACAGAGACCACGAAGAAGTACCAAGGCTCAGCGCGTTGTCCGAATTGAGCCTCTGTCTCTCCTGATTTTTATTTTATTTCTTACGATTTTAAAAATCATTTTTAAACTGTGAGGCTGGTATGCTGCAAAGCACTGCCCTCCAGGTCCATCTACATCTGGGTTCAAAAGAGGGGTTTTGTGTTTTGGAGCTCAAACCCCACCACTGCCTCGGATGTATATTCTTGGGCAAGTTACTTTTTTTGTACTCGCCAGTTTGCTTTCTGGGAAATGAGTGTTTGTGACCAGCCAATGCCCACTATATCAGCCATTTTATGAATGGGCAGTCCCCCATGGCACCCATTTTGTGCAAGTGCTCATGACACATTTTCAAAATCCCAAATGTGTCCACCAACCCAAAAAGGTTGAAGGCCCCTGGACTAGGTAGGTAATGGGACTCTTTTGAAAACCAGTGGTTTTGGTGCTCTGTGCACTAATTTTATGAAGAAAAATACTAGATCTTTCTCTCAGCTTCTACCTATAAACAGCAAGTTTCTTGAAGCTACTACCAGGGGTGTGCAGAAAGTAGACCCCTGGCTGGTTTCGGGAGAAGTGTCATGCTGGATCTGACCGAGGGTCCACCTAGTCCATAGGCTTCAACTCAATGGGTTGTTGATTTGGGAAGGATGTGGCTTACAAGGTGTGAGTATTATTATTGATGTTGTTTTCTGTGTTTGTATATATGTGTTTTTAAAACTGTGATAAACTGACTTCTTAAACTTCAAGCATTTTAAGCTTTAAGCTATTTAAGTCCCAATATCTGAGCCTAAACTGAAGCTAGTAAAGAGTGGGTCTTCTCTCTCTCTCTCCTCTCATTTTCTCTCTCTGGTTTTTTTTTAAAAATAAAAACTAAGGGATAAGTTGAATTCTTAAACTTGCTTTAGTTAATCAATTGCTCTCTACGGTCTAAAACCTGAGCCTAAACTGAAACTAACAAAAAATGCAGGTTGCTTACCTGTAACTGTAGTTCTTCGAGTGGTCATCTGTGCAGTCACACATATGGGCTCGCGCCGGCGCCGAGCTCGCTTCGGGAAACTTCTATCTAGCTAGGATTTTTGGCGGGAACCCCTCCCCCCACCGTCCTACCGCGCATGCTCAGGGTTCCCGCCTACCTCAGTTCCCTGAGACCGCTAGGCCTCGCGACTAAGGCAATGCGATTCTTAAATTACGAGTTAAACTAATTGAGCATGCCGGAGTCAACTTGACAATCAGAACAGCGATGCCAAGAGGGGACGGCAGGTGGGTTGTGTGACTGCACAGATGACCACTCGAAGAACTACAGTTACAGGTAAGCAACCTGCATTTCTTCTTCGTAGTCTCTGTGCATCACACATATGGGCGAGTAATAAGCCAACTTACCGGAGGTGGGAGCAGCACGCTGTGTGGTCATTGGCATATCGAAGATAGGACCGCTCTGCCAAAGGAGGAGTCCTGACGCGCTCTAACGTCCAGACGGTAGTGCTTCACAAAGGTGGAGACATTCGCCCAAGTGGCCGCCTTGCACAGGTCTGGGACCGTTGCGCCATGGAGGAGTGCCGTTGAGAAGTGACGAGGTACGGCGAGGCGGTACCGGTGGGGGCATACGTTGGGAGCAATCCGAATAGCGGTCCCAGTCCTGGGAGGCGGAACGGGATCGTGACCGACGATGGAGCATCGGTACCGAGGCCTCGGTACCGGTGGGATTGGAGTACTCTTCGTCGATGACGAGGACGTCCGATCCAAGAGGGAGGATGTCCTGTAGTTCCGACCGCGGGTCTGTCGGTACCGGAGACGGCAACGAAGGTGGCCGGATCGGCGGCTCCCTAATCGGAGTTGAATGTCCTGGCTGGGATTGGGCGGCCGATGGCGAGTGGCGCTTCGATCCCGAAGGCTGATCCGCCGGCAGCGATGAGGGGCGTTTTCGTTGCTTCGGCGCTTTGGACGTGGACGACAACGAAGATGGTACCGATGAAGATTTTGTCGGTACCGTAGTGCGGTACCGAGGAGAGTTTCTTTGGCATCGAGTGCTTCGACGTCGATGGCCCCGTCTTCGATACTTTTGTCGAAGTCGATGGTTGCTTCGACTTTTTCGCCGTTTTTCCCTTCCTTTGCTTAGCAGGAGGGGGGGATGGCGAGAGTGGTGCCTGAGCTGTAGTCCTAAAGGAGGACAAGTCAGGAGTTGCTGGGCGTGAGCGTAACTGGGGCGACAGCCCTCGCTCCCCAGAGGATGATGGCCGCGGCTCCATGCGGGTTGCACTCGGGCGGTCAATGGCGGAGAGGGCTTTACTCCAAAGCAGGCTTCGCAACCGGTCGGCCCTATTCCTTCTGGTCTGCCTTGAAAACCTCATGCAATGGGAGCAGGAGTCAGTAATATGGCCCTCTCCCAAGCAGCTCAGGCACAGAGAATGTCCGTCCGTGAGGGCTAGTTTGGCGCGGCAGCCAGAGCAGCGCTTGAAAAGCGCGGTCTGCGCCATAGGCCGTAGGGGGAAAATTCCCTAACTAAAACTTATCTGTAAACTATATCCTTTTTTTTTTTTTTTTTTTTTTTAAACAACACTAACTGGAAACTAGAACCTAGCTAACTAACTAATTCAAAAAACTTTTTGTCCTTCTTACAGTTCTCCGACGACGGAGGAAGTCTCCCGCGAGGCGTTCAGCTAAGCGGTCGAAGAAGAACTGAGGTAGGCGGGAACCCTGAGCATGCGCGGTAGGACGGTGGGGGGAGGGGTTCCCGCCAAAAATCCTAGCTAGATAGAAGTTTCCCGAAGCGAGCTCGGCGCCGGCGCGAGCCCATATGTGTGATGCACAGAGACCACGAAGAAGAAGTGAACCTTATTTCTGTATGTGTATGGGTTTTTTCTTTAAACAAAATATGAAAACCAAGGTATAAGTTGATGGGCAGAGCATTCAATAACTGAGACGGGGGCTACCACAGAAAAGGCCTGTTCTCTCATTTCCATCCTATGAACATCTCTCGGAGGAGGCATTGAGAAAAGGGGCCTCAGATATCAATTAGAGTCTGGGCAGGTTCATAGGAGGAAAGGCGGCCCTTGAGGTATTGTCGTCATGAGCCATGCAAGGTTTTATAAGTCAAAACCAGCTTGAAAACAAACTGGCAGCTTAAATTGGGCTTGAAAACAAATTGGCAGCTAGTGCAGGCAGGCCAGAACTGGAGTTGTATATTCAGAACACCTAGTGTGCATTAGCTGCAGTCTCCGCACCATCTTCAAAGGCAGGCCAACATGAAGTGCATTGCAAAAATGTAACCTAGAAGTTACCAGAGCATACGCCTCAAAAGCGATGTGACTCCCATCCATATCAAGTTGAAACTGGGCCATCAACCAAGCCTAGAAGGTGTTCTGAGCCACAGCTAGAGATGTGAAGGCCCAGAAAAAAACTGGAAAAATTCAGGGGGAAAAACGGTTTTTCCTTTTTTTCCAAAAATTTTCATTTTTTTCTGAAAAAAACAGGGAAAAAACAAAAATTTTCAGGAAAAAGGGGGGGGGGGGTTTCCCGGTCCTTCACATCTCTAGCCACAGCGGCCATTTGCGCATCCAACAACAATGATGGATCCAAGAGTATCTCCAAGCTGCATACTTGTTCCTTCACAGGTAGTGTGAACCCATCCAGAACTGGTTTTACCCCACCCATCCAGACCAGAGAACCACCTGTTGACAGCATCTCTGGACTGGGCTTCAGTTTGATGGCCCTCATCCAGGCATCAGCTCAGCACATCCACATCCTTCAGTAAAACTTCATGCTCAGGATCACTGAATGCAGACTAACACAACTACCCATCTGGAAATAAACACAGATTAGCTATGCATTTACCGGTGTTACAAAATCCTAAGTATGTAGCTGGGCTCACAAGGATTCTAGTAAAGAAAAAGCATCCCACACAAAAGTAAAGACAGCCTTCCCCAACCCACCATACATCATATATATATATATATATATATATATATATAGAATCATACCAAAGGCCATTTTTTCTGCTAGCTTCTTCAAGGCCTGCTAGATTGTCCAATAAGAGACAGCAAATCAGCACAGAAGGCAGACAAAGAGGAATAATACAGTAATACTGGCAAATATGCCAAGAGAGATGTTGCATTAGGTTGCAGCATAGCTTTTAAAAAATATCATTACACTGTCATTTGTTAGCAAAGACAAGAGAGGACTGCTTGCCTTTAAGCCCTGTCCTAGTCAGGAACAAACCTAACAGCGAAGCAAAGCTTTTCCCACTGGCTACCTATTGTACCTTCAGGCAACTCCCAGGACATGATCTGAAGGCCCATGATACAGCCACTTTCCTGTTGCAAAACAGATCTCGGTGTTTTCTGTGGAGAGATGGGAGACTACCTGGGAATCCCATCCATGCTGCCCTCGACTAAACAGTGGAAGAAAGACACCATAGCAGTGCCATAAATAAATAACATCCAAAGAGGAACACAAGCAGCCAGCAGTGACAAAGGCCGGATTCCTCCTTTCTTGCTACAAGAGGAACCAGGGAGTACCCCTTTCACGTGCTCTGGTCCTCAGCTTTGTAAAGCTCCTGTGAGAGATTGGATTCAGGTCAAGAAAAACAGTCACTGTTGAAAAGAACTGACGGTGCAGGTTGAAGTAAAAAAAAAAAAAACCCAGAAGATATCATCACAGGTAGGTGTCAAATCATGGAAAGGGTCCATGACTCTTTGCTGTTCTATTGAATTCTATGCTTTTAAAATATTTGACCAGTATACTGACCAAATCTTTTTTGGCTGCCAAATGCCCAATGCTGTTGTAAAGTTTAATTTTATCCAACTGGCCAGCTGACACACTGAGGGTGCAATCCTGATACACTGTTTGGGGCTTTAGGATACAGCAGAAGCCCTGCTACACCGAATAACACTCTGCCAGCAGAGTGACATGGATGTGCCAGCACAACCAGACGCCAGCTTCGCTGCAACTTGGATGCAGGGGCCAAAAGAGCACTGCGAGAGAAAGGCACCAGCCATGCACCAAATCCTACACTCCTTCCCTCAGTCCTGTCCTCAAAATGCAATGCAGACTTCAGAGATGGCTCAGTGGGCAGCAAAGAAATCCCTACAACCTTCTACACCTTCTTGCCCATCCACACTGCAGGGATGGTGCATTCTTATGCAGATTACGTGTGTGGCCAATGGAGCACCTAGTGCCAGTTGGTTTGAGGGGATGGACTATGAGGCCCACTGAGCCAATAGCCAAACAGGGCCAGCAAATCAGTACTGGGGACAGGTGGAATGATCAGACCTGCTGCAAGAGAGAAAGGCACAGATCCAGAGGGATGAGGAGCCCATGCAGGATCAGGTTATCTACTCAGCCAGCATCCTCACAATTGGCTCAACCACTACACTCTTCTCAGGTGTGGGGGGAAGTAACATCTAGAATCTGAACCTGCAACAACCTGCACATGGAACATGACAAGTTTCCACAGGGCTAGGGCTCCTTCCACAGCTAGTCTGGTCCTGGTGCATACGACAGGGTCTGCATGCTGATGGCTGGCGAATAATAGATACCCCAGGATCTCTCTGCTGCAGTGGCTGAGTGGGGAGGGAACTGCTCTGGGGAGTCTGCAGTCAATGTAGACTTGAATCCCAGCAGCTGAGTCTCTGTTGGCTCTGCCATGAGTGTTGCTGGGCAGGCACGTACCTGAAAACTATGCAAGGGATTATTGCTCCAGTTCCCTGTGGTGGGTTTGGAACTCCTGTCTCCTTACCCTGAGCCCTATGCAATGGGTGACTGGGGGCTGCTCCTGTGAGACAACCCCCCCCCCCATTGTGGGTTCCCTTATTTTATTTATTTCATTACATTTGTATGGCCACCCATAAACATATGTTCGCTGAAAGGCTCAGAAAATAAAACACAGTGGACCCACAATGGACCTGTTCAGACAACATGTTAATGCCACTAGCCCTTTTGCAGCAAATAGTTAGGGAGTGTGTTTAAGCCGTGGTTATGTAGCCATTACAGTTAGGAATGGTTCACATGACACACTAAGCCATAATGTTTAGCTGTGGCTTAGTATGTCATCTGAACACTAAAACTGTGGTTTAGTGTGTCATCTGAACAGGGTCAATATTAAAATACAAAATAAAATAACTAAAATGCAACAAAATTGAAAATTAAATGCAGCATTTTAAAAACTTTCCTTTCTAGCAGAGGAAAATAAAACCATATTTTGCAACTTAAGTTATTAAAAAAGAAATGCAATAAATAAATAAAAGCGAAGTTCATTTTGCCTTTTGCTTTTGTTTTGTTTTAAGCATACATTCACTAGTCGGCAAAAGGTGCATTAAGGTGAGCTTCTCTGGGAGATGTGATTCCACGGCTGAGATGCCACTGGCGAGAAGCCCTCTCCCTAGCAGCCAGCCGCCTCACTTCTCTTGGCAAGGGCACACAGAGCAAGGCCTTTGAAGAAGGTCTTAAGGCCTAGGTAGGCATATATGCAGGAGGCTATCCTTCAGGTAAACTGGGCCCTCCCAAACCACTAAGAGCTTTAAAGGTCAAAATCCACTTCAAATTGGGCCTGGAAATGGACTGGGAACCAGCGCAACTGGTAAAGCACTAGCGTAATTTGACTGAAATACCCAGTCCCAGTTAGCGATCTTGCACCCATTTGGACGAACTGCAATTTCCAGACTCTTTTTAAAGGCAACTCGGCACACAACGCAATGCAAACTGCTGCCTGGGCCAGTTCCTCCTTCCCTGAGTCTCAGTAGGTCTTGAGCCGTGTCCCAGGGGACCTGGGCACTCTTTAGGCAGGCCTCCACTTCAGGGGGTCTACTCAGGTGCTTCACTCTAATGCTCATCCTTCGTTCCGTTGGTGTTGTGCAGATGAAACGGGGTGCCTGGACATGCAAGCAGTACAAGGGGATTTGGATTCCCCACTCCCCATACAGGGATTTCTGGGGACTGCCAGTTCCTGGGTTCTTCCTGCTTGAACCACAGTAGTCCATGCCGTGGAGGGGGCCAGAGGCCTGGCAGGTTGTACGTTATGTGTGGCAAAGATATCACAGGGCCAGCTCACTGTTGCCATGAGCACATGGAGTCTTCCTTGGCTGTCTCTCATGGGGCCGTTGTTGCCGTGGTAGCCCATAACTGGTGGGGGATGCCAGAGAATAGCTGGCAAAGCCGCTCTGTTCTGTGCTTTCTGAAGTAGTACTTTCCCCCCTCACTGTTTGTGCCGAGCAGGTAGAGACTGGATGCCACTTATGTTGTGCCAATGGGACAGGCCCATAGTATTACCTAGGAAGAGGATGTTACAGTAGGAAGGGAGGGTTGAGAGGTCTCAACAGAGAGGTTGCTGCTGTTAGTGTGCATACAGATGCTATCACAGTGTAACCTGCAGTGATAACAATTTAGGAGTTGCCAAATGCCGAAAAGTGAGGCACTGGCACAACTTATTCAACAAATCCAGCATGAAACATCATGCAGAAGTGGCAGCTACATTTGTAACAGAGCACACATGGCAAAGTCTCTGTGTCGTGCACCCAAATGCCAATTTCTATTGTTTCCCCAACAGAAAGTAAACAAGATAGAATCAAAGGTTAAATGGCAGTGGCCATACCAGCAGGACTATCATATCAAAGTGGGAAATTGAACCAAAATAAAATTCGAGCCTGGCCACAGATTAGATAAATTCACGGAGAATAAGGCTTCCAATGGCTACTAGTCCTAACAACTATACAATTCCTCCAGTATCAGAAGCAATAAAACTTTGTGTGCCAGCTGCTGGGAACATGAGCGGGAGGGTGCTGTTGCCCTCCTGTTCTGCTTGTGGACTTCCCATTGGGGCATCTGATTGGTCACTGTGGGAACAGACTGCTTAACTGGATAGGTCTTGGGTCTCATCCAGGAGGACTCGTCTTATGTTTTTTGGTTGACAACCTTACACTACCCTCGTCTGCTCTCCATGCATATTTGCTGGCAATTACTGTGGAACCTAGGACCATTCGTTCTTCATCAGCTGGTGTTGCATCGTGGTTACGAGCATGATGCACACACTCCCAGTTGAAAACTCTGCTCAGCCATCCTTTCATCAGGAACATAGGAAGCTGGCCTCCGGCCGAATCAGACCTGCCTTGATCCGTCTAGCTCAGATGGTCCACACTGACCGGCAACATGGGCATCTTTCCCACCCTTACCTGGAGATGCTAGGGAATGATCCTTCTGCATACAAAGCATGTGCTCTGCACCTTCATTTGGGTGCACTTAGACAAGCTGTTCTCTCCCAGACTCTCTTTAGCATTTGAATACTGCTTATTCCTGTACAAATCTTAACAACTGCAAAACTCATTATTCCAGCATTAACCTTGACAACTGAAATTCACATAGGTTGGAAATGTACTGGAGAGGTTAGATTGTACAACCATTTCCTGGAGGGGGGAAAATCTTTAAAAATGGATACATAATAATAATAATAATAATAATAATAATAATAATAGAGTTCCCCTCCCATTTTACTTCCTCTGTGGCCAACCATAGCTACCGTAAGTAACATTAGAGGGAATGAAAGCGGAAGAGTTGGGCATTCTACCATGCACAACAGCAGATCTGGGGGTGTGGAGAAAAACAACAACCAAGTGTTTGGGGGGGGGGGGGCGAAGCAGTGCCTAAACCACAAAGACAACCAAACTGTGTTGCTTTCAACATGGGTGGGGGTGGGGAGAGAATCCCTAAATATATAAAAAGGACCTCTTCAGCTATGATGGGCAGTGTGACCACTCAGGGCAAAGTCAGAGATTCCGGTACTGAAACTGCCAACAAACCTCACAGCCCAAGGCTGGACTACCTCGAGTCCTCTCTGCTCAAGCCTCAGAGCCCTCTTCAGGCATAGGAGGGAAGTAGGGCTATAGCACCTCAGCCCCTGCTATTGGCAGACAGCATAAAACCTCTTGTTTGGGCAGGGCCTGTATAAATGCCACCAGCCTAGCCCACAGAACAGAGTGCCAGCTCAAGCCCCTGGCCGTACTGGAGGCGCCTGCCCCGGGCCTCTGTTCAGATGTGGCTGCTCATTGCCTCAGCCTAGCCCTGGAAAAGCACGAAAACAAAACTTGGATTCTGACAATCTTTCATACGCATTTTTGACAGCAGGCACGCACACTGAGGAGAAGAAGAAGAAGAAGAAGAAGAAGAAGAAGAAGAAGAAGAAGAAGAAGAAGACTCACATGAATGTGCAAATGTGGAATACTTTTAGTGTTTTTCTGTGATAGCAAAGGAATGTATACAAAGATATGCTTTAGTTTGTTAGGGGTGTTGTTTTCGTGCTTAAGACATTTTTTAATGATTTTATGTTTGTATTTTAGTTTTGTGTAGCTCCTGACGAAGGTTTTGTAACCGAAACGCGTCGAGCATACAGAAGATAAGATAAAAGAAAGAAAAATATATTTTTACATAGCACCAGAGCTTTGCTCTCCTTTTTTCACCAGGCGAAAAATGCCCCCAATTTTTCCTTTCCACGCCTTTCCTGCCTGATCCCAGAATAATAAAATAATACTTTGACTTGCCTAAATCCATGTCATCTTTTTCTTTAAAGAGAGTAGTCATGGCAATGACCAGGATGCTACAAAATCAGCATCAGAGACCCTAGTGCAGGAAGAGCGTTGAAAGGGGAAGAGAATAAGCCAGGGAAGAGTAGTTCAGGAGAAATCAGATTTTTTTAAAATTTAAAATTATCAAAGTCTCAAAAAGGAATGAAACTGCTGTTACAATTTTCAAAGGCAGAAACGGCAGGAAAATCCAAGTTATTGCTCTGTCTTCCCAACCTGTCTGTATTATTGCCAGAAAAAGAATCTTCTCCCATCTCTGGAGCAAAAAACACCCTCTTTGGTTCAGTGAGCAGCAGCCAAGGCTTCCTTAGGATTTTAATTCCAGGCTCGGAAAAGCAATTTAAGGGATGACCTCAGCCAAGGTCATCCACTGCTTCCTCCTTGCCTCAGTTTCCAAGCTCTCAAGATGCACCATCATCATGTCTCCAACCTTCTCTCCTAAAGTGTTCCGAGCACCATGACTAAAGGGCCTTACATAAGTAAGCGAGCGAAGGAGCAAGCAAGCCTTACCTATTATTTATGATGCATACTTCAGGGTGTCTTTGGTAGCTCTGACAGAAGCCAAGGTCAGGCTAGGGTAGCCATCCAACCCCAGGAAACCTAATACAGCGTGCTCTCTAAAGATGTCGTGCTCTCTAAAGATGTCAAGTATCCTCGGATGCCCTCTGCATGTGTCTGGCTGAAATGACAGGACGCTTCTGCTCCTTACTAGAACTACAAGGATGGCTAAGTGGGGAAGGATTTCAACCCATGGTCCAACAGAGTAGAGCTATCCACACAAAACAGCTCTGTGAGACAGGTTGCTTGTTGCATCTCTGGGTGAATAATTGCTTCAGCCTTGTCTCCTTCCAATCTGCCACTATTGGAAGCTTGGAGGGGGGGGGGGATATGAACTAATTATCCAATCATTCCCAGTGCAAAGAAAACACAGCAGAATTGCCTGCCTCTCAACTGCTCTTAGTCTCCTCTCCTTCACACTCAGACAGTAACTCACACAGAAACACACGGGACAAGCTCCTCTGTATGGGGGTAAGAATTAGCGACCCTTGCTCTAAATGTGAAAACCATTCAGGTGCAGGAACAAAGGCATAGGCAAGAACAAAAGTACAAGTCACTTCAGAAATGGGTATGAAATTTGGTAAACATTTTGTGCCACAATGCAGCCTCTCCCATCTCTGGCTCATGTATAGTTCCCTCCATGCACAGTGGGGCTTCTGAAAAAGAATACCAAAGGAACCTCTTAATGGTGAGGGGGCAGAGAATACATTCAACCCCAACGCTTTGCAACGCAACTGACCACCCCATTCAGCAAAGGACGCACACTCACGGCCAGGAGCCCAGCACCCTCCTGCTCCCTTAAATGATGCTATCCACTCTTCCCATGTGCAGAATCCCCTCTCTGAACATGTCCAGAACACCATCACCATCACTCTCCTTCCCTTCCTTCAAATCCTATCTTTCCTGTGTGGTCCCTGGCTTATCTCCTTAACCCTACTACCCAACTATAACAAAGGTTTAAGTACATGTTATCCACATTTGCTCACGTCCTTCCCTCCCATTGCCTCCTATGCCCCAACTATCCCTGTCTATGGAAAATAAATCACTGCCCCTCCATTTCCCATTTGGAGATGGGTTGCAGTGCCAGCCGCCAGCAGTATCATCCTTCAGGGTTCGGTTCCCACCCCTGGATCTCCAGAAATGGACATGCATGAGCACTAAGGCCTCGTGCGGTGCACAGCCTACCACACACACAACAGAAGGGATTAGATTCAACCTGGGGATCTTCCTGCTTCACTGACCAGTCTCTCTGCCACTATGCTACAAGCCTAGGAAGTCTAATCTTTCCCCTCCAAAATCCAGAAATTACTGACTGCCCAGCGGATCCCACCTACACCCAGTGACTCAGCAACACCAAACCCCAACAGTGCCAGAAGTATTTCTACTTCCTCCCCTGTGCCCTCCCATCGGACTGCACATTTGTTTTTTCCAACTGTTTGGATGTGCAAGATTGAGGTTGTTGTACTATAATGTGGATGGGAGAGATTTTAAATTGAGGTATCCAAAATAAAAATAGAAAGTCAGATTGCTGCAAATTCATTTATGTCTCTCTGCAGTTCCAAATTGGAGGTGCAGGGTTCCAAACAAAAGAATGTTCACAGCTGTCTGGCATGACACAGACCTTGCTGACACCCTCCTGTCCTTGGTGGGGGGGTTTCTCCCTCAACAGGCAGCCTGAGAATTTTTAGGAAGATCCTGCTCTTAATGTAAATTAGTGGCTTAATGCATCACCATTTCCAGTAAGCCAGGACTGCGAGAGGCAATTATTAAGGATGATATGCAAACTATTCAAGACAACCTTATTATATATGTGAGTGGAAGACTCCTGCCCAGCACAAAACTTAAGATCCCATCCTAATGCGACACCCTTCCCCCCTGGCTCTTCTACATCAAGGAGGAGACAGCTAACCAGGTGGAGCCAGGGAGTTCTAAATCCCATTATCTTTAAAAAGCTCTTCATTTGCTGCCATCTTCTGTTTCACTATATTAATCCTTATTGCTGATATATTGGGGTGGGGTTACATTGTACACTGATTTCAGAGGTTGCAAACCTGAAAAGCAGTACAGAAGTGCTTATAAAACAAATCATTCCGAGGAGACAGACAGTCAGACAAGACTGGACAGCACATTTAGTTCCAATTCAGGCATCATCACCAAGGCACGGCCAGGCTCCCATCCTGACCCACCAGGTACCATCCTATGTTCCACCTGCTCATCTGCCAGGTACCGCCTTTTACCTCTGAGCCTTTTCCCCTGCCTCAGCCCACTTAAGGAGCCACCAACCTCAGCTGTGTTTGCATTTTCTTTGAGGTCACTGCCATTTTTGTGCATGCTTCAAAGATGTGGGGGGGAATGGATCCAGGCTGCTCTACAAAGACCATGCAACACAAGACATGCACAGAGCCTACAGTGCCTACCATGGGCTGATTACATTATCATGCTTATGCTATGCATTAATTTATCCAATATATGAAGTAGTGCATTCTTTGGATAGCATGAACCCTGCACACAGAAAAACCTAGCATGCCAGGAAGAAGGTTTAGCAAGAAGCCTTCTCCTTGACAATGTTAGTTTTCTATTAGCAGGGATATTTATTTACTTTTTGGTAAAGGGGAGCAGAGCCAGGCACAGATCTCAGATGCTTAGTTTATTTGGGGGAAAGGGTGAAGTCATGGGCCATCTACTCAGCTCCCCATTCAACAGCTGAAACAAAGAATACAAACATTTCATGTTTACAGGCGGCAACACTAACCTGCATGGGAAAATTTGCACCATCAGTGCCTATTCAACAAATGGTGTATGTGTGTGTGTGTGTTTGATTGTGAGCAGATCCATAAAGGCACGTTTAACACCCTATACACCAGGAACAACTCTTGCACACAAAGTTGCAAAATGGGCTTCGATGCTGTGATGTTCTACTGTTTGTAGTTATAAATATATTGCAAAGTTTATTGTTTGTGATATGCATTTGTTTATAACTTTAAAAAGAAGTGAGAATAATAACAGGTAAAGTAAATAACTACGCCAAAATGTACTTACTGTTTGTGGTCAAAGTTCTAGGTAAGTATGGAGTGCCTAGATTGGCTGGCTGTGTGCCTGAATGGAAAGTGAGTGCTGATTGGCTAGTTGTTTAGAGTGCCTGGATTAGTTGGCTGTGTAAGAGTAGGAGGAGCTGGAGAGCGAGTAGAGTGTATATATGTGTCTGACAGAGAGAGATGAGAGGTTGATTGGGGGAGATTTGAGAGAGACGTTGAAAAGGATTTGAGAAGAATGTTTGATTAAGCTTTTAGAGCACAGATCAAATGAAGAACAGTTTATAAACATATAAGAGTTCTGACTGAAACCAATAAGCTTGTAACTGATAAGCAATTGAACTGAAGTAACCATTAAGCTTGTTGACTCACAATTTCTTATTAATAAATTCTTGTTAATTCTATCTACTGGTGTAGTCTGTAAGTATACCTGAGAAGGTACTGGTGGCAGCGGAACAAAGAAGTTATCTGGAGGCCAGGTTGCTGGGACAGGTTGCGAGACAGGAGCAGCAGCAGCAAGTGGTCAAGGATAACCTCACAGATGCAATAAAAGATAAAGCATTTAAAGGCTAGACAAAGGCATGCTTGACCCTGTAGCACCATTTGGTCTAGGGTCGACCTGGAAGGGGGGTATTCAGTCATAAACCCACATCAGCCGGCTGAAACGGCAGAGCCCAGATGCCAGCTGACCATCTCAGGGAGAACTGAAACTAAGCCATGTTAGGATGCCAGGACTCGCAGGGACATGGGGAGGGAGGCTATGAATGGTCACTTGCCTGGGGCAGGGATGTGTGTCAAGCACTGGAGCCAGCCCAGAATTCCCCCACTAGACCTGCTGGCCACATGGACCAGCAGAAGCCGGGCAAAGTATAAAGTGTTGGTTATTACCTTTAAAGGCCTACATGGTTTGGGTCCAGGTTACCTGCGGGATCACCTTCTCCCGTACAATCCGCCCCGCACACTTAGGTCCTCTCGGAAGAACTTACTCAAGCCAGCCAGAACTAGGCTGGCGAGTTTTACCCAGAGGACCTTCTCTTCCATCGCTCCCAGACTATGGAATGGTCTGCCAGAGGAGATTAGACAAATTAGCAGTCTTCATGAATTTAAGACCGGCAGGCCTATCCAAATGAATTTTAAGATGTTTTTAATGATGTATTTTTTCTTGTTTTTAAAATTTTAACTGTTTGTGATTCTTGTGTTTTACATTGTTGCTGTTCCCCGCCTCGATCCGGAGGGAGAGGCGGGTTATAAATAATAATAATAATAATAATTATTATTATTATTATTATTATTGGACTAGAGATTAATCCTTAACCCACGGAGTCCTGAGATTGCTAACCTCAAATTTTCTCAGGGGTGAACTGGCACTTAAAATTGCTGAGACACCTTTAGAAATCACAAGAATTCAAAGAAATCAAGAACTTTTAAGATTCTTTAAATTTCACTTTGTTATCATCACCGTACTACTTTTCTTTCTTCATTTTCCCTTCCTTCGGCAATAGAGCAAACTAACAATAAAATGTGGCCCTCCGAAACGTAAGCACAAAGATTGCAACCCTTGGGGAAACCAAGATTCTCAATGTGTTTCAAATGCCAGCAAGTATTTTTTGTGTCTGTCCCAATAATTTTTAAGGAACAGTTTGCCCGACAGTAGCCTTGGCTAAATTGCAATGCATTCTAGGACTCCAATTGCCGATAACTTATTGCAGCCAGGTAATTCCCATTTTTCTGAGGGGTGGGGGATCGGAAAACAGACCTCTTGGAACTATCCCCACCACTTGCCAAAGGAAATCAAATTTCTATCTTCCACACATCCCTGAAAGTCAGGAGTAACCTGTATTAAAAGAAAAGATAAACAGGCCCAGATATTTTTCAGGAAATCAGAAGATGGAGTTTCATTTGACGGTTGGAAGCCAGAATCAAGTGAGCTATATGCACACAGAGGTGGAGTAGGGCTAACAATTTAGTAACCTACACGATGCTGTAGAAGCTAACCAAGAGGCACATGGAGCAAAAGTAATTACAAGATATTCATATCAGTTACTCATGCCCAAAGCATGGGTCTTCATGTGGTACAAAGCTCTGGTGTGTCAGTGCTAGGGCTCAGCTGGGGCTTCAGCAGGAATTGAACATAACGTCACTACCATAAACACCAGAAAGTTGGTTAAAAATAGAAACTGGGATTCTTAGGAAACTGGAATGTGTGCCCAATGCCACATTCCAAGCAAGATTTGTTGAGGACAGGGAGTCTCCTTCCCTCACCCTCCATTAGCATCAACATTCACTGGCTATCAATAGCAAGGCCCAAACTGCCTTGTTTCCAGGATCTGCCCTAGTTCTCAATCAGATTCCAGTCCCTTTGCTCAGCTTTCGAACAGATCGATAAGGTGGGCTGCTGAAACGCCAAACAACGCAGGCTTTTCCCAGAAGTATCCTCTTCTCATCTTTCCCACCAATCGCCCTGCATTCTCTCAGCTTTTGTAGGAGCTGCGAGGCACACTGTGAGAAGCCCTGCTACATGATAGTGTAAGGGTCAAATTGATTTTGTTTACTCGTTCTTGTCTTGTGGCCCTGGAAAGCTAGCTGTATCTCAGTACCCTGTGGTCAAGGAGCATTTTGCCGCTTATAAAAAGGGTTAAATTAATGTTTAGGAAACACTTCAATAAGAAGGCCAACCCAGTGCTATACACTGTCTAAAAGGTCATTTGTAACCACCAATGTTCTTGTAACCATGACCTATTAAAGTATATGCTCAGGCCCAAAACAACTTTTATAACCCCATTCCAAGATACCTTATATAAGGCATGCCTATAATAAAAAGTCTGACTGGCCCTCTTTTTATAACTCCAGCAGCATCCTCTCCATAAACTCTACAGTGAAAAGCAACACAAATTCAGTGTCAGCTGACATGGAAAGACAACTAAAGTTATTAGAATTGCTACAAGGCCTGTAAAGGACTGTAATGCTATGTACATTTACTTGGGAGTAAGCTCCACTCAGCATGCAAACTTCCTGTTAGAACAGTACGACAATGGAACCAATTCCCTAGGGAGGTCCTGGGCTCTCCCACATTAGAGGCACTCAAAAGGCAGCTGGACAACCACCTATCAGGAATGCTTTAAGGTAGATTCCTGCATTGAGCAGGGGGTTGGACTCGATGGCCTTAGAGACCCATTCCAACTCTACCATTCTATGTTTCTAAGTATTAACTGTTTGCAAGAGCCCAGTGGGGCTCAATGCACAGCACTGGAATAGCATCTGGGTTCAAGTCCTAGCTCACACAACACTTCACTAAGTTGCCTTCGGCTTCTCAGCTACAAAACAGAGACATTAAACATGACCTACCTTGCAAGGGTTGTTGGAAAGCTTAGTGACATCTAGTTTGAAAATCACTCTGAATGCTAGAAATGCTATGTAATGACTAAAATCATTAATTAGAATTGTTAACGTGTTCATTCCAGCAGTTAAGGTTCTCTGCCTAGAGAAGTGTGTTTCAACTGACAAAGCCCATTGTCTTACTAAACCTCCTTGCCTGGCATCTGTTCTTTCAGTTCAAAGCTATTTTCAAAAATAATTGTTCTACATTCTGTTACCAACAGTTCAAACCAGATCTCATCAGCTGCACCCTGAGAAATGGCAGGCTATGCTCTGCATGGTGCCTTCCTGCCCCTGTGCCTCCATGTTTGCCTCCATGTACACAGGAGACAAAACGTACCTTTCCCACACCTCCCCTCACACCCTACCCCACCCCACTCAGAGAGGTTTTGCTTAATTCATTTATTACAATTTTTTATGTCCCACCTTCCAGGATACAAATCCTTCCAGAGCAACTTATAAGTAACATCAAAGAATATTAACAAAATCAAAACAAACAATAGATTTGACTTCTAAAGGGGGCTGAGTCCTGAAGAGTTTATTGGCAGGAGGCTCAGGGCAGCAAAAGGAAGTATTTCTTTGCACAAAACATACTTAGCACATGGAATTCACTGCTGCAAGATGTGGCCGTAGCCATTATCTATTTCTTCATCACAGGTGGTATATATGGTGCATTCTCTCTCTCTCTCTCTCTCTCTCTCTCACACACACACACACACACACACACACACAGGCTGAATTCGGACAACACGATAGTCAATGGTGGGGTAGTAATCAACTTTACAGTTGTTCATTTAGGGGGTACTCCCCACACAACATGGTAATGAATAATCAACCGTGTGTGAATTAGGATCAGCGCTGAATTGACTATGGCAACATTCGGACAACATGATAGTCAATACAACTGACGATTGTTTCCCCACCACCACCAGTTGACTATTGTGTTGTCAGAATTCAGCCACACACACACTGGCTGAACTCGGATGACACAATAAGCAACTGGGGGGTGGGGGGAACAATCGTCAGTTGTTTTGACTATCGTGTCGTCCGAATGCTGCCATAGTCAACTCAGCGCTGATCCTAATTCACACCACGGTTGATTATTTATTACCATGTTGTGTGGGGAGTACACCCTAGATGAACAACTGTAAAGTTTATTATTACCCCACCATTGACTATCGTGTTGTCCGAATTCAGCCTCTGAGATAGAGAATGGCCCACAGTCACCCACTGATCTCCATGGCTAGGTGGGGCTTTGGACCAGGGTCTTCACGGTCCTAACCTGACCCTCAACATCAATACACACCACAGTAAGCACCCTGCTTTTGAGCACAGCTTCCCATTAATATTTTAATGAGTATTTTGGAAATGTTTTAATATTGAAATATTGAAATCCATTTAATTATGTCTTTAACTTTTGTATGTTTTTATAGCTTTTAACTGTATATATTTTATTTTTGTAAAGCCGCCTTGAGGCCCAGTATTGGGAAAAAAGCAAAATACAAATAATAATAATAATAATAATAATACATCAACACCAACATCCAGAAAGCAGTCCTACTTAAAACATGCTCAATTGTCAGAAAATTCCTGAATCTGTAAAAGACAGGCACAACCCATCATGTCAGTTTAGAAAAAATGCCATGAGCAAGAAAGAGATGAAATAATATTACTGTGGGACTGTGCTAAACACCAGTGTGTGTTTGCCATGTGTAGCGAAAATCATATTTGGATTCAAGCTAACCTTTCTTTGGCTGCAGGTTTCTAGTCCTTGGGATATTTGTCTAATTCTTTTTTTCAAAGCTGCCTAAGCTACTGGGCAGTGTGGTGTAGTGGTGGCAGTGTCAGACCTGATGGAATTCCCCTGCCGGAGGGGCCAAGACACCTTTGCCCCCTTGGCCATAAGACCCAGCCCTCACAAGAGCACCTCCTGCCTGCTCTCTTCCAAGAGAGCCAGCTCCTCCTGCCTTTAAGTCCTTGTGCCCCCTTTTTCCTGGGTGCCCCCTTTCTCCACGACTTCCCCACCCCTTATTTTATCATGATCTTGCTTTCCAGGGCTCTCTTTGTTCCGACTTCCTTTAGCCACCCTCCCTCACACTCCTTTGTAGACTCTCTCACCTCAGAGCATACAGCCTTACCTGAATTTTATGCACTAAGTTTAAAAGCCCCTTTATAGCTGCCTCAATTCCCTGCCTCCTTGGCCCTTTCTCTCATTCTCCACCTACCTTCTCTTCATGCTCCTCTTTCTCAGTCCATTCCTTTCTCTGCACACTTCCTATGAGCTCCCTGTATCTTAGCTTCCCTACTTTCTTGCCCTATCATGGTGTGAGATTTCAATCCAGGCAAACTGGCATCTTCTCCTTCCCTCACAGAAGCTAGGGTGCAAGCAAAGCAATTCCCTTAACTGAACATTTTGTGCCACCACAGCAGCCCAGCCAATCAGTGTCACTCCCACAAGTGCAATACAGTACAGAGGTCTCTCAATGGCTATTAGCCACAACAACTACACAGAACCTTCATGTTCAGAGGCAGTATATCAGAAGCCACAAAATAGGCTGACCATATGAAAAGGAGGACAGGGCTCATGTAACTTTAACAGTTGTAGAGAAAAGGGAATTTCAGCCAGTGTCATTTGTATGCAATTAGTTCCTGGTGAAATTCCCTCTTCATCACACCAGTTAAAGTTGCATGGGCCCTGCCTTCTTTTGTATATAGTCACTCTAGTATAGTGCCTGCAACTTTAACTGTTGTGATGAAGAGGGAATTTCACCAGGGACTAACTGCATACAAATGACACTGGCTGAAATTCCCTTTTCTCTACAACTGTTAAAGTTACATGAGCCCTGTCCTCCTTTTCATATGGTCAGCCTACCACAAAACCTAGGAGGACTGTTCGCCCACACAGCAGTCATACTCTATTTGCTGGCTTCCTGGAAGCTTCAATTTAGAAACTGGGTGCTGGACAAGAGAGCCTAATCCAGTAGGGCTCTGCTGAAGCTTTTACAAGTGCAAACTCTAGCAACATACTAAAAGTGTGTTTTTTTCAGTTTAGTTCAAATGGTTTTATGTATTTATTGCTGTTTTGATTTGACATTTTAAGGACATTAATGGTTGATTATATTTGGAAAGTTCTAAAGAAGCAATCCTATGCATGTTTAGATGGGGGGTGTCCTACAACTCCCAGCATTCCCTACAACTCCCTACAACTTGGCTGGCTGGGGAATGCTGGGAATTATAGGACTTTTCTGTCTAAGCATGCATAGGATTGCACCCTAAGTTGAAAAGCAGAATGGTCTCTTCAACGGTCTGAATGGCCATCATGGAGAAGACAGAGCAAACATGTTCTCTGTTGGGCAGATAGCAGAACCAGAACAAACAGATGGAAACTGAAGGGAAGCAGATTTGGACTAAACATTAAGAGACACTTCCTAATTGTGAGACCTGTTCAGTGGCAGAACCGACTGGCTCAGGAGGTGGTCGGGTAGCCTTTGTTGGAGATATCTGAGCAAAGGCCAGACTGCCGTCTGCCAGGAATGCTGTAGCTGCACCCTGCATTGAGGAGAGAGTTGGACTAGATGATCTCCCAGATCCCTTCTAACTTTATAATGTAAATATAAAGACAGTCAAAACCCGAATAGTAATTTATCAGGGACAAGGTCAAAAAATTGGGCCTGTCCACCAAAATTAGGGACCTTTGTGATAAATGGAAACCCTGTTCTACAGCTGCTTGGCTCCCCAAGTGCCAACGATATCCTAACAATGGTAGTCCCATCTCATCACTGATGGCAGCCCTCTTTCAACTCACTCACTCACTCAACTCAACTCACAGGGCTACTCAAACTATTTAATCCAATTCCCATGTCATGTCACTTTATTCTTTAGGCAACCAATCGCAATTCCACTCATGCCCAACCCGTGGCAAACTGCCCAATATTACAGCTGATGTACTTTGCCCGCTGCTGCTTTACAAGCTTTTATTTATTTATTATATTTTTAATCTGCCCGGTAACAAAAAGTTGTCTGGGTGGATTACGTAATAAAGTAATAAAAACATAAGATTTCACAATGCAAATCTCTCCAGAGACAGATCTTTCTATGTACTTAAAGTGCTGACAATATGGCAATAAAACAAACCATAATACCATTAAAAAAAAAAAACATGATTCCAGAAGAAGGCAATGAGGCTACTGTCGTTTTTATCGCACCACCTCCAAATCTGTGATTGCTGTGGACAATTTCATCCAAATTGCTTGCAGGTTTTTTTGCTTCATGCTTGGAGATCTGAGTTCAGATCCACCCCTCCCCGCACCCCATTATGAAACTCACTGGCCAGCCACTGGCTCACATCTGCTTGCTTTATTATGTTTATCCTGCTTTCCTGTCCAGACACAAATGAAGGGCTTACACTACAGAAAGAAAATTAAACAAAATTAAACATAAAATTACACACAACCACAAAAAAATTGAAATCCAGCAGCAAATAAAAACAAATCCAGAACAGTGAATGAGTTACAGAACAGCTCTACGTGATGTCAGGAAAACCAAAGGCATGCAGGGACAGAGGGGCAACGGGAACACCAAACCACTGGTTGCACAAACCAATCATTTAGAGCCTTCAAATGGACAGTGCAAGAGGCCAGCCAAGGTTCAGAAGGGCTGATCACTTGGATTTCTTAAATCCACTTCTGCCACCATGGAGCAACAGTTTCCGGAGCTAGGAAGATGACCTTAGTCCTGGTTTATCAATTCGGACATCACGTCACACCAGAGTTATGCTTCCTTAACTATGCTTCAGCGCCACGTCTGAACTGAGCCACTATGTAGCCTACCTCACAGTGTTGTGAGCATAATCCCATGCACCAGCTTGAGTTCCTCAATAGATTCCAAATGTGATTCAGAACGTAATGCCAGGGAGGCTCACTGTCACTTCCAAAGTCTTGCACAGGACATGTCACAAAACGGCATTCTGTATGTTTCTTCAGCAGCATCTGTTCGGACATTGTCATGGGCAAACCACCAGTAAGCCTACTTATAGTTTCAGCAACACACCAGTGACAAATAGTGGGGTTAACAGCAGGACCAGAAAAGACAATTCCAAATATTTCCATTAAGACAAAAGGATAGCTATATTTGAAACAAGATTAACCTGTGTATTGTGCAAGGAATATATTATTTATTATTTTTGAGACTTTCGTCCCATTTTTCCGCTTTAGAACAAAGTTCTCAAGGTGGTTAGCATCATCAATGAAAAACAATCCACTCAATAAAATCCTTTTAAAAGCAAACCAACTGCAAGTAATTTACAAACATTCCAGTGGGAGCAAAATAATGGGGGGAAGTCAGGCCAAAAGCATGCTAAAGCCAAAATGGTTTCTCAAAGAGAGGGCTAAATGGCCCTCCATGGGCATGGGGGAGGTCCAGATCCTGGGGCGCTGCACACAAGAAGGCACTTCCCACCAACTGTTCTGCAGATGGTGACAGGACACACAAAAGGCCTCTCCCTCTTGCCGGGTAGGATTGCAGGGGGACGGAGGGCAGGGCCCTTTGTGTGTCATGGTCCCAAACCAAGATAATAACAAGCCCTTTGAATTGTGTCCAGAAATGGAACAGCAGCTAGTGAAGTCAGTATAAAAATGGAGTCATGCGCTCCAAGGATTTTTCAAGGGGAATGTCATCCCATGCCAAAGAGGCTGCACCCTGGGCCGATAGTCTTGCTGACCAAGAGAACAGTGGTCTTAACTGGATTAAATCTTAGACAGTAAGCCCACACCTCGTCCATTACCCATTTCAGACAATGGTTTAGAAACCAAAGAGCTTCAACATCATAACCTGAACATTTTACAGCAGATCCTTTGAGGCTGACAATAAAGCAGCGAGGAAGGAAACAGGAAGGGGAAACAGTAGTCAGCCCAGTGCACAGCACTACAGATGTTGCCACAGACAGGCAGTTGAACCCAGCTGGTGGAAGGAAGGATGGAGAGATAAACAAGAGAGTAAAGACTTAAGAACAAAGATGGAAAAGCAGACACCAGCTATAGATGCATCAGACCATCCAAAGACAAGACCCAAATGCTCAAGGTCATCCCAAGGCTGTACATGAAGCTAATTGTCCTTTCTGTCCACAAGAGTCCATTACTCTTTGGAGCAGAGGAGATGGCCCTGCAGACCAGTCCTAAGAGGAAAGGGGTTGGGTTTTGTTCAGGGACACCTAACACACTGGCCTCTTGCCTACTATGGTTCCGTAAGATAACTGAAAAACAACAGCCTAGTGAACCGCACAGAGAGCTTCAGCTATTGGGTGGCATAGAAATGTAACCAATTGATAGTGGAATGGGAGGAAGAGACGTAATTTTGATAAGTCACTGTATCTGCTCCCCAGCAACCACTTGAAAGACCACAAGGACCAAGGGGAGGTTGCATCTACGGGAAATGCACATACTGTACCCTGTCGTAGGAGATGGTTGTCCTTGCAGTTCTTAACTGTGGGTGGAAGCAATTTCCAGAATATTGAGAGTAGCAACTGGGTTAGCCAGTAACCCGGTGAGAAAAACAGAGGATGGAAATTCTGTGTACTGCATATGTAAGAAGGGCTATTAAAGCAAAGAGTTGTGTAATTATAAGATGCTTTGGGTCTCACTCCTTCAGGATGTAGTTATATACTCGCAGCGGAATGAGGTTGTGCCCTCTTGAGCATCTTGAAGGCATGGTACTACTCTAGACTACCAGGGAGAAATTCCATTTTTGAACATACCTTGACAGACAAGGCTACAGAAAACTAGTACAGCAGGACTATGCTGGGATTTCTCCCTGATGTGCTGGTATTGTTTTGATTATTTTTTAATGTGGGCGAACATCCCAAAATGTAGTAACATCATGTTTAGATTATTGCAGTGCACTCTACATGGGCCTACTCCTAAAAAGTGTCTGGAAGCTTCAACTAGTGTAAAATGCAGCAGCTAGACTTCTAAATGATGAATGGTATCAGGATCATGTTACACCTGTCTTAAAAGACCTGCACGGTTGCCAATTACTTTTTGGGCTCAATTCAAGCTGTTGGTTTTAACTTTTAAACCCCAAAAAAGCTTTGGAGCTGGCTATCTAAGGGACTGTCTGTCTTGCTACAACCTGCCCGCGTACTAAGATCTGCACGAGAAGCCCTTTTGTGGGACACGCATAAAGAGGCTTTCTCTTGTGCCACTCTCAAACTGTGGAACACACTCCCTGAAGAAAGATGATTAGCCCCTACTCTCCAGGCTTTTAGAAAGGGTGTGAACATGAATATTTTTAATTTAGACTTTTAAATTATGTAGTTGTTTTAATGATTTACTGTTTTAACGTTCTTGTTTTTTATTGTGTTAAGGTTTTATTGTTTAAAGTTGTTGTGCACTGCTTTTATGGCTTCTTAGCAATAAGGCAGTATATAAATACTTAAAACCAATAAATAAAATGCTATTTCCCCACTAAGAATTTAGAGTGGTACAAACCCCTCTACCACTCCATTTCACAGTATATGCCAGGCCTCCTTCCCCCAATCCAGTATTGAAATGATTGGGGTAATTTCCCATGGCCCCTGAAATTTGGCAAAAGCTCAGCTGAAGATACTCTTGATTAATAGAGAAATCTGAAAGTGCGACATTTTTACAACTCTCCTTCAAAACAAGGGGTTACAAAAGTATATCCCAAAAGAATCAGTGTGCTTCTCACTTCACCTGCAAATCTGAAATTTGGTCAATAACAGGGAACCTTAGAACATATGTAAACTGCCTAGAGAGCTTCGGCTATGGGGTGGTATACAAATGTAATAAATAAATAACTCAAAACTTTGGAAAAGCAACCATTTGTAAGTCTCTCTCTAGATACAGGAGAAAAGAAACACACACACACCCCAAAATACTTAGGGTATTTCCAGGCTGTACAAAAAGTTGAAATTTGGTGCATAAATATCCCAAGATATCCTTACTTGGAGGAAAGTTTAGAAATGCAGGTTGTTTACCTGTAATCGTAGTTCTTCAAGTGGTCATCTGTGCATCACACATATGGGCTCTGCGCCTGCATGGAGCTTGTTTCGGAAACTTCTATAGCTAAGGCAAACATTTTTGGCGGGAACCCCTCCCCCACCGCCTACTGACTCCGTGTTCCCGCCTTTCTCCTCAGTTCCACGAGACCGACTTGCTGGCCCCATAACTAGGAGAAAAACCGCTCGGTATCAACAGTACATTTACATCGACACCAAAGTGGGGACGGTGGGTGGGTTGTGTGAATGCACAGATGACCACTCAAAGAACTACGGTAACAGGTAAGCAACCTGCATTTCTTCTTCGTGGTCTCTGTGCATCACATATATGGGCAATTAACAAGCTCAATTCCTGGTGGAGGGTAAGTGTAGATCAATGTTCCCTCGCAAGACAAAGAAATTGCTCGCCCCAAATTGCAATTTGTCCTGGTACAAACAACCAAGCGGTAGCGTGTAATGAAGTTAAAGGACTTATACCAAATAGCTGCCTTACATAAGTCTGGGATTGACAATCCCCTGCCTAAAGATGCTGACGTCGATGCACTGCGCATCAATTTAGCTGTTACCGGACCAACGAGTTGCAAGTCCTTCAACTCATAGAGCAGTTTAATAGCATGTACAATCCACTCCACGAGTCATTGCGACTCTTGAGTTTTATGAAACTTGTCTGTTCTAGCCTTGTGTGGAAGCCCAGGTAAGGTGCATCAATACTGAGGCAGCTAACTCACTCGATCTATGTAGTGTTGATATAGCCACCAGAAAAACAACCTTCCAAGAAAATTAATGTGCTATCCGAGGGTGTCACTGGTTTAACTGGTTTCAATGTCAGAGATTGTGGCACGACAGAAAAACTCCATGCCAGAATGAAACTCCCGATTAGAGGAGCCAGGTTCGCAATGCCCAGAGGAACCCCCTAAAAACGGGGTTGGTGCGAAAACAGGTAAAGCGGTCAAGTACCCGCATATTAACAATTATTCCAGCCCTATAGCGTATAGGGGGTGTAAAGTGTAAGTACATCGTTACGGAGGCTGAACGAGGCTTGAGGCACTGAAGATCCACGTATTTAGAAAATAATCTCATTGTGCAGTATACAACTTCTTCGTTGCCAGACTACAGGCTGGATAAAAAATACAATCAACCTCATGTTGAAAGTAGTTATGGTATTGGGATACCCCGTGCCATGGGTATGAGCATATGCAGGGGCGTAAACTACAGGGGGGGCTCAAGCCCCCATCGGGATTTCCCAGGGGGCAATGCCCCCACCGGGATTTCCCAAAGGGGGCAATGCCCAACCAAGTAACATCAGTAAGCTCACAACCTTACTGACAGATTCCTCACAGTCTCCAGTTGTCTGTATTCTTGTGTGTTTGGGGGTCAGTCTAAATTACATCCAAGCACATCCTGCTTCCTCATCAGCTGCCCAGCAGATCTCCTTGCAAGACAAAAGCCACTCTCCTTTTGTGTCAGGATCAGCCTTCCCCAAATTCATTTTCTCCTACCCCCTCAGGTCTTGTAGGACAAAAGGTTGCCCATTTAGGAATTACAGTGTGGGTACATCTTGATGAGGGTTTTGCCCCAGGCCGGGGTGGATCCGGAGTGGCAGCAGGTCATCTATATGATGCAGCTGACATCCCGAAGGCATCCAGGGGCAACTTCCTGAAGCTCCAGTTTTAAAAAGTCGGGCACTTACCGTGACTTTTTTATCTTTGGAGCTGCGGTGGAGCCGATGGTGACCCCTAATTGGTCGCCATTGGCTGGACAGGGAAGGGGGCGGACTGCCATGCCCCACACTGAAAAATAGAGAAGTCTACGCCCCTGAGCATATGTAGATCGAAGACTCTGTCTCAATACCCGGTAAAGAGCATCAGTGCTGACAGGAGTAGGAGGATCCTACCCTGTGATATCTTCAGAAGTAGAGTGAGTCACACCTGTCTCGGACACCGAGGGGTGACTATGATGTAGACTGTGTGGACTACACAATATTAATATTGTCATACTGCAGTACTCATGGAATGAGAGGAAAAACGAGGGGAACAGGTAAATAGACTTCCAGTTCACTTGACCTGGAACGCATCCCCCAGGGACCCATTCCAGTTTCCCGCTTTCAAACAAAAACAGACAACCAATCGTGTTGTGAGGTGTCGCGAGGAGGAGGTTTATCTCTGAAGTTCCCCATTCCTGAAAAAAGAATTGAGATAGAACCGAAGATTTGGCTGCTACTCATGTCAGTCCCTCTGAACTGTGTTGAACAAGACTGTTAAGATACTTGTCTCATTCGCCAAAGTTTAGGGCCGAAGTGAGATTTCCCTGTGGATCCCTTCAAAAATTGTCATTAGGGCAAATGCAGAGAGTGGGTTCCTCCTCCTCTGCTTACATACCACAACACAGGTGTTGTTCGTAATAGCCCGCACTCTGTGATTCGTCAGATAAGTCTCAAAAGACTGGAGCGCCTTCCTTACCTCTATGAGCTTCAGCAAGTAGATGTGGTGCATATTGTTTCTCCTTTGCCACATTCCTTGGGGTCAAGAGGGCTTCAAAGAGATCCCCAGTTGAACAGGAAAGTGTTTGTATGAGGACTTGAGATGGAGGAGGAGGCGGAAAAAGGCATGCCCCATAGCAAATAGTCTGTGCAAGTACACCAATGTAGGGCCTGTTGCACATAGTTCGTTATCGAGCCTTCAAATCCTTTAACAGTGGTATTGTTTTGAAAAACTGTCCAGAACTATCCTTGCCAGTCCTGTGTTCGAAGCCTTGCCCGTCGAGCAACAGTAGGCTGACCATATGAAGAGGAGGACAGGGCTCCTGTAACTTTAACAGTTGTAGAGAAAAGGGAATTTCAGCCAGTGTCATTTGTATGCAATTAGTCCCTGGTGAAATTCCCTCTTCATCACAACAGTTAAAGTTGCAGGCACTATACTAGAGTGACCATACACAAAAGAAGGCAGGGTCCCTGTTGTAATGAAGAGGGAATCTCACCAGGTACGAATTGGATACAAACGACACCGGCTGAAATTCCCTTTTCTCTACAACTGTTAAAGTTACAGGAGCCCTGTCCTCCTTTTCATATGGTCAGCCTAAGCAACAGTAACTGTGGATGTCATTAGTCCAAGAAGTCTCTGTACTTGAGACACAGGAGTATCATTATTGGTTATACGCCTGCCTGAGAGAGTAGAGGGGGAGAAGCTCCGTCCCAAGGAAGATAGGCTTTCTCCACATTGGCATCGAGAATGCTGAAATAATGGAATTGTTAGATCCAGGGTGAGTCTGGATTCTGTGTTCACTATGAGGCCCAAAGAGCTCAATAAATTGAGTAGTCACCCTGCCTTCGATAGCATTTCCTTCGAGGATGCCACTAGAAGCCAGTTGTCTAAATATGAGTAGATTTCCATCCCTTGTAGGTGAACAAACGCAAGGACCAGTGCCATACATTTTGTAAATATTCTGGGGGCAGGGCTTAGGCTGAATGGGGATACCCGAAAGTAGGAGTGTCATCAGGAATTCCCGGTTCAGACGTACGTATTGAGCTGTCTCAAATCCAGAACAGGTTGAAGAGATCTGTAGAGGAGTGAACCAAATATTCCATCAGAGAGTGATATAGGTCTTCCGAAGGAGGCTCCACTCTGTACAGCTACCCCATCAACAGGCGATGCAGAAGAGAGCAATGTTGGGTCCGACAGATAGCCCTCTAAGGATTGAGGGCAATCAGGTTTAGTTCTGTGATATCAAGCTGATATTTTTGACACCTCACAGAGTGGGGCTGGAAAGGGGAAGAGCTAGGTGGACGTACTGACGCATTCACAACAGTATCATGAGTCAACAGGTGAGCCCTGTGGATAGGTCACAATGACAGTGATCTCGGTGGAGCTGGAGGGAGTTGCAAGAAAACTTCCTCCAGTAGCAATTGCGATACTGATGGAGCTACTCGGTATCAAGAAAGGTATGCGTACCAATATAGGGGTTGGTATCGATGTCTGGTAAGGGAGTTAAGGGTCCATTGCAAGAGGTGTTCCCCTCATAATTGATGCCAATCTCTGTACTGGCATGGCATTCTCGGGGGAGGCAACCCAGTTGAAGTTCTGTCCCGTTTGTTTTTTTTGTTTCGGTTTGGTGTTGTTGTTTTTTAATAGGGACCCGAGAAAGATGCCCCTAGACATCACAGGCATAAAAGCTCTCTCCATTGAAATCATAGCACTCCGGTTGTAACGGCTCTAGGGAGCAACCCTGTAATCGGCATCTAGCTTGTAATGGCTGTGTTAATTAACTTGGTGGAGGGATGTCTACTTCAAGCTGCATGTTGTCTTGATACCAAGAACTCGGGGCAGAAGGAGGCAGTTGAGTCTCAGCTTTTGATGTCGATTCTGCCTGCTAGGCATCTCATCTTGACGTCGAAGCTGCATGTTAGAAGCTCTGGTATTGAGAGCTTAGACCTCGGTACCGAAGGAGCCAGTTACATCATCGCTGCCAAAGGGGCCACCGGTATCGGGGGGGGCCTAACAGCTGCGGAGAGGCCGGAACCCAGTCTCTCTCTAGCTGTAGAAACACAGGTAGAGACATCCAGATGTTGGAAGATCAGAATGACCCATGGTCGGGGTCGGAGGACGCTGAGGAGCTATCCTCTGTAGAATCGCTCCACGCAATCAGTCCCAGAAGGCTTATGTGACCTGGCCTTCTTATATATCCCTTTCACTGTAGAAACAGCTAGGGAGCGTCCAAAAGTTGGAAGATCGGAATGACCCATGGTCAGAGTCAGAGTCCAAGGACGCAGAGGGGCTCTCCTCCGTAAAATCACTCCATGCGATCAGCCCTAGAAGGTTCCGGCCTTCTTAGATATCCCTCTTGCTGTAGATACAGCCTGGGGAGTGTCCAAATGCTGGCAGATCAGAATGACCCATGGTCAGAGTCAGGGTCCGAGGACGCGGGGGGCTCTCCTCTGTAGAATCGCTCCAAGCGATCAGCCCCAGAAGGCTTAAGTGATCCAACCTTCTTAGATATCCCTCTTGCTGTAGATACAGCTAGGGAGCATCCAAAAATTGGAAGATCGGATGAAGCGCAAAGAGGCCATGTCTCCAGTAGGTCGAGGAGCCTGTGCCATAAGTGTAAGCTTTTATCCGCAGAATTGTCATATAGTGGCAACAGGTTTCGTTGACCTGAGCCTCTCCCAAAACAAATCAAACAGAGAAAAGTCTGTCTGCTGGGGAAGCTTGCTGACGCACTTAACACATTTTCAAAAGGAGCTTTAACAGCTGTACAATCCCCCCAACGCGATCCAAGATCACTGGAGAATAAAATATCTAAAAATATAACAATAAACAATTAAGACTAAAAATAAACTTAAAACAAAGCAAAATAACTAAAAACCATAGCACTCTAAAGCTTTCTCCTCATGAGAAAGACAGAAGTTCCCAACAAGACATCCTTTCAGAAAGGCAGTCGAAAAAGAACTGAGGAGAAAGGCGGGAACATGAAGTCAGTAGACGGTGGGGGAGGGATTCCCGCCAGAAATGTTTGCCTTAGCTATAGAAGTTTCCAAAACAAGCTCCACAAAGAAGAACTAGGACATTTTAATATCTAGCCATCACAACCTGGTTATCTATGTGATATAATAGTACACAAGCCAACATCCCTGCATGGAGCAAGCTAAGCTGGACATAAGGAATCTTGGACTACGGGAGCTCCATTCATTCCACCTTCAAGTTGCAATTTGGAGGGTCTCCCAGATCGTGCATCTATGCCCTGGCAGAAAAGAAGCTGAATTTTATAGCATAATATAGAATTGACATATATGCACTCGCACACGGATATAGATATAAATAGATAGATGGATGTCTTATTACTATTATTATACTTATTTGTATCTCACCTTTTTTCCAATACTGAGACTCCAGGAGGCTTTACAAAATTAAAAGATATACAATTAAAACATAGAAATATAAAAGTTAAAAATATAATTAAACCTGCTGCAATATTAAAACATTTAAATACAAATAACAATTAAAAAACTCAATACGTAAACAGAGGTCCAGAATGCATTTGCTGCTTTTCCATGTAATAGTACAAGCCAGCTAATAAAATTAATACAACTGTAAATTATTTTTAAAAAATCCATAAAAACCAGAAAGATATTTAAATGACAGCAAGTAAAAGGAACCAATAGGAGCAAAACTAGTAAAAAGCAGCCAGCTATCATCCCTTTAGAAATGTGAGGCAGGTCCAGATTCAGGGGGTAACTGCCATGGGCTACATCTTAGACTGTATCTCCTCAGCTGAAACAACAGTTCTTAGGGCATGAATAAATAGAAATTTACAGATCCTAGTGTGCAAATTCATTACCCTATGTAAAAGGAATAAATCATACATCAGATTCATGAAATGGGCTACAAATGCTATTTAAAAACAAAGCATCCAAAAATTGAACAAATAGAAGGGGCACCAGAAAACACCCGCACCTGGGTCTAGGGCTAGTTCTGCTCTGATGAAAAAGGAGAAAACGTTCCATAAATGGGGGACCATCACAGAAAAGGCCCTCCCACTAGTCGTTATCCATCTCACCTCAGCAGGCAGGAGAGACAGGCAGACAGAAGATAAAGGAAATGTGAGAGACCGGAAATAGCAAAATGAATAAAAATGTATGTATGGCGAGTTCATCAAAGAACATAGAGAAAAGAGTGCAATGGAATCACACACACACAAAACCATTATGGGAACCAAAACACACCAACAGAGCACAGATAAGTGCGTACACGTGTTTGTGCAAGCATGTCACAAGGCTGCGAACAGAAAGAGAGGAAAACCACATCATGGCCACAAGGGGAAGTGAGCATGTGTGAATGTAGATAGAATGGCTCCAAGTGAATAAAGAGTTGCAATACTGTTTTCACTGCTTGGCTCCCAAGCAATCTAGACCAGCCTCCCCTAAGCTAGTGCCCTCCCGACTACTTGTAGCCCAACACAACATCAGGTTGAGGGAGGCTGGTCTAAGCAATTGTTGATGCTTGTATAAATTCAGGCTCCACTGTCACCCACCAACCCCCATGACAATCCTTCCATAGCATCTGAAATTTCTTCTCTCTCCCGTCACCTGTAACACCTGTAACAGTGGAGCAGCCCAGGAGTGTTCTCCAACACCCTTCCCTTCCAGAAAGGAGACCCAACAGACACAAGTGCCCGAAAACATGTCAAGACCAACTTCATGCTTCGCACACAGCTGCTGCAGACACCCCTCCCACTGCCCTCTGAAGACACCTCACTCCCACTGTCTCTCCTCTTCCCCATAACGCCTGGCTGGGAAGTGGCCGACGGGTCTCCACCGTCCGCCGCCTACAATTCCCCACAGGCACCATTTTCACTTTTTAAAACCTGAGTTGTCAGCCTCCGCCACAAGGCAACGACTGCAAAGCTCCAGGACCGAGGCTCTGGTTGCCCATGCAGGATCGTTGCCTTCACAGCCCCGACCCAGTCTGGCTGTATAAGTCACATACACAGTGCCCTATCCAGACACAGGCACCACCCTAAGTGCCTCTTACATAAACAGACACATGCTAATATTTCACTAGTGGGTCTTCATGCTAGCAAGAGTCTCAGCACTGCCATCCATCAGATTTAGAAGGGATGGGAGAAGCAGCTTCCTGAAGATGCCTGACCCTATCAACGCTACTTCAAAGCACCTTTCCAATATTCAAGGAGAACGTTACTGTGAAACTTTTACAGAAGCAACTTATAACGTTGTGAAAACCTGGAAGCCTTCAGGTTACACAGAATTCTTCGTTCTATCCAGTGTAGAGTTCTGTGCAACACAATTGCATGTCAAGGAAACCTGGATTAATGGAAGATGTCATTTGGCACACCTTGAATTAGTTCTGGAACCAACTGAGCAGCAAAGTTTAACATATAAAATATGGAACTCTGTTTGGAGGTCTCATAGTAATATTCATACAGCTTTTTTCCTAAGTGCTCAAACCACTTTACATGAAAATTCCTGCAACACAGCTGTAAGGAAGGCGAGTATTAATTAAGAACACAAGAACTGCCACACTGGATCAAACCAAAGTGGGCTCATCTAGTCTTAACAGCCACCAAATGTTCATGCTTCCAAGAAGCACACCAGCAGGTCATAGAGGCTACAGACCTTCCCAACTGTTCATCAGACAGCCCAGCATAGTCTCTAATCACAGAGACTGCATTTGGCTTGCCGTGGCTAATAAGAATGGCCTTGTTTAAGGTGGGGGGGGGGGGGGGGACTGAGGCTGAAACTAAGTCTTGCCAAAGGATACTACGGAGGTCATGGCAGAGGTGAGATCTGAAGCAAAGACTTCTTGACTCATACTCTTAAGGCAATATTCCAGAGACTTTGTCATTTTTCAAATCAGGCCATGCTATAGAGGCATACACAGATTCTCCACTAATTCACAATTCCTCTGTCTTTTTTGCTCCGATACTGATTAGGATATTGGGCCCTATTTACTAATGGACTGATCCATTATGACAGCTTGCAAGGAAAATTCACATGCCCCTGGTTTGCAATTTGGAACAGGTGTTGAGGGTCAACATCAGAGACCATGTCTGTTCATCCATCCATCCATCCTTCCTTCCCTCCCTCACCCCAATCCTTCCTTCCTTCCCTCCCTCTCTCACCCCAACCCTCAACTGCTTCCCAGCAATCTGTCAGCACTGAGCTCTAACTGCTATTCTATGATCAAGAAACAGTCAGGAGCTGGATAGAGAGACCAAGGTCCAAGTGCCCCTCCTGCGATAGCCTTATTATGTGGCCTTGGGCAACTTCTACTGCAACCTTATGCACACTTCTAGGGAGCCCAATGGGGCTTTACTTCTAACAAGACAAAATACAGGGTTACACTCTCAGTCCTCCATCTGTCAAATGGGAACAATGTTGACTGACAGGAGGTCAAGATCAAAACAGCTTCACACACCTTTCGGAGTGCTAGATACCTGGAATAACAGCTAGCTTTTTCTCCCCAGGGTATTTGCCACCAGGCTTCTCCTGCCCCTCTCCCAAAAAAACAACAAAACTCCTCTCACAGCTGCACCAATTCCTCCCGCTCATCCTCAGTCACCATGATTCCAATTTTGCATAATTTTCTCCCTATATTCTTAAACTGCCTGCATAATTCACACCCACCCTACTTCCTTATATTCCTTCCTTATTCCTTTCCAACCCCCCCTTTTCACAAGGCAGTTCTGTAAATATGTGTTTCTCCCCTCCCCTCTCTAAACACCAGCTCCTAATATATGCCCCCCCCAGGCATCCCAGTTTATTTCCCAGTTCCCCTCATTCTTCCATCCCCAGCCTGCTTCTTGGAATTCCTTTTTCAAGTCACTTTTTGCCCCTAAACATTTGATCTCTCTCGCACTTTCTCTCCATAAAGAGCTCCACATTTCAGGGTACGCCGAGATACATGGCCAGAGATTTCCAGAGCGGGACGATTTTGTCCCCACCGCCTCCCTCCCCCGAAGTTCAGGGCATCTCTCTCTCCCCTCTACGCAAAAGCACCCAAACGCAATGTCCCCCTCCCGCCGCCTTCCCAATACAAAACCCACCTGCCGCCTAGCAAGACCCTTCTTCCCCTTGCTTCCTTGGGCCCCTTCCAGCACAGGAGATTTTCCGCCCCTCCCCTAATTCTGGACCCCTGAGCCTCGGCTCTCTTCTCTGCCTCCCCTTCGACAGGCAGTCGAGCTCGAGAGCCGCCCCGCCGCCCACAGGGGTCCCTTGGAAGCGGGGCTATCGGCCCTCCAGCATTTCCCCCTGCCCACCAGTGGCCCCCGGCCGTTAAGACCCTTCTCCCGGGCCGCTGCCGCCGCCGCCGCCGCCGCCGCCACCCCCACCCAGATATCAGCCCCTTCTGACCGCTGCCTTCCGTTCCTGCAACATTTTGGGAGTCAATTTAGTAGTTTGTTTTGGAGAGGAAACGGCACGAGGAGGAGGGGGGGCTGGAAGAGCGCCTCGCCCCTCCCCTGCGACCCCCTCCCCTCCGCGGCCTGAGGCGGATCCTGAGGCGAGCCCCGGCCGGCTCCGAACCCCCGCAGGAGAAAACGGCGGCGACGGCGACAACAACCCCCGCCCGCACCGGGAGCCCGAGCCGCCGCGCCACGAAGCGCCAAGCGGAGCGGCTCTCCTCACTCACCTCCGCGCGCCCCGGAGACCGCGGCCCTGGGAAGGAGCTCGACCCGCTCGCCGGCCTCTTGCGGGAAGGGGAGGGGGAGCAGCCAGCCCAGGCGGCCGAGCTGGAAGGCAGGGATACCCACGTCCCGCTCCCCGCGCCTCGTTCTGCACGGAGCCTTCGTGCGCCTTCCTCGCGGCCGAGGCGGGGTGGAGGCGGCGGAGGCGTTCCCTCTTTCCTTCTCCCACCTCCTCCTCCTCCTCCTCTTCTTCTTCTGCCTCCTTCCTTCCTTCCTCGCGCTCCCTTTTCCCGGCGACAATTGAAAATAAATAAATAAAGCGCGGCGGCGGCACCAACTACACCGCACAAGGCGGAGCGGGCAGGAGGCAGCTACGTCGCCAGCGCTGGGCAGAGGAAGTCGAACCGAGTGGGCTCGCCGGCCAATAGCAGGGCTGGGCCGGGAAGGGAGGGTGGGGCCAAACAGCACCCCTTCTCCCAATAAACAAACAAACAAACCCTCGTCCCCCCTCCCCCAGCGCCCAATCCCGACTGCGGCTCCGCCTCCCCCGTATCCTTCCGCCTGGAAGAGCTGGGGCCCGCCCAGGGGCCGCCGAGACCCCCGAGCTGAAGGGCCTTACGGAGCCAGGGAGCTTTAGGCAGCCGCGCCCCCCGCTCCGGTGCCGAAGCGCGCTACGGACATCTCTCTCCTTTTCTCCCCCCCCCCCCCCAACACTCCTCTCGGAGCCAGCAACCGTTCCAGGCGTCCACGTTCCTGATAGATTAGCGCAAAAAAACTCTCCCGAAAGGCCTGTTTGCCGACCCTCGTTAAAAAAAAAGAAAGATACTCTGAGCGTGTGCAGTTTCATGTTTTAAACTCACATCATAGCGCTACATGACTAAGCACATGGACTTGGGAATAAGCACCATTTTGATGTAGAAAAGGATAATAGATACTTAAAGTATAAATAATAAATTTGGCATTTGTAGCCATCTACGTACTTGCCTGGCCTTACCTGATCACACACACGAGGAAAGGGTGTCAATGGGCAGCCTGACACTGGGCCTGTTTGCCACTGCTTCCCTCACCTGCTGCTCTCTGGGTGGTTATTTGGGGGGGGGGGGGCCTGGACCGGGCTGTGGGACCCTGGACATCAGCCCTGATGCCTGTTCTAAGGTGCAGCACATCTCAATTTTTCAGATTTCGAAATGCTGTGTTTTAGAAACAGGTAAAAATTGCAAAGAAGTTACGTTGATGCAAATGGTATCACCTCGTTCATACATTAGGAAATAGTTCATTCCTGTCAGCATCTTTGCAGGGATGACGCAATGCTCAGGACAGGATTTCTCAAACTCCTTTTATTGCATTTAAAGCCTCCTCAGGATCTCTTGAGGGGCTGAGGCATAAAGCCCTCCAAGTGGCACAATGGTCTTAATGATACATTAAATTGTTGACAATTAGCTGCCTTTTTAAGGGTGCGTAGGACTTCAAATCCTCCAACATTTCACACATGAAAATAACTGCAACCCCAAATTACGGAGGGGACAAAGGAAGCTTTGTTTATTCTCTGCCTGCCGCATTTGTTCTGCCATGACTTGTCCTCTACTGATGGAAGATTATGTAGGCCGCCTTGGGCTCCTTGGAGGAAAAAAGGTGGGATATAAATGTACTAAATATAGAAGAAAGGGTGCTGTGGTGACCAGTGGGTAGCCTGACACTGCTCCCCTCACCTCCTGCTCTCCCGGTGGACATTTGGGGGGCTGGGTTGTGGGACCCTGGACATTGGCCACAGATCCCTCCCTTGCTGCACCTGCTTACATTCAGCTGAACCTGTACCACTACTGACCCTTGCTTTCCTTTTAAAGATTTGTTGCATTTTTCCCTACAATTCTTCAAAGGGCAGAGTATGGGGTTCTTTTCCCTCCTCTTCTGTTTTCACAATGACCCTTTAAGGTTTGCCAAAATGTAAAGAGGTGCACGGAATGCTCATCAAATTTGCAGATGACACAAAATTGTGTGGGATAGCTAACACTCTGGAAGACAGAAACTTGATAGACTGGAGCGCTGGGCTGAAAACAACAGAATGAAATTTAACAGGGATAAATGCCAAGTTCTACACCTAGGAAAAAGAAACCAAATGCACAGTTACAAGATGGGGGATACTTGGCTCAGCAATACTACAAATGAGAAGGATCTTGGAATTGTTGTAGACCACAAGCTGAATATGAGCCAACAGTGTGACATGGCTGCAAAAAAAGCAAATGCTATTTTGGGCTGCATTAATAGAAGTATAGCTTCCAAATCGCGTGAGGTACTGGTTCCCCTCTATTCAGCCCTGGTTAGGCCCCATCTTGAGTATTGCGTGCAGTTCTGGGCACCACACTTCAAGAAGGATGCAGACAAGCTGGAGCAAGTTCAGACGAGGGCAACGAGAATGATTAGGGGTCTGGAAACAAAGCCCTATGAAGAGAGACAAAGAACTGGGCATGTTTAGCCTGGAGAAGAGAAGATTGAGGGGAGACATGATAGCACTCTTCAAATATTTGAAAGGTTGTCACATGGAGCATAGGCGTGCACAGCTCATTTCATTAGGGTGTGCACCTTAAAGGCCCTGATTGGAGCACAGGAAAGGAAAGTGTGCTTTCTTGCCCCTCCACTGCTCCAATCGGGGCCTAAGGCCCCGATTGGAACAGTGGGGAGGGGTGAGAAATTGCGCTTTCCAGAGCCTCTGGAAAGTGTGTAGTTCCCCCAGGGATGCTAATGGCGGCTTTCTGGAGGCTTTCCTATCCTTTTAAAAGCCCCGATTCAAGTAGGGGGGCAGAAAGCAGAGGTGACCTAGGAAATTAGGGTGTGCTTGGGCACACCCAGAACACCCTGTGCACACACCTATGACATGGAAGAGGGCCAGGATCTCTTCTCGATCAACCCAGAATGCAAGACATGGAATAATGGGCTCAAGTTACAGGAAAACAGATTTGGCTGGATATCAGGAAAAACTTCCTGACTGTTATAGCAATACGACAATGGAACCAATGGCCTAGGGAGGTTGTGGACACTCCCACACCCAAGGCATTCAAGAGGCAGCTGGACAGCCATCTGTCAGGGATGCTTTAAGGTGGATTCCTGCATTGAGCAGGGGGTTGGACTTGATGGCCTTAGAGGGCCCTTCCAACTCTACTATTATATGATTCTAAGTTCTATGATTCTAGTCTGCCCACTTAAAACGTTTTGATCAACTAAAAATATGTCTTTGATTAATCAGGCAGCAGCCATTTTTACAATATATTTATTTTTAATACAAAAAGTTATAAAACTTGTTGCTGGCAGGTACTATCTTTGAAAAGTCTTTGAACATATGTAAGAGGGAATTATGCCTCTTCTTTGCGTCTGCTACCACACGTGAATACAGACATCATTTAAACATAAAGTATGTTTTTTTCTAAAATATTTTAACCCCACCATCGACCAAAATCACAACCATTTCCCACCACAGGTCCACTTCCTTGGCACAACTGTGCAGTTGCGCAATGGACTCCTTTGGTGTCCATCAAGTTTCCTGCCCCTCCTGATATTTATTTTATTTTTTATTTTTTTAAAAAAAAATAACCCAGGAGGCTGGCATAGACCTCAAAAGCGTGGGCCCCAAAGCATCCTTTTAAAATAAGAATGTTTTCCAATGTGGAAAATAGTTCAGCTTTCTGGTGGGGAGGGAATGTCCTGGACAGCTCAAAGGAGGGGGGCATGGGGAGGCAGGCAGGAGGGAGGGGGCTTTGCTTGTGTGCATCTGTGTGTCTGTTTGTTTTAGCTGGTTTGTTTTGGTGGGGGGGCATATTCCCCTTTGTGGTGGGAGTGCCTGTGTTTCTCTAAACAGCATCAGTTTGCATTCTGTGAAACTGGTATTTTGTTGTGCTTTGTGGGGGCAAATATATGATTTGACTTTTGAATCTCAGACACACACCCCTGCCTAGGCTGACCAGATAAAATCCAGGTCAGGGCTCATGTAACTTTAACAGTTGTAGAGAAAAGGGGATTTCAGCCAGGGTCATTTGTATGCAATTAGTTCCTGGTGAAATTCGCTCTTCAGCACAACAGTTAAAGGTGCAGGCACTATACTAGAGTGACCATATACAAAAGAAGGCAGAGCCCTTGCAACTTTAACTGTTGTGATGAAGAGGGAATTTCACCAGGAACTAATTGCGTACAAATGACACTGGCTGAAATTCCCTTTTCTCTACAACTGTTAAAGTTACATAAACCCTGACCTGGATTTTATCTGGTCACCCTACCCCTGCCATATATTTCTTGGGCAAGTTACTTGTCTCTGAACCTCATCTGTTTGCCTTCTGTGAAATGGATGATGGAACCAAAAATGATGAATTCAAAATATTTGGGGGGGGGGGGTTGGAGCTCAGACCCCAGAGATTGCCTTGCACTTATGTTCTTGGCAAGTTACTTTTCCTTTTTGACCATGAGTTTTCCTTCTGGGAAATGGGTGTTTTGTTACTGGCCATGCCCATCTTGGCAGCCATATTGTGAATGCGCCAACCATCTCCATGTCAGCCATATTGTGAGAGTGCCCATGACACACTTTCAAAACATTTTCAGGTATAGCAGCAAACCTTTCTGCCACTATTTCAATTCAGGAGAGAAAGTACTCAGCATTTAGGTATTTGAGGATAGATAATTTAGGCAATCCTGCTTCTTCCACCATTTCATCTATGTGCTAGCGTGCTGTTAAAGGCATGGGGGCAGAGGAACAGATCCTACTGTTCTATTTTTGTAAACCACCCAGAGAGCTTCGGCTATGGGGCAGTATATAAGTGTAATAAATAATATTCATAATCATAATAATAATAATACTTCTTGTAAAAGTTTGTTAATTTTTCTCAACAATAAACATTAGCAAAGTGCATTGGTCTAATTTCCTACTATGCACTTTATAATGGGCCTGATCAGACGACATACTAACCCCTTTGCAGTAAATGGTGAGTAAGAATGTTTAAACCGTGGTTATGTAGCCACTATGGTTAGGAATGGTTCACACATACGCCATAATGTTTAGCTCAAAATGCTTAACCACCCTGGCTTAGCATGTTGTCTGAACAGGGTTAACATCATCTCATCAATAATTTAATTTATTCCTACCAATAGTGGTGGAAATATTATTCAGTATTTACATGTATATCCTGCTCTTCTATCAGTACATACCTGGAGCAGCTTACAAAAAAGGTGGGGCGGGTTATATTAAAGACAAACAATATTAAAACTGCATCATTGACCATAATGTGCAGCAATTAAAATACTTTAAAAACTGACAGTCTAACGGCGTGATGTCTCTTCTTGGGTTGCTGTGGTGGCAGCAGCTACAGCAGCATTGCGTTACTTTGCTAATTTGTCTTCTGTTGATTTTCTTAGCCATTTTCAGTCTCTATTTAAAACAAGTTCCCAAACTTCCAGATTGCCCCAGTATTCCTGGTCCAAGGAGTTGCTTTCAATTATTATGTTGCTTCCCATTCTTTGCCATGTTCTTCTGATCTCCCTATCCCATATATAACTTGGGTCTCCTGCTAACTGAGGCACCGCTCAACCTGTGTCATAGATTTGCATAGATGGATATAGATTTGCATTTCAACTGTTTTTTGTCTGAGCAGTGAACAGACCCCTCCAGGCTGTGTCCTCAAGGCATCTGATGCTGAAGCAGAGGTGAGTCCGGCCAGGGCTTGTATGGTGGAAAGGTACCTACCTAGGAAGCCATCCTGAATTCCACGGAGAACATACTGTACATAAGAATGACTGGAAGTGTGTGCTGAGTCCTCCACCCTGCCATCTTTTCTATATTGTTGGAAATGGCTTTGTTCACATGTTATTTTTGATTTTGTGTGTGAAAGTGTGTTGAACATTCTATCATGTGATCTCTGCCCCTCCCCTTCTCATTATTGTGAAATAGTGCAGCCCAGTTTCAAGTTTACCACTGCAATATAACCTTTCCTCCCAGTAGATCAGTATGGTGGGAACACCTTCTCAACAGTGTCAGGACCACTTTGAGGGGGCCTTCTGCAAAATGTCCTCTGGTGCCTCCCCTCCTATGATGGAGCAGCTTCCACTGTGGGTTTACATCATGGTAGAGAAAGGCCCCCTCCACAAGGATGCGCTTTTGCGCCCGGTTCGGGGATTATGCGCATTATCGCGGAGGCGCATTTACGCCTAATCCCTCTGCACGGGAGGCGGCGAGAGGCGGCGAAGCGCATTAATTGATGTCCAAAAAGCGCTTTAGAAGACGTTAATGCGCATAATCGCTTGTTCACACGGCGAAAATGCGCTTTAACGGCCGGAGCAAAATAAAAGTCGCGATTTAACGCGCATTCGAAAATGCGCATTATCGGGGAGATAACGCGCCTGTACGCCCGTTTTGCGCTCCGCTGGTGTGGAGGTAAAATTTATAATGAGCCTTCAAGGCTCATTAAACGTCTCGTGTGGAGGAGGCCAAACAGGAGCATACCTATGTTGCAATAACTTCAGCATAGTGCCACTCTGCAGATTGTGGGAAAGTCCCACAGGCCCCGTTGCCTGGTGTGGGATTGCAGTGATGGTGGGACCTGCCATGTTATTGGGGGAGGGGTGTACAATGGTGAAGAAAATGGTGGTGGGCAGGCTAGAAGGATCTGGGTGGAATCGCATCTGTGCCTTGTTGGAGGTCAGTATCCAGGATAGGCAGGTGTAAGGACATAAGACAAGCCATGCTAAATCAGGCCCAAGTCCTCTCTAATCCTGCATTGTGTTCCCAGAGCCACAGGGGCCAGCCAGATGCCCCCAGTGAGAAGCTCACCAGCAGGAGAGGAGGGCAAGAGCCCCTGCTCCCTTGCTGCTTGTGTTCCCAGCATTGAGAGGCATAGGGGCACATTGACACACTTAAATTGCTGAAAATGAATGTGTTTTAAAAACAAAATAACCCTGAAATGCACATTCCTAGGCTCCCCTTAATATACATGCCACATTTCAGGGGTCTAACTTTCATGGTCTTGGAGTTATGGCGATGACAGACAAGACACATCCTCTTTTATTATTATAGCTAATCATTAGTTAAAATGTATGGTTAAAAGTTGCTTGCTGCAGTGCTGAATCATCATGCCAAAGTCTGGTTGAAATCAATCAAATGGTACTGAAGCTGTCCATCTTAAAAAAAATTAATTGGCTGCCATTTTGTTTCAAGATGGCGGATGAAATTTTCACTGTGCCTAAAACCATCCCAGATAGAGATAGAACTAGGCTGACCATATGAAAAGGAGGACAGGGCTCATGTAACTTTAACAGTTGTAGAGAAAAGGGAATTTCAGCCAGTGTCATTTGTATGCAATTAGTCCCTGGTGAAATTCCCTCTTCATCACACCAGTTAAAGTTGCAGGCACTATACTAGAGTGACCATATACAAAAGAAGGCAGGGCCCCTGCAACTTTAACTGGTGTGATGAAGAGGGAATTTCACCAGGGACTAATTGCATACAAATGACACTGGCTGAAATCCCCTTTTCTCTACAACTGTTAAAGTTACATGAGCCCTGTCCTCCTTTTCATATGGTCAGCCTAGATAGAACAAATCCTAAAAGTTTCCTAACAATCGGATATACAATTTTTGAATCCATCGAGAACATGCAAACAAACAGTTCCATTTAGAGAGAGAGAAAGAGAGAGATAACCCCAATGGCCATGCTGGCTAGGACTACGGGAGTTGTAGTCCAACCCATCTGAAGAGCACCAGGTTAGGGAAGGTTGGTGTATAACTTGTATTAGGTAGTGAGAAGCACTATTAACTGAAGCAGGAGAAGGTTCATGTGTGATCATTAAAGAACTTAAAATGCACTTGTGGTGTTGGCCTTTTTCTCCTTTGCAGGGCAGCTTCTACCAGCCTGGGGGGTCCACACTCTGTAGAAACAGCAGCTTGTAATAAGAAAGGATTTGACCGATCAATTAGCAAAGAGGAGCCGCTTTCCCCTTTCACAGCTCTGCAGAGCTGGGAGACCAGTTGCACTACATGAATGCACACCCAACCAATTTTCAAGGTTAGGAAAGTGTTAGGCTCTGCAACACAATATAATATTTCCAGAGTTTTATCATTGAACTGAGGAGATTGACTGAGAGTTAATCAATAACATCATTTATTTTAGGCTGACCAGATAAAATCCAGGTCAGGGCTCATGTAACTTTAACAGTTGTAGAGAAAAGGAAATTTCAGCCAGTGTTGTTTGTATGCAATTAGTTCCTGGTGAAATTCCCTCTTCATCACAACAGTTAAAGTTGCAGGGGCCCTGCCTTCTTTTGTATATGGTCACTCTAGTATAGTGCCGTCACCTTTAACTGGGGTTCTATTCCCCTGCTCTGCCATGAAGCTCACTGAGTGACTTGGACCTCTGAGCCTGAACCTCACAGGATTGTTGTGAAGATATTATTTATTCAATTTATATCCTGCCTATATACAAAATACTCTGTACAACCAAGGACCCCGAAGAGCCTCCTGTACACTGTTTTGGGCTCCTTGGAGGAAATAAGGCGGGATATAAATGTAACAAATAACAAATCTGGTGGTTCTTGCAGGCCCTTGGTTGTGCTGGGTTTCTTCGCAGGTCCTGTGCCTCCTCCTCAGAGGAAGGGTCTCTGGGTTCAGGTTGCATGGATCCTAACACCACCTTGGCCTGATCCAGCAGGACTGTTCCCAGATTCTTATATACATGGGGTTAAGCATACTGCTATTGCTCCAATGCACACACACCATTATGATTTTAAATTAATGAGTGGCCTACAATACAGAAATGCATCGCCTCACACTTGAAATATGCTTCACCATGTATTCATCTGGCCTACTCCTGTGCTTTCCCTTATTTTAGAACCGTTTCTGCGCCGCCTTTTGTGCTTAATAAAGGTGCCCAAGGTGGTTTGCAGAAGAAGGGTAAAGAAAAAGCCACGAAACCCCGAATTGCAGCAATGCCTCTGCTCCTCTGCTGCAGCAAAACCAGAGTGTGAAAACAGCAGACGTCAAATTAAAAGGCGGGCAGGAGGGCCATGTTTTCGCTGCCCACCGGAGGAGGCTTCCCGCCCTGTCTCCCGCCGTGCCAAGGAGAGCTGCGCCCCAGAACCGGGCGGGCCTGCCGAAGGTGCAGAGGCAGCAAGGAGCACCACCTGCGCGAAGAGGGCGCGCGGCTGCGGAGCAAAAGCCTCCTGCACCGCGGCTGCGCCTTCTCACGTGTCCCTTGCCCTTCCTGCCCGGTGTCTCACTGAATGACAGCGAGGGTTTCTTTGAGGCTGGCGGAGGGAGACGGTATCGACTGTCGGGAGCTGGAGAGGGAGGAGGCGGCCGAGGGAGCGCCCCGCAGCCTGGCTCCAGCGCGGAGGACAGCAGGGCCTCACCTGGGGCGCCCCCGCTCTCCTCCCAGAGTGGGTGCATGGGGGGTCCACTTCTACCCACTGGCAGCCCCTCCCCTCCATGCAGCGACAGACTGATAAAATCGTGGCCAGCCCTTTAATGCAAATTATCTGACATCTCCCACTTCCAAGTCTCCCCAGCTCCCATTGACGTCACAAGTGCGTCACCGTCGCCACCACAACCAGACAGCACGTGGGAGAGATTTAAAGAAGCAGGCAGCTGTTTTGGCTTCCAGCTGCAGATGGCTGCGGGATGGGGGGCAGGGTTGGCTCGCAAAGCGAGGGGCGATGGAGGCCAGCGCCGCCGCCGCCGCCGCCGCCTCCTTCTCGCAGCTGAGAGTTATTTTCACATGAAAAAAACTGCATTGCCTCACAGCCCAATGCTGTTGCTGAACAACATTCAGATCCCCCCGCCCCGGCTTGTGTTCTTCGTCTCCTTGCTGGATGTATGAAACTCTCCCTGGGACCAAAATGGGGGTGAGGGTGAGACCAAAATGGGGGTGAGGGTGACAGAGCCGGATACAGCCTTGTAGCTCAGTCATCAAGCTAACCTACTTTACAGGAGGGGTTGTTATGAGGCTAAAGTTGGGCGGAATGGAGAGCTAAAACAAAAGCGAATGATTGAAATGTAAACAGACACACACAAGGGAAGTCAAAACAAAAACACCAGGATGGAATTTGTTTGTTTTTAGCAGGGTGGAGAGAAAGGTCATAAGAACATAAGACCCATGCTGGATCAGATGGAAGGTCCATCTAGTCCAGCACTCTGTTCACACAGTGGCCAACCAGCTGTCCCTCAGGGACCAACAAAGCAGGACACCCTCCCACCCATGTTCCCCAGCAACTGGTTCACACAGGCTTACTGCTTTGGATACTGGAGGTAGCACATAGCCATCAGGTCTAGGGCAGGAATCTCATCGAAATTCCTCCCAAGCAGGGCTTCCAAATCCTCCTCAAATTTTGGTTTTTGATGAAGCTTCGAATGAATTCCTGTCCTCCTAGGTCAACTTTGCTCACTGTTCGGAGAAGGCATTGGTTTGCTCTGGATTCCCAAAGAAGACAACCAGTGTTTGGTGGGATTTACTTCTGTGTAAATGTGCATAAGCACCAGGGCTGCACTCCTCACCAAACTGCAATTGAGGGGTGGGCAGTCTCAAAGGTCCAGAGCTCTTGGGAAGACCTCTCCAGCTCTCATGTCATCCCTGTAAGGATCCCACACAGCCTTGATCCGCTGCCAGGTTCCCCTCCAGTTCCCACTCTTCTGGGACTCCTTTCTCTGGTTCCCACACTTTGGCTCCCTGGTGTATACATTGGCTTGAGCCAGCTGCCTGGTTCCACCCGCAAAGACCGGCTCCCAGAAGAACTGTCGCTTATCAGATAATGAGGCTGTGAAAAGCCCGTCTCACAGAATAAAAATGCACAGCATCTTAAATCTGAAATTAATAGGCTCTCCCTCCCTCCCCCTCCCCTCCCCCCGGCCACATCCTGCAGCCTGGCCTCTACAAGTTTTCCCTTTTTTGGTGAGTAACTAAGTTTCTCCCTCCCTCCCTCCTTCTCTCTCTCTCCCTCTCTTCTTGAAATGCTTTGGGACTTTTCCAGGCTCCCACAAACTGAAGCAGTTACCTGTCCTACCTAAGAACATCTCTTCAGATGCATAATCAAACAAAATGATTGTGGCAACACATATAGCTGCAACAGTTCCCATTTGTACTGGAGCAACAGAACAGCTTGTCAGGGCAATGCTTGGCGGCTGGCTTATTTCATCTTTTTCATTCTCCTGCCTGAACCCTGTGACATAACCCCTTAGTCCTCATCCCCTACTGAAACTTCCGGAGGTGGCCATCTTAGTCTATTGCAGCAAAATCAGCAAAGAGCCTGGCGGCACCTAAAAAAGAAACATATTCCTTGATAACAATAACAAGAAATGTCTTGTTTAGGAGAAATCTGTTGGTCTTTAAGGCGCCATGTGTCTCTGGGGTGTTGAAGCCTAAATACATGTGCATTCTGAACTGGATACTTATTCTTCTTATTTCCCTGTCTCCCGCTTCTCTCAGAGTAGAAGCTACTTCTCTTGTAGTGCACCAGCTGCTCATGGGTGGCAAGCAAACAAGGCAACAGCAAGTGTTTGTATCACACTGACGTCGGGACACAAGGGAAAATGCCCCCTCCCAATGCTGCAGTGTGGCTCTCGGAAGCTGTGACTGGCAGATGCTCTTGTCCCTTTAAAAGGAGTATAGAAGATGCAAATTTTTCCACAGGTGCCATTTTTTTCTCCCTTACATGACAGTTGCATCTGCCAGAGTTCCTTCCCTCTACTTACTACAAATGATTAAAGGCACAGGAGCCCCCTCCCCCCCTTCCCTCCTTTGCATCTGGCTTCGCATCTGGCCTCACATCTGGCTTGTATGTACTATAGGGTGACCAGATAAAATCCAGGTCAGGGCTCATATAACTTTAACAGTTGTAGAGAAAAGGGAATTTCAGCCAGTGTCATTTGTATGCAATTAGTTCCTGGTGAAATTACTTCTTCATCACACCAGTTAAAGTTGCAGGGGCCCTGCCTTCTTTTGTATATGGTCACTCTAGTATAATGCCTGCAACTTTAACTGTTGTGATGAAGAGGGAATATCACCAGGAACTAATTGCATACAAATGACACTGGCTGAAATTCCCTTTTCTCTACAACTGTTAATGTTACATGAGCCCTGACCTGGATTTTATCTGGTCAGCCTAATGTACTACATGATTTTGTGGTCATGCCATGCAAACAAGGAATTGAAATGGCATACAGAAATCATTGTCTACAGGATTTCAGCTTTAACATTCTTAAAAAGAGGGGTACAAGTTTCCAGCCCTTAAGATAGGTTTGAAAATGTTTAGTTGTGCGGGGTGAGTTCTCAAAGGCCAAGAGAATTAGAGTGAAAAGGATGGGTGGGAGGGTCGTCTGCTGAAGCCCCTGCCTAAACTATTTCTGTCTTCCTCTTTAAGTACCTCCCCCACCCCATGGATTTAGCCTGCTGCTGTTCATTTGTCAATGTGTGATTTCCCATCAACTAGCTCCTCCCCAGAATCTTTTGCACCAGTTTAATACCAAACATTGGCTGAGAGCCATAATTTCCCAGCCTGATTAACATCTTCCTGGTTATGTAATACAACATCTATGCTCTTTGCCTTGTGTGGGGGGGAGATGGGTGCAGAGATGCAGGACCAGGGGTAGGTATGTAACTGAGGGAAGAGCCTCCTACCAGCAGCCCAGCCCTCCAGACAGCAACAGGAAATAGGTGCAACGTCACATATGCCTTACTTTCAATATGGCAGCACTATGGTGATGGAGGTGGAGTCAACTACGAGAAAGAAAGCCCAGCGTGGTGTAGCGGTTCGCATGGGCAGAGCTGTATCCACATTGCACTTAACCATAAAGCTCATTGGATAATCTTGGCCCAGTCATCATCCTTCAGCCTCACCTACCTCACACGGTCGTTGTTGTGAGGATAAAAGCAAAAGGCCCCTCTCTAACTGGTTAAACTCTGTGGCAGATGGCAGAAAAAATGTACTCAATAAATAAATGGTGACGATTGAGATACAAGGAGATACAGGGAGGCAGGACCTAAAGCTGCTTTGCAGAATAAGCAAAAAATTAAAAAGAGCTTTCAATTGGGATAGATCTTCAGAAGTTCAATTTCTTAGATTCTTAATGTGTGATAAAATGCTTTGAGCTATTGGGGATGTACTGTATGCATGTTTTAAACTAATGCCATAGACATTTTCACAGGGTTGTAAACAGGAATAGCTGGGGTTGGGGGGACAGAGAAGAAAAGGCAGCGCATTGTCTGCACTGGGTTGTATTAGGTAGCTTTCTGAATGGTTAGAAGCAGGGAAGTGGGCAGGAACTTCCCCCCAGAAAAGCAGAGAGACTACACTCAGGATACAGTATTGTAAAGTGAATTCTGGATTAGGGCAGACCAAGGCCTCCTCCACACGAGACGTTTAATGAGCCTTAGAGGCTCATTATAAATTTTACCTCCACACCAGCGGAGCGCAAAACGGGCGTACAGGCGCGTTATCTCCCGGATTATGCGCGTTTAATAGCGACTTTTATTTTGCGGCGGGATGTAAAGTGCGTTATGCCCATGTGTACAGTTTTTCAGCGAAGCGCATTTTCGGAGAGGAGTGAGCAGGTAGAGGGCGGGTTTTGACGAGATGGGCGGGGAGAGGGAAGGGATTTCTGGCGGGAAATTTGAAAAAAGGCCCTCGGGTTATGCGCAGCCGCGCGGGTGTGTTCACACAACGGATTGGCTGGAGGCGCAGGTGTGGTCGCGCGCCTATGCATATAAGCGCGTGCGCGCGATCCGACCATTGACCTCATTTAACTTCGCGACGCCAGAGAGACTGCATCCTGAGTTATTTCCTCTCTACACCTTTTCCACCTAACGAAATGGCTGCTCCAGGAAGGGGAGTTTCTTGGAAAAAGGCAGAGATCCTCGACCTTCTGGACATTTTTGGGGAGCAGAAAGTTCAAGCTCAACTGAATGCCAGCCATAGGAACTTAGATGCCTATGAATCCATTGCTCAGGAAATGCAAAGAAGGGGCCATATCCGTACAGCGAAGGAGTGCAGGCCCAAGGCAAAGGCAATGAGGCAGGAATATCGCAGGGTCGTGAATCATAATTCACGATCAGGGAATGATGCTGCCACCTGCCCCTTTTTTGAGGAGCTTCATAGCATTTTTCGGGGGGATGCTACTATTCAACCAAATCGCGTGGGCAGGAGTCTGAACATCCATCGTGTCCAAGCACCTGCTGCTGCTCCCCCAGTAAGTTCACCCCTGGCTTTCCCGCTCTCAGAAGGCTCAGAAGAACTGTTCAGCAGTGAACTTCAAACAATAGATGTGGAGGACTACCTTGGAACGCCCTACTCTCCCGGAGGTACATTGATTGTAATTGCCATTTTTTAAAAAATCTCGTTCTTCCTTCTATTTCATGCCTATAGCTCACATCTGATGTTTTCCCCTTTTAGAATTCGAGACACCAGAAGATATTGGAAACGAAGAACCTGAAGGTATATACTGTTTCTTTTGTTGGGTTGGGAAGACTCTTAACTTTACAACTTAATATTGTGTTCCATGGAATAAAAAATTGTATTCTAAAATGGGGCAGGCAGATGCGGGTGAGCGGGTGGGGCAGGAGAGGGCAGGAGAGATCTCCTCTACCTACCCAGCGTTTCTCTGGTCTCTCCAGGGGGGGGGGAAAGGATAAGGAGCAGGCAGCCATTTTGAACAACCACCCCCATTTAAAAAGGAGGGAGGTTTGTGATTGTGCCTATTGATGAAACCTCCTAAAAGCTCTTCTTTTTCTGCCACGGCAGGAGCCTACAGTACCACCAGTGCATCGGAATCCATTGAGCAAGCAGATTTGAGGGCCAGAAATCTCCAGCAGCATCCTGCAGCAGCAGCACCGAGTAAGTACAGGCCTAGCTAATTTCTGGGGTCAGACATCATGGAAGGAAGGGAGTTCCCAATGATCTAGGCTGGGTTTATGGGGGGGGAGGGGGAAAGGGGGCCATTGGACACAACATTGTGGTGCATGGGACCAGAAATTGTGGTCTATGGGAGGGATTCCCGCCTTTTTCTCTACAGCAGTTAAAGTTACATGAGCCCTGACCTCCTTTTCATGTGGTCAGCCTAGGCAGGCAGCCATTTTGAACACACAAACAACCCCCCCCTATTTAAAATGGAGGTTTGTGATTGTGCCTATTGGAATGAAACCTCCTAATAGCTCTTCTTTTTCTTCCACGGCAGCCTACAGAAGCAGCGGTTCCACCAGTGCATCAGAAACCAGTGAGCAAGCAGATTTGAGGGCCAGAAATCTCCAGCATCCTGCACCAGCACCATCGTGTAAGTATAGGGCTATGTCAATGAAACCTCCTAAAAGCTCTTCTTTTTCTGCCACGGCAGGAGCCTCCAGAAGCAGCGGTTCCACCAGTGCATCAGAAACCAGTGAGCAAGCACATTTAAGGGCCAGAAATCTCCAGCATCCTGCACCAGCACCACCGTGTAAGTACTGGGCTAATTTCTGGGGTGCATGGGACAAGAAATTGTGGTCTATGGGAGGGATTTCAGCCTTTTTCTCTACAGCAGTTAAAGTTACATGAGCCCTGACCTCCTTTTCATGTGGTCAGCCCTGCCCTCTTTTGTATATGGTAACTGTAGTATAATACAGCCTGCAACTTTAACTGTGGTGATGAAGAGGGAATTTCACCAGGTGATGCATGCATACAAACGGCACCGGCTGAAATTCCCTTTTCTCTACAGCAGTTAAAGTTACATGAGCCCTGACCTCCTTTTCATGTGGTCAGCCTAGGCAGGCAGCCATTTTGAACACACAAACAACCCCCCCTATTTAAAATGGAGGTTTGTGATTGTGCCTTTGGAATGAAACCTCCTAATAGCTCTTCTTTTTCTTCCACGGCAGCCTACAGAAGCAGCGGTTCCACCAGTGCGTCAGAAACCATTGAGCACGCAGATTTGAGGGCCAGAAATCTCCAGCATCCTGCACCAGCACCACCGAGTAAGTATAGGGCTAATTTCTGGGGTGCATGGGACCAGAAATTGTGGTCTATGGAAGGGATTTCAGCCTTTTTCTCTACAGCACTTAAAAGTTACATGAGCCCTGACCTCCTTTTCATGCCCTGCCCTCTTTTGTATATGGTAACTGTAGTATACAGCCTGCAACTTTAACTGTGGTGATGAAGAGGGAATTTCACCAGGTGCTGCATGCATACAAACGGCACCGGCTGAAATTCCATTTTCTATACAGCAGTTAAAGTTACATGAGCCCTGACCTCCTTTTCATGTGGTCAGCCCTGCCCCCTTTTGTATATGGTAACTGTAGTATAATACAGCCTGCAACTTTAACTGTGGTGATGAAGAGGGAATTTCACCAGGTGCTGCATGCATACAAACGGCACCGGCTGAAATTCCATTTTCTCTACAGCAGTTAAAGTTACATGAGCCCTGACCTCCTTTTCATGTGGTCAGCCTAGGCAGGCAGCCATTTTGAACACACAAACAACCCCCCCCTATTTAAAATGGAGGTTTGTGATTGTGCCTTTGGAATGAAACCTTCTAATAGCTCTTGTTATTTGCTTGATAAAGTTTCAGTCAGTCCTGCAATTCTTATAAATGTGTGAAAGGACATTCTCATCTTCAGGATGAGGGTGCGAGAGAACCCATGGGACAGGCTGGACATGTAATAAATGATTTTTAAACACACTAAACTTTGCCCTTTCCCTTCAGGTACAGATGAAGGAAGGAGACATCCCATCCCAAAGGCAGCACTCTCGCCTGCAACGCGCCTGGAAATGGCCAGAAACAGAAGACCCCCACGCAGCAGGGACACAGAACGCATTCTGGAGCATGCCTCTGCACACAACGCAAACCTCTTGCAGATGCATGAGCAGATGCATGCGCAGATGTTGCAGAGAAATGACCAGATGTTGGAATACTTGAAAACAGAAGATGCAAGGGACCAAAGAAATCAAGATGCCCTTCTCAGAATTCTAGAAAGACAATGTGTCACGATGGAGAAGATGGTGACGGTGGTGCAACAGGAAGAACCGGGAACATCAACCCATACAGCCAACCCATCATCTGCTAGCCATGGAAAACGCCAGCCAATAAAAAGACGGTTGGCTATTGACAGTATGGAGGGGACCAGCTCTAAGCCAAATGACTTAGGTGGGAACTCAGGAGAGGGTGAGGGGAGAAAATGCCTGGCTAAGAAGAAACGTAAAGTGAAGGTGCAACAACCCCAGTTAGTGGGCACTTGTCCTAGGTCTGCCCAGTTGCAAAATCCCCAGAATGACATTTTAACCAAAGACTTGGACGAATCACTGCTCCCGTGCTCCCATACAGTACCCCCACAGCGCTCATCATCACCACTTCAAGGTGAGCCAAGCATAAAGCGCACGGCACGGGAGGTAAAAAAACCCTTAAAGTTCTCCCCTTAGAATACATGTTTTATGTTATTGTTAATAATTTGCTGTTAATTATGGTTTTTTTTGCTGTTATTTATGTAATTGTTATTTGATGTTATTTATGTAATTGTTATGTTATTTGCTGTTAATTATGGTTTTTTTGCTGTTATTTATGTAATTGTTATTTGCTGTTATTTATGTAATTGTTATGTTATTTGCTGTTAATTATGGTTTTTTTTGCTGTTATTTATGTAATTGTTATGTTATTTGCTGTTAATTATGGTATTTTTTGCTGTTACTTATGTTGTATTTAACCATTAAAATATAGTTTTCATATCTCACTGTGTGGTTGGGACTGTGCTTCCTATCTATTATTAAAACAGTTAGGCATCCCTCCTTAATACTGCACCAACCTGAAAATGCTAAGGAAAACCAAAACAATGTTTTAGTAACAAAAATAAAGATTTAGTTTTTTAAACAAATATTATTTTCAACTATTTACAATATTTTTTTCAACTATTTACAATTTATTGAGGATCTTGTCCAACTTTTCCTCCATGGAGGACATGCGATTCTGCATGCCTCCAACGGCTGCCTCAAGCCTCTCCAGCCGCTCCTGAGTGGGAACTGCATGGGATGGTAAGAAATTTTTTTTGTTTAAAATCATATAATATAACCAACAGAAAAACAGTTCAAGATGTACTACTCAATGACATTGGCTATTCAATGCGATTCAATTTACAGGAATGTGAATATAGTTTTTCTTTTTTTAATTAAAAATTTAAACCATTAGTCCTGTACTGTACAATAGGGTGACCACATAAAATCCAGGTCAGTTAAACTGTTGTGATGAAGAGGGGATTTCACCAGGAACTAATTGCATACAAATGACACTGGCTGAAATTCCCTTTTCTCTACAACTGTTACAGATACAGGAGCCCTGACCTGGATTTTATATGCTCAATGTACTCTACATTATACAAAGCAATGGAACTTCTATTACCTGCTGGAGACACAGCAGCAGGTGAGACAGGTGGGGATGCATCCTCCTCTTCCTCCTCTTCCTGCACCTCCTCCTCCACCTCCTCTGCAGACGGCGACGGCGATGGCGATGGACTGAGTATCCCTTCAAAATTGGAAAAAAAATGTTATTTTAAGTTTCTATCATGGTGTTCCCCGCCTCGATCCGTTGGGAGAGTCTGTTAATTGATAAATAAATAAATACATATATCATTACAATTATTAATATTAATAATATTATTAAAGTACGCTGGGCAAAAATAGTATTCCTAATTAATCTGGCTTGCATTTAACTTACATGCCCTTCTGCGGAGGGTCATCCGAGGAGGAGAAGGAGGAGGAGGAGAAGGAGGAGGAGAAGTCCCCCCAACCTCCTCCACTTCCGGAGAAGGCGCTGCCTCCTCCGCCGTCCTGTTTTGTGCTAAGAAAAAGAGGGAAAAAGGGAAATAACATTAAAATGTGGAAGGGGTCCCTGAAGGGCATCTAGTCCCACCCCACCCAAGACGAATGCTGGAATCCACCTTAAAGCCTCATTGTGTGAGGGGTCATTGTTTTTGGGGCATTCCCCCCCCCAACCTGCACATCCACCAGAGAATACACAATGAGCAGTGGGCAGAATCACCAGCACACAGGGCTCCTGAAGGGCATCTAGTCCCACCCCACCCAAGATGAATACTGGAATCCACCTTAAAGCCTCATTGTGTGAGGGGTCATTGTTTTTGGGGCATTCCCCCCCCCCCAACCTGCACATCCACCAGAGAATATACAATGAGCAGTGGGCAGAATGTTAATGCACTCACTCACCTGCGGTCAGCCTCTCCTCAGGGCTTGGTCTCCCCGCCTTCCGCCACAGCTCCCTGAATTCATTGAAGTAGGGGGGCCGCTGGCGAAAGGGGGGATGCTCTCCGTGGGCACTAATGGCCCGAAAAAACCCGCCCTTGATATACTTAAACTTCGTCCTGCACTGCAGGGCAGTGCGGACGAAGTTTTGCTGGCGCAGAGCAGCAGCCGCCCTCCTAAACAGCCTCATAGTCGGGAGGCTGCTGCTCTGCACAATCCTTCCCACGAGGGAGGATTGGAGGAGGAAGGCCAACAATATGCGGACCTCCGCATCGCTCCAATACCTCCCTCTCGGCATCTTGAAGGATTGTGAGGAAGTGTAGGCCTCACTTCCGGTTTGCGATGTTTCCGCGGACCGGTTTAGCGGTTGCGCGCATGTGCGCGGAACCGTCAAACCACTATTCCCAAACAGCGCGTAAGTGATTAAACATTGTCGCGTTTGTTCGGAGCAGTGGGAAAGTTACCAGATGTGTTTTGGGTGTCCTGAATGTACCTTTGGCTGTCCTGAACTGAAAACATGAGAATATTATTGACTAGATTGTAGTATGTTATTCTCTCAAAAACAACCCTGTGAGGTAGGCACGGGCTGTGGTCCTGTTACTTGCCCTTCTGCAATGTTCACTGTACTGCATATGTGTGTTGGGTTACCTGAAGTCTTATTGTCTAGGAATACTACTATCAACATTGTTTGAAAGTTGTAGGAACATATTTTATTTAGGATAAGCATTTTTAAAATAAGCATTTTTAATATGGCAACAACAATTTCAGCACAGAAAATAAAATTTACAGCAAACAGCATTTACAACAGCATTTAAGTTGACATTGAAAGATACATAGTTGAAAGTCACATTATTATGAACATCTCATCTCAAAACAATATCTAATTAGTAACAGCAATGTAAAAGAAAAATCAACAAAGAACATAAAATGAACAGCATTTGAAACAGCATTGCATTACACATTGAAAGAAACATACATTACTTTAAACTCACATAATGAATATCTCAAAACAGCAATGAAAAAGCAAAATCAACATAGAAAATAAAATTCACATATTCTAAAGGGATGGTCTGTCAGTAGTCTCATTTCCTAATGCTGCTTCTTCTTGAGGAAAAAAGAAAAAACACAGTCAGTGCTGCCTGGAGCGGGACTTTTGGCTTTGGCTTGAAGAATGAATGATCCAGAAAAAGGAAGCGGTTGCCTTCTGGTCTGGTCACATCACAGCGGTTCCACACGACACCATCTTTGATCCCCTGCAGTTCTCTCTATGCTATGTTCTAAGGGAAATTTAGAGATGGATTGTTTTAGCATAGGATGTAATAACAATATCCCACCCTCTACACATTCATTCATTCATTCATTCTCAGGCCATGAAGCCTTTATGCAGAAACTTTCCTTATTTGTTTATGCACTTTCCTTATTTGTTTATGCTTCTAGCAGGTATTGACACATGGTTCCTTCCTGTGACTTGCTGAAATAGAGTAAATAGAGTAAAAGTTAGGGAAAACATGGCTTACACAAGTTTGGCACAGGGTTTTGGCACTGAACACTCACCTCCCTAGGGGTTCTGCCCACGCAGAGACCAAAGCATGCCTCTTAAGGCATCTCTGACCTTTTCCCCAGCAGCCTTTTCTTGAATTTCCTCATGCGCCATTGGCAGCGGGGCACCCAGGGTTGCCAGTTCAATTTGCCTTGCTTCTGGGAGATCCAATTCAACATCATGTCCTTGACTTTCACAAATGTTGTGCAGAATGACACAGGCAGATATCACTGAAATGATGTTTTCTTCAGCGAGTTCTATCCTGGATGACAGGCATCTCCACCGTGCTTTTAACCTTCCAAAGGCACATTCAACAACATTCCTCGCCCGTGACAGACAGTGGTTGAAATGTTGCTTTTGCTGGTCCAGGGCTCCACCGTAAGGTTTCATCAGCCACTTCCGAATGGGGTAAGCGGAATCAGCCACCACCAGTGGAGGAATCTGCACGTCATTAACAGTAATGGTAGGGTTCCCTGGGATGAAGACACCAGCTTCCATGGCCTCAAAGAGTGCAGAGTTCCTGAAGACATGGGCATCGTGATTTCTCCCACTCCAACCTATTTCCACATCCATGAATCGCCCACAGTGGTCCACTGTGCCTTGAAGGAGCATGGAAAAAAAGCGTTTCCGGTTTATGTAGTCAGGGCCTTGCCTAGGAGGACAGGCAATTTCAATGTGACATCCATCTGTGGCTGCAACACAATGAAAGAAGCCCAGTTTGGAAAATCCACTCATGATCTGAGAGAGAAAACATAAATAATGGAAAATAAATCATTATTGCTTCACCGGCTGGCATGCTTGAGATACAATGATCAAGTTCCATTAGGCCACCTATATAACAGCCTAGCCCATCTTTTCCTATCCCAAATAATAAAAAACAAGACTCACCTCTGGAACATTGCCAAGGCAAACTGTTTGTCTCAGAAGCGCATGCTCCATGGCTAGGCAGACCTCCACAACGATCATGGCTGCCGTTGTTCTACCGATCCCAAATTGCTGAGCCACCACCCGGTAACCACCAGGATTTGCTAGCCTCCATATACAGATGGCCACGCGCTTCACCATTGGAATGGCTTCCCTCATGTTCGTATTGCGACGTTCAAGAAATGGCCGAAGATGGTCTGCAATCTTGAAAAGGGTCGCTCTGGTCATCCTAAAGTGCTCTAGCCACTGCTCATCACCCCAGAGGGCTAGAACATCGTTTTCCCACCAGTCACGACTCCTGGGGAAGCACCACCATCTTCTTGGTCTCTGTTGTTTCATCAAAGGAACATATAATAAATTCTCTTGGAGCCTATCTTGTTGGAGCCTTAAAAGATATGAGTTGTTCTCTTGGAGCATTCTCATGATGATTCGTCTTCTTCTTCTTCTCCGTTGAATCGTTCTCCTTAGGCAAGTCAATGTAAAATGCATATTTGCGATCATAAGTTGAATTGCATACACGAGGGAACGAGAAATCGAGGTAGGAGCCATATCGCCTTCTCTTCCCGTCCAGCTCAAAATGGCGTTTCAGAAAGAGAAAAGGGGAACCAAACTTGCTTCTCTGGTGTCGTCTAGGTAAATGAACTCAACGGTCGACGAAACTCAGATCACGTGCTTGTCTGCATATGCTCGCGCGCGAAGGTGCGCGTAACCTGAAGGCATTTTTTCCCCCCGCTCAGCTCTGCCCTCTCCCCCCCTCCCATCTCGTTGCCGGGCAACCCGAAATTACGTAGGCAGGCAGGTACATTCCTGTGGGTGGAGTACAGGAAGGGAGGGCTAAGGGGTTGGCTGGCTCAGATCACGTGCTTGTATGCATATGCTCGCGCGCGAAGGTGCGCGTAACCTGAAGGCATTTTTTTCCCCCGCTCAGCTCTGCCCTTTCCCCCCCTCCCATCTCGTTGCCGGGCAACCCGAAATTACGTAGGCAGGCAGGTACATTCCTGTGGGTGGAGTACAGGAAGGGAGGGCTGGGAAAGGGGTTGGCTTTAGGTAAAAAGCGAATTAAAATGTCTGTTTCCTCCTCCCGAAGCCCTGCATGTGAACAATTAAAACGCGCGTCCGAGAAAATGGATAATGCGCTTCGCCGCCTCTTGCTGCCTCCCGTGCAGAGGGATTAGGCGTAAATGCGCCTCCGCGATAGTGCGCATAATCCCACAAATGGGCGCAAAAGCGCATCCTTGTGGAGGGGGCCAAAGGTTCTGAGAGATTACCACTGATGTTTAAAGTACCTGAGAGAGAGAGCCTTCTCCTCTATCAACTTGCCCAGTCACTGAGGTCATTGGAGGGCATGCTACTGGCCGTTCCACATAGACCTACTGTCCAATTGGAGTCCACCAGGGGAAGAGCCTTTAATGTGGTGGGCCCCATCCTATGGAATTCCCTGCCTCTGGAGGTCAGGCAGGCGCCAACCTTTTCGGTGCCTCCTGAAAACGTAGTTGTTCCAGGAAGCCTTCCCCTAATGACCAGCAGCGGTTTTATTGCACTTCTGCTTCTTTTTAAAATGTATTTTTAATTGTGTTTTTATCCTTTTATTCGATTTGTCCACTGCTTAAAAATTCCTGAATGGGGAGTGGTATATAAATATTGTAAATAAATAAAACAAATAAAGTAAATGTTGTTACATATGGAGAAGTTCCAAGGGTAAGCACCAAACAGCATAAGAATATAAAAAGCGCCTTTCAGGCTCAGGCCAAATGGTTCTAGGAAGCCCACAAAGGGGTCACGAGGGTAAGAGCCCCCTCCTGCTGTTGTTCCAGAGCAGCTGTTATTGAGAGGCAAACTGCTTCCGAGACAGGGGGCAGAGCATGGCCATCAGGACTAGTAGCTATTGACAACTTTGCCCTCCATTAATTTGTCTAATCTTATCGCTGTTTAAACTTGTCCAGGTTGAGGGCTATTATCACAGATTGTAGTGGCAAATTCTATAGTTTAACTCTGTGCTGTGTGAAGAAGGACTTCCATTTACCTGTCGTGAATCATCTAAACGGGATGATACCAGGTTCTATTATGAAAGAGGGTGACAAAATTTTCCCTATGCAGTGTCTCTACACCATGCATAATTTTATATATCTCCATCACCCTCTTACATGGCTTTTTTTTTCTACACATGCAGCACCTGGTGAAATTCCCTCTTCATCACAACAGTTAAAGCTGCAGGAGCCCTGCCTAGTGACCAGATACAATATAGGGCAGGGCTCCTGTATCTTCAACTGTTGTGAAGAAGAGGGAATTTCATCAGGTGCTGCATGCATACAAATGACACCTTCTGAAATTCCCTTTTCTATACAACTGTGAAAGATACAGGAGCCCCGTCCTCCTTTCCATATGATCACCCTGCTGGAAACCTGCACCCCCACCCCAGATACCGTTTTTAAAAATTTATGTTACATTGGCTGCTTTCCAGTCCTCTGCACAGAGGCTGATCTTATGAAAAATTACATTATTATTATTATTAGAAGAAGAAGATCAGCAATTTCACATTTGAGTTCATTAGGAACTCCCAGATGAATACAACCCACACCACAATTAAATACAATTAAAGAATACAATGAGAAATTAACAAATAAAATGTGTTTATTTTTAATTTGTCTGTAAGACCTAGAACCATCTCTTGTCACTACTGTTTGCCTCAATTCTTTAGACTCCCTTCCTGAAGAAGGCAATTCATGTATCTTTCAATTAAAGATATGACAACCATTACCCAGAGGACCTTTTCTTCTGCTGCTCCCAGACTCTGGAATGGCCTTCCGGAAGAGATCCGCCAACTTAACAGTCTTCCAGAATTTAAGAAAGCTATAAAGACTGATCTCTTCTGGCAGGCCTACCCAGTCGAATCTTAAGAGTTTTATTGGTCTTTTAATAATGTATTAGTTTTTATATGATTTTAATCAGTTTTATGTATTTTATCACACTGCTGGAGGAGACTCGTCAACTTAACAATCTTTTAGAATTTAAGAAAGCTATAAAGACTGTTCTCTTCCAGCAGGCATAGCCAGTGGAATTTTATAATGTTTTTGGATGTTTTAGGATGTTTTTATGATGTTTTAATGCAGTTTTAATAACGTGTGCCATGTTTTTAATCAGTTTGATGTATTTTATCATGTTTTGTATTTGCTGTTGTTCCCCGCCTCGATCCAGACAGAGAGATGGGTAAGAAATAAATTTATTATTATTATTATTATTATTTGCTTTTAATGTTGTTCCCCACCTCGATCCAGAGGGAGAGGCAGGTAAGAAATATTATTATTATTATTATTATTATTATTATTAAAGAAAGACGCAGAGAATTAATTCAGCTTTTATACAACTCTTTGGCTGAATTTGGATGACACAATAAGCAACTGGGGGGGGGGAAACAATCTTCAGTTGTATTGACTATCATGTCGTCCGAATGCTGCCATAGTCAACTCAGCGCTGATCCTAATCCACACCACGGTTGATTATTTATTACCATGTTGTGGGGGGAGTACCCCCTAGATGAACAACTGTAAAGTTGATTATTACCCCACCATTGACTATCATGTTGTCCAAATTCAGCCTGAGTCTTCCTTCTGTTGTGTAATGTAATGGCCCAACCATCCCCCTAGCTAGTTTCCTACTTCTGGTGTATTCAAAGATATTTTATTATTTGCCTTAATGTTTTTAGAATTATGCTTCTCTCTTTTTTTTTTTATAATATTTTATTTTTCAACATAAAACAACATAAAACAACATAAAACACAATACATAACCCACATACCCCCAGTGCACCCCTCCCCCCAGGAGACCTTCAATTATTCATTATTCCTCTTTCCAAAATTGTAAAGACTCTTCCGAAGGTATTTGCCCCTTCCCCGTTCTTAATACATATTCCAAAAAGGGGCTCCATATTTCTCCAAAATCATTCTTACTGGACATTCCCCTCTTTATTTTCATTTTACACGTCAGCTTATCATTAAGTGCCATATCCCATATTTCTTTATACCATTATTCTATAGTATATATCCCTTGCCCTTTCCAATTTTTAGCAATCATTATTCTGACAGGAGCCAGGAGGTTGTTTATCAGTTCTCTCTTACTTATATTCTCATTTCCTTTATCCCATATTGCTAGTAGAGCCAGCTTTGGGCTTAATTCCAGTTTACTTCCAATTATTTCACTTATTTCTTTAAACACCCTTTCCCAATTTTTTTATACATATTCACAGCTCCACCACATATGAAAATAAGTTCCAACCTCCTGACATCCCCTCCAACAATTCTTAGACACTTTTTTATCTATCTGATGAAATCTTACCAGTGTTAAATACCATCTCCATACTGTCTTGTAATAATTCTCCTTAATTCTAATCGACAACAGCTTTAACATTCTTGCATCCCATATCCTCCCCCAGTTATGTTCATTAATTTGCTCCTTTACATCTTCTTCCCAAATCTTTTTAATAATTTTAAGAGAGTCCTAATAATCATCTTCCTCTATCAATATTTTGTATATCTCGCTGGTCAAACCTTTTTAAATTTTAGTTTCTTTCTTCCTTCCTCTTAATTCAATTAAATCTTCAAATCTTGTATTATTTCTACATTTCTTATTTTTTATTTTCCATTCCTGTGTCCATTTTTCCAATTGTAAACATTTGAACCAAGCTATCTTTTGTCCTTTTAATAACTCTCTAATTTGCTCCTTATCTATCATTCTTTCCATCCAGTTCCTTAACTTAATAATTTCCTGATCCTTCAGACTCCCTTCCAACTCTACTTTTAAGGTCCTTGGGAAGTTTCCCACTACTACCACTGGGGCAAGTGGAGAGTCTCCTGGTATTAACTTTCCTTTAACTTTCTCCCAGATCTCTAAAATATTTTTCAGCAATGGGTTGTCCAGTCCCCTCAAATCTTTCTTTTGAATTTTAATTTTTAAAAAAATGCAATTTAAAATCTAGTTCCCGTTTACGTTTCTAACCATTCTAAATCTTCCTACCCTAATATACTATTTATGACATATCTTAACTGATTAGCAATATGATAATTCTTTATATTTGGAAGTCCCAAACCTCCTTTCGTTTGTGTCTTATACCATAACCCTTTATTAATCCTAGCTCTCTTATCTCCATTGCAATAAGCGTTAATCATATTTTGCCAGCTGTTTAACTCTGCTTCCGATATTTTAATCGGCAGCATTCTAAACAAAAAATTAATCTTAGGTAATATCTTCATTTTAATAACCGCTATTCTACCAAACCAAGAATGTTTTAATTTTCTATATACCTCTAACTTTTCCCCTACCTGTTTTTTCAAACTCACAAAATTAATTTCCTCTAACCTATCTAAATCTTTTGCAATATTAACTCCTAAATAACGTACTATATTTTTAAGCCTAAGACCTAACTTAACTTTACACTCCTCCAACTCCTCCTTGTTATAATTAAATAACATCATTTCTGACTTCCCCCAATTAACTTGTAAACCAGTAATCTCCCCAAATTCTCTCAAATGCTTCTTAACCACCTCCCCACTCTCCAGGGGATCTTCTAATGTCAATAATGTATCATCCGCAAACATATTCATTTTAATCTTCTCCTTCCCTCCTATCCCCTTCAATCCTGAATCCTCCCTTATAACATTTGCCAAAATTTCTATCACTATTGCAAATAAGATCGGTGAAAGTGGACATCCTTGTCTAGTTCCTCGAGCTAGTGTAATCTGTTGCGTTAACCCATCATTAACCATTATTTCTGCTTTATTATTTTTATACAGTTGATCCATCACTCCCATAAATTTTACTCCAAGCCCAAATGTTTTCAAAATTGTTTTAAGTGCTGGCCATTCCACGCAATCAAAGGCTTTGAATATATCCAATGCTAACAGACCTGCTTTTAAATTCCTTTTTTTAATAGTATTGATTATATTTAAGACTCTTCCAATTAAATTAGGCATTTGCCTTCCTGAGATAAATCCACATTGATCTTTTCTAATATATTTATGTATAAACGTACTCATCCTTTTTGCCATTATTGCTGTAAATATTTTTGAGTCTTGATTTATTAAGGATATTGGTCTATAAGATGCTGGATCCGTCAGATCCTTTCCTGGTTTCGGGATTAATATAATCAAGGAATGATCCCACGATTGGAGGGGGTCTTTCCTCCTTCTATTATACTGTTAAATAATTTTTTCAATCTTGGTATTAAAATTCCTCTAAAAGTCTTATAATATTCTGGCCCCAAACCATCCATTCCCGGAGATTTCCCTCCTTTTAATTTATCAATAATTCCTTCTATTTCCTTCTCAGTGACTAATCCTTCCATATAATCCCTATCTTGCCTCTGTAATCTTATTTTCCAATTCCTCTCTACATATTCCAATACCTTACGCTGTGGACTCATATCTGATGTATATAATTCTCTATAAAATTCCTGAAATATATTTAATTTATCCTTCATTGAATTACTACTTTTCCCTGTCTTATCTCTAATTGTCCCTATCATATTCTTAGCCTTTTCTGACTGAGTGGACCTGGCCAGCATCTTCGAATTTTTATTACTATATTCAAAAAAATCCCTCCTTAAATATAGCAAATCCCTTTGGACTTGTTCTAACTCTTCTTTCTCTAATTCCTTTTTCTTAGCTTGAATTTGGGCAAATAGACGTTTATCTTTTGTCTCTCTTAGCTTCTCCTCTAAATCCCTTACCTCCTTTTCAATCTTTTTATTTTGTGCTTCCTGTTTTTTTCTTAGGGAGAATTATGCTTCTCAAATACAATTTTCAAATTCATTTTAGTCTGCTTGAATTATTTTGGTGCAAGTTTTTGTTTCTTTTTCTTCTTATTTGAGCAAGATTTCCATTTTCTTGCCTCAAGTAGCTTCCTTGATCCTGCACATCAACCACATTGGCACCCCCTTGGACTTGGTGGTACCTTTCATCATGATCATCATCACTACATTTTTATATCCTGTCTTTTTTTCCCTCTCACAAGGACCCAAAGCAGCTTACCTGGTCCTCCTCCTCCTCCTCCTCCTCTCCTACGGCCTCATCTACAAGAATTTGCCTTTATGCCTGGTTAGGCGATTATGCACATATTCGCAGAAGCGCATTTACGCCTAATACCTCTGTACGAGAAGCGGCGAAGCGCATTACTGGACGACCGAAACGCGATTTAAACTGTTGACATGCAGAGAATCGCTTGTTCACACAGTCAAAATGCGCTTTAACGGCCGGAGCAAAATAAAACTCGCTATTTAACGCACATTCGATAATGCGCATAATCGGAGAGAAACCGCGCCTCTACGCCCGATTTGCGCTCCGTTCTTGTAGAGGTAAATTTTTTAATGTGCCTTGAAAGAGCTTTAAATGCCTCTTGAAGAGGCAGCCTTAGTTAGGCTGAGAGTCAGATTTTATCATTTTCATGTTCCTTTTCAACTTCTTTTGCAAATAATCCCCCTCATTATGTATGTGTGTGTGTTCAATTTGATGTCACTGTGATCAGATGGCTCAAAATTGGGTGGGATAGCTAATACATACCCTGGAAGACAGAAACAAACTTCAAAGTGATTTTGATAGGCTGGGGTGCTGCGCTGAAAACAACAGAATGAAATTTCATAGGGATAAATGCCAAGTTCTACACCTAGGAAAAAGAAACCAAATGCACAGTTACAAGATGGGGGATACTTGACTCAGCAATACTACATGCGAGAAGGATCTTGGAATTTTTGTAAATCACAAACTGAATATGAGCCAACAGTGTGACATGGCTGCAAAAAAAGCAAATGCTATTTTGGGCTGCATTAATAGAAGTATAGCTTCCAAATCGCGAGAGGTACTGGTTCCCCTCTATTCAGCACTGGTTAGGCCTCATCTTGAGTACTGCGTCTAGTTCTGGGCACCACACTTCAAGAAGGATGCAGACAAGCTGGAGGGGGTTCAGAGGAGGGCAACGAGGATGATCAGGGGTCTGGAAACAAAGTCCTATGAGGAGAGACTGAAAGAACTGGGCATGTTTAGCCTGGAGAAGAGAAGACTGAGGGAAGACGTGATAGCACTCTTCCTTGAAAAGTTGTCACACAAAGGAGGGCCAGGATCTCTTCTCGATCAACCCAGAGTGCAGGACATGGAATAATGGGCTCAAGTTATAGGAAGCCAGATTCCGGCTGGACATCAGGAAAAACTTTCTGACTGTTAGAGCAATACGACAATGTAACCAATGACCTAGGGAGGTTGTGGGCGCTCCCACATTAGAGGCCTTCAAAATGCAGCTGGACAGCCATCTGTCAGGGATGCTTTGAGGTGGATTCCTGCATTGAGCAGGGTGTTGGACTCGATGGCCTTATAGGCCCCTTCCAACTCTAGGATTCTCTGATCACTACTTCCAAGGTTCAGCTTATGTATTTCACTAGGTCTCTGGCACCACTCAGGATAAGTCCAGGGTTGTCGCCTTCTGGTTTGTTTCCTATCAGACTGTTCTATGGTATAGAGATTTTTTTAAGGGTATCTAGACATGTTATCTTTTTGTCATGACCAATACGAATTTAACTAGCCTATGTGGGGGTAACTGAAGTCACTCATTACTACAACAGTTTTTCGTTTGGATGCCTCCCTAATTTCATGCTCCATCTCAAGATCACCCTGAGCATTTTGGGTTGTGGGAGGTGGTGTTGGTATGTTCCCCATACTAAATGACCTTTTGCGCCTAATATTGCCAACCACAGTGATTCTTTTAAGGAATTTGCCTTTAAAACAAACCCTCCACCTCAGAAGCTTCTAACATTAGCCTATAAACACTATTGTACACTCATAGGCTAATTCTACCTCATCCCCATTTGGATGGTGTTTGGATGACATTTTCACCCTCATCTCCTTGGGATGACTCATCCTGAGGTGGATATTTCCCAGCTTCTGCCAGCTTTCATCAGGGCCCACTTTAAAAGCTGCTCTGCCACTCTTTGGTATAAAGTGCCAGCAGGCTGGTTCCATTCCAGCATGAAGCTCAACACTTTTGTACAGGACCAACTTGTCCTGAAATGTTCCCCAGTGATTAACAAATCCAAACGCCTCCTCCTGACACCACCGTCTCTTCCACACATTGAGCCTCCTCAATCTCATCACGTTCTGGCTGGCACATAGATCAGGTAGCATTTCAGAGAAGCCTACCCTGGAGGTCTTGGAGTTCCACATTCCACCTAGCAACCTCAATTTGGCCTCCAGGATCAAACAACTACATTTTCCCACATGATCGGTGCCTATGTGCAGTACACCACTAACTCCTCTCTAGCACTATTTCCCAGGGTTCCTCTAGACAGACAGTTTCCGTCGATATGGCTTCGCACTGGCAGCAGTTGCGTTACATGACGCAGCTGCCAGTGCGAAGCTACCTAGGGGCAAATGCCCTTTGCTGCGCACTAAAGAAGTCAGACATTTAGCACAACTTTTTTAGTTTGCGGCGAAGCGATGACGGCTTCTGCCGTCTGTTGCTTTTTCTCCGCCGCTTCTGGGGAGGCCTGCCCAGCCTATGTCAACCACTGATTGGTCACCATGGGCTGGGCAGGGAAGGGGGTGGTCCAGCGAGCCATAAGCTCACTGGACCACCTCCGCCCCTCCACAGACCTCCCTCCCGTCTCCCCATAAAATCAATAAAAAATAAAACAACCCCCTTCTCCCCACCCCAACTTTAAAGAAAAATAAATAAGAATAAAAAAAAGTTTAAAAAAACACTTTCCGCCGCCAACCACCCGCCCTACTTTCCCACCCCCACCCCAAAATTAAACAAAAACTTACCTTAAATGCCGCTTGGTGGGTGTGGCAGCGGCGGCAGTGGCTGGAAAGCCTGCCGTCGTGCTCCTTGCGTGTAGAGGGACGCAAGGAGCGCAAGGAGGTCCCCCCACCGCCAAAGGCGAATCCTTGGTGCAAGAGGATATTGGTTTGTCCACCAAGGAATGCATCCCTTCTAAGGGATCATTTCCCTCTTCCTCTGAGCGATGCCCTCCTTCTCTGAGACGTTTGCTGTCCATGTCTAAAGAGCAGGGCCGGCTCAACCATTAGGTAGGGTAAGGCAGCTGATTGGTGTTTCATGAAAAGGCAGAAAATAGATATTAATATGTTATTATTAAATTTCTACTTCCAGGGAGGGGGAAGAGGCACTTGTGGGATTTGCTCTCTCAGGTGCCAAAATAATGTGCCTTTTTTGGAGGGGGGAAGGTGTCATCTCCTGCTCCACCTCAGGCAACGAAATTGCAGAGGAGCGTTCTCCCTGGGTCTGGGATACATCATCCACCAATGGCTCTGCTCTCTCAGCTTCTCCAGGTCAGCTGCCTTGGCCTGAAAGGAACAAGTTTGTTCCTCGAGAGCCAAGAGCACATTGCACATGTAAATACACTAGATGTGAAGGGTTCCGTTCAATGGGAGAGTCATGGAGACTTGGGAAAATCTGCTAGACAAGTAGACTGCAGCCTCCCACAATGCTTTGGAACACAACTCCAAGCGTTCCTGACCATTGGCCATCGCTTGCTTGCTTTCTCTGCACCTTTTTCAAACACACACACATCTTCCTTCCCCAAGGCCTCCATGTGTGGGCGGGGAGCCTTTTCCTAACCACAGAAGGCCACATTCCTTCAGGTGAGAAGCTGTCAGTGCAACATGCTAATAGTGGATGGGGCTAGAGCCACCCCTCTCTCTCTCTCTCTCTCTCACACACACACACACACACACACAGGCCTGTTTCGGACAACACGCTAATCAACGGGAGGGGGGCGGGACAATAGTCAGTTGTGTTGATTATCGTGTCATCCAAATGCTGCCAATAACTTACTGTCCATTGCCTTTTCCCCCCTCCGTTGCCTAAAATGCCGTTCAAATGCTGCCGACGAGCAACACAACGGATGATTGTTTCCCCCCTCTTGATTAGCGTGTAGTCTGAAACAGGCCAGAGTTTCAGGGAGGTTGCAGTGCATGGAAAGCAGAGGTTAACCCTTCCCTTTCCAGCTGCAACCCCCTCCAAATTGCCCCCCACCCCTGTGCAGCAATTATACTTTTTTAAAACAACAACAGCCCTCCATTGCTGCACTGCTTTTTAATCAGTAATTGCCACGCTGGGATGGGGGGAGGATTTATGTGTCCCCCAATCCCCCCCCCCAGCATGCTGCTGAGGGAGGGTGAGAGGCCCCAAGGGGCTGCATATAGCCCACAGGCCACCATCTCCCCACCCCTGCCCTCCTGGGATCTCGTTCAAAAACTATGGGGTGCTCTTCTCACGGGCCCCTAGGAGACCATTTACCAACCATTGATGAAGATCCCCTGGCCATGCAGCCTGCCTCAGCAAAAGATAGCAGCTATAATATTAACATCATTCAAGAAATTCAGAATTATGCATGCATGCCACTGTATGTCCAGGCTGGGCTGCCTTCCTGCCCCTGAGGGCCACATGGGGCGCTGCGGCTCATGCTGCAGTGTGAAAGGCCAGAACTGGTAGTGGTCAGGGCCCGGTCTGGTGATGGGTGGAGCCAGCATCCCCCTTGCCCCCCCGCCACTCATCCAGCAATTTAGTGCACTCTCGCCATGCCTGGTGTGCAGATTTGCAGCATGGTACTCACATGATGCCCTGCCTGTCCTGCTGACACCTCACCTCTTCCCCAGTCTTATCTAGAACACTAAAAGTCTGGATTATTTTCCCTAAGCGTGTTTAAAGCGCCCTAAGTCTCAGTGTAATTTGAAAGGAACTGGGGGTTTGAATGGATTGCATCAGGTCCTGGCAGGGAAAAGCGATCTCTCCCAGCAGCTGGCTCCAAGCTTCAATATAAAACCCAAACCTTGCATTTCAGGCTCTGCAGAGATATGATTGTACTCCCTCGACGTCGCCAAAGAGCCAGACTAAAGGGTCATTCCATTTTTGCCCAGCAGAAAGGCGGTCTGGTTGAAGTACTCATCTGACAGGACCTGGCTGGAGGGAGAAAGAGAAGGGGAGGGGTGGAGTGGAAGAGCGAAGGAGCGAAAGAGGTGAAAGGGATCATAAGCTTGACACGCTTCTGGATCAGAGGTAAAAAAACACGGAGGCAAACAAGGGGTGGGGAATTAGGTGTGATGGAGGTGTTGCAGACAGCTGTGGGGAGTGCACTTTTCTTGGGGAGGGGTGTGTGAGGGAACAGCCCTTCTCATGCACCACCCACCCTATTAGAAGTGTGCTCATGCCAAACAGCTGAGTGGCAAATTGGAGGGGAGGGGCACAACTTCAGCAGCAGCTTAGCTCTCTATGTGGGCCGCCAGGGCTCCGTATGGCTGATGGATGCGGTTTGGTTTGCCATGTGTGTTCTATATTATTTATGTTTATATTGTTCTGATTTTATCTGTACATCGCCCTGAGATCCCAGTGATAACAGGGTGGGATACAAATGTTTTAATAAATAAATAACATAACATAAATAACATAAATAATTTTTCGAAGAGACCAGAAATCCACCACTCATCTTGCGATATAGCAAGAATGAGCTGTTGTTTTGATTCATTTCAAAGGAAGAAGCAAATGGATGAGGATGCTGTTCTCCAGAGAGCACTTCTTCTTTCTCCTTAAATATCCTGCCCACATTCAGTAGATCTCAGTGCTATTTTGGGTTCCCTGCCTGCTTAATTATAGTGAGAGGTCTGTCAGCACCCAGTTGCCTGCCATAACAGTTAACAGCCTTTCCCCTCTACCAGTGCAGGCTGCAAGAGAAATAGCACAGGTTAACAAATCAACCCATCAGCAGCCATCAATTGGTGGAGCAGCCATGATATCACAGGTTCAACTGACTGATTGGAAAGGAAAGTTACTGTCCATTAAGCTCAGTTTAGAAAGAGCTGAACTTGCTCATCCAAAACAAAACTTTTCTCAGCTCATGGGAAACCACCCCACCCCCCATTTCTTGCGCCCTTTCATCTTGCTGCTTTATGGTGCCAGACAAAGCAACCGTGGAAACACTAACCTTTTCAATTTGGGTTAACAAACCAAGATAGTTTCTGTGCTAAACAGGCTGCATTTCTTAAGTATATTGAAAGGGTGATGCTGTACAGCAACCAGTTATATGCTATATATTCTTAATCTTATTTACTTTTTTAAAAAATGTGCATCATGCTTTCCAAGATTGTTGGTTTTTCTGTTTCTTTTTTTCCATGTATGTTTGTGGTTGTAAGTGCTTTGTGTGTCCATTTAGAATCATAGAAAATCTGCCATTAAAAAATTAACTGCTTTTTATTTATTTACATCTCTGTTTGTCTGCACTCTGACTTAAGGCAATTTTTAAAATTTATTAACACCTTATCTGCTAAAAAGCCATCCAGGCAATATACAACAAATTAAAATTGTTTTGGAGACAGCAGCAGGAATGCAGGGCACTGGACTGTGGGACTCACCCACGTGAGGCAAGGTGTTTGCTCTCTCCGCCACGGCTGAGTCCCGACTCCCCTCGTCTCTGCTGCCATTTCCAGTTGGCGTTGGCCATGGGGATGCCAGGCAGCCTGGGCATTGGAACTCAACCTGCACGAGGAAGCACCAAAGGCTCCTGACACCTGCCGGCCCTCATCCCCCTGCTGCTTTCAGGTTGGAAATCGCAGCAGGATGAGCATCCCTTTCTCCATGCTGGAGGAGACAGTGGCACAGTTCTGTGCCTCCTTCCAGCACGGAGAGGGGGAAAGGAATGCTGACATCAGCCTACCTCCAAACACTTCTGCATGTCTGGTCTAGGCCAGTACTGTCTGTCGTGACTTGGCAACAGCCCTGCAGGGTCTTGGACAGGGGTCTTTCCTATGCCTATCTGCAGATGGCAGGGCTTGGCCTTCTGCATGCCAAGCAGCGGCTCTGTTTATATTAAGCCAGACCCTTAGTCCATCCAACCCAAAACTCTGCTTCACGGCCTCCAGAAAGCCTTCCCAGCTGTATTGCTTTTTAGCTGGAGATGCCATGGACTGATTAGACTGGGACCTTCTGCCTGCAAAATGGCTGGCTGCTTGAAGCCTGAGCTTTAGTCCCTTCCTCAGAAGGTGCCTCATCCCGGGTCGTTGCTCCCTAGGATCTGAGTCAGGGACTCTGCCTGCCAGGCTAGCGTTGCCACCCTTTTGACCAGAGAGGGTAGGATAAGTGTGTTGCATGCAAAGCAGGTGCTCTGTGGCTGAGTCAACAGCCCTCTTTCACCCTACCCATTCAGCATCCACTTGTCTGCAGTGGAACCCCAGCATGTTGCAGAAAATCCCAGCCCGTGCTCCGAACAGCAGCTCCATGTGTTCAAAAGGTTCAGTTGAGCACACCTGCTTGGAGACATTTGGCAAGAGGACAGAACAAATTCACCAATTCAAGGAACAGGGATATAAAGCAGTAGCATGTGGCACCACCAGGCTCAGATTAATGGGCTCAGGCTGGAGGTTCTGCAGCTCCAAGGGGCCCAAAGTGGCAGTGAGCATCATCATCTTCTTCTTGTTGGGGAGCGGGGTTGGGGGTTGGTTGGTTTCTGCTTTACTTTTCAGAGGGGGCGATCTGCAGAACAAAGCGGCAATTGCACCTTCGTTGGTCCAACGGGCCTCTGGGCCCATGGCTATGGCGTTGCTCTGCAGCACATCCACTGGGAACAAGGGCTTTTATGTCACTCTGTAGTGTTGCCACCTGGTAAGGGAACAAGTGGCAGGAGTGCAAAAGTGTCCAGGTAGCAGGAGGAGAACAAATGTTGGACAGAGATCATCAGGTGGCCCAGTGTGTTGGACCAGCTCTGCAAAGGTTTCCTTGGGAAAACAAGGAATACAGGGACCAACCCATTTTCTCCAATCCTGCTACCTGGAGAAGGGAAAGGGGGGCAAGGAGAGTGAGCAGTCAGTGCAATGGGGTGGGGTGGGAGCAAGGTAGTAGAATGGCCAGGACAGGGAGGGCAGGGGGCAGAAGGCTCCTAGCCCAGGTCCCCTTCAGGCCCCAGCCCAGCAGCATAATTGCCTATAATTGGACACAAATCGGTACAACTCTCTAAATGAAGACAGTTAATTAAACGTGAACTATCCTTAAAACAATTGGTGTCATGAATATTCATGTAGAGCAGAGCCTGTAAGGCCCTGAGAGGCAGCAGCAGACTCTGGCAGCTCAAAGGGGGTCAGGTGGCAGAGGGGCTGAGCCTCTTTGCCCCTGGAAGAGGGAGGCGCAGGGTGGCATCGGATGGCCTAGCTGCTCCTGCAGCAACTAGCAAAGCTCCCAACTCAAGCCTTGGTTCTGGCCCCACACTTTCCACTCTTTCCCATAGAGGTCCTGAGAAGGAGGGGCTCAGTGGAGCTTGGCAGAGGGCAGACAACTCTGGGAGTGGTCCCTGTCGCGTTCCCTTCCCCAGCCCCAGGATCTGCAGCAATGAGCACAGATGCAGGCCGTCGAAGCATCGCTTACTGAATCCCACCTGCAGACGGGATGCTTCTTGCAGTACATGAAGATGCCTTATGGAAAGTCACACCATTGGTCCTTCCAGCTCAGGAGCTCCATCAGATGTGTCAGGACTGGGCATGTTTAGCCTGGAGAAGAGAAAACTGAGGGGAGACATGATAGCACTCTTCAAATACTTGAAAGGTTGTCACACAGAAGAGGGCCAGGATCTCTTCTCAATCAACCCAGAATGCAGGACACGGAATAATGGGCTCAAGTTACAGGAAGCCAGATTCTGGCTGCATTAGGAAAAACTTCCTGATGGTTAGAGCAGGATGACAATGGAACCAATGACCTAGGGAGGTCGTGGGCTCTCCTACCCTAGAGGCCTTCAAGAGGCAGCTGGACAACCATCCGTCAGGGATGCTTCAAGGTGGATTCCTGCATTGAGCAGGGGTTGGACTTGATGGCCTTAGAGGCCCCTTCCAACTCTACTATGATTCTATGATGGTGAGAGTTGTGGTGCAACAATTCTGAGAGCACCACATTGGGGAGGCCGGGCTCTCCACCAATCAGCAAAGGCTCTGGAAGGTTATTCCCTCTCCAGTCCCACCTGGAGATGCTGTGGATTAAATGTGGGGCTTTCTGCACACCAAGCAGGGGCTCCCACAATCTCTCCATGAAGGCACGGGCTTTGGGCCTCACTTGGCAGAATCGAGGGGGGATATCCTGGCTATTTAGATCCCCCAATACTTGTTACCTCACGGGGCACAGTTTTACAAGGTGAATTATGTGTGGCTTGGCAGCCCCGGGGTCTCAGTTGGGTGTGTGTGTGCTTGAGCTGTTAAATACATTTTGAAAATAGGTGGTGGTGGGGAAATCAATATCTCCCCCACCACCCCACCACTCCACCTCCTCTCTGAGGACGCATAAATGGTGCTGCACTTTGTATGTGGAGCAGGCCCACCTCTTAACGCAAGCTGCACATCCTCCTCCCAACTCTCTACACAGTGTGGCACAGAGGGGCGGATGGTTGTGGGAGGCAGTCAGCAATTTCCAGGCCTTGAGCCGGCAGCCGCTCACCCGTGGGTGGAATCTGACTCCTCCCCTCTCCCACCTCTTCTTTAAAATAATAATAATAATAAAATCTCACTTCTCCCCGTGTTTGCTAACGTGACCCTTTATTAAACTCTGCCGGCTCTGCATCGCTGTGGTTGCCAAGGCGATATGTTGTCACCATGGCAACCATGACAACCTGATATTCATTAATTTTAAGAAGGTTCACCATCTAACAAATGAAATTGTTATAGACACTTGTGTCAAGGTACTAAAGGGTGGGTTGGGAGGCACCCTTGGGGGGCATAGGACACCCCAAGTATGTGCTTGGTGAAAGGGTGAGCAAGTCCCACGCAGAGGACACAAACCGTCCTCAGTGATATCCAGTCCACAGGCTCCTTGTAAATTAATTTGTTGTTTTTTAAAAAAAAATATCAAATATTTATTTTCTGTAGGTCAATACAGAGTCTGCATTGATATCTATTGAGACAAAGCCACCTCAGGCTGGTTTGGGTCTAGACAATGGGGCATGTCAACACTTAAACATTTAATCCAGTTTCACATCAGGTTTCAGCTGCATGGTTCCCAGTCAAAGGACCGTGAGAGTGAATTCTGGAGCAACAAATCCTTAGCAACTCTCAACAGTAAGGAGCCATGAAAATTAAGCTGGTTTCAAACCAGTTTGCAGCTGGACTTACACAGGGTCCAGGAGACCAGACTATATCAACTCTCAGTTGACATCTTGTGGCTGCTGAAACAACATATGTCCTTTGGCTCCCCAACTCCTGCAAACCAGCTTCCCTGACTCTGCTCCAGCTTTTGACTAACCTCCTGCTTCAGCCCTTGCACTTGTGCACATGCTTCTGGACTGCTTCACTTGACTTCAGTCTTATTTTGGCTTGATTCAAGAGCTTGCTTTTGGCACTGCCCCACTTCCTGAATGGTACCATTGGGTTTCTGTCCTCAGCCTGCTCCCAACCTTGTTGTGTGGATTTGCCCCACCCTCTATCCTTGGGAGGACCAGACAGCATCCTGAATTTCTTGCGGAATTAGATTAGTTAAAATATCACTGCACGGGTTCAAGAGTGCCAACAGCTCCTTTTGAATGCTTCTCCTTATAACAGTCCCCTGGGCACAGAAATTTAGCCTCTCAGGCAGAAGGGCTCTGTTGTGATTCCAAGTCCTCCCGTCAAGATGTGAGACAATAAAGAGGTCTGCTGTGCAATCCACAAAGCTTTATTCAGCAAATAGGCATCTCTTCACACCTGAAGGGAGGGTGAATGCTAGGAGCTGTCCTCTAAGCTTAATTAGCCTAACAAAGCAAGGCTGTTGCCTATCAACTAAATGGGCAGTTTCCCGCCAGGTTCAACAGGCTTTTACCCTTCCTTCAGGGAGGGTCTTCAAGTTGTAACCTCTGGTAAGTGGCTAACCTGGAGGACTGACTCCCACCTCCTCTCAACTCCACCCGCTTGACTCTGGGGCAGACTCTGGGGCTCCAATGCTCCCTCCCTGACTTAAAAGTTAAGAAACTCTATTCTAAATAATAATAATAAAAAATCTCTTTATGGCCTATTTGGGTGAACATAACTTCCTGACCTCCTCACCCCACCCTGAAACCATGAGAGCTAGAAAAAATGTCTTTCAGGCATTGTTTCATCTTTTTAAAATATCATTGGGGAGAGGGGAGAATTAACATTCATCTCCTGTGCAGTCTACCCTGACAGGATCTTCCTAAGAGGATCCCCACCCAGCATTTCCCTCAGCAATGTAGTCAAATCTGCCCATGGAACGGACGCCCTGTATGATCCCACCTGCATCCAAAGGGACTCCTGTCTTATGTGCCCGACATTTGTGCTTCAACATCTCCTCAAACGGATGTTTGGCTGAGGAGTCAGAGCTGCCCTCTGGATATTGCTCACTGACTCAGCGGAAGGACGTCTTTTCTCAGGCGTTCAAAGCCACCACACCTGAGACACCTTCGCTCTCACCCAGCCAGCACAGTCACTTCATTTAATTCAATACATTTTTATACCACCCCATAACCGAAGCTCTCTGGGCAGTTTAATATTTTTTAAAACCATCAAAAACACATTATACAAACAGAAAGGTATTTACATAAAACCATAGACCACACATATCTAAAAACATTTTTTAAACCACCAGCCAAGACAATCAAGAACTAATTTAAAACTAATTGTATGCTGTCAAATGCCTGAGAGAAGAGGGCAGTTTTAATCCTGAGCCAAAATGATATAAACGTTGGTGCCAGGGAAGCCTCATCAGGGAAATAATTCCATAACTGGGGGTGAGGGTGGCCTCTACCAAGAATACATGCTCTCATTTTGCCACCCTCTGCATTTCCCTTGGAGGAGGCACCCGGAAGAGGGCCTCAGAGGTTTAGCGTAGTGTATGGGTTGGTTCATGCCAGGAGAGGCGTTCTATCAGGTAGTGTGGTCCCGAGCCATGTGAGGCTTTATAAATCAAAGCCAGCACCTTGAATTCAGCTCAGAAACATATAGGCAGCCAGTGCAAGAGGGCCAGAATCAGTCTTATGTATTTCAATCTTCTGGTCCCGTTATCAATCTGGCTTCTATGTTTTGCACAAGCTGCAGCTTCTGAACCATCTTCAAAGGCAGTCCCACATAGAGTGCATTGTAGTAGTCTAACTTGGAGGTTACCAGAGCATAGACAACTGAAGTCAGTTTATCCCTGTCCAGATAGGGGCATAGCTGGGCCACCAACCGAAGTTGGTAGAAGGCACTCTGTGCCACTTAGACTACTTGTGCCTCAAGTGATAAAGATGGCTCTACGAGGAATGGCAAACTAAAAACCTGCTCCTTCAGTGGAGTGCAACCCCATCCAGAACAGGTTGCGCACCCTCCATCCTATCCGGAGAATCACCCACTAACAGCATCTCAGTCTTATATGGATTGAATTTCAGTTTATTAGCCCTCATCCAGTCCATTGTCACAGCCAGGCACCAATTCAGCACATCCACAGCCTCACCTGATGAAGATGAGGAGAAATACAGCATACTGATAACAACACACTCCAAAACCCTGGATGACCACACTCAATGGTTTCATGTACATGCTGAATAACATGGGGGTAAAACCAACCCCTGCGGAACCCCATACTGGAGAATCCATGGGGCCAAGCAATATTCCCCAAGCACCACCTTCTGGAGCCATCCATCCAAGTAAGAGCGGAACCACTGCAATGCAGTGCCTCCCACTCCCAACTCAGCCAATTGTCCCAAAAGGAGACCATGGACAATGGCATCAAAAGCCACTAAGAGAAGGTCCCAGGTTCAGAGCACACTTCTGTTACATCCCCAGGTGAGCCAAGCTAGGAAAAGCCCTGAACCTCCTGGGGAAGCTCAGCCCGCTGCCACCTGAGGATGCCATGGTGGAGGCTGGTAAGTGTGGCATCTTTGCTACTGTCACTGCCACAGACATGCCTCTGCTCTCTTGTGATGAGTAAGTGGCCACCTTGGCGTATTTTGAAGTGCTGGTGGTGTAGGGCAAGGATGTTTTTTCAAATATATCTTTAACCAAAAGATCCATCACATGCTTGGCTTTTACATTAGTGGAGGACACAGACCATTGCAGAGTGAATGCAGCAGATGGGAAAGAGTGTCACCCAAAGAGAATGGGGGTTAAAAGGGTGGCCTGGTCTTCATCGGTGACATGCTGGGTGGGTGGGGGTCTACTTTGGAGGCCTTGGCTGGATTTGCCATGATGCTGACAATACATGGCTTGCTCAATGGGAGGCACTCTTGCTTTCTGGACTGCTCAAAGTTTCATTGGGTTGTTTTACTTGGCGGTGTCTTTTATTGCACTGTATTCTTTATTTGTTCTACACTGCTTTCAGGATCCTTTTGGGAATATGCTTCAGCTAGGCAAGGAGCTACTCAAGAGGTGCCCTGAGCTTTCCAGCTCCATCCATGGCTATATTTGCCCCTCTCATACAACCTGGCAGATTAAATGTTTGATGCCAATTGATTTAAAATGGTAACCCCCCCGCCCCGGCTCTGGTGGCCGGTGACTTAGATTTCAACAGCTATTGGCAATATTTGAGGAGGGCCATTGCTATAAATTTGAGCTGCTACATTGTTGTTTGGGTTTTTCAATCAGCATTGTTTGGTGTCAGATGGTTTGTTTTATGCTGTGAGTGCCCTTCGAGGCCCTGATGGGATTGAAATATAGACTATAAATATTTTAAATAAATAAACGAAACAACAGAGTGCTTCTGTATGCACCCAGAGTGTTTTCCTCATTTGTTTTCATCTTGCCCTTGAGACAGCAAAGAGCTGCCCCCCCCAAAGTGGCTAGCAGAGCCCTCAAAGGGTGTGGGAAGCCCCAGCCACACTTTACTGTTCTTTCTGTCGAAGCTGTGGAACTCGCCTGCCCAGCCTGGCGGTGGTCTGGATTTAAAGCCACGCAAATGTGCTCTGAATCATCTCATGCCCCAATTGCAAGAGCGAAGCGAGAGGCTAAAAGGAAGGGAAAACTAGGCCAAGCTTAGTGCAGAACTGCTGGAGAGAAGGGGGAGGCTGGGAATCTGCAGCACAGGCTCAGAGTGATCAAAGGACGCATCTCCGAGGACTCCCAAATCCGTGAAGGAGAAATAAAGGACAGCTAGGCGGAAGAAACACAGAAAAAGGGCGAAGGAAAAAGCCAGGCGGGGTGATGGAAATATCTTGGTCCTGACAGCCCAAGTCTCCCAAATCACTTCTGGCCAAGAAACCTCGAAGAAGACCATCAGAGTTGGAAGGGATTCCAAAGATCATCTAGTTCAGCCCTGCTTGGCACCTGGAATGAAGCAGAATTCACAACCTTCCAAGGCAATCAGCTGAGCAGCTCAGACCATCAGGATGTTCTTTCTTATGTCTAATCATAATTCTCTGTCTTGTAGTTTGAACCTGTTCATTCAGGTTCTTCCCTCTGGAGCAGTAGAGAACAAATTTGCCCCCCCATCTCTGTGACAGCCTTTTGGATATGTGAAGATGTCTATTAGATCCCTTAATGGTCTCTTCTCCAGGCTAAACATACCCAGCTCCTTCAACCTTTCCTCTTAGGCCTTGGTCTCCAGGTCCTTCACTTTGTCGCTCACCTCTGTACGCGTTCCAGTTTGTTGATGTCCTCCTGAAACTGCAGTGCCCAGAACAGGACACCAATACTCCAGGTGAGGTCTGACCAAAACAGAATAGACGGGTGCCATGACTTCCTGCGATCTGGATAAGGTACTTCTGTTGATGCAGCCTAGAATTGCATTCACCTTTTTAGCACTGCTGCCTCATATTTAACGAGTGGTCTACAAAATTCCCTGGATCCTTTTCATGTGCCTGCTGTCAAGTCAGTATCACCCATCCTGCATTCGTGCATCTGACTCATCTAAATGCAGAACTTTGACATTGGCTCTGTTGAACTTTATTTTGTTCGTTTTGATCCAGTTCTTCATCCTATCAAGACCATCCTGAATCCTGTCTTTTAAAATATTGGCTGCTTCTCCCAATTTGGGCCATTGCTAATTTTATTAGAATTCCCTCTATTCTTTCATCCATGTGATTTATAAAAATGTCAGACAACACAGGCCTCAGAACAGAACCTACTGGTCATTTCTCTCCAGGTTGATGGGAGGCCTTGATGTGCACTCTGGGTGTGGTCCATCAGATAACTACAACTCAACCCAACAGGAGCATCCTAACTCAGATTGCCAACTTGTCAACAATGTGTAATAGACTGTTGCTGAGGTTTTGCTTGTTCTCTGGAATTCAAGAGAGGCAAAATGTTATCCTATATTTATATTTAATTTTGCTTCCCTCAGTAATTTATTGCATTGTATTCTTTCAATTTTCCAAGAGCTCAGGGTGATGCACATGGTTTCCCCCTTTTATCTCACAACAGCCCTGTGAGGTAGGTTAGGTTAAGGGTCTGTGAGTGCTGTGCCTGGGTGGGTTTTTTAATGTAAGTCTCTCCCATCCTAATCTGACACTTTTAACCAGTACACAACATCAGCTCTCTTAGAAACCAGCCTCCCTCCACCCCCACAGCTTGTCTTGTCATCTGCTGAGGAGCACAACACGACCCCACATTGAGCACATAATAAGAGAGAGACCAGCCTCTGGATCAGGAAGGCCCCTCATTCAAATCTTGATGCTACCACAAATCTAGCGGGCAGCCTTAGAAACTTTTCCCTTTCTCAGACTTGTCCACACTCCCACCGATCTGTAACAAGTGGAAGTTACTGACCTACCTCAAAGGGTTGTTGCAGAGAGGGAGCTCAGCAAATGTTCTAGGAGCATCTGTAGCTAGAGCATAGATGAAGCCAAGCAGATGTGGATGAAAAAGGGCTGGTTTTCCCTAATAAGGTTTTGATGTACATGAAGTGACATGCAGCAGTGCATGAAGACAATTTCATCTGCTATTCAGGCTGCCTCCAATCAGGACTGCTCCACCTAGCCAGCATGGCTACTTGTTGTCTGCAAGGCTCTCCTCTCTGAGTGGGCCTAATCCTTTTCTTTTAAAACTGTATGTGCTGGTGGACTACCTGGCCATTACCAGACCTACCTAGTTGAATTTTAAGATGTCGCATTGTTATTTTAATAATGTATTAATTTTATACATTTTTAATCAGTTTTATGTATTTTATGGTGTTTTGTATTTAATGTTGTTCCCCGCCTCGATGGAGAGGCGAGTAATAAATAAATAAATAAATAAATAAATATTATCATCATCATCTTTGGAAGATCAATCCCCTGTTCATGATACATCATGCTAAGCATGTGTTGAAAGCATACTTACGTATCTTTAATTCAAAACTTGTTCAAGTGGAGGACAATTTCAGGTGACTTAAGCAAAGCACAAAAACAATAATTTAAACAGCTCTATTTTAATCATCCTCTCCCTTCTGACCCATCACATCCCGATCTCCTGCCCCGTCTTCCTTTGAATTTCCATAGCAACAGCAGAAAACACACAAGCGCAAAAGCAACAACACACTGCAGACAGTTGCCAAAACATTTGCTTCCCTGGTTTCATGTGTGCTCTTCCCATCTCCCACAAGGAGGCTGCCGCCGCCACCACCATGTACAAAACATTCTTAAGGTGACTGGATGTCCAGGCGTTTTGCAAATGTCTGCCAGAAAGGTGGCCTGGACGTAATATCATGGAACATTTTTACTTTGCTTTTCTGACAGTTTATGATGGCTTCTGACCTGCCATTCATCTCCATGCAAGCCAATCCTGATGCGATTTTGGGAGGTTGAAAGCAAGCTGGGCTCCAACCCTGCAGTCAGGCAGGCACATTCGAGCTGCTGTCTTTCCGGTCTGGCAGGGCTCACAGGTGACAGGCAGAAAATGAACCAGTGAAGTCTTTTGTCTGTATGCTTGAAAACATTCCCTGCTCAATTTCTGACATGTCACCCAAAAGTTTGCAACGTTAACACAACTACCTGATTGGGTAGATCAAAGCCTTCCTATATTCAGGGTTAGGTAGAACTTTATCACTGTGAGGAAGGCTGGGCAATTCCTTGAGGTGATCGTGGGAAAGGCTAGGCAGGGCTGCTTCAGTGAAAATTTAAAATCTTTCACTGCTTGAATCTGCTTGGGAAACAAGGCTAGTGAGTTGCACAAGGGCCACGATGCAAAGAACCAGTCCATGTAAGCTGAGGAGCAGCCATGGGGAGGACCAGTGAATCTGAGCAATGGAGTAGCCAGACTCGCTTATGTGGTTTCCCACACAACGCTTAGGAACGGAGTCGCCTTGCTTGGACAGCTCCCAGCCAATCAGGGTTTGGGACAACCAGAAAGATGGCAGGTCCTGGCTGTCCCAGAGGAGGCTTTGTTGCTGGGCCACTAGCTAAGGGGCTACCCTATAGTTGAAGGATCCAAAACCCAAGAAAAGCCATCAACTCATACAATAGATTTGGACTTCACTCAAAACACATCACCTTGTAATCGTCCCAACAACCTTCTAAGGTAGCAACACCCTGATCTTCCTCTTATTGCAGATGAGGGGGTTGAGCCTGGGAGAAGGGGGCTTGCCTGAGGCAGAGGTTTGAACTGGGGATGTCCCAGTTCGTGGCCATCCCTTTGCCACTAGGTGACATGTGCGGCTCTCTTGAAGCTTTGGCAGAACGTCAAGGGCTCCCAAAGTAAGAACAGAGTGGCAAAACATGCTTTCCATGGTGTGTGTGTGTGCGTGTGTGCGCTTGTGTGTGTTAAAAAGGTCTTCCAAAAAGCACACCTTCCCATTCCAAAATGTGAACTGATTAAAACTCACACCAGCTCCAGTGTTGAAGACTCCTTCCCATTTACGTGACCTCGCTAGTCGCCCCCTCCTCCTGCTCTTTGTGTACCTGATATTTCTGGTTCTGTTGGTTCTGTTCCATCCAGTCCCCATGAAGTCATTTAAAAGACTTCATGCTCACACAGACAATTATGATAAATAAGGAGGCAAAAGGAAGGCGGCAGGGCAACCGTGGAAAAGCAGCAGTAGCAGCAGCAGCGTTGCTAAGGGGTTGCATGGCAACTGGTGACGTTTCTCTATTTCATTTGGCACCAACACGCCTTGCCAAACCAAGCTTCTCACGGGGGTGGGGGGGTGACATGGGGTGGGGGCGAAAGGTGCAGAAGCCTTGTGACCGACTCAGGCAGGCAGGAAGCAGTGAAGTGATGCCATCTAAACTGGTGGCTTCTAAAACGTGGGCAGAGACGGAAATGGGGCAGAGAGCATGAAAAAAGAGCAGAAAAGCAGCTGGCACCGTGGTGGTGGTGGTGGTAGAGAACAGCTACAGCCAGGGAAGGTGCAGATTCCCCTGGGCCTATCAGGCTTTGGAGGCAACTGTGATCTGGCAACCCCTTGGTCCCAGGGCTGGATTTGTGCGTTTTTACTGAGGAGCTTCTGCTCCACTTTGCAAAGCTGGAAGAGGTGCAGGAGAGGGCAACTCAAAGGTGCAAGGGGTGGGACCACTGTCCCTTCAAAGAAAGGCAAGCGCAATTGGGGGGTTGTATTTGGGGGGAAATATGGCTAAGGGTGGAGACATGGAGGGCAGGGGGTGGGGGTTGTCCAATGTTGCTCTGAGTCTCCTGCCACACAAAAGAAAGCACTCGTTCATGTAGCACATGATCTGTGGAACTCCCTGCTACAGGATGTGGTGGCCAGTGGCTTTGAAATGGGGTCTAAACCAATTCTTGGAGGAAGAGCAGAGGTCTCTGAATGCCCCTTGGCCACAATAGGCCAAATGGAGGCTTCGTGTCCAGAGGCAGTTGTTGCTGAACATCCAGCCAGGAAGTGTTGGCGTTTTCCTTCCCATCTTGCTCTGGGCTTCCTGGAAGCAACTTGTTGGGCACCGTGTAAGAGAGGATGCTGTCCCATGGACCACTGATGTGATCCAGCAGGGCCCCTATGTGCACACATGTCAATTCACCTCATTGATTTGTAGGGCAAAAAGGCAGAGGCAGGAGGGGGGAAAAGAGAAGTCCAGCTAGAGACTTGAGGTACCAAATGTACCTGTACGTACTTGTAATAGCCCAGCTCCACCTGCAGCTCTACTGGCAAAATGGCACCCAGAACTGGGTGTTAAAACCCTTCACCGTGGTTGCCAAGCTATACCTGGAAAGACAGCAAGGGCACTGTCTCCCCTCGGATCGACGCGTGTTCTTTACACCTGAACAAAATGACCCTTCTGTTTAACAGCTTGACTGTGGGAATCCACTCCCTGTCCCGAGACCTATGATAAGTGGGGCAGGAAGTTTGACTCAGGGAGGGTGCTGTGTGTATGTGTGCATCTGGCCTGACAGCTACCTCCAAGCTGTCTGAAATAAACAGGCACTCCAAAGCCTGCATCCAGACAGGAGCTAGCTTTTGAATTACACTAGAGCAAATGAGTGCTTTTGATTCTTGGTGCTAACAGGCACATTAGCGTATAATCACAGAACTCCTGGTTTCCTAGGTGCAGAAGTCAGCTAGGTTTAGAGGTCGGGGGCAAAAACATACATTGGAGGCTGCAATCTGCAGAGTCACATCAACTGACCCAGGAGCCGCTGTCTCCACGGCTCCAGGCAAGAGCCCTGCCCAGTGCTGCGGCTGCCTTCGATCTGTCAAGCTGGAGCAGCCAGGGACGGAGCCTGGGGCCTTGTATGCTAAGCAGGAACTTAGCCACTGCGAATGGGGCTCTCCCCACTGAGCTGCCATATCCCGAGACAGGTAGGCTGTCAGGCAGCCTGTGTTGCCCCATAGAGCTCTCTTGGGGCTGACATGAGCTTTCTACCCAGGGGAGCTTTCCCCAACCCTGTTACTGGGGAGCTTTCCACCTGTGGTCCTCTAGATGTTTTGGAGCTGTGCAGCCAATAGAGCCAGGGCTGATGGGAAATGCAGATGGATGACATCTGGGCAGCCATAGACTCCCCAGCCTTATTTCACCTGGAGATGTTGCCGTCAGGACATGAACCTGGGGCCTTCTACAGGTGTCCTAGCATGGAGTTGAGGCTCCTCCTTGACATGAGCTCACCTGGCATTACAGGGATGAAGCTGGCTCTTCCGTTGAGCTCCCTGCTGCCTGGCAAGACTGGCATCTGCTTCCCACCCTCTTTCCCTTCTTGTGACCTGAAGCCCTCTGAGCTGCCAGGGGACAATGCTACCCTGCAACCTTGCCCAGCCAATCCCCCCACCCCTGCCAGATGCCTTGGACTGCAACTCCCATGATGTTGGTCCTGCTGGTTGGGAATGCTGGCAGATGCAGTCCAACACGCCTGGAGGATGTCAGGTTGGGGAAGACTGCCGTGTAGCACCCAGGCTTCTTCCAGAACGTGTTCTTGAAAAGCACAACATCCACCACCCTGCTCTCCCACCCAGTACCTTTTGGACTGCTTGCATCAGCTGCCAACTACTGGGAGAGGGAAGTGTGACCAGCAAGCTTTGAGTCCTCTGTTCTCTGGTTCCCTGGATGATGATGCCACCTAATGGAAGGACCTTCTCTGCATCACCATTTTGCTCCAATTTTTTAAGCCTTCCTATGCTAAAAAAGCTACTATTCTAACCAGATATTGAGGTCAAATAGACCCAAATTAAGTCATTAAAAACAATGAGATGCATTTGAACTGTGCTGATGTTTAGTGTTTACAGGGAAGGGGTAACAATACATAAGGATGGTCTCTGAGTCCGTAGTGACTCCAGATATATTACAAACATCCGTGCCCTGGTGGATCAGTCCCAAAAGGTCCGTCTAGTCCAGCATTTGGTGCCTAAGGTTCCCTCTACAAGGATTCGCTTTTGTGCCTGGTTAGGCGATTATGCGCATAATCGCAGAAGCGCATTTATGCCTAATACCTCTGCACGAGAGGCGGCGAAGCGCATTAACAGATGACCAAAATGCACTTTACAAGTAGTTAATGCGCATAAGCGCTTGTTCACATAATCAAAATGCACTTTAACGGCAGGGGCAAAATAAAACTAGCTGTTTAACGCGCATTCGATAATGCGCATAATCGGAGGGATAGCGCGCTTCTACGCCCGATTTGCGCTCCGTTCTTGTAGAGGTAAATTTTTTAATGCGCCTTGAAAGAGCTTTAAATGCTTCCTGTAGACTGGCCAGATGTTGCTGGAAAACATTACACATAGGGGGTGAAGATATTGGTTCTCTCCCGTCATCCAGCTAGTAGTACTCAGAGACAGAGCGACAGACTCATTTTGTTTTCCTGGCTCACCACCATCAATGGACCTCTCTTTTTCCATCGATTTTACTCACCCTTGCTCAAATCCATCCTACACCAGGAACACAGCTTGCGATAATAAACCCTAGAGATCATCTGTGTGTTCTGCAAAGTACTTCCTTCTGTCTGTCCTGAACCTTCTGCTTCAGTTTTGGTACCGGCCACGTTAAAAAACAACCCTATCCCTTAGTTTGGGAACATCCAAAAATTTTTTTCACAGATTTGCATAGACAGAGCTACTGATTTCTGTGGCCATCAAACACAGCTCTCTCATGCAGCCATGATTTGCTTCTGTCCGCTGTTTTTTTTCCCTTTTCTGGGCTTTTGGCCTCTAATCCCTCTTCTTTGAAATTTTATTATACTGAATTATGACAGAAATTAAATATAATATATTCATTTTTTAAAATGCCTCAAGTACATAAGAAGAAAACCAAAGCCCTTCAGCAGACAGAGATTCCACTAGCTAAACTATTCCATAAATCAAATAAAAGAAGCTACTGGATGAGAGGTAAGTGCGGATTTTAAAGCAACAGTAATAGTAATAAAAAGCATCCAACATCATTAACTCTCTGTGCAAATTTGATATATCATGATCAAACTCTTGCAGCTCACCATGTTCCAATCAAATACTTGGATTTCCAGAGATCAGGGAAGCATCCTTAATTTTCAACATTTTACAATAGCATCCCAAGAGTCATGCATTTGACCAGCACAGTTGAGGTAGTTTGATACCTCTGATGCGTAGTCCATTGAAATGTGTGTGACATTAAGGAAGGAGGAGCAGGCGATGGGGTGGAGGCAGGGGGCAGCCCAGGGCGAATGATAAACCCAGGTATCCAAAGTCACTGCTTGAGACAGGAAGCAGCAAAGCAGAATCGGAGAGGCACACCGGCATCTTCAGCAAGAAACTACCGCCACTGCTCCCTCCCCAACCCGGCTGTCTCATGGCAACCCCAATGACTTAAGAAATACTTCCAGACCAGCTGAAATCTTCTTCCCAGAAATCCCTATGCCAGCAGCTCATGAAACAGGTTAAGGGGGTGTGACTGGCTATTGGGAGAGGCATCAGCTTGAGTGGCTGGGGTGGCAAAGGGTGCTTCCCCACCCCCGGCTGATAAGCCCAGCCTCTGGAGCTTTAAAAATTCTTCCCCTGGCAGTGGGGCTTTAGGAATTGCAGGGAAAGAGAGAGGCTTCTTTCTCAGCCAAGTGAGCAACCTGTATCTAGACTGCACTGATTGCACACACAAGGGAAGGCGCCACCCTACAAAAGGTTTGCACTTAGAAAGCTAGTGGATCCACACCACGAGAAGAGTTCTAACTCAGCCTTCTACCAGACATGCTAGCATTCTACTTGCAAGGGGGGGGGGGAAACACGGGTATGGAGCAGCATTCCGAAGCAGACCAGAGGCAGGTCGACCACTGCAGCAAGCAGTAAGCCAGAGCCAGCACTAGGCGGAGAGAGCTGTGGGCCGGCCTGGGGCTCAGCACAGAGGCTTGTGGCCTTTTTGGCAATGTTCGGCCCTCTCCGCTCCAACAACGCAGCCTGAGTCCATCTGCCATATGTGACGCCTCAATTATTTCTTGAAAAACTTCTTGTTGAGCAGGAAGATAAGGAGGTTGACGTTGATTTTGGCCTTGTCAAACATTTTCATGACGGCAACGCCCTCATACTGGAGCTGGAGGAGGTCCTGAGGGGGCGGGGACGAGAGAGCACGAAGGGTCAGCTGCAAGCCCGGGGCTGTGCCCTCCCTCCATCCCTGTCAGTGAGTGCAGGTCCTCCAGCTCCCCCCGTCTGAAGTTCCCTGCTCCTTCAAACAAGGCCACTCTTCTTCTTTTGCTGCCCGTATGCCTGGCACCCGTTTCCCAGAACTTACTTCTGCTCCTGAGAGGTGGCTGTCCAGCCCCTTCTTAAAAACCTCCAGAGATGGAGGACCCACAACCTCCATAGGTAGACTCCTCCACCTTTGTACAGATCTTACCGTCCGGAAGTTTTTCCTTATATATTTTAACCAGAATCTAGGTAGCTGTAATTTATTCCCGTTATTTCGGGTCCTAATTTCCGTGGCAAGGAAAAATAGTTCTTGACCATCCTCCCTGTGACATCCTTTTATGTACCTGAACACTGCTCACATGCCTCCCCTCAAGTCTTCTTTTTTCCAGACTGAGTATCCCAAATTCCTTCAGCCTGTCTTCAAGTCCCTGTATCCTCTTCGTTACCCTCCTCTGAACCTGTCTGTGTCCTTTCCCGCAAAGCCTTTAGCAGGGCCTTCCCCAGCCTGATGCTCTATAGTTTCCATATCCTTCTGCAGCCAGAACTAATCCCACTTAGCTGAACCAGAGCAGCACCCCCTGCTTACTGCTGGGGGGGGGAGGCTTTCTCTCCCCTTCCTCCTCTCTCGTCTTCCTTGTCTTTGGTTTTAGACTGGAAGCTCCTCTGGCAGAGACCTGTCCTCTGGCACCAGCAATGTTGACGAGAGTTCGATCCTAATGAACACAACGACACATCTGCCAGGGCCCCCGCAAGCCCCTCACCTGGAAGTGGAGCTGAAACTTCTCCATGTCGATTCCCATGAACTTTGCCTTCACCTGGAACTTGCCAGCTTCCCCACATGGAGCAATTTCAAAGATGACATTCCTGAGTCTGGGAAAAAAGAATGGAAATTTGAAAACCATACAGGGGGGAAAAGTACAACTAGGGGTAGGAATTCTTCTCAGCCCTGTGAGGCCGTGCAGGACAGTGGTAAGTATATTGAGACCCATCAGCCAGTTGTGCTCTCTCTCAGCCTAGTCTACCTCGCAAGGTTGTTGTACATAGTTCCCATTACTCTCATGCCACCTGAAGCTCTTGGGAGAAAAAGTAAGATAGTCAAACTCCAGGGCTTTTATTTCAGCAGAGGGGTGGGAAAGGGGAGGCCTGGCTCTGGCAAGAACACATCTCGCCCAGATGTGTCTTTTGGGGAGGGGGAGGGGGGACAAAGCAAAGACTTTAGACAGCAGCTCACATGGCTGGACCCTCCTATTTACAAAAGATAGACTAGATCAGAAGCCTGTTTCTCCCTGACACACCAGCTTTCTAAGTGCATGGGCTTTCTTTTTGTATGGAGGAAACATTAAGTTATGTGAACCCCATGTAACATTTGCAGCCTGGACACGTTGATCTTGTCTGTGAGGACAAGGCCTGCCTCTTCATGGGACGGAATGAACATGGTGTATCTGGACTGGCATCCTGCTTCAGGGTTGGATCAAACATGAGAAGTTGGGCCATTGGCACGGATGCCTGCCTGCCCCCTCCCCCACCGCTCCATGCTAGGCGGCTGGTTCTGTGCGCTGCCATTTCAATGTCCCACCCTCCCCCCTGGCAAACAGTTGCTCAAGGAGCCTTGTGGTACTATTGCGAGAGGCATTTTTATGTCCCACAACAAACCTGGAACGGCACGACAATTAAAGCATCGTGGAAAAGGTAAGGTAGCGGCTCCCACCTGAATAGCCAGGAAACAGCTGCCTATGCCACCTCTGCAGGCAGTGCAACGCGGGAAGCACACGATCCTCTGTCACAAATGGGGAAAGGACAGCAGTTTCCCAGTGAGGAGCAGGGCAAACAGCCTCATGCCAAGTCACCCTACTTGACCCCTAGCCCAGCATTGTCGGCACTGACTGGCAGCAGCGGCTCCCCACACTCTCAGGCAGGATTCCTCCTTAGCCTACCTGGAGATGCTGTCAGAGATCGAACCTAGGACATTCTGTGTTCAACAGAGGGGCTCTGCCACTGAGCCACACCCATGACCTTGCATGAGTTCACAGCTTTGACCTTACACTTCGCACATGAGAAGACCACACCAGCAAGCTGATTTTGAAAACGGACTGTCAGGTGAGAGGCAAGACGCTGCAAGTAGGACAGAGCTATGAAAACCAGCTGCCATGGAGAGATGACTTGCAACATCAACCAGATGCAACAACCTGAGGAAGAAGGGAGTGGTTCTGACTTACTGGCCAGCAGGGAGGCCTTCGATCTCCAGCAAAACGCCCTTTTCAAAGAGACGGGCAGCTGAGTAATGCAGAGTTGCCTGTTTCTTGCTGGGCCTGAAGGGAAGAAAGGCAAGAAGAACCGCACTTGCATACAGGAGCTCTTTTAAAAAGACGCGGCCTCTTCCTCCCTTCCTCATGAATATACTCGCGATCATTAGCAGAGGGATTGTTGAAAATAAAAAGGGCCATTTTCATAATGCTGCCGCCTTGGAAAACTGTGTACAGTTCTGGTCACTGCATCTCAAAAAGGATACTGTAAAGTGGGAAAAGATGCAGCAAAAGACAACCAAAATGATCAAGGGACTGGAGCAAATCCCCTGGGAGGAAAGGTGATGATACTTGGGTTGGGGTTGGGTTGTTTCGGGAAAACAAGGTGACCAAAGGAAGAAGACAGAGATTTATAAAATTATGGTGGAGAAAGAACTTTTCTTTCTCCCTCTCTCCTAATATTAGAGCTCAGATCACCCAATGAAATGAATTCAACGCATTGAAAATATTGCTTCACACAGCACATAACGAACGTACTACTACAGTGTAGTGACTTAGACGGCTTGATCAAGGGGATTAGACAAAGGGAGAGAGGCCTGTTCATTCACCATGGCTACATGAGTAGAATGTCTATGTGCAGGAGCAGTCTAGCACTGACATTCATTTGGCAGAGTGCAGGCCAAAGAGCAGGAGAGCCCATGCCCTCGCCTGGGGGCTTGGCTACTGGGGAGACCGGAAGCTGGGCCAGGTGCTTCTCTGAATTGACTGAGTAGGGCTCTTCTTCTCTTCTCAGCCCTTCACCAGAGTGTTAATAGCCCTGTTAGGTCCCCTCTACAAGAATTCGGTTTGACGCCTGGTTGTCCGATTATGCGCATCTTCTCGCAATCGCTTTTACGGCAAATCACTATATGCGGGAGGCAATTAAGTGCATAACAGGTTGCCTTACCGGTTGTATGAAACGTGCTTTAGAAGTGTTTAATGCGGAGAATCACTTGTTTACATGGTCATAAGGCGCTTTAACGGCCGCGGTAAATTAAAACTCACTATTTAACGCGCATTTGATAATGCGCACAATCGCATAGAAAAAGCACCTCGACCCCCGATTTGTGCTCTGCTCTTGTAGAGGTCAAATTTTTAATGCGCCTTGAAAGAGCTTTAAATCGCTCTTGTAGAGACACCCTTAGCCTGTTGCCTCAAGAGCCAGGAAGAGCCTTCGGGCACCACATAGGCCAAAACGTTTATTCTGGCAGAAGCCTTCACAGCCAGCGTCAATACAAGCTCATGGCAGAATACATTGGCCGGCCTTTTAGGTGCCACAAGACTCTGTGTTGTTCTGGGCCCTGACAGTTTAACTAGGAGCATCAGCCGCCCACTTGCCCTCCCTGGCATTGTCTGCTCTGAGAGCCAGGAGCTCCCCAGGTGCTCAGCCAATGGAAGCATTTTCCTTGCCCCTGCTCCCTAAATTGATAAATAAAAATAAATATCAGATTTTTATACCATCCTTCAAAATACAGTCATCACAGTGACCTATGAATATTAAAAATATAATGAAAAATAAAAACAAATATTGGCAGCATGGAGTTCCGATGGTAAAAGCCTGGGGAAATGAAAAGGTCAGAAAGACATCAACAGAGTAATCCTACTATACGTGGTTACATGAAGGTAAGTCCCACTGTATTCAATGAGGCTTGTTCCTAGGTAAGTGTGCATCGGATTGCGCTGTGAAACAGGCCCCAGATGAGCCTCCTTGGGGGAAAGCGCGCCACAAGCGGGATGCCTTGTCAGTCTTCCCGTTTGCAACTCACCCTCATCTCAGATGTTGGGGAGGGTCTCTGGAAGCAACCTGAAGATGCAGGTGTGTGAAAGAGGCAGTCTGTGGGGTCTCCAGCTGCAAAGGCCTTCAGAAAGGGACGCGGCAGCACTTTGAACTGTGCCCCCAAATGGGCTGGAAACCAGTGCAGCTTTTTAACCACAGGTGAGATCAATGCAAACGTTACTAGCTGAGCAGCTGAATTCTGTACTAACTGCAGTCTGCGGGCAACCTTCAAGAGGCAGCCCCACCTACAAGGCATTGTAATAATCTAGCCTTGAGGCTACCAGGGCAGAGATACAGAGAGCCCTGAGCCATTGAACCAGCGACCTCACCCATGCAAAACCCGTGGCCTCCCCCCTCTGCTCTGGAGCCTCTCCTCATTCTTGGCCCAGGAGCATTATGGCAAGAATGGCCCGCCGGCTAGTAAAAGGCCAGAGCTGGGCCTTGGCAACATACTTGTTTCGGGCAGCCAGGTTGTCCAGGCACGTCTGGATGTACTGGTTGTAGTAGTCAACCTGCTCCTCGTGGAACATCCTCTTGGCGCTGAGGCCCTGCATGGCCTGGAGTAGCCTCGCCAGCTCCGCCTTGCGACGCTGCCGCTGCTGCTGCTGCTGGCGGATGTCCTGGGGGCGGAGCGGGGCAGGGCAGGCAGGTGAGCTCAGTGCGCGGAAATGGGTGTGCGTGTGTGCAGGAGTGTGTGAAAGAAGCAGTGTGGGGCGTTCACCCCAGACAAGCCACCCCCGGCAGAATTCCTCAGGGGTCTGTGCCCCCCCCAGGAAAAGACTGCCCATTCCTGGCCCCGGCTTGGCATGACTCCCATTTCCTGGCACAATGTTGTGGAGCTGCCTCACTGCCTCTTGAAGGCCCGATGTCTGCTGCCCCACCTCAGCCATCCGTGTCTGGAGCTTGAGGCTTCTGGTTTTTAACATTTTTAATCAGTTTCTTGGATGTCTTGCTATTTTATTGCTGTGTTCAAAATGCAGAGTGCAGGGGACGGGCATTATTCTAGACAGATCTTGCCAATTCCCTGCCCATTGCCTCTGCCCTCCAGATTCGTCCTGGGCGGCATCAAGAAAGTGGCCGCTGCCCCACTCACCTTGGCCATCTCATTGATGATGTCCTGATACTGGTTAGCCGAGTCCACCAAGCCCAGGCTCTCCAGATGCCGCAGGTTCTTGATGACTTTCCTCTTCTCCTCCTCTAAAGGAAGGTGGCTGTCAGTGGCCAGGGAGCGGTTGTACTTCACTTTGTCTGGGACCTGGGCGCTGCAGAAGGCCCTTCTCTTCATGAGGTGGTGATGGAAGGCTTCCTGGAGAAGGAAGAGACAGGGTCACACCTCCCCTAGCATTATTAAGGGGGAAATACCCCACAGAGAACTGGTGGGGGGGTGGGGGGCTCACACGTTCCACTTGCAATTGCACTGCACAATGGGTTTTGTTAGTTTCAAAGCTGTGTTGAGGGTTAGTTGTTCTTATAGACTGCACTTCACTTAGAGAGTCAGCCTGGTCTCCAAAGACCAAATGGTCTCATGAGAATTTAGATAGCTTGGTGCAAACAAGGAAAATATACGTGGAAAACAGTCTCTCTTCATTTACATTCAAGATATTTTACCTATTAACATATCACTGTTTTATCCTGCCCTTCCTCCAAAGAGCTGAGGAAATCACACATGGTTTCCCTCCCCTCCCCCAATTGTATCTTCACAGAAACCCTGTGAGGTAGATTAGGCTGATGGATATGACTGGTCCAAGGCCAACACATTTCGACAACTTCCAGTATCTTTTGGCGGTGCCTGCCGTCTGTTGCAAAACGCACGGATAACTTTGGTGCAGTTTACTAACCTGATCGTCTGATGCTTTTGTCCGCAGTATCTCCACAAGGGAATCTCCAGGCTGGGACTGGATCACATCCACCAGCATCTGCTTGGTACTTTAGAAGTAAAATGAGATAAGTGGTTCAGGTTCAGTGTCGGTAGAGCAAAGAGAGTTTCACTCCCCACAACTCCCCTGATCATCCTCAGGGCTTTCTCATAACCTCTAAATGGGTATCAGGATTCAACTCGGATCCCCATTCAGCTCTTCGGAAAGCAGCCATATTCTGCTTCGACCAATTTGGAGGCTGTCTCCAAGTACCAAACTGAAGAAGAGATTTGAAAATCCAAGGCTCTGTGCCTCCCCTTGACTATCATGGAAAGCAAAAAAATGCCTGTCATGTTTTTCCATTGATCAGAAGTAGATGAAATTTGCAGGCATAATAGCTACTCAGAAGGGAATTCCATCTGCCAACTTTCAGAAAAATAGGTACAGTGGTTTTTATGCTATGCACGTTTTGTATTATGATGCTTATTTTTTAAAGCAAATGGTATCGTCCCTTAGCAGAAGTGGATTGCATTTGCAGGGACAGTTGTCTCTTCTAATTAGATCAAGCCTGCAAAGTTTCAGATGAATAGGTGCAGGGATGGTTGTGCAACAGCAGGCTTTACATTTTGAGGATCTCCAAGGAAGGACATACAGCGTAGAGGATCTCCAAGAATGGCATGCAGCGTAGAGGTGGCCCAAACGAAGAGCACTACAAAGTTCCAGAGGGGTAAGGGAAGGGGGTTTATGGGGAAGGGAGTCTTCAATTGGGGGGGGTGGAGTGGGTGATTAGCTTCTCTTCTCCCCATGGCATTTTAGGCAATTTGTATGAAAATGCCATACATCATATAGGTGTCTCCAGGCAAGAAACCTGTGAAGTTTTAGAAGAATAGGTGCAGGGGCAAGGGAGCTACAGCGATCAAAACTAGTTTAAGACCGTTTTCATAGTGAAGCCCAGTAGCTTTGGAGAAATGGATGTCTCCCAATCCCATCCTTGCCCTCACACAAACAACAGTGATGGGGGACGGGGGCTGGTAAAACATGCCCTGGGACTGGGAGGCGGGACCTGTCATTCGCTCAGCCCCGCTGCCTCCTCCTTTTCGGAATGTAAATAAACATAATTAAATGATGTTACTTGTGGAGACATGTTGTCTGCCTTTCCAAAGTCCAACGAAACCTCATGCAGGGTCCAGATTCGGTTCCGGTCCCTTCAGAAGGGAGCCTGCTTTGCCTCAGGAAGCAGCAGAAATGGCCACCAAAGACCCAGTTTTTCTCAGGAGTTGGCTGAATCTGATGCACACCCTTAGTACCAGTGCTGTAGTGCTGGTGAGTTATTTTATCACACTAGTTGGGATCGTTCCAAAAGTTCACACGACAGCAGCTGAGCAGATGCTTTTCATGCAGCAGATGCAAGACAAGATTTCTCTGCCTGAACCACTCCCCATCAGATAGACAATACTGGGCTAAATGGGCTACTGGGGGACTCCGCATCAGGCAGCGTCATAGGTGCATGGAAAAGGGTAGGGAGAGGCTCCTTTGGGTGAAGCGGTGTGCTCGTTAAAAAAACCCATGACCTTAGCCATGAGAGTTTGGCTAACATCCCGTATAAACTTACTTGGGAGTAACCTTGGTTGAACACAGGGGGATTTACTTCCAAGGACACACACAGAGGATTGGGGCAGGAATGCAATTCTTTGGTTATCAATGTTTGCACAACTGTGACCCCACGTGGCAAGAAGAGGTACTACCTCGCACTGCTGCAATGGATTCACTGCTGGGTAAACCGAAAGAGCCGCCTTACCACCCTGGTTGTCTCCAGATGTGCTGGACTGCAACTCCCAATGGCCATGCCGGCTTGGAATGATGAGAATTGCAGCCCAGCACATTAAGAATCATAGAACCGTAGAGTTGGAAGGGGCCTCTAAGGCCATTGAGTCCAACCCCCTGCTCAATGCAGGAATCCTCCTTTAAGCATGTCCAGTTGCTTCTTGAATGCCTCTACGGAGGGACAGCCCACCACTTCCCTAGGTAATTGGTTCCAATGTCGTATTGCTCTAACAGTCAGGAAGTTTTTCCTGTTGCCCAGCCGGAATTTGGCTTCCTGTAACTTGAGCCCATTATTCCGTGTCCTGCATTCTGGGTTGATCGAGAAGAGATCCTGGCCCTCGTCTGTGTGACAACCTTTCAAGTATTTGAAGAGTACTATCATGTCTCCCCTCAATCTTCTTTTCTCCAGGCTAAACATGCCTAGTTCTTTCAATCTCTCCTCATAGGGCTTTGTTTCCAGACCCCTGACCATCCTTGTTGCCCTCCTCTGAACACACTCCAGATTGTCTGCATCTTTCTTGAAGTGTGGTGCCCAGAACTGGACGCAATCCTCAAGACGGGGCCTAACTAGTGCCGAATAGAGGGGAACTAGTACCTCACATGATTTGGAAGCTTTACTTCTATTAATGCAGTCCAAAATAGCATTTACTTTTTTTGCAGCCACATCACACTGTTGGCTCATATTCAGCTTGTGATTTACAACAATTCCAATATCCTTCTCGCTTGTCGTATTGCTGTGGACACCAGGTTGGGGAAGGTGTCATGCAGAGTTGGCTGGGGAAATATGAAGCCACGTTGTAACAGACCACCACCCCATCTAGTCCAATACAGCCTGCCTGCTTCGCCCAGCTTCCTGATGTCCTTTAACTGGAGATGCTGCCATGGATCAAACTTGTGATCTTATATAGGCCAGGTGTGCTCTTTCCCACGAAGCTTTTTCCTAAACAATTATATAATTCATGGCCATCATGGCTTTCAAAAATGAGTTAGACGAAGTTAACAGGCCCAACAATGACCATGGAATCTCTGTGACCCAAGGCAGCCACTTACCACTGCATCGGAGACGCTGGGGCAAAGGAACAAGTGGGGGGGCATCGCTCTCGAGACCTGCCTGAAACCCTCCTGGGGCAACTGGCCAGACTGCGCTGGCAGGCTGGGCTAGACAGGGTTTTGATCTGGTCCAGCAAGACAAGTCTTTGCTGTGCGTTTGAGCCAGTTAGAAATGGCTTACTGACATTCTTTGCCTGGCGGCTCATTATCTTTTAGTATTCAAAAGGCTGTAGAAGCCCATGGCGGGGGGAGGTCAGTTGGCCATTCTGCCACCATCTCGTGCACTTTTGAGCCAGACACCCACCTCAGCAACAAGCCTTTTGTATCCTTCCCCCCATCATCACTGTCTTCCTCGTCCACGTCGAATTTGTTGCTCAGTGTGAGAGACACCTCCATCTTGGCCAGCTGAGGCAGAGTTTGCTCCAAATTGCCATTTGCTCCATGCCCCTCGCTTTCGCCTGCAAAAAGGCAGAAATCAAAAGGCGGGTGGAAGAACAGAGAAACAACGAACCCAGAGTCTGTAGGCAAGAGACGCACAGGCCGGAACCACACACGCTTCCACCCCTCTGCATCAGAGGTAGCAACCAGCCCAGTGTACCCTGACATCTGCCATGTTTCCTCCTGCGTCACTGGCAGGAATACAGGGTATGGGAGAGAAAAGGACTCCACCTGGGAGTACTGTTTTGGGTGGCCTCACAAGCAGAATTCCTTTACGTTTTCCCCCTTCCTTTAAAACGGGTTCAAAGCAGCATCCATGGCTTCCCTTCCCGTTTTTAACCTCCCAAGCACTTCCGCCATCATTTTTATTGCATCACATTTGGCTTTGTTCAGGGTCCACAGGGCCTGGCTGTGGCCGTGTTCCTCCTTCCAGCCTTCTCCAGAGAAAATACTAGTCGAGGAACTTGACAGGGCTCCACTTGTCCCCAGAGCCCCAGTGCAGAAGGAGCCCCAGCTTCCTGGGGCCATGAGCCATCTTGATATCCAAAACATCCCCCAGAAGAACACTCTAGGCCAGTTAATGTTTGTGTTCCCCTTTCTCCACTCCACCTCCATTTCCTCCCACCCCCATCTCTTCTCTCTCTCTGCTGTCAACAGTGGTGTTTATATTCCCACCTCCCCCTCTCTAACCCAAATAGGTCTCGCATATGTGACTGGCAACAATTTCATTTCATTGATTACATTTTTAAACTGCCCCATAGCCAAAGCTCTCTGGGCAGTTTACAACATGGCGAATTGCCCCTCCCATCTCCAGATCTGGCACTTTCTCTTTCTCCATTTTGAGAGAACCAAAAATTTGCCAACCCAAGCGGAATGCTGCTTGAGAAAACCGACTTCTTGCTTCTGTAACAACTTTGCACATTCATCCATTAAAAAAACAACACAACACATCTTTGATTCTAAGATCTGGAGCAGTCTTCCCCAACCTGATGCCCTTTAGATGTGTTGGACTCGCACAATCCCAGTCAGCAGAGCATAGTTGGCCATGGGAGCAGTTGTAGCTCAACGCATTTGGAGGGCTCCAGGCTGGAGAAGGCTGCTCTAGCCTCTAGCCCAGTTGCTCATTCCCTGGTAGAAGTGCAACGTCTGTGTGCCATACTGTGACTTTCAGCTAAAGATGAGAAAACAGGTGTGCTTCCTACACCTGAGCATTAGACCTGGTAACAGAATGTCATCATGAATGTGCTGCGTGGGAAAGGTTTAGTAGTAGGCTAATTGACACACAAAAAGCCATTACCGAATCTACACACAGGAGATACTGGCATGGCTTGACCATTTGAACATTTCCTAAATGTTCAGCCATCAATTACTGCTGTATTTCGGCTAATTGGGCATGCTACATTTCTGAAACAGATCCTGAGTTTCAGAAAAAGCCCTGAATGATTGTCCTATGTCATTGTCTATGGCTAAAAAATGTACACTTGTTTTATAGAGCATGTGTCCTTGAACAAGCTTCATGTCAGGAACTGGGCCTGTTGACAACACTATGATCGCACTACAGAACTCCCGTCTCTGATCAGCAGTGTCCCTGTTCACAGCACCTGTCATTGGCAACAGCCACCCATCGCTACGGTATAGAACCGGGTTACTCTGCATTGTCAGCTTGAAATGTGCACTGCGCTTACCTATTAAGGAGTGAGCAGTGGGCAACTCTCCAAGATCCTCTAGAAGTCCATGTAAAGGGTCTTGAGGATCGGGAGCCACAGAGCGCTGGTGTTCCAGGAGCAGCTATAGCGCATTGCCAGAGACACACGGGGAATCAGGGAGGGAGGGAGAGCAACACACAGTTGATGATTTGAATTAATATTTTCAGGCAGTTTTCTGCCAAAAATGCCTTCAAAGTGACATGGAGAACAAGAACAGAGTAAAATAATCAAAACACTAGAGTTATACAATCAGTTGATACAGGGGCTGCAGCTCAGTGGCAGAAAGACCCAGCTTGGCATGCAGGAAGTGCCCAACTGCATCCCCAGCAGCACCTCCAGAGAGGGCGGCAAAATCTTCTGCCTGGACCCCTGGAGAGCCATGGCTGCTGCCAGTCAGTCAGTCGACAAGATGGCCCAAGGGTCTCTGACTCAGTTCAAGGCAGCTCATCCTAGATGGAGATACGGATATAAACCAAAACAGGGCGACAAAAACAGCCCACAAGCAAGCGAACACCAGAGTGACAGAGACATCATTCCAAAGCAGCAAAAAACATTCGGAAGCAAAAGTCCCCAGTGAAATAACTGCTGTTGGAATATCTGTACTCCGGGAGACAGACAGATCTCCCTGGGGGATGGGGGGCAGTTCCAGCACCTAGCCCCCCTCCACCCCGTCTTAAGTCACTGCTAGTTACACCACTACCGGAGGCAGGACAGAGCTGTTGATCCCAAGGGGCAAATGGATGCGGCAGAAGCAGATCCTCTAAATAAAGGTAGGGCCAGTTCTTTGGGCCCCAAAGGGCTCTAGACCTTTCTAATCCAAATGGCAGCCCATCCCCTACACCTCCATTCCACACGCTGTGGCATTTTTTAAACTGTCAGGAGATTCAAAAGCATTTTGTGAAATGGCACGGAAACCTGCTGTTCAAAGTCAGGGCCCAGGGCACAATAACTCTGGCTTTACGGAAGACCAGGGTTATTGTGAACACGGCCATGGGGCTGTGCATCCTGGCCGAAACAGCCCCTGCAGCTTCTGTCCATGGTTTGCTTTCCATGACATACAAACCAGGAACTCTAGCTTGGCTCTACCCTGACAAGCCAGAGGGGAAAAAAACCAGTTTGCTGTTGGGTTATTTCCCTGGCTTGTCAGCAGAAATGGAACACTGGTTGCTGGACAGGTTAGAAATAAAATAAATAAATAAATAAGACAAACCAGAGTTCCTGGTTTTCACGTCAAGGTAAGCAAACTAAAGACTGAAGGCATGTAGCTCATTTACCTGTTGCTGTGGCCACAAGAACCCAGAATTTTAAGAGATGTATGGAGACATTTCAGAGTTTGTCTCTAAGCCAATGAGGACTGGAAACATTTTAAAAAATAAAAATAAAAATGAAGGAGCTCCAAGGTTCCCAAGGTGCCAGATTTTGACACCCCTACCCACCCAGTTGGCCATCTTGTATCAGGACTGCCTACAAACACATATATACACACACACACACCTGGTGTAAGCCAAGACTTTTGACCAGCCACAAGATGACATTCTCACCTTGTGTGTGTTAAGCAGCTCCCCAACTGTGATGTAGACCACCGGTTTGGTGATGGCCACCATTTCAGAATACTTGTCCACACTAAACTTGTCTTCTGGCTCAGGCACAGAACAGGCCGCACTGATGAATTTTCTAGAAGGACCAGAACGGTGCAAACAATGAACTGAGGTGCAGGCTCCTTCCTTCCTTCCCCCACCCCCCGCAAACCAGTCTTTTTTTTTAATAAGCTGGCTTTTTACTAGCCTTTGTAAGCCTTTATTGGACTTCAGGCTTGTGGGATTTTTAAAAATAATGCCAGCCAAATGGTGCCTCTGGAGTTGAAGCCCTATGAGCCACAGTCTGAGATGCTCTAGTATACGCAGGTAAAATTCACATCTGATGTATGACAGATCAGGAATTCCAACAGGAAACTCCACACCTGCCCAGCAGAGCTACCCAGAGCCTTGGGTGCTCCCAGACGAGGCTTTTATTGTGAAATTGCCCTGCCTCATACACAAAGCTTTAGGGAGGATCCAGGCAACATCTCTGTCTACTTGTAACCTTCCGGTTTCTTCACCACTCCTTCCATCTCCTCCCCCCCACAAAGAAAATCCATTAAGGAGGACCAGACAGGATATCTTTTGATTGACAACACTGGAGCCCTCCATCTGGGAGCCCCCTTACTCAAAGGTATGCAGCCCCGCTTCTCAGACCCCGTCACAGAGCAGTTTGGATATGCATCCTGGGGTGGGAGAGAGACCGGGTGAAAGGACGGCCTGGGGGTGGATGAGGGTGGCTAGACAAGATGGCCTACAGGCCCCTCCCACTCTGCCCTTCTTTGGACCAACCTAAACGTGCGGTGCGTTTCCTCCAGGTACTGGTTTACCACCCTCAAGTGGGAATTTCCCCCTTCAAACAGCTGGTTGGCAGCAGCATGCTGCAAGATCTTGGCAATGGAGCCCAGGTTGCGCCGGTGGTCCGGGTGCAGCGCCAGCCCGGTGGAGAGGTCCACGATGTCAAAGCCATCTGGAGCCACGACAGCTGGATTCATGAAACGGTAGTAGAGGAGATTTCCCACGATCTAGGGCAAGAAGGGGCTAAGTGGTTGAAGAGGCCTCCGGGCCAGCTGGGAAGAAGGCCGACTTTGCTGGACGTCAGCAGAGGGAGGGAGGCCCTTCCAGCCTTTGGCCCGTCACGTCTGGCAATTCGGCAACTCACATGCACGCTCTTTCTGGCATTTATGCATCCCAAAAGACCCCCGTTCGTTTTGGTTTACCAGGACCCTCCTCCCCATAGCCGGCAGTCCCTTCTGGACCACTGCACCAGCCATGTGCCCACGCCCAGAGAGCGGCAGCCTCCACACCTTCTCGCCTGGAGGCGGCTCCATTCGCGCCCTCCTTGGGCAGCCTGCTCTCACTTGCATCTCTGCCCCCTCAATGCCCCCAATCCCCAGTGGTCCACGGAAGTGTCTCATGTTTGTAAACTAGGAGTGTATTCGTGGGATTTCTTCAGAGTTGCAGCGTAACTCTGACTTAAGATCATCGGAACTGCCTTGCTGGATCCACCAAGGTCTATCTAGTTCTGCATTCTTCACAAAAAGCCCAGAAAAGCGCAGTGTGGTCCTTCAGAGGGTAACACACGAACTGCAAGGCCCCTTCTGCCCACCCCTGATAATGCGGGAGAGACAGCAGAAGAAATCAGAAAACTAGCCTCCACAAACAGCATATCACACAATCAAACTCTGACTGTACTGTGGCAGTATGCAGGTGGCAGGACGGAGGAACTGAAATCTCCCTCAAATGGAAAGCTCCCTGCACATAAAAGATAGACTTCCCAGTCTGTCTTTTCCCCTGACATGCTAGTTTTCTATATGCAGGGTATTTTGCCCCTCTATGAGGAGTATCGAAACAGAGAGCGTCAGCTATTTGATAGTATAGAAATATAATAAATAAATGCAGCGCCATCAGTATGCTGATGACACGCAGCTTTATTTCTCCTTTTCATCTTCATCAGGTGAGGCTGTGGATGTGCTGAACCGGTGCCTGGCTGCGACAATGGACTGGATGAGGGCTAATAAACTGAAACTCAATCCAGACAAGACTGAGACGCTGTTAGTGGGTGGTTCTGCTGACCGGATGGAGGGTCTTCAACCAGTTCTGGATGGGGTTGCACTCCCCCTGAAGGAGAGGATTCGTAGCTTGGGGGTTCTCCTAGAACCATCTCTGTCACTTGAGGCTCAGGTGGCCTTGGTGGCACGGAGTGCGTTCTACCAACTTCGGTTGGTGGCCCAGCTACGGCCCTATCTGGACAGGGATAACCTGGCTTCAGTTGTCCATGCTCTGGTAACCTCCAAGTTAGATTACTGCAATGTACTCTACGTGGGGGCTGCCTTTGATGATGGTTCGGAAGCTGCAGCTTGTGCAAAATGCAGCAGCCAGATTAATAACTGGGACCAGAAGGTTTGAGCATATACTCTGGCCCGCTTGCATTGGATGCCTGTATGTTTCCGAGCCCGATTCAAGGTGCTGGTTTTAACCGATAAAGCCTTACACAGGTTGGGACCACAATACCTGATGGAACACCTCTCCCGACCCAAACCTACCCATACACTATGATCAACATCTAAGGTCCTCCTCCGAGTGCCTACTCTGAGGGAAGCTCGGAGGTCGGCAACAAGGGAGAGAGCCTTCTCTGTGGCAGCCCCCCAATTGTGGAACGATCTCCCCGACAAGGTCTGCCTGGCGCCAACATTGTTATCTTTTCGGTACCAGGTCAAGACTTTCCTCTTCTCTCAGGCATTTAGCAATATCTGATGAGCCTGGGTTTGTTTTGTTTTTAGGCTTATAGCTTTTTAAAGTTATTATAGTGGTTTTAAATGTGTGTGTATATTGTATGTTTTTGGTGTTTTAATTTTTGTATATTGTTTTTAATTGTTTTAATCTTATGTGAACCGCCTAGAGAGCTTCAGCTATTGGGCGGTATGCAAATGTAATAATAAATAAACAAATAAACAAACAAACAAATAAATAAATAAACCTGCCTGCAGCCCAGGAGCCCAGTGTTAGAAGCTGGGCTCTGGGCCTGCCTCAGCCCTTCAGTGGGGAGCCTGGCAGGGAGACCAAAGGCAGCACCTCCCCTTCTCCCACCCACAGCCAGGCTGCCTGCACTGGAGTGTGATGTCTCAGTGCTCCCAACCAGAGCCAGCCTATAGCCAGAAGAGGGTCACCTGCAGCAGGTAGCAGCAGTGCGAGGAAGGCAGAGAGCTCGCCAGCAACTGCATCTCTTAGAAGATATTGATGACACAGAGAGGCTGCTCTGAAGCCATCTGGCCCTCAGCACCGTTGTCAAGCCTCCAATGTCCTCCGCGATGCCTCTGAGGCAGGGGTGAGAAACACGTGGATGTTCTGGCCTACCTCTCCCATCATCCCTCACCATTGGCTATGCTGGCTAGGGCTGATGGGGGTTGTAGGCCCAAACAGCTGGAGGGCCAACAGTTGCCCACGTCTACATGAGCCACAGGCCCTGTAGCTGTAGCCACGACATCGTATACAAGGCTTGGCGCCAACCCTGCCACAGAGAGCCTGAGGGCCATAAGAACACAACATGGCTGCCAGGCTGCAGCCAGCCTCAGGGTCCAATTTCCGCCCCACAGACTCAGGCCCCCCTTTCCCTCCAGGCCCACACACACACACACACCTTGTCGATCTTGTCCTCAGCAGCATTTGGAAATTTCTCAGTTAAGGACACCTTCAAGACTTTGGCAATGTAGCGCATCCCATAACTAGGAAGGAAGCCAGAGGGTGACGGGAGTTACCATACTAGGAGGTCAAGAGGAACGTGCGTTCCAAGTAGGGAACATTCGAGGGCCTGAGGTGGGGGTGAGGGGGACTCCTTTGGTTTCAATTTAGGAACCGCTCTTGGGGGTCACACTTTGGGGCGGGGGGGCAAAGGCAAAGTGTGTGGGGGGCAAAATGCAAAAGATGCCAGCAGCCTATTTTAGCTTAAAGCTCTCACAGTGGGTAGTGGGTCCTTGGGCTGGCGGTGACCAGCGCATGCTAGAGATTTAAAGAAGCCCCCCATGACTTGCTTTGGTCATTGTGAACAAAGTCGTAAATGATCAAACATGAATAAAACATAACGAAAAGACACGAAACCCTTACGGGATTTTGTCCACAGAAGACATAATGGCCGAGAGGAACCGTTCCGTTGCCGCCAGGAGATTACGGATGGAGATGTCCAACCTCCTCTGGACCTCAGGGTGAGTCAGGGCTTGTTCGGGGCTAACATTGTATGGGAGGCTGCTGTGAAGAGAATCAGACACATTTTCTGGGACTCACCCCCAAAATGGGAGCCCCTCCCCATCACCCATCGAAAGGGCTCCACCCCACTTCACTTTCATCCTTGCGGGCAGGTGAGAGACTCATTTGTGGGTCGCCTCGTGCTCCCCTCCTCCTTCTGGGCCAGATGCTGGGGAGGGCCGGCTGCCTGTCTGCCTGCCTGCTCCTCGGCGAGACCTGTGCTCTTGAGCCCTCGACCCAGGCCCTGTGCCTCCTGTGGTTGCTTTCCCCAGCCCTGCCCAGCGCCCTCCCCTGCCTCTCAGGGCCTTGGTGAGGTGGAAGCACCTGTCCATCTCACCCCCAAAGGTCCAGCTTTTGTAACAAGGTTCTGTTTGGGTTTGATCCCACCCCCACCCCCACTCCCCGCCGCCCACGAGAGCTCCTACTTGGCATGCCGAAGGTCCCGGGTTCGATCTCCGGCAGCATCTCCAAGTAGCGCTGGAAAAACTCCTGCCTGAAACACTGGAGAGCCATGGCTGCTGCCAGTCCGTGTCGACAATACTGGGCTAGGTGGATCAGCAGTCTGGCTTGGTCTAAGGCAGTTTCCTATATTTTACCCAATATTTTATCTTCATTTCCTCGTCTATGATGAGTTGCATAACTCATAAGGTGCTAAAAACCTTCTCTTCTAACGAAGAGGATTAAAAAAAAAAAGAAACCAGCCATCAGCCCTGACCTTTTCTGCCCACTCTGGGACTCCAGCTGATTGATCCACCCCCTGTATATCTCCACAGGGCTGGTACGAATGTTCAGGGTCTTGTTCTGCAGAACCTCCTGTACGGGACCCGCCAGGATCTGGCGCAAGGCGTTCTGGCCACGGGCGTTGCGATAGAAGCTCACCACCAAGCGAATCACCGTGGGATTCCCTGTTAGGATGTCATGGATTTGGCTGACCTTTGACCTGGAAGGCAGAACAGGATATAAGGAGGGCAGTGAGGGGCAAAGGAAAAGGCCGTGGGCTTTGAAGCAGAGCCCAGTGGGTGGCGAGAATGAGGACCACAGCGCGGCCAGCTTTCTTTGGCTTCAGAAGTTATCCACATAAACTCTCAACACATCGGACCATCTTGGCAGTACCAGGTTCACAAATTGGATGGAAGCCACAAAGGCAGAGATGGATTTCTTTACTCCCTACCAGCATTTCCCAGATTTTGAGCAAAAGAGGCACAATACCATGCTCCCCTTTAGGATAACGGAAGTGTACAACTTTATCTTTACACCCTCCTCCCCAAAGTTAACTTTTTGAGCTTGCAAGGGTATGAATGATCCCATCCACCCCAATATTCCAGCAAGCTGCTGATCTGGGTGGGCCTCTTGATCGGAAGGAGACTGGGACACCCATCCACACAGAGACACACCGCACTGCGGGGAGACTCCATGGAGGGCAAGTCCATCTGCTGCCCCTTTACAGTAAAAAAATGAACCAAACTATCCCATCACCACTGATATGGGGGTTTATAGCATCACCACCCAGCCTCATCTGCAGAATTTTACAGGGGGGGCCATACATTGCGGTTGTCTTCCTCTCATGACCCGCCTGTGTTTTCCTTCCACTTCTTCCATCCCTTTTTTCCCTTACCGCAAAAAAAGAGGGAACAGTTGTCCGATGCTTTCTGACTGGTGGCACTTGGAGCACCCCCCACAACCTGGAATCAGACCGGGACGTTCAGCAGAGTGGCAACTCTTCCCCACCCCCATCCCCTCAGCAGCAGGCCAGCAGCTCATGCAGTGTGCCTTCCCCTCAGGAGGAGTATTTTGGGCTTTCAGAAACCTTGAATTTTTACGGGAATCACCTCAGTCAGCCATGAATGGTGGGAATCCCCCCATCCAATTGAGGGTTTCGGAGGCAGAAGGTGCCAGGTTTACCTGAGACCCTGGAGAGCTCCAGCCAGCCGGAGTAGACAATACTGAGCTAGGTGGACCAATGGTCTCGCCTGGCCTAAAGCAGCTTCCTATGTTCCTAGAAAGAGAAGCTGCCATCTTTATTAAGGGCAGGATGCCGGCCACCTGCTGCCACAGCAAGCATGGCGGAGAAGGAAGAAAGCAAGGACCGAACAAGCTGCTGATGGGGATCAGGGACTTACTCGATCTCCTCTTGCAGGGCGCTTTTGAAGAGCTGGAGCAAGAGGTAGGCCTCTCTAGAGTTGGAGGCATAATTGTAGAGGGTGAAGACCACCGACTCCATGAACTTTGTGGACTTGTTCTGGGGCATCTGCATGATCAGCCTGGACAAATATACCGGGTGGGTCTGGAAGGTAGCAGCAGGACAACAGGGAGAGAGGAAGGGAGGAAGGGAGAGAAAGGCGGGGAGGAGGAGTGGTTCATATGCAAGAATCTATTTGGGACTAGAGCCATTCAGAAACACCCACACACCCAGCCAACTCCCAGGTCCTCAGTTGAATTCTTGGTGGGTGTGGGGAGAGGAAGGAGTTTTTGTTAACAAGTTCTTGTTCACAAATTGTTGTGAACTCCAAAGCAAATTAGAACAATAGGCATTCACTTTCCTAGCAGGGAGCCCATTCCCAAGTGCAGAAAAATGTGTACACGGATGCACATGCAAAATTGCTGGGGATGTGTAGGCTATATACTTTAAAGAAGTAATCATTTATTGGATGAAATCTTTTGCGCCCAGGGACACCCAAATTATGTGCCATGGAAAGAAGACACCAACAGCCCAAATGAGTAACGCAAATTGGCATCTATTTTGCAATTCTGTATAAATCAGAAAATATTTGCTTAAGACCAGGCTATTTGCGGGGTCACACAGAGATGGGGTTTGCACGATCGCAGGGGTAAAAGAAGTCATCCCCCCCTTTCCGTTGTTTACATGATTACCTGCACTACAGTACAGGTTGGCCTGTTGTCTAAACCTGGCTTCGTACCCACCCCACAACCCCTACTGCACATCATACGTTGTAGGGTGGGTACGAAGCCACCTCCCGTCACCTCATGACAGGTTTGGACGACATGCCAACCTGCGCAGGCGTGTGGGGAATCATGTGAACAACGGTTGTGCGCAGCACACCCGGGGGCAGGAGGAGCCGTCACAATGCCTCCTGGCGCTATTGTGCGAATCTGGCCAATACCCAATGGGCAAAAGCGTTCTTCTTCAGATAACGTGCATGGAACTTACTGCCACAAGATGGTTACTTGCTTAGGGCTTAAAAAGGGAAGGGGGGATCAGACAATGCGTGGATAATGGGAGACCAATGAGCATTAACCATGACAGGTTAATAGGAACTCCCAATGCGGATGCCATCTCTCCCCCTCCCAGGCCATTCGTTGCTCAAGGTCAGAAGCAATGAGGGGGAGCCATTGTCTTCACACCTGCCTGTGAACTTCTTTGAGGCATCCGAGTGGCTGCTGATGGAAAGAAGGCTGCCGGACTAGCAAGTCCCACCTTGGTCTGATCTAGCAGTTGCGCCTTTTGTTCTTCTTAAAACATAACCATTCTGTAGCTCAGCACGGGGAGGGGGCAGATCTAACACCCAGTCCTTTGAAAACCAAGCTCAGCTGCCCCCCGGGCTCCAGAAATGTCCACAGAGATTGCTCATCTCCACAGACTTCAGGACTAGAAGTGTAGTTTCCTTTTCCCAAAAGAGAAGAACCGAGATTGTCTAGGGTCAGATGTCAACATGGCTGCATGCATAGACTCCAAAGGGCCCTAGCCGTAGGAACTACTAGACATGACTAAACGTGGGATCCTCGTACTTTAGAGACAGGAGCCAAAGAGCCGAGGATGCTCATCCTTGAGGTGCATGTTTCTAGGAAGACGCCAACAGACCTGCAGTTGGTAGAAGAGATGCTGATATGCCTCCAGGGTCTTCCGCTTCTCCTTGTTGAGGGCCTTCAGCCCCTTCTCCTTGCTCCAGCCCATCATGTCGGAGAGTTGCTCCTTGTTCTTCTTGGTTAGCTTCCTGCAGTGAGAGACCACCTCCTGCCCCGGCAGAGAAGCATCAAGAAGCAAGAAATCACCCCCCCCCCCACACACACACACACCCTGCAGCATCCCAGCTCTTCAGTTCTGTGTGCAGCCCTCTACATCCTTGGCTGTGATCCACCCCCGCCCCCACCCCCAGAGATCTTTCCTGACCTGGAGGGTGATCCGGTTCTTGACCAGAAGGCCAATCTTGATGTCCATGAGGTCGAGGTCGCTCTCCAGCTGCTGGTTGGAGCGGATTCCCCTCACCACGATCTCCTGGAGATCCAGCAGCTCCAGCTCCTCCCAGTAGTCTCGCTGACTCCGTTCCAGCAGGTGGGCGAAACAGCAGACAATGCTGAGCGGAGGATTCGCACTGTGCACTGGCAGCGGAGGACAACACCCTCAGGCAGTTCACAGGAGATCAGGGCCCCACTCTGCCAGCTGCCAACCTCACTGCGGCTAGTGCTCCCACACTGTCCGCGGGACAGCAGGAGGCAGTCCACATGCCTGCCAACCGTGGAGCTGCAGGGTGGGATCACCCCAGCAGGTGCCCTAAGCTTCAGAGTCTCCCCAGAGGCAGAACTAAGCTGTAGACTGGGGCTTGTTGCCCTTGCAGTTCTGTCATTCTCCCAAGCATGGTGCTGGGGAGAGGAAGAGCAGGCGGAGGATCTGGAAGCACAGTACAGGCTAGAGACAAGAGCCCACCTGGGTGCATGCGTGCGCGTGGGGCAGGAGGGGAGGGAAGGGGAGGGTGGGATCCTGTCAGACACACACTTCTAGGGGGACTCCATGGCCAGCCACGGCCTGTGAACCCCTGCATGAAAACTAGGCTCTTACCCAACAGCTTGTAATCCTCCCGGGCTTTATTAGCTCGCACAAATGCCTGGATTTTAATTACTGCCTTAACCTGCCAAGACACACAAGAAGAGGAAAAGTCATTGAAACACATCCCAACGACACGAGGCAATCATAAGTAAGTACATGACGATGGGTCAAGGGAAAGCGGCACCGAGGCCATACGGTGACACACCAAATGCAGTGTGTGTGTGTGTGTGTGTGTGTGTGTGAGAAAGAGAGAGGGAGAGAGCATAAAGGTGGAGGAACTGGGTTACAAAGATGGCTGTCAACCAATTAAATGAGCACACACACACCCTCAAATTAGTCGGGCATGTACCTGGCTAGCAAAAATTGATTTCTAAATGGTAAAAGCTCAATAAAATGATGACTTTGCAAAGATTCTTGGGGGGGGGGGGGCTCAAGATGAATAAAGCTACCATTCATTATCAGAAGGGAAGATTGTCTTTAATATTCCTTTGATTGCCCTTAGGCCCTAGATGGCTTTAAAGAAACCTGACACATTTGGGGTGCATAAAGCCTTCCGGCAGCCTTTGAGCCACACTGGGAAGCATGGGACCTCTGTGAACGGGAGAGGCACAAAGTGTTGGAAGTGGCCTCCGCACCCTGCGGGTGGGCGCTTTGGGGGCACCTGTCCAGCCATGGTTGGACGTTGGGCTAAATCCAGCATGGTCTTTTCAGAACACTCCGGCACAAAAACACTCACATTCTTCTTGAAGTAGCACAGCCGTTCCAGGTACCGCTTGCGGGCACGCCACATCCGCACCCAAGCCTGGATCTGAATGCAGCGGGAAGAGGGCACAGGAAGGACACGGTCATGTTCTGTCCCTGGGTCAAGCACCAAGGAAGCCCTCCACCCCCACAGAGCGACACACACACCCCTGCACTCCAACACAGACCACAAAGGTGACACCGATGCTGCTACCTTTATGATGGCGCCGGCGTTCTTCTGCAAATACCTCAGCCTTCCCAAGTAACTTCTCCGTTGCCGGTATCCACGCCAGTAGGCCTGTGAACGCACAGAATGGGAGCAGGTGGAAGACAGTAGCTGGAAAGGCCTGGGTTCAAATCCTGCCTCAGCCACTACATGTCCTTAGTCGGAGCCAGTGATTTTCGCATCTGCCCTATTTGCTGTGCCTTATGCCAAGTCAGGGTGGTGGCACATCTAGCCTTTCTGACTGGCAGCAGTTCTCCATGAAGGGCCTTTCTTGAGCCCACAGACACTGGGCCCTCCTGCAAACACAGCACCTGCCCCCCACCCCCTGAGCACTTTGCGCGGGTCCAGGCAGAGGGCCTCTGTACCCTGAGGACTCCTCCCACTGGGCTGTGGCCTCTCCCATAATGCTTTACATGCATGGGGTCCTTTGGAGTGTTCCAACTGCTCCACATACTCGATGCGCCCTGTATAGCCGCTCTGTCGGGCCGGAGCACAGGGCCTCAGACCACATTGGGGCCCCCTCTGCATGCAGGACAGGCGCTTGACCACTGAGCTAGGAGTCAACCACGTCATCCCCAGACTGCAGGGAGGGGCTGAGGGCAAGTGGACACCCGGTGAGTTCATAGCAAAGGTGAGATCTGGATGTGAAACTTCCCGGTATCCGGGCAGCAGCAGCAGCCTACCTGGATTTTGATAGCAGCTGGCTCCTGCCTCGACAAGAGGTGCTGCCGGGCCGCAAACCCCTGGCGGACCAGGAAGCCCCTCATGTGGGCCTGCAGCTGGGTGACCAACCGAGCACTGGATTCCCACAGGCGCTGCCGATCATAGGTGACCGTCACTCTGGCAATGACAGCCTGAAGCGAAGGGAGGCAAGGGGTCAATGCAGTAGGGGGCTAGAAATGGCCCAAACCCAGAAAAACAGGGGGAGTCACACTCATCAAGGGTGGCCCTGGGGATGCTGGCTTCCAACTGCTGAGGATGAATCTGAAGCAGCAGAGAAAGGTGGAGGGAACTGCTTGTCTCTTTTCAGCAGCCCAGTGCTAAACAAGGGAGTCAGCCACCAAAGATGATCTATGCTTAGTCTGGCACCAGTGGGGAAAGGCGGTCAGGGGCTCTTCAGACCCCCTCTAGCTTCCTCAGCCCCTCTCTGGGCAAGCTTCAGGATCCCCCCCCCCCCCAGTTGAAGCCTGGCTTAAAGGGGGTTGCTGCTCACCTGACACCACACAGAGCCAAGATCTCACTGGCCAGATATCCTCCCCTCATTGCTACTCAAGGGTGGTAAGGGGGGGGGGGGTAAGGCTTCTTAGCAGTTGCCAAGCAATCAGTGTTCCCCACTCTCAGAAAGAGCTGAGCTGACAAGCACAAGAGGAAACTGGTGCAGCATTTAACTTGGGGGAAAGGCGACGTCAATCACAGACGAAGCATTAAAGGTTTAAAAGCACAATAACCTGCCAAGGTTCAGGTGGCCTCAGCAGAATTCAGTTGGCAACTATCTGGACAGGGATAACCTGGCTTCAGTAGTCTGTGCTCTGGAAACCTCCAAGGTAGATCACTGCAATGCACTGTACGTGGGGCTGCCTTTGAAGACTGTTTGGAAGCTGTAACTTGTGCAAAACGCAGTGGCCAGATTGTGGAATGAGCTCCCTAGAAAGGCTCACCTGGCAGCTACATTGCACTCCTTTCGGAGCCAGGAGAAGACCTTTTTCATTTCCCCAGTATTTTAGCACTTCATCATCCTAGTCTTTTAGCTCTGCTGTTTTAAACCTGCATCTCTGCATTGCTGCTAGGTTTTATACTGGTTGTACTTTTATATTGTGGCTCTAAGCTTCCATATTTTATATTTTATGCTGTACCTTGTGGTCTTAATTTTGGTGAACCGCCCAGAGAACTTCAGCTATTGGGCGGTATAGAAATGAAATGATATCAGGAACCAGGAAGTTTGAACATATAAGTCCGACTCTGGCCCGCTTGCATTGGCTGCCTGTACATTTCTGAGCCCGATTCAAGGTGTTGGTTTTAACCTATAAAGCCTTACGTAGCTTGGGACCACAATACCTGATGGAACACCTCTCCCGACACAAACCTACCCATACACTACGATCAACATCTAAAGTCCTCCTCCGGGTGCGTACTTCGAGGGAAGCTCGGAGGATGGCAACAAGGGAGAGGGCCTTTTCAGTGGTGGCCCCCCAATTATGGAATGATCTCCGCGACGAGGCTCGGCTGGCGCCAACATTGTTATTTTTTCAGCGCCAGGTCAAGACTTTTCTCTTCTCCCAGGAATTTAACGGCATATGTTGAGGGTTTTATTGTTGTTGATTGACCCAGAATAGTTGTTTTAAATGGATATTGTATTAATAATCTGTTTTATGCTTTTAAAATTTTGTATATCGGTTTTTTAATGTTCAATGTTTTGAATTTTGGTAAACTGCCCAGAGAGCTTCGGCTATGGGGTGTTATATAAATGCAATAAATAAATAAATTATATATATATATATATATATATATATGCCAGTAGTTACTAGACAAATTAAGTTAAAATAAGTAAAAGATTAAAAGATTAAAAGAGCATATCCACCCGGCTACTCAGCATGCTGCTCGGCCAGCCGGAAGTCTCTCTCTCTCTCTATATGTATGTATGCAGGGATCAGAAGGTCCGAACATATTACACTGATTCTGGCCCACTTGCACTGGCTCCCTTGTACAATTCCGAGCCCAAATCAAGCTGCTGGTTTTGACGTATAAAGTCTTACATGGCTCAAGACCACAGTACCTGATAGAGCACCTATCCCGGCATGAACCATCCATATAGTAGGCTCATCATCTGAGGTCCTCCTCAGAGGGAGGCTCGGAGAATGCTAACGAGAGATGGCACCCCCATCCCAATTATGGAACAATCTCCCCAGTGAAGCCTGCCTGGGGACAACATTGTCATCATTTCAGCACCAGGGTAAGACCCGCTACTCTCAGGCATTGGCAACAGGTCCTGGGACTTCTTATTGTCTTATTGCTGATTGTTAAAATTAATTGTGTGTGTGTGTGTGTGTGTGTGTGTGTACATTATATATATATATATATATATATATATATATCATTGATCAACAGAATAATTTCAAAATATATTTACAGCTAAACATTTTGGCTTTTGCCTTCATCAGTAGCTGTGATGTTAAATGGCTTTACACCAACACACACATATAAATCTATACACATACATAAACACACGTGTGTGTGTTTAAATTTGTATGTAAATGATTTTATATAATGTTACAATATTGTATTTTTAAGGTTTTTAATCCTGTAAACCACCCAGAGAGCTTTGGTATTGGGCAGTATAGATATGTAATAAATGAAATGAAAATGAAATGATTGTCTGACTCAGCAACACAATATTAAACGTAAGAACATAAGGTCATGTTGGATCAGACTGAGGGCCCATCTAGTCCAGCACTCTGTTCACACGGTGGCCAAACAGCCGTCGGCCAGGGACCCACAAAGCAGGACATGGTGCAACAGCACCTTCCCACCCCAACGTAAGGCTGTCACAGGTTAAAATAAATCTTGGTCAATGAAATAAAATCAATTAATCTGCATAAATCAGCATATGGGAAAAATATTTAAAGAAAACAGGTTACTTCCTTTGTTTGTCTAAGATGGTGCCTGTGTGTGAGGTAGCATCTCCGTCTCCAGTTCGCGCACACACACAAACACGCCTACCTGGATTTCCTCCCGGCTGAGGTGTGTTACATTAAGGGCGCAGGGACAAGACTGGTCCCATGAGCCTTCAAATGTCTGCAGGCTGAAGTAATAGTCCATTCCATCTTTCAGCTTGTGATGGACCCAGGGCATTTTTGAGTGCCCTGGATGTCAAGTTAGAGTGAAAAATAAAAACGAAGGTCAGAGCAATGTCAGAAGATGTGGGTTTAAAATGCTTGAATTGCAGCATAGCAACAAAAAAGCACCCTCCTTTACCTGGGGGTTTTCGGGTGGCCATGATGGCACCCAGCTGCGCTTGGTATGCCCCAGCACACTCCGCCACCACGCCACAGAGGCCCACGTCTGGATTGCGCAGGACTCTGACCATTTGTGCTGGGTTCCCTTCCTTGATGGCCTGGTTAATGGCCGCAATTCCAAGGGCCACTGCAGGATGAGACAGAAGGGGGAAGGCAAAACAAGGGAGATTGGGCGAGTTTGCACATGACGCAAAGTCCCGTCCCCCCCCCCCGTGCTTAAGTCACCCTGGCATGGTTATTCGCTCACTAAGAGCTTCGGCTATTGAGCAGCATAGAAGAAAATAGAGCAAAGGAAGGAATCATCTGACAGATGACCAGCGCTCTGAGGTTTGCCGTGGTTTGTTCCCTCTGCCACTCCTCCATGGGCTCCTGGCATGTTTCCCAGGTGCTTTTCTGGCACAATTCCTCGTTTCCTTGGGTCTCTGCATCAGCACCTCTTCTGAAATTGGGTCTGCTGGGGTTGTTGGCTCACAAGGAAAACTCCTCCTCCCCCACAGATCGCCAAATGCAGTTAACTTTCTGAGCCCTTCTGAATATGGTAATGTTCAACACAACCTTTAAATATATATACACATGGACACACACACACACTGGGGGATTTTGTGCTCTTGTGCAAGACCGCCAGTCCGCTATTTAGTTGTTGATGTCCATGTCAACTTCATCTTCCATTTCCAGAGTTCCTTTGTAGTGAACATCTTTTTCTTTCTTTTTCTCTTCTTTAAGGAAAGGCTGCTTCACATTTTACTGAAGTAGGAACACCCACTCCTGAAGTTCTTTTTGTTCCTGCAGCCTCCAGGTGCTTTCAGCTCCCACTTCCACCCACCTCCGTGCTTGTCACTTCTCTCCACTGGTCTCCATTGCTAGTTCTCACATAGACATATGGGATACACACAAGTGACATGGCAAGGCAGTAAAACGGAGGGGGGAATAGCACAAACTTCCTCCCAGCGGACATTCACACCTATCCACTAGCACAGGACCAGGAAAATAAATGGTCAACGTGTCCGAGATGCTGCCTGGCATCCTTTCTTGTTGATTTTTAGGAGCACAGAGCAGAGGGCACTGAAAAGGGATGAGCAAGGATGGGCTTTGGACATCATTAGAAGCCACCATGGGTATGAACAACCCAACAACAAGCCATGGGTTCTCAGGCTGGCTTGTTTGTGGAAAATAAGCCACCCTGTGGAAACCCATGGTAGGTTGTTGTGTGGTGCGAACCAGGTATTCATCTTGAAACCTGTGCTAGGGGAACCGTTTGAGGCCTGGAGATGCCCCCAGGTTTGCAAGCCCATATTCACGTCCGTAGGGACGAGAGCACTAGTTCAAGCATCCTCACAGCATTCCTGAAAGGACTCAAACCACAGCCCCAGCAGCCCTTCCACTCGAGGCTTGCAGCTCAGAATGAGGTAGGAAAACCAAAGAGGCCCATACTTCTCTTTGCTGCTTTGGTATCTTGGTTGGCCATAGAGATGCCCTCCTGGATCTCCGCCCACCACAGCATGGCTCCGGTGTCCCCAGTCACCTAGAAAAACAGAAGGCAAAAAGGCAGCCCTGCAGTGCCATTCTGGAAGAGTCTCCCCAAAGCACGGCATCACACACATGGGCTGGCTCTGGGAGCCAGTCTGTTATCAGTGGTGGCCAGCCCCTGCACCTCAATCCCGGACTCTTGTTATGGGAGTGGGGCATTGAGCCTCCCTCTTGCTGAGCTGGGACACACTCAGAATACACATCCAGCCCAACACAAGGTGAGTGGCTGAACCTCTTCCTCTTGTAGATTCTACAAGTGCGGCATCAACAACTCTCTTCGCATAGCGCTTTCTCCAAAACCCAACACTCGAACTGCAACACCAAAGGGAAGAGGAAGGAGGGAAGAGGAAGGAGCAATGAAGGCCCCGCCCTCTGTAGTAGTCTTACTGATTCCCAGTCTGGTTTGGAGATTCCACCCATCATTGTCCACATGCATGCAGGTGGACTCCCTAATCCATAAGGTCTAGAAACTTATTTTTAAAAAATGAAACATGAGATTTCTGGGATGGGGAGTGATAGATCCAGTGTGAGAGCCAGTGTGATCTATTATTTTGAGGGTTGGACTAAGATAGGGAGAACCTGATTCAACTCCCCACTTGGCTGAGACGTTCACCATTCACTCTTTCTCACCTCACCCATCTCCCTGCTCCATTTTGAGGATAAAATGAAGCAGGGAGACCCACGTACACCATTCTGGGTTACACACAGGATAAAGCACAGCCACCCCCTCTCCGCCTGCACACACACAATTCCATGTCAGTTCATCCAGCTGCTCTTGCTGCGCTGGGATTCATGAAAGCATTTGTCTTCCATAATCTTCTCGAGGTGGTACCTGGAAATGGATTTGTACAAAGACGACACACCAGCCTGGAGAACTACAGAACTCTTGTGTCTCCTGCTGCAAGAAGCTCATCTGGTTCCCCTTCTGGATATGTCCGTTCTAGAGATTCCTACCCTGATCTTCATCCTCCTCTTCCTCCCTCTCCTACCTGGGCTTTCCGTCTCAACATCCAGGTCAAAACGTCATGGTAATGCTTGGCAGTGGGGAGCACTACATCACAGAATCTGGCAGAAGGCAGCAGGAGAGCCCGGAGGGTCTTCTCAGGGCTTTCCTGCTCCAGAGCCTCGTTGATCAGTCGGACGGCGAGGATTTCTGCAACAAAAAACCAACAACGGGGAGATTGCAGAATTGATTACTGGTGGGGCTAAGATCAAGGCCAAAACGGAGGGGCCAAAATCCTAAAGAAGTTGCAGATCAATAGCCACAGATTGCGACCTGATGGGGATTTGACAAAATTATCTCAGACTTGGCAGTTATTTGTCATGGTAACACTTTTACCTGATGAACCTATTGCTCTATCTGACTCTTATGATGTTTCTTGTTTTCAAATTTTAACTCTCAGGTTTCTTCTCTATCTCGAAAACTCCAGGTGTTTGTACTCCTGAAACATATCCTGAAATGCCAGAAAGTTGCAATGGTGGTTTGCCAAAAGCAATAGAACTAGCTATTGGTACTGAGATTGAAAGTATTATATAATAATATATTAGAGGGAGGGAAGACCCCACCATCATGGGATCATTCTTTGATCATACTAATCCCGAAACCAGATAAGGATTTAACGGACCAGCTTCTTATAGACCTATATCTTTAATAAATCAAGATTCAAAAATTTTTGCGGCAATCATGGCAACAAGAATGAGTACCTTCATAAATAAATATATAAAAAAGGATCAATGTGGATTTATTCCAGAGAGACAAATGCCTAATTTAATTGGGTGAGTATTGAATATAATAAAAGTTATTAAAAAAAGGCACATAAAAGCAGGGTTGATAGCATTAGATATTTTCAAAGCCTTTGACTGTGTGGAATGGCTAGCATTAAAAACAATTATAAAAACATTTGGGTTTGGAGATAAATTTATAGGAGTGATCAATCAGTTATACGTAAATAATAAAGCAGTGGAAATGGTTAATGATGGGTTAACACAACAGATTACCTTAGCCCGAGGTACTAGGCAAGGGTGTCCACTCTTCCCGATATTATTTGCAATAGTTATAGAAATTTTGGCAAATGTTATCAGGGAAGATGGGAGATTAAAAGGGATAGGAGGAAAAGAAAAGATAAAAATCAATATGTTTGCGGATGATACATTAATGACATTAGAAAATCCTCTGGAGAGTTTGGAGGAGATAAAGCAACATCTGAGAGAATTTGGGGAGATTACAGGATTACAAATAAATTGGGGAAAGTCCAAAATGATGTTATTTAATTATAACAAAGAGGAAAGGGAGGAATGTAGTATAAAATTAGGTTTTAAGATTAAAAATATAGTGCGCTATTTAGGAGTTAATATTACGAAAGATTTAGAAAAGTTAGAAGAAATTGATTTTAATAGTTTGAAGAAACAGATAATGAAAAAATTAGAGGCTTATAGAAAGTTAAAACATTCATGGTTTGGTAGAATAGCGGTTATTAAAATGAAGATATTACCGAAGATAATTTTTTTGTTTAGAACGTTACCAATTAAAAGAATGGAAGTAGAAATAAAGAGTTGGCAAAATATGATAAATAATTACTGTAATGGAGATAAAAAAGCAAGGATTAATAAAGGGAAATGGTATAAGATTCAAAAGAAAGGAGAGTTGGGACTTCCAAATATAAAGATGTATTATATAGTTAATCAATTAAGACCTGTTATAAATAGTATAGTAGGAAAAGACGATTTAGAATGGTTAAAGACGCAGACAGGAGAAATAGAGTTAAAATTACAAAATATCTTCTTTAGCAAAATACAAAATAAACAATTGAAGGAAATGGAAAATCCACTTTTAAAAAATATTGTAGAGATTTGGGAGAGGTATATAAAAAAATTAGCACCAGGAATCTCTCCTCTAACTCCAGTTGTATTACTGGAAAACTTCCCAGGGAATCTAAGAAGAGATATGGAAGGGGTACTGAGGGGACAGAAAATTATTAAAGTGAAAGATTGGTTGAAAAGAATGTCTAATAAGGAGCAAATAGAAGAGATATTAAGAGGACAAAAGATCTCTTGGTTCAAATGTATACAATTGGAACAATGGACACAGGATTGGAAAAAGAAAAATAAGGATTGTAGAGATAATACAAGATTTGAAGATTTAATAGAATTAAGAGAAAAGGACGGGGAAAATAAAAGTAAAATAGGTATGATAAGTGAAATCTATAAAATACTGATAGAGGATGGAGACCAACAGGGTTCTCTTAAAATAATATGGGAAGATGATTTAACAAAACAAATTAGTGATTATAACTGGGGGAGGATATGGGACTCAAGAATGCTAAAGTTATTATCAGTTAGGATAAAAGAGAATTATTACAAAATAATTTGGAGGTGGTATTTAACACCAGTAAGATTACATCAGATAGATAAGAAAATTTCAAAGAAATGTTGGAGGGGATGTCAGGAGGTTGGAACCTACTTTCATATGTGGTGGACATGTAAGTACAAAAATTTTGGAAAAGGGTTTTTAAAGAAATAAGTGAAATAATGGGAAGCAATGTGGAAGCAAGTCCAAAATTGGCTTTACTCTCAATTTGGGATAAAGAAATTGGGAATCAAAATATGAGGGATTTGATTAACAACCTCCTGACACCCGCTAGATTAATGATAGCTAAGAATTGGAAAATACAAGGAAATTATAGAAGAATGGTATAAAGAAATATGAGATATTGCGATTAATGATAAATTAACATGTAATATAAAAGTAAAGGGGATTATCTAAGAAGAATGATTTTGAAAATATATGGGGGCCATTTTTGGATTTTGTATTAATAAAGGGGAAAGGTTGTACACCTTTAAAAGATTCTTTGCAATTTTGGAAGAATGAATAATATAAAAGAATAAAAGATGGTCTCGATGGGTTAGGGGAGCACTGGGGGGTTGTTAAGGTATGTTAGTATATTATTTTATGATTATGTTGTATTATATGTTGAAAAATAAAAATTCTATATATAAAAAAAAAAGCAATAGAACTAATGGGCCGTCCCTTCACGGCCCTAGGCAAGCAGCAAAAGAGAGGCCCGTAGAGTCTCTGGTGGGCTGTGTTTGGCTCAGCAGCCGGATCTTTGGGGATGCTCTTCGGCCCCTCAAGCTGCTCCTGCCAGGGTTTCCACCAGCCAAGAGCATTGCGCTTGCTCGCTATCTGCTGCGGTGAAAAGGAGGCTTCCTCAAAGTCTGAAAACTAGGGAACCCTGGGGACAAGTTGACACACACACTGTTTTGGTCGTAGAATCATGGCCCCCAAAAGCTGGGGAGGAAGAGGCAGCGGTCTCGGTTGTTACAAGAAATTCTCCACAAAAAGCCCTTCCCAAGGATCCATCCCAGGGGGACAAAATAGAGCGCCTGTACTGGCACGTGGGTCACAGCCAAAGATGGAAGTTGCTCCCGCATCTGTATTTCCCCCCTGACAAAGGGCTAAAAGGTCAGCAGCAGAGACGCCGCCCGACTCCCGTCCACCCAGGCCAGAAAGGTGTCTTGACCCCCTTCTTCTGCAATGACAACAGAAGCCTTGGCAGAGTCCGTCTCAAGGGACCTCTAGGGAAGGGGGCCTCACTAGTTCACTCTGCAGGAGCTGTCGTGATGGAGCCCTTTGGCCACATGTCACCTGGGATTGTGCCCAAGCCCCAAGAAGCCCTGCAGGGCTGGATTTGGCCTCTGGGACTCTTACATGCACCCGCCCATTTCAAACCACACGTTTCTGAATGAAGAGGCGGCTTACTATCATTTTCTTCTTCAACCAAGACATTCACACGGTTCACGGAAGCCTGGATGTCGTTCCAGCTCAGGAAATTGTTCCTCGTATCTCGAGATCGGTCCTTTTGCTTTGACAAATCATCAAAGTAACTGGGAAAGTAAAAACAAAGCAGGGCATTGGATTGGATGCAGACTTATTCCTACTTGAGTAAACCCACTGCAATAAAGTGGCATTTCAATGGATCTACTCTAGGTATGAGCAAGTCTGGATCCAGCCCAGTGTTTTTACAGTCCACCTTAAACTGGTCATATCTTTATCAAAGACAGGGCCTGTTCAGACAACACTCTAAAAGCCATGGTTAGGCTGCCAACCCTTTTGCAGCAAATGGTGAGTGAGCGTGTTTAAACCATGGTTATGTAGCCACCATGGTTCGGAATGCTTCACACAACACACTAAGCTATCATGTTTAGTTCAAAATGCTTAACTACTGTGGCTTAGTGTGTCGACTGAAAAGGGTCACAGAATGAAAACTCAAAAGATGTAACTTACATGTGTGAACCAGCCCAGGGTGGGAGTGGGGGTGTCAAAATGCTCTATAAGATTTATAGTGCAAAATTCTAAACACAGAAAGAAAGAGGAATGGGAGTAACTTCAATTTGCAATTTTCTGTGATTCAGCCTGCAGTTCTGGAAACAACATTGCAAGGGTTTGGTTTCAAACACTCTTGAGCTTGATGGGCTGAGGTGGATGGGCAGTGGGGGAGGGAAGAGAGAGACTTAGAGCTCTCTTTACCGTTGTGCATTGCTCTCCTCTATCTCCGCCAGGCCCAACCCAGGGCTGGCCAAGCTCCTCCAGCAGCTGCAAACATCTCCATCCTCAAGGGCTTGGTTGACCAGCGCCACTGCAGAAAGCATCTCCACGGCAACAAAGAGCTCCTCTTGAACCAGCTCACCCTGCCAGATGAAAATAGGATTCATTAAACAAAAAACCTACTGTTTACAAAACCAACGTTAAGGCTCTATAGTTTCCAACCAAGCACCAAAAAGCAGGGAAATTGGGAGTTAAGGCTCCCAAGCCTTAACGCCACATCCTCCCTAAGGAGGCAGAAAGTGCAAGTGAAATTCTCATTCTCCCAAAGCAGATAAACCATGAGGACAGGATGGAGAATATGATATGCAGAGGTGACTGTGGGGTTGTGGAAAACTGATGACAAACAACTTAAGGCCACCTACTTCTCTTGTTTTATTTAGAGCAGCCCTTCCCCAACCTGGTGCCCTCCAAAGGTGTTGGACTACAACTCCTATCATTGCAAGTCAGTATGTCCCATGGTCAGGAATGCTGGGACTTGTCATCTCAAACATCTAGATATGCAATATGATATGCAGAGGTGACTGTGGGGTTGTGGGAAATGATGATGAACAACTTAAGACCACTTACTTCTCTTTTTTTAGAGCATCTCCTCATGTTGAGAGTTGCAATCCAACACATCTGATGGGCACCAGGTTGGAGAATGCAGTTCTAGAGCAAGAGCAGGCAGAATATAGATCTCCAGATGTTTCGGAATTCAACTGGTAAAAGCCCCTATAGCATGGGCAGTGAGCAGGAATGGTGCAAGTTGATGTGCAAAACATCAAGGTGGATCTATTTTCTGCCCATATCTAAACTGTCTAAACCAAATGAAGCGACAATGAATGGATCTTGAATACCTAATCCAGACAGTCCTTCAGACGTCAACATTAGTTTTCAACACATGGCATAGGATGTCTGTTTATTAAATATCATATATGGTTTTGGGGACTAACACAGAAGATTTCTCTTACGTGTTCAGCATTGTGAGATCAAAGGTAGAGCTACCACCTAATACTTTCATGTGTAAGTATGATTTTTAAATTAATGATCAAATGATTTTTGTCTTCCCCATAACATGGGAGTTATAGTGCAACACATCTGGAGAGCAGCAGACTGGAGAAGGTTGGTTTACACTTGAATCCTATACATGGCTTCTCAGAAGTCAGTGCCACTGAATTCATTACGGCTTACCCCCAAGTGGTACAGGATTGCATCTCATCTGAAAGTAGTTCAAGACAGCCAAACTAAACCTGTTCTGCTCCTCTGTCGCTTTGATGAGATGATGTACTGTGGAGGGATTGTGGGGAGTGAATAGTATATTTTGTATAAACACATTTTAAGAAAACATTGGTTCTTTGAAGGACAGGATATTGACCAAAAGTTGAAAGTGCCTGGCACATGCTCTGGTTCTACATTTGCAACAAATAGTTCCCCTTTTGTTATCAGTCATGTTGCTATATGCAAGATGTGTCTGAGAGAAAAGTATTGGGCAGACCCTGTATTTGGTAAGGATATGGAATAGCGTTCCCCCATCCTGCTACCCTCCAGATGTTTGAGATGACAAGTCCCAGCATTCCTGACCATGGGACATACTGACTTGCAATGATGGGAGTTGTAGTCCAACACCTTTGGAGGGCACCAGGTTGGGGAAGGGCTGCTCTAAACAAAACAAGAGAAGTAGGTGGCCCTAAGTTGTTTGTCATCAGTTTTCCACAACCCCACAGTCACCTCTGCATATCATATTCTCCATCCTGTCCTCATGGTTTATCTGCTTTGGGAGAATGAGAATTTCACTTGCACTTTCTGCCTCCTTAGGGAGGATGTGGCATTAAGGCTTGGGAGCCTTAACTCCCAATTTCCCTGCTTTTTGGTGCTTGGTTGGAAACTGTAGAGCCTTAACGTTGGTTTTGTAAACAGTAGGTTTTTTGTTTAATGAATTTCATGGCTTTTTGTAACGGATGTCCAGATATTATACAGTTGGCAACCAAGCCAGTATCAGCCAGGGTGTTATACCATGTTGATGTCCGATATAAATTCAATAAACTTTTGAACTTTTCTATAGCCAGTGTCCTGAGATAATAATATTTTTATGACTGCCTCATGAAAAGGAAGCATTTCATGTTTTGTCTCTGCATTTGGAGAAAATTTGAAAGATTGTGCTACTGGAATAAAAAATCCCTGATTAATTTTGGAAGCACACAAGATGATACAGGAAAATATGCTATGTTACAAGAAGTTACAGTTTACTATGTTAATTAGTATAGTTCATTTTATGCTACATGCTTCCCCCACTGTTTCGGTCTAAAAGTAGCAGATTGTGGTCAAGTTTCAAGGCTGCACAGGCTGCGTTTTCATCTGTGGATATTATTTATTCAAAAATAAGAGCTATGGAACTAAGTGAACTCTACCCAATGTAGAGTTAGCTGTGACTGAACAGATTTAGGGCACAATCTAATGCAGGTTTAGACAGGGGAAAACCTTTTTTAGACAGCATTGCTGGCTGTGGAATGCTGGGAGTTGTAGGACTTTTTCTGTCTAAACGTGCATAAGATTGCACCTTTCGTTGTAAGAAAGCCATTAAAGTTTATTGGCTTAGACAGAATGAACTGCACCAGATTGCACCCAGTGCAATATGTTTTGTGTACAATATCAAATTGCATTGTCACAATCTCCTTAACAAATCTGACAAATTTAAGTTGTATATGGTGACCATATGGAAAAAAGGACAGGACTTCTGTATTTTTAACAGTTGTATAGAAAAGAGAATTTCAGCAGGTGTAATTTCTATACATGCAGCATCTGGTGAAGTATCCTCTTCATCACAACAGTTAAAGCTGCAGGAGCCCTGCCCTCTTTTGTATGTGAACTGTTGAACTGAGGAAACCATCGTGCTTATTGACATACATATACTTCTGTTAATAAATTCTGTTCATTACAACTGGTGTGGTCATTAGAAGTGTACTTGAAGAAGTACTGGTGGCAGCGGATAGAACGAAGGGGGATTTGAGGGCTAGAGTGCTCGGCTGTATTGCTGTGGGGCCTAAAAGAGTAAAGGCAAGACAGGAGCAGCAGCAGTAAGCCTAAACCCTCAAACATGTCATAACCACAGGAGGGGTTGAAGTAAGCCCTGAGTGCGAGTGGCGTGGACAGCCCTGTTGTGTAGCCCAGTGAGTATCACGGGTGCAGGCAAGGCGTCACACTCACCACCTCAGTTCACTATTAGTGAGGGCGATGTTGCCTACAGGGCATTATCTTTTCACTTGACATTACACAACAGCATTTTCAGTACAATATAATCATCATCATCATCCCTGCATTCAGCAGGGGGTTGGACTCGATGGCCTTATAGGCCCCTTCCAACTCTACTATTCTATAATTCTATGATAAAGAAATGTTACTTGACTTGAGATAATGCTGTGAAAGTTGATTAGAGGTATCAATTAACCTCACTCTCATGTTCACAAAATATATGTTTTGCAGCAAATGGCCAGTAAGCATGTTTAAACCATGGTGATCTAGACACCATGGTTAAGAATGGTTCACAAGACACTCTAAGTCATGGTTCACATGACACACTAAGCCATAGTGTTTAGGGTGACCAGATAAAATCCAGGTCAGGGCTCCTGTAACTTTAACAGTTGTAGAGCAAAGGGAATTTCAGCCAGTGTCATTTGTATGCAATTAGTTCCTGGTGAAATCCCCTCTTCATCACAACAGTTAAAGGTGCAGGCACTATACTAGAGTGACCATATACAAAAGAAGGCAGGGCCCCTGCAACTTTAACTGTTGTAATGAAGAAGGAATATCACCAGGTACTAATTGCATACAAATGACACTGGCTGAAATTCCCTTTGCTCTACAACTGTTAAAGTTACAGGAGCCCTGACCTGGATTTTATCTGGTCAGCCTAATAGTGTTTAGCTCTAAATGCTTAACCACTGTGGCTTAGCGTGTCATCTGAACATGGTCAGTATGTAACAAAGGATGCACAGGAATAACAACCACACAAAACTACTCCTATTGACCCACATTCTCCCATTCTACAGAGAATAAAATGACTTTAAGATGATGAGTGGGAGCAAAGAATCCACACAGCCATAATAACAATTAAAATGATATTAAAATAAGATGTTATATTCAGAAAGGCACACCAAAAAGCAGGCTTTGGAATACAGGAACAAGTTCCTACCCCTGCCCCACCAATCCATGCTGTAGAATTGTTTGCACTGCCATGCCTCCCTTAATAGAATTCATTTCACCATGCAAGAACACAGCTTTATAAATAGTGGTTGTCATTCTGCTGATGGACTGACATGAGACCCCCCCCCAGCAGCACTCAAAATCTGCTCCCGAGGAGATTTATGGGTGGCACAGAGGGCTATGAGGGGAGCAGGGAGAGAGAAAGTTGTGTCACAGTAGCAAACATCTGCTAGTACAGCACTGGATTTAACCCTAGGTGACCCACTGTCCTCAGGTGTTCAGATATGAACAAATTTTATCACGCAATATCATTTATCCCTCTGATCTCGGTTAATACAAATTAAGAAATACTGCAGCTAAGAAAGATTTAAATGTGTCTTTCCTTTCAATGTGTGTTTTTTTTTTGCATTGGATTGCATTTTGTGCTTAGTTATTTCCTCAGAGCAGCCACTTAATGCTTGATCCATTTGTATATCTTTCACAACGTGACAGTGTAATGAGAAAAGCACAGTAACTGAAAGTAGGAGGCAGGTGTAGGAGTAATAGTAGCAATCATTGTAAATTCTTCTTTTAAAACAAAATAGCTCAGTAATCTCTGGCTCTGACTGAAGCATTCCACTTAGTTCCATGTCAAAACATATGTCTTTAATAATAATAAAAAGCACTGTTAGTAGCACCAAGAAGACCCTACTGCCATATGATCATCACCAAATGTTACTGTTTTATAGTTTAAAAATCTTCAGCCTGACCTTAAAAACAAACAAACCCCGAAGTTACTTTCTGGAGAAACACTTCTAGCAATGAACAGGGGGAAAAAAGGCATTTTAAAATGAGGACACACTGAGCTGCATCTCTATAACTTTTAAATAACCCATTTGGGGTTATGGTAGGTTTATATGCAAATTGTCTTGTTAGGTATCACAAACAACAGCCTTAAAAATCCCACTAAACCAGAAAGAGTCATTCTCTAAACAGATGTCATACCACTTTAACTTCCTCAATATGTAATTACTTGTATACATCATCAATAAAATAACAAGGACTAGGAAACCTTGCAGTAAAATAAAATAATATGGCAGCCAGGTTGGTCACCGGTACATCTAGGGGTGACCATATTACGCCAGCTTTAAAATCGCTCCACTGGCTGCCAATTAGTTTCCGGGCGAAGTATAAAGTGTTGGTTATTACCTTTAAAGCCCTACATGGTTTGGGTCCAGGTTACCTGCGGGATCGCCTTCTCCCATACAATCCGCCCCGCGCGCTCAGGTCCTCTGGGAAGAACTTACTGCAGTCGGCCAAGACTAGGCTGACAACCGTTACCCAGAGGACCTTCTCTTCTGCCGCTCCCAGACTGTGGAATGACCTGCCGGAGGAGACTCGTCAACTTAACAGTCTTTTAGAATTTAAGAAAGCTATAAAGACTGTTCTCTTCCGGCAGGCATATCCAGTGGAATTTTAGAATGTTTTAAGGATGTTTTTAGGATGTTTTAGGATTTTTATGCAGTTTTAATAATATGTGTCATGTTTTAATCAGTTTTATGTATTTTATCATGTTGTTGTTCCCCGCCTCGATCTAGATGGAGAGGCAGGTAAGAAATAAATTGTTATTATTAGTATTATCCCTTGTTCTTATTATCTCTAGCTCACATGTCAGCAAATAGTGGATTCTGAAACGGACTCCTCTTATAAAACTACTCTACCGTCTTGTTCCAAAATCAAGTTCTGCAGAATTCTCACCAGCACTCAGCTGAGCCAATGTAAGATACATCTATCTTCTGCCCATATAAAAGCAAGACAAGGTTATGTGTGTGTGTGTGTGTGTTTAATAAAAAAAAACGCTTCTCAAGCATTTAAGCTCCAGAACATGCTAGCCTGTAAAGTTCAGAGTGCTCGCTCCAGATTTATTGGAGTTCCTAAGTGCTTTTATGACTAATCATTGCCTGAATTTATTTTAGCCATTGCTCACCCATTTGCAGTCCCAGTGCCTGGTTTGGATGCCTGATCTCACAAGAACTTTTAAATAAAAAAATATCCTGGAGCATGTACAGAGTGTATTTGCTCTGGGCTTGAGAGCATGAGTTTTCTAGGCAGGTTTGAGGTCCAGTCCAGCACTTCTTTTGTGAAAAGTGATGTGTTCATCATTACAGTTTTTGTTTTTTAAATGAAAACAGGGATACTGTGTGTGTAAAAGAGAGAGTGTGTTCTATTACTATGCAGCCACTCTTCCCACTTTTAAGCAAAGAAAAAAAAGAAAAAAGATTTGGAATAGGGCAGAGGCTGGTTCCCTCTCGGTCAACCCCTGAGAAGAATCCGCGGGGGCGCCGCCAGGGCTCCCTAACTTACTGCTCTTGGACTGTGCTTTGGCACCGAGCGGCTCCAGTCTCCTACCAGCTGAGCTCTTCATCCTGCGGGAGGCTGTCCCTGCGCGCCCACCGAGCTGCCCTCAGCCAGCCATGTGCCAGGCGGGAGGGAAAACGACGAGGCTGGGACTGAGGTGGAGGAACGCATGCACACCGAGGGGGAGACAAGAGAGACCAGGCGGGTTTTGGGAGGGCGCGAGGGCCGGGCGGGTGGCAAGAGCCGCAGCTGGAGGGCTCCCGGCGTTCCCGTCTCTCTTCTAAGGCGAGCTTGTTTGCTTCTCGGTCTTCTTCAAGCGCCACTAGGCGGCTCAGCAATTGCCCACGCCATCTCCTGGCTGGGCATTCGTCGTCCTTCTGCCTCCCTCAGAGACAGGAAGGCTGGAGAGTCCCCGCGAGCCGCGTGCGAGGAAGGCTTGCAAGCGACTACGGAAAGACAGGGAGCGCCTCACCACTTGCTGCTGCCCTACCCTCCCGTCGGCGGCTAAAAGAGACGGAGTTCCCCCCTCCCTTCTGATAATAAGCTCTGTGGTGCCGTGTACGCATGCGTTGCATTGTGGATTGGATAAATATTCATTAAAAATCAACAGTAGGGAATTTTTTAAAAAGGAAAAGCATTCCACCAACTAGACTGAAGGAAGAAGAAGACCCCATCAATGGATTAAGCAGGAAGTCTATAATTTCCCTGGAAATCCTGGGCACAGAAAGTCGCAACCCGGAAGTAAATCTGACAAAAGCAGGGAGACAGGTTTGTGTTCCTTTTCTATCTTAAACTGCTCTCCTTTCCTCAATCTTTCACCAATTTTCTTGAAATTTTCAGGTAATGTAAATCAAACATTTCTTTCTGGCACCTGTAAATTTCAGAAAGATTGGTGAAATATTTTCGATTTTATGGCTGTTAGAATGACCCCCCCCCCAATTATCACTTTAACATGGTGGAACGTGTTTTCTACTAACGGCCCTTAACAATGGAGGCACTACCGTGCCTCCATTAATATTCACAGGGGACTCAAATGATTGTGGTTGTGAACCCTTTTCGTATTTGTGAAAATGCTGGGGGAGGAGACCCAGCTAAGACCCTTCAGTGCCTGACTGTAGCCTGTGGAAAGGCAGGCTGCCCCCTTCCCCCCATCACAACTGGCCATGGGTATATCTGCATGCATGGGCACAAACACGTTGGGGGTATTCTATTACAAATATTAAAATTCTGCATCCAGTAAATTAAATTATGCCACCAAGAAAAGTCAGTTCTGTAACCTGACACATTTTGTATAATGTATTCTGCAATTGTTGCTGTTTTGAAAAAAAAAATTGCAATTTGTACATATGGAGGGCCAAGGAGGTTGTGCTCTACTGAAATGCTGTCTCCAACCAGTGGGGCAGAAGGGGGGGATTCATTCAGTTCCTCCTCAGGCTTCTGAGATTTCAGCAGGTACTGACTGTCCACATATTCGCAAACACCTCTTCATAGACTTAAGTACTAGAAACTTAATTAAGCAAACAAACAAAAATCCACAAATCTGGTTAGAGAAACATTATGTGGTTGTTCGGGGGCTCCTGCAGAATGATGGTGCACGCACGGCCTCTGGATGCAAGGAAATCCGCCAGCAGTCCAAAGCGGCAGGAGAGGAGAGAGAGAGGCTCTGTGAAACCTCCTATGGAAAGGACCACAATCCAGGTAAGAAAAGTCCTCCGTCATGTTGACTCACCTGTGGATGCTGTCGCTGAAGAGTGTACAGTTCTCGCTGGTAGAGCTCGGCAGCAAAGAGGAAGGCATCGGGCAGCTGAGCCTCGGGGTTAGTGAGGGCTCGCACGGTCGCTTCTGCTACCCCTCTCCGGATGGAGGCGTTGATGCAGCTTACAGCTTGCGCCACTGCGCATTGGAGGGGGTGTTTTTTTAAAAGAAGAAGTTGAGGTAGAATTAGCAAAAAGCAGGAGCAAAGACGCGCATAGATCCAACACCCTTTGGGCATGTTCTCACAAGCAGCAAATGAGGTAGTCAACCCGTGCCTCAGATGCGCTCTTTCAGATGGCTAACATGGTTAAAGATGCTCCCCAAAATAATAATACTTTCTGCATACTGAAGACGAGCGTGCCAGGGAAAGGGCCCAGTCCTGCTTCCTCAGTCTCTCCCCTGCGCCGGCAATCAAACGTACTAAATAAACAGAACAAACAGCTAAATTACTGGTTTCTGCTGGTTTCTATGGGAGTGAAAGAAACACCAAAGCAGGTGATAAAACCGGCCCAGTGGTCCTAACATTAGAGTCAGCAACATCAGAAATGTCCTCCAACGGCCGCCCCTTCCTCTCTTTCTCCCAGAGACGTGAATGACTCCTATTGAACTTCTACAGGAGAGGCTTACAGGACAGCAGGATCAGGACACCGTTGAAAGGTATGAGGGAAAATTGCTCCCTGCCCTGTAACGGATTAGGACATGTGCCACTGCTTCTAGCCATGTTGGAGCTGACTGCCATAGTTCCTTTAAAATCCATCCAGCACGTGGTTCCAGATAATACTCATCCCATTAATCTCAGATCAAGGCATTAATGGGGAGCCCTTCACTGGCATGGGAGCTAGACAACCAGCAGCACAAGTGTGACGTCAGGCACCAGGAACCCACCACTGCATTGCCTCGTGCTCACGCTCGAGAGGCACAGAGCAAGAGCTTTTGAGGAGCGACTCATAAGGCCGCCTCCAGTGAAGAGCTTTAAAGACAGCCCGGATATTGAGGGGCTTCCGAGCACCAGGTTCAGCCCCACTCACCAGCATGTTCTTGATCTCCTCTCTCATTGGCCGCAAAAAGTCCAGCTTGGATTTCCTCTTGCTCGAGCAAATAGATGCAGCCCAGCTCCTGAAGGGAGGACAAAGCGTAATGTGTACAAATTAATAGGAAGCACCTTTGTCCAAGAAGATCAAGATTGGCCAGTCAAACTCACTGCAACTGGACTGCTAGCCATTTAGGTGTTGCATGGAAGGCTGATGCAAGCAGAACCCACCAGCCACTTTGAGCACACTGCAGGAAATCGCCAGGACTCCCCATCCTATCATTTTGTGTTCATTTTCCCTCCCACCCCACTTCGATGCTCAGTGAGCACACAGAACACTTGCACTCCATCTCCCAGCATCCAACAACGAGGCCCTGTGATGTTCTTACAGGAAGTCTAACCCCAATTAAATCTGTATAATATTTCCCCCCTTCCATCCTAAAATACTTAAACTGCAGATCTGGAGTTTTCCTTTCTGTTTTGTTCTTGCTTGAGATGCAGTGTGATGAAGGGTTCTGAAGGCTTTGCTCATTTTCTTGTGACATTTTAGTTGGTCCTAACAAAGGTAACTTATGTAACTTTTTGGATTCTTCTCAAAAACCTTCTGCAGCTTTCTAGATCAGCCTTCCCCAATCTGGTGCCCATCATCCATGCTACCTGGGGAAAATGGGAGATGTGGCCAAGCACATCTGGAAGGTGTCAGGCTGGGGAAGGCTGTCCCAAGGAGACCAACACGTTGCCCACAATTTTTGATCTCCGATGCAGAGACCCAAAGAGTATGACAGAAAGTCCCAATGGGACTCCTTAAGGAGACCAGATGGGAGTCCCAGGAGGAAGGGAAGCAATCAAGGAGAAACTGCAAAGCCGAGGGACGTGAAAGGCAGGGTCTTATGAGATTTTGCAGCAAGGCCACGCATATGCACTTTTTGCAGAAATGTTTTTGGATGTGAGGTTGGGTAAAAGATTTTGCATTATGAGAAACTCAGCTTTCATTTAAAACTCACACAAACAAGTTTCCAGCCTCTGCAATTTAATTACTTGCAGCATTTATATCTCACCCTTTAGCCAAGAGGCTGTCAGAGTGGCTTACAAAGGTAAGTAGCACAATTGTGAAAATCTTCTTGAGGGTGGGTGAGCAACAATTGCTGAAATCTCAAAAGCCAAGAGAGGGGTTGGGGGGGAGGGGGCAGCAGAAGGGGTGGTCGTGGGCACAATTCCATGTCCCTGCTTAACTCTTTACTCTTCCCTCTGACCACATGATACAGATGAAATGCTGCAAAGTAAGGTACATTATGCAAACGTTGCTCGAGTGCAGAACTTTAGCCCTTTGTGGTGCAGGGCTCATGCAGCCTTGTGCATTTGGCTGTCGGGCTGAGAAGAGTGGTCAGCATCAAGCCCCTTGGCCAGGCCTTGCTAAATGGGAGCACTGGGAAATTTACGGTCCCATTAATTCCAGGGGCAGAAGCAAGCGCCACATGACCTGATCCACAAGTGAGCTTCACCTCGCCCGCTATGACTTACCAGCGCTTTCTGCTCCCGGTCAGTACTCAGCTGATCCAGGTACCAGTCTGCATTCTCTCGCCGCAGGTTCCTCAAGGACAGGGCAGGATCCTGCAAGGCGCAGTACAAGCCCTGGGGGTCCTGTTCTTCGAGGGCATCATCCACCAACTCTAGAGCACCTTTCTCTGTGTTTTTTTTAATAAAAAGAGTAGTCATGAGGGATGCTGATGAATCTAGCAGGGGAATTCTCTTTTGCTTCTCTCTCTCTCTCTCTCAGAGCCACAAGCCAGTGGTAGTGCACAAGCTCTGTATGCAGAAGGCCCCAGGCCCTATCCCGAGCCTGACAGCATCTCCAGGTAAACTGTGGTTTGCCTGTTGGACATTTTGGAAGCTCGGTCCTTGGTTTGGGTTCTGAGCTGTAGTCAGGGCAAAACCTGCTTAGGCACAGCGTCTGGACGGAGCCCGTGACTTCTCTGCCCCTGAAGGCGCTGCCACGAGTGGGGTGCAGGGCTGCCGCTCTGCTCACCATTCACGTTGTTGATGCTGCCTTGAATCTCGGCCTGGGTTAGACACTGGTTGTAAATGTCTTCACCGCCAGGAACGTCTTGCAGGTGCTGGCGGGAGAGAGAGATCACACATAGTCATCCGCAGTGGCAGAGTTTGCTTTCTAACTGTTCCACCCATTTACAATTGTGTGAAGAATCACTTGGAGAGATGATCCACAGAGCCTGCTTATGCTCATGCACATTGCCAGCATGAATTGCTCCCACTTTCACTGACCAGGGTCCACAGTTGGGTGTGCCACTGGTATCTCATGGCTGCAGGTGAACTTCTGAACCACCCACCTCCACCCCAAGTGTAAGGCTGAGGAGGAGAGGGGGGCCCAGCCCCATAGTCCTGCTGGCCCTGAAAGGAGCCCCAAGCACCTCTTAAGCTCTGCGTGAGAAGATCCCAGGCCCCGGCCCCACTCAGAACTGGGGAGGGGGGGAAGGACTTCCCCCTCACGGTTGCAGTGGGCCTCAGAGGTGCTCAGCATTACATCAGAGGCAAGACATCCTGCCTTTCAGGGGCTGGACAGGGGCACTGGGAAGCACTGATTTGGCCAGCCAGAATTGATCAACTTTGCATCTTCAGCCACGGGCAAGGGTATTGCCTAGGGTGAGAATGACAGGGGGCCCCGCCCCCTTGTGCTCCCCCCACCAGGCATCTCTGCTTACTCGGTTCCTGGCGTTTTGGGCTTTCTCCACCTTGGCCCGGTAGAGCATCTCCTGGTACATGGCCCCCGGGCTCTCCCGAAGGTTGGACAACATGGCGCTGGGGTTGCGCAAGGCCACCAGGGTTTGCTTCACGATCCCAGTCTCCACAGCTTTGTTGATTGCCAGGATGGCAGCATGGACTAGAAGGTGGCAATAAGAAGGGTCAATGGCAGCATTCACGTGGCCAGGTGCCAACGCTGATCCCCCCCCCCCCCCCCCCGGGTGACAGGGCCCACATTCCACATCAGAACCTGTCCAAGGAAAGTCGCAACCCACCAGCTCTGGAAGAAACATCCCAAAATGTAATGATCTTGCCATAACAAAGCAGCAACCTACATATCCAGGGAGTGATGAGAGGACAACATCAAACACAGAAGTGTTAAAATGTATTTTTTCTAATCCCAAAACTAAAGCAGTTCCTTAATAAATACTCTTTTTCCTGTGGATTGTCCACTGAGTACTGGGGGACAGGGGAGAAATCTGTCTGATGCAACTTCTGGCAGAAAGCGAGAACAGCCCTGTTGAATCAGACAAAGATCCATTCTCCCCAGCATCCTGTTTCCGACAGTGGACAGCCCAGATGCCTCTGGGAATCCCACAAGTAGGGCATGAGGGCAGCTGCTTTCCCCTGCTGTGTGCTCCCAGCACCTGGGGTGCAGAGGTATACTGCCTCTGCGCATGGAGGTTCCATTGGTCCACATGAAGAGACGTTGATGCACCAGCTGCATACCTGAAGCCTCATCCACCGAGAGCTCGTTAGCAAGGATCCCACCAATCTTGCTGAATGATGGAAGCTGCAGTCCGTATTTCTCCAGCTCACATTTCATATGGTTTATTTCTTCATCTAGAATAGAGAAAAGAGCTCCGCAGGTGATGCCGAGGGATGAATTGAAGTATTAGCCATGATGGAGAACTCCCCCACTTTTGCCCCCCTCCCCAGTATTCAGAAGAACGCAGACTCTCAACACAGAGGTCCTATTGAGCTATCAGGGCCAGCGATGCTCCTCCTCCTTCTCCATTCATTGGTCTGCCTCTCTTCCACAGACAGCTTAAGCCTGAGGCCATTGGAGCATCTTGGGAGAGCTGTCAGGGATAATTAAGGCACTGCTGCAGGGTCTTCCAGTGTTTTTAGCTAAGATTTAATTGGAAGGAGTCTGGAAGGCTTCTGTCCTTTCAGCAATGCCCCTGTCCAAATAAAGCGGCGCTGCTCACCCACCAAGATGCTGCTTCAATCTGGGCGACCGTTCTGCAAGCCCCCCACCCTTTCGCTATCAAGTCCTCACAGACAGCTTCTCTGCCAAGGCAAGCAGGTGGCTGCAGGGAATAGGGAAACTCCCCTCCATCCCTGCTCTGACAACGCTGACAGAGATCAACTTACACAGATCCTGACATTCCAAAGGCAGGCCCAAAGCCTTCAAGATTCCTTCCGATTAAATCTTAGCTAAAACAACTACAAAACCCCACAGCAGTGCCTTAACTATCTCTGACAACAGTGGAACGTGCTGCGTGAAGAAGGACTTCCCTCGGTTTGCCAATCCGTTTCCCTGGGTGATGCCGGGTTCTAGTATTATAGGTAAGGGACAAAAACTTCTCTTCATCCACTTTCAGTACAACATGCATAAGTGTGCAACCCTCCATCACAGCCTTCCCCCAAGCTAAGCTGGCTGGGAATTTGGGGAGTTGCAGTCCAACATAGCTGGAGGCCACCAGGGTGCGGAAGGCGGCTCTATCTTGTCTCTATCTCCCCGCCTCCCGCAAAACATAGCCTTTCCGTGCAGCAAAGGTGCCAATGCTTGAAGGTGCAGTTTGCCTTTTCTGCATCATTTGCAGGTCTGCAACAGAAAATCAGACGCTGCCTTCTACCGAGTCAGATCAGCTGCCTGTCTAGGTCAGTATTGTCAATGTTACACTGTCTTGGTAGCGGGTCTCTAGGCTCTTGCAGAGGCATTTTCCCCAGCTGTCCCTGGAAAGGCCAGGGATTCATCCTGGGGCTGTCTGCATGCAAAACAGGTGCTCTTCCACTCAGCTCCAGCCCTTCTCCCAAAAATATCTTTTGCGATGGAGCAACCAGAACCGTACGCTGTATTCCAAGTGCAGCTGCAGTGTAGATTTGGACAAGGGCATGATGATATTGGCAGTTTGATTTTCAACCTTTTCCTTAATCATCCTGAGCAAGGACTGTGCTCTTGCCAAACTCAGAGCCTGTACAGAGCAACAAAACTTTTCCCATATTAGGCTGAATTGTTGGCTGTGATACACATGGCGACTTCCTTTATTATTTTAGGCGTACATATAGAATAATATTCATCATTATCATCTTCCATCAAATATCCAAGTCTACATACAACACTATAAACAACTAGAAAAGAAGTCTCTTGTCTTTGGGAGGGGAGTGCTTCCTTATCTACACCTTAAATTTCACCCAATAATAAGCATGGAGATACTGCACCCTGAACTCTTATTATTCAGTATTTCTATAAATCCCTTATCCGGCTATGTCCCCTAACTCTTACCAGTATTTGCAAATTTCACCTTACAGGCCATATCTGGCTCAGGACCACAATACCTGATGGAACACCACTCCCAACATGAACATACCTGGGCACTACGATCAATATCTGCCTCCTCCCCTTCTCAATGGTGGCACAGTAGATTGAGCTCCCCACTCAGACCCACCTGGTGCCAACACTGTCATCTTTTTGGTGCCAGGTTAAGATTGCCCTCCACTCCCAGGCATTTAATGGCATTTCATAAAATCATAGAATAGTAGAGTTGGAAGGGGTCTATAAGGCCATCGAGTCCAACCCCCTGCTAAGTGCAGGAATCCACCTTAAAGCATCCCTGACAGATGGTTGTCCAGCTGTCTCTTGAATGTCTCTAGTGTGGGAGAGTCCACCACCTCCCTAGGTAATTGGTTCCATTGTCGTACTGCTCTAACAGTCAGGATGTTTTTCCTGATGTCCAGATGGAATCTGTTTTCCTGTAACTTGAGCCCATTATTCCGTGTCCTGCATTCTGGATTGATCGAGAAGAGATCCTGGCCCTCCTTTGTGTGACAACCTTTCAAGGATTTGAAGAGTGCTATCATGTCTCCCCTCAATCTTCTCTTCTCCAGGCTAAACATGCCTATTCTTTCAATCTCTCCTCATAGGGCTTTGTTTCCAGACCCCTAACCTTCCTCGTTGCCCTCCTCTGAACACGCTCCAGACTGTCTGCATCCTTCTTGAAGTGTGGTGCCCAGAACTGGACACAATACTCAAGATGGAAGCTGTACTTTTATTAATGCATCCCAAAATAGCATTTGCTTTTTTTGATGCCACATCACACTGTTGGCTCATATTCAGCTTGTGATCTACAACAATTCCAAGATCCTTCTCGCTTGTCGTATTGATTAGCCAAGTATCCCCCATCTTGTAAATATGCATTTGGTTTCTTTTTCCTAGGTGTAGAACTTGGCATTTATCCCTATTAAATTTCTTTCTGTTGTTTTCAGCCCAGCGCTCCAGTCTATCAAGATCACTTTTGGAGTTTGTTTCTGTCTTCCAGGATATTAGCGATCCCACCCAATTTTGTGTTGTCTGCAAATTTGATAAGCATTCCCTGCACCTCCTTGTCCAAATCATTAATAAAAATGTTGAAGAGCAGGTCTAGTATTTTATTGAAATTGTTTTAGCTGTCTAAATTGTTTTAAATTTTGTATATATAATTTTTCATGCTGTATTTTGTTATTTATGAATTGTCGTAAATCGCTCAGAGTCTTGGCAATTGATATAGAAATGAAATAAATAATAATCCACATTCTATTGATCCATTCATATACAGAAGACCCATTAGGAGATAATCATACAGGCTGCTGTTAATAAATACATTATTAGCTCTACATCTTCTACATGCACTATCACCTTAGCATATCAAATAATACCACTGGGTCTAATGTAAATCAGAACCTGTTATATTCTTAATTTTCCCCAAGACCAAGATCCATGATCAAAAAACATGATGGACATATTTTCCCTGAATCGTGTTGTCAGCATTTATCACTTCCAGACAGATTTTATTTAATCTTGGATGGGTTACGTATCATCTACAAATCAATTTACAGAATCTCTCTTTAACACTTTAACACAATGGACCTGTTCAGATGACACGCTAAACCATGGTTTGGCCGCTAACCCCTTTGCAGCAAATTGTTAGTGTGTTTAACCTGTGGTTATGTAGCCACCATGGTTAGGAATGGTTCACATGACACGCTAAGTCATAATGTTTACCTCAAAATGTTTAACAGGGTCAGAGTCATAGAAAGTAGTTTTCCAAATCAGTTTCCATACTACTAAAGAAATCCTTCTAGAGAGATCTAAGTCCCATCTAACTTAATAGTGATACTCTACTATCTCAATTTTCACTATACATACAGCTGAGTGCTCCTTTTGAATTCTGAAACAGGATCACATGCTCAAGCTCAGAACAGTCCCTCAAAAAACTGTATTTTTTGCAATAATTGATTGCCTGTTTCAGTTGTGTGTGTGTGTGTGTGCTGGAACAAAGGTAGTTGAACACTTCATATGCCTAATTTGCCCTGATGACTTGATCCACTCCTCACACTGTGCCTTCCTTAACTCTGTTAAATCAGCTTCCTCCCCTAATCCTGTATTTCCCAACTGGCCTTTGTCTAATTCTTCATTATAATTTATAGCTGTAGGAGGAGAAAGCCTTGGACTTAATTTATTTTTAATTTTTGCCAAGTTGGGTATAAATTACTAATACCCGAAGGAAGGAAGCAAGATCAGCTGCCCAGGGGCTGACAGGCAGTGGGCTCTTGCCGCCTGCTTATGAGTAGACCTTGCTGCCAGAAAGCTTCCTGCTCCCTAGGGAGGCCCAAGGACTCTCCAGGGAGCACTTTTGCCAGCTGCCCTGGTGCTGAGCCTTGGGGTAGAAGAGATGCCACCACCTAAGGGGCAATAACAAAAGAGGCTGTTCCTGTGCAAATCCCGTAGGGGACCTGGAGGCCAAGGGCACCCAACCCTAACCATTTATTGTTGTAGCGTGGGTTGGGTTTTTTTTACTCTGTGTCTGTGTGCACGCACATGCTTGTGTACACACAGGTGATGTGGGGACATAGGAACTTTTAACAGGAAGGTTGCACTGCTTGGGTCTTTTAACTTTGAACTCTAGGAAGAAGTTGTGCTACTATTTTAGTGGGCCTCGAAGATGCGTTTTGGAGACTGGGGAAATCGAGAGTGTTTGAGAGCGACTATTCAGGTAATTACCTGCAGGGGAGACATGGTGGGAGTTTCCAACCTGGCTGTTCCAGGAAAGGAAGGTGGGCTGGTGGCTGTCCTCCCCTCCTTTCACACTGCAATCTAAGCGAGGAAGGTGGACCTTCCAGCCTAAAAGGCCTGCTTTTGAATGCCCGGTCAGTTGTAAGAAAAGCGTCAATCAACCAGGACTTGATTTGGGATGAAAATGTTGGCCTGGCTTGTAGCACAAAGACATGGTCGAGCGAACAGGGGGATGGTTTGCCTCACCTAGCTCCGCCCACCAGGTTATTCTGTAGTGCAGCAGCCTTGAGATGGGGGGGGGGGGACAAGGAGATGGGGAGGCAGCAGCCTGTAAAAATTTATATCTCACTAACCAGATGTTTCACCCAGCAGTCCTGCCAATTTTGAATGCCTGCCACTACGTTTTTTATGTAATGTTTGTAAACTGCCCTGGTTGGTTTCATTAAGGTGGTACAGAAATAAATAATAATAACAAAATTGTGAACCACCTAGAGAGCTTTGACTATGTGGCAATATAGAAATATGATAATTGCACAAATGAATGAAAAATACAGGGCTTCCAACTCCTGATACAATGTATACTTGGCCCCAAGTCACACTGAACTCCATAGGACTTACTTCTGAGTAAACCGGCATAGGACTGTTCTGTCAGGCAGAGAGTCTCTTCCAAGCCTGCTCCCAAGATCTATTTAAGTTGAGATGCCAGGGACTGGGTACTTAAACATTCAAAGCTGGATTCCTGTTGAAGTTCCCAACGAAGCACACACAGACGCACCCCACACAATATCCACAATCTGTTTAAGTGTTAACAAGGGAAACCCCCAACCCTCCTTCTGGGAAGGCTTTACCTGTGAAGTTGACTTTCCCATACAAATCCTGGATCTGGGGAGCCAGCCCAAGTTTGAACAGGTATAAACTAGGAGGGAAGACATTACAAAATAAGAGGAGAATATGGATTTGCTTGTAGACATGCACAGAACTTCTAATTCAGGCTTGTAAAGAGCTACACATCCATGGCAAAGGAGGTACACCTTCCAAGAGAGCAAGTAGCAGTTTACAAATTGGGTGAGAATCGGCATCTTCCTCCACCCCACCCGCTCATGTACCACAAATGACTTACACTAGTATTCATGGAGGAAGGAGATTCTTGTGGACTAGTAGCTTTGGGGGACTCTATTTGCAAGGCTGCCTTAAATAAATATTTTTCCTGCGCCCAAACTGACAAGCGCAGGAATTCTTTCTAACAACCACGATGGTTTTTAAGGCTGTTTGAGATTTTACTGTGTCTTTAATTTGTCTTTGATTTTTGTTGTTTGATATATCTGTAAACTGCATCCATTTGTTTTTCCATAAAGGTGGCATAGAAATGTTTTTAATAGACAAATAAAATACCAGTCATTCTCTTTCGTCCTAGCCTCCCTGAGAATAGCATTGGGAACAGGGAAAGAAACTTGCTACGGCCCTGAACTCTCTATGGGATGTTTTAAAAAGTAGGAGCAGAATAAAAATGTTTAAAAGGACGAGAAACAAACTCACAGATCTCTATCTTTCAAAGAGAACCCCAAAAGGAAAATAGCTTTCATTAATATTTGGAAGAAATACGTAATTTAGGACAATACAAAAATCAGCCCTATCTCTTCCCAATATGTTCAAGAGGAAAATATTACTTTTATATTTAATATTTAACAGCAGGTAAGTTTAGTAATAATTAGTAGATTTTCAGAAAATTAGTCCTGGTCTGAATCCAATATATCCTTGAGATATATATCTCCCCCCCTCCTTAGAATAGGGATATTTATCAGGGTCTTCGACATGGGAGTAATCTAGCATGGCATAAAAGGGTGGGGCATAGCCCTTTAGGCCCGGGGCACCAGGATCATGGCCTGTCACATGAAAGGAGTTTGCCACCTTGGCAATAAGTTGCCCAGTGACACCAAAGAAAACTCTGCTTCTGAACAGTGCTCCCCCCCTCCGCCCCCTTCTCCTCTCACCTTAAAGCGTGAATGCAGTATACCACACGAGGCATGTTCTTTTTGTCGTAGATGTCCGTTGTCTCAGGATGAAAGATCTATGGAGAGCAGGAGAAACCCTAACGTCAAAGCCTTTGAAGGACTCTTCCCAGGCTCTCAGACAGGGTGGAAGGCGGGGTATTACCGTGGGCAATCCAACGTGGCTCATTGCGTCTCGCCATCGGTTGATGTTGTCTGTATGACGGAAGTGTAGCCCACATGCCTTGAAAACAGAAAATATGGAAAAGAAGTGCTCCAGCCAGGCCAGCATTCAAATCCAAGCCACGGTTCCACATTCCCACACGCAAGGGAGCTCCCCGTGAGCATGGTCAGCCCCAGCCTTGGACCGGCCAAGCGGGAAGGGGGCCATCCCAGGGGTGCGCAGCCACTCCAGCCACAGAGCTGGGAGAGAGGCTGGTGGCTGTGTGGCATCTGGGACAAGGCTGGCACAAGGAGTTGGCTTTGCTGGGCACCTGCCAAGGCCCACAGCCCTGTAGGGGCCACACTGCTGAGTCCCAGAACTTCCTGGCCCTGCTGCGCAGCCTCCTTGCCTGTGCTGCCTATTAGCCCCTTCCTCCTTCAAGCACACAACCAATAAACAGAGTGAGGAAACGGAGCAGTATCCTCCTCAAGCCCAGCACTCGCCTTGTGGGCAATTTTTAATTTTATTTTCTGCATTTCTATACCACCCAACAGCCAAAGCTCTCTGGATAGTTCACAAAAGTTAAAAGCCAAAAGGAAACACGATAAACCATTAAACCAAAGTAAAAATCAAAGCAAGAGTCAGCAGCTGTGTAAAGAGCCAAACACACGAGAACACATTTTAAAGCCAAGGTGACGGACTAAAAGGCCAGGTGAGCCTCTCAGTTGAGGACATTCCACAAGGTGAACTGGGCCCAGAAGAAGAAGGCATGTGTTGTGTCTAACTCCTTTTACCCTGAACAGGCTGATGAGTTGAGAGAGGTGGGGGCAGAATCAGATTCTGAAGAGGATCTGTTGGTAGCACCAGGGGATAGACTGATTCCCCAGGTCTTGGTTCCAGCTGCAGAAGATGTAAATTCAGAGATTAGCACTGAGGAGGGAAACTTATCTGCAGCTGTGGAACCCCGACCGGCATCCCAGGAGGAGGAGGAGCCGGTGAAAGCTTTAAGTCATGCAGTGTTCTGAAGAAGGCTGAAGTAGGATGAGGCCAGAGTGGAGAGACACCGGTCGGAGGGCTTCGTAAGAAAAGCGACACAACTTAGTGTTGATACTTAAAGGACTCTCTTTTTGGTTCCTTACAGAAAGCAATTGTTTCTTCTGTTTGTTTTGCCTAATCCTCCCTTGAGGTGAGTTATGTTAATCAGTTTGTTTTGTGTTTGAGAGTTTATTACCTGAAGTAAAAGGTGTTTGTGTTCAATTCAGAATTGGCTAATTATTTGGTTGCTGTAAATTGCCCAGTAAAAGAAAACACAACAGCATGTGCATGGGCAGCGGTGCCGGTGGAAAGGAGGAAATGGGCCCACTCAGACGGGGCCCTGCTGAGAGCATCTCACCAGAGAGCATTCCAAAACAGGAGCTGGTACTGTCTGGAGATTCTTGGCAGGCAGAACTGAACAAGGTCTAGCCCCCCCACCACCACCACCACCACCACCCTTTCCAGCTGAGGAGAGGAGCACAGGATTGCCCCTTTCAGACATGGAGGCACAACATGAAATGAGGAGGAAGTCAGGATGTTGGCAATCCCAAGTTTTGACTTTTAGGTTGCCTTCCAGGGCAACAGCCCTCCCAAAGTGGCTCACACAGTAAAGTCCCACACAGTAAATCCAATGATAAAACCGCAAAAAATAAAATCAACAAACATCAAGAATAAAACTTCTGGTCTAAACAGTATTAAATTCTAAAACAGCAATTGCAGCGTGCATGAACTGTGGCGCTCCTCAGATGAGAGCAGCTAAGCCAGAAGGGAAACGCTGAGCTCCCTGCTTCAGTCCTCTCCTAGAACAGCCTTCCCCAACCTGGGGCCCTCCAGATGCAGACTGCAACTCCCAATGGCCATGCTTGCTGAGAACGATGCGAGTTGCTGTCCAACACCTCCATCGGCCCCTAGGTGGAGGAAGGCAGTGCAAGAGCCCAACCGCCAGGCACTCACCTTGAACCGGGCCTGATCGAGGTCATAGACCTTCCTCAAGGGACACACGCCTGGTGCAAAGAAATGCCCGAGCTTGGCCAGGATGACGCCGTTCCGCAAACTCTCCTCCAGTTCCGTTGGCGAGGCCAGGTCCTCCCTCAGGCAGGCCTCCATCCAGCTGGAACGCACAGAGACAAAGAGGACGGAGGACTGGCATTTCTCCCAATGGGCACATTCAGGCTCACCTTTCCTTGCAGCCTGGCTTCCATGACTACCACAGGTGCTGGGGGAAGGCCCATCCCAATCCTCCCAAGTCGCAGTGAGAGAAGGGCCCCAACGGATCGGAACAACGTCCCTTCTAGCCTGGCATCCAGTTTGCCAAGCAGGGCGTTCGGCCAACAACACCCCTGCCGCTTGCCCACCCTGCTCCCAACAACTGCATGATGGCTAACAGGCCCCGAAGGACCTCTCCTCCTTTCCTGCGCCATTGCCTAGTCCCCCTTTAAAGACATTCATGCACACAGCTGAAGGACTTGCTTCCATCTCTTTCACCTTTCCTAAATCTGCTGCCCATCACAGCCATGGAGGGACCCAAAGTTCTATTGTTTGCTGGTTTATTTAAAACATTCCTTGGGCGCCTTTCAGGACAGAAGCCTTCCCAAGGCGGCTTGCAGCAATAAAATGCATAAAAACAACTTGTTCGGGGAGAGGGAGGGAGGGGAAGAGAGAAACCCAGCTGCTTTATTCAACCTTTCAGGTGGATCCCTGCATTGAGCAGGGGGTTGGACTTGATGACCTTATAGGCCCCTCCCAACTATACTGTTCTATGATTCAAACCTTTATCACAGCCTCCCCTAGCCCTGCCCTCTCCTGATCTGTCAGATTACAACTCTCATCATCCACAAGCAGCAGCTGGCTGAGGATGAGAGTTGCAGTCAAACAAATCTGGAGGACGGCGGGGGCTTGGTTGCCTTTTTTCTAAATGACAAAGCATCAGACTTCTTAAGTCTTTCTTTTTGAGGAAGAGCCTCCAGTTGGGTTGCCCTTTCGTAGCTTTACAACAGTGGCAGGGAAACTGAGGTCTGAAGTCTCAATCCAGCCTGTCACGGTTCCCCAAAAGTCCCCTTCTCCGCACTGGAACGCAGCTGCTGAGAATTTCTTCAACATCAGATGCAATCCGTAGGCCGAATGAGGCTCTGTCCTCTGTTCTACAACATCCTTTTTTAAGGCGGGATGTCAGGGAAGGACACTGTCATCCAAGCACAGCCACACTGAAGGGCTTACAGAAAGGCCACTTTCAGGCATCATGGTAAACCAGGATTTCTTGGAATTCTGGCTGACATGCTGGTGCGCACTGCTCAATTGCTCCCACTGCTCTGCCTGCCCGTGGCAGTTGCTAAACAGGGACTCTCTGTCTGTGGCTTGTTCAGCACAGAGATGGGCAATGCACGGCCCACATGTGGCTGGCCACTGAAATCCTAGAGGAATTGGGCTCCTAACAGCCCGCTGCCAATTCTGCTGGGAAAGAGGGCAAGCATTCCCTGCGTGCCTCGATTCTCAGCAGAATTGCTGGAATTTGGGTTACGGCCACTTCTACCGCTGGCCTCTTTGTTTAGCATGACAGCCAACCTGGGAAGCCCCTCTCCTAACAAGCCAGATTCTTAAGCCTTGCAGTTGCAAGGAACCAAAGTATGCCTTCACCGCATGGCTGCCCAACTCTGAAGCAGGGGAGCCTGGGAAGCTGCAGTCTAAAGGCCCTCCTTGGCCTTCACGCCACAAAGGCCATTGCAGCCTCACCGTTTGGCTTCCTCTAGACGACACAGGTACTGATAGGCGATGTTCTGACGCCGTTTCTCATCCATTTCATCTGCCGTAAGTCGCTCATCTGGGGAAATGAACAAAACCGTGCTATTGAAACAGAGTGCATTACTTAAGAAAGGGAAACAATCACAGAGAGCCCTAAAATATTTTGAAATCCGGCATCCTTTCCTTTTCTCGAGCCAGAAGCTTATCTTTAAAAGGTGGTGCTAAAGCCTAGTGGGCAGCATGGGCAGGGCCACGCTGCCCACTTGGCATTGGCACCACCTTAGCAAGCACCTTCGACAGGGTTCACCCAGCCACCGCTCTTCCCCTGCCGGCAATGAAAAGCAGCAGCCAGAGTCCGTCTTCCTCTGTCTTCAATCGGCCACAAAAAGTCCTAACCCTAACCTTCTCTGTGGTGGCCCCTCAATTATTGAATGATCTCCCTGATGAGGCCCGCCTGGCACCAACATTGCTATCTTTTGGGCACCAGATCAAGACTTTTCTCTTTTCCCAGGCATTTAGCAATATGTGATGAGCTTAACCATCCTAGGTCTGTTTTTAAATTCAGATGACAGCTTATACTTGTTTAGAGATGTATATTTTTGTGTGCACAGTATGTTTTTATAGTTTAAAATTTTGTATATCATTTTTAATTGTTTTCATCTTGTGTAAACCGCCCAGAGAGGTTTAGCTATGGGCGATATAGAAATGTAATAAATAATAGTAATAATAATAATAATAACTTTGCAATGGAGAAGCTAGTGCCTACATTTCCTTTCCCCGCCGACCCCACCCCACCCCACCCCACCCTACCCTTCCTCCCAATCCCCTTTCCTTTTGTGTGACATTTTTTAGATTGTAAGCCTGTGGGGCAGGGACTCTCTTAAGAAATATTTTTGTAAGCTGCCCTGGGAGCCTTTTTGGTTAAAGGGCAGGATAAAAATGCTATAATAAATAAATAAAAGTGTACTTAAGGTTTTCACTTATCAATGAGTAGAAAATATTGTGTAAGGTATATACATCAAAGAGCTTGATATACAGATGTCTACAAAAAATTATGAACATAAGTTTAATTGGCAATTTTTGAGTAGAGTTATCTTCTCAAAGGAATAATTCAAAATTGATCTTATCTAGCCTGAAAGGTGTACATATAAAACTTTTATGTTCCAATATTTTATAATGTGTAATACCGGTAACAATGAAATAATTAAGAGTGTGAGCCCTAATTTATGGGACAGTTGATATTAATTATGAGGTAATTTCTACCTAAAAAGTTATAATACATGGCTGGTTTTAGAATACATACTTTTTAAAGTATGAAGACTAAAAGTCTAAGTCTTGTTAAACTATTAAGATCAATATAGCAAAGAATTATTTTTTTAAGGAATTACCGGAGACCGCTGCTGCCACTTAGTGGTTCGACTTATTTCAGCACACTTAATTTTTTTTCATCTTGGCAGAGCAAGTGAGGCATAACACCTCACACCTGGCATCTTCAGGTTAACCATAAGTAAAGCCAGAGGACAAAAAAATTACTGCCACATCTACATCTGAGAAAAATGGTTGAAGTTGGAGATATCATTGTGACTTTGCCTGTGCTATTTTGCTGCTGTTGCAGTTTATTAATTTGAGTAGATACTATGGTTGGTCATCTCAGGTGTGTATGTGGATGGGGACAGCTACCCAGACATCCAAGTTTGGGTCTCAGGTTTTCCTGTCGGGGTGGGTGGCTGGATGGGTTTGAGCCAGAACCAAATACTAAAAGAGGAATGTAAATCGTAGACACTGAGTCTGGCCCTGGGTTCTGCCCTGAAGGTTACACATGCAATCCACCTTTTTCACAGGTTCTGCACACTGGGCCGACATTTTCATTGAGCTCTCCTTTATATTCTCTCACTGCCTCCAGTTTCTTTGGGTGTTTTCACTCAGGATATTCGTATTGATGTAGTACTCCCAATTTACAGGTGAGTTATAGCTTATGTTACTCCAAAGAAAGCGAGATCTCTGAGGCCAAGGAGCTGACCACCTCAACTTTCCCATACACGCTTACTCTAATTCCAACCTCCTCCAAGGAGCTTAGGGTAATGTATAAGATCCTCCTGCCCCCTCGGTTTCTCCCCACAACAACCCTAGGAGGGAGGTCAGGCTGGGAAAAGGCCTAAGGAGTTTCAAGGCCAAACAGGGATTTGCACCCGGCCTACTCAATCTTCATCTACCTGATAATTTAGCCACAATGCCTTTCTTCTGTTTATGTATAAAGCAAGCACAGAAATATTCCTCCACAACAGGAGCGAGGAGCAGCCTATGAAACACAGAAGTCAAGCCACTATGCTCAAGGCAATGACTCACTAACTCCAGTCTCCTTGCAACGCTGCCAGAACAGGCGTGTGATTTCCCAGGATCCCTCTGTCCCCAACCGTCTCTTTTGCCTGAAGTAAACAGATCCATTATAGGGTCCTCCCCACACTCCCTTGCTGCATTACTTAAGGGAAAAGAAAGCCAACAGAAAGCTGTTTTACAGCCAGTCACATGAGGGTGGATACTAAAGGGGGGGAAGAATTGCCTTACTTACTGAGTCAAATCAAAAGTCCAGCTAGCCCTGCATTCTGCTGCAGGCTGTGGCCAGCAGTCTTAAGAACACAAGAGGAGCCATGCTGGATCAGACCCAGGGTCCGTCTAGTCCAGCACTCTGTTCATACAGTGGCCAACCAGCTGTGGACCAGGGAGCCACAAGCAGGACACGGTGCAAGCCCACCCATGTTTCCCAGCAACTGGAGTATACAGGCTTACTGTATACCTATGTGGAGATGGCACATAGCCAGCAGTCCCTCATTGCCTCCGAGAAGTTGTCAAGTTTAGCATGAAGGATTCCCCTGCTGTTCACCACTCCCAGAAATGGCTTTCATAGGTGAGGAGCATCTTTCCAAATCTGTTTTTTCAAGTTAAGATTCCCCACCTGCCTTTGGAAAGGTGTGTTGCTCACCAGATCCCATGGAAGATGCTTGGAACCCAGGTCCACTGAGCAGCTGCCACGCTCAGGGGAAAACAAGTCCACGTTTTTATTGATATAGTGACAGACCCCCAATGGAGAATGGCCACCATTTCTTTTTATGTATTCACAAATGCACATGAAGGCAGCAAAGCCCCTGGGCATCTTTACTTCTGGTTATCCAGATCATTGTTCTCTTTGTCAATCCCATTAAATCCAAGGCCAATGGATACTGGGCCTGTTCAGAGGTCCCTTCAGGCTCTGTGGTGAGCAAAACTGTGGTTCTCTTGCACACAATACTTTAAGCCACGGCTACAGCCGCTAACCCTGCTGCTGACAGTCCGGCTGTGGTTAGTGCGTGTGCAGGGTTTCCCAAAACGCATCACACACCGCACCTTGAACCCTGCTGCTTACCCAAAACCCTTTACCGACAGGGCTTGTGGTGTCTTCTGAACAGGCCCAATGAGTGGCAGGGTGGAGGGCCGCTCGTGGGGGTCGTGGGGACAGCCTAGCTCCTCTCTCTCTGCCTCCAACGACCTGCCTTCGATGGCTGCTGTGCGCGGAGGTGGTTTCACGCGCGGCGCTTGCTGCCTGCTCAGAGGAGGGGGCTGCTCACCCTGCTGCTGCTGGCCCGTGGGCAGAAGCTGGGAGGGCGCGCGAGGGCAGGGGCCCAAAGGCCGTGGGGGTAGAGGGGTGGGACGAGAGGGCGGCCAGGGCGGCCAGCCCCTTCCCCCCATCGCTCTGGCGGGGCTCCCCCGGCTCAAGGCCCTTCGGCCGGACCTCCCCGCTCCCCGCTTGTGCCGGCTCCTTGCCCCGCGACCACAGGCCAGCGTCGGAGGGAAGAGACGTGGTCCGGCCGCGGCTGACACGAGGGGCCTGTCCCTCCCGGGGCTGCTCCCTCTCGCCTTCCCCCGACCGAGACTTACAGCTACCGTCCACGGAACGCAACATGCCACCTTCCTACCGCTCCTCCAGCTAGGCTCTACCGCAGAGGTTTGAATCTCCCGCCGCCTCCCCTCGCCCAGCTGGCCGCCACCGCGGAGGATGCTGGGCGCTGTAGTTTCCTTGGACAGCCACGGGGCGCACGAGCTCTTGGCCGGCGGGGCGGGGCCGGGTGGTGGTGCTGGTGGTGGAGGAGGGCTCGGAATAACACCGGAAGAGCCAAGGGCCCATCAGCCAGCTGCCCAGGGGAAGCCCACAACTGGGAGAAGAGCACAATAGTGCGGTACCCTTACTGCCTCCTGTCCTGGAGGTGGCACAGCGCCATCAGGAGTAGCAGCCACTGAGCGCCTTCTCTTCCTCCAGGGATTTTTCCAACCCCCTTTTGAAGCCATTCAAATTGGTGGCCATGACTACATCTTGTGGTAACGAATTCCGTAGTTTAACTATTATTCATTTATTTTTATATACAAAATTTTATACCGGCTCATATCTGAAACAGATTCTGGAACAGTGAACATAAGTATTTAAACAGTGAAAAATACAAAAATTAACGCACCATGAAAATTATACTTTTTTAACAAAACAGAATGCCAATAAAACCCAGGGCTGTCAGTCAAGGAATGCTTCCTTGAATAGAGCTGTTTTCAGGAGGCGCCCGAAGCAAGGTAACATTGGTGCCTGCCTGGCCTCCAGGGACAGGGAGTTGCAAAGAGAAGGGGCCACCACACTAAAGACCCTTCTCCTGGTGTACTCTAATCAGGCCAAAGGCCCATGTGGTACCACCAGGAGCATGCCCTCTGATGACCTCAGTGACCGGGCAGGTTGGTAAGGGAGAAAGCTCTCTTTCAGGTATTCTGGTCCCAAGTTGTTTAGGGCTTTGTACACTAGTACCAAAACCTTAAGCCTGGCCTGGTAGCCAAAAGGCAGCCAGTGCAGCGAAGGAGTTACATGCTCAAAAGAGGCAGCTCCTGACAACAGCCGAGCTGCTGCGTTCTGCACTAGCTCCAGCTTCCGGAGCAGCCTTAAGGGCAGCCCCACATAGAGCACATTGCAGTAATCCAGTCTAGAGGTTACTAATGCCTGTAGTACTGTGGCCAAGCTATCCCTGTCCAGAAGAGCTGGTAAAGCACTCCGAGCCACTTGGGCCTCCAGCAACAATTTTAGATCTAGGAGTACCCCCAAACTACAGACCTGATCTTTCAGAGGGAGTGCAACCCCATCCAGAACAAGCAATGAGCCTATCTCCAGGACTTGGGAAAAACTCACCGACAGAGCTTCCATCTTGCCAGGAATCAGTGAGCTGTGTGAAGAAGTACATAGAATCATAGGACTGTGGAGTTGGAAGGGACCACAAGGGGTATCTAGTCCAAACCTTCAACTTCCTTTTATCTGTCCTGAATTTCCCACCAATCAGTTTTATGGGATGGCCCTGGGTGCGAGAATGTGGATAGGGAAAAATGTCTCCCTCTCCACATTCTCCACATCATGCATAATTTTGTATACCTCTATCAGGTCTCCCTTAGCCTCCTTTTTCAAGCTAAACAATCCCAGCTGTTGTACCCTTCCCTCTTAGGGGAGTTGCTCCAGCCCCTTGATCATTTTAGTTATCTTTTTCTGCACTTTTTCCAGCTCTACAATGGTATGGTGATCAGAACTCCATTCTGCCCCACCCCATTGCCACTGCCCTAGTTGGTGCCCCCTTTTTTACAGATCTCTTTGGCAGGCACACGGCAGTGCAGGTGCATGGCAAGCCAAGTGTGCCTGCCTTGCAGCTTCCACAGGTCTCCACTGCTTGAATCAGTGGGCCTTGTGTGTGAGTAACAGTAACAGCAGCCAGGGCCACCATGAGGGAGAGTGAGGGGCAGATGCAGGCAGCAGATGCAGGGAGGTGGCAGCAAGATGTTGAAAGAGAGCTGTGTGTGTCATGCTGCCTGTCCTACACCCCCTAAGCTACCTTGCTGAGCTCTGGTGTGGTGGAAGATGCTGCCCCATCACCAGTGTCAAAGAAAGATTCAACTGCCAGCCCAACTGGCTTTTGTGCATGAAATGAGAGGGGCGCCCTTTGCCATTTTGGCCTTTGCCTCAGGCAGAAAAATGTCTTGGGCCAGCCCTGGCAGCAGCAACAGCAGCAGCAGCTGTAACGTCTCAGCACCATGCAATCCTTTAGAGCAAGTGCAGGATTGCAACCTTTAAGGCATTATGAGGATCAGCTAAAAGTCACAAAGTAGGAGCAATCTTTGCAGTCCCCCAGAGCTCCTCTTCACGCTGGGTGCTGAGCTAAACAAACAAGCAACAATAACTGGGGGGAGGGTGGGTAGAAAGGAAGTCACATTTCTATATTTCCACCTGCAGTTTGCACAGGAACATATTATCCCCCCCTCCCCGGTATTCCCTCCTGACCCTCTCTGTTTCCTTTAATCTCCCAATGGAGCTTCCTCCCAGATTGATGTGCACAGGGTCCCTCAGAACAAGGGGAGGCAAGGAGGAGGAGGAGGGCTGCTGCCAAGGAAACGAGACTCTACTGGTCTCTGCTCCCAGAATCCCAGGTTCAAGACCCCCTGGCTTCTTACAAAGGACCAGATAATGGTACAATTGTTATTAGTTTTATCTGTATCATGCTATACATGGCATTCTACATGATGCTTTATGTTTTTTGCAATATAAGGGGGGAGGGGAACAGCCAACAAACAGCTTTCAATATAAAATTTGATAGGATGCAGAAAATAGAGAAGTGGCTGAGATATAACTGATGAATTTGTGGTGGTTGTTAAAATAGAAGATGTGTCTTGACAAGGTGGTAATTCTGCTAAAATGGTTCGGTCACTTTTAGGGCAATGGGCATTTTATCTTACACCTTGTATAACTCACTCAAGTTTATGCTGGTCTTATGACCGTAATAAATATTTGATTGATTGACTCACTCAAGTCATCTATTTGTTTTCTTTTTTTAAATTTATTTATTTAATTTTATTCCAGCTCTTGACTACAATTATACCATTCTTTTCCATTCTTTATATACCAAGTGCATCCCTCACCAGGACCAATTCTTCTTCATTACATTTTCCAAAATTGTGATACTTCTTGCACAGGTTTGTGTCCTTTCCCTCTCAACAATACATGCTCTAAAAATAATTTCCATATATTTTCAAATTCATTTCTATTACATATTCCCTTTTCTACTTTAATATTACATGTTAGTTTGTCATTAATAGCAATATCCCATACCTCTTTATACCACTCAACCATTTGATAGTTATCCTTCATCTTCCATTTCCTTGCTATTATTAATCTTGCTGCAGTTAGTAACATAGTAATTAATTCTTTAGTATTCTGATTACATTTCATCCCCTCCTATATTGATAATAACGCAATCTTTGGGGATGACTCCAAATCAATTCCCGTTATCTCTTTTATCTCTTTATATACCATTTGCCAAAACTTTTGTACATATTTACATGACCACCACATATGAACATACGTGCCCGTTTGTTGACATCCTCTCCAACATAATACAGAATATTTTTTATCTATTTGATTCAATCTAATTGGTGTTAAATACCATCGCCATATTAATCTATTTGTTTTCTAGGAAACTTTCTGGGGTGCATTTGCTCTACATTTGTACTGGATTATTTATTTATATATAAGGCCATTGATATATGCAGTATTTTACAGAGGATAAGGGTACAGGTCACTTTCCCAGGAGGTTTACAATCTATAATTCAACACAGGGGAGAGAAGACAGGAAGGGGAGGGAAATCCAGGTGGCACAAACAGGGACAGAATACGTGGCTATTTCATTTACAAGCTCTGAGGCTTAGATACGGTAGAGATGGGCTTCAGTCAGTGGCTCATGGGTGAGATTAGACAGCCTTTGCTTCCTGCCAATGCTCTTTTGCATTTGCATGTATGGCACAAATGTGCGTTTGTGCATCCATGTGTATGTGACTCACAAACACGAACCTGTGCCTTTAAAAAGCAACATGAAACCCATCACAGGTAACCCAGTGAAGGGAGAGGTGGGTCCTCAATTGCTGGAGCTGGTTGCCATGGAGAGATTCAGCATATCTCAAACCTACTCAACAGAAACTGAATCCTCCAAGCCAGCTCAGCAGGCAGTGAGACCAGCGATTGCTCTGCAAGGCAACTGGCATGTGAGGCATTTTGTCATGTTCCTACAGCAGAGCTTCGTTAAACCTCACAATTTGCAAGCTTGAATTAACGGTTGGAGTTTACTTTTTAAAAAGAAGATGCAGATACACTTTGCTGTGCCCTACAAAGAAATCCTGCACCAAAACATGTATCTTTAATTAGCCCTGGAAAACCCGGAGTGGAATCAGCAGGTCTATCCTGGGCAATGTTGACATTTGACAATACCAGCAAAAAATCATTCTCATCCAAGATCTTTGCAGGTCATTAGAAAAATATTGTTGAAAGTCATCTTGGTGAGTTGTAGATCACTAATATTATTGTAGGTATGCATTTAAATGAGTTATCACCTTTTTTTTTTAATGGACTGAGGCTCCTTTGTTTTTGAGAAATTCTACATGTGATGCTAACATGCACCCAGCTCCCTATTGTTCTTCCTTTCATAATAATACACTCTTTAGCCCCCGCTTCTCCTCGTCCCCTGTTTTCTCATCTTGATTCACCTTGGATTTCCCCACATCTGGTTGTAGTTCTTGTTGTTTTCATTCTGGTATCCATTGGCATTTGTTTTTTCTTTGGGCTGGCTTTTAAGTGCAGAGTATGTTGTAAGAAAGTGCTTTTAGAAATATGAAATTATAAGTCTCCCATGATGCTGTTCTCTGCTCATCTTTCCTTAGGAGGCCAATGGGCTCCTGCCTCTTCAGTCACTGATGGCTTTGGAAGACTCCTCCGTGCTGGAAGCAGAGCTCAGCCCACATGGTGGCCCAGCGGGGTCTCACACATCTGGCAAGAAAAAGAAAATCAGGAAGGAGGAGGCAGAGCCTGCTGTGGAACCAGAGAAGGCATGCGAGGGGCTCTTGAGAAGAGAAGCCGAGATTGAAGGCCTCACCAAGTCTGGCCACCAGGCCCTGGTGCTTGGAAATGTGGAGGAGGCCTTGTCGTGCCTTAAGAAAGCTTTTGCCCTCTCCGTGGAAACCCCGAGTCCGCAGGCCCAGAAGGTGTGTGCTTTCAATCTCGGTGCAGCCTACGTGGAGGCCGGCAAACCAGAGAAAGGCCTGGAGTACCTCTTGCAATCCCAGCCTGGGGAGGGGGAAGCTGCTGAGCACCATGGGGACCTTTTCTTCAACATTGGAGCTGCCCACGAGGCCCTGTGGGATTTCCCCAAGGCCTTGGAGTCTTTTCGCAAGGCCCAGGGCCACTACCATTCCATCCAGGCCGGTAGCGAGGCCAGCACCTATATGAAGATGGGCTACTGTTACCTAGGCATGGAAGACCCTTCGCGGGCCGCCCAGTGCTTCCTGGAAGCCGGCCGGGCCTACGCAGAAGTGGAAAGCCTGGAGGCTGCTGCAGCAGCTCTCAGAGAAGCAGGCAACCGGATGCTGCAGAGCCGGCAGCATGGGGCCAGTGAAATTGTCAAGGTGCTGAACGAGTGTCGCTTGGTGTGTGAGCAAATCCCAAACAGAGCCTTTCTCGGTACGTTTCAGGGGCGGCTGAAAGGGAGAGTTGAGGGAGGCCGCATCTGCTCCAGCTGTCCCTATTGTCAAGCCCTGTTTTCTGGGTCCTGGCCCTATTCTAAATCCCAGCCCTATTTCTGCCTATTTTATATTTTGTTAACAGGAGCTGCCAGGATTGCCATTCTCCATCCACACATCTATTTGCCAGGCATTTCCTAGCACTGGCATTAACCCTTGGTTAATGAGTTTGTCTTGGATTATCACTGTTTTATTGATTGGTATTGTATTTTAGCTGCGTTCAGACAACATGATAGTCAATGGTGGGATAATAATTAAATCGACAGTTGTTTATCTAGGGGGTACTTCCCACACAACATGATAATAATCAATTGTGGTGTGTATTAGGATCAGCATTGAGTTGACTGTTAGTCTATGGTGAGTTGATTCAGTCATCCCCCACCGTCTCTTCCCCTCAGTCCTCTCACTAGTATCCCATCAGCCTTTGCTGCTGAAAATCTATCCTGCTGGCTGGACTAGAGCAGCAGCCACCGCTTTGACCACTCTTGCCTTGCGACTCTGTAGCTGATGAAATAACTAACAGTGGCGAGGAAATAACCCTCCATGCAGCACACTAACCAACGGTGGTTCAAATAGCCAACCCTGCGCGGCGTTGATTATTTGTGTTGAATATTTTGGCCAAATAACCAACAATTTGTTAAAACATTCCCTCCACACAACACGATAATCCATGGTAGGTTAAATAACCAACCATCGACTATTTAAACCACCATTGGTTAGTGTGTTGTCTGTGATTTGTGTAATTTTAAAAAAATGAATAGCAGTATAGAAAACATCCCCTGGGGCCAGGATGATGTCAGGGACAAGCCACTCCCCTGAAGCCCCCCATGATATCATAGGGTTCTCTCTGTGTGTGCAACGAGACACATTTCCCCCCCCCCCCTGCATGGACAGAGGACAGCCCCTCTCATGGATAGAGAATGGCAGAGGAAACCCCCACTGGTCCACTTTGCCACTGGGGATGCTGCTATCATTTAAATTGATTCACATGTTTCTCAATGTATACTGTTTTCTCTCTGCCCTGCTTCCCTTTCCCAGGAAAACTCTACAATGATATTGGTCTCATCTTCTCCCAGCTCAAAATCTTCTCCTTGGCGGCTGAAAGCTTTGAGAGAGCTCTCCCGCTCTGCCAAACTGACGCTGATGACCCACGCAATGAAGCAGCTGTTCTTCAGAACCTTGGAGCCACACACAATACCCTCGGGGCTTTCCGCACAGCCGTGGGTTTCCACCAGAGAGCCGCTTCGTTGCACAGTAGGTTGCCATGAAGAACACCAAGCGGGACTAGGGCTCCAACAGGGCTCCCACCCCCACCATCCCATGCTATATTAAAAAGAGAGAAATCTAGAGTAAAACAGCTCAGATGTTAAAAAGAGTCTTGTAATCTATTAAAGACTTTAAAAACTAACAGGTTTATTGTAGCATAAACTCGCGCTGCCATATATATTAATGGAGGCATGGCAGTGCCTCCCTTGTTAAGGGCCGTCAGTAGAAAACACATTCCACCATGTTAAAGTGATAATTGGGGGGGGGAGTCATTCTAACAGCCATAAAATCGAAAATGTGTCACCAATCTTTCTGAAATGTACAGGTGCCAGAAAGAAATGTTTGATTTACATTACCTGAAAATTTCAAGAAGATTGGTGAAAGATTGAGGGAAGGAGAGCAGTTTAAGATAGAAAAGGAATACACACCTGTCACCCTGCTTTTGTCAAATGACTTTCAGTTTGCAAGTATTTGCATGCACGATTTCCAGAGGGATTATAGACTTACTGCTTTATCCATTGATGGTGTCTTCTTCTCCCTTCAGTCTAGTTGGTGGAATGCTTTTCCTTTTTTAAAAATTCCCTACCGTTGATTTTTAATGAATATTTATTCCTTTCCTTCAATCCATAGTGCAACGCATGTATACAGGGCACCACAGAGCTTATTATCAAAAGGGAGGGGGGAGGCGGAAAACTGTCACCTCTTTGCAAAGAGGAACGTTCTTCCTTTTCAATTGCGATGGGGGGAGGGGGAGGGCTGCTCTGGCAACCCAGGCAGCTTGAGGCAAAGGCCTATATTTTGTTTTCAAGGTTCTGGATGGTTTCTGAAGTTGGGGGGGGGGGGGTGGTGTTTTTCTGAAGTGGAGGAAATCTGCAGCCTGTGATCTAAGGGATGTTCTGAATCTGCAACCTGAGCTGATGGGTGTTTACTCTAAAGTAAGCCTCCACCCAAATTGAGATTTTCTTCCACTGGAGTGGCCTGGGGGAAAGAGAACTCTGGGGTGGGAGGGCTCAAGAAGCTGTAAATCCAGGAAGTAAAAGCTGCAGAAACAGATGAGGGAAAGCAGCAATCTAAAATCCCTGCTTTGATGAGCACTGATCTGATGGGTGTTTGTTTACTCTGAAGTAAGTATCTACCCAACTTGAGCCTGGGGCAATGAAAACTGCAGGGGATGAGAACGGAGTGGGCGGGTACAAGTGTAGTTTCACAGCATTATCTCAAGTCAAGTAACATTTCTTTATCATAGAATCATAGAATAGTAGAGTTGGAAGGGACCTATAAGGCCATCGAGTCCAACCTCCTGCTTAATGCAGGGATGATTATTATATTGTACTGAAAATGCTGTTGTGTAATGTCAGGTGAAAATATAATGCCCTGTAGGCAACATTAGGCTGACCATATGAAAAGGAGGACAGGGCTCATGTAACTTTAACAGTTGTAGAGCAAAGGGAATTTCAGCCAGTGTCATTTGTATGCAATTAGTTCCTGGTGAAATTCCCTCTTCATCACCACAGTTAAAATTGCAGGGGCCCTGCCTTCTTTTGCATCTGGTCACTCTAGTATGGAGCCCTGTCCTCCTTTTCATATGGTCAGCCTATCTCCAACGCCATGTTCTGATTCCTTCTTCAGTCACAATTCCATGAGTCTTCTGAGCTACCAAAATACCCATTAGGTATTAGCATGTGTGCATTGATAGATTATTGAGTCATAATAGCGTGACGCATTAATATACTGAATTAATAGGTCCTGTAAGACATAAATCTGCCTATGGGATTGCCAGTCAGCCTTCCTCTTTTGGAGTATAGTTGAAAGCTTTTCACAAGACACAGAAACATCTCTTCCTAATGCACTTTCCAAGGGTGTTTTAAGTTCACAATATGCCCAGGATCTACAATGTGTAAGATACTATACAACTTTATGGTGATGCTATGGAAAAGAGGACAGGACTTCTGTATCTTTAACAGTTGTATAGAAAAGAGAATTTCAGCAGGTGTAATTTCTATACATGCAGCTTCTGGTGAAGTACCCTCTTCATCACAACAGTTAAAGCTGCAGGAGCCCTGCCCTCTTGACCACATACAAAAGAGGGCAGGGCTCCTGCAGCGTGAACTGTTGTGATGAACAGGGAATTTCACCAGGTGCTGCATGCATAAAAATAACTGCAATACTCCAAAGAGGGCTAGAAGTTGCACCTAGTTATATTATGTTAATGCTGCTGCATGCACTAGTTCCAGAAATGCTCAAACAAACTTCAGTAATTAATATTCAGTATCCTAAGCCTATAGTAAAAGCAATGTAATCACAATAACGCGGTCCAGATACAACTCATGCCGCTTCTTCATGAATAGTTGAAAAGAATATAGTCAATGGTCATTTGTTACTTTCAAATTTATAAACTTCATGGATTAGGTGTTTACAAATTAGTAGTTGCACATACGCTGGTGTTTTCTAAAAGCTCCCAGAAGTTTTAAACAACAGTCTCACAGGTATCCAGTTGGGCTGTAACTGCAATAGATTCCTCCTGGGTCCTTTCAATTAGCAATAGCATCAAATCCAATGAACATTTATTCAATATGGAGACCCATTTCATTTTAAAAGCTTTGTCATCCTTAAACATGCTAGGAGGTTTATTCATACGTAACCAACGTGGGATCCTCTGAGCCCTACAATAGTCCATGAGGGAGGTGGCATGTAAGTTCAATTTAATGTACTTCCTTTTTAACGTTATGAATTGTGTCCAGTTCTGATGACCACCTTCCTTAGAGCAGCCCTTCCCCAACCTGGTGCCCTCCAAAGGTGTGGGACTACAACTCCCATCATTGCAAGTCAGTATGTCTGTGGCAGGAATTTGAGTCCCCCAGGGAAGCCTATGACTCCCTCTTATGAGAAAGGGGTCATTTGTTGTAACAGATCCCTTATGAGAAAGATCTTTACTCTAATTCTTTATAATGCTTTGATACAGTAACTGGCCTAAATGTAGACTAGGGATGAATAACTCTAAGTGGGGAAGGGACCTCCCATAGATCAGTGACTTCCCTCCCAATAACTTCAAAGGAGTTATATTCATGCAAGCAACTAGACTCAGTTACAGTGGAGACCAAAGATACTCACGTATTGGTTTCTTAAAGGTAGGTTTATTGAAGAAGACACATCAGCTGAGGGAGCCAGAGATAGACCTCTGACTGAATTAAGTATATTGGGTATCACTCTTATATAGGAAACTGGAAACATCAGAATTAGCATATCTAGCTTTTTGTACAGAATCACCTTTGTACCAGGGGAAAGTTTACAATAATACAGGGTTGTACATAGGAATGATGTAATTTGTCTCTAAGTCAAAACAGAGAAAGGCGCCACATATGAATGATGGAGGACAAGATAAACTAAAACAATACAGAATGCATATAGTTGCTAGTGGACCAAAGTTCATTATGATGAGGCTCAACACATCTAGCTAGTACATTGCTGGTTCTATCTTACAGGAGAACAGATACATGTTTTTATTAGAAGCATGAAATCAATATTAGTTTCTCAATCATTTAAATGTTGTTATCACTAGCTATTGTTATGATCCTACCTGAAATATTCCCGCAACAATGTCCCATGGTCAGGAATGCTGGGATTTTTCATCTCAAACATCTGGAGGGTAGCAGGATGGGGGAACGCTGTTCCATATCCTTACCAAATACAGGGTCTGCCCAATACTTTTCTCTGATACACATCTTGAATATAGCATCATGACTGATAACAAAAGGGGAACTATTTGTTGCAAATGTAGAACCAGAGCATGTGCCAGGCACTTTCAACTTTTGGTCAATACCCTGTCCTTCAAAGAACCAATGTTTTCTTAAAATGTGTTTATACAAAATATACTGTTCACTCCCCACAATCCCTCCACAGTACATCATCTCATCAAAGCGACAGAGGAGCAGAAAAGGTTTAGTTTGGCTGTCTTGAACTACTTTCAGATGAGATTAGTTTGCAATCCTGTACCACTTGGGGATAAGCCATAGTGAATTCAGTGGCACTGACTTCTGAGAAGCCATGTATAGGATTCAAGTGTAAACCAACCTTCTCCAGTCTGCTGCTCTCCAGATGTGTTGCACTATAACTCCCATGTTATGGGGAAGACAAAAATCATTTGATCATTAATTTAAAAATCATACTTACACATGAAAGTATTAGGTGGTAGCTCTACCTTTGATCTCACAATGCTGAACACATAAGAGAAGTATTCTGTGTTAGTCCCCCAAAACCATATATGATATTTAATAAACAGACATCCTATGCCATGTGTTGAAAACTAATGTTGGGGGGCGTGGTCTAGCAGGACATGGAATGAGTCGCAAATCCTTCATCCTCCGAAAGAAGCAATGAATTAATTGTAAATTCCCTATCCTAAAAGCGTCCTCTGTCTGCTATGGAGAGGGGGAAGCTTGCTAAAGAGATTGCAGCTGGAAGAAGATTTATGACTTTATAACCGGCTCGGCAGAAGGGAGGAGACGGACCGACAGCTTTGTAGTACGGTGAAGGTAATTAAAAGACGTATTTACGATTGCGGGCTGATTGAATAGGCTGTAGAGAACAGAACGATTGCTAATAGTCAGAAAAGAGACTTTTAAGCTTGGAAAACTTTTAAGCTTTCAGGCTTTGAAAGATTGTTAGCTGTATAACGGTCTGGCTGGGAAGCTCGAGGAGAAACGAAACTAAAATAAAAATAAAAAGAAGCCAGAGGGAGGGAGAGAAAGAGACTTTGATCCCTGGCTAGAAGTGGCTGTGTGCTTATCGGATAGGCTTGAAAGGTGGATGAGCAAGAAGAAAATAACTTCTTGGAGCCGATCTAAGGGTGATAAGCCTTCCGATAGAAGCTACAGGCTAGTCCGTACTGACAAAATGTCGGATAAGGATTCTGAAAAGACAAAGAAACAATCCCCTAGTCATGCCGGAAATGCCAGTGCTAAGATTGGAACTAAGCCAGGCGCAATTCCTAAAACAACCACAGGGAGGCAAGCTGACCCAACAGATGAGCTGCTTCAGAATTTTCAAAAGATGCTAGATCTTGCTATATTAAAGCAGGATGGAAATATTGAGCAGGCTTTATTGAAACAAGAAGACAGATTGGCAAAGAGGATTGCTGATTCACAACAGCAGCTTTTGGCAGGACTCCAAAAGGTGGAGAAAGAGGTTGGAGCTTTGCAGGAAGAAACTGGAGAACTAAAGGTTTTATACAAGAAGCATTAGGAACAGCTAACGCAACAGGATTTACGGCTTATAGCGATGGAAGATCGGGACAGGAGAGCAAATATACGCATACGGTCTTTTGGGGAGCGGCAAGCGGAGACCCCTAATAGTATAAGAGAATTAATTTTGGCATGGGCCAAACAGATGGTGCCACAGGAAGACTGGAGAATGGAAGATATCGAGCGGGCCCATAGGGTTGGATCTGGAAAGACAAGAGAGCTCCCAAGAGATATTATTGTGAAATTTGCTAATTACTATAAAAAAGAAAAATTAATGCAAGCAATTAGAAGTCAAGGTCAACCAACGCTTCAAGCAACACCAATTGAGGTTTTCCAGGATTTATGCCCCCAGACCATCCAGTGGAGGAAGAGCGTTAGAATCTGTACAGGGGCATTGAAGATGAAATCGATCTCCTATAATTGGGGATACCCAGTTTTCTTGAGGTTCAAGTGGAACGGGAAGCAGCAAAGAATAACATCTTGTGAGCAAGGAATCGAGTTGTTGGAGGAGCTGGGCATAATGGATGCCACATCGGTTGGAGAAGAGAAGCAAGACGAGGGCGCAGCAGGAGGGAGCAATGAATAGACCTTAATATATATTGTAAGAGGGATAGGGAGAAGAAGAGACTTGGAGGGGAGGGTAGACGTTATTCCGGAATGTTGGGCCGAGCTCCCCCCCCCCTAAGAGTTCTAAGAAGATTGGGACCAAAGCCCAGCACGCTGGTGAGGAGGGGGGTGAAATTGGGGGTGAATGTGGGGGGGAGGGTTAGGGGGGAGGGGGTATGTGTAACACAGAGGGAGACCGACTTAAAGACTTGTGTGAAAGAGAGAGATGGAAAATAAACTTAGATTGGCAACATTGAATGTTAAAGGGCTAGGAACGGTAATTAAAAGAAAGAGGATTGAAATGTTATTAAAGAACAAAAAAATAGATGTAATTTTTTTGCAGGAAACTCATCAGGCCAAAGATGGAGTTAATGAGCTTCGAATGAGGGAGGTGGGCGTTTATGAAAAGGCATATGGAACTTCGAAATCGAGAGGAGTGGCAATAATAATTTCAAAGACATGTGGTATAAATATTCAAAGTGTAAAGAGAGATAACAATGGAAGGTTTCTTATTATGTTCTGCAAGTTGGGAGAAGAGGAATATGTATTAGTGAATGTCTATGCTCCAAATGGGAAACAAATGGATTTTATTGATGAAGTATTTAACGTGTTGGGAGAAGTGGGTAAAAAGCACATTGTGATGGCTGGTGACTTTAATATGGTACTAGATATAGGGAAAGACAGGGATAACATACTAAAAGATACTAAGAGGGTGGGGAAGACAGAGTTAAGCAAATTAATGGAAGGGAAAGAATTAATGGATGTGTGGAGAGTTTTAAGAGGGGAAGAAAGGAAATATACTTTCTATTCACAGAGATTTAAGAGTTACTCAAGGATAGACCACATTTTTGTATCAAAAAATATGTTACCCAAAATTATAGATTGTGATATTGGAGTTATCAAGGTCACTGACCACGCGTTAATGACAATGGACATGGAAACCAAGAAAGACTATAGACAAGCGAAGAGATGGAGACTGGATGTAAGGTTGTTGAATAAAAAATATATAATGGAGAAAATAAAGAAAGAATTGCAGGAAATCTGGGAGATTAATGAAAAAGAGAATACTCGGCAGGACATATTATGGGATACAATGAAAGCTGTAGTAAGAGGGATTTGTATTAGGGAAAGATGTACATTAAAAAAACAACAGGAAGCTCAAAATAAAAAGATTGAAGAGGAGATAAGGAGTTTGGAAGAAAAGTTAAAGGAGACAAAAGATAAACGCCTAATTGCCCAAATTCAAGCTAAGAAAAAGGAATTAGAGAAAGAAGAATTAGAACAAGTTCAAAAGAATTTGTTGTATTTAAAAAGAGATTTTTTTGAATATAGCAATAGGAACTCAAAGATGCTGGCTAGATCCACACAGTTGGAAAAGGCTAAGAATATGATAGGGACAATAAAGGATAAGGCAGGGAATAGTTGTAATTTAATGAAAGATAAATTAAATATATTTAAGGATTTTTACAGTGAATTATATACATCAGGATCGGGACCGCAAGATAAGATATTGGAATATGTAGAGAGGAATTGGAAAATAAAATTGCAGAAACAGGACAGGGATTATATGGAAGGTTTAGTTACGGAAAAAGAGATAGAGGGAGTTATTGATAAATTAAAAGGAGGAAAATCACCGGGGATGGATGGTTTGGGGTCGGAGTATTATAAGCTTTTTAAAGGAATTTTAGTACCGAGATTAAAGAAATTATTTAATACTATAATAGAAGGGGGGAAGACTCCGCCATCATGGGATCATTCCCTGATTATATTAATTCCGAAACCAGGTAAGGACCTAATGGATCCCGCATCATATAGACCAATTTCCTTAATAAATCAAGATTCAAAGATTTTTACAGCAATAATGGCAAAAAGAATGGCCACATTTATTGGTAAATATATTAAAAAAGATCAGTGTGGATTTATTCCGTGTAGGCAAATGTCTAATTTAATGGGAAGAGTATTAAATATAATTAGTATTATAAAAAAAAGGAATTTAAAAGCAGGCCTGCTAGCATTGGATATATTCAAAGCCTTTGATTGTGTGGAATGGCCAGCACTCAAAACAATATTAAAAACATTTGGGTTTGGAGATAAATTTATGGGAGTGATGGATAAGTTGTATAAAAATAATAAAGCGGAAATATTGGTTAATGATGGGTTAACACAACAGATTACACTAGCCCGAGGAACTAGACAGGGATGTCCTCTTTCACCGATCTTATTTGCAATAGTAATAGAAATTTTGGCAAATGTAATAAGGGAAGATGAAAGAGTGAAGGGGATAGGAAGAAAGGAGAAGATTAAAATGAATATGTTTGCGGACGATACTTTATTGACGGTAGAAGATCCCCTAGGGAGTGCTGAGGTGATTAAGAAACATTTAAGAGAATTTGGAGAAATTACGGGATTAAAAGTAAATTGGGGGAAGTCAGAAATGATGTTATTTAATTATAATAAGGAAGAGTTGGAAGAAGGTAAGGATAAGTTGGGTCTTAGACTTAAAAACATAGTACGTTACTTAGGTATTAACATTGATAGAGATTTAGATAGGCTTGAGGAACTTAATTTGGTAGCTTTAAAAAAACAAGTAGGGGAGAAATTAGAAGTATATAAGAAATTAAAACATTCTTGGTTTGCTAGAATAGCAATTATTAAAATGAAGATTTTACCTAAGATTAATTTTTTGTTTAGAATGTTACCAATTAAAATATCAGATGTAGAGTTGAAAAGTTGGCAAAATATAATCAACGCATATTGTAATGGGGATAAGAAAGCTAGGATTAATAAAGGGTTATGGTATAAGGCTCAAAAGAAGGGAGGTTTAGGACTTCCAAATATTAAGTATTATTACATAGCTAATCAGTTAAGATATGTTATAAGCTGTATTCTAGGGGAGGAAGATTTGGAGTGGTTGGAGACGCAAACTGGGGAAATAGATTATAAATTGAAAAATATTTTCTTTAAAAAAATTCAAAAGAGAGAATTAAAGGGACTGGACAACCCTTTGTTAGTAAATATAGTGGAGATCTGGGAGAAATTTAGGGGGAAGTGGATACCAGGAGATTCACCACTTGCCCCAGTGGTAGTAGTGGAGAATTTCCCAAGAGTATTAAAAGTGGAGATTGAAGCGAGACTGAAAGATAAGGAAATAATTAAGTTAAGAAAGTGGATGGAAAATTTGAAGGATAATGAGCAAATTAAAGAGCTATTGATAGGTCAAAAATCAGCATGGTTTAAATGTATACAATTAGGGAAATGGACTCAGGAATGGAGATTGAAAAATAAAAAGTGTAGAAATAATACAAGATTTGAAGAATTAATAGAGTCAAAAGGTAGGAAAGAAGAAAAGGAAATTAAGAAAGGGTTGACTAGTGAGATATATAAATTATTGATAGAGGAAGAATTTCAAAATTCACTTAAAGCAATAAAAAAGGTATGGGAAGAGGACGTAAATGGAGAAATTAAGGAATATAACTGGGAGAGGTTGTGGAACGCAAGAATGTTAAAATTGTTATCGATCAGAATTAAGGAGAATTTTTATAAGGTATTGTGGAGATGGTATCTAACACCGGTTAGATTTCACCAGATAGACAAAAAAATATCTAAAAAGTGTTGGAGGGGATGCCAGGAGGTTGGAACTTATTACCATATGTGGTGGAGCTGTGAATATGTACAAAAATTTTGGAAAAGGGTATTTAAAGAAATAAGTGAAATAATCGGAAGTAAAGTGGAACTAAACCCGAAGCTCGCTCTACTAGCAATATGGGATAGAGGGGAAGAGGACAAAAATAAGAGAGAATTGATAAACAACCTCCTGACTCCTGTTAGACTAATGATTGCAAAAAATTGGAAAGGACAAGGAAGCTATACAATAGAAGAATGGTATAAAGAAATATGGGATATGGCTTTGAATGATATGCTAACCTGTAAAATGAAATTGAAAAGGGGAATGTCCAGTAAAAATGATTTTGGGGAAATATGGAGCCCCCTATTGGAATATGTCTTAAGATCGGGGAAGGGACAAACACCTTCAAAAGAGTCGATAAATTTCTGGATAGAATAAAAGATTAAGAGAAGGTCTCATGGAGTGGGGGTGCACGGGGGGGATTGTCGAGGGTTATGTATGTATTTTATGTTATTATTATGTTGAAAATAATAAAATTATTTCAAAAAAAAAAAAAAAAAAAACTAATGTTGACGTCTGAAGGACTGTCTGGATTAGGTATTCAAGATCCATTAATTGTTGCTTCATTTGGTTTAGACAGTTTATTTAAAGTGATGCAGCGGGGGATGTACTTCCGAGGCTGACGGGCGAGCGGCGATTTCTCGAGCTCCGGTCGTAAATAAAATGTAAAGCTAATAGTCTCATCAAATGTGAGTAGAAAGGAAAAAATATTGTGTGGGAGAGATAAGAGAGGTTAAAAGGCTTTGAAAGAACTATTTTTGAAAACTGCTGTAGCCGGAGCAGGCTACTTTCGCTTTTAACCTCCACAGCGTCTGGGTTGGATCAGATGCAATGTCAAAGAAAGACTCTAAAAAACAACAGAAAATTCTGCTTTGGCTGAGAAATAAGTCTATTGGGAGACCATCGGATAATACAGCAGCCAGATTGGCTAGAGTGGAATCTCAAATGCCGACCTCGAGTGGCAAAAATAACAATAATAATAACAAAGACTCCCAGAAAACAGGATGGAGGGAGGAGTTGACCCGAAGGCAGCTGCAGCTAGATCTAAAACACCAGACGCTACAACGCAGCAGACAGAGCTGGTTGAGAGCATTAAAGACATGATGCAGCAGATGATGACACATAATAATGAAAAGATGCAAAAAATGGTGGAAGAAAGCAATGAATCCCTGAAAAAAGAGGATGGGAGTTACGGTTCAAATAGATAGAAGTATTTCAGAAATGAAAAGGCAAATGAAGGAGGCCAATTCGAGGATTGAACAGGTGGAGAGAAAAGCTATGGCAAATGAAATAGCCATACAGAACCAGACGGAACAATTTGATTCAATGCAGCTGAAAATGATTGATTTGGAGGATCGGGCAAGACGCTCTAACCTTCGTCTCAGATTCTTTCGAAAATCATCAGGTAAAACCCCAGAATTTTGAGAGATCGAGTTATGGGGTGGATTTAGGATATAACTCCAGATATTGCATGGGAAGAATGGGACATGGAAAGAATACATAGAATTGGAGGCAGAAGAAGCGGAGTAATGCCTAGAGATATCATCATAAAGTTTGCAAATTATTATAAAAAAGGAATTTATGAAAGTTGCAAGACAAGCTCCAGAGGGAATGAAGTATCAATCAACTCCAGTACAAGTATATCAAGATTTATGTTCGGAGACAATCAATTGGAGAAAAACTGTGAAAGTTTGTACAGCAGTCTTGATGAAGAAGAATGTGAGATACACGTGGGGCTATCCAGTGTTTTTGAAGTTTCAGTGGAAGGATCGACAGTACAGGATTACATCATCGGAACAAGGCATACAATTACTTCAAGAGTTGGGAATAATGGATCCGGACGAAGGAGCAGCTGGAAGCAAGCCGGAGGAAGGAGCAGTTGGAAGCAGAAAATAGAAGAAAGTTTTTCTTATTAAGACAGAGAATTAAATATAAGCTAGCGGACGACGAGAGATACATAAACTGACTGGGGAGTGAGGGTGGCTGTCGCTGGGAATCCTGGAAGGGCGTCTCCCCCCCCCCCCCGGATTGATCTTGGGTCTTTGGATGAGGTTAACTCCTCGGGCATGAGGGGGGATGAATAATTGGGGGAGGGGAAGGGAGGGAGGGAGGGAGGGGAATGGGGGTGGGGGGGAGGAAGTGGTATGGGAAGAGGGTGGGGAGAAGGTAGAGCACTAATAAGGACCAATAGAAAAGACAATTTGCTATGTAAAAATATAATGGGTAATAAATTGAAAGTAACATCATTAAATGTTAAAGGGCTGGGAATGATGATAAAACGAAAGAGAATAGAAAATTTATTGAATAGGGATAAAGCTGATATTGTATTTTTACAGGAAACACATCAAGTTAAAGAAGGGGCTAATGAAATGAAATTAAGATGGGCGAACATCTACAAGAAAGCATATGGAACATCTAAAGCTAGAGGGTAGCATTTATAATTTCAAAGAAATGTGGTTTTACTGATATGAAAGGAATAAAAGATGAACAGGGGAGGTATATAATTACACAGGGGAAGATAGCTAATGAAGATTATACATTGGTGAATATATATGCCCCGAATGAAAAGCAAGAAAATTTTTATAATAAAGTGTTCAAGGAAATGCAAGGAATTTAAAAAGGCTACATTATAATGGGAGGAGATTTTAATATGGTAATGGATAAAAATAAAGATAAATCTAATCCCAATATGAATGATAGGCGGCAAAATGCAACAAGTTTAAATGTATTAATGAAAGCAAAGGAGATGTTCGACGTTTGGAGGTTAAACAAAGGGGAGGAAAGGAAATATACTTTCTATTCAGCAGTACATAAGACCTATACTAGAATAGATTACCTTTTTATTTCTAAGAGTTTATTAACAAAAGTATTAGAAGTAGGAATTTCAGATCATGCATTAATAAATATGGAGATGAAGATTTGGAAAGATTATAAGGAAGCTAAAAGATGGAGAGTGGACACAAGAATATTTAAACATAAACAAACGATAGAAAATATTCAGAAAGAAATGGAGGATATATGGCAAATAAATAACAATGGGGAATCCACTCAGGCTATAATTTGGGATACAATGAAGGCTGTGATGAGAGGACTATGCATTAGGGAATCGTCTAAATTAAAGAGACAACAAGGAGAGGAGAGGGTAAGATTGGAAAAGAATATTAGGGAACTGGAGGATGAATATATAAAGAATAAAGATAAAATTATTGGGGCCCAATTACAAGCAAAAAAGAAGGAACTAGAGGGTATAGAAATTGGGAAAATACAGAGAAACTTGATATACTTAAAAAGAGAATATTTTGAGTATAGTAATAGGAATTCTAAAATGTTGGCCAGATCCACAGAGTCAAGGAAAATGGGAAAGCCAATTGGAGCTATAAAAGATAAATTAGATAAGATTAATAATTTAATGAAGGATAAATTACAAGTTTTTCAAGAATTCTATCAAGAATTATATACATCAAATAACAAGTCATTGGGAAAGATTTAGGTAATATATTGAGAAATACTGGAAAATAAAAATACAAGAATTGGATAGGGAAGCGATGGAACAACCAGTAACAGAGGAAGAAATTGGAGGAGTAATAGATGGATTAAAAGTGGGGAAATCCCCGGGAATGGATGGATTGGGTCCGGAATATTACAAAAAAATTAAGAATATGTTGGTGCCTAAATTAAAAATATTATATAATCAAATAATAAATGGGGAGAAGGCCCCACCATCGTGGAAGCAGTCTTTAATTGTCTTAATTCCAAAACCTGATAAAGAACTAACAGATCCGGGATCTTACAGATCTATATCATTGCTAAATCAGGATGCTAAGATATTGACAGCGATAATGGCAAAAAGATTGAATAAATTTATGCATAAATATATTAATAAGGATCAATGTGGATTTGTAGCAGGTAGACAGATGTCAAGTTTAATAAGTAGGGTATTGAATATGATAAATATTATAAGGAATGATAAATTACAAGCGGGTATAATAGCCCTAGACATCTTTAAGGCCTTTGAGTGGCCAACATTAAAAATATTAATAGACACTATGGGATTTGGAGGAAAATTTAAGGGATTAATAGATCAGTTATATTCGGAAAATGTAGCGGAGGTAATGGTCAATGATGGTATTACAGAACAATTGTTGCTAGCCTGAGGAACTAGGCAAGGTTGTCCCCTTTCCCCAATTTTATTTGCAATGGTTATAGAGCTTTTGGCGAATGCAATTAGAGAAGATATGACTATAAAGGGGATAGGGAAAAAAGAAGAAATTAAAATAAGTTTATTTGCAGACAATACATTACTTTCAATTCAAGAACCGATTGAGAAGATGGGGAGACTACGGCATTATCTGGAGGAGTTTGGAGAGATGACGGGATTACAAATAAACTGGCCCAAATCAGAGATGATGATGTTTAATTACAAAGAAGGGAAGCAAGAACTAGTCAAAAGGGAAATGAATATTAAATTAAAAGGAAAAGTAAAATATTTAGGAATATATATAACAGAGAATTTGGATAAATTGGAAGAGGAAAACTATAATAGATTAAGGCAGGAGGTTAAAAAGAAATTGGAGGAATACCAGAAGTTAAAACTTTAATGGTTTGGTAGAATAGCACTATTAAAAATGAAGATATTACCTAAAATTAATTTCTTATTTAGGATGTTGCCAATTAAAATATCAGAAATAGAGTTGAAGAAATGGCAAACAATGTTTAATAATTTTAGTAATGGAGATAAGAAAGCTAGAATAAATAAGAAAATGTGGTATAAACAACAGGGAACAGGAGGGTTAGGCCTTCCTAATTTGAAGGGATATTATTTGGCTAACCAATTAAGATATGTAGTGGAAGGTATTCTAGATTTGGGAGAAAAGTGTTGGTTAGAATTGGAATCCAAAGAAGTAGAAATGGAATTGGAAAATATATACTTTAATAAAATTAATAAGAAATTTTTACAAAGAGTTAGGAATCCAATATTGAAGAATATTTTGGAGATTTGGGCTAAGAATAAGATTAAATTAATACCCGCCATCTCTCCATTAACTCCGGTAGAGATGATGGAGAGCTTCCCAGAAAATCTAAAAGAAGTAATGGGGAAAATATTAAGAAAACAAAACATAAATAGATTAGAAAGAGTGATAAAGATGGACAATTTAAATCAAATAAAAGAAACATTAAGGGAAGAGAAAGTTTCATGGATTAAATGCATGCAGTTGGAACAGTGGATAAAGAAGTGGGTAAAAGAAAATAAAAAATGTAGAGAATATACGATATTTGAAAAAATGATAACACAAAGACGAGAGAAGGAACAAAATATGGTATTAAAAGGTATAACAAGTGAAATTTATAAAATATTGATGGTAAAAGAAGAACAAGAGGATGGTTGCAAATTGGTGTGGGAAAATGTTATGAAAATTTTAATAAGTAATCAGAATTGGGCGAAGTTATGGGGAGAAAGGAATTTGAAAACTTTATCAGTAAGGATAAAAGAAAATTATTACAAATTAATATGGCAATGGTATTTAACACCAATAAGATTGAATCAAATAGATAAAAAATATTCGGTATTATGTTGGAGAGGATGTCAACAAACGGGCACGTATGTTCATATGTGGTGGTCATGTAAATATGTACAAAAGTTTTGGCAAATGGTATATAAAGAGATAAAAGAGATATCGGGAATTGATTTGGAGTCATCCCCAAAGATTGCATTATTATCAATATATGAGGGGATGAAATGTAATCAGAATACTAAGGATTTAATTACTATGTTACTAACTGCAGCAAGATTAATAATAGCAAGGAAATGGAAGATGAAGGATAACTATCAAATGGTGGAGTGGTATAAAGAGGTATGGGATATTGCTATTAATGACAAACTAACATGTAATATTAAAGTAGAAAAGGGAATATATAATAGAAATGAATTTGAAAATGTATGGAAATTATTTTTAGAGCATGTATTGTTGAGAGGGAAAGGACACAAACCTATGCAAGAAGTATCACAATTTTGGAAAATGTAATGAAGAAGAATTGGTCCTGGTGAGGGGTGCACTTGGTGTATAAAGAATGGAAAAGAATGGTATAATTGTAGTTAAGAACTGAAATAAAATTATAAAAATAAATTAAAAATAAATAAAGTGATGCACCTCTGTTGTAGTTCATTGATTGATCGCATATCTTAATGCAGGAAAGCATCATACCTTAGAACAGATATGGGCAGAAAATAGATCTACCTTGATATTTTGGACATCAACTCGCACCATTCCTGCTCACTGCCCATGCTATAGGGGCTTTTACGAGTTGAATTCCAAAACATCTGGAGATCTATATTCTGCCTGCCCTTGCTCTAGAACAGCATTCCCCAACCTGGTGCCCATCAGATGTGTTAGATTGCAACTCTCAACATGAGGAGATGCTCTAAAAAAAGAGAAGTAGGTGGTCCTAAGTTGTTCATCATCATTTCCCACAACCCCACAGTCACCTCTGCATATCATATTGCATATCCAGGTGTTTGAGATTACAAGTCCCAGCATTCCTGACCATGGGACATACTGACTTGCAATGATGGGAGTTGTAGTCCAACACCTTTGGAGGGCACCAGGTTGGGGAAGGGCTGCTCTAAACAAAAACAAGAGAAGTAGGTGGCCCTAAGTTGTTCATCATCAGTTTTCCACAACCCCACAGTCACCTCTGCATATCATATTCTCCATCCTGTCCTCATGGTTTATCTGCTTTGGGAGAATGAGAATTTTACTTGCACTTTCTGCCTCCTTAGGGAGGATGTGGCGTTAAGGCTTGGGAGCCTTAACTTCCAATTTCCCTGCTTTTTGGTGCTTGGTTGGAAACTGTAGAGCCTTAACGTTGGTTTTGTAAACCGTAAGGTTTTTTGTTTAATGATATAGGATGAAGAGCGTCATCACCCTGGGGAAAATTGCATTTCCTTACCGTTGCTTCTCTGCCCCTGGTTTTGTCATTACTTCCACTTTCTTCCCGAAGAGGAAAGAGGAAGTAAACAAAGACCACTTGGCCCATTCAGTGGCCATTTTTATTGCACCGCTTTTCTTGTACACAGCAGGAAATGGTGGCACATTCCATTTTTTTAAAAAATCGGATGTAAATGGGTGTATTTTGTAACAGAAAGAAGGCAAGAGGGAGCAGGAGACACATGGGAGGCATGTGACAGCGTCATCGAAAGGACCTGCGAGCATCTGTAATTGGGGAATAACGAGCATGCAATAAAATGCTCGTCTGATGATGCTCACTGTCAAACTCTAAACTTTAATATATGTTCTGTTTACTTGTGAGTAGACATGCTTACTTATGAGTACACATGGAAAGGCTTGGTATGGATGCTGTCTGAAAGTGCTGCTGAGTGATTCAATCTTGTTTACTTTTGCAGGAGCCCTTGTCGTGCTTACTTTTGAGTGGCTTCAATTCAGTAATGACAACATTTTGGTCTCACCCACTCTGGATTTGGCCAAGCCCCCCCCCCCCCGAGATGGAATGTGGTCCCCTGAGACCCCCCTCCCATCTTTGTGTGGGGCTACTACTAAAAAAAACCGGGTGGGCCCAGTAAAAAATAGGAAGGGGTAACTAAAGGTGGAACATTTCCTGGGATCCACAGCTTGTGGGGTTTTTTTTTTGTACAGGTACCCTGGGGAACAGGAGAGCCCAAGGGCAGTGTTTTGGCAACTTGGCTTACGCATTTAGCCAACTGGGTGATCATGAAGCTGCTGGGGAAAGTTACCTCCACATGCTCCAGGCCTTCAAGGACTCAGGTGAGGAAAGGGCTGTGGAAATGGGAAGCAAGGAAGAGACTTCCAGGCCAAGTGGAGGTCCAGCCCCACAACTCCCTCCCAGGGCAAAGGTGCCTCCAGAGGGCCCTAATCAGTGTGCAGAGACAGCAAAGGTAGGTCCAAACTTCTGTGGCTGCAGGAGATGCCCCTTCCCTGAGGCACTTCCTGTTTCAGTTCCTTGTTTGTAAAATAAGACCCCAATATCCAATTTTTTTTTATTTTTATTTATAATATTTATATATTGCTCCCTATTCAGAATTTTGGAGCAGTGGACAAAATAAAATAAGAATAAAAAACAGAATAAAACACTTTAAAAGTAGATTTTTTTTTTAAGGAAAGAAAGTGCAAAATAAGCCACAACTGGTCTTTAAGGGAAGGCTTCCTGGAACAATGATGTTTTTAGGAGGTGCCGGAAGGAATACAAAGTTGCAGCCTGCCTGACCTCCAGAGGCAGGGAATTCCATAGGATGGGGGCCACCATGCTGAAGGCTCTTCCCCTGGTGGACTCCAATTGGATGATAAGTCTATGTGGAATGACCACGAGCATGCCCTTGGATGACCTCAGTGGCAGTGGCATAGGGTGACCAGATAAAATCCAGGTCAGGGACCCTGCCTTCTTTTGTATATGGTCACTCTAGTATAGTGCCTGCACCTTTAACTGTTGTGATGAAGAGGGAATTTCACCAGGAACTAATTGCATGCAAATGACTCTGACTGAAATTCCCCTTTCTCTACAACTGTTAAAGTTACATGAGCCCTGACCTGGATTTTATCTGGTCACCCTACAGTGGCAGGTTGATAGGGGAGAAGGCGCTCTCTTAGGTATCCTGGTCCCAAGTTTGGATCCTTACCCCTCTTGGCTAATAAAAGCTAGCAGGGATGGAACAACTGGCTGGGCCAGGGAAGTGATTAATGCCTCTTTGCAAGAGGGAGTGGTCCTGGGCCTCCTGAAACAGGCGGTAGTAAGACCACTCCTGAAGAAATCCTCCTTGGACCCTGAAAATCTTAATAACTACAGGCCAGTAGCAAATGTTCCATTCCTGGGCAAGGTCCTTGAGCAGGTGGTTGTGAGCCAGCTCCAGGCACTCTTGGATGAGACTGATTATCTGGATCTATTTCAGTCAGGTTCCAGGCCTGGCTTTGGTATGGAAACAGCCTTGGTCGCCCTGTATGATGACCTATGTCGGGAGAAAGACAGGGGGAGTGTGACTCTGTTGATTCTCCTTGATCTCTCAACGCCTTTCAATACCATTGACCATGGTATCCTTCTGGGACGACTGGCTGAGTTGGGAGTGGGAGGCACTGCATTGCAGTAGATCCTCTCCTACTTGGATAGGCGGCTCCAGAAAATGGTCTTGGGGAACATTGCTTGGTCCCGAGGATTCTCCAGTATGGGGTTCCGCAGGGGTCAGTCTTGTCCCCCATGCTGTTCAACATCTTCATGAAACCATTGAGTGCAGTCATCTGGAATTTTGGAGTGCGTTGTCATCAGTATGCTGATGACACGCAGCTCTATTTCTCCTTTTCATCTTCATCAGCTTAGGCTGTGGACGTGCTGAACCGGTGCCTGGCTGTGACAATGGACTGGATGAGGGCTAATAAACTGAAACTCAATCCAGACAAGACTGAGACGCTGTTATTGGGTGGTTCTGCTGACCGGATGGAGGGTCTTTAACCTGTTCTGTATGGGGTTGCACTCACCTTGAAGGAGCAGGTTCGTAGCTTGGGGTTTTTCCTAGAACCATCTCTGTCACTTAAGGCTCAGGTTGCCTCGGTGGCACGGAGTGCGTTCTACCAACTTTGGTTGGTGGCCCAGCTACGTCCCTATCTGGACAGGGATAACCTGGCTTCAGTTGTCCATGCTCTGGTAACCTCCAAGTTAGATTACTGCAATGCACTCTACGTGGGGCTGCCTTTGAAGACGGTTCGGAAGCTGCAGCTTGTGCAAAATGCAGCCACCAGATTGATAACAGGAACCAGAAGGTTTGCGCATATAAGACCTACTTTGGCCCGCTTGCATTGGCTGCCTGTATGTTTCCGAGTCCGATTCAAGGTGCTGGTTTTAACCTATAAAGCCTTACACGGCTGGGGACCACAATACCTGATGGAACGGTTTTCCTGACGTGAATCTACCTGAACGCTACGTTCAACATCTAAGGTCCTCCTCTGAGTGCCTACTCCGAGGGAAGCTTGGAGGTCGGCAACAAGGGAGAGGGCCTTCTCTGTGGTGGCCCCCCCCCAATTGTGGAACGATCTCCCTGACGAGACCCGCCTGGCGCCAACATTGTTATCTTTTCAGCGCCAGGTCAAGACTTTCCTCTTCTCTCAGGCATCTAGCAATATCTGATGATCCTGGGCCTGTTTTGTTTTTAGGTTTATAGCTTTTTAAAGTTATTATAGTAGTTTTAAAGATATGTGTATGTTGTGTGTATATTGTTTTTGCTGTTTTAATTTTTGTATATTGTTTTAAATTGTTTTAATCTAATGTAAACTGCCCAGAGAGCTTCTACTATGGGGCGGTATACAAATGTAATAAAATAAATAAATAAATAAGCTAAATAAATTTAGGGCTTTGTATATTAGTACAAGAACCTTAAACCTGGACCGGTAGCAAATATGCAGCCAGTATCCCCCACCCTTCCCTTCCCTTGTGTGAGGCCTTAGCCAAAGGGTCAAACCTCTGGGCAGCATCCTTCAGCAGGCACCTGGAGGCACCTGGGGAATTGTTGCCAGGGAAGTCAACATTTGGAAGCATAAGATATTTGTAAAACTCTGGCTAGCAGCAGAGCACAATACACATTTTAAATAACACTATATTGTCTTGTGTTTCCCTGGCTATTGGTGGAATTGGATAGCAGGGTGTTCTATCAATGCAGGGCCGTGCCACCATTTTGGCCTAGAGCTTTCAAGTCGGGCATCAGAGCATGTGGGTGGTTTCATCGTCCCTGCCTCCATCACTGGCTCATGTTGTTGCAGTGAGTCAGAGAACTAATTCTTCTGACCTTCAGATGTAACACCACCATGTCTCCCCCCAAGTAGACTCCTCCTGTATATCCACAGATGACCTTCAAGGCCAGTGGCAAGCTTGCGAAGGGCTGGGTTCATCACACTTCCACCTGGGGAACCCCGGAAAGGCCATTTTGTATTATAAAGAGGCACTATCTTTGATCTCTAAATGCCAGGTAAGGTTTGTCGAATATGGCTCTGTGTTTAAGAGCGTCATCACCCTGGGAAAATCGCATTTCCTTACCATCACTTCTCTGCCCCCACTTTTGTCCTTCATTACTTCCTCTTTCTTCCCAGAGAGGAAAGAGGAAGTAAACAAAAACCATGTGGCCCATTGAGGGGCTGTTTATATCATGCCACTTTTCCTGCATGTAGCAGGAAATGGCGGCACATTCCGTTTTTAAAAAAAGTCAAGTTAAAGGGGGTCTATTTTGTGACGGAATAACAAGCAGAAGGAGTGGGAGGCACGCGATGTAGTCTAAAGGTCGTGCGCACATCCGTAAGTGGGCAGTAGTGAGTGTGTAATAAAATACTAGTCTGATGACGCTCTAAATATCAGCTTTATTTTGATTGACCCGTTTGATTGACCCATTACAGCTGCTCCAGAATTTCAAATAATTGAGTCTGTTGAATATTTGTGTCAGGTGAACAGGTGGTCACTGCATATTATTGCTGCTGTTTCCAAGATGAGAAGTGAAAAGAAAATCCTAAAGGTGATGTCGGAGTTCCACCTTCCTGGCTGGACCCTCTGATTTTGCTCCTTAAAGATATACTGCCTCTTTAAGAGCCACACTGTCCCTCTTGGGACCCAAGTTTCCACCTGTTCTTTATTCCCCTCTCCGTAGCATGGGGCCTGAGCTGTAGGCGAGTGTGAAATGGAATCTCCAACACAGAGGTTTTAAACCAAAAAACTCTTTACTATTCCAACCATAGTAAGGCATACTGGCTTAAGGTATTTACACACATAGAGCTGTTACCTACAAAGGCAATAAAAACAAACAAACAGAAATAAAACCGCAGTCTCATCTGGCTTGGCTACTTAGTACTTGGTATTTCAATCCAGCTTTTCTTCATTGAGCTCTGGGTCCCTCCCAGCGCCCAATTATCTTGTCTCGCTCTGGGATGGCTCAATCCTCCATCCCCAAGGACTTGAATCTCTTCTTCCCTCCCTTCCTCAGGTTTTTCTTTTTTTAAAAAATACTCCCTCTAACTGACCAGACAGCCTTTCTCATTGGCTCTCTGGCTAGCTCTTTCTATTGTCTCTCTGTTCCCGCTTTTCTAGTTTGAACTGCTAACTGCTGTGTTAATTGTTAAACTAATCAGGAAACCTTTTGAGCATATGTTAATCTTACTCTGAAATGTCTTCCCCCCATTTGCACTTCCATACCTTCAAGCTAAACTAACCAGGACACCTCCTGAGTGTATGCTGATTCTTAACAGTTTACTCATTGTACATACATTTTAATTCCTTACATCCAATTTAACCCTTGATAATACAGTTAAACCTTCACAGATGACCTTTCCTAGAAATAACAAGTGGCTATTAAAGATGTATGTTGACTCCTTCTTAAAAGACAGCTCCATTCCTTCAGGGCTAAAACCCAAAAACTGAGCTTCACAGTGCTAATTGCCTGGTTATAGCTAGATAGTTAATCAACCTTTTAAAAAAGAAACCTGAATCTGTTGACTTCCCTAAGACTAGAGCACACCATAGGTATATTTTCCTTACCTATAGGATGTCTCAGAAACAGCTCCAGAGCGAATCGTGAACAAACTTACAGATGCCCTCCAGTTCAAACTGTCTATGAATAGCCGGTTCTTCCCTGGCGATGGGATTATGCCATCTGCTCCCATGGTGAGTTCCTAATCTGCTGTTTTATACGTCAATCTTTTAAAAAGGTGGCTGTGCCATCAAGTCATGATGACTCTGGATTATCTCCAGGATCTGAGGCAGGATGCCTGTCTGAATAGCAGTTGTTGGGGGACATAAGCAGGGGGGTGTTGCTATTGCATGAGAGCTACAGTGCCCTTTACAGACTTTCCTGTCTCCCTGCAGGCTTACAGGAAAGTCCTTTTTGGCGAACACCTGAAGACGGCTTCTGTTATGTAAGGATTTTAGTTAGGACTCTGTCTTTGTCTCTCTCCTCAGAAGCACTGTCCTACCTCCCAGGCCCCAAGCCAGGTCCACTTTGCGATGTCGCTGCATCACAAGAAAGAGAACCTCCCTCCGGCGGTATGCCACCGAAACGAGTCGTAAGTAGGAGAGCACACCGGCCACAGCACCACTCTGCTCCAGTGGCCTCTCTCCTTTTGTTTATCTGACTACTTTGCTTTTCACAGGTGAAGGTGGATATTAAATAAACAATCCTGGATCATGGCATGTGTTTAGCAAGTATTGAGTTCACCACCAACAACAGCAAATAAATAAATAAATAAAATAAATAAATAACACCCATGGTTGCTACATGCTGGCAGTGCCACACCTTCTGGGACCAGGATAAACACTTCTGCGTTGTCTGAACGCAACACTTCTAAGCCCCGTCTCCCACTTTGTCACTGTTTGTAGGTCTGCTGTGCAACAATGCCGCCAAGCACAGCCCGTTGAGAAGCTTCCTGTCCCTGCCCCATTGAATCAGAGAGCACTTCAGTGTGGCGAAGTTGCGGTCCCTCAGACTAACCAGCTGCAACCACAGCAAGCAGGACCTGGGGCATCAGGTAAGCCGCCTTCTTGGTGTTTTCCCCCCTAATCCTGCTTTCTCAGCCTGTAGGAAGAGTAGTTTTCCCCCTGACATGGAGATGGTGTCTCAAGTCAAACAACAGGCCCAGCCATAGTTCAGGAACCTGAACTGAGTTGGAGTTTACAAACTGTGGTTTCTGCTAACTGTGGTTTGGTGCGATGTCAGAATTGACAAACCAGAGATGTAGCTCTCCATCTCAGAGATCACTGCACTTTGAGACGGGAATGCTCTTCACCGTGTTAAGCTTGTTATAAATTTGGAAGATCAAATTATGGCTGTGGTTTTAAACTATGGTTAGCAGAAACCATAGCTAAGTCAGATGTGTGAATAGAGCCAGCATTGCTGTGAAGAGCTTCACCTGCTGAATTTATGCTTGTCATAGAACTGTCAAAAGCACAGGAGCCCTGCCAGAAGTGACTTTTTAACATTCAACCCCATTGCTGTGTGTCTATAACTCAGAAAATGCAATGAGAGCTGGTCCAGGAGACTATAGAGGTAGAGCATTAGATTTTTGTGGATGCATGCCCGAGAGTTGGGTTCAAATCCCTGCTTCTTGGGTGGCAAGGGCTGTGGGACCAGCCTTACCTTTCACAGGGCTGCAAGGGCAAAATGGGGTCAGTGGACAGAGCCACCTCCTTGCTTCCTAAGCCTCTGTCTTCCTGTAGCTGCAGCTGCGCTGACAACCCAGGCAAGCAGGGCTTCCACATTTGGCATTCCGAATGGACACGCAGTGCTGGTCAGCAATAGCATGGAAGACCCCACACGGCCCATGGTCTTTCCTGACTCTTACGCCCAGGCGCAGGCCAACAGGTGAGCTCAGAAGCAACAGCTTTTCCTGGAAGATTTGGCCATTGCAGTTGTCCATAATTTGCCTAAAGAAAAGTGTTCAAAAGATTTGTCATCTGTTGCTTAAAACAGTCATTCTTGCACACCACTTGAACATGGTTGGAGGTACCAGGAGGCCACTTAAAATTTGTTGTTGAAATTAAACAAAGCACATGCGTAACTCATATTTTAATAACCAGTTTTTAATATTTTAATAAACATGCCCTTACCTTTAACTGGCAAATTGTTTTGGTGGTGGAGGGGGAGGAAATTTGTAGACTGCTCTACTATCATCTTAGGAAAACCACAGGCCATTGGCCAGGGCCTTCTTAGTCTGTTGGATCATCAGGCCCTGGCCAAAATTGTCTTGGCCTTCATCACCAGAAAGAAAGAAATCAAGGCAGAGCCAAGTACAAGTACGATTGACTGTTCCGCAATTTCTGGTTTAAAGTATTTAGGGTGTAGTCCTATCCATTGTACCTCCAATGCTCAGAAGCCCCCAAACTCAGAGGTTTCTGATCATGGCGAGAGAAGTCTTCACCGCCCTGTCCTTCTGCCCTGCATTTTTTTACTAGAATAGCCTTTTTTTGTCCATCTAGCAACAGTGTTTCAGAAGGGGCTGGAAGAGACTCAAGACAGCTCGCGTCTGGGCTTCTCCGGCCTCCTTCCCTCTCTGCCCAAAGGCCTCCTTTCCTCCCTCCCCGAGGTTGCTTTCCTGACCTCGGATGGCAGCTGCTGTGTCTTTTCCATGGCAACTGCAAGGCTGCTGCGGAGGGGGGCGGATCCCTGGCTCCCCCTTTTGAGTTCGGAGGGCTGTCTCCAACCCCAGTATCCTATGGCCACTCAGACAATGGGGCTGTCTATACGCTTTGAAAGCCCCGTGGTCATTGCACGGTGGCACTGCATTGGTTATATGATGCAGCAGCCACCTTACAGCCATTGTAGTGCTTTCCCGTGAAGGTGCGAATTTAAAAAGTCAGGGACTTTACCCTGATATTTCCACTGGAGTGAGGCAAGTAGATCACATCTGCCATCTGACCATACTCTGGCATCATGTCAGGTGTTCCTGGGCAGTTTGCAACCCGATTGGTCACTGGGCCCACCTGGGCAGAGGGCCGGGCCGACAAACTGAATGGCTGCCAGAAAGCCCATGCCCTCCCTCTGCGTTGGGATTAGCTGCCTCCACCCCACAGCAGAGAAAGCGGGGGGAGGGTGTTCCCCCTAAATGTGGTGGCCACCCTGCGCTGTTAAGATAGGCCCAATGTCTAGGGACCGTAGGATTGTTCCCTGACTAGTTTTTTGCAATGTACAAAAATGTACAATGTACAAAAAGTACATTCTTCTTCGTGGTCTCTGTGCATCACACATATGGGCTCGCGCCGATGCCGAGCCCGCTTCGGGAACTTCCTTAGCTAGCTTAGATTTTGGCGGGAACCCCTCCCCCCACCGTCCTATCGCGCATGCTCAGGGTTCCCGCCTACCTCAGTTCTTCTTCGACCGCTCACTGATTGCCTCGCGGGGGACTTCCTCTCTCCGTTCGGTAGTTTTTTCCTTGGAAGAGAACGAGATAAGAGTTAGCTTAGATTATTAGTTTAGTTACTTAGTTAGTTCGTAGTTTTTCTAGTTATATTTCAAAAAAAAAAATTTTTTTTCTATATATCTTAGCATTTTTTATTTTGTACTGTTTTATGGCGACCACAGCCTTATTTAAACGTTGCGTGAGGTGCCGGGCTAAACTGGCCCTCACGGACGGTCATTCGCTGTGTGTCGTGTATCCTGGAGAGGCCCACGTTGTTGAGACGTGTGCTCTCTGCATGAGTTTTTCGCGCCAGACCAGGCGCAATAGGGCTGACCGCCTTCGCAGTATCCTTTGGAGTCGGGCGCTGGAGGCTTTGGACGTTCCTAGCCCCATGGAAACCCAGGCCTCGACTTCTGGGGAGCGCGGCCGCCAGGCTGTTAGTCGCTCGAGCCCAGCAACCCCTCGCTCACCGTCCCCTTCGGTAGCAGCGCAGGCTCCTCCGCATAAGAAGCCCAAGCCGTCGAAAAAAGAATCTTCTAAATCGAAGAAACAAAAACCGAAACCGGCGAAGGCGTCAGTACCGGCCACGAAATCTCGGTCGATACCGATGGAAGCTGGACCTCAGGCAAATCTGCCTCTGATGCCAAGACGATCCCCAGCGGTATCGGAGCCGGCAGCACGATTGTCATCGACGTCGATGCCAAAGCCGAGAAAGTCATCCTCGGCTTCAGCGATCCCCTCGCTACCGATCTCGCCTCAGCCTACTTCGGCCTTGTCATTGAGAAAAAAGTCTGCAAAGTCGTCCTCGACATCGAGACCGACGCTTCCCTCGGTAACGACATCGGCTTCAAAACCAGCGAGGGCACGGTCGACCTCCACTCCGGGCACAAGGTTGAAGCCAGCGGTGGCAAAGTCTACCTCCTCGTTACCGAGGACTCCACCTGGCCCACGTTCTCCGGGAGCGCTACCGGCTCTTCTGCTGGATCCTCCAACGGTCCCACTGTCGCCACCGATAGAACTCTTCTCTGATGTGGAAGTTATAGGCACCGATTTGGATGTTCGTCCGGAGCTGCCTTCCCCGGTGCAGTCACAGACCTCCATGTCTCAGGCCTCTCATCGTGCTTCGGCAGCTCGTTACCGACGCTCACGGTCACGATCTCGTTCGAGAGACTGGGACAGATACTCTGATCAATCCCAGCACTCGTCCAGATCCTCGAGGCACTCTCGATACCGAGCCCCGGCGGCTTACCGCTTCGACCCCTATACCGGACAGCGCCTAACAGCTGATCCTCTGCCGGCCTCCCAGCCGCCACCTCAGACACGGCACTCTCCTACTCGGCACCGTGGAAAAACGGCCTCAACAGCGTTACAGCCAGCACTACCTTTGCCACAAGTGGAATTACCTACTCCGTCTTCTCCGCAATCCATCGAGGACTACGCTTCGGAGACATCCTCGGTAGCGTCTGCCGCCCGGTCCATTCCGTCCCCTCCGGAGGGTGTGGCCACTACAGACCGAGCTTCACCGTCGATGGAGCACAGTAGCTTTGCGGAGCAGATGTTGAGAATGGCTCAGTCCCTCGGAGTGGAGCACCAGCTGCCACAGGACGATGTCGATGACAACATCTTCGACGTCATGTACACAGAACCAACACCACAACTTACTCTGCCAATGGTCAAGACCATATTGAAGAGTCTAAAACAGCCATGGCCTAGTCCTTCGACGATGGGTCACACATCGAAGCGGCTCGATGCGCTTTATAAAGTGAAGGAATCGGATGCGCCGTTCCTCTTCGTTCATCCGAAGCCTAATTCCATCGTTGTGGAAGCAGCTCAGGGCCGCTCCACTAGAACTCATTCTACGCCAGCCGACAAGGAGGGGCGTAAGCTGGACGCTATCGGGAGACGAGTCTATTCTGCTGGGGCACTGGTAGCCAAAGTTTCCAACTATCAGGCCATGATGGCCCGATATCAGTTGTTCTTAAGGGAAAAAATAGCCTCCTTGACAGACTATCTTCCGGAAGATCGACGGGAGCTGGCACGGCTGTTCCAGGCCGAGGCTACTCGCCTTTCCAAACAACAGCTCACCACGTCTCGTCACCAAACCGATGTGGCATCCAAAGCACTTGTCGCAGCAGTGACCCTTCGTTGCCATGCATGGCTGAGATCCACGTCCCTGCCGCAGGAAATGCGTAGTCGAATTGAAGACTTGCCGTTTGATGGTGAGGGGCTATTTAATTCACAAACGGATGCCAATATGGACACAATCCACAAGGCAAAAATGACAGCCAAGAAGATGGGGTTCCAGACTGCCCTACAGCCTGCATATAGACCGCGTAAATGGTATAGGCCAGTCCCGTTCCAGCCCCGTCAGCAACAGGACCGGCAACAAAGATACCAGCCACAAGCCGCACAATACCAACCGCGAAAACCGTCTTCTCGGTTCCACCAGACTCGCCCTAGGGCTGACCAGGCCCCTAAACGGCGTCTTTGACTTCGCACACTACCCCCCAGAGCATTATCGATTTGGCGACACCCTATCTCATTATCACAACGCATGGGCTGCCATTACAACGGACAGCTGGGTGTTGTCCATCATCACTGGGGGCTACAAAATAGAGCTGCGAGTCCCTCCTCCTCTGGGCACTGTGAGAGTAACGCCACCGTCCCCCCCCCCTTGTTACGGGAAGTAGCAACCTTACTGCAGAAGGGGGCAATTACACGAGTTCCACCATCTCGGATCCGCCATGGCTTTTACTCCAGCTGTTTCACAGTACCAAAGAAGGACGGGGGCCTCCGCCCTATTATGGATCTCAGGCGTCTCAACCGGTTCATCAAGACCAAGAGGTTCCGAATGATCACACTGGCATTGATACTCCCATTGCTCAGGAAAGGCAGATGGTTCACGTTGATAGACCTCAAGGATGCCTACTTTCACATTTCCATTCACCCCCTGCACCGCAAATATCTAAGATTCGTGGTGGGGCACCGTGTGTATCAATTTGCCGTCCTTCCGTTTGGTCTGAAGACGGCCCCCAGAGTGTTCACCAAATGCATGGGGGCAGTTTGTGCACACCTGTGGGCGATGGGGATAGAACTGTATCCATACTTAGATGATTGGTTGGTCGTTTCCCCATCGCAAGACCAAGCTCTTTCAGACATCCAACTAGTAGCTCGGACTCTATCCTCGTTGGGCCTGCAGATCAACGCGGAGAAGTCGGTTTTTCAACCCACCAGAACTCTTCAGTTCATAGGAGTCCTGCTGGACTCGCTCTCGGGCAGAGCATTCCTCCCACAGAACAGAGCAGAGGCCATCACGGCCATGGCAGTGAGAGTACGGCTCAGAGCCCGATCAACGGCACTCACCATCCTAAGGTTGCTGGGTTTCATGGCGGCATCAGTTTTCGTCGTCCGTTGGGCGAGACTCCACATGCGCCCACTGCAGCAGTTACTTCTTCGGCACTACGATCCAACTGCTGGGCTGGGGGGCCCATTACAGGGACCTAACCGTACAGGGAAAGTGGTCCTCGGCGGAAAAGCGCCTCCACATAAATTTTCTCGAGCTTCTCGCAGTGAAGAGGGCTCCCCATGCGTTTCAGGGTCACCTGCGGGGACGTCATGTCCAAATCCTGACGGACAACACTACGACAGTGTGGTACCTCAACAAGGAGGGGGGGACGCGATCCCCAGACTTGCTGCATCTGACCAGGAACATTCTTCTTTGGGCGATTCCCAGGCATATTCGCATTTCTGCCCTTCACATAGCGGGAACAGACAACGTCACAGCGGATGCCCTCAGCCGGACCTTTGCAGAAGTCCACAAGTTGGCAGCTAAAACCACAGCTAGTGCGTCGCATCTTCGCCCGTTGGGGTCCACCAGACGTAGATCTGTTTGCGACACAAGAAAACACAATTTGCCGAGCCTTCTGTTCCAGAGCAGGGATAGGAGCGACGTCCCTGGGGGACGCATTCACGTACCGCTGGTGCAACGGCCTCTTCTACATCTTCCCTCCATTTCCGCTGATAGGGCGGGTCATAGCACGGATTCTGCGCCACAAAACCAATGCGATTCTCATAGCGCCGTGGTGGCCGCGACAGCCGTGGTTCACCACTCTCCTAAGACTGGCCGGCCCTCGTGTATGGAAGCTCCCGACCGTGCCGGACATATTATCAAGGAAGGAGGGTCAGATTCTTCACCCAGAACCGGACAGCCTGAAGCTCACGGCATGGAGGCAATTAACTTTACCTCCTGAAATCCGAACCATACTAGAGTCGGCAAGAAAGCCAGCTACCAGGATATCCTATCAGAGGAAGTGGGACAGATTCAGAAAATTTGCTTTAGCTTCTGGATTTGACCATCTTTCGGGACCCATCTCAGGAGTCCTCTCCTTCCTATATTCGTTACATGAGGCGGGCCTTACTCCAGCGTCCATTAAAGTGTACCTGGCTGCAATCTCTGCCACTCACGATTCTGTTAATGGGTTTTCAGTGTTTACACACCCACTGTCTAAAGCATTTTTGGAAGGACTTCACAACATTTCACCTCCCCTTCGGCCGCCGGTTCCACAGTGGTCACTTTCCCTGGTCTTAGGTGTATTAATGACCAAGCCCTTCGAACCGCTGGCGACAATCGATATTCGCCTACTGACTTTTAAAACTGTCTTTCTGGTTGCCATCACGTCCGCCAGGCGGGCATCAGAACTCACTGCGTTGTTTGTTGATCCCCCATATACCCAGTTCTTTAAGCACAAGGTTGTCCTGAGAACAGGGCCCACGTTTACTCCTAAAGTTTCATCAAGTTTTCATCTTAATCAAGATATTGTTTTACCGACGTTTTTTGCTGCATCTACGGACCCGTTGGTCTCGACTCTACATGCCTTAGATGTTCGCCGGGCCTTGGCGTTTTACAAGTCTCGGTCAGAGGAATATCGCAAATCTAGGCAATTGTTTGTCTGCTACGGCGGAAAGAATAAAGGTTTACCAGTTTCTGCGCAACGCCTCTCAGCGTGGATTGTTGACACTATCCTTCTCGCCTACCGGCTAGCTGGGAAAGAGCCTCCATCTGTGGTGAAGGCCCACTCCACTCGGGCGCAAGCGGCATCCACCGCTTCCTTGCAAGGGGTTTCAATTCCTGATCTTTGCAAAGCCGCAACCTGGTCGAACGCCTCGACGTTCATTAAGCATTACAGGCTGGACGTTCGAGCTAGACAAGAAGGTTCTTTCGGCAGGGCTGTCCTGTCGTCAGTCTGTTTATAACGTCTCAGCGTGCCTACCCACCTCCTCTGGTAAGTAGCTGATTACTCGCCCATATGTGTGATGCACAGAGACCACGAAGAAGAAATGCAGGTTGCTTACCTGTAACCGTAGTTCTTCGAGTGGTCATCTGTGCAGTCACACAACCCACCCACCGTCCCCTCTTGGCACCGCTTTCGTTGTCCAGAGGTCTTTCAGCATGCTCTTAGTTGTGGTAGTCTTCTTTAATGATATTGTTTGTTATTTCGCACTCTCGGTTGCGAGGCCAAGCGGTCTCATAGAACTGAGGTAGGCGGGAACCCTGAGCATGCGCGATAGGACGGTGGGGGGAGGGGTTCCCGCCAAAATCTAAGCTAGCTAAGGAAGTTCCCGAAGCGGGCTCGGCATCGGCGCGAGCCCATATGTGTGACTGCACAGATGACCACTCGAAGAACTACGGTTAGAGGTAAGCAACCTGCATTTCCCTGACTAGTTTTTTGCAATGTACAAAAAGTAACAAACTCCTTGCATTCTTTCCATCCATCACCATTCTGCCCATATCTGGCTTAATTCTGATATCATGCTAAACCAAGGCTTCTCCAACGTGGTGCCCATGGAGTTCTGCCATGGTTAGGGTGACCAGATAAAATCCAGGTCAGGGCTCATGTAACTTTCACAGTTGTAGAGAAAAGGGAATTTCAGCCAGTGTCATTTGTATGCAATTAGTTCCTGGTGAAATTCCCTCTCCATCACAACAGTTAAAGTTGCAGGGACCCTGCTTTCTTTTGTATATGGTCATTCTAGTATAGTGCCTGCAACTTTAACTGTTGTGATGAAGATGGGATTTCACCAGGTACTAATTGCATACAAATGACACTGGCTGAAATTCCCTTTTCTCTACAACTGTTAAAGTTACCTTGAGCCCTGACCTGGATTTTATCTGGTCAGCCTAGCCATGGTGCACCTGAGGCTCCCTTGCGACCATTTTTTAAAACCCTTTTTAACACAGGCTCAGAGGCACTCTGGGGAAACCTAAGATGGTGAGTAGGTGGGGCTGTGTTTTGCAGCTCACCAAACTAACCTGAAAAAAGGCCTTTTAAAAAGAAACCTCTTCTCATTGTTGCATAAATTATGCTATTCCCAGGTGTCCAAAGTCCAGATATGAAACACTTGACGAAAGACCTCCTGAAGCTTTGGAAACTAATTTATTATTCTGCGCAGAATAGGTGACCAGTGGGCGCTCTCGCTGCCTTCCAGAGTCACACCGCGCCAAGGTTCAAACAAATACTTTTATATATCAGATGTCACATAACATTAGCCCTCATCCCATTGGTTTATAGCCCCAAAAACATCATTTCCGGCTACTGCTACTCTCGAGTAGACCTGAGTAGTGGCCAGACGTGGCATTGCATTGCCATGTGCTATTTTACTTGTACCCAGAGATGCTTTGCAACGTCTCTCCACTTCTATCATTCCCTTATATGGTCATTTTGTCTCTCCAGGTGTGCCATGGTCACATCTGGATGAGTCACACTCCTGGTTACAATGGAGTCTGACCTGGAGAAGAAGGAGCATTGGCAATATTGACAAGCTCCTAGTTCTTGTGCCGCCAAATCACTTGCAAGCAGCTTGACTTTTGCAGAAATGGATACAATGGACAGGCAGTGGGGAATGGGGCTTTGGGGTGCTGTGTGTGGACGGTTTGGGTGTGCGTATTAGCGAACACATGTAGGATGCGTGTAAGATGCGTGTCGGGAAATGGACGTGTTTTGGGGTGCAAATCATAGATCTGTTCAGATTTTTACAACATCATCAGCACATGGAAAGCTACGATGGGACTGGGAAAGGGGGGAATGTGCATTTTAGTGGTGATCCCAAGGTGTGTGAGAGAGACTTGGTAGTCAGGGAGCAAAGTTTCTTAGGCTGGCCCTGGATGAGTTGGCAGGGGGAGAGAGAGAGAGAGAGAGAGAGAGAGAGAGAGAGAGAGAGAGAGATGGGGGTGGAGGTTGGCTGGCAGAGGGAAGGGGGAAATGGGTTGAATTGTTGGAGCAGAAATTAGTTGATTAATTGAGCAGAAATTGATTTTGGAGAGAAATTGGTTTGGGGATAATCTTCCTCTTAATTGGCAAGCCAGGATCATAAATAGTAATTTGACGTAAATTTGCAATCCACAGTTTGTGCTTATTATAGTTTGATGTGATGGTATGGCACTACTGAGGCCATGTTGCATTGGCCCTTGTGATCCGAAATCCCACACTTGCTTTCGTCCTGAGTAATCCCCATGGAAAGGAGTGCAAATATGGGGTTTGAAACCTCACGGGGCCGCCCCCTCAGCGCCCTGTTCCCTCCCCCCCCGGTTGTTTCCTTCCTCCCCCGCCCTGCTGCCAAAGAGAAAGGAGTCGTGGGGGGGGGAGTCAGTTCCTCGCTCCATTTCTTTAAATTTTTTTTACCCTTTTTGTTGTAATGCGCAGCCCCACGGAGGCGGCCCGGCAGCCATTCGGCTCGCTGGCCCACCCCCTCCCCCTGTCCATGCCAATGGCAACCAATCAGGAGTCATCATTGGCTGGGCCACACCTCTGCTGTAACACTGGAGCAAGGCGACAGACGACAAATGCACATCTGCGCCTTGTTCAGAGGAAAAAGTCAGGGTAAGTCCCCGACTCTTTTAAGGCGGAGCTTCGGGGGAATGCCCTGGGATGGCTTTGCAATGGCAGCTGCATCATACAAGTGACCTGCTGCCACTGCGGATCCACCCCGGGGCTTTCCCCTTGTCAAGCTGTGTCCTGGGAGGGCTGACCAGATGGAAAATGACAGCAGACACACAGCTCTAAACTGCTTGTAGTTTGGTTCTAAACTACCTAGAGTTCTAAACTATAAATGATATGAACCATGATTTGGTGTAATATCTAAACTGAATCATTAACTTTAAAATTTTAATAATCAAAAAGAACATAAGAAGAGCCCTGAGGCTGGATCAGACCAAGGTCCATCTAGTCCAGCACTCTGTTGACACAGTGGCCAGCCAGCTGTTGACCAGGGACCCACAAGCAGGACATGGTGCAACAGCATCCTCTCACCCATGTTCCCCAGCAACTAGTGCATACAGGCTTACTGCCTCTGATACTGGAGGTAGTACATAGCCATAAGGATGAATAGCCCTTGATAGCCTCCTCCTCCAAGAATTTGTTTAGCTCCCTTTTAAAGCTATCCAAATTGGTGGTCATCACTATATCTTGTGGTAGCAAATTTCATAATTTAATTATGCACTGTCCTGAATCAATCAGCTTCATGGGAACATCAGCGCAAAAATAAAATAGCATCAAGATAAAACAAATACAGGTACAAACATCTGAAAGGCACACAGAGTCCCGGAGCATGGCCCGAAGGCACCCACAGCAGACACCTTGTTAAAGTTAAGCGTGACTGGTCAATGCTAGGAAGGGAGGCTACCTGGGAACCCTAGATGTAAACTGCCTTAAAATAAATAAATGTTAAAAACAAGGTGGAAAAAGGACCATTTGGAGAAGTCCAATTTCCCACAGATCTATCCATCCACTGCCTATCTTCTCAATGTCTTACATTTGCAAACAATGCCCCCTCTCAAAAAAACACACCACATGATAATTTTATGATGTACCTATGGAAACTGGGTCTCAGTGATAACCCTTATTTCCCCCCACAGCAATCTCAACACTTTTCCATACCTGGATCCCTTCTACCATGACTGCCTCCAGAATAGGAAGTTCCATCGCTCACAAAGATGTACGTACAGCAGTGTGGCTGCAGGAACGCTTGCTAAGTGGAGGCAAAATTATAATTGACCTTTGTATTATGCAAATAATAGCATTGGAAGTCAAAATTTCGTTACTTCAGACCTGCAAAACCCATGAGCCACTGTCCAGGATCTGCCTTCCTTGGTTGATCAGAGAGGGCCAGGTGTCACAGACACAGCACACAGCACCCACAGGCTACAGAGCTGAAGGGCCAGGAAATGGGCTAGAGACAACCATGCTAGGCAGCTGCTAGGAAAAGTAGGGTGGCATGGTTGTCTTGGTAAATAAGTGGCAGCAGCTGCTGGAAAGTGTGGCCCTGGATGTCTCATGGGGCTGGGGGAGGAATCTGGGAAAGCATCATGATTCCAACAAGCCCTCCCGCTGAGATGCGAGACAATAAAGAGTTCTTCTTCGTGGTCTCTGTGCATCACACACTATGGGTTCGCGCTGGCGCCGAGCCTCAACCCGGAACTTCTAAAGCCTAGAAACTCTTGGCGGGAACCCCTCCCCCCCACCGTATCATTGCGCATGCTCGGGTTCCCGCCTACCTCAGTTCTTTTTTGACCGCCTTGCTGGTTGCCTCACGGAGAACTTCTCTACTAGCGTTCGTAATTATTCATATATTATATAGCCTAGACTCTTTCTTCTCTTTCCTCTGTTCCCTCAGTCTTCCTCTTCTTGTTACTTAAAAAATAATAATAATAATAAATAAATAAATAATAAAAATATATAATCTAAACTATATATATATATATATATATATATATATATATACAATTCGTTGTACCCCTTCATTTCAATCTATCTTACTAGAACTGTCGTTCGGGGGTGACCCCACACACCCAATCTACTTCCTCCTGGTCTCCTAGTTCTCGAATTCCCCAAAATGGCGGCAACCGGAGGACAGACCGCATTGTTTAAGAACTGCACCTCGTGCAGCGCAAAGCTAACCCTTTCGGACGGCCACTCAAAATGTCTACTTTGTTTGGGCGAGACACATGTGGTGGACGCCTGTGCCCACTGCCTTAACTTCTCCTCCCCTAGCGACTCCGAAACGCCGACACGCATCGAGTTCGGCTCTTTCGGTATCGAGGAAGCCAGCAACCTAGGCATCGATGGATACCAGGGTCACATCCGCGCCCCCACACCGAAGCTTGTCAGTGTCGAAGCTTCATCTCTCCCTCTCACTGCCGGCCTCGGAGCAGGAAGTTGGGCCTTTCGACTCTCTCTCACCGCTGGCGTCACCGATACCGCCGCCGGTACCGATAACAACTGTTACAGACCGTAGCTTCCGATCTCGATCCCCAACACCCTTACGCGATTGGGACCAATTCTCTGAGCATTCTGTGCAGTCATGGACTTGTCGATCCCAACCCGATCACAGTGGGCCTCAACACCGGTTCCCCTTCGACCCATACATGGGACAGAGGCTCGGAGGGGAGGAGGAGACTTTCGCCCCCCCCCCCACGGCCACCCAGGCTATCAGCTTCAGCATCGGTACCGTCACAGAGCGCTCAGCCGCTTGAAGCACCACTAACACCGCTACCCCCTTTGGAAGTAAGGGCTCCGCTCTTGTCCCACTCCGAAGAGGACTACGCATCCGACTCATCCTCTTCAGTAGAAGCACCTCCATCAATACTGTCGCCAGAGGATGATGTGGGGATGGATAAACGGGCCTCCCCGTCGGTGGAAGTCGTTTCCTTTCAAGAACAAATGCAATGGCTGGCTCAGTCGCTGGAGTTGATATCCAGCAACCGGAGGAGCAATGCACCGATTACATATACGATGTAATGTATGGGGAATCAACAGCCACATTGGCCATGCCACTGATTCCAACTCTCCTCCGCACAGCTCAGGAGTCATGGAAGACCCCGGCGACAATGGGTCCAGTCTCCAAACGAGTGGACTCCCTCTACAAAATCCAAGAGAAGGACGCGGGCTTTCTATTGCAACACCCTAAGCCCAACTCCGTAATTGTGGAGTCAGCTCAGGGAAGATCTTCAAAGTCTCACTCAGCCCCAGTGGACAGAGAAGGGCGTAAGTTGGCAGCTTTGGGTGCAGAATCTATTCGTCAGCGGCCCTAGCTATGAAAATATCATATTACCAGGCAATGATGGCCAGGTACCACTTATTCTTGTGGGACAAAGTGGCCTCTCTCCACACCCATCTCCCCGACGACATCAGGGATGCAGCACAGGTGTTCCAACAAGAAGCGACGTCCCTAGCTAAACAGGAGCTCACAACGGCAAGGCACCAAATGGATTGCCTCTCCAAGGCAATGGTCGCGTCCATCGCCCTTAGGAGACACGCATGGCTTCGTTCATCCAATCTACCACAGGAGTCCAAAGCAAGAATTGAGGACCTCCCCTTCGATGGAGAAGGTCTCTTCAATACCACCACAGACACGACGATGGACACCATTCAAAAGGCGAAAACAACAGCAAAGAAGATGGGCTTCTACCCACCTCAGTCATACCAGCCTTATCGCCGGCGCAGGTGGCCTTGGCAGCATCCTTATCAACAGCGTTACACGCAATACAGACAACAACAGCATCAACGCTTCCATCCCGCCCCACAATCTGCTTTCCAACAGAAGAAGAGCTACCCACAGGGCAGATTTCGCCAGTCACGTGGCCGTCCGGAGGCGTCCAACAAACAACGCCTTTGACTCTCCCCGGGCAATTCTCCAACCACTCATCAGTTTCGACCACAGGCTACTACCATTCTACGACACATGGACCAAAATTACGTTGGACAAATGGGTCCTGGACATCATCTTACAGGGCTACCGCATAGAATTTGCCTCTCAACCGCCGACGGGACTACTAAAAATAACACCACCCTCGGACGTCTTGTGCCAGGAGGTGCACTCGCTACTCCAAAAGGGTGCTATTACACCAGTCAACACCTCAGAGCTGAGGACGGGATTCTACTCCCGATACTTCACAGTCCCGAAGAAGGACGGGGGCCTGCGACCCATTTTAGATCTGAGATTGCTCAACGACTTTATCCTGACAAAGAAATTCCGCATGATCACGCTGGCGGCTATTCTCCCTCTCCTCAGGCGCAACAGGTGGTTTACTCTCATAGACCTGAAGGATGCATACTTCCACATCCCCATCCACATATCCCACCAGCGCTTCCTCTGGTTCATAGTCGGGAGAGAGATCTACCAGTTCGCTGTCCTGCCATTTGGGCTAAAGACCACCCCCAGAGTATTCACGAAGTGCATGGCCACGGTCTGTGCTTTTCTCCGGTCGTCGGGAATGGAACTATACCCTTACCTAGACGACTGGCTGATAGTTTCCCCCTCCCGCCTACAAGCGGAAAGGGATGTGACCACTGCAAGGGAACTCCTGCAGGAGCTGGGCCTTTTACTCAACATCAAAAAATCCGTATTCAACCCAACACAGGTTATCCAGTTCATTGGAGTACTCCTGGACTCTACAGTCAGAAGAGCCTTTCTACCAGAAGCAAGAAGCACACGTATGTGAACTCGCCCAGAAGATTATGGGCTCAAATTCCACCAAAGTGATCACGGTACAGAAACTTTTGGGACTCATGGCTTTATCCGTGTACGCCATCAGATGGGCACGCCTGCGGATGCGGCCATTACAACAGTTCCTGTTGGCAAACTACGATCCACTCAAGAGCATGAATTGGACCAGAGTAAATGTACCCCACTCTCTCCACCATTCCCTCCGGTGGTGGACGTTGCAAGACAATCTGAACCTAGGTCTACCATTTGTAAATACGGGACCATCCAGGACGATCACCTCAGACGCCTCCCTCCTGGGGTGGGGAGCACACTGCGACCACCTCACCATACAGGGCGAATGGTCCACCCAAGAGAAAGCGCACCACATAAACCAACTGGAGCTCTTAGCGGTGAAAAAAGCACTCCAAGCCTTCAAAGACTATGTTGCCGGGCACCATGTGAGAATCGTATCGGACAATACGTCAGTCGTCTGGTACCTGAACAAAGAAGGGGGCACCGTTCCCAAACCTTCCTACAACTGACACTCCAAATCTTCAACTGGGCAATTCCCCAGGGGATACGCCTCTCTGCGATCCATATAACGGGATCACAGAACGTGCAGGCAGACACTCTAAGCTGTCATTTTCAGAGCGCCCACGAATGGTCCCTTTGCCTGAGAATCCTATCCTACATCTTCGACAGATGGGGGACCCCACACATAGACCTTTTCGCATCTGCGGACAATGCAGTCTGCACCTCCTTCTGCTCGAGAGCAGGGGTGGGAGAGGGCTCCAGGGGAGACGCTTTCAGCACTTCATGGGGAAAAGGGCTTGTTTATGCCTTCCCCCCCTTCCCACTAATCTCCAGAGTAATAGCGTCTTTACAGCGGCGACAGACAAACACCATACTCGTCACTCCTTGGTGGTCGCGGCAGGCATGGTTCGCACCCCTACTCCGCCTCTCCAGAGGAGAGTACCTTCACCTACCACCAAACCCGGATCTTATCTCCATAGACCACGGTCTTGTCCTGCATCCGGACATACGCAAACTGAGACTTACAGTATGGCGAATCCGGCACAGTGGCAGCATCTAAACCTCCTGTCTCCAGTGCATGCTATCCTGACGGAGGCCACAAAACCATCCACCAGAGCATCATACAATAGGAAATGGAAGAAGTTTGACCATTTCACCTCCACAAGAGGACTTTTGCCCCGGTCTTGCGGGATGCCTGACATCCTAGCCTTCCTACATTCTCTATATGAAGGAGGTCTGAAGACCACGTCCATAAAGGTCTACTTAGCAGCTATTTCAGCGCAACACAATCTAATACAGGGCTTCTCGGTGTTCTCGCATCCACTTGCAAAACGCTTCCTCAAGGGGCTACGCAATCTACAACCCCCACTACGAACTATCGTCCCGCAATGGAGCCTGTCAGTGGTCTTAGCCGCATTGACGGATAAACCATTTGAACCGCTGGCAACTATCAACCTAAGACTACTAACCCTTAAAGTGGCATTTTTAGTGGCTATTACTTCGGCCAGACGGGCCTCGGAACTCTGCGCCCTGATGGCGAGCCCTCCATACACACAGTTCTTCAGAGACAAAGTGATCCTCAGGACAGGCCCTGGGTTCCATCCCAAGATCATTTCTAGTTTTAATGTCAATCAAGTCATTATACTCCCTACGTTTTTTCAAGCCTCAGATGACCCCATTAGCACCAAGCTTCACTCCCTTGACGTGCGCCGGGCATTAGCCTTCTATAAGGACAGAACGTCAGCCTTCCGTAAATCGGACCGTCTCTTCATTTGTTACGGTGGCAAGACGAAGGGACACCCAGTATCTACACAGCGTTTTGCCAAGTGGGTGGTTGTTGTAATTCACCAGTCTCCTGTCTGGGAATCCAGCCAACCAAACCCCTTATCATGGAATGTCCGGGAAGTACGCCAGCAAACTTAATTGTCTGAAGTTTTTATTTATATCTAAGAGATTAACCCCAAGCCTGCATGGAGTGCCGAACTTACAGAGCAAGGCAGGTAAATCCCCAGTTCCGTTCCAGAATCCAAAATCACACCAGAAAGTCCACAAAGTCCAGTTGCCAAAGCCAAGGGTCATGCCAGAGATTCAGATAGTACAATTGTCGAAGCCAAAGGTCAAACCAGGTATTAGGGGAGTCCAGGATCCAGAATCAAAAGTCAAGCCGGGTGTTCAGTCCACAGTTTACAAGCCGGAAGTATGCGGGAGTGCTAGGAGCCGATTACATCGGTTGTTCCCAACGAACCCTTGCTTCCCCATTCAAGCCTTTTATTCTTGCCTGAGCTTGTCCTCGCCCCTTCCCCCAGCTGTTTCATATTCCTTCGCAATCTTATCTAAGGCTTGCGTCTGCTGTGCTCTGTTTTTGCAATCTCATGCTGCGTCTTGTGGGACGAACTTGCTCCGCACGTTTCAGACGCCGCCTCTGCTGGGGAGTTAAAGGACAAACCTCTTCTGGCCCAGAATCTTTCTCGTTGGAGACAGGGGGTGGAAGAGGGTGGCTTTCCTGGGGCTTTTCTGAGGAACCTCCCTGCCCTTCCTCCTCCTCTGGTAAGTCCTGGGGAATGGGTGAAGCTGCAGTCTCTGAAACTTCTTCCTCCTCAGAGGAACCATGACAGTGGTGCATACAATCTCCCTCGCATACCAACTAGCGAAGAGAGACCCACCTGACGCGCTAAGGGCCCATTCCACACAATCTGTGGCAATGTCAACGGCTCTGGATAGAGGGATCCCTATCCCAGAACTTTGCAGAGCAGTGACCTGGTCCAGCGCTTCCACCTTTGTCTCGCACTACAAGCTAGACGTCCGGGCACGGAATGACTCCTCCTTTGGCTGAGCTGTCCTGTCCTCGGTCCTACAGTGATGAGTTCTTCAGCGGGTCTACCCACCTCTGGTAAGTGATTGCTTGTTACTCGCCCATAGTGTGTGATGCACAGAGACCACGAAGAAGAAATGCAGGTTGCTTACCTGTAACTGTAGTTCTTCGAGTGGTCATCTGTGCAGTCACACAACCCACCCACTGTCCCCTCTAGATCTCGCTTTTATGGTCCATGAGGTTGTCGCAGCATGCTGCTCTTAATCTGCACCTGATTCCTTCATCTATCTCGTTCGTGAGGCAACTAGCGGTCTCATAGAACTGAGGTAGGCGGGAACCCGAACATGCGCGATGATACGGTGGGGGGAGGGGTTCCCGCCAAGAATTTCTAGGCTTTAGAAGTTCTGGGTTGAGGCTCGGCGCCGGCGCAAGCCCATAGTATGTGACTGCACAGATGACCACTCGAAGAACTACAATTACAGGTAAGCAACCTGCATGTCTGCCATGCCATCCACTGCTATATTCAGCAAATAGACATCTCTTCACACCTGAAGGGAAAGAGAATGCCAGGAGCTCTCCTCTAAGCTCCATTAGGCTAACTAAGCTAGGCAGTTGCATTTTCAACTAAAAGGGAGAGTTTCCCATGCAGTCCAAAAGCCATTTTTGCTTGGGGAGGGTCTTCCTCAAGAAATCTTTGGCAAGTGGCTAGCCTGGTAGACCACCTCTCACCTGCTCACAACTCTGCCCGCTTGACCCTGCAGACGACTCTAGGATCTGTCAACTCCAAAGTCGTCCCCTTCCCCTCCAGCAGAGGCTGAGTTCCCAGGGACTGGCAGAGGATGGGCTCTGAGTCGTTGGCATTCTCTCCGATAAGCTCCTGGGAAGATTCGCCCTTGGAGGATCTTCTCCCCTGCTCCTGTCTTGGCTGGTAAATTTTTCCTCCTCCTCCTCCTCGTTCTCCTCCTCCTCCTCCTCGTCTTCCTCGTCCTCGTCCTCCTCCTCGTTCTCCTCCTCCTCCAGATTCTAAGTCTGAGTGATCTCCTGAAACCCCATCCCTCAAACTAGGGAGAACAGGCCTGATCCTGTCAGAAAGCATATGGCCCACTTGTGGCCAAGGTGGGTTTAGCCTGGCAGGGTGTGGCACTGACAGAGGTGACTCAAGAGGAGGAAGAAAAGTGTGTCCCAGGTGGCGGAGTCTCAGCCTGATGGGGTTCTAACCCAAACCGGATGGGAGGTGCCAGTCACAAGTTCCAGTATATCCCCAGTAATGGCCCTTCTCTGAGGCAACAAGGCAGAGAGAGATGACTACAACTAGTTGGCCCCAAATCCACCAAGCTGAACACAGGCCACTGCAGGGAGGGCTCAACAACCGCTCTGGTTTTGCTAACCTCCTGGGACTGCACAAACCGAGAGGTTGTCAAACATCTTGCAGGCTGCTTCAGCTGGGTGAGGGGTGCATTGAGTGGGTGGGCCTGAGGTAGAGAAATCTTGCCTGCCTAAAATGTGCCCTTGAATGGGACACACACTTTCGCCTTTTTTCCTGGTCTGAGGGAATATGGCTTTCCCCTGAATTCCTGCTCTTGCTCACTCCACATTTCTTCTGTTACGCCCAGCAGGCCACCACAAGTGCGACACTGTCCGACTGAAGACTAGGTCTTTGGACAGGTAAGTTGAGGCGGATATGATGGGACACCTGTCCACACAGAAGCCATCTCTATTGCAAGGACAGGTGAGGCAGGAGCCCCAGGCGCAGCCAGACGTATGCGTGGGCCCCCCACTTCTCCTCTGAGGAGAGGAACCTTTGTAGAAGAGCCACAGCTGCATAAGTGCAAGTAGCCTAACACATTTATGATTATTTAACAGCATAGTTAAGTTGTATTTTTAACTGATTGTTATTGTAAACCACCTTGAGAATTGGATTCATGAGCAATATAAAATACCATAAATAATTAAACTATTAATAAAAGAAAATGTAATTTTATAGAAATTTAAAAATAAGGGCCTGGAGTTTATCAGTTATCCCAGTGCCTTTGCTGTCGTTGTGGCCACAACAATGGCAGGTGGGAATAAGTTCACTTAGTAGTGAGCAGATGAGTAGAACGTGGGCCTGCAGGCTTTTCTTTATATTTATACAAACACAAAGAACTAGAAATGTATGTATTTTTTTTAAATGAAAGCTGAACTTTTGGGTGGGGTGGGGTGGGGTGGGGTGGGGGTGGGGGCCTTGGAACATTCCCAGGGTCACAGGATCTGATTCACAGGGATCTGCACGAGGACCATTGAGAGGAAAAGGTGGTGCTGAGCAAAAGCTGGGCTGGTTGCACCACTGCTGAGGCTGCTGACATTCTGGTGGCATACGTATGAAGGTGCCAGGCGCGTGATCATTCAAGATGAACACCGAGGGGGAGAATAGTCTCAGGATGCAGAAAACAATTCTATAGATGGGCAGCCCAATGCATTTCAGCCTCTTTCTTTATCGTTAGGCCTTCTTCAAAGACCACATTGTGACTGGGAATGAACTTTCCATTTTCTGGCTCCCTCCACCAGTGGCACTTCCGAAGAAAGGGCATCTCTTGTCTTCCAAACCTTCTCACTTCTTCTCTTCTTTCTTCAGGGCAGCAGCTTCTGCAGCTCACTTCCCCAGCCAAAGTTTGGAGCCCCGCCAACAGGGATGGAGGAGCAGGTTCAAGTCTATAATGTGTGTCCTGATGTAACAGTACTTTGGCGCAGGACTGAGCAACTGAGAGGAGCTTAAGAAGTGTTGGGTCATTCCAGTCAGGAAAAAAATGCCATCTGCAAATTCCAGTACGCAGATTCTCTGAAGGACACAAGGAGCCCGTTGGGACAGACCAAAGTGGGTCGATCTCGTCCCCCAACCTGTTCTCAACAGAGGCTCACACTCAAGGCACCAAGGCCACCTGCAATGATTCCAGGCACCCCAATCTTGCCAGTGCTCTGATGGCACCAGTTCCATCACAGAGGTCTTGGACCTTTCTGTCTTCAGTTTACATCACTGCACAGGAGAGGGAAACATCATTGTCTGCTGCTGGCAGGAACATCACAAGAGCCTTGGTGGGTCAAACTAAAGGCCCATCAGATCCAGTGTCCTTTTTCACCCAGTGGGCAGCCAGCTGTCTCTAGGAAGCCCAGAAGCAGCCCTGAAGACAACAGGCTTCCACTCATTGTTGCCTCCAAGCAGATGGTCCTCAAGAGGTAGCCTACCTGTGTAGAGTTTCATATTGTCACATGACTAATAGCCATCGATAGCTCATCCTCCCTGACTTCGTCTGTTCCTCATTTAAGTCCATCTGAGCTAGTGGCTATCACCACATCTGGTGGTAATGGAATCTACATGTTAATGGTGCGTTTGCTGACGAAGGGCTTCCTTTTGCCTGTGCTGGATCTACTGTCACTCAGTTTCAGTATCTTGGAAGAGCGAAATTTCTCTCTGCCCACTTTCTCTACCTTGCAGACTGACCTCTCACATCCCTCCTCAGTCATCTTTCTAAACAAAAACCCCTAAATGTTCTATAGCCTTTTCACATTGGCACCAGCTGTCTTCCATCTTACCTATTGGTCGGATGTCTACTTAATACCGACCAGTCGTTGCCAATTGCGAAAGTAAGGCTGTGTGGCCAGATACAGGCGCAGCACCGGCACTGAGTTTATGGGTGGTACTACAGCCTTTCCGTAAGTCTCTGCCACGTCCCTGGTCTGTTCTGGGTCTTATGATCAGTTTACCCCATGGCCGTATCTCCTGGGGCCTTTTTTTAAAAAAAAACCTACCGCTTCCCTGGACACTACAGTTAGTGCTGCTGGCTGGACTCCGCAGTTCTAACAAAACATCGCATTATACTGACGTTCTAAATATAATATATTGAAATTCTATTGTAGTTAAATTGCCTGACTCTTTAAACAAGGGGTGTAGCCAGTGATGAAAGGGGTGGTCCTCAATGGTTCAAAGAGGAGGGGCGGAACTATGAGATAAAAACCAAAAATCCCTACAACAGTATTGTTTTGGACTTAGACTACCGGTCTTTCTGAGGGCCAAGTTAGATGTAGCAGAAGAACCACCCAATGACATGGACCATTAGAAGAGCTCTGATGCTAGATCATAGGAAGGATCCATCTAGTCCAGCATCCTGTTCACACAGTGGTCAACCAGCTGCCTGCAGGAAAGCCACAAGCAGGGGCCTGTTTGACGACAGCACATTGGCACCTTGAGCTCCCCAAACCCCGCGGTTTTGCTCCTGTGGGTTTGCACCATGTTACCCTCATGCCAAGGAATGAGAGCGGTGTTTATATGCACCATCGGGGGAGGTGCCGCCACTGCCACCGCTGCTGCCTGTCCCTCTCTGGCTTCCCCCTCCCTTACCTTGCAGGGATTGAAGCCAAAGGAATGAAGAACTTTCCCCTTAGCAAAGGGAGACTCTTCTCCCCATGCCAGAGGCAGTGCAGGGGGCTCTGGTGGCCATTTGGCTCGCCAACCTGCCCCTCACCCCTGCCCAGACGGATGGTGACCAATCAGGGGGCGCTATCCGCCCAGCCATGCCTCCACTTTGCTCTGGAGTGGCAATAGACAACAGATGTGCCGTCCTCGCCTTGCTCCAGAGAAAAAAGTCGGGATAAATCTCCAACTTTTTTTTACTTTGGAGCTTTGGGGGAAAGCCCTGGGATGGTTCCACGGTGGATGCTGCGTTGTATAAATGCCACAGCGCCACTATGGAGCCACCCCAAGGCTTTCCCCACGTATAGACAACCCCCAGGACATGAGTGCAACAGCACCCTCCCACCCATGTTCCCCAGCAACAGGTGTACAAAGGCCTCCTGCCCCTGTTACTGACACATAGCCATCAGGGCTAGTATCCATTGAAAGAATGGACTGGGATTTGAAAAACAGATGTGAGGGGCTAAGCCCCCTTTTCCCTTTCATGGGTGGTTTGCCTCTTCATAGGCTCTCTCCCTGAGGGCTTCAATATCAGAAGTGAGCCCAGCTGAGAGGAAAGTGCATGCAGGAAGGGGAGATTTCTGCTCCTCTTTACATGTGCTCATTTGCAAGACCTCCAACGTCTTTCTGTGTGTTTGGGGAGTTTCTCGTTAAATGGCTCCGTCGTGCCTAGGTTGGCTTTCCATAGGAAGGGTGCATCTTCTCCATACACCCCAAGAGGAGAATGACAAGGCAAGGGGACGGTTTTATGCCCAATCAGCAGCATTTGAGAGCTGGGAAGGATTTCAAAGGCCAGAATGGGCCTAAAATACCAATTTCAGTTGTGCTTATAGGATCACAAACTCTGTTTCCAGGACACAAGAAGTTAATACAGCCATACACAGAGCTAATTTGGAGTCAAGTACCATGTTCTGTTCTCGGCATCACAGTTTAAGACAAATATTAGGGAAAATTCTGAGAAAAAGCTATACAGGTGAGCAAGGGTCTATAATGCATATCCTCTGAGAGCAGTATGAGAGAGCTGGGTACACTTACTCTGAAGCAAGGATGCCAAACTGGAGCGGATGTCAAAAACAAATTTACCTAGGTGTGGTTTTAAAAATAACTTATTTGTAAGGACATGAAGCAATGAGACACTGCAAATAGAAATCTTACTAAAAACATTAAAATATTGGATTTTTAAAAAACAAATTGGATCCTTTTTATATTAAAACCCTATTTAAATTATAAATCAAGCTGGTTAAAAATGACATAAATTTATTAAAGGTATACCTCTGAAAATAATTCATGACCCCTCTTAAACAAATTGGGATGGTTCATTCCTAGCATTATCAGTACTCCAAAACTACAAGTGTTGGGGGGAAGAAGGCAGCGCAGGGCGGGGCTAGAGGCTAAGCGTGGCTTATTCCAAATCTCTCAAATACTTTGAAGAACCAGAAATGTTCTGTCTGAACCATCCCATGGAATTGAACCCTCCTTTTCTATGTAAATGTATGCCACCACTTCGAGCATTACATGCTACAACAAGTTGTGATTTGTAAGTATTCGTGTGTGAATGATTAATGTGTAAACTCCATCAACCAAAGAGCAATTGGACATTGTCTTTCCATGTCATGGAAAAACTTGCTGTTCCGAGAAACGACCCATTCTTTGCTCTGGAACGTTTGGCACACTTAAGTCTTCACTTAGGTAAACTTATTTACCCTCCTCCTCATGTGTAGTGAGCCAAGCAGAAGCCCCTGATCTCACAAAGGCTCACCTAGGAGATACCAGTTCTGCAGTACAAAAAGCCCGTGGGCTGCACAAGCAGAGATTTTGGATTCTGCTCCTGGGTAGCAAAAAGACTCTGGCCCTGTTCAGAAGACGCCTTAAACCACGGTGTTAACAAAAAGGTCTTAACTACCATGGTTTAAGGTGTCTTCTGAACAGAGTCTCTGTTTAGTTTCAAGCAGATACGCTTTGTTGTCACAGCCTATTAGTATGCACGTTTCATCAGGAAAGGTATGAAATTAAGGACATCAGAAGAGCCCTGAGGCTGGATCAGACTAAGGGTCCATCTAGTCCAGCACTTTGTCCACACACTGTCCAACCAGCTGTCGACCAGGGACCCACAAGCAGGACACGGTACAACAGCACCCTCCCACCCATGTTCCCCAGCAACTGGTGTGTACAGGCTTACTGCCTCTGATACTGGAGGTAGCACAGAGCCATCAGGACTAATCTGAAAGTTGGTGGTTGAATCAATTACTTCAATTGCCTTGTTCAGCAACAGGGCATGAATGTTTACTGCCCGTCATGGGGGATCATCATTCTGCCCAGTAAGCAGAACACACAGCGCAGCTCATCCACATTTTATTGTGTAGTCATTCAAGTTGTGTTTTGCAGAGGCAAAGGGTCCATTGGCTATAAGCTGCTAAGCCCCAGCAGCAGTCCCGGTGAGTTGAAGGTGACTTTGCCAGACGTGCTTATGAATTGCTGCCCTATGTCTCTTTCCTGGCACTTCTTTTTTCTTGCCAGCAGCCACAACGCCCACTCCAGTGCTTCAGTGCAGTTGCTGGGGAAAACACCACACACCTGAGCGGGCCTGCAAGATCACTCCCACTCTCTGTGGCCAGCCCGCTTGTATTTTCTTGGTGGCCATGTCTCTGTGGATGGTTTGAAGGCCCAGATCCAGGAAAACATGCAGGAGAGCTGGCTGAGGGTCTGGACCACTCCTCTGGGCTGGCCTTCACAGAAGTCGGAGGACTGGTGAGGCAGCCAACAGCAGGGGCTCCAAAATCCCCACCAAGACTTGGATAGTCAGAGTCAACGACCCATCCTTCAACCGCGGAGCTGTGGGCAGGGGAAGTGGTGCCCCCCAGAACCAAGCGCACGGGGCTTTCCAGGGAAGGTCCACTTTCAAAACCTAAGGAATGTTCAATGGGAGAGCTGCTATACTCAAAGGCTGAGGGCTCTGTGTGTGCCATGGGACGGGCCGCCGCTGCTGCCGCAGCCACTGCCGCAGCAGAGGTGTTACTCTGCCCAGAGGGGGATGGACTGAGGTTCTCTGAGGAGCTGCTGTAGCCCAAAGAACTGCTATATTCAAAACCAGAAGAGCTGGTGGATTCCACAGGGGAGGAGAGACTCATAAGGCCATAGAAGGAGACACTGCTGTATCCAGAGGGTGGCCTGGGTGGAGGCAAAACGCTCACCGGCTGCTGTTTCCGCTTGAGAGAGTCTTGCGTTTTCCTCTGTGTTTTGCCTGCATAGATTAATCGATGAACAACTTTAATGTCATCAGTGGGAGGGAGCGGAGCAGGAAGGGCAACGAGGGAAGGACGTGGGCAAATGCAGTTTCAGACAGAAGAACCCAGGAACTGCTCTGCCGGCTCAGATCAACATGGGCCCAAATAAGCCGTCATCCCAAACCAGCCAGATGCGGCCAAGGGCCTACCAGGCAGGGCACAAAGCATTCCCACTACTGTTTGCCTCCGAGCTGCAAGTAGCCAGAGATAGGCTGCCTCTGAACATGGAGGTTCTACACTCCTCTGTAGGAACTTAAGCACCCATAGGAACATCTGGAGAGTCCTGCTGCTTCAGATCACAGGCCCATCTAGTCCAGCATCTTGTTCCTACAGTGGTGAACCAGATGCCTGGCGGAAGGCCTGCAACAGGACATGGATGCAACAGCATCATCCCACTCTTGTTCCCCAGTAACTAGGGCATACATAGGCACAGTGCCTCTGATACTGGAGGCAGTGGCTGAATTTGGACGATCCTGGGGGTGATGGAAAGAAGCCACTGAAGCCTCTTTCCCTGCCCCTATGTGGGCCAGTTGTTCACATAATTACTTGAGCTGCAGCGTGGGTTGGTGTGTCACCATGAGAACCCAGTGTGCAGTGCAGTGGGGATAAACTTCATAACCACCCTACATCCCACAATGTGCAGTAGGGGGTGCAGGGCAGCGGGGGTAATTATATAAACAATCAGGATGTGCAGCACACACAGGAGGGGGGAAAAGCCAAGCTGGCCTTTTCCCCCCCTGCGGTCATCCGAACATCCCCAATATACAGCCATCAGGATAAGCAGCCATTGATAGCCTTCTCCTCCATAGTGTGACTCTGCACTGTGAAGAAGTCCTTCCTTTTGCCTGTTCTCAATCTCCCACCGCTCAGCTTTCTGGGGTGAACCCGTTGGGTTCTAGTACCGTATTTCCTCGATTCTAAGACACACTTTCCCCCCCATATTTACGTCTGTAAAAATGGAGTGCGTCTTAGAATCAATGGCGTCTAAGACTCGCCGGATTTCTCCAGCGCTGTAATGAGGTTGAAGATACACCCCCCCACCCCCACAGCGCATTCACAAAGGGGCTCTGCATGCCCCCCCCAGGGACTCGGCCTTCCCCACTCGCCTCTATCACCGCCACTCCGCGCTGTTGGCACCAACCTCCTTGGCCTCCAGCGCTGCCCTGGTCCGTGCCATCCCGGTCCGCACTGCCCCGGTCCTCGCCGCCCCGGTCCGCCAGCGCTGTGGAGGCTGCTGCCAGTGAGGAGCTGCCGCGGCGGCAGCAAGGAACGGCCTTCCCCAGTTACCTCCATCACCGCCCTGGTCCTCCCCGCCAGCGCCGCTTGCAGCGGTCTCCCCGGCCTGGAGCCTGGAAACGTGGTGTTACTACAAAGTAGGCCACGATCCCGCGAGATCTCTCCATGCAACTCCTCTCCCATCCCCCCATTTCGACATCCCAAGAGCAGCGGGAGGAGGAGAACTCCTGTGCTCTCTCAGTGGAGACTGGTGGCTCTGATTTTGGCAGGGCTGTGAATCTACTCTGGGTTCCAGTCAGAACCAGTCAGAACTCTAAAGGAGCCATCCAAGACGCTGCCTACAAAATAGGTTCAACACCTTTCATAGTTCCTTTAGAGTCCTGGCTGGTTCTGACCGAAACCCAACATGGGTTCACAGCCCCGCCGAAATCAGAGTCACCAGCCTCCACTGGCCTCTCTTCCTCTCTCTCCCTCCTTCTCTGCCTCCACAGGCGCTGGCTGAGGCTGACTTGAGTGACCACGCAGGCTCAACCAGCCACCATTTGCCCCATGTCCTCCTCTCATGAGTGCTCTCTGCTCGGCCGCCTTCAACTCCTCCCTGCACGGCCGCTCTCCCACCCTCTGCCCTGCGTCCAGCCGCAGGGCAAGGCATTTCTTGAATAGAGATTTTCACGAGTCTGGGGCTGGCTGGCTGACTGGTTTACTTATGAAGCAACCCGGGGCTGTGCTTGTGTGTGTTTTCTTCTTTTGCTTGCTTGCTTTTTTTTTAAAAAAAATTGCGTCTCACCTGAGGCGACCTTGTTCCGGGCACTTCCTGCCAGTGAGGCCAGCTGGGATGCTGCGGTCAGAGAGGCCGGGCTCTCGCGTTGGGTGGCCTACTTTGTAGTAACGCCGCGTTTCCAGGCTGGGGAGACGGCTGCAAGCGGTGCTGGCAGCGAGGATTGGGGCGGCGCTGGCGGTGAGTGGGGAAGGGAGAAGGAGGACTCATGCCCCAGCTGGCTAGCCCAGCAGGTTCCTGGGTGGTGGATCAAAGGGGGGCATGCACAGCCCTACAATATTTCTTCAATTCTAAGATGCACTGATCCCCAATATTAGGTGTCTGAAAATGGGGCGCGTCTTAGAATAGACGCAACTCTTTTTTCCTGATGGTGGCCCTAAAATTAAGGTGTGTCTTAGAATCAATGGCGTCTTAGATTCGGTGAAATACGGTATTATGGGAGAGGGAGAAAAATGTCTCCCCATCCACCATCCACATTCTCCACACCAGGCATATGTAGCCTCCTCCACCCATGGCAGTTCCATTGTTCGCTGCTGCCCAGGTTAAGAGGTGACAATCAAATCTTAGTGTGTTAAAACACTCAAGTGTTTTATTACTGCTCTTTTATCCCACAGAGGACAGAGGCTTACTTGTTGTGATATAAGCCTTTATTCAAAAGTCTAACAGAATCTGCTGAGCTCATTATACTACTAATAATAATAATAATAATAATATATTTATTTATCACCCGCCTCTCCCAACGGATCGAGGCGGGGAACAACACCAAACACAAAATACAAAAACTGATTAAAAGCAGATAAAACCAGTACATCATTAAAACACCAATAAAACACCAATAAAACACTTTAAAATTCATCTGGGTAGGCCTGCCGGAAGAGATAAGTCTTTATAGATCTTTTAAATTCCGGAAGACTAGTGAGTTGGCGAATCTCTCCCGGCAGGTCATTCCATAATCTGGGAGCGGCAGAAGAGAAGGTCCTCTGGGTAACGGTTGTCAGTCTAGTTCTTGTTGACTGTAATAAATTCTTCCCAGAGGACCTGAGCGTGCGGGGCGGATTGTATGGGAGAAGGCGATCCCGTAGGTAACCTGGACCCAAACCATGTAGGGCTTTAAAGGTAATAACCAACACTTTGTACTTCGCCCGGAAACTGATTGGCAGCCAGTGAAGAGATTTTAAAACTGGTGTAATGTGGTCACCCCTAGATGTACCGGTGACCAACCTGGCTGCCCTTTTTGAACTAATTGAAGTTTCCGGACTAGGCACAGAGGTAGCCCTATGTACAGCGCATTGCAGAAGTCGAGCCTCGAAGTTACCAGTGCGTGCACTACTGATTTTAGGTTCCTCCCACATGACCTCTGTAGGGGGGATATGCTTCCAGTCTCCATACATTCCTCTGATAGGCTGGAACTGCTATCTATTCTAACACAAGGAGCAGCGCTGGATATATCTGCATTCAGTGTTATCTGGATCTGCATTCAATGTTAACGGCTTAGAGAATTTATTATCTTAAGCAGGATAGAGGTATATAGATATAATCATACCCCTATCCTACTTAAGATAATAAATTCCCTAGGCGGTTAACATTGAATGCAGATAGATCATGATACAACCCAAAAGCAACCTCAGCTGAGGAGAGGGTGCTGGTCGCCCGGCCAGTGTTGCCTGGATGTCACGAGGAGACGGAGGGGATTGAACTCTGCCTGTCCTCAGGGGCACTCCGTGCAGAGCGCGCCGTCTCTCCTTTTCTGCAACTTGCACGCTGCAGCTAGGGTCCCCGGAGGACGCAGCCGGCAGGCCCGCGTGGGCGCCTCCTGCGGGGCGGCCATTTCGCGAGGGGGGCGGGCTCGAGAGCTGCCGAGGCGGGGCGCTGGCCGTGGAGGGGCCGAGCCGGAGCCGCGGGAAGGGCGCGCACTGACGTCCACGGCTCTGGGGCCGCCTCTATTTGGAGAGGGAAGCGAGGAAGAAGCGAGCCCGCCTGGCCTGGGCGCGCCGCATGTTTGGGCTGCGGAGGGCGGCCGTGCTGGGACTCGGCCTGCTGCTCTCGAGGGCGGCGGCGGCTGCGACTCTTGCGGGGCGTTGCCCAGCCCGCCTCTGGCCGCCTCGCCACGCCGCGGCCATGCAGAGCGCCGCGCCCGGACAGGGACTCAAGTACCTCGGGTAGGGCGCGGAGATCCAGGGAATTGAGCGCCCTGGGGCTCTAGAAGAGCAGGTGCTGGGCCGGGGCCCAAAGGCCGCGAACAGCGCGGGGCAGTGCTGCGTGGCTCGGGGGCCAAGAGGTGTGGGCGCCAGGAGTGCCCCTGAGCAAGCATAGAATGCATTGCCCTCCTTTCTGACCAGCCGCACACCTACTTGCTGAGCGCATCATGTCCTGGCGCTGCTGTTTAGATGCGGAATAACATGAATACTCATCCCGGATGAGGTCTTGGCAGAAGAACAGCGGGGCTCTCAAAAAGGGGGATCTCTGTGCATGCACAAAGTACCTCTACCAGTTTCCTACCTTTGCCCCACATCCAGGACGAGAGTGGTCTTTGCCCACAAGCTAAAAAGCATGTTGGTGGTTTAGGTCTAGAAGTCATAAAGTCCCAGGGTTCAACGCTTTGCTTTCCTGGCAGTTTCTATATTGACTTTAAATTGTATTTTTAAAAATATACGATCGTTCTGTCAGCCATCTTGTGGGGTTAGGTTGGTGGTCTTGATCTGTGTCTCCATCCCGCTCAAGGGGATGGTGATAGTTAAAGAATGCACGATTGGCTGTTTACGTTAGTGGGATGATAAATTATAGTTGCTGTAGTAGGTGTATCCTGCATGCCTTAGTTAAATGTATTTGCTTGTTTAAGGCAGAATAGGATTAATTGGGGTGTCACCTGATGGTATCATTACCAGGAGTGATGGTATTGAAACCTAGAGGGGCCCAGGAGAATGGGCAGGGTCATGCTTCCCCCACATCCTTCTCCCAGCATTGGTAATCTGTACGGGCCAGCCAGGGCAGTTACCGCACCAGAACCAGGCCTGAAACTAGATTGAAATGGGGTGCAGATAATTGGCCACCCAATAGGGTGCATGCTTTGTTTCACACATGTACATGAACTTGCATGTTTAAGTGTCAGAAACATAAGAAGAGCTGTACTGGATCAGTCCAATACCTTGTGGCACAGCCATTATTAGGGACCTTGGGATCAAAACAATTTTGTTACAAAAACAGAATTCAGAATGGAGAGCCTAGAAACAAGACAAACCTGCCGAAGAAGACGGCTGCCCTTGTGGCTGCTGTGGCCACCCCAGTACAGCACCCCAAATTCCCTGCCTGTCATTGGACTCAAGAGTCAGCAACTCATACAGACGCTGCAACCCCCACAAAGCACAAGTGCTCCGGATCCACGGAGGATTTCTTTAGGGATGGCCTCATGACAGTGTCTTCCGAGGCAGCTGGGACTGCCGTTCCAGGTTCAAACCACCGCTCAGCCAGAAAGCCCATTTTAGGCTGACTCACCCCACAGGGCTGTTGTGTGATTTAAAGGGGTGTGCGCGCACATGCGCCGCTGTCCTACGAAAAAACTGTAACAAGAATTTCTCTCCTCTCCCAACCAGCCAGAAGGAAGCTCAAGCCATAGACCAAGAGCTGTTTGAGGAGTACAAATTCAGTGTTGACCAGCTGATGGAGCTGGCTGGGCTGAGCTGTGCCACAGCCATTGGCCAGGTAGGTGGTACCTGCTGAGTGCTGCAAGCGCTATTAAAGACTGGCAGGAGTGTGGGGGGGTGATGAATGAGAACAACCTGTGAACTGTGAGATGCTGCATCGATCGCCTGGCCTGCACAAACTGATGAGGGTTTGGAGCAGGGAAAATTTCCTCTGTTAGCCAAGGTGGGGGGTCTGAGCATAGCTCTGGGGGTTGGTTTTTTTTTGGGGGGGGGGTAATCCAGGCTCCCTCCCCGAATTCTTACGCTTTTTTTTTTAAGGCACAGTCCAGCCCAAATTCAGCATTTTTAAATTCCATTGATTTCAGGGAGGGATTGAAGCCCACACTTAACTCTCTCAGTGCAATCAATAAGACTCAAAGTTACTTAAAATTGACTGGGTTTTGGCCCCAAGCTTTTAGGATGTAAGGAAATTTATTTATTATTTAAAACATTTCTCGGCCGCCTTTCAGGGCAAAGACTTCACAAGTCGGCTTAAAATACATAAAATTTTAAAAGCAATAAGACAGCAATTAAAACAATGAAACCAACAATAAAGCCAGCAGGAACAACAATAGCATCAATAATAATAACAACAATAACAATACATCATGCAAAGGCCATGGTAAAATAAAATGTTTTTAAGGTTTTCTTGAAAGTCTGCAAGGAAAGTGCATGGGGGACCTCCAAAAGAAGTTTGTTCCAGAGGTTTGGAGCCGCCACAGAGAAGGCCCTGTCCCACATGGACACCCATCTAATTGCCCTCACAGGTGGGCAAATGAGAAGGGCCTCTCTTTCTGATCTTAAAGTGCGGCCAGGCTGATATGGATGAAGGCGGTCCTTCAAGTAGCTTGGTCCCAAACCATTTAGGGCTTTAAAGGTCAAAACCAACACTTTGAATTGGGCTTGGGAACATGCAGGTAGCCAGTGCAGCTGGCGCAGGATAGGCGTTATGTGGTCGGATTGCCTCGCCCCTGTCAATACTCGGGCAGCCGCATTATGCGCAAACTGAAGCTTCCGAACCGTCTTCAAAAGCAGCCCCATGTACAGCGCATTGCAGTAATCCAGTCTGGACATGACTAGTGTGTGGATAACTGAGGCAAGGTCCGTCCTCTCCAGATAAGAAAAATGAGCTGACTGGTTTATTGGCCAGATGCTCACTGAGAAGTAGACCTGCTTTCCTCTCCAGTGTTTTGGCCAGTGACTGCAGAAGTGCTGGGATGATGGGTGACCCACTTGGTGCTTTTCTCTCTTAATGCTATTAACAATTAAAGCTTGCTAAAAACAGCAGAACACACTTCACATGCACCACTTGAGACCACATTCAAATGATTTCATATTTGTAAGACTTTCTGTTTTAGCTATTTATGCTGGGTCTGTATGGGTTAAATATATATTCTTTGTCATGGCAGTCCAGATTCTGCACCTAGAGAAACTCAATTCTGCAGCCAAAATAAATTATACAAATGAACCAAATTGGGACCCAAGCAGCAACTTTGTGGAATCTAAGCAGGAGTGGGCCTGGCTGTCCCATGAAAGGGAGTCCCCTGGGGAGCATGGTATGAGAGCAGGACTTTAAGTATAATTATAAAAACAACAACAACAACACCAAAGTAGATGTGGAAAATTCATTTTGCTTTAGATAGTGATGGATAAGAGAAGGGTGCTGAAGCCCTGCCCTCAGGCTCTGTAAGCCCTCTTTATTTACAGTTTTTCCATGCTGTACATTTTATTTTCTAAGTAGACTTCAGAAGTGTAGATACTCAGTCATTAGAAGCCTGATCTTTTTTCTTTTTTTAATTAAAAGAGAGATTTTCAGGATACTGGATTCTTTGCTCAGCACCACAATCTGTGGGCTTTCTGTGCTCCCATGGAATTTGCCTGTACACAGAAAACACTGCATTTCTTCTCTCGTTCTACCCCTAGGCTTACCCAAGCAGCTCCTTCACCGTCAGCCAGCCAGCTGTACTGATTGTGTGCGGCCCCGGGAACAATGGCGGAGATGGCCTGGTTTGCGCGCGGCACCTGAAAATGTTTGTGAGTGCTCTGTCCCTTTTTAGTTCAGGGCAGGTTTGCAAGTGATGCTTCCTTCTAAGGTAGCATCGGCCTTGTGAATATGGTTACTGCGGCATGCAATGCAGAAAGCCAGCGTTTTAAATTGGTATGCCCATCCCTTAGAAATGTAGCTCTTTGGGTAATGATGGTAGCCTGCCTACTACTGTTGTGTAATAGATCAAAAGGTGCAGAAGTACATAGGAAGCGTCCTATCTATCCATCTCGCCAAGTATGGGCTGCTCTGACCGGCAGCAGCTGTCCAGGAATATTTTCCTTTTCTTTTGAACTTTTCTATTTAACATTTGTAAAGGTACAGCTCAATGTACAACAATACTTTTAGGTTACAGAAATTGCACCATAGGAAGTCAGTTATGGAATGTCTCTCCAAAAATGACATTGCGCATCAGGTGGACCACATGTTCCGGATTTCTCATTAATATAAGATTGAATGGAACCAGAAGATTTAAGGGCCTTCAGCTACCTGAAAGGCTGCCATGCGGATGAGGGAGCAGCGTTGTTCTCTGCTGCTCAAGAGGGGAGAACTAGAACCAAGGGGTGGCAGTTGCAGGGAAGCAGATTTTGGCTCAGCGTGAGGAGGAACATCCTCATAGTGAGTGCTGTTTGGCAGTGGAATGGCCTGCCTTGGGAGGCAGTGAGCTCTCCTTCATTAGAAGCTTTGGCTCCACAACTACCTGTCAGGGATGCTGTAGCTGGATCCTGTTTTGGGGGTGAGACCAGAAACCAGCAAGAGGCTCAAGTCTAGGAATGTTGCCTGCCTTTGACAGTGGCCGACTCAAGAGCCCTTCCAGGGGAGGAGAGCCTGTGAATGGAGCCACATCTGTGCTGGGACCTCTTTGCTGCCCAGGGAGATATTCCAGCCTCTCGTTGTTTGAAGGACCACCAGTCCAAGGAACTGGGGGTTCCAATACTTGCCCTGGCGCCTCCTGGCCATAGGAGAAGATGCCCCTTGATCACTAGAAATGATGCACATGCTGTTTCCAAGGATGAAGGATTGCTAGCATCTTAGCATACCTAATTGGCTTGATGTAATGTCATGGCACAGTGGCAGAACATTTTTTAAAAACTAGGGTTCAGAAGGTCTTTCAAAAGCTGAGAATGGGGCCATCACAGGAGCCATGTGTGTCCATCTAGTTCAGCATCCTGCTTCCCACAGTGGTGGGCCAGATGCCTCTGGCAAGCCATAAGGAAAATTTGAGGGCAGCAAGACGCACCCACCCAGTTCTCTAGCCAACGATGCTCAGAGTGAATTTGAAATTACCTCTGAATTTAGGAGATTCCATGCATGTGTATAACACATACTTTGTTTTATGGATTTATCCTCCTGTGTTTAGAATGTCTTCTCGCTTACAAGAAATATGAAAATGATCACCATCCTGACAAATAGCTGTTGAAGCCAATCTAGAAAAACAATACAGCCTTATATGATCTACATTTCTCTTTTGCAGGGCTATGAGCCAACGCTGTATTACCCCAAACGCCCCAGCACTCCACTTTTTGAAGGTTTAACCACACAGTGCAAGAAAATGGACATCCCGTTCCTCTCAGAGTTTCCATTGGAAGTAGGTAGCCCTCCTTCCCTTCAATCCAGAAGTGTTGCACATTAAAACAAGTTAAGAAAGAATAGAAAGAAATATATTTCCGTTTAATGGCAGTAGCAAAAATAATAGTCACCAAAGAAGGAAACAAATTGGACTGCTCTCTAGATATTTGTAGCTTGTAAAACTATGGGATATGGCTCATATCATGAGGTTGACATACATGATTCGATTTCTGGAAGGTGGTTTGAGTGATACAGATGGATTAAGACCAACTTGGGAGAAAGTTCTGAGGTCTTTTGACACACTATGGTGCAGTGCAATCCTATTCATGTCTACTCAGAAGTAAAACATTGAGTTCAATTCCCAGGTAAGTGCACATAGGATTGCAGACTGACTTTATTAATTTGATTTAATCAAGTTGCTGTTCATTTAAATAATTCTGTATGTAATACAACAGTCGTGTTCTAAATTATTGTGGGGGGGGGGACTTCTTAAAAGATTTTAAAATGTTTTTAAACTAGAAATTCTGCACTAGTCCTGGTCCACTCCCAATTCCAAATTAGAGCAACAGCTTTTTGTAGTGGGCTCTGCCTTTGCCCTTCTCCCTTCCTGAGCTGGTACTCATTGCCTTAATGCTCGTCCCATAATAAAGGGCTGTTTTGGCTTGACACATTTGAAACTCGTTTGAATAGGGTTATAAACAAGACTTATTTCCTACCTCTATTTAAATTACTTTTCTGATGTGTCGTGTTACTCTCTTTGTTCAAGACTTCTGCAGTTTATCTTGCTACAGTTTAATTTCTGCTGTTGATGTTCTAGCAAAGAGTATGCTATACATCCCATTTTTGCAATCCACAACTAGTAAATCCCTGTCAGACTGTCCCTCTGTCACGGCCTCTGCATCACCCTAACGAGGCTCTTGTGTCATTGGCAGGCTGCGCTCATTGATGAAATCTACGGCCTGGTAGTGGATGCCATTTTTGGGTTCAGCTTTCAAGGGGCTGTGCGGGAGCCCTTTGGCACTATCCTGGCTACTTTGGAGAAAGTCACCATCCCCATTGCGAGCATTGATATTCCATCTGGTAAGTTTGGCCACTGCCTGGGCTGATTTTGCAGGTGGTGGTGGGGATACCCAAATAGAGTTGAATGACTTCCTTCATTTTTGTGTGATGGCTTATTATTTTAAAAGCATAAATTGAGTCCTTTCCCTGAAAGAGAACTCAAAATGTTAGACAATATCAGCCAGCAATATTTAAAGCAATCTAAAAAAACCAAACGAACAACCACAGTTCACAAAAACAGGTCTAAAGAGCGAATCCCCTCCCCACAAAAGGGTAGTACATTTCTTAGCCAAATGCCTTCTCCACGAGCCAGGTTTTTACATGCCACCTGAAACAGTACAATATTGGGGCCAGGTGAGTCTCTGTTGGCAGAGCCACTGACAAGGCTCTACACCAAGCTGGAGGACCTGTGGCCCTCCAGGCCTTATTGGACTACAGCTCACAGCATCCCTGACTATTGGCCGAGCTGGCTGGAGCTGATGGGAGTTGGACTTAATAGCTGGACAAGTCCATCGCAGGGCAGGTGGTTTTAGAGAGCCAGCTCCTAAGCCTTCCATGTTAGGATAGCAAGAGAGCAGGGACAGCATGGTGCCCAAGAGATCAGAAAGTCCCTTGTTTGAATTTTGGCGAAATGGGTTCACGGAACAAGACCCAATCAGCCAGTGATCAATTTGGCCTCTCATGAAGATGGAGGGCTTCTAGGTCTGCAATCTGGAAGATATTGCATTAACCTGGATTTTCCATATGGACAGCCTGTGCCTTAGTCTCATGAGCAGCCCACCCCGCTGGGCATTTCATCTTTTGTGATCCGAGTTCTTGTCAGAGAACCTCTTTTTCCCTCTCCTGTCCACAAATGTGCTCTCTGCCTCATCTCTCACCACCTGCCCCCATTTGCAACATGGAGATAATATGCTCCACTTTATTGTTGTAAGAATTACAAGACAATGTACACAAAGCACTTCAGAGCATTCAAGCTAGTGTACGCATATTATTATTGTGAAATCCTTTGGCCAGGAATCCCTCTTTCCTCTTCTTTTGAAGAGGGCCAAGGACCGTTACGAAGAAGCATGACCTTGTTAGTGACTCTGTAAAAGTAACTCTGCCTTCCCCTACTTGCCCCCCCCCCAAGCTGTGCTGGACTACAACTCCAAGATGGTGGGAGTGAGCAGTGCTGAGGGTGCCTGGTGGGGGAGGCTGATGTCATCGCAAGCAGATTCGGACTCCATAACTGTGCCTCTCTTCCCCTGTGATTCTTGTCGTCACTTTCAGGTTGGGACGTGGAGAAAGGCCACCCTGATGGGCTGCAGCCAGACATGCTGATCTCTCTCACTGCACCCAAGAAAGCAGCGAAGCTGTTCACAGGCCGCTACCATTTCCTCGGGGGCAGGTTCATACCCGCAGCCCTGCAAAAGAAGTACTCGCTGAACCTCCCCCCATACCCGGAGACAGACTGTGTCCTGCGTCTTTCCTAGAGGCTGGGCTCAGCTGGGGGCTTCGGTTTTGGTGGGCTCTGGAGGAGGAGAAATAGGCTGGGTTGGGGAACTGCGGGTGAAGGCTTGAAGGTTCATTATTTCAAGTTGTGAACTAGGCCTTTCAGTAGCACTAGTTCCTCTGTGGCCACACAAGCTGGCCATTGAGAGGATATGGGAAGGGACCATTCGAGTCTCCTCTCTGCAAAGAGAGCTCAAGTAAGCGACCACTTCAGATCTAGCTCATAAAGCTCTGAGCAAGTTGGTGGCAGGGTGGGAAGAGTCTTTTTTAAACCAAGATGTATTGGTGATTTCTAGGCCAAGAGAAGAGACTTTCAGAGACAAGGTATTTTTGCCTTTAAAGCCTACACAAAGAAGTTGCTTGCTAGACTCGAAATGATTCTGAGCCAACATCTTAGATAACTAAAGGCCTTTGTTTTCCTTCAATAAAAATGCATTACACCTATAAAAAGAAAGTTTGTTTTCTAAACTATACACCCAGGCAGCTGAAGCACTTGCTGGACATCGTTTTGATGAGAGATTCTCAGCAAACAGACCATGGATCAAATCCAGCCACTTCAGTTCCTTAGGTGGCCCAGCTACATGCCAGTCTGCTGAAACTCCGCACATGGGCACACAAGGCATGTAGAAGTCATGGACCTTTTGCATGAATTACTTTTGTGGAGCCCCCCAACAATCCTGCTGTTAGCCATGATGCAGCTGAATGGACTCTCCCCTGTTCAGAAGCAATAACTCAGGGGCAGGTAACTTCGTCCCTGAGAGAATGTGGCCCTCAGCAGAAAACGTGTCCAGGGAAGCATGCCAGTTGGGGGGGGGGAGGATGAGGCCACTCTCTTCTCTCCCCCCACCCCTGTAAAGGAAACAGATAGACTGCGCTGAAAGAGCAGATGGGTTTAGTAGTAGAAATAGTTCACAGAGCAAAACATGGGTTTTAGCAGGAGTTTTTAGCAGGGGTTTTGGAATGACAAAGGGCCTTGGCTTGACCACCTGGGGAGAGATTAACAGCCAAGGACAAAGCACCTGAAGACCAGTTCTTATCTCAGAGGCAGTAAAAAACAAGGCCGAAAGGAGGGAGGTGTGAAAGAAAGAATTGCAGCTGGCGCCAGGAAGGAGGGGGGAGGGAACCCCAGGAGGAGGCATAAGGTTGGGGCTCACGAGAGGGTGGGTGCCTTTCGTGGGGAGTGCGGAAGAGAGCCAGGTCCTGCTGGGCAAGGATGGTATTTGCTATTCTCACCATTTATATGTTATGCATGCTGGGTCTTGTAGTAGATTTAATATTCTTAGACTGCTTAACCTGCAGTCTAATAAAGTCATCTATCTCAATTAATTTAAGTCTTTTGTTTGAATCCTGGGGTTCCCTGTGTGTCCAAGGTGAAGGAGACATGCCTTTACATTGTAACAGCGGTGGGATACCACACGGAACCAGGGAGGTCAAACTATACTGGCAGGTTGGGAAGTAGTGAGAATATGACCAAGGAGGGGTGAGAATAGATAGAGAAAGTAAAATGCATGAAGGAATAGAGACAGCGGAATAGCTGTTGCCAGAAGCCGGGACGGGCGGAGGAGCCATAGGGCCTGACCGTCAGACCATTGAATGGATCGTGGGTGACGTGCCGGGAGGGAGAACTGAGCTTAAGAAAAAGCAGGCAACCAAACAACCCCCGCCGGTGGCGTCGGCTGGTGGAAATCCAGGAGGGACGCGTCCCAAAGTCACGCTTGCCCAAGGGTTGGGAAGCAGAGAGCCAGGAAGATATTTCCTGAGTGAGGAGGTAGATCTGCGAGGAGCGAATCCGCCAAATATATGCAGATTACTTGGAGCTGATGACACAGCAGATGTGGTGGGCGAAGATGGAGGAGAGAGAAGACGCGATGAGCCGGGCATCACCGTTGCCTTCCATCCCCCAAGTACCGCGGGTCGATAGGCGAATGTTCCCGGCCTATAAGGAAGGAGATGGGGTGCCGTCCTTCACGGTGTTTGAAGTGGCTTTCAAGGAGGCAGGAGTGACCGGGAATCAAAGGATGACCCTTCTACAAACGCAAGTTTCAGGGACTCTGTTGAAGCTGATGGCGATGTTGCCCCGAGAATCACTTTCCGATTATGACTACATCAAGAAACTGGTGAACCCAATACGCTCTCTCCATGGAACACTGCAGGAAAAGGTTTCGACAGCTGGCGATGAAACCCATGGAAACTTTTACCGCCTTTACAGCTCGGCTGATGACAGTCTTTGATGCTTGGATGGTAGCAGTGGATGCAGACAGCCGAGAAAAGCTGAGGGACTTAATGGTCAAAGAACAACTCTCCAGACAATTCCCGGAGAAATATGACGCCTGGATGGGAGAGAAAAACCCAGGCACGACCATTGAGGCAGCACTGATGGCAGACAGGTTGAGTGCCTTCGGGAGGAGAGAACCTGCTGGAGGGCGAGGAACGGAGAAACTGATAGAAGCACAGCGTGCCGGAGGTCTTGTACCCGGGAAGAAGGCTGCATGGCTGGCGGGAGAGCGGGCGGAGCGAGAGAACCAACGCCCAGTGGCTAAGCTGCAAAATGGAGGGTGCTTCTACTGCAGGGGAATGGGGCACCTGAAGCGAGATTGTCCAAAGCTGGCGGCAAAGCCGCCAGCTGGAGTGGGGAAGGCCCCGCCGACAAGAGCCTTGGTGTGAGCAGCCCCCCCCCCCCTCCAGCCTCACCCTCCTCAAACTGGATTGACGACAACGATGGCGAAACCCAAGATCTGGAGTGGGAGTATATGGATGGGGAAGCTGCAGCAGAGAGAAGGAGCTACCCAGAGGGGGACGGTGAGCAACCTCTGGGGGTAGCGCAACAGGCTACTAAAGACATCTCGATGAGGCTGGTTTCCCCAGCACAGCTACAATGGAGCAGATGGCAATTCTGTTAGTTATTGCGGGTGAATTGGGCGGATTGCTCGGGCGCAAAGGGACACGGGGCCAGACCTTTCTTAGATACATCATAGTTTGCTGCAGGAGGGACAGAGACTAAAAAACCAGACCTTAAGGGCCACTCCTTATGTGGCAGCCCCATTTGAAGCCCCGCTGGCTTGAGTAAAGATGGAGTATGGGGGCTGGCAGTGGGAGTTGACGGTGTTGGTACACAAAAGAGGGCCACTTTTTCTTCTTAGGAATGACATATGTTTTAAAATGTCCCAACTACAAGTGACCACACGGGGACAAGTTGCCAAAGGGGTGGAGAAGAAACCCGAAGGAGAAGCCCCTTTGAATGCCCCGCTAATGGAAGAAAGAGCCGAAGAATTAGGGCCTGAGGACGTTGATAGCCCCGAGTTCCGAGAGGGACAGCAGAAAGATCCTTCCCTACAGCCCTGTAGAGACAAAGCAGCGGGGAAGGGCCAGGGGAAAGGGCCGAAATGCTTGGCCTATTTCAAATGGGAGAAGGGACTGTTATATCGAGTGTTTCAACCGAAGAAAGAGGGAGGGACGGAGAGGAAGCAACTGGTGGTGCCCCAAGGGTTCCGACAAAGAGTGATGGAAACAGCACACGAAACGTTGGGGGGGGGGGGCATTTGGGAATTCGCCAAATGCTGGCAAGAGTGAGCAGAGTTTTTTACCGGCCTCTGGTAGCTGCGGACATTCGAGGTTTTTGTAATTCCTGTGAGCCTTGCCAGAGGGGTTCCCGAAGGACCATCCTAGAGCTCCCCTTCGGCCCTCGCCCATCTCGGAAACACCATTCGAGAAAGGGGGGGTGGATATCTTAGGGCCATTTGCCCCAGCCACGACAACTGGGAAGAAATACATCCTCATAGATTATGCCATCCGGTACGCGGAAGCCGTATCGCTTACATCCATCTCCGCCATACAGTTGGCTAAAGCTTTGATGTCTGTCTTTACTCGCTTAGGAATGCCGCACCTTTTGGTGCACGATTTGGGAGGCGGTTTCATGTCCCAGCTTCTGAAAGAACTATGGAAATTAGCCGGAGTTCAACAGTGCACCTCAGCCGCGTATCACCATGAAGGGAATGGTTTAGTAGAACGGTTTAATTAGACACTGGGAAAAATGTTAAAAGCTTATGCGGTGACTCACAAGACGGATTGGGACCTGGCATTGCCTTATCTAATGTTTGCTTATCGGGACTCACCCCAAGACAGTATGGGATTCTCCCCCAATGAGTTGTTGTTTGGGAGGGAACTGAGGCGGCCTCTGGTATTGTTGAAAGAAAAGTGGGAAGGGAAGACGCCCCATACCCCCACCTCAGTAGTAGATTGCATACAAAAGTTACAAAATATCTTGAGAGAAGTGGGGGAGGTTGCTCAAACCAATTTGACACAAGCCCAACAGACTCAGAAGAGATGGTATGATATCAAGGCCCGGCAGAGATCCGTTCAGGGAGGGGGAAAAGGTCCTGGTGTTAAAACCTTTTAAGCCGGAGAAACTGGCAGTTCGATGGGAGGGTCCTCTGGTGGTAGAAAAGAGACTGAATGAAGTGAATTACCTTTTAAAAGACCCCCAGAGTAAACACCGGTCTAAGGTATTCCATGTAAATATGATGAAACCCTTCAGGGAAAGAGCTCCAGCGATGCGGAAAGTGGAAAAGGGGCCACCTGAAAGGAGTCATTTACCAGATCTATTGAAAGAATACAAGCAGCAAGGGGGATTGTCTAAGGTGGCCCTTTCGAAGTCCTTGACTGCCCTCCAGAGGGCACAGCTGGAAAAACAGTTTAAAAAATCGAGGAACTGTTTTCGAGGCTCCCTGGGCGGACAGACCTAGCCTAACATTGTATCCACACAGGTAATCACCCCCCTCCCCCAAAATCAGGTCCCCTAATTATAGGATCACAGGGAAGCACGCTGAAGTGATAAATCAGGAAATTAAAGAAATGCTGGCCATGGGGGTGATCAATAAAAGTCAAAGCCCCTGGTCCTCACCCATTGTGTTGGTGGCTAAAAAAGATTTGGGGGGTGAGATTTTGTATCGATTATAGGGCCCTCAATAAAATTTCTTTGGGGGGGACCCTTTTCTGATGCCAAGGACTGAAGAAGTCGTCGAAACTTTGGGGCGGGCAAATTACATCTCCACACTGGATTTGACCAAGGGATACTGGCAGGTACCCCTGGATGAGGACGCTGCATTGAAGTCCGCTTTTGCCACCCCCCAGGGACTATACCAGTTTAATGTGCTTCCGTGCGGCCCCCAGTACCTTCCAAAGGTTAATGAATGGGGTGCTACAAGATTTGGGGGCGTTCTCGTGCATTTATTTGTATGACATTGCAGTGTACAGTCAAATGTGGGAACAACATCTAGGCCACTTAGAACAAGTCCTGAACAGATTGAAGCAGGCCGGATTGACGATACAAGCATCTAAATGCCAGTTTGGGTTGGGGGAGATAACATATTTGGGGCATAAGGTGGGGAGGGGCAGTGTAAAACCCTTGGAAGCCAAGGTGGAGCCCATTCAAAACTGGCCCATTCCCCAGACAAAGAAGCAAGTCCAATCTTTTCTGGGCTTAGCTGGGTATTATCGGAGGTTTGTCCCAGACTTCAGCGCCCTGGTGCCCCCCCTCACCGACTTATGTAAGAAAAGGTACCCAACCCAAGTACAATGGACCGAACAGTGTCAGAGAGCCTTTGAACAATTGAAGGGATGTCTGAAGCAGAGCCCAGTACTGCAGGCTCCAGATTTTGATAAAACCTTCACGTTGCAAACTGATGCTTCTGAGGCTGGGCTAGGAGCAGTGTTACTGCAAGAGGGAAGGGAAGGGCAATTACACCCCATTGCGTTCATCAGTAAGAAGCTGCTGCCCCAAGAGAAGGCCCTGGCCACCACAGAAAAAGAGTGTCTAGCGATAGTATGAGCAGTAAAGAAATTAGGGCCTTATTTGTGGGGACGGCCCTTCAAACTGCAAATGGATCATTCCCCATTGTGTTGGTTGCCGAGGGTGAAAAGCACCAACCAGAAACTGCTGCGTTGGAGTTTAGCTCTACAAGATTATGAGTTTACGGTCTCTCATATCAAGGGGAAGGATAATATTGTGGCAGATGGGCTATCTCGAAGCCACCAGGACGTGGAGGTGTCAAAAGAAGGGGGAAAGGAACCCCACCCCTGCGAGGGCGAAGAGCTTAAAATAAAGAATAGCAACAGAAAGAGGATGGGCTTAAAGGGAGATGGAACTCTGGGAAAGAAAAGAAAAAAAAGAGGTGAACTCAGAGTAAAGAGAATTTCCCCCGAAGTTCCATCTTAAGGGGGAAGGTGTAAAGGAAACAGACTGCGCTGAAAGAGCAGATGGGTTTAGTAGTAGAAATAGTTCACAGAGCTGAAGGAATGAGGACACACACACTGAGATGTTCTTGGCAGGAAGCAATCTTTATTGTCTGTTAGCTTGGTTTATATAGATCTTTAGCAATGCTGTTTATGAAGACACAGCATGTTTCCACAAGTAGAACACACACACATAATAGCTCGTCATAGAACAATACAATAGAGCATAGAATAAGAAGGCTACATCATTACTGCAACATTGTTCCTGGACTGAGGCTGGCCAGCAAGCAAGAACATCTTGTATGTAGCTGGAAAGAGATTAGAGATAGGAAAGAACAAGGTGAGAGGAAACGTCAGGGTTTGCCCTACAACGCTTTTCTCAGCTGTTCCCTTCATCCCATCTCTTCTTTATTTAATTAATAAGGTTTGCGAAATAATGATTTGTGTGTAGAATATGAAGTAAAGGTAAAGCAATTCTTTACCATCATACACAGTGAAGGGATGCATTGACCAAAACAACACAGGGAAATTAGCACAGCTAGTCCACAAATGACATAAAAAAATAGCTGTCGGAGATATGCAAAATTAGGAAGCCAATCTGTTAACCATGAAAACACAGAGAATTGTGTATAAACATTGTTTTGAATAAAGCGTGCTAAATTAGACAAATTATCTTCAATAGTGTGATTTAAGTCATGGAAATGTACTTCACAACCAGCAGGGCCTACTAATTTACAGAACCCACCAGTTTTTGCTAACAGATAGTCTATTGCAAAACGATTTTGCATTTGATCTTGATGTAGCTCATTAATTTCACGTTGCAGATCACGGACAATATCGCCAGTAGCGTTAACTGTTTTTTCTAAACGACATGTTAATCCAAGAATAGAGCGTCTATTTTCCTGTGCAATGATTCCAGGGTAGGATCCTAAGGATAAAGTGCTAGTGATAGCTCCTAGAATAGCTCGAGGCCCATCAGACATATCAGACAGTTGTGTATCAATAATAACTGTATCAGAGCAATGAGGTCCTAAAGGGCCACTCTGAATAGCTCGAGCTATCCGTGGAGCTACTGAATGAACAACTTGTACAGGCAAAGTGAGGTAATCTAAAGCAGCACATTGATATGCGCCTGGGTGATAATTAGCAGCTGCGTTATTGAAGAAAAATCATGAATTAGGGAAGGTTTTATAAATGTCATTAAGCGTTGAGGATTGATTCAAGTATGTAACATTGAAAGGATAGGAAGAGTTATAATTCCCCTATAACCAAAATTTTTCAGTGCAAGCAGAATAATTACCTACAGCAGCAAGGATTTTAACAGCTTTTTGCCAATCATGCCACTTTGTATTCCAAGTGCCAGTGGCATGACAACAGGAGCACATAGCTGGAGTGATTTTAAACACTCAAAAAAATCGCTATTTGGTTTGATTTAAGCTCTCTGGTTTAGCAAATAGCGCTGATTGATGAATATTCTGCAGGTGAGATACAACAATGTCTGGGATAATAATAGGCAGTAGGGATAAAGGTTACTTGGCTAGCAGTTAATGGATTTTCACAATACAAGGTAGCATTGTGACCATGAACAGCAAACATATGTCGAACCCAAAGGTTAGCGTCAGGTACTAAAGAAACTGAAGGTATTGGAGCAGCAGTGCTTAAATTAAATAATGCTGAGATTAGACATAATATCATCACAGAATTAGCAGTAATTACAGCAAATACAGCAGTAACTACATTTTCAGGAGTTTCAGGTAGCTCTTGTTTAACACGCTTGTTAAGGAGTTCTTTAAGAGTGCGATTGGCTCTCTTAACAATAGCTTGCCCTTGGGAGTTATAGGGAATCCCATGGGTGAGAACAATATCCCATTGGGAGCAAAAATCTTCTAACGCTTTGGAAACATAAGCAGGTGCATTGTCTGTTTTTAGTTTTTTAGGCTTGCCTAAAATGGAAATGGCTGCTAATAAATGTGTTGTTACAGCAGGAGCATTCTCATGTCTCTGTGCTGTTACATGAAGGTAATGAGAGTAAGTGTCAATACTAACATGAAGAAGAGAATAAGGTTTGAAGGGGGGAAAGTGGGTAACGTCTATTTGCCATAGACAGCTTTTTCTCCTCTGGGGTTTACCCCCATAGATGGGGAGGAATTATGGAGGGAACAATGTGAACAATTTTGAACAATGGCTTGTGCCTGCGTCAGTGGGAGAGAAAATTGGCGTGCCAAGGATTTTGCAGATTGGTGGAAAAAGGAATGGCTCTGGAAAGGGTCTGAGAATAATGAATTTGCAGCTGGATGTCACAAAGCAGCGTCTGCTTGAGCATTGCCAAGACTCAATGGTCCTGGTAAAGGAGTATGACTGCAGATATGTGCTACAAAAAAGGGAATGGTGCACTGTGAGAGAGCATTTTGCAGAGTTATTAGATTGTGATCAATTTGAGCAGTCAACAGAGAATCAGCCAAATGAAAAATAAGATTATATACATACATGGTATCTGCAATTAGGTTGAATGGTTGCTGTGCAAAATGCTGGAAAGCAAGTATTACTGCAGCTATTTCAGGTCTCTGCGCAGAAATTTGAATGGGAGTGTATAAAAATCGCCAGGTTTTAAATACTGTAGGGGCTCCCTGTAGGGGAGCTGCAACGGAAAGTTAAAGTGATTCGTGGATCTTTTGGCATGTTAAATGACAGGGGACCCACATGATTGGAGAAAGCAAATTGGTAACTATCTGAAGTAGTCACTAAGTGAACATGTTCTGCTTTTGTGATGGGCAAGTGAACAACGAGCACATCTTGGCCTAGAAGGAAGTAAATATTGTGTGGCAGAATAGCAGTTAATACTAACCATTCACAGATATAAAATAGGCTTGTCGTCTTTTGGCACAAAAAGCAAGGCGGTAGGCGAGTGAGGAGTTGCTATACTAAAGGCAGCGCAGTTGGGACAAAGTCATTAAGCTTTGGGTGAGATTCAGATATCGAGAACAAGTGTTGCACTCACTTGCTCTAACAAATCACGGCCTCAGATATTCAAAGGAAGGAGTAAAACAAAAGGTTTTACACTAGCAATTTGAATGTGACAATGAGGTGAATGAACAGCAACAATCAGCTTTTGCCTCTCTGTGCTCGTAATTTTGGCTCTATGCAGGGAAACAGCAGGCTATAGAACACGAATCTAGAACAGTAATCTCAAGTCCAAATCTATGGGGGGAGTGGCCTAACGGACATGGAGTAGAGTCAGAACTCTCTTGCTCTCATTAAGAAGCAATGAAATATTTACAAAATCCCTAATTTGGAGATGATGGATTCTTGATTAATGATTTGATTTCAGGTCCGGAAGCTTTACTGCATCTGTGGTGAAAGAAGCAGCTGGATAACTACTATAACAGCAGAGGGGAAAACGAAACTGTTTTGGAGGTGGACGGGAGCTCTGACAGGCGATTACTGAAGGTAATTAATGGACTTTAATTGGAAGCAGCAAGGTTAAGATAACTTTAGAGGGAGAGGCTGAAGTGATTTAAGTGTGAAAAGAGACTTTTAACCTCCAGTTGAAGGAGCTAGAAGCTGAAGTGCAACTGTTGATATGAGCCAAGAGGATATCTGAGGCGGATAGCGATGATTTAGGTGAGGGGTGCGGATTTATGAGTTTAGCTTTATGAAAAGAAAGCAAAAAGGTGAAAAATCCAGTGCCCCCGCCTGGAGCAGATTATCGAAAGATCATCCGTCTGATAGAAACTGGCAGTGGCTTACGAGGGTTACTGGAACTATGCCAGACAATGTCGGACAAGCAGCAGCAATCGGAGAAGACTGGGAAATCCCCTAGTCACTCCGGAAATACTAAATATGGCACAGCTCCTAAAGCAGCAGGTGCAGTACCAAAACCGGCCAAAGAGAGTCAAGCAGAGACCTCAGATGATTTAATGAGCAAAATTCAGAATGTGATGGAGGTGGCTTTACTGAAGCAGGAGGAAAGATTAATGCAAAGAATCAAGGACTCACAGCGGGAATTTATGGTGGACCTTCAAAATGTGGTGGATAATATGGAGAGACTGGAGAGGAATACGGAGAAGCTGCAGGAAGACAGCAAGAAACAGGGGGACCATTTGAAGGAGATGGACTTGCGCTTAATTGCTTTGGAAGATCGGGACAGGAGAGTTAACATTCGAATTAGATTTTTTGGAGAGAGAGAGGGAGAGAGTCCTAAGGATTTAAGAGATATAATTTTGGCATGGATTAAGGAAATCGAACCTCAGGAAACTTGGGAGATGGCGGATATTGAGAAGATCCACAGAGTGGGTTATAAGAAGAAGGGGATGCTCCCAAGAGATATAATTGTCAAATCTGCCAATTACTACAAGAAAGAAAAGTTGATGCAAGCAATTAGACGTCAAGCCCAGCTGATGCTACAAGCAACATCAATTGCGATTTACCAGGATCTATGCCCTCAAACTGTGCAGTGGCAGAAGAGTGTTAGACTGTGTACAGTGGCTTTGCGGAAGAAATCGATAACATATAGTTGGGGATACCCAGTCTTTCTGAGATTTTTGTGGAAAGGGAAGTAACATAGAATAACATCGTGTGAGCAAGGAATGGATCTTCTGGAAAAGCTGGGCTTAATAGATCCCACGGATGTTGGAGAAACAAAGCAGGATGAAGGAGCTGGAAGGGAAGTCTGTCCTGATCGTCCACAGGAGGAAGGTGCCGTAGGTGGAAGCCATCAATGAAGAAATATTATTGTAAAAGGGATAAGAAAAGATTATAAGAGAGGGGAGGGTCGGATTTCTGCTCCGGGAATGTTGGGTTGCTTCTCCCCCCCTGAAGAGTTCTAAGAATAATTGGGGCCATTGCCCAGAAAGGTCTGGTGAGGAGGGGGGTGAAGATGGGGGGTAAATGTGGGTGGGTGGGTGAGGGAGGGGGGTATGTGTATCACAGAGGAAGACCAATATAGAGATGTGGGTGAAAGAGAAGATGGAAAATAAATTAAGGGTTGCAACTTTAAATGTTAAAGGGCTAGGAACTGTTATAAAAAGGAAGAGAATAGAAATGTTATTAAAAAAAGAGAAAGCTGATGTAATTTTTTTGCAGGAACTCATCAAACAAAGGAGGGTGTAAATGAGCTTCGGATGAGGGAAGTGGGCGTTTATGAAAAGTCTTTTGGCACTTCTAAAGCGAGAGGTGTAGCGATTATAATTTCAAAAAAATGTGGTATTACTATACAAAGGGTGAAGAAGGATGAAGCGGGAAGGTTTCTGATAATTTCTTGCATGGTAGGGGAGGAGGAATATGTATTGATTAATGTATATGCTCCAAATGGAAAACAAATGAAATTTTTTGATGAAGTTTTTAATGCAGTGGGTGAAGTGGGTAAAAAGAATATTGTGATGGCAGGTGACTTCAATATGGTATTAGACAAAGGGAAAGATAGGGATAATATATTAAGAGTTCTTAAGAGTGGTGGGAGGACGGGGTTAAGCAAATTAATGGAGAGAAAAGAACTAATGCATGTTTGGAGAGTATTAAAAGGGGAAGAAAGGAAATATACTTTCTACTCACCAAGGTTTAAGAGTTATTCCAGGATTGATTATATTTTTGTGTCAAAGAATATGATGTCTAAACTTATAGATTGTGCTATAGGGGTAATTAAAGTCACCGACCATGCATTAATGATGATGGATATTAAAATGAAGAAGGATTATAAACAAGTTAAGAGATGGAGAATCGATACAAGGCTATTAAATAATAAAAATATAGTGGAGAACATAAAAAAAGAAATGCAGGAAATATGGGAAATTAACGAAAAGGACTCAAACTCGCAGGGGTTAATATGGGACACTATGAAGGCTGTAGTAAGAGGGATTTGTATTAGGGAAATGTGTACTCTAAGAAAACAACAAGAAGCACAAAATAAAAAGATTGAAAAGGAGGTAAGGGATTTAGAGGAGAAGCTAAGAGAGACAAAAGATAAACGCCTATTTGCCCAAATCCAAGCTAAGAAAAAAGAATTAGAGAGAGAAGAGTTAGAACAAGTCTAAAGGGATTTGCTATATTTAAGGAGGGATTTTTTTGAATATAGTAATAAAAACTTGAAGATGCTGGCTAGATCACTCAGTCAAAAAAGGCTAAGAGTATGATAGGGACAATTAGAGATAAGACAGGGAAAAGTTGTAACTTAATGAAGGATAAATTAAATATATTTCAGGAGAGTTATAGAGAATTATATACATCAGATATGGGATCACAGGTTAAGGTATTGGAATATGTAGAGAGGAATTGGAAAATAAGATTACAGGGGCAAGATAGGGATTATATGGAAGGATTAGTTACTGAGAAAGAAATAGAAGGAATTATTGCTAAATTAAAAGGAGGGAAATCTCCGGGATTGGATGGTTTGGGGCCGGAATATTATAAGGTTTTTAGAGGAATTTTAATACCAAGATTGAAAAAATTATTTAATAGTATAATAGGAGGAGGAAAGACCCCCTCCAATCGTGGGATCATTCCTTGATTATATTAATCCCGAAACCAGGAAAGGATCTGACGGATCCAGCATCTTATAGACCAATATCCTTAATAAATCAAGACTCAAAAATATTTACAGCAATAATGGCAAAAAGGATGAGTACGTTTATACATAAATATATTAGAAAAGATCAATGTGGATTTATCTCAGGAAGGCAAATGCCTAATTTAATTGGAAGAGTCTTAAATATAATCAATACTATTAAAAAAAGGAATTTAAAAGCAGGGCTGTTAGCATTGGATATATTCAAAGCCTTTGATTGCGTGGAATGGCCAGCACTTAAAACAATTTTGAAAACATTTGGGCTTGGAGTAAAATTTATGGGAGTGATGGATCAACTGTATAAAAATAATAAAGCAGAAATAATGGTTAATGATGGGTTAACGCAACAGATTATACTAGCTCGAGGAACAAGACAAGGTTGCCCACTTTCACTGATCTTATTTGCGATAGTGATAGAAATTTTGGCAAATGTTATAAGGGAGGATTCAAGATTGAAGGGGATAGGAGGGAAGGAGAAGATTAAAATGAATATGTTTGCGGATGACACATTACTGACATTAGAAGATCCCCTGAAGGTTGGGGAGCTGATTAAGGAGCATTTGAGAGAATTTGGGGAGATTACTGGTTTACAAGTTAATTGGGGGAAGTCAGAAATGATGTTATTTAATTATAACAAAGAGGAGATGGAGGAAGGTAAAGTAAAGTTAGGTCTTAGGCTTCAAACTGTAGTACGTTATTTAGGAGTTAATATTGCAAAAGATTTAGATAGGTTAGAGGAAATTAATTTTGCAAGTTTGAAAAAACAGGTAGGGGAAAAGTTAGAGGTATATAGAAAATTAAAACATTCTTGGTTTGGTAGAATAGCGGTTATAAAAATGAAGATATTACCTAAGATTAATTTTTTGTTTAGAATGTTACCGATTAAAATATCGGATGCAGAGTTAAAGAGCTGGCAAAATATGATTAATGCTTATTGCAACGGAGATAAGAGAGCCAGGATTAACAAAAGGTTATGGTATAAGACACAAAAGAAAGGAGGTTTGGGACTTCCAAATATAAAGAATTATATTGCTAATCAGTTAAGATATGTTATAAATAGTATATTAGGGGAGGAAGACTTAGAATGGCTAGGAACGCAAACAGGGGAACTAGATTTTAAATTGCAAAATATTTTTTTTAATAATAAAATTCAAAAGCAAGGTTTGAGGGGACTGGACAACCCGTTGCTGAAAAACATTCTAGAGATCTGGGAGAAAGTTAAAGGAAAGTTAATACCAGGAGACTCTCCACTCGCCCCAGTGGTAGTTGTGGGAAATTTCCCAAGGAATTTAAAAGTAGAGTTGGAAGGAAGTCTGAAGGGTCAGGAAATTATTAAGTTAAGGAACTGGATGGAAAGAATGATAGATAAGGAGCAAATTAGAGAGTTATTAAAAGGACAAAAGATAGCTTGGTTCAAATGCTTACAACTGGAAAAATGGACACAGGAATGGAAAAAGATAAATAAGAAGTGTAGAAATAATACAAGATTTGAAGATTTAATTGAATCAAGAGGAAAGAAGGAATTAATTAAAACTAGAAAAGATCTGATTAGCGAAATATATAGAATCCTGACAGAGGAGGCTGAATATCGAGACTCTCTTAAAATGATTTGGGAAGATGATTTAAAGGAACAAATTAATGAACATGACTGGGGGAGGATGTGGGATGCAAGAATGTTAAAGCTTTTGTCGATTAGAATTAAGGAGAATTATTATAAGACAGTATGGAGATGGTATTTAACGCCAGTAAGATTTCATCAGATAGATTAAAAAGTGTCCAAGAATTGTTGGAGGGGATGTCAGGAGGTTGGAACTTATTTCCATATGTGGTGGAGCTGTAAACATGTACCAAAATTTTGGGAAAGGGTGTTCAAAGAAATAAGTGAAATAATTGGAAGTAAATTGGAATTAAGCCCAAAGCTGGCTCTACTAGCAATATGGGATAAAGGAAATTAGAATATAAATAAGAGAGAATTAATAAACAACCTCCTGGCTCCCGTCAGAATAATGTTTGCTAAAAACTGGAAAGGGCAAGGGATATATACTATAGAAGAATGGTATAAAGAAATATGGGATATGGCACTTAATGACAAGCTAACGTGTAAAATGAAAATAAAGAGGGGAATGTCCAGTAAGAATGATTTTGGAGATGTATGGAGTCTATTTTTGGAATATGTATTAAGAACGGGGAAGGGGCAAATACCTCCAAAAGAGTCTTTACACTTTTGGAAAGAAGAATAATGTATAATTGAAGGTCTCCTGGGGGGAGGGGAGCACGGGGGTATGTGGTTATGTAGTGTATTTTATGTTGTTTTATGTTGTATTATGTTGAAAAAAATTATATATATATATATATATATATATATATATATTTTAAAAAGTCCAAATCTATGAAAAGCCACAGGGCACTTTTCATGGCATAGCTCTTAGAAGTTTCAAGTTCAAATAGCAACAGAACATGTACAGAGTGCATCCAGCATTTCTAAATCAGATAGAGTCTCAAACACAAGTTTCTTGGCAAGCATAGCAAAAACAGCAAACAGAAACAGCAAAGGAATTACTTTTTGGAGGATGGAGGCTGGCTAATTTTAAGCTACTTTGAGAGACAGGGCTTCAGGCCTGTAATTCTAAACTTCTGTGCTAACAGGGCGGCACAGTTCAACCTCTTCTTGATGATGACACAAATGTGAGGGACAGTTTGCAAGAGAGCCCCCACCTTTTTCTAAACAACTTTAACTCAAGGCTTCGGCCGACAGTAAGAGATAAGCAGAGAACAGAGACAGTTTCTTCTCAAAACAAAAATGCCAAACTACTCGACATCTTTCCCTCCCTAAAACGCCTAGCCCTCTCCGGTGCGCAATGGAGACAGCCAGGGGAAAAGACAAAAAACCTCCAAGGAAGGAGAAAAACTTTCTAAACAGAACAGCATTTGTCTTAAACTCTAAAACCAGCAATGACATTTCAAAATATTTTGTACATGGCAAGAAACACAAAAAGGCAGAATCAGAGCAAAACATTTGGTACAGAATGCAGAACACAATCATCTTAGAAAATGGCAGGGCAGTAACAGCAAAATCCAACAGTTTAGCAATGTTTAGAACAAAATTTCTTAGGCCAGCACAGGGCCCCAATTGAAACAACCAGAACAGATTCAAAGTCTCAAAATCAGTGAACAGTGTCTTTAGCAAGGATGAAAGGGAAAAAGGTTCCAAATTGGCTGAAAACGAAAGCAGGCTGCAGGTTTTTTCTTTATCTCTTCCCCCCCCCCCCTTCTCTGTGAAGCGGCTTCTTTTGGTGAGGCCTTGGACGGTGGAAGGGGGAGGCGAATTCTTCATGGAGGCCATAAATCTTTTACAGAAAGGCAGGCAAGGTTTTGTAAATCCAATGTCAGGGAAATTTACTGACTCTTTTGAAGAAATTTAAACAGTTCTCGATCTTGAAGAGAAGCTACTGTAAGTCCTTTTTCAAATTTGAGGGAAACTGCAGCTTGAGAAAAACCTTGACTCAGCAGCTTATGACTCTAACAACTGTGCAACTTCGTTTAAATTACATGGAATTCAAAGCATATCGGTTTTATTTCTGCAAACACACACTTGAAGCTGAAGATGGACCAGACAGCTTTCAGTTAAAACGGCTTAATGCGAACAGAACTCACACAGGGGTAGATATTTAGAGTTAACCTTAGTCTCCAGAGGGCAGGAGCGGCTACACTGCACTGGAACACCATGGAAAGCTTCTAGACAGTAGTTTAACAATCATCTTGAAACTAAATCACTACTCAGCTTGTCAGGGAACACTGAACTGACGATGGAAACAACATGTCAGGGAAAGAACGGTTTTGACCTAGGGAGCCTTCCCAATTCTCGTAGCTTTAGCGCTGAGGAAGGTCCCACACACACAGAATTGTAGAACAGCAAGCCACTCTGAGCCTTGTTGCGCAGATTGTGCACTACTAACACCCCACAGCTGCTGCACAGGTTGAAGGGGCTACTGTGACGGTCACTGAAGTCAGCTCTGGTATCAACAAGACCTGTAAATACTAAATTATTGACAATGAAAGTGCAGAGTGGTCGCTTTCGACCAATTGGTTGTTCTATATAGGATATAAGGGTTAAGTCAGTAGATCTATAACTCGCATCACCACGGATGGCTACAGAGGCTTGAGGAATGAAATAAGGAGGTTATAACAGAATAACATTAAAGGAAGAACGTTTAGACTTACAGTTTTAAAACACTTGTGTAATCGGAATCGACTATACCTGGAACAATGAAAAAAAACTTTTTTGCTGGCAGATGAGCGAGGAAGGATTAAACCAAACAGACCATCAGGCAATGGGCTGGTCACCTGAGTAGGGAACAAGAAGTACTTCCAAAGGAAAGCAAAAATACAATGTCTTCCGTAACTATTAAGTCACGCCCACCACTTGTGGCTGCTGAGTTAAGAGACAGGAATGGGTTGGGTGGTGGCAGAGTTTGAGTGACAAGCGGGGTTTGAGTGACAAGCGGAGAGCTCATTGGAGGAGTGGGAAGTGGATAAGCTCTCTTTTTGTCTGGGGCAGTTTTTGGCTTATCTACTTTCTGTGTGATAGTAGCTTGCTAACAGTTAATGAAGTCGGCATAGGGTTTAGCAGTGCGTTGTTGAATTTAGCAAAGCTCTTATGCAGTTGACTAGCAGCTGGAACTTTTTCAAAAGCAGTTACGGCACATAGACTAGCGGCATGCAATGGAGCTTGCGGCAAAACACTCTGAGTTGGCACGTCACCTGTATCTTGAATAGCTTTACGAATTTCTCGCAAGACTGTGCATGGCAGTGGCTCCCAGTTGTTGACTACTTGGCCCTGATTATTTTGAGTGTAAGTGACAGGACAGACTGCAGGCAGATCTCTCAACTCTTCTCCTGTTAAAGTAGAATGGATGGATAACTTTATTTGCATATGGCCAATGGCCTTTACAATTTTACACATCAAAACATCCATGCCACCCTCCTCCCACTATACCCCAGGCATTTTCCATTCTGGGCTCTAAGTAACAGGCAATCCCGCCGATTTGGCTATTATGTTAACTCATCCCCTTTACACTCTATACCGTTTTGTAACAAAAAAATTTGATGGGTTTTTTGAGCTGCTAATGCGAAATTGGCCACCAATCTTGAGTTTGCTGCATTATAATCTGCTAGTAGATCCAGGATGAGGTCCTTTGGAGTCAGACCCCTTCTTTCCTTCAGGAGCTCTTTTAAAAAACGCTCCCTCGCTCCTTGATATAGAGGGCAGTTCAACAGATAATGGACTAAGTCTTCAACCTCCTCCGACCCACAAATACAAATCCGTTGCCCAAATGGTATCCCTTTATACTTTCCCTCCAGGTATTCCGTCGGCATTGTTTGGAACCGAAGGGCAGTGAATGCTTTCCTCAACATCGGGAATGTTAAATCCTGCAAGTAATGTGCCCGATATTGTTCCCCCTTTATTTGGCTAAACCATGGTGAAAAGGCCTGTCGCTGACTGGTTTGTACATTACCAAGGGTATCAACCTCAAAAATTCTATTTCTAATATCCATGTTATCACACGCTAGCAGGTCTCGGTCCTCCGTGAAGTAGAGTTGCGACAACTCCCTCCAACTTCGGGCCCACCCTCCTTTCACAGACTGCTCAGCGAAACATAGTCTAGGTAAACTATTTTCTTCCCTACTTATTAGGTTTTTCCCATATAGAATAATTTTCTTATGTATTCTAGCCTTAATGGAGGGGAGATCCACTTCCATTCTTAAGAGGGCAGACGGCACCCCAACAGGAAGTACCAATAGCTCTTTCAGGACTTTGTTTTGTATTATCTCCATAGCTGTTGCAAACCCCACTCCCCACAGCTCAGCCCCATAAAGTAATTGCGGGAGAACTTTAGCAACATATAGCTTCAGGGTGGGAGCTACTCTTGAGCCACCTTTTTGTCTTCCAAAAGCTAATATGGCTTTTGCTGTTCTCCCAGCTGCCAACTTCATTGTATTAATATGCGTTTTCCAGCCACCATTATAAGAAAAACACACCCCAAGATATTTAAAACTTGCACATTGGGCAATTTGCTTTCCATCCAGCCACCACCTATGAACTCGCTTCCTCCTTGAAAAAACCACCACTTTTGTTTTGGAGTGGTTTATCACTAGCTTTTCTTCTTTACAAATCTCACCCAATCTTCTTAAAAGTCTCCTTAGTCCCACTTGGGTAATAGATAATAGGGCCATATCATCGGCATACAGAAGTATCTGTATTTTCCTTAAGCCGACCGCCGGAGGAAAACAATCCTGTGCCGTAAGGTCCTCTACTAAGTTGTTAATATAGTAATTAAACAGAAAGGGAGCCAAAAGGCATCCCTGTCTGACTCCTCTTCTGACGTCAATTTTCTCTGTCAACATACCCTCCAACCCTATTCTCACTCTTGAATCAGTATGCAGGTGGAGTTTTTGGATCAAAAATAGCAAACATCTGTCTATATTTGAGAGGGCTAATTTTTCCCATAATTGGGTTCTGTCCACTAGGTCAAAGGCTGAGGCAAAGTCAATAAAGGCCACGTATAGGCTTTTACCTGGTTGCCTGCTATACTTTTGGATCAAATGATTAAGAACAAAACATTGATCTATTGTATTTCTCCCTTGACGAAACCCAGCCTGTTCATTAGCTAGAATATTGTTTTCCTCAGCCCATGCTAAAAGCTTGTCTAGGAGGAATCTGCCATACAGTTTTGATGTAACATCTAATAGGCTTATAGGCCTATAGCTTTTGGGCTCGGTTTTCTCTCCCTTTTTATAAAGTGGAACTATAATACTCGACTGCCATCCCTCCGGCATGTTTCCCGTCAAATTAATATGCGTAAACAATTTTGCCAGGATTGTTGTCCACCAGTCTGGGTTTTCTTTAAATAGCTCTGGAGGGAGCATGTCTTCTCCCGGTGCTTTCCCTCCTTTTAACCTCCTTATTAATCCACTAATTTCTTTTGCTGTCACTTCCGGCCATACTGGGAGATCTATGTTTGCCTGATCGGGTTCTATTTGGTCTGGTCCAGCAAAGATGTTCTCAAAGTACGCTTGCCAGGTTGCTGCTTGAATTTGCATTTCCATATGGATCTTAGAGGCCTGCAGGCTAAAGTTCACTATGTTCCAGAATTTTCCATCGTCTTTCTGTGTCACTGCCTGCCCTAATTCCTCCCACTTTTTACTAATATAATCTGACTTTTCCCCCCTTAATAATGCCCTATATGCCGATCTTTTCTCAATCAACATTTTTACTGGGGTATTTGTTTTTTCTCTCCTGACATTTCTACTTAACCTCATTAGATCTTTCTTTGCCTTTCTACATTCTTTGTCGAACCACCCATTTCTTCGCTCTCTATTGATCTCAAAGGAGCCCGATTGTACAAAGTAAGGTTTCAACACATCTAAAATTCTCTGATATCCCTCCATAGTTTCTACTGTCTCTTCCATTATTTTTCCTTTAAGGGCCATCAGAGAGGGTCCATGCAATAAATCTGAGGTCTTCGCCCGAAGTGATTCAGACCATTTAATCCGTCTATTGCCGGTGGGAACCAGTTCGACTGGATAGGATCTTTTTTTCATACTATACATCCCCTTTACATACATAACTAGTTTAATGGGGTAATGATCGCTCTCTGGTCTATTTTCCACAGAGAGACATTTGACATTACTCAGCATAATGGCAGATATTAAAAAATAATCGACTACACTGCCCCCCCTCTGGGAGGAATATGTGGACTCATCTACTACACTGCCATTCAAGATCATCATTAGATGTTTATAAGCCAGCATTATCAGTTTTTTCCCATTGTTATTAATTTTTTTATCACAGAAAACTCTTTCTAATAACACACCATCCTCGAAATAAACTGCTAACTGCTTTTGTAACTCGCTGTTTGATGGACCTAACCACGCATTTAGATCCCCTCCTATGACTATCTGGGGATTCTCACACTTTGATTCAATTTCCCCTAGCACTGTCTCTAATGTTGTCCAAATAGGTGAGTCTGCCCGATTTCCCGGAGGAATGTACACATTAATACAATGAAGTACAGTACCATTTTTAAAGATTATCTTAACTATAAGCACCCCATCGTGGGATTGCATTTCCACCATCTGCGAGACATTTTCCAACTCAACTGAGATAAGAATTGCCAAACCTCCACTCGCGCGTCCAAATTTTTTGTGCCTTGTTGCAGCTTTAGCAAAAACTCTATAGCCCTGAAGCTGAAGTGTCGAATCTTCCTCCATCCATGTCTCTTGCAAAAAAATTATACCGAACTGCTGCATATACACTTTCAAGTCCTTATCTGCCAACTTGCCTGACCACCCCGCTATATTCCATGAGACTATAGTTATTAACATGGTTTTTAAATCCTCTGAGGCACCTCTTAGTCAGCAGTTTTGTATACCAACATCCTCCCTTTCTACCTCCCTTATCTGCTTGGGTGGGCCTTTATTTATGCTATTTTTACACAACTCCCAATGCGTATTTCCCGCTGTATCATGCTCAATTTCCTCCTTCCACAGTGCAAACAAGATTTCTTCAAGTTGGTCTAATTCCCCTAGGATGATTTCCTGGGCTTCATCACTCATTTGGGCGAACTGTGCTATTTTATCCACTTCCTCCATCGGCAACTGAGCTGCCAGCTCTGACATTTCTTCTGAGAGCTTTGGACTTTCCCACCCGGGGGCTAATCCCATACACTGCCCCTTAGTTCTTTTGCTCCAGTACAGGGCCCTCACTACTTCCTTTAGCATACTTAAACAATATTTCTTCTTGTTCTGTGCGTTGTATTATATGGAAGTGCTTTACTAGTTCAGTCACCTCATCTCCTTTCAGACCCATGCCTGCCGCATTCCCTATCCGGGCATAATTATCCCCTTGATCATTTCCAAATGACTCTGCCTGATTCTTTGCTTTACCGAAATTAGGGCTTTACCAAAATTAGTCTTTGTTGGATTGCCTTCTATTTCCCTTACATCATTTCCATGTCTCATATTCTCCATCCTTTCTAAACTAGACTGCATTGCATGATTTTTAGTACTTTGACCCAGGACCGTCCCTACCCTTACCACTTTCTTTCCCTTACAGGGTTTGCCCATTAGCGGGAATATATGAAGTTGCCTGAAGTGTCTAGATAGCCCCACATTTCTACTCTCCAAGATCTCTCTGCCTCTCAGGATATAGTTAATGCTAAACAGCTCCGCAAATGTGACCAATAGTCGTACACCTGAGCGATATGAGCCCACAGACTCCACTTCAGTTATATCCATTGGTCTAAGCAGGTTAAACCCTAGTTGCTCTAAGAAGTAACAAAATTGATCATTTTTATTTATATGCGCATGGCACGCTGCAAACTTGGGGACATTTGAGAAAACTAACTGTCTCCTCATTAACGTTATCATATACTGCTCAGTTCTTCGCCCCTCTTCTTTCTTAGGTGTTTTTTGCCTATCCCCAACCCTGTCTACTTTGGGATCCACTTGGGGTATCTTATTTTGGGTTGCTTTGATTTCATCCTTTTGGCTGTCTGCATACTTTCCTTTCCCTTTTAACTCCTTTCTGTGATTACCTAACTTGCTGTTTCTCTGAATTTCTTGCATATCATCTAATATTTTAAAGAGAGGGGCATAATTCAGCCCTTTAAGTTTCTTCTTGCCCTTTTCTCTCTTCTGTGTCGCTTTCCCTAAATCGCTAGTTATGTTATACTTTAGACCTTTTTTTCCCTTCCCCGATTCTTCCCTTCTATAGGTTTTTTCCCCCCAGCCTTTTGTTTCCTCCGCTTCCGACCATTCCCATTCCCCACTTTATCATCCCTACTAATCCTCTCCTCCTGTACCTCCAGGGCCTCTGCCAACACATTTATATGGGGGAGCAGAGGGGCAATTTCATTTAGACACGTGGGCTCTTTATCCACTGAAATCTCCAAGCTGGTGAACCTTTCCTCCGTTTCCCTCAGCCCTCGTTCCTTTCTGGCAACTGATATTTCTGCATTGATCAGCTCGGCCAACACCCCAGTTTGTGCCTTCAGTCCTATTATATCCTGTTTTAAATTTTTAATCTTGTGAAAGGTTTTAATAAAGGATTCCATGTTCAAAAAGCAGTAGTTGGATAGTAATTCTGGGATATTTCCGTTGAGCATACTCTCTCCTTCAGAGTGCCACATTTCTTCCTTTTCCTCTCCACCACTTGCTGTTTTGCTTTTAAATGCCTCTGTTATATCATTTTGTGGACCCCTTCTACAAAAGAAAGGGCCATCCTGCCATCCCTCACTTTTGGCATAGCTGCGACCTTCTACCATCTCGAGTTGTTGTACTTGCTTTATATGTTTACACTTTTCTTGCGGGTATGTGGGAGCTTGACTACCACCCTGTGGTTCGGTTGCCCTACTTATTGAAGGACACTTTGCGCTTGGATAGGGCCAGATATGATTGGCCCCCAGCCTCCAATTCCCAGCCATTAGATTTTCTGCGTGCTCTATTTCGCTAGCTAAATTGATCCCTTCCTTTCCCACTGTCATCTCCATTTTATCCCAGACACTGTCTATTGACCGGTCAAGCTCATTGGTGGATGTGCTGTCTACTTTCCCTTCATTTTCTTTAACCAATACTTTTTTTGCCAGAAAATAGGACGATATTTTTGTTTGCCTCTGCCTTGTAGGTAGCTCAGACACTACAGGCAGGCAAATTCCCATAGACTTGCATGCGTGCCTTGTCAGCACCATCTTTGCTCCTTTTGCTCTTTCAACTCCTCCACTAATTTTAAACGTAATCGGCTTCTACAAGCAGTTACAATTCTGTATAAGGCCACTCCACACCATAGAACCACTCTGTACACTCCGTGGACTAATACAACCTCCCCCCCGACACACACTCGATAGGAGGAAGGTCTTGGAATTCCAGCCCTCCGCAAAGCATCCGCTTGATTACTGGTCCTTTACCCACTCCAGATGCAGCCTCCTTGTTTAGCCCGCGGTCTTTACAGATGCGTCAGCCGAATCCACAATGATCTGCCTCCTCTGCGTTTTCTTTGGTCTATCTCTCATGCACTCTTCGCCCGGCCCCAATGTTTTATCTCAAGAATTACTTAACAGTTCGAACTTGACGATGCTTTAACGCTCGTTCTGGCCAGGACAATCAGCTTCCTCTAAGTCCGTTCCACTGATGGGAAAATCTTCCCCTGGAAGATAACGAGTGCCTTGTTTTGATGTGATTTGCAGGGTTTGTGAGAATCATCTTCTTCGTTTACGTTATATTTATTCCTCCCTCACCTTCCACGGCTTCAGCTGTAAGATATGTCACTGCAAAATACTATGAGTCTCCGATTATCAGGTGTCCATAATTCATCAGGCACTCAATTTCCCACCGCTGTTCTCCTTTCATTAATTCCTTTAGGCAACAGATTGATAGCTGAGTCACAGTAGCTTGTTAAGCATAATTGCTTATCGTCCTTAGAATTATGCCTTGTAATTGCCACTCCGCTTCTCAAGTCCCAAAACAGCCACAAACCGGCACAAAAACCCAAAATGCTAAAATGCTAGGAATTTAAAATTACTTTAAAAAGTTAAAAAATAACATTAATGTTTTAAAACCTCTTCTCCACAGGGAGCCGGGTGACTTTATTCTTTGTTCTTTGTTTTTAAAACAGCAACCACATCCCCGTCTCCAGGAAAGATAAAATTCCTCCTCCGTCATTCATTCCACCTCTCCCTAAGTGGATCTTAACAGTTGTAGAAAGTATTAAATAGAGTATTAAATAGTAGTAAAAAACACATTTGATACTCCAGGTCAACTTCAAAAGCTCAGCACTAAGTTCCAAAGTTAAAAAAATAGTTAAAATAGTAGTTAAAATTGTAATTAAAAGTTAAAACAGTGCTTCCAAGCCAAGGGAGGAACCGAGAGAGCAGCTTGACCTTGCTTTTGTCTCGTTAAAGTAGGATCTTGCCTACACTTCTGCACCATGCGCTGGAACTCAGATAGGGGTACAGAATCAGAAGCTGCAGAAGCGGAGGCAACAGGAGGAGGAGGGGCACTGTGAGCTGAAGGGTGAGATAGCGAAGATGGGTGAGATAGCGGAGCAGGAGGTAAGAGGGTAGGTGTGTGATAAGCAGGAGAAGGTTGCGTAGACAAAGCGGTTTTGGACCCGTAGAGGTCGACTGCTTGAAGGCATAAATGCCACAAATGTAAGATTTCATCAGGAGCTTGAGGCTCTGTATGAAGCAGACGCCCTATACGTTTCCAGTCACTTAAAACCAAAGATCCTTTCTCTGGGTACCATGGGCATTGTTCCCCAAGTTCACGGACCAGCCGTTTAAGGGCAGAGGAGGGAACAGCATGCCCAGTTTTCTTTAGCAAGAATGCTAATTCGTCTGCATGTCTACGCTGTACTGCTGACAGCGAGACGCCCATACTCACCGGGATCCCGAAGGATGAGAGGTGCACCTTGAAGCTCAGGCCGAGCATAGTGAGTGAGCGCAGAGGTCCCTGGTTCAGGCGCCAGATGAAGGAATGAGGACACACACACTGATATGTTCTTGGCAGGAAGCAATCTTTATTGTCTGTTAGCTTGGTTTATATAGATCTTTAGCAATGCTGTTTATGAAGACACAGCATGTTTCCACACAGTAGAACACACACACATAATAGCTCGTCATAGAACAATACAATAGAGCATAGAATAAGAAGGCTACATCATTACTGCAACATTGTTCCTGGACTGAGGCTGGCCAGCAAGCAAGAACATCTTGTATGTAGCCGGAAAGAGATTAGAGATAGAAAAGAACAAGGTGAGAGGAAACGTCAGGGTTTGCCCTACAACGCTTTTCTCAGCTGTTCCCTTCACAGAGCAAAGCATGGGTTTTAGCAGGAGTTTTTAGCAGGGGTTTTGGAATGACAAAGGGCCTTGGCTTGACCACCTGGGGAGAGATTAACAGCCAAGGACAAAGCACCTGAAGACCAGTTCTTATCTCAGAGGCAGTAAAAAACAAGGCCGAAAGGAGGGAGGTGTGAAAGAAAGAATTGCAGCTGGCGCCAGGAAGGAGGGGGGAGGGAACCCCAGGAGGAGGCATAAGGTTGGGGCTCACGAGAGGGTGGGTGCCTTTCGTGGGGAGTGCGGAAGAGAGCCAGGTCCTGCTGGGCAAGGATGGTATTTGCTATTCTCACCATTTATATGTTATGCATGCTGGGTCTTGTAGAAGATTTAATATTCTTAGACTGCTACTCTTAGACTCAATTAATTTGAGTCTTTTGTTTGAATCCCGGGGTTCCGTGTGTGTCCAAGGCGAGGGAGACATTGGCCCTCAGCCTTTACAGCCCCCACCTTAGATCTACTTTTGATCAGCAGTTTCTGGGGAGCTTGTGGGCTTCCCATTGGGGCATCTGATTGACCACAGGGGAAGACAAGATGCTGGACAAGGTGGGCCTTGGTTTGTGGCAGCAACACACCTTTCCCAAAAAACAACAACAATCCACACACCCTCTCAGACTTCATAGCCATTTATTTAAACACAATAACTTCTCTCTGCATTTTTTCCGCATACACCCCACCCATATACAGTATTTTTTTAATTTTATTAATTTTGCTAAAAGGGAGAAAATACATCAGCCAGTCTCCGTGTCACATAATGAGCCAAACTGGGTGGAATGCCATTCACAAAGGAAGTCTCTGCTCCTGGGACAGTACAGACAGAGTCCAGAAGAACCAGGCTCCCAGAATTGGGGCCTCCATGCTCACCCCCCTCATTCTGATTTCCTCTTTGCCGTCTTCCCCCTGATAGTGGCAGCTTTAGCCCGTCTGTCTTTCCTCTCCGTGGCTTCTCCCGGCAGCTCACTATTCTCCCTCTGTTCTCCACTCTCCTCTTCCAGTTTCCTTTTCTTTCTCTCCTTCTTCAGCTTCATCTTTCTGGGTTTCTCCTCTTGCCCTCCGCAAGGACTCTCCTCTCCTGTCCCTTCCAGGCTCTCCTCAGCCCCAGCACCTACATCTCTCTCCTTGCACTTCTTGGCTCTTCTCCATTTTCTATCTGGGCTGCCGCCATTCAAGTCAGCCTTCCCTGCCTCCTGCTTGCTCTTCTGCTGGATGCGGCTTGCCAAGAAAGCCTCTTCCTGCTCTTGCAGCCGTGCTAACTTGGCACTCATGGTTAAGCCATGCCGAGCACCCCTGGAAACAGCAAAGATGGGACACACGACGTGTTACAAGGCAGCCCACGCTGAAGCCACCCAAACCTGGCCACTTTAGAGGTCAGGATTTCAGCTCTACAGGAAGCGAAAGCCACAGGCCTGATCCAGCCTGCTGAACAGTCTTGCCTAGCCCACTAATTCTGTGATGCAGTAGGCTTAAGGCAGAAGCAGCATTATACCAGTAGTAGGTAGGAAGCGCCAGTGGCCAGTTTAAGAAGGTTGCAAGTCACTTTTGCCTCCCCCCCCCCCCGGTTCTCAAGCAGAACCCACCGCCACTGCAAATCTAGCTGCAGACTAAACACTGGCCTGGCTGTGCAATTAAAACTGCATCCTTCCCAGAGAATTGGGAAGCAAAAGCTGGCCGGAACTCTATACTCACTTATGGGCTGTTCTGCCCCCACAAGCCTGGACCAGCTGCTCATCAGTGAGCCTGCAAAAGAGAGGGAGTTGAGAAGAGCCACTGGCCCAGAGTTCTTCTCTTGCTACCCATGCAGATGCTCTTGAGCAGAACAACCATGGGAGCAGTTGATTGAGCCCAGCTGAACTGGCCAAATCCCACCCATTACCTCCTAGCTGTGGACAGGTCCAGCTTCTCATCCTCATTGCTGCTGTCCGAAGAGGGAGCTGGGTTCAAGGGTTGCTCTCTGCCAGATGTCAGCGTGGCTGCCTGAAAGGAGGCAAAGATGGACCAAAGATCAGAGCTGGCTACAGATGCCTCCTGCCCAGCAGCAGAGAAGAAAAGCAAAAGGAGCAGCCAGAAGAGCCAGAGACAGAGTGTCCCGTTTGCCAAAGAAGCCAAGCAGAGACCTCCAGAAAACCCATAAGCAGGGCAGGAAGGGAACAGCCCTCTCCCATTGCTCCTCTCCACCGGTTGGTATTCAGGGGGTAGACTGCCTTTGAATGCAGAGGTTCCATGCCTAGTAGCCACTGATGCCTCTCCACTTCTTCCTCAAGTGGCTGTGAAGAGCTTTAGCAAGAGCTCCTTTCTTTTGCCTGCCCTGAATCGCCTGCTAATCAATTTCTGTGGGACCGGGCCAAGCTTTAATATTACGGAAGAGGCAATGGAAAAGAGAAACTCCACCCCACAGCATGTATCTTACTGCCGCCTTCCCCAACGGTGCCCTCCAGATGTGCTGGGCTACAACTCCCATCTAGGCTGTCCAGATGGCTCGGGATTTCCCGGTCCTAACCGGGAATCCAGGGGCAAACCGGCCCAACCGGGGGGCGGGAGGGGCAAACCGGGGTGGTGAGGGGGCACGCGGCGGTGGCAGCAAGCAAGGAGCGGCGGCGAAGGCGGCGGAGCAGCCCGGGAAGAGGCCGCCCCAGCTGGTAAGCATGAAGAGGGGCACTTACCTGCTGGGGCAGCCGCTTCCTGGGCTCCTCCGCCACCTTCGCCGCCGCTGCCGGGCTCGTAAGGCCAGAGGCTGCGCGGAAGAGGCAGGAGAGGGCCGGATCCGGAAGTGGCGTAACCATCACTTCCGGATCCGGCCCTCTCCCGCCTCTTCCGCGCGGGCGGCGAAGGAGGACCCCGCGCGGGCGAAGGAGGAACCCGGCGCGGCCGCGCGGCCGGCGAAGAAGGACCCCGCGCGGCCGCGTGGGCGAAGGAGGAACCCGGCGGTAGGTTCAGGCTGGTTTTTTTTGGGGGGGTGGCTTGGTGGGGGGGTTGTTTTGGGTGGGGGGGCGGGGGGGGGACCGGGATTTTTATTTTTAAAATCTGGTTACCTTACTCCCATCATTCCCAGGTTGAGGATAGGAGCTGCAGTCAATACATCAGGAGGACAGGAGGCTGGGGAAGGCTGTTTTACTGAGGCCGTGAAAGGCTGAGAGGGGCCAAGCGGTTGCAGCATAGGAAGAGAGGCTGGAAAGGGGGCTTGCAGACTCAAGATGCGATCCTCCCCCGCCTCTCGCTTTTGGAAGGGGCAGGGCAGAGACAGGAGAAGATGTACTGGGAGGCTGGAAAACCCCACGTCTGAAACAAGCTAGGGGGCAGGAGCAGCAGAGAGGAAGGTGGGGGCCGCAGGGCAGTCCTGCACAGGGCCCAGAAAGCGCTGTGTGGTGGAGAGCAACAGCGGTGGAAGAACTCTGAACTTCGCTGATGATAGATTCAAAACAGGAAGGAAGTTGCAATGCTTCCATTAACGTCGTCAAATTAGACCTTTCGAGCCAAACTTCCCCTCTTTCCTCCAGGCATCTATGGTTCCTCCCCATCCATTAAGGCCTTGCTTGTTTCCTCATGCTGTCAAATACGCCAGACTGCGCTCCAGCAATACATGGCATTTCGGTTAAAGCATGCATGGATGGCTGTGCTGCGCAAGAGGCCAAACAGATGCAGGTTGCTTACCTGTAACAGTAGTTCTTCGAGTGGTCATCTGTGCAGTCACACATATGGGCTCGCGCTGGCGCCGAGCCCCATTCGGGAAACTTCCATAGCTAGCCTAGCGTTTTTGGTGGGAACCCCTCCCCCCACCATCTCACCCCGCATGCTCCGGGTTCCCGCCTACCTCAGTTCCCTGAGACCGCATTGGCCTCGCAACCAAGGTAACATTTTTAGGAGCATACCGGCATAGAAAAAACCTGCACAACAACAGCGTTGCAGAGAGGGGATGGTGGGTGGGTTGTGTGACTGCACAGATGACCACTCGAAGAACTACTGTTACAGGTAAGCAACCTGCATTTCTTCTTCGTGGTCTCTGTGCATCACACATATGGGCGATTGATCAGCAGTACTTACCGGAGGAGGGTGTGCACGCTGGAAGTTAATGGCAGATGGATGAAAGGACAGCTCTCCCGAAGGATGCGTCCTTGACCGCCCTTGTATCCAGTCTGTAGTGCTTCACAAAGGTTGAAGCATTCGACCACGTCGCGGCTCTACAAATGTCCGGAATTAAGGACCCATGGGACAGAGCGGCTGAGGTTGCTTGCCCCCTTGTAGAATGTGCCGAAAAAGAATGAGGCAGTACTTTCCCCAACACTTGGTAAGCCAGTACAATGGCGTCAACAATCCAGTGGGAGAGGCGCTGCGAGGAAACAGCTAATCCTTTTGTCTTTCCACCGTAACAAACAAACAACTTGTCAGATTTTCTGAACGGTGCAGATCTGTCTTTATAAAAAGCTAACGCCCTTCTAACGTCCAGGGTGTGCAACTTGGAACAAAGAGGGTCCGTAGGGCCCTTAAAAAAAGTTGGAAGAATGATATCCTGGTTAACGTGGAACGAAGAGGAAACTTTGGGAACAAATGACGGCCCAGGATGTAAAACCACTTTATCTGGAAAAAACTGCGTGTAAGGGGGATGGGCCATCAACGCTGCCAGTTCCGACGCCCGTCTGGCCGACGTGATGGCGACTAGGAATACTGTTTTAAGAGTTAACAAACGGAGGTGAACCGTGGCCATAGGCTCAAATGGTTTTCCTGTGAGGGCAGTAAGTACTAACGATAAGCTCCATTGACGTGTAACGGGTCTTATCTGTGGAAACATATTCCGAAGACCTTTCAGGAACGTTCTGGTAACTGGGTGTGTGAAGATAGAGAACCCATCGACTTTATCGTGGTATCGGGAGATAGCTGCCAAGTACACTCGGAGTGACGACAACTTCAACCCAGTTGAGTGAAGCGAATACATAAAATCTATGATTCCAGAGATAGAGCCCTTGGCTGGACTAAATCCCTTTTGATTGGCGAAATCTTTGAATCGCTGCCATTTTCTAGTATATGAAGCTCTAGTAGAGGGCTTTATAGAAGCTTCAAAGATAGCTTTCAAGCCTGGTGGTAGTGTGAGTGACTGCCAGCTGGTCGAATCCTCCATGCTGTGAGCTTCAGGGACTGTAAGTCCGGATATAGGATCATGCCGTTGTTCTTGGATAGCAGCTGTGGGATCTTTGGGAGATGCCAGAACTGCCCTCGAGCCAGTCGAGTTAGTGAGGTGAACCACGGTTGTCGTGGCCACCAGGGGGTCACCACTATGGCATCCATCGAACATCGGCTCGCTCTGGCTACTGTCCGAGCGATCAGTGGGAATGGCGGAAAGATATATAGGAAGTCTTTGGACCAGTCCCACTGGAATGCATCTCCGAGAGAAGCAGGTCCAATCCCCGCCCGAGAACAGTAACTCTGGCAGACTGCGTTGGCAGAGGTCGCAAACAGGTCTACTTCGGGAACACCCCATTTTTGGAATAAAACGGACACAATGTCCCCGGCCAGCTCCCACTCGTGGGCTTCGGAGAACTCTCGACTGAGTGTGTCCGCCTTTCCGTTGTCTGTACCCGCAATGTGTAACGCGGAGAGGTATACGTGCTGACGTATGGCCCAATGGAAAATGTCTAGTGTTAGATCGAGGAGATGGGAGGAGCGTGTTCCTCCCTCCCTGTTTATATACCAAACTACAGCGGTGTTGTCGGAGAGTAGTTGAACGTGGTGACCCTGTAGCTTGGGGAGAAACGCACGGAGTGCTCGTTTTACCGCTAACAATTCTAGAACATTGATGTGCAGTGCCCTCTCTGTGCGTGACCACTTTCCTTGCATTTTTAGGTCGTCGACGTGAGCCCCCCAGCCGTCTAACGAGGCATCGGTTGTGAGGACTCGAGAAGGTTCTCGTTGATGAAAAGGTATGCCCTGGGACAGATGATTCATGACCGACCACCATTCGAGAGACGGAACGACGGCAGCCGGAAGGGTAAGTATTGTCCTGTGTGGGTTCTGCTCTGGATAGTAATGCCAGAGCAGGACTTGCTGAAGGGGGCGCATGTGTAACCGGGCCCACCGGACGACAAACACCGAGGAAGCCATTAGGCCCAGCAGTCGCAGTACCGCGAACGCCGTCGTTTTGCGGTTGTAGCGGAGACGGGTGGCAAGGGCTTGGATCCGTCTTCTGCGCTCTACAGGAAGAAACGCGCGCCCCAACTTGGAATTGAGACACACTCCTATAAATTGAATGGTTCTTGTAGGTTGAAAAACTGATTTTTCTGTGTTCACTTGCAGGCCTAAATCGGCGAGGCATGACGTGACTATTTGAACATCGTTGCAAGCTTGGACCCGAGACGTCGACACGATTAGCCAATCGTCCAGGTATGGGTATATTTCGATATTTCGAGACCTGAGATGGGCGCATACTGCCGACATACATTTTGTAAAAACACGCGGCGCTGTTCGTAGACCGAATGGCAGCACTGCGAATTGGTATGCCCGATTTCCGACTAGGAAACGCAGGAACCTTTGATGTACGGGATGCACTGGGATGTGGAAGTACGCGTCTTTTAGGTCCACTAACGTGAACCATCTGTTCCGTTTCAATAATGGCAGGATTTGGGCTAACGTAACCATGCGAAACTTCTTTGGCTGTATATAGTCGTTTAGCTTTCTGAGGTCCATAATTGGACGGAGGCCTCCGTCTTTTTTTGGAACCGTGAAATAGCGCGAGTAAAAACCCGCTTTTATTAATTTTGAGGGGACCTTCGTGATCACTTTCTTGTCTAAGAGTGTTGTAACTTCTTGGAGAAGAACTGCGGACGGCTGTGTGTGTCGCACGATGCCCAGTGGGGGGGAGGCTGTGAATTCGATACGGTATCCCTCGGCTATGGTAGAGAGTATCCAGCGATCGGTGGTAATCTTCTCCCATGCCGCCAGGAAGGGCAGCAGCCTGTTGTAATGGGCTTCTACCCTGTGATGTACTCCGGAGGAGTCAAAGATGCCATTTCGCTCCAAAGTCCTGTTTGCGAGGCTTGGTGAAACGAGTGGACGGCTTGCGCGACTGATAAGATGAATGCGCTTGTTGTGACTGATAGCGCTGCGAACGGTCTTGCTGCTGGCGTGGTTGATACGGGAGTGGCCGATACCAACGACGTGGACGTGCCGGTTGCTGGTGTTGTTGGTGAGAGGGCACACTCATCTTTTTTGCCGTCATCTTGGCCTTGTGGATGACATCCATTGTTGTATCGGTAGTGGCGTGAAAAAGGCCCTCCCCGTCAAAGGGGAGATCCTCAATTCTGGTCTTTGTCTCCACAGGCAAATTCGACGATCTAAGCCAAGCGTGACGGCGCAACGCAATAGCTCCCATCATTGATTTAGCCGTGCAGTCTGTCTGATGGTTCGCAGTCGCTAGCTGCTGTCTTGACAATCTGGTTGCCTCCGCCTGAAACACTCTGGCAAGATCCCGCTGGTCATCTGGCAAATAGTCCGTAAGTGTTGAAATTTTTTCCCATAAAAAAAGCTGATACCGGGCCATGGTAGCCTGGTAATTGGCAACCTTGAATCCCAGTGCCGCCGAAGAGTAAATTTTTCGGCCTACCGCATCGAGCTTTCGTCCCTCCTTGTCTGTTGGAGCGGTATGGGATTTTCCCATCCTACCCACTGATGACTCCACTACTATGGAGTTGGGTTTTGGGTGAGTGAACAAAAAAGGTGCATCCGATTCCTGGATTTTATACAACGCATCCAGTCTCCTCGATGTAGGGCCTGCTGTCGCTGGGATTGCCCAAGACTCTTGGAACGTCTGTAACAGGGTAGGCACTACTGGTAGCGTAGGTTGAGGAGTCGGGTCCAAATACATGACGTCGTAGATCTTGTCCTTCAACGGTTCCCTAGGCTGTTGCAAATCAAGGCCTAGCGACTGAGCCATGCGCTGCATTTGGTCAGAGAAAGCTCCTAACTCTAACGACGGAGATACTCTGTCCGAAGCTACTACTCCCTCAGAGGGAGATGGTGCCGAAGGTGGAGGAGACGGGATCGATGAAGTATCCGACGCGTAGTCATCCATCGATGCCGGAGAAGGCTCGCGCCTCGTCGGTATCGATAGCCGCCGCGCTCCAGAGGACATTCGCTCGGTAGCGGTGAGAGGAACAAGCCGCTTACCCGTATACGGGTCGAAGCGATAGCGCTTCCGAGTTTGGAGACGTGAAGTACTATGAGTACAATCAGAGCACGCCTCCCAATCCTGTGAGCGCGATCTTGCAGGAGATTGGGATCGGGCAGCAGAAACCCTCGATCTGTGCGACCCAGGCGAAGGTGGCAAATTGGGCTCGACCTCATAGTCTAACGGAGGAGATCGCCCGGTACCGATGTGCCCGGTACCGACACCAGGGAGGCCCTCGGAGTCGAGCTGGTCCACCGTTATGATCTCCGATATATCTAGTTCCGAGGAGATTTCTTGTGGGCTGCAAGGCGATCGGGGCGGCCAGGGCGGTAACGATGCGGCCCTATCTCTTGGAATGCCCCGGCGAGAATCCCGCGGTACCGAAGTGGGCGGTACCGGGGTTGACGTCGGTCGAGTTGCGGTCGGCGTCGATGGCAACGGTGCTGACGTCGGTGTCTGTTGAATGCGCTTCGGCGTCGGCTGATGTGTCGACGTCGAGGTTTTAGTCTTTTTCGGCTTCGACGCCGATGGCGACGCCGGTCTTTTCGATGTCGAAGATGCAGCCGCCGCCGGCTTCAATCCCGAAGACCTGGCGGATTTTGATTTTTCTCTGTGCTTCAGTTTCGGCTGTTTTTTAGTCGGGGGTTGGATTGGTGACGGCGATTCCAAAACCCCATGTCCCTGAGCAACCACTGCTTGCAGAGTGGTGCTGGGCGATGCTGGGCTCAAGCGGCTGACCGGCGTTTGCCTGCGCTCCCCAGAGGTAGATCGGGCCGTATCCACCTGAATGTCTCGTCTCGGAGACTTTTCTTTTTGCTTGTCCACCGCCGAAAGGGCACTACTCCAGAGTAGGCTCCTTAGCCTGTCCGCTCGATTCCGGCGCGTTTGGCGGGAAAAGGACATGCAGTGTGGGCATGTTTCTACAACATGGCCTTCTCCCAGGCATAAGAGGCATAACGAATGGCCGTCAGTCAAAGTTAACTTTGCCTTGCATTTTGAACAATGTTTAAATAGGGCGGCCTGCGCCATATTGCGACAGACAAGCCCACCAGGAGTTACTTCTAACTATCCTATCTAAAACTATTATTATTATTATTATTATTATTATTATTATTTTACCAACAAGAAAAACCTAACGCTAAGCTAACTAACTATTAATAAATTTCTATTTCAGAAAACAATACGAACGACAGGAACGTCGGAGGAAGTCTCCCGCGAGGCTATTCCACCAGCGGTCGAAGAAGAACTGAGGTAGGCGGGAACCCGGAGCATGCGGGGTGAGATGGTGGGGGGAGGGGTTCCCGCCAAAAACGCTAGGCTAGCTATGGAAGTTTCCCGAATGGGGCTCGGCGCCAGCGCGAGCCCATATGTGTGATGCACAGAGACCACGAAGAAGAACCCGCTGTTCCCTCCAGCCCTCTATTGCCCCCTGAAATCCACTGGGCATGCAAAGCCTGTGCTCAGCTCCTTCCAATGTTTGAGAAGTCACATGAAGCTCTTGCAGCCCAATTCAGGACTATTCTGGGTCCACCTTTTGACTGGCAGTGCTCCCCCTCCCTCCCTCTCCTGCTACCTGAATTGAACCCACGACTGTTGGCATGCAAAGCAGATGCTCTACCACTGACGAACTTCCTCAGCGCTACAGGTTACCTTCACAAAGCGGCCGTAGAGCATGTTGTTCTGCCCTTGTGCTTTACGGGGCTTTTTATTAGTTATTGTTCCAGCCTGCTCAGAGACCTCCTTCACTTTGACACCATCCTAGGAAAAGAAAAGGGGAGGGGATTCACAGTGAGCTTTACAACAACCCTGCAAAGTGCGCCAGCGTCATGATCATTCACATCTCACAGGGGCAGAAAGAAGGGAGACTGGTCCCAGACCCCCCTGTGAGATCCTGGCTGAGCTAGGAATTGAAATGTCCTTCCTGCTCTTTCACGCTCTTCACTACACAGTACCAGCTCTTTCTCAAAATGGGCTTCACTTCCTGCCAGGCAAGGGAAAAGAATGCTGAACTCTGTTTACCTGTGATAGAGATGCTATGGCTAGGCTACCCAAACATGTTTGGGTACCAGAGTTAGTCATTCTTAGAGTAAACCCAATGAAATCAATGGGACTTAAGTTATTTAAGTTAGTCACATAGAGGAAGGCCAGGATCTCTTCTTAATGGCCTGGGTTGGACTCGATGGTCTTGTAGGCCCCTTCCAACTCTACTATTCTATGATTCTATGTTCATCCCAGAGTGCAGGACATGGAAAAATGGGGTCAAGTTACAGGAAGCCAGATTCCGGCTGGACTTCAGGAAAAAACTTCCTGACGGTTAGAGCAGTACAACAATGGAACCAATAACCTAGGGAGGTGGTGGGCTCTCCCACACTAAAGGCATTCAAGAGGCAGCTGGACAGGCATCTGTCAGGGATGCTTGAAGGTAGATTCCTGCATTGAGCAGGGGGTTGGACTCAATGGGCTTAGAGGCCCCTTCCAACTCTACTATTCCATGATTCTATGATTTCAATGGATCTACTCTAAGCATGGCTACATTTAGATCCAAGCCAACATAATAACAACTGTGGATGGCCAAATGACCCCCTGGCAGCCTTACCAAAGAACATCAGAAGAGCCACTGGTGCCGGATGAGACCAAGATGGCACCATCTAGTCCAGCATTATGTTTTCCGCAGTGGCCAGCCAGATGCTTCAGGGATCCCACAAGCATGGCAAGGAGCTGACAGGCCTCTCCCACCATTGCGCCTTGCACACTGATTTAAAAAGGTCCAGCCAATCTTTAAATTAGATACTCCCCTAACTTACAAGAGCCCCAATCCACAGGTTTAAAGCCTACACCTTCAACATCCCGACAGTGACAGACCTCAAGCCTTCACTAGGTCGCTGCAGATAGGTACCCCAACCGAAGTGAGGAGTAGCTGGCGCCTTCTTTACCTGCTCAGCTTCAACAGCAATGTTTGCTGCAGATGCATTGAAGAGGTGGTCCCACCAGTGGAAGGTGAACTGCTCCGCTGAGTGATGGCCCACCTGTGTCAGGAGGAGGCAGAAGTTACAAACCCTGGCTCACAAGCCCTCCACCCCAGACCACTCAAGACAGTAAGAACTCCAGTTAGCCTAAACTGGAAGGGATCCCAAAGGCCGTTCATTCCAATCTCAAGCCAGAAGGAAGGGGTAACCACCCAGCACCCCACTGCCCACTCCCTCTTGATTCTCTAGCAATCTGCCTTTTCTTTCCTGTTCAGTTGGCCAGGAATTCCACATCAGATGGTGGATATAACTCTCTGCACATTTTAGCTCAAACTGAATCCATTCCATGATTGCCAGAAACAAGGGCAGAAGCTGGGGACAGAAATCTGAAACCTAAGAACATGGAGGAATATATACACACACACCATGCTGATTCGAGGACCTATTTTTAGCTGAGAAGCAGCCACAAATGTGAGTAATAACAGATGGAAGGAATGGCGATTCATTTCAAGGTTCAGCCTTCCAGAAAGGAATGGGCAGCACCAACCTTCAGACAAGCAAAACAGAGGCAAACCTTCTGTTTTTTCAAAAGGAGACTAAATCTAAGCAAGGGATGAGTGGAGGGGCAACCGCTGCCTCCGGCGGAGAGAGAGTACGCCCTCCTCAAAGTACACCAGGCAACGTTTTAAATATCAGCTGTTTTTATGTTTGATAGTTTTAAATTGTGTATATTGATTTTTAATGTTCAGACTTTTAATTTTTGTAAACCGCCCAGAGAGCTTCAGCTATGGGGCGGTATATAAATGTAAATAACAATAACAATAACATGGAGCTGGCAGAGAGGACTCTTTTTAGCCCCTTCATCTCTATTGGGCTTGCTGGTCTGGTGGTGTTCAGCCTTTGAAGGAACTATCCTAGGAAAAAGTATTGTAGGGAAAACCCTGATGCTTTCTCCTACCTGGGTCTTTCTATCTGTTATCTCTTTCCCTGCTACATGCAAAATGTCCTAGCACATACAGGCCGTTCTAGCTTCCGCTTGCCAGCCTCAGGCTAGGAACAAATGTTGCAATAATGATGTAGCATTCTTATTCTGAGGTCTATTGTTTTGCTCTATGACAAGCTATTATGTGTGTGTGTTCTACTGTGTGGAAAGATGCTGTGACTTCACAAACAGCATTGCTGAAGATCTATATAAGCCAAGCTAACAAACAATAAACAAGCTTCCTGCCTAGAACATCTCGGTGTGTGTGTCTTCACTCCTTCAAGCCTTCTCAGCTTCACTGGCTCAAGAGCGCCCCCTTCCTTACCCCAGCTGTATCACACTTCACTTTGACCTTTATGGCTTCGGAGATCCCATTTTCTCGCTTCCCAAGTCCTTTACCTAAAAAAGGGGTTAAAAAAAATAGGAATGGAGCAGGGGTAGAGGAAAGAAAAACAAAGAGGAGGTAGATAAAAACCCTTTGCATTAAGTGTGTTCCAAATATGATTCCATACTTTTTGTAAAAGAGCCAATAACAAGTCTACAACAGTTCATATTCAATTTGATTGCAGGGCCCAATCAAAAGCAGAACTTAATGCAGGCTACAATACCATGCAAGAGCAGGAAAAGCACAGAATATAAGAACATACAAACTGCCTTAAACTGAGTCAGAATCTTGGTTCACTATTATCAACACTGACACTGGCTGGGTTTACACTTCACACTAACCCATCGTTGGTGGCTAGCTACGCCAGTTGTGTGGTTATGCAAACAACCTACTGTGCTCCCATCAGACAATCAGGCAAACAAGCTGCCGAGTAGTTTATTTCATCCCTCCTCCTCAAGTCCTCCCACCCAGCCAGGCAGGTAGGTATTCCAGTTTCCTTTGCGTCAGGAATAAAGATAGCTTGAAAGGAGCAGGACAGCAGCACCGTTTTTAGCTGCTCTTGTTGAGTAGCTCTGTAAGCAATCTCCGTAACCCACATTGTGTGACAGACATCACACTAACCTACCATGGGTAAAATAACCCTTACTGTAGACCGTAGGTTCTCAGGGTGGCTTATTTGGGGGAAATGACCTACCCGGGGGAGGGGGGGAACATCCCACACACAACATGCTAACCTATCATAGGTTGTTCCGGAAAATAAACTCTCATGGGTTAGTGTGTTGTGTGAACTGTCAGGTTGCTTTCCTAGCCCTACCTGGATAATCTTTTGCATGCAAAACATGTGCTCTAGCACTGAGCTACAGTGTTCCTTGGTTGTTAATTCAAAGCAGAAACAATGAGCGCATGGTACGCGCTCTTTGCTCATCCACACAATTCCTGGGTTAAACAACCCAGGAATTGCTACCATGATGTACGAATCAGGTCAATCTCAGCTTTCATTTAAAAAGAAACCAAGATATGTCAGCTCTTTATGTTTACAAAAATACACTTGAAAGTGTGTAAGGCAGAATTTTTAAACCCAGAGGGATGATGTCTGAGATTTGGGGTAGACTCAGCATTTATTAGTATTCTTGGATAAATTCCTGGAGAAGGCTACTAGCCCTGATGGCTCCTGGAGAAGGCTATGTGCTACCTCCAGTATCCGAGGCAGTAAACCTATATGCAGCAATTGCCATGTTCTGTTTTTTTGGTCCCTGGTCAACAGCTGTTTGGCCACTGTGTGAACAAAGTGTTGGACTCTTGGTGTTGGGTGTCAGGTGCTTCGTAGACAATTCACAGGGCTGGCCCTGTGAATTGTAGACTGAAGACTTGGCAATTTGTCATGAGAAAATGTCTCTATTCTGTGCTTATCTCAAACTGTAGGCCAAAGGTCTTGACTTTCTGTGAGAATGAAATGTTGTTTAGAAAGGTGAGGACTCTCTTGCTCACACTGTGGCGTCATCAAGAAGAGGTTGTACCGTGCCGCCCTGTTGGCACAAGAATTTAGATTACAGGCCTGAAGCCCTGTCTGTCAAAGTAGCTCAGAATTAGCCAGCCTCCATCCTATATTAGCTACGTCCAAAGAGTAATTCCTTTGCTAGGAATTATCTCACCTATCCTCTTGCTGCTCTGCTGCTGCTGTGAGTTACTATCTGATGTGGAATTGTGTGATGCACTCTGTACATTTTCTATTGCTGTGTGGACTTAGAACTTCTAAAGAACTCTGCCATGAAAAGTGCACTGTGGCTTTTCATAGATTTGGACTTGAGATTACTGTTCTGGATTCGTGTTCTATAGCCTGCTGTTTCTCTGCATGGAGCCGAAGTTACGGGCACAGAGAAGATAGAGGCTGATCGTTGCTGTTCTGAAACGTGTGTGTGAGAGACCTGCGAGAGGACCTTTCCTCAGTGCTAAAGCTACGAGATTTGGGAAAGGCCCCTAGGTCACAAAGGTTCATTCCCTGGCTTCTGGCTTCCATGGTCAGCTCAGCGTTCCCTGACAGGCTGAGTGAGGATTTAGTTGCCAGTTGACTGATGTTCTACTGTCAGGAGGCCTAATCCTAGAGTCTTCCTTTGTTTCCAGAGGATTCAACGCAGCGTGGCCGCTCCTGATCTCTGGGGAGTGGGAGTAACTCTAAATGTCATTCCCTGAGTGTGTGCTGTTCGCATTAAGCTGTTCTACCTGAAAGCTGTCTGGTCCGTCTTCAGCTTCAAGTGTGTGTTTGCAGAAATGAAACCATATGCTTTGAATTCCGTGTGATTACAATAAACGAAATCTCACTGTTAATGTTGTGTGTCAGTGTGCCTAAAGTCGTGAGCAGAAGCTTAGAGAGTTAGCTAGAGTCACGACACTTGGTCTGATCCAGCAGGGCTCTTCTGATGTTCATATATATATATATTACACTAAGTTCCTCATCTTTATATGTCTGTGAAGATCTGAGTATGCAGACAATGCCTGGTAGAATCTCAGACACGAGAGAGGTGGGTGAATAATCCAGCAGTGGGACTTGAGTGTTCTACATAGCTTCCAACTCCTCCTTACACAAAATAATATATGTTGCAGAATTATGCTGCAGACTGACTCAATTCACATTTATATAGGTCATAGGATTCAGCTTTTCTTGGGGTAGAAAAGGACCTCTGTCCTTTTGCCCCATATTCTGATGAGTCTAAAGCTGTGCCTGCTCTATCCATAGACATTAGCGGGGAGAGGTGAGCCCTACAGGTGCATATACACAGGTAAGTCCCCACACCTTTTTTCCAGCCATGCCTCTTTAGTTGCTTTTCAGCAAATTTCAATCCTTTGCTCTTCTTCTCCACTGAAGTGCTGCTCATGATGGAAGGTGGGTAGAGACGCAAGGGGAACTTTTTATCTTAAAGGCACCTGGATCCTTGATTTGCCCTCCAAGATCACCTGGTCATCAGAGAAAGACGACCATCTGATTAGAGAGAGAGACACACTAGTTCAACATGGCTTTAAAAGCACACCATAGGATTTCAAATTAAGGAAGTCAAAATAACTTGCCATCCTCTTATTTCAGCCCAAATCCCCAACAACAGGGACTGGATTCCACTTTAAATTTCATACACTATTCTGTGGATGGACATACACTCCTCCAACGTTGCACAGAGGAATGCAGTAACATGCTCGTTAACACCATTCCATTCATTTGACAACAGCCTATGTTCTCTACTGATTTAAACACCAAGAGGTTGTTGGTCCAAGGAATGAAAAACATAGACTAGAAAAACTTAACCGCATATTTTCTCTAGCTTTGGCCCCATGCACCACATAGGCACCGGCCACATCAGACTCTGTTACTTCTGAAGAACGACTTTAATTGTTTATAACATATTTGTCATCCGCTCTCTTGGCTTTTAAATCTAAGGAAGGTCCAGGGATGTCAAGACTTAGAGAAATCTGGGGGGGGGGGGGTGTCAGAGGAAATCCCCCCACCCCTGAAAATGATTTTATGTTTTTCAGTTTTGCCAACAGAAAAAGTGAAGTGAACCATTGAAAATACTCCTGCAAAATATTTCCTGTTTCAGAATGAATGAAATACTTAAGACAAGGTCTTACTTACTCAAAATCGGTATTATGCAAAAATATATGTAAGATAATCAACAGTATATGCAGAAGTTATTCATGAGTTCACCATTTTCAGTGTTATAAATACACTTCTAGTCCTTAATATTGTGACTATGCAATGGTTTTCAAATGGCAAAAGCTAAGACAGGTGTGCTTAGATAGCATAGGGTGTATTGGCTTGCACCTCACTCTAGTATTAAGCATATTTAAAATTGGCTGTATAAAACAAAGACTACAAACGCCTATACACACTTACCTGGGAACAAGTCCCATTGAACTCAACAGAACTTACTTCTAAGTAGACACATATAGGATTTAACTGTATGGCATGTATATGTTTGAGGCTACAATCCTCTGGGCACTTACCTGGGAGTAAACTCCACTAAAGAGTGTAGATTTGACTTCTAAGTATACACACTTAGGATTCTTTTATGTAAACTGCCTTAGGATGTTTTTTACCCTAAATGATGGCCTGAAGTAATTAAGGTGGATTCCTGTATTGAGCAGGGGGTTAATAATAATAATAATAATTTATTTCTTACCCGCCTCTCCGTTTGGATCGAGGCGGGGAACAACAATATGATAAAATACATAAAACTGATTAAAACATGACACATATTATTAAAACTGCATTAAAACATCCTAAAATTCCACGGGATATGCCCACCGGAAGAGAACAGTCTTTATGGCTTTCTTAAACTCTAAATGGCCTCTAGGCCCCTTCCAACTCTACTATTGTATGATTTTAAAATAAATAAAATTGCCCTGAAAGTTTAATAAATATGCTAAACAGTACAACTTTAGATGCTAAGTTATAAGTGATACATTTTATGTTGTTAATGCAGGAAAGTACATTTAGACTTGACAAGAAACTAAGTACTGCATTTGGGCAGAAGAAAAACAAGTTCTCCATAGGTTCAAAATTCCCAAAGTCTTACATCTCTCAGAGGACCAGACAGTTACAGAACAAAGTGAATATTGGGAAAAGTGGGGTGGGATGTCCAGGCAGGTATTAAATCTGTAAAACTGGGGTACTGCAACACCATCCCCTCCCACCGCCGCCTTTTAGGAGAGTGAACGCACAAAAATACACGCCAGTTCCAGGTGGAACTCCTCTGCACACACACGTGAAGGAACACCCACATCTTCAACACCCGTTATGCCCAGTTGCAGGCCAACACATCCGAAGGCGCCTGGCTGGGGAGCGCTGGTTTCAAGCATGAGGGTGATGAGGGGGAGATGTTTCTTTGGGAGAGGAGCGCGGTGTGCTCCGGGAGCTGGTGCTTGCCCAAAAGCGGCCCTGCCCCCTGCCCCTCAGAAGACCCCCAAACTCACCACTCCTGGAACGGGGGGGAGGAGGAGGGAGAGCTGCCTGCCTGCCTCTCCTCACATGAGGCACCGGCTAAACGGACACAGCAGCAGCCGCCATTTTAGGAGGAGATGGAGGCGCCTCACGGCGGCCGGGCCGAGGCCGTAGACTCCTCCCCGCGGCCGCTGCTCTGCGGGAAGCGGCCCCGCGAGGGACTCCAACGGCGACAGGGCCGGCCAAATCCTGCGGGGCCTGGACGCGGTTGTGTCTCGGCGGTGGCCCCTTCGCAGCTACTCCGCCTCCCCACACGGGCTGGACTACAACGCCCATCAACCCCAGCCTATGCTGCCGTCGGGTGGTGGACGTTGCAGTCCAGGAGGGCGCCGGCTTGTGGGAGCCTGGCTCAGCGCCACTTCTCCCGCTGCAGGCTGAGTGTTGGCCGCCGCCGCAGCCGGGATGTCGAGCGGGCTCGGAGCCCTTTGCACCTGGGTGGCGGTGGGAGTTCCTGGCCTGTTAGGTCAATTTCTGGCGCCCAGTTCCCACGGCGGGAAAGTGGCCACCGGAACGACCGGATCCGGCAGCCAGCAGCTGCTTCTTGCCATCGTGTGAGCGCAAGAGGCGTCCTAACTGCCGGTTCCATACGCAGCAGTGATAAAGATCCATAAACATTAGAGCAGCTCCAGAGAGCTTGGACTACACCTTCCATGACCCCCAAGTCGCATGGCCAGCAGTGCTACTGATGTTTGGGTTCCAGCTGCTGTGGAGTTCCTGTACCATGAGCGACCCTGAGGTCAACAGCTCAGTGGCAGTTCAAGCACCTGCTTTGCGTGGGCCCAGATTCCGCAGCCATCCTCTCCTGCTGAAAAAGTATGTCGGCTAGTAGCGCTAGGACGCGTGAGGCCTTGGAGAATGGGTCCTCTGCCAATCACGGGAGACAGCACTACTGGCTGCTCCAGTTGAACGCATAGTCTGGCTCCGCCTGAGCACTATGCTGGATCAGGCCAGAGGTCCATCTACTGTCCAGGAAGATGCTTTTGGGAAGCCCACAAGGGAGTATATATAGCCTCCCTCATTCCTATTACCCAGCATTCGGTGGCATCCTACACTTCCTCTTGTGGCAGTTAATTCCATAATACTTCCTTTGCTTTGTGCAGAATCTCCTGCCCACCAATTTCTTTGAATGACCTCCATACCACCCATAATTATATAAACCTCACTGCATCCCTCCCCCCCCAACGTTTTTCTGTAACCTAAAAGGCCTTTCTATGAGGGAGATAGCAAATGTGGCCCAAGTTTTCAATTACAAGGCAATCATAGTTACACACTTTCACAACAGCTGAGCTCAGATGTGGTCTTCCACATATGACACCACAAAGCAAAAGCTTTTTTTTTTCTGTAGCAGAAGACATCACCTCTCAGATGCCCTGGTGCTAGAGATAAGCCAGGGCAGTTTATAAAACAAGAGTTTGCTGTTTTGATTGCTTTCAAGACCGTACCACTTTGTTTTATTATTGTACACCACCTTGTGAGGGCTCCTGCCTTGAAAGACGGCCAAAAAATATTTTAAATAAAAATAAAGCACTCATTGATCAGGTAGATTAGGCCCAACAACCTTTAAGGGTTAGCAGATGAGAGCAGCAGCACTCAAAAAGTCAGAAAAGCCATGTAATGCTAGAAGGGCCCCACCTACCCTATCATGGACCTGGATTTTCCTTAAGTAAATGAACAGATAACCAATTCCAGTGAAGCCAGCTTAGTGTAGAAGCAACCCCAGATGGCAATTGGTATTTGAGTGAGAACATGGTTTTTGCTGCTCCATGGATGCCCATTCCACATTCTTGATCTTGAATCTATTGCTTAACACGGACAGGCTGCTAGGAATTGTGCCATGAGCTGCAAGGTGAGATGTCGGAGCTGGAGCAAACAATTGTTCCGGGCCAGGCACTTTATGTTTGCAGTTTGGAGCAGATTTTACACTTGGCTTCTTCATCCAAACAATGACATTGTAAAGTGACTCTTTGGGCAGCTTGTGGCCCTATGGCCTCACCCCTCAGCACAATGCCGAGACTAAAAAATTCAACCCAAACCCATACCGCTGCACGCCTAGCCCTGTTGTCTCACTTTCAAAATGCTGAGCAAAAGGGTCTCCCTGGCACCCGTCTATTTAAGAACCCTTCAGATGCGCAACTGCTGTTCCCTTGTAAGACAACACAGGCCGGGTTCTAGGCATGTTGTAATCCCACAGGAGTAGAAAGAAGACACCAAATTCAGCTTGCTACGATTTCTTAATTTCCTTTTTTTTTAAAAGCCGAATTCTATCCCTTATGGTGACAAAAATAAGCTTCACAGTATGTGGGGAATGACCTAGTGGAGAAGTCAGAAGGGATTGTAGTTAAGTTTTCCCACAAACAAGGTTGCAGTGGCTTGCAGAGCTCCTTTCTCCATCTCCCATAATTAGCAGAATTATGAAAAAAGAAATAAAAAATACCTGATTTATACAGGTCACCACAGCACAGAATTCCGAGCCTTTTAAACAGAGTAGACACAATGGGTCACATTGATTCCCCCCTTCCAAGCCAAGCTGAACTGGCTATGATCAAAACTAGGTAGGACAGGCACAGAAGACCCAAGAGAGAGCACGGCAAAGGAGCTTGCAATAGAAGATGCAAAACAAGAGAATGAATCCTCCACCAAATGAAGACAGATGCTTTGTGCATTTTATTCCTGGATTAAAAACTATATGTAAATTCAGTTGCAAATTACACTGCCAGAGGCTCTTGGGACATAATCCTTCGGCAGTCAGGTGATTTTAAACACCTTGAACTAAACTGGGGGGGGGGGGGGAAGAGGAAGAATATAAAGGAGGCACAGACTATAAGAGGCATCCCCATGGATGTGCAATGGGATTTCCCACCCTCCATTCCTTATAGAAGCAGCCTCCTCAAAGACAGCAGCATCAAAGCATGTTTGACTGGAGAAGCCATGTCAAGAACAGGATTTGGGGGGGGGGGGGGGAATTACAAGTTGTCCTTTCAGACGCTGGAAGGAAGCAGCTACATTCCAACGGAGGCTTTTGAGGCAGATGGCAGAAGGTAATTCCAGCCACACCTCTGCACCAGCATCCACCAGCAAATGCACACACACACACATTGATCTCCAGCTCCTGGCAGGCTTCCAACTCCATATCTTGACAAGATATAGTCAACATTCTGTAACCGTTAAAGCCAAGCAGCAGAAAGGCTGAGAGATGCTCACATCCAGCAAGGAGGAGCTGGAGTCGCTGCAAAAGGACAACAGAACCAGAGTGTGATCTGGTTCACATGTAACAACTACCCATGGGTTGTTTAAACAGTGGGTAGTCAGGAGTGAATGAGTATGCTTGTCTCCTGCCCCTTCGCCGCTGTTTCGGGGTAATATTCCATGACATCTAAACCCAACACTCTGGGTTATTGAGGGAGAAACATCCTAAAGTTTTAAACCAACAACATGGAAATTGGAAACACAGCAGCAGAAGCAGTGAGGGGGCAGGAGCAGCACAGCCATATACTCCCATGTATGGCCCAACTCCACATGGGTCATTGTGACGTGCAAGCTACTTTGTGTGAAAAAAAACCAAGACATCCCTTTACACTTACTGGCACTTGAAAAAACTCATCTCTTCCTTCTCACAGTTCGTGAGAAATGTCTTTGGGCAGGGGGAGGACAGCTGATATTTCCTTAATATTTCACTTTTTGTCAGAAGGAGGATGGGGCAGGTAAGAAAAGAAATACAGCTTTTATACTTAAAAAGCAAGCTAATCCAACACAATCATTTGGGGTTATTCTAGAAGTTACACTTCTACTAACTACAGCAAAGGAGCCTAATTTGGGGGGCAAAGGCTGGAGAGAAGGGGGGGGGATACATGTCTCAAAATGGCAATGAGAACTAAAATCCACACACAATGCAGTTTTTAAAGCATTTGGGAAGGAAAGAGAGAGCAGGCTGCACTGAGCCCAAGGCGTTTTTGTTCCAGTTTTTGAATTTGTGGACAACTGCTGGAGAACATGGGTATGAAAATGGCAGTTCCCTTGATAGGTCCCGGTGTGTGGCTCTCACGTTGAGGATCAGAGGAGCGTACAGCGTTAGGAGGGCTGGGAGCCCAACAGTCTTTCAATGGCAGCGTTGACGTCACCACCCGTGGCGATGAGCGCCTGGAGGTTGGCCTCGCGGTTGATAAACCCCATGGCGTTGAGCTGCTCAAGCTGCTGCTGGAACCGTACTTCTGGGCTCTGTGCCTGCTGGGAGGGGGGAGAGTGGAGGGGAGGAAGAAGCGTCAGAGAAGGGAACCACACAGGAAGCGCACCAAGCAATGAAAGCCTACTGTCAGGGCACCTGCTTTGCATGCACAAGGGCCCAGGTTTGATCCCAGGCGGCAACTCCAGGTAGGGATGGGAAGAAGGAATCCTGCCTGAAATGCTGGAGACCCACTGCTGCCTGTCAGTGTCAACAGCACTGGGCTAAATGGACCAAGGAGGGGGTAGCATAACTCAGTCTGAGGTAGTTCCCTCTGCTCCTGGCCACTCATACAGCAGGCTGGGGGGGGGGGGGTGCTGCCCTTTCCTCCCCTCCATACTGCAACCCCAGAGGCCATCGCCTGCTGGCTGGAAGGCTCCTAGCAGCCAAGCTCCAGCTGCTGCACTTGCTGATGTGGGCCACCGCTCAGGAGTCAACCACTTGCCTTGCATACAAAAAGCCCCGCCGGTTCCCCCTCAGTTGAAAGGACATTGGGGAGCAAGGCAGCTCCCAACGTCTGCCTGGGACTGCACACCCAGCGGCCAGCAGGAAAAGGAGATGGAGACACACCCATGGGAGAGCTCACGGGCACCAGCACCACCTACCTGAGAGTTGGTGCCAGCCAATAGCTGGATCATGTGCTGCATGAGCTGCTGGTGGGGGTTACTGTCCCCAGCTGGAGAGGCACTGGCAGGTGTTGAAGCAGAGGAGATGGGTGTCTCAGGGATTGTGGCGGCAGAGGGTGGCGGGACGCGAGCCATGCCAAAAGACCCCAGGCTGCGGGAGGGAAAGCGGGAAATTCACTTAGGCCACTGCACAGGGCCGGATGAAGCCATGCCGAGGCCCTAAGCCGTATCAAGATTCAGAGGCCCCATCCCATAATAATAAAGAGAAAATTGGGGCATTAGGAAGGATAATAGAAGGGCACTACACAGCATTAGGGGGCCCTTGCAGTTAAACCGTGTTAGACAGACTTCGCTGAAGAAGTGTTTAATGTACTAACAAAGTAAGATGATTTGAACGCCTTTTAAACTGGCTTTAGTTGCACTTATTGGCTGCATTCGGATGATACAAGAGTCAACCTTGTGCTAATGGTTAACTCCACGGACGACTATTAGTATGTTGTCTTGGGTAGCCCCCTAAATAGTAATCTGTAGAGTTGACTATTGCCCAAGCCCCCCTCGCTCCTCCCTATCTAATAGCGGCACTGGTTCCCGTGTCAATACCTGGCACCACGCTCTTCTCCTCCTCCTATTCAGATGGTGGGGTGACCCGTAACGAAGGGGGATTCTCATGGGAACCAGTGCCACATGGGAGGATTGCGGCGCCCCCATGTTCCCCAGGATGCGTGCTTGACTGTTCTCATTAGGGTTTGGCTGTTTTCTGTGGCTTACAATGCCCCCTCCTAATGCACCAGCCCAACACTTCTGGCTGTAGGTTTGCTACAAATACTGTTGAAGCAAACAGTGATTCATTTCATGCAGCTTCCAGGAAACCAGCAAGAAGGCGGCCTTCTGCCTCCATCTGCTGTGGACAGGCTGCCGACCCATCTGCATCAAGACCTTCCTGTTACTTGACTTCCCTTTCCAGAGGGGCAACCCTGCAGTGCTGCCCGCCCCCCCCCCCCAAGCCCAAGGCAGCTTCCCATTACCTGGGCATCAGTCCTGGGGCCTCTGTTTGCAGCGTTTGGAGTCCCTGCTGGATCTGGAGCAGGGCTTGCATAGCACGAGGGTTGGTCAGGATTGAGAGAGAGTCGGGGTTCTGCATCTGGGGAGGGCAAGAGCCAGGAGTGAGCTGTTGGCAATAGCCTGTTCCGCAAGGAAACTGCGCAGTTTCTCCGGAACGGGTTTCTACACTTCCTTGCTTCTTGCAGAATAAGAGTACTAGAGATGTAGAGTACTGGCTACCTGAAGAGTTTGATCCTCTTGCCAGCACTGAGAAACTGCAGGACTGTTATCACATTGACACACTAACACCTGAAGATCCCCATTAGCCTTCATCTGGTTTGTCCTTCAATGAGTTCTGTAGCCTTTCAGAGCTGATTTAGATCACCAGAGAGGAGCGCTTTGCTCCCTGATGCTGAACACTTAGGCCAGAGGGAGTTTCGCCCTGTTCCCACTAACACTGCCTGGGATGGCGGATGAGTCCCACCTCCCTCCGCAGCTTTTCAGAAGGACTCATTCCACTGCTAACACCAAGGCCAGAGGTAGTTTCATTTTGTTCTTGCTGATAACCAAATTATTACGCAATTGTGATGGTTTTGATGTTATTTTATTAATCATTTTTGATATGACATTGTTTTGAATTGCCCTACTTGGATATTACGGGACAGTGGGTTTTGCGAAGCTATGTTATGGCTCTGGAAATAAGCCACAGTGGCTTATTTCCCCCAGTCTATGACGGGTACTCGCAGGGCGGCTATCAAGCCCCTGAGGCTTCATACCCACCTTGCGATTGTGCAAAACAGTTCAGCTATATTAGCTGTAGAACCAAAATTAACTAGGAGGTGGGGGTTCATACAGGTATTCAGTGACTTTGCATCCCAATTATTCTTAACAATCCACACTTGTCTCTGGTGCCTCTCTACTTTTGGAGTTTCAAATGGTGTAGGACAATGCCGTTTTTTGTTTTCTGTCCATCAATGACCACACTGGACATTAGCATCTGGTCAACTATCACCAACATGTCACTCTTTTTAATCCCCTGGGCTTTGGCCTACCAGGGCTCAAGGGGAGAGCAACTGCCTTGCAGGCCAAAGGTCCCAGGCTCAACCCCAGCACCTCAAATGAGAAGGATCAGGTGGCAGAAGACCCTCCTTCTACATGGGATGCTGGAGTCAGCGTGGACAATGGTCTGGCATGGCCTATGGCAGCTTCCTGTGGAATCCCCGGAGTTATCACAAATACAGGCTACGGAGGGAATGTGCCAGATCCCTACATCATTTCTGCACTATGATTGGAACAAGGAGCGGAGATCACTACTCAAAGCTCTTTCAAGCTCCAGCTCCTGTTAGGTTTTACCAGCGTGTAAACATCTGGAAAGTCATGACACCAACACTGCTAAGCTCCACACCTGCTGTAGGAAGGCTGGCAGCTGGAGCCGCAGCTGCTCCTGAAGGTTAGGATTACCGGCAAAGAGGGGAACATTCACCATCATCTGCAAGGTAACAGAAGGGGGATGCTCAGAATGGGAAAGTAGCTCTTTCTCGCAAATGCCCTACACCCAGGTGGGCAATAATTGGCAATTTGGTGCCATGGAAAACAAAGGATCTAGGAGCATTTCAAGTCCTACAATTGAATCATCATGGTGGTTTTAAATTCCAAGACAAGGAATCAATTCACTATTACCTGAGGGGCCCAGTTCTGCAAAGAGTATACTGCAACTTTTAGAAAGAAAACCCAAAAATGAAAGTGTAAGGTGTTTCACCTATAGTTTTGTCAGTCAGACAGAGGCTTGAAAGTTTTCTGCTAGAAATGCTACAATGTTCAATGTCAAACCCCAGGAGGCTTCCTTTCCAAGTCAACTCAGTCTCCTTTCACGCCCCCCCCCCCCGAACTTGGAAGTGGGCTGTACTCACCTGTGTCGCAATGTCGGGGTTCTGGGCCAGCGTCTGCAACATCGTACGCATGTAAGGAGCGGAGATCACGTTCTGCATGAGCTGGGGGTTCTCAGAGATCTGCTGTAGGAGAACTTGCATCTCAGGACTATTGAACATGCCTACAATAATTGGGAAGGGATCAAAGGGGAAACGAGAAGAGATGGAAACTAGGAAACATGCCATGCTGCCACCACAGCTAGGTAAGAATCCCTAAAGCACAAGATTTAACACCACAGGACAAGGGAGGAAGCATGCTTTTCGATCACACTCCTCTTTACTACCCAGCAACAGGCCAATGGACTTCAAGTCCCAGCATGCAATGCAGCATCTTGATGAAAATTGCAGACATGGACTGTCCATACGCATGAAGCAGCTTTCTGGCTTCTTTACTAGCATAGGCCTGGCTATGAACACACACACTGCTGTCACAAATCAACCGTGATTCAACCAGAACCATTATTATGCCATCCAGAAACATGGGCAGAAGATGCATTGAGACATCAGGAGAGGGGCAGGAGCTGGGACCCAAGCAAAAGAGGCAAGAACTGCATTGGGTTGAAAGGTCCCAGGCCAGACCCCTTTCGGGTTTCCAGGTATGTAGCTGTGCGTCTCTGCTCTGCAGTCAAAAGGACTAGAAATTCATTTCATTTTTCAACTTTATTTTCAAAATGTCTCATTTTTACTACTGCAAAGTAGTATACAAGTAACGAGAAAAGTAATCCCTACTTATTCCCCTATAAATTTCATCAAATTCAAAGTGATATAAAGCAGAGAAACGTGGCTATTTTGGAAGGGACAATGGCTCAAATCAGACAGACAATTCTATTTAATACCTACGCCTGAAACACAGAACCTGCTTATAGAATCATAGAATTGAAGAGTTGGAAGGCCGAGTCCAAACCCCTGCTCAATGAAGGAATCCACCTTAAAGCATCCCTGACAGATGGCTGTCCAGCCGCCTCTTGAATGCCTCAAGTGTGGGAGAGTGCATGACCTCCCTAGGTTATTGATTCCATTGCTCTAACAGTCAGGAAGTTTTTCCTGATGTCAAGCCAGACTCTGGCTTCCTGTAATTTGAGCCCATTAGTCTGTGTCCTGCACACTTGGATGAACAACAAGAGATCCTGGCACTCCTCAGTGTGACAACCTTTCAAGTATTTGAAGAGTGCTACCATGACTCCTCTCAGTCTTCTCTTCTCAAGGCTAAACATGCCCAGTTCTTTCAGTCTCTCCTCATAGGGTTTTATTCCCAGACCCTGCATCCTTCTTGAAGTGTGGTGCCCAGAACTGGACACAATACCCAAGATGAGGCCTAACCAGTGCCAAATAGAGGGGAACCAGTTCCTCATGCGATTTCGAAGCTATACCTCTATTCATTAGGGCTGTGCACAGACCCCGCCCCCCCGATCCGATCTGGATTCTGACCTATCAGGTCCGGATCAGGCCGGATCCGATCCAACTTGGATCCAATCCTCGCTGTGTGCCACCGCATTTCCCGCTCGTGTCGGGTGATGACATCACCCAACGCGACCGGCAAATGAGAGCGCCTCATTTGCCGGTTGTGTCGGGTGACATCATCACCCGACACGAGCGGGAAATGCGGCGGCACACAGTGAGAAGAGAGGACGACGACACGGAGGGGGCAGCAGGTAAGCAGGGAGAGTGGGGAGAGGAAGGGGAAGAGCAGGAGGGAGTGCTGTCAAAGTCAAAGGTGGGGTTGGAGATCTGAACCCAGACCCCTCTCACTTGCAGCTGGAGTGAAAAGAACAGTGCTGGCTGCCTCTCTGAGACTGGCAACCCAACCCTGGAGAGGGGACAAGGGGACATTCTGGTGGGCAGAGAGGGGAGGAAACTGGAGACACTGGAGGATGGGGAGGCCACGACTGCCTCTGCTGCTCCAGCTCAAGTTTAGAGGCTTCCAAGCAGCGAGGCCACAATGGATCGGATGCTGTCCCAAGAGTCAAACAGGGGCAGCCTGACATGCAAACACCACACAGGAGCTAGAAGAGCGTCTAAAGTGTAACCTTATTTAAAAAAACAAAAGAAAAAAAGAAGCTTTTCTTGGTCAACGGAGAGGGACTCCTGTGAAAAATATGATTTTTCCAGTTCGACGATATTCTAGATCTTAAACAGCGATAGAAGAAAGTGGAAACGCCTCAGTGTAAGCTACCAACTTCACAACTGCCTCATTTCTAAATCCCAAGAACGGGCATGTTCATCAAGGGCAAGTTTGATTATCCAGCAGAGCCGGCTACCAAGGCAACACTATGGCTGCCACAACCCTGCCTCAGAGCCCACGCTGAATGCACGGCAACATACGCACCAGTCCCTAGGTTGGCTGCATTGATCCCCAAAGGGTTGGACACGGCTGGCGTGCTCTGGCTTGTGGCCAGCCCAGCGCTCCCTTCGCTGCTCGGCGCCTGGCTTTGAGAAGCGGGTGTGGGGCTCCAAGGGTTCGGCAGTGGCTCTCGGTTTTCCGTCCGCAGAGGCTGCGAGTTCGAGGAGTCCGAATTCCCGGTCAGGGCAGAGAAGGGGTTGTTGCCAAACTAGACAAAGAAGATATTGTGGAACAGTGACTTCCAGAATTTTCAGCCTAATCCTGCCTCACAGAATTAGCAAGCAAATAAAATAAAGTAAGGATGTTACAAAACAGAGCTTTGATTTAAAACATGAGTTTCAATGAAACAAAATGTTATTTATTGTAAGCAGTAAGCAGTCTTTAGCTTCTATTCAGACATTGCACAAACCATAATTTAAAAAGCCTACCCATGCCTTGGTGCGATGTCCGCCTTAACAAACCACAGTCTGCAATCAGCTGGCAAACCAGAATCACAGATCATAGTTTGAGCTGAGTACAAACCATGATTTGCAAACCTAGGGTTAGATGTGATGTCTGAATTGACATCGATCTACCACAGAAATGGGAGTGCCCAAAAGACAGAAAATGAAAGCCGACAAGCGGCTCCAAACCCTAATTGGTTGTACACTTGGAACTATGGGCTGCATTCTAAAGTATGTTAAGTCAAACCGTGTTCTGCATAATTCAGTTCAGAGGGAACTAGGTTCAAAAGTTTCATAAGAATAACCCCAAGTGCTCCAGTCAATCACAGGAATTTATCTTCCTATCTGAAGATAAATTGTGAATCTTGGAACATTGTGAACCTTGACTAGTCCTAACAGAGATAGTGACCAGATTTACACTAAGCAGGATATAGCAGTATGAAAGCGGTATATAAAAGGCAGGAGCCACACCAAGCAGGATATTATTATTATTGTTGTTATTATTAATTATCCGCCTCTCCCTCATGATCGAGACAGGGAACAACATTGATACAAATGACATAAAATACATAAAATTGATTAAAAACATATAAAATTAATACATTATTAAAATACAAATGAAACTTAAAATTTGACTGGGTAGGCCTGCCAGAAGAGACTGGTCTTTATGGTTTTCTTAAAGTCAAAAAGACTATTAAGTTGACAAATCTCATCTGGCAGGCCATTCCTCAGTCTGGGAGCGGCAGAAGGTCCTCTTGGTAATAGTTGTCAGCCTGGTTTTGGCCGACTGTAGCAAACTCTTCCCTGAGGACCTGAGCGTGCGGGGCGGATTGTATGGGAGAAAGCGATCCCGCAGGTAACCTGGACCCAAACCATGTAGAGCTTTAAAGGTAATGACCAACACTTTGTACTTCACCTGGAAACTAATTGGCAGCTGGTGGGGCGATCTTAAAGCTGGTGTAATATGGTCACCCCTAGGTGTACCAGTGACCAACCTGGCAGCCATATTTTGAACTACAACTAGATTAGGCACAGATGTAGCCCTATGTACAGCGCATTGCAGGAGCCTCGACATTACCAGCACGTGCACTACCGTTTTTAGGTCTTCCAACTCTAGGAAGGAGCGCAACTGGCATATCAGCAGACGCTGATAGCAGGCACTCCTGGCCATCGCATCCATCTGGGCTGTCATTTGGAGTGATGGATCCAGGAGTACCCCCAAGCTACAAAAACAGTCTTTCGGGGGGGGGGGGTGTAAACCCATCCAGAACTGGTTGACACACCTCCAAACCCAGGTTGGGACTTTTGCCAGTAAGCACCTCTGTCTTGTCTGGATTCAGATTCAGTTTGTTTTTCCTCATCCAGCCCATTACCGCCTCCCAAGCATTCATTCAGAGACACACTATCCTTAGCTGACGCTGTTGTCAAAGGCATAGAGAAATATATTTGGGTGCCATCAGCACACTGATAGCACTCCGCCCCATGCCTCCAGATGATCTCTCCCAGCAGTTTCATGTAGATGTTGAACAGCAATGGGGATAGGATGGCGCCTTGTGGTACACCATACAACAGCTTCTTCTTTGAGGAGCAACTATCCCCAAGCATCACCATCTGGAACCTGCCCGAGAAGTAGGACTGGAACCACTGAAGCACAGTGCCGATTCCCAATTCCCTCAGGCATTCCAGAAAGATACCATGGTCAATGGTATCAAAAGCCGCCGAGAGATCCAGAAGTACCAGCAGGGACACACTCCCCCTGGCAATACTCAAGCGTAAATCATCCACTAAGGCGACCATAGTGGTTTCAGCTCCATATCCTGCCCTGAAGCCAGTTTGAAATGGGTTTAGATAATCTGTATCATCCAAAACTGCTTGAAGTTGGAAGGCAACTGCCCTCTCGATCACCTTGCCCAGAAATGGAAGATACTGGTCTGTAGCTATTAAGATCCAGGGGGTCTAGGGAGAGCTTTTTTAGAAGCGGTATATGGTTTGCGTCAATGGGCCCCCAACAGTTGTAAGTGCACTTCAATACCGCTATAAAGCAGCAGTGTGGCTCCTGCCTTTTATATACTGTTTTCATACTGCTATATCCTGCTTAGTGTAGATCTGGCCTATGTCTCATTCAGTTTAGCAATTACCTGTTCCCGCGCTGCACTGAACATGGGTTCCTGGATATCTGTGTACATTCGGCGCAAGGCATTGTATCCTCCTGGGATACTCTCCAAGTTGCTCAGGGCTCGATCCTGGTTGCGCATCATTTCTTGCATCATAGCAGGATTGCGTGCTAACTCCATTGTCTGGGAAGAGAAGAACAGAAAACTTTGAGCAAACACAACAAAGATTTTTTCAGAGTCCTGAGATCAGAAAACCCCAATTCTATAATCATAATAAATTCACAGACATACATTGGCTCTATTCAGAAGAGACCTTAAACCACGGTGGTTAAGTTAAGTTAAGGAAGTTTCACTAGGCTTGGTACAAGAGACAAAGAATGTTTGGTTCACAAGCTAGAAACCAGGGTTTGAAGTGCATTTGTGCACCATTAGTTTGGTGTGACGCCTGAATTGGTAAGCTGGTCATGGCTAGAGATGTAAAACTTACAGAAATTTTGAGGCCATGGAAAAAGACAGAAAATTTGGAGAAATTGAAAAATAATGTTTTTTTAGTGCACTTTACAGATCTGAAGTCACTTTGTTGCTTTAAGACAACCTTCTTTCCCCAACCTGGAGCCCTTGAGATATTTTGGATTTCAGCTACCATCAGCATCAGGCAGCATGGCCAATGGTCAGGAATGCTGGGCTCTGTGGTCCAAAACTTCTGGAAGGCACCAATTTGGGGAAAGCTGCTTTACGAACACAAAGCAGTCTTTCTGTTCATAATGTTATTTTATGCAAAATGTAGTTTGCTCATAAAATTATCATTAAACTTTTTTTAAATTTTAAAGTAAACTCAGTTGGTAAATTTGTAATTACTGCCTGAATATATTAGAATTAAATAACTGCGACAGCATCAGAAACACTGGACTGTGGACTTTCGGTGAAGACAATGGACGATCGCGCCAGCAGAGTTTTGAACTCTGCTGTGACTGGACGGCGGTAGCTCTCTGGGAGCTTCCCAGATGGAGATTAATATTCCTCAGAAAAGGGGAATGCGAAGAGCATGCCACAAAGGGTCCTGTAAACTCATCCCATGGGGTAATGAAGTTGTTTCATCAGATTTTCAACATGGGAGAGTAGGACTGTAGCTGACACCGCTCAGATGCTGATCCAGAATGGAAGGTCGTTCTGTCTTCATTCCCCGAGAATGTTAACATCGAGACGGACGGACGGGGTGCCTTTGGTGCAGCGGAGTGAGGGTTAACAACTGGCTAGCAGATACTTAATCATCTTCTCCCAGTATGTAGTGGGAGAGTTATTTCAAATAATCTTTATCCGGAGGAAGAACAAGAGGAAAAGAAAAAAAAAGAGAGTGAATTTAAAGGCAGGGGGAAGATGATTTGCTGGCGGATGAAAGTCTCTCCAGAATTAACTACAAGATTGATTAACTTTTATTTTTTTAATGGAGAAAAACATTGGGAGTGAAGAGTTACTGCTGCAGTGATTAACTGGATAATATCAAGTTTGTAGAGATAAAGGAATGTTTTTTTTACACATCATCCAGCTGGTGAGTTGATTTATCTTCTTTTTTAAAAAGTACAGCTTTGGGTCATTTGTTGTTTGAGAGAAACATTTATGGAATGAGGATTTTTAGAAGAAAATTGACTGTTGTGAGAGAATAATTAAGGAAAAATAGCTTTTAAAAACTGTGTTAAAATGGAGGACAGAGGTGGAAAACAAAGGGAAAACGTGGCCATTTTTAGACGCAGAGTTGTGCTTGGAGCTATGACGGAGAATGGTGGAAGAGACGGATTGATATCAAAAGACTGGAATGAGAGGCAGAGTTTTGCTGGGATCTGTTATGGATAAGGTGGAATTTGCAGGAGAGATCTTGAAGAGACTGGCAATGGGGTTTTTTTTGAGACGGATCAACATCAAAAGACTGGAGCTGAGATCTGGAAAATGCAGGGGCCTGTTTGGAACAGTTACGGAGAAGGTGGAATTTACAAGAGACTTTGGAAAGTCTGGCAATGAGAGGGATTAATATCAAGATGTGATCTGCAAGAACAAGTGGAATTTTTCTGGACTCTTGTTGGGCGTGTTGTTGTTTTTTCCTTTTTTTATTAGAGGGATAAAAGATATATAATATGAATAAGAATAGATTTAAAGCTGCTGGGAGTTAAAGGGAATAAAAATGGTTTAAGAATTAACAGGAGATGGTTGGAACTGGAAAGTTAAATAATAATAATAGTAACTTGGCAAGTTAAACAATGAAGCAATAAGTATTGTGCATTTGTATAAAAGAATTGAAATAATTGCAGACTTAGATTGAAAAATGTGTGGAGGCTATAAGTTCAAAATTGCTGTGATGTTGTTATAAGAGAGAAATAAAAGGGAAAAAGGTAGGAAGATGTGGGACAAGTTTAACATTTTTTAAAGAGAAAATAATGAAATATGGAAATATTTGAAGCAGATAGAAAATTATGTGAAGTTTTATGTTATAATAAGGGAGAAAAGGGGGAGAAAGGTTTGGTTAATTTTATAATTAAGAGAAGAGGGTTTCTTTATGGTGAATGAAAATATTTTATAAGAGAAGAATAAAGGGGTTTATTTTTACTTGAGGTCTGTTTTAGTAACGTCTAACTATTAGGGGAATAAGAATGTTAATATTTAGTTGTGTTAAAAGGGGAGGATGGGTGTTGTCTTTTTTGAACTTTCACTCTAAAATAATTTATAAAAGGGTTGTGGGAAAGGTAGGGGTCCTTTTAATTGTTGTATGTTTTGTAAGTTTTGTTTCCATGTTTTTTAATGTTGAAATAGAATAAAAATCTTTAATCCGAGAAACACTGGACTGTATAGAACAAAACCCAAAATGTCAAAAATGCACATTTACTGTCAGGAATGCACAATGGTGTCTTTACTCACAAGTTGGGAAACTGAGCATGAAAGTCTATCACTAAAGCATACTTTAGATCAATGATTTTAACAAGGAATGAAAAATTAACTATGCTAGGAATCTTATAGAGAGGATAAAAAACATTTTCCCCATGGCTTCATTATTTCCAGACATTTTTCATCTCTAGTTTTTCTATAAAAGTGTTATTGCATAGTTTTTAAAAATAATTTTGCAGGAAGTAAAAGCTTACAATATATAAATACGATGTCTTAAATTCTAAAAGAAAATATTTCATGAACAAAGCTGCTCAATTTTTTTGGATAAAGCAAAAATGGTCCTTCAAAAAAGTTTCTTCTCCTAATTTTTCCTGGGCCTTCACATCTCTACTCACATCTATTTCTTTGCTTCTGGGAGACAGGGATGCTACCAAGAAAGATGAAAGCAGACAGGCAACTCTAAATCATGTTTTGCCAATTATGGTTTGGGTTCTGATCTATGGTTAGCACAAGCCATGGTTCAGTGTGATATCTGAACTGAGCCACACACAATCACTGCCTCAAGCCACAGGAAAGAGAACAAATGCCCACCTGGCGCATAAGTTCAGGGTTATTCAGCATGTGGCTAATCTCCGGGTTGCGCTCCATCAGCTGCTGCATCTGAGGGTTGGCTATGATCATTTGCCTCATGAAGTCTGGGTTGGACATCATGTTCTGGACCAGCGGGTTCTCCATGATCTGGGACAGCATCTCTGGGTTGGACATCAACTGCCGCTGCATCTGCTGCTGAAGCTCCATGAAGTTTGCCGAGCCCATTCCCAGGTGACCGAGCCCAGCGATGCCGCCAAAGCCAGCTAGAAGAGAATGGAGAGCTAGGAAATGCAAGCACCAAGGAAAGAAGGCCGGCCTAGTGCCAACTGGCATGAGCTAGGCTGTTCAGCCACCACTGCATAAACCCTTGCCTCCAGAACCAGACTGGCCTGCTGGAAAGTGAAGCCGGGCTGTAGCAACCCCAAGCCTTGGCCAGAGGGCTCTTGCTTGCAGAGCTAGCAGCTTTCAGGCTGGGTAGAGTCCCACAAGGCCAACAGTGTGGGTGGGCAGAAAGAGCCAAGGCTATTGCAAGAGGCAAATTCTCACATGTGTCACGCAGGAAGAAGCGGCTCTCCCCAAGACAGCTTTTGAACTCAAGAGTCTCCTACACTCCCCCACAGGGAGCTCCCAAACCCTGCACCAATCATCTCTTTGACAGGCAAATTAAACACAGTTGTGTCCACAAAGCCTGCTGGGAGGTGGGGGCAGTAATCCCACCCTGGTATTAGAAGAAGAGAGCCAGAATTCTTTGACCACTCCACCCCCTTAAGGCACTCACAGGGAAACATCCTAAGTTCCTTTCTTCCCATATCATGTGAAGCGGCACCCATCCCCACAAATTCAATGTGGAGCAGCTTTGCCATCAGTGGGGATTCAATCCATCCATGTCTTTTGAGGAGAGGGACCCTCTCCCTCGCTAGAACTTTGCACCATAGAGCTGGAAGGAACCTCACAGGTCATTTAGTCCAACCCCCTGCTGATGAAAGGTCCCTCTACTTAGAAGTGATAGTGCTAGGTAGCATTGGATCGAAGATCTCATGGGCTCAGGTGGATACCCCCTCCTCCAGCGCTAGGACATGCCCATGTCCGACTGCTCTCAAGCATTTGAGAGTGGTCAGGTGCAAGTCTGCCCTGACATGTGCCCTTTGTCCTCTTCTCCCCGCCCCCGCATTAAGGGTGGCTGCCATTAATGCATCAGGGGAAAATACCAGAGTGGGGGGAGAAAATACAGTTTCCACAGCCTTGGGGAAATTGCATCCCCCCATGTGCTAATCGGGGCCTTAAACATCCTGTTAAACTTGCATTAAGAGGGCCTATAAGGCTCCAATTGGTGCATGGGTGGTGGGGGGGAAGGCAAAGCATGCTTTTCGGGGCCTCTGGAAAGTGTGCTTTCCCAAGGGCTTGGGAGGCTTGCGCAGTCTGGCTCCTTGGAACAGGACTCTAAGGCCTAAATGCATGAGAGCCCATTGCCTTCTACGGCAACCTGTTCCACTGCCAAACAGCTCAGATCATCAGGAAGTTCACCCTAATTTTTCACTGAAGTCCTTTTTCTTCTATGGGCCAAGCCAGTAGCAACAGAGAACAGGCCTGCTCCATCATCTATGTGACACCCTTAAAATGTTTGAAGGTGGCTCTCACATTGCCTCTCAATCTTCTCTTCTCCAGGCTAAACACACCCAATTCCTTCAACCTTACCTTGTAGGACTTTGTCTCCAGACCTTTACCTGAGGAGTGCCCGGGGGAATGGGAAAGCCAACAGCTAACCCAAGGCCCATCCACTTAAAAAGGTCTCGTTGTTTGCCCTCCCTGAAAAACCCATCAGCCAACCTATTCCATCCTACTCACACAAGATAGAGGTGGCCCCGCCAGGTGTTCCATCTGCTGCTGGGCCTGGCGTAGTTCCCAATCCGCTGCTCCTCCGGCTGCTGTTCCCTGCATCTGAGAGGGTGTTGCTGGATGTGGATGCCTGAGGCGGGGCTGCAGGAGAAGCAGGGATGGCAGAGGGCGTAATGCTAGTAGCAGCACTGGCAGTAGCAGGAGAGGAAGCAGCAGTCACTGCTGAAGGGTCTTGAATCCTAAAAATACAGCCAAGGGATAGGTGAGAACTGGTGGCACTATCTGGAGGACAAAGGAACAAGTGGTCCTGCTGGGGTTTCAGCCTAGATTCAACTGTCACGGGGACATATAGCTCTCCCTGAATTCAAGGACAACCATCACCTCCCTGCAAAGTGCATTAAAATGTTCTAGTGTATTCCAGAACTCTAGGAACACGGTGAACAGAAAGTCCACATTTTGCAATGCAGAAAACCAAGCCACTCCGTAATAAGTCTATTAGAAGAAAGTTAAACACTGTATACTTTTCATCTTTTAAAAATGTAATTTAACTGTTAAAATGGCTCAAAGGCAGCTTTCATTAAAACAGTCCTTTAGAAACAAATTATTATTGTTACAATTCCAAACTGGGATCTGAAAGGAGGATTAGATAGCAGCAGTTGAGTCAGGCACCAGTTAACTCCGCAGCCCCAGACCAAGCAGCAGACAAAGGATGTGGCGCAAGGACTTGGAAATGCCTCAGGCTGAAAGGCCACTTATCACGGGTACAGAACTGGCAGGCAACTTGAACACAGTCGACAGAAACATGGCCAGTGGGCAAACAGGAGCTATTTGAAAACTTTGCGACGTTATCACTAAAAAGTATCTGCATTATAAGCTGCAGCAGCTTGAATGGTTTTAGCAAGGACTTACTTCTGTGGGGTTTTGATCACCAGGTGCACCGTTAGGCCGTCTTTGATCCCATGCTGATTCAATGTATCCCCATCCTTCAGAATCTTCCCAGCAAAGATCAGAACCAGCTGATCCTGTTTGGCTTTGAACCGCCTGGAAATCTCTTCTTTAAACTAGAATAATGCATTTTAGAAGGTCAGACAGAAAGAAGGGATGGCCAACAGTGACACAGCCTGAGCACAGGGGCCCAACAACCTCCAGCCCTGCTGCTCTTCCACCTCCTGTCTTGCGTGCCCAACCTCTGTCTCCACACCCACACAGCACCTGGCATTCCAACAGAGAAATCGCCTTTGGTGTTCTTGTTTTCTGACCCTTCAGCTGGATTCTACTCCAACCTCCACCTCAAGTGCCTTCCTAGGCCCCAAATTGCCTTTTGTTCTCAAGTGGCACAGAAGCATGAGCCCAGAGGCCCCCAGGGTTGAATCTCATCTTCGCTACAAAGGCATTTGTTGCTGTGTGGTGTGGTGCTGCTGCTCCTATTTTTAGTAATTCATATTGCTACTACGTTGAGCTAAGTCCTGTATGGTTAGTGATACTATTGCCATCTCCTTGGTACGGTACCACTAATTTTCATTACTAGTTCCATTACTGCTATGGGGATATTGTATATTGGGCGCCACCATGAGAAGGTTTGACCCAAAAAGTGGCCTGTAAGTACTTTAAGCAAAACAACGACAGCAACACACAGTTCCCTCTGCAAAGCGGCTCTCTGGACTTTTATAACATGGGGAGACCATTCCAGCCTGTTGGCCAAAGCCTGGCTGCTTCTCTCTCTGTGCCAGCTGCACTCCATCTCCTCCGCCCCCAAAGCAGCCCCTCCACTCCATCCCTTCTTCACTTCCTCCTCTGGTGCCACAGCCCAGCACTAGCCACCCTCCCGCTTTGCTGCCATGCTACTTGGCCCCCACCTCTGGAGGGAAACCTCCTCTCCCCTCCTCTTGCCAAGCGCCCCCTCCCGCCGCCTGGCTTTGCCTTGCCTTCGTCGGAGCCTAGATCTAGCCCCACCCTCCACTCTTTCTCTAGGCCCTTCGGCTACCCCCTCGCTCCCGCCTGACCTTTTCCCCTGTGCCTGACCCAGGCTCGTTTCCCCACCCACCGCCGCCACCATTCAGCTCCTCCTCCTCCTCCCCCTCCTCTCACCCCTGGCGGCGGGGACATTCTGCCGCCCTCCTTCTGCGGGGAGACGGAGCCCGCGAGCAGAGGCCTCCTTCGGACGCCGGCTTCAGGGGCCTCCGCGGCTAGGGGTCCCCGGCCATGGCGCCCCCTCCCCCGGCTTCGTGCCCCTACCCGCCCCCCACTGGCCCGACCGACCTCCCTGACGGAGACGCGCTCGCCGGTGAGGATCTCTTCCTTGTCCTTCGGGGTCTTCACCGTCACGCGGATGAGGAGCCCCCCCTCCGGGCTGCCTACGCCCCCTTCGCCATCCCCGCCACCGCCCGGGCCTGGCTGCGGGGAGGACGAGGAGCCCGGCCCGCCGCCGCTGCTCCTCAGCTCCGCCATCTTGGCCGCCCGCCCACCGGACACCGAGGAGGCAGCGCCAGACCGGCCCCGCCGGCGGCGTCCACCATAGAGACGGAGGAGCGGCTCCGAGCGCCCCAGCGGCGCTTCCGGTTTCTAGTTCAGGACTTTCCTCCGGCGCGCCATGGAAGGTTTCCCGCGGCTCTCCTCGCCTGCCAGACTCGTTGCTGGTACAGGCCGCTTTTTTCATTGCCTACACATAGATGGCTGGCAGTCAAAGGTAGCATCTCCATGGCGATGCTCGCTCGCTTACTTGGCCGAACAGCCAGCCCTACGCTTAAATACAGCGCCTGGCAGGAAACCGCTCTAGCCTGTACCGGAAGTGCAGTGAGCCCGCTTCCCAGAGCGGCGCCGTTCGCTTCGGAGGAGAAGCCGCAGCCTGGGAGGAGCGCGAGAGCGACGCGGAGGACAGTGCGGCCCGCCGTGGGATTCATTTTGTCAGGGCGCCGTCGCCGCCCGGCTCAGAGGAACAACTGCACCCTGGGCAAAGAGGAAGTGGCTGTGGGGCCTACATCTCCCAGCAGGCGTGGCGCGCCCGAGCGTGGTCAGTTGACGAGGCCGGGCCCTGCGGAGAGCTCGCTATGCTGCGCCCTAAGGCTTTGACCCAGGTGCTGAGCCAGGCCAATACCGGAGGGGTCCAGAGCACCCTGTGAGTGAGAGCAGGAGCTGCTACCCGCCAAGGGTGGTCGGGTGGGTGAGGAGTGGGGTCGGTCGGTCCGCGCTCTGGATCGGCGGGTCTTTCTCCTGAGGAGACGAGCCGCCTGATTTGGGGGTGAGGGGCGTCAGGATTCAGCTTCCCCCACCCCACCCCCACTCCTGAGGCGCTGGACAACAGTCCCCACTATCCCCAGCCAGGGCAGCCTTGGCCTAGTTGCCTGGGGAGGGTGGGATCTGCTGCAGTCCGACGGCCCCGGAAGGCGCCGGGTCGGGGGAGGCCGCATGAGAGACGCTCGTGGCGGGAGGAGAAGTGGGGGGTGGGAGGGGGCTCTTGCCTCAGCGCTCCTGCCTCAGGGAGCGATGGAAGTCTGAAGTCTGGCCTCTGGTCGAGCGGGCAGGGCTCCTGCAGCTTGAACTGCTGGGATGAAGAAGAGGGGATTTCACCAGGTGCTGCAGGCACACCAATGGCACCTGCTGGGATTCCCTTTTCTACGCAGTTGTTAAAGGTGCAGGAGCCCTGCTGTCCTCCCTACTATTGTAGGGTCACCCTAGAGGTGACATGGGGAGCCGTGAGTGGTGGTTCTGAGGGGCCGGTGTAGTTTCACCCTCGCAGCCTTCTTCGGTAGCCTAAAGGGTGCAAATAAAGGCTGGCTAGTCCAGAGCAGGAAAGGGCAGTGCAGGCATCTAGAATCACGGCGTGTATAATTTTTTTAAAAAAAACTCACTCCAGATAAATTGTTTACTCTATAAAACTTGCAATAATCGCCCTTCCCTCCTCCACCTTCCCGTATGCAGAAGTTATGGGCTGGGCTGCATATAGTAGTAGCTCATTGAGGGTTTCCTTAGATTAGAGATGGACATCATGCAGGGGTTAGGGGGTTGCATTGCCCCCCTGACCCCATCTCTGCTGCCCCTATCCCCAAGAATATTCTGAAATATCTCCCCCTCTATAGACCCATCAGGGGAGGTATATTAAAAGTTTAGTGCATTCAAGCAATTATTACAAATTGAATTTACTTTTTAAAAATTTCACCCGTTTTTAAAAAACAAATGGAGCTACAAGCTCCTGAACTGTAAGGAACCTGTTTGGTTTTGCCAGTTTATGGGGAGCAGGCAAAACAGCAATTTAAAAAAAAAGCAGAAGAAACCATTAATTTATGTTTCCGCTAGTCAGGCGGACATAAAGCACCCATTCCCATAAAAAGAACTGAGAAAAAAAAAAGGGGGGGAACCGAGATTCAATGAATATGCATAACATTTAATCAGACTCATTTTCTGAGCTAAAGCTATCACTACCAGTTTCAGCCTCTGCTTCAATGGCAGTGCCCCCTAGAGGCAGAAATGCATCTTGATCTTGCATTTGAGAGTTGTAGTCTCAGTTTGCAACCTGTCCTCAGTGCACAGAAATTGTAATAATCTGATACTGTATATAGCTTTTAGAAATCTTTTGGAGAAGTAAATATATAAACAACTTGTCTGAAACATTTTATGCATCATGCTAAAATAAAACATTCCATAATCTGTTTGTTTTTTTCATTTTTTCCCATTTTTTTGGAAAACCCCCCAAAAAGGCTTTGTAAAAAACGGAAAAACCTGGGTTTTTTCCGGGCCTTCACATCTGTAGTGACACCCTCCCTCAAGAATGGCCCCTTCCTTTGTGATATGATCATGTGCTCTCAGAAGTTATTAAAAACTTACTTTTTAACCCAGCCATCAATGTGTTTAAATGTTGTTGTGCTTTTAGAATGATGTATTGTTTTATAGTTTACTGTAAAGCATTTTGGGATTTTACAAATGGGAAGAGGTGTATAAATATTCTAAAATTAATAAACACTCAGGATACTTGTGGGCTCTAATTCTTGCAGTTCCTCTTTCTCCCCACTGTAGGCTTCTGAACAATGAGGGCTCTCTCCTTGCATATTCTGGTTATGGAGACACAGATGCCAGAGTCACAGCTGCTATCGCCAGCAACATCTGGGTGGCTTATGACAAGAACGGACATCAAGCATTCAATGAGGACAACTTGAAGTTCATCCTAATGGACTGTATGGTATGTCTCATTAATGCTTCGGTGTCCCTGAGGCCTGTTTTCCCATGGTTGTCCTGTGAAGCTTTGAAAACTCAAAAGCGTCCATTTTTTGGCCAGGGCAAATCCTCAGATCTCCATATGTGGCTAGAAGTTCGCCCTTGTCGTGGGATGGCAGCATGTTTCCTGTATGCAACACAATGGTGTTCCTCTTCAAGATATTTGAGGCATGATGAAGAGACAGCACATGGTGGTTATGGGTCATCTAAATGGAACAGAATCCCTCTACTTACCCTAGCAGCTCCCATCAGCATGGGCCAGAGTGCTGTTGGCCCTGTGTAGCTGAGCAGCCACTGTATGTGGAGGCCGGCAGCCAGTGTTAGAGTGGGTTTGAGGAAGAACTTGGCTGCACATCACATGCACTGACCCCATTATGAGAGAGCTCTGCTACTAAAGAATTCTGAAGGCTTCCCCCTCTCCACCCTGGAGAGGAAGCAGGTGGGGGTAGAAATCGCATGCAGGGTGATGTGAGTAGCTGCCAGCTACCCCATGCCTGGCTCCATCTGATGTTTATCACTCTTCTTAGCAGCTAATTTTCGCAAGGAGTTGGAAAAGGGTAATAAGCAAGAGCTAGAAAATGACAATTGGCAACGTTTCATTCAGTGATCCTGTTCAGACGACACAATAAGCCACGGTGGTTAAGAATTCTGAACTAAACAGTGACCCTGTTCAGACAACACACTAAACCATGATGGTTAAGTGTTTTGAGCTAAACATTATGGCTTAGCGTGTCATGTCAACCATGACTTAGTGTGTTGTGTAAACCATTCCTAACCATGGTGGCCACATAACCATAGTTTAAACACGCTCACAAACCATTTGTTGCAAAAGTGTTAGCGGCGCAACCATGGCTTAGCATGTTGTCTGAACAGGCTCAGTGTCTCTGGGTTTTTTATCTGCATCAGCTTTCTCTCTTACCTTTTTATGTGCACATTTTAATAATTTTTGAAATAGCAACATGATGAGTCACCTTGCTTATCCAAAAATGCACAGATGCAATCGATCTTTTCCTTCTTAATGCTCATCTGCTCTTCCCTCACCAACTCAATTTGGACGTTGTGCTAAACCATGGCTTGTGGTAACTTCAACTGACAAACTAAACCATGTTTTGTGTTCCAGACTTGCAAGTGAACCATGATTGAACTTTTTTTTTCTTTTCTCACCTGGCTCTGCTGCGTGTCCCTGGTGCTCTGCCTTGCATGACTACTTACAAAACCATGCTGTGTATCCTGCCTTATCAGATTGTAACCTCCAGCAGCAGCAATGCAGTCAATGATGTGCTGGCCCAGAAACTTTTGGTGTGCTCCCAGCTCCGCCAGTCATGCGGTTATCCTCCCTTTCCTTGCTGCTTTCACCTTTCCCTGCTAAGGAGGATTTTTTTCTTTTCTTGCAATGCAGTTCTGGGAGGCTTTGGGGAAGGTTGCATGGTGGACCCACGGTGATGGTCAGGGGTCTGTTTCAGCCGTTTTCTTTCCAGCTCTTTGTCCACTCAAAATATTTCTTTCCACCTTTTGCAAAGTTTTCAAGAGTGAAATGTGAACCGCCCAGAGAGCTTCAGCTATGGGGCGGTATATAAATGGAATAAAATAAATAAATAAAATAAATAAATCTGAGTATTTTGCTACCCAGGACTTTATCTGTGCTAGCAGCCAGCTTAAGGGATGGGAACTGACCATGCAGGCTTGGTAAATTACCAATGAGGTGCGGGGGGGGGGGGGGTTGCCTTTAATTTCTCCCCATTCTGGACTGTGGCAGAACAGCACCCCCTGACTCTGATGTCACTTCTGCAAAATGGGCTTTTTGCTGATTTGCAAACCCTCTTCAAACCATGGCTTCTCATTCCAGTTAGCTGCCCCCTCTCAAGCCATGGGATTGGCAAATTCAGGCGTCTCAGCAAATAGTCAGGCTTTACCAACCATAGCAGTCAAATCAATCCTCTGCATGTTGCCAGGGGAGTTCTTGGCTGACGAAGCTGCCATGTGGCGAGTGCAATATGTAGATGGGCTCTGCCTTAACCAGCACGCAATGTGTATCTGGTTGGAACACGCCCATCTCCAGACAGACTAGCAACTACCAACAGTGGCCGCCCGTGGACTGGGCACTGCTGCCACCAGAGCAGGATGGAATACCTCCATTTCTGTGTCACCTTGCAGCAGCCACCAAAGGAGACCTGTGAGTGACATTTGCTCAGAGACTTCAGGGCCGGGACACCTGCTCCTTTAAGCACTGAGGAAGATGGTGCTTCTGCAGGTCCAGTATCTCCTGTCATCATGGCCTCCTCCTTTAAAGGGCCAGAAGGCCAATTGCTATAAAGCAGGGGTGGGCAATTTGTGGCCCTCCAGATGTTTTGGGCCCCAACTGCCATCATCCTTCACCATTGGTTGCACTGGCTGGGGCTGATGGGAGTTGTAAGCCAAAACATCTGAAGGACCACAAGTTGCCCACCCCTAGTATGAAGCAACACTTCTAGATTCTGTAGTCTATGAATTGCTTTCTGCGTACTCTTACTTTCTTTTTATCGCCTTCTCCACTTCTCTTCCCCAACCTGCAAAACAAACGAAATCCCAGGAGGGCCGTGTTGCCATCACCAGAGTCGCCAACCTGCTGCTGTGCATGTATGCGAAAGAGACGGTGGGCTTTGGCATGCTGAAGGCAAAGGTAAGCGCCCCCCCCAGCGTGCTCAGAGGCCCTTGGCTGGCGCCCGACTTGCCCCTGCTGCTCGCCTTCCTTCTGGGCTCTCGCCTTCTTGCTTTCTGGGCCTGGCTCCTGTAGGCCATCCTGTGTTGGAACTGGTTGTAATAACCCATTCCGGGGAGGGGGGGGGGGTGCGTGCGCGTGCCATGTCACTGTTGCAGCAGATCCAGATGAGAGTCTTATGTGAACTCAAAGACCAAGGGATCCATTGTGTCAGAAGCCTTGGTGTGCCAGAGCCGATTTCTTGCAGGTCAGGACCTCAGCTATTCTCTTTAAGCTTTGTTTTAATGGATTTTTTTAATTACAGGTTTTGAACAATATAGATGAAGTAGCCTTTTTTAAAAAAGAAGGGGAAGGGAGAACAGGTTAAGGGGTTAGATTACATAAATTGGGAAGACAAATATTATGGATAACTTGGTCTTTAAATTGGCACAAGACTCTGTTCTTCTTGTAGTAACTGCGGGCTGCAACATATCTCTTGATTCAAAACCTGTTGACAAATTAGGGCTGCCATCCTATATACAATTACCTGAGAGTTCCATTGAACTTGGTGGGGCTTACTTCTGAGAAGTTATGCATAAGATTGCACAGTAAGGGTGCAATCCGATGCCTGCTTGCACAGGAATAAATCCCATTGGAAACTGTCAGACCTATTTCTGAGTAAGCTTGTATAGGATTGTCTGCAAACTTTTTTGCAAAATCTCCTGTCTTTTAAAAATTATTATCAATCATTGGTGAGACCATGAGGTGCCTCGCAACAGTAGAGAATGCCTCTTTGAAGATGCATCACCAGCAGCAGCAGATAAGTGCATAATTAAAAGGACAGACAGCCCTGCCTTTTCTGCAGGGGGAAAAAATCAAATGTGCAGCTTTTCCATGTGTCTTTGCAGCTTTAATTGATTAGAACTCATATGATTAATGGGCTAAAGCTTCTTTAAGTAACGGACAACTCTACTAATAACATTTTTTAAAAAAATCATTTAACAAATCATATTTAATTCAAAAAACATTCTTTGCAGAAGTGAGGCTTCCTAATCAGCAAAAACAGCAAAGTCTTTTCCCTTAAAGACTACCCCAATATTATGGAATAGTTTTTCTTGGACACTTCCTAATCAATATAATACAGCTATCAAAAAAGGATAAGAATCAAAGTGGTGCAAAGGAATTAAGAGACAAATCTCACTGACCTGGTTCGCATGACACACAGCTCCGGTATCGGTGACAGATTCAACCCATGGTGAACTGCAGAGCCCACAGGTGCCATTTTGCATATTCAACCTCCAACCAGGAGTTGCTGGCTCATGCAGCCCTGGTCACAGGGTTGTCTGACCTTTTCATAACCCATGCTGGACAATTTCGCATGACACAAAACCCCTCGGTTGGAGGTTAAATATGCAAAATGGTGGCTGGCATGCTCTGCAGCCTCACGGGTTAAGCAACCCACGATCGGCTGGCATGTCATGCGGACTGGCCCACTAATTCCTGTGAAAAAATGGCTTTTATCCAGTCCCCTTCCAGTTGTCAGCCAAATCAAATGATTTAGTTCCATTAAATCCCACGTTCTCCCAAACTTCTGTTAGGTTTCTGTGTTTCTTGGAACATCTGGTGTTTTCCATCTTCTCTGAATCTGTGTTTTAGTTAATGTAGTTATATATAAGAGCAATACTGTGTCAACTTCAATCATGATGTTTTTCACATAGCCGAGCAGAACTGAAAAATCCGAAGGCATACTGTATTCCATAACTTCTGTTATTAATGTTTTATAATATTTATTCAATCCAGTTTAGTTCAATCATACCAGCAATGTGTAATATGTGTTTTAACCTAGTAATACTTTTCCAATGTTTTTTTAATGCAGTAAGAATCCCCTCTGCCCCTTGGCAGGGGCTGTGTTGCTTTTCCCGTTCCGTTCCCCTCCCCTTGGCACAGTCTTGGAATGAACGGGCGAATGAGGAGGCTGGTCTGTGGTCGAGCCCTGGCTTTGCCTGCAGAAGGGCCCGTGTTCTGTCCTTGGCTGCATCCCAGCTAGCAGGGACTGGGACAGACCCTTCTCTGCCCAAGCCCCTGGAGAGCTGATGCCAATCAGACGGATCATTGAGGTGACTCTGCAGATGGCAGCCTGTCTGGGTAAAGCCGTGTGTCTTTGATTATCGCCTCCGCCCCCAGCAGCTGTCAGTGGCTGGGGTTTCTCGCTGTGCAGGCCAAGGCCAGTGGGAGATGGCCTCCACAAGACGATCTCCGACGGTGCCTTTTGATTTCTGTTTTTGTGGCCCTGTCTGATGTGCCTGGGCAAATGCCATTGGCCCCTCCCGTAGTCACACAACTGCCTCAGTAACCAGTGCAATTGCCCCTCCAGAGGCCCGTCGTTGGCCCTTTCCGTGGCTGCTCTCCACGTGGTTGTCCACGTGTGAACGTCCTTGTCTCTGCATGTGCTTTCACTTTCCATCCACTCAGCAGTCCCGTGTCTGGGTGCAGTAACCTCTGGAGGCTGAGCAATGGCTGTACATTTTCAGGCATCTCAGCAAACCGTAGTTGGCACTAACCATGTTCTATGAAGCCCTTTCAAACTCTGGTTTCTGATTCAGGTTTGCCATCTTACTGCAGTTCAGAAATGACAGCAAACCAGAGTGAACCCTGTTTGGAGTGGCATCTGAATTGAGACAGAGGCTCAGTTCGGACGACATATTAAGCAACGGAGGGGTAAATAACGTACTGACTGTGCGTTAGGCAGGAGGAGCTCCACAGACGACACACTGCAGCCGGCGCTGCTCGGAACTGGCAAATGCCCTGGCCGCAAGGAACTTGCGGCGGCCATTTTGGTTGTAGCCTCTCCTCCGTGTGTCCCCCAGCCGTATCCCAGCATGCACTGTGAGTTCTGCCGGCTGCATAGAGCAGCTGGGGTTTTTTGGCTGCTCTAGGCAGCAGAACTCTATTCTGAAAAGGAATAGTCCATGGAGAGAGGAGGGGCTGAATTCGGACGACACTTTAAACAACGGGGCTTTGGGCTGAACAATGTGCAAGCCCGTTGTTTCGCTCCGTTGTTTAAAGTGCCTGATTAACGTACTGTCAGTTGTGTGTGCGTTGTGTGCTGCCCTCCAGACAACACAATAAGCAACACAACTGATGATTGTTCCCTCCTCCTCCGTTGTCTAATGTGTCGTCCGAACTGAGCCAGAGTCTAGTTTCTCTGAATTCTGCGGGGGCCATGTGATTAACCAGCCTGCTCATGTGCTTTTTCCCAGGCTCAAGCACTGGTCCAATACCTTGAAGATCCCCTCACCCAGGTGGCTGCTTCCTGAGTCAGTGGAGCCAAGCTGGCAGGGCCTGTCGTCCGAAGCTGCTCTCCAAAGATGTTTTTTTGTCTTTTGGACTCAGCCCCCGTTAGCCCTGTGGATCGCGCGGGGCTTTAGCCTGCCGTGGATTTTGGAGACAAAAATGACGGTGGGAAGAGAATAAAAAGGCGGCTTCAGTTCTGTCTCTTTGAGGATGGGGGGATGGGTGGGGTGCTTTTGGAGATCAAAGTGATCTTAAGTGTAGAACTACGCTGTTAACAATAAAGCGAATAAATCATTTCATAAAAGCCAGGCTGGACTGGTAACCATTTGGATGGCTGGAAAGCAGCAGACAGAACTTTAAAGTACTGGGGCACCCAATTGGGCGGATTGGGACTCTCAAGTGAGTCATGGCCTGGCATCACTGCTGTTTTCGACAGAGCACGAAGGAAAAAGGGAGGAGCATTGCATACACACACAGAGAGATGGACACATATGGTAGAAAATTACAGCTACAATCCTTCACGCATCTACTGAACACAGTGGGGCTTACTCCCAAGTAAACCTGCATAGCATTGGGCTGCGCCACTGGGTTCCCTATTGCAGCCTGAGTCTGGCGTTGAAGAGATAACCTAGATCAGAAACGTTTCGCAACAAACCACTTTTTAAAGTTTCTGTTGCCAAGCTGGGAATCTGTCCTGCCTCTAGGTGACAGCAAAGGATCAAAAAGGCATTTCCATTCCTTAAATGTTATTTTTGGTTTAATTGGCCAGTTCCAGTTGCTTTGAAGTGGTGCTTCTTTCAGTGCAGAGGACACATTTAAAGAATCCCTGGGGGGGTTGCGTTGCTTAACCCTCCCCAAACCTGTTTTCTCCCATGCAAATGTTCCCACCCCCTACTCAGGATGGGCTTATTTGTGGTTGGGGAAGCATGAATTTGTAAATCCCTTGGCAGACAGGTGGGGGCTGATTAATGCTTCCCCCCACCTTAGGCAGGTTTTGGCCTGCAAGGATTTTGCCACTAACAGGACACTCTAATGAGATATTAGGTTGATTTTTGTGCAAAGCTTCCTGGAATGTGAATGACTTGGGTCTCAAAAGAGCTTCTGCCTGTTCTAGAGTGTGCACACACAATGGAATCGGCTTCGATTTGAAATCCCATTGCTCAAAGTGCCAATAATGCTCTGGCCCTAATACAGCTGATCTGTGTGCTTGTTTCTGCATGCTCTTCTACTTTGTCAACTTTTATGTTTGTAAATAAATAATAAAGGCCCACATTGAAACTGCCCTCTTCTCTGCACTTGGGAAGAAGGTCACCTTGAACTCTGTAGGATTGACCTGAGCAAACGTACATGTGTTTTATGTTTCAGGCTTCATGCTTCAAAGTGCTCCATCTTCCAAATAATCAAAAGGCTACATAGACCAGTCTGGCAATAGTACATGCATGAATGTTTGACAGCTGCAGAACATCACTACGGTGCCTGCCAAATTAACAATACGGGGGGGGGGGGGGTTGTGGTTGTTTTTTTGCAGCATTCCTAAGTTACACATCGTCCTCTGAACAAAAATCCTTTTGCCGATATAGTCTGTACACTTTCCAGAGGTATTCTGGGATGTTTTAAAAAATTAGCCTGGGACCGTAAAGCTGAAGAGAGGCACACCTGACCTCTGCCAATGGCCACTGGTTGGCTACACCGCCTGTCTCACAAGAAGAACAGCACAACCCTGCCTGTTGGCTGTGTCCCTGCAGAACGGAAGGGAGATGCATTCTGGCCTCCGGTCATCTTGGTGCACCCCCAGCTCCAGCCTTTCAGGAAGGACACCAGGGCAAGGGGGAGACCAACCTGACCCCATCCATTAGCCAGGGTAGGGGCAGCTGCTGTAGTGCTTGCTTTCCTCTTCCCTCCTCATTCCCTTTTCCATCATGTCTTGTGACCCCAAAGACCTTGTCTGTGTCATCATGTAATATCTGTTCAGCACTTAATAATGAAGGCTAAAAACATGTCCTTTTTATTCATAATGAAAGTTGCTGATTCTCACAGTACTGTGGTCATTGTAATTTTAAAATTATTTTTATGATGTCAGTCTTTCACAAGTGCTTAGGTGTGATTTTATGGCTATCAGATATGTGTAGTTTTGCCTGGTCAATTTCCTTGTCTGTTTCAGCTGTCAAAGTGGAGTAGGTAATACAAGAAAATTGACAAGATAAGGTTGCGTAGGCTCGTTTGTGCATAGATGCGAAGGAGGAAGTAAAACTAAGGGGAAGCAGAGACCTGGTTGCGCAATTCAGAAGCAAAAATAAAGGTGTGGAGACTCGTGGAAGTGTTGGAAAAAGTGGGGAGGGGAACTGAGCAGTGTCCATCCCCTTTGGCTCCCCCCTCCTTTTTCAGTGCCTCTGTATTGCATTACCGGGCCCTTCCTTCCCTTTAGTATTATTTCTCCCCTGGTCCTTAACAACTGCATGCAAATTAGCCTATGAAACCTCATCCTGACAATTTCCTTGCATGTTACCTACACCCGTTGGTGCTTCACAGACAAGGAAATTGACTGGGCAAGAGAGTACACATGGAGCTGGCAGCCGTAAGTGCACACTTGTGAAAGCCTCAACTGCATATTTTTGAGGCTATATGTGTATATATATATATATATACATACATATACAGGGAACAAAAAGGGGGTAGTGCTTGGAGCAGGAGAACAACCCACAGCACGCCTGATTGTCAAGTGTACCATGGGTTGTTCAGTGAATTACCTGCACTGTGTAGCTCATTTGCAGGGGTGGCTTAGTGTATGGAATTCCACATACACATGGAGCAATCAAATATGAACCAGTTTGCTCAGTCCAGTCAAAGGAGAAGTTATGTACTTGTTATGAGGAGTCTACTTAAGAGTCCAACTCTCTCTCACCCCAAAGCCTGTTCAAGTCTCTTTAATCAGCATCCCACGGTGTTTGAATTGGAGCCGTTTAAGTAGTATTGGATGATTTGCAGCATGTGTGTGGTTTTGTGTTAAACTTTTAATGCTTTTGTTTTCCTTCTCATCCTGTCCTGAATGAATCTTTACTTGTGTGGGAAGAGAGATTTGAATACATCTTCCTGTGCAGCATTACCAAATGTCAGGAGAATTCTGGAGCACTTGAGTTTAAGTTGGTAGTTCATATAGGCTGACTATATGAAAAGGAGGACAGGGCTCATGTAACTTTAACAGTTGTAGAGAAAAGTGAATTTCAGCCAGTGTCATTTGTATGCAATTAGTTCCTGGTGAAATTCCCTCTTCATCACAACAGTTAAAGTTGCAGGGGTCCTGCTTTCTTTAAAATCTGGTCACTCTAGAATAGTGCTTGCAACTTTAACTGTTGTAATGAAGATGGGATTTCACTAGGTACTAATTGCATACAAATGACACCGGCTGAAATTCCCTTTTCTCTGCAACTGTTATAGTTACATGAGCCCTGTCCTCCTTTTCATATGGTCAGCCTAAGTTCATAGAATCATAGAATAGTAGAGTTAGAAGGGGCCTACAATGCCATTGAGTCCAACCCCCTGCTCAATGCAGGAATCCTTAAAGCAAATCTGACAGGTGGCTGTCCAGTTGCCTCTTGAATGCCTCTAGTGTGGGAGAGCTCATGATCTCCCTAGGTAATTGGTTCCATTGTTATACTGCTCTAACAGTCAGGAAGTTTTTCCTGATGTCTAGTTGGAATCTGGCTTCCTGTAACTTGAGCCCAGTATTCCATGTCCTGCACTCTGGGATGATTGAGAAGAGATCCTGGCCCTCCTCTGTGTGATAACCTTTCAAGTCTTTGAAGAGTGCTGTCATGTCTCCCCTCAATCTTCTCTTCTCCAGGCTAAACATACCTAGTTCTTTCAATCTCTCCTCATAGGGCTTTGTTTCCAGACCCCTAATTATCCTCGTTGCCCTCCTCTGAACACGCTCCAGATCGTCTGCATCCTTCTTGAAGTGTGGTGTCCAGAACTGGACGCAATACTCTAGATGAGGCCTAACCACTGCCCAATAGAGGGGCACTTGAAATTCTGATTCTGGACCCTGGAAATTTTATAGTAGTAAAATAACAGGAGCTTTAGGCATCTTTAAAGTCATCAAGACATTTGTGATGGCACATGCCAGAGCTATCTACATTTCTAGTATTGGAATCCTGGATCCACAATCTAGGGAGCCTTGTGTGAAGGATGTGTCTATATGGCAGTGTTAAACTGGTTTGATTGCACCTGGTTGGCTCATCAGTGTCAAAAAGAATCTGGGGAATCCAAACGTAGAAAGAGGGCTTTTTTGGGGTGGGGTGATCCCCAAAACCTTCATGCAATAGCAGTTCCTAGCAAGCCATGAGAGCTAAAACTGGATTGACACTTGTTGCATGCCTGAAGGGGTTTTTAATTTGCTTCCCCTTCATTTCTGAAAGAGCAGCTGCCCCAGGGCAAGCCACTTGGCGGGGTGGGGTTGGTGAGTTAGGACTATTAGAAAGCACTTTGAGATCCGGTTGTGGGTCTCCTGTTCAAAGAAAACCGCTTGGAACTGCTTGAACCTTGAAGGACATATGAAGAAGTAGCTTCCTCATTTGTAGCTCAGGAAAATTGGTGTTGCAATAATAGCTTATCTAGCTGTAAATGGCAGATTAGGAAATTGTAGTTCAGGAATGGTTGGAGAGCTTTCATGTTCATCTTTAAAGCACTGAGGGAAACACCAGCAGTTCCCGTGGTGACAATGTCACTGTCTCTGTTTTGAATGTGGTTTACTTTTGAATTGCAAATAACAAGCATTCTTCTTCGTGGTCTCTGTGCATCACACATATGGGCTCTGCGCCTGCATGGAGCCTGTCTTGGAAACTTCTATAGCTAAGGCAAACGTTTTTGGCGGGAACTCCTCCCCCACTGTCTACTGACTCCATGCTCCCGCCTTTCTCCTCAGTTCTTTTTCAACCGCCTTGCTGAAAGGATGTCTTGTTGGGAACTTCTGTCTTTCTCCTGAGGAGAAAGCTTTAGAGTGCTAAGGTTTTTAGTTATTTTACTTTGTTTTTAGTTCATTTTTAGTCTTTATTTATTTATTTATTTATTTATTTATTTATTACATTAGTATACCGCCCCATAGCCGAAGCTCTCTGGGCGGTTTACATGCAATTAAACAATTAAAAACAATATACAGAAATTAAAGCAGCAAAAACATACAACGTAAACGTGTACATTTAAAACAATATAATTTATTGTTATTATATTCTTAGATATTTTATTCTCCAGCGATCTTGGATCGCGTTGAGGGGGATTGCACTGCCATTAAGGCCCCTTTACAAAATGTGTTAAGTGCGTCAGCAAGCTTCCCCAGCAGACAGACTTTTGTCTGTTTAATTTGTTTTGGGAGAGGCTCAGGTCATCAAGACCTGTCACTACATTATTATTATTATTATTATTTTTATTATTATTATTATTTACATTTATATACCACCCCATAGCTGAAGCTCTCTGGGTGGTTTACAAAATTTAGAACCATAAACATAAGACAGCTGACATTTAAAACATTTTAAACTGTTAAGCCTGGCTACAAATTCAGTTAAAACCTCAATTTAAGCTGTTGAAATGCCTGGGAGAAAAGCTGTGACCTGGCGCTGAAAAGATAACCGTGTTGGCACCAGGTCTGTGGATAAAAGCACTAGAAGCCATGGTTTCTTCCAGACACTCATTACACTTATGGCACAGGTTCCTCGATCTACTGGAGACATGGCCGCTTCATGCCTCATCCGATCTTCCAACATTTGGACACTCCCTAGCTGTATCTACAGCAAGAGGGATATCTAAGAAGGCTGGAGCCTTCTGGGGCTGATCACATGGAGCGATTCTACGGAGGAGAGCTCCTCTGCGTGCTCGGACCCTGACTCTATTGTGAAGGGTCATTCTGATCTTCCAACATTTGGATGCTCCCCAGGCTGTATCTACAGTAAGAGGGATATCTAAGAAGGCCAGGTTACATAGGACTTCTGGGGACTGATCGCTTGGAGCGATTCTATGGATGAGAGCCCCTCAGTGTCTTCGGACCCCCACCCTAACCATAGGTCATTCCGATCTTCCAACATCTGGATACTCTCTACCTGTGTTTCTACAGCTAGAGAGAGACCAGGTTTCAACTCCTCTGCAGCTGTTAGCCCCCCCCCCCCGATACCGAGGGTGGCCCCTTTGGCGGCAATGACTTAACTGGCTCCTTCGGTACCAAGGTCTAAGCTCTCGATACTGGAGCTTCTAACATGCATCTTCGACGTCAAGATGAGACGTCTAGCAGACAGAATAGACATCACAGGGTGAGACTCAACTGCCTCCTTTGGTACCGAGCTCCTTGGTGCCGAGTTCCTGGGTGCTGAGTGCCATGGTATCAAGCTCCTCGGTGCAGAGCTCTTGGTACCAAAATGAGATGTCTAACATGCAGCTTTGACATCAAGATGAGATGTCTAGCAGGCAGAATCGACATCAAAGGATGAGACTCAACTGCCTCTTTTGGTATCAATCTCTTGGTACCAAGAAGAGACGTCTAACATGCAGCTTGAAGTAGACATCTCTCCACCAAGTTAATTAGCACAGCCATTACAGGCTAGCTGCCAATTACAGGGCTGCTCCCTAGAGCTGCTACAATTGGAGTGCTATGATTTCAACAGAGAGTTTTTATGCCTGTGATGTCTAGGGGCATCATTCTCAAGTCTCTGTAATAAATAAATAAATAACTGGTTTGCCTCCCCCAAGAATGCCATACCAGTACAGAGATTGGCATCAGTTATGAGAGGGACACCTCTTGCAATGGACCCGTAACTCCCGTACCAGGCATCGATACCAACTTCTATATTGGTACATATGCCTTTCTCGATACTGAGCAGCTCCATCGGTATCGCGATTGCCACTGGAAGAAGTTTTCTCACAACTCCCTCTAGCTGTACCGAGATCACTGTCATTGTGACCTGTCCACAGGGTTCAACCATTGACTCATGATACTGTCGTGAATGCGTCAGTACATCCACCTAGCTGTTCTCCCAGCCCCACTCTGTGGGGTGTCAAAAAGTTCAGCTTGGAGAAGATGGGTTTAATCATAGAACTAAACCTGATTCCCCTCAATCCTTAGAGAGCTCTCAGTCGGACTCAACATTGCTCTCTTCTGCATCGCCTGTTGATGGGGTAGCTGTACAGAGTGAAGCCTCCTTTGGAAGACCTATATCATTCTCTGATTTAATATTTGGTCCACTCCTCTACAGATCTCTTAAACCTGTTCTGGATTTGAGACGGCTTCATACGTACATCAGAACTACAAATTTCTGATGACACATAAAGCCCTGCCCCAGAATATTTACAAAATGTATGGCACTGGTCCTTCTGTTCATTTGCCTTCAAGGGGTAGAAATCTACCCATATTTAGACAACTGGCTTCTGGTGGCATCCTCGAAGGAGATGCTATCGAAGGCAAGATGACTACTCAATTTATTGAGTTCTTTGGGCCTCATAGTGAACACAGAATCCAGACTCACCCTGGATCTAACAACCCTACATCAGTGTACTTGCACAGACTATTTGCTACGGGGCATGCGCTTTCCCACTTCCTCCCCCATCTCAGGTCCTCATACAAACACTTTCCTGTTCAACTGGGAATGTCTTTGCAGCCCTCATTTTTCCTCTCATTCCATGAGTACTGTGGTATGATAATATTAATATTGTGTAGTCCACACAGTCTCCATCATAGTCACCCCTTGGTGGCCGAGACAGGTGTGGCTCACTCTACTTCTGAAGATATCAGCCAATGGCGACCTATCGGGTTACCATCAGCTCCGCTGCAGCTCCGAAGATAAAAAAGTCGTGGTAAGTACCCGACTTTTTAAAACTGGAGCTTCAGGGATTTGCTCCTGGATGGCTTTGGGATGCCAGCTGCATCATATAGATGACCTGCTGCCACTCCAGATGCACCCCGGCCTGGGGCAAAACCCTCGTCAAGATGTACCCAGACTGTAATTCCTAAATGGGCAATCTTTTGTCTTACAACGCCTGAGTGGGTAGAAGAAAATGAATCTGGGGAAGCCTGACCCTGACACAACAGGAGAGTGGCTTTTGTCTTGCAAGGAGATCTGCTGGGCAGCTGATGAGGAAGCAGGATGTGCTTGGATGTAATTTAGACTGCCTCCAAACACATAAGAATACAGACAACTGGAGACTGACTGAGGAATCTGTCAGTCAAGCTGTGAGCTTACTGATGTTACTTGGTTGGGCATTGCCCCCTTTGGGAAATCCCGGTGGGGGCATTCCCCCCCCCCGCCACCCCCTCCCCCCGTAGTTTACGCCCCTGCATATGCTCAGACCCATGGCACGGGGTATCCCAATACCGTAACTACTTTCGACATGAGGTCGATTCCATTTTTTCATCCAGCCTGTAGCCTGGCAACAAAGAAGTTTGTCAATATGCGGGTATTTGACTGCTTTACCTGTTTTTGCACCAACCCCGTTATTAGGGGGTTCCTCTGGGCATTACGAATCTGTCTCCTCTAATTAGGAGTTTCATTCTGGCATGGAGTTTCTCTGTCATGCCACAATCTCTGACATTGAAACCAGTTAAACCAATGGCACCTTCAGATATCACATTTTCTTAGAAAGTTTTTTTCTAATGGCTATATCAACACTACGCACATCAAGTGAATTAGCTGCCTCAGTATTGATGCACCCTACCTGGGCTTCCACACAGGGCTAGAACAGACAAGTTTCATAAGACGCAAGAGTTGCAAAGACTCGCGGAGTGGATTGTACATGCTATTAAACTGCCCTACGAGTTGAAGGGCTTGCAACTTGTTGGTCCAGTAACAGCTAAGTCGATGCACAGTGCAACGAAGTCCGTATCTTTAGTAGGGGATTGTCGATCCTGGACTTATGTAAGGCAGCTATTTGGTATAAGTCCTTTAATTTCATTACATGCTACCGCTTGATTGTTTGTACCAGGACAAACTGCAATTTGGGGCAAGCAATTTCTTTGTCTTGTGAGGGAACATTGATCTACATCTACCCTCCACCAGGAATTTAGCTTGTTAATCGCCTATATGTGTGATGCACAGAGACCACAAAGAAGAAATGCAGGTTGCTTACCTGTAACCGTAGTTCTTCGAGTGGTCATCTGTGCATTCACATAACCCACCCACTGTCCCCGCTTTGGTGTCGATGTAAATGTACTGTCGATACCGAGCGATTTCTCTCCTAGTTATGGGGCCAGCAAGTCGGTCTCTTGGAACTGAGGAGAAAGGCGGGAGCATGGAGTCAGTAGACAGTGGGCGAGGAGTTCCCACCAAAAACGTTTGCCTTAGCTATAGAAGTTTCCGAGACAGGCTCCACGCAGGCGCAGAGCCCATATGTGTGAATGCACAGATGACCACTCGAAGAACTACGGTTACAGGTAAGCAACCTGCATTTCCCAAGTTTTATTTTTGGTTTTTTTGTGAACTCCCCAAAACAAAAACAACCTCCCCCCCCCCAAAAAAAATACTTCCAAAAGCGATACTGAGTATTGGGACCTTCAGTTTAGCAGCCACTGCCTCGGGTTGCATTTCCAGCTTGTTATGTACCTGAGGTTATCATCCCTTTCTGCATTCCACCCTTCTGGTCTAACTGGATTAGTTATTTAGGTTTATGGCAGGGAGGTCAGGAATTAAGCATGTTTTTGACAGCGCTGCTGAGAGCACAGGGCAGGTTTTTGATTCAGAATCCAGTGGCATATAAACAATCTGAATAATTACAACTTCTATTATTGAAAAAGAATGCAGTTCCTAGCTTTCAGGGCTGTCAGGAAATGCCTGAAGGTGCATTGACCAGCTCAGAGGGTGAGGGTGAGGAAACCCCAGTCTGTGAGCCGTGTCAACCTCCAGGTCCATAAATTGCTCCCCATTTCTGTATAATTCACCAACAACTGGCCATCAAATTCAACCTTATCAAACATCCAACACCATACTATACATACTCACCCGACACAATCTTGGAAAATGCAGATCGTAAAATATACTAGGATAGACAATACCCTGCAACTGACCAGACATAATGTTCATAGACAAAAAAAGAAAAACACACATACCTCATTGACACAGCAATACCGAATGACAAAAATGTTGTTGGAAAGGAAGAAGAAAAGAGAGACAAATATACACCACTGGCCATGGAAGTCAAAGAACTATGGCAACAGGCAAAGATCACAATTATTCTGTTAGTTACATCAGTCACCGGCATCACATCAAAAAAATATATAGAAAACCTTCAGAAACTGGGCCAATCAAAATAAATCCACACCAACATCCAGAAAGCAGTCATTCTTAAAACATGCTCAATTGTCAGGAAATTCCTGAATCTGTAAAAGACAGCATGATGGCAAAGCCCATCATGTCTGTCTAGAAAAACTACCACGAGCAAGAAAGAGATTAATAATAATAATAATAATAATAATAATAATAATAATATATTTATGAGCCAATGTTTAGAAATACAGGCACCTAGAATCATGAACATTACAACAGAGAAGCCCTGCTGGATCAGACCAAGGGTCCAGACATCTAGCATTCGCACAGTGACCAACCAGCTGCCTGTGGGAAGCCCACAAGTCGGACATGAACTCAATAGCACCCTCCTGCCCATGTTCCCCAGCAACTCATGTACATAGGCTTACTGCCTCTGATACTGGAGGCAGCCTTGAGCCATCAAAGCTAATAGCCATTGATAGCTTTCTCATCCTCCATGGATTTATCCAACCTCCTTTTAAAGCCAACCAAATTATTGGCCATCACTACATCCTATGACAGCAAATTTTGTAGCTTAACTGTGTGCCGTGTGAAGAAGTCCTTCCTTTGATCTGTCCTGAATCTCCCACCATAGGATATGGAATCTCTCACAAGATGTAGCTTGCATGACCTGAAGGAGGGTGGGGTGGGGTGGGGTGTGTCAGACATTCATGGAGGACAAGGCCATCTATAGCTATATATTGCTTCCGGTCTCTGAGGCATCTCTACACCATTGCTGGGGAACATGAGTGGGATGGGGCTCTTGCACATATGTCCTACTTGTGGGCTTCTGAAGGGCAGCTGGATGGCCACTGATGGGATACGGGACAGCTCCGAATGAGACCATCTCAATTATGCCCAGGATCCGAAATGGAAAGCCTTCCTCTTCCTGGTTGCATTAGGACAGGATGCTGGACAAAGGTCCAGGCCCCCACTCAGCATTATGGGCAGGAGGATTCCCTGACTGCAGTGGAACTGGTGCACCAGAAGTTGATGTAAACAAATGATGCCATTGCTCCGTGCAAGACCACTGCATTCGGAGTCTAACATTACCTAGCTACAATTGTGTATTTATTTTATTGTTGTTAGCTGTCTTGTGCACCAAATAGAAAGCAGTGTAGATAAATAAATAAAACCTCCTTCAAGAAATAGTGTGCAACTTTGCAGATTGTGAAAACTGCTTTGCGAGCCAGCGTGCTGTGCAGAGTGGGTTGTGAGCTTGGACGATCGCCAACTCATACTTCTGCCCTAAGAACATTACCTCTCAGTGCCCCCTCCCCACAATAGAAGGAGTCATCATGATGCACAACAACCCTGACAGGTTTATCATTGTATTTATTCATTTATAATGTGTCATTGCTCTGTCTAAAGGCATGCAAGGCTCTATCTGACATTAGAACCACCATGCCATGCACGGACACAGAGCCATATGTAATGGAGCTAAAAAAGATCAGAACTGTTTTCTCCCCTCCGCGCCAAAAAGCTGGTTGCTGTTCATTCACATTTGGCAGCTTGCCCAAGACCAAAGCCAGAAGGGAGAGATGAGACCAGATCACAGTTGCCACTTGGATTTCCCATGAAGACCGGCTGCTTGTCCCTGCCAGTTCGGGGGCTCTGGCTGCCTCCATTTCACAGAGCCAGGGCCTCTGCCGGTTCCACGAAGTGCCAGTCCCAGGGTTGGCATGGGGTTGTCCAGTCTTCAGTTTTCTGCTAAGAGGAATTTCAACAAGAGCCTCTTCATGGTGTTAGCTGCTGAACTTCAGCTGTGATTGTGAATAGCCCCAGGAATCTATTTATCTGACTATGCTTGCTTGCAAGCTGCTGCCTTGATATTGTTTTGCTAAGGCATGGTGTAAATGCATTCCGATCATATAAGTCTATCAATGGCATAAAGCAGGAGCCCTGGCACAGAGAATCACAGGTGGCAACCAAGCAGCCCACGAAGCCTCATCTTGCGCAGTCCTCTGCTGCAGGGCCAGGGCCGCCGCCCGTCCCCCACGAGCCACCTTCCCCTGACCTTAGGTGAAGTGGGCAAGGCGTCCATCGGCTCCCGTGACACGCCCAGGTGGGTGCAGGGGAAGGGCCGGGCGCAGCCCTTACCTGCCTAACCAGCACAACAGCGGAGAGAGCCCCGCCCCACTGAGTCAGGCGGAGCTGCACCTTTCACCTACCCTCCGCGTTGTTCCTGAGCTGTCTGTCCGCCTCTCTTTCTCTCTGGCACCTGGCTCGAGAGGTCCCCCAGCCAGCCAGCCGGCCGCCCTCCCTTCCTCTTGTTAAACAGTCGCCTCCCTTTACCCAGGTAAACTTTGCTCCGTCCTCTCCGCCGCGCTGCATCTCTGCCTGCCTGCCTGCCTGCCTCCCTGCGGGATTTCACGCCGCGCGTCTCTCCCTGCCAAGCCAGCAGCTCTGCTGCGCTTCCCCTTCCTGGTTGATTGGACTGGAGGAGCGGCGGGCGGCGGGCGGCGGCAGCAGCAGCGGAGCGCGAGCGAAGAGCCTTCCCGGCAGAAGTGGGCGCGCCGGGGCAACCCAGGAGCCATGGGGACGTCCGAGGAGGATTATAACTTTGTCTTCAAAGGTGAGTGCCCGTGGGAGCCCCTTTCAAACCTGGTGGCGGGTCCTCAGTTCTGTTCTACAAACTGGACGTTGAGCAAGATGCAGCCTTGATGAAAGAGATGGGAGCTTCTTCCAAATTCTGAATAGACAAGATCTTGAGGGATGGTGACTGGGGTGGGGTGGGGTGGGGTGGGGTGGGCAAGCACCTGCTTTGCCTGTAGAAGGTCATAGCTTTGGGTCCTGGCATCTCCAGTTCAAAAGTCCGGGCACTAGGTGAGGGAAAAGGCCCTTCCCTGCCTGGGAAGCTGGATTGTTTCTTGCTTTAATCTTAGCTGATTATGATTTTTGGCTCATTAAAACTGCGTAAGTTTGCATATCAATCAACCAGCCTTCCCCAACGTCATACCCTCCAAGCCATGACTGACTTAATTTCCCTGGATTTCAAGGGGTCTGCTGCAGGCATGACTCAGTCATGAAACACAAAAAATATCAGAAATGACAATGACAATCTATAAAGGGAAAAATTAAAAAGAAGTCAGCAGCTAGCAACACAAAACAATAACACCAAAGTATGTCGAAATAAAACCGTCTTCTCTGCCTGCCCACAAGTGAGGATGTTTGAAGTCTTTGTGGCCACAGAGGAAAAGCCCCCAGTGTGAAGTCCCCCACCTGCCATTTCTCATGGCAAGTCCCCAGGAAAGGAACCCAACTGTTGGGCAGCTTGCTCATGTGGCAGAAGGCGCTTCTTGAGGTCTTCTGCCCTGGGCTCTTCGATCAATGCCAATACCTTGAATGGAGCCTGGAAAGAAACAGTCAACCAGCCATGCCTTGGGCTGAAATCCACACATTTCAATTAATCATGTTGTCATCCAGTTGTTCAGATCATGTTACCTAATTTTCCTCATGCCTTCTGATGCCTGTATCCATTCACAGACATCTTTGGGTAGTCCTGGCAGGGCCAGATTGGGTCACTCTTCCATGCTAGGTGGGGCTGGATCCACACTCCAAGCCTTGTGGAGCCCCCACCCCCTGCTATGCAGATGAGGGGTGAGAAAATTTGACATCCAACCACCCCCACATCCATGTGTAAGTTGGATTTTTAACATTTCCCTTCTTGATGTTCTTCACTGAGCAGCTCTGAATGATTAAGGCCAACATATATTGTCCTGTGCACCCCAAATCTCCAAGCAATGAGGATTCAGGGTTTCCAGCACTTACTCTGGAGTTTGGCTCCTTTTGAATGAGGAAATGAGAGACTTAAGGCCTTTTGTTTGTTTAGTATTGAAATGCAAGTTGAGAATTCAGAATAAAGTTTACACTGAAATCTCAACTTGTATATTAGTAAATAATTAATAACCCCGGGGCTGGAAGAGACCTCCATGAGATCATCTTGACTTACAACAATAGAGAAATCCTCATTTCCCATGTTCTTTCTTTGGTTTTTAGGCAATCACAGAGCCTTAATTGGAGTAGGTAGAGATTTAGAAACTCAACAGTTGCTTGCCTTTCTGATGCATGCAACCTCAGTGCTGATCTTTAACATCTGGATTAGCAGTAATAGTGATCACACCAAGATTGTGGAAGTCCAGATGCCACAAAAACTCTACGGGGACTGGAAAAAGCTGACATCTGGGCAGCTACTACGGATTGTTCAGAATAGAGGTATTCTGGGTAAAAAGGCTCCCATGAGCCTGGTTAGGCAGTACAACCCCCAACATGTGAATGTGGGAAATGGACTTGTGTGGTGCATGATGGTTGGGGCGTGCCCAGTGGGGGTTCTCAGCAGTAGGAGCAGTGACTTGAGGTGAGGTTTTACAAAGAGATGGAGCAGCTGACAAAGAAAGGAAGGAAGGAAGGTCCAAGTGTGAATTGGGTTGGGAGGAAAGAATGCAGTAAGTAAACAAGCCACTGAACTGGCAGATAGTTGTGCTAGGCCAGGTTGTTTAGCAACAGTAAAGGGTGTTAAAATTAATTCTGAAATTCACCGATCGTTCATGGCATGGTAGAGTCGGTGATGCCACTAAAGGTTTGCTGAATCTGCTGCTTACAACGGCTTCCTTCCCACTGACTTAAAAGCTGGCTGGGTGTTTGAATAGTTAAAAATATGCTAGAAAAACACATCATTGTCCTACACAATAAAATCAACCATACAAAATATACTTGGGCAGCCATAGGATGTGAAATGGGAGCCTGCACATTTTCTGGTGTTCCAGGGCCAAAGTAGACAAGATGATAGATATGCATGATCAGGTCTCCCTTCTCTTTACATTTTGCAAAACACAGTCAGGGATGATTTACATGCACAAATTTAGGCTGGGGCTGTGCGTGGGGGTCATTCTTTTTCCTCTCAATGTTTTCCCTATGAAAATCACTGATCCAACAATGCTATTTGCAGGTACACTTACATTTTCCCTAATGGGAAAGCAGTAGGGGAAGCATTCTTCATTGGAAATAGCCCCCCAACACCCACACACTTGCTTTTTGCAAAACTTTAAAGGCTGTAAATCAAGCTGCTGCTCTTTCTCACTTTGCCTAGTTTGGCCCTAAAAACCCAATTTTTCCTATGCAGCCTGTAGCTTAACTCTCTACATTTACCTCAACTTCCCTGAAGTAGCAGTATTGTGTAGGATGATTCACATCCTAGAGCTGCCCAGGTATATTTTGTATTGTTGATAATATTTCTGATCCTTGTCTCTGCCCAATCCTTATGTTGTCACTATTTTATCTTTCCCAAAGAGACGGGGAAGGCATTTTTCTTTTTCTTTTTTGTTTGCGTTCACACAAGAGTGCTCGGTTTTGGTCCCCTGACCCAAATCCATAGAAGTGAGATGTCTGAACAAATTTATTGTATTGTAGCCATTGTATTGTATTGTTTATTGTTTATTGTAGTGCACATTTATGTAAATGCTCACACATGAACACAACATATTGGGCCGCACCTCCCCTTCCATTGCCCCCATCTCCACCAACACCGTGGCCTCTCCAGACAGTAAATGCTGCTGAAAGTGTTTTGAGCTGCAGCTGAACAGAAGCAGTTCCTTCGTGAAATTAAACATATTTAATGGGGTTTAATGAGACTCTGCTCTCACTGTTGTACTGCTATATTGATCAGTTCGGCAATAACTGCTCCTGCTCCAGCTTCTGTACCATCTCTGTTACTAAACAGACCAAAGGGTTCCTTAAAACTAGGGGGACCCTATGGAAAGGAGGAGGGCAGGGCTCCTGCATCTTCAATGGTTGTATAGCAAAAAGGGAATTGCAGCAGGGGTCACTTGTACATTACAACAGTTAACGCTGCAGGAGCCCTGCTCTCTTTTGCATCTGGTCACCCTAGCTATACTGTTGTGTTGAAGATGGGTTTTCACCTAGTGCAGTTGTACTAGGCTTTTTTCCTTAACAAGGCCTTCTCGGTGGCCGCTCTCATCCTCTGAAACTCCCTGCTGAGAAAAGCTTGGTTGGACCCCTCTCTATTGTCCTTCCATTGGCAAGCAAAGGAGTTTTTATTCAGTAAAGCCTTGCCATGAAAGCTGGACTGCTGCTGAAGAGGAGCTTAATTTGGGTGTTGATCATTTCTTTTGTTGTTGTGTGTGTAATTGTGTTTTACTAGTTTATTTGTTTTTATGTAATGCTTTTATTAATATTTAAAATTTCATTTTTAATCTGGATTCTACTGTTAGCCACATTGAGCACATTTTTGGTGGAAAGACAGGACAGAGGTTTACTAATAAATAAACTTTTCTAAGGTATTAATTAAGATGGAAGAAGTGGTAAGAAAGCACAAGAGGGTCACATTGGGCCTGTTCAGATGACACTTCAGGCTCTGTGGTAAGCGAAACTAAGGTTCTCTGGGGTTAGCGCTAACCACAAGCCATGCTTTTGCACACAACACTATAAGCCATGATTAGAGCCACTAACCTTGTTGCAGACGGTCCGACTGTGGTTTGTGCGTGAGCAGGGTTTAGCGAAACGCATCGCACAAGACATCTTAAACCCTGTTGCTTAACCAAAAGCCTGAACCGGCAGGGTTTAAAGTGTCTTCTGAACAGGCGCATTGTCTGGGCCTCCGTGACTGAGGGGAAGCAATGGCACCATAAATGACTCCTCTGAAGTGCTCTCCATGCAAAGTGCTGTTCTCTCTGCCTCAGCCCTTCCCTGCAAGGTGGCAGCCATCTTGGTTTGTCTTACAGGTTCCTGAGAGAACACCCATGAAGTGCTCCAAACACACAAAAGCTTGTTAGTTTGACCTTCGTGGACTGTGGGGGGTGGGCTTCCTCAGTATTCTCCCTCTGTGTGATTTACTTATCAATGCACTTTGCGTTTTGCCTGAACAGACTTTTTTCTTTTCTCCTCCAAGTGGTTTTGATTGGTGAATCTGGGGTAGGAAAGACCAACCTGCTCTCCCGCTTCACCCGCAACGAGTTCAACCATGACAGCCGCACCACCATTGGAGTGGAGTTCTCTACTCGCACTATTCTGGTGGGAGATGCCCTGGTGAAAGCCCAAATCTGGGACACAGCTGGGCTGGAACGCTATCGTGCCATCACTTCAGCGTAAGCAGTGGGAGGGGAGTTCCTGGGGGGGCGAGGAGTACTCTACAAACCAGGCAGGCCTAAGCACAGGTTAGGGTCTCCTCTTGTCCACACATTTGCCAGACAGCCATGGACAATCCTCTCCCCCCCCCCTCTCTCTTTCTCTCCCTCTTCCTCTCTCAGTTCCAGCACCTTTATCTGTAATATGGGGATAAAACAACTGACCACCTGACAGGGCTGTTGTAACCCATATCACGTGTTGTGAAGTACTCCAAACAAATGCTTGTGACGTGTTCCAAATATTTGTACAGCCCAGTCGTATGTATGTATACTGCATTACTGTGTACAGACTGCACCCTAAGGCACCATATAACTGCCTAAACAGCAACATTGGGACACCTTAAAGACCATCAGATTTATTGCAGCATGAGCTTTTGTGGAAAGAACTCATGGCACGAGGTGCACCTGTCAAAGTATGCACTGGAATAAGAAAATGTTAAGTTATTAATGTTAATGGTGCAACAAGACTCTTGAGTGTGTAGCAGTGAAGACCACAGCTACTCCTCTGGAAGTCTACAAATACATATTTCTGCTTTTCTGTCTTTCCATGTGGGCTTTTTAACTAATAGAAAGCTGGCTGGAGACCATGGCAACGGCTCCAAATTCTGTAGAGGAAGGGTAGGGTCCAAATTGAAAGGCATTTCTTCAGTAGGGTTTGGGGAGAGTAAATTCCTGGTGGACAGGGCCCAGTACTTCACAGCAAAACGGGCATTTGAACCTGCCTCCCCAGTCCTTCGTCCGCTGCACCGTGCTGACTCTCTAAGGAGACTGTGTCGTTTTCAGACTTTCAAGGGCCTCTTTTTACCTCTGCTGAGGAATACAATCAGATGGCAAATGGTCCTGGGGGCTATTCTAAGGCATGTGTTTAATTCATGGAGAGCACCAGTTGGGTGATGGCCTCACTGTTGCTTTATGTGCTCTGAACATGTGCCCTAGAACATGTGCAGAACCCCATGCAGCTGTGCCTGATGAGGGAAAGTCCGTGGTTGTGTTGGGTAAGTAGACGTTCAGTTACGGAAGACCTTCTCTCCCTCATGAGTTTCTTAGACGTGACCACAAGAAAGAACTACTCTTAACTCCCTTGAAAAAACCTAAACAAATTTCAGAATCAAGACAAAACTCATAGAATCATAGAATAGTTGAGTTGGTAAGAAATTATCGCAAATCTATTATACCATTAAAAACCACTACCTCCGCCAAAAATGTATCTGACCCATATTGGCATGTCCACCTCATTAGACAGTTCAGCACAGAAGCAATCCAACGTGAGATGAAAATATGATGGGGCCAGTGGAAGGTGTAATCCAAAATGTCTGGGGGAGTCCTGGATGGGGCAGACTCCAACAGCCATTACAGAAGGTACCAAGCCAAGGTGGGGAATCTGGAAGGCATCTGGGGTCCAGAATGAAGAGCTGGTGGAAGTGAAGGCCTATTTAAGATGTGATAGCAAGACTCCCAAGCAAAGGAGGCACCTGGTGAAGGACAGTGGACATGGACATGCACATTGCCCTACCCTCTTGCAGCTTCTAGGTCTCCACATGCCCATTCTGATCTTTCCCTCTCCATCATCTCAGGTATTACAGGGGAGCGGTGGGTGCCCTCTTGGTTTTCGACATCACCAAACACCAGACGTATGATGTGGTGGACCGGTGGCTGAAGGAACTCTATGACCATGCCGAGGCCACCATAGTGGTGATGCTGGTGGGCAACAAGACGGACCTGGCCCAAGCCCGGGAGGTCCCAACAGAGGAGGCAAAGATGTACGCAGGTAGGAGCAGGATTCACCTAGGCATCGGACCTTGCCTTGCTCTGATCCCAGGAAACCACTGGGCCCAGAGAAGGGCTTGTGCTCCAGCTTTTCAGCACCCATGTGAAGAGCTAACAGCTACCATAGGAAGGAAATGGGGTTGTCTTATTAGTTGGGTCTATTACTTGGTTAAAGAAAACTGGTCAATTAATCAATTTGCATCTGAGGAAAAAATAATAGTTCCAAAGAAAAAAGCCAGCATACTTTGTCTTTAGATGATATCCTATCATGTGGGGAGCAGCCTTGGCCCAGGACCCACCTTAGAAGAGGCATCTCCCATTCTCACTCATGTGTGAGGAAATGTCTCTTCTAAGATGGTTCCTTTGACACCTGCCATTCTTATACGTTCTTGTATATTTTTTATAAATATATCATTTAAAACTGGCACCCACTGCCCAATCCACCACAGGCACATTTTAAATGGATTATTCCAGTGGATTAATCAACTGAACATGACACCCCAATAATATTCCCAGTAGTCTTTGGCTGCTTTCATGAGACAGACTTCTTGGTCGTCTTTCCTGCTCCCTCTTGAAGATCTTTCTCAAACAGAGCCTTCCCCAGTGTGTAAGTGTGTTTGCGTGTTTGTGTGCGTAAATGCATGTGCGTTTGTGCTCCCAAAGTGATTGTTGGCCCAAGCATGAAGTGAATCTAGCATGTTCCCATTTCCATCTCTGAAATGTTGGGAGGGTGTGTTATCTTGGCAAATGGGAATTTCGGAGGGATTGTTTGAGAAGATCATCTCTAGCTCTTCCCTAGATTTGAAAACCCCCTTTTTTGGTGGCAGCATGTGCAGAGGAAAATGTGAAGTTTAACATTTCAGCAGGTCCTTGGTGGGCCTTGCAACCCAAACCCCTTCAAGCCAGGTTTGCTCCCTTTGCACATTTTTACTAGGGCCACTTTGGACAGTCTGACCCACTTTGGATCCAGATCTGAAGTGAGATTCGGACACCTAAAGTAATTCAGGCACCTGGGAAAGCTGGACGTGAGGCCAACCGGGAGTCTGTTGGACTCCCCACTGCCGCCCACATCTGGCGAGCCCCTGCCCCTGCCTATTGAGCTGTGTGAGTGGTCCGGACTTACCAGAAATAGCCCTTTACAGCTGAAAATTTGGAACCCACATCTTCCATGAAAATGGTGCTGTCGTGGAGAATGGGCGACTGCCAGTCTAACCTACTTTGGACCAATCCAGTCTTGGTCCGCATTTTGACAGATTTGGTCTGATTCATCCTGCTTTGGTTCAGGATTTGGATCCAGAACTGGAACCGAAGCGGTACATAGCCTTAATTTTTAGAAGCACCTGCATTTAAATAAAATCCACTTTTTTCCAACATTTATCCTCAATAAAACTGGGAGAGGTCTGAGAGGGTCTCATTGTTGTTTTTGTCACAGAAAACAATGGCCTGCTCTTTGTGGAGACGTCTGCGTTGGACTCAACTAACGTAGAGCTGGCATTTGAAACTATTTTGAGAGGTATGTTGTAGGACTGTTGATGCTCCAAACCCGAAATGGAGTGGCAAGAGCCATTGAAGTACTGCAGGGGATGGGGAGGCACTTGTCCGCCATGATTGTTCTTTACACTGAGGCTGAGGTGATCATGGCCCTGTGGGAAAGTTTCAAACCCCAGCCCAATATTTCAGCTTCCAGTTAAAGAAAAGAGGAAGTTTTCATATTTTTACTTGTGGGGAGAAAAAGAAAATCATTCGTCTGGACAGAATTCTATCCAGTTGCTCAATAAGAAGTGGTACAATTAGTAATTACCTATTTTCATTAGGCTATCTCCATTGACCTTTCATCTGTTCTGCAATGATTCCCTCCCTGCCCAACCCTACTAAAAGTTTCAGAGGAAGCCCAAATCCCAATGGTTTCTCTTTTCTGGCTCCTGGTAAAATCCTGTCCCCTGTTCTTATCTTCTGGGAAGAAGCAGTTCCACTGAGCTCAGTGGGATGAGGGACATAGGTGGGGTGGGGTCTGCCGGATACCACATCAAGCCACGGCCTGCCCTGCTTGGCTCTACCCATCTCAGGCAGGGCTCTTTGCTGGCCCTTCTGGAGATGCCAGCGTCCACCCTGGTCCCTCCTGCAAGCAAAGCAGGGGGTCTTCCTAGAGTTGTCATGGTGTGTAGGCATGCAGCCATGATGGCTTGTCCTGGGCAGAAAGAGGTGAGATGAACAGCACCTCCTGCGTGACCAAAGGCTGCCATCCTGCACACCTCAGTAAAGTAAACACATGCAGGATCAGGCTGCAAGCATGCCTTTGATTAAGCCTTCGTCAAGAATGGTGGCTTTCAGTTCCCTAAAATGCTCTTGCTTCTGACGCCAGTGCAGGATGGGCTGCTGAGAGCCAAAGAACACAGCATAAGCCAGGGAAGAGCCTGCAATGGGAGCGCAGGGGCGGGGCGGGGCTCCCAGCACTGATCTTTGGTGTGTGAGCTTAGGGATGTTACAATACGCAAGGGCCCCTATTTTCACTTTTGACATGTTGGAAACCCACCACGGGGCCAGAACAGGGAGGTGCATGAGGTAGACTCTGAATTGAAATTCATATTTATTTCCCCTGCCTCCTAGATATTTTCAACAAAGTGCAGAAACAGAAGCAGAAAAGCCCCCTGGACAACACCGTTTCACTCTCTGCTGAGAACACCAATGCTGAATCCACCTTTCAAGCCATGGAAGGGAAGCGAGCATGCTGCTTGAACCTCTAAAGGGATGAGGTTGGGGGGGAGAGGGAGGGTTCCACGCTCTCTGGGCATTTTTTGGCTAAGAAGAGACATCTGTCTCGCGGTAGACTCTGCAGGCAGGGATAGCTGTGGAAGGTTTTAGATCTGGCTCTCCTACTTAAACCTAGGGTAGAGGTGGGCAGGCCATAGGCCTGCAAGGTCTCCTTTGCTGTTTATTTGAACCCTGAGACCTGCCAACAGAGCCAGGTGAAAAAGATGCACACTTTGAACGAAGGAATTCTGAGCCCAGGAATTTGCTTGGAGTATCAGCACAACAATCCACTCCTGGTCCCACCCTCCCGGCTAGGCTGTCTTAATTTCAGCAGTATAATTTGGGGGCAGAGGGTCATTTTGTTGCCATTGTTAAACAATTGGGAACCAGAAATCCTTGCATAACTTTTCAAACCACCCAAAGAGCTACCAATATCCCTAAACTTACCTTCTGCCCACCCTGATCTAGGGAAGACAGTGGTGTGTTGGAGCCACAAAGTAACTTGCACCAGCCAGGAATGTAACAATTCTGAGCTGGATCAAGAGTCTGTTATACGGAGGGTTGGACCCCTTGAAATCAGTGGCACCAAGTATGGATTCAACCCATATTTTTCTTGTTGCTTTCCCCCATCTGCCAGTGTTGTCTTCCAGATGGTACCAAACCATGGTACCCAAAGACCTAAGCACAGCAGTGGCAACAATCCAGCAAACATGAATCACAACTAGTAATCTTACTCTCGCTTACCTGGGAGAAAGCCCCTTGAATTCAGTGGGGCTTACTTCATGTATGCATAGGATTGCAGTGCACATCCTGTTAGGACAGGAATGGGTTATGACTAAACTTAACTCTCATTGATTTAAACAAGACTTACATTTGATCTTAATCATGTTTACTCAGAAGTAAGCCTCACTGAATCCAGTGCCCTTTACTTCATGATAACTTGGGGCACAGCTGCATGTTAAATGTTCCAAATCAAACATTACATTTTAATTCCACCATTTCTCCACCAGTGCTGAAGGTTTGAGTATATGGTGCTTCGCTTTTGTCCTCAGAACAACCCTGCAAGGTAGGCTAGGCTGAGAGAGGAGGTGTCTGGCCCAAATTCAGTCAGTGGCTTTCCAAATTCAGTCAGTGGCTTTTGCATCTGAGTGGGTTTGAGCCTAAGAACATAAGAAAAGCCCTGATGCTGGATCAGACCGAGCATCCATCTAGTCCAGCACACAGTGGCCAACCAGCTGTCGACCAGAGTCTCACAGAACTGTAGAGTTTGAAGGGGAAGCCACCCAGCCTGACCTCCTTCTCTAGGCAGGGTCTCTATTCCCAGCCCAACAGTCTAGCCACTATATTGCACTGTCTTTCCAAATATGGTGTAACTGAGTCGAGTAGTAGACTGGGAAACCAATAGGTCTTGCGGGGCCAACACATGTGCTGCTGTGGAATGAGCTGGAAATGGTGCCAATGTGGCTGGTCACCCAGGGAGTAGGACAAGCGGCAGCTTCCCACAGTAGACAATTTCCATAGAAGGAAGTGTGTCCTCCTGCATTTACCTCCTTTGAACTAGAGCTCAGCAGCACCCAAGGAAACTGATGGGTAGTAGATGCCTGACGGCAGACAAAAGCAAGCGCTGCTTCACACAACACAGTAATTAACTTATGGAATTGGCTCTCCCAAGAGACGGTGAGGACAGGTGGCTTGAAAAGGAGTTAGACAGCTTCATGGAGAAGGAGGTGTTGGTGATGATGTCTACTGCTAGTGATTAGTCCTGATGATGGCTAAATGGAAGCCCTCCAGGGCTGAAGCAGGAGGGGTTTCTTTGCTTCATGTCCTGCCAGGCAACTTGGGGATGTGGAACAATGGCCAAGAGTGCCCTAGACCGGAGGCCTCCTCTGATGCTGAAGCCAGGCTCTGAACTTGGGATCCCAAGTGCAGTTGTGATCCCTTTTCCTAGATTGGGTTTAGCCTCTGGAACTGCAGCTCAAGAGTTTGTATAACTGAACTGGTTTCCTTGAAAAACCATACCCTCCATAAGACGCAAATAATATCTCTTTGTGTCAATAAAAATTGGTTGGTATGTTGTGTGTGTGTGTGTGTGTGTATATATATATATATATATATGCCCTATTTTGTAAATTAAATTTCTCTGGATTGTGTATGCTAATTTATTTATGACTCTGCTTAATATAATGTTCTTGTTGAAATGAGGAGGGTGTGTGTATTGGGAAACCTTCCATAAATAAAAGGGGTTCTTTTGAGATACTAAAGATTCAGACGACACATTTCAAGAGTGAAAGGCACTTTGCATATGCTAATTTTGGCAAAATCATCCTGCAAGTAGGCTGGTGTTATCTGCATAGTGCAGAACAGGGAGAGTTGAGAAGGAGGAGATGTAATGGCTTTCTGAAACAGGCTCTGGACTCTGGGGTGGACAGGACACTTCAATAGGGTTTGCTTCTATGCTACACCATCTGCCAAGGCCTTAAGTCAGAAAGGAGGACTGCACAGGACTTCGACGCAAACATTTCCCCATGGAGTGGCTGAAAAGCAAAATCGACCAGATGTGCAAATCAGGCCCAGCACCAGCCACCGCTGAGCTTGGATGGAAAATAAAATGGTGCTCTTTCTACTGGACACCGGAGCTCATGAATGCTGGAATGATTGGGGAGAGGAAGAGCCCTTGCCTCCAAAGCACTTGCTCTCTGAAATCAAAAATGAGGAAAACAACAGGTAGGAGAGAAAAAGCTAGAGGGGGTGGGGGACACGTATGCAGTTAACGACACATCTTTCAAGACTTGGTTACAGTTGAAAAGGAGGATCAAAGGACATGTGAAAGAGGAGGGCTTTGATGCTTAGGGTTGCTTGCAAAATAATTCACTTTGTAGCTGTGCCAGAGCAAGCTCTGAAGGCATACAATGCAGCCCATCTTCCTGAAGCTAAGGAGGACTGGGCCTCAGAGACCCCTGTGGAGGCTGCCCTGGGCTCTAGCATGAAAAATAGGCAGCATAAAAATGAAATCCATTTTAAAAAAATGCATTAAGAAGGCAGGAACTTAAGAAGAGCCAAGTTTGATCAGACCAGGGGGTCCATCTTGTCCAGCATTCTGTTCACATGGTGGCTGACCAGGAATATGAATGCCACAGCACCCTCCTGCCCATGTTCCCCAGCAACTGGTGTGCATAGGCATACTTCCTTTGGAGGTAGCATATAGGCATCAGGACTAGCAGCCATTGATAGCCTCCTCCTCCTTCTCCAGGAATTCCTTTCCGAATAGCCTAACATGGAGTTAGGCATAATGCATTGCTTGGGTTCCTCTTGGGTTAATATATTCCAACATATCCTGCCCAGGGTAGAGATGAAAAACCTTCACTCCTGGAGAGCTACCAGCGGATGCAATGGTACCAGACAAGAGAGATTGCTTTGCCACCATCATTGCCACAAAGTAACATCGTTGCCATGACACCTGTGCCATCTGTGTCCTAGTTCATTCCCCTAGCTCCCTGGTAAACCAGGGGGCTCAGCAACACAGGAGAGGGCACCTGGGAGTGATCTGGTCAATAGCTTTGCTTCTGGGCTCTGTGCTAAGAAAGAGGCTTTCTTTTTCAGCACAGCACAAAAATGCATTGAGCTGGCAGGAAAAGAGCGGTTTCTTCCTCCATCAGCAGTTTGCAGGGGGCAAGGGGAGGCCATGGGCTGAATGGGAACTTGCCGCAGACTAAATCCAGCCCATAGACTGACATTTCCCTTCCCTGGTATAAAAGTTCAAGGCAGCCCATAGACAAGAGCCATGGCATACAATACAATAAAAATCCAAACAAGACAGCAAACCGTGTGTGTGTGTGTTGTCCATCAAATAATACACACACAAGTGGGTGGAATCCAGCATAATTAAAATACCAGCTTTCCTTGCTTTGGGAAGAAAATGAAAGATAATGGTTCCTTTGTTGGGTATCTGGGATTGGTGTATCAAGGCTCATCACTGTTGATTATAGAAATTCCATGTTCAGGGACAGTCCAGCTCCGACTGCAGGATGCTGGGGACAAAGAACAGGGAATGCTGCCACTCCAGGCACAGGGCTCCTAGCACTAACAGCTCTTCCATATTTTCCTCCTCCAAGGATTTTCTGTGGTAAGAAAAAAGACAGAAGAAGCAGTGGGAAAACGATGTTGTTGCCTGGGACCCTCTGTAGAATTCTGTGAATGAGGCAGGGGCAATAGTGCCATGAACACCTTGTCTGGAAGGACTCTGAGCACTTCCAGAGAACATCTAGTTGGCTGCTATTGGGGGCGAGAGTGCTCTGCTAGAAGGGTGTTTGATCTAGTCCACCAAGACCATTTTAAGTTTCTCAAAAAGCAATGGTAGCCGTGTTGGCCATAAGCAAAATTCCAAAATCCATATTAATGTAATACCTTTAATAGGGCAACTAAAATATCAGGAAAAACATGCAAGCTTATGAGATATCGAGCTATACTCATCAGGAAAGATCAGTCCCAAAAGCTTGCACATTTGTAGAGTTTCTGCCTCCTTATGGCTGTGAAAATCATCTTGAAAATGTATGGGAATATATCACAGTATCTCAGGAGGCAGCAGAGGAGGAATGCCAGGGACCAGAGACTGAGGCACTGGCGTTGGCTTTGTTATTCTGAATCTGTCCTTGTTCTGCACACACACACACACTCGTACCCTACAAACTCCCAACTAGCAGAAGCTGATGTGCGAAACAGGCCAATAATCTTGCATAATTCACCCAAGTCACAGAATCTAGCTTTTATGGCTACATAATTTGGGCTTAAAAAAAATAAATCCTTGAAAATGCATTTAAACTGAGCTGGTTCAACTTGTGTATTAAAAACAACCACATGCTCTGCTTACTTTGCCTGGGTGGTGTCAGCTGAGAAGCATGCATGCAGATTACAAATTGACAGACTAATAATTTACACTCCACCCTTGTTTTGTGCCTGTTTTGAAGGATTGAAGCTCTGCTCCTTTAAAAGGAAAAGAAAAGAAAGGTACTTGCCCCACCCACCTACCTGGGCCAGGTGAGCTCGTTGACAGCCTGTCTGTAGTCAGTAGAATTCCAGGCCCAGAGCTGGGCCAATCGGAGCAAAGGAAGAGGGCAGCAAAACAACCAATGGCAGAGAGGGAAAGGCTACCTAAGGCTTCCTCTGGGTTGTTCTACCTGAAGCCGGCTAAACCCAGGAAATCCAGAGTCGTGAGGTCATCTGCCTCTTTCGGGCCCGGGCAAGGAGGCGCGGGTGTGCGCTGCTGCTGGATTGGGAGGAGACCCGGCGTTCCTGGGGAACAGGGGAGCTCAAGCCACTATGCGGGGCAAGGACGACGAATACGATTACCTGTTCAAAAGTAAGTGTGCGCCTTTTGGCTCGCTTTGCCAAACTCCTGCCCTTTCTGCAACTTGCAAACAATTACGCTCCTTCCGCTTTTTTGGTCTTAACAGGAAAACGGCTCCTCCACGTCCGGGGGATGCGTGTGGTTTATTTCCCCCCCACACACACTTATTATTACTGATAATAGCAAGTCATGTACCCCGCCACTTCCCTAGGAAGTGCCCCAAAGAACCTGTGAACCCCACTTTCCCTCATCCATGCAAGGTTTGGGGAGCGCCTGCCCCCATTTGAACCTGTCGGGTGGGCTGAGCCATTTCCCCTCCGGGCTGCGCCCCGTCTCAGCCCGGTGCCTTCTCGCCCTCGGCAGTTGCTCCCCTCTTACAGGCGCACCCTCGCCGCCTCCCTGAGCAACTGTCTTCTCCCAACAGATGTCCGTTCCGCCCGCAGCCTTGGTCGCCTCGCTGCGTCCTCCTTTGACAGCTCTTCCTTAACCGTCCCAGGAGCAGCGATTGCCCTGGAGCAGGACTGAGCCTCCGTTTTGAGCCAGGCGTCCTCAAGGCGGCTGTGGCTGCTGCAGCCTCTCGTCCCACTGAAATCCGAAAGGGCATGTTTTGTTTGAAAAGGTCAGGAAGATCCGTGCTTTTAGACCGTGTTCTTCTTCCCTTGTTTCCCCGTACTGGAGAGATGATGCACCGGGGGGCGGAGAGGGGGGGGGGGAACTGGCCTGAGGAGTGCGCACTCTATTTATTGCTCGCGTACTGCCAAGCCTTAAATGGAAGCTTATGGCTTCTTTTAGGGCCTGACCACAACTGCGTGGAAGGGGAAATAGTCGGATGTGGTGAAATTCAGGTTCAGCAAGTGCTGTGTGTGTTACAAATCTCGGCAGATGTGTGTGACACAAATAATGAGATAACCTGTTTTCTACGTTTAAGATTAGAACTTGGGGTTGCAGAGGAGTCTATCTTAAAAACCCAAAAGTCATATTACACATAGAACTATGCTTATTTTAAAACTTTTTTAAAAATGCAAAGCCAAGCTCAGAGTGTTACCCTCCCTTCTCCTTTGGCAATGATGGAATAACCACACTGATCTACTTTATAGGGCTGCTACAGAAGGCTAGTGAGGAGTGAGGAACTGTATGCAAGGCATGGTCTGCTATAAAGGCTGAGAAGTAAGCTGAGCTGCCTTGCTAGTGGTAGTATTAAAACTAAAAGCCAGTGTGGTGTAGTGGTCAGAGTGTTGGACAGGGAGCCAGGAGATCCTGGTTCTAGTCTCCACTTGGCCAAAGAAGCCCTCTGGGTGACTTTGGGTCAGTCACAGACTCTCAGGCCAACCTACCTCACAGGGTAGTTGTTATGAAGATAAAATGGAGAGGACAAGGAGGGAAAAAAAGATGGGATATAAATGTAATAAATAAATGAATGGTCAAAAACACATTGCCAGATATCTGAATAATGAAACTGGGGCAGATGTGTCCCTTTTATTCTGGCTTCTGAGTCTGCACACCTTCCTCTAATGCTGAACTATGTTGCACTGCAGCTCCAAATGTTAGAAATGTGATTCACTGAGAGAGTTTTTGGTGGGGGATTAATCCAGAAAAGCCCCATCCAGCTGATCCTGTCTTTTCCTATGCGGCCCCGTAAGGCTTCATTGCCTGCTTTGACTTGGGTGCTAAGGAAACATGCAGGGGGTCTTGCTGGGAAAAACATTTGCACACCTTCTGGTTTCCAATAAAGTAGGTTTAAAAGCAATGAGAGGCTTTATGGCTGCAGTCTAAGGGCTGACTGGTGCAATATGTGTTCATCATAGTCTAGCTAGCCCTGGGGTGTGTCAATGTGCCCATGGATGCCTCTCGTGGCAGCTGCCAAGCTCCCTGCTATGCTCCACATTTTTAATGTATTAAGGTTTTAAAAAAAGAGAGAAGGTAAAAACTAACCAGGAGTTTGCAAAGGACTGTCCCCCATTGCCATTTTTATTGGGGTTCAGAACAGTGGCTTTGCATTTTGGAGCTCAGTCTCCACCTCTGCCTTGTCTTGGGCAAATTGTTCTTATTTTAGTCTCACCAGTTTGCCTTCAGAGTAATGGGCACTTTGTTACTGGCCATGGCCACCATGGCAGCCATTTCAAGAATGGGCAAAGTGCCCCCAGGCCGCCATTTTGTTAGAGCGCCCATGACCCTCAACATTCTAGATGTGCTCACCCTCAAACAGGTCAGGGATCCCTGGCTACTACATCTAGGTGGCTCCTAACTTGCACATATGAATTTATTGAAATGTTTATTTACTACCCTTCATCACAGATCAAGCACACAGAGGTTCCCCCCGTGATACTTAATGTTTACCTCAAACACAAAACTCTACAGTGTCACCCCTCAAGATGTGCTTAAGCCAAATTCTTGAAGTGAACCCAGGTTCAGGTGTTAGACCTCATCCAGACCCAAGGTCTTTTGCAGGACCTGCGGCTGAGGCACTCCTTGCTGGTGTTCCGCTTGGTCTCTCCACGAAGTGAAACTCATAGGAATGAGTAATAGTTGGCTCGTGAAGTGAGTTTCTCACCGGCTTGCCTCCCTTTCCTTTGAAAAGGCTGGGACGGCAACTCCAGTGGCTATATGCCTTCTTTAAAAATAAAAAAAACCTTTTCATACGCATTCACTTGCCGTGCCCCACACCCAGATTTGGATCCACAAACAATCCTTTTGTATTCTGAGGAACAGATACCAGCAGTGGGGAGCAATGCAATATGACAAGGGGAAGGGTTATGATTCATGCAGGTGAAAGGAGGCTTTGAGTCCTGGACTCCTCCTTTCCCTTGCTCACTTCGTGGCCGGGGCGGGGAAGGGGAGCCAGCCATTGCAGTTTAGTCGCATTTTGCTTAGATGGCATTGCAGCGACTGAGGTGCAGGGCCAAGAAGCTGTACAGCTCGGGCACTGAAGCGGCATTATATCCCCCAAAAGTGATCCTCAAATAGTAACTGTGTTTTTATTATGGTGTTAACAGTACTTTATTAATCTGTATTTTATCAATACAGATTAAAAACAAAATCTTAATTAAAACATTCTGTGGTTAATTGTTCTCTTTGAAATATTATGATTCTTTGCAGTTGTTCTCATTGGAGACTCGGGAGTGGGGAAGAGTAATCTTCTTTCTCGCTTCACCCGGAATGAATTTAACCTGGAGAGCAAGAGCACCATTGGGGTGGAGTTTGCCACCCGCAGCATCCAAGTGGATAACAAGACCATGAAGGCCCAGATTTGGGATACAGCTGGCCAGGAGCGCTACCGGGCCATTACTTCTGCGTAAGTGCCTCCTTGCCCTTGGATGTCATGGTGCTGTGCCAAGGGGGCTATTTGCTCACCCTTCTCCCCAACAGCCCAGCACCTCTGGATAAGTTGGAAATTGCTCTGAGAGGTCACACTTCTTTCTATGGCCCTGAATTTGGCTTGTCAGGCTCCTCTGTGCCTTGGGGGCAGAGCCTGGGAGCTCAAGAGTGGTGTCTCATGGGACAGGGCTGGGGTCTGGTGGGAGACATGGGTGTGCGCAGGGGGCGTGCCCAAATGTCTCCAGGGCCATCTCTGCTTTCTTGTGTCCCCACTTTTTGAATTGGGGCCTTTAAGGAGGATGGGAAGGCACTTTCCGGAGACTCTGGAAAGTGCGTAATTCCCCCAGGCACATTAATGGTGGCCGCTATTGGCATGCCTGAGGGAATTACACACTTTCCTGCTTCCCACTGCTCCGATTGGGGCCTTAAAGGTGGGGGGCAAGAAAGTGCGCTTTCTCCTCCTTTGTTCTAATCGGGGCCTTTAAGGCTGCGCACCCTAATGAAATGTGCTGCCCACGCCTATGGTGGGAGGGGCTGGAGCCGAATGCATCCATGTGGGCGGAGAATTGGCAGATCAGAGGGCAGAGCTGGGCTGGCTGCAGCCTGATCACGCAAGCTCTCAGGCTGCCCTGTGCAGTGATCCTGAGACCCGTTCCCCTCCCAGACTCTGGACTCCGGCAGCTGAGCAGACCCAGCTTTGACTTCTTGCACAAGAGTAGTACTTGTGGATCACTTGATGCAGTTGATGGGGCTAAGCAAGAAGAGCTGGTCCTTCACACATGATGGACAACTTCTGGAATTCACTACCTTGGCTTAGATCAAAGGGCTGACTGCTCAAGATAACCGCAGTGGTCTTTTCCTCCAAGGTCCTCCTAATAATTTTGAGGGAGTTTGGAAGTGCAAGGTGTGGGCCTGGAGACCTCTGTGCAGGTGGCTTTGTGAGGAGAGCAGCCCACCACTGGTGCTGTGCTGTGCAGGAGCACATGGGCATGGTTAGTGTTGTGGTGGATGGGTGGGGGAGGGGGTGAGTGCTGCTTTGCTCTTCAGGCAACACACAAGAGAGGCTGGGAAGTCAAGCACCAACTTCCTTCCAAGCATCAGACCACCACCACCACCACTCCTGAAGAACGCTGTTGCGCGTGGAAAGAAGGTGCACACTAGCTCAGCTCCCAGGCCTGCACTAGGAGAGAGAATAGGACTAGCCCTTGAAACAAACACTTGCAGGCCAAATCCCCGCATGCATCCATCACAGCCACTGCCTGCTTGAGCCCCTGGCCCGGCAAAGGGAAATTTGCTACTGCTGGCTGAGTCACCAGGGTCCAAGGGGAAAGGATGTTCGTTAGAGGCTGTGCAAATGTGTTTGGGTTGTGAAACGGGTGATGAATTAGTCATGGAAACGATACGTGTTTGACACAACACTGGGCCATGGAATTTGGTGCTGAGCTGCCCCCCCCCCCCAATTCCGCTTTGTCCCTCCTGCCCTCCCGTCCTGCCCACTGCAGTTACTACCGAGGGGCAGTCGGAGCACTTCTGGTTTACGACATCGCCAAATACCTCACCTACGAGAATGCCGAGCGCTGGCTCAAGGAGCTGCAGGACCACGCGGACACCAATATCGTCATTATGCTGGTGGGCAACAAGAGCGACCTCCGGCACCTGCGGGCCGTGCCCACCGATGAGGCCAAGAGCTTCGCAGGTACTCTCTGCCCCTCCCTCCCTGGGACTCTGCCCTGGGCATGGCGTGCCTTTCATTTGCAGAATGCCTATGGCTCCCTTCACTATACTGGGCTTTAGGGCTGCTTGCAAGATAAACGTAACACATAGGTTGTGCTCCCCATCTCTCCCCCACACGGAGCTTAATTTTCTGATTCATGCCTGTCAATCAAATGTGTGTATTAGCCAATTATTCGGAATGATTTCTTCCATTGCTGCCAATTATGGGGAGGGGCAATGACCCTGTTCAGACATCATGCTAAGCCACAGTGGTTAAGCTTTTTGAGCTAAACATTATGGTTTAGTGTGTTGTGTAAACCATTCCTAACTGTGGTGGCTACATAACCACGGTTTAAACACACACATAACCATTTGCTGCAAAGAGTTAGTGGCCTAACTATGGCTTAGTGTGTTGTCTGAACAGGCCCAATGAGAGCTGTCTGTGTTGGCTTGAGGTTTTTGAAGGTTCTTGGGGAAGACACCCTCCATGTTCCCCCTCCTCCTGCAGTGACTCTACCTTCTCACCACCACTGCCATCAGCTGCTGCTGCTCCTCCTCCTCCTCCTCCTCCTCCTTACCATGCTTCCTACTAGGGGTGTGCACTGGATTGGCTCCGATCCACGATCCGCAGCCAATCCAGGGGAAATTGGATGCAATTATCCGATTTCCGATCACCCCTCTGGATCGTCTGATATTTTCCGAACTGGTCCGGAAGGACCCGATCCGGTTCGGAAAAAATCGGAGGATCAGTGGGCGCCCACTGGAACCCGCTGATGGAAGCGGACAGTGGGGGGGGGCTTACCTGGGAGGGTTGTCCGCTTCCATCAGCGGGCGCCAGCAGGCACCCGCCGATGGAAGCAGACAGCCCAGCCAGGTGAGGATCGCGGTGGGAGGGAGGGGGGTCCACTAACCTGCCCCCTCCCGGTTCTCCTTATCTGCCAGGGCTGTCCTCTGCCATCCGCTTCCGCCCAGACGGCAGTGGACGGCCCCGGCAGGTAAGCCCCCCCTCACACTCCTCCTTACCTGCCGGGGCGTCCTCTTCCTTCACCTGCCGGAGATCTACTGAGAACTAGGCTTTGCGGTGATGGTGCTCTACTGAGGACTAGGCCATGAAGCCTAGTTCTCAGTAGATCTCCGGCAGGTGAAGGAAGAGGATGCCCCGGCAGGTAAGGAGAACTGCGGGGGGGGGGGGGGCTTATCTGCTGGGGCCATCCTCTGGTGCCCGCGGTCGGCCCCGGGAGGTAACCGCAGGGGAGAGGGACAGGGAGGGGGTAGTTAGGCCCCCACTCACCCACCCGCCATTTTTTCCCCATAGACTTGCATTGGGGGAAAGCTTTCTTTCCCCCAATGCAAGTCTATGGGGAAAACAAAAATGGCGGCCAATCCAAAAATCGGATGTCCAATTTTTGGATTGGGCCCGATCCGGTCTGGGGGGGCCTCCGATTTTGTCTGATCCGATCCGGGACAAAATTGGAGGTCCCGATCCGGGTCCCGATCCGATCCGGGGGGTCCCTGCACATCCCTACTTTGCCTGCTTGATAGACAGAGAAAACTGGTGAGCAAGCAGGCAGAGGCATCTACTGCTGCTCCTCCTCCTCACCACCACTGTTGTGGTTTTATGCACGCAGTGTATTTATGCGTTATATTCTTACGAAAGTGTGGGATAGCTACATCTAGAATGGGGAAATTTGCTGAAGCACTTGTTCCAAATCTAAAAAGATTTGTTCTTTTGTTCTTAAAACATGCACATACAGTACAGAAGAGAAACCTGGCTTGCTCAGCAGGCCCACCCACTGCCTAGTGCCTGAGCCAGTAGACTATTTCTATTAGGCCCACCTAGAAAGCAAGAGAGAAAAGGGGCATTTTGGGAAATTAGTGTTCGCCAAAGAAGGACAGGAAGATGGCGCTATGGAAGTGACAGGACAGGCAATTGGTGGCTATGCTGCCTTCGGAGCTTGAGTGTTCGGGAGTGTTCGGGAGGGAAGGAAAAGAAAGACAATTTGGTTACCCTTCAAAGTAAGGGCAACCCAAAGGACTTCACTGCCTGGTTGGTTGCCACTAGTTAGAGAAATGCCCGTGGGTGCAGCCCACCCGTGGGTTTCTTAGCCTAGCTTCCAAACTCAAGAATGCGGTGGAAGCTTCAAGCCGCTGCTAAAGACTAAATGATCAAGAACCCTCTAGGGGAATGATGTTGATACTTTAGCCAATCCAGTGATGATGGGGAGAGTGACCAGAGGGCCAGCTGTTCTTTGGGACCCAGGAGCCACCACAATTTGGTTAAACAGAGATTTAGATGGAGAGCTTCACCAACGGGGCTTCTCCTTAGAATTTCCAATAATATTGAAAATGTGTATGTTCACCTTTAATAGCATTTCAGCCCTGCATCAGCCTCTTATCAATCCTATCTTGTTGCTCTACAGCCATGAGAGCTAGAAACTTGCATTCTTCTTTTCTTTTTTTCCCAGAGAGAAAGAAAGCTGGGATGCTCTCATGAAATTCTGAGTTCTGAACTTTTGCTAAGCAGAACATCCATCTACATTTAACTAAAGTGATAGCTACTTTCTGCTGCAACTGCTATCCATCTTTCTGTCCTGTGGAAAAGTGCCTAAGGGTGTGATCCTGTGCCTGTTTAGACAGGAAAAAAGCCCCACAACTCCTAGCATTCCCCAGCCAGCCATACTGGCTGAGGAATGCTGGGAATGGCGAGTTGTAGAACTGTTTTCTGTCTACACATACATAGGATTGCACCACAAAGGTTGGTACGTGCAAAGTGCATTTCCCTCTGGCAAATGCCCCACATACCCCCTGGGAGAGGACTTCCCGGGTTGGGCTCTGGCGTTTCTACTTCTGAAAATGAACTGCTGAGATAGGTAAGGTTAAAATAGTCGACGAGAGTTGTGTGCATGAGCCCTGATTGCTTGTCTCTCCACCTGCCACAGAAAAGAACGGCTTGTCTTTCATAGAGACATCAGCTTTGGATTCCACCAATGTGGAGACCGCCTTCCACAATATATTAACGGGTAAGTCTTCTTCTTTTCCATCCCCACCCACAGTGAGGCAGGCTCTAGTGGCACTGTAATGCAAGGGTGGGTAGAAAGTAGACTGTGCTCTAGCAGCCATGGATTACTGGCTGATTCCTGGTGGGCCACTTTGTAGGGGGATTTTTCAGGTCATTGTTATTTAAGGGACACTGATTACAGGCTGCAGTCCTTGCATCAATGCTCCCTAATTTCCCCACTATAGTAGGTGAAAAAGGAAGATATGAAGATAGACACTCAGAACCTCTACATTCAGCAAAGCAAATTAAAAGACTGTACTCACAAGTCTAGTAGATTTCTTGAGAACATAGACAAACATAGACAAACACTCACACAGACACTCACATTCATACAAACTCTGTGAAGGAGCTCTTCTCCACAGAGAGACTTCCATTTCTCCCAGGCAACCAAGGAGTCACTGAGGCCTACATGCTAGGCTCAGAGCAACATCCTGGAAGTCATGCCTGAGGGAATGAAAGACCTCCTGGTTCTTGTTACCTAGATTTAAATATGTTTTTCCAAAGACAAAGACCTCCCTCTTAATATATTCTGAAATGGCTAAACCGATTGGTCTATGTCATAATTTAGACTATCCTCTTCTCAGAATATACCCCCTCCCCCTGACATAGTTGTTTACGACAACAAAAGGTCAAATTCCCTTTTTCTTGTGGTTATCTGTCTGATTTACTTCTCTGTTCTTATGGACATATGGATTTTCTAACCACAGCTTCACCTGTTCTTAACCCTGGACCTTTCACCTAGTTCCCTTAAAAGGAATATATAAGGTTGATATAAGTCACAAATTAATATGACTAATATCTTTGGGCAATATTGTTGGTACAAGTCTTCATGAGTAATATCCTTAAACAACATATTTGTTACAAGTCCTTATGAGTAACTTCTTTGAGAAACTTCAAATTACATTTCCAAATCATTCTCTATCAGGTTGCATCCAAACTGAAGCATCTAAACCCTGATATGTGTGTATGCCTACTTGCCCCCTTTTTCCCCCACCCCAGCATTCACTAACCTCCCCCATGCCCCAGCATCATCATAATAACAGAAAAGCAGATAATAAAAAGTTCCTACAACTTGGCCTCAGATGGCGGCTTGCTGGGTTCCTTGCAAATACTACTGGCCTAGGTGGATCTTTTGGTCCGGTCCAGCAAGACACTTTTGTTGTTCTTAAGCACTTAAGACAGAATGGTGATGCCTCAAGAATTAATGTGATTCTGAGTCTGCGATCTTGATTTATGAATCATGTTACAGGAGGGGTTCTGGGTTGACATATAGGTCACCTGACTGATGTTGGCCCATCCATCTTCTAGAAAATTCTCCAGGTACATCATTGGGGGTTGGGGGAGGGGGAAGGAGACTGAAGAGTTGGGACTGCCATTCTTGCAGTGTCATTTGGCCTGAGGAAGGTTTCCACTTGGTCAAGCAACTCAAAATAAGCTCTAAACTCCAATATTGAATTGCCTGCATATTCAACTCCCACCTCCTAATCTCAGGATGCCAGCAGGACCTAGGAAGCTTGTTGTGGGAGACAGAAGTCATCGGTAGTTCCCTAGTAATGTGTCCTCAACTGCTTCTGAGTTATGTAGTTCTTAGGCAACCATTCACACAATTACCACATCTGTAAGTGGTTGCCTAGCAACCCTCTAGCCTCTCCTGCTGCACTACAATTAGGGCCTTGTAAATCCTGCAAGTGTGAATCCAGCAGCTGCCTGTGGAGATGAGGTGATGCTACTTGCATATCTTGTTTATCTGCTGGCCTTGAACTCTGTAATCTTTGGGGGCCTGTGGGCACTCTTGCAAGTTTTAGAGAGTGTCATGGATATTCTCACAAAATGGCTCCCACGGAGGGGACTTGACCATTCACCAGATATATGCTATGGTGGGCATTGCACCCAGAAGGCAAACTGGTGACATTAAAAGAAATGTAACTTGTCCCGAAACCTACACCCATTTCACAGAAGGCTAACTAACACAATGCATCCACACCACTCTGCTCTCCAAGCACAACCCAATGAGAGAAAACACACACCATGAAACCACAAGCCATGCACACAACAGGCAGAACACCGCCTCAGTCCCCAGAACATGTCCCCACCCTCTAGCTTACCTTTTTTGTTTTTCTGGGCACCTGAGCATACTTCAAAATGGAGTGCTGGGCTGCAGTGACTGATTACGCTGGGCCTTCCTTGACTCATGCCAGCCTCCAAGGTTCAGAAGGCCCCTTGGGCACAGCACCTTGGATGGCCCTCAGCCCCCAGTGAGTCTACCTTCTCACATCCATTGTCAACAGGCACTCTTGCTGCTCCTCTTCCTCTTCCTCATCATGGCTGCCACTTGCTTGAGAGGCAGAGAGCCAGGGAGCAAGGAGGCTGGGCATCGGCTGCTCTTCCTTCTCACTACCTCCAAGGAGGCTGGGCCAGGGCACGAGGCAGATGGATAAGCAGGCTGCAATTTTGAAGAGGAGGAGCAGGCCCAGGCAGTGGGCCCTGCTGGGGTGTCTGTCCCTGCCTGCCCTTGACACTGGGCCTGCTAGCCTCCAGGTTAAAAAATCACAAAATTAATTAAAACAAACTTAAAAAATAAACTAAAAAACCCAAGAGGGTGGGGTGTGGGGAGCCTGGTGGGCACTCGCAAAAGAGATGTTTATATGGGTACACGAGTGTCCCCAGGTACCATCTTGGGGGCTGCCACCTTAATTTCAAGTCCTTCTGGTCACCCAAATGGACTCCAGCCATCACTTGGCCTGATCTGTGTTTCTCACATTTTGTTGTCCTCCAGAAATCTACCGTATTGTATCCCAGAGGCAAATTGCTGGTGGGCAGCCGGAGACGGAGTTCAGTCCTGGCAGCACCATTGAGCCCATCAAAGTCCTGCCCACCCACCTGGAAGGGAAACAAGCGCCCTGCTGCCAGAACATTTAACTTGTAGGGACTGTGATAGCAAAGCTGGTTGAGCCAGCTCAAGATGACTGGGAAGGCCGGAGAGTTGCCGGGTGCGTTCCCTGGCTTGCAGCACCTCCAAGAGGAAAGATATGCTCTAGATAAATCCAGGGTCTTCTTTCTCCTTCTGATACCCAACCTTTACCATATTACTGTGCCTCGTGTGTAGATCATTCCTTTCCTTCTCATGGAAACGCACATCCTCAGGGGTGGGAAACATTGGCTTGCCTTCCAAAGTGGTGGGTTATGTGAAGCTACCTGTTTGATCCAGCTGAGATCCACCCCCACCAAGTCCACATCCTCTTCCCCTGGAGAGGCTGTGGCTGGGAGCACATGGGCAGCACTGCTGGCATGAGGCCTGTTCCAGGAAGGTGGTGGATTGGCAGCGGGAAGAGGGGAAGTATCAGGGTAGCTGATCAATTCTGGCCCCTTAAATTTCTTGCTGAAACTTCCTACCCTTCTGTATGTTACTTGGTTTATGTACAGTCTTTACTAGCTAGTCATTTGTGGCTCTACACACATAAATTGATTGTAGGCACACCCCATATATCTAGAATATCAAGAAGTCGAGCAGGTTGGTCCTCTGTTGCTTTCATTGAGCATGTGGAATGGCAAAGCAGACAACATGCCCTACTATTAACTTAAACAGGAGTCTCGTGGCTATCCCCAAAGCAGCTTGGGAATGGTGTTGTGAAGGTGTCAAATCTTAAAAATCCTTCACTTCCTCATATAACCACAACTCCCCAAAGTTCCTTTGAAGGAAACCATGATGAATTAGGCCTGTTTACAACCATTTTGTTTCTATCGGACAGACAGAATTCCACTCTTATGCAAAGCCTGGTCTACTGACTCAGTTGCTGGCTGTTTAAAGAGGCTGTGAAAGTGTGGCCTCGCTAGGAGATGTTGCCCCTCACCTTGGGAATAATGTGCCTTTACGGCAAAACATCTGGAGGACCATAAGTTGCCTACCCCTGCTTTATGTCAACAAGGTAGGGCCTGGCTGGGGGTGGGGGCACGTTGGCTGGCACTTGTGGTTCGGGAGCCCACTTTCCCCCTCCCCCACTTGGCAGCTAAGCCACTGCTGGTGATTGCCCTGTGTCAACTCATCATCCTGCTGGTGGCCACTTCCACTCATTTCTGTGGATTTTAATTTGGCAAGAAGGTGCATTTTAGTGTGTGGAATGGCTTTCCCTTATTGCTCTAGAATTCTGTGTGTGTGTGTGTGTATTTAGTTTGTGTGTTTAAATAAGTGTTTAAATAAAAGCTCTCTAACAATATTTTGGAAGCCTCTTTGGGGCACCTGAATCTAGGGAACCTCTCTCGCTCATGCCCAGAGCATACATTCCCCTGGCATTGAGGCCATTGGCATTCCTAGTGAGCCGTGGACAAGGGGGAGTGGTTGGGATGTGATGGGACAACTTTCTCCCTCACCTCTGTGGCCACTGCAGAGTTGTGTTGTCCAATCAGATATTTCTGGGCCCTCAGAAGCAGATACCTGATATCTACTGGGTTTCCTTCCAGACAGAGGATTACTAACACTACTGATCAGATACAGCATGCGGCCATTCCGTCTTATTCCTCCTTAATGGCTTTTTTGTCAGAAGAAGAAAGATGGAAGAAGTGGCGGGAAAACTTGAGAGGGTTACAGGGGAATGGAGAATTTAGCTCTGTGGGGACCATGAGCTCAGGAATTTATGTGCCTCTGTCCTACACCAACTGAACTTCTATTCTCTGTATTAATTGTGTGCATTAAGCAAATTTACGCGACTCTTTTTCCTGACTTCCCCCACTGCATCTTTTTGGGGTATAACTAAGTCTGGTTTTGCTAGTTGTGGGAAGTGGATAAAGATCTCTCTGGCTTCTGAGATTTGAGCTGGCATTTGTAACCAGGAAGGCTAGGTGATGACATCATTTGGATCCCTGGGAAAATTTCATGAATGAGGAAGGGAGATGGAACATTAAAACCCCAATTTGGGAGCTCCCCTTCTGTGGATCCACTGTAAGACATGAGCAAACAAGCCATGGTGATTTCATAACACACGCTCATCTGCGAGGCTTTTATCTGCAATGGCCTTGCCTTGCTCACAGCGATCCAGATGCAGTCGTCTTCTAGATGTAAGCCTCCCATGTTTTCCTGCCGCCGCTTCTATCTTTTTTTCTTTTCACAAAACTATTAAGGAGAAGAAGATGGAACAGCCATAAACCTCTTTTGACTGGTAGCATTAGCAGATCTCTGCCTGGAAGGAAACCCAAGGTAAAGTTATGGAGGTGACTGGAAGACCTGGGTGGAACACCACTGTATCAAGGCCAGGAAGGACCGAAGGAAATCTTTCGCACAGTGTGTAATTAAACCCATGGGAACTTATTGCCACAAGAGATTATGGCTGATGATCTAGAGAGTTTTAAAAGTGAGTTAAGCACAGAAGAGTGCTCCCAGAAGTACTATGCCTCATTCACAGAAGTTTATTGTTGGGGTGTCAAGAATCTTGACTCAAGATAACATTGCCTTCCACTCGTGACCTTCCTGTATTTTCTCACTGCTTCTTCAGTCTTTTCTCATCATGCAGAAAGTCTCTTCAGCTGTGCAATGTCTTCAGATTGCTAGTGTCAGGAGACTCCCATCTGGGAGCACCTGGAGAGACCAATGAATAACTAATAGAGGTGGAAGGGGCCATTTATGCCACCGAATCCCACCCCTACTCGGTGCAGGAATCCAGCTTAAAGCATCCCTGACAGATGGCTGTCCAGCTGCCTCTTGAAGGTTTCTAGTGTGGGAGAGCCCACCACCTCCCTAGAACATGGGTTCCATTGTCATACTACTCTAACAGTCAGGAAGTCTTTCTTGATGTTCAACCGAAATCTGCATTACTGTAAGAAAAGCCTGTTATTTTGTGTCCTACAGTCTTGAATGATAGAGAAGAGGTTGTGGCCCTATTCTGCGATACAACCCTTTAGGTGCTTGAAGGCTTCTATTAACTCTTTGTCATGATCACCATATGGAACGTTCAGGTTCAGAAAACAACAACAAAGAGTCTTCTGGCACCTTAAAGACTAAGAAATGCATTATGGCATAGGGATTCATGGGTCACAGTCCACTATATCAGATGCACGAAGTGTTATTCCACATTGAAACATGTATGTATGGTTGTGGGGAAGAGGGTGCATGGGTGGGGGTCGAAATGCAGGAAATACAGTTCATGGTAATTACCTTCACAGTGGCCATTCACCAAACAATTGCTGGTTCAAGCTGAGAAGCTGTCTAAGGTCGAATGGCTTTCTGTTCCCCAAAGCCCCTCTTTGACTTTTGCTCATCAAGCAGGGGCTCTTTTGGGGTTTCCTTGCAAAGGAGATTCACAAAACTTGCCACCCTGCCTGCTCACACTTCCCAACGCGGCTTCCCCTTCAGATCTTAACTTGGGTTCAGGATGGGCGATCAGCAGGAGCCAACCAACTCCCAGCTTTTGCACTGTTTTAGCTTCAAAATAGGAAAAGCAGTTTAAACTAGAGCTGAAAATCATAGCCACGGGTGAACATATCCTTAACAAGGGAACATAAATAGAACTGCCATGTTCAGAAGCAATGTAGCTCTGGGGCCAAAAGGGGGGTGGGGTGGGGTTGAAAGGAAGGCCCCGCTTATGAACTTTTCTGGAGCAACTGGCTTCCCACTGGTAGAGAGAGGATGCTGGACTAGAGGAACCAGCGGGAGAATCCAGTAGTTCAGTTCTTATGGTTCTTGAGCCTGGGCATTCATGGGGGGCACCATTCCTTCCCCATCCCGCTCATTTCAGGAAATTTGTGCTGGAACATCCAGCTGTGGATGGGGTGCTGGTGTTGGGCATGTGGGTGAGAGTTCCTAGCTCCTAAAAGCACCTCCAGATTTGCCTTGTAGCAAGGCCACATCTGACTCAAGGTTCTCCAGTGGATTGGGGAAGCATGTCAGACTATGCTCAGAAAACTGGATTTTGATACAATGCCCATTAGGTGGAGCCATTTTGTAACTTTTCTGAGAGGCGCAACACTGTTGAATGTAGTAATGTTGCACTCTTCCTATACAAGACTGCTTCCCCTCAAGTCTTTTCATCTGAGTTAAGTATAGATTGCAAAAGTAAAATACTCAACCTGGCTGTTACTAACATTTCATATTTGTTCTCACCGCTGTTGAAAAGCTGGTGTAGCATCATATTATGAAGAGTGAGCCAGGTAGTGGGAAGGTCACAGTTTGAATCTATCATCTCCCTATCACAGAAGGGCCCTATAAGGCCATGGACTTCAACCCCTTGCTCAGTGCAAGAAACCACCTTAAAGCATCATCTTCCTCCATCTGCAATACGGCAATGAAAAATATGTCATATTTTTATGTTGTATTTTATGAATTGTTGTAAGCCACCCAGATTGCTTTGGATATTGGGCGGTATAGAAATGAAAGAAATTATGATAATGAAATTATTGTATGTGAAGTGAACACTCACATCTCCTATCCACGTGCTAATAAACCGATGGAAGAGGGGAGGTGTTACAAGCAGTGTGGTGTAGTGGTTAGAGTGTTGGACTGGGAGTTGGGAGATCCAGGTTCTGTTCCCCACTCAGCCATGTAAGATCACTGGATGACTATGGGTCAGTCACAGACTCTCAGGCCAATCTACCTCATGGGGTTGTTGTTGTGAGGATAAAATGGAGAGGAGGAGGATTATGTATGCTGCCTTGGTTCCTTGGAGGAAAAATGGTGGGACATGACAAAAAATCAATCAATCAATCAATCAATCAATCAATCAAAAAAGCAGCCTCTGTCCAAGCTAGAGCTGAGAAGATCTACAAATTCCTTGTAATGGTTTTTGGGAGTCTCTGAGCTATTGATGCTAATATAACTAGCCCTGGATCGATTTCTCCTCTGGTTCTTCCTCAGTTGCAATCCTCATTAGCCATTTGTGTATATGGCATAGCAGTTATCCTGGGTTAATTATCAGAAAACATGCAAATGTAATCTTGTGGATATGATGTGACATAACAGCCAAAAGCATTACCTGGGATGCAGGTTCTGCTTCACATCTGTTGTGTTTTTCAATTACTTGTTAACGCTAAAGTGCTTTGCTCTTTGTGACTTTTTTTTTGCTATGTGCAGGACAATTTCAGTCCATTCACAGGGTGTGTCTTAGAATTTTTTTTAGTGTTTGCTTGAATCATAGAATAGTAGAGTTGGAAGGGGCCTCTGAGGCCATTGAGTCCAACCCCCCTGCTCAATGCAGGAATCCATCTTAAAGCATCCTTGACAGATGGCTGTCCAGCTGCCTCTTGAAGGCCTCTAGTGTGGGAGAGCCCACCACCTCTCTAGGTAATTGGTTCCATTGTCTTACTGCTCTAACAGTCAGGAAATTTTTCCTGATGTCCAGCTGGAATCTGGCTTCCTGTAACTTGAGCCCATCATTCCACGTCCTGCACTCTGGGATAATCGAGAAGAGATCCTGGCCCTTCTCCCTGTGACAACTTTTCAAGTATTTGAAGAGTTCTATCATGTCTCCCCTCAGTCTTCTTTTCTCCAGGCTAAACATGCCCAGTTCTTTCAATCTCTCCTCATAGGGCTTTGTTTCCAGACCCCTGATCATCCTCTTTGCCCTCCTCTGAACATGCTCCAGCTTGTCTGCATCTGTCTTAAAGTGTGGTGCCCAGAACTGGATGTAGTACTCGAGATAATGCCTAACCAGTGCCAAATAGAGGGGAACCAGTACCTTGCGCAATTTGGAAGCTACACTTCTATCAATGCAGCCCAAAATAGCATTAGCTTTTTTTGCAGCCACCTCACACTGTTGGCTCATATTGAGCTTGTGATCTACAACAATTCCAAGATCCTTCTCGCTTGTCGTATTGATTAGCCAAGTATCCCCCATCTTGTAACTGTGCATTTGGTTTCTTTTTTCTAGGTGTAGAACTTGGCATTTATCCCTGTTAAATTTCATTCTGTTGTTTTCAGCCCAGCGCTCCAGTCTATCAAGATGACTTTGCTGTTTGCTTCTGTCTTCTAGGGTATTAGCGATCCCACCCAATTTTGTGTTGTCTGCAAATTTGATAAGCATTCCCTGCACCACCTTGTCCAAATCTTTAATAAAAATATTGAAGAGCACTGGGCCCAGAACTGAGCCCTGCGGTACCCTGCTCGTTATCTCCTCCCATTTTGAGAAGGTACCATTTATAAGCACTCTTGAGTCCGATTCTGTAGCCAACTGTGGATCCACCTAATAGTTGTTCCATGTTGCCCACTTTTTGCTAGTTTGTGAAGGGCAGAACACAGCTGGCGAAGCATTGCTGGGAAGGCCCTGATGTGGAGTCACTTTGTTTTTCCTTTCTCCCTAATCTCCCTAATCTCTCTATCCTGCCATATACAAAATGTTCCTGCAAGCCAGCTAATGATTTCTCCATCCAACAACATTGTTGCAGTAATGATGTATCAGAAGTTATGTTGCATTCTTATTCTGTGCTCCATTGTGCTATCCTATGACAAGCCATAATGTGTGTGTGCTCTACCGTGTGTGTAATCACGCTGTGTCCTCATGCACAGCAACCTTTTGTCCCCGTGGACAGCATTGCTAGAGATCTATATAAACCAAGCTAACAAACAATAAACAACCTTCCTGCCTAGAACATCTCGGTGTGTGTGTCTTCACTCCTTCAAGTTTGTGATTCAATGTCATGGGACACCTTGTCAAAAGCTTTTCTGAAGTCAAGATATACTATGTCCACAGCATTCCCACAGTCCACAAGGGAGGTTACTCAATCAAAAAATGAGGTCAGATTGTTCTGACAGGATTTGTTCTTGACAAATCTGTGCTGACTTCTAGTAATCACTGCATTGTTTTCAAGGCGCTTACAGATTGACTTCTTTATAATTTGCTCCAAAAATTTCCCTGGGAAGGATGGGGCATTAATGGGCTTTCAGGATAAGTTGGTCTGATGCTTACAGGGGGCACACATAAAGAAAAGGCCATAAGCATTCTCCTTTTTTTTTTTTAATGTAGCTGAGCATCTGATGAATATTTTATTTATATACAATATTTCCACCCTTCCTCTCTACTTCAAAGAAATCCTCAGTAGGTTAAAAACAAGACAAAGGGAATACACTAAAATCCTAAAAATACAGTAAAATAATTGGGCTCCAGCTGAATAACATAGTATAAAAAGAAATCTGACTTTTTAAAAAAAGAACAGTCAAATGTTTGCATAAGCGAGTCTTCACCTGGCAGCAACAGACCATGGGTGACAGACAATGGGGGATGGTTGAAGGACAATTGCTAAAGCTACATTACAAGTTCAGGCCTGGTCAGTGTCTGGATGGGTGGCTGCCTACAGAAGGAAGCCCATGAAAGCTACCTTGAACTTTTAGGAGAGCCAGTGTGGCGTAGTGGCTAAAGTGTTGGACTGGAAGCTGGGAGATCTGGGTTCTAGTCTCTGCTCGGCCATGGAAACCCACTGGGTGACTTTGGGCCAGTCGCAGACTCTCAGCCTAACCCACCTCATAGGGTTGCTGTGTGAGGATAAAATGAGGAGAAGGAGGAGGATTATGTACGCTGCTTTGGGTTTCTTTGGGGGGAAAGGCAGGATATAAATACAATAATAAAAATATAAAAAAATGGCAAATCCCCCAAGGTTGAGTTTCATCTAGTGCTGCCTCTGAGAAGGCCATTCCCTTACTTCTACACCCACACCATGCTTCAGACAGGGATGGGGCACCCAGTTGACCTCTGGAGACAGGAAAGATCATATAGGGGAAGAGGTTCTTAAGGTATCTTGGCCCCAAACAACTGAGGGCTTTAAAAGTAATAACTAGCATCTTGAATTGCAGCTAGAAACAAGCCAGTGACCAGTGAAGCTGGTACTGGAGCAGATGGGCCCTAAAACTGGCTCCATTTCATAGAATCAAAGAATAGTAGAGTTGGAATAGGCCTATAAGGCCAGTGAGACCAAAAGTAGTTGCTGTTTCCCTGTCAGGGAATCAAACCCCGGTCTCCTGCATGACAGCTGGGGATACGTACTTACCACTATATTAACGAGGACTTAAAAGGCTGGCATGTGTGCTTTGCACCAGGTGTCCAAGTGGTAGTCCAATGGCAGCCTCTTCTTGTAGAGCTTGTTAGAGTAGTTAAACTTGGTGTAACTCAGGTCAGATCTGCCTTCTCAAGGAATGGGTGGAAATGGCACACTAGCCAAAGCAGGGCAAGATCAATTCTGGGTACCTACTAACACCTGAAAATCAAATCAGGAGAACCCCCCAGCTGCCCCATCCAAAACAGGCTGATTTCCTATTGCTGGATCAGCTGTCTTACTCACCACGAGAGCTTCTGTCTTCAATGGCTTCAGTTTCAGTTTGTTTGTCCGCATCTATCCAATAATTCATTCTATGCACAAGTTAAAAACTTCTGTGGCCTCATTGGCTTGAGACAAAGTGGGAGCAAGGGGTGAAAGCTGTGGGGGGGATGCTCTGTGTCTGCATACACTGATGATGGCAAACTACTGATGACCTTTCCCAACAGTTTGATAAATAGCAAAGGGAGCAAGGTAGAACCAAAGGCCAAGGTGCTGAGCAGGAGTCCCCAAGCAACACCTGGAATATGCATGTGGAACAGGGAGTATTTAAGAGAAACCACACTCCTTCCAGATAAATCAGTAGGGGGCATTGTAAAAGATAAAATTATTATTATTATTATTATTGTATCTCTTTCTCACTCATGGCAGTTTTTCTAGATGGACATGACGGGCTTTGCCAAGTCATGCAGTCTTTTACAGATTCAGGAATTTCCTGACAATTGAGCGTGTTTTAAGTAGGACTGCTTTCTGGATGTTGGTGTGGATGTATTTTGGTACGCCCAGTTTCTGAAGGCTTTCTGTATAATTTTTTGATGTGATGCCGGTGACTGATGTGACTAACGGAATAATTGTGACCTTTTCCTGTTGCCATAGTTCTATTATTATTATTATTATTATTATTATTATTATTATTAACATTTATATACCGCCCCATAGCCGAAGCTCTCTGGGTGGTTTACAAAAAATAATAATGCATATAGAAGGACAAAATGTCATAATGCATATAGAAGGGTATGTCCTACGGAAAAGAATAAACATGGCTTCTACAAAGCTTTGGCTATTGAGCGGTATAGAAATGTAATAAATAAATAAATGTCCAGTCTCACTAACCTTTTAGAGGTTTTTTTGAGATAGTCAATAAATGTGTTGGCAGGGATACTGTTTACTTGGATGTCCAAAAGGGGTTTGACAAAAAGTCCCCCACTAAAGACTCCTGAGAAAACACAGCAGTCATGAAACAAGAGGAGAGATATTATCATCCACAGCCATTTTATGGAGGTGTCTGTCCCCTTTATGGTTTTAGTTGATTTGAGCCTATGCCCTCTTTGATGTACAGAATAACAAAGCTCTATGAGGAGAGCAGCTGTCAGGTATGCTTTAGGGTGGATTCCTGCATTGAGCAGGGGGTTGGACTCGATGGCCTTACAGGTCCTTTCCTACTCTACTGTTCTATGATTCTAGTATGCCTATCCCTGTCCTTCTTAAAGAGTTTGCATCCAGAGATAACTGTATCCTACCCACTCTTGCCTTTCTGCTAGGTTTCCATCATTCCTACATATCTCTATTCTCCTTTAAAATCCAGCATTCCAACTTTCCAATCTTGGCTTGGAAGCTTCTAGTGTTTGCACAGACACACCTATACATAGATGCCTCTCGTGTGTGCATTTGCTGCTATGCCCCTTAGGCCTCTTTGACTGGCTATCATTTTTCACCATATGCTCATGGCCTATTTCCACCCCGTCCCTATTTGAGCAATTGGAAACGTTTTCATCTTCATCCATTTGGGATGATTTAATCTAAACAGAATGTTTCCCAACTCCTGTTGGCTTTCCTTCAGAGTTTAGTTTAAAAGCTGCTCTGCCACCTTTTTTTATATGAAATGCCAGGAGTTTGGTTCCATTCTGGTTCAAGTGGAGCCCTTCCTTTTGTACATTTCCAGCTTCTCTTCCTACACCACTGTCTCATCCATGCATTGAGACTCCTCAGCTTCACCTGTTTAGCTGGCCCTGTATGTGGAACAGGTAACATTTCAGAGGAACCTACCTTGGTGGTTCCAGATTTCAACCTTCTACCAAGCAACATAAATTTGGCTTCCTGGACTTCATTACTACATGTCCCCACATCATTGATACCAACTTGGACCATGACAACTGACTTCACCCCAGCACTGTCTACAAAGCTACCTAGATGGTGCAAGGTATCAGCAGCTTTTGCACCAGGCAGGCAATTTGCCATGCGGTCTACACGCCCATCATAAACCCAGCTGTCTCTGTCTCTAATGGTTGAATCTCCCACTACCACAACCTGCCCCCCAGCACAAGACAATATTAATCCTGCAAGGAATGGGTGCCCTCTAAGGGATCATTTCCCTCTTCCTCAGAATGACACCCTTCCCTGAGGCCCCCCATTCTCTGTAACATCAGAGGAGCTTTTACCTAGGGATTGGGACACCACTATCAGGTCCCCAAAACTCTCTGCCTCTTTCAGCTTCTCCAGGGCTGTAACCTTGGCTTCAAGGGAACAATCTTGTTTCCAAGGGCCAGGAGTTCATTACACCAAGCCCATACTCATGACTTCTCTCCAGTCAGCCATATGATACTCAGTGCCATAAACTGGATTGCTTCCACACCCCTGCTGCTTTTCTAGCTGCATTGCTGTGAGGCAACCTAGGGTCAACCATGAGAGCTCCAGTCTGCAGCATTGGTACCCAAGGCTGTTTGGGCCCCAAATGCTGGATTGGAATGAATCTGGATAACCTACTTCATCTGGAAAAAGAATGGAGCTTGAATGAAGGCTGGAAAGTATTCCACATACTGGAGTCCGGCCAAAGTGTTTTTTCAGCTGATGAGTCTCCTGCTGTTTTTAAACTGGCTGGAACCTTTCCCTCCTCTCTGAGGGAGGTGTGCAGTCACTCCCCCTCCCTGCCCATGTAGCCAGTTCACCTCTGGTTGCTTTAATCAGCCAGGATGGGCAAGGCCTGAGTGCCTGAGAATTCTGCCCGCATCCACAGGCTGCACCTCAAACTGAGAAGAATCCATCACAACAGAAGTAGCTATCAACATTGCATCTACTGACAATATTCATAATGTGGAATCAAGGTCAGTTTTCTCTCAACGCTTGTAGGTACAGATACCTACAAGCGTTGTAGGTTCCTTGTAGGTTCCCCTGGATGACTCTCTGAGCAGATACAATTATGGTGGGGAAGAAAGATTTTTCTTTGCTACCATTACCACTATGGAATAGGTCTTAACATGGACTCTAACCTGTGTTTAGTTGGATTTATTACGAGTTCGCCAATATCATTGCTCTGTCATCTCTGCCATTTCATTGCCACCAGATCCTCAGTAAACTAAGAAGCCATTTGACTCTAAGCAGCAGGAGAAGCCATTATGTCAAAAGCACATGCCATTTCCCTATCCTAGAAGTTCATGAATTATGGACCAAGGGAGCTGAAAAGCCCTAGAACCACTAGGAGTCCATCTCTGTTGGCAAACCCGCTTAATCAGTCTCCCACCTCTGAAGAGGGTAGGAGTCTTGGTAGGGCTAAACCATATCAGGTTAACACAATCTGTCCATGACAAAGGCATTATCAGAAGGTCCTTCACACCCAGGGCAGAACAGCACAAGGCACTAGAGCAAGGTCATGTTCCAATAGGGTGAACAGTACAAGAGAGCCATCCAGAGCCCAGAGCCACCCCAGAATGGAAGTGGTTGATGCTGGGGTTATTGATGTATTTCCCATCCTGCCTTTCTGCCAAAAATGGCACTCAAGGTGCCTAACCAAAAAATCCAGATTAAAAACAAAATCTTAACTAAAATATAGCATGAAAACAGTAAATTAAAAATAATTAAAAGCACATCTATAAAAAAAATTAACAGCACCAATCAATTAGAAAACCCTTCAGCTACACATCAGCCTAAATGCCAAAAGCCAGCCTGAATAAGAAAACCTTGCCTGTTGTCAGAAGGGCATTAGAGAGGGGGGCAAATTAGTCTCCCCGGCAGGGAATTCCAAATCACTGCAGATTTTCCCCAAGATGTTTCCTAGGCACCACAAGGCTCCCTAGTTTGGAGCTGCCACTGAGAAGGCCCTGGAGTGCATGCTAATCTGGGGACCCTCTAAAACCACCACAGCTTGTTCAGGCAGTGAAACTATTGGGCACTGGGTTCTGCAATAAACCAAGAGAAGCCTAGTTCTACCTAGAGACCTAACATCAAGATCATAACTGTTATTAGGCAACACTTGGGGCTCCTGGACATGAGAATGGATTCATTAGGACAGGCTACTCCGACTCCACCACAGTCCAGAGAAGACTGAAAGCCTTGTTGGTGAGCAGACAACCTAACCCAGCATTGGAGGGCATATAACCTGTTCTGAATAGTGCTTCCTCTGAGAATTCAGCTATGCAGCGTGGGGGTGCTCTTAGATCCAGTGTTGCTCCTGGAAGATCAGGTGGTGGTAGTGGCCTGGAGCACCTTTGCTCAGGTATGCCATTTCTTGGGGAAGGAACTTCTGGCCCTGTGATTCATGGTTTAATTAGCTCTCATTGAGATTATTGCAACACAACCTACTTCAAAGTAAGAAAGAAAGAAAGAAAGATCCCCAGGATTCTAACAGCCTGTTTGCCTCCTTCTCCTTCCACATTGCCAATTCCTTCCACACCCCCATTGTGTTCCCCACCCTCGTACCCATAGCAAATAAACTAAAAAAGTGGGGGCAGGGGACAGAAATGGCTACCAGAGTGCCACAGTTGAAGCCCAATTTTCTGTTCCAGGATAAACATTTGTGACCATAATGTTTCCTTAGCTGTATCATGCTTTTTGCTGAGACCATTCTTTTTTCTCACAACCTGCAGGAGTGTCTGTGCATGTGCTGAGTGTTACTCTCCCTTCATAGAGAACATCCTTAGCAAGTCTCAGATATGTACAGCAGTGTATTCCTGGGTTTTAAAAATTAAGCACCTGTGACAGCAGTTACAGTAGGCCTCATAAAAAGATCAATTTACCTCTTTTTTTAACACTTTGCCTATCCTTTGTTTTTCTTTCTTAGTCATTGTAAACTTATGCTGCCTTTCTGGCTCAGGTGGTGGCTTTGACTTTCCATTTAACAAGCCCTTCCATCTCTGCATTCCTGGAATTATCCTTCCCTTGAGTCAGTGTTTCTCAGACCTTCTGGGCTCTCTTACCCTCATCACCCATCTATATTTACAAGGTGAGATCAGACAGAGAAGGACCAGGAAGAGACAAAGGGGATGGGAGTGAGATTGCAATGGCAATGAGATGTGGTCATGCCACTTCTGAGGAGCAGGAGGAGGGAGGGAGGGAGATAGAGGTAGGTTGGATGGCTGGGGACTAGAGGAGCCTTTCATCTTGTGACCCTTGCCCACCGACCTCAGGAGAATGTAGACAAGCAGTAGATCATAAGAGGAACCCTGGGGGACCAGACCACAGGTCTATCGAGTGGAATGCTGCAAGTCTCTGTCCTCGGCCCTGCGTTGTTCAATGAATTTATAAATTACCTGGAAGAGGACACAGAGGGGATGCTCATCAAATCTGACACAAAGCTGGCAGGAATAACCAACACCACAGAAGACAGGAACAAGGATCGTGACAGGCTGGAACACTGGGACAAACTCAGCAAGATGTAATTCAGCAGAGATAAATGTCAACCTTTGCATTTAGGTACCACCACCACGACAAAAGAAGCACAGGATGGGGGAAACCTGGCTTGGTAGTAGTACACGTGGAAAGGATCTAGGTTTCTTGGTGGATCACAAGCTGGACATCAGCAAGCAGTGAGAGGCAGCTGCTAAAAAGCACATGCTGCATTAAGAGAAGCATCATGTCCAGCTCACAGGAAGGAAAAGTTCCACTCTATTTTGCACTGGTCAGGCTGCATCTGGAGTCCTGTGTCATAAGAACATTAAAAACATAAGAACATTAGAAGAGCAGTGCTGGCTCAGAGCAAGGGTCTTTCTAGTCCAGCACTCTGTTCACACAATGGCCAACCAGCTGTTGACCAGGAATCCACAAGCAGGATGTGGTACTGCCTCTGATACTGGAGGTAGCACAAAGCCATGGACAGCCTTCTCCTCCAGGAATTTATCCACCCCCCTTTTAAAGCCATCACTACATCTTGTGGTAGTGAATTCCATAGTTTAACTATGTGTTGTGTGAAGAAGTACTTCCTTTTATCTGGTGGAATCTCCTGCCAATCAGTTTCATGGGATGACCCCAGGTTCTAGTATTATGCGAGAGGGAGAAAATTTGTACACCTCTATCATGTCTCCCCTCAGCCTCCTTTTTTCCAAGCTAAACAATCCCAGCTGTTGTATCCTTCTCTCATAGGGAAAATGCTACAGCCCCTTGATCATTTTAGTTGCCCTTTTCTGCACCTTTTCCAGCTCTACATTATCTTTTTTAGGCGTGGTGACCAAAACTGCACACAATGTTCTAAGTTTGGTGCACCATAGATTTGTAAAAAGGCAGTATGATACTGACAGATGTATTCTTACTTCCTTTTCCAATAATGCCAAACATTCAGTTCTTTACAGTGGCCCCACACTGGGTGGACATTTTCATTGAGCTGTCCACCACAACCCCAAGATCTTTTTCTTGGTTAGTAACTGCCAGCTCAAATCCCATCAGATTATACTTGAAGTTGGATACACATTTTGTCTCAATGTGTATCACTTTACGATTGCTTTACACGTGCTTGCATTGATTTTTTTAAAATTTGTCAGTAAGATTGAAAACTTCATCTTTTATCACCACTATTTGCCTCAGTTCCTCGGACTCCCTTCCTGAAAACATTGGTTCAGGCACAGGCACCTGTCCTGTATCTTCTGCAGTGAACACTGATACAAAGAATTCATTCAGCTTCTCTGCAACCTCTCTGTCCCCTTTAGTACTCCCTTAACTCTATTGTCATAGAGTTACCGACAGTCCAACTGCTTCCCTAGCTGATTTCCTTCTTCTGATATATTTAAAGAATTATTTATTGTTGGCCTTGATATTGTTAGAGATATGCTGTTCAAAATGCTGTTTTTGCATCTCTTGTTTTCTGCTTGCATTGCCTTTGTGCAAGCTTGTGCTCCCTTTTATTATCCTTGCTTGGGCAAGGCAGACTTCCATTTCCTGAAGGGAGCCTCTTTTCTATAATAGCTTCTTGACACTGCCAGTGAACTCTTGGACTTGGTGCTACCTTTCCTAATTTGTGGTATACATTTTAGCTGAGTTTCTGTTATTGTGGTTTTGAGTAACTTCCATGTGTTTTGAAGGAATTTAACCTTCTTGACTTCCCCTTTCAACTTCCTTTTCACCTGTTCCCTCATTTTAGAGAAGTTTCCTCTTTTGAAGTCAAATGAGACTATGTTGGACTTCCTGGGTAGGTTCCCACTTGGTTTGATATCACTGTGATCACTGTTACCAATTGGTTCAATAATATTTACACTTCGTACTAGGTCCTGGGTGACACCACTTAGGATTCAATCCAGGGTCACCTTCCCTCTGGTCGGTTCCATGACCAATTGTTCTAGGGCACAGTCATTTAGGGCATCGAGAAATTTAACCTCTTTGTCATGACTGGAATATACATTTATCCAGTCAATGTGGGGGTAATTGAAGTCACCCATTATTATAACACTTCATCATTTGGAGGCCTCCCTGATCCTTTTTCCATATCAAGGTCACCCTGAGCATTTTGGCCTGGGGGATGATAGCATGTTTCTAGCACTAAATTAGTTTTGAGACCCTGTATTGTCACCCACAGCACTTCTGTGGAAGAGTCTGCCCCATTTAAGTGCTCTAGTCTTCTGGGCACTGCCCTCTTTGATATACAGAGCAGCACCGCCCCTAGAACGCCCTTGCCTGTCCTTCCTGTAGAGTTTATATCCAGAGGTGACCGTATCCCACTGGTTTATTTATTTATTTATTGTATTTTTATGCCACCCAATAGCTGAAGGTCACTGGGAGGTTTACAAAAATTTAAACCATGACAATAATTCAAAATATAAAACAAACAGTCTAAAAACATAGTATAAAATGCAATATAAAATCACAACCAGGATAAAACTGAGTAGCAATGCAGACGTTAATACAAATTTAAATATAAATTTAAAACAGCAAAGTTAAAAATTTAACTGATGAACAATTAAAATACTAAGAAAATAAAAAAGGTCTTCACCTGGCATCTAAAAGAGTGTAATGTAGGTGCCAGGCGAAACTCTCTAGAGAGCTCATTCCACAACCGGGCTGCCTCACTTCCTTTGGCAGGGGCTTACAGAGAAGGACCCCTGAGGATGATCGTAGGGTCCAGGCAGGTACATATAGGAAGAGGCATTCCTTCAGATAACCTGGCCCCAAGCCATTTAGGGCTTTGAATGTTAATACCAGCAGTTTGAATCGGGCCCGGACCTGGACTCGCAGCCAGTGAAGATGGAAAAGGACTGGCGTAATGTGGTCTCATTGGCCTATGGTGACCAGATCGCCTGGGGTTTCCCGGCCCTAACCAGGAAAACTGGGGTGATCCAGGCCAACCGAGCCCTGGGGGGTGGCGGGGGCAAACCTCTGGGGAAAGGGTCGGCTGGGATTCCAATCAATTCTAAAATGTCCCGGCCGATGAACATAAATCCAGGATTCGGAGTCTGAGAAATTCAGACCCCCAAAATGGTGCCTTGAACCTGTTCAGAGGAGCAGCAGCAGCAGAGAAAAACACGGATCCATCTGCCGCCTTTTCCAGAGCACCACTGCTGCTCCACCGGCTCAGATGAGTCACTCACCATGGCTCACCCTTCTTGTGCCTGCTGAGGCTGCGTAGATAAAGAACAACAGCAGCAGGGAAAAGCACACCTGCTTTTCTCAGGCTGCATGAGAGTCCCATGCACTGCGAAGGATTTTGTGGCCAGAGCTTTGGGGTAAGCATTGGAGCCCCTAGGTATTTGTGGGGGAAGAAAGAGAGTTTTGTAAGGTGTGGGTGGGTGGGTGGATAAGTTGGGGAAGGGAAAGGGAACGGAAAGGAAAGGAAAGGAGGGGTGAAAGAAAAGTCCTTCCCGAAAAAATCCTCCTCCTAATATTCATTTCCTTGGATTTGGATTGCAAGCCTCAAATCTGTTACTTGGAAGTAAATTGCAGTGAATTTAAGATGTCTGGATTTACAGTTGTGGATGTTTTAATTTAAAATTCTGCTTTGCAAAAACGTGAAGTAGTTTTCCTTGTACACAGTTGTGTTATGTGTGTCGAAAAATATTTCTCAATTAAAAAGAAAGAAAACTACAGAAACATTACTTTGCAACAAAGCACAAAAGCAAACTTTCATTTTAACTGAATAAAATACAGTAAAGGAGATTTTCATTTGGATTTTAAAAACAAAAACAAAAAATATGCACATAAGGGCACGATCCAGTTACTATAAACACTTTTAGCTACCTAAACTTATGCATGTTTAATTAGAAATCATATCCATAGAATTCACTGGAACTTACTTCTGAGTAGACATGCAGTAAGTCCCATTGTCTGCAGTGGGGCTTGCTCCTAGGTAAATGTGCAGGGAAAAGCAGGCATTTAACGTTCTCCCATCGAAGCCAATGAAATTGTAGAACCCTATGTTTGCTCAGACACAAGTCCCACTGTGTTCAATGAGTCTTACTCCCAAGTAGGCATGCATGGAATTGCAACCTTAAAAGTACTTAACTTTCATTGGCTCATGTCTTTAATTTGGGCTGTGTGTGTAGGAGGGGGGGTGTTGCCTTTTAAATATGTCTAAGAAAATCAACATTATCATTGTTGTTATTTACAACTCATTTTGATCTTGTCAGATAGTGGCACTGTACACGAACAGTCCATATTCTGCTAGAGCCACCACTTGAACACGAAGTAGATGGCTACTTTGGGGTTAAACGATATCTTTTAATATTAATATTCTATGGTAGCTACTTGGGCAATTGGGGTGGGGGTAAGTCTATGTATTGAATTCTCCTCTAGCTTTTGAGAACTAGTGGAGAAATGTAATTTAGTGTCATTTTTCTGTTTGATTGCTTAAGTTGTTCTTTGCCTGTTATTTATTTGCAGATGCTTAAGTACTTTAGGCTGCAATCCTATACTTACTTACCTGGGAATAAGTCCTATTTAATTCAATAGAATTTATTTCTGAGTAGACGTGCATAGGATTGCGCTGTTAGATAACTAAAGCTTAGATAGCTTTCTTCCTTTCCTTTACATATTGCTCAGTTTTTAAAAAAAATCCTAGCCCCTCTCCCCCCCAAATGGTCCTGGTTTTGTGGATCCAGAATATAGCAACCCTACGGGCAGCCTTTTTTAATATTTTAATTTTATGTTTGGGGGGGGGGGGGTCCACGCGGCTGGAGAAAGGCCAGCCAGCCTTTCCCCAGCCAGGAGAAGCCACACATGGTGGCCGGGCGGCCTTCAAATATATATATATATATATATATATATATATATATATATAAAATGTTTTTTGGGGGGTAGGGTTAGGGGACAACAAAGAGGACAACAAACTTTCTGCTTATAGGCAGCAGTGGATTGTTTGCTTTTTAATCATGAGAATCACAAGCAGGACATGGTGCAACACACAGCACCCTTCCACTCCTGTTCCCCAGCAAGTGGTGCCCACACAGGTTTACTGTCTCAGTTACTAGAGGTAGCACATAGCCATCAGGAATAATAGCCATGGATAGCCTTCTCCTCCAGGAAATTGTTTAATCCCCTTTTAAAGCCATCCAAATTGGTGGCCTTCACTAAGTCTTGTGCTATTGAATTCCACAGTTTAACTATGCACGGTGTGAAGAAGTACTTCCTGAATCTCCTAGTTGCTATCCTTACCTCCTGGAAAGAGAGCACTTGGAGCAGAGCGTAACACCTTCTACCAAGCCAGGCCATTGTTTTATTATCTAGCTCAGTCAGTGGAGGCTGGTGGCTCCAAGGGCGGTGAATCACTTATTCTATATTTTTGTGATTTTAATATGAAGGTGTTATATTTGTACAGAAAGTAAAGTTAAATGTTAATTTCAGATACATTGAATGTCTCACTTGTTCTTTATTTCTGTGATTTTAATATTAAGGTAGCACATGTTTGTCTTAATTGTGTGCTGTGAAATCAGACATGTGACCAAAGCTATGTTAGGGTGGGCACGCCCCTTGGGGTTGGATCTGCCCCCTGGGTGCCAGACATGTTGGTGGGCATGCCCCCTTTGGGCGGCCATTTTGGACCTGGATTTTGGTTTCCAAAATCTGGTCACCCTACATTGGCCAGTCCCTGTTAACAGTCCGGCTGCCCTATATTATATAAGTTGAAGTTTCCGGACTGTTTTCAAAGGCAGTCCCATGTATAACACATTGCAGTAATCCAGCTGAGAGGTTATCAGAACGTGGATAACTGTAGCTAGACTATCTCTGTCCAGATAAGGGCGCAGTTGGTATATCAGCCTAAGCTGATAAAAGGTGCTCCTCGCCACTGAGTCCACCTGTGCATCAAGTGACAGTTCTGATCCAGGAGCACCCCCAAACTATAAACCTGAACCTTTAGGGGGAGTGCAACCCCATCCAGAACAGGGTGAACATCACCTAGCCAGACAGACGAACCACCTGCAAACAGTATCTCTGTCTTGTCTGGATTGAGTCTCAGTTTGTTGTCCCTCATCCAGTCCATTACCATTCCCAGGAACTGATTCAGAACAGCCACTGCCTCACCTGGTTTTGATGAAAAGGAGAGGTAGAGCTGGGTGTCATCTGCATATTGATGACACCTCACCCACATCTCTGGATAACCTCTCCCAGCAGTTTCATGTAAATGTTGAACAGCATAGGGGATAAAATAGAACCCTGTGGGACCCTATGGCCTAGATGCCACAGCACAGAGCAATAATCCCCCAGCACCACCTTCTGGAATCAGCCATCCAAGTAGGAGCAGAACCACTGCAACACAATGCTTCCAACTCCCAGCCCAGACAGCCTATCCAGAAGGATACCATGGTCGATTGTATTGAAAGCTGCTGAAAGGTCCAAGAGAGCAAACAGGGTCACACTCCCCCATCCCTCTCCTGGCAAAGGTCATCCCACAGGGCGACCAAGGCAGTTTCCATTGCAAAAGCAGGCATGAAGCCCGATTGAAATGGATCTAGATAATCCGTTTCATTCAAGAGTGTCTGGAGCTGTCCTGTGACCACCTGCTCAAGCACCTTGCCCAAGAATTCTCTCTGTCCCACCAGGTTTCTGCAATGCCCATTATGTTCAGGTTCTCCTTTAAAACTAAGCACTCCAATTCTCCCATTTTGGCTCTGAGGCTTCTAGCATTTGCATAGAAACACTTATACATGATGTCCCTCCCCGGAAGTCTCCAGCATGTCTGGTTTTCACTGTGGCATTTAGACCTTTCATTGGCTATCATGTTCTATCATATTCTATCATGGGCTATTTGCTCCCCATCTACATGTGGACAATGAAAAACATTTTCGTCTTCATCCCCTTTGGATGATTTAACCTGCTGGATGCTTCCCAGCTCCTGTCGGCTTCTCCCAGGGTTTAGTTTAAAAGCTGCTCTGCCACCTTTTTTATATTTAGTATCAGCAGTCTGGTTTCATTTTGGTTTAAGTGGAGCCCATCCCTCTTGCACAGCCCCAGTTTGTGCCAAAATGTTCCCCAGTGCCTAACAAATCTGAACCCCTCCTCTTTGCACCACCATCTCATCCACACATTGAGACATCTCAGCTGCGCCTGTCTAGCTGGCCCTGCGCGTGGAACTGGTAGCATTTCAGAGAAAGCCACCTTTGTAGTTCTGGATTTCAGCCTCCTACCCCACATCATTGTTTCCAACATGGACCATGAAACTGAATCCACTCCAGCACTTTCTATTATGCTATTAGACAGTGTGTGATATCCACAAACTTCACAGCAGGCAGGCAATTCACCATGCGGTCTTCATGCCCATCATAAACTCAACTACCTATGTGTCTAATGATTGAATCTCTCTCTACCACAAGCCTGCTCCACCTGGAGGCACACCCTTGGTGCGAGAGAATATTTACTAATCTTCCGAGGACTGGGTCCCTTCTAAGGGATCATTTCCCTCTTCCTCAGAATGACGCCCTCCTTCCTCAAGACCTGTATTCTCCGTGAGTGCAGAGGAGCTGTCACTGATGGAGTGGGATGTAGCTATTAGGTCCCTGAAAGTCTCATCTACCATCCTTTTTGCCTCTTAGCTTCTCCAGGTCAGCAACCTTGGCCTCAAGGGAACGAACTTGTTCCCTGAGAGCCAGGATAGTCATACATGTGGCACACATGTGGCACACTGGGAGCCCCTACACCCCTGCTGGCTTCCTACCTTCATAACTATTGTTTTATTGTTATCATTGCTGTTATAAGGTGTGTTTACTAGGAATTCATTACTGGGAGAAGGTGGAGCCTTTATTTACAGTGTTTTTATTATTATTATTTACAGTTAACTTACTGTGAGTTGGGAGGGCTGAGTTCCCTGCCCTGCCTTCCTCGCCCTGCCACTAAACTCGCCCAGTTGCTTAACTTGCCTGTTTGCTGACATTTTGTCATTGGGGCTGAGATGCTTCAGCAATGTGGCCTCATTGTGCTCAGAGCTGGGAAGCAACTATACTATAGTTGGGCCCAACTGCTGCTTCAGTAAATCTGATTGGAGGGCCTCCTTTGAAAAGTAAGGGAAGCCTCGGGTGAACTCCTGATCAGCAGTAGCTTCCAGGGGCTGGGAATGTAGGTCAGTCGCACACCACTCCACCCCACCCCAGGGAATGGTGATTCCTACTGAGGTAGGATGACTGTTCAGGGGAGATTAGTCCCAGAGCCAAACCAGGATTTATTTACCCGAGGAGTGCAAAAGCTTTGTGAATATGTTTTGTTTATATATGACATAAGTGTCTCAGAAAAGTGAGTCTTACAAAATTCCAGTGGATCATTGATAGCAGACAAAGGGTAGGTGATTTGGGATTCCTATTGAGGTGATTTATATTGAGGAAGGAGGACTATTCAGGAGAGATCTTCTACTCAGTGGGTTGCAAGGAGTGAGCCCTTTTTATAATTTTCTGTATGTGTATGTTTGTTTGTTTTTTAAAATTAAGTGATAAACTGAATTCTTAAACTTGCTTTATGTAATCAATTGCTCTCTATGGCCTAAAACTTGAGCCTAAACTAAAGCTAGCAAGGAATTAGTCTATTTTTAATTTCATATTTGTGTGTTGGGGGGTTAAATTAAGTGATAAGCTGAATTCTTAAGCTTTCTTTCTTTAGCCTGAGCCTAGTGTCCAGTTCTGAGTTCCAGATTATAAGAAGGATGTGGACAAACTGGAGCATATTCAGAGAAGAGCGACCAGGATGGTGAGGGGTCTGGAAACCAAGCCCTATGAGAAAGAGTTGGAAGAGCTGGATATGTTTCACTTGGAGAAGAGAAGATTGAGGGGAGGCATGATAGCAGTCATCAGATATATGAAGGTCCATCATGCGGAAGTTGGAGCACTGGTATGAGCCTGCCCAGGCATTATGATCAAAGTCAAAAGGCCTACTCTCTGGCCCACCAGGGAGAGCTATTAGGCTGGCGAGTACTAGGAACAGGGCTTTCTCAGTGGTGGCCTTTGGAACTCCCTCCCCAGGGACCTATGCGCATATGGCCTCATCACTGCTGTTTTTATTTGAACATAACATATTTATCCCAGTCTGAGTTTGGCTGAATGGTGCTATATGTAAAAAATTTTTTAGTGATTGCTGGCTTGTGTGTGTGTGTGTTTGAATGTTGAAATTGTAACTGTACTTTCAAGAGTGTTATAGTCTTGTAAGCAACCTTGTGAAGCAGTGCACCCTGAAAGGCAGGTTAAAAATCTTTGCAATATACCAGCAGCCCTCCCCCTGCACCAATATCAAGAGCTGGATTCACTCTGCCTCATGGGAGAACCAGCCCTAGTTAGTTGTATGCAAGAAAAATGTGTAAAAACATGGGTACAGTGGGATTTGCAAAGAGAATTGCGAAGATTGATCGTGGGAATTTTGAGATGTGCTCTCCAAGGTTAGAAAAGGGGATGTTTTGGTGGGCGGGAAAGGGAGGAGACTGGAGAGGCCAGGATATGAGCTATCCCAAAGCCTCTCAAGCCTCCTTCCCTCCCCCTCTGAAGTGCCAAAGCTAGATGGGCAAAAAACCCATCTAGCAACAGATGCATGATGGGAGGAAGGGGAGGCAAAGATCGCTTCTGCCGCTCCTTCCACCCTGTATAGAATGTTTGTAAGCCTCTGGGTTTGGGGGCTTACAGTCATTGAGGGTGCAATCCATTGGACTGCATCTCTAAGCAATTTTGAAACAGTCGACAAATTATAATGATTGGTAACCCATTTTGTCAATATGGGGAAGAAGAAATACTATAATTTGGCTACTTAGTATGCCACTGTTGTTGTTGATCTTTTTTCTTTGGAAATCTTAATTTTAAAAATCAATAAAAGTTTATAAAAAAGTGCATCACTGAACAGGTTTTCCTGAGAGGCAGGCCAGCTCCAGGCTTGAGGGAGTCTTGGGCAAAATGCCCTCCTCTGTTGAGCCCCCTCCCCGACAGTGGTCCCTGGTGGCTTACCTGGCACCAGGAGGAGGGGGGACAGTAGCGATCCAGGCAGACGCCAGCCCTTCCTGACAGACACCTTGTCCTGGAGATTGTTCAGATGCATGGGAGCATGAGTGTGTGTGTGTGTGTGTGTGTGTGCACGCGCTCGGACCTGCTTGCAGTTCCTTGGGTCAACAGTGCAGCCCATATTGCCCAGCATGAATGAACTCTGCGCCCTGGAACATGTTCTGAACCCGCTCTTCTGTCAGGTGAGGCACTGTATGCAAAAGGAATCCCTCCAATGAGGTTTGAAAAACATGCTGGTAAACTGTGGTGCAACTGGACAAAGGTACTTGCAGGGATGGTGAGGCTGACAGAGAAGATTTCGTGCCCCGCCCCTGCCTAAGGGGGCCGGACCTCAGGGAGTGGATCTCCTCCTTCTCAAGCAATCCTGGTAGAGGAGGACAAAGGGCAGGGGTCTTTCTGCTTCACTTGCGAGCTTCAGGTAATGTTGGATGTTTTGTTTGGAGCATCTAGGTGTGTTTGTTTTTATGGAAAGGAGGGATGCAACTGTTGAACATAAGGACATTTTGCTGTTTGCTCTGCTCCAATCTCCACCCACCTCCTGAGCCTCAGCAAAAGGGGCAATCCTGCCTCAGCCTCCAACATGGCAGAAGGACTGTAGTAACAAGCCAATCCATGAGGCGGCAAAGGAAGGCCTCCAGCCGGAGGGGGTGACACCGAGGCTCTTGTGCTATGTTGCGTGGGATCTATACCGTGGAGCTGGCTAGCACAGTGCAGCAGGAGCAGCAAGGTGCATGTGCTGTGCCCAACACCTGCCCTGTATGTGCCTTCAGCCAAATGGTGAGATCCTCTTACCTAGCAAATGCTGAGCGCAAGGCCTTGGAAGGAGCAAGAGAGAGGGAAGAGACGGACAAGCCGTCCAAGCTCTCGACTCTATCGTCCAGCCTTTCCAAACCTGTTCTCCAGATGTGTTGGACTACAACACCCAGCATCTCTCAGACAGGGTGGTCAGAGGCCAAGGAGGCCATTTAAAGCAATCTTAGTATGTTTGTTTTGAAATAAGTTATATGAAAAGCCATTCATCAGCTGCAACCTAATCCAGCAAAGTATATTGAGGCATTTGATCCTGTTGGCAGGGGAAGAGAAAACTCACACGATCGTGGCTGGAGAAATAAGCCACAGTGGCTTATTTTCCCTGCCATGTGGTCTGGTCACTTCCTGACAGAATTAGCATTACACCTGTCATGTTGTTGCCATGGTAACAAGCCACCCAGAACCCATGTGTGCTTGTAGAGTTGTGGGTGGCCTGTTACCCAAGGCAACAACCCACCCTGGCCAGGTTCCCACCACACAATAAACTGTGCTGCCAAGGGGAATTATGCTAATCTCCACAGCACACAACCGACACACTCAGGATAGATAACAAGCCACCATGGCTTACTAACCACCCTGCGATTGTGTAAACCAGGTCAGTGAAAGGCAACAGCATGCAAGACAAGAGCTTCAGAGTAGAAAGAGGCGCAAGAACCTGGAATTCCAGCTACAGAAGCTATTGAGAAAGGCTGGATCTCAGTGGTAGAGCACCCACTATGCATGTAGAAGGTCCCAGGTCCAACCCCCGGCATCTCCAGGTAGGACTGGGAAAAGAGCCCTGCTTGTAACCCTGGAGTTACTGTACAGGATACTGTGTTGAATGGACCAAGGCTGTAACTCAGTACAAAGCAGCTTCTGATCTTGATAATGGTTCTTAACCCACCCCATTGCCAGTTTGGTGTGTGTGTTTAGAATTGGGAACCTCTCTTGGATGTCGAAGCAACTGGTTACAGCACTGGTGTCAGCCATATACTGTTAAGAGGTTAAGAAAAGAGGGGGAGAATGGAAAAACACCACCTTCCTTTTTTATGCTGAGCCCCTCGCATATGCAGCCGAGTTTCTGCAAGAACCAATCAAGACCAATACTCTGCATTTCTTAAGTAATAATACTTTAATAAAATTAAGTTCTTAATGTAATTTAGCACATTTAATACAATAACCCTTTCCCTTCTTTGTTTTCCTACAAGTTGTGCAACATCATTATTCTCTTTTTTTAGCTTTAACTTTTAAAAAATCTTCTCTTTACTATATGCCTCCAAACTCAGACACTGAGTCTAACTAGTAATCTTCTTCTTCGTATGGGTTAACATTTCTTGGCTTTTCTCTCCTTCTCTCTCTCTTTCTCTTGAGCTTTAGCACACACAAAGAGAAAGAAAGAGAATAAAAAATAAAATAAAACCCAAACCCTGGGCAGGAATACATGATCAGCTTCCAAGGATTGATTTTAGATTTCCTATGACAACAAAATCCCAAACTCTAGACAAGGAATGGGCCAGAAATGTCCATGGCAACAAAATGAACTGTGGATGATCAGCACATTATATAATTTTTCAAATTAGAACGAAGATTTCAGCACCAAGTTAAAAAGGAGAATATAAGTCCACAATAGCCCTCATATACATGTCCTAAAAAGCCTAAGGGTTGGAGATTTGAGCATCTTTGTAACCAGAGAACTAAAAACTCTTGTAATGATGTCAGGGCCTTCCCGTTTCCACCCCCCCTCAACAAGAGGTGATGCAGAGGCATTCACACTGCACAACTGGATGTCTGTGTGGAGCTTACCTGCAAACTTATACTATTTGAACAGCAATGCCCTTTCCTCCCTTCCTCAGAACCCTGGGGATTTGTAGACTTCTATCAGATTGTGCCTATCTCCTCTTACAGAACTACTGTGCTCAGAATTCCCTAGGGAAAGATTATGACTAACTGGTTTAACACCTTCACCCTAGGGAATTGTGGGAATTGTAGTAAAAGTGATTTATCCTGTAGTGTAGGTGGGTCCTGCAATAGGGAAATGGGAAACAAGTAAATGTATGCAACTCAGCGGTGCGTCAGAGCTGTTGGGACACAGTTGTGGTATTGAAATGGAACCAAGGTTGGAATGGAATCCCATAATTCAACAGGAGAAAAAAGCAATTGCTACTCCTTTCATTTACGATCAACACAATCTAAGTCATCATAGCATTTTTTTAAAAAAAAGAAGTGCTGATCCATTTTAACAGAAGACAAAATAATTATGTAATAACCACTTTTCTTTTTAAGCTAATCAGTTGCAGACTTATCAAACATGGGGACATATCAGTGTCTTTTTGCTGTCATGTGGTGGGGTTTGGATCAGGGCCATGGTGCAAGGGGATTAAAACCTTTGCCACCTTGTTGTTCTCTTCTATAGAGGCAAAGGATTAACTCCCCAATCTAAATGGGTGGGGCGGGGTGGAGGAGGGTTGTCATGGGTGCTTCTTGGACAACAAAAATACATTGGCCATGATGGAGCTCCCCCCATCCAGTTTGGCTCTCAGCAAATTCTTCACAGCTATGATGTAGAGCTGTTTTCTGAAAACTGTTTCTAAAGGATCATGGGAGAAGTTTAGACAGATCAATACATTCTTTCACTTGTAAGGATAAATCTATTCCCATTCCAATAATTCCAGAACATGCCCGAATACACAAAACTGATGTATTTCAGTTAGTGAATACTTACTGGAGTGACTCTAGTTAGATTCCATTGACTCCAGTGGTGTGACTCAAGTTTGCAATTAGAATTCCCCTTATTCAGTGACAAGGGAAATGATTCTAGCTTTCATCCAATCTGATAAATGAATTTCATCCTAATTTAAAAGGCAACAGCAGCATTTCCTAAATCTCGATTATTTAAATTTATCCAAAAGAGTGAGTCTGAATTTTATTACATCAATCCCTTAATGCCAGGAGCAAAGACTGGCTGTCAACTCCAGTTCAGTCCAATCATTGATTTTCCTCTGACTTCAGTGACATCTCTATGTTATTCTCTAAATCTGGATTCACTCAGTTTACATCAAATTCTGACAACAAATCTGAATTCACCCACATGACCCAGTAAGTGAAATGCTGGTTCTAAAATGGGTTCTTGAATTCCCTTTTCTTTCAATAGCAACTGGAGAGACTCCAGATCTGACATGCCAGAAGTCAGCTTCTCTGATGCCAATGAAGTTGACTTTACATTTTTCACAAGTACTAACATAAGTGAATCCTGTTTTTTTTCAATTCTGACAGTTAAAAAAAATAAATAGTAAAAAATCAACGCACAAGTCATTCTCAAGAATGGAAATATTTCTTGAAAAGTTAGCATTCACTTGATCTACCCTTACAACTGAAGCCAATGTGGAAATATCCTTGCTGTTGTCTTCAACCAAAGTCAGTATGGAATTTGCTGACTGGTATGAATATTAGAAAATATCTACTCTACGAATGTAAACCAGTTTATCTTATCCGGGCTTTCTCCACATGGAATCTTGGGAATTCCTGTCCTGTAAGGAGCCTAGAGCCCTCGAAAGGAATTCTCAGCTCCTTTGCAAAAAATAAAATAATAATCTTGAGGGAATTAGCAGCATTAAGCTGGCTGAAAAGCGGTTTAAATTTGTAGTATAGATGTAATCTATAAAGTGCATCTGAGCTTCAGTCCAGAGCATTACTGTATTACTGTTCAAGTATCAAACCAAAAGAACAAAATGAGGTAAAATAAATGAACAAGCAAAATTAAAAACAATGATGTATGAACAATGAAAAGACCTGTCTCTTTGCCTGCTTTGGTAGATTACAAACACCAATCACAAGAACAAGTCAAAGCAGATTCAGTAATTTCTGTTCCAAACTGGATTCTGAACAACAGTGAAAGTGGATTCTAATATTGTGTACATAAATTGGAGATTCTAGGGGACCCCACAGGGCATGTCAAAATTTCACTTTAAAGGAATTTTTAAAAGATGAGGTACATACCCATAACAGAGAGCACCAAAAGAATGCTGAGGGACTTAAATCAGAATTAACATCAGAAGAAAGAGAGATGTCTGCCATGATACCATATCTGTACCAGTTTAGGAGTCAACAGAGTTTGGTATGATGGAATTGCTTCATATTTGTACTGGCTTACTTGGAAATTCATGTTGGGGGTAAAAAAAAGGAACTAATCTTGATTGTTTCTGGGGGGGAAAGAGTTGAGAATATGCAAGATGGGAGTCACACCAGATTTATGCCAAGAAATGGGTGCTCCCTGCCCCAAATGGCCAAACGACATGCCCATGCACTGTTAAACAGCAGGCCTGTCTCACTCCAGAAGTACCTACACCTCCAGACATGAAGTACAGTGACTCTGATATTTGTCTTTAAAAAACAAAACATGATCTTGAGATCCATCACGTTCATCACTCAATGTTGGAATTCTCTTATCAATTCAGAGGCTTAATTCAAAATTACTCTAATAGTACCTATATACGTTCAACTATGTTATCTTTTATAACAATAATAATGTCATATGATATTAAAAAATTTTAGTGTAGCAAAAGTTGCTGACCCTGACCACCCTGGGATATGATGATACTCAGCCAAGATGTTCTCCAGGTAAAAAGGCTCAGAACAGCTGGAGTGAGTTGTGTGGAGGAAGACCTTTGCTGCTGATAGACTGGCCACAGTCTCTTTGCAGAGGCAGAGAATATTGACCCAGGGGCCCTACTCTTCAGCTTCATTGAATACTGTCCAGTCTGCTTTGGGTATCCTTGGGATGAGTTGAAACCTCATTAACATATCCAAATTCCATACTCGTCTATCCTCCAATTATGCAGGTTAAATTTCTGTACGCTGGGTAGAATTTCTCCTATCTTCAAGGAATTGGATTACCAACAATCTGGATTTGCAAGGGAAGCAAAAGGTGGATGGGATCAGGGCTGGAGGCAGGCAGGGGAGAATGCCAAGCTCCTACAGGTGAGCATCCAGGGTTTTTCTTAGATCAATTCAAGTAATATACTAAAGCAAAAAATGTTCAATAGAATAATCAAATCTGAAGGCACCCGCATAATCAAGTGCCTAAGTCTATTTGGTTTTTCCCATCCTTGGTGGGCGTGCTAAAGATGCAGTTGAAGAAAGAAAAACAGGGGCAGGATCGCTGTTGATTAAGCAGAGCCTGCACCCAATTAAGGAAAATTTAGTCAATTAATTGTATGAGTTTTATCAAACTGATTAATCGATTAAACGTTGCAGCTCTACTTTGTGGTGTTCGTTGGACACAGCTGTTTTCCACCCAATTCTACTTACTTAGCAGGCATTTGGAGTGACAAGCCATTTTTATTCCAGGTTCTCTTTTTAAATTCCACAGTGGGGGTGGGGGTGTTGCTGCTGTGAATTCACAGAGAATGGAAATGAGCAGCAACAGATAGATAAGGAATACTGGCCAAATATTGAATCCATACGGATCTCTGAGTTCTAGAGTTCTGGTTATTGACCATGTTTATTACATATATTTATCTAACTTATATGTAGAATATAATAATTATTTCAATAAGCCTATTGCAAAGACCTTCGAAAACTCTTGATAGTTTTGAGAAATTTCCTTTCTCCAAAGGAAAACAGTAACTTGCCTTTAAAGAAACAAAACCCAAATCTAATTAACTCAAATTTTCCCATTTCTGTTCAAAAAGCAGAGCTTCCTAATCTCCTTTCTCTCTTCAAATGTGTTTGATGTATATTCTTTAAAAGATCAACATAAAAAATTAATTGTTTTTTTAAAATACATATTAGATCCCATAATTTCCCCATTCTACAAAAAATAACATTGCAGCTTTGCTTGACAGAAAGTCACTAAACTGTGGTTCAAATTTCAGCTAAGGAATGTACTATGGAAGAAGAGGTACAAAAGAGCATTAGCAGGAAAATTAACAAATAAGAGTTTATTTTACATTCCTCTCAGTCTGGGATTATCAATTTTCTTATATTTTATATGGATAGGATCTACTATTCATTTTTATTCTTTTCTATAGGATTATAAGAAATACATTAAAAAGTTTTATACTTTTAGAAAGATTTTTTTTATAGTTAGCAATTCCTTTTTTGTTTTTTTCTCTCTCTTTCTCTCCCTTTCTCTCTTTTTGGTTAAAACTACAGAATGATTCTTTGAGCAAAGGCCAAAAAAACCAACAGAGCAGGGGGACTTGCCTACCCAAAAATGTCACTGTTCTTTATGAAAAAGGAATTTTGGATAATCAATGTTTCTTTAAAAGCAAGGTATTTGACCACCCAGCTCTATAGAATTACCCTACAAATCTATATCAGCTTTATGCCTGTGTTGCAATGTCCTGAACCCTGAAGAATTCTGGCAATTGTAATTTGGCGAGGGTACTCACAATTCTGTTACCGATTCTCAGCTTCCTAGTACAGATGTACAGTTCCCTGGGGAGAGAGATTTCTTACTAAACCACAAGTTGGTAATGTAGGTATACCCTCTTAGGGTTCTATCCATTTCACAGAGCACCGAAGGAAGTACTTTGTATCTAGTAAAAATAAGATCAGTGTCCAGCAACTTTTAAAAAAAGAAATACACATGCTTAAGAATTTCATCAGATGACTATATAAATAGTTATAGAGATGGTAATTAATTGCCTTCAGTCGTTCTCAGACATGGTTAAGCCTCTGAGTCAGTGGGCCCACATGAATGCCCAGAAATCCATTGTTGTGAAGATACTAACAATCATTTACCAAACAGTAATTGACCGTGCTGTAAATCTGGCTAAGGGATGAAGAAAATGTTACCATGTTCTGCTTCTGTAGATTTCTCTTATTGCAGAGCTGGATAAGACATTTTGCTGCCTGAGGCAAAGGACCCATTCCATGTACACAAACTGACTGGGCTGGCCGTTGAATCTTACTTCAACACTGGTGATGAGACAGAGTCATTCGGAGTGGTGCAACTACGCCTGAACCTTGGGCAGTGCAGCATGGCCAGGGTGAGTGGGTGGCAATGACCACTCAGAAAGCAGCAGGAGATGATGCTCCAGTTTATTCCTGTAGCCATGATTTAAGTGAGTTTAAAATACAAAGCTGCGCATGTTCAGAGCATTTTTATATCAGGCAAACAGTTTTGTTGCTATTCTTACTTATAATGAATGTCGAAGCAGTTGTAAAGCATGGAATGAAGGGGGGCAGAGGTGGAGAGAAGATACATTTTAGTTGTGTGCTTCACAACTGAAGTAATACACACAGCTGTCTAAAGGAGCTAGGGGACACATAAAATGTTAATTTCTGGGTCTAAAATGACCTAGCTGCACCACTGGTTCTCCAATGTACCTGATGGCAGCAGGCTAGCTCAAAGGTTTCACATAGCTCTGCCTTCTGCCACCTTGACACTGCCCAGCATCTGTGGCCTGAAGTGGACACTTCACACTCTGCCAAATGGTAGGACCAGCCCTGTATGACTGAGTGTTGACGCATGGTCAAATTCTCCTCACCCACTTGCCAGGGCATGCCAATGACCAAACGTCTCCAAAGAATACAATTGGCTTAGTGGTGGTCCCTATTTGCCCAGAGCCTCCATTGTAGTCTGTTTACCTTTCCCCAGTTTCCGAGGCTTTTCCCATCCTCTGTCTCAGCTAGCTTGCTGACCATAGGAAGAATAAGCAACTGAGGAGGGAGAGTTGCTGATGTGAGTCCTGCTCTGTGAAACCAGGAAAGGACCAAAGCGAGGTCCTGGGTATCCCATTTGTGCTGCTCCAAGCAGGGGCCTCTGGCTGACTGCCTATCCAAAAGACTGATATTCGGAAGAATTCCTTTTCCCAGGTGAACCTGAAGGGAGCAATGAGGCAGATAACTAACTAATATTGGTCCTAGAATTTGCCCACAAAGCCCTACAAACCCTGACTCTGGCCATTTCTGACGATCAAGCCACCCACCACGGCTCCTTTAAGCCACGGAGGGCTGCAGTGCGGCTGGCTGGCTATTTTGAATATTCAGCCCTAAAACAGCCCATGGGTTCTACGTAATTTGTTAACAACGCCAACTGCCAACCCTTGCCAGGTTTGGACAACAGGACAAGCTGCAGTCACAGCTGGAATGTTCAGAAGCCACCTGGCATGTGCCACAACATACCTGTGGTGAGTTGTGGTGCTCATGGGACTATGCAGATGTACCTAGAAGCAAAGAAACCAACCTAGTTCCTCCCAAATCTTCAGCTTAATTAATTCTTAAGTGTGTACTTAATTTTCACATCAAACCAAACAGTTTGACTACCTTTTATAGAACTGTTGGTCAGGTTGGGGTTATTTTAAATCAAAGCCAAACATTTGAATTTTTAAAAGTGGTACTTCATTTATCCAATTTATAATATTAGTCATTTTTAATAATTTTAAATACAACTTTGTGATACAGCTTTTTGTTTCTGGGAAGGGCTATTCTTACTGTAACTACCCACTTATACATACACACACGCACACACAAGAGGAAGGAAAAAAATGAAACATATATTAAAAACACTTTTTAAGAAATACTCTGGATACAAATGTATTTTTAACCTACATATATTCTAAACATTCTAATCTTTTTAAGGATCACTTTATCATAAAATAAAATATCCTTTTCCCTTATAATAAATTACCTAATAAAAAGTATTTTTATTTAGCCCAGTTCCTTACTACATTTACATGTAATAAATGCATTTATTAAAATAGAATATTAAATTATAAAGAAATGTTCTAATTTTTTTTCATCTTTTCCCCCCTCTCCATTAAAAAAAACCCCAAACAACCAGGTGTGTAACATCAAAGCAAAAGAAATTAAAAGGATCAAAATATTGAAATGTTTGTTGCTGCTGATTTGATTCAAGAGGGTTAACAGTCATAGCCATTGCATTGTTGGAGATTTTTTTAAGTGTGTGTGTGTGAGGGAGAAATAGAGTGAGAGAGAGAAAAGAGGGGGAAAAAAGAGATAGACATCCCACCAGCTAAAAAATACCTCTGTAACTAGTCTGGATAGGATAATCATTTTGCTGCCTCCTCATTTAAATATAATTCCGAATTCATTTCTTAATGCATTATAATAATACTATTCTCTATATACTTTATGTCAATGAGGCTGTTATCACAGTATGATAACTGGAAATCACCCCCCCACACACACACATTTCTCCCCACCCTTTTACACCAGCACACCATACCTCTAAACAATGGCTTTGAATATCACATGACTGGCATTTGTCTTCTGTTCCAACCAATGCATTTATTAACAATTAACCCCATATGGGGAGAGCTGAAAGGAACGATCCACTGTGTTTTGTACGGCACCTAGAGTTGATATTCCAATTTGAAATTCCAGAAAAAATGCTGAAGATTTAAATTCAAAACATTAAAGACTGAAATTTCACATCAAATTCTGATTCTGATTATGTTCAAACTACATGTCAAGAATGTAGAGCTGCTGCCTTTGGTCAATTAATTGATTCATTAATTAAAAAGCATTTGAATGACTAAAGAGCTGGCCCTCATTAATCATCCACCTAGTTTAATTGTTTTTAAAATTAGTTTTAATACAAGTACTTACAAAAACTGAGAAATGCCACCATAGAGGCCACTGGGGTATGCCTCTTCTAAAATGATGGCTCCCTTGGCAGATGTATGCAGAATCTAAAAACAAATACGATGCCTTTTTTCTCTAGAACTATTTTTCTCAGATGCAAATTTGTGCAATTTAATTTTACTTCATTAGTTAATTGATAGAAACTCATGTGATTAATCAACTAAGATTTCCATAATAAGGTGACAGCCCCAAAAATGTTTTGGTCGAGATATTCTTGACACTTATGACACTGAAGCAAAGACTGAGTAGTATCCAAAATGTTGCCTTTTTTCCTGTTAATAAACAACTTGGTGAGAGTTTAAATTTTAAAATCTTAAAATAGGTTTAAATCTGAATTCCAAGATCCAAATATCAAAATTCAGTTCTCAAAGCCACAGCTCTAGTTTTGGTTCCAGAATTTCAAATTCCTTTTTTTCAGACAAATTCCATGTCAGCAACATTCAATTTATAGTTCAGTATTTCCAAGTCCATTCCATTGCATTGCTGACTGATATTTGGTACCAGATCCTGCCCACATTGAAGGATTGTTCTTAGCAGAATCAATCTGGCATTTAATTGTCTTTCTAAACATGTTTCACTCGCTGGCTTTGCACAGTCACATCAGTTCGTATCTTTCAGCCCCCTCAGTTTTTCAACAGCAGAGGAACTCTACATTTTGTAAACACAACAAAACACAGCAGTGGGAGATGCCTTTGCAGACCAACCCAGTAGCCAATCTCTACTTTGATGCACGTTTTATTCGGTCCAAATGACAAGCCATTGGCAAAAACTTGGCACTGTATTTTGCCAGGCTGGGCAAAGGTGAATTTGGCTGTGTGAAAGTTCAGTTGGAGACTGATGTAACTTTACCAGGCATTAGAGATCCCTTGCAGCAAGGGGGACTGACATGGTAGGTTTGCACTATTTGATCCAACTCTCTACTCTCCAGGTATATCAACACCAATCAATTGAACAATCATGGCTTCCCCTAAAGAATATTGGGAACTGTAGCCTAGTTAGATGCTGCTATCCAACTCTGGCCCCAGTTCCATGAAACTGCAGGAATGGTGAGCCTATCTACACTACTGCTTTAAAACGGTTTATAACAGTTTTAAACTGGTTAATAACCGGTTTAAAACTCTTATAAACCATTTTAAAGCAGTAGTGTAGATAGGCTAGGTATCTTGATTCCCAAATATCTTATGCCCAGTTTTTGTTCCCCAGAAGACCGGCCAAAAATAATGATGAAAAGAGATCGGCTTTTACTCCAATTTCCCATTTGGTACGAACAAAGTGGAAAGGGAGATACCCATCAATTGAGCAGCCTCACCTGTGGCTGATGGGAGTTTTTAAGACACAAATGCTTCACTTTGCCACAAGGTAGCAGAGGTGATGGGAAGAGTAAGGCCTAGGGAGAATTTAAGCTGCATATAATGTCAGTGCAGCCCCATGTTCTACAGGGGCTTCCTTCTACTGAGTCAGAGCATTGGCCCTTCTGACAGCTGCTCATTAGGTTCTGGGGCAGAAGATCTCCCTAGCCTTGCCACCTGGCAGCTCTTGTAGAGATGCTGCCAGGGATGGAACCCAGGATATGGCCCTTTGTGTAGCAGCCACCCCCCCACACATCTTTTTCTTGAAAGGGGGAGGAAAATGACAATCTCAGTGCAAATTTGGGGATTGGCACAGATTGGAATTTAAAAGTTCCCAGATTACCAAGAGCTCATATGATCATACTGGATGGGTTGCCTAAAAAAAAATATTGTCATCAATTTTTTTCATCTTTATTGCTGGTGAATCAGACCAACAAGCCATCTCTACATACCTATCAAGGAAGATACATGTCAGAGCAAAAAATTAAGGTCATGGGCATTTTTTCTTTTTTTCTTTTAAGATTTTTATATATACATATATTAAAAAAAAAGTAATGACGCAAATTTATTCCCATCCCCCTTCCGTAAGGAGCCCTGGGGAATTCAATGGGTGGGTGGGTGCCCCATACAGAATCCTCACTCTCCCCACCCACAGTATGCAGCCCCCCTCTCCGACCAGAGGTAGCTCTTGGTTTTGCAACTGAGGTTCTGCAACTTGGGCTGTTTTCTTTTTTTTTTTCTTGCTACATTAAAAAATAACAAGGCGGGCAGGTGGGAGGAAATATATATATTTATATATTTATATATATTTTAAAAGATGGGAGTTAAAATACTGCTATTAAACTAGCGATGCTACATCAGGCTTTCTTTTAATATATATGTATATGTATATATAGATTAGATAGATAGATAAATGGTTATTGGAACTAAAAAAAAAGATTTGTTTTCCTTTCTTTTCTTTTTTTAAAAAAATCAGGACCGGCAAGACCTGCCTAGCTTATGAACAACCTTTGTTCTGAGACAGGATACATACCACTTCCGTTTCTAATTAGCAAGTGTGGATATTGGTTTGGGTTTTATGTTTTTAATCATATTTAAAAGAGGGAAATATTCTAATTCTTTCATCATGCGTGTATATGGGGCGGGGGGGAGGCGGTTTCAAATTTTCATCTTGATAAGGAAACGATGGGGGGAAAACAGAGGAAAGGAATTGATCCACATGCCCCCACCCCCCATCCCGTGCACCATCTTTCCACACTTTCCCTACTCGCCCTAGAGGGCCAGAGCTAAAATCCCCCCACCCCCGATACCCATATCTCCACAAAGGGAGGTTCGCCCTCCTTCCTTCTTCTCCCACCATTGCCTGGCATAAAATAATAAAACATTGACCGAAAACCTTCTCACGTTAACTACGAAACAGACTTCACTCCGCCAAGAACAACTAAATCCAAACAATATATCCAGCCCCTGCTCCCCCCCCCCATGGGGCGCAACGTTGCCAGAGGGAGCGGCGTTGGACAGAGCACTATCATCCATGTCTCAGGCCTCTCTCAATCCCTTTGCCCAACTAGTTTGAACACTCTCTTGCTCCTCCTCCACCCCATTTTATCTATACAAGTGGGAGTAGGCAAGCTAAGCCCCCCCTCAAATGGAATCAAATCGATATCCGTTAGTTTCCTCTTGCTTGCTTTCTCCAAAAAGAAAATGTCACTTTCTCCACTGCCCCTTTTTCCTTTCTCCCATTTCTTCTACTGGGATTAATACAATCCTACTTAATAAAACAACTATTATAACTCTTCTTTTTTTCAAGTAAAAAAAAAGGGGGAGACTGTCAGAATTAATGGCATCCATGAGGGGTTTGCTCTTGAAAAAAATCATGAGACCAGTTTGTACTGAATTTATAAAGTCTTTGCAGGTTTTCAGAAGGAATGCATAGAACATAGTTTTGCTGGCATTGCCAGGAGATCTGCCAAGAACAGAAGGCTTTAGCCCTCACCCTTTCCCTTTGGCCTGGAAACCCGAGGGCAACTCTGGATGAATCTGGGCAACAAGGACCTTTGCAGACTCTGGAAACTGAGAGGCCGACGGCCTTCCCACTCAGCCCCGTGTCCTCCTCCTCCTCCTCCTCCTCCTCCTCCTCCTCCTTGCAACAGTCCGCCTTTGCTCTTATGGAGGAAATTCATCTGGCTTTGCCATGGAAATATTCCCATTTCCCATGGTGGCTGACTCCATCCAGTCCAGCATATGGGACTGCCATCAAGACATAGCTGCACTCTGCAGTTTGGAATAAGAGTAGGTGGGTTGTGTTGCAAAGCTCACTTGCGTGTAAAAAAATGAAAATAATTTTGAGCTTGGGATGTTTTTACATCCAGATGCCGGCATAAAATTGCAATGCAGAATGAAGCCATCTTAGCTTCTATATAGTCACAGTTAAAAAAACAACAACCCTCAAACCTTTGCACCCCCAGCTCCCTCCCTTGGAACATGGATCATAATCAGTTGTCATGTTCAGCGGAATGCCATTCAGGCTTTTGCCGAAATAAATAATGGTCGGCAGGCAGGACTGCATGTACTCTTTGCAATTCTGTGATTGCACTGCGCACGCATGGAATCAAATCGGAATTTGGCATCATAAGAAATCAGGAGGCAAAAATGGGTAGGAAAATAAGTGGATCTGATGTGCCAAAATCTCAGAAGCTATGTGGGACTGAATCCAGGCAGTCACTACAAGACCTCCTGTAGCTGAGGGACAAAGCTTTGGTGTTATGCATAGCTCTGGACGTCTTCCCAAGGCTAAGAGAAGTGTGTTATGCTATGCAAAATAATTTATACAAGGTTGCAAAATTTGGGGTAGAATTTTAAAATTCTGTTTAGCACAAGAGTACACCCAGTACTGTAGATGATCAAGGATTATCTAGGACAAATCAACAGAAGTCAAAGGATGGTGTTCAGGCTAGAGAAAAAGAGATTATGCTCAGGAAGAATGTTTAGTTATGATGAAAATAAGTCTCCTGTAAACCATACAAGGACAAAAATATTCAGAATTTCTTGTCTCCTAGAACCATGTCTAACAAGTTGCAAAGTTTCTTGGTTCAAAGTTTCCTTCTAAATAAGAGCCCAAGAATTGTAAGCAAATGTAAAAATAGGAAATGGGAAGAAAAGGAGTATGAGTGGGTATGTGCAAACACACACATGTATATAGTGACTTGGTTGTTTTGATCCACCCCTTTTAATCTTGGCAATTTGGCATCCAGTAGCAAGTTGAACAAACCTGCATACTTTATGTTGCTGGGGTGTGAACTGGCGTGGAGGCGAGTCCAGGAGCTCATCTCTCCAACTCCCAACAGTTTGACAAAGTATCGGATGTAACAAAAGCAGGAGTCAAATGTCTTGAAATGATTAAAGATGTTCAACAAGGCAATTCAATATTATTATTATTATTATTATTATTATTATTATTATTCTTTCCCCTCTTTTTTTTGAGCATGTGTCTGCTTCATTCTGAAAAAAATAGAATATATAAAACTAGGCAACCTCAGGAAGATCCAGATGAGAACAAGTGAAAAGAGGTTTTGGTCCATAAGGAAATACTCTTTTTTATCTCTTTACTTGATTTTGAGTAACAAAAGTTTTGGTCCAGTTTAAAAAGACAACAAAATTATATATAAATATGTTAATTCGTATATATTTTTTTGCTTTCTGTCGGGTTGTAGGTTGGTTTTAAGTGGGCTGCGTTGCCAGTATTGCATGATCGTCTTTCTTAGGTTTTGGTGTAAATTTGTTGTTGTTAAAATCAAAAGAGAAAGAAAGAAAGATATTTTTCTTTGTGTGTGTGTGTGTGTGTGTGTGTGTGTATACACCTTTGAAATTGTATCAAATTGCATGCAGAGCAAAATGCAGAAACATGGATGTCACCCTTCACTATTCCCCTTTGAATGGGAAACTGGAAGAGTTGCTTTGTGGGTGGGTGGTTTTTTGTTTTTGTTTTGGAAATACCCTGTTAGTGACTCCTGATTCTTATTAGATGAATCCCTGCTCAAATAGAAAAAGAAAACGTTCGAAAACCTTTGCGGTGGCTCAGAAGACTCAAAATTAACATTCCAAAGTGGCCAGGAGGGTTTTCCTAAAGGGTTCTTCTGACCCCCTTTTCCTCACTTCACTGGCTCAAATATTATTTATTTCATTTTAATTTTTGTTTTCTTAGGAAAAAAAATAGAGGAAAAAGAATATAAAAGTCTTTAGCTGCTTCTTTTTCTTTTTAAATGTTTGAGGTAATACAGTTGTGCCCTCCTGTGATCAAGTTCCCAGAGGTTGATGGTTTCTCTCTTTTAATTCTTTCCTGTTTACCTTCCTGATTGAATGTCTTTCTGAGCTTTTGTCCACCAGGCAGGTTGAAGTCCCAGCCACGTCAAACCACGTTTAGACCAAGACCAAGCCTGGTTTTGTGGGTGAGAAGATACCCCATGGCCTCTCCAATCAGGGCTTCTCTCGGCTGCAAACCCCAGCCAAACATCACCACATCCTCTCCCGCGTTGCTTGAGAATCACTTGCATGTGTGAAGAAGAGTTCTCCATCTAAAAACGACACCGCAGATTACTGTGTTGCAATGGCCTTCCCAAATATTTCTGGCTTCTCCATTTTAATCTTATCATCATTACCACTATTTTCTTTAAAAATAACATACATTGCTCTTAAAATAATTTTTTTCTTCTTCTTTAAATTAACCTTCTTTTTTCCTAATTTGTTTGTTCGTTCTTCAGATATCTTTCGTTCTGCCATTCTTCTCCCTCCCTCCCTGTCCCCACTCCATTTCCCCGAATGCGGCCTGTCTCTCTTTTTAAGAAAATATTCTAATGGCCTGAGTGGCTGCAGCGTGGCAGACAGGGCATTCTGGGTCAGTCCGCTCACAGATCCGCACAGCACACTCCATGCAGAAGAGATTGTGGCCGCATGGAACCAGGGCGGCTGTCACCTCACTTTCAAAGCACACCATGCACTCCCGGCTGCTTGAGAGGGATGTCCGGGTAGTGGCAGATGCACCCAGTTTGGAAAACCCTTGCAAGGGCTCCCCCTGAGACCTTCTAGGAAGCCCAGAGAGGGGAGGCTCTTGGATCGATGAGGATGGAGAACGATGTGAGTTGGGATGAATGGTACTTGTATTGCTAGATCGTTGCTGCTTGGAGAAGAGGACTGAGACAGGGTTGGTGTTTTCCTGCCCAGCCCACAAAGGAGCACCAGACTCTGGAACCCCGTAATATAGATCTTGTTTGTTGACACCATAGTTAGGAAAGAGGTAACTGTAATTGAAATCGTTTTGGTCATTCAGCCGGGGCGTCTCGTAAGCAGGGTCAACGGAGCAGTCACCAATACACCCAAGGCTGTTCTGACGGAAGGTGGAAAGAGGTTTGCACCCAGGGGCTGGAGTGTGGACTCGCCAGGCCTCTGAGTAACGGTTCTCCATGCTCGAGTCAGGACTACTGGACAGGAAGTCATTCTCATTATTGTATTCTAGGATCTTGCCTGTCCGGACGGCTATGTGGGTTTCAATTTCCTCTCGAGCTCGCTCCACATTGCCTGGTGCCCCTGTGATCTCAAAGACGGGGTCTCGGTCCCGGCTGGGTGTGATGATGTAGGTATTGGTCTGCTGCTGGATTCGCTTGATGGTGGCTCCTTTGGGTCCCACCACTAAGCCAACGACGCGGTATGGAACCCGGACCCGGATGGTGACTTGTCCCGGCAATGTTGGGGCGCTGCCAAAGGCAGTGCCGGCCTTGTTCCGAGAGGCCCGGATCATGGAGAAATGCTCAGCTGCAGAAATGATTTCCCTCCTTGCCATGGCGACATCCTCTCGTCGTCCGGTCACCATGAAGACAGGCTCTTCACCACGTACTGGAGTCTTAATGTAGGTATTGGTCTTTGCCCTCAGAGCTTTGATTTTGCAACCTTTAAAGACAGAGCAGAAAGAAAGGTGATGGATTAGTGGTCAGACCCAAATCTGAAAGACATTGAGGATGTGTACAGCGTACAGCGTTTTGGCATCTCAGAAAGGATATTGTGGACTTGGAAAAGACACAGGGAAGGGCAACCAAATGATGTGGAAGCTGGAGCAACTTCTCTACAACGAAAGGTTACCACATTTGGGGATTTTTAGTTTAGCAGAAAGATGACTAATGGGGGACCTGAAAGAAGTAAATCAAAGTATGCATGATGTGGATAAAGTGGAAAGAGAGAACTCTTTCTCCCATAATGTTAGAACTGAGAGTCACCCAAATGACTCTATCTTCAGGTAACAACTTATGGAATTTGCTGACACACAATGTGATCGTGATGACTTTGGGTGGCCTTAAGGACATACATAGGGCTCCTGCCTGCCTTCCCCAACCAATATGATGGGAGTTGCAGTCCAACACATCTGGGAGGAACCAGGATGAGGAAAGCTGTGCTGTATCAGATCAAAGGTTCACCTATGCCAGCATTCTGTTTCCCACAACGTCTGACCACGGTGGTTTCATGGAGCCATCATGGAGCTGACACAAACTCATGGATGACAGATGTATCCATTTCCATTTGCCATGATACCTAAATCCAGCCTTCATGCTCAGAGGCAGTTTGAATACCAGCTGAAAGATCACCAGCTTTGGCTTTCCTGATGTGCTCGTGGGCTTCCCAGGAGCATTTGGCTGGTCACTGTGGGGAAAGCATGCTAGACTCTATTGGTTGGATAGACCAAGGGAGGCTTGTACTTTCATGATGCTGAAGACACAAAGGATTACACTTGTCCCCAATCATTGCATAAAATTCCAGGCGCATCTTCACTGGAATCTTGTACGGGTTGGGTGGATCTTTCTCTCTGTACTCTGCACTTCTCCTTCCCACCAAAATAATCAGCAGCCCCCACCCCCTCCTAACAAGTGAGGACTGGGTGTCAGATGCCACGGGGCTCAGATGAGAAGCCCTATAAGTCAGGCTCCAAGTCTTTGCACCCCCCGAGGCCTGTTGACTGGAAAAGCTGGCACTGCATGGCAGGACACACATGCCAAGCAAGGAACACCAGCTCCCTGGGCCTGGTCAGGTGATTCAGGTGAACCAAGCCTGCTATCCAGTGGAATTTTAGAATGTTTTAAGGATGTTTTTAGGATGTTTTAGGATTTTTTATGCAGTTTTAATAATATGTGTTTGTTTTAATCAGTTGTATGTATTTTATCATGTTGTTGTTCCCCGCCTCGATCCAGACGGAGAGGCGGGTAAGAAATAAATTATTATTATTATTATTATTATTATTATTATTATTATCAAGATCCAAGGCCAGCCTGAGGAGAGCTACAAAGCTGACCCTCTGGGTATCCAGATCATACTCCTGTTGGCCGTTCTTTTTTGCACGTGCCTGCAAGTTGGTTCTGGCCACATCACACAACATCAGTTGAGTTTCATGCTTGGGCTACTTTAGGCTGACCAGATAAAATCCAGGTCAGGGCTCATGTAACTTTAACAGTTGTAGAGAAAAGGGAATTTCAGCCAGTGTCATTTGTATGCAATTAGTTCCTGGTGATATTCCCTCTTCATCACAGCAGTTAAAGGTGCAGGCATTATACTAGAGTGACCATGTACAAAAGAAGGCAGGGCCCCTGCAACTTTAACTGTTGTGATGAAGAGCGAATTTCACAAGGAACTAATTGTATACAAATGACCCTGGCTGAAATTCCCTTTTCTCTATAACTGTTAAAGTTACATGAGCCCTGACCTGGATTTTATCTGGTCACCCTAGGCTACTTTTACCCCTTGTCCCTTTGGCCTGCTACAGCCTGCCAGCCACTGAAAACTGGCTTTCCCAGAACTGGTTACTGACTGGCTAGGGTGACCAGATAAAATCCAGGTCAGGGCTCATGTAACTTTAACAGTTGTAGAGAAAAGGGAATTTCAGCCAGTGTCATTTGTATGCAATTAGTTCCTGGTGATATTCCCTCGTCATCACAACTGTAAAAGTTGCAGGGGCCCTGCCTTCTTTTGTATATGGTCACTCTAGTATAGTGCATGCACCTTTAACTGTTGTGATGAAAAGGGAATTTCACCAGGAACTAATTGCATACAAATACACTGGCTGAAATTCCCTTTTCTCTACAACTGTTAAAGTTACATGAGCCCTGACCTGGATTTTATCTGGTCAGCCTATGAGTGGCAAACAAGATGCCCCGCTGTGCTCTAATTGTTTTATGATTCTTAGCTGCGTTGCTTATATGATTTTAATACTGTGTAAACCAGCCTTCCCCACCCTGGTGCCCTTTAGATGTGTTGGAATGCATGAAATTATGGAAGTTGCAAAAGGATGTATCTGGGAGGGTGCAAACTCTCCTGAGAGAGGTTGAAGAGCAGAACAAGAACATTTAAAAATAAACAAACCACTAATTGTTGATGTTGTATTTCATGGGGGACCCTCCGGACCATCTCACAATAGTTATTTTTTGACTGACTGGACCTAGACGAGCACACCCCTCTCAGGCTAAGCACCACCACTTAAACACCTGAGGGGAAGGGTATAAGAAACACCACTTTTCCCTTATAGTAGAGGGAAAAGGGTCTTCTGTGATTATATTGGGCTGAAGGTCTAATGTTATGTGTTTCCTTATAAACTAATAGAGCAGGTGACAAAGCCAAGCTGACACATAGTTTGTGGTAGCAAAAATAAAAGAAATGTTTACAGTTCTTTCAAATTCAATTTAAAACCTGCCTATTCTTAATAATTCTAATAATCTTATTAATAATCCTGTCCTTAACATCTTATATGTATTTACTCTTCACACACTTCTGATAAGAACACACAGCTAAAAACATATATCTTCCACCTAACTACCCTCCACCCAACCAACACACCTCTAACTAACAAACTACTCTCACACACAATATATACTCCTCCCCCCTCATTTTCCAGCATCACCAGCCGCACCCACTCAGTCCAACATTCTGCACTCTCCAAACATACTAACTCAGACATACTTAAGGAGACAGAAATGTGGGGTATTGCCACAGAGGCCTTTAGCTCAGCCCTGACACTACTGCAGGTGTGTGTGCATGGGGGGAGGGCTTCAGGGAGCATCCCACTATGCTGAAGCCCCCAGATGTAGAAGGGAGAAAGGGGGGCTAACCATAAAAGGGTTCCCTAAGGGAAGCAGAAGCAGCCCTGCTATGGTGGCAGCAAACACGAGCTTCCTCTCTTGGTTGGTTCTCTTGATCCTCAGAGAAGCCTCCTCACAAGCAACGCAGGGGGGAACCAGGAAATGCACACAGCTGGTGAACCACATATAAATGCCAGAGGATGCAGGAGGTCAAGGAAGGTAAGGTGGAGACCTGTGGCTCCCCTGGGTTAGAGAGGGAGTCAGAGATGCTGGGTGGGAATAAGCCCCTTTCCCTCTGGCCTGAGGTCTGCAGCACCCTCTTCTTCACACAAGGGCATGATGTTATTTCTTTCTGTCTGCCTTTATTAATTCTTGCACAGTTGCAAAGCATACTCAGTGACCTTGGCGTAGCCACTGTTTCTTAGCCAACCTCACAGGGTTGTTGTGAGCATAAAAAATTGAAGCATAAGATCCTTGTAGGTGGATACATACACAATCTTCGAAATAAATCTATGACAGTTACCAGCTGCCCTCCCCCCTTTAAATTAGCCCATCTGCCCCCGTGTGTCCACTTTGTTTGTTTGTAGCCAAACATTTTTTTGTCTTCCTGGTCACCTGGATGTGATTTTAATTTGTCTCAAGGAAGTGGCTGCTCCAAGTGTCACCATAAATATAAAATAAACTTTGGTGATGCAGGCAAATTTATTTATTTATTCGTTACGTTTATATCCTGTCTTTTCTCCAAGGAGTTCAAGGCAGCCTGTATAGTTCTCACCTCCAACCCATCCTCACAACGACCTTGCAAGGTATGTTAGGCTAAAAGAGAGTGAGATCCCAAGATCACTCTGCAAGCTCCATGAGAGAGTGGGGATCTGAACCTGGCTCTCTCCAGCCTGAACCCAACACTTAACTGCTACACCATATACCAACTGGAAATCCAGCTTAATTTTCCAAGATGGAACTTCCCAGAAACAAAACTGAATTATTTCTTCCCCTAATTTCGTGGAACTGGGATAAATTATTGGGAAAAAGGTGGGATATACAATAATAATAATAATAATAATAATAATAATAATAATTGATTCATCCCAAGGGAGACTTGAGGTGTGGTTTTAGAAATTCCTTTTTAGATGGCAAGCGCTTGCAAAAAGCCAGTGAAATCAAGTCAGGGTCGGTTTGTGCTTTGGAGGATACAAATGCAATATGGTTAAGGAGTGGGGTGGGGAATACTGTCCCTAACGGACTAATCTCCCTCTCTTCCTCCCTGTATGTGTGTGGAAACCCTGCACAGAAAGGATCAATTGCTTTGGGGCATGGAATCTGCCTTGCGAAAATCTGCTGTCATCACCTAGAGCCCCTTTTATGAGACATAATGGCTGAATTCGAACAAGACGATAGTCAATGGTGGAGTAATAATCAACTTTACAGTTGTTCATCTAGAGGGTACTCCCCACACAACATGGTAATAAATAATCAATTGTGGTATAGATTAGGATCAGCGCTGAGTTGACTATGGCAGCATTTGGACGACACGATAGTCAATACAACTGACGATTGTTCTCCCCCCCCCCCCCCCAGTTGCTTATTGTGTCATCCAAATTCAGCCATTGACTCTGCAGCTCCAGGCTGAAGCCTGCTGGCTACTGGAGTGTTTGTCCCAGATGTGCTTAGCCCTCCCTACTTTAATGGGTGGTGGTGGTGGTAGTGGTGGAGGTGGCCAAGGGGAGGAGAGAAATGGAGCCTCATGTAATAGGAAAGGTGAAACAAAGGGGTCATGGAGACAAAGAGACAAAGGCAGGGGGAAGCCCATGCTGGGAGCAGATGGAAGGAAACCAAGGAGGTAAGCCGGAGCTGTAATTGGGGACAAATGCTGCTGTACAAGCCTCTCTGGGGAGGAACCAAGGGGCTGGGGGGAGGAGGAGGAGGAGGAGGGGGCGAACCATGATCAGTGATGGAAGTATGGGAGAAAGGATGCAGGGGAGAAAGGGGGCGGGGAAGATACAGGCGGAGAGGCAAAAGGGACATCGACAAAGAGAAAGCAGAGGGGGAAGGGGGGGACCAAGGAAGGCACAAAAGGAGACGGGGCAGCCAGTAGTGGGGGGTGCCTGGCTGGGAGGCTCTGTGACTGGCCCATAAAGAGGACAGAGAGGGCAGCAGAGGGAACCGTTGTCTTGAACTGAGCTAAAGTGGGGTGAGTGTCGGTGGGGAATGCAACATCGCAAGTAGAAGCCAAGAGGTGGACATCTCCCAGTCCCAACAGAACATGAGCTGTGACACCCTCAGCAGTGGTGAACTGAAGGTGGATCCAGATCAACCTCCTTGCAGGTGTAAACGCCAGACAATGTAACTTTCCTATTAGATTTTGGCCCATGGGACTGGTCTTGTGAATACTAACAAGTGTGTCCTTAACGTGGTTTGCCATGTCCCAGGAGATTGTCTCAAAGTGGAATTAGTGGTGTGGTGGCTTGATAGCAGTAAACATGCCAGAACATGTTTGCTGGGCCGAAATTCTCCCCAGAAGGCTCAAAAAAGAATTGCAGACTTGCAATGTGGAAATGCAACATTTTCCAAGCTTATTTTACTCCACTGTGAGTTTCAACTGAATTGTTTGGGTTGTTGGCTGGGTTTTGCCACCTTATATACTCAGAAACTATCTGCAGCATGTACTGGTTTGACAGTAATTTCCAGTTTTCAGGGACTGTAATTCTGAGAAGGGTACTTGGGATTTATTACAAAGCTTTCTGAGCTCTTACACCAAACTACAGTGCTGGGAGATTTGAGTTCTAGTCCCCACTCAGCCATGGAAGCTCACTGGGTAACTTTGGGCCAGTCACAGACTCTCAGCCCAACCTACCTCACAGGGTTGCTGTTGTGAGGATAAGATGGAGAGGAGGAGGATTGTGTACGCTGCCTTTGAGTTTCTTGGAGGAAAAAAGATGGGATATAAATGTAATAAAATCCTCCTCCTCCTCATAATAATGTTAGTATAAAATGTATACATATTGCTAGTGCACATGTACCTTCAATCTCAGGTGGAACCCAGGGATATTTCCCCATTTCTAAACCATAACTCATTAATTAAATCTTCTCATCTCCACCTACAATTAAGAAAACCCACCCATAAAGCAAAGCTGTTTGATGTCAAGTGTGCCAAAAGGAGAACAGAATTCCAGAGTCACATACAACTGAGAGAAGGTGTGCGTGAGTTCATGCGTTTGGTGTCTGCATACCCTGAATAATCAAAAGACTTGCAATATTAGGCCTTGCTCTTGGCCAATGGAAATGCAATGATGTGTGTCATGTGTTTAAACCCTGAACTGCCTCAAACATGTATTACGTGTGTGTTTGTGTGTGCACATAATTTTGCAAGCAAATGGCGCACTCAGGTCTGAGGTGTTGGACTCTCTTCACCTGCAGCTTCTGCCAGCAGAGCCTCCAAAGACTGGAAGTGAGTCCAGAGAAAAGGAGCACTTGGGGAAGGGGGCTGCAGGGCGGTAAGTTGTCAGGGTGGAGTGGGGAGATTATTCAACTCCTCTTACTCATGAGCCCCTTTCATTTTTAAAATCAGATTCCCCCTCCTTCTTATGTGGTTGGAGTATGGAGCAGTGCCAGGCCTTGTCAAGTCTGAACCGAACTGAGGTGGCATACCCGAGTCTGGACAGCAACACTTCAGAGACTGGCCAAGGGTTCCACAAGTGAGTTTGCACCATGGGGGGCACCCCTCTCCTCCCCCAGAGAGAATAATGTATTCAGCCCTCCTCCAAGGTTTGAAGACTGTGTGAGTGTGGCTGCGATTGGCTCATTCATGTCTCACTATGCTTTGTGCCTCAAAAGTGCAGTGCCTCATGATCAGGCTGCAGCTCTCCTCCTAAAACTGGAGATGGGCAAGGCAATGCTCATAACTTCATACTGCACTGAGGCACTTAGACATCCTTCCTAGCTCAATGTGACATCGGGTCCAAGACCTTTCCCCTCCTTCTTTGGGAAGGGGCAGCATACCAATGACCTAAAGTCAATGACCCTGCAAGCTCTTTGTACTGGAGAATGTGCAGGCCCATATTCTCTCCAGGACAGCCAAGTGAGCAAGTGAAACAAGCTTTCTGAACCAGCAAGTTGCTTAGCAACTCTTGAAGTCAGAATGCCAAAGGAGATAGCTCATGCTTTACCAACATCTTGATGGACAAGCTGGGTACTGTAGACCTGACCCAGCTTTGCCCACCCGGAGACATGGTACAGCATCAGGCCAGGCTGAAGGGTTGATGATGGAAGAGTTGCCAAGATCCATAGAAGTTCTATCTTGTTCTCTAGGAAGATCTTCCATCCTGGGACAGACAATGAGGTCCTGAGCCTTATGTAGGGTCAAACAGACGGATTGGGGATGCTACTGAAGTACCATCCATGCTGCTGCCCAGTGCCCTCCCTGAATGAGCTGGCTGAGGTGGCCTTGGATGCAGTTTTGGAGAAAGCTAGGACCTTGGTCCTGGAGGATTTCAACATCCACAACAGGATCTGCTTGGGATTTCATGGCTTCCATAGCAACCATGTGGCTGTCTCAGTTTGTCATTGGCCTGACACATAGGGCAGAACATACCCTTGCTTTGGCATTCACCTCAGGGCATGAGAAGTAATGGTGGAAATATTGGTGTGGTGGATATTGGTGTGTGTGTGGAAATCACCCTATTGTCATGGTCAGACCACTTCCTAGTGAAGTTTGATCTCTCAGTTTCAGTCCCTCTCTGCAGAGGTGGATCATCTTAACAGTCCCTCTCCATTACAGTTGTCCACCCTGGAGGTTTATGGAATCCAACAGATCCATGAATGCTTTGAGGGATTTTCTAGTTGAGACAGCCAGTAATTCTGGCAAGATCCTTGTTGCATTATGAAATGGCAAGGTGTCATGGACCATCGACAAAACGGTTCCTGAATGCCCTCTTTGGCATTATGGAGTTCAGATGGCCATCTCAGATGCAGGCGCTCTTGGTTGAAATTGATAATCTTAATCCATTCCAATCTGAGTTTGGGCCCAATTTCAGGATGGAATTGGCTTTGATTGCCCTGATGGATGACCTTCTTCAAGGGAGGGACATGGGGTGGAGGGTGACCCTGTTACTTCTTATTGATTTCTCAATGGCTTTTAATACTATTGACCATGGTGTATTCCTGGACCATCTGTGTGGGTTAGGAGCATTGTTTTTCAGTGGTTCAGCTCTTACTTACAGGGTCAGTTTCAAAGAATAACATTGGGTGCCTGTGCCTTGACCACTTAGCAGTTAAACTGTGGGGTGCCACTGGGCACTGTTTTGTTTCTAATGTTATTTAACATCTCTATGAAGCCACTGAGAGAAGTCATAAGGAAATTTGGGTTATCAGTATTTGGGTCATCACTGTTTCTCTCTGACAGCTGAATAAGTATGAGAATTGGGTTGTTCACCTTCTAGATGGGGTTGCACTCACTTTGAAGAAACAATACATGAGTTGGGGGTGCTCCTTGATCCATCCTTGTCACTGGTGATGTCAGTGGCCTGGAGCACCCATTATCAATTATGGTTGGTGTGCCAGGTATGCCCATTCCTGGATAGGGATAATCTAGCCCCTATGATCCATGCTGAGATGGCTACTGTAATGTGCTCTATATGGGACTGCCCTTGAGCCTGGTTTGGAAGTTGCAGCTAGTGCAGAATGCAGTAGCTATAGAGATATATAGATAGATATTACACCTATCTTAAAAGATAAACATTGGCTGTCAATTGGCTACCGAGCCATACCCAAAATGTTGTTGTTAACATACAAAGCCCTAAATAACTCAAGACCAGGATACCTAACTGACAACCTTGTCCTATCACTCAGTTGACCTCTGAGATCTTCAGAGGAGGCCTTATTGGTCATTCCACAACCAACAGAACATTGCCAGGTAAAAACACATAAGTGGATCTTCTCATTAGTGGCATTTATCCCCTGGGACACTCTCCCATATGTGGTTCAAGAGGCAGAACCTGTAGCAATCTGCAAGCTTCAAACGCCTCTTGAAAACACAGCCTTTCCCTGACCTTTAATGGATTATGACAATGCTCTATTTTATTGTTGTTCTTGCTATATGTTTTTTTATTATTATTTTAATCTTTGTAAACTGCCCAGAGAACTTCGGCTATGGGGCAGTATAAAAATGTAAATAATAATAATAATAATAATCACTATACTTGATCTTAGCCAAAAGGCCGAGAAGCGATAATAATAACTTTTATATTGGCCCTGCTTAGACATAATTTGGGGAAGGATGGTTAGGCTAATCACGGTGCATGGTGGTTAGCACTAACCACACCAAGTGCTCCCGTCATACATGCACCTTGCCTAACCACCCTCCATCCGAATCATGCTTCTTGAGCATGTGTAAGCATCTCCTTGCACTTCTGCGGGGTGGGGGAGTAACCACTCTTCTGTAACTGCTTGGAGAGTAGACAACAAAGGTGCTTACCTTAACAAGCAATAAACCAATCAAACAACAAAGAGTTAAGGAAGGAGTGATTGCAACACATTAATTTCCTGTATATACTGTATATAATATATTAAGTTACACACTTAAACAACATTAGTATGGCACAAGCACGTGCTATCAATCACATTTAATACAAAACATTATATTTGTTAAAAATGATGAGTAAAGTACTGGTCAAGTAAAATGCTGATCATAAAATGCTGGTCAAACACGTTTCAACACACAAGGTGTCTTCTTCAGTGACCAAAAACAAAGGCAGCTTGTTGAGTATTCTATATAAGGTTTTCTAATAGAATGCCCTACATAAGATAGCCAGTTCATCAATTTGCAACGATTTCAGTCTTCCTTGAGTTGCCTAAATGCCAGTCTTAAAGCAGCTGCTAGTTGTTGCAGTTTAGCAAGTGTACATGCATGTTCTGGCAAACACATGCACATGGACATGAGCTGCCAGTGGCAGCTATTCTGTCAGGGCAACCAGAGTCACTGTGAGATGAAGCATATTCTGTTTAACATCCTTAAAACTTTGCAGTTAATCAACTGGTATGCAGGAGACGTGATGTGCATGGTGCAGCACTAAAAAACAAAAACAAAAACAAATGACCACTAGTAGCACATCCAGTTTATAAAATGTTATTAAAAAATAAATTCTAAAATTTAAAATCTTATAGCTTAAAAAAAAATCTAAACATATACATTATATATGTATATGTTTGAAATTTTTAAAGCTATAAAATTTTTAATTAAAAAAATTCTATAGAAACGTATAAACTGCCTATGCTACTAGTGGTCGTTTATTTTGTTCTTTACGACTAAAGTATTATGATAAGTTTAAAGTACATTAGTGTTATAATTATGATGGCATATCCCTCTTTTTATTTGTGGCATATTAGAGGGTGTGTATAACTCACTAAAGCTCTTTTTAAAAACACACTAGTCAAAATCAAGATTACAGCCCCAGCATTAATAGCAGTAACCAGGGAAAGCTTGTCTACATCCTATCTGAATTCTGAGAAGGGAGGAACATGGAGCGAAGGACCTTCCCATCAGAACTGAGGGCAAGTGGGTGGGTGAGAAAGACAGCAGGAGTGGAAGCATTCCATACGGTACAAAGATGGGGAAAGCAAAGGACTAGATCATGGCAGAAAACAGAAGGAGGAAATCAGGGAGCACACTGCCAGTTTTGATAGGCCATGGCTCAGAGGTAGAGCACCTGGGGTAAAGAAGGCCCTAGCTTCCGTCTCAGCCACTTCCTGTTCAAAGAAACATAGTAAGAGGGCAGGGAGAGGCTTCCTTCTGTGCCCCTGGTGAATCACTGCCCATCAGAAGAGACAGAATTGAACTAAATGGGTCAATGGCCTCACCTGGCATTTGACAGCTTCAGATGTTCATAGAAAAAACAATAAAATAATCCCAATAATCGTTGGGATCCCATGTTGCACAGATGGGTACCAGGATGACAGCTGCAAAGATCTTGTTGTCAACAGGTTTAAAGCAGTTACAGCTAATCGCTTATAATTTGGCCAAGACTATTTTGGCAAGATGACTTCCATAAAGTTGTTTTTTGGGGTGGGGGTGCTTGGGGGTGTAGAAATCTGTTTCTTGACATACATTGTGGATTGCTTCATGCATCACACTCAACCAACTCTGATCTGCCTCTCTCAAACGGGAAGCCACCAACAATCCCATGTTCTGAGGAGCGTACCTATACAACTGGAATGTTTTCAAACACCTGTTTGTCATATCCACAGTTCACATTTAAAGTGTTCAAACAGAGATCTCAGATCTCAGAAGTGTACTGTGGAGAGGAATAAAGATCCCTTTACTTGACCAGACAGAACCAGGCATTTTGAAAAACTTAATCCTGGCCTGCAACACAGACTGAATAATAAAGATTTCTTTCTGAAATAAAGAGATTTTTATGCAGGAAAAAAAACTCATTCTGCTGGTACAAATATTGTAAAAAATAAATTTGCAAAAGACTAGAAAGCTTCCAAGTATGTACAGAGAAAGGTTATATACCAATTGATATGTTAAATGAAGGTTTTATTTTTAAATGACTAAAAAAACAAGGGCCCACTATGGAGGGACAGCTAGGCACCAGGATATCTGTGGCTCACTGCATTCCCAGTGTAAACGGCTGCTACGTTAAAAACAGCAGTGCCGGCAGTAGCGGCAGCAGCGAGGCGCAGATCTTAAAGAACAGCCGACCATAATACAGTACCAAGTGGGTGTGTCGCTGTCGGAGGGCCGTCAGACACATGTTTTCTGTGTGCTCTCCTGAAGAGGAGGGGAGAGAGCAGTGGAGACTCAGGCAGGTGCAATGGGGAGGGGGAGGGGTCCAGAGACAAAGGCATTGGGTGAATGTGTGTGTGGGGAGGGGGGTGAGGACCACAAAGGAGGAAGTCAAATTAAGTTGAGCTTTGCGACACAATTTCCTACTGCCCTAGATTCCCTGCCAGCTGATCTGCAGCAGCAAGGTTCATTTGGACAGACACTGCAGCACTGAGATGCTGGGTTCCCTATACATTTTCCATACCCACTCAGTCAGTGGCTTTTCCTCCCCCTGCCTCCTTTTCTCGATTCTCGCTCACTGTATGGTTTTGCTCACATTGCTAAGAGCAACTCAGGTCCTCAGTCTATTTTGGCTCGAGACCTTCATAGAATCACAGAATAGTAGAGTTGGAAGGAGCCTCTAAGGCCATCGAGTCCAACCCCCTGCTCAGTGAAGGAATCTTCCTTAAAGCATCCCTGACAGCTGCCTCTTGAATGCCTCTAATGTGGGAGAGCCCACGACCTCCCTAGGTCATGGGTTCCATTGTCGTACTGCTCTAACAGTCAGGAAGTTTTTCCTGATGTCCAGCCGGAATCTGGCTTCCTGTAACTTGAGCTCTTCTGCATTGCAAAGAAAAACGTCAGAGCAGTTGAGCCACCTCAATAGGAAGCTTCCCTTGGGCGAATCCTAAACTGAAAAGGGGGCACTGGAGAACATTCCGTGCCCAATTCCCTCTTATGGTTCTCACGATGGGATTTAACCAGGACCGTCTGTATACTATGATTCTGCAAAAGCACAGCATACGGTATGGGGACCAGAATTCTGCTTCCTAAGAATCTGAGCACTTTCTCCTTTTTTAAAAAAAGCAGGTTTCTGCAGAATTAGGGTGACCCTATGGAAAGGAGGGCAGGGCTCATGTATCTTTAACAGTTTTATAGAAAAGGGAATTCCAGCATGTGCCATTTGTATGCATGCAGCACCTGATGAAATTCCCTCTTTTTCACAATACTTAAAGCTGCAGGAGCTATACTAGAGTGACCAGATACAAAAGAGGGCAGGGCTCCTGCAGCTTTAACTGTTGTAATGGAGAGGGAATTCAAGCAGGTGCTGCATGCATACCAATGACACCTACTGAAATTCTATTTTCTATACAACTGTTAAAGATACAGGAGCCCTGTCCTCCTTTCCATAGGGTCACGCTAAATGAGAATTAAGAATTCTTCCTTCATAAAAATGGGTAGTTTGGGAGAGGGGAAAATACACGCCTCCAAACTCTGGCATCAGTCTCCATCTTGTGAATCAGTACCCTCAAATGGCCCACTCCCTGGCCTAGGGTGAGCCATATCATTTTCTTTGCTTTTATTTTGGTATAGAGATGTTTTGTTTTTAAAAGAAAGCAGAGCAAGCATGCAGGCAGGCAGGCAAGCAAGCAAGCAAGCAAGCAAGCAAGCAAGCAAGCAGAGAGACAAGGAAGTAAAACACACAGAGAGAGAAGGGTCAGCAAATTATGGCCACAACCCCTTGCATCCCACTGAATAGAGTGATGCTTACTTCCAAGTAAACATGCATAGCAGCAGGCTGCAGAAGGGGGGCACTGCTTGCCCACCTGCCCTACCCCTTTGGGTGGTAGTGAAGATTGGGACCTCCAGACTCAATTTCTGTCGCCAAGCAAAGGATGCAGCAATTGGGGCTGATGGCCCCACAGAGGGAGAGTGGGGCAGGTGAGCAAGCAGCAGTGGTAGCTTCTTCTTTTGCCCACTGTCTCTGCTTATTTGCTGCTCTCTGGGCAACCGGCAAACAAGGGGAGGGTCACATCCTACTGCCCACCCTCCAAAACCTCCAATGTACACTATTTATTTCTTGCCAGATTTGAGGCTTGCAGCCACTAAGCACATCCATCATTTTCTCTTGTTATGAGCTTAAATAAGTAAGAGAATGGGCACAAGACGGTAAAGGAGAAAGATATGTGAGAGGGGTGTGGTGAGAGATGAGGGGGAAATTTGTACAATAAAAAAAGAAAAGTGGGAGCCTTGTTGCAGGTTAGTGTCAAAGGTGGGTCACGGGGTGAAAATGTTGAAGAGAGCTGCTTTGGAGGGCCTGGCAGGTGGGCTGGGAGAGGAGAGCGGCCAATGCTGTTGTGCACAGCTGCCCCCGTTACCCACGCTGCCCCCTTTTCCCTCCTAAAGCACCTGCTTCTCAGCCCCAGAAACAGTGGGAGATGTGCCACAGGGCATCCTCTGCAGACCCTTGAAAGATCCCAGTAGGGCTTTATGTCTGAACTCTCTTTCACAACCCCTGTGGGGATCACAAGAGCCCTTTTCAAGTGTACCATTTGCATGAAGCCTACATACTTATACCAGGACATATATAAGCTCCTAAATGGGGGCTGAGGGGTCCCTCCATTTTCCAGCATACTGGATCATTTGAATATGTGTTTAGGTGTATATGCATAGCCTAATGCAAACACTATTGCTGAACATATGGAAGTTGGGTGGGGTGTGTGGTGTAACCTTGTTCACTTTTGCCCAAATGAATGTATGAAAAAGGCCAAGCCCTCAGGGAAAGCTGGTTTTTGTTAAGTTTTCTGATACAGACATGCTACAGAGCCAACCGGGAAGCAGAACCTCTTAAGGCCCTCCATGTCCTGAGGGGAATGTTGAGGGGAGGCTGGTTGGCCCTTCAGAACATTCCAGAAGGGAAATGTGTGACCCAGCTTCTGAGGCGGTGGTGCTTCCACCTGAGGTAAACTTGTGAGGTAAAACAGTGCAATCAACAGACACAACTGTATAGATAACAGGAAGAGCCTTAGTACAAGGCGGGCTGAAGAAGGACGGGAGATACGTATATATAAACAAGTTTCAGAAGACCAAATTAACATGGTCCCATGTCATAGCAGAAGCCTGCTAAGGCTAAGGAAGCCCCCTCCCTCAGACTTCTTCCTCAGAATCCCCTCTCAGGGCCTATTCACACATTATGTGTTTTTAGTTATACAGTTAGGGTGAATGAAGAAAGATGTAACAAATTAAGTATGGTGTGGAAGTGGTGCAATCATGCCCTGATTTCTTCCCCTGCATTTATTTATTTTAATTAATTAGTTAATTACATTTCTATACTGCCCAATAGCCAAAGCTCTCTGAGCAGTGCCAGAGGGCTGCATTACTTGGCTAATCATTGGGGGCCACTTACGTCTAATGGCTGGAGCTAAATTTGAAAGTGGTCAGGGCCACCAACTCCTCTCTCTGTCTCTGTCTCTCTCTCTCTCTCATTCATTCATTCATTCATTCATTCATTCACACACACAAATATCCCATATGTGTTTATACACATTCAGTCACACACACATCTCTTTCTCTCCTTAATGCTTAGCTCTTCCCTGAGGGGAAACGGATGGGGGGGGGGGGAGATCATGGGGAGGGGTGGTTTAACACACCTACCTCGCTTCCCTCCCCTGCTCAAGATGCAACCTGGTGGTTGGAGACCTGGAGGGCCAGATCCGGCCTCCACCGCAATTTGAAGTGTACATTTGACAAACGCGAAGTGTGTATGCAACAAACCCAGCTTTGCAAACACAAGTGCCACCCATATATGCCTGCTTCACACATGTGTGTACACAATTTCCATATGATTACTGTACTCTTGAAGACTAGCAGCTGAGGATTATGTCTGCAGATGGCGTGAGGCAAAATGGAGATCCTGTCTATGGTGACCCATTTACACATGAGTCATCGCTTGATTTTGTAATCAATAGCCATCAAGCGATGAACAGGATTTGGGGCAGGGGAACACTCTCTGTTGAATGTCATCTGGGAGTTGCTACTTCCATTTTATGAAAAGGCCCCCAGAATTCTCAAGATGGGCCTTAGAAGGTCTCCAGCCCAGCTAACTCTCAGAAAAATAAAATTTCTAGGGCTAATCTCCAAAGAGGTTGCATTTATTGGTGAGATCCCGAACCGAAGTTTGTTCAACGTTTTCCCTGAAGCACTATGTTTATCCTATTTATGTTTACTCAGAAGTAAGCCCCACTGTGTTCAGTGGGGCTTCTCCCAGGATGTCCTCTGGTCTGGGGCCAGATTGAGGCAGTTTCTGTGATGCCACACTCTGCAACTGATGAGAAACTAGAAGTGGCTCGCTTGGGTATGTGGCAAAAGCCAGTCCCAGGCCCTGGCTAAAGCTTCATCCATGTTCTGGCCTGATGCATGCATGTGATGCAGGAAGGGCAGGGTTTTTGCCACCTTCACCCTCAAAGTCAAGGGTCATAATTGCATCACTCAAACATGGTTTCTCTCAGGAGTGGGTGGGACTGATTTCCCATGTAACTTCACCCACTTTGGCAGGAAAAGTCCTACCTAAGTTGCATGATGCTATCATCACATCATTAACATTACATAGATGGAGCTTCATGACACCCTCTTGGCTCCAGTTTCCTCCTGAGTCCCTTGGCTCTAGTCAGAGGCTCCCAGCACCCTCGGGTCCCTTCTCATGATAGCTCCAAGAGTCCTTGCTATCAAGACATCAGATCTTACAAGGTTGTATCCAGAGCTAGTCATGCTTTGAGCAGACCCATTAGTCATGACTTCCTTGTCCCATTGATTTTTACTGGTCTACTCCAGGCATGACTAAGTCTGTATCCAACCCTCAGAATCTTCAAGATGATCTATGCATTCAGAAAAATCATGTGGTACACTCCTAGGAGGGCTGTACTGTTTCATAATGTAAGGACAATCTCACAACTGAATGCTTGAAAGTGTAAAAATAAAGACTCCCTGTCTATAGAAAACTAGCACGTCAAAGAGAAAGCAAGGAACCTTCCTCTTTTATGTTCTACATTTCCACAGGCAGGGATTTATTTCTTTTTTTTTTTACATGACATAGCACTCATGACTCACTAGCTGCATTCTGAAGTGATAGTCGGTTATATCACATGAAACTCTTCCTTACGTTCCATCACACGTTTTAAGACCAACCCATTGCACCCATTATCCATGCACCAAGGCTAAGTAGAAACGGCACGTGGAGGCTTTCTCACTACTATGGAATTGTTTTTCTCTAGAGACTCATCAAAGGATGCTTCCAGACAGACAGCTCCTAGTGCTACCAATCAAAGACATTGTACAGCTATTCTCCCTTTTCTTTCTTAACAGAAAGAAAAAAAGTCAGAAGAAGTGGATGGAAAACATAGGATAGTTACAAGTTGAAGATGTTGTGTCATCTGGACCTTATGCACCCACTCCACTGATAGAAGACTTTTAATGAGGCTGGGTGATTGCCAAATAAAACCTCGTCTGGAAGCATCCAAAGGCTGACCTGAAGTGGGTTCCACCCCCAGAAACATCATTAAACCTTCCTGTTCAGACTGGCTTTTTTCCAATTAGGTATTGGGCTAATTAGATCTATTTATGCATACTTTATATCTGGGTATCTTTATCTCACACCTTTTTCTTATGTAGCATTTTTCTTATGTTCTGTTCCCTGCCCATGAGCTGTTGGGATGCAGATCAATGTATATAATTATATAATTAGGGTTGGAGGTCAAGATGTATAATTGAATAATTATTAATTAAATAAAGAGACCTTCGCAGATGCCTTTACTTAGAATATGGACTTATCTTACATCCTTTTTAAAACCCCATAAATTGAAGAGCCAGGTTCTTTTGCTACACAGTGATTAAGTCAAGAGCATGCAAGTAGTTCTTTTTAAAACATAGTTCCCATGGAATATGCATAGGGACCAAGCACAACTTTATTTCTTATGGCATCTTTCCACAAACCAGATCCATTCTGGTGCAGAGGGGTGGAGGTTCCTTGACTTTATTCCTATAATCGAACATGCAGTGCATGGGGTGGAAATCACATATATTGTCACTGTTCTTTGAAGGGCATTAGAAGAAAGTCAGTGGGTATTTATACCAGTGTAGCCTGCTGATTAAAATGGAACCTTAGCAATGTCACTGAATCACCCCCTTTAATGACAAATCATCCCAATGTACCTTGATTGTTGACGAAAGCTATTTAAACCAGAGGAAAGATACACTTGTATTTAAACGGGGAGTGGATTAATACAGGCCAAACATACACTTGGAGCAAGCAGAATGTTTGTATTTTTATTTCTCCAACAAGGTGTTTTTAAAGTGAACCCCCATCTTCTCTCTCAGCTTAAGTCACCCCCCCTTTTGTACATATACACACGCTGCCAAGAAGTGTAATATTCCTAAGTCTGTGGATGCTCTGGAAATCCTCTGTTCTGTAGAGACATCCAAAATGGAAGTGTTGCACAATTGCAAAACAAGATGCTGCTATTGTGTTCCATGGGGAAACTCTGTTGACCCACACCCAATAGGCGAAGGGTGGGTGTGGGTGTTATTGGCATCGTGCACTTAGAAAAGGTTGACAGACTAGAATGACAATTCCTCAAGGTGAGGGATGAATTTCCTCCCATTGATTAGAATAATAATTCATATGTATGGGATGGATCCTAAGTGTATGTGCAACAGCACAGTTTAGCCCTTTTCCTCGTGGAGTGGGATTGTTTTTGCACTACCCAAGAAACTGGAACTAAGAGAGATGAATTGACAAGGGCCTGAGACAGAAGTAGTGTTATCTGCATTTGGCAAAATGGATTGGTTGGATTTTCCAAAGACACCCAAAAGTAGGCCCCATAGAGAACAATGGGGCTGAGAACTCTTTCTTTGTTGAGGTGAGGGGATGTTGTAAAGGCCTTTTCAGAGCCAGACTTCAGGAATCTAACCTTTCCCAAGTGATGCAGGCGCCAGTAGTTCCATTTGGGGCCTTGTGAATTCACCTCTCTTGAGTTCCAGGTTTTTGGGTGATGCAAAACATAATCCCACTCCATGGAAATTAAAAAAGAAGATATGAACAATGCTGATCCACATGCACTGAAGATCTGCCCCTTACATATTTATTAGGGTTCTAACCAGTGGGAAGAAATGCATCTCCCCTGCTGAACAACAGCCATTCTTTTCTGCCAGCCCTTTCTAAATGCACTGCTGTACACCATGCTGATAACGCACACCCCTTCGCCTATCAAGTGTGGGTCAGCAGGGTTACCCCAGAGAACACAATAGCAGCATCTTGTTTTGCAGCCATGCATCACTTCCATTTTAGATTTGGATTAAAAGGTTGCTTTCTTTAAAAAAAAAAAAAAAAAAAAACCCAGCCACCCTTTCCACACACATCCAAGAATCCAGCATAATTAAACAAAGAGAGGCCCGTCTTTCGCTGCAATGCACCTTGTGAGTTCTCTGCCTGCGCTAGTGTGGAGCATCTGGGCAAAAACAGGACTTGTGTTTGTGTGTCAATGTGGACAATGAAAAACGAGGTGGAAACGAGGAGGTGTATGCCTTCAGTGGTAGCATGCACACACCCTCCATGTGTTGTTCTGTGCACTCTTTCTTCATTTTTCTTTGCAGAGGTTGTGAATGAACTCTAAGTGACTCTGCAAACAGGGGAGGGGTTGTGTGTGTGTGAGAGAGAGGGGGGGAGCTTTACAACCAGGTCAGTGCTGATGCAGAGTCTCAGAAAGGTGCTGCTTCGTTTTTGAGGGGTCAGAGACAGTGGGGACGAGGGTCATCTTTATGCTGCAGGAGTGCGGCTAATGGGCCCCAAAGCCTGACACAGTGCACTCCTTTGCAGGAGGAAGACCCTGCCACTTCCATTGTTCCAATAACAACATGCTTCTGATTTTAACAGCAAATTATTCTGACTTTACTCCTCTACCCTGACGCTCCTGCCACCCTTCCACAATTCAGCAGCATTATTCAATCTTAGAAAACAATTCTCAATTTCCTTTCTCCCCCGCCCCTTCCCACAGGCACCATAAAACTCCCCCTTACATGGCACATACGAATTGGGAGTTGCAACCACATTTCCAAAGGTGTCATGATACCAGCATGGAGGTAATCACGATGTACAACAACAACAACTCTATGTGGCCACCCTCTCCTTTTTAAACAAGGGTAACTTTAGCACTCTCTGACATCCTTGTGTTGATGGAGGGGGGCAAAGACAATTTCCTGATTGATCTTGGGGTATGGAGAAGATTATAAACATGCATGGGGTCACATACATTTTTTTTTCTGGAGGCCTTCAGCTGTTGTCCATCATGCAGCAAGGACACAAAAGCATTAAGCTTAAAAAAGAAAATAAAAAACACCCACAGGAAAGAAAAGTGTGCGTAAATAAAGCCAAGGCAGGAATTTTAACATCCAGACTGTTCCAAGGGTCATTTTTCCCTCCCCAATCACATGATTCTATAACAAGTTCAACTTTCATTAATCTGTTCTTGAATCCTTCATAGGCTGCAAGCTCTCTCTCACCTCCTCTCTGTACCCACCCACTACCAGCCACTGTTACAGTCCAGAGGAGAACCACACCCCCTTTTGCTTCCAGAAATGCACCCAACAAAAGGGGGGATTTTCTCAGCCTCTCCCACAATCTCCCTAGTACTGGCCCACTGAAAAGAGTGAGTGCACCAAATCCTCAAGACTAAGAATTAATATTTGCAACACCAGAGACACAATCTATAGATCTGGATGCAATTAAAAGTAACAGGCATGTTCTCACAAAGACGCAGGACTTCCGATTTTGCATCTCCAATTGTTGAACAGTGTGTATGTGTGTGTGTGTGAGAGAGAGAGACAGACAGACAGAGAGACAGAGCATCAGCAACTTTTTACCATTTCCCCCCCTATAAAATAATTTTATTTTATATTCAGTTAAGAAGGCAAGAAGGGCAGATCTGTTTTATTCCTATGGCGCATGGTGTGTGTAGGATTTCCAATCCTTTCTTAAAAGGTATTCATTGACTTTGCGCTAGGAAATGATGCCTGATAGTGAAGGAACTCCCCCCCCCCCCATTTCCACCCCCTGCAGTGGCCATTATTCATCTTAAGTGTGGGATGGGAAATTTAACAAATGGCCCTAGAAATTATGTATACAATGCATAGAAAGCTACAAGGTGTTTGAGTGAATGAAACGGGGGAGAGGAGCACTATTTAACTTTGGACACCGGTTTCATTCATGGGCCTTTCTTCTTCCACTGCAGGACAACTTAAAGGAGGTTAAGGCATCTTAGCAGGAGCAAACAACGGTTTTGTGATGCCTGCAGAGTTTTAACTTTGAGGGAGGGGAGATGGATGGTGGATGGAAGAAACGAGAGAGAAGGGGGGGGGGTGATGAAAGGGAAGTCTCAAAGAAACTGGAGAGTGGGGAACAGAAGAAAGGCATACGGGAGGGAGAGAAGAAGCAGAAAGGCCAGAGACGTCCAGCGAAAGAAAGAAAGAGCCAGAAAAGAAACGGAGCGAGAAGGGCAAAACACCAACGCAGGAAAGCAAAGCGGGGGGGGGGGGGAGGGAGAAGTGGGGTGCTGGATGGAGGGCTTAGAAAACGGGTTGCAGAAAGGGAAGATGTGCTGGAAATACGTGGCGGAAGGAGGAAAGAGGAGCGGGATGGTGGAAACGCAGCAAAACAAGTGCAGCAGGCGCAGAGCGGACTTATTGGAGGCACAAAGGAAGGAAGGAAGGAAGAAAGGAAGGAGGGAGGGGAGACGGCCGTCAGTGGAAGGGAGGGAACGGTGGGACTTGGGACAAAGGAGCGTGGAAAAAAGAGGGAAAGAAAGAACCAGCGGAGAAGGAGAAAAGTGAGACTTGAAAGACGGGGGGAGGGGGGAGGCGAGTGGCATTGACAAAGGCTGTTCGAGGCAGCGGGGAGCAACGCGCCCTGCTCGCTGGCTGGCGGGCGGGCTGCTTGGCCGGGGGTGCGCCATGGCGCAGACAATGGGCGCCGAGCGCGGCCCCCTCGTGCGGTCCCTCGCGCCCCGTCCTGCCCGGCGCAGCGCGGCGCTCACCTTGCCTGCCCACGATCTCGGCCACGTGTTCGGAGCTGGGCACCGGGACGCATTCGGTAGTGTTGGAGCTGCTCTTGAGGCGCAGCTCGGCTTCTTTGTACAGCACGCAGAGCTTGCCGGCCTCGGCGGCGCCGGTTGGAGGCGCGGGCGGCGGCGGCGGCGGCGGGATTGCCGCCGCCGCCGCCGCGGAGCCTTTGGGGACCGCCTGCGACGGGGGCTGCTGCTGCTGCTGGGCTGAGGCTGGCGGCGGCGGCGGCGGCAGGGGCGCTTGCTGCTGGGGCGGTGGCGGCGGCGGCGGCGGCGGCGGCGGCGGGGGCTGCGCCGGCTGGTTACTGGTGGTGGCGGTGCTGCTGTTGTTGTTGCTGCTGTTGCTGTCGTCCGCCGTCCCGCCGCCCCCCAAGGCCGAGGCGGAGGAGGAGGAGGAGGGCGCGGCGGCGGCGGCCGAAGGTTCCCCCAAGCCCAGCAGGCAGAGCTGGTCCAGGGCCAGCTGCAGCGCCCGGTCATCCTCCAGCAGCGCCCTGTCCTTGCTGCTTCCCGGGAAACAGCCCAGATCCCCGAAGCCCCCGTTCCTTTCCATTATCCCTGACACTACCAGGCTAGGCATGGCTAACAAAGGCTGGGGAGAGAGGGGGTGGGGGGGGGCGCGGCGGCGGCGGTGGGATGGTGATGCTGCTGCTGGAGCTGCTGCTGGGGCTGCTAGGGCTGCTGCTGCCTCTGCTCCTGGGATGGGAGGGGGCTGGGCTGGTGGGAGAGGAGGAGGGGGAACAAAGAGCCTGCGAGGGAGGAGGAGGAGGAGAGGCACAAAGAGGTGGCGGGAGGGGGGGAGACGAGAGGGAGAGGGAGAGAGACCCCCGCCCACCTCCCCTCTTTCCCGTGTTGACCAAACCCCCTTTCCCCGCCGCTCCTCTTCCCTTCTCTTGTTTCGGTCCTGTCTGCTGCCTCTCTTTTTCCCTCGGTCCCTTTTCTGTAACCTGATCCTTCTGCCCACTGTGGATCTCGTCGCACGAAGATCTCCCCGTTTTCTTTCTTTCTTTTTAATGCTCTTGCTGCTCTCCCAGACCCCGCCTGGCTGCCGAAGGGGGTGTGGAGACGGAGGGAGCAGCGGCGGCGGCGGCAGCAGGAGGAAAGAAATCCAGCCAAACGGAAAGTCGACCCAACCTGCCCCCACCCGACCCCCGCACCTCCGAAGCAAACGAGCCAAGAGCCAGCGAGGGCACGGCAAGGAAGGGCCGGAGCCAGCCGCGGCGAGGAGGCGAAGGGGAGCCGGCCGTGGCCGCCAAAGCAGCAGGGGATGGGGGGTGGGAAGCCTCTTTTGTTTTAAATTCCCTGGCTGCAGCGTGAAACTGACACTCAGGAAGAGGCCCGGAGGCTGATGGGAGATGTAGTTTCGCGGGGCTGGCGCGCACACCCCCTTTTCGCTCTCCCGCTGCCGACGGACTGAGTGTGCTCGCTCGAGGGGCACGGGGGGGGGGGGTGAGGAGGAAAGAGAGAAATGCGGAAGGAAACAAAGAAAAGTGTGTGTGTGTGGGGGGGGACACTTAACGAGCAAATAGGAAAGGAAGTGGTCGCTGCCAGGGAAAGGGGAAAAAAAGCGAACGTGGAAATAGACACGGAGACCAGCCAGCAAGAAGACGGAACGCGCGCCTTTCCCTATAGCTCTTCGGCTAGAAGCCGCCCCCGCCCCGGGAAGGAGGACCAGATATGGAAAGGGGCTGCAAGGGTAAATCCAGGGTAACATCCCTTGGCACCCAACACGGAATGAAGCGTAACCCAAGCTGGGGATGTGGTTTCCTTGGAGAGACCCACCTGCGCATGTGACCACGAGCAAGGAGGGCCGAACAGAAGTCCTGGGCTGTGCGGCCAGCAACTTCAATGGAGCCCAAGAGGCACTCTTCTGTGCAGTTGGTCGCATATGAGCAAAGGGTGCAGGTTCTTTCTCAACAGTCAGTGTCCAAACACTTATTACCTTCAAACAATCATCTCCCAAGTCTAGGGCTCCTTCCAGACAGCGGGGCTCCTAGCGCTGCCAATGAGAAGGTCTTGTGCAGCTATTCTGCCATTTCCCCTCACGACGGATGTTCTGCAGTAAGAAACAAGATGGAAGATGCGGTGGGAAAACACGGGAGGGTTATGAGTGGAAGGCAACATTGTCTGGACAACCCCACCCCACCTCACCCGTAGAATTCCATGGACGAAGCAGGGCCCCATAGAAGCCTGGCCTAGAAGCAGCCACAGAAAACACCTGTTCCTTGTTCTTCCCCTCATGCCACCCCCTTCCCAATCTGTATCATGTTGTGTTCTGGTTCAGAGCATCCTTGTAATGTTGATTCCTTTTAAACATTCACACAATCACTTGGCAGGGAGGAGCCCAGTGTGGTGAACCTGTTGTGTGAACCCTCCCAAGAACTGCTGCTCCTCGTGGCCTGAGAAATCTTTTGGCCACACACAGACACACACAGCCCTTAGCTCCGGACTAACTTCAGCATGAAGTAATGTAGCCACCATGTGGTTTTTGTTGTTTTTTTTAAACCCACAATACCATGATTTGCCCCTGAGAGATTTGTCAGGATCAGTGTGGGACTTCAACCAGGAGCCTCTTGGCAGTGTCCAGGAAAGCTTCTCCCATAAGAAATGTGTTCATCTTTAAGGAACCACAAGACCCTTAGTTGTTTTCACTCTGAGAAAGGCAGTAAGTTCATCCGGGTCCAGAATGATTTCAGTTGCAAAAGAGAGAGCCCATCGTTACCCTTAGACTTTGGCTAGGAATGCTCCCTGCTCAGGCCCAGACTCAGGCATGTGGCTCCCTGGTGTCCCCGCAGGTGCCTCTGCCTATTTATTGCCACCCCTCCCAGTCTGCTTGCCCATCCCCCCCACATTGCCAGTCTCCATCCATAGCTCTTGGACTGGGAGTGGTGTGTGTCAGGAGATGGCCCTGTGCACCTCGAGGTGTGATGGCTGGAGGAGGCAGAAGAGCTGTTGGCACTTCTGGCTGGGAGGTTCAGGGCCAGGCTAGACGAGACATGACATGCGTGCTTGAATTTCATGTTATCTGGAGGTTTATTTAAAGCAGCAATGGCGATTGGGATTGCAGCATATGGGGGAGGGGGGTGAACCTTTTGCCGCAGCCCACAGTCCTGACCAAAATTACAACAACAACAACAACAACAGCCCCTGCTCCAGGGAGGATTTTAGTGAGACTGCATGTTACCCCCTTTTCTGTATACCATGATCCCAGTCCTGATCTGAGATGTCTGCAGCTGCTATTTAAAAACACATGTCTAGTTAGCATCATACAGCAGCCCTTAATTCTCCTGGCCCAAGAAATCAAGTGCTACGAGAGGGCCAATTCACTGCCATCAGCAATATAAAGATCCTCAAGGCTGCCAACTTCCTCAGCCTGGGCAACTGTTGGCTCTTCTCCCTCTTTGCACCAGATGACTGGACTGCCTACTGTTTGCCCACCTCCACAGTACCTAAGGTCTGCCTGATTCCAACCAATGACTTCTCGGCCACTTGTTTGACCCTCCACCTGAGGCTGTGACCAATCCTGTCAGGGCTGATACCAGACTAAAGTGTGTATATCACTGTCAGCTGCCACTGGTGGGGAACAATGATGATGTCTTAGACACAGAGGTGGGCAACTTGTGGCCCTCCAGATGTTTATTTATTTATTTATTTATTTATTACATTTGTATACCGCCCCATAGCCGAAGCTCTCTGGGCGGTTTACATAGGATTAAAAACAATTAAAAACAATATACAAAAATTAAAACAGCAAAAACATACAACATACACACAATCTGTACATTTAAAAACCACTTCAACACTTCAAAAACTACAAAAACAAAACAAACCCAGGCTCCTCAGATATTGCCAAATGCCTGAGAGAAGAGGAAAGTCTTGACCTGGTGCCGAAAAGATAACAAACAGGGAGATCGTTCCACAATTGGGGAGCCACCACAGAGAAGGCCCTCTCTCTTGTTGCTGACCTCCGAGCTTCCCTCGGAGGAGGTACTCGGAGGAGGGCCTTAGATGTTGAACGTAGTGTTCGGGTAGGTTCATGTTGGGAAAGGTGTTCCATCAGGTATTGTGGTCCCAAGCCGTGTAAGGCTTTATAGGTTAAAACCAGCACCTTGAACCGGGCTCGGAAACATACAGGCAGCCAATGCAAGCGGGCCAGAGTAGGTCTTATATGTTCGAACCTACTGGTTCCAGTTATCAATCTGGCCGCTGCATTTTGCACAAGCTGCAGCTTCCGAACCACCTTCAAAGGCAGCCCCACATAGAGTGGCCCTCCAGATGTTTTGGCTTACAGCTCCCACTAGCCCTAGACAGCATAGCTAAAGATGAGGGATGATAGGCCAAAACACCTGGAACACCCCAAATTGCCTTAGACCATCAAGAGGAAAAGGCTATTGTCTTGGTGGCTGCATCTGGTTGGTGAAGCAGAATTGGATGTTTGGTCCGATAGAGCAGCTGGGCTCTTCATATCTAACCAACGAAAGCACACAGACCAAGCCTTACTTTCATAGAATCATAGAATAGTAGAGTTGGAAGGGGCCTACAAGGCCATCGAGTCCAACCCCCTGCTCAATGCAGGAATCCATCTTAAAGCATCCCTGACGGATGGTTGTCCAGCTGCCTCTTGAAGGCCTCTAATGTGGGAGAGCCCACGACCTCCCTAGGTCATGGGTTCCATTGTCATACTGCTCTGTCAGGATTTTTTTCCTGATGTCCAGCCGGAATCTGGCTTCCTGTAACTTGAGCCTATTATTCCGTGTCCTGCACTCTGGGATGATCGAGAAGAGATCCTGGCCCTCCTCTGTGTGACAACCTTTCAAATATTTGAAAAGTGCTCATATCTCCCCTCAATCTTCTCCAGGCTAAACATACCCAGTTCTTTCAATCTCTCCTCATAGGGCTTTGTTTCCAGACTCCTATCATCCTTGTTGCCCTCCTCTGAACACGCTCCAGTTTGTCTGCATCCTTCTTGAAGTGTGGTGCCCAGAACTGTACGCAATACTCAAGATGAGGCCTGATCAGTACTGAATAGAGGGGAACCAGTACCTCATGCGATTTGGAAACTATACTTCTATTAATGCAGCCCAAAGTCAAAGCTTTATACATGGGAGGGCCTAGAGCTTAGCTGAGAGGTCATTTGCTTTTCATTCAAAAGGCCCCTCCCTCACCAGTCCTTGGCATCTCTGGCTAAAAGCATCTCCAGCACCCAGGCTGAGAAACACCCTTTTCCCCTGGGACCTTGGCAATCCCATGCCAGTTGGAGTAGACACTACTGAGCTAGATCAAGGGTGGGCAGCTTTCAGGCATCAGGGGGGCACATTGTCTCTCTGGATGCCAGTGGTGCTGCCCCCACGTGCCATGATGCCATCCACAGCCAACATTCAGCAGTACAGCAGGAGGGGGAAAAGTTGTTTTAAAAGGGAAATTGGTTTACTGTAGAATTTCAGCACTACAGTGGTAGCAGCAACAAAATGGGCTATTTTGCTTTCAAATAGCTGCATTTTTGTCACTGCCCATGGCCTGTGTATGTGTGTGCCTGCATGTCCCTGGGCTAGATTGTCCTATGGTCTTGTCTTCTGCCCTTCCAAAGCAAACGTTCCATAAGGAGTCAAACAGGTTATTTTGCAAGGGCAGAAGATGTATGGGTGGCTGATCCCGTAGAGAAATCAGTACATCTAAGCTTATTTCAAGCACCCTCACCTCCAACACAGCACCTATTCCAGCCTTCTCCAACCTGATGCTCTCTAGATACATTGGACCACAACTCACTCCCAGCACTACAAAACAGCTGGGAATTGTAGTCCAACACATCTAGAGGGACATCCAGTTGGGGAAGGCTGGACTACTCTACAGGTGTTCCCAGATCATGTGCATTGGTGCTTGGGTGGAGGGGGAAGCACCAACACTTGTATCACTGCACACAGAATTGGAGCTTAGCCACTGACCTTGAGCCTAAGTTCTGAATAACGCATCTGTAGTGATTAACTGTCCTACCTGCTGTACCCACTTATTTCTGACTAAAGCTGGGTTGATGTTTGGGATCGGAGATGGTTCTATATTGGGGCAAATGGGGCGGCGATCCTCTGCCTCTCCCCCACCCACTTGTGGCAGAGAACCACCCCCACCTACAACCAGGTGCATTTGCACCAATGCAAGGCCTGCAGCTGCCGATTGCCACTCATGATCTACTCCTGTCCTCCTTTGACAACCTCTGTAGAATATTGAGGGAATCTGCCCTGCCCTCTGCCCCACCAGACCCAATGGGCACCAGCTGCCACAGTTTGGGATTGTTTTCAAGCAGACATGGCAAAGGTGAGGAATAGGACAGGGATAAGTGAAGGAGAGACACACCTCACACAAGACATTTTGGTGCTTGGGTCAGAAAAATTCAAATGGCTAATTCAAATTCAACCACACCCACTGGTTAACATGAGACACAATACACAGGAAAGCCCATTCCTTCAAAGTACATGCTCTTCACAAAGATAGGGTTAATCCAGGATGAACCATGGTACCTATGGGCACTGGTTTGAATAGCCAACTCCTGCACGGGGTTGTTGTGCTATGCAAACCCAGTAAGCATGGGTTATGTGACAGTTGAACAACCCTTGCATTAAGCTAAAACAGGCCATGAGTTATGTGAAGGTTGATTAACCATTGCATAACCCACGCTCACTGGACTTGCATGACATGGCAACCTGAGCAGGGGTTCCATATTCAAAATGACAACCACATGCATCACAGCCTCACTGTGAGTTAAATAACCTACAGTGGGCATTGTGTCATGTGAACAGCACCATTGTCACTACCCATGCTCTGGATTTAGGGTGGCCCATAATTCACCAAAGTTATGAATCACCAAAAAAGGGGAAACAAATCACCCCCAAAAATGATTTGCATGAAAAATTGCATGTGCTGATTTATAGGCAAAGATGCAAATTTAGAAATAGTGTGAAAGACCTGAATCATAGAATAATAGAGTTGGAAGGGGCCTATGAGGCCATCGAGTCCAACCCCCTGCTCTATGCAGGAACCTATCTTAAACCATACCTGAAAGATGGTTGTCCAGCTCCCTCTTGAATGCCTCTAATGTGGGAGTGCCCACCACCACCGTAGGTAATTGGTTCCATTGTTGTATTGCTCTAACAGTCAGGAGTTTTCCTGATGTCCAGCCAGAATTTGTTTTCCTGTAACTTGAGCCCATTATTCCGTGTCCTGCATCCTGGGTTGATCGAGAAGAGATCCTGGCCCTTCTCTGTGTGACAACTTTTCAAGTATTTGAAGAGTGCTCATGTCTCCCCTCAATCTTATCTTCTCCAGGCTATGCCCAGTTCTTTCAATCTCTCCTCATAGGGCTTTGTTTCCAGACCCCTAATCACCCTCCTCTGAACACACTCCAGATTGTCTGCATCCTTCTTAAGTGTGGTGCCCAGAACTGGACACAATACTCAAGATGGGGCCTAACTAGTCCCGAATAAAGGGGAACCAGTAACTCGCGCGATTTGGAAGCTATACTTCTATTAATGCAGCCCAAAATAGCATTAGCTTTTTTTGCAGCCACCTCACACTGTTGGCTCATACTCAGCTTGTGATCTACAACAATTCCAAGATCCTTCTCGTTTGTTGTATTGATTAGCCAAGTAGCCCCCATCTTGTAACTGTGCATTTGGTTTCTTTTTCCTAGGTGTAGAACTTGGCATTTATCCCTATTAATTTTCATTCTGTTGTTTTCAGTCCAGCGCTCCAGTCTTTCAAGATTGCTGTGGGATCTCAATGGGGGTTTGGACTCCTCTCCAAGGAAACAATCCAGCAATTCTGCCAGTGGGCACCCTATGCAGTTCTCCTGACGAATGGGCTCTCCAGGAAGGCAAATGCTCCCCACACTGAACCTTTGTGAGGCCTGCAGAAGAGGTGGTGATGAGCAAGCTCCACCGAGGCACAGAGAGCCCAGAAATAATGGGTCAGTGTGTGTGTGTGAGAGAGAAACAGAAGCACTCAAGACCACTGCCTGATGTAGTACAATTCAAGCCTGAAAGGGACCCTCCAGTCTGGTCTGGCTGTTCCCAACTCCACCAGTTGCCTTTCAAACATGAGCAAGAAGACTGGGGGTGGCGGTGGGAGAGAAAGAGAAACGCGTGTAGGTTTGCTCCTCTTCCCAAATCCAGAGATGTGGGAAGGGTTGAGGGGGAGAGAAGAAGCCAATGCATGGGGTTTTCCCCTTATTGAAATGTGGGGGTGACTGAGGGTTGGGAGGGCCTTTTGTTGTAGCTGGAAGGCTCTCCCCTTCTGCTCCTCTTTGAGTCAAAACAGATGTGTCTCTCATGAAATGAGACTGTATGAGCTCATGGAGGAGAGAGAGGATGAGGGACAAAGAGCGAGAGCGAGAGAGTGGGAGTGCGGTGGGCTGGGTGGGAGAAGCAAGCAGGCAGGCAGGCAGGCAGGCCCCCATTGAGAGTCTCCGTGTGCTGCAGGTTCTGGTTGGAGCAACCCTGATCGGCTTCTTCCTCTAGATCAGGAGGGAGGGATGGAAAAAGAGTCATGAGTGGTTGTGCTGTTGACTGAGAAGAACCTACCAGCCAAGCCTTGTGAATTTCACTTGCTTTTTCTTCCATGGCCTTCAGCAGATCCGCTGTTGCCTTCTCGTTGTTGATCCTGCCGTTTGCAAGGGACTTAAGCAGGATACTCTTTCACTCAACGAGGTAAGGCACTGTGTGGAAGGAACTCACTCTTTCTCTGTCTCTGTCTCTCTGGATGCAACTTTTTGCCTGGCTGGCTTAGGAAAGGAGAAAGGGTTCCATGTTTCCCAGCTGGCCTTGGTGCCAAACATTATAGCAAAGCCAGCGAGAGTCTTATGGCACCTTAAAGACGGACAAATAAACAAGATGAATCTGTACTTCGTTCAGGTGCAGCAAGACTCTTTGCTGTTTCTCTTGCAGCAGACTAACACAGCAAACACCCCCCCCCCTCCCCTGAAACAAGAAGCAAAGGGTCTCCGTGCACTTCTGCATATCTGAAATCACTTGGTCAGGCAACTCATTTAGGGCATAATGACTTAAAATGCCAATAACAATCCAATCAGGACTGGAAAGTGGCGGCATTCTGACACACGATCCAAACGCAGCTTGGCATGCTTGCAATTATTTTTACAGGTATTGTTGTTATTACATTGTCATCCAAATACATGGAATTTTATAGAATGTAAACAAAAATTACCAGTCCATTGAACTTACAGTGCATATTTTGAGATCAGGGGAGGCAGCAGGGAAGTGAGAGCAGGGACGCATCAAAAATCTTATGTGTGCTGGAAAAACTGTAATGCATGCATGTGCCAAGTATGCATTCCTAGGCATATGTGTCATGCACACACATGCAGGGGGAACCACAGCATGAACCACAGCATGCATACCTGTTGGCAGAGCCATGTTTGGCGCTGTGCAATGTGCTCTGAGGCCCTGGTTCCAGCTGGCTTTCAAGAAATGCTTTTTACCCTCTAGCTCACTTGAATGTGTGTGTTTTTCCTTAGCTGCACTATGGAATAGTGTATGTAGCACAGATACGGTTTGGCAATATATACACGTTTTGGACTTGAATCTGGAAAGTGGGTGTCTTCAAATCCCTGCATGGCCAGGGGCTCTCTCTTGGGGGCCTTCGATAAACCAACATTGGAGATTCACCATTTTAAGGAACAGAAAGTTGCTTTTCTTTTTTAGAAACAAAACAAAATACAAATACCGAGGAAACTGAATTCTGTGTTTTTGAGGGCACTGTTGTGGATTTGTGGCTGTACTCACAGCAGGACTGGGTCTAGCATTGAGGCTCTAGAATCCAGCTCAATACAGCAGAGGACAGGATCAGGCCACTAATTCTGCAAAATCCATCTGCATCTCCAGGGCCACTGAATGACAAAGGAAGGGATCCAAATGAGCAAATGGAAGTAGGATGAGTGAGGGGATAGATAGATGGATGGATAGATAGATAGATAGACATGCATGCTTTTCATTAAATAGTTAAACAAAACTTTAAGCAATACTTTGACATACAAGTGCTCATTATACTGCATAAACATCCACATTCAGCATTGTAATGCCAAAGTCACACTAGATATAAGGAGTTGCATATTGTATATTTTCAAATGTTGAGACATTACATCTCTCTAGAATTACGTCTGTGTGACTGGTGGTCTGAAGTCATTTTCTTTTTTGTTCACATAGTCAAAATGCGCTTTAACGGCCGGAGCAAAATAAAACTCGCTATTTAACGCGCATTCGATAATGCGCATAATCGGAGAGATAACGCGCCTCTACGCCCGATTTGCGATCCGTTCTTGTAGAGGTAAATTTTTTAAAGTGCCTTGAAAGAGCTTTAAACCTGTCTTGTAGAGGCAGCCTTAATGAAGCTATCGTGCTTGGTAGATTAGGGGTAATTTTGAGGGTGAATGCAGATGCTTTTGGGGGGAGCTTGGGCCACATGGCTTATGAGGGCCCCCTAACTGTCCTGAACATTGGGTCAGTGAGTAGGGAGGGCATGAGGAGTAAGAAAAGGTCCAGGGAGCGATGCATCCTCACCCTAAGTGGTCTGTGCCTGACCTGAGATTATTCCCCAAAGTCTCAGACAGACACTGTTGCAGAGGTCTTTGGGCTTGGCCAGGTCAGAGGTGTCCATTAGTTGGAGGGAGAGAGCACAGCCGTTAGCCGGGACTGATCTTGTGCCTGCTAAGCAAGAACCCAGAAGGCAGTGGGGCCCTTTAATAGGTCAGGGGCTTTTAAAGCCAGCCACTTGGGGCACCTTGGCCAAGTCTTCCTTGTCAGAGGTGCCCAGTGCTTATGCCAATGGGTGCTACCTGATTAGTAGGTGATGAAGCCATTACAGCAACAAAGATCACCTTGAAACCAGACGCCTTTGCTGTTTTTATTTATTGTGATGTTCCCCCCTGGTCTTCCTGCAAGTTGCTCAGTGTGGCAAGTGTTGTTCTCCCTTCTACTATCACAACAGACCCTGCAAGGTAGTTAGGCTGAGAGATTGTGAGTGGTCCAAGGCAGACAGGGCTCACCTGCAAGCACCAGTGAATGGCCACCCTTGGTCATTGCTGGCGCACAGTCAGTCTTGGCTGGCAGCAGGCAGCACTGCTTTCTTCCATCCAGTGATCTCAGCCTTCGCCAACCTGGCCATCTAGCTAGGAATGATGGGAATTGCAGTCCATTTGGAGGGCACCAGGTTGGGGAAGGCTGAGTTACCTCCTTTTGACCAGTCTAAACCCTGCGTTGAGTGAGATCACATTCCACAAACCCTTGCAACAGCTCAGGGGGCTCTGGGACATAGTCCCAGTACAGCCCTCCCCGCCCCGGAGCATGCTGAGAGGTCTGAACCCGTCCCAAGATCTCTGTGGGGCATTCTTTACTTTGCATGCACCCCTCCTCCCCACCCCAACCTTTAGGGCAATTTTGGGGGTGGGATCAAGCATTGCTGGAGCTAGACATGGGAAAGCTACAGCTCTGTACGCGGCTGCTCTGTATGATGAGCCATTGTTAGGCTGACCATCTGAAAAGGAGGACAGGGCTCATGTAACTTTAACAGTTGTAGAGAAAAGGGAATTTCAGCCAGTGTCATTTGTATGCAATTAGTCCCTGGTGAAATTCCCTCTTCATCACAACAGTAAGGTGCAGGCACTATACTAGAGTGACCAGACACAAAAGAAGGCAGGGCTCATGTAACTTTAACTGTTGTGATGAAGAGGGAATTTCACCAGGAACTAATTGCATACAGATGACACTGGCTGAAATTCCCTTTTCTCTACAACTGTTAAAGTTACATGAGCCCTGTCTTCCTTTTCAGATGGTCAGCCTAGCCATTGTCCACTCTGGGGTGGTGCATGATGGGAAACTTAAAATGGCCATTTGGCTCCACCCAGACGAGCACTATTACCGGAGCCAAAGAAGCCTCCCAAAATGGAGGCTGGGGTGAAGGTAGGGTGACCAGATTTTGGGAACCAAAATCCCGGTCACCCCCCCGCCACCCTACCCACCCAAAACAAACCCCCTCCACCGTGCACCCACGCCGCCCGCCCGCCTCGCGCCGCCCGCGCCCACCCGCCCGCGCTGCCCACCTCGCGCCGCCCAGCCGCCTGCGCCCGCACACCCGCCCGCCTCGCGCCGCCTGGCCGCCCGCACACCCGCCCGCCTTGCGCCGCCTGGCCGCCCGCACACCCGCCTGCCTTGCGCCGCCCGCCCGCCCGCCCACACCCGCCCACCTCGCGCCACCCGGCCGCCCACCTCGCAGCCGCCCATGCAGGTAAGTGGGGGGGGCCTCCTCCTCCCGCCTCACGCTCCTTACCTGCAAGGGCGTCCGCTTCCCTCCAGTGCTCGAATCTACTGAGAGACAGGCTTTGCGGCCTGTCCCTCAGTAGAGCGCCAGGTGATGATGTCATCACCTGGCGTGCCACTCTGGAGCAGGCCGCTATGCCCGCTCGCAGTAGCAGCCGGCACCGGTCGGGAGCAGATGTCCCTGCAAGGTAAGTGTGCCTCACGCCCCCCTCCCCCCCGCTCCCTGCTTACCTTGCAGGGATGTCCGCTCCCGACCAGCGCCGGACAGGAGCGGACATCCCTGCAAGGTAAGCACGCCATGCGACCCCCCTCCCCCCTGCCCCCCTGCCCCTCCTGCCCCCCCTGCCCCCTGCTTACCTTACAGGGACGTCCGCTGCTGTCCGGCGCCAGCTAGAACAAGCCCCGGATGGCACAGGGGAGGAGGCTGGAACAACGCGTACACGGAAGTGCGGGCACGCGTTGTTCCGGCCGCCTCCCCTGCACCATCCGGGGCTTGTTCTTGGCCAGCGCAACTGCACTAGCCAATTACAAGCCCCGGATGGTGCAGGGGAGGAGGCCAGAATGATGCGTACCCGGAAGTGCAGGCGCGCGTCGTTCCGGCCTCTTCCCCGGCCGATCTAGGCCTTGTTCTTGGCCGGCGCAGTAGTGCCGGCTAAGAACAAGTCGTAGATGGCACAGGTGAGGCCCAATTTTCCGGACTTTGGGGGATATTCTGAAATTTCCCCCTGGATTCAAATTTGGCCCCCTTATTATGGACTTGTCCAGGGGGATCCGGACGTCTGGTCACCCTAGTGAAGGGGCAGTCAGTGGCACCAGCAGGGCCCCCAAAAGCATAGGTATTGGCCTGGCTGGGGCATATGGGCCTGGCTGCTGCCCAAGGCGGCCAGTTGCTAACATCAGCTATGCTGCTGCACAGACTTTGAGAGTCCTAGTGTGACCTGGTCCATCCAGGCTGCCCCTCAGTTCTCCTGGCCAGGAAGGGCTTCATCATGTCCAGGCTGGGCCTTTGCCTGGCCAACTATCATCTTTCCTGGATCTGACTCTTGGCTTTTTCTCTGGTTCTGCCCTCCCAGCTTTGAGCCCAGCCTCGGGTGCTGGTTGCTGGGTCCCAGCTCCTGACTCCCGCTTAACATCTGCCAAGGGCTGAGCTCTGAGCGTGGTCTTCTCTGGAGGCCTCATGGGCCCTGAGCATTCCTCCCCTCTGAAGTCCAGCACTTTGCACATTGCTTGCACCCACTAAATGGAAGAACTGCAAGACATTCCAACAAAACAAGAACAAAACTTATGTGCAAAACTTAAGAGCACAACTACAGAACAAAACTTTTATGCAGACAAGGAAAGTGCAAGTTTCTGAACATTTGTGGTTTTTTTATGTGGGGGGGGGGTATCTCTGCTTTTGCCAGATCTGTTCTGAGATTTCCTTTGCTTTGAGATCAGCAGTGCTGACAAGGAACCTTCCATGGGGCGAGGAGGGGAACAGCAAGAGCTACTGTCCGGGCTGTCTGGCTGCAGCTTCCTGGCTGCTTGCCTGGAGTGTGGGTGTGCTGCCTTCTGCCTCTGAGGAGGGCAGCCCACAGGACAGCCAGACACCCAACAGCTGCCGAGCCCACAAGTGAGGGACGTCGGCATCAAAACAACAAAGCCAGTAGGAGAGCTGGTGCCAACGGCATGTCCCGGTGGAGGCCGTCCCCTTTGTATTACAGGTGAGCTTGCATTTCAGGCCCAAGACAGCTGGGGTGGGGGCTGGGGGTGGGGGGTGTCTTTTGAGAGGAGATTCTAGAAACAGAGTTACTGTCAAGAAAGGCACACTTGTGGGAGTCCGAGAGTGTGGACAGTTTGCGGCTGTGTGTACATGAGTTTAAGGGTGCACATTCAGGAGAGTGGATTTATTACCCCTCAACTCTGTCATGCTCATATGTTACATATACACCCATGTATGTAATGGGGAATACTGGGATTGCACCTGTTTGCACCTCCCCTGCCCCCAGCGTGCCTTCAGCGAAACCCATGAAAGAGACTGCACTCGTACAAAGTATTTGCACATGCGCTCGGTCCGTGCTGTCAGGGAGCCTGTACAGAGTCTGTGTGTGTTTGCAGCCTGCGGGCCTAAAGCCATGTTGTATGTGAGTGGGTGGAGTCCGTGGTTGTGATCCCATGTTGTCTGTATATACATGTAAAGTCCTAAGGTGACTAAAGGATGGCTTTTCTCCAATTCCCCCCCCCACTCCTTGCAGAAAGATAATATTACAATGTCCTCAACATATGTGGCCATTTACAGCCCAAAGAAAAGGGGAACAGGCCTCCCCTAAGGTGTTTACAGTCTAAGGGCTCCATCACACCTATTCCCCCCCCCCCCGGGTTTGCCTCTGCATTTTTTACCTCCATTTCATAAGTGGGTCAAGCTAATGGTCCCTTGCACGTGGTTTTGTGGTATTGCGCTGCACCGTGAAAACTCCCTTTTGCTTGTTTGCTCTTCCACTCCACCCCTTCTCTCAGAGCACATACCCCCAACAAAGGAAAAAGCGAGAGGACAGCAATACACGGAGGCTTAAGGGCGCATTAAATTCGCTGGGGGAAAATAATCCAGACTTCCCCCACACCAAAATTATATGCTAAACAGAGGAAAAGAGGTGAAATGGATGCAGGACAGGGACAACGTCATGTGAGTCCCATGCTGCAAAACCAGATACAGGACGTGGTGAGAGTGTGTTAAACCACTGGTGTGATGGAGCTTTAAAACTAGACCATGGGGAGAGAACAGGAAGACGGGCGAGGCAAGCATAGCCGGGTAAAGGCTGCTGTTGGCTGAGCTGCCCAATTCTAGTGAGGGGCAGAGAGAATGGATGAGTTAACAAATGAAGGCATGGGGGTTAGGCTGACCAGATAAAATCCAGGTCAGGGCTCATGAAACTTTAACAGTTGTAGAGAAAAGGGAATTTCAGCTAGTGTCATTTGTATGCAATTAGTTCCTGCTGATATTCCCTCTTCATCACTATACTAGAGTGACCATATACAAAAGAAGGCAGAACCCCTGCAACTTTAACTGTTGTGATGAAGAGGGAATTTCACCAGGAACTAATTGCATACAAATGACTTTTCTCTACAATTGTTAAAGTTACATGAGCCCTGACCTGGATTTTATCTGGTCACCCTAATTGGGGTTGATACAGGAGAGGTGGGTTGGGAAAGGTTGTGGTCTTGATGTTGCTGGGCCACAGGCAGTCCAGCCAGAGAGCGGAATCCATCATCATCATTGGATTTATATGTTACTTTTCCACAAAAAGTGCCCAAAGCGGCTAACAAAACAGTAATACAAAAACAAAAATGCATACCAAGACATCATTACAATAATAAACAACTCATCTCACTAATACTAACATCATAATATTTCAAATTATTTACAAATAGACAAAATGAAACATTTCAACACAATATCAATTAGCATTCATGTAATGCGGAAACCAGAGCCAAATAAACAAAACCCTTCCTATGCATCAAGACTTGAATGCACATTACAAACTGCAAACAGCTCTACCCCAGGAATACCCAGGTCAGAAAACACTTTCTCTCTGCAGCCAAAGGGTCCTGGTTGGTCCAAAGGAATGTGGGGGGGAGGCATAGGGTGACCAGAGAAAATCCAGGTCAGGGCTCATGTAACTTTAATAGTTGTAGAGAAAAGGGAATTTCAGCCAGTGCCATTTGTATGCAGTTAATTCCTGGTGAAATTCCCTCTTCATCACAACTGTTAAAAGTTGCAGGGGCCCTGCCTTCTTTTGTATATGGTCACTCTAGTATAGTGCCTGCACCTTTAACAGTTGCGATGAAGAGGGAATTTCACCAGGAACTAATTGCATACAAATGACACTGGCTGAAATTCCCTTAAAGTTACATGAGCCCTGACCTGGATTTTATCTGGTCAGCCTAGGGGGGCAGAAGGAGAAGAAGGGCCAAAGAAGAGGAGAGAATGGGCAGAGAAAGGGGGCTGGGGGCTGCAGAAACGTGGGAGGCTGCTAGCCACATCACTGGTCTAAAGCCATTCATGGCACTGTGGCTCCTAGTTCCTTAACCCATCCTATTCGAAGCGAGTTAGCTGGTTCCTCCCCCAGCCACCTGAGGGTCCTCACAAGGCCAGAGGATCTCAGGAGCACCTTGTGTGCACACAGACAGAGTTTGCCCTGCTGGGAGTCTGGATTAGAGACAGCTGATTAAGAGGCCGACACCAGAGGAGCCCCAGAGGGCTGCATGGTGCCAGGGGTGGAACCGGTGTGGAGAAAACAAACCTTCTGGCACTAAGAGGGATTTCCGCTCACATTTACAGTGCAGCCTGTTTACATCTCACTGCTACTGGAAAATGGGCAGAAAATGGGAGGAGATGCGGTTGCTCTCAAGGCGGCCGCGCAGAGGATTCTTTGCTAAACTCTATATTCTGCTTATTTATTTCTGAGTTGCCATTTGGTCCAAATAGGTGCCCCAAGGTGACTTACAATTAAAACTTAAAACAAAGTAAAGCATTTAAAAACAAATTTAAAACATTAAAAGCAATTGTAAAAATGTAAAACTTCTCTTCCGGCAGGCCTACCCAGTTGAATTTTAAGATGTTTTTAATAATGTACTAGTTTTTATTTGTTTTTAATGTTTTATCTATATTATTATTATTATTATTATTATTATTATTATTATTATTATTTATTACACTTATATACCGCCCCATAGCCGAAGCTATGTCCTTGTATTTATATTTATTGTTGTTCCCCGCCTCGATCCGGAGGGAGAGGTAGGTTAGAAATAAATAAATAAATAAATGTTATTATTATCAACAACAGAATTAAGAGTAGAATAGAATCTTAAAAGCAGAATGCAGAGCTAACATGTTTAAACTACTAAAAAGCCATTTTTTGGGGGGGGGACCTTTTAACAGCTTGCCTAAAACTGAAAAAAGAAGAGGCCAGCCTTACTCCCTTTTGGAGAGTTCCATAGGTGGTGGGGGGACGCCACAGAGAAGGCCCTTTCCTGTCTTTCCATCAACCTAACCTCTCTTGGTGGTGGAACATGCAGAGGGGCATCTGAAGAAGATCTCAAACTATGAACAGGTTCACTGGGGAGGAGGCAGTCTTTCACACTGTTGGAATATGAGCCAACAGTGTGAAATGGCTGCAAAAAAAGCAAATGCTATTTTGGGCTGCATTGATAGAAGTATAGTTTCCAAATCACTGTATTAGGCACTGGTTAGGCCTCATCTTGAGTACTGCGTCCAGTTCCAGGCACCACACTTCAAGAAGGATGCAGACAAGCTGGAGCGTGTTCAGAGGAGGGCAACGAGCGGCACTGGTCTTTGAGCTGTAGTCTTCACTCCTCCTTCCTTTAAGCGATTGGCATCCCTGAATCTCCTCCAAGCTGCATGGTAGGTGCTGGGATCTTGTCCTGGGATTGCAATGTATCTGTCTGTACTGGAAGGGAGGGGAGTGAATATTGGGGTGGGGGAGAGAGCATTGTTGGGCTGTAGCGCGATGCCCAGCAGCTGGACCAAGAGTGACCTAGGAGGACCCGCTGCCCTCTGGAGGCTGGACAGGGCCTGACTTGAGACAGGTCCATCATGTCCATCAGTGCATTTCAGGGACAGGCAACTTGCGCCCTCCAAATGCTTGGACTGCAGCTGCCATCATCCTGAGCCAGCATGGCCAACGGTCAGGGATTATGGGAGTTGTAGTCCAAAACATCAGGGTAGCACCAGGTTGCCTTCTTCTCTTGATTTGTTCTTATTTGTTCGGGTCGAGTGGTTTGGATGTGGTGCATCCTGGGTGGGAGGGGAAGGGGAAGAGGCGGAGGAGACGGGGCCATTGTTCCAAAGAGGCTGAGCTCAGGGGGGAGGGCTTAACCTTGGCAGCCCCTCCCTCTGTAGGATAAATCTGATCCCTGCCGCATTTCTGGCCCAGCTGCCAGGAGGGTGGATATGCTGAAGACAGGTGTTTAGAAAGGCTTGAGGAACAAAGACCCCCATGCATCTCCCCCCAGAAATGAAGCCAAGGAGGAGATGCATGCCTCCCCGCCCATGTGCTCCCTCCCTCCCTGCCATTGTACAAGCAGACAGGTGTGTGCAATCACAGTCTAGACGGGGCCGTGGGGAGTGCGGAGGTGTCATGTTCCTGTGAGGGACACCCGCCGCCCTCTTTGCAACAGCAAAGGGAGCCCTCAAGTCCCCTGCATGCCAAGACATAAGAAGCACAAAGGAGGAGACGTTGGAGGGGGCAGGGGGGTCTGGAGTGGAGTGTGGAGGGAGGGAGAGGGAAAGAGGGAGAGGGGCCCTCTCATCTTGGGCTTGTCCGGCAGCTAATCCTGGCTCCATTAGAAGAGTTCAAGACACAGAGAGAGAGAATTTAGAAGAATAATAACCATGGACCAGGATGAGTTTGAATTTGACGGCTAATGGCAGAATCTGCTTGGGTGAAGAACATTTCTGCTTTGCTTTGAAAGTCAAGAGCCAAAAACCTCAGGAAAAAGGGGGTACAATTTTGACCACCAAGCTGACTTTTCCTTCAATATCTCACGGATGAAAATGGGGACATGCTTGATTATCCAGATCCTCATATCAGAGGTCACTTATTAATTAATTGATTTGATTTGTACCCTGCCTTTCTATCAAGAAAATGGCACTCAAGGCAGCTTACCCTAACCATAGATAAATAAAAATTGACTAAAACAACAACAAAAATACAGCAAAACACAATGAAAAACACAAGAATGGCAGAATGAAAATAGCACAAACTCTGCAGACTCTCTTACATGCCAAGGCCTGCCTGAATAAAAATGTCTCTGCCTGTGGGTGGAAGGGCAGCAGAGTGAGGTCAGTCTAGCTTCCCTCTGCAGGGGGTTTCAGAGTCTGGGAGCAGCCACCGAGGAGGCCCTGTTACCCCACCCCATGCAGCAACCAGGTTTAGAGGGAAAAGAAAAGCTCCCATTGACACCACTTAGATGCTTTTTTCCTTAACCTTAATCGCCGCACAGGGGGATGATGATTTTGAAGGAGGTTGCAGCAGGTGGGTGCCCTCCCCCCCCCGAATCCACCCCTGCCTGTGGCATGCAGCCCTTGAGAGATTTGCCCTTTGTCCTTCACCCCTGGCCTACATTGAGCACTTTCTGCTGCAAGAGTGGCCCACTGTCCTCAGCAGCACTAAAGCCAACAGCATCATTTGGGGCTGCCTCCCACATGGCAGCTTTTCTGGACTCTGGGTATATTGGCCCCGCCAACTGTGACAGGAGCACTGCCAGGATGCTGGTTCCCTGCTGTGCTGGCTTTTGTGTATGATGTGTATGACCGCCTAGCTGGATCCAGAGACCCAGGGGCCATCGAGCCCAGTACCTGCATGAAGGTGGTGGCTGTCCCATGTGCTTGTCTCCAGCAATTGCATCTAAAGGCTTATTGGCCTTGCCCTTGCACGTTTCATTCGCTGCCATGGTGGATCACCAGCTGATGGTCCCATCTTTTTTCTGAAAAGCCTTTTAAGCAAGTGGCCATCAGAACCACAGCTGACATCAAGGCAGGGCCCACCCCTAGCAATGGTGATGATGGTGGTGAGAAGGTAGACTCAATGAAGAGGGAAGGAGCTGTGCCCAATGGCCTGCACGACCTGGAGCCAGCACTGATCAGAACAATCCAAGGCCCTGTCCATTTAATAATATAAGAATAATAAGAAGTAAGGAAGTTTCTGAGTCAGTAAAGGACTGTATGACTAGAAAAAACACCACGAGTGAGAAAAGAGAGAATAATAATAATAATGCAGTCATACTTAAAACATGTTCAATCGTGATCAGGAAATCCCTGAATCAGTAAAAGACAGTATGACTTGGCAAAGTCTGTCACATTCGTCTAGAAAAACTGCCATGAGCAAGAAAAGAGAGACAATAATATTGTGCCTTTCCACTAAAAAAAGTGCTCAAGGCAGATAAAATAAGATAATTAAAACATTAAAACTCATTAAATAAACACACATCTAATAAACAAAAAAAATGGAATGGCACCACAGACAGGAAGAAAGAAGGGAGGAATCTCCAGAATCTGAGGGTGGGTGGTGGTGGAAATCCACGTAGGCCAAATGAATTTTAGAAGACCCTTCCTCAGGGGCACTATAAATTTGATAACAACACATCCACAAATAGAAATGCCTCTCCCCCCTTTTTTTTAGCATAACATGAAAATGAGGGAACCATGAATTATGAAAGGAATGTATTTAAGCAGAGTTATTAGGTTGTCTTTGGTATGCATTCCCAATATTGAGCAAATGACCCTTCTTGATTCTATTTCTTCTGTCCTGACATTTTCTTTAGAGAATCTTATTATTGTGGAACATTTAAACATTAGTTTAAACCTCATAGCGGAGAACAGGGAATTTGGTCTCTCTGCAAGATTGGCCTGGCTCAGCTCCTCAAGGTCCCATTATGGGTGCTGGGCTAAGTAGAACCACAGGACATCTGGGATTTAATTAGATCTTGCATGTAAAGTGATGCTAGAGTGCCTCTGAGCAGGTGCAGAGTCTATTTCCATGACCACAGCAAATCCTAATACACTTCTGGGATTAGATGGGAAGTTGTCCAGAGCAGAGGGTGCAGTTGCAGATAAAACTGACCCCTTCTCCACTTCACCACTCTACTTTTGAAAAATAGAGTTGCCAACTCTTGTACTGGGTCATGCAGCACCATTTTGATGAGCAGCAGTGATCAGGCTGAGTTCCAGGTGATGGAATCTTCGCTTTCTACCAGCTGAATTTCTCCTAAAGGCAGAGGCGCAGGTGGGATTTTTTCCCAGCCAGTTAGCCCCATGTAGAAATAAATAGTTGGATTTAGCAATAAACCCTGCTTAGAAATAAAATTGGGTACAAAACAGACAGAAACATTTCAAAAGTGTCACCTGCAAGTTATACGGACAGGGAACCTCAGTTTTCTCAGGCATAAATGAAGGGAATTCTTGTAAATTGAATAGCAGTGTGGAAGGGATGGAGGCAGTGATGAAGTTTCTGTAGAATTGTGCCCATTAAATACTTGGGCCTGTCTGGCTTAACCCAGCTATTCTGAGGGGGGGAGGGGGGAGTGCAAGAGAGCGCACTTCTACAGGTCTTGTGCATTTGGCACTTGTTATAAATCACACCCACTTGGCCTTATTGATTTATAAATGGTGGGTGAAAATTGCGCTGTCATCTCACGCTCCTGTTCCTTTCCTGGTGAATCAGTTGCTGCTGGGAGATACGGTTTGCCATGGCTTTTGCCAGTTCTGCCGCTCCAAGTTACAGACTTGAACTGATAAGGCTCCTGTGTCTTTAACAGCTGCCCAACAGCCAGAAATCCAACAGGCTCCCATTTTGCCTACAAATAGAAAGCATTGAATTTCTGCCTGTTTTGAGCAAAGCATGGCTGTGCCACATGCTAGTTAATTTCTAGAGGCAAAACCTGCAAGGGTGGGGCGTTCTCTGGCCCCACCTCTGGCCCTGTAGAACCCCCACCCCTTGAAGAGAAAGAAAGTTTGACAAAAGTGAGCTGCAAGTCAAAGAAGGCATGTGCCACGTAAGCATTAAATCTATTCACCTGCAAGTTAGAGGGATGAGTCCAGACTTGTTTTTTTTTGTTTCTATTCAGAGATTTCCAATCACAAAGTCTGAAATGTGTGATTGTACAGATGTGTCTCTACATAGCGAAAAATAGGACCCCCCACTCCCCCCCAAACCCTTCACCAGCTGAAACTTGTGGCCACTTGATTGCCTTCATCTGGTGGAGGCACAATGCCGCACCTGTTTTCTCTCCAACCATGTGGACTTGGAACTTGGCTTTTTAAAAAGCAGAAACCAGGAGTCTGTCTAATCTTTCATTAGGTTTGGCAATTCTATCTGACGCATTTGCAAACACACCCTGCTTGGCCCTGGCAGCGCGTCCAGTGCTCTGCATTTAATGGGTGTTTCCCCCTTGAAAATAAAAAGCCATCTGGCAGCCCAGGGTGAGCTCAGCTGGCCCAAGGGAAGGCGTGAATGGAGCTGTGCTCGCCTCCAGCAGGTCGAAGGTGACTCAGCCCCGGAGCGGCAGGGAGGGAGCGTCACATCAGTGACATTCAAAACCGGGCCCCGGCGGTGAGTAGCAGCAGCAGCGGCTGCTCTCCCGCTCCCTTGGCTGAGGTTACTGGATACGCTTTGGCTGCAACCTGGGCTTCTTGCAGCGCTTGACGCCAACTGCCAGTTGGTGGCCTGGCGGACACACTTCCCCTCCGATCCCATTTCATTCCTCAGGTTGAAAGAGGAGAGACCTGTGAGCGTTCCCAGTTTCCTCCAGGGATGGCTTAGATCAGCATCCACCCCACCTCCACGCACACAGAATGGAGATGCAAGGCAAGCACGCAGAACAGGTTCTGTCGTCATTAACGGTTAGCAACTGGCAAACGCCGGCCAAGCATGCCCCGTTATTTTATCTATTAAAACATCTGCCTACTGCCTTTCTCTCTTGAAAGGAGCTAACCAGAAGTCATTGGAGCAGAATTATTAAAACCCCAAAGCCAAAATAGTCAGGTTATTTAATAATTTGTCTGGTTATTGATTGCACTCTTAAATCACCCAATAACCCATGTTTTCTGGGCAATTTACAATACATATAGGGTGACCGCATGAAAAGGAGGACAGGGCTTCTATATCTTCAACAGTTGTATTGAAAGTGGCGTTTCAGCAGTTATCATTTGTATGCATGCAGCACCTGGAGAAATTCCCTCTACATCACAACAGTTCAAGCTGCAGGAGCCCTGCCCTCTTTTGCATCTAGTCACTTTGCTGCCATAGTAGAGGCAAAAATCACAGCAATTTTGCAAAGAAATGGGGCACAGGAAGTGGACACCTTGTTTGCAAGGAGAATCAAGTTCTTTTTTTTTTTATTTTTAATTTTTTCAACATATAATATAACATAATCATAAAATAATACACTAACATAACCTTAACAACCCCCCAGTGCTCCCCCAACCCATCGAGACCCTCTTTTATTCTTTTATATTATTCATTCTTCCAAAATTGCAAAGAATCTTTTAAAGGTGTACAACCTTTCCCCTTTATTAATACAAAATCCAAAAATGGCCCCCATATATTTTCAAAATCATTCTTCTTAGATAATCCCCTCTTTTATATTACATGTTAATTTATCATTAATCGCAATATCTCATGTTTCTTTATACCATTCTTCTATAATTTCCTTGTATTTTCCAATTCTTAGCTATCATTCATCTAGCGGGTGTCAGGAGGTTGTTAATCAAATCCCTCATATTTTGATTCCCAATTTCTTTATCCCAAATTGAGAGTAAAGCCAATTTTGGACTTGCTTCCACATTGCTTCCCATTATTTAACTTATTTCTTTAAAAACCCTTTTCCAAAATTTTGGTACATACACACATGTCCACCACATATGAAAGTAGGTTCCAACCTCCTGACATCCCCTCCAACATTTCTTTGAAATTTTCTTATCTATCTGATGTAATCTTACTGGTGTTAAATACCACCTCCAAATTATTTTGTAATAATTCTCTTTTATCCTAACTGATAATAACTTTAGCATTCTTGATTCCCATATCCTCCCCCAGTTGTAATCACTAATTTGTTTTGTTAAATCATCTTCCCATATTATTTTAAGAGAATCCTGTTGGTCTCCATCCTCTATCAGTACTTTTATTTTCCCCCTCCTTTTCTCTTGATTCTATTAAATCTTCAAATCTTGTATTATCTCTACAATCCTTATTTTTCTTTTTCCAATCCTGCGTCCATTGTTCCAATTGTATACATTTGAACCAAGAGATCTTTTGTCCTCTTAATATTTCTTCTATTTGCTCCTTATTAGACATTCTTTTCAACCAATCTTTCACTTTAATAATTTTCTGTCCCCTCAATACCCCTTCCATATCTCTTCTTAGATTCCCTGGGAAGTTTTCCAGTAATACAACTGGAGTTAGAGGAGAGATTCCTGGTGCTAATTTTTTTATATACCTCTCCCAAATCTCTACAATATTTTTTAAAAGTGGATTTTCCATTTCCTTCAAGTGTTCCTTTTGTATTTTGCTAAAGAAGATATTTTGTAATTTTAACTCTATTTCTCCTGTCTGCGTCTTTAACCATTCTAAATTGTCTTTTCCTACTATACTATTTATAACATGTCTTAATTGATTAGCTATATAATACATCTTTATATTTGGAAGTCCCAATCCTCCTTTCTTTTGTATTGTATACAATTTCCCTTTATTAATCCTTGCTTTTTTATCTCCATTACAATAATTATTTATCATATTTTGCCAATTCTTTATTTCTACTTCTGTTATTTTAATTGGTAACATTCTAAATAAGAAATTTATCTTCGGTAATATCTTCATTTTAATAACCGCTATTCTACCAAACCATGAATGTTTTAACTTTCTATAAGCCTCTAATTTTTTCATTATCTGTTTCTTCAAACTATTAAAATTAATTTCTTCTAACTTTTCTAAATCTTTTGTAATATTAACTCCTAAATAGCGCACTATATTTTTAATCTTAAAACCTAATTTTATACTACATTCCTCCCTTTCGTTATAATTAAATAACATCATTTTGGACTTTCCCCAATTTACTTGTAATCCTGTAATCTCCCCAAATTCTCTCAGATGTTGCTTTATCTCTTCCAAACTCTCCAGAGGATTTTTTAATGTCATTAATGTATCATCTGCAAACATATTGATTTTTATCTTTTCTTTTCCTCCTATCCCTTTTAATCTCCCATCTTCCCTGATAGCATTTGCCAAAATTTCTATAACTATTGCAAATAATATCGGGGAGAGTGGACACCCTTGCCTAGTACCTCCGGCTAAGGTAATCTGTTGTGTTAACCCACCATTAACCATTTCCACTGCTTTATTATTTACGTATAACTGATTGATCACTCCTATAAATTTATCTCCAAACCCAAATGTTTTTATAATTGTTTTTAATGCTGGCCATTCCACACAGTCAAAGGCTTTGAAAATATCTAATGCTATCAAACCTGCTTTTATGTCCTTTTTTGAAAATAACATTTATTATATTCAATACTCTCCCAATTAGATTAGGCATTTGTCTCTCTGGAATAAATCCACATTGATCCTTTTTTATATATTTATTTATGAAGGTACTCATTCTTGTTGCCATAATTGCCGTAATTTTTTTTGAATCTTGATTTATTAAAGATATAGGTCTATAAGAAGCTGGGTCCGTTAAATCCTTATCAGGTTTCTGGATTAGTGTGATCAAAGAATGATCCCATGATGGTGGGGTCTTCCCTCCCTCTAGTATATTATTATATAATACTTTCAATCTCGGTACCAATAGCTCTCTAAATGTCTTATAATATTCCGGCCCCAACCCATCTAACCCTGGAGATTTTCCTCCTTTTAATTTATCAATAATTTCTTCTATTTCATTTTCCCTCACTAAACCTTCCATATAATCCCTATCTTTCCCTTGTAATCTTATTTTCCAGTTCCTCTCTACATACTCCACTTGCCTGTGGGCCCACTTCTGATGCATATAATTTCTGATAAAATTCTTGAAATATGTTTATCTTTCATTAAATTACAGCTTTTCCCTGTTTTGTCTTTAATTGTCCCTATCATATTCTTTGCCTTCTTCGACTGCGTGGACCTGGCCAACATTTTATAATTTTTATTACTATATTCAAAAAAATCCCTTTTCAAATATATCAGATCTTTTTGCACTCTCTCTAAATCCGCTTCCTCGAGTTCCTTTTTTAGCTTGAAATTGAGCGTATAATCGTTTATCTTTTGTTGTTCTCAGTTGTTCCTCCAAATTCCTAATCTCCTTTTCAATCTTTTTACTTTGTGCTTCTTGTTGTCTTCTTAAATTACACGATTCCCTAATACATATCCCCCTTACTACCGCTTTCATCGTGTCCCATACTATCACTTGAGAGTTTTGCCCTGTTTCATTCATTTCCCATATTGTCTGTATCTCTTTTTTCATTTTCTCAACAATGTTTTTATAATTTAAAATCTTTGTATCCATTCTCCACCTCTTCACTTCTCTATAATCTTTCTTCATTTTAATACCCATACTCAATAATGCATGATCTGTGACTTTAATAACTCCTATTTCACAATCTATAATTTTAGAAATCAAATTCTTTGACACAAAAATATAATCAATCCTGGAATAACTCTTATATTTCGGTGAATAAAAGGTGTACTTCCTTTCTTCCCCTTTTATTAGCCTCCAAACATCTACTAATTCTTTTTCATCCATTACTTTACTTAATCCAGTTTTACCACCACCTTCTAAAGTTCTCACTATATTATCTTTATCCTTACCTTTATCCATCACCATATTAAAGTCACCAGTCATTACAATATTCATTTCCCCCATATTTCCCACAGCTTTAAACACTTTATCATAAAATTCCATCTGATTTTCATTTGGAGCATAAACATTAATCAATACATATTCCTCTTCCCCCACAGTACAATATATTATCAAAAATCTTCCCATATCATCCCTCTTCACTTTTACTATGTTGAGACCACACTTTTTAGAAATTATTATCGCTACTCCTCTCGCTTTAGAAGTCCCATAAGCCTTCTCATATACGCCCATATCCCTCATTTTAAGCTCGTTTACTCCATCTTTCGATTGATGAGTTTCTTGTAAAAATATTATATCTGCTTTTTCTTTGTTTAACATCGCTTCTATCCTCTTCCTTTTAATAACATTTCCCAGTCCTTTAACATTTAAAGTTACAATTCTTAATTTATTTTCCATCTTCCCAACCTTAGTTCTCTTTGTAGGTCGCCATTTGTGTTACATTCAACCCCCCTCCCCCTCCCTCCCACACATACCCCCCATTCCCCCCCCCCCCCGTCCCATCACCAGGAACTTCCTGGGCAATAGCTCCCAATCTCTTTTTAGAACTCTTAAGGGGGGGGGAGGTGACTTCACCACCCTGGAGTGACAGTAGATCTCCTCCCTTTGATTCTCTTCTTCTATCCCTTTTTAATCCAAAACTCAGTCACAGACTGCCTCCTGCTGCCCCTTGTTCTTCTTCTTGTTGTTCTTGTCTTTCATGTGCGTCTTTCTCCATCAGGCCCAGCTTCCCTAGTAACTCCATCCCTTGCTCGCACGATGTTATTCTGTGTTGTTTCCCCTGCCACACAAATCTCAGAAATACTGGGTAACCCCAGCTATAAGCAATAGCATTCTTCCACAGGGTTATTGTGCACATTCTCACACTTTTGCTCCATTGGATCATTTGAGAACAAAGATCATTGTAAACCTGTATCAGTGTTGATTGGAACATCAGTTGGCCAGCACGTCTAATTGCTTGCATTAGCTTTTCTTTTTTGTAATAATTCGCAAATTTAACAATTATGTCCCTTGGAAGCATCCCCCTTCTCTTGTATCCAACTCTGTGGATCCTTTCAATATCAGCATCTTCCCAATCTGTTTGGGGGTCCATCTCCTTGATCCATTCCTTTATCTTATCTCTCAGAATCTTTGGATTTTCCACCTGCTGTTCCTGGAAGGATCTGATTCAAATATTTACTCTTCGGTCTCTATCCTCCATAGCAATTAAACGTAAATCCATTTTGTGTATTTTGATATTTTGTTATTTATTTTTTTTCTTTATTCTCTTCCGTTTGTTGTTCCAGTGATGTCAGTTTGGCCATAACAGCTTGAAAGCCTGTCAATATCTCCTTCTGAGAGTTAGAAATCTCCTTTTTAACCTCTTTCATAATATTTTCCTCCTGCTTGCCCAGGCTGTCATCCATCATAGCTTTTATGTTTGCCAGTAGCTCCACTGATGACATTTGTTGACATTCCTGTAGTTTGGTTCCCTTAGGAACAGCTCCTGGCTTCGTTCCAGTTTTATGATTGTCACTTCCGGTTTGAGACGGGACCGTTTTACGTTCTTGTACTTTATCAGTCATCGTTCTTGTCAGCCGAGCTAAATTTTTATCAGAAGGATGTGCTCTAGTCTTTCTTGCCCACTTTGGAGAAGATAAACTCTTTTCTCTGCGACCTCTATTCATCTGGCATCCAGCCAGCTACTTCAGGGGGCAACCTCATCCCAGTTTAATTCTTAATTCATGTATCAGTTCTTAGTCCATATTATCCCTTTTAAAACAATTAGCTAGGAAGAAATATCTTCAAAAGACTTTATTTATTCCAACTATTGGCATCCAGCCCAGATTCTTCCAAAGCTTATCAGCTTTAATACGCTGTTTCCAGTTAAACTCCCCGCACATTCCTGTGCTGCGTTGCGTTAAATTTATTTTTTAACTTACAGTCCGTCCAGTAGAAGATCGGGATTTTTCTTTTTGTTTTCACCGCTTCGGAAGATCCAAAAATGTCTACCGATCACTCCATAGCTGAAGCCACGCCCCCAGGAGAATCAAGTTCCAGGAAAGTTCTGGGAGCACTGTTCTGCTTGCAAACCAAGGTGTGTGGTCTCCACACAACTTGTTCCCTTGTAAAATCACTACTACAACAAATTCAGCAGCAAATTTGGCAGTGGTGGTAATTGCAGTGGGGGTGTCCCCCAGTAGGTTGGGGGGGCAACACAACCCCCTGAGGATGCCCACCCTGATATAAAAGCACTAAAAACAGTTCTTATAATGTCTGGAAGAATAAAAAGGTCTTCACCGGGTCCTGAAAATATATATAGCGTAAGCGAGCCTCTCTTGGGAGGACATTCCCCAGATGGGGTTCCACCACTGAGAAGGCCTTCGCTTTTTTGGAGATGTAATACACGAGGCACTTATTGTGCGCTCATGATACCTTACTCATGGTTGCTTACGGGTTCTTTAGACGACATCAGGATCCTCCAGTTTCTGTTTTTTAAGAGCACTTTCCCTGTTTTTTTAGAGTGAGGGAAATGAAGTATAATTTCTGAAAGCAAAAGAAAGGGTATATGCCTACTTGTGTAATTGTGATATTCCACTATAGTACAGCACCACCTAGAGATTAGGTGGTAGAAAAGAAGAACAGGAAAAGTCCTTTGTGTAGAGCTCAGATTTCAATTCTGTGATGAAATCTAAAGTAGATTCAGCAACGAACAGCCTCCTGTAGAAAAGCCTCACTTCATTTGGCTGGGGCTCCTGAAGGAGGGTCTCCTTAGTGCCTGGGTAGGTAAATATGGGAGAAGATGCTCCTTCAGATAATTTGGCCAGAAGCGGTTTACAGCCATAAAGGTTAAAAGCTGCACTTTGAATTGGGCCCAGAAATGGACTGGCAGCCAACTAGTACAAGGTACTAGATAATATGACCCACATCGAGTTACTAAAGGCAGCTTCAAGATCACTTCCCAAGGTAGCTCATATGCTACACATTGGAATTGTAGCAGGGAACTACTGCAGTATGGTGTCCCCACATCCCAACTCAGCCTATCCAAAAGGATACCGTGGTCAATGGTATCAAAAGGTGCTGAAAGCTCCAACAAAAGGAACAAGGATGCACTTCCTGTGTCCCTCTCCCAGCAAAGGTCATCCCACAGGTCAACCAGGGAAGTTTCCATTCCAAATCCAGGCCTGGAACCAGACTGAAATGGATCTAGAAAAACAGATACCCATAGATCAGCAACCACTTGATCCAGAAGGGGACATTAGCGACCAGCCCTTTGCTGTTTTGATCTTCTGGGTCCAGCTTAGGTTTCTTCAGGAACAGCCTAATTTCTGCCTCTTTCAAAGAGAGTGGTACCATCCCTTCTCTCAGAGAGGCATTTACAACTTCCTGGACCCATCTGGACCCCCCCCCCAATCCCTTCAAGAAGAAAATGATGAAACATAGAGCCCCATCACACCAGCAGTTTAATGCACTCTTGCCATGCCTGGTATCTGCTTTTGCAATGCAGGACTCACATGATGTTGTCCTTGTCCTGCACCAATTTCGCCTCTTCTCCTCTGTTTTGAATATTATTTGTGGTGAGGGGAAGGTCTGGTTTATTTTCCCGAAGTGACTTTAATGCGCCCTTAAGCCTCCGTCTAGTGCTTGGTGGAAGCCATGACAATCAAACAGGTATACAACCATTATGATAGGTTTGCCATGTAGACATGGATGCAATCTTCCTGCCACAGCATTGCGGCTTTGGGGAAAACATGTAGACACAGGGCAGTGGATTAGAAACAACTGCACATTTTAGCGTGTAACAGATTGATTGTGCAGGAGGATCCTTGGTGTCCGACGGAGCATGAGAAAATATGTTGTTGAGTTGTGTATATGTGGGGGTGGTTTTTTTTTTTTTTTGCACAATTGTCCATGTTTCTACTACCTCCAGCTTCCTCTCCAGAAGTCAGAGAGATGCTCTGGCTGACAGTGAAGGGAAGACGGTCAACTGACTCCTTGTGGCCTTGCAGGGGGGGGATGCACACTGAGGATAAATGGGGACCTTTGAAAGGGGCAAAGGAAAAAAATCAGGGTTTATAGAAAAGTTCTAGGGTTTGGCCCAAGGACTCCTCCCACCTCTTTCCATGCTCCCTCCACCGCTCCAGTTTTAATTTAGCCTGCAAGGCGTCATTCCATCCCAAGGACAATTTGATTTCTCTAATGATATTTTTTCCCCGCTGCTTATTAAAAGGAAGGTTATGGCTAGCAAAGGTTTTCCAAAAGTAAGTAGACTGGGGAAGGGGAGAGGGCTGCCAGTAAAATAGTAAGGAGGTTCAGCGCGAGGCGGCCGGGTCGGCATCCAGAAGTTTCAAGTTCAGTCTCTGGTCTCTCCAGTTAAAGAACCACAGGGCTTGGAAAGCCAGCTACTTCTCAGACCCCATCATAACAGACTAAGAGAGGATCATGGGTCTGATTCAGCCTAAGGCAGCTCCAGAAGCGATTGGAGGGGGAGCATTGGTAGGCCATGCACTTCCCCCTGTGTTCATTACATCTTGCTCTAGAATCATAGAATGGTAAAGTTGGAAGTGGCCTATAAGGCTATCTAGTCCAACTCCCTGCTCAGTGCAGGGATCCACCTTAAAGCATCCCTGACAGATGGCTGTCCAGCTGCCTCTTGAAGGCCTCTAGTGTGGGAGGGCCCATGACCTCCATAGGTAATTGGTCCCATTGTCTTATTGCTCTAACCATCAGGAACATTTTCCTGATGTGTAGCAGGAATCTGGCTTCTTGTAACTTGAGGCCATTATTCCGCATCCTGCACTCTGAGATGATCTAGAAGAGATCTTGGCCCTCTCTTTGTCTGCCCTTTGTGGCTTTCCCTTAACTTTGGTTGTATGCTCCATGGAGTCAAATAACAAATATGTTATTTGTGTATGAAACTCAGGAACATGCCATTGACACTGTAGAAATCATTCATAATGATATTACACTGCTAACTGTTCCAGTTTAAGCCATAACATTCTCAAGTTTGAAGGATCTCCAAGGAAAGAGCTGAGGCCTTTGGAGAGTCCGTTTATTCAGCTTATAATGAGAGTTCTCTGGACAGCTTAAAGGAATAAACAGGGAACATAAAATGCAAGAAAAATGACAATAATACAATAAAATGTAGTAATACAGCATCACTATAAAACCATGAAATTACTTTTAAATGGAGAGCAAAGGCAATGAGACTTTGAAGCACCTGGTATCCCTCACCTGGCGGGCCACTCAGAGAAAGGCCTCAGGTGACTATCTCAAAGTCTGGGTAGATACATGTGGGATTAAGTGGCAATCTTGCAGATATCCAGGCCTCAAACCGTGAAGGTCTTAAAGGTCAGAACCAGCACTTTGAATTAGGCCTCGAAATGGACACAGATGGAGTGGCCTTATAGGTTCATTTTTATTTTGTAAATACATCTTTATTTCGTTTTTACATATCTTACATGATTCATCCACCATTTTAACATTGTTACTATTATTTATTTATCCCCCTTCCCCTCCTCCTCTTTTTTATTGGTTAATTTGCCTCTGTTCTCTTCTTATTATTTTCTTCCAGCTTCTTCTCTATCTCTTCTTTCTTTTCAGGAGTCCCATAACTTTTTGTATGCTTCCGCAATATTGTTCTTATTTGGATCTTTTTCCATATAATCTATATATGCAAATCATTCTCTTCTAAATTTATCCCTCTTCTTTTTTCCTCTATAGGCTCTAAGTTTCTGTGTTAATTTTTCATTCATTGCTATATTCCACAATTTTTCCCCACACATTAATTGTTAACCCCCTAGCTGTTTTCCAATTACTAGCTATCTGTTGCCTTGCTGCAGTCAGCATAAATCCAATCAATATTTTGTCCTTTACATCACTATTCTCTTTAACAAACATATTCAAAAGAGCTAGTTCAACTGTTCTATTAATTCTTTGAGCAGTGACCTTTTCTATTTTTTGAAAAACCTTATCCCAAAATTTCCTTACTCTATTACATTCCCACCACATATGCAAATTTGTTCCAAACTCTGTGCATCCTCTCCAACATTCTGGGGTCGCATTTCTGTTCATTTTTGCTACCTTCACTGGAGTTAAATACCATTTTTGTATCATTTTTAAAGCCCCTTCTCTTATCTTTGTGGAGGTAGTTTTGAATGGGAATTTTTCAAATATACTTCCCCACTCTCTATCTTCAATTTCTTGATCCAGATCTTCTTCCCATGTCTGTTGTATAGGTTATGAACCTTATAGGTTCATGATACCTCATCCTAGTGTGTTCTTTAACACCCATATTCTGTACCAACTGAAATTTCTGGCCCGTTTGTAAAGACAGCCCCACATACAATGCATTGCATGAATCCAAACAGGAGGTTACCAGGATGTGGATCCCAGAACCCAGAGCCTGTGTGTGTGTGTGTGTGTGTGTGTCCAGAAAGCACCACAGCTGGAATAGCCACTGAAAGCACAATTTTCTGTGGGAGAAAAATTTAAAAATATTTTAAAATATCACTGGTTTGCCACCAAAATTTAGCACCAAATGACTCCATAACATACAGCAGTGCAGATTAAAATTGCCTTTTCTGCTTGTGAAATTTGTCCATTTAGGCAGTCTGTAGCAGGGCCTTCATGCGGCCCATGTGCCCTGTGTTGCCCACCCTTGGTCTAAAGGGGCTTGATGGAAGGCTACCTGGCAACCATATAGATACTGCTCTGAGTGTCTTGGTAAGAGAGCAACTTAGCAGTGCAACAGATAAATCCAACATAAACAGAGGTTGTAATCTTCCAACCTAATATTAAAGTAGGGTGACCAGATAAAATCCAGGTCAGGGCTCATGTAACTTTTAACAGTTGTACAGAAAAGGGAATTTCAGCCAGTGTCATTTGGGAGAGATCCGTGAACTTACCAGGCTTCAGGAATTTAAACGATCTATAAAGACTGAGCTCTTCTGGCAGGCCTACTCAGATGAATTTTAAGTGTTTTATTGGTGTTTTATTGGTATTTTAATGATGTATTGGTTTTATGTATTTTTAATCAGTTTTGTGTGTTTTATGATGATGTTGTTCCCCGCCTCGATCCGGAGGGAGAGGCAGGTAATAAATATATTATTATTATTATTATTATTATTATTATTATTATTATTGTATGCAATTAGTTCCTGGTGAAATTCCCTCTTCATCACAACTGTTAAAGTTGCGTGGGCCCTGCCTTCTTTTATATATGGTCACTCTAGTATAGTGCCCTGACCTGGATTTTATCTGATCAGCCTATATTAAAGGCACCTGTTTCTCACAACCCTGCCCTCTCCAGAAAACCTTTTCCCCTTGCTTTCAGTTTGTTTTAAAGCACTTAGCATGAAGAAGGGTTCTGTGTCACTTGAAAGTTTGTATACTAGATTGTGAATGTGCCGCTGGTCTGAATAAAAAGGTCTCACTCCTTGTGTGGGTGCCTGCAAGGCCTGGCTTCCTTTTGGAGCATTGATCACCACTAGATGGCAGATGTGCTCTCTTTTGCTTCCCACAGTTGAAAGGCTGCTGGTAGGAGTGCAGCAGCCAGCCACTTGCGCCTCCCCAAACGAGAGGACAAAAGATGTGCAGGACATTTGCAAATGCTGACTTATATGGATCAGTGTACATTTTGGAAAAAAAAATGTACACTGTCGGTGACCTGGTGAGCTGTGAGCCTGCTCTTCAGCTGCTGTCCCAGTGATGCTCAGTGCAGCTGGGCTGCCTCAAGCCCCCTGTGCCCTGCGCTCGGCTCTCCCTTCTCAGGGTTCTGGATCTTTCACCTGGATGTGGGCTGGGTGGGCCTTCTAATAGAGGAGAGCATCAAGCAGAGGACCAGCTACCTTTCAAAGAGAGTCCTGTCCTCCCTAAACCAAGGTGCATGGCTGCCCCACCTTGTGCCTGGGGTGAACTGTAGCAGCAGCAGCAGCAATGCAAGTCATTTCTATGCCTGGAAGAAGAGCTCCTGGATTGGTGGCCACCTACAAAGCCAGAAAGCCCCTGGTGGGAACCTCACCTCTTCCCTGAACACAGGTGTCCTTAGGGCCTGTCTTCCAGCCTCTCCCCTCATCTCAATACGTGGAGGATCAGGGTGGCTCACCTGACAAGGGGATCATAAGGCTTACAATAATGTAACTCCAAAATCCATACGAATGGCTCTTTCCCTGCTTTCTGGGCCCTCACAACAGAGGGGCTCATGAATAATGCAAATATGGCTCATGCATAGTGAATTCCTCCTCTGAAATTTGCATGCAGCACTTCTGGCTGCCTCTGCCCCCCCTCGTCTTCCAAGCTGGTGGAGACAGCCAAACTGTGCAGCAGTGCCAGGGGCCAGGCCTTTGCACCACACTGATTGGTTGAGTAGGACTGTCCGTTATCCCACTGGCAGAGGGCAGCCCTGCCTGTTTGGGACAAAGGAAATTAATTGCTATTAAAGTTCGAGCTTTGAACTTTTTAAAAGTTTCAAAATTTTCTGCACCTCTGCACTGCTCAAGCTTCAGTCTAAAACAAAAATGAACAAAATCAGCCTGGTAGATTTCGAGGAGAGCATCAAGCAGAGGACCAGCTACCTTTCAAAGAGAGTCCTGTCTTCCCTAAACCAAGGTGCATGGCTGCCCCACCTTGTGCCTGGGATGAACTGTAGCAGCCTTACACTACCGTATTCTTATATAGATTAGGTCAACCAAAAGACCACAAAAATTGTGCAAGCTTTCCAGATCTCTTCAAAAAGCAGGTGGTGGTGGAGGTGGGGGGAATAGGGGAGGAAAGAAGAAAAAACAATGTTGATGATTGTGGCCCTTTCCGCACCATAGGGGCGGAGAGGGCGGGAAGCGGGGAAAGCAGGAAGTAACCGCTTCCGGGTCCAGCACACAGAGGCCGCACCAGAATGCGACAGCCCGGGCTTCTACTGGGCCGTCGCAACTCGCGCCAGCCATTCTTTTTTACAGATCCACGGAGGTGCGCACGAGCGCTCCTGCACAAATGTACGTATATTTTTTAAAAACCCGCTGCAGGATCGCACCCCTTCCCCCCTGGGATGGCGATTTCGCTGTGCGGTGCAGCTCCGTGGTAATCGGTGCAGCCGCACTTACTCGCGGGTAAGCGTGGCTGCGCCCGGGATGGGCGGCCACACCAGCTGCCCATTTTGCTGCCCTCCAGGGAGCAGGGAAGAAAGCGGGATAATAGTGTTCCCTGAACTTCAGGGAAAAAGGAGGACTGGCCCCTGCCTGCTTGTAGGATGCTCTGTGACACATGCGGACTCTCCCAAAGCAGGCAGGGGCAGCCCCTGGAAAAATGGCTGGTGCGGAAAGAACAGGTGTCCACATGTTCAGAGCCACAAGATAATGTATGTGGAGCACTTGAACAACCCACCCCAATACAATATAGATGCTCAATAGGGTTATGAATATGGACAGTGATCACCGGAGCCCCCAGGCCAGTAGCCTTGAGCTCGGTGAGGCTGGAATTGCCCCAGCCAGGCAGAGGGCGCGTGCGGGTGGGGGAGGGGCGGGGCGGGGGAGGGAGCTGCGTTCAGAGCCAGCAGCCAGGCACGTGGCGGAAGATCCAATCTCTGCAGCTTTCGTATTTTGAGATGATAATAACAGCTGCCATCAGTTGTGCAAATCAGCAGGAAGAGGGTGAGCGAAGAGCGGCAGCCGCCGCGTCTGCACGCGAACCCGGGCTTGCGGGATTGACGTGGCGAGGCGCCGCGCTCCTCCTCCTTCGGCGTTGTTAGGTGACGGGGAGAGTGGCGATCCGTTTCCAGGAGCTGCCCTGGACGGATTGGAGTAGCAGTAGCCGGGTGGAGGTGGGTGCGTGGCCCGCCAGAAAGACGCCTGCTGCGCTCCCGTCCCTCCCAGTCCTCCTCGAGCGCCCTCAAATGGTGTTGGGCTACAACTCCCACGCTCCCCAGCCCTTGGCCTGCCTGCCTGGGGATGATGGGAGTTGCAGTCCGACCCGTCTGGAGCAACCCCGGGGACGGCAAGGGGGATGCTCCGGAGCCCCAGTTCGGCCTCGCCTGGCGCGCCAGGGCAAAGCCAAGGCCTCCGGGGACAGCGCTCAGGCGCGCCCCGCCGCCATCCTGGCTGGGGAAATGGCCCAAGGTGCCACGGGCGCGCAGCAGGGCCCTTGCGCCTCCCCACGCGTCGTGTCGACGAGGCTTACGCAGGAGCAGATCCTGCGGGGTCGCGCGCGCCCCGCGCTCATCATGAACGGGTCGGCCCCGCGCCAAGCTCGTTTGCCCGCGGCATGTTTTGTTGAGTGGGTGGGGGCAGTTCCGTCTTCCCTTCCCTAGGCCCATGACGCTTCCAGGGAAACGTGTGATGCGGCGTCTCGGAAACCAGGGGCTTTGGGGTTTCCCCGCTGTCGCTAAGGGAAGCAGCGCGGAAAGCCAGAAGGAGGGGTCCTCTGCGTGACTCACTCGGCTCAGCGCGAGAAGGCGGGGCCTGGGCGCGGCGGCGACGGCGGCGGCGGCGGGACCAGATTGAGTTTTAAATGCAGGGCTGATCTGCAGAGCGGGAGGGGTGGCGGCGGCGGCGGCCCCTTCTCACCGAGCGCTCAGTAGCCCTGGGACAGCTAGATAAAGAAAGAACCCTTTCTCATTTTTCCACGGTGCACCTCTCGGATCACACCGTGCAGCTGCTTGGAGAGGCAAAATACTTAGGGCCCTCCTGGCCTGGAAAGGCCCCGGTTTGTGCCTGCTGAGCTTTCAGAACGGGACGCATAAAACCAACACATGGCTTTCCTTTTTCTGATGGGGGAGAGTGAAGGGTCCCCGTGATGCAAGGCTTTAAAACATGTGCATCTGGACACACGATGGGCAGTTCTGGGGGCCGGGGTAGGTGGGTGGCGTTCCAAAAGAACATGTGTGCAGTTTAGAGATTCAAGTCATGCCAAAGAAGATGTATAGTCAGCAAATGTGAAAAGCGACTGAGAACAATGGGGAAAATGAAATGAGTAGTTCCGGGCTGCCCTTGTGCACCAGGCGCTGATCAAGCACACCCATTTCTTCTCCCCCTGCCCAGGACACTCCCCACAGACGCCACTGCTACTCCCCACTGAGTGTTCACTAATGTTTCAAAGGGGAAGGAAATAATTCTAGAACATGAATGAGTCATGCCTAGTTTTCAGAGTTGTGGGCAAGGCTGTGGAGCCAAAAATATACAATATAACATTCTTGCACTGAGCGGGAGGGTTGGACTCCATGGCCTTGTAGGCCCCTTCTGACTCTACCATTCTATGATTCTACGTTATTTGTGTAAAGCTGCAAGAAACATTTGGGTCTGAAAGTATCGATATAGTGTAGTCTCCAAATAAAAAACTGTTTAAAGATTCTGGCAAATGCAACTATTAGTGAGTTGAAAGAACAGGGAAATCTATTTAGATTTATCATTGGAAGAAGTCAGCCACAAATGGACTTCAGAGAGGCACGTGGGAAGTTTGAGTTAACTCTCCCAAGACCTCTCTTCACTCTAGAAGGAAACATCTTCTATATGGCAAGTCACTAGATCCTCCCCCCACCAGCACCTTCCCCCCTCACTTGCACTGCCCGCCAAGCAAGAACAGCTCACTCAGGCAATCTTGGTAAATAGTAAGAAGCTCCCAGAGAAGTCCACCAAGATTTGAACAAACTTCAAAGTGATCTTGATAGGCTGGGGTGCTGGGCTGAAAACAAGAGGATGAAATTTAATAGGGATAAATGCCAAGTTCTACACCTAGGAAAAAGAAACCAAATTCACAGTTACAAGATGGGGGATACTTGGCTCAGTGAGAAGGATCTTGGATTTTTTGTAGCTCACAAGCTGAATATGATCCAACAGTGTGATGTGGCTGAAAAAAAAAAGCAAATGCGATTTCGGGCTGCATTCATAGAAGTATAGCTTCCAAATCATGTGAGGAACTGGTTCCCCTCTATTTGGCACCGGTTAGGCCTAATCTTGAGTATTGCATCCAGTTCTGGGCACACTTCAAGACGGATGCAGACAAGCTGGAGGGGGTTCAGAGGAGGGCAATGAGGATGATCAGGGGTCTGGAAACAAAGCCCTATGAGGAGAGTCTGAAAGAATTGGGCATGTTTAGCCTGGAGTAGAGAAGACTGGGGGGAGACATGATAGCACTTTTCAAGTCCTTGATAGGTTGTCACACAGAGGAGGGCCTGGATCTCTTCTCAATCATCCCAAGAGTGCAGGATGCAGAATAATGGGCTCAAGTTACAGGAAGCCAGATTCCGGCTGGACATCAGGAAAAACTTCCTGTTAGAGCAGTACAACAATGGAACCAATGACATAGGGCGGTCATGGGCTCTCCCACACTAGAGATATTCAAGAGGCAGCTGGACAACCATCTGTCAGGGATGCTTTAATATGGATTCCTGCATTGAGCAGGGGGTTGGACTCGATGGCCTTATAGGCCCCTTCCAACTCTACTATGATTTTAAGAAGATTGTGCCAGGGAAGGGAAGACTGAGAGGGTGCTGCAGAGCACATGAGTGAAATGTCTTCCTTCTAGCAGTGAGACAGTGCAGTGTGGTGCCACACACTTCAAATGAAGAAGCGTGGGCAATGACAGGTCTCCACATGGGCCTCAGCCCCCAGCAATTTGGCTTGTATGTTTATGTACATTAAACCAAGATACCCCACAGATTTTCAAGCACCTTTGCAATGTAAACACTAGATGGACAGTTTAGTCATCTGAAATTGGACTCAGTGATCTTGCCTCCCCATACTTCAGGCAGTCTCTCTACCTTTTAAATATTTTTAAGTGCTGCCTGTACAGTTATTCACTCATCATGTTAACCTTAAAAAAGCAGAACTGATTTTAAAAAGAGTTGCTAAACTGCTTTGGGGATGACAGTGGAGGGGGTTCTTGATGACACGGGAACCAGCCAATGAGTGCTGTGCTCTTGCAGCTTGTGCTGTAAACTCAGAGGCCCTGGTGAGAAAACTCACAGCCCTGCTGTTCAAATAGTTTGATGTCTCTATGCAACTTTCTTTTCAAACATGAAATCTTAGTGGTTCCACCCTTGCCTTGAGAGCGTGCTGAGAACACAAGGCAAACATTTGTTTTGAAATGTTTGAAGTTTATAGTTGTGCTCCTGTATCTGACTGTATCCTGTTGCCCCACTCTTTCACCAATGAAAGGCCCTGCCCTATTCTAACAATGTATAGACCTGTGGTTTCCCAGAAAGATTTCCCCCAGATCTGTCTGCATTTCCTAATTGGGGCTTCCTCACATATTTATTTATTTATTTATTGAAGACCTAGCATTTATAGACCCGTTTTAAGCATCAGCTGCTTCATGTGCAATTTCTTTTCTTGCTGCAATCTCAACAACAACCTTGTAAGACAGGACAGCATTATTATCCTCATATTGCAGAGAGAAGGCCTGAGGTGCAAGCAGTGTGGCTTGCCCATGAAACCTGGTGAGTTCATGGCAGAAGCAAGTTTTACACAGAAGCAGCACTATACTATTTGCAGGAGGGCCATGCTCCCCCACCTCTCCCAAACTTTCAAAGACTCCCAGGGCCCCTCTCCAGCAAATTGCTTGATTGCACAACAGATTGACCTCATTTCTACTCTTTTTCTGTTCTTCATTGTAAACTTGTTGGCTTACCTACTGAGAATGTGCAGTGGGTGCACATGCTCAGAAAGTCCCCCCAGCATTTCTACATTTATATCCTCCAAGACAGCTTATGTGGTCTTCCATTTTATCCCCACAATGACCCTGTGCGGTAGGTTAGGCTGAGAGTCAGTGGCTGGCTCAAAGTCACCCAGTGAGTTTCATGACTGAGAGTCTCCTGAGTCTCAGTCCAACACTAGTCTAACCACTACACCGCACTACTCTCATTAGGCTTTAGTAGCATCAGTGTACTAGTCAGCAGAAGGCGCTGGGCAGGGCCTCTGTGAGGACCACTTTGCTCACTTCCTAAATATGTAGGCTGACCAGATAATCCAGGTCAGGGCTCATGTAACTTTAACAGTTGTAGAGAAAAGGGAATTTCAGCCAGTGTCATTTGTATGCAATTAGTTCCTGGTGATATTCCCTCTTCATCACAACAGTTAAAGTTGTAGGCACTATACTAGAGTGACCATATACAAAAGAAGGCAAGGCCCCTGCACCTTTAACTGTTGTGATGAAGAGAGAATTTCACCAGGAACTAATTGCATGCAAATGACACTGGCTGAAATTCCCTTTTCTCTACAACTGTTAAAGTTACATGAGCCCTGACCTGGATTTTATCTGGTCACCCTATAAATATGGGCACAATTGGGTTTCCTGCACAGGAGCCAGCACTTACCATTTGGGGAATTGGGTTTCTTGCTTTGGAAAGCAGTTTTTTTAATTATTATTTTTATTTTAAGAAAACCCTCTGAAAACTGATCAGTTCCTTTTCCTTTTTTCATGCATCTCACTCTCACTGAGACGAGAGCAGAGCGAGAGCGCTGTGGAGCAGACTGAGCTCTGGGCCTCCTTTACTTGTTTGAAGAGCAGAAAGGAGGGGCAGAGAGAGAGTAAATGTGTGTGTGAATAATATCCCCTATTTTATTTTCCTGAGTTTGCATTTCCTGTTCAATGCAGATTGCTGCTGGAACAGAAGAATATGGCCCCAAAGATTGTTTTTGTATTCCTGTGTAGAACTCCCTGCCCCAATTTGCACTCAGTATCTGAAAGCTATTTCCTTCAGTTTCCCTTTTCTGTGGTATGGTTTGGAATGGCAGGTTGAGAAAACTGCTTTGGTGTATTGCTGCTGTGTGGATCTCCCCTCTCCTCACCTCCCGCTGCTTGCAGGCCCGATCGTAAGGTTAATTTGCCTTAGCTTCCCTTTTCTGTGCAATGGATGGCTGCTGTGGATAACTGTGTCACCTTGTTCAAGGGCTAAGCACACGTATAGACGAACTGGTTTAGTTATTCAGATATTTTGATAAATTGCTATGAGCATTCATGGGTTACAGCCCACTTCATCAGATGCTATAAGTGCAACTGGAGGTTTTGAGTCTGAAAAGACAGTTGAATAGAATGTGAATAGAAACCAAAGTCCCTATTGAGTCCATGATTTAACACAATCACATTTCTTCATCATTTGATTTTCATTTTTGTAGACCTGCAACCCTGAGGTCCAGGAATGTTCACCGACAGTTTACTTCTAGATAACATGTCACTTTGTCTATGCCTGCTGTGGCCCCCTCACCCATTGTTAGCTGCCCTGCCTTCAGCCCCCCCCCCTCAGTCCCAAGGGGCACACTGGCCGCTGCTGTGGATTTCGTGATTGGCAGCTCTCGTACCCCCTGCTCTCCACTGGACATGTTCCAGTTGCATCCTGCACAAACATCCTCTTCAGTGTCTCAGGAGGATGGTGCTCCTCCCTCTAAGCTGCTTCCCCACTAAAATCAAGTCCTGGTGACTCAGTGCGAAATTCCACTGGCAGTAGAAAGGGCTGGTGTTTTCCAAATTAGCCCAGTCCTGTGGCTGAGGAAAAAAAGGCACCTCTTTGCAATTAAAACATTATTTGGCTTTTCCCCCAAGCACGTTTGCAGGCATTTTCCAGGTAGGCTTTGTCACCCAATTCAATAATGGCAGTTGATTAAACAACTGCCTTTTAACTAATTAATTTATTAAAAGTAAATAAAGTTGCACAGAGCTACAATATTGGCACAGAGGCCTTTTTGAGATAGTGAAGGAAGTGTAAGATAAGTTGCAATGTAGAAAACCAAGTGCTCTACTCTTACGTAGCTCCTGTTCAGAATTCCTACAGGGCGATAGCCCTAGGCCTGCAGCTGAGGACTCTGGGAATGGGGGGGGGGGGGACAATCTGCTCACAGCACCCAACTAGCCACCATGTTGTTGCACTGAAGTAGAGGCTGGCCTGCATGTCTGCACCCTCCTGTCGGCTCCAGGTGTGGCTGTCAGACCCCTCCCTTCGGCCAGGCTCCTGCAACCTTGCAGCTTCCATTACTAACAGCACTGTCACGGGTGCTGCAGCCTCTGCCTTTGTACCTGGCACTCCGCTGTCTGTCTGGCACAGGAGCCCTGCTGGGCAGAGTCTTTGACAACCATCCACAATCCAGATCAATTAATTCTTGAAGTCCAGAACACTCAGCAAGATTTGCAAATCTATCGCTGTCCTTTAAAGCCGTTGTATTCTCTCGTGATCAGGTAAATCTCAGATACACCTGTTCAAGTTTGGGAAACAAGCTAGTTGGATGAAGTGAGAAGCAGTTACCAGTCTCAGGAAGATCCGTTGCTTGCTAGGCTCTGATGGCAAATAAAGACAACATGGAGATCAGTGATACTGAGTAAAAAAACCAGAGGTCTTTACTGAGCAATGGTGTGGTGTCAGTAGGCCCTGCAGGGGAAGAAAACTGTAGATGGAAGGACTCATTCAGAGTCTGAAATGTGTAGGCTCTACTTGAATAAATACTTTTTCAAGATCAAAAGATTTACTTGAATATACACTTCCTCAAGATACATAATTAGTTCTGCCCCCCCCCCCCTTGGCTTTTTTACTCTCACTCCCTTACGGGGTTCCCTTTCTCCTCCTGACTCAGGCAGCCTGCTGGCCAGAAAGGAAAGGTGAGAAAGAGAGAGAATGGGTGACCCTGTACAGCCCAGGCCCAAGCAGGTGTTATCTTTGGGAAGCTAATGCAGTTTTGCTGTTTGCTGCATGAAGCCATTTGTCTCCAAAATGATCTGCTTGTGTGAGTGTAAGGCTGCCTCTACAAGAGAGGTTTAAAGCTCTTTCAAGGTGCTTTAAAAAATTTACCTCTACAAGAACGGAGCGCAAATCGGGCGTAGAGGCGCGTTATGTCTCTGATTATGCGCATTATCGAATGCGCATTAAACAGCGAGTTTTATTTTGCTCCGGCCGTTAAAGCGCATTTTGACTATGTGAACAAGCGATTCTCCGCATTAACTACTTGTAAAGCGCATTTTGGTCATCCCTTAATGCACTTCGCCGCCTCTCACCGCCTCTCGTGCAGAGGTATTAGGCGTAAATGCGCTTTCACAATTATGCGCATAATCGGCTAACCAGGTGCAAAAGCGAATCCTTGTAGAGGGGACCTAAATGAAACAAGACAAAGATCCTGCAAGGGCCAAATGACATGTCACACTAGAGCTCAGTAGTTGGATTCCATCCTCTCTAAAACTTAAATGCCGCCATGTGCTGGTGATGGTGACTTTGATAGGACAGCAACACTAGCAGAAGGTTTTTAACCCTTTCCTTTCCTCCTGCACCATTTTCCTGATTGAAATCATCTCCACTCCTGCTTGCTCTGCTAGGGGACCAAGGCAAGGACAATACAGGACAGTTTTGATCAGAAGAATGACACAAGGAGAAGGGTTAAAAACTAGGGATGTGCACTGGATCGGATCCGATCCACGATCCAAATCCGATCCAGAGGGAAATCGGATAAATTATCCGATTTCCGATCTCACAGCTGGATCGGCCGATCCAATCCAAACCGATCCAAAAAGGTTCCGATCCAGTTCGGACGGATCGGCGGGCGCCCGCTGGTGCCCACTGCCGCTTCCATTGGCGGGCGCCAGCGGGCGCCCACCGATGAAAGTGGACAGCGGGGGGGGGGGAGGGCTTCCCTAGCGGGGCTGTCCACAGTGCGCTTACCTTCCAGGGACGTCCGCTCCCGCCCGGCGCCGGCTGCTACTGTCAGCGGGCTTCGCGGCCTGCTCCAGGGTGGCACGCCGGGTGATGACATCACCCAGCGCACCACTCTGGAGCAGGCCGCAAAGCCCACTGGCAGTAGCAGCCGGCGCCAGACGGGAGTGGACGTCCCTGTATGGTAAGCAGGGGGCGCGCGGAGGGGAGGAGGGGGGCGCGCGGAGGGGAGGAGGGGGCGCGTGGAGTGGCGCGCTTACCTTCCAGGGATGTCCGCTGCCGTCCGGCGCCGGCTGCTACTGCCAGCGGGCTTCGTGGTCTGCTCCAGGGTGGCGCGCCGGGTGATGACATCACCCGGCGCGCCACTCTGGAGCAGGCTACAAAGCCCGCTGGCAGTAGCAGCCGGCGCCGGACGGGAGCAGACGTCCCTGTAAGGTAAGCGGGGGGAGGGGGCTTACCCCCCCGAGGCCGTCCGCTTCTATCCGCTGGCGGCCGCGGGCGCCAGCGGATGGAAGCGGGCGGCCCCGGGGGGGGGGTAGGGAGCGCGGGGGAGGGGGCTTACCTGCCAGGGCCGTCCACAGCGGACAGCCCCGGGGGGGAGGGAGTTAGGCCCCCCCTCACCCACCCGCCGCCATTTTTTCCTTTATTGTAGTCATACTTTAGTATGCATTTTTTCCTCATAGACTTGCATTGCAATGCAAGTCTATGGGGGGGGGGGGGAAATGGCGGCCGATCCAAAAATTTCCGATTTTTGGATCGGGATCAGACTCGATCTGGTCCGGGGGGCCTCCGATTTTGTCCGATCCGATCCGTGACAAAATTGGAGGTCCCGATCCGAGTCCCGATCCGATCCGGGGGGTCCGTGCACACCCCTATTAAACACCCCCCTCCTCTCCCAGTACTGCTGCCCTGAACTAGTTCACTACCGGACTCTGCTTTTAAGTCAAAAAGGAAAAGGAAAAACACTAGAAGCTCTAAGGAAGTTGAAGCTGCCTCAGGAACTGCCTGCAATTCAGGGCCTTGGTGGGTGCTTCAGGGTAATGTGGCCCCTCCGTTCTCCTTCCTATCACTTTTTTGATGGGGTGTTCTGGCATTCTCAGCACAAGCAGCTAGCTGCAAGGAGGCTCAGAGGGCCGAGGCCTTTTCTAGAATGGATCCAATTTGTTATGTTCCAGCTTGTTCCCCCTCCCCCAAATTTGGCAGCTAAGGCAAGGGGGAGTATTTGGTTTTGTAGCCAACAGGCAGGAAACAGTGCCAGCAAGGGTTGGTTGGTGCCTGCCAGATTGCACCTCAGATCTCTCTGCTTTCAGAAGCAATTAAAGTAGCCCTGTGGTTGGGGGAACAGAAGAGGATGGGATAGGAAAATGGGGAGGGGACGTTATGACTGGAGGGTGTAATTAACATAATCCTTGATCCACACACTCTGCAACGTTATGGGCTGGGGTGGAAGAAGCCCCATCCTGGAAAGAGGCAAAATGGTGGCGCATAGTGGCTGGGAACAAGCAGATCCTGTTCTGTACCATGGCATGTTCTCTACAAGACCAAGTCTGTTTCTGCTTGCCATGATAGCTAAATGGTCCAGGATCAGGAGCAACTGCCAGTCGCTGGAGACAGTTAATGGGCGCAGGGTGCTGAGGGGCTGCAGCCTCCCTGCCCAGCTGATTGGCTTCCCATGGAAACTGCGAGAAAGAGGTTGCTGAAGTAGATGGACCTTTGCTTTGCTCCAGCAAGATTATTCTTATGTCCTTACTGGGAAGGAGGCTAATAGCCAGACAGCTTAAAGGAAGCTCCTCATAGAGGGATAATAGACAGGCGATACAGTGGGCCAGCAGCCCGTAGGTTGCTGGCCCACTGCTAAAAAGCCCAGCAAATGCATGTCTTAGGCTGCCTCTACAAGAGAGGTTTAAAGCTCTTTCAAGGCGCTTAAAAAAATTTACCTCTACAAGAATGGAGCGCAAATCGGGCGTAGAGGCGCGTTATCTTTCCGATTATGCGCATCATCGAATGTGCGTTAAATCGCGAGTTTTATTTTGCTCCGGCCGTTAAAGCGCATTTTTGACTATGTGAACAAGCGCTTATGCGCATTAACTACTTGGAAAGCGCATTTTGGTCATCCGTTAATGCGCTTCGCCGCCTCTCGTGCAGAGGTATTAGGTGTAAATGTGCTTCAGTGATTATGCGCATAATCGCTTAACCGGGCACAAAAGCGAATCCTTGTAGAGGGGACCTTAAATACATCTGGTTAAAAGAGGTTTGCCTTGACTCCAACACCAGACAGCTTAAAAAACTCGCCTTTCACCTTATGTCCTTTGAATGGAGATGTGGTTCTGCATTTTGGTGGTATGTTCCTTTGGGTCTTTTGTAAGTGTGTGTGTAGTGAGAATGAGAAAAGTGGGACCTGCAACAAATTGTTACAGTGTGGAGTGTTCATGTTCAGTGTGCCAGCCAAGCAGCCAGCCATGTCCTCTTGCAGTTTATCCCATTCCATTTCCCCTCACCTAGTTTTCTGTTTGCCCATTGGGTATGCACAGTCCTCATTTTGCTTTAGGGGAGAGGGTCCCTAAGGATGTTTTGTACTTCTGCAGATCTCAGGGATTCCCACAAACCTGTTGATCCCTCCCCTCTCTCCCTCTCTCTTGTGTGTGGGTGGTGCCGTTTTGGATTGGCACTTGGAGAATGGGCTATTAGTGAATAAGTTTGTTACATATTTTGCCTCAATGAAAAGGGTTTTCGAAAAGGAAGCAAGTAATGAGCAGCAGCTCTGGCCAGGAAAGAGGAGGGGGGCTCGGGAGGGGACTGTTTCCCCTTTGGCGTGGCATTTTTTTTGGTAAGAATGAGTCACATTCTCTGGCTTTGTGAATTGGCACCTGATCCATTGCTCTCCTCTGGAGCTGATGTGAACATTCACAAGGGGATGTGGACAGTGGGGACGGGAAGGACTTCTTGGGGGGGGTCTTCCCCCAGGTAGATCACTGCCCCAGAAGTTGGGCATGAAGGTATGTGATGTGAAACTGAGAGAATGATGAAAGTTTGCTCTTTTATTTATGTCTCTCCATCCTTATGGAAAGTGGAGAAGTTCAGAACTAAAGACTGTTTTCTGTTATGTGGCCTGGAAGAGTTCCATTCCAGTAGGTTTGGCTGCATGGTCACAGCTCCTCTCTCTCTCTCTCTCTCTCTCTCTCTCTCTCTCCCTTCCCCCTTTTTACAAGCATGCTGTTTGAACAGCATGTCCCCACGATCCATCAGTGTTCTCCCAGCCATGCTTCCCCTTTTGCTGCAAGAGGGCCCCCAGATCCCATCCAGCTGCGTCTCTTGTGCCAAGGAACTCTTGAGTCATCTGCAGTGGGCGATTCGCAGCAATCCTCTTTTATGTGGCTGATTCAGACATTAAGCAAAGGGAAGGCTGGCCTGGGGGAATTTTTGTTGTCCTTCACATCCAATACAGAGTGGTGCAGTGCAGCTGGTTCACACATCAAGTGTCCATGCGCTGCTGTGCTGTCAAACCCCATGGTATCACTGGTGTGGGGTGGCAGCGAAGAGTCTAGATGCAGGGGGCAATGCTTGCTTTCTGGCACCGGGCCTGCCCCCTACCCTCTGCCTGGGTGGACGGTGACCAATCTTGGGTCACATTCACCCAGCCATGCCACAGCTTTGCCAGATGCAGCACCACACACACACACACACACACACACACACACACACACACACAGGCTTTCCTTGCATTCAGACAGCCTCCAGGTCAGGAAATCAAGTGATAAGAACATCAGAAGAGCCATACAGGACTAGACCAAAGGCCCATCAACTCCAGTATTCTGTTTGCACAGTGGCCCACCGAATGCCTTTTTGGGAAGCCCACAACAGGGCATGAGTGAAATAGCACCCTCCCCAGAAATGAGTGTATATAGGCCTACTGTCCTCTGATACTGGACGTAATATGTAGCTATCAGGGCTAGTAACCATTGATAGCCTTCTCCTCCGGGAATTTATCCAATCCCCTTTTAAAGCCATCCAGCTGGTGGCCATTACTGCATCGTGTGGTAGCAAATTCCATAGTTTAACCGTGCGTTGTGCAAAGGAGTCCTTCCTTTTATCTGTCCTGAATCTTCCACCAATCAGCTTCATGGGATATGACCCCATTGGGTTCTGATATTATGAGAGAGTAGGAAAAACTTCTCCCTTCCCACTTGCTCCGCAACATGCATTGTTAAAGAAAAACATAAACAATCCTATTTAATAAACAACAATTATCACATTTTTTATCAGCTTTAACCAAGCAGGTATCAAAATAGGATATTGTTTTATGAATTCTAATATGGTTTGTAGAAGAGGTTGTGGGGTGGTTTAGAAGTAACCCCTGCCATGCCATATACCGGGTTCAGATGACATGGCAACCCACGATGCGGTGTGGGTAATTAAGAAAATGCTAGGTGCACAAGCATCATGTGCAGTGGCGGCAGAAACTGCTCATAGTGCATAGTTACATTTTTGCACCAAGCTGTCAAGCACAGCTTGGTGCAAAAATGTAAAAGAGCTGCATGCCACTTTTGGGGGGGTATTTATTATTATTATTATTATTATTATTATTATTATTATTACATTTATATACCGCCCCATAGCCGAAGCTCTCCTTATGAAAAGCTAAAGAGGCATCTCAATACACATCAGGAATCCGCAGTTGTCAAACAACATCTCCTGGGAGCCTCAGCTGCCACTGATGCTTCAAACATGGTTACTTCCCTCACTCTGTGGCAAGGCCAGGAAGTGGACCCAGCGTTGCAAGCCATGGTTCCCTTGCAACCATGGCTTGCAACGCTTGCCTTCCTCCATGCCAGAGCAGGAGAAGCAGAGAGTCCGGCTGGAGCTGGCTGTGAGCTCTTATTCACAGGTGCATTTGGGGTGTGTGAGAAAGGGCTTAGCGCAGAGGTGGAGCTCCTGCGCTTTGCATGTAGAACATCTTGGGATAGGAGCATGATACACATGGGGCAGCCTGGCTATCAACTGTCTTTTGTTGGTTTTTGTCTCAGGGCCCTTCCGTTGAGAAATCTGACCACAGAAAACGAGGCAAGAATTCCAGGGCTCCAAGGCTTCAAAATGGGCAGCTCCTATTCTACCAATAAAAAACATCATACAGCCATTGTATTCCGTCTATCCTTCCTGAACATTTTCTTTGCGGAAAGGAATAAAATGGAAGAAGCGGCAGGAAAACATGACGCGACATCCCATTCTGGGCTCTCATGTTGTTTGAACTTAGACTGCTTCCCACAGAGTGGCTTATTTTAGGGCAACAAGCCACCCCCAAAACCCAAGTCTTGTTCTAGACTAGTTCAGCCCATGATAGATTGGCGTGTCATCCGAACCCAGCAAAGCAACCCATCATGGTCAGGACCAACTGCCTGCCACTCTTCCTGATTGTGCCCACTTGTGCTACCTCAAGCTTCCATTGCCAGCACTTTGGAGAGCCTGTCACTAATTCACCATCCCCCCTTTAAAAAAGTGATGCTCAACATTTGTGTAAACGGGGCTATAATTTTTTGTGGGGGAAGTTCAATCTTCCAGACGTGTGCAAGTACACACAGCTGTCCGGTATGTACAGCCTTGTCTTGTCAATGGCCTTTTATGTTTCAGCTTTCAAAGGGAGGGAAGTGTACTAGGAAAGACACAAGGAAATTAACAAGACAAGACTGCCTGTAGGCTTCCCTGGTCTAGCTCTCTTTTGGTCACTGTTGACAGTGACAGGTCGGAAAAGGAAGTGCACCCAGACGGGGGTCGGGACATGACAGGCCACTTAGCCAGGTGACCTTCAGAGTTTTAAGGGTTGAACTGATGCTTGTCGATGTCCTGCAGGCTCCCTGCCCTTTTCGCAGCTCCCATTCAGAGCAGTTACCGCTGTGGTTATTGCAAAAGGGAAGCAATTGCACTGCCTCATTCATGGGGGTTTCAGATGACGTTGTCTTCTATTTTTAGCCTCTCTCCATTCTGCTACCACTTCTTCTGTCTGTTTCCCCATTCCCCACAAAAATTCTGCTAAGGAGGCAAGATGAAATTGCTGCAGAAGGAATTTTGATTGGCAGCGGGAAGAGTTCTCGGTCTGCAAGCCCTGCTGTGTCCTGAAATTTGGGAGCACACACACGTGCCCCACCCCACCCAGCAGACTTCTACGAGGAGACTTCTCATATCCACAAGCCAGTGTCTGGCTTATTTCATCCCCTTTAATTTGCTTTAATTATTTCAGCTTGTTTCCTGCTTGCATCTGTTACCCAGGGTTGCCTTCTCCTCTCAGGAAAACAGTACAAATGAAACCAGTGCCCCCCTAGCCTGGCCACGCTCGTGGTTCTACACTATCTGTGTAAAAGATTCAGACTGGAAGGTTGCAAGCGAGGGTGTCTAACCTGCAGCCTCCTACTGGGAATGTTCTTTGGTTGACACCCGCAAGGAATCCGAAATCGGCTGCAATCCCAAGAGGCTTCCACCCCCACATAAAACTGCTTCAAAGGATGTGTTGATACCTGAAAGGTGAAGTCAGGCACTAACAGCCCGATGGTTTCCTGCGATGACATTTCCATCCCATGTTAGGTATTCCTTCTGGCAGGGAACTGGCAAGACTCTTACAGGCCTTGCATAACCAGTTATCGCTCTACAGTCATTGGCATGTTGTGGGAGCTGAACTGTCAGGACTTGGAACTTTGGGAGAGCTTTGAGAATTGTTGGAAGCATGAGCAGTGAGCCAGGAAGCTTCCAGTTCAGGTATTGCCTCAGCCACCTGCTTGTTAGGTGCCTCAGGGACAATAAAGATGTGATGCAAACGTGATTCAATTGTAGGCCTCCCTTTTTACACATAAAGGCAACCACGGAGTGGGGTGGGGCACCCAATTTGCAATGGCTGGTGGTGCTGACGGAGGGGCGCATCCCATCTCCTGCTGTACCATTCCCCCACAAGATGCTATTCACTGCAAAAGGAAGTGGGGAGGGAGAAATACAGATATCATGCCTGTCTTTCTCCCCCTTTATATCCTGCCTTTTTTCCAACAGGGAACTACATAACCCTCCTCCTCTTCCCCTCCATTTTATCCTCACAACAACCACCCTGTGAGGTAGGTTGAGCTGAGAGTCTGTGACTGGCCCAAAGTCACCCAGTGGGTTTCCATTAGGGATGTGCACTGGATCGGACCCGATCCACGATCCGAGTCCGGTCCAGTGGGAAATCGGATAAATTATCCGATTTCCGATCCCGCAGCTGGATCGGCCGATCCAATCCGAACCGGTCCGAAAAAGCTCCGAACCGGTTCGGCGGATCGGCGGATCGGCGGGCGCCCACTGGCGCCCACCGCCGCTTCCATTGGCGGGCGCCAGCAGGCGCCCGCCGATGAAAGTGGACAGCGGGGGGGGGGAGGAGGGGGGCACTTACCTTCTCGGCCCGGTGGCTCCCGTCCGGCGCCGGCGCCTACTACTACTAGCAGGCTCCGCGGCCTGCTCTAGGGTGGCGCGCCGGGTGATGTCATCACCCGGCGCGCTACTCTAGAGCAGGCCGCGGAGCCTGCTGGTAGTAGTAGGCGCCGGCGCCGGACGGGAGCCACCGGGCCGGGAAGGTAAGGAGGGGGTGCGTGGAGGGGAGGAGGGGGCGCGCGGAGGGGGGAGGGGGGCCCTTACCTTTCCGGCCCGGCGGCTCCCGTCCGGCGCCGGCGCCTACTATTCCCAGCAGGCTCCGCGGCCTGCTCTAGGATGGCGCGCCGGGTGATGTCATCACCCGGCGCGCTACTCTAGAGCAGGCCGCGGAGCCTGCTGGAAGTAGTAGGCGCCGGCGCCGGACGGGAGCCGCCGGGCCGGAAAGGTAAGGAGGGGGTGCGTGGAGGGGAGGAGGGGGCGCGCGGAGGGGGGAGGGGGGCCCTTACCTTTCCGGCCCGGCGGCTCCCGTCCGGCGCCGGCGCCTACTACTCCCAGCAGGCTCCGCGGCCTGCTCTAGGATGGCGCGCCGGGTGATGTCATCACCCGGCGCGCTACTCTAGAGCAGGCCGCGGAGCCTGCTGGAAGTAGTAGGCGCCGGCGCCGGACGGGAGCCGCCGGGCCGGAAAGGTAAGGAGGGGGTGCGTGGAGGGGAGGAGGGGGCGCGCGGAGGGGGGAGGGGGGAGGAGGGGGCGCGCGGAGGGGGGAGGGGGGCCCTTACCTGCCCGGCCCGGCGGCTCCCGTCCGGCGCCGGCGCCTACTACTACCAGCAGGCTCCGCGGCCTGCTCCAGGGTGGCGCGCCGGGTGATGTCATCACCCGGCGCGCTACTCGAGAGTAGGCCGCGGAGCCCGCTGGTAGTAGCCGCCGGCGCCGGACGTGCCGAGAAGGTAAGTGGCGGGGAAGGGGGCTTACCCCCCCCCCCCGGAGCCGTCCGCTTCTATCCGCTGGCGCCCGCGGGCGCCAGCGGATGGAAGCAGGCAGCCCCAGGGGGGGTAGGGAGCGCGGGGGAGGGGGTTTACCTGCCGGGGCCGTCCACAGCGGACGGCCCCGGGGGGGGGGGAGGGAGTTAGGCCCCCCCTTACCCACCCGCCGCCATTTTTTCCTCATAGACTTGCATTGCAATGCAAGTCTATGGGGAAAAAAATGGCGGCCGATCCAAAAATTTCCGATTTTTGGATCGGGATCGGACTCGATCCGGTCCGGGGGGCCTCCGATTTTGTCCGAACCGGTCCGGGACAAAATTGGAGGTCCCGATCCGGGTCCCGATCCGATCCGGGGGGTCCGTGCACACCCCTAGTTTCCATGGCTGAGTAGGGACTGGAACCCAGATCTCTCGACTCCCAGTCTAACACTTTAGCCACTACACAATTTAGGGGATCGTGTGGCCAGCCTCATGTTGTGGCCCTGATCCAATTCACATCCCGTCCCCTAAAGCTATGTTTAGGGGAACTTAAAATTAGAATCTAGTCTCCAACATCATGTCCAGTTTTCCCCATAGGCGCACCCACCCACCCATCCATCCACCCACCCATCCACCCACCTATTTGCATTTTGAGAGCAACAGCAATGGCTTACTTCACAGGGTTGTTGTAGGATCCCAGTTGTACTGAGTAATACATACAAAGTACATGCCTTTCTCTCCTTTTACTGCCTCTCCAGCGCAAATTTCAGATTGTAGGCTCTTTGGGGCAAGGACCTGTTTTTTGGAGCAGGGGGCTTACTCTGGAAGGTGAAACTGTCCTTATCCTCATCCACTGAAATGTTCCATACAAACGCTGCTGCTTCCTACCTGGGTTCAAGCCCCAGTTTGGGGCTGTTTACGCATGAACAGCTGTCCTGAGGTGGCTCTTGAAATCATGGCAGCGTCTCTGTTGTTTCCAGGTTTGAGGAGATAGAAGAGACCAAAGACATATGTGAGCTGAAAGAGAGCTGGTGAGACTTGACAGAAGCCGAGACTTTAGGTTGAGATGAGCCCCTTTTTCCCAGCCTAGGCTAAGTAATTACCATGGTGTCACCTCTAGTGGTGGGTCAAGTTCACAGTCTTAGAGAGAGATACAGGGTGGGTATCATTTGCCTTGCTAGCTAGAGGTGGATCCCACCTTCATCTGTGCCTTGTCTTGTTAGACACCCAGAGAGCTGGAGGCATTTTGAAAGAGGGCTGTGGCTTGTGTAAGTGCAGCCATTCTATTACCTCTGGCCAAACAGGTTGGGCAACTTTTCATATAGAGTCCAAAGCCTCCCCAGTCTGTTTGAGCAGAGCTGACAGTGGGATAAAAGTGGTGTGTATGCATGACCACCACAGGAAGTGAAGCTTCTTTCGAACCACTTTCATGGCCTTCAGAAACAAAAGGAGGACAGGGGTCCTGTATCTTTCACAGTGGTATAGAAAGGGGAATTTCAGCAGGTATCATTTGCATTTATTTATTTATTTATTTATTGCATTTTTATACCACCCCATAGCCGAAGCTCTCTGGGCGGTTCACAAAAATTAAAACCATGAAATCATTTTAAAAATATAAAACAAGCCACAATCTAAAAACACAGAATAACATACAATATAAAAACACAACCAGAATAAAACCAAGCAGCAGGAATTAATACAGATTAAAATACAAATTTAAAACAGCAAGGATTAAAATTGAGTTAATTTAACTGTTAAAATACTGGAAGAATAAAAAGGTCTTCACCTGGCGACGAAAAGAGTACGAAGTAGGCGCCAGGCGAACCTCTCTGGGGAGCTCATTACAAAGCCGGGGTGCCACAGCGGAGAAAGCCCTCCTCCTAGTGGCCACCTGCCTCACTTCCTTTGGCAGGGGCTCACGGAGAAGGACCCCTGTAGATGATCTTAGGGTCCGGGCAGGTACATATGGGAGGAGGCGTTCCTTTAGATAACCTGGCCCCAAGGCGTTTAGGGCTTTAAATGTTAGTACCAGCACTTTGAATTGGGCCCGGACCTGGATCGGCAGCCACTGAAGTTGGAAAAGGACTTGCGTAATATGGTCTCGTTGGCCAGTCCCCGTTAACAATCTGGCTGCCCTGTTTTGTACCAGCTGAAGTTTCCGGACCGTTTTCAAAGGCAGCCCCACGTATAACACATTGCAGTAATCCAAACAAGAAGTTATGAGAGCATGGATAACTGTAGCTAGGCTATCTCTGTCTAGATAAGGGCGCAGTTGGTATATCAGCCTAAGCTGGTAAAAGGTGCTCTTTGCCACCGAGTCCACCTGTGCCTCAAGTGACAGTTCTGGATCCAAGAGCACCCCCAAACTACGGCCCGATCCTTTAGGGGGAGTGCAACCCCTTCCAGAACAGGGTGAACATCACCTCGCCGGACAGACGAACCACCCGCTAACAGTACCTCTGTCTTGTCTAGATTGAGTCTCAGTTTGTTAGCCCTCATCCAGTCCATTACCGTGCTCAGGCACTGATTCAGAACAGCCACTGCCTCACCTGGGTTTGTTGAATAGGAGAGGTAGAGCTGGGTGTCATCCACATATTGGTGACATCTCAGCCCACATCTCTGGATAACCTCTCCCAGCAGCTTCATGTATAAGTTAAACAGCATAGGGGATAAAATAGAGCCCTGTGGAACCCCATGGCTTAAATGCCACGGCACAGAGCAATAATCCCCCAGCACCACCTTCTGAAAACAGCCATCTAAGTAGGAGCAGAACCACTGCAGTGCAGTGCCTCCAACTCCTAGCCCAGACAACCTATCCAGAAGGATACCATGGTCGATGGTATCGAAAGCCGCTGAGAGATCCAAGAGAACCAACAGGGTCGCACTCCCCCTGTCCCTCTCCCAGCAAAGGTCATCCCACAGGGCGACCAAGGCAGTTTCTGTTCCAAAACCAGGCCTGAAACCCGATTGAAATGGATTTAGATAATCCGTTTCATTCAAGAGTGTCTGGAGTTGTCCTGCAACCACCCGCTCAAGCACCTTGCCCAGGAAAGGAATGTTCGCCACCGGCCTATAGTTGTTAACATCTTCCAGGTCCAGGTTAGGCTTTTTCAGGAGTGGTCTGATTACCGCCTCTTTTAATGAGGCCGGCACCACTCCCTCTCTCAAGGAGGCATTTACAACCTCCTGGACCCAGCCAGCACCTGGTCTTCATCACAACAGTTAAAGTTGCAGGAGCCCTGCCCTCTTTTGTATTGGGTCACTCTCTCGCTATACTCTGTTTTGTTTTGTTTCAGTGTAAAAGCAAGTGCGAGGCTTGGGTGCAGGGGCCCTGCCTTCTTTTGTATATGGTCACTCTAGTATAGTGCCTGCACCTTTAACTGTTGTGATGAAGAGGGAATTTCACCAGGAACTAATTGCATACAAATGACCCTGGCTGAAATTCCCTTTTCTCTACAACTGTTAAAGTTACATGAGCCCTGACCTGGATTTTATCTGGTCACCCTACTAAGGTGGATCCCTGCATTGAGCAGGGGGTTGGATTCGATGGCCTCATAGGCCCCTTCCAACTCTACAATCCTGTGATTCTATGAAATCATAGCACCAACATGATTCCAAGAATCAAATGGAGCTCGTTTCTGGTACTCTGATGCTGAACACGTTGACTTGGGAATAAGTACCAGTTTATTGTAAAAGAAAGAAAGAAAGAAAAGGCATATATATCTACTGTTTTAGAACAGGTCTACTAGGGATATCATTGTTTATTTAAAATGTTTTTATCTGTTTACATTGTTTTGATTTTTCTATGTTAAAATTTTAGTCTATTTTTATTATGTTGTATTTTGTATTTTTATGAGTTGTTGTAAACTGCCCAAAGAGCTTCAGCTATAGGGTGGACTAGAAATGAAATAAATCATAATTATATATGTATTATTATAAGTAAAAATAATAAAATGGGCATGTGCCTGCCTGCCCAGCTATGCCTGCAGATACAATAACTTTGAAAATGAGAAGAAAGGCTCCTCTGCTCCAGGGTCTGACAGCAGCCTCTTTGCCCTGCAGCTCTCTGGGAGGTCATTTGCCCCCACCCCCCTGGGTTCTGGCACCCCAGATTTGTCCCCAAGGCCCAACCCCAGCTCAACTGCCCGGATCCTAGTTATTCAAGCCAAGCCAAACCAACAAACCCCAGACAATGCAAGACTGGGGCCAGCCCAGCTTCGCCCTCCTTTGCCGTGGCTCGCCATTTGCATGGGCCTGGAGCAGGGCTTTGCTCTCTCATACACAGGTGGCTGCAACTATGCACTGCCTTGAACCTTGTTGAGGGTCTGTTTCAGTGGATTTCTTTGGGGCAATAGTTGGTGGGCTTCTCAAAATTGCATGGAGCCTGTAAAAAGCGTCTGGGGAGGAGCAGAAACGTTTCTGCTCACGAACAATTGGTGACTCATTCCTGCGGAGACTGGGAGATATTAGATTACTTGTTCATCAAAGGCTCTGTGTGTGTGTGTGTGTGCGCGCGCGCATGTGTTGTCATGGCTACAGAATGAGTCACTCCCATGCTGCTGGGAAACCAGCTGCGGGTTTTCTTTTGTTTTTAATTAAGCTTGGGAGGGATGTTTGGTTTCCTTGTGAGCAGGCAACCGAAGAGGTCTAGTCTTCCCAGGCAGCAGAATGAGATGGTAGCAAGGAATGTACCACTTTAGATTGCTGAGGGGGGTGTGTGTCCCACTGGTGAATGCTCTCCCACATGAAAAAAGCAAGTAGAAACACACACTAGGGAGAATGATTCCAAGCCAGCCTGCTCCTTGTTCTGGGAGGGTGTTTTTTTGTTTTTGTTTTTTAATTTGCAGAGATTGTTTTGGGGTTTTGCTTTTTTGCTTTTGTTTGCAAAGGGGATGATTAAAACGTGTGATCCACTGCCACCTGCAGTTTGAAGTGGTACAGCCCATGGGTACCTCCACAAGAGAGGTTTAATGCTCTTTGAAGGCTCATTATAAATTTTACCTCCACACCAGCGGAGCGCAAAACGGGCGTAGAGGTGCGTTATCTCCCGGATTATGTGCATTATTGAATGCGCGTTAAATAGCGAGTTTTATTTTGCTCCGGCCGTTAAAGCGCATTTTCGCCGTGTGAACAAGCGATTATGCGCATTAACTTCTTGTAAAGCGCTTTTTGGACATCAATTAATGCGCTTTGCCGCCTCTCGCCGCCTCCCGTGCAGAGGGATTAGGAGTAAATGCGCCTCTGCGATAATGCGCATAATCGCCGAACCGGGCGCAAAAGCGCATCCTTGTGGAGGGGGCCCATGTTACTACTTCAGGAGTCTACCATCTTATTATGCTGTATATATAGAATCGTAGAATAGTAGAGTTGGAAGGGGCCTGTAAGGCCATTGAGTCCAACTTCCTGCTCAATGCAGGAATCTACCTTAAAGCATCCCTGATAGATGGTTGTCCAGCTGCCTCTTGAAGGCCTTTAGTGTGGGAGAGCACACCACCTCCCTAGGCCATTGGTTCCATTGTCGTACTGCTCTAACAGTCAGGAAACTCAGTCCCATTTACTTCCAAGTGTGCAGGTGGTATCCAGACACCTCTAATTTCAATGCTTCCTAATCCCATAGTCCTGACTTGTGCGGTTCTTCAACCCATGCCTGTGTAGTAAATATTTTGCCATTCAGACAGTTGTGTTGTGCCATCCAAGAAACACACTCTGGGCCCCTTTCCGTGTTGCAGAGGGGTGGTTTGTTGAACTGCCTAGTGCTCTTTCCACACCAACCTCTTGCTGCAGAGCCCCTGTTTGCACAGGGTGCTGAAGCGGTTTGCTAAGCTGCACAGTCACCTCAGCAGAGAGTGCATCATGAAACATGCTCATTGCTCTCCGATGGCTCTGCATTGTATGGGGAGATCAATTAAGACAGCTAATTGTCATTCAGAAAACATGCCTGTCATGACCGATCTTCTCTCCTTATGAGCCCCAAATCAGCTGCCGAGAAGCTCCAGAAGGCCCCAGAACACAGTTTGGAGAGCCAATGTGGTGTCATGGCTAGAGTGTTGGACTAGAGAAACTCAGATTCAAGTCCCTACTCAGCTAAGAAACTCACTGAGTGATCTTGGGCCAGTCGCTCTATTTCACAAAAGGGGCCGGGGGCCCCAAACATCATCACATTGTGGCTTGAAGCTGTTGCTGCCAGTGGGGGTGTCTCTTCAGAGCACCACTTTGCTGCTCCTTCCCAGTGAAACCCCACAGTACCGCTGCTGTGGGGTGGGGACGGGAAATCCCCACATCAGGAGGGAGTGCGGGCTTTCCGGCAGCCATCCAGCTCAATGGGCCTGCCCCTTGCCCAGCTTCTGGTGATCTATCAGTGTTTGCCATCCACCCTGGAACACACCCAACTCAACGCCTAAGCGAGGTCATGGTGGTAGGAACGTGGCGACCTTGCTTCAAAGGAAAAAATTGGGGTAAGTCCCCGACTTTTTAAAATTGCAGCTTCAGGAAAGAGCCCCACAGTGACTGTGAGTTGGCAGTTGCATCATGTAACCGCCGCAGCGTCACCGCGCAGCCACTACGGAGCAAATAAGTCGCATAGACAGCTCCCCTAACTAAGGAGAGGCTTTTAAATCTTTTAGAAATGGGGGAAACTGCACAAAAGCTTGGAAGCCCCCAAATGATTGGCAGTTGAGAGAAAACAGTGGGGCCGGGGGAAGGGGGAAGGGGGGTATTTTGAGTGATATGTTGCATTTTTGCCCTCCTTTAGGCTTCAGCACTCTCAGATCTCCAGAACTTAAATCTCTTAAATGTGTGTGTATGCCATTTCATGTTGTGTATGCCATTTCATGTTGTAGGTAACAAACTTCATATAGGATCATTCTGTTTCTTCCAGCATATCTTTAACCAGAGGAACACCCTCCTCCCTTTTAACCAAAAATCTATTGATAATAATAATATTCAATTATTCATTAATCCTCTTTCCAAAATTGTAAAGACTCTTCCAAAGGTATTTGCCCCTTCCCCATTCTTAATACATATTCCAAAAAGGGGCTCCATATTTCTCCAAAATCATTCTTACTGGACATTCCCCTCTTTATTTTCATTTTACACGTCAGCTTATCATTAAGTGCCATATCCCATATTTCTTTATACCATTCTTCTATAGTATATATCACTTGCCCTTTCCAATTTTTAGCAATCATTATTCTGACAGGAGCCAGGAGGTTGTTTATCAGTTCTCTCTTACTTATATTCTCATTTCCTTTATCCCATTTTGCTAGTAGAGCCAGCTTTGGGCTTTATTCCAGTTTACTTCCTTGGGGGAGGGGTGCACGGGGGGGAATGTGGGTTATGTATTGTGTTTTATGTTGTATTATGTTGAAAAATAAAATATTATATAAAAAAAGAAAATAATAATAATAATTATTATTATTTCTAACCCGCCTCCTTCTCCGGATCGAGGTGGGGAACAACAATAAATATAAATACAAGTGATAGGCACTGGGACATAAATAGATAAAACATTAAAAACAAATAAAAACTAATACATTATTAAAACATCTTAAAATTCAACTGGATAGGCCTGCCAGAAAAGATCAGTCTTCACGGCTCTCTTAAATTCAAGAAGACTGCTAATTTGTCAAATCTCCTCCGGCAGGCCATTCCACAGTCTGGGAGCGGCAGAAGGGAAGGTCCTCTAGGTAACACTCAGCCTAGTTCTAGCTGATTGGAGTAAATTCTTCCCAAAGGACCTGAGCGTGCGGGGCGGATTATATGGGAGAAGGCGATCCCGCAGGTAACCTGGACCCAAACCATGTAGGGCTTTAAAGGTAATAACCAACACTTTATACTTTGCCCAGAAACTAATTGGCAGCCAGTTAAGTGATTTTAGGATTGGTGTAATGTGGTCACCCCTAGGTGTACCGGTGACCAACCTGACTGCCATAATTTGAACTAGTTGAAGTTTCCGGACTACGCACAAAGGTAGCTCTATGTACAGCACATTGCAGAAGTCGAGCCTCAAAGTTACCAGTGCGTGCACTACCATCTTTAGGTCTTCCAACTCTAGGAAGGAGCGCAGCTGACGTATCAGCCGAAGCTGATAGTAGGTACTCCTGGCTGTCACATCTATCTGGGCTGTACACTTAATACATCACACAGCACATAGAAAAAAGTCTTCATTGAGACGTCAGAGTGAGGCTGCTTCCAGGGGGAGGTCTCCTGGCTCTAAAGGTGAGAAGGCCTCGTGCAGCTCTTCTGCCTTTCCTTTTGTAATGGGATTTCCATGGTGAGAAAAAAGATGGAAGAAGCCATAGGAAAACACAGGAAGGCTGAAAGTGGGCGATGACGTCATCTGGACCCCCAACAAAATCCTGTGAATGAGGCAGGACAATTGCACATTAAAAGCCTCATCTGGAAGCATCCTGACTGGAGGTCAGGGGAGTTTAAGCAGTGCTGGTTGGGCTGGAAATGTCACAAATAGACAAGGAAGTCTCAATTTTCATTCATAAAATGTAGAGCTGTAGTTTGGCATTTTATTGGGATCATGAATCGGTAGCATAAACTGATATCAGATTATCATGATTTACCCCTCCTCCCTCAAAGAAGGAGATGGCGCTGGAATCCCAGAAATGGTAGTTTAGTGAGAGCACTGGGACCTTTGTGACCGACTCCCGCTGCTTCACAGAGACTCAGTTCCCAGGGTTCCCTGAGGGACCAGCGTGCCAATCTTGTATAAGAATACGGTAGTGTGAAGCTTATTACTAGAGATCTACCACAATGATTTTGACCATTTTTGTTTTAAACCGAAGCTTGAGCAGTGGAGACGTGCAGAAAATTTTGAAAGTTCAAAAAAGTTCAAAGCTCGGGCTTTAATAGAAATTAATTTCCTCCATGCCAAACAGGTAGGGCAGCCCCTCCACCAGCAGAATGATGGACAGCCTGCTTGGCCAAACAGTGTGGCAATAGGGTGGGGCCTGGCCCACCCACGCAATTCGGCTGTGACATTCAGTGGGGTGGGGGAAGGGGATGGCCAGTCAGGGCATGCAAGGGAGAGGGCAGGGCCACACCACACACAAATTTTGGAGGAGAGACTCACTATGCATGAGCCAGATTAGCATTATTCATAAGCCCCTCTGAAGTGAGGGGACCAAGGGGCAAAAAAGAGGGAAAGGAGCAGGACTGCTAGCAGCTATGGTGGGCTTTACACTAGTAACTATTAAATCAACTCAATAGCCTTCTCTTCCAGGGGCTTAGAATGGCACAGGACCCCCAGAGGGTTTATGGGGCCATGGTCGGGCTTGATATTGGGGGCCCTGCTGCTGCTGTCCCCTACAAAGACCCACGCACATGCAGCAGGGCCATCTCTGCAAAAGCCAGATCCAACTGAAGAGAAAAAGCAAGCAGCAAGGAAGGAAGGGACAAGGAGGGACCAGGGACCATGTTGCTCTGCCTCTGCTTTCCCTGCTGCCACCAACTTTGCACCCTGTTTAAATTAAGTGTCGTGAACTTCCCCAACCCCCAGGCTTCTGCTCATGAACTTTGGCAAACTGACAAGACACTCCAGATGGTGAGACTCTTTTATTTGTGAAATCACATGAAAATTCAAGCATGACAGTTACATTTTCGCATACATCCACATAAAGCTGATGATGGCCACAACTTTAGGCTCCAAAAGGATTGACGCAAACCAGAACAGCAATCACTCCGGGGGGAGAAGTGTTGGGATAGACCAAGTCCTATCTGAGCAATTAGCAGACGTGAAACACGCTGACCCATTAGGAACAGGCCCACAGCCCCAGGGAAAGCTTCAGCACAGGAGTGCCTGAAGACCAGCAGAGACAGAATACGTCTTGCACAAACCAGACTCAGTCTGCCGGTAAGCACTGAGTTGATCCAAGTAAGCAAGCTGCCAGGGAACGAACTTTGACCCAGGAACCCCCCTGCCTGTAGCAAAGGCTCTGAGAGAGGCTCTCTCACAGGTCACACACAACACACAATCCAGAACAGTAACGGTCGACCTAGGAAACTTTTCCCGTTCCGTAACTTTGGCTCCATGCAGGGAAAGCTCTCTCTCAGGCCATAGAACACGATCCAGAACAGTAACGGCAAGTCCAAGTCTATGAAAAGCCTCAGAGCACTTTCCATGGCACAATCGTTAATTTCAAAGTCCAAATAGCAACAGAGCATGTACAGAGTGCACCCAGCATCTCCAAACAGATAGAATCCCAAAACATGAGGAGTTTCATGACAAGCATAGAACTGACGATCTCTAGAAAAAGTTCTCCCTTTTGCTAATTCCTCTTATAGCCTGGAGGCTGGCTATTCCAAGCCACTTGACAGACAGGTCCTCAGATCTGTAACACAAATTCATTTGCCAACAGGGTGACAGAGTTCCACCTCCTCTTGATGACAACATCATGTGAGAGACAGCTTGCAAAATTTCCCCCAGCTTTTCCAAACGTTCTTTGTTCTCAAGGAAATTCACCTGCTCAAGGCCTCGGCTAGCAAACCTCCCGTGAGAAACAGCAACAGATGATAAGCTTACAAAGACATAGACTTTCTCACAACAATTCCCAATCTTTCAACTTACAATTCACCAGGCCTCCCGGCCTGGTGAATTGTCTATGATACATTTGACATCCGACAGTAAGTTTTAAAAGATTCTCCCCTTTTGGTATCAGCCTATTTTGCCCATGCTATACTAGTTCTGCTAAAGTTTTACTGTTTACTGTTTAACCTTTGCCTGTCTGGCCAGCTCAGTCTGAGCGGGGCAGTGGGGAGGCAGTTTCAAGAATATCATTATCATCATTGTCCTGGTATGATTTTATTACTTTTTTTAATGTTTCCTGCTGGTGGTGGTTGCTGTTCTCCTTTGTTCATTTCTGGGTGTGTAGGGTATCATTTTCCTACAGTGTTGGGGCATTTCCCTCAGCACAAATACTTTTGTTTTAACAAAACCCATTCCCATCAGAGCCCAGTAGATTCATGTAAAAATCTTTCCATTGGGTTTTGACTGATTAGGGAATGCATTTAAGTCTGTGCTGCCATGTTGTATATATAAAAAATGGTCTTGGTGTGTGTGTGATTTGCAGGTTGAGAGATTCTTGGGTGGGTAGGTGGGTGTTTGGGCATAGAATCCATTTTGTTTTGCTGTATAATGCATCTCAATTATATTGTGAACATGTGGTTTTAAAAAATCCTTTCTCTCCTTTTCATGGTGCAAGTTAATACATATCCCTGGCTAAATTCCTCCTGTTTGACGGGGCATGTTCCCCCACTAAACATGTGATTATGTATCCCAAACTCTCTCACTTGCAGTCATTGACTCTTATTTGCCTACTGCCTTAGTTTGCTTATGTGTGAAATGGGCTTCTTCCTTTCCCACCTCCCTTTGCTTTCTAACTTTAATTTAAATTTTGGAGAAGTGGGCTTGTCTATAAATGCCTTTCTCTGTGTTATGACATACCCTGGATAAATTGTGTTTTTCTAAGACACTTAAAAAGCCTGCTCTCTATTGATTCTGGGAACATACTGTGCTGCAATTATGTAAACCACTCTCTCTTACAGTCATTGACTCTTATTTGCCTGCTGCCTCAGTTCACCTGTGTGTGAAATGGGCTTCTTCCTTTCCCACCTCTCTTTGCTTTCTATAAGTGGGCTCTGCCACAAACTGCTTTCTCTGTGTTATTCAGGAGAGGTTTCTGGGAGGGGGTGATCCCCTTGGCTCTGCCTCCAGTGAATCCATTTCTGCCCCACCAATTAGGATTAGGTAACTGAGGTTTGTGGTGGGGGCACTCATAACTGCATCACACTTAAAACCTCTGATGCCTAACCTTATTCTTGGCAGTTCTCCAAACTATCCTCTGGCACCAGCAGCCAGAACCACCTAAAACACCCTTGGAAGAATTAATCTGCTTATTCGATAGACCTCTTCCTTTTTTTCCTCAGGTCCGTTGGCCAGGAAAAATAAGAGATGGAGGAAAGAATTATCCTGTACCTTCTCCATATATTTCTTTTTTCTTCTCAGAGAATTAGGACAGGAATGGGGGATGGGGAGAATTTACTCACAGTGCAAGCCTATGAATGTTTACTCATCAATTAATATTGTCATGTTTCAAGGATGCCACTTAGGAATGTCCTGGTCCGAGGTCAGTAATCCAGTCTGTCAGTCAAAAGCTGAAACTGCTGTTTGAAGTCCAGATAACAGTATTGGAATCACAAGACGTTGAATTGTAGTCAGGAAGCCGATCTACAGGGTCAGGATATATTTGGGCAAGTCCAAGGTTTCAGGAACATGCTGGAGAATAGTAAAGTCACAATCCAAGAGTCAGAATCCAGGCTTGAATCAAAGGCACGGAGCTGAGAAGCACAGACTTCCAAGACGGTTGTTGCTTTCAGCACTTAGGCTGAGCTCTGGCCAGACTTTTATGGGATGTGGATTGATGAGCAATTAGTGTCAGCTGGTCTGAAGCCCAGCCAGTCTCCGCCAGCGTCTATTGAAGTGTCGCGCCCCAAACAGTCCCCGTCTCAGCTGTCCTTCATCTCTGTCTTAACTGACTCACAACAAATATCACCAAATTCAATGCCTCTCATTTCTTTTATTCATTATTATTATTATTATTATTATTATTTATAACCCGCCTCTCCCTCTGGATCGAGGCGGGGAACAACAACAATATAAAACACAAGAATCACAAAACAGTTAAAATTTTAAAAACAAGAAAAAAAATACATCATTAAAAACATATTAAAATTCATCTGGATAGGCCTGCTGGAAGAGAGCAGTCCTCATGACTCTCTTAAATTCATGAAGACTGCTAATTTGTCTAATCTCCTCCAGCAGACCATTCCACAGTCTGGGAGCGATGAAAGAGAAGGTCCTCTGGGTAACACTAGTCAGCTTAGTTCTGGCTGATTTGAGTAAGTTCTTCCCAGAGGACCTAAGTGTGCGGGAGAAGGCGATCCCGCAGGTAACCTGGACCCAAACCATGTAGGGCTTTAAAGGTAATAACCAACACTTTATACTTCGCCCGGAAACTGATTGGCAGCCAATGAAGTGATTTTAAAACTGGTGTAATGTGGTCACCCCTAGATGTACCGGTGACCAACCTGGCTGCCATATTTTGAACAAGTTGAAGTTTCCGGACTAGGCACAAAGGTAGCCCTATGTACAGCGCATTGCAGAAGTCAAGCCTCGAAGTTACCAGCGTGTGCACTACCATCTTTAGGTCTTCCAACTCTAGGAAGGGGCATAGCTGGTGTATCAGCCAAAGCTGATAGTAGGCACTCCTGGCCGTTGCATCTATCTGAGCTGTCATTTGGAGTGACGGATCCAGGAGTAACCCCAAGCTGCGAACACAGTCTTTCGGGGGGGGGGGTGTAACCCCATCCAGAACTGGTTGACACACCTCCAAACCCAGATTGGGGCCTTTGACAGCGAGCACCTCCATCTTGTCTGGATTCAGCTTCAGTTTGTTTTTCCTCATCCAGCCCATTACCGCCTCCAAGCATTCATTCAGAGGAGACACACTATCCTTAGCTGATGATGTTGTCGAAGGCATAGAGAAATATATTTGGGTGTCATCAGCGTATTGATAGCACCCCGCCCCATGCCTCCGGATGATCTCTCCCAGCGGTTTCATGTAAATGTTAAACAGCATTGGGGAAAGGATGGCACCTTGTGGTACACCACATAGCAACTTACAAAGGCAATGGATTGCAATAAAAACACCCAGCTTTGGGAGGAGCTTCATCTTTAAAAACTTCATCTTTGGGATCTTTAGACTACTACTTCACAAGCCAAGCAAAACTTAGGAAAAAGTCTGATGTCACAGAAGCACAGGGTTCCTCAGAAAGACTAACTAACTACTATTTTAAAATTTCATACTGGTTATAACTAGAGGTGTGCACGGGAGGAGAAATCATATCGGAATCGGGACCTCAGATTTTGCCCTGGATCAGATCGGACAAAATTGGAGGTCCCTTGGATCGGATCGGATTCCGATATGAAAATCGGACATCCGAGTTTCGGATCGTATGCCATTTTAGGTGTTTTTGCCATAGGCTTGCATTGGGGGAAAGAAAGCTTTCCCCCAACGTAAGCCTATGCGGAAAACATGGGGGGGGGTGAGTGGGGACCTAATTCCCCCTCCTCCCTGTCCCTCTCCCCCTCATGCTCCTTACCTGCCGGGGCCATCCGCTACTGCCCGCTGGTCCCTTCTACTGAGAAACAGGCTTTGCAGCCTGCCTCTCAGTAGAGCGCTGGGACCTCCCTCCCCCTCCCCCACTTGCACTTCTTACCTGCCAGCATCCCGCGCTGCCGTCTGCTGCTTCCGTACTTCCTTGCGGCCTATTTCTCAGTAGTACAGTAGCAGCGGACGGCAGCACGGGATGCTGGCAGGTAACGGGAGACCTTCCCCTCCCTCCCTCCCTCCCTCCCCCCTCCCCCCACTCGTGCTCCTTACCTGCTGCCTCCTTGCTGCCATCCACTGCCACCCGCTGCTTCAGTACTACTGAGAAACAGGCCTTGCGGCCAGTTCCACAGTAGAGCAAGGGCGCGCCAAGTGATGACGTCACCTGGTGCGCCGTCGCTCTACTGTGGAACAGGCCGCAAGGCCTGTTTCAAAGTAGTACGGAAGCAGTGGGCGGCAGTGGACAGCAGCGAGGAGGAAGCAGGTAAGGAGCATGAGTGGGGGGAGAGGGGAGGGAGGTGGAGGTCCAATCCTCTGATTTTTTCCGATTCGGATCAGGTACTTTCGGATCGGATCAGATTGGACGGTCCAAATGATCGGGATCAGGATCAGATCATTTTAACCGATTTTGGCCAGATTGAGTCCAGATCGTGGATTGGACCCAATCTGCTGCACATCCCTAGTTTTAACATATTAGTGGTTTAATTTTTTTTTAGAATTGTATATTTATTGTTCTATTTTATATGTATGATTTTATCTGTATGCTGCCCTGAGATCCTTGTGATATAGGGCAGGATATAAATGCTTTAATAAATAAATAAACAAACCAGAACGTGACTGGGAGGAGGAATTTATTTGGTGGTAGTAGTGAGTCTGATTTTTCTGAAATAGATAATTTTGAAGATGAAAGTGTTTCAGAGTTGCCAGATGCTGTTTTAGGGGTTGAGTTAATGCCTCCCTTTGTAAAAAAGTTACCTGGTCCAAGTGACATTGCACAGTCTCAAGAAGAAAGTCCAATTCAGCTAGTGCTAAAAATATGGCCAATTGTGGAGACATGTCAACCCAGCATGGTACAAATGCTATTCTTGGTTAGAATACAGTGTAAAACAAAATGCTATGTTTTGCTTTGCTTGTCGCCATTTCTCTGGAAAAGATTCCTGTACTGCTGAAAACCCATTTTTTATTATTATTATTATTATTATTATTATTATTTACACTTATATACCGCCCCATAGCCAAAGCTCTCATAAAGGCTACAACAACTGGGAAAAAAGCTACTGCTAATGATTCAGGACTGAAGCTGCATAACAGAAGTGCACACCACAAAGCCTGTATGGTGGTATGAGAGAGTCACAACCAATCGCAGAAACCCAAGGGAGGCTCAGTTTTAGTGCAATTAAGTGATGCTCATAAAGAACTTACCAAAGAAAATAGGCATTATATAACCACTCTTGCAGGAATCCTTTTGCTCACTGCTGTACAAAAAAATGTTCAGCGTGGATATTGGGAAAGTGAGACAAGTGATAGCAGGGGAAATGTTCTTAAACGCTTGCATCTAGTGGCAAAATACGATCCCAGAATCCAGTCTAAAATAGATACTCTTCCTCGTAATACAAAGTACACACATCATTCCATTCAAGATGAGTTGTTAAGCATTATGAGCAGAATGGTTCTGGAGTCAATTTCTCATGAAGTGAAGGAACCTGGCTTCTTCACATTAATTGCTGATGAAACTAAAGACATATGTAAACAGGAACAAATGTCAGTAGTTCTCCGTTATTAATGGCAAAATATATGAATGTTTTGTTGGTTTCCATCCATGCCATTCATTGAATGCTCCTTCACTGCTGAGTCCCATAACGGAAATCTTAGCATGTTGTGGCATAGATATCAAGAACTGCCTAGCACAAACGTATGATGGTGCCAGGGTAATGAGTGGAAAACTAAATGGAGAACAGGCACTGCTCCTGAAAGAGGTGCCACAAGCCATCTATGTCCATTGCTTCAACCACAGGCTGAACTTAATTATTGTTGTAATAATAATTACATGTAAAGAAGGTTGCAACAACATATTGATGTTGTTGCAACCTTCTTTAATCTTCTTCAACAACTGTACATATTTGTATCCTCTTCTTATGTGCATCCACATTTCATTGAATTGCAAAGACAAACAAGGAATAGAATTATTGAATTAAAAAGGTTGTCAGACACTCACTGGTTGTGTCAGATTGTATCGTGTCTAGCTGTTAAGTCAACACTTCCTGTAATTCTAGTGCTTCTGAATATAATCAGCAATGAATCAGATTCTGAAAAAACAACAAACTTCCAGTAACAAGTGGTTTGATAAAGAATGTGCAGAACTGAGGAAAAGGCTCAAAGAAGCCTATTTCCTTTATCGAAACAATAATGAACGAAGACTTCCTAAAGAGTATTATGAATTGAAAAGAATATATAAAAAGACTATGATACAGAAAAAGAGAAAGGAAGATCAAGAAAAATGGCAACTATTAATAGGTGCTTCAGAGACCAATGATAATAGGAGTTTCTGGCAACTGGTCAATGGAGCACTGAGAGGGAAGATGGGATCTCCTGATTGTTGTATTCAAGCAGATATCTGGGTTAATTACTACAGCAATGTTTTTAGTGACGAAATTGCATCTAATCAGGTTCCAACTCTTCCCCAAGAAACTCCGGAGTGGCCTGATGTAGAACCAGCCACAATCGAAAATTTAATAAGCCAATTTAAAGTGGGCAAAACTCCAGGCCCAGATTATATTTTACCCGATATGTTAAAGTGTAATGTTGCCTGGTGGACGCCCATCTTAGCATCCCTTTTTACAGCAATTAACAAAACTGGTAAGATCCCTCTGCCTTGGCAAGGATCTATCGTGGTTCCCATATATAAAAAGGGCCCGAGATCCGATCCTGGGAATTACAGACCGATTAGCCTATTATCAGTAATAGGTAAATTATATGCTAAGACATTGAGGACAAAACTGATTGACTGGATACAAGCCAATGAAATTCTGAGCCCCGAACAAATTGGGTTCAAGGCAGGGAGCTCCACAAATGACCATGCATTGGTACTCTCTCACTTAGCTCACAAATATACAGCCACTAGGGGTGGCAAACTGTTTGCTGCCTTTATAGATCTGAAATCGGCTTTTGATGCAATCTCTAGGTCTATATTATGGGACAAATTAGAACTGATGTCCATAGAACCTAGACTACTGTTTCTGTTAAAATCTCTCCATCATAAAACATCTGCCCAAGTTAGATACAGTAGAATGGGTCATCTCACTAAGGAGTTTAGTACCTACCGAGGAGTCAGACAAGGCTGTGTATTAGCTCCAACCCTCTTCAATCTTTACCTTGCTGATCTACCAGTTTTTCTTGAGTCAACACAATCTCATCCTCCTAGGTTAGGACACCGAAAGGTTAATATACTTTTATACGCGGATGATGCAGTATTGTTGTCTCAGACCAGACTGGGTCTCAGAAGGCTGTTAAAAGGATTTGCACAATATTGTGAAAGGGATAGACTCACAATTAACTACCAAAAATCTAAAATCTTGGTGTTCACAAAGACCAAAGTCAGTTACATTTGGTCGATGGGAGGAAGCAGAGTGGAACAGGTTAAATCATATAAATACTTAGGTATTTATTTTCAAGCGAATTTAAAATGGAATAATCATGTTAAGTATCTTAAGGCCAAAGCGGAACAGACTATAGGGGCCCTTATCAGATATTTCTACCATGGAGGGGGAAAGTATATACCAGCTGTACTAAAGGTCTATAAGGCAAAACTTCTGTCCCAGATTTTGTTTGGGGCCCCGATTTGGTTTCCACTTATAAAAACCTCATTGGACGGAATGCAGTCTGAATTTTTGAGGCTAATTCTAGGACTCCCAAGATGTGTTTCTGGCCCAGCCCTCAATCTCGAAGCGGGGCTAAGATCTCTGAGCACTGTAGCCTGGAGTTTAACGATACAGTTTTGGTTTTGTAAATATCATTCTATGGCATATGACTCCTTGGTTACCCAAGCCCTGTTAGATCCTTTTGAATCACCTTGGACTAAAGCCATAGTAAGCAGAGTTGCAATCCTTGGCTTAGATTTACCATATTTGTTTCAACTTGATTATACAAAGGTAAAATTCTCCATCAAACAGAGATTAGAGGATATTGATCTACAAATGTTGCGTAAAGTTGGAACTGGCCCTTGTTCCCCGATAGCGCTAGGTATCCCAGATAGTGCTGAAAGAGGGGTATCAAATTATTTCAAATGGTTGTCAGTTCCAAAATATAGGAAGGCCTTTACACAGGGCAGATTCAACGTACTCCCCTCCAAGTTGTTGGAGGGGAGATATAGTAAGATTCCAAGGGAAGAAAGATACTGCCCCTGCTCTAGCTCTGAGGTAGAGACAGTCTCCCACGTGCTTCTCAGTTGTGAGTTCTATAATGGTATTAGAAACGATCTCCTGAGACCAATCCTCCAGGGTTATTCTGGGCATTCGCATGAGTCTCTTACCACTATACTTCTACAGGCCAAGGACAAAATGATCACAAATCAAGTTGCCAAATTCTTATATCTTACTACTTTGTATAGAGTACAACTGGTGGGTTCTTAACTGATCAATTGTTTACAGCTGTTGATGTAAATTTTAAATTTTGTATGCTCTTTTATGGTCTATAGACTACAATAAAGTATGTTCCACTGCAATTTGTGGCATTCCAAACCAAACAGATTTTGGCTTTGCATTTTGCCTGAATCTTTTTAGTGAAGTGCTTCTTGAACTAAAAGTGGTATTAGATTATTAGCAAAAATCTCTCTGTTAATTCTCTGACTGATAAACTGCAAGATCTCAGAGATCAGGAGGAAAATTTCCATAAAATTATGGCAGATGTGAAGATGTTTGCAGGAGAAAATTCAATCAAAATACAAAATCAAAAAGAATGCGCTGTATTCCAAAACAATTTCAAAACGATGTTACTGAATTAAAAATAGTGGAAAGTATTGATCCAAAAATTGACCATGATCTTAGAATTACGGTGTTCTTTCCTGTTGATCGCACTATAAGTGAACTTCAGAGAAGATTTACGGACAATTGCAATGTTTTGAATGGGGTTAGCACTTTTAATTAGGGCTGTGACTGGATTCAGATCCTGAATCCAGAGCGGATCGGGCAGATCCGGACCTCCGGATCCCGGATCCGGATTAGGGGAAGTCCAGATTGGTCCAAACCGGTCCTGGGATCCAGATCCGGGCACAGCTGCCTCCCTCCCTCCCTCCCCTCCATCGCCGCCTCGGTCTGGAAAAACACGGTGCTACTGCGTACTAGCCCATGATCCCGCAAGATCTCGATTTCAAGATCTTGTGGGATCGCAGCCTAATTTGCAGTAGCGCTACCTTTCCAGGCCAAGGCGGCCATTGCTAGCAAGGAGCTGCAGCAGCGGCAGCGAGGACAGGCGACAGCGATGGAGGGGAGGGGGGAGGGGGGACTTGTAGGGCCCTCCCCCTCCCCCTTACCTCCATTGCCGCTGCCTCTTCCTGGAAACGTAGCGCTACTGCATACCAGGCCGTGATCCCGCGAGATCTTGCTGGATTGTGGCCTAGTTCGCAGTAGTGCCACGTTTAGGACTGTGAACAGCCCCCCCCCAGGTCCAGATCCAAATCCAGATTCGAATTGGATCGGGGGGCTGTGCACAGCCCTACTTTTAATCCCAAATGCTGTTACTTTCTTGATCCAGAAAAACTCAGACCATTTGCAAGACATTCTAGCAGTGACATGGATGGAATTGAAGCAGAGCTCAGACTTTCCCCCAATTTGAATTAGGCTAATACATGTTATATTAAAAAAACAAACCTAAATTAATCAATATATGATTTATTTCAGAATATACGGTTGGGATGGCAGTTATAGTGTGAGATATACCATTATTTTTCTTTCAGAGATCTTAACATGTGGGGCACAGCCCACCAACCTAGAACTATACTTTGTCCCTGCTGTGCCCCCAATTTAATTTTTTTCTAGTGCCGCCACCCAGGCCCTTCCCTGAATTTTTAGCAATAATAATAATGCTACATGCTCTAGCCCTTTTGCATCTGAAATAAAGCTAAATAAGGGGAAATGTGCAGGGAGGATTCTACCCAATTGTGCTCTAATCTAGGCTGACCAGATAAAATCCAGGTCAGGGTTCATGTAACTTTAACAGTTGTAGAGAAAAGGGAATTTCAGCCAGGGTCATTTAATAATAATAATAATAATAATTATTATTATTATTATTATTATTATTATTATTTGTAGCCCGCCTCTCCCTCCGGATCGAGGCGGGGAACAACAACAATATAAAACATAAAAATCACAACAGTTAATTTTTTTAAAAAAAAACAAGAGAAAAATACAACATTAAAAACATCTTAAAATTCATCTGGATAGGCCTGTCGGAAGAGGACAGTCTTCATGACTCTCTTAAATTCATGAAGACTGTCAATTTGTCTAACCTCCTCCGACAGACCATTCCATAGTCTGGGAGCGATGGAAGAGAAGGTCCTCTGGGTAACACCCGCCAGCCTAGTTCTGACTGGCTTGAGTAAGTTCTTCCCAGAGGACCTAAGTGTGCGGGGCAGATTGTACGGGAGAAGGCGATCCCGTAGGTACGGGATGCAATTAGTTCCTGGTGAAATTCCCTCTTCATCCCAACAGTTAAAGTTGCAGGCACTATACTAGAGTGACCGTATACAAAAGAAGGCAGGGCCCCTGCAACTTTAACTGTTGTGATGAAGAGGGAATTTCACCAGGAACTAATTGCATATAAATGACACTGGCTGAAATTCCCTTTTCTCTACAACTGCTAAAGCTACATGGATTTTATCTGGTCACCCTACTCTAATCCATAATATCCATAATGAGCTGTAATCCAATACACCTGGAGGGCACAAGGTTGGGGAAGGCTGCTCTAACCTTATCAAATAAATGTACACAGTTCAGGCTACCTGTATTTCACTTTTGTCTGTTTTGCAAAGGCCCTCTGCCTGTTTTTTTATGTATTTATTGCATTTTTACCTTGCTCCTTAGCGAAAAAAAAGGCTCTTGGAGCAGCTTAAAATGAATTAGCAAAGGCGACAGTCCCGGCCCTCAGGCTTACAATCTAAAAACCACATAACACACAAGGAAAAGGAGTTGAGGAGGGAAGACAGGGAAAAGAGAAAAAGTTAAGTAGACCAGTAACAGGGCTGATGGGATTGCCCTGCTCCTGAGGGAGGGGAGTCGAACTGGAGCAGGCCCTGATGCTGTCTCCTCACCACAAATCTCATGATTATAGGTCTAGATTAAATATTTTTCTTATCCCCACGGATTCACAACAGCTTTGTTTTCATGCTGTCCAGCCAGGGAAAAAAAGAAAATGCAATAATACCTACAACTCATTTGTGAGATGAGAATGTTAGTTAAGGGAAAGTTTCTTCCTTAAGATGATCATAGGAAAAGGAGGGAGAGTTCCGGTATCTTTAACAGTTGCATAGAAAAGGGAATTTTAGTAGGTGTAATTTGTATGCATGTAGCACCTGGTGAAATACCCTCTTCATCATAACAGTTAAAGCTGCAGGAGCCCTGTCTTCTTTTGTATCTGGTCACTCTAGGCAGGGCTCCTGCAGCATTCACTCTTGTGATGAAGAGGGAATTTCACCAGGTGCTGCATGCATACAAAGGACACCTGCTGAAATTCCCTTTTCTATGCAACTGTTAAAGATACAGGAGCCAGGTCCTCCTTTCCATAGGTTCACCCTACATCACAATACAAGAACAAAATAGCACCCACCCCAACAGACTATCTTGCATGTCAAAGGCTTGCTTGAATAAGAACTTCTTTGCCTGTGAGAGGAAGGCCTGAAGGGGGGGAGCAGCTTAACCTCCCCCAGCAGGGAGTTCCAGAGCCTGGGACCAGCCGGGCCTTTCCCACATCCCCACCCAACAGTGTTTCAGGAGAACAGCTTGCCCCAGGCAGGCTCATATGGGAGAAGGCAGCCTTCTTTCAGGTAGCCCAGTCCCAAGCCATGTAGGGCTGTACAGGACATTAACCAGCACTTTGAATTGTGCCTGGAAACAGCCAGGGAAGCTGGTTTAATTAGAGAGTCACAGAATCGTAGAATCATAGAATAGTAGAGTTGGAAGGGGCCTATAAGGCCATCGAGTCCATGATCCTACTTCCCATATATATCTGTTCAGACCTTTAGGTCATCTTTGATGATGCTCACCAGGTCATCGTCACCAGTTAGGCAGGTGCCTACAAGACAGGCTTCTCAGTGATAGCACCCTTCTGTTTATTGAATGCCCTCCCCAATGAGGCTCACTGGCACTTACACTATTATCTTTTTGGCACCAAATACTGTTCTTTCCTCCCATGTATGAGGGCTGCTGAAATTCTCTTTTCCAGGCAACTACAGGAGCCCTGCCCTCTTTTCCATAGGGTCACCCTATTGTTGTTTTCCAATTTTGTTTTGATGTCTTTGCTTTAGTAATGTTTTAATGGAGCATTTATGAGTGCCATTTTCTGAGTAGAAAACTGGGATGCCAATCAAATGAATAACTCAACCGCATGGCATCCATAACATGGACTATTAATATTAAGTCTTGTTCAGGTTGGATTTGGTGCAGGAGCAGCATGCAGCATGCAGCTTAAGTCAAGGCTGACAGGAGTGTCTCCCTGGAGCCTGATCACCTCTGGGGCAGGGCAGATTGAGTACAGAGTGCCTCTGAGCATGTGTGGACTGTGCGTTGTCTCACCACTTGGGACCTGCGGCCAACCCGCCCTCTTGGGTGAAGGATCCGGACTTCTGGCTCCTGACACCCTCTTTTAGACTTTATTGAAATCAGCTTTCCACAACCGGGCCATGCCGCCTGGGGAGGATGGGAGTTACAGTCTAACACATCTGGCGGGCACCCGGTTGAGGAAGGCGGAGTTACACGTGGGCCGTGGAGGGGTTCGTGTCTTTGGTTTACGCCGCCCTGGGCTCCCTCATCCTTCTGTTGCCTTTGCCTCAGGAAGGCTGGGTTCCCCCTTGCTTACGCTTCCGAGCAAGGGCGGTGGGCCCGGGCCCGCGGTCGCGCGGGGGAGGCGGGCTGGAATTGGTCGGGAAAGGGCCGAGGGCGGCTCCTTTAACGCCCCGCCGGAGGGGCCGGGCGCGCTGGCCGAGCTCCTCCCTCTCCTCGCGCGCTCCGCCCCGAACGGCCTTTCCCCGGTGCTATTTGAGCGGCCCTCCGAGGCGGCGCCTGACTCAGACATTCAGACATTCAGGCGAGCGCAGAGCGAGGCCAGCAGAAGCTCTTGCGCCGCGCGTCTGATCGTGCCCGTCTCGTCAGCAGCCGCCGCAAGGAGCAAGCAGCGCCGCCGCCGCCGCCGCCATGGAGACCCCCGGCCAAAAGCGCAGCACCCGGAGCGGAGCCGGCTCGACGCCGCTCTCGCCAGCGCGCATCACGCGGCTGCAGGAGAAGGAGGACCTGCAGGAGCTCAACGACCGGCTGGCCGTCTACATCGACAAGGTGCGCTCGCTGGAGTCGGAGAACGCGGGCCTCCGGCTGCGCATCACCGAGTCCGAGGAGGAGGTGAGCCGCGAGGTGACGGGCATCAAGGCGGCCTACGAGGCGGAGCTGGCCGACGCCCGCAAGACCCTCGACTCCGTGGCCAAGGAGCGCGCCCGCCTCCAGCTCGAACTCACCAAAGTCCGCGAAGAGTTCAAGGAGCTCAAGGCCAGGTGAGCAGCGGCGGCGGAGGGGATGGGCCGCGGAGGAGCGTGGCGCGATGGGCGGCCGCTGGCCGGAGTGCGGCTAGCCGGGCTCCTTTCCGGGCAGAGAGCAGGAGGCGAGGATCCGCCGCTCGGCGCCTTTCCCCCTGGGGCGCAGGTTGCGTCTGGCGAGGTTGGCGCTGCCGTGTCCTTGGCCGTGCCGCCGCCGCTGATTCTGTGGCTGGCCTTGAACAGGCTGGCGAGATGTCAGGGGGGTAACGACGGCCGGGCGGGGGGGGGGGGGGGAACACGCGTAGGAAGGGAAGGATCCCCCTCCCCCCACTCAGAACGCCCAGGGAGGGTGGGCTTTTTTAAGACAACAGCAACAACAACTGTCTTGGTCGCCAGCCAGCAGCTGTCAAAATCATGGCTTGTGCCCTGACTTGGGGAAAAATCCTTTGAGACGTTGGGCAGCCAGGTGGTCAGCTGCACTATTGACTGTGAGGCCGCCCACTGTGCCAAAGCCCCACCGAAAAGCCTCCCCCAATGCCAGTTTGTGTTAGCCCCCCCCCCCCCCCGGCTTTGTGCCACCCACAGCATCTTGCATGGAATTCATTTCGGTCTCCTCCTCCAGTGGTGCCTCCACTTGTGGTTGAGGGCTGCTGCCTTTTGCCAGTGGCAGCCAGCCTCCATCTTGCTAGCCACAGTTGACTTGGGTGTCCAGTGAAATGTCAGCCTGCGCTTGTGACTAAGCCTTTGGATGGTTCCAGTTGCTCTGAGCATGGGAAGAGCGATTGTGGCACGGCAGTTGGACTTGGCGTGTCAGCTGTGGCCCGGGGATGTGCCCCACTGGGCTAAGGGGTCTTTCTCTTTTAGACATATTGCATCTTTTTGCTTGTAGGGTTTTCTTGGTCTTCAAGGTTTTTATTTCACCTTTGGTAAAGCCAATCCTTCCTTCTCGGTCAATCAATGTTGTCCTGCACAGCCACACGGACTCAAACTTTGAGTGTTGCTGGTATGTGGACAGGAGTGCAAAACCTTTCGTTCATGGGTGTGCGTCACTTTCTGCCTTTCCTTCCATATTTAAGAAAGAGTTGAACCCTTTTACACACTTGTAAGAAAAAAAATGGAAAAAGCAGTGGGAAAATACAGGAGTGTTACAAATGGAAAACAACAATGTCTTCTGCCCACCCCGTAAAATTCCACGCATGAGGCAGTCTGGTTGCACAATCGTAGCCTCATCTGGGAGCAGCCCAGGTTAGCGCAAGCCCCCTCCTTTTGGGCGTGGTGGTGCGGCAACGTGACTTTAGCCCCACCCGTCCCAGTTTCTGTAGCTGGAATGAATTATGCACATTGGGCAGATTATGCCTCACACTTAGGGACTCTAAATTGGTTGGATTTTCCTGGTGCGTGTGGGAGGGTGGGGCCATCTCTTCCCAGCTCTTTGGGCGTGCGCTGGAGGGTGGGAGTTGAGACTTGCAGAGCAACAGGCTGTGTAGAGATGGAGGGAGCGACTCCACTGCCCAGAGTTCCATGGCAGGTTTCTTTGGGCCAATTTTTGATCTTCAGCCATGAGTACAAACGTCTAAACCTAAAGTTCAAGCGGGGGGGGGGGCACTTCTCCTTCTCATCTGTGCCCTGTCCTGTGTGCTTTAGCGGTGTGCCTGCAGGCAACCAACTCCCACTCCCTGCTCCTGAAACGTAACTGATCTCTGAGAGGCACCAGGGGACGTGGAGGAGGCGGTGGCTTTATGCCAGGATCTCCATGCCATCTGCCATTGATGGTTGTGGACTTTACTTCGTTTGAGAAGTGTAGCCTTTTTGCTGCTGGGGTGAACAAATGAGGGATTGGCTCCTGTCTTGAATAGATCCATCAGTGGCCGTTGTCCATGATTGCGAAATGGAACCTCCACATTCTGTGGCAATCTACCTCAGAATGCCAGAGCTAAGGGGTGAAAGCAGGGGAGGGCTCTTCCCGTTGTGCTCTGTTGGGGGCTCCCTGGAGGCTTCTGATTGGCTATGGCTAGAAACATGCTGCTGTACTAAGGCTTTCCCTGAACTGACGCCTTCCAGGTGTATACAGCTCCCATAATCCCCCAGTACCAGGCTGGAAAGGCTGCAGGTTTCTTGTGTCCTGAACTGGAAGTGAGGGGGACTGGAGGAGCAGAACGACACATCTTTGAAGGTTGTGGTTCAATTTCCATAAAGTCTTGGTTGTTGCCCGTCATAATCCAGAATATTCTAATGACCTTGCCCAGACAAAATGTGTTTTACACATGCCTCCGAAAGCCACTCAGGGTTTTATATTTAACTTGCGTGTCCCATTGCAGATCCCTCTTTAGATAACGTTGTGCTCATCTTGATAGTTGCAACGTGAGCTGCTGCATTTAGATCCTGGGTCCCTGTGCTGTGTGGCTGTGCTGTTTAAAGACTGCATTGCTGGGTGGCTGTTCCTTATGTGGACACGTGATGTCTGCTTAATACGGATGGATCTGCACCATTGTGCAACATGCAGTCAGTGGAATGGAGTCTGTCTACCCCCCAGGTCTCTGAAGCAGAATTGTGTAAAGCACTGAGACCAAACCGGAAAATCAGTTTTATGAATGAGTTCACCTCTTGAGCATTCTGACTTAACGTGACATTCCCAGTTGGAACCTTTTCACAGCCAGAAATGTCCTGGGTGGCCTTGTGGGCCAATATTCCCATGTGTGTTTACTCACAAGCCCTGCTTATTTAGGTGGGATGTATTCCCAACAATGTGTGTTTAGGATTACAACCTTAGCCAAACTAGTCTTCGTTGTGGCTCAGTCTGCTGCCTGCAATATGAGACCAATGCTATTGGCCTGTCCTATGAGGTTGTGGTAAGGATTGCTGAGACATGCAGGGAAGTGTTCGAACGTTGGAAATGTGCCATACAAAGTTTGAAATATCAGTCAGTGACAGAGTAATAAGAAATAGCTTGCGTTTGTGCTCTGCAAGCATTTTTGCTAGCCCATGTGCCCACATGTGCCTATTCTAGTTGCATCATGGCCTGAAAGAGCCATGTTTTCATAAAACTCCCCTGCCTAGTTTCCTGGAGTCAATTGCTATTCACTCCAGGAGATAATAGCCAGCAGCATTATTGATGTGCCAGTGGGTCTTCTGTTCTCCTCCTCCCCTTCCCCCAACCATGTTATGATGTATCTGTCTTGGTATGTTTCATCTAAAGCTAAATTTCAGGTTATAGTTAAATAGTGCTTGGTGTGTCCTGCGTGGTGTCTAGCTAAGTTGCCATATCATTCACGTGTTTCTTGGGCATAATTTAACCAAAACAGCTCTCATGTATATTTAAGAAAATGAACATGTGCCTCTTCTAGTCCTCATGATCACAGTGGTAATTTGGAAAACTACAGTCTAAATTTTGACAGTGAGAGAGACAAAATTGCCATAGCTTTGCCTCTTATGTGTGAGTGGACAAATGCAGAGTAGTGACAAATATTTGAAGACCTACCCAGCTACTGGGTGGTTGTTTCCTCAGCCATTTGTGCCTCTGCCCCTGAAGTCAGCCTGTGTCAGTTAAGTGCAGTCCGTGAGAGAGATTTGTTTGACAACCCTGTGTTTGTGCTGCAAACAACCCCCGGGTGCCCATCCCACTCCTTGGGGCAGCTGCTCTTTTCACTTTTGCAGGGCTAGTTACAAATGAGGCTTCAAGATTACCTGTTTGCCTGCTTTGTGCCACAGCTCAGAGGCAGCAGTTGCCAGGAGAGGTGACAAATGTTGTGGGACTACAAACAGATGTGTGAGTCAGCATGAGGACAACAGTAATTCATTGACTGAAACTGGCATTTGGTTTTGAAATTCCAGGGAAAGCAAGAAGTTGCATGTGGGTGTGAGGGTAACGGGCAGAAACGGCGTTCTCCACCCCACAATGTTTTATTAATTGGCACTTCTTGAAAATCAAAGCAAGCCGTGGAAGGGAGCATCCTCCTCCCACTCATCCAGCCTCCCCCAAATTGGTGCCCTTCAGATGTGTTGGAGTGCAATCCCATCATCCCCAGCCACCATGGCCAATGAGCCAACGCATCTGGGGTAGGCTGCACTACTCACGAACTTTATTTCCCCGTTTAATGCAATTCTTAACTCCCTGGCTCCCATCATTCCCTTCTGTCTTCCCATTCCTCCCATACTGGTGCTTAGTAGAAAGACTTTTAAAATATAATAACTGGGTTAATCGGGCTACCAAAACCTTGGAGAAGGATCTGCTGTCTCAGCTGGTCACTGGGTGCTTGCTTGCCCAGGGCCCAACACACTTTGCAGAAGCAACCTGAAGATGTTGGCTGCATTGTAGACCCCACAGAAAGAAACGGAGCATTCATAAGTGGCATTCATAAATATGCAGGGATCCATTAAACTAGACACTGGATGTTCCGCTGAGTATCTTAGCTGTTCAGGCTTGGCCCGCGGTCTGACTAAGCAGTTATCTAGGTTGTGCAGCTGGCTTTCCTCTCCTGCTCTTTGTGCAACCACATTTAAAACTGGACTGGGAAACACATGTTCAAGGCTGGAAGGAAACAAGTTAGGACGTGGTCTTCTGAAGCATGTGCATTTCTTCCTAAGGCTTAGCTGTTCCATGTGCATGTCCTGGCCAAGGTGTGTTGATGTTCCTAGTTTCTGATCAGGGTGAGCATCAAGGATAGGCATGGTCAGATACCTGCTCAGGGCCCTCACCTCAGTAGGGGCCCACTGGCAACTCCCCCCCCCCCCCGGGACTCGCTCCTCCTGCTCTTCCCCATTGCCAGCTGCTTGCTCACCAGCCTCCAGCTCTGGCCCAGGCAACAGAGGTGATGAGAAGGAGGAGGAGCAGCAGCAGCAGAAGTCGTGGCCTGCTTGCTCCCTGGCTCTCTCTGCCTGTCATGTGAGCATGTGAGAGCAATGATGGGAGGGAGGAGGAGTGAGAGCAGCTGCTGGCAATGGTTAATGGAAGGGAGGGGGCCCGTGGAGGGAGGGGCTTCCAGTAGCTGGAGTTGGCACGCTGTCCTTTCTGCATTTGTTGTGAGTGTTGGGACTTCACAGGAAGCACGTACTGCCCGGCTAGCCTGGTTCCGTAATCCGCGCCCCATGGTAAGCGTTCTGGCAGCACCCCCCCCCCCCACACACACACACACCATGCCAGGGCATGAACACCAAGCATCGACTCTCAGCTACAGTGCAATATCTGATCTGCAATTGAAGACTTTGCAAGTGTTTGGAATTAATATGTGAGCCATCCAGCTCGTCCTCCTCACGGAAACATTCAAGGATGGAGTGGGAGTGTGCAGAGAAGGCCAGGGCTCCCTGACAGGCCTATACAAGTCTGTTTCAACCAACTGCCCGAGTTGTTGGCCCTCTGGGTAGGCATGGTTGGTCCTCTAACGATGGCCAGAGTGTTGCAAATGCTCCTCTTTCATGCAGGCCCTGTTATATTCTAGACCAGCCTTCCCCAGCCTGGTGACCTCCAGATGTTTTGGACTTCAGCTCCCATTAGCTCCAGTCAGCATGGCCAGCAGTCAGGAATTCTGGGAGTTGTAGTCCAAAGCATCTGGAGGGCACCAGGCTGGGGAAGGCAGTTTTGTGGGCATGGTCAGGCAGGAACCGGAAGAGGCGAAGGGCAGGAATGCAGGAAGTCACAAGCAACCGTTGGCTGGGTTATCATTAACCAGGCTGGGTAGAGCCCACAGCTGCTCATAAACATAGGAACACCAGAAGAGCCTTGAGACTGGAGCAGACCTGGGCTCCATCTAGACCAGCATTCAAAGGGAAACCCACAAGCAGGACATGAGTGCAACAGCACCCTCCCACCCATGTTCCCCAGCAAATGGCATACATAGGCACACGCCTACCTTCTCACCTGTGGTGAGTAAGAGTTACCTCCAGATGAGCAGACAGGGATGTTTTAGTAAATGAGAAAATAGGAAGAGCCCTGCTGAATCAGACCAAAGGATTCTTTAGTCCAGCATTCTGTTCACACTGTGGCCAACCAGATTTCTATGGGAAGCCTGCAACAGGACATGAATGCAGTAACACCTTCCTTCTCGTGTTCTCCAGCATCTGGTATTCGGAAGCATACTGTCTCTGATACTGGAAAGAATATATAGCCATCATGTCTAGTAGCCTTTGATAGCTTTAGCAGACGAGTCTGACTGATTTCTCTTCCCCCCCCCCCCCAACCCAGTTGGCTGCCAGAAAAACTGGAATGGGTGAGCAGGGTTAACTAAAATATTAATAACTGAAGATTAATAACGTCTTTGACTTTATTTGCATGGCTAACTGTAGCTGTTAAAACCATGGATATTAGTTTGCTGGCTCAGGTGGCTTCTATAGTATGTAAGGAAAGGCTCAGAGCTCCGTAGGAAAAGCACCCACCGACTGCTAAGTTCATCCTGTGGCATCTTCAAATCCAAGGGCTGGAGAAGAGTTTGGAGCTGCTGCCAGTCGGAATACATAGTTCTGGAGTAGATGAACCTTTGACAATACATAGGCAGCTTCCTAGTTCCTCTGGTTCGTTTTTGAGTGCCTCACACACTTACTAGATTCCTACATAGAAGTCGCATACCAAATACAAATGTAAAAAAAAATGCAGTTTCCATTGGTGTAAATGCACATGAAAACCTTGGCTACTCATGGCTTGCTGTTATGTGTGAATGCAGTCATGTTTGATCAGTGTGTTCATAGCCTACATGGGGGAAAGGGTCTGTTCGCCGCCTCATGAGTTTACAAGAAGTTAAGCAGCCCTTAATCTATTTAAATTGTGTCTTCTGCATTCAGAGCTTTGCAATGTATGCCTGGTTTTGCAACAATCCTGCCAGGCAGTTTACAACGAGGGCGCTTCCAGGCGAGGTGTTCTTTACGGTGGGTCCAGAGACAACTGCGTCTTCCGCTTGTAAAGCTTCCCGTATTTCCCCAGGGCGTCTTCCATCTTTTTAATTATTTCTACAAAAGACATCAGTTTGGGCGGGAAAGACGGAATGATTGCTTCACCCTGGTGTTTTGGTGGGTGGCACTGGGGACTGTCTGACTGGAAGCGTCTTGCGGGATCGTAATTCGTCCAAGGCAGCAGCGGATCACCTGCCGTCCTCCTACAGGGCCTCTCCAGGGAAAAGCTGGAAAGCCTGGGAAAGGAATGGCTCTTCAAGGCCTACGGAGGCCTCCTCCACACGAGACGTTTAATGAGCCTTGAAGGCTCATTATAAATTTTACCTCCACACCAGCGGAGTGCAAAACGGGCGTACAGGTGCGTTATCTCCCCGATAATGCGCATTTTCGAATGCGCGTTAAATAGCGACTTTTATTTTGCTCCGGCCGTTAAAGCGCATTTTCGCGGTGTGAACAAGCGATTATGCACGTTAACTTCTTGTAAAGCGCTTTTTGGACATCAATTAATGCGCTTCGCCGCCTCTCGCCGCCTCCCGTGCAGAGGGATTAGGAGTAAATGCGCCTCCGCGATAATGCGCATAATCCCCGAACCAGGTGCAAAAGCGCATCCTTGTGGAGGGGGCCAGAGAAAGGGCTGCTGCCCAGCCTGGCGCTGACACAGACAGGGACAGTGTAGCGCTTCCAACTGTCTCGTCGTTGGAGGGGTGGGTGAGCCCCTCACCAGCTCCTGGCATTTTTATAATGGGCCAATGGCAATCGAGGACTTTGATCTGGCAGGCCGGGATTGGCTCATCCTAAGTGGCGGTTTGGATTTGAATTGTTTGGCCCCCTGTGCCAGAGAGGCCCGTTGGTGACTCACGGCTGCAGCTGACGCCCTTTGCTCCTGCGGAGGCCATGAGGAGGGAGGGAGGGAGGGATGGTGGGAGGGTGTGTGATCCAGGGAGGAGGCAGCTGCCCTGCTCACCCTGCTCCAGGCTTCTGCTTCCCCCCCATTGCACCTCTAAATCAAGGGAGCCCCAGGTGCCCCTCTTGGTGCATTTAGGCTGGGGAGGTGGGGGGTGGCACTTGGCCAGCGTGATGGAGGTGGCGTCGTCTGCATGGGCAGCTTGGCAAGGCGGGACGCAGAGTGTGCCTTCGGAGGGTGGGGTTGGGGGCGGGGGTCTTGGAGGATTCCGCACTTAAAACTAAGCCCTGCAAATCATGTTTGGCAGAGCAACAAACTCTGTATGTAGAGGCATAACTGTGGTTTGGATTGTTCTTTTGTTCCTTTAAGCCTCTGGGATCCTGACAGAATATTTCCCTTCTTCCTCTCTCTTTCTTTCTTTCTTTCTTTCACCATTTCAGGAAGAGGCTGTTTGTATTTATTTCTTTTTCAGGTCCTGCTACTGTCTGTTTTCACTCTGAGAATCAACTTCTTAAAGCGCATAACAAACACATCGCCTTTATCCTTGCAACGATGCTGACTTTATTCCTTTATGTGGACAAGGAAATGGGGCCGCGTGTGCGCCTGCCAGCCAACCCTAACCATCACTTTTCCAGGCGTTCTCCCTTCCCACAATTACAATGGTGTGAGGGGGGGGGAGAGGGGGACCATGTCGCTGGCAGTGTCCCCCATGCTCCCCAAGAGCAGGCTGCCCTCTTCAGTGTGGAGACAGCTGGGCGTGAGGGAGCACCAGCTTGTAATTGTGTAAGGAGGAAAGAGCATGGAATAAGCTTGAGTCTGTGGATGAGGAGAGTAGTAGTTGCACCCAGTGTTCTCCGGCCCATTTGGCCCTCAGCCCCTGCTGGTTTTTATTGCTGAAACCGTGTATCTTGGGAAGTTTTGCAGTGGGCTCTTGAAACACTCTACGCAGGCACATCTTTTTGGATCTGGCCTTTTCTATCTTCTTCCCAATATGATTTATCTTACATGGGTGTCTCTGTTTTGGAGTATGATCCCGCTTGAATCCAAGGCAGTGCCCTGTGGTTTATTGTGAATGAGAACCCAGGGAAATCTGGCCGGGTTGTAGGTCCCTGCCTTCTACCCCACTCCATTTCTGTTTCTCCAGCTATGGCATAACCCTCCCCAGCACTTCAGTGGAGAAAATAGTGACACTTGTAAAATCCTTTGTGTGTGCCTTAGCATGGGCAGCCCAATTGATGCTATTGCACATGGCTGCAGAGTCTTATGCATTTGCTTTGGTCACTGATTGTGCAATAGCCTGTCCAGAGGCATTGAGGAGTAGTAAAGTGAGCTAACACTTTCCATTAAAAATGAAGAATGTTTACTCTCGCAGTGGGCCTGGCATGTACTTGCCCTGGCACAGCTGCAAATTGTAGGCAAATAGCACGTTGCATGCAAATGTGTGTCATGTGCATGCCGGGTTTTTTTGTTTTGTTTTGCTTGCTTGTTTAAAGGAAAGCACCCTTAGGAGGCTGTGATTTTGAAGAGAGGGGAGCTTAATCCTCTCAGTATTTCTTTTGCTTATTCCAACCCCTCCCCACAAGGGTTCCAGAGCATATTTACCCTCAAGCATGCACCTGGAATCCTGCAGAACCAACCGCAGCTGGGGTGAGGGGGGGAGGAACAGGGCATGAGGTGGAATGGGAAAAGAGTGGGGAACAGCTCAGCAGCCCCTCACTCCCCCATCTGCTGCTCCTCTGCTCAAATTGGCAGCCTCCTGTTGCTGCTCTTCATATAATAATAAAAAAGCAAACATGTCAGGGCTTCATTGCAACGCATTTGCATGTCATGTGTGGTTTGCCACCCCTGAGTTGCAGCTGTTCTAGAATACGTTTTAAGGTGCCATCTGCCCTCCAGCGCATTCAGCAACATTTGCTAGCTGGCTGGGCACATTAACACACACGGCAAAATCAGGACAGCGGCAAAATCAGGACAGCGATTTGTCTAGAATAGGCAACAGGAAACAGACTCTCTCAAAAAACTTCCAGGGACAATAATGGGATCAGGGTGATGGGGCCAGCGAGAGCATGTGAAATGGCAGGGCACCCTCCGTCCTGGCCCGGGAAGTTTCCTTGACTGCTTTGGGTGGGGCTTTGTTCCCAGTTTAATTAGATCCTTCGGCCATCTTTCCCCTGGATCCCAAACTGTGCTTGGAACAGCCAGTTCTTTGCCAGGGTTCTGCTGGCTGCCACGTCCCGGCAATTAAGGGAGGGGCGGTGGTGAAGGGCAACCTGGGCGTGTGTGTTTGTGCCACCTCAATTGTTCAGGGCTGTGTTTGTTTCTTTAAAGTGTGAGAAACTTCTAACAACCATTCTTGGAATCCCCAAATTCTTGGACCAGATCTACTTCATTCAGGCTTGTGAGACTGGGCCTTTAATGTGCTATCCTTATTTTTAAACTATTCAGAAAATGGCAGTGACCTCAAGCTTACCAATTATCCCCTCCCAAATCCAGGATGTCGTTGATAATTCCGCCACCACCCCTCAATATTTTGATCAGGCAATTCTCTACGTAGCCTTGGAGTTCTGATTAAACTTCTGAAAATCTCCACCTCTTGTTAAAGCTAAGATTCCAGTTCTCATCATAAGGGTGTGAATGTGTTTAGATCTGTCTCCCTTCTATATTTCTAACCAGGACTTTCTGCTCAGGCATTGAAAAAAACAATTTCCCTTTCTATCTGAGCCTTACCCCTTTTTTGGATAAGAGTCTGCGTATCTGTTCCTGTGTCCCCATCTTTATCTTTCTGTGGGAGAGCAGAACATTGCATGTTCTCTTGGGAGATTTGCTATTTTTTTTACTTTGCAAAAGCCTGAAAAGGTTGTGACGGGATAGCAGCTTCTCTGTGTAGTGTTGCTACCGGTCATACTCCTGTTTCCCCCACCGCCATGGCCTGCTTGTGGCACATTGTGTAAGGAAGATGGAGAGGGTGGGAAGGCTTTCGGAAGGGATGTTGCTCCGTGCAGCACCCTCTGCCCACCTGCTTCTGTCTTTCAGGAACAATGTGGGCTCCTGCCTGTTGTTCTTCAGGAGGACGTTTCCTCTTGTCACAGGCTGCCTTCTGCTCAGGCTCACGTTTTGGTTACAGATGAATGGAGCAGGTTCCCCTTTTTCCTTTTTTTCAATGGGAACAAGCCCTTGCTTCTTGTGAGATTGTCTGTTGAACGATCGCTTCCTGAATTGCAGCCCCCTAACCTGATTAATCCAACATCAACGTTCGCACTTGACTCTCTTCCTCCACATCTTTTAATGAAGAAAGGCCAGTTTGTGAACCTCAAGGCCCCGCAGCCAAGACTTGTGCTGTCAGATAATCGTGGTTTTAGCTGCTGCTTTGTCTGAATTGTGTTTGGGTCTCTTCTGGGAGTTTTATGGGAGTTTACTGAAGGTCCTCCTGGGCAAGTGTCCCCCGCACGGTGAATGGAACAAGCATGCTTTCCTCCCACAGAGGAAACCAGTTGGATTTGAATGAGCCAATCTGAAGCAAGAGGCTCTCCTGCCAGTTGCTTGAGCGCTCCCTGTGCGTTGGCTTCCTTTTCCTTTTTTTAAACTGCAAAGTTCTTGAGCGGTCTGCTTGGACGTTCTCACTTCTTTGTCTGAGCAGCCTGTCTTGGCAGCCTCAGGTGGTGGTACTAAGTCCTCTCTTCCTAGAAGCAAAAGCAGAGTGCAGTCTGGAATTTAATTTCAAAGGGAGCCTTGAGAGAGAGTAGCTAGGGGCTGCAATCAGCAGATTGTCTTTTGCTCATAGGAAGGTTTTCCAGTAGTGGTGGATGGTTGAGTCCCTCCATCTTCCCGGGGTCCATAGGTGCAGGTCCAGGACTGGATGGAAAGGGAAGGCGTATGTGGGCAGGGTAGAAAGGGGATTCATGTGGGGATTGGGAGCCGGGGGAGGCATGGCGCACTCCACCTGAAATGGCCAGAAACCATTCCCTTGACTAAGAACAGGCAGCACTATTGGGAGGCCATGGAGAAAGTCACCCTGTGACTCTGCTGGGACTGGGGGACATATGGGTCTTTCATTGTGGCTGAAGCAAACAGGGCTCAAGGCTTGCTCCACTTGGCTTCATTGCCCATCTTGTACTTGCTTGCATTTTTTGTGCTGTCTCTGGTCAAATCAGGTTTTGCAGATTCCCCCACTCCCCACAAGTTCTATTAAAGAAAAAGCCCTACAGAAACTGCAAACAGGCAGCAGTAGACCAAACATGAAGACCACGATTGACGGAGATGGGTGTTGAAGAGGAACTCCTTGCAGCCTCTGCCCCATCTCACTTGCTGTATGGGTTGCGTTTAGGGTTAAACAAAGCAACCCCCCCCCCCCCAAAACAGCACAGGAAAGCACCCAACAGTGTTTTGGGCTGACTTCCCCACCCTGGCACCCGCTGGCTGTGTTAGACCCAATTGGAAGAGGTCTTGGAAGGAGTGTGAACAACATGCAGCCTAGTTTGTAGTTGGAACCCCAGGCCATTAGTCCAGGGACTTCCAGGCATGGCTCTTATCCTGCAATTTCTGCCTGGGGAATTCTGGGAGTTGTGATCCAACCTCTCTAGATGGTGCCAGTTGAAGAAGGCAGGGCTGGCTCAGGGACTTGGCCTCTTGGCTCTCATCTCTTTGCCGTCGCTGAGGTGTGGCTTGTACCAGTTGTACCATTCTGAGCGCAGAATGTTGCAGAATCCTGAGTTTTGTTGAAAAAGCAAGTTTCTAGGCTTGAAAACATCATAGGCTTGGAAGTGGCTTGTCTCTTCTTGTGTGTGAGCAGCGCCTTCAGGCCGGAGAGCGCTTGTTAGTTACCAGCGAGCCAGCTCTTTTTCAGCAGTCCAAGTGGCAAAATGGACCTGGGACCTGATGATGGGTGGCGAGTAGATGCAGGTGTGTCTCTTGCTTTTCAAAGCAACTGCAGGAGCTTCTGGCTTTGATTGGAGCAGCAGTTCTGGTGAGGAAGGGGTGTTGACCCTTTCTCTTATCAAAATCCTCTTCCCCTGAAGCTTTTATGAGTCTCCTCTCTGCTCAGCACCACTGCTCTGATGATAGAAACTGGAGGTGCCCCAGGTGAGGATGCTTTGCAGTTTAAGCATCTAATATCAAGAGGTCTGGTCGAGGGTCCCCCTGGTTCATGTTGGTTGTAGGCTGCTACTTTTATGCACACTTTCTTGGGAATAACTAAGCCCATTGTACTTGGTGGAATTGACCTCTGAGTAAAGACTGATGTGTGGATTGAGCTGTGTAAGCAAGCAGCTTAATGAGAAATCGGGGCTGTTCACACAATACATTAACCACACTCAGTGGTTGAGTGTGGGTTTTGTTTTGTTTCCCCCCCCCCCCATCAAACTGCGCCAATGTATATCCATGGTTCAGTGTGGGTGGTTGTTGAACTGTGGGTTGTTTGTTGAACCATAGGTTAGCATGTTGTCTGAACCCAAGACATTTTCTGCAGTGTGGCTTGTTACCCACGCTAAACAATCCAGCAACAAACCGTGGGTTCTCAAGGTGGCTTGTTAGAGAAAAATAAGCCACACTGCATAGTTAACAAGGCACCCTGTGGCAGATGTCCTGGGTTCAGACAACACACTAACACATAATTCAACAAACAACCAATGGTTCAATAACAACTCACAGTCAACCACTAAGTGTGGGTTAGTGTGTTGTGTGAACCCAGCCAATATGTGGACTAGTATCCTTGGGCTGATCTGTAAGGCTCCATTCAAGGCCCTTCCACAAGCGCTCTCATCTACTGTGCACATCCCCCATGTTTGTTCTACCCTTCTTTGATGTATGATGTTTATGTCTCCTGCATCAAATCAATCCAAATCCCAGCAGGGAGATGAAGGAAATCCCAGGTTCAGTTGAGAGTGCCTTGCAGCAATGTGGCTGCCCACCTGTCTCCAAAATTGCTCCCTCTCCTCCCTGCCTTCAATAAGTGTTTTGTGTGAGCAGGAGCAGCTGGCTTGGGAACAGCAGTTTGCAGATTTGTCCAGTCCCTTGGAGAGTTTGCTCCTTCCTCTGAGGCCTTGAGGAAGGGGCTAAAAACCTGGAACTGTGGGCCAAATCTTGAAACTGTCTACCCTAATCCTAGCCTGCATGTTCAGTTTGCCAGTGTGACTTTATTTAGTGATTGGCTGTCAATGGATTAAAAAACATACAGAAGGTCTGGAAGGAGAGGAAGGCAAAGGGGGAATCAGTGGTGCGTCTGCTCTGGAGGTCTTGCAGAAGGAGATTTTGGAGGGATCCACGTGGGTTGCAGGAACTCATCTCCCCACGGGAGCTCTAGCTGCTTCCTTCCTTCATCATGATATGCGTCAAAGCAGGTGCCGGACTGGAGATGTGATCCAACATAAGCACATGCCATTTTGGGGAGTGGCTCTTCTTGCAGTGAGGCCAGGGGACGGGCACCTCTCCAGCAAATGGCTCTGCTGCTGTGCTGGGACGCTGGCTGCCAAGCTGGTTGGGTTCTGTGTGACGCTCCATTTGGCGTCCCCTCTCCCAAGTGCAGGTTTTGCACAAAAGGGAAAAAACTCCAGTTTGGTACTCAAAAGCGACGCTACCAAATGCACACCAAGTCAGAATTTTATGAAGTCACCCAATTTCTGCGGGCTTCAATCTTCATTCCTTTAACCTCTTTATTCAGGTAGGCACAATATGCCTGATCGTCCCTTCCTAAGTTGGATAGAGGAAGGAGCTGGGAGTCGGAAGCTTTGGCAACTCCCCTGTCCCTAGTTTGGCCCCCAGGTGCTGCACAGGCGTCGGGACCGAAGCCTCAAGCCTCTCTGGAAGTTCATTCCTGAGTAAAGATTTGAACCCAGCTCTTCTCTGGCTTTTATCTAATTCTTGGGACATGTTAATAGGTGGAAAATATATATATTTTTAAGTTACCTCTCTGAGTATTGCAAGCTTGTTAATATTTGGTGTACGTAAGCAGGGCTGCGTGTTTCAATTAATAGTTGATTAATCTAAAGCTCTAATTGTGTTTTTGTGTGGCAGGATCCAATTTTAATTACTGAGGGAGAATTTTTATTGGTTGAGGGTCACATTTAGGAATGAAAGAGAATATTAGAAATGGCCTCTCCTTCTAAAGAGGTGCTAATATTACCAAACAAAATTATCTCTTGTTTCCTTTTGGTAACGAAAAGGCACCTATAATTAAGTGTTGGTAACAGGCAAATTAATTGAAATGTATTCAATTTGCTTGGCAACGAAGTAGATAATCAGTTAGAAACATCCTTCATAGTTTGAGGTGAAGGTTCTGTGTGTGAATGGAGAGGAGAGGAATAAATAAAATAAAATAGAGGGGAGAAGAAAGAGGAACTGGGAGGGAATTGAAGGTGTTTTTTCCAACATGGAGGCCGGTATTAACAGAGCCAATAAATGCCTTGTGGACAAGCAGTCCCAAGCGAGAGGCAGCAGCCGGCATGGGGGATCTGTCTGGGCTGCCCAGTCCCCTCCATCTCCACGGCACATGGCGGTACTTCATGCCAGCCAGTAAGAAAAGCCGGCTTTGTTTACAGTCTCTAGGTTTGGGCCTGAATTCTTGCCCATCCCAACTTGGGTTCCAGCCCTGCCTTGGGGGCGAGAGGCTCCCACACGGGGTCCCATGCCAGACATGGATTGCGGCATGCCTGGGGTCGAGGAATTGCCAACGGCCTCACATTGGGTGGGGGAGGAAAGGGTCAAGGTGACCTTTCCCAGTAAGGAGAAGAAGAAGTCTGCATTGTGCAGCGATTATACTCTGTATGTGTCCTGCTTTTTTGAGCATTTGGACATTTGGCAAGGGAGCCATTTAAACCGTCAGTTTCCTTGTGAGAGGATGGTAGTTGAGTTGTGTTACATTTTTTTTTTTGCACAACACCCCTTAAGCATGTGCAGAGTGTCCAACTAATGAGGACCATCCAATGATAGGAGGAAAATAACGAACACTAGCTATGTAATTTTCGCGTGTTAATGTTAGAAAATAAAAACCTGCTGGATCTAACCAAGGGATACGTCCTGTCTCCAATGATGGTCAAGTGGCCTCCCTGGACCACCCACAGGTAGGGCATGCAGGGAATCGCTCTCTCGCATTCTGTACCCCTGGCGTCTAATACAATATATATCCACCTTTCCCAGCTTGGTGCCCCCTTGGTATGTTGGACTGCAACACACCTGGTTGGTGAATTAAGAGAGTTTAGTCCAACATGCCAGGAGGGCACCAGGTTGAGGAAGGTGGATATAAACTTCCTCTAAACATGGAGGTTCTGTTTAGCTATTGCAGCTAATGGCTGTCTATAAAACTATTCTCTCATTTGCCTTCTGAAAATACGTACCCACCTTTTCTAGCCACTGGCCACAAGACAGTTAAAAGCCATCCTGGAACAGGGACCTCATCCTCCAGAGCCGAGTCCATTGATCTCACTGCAGCCAACTGCCCCCCCTCTCCTTAAGGGGGTGATGACTCAGCCCTAACCCAAACCTAGCCCAGGGCCTCCTTGTGTGGCAGCTGCCAGATGCGGCTTCGGCTAGGCCTCTTTCTTTTGCCTCTGCTTGCAAAATGCTCCCAGCTTTGCCTGCGCACTGTACAAAACAAAACTAGCCCCCTCTCCTGAGTTTTTTTTTTCCATCTGCTATCCAAAATAATAAGAGCTGCCTCCTGTTGTTGTGCCTGAGCTGGTCGTGACTGATCTGTTCAAACAGAAACCTGGTAATCCCTCCCATTATATCTTGGACTCATATAGATTTCAGCTGCCGGCAGTGTTGATTGCAAAGTCTTGCCCAAAATGGTGGAGGAGCCATGGCTCCCTTTGAACTACTCCACTGCAAGAAGGCGTGGAAGGACAGTTATCAACGTGCAGCCTGGTTTGTACAACCTTTAGTTCAGGTGCTTCCAGATGAGGCTTTAATCTGCAATTGCCCTGCCTCAAACACGGGATTTTGCCAGGGGAGCAGACGTTGTTGTCTACCGTTTGTAGCCCTCCTGCGTTTTCCTCTGCTGCGTCTGTCTTTTCCCTAGAAGAAGAAAAAAAACACCTTAAGGAGGAAAAGTGCCTAAGAAGTGTTTTCTGTGTAGCCTGTGTCTTAGCAGCTCTGCTAGGTCTTTCCCACACTGGTTCCATGGGATCCTTTTCCCTGGAGAGGGATTTTCTGTGTGCGAAGCAGCTGCTCTTCCATGGAGCTATGCCTCCTCCCCAATCATCCCCTTGAGCCTGTCCTAGGCTGAGCGGCCGCAGGGGTCCATCTGACCCCCTCTTGTGTACTCTGACAGTGGCTCAGGCAGGAGGGATCTTCTCCAGTGCTGCTACTTGAGATCCTTTGAGGTGGAGATGCCAGTGGCTGAACCTGCTCCCTTCTGCATATGAAGCATATGGTTCTGCTCCTGCCCTATGTCCCCTGCGCTCCCATGTAAGCAAAGATGCTGCATAAAGTTCATGTTTGCATTCCTTGATTCAGATATTCAGTTTTTGCAGAAGATGTCATTTTATTTATGTTTTGACTAGGGGATTAGACAAATCCATGGCTAGGTTGATCAACCTTGATTAGCCCTAATAGCCAAATGCCACTTCCATGTTCAGAGGGACTCTGCCTCTGATCAGATGCTCTAGGGAGGGGGAGCTGTTGCCTTCATGTGCTGCTTGTGGGCCTTCCAGAAGGAGTGTGAAAATGTGCCTAGAGCGAACGAGGTCAGATGAGATAGCCAGAGGAAACTGACAGGAGGTTGGGTTCAGCAGCTGGTGCCAGGTTCTGCTCTGACATGCCTCTCTGTCTTGTTTGGGACTTGGTCAATTTTTTTTCAAAAACTTCCTTCTTTGGATGCTCCAGAAAGAGCGTGCCTGGTGCTACCAATCAAATGCATTGACCCAGTTTACATGACATGACAGCCCAGTCTGCGTTCATTTACCCTTGAGGAGCTGAGGTGTGTGCTGGTCACCATTATGAATATGCAACCCTGACTGAGGATTGTTGTATTGTGTGAACCCAATGGTTAAACAGTTCCGCATAACTCTACAACAGACTGTAGGTTATGCAATGATTGTTTAACCTTCAAAAACGCCCCCTGACTACATTCACTCAACAGAGCAATCCTTGGTTGGAGGCTGCATATTTATAATGGTGACTGGCACATGCCACAGTTCCCTGAGGTTTTTTCAGCACGGTACTCACATGATGTCAACCCTGTCCTGTGCTCATCTTGCCTCTTCCCCTCCTTTTTCCATCTTATTTTGGAGCGGGGAAAGTCTGTTTTTCCCCTCTGTGTGCAGTAAAGCCGCTCCTCCCTCACATGTATTACTGTCCTTGCGTTATATCGGACCATCCCCATTTTTGTTGGGGGCGTGTGTCTCAAAGGGCGGGCTCGCTGACAAAAGAGGAAGGCGGGGCGGTTCTCCATTCAACTGCTCAACAGTGAAGGGGGAGGGAAACAGGGCACCCGAACATCCCACGGAGAAGGCAAGTGAGTGAGGCCGCCGCTGCCCATGCCTGGGACTCGGTCCCATTTGACTCTATGGTTCTTACTCGTGAGTAGGCATGTCTAGGTTTCCTGACCAGAACAATGTTGGCTTCCCCTTGCCAGGTCAACATTGACTACAAACTTCTCCAAAAACCAATTGTAATACTTTCCTCTTCACTTATCTTGTTTAATATGATCTTAGGGGAAAGCATTGTGTGTTGTTTTACCATAATTGCACAGTTTCAGACATAGGGGGTGGGGAGGGGAGATTTCTCCGGCATAGTAGCGATACAGGTGAAAAGGTACATGAGCTGACAAGATGTGAAAGTGCCCAGCGCTCGACTCGCTAAGGAAACAGAGGGGGAAACCACGGTTGCAAACCAGGGGAAGAAAGTGGGTGTGATGGAGCCCCCAGACACATTGCTTTCCCAAGTCTTTGTGCCACTGTTAACCACAGGACCTTTGGCTGACGGCAGGGCAGAAATGATCCCCAGCTAACCATTTGGGTTCTGGTTCTGGAGAATGAGGCAACTGGTTGCAACCCAGATATGTGGATGTTTTGCCCAAGGTCTATGTGGGGACCCTTCCAGAGCAGGAATCCCAGGCCAGGATATCCTGGAGCCCAGCCCGGCCGTTGGGGAAGTTCTTAAAATGGCCCCGGCAGCAACCTTCACATGGGGCGGTGTTGGCAGAGTTGTGAGCTGGAGCCAGGAGCTGAAGCATGTGTACACAGGCTGTGAGCCATGTGAATTGTGGGCTGGTTGGCAGACAGGGCGGCAGTCATTTCCCCTCTGTTTTGGCAAAGGCGGGGGCTGGATTTGAAAGCAAACGGCTCCCTTGCTTGCCTCAGGAAAAAGGCCTTCGCAGGGCTGGAGGGCCCCGTGCTGTGCCATGATCCAGTCCGCTGAGCTTCATTTACTGCCCTTGAAGCAGTGCCACTGGGGAGAACAGAGAGCACCATTGATCACACACAGGACTCCTGGAAGGCAACGCCAGAGTGTCCCGGGGGGGGGGGGGGGGAGGGCTTGGCAGGTTAGCAGAGGAAGCCATTCCTCTGCTTCCTCCTGAGTGGAAAAGGTGGGCTTTCGATGCACATGGATCCGGAGTTGGATGTGCTGACATGAAGATTCTTGGGGTGTATCCCTGTGGGTCTTCATGCGTGCTTCCTGCCCCCCTTCCAAATGGATGTCTTGGGGCATTTGTGACACACACACACACACACACACACACACACGCACTCCTAAACTTACTTCATCCCTGGCCTCCCGCTCCCTGGAACTTGGATAGCTAGAGCTCCATGGCTTTCCGTCTTATTTACAACTAGCAAACGGAGCCGGCTTCTCAGGGGTTGAACAGTTTGATACAGCAAAGCCTTTGAGCAAACGCACCCAGCTGTCATCAGAGCTGGACGTATTGTGCCTGCCCCCTCTCTGCAAACCCCCCCTCTGAACTGCAGTCCTGTAGCCCCCTGAGGGAGGGGTCTGACCACTCCATTCCCTTGAGGGGGAGCTGCCCCACAGCAGGGGGAGGGGACGAGCAGCCCCCATCCCAGGGTACCAACTGTATTGACTGCAAAGTTACATCTGTCCTCAGTGAGTGAAAAGGAGACTGCAGGCTTCAAACAAGCAGACACTTTTGAATCCAAATCAATTACGCCGTTCTGAATATTCCCAAGGTGCACATCCCTATGATCTTCTTAAGGCACTAACACACATCTATGTTGTTGTTGTTGTTGTTATTATTATTATCATTGTTAACCCACCCTTCCTCTAAGGACTATCTGGGCTCTGTGATACACAAAGAGCAGTTTGACATCATGACAACCCTGTGAGGCAGGTTAGGTTGAAAGGCAGCTCCAAAGTCAGCCATCTGCTAGTGCTGGGCAAGTGACGGCTCTTTCCAGGAACTTGCAAATTTATTACATATTTATACAGCCCAACAGCCAAAGTTCTCTGGGCAGTTTACAATTAAAAGCATAGTATACAAAAATCAAGATTTAAACGTTAAATCTTTAAAAATGTCATATAAAACTAGAATAAGTTACAGTTCAGGGAAAGTTTGTCTAAAAAGATACATTTTCAGGAGGCATTTGAAGGATGTTACATTTCCTGCCTACCGAACCACATGAGGGAGGGTTTTCTGAAGGTTGGAGGCTGCTACAGAGAAGCCCCTCCATTGAGGTTCTTCATGATGACATTCTGTTCATCTTGGCATGGCGAGCAGGGTCTCCTCTGATGATTGTAAATGTCATCTGCTAGGTATCCTGGTCCCAAGGTGTTTAGGGCTTTGTAGGATAACAACATAAACTTGTATGTGACTCATAGCTAACAGGCAGCCAGTGCAGTTCTTTTAACACCAGTTTTATGTGGGCAGAGCTAGGTGTCCCTGTGAGCACCCTAGCTGCTGCGTTCTATGCTAGCTGCAGCTTCCGAGCCACACACATGGGTAGCCCCACATAGAGCATTTTGCCTTAGTCTAGTTATGAGGTTACCAGTGCATGAATGGTTGTGGCTAGGCTATCCCTATCCAGGAACGGGCGTAGCTGGCATATCAACCAAAGTTGATAGTGGGTGCTCTGGACCACCGAGATCACCAGGGTCTCCAGTGACAAAGATGGATCCAGGAGCACCCCCAAACTACGGACCTGCTCCTTCAGAGGGAGTGCAACCCCATCCAGGACAGGCAAACATCCCAATTCCCAGACCTGGGAACCACCAACCCACAGAGTCTCTGTCTTATCAGGATTCAGATTCAGTTTGTTGGCCCTCATCAAAGCTATAACTGTATCCACGCACCAGGTCAGAACATGCACAGTCTCTCCCAATCCAGATGTTACAGAGAAATAGAGCTGTGTGTCATTAGCATACTGATGCTGATGACACCCAGCTCACTGAGCTCACTTTTACTCACTGGGCTTAAATATCTACAAGGGGAGCACTCTGCACATGCTCAGCGGCACCATGTCCTAACCTGACAATCCCCTTGGCCTGCTGCCTGTTAACCCCGAAGCCAAGATGAGCTTCTTCTGAGATGGCTGTGCAGACTGAACTCAGCGTGGCCCAGACGGCTCCCCGTTCTGAGTGATTCCCTTGTCTGTAATGTTCTAGCTGTGCAAGCGCCTGCTGTCAATAACGTCCGGCGCTTTGTCTTTTGCTCCCGTCATCTGTTTCGTGGATGGTGTTTTTCTGTTTCTTCTAAGCAGCTGCATTTTTGTTTCCTGGCTGCGTCTGTCTTGGTACAAATGCGGGGAAAGAATGTAACCAAGTCATGGAAACTTGGATTGGAACTGATGATAAAACATTTCGATTTTCTCTTCCTTCAATCTTATTTATAGCTTTCTTCCTCTCCCTCCTGAAACGAAAGCTATACTAAAAATATCTTCTGGAGGCCCCGTTTTCCCTTGGTTTTTGCAGTAGAAATAGGAGTTCTTTTTACCCAGTATACTTCTTATGGATGCATTTACTGATCTTTTATTAGGTTAGGTGTATAGCTTCCCTCCTCCTGCTACCCCAAGGGTTCCAGGTGCAAAACTACACCTTCTGTTTTACTCTTATGATTAATGTGCTTGCCGTTCCTCCAAAGAATTCATATCAGCCTATGTGGTTCCCCCTTCTATCATCCCAACCAGCCCTGTGAGGCAGGTTACACTGAGTGAAGGTGACGGACCCAAGGTGACCCAGGAAGCTTCATAGCGGAGCAGAACCCATCCCTCCTCCCTATCTCAGGTCACCTGGGCCGCAGCCAGTTGCACTAAAAAAAGTACTTGCAACTGCTAGAAGATGTACTTCTGCCTCTCTAAGCTGATACTCTGCAGATGCATTGCACTGCTTTTCCCATAATTCCCAGGGGCAGTGGCCAGGCTGGCTTGGAATTATGGGAACAGTAACCTGACATATCTGGAGAACACCCAGTTGGGTAAGATTGGCATCCGTGCTCCGGCTGTGGCAACCCTTCTGGTTGAGGGAGATTGACAATCAGTTCATGTCATTTGCCACCTTTATTGCCGCTCCTGATAAACGTTTGCCTTCAGAAAAGAAGAAATCTGCCCTTTACAACCAGAAGGCGATAAGGGACTTCAAAGTCCTTGAAAGCTGTCTCTGTGTTTGGGGGCCATAAGCAAGTCAGAAGGTTTGTACCCTCTCAATTAACTAAATCAGTCTTGCATGTCACCAACACCTTGATATAAGTGGGCCTTTAAAAAAAAAAAAAAAGGAAAAATTCATTATCTAGTGAGCAAAGTTTACACGTTCACATTAGGAACCGCCTCCCATAGGTTTTTTTCCTCCCTTTTTCTTGTTGTGGTTACACCAAAATAGCCATGGAAAACTGCCCTCAACTCTAAGCTGCCCAGATTAAAAGTGGACTTCCATAGATTCCTTTATGAAAGTTTTAGTTGATGGCTCAAACCCAATTTAAACAGGTCATGACTGTAATCCTATTCACGCTTTCTAGAAAATATGCCTAGGATTGCATTGTGAAGGCCATAGCCGAAGCGCAGTGCTTCAGGGGACAATCCTATGCATGTTTAGACAGTTCTCTGTGCTGGGTTTCACACTGGGTTTTGTTTGGCACCTGCCATGATGGGCTGCCACGTGTCTGGAAGAGCTTGTGTTGTCGTATCGCTGGGGCTGTGTGTGCATGGAGCTAGAGCCTGCACCAGGGGAAAGGACTCCACGGGCCTCATCCTGGCCTCTGCCTCGGTGGGAGATTCCTGCTTCTTGGAGGGAGGCTGAGTTTCTGAAGAACAAAATGTCATTGCAGATAACATTTTGTATGTCTCCATTTCCCCCCATTTCTGAAAAAAGCTAAGCAGGGACATGATGGGAGTTCATAAAATTATACACTCGACAGGGAGAAAGTGGATGGAAAGAGTACTCCCTCCCTTAGGATTTCAATTTCACCCCATGAAATCGATAGGCAGCAGGTCCAGAATGGGCAGGATGGAGGGCTTCACACAACAGGGCAGTTCTCTGGCATTTGCTACCACAAGCTGTGATGGCCCACTGGCTTGGATGACCTTCAAAGTGGACAACTTAATGGAAGAGGAGAGTTCTCTTGATCACTGTTAGCCCTGATGGTAAATGGAGCCTCCTGGTTCCAAGGCAGTCTACCACTGAATACCAGTTCCTGTCAGCAAACAGTAGAAGGAGGGCATTGCTGCTGCCTCCATGCCTTGCTTGGGGTTGTCTTTGAGGCAACTGGATGGCCAGTGTTTGAAATAGATGCTAGACTAAGCCGTCCCTTGTTCTAACCTAGCAAGTCTCCTATGGGTTCTGCCAATATTACCCCTTAAAATGAAAGCAATTGTTTCTCCTTTTTATGTAATGGGAAATGATGCAACGTACCATGGCAAGGTGTACCTTGCTCTGAGGTGTCAGTCTAGGCTAATGGTTGTTTCTCTCTCTCTTCCCCTTCCCTCCAATTTTAGGAATGCCAAGAAAGAAAGTGACCTGCTGGCTGCCCAAGGCCGCCTGAAGGATGTTGAGGCCTTGCTGAACTCCAAGGAAGCTGCCCTCACCACCGCCCTGGGGGAGAAGCGCAACCTAGAAAATGAGCTCCGTGAACAGCGAGGCCAGGTGGCCAAGGTAAGAGACACCCATTTTCTTGCAGTGTCTGAGAAATCTCCTTCCTGGTTGCCTCCTGGGAAGCAACCCATTCAAGCTAAGCTGTGGCCCAGTTCACACACCACAGCTACCTATGGGTTGTTTAAACCATGGCTCAGTCGGGAATGAGTGTGAGTGAACAAGCTAGCTGGCTCCCTTGAACGAACCAACCCAGGGCCGCTCCATTGATGTTGGTCATGGCATCCAAACCCGGCATTGTATGTTGTTGGGGGTTATAACCCAAGAGTGAACCGTGGCTCACAGCTCTGGGTTGTCTCTTCTGCAACAACCCACAATGCCGGCTTTGCATGTAACGATCAAGAAGCTCTGCCCGGCTGCAGGAGGAGCGGTCGGGGTGCTGAGAAGCTGCTGGCTGGCTCCCTCGTCACTCATGGTGACCAGGGTTTGAAGAAAGGTCTCTCTTTCTCCCTCCACCCCACCCCAGAACTTCTGTTTAATGGGTGAGGGTGAATCTTTAACTGGGAGGAGTTGAGCTGCTTTGCCATGCTGGCTGGGAATGATGGGAATTGCAGTGCAGCCCACCTGGAGGACACCAACTGGGCAAAGCCGGCTTAGGTGCTGCTGGCTGATTGATTTACGTTTGGATAGATTTGTATATTAATAAAAAAAAGAATACATCTGAAGAAGGCGTATATCTTCCTCAGATTCCTGCACATATCCCAGCAGCTGCCATTTTTGAAGAGATGTTACCCTGTGTGAGAGGCGGGGAAAGTCCTCTGCGAAGATGGCAGCTCCCCACCACCACCTCTTGTATGTACTTGTATTAAAAACAACTAGCAATTCCTATGCTAGGAAGATGGCAACTCTTTGAGTGGATCAAAAGGGCTTTAATCGTTTTAACTGACTAGCTCATATAATATAACCAGGAGGTTCAGTTTAGGCTTAATATATATGGACACGAGGGTCATCCCCACACCAGATTTGCGTCCCTTTTAATAAGAGGTGCAGGGAGCTTTAATTTTTGTATTGTGGGGGGAATCCCGTGTGAAGGTGCCCTTGTCGGTATGGCCCATAAGAACGTGACAGAACCCTGCTGGATCAGAGCTCCCTGTGGCCCAGTATTCTGTTTCCAATATCAGCCAGCTGGACACCTCTGAGCACACACATGCAGGGTGTGAAGGTGAGCATGCAGGCCTGTGGATTGTGCTGAGCATCTGGCTCCCTGAGACAGACTGCCCCTGCTCACGGAGGCTCCATTTCACTGTTGTGGTTAAAAACTACAGATAGAACACCACTGCGCTGACTTTGTCTAACTGTTGTTTTTTTGTTTTGTTTTTTAAACGCCTTTGAAGTTGTCCGTCTTACAGACTCTTCTGTGCATCAGCTCCCTTGGGTGATCCACAAGTTCAAGCATTTTGAGAGAGGGAGAGAAGAATAAATGCTTTCGCCACATTATTAATTGTAATATTAAAAATCTCTGTGATGGTCTGTAATTTCCCCTAAAATAAAGATGGGACAGGTCAGAGATTGGTTGTGGGGGGGGGGAGGGGGGAGGGGACTCTGACCTGTCCCATCTTTACTTTAGGAATTTGGGAATTTGTATGCCCAAACATGCAAACCTCTCAATTTCCACCACCAAGTATTTTTATTTTTATTTATTTTTTGCTGGATGAACCCCTAAATTTGCTTCAGATTATAAAAGTTTCAGTGGCAGCGGCAGCTAGAGTTTGAGGATTGTTTGGAATTCCCCCCCCCCCCGAAAAACCAAATGGGCCACCAGGTGGCAGCAAAACTCACAATCTGGGCAAGGCATTCAATGCGAAGTCAAAAAGGAAAAAACACCATACAGCGTGGGTGTAAAAGAGATAAACTCTGGTGTTATGTAAATTCTTGAACTCTGTTTATTGATGTTAATAGTCAAATATCCACATGCTCGACGTTTCGGAAAACAATCCTTCGTCAGGAGCTGAATATGTAAATTTAAAATAAAATACATAAAACATTATAAATTTGGCGTGAAACCCTTATTTCAAATTTTGTTTACTACACATAGCACAGTCCCCTCCACATCACAAATTCTCCTCGAAATCCTTTCTAAATTCATTATTCTACATTACTCCACACAAACAATGCATAAGCCAATACTTGCTCTTAAAAGCCTCATACTAACCTGGATATGGCACGGGCACTGCCTGAGAGTTTTTTTTTATTATTAGGAGCTTGTTATCAGGTGCCTTGTATGGCCCCTAATAGGCTTCAAGTCAAGGCACCTGATAACAAGCTGATAAAAAGCGGGTAGGAGGAGAGTAACACACTTCAAAGATTGTTGTAGTAAGAAGGATACAGAAAAAGCAGTACAACGGGTATCTCCTAATAATAAAAAAAAACTCTCGGGCAGTGCCCGTGCCATATCCAGGTTAGTATGAGGCTTTTAAGAGCAAGTATTGGCTTATGCATTGTTTGTGTGGAGTAATGTAGAATAATGAATTTAGAAAGGATTAGAAATGGATAACAACAGCAATGAAGGGCACCTTAAGAATAAGCAAGAACATTGTGTTTTTTAGACCAAGGATGTTATGTATGTAGAAAGTGAGAGCTTTGGATAAAATGGGGCACAATGCTGAATACGTGCTGGTTTGTAAGGAGATTATTTAATTTTATAATGTGATTCCTAATATGTGCTGGGTTTTCGAGGAGAATTTGTGATGTGGAGGGGACTGAGAGTGCTATGTGTAGTAAACAAAATTTGAAATAAGGGTTTCACGCCAAATTTATAATGTTTTATGTATTTTATTTTAAATTTACATATTCAGCTCCTGACGAAGGATTGTTTTCTGAAACGTCGAGCATGTGGATATTTGACTATTAACATCAATAAACAGAGTTCAAGAATTTACATAACACCAGAGTTTATTTCTTTTACACCCACAAGGCATTCAATGCAACAAATGTCTAATGTGCAGAAAATGCATGTGGTACAGTCCTTTGGCGGACTGTGCTACTTCAGGCTACAGGTGGAGGACAGTGTGTTTCAGAGCTCCTCACAGGTGAAAAACATAAACACGCAGAAAACTAGCAAACCAAGGAGAAGGCTAAAAAGCTAGCATTTGGCCCCTGCAATCTGAATCTGAAATGCCCTGGGAAGGACTGTACTATGTGCGTATCCTGCCGCTTAGGAGCATAGCAGTTTCACCTTGTACCATGCCTTATACCTCTGTATTCCCAAATACTTATTATGCACCGATTCAAGGTGCTGGTTTTAACCTATAAAGCCTTACACGGCTTGGGACCACAACACCTGATGGAACGCCTCTCCCAACACGAACCTACCCGTACGCTACGCTCAACTTCTAAGGTCCTCCTCTGGGTGCCTACTCCGAGGGAAGCTCAGAGGATGGCAGTGAGGAAGAGGGCCTTTTCAGTGGTGGCCCCCCAATTAAGGAACGATCTCCCGCAAGAGGCTCGCCTGGCGCCAACACTGTCATCTTTTTGGCACCAGGTCAAGACTTTTCTCTTCTCCCATGCATTTAACAGCATATGTTGAGGATTTTTTTGTGTGTGTTTTGACTCAGAATAGTTGTTTTAAATGGAGATTGAATATATCATCTGTTTTTATGCTTTTTATGGTTTTAAATGTTGTATATCGGTTTTTAATGTTCAATGTTTTTAATCTTTGTAAACCGCCCAGACAGCTTCAGCTATGGAATGGTATATAAATGTAAATAATAATAATAACAATAATAAATCTGGGCTGGAACCTGGGAAGCCATGGTGCTGATCCAGCCAAACCCTCTATAGGGGTGACACGTGTTTCTCTTTCTCTTTCCACCCCCTCCCACCCCAGTTGGAAGCTGCCTTGGCTGAAGTCAGGAAGCAACTGCAGGACGAAATGTTGCGACGGGTGGATGCAGAAAACAGGCTGCAGACCCTGAGGGAAGAGCTGGACTTCCAGAAGAATATCTATGGCGAGGTGAGCGGGCGGCTTGCAGAATGGCGCAGGTGCGCCCTCTCTGCTCCTGCTGCCTTTCTGTCCCGTGGGATCAACATGCTCGGCATTGTGGGGCTGTGGGCTATTGGAGAGGGGGGAATGCTTGTAGCAGGCTGTAGCTCCCTTCTGAGCCCTAAGGCGAGGCTGTACCTTGCCATGGCTTCCTCTCTACCTGGGGTTGGGTGGATGACTGACTCAGTTTTTACAGGCCCAGCTAGAAAGTTTCAAGAAGAGCTGTTGGAAGGGCAGCCAATAAATACATTAATTGTGTCCATGAATCGGTATGCTAGTGTGGGGACATAATGGATTTTTGTTGTAGCATGATGTGCCTACACATTGCTGCCATCACCACCACGTGCCAATACAGCCCTTGGTAAAGAGTTGCGTGGATGTGGCCGGCCTTAATTTCACGGGATCTGTTTTGTCTCCTGGGCAGGTGCAGAGTCCAAGCCCCTCCCACACAAATGAGTGACAGCCTGACATCTTGTCCAGTTAGTCAGCCTGTCATTCTGAGAAATTGGCCTGGGGACAAAGTGTAGCGCCCCCCCTGATCCCACAGTGTGCTTGGCAAGCATGGAGAGAGTGCTTTTCACAAAGGAAAGGCACTCTGCACATGATAGAACCCTTCTGTTGAGAGAGCATTATTCCTCTCGGGGGGTGGGGAATGCACTCTGAACGTTCCTAGCCTGGGGAACTAGAATATTTGAAAATAGATGGAGCCTTTGGCCAGGTTTGCATTGGACGCAAGCTCTGCATGGCAATTTTGCCTTGTTGGTTTCATGAGGATAACCTTCTTGAAGTTGGCCTCAGGATGGGGACACCCAGGAACTACTGTGTGGAGGAGGGGCCTCTGTTCAAACTTCCCCACTTCATATGGGGTAGGAGTGTGTAATTTTGAGGTCCCTCATGCCATTGGGAGATCCTGTCCCCACCATCGGCCCAATATCCCCAGCTGAGGCATTTCCCCTTCCTCGCCCACAGGAGCTTCGGGAGTCCAAACGCCGCCACGAGACCCGCCTGGTGGAGATCGACAGTGGCCGCCAGCGCGAGTTTGAGAACAAGCTGGCCGATGCCTTGCAGGATCTGAGGGGTCAGCATGAAGCCCAGGTCAAGCTGTACAAGGACGAGCTGGAGAAGACGTACTGCGCCAAGGTGAGGCTTCTTTATCTTAGCTGCTCCTTTGGCCAGAGAGGGGCTTCGGGGCTCTTGTGGGCGTGAGCCACGTTGGGAAACAAAAATGGCCCAGAAGCAGGATAGAAAGACGGAAAATAAATACTCTCCGGACTCTTCTCCTCTCAAAAAGCGAGTGGGATGAAGAAAGGGTTTCACGCTTTTCCTTGGGTGGGTCTTACTTTGTGTGAAACGTGGTTTCTTTGAGGTTTCTGCGCAGGCATGTTGCACGTGTTGCTGAGTTTGAGAGAGAAAATGGTTTACAGCAGCCATGCCATATAATCCACTAGCTGATATACCCAGCATTGCTCGGGCCCCCTAAGATATGTCTGCAAGGCAATCATCTTAAAGTAGTAGGCCGGTGAGTTAACTTTTAAACAAATTAAATTGCCCAAGGCATGCTGGGACTTGTAGGCGTAAGCTGAGGCTGGAATGGAATGAAGCGGCCCGCAGGTGTCCGTGTCCTCTGAGAGGTGCTTCCCTCCTCTCATTGCCGATGCTGCTCCTCGCTAGAGCATTGAAGAGTAGCATCGCAGAGGAGGGAGGCAAGTGGCTGTCAGTGGACATGCCCAGCTCTGGCCAAATCTTGTTGGGACTGCCTCGGCCTGTGCTTCTCGGCCCACCAAATGCTCCTTCAGGAGCCTGTACTGAAGGGCTGGGGCTGGCTGATGTACTTCCCCCTTTCCTCAGGCCTGTTTCTGGGCATGCACAGAGTGCCTCCCTTTCCTCCCTCCTAAGAGCAAAAGCCGCACATGCACTTCCCCCAGTTTCTGAGAAAACAGCGATATCAGGATCTGGTGCCTTTGAGCATGTTTGGCCCCTCAAAGTCATGCTGTTGTATCTAGTTATGATTTTAAAACCATGCAGAGGGTGGGAGGAGGCACCGCAAATTAACGCAGCCCATTTATGTGGGTTGTTTTCTTTTTATGTGGAATTGGATTGACTGCTCGAGACCAACCTTAGGAGTCGGGATTTTGAAAGAAACGCAGTGGCAACCTGCCCATGTACTCACAATGGCCGCCAATGGCCAGTAAGTCTGGCCTTCCACCCAAGGCATGCTGGGTTGTAGGCATAAGCCTTGGTTTTTATTAAATTCTTTAAAAAATACTTAAAACCCAAAATTCTGTGTTTTAGATTTTTCTGGTACATTGTGCAGTCAGACCTATCAGCATGCCAAATTTCAAGTTTCTAACTCATCTGGAAGTGGATAAACATTTCCAGACATACATTGCACACACATACTTCCCAATTTATAGGTAGAGACACTATGTACATATGAAGATGTAAAATCTTGCAGCCCCTTTTTTTGTGCAACAGTCATCAAGGCTGTGAAATATTGCTTTCAAATGCTGCAGTGAAAGTTTATACCCCTCTTGCCTGGTCTCTTTCTGCTCGTAACTTGTTTGCATTTCCTGAAGAAACACGCCTCCACTTGCAGCAAATATCAAACTTTTTCCCATTGAGAAAATTGGGGCTGAGCTGCTGTTTTCTCCCCTTCAGAACAGTGTATTTCCTTAACCCTCATTGAGAATCTGCAGTGCCTTTTTCCCATTGAGAAAATCAGAGTCGCACTGCTGTTTTCTCCCTCCTTAAAGGCACAGTGTCACTATTCCAATCCGTTAGGATTGCAGCTTCACTCATTCATAGGATGCAGCCTGTTTTCTCCATTCATAAAAGTGCACTTTTAATCTTTAGCTTTTCACAATATCCTGGTGATGGCTGAGATGGGAGAGGTATGGGGTTTAACTGGGGGTGGGCAGCTTTATCCTCTCTTCCAGTTAACTTCCGTGAGCAGGGGAGCTGTGGATAGGGCCAGGGAACAAGCCTCTCTCATTCGCTGAGCAGCACTTACTGCGTTGATGACATTCAGTTCTACGGCGTATGGTGGTTTCAAAGCTCAGTGTGACCCGTGAAACCCAGGTTTTAGATATGGTTTATTCCACTTTTCTTGCTTTGTGTGCCCCTGACGGACCAAATTGGATTTCATGAAAACCCAGATAGTACCCGAACATGCTTCTCATTCTGTTATCGCGTAGATCAGTGGCCTTCAACTGGTCCAGACCCAAGGGCCATCTCAGACTCTCAGCCTGCAACATGGGACCCAATTTCACAATTCCCCAATGTGGCGGCAATAGCGCTGCCGCAACCCATCTGGACTGATCTTGCAATCCACTGTTGGGTCGCAACCTGCTAGTTGAAGGCCGCTGGTGTAGATGACCCCCAGGTCTCTGTCCTGAGTAGCTTAAAATCTAAATGTCATTCTTGGAGGAAAGGTGCAGGAATGGCGAGATGATCACTGACAAGGACATGTTTAAGCTTCCTTTTGAGCAAGGTGGGAGAGGTGCCCTCGCATGGGATAGTCCCACCACAACCTTTAAAACCTTAAAAACATTTTTTTTACCTTGGCCTTCGCATGATAAGTATTGTTGTTGTTGTTGTTATTAGTATCGCTGCTATTGTTGATTCTCCTGTTTTTATTGTTGGTTTTATTGTTTGAATTGATGTTTTATTGCTTTTAATATTTTATATATTTTAATGTTGAAAGGTGCTTTGTGAGGGCTTCTGCCCTGAAAGGCGGCCAAGAAATGTTTTAAATAAAGAAATAAATAAATAAAACCTTTTGCCCTCCAAATGTGTTGTGCTACAACTCCAAGCATGCTGGGAGATGTAGTCTAGCACATCCAGAAGGCACCAGATTGGGGGTGCAGGGGCAGTGAGGGAGAATGGAGGAGCCTGTTGGGGAATGAAGCCAAACATGAGGAGAGGAGCAACGCTTGAAAGAGGTTGAATCCAGCGGAACCCTTCTCTTTCCAGAAGGGCTTTTGGTCCAGCGGATGCCTCTGCCAAAGGAAGAGGAGACCAGAGGGGTTTTGCCAATTTCCCCTTGCATTTCCCAAAAATCTGCCGCTTGGCTAAATTGGAGACTCTTCTGCAAAGGGAAGGGCTCCTCCTGTTTGCAGAAAGAAACCAGTGGATACAAGTCAATGTAGCGCATGCGTGAGGACATGCAAGGCGCCCTTACTTAATAAGCCCCTTTAGAAGTATCCAAGAAGTATTAATACTGCAAATGTCTAAGGATTTCTCCAGAAATTGTCCTCCTTCAGCTCCGTCCCAAACATTCTGTACCTCACTTTGAGTGGACTTTGTTTTTCAGCTGGAAAATGCCAAGCTGTCGGCAGAAAGGAACAGCAGCATGGCGGGAGCAGCCCATGAGGAGTTGCATGAGACACGCATCCGCATTGATGGCCTGTCGGCCCAAGTGAGCCAGCTGCAGAAGCAGGTATGATGGCAGGAAGAACCAGTGGGGGCAGGGGGCTGGTGTCATCCTGGCACGCTTTGAGTACAGCTGTCTCTCTGTTGAATTCCTTCTCCCAGAGTGCTCCCTTTACTCCAAAATGTAAAGCGTATGCCTCCATTTATCTGCAGTGCACATAAATGCTGTCCACTTAACTCTAAGGCATTTGAGTGAAGCATAGGATCATGAAATCACAGAATAGTAGAGTTGGAAGGGGCCTCTAAGGCCATCAAGTCCAACCCCCTGCTCAATGCAGGGATCCAACTTAAAGCATTCCTGACAGATGCTCAAAGATGTTGGAGGTAGAATGCCCACCCTGTGAGGCCCTGGTATTTCTGGTGGACGTCTCCATTGCTGCTGCAGAGAGCGTCATCCATGGTTTCGTCCCAGGGATGGCTCGTGCCTTCGTATGAAGCCTGGATCTAATCCCTCCAGCCACCTTCTGCACACCTTGGTCTGGTCTATTCATCAGCCGTTTTCTCTGTTGCATTTCCTTCCCAGCTCTCTGCCAAGGAGGCGAAACTGCATGACTTGGAAGATGCCCTTGCCCGGGAGCGCGAGACCAGCCGCCGGATCCTGTCCGAAAAGGAGCGGGAGATGGCCGACATGCGGGCCCGCATGCAGCAGCAGCTGGACGAGTACCAAGAGCTGTTGGATATCAAGCTGGCCCTGGACATGGAGATCAATGCCTACCGCAAACTCCTGGAGGGCGAGGAGGAGAGGTGGGCGCAGGACCGGGCCCAGGAGGAGGGATGACTTGGAAGGAAATGGAGGCGGGAACCATAGCCTAGTGGGAGGGTCTCTCCCCCCCCCCTCTCTCTGCCTTGGAGGAGCCTCGTTTAGCGTGTGAAGGGAAGCACGGGGCTCAAGTTGGGAGCCTGCAGTGCACTCACTTTTGGGGGATTGGGTACCCAGAAATGGAGCTCAGGAGCTGTCTGTGTGCCGTGGAAGGGAGCTAAAGCCTGGGTCCGGTGAGCGGAAGCCAGTGCCAGGTTAGAAGCCTGGTGTGTGGTGCTTCAGGACGGAAGTTGTGGGGAAGCAGCCCTCAGCCCTGCCCCTCCGGTGGGCGGCTGCTCACTCCGGCTGCTCCTTTCTCTCTCCCTCTCCCAGGCTGCGCCTCTCCCCAAGTCCCTCTTCCCAAAAGAGCGGCACCCGGACACGGGTCTCCCACTCCTCTATGCAAGGCTCTTCCAAGAAGAGGAAGCTGGAGGATGGCGAGAGCCGCACCAGTTTCTCCCACCACGCCCGGACCAGTGGCCGCGTGGCCGTGGAGGAGGTCGATCTAGAAGGGAAGTTTGTCCGGCTGAGGAACAAGTCCAATGAGGTGGGTCTTCCGGAAATGGGAAGGGGGGCAGCGCTCCTTGTCACTGCTGCTCAACAGCCGTGCCTGTGTGTGTGTGTCTGGGGGCTGGGAGGATGGACGGTATTCAGATGACCCTACGGTGAAAGAAGCTGAGAGGTCTCGGTGGACCAGTCAGTCATCTGACTTACGTTTGCAAGCTTTCAGGCTTCACAGAACTCCTCATTGGGCCAAATGAAACTGATGACAAGGAGTTCACGAGCTCTTTCCTGCTCCTGGGGAGAAGGGCTGGCTGGTCATAGAGAATCTGCTTGCTTAGGTACCCCCACAGAGAGAGGGTGGGGAGCTTGAGGTGGATCCTGGCAGACAGAAATGAGAGGGTGGAACGGCCGAATACAGGTGGAGCCAGGCCCGTCCCCGTCTCTTCCTGGGAGATGGCAGCTCCACTGTGGACTGATGGAGCCAGGGGATTCGTGCAATGGCCTCCTTCTGTTTTTCCCCCCAGGACCAAGCTTTGGGGAACTGGCAGATCAAGCGCCAGAATGGGGAGGAGGCCCCTATCAGCTATCGTTTCCCCCCGAAGTTCACCTTGAAGGCTGGACAGCTGGTTACGGTGAGTAGCTGTGAGCCTTGTGTGAGGTGGGGCGAGAATGAACACAGCACAGAGACAGGCTAGACCCCCAGGATCTCCTGCAGTGTGTGTATAAATTAACAGGTAACCCCAACTTTTTGGGGGTCGGGGGCACGTTTAGAATGTTGAGACAATGTCATGGGCGCTCCCACAAAATGGCTGTTATGGGGGTGCAGAGCTTGCCAATTTCTAAAATGAGATCCTAGTGATATAGGGTGGCATACAAATGTTTTAATAAATAAATGGCTGGTCACAAAACATTCATTTCCCAGAAGGCAAACTAGTGAGGCTAAAAGAAGAGAAGCTGCCCCCAGAACAAGGCAGAGGTGAGGTCTGAGCTCCAAAACAAAAAGCCCTTTCTTTGAACCCAAAGAACGACGGCACTTGGAGGACAGCAGCTCACTTTGCAGCGTGGCCACAGCCTCTCTGTTTTAAAAACAAAATTGAAACATGGAAACAAATGGAATAAAAACCCAGAGTGTCAGGGAGTTTGGTGGGCATTGAGAGGCATCACCACATCGGACATCCCAGAGACAGGGAGGACTGTGGTGTGAGCAGGATGTTCCATGATGGTTTTCTCTGCTTCTGTTTTTTTACCCTCCCCCCGCCCCCTTTAAGATCTGGGCCTCTGGTGCTGGCGTGACCCATAACCCTCCCACTGACATGGTGTGGAAAAACCAAAGCTCGTGGGGATCTGGGGACAGCTTGCGTACCGCACTCCTCACCAATACCGGAGAGGTAAGGCCCGTTGCGGCTGCGGCTTGAGGGTGGTTGTGGCTAGGATGGAACAGCTAGTCCATAACGGAGCCAAGGAGGCCAGGTCCATTTTGGGGTCCTGCTCCAAGCAGGAGATGGAAAAGGACGAGAGGCCGTCAGCTGGGGCAGCTGGGCGTCTGCCTCGTAACTGTTTCTTCCTTCCTTCGCCCCCTTTTCTGTCTGTATTTGAATCACGGTGTGGCAAACGTTTTATGTACCAGGGGCTGAATTCCAATTCGGGAAGGGTCTCTGAGGGGCATAATTCCAGCAGTGGGTGGGCTAAGGGTACCAGAACAGGGGGCACGGACAGTGTGGGTGGGGCAAAGCAGAGTAGGTTGGGCCAGATGGAATTCAGACCAGTTTGGTCATTTTCCCACCAAGTATTTATTTGTTTATTGCATTTCCATACCGCCCAATAGCCGAAGCTCTCTGGGCGGTTCACAAAAATTAAAACCATGAAATACATAAGCCATAGCGTAATGCCATGCATGTCTACTCAGGAGTAAGCCTCAGTGCTTACCTCCTGAGTAGACATGGTTGTTTCTCTTGGGAAATTCTAGCTTTTATCTCCCAGTCAGTGATTAGAGATAAGAGTGTGGGTATCTTGAACAGAGCTGGAGGGAAAGGTGACGTAGCCTGTAGAATAAACTTGTGGGCTGGACCAAGAACCTCCGCTGCTGAAATGTGGTCCACAGGCAGGAGTTTCTCCCATCCCTAGCTTAGATTATAGGCCTTATGCTATACAGCACTTTGTTTTTAGATGATTAAGAGATGGTCATAATTCTGCCCAGGAGATCGTCTCAGTACCAAGACTGCGATCCTCAGCCTGGTACCTCCCTCTTTTCCCCTCCCCGCTCTGCCTGGCTTATGCCTCTTGCATGAATCCTTCCAGCCTAGCTGGCAGAGCAAATATCAGCACCTGTGTGATGGGGCTTCTTCTTTGCCGCTCTCCCTCTCCACAGGAAGTGGCCATGAGGAAGCTGGTGCGCTCAGTGATTGTCGATGATGATGATGAGGAGGAGGACGAAGATGGTGTCCACCACCGTCACCACCACCACGTGAGTTTCGTGGGATGATATCTTAGCCAGTGGAGCCTGGCGGGTCTAAAGTTCTGCATGTGGTGCCATAAATGTGGCTAATCAAGGGGAACAGCAGAACCTTGCGGACACTCAGTGAGATGCCTGCTTTGAGATGCCTGCTTTCAGGGTGGCTCCCCTGGGGATTTTCTTCTGCACCTGCTGTCTGCTGTATTCCTATACTACTGTGCATTAGCTTGACCCACACCAGCTCCTGAGATGGGTTGTTGGGAAACCAATCTAGCTCAGTGTTGGAGCCCCTGATCTGCACGTAGGAGATCCCAGCTTCATTCTGTTTACAAGGCCCTCCAGTCCATGGGACCCTGGAAAGCTGCTGCTGGTGACAACTTTTCTGTGCTCAGAGGCTTAAACTCAGATCAGATCAGGGGGATCTCTTCACAGTGCCAAGTTGGCCCTGTGTTCCCCTAAACCCCCACAGTTTCGCTTACCCAGTTTGGTGTCGGGTAATCCCCAAGCCAAGGAGGGGGCACAGAGTTTCCAGTGGTCATCCAGGTAGTGTAGCTACCCCCGTCCTCTTCAACCAATCGTCAGTTGCCTTCTGCCAGGAATGCCCCCCTGGATTGGCCACAGAGCGAGATCAGACGGCAGAAGAGCCAGGCTGACCTTGCTCCCCTTGAGAAAGTCAGAGTAAGTCCCCAACTTTTTTTACCATGCAGCTTTGCCCTGTGGTGGCTCTGAATCTGCAGCTGCATAATATAACTGACGCAGCACAGATTCACAGCCACCGCGGGGCTTTGAGCGTGTATAGGCAGCCCCCTGGTTCTAAGCCTACAGCCCCATTTCCTATCTAGGTAGGCTGTCTTTGCGAGATGGAAGCGATGCCCCAAGCACCCACCTCCCATTTAGGTATTTAATACCGAGAAACAGGAGAAAGGGTTCCAGTGCACACCAGCTGGATTTTAAAATGCATTTCCACTATCACTCTAAAAGACAAGATAGGAAGCAAAGAGGAGGGCATTTTTCTCAGGGCAGACGACAGAGACAGAGGCTGTTCCTGCTAAATGGGAACAGTTGGAGCCATAAACATGCATTTCTGTGGTCCAAACTAGACCTCAATGTGCAAATAGCATCAACTGGGGTGGGTGAGAATTATTGGGCTTGCGGCAAAGGAGGAGAGGAGTTTAACCCTTGTTTCTCCTCCTATGGTCCTGAAGAAAACAACTCATTTGAAGCTGCAAATGGCACTTTGAGAGGAGGAGAGGGTTTCCCCAGGACAGCACACATTGGAAGACTCAACCTCCCCCACCCTACCTGCTGTAGTTCTGATAATTATAGCCTCCCACCCACCCACCTTTGCACATTCATTAGATGCATATTTGGGTCTTGCGTTTCTGCAAAAAATCATTTTAGCATTATAGAATTGCAGCCCAGTGTCTTCCCCCCCCAAAAAAAACAACCCCATCAGTGTCGTCATCTGATCAAGAACAATCTAATGCAAAAATGAGGTGTGTGCAAGCAATAGTAGCCTCAAAAAATATGAATACAGTTCCTAGTGCACCTGAAGAGTGAGGTTGACATCATGCCCTTCTCTTGCCAGAATTATGGTTTCAGGGGCCCCTTTTGATCCGGCGCTTCCACCTCTGCCTGCCTTGGTTTCTGACCTGTCTGCCTTCTCTTCCAGAGCCACTGCAGTGCTTCCGGTGACCCAGGCGAATACAACCTCCGTTCCCGCACTGTCCTGTGTGGCAGCTGTGGGCAGCCGGCAGAGAAGTCGGCTGGCGGCACTAACGCTGCCGCCGCCACCAGCAACGTGTCTTCTGGCTCCTCCTCTTCCAGCCTCACCATCACACGCAGCTACCGCACCGGCGGCCCTGGCATTGGGGAGAGCCTGCTGCCCAGGTCCTACATCCTGGGCAATTCCAGCCCACGCCAGCAGGTCTGTGCTCCGCCGTGGGCCAGGGCTGTCCTGGGAGAGGGAGTGTTGCTCGGAAGGCCTTGAGCGCTGTCTGTCTGCCTGTCTTTTTAGATGACTTACAAGGCAGGGCTGTCAGCATTCTGGGCTCTAAAGCAGCACTTGGGCACCTGGGGCTTGCCACATCATCCACGACCCTTGAACATGCCTGCTGAGGCTGATGAGAGTTGGAGCCCACCTACATCTGGGTGTGGATGTGGATTAAATCTCAAGGCGAGCGCGCTTTCTGGAGGCACTGCCTGCCTGCCCGCGTACTGAGTGTGCTGCCAGGTGTGGATCCAGTTAATATGGATCAATGGTGTGATCCAGCACCATGTGGGAACTGGGCCTGAGCCTTCGAACCCTCTGTGCCCCGCAGATGTGCAAAGAATCCCTGTAGTGGGAAAGTTTGAAAATAGCTGGACTAAACCAACTTGGAAGGAAAGGAAGCACACCCACCCACACCCAGGCCAAAATTGCTCTGTGCATCCCAAGTTTGCATGCTGGGCAGAGCGCAACCAGCTTATCTCTGAACATGTGGGAGCCACAAGTATCCCGCAGCTCCATGGTACACAGCCCCTGCTGTGCAGGCAGAAGGTCCCAGGTTTGATCTCCGGCAGCATCTCCAGGAAGGGCTGGAAAACTCTCACTTGAAACCCTGGAGAGCCATGGCTGCTAGCAGTTAGTGTCAACAATACTGGGCTAGATGGACCAACGGTCTAGCTCTGTGTCAGGCAGCTTCCTAGGTTGCTAAGTGCAAGCTGTGTGTGAGGCATTTATGAGCTGGCTGAGTCAGACCAAAGGTCTGTCTAATCCAGCATTCTGCTCCTACGAGTTGACTCCAGGAAGCTCTCAAGTCAGACGTGAAGGCAACCGCTCCACCCCGCAAGTATTGGTAGGAGTCAGTGTCCATGGAGCCCCTGTGGCCCAGTCGCGGCTGACGTGTCCCGCCCCTGCGTTTGCCTGATTCGCCTGGCAAGCTGTCTGTGCTCACAGCTGTCACTGTGCCTTGTGTAGCAGATTCCACAGTCAGTGTCTGTCCCATACTGAGAATTAATTCTAAAGGCCTCTAAGTTTTCCCCCAAACAATTAGCACTGTCAGTTGCCTTCTCAGAAAGGAACAAAATCAGACCGTTTTGCAGCAGTGAAAGCTCCGTGCCGTGCATGTGCATCTCTCCTTTCAATGGATGAGGACCATGCTGATTGAAATCACCACTCCTAGCACATGACTCCATATTCTTTATAAAAAAGAGAGAGATTACCACTTTCACTTTTTTCAGTGATTAAGGGCTAATCTAGATGGGACATTAATCATGCCATGCGCTCTTTCATTACTGTTCTTTTTTTCTATAGGTGTGTGGGATGGGGGTAGGAGGTGGGGCGGGGTCTGAGCCTCATTACTTCAGGTTTCTTTGCTCTCTGTTCTGAATCTCATGCCAACCACTTTCATTGGGTGACCCATAATTTCAGTGTAATGAGCAGACACATTTTCTCTACTCACTTACTCCAGACCATTTGTAACTTTCTAATCTTTCATCACATCCCTCCTTAGATCCTTTCTACACAAGGATTTGACTGTGTGCTTGTGACTGCTCACTCACTGTAGTTTGCGGGTCCTTCAAATGAGGTCATCCTCCACCAGGGTGTCTCCAGTGCCTTGCAACCCTGATCATGGGTTTTTTAAATTGAGGGAAGTCTGGTGCTATGAAAGGCTATACCACAGCGCCACCTAGTAGCTGTATAATGAAACATATCAAGGGGCACAGAAAGAACACCCCCCCCCCCCCCCGATAAAAAGCTTGTGTAAAGGAGCCGATCTTATTCCTGCAAAGAATCTGGAAGCAGAAGCTTTGGTAAAGTTGTGAGATAAAAGCATCATGTAGAAATGCCTTTAGTCATCTTTTCTGATCTAAAAGGCCCCAAATGCTTTGGCTAAATCTCGCCTCCTTGATTGTGTGTTTACCTCTTTCTGCATAGGTGGATCACTGTTTGCTTCTCAGCATTTTGACCCTGATCCACAGTATTGGACAGAAATCAACCTCTCTTTCTCCTCTTCTTTCTTTCCCTGCAGAGTCCTCAGAACTGTAGCATCATGTAACCCTTCTGATGTTCCCTGACATGCTCACTGCCTGCTCTATGAAGCGACTTCCTCTCCACATGTGCAGGGGGAAAGAAAGAAACATTTATAAAGAGCTATTTTCTACAGCAGGAATTTATACTTTATTATTATTATACACACACACACACACACACAAATGCTACATGATGCTTCAGGGTTTTTAAGAAAAATATATCTTTTTTCTGGAACAAAAAAAAAAAAGAAGAAGAACCAAGCCAAAGAGGTCGAGTTATTTTTGCCAAAAAGAGAATTTTTTAAAATGTTATAGTTCAATATGTCTTTAGATAGGGGTGTATATATATATTCTTCGAATACCAAAGCTTTCTGTTTGTAAAAGAAAATACATCCCTCAGAGTTAAGGCCCTGTTCCCCATGGGCCAAACTCAGGTTTTTTTGCACTTAATGTCTCGCTGTGGGATATGATAAAGATGGAAATGCACTCACCCCCCCACCTGTGGTTAACAGCAGCATCAACCCACATTTGCAAAGACACACCTGAGATGAAAGGGCTTGACCCGTATAGAGACCTCCTCAGTTCAGAGTTGAGCCTTGTTTACATTTTGAATATGGATGGGAGATTTTTATTATCATCATTATTGTTCTTAGTTTCTAATTAATTTCAGTTTGATTTCCTAGACAAGAAATGCAGCATTTTTAATCCCATGAAGTTCATCCAGGTTGTCTTTTAATTCATGCTGATGACCGTCTAGGAGACAGTGACCAACCACCCCCCATGATCAAGTGATGCAAACATTTTGTTTGCTGTCAAAACACAGGCGCTTGATGCCTCTCTTGGCTTTTGCTTCAAAGAATGTTTGGCTTAAAAATGGAGAACACCTTACCTTGGAAACTAGCATTCAATATCCCGCTTTGTAAGAAAAGGTAGTCAGCAGCTGGGACCAGGCAGCTGCCCCGTAAGAAGAAAAACCCTTTAGACCCCCCCCCCCCCGCTGATGTGCTTCACTTGAGTTGCAGCTGCTGTGTCCTCATCCTCCCCCCCATCTCTGCCAACTGCTACGCTATACTAGCCAATATAAATGCTGTTGGGTTGACATTTTATGTACTGTATTGTGTTCTGGTGGCACCTTGAGGGTGCAAAGAGTGAGCAGGTGTGTGTCAGAACTAGCCAAGATGTGCCTTAGAATAAGTGGCAGCCAGAAGCAGCGAGGGACAAATGGAGCCCTGCTGCAGAAGATGCTTCATGCGCCCCGGGTGGTTGCTGTTTTGGGGCTGCCTTTAAGGCCGAAGGGCAGGTGAGCTGAATGGCTGGGCAGGTGTGCCTTTATTTCAGTCCTCCAGGGACCACTTTTCTGCTTCTGGGCCTGGCCCTCAACACCCTTCATGGGCGGTTGAGTTGAATTTCTCGCCAATGCACCAGGTAGGTTTGTGCATTTAGCCTCCGTCCCCTGGAGACCTCCACGTGCAGCAGCCTGCTTTGCTGCCCCACAGTGGAATTGTGCCATGGAGCTTTCACCACTGCAAAAGCACATGAGGGCACCCCTGGGTACGCTGGAGCCCCATGGAGCTCTTAGCTTGAACCCCCTGTCTCTAGCTATGGCCAGGTGGCCCTTGGGGCAGGAAAGCCCTTTTCCTCCTGCCGTCTGGGCCCACAATGGTTTGCAAACTGCCTCTGCTCCTCCCAGGGGGCATTTCCAACGCTTTCTCCTTGGCTTTCTGCACAGACACAGAGTGAGGCTCCAGTTCAGGTTAGTGCTTCAGGGAAAGTTTGGAAGACCCAAGGATCAGCGTAGGGGTTGACCCCGTGTCTAGGGCATGTCCAAATGGCACTGCCAGAAATGTCCCTGGGAAAGGCAGGGAAAGTTTTCCTTGGGCATTGCCAGCAGCACCAGCGCTATACCCTAAACCGGTCCTGGTTCGATTGTTGGACCAGTATGAGTTGCAGCACCCCATATATATGGGCAGTCAAGAAGGGAAGCTTTGAGGGCAATCTTTTGCCTTCTTCACATTTTCCTGGATCCTAGCCGAGTCTTGCTTGTCCTTTGACCATAGTTCAAGGAATGGCTCCAGGAGAGGTTTAAGAAGAAGATTCCAGAGAAGACGACCTCTCAAGCTGGAGGGAAATGGGCAGGCTGTTGTTGAATGATAGTTGTTTTTTAAACTCCCAAGTGTGGCACTGCAGGGGGACCTCTTCTGCGCACCCCCTTTGCATGCTTCTTTGGATTGCAGCCAGATACTTTCCTCAGGAACCACTGGGCAGCATTGTTAGCAAGGAGCCTGCAGCGTGCCTCTCAGTTGTCCATAACAAACCGGCATGTGTCTTGCATTGTATCTGCTGTCTTGCCTTAACATGGGTGGTGGTGCAGAATCAAAGCACTACGCCAAAAAGGTGCCTGGCTACCGCCAACCACGGCCTCCCATCTGTGGGGTTGGTGTCAGGACTTTAAATCCCGATGCAGCTCCCAGCCCCTCTCTGTTCTGCCACCCAAACCCAACTCCCATCTAGGGGTGTAGTAGCAAATTTGAAGTGCAGGTTCTCATCCTGACGCTCCCCTAGCCAGGCCACCCAACAGAGTAAAAAAATATGGGCACTGTGTTTGAGCTAAATCTCAGTGTGCATTATGTTTGTGTGAATAAATGCGCACATGGGCGCATACACACACACACAGCAGTGCACAGCATAATACCCCATATATCCAAATCAGCTGACTAGCTAACACAATATTAAACTGGCAAAGTGTGGTGTGCGTCAGCCTGTTGGATTTGGGCTGGAGAGACCTAAAATGGCAAGAGAAAGAGAAAGAGGGGCACAGCATGGTCCCAAAGGACAGAAGGCCACCAGCTCAAGAGTTTCTTTTCCCAACACTGTGATCTCAAAGTCAAGAAACCAGTACTACAGTTTTCACCCCCCATCAGGAGCAGGTCTTTTATCATGCTAAGAGGTCTTAATGGCCCATTCAAGGCCAGGCACCCCCAAAACACTGCCCCAAAACACTGCATGTTACAACAGGAATGGCTCACAACAATTTGTTTTTCCTGGGGAAATCCATCCCCCCCCCCTGCTGTGAGAGTTGCTGTTAAGCTCCAAAGGAACATGGAAGTCTGAGGGGGCTGGCAGAATGTCCCTGCTAATCATAATGCCGCAAGGCTTCGCCCCAGAGAGCTCTGCCTTTGCTACTATGCCATGACTCCCACCCTACCTGGCAAAGGTCACTACCTAAAATGGTTCTTCAGAAGAAGAAGGCTGTTGGGCTGTTGACTTCAGATGCTGTCGGGTGGGTCTGCCAAGGCCTGCTTTGCTGATCATGTGGCAATAGCGCAATTTTTCTGTATTTTCTTAAACCAATATACTTAACAAGAAGTCTACCCAACCTGTCTCCTGTGTTTCTTTCACTTCTGCTTCTGAGGGTCTCATCTGATTGTGTATATATCCAAGTGTGATTTTTGCAGGCCTTCCAAAGGCATGGGCTTCTGGGCCTTGCCCATTTTAACACAGAAGAATGAAAGGGGCAAGAATGCTCACTGGAGGAGTGCTTTGGAAGTAGATTAGACCTTTAGGCTGGTGTTGGGGCCTGCCTAGGGATCCATTTTGGAGAAATGCAATATTTCCTTTCTAGCCTAGCCTAAGAAGAGCAATGACTTTCTCGTCCAGCATTCGGTTCCCATAGTGGCCAACCGGATACCCAAAGCCAGACACAAGTGCAAGAGCACCCTCCTGGTTGTGTTCCCCAACAACTGATGATGAGAGTTGCCAACTACTTCTGAGCCTGGAGGGGCGTACGGCTGTCATGAATAGCAGGCAATGATCCCCCCTCCTCCTTGAGTTGGTCTAATCCCCTTTCAAAGCCATCCAAATGGGTGGCGATCTCTACACCCTGTAGCGGCAAATTCCCTAGTTGAACAAAGTGCTGTGTGAAGAAGTCTTTCCTTTGGTCTATCTGGGCTCATTAAGTGAGTGGCTTTACATGCAGAAGTCCCAGGCAGAGCCCCCAGCCCCCCTTCGGCTAAAGAGGCTCCTCCTGACTAGCAGGGCTGGGGAAGGCCCCTCCCTGAGTTTTGGGCAGGGAGACAGTTCTGGGTTCAGTGGACTCAGGGCTGGACTTGGATAAGGCGGCTGCGTTAGTGGCAGAGCAGAGGAGGCCCAGGCTCAATCCCTGACCATTAAAAAGGGGTTGTAGGTCGTGGGGCTGTGAAAGGCCTTCATGTATTCCTTGAAGTTGAGAATCTTAAAGCAACCTGAGCCAATCAGTGTCTCTCAGGCTCTCTCAACAACAACTGTAATTGCTGCTGCAGAGACTTTCCCCCAGTCCTGCTCCTAGAGCTCTTCCTTGGCTGGAGACATCACAACCTCTGGGCTTATTCCCTTTCAAGCAGTCAAATATTGCTCAGGAACAGATGCATCACGCCATAGGTCCATCTAGCCCTTGACACCAGATCTAGATCTGTGTAGGCCAACTGCAGCTATCCCCTGGGGTCTTGGGCAGAGAAGAGTCTCTTCTGGGACTTTAGACATGTAATAAGAGGTTCGTCACAAGGTTGAAATCTCGGGGGGGGGGGGCCTAACGGACATGGAGTAGAGTCAGAACTCTCTTGCTCTCATAAAGAAGCAATGAAATATTTACAAAATCCCTAATTTGGAGGTGATGGATTCTGGATTAACAATTTGATTTCGGGTCCGGAGGATTTACTGCATCTGTGGTGAGAGAAGCAACTGGATAACTACTATAACAGCAGAGGAGAAAACGAAACTGTTTTGGAGCTGGACGGGAGCTTTGACTGCCTCTGCAAGAGGCATTTAAAGCTCTTTCAAGGCGCATTAAAAAAATTACCTCTACAAGAACGGAGCGCAAATCGGGTGTAGAGGCGCGTTATCTCCCCAATTATGCGCATTATCGAATGCGCGTTAAATCACGAGTTTTATTTTGCTCCGTCCGTTAAAGCGCATTTTGACTGTGTGAATAAGCGCTTATGCGCATTAACTACTTGTAAAGCGCATTTTGGACATCTGTTAATGCGCTTTGCCGCCTCTCGCCGCCTTTCGTGCAGAGGGATTAGGCGTAAATGCGATTATGCGCATAATCGCATAACCAGGCGCAAAAGCGAATCCTTATAGAGGGGACCAGAGTGCCAACTGAAAGTAATTAATGGACTTTAATTGGAAGCAGCAAGGTTAAGATAACTTTAGAGGGAGAGGCGGAAGTGATTTAAGTGGGAAAAGTGACTTTTAACCTCCAGTTGAAGGAGCTAGAAGCCGAAGCGTAACTATTGATTTGAGCCGAGAGGATATAGGTGAGGGGTGCGGATTTATGAGTTTAGCTTTATGAAAAGAAAGCAAAAAGGTGATAAACCCAGTGCCCCCGCCTGGAGCAGATTATCGAAAGATCATCCATCTGATAGAAACTGGCAGCGTCTTGTGAGGGTTGCTGGACCTATGCCAGATAATATGTTGGACAAGCAGCAATCGGACAAGACAGGGAAATCCCCCGGTCACTCCGGAAATACTAAATATGGCACAGCTCCTAAAGCAGCAGGTGCAGTACCAAAACCGGCCAAAGAGAGTCAAGCAGAGACCTCAGATGATTTAATGAGCAAAATTCAGAATGTGATGGAGGTGGCTTTACTGAAGCAGGAGGAAAGATTGATGCAAAGAATCAAGGACTCACAGCAGGAATTTATGGTGGACCTTCAAACTGTGGTGGATAATATGGAGAGAATGGAGAGGAATACGAAGAAGCTGCAGGAAGACAGCAAGAAACAGGGGGACCATTTGAAGGAGATGGACTTGCGCTTAATTGCTTTGGAAGATCGGGACAGGAGAGTTAACATTCGAATTAGATTTTTTGGAGAGAGAGAGGGAGAGAGTCCTAAGGATTTAAGAGACATAATTTTGGCATGGATTAAGGAAATTGAACCTCAAGAAACCTGGGAGATGGCGGATATTGAGAGGATCCACAGAGTGGGTTATAAGAAGAAGGGGATGCTCCCAAGAGATATAATTGTCAAATTTGCTAATTACTACAAGAAAGAAAAGTTGATGCAAGCAATTAGACGTCAAGCCCAGCTGATGCTGCAAGCAACATCAATTGAGGTTTACCAGGATCTATGCCCTCAAACGGTGCAGTGGTGGAAGAGTGTTAGACTGTGTACAGTGGCTTTGCGGAAGAGATCGATAACATATAGTTGGGGATACCCAGTCTTTCTGAGATTTATGTGGAAAGGGAAGCAACATAGAATAACATTGTGTGAGCAAGGGATGGATCTTCTGGAAAAGCTGGGCTTAATGGATCCCATGGTCGCTGGAGAAACAAAGCAGAATGAAGGTGCTGGAGGGGAAGTCTGTCCTGATCGTCCACAGGAGGAAGGTGCCGTAGGTGGAAGCCGTCAATGAAGAAATATTATTGTAAAAGGGATAAGAAAAGATTATAAGAGAGGGGAGGGTCAGATTTCTGCTCCGGGAATGTTGGGTTGCTTCTCCCCCCCCCCCCCCCGAAGAGTTCTAAGAATAATTGGGGCCATTGCCCAGGAAGGCCTGGTGAGGAGGGGGGTGAAGATGGGGGGTAAATGTGGGTGGGTGGGTGAGGGAGGGGGGGTATGTGTATCACAGAGGGAGACCAATATAGAGATGTGGGTGAAAGAGAGAGATGGAAAATAAATTAAGGGTTGCAACCTCAAATGTTAAAGGGCTAGGAACTGTTATAAAAAGGAAGAGAATAGAAATGTTATTTAAAAAAGAGAAAGCTGATGTAATTTTTTTGCAGGAAACTCATCAAACAAAGGAGGGTGTGAATGAGCTTCGGATGAGGGAAGTGGCCGTTTACGAAAAGTCTTTTGGCACTTCTAAAGCGAGAGGTGTAGCGATTATAATTTCAAAAAAATGTGGTATTACTATACAAAGGGTGAAGAAGGATGAAGCGGGAAGGTTTCTGATAATTTCTTGCATGGTAGGGGAGGAGGAATATGTATTGATTAATGTATATGCTCCAAATGGAAAACAAATGAAATTTTTTGATGAAGTTTTTAATGCAGTGGATGAAGTGGGTAAAAAGAATATTGTGATGGCAGGTGACTTCAATATGGTATTAGACAAAGGGAAAGACAGGGATAATATATTAAGAGTTCTTAAGAGTGGTGGGAGGATGGGGTTAAGCAAATTAATGGAGAGAAAATTAATGGATGTTTGGAGAGTATTAAAAGGGGAAGAAAGGAAATATACTTTCTACTCACCAAGGTTTAAGAGTTATTCCAGGATTGATTATATTTTTGTGTCAAAGAATATGATGTCTAAACTTATAGATTGTGCTATAGGGGTAATTAAAGTCACAGACCATGCATTAATGACAATAGATATTAAAATGAAGAAGGATTATAAACAAGTTAAGAGATGGAGAATCGATACAAGGCTATTAAATAATAAAAATATAGTGGAGAACATAAAAAAAGAAATGCAGGAAATATGGGAAATTAACGAAAAGGATTCAAACTCGCAGGTGTTAATATGGGACACTATGAAGGCTGTAGTAAGAGGGATTTGTATTAGGGAAATGTGTACCCTAAGAAAACAACAAGAAGCACAAAATAAAAAGATTGAAAAGGCGGTAAGGGACTTAGAGTAGAAGCTAAGAGAGACAAAAGATAAACACCTATTTGCCCACATCCAAGCTAAGAAAAAAGAATTAGAGAGAGAAGAGTTAGAACAAGTCCAGAGGGATTTGCTATATTTAAGGAGCGATTTTTTTGAATATAGTAATAAAAATTCGAAGATGCTGGCTAGGTCCACTCAGTCAAAAAAGGCTAAGAGCATGATAGGGACAATTAGAGATAAGACAGGGAAAAGTTGTAACTTAATGAAGGATAAATTAAATATATTTCAGGAGTTTTATAGAGAATTATATACATCAGATATGGGATCACAGGTTAAGGTATTGGAATATGTAGAGAGGAATTGGAAAATAAGATTACAGGGGCAAGATAGGGATTATATGGAAGGATTAGTTACTGAGAAAGAAATAGAAGGAATTATTGCTAAATTAAAAGGAGGGAAATCTCTGGGATTGGATGGTTTGGGGCCGGAATATTATAAGGTTTTTAGAGGAATTGTAATACCAAGATTTAAAAAATCATTTAATAGTATAATAGAAGGAGGAAAGACCCCCCCCCCCATCGTGGGATCATTCCTTGAAACCAGGAAAGGATCTGACTGATCCAGCATCTTATAGACCAATATCCTTAATAAATCAAGATTCAAAAATATTTACAGCAATAATGGCAAAAAGGATGAGTATGTTTATATATAAATATATTAGAAAAGATCAATGTGGATTTATCTCAGGAAGGCAAATGCCTAATTTAATTGGAAGAGTCTTAAATATAATCAATACTATTTAAAAAAGGAATTTAAAAGCAGGTCTGTTAGCATTGGATATATTCAAAGCCTTTGATTGCGTGGAATGGCCAGCACTTAAAACAATTTTGAAAACATTTGGGCTTGGAGTAAAATTTATGGGAGTGATGGATCAACTGTATAAAAATAATAAAGCAGAAATAATGGTTAATGATGGGTTAACGCAACAGATTATACTAGCTCAAGGAACAAGACAAGGTTGCCCACTTTCACCGATCTTATTTGCGATAGTGATAGAAATTTTGGCAAATGTTATAAGGGAGGATTCAAGATTGAAGGGGATAGGAGGGAAGGAGAAGATTAAAATAAATATGTTTGCGGATGACACATTACTGACATTAGAAGATCCCCTGAAGGTTGGGGAGCTGATTAAAGAGCATTTGAGAGAATTCGGGGAGATTACTGGTTTACAAGTTAATTGGGGGAAGTCAGAAATGATGTTATTTAATTATAACAAAGAGGAGATGGAGGAAGGTAAAGTAAAGTTAGGTTTTAGGCTTAAAAATGTAGTACGTTATTTAGGAGTTAATATTGCAAAAGATTTAGATGGGTTAGAGGAAATTAATTTTGCAAGTTTGAAAAAACAGGTAGGGGAAAAGTTAGAGGTATATAGAAAATTAAAACATTCTTGGTTTGGTAGAATAGCGGTTATAAAAATGAAGATATTACCTAAGATTAATTTTTTGTTTAGAATGCTACCGATTAAAATATCGGATGCAGAGTTAAAGAGCTGGCAAAATATGATTAATGCTTATTGCAACGGAGATAAGAGAGCTAGGATTAACAAAGGGTTATGGTATAAGACACAAAAGAAAGGAGGTTTGGGACTTCCAAATATAAAGAATTATCATATTGCTAATCAGTTAAGATATGTTATAAATAGTATATTAGGAGAGGAAGACTTAGAATGGCTAGGGACGCAAACAGGGGAACTAGATTTTAAATAGCAAAATATTTTTTAAAATAATAAAATTCAAAATAAAGATTTGAGGGGACTGGACAACCCATTGCTGAAAAACATTCTAGAGATCTGGGAGAAAGTTAAAGGAAAGTTAATACCAGGAGACTCTCCACTCGCCCCAGTGGTAGTTGTGGGAAATTTCCCAAGGAATTTAAAAGCAGAGTTGGAAGGAAGTCTGAAGGGTCAGGAAATTATTAAGTTAAGGAACTGGATGGAAAGAATGATAGATAAGGTGCAAATTAGAGAGTTGGTAAAAGGACAAAAGATAGCTTGGTTCAAATGCTTACAATTGGAAAAATGGACACAGGAATGGAAAAAAGATAAATAAGAAGTGTAGAAATAATACAAGATTTGAAGATTTAATTGAATCAAGAGGAAAGTAATTAAAACTAGAAAAGGTCTGACTAGCGAAATATATAGAATCCTGACAGAGGAGGCTGAATATCGAGACTCTCTTAAAATGATTTGGGAAAAAGATTTAAAGGAACAAATTAATGAATATGGCTGGGGGAGGATGTGGGATGCAAGAATGTTAAAGCTTTTGTCGATTAGAATTAAAGAGAATTATTATAAGACAGTGTGGAGATGGTATTTAACGTTGGTTAGATTTCATCGGATAGTTAAAAAAGTGTCCAAGAATTGTTGGAGGGGATGTCAGGAGGTTGGAACTTATTTCCATATGTGGTGGAGCTGTAAACATGTACCAAAATTTTGGGAAAGGGTGTTCAAAGAAATAAGTGAAATAATTGGAAGTAAATTGGAATTAAGCCCAAAGCTGGATCTACTAGCAATATGGGATAAAGGAAATGAGAATATAAATAAGAGAGAATTAATAAACAACCTCCTGGTTCCCGTCAGAATAATGATTGCTAAAAACTGGAAAGGGCAAGGGATATATACTATAGAAGAATGGTATAAAGAAATATGGGATATGGCACTTAATGACAAGCTAACGTGTAAAATGAAAATAAAGAGGGGTGTCCAGTAAGAATGATTTTGGAGATATATGGAGCCTATTTTTGGAATATGTTTTAAGAACGGGGAAGGGGCAAATACCTTCAAAAGAGTCTTTACACTTTTGGAAAGAAGAATAATGTATAATTGAAGGTCTCCTGGCGGGAGGGGAGCACGGGGGGTATGCGGTATGTATTGTATTTTATGTTGTTTTATGTTGTATTATGTTGAAAAATAAAATATATATTAAAAAAAACAAAAAAAAAACAAGGTTGAAATCCCGTACATCCTTACCGGAGCTTTTGCTTCCGGATTCTTTGCGGGATTACGATCGGCTCCTTTACATGGGCAGACATGCCTTGAATCGAGGAAAGTCTTTTCTCATTAAATTCTGTATGTTTCTATATGATTCATTTTAGTCACTAGATGGCACTGTGATTACAGTGCAATGCCATCATTTCACACAGATTGGATTAATGTCCCTTATTGCATTAACTGATCTTTTTGAAAGGATAAAGGTCATAAACCATGGGAGGGGCCCTGGAGGTTGATGACATCATTTTAAGTAGAGTGACCACAGGGCTTCTGTATCTTTAATAGTTGTAACAGAAAATACAATTTCAGCAGGTGTCATTTGTATGCATGCAGCACCTGGTGAAATTCCCTCTTCATCACAACAGTTAAAGCTGCAGAAGCCCTGCCCTCTTGACCAGATACAAAAGAGGGCAAGGCTCCTGCAGCTTTAACTGTTGTGATGACGAGCCAGGTGCTGTATGCATACAAATGACACCTGCTGAAATTGTCTTTGCTGTTACAACTGTTAAAGATGCAGAAGCCCTGTCCTCCTTTCCATAGGGTCACCCTAGCCTACACTCTCACTACTGCTGCTGCTGCTGCAGCTCCTCCTCCTCCTTCCCCCACCACCAGTGCCGTTGTCTGGGCCAGAGCAAGAGGCAGGTGAACAAGCAGGCTGCAAGGGTGAAGAGGAGGAGGAGCAACTCCAGGGAGCTCTTGTGGGGCTGGGCAGGTGCTTGACAGCGCCTGCCCTTGACGCTGGTCCTGCCCATCATGCTGAAGTCTGACAACTCTTCAGCCTGGAACGCTGAAAATATTCAGACGGTCCCTTGTGCATTTACCCATTGTGGACACTAGAGGTCAGGGGCGCCTTTCCCATGGTTTCAGTCTATGAGGGGCGCAAGAAAAGGCAGCTACTTTGGGGACACACACACACACACACAGTCTCCATCACATACATAAGCTGCCCTCCAAAGAAAGATACGGGGCATAGTCCTCTTTCCCCCAAAACCCACCCTATGAGGTAGGTTAGGCTCAGTATGTACCTGGCCCCACCCCCAGAGGGAGTTTGAACCCAGGCCTCTGGTCCATCTCTTGGTCCGTTGTTCCACTAACACTCCTGTGATGCTCCCTGATGTGCCGGCAAGCTGCATGCCATGAGGCAGGCCTCAGCGATGCTGATCTTATGGCTGATCTCTGCTGGTTCAAATTACTTCTATCACAGCAGCAGGAGAAGGTGGAGAGGGGGAACTACTTGGATTTTGTCTGCCTGATACTGCAAACAGACTCTGAGCAACCAGAACCACTGGATTGCAGCATGGAAATGTGGCATATTTTTAGAAGTAGCATTGCAAGTAACTCCGTAAGCAATAGATTCAAGGCCTGTTCTTCCCTTGTATACACATAGACAAGGAAAGATGACATAGCACACCTATCAGCAAGTTTGATTCTGGTTGTTTAGGACTCTGTTGAGATCAGGATTTTCTCTCCTGCTGCACGTGATATTTAACAGAGCAAGCGTGATCACCAGTTACTGCGGTTGTGAATAGTGTGGCATCTCGTGTGCATTAAGCCTTAAATCTCTCCTATATTGAGTCAGACCGTTGTTCAGTCCAATTCTAGCCCGTACTGGAGCAGGAGCTTTATAAGGACTCAGTCGGAGCAACCCATGCCCATGCCAAGCACCTTTTGAACTGGAGACACCGGGGACAAAACCTGCTTTCAAAGCATGTGCTTCACCATTGACCTATTCTGGCCAGGCCTTCTCTGAAATGGACTGGACTTCTTGCATTGGGTAGCCTTTGGGCCCCACCGACTACCATCTCTCTCCCCCTCCTCTCTCTCTTACCATGTGAATACCCCTTTCTCTGCCAACTGAGGATAACAGATGTGGGTTTTGGCCATGCAGGTCTCTACCATGATAAGCCTCTTGGCAGGAAGGGGGGGCGCGTATCCCACTTTCCCTTTGTAACAGTTGCAGAGAGGGCTCTATGCGTGCCAGCGCATCTATGTTCACCGCCAGTGGGGCCCAAAGGCCACCAAATGCAAGAACATATACTGAGAGTCCGCACACATCTGGGATCATGTCTGGGAAACACTTGCAGGCAACTTAGCAGTTTGCATTGCTGAAAAAATGTTGCTCTTGATGCAAAGATAACCTCTGAAGTGGTGTGAGTGCTATGCTCTTATATCTGGAGGGAGCAACTGGAAGGAGATTTCCTGCGGTTGAGGAGGAGGCATTCTTCTTGCAACACTCCGTCCTTCTCCCCCTGACCTACAAAACTGGAATAAAGTATACAAAATAAGAGGGGGATGCAGAACCAATGTCGCACAACAAGAGAAATTATATGCCCGCAGGATCGAGCTTTCCCCGCTAGAGAATTAGAATGGACGGATTTTTAAGTGAGGTCCACGTAGCCTTTTAAGAGGCATGCAAAACACGTGAAACGGTGACCTTTCCTTCTGGAGATGTTCGCAGGCCAGTCCCAGTCCCAGGTCTGCTTGCTGGCGCATCGCAAGAGAACCGGCAGCCTGCTGGTCCTAGGGTGCGACCGAGCACGCTTCTCGTGGTGCAGAAAACGTGGCCGAAGGGCTGCAGTTTGATGCCCCTTCCTCGCCCCAGCTAGTTCTGGGCGCTCTTCTGCTAGGGACGAAAGATAAGAGACCATGGTGGCCCCTTCTTCCCATAAACCCTGGCTTGGACTTTGCAGCCTTGGAACGGGGTCACTTGTGTGCGTGTATGTGAGAGAGAGACAGACGGACAGGCTCCCAGGATTGTGTGATAAAGAGCCCGGCTGCGCTTGGCTCTGCGAAGTTCTGGCCTGTTTCTCTCGCGGGGAAGTTGCGAAAGGCTTTGGCCGTCTCTCCATCGGAGCCGCCACGGAGGGAGGCTGGAAGGAGCAGAGCAGCAGCAGCAGCAGCCTCTTGGCAGGCGGCTCTGCGACCCGAGAGCAGCGGCGGCGGCGGCGGCGCTAATTCTTCCAGGGCGGTTTCAGGCGGAGAAAGAGGGGAAGCAGGAGCGCCACGAGACGCACCTCAGCCCGCTGCTTTGGCAGGGCAGGGAGAGGGCAGGGGGCTCCCACAGCCCGCCCGCGCGCCGGTCCGCCCTGGGCAACGAGTTGGCTTCGAGGCCTGCGCAGAGCCAGCCTACTATGCCCGCCGGGGCAACGAAGACCGAGCCCTGGCCTGCGACCGCGCGGCCACGTGAGTTGCTCCTGCTTCTTCTGGAGGAGCGAAGGCCTCCTTTCCGGGCTAAAGGCCTCGCTTTTCTTGCTCCCTGCAGCAGTTGTGCCCCGGCTGGCTTGGTGCCAGTGCAAAGTTGCTGACGAACCAGTTTGGGGCCGTTTCCACAGGTCGTGTGGGACCCCAAGAGAGACAGACAGACGGGCGGTAGGGCGGAGGAAGCGTGGGTGTGGAGGGCCGGGCTCCCTTGGGGTAAGAGGCGGCTGCTGGGTCTGCTGTGCAATTCCATCTGACGGAGAGCGTTGCACAACCACATCTCACCGGAGGAAGTGAGTTGTGAAGAGGAGACACACATCGACTGTAGGTCAGAGCTGGGACGTTGCGAGGCCCTTAAAGGACTCTAGGGTGCAGTAGGGGAGCACTGGCCCGTAGGTTACAAATTTGTTTTACAATTGGATACAGTAATTGTATTGCCTGCCTTTCAGAGAAAGGTTTTAAACTCTGGCTCTTGCTGTCAGGGCTTACCCTGAGCTATGAGGTGCCAGCAAGATGTTCTTGGGCCCCTTAAACTACACGTGGATTGGGCCCTCCACCACACCCACAATCTGTTGGCAAGAACTGCTGCTTTATATACATACTAAAGCAACCTGACTTTCTCTCTCTCTCTCTCTCTCTCATATACGCACACACACTTAGGCATTGCATGTAGGTATTTAAACCCTCTGCCATATGACCCACACATGATATCCAGCACCCACAGATCAACACAAGCAAGAGTACGCTGGTGCAGTCACAAGTGGAACACAGGAAATGCCCTGTGTGCACTGCAGGGTGAGTGACTGCCGCAAAGCCCCTCCCCCCCATGGGTTAGCTCTAAGCATGGCTGCAAACAGGGCATTGGTGTGTGGACAGCCAGATGTAGCCTCCGCCTGTTTCACTGATGCGCAGAAGCATGTCCCAAAGGCTGGAAGTGTATGATGAAATTCGAATGAAGAAATCCAAGAAGGAGAGAACTGAGCAGGAGTTTTGGCACCACTGAATCTCTTTAGGCCCTTACTTTCCTGAGACAAATAGGGTTTCCCCACCCCACATCCCAATTACTTCCTGGAGCAGAAGGACCGGGGCATGGACACGACAAGACACATCTGTTTGACATTAATATTCAGGGGGATATTTAGAATGTATCTCTGGTAAGTCAAGCTCAGATTTATGCACATGCATACTCCTTGCAAGGGCTGAGATCATCTAGCAGCTCATGTCTGGCAAGGGCTGTCTTTATTCCCAAGTAAAGAAGCTCAGCCAACCCTTGATTACATTGTACATTCTATACAATATGAAAGCCAAATTGGTGCACTCGGAGGGCGTGTCTTTATCATGATGTTTTCAGAGTGGCGAGTCGTCTTAGAAAAGTCTACCCAGATTTTGTTGGTAAAAACAGGGCCCTTTCATTGTACTGCCCAGAATGAAGTCCAAGCTCCTTAGTGCGGAGCTCAAGGTATGTTAAGCCTTGGAGAGCACCGTGGGAAGAAGGCCTGCCTTAAATTCTGGAGATGTGGGGCAGGGTGGCTTGCGCCTCCAGACACTTACAGATGAGCAGTTGGAGCTGTTTCACCTTGAGTGGGCCAAGTGGTGGAGGAAACCCCCTTCCACCCTCTTAATGATCAATGGTAGGAAGAATGGCCTGCTCTTCAATTCCCCTTCTGTACCTTTAAAAACAGCTGCACAACAGGCACAGATTCCACAGGTACAGTTCTCCCCAGCATGCAGATGGAGTGATAGGACAAGATAGGAAGGGCTCAAGGCACCTCAGAGAGGATACCAGGATGGGATGCTGCTAACCCTAGCAGAAGAGGGATGCCAAGTTGGGGAGACCCGGCAGGGGCAGGTAGAGCGGAGATACTAAATGGGTGTACCAAAGTGGGAGGACTATCAAAGCCCAACACATACACACACACACCCCGACCCAGTGGTTGCAGCATTTTCCCTTCAGCCAAGTCAGTCCTGGACATTTTCCTGGTAAACCTGGATATTTGTTTATTCCAGTGTTATTGCCCTGAGATGCTATCTCCAGCTTCATTTCCGGATCTGTGTCAAGGCACTTCTTCCTAGACTGGTTTACAGGAGAGGGATAAAAAGAGAGAGAGAGGGAGAGATGCTTTGATTGATTTTTTAGGAGAAATTCATATTTTGACCACTTTCATCTTTATCATCAACTACCTGAACTATTGCAAACATATGATGGCATGTAAATAGGCCCTGTTGCTAAGGGGGATTTTTAATTGGTTGAGTGCTGGTTTTATGATTTTTATTGTATTTTTATTGTGTTTTTATGGATTAAGTTTTTACATTAATTAAGAATTTGTTTTTAATCTGTATTTTAGTATTGTTAGCGGTGTTGGGCACCATTTTTGGTGAAAAGGCAGGACATAAAATTAAAACAATAAAAAAATTAATTGCATCAAGCGTGGATGCACCTTGCTGTTGCTGCCACCTGAAGATCCAGGGAGCGCGTAAGATCAAAAGCACTCCTAAACTATGGGCCTGATCCTTTAGGAGAAGCGCAGCCCCCTCCAGAACAGGTTGAACCCCAATCCCCGAGGCAGAGGCTTCCTACTGAGAACACCACCTCTGTCTGGGTTTAACGTCAGCCTGTTCACCTTCATCCAGCCCATTTTCGAACTCTGGCAATGCTCAGGGGCTTCAACAGCTTCCATGGTGTTAGGTGGCAAAGAGGAATAGAATTGGGAGCCATTAGTACATTGGTGGCACCTTCTCCAAAGCTCCAAAGGGCCTCTGCCACCAATTCCATGTAAATGTTAGGGAAGAATTAGGGACACCGTAGGCCAATGGCCATGGGGAGAAACAGTAACCCCCAGCAGCAGCACTTTCTGGACATGCCTGATAATAGAAAGGACCAGGCTCTTTGCAAAGCAGCACCCAGAAGGACACCATGGCCAATGGTACTGAAGGCCAGCCAGGGACTAAGCCCTGGGGAGCGCAAGCTGGAATCCAGCCCTTTGGAGGAACGGTGCCTGCAGTCCCTGCCTGCTTGATGGCCTCGCTCTGAGCAGGAATTGGCTATTATGAATGAGGCGCGCGAGGGGCCAAGGCTGCCACCTCCTCCCATGTTTTTCGGTCCAAATGTTCTGTTGAGTCACCAAGAGTTGATTGCAGAGGCTTCTACTCAGGGCCAATGAGAGAATGCGGAGCAGCAGGCAGGGATGGACCGATGTCTAAGGGGGGCATAGAGAGGGGGCCAGGAGAGGCTTCAAGTCACACAGAGAAGGTGGCGAGGGCTCCAATGGACCATCTCTAACTGCTATGGCTCTGGTAATCTGCAACATACTTTAGCTTGGTTCTTACTGGTAACCTGTGTCTGGATTCCTCTGTTAAAAAATAATAATTCCTGCACATAAAAAACTGGCATGTCAGGGCAAAGGGTACTAGCTTTGCCTTCTCCCTGACATGCTAGTTGTCTATGTGCATGAAATGTATTTCTATGTGGGGAGCGTACACATAGTATTTCCGTCTGAAATGGTACAGGCAGGGATGAAGAGAGAAAATGCATCGTGAGCTGAAGACAAAAAGGGAGGCACTCCGGTGCTCAAAAGAAGGAAATTGATTGTGCTCTGTGTGTTTCGGAAATGTCTCCTTCTCCAGGAGCTGGATGTAACCATTCAGTGTCTTGATTCCAAAACAGGCAATAATTCCTTCTTTTTTTTAGTTGCTCGTATACACTGTTTTCAAAGCACATTACTCTCATGATACAGGCCATAGGCAAGCTGACCATGTCTAATGAGAACATGGCGTCAGAATTTGGGGTTCCTTTAATTTAAGCTTCTTCCCAATTCTCAGTTGATGCTTTATGTACCTTTTGCTTCCTTCAGGCTGCTCCTTCCTTTCCCCTTCCTTCCTTCCTTCCTTCCTCTAAAGGCCTTTGTGCAGGGACTGGCTTTTTCTCTCAGACCCACACTAGAAACCCCACCCACCCTCTCTTGAGGCAGTGTTTGTGATCCACATGCCATCGAGTCATGGCCTGACCCGCTTGCAGTCAGGCCGTTGACGGGTGACCTCCTGCCCTAATGTGTACGGAGTATGGCCACCACCTCATGACAATCCCAGTGATCAGCCACATGATTAACTAACCAGCTGGGTAACTCACGAGTTGAGGACCTGAAGGAAGAGGTTTAATCCAGAATCCCCTTGGAGGAAGTGGGTTCCCTTCTCCTTTTCAGGGGGTATCCCCTCTTCCAGTGCTCCTTGGAGGGAATGTAAGATAAGCAGCTTCCCCATGAAAAACAAAGTACCAGTCCCTGCACATCGAAAACTACTAGCATGTCAGACAGGAGAGTCCTCTCTTAGCCTCCGTACTAATACACTAGTTTTCTATCTGCAAGGAACTCTGCTGCACCCCTTTTGTACAGAGTAATTCCACATTTGAGGTGCCATCAGCGATGTACTGGAGTTATCTGCCCGAGTGTCAGGGTAACGGACAGGCCCTCCTTGCCCTGGGTAAGGAATGAGCGGGTAACGAGGCCTTTCAAGATTTACAACTGTTTCTGACAGGTTAGCACAAAGGAAGTCAGAGAATGGGGGAAACAACCAAGCCCAGGCTGAGGCTGGACACCGCTTTCCTTTCCTTGGATGGGATTCCTATTTCACCAGTTTACAGGGTAGCTGTTCTTGGCAAGGTCACTTCCATTTCTAACTAGGAGCTCAAGATGGCATTTCAGCCGGTTGAAGAGCCTTTGCTAAAGCTCAACGTGTTTTATGAGCTGAACCTCTGCAGTCAGAAGGAAGCACCACTGAGCTCAATGGAGAGGAGTCCCAGGTAATGATGCATAGCAGTCATGTGAACTCTAATAAATTGGGTATTTCGCTATGTACTGCTGCTCACATGTGTGCACACACAGTCATACACAGTCACAATGAGCTTCTGCTCTTCAGAATTTATCATTACACCACTGGTTGCAACAACCCACACTCCATATCCAAATGTGCATCCATAAGTCGAGCATGGAAATAACCAAGGTAACTTCCACAGTGTGTGGTTTTTATCTTGTATGTCACCTGAAGAGTGTTCCACCTGTAAAGGCGACCTAGAAATGATTTTAGACAGAGAAAGACTGATAGATAATTGATTTTTTAAGGAGAGATGAACATAGTGCTCCCCACAATCAGGTTTTGCAGGGTTCTTTAGGCTTACAAAATCTGTTTGTTAATGTGACCATGGACAGCAGTGCCTCTTTCCTATTGCTTCCCATGCTAATCATAATATTTAGCATTTCCGGCATATTCTTTTCCAAGAGAAACTGACCTTCTATGGCTGAATTTTCATTCAGGTGGCCTGTATGAATCCCATCTGCAGGTGGAGGACTCACGTTAATTAAATGCTCTTCTGCGTGCGCATCCACACACGCACAGACAGTATGTCAGGAGAAAGGCTGGACTGCGACCTTTTGCCCTGATATCCTACTAATGTTCTGTGTGAGATGGACATTCCGTCTTGTAACCTGCGTCCCTCTCTGCTGCAGTGTGCAATTCTCAGCCATGATGCAGGTCAATCACATAGTGAGAACTGGACCTGGTGGAGAAATATATTTGGTTTGTATTTTAATGTGAGCCTACCTAATTTATAGCTCCCAGACCAACATATGAACCAAAACACAGTTATCCTTCAATCAATCCCAAAATTTTGCAATAAGCTTCTCCAATTAAAAAGGTGTACAAAAATTGTGTATACTAGTGGAAAATACACATAAAAATGTGTGTATTTGTAAAAATGCTGTATAAAAATCATTATGTTGGGGAAAATATATGTATTAGGCAAATTTTACATTCAGAAATGTGTATATTAAGAGAAATGTACAAAAATGTACCCTGATGCTTGTGTGGACTTCTTAAAAAAATATTGCAAGTGGTGCAGAAAGAGGACAGAACTTCAAATGAGGAAACTGAGAAAAACCAAAATTGACAGATTTGTCCAACCCCTAATTTTAAGGATGCCCAGAATTTGGGAAAGGGGGAAATCAACACATGGGCCTGTTTGCACATAACAGCAACAAATAGTTGGTTTATTAACCCATGATTTGCAGTGATGTGTGCCTGGTGCATGCTGCTGCCATTTTGTATATACAACCTCCAATCGGAAGTTGCCTTGCGACATCCGAACCCAGATACTATGGGTTGAACATGGCTTAAACAACCCAAAGTTAACCTAATTAATTGTAGGTTAGGTTTGGGGTGTTTAACCCATGATTAACTCATCGTGTCTGAGTTCAAATGTCACAGAGGAACCTCTGATTGGAGGTTGCATATTCAGAACGTTGGTGGCATGCAACCCTGGCTAATTATGAGGACCAGGTCAATATCTCTCCTATGGAGCGTGTATGTGTGTGGTGTTCTTGTGTGGGCTTTGTGTTAGATTATCACACTTAGTTTTCAACTATATTTTATTCTTGTTCATTTTTTATTGATTTGTACGCTGCCACAAGCTGGCAGAGAGGCAGGTTGAAAATAATATAAGTAAAATGCATGTGCATAATTGAAGTAATGATTTTACACACAGACTTTGAAGCTCCCTATCCCACCCCTCCGATAAAAGCAAACCCCTCCTCTCCCTTATCAAAGAGTCGGCATTCGGTTCTGAGCTCTGGGCTGTCTATCTACACTGTCGTTCCTATCGGGCACAGATTTGTGACTTGTAGAAATGCGCTTCCCCCTCCTGTTTGTGAAGCCTGATCAAAGGCAGTGGCTGCAGACTGATTATTTGCATTATCCCAGGCGTGTCGGAGGCTGGAATCGCTCATAGGAGATGCTCTAATGCCTCATTGGCCGTTACATGGAAACATCTGGCAGTCACCAGATTTGTGAGGGTGGGTGAAGAATGAATGTCCTTGCCTTTCTGCCTTTCCCCAGCTGCCGCACGATGAGCCCTTTGTGGGGGAAGAGCACAGCTCTCAATTCTTCTGCGCGACCCCCACATCTGGAACTGGAAGTGGGACTCACTCACAGGTCTTTTCTGCACGGCTGACGGCGGAAAGCTCCAGAGCCGGAGTGTGGACCATTGCTGGAGGTAAGCCGTCGCTATGGCAACACCGGGATGTTCACTGGGCAGCGCTCACCGGCTGTTGTGACACAGGGCTGGGCTTTGACAGAGGGGGTTTCCTCTGCACGGCTGTGAAGAGCAGGTTGGCCTCGCAGCACCCACCACGGGGCACCGCGAGTGACTAGAGTGGAGCTGGGGAAGTCCTGGTGCCGTGCCTCTGATACAATCAAGCCCAGACAACTGAGGTCTAGGCCAGGTAACATTTTCCTTTTCAAAACCAGCTTTTCTTATGGAATAATGAAGGGTATGTGAGTGAGACTATGTGAATGTCTGCTCTGATGGACGCTTCCTCGTTGAAAACATCAGACGCAGACAGAGGATGAAAGAGGTTCTTTTTTGTTCTGAAGGATTTCCTAGCCGGGAGTGCCTCTAGACATATCAACGCAGCAAAGAGCTGTGGAACCTGAGGTTTTTCCATCTTCTCTGGAGCTTTGTAAATCAAGCAGTTGCTTTCGTGCCTGTTCATTTACAAAGGTCTGATGAGCAGGAATTAAAATGCACATACTTTGCATATAAGGAGTTTCCCAGAACGTTACGTTAAGTGTACAAAATTAAGTGTTAGGAGATTTCCCCCTGAAGTGTACACTCTGTGTGATATTTGGGATGTGTTCCCAGGGGAGCTGGCTGTCAGCTTCATCCCTGGGCAGTCAGAGCTGGAATTCGGCGTGGGGGTGGGCAGCGGAGGTGGAGGAGGAGTGTATCAGGTTTAATTTGAGAAAGGCTGGGATTCCTGCAGCTGGTCAGAAACAGAAAATGAAAGGCAGCCCTGAAATGTAGTCCCGGCTTCTTCTCCCCTAGAGCACCACTGACTTCACAGGAAGAACCCAGCTGTCTAAACCACAATGTCTGGGACAGTCACCTCAGTCTGGGTGGGGTGATGAGTGGCAGTGGGGGGGAGCGGTAGAATGCAGGGATGAACCCCCTTGCACATCTGGATTTGAAGTGCCAAAACACCCCATCTGGTGGCAAAGTGAGACAAGGAGGGGCCACCCTTTTTCAGTTGAGCCCTGCTGCCTGCCCTCTGCAAGCCCACCCTTGTGGGGTAGAAGAGGGGCAGAATCCAAGCCAGGGACAGCTGTGGGGGACAAGAGGAGGGATCAGCAGAGAACAACAATGGGGTTGTATGTGGGGGGGAGGGAACAAGAGTAAACCAGAAGATGCTATTAATCAGGAGGGAAGGAGGGGACACGCAAAGTAATATCTCAGAATCCTCTGGGCATTTGTTAACTTTGTGCACTGACTACCCCTGGTCTTCTCCTCTTCTGCTTCCCCAGAGGTCTCTGCTCATTGAGGCTTTGAGCTGGTTCAGGCGGCAGCCTGCGAACCAGACTCCAGGTGACTGTAAGACCAGCTGTCAGAGTTGATCACCATAGGCACCTGCAGAGAACCCCTTCCCAGGACTCCTTGGCCGTGCCTCCTCTCTTGCAGGAAAAGCCAGACCTGGGCCCCAGGTTGAGGAGGGACAGATAGAGCCAGGGAGGCTGGGAAGTGGCAAAAGCGGCTGTCAGAAGAGCTAGCTGCAAAAGCCACCTGGGGGCTTCTGTTCACACCGAGAAGGGCTCACAGGCTGCTGTGTGTGTTGGCCATGGAAGTGGCCCTGCTGGCATGGGGCCTGACCAGACCTTGCCTCCTCTTCTGCCTCTGCTTCACTCACTGCAAAGAATGGCATCCTTCAATCCATTATGGATATATAGTACTATATTTAGGAGGATATAACAAGTAGCATGTATAGAAGGCTTGGTACGTCTGTTACCAGTCTGGTGCAGCTCTTATGCCCATATTCGAGATGGAAGGCTTGAGCATCATGCCCAAGGGTTGCCAGCTTCGATCAGCCTTGCTTCTGTGCCTTTAACAGCTAAAATTGCATAGATGTCAGCAGGCAGAAATGTAACAGGTGAAGCTTTTCCGAGCATGGAAATATGCATGAGGAAGAGCTTTACCTGCTACATTTCTGCATGTGGCTAACAAAGGTCAAGGAAGTGTTAACGTTGGCGACCCCAGGCAGAGGGAAGATTTGGATGGGAGCGTCCAAGTTCGTGCTGCTTTACACCAACTGTCAAGCGGCTGCCATTTGAACCAGGCCTTGTAAGAATAACATAAGAACGTTAAAAATACACAAGATGAAAATTTTGAACTACTGATCTCAGTTAGCCATGTAAGCGGCCTTTGAAGTTCTTTTCCTGTGGCAGTGACCCAGCTCAGAACAATGGCGAGCGGTTCACAACTCTGTGAAGGCCTGTTCCTTGGCCAACAGCACACAGCAGAGTGTGAAATGCAGCCTGGCCTAACCTACTTTCCCTGCATTGCTACAAGGAACTTTCTGTCTGAGTTCTGGGACATGTTCCTCTGCTGCCCTCTCCCAACCCCCACCTTTGAGCATCCCTCCATCAAGACAATACACTCAGCCATTCACGTCCTTGACGAGGCCTCCACAGAGGAAAGCTGAGAGCTGCTGTGGGGTGGGGTTCCCGCCAAAGCTTACATCTGACAAGGAGCACCAGGCAAAACCTCAACTTCCCTTTTTTAGTGGTGAGGAGATGGAAGCCCCCTTGACCTCATCTACAAGAATTCGGCTTTATGCCTGGTTAGCCGATTATGCGCATATTCGCTGAAGCGCTTTATCGTAAATGCTTGTATGCAGGAGGTAATTGAGCACTCAATGGGTGACCTTACCGGTTGTTTCAAATGCTCTTTACAAGTAGTTAATGTGGAGAATTGCTTGTTCACATAGTCAAAATGCGCTTTAACGGCCGGAGCAAAATAATACTCGCTATTTAACGCGCATTCGATAATGTGCATAATCGGATGTTTAAAGTAGGGATGTGCACTGGATCGGACCCGATCCACGATCCGAGTCCGGTCCAGTGGGAAATCGGATAAATTATCCGATTTCCGATCCCGCAGCTGGATCGGCCGATCCAATCCGAACTGGTCCGAAAAAGCTCCGAACCGGTTCGGCGGATCGGCGGATCGGCGGGCGCCCACTGGCGCCCACCGCCGCTTCCATTGGTGGGCGCCAGCGGGCGCCCGCCGATGAAAGTGGACAGCGGGGGGGGGAGGAGGGGGGCACTTACCTTCTCGGCCCGGTGGCTCCCGTCCGGCGCCGGCGCCTACTACTCCCAGCAGGCTCCGCGGCCTGCTCTAGGGTGGCGCGCCGGGTGATGTCATCACCCGGCGCGCTACTCTAGAGCAGGCCGCGGAGCCTGCTGGAAGTAGTAGGCGCCGGCGCCGGACGGGAGCCGCCGGGCCGGGAAGGTAAGGAGGGGGTGCGTGGAGGGGAGGAGGGGGCGCGCGGAGGGAGGAGGGGGGAGGGGGGCCCTTACCTGCCCGGCCCGGCGGCTCCCGTCCGGCGCCGGCGCCTACTACTCCCAGCAGGCTCCGCGGCCTGCTCTAGGGTGGCGCGCCGGGTGATGTCATCACCCGGCGCGCTACTCTAGAGCAGGCCGCGGAGCCTGCTGGAAGTAGTAGGTGCCGGCGCCGGACGGGAGCCGCCGGGCCGGGAAGGTAAGGAGGGGGTGCGTGGAGGGGAGGAGGGGGCGCGCGGAGGGGGGAGGGGGGAGGGGGGCCCTTACCTGCCCGGCCCGGCGGCTCCCGTCCGGCGCCGGCGCCTACTACTCCCAGCAGGCTCCGCGGCCTGCTCTAGGGTGGCGCGCCGGGTGATGTCATCACCCGGCGCGCTACTCTAGAGCAGTCCGCGGAGCCTGCTGGAAGTAGTAGGCGCCGGCGCCGGACGGGAGCCGCCGGGCCGGGAAGGTAAGGAGGGGGTGCGTGGAGGGGAGGAGGGGGCGCGCGGAGGGGGGAGGGGGGAGGGGGGCCCTTACCTGCCCGGCCCGGCGGCTCCCGTCCGGCGCCGGCGCCTACTACTCCCAGCAGGCTCCGCGGCCTGCTCCAGGGTGGCGCGCCGGGTGATGTCATCACCCGGCGCGCTACTCAAGAGTAGGCCGCGGAGCCCGCTGGTAGTAGCCGCCGGCGCCGGACGGGCCGAGAAGGTAAGCAGTGGCGGGGAAGGGGGCTTACCCCCCCCCCCGGAGCCGTCCGCTTCTATCCGCTGGCGCCCGCGGGCGCCAGCGGATGGAAGCGGGCGGCCCCAGGGGGGGTAGGGAGCGCGGGGGAGGGGGTTTACCTGCCGGGGCCGTCCACAGCGGACGGCCCCGGGGGGGGGGAGGGAGTTAGGCCCCCCCTTACCCACCCGCCGCCATTTTTTCCTCATAGACTTGCATTGCAATGCAAGTCTATGGGGAAAAAAATGGCGGCCGATCCAAAAATGTACGATTTTTGGGTCGGGATCGCACTCGATCCGGTCCGGGGGGCCTCCGATTTTGTCCGAACCGGTCCGGGACAAAATTGGAGGTCCCGATCCGGGTCCCGATCCGATCCGGGGGGTCCGTGCACACCCCTAGTTTAAAGCGCCTCTACGCCCGATTTGCGCTCCGTTCTTGTAGAGGTAAATTTTTTAATGCGCCTTGAAAGAGCTTTAAATGCCTCTTGTAGAGGCAGCCCTTGAAGATGATGCAGGTGGACACAGGTGAGGGCTGCTTCTGAAATTCTCCTCATCCAAATTTCTCCCTGGGTTATAGAGTTCTGGATGACAGAATTGATACATTCGGAATCTCCTTTGTTCATCTTTCTATTGCTAAGTTTCGTACAGAGCACTGTGGCTGCAAAATTTGTGGCAACTTTCAGTCCCTTCATGTCTTTTCCAATCCCCTGAACGTGTGCATTGATAAAACAGTACAAAAAAACAACACAGGTTGATGTGATTGTTTGTACGGGCAGTTGTGTCAAGATGCTTTCAGTGATTTTTTTTTACCAATGCGGAGGAAATGAAGGCATTGAGAGCTGTGGCAAACTTCACATGCCCTGAATCCAGAAGGTCTTTGAGAAATTCTCCTAATCAAACCACAATCCAAGAAGAATGGATAGAACAAGCCCACAGGAAGAACAGAGTGCAGAAACTCTGCCAGTATCCCAGGTGATGTAGGCTGGAGGAGACAGATAAATTGTGTTTTGTGTTTGTTTCCCAGACAGTAGGAGGCAGTTTGAAAGAGGGAACTGATTGGTGGGCTGTGTACATTCAGCTGCTTAATGTATGGAACAAGGAAGTTGCCAGAGTTTAGTCAGGTCTATATGGAAAGGATACCCTCCTTCTCCTTAATTCCTGGATGTCTGGACTCAATGATGCAAAAACAAACAAACACCCCTTCTGCACTTGCTTAGGGATCAAAGAAAGTATACTTACGTCAAAAGTCCTAGAGTTGAGTCCTAGTATTAGAGCGTCATCACACAGGAGGGAAATTGCAGTTCCCTACCGTCGCTTCTCCGCCCTCGCTCCTGTCCCACAATACTTCCTCTTTCTTCCCAGAGAAGAAAGAGGAAGTAAACAAAGACCACGTGGCCCATTCAGGGGGTGATTTTATCATGCTGCTTTTCCTGCACACAGCAGGAAACGGCGGCACATTCCTTTGGTTGTTGTTTTAAAAGTCGTTTTAAAAGGGGTCCATTTTGTGACTGAAAACAGGCAAGAAGGAGCGCGAGGCGCATAGGAAGCAGACGTTGTCTAAAGGACACGTGAACATCTTTAAATGGGCTGTAGTGAGTGTGCGATAAAACACTCACCAGATGATGCTATAAATTTTTGGATTACTTAGCTTTTACTGTGGCATTTCTTATGAAAAGGTGGGATTTAATAGAATGAACAAATAAATAAATTTCTTCTTCCCAGGGACCTCTGGGAACTGTAGTTCTGGGAATGAATGGGAAGTTAAGAAACCTCTCTAAGGCCCCCTCCACAAGGATGCACTTTTGTGCCCGGTTTGGCGATTATGCGCATTATCGCGGAGGCGCATTTACTCCTAATCCCTCTGCACGGGAGGCGGCAAGAGGCGGCGAAGCGCATTAATTGATGTCCAAAAAGCGCTTTACAGGAAGTTAATGCGCATAATCGCTTGTTCACACGGCGAAAATGCGCTTTAACGGCCGGAGCAAAATAAAAGTCGCTATTTAACGCGCATTCGATAATGCGCATAATCCGGGAGATAACGCGCCTCTACGCCCGTTTTGCGCTCCGCTGGTGTGGAGGTAAAATTTATAATGAGCCTTCAAAGAGCATTAAACCTCTCTTGTGGAGGTAGCCCAAGCAACCCCAGCAAATGACAACGTAGGAGTGTGCACCAAACACAAGATTTGATTCAGATCCCAGTTCTGCAATTGGGAAACAGCCTGATCATTTCGGACTAACGCAGAGGCAAATCTGGGTCTTGACTTGGCTCTCTGCCTCCCAGTCTCACTGGAAATCAACGAATGACTATAACGTTTTGTTTTTTGCTGTTTCACGGAATTGGATTAAATCCACAGGTATGGTAGTCCATGTAAGGAAGGGGATGAAATCTGCCAAATTTCAGACAAATGGATGCAGGGCATTTGTGCTTATGAGTTTTCAAATTTGGGACTGTGTTAGTGATTAGTTTTCCTTTCCCACCTTGTGGGTTTTCTTTTGGCAATTTGTTTGAAAATGGCATATGCCACAGAGGTGTGTATCTAGGCATGAAGCCTGTGAAGTTTCAGGACAGACTCAGTGGTTAGGAAGTTATGATGAATAAAAACAGCTTAAGGTTTTTTTCCTGCTCAGTTGGCATCAAGGTCACAGAAAGTGCAACAGGACAGGGGTGGATGATGGATTTCTTACATGACTATTCATATTAGAGTGGCAGAAGTAGGACAGCAGGATCAAGCAACATTTTTCAAGCAAGCATCAAACGCAACACCCACGTCTCAATGACACCACAAAAAGCCTTTTAACTTTCCTGACTCTGGCAGAGGAACAAGCAAAGAGCTCTGATCACTGTTCAGTCCTGTGACCTGTTACTTCAACATCCCCTTCCCCTGAGCACTGGGATCAGAGAGCCCTGAGAGAGCCCTGGTAAAATCACCCACTGTGATCAGGAGGTAAAGCTGTTAGTCACCCAATTACATCCTTTCCTCTTCCTTCCCTCTAACCCCCCTCCCCTTCCCTGGCATTTTCCTTATATGGAGAGCTTGGGGAGAAATGGATCCATCTTTAGGGTGACCCTATGGAAAGGAGGACAGGGCTCCTGTACCTTTAACAGTTGTACAGAAAAGGGAATTTCAGCAGGTGTCATTCATATGCATGCAGCACCTGGTGAAATCCCCTCTTCATCACAACAGTTAAAGTTTCATGAGCCCTGCCCTCTTTTGTATCTGGTCACTCTTGTATAGCTCCTGCAACCTTAACTGTTGCAATGAAGAAGGAATTTCACCAGGTGCTGCATGCATACAAATGACACCTGCTGAAATTCTCTTTTTTATACAACTGTTAAAGCTGCAGGAGCCCAGTCCTTCTTTCCATATGGTCACCCTATGTAAACCACCACCATTCCCCATCCTTGCTAGATGCATAATGACAAGCTGTGCCCAGCCAGGGTAATTATTGTAATTAGGTGGCCTGTATGGGGCAGAAAAAGAAACCATGGTCACTCATTTTCCCTGCCTGATCATGCGACCCGGTCATGGTTTGTCCCTGGTAGCTTTAGCTCCTCCTCTGAAGAGGCTTTCTCTAGCCAGGGCTTTGTTATGGGGGAAGCCATGAATCATTTCCTATAACCATGTTTAATAAAATGGACATAGGTTTGCAACATGTGTCCTGTAAGATTTGAATTGACAGACCACCTCTTCATGCTTTCCAGCAGACAGTGCGGTAATCCATACAGGCTGCTGGCCGGCATCCCAAGGAGATGGGCTGTGCAGGTTCATGGCTGAAACACAACTGTTCCCCGCATACAGAAAATCAGCATATCAGGGAAAAGCAGGCTTCTAGCCTCTCCTTCTGTTGTGCTAGATGTCTGTGTGTAGGGAATCCTTGATTTGGAGGAGTGTTCCATCATGCGAACCCCATCTTTGGTCTGAAGTGGCGTAGCATGGACTCCATGAGAATGAGAAAGAGGATCTGGGTCAGCAAAGGTGCCGGAGTCCACAGGGAATAGGCTGATCATATGAAAAGGAGGACAGGGCTCATGTAACTTTAACAGTTGCAGAGAAAAGGGAATTTCAGCCAGTGTCATTTGTATGCAATTAGTACCTCGTGAAATCCTCTCCTCATCACAACAATTAAAGTTGCAGGCACTATACTAGAGCGACCAGATACAAAAGAGGGCAGGGCCCCTGCAGCTTTAACTGTTGTAATGAAGAGGGAATTTCACCAGGTATGAATTGCATACAAATGATGCCAGCTGAAATTCCCCTTTCTCTACAACTGTTAAAGTTACAGGAGCCCTGTCCTCCTTTTCATATGGTCACCCTAACAGGGAAGCATTTCCACGCCCTGGTGGCCCCAGGCTGGCTGGGAATGGTGGCAGTTGTAGTCCAACAGATCTGGAGGGCAGCAGGTTGGGGAAGGCCGCTGCAGGGCGTGCTACTGGAAAGCAAACCTTGGAGGCCAAGTCACGATTTGCAACGTCTCCCCTGTTTCCCACTCGCCTGGTTTTCTTGCCTTTCCTCTCCTTGTTTTCAGTCCTCTTATCAGCTGGCTTCAAACACAAGAGCGGCTTGGACCGCGAGCGCATTGAGAAACTTCCAAGTTTTTGCAAAGGGAAGGAAGCGAGAATGGAGGCATGAATTGTTCAACCAATCCCAAGAGGTTTGCATTGTAGCCCAAACTGAGCTGACATGCGCGAATGGTGGGTTTTGGGGGATTTGGAATGCAGGGTTCCATTGCCTGACTGCTCTGATGGTTAGGAAGGTTTGCCCTGTGTACATTTGGAATCTGCCTTCCTGTAACGGAAACCCGTTATTTCATGTCTGGGATGGTAGAGAGCAGGTCGTGGCCCACTTCTGTGTGGCAGCCCATGAGGAGCTGGTCTGTTGCTCTCCATCCCTCTGTGCCCCTCCCAGAGAGAGAGAGAGAGAGAGAGAGAGAGAGAGAGAGAGAGAGAGAGAGAGAGATGCATTCTGTCTCCAGCAAACAGGTGCTCACGCATGGACACAAAGACGCCTGGCCTTGCCGTGCACGTGCCACAACTGGCGAGGTTCATTTTGGGCGGCAGAACAGCCCCAGAAGAGCCTATGGCACAGGACCAGACCAGGGGTGGGGTGGGGTGGGTGGGGTCACGGAGTCCAGCATTCTGCACATGGCTCCCACAGCAGCCAGGGGAATGTCTCCAGGAAGCCCAGAAGCTTGGCCAGAAGACAATTGTGTTGGAGGGTGGAGACTGAATGGTATCCTACATCCAGTCATCTCCTTCTCTCGCTGTCTCAGGATTTGACTTGAAGAGGAGGAGAGGGTTATCGTTCTGGTTTGAGCTTCCTTCTCCTCCTCAGGGCATCCAGGAAGCCGTGGGTGGTGGTGGTGCTAGGATCCATTGGACTCACTCCCAGCCTTCTACCCCATCCTAAAGTTGAAACCATTCCCTTTCCCAGCATCGACTCCCAGGCGGAGGGCCAAACCACCAGGGGTGGAGTGGTCATTGTGGAATGCAGGCACTCATGGTGACTGTCGCCAGAGCCACACTGCCAAGGAGAGTTCATATGTTGATCCATGTCAGCATAGCAGATCTAAGAGATTTTATCTCCACCAGGAGCAGGCCTGAAATTGCCACTCAAGATCAAGCCACCTCCATACAAGAAACTGTTGCTGGGGAAATTAATCCTCCCCCCGTTCTGTGACGATTGCAGCTGTGTTCAAGAGGAACAAGGAGTTTGAGGAGGGTGGCAGGTGGCGCCAGTGACCCTGCTCATAAAAAAGTGTAGGCACTGCATCCCTGTGAGCCCTGGCTCCACTACCTCGTTGTGGGATCTTTGCAAGGTTTGCTGTTGAGTAGTACCTACAGGCTGCTTTAAAGATTGGAGAAACAGCGCTCAAGGGCGGGGTGCTTTGCCTTGGTGTAAGTCACCTCCCGGACAATGTTCCTGCTCTCCCTTGGTCTTCTAATGTAAATTTCACCCAAGCTGGAGATGGGTGGGATTTATACAAGGGAAACAGCACGGAGGAAAAGAGTGGAGCATCCTCACCCCATGTGCCCTGCTTGTGGGTTCTCTGATCGACAGCTGGTTGGCCACTGTGTGAACAGAATGCTGGACTAGATGGACCCTGGGTCTGATTCAGCCTCGAGGGCTCTTCTGATGTTCTCCTGAGAGAATCTCACCCCAGAAAGAGGTGTGTGTCCCATGGAGACCTCCGGTATCATAGAAGATCAGTCCCAGATATCCAACCCCAGGGAAACCTCAGCCGGGCCCCCAATGACCCCACATACCATGCCAGGGCCCACACCCCAGACTCTTCCCCATCACCCCAAGACCTGGGCCTGGCAAGAAGTCCAAACGGATTCACAACTGTGAGCACAGGCGCAAGCAGAGGAACGTGTTCTTTGAAAATGTTCACAAATTCTCATCTTGAGCCTGCAATCACGTTCAGAAAATGCGCAATTTTTAATGAACAAGCATTTCAAAATTTTACATGTTTTTGTTTTTAATGAGTAATTTATGCTTTAGTTTATGGGGGGAAATATGCCCATGTTTTGTTCAGTTTTTCCCATTCGATGGCTTTCGATTTGTGCAATTTCCCTGGTTCATGCAAATGATCATAAATGCTTGTGGAAATCAAGGAGAGACTAACACCAAGTTGATGCCTGAAGAATGTGGGCGAATGCAGACATTACTCTCACGCATCCTTAAGTCCAGAGATGGTGAAGATGTGCGTGTCCGGCTGCCAGAAGGCATCGCTGTCAAAGGTTTACTCAGGAGGAGGGAGACGCCAGGGAAGAACCAGGTGTACATTGATGATTGTGATGGAGAGGAGATGACAGACAGGATATAAACCTCCCCATCTCACTTGAGGCCTTCCTGGGAAACGACCTCAAGCATCCCAGATCTTTGCTGATTAGCCCAACAAAAGCCACGTGGGATATCTCCATGTCATGCCTGCTATGGACCTTAGCACCTTTCTTCCTGTTTTTGTGGGGGAGAATAACACCCATAAAGCCATAGGCATATATCGAAAACACTTGGGGGAGGCCATGATTCTGCACTGAAGAAGAGTTATGTAGTCAGTCTTGTGGGGTTTTGCCCCCTGGTCTGACCAGCTCCACCCCCTGACCCTGCTGCCTGTACCTCTGGGTCCAAACTGCAGGAGACCTGGCATCTCTGCCCTTTCTACCTCTGAAGGAGGGCGCTTGTTTATTGGCATATCTGAGGAAGACGGATCCCAGAATTGGGTGTGAGTAACAACAGAATTGGGTGTGAGTAACAAACGTGTGCTGAATCTGCAGGAATGCAGGTGGAGGTAGCTGTTTTCTTTCCTCCTTTTGATTTCTTCCCCATCTTTTGTGCACACCTGTGATTTCCTTTGCTGCTGTTGAAATGTCTCCCTGTTGATGGATCCAGCTGTTGCTGAAACTGCTTAGGGTGGATTGGAAGAAAATTCTCACCCCTCCTTCCCCCCCTCCCATAGTAGGTATTTTTCTTATAACCGGCTGGGTGAGATACACTCACCCAACCTCAGTGTGTTGTGGAGGCAGTGTGCTTTTGAGGAAGGGCTGCAAAAGAGCATGAAAGAACAGTGGGCTGATCCTGAAATGCTGCCTGATAATCAGGATCAGTGGGATTATGGGAGTTGTAGTCCAAGACATCTGGAGAGTGCCAGGTTGGGAAAGACTGATCAGGAGGATCAACGGCAGCATTTGCCTGAGCCCCCTTTGTTTTTAAAACTGACCCCCTCTTTCTACAGGCATGTCTACATGCTGTATAAACTCGGTCATGGCTGCAAAGTGGCGCACCTTTGTTTGCATGACGCAGCCACCAATTTGCACCACATTGTGTTTTTTGTTGCAAAGCTGAGCATTTTTGAGGTCTTGTTTTACTGTGTGTTTTTAGTTTGCTCCACTATTGCCACAGTTTGTGTGTCAGTGGTGGCTTGAGCGAAAGCGATGCCATACATGATTGGGCTAGTTCTGTTTGTTAAACAGGGATTCCTCTGGGAAGCTCCCAAACAAGGCGCAAAGTCCCCAACAGACCCTCCAGACCCATGAAAGTGGGGAGGGGCCACAAGAACATGCCTCCTCCCACAAGCCTCCCTGCCTCCTGGCTAGGCTGACCAGATGAAAAGGAGGACAGGGCTCCTGTATCTTTAACAGTTGCAGAGAAAAGGCAATTTCAGCCGGCATCATTTGTATGCAATTCGTACCTGATGAAATTCCCTCTTCATTACAACAGTTAAAGCTGCAGGGGCCCTGCCCTCTTGTGTATCTGGTCACTCTAGTATAGTGCCTGCAACTTTAACTGTTGTGATGAAGAGAGGATTTCACCAGGTACTAATTGCATACAAATGACGCCTGCTGAAATTCCCTTTTCTCTGCAACTGTTAAAGATACAGGAGCCCTGTCCTCCTTTTCATATGGTCAGCCTACTCCTGGCAGTCTCATCTCGCTGTATGCCTCCATCGACTCTGCAAAAGCTTTTCTTGCACTGGCTTCAGAAGCATTAGGGGGTCAAGGCCGAGCTAACAAACGAAGCATCATTCATAGCGCTCCACCTTACAGCTCAATGCAGTAAAGTGTGTGCAGGATTGCAGCTATTGGGCAAAGAGGAGGTGTGGGCTGTCTCCTCTCTTTCATCCCAGGATACGTAGTTGTGGCTCCAAGCTCTGCATGCTTATGTGGGCGAAGGTGCCGTTGGGCTCCCATGGGCTGACTTCTTCCCAGAAGTTGTACTGGCAGGTGGAGCGTATCCAGCCATTGGAGCTGGGAAGAAGGTCCATAGCTCATTGGCTGAGCACATGCGGCACATTCTTCGGGTAGGGCTGGGCAAAACCTCGGCCCGTCTCAGAGTCCCTGGAGAGCCACTGCCAGTAGTGGGGACCTGGGAAGCCTGAGAACATCTGATGCCTCCTGGCCTTGCAAGCCCTTTCTGACTCAGGAAGTCCTGTGTTTGAGCACGGAACAGCCTCCATCCCCTCCGTTTTTGTTCACAGAGAGGGGTGGTTTTGCTGAATTTATATGGGTTTGGCTTAGTTTCCCAATGAGCATTTCCGCCCGTTACTGTGGTGCTTCTATTGGTTGAGCATCTCCTCTGAAAATTTTGAGATGGTTACCTTTGGGAATCTTTGGGATCACCACTGGGGGATCCTGGGGATGAAAGGCAGCTTATAAATTAAAGAAAGGAAGAATTCATATTGGTTCAAATCCTTGCAACATCCACTTAGTCTGATTTTTATGGCCTTTAGAGGTGGGCGGGTGGGTGGGCAGGGGGAGCACACACTCATTTTTAGACCCTTTGCACATTCCAGGCCTGCTCTTCTGGAGGGTGGGCTGTCCCTCTGGAACGGGTGCTTGGTTACTCCCATAAACTTTGGTGTTTGTTTGTTCCTCAGTTCCTCCCCTCTGCTGCTGCTGCCATTGGCTGGGTGCTGTTGATGTCACAGTCAAGCTGAGCACCTAAGGGGTGGGCCTTAGTGACAGAGGGCAGAGCTAGGATTGCTGGGGCAGGAGGCAGAGGAGGGCGACGGGGCTGGAGCCGGAACAGAGAGTAGGTGGAGGCACAAGGAAGGCCTGGGTCAGGGAGGGGGTTCAAGGGGGTGAGGAAGTCACCGAGAAAAGGCATTTGAAGGGTGGGCAGAGGAGGTAGGGGCTTTGCACCAGAACAACCTCCCTCCCATTTAGCTCTGAAGGCAGCAGGTTCTGGATGTGGGCTAGAAATGCTTCCACCTCCACCAGAAGTCCTCTTCTAGTTCCAGAAGCAATTGGACTACACATCATCCCACAGCCAACTATGTAGTCCAACACATCTGGAGACCACCTGGTTGGGCAAGGCTGTTCTAGGTCATGATTGCTGTTGCTCTTCTTATGGCTACTTCTGCCTTTTCCTTCCACACCCATTTCAATGGATGTGTTCTGCGTTAGTCTCCATTCAAATAGTGCCGATTTGCTTTGCCTTCTTGGGAGGGAGATGGGTGTTCATAGCATTCTCCTTTTGGGAACTCCTTTGATTTTCCAAGCGACTTGTAAATCCTCAACATCAACAGATGGCATTGTGAAGGGGAGGGAGTCCCTACGGGAAGAGCCATACCTGCACCCATTCTTCTAAACTGCTCCATAGTCCTGTGGTATCTGAGAGGCTTGCACGTTTAGGGTGACTGGGGCTTTTCTAGGCCAAAGCTGAGGCCTTGGAGGCAGGACCTTAGCTGACCAAAGCGCCTGTTGGTGTAAGGTGGTTAGCCTTCACAATTCCACAAGCCTTCCCCCATTTGCTACCACAGATTTTAATTGACATGTTTTACTGTGGGCTTGTTCAGACAACACGCTAAGCCATGGTTAGGCTACTGATCGTTCTGCAGCAAGTGGTTAGTGAGCATGTTTGAACTGTGGTTATGTAGCCACCATGGTTAGGAATATTCACATGACATGCTAAGCCATAATGTTTAGCTCAAAATGCTTAGCCATCATGGTTTAGCATGTTGATTCCTATTTATAGAAAAATTAGGAAAAAAAGAAGAAACAGGAGCTGCTTTATAGTGGTATTGAAGTGCACTGATATCTGTTGGGGCCCAGGACACATCTACACCAAGCAGGATATAACACTATGGAAGCGGTAAATGGTATGTGAGCTCCATCACACCAGCGATTTATCGCACACTCGTCATGCTTGGTATGCAGTTTTGCAGCACAGTACTCACATGATGTCTTCCCTGTCCTGCACTCATTTCGCTCTTGCCCTTCATTTTTTGTTTCATTTTGGAATGGGCAAAGTCTGTTTTTTCCCCTTCTATGCGAAATGAATGTGCTCCTCCCTCCTGTGTATTGCTGTCCTTGCGCTCTATCAGACTATCCTGTTCTTTGTCGGTGGAGGGTGAGTCTAAGGACGGGCTTGCTGGCAAAAGAGGAGGGTGGGCGGTTCTCCGCTCAACTGTGAAGGGGGGGAGAGAGGTCCCATTTAACTCTATGGCCTTACTCCTGAGTAGGCATGACTAGGATAGGTTGACTTTCACTAATCCCTTAATCCCTTAAATATACCATTGCACCATTTCAGATGTAAGCATTTTCATTAATTTCCATTTTAAAAAATCCTAAAAATCAAGGGATGAACCGATGTGATTCAAACTTGGCAGGACCAAAGCCCTCCTTAAGACCTATCACTGTGTCATGTTTCATCTCTTTAACCTTAAAAATTACGCAGATGTAAGCGTTTTTGTTAATTGTTATAGGAACTCCAATGAGCGAGGGGGGAAGGCTGCCACGTTCATCACAATGTCCATCAACATCAAGAACCAATGAACTGGAGGGGGAAGGAGAAGGGGCAGGGCAGGGTGGGGAAGGCACAATAGCAGTGGGAGAGCAAAAAGAGTGTTCATGGGTATAGCTATGATCGTGAAAGGGAGGAGCGCTTGCAGCACTTCTGAAATGGAGGTAAAAATGCGGAGGCAAACCGGGGTGGGGAAATAGGTGTGATGGAGCCCTGGGTCTATGGGCCCCAACAATTGTCAGTGCACTTCAGTACCACTATAAAGCAGTAGTGTAGATCCTGCTTTTATATACCGCTTTCATATCATTTTCATAGTGCTATATCCTGCTTGGTATGGATATGACCAGAGATTCAAAAAAGGGATGTCCTTCTGTTTTACAGATAGAATTCCGGCATTGACCACTGCTTGGTGCTTTTCCTACGTGGCTTTGATCTTGCTCTGCCTCAACAGAACTGGGCTTATGAGGTAATTCACAGGGCTGAGTAGTGTGATGTGGTTGTGATGTCATTGTTTTCTCTCTTTGAAACAAAAATACTTAAAGCACATTCAAACTCTCCCCCTTCCCGTACTTAGTCAGAAGATGTAACAATGGAACATTGCAGACTAGTATATGGTTGAGTGGTTTTTTTATCGACCATTTTCTTTTTAATGAAATTAAAATCTCCCTGCATCTGCTTCACTAAGATCGCCAACGTTTTCCCTTGGCTGTGCTCCTGTGTCTTTTACAGCAGCCCAATACAGAAATTAAACAGGTGGAGCTATTGCTTCCTCTCCATGCCAGGGAAAGCTTTCCCTGCTAAACTTCTGTGTGGGTCAGGCTGATGTGAAGGCAGCGGAGCAGGGCCATGGCAGCAACAACAAGGGCAGTCAACCAGAACAGTTTTGCGACCATTCTAAGACAGACCTCTGATGGACCTCCAAGGAAAAGGAGGTCCCTTGCTTTGGACAGCCACTGGAATGCTTCTAAGAGCCGGACACGCGATGCACCTAGTTCACAGCCCAGCACTGTCGACTCAACGCACTCGAAGCCACTGCTCCTACGGCCTCGGCAGACGCGGAAGCTTTAAAATCCACGAGCTGCACCAACTGCTCCACGAGGGAAGTGTTTGGGCCTTTGCATGGCAAAACCTGCCTGGGCTGCCGAAGCAAAGGCCCTGGATGTGTTGAGACTAGCTGCTGCGGCTGCTGCGTTGCTTCCCAAGGCGAGTGAGGGAGAGCGCGAGAGGGTGGGTGCCCCTCCTGGTTTCCTGACTCACAGCAAGCGACGGCCTGCTCTCTCTGGGGAGAACACTCCAGCTGCTTCTAGTGAGAACCGGGATTCCAGCTTTTGAGGTGGAAGCCGTTCACAGGAAAACAATCGCAAGTTTCTCCAAGCCTTCAACTCAAGGAGCGGCCTGAGGAGAGGGTGGCCGAGGGAACTTCTGTGTGTCTCCTCTGCCTGAGAGGTGCTGGGAAGTTGGTCACTCCAGGTAAACCCTGGAGGTTCAATGGACAGAGGAGATCACAGGAACTATAGCTTCTCTGCCACCGCATTAAGATGCCCTTGAGGAATTCTGGCTGGCCTCTGCAGCCCCCTTGAAAGGTAACACCTTCTTCCTCGCCTCACCTTTTGCAAGACATGTGAAGTTGATGTCTGTGTTGCCAAGTTGAGGGGATTAAGCTTGGGTCAGACATGGAACTTGACACCAGGCAAGCATGGGATAATGGAGGGGGGGGCATCAGAAGAGTCCACCTTCCCAAAAACCTCACACAGCATGGCACCCTCAGGTGAGGCTCCTCAACCTGGAAGGTGCAAGCTGAGAATCCCCTCCTTCTGACCTCGAGGCAGTCTATATGCGGTCAAAGCCCTGCGGTGGCTGCGGATCTGTGCTGTGTCAGTTATATGATGCAGTCGCAGATTCACAGCTACTGCGGGGCTTTCCAGCAAAGCTGCATAAAAAACCCTCGAGGACTTACCCCAACATTTTTGGTGGGAGCGAGGTTACCCCGGCTCTTCCGTGGCCGATCCAGGGGCAGTCCTGGCAGAAGGTGACCGGCGATTGCTCACCAGAAACCAGGAAGAGGATGGGGGCAGCGGCTCCGGTACCTGGATGACCACTGGAAACCCTGCGCTCCCTCCTTGGTGTCGGGATTACTCGATGCTACGCCGGTAAGTAATACAAAAAAAGTTTGTTTTTAGGCTTTTATGGTTTAAAATTTTGTATATTGGTTTTTAAATGTGCAATGTTTTTAATTTTTGTAAACCGCCCAGAGAGCTTCAGCTATGGGGCAGTATATAAATGAAATAATAATAATAATAACAACAACAATATTGGGGGGAGTTGGCGCCAACTTGTTGCTGTGAAGACAGCCCCCTCCTTGCAAAGTGGCAGTGGGGGGGGTTGCTGGGGCAGTGGGCTTTTGACCAGTCCTAGCAAATGCTGCGTCACCCCCCCACTCTACAGGGAGGCTGCCCCCTTCCCCCAGGAATGGGGATACAGTGGGGCTGGTGACTTGCGCTACACCGCACTCGCCATTGCACCTCTTGTCCCCAACTGAAAAAGGGGCCATTCAAGGGCCAGTTCATGAGCCTTTACTAAAGGGCCAGTTAAGAGGGGCTAGGAAAGTGGGGGGCTTTGCCTGCGTCCCTCCAAATCACAGCTGCAGACCAAGAGGACCAGGGCCTCCGTCTGTGGGTGGTGTTACATGAACCACTTTCGGAGCTGCCTTTGGCCAAAGAGGATTCCTGTGTTTGGCTAGGAAAGGCTGCACCATGTGAAGGAGACACATCTGTGGAAACCAGTGAAAATGCCATGTTTCCTCCGTGATTGTGGATGTATGTAACATTGCACACCATGGAGACACATGCAAAGGGCGATAGTGCAAATGGGCCCTCGGGCTGGCACGATTTTACCAGAAGCACTAGGGAAAACCTGGTGTTTGCTGCAGTAAACACACATCATGGGGGGGGGGGGAGGAGACATATGTTTCACAGCAGCAGGAAGGCGAGGTTCTTTGTGTGTGTATGTAGGGGGTCCCTATCGGTCACGTGCCTATGAGGGAAGTGTTTGGGCCTTTGCGTGGCATCACTCCTCCGCACTTTACGTGTTTACTGCAGCAAACATGGGTGAACCTGTGTGTGAAATGGCTCTGAAACCTCGCACAGCGCCCAACTCGGAAATGAACTGTGGAGTGAAAAAACTCCTAAGAAAGTCTGATTTCTGCAGTTGTCTCCTGCTGGGTTCGTGAAAGGCTGCTGGTTTCTTCTGAACTGAAACTAAGCTTGAATATCACTGAAATAAATGGGTGTGTTTCACTCCTCTAGCCCAGCCCCCGGCGCTTTCCTGTTCTTCTCTTGTCTCTTCTGTGTTGAATTTTAGGTTGGAAGCTCCTTGGGGCAGGGACTGGCCATTTCACATTCTGTAAAGCACTGGGCAGTTTGATGGTGTTATATAAATAAGAAATATTAGTTATATTTAACCAGTAATATTAGGGCCATTTGCCTTCCTACAACACCTTCCTTTCTTCCTTTCTTCCTTTCCAACGCCGCTTTGCCTACTCGTTCCCCCAAACCTCCGCAGCATCACTGCTGTGAAGTAGCATTAATAGGGTTATATGGCAGGAGTAAGAACAAGCTATCCAGCCAGGAAAAATCACAGTGCCATTATCAGACAGCATTAATGGGCAGCAAATATCGAGGGACCGAAAACCATGAAAACCTTTTGTGTGTGTGTATTTTCTGGCAACTCTGCAGAACTTTGAAAGCCTGTAGCTGCGCATCTGTGCTGCTACAGTTCATTGAATGTATGCATTCGTCAACATAACTGCCCTTAAATTCGTTCCCCAGACTTTAATATTCCCATGGTGGCCCCCTGCTCCTCCTGCCCTGTATTCCCACGCATACCCTGCACTGGGATCCCCTAACTACACCCACTCTATGAATCCAAACTGAAGCCACCACTGCCAGACAACTAACAACTGTAGTGACATCGGAGCAATGTAAAAAGTTTCAGTAAAACAAAACATTGAAAAAGCGCAGGTTCGAGGGGAATAGCACGAGGTGGCTGCGAGGTGGCGGCTGTGGCATATAAACAACGGGGCGCAACTGCACAGCCATGATGGCGGGTATATAGAAAGCATAGACCTGGGAGCAGCACCAGAGTAGTTGGGGTTGGGGCTGTTGCTCCCATTTCCCTTTCAAAACAATAATTGATTAGTACACAAGGAAGCTTATTTGGAAGCAAATTTTGTTGCCATTTGTGGGAGTTCCGTGGCAGCAAACATGGTTCAGATCAGAGTATCTACTCCTTGTGTCTTCCATGCACACGTAAGACTGCAGTGTGAATTCTAGTCTGTATTAGTCGTGATCATGAATACAGACCAGACCCAGATTTCATCCGGGTGTATTTTTGTTCACACATCTGGAACCTCCTTTTCTTTCCCCTTCTACTCCTGATCCTTCTCTGCTCCCTGTCATTTCGATGGGCCAGCTGCAAACTCAGCTCCATCCTGCCTTCTGCAAGTCCCTCCTCAGAAGTTCCACACTTTCTACCCATCTGTTCAGTAATTTTGTTTTTACTAAGCAGATGGCTAGAAAGTATGGGAAACTGGGCATCTGCACACGCCCCCAGTGTGGATAGTCCAGGATTGCCAAATCAGTTGGAGAATGTCACGTCTGCTCTGTGGATCTATGGTGTTTTGAAAGCCGGGGCAGCTATTGTATGTCACAAGGCTGCTGGGATGTTGTGGAATAAGTGAATCCCCTTGGAATAAGGGCTATCTGACCATTGAAATACACAGCCCTCCCGCCCCACCCCCAATTGCTGTTTCCTTTAATACTTGAAACTGCTTAGACAAGTTACATTTTCTTTTCCAAGTGGGCTGTTTCCAATCTTCGCGCTACATACTTCTTTCCCAACATATTTTGCCTGCTGCAGTTTTTGCAGCAGCTGTTCGTGAACTCTGAACGCACATGAAAGTTGGGATCACAAGACAAGATAGTTCAGGGTTTGGCGAAAACAGCCGGGAGAGCTAGTGACCTCTCATCCTCCTTTGAATTTAACTGTTAACTTGTCATCAACCCACACAGAATTGCACATGCCCAGCTGTTGGGGTGGGAGCAAGCAGAAGAGAGCAAAAGTTCTGAGAAAGCAGCCAGGCCAGTGAGGAGCATGTCAGTCACATTTCATCCTATAAGATGTGCAATCTAAAACGTGTAACGTTTACTGTCTTACAACTGCAACCCTGTGATGCAGTTATTCCAATTTTGTCAAAGGGAGAGAAAAATTATTCAGCTAAGGCTGTATTGCAGTTTCCCCCAACCTGATGTTCTCAGGCTGTGTTGGACTACAACTCCCATAATCCCCCAGCCAGCAGAGCCAAGTGGCAGAGCGCATGCTTTGCAAGCAGAAGCTCGCAGGTTCCTTCTTGATCTCCTCCAGTTTTGGAGTAGCAGGGTTCATTAGTTCCCAGACCTGGAACCTGGGGCCTCCTCAGAGGAGGCGCTGAGGGAGCAGGACCCCCCCAGCAGACCCCCTCCCCCACATTGCCAGGGGGACCCTGAGGCATCTTTGGACCTGGACAATTCAACCACAGGACTGGAGCCTCCACACTGGTTGCCTGGGCTCCCTGCTGATTCTCAGTCGTCCCCCCCCCCCCAACTCCACTGCCATGTCAAGGGTCCCAGGTGCAAGGGAGGCAAGACGCCTGGCAGGAGCTTTAGGCCTGCTGGCAAAGGGCCTGGCTAGCCGCATGTGGGAGATGAGGGAAGCTGACGCAGGTTCAGAACTAGAAAGGGATGGAGCCTCCAGCTCAGGGCAGGTGTCAAGAGGAGGCACAGCCTGCACCCCAGTGGAGGCCCACCGAGAAGAGCCCCCTGGACTTGCCCCTCCTCTTCATTATTGTTACACACATTATTCACACGCCTCTTGTTCTGGCCCAGGCAATGGAGGAGGTGGGAAGGAGGAGGAGCAGCAGATGCCGCGGCCTCCTTGTTCCTGATCGGGCTGCCTGCCAAGCAAGTGGAAGCAGGGAGGAGCCAGAGCAGCTGGGACCGTGGCGGTGGGAAGGAGGGCTCCCTGAGTGAGTAAGGGGGCCATGGAAGGTGTCTTGCCCAGGGGTCTTCCAACCCTGGAGCCGTCGCTGCTACAGCCCCCATTTATGATCTTGATCTCGAACAGAGCCATTGCAAAAGCAAGCGTTCCTTGAAGCTTCCCTCCTGAGACTCTGGACAGCGGCTACCAGGATCTGGATCTGGCGGGCCAAAGGGATGGCTTGAGATCTGGCCACTTCATCTGTGTGCCAGCAAAAGTGCCGCGATGCCCTTCCGCCTTTAACCACCGCAGAGTGCCAGGCAGGCTCCTTCCCCGACATCCTCGGCCCAAGAGGGTCTTGGGGACAGTCCCTCCCTGACTGAGACCTTGCAGAACCAAGACAGTGAGTGAGTGGATGGCACTCCTGGCCAGCAGGTGCAGAAGGCCCTGGCCGGTCTCATTCAGTTGGACAGGGTCTTGAGTCCTATGGCTGGGAAAGGCCGGGGAGGCAAGATGGGGGTGGCTGCAGGTACTCACATCATGGTCACAGCAAAGGCATTTCTATCCCGCCGTTGCCTCGATATGGTGATGTAGCCCCAGCCTGGCTTTGACACACAATGCAATTCTCCGTTCATCTTACAAATTAATTCTCAGGCGAAGCTGCTTGAGGGCCCTCTGATGGCGAGAATTCCTGGTGCATAGTCATGTTTGCTGGGCACTGTGCCATGCAGGGCCTCAGTGGGAAAGATGCTCCCACAGCGAGAGAACAAAGCAGCCCCAAACGCAGCCCCAGGAGGAAGGGCTGATGGGAGTCTGGCTGGGGTGGCCAGGAGCCTGTTGTTTCCCTGGGAAGAATGAGGCCAGACAGAAGCGTGGCTGCCTGGGTAAAGAGGGCAGAAGGAAAGCGATCTGCCATGCGGTTTCACTTTTAGGGAAGGATGAGAAGGTGTATTTAAAATGGAGAGACTTGACAGACGATCCCATTGTTTACCTCGCTTTGACCCCCTTCAGGGCTTTTGTGGTGTTTCAACTGGTAAAATCTGTTTGACCTGGGGGCTAGCTATACGCATAGAGAGCCCTGCGGTGGCTGCGAATCTGCGCTGTGTCAGTTATATGACATGGCCACAGATGAAGCTGCGCTTTGAAAAAGTTGGGGACTTACCCTGACTTTTTCAGTGGGATCAAGGTCGGTATGGCTCTTCTGCCGTCTGACCTTGCTCTGGGGCCAATCCGGTGTGTGTGTGTCCTGGTAGAAGGCGACTTCCGATTGGTCACCTTCCACCAGGAAGAGGGCAGCTGTGGCAGCTCCAGTACTCAGATGACTACCGGAGATCCCACGATCCCTCCTTGGTGTCGGGGTTACCCGAAGCCACCCTAGTAAGTAAAGCCATGAGGTTTGGGGGGGGAGGCAGTGTCAGCTCGGTGCTGTGAAGACAGTCCCCCGAAGTGATAGTGAGACAAGAGGAATGGGGGTGCACACTGGGGTCATGATATGGAGGATATCGTATGTGTGGGTCAACTTCAGCCTAGCATGGTCCACTTGTGCGTGATTTGTCTTTAAGTCGGACATGGTAGTCTTTTGACATGTGTTAAATTTACAAAGCATAAATAATGGAGAGGGGATCTCCCAGGTCCCGTTAAGAGTTTGGATAGAGCTAACCTCTCCATACACTATAATTGTCACTTGAAGCTCTCCTCCAAGTTCCTCCTCTGAGGGAGGTCAGAGGATGGCAACACGGGAGAGGGCCTTCTCTGTTGTGCCCCCTCATTATGGAATACTCTCCCCAGTGAGGCACCAACACTATCATCTTTCGGGGTACCAGGTTAAGACGTTCCTCTGCTCCCAAGCTTTTGACAACATAAAATAGGATTTTTAATGGGTCTTGGAATTTTTATTGTTGATTGTGCAAAATTGTTTTATATTTTTGTAAGCAAATGGTTTTATATTATGTTATTATATTGTATTATTAGGGTTGTAATCTTTGTAAATCATCCAGAAAGCTTTGGCTGTTGGGCAGTATAGCAATGGAATAAATGAATGAGTGTAATCAATTTGTGTCAAGTGATCCTCTTGCTTAAGAAAACAAGATGTCCTCATGGGTGACTGCCATTTTGTTTTGGAAGAATCCCAGGCAACCAAAGCAGTGGCTAAGTGGTCCACCAGAAGATAGCCAGAGGACAACTATTAGATCACAGTCTATCTTGTGTCCATCCATGCTCTTCTGTTCCTTCACTCTGGACAAAATAGTGTTCTACCTCCAACCCCATATTTCTCGACTATTCCTATCATGGAAGATCAGGCAGATAATCATGAGCTAAAAAGCAAATGGACATTACAACAAATAAGTGAAATTGAATATATAGCAAGCACCGACTGTCCCTTCCATCTTGTCCTGTTTCGACTTTGGCTCCAGGATTTTGATTAGATTAGCAAAGGCACCCTTAGCTGGCTCCCTTTACCTGGAAGGGGCATCCAAGCCAAGAACCTTCTCCTGCTATCAAAGGTGAAAATGGCCACACTGGGGAAACCCTGGAGCTCGCCATCTTACACAGCAGGCCCTGCCATAACTGCTGAATCCAAGATCTCTGAAAGGTGCACAGGCTTTGATGACTCTCCAGGGAAGCCAGGAGTCCCACAGTTGAGAGGTGGCCATGGAGAAGGAACAGGTTCACTGCTGCCTGGACCTGTAACATGGATGGTATGAGTGAAGTGGTAGGAAGGACCTCTGAGCACTATTTTGGAGTTTGGAAGGTACCATCATCAGGAGCCTGTTCACAGGGGTCATCTGAGGGTATGGCAGACACAGGAAAAGCCTGCATGTGATCAGTCCACCAACAGCCTCTTCCACTTGTGAATGCCAATCCATTTGTGTACCCTGGCCATTTTGTGTAGGATTCCATTTCAATATGTGTTGTTTGGGGTTTTGCAAGGTGTGCTGGAAGTCGATTCCTGTGCTGATCCCTGAAAACCTTCAGGATCCATTGTCTGTCTCTGTTTTAGGTTGGGGCTTCTCGGCTGGAACCGTCTCCATTTCCCTCCTCCTGCTTGCAGATCTGGCTGTTTTGGAGTGAGATGGCCGGGCGTTCTCTGTTGCCAGTTGTAACTAGCTAAAGTGGTTGGGTACCTGAAGGAGGGGTGGAGGCCGCAATGGGACAAGCAGTTGGAGCAAGTGGGCTGGCCGGTGTCTCTCACTACCCGTTCTTGGGTGATGGAGCGTCGCTTTTGCCCCGCTAAGAAATTGGACGCCAGCTGCTGAGGGGAGCCTGACAACTAGCCAGCATGCTAGCTTCGCATTAAAATTACCCAGACAAACTGATCTACCAACTGGAACAGCATCACAGAGCTTTTATTACTTAGCCGGTTGTGTTTATTTGTTTGTTTGCAGTGTTTTATCAATATTTTATTTATTTATTCATTTATTTGCAACTTTTGTATACTGCTCCATATCTAAAACAGATTCCGGAGTGGTGAACATAAGAAATAAAACAGTAAAAAGATATGTAGATTTAAACACCATATTAAAATTATACTTTTTAAAGACAGAATGCCAATAAAAACCGTGTCTGGTCATTTAAGGAATGCTTCCTGGAATAGAGCTGTTTTCAGGAGATGCCGGAAGCAACACAGTGTTGGCGCCTGCCTGGCCTCCAGGGGCAGGGAGTTCCAAAGGAAGGGGGCCATCACGCTGAATTCTCTTCTCCAGGTGGATCCAAAAATGTAGCAATGCAGAACAGGGGAGCGAGTTGACTAAACATTAGGTAGAACTTGGAAGGTACCAGTCTCTCCTTCGTTTGAGGTGCTTAAGCAGAGGCTGCGTGGCCCTGTGTCAGGGATGTTGTGAATTTCCTGCATCAGTGTGTGTGTGGCTGTGACCACCTGCTGCATATGCACAACGTTCTGCCTGTCATTGAACACATTTGACAAACAGCTGATGCTCGCAGGTGGGTTACAGCCATGCCAAGAAAAGGGGGTGACTCGCTTTTGGCTGGCCCTTATCAGCCTGTCTGTCAGTTGCTCCTCACCCGGCGGTTTCTGAGGTTGATCTCCGTAACACCCCAAGGTGGGAGGGACAGCTGGTTCAGCATGTCAAGGGGGGGGGGGAGAGATGTTAATTTGCACTTCTTGCAGCTCATGTCATTTGCATGTGTGTGGTTTTTCCTGTTTTAAAAAAATTTGTTATACATTAACGTAAGTGCTATTACCCAGTGTAGTATCAAGTGTAAAAGAGAACAAATCTGTAAACAAAGCAACTTGTAACATCTAGCTATTGTTTGTAAGAAGATAAATCTAACGAGTCATTTAACCCACTGGGTTCCAGGCTTTTTAAGGATAGAATCCAGAACAGTTCTCTTTTAGATTTAGTTAGATTTATCTTCTTACAAACAATAGCTAGATGTTATAGTAAATCCTGAATAAAAAAAGTAGCAGTTTGAAAAAAACCCCTCCCAAACTGCTAGCAGAGTGTTGACAGGATCACTGAGTCACAAGGCAATTAGGACTGCCAGCTGCGGAACCAAATGATTTAAAAATGCTTTTCAACTGACCCTTAGCTTAGAATCTTGAGACGAATGAGCCCATCGGGATGGCATATGTGTAAAAACTTCAAACCGTTCTCTGTTAAGAAAACAATTTGTAAAGAAGTGCTCCAGGTCAGTTTTTTCAAAAAAAAAAAAAAAAAAACCTTACATGAATGTGTAAATGTTTAATATTTCTTGTGTTCTTCTTGGATAGTAAAAGAATGTAAACTAAGATAGGCTTCAGTTGATGAGGGATGTTGTTTTCATGCCAGCTTAAGACAATCTGTAATGATTTTTATGTTTGTATTTTAATTTCTGTTTAGCTCCTGACGAAGGTTTCACCACCGAAACGCGTCGAGCATACAGAGAGTATATAAGAAATAAAGAGAAATATATTTTCACATAGCACCAGAGCCTTGCTCTCTTTTTGTCTCCAGCATGTGCAGGGAGCCTGGTCCAGATTGGGGCCTTGCCAGGGTGGGGTAGCCAGAACTTTAACCCTTTATTCCCCACTGCATTTCCAATCCAGATCAGGCCCAGATTATGTCATGACTTAATTGGTTTCTCCCGAGAGCCAGTGTGATGCCGAGGTCGATACGTTGGGCTGCAGAGGCGCAGGGTCAGTTTGGGGCTATTCCAAGGGGGAAAAGCTCCAAGCTGTTTAAGACAATTTTGCACTTGAGGCAGGGGTGTGTGACTCCCAGCCGCACCAGCAAAAAATAATGAGCTGCAGGGCCATGGCTGATCTGCATAAAATTACTTACCTGTAATTAATTTAATTTGAGTGCAGTTTTAATGAATGTGGCAGGTGCCAAAACAGAGTTGCTGGGCAGGTTGCATGCTGCTCCGGCTCTTGCGCAGGATCGCTGTGAGTCTTCTCCATGGGTGAGCTGTGCAATGCAAGGTGGATTCCATGGAACACTTTGGAATTATTGCTGGTCTTTTAAAGGTAACTAAACTTGACAAGTGGTTGCGTTGAGCTTTGGCCATCTGAAGGCATCAGTTTCTGCAGACACAATCCCACCATGAGGGGCCTCCTGAATGACATCACCTGACACAAGGAGCAGAACAGAGCTGGGAGATCAATTCAGACAAAGGAATGGATCTGTGAGCTAAAGTAAAAGACAGGCAGGAAATGCACAAACAGTCCCCCATTGCGCGTGTGTGAAAAGCAACACAACAGTTTGAGTAGAGCAGGGATGCACAACCCGAATCCCCCCCTAATACTTTAACCGCCCTTTGACTGCCTAACCCCCCCCTCCCAATTTCCTTCAATTTTATTAATTCATTTATTTATCTTAGCATATTCATATACTGTGCGTATGCCTGCATGTGGGCTTGTGTGGATTGGGGTGGATTTTCATCTGTGAAATGTTGCAGCGGAGTTTCAAGCACTGCTTCTGCCTCCCTTGAAAAAGTTCAGAGAACTCAGTTAAAAAACCCCAAACCCATACATTTGATTTTAAACATTTTGAAGCGTATGGTGGACAACCTCTCAACCTAACACCAGACCATATAGGTGGCTTTTGTCCTCCTTCCGTGGCTGCAGAGTTCCCTCTGGGGTCTCGGAGAAACGAGCATGAGAGCCCTCCGGCACTACAGCGTGTGCGTCTTCTCAGAGCCCCAGCTGTGGCAGCCTCCCAAAGGTGTCTTGCACCTCCTTCCCAAGTGGTGTGAAAATGTCAGCCCCATGCAGTCCTCTTCCTTGCTATTTGATCAGAAGAACCCACGCAGAGTCACCCAGCCACTGTCAATACGGAAACCCAGTGGCATAGATGTAAAAACCCATCTTCTGATCTACCAGCCCACTTCCTTTTCAGACAGGCAGCAGTCATTTATGATTGCCAAAGACTTCCCCTAATTTTTCTTCTCCATTTCTTGACAGCTGCCAACTTAGCACCCAAGCGCCCCTCCGCCTTTCTGGACATTCCCAGCCACCGTCTGCTGATAAGCAACCATGAAACCTGCCTGGCCTTCCCAGCTCTTTGGGTGCCTCCTGATGTCGGCGGTTTCTCTGGCTGTGGATACAAGACCAAGGGTAACCTTCCGGAAGGGTAAGTAACCCAAAGAATGTCGGACGCAGCAGGGAACATGGGAGATAATAAAGCAACAAGTGAGATTTGGGTCAGGGCAGTGAACTTTAGCTGATTGCATTGCTGTTGTCAAATGCATAGAAGTAGGTACTGAGAGTAGAGTCTTCGTGTCCTGAGAATCCCAGCATGCATTCTCACAAAAAACAAACACAAAAACAAAACCATAAATAGGTTTCTAGACTGTGTGGTTGTGAAGTCAGGCTCAAAATTGCTCATTGCTGTTGCACACAGTCGGGGGGGGTGACAGCTCCCCCACCTGGCAATTTAGGGCTGCTTAGGGTGACCTATGGAAAAGAGGACTGGGTTCCTGTATCTTTAACATTTGTACTGAAAGGGGAGTTTCAGCAGGTGTCACTTGTATGCATGCAGCACCTGGTGAAATTCCCTCTTCATCACAACAATTAAACGTGCAGGAGCCCTTCCCCCTTTAGCTAGATTGACCAGATACAAAAGAGGGCTGGGCTCCTGCAGCTTTAATTGTTGTGATGAAGAGGGAATTTCACCAGGTGCTTCATGCATACAAGTGACACTTGCTGAAATTCCCTTTTCTACACAACTGTTAAAGATACAGGAGCCCAGTCCTCCTTTCCATACGGTCACCCTAGGGTTGCTGGCTGGTCAGTTTCTTAGTGGCCTGGTCAGTAAAACCATGTTTTATCAAGAAAGTAATATTAGGGGATGGAAAGACAGTGAATTTGAAATTCTGCCGTTCTTTTGTTTTTTCTTGTATCTACTTTGAGTGGTTTTTATCTTGCTTGCCGCCTTGAGAGGATTCTACCTTTAAAGGTGGCTTAAAAAAAATTCAAAATAAAATAAAATTTCCTCATCATCTGATCTCCTTCATACAACACTTGCCTGTGCGACCTCTCTCTCCTTCCTCCTCAAAATCTACCTTTTCTCTGAAGCCTTCGACGCAACCCCTGAGTCTTCACCCCCCTGTTGTAATCAAGTGCAAGTCCTCATAATTTAAATAAGTGTCACCATCATGTACCTCTGCTTCCAACTCCCTCCCCTTCCTCTGTTGCCCCCCCCCGGGGTTGAATCTTTGATTTATTTACTTGTTAAATTTATGTCCTGCCTTTCCACTAAAATCAGCACTCAAGGCTGCTAACAATAAAATACAAATAAAATAGCAAAGTTATAATTGAAACATTTAAACTCATCAAATAAATACACATCCCAATAAAAGCATCGAATAAAAACACATCAGTTGAAAAAGTGGGGAGACACCCCCCCAACACCTGCCAGGTGAGCAAAGAGCTCCAGAGCTTTGGAGCATCTTCCGAAAAGGCCCCTTCTGCATTCTTGCCAGTAAGGCTGGCTGGCTGGGGTGGTTTACAAACCACCCTGGGGGAAAATGGCTTGTCCTGGGGGTGCTAGAACACCGCCATCCGCATGTGCCATTGCAGTTGGGGGGAGCGCCAACCCTATCGCAGACGCGCTTCTTAAACTATCCGTAGAGGGGTTCTCTCTCCTCCAAGAGGGCTTTCTCTGCTCTCCGCAGAGGCTCTCCTGAATGCATCCGTACCCAAGAAAGACCAAGGGTTCAAAGCACTCCCCGTCCAGTCCTGTGCTTTAGCCCCAGCCTCAGCTCTGCCCAGTACGGTCACATGGTCAGGCCCATCTTGCCTCTGGATGGCTGAGGAGAAGCCAAAGGGGCTGGGGGGGTCTCCCTGGGGGGTACTTCGGTCTCTTGGCCACCGCAGCTTCTAAGCCACCCTTCCCCAACCTGTTGCAACCCAGATGTGTTGGACTGTGAGTCCCATCGTTCCCAGCCAATGGCCATGATGGGTGGGGATGATGGGAGTTGCAGTCCAACACACCTGGGGGCCACCAGATTGGGAAAGGATCTTCCCGGTATCATGTCCTGCTTACATAGGCTGCATGCTCATGCACACAGGCAAGTGTGTGAGTGTGTGTGCGTGTTGTATATGTGGGTGGGGAGACTTTCTTCCTCTCCTTTAACCAGCCCTCTTTCAATTTCAGCCCTACTGGGATGTGAAAACAGACGGTTCAAGCCCGCTGCTGTGGCCACTGAACCACTCTGTGCAAGCGAGCTCATTCAGTGGGCTGGGGCGGGGGGGGGGGGGGGGGGGAGAGAGAGGGTTTCTTTTTTTGTCAACCCAGAATAGAGCCAGCATGGTAAAAGCTGTGTCTTCCGGCAGTAATTATCCTGGCATCTGTGCTGACACACAGAAAACAAACAGCAGCTGCCCACCTCTCCCGCACTCAGCTGTCTTTTCATGCCACCTTCCCTGTCTCCTTTCCAATCATTTTTGCTTTGAGAGGAAGGGCAGCGGGGGTGGGGGGAGGGAGGGAGGAGAATTTGTTGGATTTGCATTTTCATGTGAGAGCACCCTAATCCATTTCTACCAGAACCTAGAATGCCCACATTGTGGTTGGAAAGCTGAATGAGTTTGTGATGTCTTTCGCAAAATGCATTCAATAACATGTGTGCATTTGAAAAACATGCGAGAAAAAATGTGTCCAGTTCTGAAATGCATAGGTACAAAAAGGCACATGTTTGAAAAAGGTACAACAAAAATGCACACCAAAAAATGTACAAATTTCTGTGGGGGGAGGGAAAGAGGGGCTTTCGCATCACCAGGATGGATCAAGGGCCTGTCTTAGTAGTGCTGAGTTGGTACCGCCTCCCTCTTAAACCCCGCGCTTTCCTTCTCCTGGGGTGACATTGGGTAATCCTGATGCCGAGAAGGGAGCATGGGGTTTCTGGGCTGCCATCTGGGTACCAGAGCTGCCCCCACCCTCTTCCTGGTGGAAGGTGACCAATCGCCGTTTGCCTTCCACCACAGATTCGCCTCCGGATTGGCGCGGGAGTGACGTCAGATGGTGGAAGCGATTGCAAAAGTCGGGGTAAATCCACAGCATCACGGGGAAGCCCTGCGTTGGCTGCAAAGCTACACCTGCATCATCTAACTGATGCAGTGAAGATCCACAGCCACTGCAGGGCTTTCCTCACATATAGACAGCCCCACTGGGAGGGTTCTCACAAAAGCCAGAGTGACTTCAGAAGCCTGGGGATGTGGTGGGGGGAAATATTTGAGGCTTAGTGCAGTGGTGAAAAGCTCCTGTCCTTCTTCTTAGGAGAGCACCAGAGACTCTGCTGGACCTGAGTTCATTATAATCTCTCAGGATCCCATCTACTTCCTGGGTGGGGCAGAGGAGCATGCTGAGAATAAATCTTGGTTGGCTACCAAGGCCAGCTAAGATTTGTTGACCTGTGTGTGTGCGTGTGTTATATGTTACATTAAAAACTAGAAATCCTTCTCAAATTCTCCCCAGATTTTGTAGTTCTGAATCAATGTGCCTTATTTCTGAAGTACCGTATTTCCTCGATTCTAAGATGCACTTTCCCCCCCATATTTACCTCTGTAAAAATGGAGTGCGTCTTAAAATCGATGGCGTCTTAGATTCGCCAGATTTCTCCAGCGCTGGAATGGGTTTGGGATACACCCACCCACCCATAGAGCCTTTCCAAAGAGGCTTTGCATGCCCCCCCAGCAACTTGGCCTCCCCACTCACCTCCATCACGCCCCAGTCCTCGCCGCCAGCGCACAGGATCGCAGCCTACTTCTTGGAAACGCTGCATTTCCATACCTTCTCTACCACTGCCGCCGAATCCCAGGAAGGGGTGAGAAAGAGCGGGTCAGGCGGGGACAGGCAGAGGCGGTAGCAGGGCCCAGGCGAGGGAGAAGTGGCGGTGGTGGCGGGGAGCAGGAAGAAGCAAAAAGCAGAAAGGGAAGGGAAGGGCGCAGAGAGCCGGGTGGAGGCAGCGGCCAACTCAGCGAGGGCCCGCATGCGCCCCCCCCCAGCAACTCGGCCTCCCACTCACCTCCATTGCCGCCCCGGTCCTCACTGGCAGGGGCCTCCCCGGCCTGGAAATGCGGCGCTCCTACAAAGTAGGCCATGATCCCACGAGATCTCTCATGGGATCGTGGCCTACTTTGTAGTAATGCTGCGTTTCCAGGCCGGGGAGGCCGCTGCCAGCGGTGCTGGCAGCGAGGACCAGGGTGGCACTGGAAGTGAGGGGGGAGGAGAGACTTGCGGGCACTAACCCTCCCCCCTCCCCCCTCACTTTGATTGCTGCTGCCTCGGCCTGTGTAGGCTTCAGTACTGGGAAAGAGGCCGAGATCTTGCAAGATTTCCTGAGATCTCGGTCTCCTTCCCAGTACTGAAGCCTACACAGGCCGAGGCAGCAGTGATCAAGGGGAGGGGGGAGGGGGAGGGTTAGGACTCGCAAGTCCCCCCTCCCCACAGCCTTCCCCACTCACCTCCAGCGCCGTCCTCGCTGCCAGCGCCACTGGCAGTGGCCTCCCCAGCCTGAAAGCGCAGTGTTACTACAAAGTAGGGGCAGGAAGTCCTCGATGCGCCCTGTTGAAGACTTCCTGCCCCTACTTTGTAGTAATGCCGTGTTTTCGGGCCTGGGAGGCCGCTGCTAGCAGCACTGGCAGCGAGGACCGGGGCGGCAATGGAGGTGAGTGGGGAGGCCAAGTCACTGGGGGGGGGCGCATGTGGGTCCTCGCTGCCGCGGCCGCTGCCTCCACCCAGCTCTCCGCGCCCTTCCCTTCCCTTTCTGCTTTTTGCTTCTTCCTCCTCCCCGCTGCCGCTGCTGCCACTCCTCCCTCACCTGGGCCTCACTACCGCCTTTGCCTGCCCCCTCCCGACCCGCTCTTTCTCTCTCACCCCTTCCTTGGATTCGGCGGCAGCGGTAGAGAAGGTCTGGAAATGCAGTGTTTCCACAAAGTAGGCTGCAATCCCTCACGCTGCCGGCGAGGACCGGGGCGCGATGGAGGTGAGTGGGGAGGCCGAGTCGCTGGGGGGGGGGGTATGTGGGCCCTCGTTGCCACTGCCACTGCCTCTGCCCGGCTCTCCACGCCCTTCCCTCCCCTTCCCTTCCCGCTTCTTCCTCCTTGCTACCGCCACTCCTCCCTCGCCTGGGCCCTGCTACCACCTACCGTATTTCTTCGATTCTAAGATGCACTTTTTTTCAAATATAAACGTGTCTGAAAATGGGGTGTGTCTTAGAATCGACTCAAAGCTTTTTACCTATTGGTGGCCCTGAAATTAAGGTGCACCTTAGATTCAATGGCATCTTAGATTCGATGAAATATGGTATAATATGATCAAGTGCCACATGCCAGCGCATAGCGTAGTGGCTGTGGGAGATGGAGCAGCAGTTTGAAAGATCACATGTGTGTTCACAGTTGTTTTTATAGCATATCCATAAGTCACTGTATGGTGCTTCAATTACGGGAGAAGGGCGGAGGTCTTCCTGCCATTCCTGGCTGCTTTGTCTGGAAACTCTATGCACACCTCCGCATCTGCGCAAGAACGTAGGTTTAAAAATAAATGATGTGGTTCTTCAGAACTGGGCAGCTCTGTAGGTCCTTTAAAAGAAAAATCATTGATCTGCCTGCCTGCAAACCCCTCCCCACCCCCAACCTGAGGTCAGCTCAGAGGAGAGAGAACTTTCCTCCCTAGAAACCCTGGAGTCCCTTCTTTAGAAATTAACCCTTTGCAGGCCCCAGCCCCATTGGGGAAAGGGACTGTACTTCTTTTGTTTTCCTTTTATTTCCCCCCCCCCCATTTTCCTTTTTTCATCACACTCAAAAGGAGATGCAGCAGCCCCAACCATACTCAGAGGCAGGCAGGCGCTGTCCAGAAAGACATAGGGGCAGGGGATGTGCCAGATCAGGTCCTACAGCTGTAAAGCCACACTGTGTCTCTGGTAAGAGTTACGATGGCACGATGAGGACACACATGACTTGGTAATGTACAGAAACTGTAATTGCTGAAAAAGAGTCAAAGGCATTCTAGGAAAAAGCAGAATATTGAGAGAGAAATAGCATCAGGGTAACGGGTTTGGGAGCGTGTGGTGCATGCGAGTCAGGCATTGTAGCAATGACCAAAAAAAACTTTGTGTAGCTCCAGCTTTGGAGTCCAACAACATCTGGACTGCTACAGGTTCCCCAGCCCTGCTGTAAGGTCCCATCTGGCCTCATCTAGCTGCCGTCTCTGTCCTGCCTGTTCAGGCTGAGTGTCTTATTTCTCAGGACCAGCTAGACATGGTCAGCCATGTTAGTTTATTGCCATATTTGCCCCATTGAGGTCTAGAGCTGGAGGTGGGGGAGGTCTACCTTTTACTCCAAATGGGGTGTGCATTTATGGGGGGACATGTAAATAAAGACCAGACTGCCTGGAGGAAGCTCTGCCTGGCCTATCAAGCCCTCCCACCCTAATCTCCCACCTGGTCCTCCTGGCCACCAGCCACGACCTGAGACTTCTAGGGCAGAAGCCTCTAGCAGATTGCTGCCTTCAGTTGAAGGAACCTTCCCCTTGCTTCCTCCCATAGCTGACTCTCAAGACAGCTTTCAGCTGCCAGCTTGGTGCTTCAGCACTTCTCAGAATTGCATCTCACCACTTCCTCACCAAAACCACTTTTTCCAACAAAGTGGGGACCTATAAATCATAGCAGAGCTAAACTTTTCAGCTTGGAGGAAGTTTTGCAGCTCTTTTCATCTAGCAGAGCCGACAGCACAGCTAGGGTGGGCAACCGGAGGCTGTAGGAGCGGAATCCAACCCCAGACCCTGACCATAACTTTGATCCCAAGCATCTCTCTGGCACACAATGTGCCTCACTTTACATTTATTAAACTGCGGAGGGCATGCAACTGCTCGCTTCCCTTCACAAGCTGAGGCACAGGCAAGAGATGGGGACATGCACAAAACGGGAGAGAAGTCTCAGGATGCTCTAGAGCCCTGGATGATCTAGTCGCCACCACAAGGCCATTTGTTGTTAATAATTTCTGTAGACATTATAACAACCCACTGAAGAGGGCCTTAAAAAAGAGAGGCTGAAATGTGTTGGGCTTTTGTACAATATATCTTTTCTATAAGTATCCTAAGACTTCCTTCCTCTTTTTCTGCACATCTTGGATGCTCACCCACCTTGCAAGAAACAGATGGGGATGGGTTATACAAATTAATGGAGGATAAGGCTCTCTGTGGCTACTAGTCAGGGTGGCTACTAGTCACCTCCAGTATCTCAGGCAGTATGTCTATGTACACCAGTTGCTGGGGAACATGAGCTGGTGAGGGTGCTGCTGTTGCACTCCTAAAGTTACAAAAGCATTACCTCATGAAAACTGGCACTAGAGTTTACTGGGTGATACCATGGTGCACTGTGTGTGTTTCTGGCGGTGTTTGTCTAAAGTTTAGAGAGAGTTGTGGGCCCCCTCTGTTCAGAATTAAAACTGGATGCTTACTTTGGTCTGAAAAGCCATGTTTTTAGTGTTCCAGTAGTATGAGCAGCCTGCCCTCAGAGGAGCCCACCTTGGAAGTTACAGACCTGAATTGGCTTCCTGGTTGGAAAGAAACCAGCCCAGATGCTGTGGGCTTCCTCTTTTGGGGGTGCTGCGGCTCTGCAGCAGGCTCTGGTTGAACCAAGGCAGGTATGTAGCAGAATTAACTGCTCAGAAGGCTGACTGGACAGAGGTAAGGCCAGAGCAGGGACTCATGCAGGGGCACAATAAGGCACCTCCTCTTTGAGGGTGGGTGCTTTGGTCCCACAGACAGTTGGGGAACTACTTGCTTATTGTAAGAAAGCCACGCTGATCTTGATGGGGAAGTGAGAGTGGGGCCGGCACCAGCTGCCAGCCTTCCTTGGGCAGCTAGCTGTCAAGGCCCTCGCAGGGTCGTGCTGCTGACATCTGCCATAACCCTTCCTTTTCCAGGAGTTCCATGAGCATCTTTTAAGTGCCTTTTAAACTTCCTACAATGCAGGAGTGCCAATCTGACATAGTTTTGCCCCAGGGATTGTGAAAATGTAATTGCACCCCTGCCACATACACTCACTGGGGCCATGATGTCCTGGAGTAATGCCTGGGGTGTTGTAGGGTTGCGCTCATCAAAATACTACTGCTCTTAGCCACCAGCTCCCAGGTCCAGGATTCAACAGAAGCCCACCGACGTAGGAGTGCAGGCAATGCCTCAAGGGCCCCCTGAGACCTGGAGTTCGCCAGAGTGAGAGGGATGCTCTCCCCCCACCCCCCGCTCCCATATGAGCCTGCCCCAACCTAACAACCTTCATCTCAGGCAGGCCTGGATGTATGTCCCACAACAAATTGAAATTGGGTTGCGGGGAAAAGGGACAGGGCCTTTTTTGTGGCAGCACCCCGACTGTAGAACCTCCTTCCCAGGAGCAGGGGGTTGGACTCAATGGCCTTATAGGCTCCTTCCAACTCTACTATTCTATGATTCTATGATTCGGTTGGCGAGTAGTGGGGACATTTTTCATTTGGCTTTGCTTTTGTGATTTGTGTTTGTGAGTTGCTGACTGCTCTGGTGTTGCTCTGCTTTTTAGTTTTGGTGGTTTTTAAAGTTCTGTGGGTTGTAGTGTTTAAAACATTAGTATGGTACACTGCCTCGGGAGTCTCTGATTTAAATGTAATGTTGAGAGCAGCAAAAAAACAATATCTTGCTGCCACTATCAAATCATCAATCTGCCACCCAGCGGAGCTTTTCAGAGTTGTCCGGGGGCTATTAGATGCTGGCCCCCAAGGATATGGTAGAACCATGTGAGGCCCGCTGTAACAAATTTGCTAGGCACTTCCAGAATAAAATCTTTGGCATCCGCCAGGACTTAGACTCCAGTGTTATAGCAGGTGAATCTAGCGAGGTGTCCAGAGCACAGGCTTGTCCTGTTTTCTTGGATGAGTTTCAGTTGGTACAGCTCGAGGATGTTGACAAGGTGCTTGGACAGGTTCGTGCAACCACCTCCATATTGGATTATTGCCCCTCTTGGCTAACAAAAGCTAGCAGGGATAGAACAGCCGGCTGGGCCGGGGAAGTGATTAATGCCTTTCTGAGAGAGGGAGTGGTCCCAGACCATCTGAAAGAGGTGGTAGTGAGACCACTCCTGAAGAAATCTTTCCTGGAACCGGAAAACCTTAATAACTATAGGCCGGTGGCAAATGTTCCATTCCTGGGCAAGGTCCTTGAGTGGGTGGCTGCAAGCCAGCTCCAGGCATTCTTGAATGAGACTGAGGCCCTTTGCACACCAGGCAAAACGCCTGTGAAGGCCCCCGGCTGTTCCCTGTGAATCCAAATGATGCACAGGGAGTCCCAGAGGAGGGGCGGGCAAGGGACTTTTCTGGGTTAAGAGAAACCAGAAAAATCCTGATTCTTCCGGGGTCCCGGGAACTTCCCAGGCCCGCGGAAGAATGTGCCCACCCATCCCGGGTGCGCCTTGCTTACTCGCAAGTAAGCGCGGCTGCAAACTGGGCATGGAGCTGCACTGCGCGGCTCCATGCCCAGCAGGGGAGGGGGTGGCACCAGTTTTGTCATCCCCAGGAGGGCAGGGAGGGGGTGGGGGCCCGCACACACAATATAAATATATATATATATATATATATATATATATATATATATATTAAAGACCATTTTGGAAGAGTGCTCATGCACTCTTCTCCGGAAAAAAAAAAAAAATGGCGGATGCAACATGCGACGACCCAAGAGGAGCCGGGTCATTGCACTGGTGATGAGGATTGGTGCACCGATCCCAGAAGTAGCTACTTCCAGGATCCTCCATCCTGAGCCCTCTACACTCCTCCGGTTTAGAAAGGGCCATATTATGTGGATCCATTTCAGTCGGGTTTCAGGCCTGGCTTTGGTACGTAAACAGCCTTGGTCGCCCTGTATGATGACCTATGTCGAGAGAAAGGCAGAGGGAGTGTGACTCTTTTGATTCTCCTTGCTCTCTCAGCGCAGTTCAATAACATCAACCATGGTATCCTTCTGGGACGACTGGCTGAGTTGGGAGTGGGAGGCACTGCATTGCAGTGGTCCCACTCCTACTTGGCGGGGCGGCTCCAGAAGGTGGTGCTTGGGGAGCATTGCTCGGCCCCGTGGATTCTCCAGTATGGGGTCCCAGAGGGGTCAGTCTTGTCCCCCAAGCTGTTCAACATCTACACGAAACCGTTGGGTGCTGTCATGTGTACCACAAGGCCAGAGGCTTTGTGGATTGTAAGTTGATGCATTAGAAATTCAATGCCTGTAGTAGCTTATCTCTGTGAGAGGCCCTTTCTGCACCGGCTGGACCCTATGAGTCCATATGACGCACAGGGACTCCGGGGGGTGGTGGTGGTGTTGGACACAGGATTTTCCAGGGATAAGACAACCCTGGAAAATCCCAAATCTTCAGTAGTCCCGACATTGGCCCACTTGCATTGGCTGACTGTACGTTTCTGAGCCTGATTCAAGGTGCTGGTTTTAACCTATAAAGTCTTACACGGCTTGGGACCACCTGATGGAACATCTCTCCTGACATGAAACTACTTGTACATTACACTCAACATCTAAGGTCCTTCTCCTAGTGCCTACTCTGAGGGAAGCTTGAAGGATGGCAAAAAGGGAGAGGGCCTTTTCAATGGTGGCCCCCCAACTGTGGAATGATCTCCCAACAAGGCTCGCCTGGCACCAACACTGTTATCTTTTTGGCGCCAGGTTAAGACTTTTCTCCCAGGCATTTAATAGCATATGTTGAGCTTTTTAAACTGACCTCTGGATAGTTTAAATGATATGTAGTTTGTTTTTAGACTTTTATGGTTTTAAATTTTGTATATTGTTTTTTAAATGTTCAATGTTTTTTATTTTTTAAACCGCCCAGAGAGCTTCGGCTATGGGCGGTATAAAAATGTAAATAATAACAATAATAATAAGCACATATTTGTGAATTCTGCCAAGGCATGTTTTTTATTCAAAGGGAACAGAGTGAAGGACTATCAGAGTGGGGTGGGAAGGAACACAGGTTTCAGCTGCCTCTCTTGCGGTTTCCTGATGACAGGAGGCAGAGCGTTAATGATCGGAAATGGACCCTTTTCAGGACAAGTCTCTTTAAAAGAGATGGGCTACTTTGCAAGCATGCATTTTAATCAAGCGGCATTTCCTTCCCCGGACAGGCTATGAAGCCCTTGAAGAATTTTGGGTGATCTCGTTTTCTTTTCCCTCTCCTGTGTTCCCTTCCACTTTGATCGCTTAATTCTCAGCAGCCACAGGGTGGCAGGCAGAGGCGCGGAGAGGTTTAAGTGGATGCCAAGGTGTTCCCTTTCTTTTAATAAGTAAATAAATAAGCCAATGCTTTGAGGAGGGCCCAGGCACAAGGTGCCTCCAGTGCCCCCGCTGTGGAGGAGTCTTCTGCCTCTTCCTCAGGAGCTCCCTCAGGGCTTCCATCCCTTCCTCCTCTTCGACCCCCCTCCCCCTTCCCCAAGAGAGAGAGAGGCTTCGGCTGCCTCTACAAGAGAGGTTTAAAGCTCTTTCAAGGTGCTTTAAAAAATTTACCTCTACAAGAACGGAGTGCAAATCGGGCGTAGAGGCGCGTTATCTCTCCGATTATGCGCATTATCAAATGCACATTAAATCACAAGTTTTATTTTGCTCCAGCCGTTAAAGCGCATTTTGACTATGTGAACAAGCACTTATGCGCATTAACTACTTGTAAAGCGCATTTTGGTCATCCGTTAATGCGCTTCGCCGCCTCTCGTGCAGAGGTATTAGGTGTAAATGCGCTTCAGCAATTATGCGCATAATCGCCTAACCGTGTGCAAAAGCGAATCCTTGTAGAGGGGACCTTCTCTGCTTCTCTTCCTCACTGCTGTCTTTGAGTTTGTCGAAGATGCTGGATTTTCACAGCAACACTTGGCCAGCTGGTGTTGCAGCCCAAGCACAATGTCAATTTCCCTAACCCTCTGCCAGCGGTTTTTAACACATTTTGAAAGCGATGTTGTTGTTTTTAAAAAGACCTCTATTTTTTTTAAGCGCTGAATGAACATTTGATTGGGAAAACATGAGGAAAACAAAGCCTGCATTTGCGTGTATATACGTGTGTGTTTGTGTGTGGGGAGAAGAGTAAAGCGGCATCCAGTTTCAATGCTCAGGCTGGATGGGTGTCAGAACAGGAGTGGGGTGTGTAGGGCAGGGGAGCTGAGCTCATTCCGCAGCCAAAAGAACCACCACCACCACCACTCCTGTGCGCATGTAGAGCTGTCCGCTCCCTCAGCGTGATTTGAAATCCTTACTAAGCCTGTAATTTCAGCAATAGAGCGCATCCATGATCATATCACAGTCGCTCCACCTTCCCCGGCTGGTGCCTCGGATGTGCTGGACTGCAACCGCCACATCTGGAGGGCCCCAGGCTGAGGGAGGCAGCAGTAGCCCATCCCACACATTTGGCCAAGTGTCTGTGCAATTTAGCGAATGCGTGGAGGGGCTTTGGACTTGCTATCCTTGACCCCGACCTCCATGACTTCCATGCCTTCATCCCAACATGTGATTAGCGCCTAGGTACTTCCAAGTGTCTCTGCAATTGGGAACCTTGCTTTTTGCAGGGATCCTGACCATGAGCAGAGAACCTTCCTCTGTCTTTCCATCTTGGAGATTGTGTAGGCTCCATTCAGACCTTCAGGGCAATGCAGAGAAATGGGGATTAGGCTTCTACTTCCTCCTGCACACATCCATCCTCCTCTGATTCTGAACATCTACTTTGCACAGGACTAGAATATTGAGGCTTATTGGACAGTACCGCTGTATGTGTGTATGCCATCTGCACTAACCATAGCACACTACCTTCAATAGCTAGATACGAGGGTGCCTCTTTCAAAATGGCATCAGGCCATGTTTTACGATGGACACGCAGAGCATTTCTAAATGGGATATTTATTGTATGCTCATGATTGGTCACTCATGAACGTTTGTGGGTCCTTAACACGGCATCACCAACCTCCAGGATTTCTCCCTCACCTTTCCCCCTTTATCCTGCTTTCAGAAAGATCAGAGATAACCTGATAAATAAGGATAATCCGAAATATCGGCAGCACCATCTAGTGGCTATATAATGAAACATAAAGAAAATGTATAGAATTTACCAAGGAAGGTGTCCTCATTTCAAAGCATGTGTCTGTTCGTGTAAAGGAGCCGCTCTTTATCCTGCAAAGAATCCGGAAGCAGAAGCCCTGGGAAGGATACAGGATTTTAGCCTGCTGTGGTGCAGCCCACTAGCTATACTAGGGACAGGGATGCTACAACACACAAACACACACTAATGCTCCTTCCCTGCAAAAACGTCTTATCCTGGGCAGCAACTATAAAAGAAAGACTCTGACTTTACCTCTAAAGATCATGAAGCGGGAAAGCTGAACCTCATGGGTTACCAAGGCCAGCTAAAATTTGTGGTCGTCCGTTTAAAGGTAAAAGAGCAGGCCAGATTGTGTTTCGCCTGGTCAGTTGGCAACCCTTGCTGTATGTCAGTGTTCCTAACAGTTGTCCCTTCTTCAGGGGACTCCAGCCGGATCCTCACACCATTCAGCAAACCGGGGGTTCTGAGCTACGACACTTTTCTCTTGAGCAAAGACGGGGCGACTCTCTACGTGGGCGCCAAAGAGGCCATCCTCTCCTTCGACATCAGCAGCACTCAGTCCATCAAGCTGAAGGGTGAGGTGAGAGGAAGAAGACTTTTTTTGGAACGACTGGGCATGTCAGAGGTGCAGGGGAAAGTGAGGGGAAGAGAGGCCTGGCTGGGCAGTCAGCTTAGGGTGGCCGTCCATCCCTTTTTAGAGGACTGCCCTTTTCCTCCTCTATTTTTGGGGAGATGCTGGACTGCCTTTTTAAAATGGTGTTTGTGTTTCTACAAGAGTGCTACAATTAGTTCATCCTTCGGGACCGTTTCCTCACCCCCTACCTGCACCCCAGTGTCTGGAGAGACACTATATCTAACCGTCAGGGCATCAGCTGCCAGTCCATTCTCACTTGCCCTTCACCCCATGTCACCCATAACCGACTCCCTACCCAGTGATGCCGGGTGGGTTTGAATGGCAGCTAAGAGCATTTCCAGTGTGAAACTGAACATATTTTGTTTTGCTTTGCTTTTCAAAGGAAGCTGTTACGCAGTCATAGCATTGTTCTTTTTTAAAAAGCTTACTCTCCTGCAGGACAGCCTGCTGCAGAGGAGAGGAATACAGTTCTCATTAGGCAGAAAAGAGCTTTCTTTAGCCTGGACTGCTAATAGACTCCCCTCTACCCCCAGCCCAGTGTTCCTCCTGCCCCACACACACAATTTTGGACCAGAATTCCTGGGTCCTGGGGTAGTACTGCTGTGTATGTTAGGCACACATCTGGGAACAGCATTGGGTTGTCCATCCACTTCCAATTTCAAGGTCTCATCAGGGACCTTAAATGGATGATGGTTAGCACCTTCACCAAACTACCATTCCCAGGATTCTCTGGGATGCGTGAGAGGAGGAAGAAACCACCACAGGTATAAAATGTGAATGAATGTGTAGTGTAGATTTATCTTGCAGCTTCATCCCCTCCAACATTTCACAGATGGAAATCGAGGCACATGTCTTTGTAATGCCTGTTCTCCGTCCAAGGTCCCTTTCCTGAGCCCCCAATATTCTACTGCACAGTCTGGACACTTCTTCTCTGCCTGCCCTTGGTTGCATTCTCACTTGCTTGGCAGTAGCCTATCCTGCACTGGCTTCCAACACAGTGTGTGTGTGTGTGTGTGTGTGTGTGCGGCAGCAGCAAGCTGGTCATAACAGGGCCTTTTTAATTTTATTTTTAAACTAAAAAACTTTTAATAGTGTGTTTAATCTCATAGGGGTTCTGGTTGCACTCCTTGTGGAATGTCTGCAACTCTAGCGCAGTCAGCAACATTTACTAGCCGGATTGCCGGCAGCCGGGAGAGCAGGATGGAATGGCACTTTGTGTCCAGGGGTTGTATTTACACTAGAGACAAGATGCGTCCCTCCTCCCCACCCAGAAGGAAAGATGAAGACTCGAGTATGCAGGTGCACGCACCAAGCAAACATTCTAAAAGGCGTCCTCAAAAGGCAAATTAGTTTGCCGTCACAACACCCTAACTCTGTGGGGTTATCCATACATGGTATTTGCCCCACGGTGGCTGCACAGTGGCGCTGTGTCGGTTATACAACGCAGCCGCCAACTTGCAGCCACCACGGGGCAAATACACAAAGCTGTGCATTAGACAAGTCGGGGATTCACCCCGATTTTTTCCCTCTGAGCGAGGTCACCAAGCCCTTCCGCCGTGTGACCTCGTTCCAGCATTGAGATGGAGGCATTCCTGGATGGATGGCAACCCTGACTGGCAGGGAGCGGGTCTAGCAAGCTGAATGGCCGCCGGAAAGGCTGCACTGCCTCCTGCCATCAGGATTACCTGACGCTCCCCACCCCTCTGCAGCAGCAGAACTGCTGGATTTAGAGGCAAAGCAACAGCACAGTGCCGTGAAGGAAGGGCCTGGGAAACTATGGCTTGTGCTTGCTGTCCAACGGTTCTGATGTTGAACTGTGGTTTGCAATCCTGGGTTGGAGAGCAAACACAAGCCATAGTTTCCCAAGCAGGGTGTGCAATGGCAAACTATGGCTTGATCAAGCCAGGAAGTAACCAGTTGAAGTGGGACGTGGAAAGGAAGAGGAGGAGCGCTGAGGCACAGGGCTCGTTCCCGTAGCTCTGGACCATGGTTTGCGCCATGTCCTATCCCAGCCCATGCTTTATCAGGGACCTGGCTTCCACCTCCTTCCTTTCCTCTAAATTACTCCCCAAATGACTTGGCTCTAACCTGAGCAGTTTCACTCTGGCCTCCGCTCCCCCTTGTTTGGCCCTTGGCCTTCTCTGAAGCACCCGTGTTCCTCCTTCCCTGTAACAGATATCATGGAAGCCCACTCCCAAGAAAAGGGAAGAGTGCATCTTCAAGAGGAATAACGTCAAGGTAACAATGGAGTGGGAGGGTGGGGGGCACCCTTCTCTCCGCACTTGGGAATATGATTTGTATCCCATATTCAGCCCAGCAAACTGAAATATCTTTCACACCTAGTCCAAAAAAGTTGCTCCTGAGTGACGGGGGCATGGATCAGGGCCACAGTGTGTTGGGGGAGGAGGAGCTTCATTCTACCCTCCCCCCCATGCTTTTTGCTGGTTTAAATCCGCTCCTCTGCCCCACAGCTGCTATTTGCTCCGGGGAGGAGGGAAGAATATGCAGCAAACTCAGCTTTGTGAAAAGAGACAGTATATGAAAGCTTATGGTTCGATAAAGACCATGAGAGATCTGGTCCATAGCTCTTCTGTGCCTGGTTTGGTCCCAAAATTGCACTTCAGTGTGTGGGGTGGGATGGTTGGGGCAGTGATGGGGAGTGGGGGAGGAAGAAGCCAACCCAGATATATATCAGTTGCAGTGCGACCCATGTCACTGCCCCTCCGGGCCCTTTCGGCCTGCCCTCAGAGAGGCTGGCCATGGGCTTTGCATTGTGCCAAGCGGTGCTCATCCTCAGTCAGAGCATGGATTGGCGATGCCGCGAAATGGGGCTGAACCTGCTCCCTTCTATCTGCAAAGCACGTGTATCCCCACTGCGCTATGGCCGTAGAGCCAGATCCACTCATCTGCTTGGCCTTCCCTTTCTCTACCAGCGTCTTCTCTTAGAACTGGATTGCTGCTTCTTTAACCAGAACCCTAATCAAAGCAGAGCTATGTTCTTATGGAAGGCTGGATGCATTTATTTACTAGGGAATTTATAACCCACCTTTCAGCAGCAAAGATTCTGAAAGTGAGAAACAATAATTACAAAAAAAATGCAAGTACAATAAAGTAAACAAAAAGAAAACAAAAACAGGCCAATGAGTGAAAACAATGCAGCAGCCAAATAAAACCAAGCAGCACGTTCAGCACGGGTTGTGCCTCTAGTATTTCATGGCCTATTTAAAACAATTCTCAAGACTGTGAAGTTCAGCAGGGAAGTGCCTGCAGGACCTATGGGGTCACCACCAAAAGGCCTGTTTGTTTGTTTGTTTGTTTGTTTATGGCATTTCTATACTGCCCAATAGCTGAAGCTCTCTGGCCGGTTCAAAGAAGTTACAACCATCAAATACAAAACAAAGCATAAAACAAACAATAATATTGACACTCTGCACCAGTTAGAGTTATGCAACTGCTTTCAGCTACTAGAGGAAGAGCCTGGAGGACAGCCTGCAGAGGAAGAATTACAGGGGACCCCGTGCAACAGTGAGCAAGAGGCAGAAGGTCAGTCGACAAAGAAGAAGAGAAGAGTAGTCGTTGTAGGAGACTCCCTGCTGCATGAGATTGAAACCCAAGTATGTTGCGAAGACCCATATACTTGCCAGGTGTGCTGCCTCCCTGGAGCACAGTTTAGAGATGTGATTGAAGGGTTGCCAAAGCTCATCAAGCCCACTGACACATATTCTTTTCTTCTCATCCATGTGGGAACAAATGATATTGTCAAGCAGAGCTACGAAGAAATCACATCAGACTTTGAAGCTCTGGGAAGGGATCTCAAGAATTTTGGGGCCCAGATAGTTTTCTTATCTATCCTCCCAGTTCTTGGAAGAGGAATATAAAGGGAAAGAAAAATACTCTGGGTCAACGACCAGCTATGAAGGTGGTGCTGCCGTGAGGGATTTGGATTCTGGGACCACGGGCTATGCTACTTGGAAGATGGACTGCTGGCAAGGGACAGGTTGCCCCTCACAAAGACTGGGAAGAATGTGTTTGGCCACAGCATGAAGAATCTCATCAGGAGGGCTTTAAACTGAATCCTATGGGGGCAGGAGACATAAATTTTGAGGCAACAACGGATGAAGGCTTATGCACCATAACAGAGAGAACAGTTCCAAAAGTGCCCCAAAACAGTGTTCACAACAATGTAGGAAAGAAGCCAGACTGCAAAGCACATGGGCTTCGATGTCTATATACTAATGCCCAGAGTATGGGAAACAAACAGAATGAACTTGAACTCTTAATACATAAAGGCAAATATGACTTGATAGGTATAACTGAAACTTGGTGGGATGACTCCCATGACTGGAATATAGCAACTGAAGGCTATAACTTGTTCAAAAAGTACAGAAGAAATAGAAAGGGAGGCAGAGCCACACTATATGTTAAAAATACTTATCCCTGCACAGAAATACAAGAGGATGAGCTTGGGAGCCCCATCGAGAGCATCTGGATTAAAATAAATGGGGAAAGAATAAAAGGAGTCCCCCTCTACAAGATTTTGCTTTGATGGCCGGTTGCCTGATTATACGCATTTCCTGATAAGTACATTTACACCTAATACCTTATACATGAGAGCCGTTGAAGTGCAGTACTGGCTGTATGAAACATGCTTTAAAGTTACTTACATGCTGAGAATCGCATGCAAATGTTGCTGAAAGTAATGCGCTTTGTGCCGGGGAACTGACCAAACAGGTTTCCCTCCCTTTATTCTCCCCGCCCACCAGAATCTCCCGCCTTTGGTTACCTGGGTTACCTGCCAGTAATCACCTGGTTAATCTGTTCAGCTACCTCTCTTCCCCCCCCCCCTTCACCCGATTGGCATTTCAAGTGAATTGCTCAGGAGTAAATGGGAATGTGCCTCGCACACACACATGCCAAAACAGACAGGGGGATGCTGCTTCGTTCCTTCCCCCTCCTCTTCCCAGCGGGCTCAACCATTGTAAAACATACACATGCACACACACACGTACACAGCTCATGTCAGGAACTCTGCAAGAAGCGAGGGGATGATATGTCTAAGCTGGTCGATAATTATGCGCACATGCGCACATCCTTCCTACCCCCTTTGATTCTCATGAAACCACCTCCATCTGGCCCTGTGTCTCCAAGTAAAAAATATTCCATCAGGGTACTTCAAAGAAACTTTATTTTCGGTTCACGTTGGGTCTCCTCTTCCTGGAGCTTCCATCCAGACAGACGGAGAACAAGGAGGAAGTTGCCAGGAGGAGACAGGAAATAAAACTAAACGAAACGAAAAAGTGGGAGGTTTTCCCAGCGAAGGGGCAGTTCTATGCATGACATCACAACCACAGTCCACCCACTTTGATCGTTAATGTGCTTGAACAGCAATTGCTTACACGGACATAAGGCGCTCTTACTCCCGCGGTAAATAAAACTCGCTATTTAACGCGAATTCGAAAATGCGCATAATAGGAGATAAAAAGCACCTGTACTCCTCATTTGCGCTCATCTCTTGTAGAGGGAAAATCAGTAATGCGCCTTGAAGGAGCTTTAAATCGCTCTTGTAGAGGCACCCGGAGCATGACAGTTGGAGTCTACTACCGACCACCCAATCAAGGAGAAGATGAGGACGAAACTTTTGAAAAGCAAATTGCCAGTGTTTCAAGGAAATCTGATGTAGTAGTAATGGGGGACTTCAATTACCCCAATATCTGTTGAGAGACAAATTCTGCCCAAAGTGGCCCCTCCAAGAAATTCCTGACATGTGTGGCTGCTAACTTTCTCCTACAGAAAATAGAGGAAGGAACTAGAGGAAAGACTATCCTTGACTTGGTACTGACCAATAGGGAGGGACTTAGTGGATAAAGTTGCAGTTATGGGAACTCTGGGGGAAAGTAACCACGTCATACTTGAGTTCTTGATTTCAAAGGAAGCAAAAGCTGTGTAGCCAAAACGCGTACTCTGGCTTTCAGGAAAGCCGATTTTAATAAACTCAGAACTATGATAAGTAAGGTCCCATGGCAAGTGACCCTAATGAGAAAAGGAGTCCAAGGTGGGTGGGAGTTTTTAAAAAGGTCCTCACCTTGCGTCAAAAAGAGTATAACGTAGGTGTCAGATGAACCTCTCTAGGGAGCTCATTGCGCACCTGGGGTGCCATAGCAGAGAAGGTCCTCCTCCTGGTAGCCACCTGCCTCACTTCCTTTGGCGGGGGCTCATGGAGAAGGACCCCTGAAGATTATCTCGGGACTGGGCAGGTATATATGGGAGGAGGTGCAACCCCCCACAGAAGGGGAGGGGGAGCCCAAAGGATTGGGCTTCCCTGTGATCCCCCCAGATAGTACCTAGCAGGTGATGCGGGACCCTGTTCTTGAGTTCCCACAGAGCTGCTGCTGGTCAGAGGAGAAAATACCGGGCTAGAGTGAGAAATCATCTGGCTGGTCTGAGCTTTCTGTGTTTGGAAGGTGGGGGGAGTGGCTGCTTTGCATGCACCGCGGGCGGGGATTTCCCAGTTTCAATCTTCAGCATCAAGTTAAAAGGATCTCACATTGCAAGACTGAGAAAGACCCCTGCCTAAAATCCCAGAAAGCCACAGCTAGCTGAAAGATACGCTCCTGGGCTAGATGATCGACAATCTGACTCTGTATAAGGCAGCTCATATCAAATGCTCATATCTAGGAGGAATGTCCTGAATCCAGTGGCTAAGACAGTGATGGCGAACCTATGACACGCGTGTCAGCACTGACATGCGTGTCAGCACTGACACGCGTAGCCATTTCTGATGACACGCGGCCGCTGAGGCGGCCACATGCCGAGAAGGAGGTGGGCGCGGGTGTCCGGGCTCCTCAGGGGTCATCGCCATCGCGATTGAGCCCCAGGAGGCCAGAGGCTGCGTGGAAGAGGCGGGAGAGGGCCGGCTACATCACTTCCGGATCTGGCCCTCTCCCGCCTCTTCCGCGTGGGCGGCGACGGAGGACCCCGCGCGGCCTGCGACGGAGGACCCCGCGCGGCCTGCGACGGAGGACCCCGCGCGGCCTGCGACGGAGGACCCCGCGCGGCCTGCGACGGAGGACCCCGCGCGGCCTGCGACGGAGGACCCCGCGCGGCCTGCGACGGAGGACCCCGCGCGGCCTGCGACGGAGGACCCCGCGCGGGCGGCGGAGGAACCCGGTGGTAGGTCCAGGCTCATTTTTTTGGGGGGGGGGTGGCTTGGTGGGGGGGTTGTTTTGGGTGGGGGGGGGGGCGGGGGGGACCGGGATTTTGATTTTTAAAATCTGGTCACCCTAATGTTTCATCCTCGAATAGCCGAGGATGAAACATTTGCTGCTCCTGAGGATGAAACATTTGCGACTAGAGTCTTAGAGTTAGACTCTAGTCGCAAATGTTTCATCCTCCCCTATTAGACACTCTGTGCCGGAGGTCTGTAGGCCAAAACAACAGAAGTCCGGCACAGAGCGTCTAGTTCTGGGACTTCCGGTTAAGCTGGGATCTTTGCCCTCACTTCCGCCGGCAGAGCAGGGAGCAGCGGAACGCAGCAGGGGACGCATCTCTGGGGGCCCTGCCATTACCAGTAACCAAATAACAGTTAACTACAGCAACCATTATCTACTGTTCTGGGGTGCATGGATTTCTAATCCATCATTACTGAGATAAGTGAGGGGGAGCTGGGAGAGGCGAGGGCCTGTGGCGTGCTATGGGTGCCGTTTCCCGCCATTAGAAATAGCGGCAGCCATTTTAATTCACATAAGGAACACCATCTTGCTCCATAGTGCAGACTCCATTTCACCACTATTACTGTTGTGCATCCTTATTAACCCCTATTTCTGCTTATTACCCCTGCCCTTTCCTAAAAGACAGTTACATGCACCATTTTGTGGTTAGTTAGGCTAGTTAACCCCTAATTGCCTGCAGGCCTAACAAGCTATCTATAATTCTATCTTCTGTCACTGCCCCCCTGATGGAGAACCCAAAAAATAAAAAACTAAGGTTAAGTAAAGGAAGTGGTAGTAGCAGTGGCCGACCCTTTCAAGAGACATGGACCGAGATGTATGGCTTTATAGAAAAAAATGGCAGATCATTTTGCGTTCTATGTACTGAAACGGTAGTAAGCAGAACGTGGAATATAAATAGACATTTTGAAACTAATAATTCCCAGCTCTTGGAAAAAAGTGAGGATGAAAGGAAGGAATACATTTCCAGGCAGCTACACTTTTATAAGAGCCAATCTAATTCCATCCTTAAATTTATGAAAGGCTCTACAAATTTAACATCTGCAAGTTTGAGCATTGCTCACTCTATAGCTCAGCATGGAAAAGCGCTCAGTGAGGGAGAATTTATTAAAGAAACTCTCCTAAGATGTGCACCAGTTCTATTTCACGATATGCAGAATAAAGATGCAATTATTAAGAGAATATCTGAGTTACCACTCAGTAGAAATATCATAAAAGACCGAATAATGAGACTGAACACAAACGTACAACATCAATTAAAGAGAGACATAAGGAAGTGTAAATATTTTTCGATCTCTCTTGATGAAACTACTGATGTCACATCACATGCTCAGTTGGCCATTATTGGTCGATATTCTGATGGTCTCACAATGAGAGAAGAGTTGATAAAGTTAGTATCAGTGCCAACAAGTACATCAGGAAGCGAAATCTGTAAGGTTGTTATACAAACATTTCGTGACCTAAGCATTGATATCTCTAAAGTTGTGTCAGTGACGACAGATGGGGCACCAAATATGGTGGGGGAAAAAGTCGGATTTGTCAAATTGTTTACAGAAGCTATTGGACATCCGATTGTGCCTTTTCATCGTATTATCCATCAGGAGGCTTTATGTGCCAAGGCAGGATTCACCGACTTAAATGACTTAATGTCAGTTGTTACAAAAAGAGTTAATTTAATAGCTGCTCGCCCCCTTCACAAGCGAGAATTTTCGGCACTTTTACTGGAGGTTGATTCCACCTACAGTGGACTGCTGATGTACAATAATGTAAGATGGCTGAGCCGAGGCAAAGTTCTTGAGCGCTTTGTGGAGTGCTTTGAAGAAATTAAGGTATTTCTTGACGATAAGGATCTGGGAAACTTTCCTCAGCTTAATGATGATAAGTGGGTCAACACCCTGATGTTTTTTACAGATCTCTCTGTTCATATTAATGAACTGAACTTAAAGTTACAAGGTTTTGGCAAAAGTATTGACGTTATGTTTGGATACATAAAAGCTTTTGAAAGTAAAGTTAAAATTTTCAAGCGAGATGTAGAAACTAAAACTTATAAGTATTTTCCTTGAGTAACAAAGTATTTTGAGAAGGCCAGTGCAGCTGTACAAAATGAAATGGAACTCTTGCATATGAAGTACCAGCATGTTTTAGACTCGTTACTTGACCAGTTTAGTGATAGATTTAGTCAATTTAGAAGTCTAGAACAGGCCATGAAAATAATTAAGTATCCTGACGTAGTAGTCTACAGTAGTTTAGAATTAAATGGTTTCCAATGGATGCAAATTGATGATTTGGAGATGCAACTTGCAGAATTTCAAGACAGTATCTGGGCTCAGGTGTTTGTCGACTTGAGGTCAAAGCTTGAGAATCTGGAAAGGTGCCGCTTGGAGAATCAAGAGGAGTGCCACTACGAACAGGAAATTTGGAGTGCCTGGAACCGACTACCAGACACTTTTAGCACCCTGAAAAATATAGCTATGGCTTTACTCACAATTTTTCCCTCTACATACTTTTGTGAGGCCTTATTCTCAGCGTTAAATAATATCAAAACCAACAAAAGAAACAGATTGACAGATGAAGTTAGTAGCGCTTGCTTGGGCCTGAAGTGTACAAAATACCAACCTTCAATTGAAGATTTAGCCAATGAAATTCAGCAACAAAAAAGTCACTAATAGGCAGGTTCGTTAAAGAATTCCCCCTCCCCCTCACTTATCTTAGTTCACGGCACCCCACACAAGCTAAATAATATCAAGACCAACAAAAGAAACCGACTGACGGATGAACAAAGAAGTCACTAAGCAGGTAAGTTAAATAATTAGTTTTTGGTTTATTAAATACAATTATATATAACAATTATACATTTATGTTATTTAAACTATAAATATCACGAAATAATGTTTTTTCCTCAAAGTGACACACTACCCAAGTTATGCTCAGTTTTTTGGCGAAGTTTGACACACCAAGCTCAAAAGGTTGCCCATCACTGGGCTAAGATATACTTCCCTCCGCTGCCCCATGCGTGTCCCCACAATCACCCCAGTGGGGGAGGCAAACATGCAATTAGGACAGTTCAAGCGCAAGGAAAGGGCTGAGTTTTAGGGCCTTCAGGCTGTCGTCCAGTTTTGCTGTTTATCAGCCTCTCAGTGGAAGCTTTCTCTGGAGCACAAACTTCAGTGGAAATTGAGTCCTGTCGTCTCCCTCCCCCCTTTCTTCTCTGCAGACAGATTGTTACAACTTCATCCGTCTCCTGGTAGAGCTGAATGAGACACACCTCTACACCTGTGGAACAAACGCATTCAGCCCCACTTGCGCTTATGTTGTGAGTGTCTGGAGGAGGGATGGGCAAAGGCCTCCACTTGTAGTCATGGAATACTTCTGATTAAAAGAGGGATCAAAATGTCAGGCCCTCTTGGGGTCCCAATCCGGGTTACTGGGGCAGCAGGGATGAACTGGAGAGATGAACTGCCATCCTGGTTGGGGACCTTCAGGGACTTGGCATGCTAGACAGTATGACCCTGCTGTAGGGCTGGGGCCCCTCTTCGTGGCACCAAGTTGGTGCCGCGTTCCCCCAAAACCCTACTCTTCCACTCCTGCAGGGTCATGCCAGATAACCCCTAGGCCAAGGAGCAAGCACAGGGTCACCCCTCCCCCCTCCCTCCCTGAGACAAGAAAAGATGTAAAGTAATGTAGGGCGAGGAGGAGGAGGAGGAGGAGGCGGCGGCAGCTTGGGGGAAGAAAATAATTTATTTTCCTGAAAGGAAAACTCCTCTCTCTATGGCAAGGTAGTGCAGGGTGTTCCATCGGCCATTCCACTTGCTGGCCTGCCCTCTGCCCAGGCAAATGGCAGCCAATTAGGGGTTGCCATCCACTGGGAACACTCTGGGAGCGGGTCCAGAATGAGGACAGACCAGCGGAAGAGCCGGGCTGCCCTCTCTGTGGCTGGAAAAGTCAGGATAAGTTCCTGACTTTTCAGCCACACATCTAACTGACACTGTGCAAGTTTGGAGCCACCCCAGGGCAAAGAAGACGTCAAGACAGCCCATCCCTGGGGCCTCACTCCAACTCGGAAGGTGCTCCGGATGCAGCGGAACTATCTCCTGCCATGGCTGTGTGCTGGGATCCTGTGAGAAGTGGGGGGCAGGCGAGGATTTGCCATCAGCCTCTTCTGCAGATTCCATGGTGGTGCTAAGGGATCAAATGGCTCTAGAAAGCACACTTTGGAACTGCAAAAGTCCCTGGATATTACCACTCCCCCACCACCACCCTGGCAAAACCATTGCAAGGAGAATAGACTAGGGTACAAGAGGAATCCGTGGGAACATTTCACCAAAAGGGGTTGAGTTTACACAAAAATGAAGAAATGGTATATACAGGAATGCACCACAAGAAGTGTGGAAATGATGCTCAACTTTTTCTTTTCATGAAAAACAAAGAGTTATCTCCGTAGGCACACATTTGGGAAACTGCTTGGGAGGGGGAGAGCAGGGACAGGGAGGTGGAGACAAAACTGAATCTGGCATGATCACAAGCTCGTTCAAGGTCACAGCACAGATAACACACAGCTGGCTCACATGGCAAGAGAGAGCAACTTTGCAAACAAGGGCATTAGTGAAGTAGCATGAGAGGTCAAGGGAGGGTGACCATTTGGGAAGGAGGACAGGGCTCCTGTATCTTTAACTGTTACGATGAAGAGGGAAATTCACCAGGTGCTGCATGCATACAAAGGACACCAGCTGAAATTCCCTTTTCTATACAACTGTTAAAGATACAGGAGCCCAGTCCTCCTTTCCATAGGGTCACCTTAGTTAAGGGAAGGAGGAGATTGCTGGGGAAGGAGGGGGAGTGCGGACAGTGGGCACTGTCTGTTGCTAGTCAGACTTTAGGAACTGAGACCACTCGTGAAGGATGGAGCGGCTGCGTTTTGGGCCACTCTTGGTGAGTGACTCTGTGATCAGTCATCCCAGGCCACGATGAAATTGCTATCCAGGGTAAAATAACCCTTCGAACAACCCATGGATTATGAGGGTGGGTTGTTTTCGAAACACAACCCACCCTGCAGAAAGCTGTCTGGGTTTGGACGATACGGGTTATCAGGGTGGATTGAATTCTGAGAAACGACGAATGATGGGTCAGTGTGACATGCGAACCCAGTCAGTCTGTCTCTCTCAGCCTAACTTATCTTGGAAGGTTGTTGTGTGAATAAAGTGAAGTGTGTGAGAAAGAGAGACACATTTGGAGCACCCTGAGCCCTTTGGAGGAAGAGAAGGATCACAATGTAATATGTAAAGACAAGGAGTCCGTAATGGTATTAGCAGCACATGGGCACATTCCAAAGGAGGGCTTGGTTGTGTACTGACTGAGGGCGGATGGGTTCTCAGGAGGTCAGCCTCACAGCCGTTCTGTTCTGTTCCTTCCATTCATTTATTACATTTCTCTGCTGCCCAATAGCCAAAGCTCTGCCGGCAGTTTGCAATGATTAAAACCCTAAAAACACAACATACATACAAAAAGACAACAATTTTAAAACCATCAATGCTGAATCCCAGGACCCATTAAAAAACTTATGTGCTGTCAAACGCCCAGAGGAAATTCTTAAGCTGGTGCCGAAAAGATGTCAAACAGGAAAGCGTTCCATAATTGGGGGCCAGGACTGAGAAGGCCTTCTCCCTTGTCGGCCACCTGCAAGACTCCCTCTGAGGAGGAGGCACTTGGAGCAGGGCCTCAGTTGATGATGAGCATGGTAAACGAACCATCTCTTTCCTTTCCTGGTCTTGTTAGGATGTGAAGACATTCACCCTGGTGAGAGATGCAAATGGGCAACCTGTGGTCGAGCAAAAGAAAGGTCTCTCTCCCTACGACCCTCGGCACCGGAACACCGTGACCTTCGTTGGTGAGTCACATCTGGAAAGGCCAGGTGGAGGGAGGGGAGGGGTTCCTGGCATGTCACATGTTTAAGCCACCAGTAAAGGGCATAGCCTCAGTGTTCCACAGATGAAAAGAGGGGTATACTTGCATAGCAACCCCGTTCTCGAACTAAAGATCACCCCCTGATGCACAGTCACCCAGGAGACAAAGCTGAAGACCATGCCAGCCACGTTGCCTGTTTTCCACCATCTTAACAGCCAAGCAGGTGTGTTTTCTTGTTTAAAGATCTACTAGAAAAGCATGTCACCCATCTCAAGATCTTTGCACTCTGAGATCAAAGCAATGAGTTTGGTGGGCTCAAGGGACGGGGCCTTCTTCGTAGTGGCCTTCTGCTTGTGGAACTCTGTTCTGCCAGGCCTCATCCTTATAAAGGCCTTCAAGGGGCCCCCTCAAATGTATTTGTTTTCCTTGACCTATAATTGAGTTAGGACTATATTGGGTGCCATTGTGTATATGGTGTTACCTGGTTTTAATTGTTATATTTGAATTTTTATTACTGTTACTGTTTTTAATTATTTTTTGTGGTTTGCCTTTAGTATGGTACCTAAAAGGTGGCTTATAAATGTTTTAAATAAATAAATGTATGTCCTGCAGGGTGTTATCAACATTTCAAACCAGCTTTTCCGAAACATGGTACTTTCCAGACGTAACTCTCATCATTGCCAGCCAGCATGGCTGTTGGCTCAAAATGTGACAGGCTGCGCACTTCGTGTGGCCTTCTTGGTCATGCACATCCCCTGATATGTAGGTGTGCTAAAGATGAGATGTGTTTGTTCCCACTCAAAGATTTGAAGGTTTAGAGAATGGGAACGCTAGCAAAGTCATACCAAGGCACCCCACCACCACCACCAAGAAGGACAATAGTGCCAGGTTTCCGGAATTCTGGGTGAGGAGGGTTGAAGGAGATGGGCCTAATCTCTTGTCCTGCCTCCCTTCTGCAGATGGTGAACTTTACACAGCTACCATGAACAACTTCCAAGGGAGCGAGCCCATCATCTCTCGGACCCTGGGCAGCAAGGTAGCTTTGAAGACTGATAGCGCTTATTCCTGGATACATGGTAAGGGCAGAGCTGGGGCATTTTTGTGGGAAGGGCCTTCATCATCCCCAGTTAGAACTCCCACCATCCATCAGGGCCTGGTCACCCTAATGTGTGAATGGGCTGGTACCCAGAGAAGATGCATCTCCTAGGCAACCAGCTTTCCCTTAGGTCATGAACTGAGGGGCAAAGGGGTCTCATGCCTGGTCCCTCTTTGCATCTCTCTTCCCCAGGTGATGCGGCCTTTGTGGCCTCTTTCAACATTCCGGATGATGACAAAGTCTATTTCTTCTTTGAGGAAACTGCGAAGGAGTTTGACTTCTTTGAGAAACTGACAGTCTCCAGGGTGGCTCGTGTTTGCAAGGTCAGATGCCTCCAAAATCAAGGGTGCTTTTGAGCTGGGGCTTGCCTGGGCTCAGCCCCAGACCAGTTTCCCCTGCCCTGGAAGGTGTGAATGAATTGTTAAACCAAGAGCATGTATGGAGTGGGCTGCCCCCTGCATTCAGTCTGCACATACCTGGGAGGAAGGGGGCATCCTGGCAAGGAACTAGAGCATTGAAGAGTAGCGTCTCAGAGGAGGGAGGCAAGTGGCTGTCAGTGGACACGCCCAGCTCTGGCCAAATCCTGCTGGGACTGCCTCAGCCTGTGCTTCTCGCTCAACAAATGCTCCATCAGGAGTTTGTACTGAAGGGCTGGGGCTGGCCCATGTACTTCCCCCCTTCCTCAGGCCTGTTTCTGGGCATGTACAGAGTGCCTCCCTTTCCTCCCTCCTAAGAGCAGAGGTCACACATGCACTTCCCCAGATTCTGAGAAAACAGCGATATCAGGATAGAATCATAGAATCATAGAATAGTAGAGTTGGAAGGGGCCTGCAAGGCCATCGAGTCCAACCCCCTGCTCAATTCAGGAATCTACCTTAAAGCATCCCTGACAGATGGTTGTCCAGCTGACTCTTGAATGCCTCTTATGTGGGAGAGCCCACCACCTCCTTATGGCCTGGGTTCCATTGTCGTATTGCTCTAACAGTCAGGAAGTTTTTCCTGATGTCCAGCCGGAATCTGGCTTCCTGTAACTTGAGCCCATTATTCCATGTCCTGCATTCTGGGTTGATCGAGAAGAGATCCTGCCCCTCCTCTGTGTGACAACCTTTCAAGTATTTGAAGAGTGCTATCAGGTCTCCCCTCAGTCTTCTCTTCTCCAGGCTGCTTGGAGTCTTTGCTGTGTCAACGTATGGCTAATTTCTCCTTGTGAAGCCTGGTCCATTCACTAATAATGAATAAAAGCAGCACAAGCATATAATCACAAATGTGCAGCCGGGCAGAAAATGCCATGGGTCGCTTCTTCAAGCAGGAGCTTAACCCATGGCTTAACCAAGCCCCCCGCCCCACCCCGCCAGCTGATTTCCCACCAATTGCACCATTGTAGTTGGGGCCACATCGATCTTTCCTCCCTGGTAGTGCGCACACCCCCACCCCCCACCCCTGAGCCAGCATGACATGTGGCCCTGGGGTCCGAAAAGGTCCTGCACCCCTGCCTTAACGGGCCCGGGACGGCTCAGGTGCCAAAAGAGTGGAAGCAACGAAGGAGTTAAGTCTGCCTTGGTTTGTGAATAACAGGTTGGTTTTTCATCTCTAGAATGATGTTGGGGGAGCCAAGGTGTTGCAGCGGAAATGGACCACGTTTCTGAAAGCCCAGCTCTCCTGCATCCAGCCGAAGCTGTTTCCTCACGCTGTCATCCAACATGCCTTTGCTGTCCCACAGCCGGGCGGCGGTGCAGTTTTCTATGGCGTCTTTGCTTCTCAGTGGTAATTTATTATTATTTTATTTTATTTTTGTTTTCAAATTATTTTTAGGCCACCTTTGAGGGTAAAACCCTCTCAAGGGAGCTGTGGGAACCCCTTGTGCTAAGGAAAGGCCTTCACCCTCAGAGTCCACTTCTGGCCCCATGGCAAGCCACGACGAATTAAAGGAAAGTGCCTCCTTGGGTTCTCGTGGGCAGTTGGCTTGTGTCTCTCTTTGCAGGCAGGCCGACCCTCACAGGAGCTCTGCAGTGTGTAGCTTCAGCCTAGATGCAATCAAAACAGCCTTTGATGGGAGATACAAAGACTTCAACAGAGAATGTTTCCGCTGGACGCCATACCTTGGGCCGGTTATGGAGCCCCGCCCCGGCAGCGTGAGTCTTACTTCTGGTGCTGATGGTCGAGCAGCAAGGCTTGGAAGGGGGCGGGCTGTGCCATGGGGTCAGGGTGGGCTTCTGGCTGGGGATGCTTCCAAAATTCCCCTTCTCCAAATTCCCCCCAGTTCTTGGAGCAGAGATGGATGAATCAGTCTATTTCTGGTTTGTGGTTCTTCAGTCGTAAGTCCGTTCTGCCCAATTTCCACATCAGTCTGTAATTTTTTTTAAACAAGAAACCATATGGTAATTCACATTTATTTTCATATGCAATTTTCCATAGAAGATGCTAATATATACATATTTGTACACAATTTCTCCAAAGTTTCCCTTTCTGTTTGCAACATTTGAGCTGAGAACTGCAATGCAAAATCTGGAGACATGCAGAGTCAGAGAGATAGCTGTGTTCTGATTCACACATTAGTCCAGGAAATGTGAATTAGGCTGGGAGCTTGTTTATATGCTGTATATACTCTGTCATGGCTGCACAGTGGCGCTTCATTGCTTGTATGACACAGGCACCAATTCCCAGCCACATATTATTCTCCATGAGGCTGCGCAGTTTCATTGTCTCATTTTACCATATGTTTTTACTTTGCTCTAATGTCACTATGTTTATTTGTGCGTGTGTCGCTGGTGGCTTCTGTTTGGGTTAAGGGAATTGGCGTAGTTAGGGGGTGGATTCCAGTGCGGGGTAGGCGCGAGAATGCAGGGCAGAGGGCAGGCTTCAGGTGAGTGTTTAGTAATGGCCACAATGGTGACATTAAAGTCTCTTTCTGGATCGAAAGAAAGGGCACTTGTTATATATTACACATAAATTCAGTGAACTGTTGCTGCGCAGATACGCAGGTACAGGCATTCAAAGCTATAGTGTTGCGCTGAGTAGCCAGAAAATAAAACACAAAAAAATGCTTTTGGAGGTTTTCAGTCACTTGATATTTGCTGCACATTACCACCGTGTAACAATGGCGCTGCAAAATATCTTGGCTGGATAGCCCAGGCTCATTCCTGCCATGAAACCCGATTGTTGCCGCTTCGCAGCAACGATGTTATGGGATTTGGGGGGAATCAGTAGCAAAAGTGGTGCCCCTGATTTGCTTAAAAAGGTGGGTCAAATGAGAATTCTCCTCAGTCTCATTCTGGAGTCTTGTTTCTAAAGTGGAACCGACATATTAGGAGAAATCATTCTGGTTTTTTTATTTCTGCAGTTTGCGCTGTACAAGGTGCTATCGATGCAAGTGCACTCTGCCTCTACTTCCTTTCAGCTCTTTCGGTGAATTTGTTGCCTTTTCCTCCTTCTGTAGTAGCAGTGGTCATGAGTGCATGGATAAAACGCTGCCCAAAAAGCTGCCTTGAAGGGACTATATATCCTGCTGTCATAGCAAGGTTCATTTTGAATGGTCTTGCCAGTGTTCAGGAAGTGCACAAGTGCACATCAGCAAGACACTTTGGCTCAGTCACACCTTTGACCGCATCAAGGTTGCCCTTCTGCAGTCAGCCATCTGTCTGGGATGCTTTAAAGTGGATTCCTGCACTGAGCAGGGCATTGGACTCAATGCCCTGGATGGCCCCTTCCTTGTCCATGGTTCCATGACACGTTCCCATTGGTGAAGCAGAGGGTGGTGAAATGCCAGCGAACTGGAGAAACTAGAGGATCTGGCAGGCTGCAGGTGCTCCAGTTCTGGAATTAACTGTAGAAATGATCCCGGGTAAGCAGTTTAGGATGAATAAAAGTCCGGGCAGAATGAACCAGAGAAAGTAATTGGATGGGAAGTGATTGGGGGAGGTCTTCTCATACCTACTACTTTGCTGGCTGCAGGTGGGGAGACAGAAGGAGGACAACTCTGTTGGTTGTCCTAGACTAAGGTGGCCAGAAGGCAGATGATCTAGTAGATCACCGGAGGATTTGTAGCCGATTGGCAAGTATTTCTGGCCCCCAGTTGTTGAGTGACAGCAACAACAGAAAGACATGGACGTGGCTAATGGACTTTCTCTGCCCAAACACCTCTTTCTTCTCTCACACATGGAAGATTGGGAAAGGTTCCCTTACTAAAATTGGGTTAGCAAGAGTCTCTAGCATTGGTGTGCCTTAGCCTTCATCCCTCCTCCCCTCTGGATCTCAAAAAGTTAAATGATAGGGCAGATACATTGTATCCCCAGTTCCAATGCTCATGAGCATCCTGTGCTTGACAGACTGCCATTTCATATGCAGATGAGGCTCATTTTGAACTGCTTTGGGCCAGTCACTATCAGTTTAACCTACCTCAGAGGTTCTTGTGAGGATAAAATAGAGAGGAGGCGGACCATGTAAGATACCGTAACTTCCTTGCAAGAGGAAAAAGGGTGGATATAAATGTAATAATAATAGATAAATATGAATTGGACATATCTGGAGGGCACCAGGTTGGGGAAGGTTGCTCTAGTGTATATTTAACATAAAGCACAGACACTTTTTGGCTTCTTAATGAAGAATAGGAGATTCTAGAGGCAGGGCGTAGCTCCATGGTAGAGCCTCTGCTTTGTGTGCAGAAGGGTCCCAGGGTCACTCCCAGGCAGCAGGGGCGTTGCTAAGTTCTTCAAAGATCCGGGGCACAGGCCCATAACACTAATTTGCATCTGCTTATCAAGTTGAAGTGGGGAGTGGGGGGTCCACACACACTTTTCAGAGAGGTAGCACTTCAGAGGAATTTAGGAAGCTGTGAAAGGTTCATAAGGATGGCACATACTTAAATTTTATTTTATTTATTTATTTATAGCATTGTTATCCCACACCTCAGCCAAAAAGGCTCTCGGAGCAGCTTACAATCAATTAGCAAAGAAGACAATCCCTGCCCTCAGCCTTACATTCCAAAAAAGACAAGACATACAAGGAAAAAGGGATGGGGAGAGAAGAGGGGGAAAAGAAAAAGAAATCAAGGAGACGGTTCAGCAGGGCTGGTGGGAAGGCCCTGCTCACCCCTCTTTTCTCCCAGTGGAGGGGCAGACCGACAGCTCCTCCTTCATCCCCACTGGGTCAAGATGATCATTAGCTGTTTGGGGTGGGTGGGTTCTAACTGGAGCAGGCCCTGATGGTCTCTGCCTGCTCTGGCCTCCCTCGCTTAAATCAACTTTATGAGGTGAGGTGGATTTTTCTTGCTTTTTTAAAACAGTAAAACCGATTTAAAAGTCCCAGCACTTACTCAGTCATGATGTTGCATAGTCCTAAATCTCCTTTTGGAATAATCTGAGGTCGGCAGCTACTTAGAAGAAATTAAAATGGAGGGGGAGAAAAATGTTTGTGGAGGCTGATTGAATCCTTTGCTGTGCTGAAACTACTGCAGGAGCCAAAGGTTCCAGTTTGGAGCCAAAAAATCAGATGCTGTGTCAAATATCGGAATTTCACATGGAGCTCTTCCTGCTTTTCCCTCTCCCTCTTCAAAATGTCATTGTGAGCAAGCTTCCCTCTAGTTTAAAAGCCTGGAGCATACACACCATACTTCCTATTAGTCTGCTAAGGGAGCAGATGATAACATCTCCTTAGTAACTGAAAGGCTACTGAGTTTAGAGGGAATAAGTAGGGTTGTATTAAGGTGGATGACAGCAATTGGGGCAGCTCAGAAGATCTGGGGCTTGTGCTCAGGTGGGCCATCCCCTAACAACGCCCTGCTATGCCATATCTTCCCTGGGGATGTCTATACAATAATGCATTTGAAGGGCGTCAGCTTAAAAGCCCACAGCATCACTGCTGCGAGGCTAAACCAATAAAGCTAGACGGAGGCAGGAGAGAGTGTGGGCTATGCAGCCGGAAAAGCCCCCCCCCCCAGCTGCATTCGCATGCTTTCCCATACCAAACAACAAAAGACAGCCTGTGAATTGGCGTCTGCATCATTTAGACAATGCAGTGCCACTGCACAGCCACTCTGGGGTTAATAGAGCTTATAGACACATCCCAGTTATGGCTCGGAAAAACTTTGCCTAAAAAACTGGAGAGCCCTGCAAGCCAGTGGGCAATACAGAGCTAGATGGACCCAGTGTCTGACTCCTAGTGGGTATAATGTTTTGGGTTCTTCCTGCAGTGTTCAGTTGGTTCTTCATCAGACAAAGCCCTCGCCTTCATCAAAGAACATTTCATGATGGATCAGATGATTTACCCAATCCATAACAAACCTCTGCTGGTGCAGCATGAAGTGAAATACACCCGGATTGTGGTACACCAAACTCAGGATATCTCAGGGACCCTCTATAATGTCCTGTTTCTGGGGACAGGTATGTTTTGAATGAGTTGCTTGTGACCTTATTCCTTCAGCTCAGCAAGAAAGGCTGCAACATTTATTCAGTTAATTTAGTTAGATCAAATCAATTTCAAATCATTTGATCAATTTAGAAGTAGGGCGACTGCTGAATTAAATAAATCATGGAGCCTGGTATATACTGAGACTATGACCCCCTCTAGATGGATTCTGTTTGACGCCTGGTTAGCCGATTATGCGCATAATCGCTGAAGCGCTTTATCGTAAATGCTTGTATGCAGGAGGTAATTGAGCACTCAACAGGTGACCTTACCGGTTGTTTCAAATGCGCTTTACAAGTAGTTTATGCGGAGAATCACTTGTTCACATAGTCAAAATGCGCTTTAATGGCAGGAGCAAAATAAAACTCGCTATTTAACGTGCATTCGATAATGCGCATAATCGGAGAGAAAACGCGCCTCTACGCTCAATTTGCGCTCCGTTCTTGTAGAGGTAAATTTTTTAATGTGCCTTGAAAGAGCTTTAATTGCCTCTTGTAGAGGCAGCCAAAGAAAGGTTCGATCAGGACAAGCTGGGAAAGTCTGGAGCAAGTCTGTAAAGACTCTGGCTGTCTCTCTCCGTGTATGTTCATAGGCAAGCCTCCCTAGAAGTTAGAAGGCAGTGGGTGGCCGGGGGTGGGGGGATCTACATGGAGATGCTTTCCAAAGCTGTGTTTTCATCGAATTGGATTTGCTTCTCCGGTGGCACATGCAGCAAATTAAAGTGGGGTAAAGAGACAGACTGTGTGGCAGACTGCGCCAGAAACAGCATTAAGTTTGGCCATATGTGAGTGGAGTCTCGTGGCATCAGCAAGCTTCCTTCTTTTTTTTTTTTAAAAAAAAGGTTATTAAACCTATGCAAAGATATCCTCCGGACAAGCACAGATTTAAACCGACAGGCTTCTCCACCGGTCTCTCTGCCTTGTGCTGAGAAAGTGCAGTGAAAGTCAATGGGAATTACTTCTGAGTAGACATGTTTAGTAGGCTGTATTCAGGGCAGAAGTGGAGATTTCAAATGAAGGAAAGTCATCCCAGAGCAGCGTGCTCAGTTTAAGGCTCATGTGGGGGGGAAACATAGCACGATCATGCGCAAGTCCATTCCTCCAGATGTGACGCAACTTTCCCTTCCTCCTTCCAGCGCTGCACCCGGCGTTGAGGCCAGTTGGGTTAGTTGAGGTTGCACAGACTTCCAGTCTGCACTGAAGCTGGCACAATGGGAAACCCATGGTTGCTGTGGAGAGGGGGGAATGGCAGGTGCCCCAACTGTGTGTGAGGTGCGCTAGCACCACAGAACAAAGAGCTGAATCCTCCTCCTCCTCCTCCTCCTCCTCCTCCTCCTCCTCCTCCCTAGTGCTTCCCTCCCTGCAATCAGCCCCACCCCCCAAAAAACCCATCTCCATACCTGCAAGGCAGGGCTCTGAAACTGGGAGTGAGCCCAATGGACAGAGTTCAGTTCTCTCTCCCCCCCCCCCCCCGGGCACCTCTTGCACACTTCAAATGATATCACCCTTCCTTGTTTTGGGCAGGTCAGAGTGTAAGCAAACAGTTCTGCCAGCCTCGCGTCTAATTTGAGGTGCTGATCTCTGCTGTGCTTCCTACAGACAAAGGTTTCCTTCACAAAGCGGTGGTCATCGGCAGCACAGTTCATATCATTGAGGAGATAGAGCTCTTTGGGAAGCCGGAAGCAGTCCAGAACCTGTTGCTTTTGCCTGAAAAAGTGGGTACCCCTTGTCAGATATTGTCTGCAGCGTTGTTATTAATATTAATAATTCCATTTTCCTGATCCAACAGGCCTTCCAGAGTGGCTAACTGTCCCAAAAGTAAAAATGCACAGATCCATATCCAAATTACTTGTTGATTTGGAAACACTTACAGGCCGGTGTTCAGTTAAAGCAACTCACTTACAGCAACAAATATGGTACAATAAAACTCAGTAGTAAACACCATAGAAAACTGCCAGACATGGCAGCATGAAGAAAAACCTGCAGAATCAATATAAAACCGGGAAATTAAACTGAGCCCTGGTGACATGCTGCTCAGCCATGGCAAATAAAAAATTATTCCCCTGGAGATCCGATGTGGGACCTGAGTCCCCTCTACAAGAGTTCGCTTTGACGCCCGATTCTCCTATTATGCGCATCTCCTGATAATCGCGTTTACGCCTAATACCTACACATGAGAGTGTTGAAGCGCAGGACCAGGCCCTATGCAAGGCGATTTAAAAGTTGTTTACATGCGGAGAATTGCATGCAAATGTTGCTGAAAGTAATGCACTTTGTCCCAGAAAAACTGCCCAAACAGGTTCCCTCCCTTTATTCTCCCCGCCCACCAGAATCTCCCGCCTTTGGTTACCTGGGTTACCTGCTAGTAATGACCTGGTTAACCTGTTCGGCTACCTCTCTCCCCTCCCATTTCACCCGAAGTTGTCCCCCCTCCCAGAACTGCTCAGGAGTAAATGGGAATGTGCCTCATAAGTTTCCCCCTCCAGCACCCTTTGAAAACTTATTTTTAGTAAGGTCTGCCTCTCTTCCCCCCCAATTGCCATTTTAAGTGAACTGCTCAGGAATAAATGAGAACATGCCTCACACACATGCACGCCAAAACAAACGGGGATGCTGCTTCGTTCCTTCCCCCTCCTCTTCCCAGCGAGCTCAACCGTTGTAAAACATACACATGCACACACAAACACAGAGCTCATGTCAGGAACCCAGCAAGAAGTGAGGGGACAATATGTCTAAGCTGATCACTAATTATGCGCATATCCGCACATCCTTCCTACCCCCTTTGCTTCTCGTGAAACCACCTCCATCTGGCCCCGTGTCTCCAAGTAAAAAATATTCCATCAGGGTACTTCAAAGAAACTTTATTTTCGGTTCACGTTGGGTCTCCTCTTCCTGGAGCTTCCATCCAGGGAGACGGAGAACAAGGAGGAAGTTGCCAGGAGGAGACAGGAAATAAAACTAAACGAAAAAATGGAAGGTTTTCCCAGCGAAGGGGCAGTTCTATGCATGACATCACAACCACAGTCCGCCCACTCTGATAGTTAATGCGCTTGAACAGCAATTGTTTACACGGACATAAGGCGCTCTTACTCCTGCGGTAAATAAAACTCGCTATTTAACGGAAATTCGAAAATGTGCATAATAGGAGATAAAAAGCACCTGTACTCCTCATTTGCGCTCCTCTCTTGTAGAGGGAAAATCGGTAATACACCTTGAAAGAGCTTTAAATCGCTCTTGTAGAGGCAGCCCTGGTGAGCTTTCCTGGGTGGGGAGAAGCATTTTACATTTGAGGAAGCCCTTTCCCCTGTTCACCCACCTTCTTATTTTGGGTGGCCGGGGGAGGGCACTGAGAGGCGGGTCTCTGTTGATTGCCGTGTTTGGGTTGTTCATGGAGGAAGCAGTGGATCTTTAGGTATCAAGGCCCAAAGCCAATTGAGGCATGAAAGATAATCTCCAGCAGCACTTTGAATCATGCCCAGAAATGTACTGGCAGCCAGCACAGCTATAACCTAATGGCTGCATTTGGAACTAACTGAACTGAAAAAGACTAAAAAGCAATCACTGATAAAAGCAGAAGGCAATGCTGGCAGACATCATCAACAGCTCCTGGAAGAGACTGTCAAGCATCGTCTCAGCCAAAGGATTGCTTAAAGGTTCATTTCAGGTGGGGCAGGTGAACTCCTTGAGATTGTGAACCCCCAAACCTGAGGGCCACTACTGAAAAGACAGTCTCCTGTGCCCCCACCCGCTGCCTCAGCAGTGGTGTCGGGGCCATATAGAGCGGGGCTGCAGGGAGGTTCATGCGAGGCAAGGTGACCCATCCAAGTTCCTGGGCCAGGTGACCTTTCCAAACGCTTTTCAAGGGCAGCCGCTTGTGGAGTCGTCAGAGCTGGATGTGTGGTTAAAGCTTCAGTCGATTGAGGGTATTGGTCAGGGCCACATGGAATTGATGGAGCTGCCAATTCAGGGCTCATTCGGTTGTATTCTGAGACTTATTTCAGTTCTGGTGTGTTTCCATGAGTACTGCAACAACTAAGTGATCACCTTGGGTGGTTTGTTCGAGTCAAGATGTAAAACTTAGGCTCATTCCCCCCACTTTTTCACTCTCGTTGCCCTCTTAGGGTTGCAAGGGGGCTGTCTTCACTGTGCCGAATTGGTGCTGTGTTCCCCCTAAACCCCACATCAAGATGGGAGTACTGGATTTCCGGTGGTCACCCAGGAACTGGAGCTGTCCCCCCTCTTCCTGGCTTCCAGAAAGCCCCCAGAATCTACCACAGAGCAAGGTCAGATGGTGGAAGAGCCGGGGTGACCTTTCTCCACTGCTTCGCAGAAAAGCCCAGGAGTGGCCGCAAATGTGTGTCTGCGTCATCTTATAACTGATGCAGCGTACATTTGAAGCCACTGTGGGGCTTTGAGCCCCCATGCAGAAGTTATAGGAAAGCCACAACTATCCAAATTCCCTGTCCCAGTCCGGAGGATGAGGGGGGTGCATCCTGGCCTGGGGCTGTCAGCAGCCAAGTGCTGCGCCTTCTCTCCTGAAGGCAGGCTGAGCACCTCCAAGGTCACACTGCCCTTCCTGCCTCGAAGTCCCAGGTGTTATTTCCCACCACCCTCCTTTCTCTTTATTTCCTCACGCAGAGAGAGGCAGGCGCCCCTCCCCTTGAACAATTTAGTTCATTGACATCTGCTTTCCTTGCCCTCTGCTGGCCCAGGGTGATGGGAGCTGGGGAAGCCTGGTTTAAAATATACTCAGTGGGCCTGTTCAGATGACACGCTAAGCCATGGTTAGGCTGCTAACCCTTTTGCAGCAAGTGGTGAGTGAGCGTGTTTAAAGTGTGGTTAGGTAGCCACCATGATTCACATGACACGCTAAGCCATACTGTTTAGCTCAAAATGCTTAATGTGTTGTCTGAACAGGGTCAATTCGTGGGCTAAATGTGCAGGTAAATATAGCGCTCTTAAACTTTTAAGTGGCTGAACTTTAATGCCTCACGCTCATCGCCAGGCATTGTGGCAGCGATGCCTGCAAGTCCATGTGCGGAAGGCCTTTGTTATGCTTGCCTTGGGCGGGGCTGATGGAGGCCTCTTTGTGCTTTCTTAGGGGCTCTTATACGTGGGCTACTCCAAGGAAGCCTTGCAAGTCCCGTTGGCCAACTGCAGCGTGTACGCAACCTGCGCCGACTGCGTGTTGGCGCGGGATCCTTACTGCGCCTGGGATCGAAGCAATTGTAGGAGCACTCGGGAAGCCACAACAGGGAAGTGAGTACCTGCGGCCGGGGTCTTGAGCCTCTTTTGGCCCGAGGGCCGCATTCAGCTTTGGAGAAGCTCTCGGGGACCAAAGACAAAAATGGGGCAGCGCATGGTAGCTTCAGGCTCTTCCTGCCCGTCACGAAGCCTTTGGAGGGGCATTCCAGCCTTTCAGAATGGAGGGGGGGGAACTGCACGGGAGCCAGGAAGGCCCCTCCTGACCTATAGGGTCGACTCTCAGCGCCCCTAATTTGCAGAATCAAGGTAGCAGCCCTGGGAAAGCATGTAGGAGATGAAAGGATAGGAGGGCAGGCGGACTAAGGACTGCTTTAGGACAGTGGGTGCACCAAAGGATCACCAAGGAAAGGACGTGGCCTGGCTCCAGGATCCCTGGAGGGCTGCCTGCTCTCACCTGAGCCTCCCCGGCAGCTGAGCTCATCCTTGGAGGTCCTACGCCAGGCACTTTCCCCAGTGCAGGTTAGGTGGCTGGCACTGGCAGCTGTGGCAGGGCCTTTTCTGTGGTGGTGGTGGTGGTGTCCCTCCTGTGGAAGATCCGCTGCCCGGCACCTCCTTGAAGTGCTATGCAAACCAGCCCTCTTTAGGCAAATTGATCAGTTGCACTTTTTAAGTGATGCTTTTATTTGTCCACGTAGAACTTATCATACTACTGTTTTTATGAGATTTTGTTGAGTTACATTGAACCCCAACTATGTCAGAAAGTCAGCATATGCATTTAAAACACACACATAAGATATATTCTTTTTAAGAGGAGGTTAGTCAAATTCATAGAGCTCCATCACACCAGCATTTTATCATATTCTTCGCATTGGTGAAATGGTTTGAAGGGAATTCTTTTTTTACAAAAATCCTAAAAAACCAAGGGATGAACCAATCTGACTCAAACTTGGCAGGGCTAAAGCCCTCCTTAAGACCTACCACTGTGCCAAGTTTCATCTCATTATCTTTAAAAGTGAGAGAGCTGTAAGCATTTTGGTTAATTCCCACAGGAGCTCCAAGGAGCGAGGGAGGAAGGCCTCCATGTCGATCACAATGTCCATCAACAACAAGAACCAATGAACTGGAGGGGGAAGGAGAAGGGGAGGGGTGGGGTGGGCTGGACGCAATAGCAGCGGGAGAGCAAACAAGTGAAAAGAGAGTATAGCAACGTTAGTGAAAGGGACAAGCGCTTGCTGAGCTAATGAAACAGAGGTCAAACTTGTAGGTGCCTGCCAGAAAAAAAAGTAGTATAAGGTGTTTCCAGATAAGACTTTTATTGTACAAGTCACTCTGTCTTCTGGGGTGCCTGGCCACTTCGTCCATCTTTTTCCTTACCAGAAAAAAATCCCTTAAGGAAGAAAAGGCAAAATAAGGTGCCCTTTGATTGTTAGTGAGTGGATCCCTCTGTCCGAAAGAGCCCTTAGTACCTGTTAGCCATGAATCCCAAAGCAGGGGGAGGGGGGACTATGTGAATCTGTTGCAACAAAAATAAGAGAGAGACCAAATGTATATCAATACATGATCAGTTCAGAAGATCATTAATAAGTAATTATTATTAGAGGCCTTCAAGAGGCAGCTGGACAACCATCTATCAGGGATGCTTTAAGGTGGATTCCTGCATTGAGCAGGGGGTTGGACTCGATGGCCTTGTAGTCCCCTTCCAACTCTACCATTCTATGATTCTATGATAATTACATTTCTGTACTGCCCAATAGCCGAAGCTCTCTGGGCAGTACAGAACAATTAAAATCACAAAATACAAACATAAAATACAATATAAAATTTAAAAGTTTAAAATGACAGTATAAAGTAAAACCAGAATAAAACCTAGCAGCATTACAGAGGTTTAAAATACAATAACAGATTTAAAACAACAGAACTAAAAGACTAGGAGGCCTGGAAAAATAAAAAAGATTTTCACCTGGCACCGGAAAACGCACAACATAGGTGTCAAGTGAACCTCTCTAGGGAGCTTGTTCCACATCCGGGGTGCCACAGCAGAAAAGGCCCTCCTCTTGGTAAGCCACCCACCTCACTTCCCTTGGCAGGGGCTCACCGAGAAGGACCCCTGAGGATGATCTTAGGGTCCAGGCAGGTACATAGGGGAGGAGGCGTTCCTTCAGATAACCTGGCCCCAAGCCATTTAGGGCTTTGAATGTTAATACCAGCACTTTGAATCAGGCTCGGACATGGACTGGCAGCCAGTGAAGCTGGAAGAGGACTGGCATACTATGTGTCGTGAGTCCCCTCCGGCATTCACCTGTGCTGACAAACTGACATGGGACACCAAATCGATGAGACTTCTTTTATCCAGGGAAATCTCATGGTGAAAGCTTAATGGTGACACACTTCAAAAATACTTAAAACAGATTGATGGTCAGAAAGCTTTAGGCATCAAGATGATGATGATGATGATGATGATGATTACATTTTTCATAGCGCCACCTCACCATTTCTAGCATCATGGCGCTTTACAATAATACATAAAACAATTTCGATTAAGAACCCTCAACCCACATTCAAATTTAAACCACCCCTCCCCCAAACTCTTGTGAAAATAAGAACCGCTTACAGAGGCGTTTAAAACAATTGACGGTGGGAGCGTGTCTAATCTCCAGTGGCAAACTGTTCCATAATCAGGGGCCAACCACTGAAAAAGTCCTGGCCCCTGCACATTCCAAATTGTAGCGGGGTGCAATCAGGTTACCCTGCCCTTGAGAGCGGGTCTGCCAATGGTGGGACACAGGAGCAAGGCGAGCGCTCAAGTAACCAGGGCCCAAGCAGTGCAGGGCTTTGTACATAGCTCATAAATCCTTGTAGCATACCCTAGCAGCCACCAGCAGCCAGTGGAGCTCTTGAAGCACCGAAGTGATAGAGGACCACTTCGGAAGCCCCTTGACCACAGTCAAAATGCTACTTACTACAAGAGAAACCTGGTTTCCCAGATGCCATCTCAACGATTCCAAAAACGGGTTCCAAACCCGACCAAGGGAGGGGGAAGATTCCTGACATGATCCTTCAGGCAACCACAGTGGGGAATTCTTGAAAGGGTTAACAAACCATCCCAAGGGAGCTAGACCAAATGTGGCCACACGTTGGTAACTTAGGGAACCTGGCCGAGGCCTAAACAAGATCATGGGGTGGGTAAAAGTCTCAGGCATAAGACCACCCCTGCAGTTCCGGGGAAACTCCCTGCCACCTGAATCTGGCAGAGAAAAAGTCCAAAGGTCAATCCGAGCCTGCCGTACGCTGAGCCGACCACAAACACACAAGACTCACAGTACTTTTCATGGCACAGGCCTTAGAAATCAAAATCCAAATAGAAGAGAATCCATGTGCAGAGTGCTTTCAAAGTCCCAAATGGTGATGGATCAAAACAGGGAAGGATTTCAGGCCATGTGCCCAAAGATGTTTTTAGCAAAGGCCTCGCTTTTGCTCCAGCTTACAAAGGGATTTCAGGCCCGGTCAAAACCACTTGACAGACAGGGGCTTGGCCCATAACTCATGCCCGTGTCCAAACAGGGCGGCACTGCTCAACCCACCAAGATGATGCTACAATCGGAGTGACTCCTTCAACAAGGGCCCCCACCTTTCTAAAACACATTCAGTTCCCCAAAGAAGTCTAACAACTTCAAAGCTAAGACAGGGAGTTAGTGAGCTGCTCCCGTAAAAACTCTAGAGACAAGCTTGCTTGCACAGACATTCCAAACTAGTTCTAGTTCTAATTAAATCTACCTATAACCAGCAATCCTTATACCTGATAGCATGATCATATTGCCCTATCCCCGTTATCATCCTCATTGCCCTATTTTGGACCAGCTGAAGTTTCCGGATCATTTTCAAAGGCAGCCAAATGTTATAACGCATTGTAGTAATCCAGCCAAGAGGTTGTCAGAGCATTGTCTTTCTTGCTATGCTAAACTGCACAACTTTCAGTGTGGAAGAAACGGATTTGTGATGAAAGCTACATGGGACTTCTGTATTCAGAGGCAGGAATTCAAAGAAAAACATCAGGAGTTAAGCTATTGCCTTCATGCTCTGCATGGAAGCAGGATCCTGGGCAAGACAGAGCTAGCTTGCTCTGGTCCAGCAGGGCTTTGCTTAGGGACTTTGTTGGTGCTGTCATGGAGGGTGCTGGTAGAACCAGCATCTTGGCTTGAGGTGTTCCTTCTGTGAAGCATCCCAGAGCTGGATTCTCCCCCACCCCACACACCTCAACGTTTCTGAGCTGGACTTTGAGAGCAACATCATGCAAATCTCTCGATCTTCCTCTCATAGACATTCAGGACTTGCAGTAGGTTCAGGAACGGCAAATGGTTGTCTCCCTGATTTATAATTCCCTTGTGGTACTCTCTGCCACAAGATGGTCACTAGCTTACATGACCTTTTAAAAGGAAAAAAAAGTACACACATTCATGGAGAAGTCAACTGCTATTACTCATGATAGCTACATAGACCCTCCATGCACAAAGGCAGTCAACCTCTGAATAGCAGCAGCTGAAGACAAGCCACAGAGGTCAGCTGTTGGCTTCATGCCACCCTTGTGGGCTTCCTGCAGGCTTCCGGCTGGCCAGAGTTGGGGACAGGGATGCCTTTGTCTGATCCCACAAGGCTGTCCTTAAAGTCTCCTGTGTTCTCCCTGTTTCTAGGAGTGAGTGGATGCAAGATATCGCGATGACGAAGCCCAGCTTGGGATGCGAGCGCAACGACGGGAAGTCCAGAGCTTCGCCAGTATCCAGGAGTGACCCTGTGGGCATCTTGACAAAAGGTTCAGTATAACCTTCCGGGGCATGATGGATGGCCCCAGGGTTATTTCCATCCCAGAACAGATGTCCTTGTACTCTGAGGCTGCTTGTGGTTCTGTGAAAACAAGGCCTTGGAAAACGAAGTGTCCGTTTGCTAAAAGCGGGCACACATTTCTCTTGAGAGGAACATGGGGCAAAAGGGCTGGAGGGCCGAGGCATCTCGCGGGGGCGTCGTCACCAAAATGCAGTAGAACGGCCTCTTGAAACTGACACCTGCAACCTGCTGAGGATTTTAGGGTCCTTTTAGGAAAAAAGAGAGTGTTGCTAGTCTGTTTGGGCCAGATTAGAGGGCAGTGATCTGTCTATGCTAGAGGGGTTGGGAAGGATGCAGGAGAGCAACCTGTTTGTTTCTCTCTCCCATGCGCACATGCACGCACACGGTGTTCCAGATCCCACCCCTTGGATGTGAATCCTTTGAGTGCAATCCTATGCATGTTTAGACAGAAAAATGTCCTTCAGCTCCCAGCATGCCCCAGTCAGCCATTCTGGCTGAGGCATTCTGGGAATTACGAGACGTGTATCTGTCTAAACGTGCATAGGACTGTGCCCTGAGTCTCCTTTATATCTTGACTGCAAACTAGTGCACTTACATACACTGATGAACATGAAGGCGTCATTCAGTGTGCAAGCGGGCCCATGAAGTGACTCTTGAAGTGGGAATAGGGGTGGTGTTCTAAGTCCAGACCAAGCGTGACCCCCATGTTACTTGCCAAATGCGAGAGGCCGTGCAGTACAGCTGTGTTGCTTGTCTTTGTTTCAGTGCTGAGCGTTCCACTCTACAGCATGGTGAGGCTGCCCTGTCCCCAGACCTCGGCCCTGGCTAACTACTCATGGAACTATCCCAAGATGAAGATGCAGGACAGTATGGTCAGGGAGAATGGCAAGGCCCTGGTCATCGTCGTGCAGAAAGACACGCTGGGCACCTACCAATGCTGGGCCAACGAGAGTAGCTGCCAATACCTAGTGGCCCAGTACCAGGTGCGCTCCGCCGGCCACGTGGAGGCACGGCACACCTACTGGGTCCAGTTTGTCAGCGTGACGGTGTTTCTGACCATGACCTTAGCAGTGGCCCTGGCAGTGGCCTTCTTCACCTACCACAGCCAGCTGAAGGCAAAAAGCAAAGTGCAGGCGTGCAGCACCCCCGAGGCCAGCAAACCCTCTGGGCAGGACAAAGTTCTCCTCAATAGCAACCAGAACGCTCCCCAAGGGAACGAGTCCCAGATGCAGGGACTTGGCCAGGAAGTGGCTGGCAGCTCCAAAGCCTGCTGCGTCCAAGTGGATGGGGCTTTTCAGGATATAGATGCTGAAAACAACCGCTTGAACCCCAGCGTGGCCAACGGCGAGGTCTCCAGAGGGGCCGTGGCCGTGAACGGAATCTAGCCTGATGTTGCTGGGAATTAACTTTTGATTGAACATCAGCCGGCAGGCGACCTGACCAGCACCGATGGCCTGGTGCTACTGTGGCTGCTCCAGAGCACCACCAGGAAACACAGAGTTACCTCTGATTTCAGTGTTTTGTCTCCTAGTTTTGTCTGTACGATGCCACGTAAGCCAGAAACTGATGCCCTGAAGCTGGATGAATCCTCTGCACTCACGCGTCTTCTGGCCCCTGGCCCCACCTCCATGCTGCCTTTGTAGATAAGGGTCCTGAACGGCAACCGTTCCACTGCAGTGCCTCCACACATCCACCCGTAGCCAAATCCAGAATTCCCCTTGTAAAATGTTTACAGAAATCAGAGGACGAATGAAGCCCGTCTCCAGCACTGTCTGGTTGGGAGGTGCTCAGGAGTAGAGATGGGTACATGGCGGGGTGGGAGGGGCAGTCAGGGCTCCGCTATTTGTTTAGGACTTGTTCAGTGGTGTTCCTGTTGAGATGCCTCCGTGGGATGCTGTCTGTTGCTACCTGGGCTTCCTGCATCCCGGATGTCTGGAAAAGGAAGGGAGATGAGAAAGCCATGGATTTGACTGAGCAGTTCTTAGCTCCCAATGCAGCAAGGAGAGGCATTCAGCAATAGAACCGGCAGCCCAGGGAGGCTAAGGGAGGTAGCAGATTATGAGTGTGGCTGGCCTGACCCATGGGGTGCACTCTCTCTTCCCTGAAGTTCCAAGGTGGCTCCTGGACAAGGAAGCCCTGTGGGGGAGGCCTGTGGGGTTTTGTGAACTTCCAGTATGTGATTGTGCTATGGGGTGCCGGGGGCATGGGAGGTGTTTGGAGGCCTTCCCGAGTCCCGTGGTGAGTGCTTCCACCTCTAAGGAGTTGATTCGTTCTCACGCTTTCAGAACCCAAAGGCCCATTGACAGCAGGACTCTGTGCATGGTGCGTGCACTTTTCTTAATGAATATGCCTGAGCCATCCCAATTCAGTGCTAAGAAAAACGGACTCCTGCTTCTTTGGCTAACTTCTTTTTGACATCTTTGCTGATACGTTTGCTATTTATGGTGGTTTCTCGGGGGCGGAGAAGAACTATGCAAGGGCTAAAGTGCCCCCGGCAGCCTGTCATGTCCTGGAAACCTTGTTCCATGCCCCCTCTGGCTTTTGCGATTTCCACAGCTGTCACTCCCACATTTGCAAGCATCATGACGAAGACCACCTCCCCTATCCTGACCCCCTCCAGGTGTGTTGTACTGCAATTGCTATCATTCCCAAACACTGGCTGGGAATGATGGGTATTGCAGTACAACACATCTGGAGGGGATGAGGTTGGGGAGGTCTGGATGAGAACCTTTGTGTGTTTTGTGTGTATTCAAAATAGAAGCTGTGGTTCTTTGGAAGACGCCTCCTCCACTCCATAGCACATTTTCTGTCCCTGCCTTGTTCCCGTGTTTCTGCTGCAGCAGTACTTACCATGCTGAGGCTGTTTTAAATCGGTGCAATGGCTTCTCCCCACATTGAGTAATTTCCACCACCTTTCCAGTCCCGTCAACCCCAACCCGCCGGTTCCACAGGCGGCAAGCTGCTGAAGTGCTCTGCGTGGTCACTGCCACCCTGCAGAGCAGTTTTAATGGCTCAGCTGATCCTGAGGCTACTGCAATAGCTTGTCCTTTCTATGTCCTTTTTTAAACCCGCAAAGGACTTCAAATATGTTTGCTCTCACAACAGCCCTGTTGAGGCATGTCACTATTATTCTTTGTTCATGGAAGGAGCTTGCCTTCGGTCCGCTCAATATGGTGCCTTGTGGGGGATGGCGTTTCCTGGGACAGAGGCTGTGGGACCTTTTCAGTCTGTGATAATGGACTGAACTGCAGCCTTATGTTTACCAGGCCTGCACTTCCCTCTTGCCCAGTGCTACACTTTGCTAAAAGGGTGTCATTCTGTCAGATGGAGGCCTCCCTCTTTTCTCCGCCCTCAAAATCTGGGGAAAGCTGTGGGTTTTGGAACTGATCCCTTCCCCTTCAATAGAAACACGTGTCTCAAACTGTTCCTGTTTCAACATGTGTTGCTGCTGACCTCTAGTGCACGAAATGGCAATCGCATCAACCTTCAAAGCTGCCTCGATCCCACGCCCTGCTCTGGAGGCCTTGATACTTGGAAACAAGTTTTATCTGAGTTCTAGGCCTGCTTTGTTTCACTGCAGTTGTCACAGGCATGCAAAACTACTTGCAGTATTCCTTGTTTTTAAAATCACGTCATTTCGTATTGGTTTAAAAGAAGCATAATTGGAATCGGAGGTGTTCAAGGCCCAGAAATCAAGGTAGAACGCAATCACGCTGAACTTAGCAACGTGAGTATGGCTTGTAGAGACTTTAGCATCTTCATGTATTACACTGTAGCAAAAGCATGGGGTTTCAACAGCCGGTGTGTTTCGTAGACTGTCGGAACCAACGCCAGGCCGAAACTGACCATACCTGCATGGTGCATATCATCGCAAAAAGGTGTTTGTCACACACTCATCACCCCTTTAGGTGTATTCTTAAAATATCGTAGGCTTACACTAAAAAATACGGTATGTGAAAAGGACCTAAGTTGCAAAGACCTTTTTGCTTATTACAAGCAAACAGCAGCCATGAACATCTTCTGTACACACTGTGTGTGTGTGTGTGTGTGTGTGTGTCATTGTATGCACGATGTTCTTAACTGGAGTAGGATCAGCACCTCTCTCAAAAGAAGGGGGAATCCCATGAATTCTCAGTTTCACCGACTAATTAATTGAACCATTTACCAGTATAGGGTTTACCCACTGAGTTGAGAAAAGGAAGCAATGTTGTCTTCAGAAGTTGTGTTTGTTTTTTAAATCAACCAAGTAGTGGCCTAGACTTTTATTAGGTTCATGGCTGTATGTGGGGGAGGGGATACCAGCCTTTCTCTCTCTTCCCCTTCATCCCCTCCTTCTGAGGGATGAGACATTCATCAGCATGTGCGTGTCTGCAGAGAGGAGGGGGGTCACCTCCCAACTATAATGATGCACATAGATTTTAAATGTACCTATGGGGAGGTTTAAGAATGGCCGATGGCAAGTTCCCTTCTTGCTCCTTGAGCAAATCTCCCTGATCCTCATTTTACCAAGGGGAGGGATATTTTGAACCCACTGACAGCCACCAAAAGTGGTTTTAAACACCTTGCTGACATGTCAAAGGCTGGAGAGAGAGAAAATAATTATCAAGTGAGCTGCAAATAGTTTGAATAAGGCTTCACTTCCTATTTTGAGCCCGTTTGACCTGAGGCAGAAGTAGGAATATACATGCCATGAGCAGTGAATATCCTGTTCAAACAGATTGCATGCATAAATAAATACATCTATCTCTATCCATTTGATCCCTTATTGGAGTTAAATACCGTACATGCACACCAATGGGTTGTTTTGGCGCTTTGTTACTCATGTTTATAAGACTTAAAAAAAAAAGATGTAAATCTTCATTGTTGTTTATACATACTATTTTTATTAAAAAGTGTGATGTGCAGTGGTGTTGGAAGTGGTTAATAACTCTTTATTGTTGCATCTGAAGTTAAACATAATGCTCTCAGGCCAGGTGCACAACTGTCAGAGGCAATTCCAGGCTCTTTTTTTTCGCTTTCTTTTTTCCTTTCTTTCTCTTTCGTACCTCCAGATCTGCACCCAGTTAGATTCCTACCAGAGTTCTTGGGGGCTTGAATGGCAGTTTCAGGGTTTTAGCAACCTTCCTCTCTGGGTCTCCAGGGGAAGAACAAGTAAACTCTCTTCTGAGGGGCTAGAATCAAGGGCATGGGGTAGTTTTTGCTTGGCTTGAGGGTTTTTAGCTCTGCCCCCCTATTCCATCAGTCTGCAGCTCTGACCCAGTGCATGCTGCCTCAGCACTGGTCCTATCCTGCCATTCTGCCAGGGTCCAAGGCTGTTTAGGAACAGCAGTCCCTTTACTCATATTTTGTAATAGGGTGAAGAAGCTACATGGGAACTGACTTCCCAAGAAGTGTATCAGGATGTGGTTAAAAATGCCCTGGTTACAGCCATTTCCAGGTGTCCAGACAAAAATAGATCCGTGCATCAAGCATATGCAAAATGCAACTATTGCTCTTTTCTCAACTAGCTGCATAGCTTAAGCCAGAGCAGGAATTAAATTCCTTTGATTTAAGGAATGTTGGACATGCACACAATTCTATCGAATTTGCTCCTTCACAATTAGACATTCCCTTTCTCCCAGGGAACTGAAAGGATCTACAAAGATAATTCTCTGCTGCCCCAGCAAACTGCAACCCCCAGGATTCCTTGACAACAGCCATCCCATAGTCCACCAGACCAGCTTTCCCCAGTTTGCTGCCCTCCAGATGTGTTGGACTACAACTCCCATTATTCTCAGCTGGCATCAGTCTCCACAGCAAGATCCAAAGCTCCAGCCCTGAAATTCCATGTTGGGGGGGGCAGGGAGCTTTGGGTGGAGCCTGGCGCATGCATGTGTGCAACCTGTTTTTCTAAAGATTGGATAAGAGATAGACTTTGCCTGTTTCTTCTTTCTGTTTACACCTTGAAGTCTATCAAAGTTTCATGCCAAGACTCACTTTCAGGTTGCTAATTTCTCTTATCAACATACAAACCTTTCATTTCCATTTGCCTTAAAACTAGAGTGCCTGTTTCCCCTCTTTCCGTACATTGGAGGGAGAGAAATCCTACTTTAGACAAGCACAGAGAGGGGGAAGGTTGGACTAGATGATCTTGCTAGCCCTGCAGCTGTCTCTTTAAGAACCAGAACTAGCTCCCAGGCTTATGCTTCTGGCAGCATCCCTGTTCTCTTCTCAGCAGCCATTTTACGTGTGGGCAAAGAGTGGCATTGAGGTCAAGTCCCATAGAGAGAGAATGTGTGGAGTTACACATTCTAAACATTGGTATTGAATTGAAAGTCGTCATAGCCATCCCTGAGGTGAAAAACCTATATAGACTTTGCACTGGAAGTCTGTGTGGGATGCGAGTTCAATCGTCTTTTGCTAAAGGCTGAAGCCAGATGCTGGTGACTTTTGAGTTTTATATTTTTTTATAAAGTGGGGAATCAGCCCTTGTGCATTTCATCCCACCCCTAGAGTTTTATTGTGAGCCAACTTGAGCATTAATTTTAGTGGGAAAATGGGATATAAATTTAATAAATAAATATGTACAACCTGAAACCTGCATGGCACATAGTAAAGCCTAATCCAATTACAGGTGCAATCCTATGCATGTTTAGACAGAAAAAAGTCCTACAACTCCCAGCATTCCCCAGCCAGCAATGGGAGTTGTAAGACTTTTAAAAAAAACATGCATAGGATTGCGCCCTGAGCCTCTCATCTCTTCCTACATGTCATTTTAAGACAGTGATAACATGCAGACTTCACAGCTACAACATCAAGCCAACTTTCTTCCTTCGCCTTTACTTAACATCCAGCCAGATGAAGAGCCCTAGAGAACTGTCCAGGTATGTCCATCTATCAGGGATGCTTTAAGGTAGATTCCTGCATTGAGCAGGGGGTTGGTCTCGATGGCCTTATAGGCCCCTTCCAACTCTACTATTCTATAATTCTATGAACTCAAAAGTTTGTTCACACTTTTATGACATGTTGGTTGGTCCTAATAAAGATATTGACTGACAGTGGATGTTGTACTTTTCACATGTATGAACATGGCATCTTTCAGTTTTGGTATTCCATCTTTTCTTCCCCAACAGGTTTCTTTTTTCTTTTCTTTTTATGGTAAGAGAAAAGACAGAAGTTGCAGGAAAACAAGTGAGGGTTACAAACTGAAGGTGACATTGCTTGGACCCCCCCTGTAGAATTGAATGAGGCAGGGCAATTCCACCATAAAAGGTTTACTGAAAGCACGCTAAGGATGCAATCCTATGCATGTTTAGACAGCAAAAAGTCTTACAACTCCCAGCATTCCCCAACCAACAAGTCTGGGGAATGTTGGGAGTTGTAGGACTTTTCCTATCTTAACATGCATAGGATTGTGCCCTAAACATTTTGTATCTTTCTATGAAATCCAGAGATGTCCTCCTTTTCATAGGGTCACCCTAGCAAAAACAGCTCATTTGAAGTACCATGCAGGGCTCAACAATCCACTTGAATGGCCCCTTGTAGCACAACTCTGCGAAATAAGCGGGCCTTCCCCAACCTGGGGATTATGGGAGCTGTAATCGAACACATTTGGAGGGCACCAAATTGGGGAAGTCTGAAATAAGGCCTAGTTTTGGGGTGGGTGACGCTAAAATTCTTAATTTTCCCCACTGTTTTCTCTCCCTGGGGATGGACCCAAAGGAACTCGGAAGTGAAGATCCTGCCTAAGTCTATACATCACAAGTTTATGATTCTATCTCAACCTACGGAGGCTTCCGAGGTTTTTTTTTTACTTGACCGAAGATGCCCCTCTAGCTCCGTTGGACTTCTATAGGCCTCTGTTCCTTCTCCGTTGCTCTCGCGTCTTTGCCTTCACCAACCATCTTTGTCACTGGCACCGACGCAGGCGCAGTAGTGAGAGTGGAAGCCCGCCGAAGGCCCTCGGATTGCCAAGAGTTAAGATGGAGGCGGCAGCGCTGGGTCCGAGGGCCGCGCGGTGATTGGCTCAGGCGGGCGGCCAGGAGGCGCCGTCGCCGCCCCCCCCCCAACACCGCCCCTTCGCTCGGACGCTGTGAGGGGAAGCGAAGGAGACCCAGGGCCCGGCTCGGCCTGGCCCTGCCAGCCACCCACCTGCCGACCAGCCCCGGGGAGCGGGCTGGGGCAGACGGCCCGACCTGAGGCCGCTGCGAGAGCGGTGCCTAAGGACCTCGAAGGAAGCGAGTAGGCGACCAACCGCCGCCGTGAGGTGACTGACTGAGGGAGTGTGGGGGCGGTGGAGGGGGCTCGGGCAGGGGCCAAGCCCCCTCGCCCCGCCCCCGGTAACTGAGGAAGGGCTTACGGGGCGGGGCCGAAGGCCTCATTCAGTGGGGAGGGGGCAGGCCATGGGGGGAAGCCCCTGACCCCAAACGGGGGGTTGTTCTGGGCAGGGGACCCACCTGTGGGCAAGGGGAGAGGTCATGTGAAAGGGTCGGGAGCCCTCGAAGGGCGGGGCTGGCGGACCAAGGGGCGGCTGAGCTCTTCTCGGTCCTGTTGACTCAGTGCAAGTGCTGAGTGGACGCGCGAAGTGGGGCCCCTCTGCTCTCTAGGGCGTCGGAAGATCCCCCCCCCCCAGTGCAAGCTGAACAACCCCCCCGCCCCAATTAGCAGGGACTTCAAGATGTCCCAGGGAAGCCACATGGCTACATAAGAATGGGGGGCTCGGCTTCTTCTTTTTCCCTTTTCTGTGCCAGGCAGAGAAGGGAGGGGGGGAAGAGAGCATTTGCTAATCCACTTAGGAGGAAAGGGCGGGTGGATTTGGAGAACACCGTGGATCTTGGGGGCGAAGCAGAAAGGGTGGGTAGGAAGAAGCTTGTTGGCTGGGAGGCGCTGCTAGTTACACAGCCCATGAACTTTCCCCAGACCTTGCTTGAACTCGCTGCCCGATCTTGCATCAATCCACATGGCCGCTTATCTGCCCTGCCATGACAAATCTGGGCGTTTCTGGCCTCAGAAGCTGGGCTTTCCTTCTTCATAGGCTAGGTTTCTAGCTGATGGAAATAAAAAGGTGAAGGGCACAATCCTATACATATTTAGACACAAGAACATAAGAGGAACCATGCTGGGTCAGACCAAGGGTTCATGTAGTCCAGCACTCTGTTCACAGGGTGGCCAACCAGCTGTCAACCAGGAATCCACAAGGCAGGACATGAGTCCAACAGCACCCTCCCACCCATGTTCCCCAGCAATCCATGCACACAGGCTTACTGCCTCGGATAATGGAGATAGCACATAGCCATCAGGACTAGTAGCCATTGATAGCCTTCTCCGGCAGGAATTTACTCAACCCCCTTTTAAAGCCATCCAAATTGGTGGCCATCACTATACCTTGTGGAAGCGAATTCCATAATTTAACGCTGCACTGTGTGAGGAAGTAGTTCCTTTTATCTGTCCCAAATCTCCTATTAATCAGCTTTATGGGAAGACCTGGTTTCTAGTATTAAGAGAGAGGGAGAAAAATGTCTCTTGTCCACATTCTCCTCACCATAAATAATTTTGTACACTTCTATTAGAAAAAAGCCCTTCCTCTCCTATAATGCTAAAACCTGGGGTCATCCCATGAAGCTGATTGGTGGGAGAGTCAGGACAGATAAAAGGAATGTACACCAGGTGCTGGGGAGCGTGGGGGCGAGAGTGCTGTTGCACTTGTGTCCTGCCTAGTGGGTCCATGCTCGACAGCTGGTCGGCCACTGTGTGAACAGAGTGCTGGATTAGATGGACCTTTGGTCTGATTCAGCCTCAAGGCTCTTCTGCTGTTCTAACACCCAATATTCCCCAGCCAGCACTCTGTCTAAATATGCATAGGTATGTTGAACAGGCCAGACCTGAGCAGGCCCACATAATGGATGACCCACCTAACCATGCCCTGTGGGCAGGCCCACTTAACCATGCCAAACATAGCTCATCAGAGTTTCAAGTCAACCTCCTAGTTTTGCTGCAGCCGTGGGATAGGATACCGTGCATAGGTGTGCATGTAAAAAGGCAGTAAGCAGGTCACAAAATGTTTCAGGAGGGCTGTATTAGGCATGATGGATCTCAAGACGTCTAGGATTGGACCAGAGTGGATCTGAGGGAATGAATTCTTGGCTGGCAATTGTGATGCTTTGGGTAGACTTGGATGTTGGAAACCTTGGCTCAAATGTTTGCTCGGCCATGAGGCAAACTTGCACATTTTTCTCAGTTAATCCAGCCTTGTAGAGTAGTTTGACAATAAATGAATCAGAAATATGTGAGAGTGCTAGAGAAATTTGTGCTGGCTCCCCTGATCCTAGGTAGTATCTGCCAAGACCACTTAATTCCTGTTCCTTCTTCCTGTTTACTGTTGAACTGTATGAGTTTGCATGTTGAACAGACAGATTAGGTAAAATAATGTTTATGTAATTTCCACAATGCTGTGTGCAGCAATGCACAGGGTCACAGCTCTGTGGCACTCTGCAAAGTATATATGATTCTTGTCTCCTTTGTCTTTATGCCTTGTGGTATCTTGATTTGTGACTTGCAGTGAGGTTCTTGGTTGTGTGGTTCTATAATTAAGGTTTCCCCCCCAGAATTCAGAGTAGCAGACTTTTCTCATTTTTCTGTATAATCAAATCTATACCTTGCACTGCGAATGGGGGTGATGAAATGTGCATAGCTGAAAGGTTCCAGCTACTAGAAGCATCAGGAAACTGTTTCATATTATTAAGTTGGGGAATAATGCTCAAGTTGAGCAAAAACTTTAAAAATGTTAAACTACTTGGCTGTCACAAATTCCTTTTGCCTCTGCAGAGATGAGTTCAGAATTAAAATTAGAAGTGTCTGCTGCCTTTCCAGCTTCTTTGTCCTGTTACTGTCCCTCTTGAGTGTGGTGTGCTGAGTGTGGTGGACCCTTGCTCAGCTTCCACTCAGTCCAGTTCTGGGCAAGTCCCAAGCTCTTATTCTTGTCTTTTTTCTCTTCTCCAGAGCACAAAAGCTCCTACTTCATTGACCAAAGAAGCACGTTCAGAGAAAGTTGCAGTTTGTTATAGACTTGTCCTTGGTAAAAATGCTGAAAGAAAACATGACTCTTTAAAAAAAGTATTGCGTTTCTAAGACTGCTTTTAATACAAGCAATACAAAGCAGCATATAAAAAATAAAACATCCAAAGCCAATAAAAATACCAATAAAATGAAATTCTATTTCAAAACTATGGAAGCAGATAGCTGTATAAACAAGCAAAGTATGGAGAAAGTGGTTGGTGGTAAATGCTTCTCCCTCATAAGATTAAAAGGGGTCACCCAGTGGAATTGATGGGCATTCGATTAAATAAAGACAGAAGAAAGTTCTATACAGCCTATATTTAACTCATGGAATTTACTATTACAGGATTTCATGATGAATACTGCCTTAAATGGAGTTTGGAGGAGAGGGCTGTCAATGGCTACTAGTCTTGATGGCTATGTGCTCCCTCTAGTAGCAGAGGTAGTAAGCCTATGTACACCAATTGCTGTGGAACATGGGTGGGAAGGTGCTATTGCACTCATGTCTTTACTGTGGGTTCCTGGTTGACAGCTGGTTGGCCACTGTGTGAACAGAGTGCTGGACTTAATGGACCCTTGGGCTGATCCAGCCAAGCTCTTCTTATGTTCTTAAATGGCTTATTGTGCAATCCTGTTCATAGCTACTAGAAGTAAGTCCTGTTGAGTTTAATGGAGCTTACTCCCAGGTAAAAGGGTATAGATTGCACCCTTAATAGCTTTAGACTAATTCATGGAGAATAGACTAATTGGAACTAATGGACTAATAACTAATGGACTAATAACATGGACTAATAACTAATTGGAACCCCACATAGAGGTTAGTGCTGGGGATAAACAAGCTTGTTGCCTTCTGGCTCTGGCCTCCCTAAAGCCATCTGGCTGGCTACTATTAGAAAGAGGATGTTAGGTTAGGGAGATCCTCTTTGATCTGATCCAGCAGAACTCTTCCTCAGTGGTTAAAGGCACTCTAAAGTGTGGGGCATGGACTTCGTGAGAGAGAGTAGAGATGTGAAGTCCGGGAAAATTCAGGGAAAAATGGGTTTTTCCATTTTCCCCGAAGCCTTTTTTGTTTCCCCCCACAGAAAATGGGAAAAAACGAAGAAAAAATGTATTATGGAATATTTTATTTTAGCATGATGCATAAAATGTTTAAGACAAGGTGTTTATATATGACTTCTCCAAATTATTATTACAAACTATGTACAGTATTAGATTATTACAATTTCTGTGCACTGAGGACAGGTTGCAAACTGAGACTACAACTCTCAAATGCAAGAGCAAGATGCATTTCTGCCTCTAGGGGGCACTGCCATTGAAGCAGAGACTGAAACTGGTAGTGATAGCTATAGCTCAGAAAATGAGTCTGATTAAATTTCATGCATGAATCTCAGTCCCCCTTTTTTCTCGGTTCTTTTTATGGGAATGGGTGCTTTATGTCTTCTTGACACTGTGGAGGACTAGTGGAGACATAAATAATTTTCTTTGTTACTAATATTGATGGTTTCTTCTGTTTTTTTTTAAAAAAAATTGCCTGCTCCTCATAAACTGGCAAAACCAAAGAGGTTCCTTACAATTCAGGTGTTCCTTACAGTTCAGGAACTTGTAGCTCCATTTGTTTTTTAAAAAAGGTAAAAAAATGTAAAAAGACATTCAAATTGTAATAATTGCTTGAATACACTATACTTTTAATATACCAAATGTGAAAATTTTATGCCAAACCAACTTGTACATAACTACATTTTATGTTTCAATCTGTAAAAAGTGATATTATTGCATTTTTTCAATTTCCCCAGAAAATTTCCGGCTTTTTCGGGACCCCCCCCCCCCCCCCCCCGGGAAAAACTGGTTTTTCCCATGGGTTCAAAACTTCCGGAAATTTTATATCTCTAAGAGGGAGGGAGATAAATTCTAGGCTAGGAAGTGAGTTCCACTATGTAGTTACCCCCACCAAAAAACTGTACCCTAGCCAATTTCTAAACGAACAGCAAGGCCACATCTTTGGATCTTATAGGGTAGGCAGGAAGGTGTGGGAGAAGGGCCTTTTGATCATTTTGTGGACAGGTGGGCCAGCAAAAATTGTGAGCTAGTCACTTGAAGGCTTATTTGCAAATCTGAGACTTGCAAATAAGCATTTCAATTACATTCAGGCCTGGTCTTCACCTGCAGCAGAATGAGGTGGTGGAAAGATGAGGCTCGAATGTGGAGGACAGAGCTTGGCAATTCTCAACTACCTGGAAACTGGGCTGAGCTAGAACCATTCTTCCAGGTGGATTTGGTTCATATTTTCAGAGAGCATTTCCCAGGCCACTTAGCTGACTTAGAAGGGGGAGCAGGTAAGGAGGGCTCAATTCACTGGCTCCACCGAGAGACTGGCTCCATTTGGTTCCTCCTCTCCCTGAACTGTTTTCCAATCAAAGCTTTGAACCTTTAAGATTCGGTGCCTTTGCTTTCCCCCCTCTTCCCATCCCCTTTTCTTTTTGCACCCTCTCTTTTAAGTTCTAAGCCTGAGGACAGGGACTCTGTTACTGTTTTAATGAGCCACTTTCAGCTTGAACAGTCGGGTAAAATACTTCAATACAATTTTACATGAAGTGGTAAAACAGTTTGTACCACTTCAACTACCTCATTCTGCCACCTGTGTAGACTCAGCTTGAATATTGGGATCATTGCCACAGGGGATACGTGTAAGAGGTGCTGGTGGTGGGAATGGAAATCTTCCCTGAATCTTTGGCTTTATTTCTTTCTCTAAAGCGCTAGCCATTTCACATGATTTTATATTACTATGTGTCATCTGGTACACTTGGCTTTTGTCCCAAGCTGGTATACTAAGAGATATGATGTGAGTTAACTATCTATCTTGAGTAATATTCTCTTAGCTGCTGATGAGCAAATTGTATTCTCCTTTAAATGAAAAGGCCTGGGAGAGGTATATCTCCACAAGAGAGCAGATGTATCAGGTCCATGCGCCTCTGGCATTTCCTAAATAGCAGGGCTGAGACTTCAGAGACATCCTGATTATTCTGGGCTAGGTGGACCAGTTGTCTGATTCATTATGACTCCAGGAGCTTATACGTGTTGGAGCAAGCAAACATTTCATTTTGGGGGAGGAAGTTCCATAGCTCAGTAGCAGAGCTCCTGTTTGGCATGCAGGAGATCCCAGATTCTGTCACAGCATCTCCATTGATCTTGGGCTGGGAAGGAACTCAGGCCAGTAGTTGTCCTGGGCTGAAATGGACCATTGCTCTGGCTTGGAATAAGACAACTTCTTACGCTTTCTCTCCTTCTCACTAAAAAGTGATTGTGGCCCATTCTCTCTGTTGATTAGATGTGCGACATCGGCATGGAACACAGAATGGGGGAGACGTGAGGAGGTTCAAGGAGGACTGTGAGTTGAGGAAGCTTCTTCCTCTCGCCCACAGAAAGCCCTCTGTTTTTTAAACCTTGGAGAAACTTGTGGGCTACAGATGCCATAGAACTGTATAGCTGAGATGATCCTAGAAATACTGGGATGTGGCATTGAATGTCAGATTGGGACTGCTGATTCCTGAATACTTAACTTGTCTTCTTGTCCTTGGGGTTGGAAAGCAAAATCTCAAATAGTATGGGTCGGAGAGGGGGTTTTGTTTTGTTTTTGCCAAGGCTTAGGACAGTTGGGGGAATGTTTCAGGTCCAGGGCTGGTCCCCCCCAAACTTTCCTGTGAGCCCAATCATGTCAGGGAGTGCCCCCCCTGTGACATCACAGACAAGGCTCCACTCCACCCCCTAATACCATCAGGTACCTGGCTGAAAGACTGGCTAGAGCCCCTCCAGCCAGCCCTTCGGCCAGGGAGCCTGCTTGAATCTGCCTGGGCTTTCCCGGCTAGGAAAAGTCAGAGCAGAGTGAAGCCCACCGAAGCTGAGGCTCCTGATGGAGTCCTTCCACTTTGACCAAATGGCTTCAGCTGCCCTGTGCCTCCCCTCACCCCTTAGGGAGGGTGCGAGGCAGGCAAAGTACTTCACACGCTGCTCCTCCTTCCCTTTCAAAAGGCAAATGGTGCGCTAAGTAAGGGGAATCCTTGCTCTCACCTCCAGTCAGTGAGAAGATAGAGAGAATTTAATTTAGAATGGGAGAAACTTTGGGGATGATGCTGGTGGCCACATCCTGCCTTTTTCTAGCACTTCTCACCTCATAAGAACTTTAGAAGAGCCATACTGGATTAGACCAAGAGTCCATCTCATTTACACAGTGGCCAACCAGCTGTTGACCAGGGACCCACAAGCAGGACATGGTGCAATAGCACCCTCCCACCGATATTCCCCCAGCAACTGGTGTATATAAGCCTACTGCCTCATACTGGAGCAACTGGTGTATATAGGCTAACTGCCTCTGATACTGGAGCAACTGGTATATGTAGGCTTACTGCCTCTGATACCATCCCCAAGACTCTCACAATGGTGACCATGAAATATAATCTGATCTCTTATTTTGCAGGATAAGCTGGCAATAAGTAGGAACTCAACATGAATGGGGAAAGGATCTCTTCATTGGCCACTAATCCTCCTGCGCTACCTGTTTAGTGAAAGGTAAGGTTTAGTTTTTGCTTAGACGCCCCTTCATCCAAGATTGGGCTGCTTGAGAGTGGCTCAGTTCAGACATCATGCCAAAGTATGTACAACAGGAAAGCCATAGGCCAAAGGAAAGTTTTGTGGAACCCTATAGCAGAACGACCACGGGCAGAACAGTGGTCTCTGAGCACCATCTTGTGGAACTGGCCATCCAGGTAGAAATGGAAATACCAGAACATGGTGCTCCCAATTCAACTCCCTACAGCCATTCTACAAGGATATTGATGATATTGAAAGCTGCTGATAGCCTTCGGTTTCTTTATGTTATTTTCTGCTTATGGCAGTTCCTCGTGGATATTTCTGATGCAAAAAAGAAGAAACAAATGCTGCAACTAAACCAGAGCATTTTGGAATGGCAGCCCCAACAACACTGTAAATTAGGTATCTGTGCTTGATTAGATATAATACACTCCAACTGCAGAATTTGAGTTTTCTGGTTGCAGAATTCTCTCTCTCTCTCTCTCTCTCTCTCTCTCTCTCTCTCTTTTAGTGCAGAACTCTATATAAAGTAAATTAATATGGTTCTCCCATCATCAGCTCAGTTCAGACATCATGTTCTGATCTTCCGAATAATGGTTTAGAAGATTTGGAACATGTTGCATGCTTGCACGTTCCTCCCCTCTTGCTCTCTAATTTTTCCCTCCGTTTCCAGGTTTCCTATAACAGTAGTTTTCTATAATGGCTGAATTAGGAAAACTAAGGTTAGTGGTCACCTCCAGCCCCTGATTTGAAGTCATGGTGTAGAGGTCAAGGCTAAGCATCGATGGACATACCTGGACAATGTGTGTGCAAGGTTGTCTGTCCAACCTAGCAAGCTGCTGCCAATTGTAAAAAAAAAAATTGAAAAATTGAAAACCATGTTGATCAGAATCTGATTGAGAAGGCATATGCAACACACTGTCATGCAAGTTGTGCAGGCAGGGCTGTGCTGAAATAAAATCACATTCTTCAACCTGTGTAAATTAAGTCTATTTGCATGTCATAGAATAGTAGAGTTGGAAGGAGCCTGTAAGGCCATTGAGTCCAACCCCTTGCTCAATGCAAGAATCCACCTTCAAGCATCCCTGACGGATGGCTGTCCAGCTGCCTCCTGAATGCCTCTAATGTGGGAGAGCCCACCACCTCCTTAGGTAATTGGTTCCATTGTCATATTGCTGTGTCAGGAAGGTTTTCCTGATGTCCAGCCAGAATCTGGCTTCCTGTAACTTGAGCCCATTATTCCATGTCCTGCACTCTGGGTTAATTGAGAAGAGATCCTGGCCAGCCTCTGTGTGACAACCTTTCAAGTATTATTTTATTTTGCATATATCCTAATTCTGCTGTTCAAAGGAGGGCCAAATAGCTGAATTCAAATCCCATCAATAGGCACCACTCCTGATCATGGCCAGAGGGAGAGCTATGTACGATTTCAGCAAATACGAATAACCATAAAGTATGGAAACTAGGGCTGTGATGCATAGCTGATTAATCAGTTAGTATGATTAAAAATGTGCTCTTGATGGAGTAGCAGATTTCTTAGGAAATGTTAATATCTTTCATACAAGTACTTAACTCCCCCACCCCTAGGTTAGGGGTAGGTGCCATCTTGGAGGCATTTCTACTTCTATTATAAGAGAGTATGTGCTGGAACAAGTGGGTGCGTCTTCCAAAAATGTAAGGAATGCTTTTCTTTATTATAACTCCTGTTATCTGCAAATGTATGGCGACATAATAGATTAAAACACACTACATTGGCTAGGATTTATTTTTAATTGGGTGGTAACTCTATATCAGAGGTGGATAGTTTATGTCCCTCCAGATGTTTTGGCCTTCAGCTCCCATCATTCCTCACCAGTGGCCATGCTGGCTGAGGTTGATGGGTGTTGTAGGTCAAAACATCTGGAGGGACACATGTTGGCCATCCCTGTCCTGTATTAAACTTATTTTTCCTTTGAGAAGTAAGATTCTGAGGAATCACTCTCTGTGCCTCATTTTCAGGAGGCCTCAGCCATGGAGGACAAGCGCAACATCCAGATCATCGAGTGGGAACACCTGGACAAGAAGAAATTCTACGTCTTTGGCGTCTGCATGACCATGATGATCCGTGTCAGCGTGTACCCCTTCACGCTTATCCGGACGCGGCTGCAGGTCCAGAAGGGGAAGAGTCTCTACAATGGGACCTTTGACGCGTTCATCAAGATCCTGCGGGCAGAGGGGGCAGCTGGGCTCTACCGTGGCTTCTTGGTCAACACCTTCACCCTTATCTCCGGCCAGTGCTACGTGACCACGTATGAGCTCACCCGCAAGTACGTCTCTCACTATAGCAACAGCAACACGGTCAAGTCGCTGGTGGCCGGCGGCTCTGCCTCCCTGGTGGCCCAAAGCATCACGGTGCCCATTGACGTAATCTCTCAGCACCTGATGATGCAGCGGGTAGGCGAGACCATGGGCCGGTTCAAAGTGCAGACCTACAAAGGCAAGCGCTTTCCCGTCTTCGGCCAAACCCGGGACATCATCACGCAAATCTTCAAGGCTGACGGGCTGAGGGGCTTCTACAGGGGCTATGTTGCCTCCCTACTCACCTACATTCCCAACAGTGCCGCCTGGTGGCCCTTCTACCACTTTTATGCAGGTAAAAGAAACCTCAGCCACTGCTGGATTTAACTTCTAGCTCATCACTGTCAAATAATCTAATCTCAGCCTCTGTATATCTAGCACTAAGCAGTCTGGGTGGGATCAGGGTATCTGAAGGATACACACTTGCCCAGATGTTACATTGGGTGGGGAACCTTCTTTTGGTCCAAGGGCAAGATTCCCATTTAGGAAACTTCTGGCGGGAGGTGGGGGCACATTCCAGCACTGGACATAGCCAGAGCCCAGAATGGTCAAAGTGGCCACCGAACTATCTCACACACCGTTCATCCCCCCACATACACACGCTCCCTAAACACACACACACATTTCCCAGCCCCCCTCCTCAACTGATCCTTGCAGATTAGCTGAGGGTGGTGGGATTTTTTCTGCTCAGCACTAAGAAACGGAGCCCCTCTCAGTGCTGGGCAGGGAAAAGGTCTTCTGATCAGCTGCTGATTGGAGATAAGACCTGTGGCCAGGGTGGGGTAGTCCTGGGGAAGAAGCTGGTGGTGAGACAGGAAATCCTCACAGGTCTGCAGCTGAAAACATGCTCCAAGTTACCATCCACCTTCTGAGGTGATGTCTGTGGCAACCAGGGACATGGCCTTTTTGGTGGTGGTGCCCAGATTATGTAAGTTTGTCCCCAAATTTGTCAAACACAAATTTGTTATCTTTTAGGCACTAATTGAAAATATATTGTTCACTCAATTTGGTTGATTGGACATTTTCCCCCAGTTTCACTTGCTGAGCTCTGCTTAATTTTTTTATAGAGGCCTCCTTGGTACTGTTTTACAAGGGGCCTGCAAGCATTAAGACATGCATGGGCAACCCTTTTGCCCCCAAGAGATGTGTGGAGGTGGGTCAGGGGCTGCAAATGGGCAGTGGGTGGGGGCTGTGCTCCCCCCTCCCCGATGCATGCATGCGTGTATTGCCTTCCTCCCAGTTTTCCAGAACCAAAGCTGAGTATTTTTATTGCTATATAACTCTTCAGGGATGTTGATGGTCTGGAAAGTCCCCCCCCCTCCTGAAACATTCATGTATAGTGCAGGGAGTTTTATTTTACTTCATGGCGTGTCCCTCTATTCCACAACCCTAATCCAGGATGCTTATTATGTCTGCTGTTAAACAGAAGCTTTCAAGCCAATTCCTCCTCTTCATTTTTCATCCTTTCCCCCTTTTCAACTGACACCCTAATATTCTGTGTCTCAACTGCTCTCAGACATAGATTTAATTGATTGATAGACTCATAAAGTCTGCCTGACTTCTGGACACCAACTTCCTTTTTTTTCTTCCCTGTGATGGGGAAATGAGAGCTGCCCATAGAAAGCAATGGAAATTGTAGCATAGCGGTGATTGGGCAGTATACGTCCCTCTCCCCTACCCCAAAGAAAAGGTAGTAGCAAAGGGAGGAGGTCTTGTTATCTTGCCTCTTTCTTTATGTTTCTTGCCTGGTGCAGTTGTAAAACTTGGGGCAAGCATCAATTTAAAACAGAAATGTTGTTCCTAAAGATCAGCCTTCCCCAACCTAGTGCCCTCCAGATGTATTGGACTACAATTCCTAGCATGCCCCCATGCCTGTCCGAGACCTGAGATCTGTCGGAGGAGCCCTTTTCCGGGCCCTACCAACGCGAGATATACACTATAGTGGGACATGGGAGAGGGCTTTCTCTGTTGTGGCACCCCAGTTGTGGAATGCCCTCCCCCTGGAGGCCCAACTGGCGCCGGTACTGGCTGGTCGCCCAGGGAGGAGATGTAATTAGATTACAATTACAACATATCATTAATACATCTCTCAGGGAGGGGAGTTTTCCATCTTGTTTAAAAGAAGTGGTAGTACGGCCGCTTCTTAAAAAGCCTTCCCTGGATCCCCTGGACCTTAATAATTACAGACCAGTATCAAACCTTCCGTTTCTGGGCAAGGTGATCGAGAGGGCGGTTGCCTTCCAACTCCAAGCAGTTTTGGATGATACAGATTTTCTAGACCCATTTCAAACCGGCTTCAGGGCAGGATATGGAGTTGAGACTGCTATGGTCACCTTAGTGGATGATCTACACTGGAGTATTGACAGGGGGAGTGTGTCCCTGCTGGTACTTCTGGACCTCTCAGCGGCTTTCGATACCATCGACCATGGTATCCTTCTGGAACGCCAGAGGGGATTGGGACTCGGGGACACTGTGCTTCAATGGTTCCAGTCCTACCTCTCGGGCAGTTTCCAGATGGTGATGCTTGGGGATAGTTGCTCCTCAAAGAAGGAGCTGCTATGTGGTGTACCACAAGGTGCTATCCTTTCCCCAATGCTGTTTAACATCTACATGAAACCGCTGGGAGAGATCATCCGGAGGCATGGGGCAGGGTGCTATCAGTATGCTGATGACACCCAAATATATTTCTCTATGCCTCTGAGAAACAGCATCAGCTAAGGATAGTGTGTCTCCTCTGAATGAATGCTTGGAGGCGGTAATGGGCTGGATGAGGAAAAACAAACTGAAGCTGAATCCAAACAAGACGGAGGTGCTTACTGTCAAGGGCCACAACCTGGGGTTGGAGGTATGTCAGCCAGTTCTGGATGGGGTTGCACTCCCCCTGAAAGACTGTGTTCGCAGCTTGGGGGTGCTCCTGGATCCGTCGCTCCAAATGACATCCCAGATAGATGCAACGGCCAGGAGTGCCTACTATCAGCTTCGGCTGATACGCCAGCTGCGCCCCTTCCTAGAGTTGGAAGACCTAAAGATGGTAGTGCATGCGCTGGTAACTTTGAGACTCAACTTCTGCAATGCGCTGTACATAGGGCTACCTCTGTGCCTAGTCCGGAAACTTCAACTAGTTCAAAATATGGCAGCCAGGTTGGTCACTGGTACACCTAGGGGTGACCATATTACACCAGCTCTGAAATCTCTCCACTGGCTGCCAGTTAGTTTCCGGGCGAAGTACAAAGTGTTGGTCATTACCTTTAAAGCACTACATGGTTTGGGTCCAGGTTACCTGCGGGATCGCCTTCTCCCGTACAATCCACCCCGCACGCTTAGGTCCTCTGGGAAGAATTTATTACAGTCAACAAAAACTAGACTGACAACTGTTACCAAGATTATGGAATGACCTGCCGGGAGAGATCCGTGAACTTACCAGTCTTCAGGAATTTAAACGATCTATAAAGACTGAGCTCTTCCGGCAGGCCTACTCAGATGAATTTTAAGTGTTTTATTGGTGTTTTATTGGTATTTTAATGATGTATTGGTTTTGTGTATTTTTAATCAGTTTTGTGTGTTTTATGATGATGTTGTTCCCCGCCTCAATCCGGAGGGAGAGGTGGGAAATAAATAAATAAATATATTATTATTATTATTATTATTATTATTATTATTTAATGGCTAAATCCACCAGTCTGCACACTGACTTGTTTTAATTGGATTTTACTGTTTTAAATTTTTTATTGGTTTTAATAATAATAATAATAATAATTATATATTTATTTATTTATTTCTTACCCGCCTCTCCCTCTGGATCGAGGCAGGGAACAACAAAAAATATAAATACAAGGACCATAAAATAGATAAAACATTAAAAACAAATAAAAACTAATACATTATTAAAAACATATTTTACTATATTAATGGTTTAATTTGTTTTTAGAATTGTGTATTTATTCTATTTTATATGTACGATTTTATCTGTACGCCGCCCTGAGATCCTTGTGATATAGGGCGAGATATAAATGTTTTAATAAATAAATAATAAAATATAGTCGAACACAATCGAAGGGCACTGTATTGGGGCAGACTCTTCTATAGGAATATCCCTGCTGTTATCCATACAGTCCGTGGTATTTCCAATAGCGCTCAGCCAGGTGCTCCCAGGCCAGAAGGCAACCGTCCTCCCTCGTGCGTCGACCCCAGCAGTTGTACTGTGAGCATAGAGGCAGGAAAAGCACACCTACAGGGTAGCATGCATCCCCTGCCTCTCACTCTTGTTTCCAGAACAGCTTTCCAGCTTGACGCCCAAGGACTGCCCACACCTGCTCCTCCAAGCCATATCTGGGCCAATGGCCGCTGCAACAGCTTCCACCCTCACCAACCCCATGGATGTCATCCGGGCTCGTGTGCAGGTAAGAGCCTCCTTGAGCTGATGGTGCTGCCTGTGAGTTAGCTATTTGTTCTACTTTGAGGACAATATCATGAGCTGGAGGCCAGCCCCTAGGCCCTTTATCTATGTTGGGTTGCATGTACTTAATGTGATTTGCATGTGACTCAGACATGACAGACACAGGTCCCTGCACTGGTTTCCCATCTCCACCCACCACCCACTTCTTTTCTTTTACGCTCAGAGCTCTTCATGGCTTTGCTTTGCATCTCTTCTCCTCTGCCTTTCTGGTGTGGGGAAGGGCCCATAGTTCAGTGGCATAGAGCACACCTTGCATACTGAAAGTCCCAGGTTCAGTCGCTGCCATCTCATTAAAATGATCTTAGGTAGTAGGGCTGGTAAAGGCCTGGGAACTTAGTTTTGCCACTCAGAGTCAACAGGACTGGGCCGGATGAACCTGTGGCCTGGTTCAGTCTAAGGCAGCCTCATGTGAGTTATAGAGTCTTTATACTCTCAGGGATTCAACCCATTAAATGTTTTGGTTCAGTTCAGATGTAGGTGTAACTGAAGTTCTGGTTTGGGCCAACCAAGTTTCAGTAACCTGTTTGGTTATATTCAGTTCCAGTTCACTCGAGAAAATTTAAATATAAGACATAGACTCTGTTCAGATGACATGCTAAGCCACGATGGTTAAGCATTTTGAGTTAAACTTTGGCCCTGTTCAGAAGACACCTTAAACCACGGCTTTAACCACGGTGAATAAGGCTTTTTGCCTTATTCACCATGGTTAAAGCCGTAGTTTAAGGTGTCTTCTGAACAGGGCCATTATGACTTAGCATGTCGTGTGAACCATTCCTAACCATGGTGGCTACATAACCACAGTTTAAACACGTTCACTCGCCATTTGCTTCAAAAGCCTAACCATGGCATAGTGTGTTGTCTGAACAGGCCAATACTATTCATTGGAGGTTACCACCTCTCAGACATAACTTCTTGCCTTCCAAGGCTGGCTGAACATTGCAGCATGGGAGAGGTGCTCTGCAGTGCTGCCCATTTGCAGATCCTTAGGATATGTCACCTCTTCACCCATCAGGATTTGGGTTCTCTCACCTATTCATTTTAATGGGTCCTGTTTGATCCTTATCTCTGCTTTTCTTATCTTTCTGTAATCTTGTTTTCTGGTTTCATAGATTAATCCATATTTCGGACTTCATTTTAATCCATTTTCCTACTTCATTTTATATTTACATATCGGCACATTATACTGTACATGTAAAGATAATTTGGCACCAGATATGTCTTATGTCACTTGTCTTATATTGTTCAACAACCTCACATACGTATTGTGTATTGTAACTCACATTGTAACTCACATGTTGACCAAATCCTGTCATAAAGGAGAAGCAGCCTCTGGTCCAATTCCTTCCTAATGCTTCCCAGGTCAGCCCTTGAAAAGGCAGGCTATAGATGACTGTGCAAACCCAAAATATATAAATCCTCCCAGATGCTGGTGTTATTTTATGTTACTCATTATGATGGATTGGACTGAACCCTTATTTTGAACGGGTAACTTATTCCCCCCCTCCACACACAGTTTGCGTTCAACCATGCCTTTCAGTTAAAGTTCTGTTCTGGTTTAGTAAAATAAAGCTCCATTTTGGTTTCCTGCTGTTCCACTGGAGGGGCTGTGGCTCACTGGCAGAGCCCCTGATTCGCATGCAGAAGGTCCCAGGTTCAATCCCAGGCAGCATCTCCAAGTAGGGCAGTGAAAAGACCCCTGCCAGAAATCCTGGAAAGCCACCACTGCCAGTCAGTGTCAATCATTCTGGGTTAGATGAACTTAATATATGGCACAGTCTTGTATTCACTGCATTTCTGATGCCTCAAGTTCAACATGATGTCAGAGGCAGGTCTGTGTCCCGGCAACCAAAACTTTGGTTAACCAAAAGAGCAAAAAGCAATGGGGCGGGGGAGCAAAAGGAGAGTTTTACTCCAAAAAGATAATCTGTTCCAACACATTTAGGACCACATACTTGTCCTTCTTCAGAGAATTCTCTAGAACAATATTAGGGCTGTGCAATGCCTTGGGGACAAACTCTGAATCCAAACCAAAATGGGCTGCTTTGGCTCACTTCAATCCGTATCTGGATCAGCACTAGATTAGGCCGAGGCAGTCCAGAGTGGATCAGGCCGGGCCCAAAGCACCTCAGACTGCTTCGGCCCAGTCCAGGGGGGTCGGAAAACCTCTGCCCCTGCCTAATGCCAGGACTTACCTGAGCTGTCCTGCAGCTGCATTTCCTCGATGAGAGCCTCCACTTTAAAAGAAGATGGAGGCTCTGTAGTTTCCTACATCTAAAGTTGTTAACTACAGAAATGGCCCTTTATGCCTGCTGTAGTTTGCAACCTTAGATGTAGGAAATACAGAGGCCCCTATCTTCCTTTAAAATGGTGACTCTGGTTGAGAATGTGTGGCTCCGGAATGGCTCAAGTAAGTTCTGTGGGCACAGCAGCTCCAGGTTCAGGGGGGGAGCAGGGAGGGGGAGCGAGGAATCTAATGGACTCCCAGTTGGCCTTGTGTCCAGCTTTTGCAGGTGCCTGCTGAGTAGCTGCATGGTGGGCGCCCAGGAACCCACAACAGCTGAACCGCTTTGAGGTGTCCAAGTCTGAAGTGGGTCGGCCCAGACCTGAAGCACCCCTTTGAAGCGAATTGGGGGGTGGGGCTGTGCACAGCCCTAAACAATATACATAATATCTGGTGTGTGTGTGTGTGTGTGTATGTGTATATATATATATATATATATATATATATATATAATATCTACATAACATATCCTAGAAGGTTTAAACATGCCCATGTATGTCCATCCAACACTTAAAACTATATACAGAAAATAGAAATGCAGTGAAAACAATGAAAGGAGAATGAATAATAAATTCTGTCATTTGTGTAACTTATTTGGCCTTCAGAACTTGGTGTTTCATTAGCATAGAATTTGATCATTTGATCATGTTTAGGTAGAATCCCAGAGTATCCACAGTTTTCTGTCCTTATGACCATTATCCTACCATGTTGCTTCCATGTGAACCTCTGACTTAGTGACTGTTCATCTGTCCCCTCAGGTGGAAGGCAAAAACTCCATTATTCTCACTTTCAAGCAGCTGATAGCGGAGGAAGGCCCATGGGGCTTAACAAAGGGCCTTTCCGCCCGCATCATCTCGGCCACCCCTTCCACCATTGTCATTGTGGTGGGATATGAGACGCTGAAGAAGCTGAGCCTCCGTCCAGAGCTGGTGGACTCCCGGCACTGGTAGCAAAACTGGGGAGTGGAGGGACAGACTTCTGTGGAATCTTTTGGACCATTGGCATGGTTGAAAATTCACCAAAAATTGAGCACGGTGGCAGGAGAGCTTTCTAACAAGGCATTGTTCGTGGAGAATTAAATACAAGTGACTGTGTCCCAGTGACCCTGTCCCAGTATTACTCCACTCCTTTGGATTGATGGCAGCATTCTGCAAAAGAAGCGCCTACTGTATAAGAACTCAGTTCATTCAGATGTAAGAGGAAGCTGGTACATCTCCTGGCCCTCCTTTGTTTTTTTCATTTCCTTTTATTTTCATTAAAAAAAAACACCACCCCTTAATGGTTGAAGCAAAGTAATGTTTTCCTCCCAAAACTGATTTTGATCCTCTCATTTATTTTGCCAAATTCCTAGAGTAGGAGAATAACTTTATGTGTGACCCCTTGCTGGAGACTCTGTCAACTGCAGCAGTGCCCACCACTTAAAAAGAAGCACTTTGTAAAAATACACACACACACCAGGCCAACTCCAAAACGTCTGAAAACTGAAGATCTAAAACACGATAAGTGTTCTAAACGCCATGAGTTATTTTTGAGAGACACTGGCTCGACATCTTGACAAGATGTGTACATATTTTTTTTCTTTCTTTTGGTATATCCTTGGAAGCCATCTTGCCAATCTTCCAGTATTGAAGCAGTAGCATCCCACCCCTATTTCTGATATGTACAGCGTGATTTTAAAGGAATTTCCTTTTTAGTCTGCAGCAGTTGTGGTTTACAATTTTTGTGTTGTGTGTATGTATATCTTCTGGATGGGGGCTTAAAAGCACTCTAGGGAGGGTGTACCCTTTATTCTGTGGCCTTTGCAAATGTGAGTGTAAAAACAAAATTGGATCTCATCCTAAAATTGCTTCCTCCTCCCATTCCCCCCCCCCCCCCCTTAAGCACAAAGAAATCTGATTATTCTCCCTTTGGGCTTCATTTGAAAGGCGGGGTTCAGTCTTGCTGAAATGTCTTGTATAATAATTCATTTGATCTTTGTATGAGTATGAATGTCTCAATCAATGAATGAGTGTTTCGATAATCTGTAAGACAAGAATGTTGGTTGACAGGAGGCAGGGAGGGAACTCTGCATCTTCCATTGGTGGGGGAGAGGAGGGGAAGGAAATGTCATTTATATGCTTAACTTCTATTTTTGGCAGGGCTTCTAATTGAGGCTGTGTCCCTTGACAAATTTGGCTATACCTTGGACAAAATCTGTTTAGGTTCCTGTTCCGTAACCTAAGAGCTTTCAGCCATTGTAACAGTAAGAAGAGAGTGTGGGCAAGACTGGGACACGTCTAGATCGTTCCAGGCATGGGCGTCTTCCCACTTGGTCCTCCCATCTTGCCACCATCTTCCTATGACAACTTCAGGGATGATTCTACAAACTTAGCTCCTCTCTGTCCAAAAGCTTGTGTAGTCATGTTAGTCTGTGAAAGGTTCCGAGTAGGGGAAAGGAAGCTGTATTAACAAGGAGTAAATTCAGTCACTTTAGAATGAAATAGGGAGGGAGGGGTTAAACCAGTAGTGGGGAGGTGATATTCTCTGCACTTTGGATCTCTTCTCTGCACCAAGCAAGAACACTTTTTAAAAACCTGGATCAGAGTTTACTCAAGTGCCATAATCAGGAATTGAGAAAGAGGCTATAGACGGATCTCCTAATCCTCAAATGTTGTCCTCGTAAGAAGGCTCTGAGCAGAAACATGGACTGTGGAGAGCATGTGGTGGCCTTTGGAAACCACCGATACAAGCCAGCCCCCTCTAAACCCTCTAGTAGAGATCTTCGCCCTCACCAAAGACCCGGGGGGGGGGGGGTAGAATTAGACATGCCTCCCCAACCCGATGCCCTCCAGATGTTTGGCACTGCAACTCCTAGCATACATATCCATTGGCCATGCTGACTGAGTGTGATGGGAGTTGAAGTCCAAAACATCTGAAAGGCACCAGGTTGGGGAAAGCTGAACGAAACAAACAGATCCCACATTTTCCAATGCTGCTGATGGGCAGGGAGCTAGGAGAAATAAAATACACTGAACTAAACTCTTCATATGCCCTAAATCGACCCTGAATTGAAGCAGCCCTATGCATCTGGAGGCATCAAGCTGGAACAGGCTGCCCTATAGTTTTCTCTGTTTAGTGAGGTAGTAAACTTGGGTCTGGGGGAGCCGTACATGATCATTTCTCCACACAACTGCCACCCCCCCCCCCCCCACAAACCGTATACATAGAAAACTAGTTTGCTAGCCTACGTGCTATTTTTCTGTGTGGAGAAGTTTATTTTTAATGGAAGAATTTTGGAGTAATGCAGCCCAGATACGATTCCCAGCTCAGGCTATTTGCCAGTGGCATGGCTCTGTGGGGAGTTCAGTTTTTTTTGTAAAGTAAGAGAAATCTCTCCCCCTCCCTCTAGGATTTCAAATCCTCATACCATACGATTACTCTATATTTAGAAAATATGCAGGCAACAAAACCAGGCCCATATTTTGGGTTGTCTGGAAGTAATATTAACCATGCAGAATGCCTTGGTACCTGAAATTGAATTTGATTTTGCCAAGTTGTTTATTTGGCCTCCCCCCCCCCCCCCCCTTTTATATGAGGAGCACTCAAGAAGTCTTAATGGAAATGAAAGACTTTTGGGTTGAATCCACATTCTTCCTTATTGTCAAGTTTCACAAAATTCTTGTGTTTTGTACTGGGTTGGATTTGGTGGATAGCTGCTTTTGCTGAAGATACCGAGATGGTAATATGCTGAGCACACCTACATGTAGTGTTTTGACTTAATTAGGTCTCTCTAAGGGGGCTTGGATGGTTTAATTCCCCCTCCCTGAAAAGCTGCTGTATGTAGTATGTTACTGATTTCAGTTCCTCAGATATACCACAAACTCTAATGAAAATGCTGTAGCCTTATCAATGAGTTGTATATAGGGTGCTGATCCCTCATGCTGCATAGGCTGACCATATGAAAAGGAGGACAGGGCTCATGTAACTTTAACAGTTGTAGAGAAAAGGGAATTTCAGCCAGTGTCATTTGTAAGCAATTAGTTTCTGGTGATATTGCCTCTTCATCACAACAGTTAAAGTTGCAGGCACTATACTACAGTGACCATATACAAAAGAAGGCAGGGTCCCTGCAACTTTAACTGAAGAGGGAATTTCACCAGGAACTAATTGCATACAAATGACACTGGCTGAAATTCCCTTTTCTCTACAACTGTTAAAGTTACATGAGCCCTGTCCTCCTTTTCATATGGTCAACCTACTCATGCAAGTTAAATGAGCAAGTTTATAACCATGGTATGTGTTTTTCCCGGTGAAGTCCATATACCTTTTATGCTGTCCCAGGTACAAATAACCAATTTCGATACTTTAACTTAGTGGGCTGAGATCTCATTCCAATCTTTATTTTACCTTGACTTTTTTTAAACCTGCATTGGTACTCTGAATTATTTGTTGTTTCTAATCTTTAGTACAAAGAGAATCTATAGGGAGCTCTATTGAACTGATCTTGGGAAGCTATAGTTACTGTCTACCTTAAACACACGCAACACATACCTTTTGGACATGGGGGTTCAGAGTGAGTCGGGCCTTCAAACTTCAACCGCTAGATGAAATGAAGATCTGCCTATTCACATCTTGTTAAATGGGAGTAAATTCCAAGTGATCTCTGATATTGGTGCCTGTTGCTGTTTCAATACAGAGTTTGAATGTATTTGTGTACAATAAAACAGGTTCAATTTTGCACTGTAAGAAGTCTTTGAAGTGTAATTAAAGTTTTTATTATTTATTTGACTCATTTCCTGGTGGATCTTATTTTGCTGATAATGTTCAGACAAAGGACAACTGTGCTGTACTCTGGACTCTACAGGACTGAGTGGCTCTAGAGACCAGTGGCTTTCAACCTGTGGTTCCTGGAGAGAGTTGATATTCTTTGGCAGAGGGCTCTTGGTGAGCAAAGTGACCCAGAAGGCATACAGCCTGACTGTTGGCCTACAGACCCACCCACTATCCTTCTTCACCTGGAAGGCCAGCTGGAGTATGTTTGGATGAGGTGATCGAGCTTCCGCAGCAGGTGTGTGAGTTGAGTGTGCACTTCTCTGCACTATGTGAGGGTTCCATGTTGATACTGAGGTTCCAGGGCAGACTAGTCAATTATCTAATTAAATCAGAATGCCAAAGCAAGGGGGGGGGGGGTCTTGGGGTGACACACCCACCCATGTGCTTTTCTGTCATTTTGTCAGAAATAAAAGACTGCTAAAGCTGCAGGAGTCCTGCCCTCTTGTATCTGGTCACTCTAGCTATGCTGTTGTAATGCAGAGGGAATTTCACCAGGTGCTGCATGCATCCAAATGAAATTCTCTTTTGTATGCAGCTGTTAAAAGATACAGGAACCCGGTTCCCCTTTTCATAGGGTCACCCTACAAAATACAGCACATGATTCGAATCTTTCCAAGCAGCATTTTAAAATTGGGGAGCCCGTGATCATGTGCAAGTTTCCCCAACAAGTGCGACAAGCCAGCCCCACTTGCTGACCCATTGGCGCCTCCGCCCGCCTGCAACTCACACGCTTCGCGGGAGCCGAACAAGCCTGCCATAGGCAACTGTACACTAGGGGGCGTGTCACATCAAGTTTTCCGATTGGACGCCCCTGCGAGAGCGCCGCGCCCAATCAAAGGAAACCCTATCCTTCCCTCTTCACTCGCGCGACAGGCCACGCAGGCGGGGCCGCGGAGGTTGCACCAATAAGAAGCCGCGCGCGAGTGTGGCCGGGCGGAGCAATTGATTCGTAGTTTTGGCGGGCCAAAATGGCGGTTGCTGAGGCAGATGAGAAGATGGAGCACGCTGAAGAAAAAGAGGCCACCGCCACCGCCTCTTCCCGCCCGGCCCCTCAGGGGAACCTCGGACGGGAGCAGATCTTGGACCACATCGTGGACGTCTTCTTACAGACGCTGGAAACCGGCGGGTAAGCTCGGCCTCGGGTGGGGAGGGGGCAAATCTCGCGAGAGTTTCCGGTGGGGCCAAGGTTCTGCGCTAGGAGCCTCGCGAAATCTGGGGGAGGATTCTCGCGCGTGCTTCTGCCTTGGTGGGAGGGCGTTGCAAAGGCTGCCGCTGCCATCAGCCGCAGGCAGCAAGGAATCCTGGGAGCTGTAGTCCAGCACATCTGCAGGGCCGGTGCAATGCCTGTTAGGGGATTGGGGCCTTTGCTGAGCGTTATCAACAGCCCATAGTTCCAGTACTACGGATGGCTGGCAATTGGGATGGCTTTAAAAGGGGTTGGGGTTGGGGTTGGATAAATTCCTGGAGGAGAAGGCGAGCCATGGCTACTAGCCCTGATGGCTGTGTGACACCTCCAGTTTCAGAGGCCTGCGTGCACCAGCTGCTGGGGAACATTGGTGGGAGGGTGCTGTTGCACCAGTGTCCTGCTTGTGGGTCCCTGGTCAACAGCTGGTCAGCCACTGTGTGACCAGAGTGCTGGACTAGATGGACCCTTGGTCTGATCCGGCATCAGGGCTCTTCTGATGTTCTTATGTACTTAGGAAGCCTTTGGCTGCCAGTTAGCAAAATTGGCTGAGCCAAGGGGAGGCAAGCGTGCACACACCCTAACAAGGAGCTTACCACCCCAGTGGCTGGGCTCCTGCGCTTACTTGAAGGAAAGGCGCTTTTTCAGATATCTGTAGCACTTCAACAGTTCCGATGCAGCCCTTGACTGAGCCAACAAAGGCTATGCATTTTGCAGCACTGACAATGGCAGTAGACTAGTGGCCATCCACTGAGGGGAAAGGGGAAGCGTCTGACATGCAGGAGAGAGAAGCCATTGAGGAGATGTGTGCTGCTGCATTGCTGGGGGTGGTGGGTGGGCTAGAGCCCCTGCCTGTTGTTTCTTCTCTACCAGACAGGCTGGGAATTGCTTGCTGCTCTGTGATGCAATCATAGCCCCTCCTTCAATCCCCTGGCTGAAAGAATGGGATAAATCCTTTAACTCCCTGCTCCCAAGCCAAACCATAAATTCTTCCTCTGTTTGATGTTCACATCTGCACATATCATTCCCAGAGCCCCTCCTGTCCAGAACTTTCTTGCAGTGAGTGTTCCGGAAAGGAGGGAATCTGGGCTCACGCATAAACCTTTCAGGCTAGATAAGATCAATTTGAATTATATATATGGGAAGATAACTCCTTATTCAAAGTTTGCCAGTTAAGTCTGTAATTTTTCTGCACATCTGTATTTCAACCATTTTTATGTGTGTACCTTACATAATATTTTTTGCTCATTAATTGATAAGTGAAAACTTTATGTACACTTTTGACTCATAGTTGTTCATTAATCAAATATCTTTTTGAACCAATTGATAGGGCTTTAATTATTTTCTCTTGGGATACTATCCAGGACAGCTGGACCATTCATTATTTTTTATGCCCGTTACCCAGAATGCATTGTGAACAGGCTTGTGTCTTCTCTATTGTTGCTTGTTATTTATTTAATTCTCTAGGTGCCTACTTACTTTTTATGCAATATGCTTAATTGCCTGGAGCTTGCAGCTCCAAGACAAGACAGCTTTTGCTTTTGGGGGTGGGGAAATAGCAATTTTGTTCAGTAATCATTTCGAGCACATTGAGTGCTGTGCCACCAGCCTTTTGTGGCAGATCCATGACAGGCTGCTGGTTCCCAGACTGCGCTGAGAAAGTGGCGCTGTGGGCCCTGCTGTGTCTTCCTTGTGAAAGGCATGGGATTCATTCTCATTATTTATTTCCTGTCTCTGAGGTCCCGAGTCCTTCCAAGGAGACTCACATAATACCCAGATACATTTGCAGTAAGATGGAGCAGAGTTGTTCTTTGTTGCTCCAGAGGGCAGGACTGGATCCAATGGGTAGAAATGTCAGGGAAGCAGATTTCCTAATGGTAAGAAATGTTTGATATAGTGGAACAGGTAGTGGTGATTATCCAGCCTCTGCTCAGATAACTGCCAGGGATGTTGTGGTTGCATCCTGCATTGGTGATCCTGCATTGGACTAAATGGCCCCAAGGTCCTGTCCAACCCTGATTCTGCAAAGGATTTTCACTTGTCAAACTCACCAGAGGGCAATTCCGCAGTTCCATTGTGAGCATAACTGCTGAAGCCTCATAACAACTCATCAGGATCCTTCCCACACAAGGCAATTGGTGGTACATGGCCTGGGGGAGAGAGGGGAGATGCTAGACTTAACATGCCTAGTATTGGGCTGTGAATATGGCAATGTATGCATTCACTTGTGCAACTCACTGCTCCATGATGAGGCTCCTGGCTTAGATGTTTTTTTAAAAAGAGTTCGGTAAATATGCAGAAGGGTAGGGTATGGCAATGTCCCTGGCCCTTGGTAGCTTAATGAAACCTCCATGTTCAAGGGCAGTCTTCCTCGGAGTACCAGATACTGGAGGCAAAAAGGGGAAAAATGCCCTGCTTGGTGCCTTTCAAGGGGCATCTGCCTGGATGCTGTTTGAAGCAGGATGCTATATTCAATGGGCCGATCCAGAAGATCCTCTTATGAACTCAGTAAACTTCCTTCTCTTCTGTAATGGAGTCATAGAGTTGGAGGGGGCTTTATAGGCCATTTAAGCCAATTCTTGCTCTGGGGAGGAGGAGATAGCAGATGAGAACTGGCATTGGGAGTGACTCCAGATTGGCGTTTGGCATTTTTAAAATGTAATCAGAACTATACTTTCTCTACCCATAGGTACCAGCAGTTTGTAAAGTGCTACAAGTGTCTCTACAGAGTACAGCCTGAATTCACAAAGTGTACTTATAATCAGTTTCTATCCCACCTGAAAAGCTCGGTTCAGGTAAGAGCCAACGAAACAACACACAAGATTCGACCTTATATTTTTCAGTACAACTAGCAGTTCTTATTTTCAAGAAATGGGGAAGGGCTGTCAGTTTGGAAAAACAGTAACAAGCTTTTTTCAAGTTAACAATTACAGACCCTCCCCGTTTTGCTTATTAAATTACACCCCCAAATTAGGGGCAAATGGTAGGAGAGCTGAAATTAACACAATTCTAAATATAGTCCCCTAAAATTTATCTATATGCTAATTTAGGGGAGAGCAGTTCTAAATGACAAGATGATGGCTTAGTTTGGACAACATGTTAGTCAATACAGTGGCTCAATTCGGACGATACAATAAACAACTGGTGTGGGGAAAACAATTGTCAGTTGTTTTGACTATTGTGTCATCTGAATGCTGCCATAGTCAACTCAGCGCTGATCCTCATCCACACCACAGTTGATTATTTATTACCATGTTGTGTGGGGAGTGCCCCCTAGGGTTAGCGTGAGGGTTAGGGTTAGTCAACCCACCATTGACTATCGTGTCGTCCGAATTGAGCCAGTGTGAAAACTCCTTTTAAACTGTTGAGTTTCTAGGGGGTACTTCCCACAGAACATGTTCTAACTCCACTGTTGTGTGACTGTGGGCTACCGTGGAGTTGAGTAAAATCCATCGCAATGATTGACAGTTCCTCCACCCTCTCTCCTCTCCCAGTCCTCCCAATGGTGTCCCATCAGCCATTGCTGCAAAAAGCCAATCTCGGGGGCTCTCCTAGAGCAGCACTCACTCCTTTCACTGCTCTTGCCAGGGAACTCTGTAGCCAGTGGGAAAAGTCAACGCAACACAGTGGAAAACTCCACAGAGCCCACCACGCAACACAACGGTTGTGCAGGAAATCTCCTGTCCACAGCGTGGATATTCTGTGTGGAGTGTTTTCCAAAAAAATTCCACTGTTGCGTGGAGTTTTCCCAGCAGACAACACGTTTCTCAACAGTGGTGTAATTGAGCCAATGTCTCACACCTAAGAACATAAGAAGAGCCCTGGTGCTGGATCAGACCAAGGGTCCAGCAGTGACCAACCAGTTGCCTATGGGAAACCCACAAGTCGGACATGAGTGCAACAGCACACTCCTGCTCATGTTCCCTCACAACTGGTATACCAGGACATACTGCACCACAGTGGCTCAATTTTTTGCATGTCTTATGGTCTGCTTGTATTTTCTTTGTGCAAGTTGGTGTTCCTCATTTGGGCAAGACTTCCATTTTGCGAAGGAAACCTTCTTTTCTCTAATGGCTTCCTTGTTAACCATGCTAGTGACCACTTGGACTTGATGATCATGTTCAGATGACACGCTAAGCCATAGTGGTTAAACATTTAGAGCTAAACATTATGGCTTAGCATATCGTTTGAACCATTCCTAACCATGGTGGCTACATAACCACGGTTTAAACATGCTCACTAACCATTTGCTGCATGTTGTCTGAATAGGCCCGATGCTTCCTTGCTTGACTTGCAGTATACATTCCAATTGAGCTTCTATTGTTGTGATTTTCTCCAAGCGTTTTGGAGAGATTTAAAGCTGTTGACTCCCTCTTTCAACTTCCTTTTTGCCATTTTCCTCGTTTTAGAGAAGTTTCCTCTTTTGAAGTCAAATGTGATTGTATTGGACTTCTTGGTAATTTCCTACTTAAATATAAATTAAATTTGATAGCACTGGTCACTCTTTCCAGTTGGTTCAACAACTACACTTATGTCTCATACTAGGTTCTGGGCAGCACCATTTAGGATTAAGTCCAGGGTCACCTCCCCTCTGAATAGTTCCATGACCAATTGGTTTAGGGCACAATCGTTGAGGGCATTGAGAAATTTAACCCCTTTGTCTTGATTGGAACATGCATTTATTCAGTCAATATGGGGGCAATTGAAATCACCCACCGGAACATTTCCTTGTTTGGATGTCTCCCTAATTTCATTCAGAATCAGATGAGATGTAATGCCATGCTGTTGTTTAGAGTTCTGTTTTTAGTATATGTTTGTATATTTGTTCTGTTGTCTTTTTAAATTTTGTAAGCCACTCTGAGAATTATATTGAAGGATGGAGCAAAAATCTCTCTCTCTCCCCATCTCTCTGTCTTTCTCTATCCATCTCTCTATCCATCTTTCTATCCATCCATCCATCTGCGTGAAGGAAGGCAGACAGAAATCTACAAACTTTGTTTAGAACTTAGCTTCCGTTATTAACTCTTGATGGAATGAGCAAACTTCACATCTCACCCAGCGTGCCTTCTCTGTTCTACTTACTGTAACTGTTTCTTCTGTTTTAAACATATGATATCTGTAAAGGATATGGACAATTCTAATTGCAAACTTGCTGTGCCTATTGATTGGGCAGTTAACAGGGGCCACCTGCAGGCAAGGTAGAGGCCTGTGTGTATTTGGTGGACTTCCCAGGTATGCCCCCAGTGTACTAGTCTGTAAACTAAAAAGTCCTGAGTCTGACAAGGACTGCACAGGCCCCTTCAGGAGATACCAAACAGTGAGGGCTGTTTAGCGTCCTTCTAAAGAAAAAGACGGATGAAGGGTTGGGGGTTTGGCATGGCTTGAGCCCCTGAGGGCTTATGCTACTGTGGGATGGGGGCTAAGATGTGTTCCATAAAGCGTGCATCCCCTAGTACTGATTTACCCCCCTCTACTCCAGGACCCTGTCAGCTTTTAAGGGCTCTCACCCCCCATGAAACTAAAAATCCTGGGGCCTGGGTTTATTAGGGTCAGGTAAGGGAAATGCTTCCACAGATACTAATTAATCTCACACATAACATGGGATCTATTTCGGCCCAGGGCCCTGAATAGTTGAAAGTAGCTTGAGGTGGAGAATGTGCTGCAAGTGTCACCTGAGCTTGGGGTAATGCAGGTCTCACAACGATCCAATCCTGCGAAGAGGGGAGGGGCAGTGAAATGCCCTCCTTACCCTCAATGGGTCAAGTTTGAGCTAGATGTGCAGCTTCCTTCTCGCCTAGCCCTGAACGTCGGCCATTTAGGGCCATAGAGCAATTCCACCCATTCCATGTGGCTGCAGCCAATGGAGAGGAAAGACAAGGCTGCCTGATTCAAGAGCCATTTGACTCCTCCTCTCCTGGAACTGTCTCTTTAGAGGCTGTTTCACCTGTCCAGAAGGTAAGGAAATGCTTTGGTCCCTAGTGCATTTGCTTGTTTCATGCCAGCAAATGCACTAGACACTGGCACGTAAGTGCTTTGTCTTTTAGGTTGTACGCTGGAGGGCAGAGATGTGTGTCTCTCTTTTATCTTTGTACAGCACCTAGGAAATTGTAGGCACTTTATAAAATATCCATAGGAACTTGCAGTCCTCATTTAATACCAGAGCTCAGCAGTCTTGCACTACTGCTGTATAGCTGTCCCAATGGCTTATTTCCTCCTCCTCATCTCTCCCCCCCCCCCCCAATAATTCTTTTTGGGGCCTGTGCTATTTTTGTTTTGTTTTGCAAGATGCATGAATTGCAAGCTCTGATTTGTTGTCTGAGTTCCATTGATCTCGGGAGAAAAGAAGTCATTGTGGCTTCTCCCTCTGCATTCCCTGCCCACATGTCCGTCTTTTACATAATTATCTGCACTGCAGGTTGGAGGATTGTGGTTGGTGGCTTCATACCCACCTTACACACATGGTTTTCTGTGTGTCAGGTTTGGGCCTCCTGCTAACCCGTGCTGCAGCATGGTCAATTACATAAATGACAAGTGCGTTTTTGGCATGCGCAAGGGTGGGTGGGGGGAAGCCACAGTGGCTTCCAAATACCCCCATTGTATTTTCTAGACACCGTCTCTGGCTTCATCCTTTTGGTGAGGAGTAAATGAGAATGGCAGCCTACATTCTGGGGGTGGATGGGAGTTGAAATCCACTGCAAGAAGCGTAGAGCAGTTCTTGTGCGGCCTCCATCGCCTGCTGTGCAGACATGGAGGGGGATCCCCTCGATGTCCCTCCCCTGTTGTGTGAAGCTAGAGATTCTGCCTTTTTTTCTTTGTGCAGGGGGGAATCCAAGAGATGAAGGAAGAAGGGAATCTCACGGTGCTCTTTGAATCGCTGGATAAGCTTACAGAAGGAGTCAAGGGCCGGGAAACTCCTGCTTGGTATGGAAGGACTCATTTGGTGTTAGAGCTGCCTGGTCCAGTGCCACAGCCTTTTTTCACCAGGGTTATTGAGATGCTTCTGTGAAGCAGGGCAGGAAGGCAAGAGCCTCTCCCCTCCCTTCTTTGTGCCCAGCATCTGAGAGATTGCCTCTAAACTCATTTCATACAGAGTAGCCTGTTGCCAGAGTCCCGTTAGTTGGAAATAATGGGGATTTGGTCTTCGATCTCTTGCATGAAAAGCTGAAACCCGAGCTCTATGAAATGCCACAGACCGACAGTACAGCATCTCCTGCAACACCAGCCTTGCGCCAGGGCTTCTGCAGCAAAGTGGTCCCATTCCCAGACCCAAGATAGCAGATGGATCCAGGGCTGTGTCCTCTGCTTCTACCTCTGCTCCTAACTTTTGCCATGTCTCTGAATTCAGGCGCCCCAGCGGAATCCCAGAGGAAGACACCCGTAACGTTGTTTTGCCGTACCTCCTGAAACAGCGCACGTTTCTCCAGAAGGCTTTAAAAGAGAAGGAAAAGGGGAATGCCCAGCTGGCCCAAACTATGCTGACTGGACGAAAGAAAATAGAAGGTCTGCAGGAGGAGATCCAAAAGCGCAAGGGAGAGTGGCAGGTTAGTGCAGTCTTGTAAACATGTCCGCAGGTTGTGAGCCCACAAGTATCATGTGCTCAGTCACCTGTGGGACTTCGACAGCCTGAAAGGAGAGAAGAGCAACACCCACAAAATGAGCTGCCTTCCATCTTGCAAGACCATTCCTATCTGCTCACCCTGTAGCACTTTCCGCTCAGCACAAGGATGTAGGGATGTGGCTGTTTTACAAGCCTGAGCTTAGTGAGCCTTCCATTTCTAAAAGTTGTGGCATATTTGGTTTATTTTTATTTATGTATTTATAAAAGCTTCTATACCCTCATCTTTTGGCACACAAAGTATGCCAAGGCAGCTCATGACCATAAAACTAGAATGACAATAAGAACAGAAGACTAGCCCTGATGCTGGATCAGACAAAGGGCCCATCTAGTCCAGCACTCTCTTCACACAGTAAAGCCAACCAGCTGTCGTGTGGGAACCCACAAGCTGGACACGGGTGCAACAGCATCCTCTCACCTATGTTCCCCAGGAAAAAAACAGAACTTTAAAGTATAGCCAGGTAAAACATAAACAGTAGGGAGGAACTGAAATCAAACCAGATGTTTGGTGAGAGCCAGTGTTGGAGTAGTGGCTAAAGTGTTGGACTGGGAGTAGGGAGATCCGGATTCTAGTCTCCACTCAGCCATGGAAACTCACTGGGTGACTTTGAGGCAGTCACAAACTCTTAGCCCAGCCTACCTTACAGGGTTGTTGTTGTGAGAATAAAATGAAGAGAAGGAGTATTATGTATTCTGCCTTGAATTCCTTGGAGAAAAAAAGGCAGGATATAAATGCAATAATAAATAAATAATTGTCTATGTGTAGCCCACTTAATGGACAAAAGAGGCAGCCAACCAGACCTCTCTAGAGAGGGCCCCCGCAGCGTAAATGCCATGACTGGAAAGGCTTGCCAGGTGTAACTCCAAAGGCAACAAGGTGGAAAGCGAGGCCTCAGGTGAAGAATGCTGTGGGTGAGTGTGGTCATGGGGGAGGCAGCGTTCCTTCAAACCTTCTGGCCCCAGGCTCAGTAGGGCTTTGTAGGCAATAGCCAGCACTTTGAACTGAGCCTGGAAGCAAGTGATAGTGAACAACACCTGGGTAATCCTGTATGCTAGCCTCCCCCAACCTGGTGCCCCCGAGGTGTGTTGGATTACAACTCCTCTTCAACTCTCCATCGATCTAGTCACAGTGGCTGTCTGGCTGAGGATGATGGGAGTTTATTTACAGAATTTGTGTACTGCTTCATAGCTAAAACAGATTCCGGAGTGGCAAACATGAGAAATAAAACAGGGTTTTTAAAGAAGAGAGATTAAAATGCCCTATTAAAATTATACTTTTTAAAAAACAATGCTGGTCAGACAAACAAGGCTTCCTGGAATAAAGCTATTTTCAGGAGGCATCAGAAACAACAGAGTGTTGGCACCTGGCTGTCCTCCAGCGACAGGGAGTTCCAAAGAAAGGGGGCCACCAGACTGAAGGCTGTTCTCCTGGTGGACTCCAGTTGGGCTGTAGGTCCATGCGGGACCTCCAGGGCATGACTTCTGTTGGCCTCAGTGTTGGTAAGGGAAAAGGCTTCCTCTCGGGTGTCCTGATCCCAAGTTGTGTAGAGCTTTGTACACTAGTACCAAAAGCTTAAACCAGGCCCAACAGCGAATAGGCAGCCATTGTTGTGCAACACATCTGGAAGAAACCAGATTGGGTGGGTGGGGGAGGCTGCCTCATACCTAATGTAAGTGTGAGTCCTTATGCAGTCCAAACAGGGCCACCCATGCACAATAGGGATGCACCAGCAGGCTTGGAAGCACCCCAAGGCATGCAAAAGTACAAAACATCTGTGGTGGGGAGGGGGGGACACCCTGAGCAGGCTGAGTGTGCATTGAATGCTGGCTGTTTGGACATGGAATCAATGTAGTGTTTTTTAATTCCTAAAAATAGAATACTAGCGGGTGGGGGAATGGGATGGCGTATCCTGGGGCCGTGGCTGGCTAGAACTGTGAGCAAGAACACAAATACACAGCGACATTTGTCTGCTTCAAAAAGGAGACCCCCAAACAGCAGCCTGGTTGCTGCATTGTGTCCCAGCTGAAGCTCCCCAGCAGTCTGAATAGAGTGCTAGGGGAATTTGTTCCTATATCATTAGTTTTCTGAAGTTGAGATTAAAGGCGAATTCTGAATCTGGAAATAACTATTTCAAATGTTGGCATTTTGGGGTGTTTTTTATTACTGTAATGCCTTTATTAGGCCAACTCCGATAATGGTATTGGAGAGAGATGGGTTTTGGGGAGGGGAGTGGGGGAAATTGGCCGACATGGTTGTGTTGAATTTTTGTTTTATATGGTTATGTTTTGTATTTGATTGTTTCTGGTGTTTTAATTGGTTCTGGTAAGCCATCCTGTGAGGTTACACACCCTAAAGGGCCAGGTAGAAAGCCTCTTAGGCTCATTAAGACAGCTCTTACTTATTTTTCCTTCTTCCCTTCCAGGCAGTTGCTGAAGAAGGCCGAAAGCTTGTGAGCACGCTTCGCGAGCTCCACTGAAGTTCCTGACTTCTCCCGGATCCTTATTTGTGTTGGGAAATGTGACAGAGCTCTCTGCGCAGGCTGTTATATGTGGGATTCCCTGAGTCACCAATCAGGCCAAAATCTGCAGCAGTGGGAGGTTCAACAGGGTATGATTCTTGCTGGGCGCTGGCCCTGACACTCCTGCTGCTGGACATCTTCAGAACCCTGTTTCTGCATGTCTGGGGATAATAGAACCACCTCCTGGGAATTGTAAGAGCCTTCATCAGGAAGTGCAAGTTTCTACTCCAGTATCCACCTGTTCTCCCAATTTTAGCTGCTTCTGCATCTTATGTCCATTCTCTCTTCTTTGGTAGACTGGCTCTCTGGGAATCCCACCTACTTATACTTCTTAGAGTTTCTGTCCTGGTGTGACTTGTCACAAGAGGCAGGATAAAAATTTCTACCATACTATCTAGAGCTCTGCAAGAGATGAATCAGCGTTAAGATTGCTACCAAACATTCCCGGTGTCTATTAGAAGGCCGTGGGTTGCCTTGAAAAGGAATGAAGCATACACACCCCTTTATCCTTAGTGTGCAGGAAGCAAACACATGTTGGGTCTTGATGTATAAAATATGCAGTGACCGGGTACCAGACGAATGAGTCTATCCGAGCCTCTTGGTCTCCTCCTGGGATATTTTGTGTTTGTGGCTTCAGAAATAGTCCTGCTGAAATATTTCATTAGCATTAAAATGACGTGTTTACCATTCTTCCCTTGTATTCCTTGAACTCAGGTATTGTCCTCTGTGCAGGCCATTCTGTGTGCCAGTCAGAGAGTCCATAGTATGGCTGCATGACAGCTGTGTTGTGCATGTCCTTTGAAATACTGCCATTCCTTTTCCCTGCTCCTTCTCTTTTGGGACCTGGGGGAGGGGGCCCATAGCTCTGAGGGAGCCTGCCCCCTTTGCGTACTTGGATTCAATCTATAGCATATCCAGTTAAAGGATTTTGGACAACAGGACAGGGAATGCTCTCCAAGGATGTATGTAGGCAGAGACGTCCATTCTGGGCGTGATGTTACAGGGGACTAAACTGGTGTAAATGGATTCCTGCAATGAGCAGGGGGTTGGACTCGATGCAAACAATGGGGAGAGAAACATCCAAATCAGGTGAAACAAAGGGAGAAATAGTTTCTCAAGATGATGTTTTTTTATTTATTTTTTCAAAGTTGAAAAGCTCAAGGTGAAACGAAGGGAGAAACAGGTTATTTTTTTTGGGGGGGGGGAACAAACCAGCATTTTGAGAACCTGTTTCACCTGGTTGGACTCGATGGCCTTATAGGCCCCTTCCAACTCTACTATGCTATGATTCTATGAATTTGCTTTCATGTGGCACAGCTTTTCTTCTGGGAAATCTTTGGATTCCCATATGGCAGGGAGGGGCAACCTTTCGGGCCCGTGGGCACATTCAGAATTTGAGAAACTGCCGTGGGCACAGCCATGAAATGACTACCATGGTTGAGCAAGCCAAGTCTTGAAGGACAAGTCACTTGTCCACAGGTTTTCATGGGAAATTAAAATGGCAGTAAGAAAATATAAAAAGGTTTTAAAAAAACCCAAAAACGTTTCACTGAACACCAAAGAACACCAAAGAATGTGCCTGGGAGCCCCACATTGGCCAGCCTTGCTGTACAGCAGTTATGCACTGGCTGTATTTTAGGGATGCTACTCTGTCTCTCCTGCAATATCGAGCAACATGGTCATGCTGGCTATGTTCCAGGCACACTCTGATTACATGGATAAAGTTGGGAATTAGCCCGCCGGCCCAGTGGGCCATCTGAATTGAATATGGGTAGTATTTATAGTATTTTTATCCCACACCTCAGCCAAAATGGCTCCCAGAGCAGCTTACAATCGATCAGTGAAGACAGCAGTCCTTCTTCCTCAGGCTTACATTCTAAGAAAGGCATGACACACGAGGAAGAGGGGGAAGAGAAAAAGGAATCAAAGAGACGGCTCAGCAGGGCTGGTGGGAAGGCCCTGCTCCTCCCTCTCTTCTCCCAGTGGAGGCGCTGACTGACAGCTCCTTCCTCCCCACAGGGTCAAGATGGCCCTGTAAATATTTAATATGTAAATAAATATGTTCTACAATCCACTGCAAGAGGCTTAGCTTCTGTGGCTGAGAATCCGTTGCCAAGGAATCCAGAATCCACAAAGAATGGGTTGCTGAAAGCCCACGTTTGAAAGCTGTTCTGTTGAAGCAAAACACCGAAGCTGGAAATGGAGCTTGTCCCTACAGGCCTTCTAGCATCTGCTCCCAATTAGACGAAGTTGTGTTTGGAGGTCAGGTTGATCCAGTTACCCATATTTTGTAAAAGCTGGTTTCTTGATTACATTATAAATATAGAGCAGGATACCAAGCCACACTCGGCTGGCTCGTGCCACGTTCGTGCAACAGTGGCCAGCACCGGATGCCTGGGAGAGTACTGAGCTGTCTCGAGCCAGCCACACCTTTTCTGTCTGCAGACCAGAGTTGGGGAGCTGGGAAGCGAGTGAGAACTCAAAAGTGGCACGTAGAAGATGAGGAGCACCAAAAACCAATGGCTGCTCCTTTTTCCTCAAGACCGCCACAAACTTAAAATACCTCTTATGTTAGACAAACAATCTAGCTTAGGGTCAACGGGTTTAAAGCCGTCTGGCCAACTTTCTGTCTCATGCTGTGTGTATAATCAAACCTATATGTTCTTCACTAATGCTAAAATTCTCCCTCCATGCAAACATATATTCCCATTTTGCATTTGTCTTCCTCCTGTACCTCTGCAGAATAGTGGCGTACACATGCAGGCCTGATTCTAACTCAGGGGAAAGTGTGTTGGGAGCTTGGTTTCTATCTTGGCAATTTATATTCATGCCATGTTGCATGTAAGAGCCTTAAGCAAGCCATCTGTAGTGGGCAAAACTGAGCTGAACTGCTTGTGGCCATTGTACAACAGCAGTTCTTGCAGAGTGCTTGTTTTCTTAACAGACATGTAGCTTTTGATACTGGAAGACTTTGTAAAGCTGAAGCGCTGATGATTGGACTGAGCTAAACTGCAGGAAGTTCCTGGTTTGAATCTTGCCTCCAACCAGTTTGAATCTCACCTCAACTCACTGGGTGGCCTTCATCAAGCCCACCCACCCTTCTCTTCCTCTCAGCCTGAACTTCCCCAATCTACAGTGTGTGAACTATTGTACTTACCTACCTGCCTACATTATGGATTGTAGGAATTGCAAGAAGATAATGGGACTATTTATATTTTTGATTTTGTATATTTCATAAGAGCCCTGAGGCTGGATCAGATTCAGGGTCCCTCTAGTCCAGCATTCTGTTCGCACAGTGGCCAACCAGCTGAAGACCAGGGACCCACAAGCAGGACACGGTGCTGCTGAGCTGCCCTGATCATCATTTTATGGAAATAAGTGCTTTGAACACTTAGGCATCTCTTGCATCGCCTTTGCTTAAACAAAGCCGGTCTGGCCAGTGCCTGAGCTGGTGGACACCTGGGACTTCCATGTACTCTTGCCTTTAGAGCCAAGAAAGAAAGCTGCACTGTGCCTGGAACATGGTTGTGGGGAGGGTTCATAGCTCAGACTGAGCAGTGTGCCTGGAAGGCTCCATCCCTGGCCTTTCCTATTTGTGGGATCACATGACACAGGCCTGGCGGGGGCTCTCCCCTTTCCCTGAGGCCCTAGAGCCTGCCAGCTCCACCTGTGGAGGGCCCTTTGGCAAGTCATCCTCAGTGGGCTCCTGCCTCCGTGAATCTATGTTCTCCCCACCATTGTCACTAGGCTGCTAGGGTTCCTCAGGCTCTTCATATCATTGCACCTGTACCGCTTGCTGGCTGGCTTGGCACGAAGTGGGAAACATGTCTCCTTCTCCTCCCCAGGCCAGAGCAAGATGCAGGTGAACAAGCAGGTGCCCATGGTGAATAGGTGACCATATGGAAAGGAGGACAAGGGTTCCTGTGTTGAAAGAATTTTAGCAGGGGTCATTTGTATATGCATACAGCACCTAATGAAATTCCCTCTTGCAGCTGTAACTGTCGTGACAAAGAGGGAATTTCACCAGGTGCTGCATGCATATGAAGGACCCCTGCTGAAATTCCCTTTTCTATTCAACTGTTAAAGATACAGGAGCCCTGCCCTCCTTTCCGTAGGGTCAACCTACCCTACGGGTCCCAGTTGCCTTGTTCAGCCACAGGCTACTTACTGCCTTTTAATCTGCCCTCCTCCTCCTCCTCCTCCTCTTACAGCTCCCAAACACTGCAAAAATTGTTCCACCTGCCATCTTCTTCACGCTCTTTCTCTTGTTACTTTCAAGAGCCTCCTTTATGACACATCTCTTCCTGATTTTACTGTCCTTCCCTTGATTTCACATCTTTCTTTCCCTAAGTTGTCTTGTCTCCCTCCTGAATTGTACGAGATGATCAGGCTGGTTCATCTCCCCCCCTCCCCCCCCCCCCCGCTCCAATCTGCAGTTGGGGGCATAATACTAGCCATGCAGACCATTTGTAAGGATTACTGCAACGGGATGTCAGGTGCTTTCAATGTTCTGAAATGTCTAAGCATCCCTTGTTATTCTTTTTACTGGGGTGGAAATCTGTGCTGCTCAGGCAGTGCTGCCTGATTTTGGAGTAGTTGGAGGGGGTGTTGTCTTTCCATGGCGCCCTAAGCAACATTTGCTCAGCAGCAGACGTGGCACCGGAGAGAGCCTGCCTGCTTGTCCTGGCTTTCCTCCTCTCGAGCTTCTGCACGCAATTTGGGCCTCGTGCAAAGGCGGGCAGCGCCTCCTCCAAGCCTTTTCCTCTCTCCGGGTCTGAAGGCCAACCCGGACCTTTGGAACCCAGCAATGTGTCCTGCTGCAACAGGATGCTCTGTGGGGGAAAATACGAAGGCAGACAGGCAAAATTAAATCTTTGGGTTTCTCTTGGGCCCTTCACATCCGTCCAGAGCGGAAATCCCAGTGGCAGGAAAATCTCTGCAGCTTTTTGGTAATTATATGCTGCAGGCCATTCCCTACCCTGGTCTCGCTGCTCATGGCTGACTTCCAGCGCCCCTTTCTTTGAGGGCAGCTTCAAATTAGACACAATCCTCATGCGGAAAGATGACCCATGTAGCAAAGAGCACACGTCAACACAGACAGCTGCACATGCATCGCTTTCCTGGGGGACCCTCGGCTGGCATCATAAGCCATCGCCAGAGTCCGCTTTGGAGCCTGGGACTTGGACATTGAGCCCATTCTCCGTTCTCTTCCTGCCCTCATTCCTTTCTTGGATCTTCAATATGAAGATTCTGCAATGTATGCCTTTATTTCTCACTTTTCCTATTAAGGAGTTCAGGTGGCTAACAACATTGTATAATGAAGCATCAATAACAACACTGGTCCCATAAAATCAATAACATGTTAAACAAGGGCAGGATCTACACTACTGCTTTATAACAGCTTTTAAGGCTTTTGAGAACTGTTCAGGCCCAGGACACATTCCATATGCTGTTCTCAAACCATTGTCAAAGTGTCATATCCTGCTTGGTGTAGATCTGGCCAGATAAAAACAGATGAAACAGCGCAGTGGACAATTAAAACCAACAAAAAAATTTTACATAAAGGACTTTGCTTGTGGGTGGAAGGTGGTCAAAGAAGGAGCTAGGCGGGCTTCCCTAGGAAAGATTGCCTCGCTCTGTGAGCAATCTGGAGGGCAGTCCTGGCAGATGGTGACCAGCAATTGGTCACAGGAAGCCAGGAAGAGGGCGGGGAGTGGCTCCAGTACCTGGATGACTGCTGGAAACCCTGCGCTCCCTCCTTGGTGTGATGATTAGCAAATGCAATCCCGTGGGAGGGAAACTGTGAAGTTTAGGGGGAGTGCAGCACCAATGCAACGTCGTCAAAGCAGCTCCCAGGATATTTGGTCCTCCAGCTTCACCACTCCCGACCTTCTGAAGGTCTCCTGCTCCTTCAAAAGAGCCTTTCCTTTCTCCCTTGCTGCCCAAAAGGCTTGGAACTGTCTCATAATACAGCTGGGGGGAATAACTCTAACTCCCTTCTAATCCCTCCTCAGGACCCACCTTTGGCACACCTCCTGAGTTGTTGTTGTTATTATTGTTATTATTATTTCTTTCTTTCTTTCTTTTTTAAAATAATTTTATTTCAACTCTTAACTACAATTATACCATTCTTTTCCATTCTTTATACACCAAGTGCACCCCTCACCAGGACCAATTCTTCTTCATTACATTTTCCAAAATTGTGATACTTCTTGCACAGGTTTGTGTCCTTTCCCTCTCAACAATACATGCTCTAAAAATAATTCCCATATATTTTCAAATTCATTTCTATTACATATACCCTTTTCTACTTTAATATTACATGTTAGTTTGTCATTAATAGCAATATCCCAGGTCCCCTCTACAAGGATTCGCTTTTGCGCCTGGTTAGCCGATTATGCGCATAATCGCAGAAGCGCATTTACACCTAATCCCTCTGCACCAGAGGCGGTGAGAGGCGGCGAAGCGCATTAACGGATATCCAAAATGCGGTTTACAAGTAGTTAATGCGCATAAGCGCATATTCACACAGTAAAATGCGCTTTAACGGACGGAGCAAAATAAAACTCGCGATTTAACGCGCATTCGATAATGCGCATAATCAGAGAGATAACGCGCCTCTACGCCCCATTTGCACTCCGCTGGTGTGGAGGTAAATTTTTTAATGAGACTTCAAAGAGCATTAAACCTCTCGTGAAGAGGCACCCCCATACCTCTTTATACCACTCAACCATTTGATAGTTATCCTTCATCTTCCATTTCCTTGCTATTATTAATCTTGCTGCAGTTAGTAACATAGTAATTAAATCCTTAGTATTCTGATTACATTTCATCCCCTCATATATTGATAATAATGCAATCTTTGGGGTTGACTCCAAATCAATTCCCGTTATCTCTTTTATCTCTTTATACACCATTTGCCAAAACTTTTGTACATATTTACATGACCACCACATATGAACATACGTGCCAATTTGTTGACATCCTCTCCAACATAATACTGAATATTTTTATCTATTTGATTCAATCTAATTAGTGTTAAATACCATCGCCATATTAATTTATAATAATTTTCTTTTATCCTTACTGATAAAGTTTTCAAATTCCTTGCTCCCCATAACTTCGCCCAATTCTGATTACTTATTGAAATTTTCATATCATTTTCCCACACCAGTTTGCAACCATCCCCTTGTTCTTCTTTTACCATCAACATTTTATAAATTTCACTTGTTATACCTTTTAATACCATATTTTGTTCCTTCTCTCGTCTTTGTGTTATCATTTTTTCAAATATCGTATATTCTCTACATTTTTTTATTTTCTTTTACCCACTTCTTTATCCACTGTTCCAACTGCATGCATTTAATCCATGAAACTTTCTCTTCCCTTAATGTTTCTTTTATTTGATTTAAATTGTCCATCTTTATCACTCTTTCTAATCTATTTATGTTTTGTTTTCTTAATATTTTCCCCATTACTTCTTTTAGATTTTCTGGGAAGCTCTCCATCATCTCTACCGGAGTTAATGGAGAGACGGCAGGTATTAATTTAATCTTATTCTTAGCCCAAATCTCCAAAATATTCTTCACTATTGGATTCCTAACTCTTTGTAAAAATTTCTTATTAATTTTATTAAAGTATATATTTTCCAATTCCATTTCTACTTCTTTGGATTCCAATTCTAACCAACACTTTTCTCCCAAATCTAGAATATCTTCCACTACATATATTAATTGGTTAGCCAAATAATATCCCTTCAAATTAGGAAGGCCTAACCCTCCTGTTCCCTGTTGTTTATACCACATTTTCTTATTTATTCTAGCTTTCTTATCTCCATTACTAAAATTATTAAACATTGTTTGCCATTTCTTCAACTCTATTTCTGATATTTTAATTGGCAACATCCTAAATAAGAAATTAATTTTAGGTAATATCTTCATTTTTAATAGTGCTATTCTACCAAACCATGAAAGTTTTAACTTCTGGTATTCCTCCAATTTCTTTTTAACCTCCTGCCTTAATCTATTATAGTTTTCCTCTTCCAATTTATCCAAATTCTCTGTTATATATATTCCTAAATATTTTATTTTTCCTTTTAATTTAATATTCATTTCCCTTTTGACTAGTTCTTGCTTCCCTTCTTTGTAATTAAACATCATCATCTCTGATTTGGGCCAGTTTATTTGTAATCCCATCACCTCTCCAAACTCCTCCAGATAATGTCATAGTCTCCCCATCTTCTCAATCGGTTCTTGAATTGAAAGTAATGTATTGTCTGCAAATAAACTTATTTTAATTTCTTCTTTTTTCCCTATCCCCTTTATAGTCATATCTTCTCTAATTGCATTCGCCAAAAGCTCTATAACCATTGCAAATAAAATTGGGGAAAGGGGACAACCTTGCCTAGTTCCTCAGGCTAGCAACAATTGTTCTGTAATACCATCATTGACCATTACCTCCGCTACATTTTCCGAATATAACTGATCTATTAATCCCTTAAATTTTCCTCCAAATCCCATAGTGTCTATTAATATTTTTAATGTTGGCCACTCCACACAGTCAAAGGCCTTAAAGATGTCTAGGGCTATTATACCCGCTTGTAATTTATCATTCCTTATAATATTTATCATATTCAATACCCTACTTATTAAACTTGACATCTGTCTACCTGCTACAAATCCACATTGATCCTTATTAATATATTTATGCATAAATTTATTCAATCTTTTTGCCATTATCGCTGTCAATATCTTAGCATCCTGATTTAGCAATGATATAGGTCTATAAGATCCCGGATCTGTTAGTTCTTTATCCGGTTTTGGAATTAAGACAATTAAAGACTGCTTCCACGATGGTGGGGCCTTCTCCCCATTTATTATTTGATTATATAATATTTTTAATTTAGGCACCAACATATTCTTAAAATTTTTGTAATATTCCATACCCAATCCATCCATTCCCGGGGATTTCCCCACTTTTAATCCATCTATTACTCCTCCAATTTCTTCCTCTGTTACCGGTTGTTCCATCGCTTCCCTATCCAGTTCTTGTATTTTTATTTTCCAATATTTCTCAATATATTCCCTAATCTTTCCCAATGACTTGTTATTTGGTGTATATAACTCTTCATAGAATTCTTGAAAAACTTGTAATTTATCCTTCATTAAATTATTAATCTTACCTAATTTATCTTTTATAGCCCCAATTGGCTTTCCCATTTTCTTTGACTCTGTGGATCTGGCCAACATTTTAGAATTCCTATTGCTATACTCAGAATATTCTCTTTTTAAGTATATCAAGTTTCTCTGTATTTTCCCAATTTCTATACCCTCTAATTCCTTCTTTTTTGCTTGTAATTGGGCCCCAATAATTTTATCTTTATTATTTATATATTCATCCTCCAGTTCCCTAATATTCTTTTCCAATCTTACCCTCTCCTCTCCTTGTTGTCTCTTTAGGGTGCCTCTACAAGAGGCATTTAAAGCTCTTTCAAGGCGCATTAAAAAAATTACCTCTACAAGAATGGAGCGCAAATTGGGTGTAGAGGCGCGTTATCTCCCTGATTATGCGCATTATCGAATGCGCGTTAAATCGCGAGTTTTATTTTGCTCCGTCCGTTAAAGCGCATTTTGACTGTGTGAATAAGTGCTTATGCGCATTAACTACTTGTAAAGCGCATTTTGGACATCCGTTAATGCGCTTCGCCGCCTCTCGCCGCCTCTCATGCAGAGGGATTAGGCGTAAATGCGCTTCTGCGATTATGCGCATAATCGCCTAACCAGGCGCAAAAGTGAATCCTTGTAGAGGGGACCTGAGACGATTCCCTAATGCATATTCCTCTCATCACAGCCTTCATTGTATCCCAAATTATAGCCTGAGTGGATTCCCCATTATTATTTATTTGCCATATATCCTCCATTTCTTTCTGAATATTTTCTATCGTTTGTTTATGTTTAAATATTCTTGTGTCCACTCTCCATCTTTTAGCTTCCTTATAATCTTTCCGAATCTTCATCTCCATATTTATTAATGCATGATCTGAAACTTTAATAAGCCCTATTCCTACTTCTAATACTTTTGTTAATAAACTCTTAGAAATAAAAAGGTAATCAATTCTAGTATAGCTCTCATGTACTGCTGAATAGAAAGTATATTTCCTTTCCTCCCCTTTGTTTAACCTCCAAACGTCGAACATCTCCTTTGCTTTCATTAATACATTTAAACTTGTTACATTTTGCCGCCTATCATTCATACTGGGATTAGATTTATCTTTATTTTTATCCATTACCATATTAAAATCTCCTCCTATTATAATGTGGCCTTTTTGAATTCCTTGCATTTCCTTGAACACTTTATTATAAAAATTTTCTTGCTTTTCATTCGGGGCATATATATTCACCAATGTATAGTCTTCATTAGCTATCTTCCCCTGTATAATTATATACCTCCCCTGTTCATCTTTTATTCCTTTCATATCAGTAAAACCACATTTCTTTGAAATTATAATGGCTACCCCTCTAGCTTTAGATGTTCCATATGCTTTCTCATAGATGTTCGCCCATCTTAATTTAATTTCATTAGCCCCTTCTTTAACTTGATGTGTTTCCTGTAAGAATACAATATTAGCTTTATCCCTATTCAATAAATTTTCTATTCTCTTTCGTTTTATCATCATTCCCAGCCCTTTAACATTTAATGATGTTACTTTCAATTTATTACCCATGATATTTTTTACATAGCAAATTGTCTTTTCTATTGGTCTTTATTAGTGCTCTACCTTCTCCCCACCCTCTTCCCAGCCCACTTCCTCTCCCCCACCCCCATTCCCCTCCCTCCCTCCCCCTCCCTCCCCCTCCCCCAATTATTCATCCCCCCTCGTGCCCGAGGAGTTAACCTCATCCAAAGACCCAAGATCAATCCGGGGGGGGGGGAGACGCCCTTCCAGGATTCCCAGCGACACCCACCCTCACTCCCCGGTCAGTTTATGTATCTCTCGTCGTCCGCTAGCTTATATTTAATTCTCTGTCTTAATAAGAAAAACTTTCTTCTATTTTCTGCTTCCAACTGCTCCTTCCTCCGGCTTGCTTCCAGCTGCTCCTTCGTCCGGATCCATTATTCCCAACTCTTGAAGTAATTGTATGCCTTGTTCCGATGATGTAATCCTGTACTGTCGATCCTTCCACTGAAACTTCAAAAACACTGGATAGCCCCACGTGTATCTCACATTCTTCTTCATCAAGACTGCTGTACAAACTTTCACAGTTTTTCTCCAATTGATTGTCTCCGAACATAAATCTTGATATACTTGTACTGGAGTTGATTGATACTTCATTCCCTCTGGGGCTTGTCTTGCAACTTTCATAAATTCCTCTTTTTTATAATAATTTGCAAACTTTATGATGATATCTCTAGGCATTACTCCGCTTCTTCTGCCTCCAATTCTATGTATTCTTTCCATGTCCCATTCTTCCCATGCAATATCTGGAGTTATATCCTTAATCCACCTCATAACTCAATCTCTCAAAACTCTGGGGTTTTCACCCGATGATTCTGGAAAGAATCTGAGACGAAGGTTAGAGCGTCTTGCCCGATCCTCCAAATCAATCATTTTCAGCTGCATTGAATCAAATTGTTCCGTCTGGTTCTGTATGGCTATTTCATTTGCCATAGCTTTTCTTTCCACCTGTTCAATCCTCGAATTGGCCTCCTTCATTTGCCTTTTCATTTCTGAAATACTTCTATCTATTTGAACCGTAACTCCCATCCTCTTTTTTCAGGGATTCATTGCTTTCTTCCACCATTTTTTGCATCTTTTCATTATTATGTGTCATCATCTGCTGCATCATGTCTTTAATGCTCTCAACCAGCTCTGTCTGCTGCGTTGTAGCGTCTGGTGTTTTAGATCTAGCTGCAGCTGCCTTTGGGTCAACTCCTCCCTCCATCCTGTTTTCTGGGAGTCTTTGTTATTATTATTGTTATTTTTGCCACTCGAGGTCGGCATCTGAGATTCCACTCTAGCCAATCTGGCTGCTGTATTATCCGATAGTCTCCCAATAGACTTATTTCTCAGCCAAAGCAGAATTTTCTGTTGTTTTTTAGAGTCTTTCCTTGACATTGCATCTGATCCAACCCAGACGCTGTGGAGGTTAAAAGCAAAAGTAGCCTGCTCCGGCTACAGCAGTTTTCAAAAATAGTTCTTTCAAAGCCTTTTAACCTCTCTTATCTCTCCCACACAATATTTTTTCCTTTCTACTCACATTTGACGAGACTATTAGCTTTACATTTTATTTACGACCGGAGCTCGAGAAATCGCCGCTCGCCCGTCAGCCCCGGAAGTCCATTCCCCTATTATTTCTTTCTCACTCATGGCGGTTTTACTAGATGGACATGACAGGCTTTGACAAGTCATGCTGCCTTGTACAGATTCAGGAATTTCCTGAAAATTGAGAATGTTTTAAGTATGACCCCCTCTAGATGGATTCCGTTTGACGCCTGGTTAGCCTATTATGCGCATAATCGCTGAAGCGCTTTATTGTAAATGCTTGTATGCAGGAGGTAATTGAGCACTCAACAGGTGACCTTACCAGTTGTTTCAAATGTGCTTTACAAGTAGTTAATGCGGAAAATCACTTGTTCACATAGTCAAAATGCGCTTTAACAGCAAGCAGCAGGGGGATCATTTGAAGGAGATGGACTTGCGTTTAATTGCCTTGGAAGATAGGGACAGGAGAGTCAACATTCGAATTAGATCTTTTGGAGAGAGAGAGGGGGAGAACCCTAAGGCTTTAAGAGATACAATTTTGGCATGGATTAAGGAAGTGGAACCTCAGGAAACTTGGGAGATGGCGGATATCAAGAGGATCCACAGAGTGGGTTATAAGAAGAAGGGGATGCTCCCAAGGGATATAATTGTTAAATTTGCCACTACAAGAAAGAAAAGTTGATGCAAGCAATTAGACGTCAAGGCCAGCTGATGCTACAAGCAACACCAATCGAGGTTTATCAGGATTTATGCCCTCAAACCGTGCAGTGGCGGAAGAGTGTTAGACTGTGTACAGTGGCTTTGTGGAAGAGATCGATAACATATAGTTGGGGGTATCCAGTCTTTTTGAGATTTATGTGGAAAGGGAAACAACATAGAATAACATCAAGTGAGCAAGGGATGGATCTTTTGGAGAAGCTGGGTTTAGTTGATCCCACGGATGTTGGAGAAACAAAGCAGGATGAAGGCGCTGCAGGAGGAAGCAGTCAAAAGCAGGATGAAGGCGCTGCAGGAGGAAGCAGTCAATGAAGAAATATTATTGTAATAGGGATAAGAAGAGATTATAAGGGAGGGGAGGTTCAGATTTTTGCTCCAGGAATGTTGGGTTGCTTCTCCCCCCCCCCCCCGAAGAGTTCTAATAATAATTGGGGCCATTGCCCAGAAAGGTCTGGTGAGGAGGGGAGTGAAGATGGCGGGTAAGTGTGGAGGGGAGGGGGAGGGAGGGGGTATGTGTGTCACAGAGGGAGACCAATCTAGAGATTTGTGTGAAAGAGAGAGATGGAAAATAAATTAAGGGTTGCAACTTTAAATGTTAAAGGGCTAGGAACTGTTATAAAAAGGAAGAGAATAGAAATGCACCTTATCTATCATTCTTTCCATCCAATTCCTTAACTTAATAATTTCCTGATCCTTCAGACTCCCTTCCAACTCTACTTTTAAATTCCTTGGGAAGTTTCCCACTACTACTACTGGGGCGAGTGGAGAGTCTCCTGGTATTAACTTTCCTTTAACTTTCTCCCAGATCTCTAGAATATTTTTCAGCAACGGGTTGTCCAGTCCCCTCAAATCTTTCTTTTGAATTTTAATAAAAAAAAATATTTTGCAATTTGAAATCTAGTTCCCCTGTTTGCGTTTCTAACCATTCTAAATCTTCCTCCCCTAATATACTATTTATAACATATCTTAACTGATTAGCAATATAATAACTCTTTATACTTGGAAGTCTCAAACCACCTTTCTTTTGTGTCTTATACCATAACCCTTTATTAATCCTAGCTCTCTTATCTCCATTGCAATAAGCATTAATCATATTTTGCCAGCTCTTTAACTCTACTTCCGATATTTTAATCGGCAGCATTCTAAACAAAAAATTAATCTTAGGTAATATCTTCATTTTAATAACCGCTATTCTACCAAACCAAGAATGTTTTAATTTTCTATATACCTCTAACTTTTCCCCTACCTGTTTTTTCAAACTTACAAAATTAATTTCCTCTAACCTATCTAAATCTTTTGCAATATTAACTCCTAAATAACGTCCTATATTTTTAAGCCTAAGACCTAACTTAACTTTACCTTCCTCCATCTCCTCTTTGTTATAATTGAATAACATCATTTCTGACTTCCCCCAATTAACTTGTAGACCAGTAATCTCCCCAAATTCTCTCAAATGCTTCTTAATCAACTCCCCAGTCTCCAGGGGATCTTCTAATGTCAATAATGTGTCATCCGCAAACATATTCATTTTAATCTTCTCTTTCCCTCCTATCCCCTTCAATCTTACATCCTCCCTTATAACATTTGCCAAAATTTCTATCACTATCGCAAATAAGATCGGTGAAAGTGGACAACCTTGTCTAGTTCCTCGAGCTAGTGTAATCTGTTGCGTTAACCCATCATTAACCATTATTTCTGTTTATTATTTTTATACAGCTGATCCATCACTCCCATAAATTTATCTCCAAGCCCAAATGTTTTCAAAATTGTTTTAAGTGCTGGCCATTCCATGCAATCAAAGGCTTTGAATATATCCAATGCTAACAAACCTGCTTTTAAATTCCTTTTTAAAATAATATTATTTATATTTAAAACTCTTCCAATTAAATTAGGCATTTGCCTTCCTGAGATAAATCCACATTGATCTTTTCTAATATATTTATATATAAACGTACCCATTCTTTTTGCCATTATTGCCGTAAAAAGGTAGGCCCAGTTTCTGAAGGTTTTCTGTATAGTTTTTTAATGTGATGCCGGTGACTGAGGTGACTAACGGAATAATTGTGACCTTTTTCTGATGCCATAGTTCTTTGACTTCCATGGCCAGTGGTGTATATTTTTCTCTTTTTTCCTCTTCTTTTTCTAAAATATTTTTGTCATTAGGTATTGCTATGTCAATAAGGTACGTGAGTTTTTCTTTTTTGTCTATGACCATTATGTCTGGTCGGTTGCAAGGTATTGTCTTGTCTGTATTAATTGTTCTGTCCCATTATTATTATTATTATTATTATTATTATCATCATCCCACCTTTTCCCAATACTGGACCTCAAGGCGGCTTTACAAAACTAAAACATATACAATTAAAACATAATAGAAATATACCAAAGTTAAAAATATAATTAAATGTAGTTCAATATTAAAACATCTAAAATATTTAAAATACAAATAACTATTTTTAAAAAGTCCAGTACATAAACAGAGGTCCAGGCTATTCGCCAAAAACTTACCGGAACAAAAAAGTTTTAGCCTGCCTCTGGAAACACACCACTCTAGCTTCCCTGGGAACAGTTCCAGTACTCCGGGGCAGCCACCGAGAAGGCCCTCTCCTGCATTCCCACCAGGCATGCCTGTGATGGTGGACAGAGAGAAGGCCTCCCCTGAAGACCTCAGGGGACAGGCAAGCTCATAAGAGAGAATACGGTCTTTCAGATAACCTGGACCCGAGCTATATAGGGCTGTATAGGTCATAACCAGCACTTTGAATTGTGCCCAGAAGCAGATCAGAAGCCAGTGGAGCTGTTTTAACAGGGGAGTTGTGTGCTCCCTGTAACCAGCCCCTGTCAATAATCTGGCTGCAACTCTTTGAACCAGCTGAAGTTTCCAAACACTCTTATTTATTTATTTATTTATTTTATTTCATTTCTAACCCGCCTCTCCATCTAGATCGAGGCAGGGAACAACACTAAATATAAATATAAAAACAATAAAATAGATAAACCATTAAAACAGATAAAAACAAATACATTATTAAAAACTTCTTAAAATTAAACTGGATAGGCCTGCCGGAAGAGAGCAGTCTTCACGGCTTTCTTAAATTCCAGAAGACTGCTAATTTGTCGAATCTCCTCCGGCAGGCCATTCCACAGCCTGGGAGCGGCAGAAGAGAAGGTCCTCTGGGTAACACTCGACAGCCTAGTTCTGGCTGACTGGAGTAAATTCTTCCCAGAGGACCTGAGCATGTGGGGCGGATTATACGGGAGAAGGCGATCCCGCAGGTAACCTGGACCCAAACCATGTAGGGCTTTAAAGGTAATAATCAACACTTTATACATCGCCCGGAAACTAATGGGCAGCCAGTGGAGTGATTTTAAGATTGGTGTTATGTGGTCACCCCTAGGTGTACCAGTGACCAACCTGGCTGCCATATTTTGAACTAACTGAAGTTTCCGGACTAGGCACAGAGGTAGCCCTATGTACAGTGCATTGCAGAAGTCGAGCCTCGAAGTTACCAGTGAGTGCACTACCATCTTTAGGTCTTCCAACTCTAGGAAGGGGCACAGCTGGCGTATCAGCCGAAGCTGATAGTAGGCACTCCTGGCCGTCGCATCCATCTGGGCTGTCATTTGGAGCGACGGATCCAGGAGTACCCCCAAGCTGCAAACACAGTCTTTCAGGGGGGGTGTAACCCCATCCAGAACTGGTTGACACACCTCCAAACCCAGGTTGTGGCCTTTGACAGCAAGCACCTCCGTCTTGTCTGGATTCAGCTTCAGTTTGTTTTTCCTCATCCAGCCCATTACTGCCTCCAAACATTCATTCAGAGGAGACACACTATCCTTAGCTGACGATGTCTTCAAAGGTAGCCCCACATAGAGCGCATTACAGTAATCCAAATGGGATGTAACTAAGGCTTGTGTCACCATGGCCAGGTCAGACATCTCTAGGAGGGGGGGGGGCAGCTGGTGCACTGGCTTCAAATGTACTCCTGGCTACTGCTGAAACCTGGGCATCCAGGCTCAGGGTTGAATCCAGGAGTACACCCAAGCTGCGAACCTGTGTCTTCAGGGAGAGCATAACCCCATCCAGCACAAGCTGAATCCCTATTCCCTGATCTGCCTTTCAACTGATCAGGAGCACCTCTGTCTTGTCTGGATTAAGCTTCAATTTGTTTGCTCTCATCCAGTCCATTACTGCCAACAGACACCTGGTTTACCACTGAAACAGCTTCCTTGGAATCGACCAAAACTCAACCTAAGCACATGAAAGTAAAACCAATGCACACTGCTTCCCTATTTACTACCCTAACCTCCTCTTCCCTCCCCTTCTTCTGTGTGGTGGTTTTCCCTGTGCTGAATTTTAGATTGTAAACTCCTTGGGGCAGCAATCTGACCTCCTGTACTTTACAAAGCACCAAAAATACTGATGGTGCGCACACTCTTTCCTCCTCCTCCTCCTCCTCCTGTAATAATGATAATAATAATCTCAACATGTGAGTCTCAACTTTCTATTATAACCATAAAAGCGAACATAACTACACAAAAAATCAGTAATCCATATTACCTAATTACAATTCAACTAAAAACAACTCCATCATTGTTTTTCCTATAGCCACCTGAAGTCCATGTAGCAACTCTGCCCTATTTCAAATCAGCCCTGACCATCTTATAGAAAGTTACATGAATAGAGATAATCAAGTTCCTGGGTTTCATTTTATCCCCCAATGAACCAGTTCCAGTCATTCCTCCTTACAACAACAACCCTGTCATTATCCCCCACTTTGCAGATGAGGGAGCACCATCATGTGAGCAATGCTTGTAGTGTTGGCAGTGCAATCCACATGCTGGATATACTCCCTGACTCTCCCTAAATTCTGCTAAAAATTTGAAAACTACTAGGTAGTTCATGGCAGGGGTGAGATTTGAACTAGGGACTTCTAGGTTTATAGCGCTGCCTGCTGGAGCGTCATCACATGGGGAAAAATCGTGTTTCCTTACCGCTGCTTCTCCACCCCCGTGTTTGTCCCTCATTACTTTCTCTTTCTGCCCAGAGGGGAAAGAGGAAGTAAACAAAGGTCATGTGGCACATTCAGGGACCGTTTGTATCGTGGCACATTTCCTGCACACAGCAGCAGATCGTGGCACATTCCATCTTTTTTTTAAAAAGCCGGATTAAAAGGGGTCTATTTTACAATGGAAAAATGAGCAGAAGGAGTGGGAGGTGCATGGGAGCGGCCTTTGTAGTTGTTTAAAGGATGCACATACATCCATACGTGGGCAGTAGCAAGTGTGGGATAAAACGCTCGTCTGATGAACCTCTTAGCGACTACACTACACCAGATGGGAATAAAGCAAGAGACTCTGTGGCCCAGGTGATTTTTCTGCTTGCCCGGTAGCTGCTGCATTTCACCAGTCTCCCTTCCCATCCTGATGTCCTCCAGATGTACGTATTCCAGCTGACCCATAATGTTTCTCCTGTTCAATGGTGGTCTCCTGGCCAGCCCCTTCCTTGCAGGCTCATGCGTCTGTGCTCCCCCTCCAGCTGACATGCTTATCCCAAAACCACAATTAGCATTTGCATTATTGGCCGCCTCCCTCCTGAACAGATGGAGCTCCGAAATAGATCTGGCATCTGTACTCTGGGATCCACCCCCTCCTGAGGTTAGAGCAAGGGAGGGAGGTTATGTGGCCCAGCCAGGGGCGGCCCAGAGCGTATAAATTGTGAGCAGAGACCCAGGAGGGGAATCGGAATAAACTGCCGAAGAAAAAGAGCATCTTGAGACCTGCAGAGAAGATCCTCTAGTGAGCCGCACCAGCCGACATGAACACGCTGACTCTGCTGAGCTTCCTGGCAGTGGCCACGCTCTGTCTTTGCCGTGCAGGTAAGGGGATGTGGGACGTGCCCCATCTCTGGGCTGGGAGACGCCATGGGGCTGCTCGGCCGGCCCTACCATTAGGTGAAGTGAGATGGCCGCCTCAGGCAGCAGATGCTGTGGAGCTGGGAGTGCTGGCGAGGCACTGGAGGGCAGGGCCATGTGCGCCACGGGGCTTGGCCTGCATGCCCAAAGTGAGTCTGCCTCCCTCAGCAGCCGTGGAGACGCTGTGTCCCATCGCCCCTCTTCAAGACAGGTTCACCCTGGCCACCTTCTGCACGTGGGGTGGGGCAGCATTACCTTGGCTTATGCCTGCAGCAGAAGATATCTTGAGCTCGCCCTGGCACAGCTGCTGGGATGTGGGTGCCATCAAAGCCCAATCCGCTGCCAGCCTGCTTCCTCGGTCTGTCTAGATGTAGATATATGAAAGGGGAGTCACAGACTGTGAGAGAGGATGGTGGGGATGTTTAAAACGCTCTCCTTTTCCTTCCATGCCCATGATCAATGCCATCCGGACCCTCCCATCAGATGAGGTTTCAGCTGGCATTGCCTCCACCCTTATAAGAGTATCATTTCAGTTCTGAGGACTAGCAACATGATTTAAAAAAGAAAAGAAAAATGAAAGCAGATTCTTGGGGTGTTGAATTCTGTGATCAGCTTCAGCGGCAATCTTTCCTTGATGCCTCAATTGGCCTCAGGGCGAGTGGGACAGTTTGCTCATTCCCCTGGCTGATTTTCTTGTTTCCAGATGACTCTGCTCACTCCAACAGCGCCAACGAGTCACCCAGCTTCGAAGGTCAGTCCTCCGTCTCCCTTTTTATGGCTTTCCCAATCATTTGCAAGACGTGGCTCAGTTTGCAAACTCGGAAAATGGGATGCGTGAGAGGGTGATAGGAGGGAAACAGAGTGAAGGCCAGAGCGTGGGGATGGTTCTTTTCCGTTCTGTTCAACAATGGGGACTAGAAATGTGCATCTTACTTTTACCCATGAAAGGGAAGTTTCCTGGGGTTCCGGTTTCCACTCCGACATGGGAAGCCACTGTGGTGATGGGAGGCAGCAGAGGACAGGAGGAATCCTCCTCAAGAGGAGGCAGTTCAGCTACACTTCTGTTTCTCTTCTTCTTGCAGCTTTCATCTCCAAGCGAGCCAGTGCTGAAGTAGTGAAGAGGCACAGGAGGAACTATAACAGGTAAAGCCAAACGTGTCATCGGTGATGGGCCAGAGACCATTACATGGGTGGGGTGGGGATATCTCTCCCTGGTGGTTTTGGGGATGCCTCCAGGAAGGCTCATGAGAGAAGAAGTTCAGCACACAACAAATGTTGGCCAGGATTCAAAGAACTGGGTGGCTTCTGAAGGAATTGCTGAGATAACATATCCACAATCTAGAGCAGTGATGGCGAACCTATGACACGCGTGTCAGCACTGACACGCGTAGCCATTTCTGATGACACGCGTGTCAGCACTGACACGCGTAGCCATTTCTGATGACACGCGGCCGCTGAGGCGGCCGCATGCCGAGAAGGATGTTTCATCCTCGAGTAGCCGAGGATGAAACATTTGCTGCTCCTGAGGATGAAACATTTGCGACTAGAGTCTTAGACTCTAGTCGCAAATGTTTCATCCTCCCCTATTAGACACTCTGTGCCGGAGGTCTGTAGGCCAAAACAACAGAAGTCCGGCACAGAGCGTCTAGTTCTGGGACTTCCGGTTAAGCCGGGATCTTTGCCCTCACTTCCGCCGGCAGAGCAGGGAGCAGCGGAACGCAGCGGGGGACACATCTCTGGGGGCCCTGCCATTACCAGTAACCAAATAACAGTTAACCACAGCAACCATTATCTACTGTTCTGGGGTGTCATGGATTTCTAATCCATCATTACTGAGATAAGTGAGGGGGAGCTGGGAGAGGCGAGGGCCTGTGGCGTGCTATGGGTGCCGTTTCCCGCCATTAGAAATAGCGGCAGCCATTTTAATTCACATAAGGAACACCATCTTGCTCCATAGTGCAGACTCCATTTCACCACTATTACTGTTGTGCATCCTTATTAACCCCTATTTCTGCTTATTACCCCTGCCCTTTCCTAAAAGACAGTTACATGCACCATTTTGTGGTTAGTTAGGCTAGTTAACCCCTAATTGCCTGCAGGCCTAACAAGCTATCTATAATTCTATCTTCTGTCACTGCCCCCCTGATGGAGAACCCAAAAAATAAAAAACTAAGGTTAAGTAAAGGAAGTGGTAGTAGCAGTGGCCGACCCTTTCAAGAGACATGGACCGAGATGTATGGCTTTATAGAAAAAAATGGCAGATCATTTTGCGTTCTATGTACTGAAACGGTAGTAAGCAGAACGTGGAATATAAATAGACATTTTGAAACTAATAATTCCCAGCTCTTGGAAAAAAGTGAGGATGAAAGGAAGGAATACATTTCCAGGCAGCTACACCTTTATAAGAGCCAATCTAATTCCATCCTTAAATTTATGAAAGGCTCTACAAATTTAACATCTGCAAGTTTGAGCATTGCTCACTCTATAGCTCAGCATGGAAAAGCGCTCAGTGATGGAGAATTTATTAAAGAAACTCTCCTAAGATGTGCACCAGTTCTATTTCACGATATGCAGAATAAAGATGCAATTATTAAGAGAATATCTGAGTTACCACTCAGTAGAAATATCATAAAAGACCGAATAATGAGACTGAACACAAACGTACAACATCAATTAAAGAGAGACATAAGGAAGTGTAAATATTTTTCGATCTCTCTTGATGAAACTACTGATGTCACATCACATGCTCAGTTGGCCATTATTGGTCGATATTCTGATGGTCTCACAATGAGAGAAGAGTTGATAAAGTTAGTATCAGTGCCAACAAGTACATCAGGAAGCGAAATCTGTAAGGTTGTTATACAAACATTTCGTGACCTAAGCATTGATATCTCTAAAGTTGTGTCAGTGACGACAGATGGGGCACCAAATATGGTGGGGGGAAAAGTCGGATTTGTCAAATTGTTTACAGAAGCTATTGGACATCCGATTGTGCCTTTTCATCGTATTATCCATCAGGAGGCTTTATGTGCCAAGGCAGGATTCACCGACTTAAATGACTTAATGTCAGTTGTTACAAAAAGAGTTAATTTAATAGCTGCTCGCCCCCTTCACAAGCGAGAATTTTCGGCACTTTTACTGGAGGTTGATTCCACCTACAGTGGACTGCTGATGTACAATAATGTAAGATGGCTGAGCCGAGGCAAAGTTCTTGAGCGCTTTGTGGAGTGCTTTGAAGAAATTAAGGTATTTCTTGATGATAAGGATCTGGGAAACTTTCCTCAGCTTAATGATGATAAGTGGGTCAACACCCTGATGTTTTTTACAGATCTCTCTGTTCATATTAATGAACTGAACTTAAAGTTACAAGGTTTTGGCAAAAGTATTGACGTTATGTTTGGATACATAAAAGCTTTTGAAAGTAAAGTTAAAATTTTCAAGCGAGATGTAGAAACTAAAACTTATAAGTATTTTCCTTGAGTAACAAAGTATTTTGAGAAGGCCAGTGCAGCTGTACAAAATGAAATGGAACTCTTGCATATGAAGTACCAGCATGTTTTAGACTCGTTACTTGACCAGTTTAGTGATAGATTTAGTCAATTTAGAAGTCTAGAACAGGCCATGAAAATAATTAAGTATCCTGACGTAGTAGTCTACAGTAGTTTGGAATTAAACGGTTTCCAATGGATGCAAATTGATGATTTGGAGATGCACCTTGCAGAATTTCAAGACAGTATCTGGGCTCAGGTGTTTGTCGACTTGAGGTCAAAGCTTGAGAATCTAGAAAGGTGCCGCTTGGAGAATCAAGAGGAGTGCCACTACGAACAGGAAATTTGGAGTGCCTGGAACTGACTACCAGACACTTTTAGCACCCTGAAAAATATAGCTATGGCTTTACTCACAATTTTTCCCTCTACATACTTTTGTGAGGCCTTATTCTCAGCGTTAAATAATATCAAAACCAACAAAAGAAACAGATTGACAGATGAAGTTAGTAGCGCTTGCTTGGGCCTGAAGTGTACAAAATACCAACCTTCAATTGAAGATTTAGCCAATGAAATTCAGCAACAAAAAAGTCACTAATAGGCAGGTTCGTTAAAGAATTCCCCCTCCCCCTCACTTATCTTAGTTCACGACACCCCACACAAGCTAAATAATATCAAGACTAACAAAAGAAACCGACTGATGGATGAACAAAGAAGTCACTAAGCAGGTAAGTTAAATAATTAGTTTTTGGTTTATTAAATACAATTATATATAACAATTATACATTTATGTTATTTAAACTATAAATATCGCGAAATAATGTTTTTTCCTCAAAGTGACACACCACCCGAGTTATGCTCAGTTTTTTGGCGAAGTTTGACACACCAAGCTCAAAAGGTTGCCCATCACTGATCTAGAGGGAGGCAATACAAAACCTACAGTGAGGCAAAATCATTATTATTGTTGGGACCAACCAATATGCCACAAAAGATTAAAGCACCATCTTCTGGGGCATTTTGGTTGGCTGTAATAAAGAGCATAGAATCATAAAATAGTAGAGTTAGGAGGGGCCTCTAAGGCCATTGAGTCCAACCCCCTGCTCAATGCAGGAATCTACCTTAAAGCATCCATGACAGATGGTTGTCCAGCTATCTCTTGAATGCCTCTAATGTGGAAGAGCCCACCACTTCCCTAGGTTATTGGTTCCATTGTCCTATTGCTCTAACAGTCAGGAAGTTTTTCCTGATGTCCAGGCGGAATCTGTTTTCCTGTAACTTGAGCCCATTATTCCGTGTCCTGCATTCTGGGATGGTCGAGAAGAGATCCTGGCCCTCCTTTGTGTGACAACCGTTCAAATATTTGAAGAGTGCTATCATGTCTCCCCTCAAACTTCTCTCCTCCAAGCTGAACGTGCCCAGTTTAGTCTTGAGATATTGCCTAACAATGGATTTTAGATTCAACCCACCCCCTTCCCAGTGATGTTGGATGCTTTACTCATAGACTAGGGTGGCTCTCCTTGTTTCTTATGAGATAACATATGTGCAGTGTTCTAAAATGCAGGGTGCAGCTGTGTTCCTTGGACTGGCTGATCACAGTGGGCTTCTCTAAACGAGCTATTTATAGCATGCACATGTCTGGCCACACACAGAAATTTGCAGAACAATTTCATTACATTGTCAACAGCCAGGACGTCTCCTGTGGTTCCTCGCTCGCTTATTCCGTTTTTAAAATTGTCAGAGATAACCTGGAATAAACCTTCAATGGCATGAAATCGGGAGAACATAATGCTGGCATTGCGCTATAGACTTGCCAAAGGACTTTCTATGTCTGCAATCGAGGGAGAAGAGGGTGAAATGCAACAAAGGGAGGCAGATCTGATCCCCCACTCCTCCAAGAGCACCCCTTGAAGTTCAGTGGGTCTTACTCCCAAGTAAGTGGTCCAAGGGTTGTAGACTTAGAACACAATCTTGCATCTATTCAGAAGTAAATCCTGACTTTCCTGGGGGCTGCGAGGAAACAGTACAGCATGAGCTAAGCAGCAAAAACAAGACTCCCCCCCCCCTCCTTCACACACATATTCCAGGGAAGGACTGAGGGAGGGAGGAGCTACCTTGATTCAAAGAAGTTGTCTGCTGTTTAACGAAGCCCATCCTAATACTGCAAAGAACCCAAAAGCAGAGAGCCATGGTACGGATGAGGGGGTTTGCATTATTTTTGCTTAATGTAGTGACCCCAAGGATCTGGAGGGATGTTCTCACAACTATAGGCTGACCATATGAAAAGGAGGACAGGGCTCATGTCACTTTAACAGTTGTAGAGAAAAGGGAATTTCAGCCAGAGTCATTTGTATGCAATTAGTTCCTGGTGAAATTCCCTCTACATTAGAACAATTAAAGCTGCAGGGGCCCTGCCCTCTTTTGTATCTGGTCACTCTAGTATAGTGCCTGCAACTTTAATCGTTGTGATGAAGAGGGGATTTCACCAGGTCGTAATTGCATACAAATGATGCTGGCTGAAATTCCCTTTTCTCTGCAACTGTTAAAGTGACATGAGCCCTGTCCTCCTTTTCATATGGTCAGCCTACACATCTAGGGCGACCCTATGGAAAGGAGGACAGGGCTCCTGTATCTTTAACAGTTGCCTAGAAAAGGGAATTTCAGCAGGTGTCATTTGTATGCATGCAGCACCTGGTGAAATTCCCTCTTCATCGCAACAGCTAAAGCTGAAGGAGCCCTGCCCTCTTTTGTACCTGGTCACTTTAGCATAGCTGCTTTTCATATGGTCACCCTAGCTTGGAGCGTTTGATTGGTACCGAGGAGACCCAGGTTCTAGCCCCCACTCGGCCATGGAAGCTCACTGGGTGACTTTGGCCTAGTCCCTGACTCTCAGCCTGACCTACTTCACAGGGTTGTTCTGAGGATAACATGGAGAGGAGGAGGAGGATCATGTACCACCTTGGGTTCCATGCAAGAGAGGAAAAGCAAGATATAAGTGCAACAAATCAGCTTGCAATAGATGCACCATCGGCCCCACATCCCAGACCACTAATATAGAATCATAGAATCATAGAGTTGAAAGGGGCCTGTAAGGCTTACCTGTCAGTCATAATGACAGGCTGGTCATAGGAATTGGCAGAAAGGGCACCTGTTTGTAGAAGTTTTCTCTTGGGATCTCCTTTGGCCTACAAAAGGAGACTGTTTCAGTGCAGCAAAAGTCCAGTGAAATCCTGCCTCCCAACGCTGCTTCTTTCCTGCAGGTTATCTGGCGTTGCTCCTACTCTGGACCCCTTCGAATCCCAGCGAGAAATTTGTGAGTTCAACCCTCAGTGTGACGAACTGGCTGACCAAATTGGCTTCCACGATGCTTACAACAGATTCTACGGTCCCTTGTAGGCCACCTGCCTTTAAACCCCCCAAATGGAGCATAATGAGAGACGGAACTCAAGCAGCTGGGTGTGTGTGTGTGGGGGGGGGGGGGGGCTGAGATGATTTTGCATTCTCCCTTTTTCCTAAATCCAAAAGCTGTCCATGCTTCTGCTTGTAACTACTGTGCCGTTGCTTTCTCCCTGCCTCTGTAATATATTTGCTTAATATTGATGTTCTATAAAGAAAAAAATAAAGGGAAAAAAACTATCAAAACTCTTACTTTTTACTTCATTGAACTGAGCAAATTCCAGGCTTCTTTTGAGTGCTGTGTTGTGCTCTCCTATGTGCTGGTTGGCTGAGCTGCTCTGATGTCACAGAGAGGTGGAGCAGGCAGAAAGGGGCTCTGGCTGCCATTGGCTGACCTGCAAAGGTCCTAGAAGAGGGCAGGTGGCAGAAAGGCTGAGGCAGGAGAAGGAGCAAGAGCTGCAGGCTGGGAAGGGAAGGGAAGGGAGGAAGTGGAGGGCTGGAAGAAGGGAGGCTCTAAGGAAAAGAAGTGAGAGGGAGGTGACCTGGAGGAGGAGGGGCACCGGGCAGCAAGAGAAGGGGCACAGCTGGACAGGCCCAGGAGAGGCAGTGGGGCAGGAAGGATGCCGTTTGCCTTGCCTTTGGCTGCAGGCATCATTAATAATATGAGGTGCTGCTATGGAGGGGCTCATGCACTTTAAGGTGACACATGGCCAGATACAAAAGAGGGAAGGGCTCCAGCAGCTGTAACTGTTGTGAGGAAGAGGGAATTTCACCAGGTGCTGCATGCGTACAAAGGACACCTGCTGCAATTCCCTTTTCTATGCAACTGCTAAAGATACAGGAGCCCTGTCCTCCTTTCCATAGGGTCATCCTAGGTAGCAGCCATGACACTCTGGACGTCCATCCGACCGTCCTGCAGATGTGGATGCTTATTCATACCGTTTAAACCGAGGTGTGAGCAAGGAAGTCACAGTCCCAACCACAGTGAGAAGGTTTCCTCCCTCCCCCTTCTGCAGTCTGTAGCACTGATCTATTGCTATTTTTGCAACAAATATTGGTACTGGGGGTGCGGGGTGGGGGTCCAGACTCAGCCATACTTTAAGTAGTCCCAATTAAATCAAAGGGGTGTAACTATATATGTATATCTGGATGCAACCCATGGTTTGGATGGAAGCAGGCAGAGATAGCAAATGATGAGACGTTAGGAACAGGCTTCTGGGGTGGGCCCTGCCTTACAGAGGACAGTCCTCTCTTTGAAATCCTTCTCTATCTAAAGGGCTGTCTGGTTCAAGTCCAGTTTAGAGCTCAGGAACGCTACGAAGGGAGGGCAGAAGCCTTGACAGTTGGTAATAAATAGAATGATATACATTATGCAAATCTGCGCTTCTTTTGTTAGTGATACACCTTTCCTCTATTTTGGTGATGCATAAATGGCCAACCTTACAGCATGACCTCACTAATCTGCTACAGCAAAACAGACAGAGCTGTAGCACTGCAAAACACACATTTGTGTCAGTGTGGGCTTTCCTGTGCAAGGCTTCTTGCTTCATCAGATGAAAAACACACACTTGGCATGCAGACAGGGCTTGATTTTCTCTTCATTGCTGAGCTCCACTGTCTCCCATTTATGCTAGGTTGCCAGCATTCATTACTGGTCACTCTTAGCAACAGCACCGTTTGCACACCTCTTGCCACAGAAAGCTGCAAACGGAGCTGCTCTCAATGGCACAGTAGCAGGTCAGGCCACTTTTTTCTCAGGCAAATTGGCAACTCCAAATCTACTACACTAAACACTGAATGCCTTGATTCTTGGGAAATGTCATTTTGTGAGGGTGCTGAGAATTCCCTGTTGAAGGTACCATTGATAAGCACTCTTGGAGTCCGATTCTGTAGCCAACTGTGGATCCACCTCATAGTGGTTCCATCTAGCCCACTTTTCACTAGTTTATGAATCAGAATGTCATGGGGCAGTTTGTCAAAAGCTTTGCTGAAGTCAAGATATACTATATCCACAGCATTCCCACAGTCCACAAGGGAGGTTACCCGATCAAAAAATGAGATCAGATTAGTCTGACAGGATTTGTTCTTGACTAATCCATGCTGGCTTCTAGTAATCACTGCATTGTTTTCAAGGTGTTTACAGATTGTCTTCTTTATAATCTGTTCCAAGATTTTCCTAGGGAGGGATGTCAGACTGACTGTTCTGTAGTTCCCAGGTTCCTCCTTTTTGCCCTTTTTGAAGATAAGGACAACATTAGCCCTCCTCCAGTCATCCGGCACTTCACCCGTCTTCCTTGATTTTGCAAAGATAATAGACAGTGGTTCTGAGAGTTCTTCTGCCAGCTCTTTCATTACTCTAGGATGCAGTTCATCGGGCCCTGGAGATTTGAACTCGTTAAAAGAAATTAGGTGTTCCTTGAAATTGGCAGAGAGCACAGGAGGGGCCCTGGAGGTTAACAATGTTGTGGAAAAGACCCACAAAAAAACTTGAATGACCAATCACGAGTGCACAATAAAAGCCTCATGCAGAGAAGCCCCCCACCCCCATGTTTTCTTTGGTGACTTGTGAACTGCAGGTTAGCAGGATGACTTACTTTTAATTTCAACAAAGCAAAGCTTTTCCTCAGATCCACCTGCAGGCAAAGAGTCCCAGCAGGGCAGCCTTATGGGAAACAGAGTTCCTGACTCGCAATTCTATTATATCCTAGAAACAGCAGTTATTAATGGAGGCACAGCCATGCCTCCATTGTTAAGGGCCGTCAGTAAAAAATACATTCTGCCATGTTAAAGTGATAATTGGGGGGGTGTCATTCTAACAGCCATAAAATCGAAAATGTTTCACCAATCTTTCTGAAATACACAGGTGCCAGAAAGAAATGTTTGTTTTACATTACCTGAAAATTTCAAGAAGATTGGTGAAAGATTGAGGGAAGGAGAGCAGTTTAAGGTAGAAAAGGAACACAAACCTGTCTCCCTGCTTTTGTCAAATGATTTTGGGTTTGCGAATTTTGTGCTCACGATTTGCATAATTTCCAGAGCCTTATTAATTAATCCAGTGGTGGGGTCTTCTTCCTCCTTCACTGTAGATGGTGGAAAGCTTTTCATTTTTAAAAAAATCCCTTCAGTTGACTTTTAAGGACTATTTTTACCTTTCATTCAAGTCAATGAGGAGGCCATCTTCCCTCATAGCGTGAGGCATGCTCAGTAGCGTCGCTCTCCCCCCTCACTCCTGCCTTAGAATGTTGGGGCTGGGTGGGTGAAATGGCCGCTGCCTCTAGCACAGACCTTTTGAGAGAAGAAGAAGAGTTTCTCTTTTCTCTTCTGGAACATGCTTTCCTTTGGCTCTGAGAGTAAGTTGGGCTATCTTCATAAGGCCAGTTTGCTCTTTTGCTCACTGGTGAAGCAGGGTGTGGTTCCTCTGGATCCATGATAACCTGATCTTCAGATCTCTCCTGGGAATAGGTGGCTATACATCCCTTTCAATCCCTCCACCCCAAACACACACAGTGTGCTCCTTCCCTCTTTTCTAAGAGTTTGGTCCATGCTGCTATAAAGTTGAAAGCTTCAAACACTTCATTTAATTAGTTTGGGCAGGTGTAAGTTTTAAGTGCAATTTTGAAACCTTTCAAAGTGCTTCTGGGCCTACAATGTTGGGCTGCCTCTACAAGAGAGGTTTAAAGCTCTTTCAAGGTGCTTTAAAAATGTTACCTCTACAAGGAGGAAGCACAAATCGGGCGTAGAGGCGCGCTATCCCTCCGATTGTGCGCATTATCGAATGCACGTTAAATAGCGAGTTTTATTTTGCGGCGGGATGTGAAGCCGGCGCCCTGCCTCCCGAGTAGTGCTGCTGCTGCTGCTGCTGCTGGCTCCCCCGCTCGGCTCCTGGCTCCGCTCCTACCGGGCTCCCGCTGACCTCTCGCTCCGTCTTCCAGCTCCCTTTTCCCTTTTTCTTGCCCTGTTCCCCCCCGTGTGCCCTGCCTCCCGAGTGCTGCTGCTGCTGCTGCTGGCTCCCCCGCTCAGCTCCTGGCTCCGCTCCTACCGGGCTCCGTCTTCCAGCTCCCTTTTCCCTTTTTCTTGCCCTGTTCCCCCCCCCCCTTGCTTCATTTCATTCAATCGCCCCGTCAGTTCCTTCGCTCTCCAGCATAAGAACTCGCAGGGACCTGCCTTAAAGAGACAGGTGCCCGTCCGTCCGCCCGCCCTACCTCCCCCCTCCCCTCTCCCTGCCTGCCTCTTGTGCAGAGGTATTAGGCGTAAAAGCGCTTCAGCGATGAAGCACATAATCATTTAACCAGGCGCAAAAGCGAATCCTTGTGGAGGGGACCTTGGTTTCGGCCTAGCCACCCTGTTTTTCTAATAAGGTTTAGAAACAGTTAAACTGTTGTGTATTTTGCATAGTGTACACATGCATTTTCTTTCTAATCCTTGCAGTCTACACTGGCTCCCTCCTTGATGTGTTTTTGGAGGCAGACAACCCCTTTTTTGTTCCAGCAGGCCTTTGGCAAATAATCTGGACCTCTGTCTATACCTTTGACTTTTAAATTGTTATGTATTTTAAATGTTTTAAATGCTTTAATATTAAAAAGTATTTAATTATATTTTTAACTTTTGTATATTTCTATTTATAGGTTTTAGCTGTATATGTTTTAGTTTTGTAAGGCTGCCCCGAGGCCCAGCATTGGGCAAAAGGCAGGATACTACTACTAATAGTAATGTTTCAGATCTCACTTCTGTATCTGATGTTCTTTTGCATTTACTTTCTTTATAAACCATTCATATCTTAAGACTTCTTGTGTGGCAAGTTTTCATTGGTTTAACAAGTTAAAAGGGGTATTCACTGTTTTCATGCTTATGTTATAAAATCTATTTTCAACAGGCCTAGTAACTTCAAGAGTAACAGAGTTGGTGGAAATCCTCAATCGCTTTGCTATCAGAGGCACTGAGTAAGGGACCCCTGGAGATAATTTAGACTGACCTAGGCTGACCATATGAAAAGGAGGACAGGGCTCATGTAACTTTAACAGTTGTAGAGAAAAGGGAATTTCAGCTGGTGTCATTTGTATGCAATTAGTTCCTGGTGAAATTCCCTCTTCATCACAACAGTTAAAGTTGCAGGGGCCCTGCCTTCTTTTGTATATGGTCACTCTAGTATAGTGCCTGCAGCTTTAACTGTTGTGATGAAGAGGGAATTTCACCACATGCTGCATGCATACAAATGACACTGGCTGAAATTCCCTTTTCTCTACAACTGTTAAAGTTACGTGAGCCCTGTCCTCCTTTTCATATGGTCAGCCTAACTGACCCCAACCACATAACACTATTCCCCCTTCTGAAGAGATCTGGACCACAGACTACTAAAGACAAACAAAGTAGCAGGCCATAATAACAGTTCTCATGTGGCCATTTGCCTTATGAGGCAGGTGCTCTGCGGGCTACCAAATGGAGGGACTAACAGGCCATAAAGTTGCCTGGCTGGGTCTGCCAGAAATCCAGCCTCAACACTCCTGGAAGGTCCATGTTCTACAGCACCTGCTGTCAGATGAACCTGAGGGAATCCCACCCTCCACCCCTGGGTTTAATTTACTGGCTTCCCCTGGCTGGACCTTGCAGAAAACTATAGGGACAGACAGAGCAGGCATTCATAGCACACATAGAATGCTGAGACTGGCAAATCTAAAAGCAAGTGTGTTGCTTTTCAAGAACCAAGGAAATTCAATGGGTCTTACTTTTGAGTAAATATCTAAGGATGGAAATGCAGCCTGTGCAAGAACTGAGTAGGGTGACCATATTTGGGAAACCAAAAAAGAGGACACTTGGTGGGGGGCGGGCAGGAAAATGGCTTTCTGGGGCCACCTTAAAGTCCCCAATTGGAGCGGAGGAGGGGAAAGCATGTCATTCTCATCCCACCCCACTGCTCCAATCAGGCCCTTTTCTATAATGTCTGGGAATGACACGTTTTTCCCTTTTAAGGCCTTGATTGGAGCAGTGGGAGAGAATGACACACCTCCAGAAAGCATGTCATTCCCCCCCTGCCACGCTAATGGTGGCCTTAAAGGGGAAAGTGTGTAATTCCAGGTCATTATAGACTATTGCATAAAACAGAACAAAAACCAGGAGAAATCTGGGGAAATCCTGACAGTTTTTTATTTTTATTTATTATTGCATTTATATCCCACTTTTTTTCCTCCAAGAAACCCAAGGCGGCATACATAATCCTCCTCCTCTCCATTTTATCCTCACAACAGCAACCCTGTGAGGTGGGTTGGGCTGAGAGTCTGCGACTGGCCCAAAGTCACCCAATGGGTTTCCATGGCCGAGTGGAGAGTAGAACCCGGATCTCCCAGCTCCCAGTCCAACACTTTAGCCACTACACCACACCCTAGTGGTCACCCTAGAATTGAGCCATGCCAAGTTGGAAGCAGATCGGTTCGTGCCTTGATTTTAAGGATATTTTTTTTAAAAGTTTGACTTCAAAAAAATTCCTAAAATTCAAGGCATGAACCAATCTGCTTCCAACCTGGCATTGCTAAAGCCTTACTTAAGAGGTACCATGGTGCCAAGTTTCATCTCTTCATCTTTAATTTCTTTTTTTTTAATGTACTGCTCAAGGCCCTAGACCCCAAAGAGTATTGTGTTTGACGTTTAAAAAAATCCTAAAACTCAAGGCATAAACAGATCTGCTTCCAACTTGGCATGGCTCAATCCCTATTTAAGAGCTACCATGCAATTGTAAGCATTTTAGTTAATTTAAAAAAATTAATTGAAGTTTTAGAAATTCCTAAAAATCAAAGGATGAACGGATCTGCTTCCAACTTGGCATGGCTAAATCCTTACTTCAGAGCTACCATGGTGCCAAGTTTCATCTCTTTAGCTTTACTTTCATTTTTTTAAACTTGTACTGCTCAAGGTCCTGGACCCCAAAGAGATTTCTGTTTGAACTTTAAAAAATTCCTAAAAATCAAGGCATAAACAGATCTGCTTCAAACTTGACATAGCTATATCCCTACTTAAAAGCTACCATGATGCCAGGTTACATCTCTTTATCTTTAAAAATGAGGGAGATGCAAGCATTTTGGTTGATTTATTCATTTTAAAAGTGAGTTCAACACATAACACTAGCTTTGATTTTATATTGGATGTCAAGATGGTGTAACATCCTGGATGATGCTGGCTTGGTTGTCAACTGTATAATATCCAGTCATCCATTACACAAAGCCATGAAATTCATTAAACAAAAAACCTACGGTTTACAAAAACAATGTTAAGGCTCTACAGTTTCCAACCAAACACCAAAAAGCAGGGAAATTGGGAGTTAAGGCTCACAAGCCTTAACACCACATCCTCCCTAAGGAGGCAGAAAGTGCAAGTGAAATTCTCATTCTCCCAAAGCAGATAAACCATGAGGACAGGATGGAGAATATGATGTGCAGAGGTGACTGTGGGGTTGTGGAAAACTGATAACAAACAGCTTAGGGCCACCTACTTCTCTTTTTTTGTTTAGAACAGCCCTTCCCCAACCTGGTGCCCTCCAAAGGTGTTGGACTACAACTCCCATCATTGCAAGTCAGTATGTCCCATGGTCAGGAATGCTGGGACTTGTCATCTCAAACATCTGGAGGGCAACAAGATGGGGAATGCTGTTCCATATCCTTACCAAATACAGGGTCTGCTCAATACTTTTCTCTCAAACACATCTCGCATATAGCAGCATGCTTGATAACAAAAGGGGAACTATTCGTTACAGATCTAGAACCAGAGCACGTGCCAGGCACTTTCAACTTTTGGTCAATATCCTGCCCTTCAAAGAACCAATGCTTTTTTTTTTCTTAAAATGTATTTATACAAAATATACTGTTCACTCCCCACAAGCCCTCCACAATACATCATCTCATCAAAGCGACAGAGGAGCAGAAGAGGTTTAGTTTGGCTGTCTTGAACACCTTTCAGATGAGATTAGTTTGCAATCCTATACCTCTTGGGAGTAAGCCCTAGTGAATTCCGTGGCACTGGCTTCTGAGAAGACATGTATAGGAGTCAACCTTCTCCAGCTTGGTGCTCTCCAGATGTGTTGCACTTTAACTCTCATGTTATGTGTTATAAGGAAGACAAAAATCATTTCATACTTATTTTTAAAATAATACTTACACCTGAAAGTATTAGGTGGTAGCTCTGTCTTTGATCTCACACTGCTGAACAAGTAAGATAAATCCTTTATCTGATATTCAAGAAACAGAAATCCTATGCCATGTGTTGAAAACTAATGTTGATGTCTGAAGGGCTATCCGGATTAGGTATTCAAGATTCATTCATTGTTGTTTCATTTGGTTTAGACAGTTTATTTAAAGTGATGCAGCTCTTTTGTAGTTCCTTGATTGATCACATATCTTAATGCTGGAAAACATCATACTTTAGTACAGATGTGGGCAGAAAATAGATCTATCCTGATGTTTTGGACATCAACTCTCAGCATACCTGATAACTGCCCATGCTGATAGGGGCTTTTACAAGTTGAATTCCAAAACATCTGGAGATCTACATTCTGCCTTCCCTTGTTCTTGAACAACATTCTCCAACCTGGTGCCTGTCAGATGTGTTAGGTTGCAACTCTCGACATAAGAATCTCTAAGAAATGAGAAATAGCTGGCCCTAAGTTGTTCATCATCATTTCCCACAACCCCACAGTCACCTTTGCATATGAAATTGCATATCTAGATGTTTGAGATGACAAGTCCCAGCATTCCTGACCATGGGACATACTGACTTGCAATGATGGGGGTTGTAGTCCAACACCTTTGGAGGGCACCAGGTTGGGGAAGGGCTGCTCTAAACAAAAAAAGAGAAGTAGGTGGCCCTAAGTTGTTTGTTATCAGTTTTCCACAACTCCACAGTCACCTCTGCATATCATATTCTCTATCCTGTCCTCATGGTTTATCTGCTTTGGGAGAATGAGAATTTCACTTGCACTTTCTGCCTCCTTAGGGAGGATGTGGCGTTAAGGCTTGTGAGCCTTAACTCCCAATTTCCCTGCTTTTTGGTGCTTGGTTGGAAACTGTGGAGCCTTAACATTGTTTTTGTAAACCGTAGGTTTTTTGTTTAATGAATAATTACAGACACTCACACATTTTTAAAGTATGTTCCCCCCTCCATATGGATTTGAGAGATCCCAAAATAATAATAAGTAGGTAAGTAGGACTCACCCTTTAAAAATAACTAGGTAGGCCAAGACTGCCCTGAATTCCAATCCTGCAGGGTTTCCAAAGCTCACGAAGGCCTTTGCTCCTCCCACACGCTGCCCTTCCTCCCCACTTCAGTCTGTGCACAAATGTCTAAAAGCCTTCAAGCTCCTTAAAGTAGCAGGTCTAATTAAGCCATGTGGGTTACATAGGTTTTGCTTAAAACAGAGAGTAGAGCAGGAAGAGCAACTTAATCTGCACGAAGCTTTCCCCAAATGTAAACTAAGGACAAGCAGAATGAAAAGAGTACTGTGGGGTGGGGAATTCAATGAGGGGGAGTCATGAGGGCTGGAGGGGGGAATTTCCCCTGCACTTTATAGGTTAAAAACTGCCCTGCTTCAAAGGTAGAAGAAACGGGGGGGGGGGCACTCTTGTGTACCTACAACACATCTTAGGCTTGTTCTTCACATGATACATTGCATTTATTTGTTCTACAGGAGCCTGTCTTGCCATAGGATCTGCAGCAGGGGGCGCCAACTGACTGCCATCGTCATTTTCTAGACTGCTCCATCTTTCTATAAGTACCAGTTGCAACTCAGAACACTTTCAAGGACATTTGCCGCTCTGGTTAGAGGGGAAACTGACGGAAAGAAGCCCCCTGGTGTCGAGTATGTGTAGTGTACATGCACAGACATCTATGTGTGCTGCATGTGTAGGGTGACCCTATTTTGGAAACCAAAAAGGAAGACAACATGGTTGGCCCCACAAACATGTCCGCCCCCAAGGGGCATGTCCAGCACCAAGGGGGGGGGGTATGCCCACCGGAACATAGCCTTGGTCACATATCTGATTTTACAGCACACAATTAAGACAAATCTGTTCTACATAACATCTTCATGTTAAAATCACTGAAATAAAGAGCAACGTATCTGAAATTAACTTCACTTACTCCTACTTTTGTAGCTTTTGCTGTATTTTGAAGCTTTTGCTATACTCCGTGTGATACACTCTTCCCTTCCCTCAAATATCTTTTCTGACTGTTTCCTCACTCAGCTGCAAACTGCTGCTGCTTTTAACAAGGCTTGCTGCTGGCTGGCTGGCTTTTTTATTTTTAAATTTCAATTTTTTTAACCTTGTGTATGATTGTCACAAGTTTCTCTACTCTAATATTAGGGTGGGTGTTATGGGCGGCAGACACTACTTTGTCCATTCACATTTCTCACTTACATACATTAGCTTCTCAAGCCTTGCACGTTGGCACCACTTCTCACATGCAGATTTTGAACTCCTGTCTACTTCCTGCACAAACATGCAACTCTGAGACCCTCTTTCTAATGCCCTGCGTTGTCTGCCAGCACCGTAGGGCTAAGTTACAACAGGTGCCTCTGGGTTGTCTGTGCCGCCTCTGTTGTCTCTCTCTCTAAGGGTGCCTCTAGACAGACAGTATCCGTTGCGGTGGCTTCAGAATGGGGGCAGTTGCATTACATGACACTGCTGCCAATCCGAAGCCATCTAGGGGCAAAGCCTCAAAGCTCCGCATTAAAAAAGTCGAGCATTTAGTCTGACTTTTTTAGGATTGAGCAATGCGATGACAGCTTTTGCCATCTGACGCTGTTGCTCCAGAGCTTCTTGGAGGCCTGATCAGTCTCTGGCGACCACTGATTGGTCGCCATGGGCTGGGCAGGGAAGGGGGTGGTCCAGTGAGCCATAAGCTTGCTGGACCACCTCCACCCCTCCACAGACCTCCCTCCCTTCTCCACATAAAATAAATAAAAAATTAAACAACCCCCCTTCTTCCCCACCCCATGTTTAAAGAAAAATAAATAAATAAGTAAACATTTTTTTAAAAACTTCCTGCTGCTGACCACCCGCCCTACTTCCCCACCCCAGAAAAAATTAAATAAACTTACCTTAAAAGCCGCTTGGCGGGTGCGGCGGTGGTTGGAAAGCCTGTAGAGGGACGCAATTAGCGCAATTTTGCGTTGCACTGCCTGCTGATGCTGGTGCGACGGGGAAGAGAAGCCGTCTAGAGGTGGCCTAAGTCACTGCAGCCAAACCAAAGCCTCCAGCCTCAAACAATCTCCCTCTCCCTCTCTCTCTCTCTGGGTGCCTCTACAAGAGGCATTTAAAGCTCTTTCAAGGCGCATTAAAAAAATTACCTCTACAAGAACGGAGCGCAAATCGGGCGTAGAGGCGCGTTATCTCCCCGATTATGCGCATTATCGAATGCGCGTTAAATCGCGAGTTTTATTTTGCTCCATCTGTTAAAGCGCATTTTGACTGTGTGAATATGCGCTTATGCGCATTAACTACTTGTTGGATATCCATTAATGCGCTTCGCCGCCTCTTGTGCAGAGGGATTAGGTGTAAATGCGCTTCAGCGATTACGCGCATAATTGCCTAACCGGGCGCAAAAGCGAATCCTTGTAGAGGGGACCTCTCTCTGCCAAAGTCTCCTGATGGTTCAGCCGGGCCACACACTTGTTGGCCAGGGGGTACTACTTATTGTTTGGTCATGTCTGGTGACTCTTACTTTAAAAACTCTGCCACCAGCCGCCTCCACCTCCTCTCTTCCTGCACACCTGCTCGACTTTGATGCATTCTTAAAACACTCTGGGTGGCAAGCCAGCCTCTCAGGGCCAAGCTGCAGGTGAATCTGGGTTGCTTTCAGCCTCTCTCTGCCTTATGCCAGCCAGCCGACATCTCCAGCTTCCAGCTTCAAACAATCCCCCCTCTCTCTCTGCCAAAGACTCCCAACAGTCCAGCCAGGCTGTGCACTTGTACCTTGTGGCTGGGGGTAGGGTGCCAGTTTATAGCTTGGTCACATCTGGTGACTCTTGTTTTTTAAAAAAACTTCACCACCAGCCACCTCTGTCTGCACCAACACTGGACTCTGAGATGCTCTTAAAAGGCTCTGTGTGGCACGCCAGCCTCTCAGGGCTAAGCTGCAGCCGTCACTGAGTTGTAACTCTGTCTGAAACTGATGCCAGCCAAAGCCTCCAACAGCCAACACCTGTATCAACACTTGATTCTGAGACACTCTTGAAAGGCTCTGTGTGGCATGCCAGCCTCTCAGGGTTCAGCTACAGCTATCTCTGAGTTGTGTCTTCAGTCTAACTCTGTCTCTAAGGCTGCCTCTACAAGAGCGATTTAAAGCTCTTTTAAGGCACATTTAAACAATTACCTCTACAACAAGAGCGATTTAAAGCTCTTTCAAGTCTCATTAAAAAATTACCTCTACAAGAGAGGAGCGCAAATCAGGAGTACAGGCGGGTTTTAGCTCCTTTTATTTGCATTTTCACATTCGCATTAAATAGTGAAGTTTTTTTTCCTCCAGAGTTACGCCGCCTTATCCTACGGGCGGGGAAGGGGGGGAAAGTGGGGAGAGGGCTGTTGAAAAGAAGATGATTTTCTTTTCTTTTGCTGCCTAGGAAAGGCTCGGTTAAACACACACACACACACACACACTTCCACCCACCTTCCTTCCCTCCCTTGCTGTCCTCTCCTGCTTTTTGCTTGTTCAACTGGGGGATTAGCCGGTCCTGTTTCCCTGCCAGGAGAGAGCGGGGGAGTTCAGATCTGGCGTGCTCCGCGGCCGCACATGGGCAAGAGGAGAGGCAGAGCCCGAGGAGGAGGAGGGAGAAGGGAAGAGGGAAGGAAGGCCACGCTCAGCCGCCGCCACCGCCGCTGCTGCGGCACTCGCTAGCTTCGCATACTGCAACATCCACCCCTGCCCGCACGCAGAGATGTGTGTAGGTATTAGGCGTAAACGCACGTGCAAGGTAATTCTCATAATCGGGGAATTGGGCGTCAAAGCGACTGCTTGTAGAGGGGACCTAAGAGATATGCCAGCCAGCCCAAGCCACAAATGTATATATTTTTCTCTGATACGCACTTCAAACGTTCTGCATTGCATGCCAGCGGTGCAGACAGAGCCTAGCTCACAAGTGAACAAAGTGAAATGGAAGGGAAGGGGTAGCAAAGAAAAGCAATGACATGCCAGGTTCCAACATCCGCATCAACAGGACATCTGCAAAGATGAGAGCTTCTCTCTCGACTGGCACCTCACTGTTGGTCATGAGAGTTCTACAAGGATTCGCTTTTGCGCCTGGTTAGCCGATTTTGCGCAGAAGCGCAGAAGCGCAATTACGCCTAATCCCTCTGCACGAGAGGCGGCGAGAGGCGGCGAAGCGCATTAAAGGATGTCCAAAATGCAGTTTACAAGTAGTTAATGCGCATAACCGCATATTCACACAGTCAAAATGCACTTTAACGGACGGAGCAAAATAAAACTCGCGATTTAACGCGCATTCGATAATGCACATAATCGGAGAGATAACTTGCCTCTACGCCCCATTTGCGTTCCGCTGGTGTGTAGGCAAAAATTTTAATGAGACTTCAAAGTGCATTAAACCTCTTGTGAAGAGGCACCTTTTCTCTAAGGATGACCCTTCATCGCCCATGATGTGGAACTCTGAGAAAAAGGCCTCTGGTCTGTTCTGTTTTGCTCTGTGGGGTGCTTTGACCTACCTCTCCTTTCCCACATTTTGATCTGTGGATGCGTTGCCTCTGCTGAGCTCCAGGTGCCTGACTGCCCACCAAATCTGCAAGAGGAAAGGTGCCCTGCTTGCCCAGCACTTCTTAGCTAAAAACTTGAGATTTCCTTGATGCCAAGAGCTGAAAATTCTCAGCGTGAAATACCCTAAAGAGGAGGTTTGACAACCTGAGTTTGAAGGACATGGCTCCAGCGGTTTAAAAAAAATATATTTTAAAATCTCAAACTTTACAAAATTCCTAAAAATCAACAGATGAACAGATCTGCTTCAAACTTGGCTAGGATAAAGCCCTACCTGAGATCTATCATGGTGCCAGAATTCATTTCTCTATATTTAAAAATGACGGTCATTTTAAATATATATATTTTAAAACCTCAAAATTAAAAAAACCCTAAAAATCAGCAGATGAACAGATTTGCTTCAAACTTGGCAAGGCTAAACCTCTATCTGAGAACTATCATGGTGCCAAATTTCATCTCTGCACCTTTAAAATAACTATATATATATATATATATATATATATACCTCAAACTTTTTAAAAAATCCTAAAAATCAATGGATGAACAGAGCTGCTTCAAATTTGGTATGGCTAAAGCCCTTCCTTAAAGCTATCATGGTGCCAAGTTTCATCTCTTTATCTTTAAAAATGGCGGAGCTGTAAGTGTTTTTGTTAATTCTCATTAAAGTAGAGCTGCCCTTTGGCTGGGGAGGATGGGGAAAATCCAGATTTTTTGTCAAATTTCATAATTCCCCCCCCCCTTCCTGGATTTGTTACCAAAAATCCTGACAAATCCAGGTTTTTCCTGTCACATGGTTCCTGGAAGACCCACAACAGAAAACAACAGCACTGCTCATTTTTCTGCTTTCGAAGCGAGCCCCATTGAACGGATATGATATGGTGTGTGTGGATACATACCCCCTTCAACTTTCTTTTTCTCACTCTTTCTGTGGTGTCTGTAGCTCACTCAAGAAATTGAGACACTTCTGGCCTCTGAGTGGGAGGTACACATACCGTTATTGTGACAGCGACCAGATGCTGTTTCCTCTTTCCTTTTTCCACACGTACGTGCACCAACACCACCTTTCTCTCCCCCCACCTCAATTCCATAGCAGTCGCCTGTTGATATGCTTCTTGGTCTCTCTGCTTGCGCAACTCCTTCAGCTCTGGTGAGGAAGAGTACCCCCCCACCATGTGACAACACTCATTTCAAGCACAAAACAGCGACACTCCTTCATTTGCACCTTTCCTGCCAGGCATCTCCCCCATCTCATTCCCCTGCTGCTACTGCTCCCTGCATCAAGGAGGTCATTGTGGCACCACAGGGGAGTGTTTCCACGGCACCGCTTTGCCACTCCTTTGGAATAAAACCCCACAGTATCACAACTATGGGATGGAAGCAGGAAATCCTCACGGCAACAGGTAGCACGGGCTTTCCGGTGGTCATTTGGCCCGTCGGGCCTGCCCCCTGCCCTCCACCCCTCTTCCAGCGACCTTTCAGTGGTCGCCATCCACTCTGGAATGCCCCCAACTAGACACTGAAGCAAAGTCACATGGTGGAAGGAGTGTGGTGACCTCGCTTCAAAGGAAAAAGTCGGGGCAGAGAGGAAAGTCAGGGTAACTTTTAAAATGTGCAGCTTCAGAGAAAAGCCCCACGGTGGCTGTGAGATGGCAGCTGTGTCATGCATCCCATGCTGTGGCAGCTGTGTCATGCATCCCATGCATTCAACCTGTGACCGCAGCTTGGTGTGTCATGCAAACCTGCTGGGGGTGGGTTGTAGTGGGCTTTTAGGGCCATGGTGGGTTTGTTAACCACATCAACAACTCAACCCCACCAGGTTCGTACAACACAGTTGCGGCTTGGATATTCTACAAATATCCCTCAAATATTCAAAATGGCTGCCCACACAATTCAACAGCCCCTGTGGGTAAATTAACCTGCGGTAGGCTGTAATGACAAATGAACTGGCCCATTGTGTCGGAACCTATCCCCCAAACAAATTATGGTTTGTTGCAGGCTTGTGAAACTTGGCTTATTTAAACCATGGCTTACTGTGATGTCTGGACCTAGAGTTGTGGCTTATCTCTGTCTTGTTTATGCTCTGTCTTGTTTATGCTGCTGAAGTAGCAAAAGCAACCTGAAAACAAAATGGACAGGAGAGAAACAAATGATAGGAAAACAAGCTGTGGTTCCCCCCCCCCCCCATCTGCAAGACAATTAATGGCTAAAGCAACAAAACATGGTTAACATAAACTACAGCTTAGCATTATGTGTGAATGAATTGGGTCACACGTAACAGTAAGTTGTGGGTATTTAACTTGCAAACTGCCAAAAACTAGCGAGAGCAAACACACTGCATTCAGTGCTCTTGTCGCTTCCTCTTTGAAACAACAGCTTATGATCTCTCCTTTCGTAGGTTGTTATCGTAACATCCAAACCCAGACACTCTGGATTATTAAGTGTTAAAAAAACAGAATTAACCCAGAAACAGACCATAGGTTAAACTCATAAAGAAACTATGCTCCCACTCATCCCTGACAACCTATGGGTTAAACAACCCATGGGTTGTTGGGACTTGCGAACCAGCTTGATAGCTCAGCCAGAAAATACAGCAGAAGACTGGAGAAGAAAGACAATAGAGGAAGCGAGTGTGGTAATGTGCGTGCTACGCTTCCTCATTAATCAAGAAGTTGCTGGGATGGTGCCAGCAAGATGGGGGGCTCTTAAGGACTGGGGGGCACCACACAGCCCACAAATTGAATAGGGCCACCACTGGAATTTGTCTAGTCCACTTTTAAAGCCATCACTGCATCTCCAGCCAGCAATGTCAATAATCCCCACATTTCTCTGCAGAAATGCAATCCAAAGGGGGTGTAAAACATTACCACACTAAGTGCAAGGAAACAATTCAACCTGGAAACTCTAACCTAACTTGGTAAATTTATTGTAAAATGTAGATTGAAGGAAACAGATTAAAATGTGACATTTCTCCTACACACACATTAGGGATGCTTCCCCTGCTCTGTGGGTGTTACCCACAGAATAAAATGAGACACGATTAAGGACGACAGTTCACACCTGACAGAACAGGCTTTTGACCACCTTTCCTCCTCCATGGATTTGTCACTTTCAAAGTCATTCTGAACCAGGAAGGAAGGTAGCTGACAGAATTTATACAAGCCCTCTTCTCTTGCCAGATTCTCGCTGGGCTGGGTTAACAGCTCCCTGTGAGCATCTTGCTTCAGCTGTGTGCGAAGGACCAATTACCTCCTGCCCATGGGAAGCCACAGACTTTCATGCACAGCTTTAAGCACTCGCTTTGCTACATTGCAATAATAATTAGACTTTTATCATTGTTGACAATAAAGTCTGATCTTCAAAATAGTGCAACTTTGGGGACATTGTGTTAAATAGCTTACTTATTCCAATTAGTTCTATAAATCTAGACTCAGGGGCATCCACTCCTATAGCATCATTAATGATGTATTTATTTAACTATCCAACAGGATATGCATGTACAACATCTTAATTTTTCTAAGGAAAAATTATACTTAAATTTTTGCTTAATATACAAAAATATGCAGAAATGTATAAACATGTATTTAATCATATTAAAATTACTCCATGGAGAATTATTAGTGAGTATGGTTAAACTATGGTTATATAGCCACCATGGTTAGGAAAATGTCACTCATACAACACACTAAGCCATCATGGATCAGAAAGGGATCAGAACTTTGCTCTTCACCATACGGTTGTGTGGAAACACTTCATGCCAGAGATCAAAAGACATCTCTGAGGACCTCAGTAAACCAGTGATATCTGCTCATCAGTCTAGACAGGGTTACAAAACCATTTCTAAAGATTTGAGACTCCACCAATCCACCGTCAGACAAATAGTCTACAAGTCTACAACCTACCATGATAACCTTCGTGAATAAAAAACAGTCCCCAAAAGAATAAACTACTGGACATTTCCAAAACATATGTTTAAAAGAAGCATTAGCTATGTTGCACAACCAGCAACTAGCTGAATTAGACAAACCCTTATTAAAGTTCTATGAGGATGGTTGGGGATGGTTGAGGGTGGACAAGCTGAAACTAAATCCAGATAAGACAGAGGCACTGTGGGTAGAGAAACCAACTATTCTAGAGGGTGCCTCTACAAGAGCGATTTAAAGCTCTTTCAAGGTGCATTACAAATTTTACCTCTACAAGAGCAGAGCGCAAATCGGGGGTTGAGCTTCTTTTTACCTCCAATTATTCACATTATTGAATGCACATTAAATAGTGACTTTTAATTTACCGCTGGAGTTAAAGCGCCTTATGGCCATGTAAACATGCGATTCTCTGCATGTAAACAACTTTAAAGCGCGTTTCATACAGCCCGTAATGCGCTTCACCGCCTCTCGTGAATAGGTATTAGGAGTAAATGCGCTTATCCGTATATGCGCATAATCAGGCAACCGGCCGTCAAAGCGAAATCTTGTAGAGGACACCTCTTGCAACTGGTCCTAAAGGAGGTTGCATTCCCCCTGGAGGAACAAGTACACAGTTTGGGGATTCTCTGGGACTTGGCACTAACTAGGAAATGTCAGATGGCAGTGGAAGCTTTTACATCGTCCTGTGTAGGACAAGCTGTGGCTGAGAGGCTGCATTGCAAAGTAGTCTAGTGTTGTTATACCCATTTTGCTGGAGGGAGGGAGAAGATAGAGTGGTGTATGACAACCCAGCAGCATAGTCCAATATTTTATACAATCTCCAAGCATGTGAGGGAGGCTACGAAGCTCATTTTAGCAGCAATGGTGCCAACCCAAGACATTCTCACATACCGCTATACAGTTTTGCCCCCTCTGAAAAAATCCTATGGAACTGTGGCTTTTGAAATGAAAGGGCAGTATTTTTAAAAAACCCCACCCTTATGTCTCCCCTCCTGATCTTTGTGGGAGTTGCCACAGTTGCTGTTCTGAAACCTTCACATTTATGCAAGAAGGAAGTCCAACCACATTAAGATAAAGCATTCAACTTCCCCCTGCTCTTTAGAGAAGCCGCTCTTCAAATTGAAGTGAATTTTTAAAATCTATATGCAGAATTAAGGTGAAATGACTAGTCACGAGTACCTTTTCCAGTATATATTGCTTGCATTCCTTTGTCTTCATGGTGGTAAGTTTTCTTGTTCAAATATTTTTCAGAGGGGAAGCCAGGTCAGTCTATTCCAGCAAAAAATTATGGGACTGTAGTACACAAAAGTTTTTGCCATAATAATTTGTTGGTTTTGTGGGTTCAACAAGATTCTTTGCTGTTTTTATTCAAACATGTCTCATTTTAATGTTGAATTAAAATTATGCTTGGTAGGCTTGAAAGCAGAGACTTCTCAAGACTTCCTCTAACACTTCTCCTAGCCCCAAACCAATAATGGCCGCTTTCAGAGCAACTGCTTCTAGTGCTATGGGTCAAAAAGCATAGGGCAGCTATTCTGTCTCCTCCTCCTGAACAGATATTTAGTGGTAAGAAAACAGATGGCAGACATGGTGGGAAAATATGGGAGGGTTGCCAATGGAAGATGGTATTGTCTGGACAATTCTGTGAATGAGGCAGGGTAATTGCACAACAAAAGCCTCATCTGGCAGAGTTCTTTTTTTTAGTGTGCAGTTGGACACAAAATGTGCAGTTGGGAAAATAATGTGCAGTTGGAAATCTGATAATGTGCAGTTGTGAAAGAGAAATAATATGTTTAGCTAGGGCGGGGGCAGGGGCAGGGGGTGTCTGACAAGGCATTTGTGCAGTTGGAAAATCTACTTTAAAAAAACCCTGTCATCTGGATGGACCTAGAGTGAGTAACTGTGAAGACTAACCTGTTTATTGTGGCAGAGCATAGCTTTCATGATCTGGCACCCACTTTGGCAAATGCATTTGAAAAGCAATTACACGTAAGCAAAGACTATCTCTAAAAAAGAGACCATACCTTTTTAGAGTTCTGTGAGGCGCCACCACTTGTGATCTTTAGGTCCCTATCCTTTGTAGTAAGGCTTTTGGATTCTAGTGTCTGATGAAACCTGTGGTACAAATTAAGCCCACATTTGCTAAGAATCCAATTTGCTGCAGGTAAGTTCAGCAATTTCATGGTCTGGTGCACCTCAAATATTTTGGATTTGGGGAAGTGATTATTTCAGCCTTCTCCAACCTAGTGCCCTCCTGACATTTTGGACGACAACTCCCAGGCTTCCTAGCCATTGGCCATGCTGGCTGGGGCTGATAGGAATTAAAGTCCAAAACATCTGAAGGCCACCAGGTTGGGAAAGGATGACATAAACCATGGATCTGCTGTACCAAAATCAATGCAGGAAGGCTATAAAATAGAGGCAGCAAGTGGTAAAAAGAACATAGTTGTGTTTTCCTATGACCAGATACAAAAGAAGGCAGAGCTCCTGCAGCTTTAACTGTTGTGATGAAGAGGGAATTTCACCAGGTGCTGCATATATACAAATGAAACCTGCTGAAGTTCCCTTTTCTATACCACTGTTGAAGATACAGGAGCCCTGTCCTCCTTTCCTAAGCTACTAGGAGGTTTTAAAGTATTCTAGTAGAATTGGTGGCACTGGAAAAAGGTCAGCTGGTGGAGCTTTGAATTACAATGGTAGAGAGTTCCTTTGGCCCTGAAATATATGCACCCCCCATACATCATAGTAGTGCTGGGGAGAGGAAATTCCCCCTATGTCCACTATATAGCCTAGTGCTATGCTGAAAATTTCCCCACTTTTCAATCAATTTGGTAGAACAGAAATTACTTTTGAAAAGAAATTCAAAGGGGAAGAAAATTCAGAGAAATTCTCATGGATTTGGTTCAGGATTCTTGTGCTTACCTTCCTTATGAGGTGGCTGGGGAGTGTTCACAAATGCCCTTTCATTGTACAATCATCTAAGAACATAAGAACATCAGAAGAGCCCTGCTGGATCAGACCAAGGATCCATCTAGTTCAGTATTCTGTTCATACAGTGGCCAACCAGCTCTGTTGACTGGGAACCCACAAGCAAGACAGGAGTGCAACAGCACCCATGTTCCCCACAAACTAGTGTACATAGGCTTACTGCCTCTGATACTGGAGGTGGCACATAGCCATCAGGACTAGTAGCCATGGATAGCCTTCTCCTCCAGGAATTTATCCAACCCCCTTTTAAAGCCATCCAAATTGGTGGCCATCACTACATCTTGTGGAAATGAATTCCATAATTTAACTGTGCTCTGTGTGAAGAAGTACTTCACTTGGGCAAGACTTCCATTTTATGAAGGAAGCTCTCTTTTCTATAAGTTTCTTTGACACTGCTAATTAACTATGCCGGTGACCTCTTGGACTTGGTGCTACCTTTCCTAACCTGTGGTATACATTTTAGCTGAGCTTCTGTTCTTGTGTTTTTGAGTAACTTCCACAAATTTTGAAAGGATTTCCCCTTTCAACTTTCTTTTCATCAGTTCTCTCATTTTAGAGAAGAATGTAACTATGTTGGACTTCCAAGACAGTTCCCCACTTTAATATATATTGAATCTGATAGCACTGTGGTCACTGTTACCAATTGGTTCAACAATATTTACATCTTATATTAGGCCCTGGGCGACAGCACTTAGGATTAAGTCCAGGGTCGCCTCTCGTCTGGTCGGTTCTATAACCAATTGTTCTAAGGCACAGTCATTTAGGGCATCAAGAAATTTAACCTCTTTGTCATGACTGGAATATACATTTATCCAGTCAATGTGGGAGTAATTGAAGTCACCCATTATTATAACACTTCATCGTTTGGAGGCCTCCCTGATTCTTTTTCCATCTCAAAGTCACCCTGAGCATTTTGGCCTGAGGGACGATAGCACGCTCCTAGCACTAAATTAGTTTTGGGGCCCTGTATTGTCACCCACAGCACTTCTGTGGAAGAGTCTTCCCAGTTTAGGTGCTCTACTCTACTCGACACAATATCCTCTTTGACATACAGAGCAACACCGCCCCAGAACACCCTTCCCTGTCCTTCCTGTAGAGTTTATATCCAGAGATGATTGTATCCCACTGGTTCTCTCCGTTCCACCAGATTTCTGCAATGCCCACTATGTCCAGATTCTCCTTTAAAACCAAGCACCAGTTCTCCCATTTTGGCTCTGAGGCTTCTAGCATTTGCATAGAAACACTTATACATGATGTCCCTCCCCGGATGTCTCCAGAGTGTCTGGTTTTCACTGTGGCATTTAGGGGCCCCTCTACAAGGATTCGCTTTTGCGCCCGGTTAGGCGATTATGCGCATAAGCGCATAAGCGCATTTACACCTAATCCCTCTGCACGAGAGGCGGCGAGAGGCGGCAAGAGGCGGCGAAGCGCATTAACAGATGACCAAAATGCGCTTTACAAGTAGTTAATGCGCATAAGCGCTTGTTCACATAGGCAAAATGCGCTTTAACGGCCGGAGCAAAATAAAACTCGCTGTTTAATGCGCATTCGATAATGCACATAATCGGAGAGATAACGCGCCTCTACGCCCGATTTGCGCTCCCTCCTTGTAGAGGTAAATTTTTTAAAGCGCCTTGAAAGAGCATTAAACCTCTCTTGTAGAGGCAGCCTAGGCCTCTTTGATTGGCCATCATGTTCTGTCATATACTCATGGGCTATTTGCTCCCTGTCTACATGTGGACGATCAAAAATATTTTCATCTTCATCCCCTTTGGATGATTTAACCCAAACCGGATACTTCTCAGTTCCTGTTGGCTTCTCCCAGAATTTAGTTTAAAATTTGCTCTGCCATCTTTTTATGTTTAGTGCCAGCAGCCTGGTTCCATTTTAGTTTAAGTGGAGCCCATCCTTCTTGTACAGGCCCAGCTTGTTCCAAAATGTTCCCCAGTGCCTCCTCCCTGCACCATCATCTCATCCAAGCATTGAGAATTCTCAGCTACGTCTGTCTAGCTGGCCCTGTGCGTGGAACTGGTAGCATTTCAGAGAAAGCCACCTTGTTGGCCCTGGATTTCAACCTCCTGCCTAGCAACCAAAATTTGGCTTCCAGGACCTCACAACTACATTTCCCCACAATGTTGGTACCAACATGGACCACGGTGACTGATTCCACCCCAGCACTATCTACTATGCTATCTAGATGGCGCATGATATCTCTGGCAGCTTGTAGCTTCCTCAATTTCCCATTCTTTCCCCATAATTTTATATAGTGACCACCTTCCCTATCTTACCCCACTGCTCTGGAAGGGGCATATCTTCTAGGTACGGAAAATTGTGGAGGATGTAAAATGGGAGTCAGGCTGCTAACACAGTTACTGCTGTCGTGACTTTCCTTCACCTTCCTCCACCCCCCAAAACCCTTCGGAAAGGAGAATTAAGCTGTGCTACAGCCCCTGCCAATGATGAGCCCTACTTGTGAGAAACTGTTTGAGAATTTCTCCTCCCCCTGGAGAAATTCAGTGAAATTGTCCTCCCAATTTCTCTCCCCACAAATTGGATGGAGAATTTTGAGAAGCCATTTATGCACAGCTCTAATATAGCCTACAACTCAATGATTCTGTGAAAACCCTTCTCCCATATGAGCCTGCACATTCAATAACTGTTTCAGAGGCTTTCTTCTGTGTTCCATCAACATCTAAACTGCATTTGCTTGGGACATAGGAGGAGAGGGCCTTCTCTGTGGCTGCACCAGTGCTCTGGAACTCCCGGCCTTGCGCCCTCTCTGGAAGCCTTTTGTTCCTAAGTGGTATTTGGCCTGTTAACTGGTTAATTTTTAACTTCCCTGCCATATTAGTTTAAATTGTTAGCTTTAACATTTTTCATCTGCTATCTGTCTGCATCTTTCTTTTACTAATGACCGTTTTTGTGTTTAATTGTTTAAATGTTTTTGGAATATTATATTCTGTATGGAAAGGAAGAATATAAATGCTTCAAAACAATACCCGTCTCCCCTCACCCTCCCCAAGTAGGGCTAATAGCAGCTTTAGATCAAGAAAATGGCACAGCAGAATAACTGTTCCACACCTAATTCCACTCTGTAGATGCTTATAAGATTAAAAAAAGAAGAAACTGCTGTTGCTACTGTGTCAAGTAAACACTATGTTTCTGAAATGGGGTGTTGGATATATTACAACTAGGGCTGCCCCATATTAAAATCTTGACTGGGTTCAGACAACACAATAACCAGTGGTGGTTTAGATTGTCAACAGTTGGTTATTTAACCCACTGTGGGTTATTGTGTTGTGTGGAGGGAGTTTTTTAACCAACTGTCAGTTATTTGGCTGAAATAACCAACACAAATAATTTTTATTTTATCATTGTTTTTATTATTGGTTTATTATGGATTGTGGATTTAAGTTTTGTTGCATACAACCTTGTGAGTGTTTTCCTAAATAGACAGCTTATAAATCTTTTAAAAGAAAAAAAAAATGTGTCCCAGCAGGTACCAACTCCATCCTGTGCCATGGAGAAGACAGAATTCTCTCTTCTACGAAGCCCTCTGTCACCCATAGATTTGGAGATACTTGCATTCAAAATAATATATACTTTAAAAAGCCTGCCTGATCAAGTGATATTTTAAACAAGCAGTCTAACTAATTGACAAAACATTGCAGGTCTAATTGTAATGCATACATGCATTTGCAAGATCTGAATGATTGAGCAGGGAATCTATCCATGCTGTCTCTCCTCTAACTCACAGAAGGTTCATTTTAACATAAAAAAAACTTAAAACAAAATAGTGGCTGAAGTATTGTTGTGACCTACCTGAAGTCCTGGGTCACAAGCTCTGTCCTGTCAGGCCATGTAAGAATCTAGGGGACATTTTAATCTTTAGATTGTGCCTATGGCAAGTTCTTCAGAGAATCTGTGACTAGGAGTTTGGGGGGACATCCAGACAAGAGTTCCTACTTCTAACAATCTGAAGAGATTTTGCAGCATTTTCTTTTCTTTTTTTCTTAACGGATTTTCCATGGTTAGGAAAAAGACAGAAGAAACGGTGGGAAAACACAGGAGGGCTGTGGGGGAAAACAATGCCATCTGGATATCCCATACAATTCTGTGAATGAGGTATAATGATAGTGGGAAGCACCTTGGGTCCCAAATGGGCAAATGTGATGGCATCTGTAACTGGTCCCTGAAGGTGTCCTTGTCCTCTTGATAATCCAGAAGTCTCCGGACAACAAAAGCCAAAGGAAGTGGTTGGAATTCTGGGAGGATCCGTGACTTTCCACTTCGGAGTGTTAAGACCATTTCACCAAATCCTTTGGTTTAAAAATGAGGATCACGTGGCAACTTTGACAGCAGCAAACCCCTGTCAACTTCAGGTATTCAAAGACTATACAACAAACCTACTGCAAGTCTTTGAGAACTGCACCGTGTTAACGATCAGAGACCTACATAAAGAGGACTCCAGCACGTACAAAGCCCAGATACTGAGACTTCATGAAAGCTTGGAAGTCAAGACATTTCGTCTGCATGTCTACAGTAAGTATGGGAAGGGATATGAGCCATCGTCACATGGATAGTGGTTTTCATTCTGGCCCTGGGAAATCAGGAAGGGTTTCCCCCACCCCCTGAATAGGATGTTAGGGTTTGGCTCCACATAATCCTCAGGGGTGCAAGTGACTATCATTATCCCCAGGGGAACTATTTCTTTTGATATTGATAAGTACATCTTCCCCATTACTGCTCATAAAAAATCTTCTTGGACTATTCAGCTTTGCTTACACTCTTGGTTTGACTGAGCAGCTCCTTTAGGGCTAGGAAAGGAATCCTCTTGTACACACAACTAACTGAGTGCGGGGTGGGGCATCCCCTTCCCCATGCAATGTGCGGCTGGAATGTCTGATTTGAGTCCTCTTCCATCGTTGGCTCTCTGGACTTCAGCAGTGGCCAAGGATTGATATATCAGTCCGTGGATGCCATGACAGTTATTGCTGTGTATGTCTGCTCCCAAGTGACGCAAAAACATTTTTGGGAGGGCAGCTCCATCTAAGTTTGATTTTCTTTAGATGGGGGTGCACTAGAAACTTAGGGTGCTTTGGTAAGATTTGCTTTAGTCATAGGGTGCATCTACAAGAGTGATTTAAAGCTCTTTCAAGGTGCATTACCAAATTTACCTCACAACAGCGGAGTGCAAATCAGGCGTCCAGGCGCGTTTTATCTCCAATTATTTGCATTTTCGAATGTGCGTTAAATAGCGACATTTAATTTACCGTAGGAGTAAGAGCGCCTTATGTCCATGTAAACAACTTTGTGAGGAGGCACATTAAAGATCAGAGTGGGCAGACTGTGGTCCTGATGTCATGCATAGAACTGCCCCTTCGTTGGGAAAACCTCCCACTTTTTCGTTTAGTTTTATTTCCTGTCTCCTCCTGGCAACTTCCTCCTTGTTCTCCGACTCTCTGGATGGAAGCTCCAGGAAGAGGTGCCCCAATGTGAACTGAAAATAAAGTTTATTTTAAATCACCTGATGGAATATTTCGTTCATGGAGACATGGGGCCAGATGGAGGTGGTTTCACAAGAAGTAAAAGGGGGGTAGGAAGGATGTGCGCATAATTAGCAATCAGCTTAGACATATTGTCCCCTCGCTTCTTGCTGGGTCCCTGACATGAGCTGTGTATGTGTGTGTGTGCTCGCTGGGAAGAGGAGGGGGAAGGAATGAAACAGCATCCCCCTGCCTGTTTTGGCATGTGTGTGTGTGAGGCACATTCCCATTTACTCCTGAGCAGTTCAGTTCAAATGGCAATCGAGCAAAGTGGGGGAGAGAGAGGCAGCCCTGACTATAAATAAGTTTTCAAAGGGTGCTGGAGGGGGAAACTTATGAGGCACATTCCATTTACTCCTGAGCAGTTCAGTTCAAATGGCAATTGGGCAAAGGGGGGGGGGGGAAGAGGTAGCCGAACAGGTTAACCATGTCATTCCTGGCAGGTAACCTAGGTAGCCAAAGGCAGGAGATTCTGGTAGGCAGGGAGAATAAAGGGTGGAAAACCTGTTTGCGCAGTTTCCCGACAAAGCGCATTACTTTCAGCAACATTTGCATGCATGTCAACAACTTTAAAGTGCGTTTCATACAGCCAGTAATGCGCTGCTACGCCTCGCCTCTCGTGTATAGTGATTAGGTGTAAACGTGCTTATCAGGAAATGTGCATAATCAGGCAACCGGGAGTCAAAGCGAAATCTTGTAGAGGGGGACAAGTAGATCAAAACAAAAAGTCATTCGTACAAGGCAGGGGGTCTGGTACCCCATATCAAACCCCCAGGAGATGCACTCCACACTCCCAGGTGTTCACAGTTCTCTGCTTGACCATTTTAAACTACCCAACTTGTAATGATAGCCCTCTCTTCTTCCACAGATTTGTCCAGTCAACCTTTAAAGCAGTCATAGGGCTAAAGTATGCATTTCATTTCATTCAGGATGAACAGTGTGGGTGGGGATGTCACAAGAAATCAAGGAGGAATGCTTGCACAGAGAACCCCTCCTACTCGATTTCTGTAAGGAGAATTGCAGTAGATAAACAGCTGGAAATTGGCATATAGCCCAATCTGGATCAGGAGTCAACTGCTTTTCTTCAAAATGAAAAATTAAACCAAACAGAAACAAAACATCGTGCTGACGATAGCTACTTTGTTTTGAAAGAACAACCTCCCTGCCCCTTCCAAGGCACCAGGAGCAGAGATTGCACACAGCCCACTGGCAGTATGCAGCACACCCACACACCCAGGACATTACAGTGCCATGATCCCCGCCACTGCTGAATCCATCCTGGCATCTCTCCCCCATCCACACCCTCCTCCAAACATCCCCCATACTTACATCTCTTTCCCCATCACTGGTAGACGCAAGGAAAGAGCAATCTGTATCAGGATTGCTGTGGTGTGTGTGTGCATGTGTGTGTGAGAGAGAAAGAGAGTGTGTATGTATGTTTATACAACCTCCCAACCCAGCATCACATCCAGACCTTAGGGCTGAAAAGGGATGACAGTGTTCCATCAGTGTTCATTGTTCCACCAGCTTTCAGTTTTGCCCACTACAGCGTTGTTGCTCTTTTTCACGAAACACATTGCCTTCCCCATCCTGACCTGAGGCTTCTAGCACTGGCATATGAATTTCAATACATGGGGCACTTCTTAAATGCCCTTGTTATGTGCAGTTTTCAGCCATTTGTCCCAAAGCAGCTGTTATTTGTTTCAGTATGCCTAACATCATGTTCTACCCTATCCCCATTAAGAAGATGCCCCAAAATAGCACAAACCAGAGCCTCCCAGCTCCTGTTGCCGGATTCTCCCTAAAAAAAGTAAGTTAAAACTGTTTGGCAGCCTTTTTGATGATATTAAGCACTGGGCAGCAATCTGATTTCATAGTGGCTGAAGTGATGCCTACACAGGCATAGTTCCCTGGCACCTAAGAAAGCTGACACTTTAGTAAAAGGACTGGTAGCCTTTCTCCTACCACCTGCAAAGTTGGCTGGGGATATTTAGCTCTCATGTTAAACTGCTCCTTTACCAGAGGTGCATAGAAAGGGCAACTGAACGGGGCCAATGTTTCTCTCTCACACACATCTGTGTATCAGAGAGACTTCCTGACTGTTAGAGTAGTACGACAATGGAACCCATGACCTAGGGAGGTGGTGGGCTCTCCCACACGAGAGGCCTTCCAGATGCATCTGGACAGCCATCTGTCAGGGATGCTTGAAGGTAGATTCCTGCATTGAGCAGCGGGTTGGACTCGATGGCCTTGTAGGCCCCTTCCAGTTCTACTATTCTATGATTCTATGATCCCACATGATAAAATTACACAATTTTCTTCTTCTGCACACTATTAAGGGGACATCAAGAAAACCTCTTGTTCTTTGCCTCTTGTAAACTTTTCTTATCCCCAGAGTTTCATGCACAACCTCCTGTTATGATCCTGCTGCTGTTTTTCCTTCACTTTTATATCATGTCTTTTTATCCCTGTTCAGAATCTCTTTCAGAGCATGATGTGCAGATTGTCTGTACAAAAGCTGGGAATGAAACTGTTCATCTGAACTGCTCTGCAAGTGATGTAGGAGAAGGTGTGGAATACGAGTGGGGCCCAGCTAGCAGGCATGAAGCCTCCAGCTCTGAGAATACCCTTGTCCTCCCGCACAACTCACAAGATGATGACCTGAACATCACCTGCACGGCAAGGAACCCTGTTAGCAACACCTCCAGGATAGTTTCCTTAAGGCGGGCTTGTGATGGCGGTGGTGGTGGTAAGCTTCTTCTTTCCAATAATTGAAATGATTCCACATATTAGGGGTGTGCAATTCAGAGTGGACCTCCAATGAGGCACTTCTCCACTCCTATTTTCGGAGCAGCTCCATCCCTCTGCACCATTGGATTACTCGTCAGAGAACCGCTCTGTTTTCAGATAACTGCTCTATTATAGTCTATGGGAATTAATCAAAATGCTTCCAGCTCCATCATTTTTAAAGATAAAGAGATGAAACTTGGCACTGTGAGAGCTCTTAAGGAGGGCTTTAGCCATGCCAAGTTTGAAGCAGTTCTGATCATCCCCTGATTTTTTTTTAAAGTTTGACAGTTGTCAAAGTTTGGCAGTGTCAGCCCATCATTATAGCCTGTGGAAATTAACAAAATTGCTTACATCATTGTCATTATTAAAGATAAAGAGATGAAAATTGGCAGCATGGTAGCTCTTAAGTAGGGCTTTAGCCATGCCAAGACTGAAGCAGATTTGTTCATGCCTTGATTTTTAGGATTTTGTTTAATTTCCCCCCCTCAAACCATCCCTGCCCCATAAACACACACTACACACGTACCCATCCTCTCTGTTTCTGCATTAATCCACCCCTGCACATTTAAGGAGGGACCTTTTATCCTTTACTTTGCTGATGCATCGTCAGTTTACAAAATAGAGATATGCTGCGCTCCCTGACCATTCGCTGTAATGGGGAGAAATAGTGTGTGTGTGTGCTGCACATGAGCAAAATAAAGGATAAAAGCTCCCTCCATAAACACGCAGGGGTGAATTAACACAGAATGAGAGAGGATGGTGTGTGTGTGTGTGTGTGTGTGTGTGTGTGTGTGTTATGGGAGGGGGGAAGGTTTGAGGGGGGAAATCCTAAAAATCAAGCAATGAACAGATCTGCTTCAAACTTGGCATGGCTAAATCCCTACTTAAGAATTATCATGCTGCCAAGTTTCATCTCTTTAACTTTAAAAATGACAAAGATGTAAGCATATTTGTTAATTCTTATAGGCTATAATGAAGCGGCTGACACAAACTTAAAAAAAATTCCTAAAAATCAAGAGATGAATTGATCTGTTTCAAACTTGGTATGGCTACAGCCCTAGTTATGAGCTATCACGGAGCCTAGTTTCATCTCTTTATCTTTAAAAATGACAGAACTGTAAGCATATTTGTTAATTCCCATAGACTATAATGAAAACAGATTGGAGCACCAGTGAGGTGCATCTCCACTCTGTGGGTATTCAACGGTTTTTAAACTGTCCCCTCTCCACTCCAAAAACTTGGAGCTCCGTCAGATGTTTGGATTTTCGGAGTGGAGCGCACACCCCGACCACATATTTTGTTAAGCTAGTCTTACAATTGCTGTTTGGAGATATTCAAATGGGGCCCAGTTGAGAGAACGGAAGACCTGTGGTAAAAAGAAACATCCAGGGCATTTTAGAATAGAACTGATATATTTGGGGAAGACTTTGGCTGCTATAATCCGGGTCAAGGTTCTGCACCAGTTAAAAAAAGAGTTCAACTGGCATAAATTAAATCTATAAATGTGCACATCATCGCTTCCCCCACCCCCATCATTTATTCTGGTTGTAAGATGGTGCAGTGAAGTCAGTGGAGGTAGTGATTCCATGGTGGATTTTGGTCAGAACTCTAAAGGAGCCATCCAAGGCAATGAACCAATTTTGGGGGGATAGAGTTCAGTACTTTAGCTCCTTTAGAGTTCTGGCTAGTTTTGACTAAAACCCAGAATGGAATCACAGCCCATCAAAATCAGAGCTACCAGCCCCCACTGAGTGAAGTTAATACCCCTAATTGCTAGAACTCTTAGGCCCCCTCTACAAGGATGCGCTTTTGCGCCCGGTTGTGCGATTATGCGCATTATCGCAGACGTGCATTTACTCCTAATCCCTCTGCACGGGAGGCTGCGAGAGGCGGCGAAACGCATTAATAGATGTCCAAAAAGGGCTTTACAAGAAGTTAATGCGCATAATCGCTTGTTCACACGGGGAAAATGCGCTTTAACGGCCGGAGCAAAATAAAACTCACGATTTAACGCGCATTCGAAAATGCGCATTATCGGGGAGATAACGTGCCTCTACGCCCGATTTGCACTCCGTTCTTGTAGAGGTAAAATTGACCCTGTTTATAACCTCTGTCTAGCTTGAGGATCCCTCTCATAACCGCCCCGTGTTTATAGCTTCCCACTGAGCATAGAGGACTGGCCCATCGAGACAAGGACTTGTAGCATGACTTTATAACTTGTAGCAGCTCTCCAAGGATCTTTACCAGCCCTGCTGCTCTGAAAGCTTTTCAAATTAATTAGAGGACTTAGATCCCAAGTTGAAATCCTTGGGAACTCCTGTGCTTTCTCTCAGAGGGGACAATCCCAGAGGAGGTGCACACTGCAGAGCAAATAATCCACATGACTAAAGTGAATCACTACTTAAATTATAGGGAGAGGGTCTTGCTACTGTTTTCAGAAGGTCAGAAGGGGCATGATTGGGTCAAAGTTTGGGGGAGTCAAGGGATGGATGATGGATTTTATTAAGGGCCCTCCAATGTTTCTCTCAAAATTTTAGCATTGAAGTGAATTTGGGATTTTACTCCAGAACTGAGCTGTGACAGCATCCCAAAGGAACTATGCCCTGCCTTTCCCTAGCATGTGATCCTAGCTCTGCTCTGCACATGTTAACATGAGGCGCTGCATATATGAAGCAGTTGCTTACAGAACTGCGGAAGTCACATTCCTACCTGTAACGATACTGTTATAAAATACGAGGTGGGGCGGGGAACCTGGCCCAGGCTGCAGCCCAAAAGTACAACAATTCCCCAGAGATTATTATACACAGTAAAGCTAGAAGAGGCAGGCATGGGTTTACCACAGAAAGAAGGAAATAATGCAATGTAAGTGAAGCAAGACACCCAAGATGGTTATAGGGGAACATGACTGAATGCTGGACTAGGCAGAGCTCTGACCATATGAAGGAAGCTTTTCTTTTCCCACTGAGAATTTACATTCTCCCCCTACCAGTTAAGATCCCCTCCATGCAACAATCCCTCCTCATTCTACCATCCTTCAGCAACTTTTCATAAAAACAGATGTCTTGTTTTGTGTAACTCTCCTCTACTTCCTCCTTCTTATGCACAAGCTCTCATTGTATTGTTCTCCCCATAACTTCATTTGCTCCCAGACTACACAAGGATTCAGCTAATGAGTCTGTTTTCAAAATTAGGGCAAAGTTATGGAGAAACTCTTGAGCATGCACCAAGTGGTTTTTCCTTATCCCTGAAGCTAGAGTTCATGCAAAATTAGGCTGACCATATGAAAAGGAGGACAGGGCTCCTGTAACTTTAACAGTTGTAGAGAAAAGGCAATTTCAGCCAGTGTCATTTGTATGCAATTAGTTTCTGGTGAAATTCCCTCTTCATCACAACAGTTAAAGTTGCAGGCACTATACTAGAGTGACCAGATACAAAAGAAGGCAGGGTCCCTGCAATTTTAACTGTTGTGATGAAGAGGGAATTTCACCAGGAACTAAGTGCATACAAATGACACTGGCTGAAATTCCCTTTTCTCTACAAAGTTACAGCAGCCCTGTCCTCCTTTTCATATGGTCAGCCTATGCAAAATGAGAAAAACGCAGATGACAAAACATGCATAGGACTGGGCTGAAAGGGTAGTCAATTCATTAGACTGGAATTGGGTGGGCAGAGTATTAAGCCTGCAGTACCATGCTCACAACTCAAGACTTATTCCTGACTAAACATGCAGAAGATCAGGCGCAAACCTCCCTGAAACAGTAATTTGTGCTGAAATTCTATGATCACTTTCCTGTGAATAAGCCTCGTTAAACGCAATGGGGCTTAGTTATGAGTAGGCATACATAGGATGGTATTAAGTGAGACATATTTATCTCCCCTCCACATCCAACCCTCCCCAAACTCCTTATTTTTATTAAAGCTTTCTGTTCATAGGGACATAGGAAGCTGCCATATAGTGAGTCAGAATCTTGGTCCATCTAGCCCAATATAGTTGACACTGACTGACAGCAGTGGCTCTCCAGGGTTTCAGGCAGGATTCCTTCCTTGCCCTTCCTGGAGATAACGGGGATTGAACCTGGGACCTTCTGTATGCCAAGCATGTGACTGACCACTGAGCTACAACCCTTCCTATTGCTGGATAATGGCAATGGACGAACATAACAGTCCCAGATTCATGCCTGTGCAACCAGGTGAAACCAGGTGTTTGTTTTTGAAGACTTGGGTGAGGAGGAGAAGGAGAAATACAAGCCCTCTTGTCCATTTGTATAAAGTCAAGAGAGCTTCGGCTATTGGGTGGTATATAGATGTAATAAATAAATAAAATAAATACAGTTTATAACTTCTCTTGCCTGCCAGAGAGAATTCTCTTTACGAATTCCCCAAGCTATGCTTTGGATGGAATGAAGAAGAGAAAGAAAGACGCCGGATAGGGGAGAGAAGAAGAAAAATGGTGACTGGAAATGAAGAGGGAGGGGGAGAGAGAGAATTCCCCAAGCCCAGTGGCTCCTTACAGAGAGAGAGAGCACTTCAGAGGAATTTAGGATGCTGTGGAGGGTTTGTAAGGATTGTACATACTTAAATTAATTGTATGAGGTGAAGTGACTGAGGGCTTTTTCTTGCTTTTTTAAAACTGTAAAACCTGTTTGAAAGTCCCAGCGCTTCCTTGATGATGTTACATAGTCCTAACCCTGCTTTTGGAATAATCTGAGGCCTGCAGCTACTTAGGAAAAATTAAAGTGGAGAGGGAGAAAAAAGTTTGTGGAGGCTGATTGCTGATTGAATCCTTTGCTATGTTGAAGCTACTAAACTTCTCCAGAAGCCAAAGGTTCCAGCTTGGGGCACTAAAATCAGATGCTGTGCCCTCCTCTCTCCCTCTTCAAGCAAGATCCCAACAGTGAGTACATAAGAGCAGAAAAGTAGGAGGAGAGAGAAAAAATAATGGGCAGAGTGTGGAAGGAAAGGTGACAGTCTCCTCTCTCTGTAATTTAAAAGGCTGATGCACTCCCTTTTGGTCCGCTAAGGGAGCAGTCCTAAGGCCTCCTTAGTAACTTCAAGGCTATTGAGCTCTGAAGGAAGCAGCAGACTTGTATGGGATGTACTGGAATGGCTGTGCCGTGCTTGGCCACGCGGCTGCTAGCAGTAGGAGCTTGAGTTGCAGCAGCTACCAGTAGGCAAGATTGTTGTGGGAACAGAGGGTGGATGGGCGGCTTGGGCAGACAGCAGGAGAGGGGGGATGCACTCGCTCTGCCACCTGGCTCATGATAGGGCTGGCCTTGAGGCACATAATTGGGGACTGCTAAGGAGCACTCATCTCTTTTTTCTTGTGGTGCAACTTTGCCTGATCTCTGTTTCTTTCTGATCTGCTCTCTTGCACTTTCTTTCTGCCCCTTCATTTCAAGCAGAATCTCCAACGATGACACCTGGGACAGTGGCTGCCAAGGACAATGGTGAGCTCCACCCCCCACCCTTTGTTATTTGTGCCTTTAATCAAAATCCTTGGGAGTTCTCATGCCTTCTGCAGCAAAGGGTCACCCCAGAGGGAGGAGCACCCTGCAGTGCAAATAGTTACATGCTAGAGGGGAGAGAGGAAAAATGAGCATCTGTAGCCAATTTGACTGGTGGGGGAGAAATCCCCTCCACTGATCAGCCAAATGTTACACATGACCAGAACCTGCCCAATGACTCCCCACCACCACCAAAGAAAATATTATTAATCATGACCACCATCACACCTAATTCCCCCGCCTGGTTTGCCTCCGCTTTTTTTTTACCTGTGGCAAAAGCGCGTCAAGCTTATGATCTTTTGCTCCTTCACTCAATGGCTCATTAGCTCTTTGGCTCCACTCCACTCCACCCCTCCCCTTCTCTTTCTCCCTCCAGTCAGGTCCTGGCAGATGAGTACTTCAAACAGGCCACCTGTCTGCCTAGTCTGGCTCTTTTGGGGGCATTGAGGGAGTACAATCTTGTCTCTGCAGAGATGTAGGCATTGTATGATTTTAAAAAACACTTTCGAGCCTGGGATGCAAGGTTGGGGTTTTATCTTGAGGCTTGGAGCCGGCTGCTGGGAGAGATCGCTTTTCCCTGCCAAGACCTGGTGCAATCCATTCAAGCCCCCAGTTCCTTTCAAACTACACTGAGACTTAGGGCGCTTTAAACATGCTTAGGGAAAATAATCCAGACTTTTAGCATTCTAGGAAAGGCTGGGGAGAGGCGGGGTGTCAGCAGGACAGGCATGCCATCATGTGAGTGCTGTGCTGCAAATCCACACAGCAGGCATAGCGAGAGTGCAATAAATTGCGGGTGTGATGGAGCTCCATAACTCACAACACCCTGCTCAACTTTATGTTGATCTTTCCTACCTCAGAGGAAGATCATCACATGCTGAAAATGGGGAGTGGCCCCATGGTTCCTGAAGTCAACCCTTCCAAATTGGCAAATGAGCTTTTTTTTGTTTTTGATGTAGCAGAGACACAAGCCATACCCTCCAACACCTCATTCACCCCAAAGCATGGAAATTCCAAGTTAAGGCACCTGGCCACAACTGCCTCGCATGTAAGCAGAAAACTCGTTGTACCACTTCGCTTATTGTTTTCTGTTACAACTGCCTCTACACTAGGCTGACCATATGAAAAGGAGGACAGGGCTCATGTAACTTTAACAGTTGTAGAGAAAAGGGAATTTCAGCCAGTGTTATTTGTATGCAATTAGTGCCTGGTGAAATTCCCTCTTCATCACAACAGTTAAAGGTGCAGGCACTATACTAGAGTGACCATATACAAAAGAAGGCAGGGCCCCTGCAACTTTAACTGTTGTGATGAAGAGGGAATTTCACCAGGAACTAATTGCATACAAATGACACTGGCTGAAATTCTCTTTTCTCTACAACTGTTAAAGATACAGGAACCCTGTCCTCCTTTTCATATGGTCAGCCTACTCTACACAAGGCGTTTAAAGCTCTTTGAAGTCTCATTAAAATTTTTACCTCTACAAGAGCGGAGCGCAAATCGAGAGTTGAGGCGTGTTATCTATCCGATTATGCGCATTATCGAATGCGCGTTAATTAGCGAGTTTTAATTTACTGCGGGAGTAAGAGCGCCTTATGTCCGTGTAAACAACTTTCTTAGGAGGCGCATTAATGATCAGGGGGTTGGACTGTGGTCGTGATGTCATACATAGAACTGCCCCTTCGCTGAGAAAACCTCCCACTTTTTGGTTTAGTTTCCTTTCCTCTCTCCTCCTGGCAACTTCCTCCTTGTACTCCGTCTCTCTGGATGGAAGCTCCAAGAAGAGGTGACCCAACGTGAACCAAAAATAAAGTTTCTTTGAAGTACCCTGATGAAATATTTTTAACATGGAGACACGGGGTCAGATGGAGGTGGTTTTATGAGAAGTAAAGGGGGTAGGAAGGATGAGCGGATCTGCGCATAATTAACCATCAGCAGACATAACTTCCCCTCGCTTCTTGCTGGGTTCCTGAGCTGAGTTGTGTATGTGTGTGTGTGTTTTACAATTGTTGAGCTTGCTGGGAAGAGGAGGGGGAAGGAACGAGGCAGCATCCCCCTGTCTGTTTTGGTGTGTGTGTGTATGCGCGCGGCACATTCCCATTTACTTCTCAAATGGCAATCGGGTGAAGGAGGGGGGAAGGTAGCCGAACATGTTAATCAGCTCATTCCTTTCAGGTAACCGAGGAAACCAAAGGCGGGAGATTCTGGTGGGCAGGGAGAATAAAGGGAGGGAACCGGTTTGGGGAGTTTCTCTGGGACAAAGCGTATTACTTTCAGCAACACTTGCATGTGATTATCAGCATGTCAAAAACTTTAAAATGCCTTTCATAGAGCCGGTAATGCGCTTCAACGCCTCCCATGTATAGGGATTAGGCGTAAAAGCGCTTCCGAGAAGATGCGCATAATCAGCCAACCAGGCGTCAAACCAAAATCTTGTAGAGGGGGGCTTAGCCTCTCTCTGCCCACATGTTCCCTCAGTCTTTCTTCCCCAATTCTCTGCTTTGGCAGGTTGGAGGGAACAGAATGTCGGGGGGGGGGGACGTCCCTCTGCTTTCTCAATTGTGTTTCATTTGGGTTATTTGTTGGCAGTGATATGCCATGTGGTGGGGTGGGCAAAGTTGATACATGGAGGAGGCAGAGAGAGACACAAGAATGGGGGCAGACAAGCACTGGGGCAAGTGAGGGAGAGGAGGCACTGAGTAATGACAAATCATGCACAGGATTGGCTTTCGTAACAGGCTGGCTCTGCGCTCCATTACATCTATTTTTCCCCTGGTTTGCCTCCGCGTTTTTTGCCTCCATTTCAGAAGCACTGCAAGCGCTCCTCCCTTTCACGATCATAGCTATTCTGGTGAACTCTCTTTTTGCTCTCCCACTGCTATTGCACCCGCTCTGCCCCTCCCCTTCTCCTTCCCCCTCCAGTTCATTGATTCTTGTCATTGATGGACATTGTGATGGACATGGCAGCCTTCTCCCTTGGCTCATTGGAGCTCCTATAACAATTAACGAAAATGCTTACATCTGCATAATTTTTAAAGATAAAGAGATGAAATGTAGCACGGTGATAGGTCTTAAGGAGGGCTTTAGCCCTGCCAAGTTTGAATCAGATCATAGAATAGTAGAGTTGGAAGGGGCCTATAAGGCCATTGAGTCTGTTCATCCCTTGACTTTTTAGGATTTTGTAAACTTTCCCCCTTAAAGCATTTCCCTGAAAGTCCACCAGTGCCATTTTCCACCTGTTTGCATTTGTGTATTTAAGGGATTAAGGGATTATGGGATTAGGGAAAGTCAACCCCTTGCATGTGGGTTCCTTCCTCGCCCTAATTCTTATTTTCCCAGTTATTATTATTATTATTATTATTATTATTTCTGCACAAATGCAATGGAATGCAATTCTGGTTGGCTGAAATAGTGTAATGATGCAATAGTGCAATGGTGTATTTAAGGGATTAAGGGATTAGGCAAAGTCAACCTATCCACCACCCCTGTCCCGGTGCATTTTCCTCATTTCTTTTAAAGTGAAAATGTACCCCTGGTCATGCCTACTCAGGAGTATGACCATGGAGTTAAATGGGACCTCTCTCCCTCCCCCTTCACAGTTGAGCAGAGAATAGGATTGCCATACGTCCCGGAAAACCGGGAATGTCACGGATTCCAAGACATTCTGAAATGTCCCGGCCGGTCAGTCACAAATCCCGGATTCCTGATCCGGCTGGGCAAGACAGAGAGAGAGAGAGAGAGAGAGAGAGAGAGAGAGAGGCGGATTCCTGATCCGGCTGGGCAAGACAGAGAGAGAGAGAGAGAGAGAGAGAGAGAGAGAGGAAAGCAGAAAGCACTGGGCACTAGGACCCAGACAAAGAGAAGAGCCTGAGTTATTCCTCCTCCTCCTCCTCCCCCCTACGGAGGCGGGGACTGTGCAGGGCTTCCTTAGCCACCCGACTCATGAGGAGGATCCATGGCTGCAACCAGCCCGCCTTCTTCCACAGCCCGCCTTTTCCCAAAGCACTAGGTGCATGCTGGGTTCTCGCACCCTCGTCCAGAGGTTTGGCACGAGATTCCCACCTCTTCCTACTCGGTTCAGCCAAGGACTTCAGGTTGGTTGAGTTTTTCCCTTCCTTCCTTCGCTCTGGGACAATGTGCGCCTCCTTTTTTAACCCACCAAGTTAACATGTTTAAAAGGCATTTCCCTCCTCCCTTTCCCCCCTCCCAGATGGATAGCCCTCCCGTAGTTTGTCACAATAACAAGGCTTTTGTGGCATCTTAGGCTACACATACTTGGGAGTAAAACCCATTAAACTCAAAGGCACTTATTTATGAGTACGTGTGCATAGGGTTGTACTTCTAAAAACAAAAGGTGCAATCCTGTGCATGTTTAGATAAAAAAAAGTCCTACATCTCCTAGCTTCCACCAGCCAGCATGACTGGCTAGGGCATACTGGGAGTTGTAGGACTTTTTTCTGTCTAAACATGCATAGGATTGCACCCTAATAGATTTATGTTGGTATAAGCTTTTGGGAACTTAAGCATTCTAGTGTCCACAAAAACATATGCCACAATACCATTCAGGTAGCCGGATTTTATGCAGGTTTGCTTGTAAATTCAGTGGGGCTTACACCCAAGTTAGGGGTGCCAAGGGCCTGTATGGTAACTGTTTTGAGTTAATAGGTAGATGGATTTTATATTTTCAAAAACGGAGAGACAACAATTGTCTATTTTCGTGTTCTCTGTAGTCCTGTGGGCACTGAAGCCATCACATCACCAGGCAGAGGCCAAGCTGAATGTCTGCACACCCTCCTCTTCCATGCACTGAGCAGGGGGTTGGACTCGATGGCCTTGTAGGCCCCTTCCAACTCTACTATTTTATGATTCTATATCATTTTATGATTAACAGCACATACATCCTGACTATAACATCCAGTTAGCTCCCCCACTACCATTCATATTACCCCCCCTGCTTTTTGTCACATCTTGCCTGATGAAGAGATCTGAAGATCTCAAAAACTTGTACATTTTTGTGGGACATACTAAAACAAAGGACAGTACTTGCCCATAGAGAAACCATACTTGCCCATAGGAATTCATTGCATAGCACTTGCCCATAGAGAAATCATACTTGCCCATAGGGATTCATTGGACAGCACTTGCCCATAGGGATTCATTGCATAGCACTTTCCCATTGAGAAACCATATTTGCCCATAGGGATTCATTGGAGAGCTGGGCGGGTGGGGGTGGCGGCGCGGGTGCGCGGCGCAGGTGGGGGGTGCGGCGCAGGTGCGTGCGGCGGGTGGGGGGGCGGCGCGGTTGCGCGCGGCGTGGGGGCGCGGGGGCGCGCGGCGGGTGGGGCGGTGGCGCGGGGTGCGGGGCGGGTATGCGGGGCGGCGGTGCAGGTGCGCGGGGTGGGGGTGCGGCGGGGGTGCGCGGGCCCAGGAGGGCGGCGCGGGTGCGCGGGGCACTTACCTGCTGGGGCTTCCCTCCGGTGCTCGGAATCTACTGAGAAACAGGCTTCGCGGCCTGTCTCTCAGTAGAGTGCCGGGTGATGACGTCATCACTCGGCGCGCTGCTGAGAGACAGGCCGTGAAGCCTGTTTCTCAGTAGATTCCGAGCATGGAGGGAAGCGGATGCCCCAGCAGCAGCAGGTAAGGAGCGCGGGGCAGGGGGGGGTGCGCGGGTGCGCGGGTGCGCAGGGCACTTACCTGCTGGGGCTTGCATTTTCTCAGAAAATTGGCAGGTGCAGTGCTACTGAGCCCTTCCCAGGAATTTTTCTCTTTGGCTATTGGACTCCATTTCCCCACTAGATCAGGGGTGAGGTCTGGGTGGGTCGGTGGGTAAGGGAGAGCAAATCTGAGACTCCAGAAGGCCATGTCCACTCCCCCCCCTCCCAATACCAATTGTTTGGTGGTTTCCTAGTTTTTGTACAGTCTGTCCCCCCATTTTGAAAGGTTAAAATGCCTCTCCAGTAAGAACTTTAAGATACAATATGACAGTATTTTGAGTATTTCTCTTCATTCCTTTTGCCCCCTTTGCCTTCAGCCACGACCATGAGCTTCTACAAAATTGATTTTGGCCCTCAGGTTCCCCACCCCAGCCCTAGATGGACTAAAGCCTATACAGTGGCCAGTTGCAAAAAGCTGTCAAGACTTCTGCACCTGTAATAGTTGGGTAGAAAGGCATAGTTTGGTATATAAGATGCTATTAAAGGCCCTTCAGGGTAGGGTGACCATATGAAAAGGAGGACAGGGCTCCTGTAACTTTTAACAGTTGCATAGAAAAGGAATTTCAGCAAGTGTCATTTGTATACATGCAGCACCTGGTGAAATTCCCTCTTCACTACAACAGTTAAAGCTGCAGGAGCCCTGTCCTCTTGACCAGATACAAAAGAGGGCAGGGCTCCTGCAGCTTTAACTGTTGTGATGAAGAGGGAATTTCACCAGGTGCTGCAAGCATACAAATGAAATTCCCTTTTTTATACAACTGTTAAAGATACAGGAGCCCTGTCCTCCTTTTCATATGATCAACCTACCTTTGGTGGTTATTGGAAGTCCTGTTCCAAGTGCCCTTATATGCTGTGGTGTGGTGCAGGGCTACTTGGGAGTGGGACTTTTCAGTAGTAGCCCCCTGTTGTGGAATACTGTCCACAGAGAGGTCTGGCTGACACCTACTTTGCTTGAGTTGTTTGTACCCACCTGCTTCCAGAGTGCAAAGGAAGAGGTGGGTCTCTAGCTGGTGCTAGAAGATAGCAATTCATTTTTTTAATAATGCATTTTGACCCATAGACCTTCCTCTCCAATTTGCTTTGAGATAATTGGCATGATGTATATTTTGTAACAATTGCTGATACTTATTCATCCTTCTTAAAAATGTTTTAAGTATGACTGCTTTCTGGATGTTGGTGTGGATTTATTTTGGTAGGCCCAGTTTCTGAAGGTTTTCTGTAGTGTGTGTGTGTGTGTGTGTGTGTGTGTGTGTATGTTGCTGGTGACTGATGTGATTAACTGAATAATTGTAACCTTTTCCTGCTGCACAGTTCTTTAATTTCCATAGCCATTTTTTTCTCTCTTTTCCTATTCCTTTTCTGCAACATTTTTGCCATTAGGTATTGCTAAATCAATGAGGTAGGTGTGTTTTTCTTGTTTATTACTGTAATGTCTGGTCGATAACAAAGTATTGTCTTTTCCCAAAATTGTTCTGCCCCAGCAAGATAACCTGTGAGTGCATAGTGTGGCTTGTCTGAGTGTGTCTGGATCTCCTAGGCTCTAAAAGCGTCTTTCTGGAGAGCACCTGCTGGTTGCATGATCCATGAGGCCAGGTTCTCATGTGCATAGTTCTTCTTGACAGGAGGGCCTTGCACTTGCTAGAGTAAGCTGAACATATGTGAAGTAGCTGCAATCCTATATTCATTTATCTGGGAGTAAGCTTTATTGAAATCAATGGGACTTGTTTCTGAGGTTTCTTTGGGCAGTTTTCTTTGGGTCCCTGATTGGGATTTCTGTTCTCTGCACACTGAAACAGTGTAAATTCAGGAGATATTTGTCTAGCATTGTGATAATGGGCATCTGTTCTGGCCTTTCTTTGTATTGCTACTGACCATGGTCTTGTTTACATGGCTAATGAACCAGAGATATAATGACACATTGTTAGATTAGTTTCTCATTGATAAATCAGAAGTTGAAACAAGCTAAGAGGTGCTAGTGAGAAGTGACAACAACAACAACAACAACAACCCTTTAGTCCATTTTATTCCATGGCTAATGCTTGCAGGGTAATAGTATTTTATACTCTTTCTTAATGCTAGTTTGCTAGTTTGTTGTACTAGCTTTTTCTGTACTTGTCAACTGCTTCATTTGTTCAGTGGTAGCAGTATGCTGAAGCTGTGAGTATGAATATGAGAAAGGTGATGGGGAAAGAGTGTTAAATGTTAGGAAAGGTGAGACTATGGTCATCCAATGAAGGATTTGCAGTCAGAAAAGATATTTGAGGGAAAGGGAGACTGTATCACACAAAGTATAGCAAAATCTTTAAAGTACAGCAAAAGCTACAAAAGTAGGAGTGAAGGTAATTTCAAATACATTGAATGTCTCAGTGATTTTAACATTAAGATGTTATGTAGAACAGGTTTGCCTTAATTGTGTGCTGTGAAATCAGAAATGTGACCAAGGCCATCTTTGGGTGGACATGTCCCTTTGGGAGCCGGCCATGTTGGTGGGCATGCCCCCTTGGGGCGGCCATGTTGTCCTCCTTTTTGGTTTCCAAAATATGGTCACCCTATACTTAAGCATCTGTAAATAAATAACAGGCAAAGAACAATTTAAGCAATCAAAGAGAAAAATGACACTAAATTTCATTTCTCCACTAGTTCTCAAAAGCTAGAGGAAAATTCAATATGTAGACTTACCCCCACCCTAACTGCCCAATATTAATATTAAAAGATATTGTTTAACCCCAAAGCAGCCATCTACTTCGTGTTCAAGTGGTGACTCTAGCAGAATATGGACTGTTTTGTGCCACTAGCTGACAAGATCAAAATGAATTGTAAATAACAACAACAATGATAATAATGTTGATTTTCTTAGACATATTTAAAAGGCAACCCTCCCCACACACAGCCCAAATTAAACTTAAGGCATGATCCAACCAAAGTTAAGTACTTTTAAGGCTGCAATGCCATGCATACCTACTTGGGAGTAAGACTCACTGAACACAATGGGACTTATGTCTGAGCAAACATGCATAGGGTTCTACGATCTCATTGGTTTCAATGGGAGAATGTTAAATGCCAGAACAAATTTTATTTATTTATATTTGCATTTAAAATACATGTTTTTTCTATCTAAACATGCATAGGATTGTGCCCTAAAGAACAAAAACAAAGGCAGCCATGTTGACCATAAGGGAAAAAGATCGAAAGCCATATAAAATAATACTTTCATTAGGCAAACTCAAAAATCACAAAAATGGGGACGTACTAAAACAAAGGACAGTACTTGCCCATAGGAAAACCATACTTGCCCATAGGGATCTATTGCATAGCACTTGCCCATAGGGATTCATTGCATAGCACTTGCCCATAGGGATTCATTGCATAGCACTTGCCCATAGGGATTCATTGCATAGCACTTGCCCATAGAGAAACCATACTTGCCCATAGGGATTCATTGGACAGCACTTGCCCATAGGGATTCATTGCATTGCACTTTCCCATAGAGAAACCATACTTGCCCATGGGGATTCAATGGACAGTACTTGCCCATAGGGATTCATTGTATTTCACTTTCCCATTGAGAAACCATACTTGCCCATAGGGATTCATTGGACAGCACTTGCCCATAGGGATTCATTGCATAGCACTTCCCCATAGAGAAACCATACTTGCCCATAGGGATTCATTGGATAGCACTTGCCCATAGGGATTCATTGCATAGCACTTGCCCATAGAGAAACCATACTTGCCCATAGGGATTCATTGGATAGCACTTGCCCATAGGGATTCATTGCATTTCACTTTCCCATTGAGAAACCATACTTGCCCATAGGGATTCATTGCATAGCACTTGCCCATAGAGAAACCATACTTGCCCATAGGGATTCATTGGATAGCACTTGCCCATAGGGATTCATTGCATTTCACTTTCCCATTGAGAAACCATACTTGCCCATAGGGATTCATTGTATAGCACTTGCCCATAGAGAAACCATACGTGCCCATAGGGATTCATTGGACAGAACTTGCCCATAGGGATTCATTGCATAGCACTTTCCCATTGAGAAACCATACTTGCCCATGGGATGGTGTAAAAGCCGGAACGGAACGGGCCAGAACGACCCCTTTATATTAAAAAAAACACGCCAAAAACAGTGGCATGTGTTAGAAACACTTGAGAACAATATTTTAGGACTGAAACCATTACAATATTATATAATTATTAACCCCATAACTCCCAGAACAACATCCGGAACAGAATGGATGGCGCAGAACGGCCACTTCCGAATGACTGAAACCAACCAAACTCAACCATCACACATTACTAGGTGGGATAGATACAATACGGCACAAAACAGCCACAAAAACCACGTTCCGGTGCCCATTCCGGGCCATAGTCCATATTGCGCAAACAGGCCGGAATGGCAGCTTCGTGTTTCTAACACATGTCACTGTTTTTGGTGTGGTTTTTTTTAAAGATAAAGGGGCCGTTCTGGCCTGTTCCGTTCTCGCTTTTACACCATCCCATGGGCAAGTATGGTTTCTCAATGGGAAAGTGCAATGCAATGAATCCCTATGTGCAAGTATGGTTTCTCTATGGGCAAGTGCTATGCAATGAATCCCTATGGACAAGTGCTGTCCAATGAATCCCTATGGGCAAGTATGGTTTCTCAATGGGAAAGCAAACTTTCATTTTAAAAACAAAAACAAAAAATATACACATAACGGCAGGATCCAGTTACTATAAACACTTTTAGCTACCTAAACGTATGCACGTTTAATTAGAAATAATTTTCATAGAACTCACTGGAACTTACTTCTGAGTAGACATGCAGTAAGTCCCATTGTCTGCAGTGGGGCTTGCTTCTAGGTAAGTGTGCAGGGAAAAGCAGGCATTTCACATACTCCCATTGAAGCCAATGAGATCGTAGAACCCTATGCATGTTTGCTCAGACATAAGTCCCACTGTGTTCAATGAGTCTTACTCCCAAGTAGGCATGCATGGAATTGCAACCTTTAAAGTACTTAACTTTCATTGGATTATGCCTTAAATTTAATTTGGGCTGTGTGTGTTGGAGGGGGGGGGGTGTTGCCTTTTAAATATGTCTAAGAAAATCAACATTATTATCATTGTTGTTGTTATTTACAATTCATTTTGATCTTGTCAGCCAGTGGCACCGAACAGTCCATATTTTGCTAGAGCCACTACTTGAACACAAAGTAGATGGCTACTTTGGGGTTAAATTATATCTTTTAATATTAATATGCTGTGGTAGCTACTTGGGCAATTGGGGTGGGGATAAATCTCCATATTGAATTCTCCTCTAGCTTTTGAGAACTAGTGGAGAAATGTAATCTAGTGTCATTTTTCTGTTTGATTGCTTAAATTGTTCTTTGCCTATTATTTATTTGCAGATGCTTAAGTACTTTAGGCTGCAATCCTATACATACTTACCTGGGAATAAGTCCTATTTAACTCAATAGAATTTATTTCTGAGTAGACACGCATAGGATTCTGCTGTTAGATAACTAAAGCTTAGATAGCTTTCTTCCTTTCCCTAGACCTTTACATATTGCTCAGTTTTTAAAAAATCCTAGCCCCTCCCCCCCCCTAAAAATTGTCCCGGTTTTGTGGTTCCAGAATATGGCAACCCTAGCAGAGAACCACATTGAACTCTTTTTCCAGGGCTGCTACTTTTCCTGATTTCTGTTTCTTTCTGATCTGCTCTCTTTGGCCCCATCACTTGAAGTTATGCATTGAAGACCTGAGATTGGTGAGCTGTCTTCTCTTGTCCTTTGCTGCATGATTATATGCTCTGTGAAAGGTTCACCAGCTCTTCCCAGCTCCTTTTTTTAATGTGACAGATTGCATACATTTGCTTTGTCAAGGGCCCCGCATGAAATTCAGCCAGGAAAGCTTCCCCTGTTACTGCCACTCTCATGCTGAATTTTCTACTGGTCACTTAAATTGCTAAAGCACAGGCCAGAAAAGGGCCTATTTATTAAGCCTATTACTCAGTTAGATGTTCTAGTTTATTAATTTATTAACTGATTCATTTGCATGCATTTATAATGAAATAAATATAATATTTCTAAAAGCAAAAGGCATCCTTTTTTTAGCTAATGCATGTCTGTGTTTGAGCTGGGATGCTCAGTTATACAGAGACAAGGAAGAACTGTGGAGTTCCCTCCACCTCATGTGCATATTAGAGGCCAGGGTAGGTGGGTGGTACCCATTTATCCAGGAAGCCATTTTGCCCCTTCAGCTCTGGTCCCATTCATGATGATAGCTGCAGCTGGGTGGAGGAATACATGTGTTCAGTTCACTCCACAGGGGTGCGGAAATCAGAAGATCGGATGGATGCTGGGAACATTGGGCATGTGATCAAAAATTCTTTGCTAAATTGACCAGCCACTAATGGGCTGCTTCAGAGCTGGGAGTTTTGAAAGTGGCCTTTTAGATCTGCCAGCTACTTAAAATGAAGGGTGAAGAAAATACTTTTCTATGCAAGTCTCTATCTTTAAAATCTATCTGTGCTCACTTCCTGTCACAGAGTAGAATGTGTGAGATTTACAACAGCCAAAATGAAACTAAAAGGCTACAAACAGGTTAGTGGGCCGCAGGTGTCCAATATAGATAGATAGATAGATAGATAGATAGATAGATAGATAGATGATAGATAGATAGATAGATAGATATTTGGGAGGACTGCTGGGTTGCCACCTTTTTTCTGGCAGGCCTCCTCTAACTTTTAAGAGTCACCTAAGGCAGGTTTTTGAAGGGATGGTGATAAATAAGGGAAGGGTTCACCTGTCACATTTTTTACACATTATTTAGTAGTTTAAGTGCAGAAGCCTTGCAAGAAAAAGCAGTGAAAGGGATACTCCTGCAATGCGACTTGGTGTGTGGCTACAATCCAAAGAATTATTCTAGGCACAAAAAGCCTTTGTGATGTGCCAGCAGATTTTTTCTTTTTAGAAATAGCCTTTCCTCCACCCCCCTTTGAATAGCATGCCTCTCACTCACCCACCCACCGGCATATCATTGGACGATTTTGGAAAAACTAACATCTTCAGTTGGAAAAGAAGTTTGCCATCTAGAGCTACTTATTTGAGGGACATCTATCTTAAACTCCTTTGGAGCCCTGCAACGAATCGTGGGCTCCTTTGCACTCAGGCTGTTATCTTCTGAAGTCTGTATATGAGACAACTTTTGAAAAGTTTGCTTCCCTGAAAGCTTCAGGTAGAGGGCTGTTACTTTAAAAATTTCATTTGTTTAAGCTCATGATTTCAAATAGATGTTAACATTCAAGACTACAGTGAGTGCCACGGCTCATGTGGAGAATGAAGAGTAGGTTTAGGTCTTGGCTACTCCTCTGCTTGTAAAGTCCCTTGTAAAGTCTTCTTGCAAAACCTCACCTGCGAGCTAACAGCTCAGGTCTAACAGAGTTCCATAGAATTGCAGAATTGGTTGTGGACTTGCAAGAGAACAAACTTATTCATGAAAAGTGATGCAATAGAGGTTAAGAGAGCACACAGCCCTTGTGACCAAACTCCAGCAATATTTCTTCACAATTCTATTATTAACACTGCCATGACTAACACATGCTGTTGCTCTTTTTCCAGAAACGACTCCCCATCAGTTGTCCGGACCAATGAAAGCAGGAATTGCAATTGCTGTAACAGCTGCAATAGTTGCAATTGCTGTCTACTGTTATCTGCGGCGGAAGAAAAAAAGAGGTACAAAGGGTTAAGGGTTTCATTCAGCTGCATATACCATGTACAAAATGCCCATGGAAACTACACCAAGCTAAGCCTAGGAAGTGATCTTTCCTTTCCTCCTCACAGTCAAAAAAATAAGAGATTAGCCAGAACAGCAAAGAGAAGGTTACTTCCCTGTTAAAGACAGATTATAGTAGTAGTAGTAATAATAATTATAATAATTCTGGTAGGAATGGACTATACGGACAGACACAATACAGCTGCAAAAATAATTCACCAACAACTGGCCTTCAAATTCAGCCTCATCAAACAAACTACACTATACTATACATATTCACCCGAAACAATCTTGGAAAATGCAGATCGTAAAATATACTGGGACAGAACAATTCACAAGAGCAAGACAATACCTTGCAACTGACCAGACATAATGGGTCATAGACAAAAAAGAAAAACACACATACCTCATTGACATAGCAATACCGAATGACAAAAATGTTGTTGAAAAAGAAGAGGAAAAGAGAGAAAAATATAAACCACTTGCCATGGAAGTCAAAGAACTATAGCAACAGGAAAAGGTCACAATTATCCCATTAGTTACATCAGTCACCGGCATCACATTAAAAAATTATACAGAAAACCTTCAGAAACTGGGCCTACCAAAATACATCCACACCAACATCCAGAAAGCAGTCATACTTAAAACATGCTCAAATGTCAGGAAATTCTTGAATCTGTAAAAGACAGCATGAACTGGCAAAGCCCGTCATGTACATCTAGAAAAACCACCACGAGCAAGAAAGAGATCATCATCATCATCATCATCATCATCATCATCATCTCATACACTCCTCCTGCTCCGTCTCTCCTCCTTCCCCTTCCTTTGTCGTCCCCTTTGTCAAAACACAGTTTGTACGTTCCTCCAGAACTGTTAGTCCCATCATCTCTATATGTGATCAGAATTATTAGGTAATAATGCCGCCTGTTAGCAGAGAAAAAAACAAAACAAAAGGCAAAATTGAATGAGCATTTACCAGGCCCATATACACACAAGGCTAAAAGGAATAATAAAAGCTTTATTCACAATATAGCACACAGGAAGAGAAAAATAGCAAAGTTCAGTGTGATGAGTCCTACCAGACATCTGTGGGAGTGTCCCAATCCTTATAATGACCCCACTGGGCCAAACATCTGATTGGGGGAATCAGTGGGTGGCATGGTCAGCATTTGGGTTTCTGGGTGGTACAGTCACAGTGAGGCAGAAAGAGCTTCCACTCTTTACCTGCCAAAGTGTGACAATACAGACACCGCTAGGATTACCAACTTTTGGAACAGCCCCTGCTCCTTGATGGGACTATTTGGTATTGCCTTCTGTTAAAAAGGTAGTTAGCAGAGAAAAAAGAAAAAGCAGTAGAGAATGAGTGTTTACTAGTCCCACATGCACACAAATGGCTAAAAAGAGAGCAAGACCACACCTTTCTTTAGTGAAGAAAGAAAACTAGCTTTACTCGTAAGTATTTTTGCATATAAATACAGGTAAAATGTAGGCTTTCAAGAGAGTGGCTGCATTCGGACAACACATTAGTCAATGGTGGGTTGAGTAGCCAACTCACAGTTGGTTATTTTGTGGGTACTCCCCACACAACATATTCCTACACAACTGTGGTTGGGTGGGACTGGCGTTGAGTGGACTAATAGTCAACCCGGCATTTGACTGACACAGTCCCCATCCCTCTCCCCTCCCTCCCTCCTTTATCCCTTAGTCCTCCAAGTTCTATCCCAGCAGCCTCTGTAAGTTGCACCAGTTGTAGCAGAGTGGCAACCGCCACTTTGGTCGCTCTTGCCGCCTGCCTCTATGGGCTTGTGTTTTAACCCACTCACCCCATGCCATTAACCCACTCACCTCTTCACACAACACTTTAAACAACTGGCTTCGAGCTAAACAACTTGCAAGCCAGTTGTTTCTCTCAGTTGCTTATCTGGGCGGAATAGCATACTGTCAGTAGTTGTGAGCAGCGTTTTACCCTCCACACAACACAATAAGCAACACAACTGACGATTGTTTCCCCCCCTCACACCTCAGTTACTTAATGTGTTGTCCGAATGCAGCCAGTTTGTGAAGTCCATTTTGTGTTGTATTAAACAGGCAGAAGTGAGAGAGCAAGCCATGTGCTCCTAGCAATGGAGGATGTCAGAGAGCATGGGAGGAGCAGGAAGCCACCTGTAGGCTATAAAGAGCCTAAGGCCAGCTATGCCCAAAATTCCCATGCATTAACTAGCTAACTGCAACACTGCCCCCTTCTTGTTACGGTAGACAAGGCTGCGATATTCCCAAAACTCTTGGACCTTTAGGAGCTGTATTTTCTGCAAATATAAGTGACTGATCCTGCTATGAAAAGCTTTACTTGATCATTTCTGCCTAGTTTTTTTTTTCCTGGTCAGTTGGCAACCCTACTGGGGATTGTTCTATAAACAGCCCTGAATGTTATCTTCTTTATTCACACAGATACAGAAACAGGAAGCTAAGCTGTTTAAAAATCCCAAACCGGAGGAACTAAGAGTTAAGATATCTTTATTCTGCTGACTTCCTGTGTTACAGGTTTTTTTCTTTTTCTTTCCACAGGGCCCCATGTGAACAATAAAGGCTCTGCAGGCCATCCAGGTAAACAACCCCCTCCCCTACCCCTTGCCCACCTCCACCCCAGGTACAGCAAGCTGCCGCAGAAGAGGACAGGAAGTGTCATCTCAGAAAAGGATATTGAGTAGAGCTAGCAAAGAGCAGCCAGAGTGACCAAGGGCCCCGACAGCTGTTTCCTCTAATTCAGGGTGGGGAAAGACCAGCAGCCGGACGTGGGGGAGGAGGGGATACCCCACAGCATGGTAGACTCTGTCAGGCAGAGGTTTATAAAATGGTGCATGGCGGAGAGAAAGTGGACAGGGGGAGATTTTTCTCCCTATGCAGATTCTAGAACCCAATGAATTCACTGGCAGAAGATTCAGGACAAACAGACCAAAGAGCAGACTGTGCCACAGGGTGCAGAATTAAGGCATGCAGTTCACTGTCCCAAACTCACTGGGGTGACGGCCACCGCGTTTAGTGGGTTGAAAGAGGATTGGGCAAATTCAGCTGTTACTGGCTATCACTACTAGTCACAATGATGACTATATGCACCCTCCATGGTCAGAGACAGTTTGCTGCTGAATACCAGTTTCTGGGGGGGATAAACAGCAGGGGGTGTGGGGGTCTGTTGTTTTCACATCCTGCTTCTGGGCTTTCTGGAGGCACGTGGTTGGCCACTCTAGACACAGATTGTCAGAATTTTCTACACGAGGCTGTTAATCCACTGCATCTACTTTTGGTTTTATGTGCTACACAAGGAACGTTTCCTTTCCTGCTTTTCCACATGTCCTCTAGGTGGCATTGTGGTTTAGCAGCATAGCGCAAACACACACAGGGAATCTCACTTTCTTTCGCTTTCATAATTAAATGCTTTAAAAGAACTGGCGGAAAGTGCCATTTACAAACAGAAGTGAAAAAGGAAGGCCACAACGTCATCAAAAGATCTCATGGACAACTATGAGTAGGGAATGACGGGCGCACAACAAACTCCTCTTGTAGAAAAACTCGTAATCTGATCCAGCTGTGCTCCTCTAAGGTTGTTATTATGTGTGGCTTGATTAGTTGTGGAGAAGAGCGTATTGCAGCTTTTCTTTTCCTACAGGACCAGGCCAAACCTGCCCACAGAGGGGTGCAGGCATATTTAAATTGGCTTACTGTAGCTAAATACAGAAGGGCCTTCACGCTGGCCAGATTTAATGTCCTTCCGTCTAAGCTACTGGAGGGTAGATTTTAAAAAATCCCAGCAGCCAATCGATGCTGTCCATGTAATAACTATGAGGTGGAGCATGTGGAACATGTACTGTTTTCCTGCAACTTTTATAACAAGGCTAGGGATGATCTGTTACGCCCCATTATGCAGCGTTTTTCGGGATGTACCAGGGAAACCCTATTGGCTAACCTTCTCCAGGGCTCAAATAAGTACATAACCCTGCAAGTAGCAAAATTCCTCTGTGCTGCGATGAGGAATAGAATCCAGCTGAGTAAGTGATGAGCTACAGGAAATTTGAATTTTTAAGTATTAATTAACGAGACACATGGTGCATTGATAGTAAGAAAAGCTCGAACACGCTTACAACATGCTTAGGACTCGAGAGAAAGTATTACTTATTCTATAGAGTTTGCTGAATATTCAAAACTTACTTAGCCTGCATTTTAACTTATAAGTTTTTTCCCCTCTTATGTTCTGTTTAAATTGCAGTTGTACGGTCTGTGGACTTTTAACAATAAAGTAGTAGTAACTCTTTCGAGAATGACCTCACCTTAAGTTTTAAAGTAGTCATACCACTATCCCTATTTTTCTCAATGTGGCCAGGTTTTAGATTTATTGGAATTTTATTTGGGGATCGCAAAACTCCTGGTGGTATTAACTGTTTATAAAATGTGATGTATAATTGGTCTGTTGACTGTAAATAAAGAATTGATTGATTGATTCTCTACAGGACCAGGCCCCTGGCTGGCCCCTTTTGCACTGTGGTTGCTTCCAGACAAGGCTTTTCTGGCTCTTCATTCACAGGGGGTCAAGACATCGTTGTCTTCTACTCGTGGCCTTCTTGTCTTTTCTTACTGCTTCCTCCATTTTTCCCCTTCATGCAGAAGATCTGTTAAGGAGAAAAGTTGTGCAATGTCTCCTGACCGCTAGGGCTCGGAGCCCCCTGTTTGGAAGCACCCCTGGTCACAGTATAGCCAGGCAGTTGATTTACACCAATTCTGATTATTAAGTCCCATTCTGTTTCATAGGGCTCTTTCAAAGCTGCAATCACACACATTTCTGCTCCAACGATTAATAGACATGATTGATTAAGTAGTGCCTAACCACAGGTTAAAATTTGTCTCCTGATTACTTGGCAGGTACATGATGCTACGGATCCCTGCGTGGGATAGGAGGGCTTCTGCACCCCTCCTCTTCCCCCCTTGCTGCCCTTCCCCAGAGCTGGCTGCAGGCTGTTGTGGGCTCTTGGGCCCAGGACGATGTCCACACACACCATTGCTACAACTCCGTGCCCATTTCCTCCCTCTCTCACTTTGCTGCTCCCTCACTTCCCTACCCCTCCTTTCCCCTCCCTGTGTTGCACCTCTGCCAAAAGGAGCGTAAGTGCATGGCTCTTGTACCTCCGTTCTGGCTTGTAGCTGCATTGTGGGTTTTTACTACTCTCTAGGTCAGATGGTTTTATTCCTGGTGTTTGTTGCTTTTATGAATTTGTGCTCTAGCGGCCTATTGTATAGTTGAAAGCTGGCTTGGAAGGGCTCCCGCCTTAAAAGGTGGCTTAGAAATATCTTGAATAAACGAATAATATTGTTAGTACAAGTGTCAGACTAGGACTGGGGAGACCCGGGTTCAATTCACTGCTCAACTCTCTGGGCAACATTGAGTTAATCACCATTTCTCAGCCTTGCGTACCTCACAGGGTAAGGATAAAATGGAGGGTGGGAGAAGACCTAGGAACCATTACGATATGGAGACAGGAAGTTCCTTCTTCTTCTTCTTCTCCTTCTCCTTCTTCTTTCTCTCTCTTGCTCTTCTGTTGTACTTTCAAATAGAAATGATATACATATATCTGCATTGTCCAGTCCTGCACGATGGCCCACTGAGAAGGAGGCGATGTGGTGGATGAAGGATGGTATGGTATGTCATGAGTGGCATTCCCAGGGGGCCATTGCATAGGACAGAAGAATGCAGGCAGACTGCCGACTCTAACGTGCCTTCAAGCAGGAGCAAAGGCTCTTCTGAAGGTGTGGGGAGGGGACGAACGGAACGGGGAACCCTCTGCCACCTTGTCTTAGGATGGTGAGGCCCCAGCTCCCACCAAAATTTTAGAGGTCCCCGTCTCCCCCCCTTCCACCCCCAGACATGACCAATTTCCAACCCCCCACCCCAATTTCTTGAAAAGTGCTGGGCTCATTTCCTTTTATTGAATTTGTTGATCTTTGTAAGCAGCTTTTTTTTTCAGGGTGAAAAAAAAGCCTTCTGATGCATAGGTATAGATTTATGAGGAATAGGTAGAATTTAGGTTTATGAGAAGTTTTTCTATGATATAATTAAGCTTTGGATATTGTTTGGGTGCCTCTACAAGAGCGATTTAAAGCTCTTTCAAAGCGTATTACCGATTTTACCTCCACATGAATGGAGCGCAAATTGGGGGTTGAGGCGCTTTTTCTGTCCGATTATGCACATTATTGAATGCACGTTAAATAGCGAGTTTTAATTTACCGTGGGAGTTAAAGCGCCTTATGACCATGTAAACAAGCAATGCTGCACATGAAACAACTTTAACGCACGTTTCATACAACTGGTAATGCGCTTCACCGCCTCCCGTGCATAGGGATTAGGCGTAAAAGTGATTGAGAGAAGATGCGCATAATTGTCCAACTGGGCGTCAAACCGAAATCTTGTAGAGGGGACCTACGAGTGCTGTTGTTACATTTTACCCGCCATCCTATGGTTCCTGGTAGGCTCTGGGCCCTTGTGGCTCTCCCTCTACGCAGACCTCCCTGTACTGTGATTTTTAAAAAGGCCACTCCATTGTCAAGGCTCTAGCATTGGAGAGGGCAAAAAGGGGGCATTTTGGGAGGCCCACTACACCTTGGCACAGTCTACCTCCTGAGGTTGTGGGTTCTCCATCTCCAGAGGTTTTGAAGAAGAGGCCGGACAGCCACCTCCCAGGAATGGTTGAATCGGTTTTCTGGCACATTGCAGAGGGTTGGACTAGATGATCCTTGTGGTCCCTTCCAACTCAAGAATTCTATGATTCCTTCCCTGGATGCACCCCGGAAAGAAAGTGGGGGGAGGAGGTCAGCTCTTGACCTGCTGAACTGATTTTCCTTCTCATTGGAACCATTCCCTCTCTGTGGAATGACCTTCCCAGGGAAAAATTTTTGGCATCTTCACTGAATACATTTAGATGCCAAGTTAAGTCTTTCCTTTTTAAGCGGGCATTTAATCTTTAAATTTCTGCTCTTATGATTAATTCTACTCCTGGCTCCTGAATGTGATCTCTCTGTTAATTGCAGTTTCTTATATCTATAGTTTATTTCCACGTTGTGAGTATTTGTTTATGTATTTTAATATATTTTTGCCATTAATATATATATATATATATATATATATATTTGTAATAAAAAGAAAAAAGAAAAGATGCTGAGCAAATACCTTGTCCCAGCTAGCAAAGATAGGGACAAAAGGAGGTCATGGTTTTCCAGTGACAGGTATCCAAACATTGCAACAGCTGGAACAGATGTTCTCCCTGGTCTCCTTCAAACCTCCCCAAATAAAGTCTTCAGCACAAGTAATTAAAATGGGATGGGGCAAGATTTGTTTAGTTCACATTTTACCTAATTTCACACATTCGAACCAACGCACAAACCGGAACATGGTGATCCTTCTAAATGACACTTCTCCCAATTTTACAATGGAGTTTCCCAATCAAAAATACATAACTTGAGAGAAAGTCCACACTAAAATGTATACTAGCAAATGTAACATTAAAAAATGCAGATTAGGTAAGTCACTTGCAAAACGTGTACATTAGCCAAAATTGTGTTTTAAAATACCTGTACTAGGAGAAATGAACACAAAAATGCATACGAATTTTCATGTGAACTTAAAAAAAAAAATTACATGTTTTGGACTAACTGAACTTAACAATGGTAGAAAAAAACTCTCCAAGTTCAGGACAAACCAACTTTAAGACTGGAAAAATGTGAAACTGAGAAAAACCAGAATTGTCTGATTCCTCCCTGAAAAAAAGCTTATAACGTGTAATGGAAAGAGAGGCAGGCCTTTCCCTTAGCTAACCCAGACTCCATGTCCCTCCCTTTCCTCCTCCTGTGTCACATTTCGTATCTCTCCTTTGATCCTTTGTAAAACATATGCACATTGATGGCTCTATATAAACAGCTCTTTCCAGTATCATTATTATCATGCTGTCCTTGTTGCCAGTGACTTAGCTGTTAACAAACTTGGCTGTGCCTTGACCTGAAACAAAACGGTAAGCATAGAAGTTTCGTGTGTGTGTTGTTTTTGACATCTGACAGAACTTCTTTCATGGTGCGCTGTGATTCAGTGGGGACTCACAGGGTTTCTTTAGATGAAAGGGAAATTGCATTTGCTTACTGGTGCTGTGCTTCCTGCTTCTCTTGCACAATTATAATAAGCTGAATTACATGGGGGGAGGATAGGGGCCTCCACATGGTCTGTAATTGAAAACTTCCCCTCCTCACAGTATTGAATACAACAGCACCCTCTTGTGGGTGTTTTGTAGCACAATTTACATGGCAGGAAATCCTGAGATATTTCAGAAGAATTGGGATATCCAAGTGTTTTTTTTAAAAACGGAATAACCAGGGGAAGGAGCAGGAGATGTGTAGGAGGTTCACGTCATCAAAATTACCTGCAAAATTCCATGAGTGGCCAGTGACGAACGTGCTATAAATCTCTCATTTAGAGAAGCCCGCAGTCTTGTTACTTTGCTTGTAACATGTTATAATCCTGCCTTTTGTGGGAATGTACCTTCCAGATGTGCTGAAGGACAGTTCCCATCACCATTGGCCATGCTGACTGGGGACGATGGGAGTGAATGAAAGAATTGAGTGAACACATTGTGTATGATCCTTTTTATTTATTACATGTCTGTACTGCCCAATAGCCAAAGTTGTCTGGGTGGTTCACAACAAGAGCAATGCAAGCTTTTATGCAAAAGGAAGATACAACTTCCTTTTTAATTAGATAAAAAAGGTACATTTTAAAATGGGGGCGGCATAATTTGGAGTTGCAACACATCTGGAGAGCACCAGTCTGTTCTAAACTTTGCCTCTGGAAATTGAAAGAGGACATTGGAAGCTGACGTAATTTCAGACTTTTCATCTGGTATTGGCTCAGACCATGAGACCTGTACGATAAGGGCTTCCAGGTATCTCAGTTCGACAACTAAACACCACCACACTTTGTTGGCGGGGGAGGGGGAAATGAAACTGTGTGCAGCACCTGCGTGAGTGCCCTCAGCACCTTAAAATAAAACCTGGAACAGCTTGCCTTCTTCTTTGCACCCTTTCACAGATGATGATGATGATGATGATGATGATGATGATGATGATGATTTATTTGGTCTTCCTTTGTGCTCTGTGCAATTTGGGAACATGGCTACAAAAGCCAGATTGTGTTAAGGCATTCCCACTCTGCAGTTGCAAAATCCAGGAATTATAAAACCTCCAAGGGCTGGTATCACAGAATGCTATCCATTAAATTATGAAAATGTGAATGCTTACAACTTTGGCTATTGGGTGCTCTAGAAATGTAATTCGTTAATTTTTAAGCACGAATGACAATTATGCTGTGATATACAGTTATAAAAAAAGGCCTGAGCTTCAGGTCTGCTGTACAAAGAACAATCATTGTGGTGATGTAAAGCTACTGTTTTGCTAAGTAAATGAACTATATATTGGGGGAAAGCCCAAAAAAGTCAATTTCTGTTGGACATCTTGGCTGAAAACTGTGAATTTTGTACAGGAAACTGCAACTAAATTTAACAGGCTGGAAATGTTTAATGGCGACAGTAAGCAACTGACCACAGACACCACTGAGAATACATTTCTGGGTTCCTGGACAAGATATTTATTCTCTCTACACTTTAAAGTGGATGGAAATTACTCAGGCTTCCTTCAAGGGAACATGGGATTTGTAGTTTGCATGAGTACTGGGGATTCCTATCCTTTCCCAGGATTCCTTGGTTTAGTTCGGGGTGGGCAATTTGTGGGCCTCCAAATGTTTTGGACTACAATCCCATCATCTCTCATGCTCACTAGGGCTGATGGGACCTGCAGTCCTACAACTTCTGGAGGGCCACATGTTGCTCACTCTGATTTAGGTTCATGACTTAAAGCTGATTTGTTGTATTTTGTCCTGTGAAGAATTTTGCCTGCCAGCCTCTTTCTCGTTTTGGTTGTTTTTGTTGTTGTTTTTAGTGTGAAATAATAAAAAATGATTAAACCGCAAAGCTTACTGATTGGCCCTTTCTGCTTTCATTTGCACAAGGGTTTGCAAAAACCCATCTGCTTGTTAGTGCTACTCAAGCCATTCGATTCAATCACTTGCTTTTTCTAATGAGTAATGATCACAATCAGCAGTAACATCCTGAATTGATGTTATTTTCACAAAGCATCTTGTGGCAACATACAGACTAAGAAGGCTATTTGGGCATAAACTTTCACGGACACTTCATTATACACAGATATCAGCAGATATCCCAGAATTCATAGTGTGGTTGTGGGTGGAGGAATTGTCCAGGAACACAGAGAAATCAAGCAAAAGGCCCATCTCTCTTTGGACAGAACTCCTTCACTTGAAGGACTGATCATGTATGTGGCCAGATTAACATCCCAAAGAAAGAGGAATATACCTTCTGCCTAGAGTAGTCAATGATCACAGTCAATGGAATTTAGGTTGTATGCCTGGGTTGTATGCCTGGGGCGAGGGGGACGAGACCTTTTGCTAATGAGGCATGAAGACTAATGACTTTTATAGAAGTGAGCATAGTGAGGGAGTCTCTGAATGGGGTTGAGGCCCATTCAATGAACCTCCATGATTTTTCTTTGCAGAGCCCAAAGACTGCACAACAGTTTATGCCCTAGTTGGAAATGTTCCTGAGGTAAGTTCTAAAGAATCTAAAGACATGACGGGATTAACCACACAAAGAAATTGCACTGCTCAGAAGTTTCTTCATCTGTGGTATCGTGGTAAATCGTGGCCTAGAAAATATCAGCTATTGGGTGGTATAGAAATGTAAGAAATGATAATTAAATGTCAAAATGCAGACATTCGTTGTAACAGGCCCAGTACCCATGCCCTAAGGGAGTCTAAGAATGCAGGCAGCTCTGTTGATCCGTGAGTGTGTTGCGTATTATATATGTCTTTTGTAGGTCTGTTGTAAAGCTAATGAACTAATTGAACTAATTGTAAAGCTAATTGAACATTCAAGACCAAGCCTCCCTAAAATACATTACATGGAGGAACAGGGCTATCTCATGACAATACATTGTTAATGTGAAAACTGATCCCCTCCCTTCGACCTCCACTACTCTGAAGATTGCAGCTAAGACAAGAAGGAACAGGACGCTGGGGGGAGGTGGAGATGACCTCAGCATCCTTGCTGATGAAAAAGTGCTGGGTCTATGTCCCTGCAAGCACTACCGCCACTACATCACTGCTGGCAACTTTCTAATGGTGATCACAGGAAACAGCTTTCTACTGCATCAGACCATTGGGTCCATCTAACTCAGTATTGCCCGGTGTCTCGGAGAAGTTGCTAGTGCCCACCTCCTCGTCCTCTTGCCCATCACTGCATCTTTTTACACACCCTTGGCCACATCACCCATCTACCCCAGACTTAGCATAGCTGTTAATGAAACCTGAAATTCAAAATTTAGACAGGATTTCAAAAGCAAATGAACAGAATAAAATGTGATCGTATTCAAATATCAGTGGCATTTTGGACTCCGGTGTGTCTCCAGAGGGCCATAACAGAGCGAAAGAGAGTGAGAGCGCATATGCTCAGCCACCCACACAGTTTTGCTGTTGACATCCAGATGGCATTGGGGAAAGGCACCCTGAGTGACTTTCATCAATACCAAAGGCAGTAGCGGAAACTGGGAGGAGCTGTTCTCTCAAGGCTTGTTTTACTTTACTAAGAAGGAAGAAAATGTGTTAAGTTTCTATTTTGCCATAATCACACCTTTAAAAAAAGCACATCACACCCTTAAAAGCCAAGACCCCCTCTAGAAGGATTCGCTTTGGTGCCTGGCTGCCCGATTATGCACATATTCGCGGAAGCGCATTTACTCCTAATACCTCTGTACGAGAGGCGGCGAAGCGCATTACGGGATGACCGAAACGCGCTTTAAACTTGTTGACATGCGGAGAATCACATGTTTACACGGCGGTAAGGCGCTTTAACTGCCGCCGCAAATGAAAACCCGCAGTTTAATGCGCATTCGATAATGCACATAATCAGATGTTTAAAGTGCCTCAGCCCCCAATTTGCGCTCCTCTCTTGTAGAGGTAAAAAAATTAATCAGCCTTGAAAGAGCTTTAAACCTCTCTTGTAGAGGCAGCCCAAATCTGTGTAAACTTTTCTCTAATCTAGTTTTATTTTTCATCTCCCATAAATAGGTTTTTAAAACATCAGGTATACCTAACAAGGAAACAGGGTTTCCAAGTAATGATGCAAAATTCTAAACTAAATGTCCAATTATGGAAACCCACCACCCCCAATCTGTGGAGGCGAGGCGGGCGCCAACCCTGGAATTGTCTTAACACCAGCTCAAACCGTTTTTGGTTCACCCTGGCATTTTAACTGGCTGATATTTGTCGTTTTAATTGTACCGGTGCCTTTCTCTATTTTATTCTAAATAAAATCTGTGTTTTATTCCATTGTATATTCAAATAAAGGACTATCCAGATGTTCTTTTATTATATGTTACCTTGCCATGGCTACATTTCTGGCGAGACATGGTTTGCTTGCTGATTCATTTATCAGAGAGACCAGACCAGACATAGCTATCTTTGAGCGCTTCTCTATCCATGTGGAGGACTGGAAATTCTCCTGTGGCTTTTAAAAACAAAATAGCCTTCCATTCATAAATATTTTAGGAGTGAATTACTCCAAAGTGCTGTAGTGGTGGTAAAGTCCTTGCAACAATGTACAGGTGCCATCTCTATATTTTTGTTGCTTCCTGCCAACATGTAATGGCTGAAAGGATCATAAAAATCAGTAAATGTTGCGCCTTTCTCTTTTCTTGTACTCTCAGGATACAAGTACACAGAAAACAAAACCGCGAAGAGAACACACAAAAGCAAACAAGGATTTGTCCCAAACAGTCTATACTGCTGTGCATCATCCCAACCTGGTAGGAAAAAATGCATTCTGTTCAATCTACTTAGAAAAATGAAGTTTGACACCAGGACTAACTGAACTGGAAAACTGAGGGATTGTGACATAAAGGCTTGGATCTGGGGGCAGTCTCCCAGACAATCCTTTTATCACACCATCACCTTGTTATATTTACAGAATATTATGGAGGTGGGTGTACAGAAGATGTCATCTTCTACTTGTAATAGAATCATAGAATACTGGAGTTGGAAGGGGCCTATAAGGCCATTGAGTCCAACCCTCTGCTCAATGCAGGAATCCACCTTAAAGCATCCCTGACAGATGGTTGTCCAGCTGACTCTTTTTTTTATTAAAGATTTTTATTCTATTTCAATAATAAAAACAATTAAAACATGTACAATACATAAAACATCAAAACATATTAATATGGAATCCCATTTCTTTCCCCAACAAAACCGTATATTTTATGCTATTACATATATTATCCATCTGTTCCTCTCTCTCTTTTCCAATTCAAACTTCCAATTCAAACTTCAAACTCTAAAGACAAAACTTACAAAGACATACAACAATTAAAAGGGCCCCCTAACTATCCCACAGCCAAGATTTTTTTTCTTAACAAAAAACAGAATATTTTAAAAAATCCTCCCCTTTTTACTTCATTGTTTCATATAAATATTAAAATTAACAACTTAAAGCCTATTACTACCTAAATCCTCCACTATTCCATTTTTATTCAAATACAAGGTAATTATTTTCCACAATCATAAAACTTACAAAAACAAACAGCAATTAAAATAAACCTCTTTTTCTCGTATAACATTTTTCATTCAATATAATTCATTCTCCCCCTCTTCTTACAAATTAGTCAAATCTCTTTCTTTTATCTCCCTTTTTTTGTATATATCATCACTCCCCATATAAACCAATCTTATAACTCTCACCAACTTTAAGCTTATACCCCTCATACTTTCAGTCCTTTTATACAAATACAAATTACTTATTGTTTCATTCTATTAACATACCAATTTACTATTCAACCATCTCCTGTTAATTCTTAAACAATTTTTCATTAAATTTGTTCTTATTCATGTTATAAATATATAACAAAGTTTCCCCATCTTTTGTCCCACTTTAAAAAAAACCACAACAAAACAAAGCCAGAAAATAACAAAAAGTCCCAATTCACTCGCGGGTCGCATCTCCAGTCTTTTAATGTTGGTATCTCGAACAAAAAACATTCCAAGTCTTTTTACCAATCACTTCACATTCCCTCCTGCAGACAGTCTACTCTTCTCTGCCACAATCCATCAGGTTGCAGGCTTCTTCTTTCCAACACACTTCATTTTTAAAAATGGCCACATTTTTCTTTTCTTGCTCCTTAACAACAACCGCCATCTTGTATCCTTTGTCTCTTTCTTTTCCGTCTCGTGGTGTCATCCATTTTACCCCATCTTTAAAAATACATTTAACTCTCTCACAGTCATTAAATTTTCTTAAATGTTTCTCTCCAAAAGTAAATGACACTTAGTTAATGCTCTTTCTTAAAAAAAAAAAAAATGAAATATTTCACCCTCCAAGTGATATGAGAAAATATTTCTTTATCTCTGCAGACCAAATGTTAATTAGCTGGGAAATGAAAGTAATCAATCTTGTGTTTAGCTCTGAAACAGCTTTTAAACGCTGATAGCCATAATTCTTATGCTGTTCTTCCAACAAGACTTATACATTTCCCCGTTTCTCATGTTCCATTCGTATGTAGAATTTCAGTACTTTTATCATCATTTTTTCCACTCCTCCTTTTCTCTCTCTCTCTCTCTCTTTTTTCTTCTTCCTCTTTTTCTTCTTCCAAATAAAAACAGAAATAACAATCTTTTTCTTCATTATTTTAAAGCAAATTACCCTCAGTATATTGCGAGAGGATGTATCCTTTGTCCCTACCTTCGAGATGTAATCAATCTTTGGCTGCGCTGCAACAAAAGCACCCTGTCAATCACGATGTTATCAACCATGGGGAATGAAGGCTGGCATATCTTATGCTCCGATGGAGTCTGGAAGGCTTTAGAGCGATGGTAGTCAGGGCCCCCCATCTCATGCTGTTCTTCCGACGAAACGACTTCCAAACCCCATAGGATGAGTTATGAGTCACTTTTGGCTTGCTCTTCGCATTCCCCTTTGCTCTGGGGAATGAAAAACTCCATCTGAGATCTCCCCAGATGGCAATCCAGCCTTCCAGTCGCGCAGAGCTCAAAGCTCGCTACGTCGACATGCCATGCCTTCACCGGAAGCCTGTCCAGCTGACTCTTGAATGCCTCTAGTGTGAGAGAGCCCACCACTTCCCTAGGTCATGGGTTCCATTGTCATACTGCTCTAACAGTCAGGATGTTTTTCCTGATGTCCAGCTGGAATCTGGCTTCCTGTAACTTGAGCCCATTATTCAGCATCCTGTACTCTGGGATGATCGAGAAGAGATCCTGGCCCTCCTCTGTGTGACAATCTTTCAAGTATTTGAACAGTGCTATCACGTCTCCCCTCAATATTCTTTTCTCCAGGGTCCCCTCTACAAAGATTTGCTTTTGCGCCTGGTTAGGCGATTATGCGCATAATCGCTGAAGCACATTTACGCCCAATACCTCTGCACGATAGGCAGCAAGAGGTGGCAAAGCGCATTATCTGTCTTCTGGGACGCGCGTTATCCTTGTTCACATGCGGAGCTTTGGAGGAGCAAACAAGCGGAGCCACAGATTTTTACTTCGCGTTTTTCCTGAAGCCCAACCCCTTTAGCATCCCCCCTTCCTTCACTCCGCCTACAGGAATGTACCTGGAATTCTACCTTTGTGGTTCCCGCCTTTTGTGCACTCCACCCCTCCTGGAAATTTCGGGTTGCCTGGCAACGAGATGGGAGGGGACAGGGAAGTGGTTTGCGATGCAGCTGGAGATGAGCGGGGAGAGGGAAGGGGTTTGCGAAGAAGGCTTCCGGTTATGCGCAGCTCTATAGAAGCACGGGCTCCTTCTCCCCACTCATGTCGTGCTTCTTCGCAAACCCCTTCCCTCTCCCCGCCCATCTCGGACGTCATCGCAAAACCCAGCCCTCTACTCGCCCACCTCTCCGAAAATGCACTTTACCGAAAAACTGTTCACATAGGCATAACGCGCTTCACATCCCGCCGCAAAAAAAACACTCGCTATTTAATGCGCATTCGATAATGCACATAATCAGAGGGATAGCGCACCTCTACGCCTGATTTGCGCTCCGTTCTTGTAGAGGTACATTTTTTAATGCGCCTTGAAAGAGCTTTAAACCTTTCTTGTAGAGGCAGCCCAGGCTAAACTTGCCCAGTTCTTTCAGTCTCTCCTCATAGGGCTTTGTTTCCAGACCCCTGATCATCCTTATTTCCCTCCTCTGAACCTCCTCCAGCTTGCCTGCATCCTTCTTGAAGTGTGGTGCCCAGAATTGGACACAATACTCAAGATGAGGCCTAACCAGTGCAGAATAGAGGGGAACCAGTACCTCATGCAATTTGGAAGCAGCCCAAAATAGCATTTGCTTTTTTTGCAGTGCCATCACAGTTCAGCTTGTGATCTACAACAATTCCAAGATCCTTCTCGCTTGTAGTATTGCTGAGCCAAGTATCCCCCATCTTGTAACTGTGCATTTGGTTTCTTTTTCCTAGGTGTAGAAATTGACTTTTAGCCCTATTAAATTTCATTCTGTTGTTTTCAGCCCAGCGCTCCAGTCTATCAAGATCACTTTGTAGTTTTTTTCTGTCTTCCAGGGTATTAGCGATCCCACCCAATTTTGTGTCATCTGCAAATTTGATAAGCATTCCCTGCACCTCCTTGTCCAAATCATTAATAGAAATGTTGAAGAGCACTGGGCCCAAGACTGAGCCCTGCGGTACCCCGCTCGTTACCTCCCCCCAGTTTGAGAAGGTAGAATTGATAAGCACTCTTTGAGTCCAATTCTGTAGCCGACTATGGATCCACTAGTTGTTCCATCTAGTCCACTTTTAGCTAGTTTGTGTAAATCAGAATGTCATGGGGCAGTTTGTCAAAAGCTTTGCTGAAGTCAAGATATATTGTATCCCCAGCTTTCCCACAGTCCACAAGATCAAAAAATGAGATCAGATTAGTCGGACAGGATTTGATCTTGACTAATCCATGCTGGCTTCTAGTAATCACTGCATTGTTTTCAAGGTGTTTACAGACTGACTTCTTTATAATCTGTTCCAAGATTTTCCCAGGGATGGATGTCAGACTGACTGGTCTGTAGTTCCCAGGTTCCTCCTTTTTGCCCTTTTTGAAGATAGGGACAACATTAGCCCTCCTCCAGTCATCCGGCACTTCACCCGTCTTCCTTGATTTCGTGAAGATAATAGACAGTGGTTCTGAGCGTTCTTCTGTCAGCTCTTCCAGTACTCTAGGATGCAGTCAGAAGTGGTTTTTCCCACCACTTCTATCTTTTTTCCATTAAGGAAGAAAAGAAGGAATAACGGCACATTTTCTGATTGCTAGTGCTAGGAGCCCACCATCTGGAAGCCCCCCTTAGGATTCCAGCCTTATTTCTGCTATGATTTCAGATCAGATGAGTTCAGAATTTAAAGATGCAAGTGGGACAGGAAGCTCAAGCGCCCCCTGCTTCCTGCCCCACATGAAAGCCCGGTGAAAAAAATGTCTTAGCAAACTTCCCCAAGAAACTTGGGTGCTTTCTTGTTTCTGAGATGATTAAACTGTTACTGAAAACAAACTCTGGATTCAGCTGCTTAAAGTAAATGCATAGGAATCTCCCCCCCACAAAGTCTTCCAAATAAAATTCCTACCGCAAACAAGCAAACAAAATCACAGTATGTAAAAGAAAAGGGGGGGGAGAGTGGGCAGCTGTCACAGATTGGACCACATCTACTTTCTTGTAACATTCTGTACATTTTAGTCACAAAAAGTCCCTTCTTGCACAGACTCTCTAGACGTGTCATTTACTGAAGAGGGAAAAAGCACTTGGGGGTTGTTCAGGACACATGACCTCATGGCCACCCTGCAACCTCCCCCAATAAAATGTGCATTTTACGTTTAGTGCGGCTCCTGCGCACTCCAGCAGCAGCATGCCCGTTCGCCCAAATCAAATCCTGCATGCTGGGCATTACTGGGGATGTGTTTGTGCCTGGCTGTACCCAGCTTGGGAGAGAGGGCTTGAGAGACGAGCCCACTAGATCTACTCAGATGTAAGGAGCAGAGATGAGGAAGCAAACCAAAGCGGTGGCGAAGGGGCACCCTAAGGAGCTGCTGTTCTGCTGCTGCCATTCCTACAGTCCCCACTGCCTCTGTAGCGTCTTTTTTGCTAAAGCATTAAAGCCCTAAAACCTTTAAGGAGCTAAAACGCTTAAGCCCTTTAACCCTTTAACATCTTAGTGCTTTAGCGATATGGCCATAAACCGTGAGATGGCTCCACATACGCTGGAATATGTTTAAAATTCGCTGCAGGGGAGGGAGATTTATTTCTTACTTTTGAGTAAACGTGCTTGGGAGGGAGGAACATGTGTTTTACAGAGATTCTCATCCAGCATTGGGGTCCCCTCTACAAGATTTCGCTTTGACGCCCGGTTGCCTGATTATGCGCATATACGGATAAACCCATTTACTCCTAATACCTATTCATGAGAGGCGGTGAAGCGCATTATGGGCTGTATGAAACGCGCTTTAAAGTTATTTACATGTGGAGAATCGCATGTTTACATGGCCATAAGGCGCTTTAACTCCAGCGGTAAATTAAAATCGCTATTTAATGCGCATTCGATAATGCGCATAAGCGGAGGTAAAAAGCACCTCAACCCCTGATTTGCGCTCCGCTCTTGTAGAGGTAAAATCTGTAATGCACCTTGAAAGAGCTTTAAATCGCTCTTGTAGAGTTAAAAAAATCCGCTGCTTTAACACTTTAAGGCTTTAGTGATATGAGATCCTCGTTTCTGCGGGGAAAGACGGGCAAGCTCACTTGTTAATGGAATGTAGGGAAACTCCTGGACAAAGGGCTTTTTGCTTTTCTCTGGATGACTGAAATCCCTAATAGAGTGACCATATGGAAAGGAGGACAGGGCTCCTGTATCTTTAACAGTTGTATTGAAAGGGGAATTTCAACAGGTGTCATTCGTATGCATGCAGCACCTGGTGAAATTCCCTCTTCATCACAACAGTTAAAGCTGCAGGAGCCCTGCCCTCTTTTGTATCTGCTCACTCTAGTATAGGTCCTGCAGTTTTAGCTGCTGTGATGAAGAGGGAACTTTACCAGGTGCTGCGTGCATACAAATGACACCTGCTGAGATTCCCTTTTCTGTACAACTGTTAAAGATACAGGAGCCCGGTCCTCTTTTCCATAGGGTCACCCTAAATTACAGAACATTTCCTGTCCCAGACCATGGAAAAGAGCAGGGTGGGGGCCAAGTGTGTCATACCTGGTGGGACTCCGCCCAACCCAGCCCAAATTAGGGTGGATTAAAGTGCAATGTGACCTGGAAAGCTCTTGGCTTGGAAGGGGTATAGTCCACTTTTTTCAGCTTAATGTGCTGCTGCCGGACCAAAGCCAATTTCAGGAAAAAACTGAGAAAAATGAAATGCATTCTCAATGTGTTACTGTGAAGACTCCCCCCCCCCCCTCTTTTATGGGAACTGATAGCTGAGTTTGTGGAAGGCCTCATCCTTTCCAGTCTGACCACTCTCGTGGCTTCTCTTTCCCAGAATCCTTTACAAACAGATGATGAGAAGATGCAGAAGGAAGGACAGGGAGGAGCCATGAAAGACAGCGACAAAACCGTTTACTCAGAGATCAGGTTGGAAGAGGCACGTGGCTTTTAAAGCATCTATTTCTTTGCCAGTGGTGGTGGTGTGTACAGCACGCAAGGGAGTCAGCCCACTGGCCCATCTAAAGGCCCTCTTGATACCATTCCAGGCTTTTAGACCCCCTCTAGATGGATTCCGTTTGATGCCTGGTTAGCCGATTATGCGCATATTCGCTGAAGCGCTTTATTGTAAATGCTTGTATGCAGGAGGTAATTGAGCGCTCAACTGGTGACCTTACCAGTTGTTTTAAATGCGCTTTACAAGTAGTTTATGCGGAGAATCGCTTGTTCACATAGTCAAAATGCACTTTTAACGGCAGGAGCAAAATAAAACTCGCTATTTAACGTACATTCGATAATGCGTATAATCGGAGAGAAAACGCGCCTCTACGCCTGATTTGCGCTCTGTTCTTGTAGAGGTAAATTTTTAATGCGCCTTGAAAGAGCTTTAAATGCCTCTTGTAGAGGCAGCCATGGTCTGGAAAATTGAATATATGTGGCAGTGGACAGGGAAGGCGTGAGTAGAAGTCCCAGATGCGATATTTCACTTTCTGCAGGAATTCTCACATCCAGGTTTTGTCTGTGTGCGTACACCACAGCAGCGCAGAACGTGGTCTCAGCTGCTACATTCAGCTTCCTATGGTTGCAAAGATGTGCTTGCAAGTGAGCAGGCTCAGATGCCTCTCAGGAGTGGAAGATGATTCTAGCCCTATGCAGGCGTTTGCCTGCTCATGCGTGTAGGGGGATGTGGGTGTGCACATGAGCCCTGTCCCCAGCATCCCTGCATGCCCAGCTTCTGATTCATGCGTTGAACCCGGAATCCAGTCAGACCTTCATGTGTAGAGTACAAAGGCCTGAAGAGGGCTCTGTAAATGTGTTCAGCTTGAACGTGTTTACACAGTTCCCACAATCATAAAGCCCGATAAGGGAGGGTTTTATCACAGGAACTCTGTAAGCAGGTTCAGCTGAATGCATTTACAGAGCTCGCTTCAGACCTGGTACTAGGCTTGTGGGAATGGTGGGGGCAGGGCTTACATCCCCACCCACTCAGCCCTACATGTGAGGAAGTAAATGCCTGCATAGGGCTACTGTTGAGCAAGTTTCCCCTGGTCAGATTCAGGGCTTACGTGCAATTCAGGACATCTTGTCCCTTCTCGTGACCAAAAAACCCTCAGAATAAGTTGTGTAAAGTGGCAAAAATTGCATTATGCAATGCAAGAGAAGTCATGCAAACATCCTCAAGTTGCCAATCTATATATGGGCTGCATAATTCTTTCTTTCCCTCCGCCCAGGTTGTATGATTAAACAACCCACGGTGGGTGGTTTGGGGGCATGCAGAAGCCAGGGACCATACTAGCTCCTGACCGCTTGACCTCTTCCACTTTGATAACAACCCAGGGATAACCTGTTCTTGAGTTGTTCTCCATGATGTGGAAACCTGAAAATCTGGTTTGCTGAGGGAGAAACATCCAGAGTTTTATCACAAGAACAAACCATGGATCACAAAGAACGACCCAGAAATGGGGTGTCCCTGGGTTGCTTAGCAGAGCAGAAGTGGCTGAGCAGTTGGGAGCTAACACACACACACACACACGCTCTTGCACACTCCCAAACAATCCTAGTTAACAGGCTGTGGGTTGTTGAACATCCAAATTGCTCTCTGTCTCTCTCTTTAATGCAACCTGCATACAGCGCCTGTTTTATTTCCAGGATATCCTTAAGAATAGAATACATTGAGGCAGGTATTCTTGCTGCCTTTAATGTGCTGGAATTATTAACTCCTGGGCTTTCCTGGAAGTTAATAATACCAGAAGCTTTTAGGAACTGTGAGGGGTGTGTGTGTGCGATGAGTACATACTGGGAATACTGTGTATAGTTCTGGTTGTCTCAAAAAAGATTTCTCTGAGCTGGGGAAGGTGAGGAAAAGGGGAGCCCTCAAAATGATCAGGGGACTGAAGTGCTTTCCCCACAAAGAAAGACGAAAGCATCTGGGACTATTTAGAAGATGAGTCAGGAGGAGGCATGTTCGAAGTCCATCAGCTTACGCAGAGTGTGGCAAAATGGATAGAGAGGCGTTTTTCATTCCCTCCTGGAATTATTGAGAAATGGAGGGATAGTATTTCAAGGCAGACAAAAGAAGGTAATTCTTCATGCAGCACAAAAATTATTTATGGAATTCACTGCCATAAATTCCCCGGCAAATGTAGCCAAGGCCACCAGCTACAGACCAAACAAATGTGGGTTGTTGCTGTTTTATTTTTGATAGAGCAGCTGTGAAGCCCCTGATCTTGGGGTGCCTCTAGATGAGTGATTTGCATCTCCTTCACTTTCAATTGACGAGGTTACCTCTAAACCAGTGAGACGTAATCCAGCCGTCCATCAGCGTGGAAGATTTGGGGTTTTGGCCCTTTTCTGCCCCTTCGGTGGTCCCAACCTGGCACCAGTGCAGTCTCTCTTCCAATGCAAATAGTAGACTCGGATTGGGAACATGGCGTGGGTAACAGGTTTAAAGCTCCCATCCTCTATGCCACTGCCCTGATCCAGGTCAGCACCCACCCTGCCACCTCCTGGTTATTTAAAAAAAAAGGCACACAGTTGCCCTTCTGTGAATAACCTCCGGTATGTTTTGGATCAAAGTCTTAAGATGCCTTTAAAAGGACAGCCACCATCTGTCAGGGATGCTTTAAGGTGGATTCCTGCATGGAGCAGGGGGTTGGACTCGATGGCCTTAGAGGCCCCTTCGAACTCTACGATTCTATGATTCTATGAAAGGAGATTAGATCATTGTGTTGTGGAGGAGGAGAGGGTCTCCCTATGGCTATTAGGGACCCATAGTCAGAATCTGTGTGAATAACTTCTGAATGCCAGATGTCGGGGGGGGGGGGGGTTGATGTGTTTTTTCCAGAATTACTGAGCTGGCAATTGTGGGAAAGAGGCTGCTGTAGTAGTCAGACCTTTAATCTCATCAGCAGTGAGTCTTCTCTTATGTTCTCACATCCATTGAAACTGGTCCTATGCAAACTGGCGCTTGTTTCTGTTTCTGAACAGACGCATGGACCTTCTTAACAACCTGTATGGGGGTGTTTGCTTTCTTTTGCAGAATGAAGACCAACACATCAAGACAGTCTATGAAACAGTGAACCACCCAAAACTTCCCAAAGCACAAGAATACAATGACATTATTTAGAGGCTCCCAGGGCCATAAAATGATGGATGAGACGAAGCAAGGGAAATGTCCATCAATGCCTGAGGGGCACCAGAATCTAATGTTGGCTCCTTCTGCCAGAGCAGAGCAGAAGCTTGCAGCTCTTAAGATCCATAGTATTAACTCACAAATATATGTAAAGTGTTCAGGTACTCTTCCAATCCAGGTGGTCCCATCTGGCCAGAGAGGACTTCAGATATTATTAGCCACACAGAAGCTGCTTTTCCATGGTCCCCTCTACAAGCAGTCGCTTTGACGCCCGATTCCCCGATTATGCAAATTACCTTGCATGTGCGTTTATGCCTAATACTTACACACATCTCTGCGTGCAGGCAGGGGCAGATGTTGCAGTGTGTGAAGCCAGCGAGCGCAGCGGCGGCTGAGCGTGGCCTTCCTTCCCTGTTCCCTTCTCCCTCCTCCTCCTCGGGCTCTGCCTCTCCTCTTGCCCATGTGTGGCCACGGAGCTGATCCGAACTCCCCCGCTCTCTCCTGGCAGGGAAACAGGACTGGCTAATCCCCCAGTTGAACAAGCAAAAATCAGGAGAGGACGGCAAGGGAGGGAAGGAAGGTGGGTGGAAGTGTGTGTGTGTGTGTGTGTGTGTGTGTGTGTGTGTGTGTTTAACCGAGCCTTTCCTAGGCAGCAAAAGAAAAGAAAATCATCTTCTTTTCAATGCCCCTCTCCCCTCTTTCCTTGTCTCCCTCCCCCCCTTCCCTGCCCGTAGGATAAGGCGGCGTAACTCCGGAGGAAAAAAAACCTCGCTATTAATGCGAATGTGAAAATGCAAATAAAAGGAGCTAAAACCTGCCTGTACTCCTGATTTGCGCTCCTCTCTTGTAGAGGTAATTTTTTAATGAGACTTGAAAGAGCTTTAAATTGCTCTTGTTGTAGAAGTAATTTTTTTAATGCGCCTTGAAAGAGCTTTAAATCGCTCTTGTAGAGGCAGCCCATGATGTGGTTCCACATGGCTGGGTGCTGCAACGGAATGGTGCAACCACATAGCTGGTGCTGATCTTGTAAGCACGTGCGCCCCATGTGATTGGCACCTTCCCAGGAGTCAACCGGCCCATGTGCTTGCAGCGTTCAGACACAACCTCCACCTGCCCACTGCGTTGGATTGCCTCACAGAAAAACAGGTCATATCTGGTCACAGTCATGTCTGAAGGGTAGAGGCAAAAACTACCCTTTGATAAAGCATTGGAGGCTATATTTTTTCCTTCATCCTCACTTGCTCAGTCTGCACAAACATTTTTCAGAGTTCCTCCCCCTCTTGTGATGAGAACAAGCCTAGCGGTTCATTTCTCTATGGAGTGCATTCATTCAAGATCCGCATCACCAAACTCTTGAAAAAGATCTGAAAGTGGGGTGAATGAGGCGGAGATTTAAGCAAACAACACAATTCCATGACTGTTCCCCTCCCCACAATTGCAAATAGCAGATGCAGGGGTGACCCAGGAGGGAGAGCTAACCCACTGGAGTAAATGTCAGCTTGTGGAGGGGGGGGGGGGCAGCGATTTTCATCAGCACTGTAGCATGGGAGGAAAGGTTAAACTCCTCCTCCGCATCCAGCAGTCCCAAGCCCAATCTTCCAAGTGCTATTTGCAGTGAGAAGAACCATATTCATGGAATGTACAGTTGAGCATCATGTGCGCAGCTTGGAGATGAGTCAAAACACTCATGCGCTGAGATTCATCAACTCAGCAAGTTGACCCAGACAGAACTCATTAAGCCAAACCTAAGAATGAGAGAAATTTCCCCCGCTAGTCGAATTGATACCACTGCCTTCCTGCACACTGTCATCATTTGCTATATTGATGTGATGCTATATTACTTGCATCACATGCTCTGAGCACTGAACCACAAAAGCAGTTGAACCAGAACAGCAGCTGAACCACAAAAACAGGTGTGCAGTATTCACAAGGCAGAACTGAACCACAGCTCTGCATTGTGCGTGATCTATCATCTGCCTTTGCACCACTGCACTTCGCTTGCACATCCAGCTGGATCCACAATCTTACTACCTGTTCAGCAGAATCTGTATTCACAAGAGGCAATTAACGGGTTTTGCACTGGAAATAGAAATGCATAGGGCCGGTGCTTTTATCAGGGAACCTCTTGGAAGAATTAACCAAGTCATACCTAGCTACCTTTGCCATTTTTCTGGAACTAAAATAGTGAGTTTGTTACATGGATTTTATACTGTGTTATTGTTTTTATGCCAGCTTTTTCCAACTGGGTGCTATCCAGATATGTTAATTTTACTAAAATTCTGTAAATAATAATAATAATCCAGATTCATTACATGCTGTTGAATAAGAGTTTAGCCAGGTAGGTACCGCAAAACCTATCAAATGCTGTCATTTGTGATGGCTTTCATTTGTCTCTATACCTTTGAAGACGTTGTAGTCAAAAAGCAGGATATACATCTTTTAAATAAACCCATTAATAAATAATCCTCCAGCCCTATAATTAGAATGAAGAGGCCACTTGGGGCAGCAGGTGCTGGAGGGTGGGGGCAGGTGTGTGCCAGGTGGCCTGCCCTGCATCCCCTAAGCGATTGTGCTGCCCCAGGTGCCGCGAAGGATGCTCTGCTATTGCCACTCTTGATTCAGCTGTCAGACCAGTCTCTACATGGAAGAGGCGTCGGTGTGCCATGGCACTGCGTGTCGTCTTGTTTTTTGTCTGAGGCATCAAAATGTTTGTTCCGGCCCTGCGTTCGATCCATCCTTCTGTTGCCCCATCGTTTCTTCCCTGATCCAGTCATCCCTGTTTTTCCATCCCTCTCTCTGCACTCACTTTCCATCTCTGCTAATAACATCACCATCAAACAGCTCTCCGAAACTCTGGTAGATGTGGATCAGGAGGCCCCTGCCAAGCAGAGATGGCTGGCATCTCCCCCCACGATCTCCTCAGGCCCACAGCAGGGACCATGGGACTCTGGAATGACCTGGGGGGGGGGGGTGTTGCCAGGGCCCAGCACTGGGATGCAGAACCCCTTTTTAAATATCTTTTTGTATTTTAGGGTTTAAGCTTTATTTTGTTAAAGGCCCAGAGAGCTTCAGTGGTACACATTTCAGCCCAAGGAACAAATTCACAGAATCATAGAATAGTAGAGTTGGAAGGGGCCTATAAGGCCATCGAGTCCAACCCCCTGCTCAATGCAAGAACCCACCTTAAAGCATGCCTGATGGATGGCTGAGAGCCCACCACCTTCCTAGGTCATGGGTTCCATTGTCGTACTGCTCTAACAGTCAGGAATTTTTTTCCTGATGTCCAGCTGGAATCTGGCTTCCTATAACTTGAACCCATTATTCCGCGTCCTGCATTCTGGGATGATCAAGAAGAGATCCTGGCCCTCCTCTGTGTGACAACCTTTCAAGTATTTGAAGAGTGCTATCAGGTCTCCCTCAGTCTTCTCTTCTCAGGCTAAACATGCCCAGTTCTTTCAGTCTTTCCTCATAGGGCTTTGTTTCCAGACCCCTGATCATCCATTTTGGATAAGCTCTCTTAGGGTGGGGTGGGGGTAATGCATTCCAGAAGGAGTGGGGCCAAAGGCAAAGGAGTGGGGCCAAAATAAACCAAACACCAATGTATTTTAGCTTAAAGCTCTTCCTGCCTGTAACTCTGCCTCAAAGGAAGCATTTCAACCTTTAGAATGGTGGGGGGAGGGACTACGAAAGCTAGGAAGCTTCCAAACAATTGGCCGTGTGTGAAAGGGAGCAGGGCCAAGGGAAGGGGGCATTGGCATTCTAGGGAACCCCAGAGGCTGGGTTGGGACCCTCATGGGGGGATTTTGCCTCTGGGGCCACAATTCTGCACCCTTGGCCTGGCCCTAGCAGGAATGGAACCCATGACCTAGGGAGGTGGTGGGCTCTCCCACATTAGAAGCCTTCAAGAGGCAGCTGGACAACCATCTGTCAGGAATGCTTTAAGGGGGATTTCTGCATTGAGCAGGGGGTTGGACTCGATGGCCTTAGAGGCCCATTCCAACTCTACTATTCTATGGTTCTATGATTCTATGAACAAAGCCTGAAGCACCAGCCAGGTCCACGTTGCTTCCTCAGGGTGCCTGACCTCTCTGGGCTGATGAGAGCCATACTTCTGCCCATGGCTGCCCCAGTGGTGGCTTTGCAGTGCAAAAACCACCAGGCCAGGTGCTCCCTCTGCCTGTGTGCTGCCCCAGTGGTGCAGGGAGTAAGACACCTCAGTCTGGCTGCAAGAATCCCAGTTTGAGACCCCGGGTACCTTACACCTTCTCAGAGCACCACCACCTTCAAATCCCAAGAGAAAAAGACAACTTGAACCCAAGTTTGCTAGCAGCATCAGCTCTTTTGTTTTATGTGATGCCCTGGCATAAGGTGGAGAGCTGGCGTCATATCACGGCATAGGTAAGGCCAGACTCTGCCTTGCATGCAGCTCTGTGTAGCAGTGCAGCGGTCCGTGCGGAAGTGCAGGAGCTCAACGTGACGGTCCGCAGAACCGCCCCACCCCCAAGAAGAGCCCAAAAACACAGGCAGCTGTATGCAGCCAAACCATTGCTAGGAGTTTTCGAGCTCCATCTCACCAGCATTTTATCGCACCTTCGTCCTGCCTGGTTTACTGTTTTGCTCCTGCCCTGCCGTCGTCTCGCCTCCTCCCCTCCATTTTCTGTGCTTTTCTACGGCAGAGAAAGAGCAATATTTTTTCTCCATGCGGGATCAAACTGACCTTCCATCCGCATGTATTGCTATCCTCACCCTATGTCACAGAACTTCCCTTCTTGGGGGCGTCTGCGTTGAAGTGTGGACCTGCTGATGAAAGAGGTAGGCTTGTGCTGAGTCGCGTGGATGGCCTTCTGCTGCTCCAACCCCACTCTCCTTGCTCTCTCATCACTCTTTCTCCCCCTCGAAAGACAGAAATGGTGCCTAAGCGATCAAATGCTAAATTGTTAAAACAGTAGACAACAAAACCAGAGCGGGGGAGTGGGGTGGGGTGGGGTGGGGGAGCTGTCCACATTCATCAAAATGTCCATCACACACAAGAACCAATGAACTGGAGAGGGAAGGAAAAAGGGTGGGGTGGGGTGAGCACAGTGGCGATACCAGGAAGTGTGCAGGTCAAATGGTAAACAAGGTGAAATAACGCAACAACACACACATGCAAAAGTGACCAGCGCTTGACGAGCCAATGAAATGGAGGAGGAAATCGCAGATGCATACCAGGAAAAAAGTAGGTGTGATGGAGCTCTTCATCTGCACCGGGAGCAGGTCTTTCGGGACTTATGTATTCATTCCATTTCCATACCGCCTAATGGGTGAAGCAACAATTACTGTGAGGATGGTAGCTAATCGCAGAGGGAGAAGGGAAGATGGAGGGAGTAGAGGAGCTAAACCCAGGTGTTCTGTCCATGGGTTGCCTGCTCCCACGACAGCACTGACCATGTGCGTCTTTTCTCCAACCTTTTGCTCCCCTTTTTAAACTGAAACCACCCCCCAAGGACTGTGAGTATCAGCAGAGAGTGAGGGGGAGGGGCTACTTAACCCTTTCCCTTCCAGTTGTTTCATTGTCCAATGTTCCCTTCCCTTGCACATCTCCACCAGATCAAGAACAGACTGGCCAAGGTATGTGAAACCACTAGACTAAATTGGGTTGATGTTTTGCCAATTGTTGTCCTAGAAATTCGAACCACTCCACAAGAAAAACAGAAACTGTCCCCCTTGGAAATCCTGACGGGACGCCCCTATCATCCAGGCACAACCCCAGTGCCTGGGGATTTACAGGCTCTGCATCTGTCGGGTGTCACGTGCTTCATGAACAATTCACTAAGCGGGCTTAGTGAATTGTGAACTGAGGGTTTGGCATTTTGTTATGAGAAGAAACTGTCTCTGTTCTCTGCTTATCTCTAACTGTAGGCCAAAGCCTTGAGTTCTGTGAGAACGAAAGTTGTTTAGAAAAAGGTGGGGGCTCTCTTGCAAGATGTCCCTCACATTGTGTCATCATCAAGAGGAGGTTGAACTGTGCCACCCTGTTGACACAGGAGTTTAGGATTACAGGCCTGAAGCCCTGTCTATCAAAGTAGCTTAGAATTAGCCAGCCTCTATCCTATATTAGCTATGTCCTAAGAGTAATTCCTTTGCTAGGAATTATCTCGTCTACTGCTCTTGTGTCTCTCCTGTTTTGCTGTTCGCTATGCTTGCCAAGAAACTTGTGTTTGGGACTCTATCTGATTTGGAAATGCCTGATACACTCTGTACATGTTCTGTTGCTATTTGGACTTGAAACTTCTAAGAGCTATGCCATGAAAAGTGTGCTGTGGCTTTTCATAGATTTGGATTTGAGATTACTGTTCTGGATTCGTGTTCTATAGTCTGCTGTTTCCCTGCATGGAGCCAAAGTTACGGGCACAGGGAGGCAGAGGCTGATTGTTGCTGGTCTACAATTCTGTGTGTGTGGGACCTGTGAGAGGACCTTCCTCAGTGCTAAAGCTACGTGAATTGGGAAGGCTCCCTAGGTCGAAGAGGTTCATTTCCTGACGTCTTGGTTCGGTGATCTGCTCAGCGTTCCCCGACAGGCTGAGTCTGATTTAGTTCAAGATAGTCTTACCTACTGTCTGGAGGTTTTCCGTGAGTGTCCCTATGGTCCAGAGGATTCCAGTGCAGTGTGGCCGCTCCTGCCCTCTGGGGACTAGGGTTAACTCTAAATGTCTACCCCTGAGTGAGTGCTGTTCGTATTAAGCCGTTCTACCTGAAAGCTGTCTGGTCACGGACCAGACAGCTTCAAGTGTGTGTTTGCAGAAATGAAACCGTTATGCTTTGAATTCCGTGTGATTTACAATAAAGGAAATCTCACAGTTGTTGGAGTGTGTCACTTTGCTTAAAGTTTGTGAGCAAAAGCTCTGGGGAGAGCTAAGAGTCATGACAGCATCATTCCCTAGTGGAATATTGCAAGGGCCTCTCTAACTCTCTTGAGATTAGCCAACTCCAGGTAGCTGATACCCAGCCAAGGAGGCTTGATATGCCAGCTCACCCACTGAAGCCAGGAGATTGGGTCTACGTCAAGTGGCATCTAAGGAAAAACTGCCTGAAGGCGAGGTAGAAAGGACCCTATCACTTGCTCCGCGGTGAAAGTTGCTGAAATTGGCCCCTGGATACATGCATCGCACTGCAAAGCTGCCAAACCGCCAGACAACAAAAGAGATGGTGATGACGTCAGCCAAGGGGACCAAGCCCCGCCAGCTACCACACCAGCCAACTCACAGTTTCGCCAAGAAGCCCAACCCTTCATGCCAGGACAGAAATAGTTGTGCAAAGCTACAGGAGATTTCAAGCTTCAGATCAGGAAAGAACCCAGCCCCATCCAAACTCCCCCAGAGATGGATTAAGCAGCCTTTTGTGCGCTCCAGGCTGGAAAACGGTCAGGGCACAGCAACCGAGAAATACATGGACTGTCCAAAGAAGACTCTGTACGTGACTCTGTTCTATGTTTTGCTTCTTACAGCCCCAACTGTCAGTTTCCAGAATCACAACTTAGTGATGAGACTGGCTCAGAAGACAACGAAAGTGACGAATAAGACAAACTGTTGGGTGTGCAGTAGGGGTGTGCATCGGATCGGATCGGATCCACGATCCGAATCCGATCCGCCCCAAAATTGGGAAAATCCGATCCGATCCGCCGAGGTCCGATCCGGATCGGACGCCATTTTGAATGCTTTTTCCCATAGCCAAGTATTGTTTTACAAAAACGCCTATAACTTTTTCATTTTTAAAGATAGAAGGATGAAACTTGGGCACATTGTAGACTGGTTAGGGATAGTTATCTGTGAGAAATTTCAGAAAGATTGGTGCATGCGTTTTGTGGCAATTAATTTTTTAATAAATACCCAGGAATGCCTATAACTTTGTCATTTTTAAAGTTACAGACATGAAACTTTGCCACATTGTAGGTGGTACCTTGGGACCTATGTGTGTGAAATTTCAGAAACATAGGTGCTTGCCTTGTGTGGCAATTAATTTTAGAAAAATGGGTAGTAGTGGGGTAAATACAGTTACGCCTCCCACTTTTTTATTTTTGAAGATACAAACAGGAAACTTGGGCACATTACAGGTACCACTTGGCTTGATATGTGTGTGAAATTTCAGAAACATTGGAGCTTGCCTTGTGTGGCAAGTAATTTTTGAAACAATGAGGAAAGAAACACCTATAACTTTGTCATTTTTAAAGTTACACACATGAAACTTTGCCACATTGTAGGTGGTACCTTGGGACCTATGTGTTGTGTTTACCCCTCGGGTTTCTGAGCAGGAGAAGCAGCTGCCAGATGGCTTGGCAAGAGAAGACAGGGTTCGTGAGTTTGATCCAGATCCTGGGTCTGAGGAGGAGGGGAGTAGCAGCCCCTCTCTGCCAGCTGATGCGAATCAGCGCTCTGAAACGAGTGCTAATCTAAATGATGAGCCAGCAGGTGGAACCACGCCCGTATCCTCTGAGGACGAGGAAGAAACCTCTTTAAAAGATGCCAAAGAACGCAGACGTCGGAGGAGAACAGAGGCGAGAGGGAGACCACGCCGGTCTGAACGTTTGTACGGAAAGGAGCAAGCAGACCTTAACGAAGGAGAGTTGTCAAGGAAGCGAGTTCGTTAGCCATTGTTAATTTCAACTTTTAGTTTACTTTGCTTCCTTTAAAAGTGCTTTCTGAATAGAACTGTTTGCTTTTGCCTGAATTAAAGGCGTTGTTTGTTTCAAAGTTTAAGTATTATTTCTTTCAAGCTACCGCTATCAAGTGCAATTTATAACAGCTTGAAATTAACAAACAACTAACGAACGCTACCAGTGTGTGTTTGTGAGTGTGACAGCTCCAGTGGAGTAGCATTATGGAGAAAGCAATTGCCGACCTCTCCCTCGAGAACCAGGCGCTGCAAACGCAAGTGACTCAGCTAACAGCAGCTGTGAGGACGTTGCAGACAGCACCGGCGCCAGCACCGGGACTCCCCGCCCCCGTTCCTAGGAGAAAGTGCCCTGTGAGTCTTCCCGAAAAGTTTGATGGAGACAAAAGAATGTTCGCTGCTTTTCGAGCTCAGGTGGAACTGTATATAAGACTGAGAGCGGAGGACTTTCCTACTGACGAGTTACGTGTTGGCTTTTTCATTAGTTTACTGGCGGGGCCCGCTGCAAAATGGGCGTCGGCGCTTTTGATATCCGATAGCCCCTTATTGTTGGACTATCAGGGGTTTGTAGCCTCAATAGAAGCATTTTTTGGGGACTCTCTTAGGGAAGAGACGGCAACCCGAGCCATTCGGCGACTGCGCCAAGGTGGGGATTCAGTGGCGGTTTATGCAACAAACTTTCAACTTATTATGCAAGATTTGCAGTGGAACGATGCAGCTTATAGAGCACAATTTTTGGACGGTCTGAATGCTGAGATTTTGGATGAGCTCGCACGCTCCCCATCTTTGGGTACGTTGGCAGACCTGGTGGCTGCCTGCCTGCGCATTGATAGCCGTTTGGAGGGGAGAAAAGAGGCGCAACGGGCAGTCGTGAACCGCACTCTGCCGTCAGTAGAGACATTTAATGAAGGATCTTCCTCTACTCGCCCAGCTATAGAGAAGACTGGGGAGGAGCCTATGCAATTGGGAGCGGCGTGATCTCGTATTTCTCCGTCAGAACGAGACCGTAGACGGCGTCTAGGTCTGTGCTTCAAATGTGGACAGATGGGACATTTTATCAAATCATGCCGCGCTCCTGGCTGGACAACGACTCCTTCTCAATCTTTTGTTCCTCGAGCGTGACTAGGCAGTTCCCCCAGGCTGTGGGGAGTGTCTAAACGGAAAGGTCCGGTTACAACAAGGGGGAGGCTGTCACAGGTCTCCACTTCGCCTCATTTAATTTTGAAAGTACGTTTACAAACTTCCCCTGGGACAGTTGGAGAGTTTTTTGCTTTAGTGGATTCAGGAGCTTCCAACAGTTTCATGGATCTACGCTTTGCACAACGCCATAGGGTGGCTGTGGAGTCCCTGGCACGCCCTTTATATGTTGAGACAATTGACGGTCGTCTTTTGGAGGAGGGGGCGGTGACTAAAATTACAGTTCCCCTTTCTATGTCAGTGCAAAGGCATACGGAACTGATTCAATTTAACGTGACAAGGATGTCGCGTTTTGAACTGGTCCTTGGCATGTCTTGGCTCACGCAGCATAATCCGAATATCTCGTGGGCGTTACATAGAGTTTCATTCCCCTCACCCTATTGTCTTCATCATTGCTTTGAGACTGTTAGTATACCGCTTGTTCAGGTGGAGTCGCAAATGGCTCCTGAGGGCTCGGCAGCTGCGCACCTCAGTTCTTCGTCTCTGGCTGTCCTTCCTTCAAAATATGAAGCCTTTAGGGATGTGTTTGATGAGACAGAGGCGGATCAGTTGCCTCCACATCGCAATTATGATTGTGCAATAAATTTAGTCCCAGGGGCACCAATTCCGGTAGGCAGGTTGTATCCAATGTCGGGCCCAGAATTAGAAGCTCTAAGGGGGGTTCTGGATAAAAATTTAAGGCGTGGCTTTATTCGTCCGTCGTCCTCCCCTGCAGGAGCGCCGTCCTTTTTTATAACAAAACGCTCAGGGGATAAGCATCTGGTTCATGATTATAGGGGCATCAATAATGTCACAGTGAGAGATAAATACCCCCTGCCTCTGATCCCAGAGATGTTAGAGCGGTTGAGTAAGGCAAAGGTGTTTACCAAACTAGTCTAAGAGGGGCTTATAATTTGGTTCGCATTCGTAAGGGAGACGAATGGAAAAGTGCGTTCTTGACGCGATATGGTTCTTTTGAGTATTTAGTAATGAGTTATGGCCTGGTGAATGCCCCAGCTACGTTCTGTAGGTTCATGAATGAGATTTTTCGAGATTATCTCGATACATTTTTGATTATTTATCTAGATGATTTTTTGATTTTTTCAAGAAATGCGCAGGAGCATCAGGCTCACGTGGAAGCCGTACTTGGGCGCCTGAGGGAGCATAAGTTGTTTGCTAAATTGGAGAAATGCGCATTTGACCTAACAACATTGGATTTTTTAGGGTATCGCATTTCCACTGAAGGGCTTCAAATGGATCCAGCGAAAGTGCAGGCTGTTATGTCCTGGAAGACGCCAGTCTCTCGGAAGGACTTACAAAGGTTTCTAGGATTTGCTAATTTTTATAGAAGGTTTTTGCCGGGTTTTTCTAGGCTTACAGCTCCTCTGTCGGACCTGCTCAAGGGCCAGCGCTCAGGCATTAGGTGGTCCCCGATGGCACAGGAGGCTTTTGATAGACTGAAAGAGTTATTTAGTTCGGAACCCCTCCTTTGTCATCCTGACACACAAAAGCCATTTGTGGTACAGACGGATGCGTCAGATGTGGCGCTGGGGGCGGTCCTCTTGCAGCCTGGTGACGCGGGAGGGGAGTTAAAACCCTGTGCGTATTACTCCCGAAAGTTGACTTGTTCCGAACGGAATTATACAATTTGGGAGAAGGAGCTTCTGGCTATAAAGGCTGCGTTAGAAACTTGGAGGCACCTGTTAGAAGGGGCACGTTACCCAGTGGAAGTTAGAACAGATCATAAAAATTTAGAACATTTGATGACAGCTCGAGCACTGAACCAGAGGCAGATCCGCTGGTCTAATTTTTTTTCCCGTTTTGAGTTATTGATTCGGCATGTCAGGGCCTCGGATAATCAACAGGCAGATGCACTGTCTCGCAAACCGGAATTCCTCACGCCTGCAGGGGAGACTCTGGAGCCCCCTCCTCTGCTTCCTTTGCACACTTTAGGAGCAGCAGGGGACTTCCTGTCGTGGGAGGCTGAACTCAGACGCGCACAGGCGCAGGATGCTTTTGTACGTCATACTGTGGAGGACTTGAGATTGGTAGAAGGGTCATCCTCGGGCTCCCCCTTTTCACTATGGGAGGGATTGTTGTGTTATGGGCAGCGACTATATGTTCCTTCTGTAGCTTTAAGAGCAAAAGTGCTGCGTCAGTGTCATGACTCGCCGACGGCAGGACACTTTGGTGTGTACAAGACTGTTGCTGCTATAGCTCGAGATTTTTGGTGGCCTCGACTCCTGAGGTCGGTGATCTCGTATGTGGGGTCCTGTGATATATGTCAGCGTGCCAAGTCAGTGCCTGGCAAGCCTGTGGGGTTGTTACAGCCTTTGCCCACGCCTTCAGGGCCCTGGTCGTTCCTTTCCTTAGATTTTGTGACTGATTTGCCGTGCTCCCGCGGCCACACTACCATTTTAGTGGTCGTGGATCTATTTTCAAAGATGGCGCATTTTATCCCTTGTGCTGGGTTGCCTTCCGCCAAAGACACTGCAACACTGTTTTTGAGGCATGTTTTTCGTTTGCATGGGTGGCCAGACAGGTTGGTCTCAGATCGGGGTGCTCAGTTTACTGCTCATTTTTGGAAAGAACTGCTCTCCTTACTACGAGTGGAACTCCGTCTGTCTTCAGCGTATCATCCTCAAACCGATGGCCAGACAGAACGCACAAACGCAACGCTGGAACAATACCTGCGGTGCTACGTTAATTATCAGCAGGACGATTGGGTGCAGCTCTTACCTCTCGCAGAGTTTGCTTATAACAACGCCACTCATGCTTCCACCCGGCAGGCTCCCTTTTTTGTGAATTATGGGTTTCATCCTAGGGCTTTTCCATCCTCCATAGGTGTGGCTAGAGTGCCTGCTGTTCAAGAGTTTGTGGATGAATTGCATGCTTTACATCGTGTGCTTCAGGAACAGATTGAGCATGCTAAACAGACGTACAAATCGACAGCAGACAGCCGCAGGGCGCTGGGTGCTCCTTTAGCGGTCGGGGATTGGGCTTGGTTGTCGACGTGGCACTTTCCCATGAAAGCGTTGAGCAGGAAGCTGGCCGCTCGTAGGACCGGTCCTTTTTTGATTACAGCCCAGATTAATCCTGTGGCGTTCAGGCTGGCCCTTCCTCCTTCGCTTAAAATTCACCCGGTGTTTCACCGGTCGTTGCTTTCCCCTGTGAGGTCCGGGGATCCCCATCGCTCCTCTGCAGACCCCCCTCCCCCTGTAATGGTTGAAGGGAGGAGGAATTCGAAGTGGCTCAGATCCTGGATTCCCGTCTGTGTCGAGGGAAGCTGCAGTATTTAATTCATTGGAAGGGGTATGGACCTGAGGAGCGCTCTTGGGAACCTGTGGATAGTGTGCACGCTCCAGAGCTTGCGCGTGCATTTCATTGCAGGTATCCTCATAAACCAGCTCCAGGGACGCCCTGTCGTACTTTCGGGGGGGAGCGTGTTGAGGGGGGGGATGATGTTGTGTTTACCCCTTGGGTTTCTGAGCAGGAGAAGCAGCTGCCAGATGGCTTGGCAAGAGAAGACAGGGTTCGTGAGTTTGATCCAGATCCTGGGTCTGAGGAGGAGGGGAGTAGCAGCCCCTCTCTGCCAGCTGATGCGAATCAGCGCTCTGAAACGAGTGCTAATCTAAATGATGAGCCAGCAGGTGGAACCACACCCGTATCCTCTGAGGACGAGGAAGAAACCTCTTTAAAAGATGCCAAAGAACGCAGACGTCGGAGGAGAACAGAGGCGAGAGGGAGACCACGCCGGTCTGAATGTTTGCACGGAAAGGAGCAAGCAGACCTTAACGAAGGAGAGTTGTCAAGGAAGCGAGTTCGTTAGCCATTGTTAATTTCAACTTTTAGTTTACTTTGCTTCCTTTAAAAGTGCTTTCTGAATAGAACTGTTTGCTTTTGCCTGAATTAAAGGCGTTGTTTGTTTCAAAGTTTAAGTATTATTTCTTGCAAGCTACCGCTATCAAGTGCAATTTATAACACTATGTGTGTGAAATTTCAAAAACGTAGGTGCTTGCCTTGTATGGCAATTAATTTTAGAAAAATGGGTAGTAGTGGGGTAAATACAGTTACACCTCCCATTTTTTTATTTTTAAAGATACAAACAGGAAACATGGGCACATTACAGGGAACACTTCGCTTGATATGTGTGTAAAATTACAGAAAGCTGGGTCCAGGCATGTGGTGGCAAGGTATTTTTGAAACAATGAGGAAAGAAATGCCTATAACGTTTTTATTTTAAAAGTTAGAGGTCTGAAAGTTGCTCACTTTGTAGATGGGTTAGGGGTAGATATGTGTCAGAAATTTCAGAATTATAAGTCCAGGCATTTGATGGCTATGGAATTTTTAGATTAAAAGTTTCAAAAGTTTTTCCACAGAGGCTTGGTTTCCCCCGTCTCCCACTCCCGCCTCCCGCGAAGAAAAAGGAAACACACTCTCTCGATCTCTTTGATCCTTGCATGCATGGCTGCAACTGAGCTAGTATCCATTACAAAAGGAGAAACAAAGTAACTACATTAAAGCACTTGGCTGGTGTCTGCTTTGATACTTTCACTTTTTACTCAAGCAGAACGGCTGAGCCTAGGATCACTCTCTTTTACAGGAGAAATTTTCTACAGTCTTCAAAGTGGTGTGTGCAGACACCTTGCCACCACATGCCTGGACCCAGCTTTCTGAAATTTCACACACATATCAAGCGAAGTGTTCCCTGTAATGTGCCCATGTTTCCTGTTTGTATCTTTAAAAATAAAAAAATGGAAGGCGTAACTGTATTTACCCCACTACTACCCATTTTTCTAAAATTAATTGCCATACAAGGCAAGCACCTACGTTTTTGAAATTTCACACACATAGGTCCCAAGGTACCACCTACAATGTGGCAAAGTTTCATGTATGTAACTTTAAAAATGACAAAGTTATAGGCATTCCTGGGTATTTATTAAAAAATTAATTGCCACAAAAAGCATGCACCAATCTTTCTGAAATTTCTCACAGATAACTATCCCTAACCAGTCTACAACGTGCCTAAGTTTCCTGTTTGTATCTTCAAAAATAAAAAAGTGGGAGGCATAACTGTATTTCTCAATGGGAAAGTGCAATGCAATGATTCCCTATGGGCAAGTGCTTTCCAATGATTCCCTATGGGCAAGTACTGTCCAATGATTCCCTATGTGCAAGTACTGTCCAATGAATCCCTATGGGCAAGTGCTGTCCAATGAATCCCTCATTGTTTCAAAAATTAATTGCCACACCAGGCAAGCACCAATGTTTCTGAAATTTCACACACATATCAAGCGAAGTGGTACCTGTAATGTGCCCAAGTTTCCTGTTTGTATCTTCAAAAATAAAAAAGTGGGAGGCGTAACTGTATTTACCCCACTACTACCCATTTTTCTAAAATTAATTGCCACACAAGGCAAGCACCTATGTTTCTGAAATTTTACACACAAAGGTCCCAAGGTACCAACTACAATGTGGCAAAGTTTCATGTGTGTAACTTTAAAAATGACAAAGTTATAGGTGTTTCGTTCCTCATTGTTTCAAAAATTAATTGCCACACAAGGCAAGCTCCAATGTTTCTGAAATTTCACACACATATCAAGCCAAGAGGTACCTGTAATGTGCCCAAGTTTCCTGTTTGTATCTTTAAAAATAAAAAATGGGAGGCATAACTGTATTTACCCCACTACTACCCATTTTTCTAAAAATTAATTGCCATACAAGGCAAGCACCTATGTTTCTGAAATTTCACACACATAGGTCCCAAGGTATCACCTACAATGTGGCAAAGTTTCATGTGTGTAACTTTAAAAATGACAAAGTTATAGGCATTCCTGGGTATTTATTAAAAAATTAATTGCCACAAAACACATGCACCAATCTTTCTGAAATTTCTCACAGATAACTATCCCTAACCAGTCTACAATGTGCCCAAGTTTCATCCTTCTATCTTTAAAAATGAAAAAGTTATAGGCGTTTTTGTAAAACAATACTTGGCTATGGGAAAAAGCATTCAAAATGGCGTCCGATCCGGATCGGACATCCGGTCCGATCCGATTCGACCATCTTCCGATCCGATCCGACCCCCCAGGTCCGATTCCGATCCGCTATCCGATCCGATCCGGGGGGTCAGTGCACATCCCTAGTGTGCAGCCATATGACTGTCCACGCAGATGGGAGAATACCAACTGCCCCACTGCCACTGAACTTGACTCAAATGAATGTTCCAGACAAAGACTCCTTGAGACCCAGTGCTCTATGGAACCGAAGTCGAGTGAATGCAAATGAATTTATTCAACTGCATGCCAAAGTTAGAGGACATTATTGCTGGAGATGCAATGGGTCTGGTACAGATGTTGGATTTAGTGAATGTGATTACATGACCTATGATAGAGAGTGGTTGAGGAACCTTGCCACTCCATTTGGAGGCTACTACCTGACCTGGGTGTCCTGACTGGTATGCGGTAAGATGTTTGTGGCCATAGCAGGTCACTATTTTATATGTGGAAAGAAAGCTTTTAAATTTCTGCCTCTAGATTGGAAAGAGAATTGTTATGTTGGAATTCTGATCCCGGCAATCAGAGTAACCGATGAGCTCCTTACTGGAAAAATTGGAAACGTCAGAGCCTCTGTAACCCAAATCCCAGGAGCCCTAGCCAAGGGGGAAGTATTGGAAGGGATCCTGTTCCCCATGTATGGTGTAGGGCGGGTAGAGTATGCAGTGGTCCGTTTGCAATCTGTCATTGAAACCATGGCCAATGAAACTGCAGCAGCCCTTGATGGGCTAGCCAGTGAACAAAGGGAAATTCGGCAAATTAGCCCTTGATTACATTAGCCAGCCAAGGCGAACTCTGTGCTCTCATCGGAAAAGAATGCTGTGTTTACATACATGATAACATGAATAACATACATGAACACGCAAATAACATACATGAAATTAGAAAGTCCACAGTTGAAGAATGGTCCAGCTGGACTTGGTTTTCAGGACTGTTTGGTGCCAAGGGTCCAAGATTCTCCAAATCTTGGCCTTTGGATTTGTTGCATTCCTTGTATGTATCTGTATTGTCTACTTGTTGGTGGCATTAGTGAAAGCATGTTCCCAAAAGTGTGCCAGTGTAACTGCAAAGCTTCTAACCCCTAGTGAAGTATGGCAGATGGTGTTATTTGAGATAAGTGAACATGACCAAAGGAAAAAAAAGAGATTCTTGAATTAATGTCTATTTGTGATTGAGTGTTAGTGTGCCATGTAGTCACACTAACAAATGGTGGATATGATAAAGATTTTTGATCTGGGCATTGATATAAAATCAAAACCTGATACCCTGGTTTAAGATGAAGTAGAAACACTTTACGCTGCACCAGGTTAAAGTTCACACCTCACATTCTAGCATTTCAGAGGAAAAACACTGAACAGCATAACCCAAAACATCCTTTCCTGATAACAAGCCTTGCAATCTCTTCCTCCAAATAGACTGTAAATTAGACATGACTCAATAGCCCTCAAAACAATCTCACAGACAAGATGGCACCTACAATGTAAACATTTTCAGTTCTTCGCAAGGAAAATTACTGGCCATTAGAGAAAACCAAATAACACCAAGTTACAGTGATCGAAGGTTATCAGAAACAATAAATTTCATTGAGGCATCAAATGCCCCGGATATTGTTTTATTATGGTTTAGGAAATTGTTCAGTTGAAACATTTATTGGTATGTATCGATCACAGGAGGGAGGGGGTGAGTGGTATGTGACGTCAAAGCCTGTACAGAGATAAATGAAACAGTTTTGTCTTTGTGATTCAGAGAGCTTTGGTACTACCCATGTGCCACTTCTCTCTCCTTCGTACATTGTTTTGAAATAAACCTGTTGGATTGGACTTTGCCTGTTCCTGGTGATTCTTCAATTTGAGAGTTATGGAACATTTCCTTAACAGAAGCGAAAAATTGATGGGATTTTGAGCAGAATTTTGTTTGAATGTAGACAGCATCCTGCCCACACCCCAACGAAGGCAGTAGAGGCTGATGGCTCTGATGTCAGGGGGCCAGTGAATCCACTCCAGGTTTCAGCCAGAACTCTAAAGGAGCTGTCCAAGGTGTTTTGGATAGCTCCTTTAGAGTTCTGACTGAAACCCGGAGTGGATTCAGTGACCCGCTGACATCAAAGCCACCAGCCTCCACTGTACAAAAGGATCTCAGGGAGCAGGACTGGGAAGAACCTTAAAAAGTTCTGACAGTTGAGCAGATGGTAGGGAACTTCTTCTGCTCCTCCTCCTCCTAGAGAACCTCTTCCTCTCTTGTTAAGAGGAAGCTGAGGCAGGAAAGGCGGAACTGCCACTTACTTAATTGTTCATTGGCTTGAGGCTCGACAGTAGACAAAAAAACATGCGGTGTCTTTGGATGGTGGTGATTTTTCCTCTGCTAGGTGAGTTCCAAAGTCAGAAATGTCTCGTTAGGCAGAAGGTATTGTTTCCAAAGAGCTGCAGATGGAAGACAGCAGCCTTCATATTACCTTTGATGTGGCTGAGATCGCTCAGCACATCGCTGCACAGGTAGGAGCAGGCATAGGACAGGACATCCGGCTCACAGACTGATGTCTTGCCTGCTAAGGATGGAAATTTTGGGTCAAGCACAGCGGCAGCCTAGCAGGGTTTATAACCACCCCGTGGTTCAATTTCCCATATCAGGGTGGAAGTGGTAGCTAGTTGTTACAGTAGAGAGGGCTGAGCAATGGGATTTTAGGTTTCTGTTTCCAGCTTTTGGGGGGTGGAGGGAGTAGTTGCATAAAAAAAATTAGGTCTAAACATTTCAAACATGGGGGTGGCCAGCTTTTGCATCCTGGAAGGAGTGTGAAGAGAGTCCTTTTTGAAGAGAGTTCAAAGAGTGAGGAACCAGTGGGCAACTCAGAAAGGAGTTACTAATTAATAACAAATACATTTCAGTAGAATTCCCCACCCCTCAAATTTCCCAGCTTGCTAATTTAGAGGCTTTTTAAATTGAAATTTTCAAAAGAAAATAACAAGGTGTAGAAACTACTGAACCTTGACAATTGATATAACATTACTGCCTTCAAATCTTTACAATTTTCTCACCTTTCCTTTAAAATTATTGCCTTTTATTTTATGTGCCCAGTTTTGGTTCAATCATAAATCGCTTAGGTCAGAACTTCATCTGGAAATAAGGTTACTTAGTTCAAAAAGTCATAAAGTAAAATGCATCAATGGAGAAAGACTTAAGCTTGCCTTTTTTATGAATATCCTAGTGGGGGGGTGGGGAACTGGCAGTTCTCCAGATATTGTTGGGCTCCAATGAGGGTAGCAGGCTGTCGTTGTCCCCTGCCCCACCCAAGAAAGAGGTCCTACAGCCTCCCTAGAGAGTTTCCTGCTTCTGATGTATAGAAAGTTTTTTAAAATGGCCTCAATACCTCAGCAATATGCTCCTCAAAATGCTTTCTTGCATTTCCTTTGTGCAAATTTGTGTTCCTTTTTGTTCTCCTCGTTTGGGCAAGCCATCCATTTCCTAAAGGAAGGCTTCTTTTCCTTAATCGCTTCCTTGACTCTGCTCATTAACTATGCTGGCGACCTCTTGGACTTCATGTTTCCTTTCCTGACCTGTGGTATATAAAAGCTGTATCTCCTGGCCACATAAAGTCATATGCGGTCAGGAGGTACAGTTGGAAATAAAGGTGGTGCTGGGGAAGCCAACTTTTTGCTTTGCAGCATGCCAGTCCTCCAGTTTAAAAAAATGTTTTAAATTTTAGAAACATACAAATAAAAGCCAGGAGGGACAGGAAACCTAGCTGGTGACAAGGTCCACAGGCACCAAGTTGCAGACATGAGCAGCACCTGGTACCCTCCAGATGGGTTGGATGGCAACACCCAGCATTCCTGCTCATTGTCCATGCAGGCTGGGAATGTTGGGAATGAAGTCCAAAATGTCTGGAGTGCACCAGGTGGGGTGCAACTGGAGTAGAAACACCCCTATGTGTAATGAGGGAGGGGTACTGCTCAAGCAATAGGTAAGTCATGGTGATATAAAGCCCTGGTTAGTCATTTATTTCCTTTTCCTCCCCTCAAAAATCCTGCTGCTAGGCCATTGCCAAAAGATATGGTGGTGGCTACTCCCTTAGATGGCTAAATAGAGGATTTACTGTATTTATAAAAGAGGGTTGGGCCCTGATAGCTCAATCAAGCCTCCATGTTTGGAGGCAGTCCACCTGCGTGCACCAACTGTTGAGGATAGCAACAGGAAAGGGCTGTTTATGACATTTATAGCCCCCCTTTCTCAAGGTGGCTACATGGGGTTCCCAGTAGGGGTGTGCACTGGATCGGGTTTGATCCACGATCCAGAGCCGATCCAGGGAAAATAGGATACAATTATCCAATTTCCGATATCACCGCTGGATTGTTCAATCCAATCCGATCTGATCCGGAAAGGTCCCAATCCAGATCGGATGGATCGGAGGATCAGTGGGTGACCGCTGGCGCCCGCCGATGGAAGTGGACAGCGGGGGGGGGGGGCTTCCCTGGCGGGGCTGTCCGCTTCCATCAGTGGGCGCCAGTGGGCATCCGCCGATGGAAGCGGACCTCCCGTCCGCCGCTGGCATTCTACTCAGGAGCAGGGGGGAGGGGGGCCCGTGTCCCGCTTACCTTCCGTGGCTGTCCGCTCCCATCCGCTGCTGGCCGCTACTGCGAGCAGGCTTCGCGGCCTGCCCCTAGGTAGCGCGCCAGGTGATGACATCACCTGGTGTGCTACTCAGGAGCAGGCCACGAAGCCTGCTCGCAGTAGCAGCCAGCAGCAGACGGGAGTGGACATCCCCCGAAGGTAAGCAGGGGGGAGGGGGGAGGGGGGTCCCGTGGCCCGCGGCCTGACCTTCCGTGGCCGTCCGCCGCTGGCCGGTACTGCAAGCAGGCTTCGCGGCCTGCCCCTAGGTAGTGTGCCAGGTGATGATCACTGGCAGCAGATGGAAGCGGACGGCCCCGGGGGGTAAGGAGCACGGGGGAGGGGGCTTACCTGCCGGGACCATCCACAGCGGATGGCCCCTGGGGGGAGGAGGGAGTTAGGCCCCCCTCACCCACCCACTGCCAATTTTTCCTCATAGACTTGCATTGGGGGAAAGCTTTCTTTTCCCCAATGCAAGTCTATGGGGAAAACAAAAATAGTGGCCGATCCAAAGATCAGATGTCTGATTTTTGGATCGGGATCGGACCCGATCCAATCCGGGGGGCTTCGATTTTGTCCGATCCGATCCGGGACAAAATTGGAGGTCCCAATCCGGGTCCCAATCCGATCCGGGGTCCGTGCACACCCCTAGTTCCCAGGGGTTCTCTCCTCCAAGCACTGACCAGACCCAGACCAGCGTAGCTTCAGCAAGATGGTTGACTCATGTACCGTCCAGCTATGCCCCGTTGCCTTCCTGCCCTGCTTGTGGGCTGTATGAGGGCATCTGACTACCCCCTGTCAGAAGCAGGACGCTGGGCTAGCTGGGCCTTTTGTCTGATCCAGCCGGCTTATGCCTAACCCCAATTTCCCTCTGGGGTTGGCAGTTGCAGAAGGAAAGCCAAGGATAGCATTTGGAGGGGCTGATTTGGCTCGGGCTGCCAGATACTGATGGCGAAATAAACAGACATGTCAAAGCCAGGGAAAGGCCAAACGACGAGCCTTTCGCCATATCCTTTCTCCTTTATCAGCTTGCTCCATATGCTTAGCCACAATGAAACAGCAAAATGCTTCTCCATTTTTGTGGCCTGTTCTTTCCTTTCCTTTCACGTAACTGGAATGATTTTCGAGATCCCTGCCCAGGCAGCCCCAGAGGTGGACAGAGAAGTCCCATGAAGCAAACCAGCATCCCCAAGCCTCAGTCGCTGGCTTGTACGGACGTGGATCCCAAGAGGCTTGCTGCACGGCTACTCCTCTGGCTTCCACCTTTCGCGGTGTTCTGAAGCAATCGTGTTTCTCTCTTCCCACCAGGAGAACCATCTGCTGCAAATGGCAAGCTCGGAAGGGAAGGGAAGGCTGGGTTCAGTGGAGGCTGGCGGCTCCAAAGTCAGTGGGGTGGTGAATCCACTCCAGGTTTGAGTCAGAACTCTAAAGGAGCTACCCAAGGTGTTTAAACCATGGTTATGTAGCCACTATGGTTAGGAATGGTTCACACGACACACTGAGCCATCATGTTTAGCTCAAAATGCTTAACCAGCGTGGCTTAGTGTGTCATCTGAACAGGGTCCATGTGTTGTACTTCAGATGTGAAGCACAAGACTAAGATTCCTCTCCCCCCCAGCCCCCCTTCCATGCTTTTCAACTCCCACTGCCTGCCTGATGTTAGAATAACAACAACAAGAAGAGTTTGCCAAACCCGATTTTAAAAAGAAAATATTCTGCTTGTGTTCAGTTTCGCCTTTTAATCACACTCAAATCATAGCGCCCCCAGGACTACAGGACTAAAACCCGAGTTCACTTCTGCTGCCTTCATCACCTGCCACTCTCTGGGTGGTGGTTTGGGAGGTCCCTGGCCTGTGGAGGTTGGGAATTTGGCCCCAAAATCCAGCCCCAAAATCCAGCCCCAGCCACACCATTAGTCCAAGTGACCAGCACTGGGTTAGATAGAGGCCTGGCTCTGTGTAACGTATCTCTATGTGTACTTTGGAAGCGCTGTAGCAGAGCACGTGTGGCTTACATGACAAAGGCCTCTGGCTCAGTCTTACCAGCTGAAGGCTCTTTGGGAAAAGGCCTGGGAAAGACCCTGCAAAGCTGCCATCCAGAGGAGACAGTACTGGACTAGATAGAGCAGAGTTCCTGAATAAGCAGGTCCAGTGGCAAGGTCTCTCACTGACAGCAGCCTGAAGCTGCTAGAGCGAAGACACACTGCTGGGTCTCACGAGGCCTTGTGGGGCTCTCACGGGGGAGCATGCAGGTCTCATGGGAAGTCACACGCCTGCCTCTTCTGTCCGTGCGCAGCGAGAGAAGTAGAGGGTGGGAGGTGCTCTCTCACTGCAGCAAACGCCACGCCACCGGGAGAGCAACTGGCAGGGCTCTTCAGAGCACCTGCTGGGAGCTGTGGCAACAGGCCCTCCTGGAGGGGGCAGGGAACGGTGTGGCTTAATCTGCCATGCCTACCACTCCACTGCGAGAGGCAGACGCCCCATCAGGCAGGGTCATATATGCCACATGTGATTCACTTGCTCCTCCAGTGTCTGAGATGTTGGCAGACAATGTCCACAAAACTGCAAGTATATCATCAATCAAACCCCAATGCCTGGAAACTTTCATACATCATAAAGCTCAACCACTCCAAGAGCCATGAGGTTAATGGAAACCCTCGATGGAAAAGCTGCTGATGTTCTATTCTTTTCCGCTGACAATGTCCTGCGTTTTGGCCTGCCTGCATTTTCCCAGTGAGTTTTCAAGGTGATGCTAAAATGGGTTCCATTCTGAAATGGAAAGATCTCGTAAATCCACCCGCTCTCTGCACAGATGTTTTAGTTTTATCTCTGCCCCGCACATGGGGAAGAGGCGAGGCTTGCAGAGAACAAGGGCAGCACCCAAAGCGGCCTCATGATCCCAGGGGTGCTGCTCAGAGAGGCAACATGAAAGAGAAGTTAATGAACCAACAGACAAAGCTGCCAGCTCTTGCAATACAAATCCCCCCTTACATAGTTTTAATCACAGTGCGAAGTAATATTGCAAGGGGCTCTCCAGAATACAGAATTTTCAGAAAGGGCTAATTCCCAGGAACTCCAGGACTTGATAACACAGCCACCTGATAAATATTCAGGCTGCTGAGAAATCACCCACTTTGAGACCCACCTGGCCCTGTCTGCCAAGTCTGCAATGCCCACGGACTTTTTGAAATGGTCCTTTCGTCAACTTGAATGGCTACCTGTACAAGGATTGGACTGAAAAAGAGGGTGGGCAACCATTTAAGGCAGACCCATATTGAGTCTGTACTAACTAGGGGTAGCTCAACTACTTGTACCATCTGTCTAAGGGGTGAAGAGAATAGCAACACACATCAAGTGTAAATGTGTAGTGAAACGCTTACCCGGCTAGCATCCAGCTCGCAGGTGATACACAGCCTACAAATGCTACAACTGAATAGCCAGTCAAAAGGATGAAAATACAGGCAGGGACCATTGCAATCCTCCTTTTTCTTGCTCGCCTTCCTCCTCAAAGTGAGCAGGTCCAGCAGCCATAGTCTCAACACCTGCCACTGCATAAGGAAAGGAAGCTGTTGCTGTAGTTTGCACCAGAACTACTGATGGGCTGTGACAAAGCTATATATTCTGGTGTAGCTTAACAGTGCCCCCTAGACCCTCTGTAAGTTAGTACCCAAATAGGCAATATCCCTGTTCAGAAGACACCTTAAACCATAGTTTTTTTTTGCCTTATTCACCATGGTTAAAGCCATGGTTTAAGGTGTCTTCTGAACAGGGCCAAAATCTCTTATCTCTCTTTCCCAATGCACATCAAAAAACTTAAGCTCTTTTCATAATGGACTAACTGGTTCAAACCAATTGAGTCTTTTGAGATGTAAATCGTTAGGAATGTGAGCCCAGTAATTTTGTGATTTGCTGGCTAGACCACTATAATCAGAAATGAGAGCTATCACATTGCTGGACAAAACAACAATCAGTCTCCACCAAGGGGCCAGCTTTTACTGAACTCAGATTCCCATAAAAGTAAGAGTTTGCTCACTCCTTGGAAGTCTTCCATATCCTATCTCGCTGGAGCCCAAGGTGTTGTCTCACAGACCGTCCTGTCTGCAATTTTTGTGAACCACCCAGAGAGCTTCAGCTATTGGGTTGCATAAGCTCTGGAACCAAGATTCTACTCAAGTAGGTAACGTGTAAGTAGCTACATTAGATGGACTTCACTGCTTTCATTAGGAATTCTGTGACTGTGATTCTTGTCTTCCCTTGGTTTTTCCTCCCTTTTCCCTTTTATCTATTGGATAGATGGATGGAAAGTTGGGTTATAAATCAATCAAAGAAATGGTGCTGACCGCTGCTTGAGCATCAAATAAACTTGTTTTTATTTTTGGATACCTGGCTGTGATGATTTTAAAAGGGAATTCTCACTAAACTCTTCCCCATATGAAGGACAGCATGATCACAAAACTGCCACTTTTATTGTTAGGATTTTTATGAGATTTTGTGAAGTTCCATGTTTCTGGGCTTGAGAACTTCACCTTTGTTGAGCTGGGCTGTAGGGAGGAGTACTTGGGAATAGGGCTCAGGAATTCCCCCAACACCTGGACAGACTAGGGTTTTTCAGGTGACTCTTCCTGACTAAAGGCAGCCTATCAGAAATCTTTTTGGGGGGAACCTTCCACCCATAGGAAGAGTTATTCCTCCTCTCAGTCTATAATATGGGGCAAAATGACCCCACTGCCTAGGGATGCAGAACCTCTTTCAATCTGAAGGCCAAAGGTAAACAGGGTGGGGCCAAAATACCAGCTCTTACTGCCAGTGCCTAAGGCTGTGTCTCTATGATGCCACTTTGCCTCCCTATCCCTCCCCCAACCCCCGCAGCATTGCTACTAGAGCTGTGCACAGATATGGATCCCGAATTCGGAGCAGATTGGGCTGATCTGGGCCTCCCGGATTGGGCCCGGATTGGGCTGGATCTGATCTGTGATCCAGATCCGATTCGAATCCATGCAGAGCCCTCCCTCCCACTCTCCCCTCTCTCTCCCTCCCCCCAATCGCCCTGCTTACCTGCAGCCTTTTCCACGTCATCCCCTGTCGTCCCCCGCATCATCTTCTCTCCTCAATGTCAGCTGGCTGCTTTCCCGCTCACGCCTGCCAACATCGAGAAGAGAAGATGATGGGGGGTGACACTGAGGAGGCAGCAGGTGAGAGGGGGAGGGGGGAGGGGAAGAGCGAGAGCGAGAGGGAGTGCTGTGCACAGATCAGAATTGAATTGGGCCTGATCCGAGTCAGGCCCGATCCGGACCTGACAGATCGGGATCTGGATCGGATTGGGGGGGGTCCGTGCACAGCCCTAATTGCTACTGCAAAGCAGCAGCGATAGAGTTGCATGGCAGGAAGCCATTTTCAGCTGCAGCCTCATGTTTTTCCCTGGGTGGTGGAGGTGGTGGGGGTGGCACAGGGACGGCGCAGATGCTTTGCCGCTTGCTGGGTTCTGGGGATGCTTTGGAGCAATTGGAAAAGTCACGGTAAAACAACACCGCAAGTTGGCGGCTGCATCATTTAAACAACACAGTGTCACTGCGCAGCTATGATGGGGCATACAGGGCGTATAGGCAAGCCCTAAGCCTCAGGAGATGCATTCAACCTTTTACAATGGGGGGAAATGTGCAAAAGCTGGGAAAACACCATATGGTCAGTGGTCAGGGAAAAGGGAGTGCAAACAGGGGAAAGGGGTGTGCCCAGATGAGGACATGCCCTCGGTTCTGCACCCTGGCCATAGCAATGCAGAATTAAGCAGATGATTCATGAGCTCAGCAGAATAAACCGCCCACAGGATTGTTGTAAACTGGCTATGGGATGGCATAGAAATGAACTGAAATGAGTAAATAAATAATAAACAATGTGGATGAAAGTTCTCCTCTATTGTGATCTTTCAAAACATGGTCAAACGTAAGCACACTATGGGAATGCAATGTGCTTCAGTGTGACGTTCTTTTCCCTCATCTTCATGGGCCACAAGGGCCTGTTTCACAGCTCATCATTGGCTGTTTCCCCCAAGGATACCAGTCACCCCCCCTCCTCAGCCTTTCTTTCCTATCCCCCTATCCTCCCCCTTTCTGTTTTTGCAGCCACAAAAGCAGAGGAACCACAATATCCTTCCAAAGTTGGCCAAATCAAACATCCCCAACCAGCACAAGACGAGCCTGTTAACGAGACGTTGCAGGAAAACGAAACTGAAAGGATGTGGGTAAACGAGAATAAAACCGACCCCTCAAATGGAGGCTGGGGGATCAGCACGACGCCTCTTCATGCTACCATCAAGAGCAGCACAGACTCTAATGCGAGTGAGTTTCAGATGGGAGGGGGAATGTGAGTCACAAACATAGGCAGGATGGATGGCACTTTTCAGCCCATTCGAGCTGAGAAATTCAAGCACAGCATGCATATATATATAATTAAACAAAAAACCTACGGTTTACAAAAACAATGTTAAGGCTCTACAGTTTCCAACCAAGCACCAAAAAACAGGGAAATTGGGAGTTAAGGTTCACAAGCCTTAACACCACATCCTCCCTAAGGAGGCAGAAAGTGCAAGTGAAATTCTCATTCTCCCAAAGCAGATAAACCATGAGGACAGGGTGGAGAATATGATATGCAGAGGTGACTGTGGAGTTGTGGAAAACTGATAACAAACAACTTAGGGCCACCTACTTCTCTTTTTTTTGTTTAGAGCAGCCCTTCCCCAACCTGGTGCCCTCCAAAGGTGTTGGACTACAACTCCCATCATTGCAAGTCAGTATGTCCCACAGTCAGGAATGCTGGGACTTGTCATCTCAAACATCTAGATATGCAATTTGATATGCAGAGGTAACTGTGGGGTTGTGGGAAATGATGATGAACATCTTAGGACCAGCTATTTCTCATTTCTTAGAGATTCTTATGTCGAGAGTTGCAACCTAACACATCTGACAGGCACCAGGTTGGAGAATGTTGTTCAAGAACAAGGGAAGGCAGAATGTAGATCTCCAGATGTTTGGGAATTCAACTCATAAAAGCCCCTATCAGCATGGGCAGTGATCAGGAATGCTGCGAGTTGATGTCCAAAACATCAGGATAGATCTATTTTCTGCCCACATCTGTACTAAAGTATGATGTTTTCCAGCATTAAGATATGTGATCAATCAAGGAACTACAAAAGAGCTGCATCACTTTAAATAAACTGTCTAACCAAATGAAACAACAATGAATGAATCTTGAATACCTAATCCGGATAGCCCTTCAGACATCAACATTAGTTTTCAACACATGGCATAGGATGTCTATTTCTTGAATATCAGACAAAGGATTTATCTTACTTGTTCAGCAGTGTGAGATCAAAGGCAGAGCTACCACCTAATACTTTCATGCGTAAGTATTATTTTAAAATTAAGTATGAAATGATTTTTGTCTTTCCCATAACACATAACATGAGAGTTAAAGTGCAACACATCTGGAGAGCACCAAGCTAGAGAAGGTTGACTCCTATACATGTCTTCTCAGAAGCCAGTGCCACGGAATTCACTAGGGCTTACTCCCAAGAGGTATAGGATTGCAAACTAATCTCATCTGAAAGGTGTTCAAGACAGCCAAACTAAACCTCCTCTGCTCCTCTGTCGCTTTGATGAGATGATGTATTGTGGAGGGCTTGTGGGGAGTGAACAGTATATTTTGTATAAATACATTTTAAGAAAAAAAAACATTGGTTCTTTGAAGGGCAGGATATTGACCAAAAGTTGGAAGTGTCTGGCACATGCTCTGGTTCTAGATCTCTAATGAATAATTCCCCTTTTGTTATCAAGCGTGCTGCTATATGTGAGATGTGTTTGAGAGAAAAGTATTGAGCAGACCCTGTATTTGGTAAGGATATGGAACAGCATTCCCCATCCTGTTGCCCTCCAGGTGTTTGAGATGACAAGTCCCAGCATTCCTGACCATGGGACATACTGACTTGCAATGATGGGAGTTGTAGTCCAACACCTTTGGAGGGCACCAGGTTGGGGAAGGGCTGTTCTAAACAAAAAAAGAGAAGTAGGTGGCCCTAAGTTGTTTGTTATCAGTTTTCCACAACCTCACAGTCACCTCTGCACATCATATTCTCCATCCTGTCCTCATGGTTTATCTGCTTTGGGAGAATGAGAATTTCACTTGCACTTTCTGCCTCCTTAGGGAGGATGTGGTGTTAAGGCTTGTGAGCCTTAACTCCCAATTTCCCTGTTTTTTGGTGCTTGGTTGGAAACTGTAGAGCCTTAACATTGTTTTTGTAAACCGTAGGTTTTTTGTTTAATGAATTTCATGGCTTTGTGTAACGGATGACACAGTTGACAACCAAGCCAACGTCATCCAGGATGTTACACCATCTTGACATCCAATATAAAATCAAAGCTAGTGTTATGTGTTGAACTCACTTTTAAAATGAATAAATCAACCAAAATGCTTGCATCTCCCTCATTTTTAAAGATAAAGAGATGTAACCTGGCATCATGGTAGCTTTTAAGTAGGGATATAGCTATGTCAAGTTTGAAGCAGATCCGTTCATGCCTTGATTTTTAGGAATTTTTTAAAATTCAAACAGAAATCTCTTTGGGGTCTAGGACCTTGAGCAGTACAAGTTTAAAAAATGAAAGTAAAGCTAAAGAGATGAAACTTGGTACCATGGTAGCTCTGAAGTAGGGATTTAGCCATGCCAAGTTGAAAGCAGATCTGTTCATCCCTTGATTTTTAGGATTTTTTAAAACTTCAATTAAATTTTTTTAATTAACTAAAATGCTTACAATTGCATGGTAGCTCTTAAGTAGGGATTGAGCCATGTCAAGTTGGAAGCAGATCTGTTTATGCCTTGAGTTTTAGGAATTTTTTAAACTTCAAATATAATACTCTTTGGGGACTAGGGCCTTGAGCAGTACATTAAAAAAAAAAGAAATTAAAGATGAAGAGATTGGTTCATGCCTTGAATTTTAGGAATTTTTTTGAAGTCAAACTTAAAAAAAAAAAATCCTTAAAATCAAGGCACGAACCGATCTGCTTCCAACTTGGCATGGCTCAATTCTAGGGTGACCACTAGGGTGTGGTGTAGTGGCTAAAGTGTTAGACTGGGAGCTGGGAGATCCGGGTTCTACTCTCCACTCGGCCATGGAAACCCATTGGGTGACTTTGGGCCAGTCGCAGACTCTCAGCCCAACCCACCTCACAGGGTTGCTGTTATGAGGATAAAGTGGAGAGGAGGAGGAGGATGTATGCCGCCTTGGGTTTCTTGAAGGAAAAAAGGCGGGATATAAATGCAATAATAAATAAAAATTTAAAAACTGTCAGGATTTCCCCAGATTTCTCCTGGTTTTTGTTCTATTTTATTCAATAGTCTATAGTGACCTGGAATTACACACTTTCCCCTTTAAGGCCACCATTAGCGTGGCAGGGGGGAATGACATGCTTTCTGGAGGTGTGTCATTCTCTCCCACTGCTCCAATCAAGGCCTTAAAAGGGAAAAACGTGTCATTCCCAGACATTATAGAAAAGGGCCTGATTGGAGCAGTGGGGTGGGGTGAGAATGACATGCTTTCCCCTCCTCCGCTCCAATTGGGGACTTTAAGGTGGCCCCAGAAAGCCATTTTCCTGCCCGCCCCCCACTAAGTGTCCTCTTTTTTGGTTTCCCAAATATGGTCACCCTACTCAGTTCTTGCACAGGCTGCATTTCCATCCTTAGATATTTACTCAAAAGTAAGACCCATTGAATTTCCTTGGTTCTTGAAAAGCAACACACTTGCTTTTAATTTGCCAGTCTCAGCATGCTATGTGTGCTATGAATGCCTGCTCTGTCTGTCCCTATAGTTTCCTGCAAGGTCCAGCCAGGGAAGCCAGTAAATTAAACCCAGGGGTGGAGGGTGGGATTCCCTCAAGTTCATCTGACAACAGGTGCTATAGAACATGGACCTTCCAGGAGTGTTGAGGCTGGATTTCTGGCAGACCCAGCCAGGCAACTTTATGGCCTGTTAGTCCCTCCATTTGGTAGCCCGCAGAGCACCTGCCTCATAAGGCAAATGGCCACATGAGAACTGTTATTATGGCCTGCTACTTTGTTTGTCTTTAGTAGCCTGTGGTCCAGATCTCTTCAGGAGGGGGAATAGTGTTATGTGGTTGGGGTCAGTCTAAATTATCTCCAGGGGTCCCTTACTCAGTGCCTCTGATAGCAAAGAGATTGAGGATTTTCCCCAACTCTGTTACTCTTGAAGTTACTAGGCCTGTTGAAAATAGATTTTATAACATAAGCATGAAAACAGTGAATACCCCTTTTAACTTGTTAAACCAATGAAAACATGCCACACAAGAAGTCTTAAGATATGAATGGTTTATAAAGAAAAGTAAATGCAAAAGAACATCAGATACAGAAGTGAAATCGGAAACATTACTATTAGTAGTAGTATCCTGCCTTTTGTCCAATGCTGGGCCTCGGGGCAGCCTTACAAAACTAAAACATATACAGCTAAAACCTATAAATAGAAATATACAAAAGTTAAAAATATAATTAAATACTTTTTAATATTAAAGCATTTAAAACATTTAAAATACATAACAATTTAAAAGTCAAAGGTATAGACAGAGGTCCAGATTATTTGCCAAAGGCCTGCTGGAACAAAGAAGGCATTGTCTGTCTCCAAAAACACATCAAGGAGGGAGCCAGTGTAGACTGCAAGGATTAGAAAGAAAATGCATGTGTACACTATGCAAAATACACAACAGTTTAACTGTTTCTAAACCTTATTAGAAAAACAGGGTGACTAGGCCGAAACCAACGTTGTAGGCCCAGAAGCACTTTGAAAGGTTTCAACATTGTACTTAAAACTTACACCTGCCCAAACTAATTAAATGAAGATAGCAGCATGGACCAAACTCTTAGAAAAGAGGGAAGGAGCACACTGTGTGTGTTTGGGGTGGGGGGATTGAAAGTGATGTATAGCTCTTCCTATTCCCAGGAGAGATCTGAAGATCAGGTTATCGTGGATCCAGAGGAACCATACCCTGCTTCACCAGGGAGCAAAAGAGCAAACTGGCCTTATGAAGATAGCCCAACTTACTCTCAGAGCCAAAGGAAAGCATGTGCCAGAAGAGAAAAGAGAAACTCTTCTTCTTCCCTCAAAAGGTCTGTGCTAGAGGCAGAGGCCATTTCACCCACCCACCCCCAACATTCTAAGGCAGGAGGGAGCGGGGAGAGCGACGCTACTGAGCGTGTCTCACGCTATGAGGGAAGAAGGCCTCCTCATTGACTTGAATGAGAGGTTAAAATATTCCTTAAAAATCATCCGAAGGGAATTTTAAAAAAACGAAAAGCTTTCCACCAACTACAGGAGGAAGAAGACCCCACCACTGGATTAATTAATAAGGCTCTAGAAATTATGCAAATCGTGAGCACAAAACTCGCAAACCCAAAAACATTTGACAAAAGCAGGGAGACAGGTTTGTGTTCCTTTTCTACCTTAAACTGCTCTCCTTCCCTCAATCTTTCACCAATCTTCTTGAAATTTTCAGGTAATGTAAAACAAACATTTCTTTCTAGCACCTGTAAATTTCAGAAAGATTGGTGAAACATTTTCGATTTTATGGCTGTTAGAATGACCCCCCCCCAATTATCACTTTAACATAGCGGAATGTGTTTTTTACTGACAGCCCTTAACAATGGAGGCACGACTGTTCCTCCATTAATATGATGCATAAGGAAAATGGCAAAGGAGAGTCATATATTATTTTCTTCCTCAGTAGCAAATATATATTTTAAACCAAATTAACTGAGTCATCGATTAAAGGTCTGATGATAATAAATAAATAAATAAATAAATAAATATTGCATTGGTGGACATCCCAAAAATGTGTCTAGTGAAGTTAGAACACTCAGCATGCTGGTGTTTAAAATCTAGCACCTAAATTTCACATGTATGTGTGTCTCTGGAGAGGCCAAATAATACTATAAAGCAATTTGCCTATAGTATCTTGCTGTTATTATATTATTCTTATTAATTACATTTCTATACCACCCCCTAGACGAAGTTCCTTGGGTGGTTTATGAAAGATTAAAACATTAAAAATGGATATAGAAACTTTAAAACCATAAAAACGTGAAACGGCCAGCATACGCTAAGACAACATACATCTAAAAACAACTTTTGAGCTGTCAGCCAAACCTAAAAGCAGATCTGGGATTGATTAAAACTCATCACATGCTTCTAAATGCCTAGAAAAAGAGAAAAGTATTGACCTGGCGCTGAAAGGATAACAATGTTGGTGCCAGGCAGGCCTCGTTGGGGAGAGCATTTCATATTTAGGGGGCCACCATAGAGAAGGCCCTCTCCCTTGTTGCCATCCTCCGAGCCTCCCTCACAATAGGCACCCGGAGGAGGTCCTTAGATGCTACAGCAAGGAAAAAAAGGATATTATACCCTGATATAATATCCCCTTTTCCCGTGTGTGTTGTGTGTTTTTTATTGTAAGCCTGCAGGCAGGGGCTCTCTTATTTACTGATTGATTGTAAGCCACTTGGGGGGGGGGGTCTTTTCTGAATGAGAAGCCAAATAAAAATACTATACAATAAATAAATAAATAAATAAATAAATAAAGAAAGAAAGAAAGAAAGCAGATGGGAGGCTGAGGGCAAGGGCTGCATGGGGAATTAATGAGAAGCCAAATAAAAATACTATACAATAAATAAATAAATAAATAAATAAATAAAGAAAGAAAGAAAGAATAAATAAATAAATAAATAAATAAAGCAGATGGGAGGCCGAGGGCAAGGGCTGCATGGGGAATTAATGAGAAGCCAAATAAAAATACTATACAATAAATAAATAAATAAATAAATAAAGAATAAATAAATAAATAAAGCAGATGGGAGGCCGAGGGCAAGGGCTGCATGGGGAATTAATGAGAAGCCAAATAAAAATACTATACAATAAATAAATAAATAAATAAAGAAAGAAAGAAAGAAAGAATAAATAAATAAATAAAGCAGATGGGAGGCCGAGGGCAAGGGCTGCATGGGGAATTAATGGTGGAAGTGAGAGAGAGAAAGGAGGGATGCCCTGCCCTGTAGTTCAGTCTCTCTTTTCAGGTTTAGCAATGGATATTAGCCATGACAGCTAAGTAGAACCTCCACGTTGAGAAAGAGTATACCTTGAATATCTGTTGCCTCTAAGCCCTCCTTGTGGGCTTCCTGGAGGCATCTGGCTGCAGGAACTAAGATGGAGATTGTTCTGATCCACCAGGGCTCGTCTTTAGTGTCCTCATGTTAAAATAAATGGAATCATCATTCCAAAATGGCTTGCCTGGCTCTGCCCCTTGCAGAAGTGATGGCCTCTCCTCATTTTCTCCTTAAGGGAGGTTGCCAGAACCAAGTGTTTTCATCCACTCCGTGAACGGGCCCTGCAACATCACCTTACGTTGTGCTGTAACAGGAGGAGGGGATGTGAGTTACACCTGGACAAACGCTAAAATTGAGTGCGGTTCTTTCCAAGGATCCAACTTTGCGTCTCACTCAGAAGCCCCAAAATGGCTCCTTGGACTACACCTGCACCATATGGAACGAGGAGAGTGAGAACTGCAGGACCGTTTCTCTGAGGGACCACTGCCGCAGTGAGCGCTGTGGCCATCTTGAATTTTCGCAGGATAGAAGCCGACCCCATGTCGTTCCATTTTTATAAAACAGACTATAAGCCTGACCATTAGTGTTGCCCATGGCATCCTGTCTGTCCATGAACTCCACTCCTCCCCTTTCTAATTATTGGCTAAGTGCCTGTGATATCATGGAATGTTCACACCCAGGTGGCATCCCTCACCTCAGAGCCCTGCCTCTTTTTCCCGTCTATGCCTTCTTTGCCCACATAACAACAGGGAGAAAGGCTTGTTTCAAAGAACCCAGACTGCAACTGTACATTAAAGAGTTCAGGGATGCAGGGATTTGTTTTGTTTTTAATTTTTAATCTTAAAAACAACAGTTCTGGGGAGATTACTTCAAAGGAAAACTATGTGATGGGTAGGTGTCAACCCATTTCCTATCTGGTCCTTCTTCTTCTTGAAATCATCCCGCACTCAAACAGCTATTTACCTATGGAGGTAAATATAGCCTGCATGGATTATGCATGCCAGTATTATTTTTTCCCTAGTTATCTGGAGGAACCCAGAATTCATGGCATACCAAATCTCCATGCTTGGAACTCTGGATATGCTGCTTTGCCCTTCTCAGACTTCTAACAATTTACCAGGCTGATCTCAATGGCATAGGTGTGCACAAAGGGTGTGCCGGGTGTGCTCAGGCACACCCTAATGTCTCAAGCAATAAGCACTGAATTGAGGGGGCCATTGAGTAGGGATCCAGAGGGGGATCCAGACACAACGAGAACAGTCTTCCGGCTGTTCTGCTGCCGCTGCCCCCCTCAACAGCACGCCGTTGCTCCTGGGAGCCTATCTGCCAGGAGCCATGCTTCAAAGAGTCCAGGGCAGGAGGAAGGACCCCCGAAGGCAAATATTGCCTCATAAGCCCCTCCTCCGGCCAGTGTCACCACAAAGCCTCACCAATACTGGGGCTTGAGGAGAGTATCCTCATTCCCCACCACCACCTCTCACCAGTGGCCCTCCCGTGGTCAGGCAAGCCAAAGGCGGAGTGTCTACAGTGTTTAATAAATAAATGAATAAAAATAATGTCCTTTATGATTGAGTATTCAAGAAATATTTGCCTTTAAAAAATATAGCCCTGGGTGAACACCCTAATCAAATGTGCTGTGCACACCTATGCTCAATGGTCTTAAGGACTAGAATCGTGATTTACAAGGCAATGTTATGCATGTCTACTCAGAAGGATGTCCCATTGAGTGCAATAGAACTTATTCTCAGGATTAAACTTTCATTCTTAAGAGGTTGCCTGCCCGGGCCTGTAGTTAGTGTATGCTGCACCCTTGAGCTGCTTATTCAGCCCACCTAAGCATTTTTTTAAACCAAAGAAGAGGCTCTTGCATTTGTGGCATGAAACCTTCCACTTTATGATCCAGAGCTTGTTTTTAGACTAGGAAAAATGATGGTTTAAAAATGCTGTTTTTTAAAAACCAACACTCAGCAGTGTCTGGTCCTGAAATGGTAATGGTTGTCCAACAGCCACACAGCTAGCGGCTTGCCTTGATGGTGTTGCATCCATGTCGCTTTCCCCTAACCCACAGTTTCACTCCTGTGGGGTTGCGCTGGATAATCCCCACCCCAAGGAGGGAGTGTGGGGTTTCTGGCAGTCATCTGGGTACTGGAGCTGTCCCCTTGCCTCCCCCCGCTTACATCCTGGCTTCCGTCAACCAATCAGAGGTCGCCTTCAGCCAGGGAATGCCTCTGCAATGAAGCTGGAGCGCGGTTAGATGGTGGGAGGGCCATATTTGCCTCACTCCACCCAAAACCTCATAGTAAGTTCCCGACTTTACTCGCAGCTTCGCAGCAAAGCTCTGCGGTGGCTGCGAGGTGAATGCTGCATCGTATAACTGAAGCAGCGCCACCATGCAGCCATCGCGGGGCTTTTAAAGTGTATAGACAGCCCCCTAATTCTGTCCTCCAAGTATTCTCTCGGATTGAGGTTGGATTTTTCCAGATCACTGCCATCCTTTTTTAAAAGTTATGAAAATATGTATCAACAGAATAGGTTTATAATCAACAAAATTAACAAGAATGTAAGCTATTATATAAAAGATGAATTCTGTGTAAAGCAAAATGCATCAACAAAAACAAAATAACCGGAATGTATAGCAATATGTATGGATGAATATGTCCTGGAAGACAAGGGGTTTTCATTCATTTCTTTGATGCTCCTCCTGGAAATGAGGCAGCTCCACCTAGTGAGGAATCCTGGCATAGCCCTGAAAGGCCAACAACACCATTTTAAAAAGCAAATCAAGAAGTGTTATGCACACTGTAATCCAAAAATAATTAAATGAGCACCATAGCGCCTTCAGCACCATTTTCTCAGTGGAGCAGAGGAGTACAAATCAATCAATAGATCGATCGATCAATCAATCAATCAATCAATCAATCAAAGAAACAAACAAATGCTCTCCCTTCCTCCAAGTCAGGACTTAACATCAAATTAGTATTTAGAGCCAAATATTCACATACATTACTGGGGCCTCCTAATTCTAGTTCAGTGAAAGGAGATGTTTAGGCTGTCCAGCAAATGTTGCCACAAAAACATTATATATGAACTCCGAAATGTAATTTCATTTGGAATGTGCTGCTCATTAATAATAATAATAACAATTTATTTCTTACCCGCCTCTCCGTCTGGATCGAGGTGGGGAACAACAACACGATAAAATACATAAAACTGATTAAAACATGATACATATTATTAAAACTGCATAAAAAATCCTAAAACATCCTAAAAACATCCTTAAAACATTCTAAAATTCCACTGGATATGCCTGCTGGAAGAGAACAGTCTTTATAGCTTTCTTAAATTCTAAAAGACTGTTAAGTTGACGAGTCTCCTCCGGCAGGTCATTCCACAGTCTGGGAGAGGCAGAAGAGAAGGTCCTCTGGGTAACGGTTGTCAGCCTAGTCTTGGCCGACTGCAGTAAGTTCTTCCCAGAGGACCTGAGCGTGCGGGGTGGATTGTATGGGAGAAGGCGATCCCGCAGGTAACCTGGACCCAAACCATGTAGGGCTTTAAAGGTAATAACCAACACTTTATACTTCGCCCGGAAACTAATTGGCAGCCAGTGGAGCGATTTTAAAGCTGGCGTAATATGGTCACCCCTAGATGTACCGGTGACCAACCTGGCTGCCATATTTTGAACTAGTTGAAGTTTCCAGACTAGGCACAGAGGTAGCCCTATGTACAGCGCATTGCAGAAGTCGAGCTTCGAAGTTACCAGTGTGTGCACTACCATCTTTAGGTCTTCCAACTCTAGGAAGGGGCGCAGCTGGCGTATCAGCCGAAGCTGATAGTAGGCACTCCTGGCCGTCGCATCTATCTGGGCTGTCGTTTGGAGCGACGGATCCAGGAGCACCCCCAAGCTGCGAACACAGTCTTTCAGGGGGAGTGTAACCCCATCCAGAACCGGTTGACACACCTCCAAACCCAGGTTGCGGCCTTTGACAGCAAGCACCTCCGTCTTGTCTGGATTCAGCTTCAGTTTGTTTTTCCTCATCCAGCCCATTACCGCTTCCAAGCATTCATTCAGAGGAGACACACTATCCTTAGTTGGCGCTGTTATCGAAGGCATAGAGAAATACATTTGGGTGTCATCAGCATACTGATAGCACCCCGCCCCATGCCTCCGGATGATCTCTCCCAACGGTTTCATATAAATGTTAAACAGCATTGGGGAAAGGATGGCACCTTGCGGTATGCCACACAGCAGCTCCTTCTTTGCAGAGCAGCTATCCCCAAATATCACCATCTGGAACCTGCCTGAGAGGTAGGACCGGAACCACTGAAGCACAGTGCCCCCGATTCCCAATCCCCTCAGGCGTTCCAGAAGGATACCATGGTCGATGGTATCGAAAGCCACTGAGAGGTCCAGAAGTACCAACAGGGACACACTCCCCCTGTCAATACTAAGGTGTAGATCATCCACTAAGGCAACCATAGCAGTCTCAACTCCATATCCCGCCCTGAAACCAGTTTGAAATGGGCCTAGAAAATCAGTGTCATCCAAGATTACTGGGAGTTGAAAGGCAACCGCCCTCTCGATCACCTTGCCCAAGAATGGAAGGTTTGATACCGGTCTGTACTTATTAAAGTCCAGGGGATTCAGGGAGGGCTTCTTTAGAAGCGGCCGTACCACCGCTTCTTTTAAACATGATGTTAAAGTCCCCTCCCTGAGAGATGCATTAATAATATATTGTAATTGCGATCTAACCGCATCTCCTCCCTGGACGACCAGCCATGAAGGACAGGGATCGAGAGGGCAAGTCGTCTTCCTCACTCGTCCAAGCAGCTTGTCCACGTCCTCGGTACTCACCAACTGAAACTGATCCAGTGTAATTCTACTCGCGGAGTCGCTGGACACTCCATCGTCAGCCTCTGCTATAACGACGGCATCTAAGTCGGCTCTTATCCGAGAGATTTTATCTGTGAAATGATCGTTAAAGGCATCACAGCGAACTGCCGAAGGCTCTAAAATCGGATTCAGGGGGGAAGGTGCCCGGGTTAGACCCCTCACCACCCTGAACAGTTCCGCTGGATGCGAATTCGCAGACGCAATGCGCGCAGAGAAGAAAGCTTTCTTCGCTGCACGTATTGCCACCCCATTGTCCTCTTCTTCCTACGTTACAGATCCTCCTCCCCTCAGTCAAGGACTCTCTGCATCCTTTTACGCTAAATACATCATCCCACCTTTGATAGTTCTTGTTCTGTTGCTGGGACTGTTCTTCATGTACAGACGAAAGAGAGGAGGAGGTAAGACATCGCAGGTCATTTCCTTAGCAAGGAAGCGTGTGTTTTTGGAACTCCATGGAATTTATTCTTCTCTAATTTAACTCTTGTCTTTTGGAATAGCTGCCTGCCTCACGCCAAAGTCAACCTGAAAAGTTGGCTCCTTACTGTTTTACTCCCCTCCCACTAGCTGTATTCCATCTCAAAGGCTAGAGAGAGATGCCCAGCTATCAAGGAACCTTACTGCTCTTTTGCTGAAGTCCTGGTCCACACAGTCGTCCAGAGATAGCCCTGTTCACAGAAAATCTAGAGAGCCCAGAACAAGAGTCACACTGACAATGGTCCCCTTCTCACCAAGGCTGGGCTGTGAGCCTTTGGTTGCAGGGAAGTTTGCACCCTGGTCACCTTGAATGCTCATGAGCGTGCTAGGCCATCACACTGACTCAATTGGGGTTGGAGGTTTCCATACAATATAGACTCAAACGTGCAGGGATCAGGTGGGTTGCTAGGTATTCACTGAAAATCCACGAATATGAGAATGGTACAGCTATATGGTTATGAGCTAAATGTCAAAACCTTTCTCTTGAGGGGAGCCCCTTTTGTGGGCAGAAGGTAGGTTAAATAGTTTAAAAATTAAAGATTAACTGTATTTCAACCGCTGAAAAGATTACTGTCCCAGATCCAGTTTTTCCAACTCATTGCAATGTCTTGGACAGCATGCACACCACATTTTAATTTTCTAAAGGGTGTGCAATGACCCCTGCCATGCTGATACCTGAGCAAGTCAGTTGGTCCCAATTGTCTTTATGTAACTCACACAACAATGATGCTCGCGGAAGGGTGTGCCTGGAGGGAGACGAGCAGAGCAACCTGGTGGGCGGGTGGGCATGTGCTACCTCACAGTGCGCTCACATGCATTGCACCCTAACCTGAATGGGCCCCACTTGGATGTCGTGCTGTAGCATCCACTGGCCAAGACTGACAGTTCTCCAGTGCAAATTCAAGCACCTGAGAAAAATATTGTGCTCCGCCCAGTAGACTGCTTGATTAAAGTTTTAATTGGATGCTCTTCCATTCTTCAAGGACTTAAAAATGGATGCATTCTATTTTTAGACCTTTCCCTGTCAGCTCTAGAAAAGAAATACTGCTATTATCGGGGGGAAATGCACACATGCTCATAAAAGAAATTTACTCCATGTATTAAATTACCCCTTCTTTTTTTGACACAGGAAGCCACAGCAGCACGGCATCCATCTATGAATCTTCAGGTATGAGAATGTGCAAGCGAGGCTATTACTCATCATACCTGTGAGCTTTTCAAAGGGCAGCTAACAGTGGTGGAACCCTACATTTAGATTACTAAGCATCTACATTGCTTCACTTCTTCCAGAAGTGTTGGTCTGCTGTACTTTAAAATGACCCTTCACTATATTTTAGTGGCTTTGATATCATTCTTTTTTAAAAACTGATTTTAAAATTGTTGTTGTTGTTGCTGCTGCTGCTATTAAGTTACATTCTTTTTTTCCATTGGCTGCATAGCATTTGTTTTTATTATGCCTGTAGACCTGAAAGTTTTGGCTACAGGTTGACTCATAAATGAAATGAATAAATAGCAGCAAATGCATACCACGTAGCCCCTTGAAAAGGGCTCCAGATACATTATACCAATAATCTTCATGAGAACTTCTGTAAAGCAGGCAAGGATTTACACTCCCGAATTGTGGGGAGAAGATACTCAGAGCTGAGGCTTGGTTCTCTAATCTTGGACTCTGATTTGCAGACTCTGACAATGAGGAAGACCCTGCTGAGGTTGCACGGCTGGACCCTTCCCATGAGGTAACTTGGTCTTGTAGTTCCCTGTGACAGGGATGGAAGGCCAGCTTCCTTTCGAAACGTGCCCAGTCCCTTGGGTAGTACTGTGGCATCATGGCACTTGGCCAATAAGAGATGGGACATCTTTGAGCATGAATGAAGGCCCTAGAGGGATGTGACCAGGGCTGCTTGGCCGCCATCCCAATTTCACTTGAGTGGCATTCATTTTAAACTCGCTTGCGACTGGTTCTCTTTCAGCATGGCTGTCGCCAGGGTGCCCATTGCCATGAGGTGACTCTTTGCCCTTTCTTGGCTCTTCCTCTTCAGTCTTTCTGGCTTTGCCAGTCCTTCTAAGTAAAACAAAACGATATTTGGCTGACTTCCAGCACAAGAAAAGGCTGGGGATGTTCGTGCTTCCAAAGCTCTTGGCTTGACACCAGGTGAACCATTCCAATGTGACTTCCATGTTTCTTTTCCATGTACGGCTTTGTATTTCTTTTGTTCTTCCACTGCAGGCCTTCACAGCAATTCCTGAGGAGGCTCTGCAAGTGACGGAAGCATCACCCATCAACGAAGACCAAGCCGTCTTGGGTACGCAGGATCAGCCTCCAAGCCAAACATGATTTTTGCTTCAGACTTCGGTTCAGGCTCTCATATCGCCCCGTTAAAGAAGTCTTGGGGTATGGAGCTGGGAAAGACCTTTTGACCGGACACCTTGGAGAGCAACTCCTAATCATAGTAGATAATACTGGAGACAGACCAACTCATGATAAGGAAATGTCTTGTCTCTCTTTACTATTTAATTCTCTAAGATATACAGGAAAAGTTTGGACTTCAATAACCAGAGAGGGTCATCCTAGGCCTCTTGATACAGGGCAGCTGAAAGCTTAAAGGCACACACAACAGGATGCTTTGGCTCTTCCTCTTCCTCTTCCTCCTCCACTACTACTACTACTACTACGGTCATTCTTCTCTTTTACTACTTGGACTCACCACCACTCTAATTTGTGCCCTGATAGTTTCTGAAGTTTTCAACAGTTCTTAATTGTGGCCTTGTTTTTTTTAGTTAATTGTAAAGTAGAAATGGCAGGCTACACCCACCAAGAAGCATCCCCAGGAGGGTGACAGATCTTTGGGGTAAGAGCTGTAGAAGCTGGTGGCTCCGATGGCAGCGGATCAGTGAATCTGCTCCAGGTTCCAGTCAAAACTATCTGCCCCTCTGACATTGCAGCCACCCAGCCTCCACCAGATAAGAGGAAACATTCGCTTAAACCAGGGACAGGAAATAAAGTTGGACTGGAGCTCCCATCTTCCTCTGCCGTTTGCTATGCTGGCTGGGGCAGATGGGAGTTGCAGCCCAGCATCTCGAGGGCCACGTGGCCCCTCCCCTGGTTTAAACAAATGTCACAAATTCATAGATTTAAGCTTTCAAAACTTTTAAATCCAACTTCCACACATGCAAACTGTGCTCCTTTATCAGGAATATTTACACAAAGCACTAAACTCACATCCCTACAAAATACAAATAGTGCATTTTCTTGCTGAATTATAATTAATTCTGTTCTTAATTAATTACCGTTCTACATTATAACCTTAACCGCACCATTGTTCCACCTCTTCCTGTGTGTCAGGGGCTGTCACCACCTTCCTAAGAAATCACAGGTCCAACTTCTGCCTTTGCCTTTGAACTTTGGGTAATGCGAGCTGCCCTGTTCGAGTTGTCATCCGCCTTCAAGATTTTGCTCCCTCGCCAGGGACACTACAAGTTAAACCTCCCAGTGCAGCAGGGGATGTATTTTATCTCTTGTGGTACTATGCCCAAATTGGTGCCCTCCAGATATTTTGGAGTACAGCCCCCATCATTCCCAGCCCACATGGCCAGTGCAAGAGTTACAATCCAACACACCTGGAGGCCACCAGGTTGGGAAAGGCTGCTCCAGGGCAAGCAAATGCTTGCGTAGGAGCACACTAAGGCACTGGGCAATTCAGGGCCCAGATTCTCACATGCTAGTGAGGCTACCTGGTGGTCCTGCCCCCTGCTTGCTGTGCAGATGATGAGCGTGAAAGGGGCCCTTGCATACTTACAGATATACAGGAGTGTCTTCATTATGTGTGCGTGTAAAAACACATTGGCCCACCCCCACCATGTGGTTGGAAGGCATCTACATCAGTAGGCATGTAACATCCCTTCTCATGCTCACCAAATGCACAGCTGCTATGGAGCGTAGCCAGCAGGCCCCTGTATATTTTAGCATGTGTTTTTCAACATAAAGGCCAAAAGGAGGAACTCCCTCTTGGATGTTATACCAGTGCAAAACAAGTGATAGAAGAGTAAGCACAGGCAAGAAGGGCAGCAAAGGCCTCAGACTTTGGGTGGGGGATTCTTGGGCAGTGGTCCTTACTATGGGAAAAATGAGGTACAAAATTGTGCCTGGTGTGGAGAATGTGGACAAGGAGATATTTTTCTACCTCTCATCATACTAGAGTCCAATGGGGTCATCCCATGAAGCTGATTGGTGGGAGATTTAGGAAAGATAAAAAGGACTTCTTCACATAGCGCAGAGATAAGCTATGGAATTCACTACCACAAGGTGTAGTGATGGGCACCAATTTGGATGGCTTAGCAAGGAAGTTGGATAAATTCCTGGAGAAGGCTATTTCATAGAATCATAGAATACTAGAGTTGGAAGGGGCCTATAAGGCCATCAAATCCAACCCCCTGCTCAATGCAGGAATCCACCTTAAAGCATCCCTGACAGATGGCTTTCCAGCTGCCTCTGGAAGGCCTCTAATATGGGAGAGCCCACCACCTCCCTAGGTCATTGGTTCCATTTTCGTACTGCTCTAACAGTCAAGACATTTTTCCTGATGTCCAGCTGGAATCTGGCTTCCTGTAACTTGAGCTCATTATTCCGTGTCCTGCATTCTGGGATGATCGAGAAGAGATTCTGGCCCTCTTCTGTGTGACAACCTTTCAAGTATTTGAAGAGTGCTGTCATGTCTCCCCTCAATGGCTACTAGTCCTGATGGCTCTGTGCTACCTCCAGTATCAGAGGCAGCAAGCATATATATACCAGTTCCTGGGGAACATGGGTGGGAGAACGCTGTTGCACAGTGTCCCTGGTCGACAGCTTGTAGGCCACAGTATGAACAGAGTGCTGGGCTAGATGGACCCTTGCTCTTCACGGCCCTGAAATACTGGAGTATAAAATCTCATGTACAAATGTGCATAACCAAATCTCTATAGATACGCCATGGATAAAAGACTTTCAATGTGTGCTTGTTGACAGACAGCTTTTTAAGACAGATACTGAATTCCTCTCTAAACTTTCTCAGTCTGCTGCCAACCTGGCTTAAAGGTGTCTCCTTTCATTTCCATTAATCTGCACCTATGATTCAGGGCTCTTTCCCTTCCCCTCCTTTTCCACACACACTTTGTTTTGCATTTTAAAATCTAAACCCCTGTAAGGGACAATCTCTCAAAAAATACAATTTATTTGAAAATGAATCTGCGACATTTGTATTTTATTGCACCCCCTCCCTTCCAAAACTGAGTTGAGTCTTTGGACGGAACACAACTGTCTATTCATCATGCCAGAGTCCTGGCGGATGCTGGGATTGATACACAACACCCGACTGGTGTGCAGTGCATTGCAAACTTCCTTGCTGCTTTTTCACTATATGGTGTTGGACTACAAATCCCATTATCCCCAGTTAGCAGTCATTGATCATACTTGTTGGAGATGCTTGGAGTTGTAGTCAAACACAGTTGGCAAAAGCTGCTGGCATCTCTCGTTTGGCTACAAGTGATTGAGGGGAGGGGGAGTTGGAAAGCCAACATCACATTTTTACACCATCAAAAGAGAGGAACGATTCCTTGGAAAACACACCATCCTGCCCCAAATCAAATGGTTCTGCGATGACAGCAAAGACAGGGCAGAAGGAACGCTGCACTAGAACAGTGACGATTTTGCCACATAGCCACTGTGTTCAGTGATCCGGCCCTTATGTTGATTGCTTTCCTACCCCACCACCTCAGGGGCCTGTAATGGTGTTTAATTAACCAGTTAATGCATTGGCTGGTTAGCCCTGCACTCTGGACTAAATGCAAGAGGAGCAGTCGGCAAAAGCTTTCATAAGAGGCTTTGTGGAGAGCCTCGCTCTTTGCCACTATGCACATAAGTACTCTGGTGTGCATTTTAAGAAGCATAAAAACAGCCATACCAAATCTGACACGGGCATTCACAGTACCAGAGCTTTGCCCTTGCTTTCACCCACGCTGACTCGCTTTCCACCTTCGAGTGTATCTCCCGTTTTTATCACAGCCACCTGTACCTTAATGATGCATTCATTACCAACCTGCTCTCCAGATGTGTTGGACAGCAATTTCCATAATTCCCAGCCAGCATGACCATTGGCTGGCACATCTGGAGAGCATCAGATTGAGTAAGGCTGGATGAATGCATCTGAACTGCTTGAATCCACTGATGGTGCAGCAGATTTGTTGCACTTCAAATTCCAATTTCACAAAGGAACTCTTGGAATGGCTTTGGACAGGTGTCCGTCTGGGAGCCTCAGGTCTCCATCTGTAAAGTTGATCTGTAGTCTTACTGCTAGCGGTCATTGCTCCCTGCTCCAGTCAGTAAATTGCCACTGCTTCCCTGAAGAGCCAGCCCCCAGGACCCAAATATGCTTCCTTATATTGCACTGAATAACCGGCTCTTATAACTTTGAGATGTTGTCAGATGCTTTTGGATTCCAACAAGGAATGTGGCTGGCCGAGCCATAAAGAAATAGCTCAACCCTACACTTCGCTTGCACATTTTTGAAGGGACGAGTAAAATAAAAAGAAACGAAGAAAAGGAATACCAGAAGTTCCAAAAGGGGTTTATTTATTTAAAAATGTACAGTTTTACTTCCTATATTTATGAAAAAAACCTTACTAACATTGCCATAATGCTTAGTACCACTGCAAACTGTAAAAACGAAATTTTATATATTAAAAAAAATTTACATTTTACAATTTTCTACACGCATGCACAAGGTTTTTCAACTCTGTCTTAAAAATAAAAACCAAACCAAAACCAAAATATTTTCCTAGATTCAGTGTGTTTTTGAGGCATTGGGGGGGGGGGGAGAGAATGGTCTATATTTTGCACTTTCAGTTCAAATGAGGGGTCTTATGTCAAAAGCACACTTGTGATAAAAGCCAACTGAGTTTTCTTTGTGATAATGTGAAATGGCAGTGAGGTCACATTATCTGGAAGGGCAGGACATGCACGGATTGACGGATCAAATAGGGTCTTGAATAGTTAGCACAAAGGAAAGGGGTGAAAGATTTCTAGCTTAGTTCTTCCAGGAGAAGCACCAAGTTCACCTGACTTGTGAGCATTTCCTGATATTTGGAGCTTTCATCATACGATGGCCCTCTGGAAGGCCGCAAAACCAGCTGGAGAAAATATCATCCAAGGCAAGCATTTTATTGTAACACGAATGGACGCTAGTGGATCACATGAAGCCCCTTTCTAAGTCATGGGAATGACCCAACCATTGGTCACGTGTCTGTTGCTCGAAGGTTCGTGCGAACAGAACTGATTCTTGCATTACTTTCTCTAGGGGTGAAAACGGCATTCCTGGATTTAAGAACAGCTGCGACCGGCTTGTGCCATTGTCGGGAGCTACGGAGGACACATCTCTGTGCAATAAACTTTCAAGGGGATGCTACATGGTGATCAGTCATCTGCTATAACCTTGGCAGAGGTATTAACATCCCCCGGTGCCAGATTAAGAGTGTGTGTGTGTGTGTGTGTGTGTGTCGTAAGCGAAGTCAAAAGGAGAGAGCGGAGGAGAAGCTGCCACGGGTTTAAGGTGGCAAAAGTAGCAGGTGGAAGAATATGAACTAAAGACAGAGAGGCACTCAGGAGATAGCAGAAATAAGAGGGGGCAGCTGCCCCCCCAAAATAGGGTAGCTCCACAAAGACCAGCCAGGGCAAAACTTCCCAGCAACGCAGATGAATCCTCATTTACAGGTGCCTCAAGGCCAGATCACACCTGAGGGTTTCCTCTATTCAACAGTGATCTACAACCAACCAACCACTGGTTACCAGTATGGGTCAAGAGCAATTATCACATTTGCACTTCACAGTTTTAGGTGCTTGCTTAAAACCATCGTGCGCTGAAGAGGCGTTGACTTGCCTCCAGCAAGGTTCTTACTGTGGCTTCATGGGACTTTATGGCGGGGGGGGGGGACAATACAGAACGCTCTCCCAATGCCCCCCCTTTAAGACAGGCAACAGCAGTGCAATCCTGCTAAAGTGAAGCACACCTATGGCAAAATAAGAGATTTAAGCATGTATTTAAATTTAAAATATGTGTGTACTATCTCTTTCAAAGTTTCCCAAACGAAATCGGGGGGGGGGGGGGGGAATTTAAAAGTGCTTCACTTTGGCTGGATCATGACCCAAGTATTAAAAAAGCAATTTTAAAAAACCAGGGCAAGAAAATGTAAAAATCACAGTGATGCAATCTGAGATGTCTCACCCAACATCCTCACCCCAAAGCCTTAAGCAGAACCACCCCCAAAAGAAGATATGGCTCCAAACAGCCTCCACGAACCACCAAGCAACAAAGATGCCATCTGTTTGAGAGCAACGTGGCCCAATTTTGTTTTTAAAAGAAGCATTTAAAACAATTAGAGAAATTGGAACTGCAGCACCACTGCCAAAGAAACAACCCCATCAGAAAAAACGTCTAAGGAATTCCTGTAACAAAAAGGATTTCTTCCAGAAAAGTTAACCCACAAAAGGGAAAATCCACATTTATGACACCAAAAGGACAAAGAGATTTACAGCCCACCGTGACCTCGTCCTTCCCAGTCAGCAGTGGCAGCCAGCCAATCAGCATCTTTGCTCTTGGATCTCTCAAAAGCACCAGCGGATGCTGGTGGAATTCATAAAGGTTTCAGGCCCTGATTGGGTGGCTGCAGGTGGCAACTCACGTGGCTTCCTTCCCCGCCTAGGGACAGGCTGCAACTTCACCTGACAGTGGATCGGTGGGTGGGCGGGCAGCAGAATGTCTCTAGAAGCTGTCGCTCCCTCCAAAGCTCTTCAAGATGGAGACAAGGCACCCTTTCCAAAGCAAACCTCACAGGCACACATGCCTGCACAGACGCACACACAAAGGCAGCTGCCTGTTTTCAAGAGCAAAGTCATGAATTGCTCACTTCTTACACTGGACAAAATTCTCCAACCAGTCTAAGGGAAGAATCCCATACCTGTTCTTTGTTCTGTTTTGTAAAAAAACCCGAAACCACAAGACGGTGAGGCCATGGAACAAAACCAAGATGGAGAACAAGGAAGTCCAAGAACTTTGCAATTCATGGCTTTTTGCTAAGGGCTTCCAAGAACTAACCCCCCCCCCCAACCTCCTGTAAAACCCTCACCAAAATGAACGGGAAAGCCAACTCTCTTGAGTATCTGCCTTCAAGTCAAAACAAGGCTCAAACCACAGAGACATCGAGAAGCAACTATTTACAACACACAGGATTTCTTTAAAAAGTACAAGAATCAGTATCTTTTTGTTTAAAAAAAGAAAAAGTCACCATTTTAAAACTTGACCAAAAAACTTCGTACATGTATCTTTTTTGTGTGTTTAGAAAGCTAAGCTGGACAAAGACACCAGAAAAAGTTAAAACAGGATGTTTGTGTACTGGACTTGCTAAAACCGGGAGGTCCAGCTGGGTTGTTTTTGCACGTGCTTACGTAGTGATGGAAAGTGTTTTTTAAAAAAATAGCAGCTACAGCCTACCACCAATAGGCATTTCTCTTTTATAACACTCCACAAAGTCTTGTGCAAGTCGAGTCAGAGCTCAGAGATGGAGAGAGAACAACAGCATCAGGCGACGCTTCCAAGGTCAGAGCTGTGAGGTTAGCCGGTTTGTATGTTGTTGTTGTTGTTGTTGTTTAAAAAAAAGAAAAGAAAAACAAAGGAGGACATTCAAAAAGGTTCTTTAAACCCAATGGCGTTTGGAGATGCTGGTGAAGACAGTGAACGGAATTAGCCCTTCGAATTTGGCACCGTAACTTTCAACCGTATCATTGGGGTGGGGAGGAGAGGAGATCCTTTCTGTCTGTAAACCTCCTGAGCTTCTGGAGGATTTCTAACAAAACTGGGATTTGAGAGCGTGGAAACTGGGAGGGGCGGGAAAGGGAGCGCCCCTTCCCCTCCCTTGGCACTGTGAAGAACTCGTGAGCGGGAAGGGACGGACAGACGGAGTGGTCAACGCCGACATCCGAAGACGCAGCAACACAAACGTAAACTCCAGGACGGCCTCCTGGCTCACTTGGCAACCTCCCCCAACCCCAAAGAGACAGATGTCGCGTGCCAGGCTGCTCCCCCTCACAGAAGGTTGTTCCCTGGCAGCCAAGCCCCTCAGCCCAGCTGCCGCTCACACCGAGGTCTCCGACTGAAGCCGCATCACAAACTTGTGTGATTTGGGGTCCACAAACTCCTCTGAGAGCTTGAAGAAGGGGATTTTCTTGGTGCTCACTACCAGGCTGAAGTCATGGCGTTTCAGAACAAAGACAACCCCATCCTTCAGGCCGTTGGTCACTGGCTCTTCACTGACCAAAGTCCACTGCTTGGCCAGCCAGCGGTCCTTGTGATACTGGATGGTGGGCCCAGCGGTCAGATATCGTTCCAGGAAGGCCTGCAGGGAAGGAAGAGAGGCCTTAGGAAAAAGGCAAGTGGGGGTGATATGATGGAGATGTACAAAACTACACCCGGTGTGGAGAAAGTGGATAGGGGGACATTTTTCTTCCTCTCCTATAATACTAGAACACGGGGTCATCCCATGAAGCCAACTTGTGGGAGATTCAGGAGATCAAGGACTTCTTCACATAGCACATAGTTAAACTATGGAATTCTCTACCACAAGGTGTAGTGATGGCTACCAATTTGGATGTTTTTAAAAGGGGGTTGGATAAATTCCTGGAGGAGGCGGCTATATCAGTGGCTACTAATTCTGATGGCTGTGTGCTGCCTCCAGGATCAGAGGCGGAAAGCCTACATATCCTGGGGAACATGGGTGGGAGAGTGCCACACTAGAGGCATTCAAGAGGCAGCTGGACATCCATCTGTCAGGGATGCTTGAAGGTGGATTCCTGCATTGAGCAGGGGGTTGGATTCAATGGCCTTAGAGGCCCCTTCCGACTCTACTATTCTATCATTCTTTGATTCTGTGTTGCACCATGTCCTGCTTGTGGGTCCCTGGTCGACAGCTGATTGGTCAATGTGTGAACAGTGTGCTGAACTAGATAGAACCTTGGTCTGATCCAGCCTCAGGGCTCTTCTTAAGTATGCCAGGAAACTATAATCCAGCTCAAAAGAGGCCGGAGCAACCATTATTTGGGAGCAAAAACTTCAATATCCAACGGATGCCGTCCTATAAGAAGTTCAAATATCTAACACCAGCCATGATTCTAAAAGCTCACAAATTGCACCACCAATTCAAGTATTTTAAAAAGCACACATGTGAAAGCCCTCCCTCAAGGAGCTTAGTGCTGAGCTGAAGTGCCCATCACCAACTTCACCACCCTATTTGGGGAGGGGGGCAGGATGTGGAGCAACATAGGCCCAACCAAACTGTACTTCCAATTCCAGCTGGTCTCGGGGCGCTTCTGTCATGCAGCTGTTTGCGGATGAGCAAAGAACTTTGGCCCAGCTCAAGCGCAAACCCCAACATCCAAAGCCAGTTATATGTTTAAGTTTGTTGGATTATGAAAAATATTTATACGCCCCACCTTTCGGTTGATCTTCCACAGTGGCTAACGAAGCAAATGAGTTCAGAATAACAACAACAACAACATCAAAATATAAACCCAACAATCTTTGTATTTGAAGCGTGAGGGCAAGATTTGTGTTTACTCTGTGGAGAACCTTTATAAATAAAAAACTAAACAGAAAAAATAAAAAAATAAAATAAAAATGAATAAAAAAACTCCTCAGCAACAGCAGCAACAGTTGGTTCATTATGCTGTGGCCAAAAGGAGTGCAGTGTGGGAATCCTGTGCCTCATGAGAGCACCAAAACCATGCCCATTATCCATAAGATGGGGCCATTCCACCAGCCCTGCTGAAAGAGTTACTTTTGTTTTCCTCTTCCCTCCCCGTTATTTTTTTCTTGTGTGTCATGTCTTTATTGGCAGGGACTGAGTGATTTTACTGATGATACATAAGCTCTTCTGGGAGCCCTTTTGGCCAATTAGCAGGCTAAAAAGACTTTGGCTGCCTCTACAAGAGAGGTTTAAAGCTCTTTCAAGGCGCTTAAAATTTTTTACCTCTACAAGAACGGAGTGCAAATCGGGCGTAGAGGCGCGTTATCTCTCCGATTATGCGCATTATCGAATGCGCATTAAATCGCGAGTTTTATTTTGCTCCAGCTGTTAAAGCGCATTTTGACTATGTGAACAAGCACTTATGCGCATTAGCTACTTGCAAAGCGCATTTTGGTCATCCGTTAATGCGCTTCGCCACCTCTCGCCGCCTCTCGTGCAGAGGTATTAGGTGTAAATGTGCTTCAGCGATTATGCGCATAATCGCCTAACCGGGTGCAAAAGCGAATCCTTGTAGAGGGGACCTTTGAATGGAAGAAATAATAAACAGTCATCAGGGGCAGAATATCTCCAATGCCAGGCACTGGGGGATCAGCAAACAGCAGGGGACGGACACCGTCATTGTGGGCGTCCGGCTGGCCATCAGGACACTGGCCTAGCCTTGGTCGGATCTTACAGGGCTCCACTACTCTACTCTAGTTCCTGCACTGAGCAGGTTGTTGGACTCAATGACCTAATTGGCCCCTTCCAACCCTAGGATTCCACTCAGTGAAGACAACACTGACACAGTACTAACCACGACCACAGGACCCTCACCCTAACACACGAGATTGCTACAGCATTTGCTGGCCAAGAACACCCCCCTCCTTCCCTAAGGCCTCCAATACCCTTCGCAGTTGGAGACCCTCCTCATCTCCTCACCTTGGGCGTCATGTCATGGGTGATGCAGAACTCCAAATGCTGCAGGATGCTCTCCATCGTGTGGTACGGCTGCTGCTTGGTGGTGCGCAGGTACTTCTGCATGGCCCGGGCCATAGAAGCGAAGATGGCCTGGGCTGCCTCTCGCGGGTCCATGATCTCCCGAGGGTTCTTCTGGTCCTCCTCCTGGAGTCGCTTGATGTGCGTGAAGGCCTCCTCCACAGCCACCACCAGCCTGTTGTGACAAGAAGAGGCACATGATCGTAAGCAGTGGATTGCAAAACTCCTTCTGCCACCCACCCCCTACCGCACCAGCCACTGCGAGGAGAGAATGGAGGAAGGAGGAAGCCAGACCATAATGCATTGGTTTGTGATACTGACTGGCTAGGTGCGACAGCACAGAATGTTCACCAACATTTCACCTTCTCAGGGAACAAAAGCTGTCAGAATATTTGCAATATAGCTTCTGTGAGGGAAGGGAAAGTTGTCCCTTTGGCTGGGATTATAGCCTCACGCAGGCCCTATGGGTGGGAGCAGCTTTGCGTGGCCAGCTGGGAAGATGTCCCAGGAGACAGAGCCTAGAAGCAAGAGGAGCAGAATATGTGATGGTCTGAGAAACCTAAGGGACAGATAGGTGCAAGAGGAGGAGGTTCGAGGCAAAACCTCATCTGGACTTAACCAGCTAATTCTCTGGCTGCAGGCTTCTATTGTCCAAAGGTCACCCTAAGTCAATTCAGACTCCAATTTGTGCACGTATTTGACAAGGAGGCGATTCACAACACAACAAGAGCCAGTGTGGTGTAGTGGTTAGAGTGTCAGACTGAGGCTCAGGAGATCCGGGTTCTGGCCTCCACTCGGCCATAGAAGCTCACCGGGTGACTCTGGGCCAGTCACAGACTCTCAACCCAATCTACCTCACAGGGTTGTTGTTGTGAGAATAAAGTGGAGAGAAGGAGGATTATATACGTTGCCTTGAGTTCCTTAGAGGAAAAAAGGCAGGATATAAATGCCATATATAAATGAAAACCAGGTTTTCCTGGGCTATTCCACTTCATCCTGTGGGTGCGGGAGGGGGCAAGCATGTTTGAACAGTCCTCAGTTCATGAAACAAACAGACAGCACACAGGGAGCTGGCACTTCAGGGCAAAAAGTAGCCTACAACTACGACCTGCTAATTTTTACATGAACAGTCATTTACACATTGTGTCACGGACATCGTGCCGAAGTAGGCAACACCTCACAGAGTAACATTGATGAGCAAAGATGACGGATCTGTTCCTCAAGGAGCCTATGATGCACATCCCATCGAGGCGGGAAGCCCAGCGTCTTCTCCGCGGTGGGACAACAGGCACAGATGCCCTGGGCGGCCCCTTTCCCGCTCGCCGGCCTTCCCGGGAGGACATACCTGGCCCTCCGCTTGCGCACCCGGCGCTCATGCTCCGCCTCCTCGTAGTAATACTCGTTGTGGCTGTTGTCTCGCCTCCGGGCGGCTGCGGCGATAACAGCCCGGGACTGGCTGGTCGAGTTGTTGGTGGTGTTTTCTGGAGGATGGAAGAAGCGCAGGGGAGGAGGGGCCGTCACAAAGGGCTTTCAGTCCGCCTCCATAGACCCGGCCCCACTGCAGTCCAGCCGCCTGCGCTGCACAAAGCACCACGCCTCCCACACCGCCACGCCCCACAAGCTACGCCCTTTGGCAGCCGAGGTCCCAATTGGAGAAAGCAGCAGTGCCCCAGCTGTGCGCAAAGTGGAGGTCGGAGTCCAATTCTTCAAACCAAAGAGGCTCCTTCCTAGGCCTGCCGCTAACCTCCCACCCCCATCACCTCTTCGCCCACGCCGGAGCTTAATGCCAGAAGTGGAAGTCAAAGGAGCAGGGGTGGTGGTGGTGGTGGTGGTGGGGAGACAGGGAGTCAGCCTGTGGAAAGGTCAGCTGCAGGCAGAGAGAGAGGGGCAAGCGCCTCTCCCCCTGCTGCAATAGAAACTAAACAAAAACAGCCCCCCCCCACTCCCTGCTTTCACATTATCGTAAGGGAATTTTCTTGCTTGCAATAAACATACTGACCGTGTGCGTTGGAGTGGGGGGTGGAGTGGTGGTGGAAAGAGTTAGCAGAGACGGGTTTACACAGCCCTCCCCATCACCACCTCCTGTCTAGCTTGGCCCACTTATTGCTCTCATGCACAACCACCAGGGGGGAAAGAAAATGGAGGCAGTGAGGGAGCCTTGGGGAAAGGGTGTAGCTCAGTGGCAGAGGAGCACTTCTGCAGGGCAGGTTCAGTCCTCTGTATCCACTTAAAGGATAGGAGGAAACAGAGACACTGGCGGTTGTAGGCCAAACCATGGTAGACTCCAACTCCCATCATCCCTAGCTGATGTTGAGGGATTACGGGAGCTGTAGGCCAAAACACCTGGAGGATCGCAGGTTGCCCACCCTTGGAATAGACGGATCTTGGCTAGGAGGATTGTCGTAGGTCTGAGCTTCATGCACACACTGCTGCCGATGGCTTGAGATCGCTCACCTTCGCCAAGCGAATACACCTTGAACCCAGACATCTTCTTGGACAGAACTGACTTGGGCAGGTTGAGGAGGGCTGGGTTGTAGACTGGGAAGTCGTGGTAATAGTTTTCCAGGACCCACACCGCCACTCGCTGGATGCTGCAGGGGGAGAGGAGGGCAAAGGAGCTGGTGAGATCCACGCATTTCATTCGGAGGCGAGAAGGTAATATCATCATCGGATGTGTTACGTTTTAGGTTTCTGACAATGAAACTGACCTTTGGTTCATTCATTTAATTACTTCATACACCACCCTTCAATAAATATTTCCAGGACAGTTAACATTAAAAAGCTCAAATTAAAAAGAAAAATAATAAAAAGAGCAGAATTAAAAACAAAGAAACAACACCATAAGAAAAAAACAGAGTGGAAGACCTGGAAATATGAAAAAGTCTTTGCAAAGTGCTGAGAAGACAACAGGCACCCAAGTGTTCTATAAACGGCAGCCTGACACTGCAAAGGCCCCCCACTAATTGACACCCACCTCACCTTAGAGGGCAGGGGCACCTGGAGGAAGGTCTCTGAGGATAACTTTAGGAGGAGGCGGGAAACCACCATTTTGGGCAGTGGGCCCACTTGGCAATTTGAGACACTGTCCTGGGCACCACCACAAAATGGCTGCCATGGGAGGCATGGCAAAGGACAATAACTTGCCCCAAAAGATTGAGTACAAGGCAGAGGTGGGGGTATGAACTCCAATGCACTAAGCCACTCCTTTGCAGTCACAGTTTTCAGCACCAACAGAAACCTATTTCACAGCAATCCCCAGCTACCAATGTGCGCCTGTGGGGCCCACATTGCCAACTGCTAATCTAAGGGTGTGGGCTTGCTGATGTGGAACCGGCTGCTCCTTTAGGCGCCAAGCCAAAGAAGGCACTAAAAGAAACCCGATTTCACTATGATGTTGTGCTCAGAAACAGAGCAGGAGCCGGCACAGCTGACTAAGCCCCAGCAGCATCTGCCCGCAATGACGCCTGCCCCCCATTTGTAGCCAAGCAGTGGGGTGCACTGCACTGCACTAACCTCAATTTCCGAGCCATCTGCACAGCCCCCCACCCCAATTCTGCTAGCAGAGAGAGTTGCCCCCTTCTCTCCGTTTTCAGGATCCCCCCTTTATACACGATCACACTCAGGACCCCTGACAAGCCCCCCAAACGGCAACACAGGGTTCCACCGCTTGCTCACCTGAGGTGGCCGACATTGTAAAAGCGGCTGGCCCCGTCAGTGGAGCGGACCACCTTGAGGGTGAAGTGGGGCTGGAGCTGCCGCAGCTCGAGAAAGACCACAGCCAGGTAGTGGACGAAGAGCAGGGCATCCACGAGGGAGACGGCATACTGCACGATGCCCTGGTAGTTGGTGTCACGCGAGTCCAGGATGCGGACGCCATAGAAGAGCCAGTAGGAGACCACCAGCAGGAAGACCAGCACCATGAGGAGAGCACGGAAGACGAAGATGCGGGGCAAGAAGGCCTTGGGGCGGCGGAAGAAGAGGGCCCAGCTGCCCAGCAGCAGGATGAGGAGCTTGAAGGCCACTGAGATGAAGAGTCCCTCGCACGGGGTCCCGCAGGGCGCCAGGCTCTCCCCCCACAACAGCTGGGGTAGCAGCATGAAAGCCAAGGGCGTGAGGAAGGAGAGGAGGGCCAGGGCCCCGCCCAGAACCACACCCAGGTGGCGGGAGCAGTCCAGGTGAGCGCTGTCCTCCATGTCCTTGGTGATGCGCGTGATGTCATCGTGGGAGATGCTGTGCTCCGACGTGCCCGTCACCACGGTGGTGGTCTCGCCCCAGTTGTCGTCCTGCCAGGAAGCAATGGGCAAAGAGGGCAGGTTGAAGGGGGCAGCAGCCACTCGCACACCAACAGTACACCAGCTGAGGGGGGTCTCAGCAGCATGGCTGGGAAAAGCCCTCTTGGCCCGAGACCTGGAAGAACTCTTGGAAACTGTACCTGGGCTAGGGATGCACGAGATTTCCACCTGGGGGTTAAAAACTCCATGGCTTGGGCCTGGCATATTTCCTTCCATTTCCCCCCCCCCACACACACACACACACACACTGGTGTCAACTCGATTTGTAGCGAGTCAATCCAACATGCAGATTCTGTGTTTTTTTAAATGGCAGCAATTTGCATAAATTTAATTTTTGGTGAGAGGATCTTGAAATTTGTGCAATTTCATCCTCGGTTTTATCCAAGCAAAAAAAAAAATGGGTGAGTGTGTGGGGGGGAGGAATTGACAAGTTTTTTGACAAGTACTATGGCTCCCTGCTAGGCTAAATGAAACAGTGTTTGTGCTGAATGAAATTGACCAGGATATTTACAAGAGGAGAAACATACCTTTGTGGAGCTACATAGTGGACAGGTGGACTTGTGAATGTGCACACTTGTGCAAGATCGCTGTTGTTGTTTTTTAAATGGAAAAGAATTACAACCTCATTTGCACAAATTTCAAGAACTCTCCCCCCAAAAACAATCCAATAAAAATCGTGAGACCTGGGGGGAAATGCACAAAACACTTCCAGAGTCGGGAGGGAAAGATTTGCTCCAGTCCGCTGCCATGTACTGGAACGGAAACACTGTGGAATTCCAGCGGGCTTAAACGGAACAGAATTCCCAGTGTCACACATCCATTGGTTAAAAGCAATAAACTTGACTGACTGACTGACATCCCGAACCTGGGCTCTACAACCTTTGACGAGAGGTGTGGCTCCCATGACTTCATGCTCTTTGCTACACAAAATAAACTCCCTGCAACTCAAAAGCCATCAGACTGGTTTTCTTCAGACAGGTAATTTATTCTGTGCATGTGTGTGCACGCACGCACATGGAGGGGCAATAAAGTGCAAGCTGTACACACACACAGCAGTCTGAAGTGGCACACAGTCCAGAAAGAGGTTGCCCTCCCCTGTGAGAAGTAAAGTCAAGTTGCTGTGCTTCTGAAGGCAAGCCCATTTGCACCCTCTCTCCCTCTCCCTCTCCCCCTCCCCAACCCCTTACATGATGGGCTCTCTCAGAAGGTGCCACAGGCTGGGTTCCCGTCTCCTGGCTCCTCCTGACAGCAGCAGCAGGAATCCAAGGTCTTGGGCAGGGGTCTTTCCCAGCCCAGTTCCTCAAGATCCTTTCTATTGGCCAAGCCAGGGGACTGAGTCTGGGACCCTCTGCCCACAAGCCCGGCCTGTAGGAGATGCACTGCACCAGTGTGACTCCCCAAGAAACCTGACCATGTACTTCGCTCCCTCCCACCAATACATTGTGCAGAAAACCCCAATCACCACTGTGTCCGTACTTACAAACTGAAGGCTTTAACTGCTCAGACTATGTTGCACATGTTCTTGGTTATCCTTACAAACAGGTAGGCCAGCTTAATCACACATTGCAGATGAGGACAAAGGCAAGAAGGCCAGCGTCTTGAGAAAGGCAGCTGGCAAGTTTGCCTCAGGCATAAGATTTGGATCAGGGATGCCTCGGACTGCGGCTCATTCCGCTAAGAGCTATGCCAGACTCCATGGGACCTCAAAACTGCTCAGCTTTGACGGGGCCCCTTTCAGAGGCCATGCTTCTGTGACTGCAGAAAGAGACAGATGGACACCCCGGGCTCCGCCACCAGCCAGAGGTCTATGGACTCCTGAGGAGGAGGAGGAGGAGGAGGAGGAGGAGGAGGAGGAGGAGGAGGAGATGGGCCACCTCTACCCCAGCAGGGAAGACCAACCTGGCCCCAAACGGGTGCAAATCATAGAATAGTAGAGTTGGAAGGGGCCTATAAGGCCATTGAGTCCAACCCCCTGCTCAATGCAGGAATCTACCTTAAATCATCCCTGACAGATGGTTGTCCAGCTGCCTATTGAATGCCTCTAGTGTGGGAGAGCCCACTACCTCCCTAGGTCATGGGTTCCGTTGTCGTACTGCTCTAACAGTCAGGAAGCTTTTCCTGATGTCCAGCCGGAATCTGGCTTCCTGTAACTTGAGCCCATTATTCTGTGTCCTGCATTGTGGGATGAGGGAGAAGAGATCCTGGCCCTCCTCTGTGTGACAACCTTTCAAGGACTTGAAGAGGGCTATCACGTCTCCCCTCAATCTTCTCTTCTCCAGGCTAAACATGCCCAGTTCTTTCAAATGCCCATCAACAAGCCAGCTTTTGGCCTGTCAACATTTCCCCCTCACCTGCCTTCCTTCAACTTTCGCTTTACAGGTGTGAGGGCAGGCACGTCCCTGTTTTCATTAGTTAACGCTGCACTTTGACTTTCGATTGCCACAAGCCACTTTGGGCAAGTGATTTTGCCTGAAAAAGCAGACCTGTAAAAACTGAATTCTCTCCACTAGGAGAAGTAACTTCTCTGGAAATGCTCACAAAATGTAACATTTGCTTGGGAAACCTTCTGTGCCGACGGGCTCAGCTCTTGCTTGCAACCCTGGAAATAAACCATTCACTCTTTGGGAGTCTTACACAGGAAAAGGCAAAAAAAGGTGACCCCCCCTCACTCCCAAGAATGCCCCAAAAGGCCACTCACCCTTTCGTCTCCTCGCGTTGACTCGTTGTCCAAGAGGGGCTCCCCAGGCGCCTGGATGGTGACCGACTTGTCCCCTCGGCTGCCATCTCGACTCTTGGATCGGTGCCTCTCTCGCCGCTCTCTGCATTACGGGGAAATGAGATGCGTGCTGAGAACTGGGGAGGGAAGCGGACAGGGCCTTCTTCTGCCATCAACGTCCCCAGGTCTTGCTCTTGTCCTCTCACTCGCCTGTTGCTGCTACCTCAGTCTTCTGTTGTTAGAAACCTTACACCAAATCAGGCCCACTGGTCCGTCTAGCTCAGCCTCCCCCAACCTGGTACCCTCCAGATATGTTGATGGACTACAATTCCCATAATCCTCCAGCCAGCTATGGGTTAATAAGAGTTGTAGTCCAAGACATCTGGAGAAAGCAGGGTTGGGGAAGGCTGAGCTAGCTTAGTATTGTCTCTGCCAGGGGTGCCCTCCAGGTGTTTTGGACTACACCTCCCATAAACCCTGACCATTGGCCATGCTGGCTGGAGGTGATGGAAGTTGCAGTCCAAAGCATCTGGAGGGAACAAGGTTGCCTTGACTGGCAGTAGCTCAATAAGGCTTCACACAGGACTCTTTTTCCCAACGTGGCCTAAAGGTGCAGGGAATTGAGCCCGGAACCTTTGGGACACAAAGCAAGGACTCTACCACTTAGACACAGACCCTGCCTTGCTTGGGTTGTGGCTGCCAGTGCCACAGGTCCAGCTATGCTTTCTCAGGATATCAGAGGGCCTCTGCCCTTTACACATCCCCCCCTCCATTTCTCTCAACTGTGACTGGATCTGGTGGCAACGAAGCCTCTGGCAGCCCCTGCCTTACCAGAAGGCACAGAAGGGTGAAGCAAGCACAAGGGTCACTGGCAGCCCCCACCTGAGCTGCTCAGGTCCCAGCGCAGAGCAGAGGGGCCCAGCAGGATTAGTGCAGGGCTGTCGAACCTGAGCCCCATGCGCAACATCTAGCCCACCTGGGGTTCCCAAGAGAGAGACCCCGCTGTCTTTTCCCCACATTCCTAAAGGCTGCAACGCCTCTCCTAAGTCTTATCTACTGGCAGTAAGAATGTAAGAGCTTTGCCCACGCCCCTTTTGCCTGTGTCCCCACCCACCACAGGAATGTGGCCCCACCCCCAAGAGCTTCTCTGGAATTGAATCCGGCCCTTGAGCTAAAAGAGGTCCGATACCCCCAAAAGTAGGAGAAGGACGGAAGGAAATGTTGACTGACATTCATACCGGGATTTCAAAGAGCTTCCCGACTATTCGGCCGCAGGGCCTCCGGGACTATGATCTAATAGCAAACGTTGCAAAGTTTCTATTCACCAGCTTGAAATAAGAGCCAAAGTCTTGCCAACAGAAATCTGTCCTGAGTTGCAAGCTTCAGATTTTGCAAAGATTTATTTTAAAAGGCGCACATTTCCCATGAGCTGTGCTTGCTAGAACCACACATGTGCCAGACCACGGTCAGTTTCTGTGGCAAGGTAGCTGGATTGTCAAGGAATCGAGCTGCATTGCACCTGGCACAGGAAAGAGCTGAGCTGTGTACCAGAGTACGTCATTTTGCTCTTGTAAGCTTAGCCACTAGATAGTCTACCTCAGCCTTTCCCAGACAGGTGCCATCCAGGTGTGTTGGACTACAATTCCAATCATGGGGAGGGCTGGGCTATCTTAACTGCCAACATTTTACCTTGTTGTTTCCTTGTCGTTTGTATTTTACTCCTAAGAAAATTCAATCAAAGATTTTATTTAGAGAAAATCTACCAATGTTTTATTATAGCATGTATATGCCACTTTGAGGCAGAAAGGCAGCTTACAAGTACCGCTCAGGAAATGACAATGAAGGCAAGACCGAGCAGAAACAAGGGAGAGAGTCCCCCCCCCCCCTGAACAGTCTCCCCAGCTGCCATTGCGCTGGCTGCTGAAGGTGGGAAGGGGAGGCAGTGAGCCCCCCTCCACCGGCCCCATTGGGGCCCAGCACCTTGCCTCCTGCAGCGGTCATGGTCCCACAACCGGCTTCGTTGCCCCTGCCGCCCTGGAACCCTTTCCACTTTTGTAGGATGAATATGAACCCACATGAAACATTTCCAACTGAGAATTGCCTGGAGTGCATTGGCAGAAAGGTGGCAATTAAAACAGGCAGATTAAAGAGCTTGCAGTTGCATTTCAAAGCAGGGCAGAGGGACGGCCTCCAGCACCCCTGCCCTGATCAAAGCAGGAGGTCCCAGGATGAACTCCCCGTCACCACCAAGGCTAGCCCAAGAGATTTTGCAGCCTGAAGCGAATGGCAAGATGACGCCCCATTCCGTGTCCAGGCGCTCCCAGTTGAATCTTACTTCACTGCTAGCTTAAGGGACATGGAGCAAGCTGAGGAGCACACACAGCCCTCCAAACCCGGGCTTTGCCCCGCAGCATCTGCCAGTCACCGCTGATCGAGCCCCGGCTGACTCACCTGTGCTTCCGAGAGCTGCGCGAGTGGCCGGACTTGTAGGAGTACCCGGAATACTGCGACTCGTTGTCCATGTTGTCGGAACGCCGCGTCTTATAGTGTTCCACGTTGATAGACTTGGGTCTTCCAGGCCCTGGGACAGCCACCAAGGCAGCCGCTGCCTCCTTCAGAGTGGGCTTCTTCAGGCCGAGGGGCACCTTCAGGAAGTCAACTTTCACCTTGAGGGACTCTATTTTGATTGGCTGGCTGGGGTCGTCTTAGAAGAAAAGGGGGCACCTGTGGGCAGAGAGGAAGACGTGGCACCCCTTGGCTTCCCTCCGGCCACTTTGAAAATAAAGGCACCCAACACAGCAATGCACGGAGCGCCCATCAACGTTTCTCCAAACTGTAGTTACTTTTTTCAGGACAGCCTGATTCGAAAGCCGTCCCCTACCAAGACTCTTACTTTAGAAAAGAATGAAGTTTTGTTGCTTACAACACCCCCAACGTGGCGCCCTCCAATGGGTTGGATTACAATTCCCAGCAGCCCCAGCCAGCTCCTGGGAATTGTAGTCTGACCCACCAAGGTTGGAGGAGCCTGCCATAAGCAGACACACAAATCACAAAGTGCTGGCTAGTGTCACCTGCGTACGAACAGACCGGGTTGTTCAAAAACGGGCCATGGGGCAGAGGGTCTTTATATCCGGATCCACTGGGGACCATCAAGACTCTTGGGGAAATAAGAATGCGTTCTCCCAAACAACAAGCAGAAATCTTACTGTACTTCTCTGGCCATTTCAAAAGGGGACCAGCTCCAAGGAGGGCTGAGGGAGTTCACATCACCCACCCACCCCGGGCGCCCTTCCAGTCATAACCAAGGCTACAAAATTAAACGTTTCAGATGAATTATGTGTGCATTAATGTTCTGCTCTACATATTAATGGCCTCAAAGCAAGCCTTCGGGAGGAGCCAGCACAGGAATGAATTATTCAACGGCTCCTTCTCTTCCACAGGGCTTCGGGTTTCTGCCTGAACAAGCCCGACTCAGAGGAGAACGAGGCGATAAAATGCAGAACTCCCAATTCTCAGCGAAAGGGCTTTGCAACAAAACTCCCAGATCCGGTTTTCTCCTGCTCCTTCTCGAGGGAGGGCCCAGAGCACAGGGCAGGGCGGAGGCTTACATGGAGGCTCAATCACAGGCGTTTCCAGCTAAAAGGGGAAGCCAGGGTGGGAAAGAGAAGAGACCAAAGACCTGTCCTCTGCTGCTGACTCAGAGGGCAGGACTCCATCCGATGGGGGTCAGTAACAGGAGGGTAGATTTTGGTTGAACTTTAGGAGAAACTGGGGCTGTTCATTCAACACGCTCACCCGCACTCAGCGACTGAGTGTGGTTTGTTTTGAACTGCAGGCTATTTGTTCAGCCATGGGTTACAGTGTTGTCTGAAGGCAGCCTGAGTGGCTTGGAAACTGTGCAGTGTGGCCTATTTTCTTGAACAAGCCACATTGAGAAGCCATGGTTTGTTGATGGGTTGTTCAACGTGGTTAACAAGCCACACTGCATAGTTAGCAAACCACCCTAGCTGGGTTGAGACAACACGATAACCCACTCTGTGGAAAGCATGTTGCGTTCAGGTAACACGTTAACCCCCGGTTCAACAAACCACCCCCGGTTCAAAACAACCACACTCAACCACTGAGTATGGGTTAGTGTGTTGTGTGGACAGCCCCACTCCTTCTTGATTTTAAGAGCCATTTGACAATGGAACCAACGGCTCAGAGGGGTGGGTGGGTCACTTTCGCTGGAAATGTTCAAGCAGCGATTAGACAGCCAGCTCCCAGCTGAGTTTTGTTACTTGCTGGAGCCACACGGGTTCCCACCCCAGGCAGCTCTTGGAATCCCACCCGGCCTTGGACTGTTCTGCCGTGCACAACCTCGGCTTCCCCTTAAGACCCTGCCAGGGGAGGCTGGCAATTCCAACGTCTGAGCAGGACAGGGCCCTGCTATATGGCAGCATCCTCCGTTCTATGCCTGACACCTCAGAGAGCAGCTGCCCAGTTGCAGCAGAAAGGAGCAGGCCAACTGGACCAACGATCCGATCCATTGCTAGGTTCTGGGTTGGTCTGTCCTGCATGTTGCCAATTGCCCAGCTCCAGCATGCAGTGGAGATCTATAAAGACTGAGCTCTTCCGGCAGGCCTACTCAGATGAATTTTAAGTGTTTTATTGGTGTTTTATTGGTATTTTAATGATATATTGGTTTTATGTATTTTTAATTAGTTTTGTGTGTTTTATGATGATGTTGTTCCCCGCCTCGATCCAGAGGGAGAGGCGGGTAATAAATAAATATATTATTATTATTATTATTATTATTATTATTATTATTATTATTATAGCGGGCAGTTCCAACTATGCAAAGAGTGTGGCTGGTAAGATTCCTAGCAGTCGGTTGGGGGTGGGGGTGGGGATTCAGCACATTTTAGAGTTCCTTGCTCCTCCCCACAACTAAAGGGAAGGAAGAGCCTGATATGAGTTCAAGGTGGAGCAAAGTACATCCAGGCTGGATCTCCAGCATTTGTTTGCCCTCTGTTGTCATGACCCAATAGGATTCTGCTCTCTGCACAGAGGTTATGGTCTGTATAAAACGGCCTGGCCCCGGAGACTACTGGATAACCAACGAACACAAAGGACCCTGACTTTGTTAAGACGAGGATCTGCAACAGTCCTCTTCCGTCAGGGGTGTCAAACTTCTTTTAGCCCAATTGTGGAGAGACGCTCAGGGGCCACATTCTAGTCTTGGGCAGGACACACAGAAGTCGGGAAGCCACCAACGACCGGTGGTTAGGGGAAGGAGGCGGGGCCATTTAGGTGGGCCGGATATGGCCCCACAGGCCTGAGGTTCACCCCCCCACCCCCACCGTCTTACATGCTCCACATCTCTCGGGATGAGTCCATCCGTGGAAATTCATTCCCCTCCCCCTCCCTCCAAGCCCCGGAGCAAGCATGGCTCTCGTCACGTGGCCTCACCGAGTCACAGCCACCTCAGCCAATAAGCCTGGAGGAGGAGAAAAAAGCAGCCCCACCCTTGCTCCTCTGGCGCCAAGGAGCCGCGAGTGGCTGGCCTGGGGAAGACTGCCCTGCTCCCTCCCCAAGTGACGCCTCGGGAGCAGGCCAGCATCCCTCCCTTCGGCATTCCCTCTGGCACCCACCCTGCAAGTTGCGGCTGACATAAGCTGCATTTACCAACACAGAAACGGGTCCCGCTCCAACACTGCAATGCAGACGCAGCCCTTCCCTCCCCCCCAAAGAGCCTCTTTCCCATGGCAAATTGAGGTTAAAGGGGAGGACAAATATGCTTCCTTGGCCCCATGGGACAACCACAATGAGAGGTTGCCAGCCAGCAGCTTCAAGGAGAGGCTGCTCTGTTGGGACTAAATAGCCGGAGCAGGCCCATCTCCCCTTGGCTGGCTTGCATGAGGTTGAAGCCGTCAACCCCACACCCCATCCCCTCACCTCTCCGCTTCTTTAGTGGTCGGCCCCAAGGGACCAGGGTCGCAAGACCAAGAACACCAGCCAAAATGGGCCCTTCAGAGCCCTCTTCACTTGCAGCACAAGCTCCTTCTCAGCACGGTGCCATCCCACCATCCTGCAAGGCTGCCCCGCAGAGACAGAAAGCACAAGGGAGAGGCAGGTCTCCATGGAAAACACACGTGTGACTGGCCCTGCCCAAATGAACATGTCATCATGCCTCTGTAGCATGGGGCTGGAGCATTCGTGGACATACAAAGAAGTAGCCCTGCACCAGACACCGACACGCCTGGGTCACACCACTGAGTGCCACCAACGATGAAAGATCCCCCTATTTCTAGTCCAGCACACCTCGAGAGTACCAGGTTGGGGAAGGCTGGAGAAAGTCCTACCAGCCATCCTTTGATGATGCTCAGCTGCTGTTTCATTATCCAGCCTTCCCCTTAATCTCCCTGGGCCTTGGGGTGCATATCACCTCATTCGAGGCTCAGAACAACACGCGTGTGCGTGGCGGCGCCAGGAGGAAGGTTTGCAGGGGCAACCAAACACACCCACATACCCACTCCTGACCAGGCCAAGCCTCAAGGGAGATCCATGCAGAGGGTTGTTCTCTCCTCCCTTCCCAGAACTCTCCCACCGCACGAAGCGAAGAAAACCACCGCCCCATCTGCCCGCGATTGCAAGGCCGACTCATGGCAAGAACCCCACAGTTCAAAGCCAGGCAAGCGAAGATCACATGCTTTGCATGAATGCCAGGAGGTGAACGGAGGCTTGTTTGTCTTCTGCTGGTGGAGCTCAAAGGACTTTGCCATTGGCAAGGGGAGAGCTGCTTTGTTTCCTGTAGTGGCAGGGCCTGCCGCCACCCCACCTGGCTTTTGATCCAAAACACTCGGTGTGTGTGTATGTATGTGATATATATACATGAGCGCACACACACACACCTGGCATGTAAATCCAACAGGGCGAGGCCAGAGCCAAATCAAGGAGAGTGGCTGCTTTGGAATGCAATAGCACCTGGAGCCAACTGGATAATAAAGCAGTACAGGAATAGTTAGGAAAATCAAATGAAAAAGCAAGCAAGCAAGGGCTAGCAAAAAGCAGAAGAAAGATACAGGTCCAACCCACGTCCTGCTGTGACCCTGGGCAAACCCTGTGTTCACAGAGACCCCAGGAACGGGCATGAGGACTCATCTTGAAATGTTTGAAGAACTCTGTATGGGACAGCAGCTGCTAGGGGGGAAACGGGCATTTTTGGCTGTTGTTGCATATTTTCCAGAGGTTTATTTGTATCCCCCCCATTTGGTGCACCCGGGATTTTCCCTCCCCTGGGTGAAACTGTGCAGGATTTTGAAGGTGGATTGGGTGCCTCCCCAATCCTGCAAACCTTCAAGGGTTTTTATAGCAGTAGCTATATGATCTCGTCTTGCCATGAAACTCTATAGGCAAGCAAATTAACCCATGGAGCCCAACAGATGACACGATAACCCACAGTGGATTAAATAACCCCTACTGCAGATTGTGGGTTATCAAGAGTGGGTTATTTCTGGCAAATAACCCATCGTGATTGAAAAAAAATCCCCACAGAAGACACAATAACTCATAATAGGTTAAATAATCCATAGTGGGTTATTTAAACAATGCATCGTGGGTTATCATGTTATCCAAACCCAGTTTTTGGCTCTTCTTTTAAAGTGGGTATTATTATTATTATTATTATTATTATTATTATTATTAATTACATTTATAAACCGCCCCATAGCTGAAGCTCTCTGTGTGGTTTACAAAAATTAAAAACATTGTACATTAAAAGTCAATATACAAAATTTAAAACCATAAAATATAAAAACAGTTAACATTGTAAACAATTTTAAACTTTCAGCCAGGCCAAAGACTCATTTGTTTGAATATTTATTTGTCCTGAACATCCTAGGTGTAAATTAAACCTGTATGACACCTAGAAGGGCTTAACCTATTGAAGTCTGTGACTCTTCTTTGATTCCATTTTAAGACTCTGACCATGTAGATTTCAAGGCTTCAATATCATGTCAGCCTTTCCATGCCCCACTCTTCCCGCTTGCTTTTTGTAACGTCTTGCCCAATGAAGAAACCTGGAGATCTCAAAAGCTGTTTTGTGTATATTCGACTGGTCCTAACTGTGAATATTTTGCTTAAAATTGATTACAATTTGGTGATAATTTAAACTATTATTTATTGTGGTGATGATGATGATGATGATGTATATCCCGCTTTTTCTCCAATACTGACCTCAAGGCTGCTCCGGTTTATTTTCTTTCAAAGCTATTCTCATTTGTTGTAATGGTTTGTACGATGTGCCAGCAAAGTCATTCAAATTCACCTTCTGACCCCAAGTAACCTAAGATTTATAAGGCTCTGTTTAGGGATAAGGGGCATCTATATTTTATTGGTACCATATTTAACCATCCTCTTTATATAAAATGGGAAAGACAAAGAAAAGTGGTTCAGGTAATCAAATTTCAGTAAACATTTCTAACGAATCTAAGTCAGCCAAAAGTAGGGTTAAGGCCGAAGCCTGCCCTAGATCTGATGATGCAGCGTCTAGTTCCTTGCTACCAAATACCAAACAGAGCAAATTTGATGTATTTTCCTCTCCATCGGATAAAGGTCAAATACTAACAAATTTTTATATTCCTGTTTCAAACTGATCACTACCCTTGAGACTGATTGCTTCGATTTGGGGGTGGGGGTGGGACTGAAGATTTTGAAGTCGAACCTAATCTCCCATTTCAGTGTAAATTCAATCTACATCTGGAACTTTTAACACCTTAACTCTAGCAGCACAACGCTCTGTTTGTCAGCACTGAGCCAAAGTGTTGTAATCACGTACCTCTCAAACATCTAAAAAATCAGATGCTTTGCTCTCGTTATTAATAACAATCACACAGCTTCTCCAAGAGGTGCCACTTTGCCCACTTCATGCCCCCCTAGTACAAGTCTAAAAATAAATGGCAAATGGAATCTAAAGCTTATAGCCAGGTTTTGCAAAAATGTTCCTTAAAAGGGCCATCTCCCCTGCTGGGGCAAGACTCGGCTGGCTGTGCAATGTTTATGTGTTCTTTTAGCACTTAATGGCTGAATTCGGATGACACAATAAGCAACGGGGGGGGGGGGGGGGGAGAGAATTGTCAGCTGTATTGACTATCGTGTCATCCGAATGCTGCCATAGTCAACTCAGCGCTGATCCTAATCCACACCACAGTTGATTATTTATTACCATGTTGTGTAGGGAGTACCCCTTAGATGAACAACTGTAAAGTTGATTATTACCCCACCATTGACTATCATGTTGTCCGAATTCAGCCAATGTTGATCTAGTACTAGTTAAAACTTCAGCAGAATCCCCTGCAGAATGACAGACAAAGACCTCCTCTGTGTGTGTCTCTCGCAGAGGTCTCTAATGCTTCCAAAAAGCAAAACAATTTAACTCAAGCCCTTTTTGGTTTAATCAGCTGGGATGAGCCTTTTGTTTAGACGGTTCCACCACTGCGTCCACCTGCTTCTCCTGGGTCTGAAACATGGCAGTGGGATCCGTTGGTTCCTTTCTCTGCATTCTCTTCAGCTTAGCAGTCATTTGTTGTTGAAATGCTCAACAACAATTTGAAAAGATGAATTTTTCAATCTTCTCAACCTTCTTAAAGTCCTGGAGGAGCAGATTTCAGCTCTACAAACCAAATGATCCCAGATAGATAAATTGGAGGAATTGTATGATGGTGCACCTGAGGTGAGACAACGAAAGCTATTTGATAAACCTCTGCTTGATTGGACAGCAGTCAAGAGCTTTAGAGCCTGTAGAAATAGGGGTTTCCTGGGTCTGTAGGAGTCATAGAAATTATATATTTGCCTCCTCGGCAAACAGGATCCGGTGTAACATGATTTAAAAATAGAGTTGTGGTTCACAAAGAGACAGGTAAGACTGAAGTTTTGTTAGATCTCAGACAAAAGGAAGTACAGAGGGAAAGTGGCCATAGCTGTCTGTGATGGGATGTGGCCGGCTGGGTGAATAAATTGCAGGATAGCACTTTTTAAGAATATGTATGCAGCCTTTATACCATATGTATTCAGGAATCATGGCTCTGTGAAAAACTGGGTCTGAAACTTTTTATCTCCCGGCTGTCCCATCTAGTGCGGCTGGAAATGCCACTGGAAGGGTGTTCATTTTTGCCCCCACTTGTTTTGAAGGGTCAACAGCATGAGTTAAAAGTCATCGCAAGAGGGAGGCGGCGGACGGATCTCCTCTCCTGCGTGGTGCGCTTTTCGTTGCAGCTGTCGCCATAGCAAGAAGGAGGCACGCTGCCTCTCTCTCCCCCTCCCCACGGAATGGCAGTGCCCTGATAAAGTAAGCAGGAACCAGTGCCACCATTCGGTGGGGAGGGCAGAGAGAGAGAGCAGTAGCCAATCCTGTGTTTATAGCCTGCTCCACAAATGGTGATTAGCATGTTGCCCAAGAGCAACATGCTAATAGTCATCCGTGGAGCGGACCACACAGGGTTGGCTATTGTGTTGTAGGAACGCACCCGCTATGTGGTCTTTGTCATATGAGACAACAACATTCAAAAGATAGTAAAACTAATAAGGCAGGATTTATTCTAAATAATTTACATTTTAAGTGAATCTCGCTGTTTTAAATGGATCTGGTTTCAATGGTTCTTTTGGAGAAAGTATCTATATTGGCTCTTCAGGAGCAAGTGTGATCGATTATATTTTAATTTCTCTACATTTTTTCTCAGAAATCTTGAATTTTCAAGTTGAGAATAGGGTATTAAGTGACCCCCCCTAACCCTTTACATTTAAGATTTTATGGCTCACAGGTGATAAACATATAAATTCCATATAGGGGGTACTCAACTATTAGTTTCAACAAAAATAAGGATAAAATGGAATCCTCAAATTTTACTAGATTTAAATAAGAAATTGCATAATGAGGAAATTTTAAAGCTAAGGGAGAAATTACTGTTAGCTATTGATCTTGTCCCTGCTGTAGACCTGCAGTGCCAGAAATCAAAGGCTAACAACCATTTCTCTGTAGTGAGACAACCCAACAGGAAAAAGTCCGCCCTCCACTAGCTGATGGCCAGTAAAGATTGCCGGTTATTAAAGAGACAACTGTGGAAGATGATTATGGTATATAGAAAACACAATGTTCCCCAGATACCACAGCATTTCTATGACATACGGAGATCATATAAACAACTGAAGAAAAAAACAGTATTTTAGAGACCAGTGGAATAAGTCAGCAGCTCAGTTCAGACAACATGTTTCTCAACAGTGGTTTTAGAACTCTACGGTGGAGTTTTTACAACACTGTTGAGAAATGTGTTGTCTGGCAGGAAAACTCCATGTGGCGGTGGAGTTTTTTTAAAAAAAACACTCCACACAGAATATCCGTGCTGTGCAGAGGAGAGTTGCTGCACAATCGTTGAGCTGAATTGACTTTTCCCACTAGCTATGAGTTCCCTGGCAAGAGTGGCGAAAGGAGTGAGTGCCACTCTAGGAGAGCAGCTGGGATTGTTTTTTTGCAGCAATGGCTGATGGGATACTATTGAGAAAACTAGGGGAGGAGAGAGGGAGGAGAAACTGTCAATCAACTCAACGGTAGCCCACAAGTCACACAGCGGTGGAGTTAGGACATGTTGAGTGGAATTTTCACACTGCATTGACTAACGTGTTGTCTGAACTGAGCCAGCCTCTGCCCTAACTCAAAAGGATACCAAAACGTTTTGGGAAATTGTAGCTAAAATGGGAGGGCGGGATCGCCTTCTGTTTACGATTCCCACATATTAATGGAAAGGTGGAAAAGCCGACTTTGGTAATCTGTTCAATGAACAGCCACAACTGGCTGCTAGTAACTTAGAAGTAGCTTTACATCAACACAAATTTCAGACTGGCCACCAGTTGCTGTGGATGAGGTAAATTGACTTTTATCCCAATTTAAAAAGTGGGAAGGCTCCAGGGCTGTCCCATCTTCTACTTGAACTTTTTACTGTCTTTATGGATTGGGGGGGTCCCACTTTGGCAGCGCTGTTCTCTCGCTGTTTTCCACAATATTATATACCAATATATAAGAGAGGCCGTAAGACAGATCCTGTTAATTATGGGCCTATAAGCTTACTGGATGTACTGGGCAAAATATATGCCTGCCATCTATGTGACAAGTTGGAACAGTAGGGTTAATTTTCATGATTCCTTGGAACCAGAAAAGGCTGGCTTTAGACCAGGACACTCCCCGCTAGATCACAGTTTAATTCTTCATCACATAGTTTTTTAAAAAGCTTAAAAGGTCGAACAAGTGGTCTTTATGAAGCCTTTATTGGTTTTCCTCATGGACAACTGTGATCAAGATTGCTGTTTTTAAGTATTGATGACAACCTTCTCGGCCATATTAGAAGTGTACATACAGATACAACTTTGAAAGTAAGGAAAGGGATTGATGACACATTTTCTACTAAGATTCGAGCTACAAATGGAGTGAGCAAGGCTGTAGTTTGGCTCCTCTGCTTTTCAATTTCTATTTGAATATTGTAGCCTTTTTAATGGATCATAGTATCATAAAATCATAGACTAGTAGAGTTGGAAGGGGCTTCTAAGCCCATCAAGCCCAACCCCCTGCTCAATGCAGGAATCCACTTTAAAGCATCCCTGACAGATGGCTGTCCAGCTGCCTCTTGAATGCCTCTAGTGTGGGAGATGACCAATACCTCCCTGTAAAGGATGATGCAATATTACTTTCTCAGACAGAAATTGGCTACACAGACTGCTAAGACTATTCAACCAGTACTGCCAAACTGAACATCTGAGCATAAATTATGATGAAACAAAAAATATGGTTTTTGGCAGAACTACTAGACCCCTCAAATGGCTGCTTGACGGACATCAGATCGAACAAGTGGGAAAAAAAGTAATTACCTAGGTATAATGTTTCATCTGAGCAGGCCAGTGTTTTTCACAAATACTGAAAGAAACTCAAATGGCAGATAGGGCTGCACATGAGCTGCTAAGATTTCACAGAACCAAAGGTGGTAACCTGATTAAACCCAACTCTTGAAATATATACCTGTGGAATTGGGTTCCAGCTATTTTACGGTGCCGCTTCATGGCCCTTGGATCAGCTTGATCCCTTAGAAAAGGTTTAGAATAATTTTGCATGTAGAGTCTTGTCAGTACCTAGATCAAGCAAGCTGGCCACATCAAGAGCAGAATTAGACCTTCCCAGACTGACAGCTGGGCATGGGGATTGGCGGAGCTGTTTTGGCTGACAATAATTTCAGGTTTCAATCGCATTGGCCAAGCTTACAGAGAGATGAGGGAGGGCCCTTGGCAGCAGGAGCTCCGTGAGATGCCTTTAAGTCTGGACTTCTCTGTTCCTCATTTACTAATCCTGGGCTGTGAGAAGACCAAAAGACGCTTGCTGCCTGAAAGACGACACACTGCAAAGTAACCGTGCAGACATTTTTCTTTGTAAATCAAATCCCTTATATACTAGCAATGCGTGTCCAAGTCATCCAAGTACAAGCAAATGACTGGGTTCGGACGATACGATAACCAACGGTGGGTTAATAGTCAACAGTTGCTTATTGTGTTATCTGTCAAGACTTTTTCACACCACTGTTGGTTATTCAGCCGAAATAACCAACACAAATAACCAACACTGTGCAGAGTTGATTATTTGAACAACCATTGCTTAGCATGTCGGGCACTGTTGACTATTTCGCCACACACAGTTGGTTATTTTGGGCGACTACAGAGTCCCCTGGCAAGAGTGACCAAAGCAGTGGCTGTTGCTGTAGTCCAGCTGGCACAATTCGCAATGGCTGATGGGATACCAGCGGGAGATGTGTCAATCAAACACACCATTGACTAATAGTCAACTCGACGCTGCCTTAATCCACACCACAGTTTATTATAATCATGTTGTGTGGGGAGTAGCCCCTTGATAACCATCCGTGGAGCTGACTATTAACCCATCATTGACTATTGTGTTGTCCGAACGCAGCCAATGTTTTTTTCTTCAAAAATGCTGTTTTAGCTGTGTGCACATTTATGCAAGTTTAATCTATTAACTAGGTGGTTAAATCTGACTTGGTTCCTCAAACAGCAGTCCTATCAATTGTGCCTTTGAACTGAACTCGGCGTGATCACCCTCTATTGTTTGCTTCCTCACGGCCTCCATCTTCCCCCTCTGCAAAATGGACTCTGGTCCCCCATCCCCATTGCCAGCACCGGCCAAGCAGAAAAACCCACGCTGTGTGGGCTCAGCGGGCGGAAGGCAAGACAAAGCGGCAGAGGCCTGGGAAATAGCAGGACTGCAACAGACCTCCGCAGGAAGATCCGAGACGGGCTTCGGCTGCCCCTCCATCCCCAGTTACTGGGCTTTCTTGGCAGAGTTTTACAGGAAATGGGGGAGGGCGGTGGCGAGAAACCAAAGGATCAGAGGAGAATGAAAGGAGCCAAAGTGTCCTCAATGTGCAATCAACCATGCAGCTAAGAAATAAGGCAGCGGCGGTGGCTTCAGCCATAAAGGCAGCAAAGGGACGAGCTGGCAAGCAAGGAGAAAGATCATACCTCAGGGACAGAGGTATGATACAAGAAGTGCCAGGTTCAGTCGTCGGCAGCATCTCCAGTTAAAAGGATTGGGTGGAAGGTGATGCAAAAGACTCTTCTCTCCGGAAAGCCCAGAAAACTGCTGCCAGCCAGAGTAGACAACCTTGAGCTAGACAGACAAGCAACCTGATCTTGCCTATATTCTTATTATTATCATGATTATTTATTATATTACATGTCTATACCTCCCTATAGCTGAAACTCTTTGAGTGGTTTACATAAGATTAAAACAATTAAAAACACTATACAAATTTTAAAACCATTAAAACATGTATCATACATAAAAACATACATCTAAAAACAACTACAAGCTGTCAGCCGAACCGTAAAGTAGATCCAGGATCAGTTATGCTGTGAATGGGGTTATATTGCACATATGAAGGGGTCATGTACTCTATGTGGGGATACCCATGTGTGTGGTTTGAAAGCTGCAGCTTGTGCAGAACACAGCAGCTAGGGTGCTCACGGGGACGCCTAGCACATAAAACCTGTGCTAAAAGAATTGCACTGGCTGCCTGTTAGCTACTGAGCCACATACAAGATTATGTTATTATCCTATAAAGCCCTTGTACACACCCAGACATTCACGACGAGGAGGTCCTGCTTGTCATTCCAAGACGAACAGGATGTTGTCATAAAGAACCATGGCAGCGGGCCTCCTCTGCAGTGGCCCCTCCCTCGTGCAGTTCGGGAAGTGGAAAATATAACATCTTTCAAATGCCTCCTGAAAACACGTCTTTTTAAACAAGCTTTACCTGGATTGTAACTTTTTCTGGTTTTATATGTCATTTTAATTTTTTATAAGTTTTAAATTTTGATCTTTGTATATTATGGTTTTAATTGTGAACTGCACAGTGAGCCTTAGCTGTTGGGCAGTATAAATATGTAATAAATAAATAATATACCAAGTCAGACTCCATCATCTTCTCTGATGAGGATGAAGGTCTTACTGACAACAGCCTTTAGTTAACTAGTGATGCAATTGGCTGCACAAAACATTTGGCCACCAGCTGATGTGCCTTTACTTAAAACATCCTTCCCCAACCTGTTACCCGCCAGATGTGTTGGGACTGCAACTCCCAACACATCTGGTTTTTTTTTTTACCAGATTGAGAAAGGCTGGCAGAAAATAATTTGACAAATGCAAGGAAGAGGAGATGTCACTGCTGAATGCTGCTGAACTATGTGGACCTTCAAGATGAATTCAACTTCAGGATGAACATACAACAGTTATTTTTTTATAGAAACGATTCCTTCACTCAAGAACGTTTAAGTCCAACCCACTTAATTTTCACTGTACATTTCTCTGTCTCTAGCTTCATCCCACCACCTTTTCTTGGTAACTGTGATACCACCACACTGGCTTGGCCGTCCACAGATCAGGGCATACCTGCTCATTTCACGAACACCCTCCAAAGGAATCTGAGACACAGCGACACCCATCACAGCAGCCATTTGGAGAGCTTTAAGCGAAGCCGAACCCAACACTAAACCAACACTTCACAATGACAGACACACAATGGCCCAAGTCAAGGAATGCAAAACTGTATTATAGAAGAGGAGGATATTTATTTAAATAGGCATCATGCAGCCCTTACTCTTTGCACAAGATTGAACAGGGCTGACACTCATTTAAAGGAAATTATAGCCGATCAAATGAGTTTTAATCAATCCAATTTGAGCTGATCATGGGTTTGCAAACATCTACATGAAGCTACTGGGTAAGGTCGTCCAGAAATTTGAGCTGCGACAGATTGCTCTTGCGTTCTCTCTCTTTCTCTCTCATTTCCATCACCTGATCTCAGGCAGGTGTGGAAGTTCTGAACCAGTGTTTGGAGACAGTTTTATTTATGTATTTAACATTATCTGTAGGCCACTTCTAAAGATGGAACACTCTCAAGGATAAAAACCACCCAAAGTGGATGCAATAAAAATCAGTAAATACATACACAATCCATAGAAACAGGGATTTACCAATAAAATTCCATACAAACAGACACTACAAATAAAATCAGCAGCCCAAGACACCACAGGAAGGCCAAGAAAAACAAGCAGGACTTCAGAGCTTTCCTGAAGACCTGAAAGAAGGGGCTTGGCAAACTCCTGATGGAAGCTGATCCTGAAAAAGGAAGGTGTTGCATCAACCTTGCAAAAGATAAGGGAGAACAAACTGAACCTCAATCCAGATAATAAGTATGGTTGGTTGCGGATTCTGAGGGTTCTGGATGGTTCTGCTTCTAGATCCATCTCTGCTTCTGGAGGTGTAGAGGTGGCCAAGAATGCCTTCTACTATCTCCATCTACTACACTCAATATGGCCTTTCCAGCAGAATTCACAGCTGGCCACCTCTAGGCTGGATTACTGCAATGCACTCTACTTAGGGCTGCCCTTAAAGAAGACTTGAAAACTTCAGTGAGTTCAGAAAAAGGACCGTAGATTGTTATCTGGAGGCAGCAACACAGACCATATTAGGTTAGTAGTCTGCCAACTTGACTGATTTACTGATTGTTTGCAGGCTCAATTCAAGATGCTGGATTTGGCTTTTGAAGACTTCAATCAGCCTTTCCCAAGACTCGATGGCCTTAAAGGCTTCTTCCAACTCCAGAAGCAGAGATGGATCTAGAAGCAGAACCATCCAGAACCCTCAGAATCCGCAACCAACCATACTTATTATCTGGATTGAGGTTCAGTTTGTTCTCCCTTATCTTTTGCAAGGTTGATGCAACACCTTCCTTTTTCAGGATCAGCTTCCATCAGGAGTTTGCCAAGCCCCTTCTTTCAGGTCTTCAGGAAAGCTCTGAAGTCCTGCTTGTTTTTCTTGGCCTTCCTGTGGTGTCTTGGGCTGCTGATTTTATTTGTAGTGTCTGTTTGTATGGAATTTTATTGGTAAATCCCTGTTTCTATGGATTGTGTATGTATTTACTGATTTTTATTGCATCCACTTTGGGTGGTTTTTATCCTTGAGAGTGTTCCATCTTTAGAAGTGGCCTACAGATAATGTTAAATACATAAATAAAACTGTCTCCAAACACTGGTTCAGAACTTCCACACCTGCCTGAGATCAGGTGATGGAAATGAGAGAGAAAGAGAGAGAACGCAAGAGCAATCTGTCGCAGCTCAAATTTCTGGACGACCTTACCCAGTAGCTTCATGTAGATGTTTGCAAACCCATGATCAGCTCAAATTGGATTGATTAAAACTCATTTGATCGGCTATAATTTCCTTTAAATGAGTGTCAGCCCTGTTCAATCTTGTGCAAAGAGTAAGGGCTGCATGATGCCTATTTAAATAAATATCCTCCTCTTCTATAATACAGTTTTGCATTCCTTGACTTGGGCCATTGTGTGTCTGTCATTGTGAAGTGTTGGTTTAGTGTTGGGTTCGGCTTCGCTTAAAGCTCTCCAAATGGCTGCTGTGATGGGTGTCGCTGTGTCTCAGATTCCTTTGGAGGGTGTTCGTGAAATGAGCAGGTATGCCCTGATCTGTGGACGGCCAAGCCAGTGTGGTGGTATCACAGTTACCAAGAAAAGGTGGTGGGATGAAGCTAGAGACAGAGAAATGTACAGTGAAAATTAAGTGGGTTGGACTTAAACGTTCTTGAGTGAAGGAATCGTTTCTATAAAAAAATAACTGTTGTATGTTCATCCTGAAGTTGAATTCATCTTGAAGGTCCACATAGTTCAGCAGCATTCAGCAGTGACATCTCCTCTTCCTTGCATTTGTCAAATTATTTTCTGCCAGCCTTTCTCAATCTGGTAAAAAAAAAAACCAGATGTGTTGGGAGTTGCAGTCCCAACACATCTGGCGGGTAACAGGTTGGGGAAGGATGTTTTAAGTAAAGGCACATCAGCTGGTGGCCAAATGTTTTGTGCAGCCAATTGCATCACTAGTTAACTAAAGGCTGTTGTCAGGAAGACCTTCATCCTCATCAGAGAAGATGATGGAGTCTGACTTGGTATATTATTTATTTATTACATATTTATACTGCCCAACAGCTAAGGCTCACTGTGCAGTTCACAATTAAAACCATAATATACAAAGATCAAAATTTAAAACTTATAAAAAATTAAAATGACATATAAAACCAGAAAAAGTTACAATCCAGGTAAAGCTTGTTTAAAAAGACGTGTTTTCAGGAGGCATTTGAAAGATGTTATATTTTCCACTTCCCGAACTGCACGAGGGAGGGGCCACTGCAGAGGAGGCCCGCTGCCATGGTTCTTTATGACAACATCCTGTTCGTCTTGGAATGACAAGCAGGACCTCCTCGTCGTGAATGTCTGGGTGTGTACAAGGGCTTTATAGGATAATAACATAATCTTGTATGTGGCTCAGTAGCTAACAGGCAGCCAGTGCAATTCTTTTAGCACAGGTTTTATGTGCTAGGCGTCCCCGTGAGCACCCTAGCTGCTGTGTTCTGCACAAGCTGCAGCTTTCAAACCACACACATGGGTATCCCCACATAGAGTACATGACCCCTTCATATGTGCAATATAACCCCATTCACAGCATAACTGATCCTGGATCTACTTTACGGTTCGGCTGACAGCTTGTAGTTGTTTTTAGATGTATGTTTTTATGTATGATACATGTTTTAATGGTTTTAAAATTTGTATAGTGTTTTTAATTGTTTTAATCTTATGTAAACCACTCAAAGAGTTTCAGCTATAGGGAGGTATAGACATGTAATATAATAAATAATCATGATAATAATAAGAATATAGGCAAGATCAGGTTGCTTGTCTGTCTAGCTCAAGGTTGTCTACTCTGGCTGGCAGCAGTTTTCTGGGCTTTCCGGAGAGAAGAGTCTTTTGCATCACCTTCCACCCAATCCTTTTAACTGGAGATGCTGCCGACGACTGAACCTGGCACTTCTTGTATCATACCTCTGTCCCTGAGGTATGATCTTTCTCCTTGCTTGCCAGCTCGTCCCTTTGCTGCCTTTATGGCTGAAGCCACCGCCGCTGCCTTATTTCTTAGCTGCATGGTTGATTGCACATTGAGGACACTTTGGCTCCTTTCATTCTCCTCTGATCCTTTGGTTTCTCGCCACCGCCCTCCCCCATTTCCTGTAAAACTCTGCCAAGAAAGCCCAGTAACTGGGGATGGAGGGGCAGCCGAAGCCCGTCTCGGATCTTCCTGCACTCTACTTAGGGCTGCCCTTAAAGAAGACTTGAAAACTTCAGTGAGTTCAGAAAAAGGACCGTAGATTGTTATCTGGAGGCAGCAACACAGACCATATTAGGTTAGTAGTCTGCCAACTTGACTGATTTACTGATTGTTTGCAGGCTCAATTCAAGATGCTGGATTTGGCTTTTGAAGACTTCAATCAGCCTTTCCCAAGACTCGATGGCCTTAAAGGCTTCTTCCAACTCTACTATTCTATGATTCTATGAATCTGGCGCTCATAGTTTCTGTAAATATTTGCCTTAAAAACAATGTGCAAATCATCATTATTATTATTTTAAGAAAACCTACTGCCCGCTCAAATCAAGGGATTTTTAAAAAAGAATAAAAAATATTTAAACCAATTAATGCAACCAATATAACCGATTGCAACTCCCAATATTTAATAAAGCAAAATCCTAGGTCCACCACTGCCTGTTATGAAAAACCACGGCACACAGCTTGCCTTCCCTTACTTTAAAGAAGGGACCAATTTTTCTTCACCAAGGCTAAAACTATTTGACAGTATTTTATAAGCACACTATAAGCCAGTTGGGGCAACCTGGCAGAGACCTGGCATGAAGGCTTAGCCAAGGAATCACTATCGCTCTATTTGGGAGGTGATAAAGGTCGTGTGGACAGCGAGCAGACTTGGGTTCCAATCCTGGGGGTGGGGGAACTCCTTATCATTTATTTTCAGCTGCAGACAAGCAAGCCCCCAAAGTGTGGAGAGAGAATGTATGTGTGTGGGGGGGGGATGCAGCAGAGCAAATGGACCCCGCATGCACGGACCACCTCTCTCTCCACGCCCAGAGAGAGTTCATATCACTAAAGGAATAAAAAAATAAGACCTCTTTTTGCCCTTGTCCAAACTCCTTGGCTTTGGGGGGAGGAAATAGGGGGATTTGGGGGAGGAGGTGGGGGGAATGGGACTAAAGGGGAAACGGCCTTTTGTGCAAGACGCTGGAGGGTTTTGCACATTTATCATGACAGGAAAACAAAAGCTCGGCCTACAAACATGTCCACCTTGGTTGCCTAGGCGATGGCAACAGGGCCGAAGAGCTTGCAGGCCTGCATCCAAAGCAGGAGGAGGGGGGAAGAAGGGGTGTCAACCGGGGGGGGAAGCCCTTCCCCACCCACCCCTCAAACCCACCCCGAGCTTTGTTTGGGGGGAAAAAGAGGAGGGTTTCTCAGGAAACAATGCCACAGGAAAAATCTGGCTGGGGAGGGGGGAATGAAAAATTTGAAACAGGCCAAAAGGTGACGGGCTTTTTTGGAAAAGGACTGTGGAGCAGGGGGGGGGATGCACTTTGTCAAGTCTTATTCAGTGTTCTGTGGGGCCTTTGGGAGATTTATGGGAACAGGAAGGGGCTAGAGGACAGGCAGTGGGGGATGGAGACCCAACGAGGGGAAAACAAGGCTCAATGCTCTGCTCCCAATGTTTGTGTTGCAAGAGATACACTGAATTAAAAAGGGTCCTGGGAGCCCAAGATTTTGGGTGAGAGGGTAAGGGAATAGCTTGGCAGTAGAGCTCTTGCTTTGCATGCAAAAGGTGTCAGGTCCAATCCCAGGTAGGGCTGGAAAAGACTCCTGCCGGAAACCGTGGAGAGCCACTGCTGCCAGTCAGGGCAAGCAAAACTGGTCTAGATGGACCAAGAGAATAAGACAGCTTTCTAGGTTCCACTTGACAATAGGAGTGTGAATTATTCTGGTGCTGCCTTCTAACCACCAGTTTCAATTTATTTGTCTGTGAGGGATGGAGGGAAACCACATCACAGCCTGAAGGTTTAGGACACAATAGGCGAGGGCTTGCAATCGCGCTGGCCCTCTTCTTAGCACCCTTCTTCACACACATATATCATTGCACATATTGGGCCTGTTCAGCAACATACTAAGCCATGGTTAGGCCACCAACCCTTTTTTCACATGACACACTAATCCATAATGACCCTGTTCAGAAGACATAGTGGTTAAGCATTTTGAGCTAAATATTATGGCTTAGCGTGTCATGTGAACCATTCTAAACTATGGTGGCTACATAACCACGGTTTGAACATACTCACTAACCATTTGCTGCAAAAGCCTAACCATGGCTTCATGTGTTGTCTGAACAGGCCCATAGTTTATCTCAAAATGTTTAACCTCTATGGCTTAGCGTGTCATCTGAACAGGGCCAAAGAGTGTGAGCACACACACAGGCACATTCATCAACCCACAACACCTTGCAGCCTCTATCACCACTATTTTCAAGTACTTTATGTGCAGCAATGAACCTAAAAACCTGTTTTTTTAAGGCAACTCTATTACTATTATAACTTTATTCCAAGGAGCTCATGGCATTACAAAGGGATCCTACCGTTTTATCTTTACAATACCCCTCAGTGTCTTGGCCGAGCAGGGATTTGTACCTCGTCCCAGTCCTCACATCCAACTGGCTCTCCATATGACCAAATTCAGTACTAGGCAATGGAATACATGCTCACAAAGCCAACACATGGATGTGAAAGGACAAAACCATTCTGTGGTCTTAGGACTGGTGAAATAACTAGCTCATTTTGGACACAGGTAAGTATGAAGATTTCTTTGGTACTGGAGACATCTCTTCATTTGTCCAGTAATTATTTCTTAATGGGATATATCCCAGCAATATGGAATCTCGTATCCAGACAAACGAGATTGATAAGAGAGTCATTCTACAAGACTGGAAAGGCACATCACAACCTATTCGTGTGCTGAAGGCCTAACTTCCCTCTCCATGCAAGAATGCATAATATGCAAGAAACAAAATAAAACCCTAAGAAACTAGCAAACTACATAGGCAACTATGCATAGCAGTGGACCAGTGACTGACTTCATCATGTCAAGGAGCTTGAGAGCCTGCCTTTCACACTAACCAACACCAGATTCATTTTAATGAAATCCACAAGCCTCATTCCCTGACCAAAGCCATTTTTGCCCTGTCCATTGGGCCCTAAAAGCCAAGAGTGTATAAAAAGTAGATCAGGATTTACTGATAGAACTCCATGTGATTTGCAGATCGGGAAAAGTTTCAGACTCCCAGTGGTTTAACAATAGTGGTAACAGAAAGTCTTTTTTTTTTTCTTGCTAACACAGGCTACTGAATTCAAGAACGGTTCGGGGAGAAACAGGAGTAGATTGATGTGCCAAAAGTTCTGGTACTGAAAATAAAATGAACCACCATTTTGATCCTAGGGATTCCCTCCCCACATCTAGCATTATGTTATTAGTACTTCCCTCCCCCAACTTTTTCTTTCGATCTGCTTTTTTTTTAAGAAATGCAAAACTGTTAAAAATAATAAACAAGGATAAATTACAAAATAAGTCTCACGACCATGAGTATTTCTATGTCCCCAAAGATTCCAGAAGGCAGGCTCTTCTTTTAAGCAGGAATGGGTTTAAAGAAAAACAGGTGCATCAGCACAGGGCTTACAGATCATGCCCCAAACTAGCAAACCATCAACCCCCATTTAGGAATTAAGTGACACTCACCAACTTGGTGACACGTGGAAATCACCAGGACAGAGAAGAGTCTTCCCCCCCCCCCACTGTTAACTCAGTTTCACAAGCGGCTGGGCATTGTGGAGTCTTCAAAGCCGTCGGCAGCTGGGTCCAGATGACTAGTCTCGTCCCAGTCAGTGGGGCAAGTCCCGAGTTTCAACATCTACAATGGCTGTGATGCCCAGATTCTAGAAGCAAGCTGTTGAAAGAACACAGATAAAATAGGAGGTCTACATGTAGGATGGACTGCAGCATGCTTCAGTTAAAGGGGTCACTCACAGAACATGTATTATTTATGATGACAGTGATTAATTTCTTGTTTTAGCCACTAACGAGAAACAAGAGTCATCATAGCAACATCAGACAAGACCTAAAAAAAATGGATATTGCAGAACTAGAGAAGTTGCAGAAGAAGGCAATCAAAATGATAAGGCCTCGGTGCAGTTTCCCTACATGGAAAGGCCAAAGTGTTTGGGGCTTTTTTGATTAGAAAAAGGATGATGGGGGTTGGAAGAGACACATGACAGAGGTTCATGGAAATCATGCATGGAGTAGAGAAAGTGGACAGAGACTTGTTTTCTCCTGTTATCACAATACTAGACCTCAAGTTTATCCAGCACAATTCATTGGCAAAAGATTCAGGACAATAATTAGTTTATGCCTCAAGATGCAGTGAGCGGGAGCTGCTAGCTTAGTCGGCTTTAAAGAGGGATTAGAGAAATTCATGGAGAAGGAGGAGGAGGAAGTTTATCAATGGCTACTAGCCAGGAAGCCTAAATGGAACCTCTGCGGTCAGAGGTCATGTGCTACAGAATATCAGCTTGTGGCTTTCCAAGATGCAGCTCCTTGGCCACTGTGGGCGGCAGGATACTGGACTATGTAGACCTTTGGTCTGATCCAACAAGGCTCTTCTGATAAAAGGAATCTTATAACAGCAAGACAACATCAGAATATGCACCAGCCAAAAGGAGGGATGGGCAAAGAGAGGCCTTCTAGATGTTGTCAGACCAAAACTCCCATCATCTTTCAGCATTGGCTCTGCTGGCTAGGGATGCTAGGAGTTGCAGTCCTACAACATTTGGAAGTCCACAAGTTGCCCACCCTTGAGCTAAAGAAAAATATAGAACCACAGCCACATCTACAAGACATCTTAGAGGTGTTGAGATGCTCCTCACACGTTGGGGGGTGGGGACCAGGATTACGCAAGCTGGTCATGCCCCCTGCCATGTCAGGTGGCCACACACTCCTAGACATCTACCAAGCATGAGAAGGGCGCCCTGTGTACATGTCAACGTACATGCTTAAGAGTGCCTTCATGTGATGGGGGACCTGCACCATCTGGATTTCACCCTCCTTGCATGGCGGAGTTCTACATGTAAACATTAGCACACATGTAGGGCCCTTCCCAACTCGCCTTGCTCACCAAATGTGCAAGAGGGAGGGAGAGGCTAGCCTGCATGTTCCTATGATTCCTTCACATGTTCTTTTAACCCATAAGGGGCTTTGTCTGACCCCCTATGAGGATAATTAGGGGTCTGGAAACAAAACCCTATGAGGAGAGATTGAAAGAACTCGGCATGTTTAGCCTGGAGAAGAGACGATTGAGGGGAGACATGATGGCACTCTTCAAGTCCTTGAAAGGTTGTCACACAGAGGAGGGCCAGGATCTCTTCTCGATCAACCCAGAATGCAGGACACAGAATAATGGGCTCAGGTTACAGGAAGCCAGATTCCGGCTGGACATCAGGAAAAACTTCTTGAATGTCACAGCAATACGACAATGGAACCCATGACCTAGGGAGGCGGTGGGCTCTCCCACACTAGAGGCATTCAAGAGGCAGCTGGACAGCCATCTGTCAGTTATGATTCAAGGTGGATCCCAGCATTGAGCAGGGGGTTGGACTCGATGGCCTTATAGGCCCCTTCCAACTCTACTATTCTATGATTCTATGACCCTATTAAGCCTAAAGGGCTCCCTTCTTCTGTATGAATTTATCTGATTTTTACAGTCATTTCTGGAGGGCTGTCTCCAGGCACCCTGCCATCTGAGGTCAAGCAGGTGGCCCCTAAACTGGAGAGAGACCCTTTCCAGTGATGGCTCCCTATTTGTGCAACAGCCTTCACATGCAGGTTTGTGAGGCACCCAAACCAGAGTCCTTAAGGCATCAAGGTTCTCCAAGCCTTTCTCCAGATCCTTGCTGCTTTGGTCATCTTTGGCTTGAACTGTTTTCCACTGTCCATGCTGCCATTATAGGTTTTAATCTGTACATTTCTATTGTTTTAAACGGACAGTTTGCTTTCACTAATATTTTTAGCATATAAGAAAGGGGTATAAATATTCTAAAACATTTACTGATTTGATTGGAACCTCGCCTTTCTACCAAGAAAAATGGCACTCAAGGTGGCTTACAATCTCAAATAAAACTTGATTAAAGAAGAAATGCATTAAATGCAATTAAAAATAAAAATCCAGGACTTCCATAAGAAACTGCTTTATATGCAGTCGGTCCATCTAGCTCCATATTGGCTGGGTTCAGACAACACAATAGTCAATGGTGGGGTAATAACCATGTCACCAGTTGTTTATCTAGGGCAGTGATGGCGAACCTATGACACGCGTGTCAGCACTGACACGCGTAGCCATTTCTGATGACACGCGGCCGCTGAGGCGGCCGCATGATAGGGTGACCAGATGGCCCGGGTGGCAGCAAGCTAGGAGCGGCGCCAGTAGACCCGGGCCGGCGGCAGTGGCGGCGGAGGAGCCTGGGAAGCGGCCGCTCCCCCCCCACGCTGCCCGCCCCGCGCTCCTTACCTGGGCGTCCGCTTCCCTCCGGTGCTAGATTCTACTGAGAAACAGGCTGCGCGGCCTGTCTCTCAGTCTCAGTATCGCGCCGGGTGATGACGTCATCACCCAGCGCGATACTGAGACTGAGAGACAGGCCGCGCAACCTGTTTCTCAGTAGAATCTAGCATCGGAGGGAAGCAGACGCCCAGGTAAGGAGCGCGCCGCGGGGCGGGCGGCACGGGTGGGGGGGGTGCGGCCGCTTCCCGGGCTCCTTCGCCGCCACTGCCGCCGGGTCTACCGGCGCCGCTGGGCTCGTAAGGCCAGCGGCTGCGCGGAAGAGGCAGGGGAGGGCCGATTGGATCCGGACCTCCCCTGCCTCTTCCGCACGGGCGGCGACGGAGGACCCGGCGCGGCCGCGCGGGCGACGGAGGACCCCGCGCGGGCGGCAGAGGAAGAACCCGGCGGTAGGTCCAGGCTGGGTTTTTTTGGGGGGGGGGGCGGACCAGGATTTTTATTTTTAAAATCTGGTCACCCTAGAGAAGGATGTTTCAGTGCAGTAGCCGAGGATGAAACATTTGCTGCTCCTGAGGATGAAACATTTGCGACTAGAATCTTGGAGTTAGAGTCTAACGACTAAGACTCTAGTCGCAAATTAAATAACAATTATACATTTATGTTATTTAAACTATAAATATCGCGAAATAATGTTTTTTCCTCAAAGTGACACACCACCCGAGTTATGTTCATTTTTTTGGCGAAGTTTGACACACCAAGCTCAAAAGGTTGCCCATCACTGATCTAGGGAGTACTCCCCACAGAATATGATTATAATCAACCGTGGTGTGGATTAGGATCAGCATTAAATTGACTCATTCATCCCCTGCCCTCTCTTCCCCCTGCAGTCCTCCCGCTAGTGTCCTATCAGCCATTGCTGCCAAAAATCTATGCCACCAGTATGTAAACCAGAAGCTGCACTGCTGAAATATAGCCCTTCCCTTGGAGATGTTCACCCGTAAAGTCTTGTTTCGACTTTAGGAATTGTACTGTTCAAAAGGTCTTCTTCTGAACAAACTCTCAGTGACCTCCAATCTTGTGCAAAGCAGCGACCCTTCAAACTCAAAGCATGGAGACTGAAGCTGAAATCCTATGTACGCTTACTCCAGAGTAAGCCCCATTGAGCTCAACGGAATTTTACTACCAAGTAAACATGCACCAGTTTACACTGCATGGCAGGCTTTGCTAAAGGCATATACCTAATCACCTGCAGCGCATAAAGATTCCCTCCAGGCAACCAGCCAAAGAAATTATTATCAACTGGATGGAAGCCATTTCTCCTCCCTTCTTTCTCCACTCCTTCGGGCCATCAATGTACAACAAAAACAACCAGCACAGACAGACATGAGACTGCAGCTCAAAAAGTATTATGGACTAGTAATATTTGCAGGCATGTCCAGACGTCCCAGATTCAGGGACAGCATTGCTACCTGTCCACCCACTCCACACAGCTGAAAAAAGGGAGTCCATCTGCCTTCCCCTTATAAACGCAAGCATGACCCATGGGATACAGGCTCCACCTTTTCCAGAACATTTCTCACACTCCCAATTCTGCAATATAGCACCCAGCCAGTGGTGTACAAAGATGCATTTATTTATATGTAAAGTCCCCAACTCAACTTCAATTTAGTCAGTCAGTCAGTAAATTTTATTGTATATAGCCACCAGCCATTTATACACTTCTCATATACATGAAATTACATCCCTAGAGTCAACACTATTTACTCTCACATGCATGGCCAAAACCAGAAATTTCGCTGTTCTAAAAGTTACATATTTACTAAAATCACGCAGTAAAAGCTTTAGGATACAGCAAAGTCAAGAGCAGAAGAAAAATAATCTTAAAAACACCCAAAAGCCATGCAAGTTCTGAAACTGAACAAAGAAGTCTAACTTCCTTAAGAAGAGAGTTCCACACTTGGGTGCAATCACAGAGAAGACCCTGTCCCATGGTAAGAGGGACATACGCAAGGTGCTCAGAAGCAGACTATGGTCGAGTTCATAAGTTATCCAGGGCACAAGTGGCTCAGGGTTCTGTTGGTAAGCGCAGCACCTTCAATTGTCCCTGGAAATAAATCTGCTGCCAGTGCAGTTGATGCAAAATTGGACTAATAAAAACAACAAAATGGGTGACAGAAAGTAATGTGGCCATTGCATTTTGCACCAGCTGCAATTTCTAAATACTCTTTAAGGGCAGACCCATGTAGCCCCTATGCTGCCTACCTTGATCCAGGACACTTTATTACGTCTTAAGTGGTCATCCTCACTCAACCACATTTCTTTCTGCAAGTGATCAGAAACAAGGACTTTACTGGAAAGAAGGTTGCACATATACGTATTCCTCCATATCTTGTTAGAGACTGGTTTGCAATTCAATTGTTTTTGGAGTCATGTCTGTAGGATTATTTTCCCTTAGCTGGCAAACCAGATGGGTGGGTCAGCCAAAGGGACTGTAATCAAAGTTCAGACACAAGCCAACTGATCTGCTAATTATTGTGGGATAAGGGGCTGGAGCATCTCCTTTATGAGGGAAGGTTACAACAGCTGGGATTGTTCAGCTTGGAAAAAGGAGGCAAAGGGGAGACCGGATAGAGGTGTACACAATTATGCATGGTGTGGAGAATGTGGACAGGGAGACATTTTTCTCCAGCTCCCACAATATTAGAACCCAATGAGATTGACCCATTAAACTGATTGCTTGGAGGTTCAGAACAGATAAAAGGAAGTCCTCCTTCACACAGCACATAGTGTGCTGCGTGTGCAGTTAAACGGGTTCAGCCTCCTCCAATGTGGTGCCCTCCAGATATGTTGGACTGCAATTCCCATCATTCCCAGCCATCATGGCCATTGGAGAAGGCTGAACTCGGACCTGCAGAGGCAGAGAGAGCTGTGCTCTTCTGTGTGACAAGCTCTTCCAAGAATATGGGATGTTATGTCAATCAACAATATGCAAACGTGATTGAGGCATGGTGGAAAAGCCCCAGCGTGGGCTGCAGGGGTAACTTCAGAACTAGAACAGAAACTATAGCATGGATGGGATATGTGATCATGGTGTCTGTTTGTGGGTGGGGGCCGTGTTACAAGTTTATACTGAATACCCCCCAAATGATGCTTGGATTCACAGAGGAGGCTGGTTACCCAAGATCACTAAATGGGACCTCCGTGTACCTCTGAATACCAGGTGCGAAGGACAAGCAAGCAGCAGCTTTCCCAACCTGCTGCCCTCCCTATTTGTTGGACTACAATGCCCATCACCCCTGATCATTGGCCATGCTGGCTGGTGTCAATGGGAGCTGTAATCCAACACATCTAGAGGAGAAGGCTGGCCATCACCTTCATGCCTGCTTGGGAGTTTCTGAGGAACACCTGACTAGCCACTGTTGAAAACCTTTTTATTCAACAAACCATGGCTAATTAAAGCAAGGGTTCCCATTACATGCAAACCAGGTTATTGTGTCTGAACCCATCCCTGCAAACAAAACATGGTTTCTTTACTAGCTATAAACCCCAAATAGAACTAATGGTTTGTTGTTGGCATAACAACAGTGGCAAATTGTGGGTTAAACAACCCAAAGTTAGCTTAAGAACTAATCATAGGGCAACTTTGGATGGTTTAACATGAACAAGCCAGTGACCAGGTTCGAGTGACATGCCACAGCTTGGTGTGGGCTATTTAATCCATGAAGAGCTGTGGCATCCACAGGCACAACTTGCAGATACAACCCATGCTGAGGGGTTGTTGCGTCATGTGAATCCAGCAACTATGGGTTACGCAAGGGTTAAACAACCATACATACCCCTAGAACAGACCATGGGTTATGTGAGGGCTGGTTAATTCTGACATAACCCAAACTCGCAGGGTTTACATGATGAACCAACTCCGAGTCGGGGTTGCATATTCAAAATGGTGGCTGTATGTTCCCCAAACACATTGCAGCCTCACTGTGGTATGCTGTCGTGTCATGTGAACAGCCCCATAGTTCCAGGATCGCACATCATGCAACAACCTACTATTGATTATGCAAAGCAGCATGTGACCTGACAAATCAAGCACATGACCTGGCAAATTAATTCATTCACGATTGTGATACCTGAACCTGGAAATGTGGCTTATCCCTAGTTTGTTTGAAACAGAGGTCCCTGGCAAGAGAGTCTGAAAACGAAACCATTCTGAAGGCTGGCAAATTGGGCAGGACAAAAACAAAGTGGAAATAGGGAAAATAAGCAGCGGTTTGTTTACTTGTTTACAAAACAATTCATAAATAAAGCAACAAATCATGGCTAACATAAACCATGGCTTAGCATTACGTGTGAACACACTCATTATGGTCCAGTTGCATTTTGGTGCCCTCTGATAGCAGAAGCAGCAGTAAAAGCTTTCCCGAGTCCTGCAGGTGTCCGGGCACACACTATAAGAGGAACTGTGGCTCAGTGGGCAGAGCATCTGCTTCACATGCAGGACTTCCCAGGTTCAATCCTGGGCATTTCCAGCTGAAAGTCAGATAAGGTAGCAGCTGATGGGTAAAAACTTTCTATGCCAATATCCTGGAAAGCCACTGTAAGTCAGCGTAGACAATACTGGGACAAACAGTCCAACTCGGATATGTGGCAGCTTCCCATGTTCTGCCACAAGTGGTACAACCATGTTTTTTTAAAAGCCTAAGGATTGTCCTTAGAGACACAATGCTTGTTTGTTTGTTTGTCTGATTGATTTCAAAGCAAAATTTGTAATTGTTCAGGCTGTTCTCCAGTGTTCCAGAACAGGAACGCAGAGGAGATGCCTGGGCCCTTGCATTGTGTTACATATACATACATACATATATATATTTGCAAAGCACTGTTGGTTGGCTATAAATAATTGATTGGACGCAATAGTTTAGAATTTAATTACGCAGTTTTATAATGGTGGACTAAGTAACTTGGGGGTTTGCAATTAGCAAGAAACCTTGTTACAGTTCTACTAAATCATTCGTTTAAATAGCTGATAGTGATTAGTGCAATCATTACCCAAATAGACAAAATTAGGGTAGACATGGGGAGGGGGAGAGAGGAGGAGACGGGCTCTTTCCCGCTTTAAAACTAGGGCAGGCAGTGACTGGGTTCAGACAACAAGATAACCAGTGGTGGTTTAAATAATCGACGGTTGATTATTTAACCCACCATGGGTTATCATGTTGTGTGGAGGGAGTTAACGGTTGGTTATTTGTTCAAAATAACCAACACAACCAAATAGCAGAGTTGGCTATTTGAAACACTATTGGTTTGCTCGTCAGCCACAGAGTTGTACAGCAAGAACATTCAAAATGGTGGCAGTCCAGTCGGCAAGATATATTTTTGGCAGCAATGGCTGATGGGATACTAGCGGGAGGACTGATGGGGGACAGAGGGTGGGGAATGGTGAATCAACTCAGCATGGATTAATAGTCAACTCAACGCTGATCCAAATCCACACCATGGTTATTATCATGTTGTGTGGGGAATATCCCCTAAACTGTTGAGTTGATTATTACCCCACCGTTGACTATTGTGTTGTCTGAATACAGCCAAAGAGTGCCCAATGCCATCAAATAATTAGTGCTACCCCCTATTCATAAAGTGAACCATTTCAGCCCTCTTCAGACATAGATGCAGCAGCACTGGTGTACAGGATTAGGTGTTTGAGTTTTAATGTGGGACGCCCACTTTAAAATCCCATTTTGGAGGGTGAGGGAGATTTTACCTATGCAGACAGCTGATGACCTCCCAGTAAGTTCTCATATTCAGAAGCGTAAGCAAGACAAATTCAGACTTCGGAAATTGTGATTTCTGACGCTAAAGACAAGATATCCTGGCAGCACCAAGGAAAGGGAGAAGCAAAGCAAATGGTGGATTAGCCAGTTAAGGGAGTGTGGGCAGCACCATGGCCTCCGTCTAAGGAACTGGGAGAAGAAAGTCCTTGAAATGTAAACAAACAGGGCGATGCAGGAGGGAAACCAGCCTGCTCTTCCATCAATGGGATTCCCGAATGCCTGTTTGGGACTAAAGCTCTTACTGGCTTCAGTCTCTCTAGCAGCTGCCCTTGACTCTTTGTTATTATCACCTCCCTTTTATTATTACCTGGCAACTGGAAGGCACAGACGTGTCTGTTTTGCTTACAGCATCCTACAGAATCCAGCATGGTGATGGCGCTTTCATTTTATTTACCAGAGAAGCCCACATTTTCAGCATTAAGAACAGAGGCAGTTCCTTGGAGATCTGCGTGTTGGCCGAGTGGGATGAAGCCCAAGCTGCTTACAAAATCACAAATGATCTGGGAGCTCAGCACCCGCCTACATGCCCGAGGGAGTCAAAGCTGCATCCCCTCCAGGCCGCCAAGAGCCACCATCTGGAGCCAACAGGCGGGATCAGTAAATGGAGCTTCCAAAGCAGGATTTTCCCCGGCTTAAGTAAAATGAGCATGCCTAGCTGGTTTTGTACAATAGAGACAACTTCGCCTCTCATCCATCACGTCATGGTCACCTCCACCACCCGTGGAGGACGTGCAACGCCAGGCTGGCCCTTGGAACCACCGACTGCGAAGGCATGTATGCCAGTGGACCACTAACATGCGGGAAAGGGGAGAGAGGGAGAACCCTGCTACAGCCCCCCCCCCCTAGCAAACCTTGCTTCTGCATCAATCTCTCATCCTCTAGTTTAACCCATTCCCAAATAAGGGCAGGGATACTCCAATGGAGAGGCCGCCTCTCATCTCTTCTTCAAGAAAACTCCACATATTTTAAGTGTACAAATGCTTCTGCCTGAAGATAAGTCAAGCCACACTAGAGTATTACTACTCTGTTCAAGTATTACTAACCCTTTGGAAAAAGTGTAGGCATGCCTTGAGTGAAAGTGACTATACCAGAAACTGCTTAGGACTAGGTCTAGTCAACTTCACCACCCTTCCCTCCTCCCTCAAGGAAGGCTCATAGCTACTACAATTAGGAAATGCAGGCAAAGAAAGGCTGGCCCACCTCCTGCATTACTGCTCTTCCCTCATGCGTGGTAAGAATCAGCACCTTCACAGTGGGGTAAAGGGGAACGCGAATTCCCAGGATTCTATCTGCAAAGACCTTAAAAGACACTACTTAAAGCTCAGAAAACAGGGATCCTGGCGCACTGCTTCATGGATCCTAGAAGGTTTCTTGTGGATCACAAGCTAGCCCCTGTCCAACGCCCCTACCTTCCCCACAGTCTCAACCAATTTAAGAAAATTTATATCCCAACATTCCACACTAAAAAGAAGGGGGGGAAAACAGATTTCAAGTCATATATGCACAAAGGAAGTAACTTTTATAAATGGAAGTAACTTTTATCAATTATAATCTGTTATAATTATATAATCTATTGTAGAGGAGTAATCGTGTGAGTTTGCTCCAGCAAAAAAAAAAAATAAGAGTCTTGTGGCTCATTGAAGACTAAGATTTCATGGCAACTTAAACTTTAAGAACATATGAAGAGCCCTAATGCTGGATCAGACCAAGGGTCCATCTAGTCCAGCACTCTGTTCAAGTAGGACTTGAGTACAACTGCACACTCCCACCCATGTTCCCCAGCAACTGGTGTATATAGGCTTACTGCCTCCAATACTGGAGGTAGCACATAGCCATCAGGACTAGTAGCTATTGATAGCCTTCAGGAATTTATCCACCACCACCCCTTTGGAAGCCATCCAAATTGGTGGCCGTCACCACATCCTGTGGTAGCAAATTCCATAGGTTAACTATGCACTGTGTGAAGAAGTCCTCCCTTTTATCTGTCCTGAATCTCCCATCAATCATCTTCATAGGATGACCCCACTGGGTTCTAGTATTATGGGAGAGGGAGAAAGATGTCTCCCTTACCCACATTCCCCACACCAGGCATAATTCTGTCCACCTCTATCATGTCTCCCCTTAGCCTCCTTTTTTTCCAAGCTAAATAATCCCAACTGTTGTAACCTTCCCACATAGGGGAGATGCTCCAGTCCCCTGAACATTTTAGTTGCCCTTTCCTGCAGCTCTACAATGTTTTTTTCAAAAGTATGGTGGCCAAAGTATTCAAAGTGTGGTCGCACCATAGATTTGTCTAAATTTTATGGAATATTTATTTACTTACCGATTATATTTTTAACCCGCCCAATAGCCAACATCCTCTGGGTAGACAGCACATAAGGTGTGACTGGCGAAGTAGGCTCTGATTCATTGAAATTTCTGCCACAATAGATACATTTGGTCTTTAGCATGCCACAAGACATTTGTTGCAATTAAAATAATGAGTTCGTAGGATGTTAGTAGTTTGCAATCACCAAAGTGACATTCTGGAGTCCCAGGATTGGAGGGCTCTTTCCCACATGCACCTGCCCTGACACCAGTGGAATTCCATCCTCCTGGACAACCATTATTATCTCCATTTCTAAGAGGAAAACATAGAGCTGTTTGCCAGTGCGAGGGGGATCCGTGGCCCCCCTCTGCCTCACGGTCATTTGCAGGCAGCTCAGCACCGACAGGGCCATCTGCAGCTCCCAGGTCTCCCACACAGCCCCTCCTTTCCAACCGCCCTCCTTCCAACAGGCTGTTGTTGTAAACTAAAACACTTGACCAAGGGCCTGCCAGCAACCACCTCATTATCTCCAGATCAGCAAGCCAGGAAGGAGGAGAAAAAAGAACCAAAGCCTTAAATGGAAGGCCTGGAATCTGCTCTGATAGACTCCCCGCTAGACAGGCAGATGTATTTACACCGATATCATCAGGCTAAAACGCCTGCCACGGAAACCAATACACAGAAGCACCAAAGGGCTCTTCCTCTATGCGACGCAAAACCTGGGCCGAGGGTGGTCCAGAGACACCGGACTGAAAGCTCCAACCATACAAAAGGCAGCGGCAACTCCCAGCACATGAAATAGACCTTCGTGGTTCAAAATAATGAAAAATAGGACCTTCACTGAGTCTTATTTTTTTATTATTATTTTATTTCATTTCTAACCCGCCTCTCCATCCAGATCGAGGCGGGGTACAACAATAAGTACACAAGAGGGATTCTGTTTTTTGAAGTCTGAGCTAGTACCTCTCAGATAAGAGGTCGACAATCTCTAGGAGAACGAAGCAAAAGGCACTGTTATGTCCCCAAGAATCACAGTAGCATTCCCCAACCTGCCCCTCCAGATGTATTGAGAGTGCAACTCCCATCATTCCCAGTGGCCATGCTGGCTGGGAATTATGGGACTTGCAGTCCAAAACGACAGCGCTCACATACAATCACATTCACCATTTAAGGCAGGAAAGCAGCACTAAGTATTCTGCAGATCTTTGCAATCCACCAAGCTAAACACAGGCTGCCAACCACAGTTCATGACCTGTCAAGAGAGGAAGCTGAAAAGGCTGGCAGGAGTGTTGTGGCTTATTGTACTGGGCTCAGACCCACATTCGGAGATCACCTTGTCCTCCAGACTCACTACAGCGCCCTTGCACTATTCTGCTAGCTGCAGCATCAATGAGAGGCTCTTGAACTCAGCACTCTCCAGTGGAGGCACTTCACACGTTTAGCCTGTAGCGATTATCACAAGACCACAAAAGCTACTAGCCAACACACACCTGGAAAAGAGCATCAACCCTTCCAATTGGTCGAGTGCTTCCCTTCCAGGGGCAGCCAATGAAATTGGCCAAGGAGGCTGGCCAAATCTATAGCCAAGGTCAGTTCTAAATTCAAATCTACCGGGGCATGAAGTCCAACCGGGGCTTAGGATGTACCAGGGGCTTGTTACTGCAATGCGTTGAATGCCAAGGCTCAGATGAGGTACATTGACTAGAGTGCCTCTAGGCGCATGCAGAGTACCCATTCCTAGCAAGCAAGGAATTGCAACCCAACTCCAAACTTCCATGACTGGGGGTCAGGTGTTAAACACCAGCCTCTCTCCTGCTCTCTTTATGAAGTAGCTCCTGACGCCGCTCCTCCAGACAGAACAGCCATCGGGACTGAACCTCCTCCGGTCACAAACCAGATTAAACAATCCAGACAGGCTGCAAGCAAATCTCCTAACGTCCTCCCTTAATTAAAACTCGAGAGGGACAGATCCTGCACACAGACACACTCATCCTCCAGGCAGATGTAGAGTAATGCCAAGTCAGACGAGACCAGGACCAGCCCCAGAGCCCAGAATAGTCCCAGTGCAATCAGCAAGGGCTCTTTGATTAAGCAATTTTCCCCTGTCCTCCTTCTCTGCAATTACTACGCTCATGCCTGAAGGGGGAACTGGATAGAAACCTTCCACGTGCACTCAGGAGAGAATTTTCCCAACCTAGAGAGTGCCAAGGCTGATCTATGAATACCTACAGATGAGAATGGATTCAATACTAACATATCCCTACCTTGGTGGGCAGCAAGAGATCAGTCAAGGCGTTTCGTAACAGGTTTGTAAGACTGTGAACAGGACAGGCATGAGGCAGTTTTGTATGCAAGAAGGAGGTCACACCTCTCCACCCAAATACAGGACTGGAACTGGGACTCAACGGAACTCACCGCCACAGGATGTTCCAACAACTACTAGCGTGAACGGCTATCTAAAGAGGACTTGACGAATACAACCAAGGGCTGGGAGTGCATGGGAGTGAAAACGAGAACACCCAGATGCCGGGTGCAAGGAACCAGCCACCCATAATGGCAGCCACTCTGGGGGCCCATTTATGAACCTTTCCAAGGGCCCAGAGATAAGATGCTGTGCCAGATGGGTCCTCCAAGTAGCGCTGGAAGTGATGCTCAAACCGTCAGCCACCTCCCTCCAGATGTTACGCCAAGACAGAGGAAGAGGAGGGTGCCCCTGGTGAGGGTGCAGCATCCAAGCTGGTCCCCTCTTTGTCTGGCCCAGGGTGGCATTTCTTCCGTCCTCACTGCCGTGGGTCTTTCTTCCCCCAAACCTGGCCCTTGCAGCTCCCCCAGCCTTGCCCAGATGTGTTGGATACAACTCCCGGCATCCCCCAGCCAGGCAGGATGAGCTATGGGGCAGATGCAGACAAAAGAAGCTCAGCCAGGCTACCTGGAAGGGGAGCTTCCCCGCCGCCCCACTCCCAAATCCTGGCCCAGCCTTACCGCTCCTGCTGGCTTCCCTCCAGGGAGCCTGAGCACACCTCTGGCTCCCACCACCACCACCAAGGGCCCCTGGCAGGCATCGCACCAAGGGAGCCATGTTCCATTTACATGACACCTGGGCTGGGAGGAGGCAGGGCCAGCAGGGTTAAGTGGTGGTGGTGGTGCCACCCCCCTCAGCTCACAGTCCTGCGTGGTCCGTCGCTGTGGGACTGGGCTGTGGCAGCTCTTCTCGCAAGCCGCTCAGGCAGACGGAGCTAAGAGGGGCACCTTGACACACGCGATTTGCACTCCCACCCACCACGCCCCCCGCAGGGCCCGAGCGGCTCTATGAAAAGGGGCCCTGACGTGGGTCCACAGAGCCCAGCAGAGCCCTGGTGAAGCAGCCACACAAAAGTGGTGGGGTGGGGGGAGGAAAGGGGGATGTGAAAACCAACAGCTCTGAGCTAGACCCACTGCAAAATACACCTGGCCAGCTTTCCCCCCATCCCGCCGCACACACACACGCCCAGGGGGCAAAATGCACACCCACCACCGGTCCCCCCTCCTTTTATTCATTTGCACAGTACAAAGATAAGCAACATGCAGGATGCAACTGGGCAGAGATGCGTGGGGTGGGGAGGGAGAGAAAAAGGCCAAGTCAATATTGCAACCACGCCTTCTTCTTCTTCTTCTTCCACCCCCCCCCCCCCCCAACACCCAGTCCCGCCCCACTCCTGCCTCCTTGCAGGATCCCCCGAGCTTCCCCACCCGCTTTGCAAAGCCGCCCAGGGCACTTCCCTCTCTGGCCCGATCGGCCAAGCCAGCTCCGGGCTCCAGAGAGGCCCTTCCCTCAAAGGAGGGGGGAGGATTCAGCCATTCCCGAGAAGCGCACCTTCCTCGCCAGTCCCCTACCCAGCCAAGAGGCGCGGGACTGGTGGGGGCCGGGGCTGCCTTGGCCGCCTCGCCCAACTCGGATCCGACCCCCCACCGAAACAAAAGGGAAAGACGCGCTCCAGATCCGGATTACCATGGCAGCCCCGCGAAGTCTTGCTGCTCCGGCTCGAGCGGGGGCGCGGGGCGCCTTTCTTTTCCGGCTTTTGTTCCTGGCCGGCCCTCTGCCCAGCCGCCAAACCGCCTGCAAAACCCCACAATTGGCTCCCTGGCTGCGCGTCTCGGGCGGCTCCTTCCGCTTTCCATGCAATTGCAAAAAGGAAGCCCCCCCCCCAAAAAAAAATGTTTTAGAAAAATTCCCAATTCGAAAAAAGCACCAGGACGGCACAAGCTTCCCGCTCCTGGCCTTGAAAAGGTGCGGATTCGTTGCAAAGCGCCGCCCCGGGAGCTCCGGATCCGCTCCCTCCCTGGTTCTGGCGGCGTGTGAACAGGGGAGGATTCGAACCTGCGGACGCTCCCCGGCTCTTCCCAGGGCCGTGCGCGCCTCCCTCCGGCGCTCCCATTGTCTCCGCCGCGAAGTTCCCAGCGCCTCCGCTCCTCCCTCCCAGCCAATTAGTTTTATGGTTTACTGTTCAAAGGAAAGGGAGGCAGAAAACAGGGTGGGCGGGGGCGAAACTTCGCCTTTTTGGAAAAATCAGGACTTTGACTCTTCCCCAAACTCTTCTTTGAAAAAGAAAGAGCTCGACATGCAAGGAAATGCATTAGGCAGAAGCCAAACTTAAAATGCACCCCAGGAATGGCTTTCTATCCCTTTCGATGGAACTTTTAATTTTACAGTGCTGCTCTCTGGTGGAGAAGAATGGAATTGGCAAAAATTTAGAATTCGGGACTGGAGGGAAATCTTATTGTTGGAATTTGGGGGGGGAGGGATCATTTTTTTGCCATTATTATTAATTTTGTACCCTACCTTTCTGCCAAAAATGGCACTCAAGGTGGCTAACGATAGTAACATCTCAATAAAAACAGAAATACGATTAAAACATAAAAACAGATCAAAACAGAATTAAAGACACAATAATTAAATAAATAGGCAGCGCCCAATCAGTTAAAACCCCTTTCAACAACAGACGTACATGCCAAAGGCATGCTTGAACGAAACGACTTTACCTACTGACAGTGGGCCAGCCTAGCCTCTCTCAGCTAGAGTTCCAGCGCTGGGAGCAGCCACCAAGAAGGCCCTCTCTGCATCCCTACCCAAGGTTCCTCAAATGGCAGCAGCACTGAGAGAAAAGCCTCCCCCAAAGATCTTTTAAAGCCAAGCAGGCTCATATGGGAGATGAACATCTTTCAAGTAGTCTAATCCCAAGCCATATAGGGTTTTTTAGGTTGTTATAGCTCATAACCAGCACTTTGAATTGTGCCCTGAAACAGAGGGGGGGAACGTCTTTACAGAGCTGCTTTACCTACTGATTATCTCAAAACTAGGGCTGTGACCGGATCCAGATCCTGAATCTAGAGAGGATCGGGCTGATTCAGACCTCCGGATCCGATCCAGATCCAGTCACAGTACTCCCTCCCGCTCTCTCCCTCCTCCCCCCCACTCTCCCTGCTTACCTGCTACCTCCTCCGCATCATCCTCCGCATTGTCCTGCCTCCTCGATATCGGCCAGCTGCTTTCCCACTTATGGTGGGTGACGTCATCACCCGGCGTGAGTGGGAAAGCGGTCGGCTGACACTGAGGAAGCAGGACGATGCGGAGGAGGCAGCAGGTAAACAGGGGGAGTGGGGGGAGGGAGGGAGAGAGGGAGAGAGAGGGGAAAGCAGGAGGGAGTGCTGTGACAGACCCAGATCAGATCCAGACCTGACAGATCCGGATCGGATCGGGGGGTCTGTTCACAGCCCTACTTAAAACCTGCAGCATTGCTGCTGCGAAGTAGCGTTGATAGAATTACATGGCAAGATTGAGGATGGGCTATCCAGTCAGGAAAATTTGCAACACTATTGTCACACAGCAGTAATGGGAAGCAAATATTGAGTAACTGTAAACCTCCAAAAGCATTTCTTGTTTTATTTTCTGGCAATTCTGCACAACATTGTAGTTTTGAAAGTCTGCAGCTGCGCTGCTACAGTTCATTGAATTTATGCATTATATATAATAACTGTCCTTACTTTCCTTCGAGAATGAGACTTTAATGTTGGAATGGTGGCCATTTCTAAACACTCTCCTGGAAAACGACACACTGAAAATGTAGAGCTTCGCAATGAATACTTCGTTGTGGCTGCCAGTTAGTGGCTGCGTCATATAAACAACAGAGCGCAACTGTGCAGGTACAATAGAGTATATACAGCATAAAGACAAGCCCCAGTAGCCACTGAAGCTACTGTAACAAGGCAGTCAGGGGCTCCCTGTAACCAGCCCTGGTCAACAGTCTGGCCACAGCATTCTGAACCATCTGGAGTTTCTGAACTGTTTCTGAAGGCAGCCCCACACAGAGTGTCCATTATAGTAGTCCAAATAGGATGGAACTAGAAAGAAAAATGTTTAATTCTGTCTAAAGATGTTTATGCTGAAATCCAACAGAGTTCAATAGGACTTACTCCCAAGTAAGCAAGACCATAAAATGAGCCTCTTGTGGCGGGGGTTGGGGACAGACGGCCTTCAAGATGTTGATGAACTGCAACTCCCAGCAGCCCTAGCCAATAGGGAGGGATGATGGGAGAGCTGCACGTTCCCCATCCCTACAGTAAGGTTGCATGGCTAAAAGGCATTGACAGACTGATCCGATTCTTCTGTAGGAATTTAACCCTTTGAATGGTTAGACAGAAGAAAGCCCTAAAATCCTATGCATGTTTAGGCAGAAGAAAGTCTTACAATGCATGTTTAGACAGAAAAAAAGCCCTACAACATCCAGCATTCCCCAGCATAGTCCACTAAAGCTGTCACTCTATGCACATTTATGCTGGATGAGGCCCCATTGAGAATAGTGGAGTTACCTTCTGAGAAAATGTTCCCAGGATCGCAGTGCAAGCTGTGTTGAGTTTATTTATTTCTAAAACTTATGAGCCATCTTTCATCCACAAGATCTCAGGGTGGTGTACACAAACAAATCTAATATAAAAACCATACACCTACACATTAAGAAGCAAATTAAACAGCAATCATTCTTCAACCAGCAAACCAAAGACAATAATTTAAGTTTAAAAGTAAGTTAATTTGTAAAAAAGATTAAAATACCTGGTTGGGGGGGGGAGCATTCATGGTATACATGTGGCCCAATCCTAGAAATGTTTACTAAGAAGTAAGTTACATGGAGTTCAGTGAACCTGTTTTTTTTAAGCAAGTGAGTTTGTGATTGTATCCATTTAGTCCTGTGCATTTATTCTTCAAAATGCGTTCCACAGAGCTTAATCATAGCTAAGTGTGCTGAAGATTGCAGCCTGGTGGTGCATAATGTATAGACGAATTCCCACAGGTGCTTCTGAAGGAGGCAGAGAGGGTTTTCCAAGAGGCCTGGTTCAGCACTTCCCTGGCCTCCTCCACACGAGACGTTTAATGAGCCTTGAAGGCTCATTATAAATTTTACCTACACACGAGCGGAGCGCAAAACGGGCGTACAGGCGCGTTATCTCCCCGATAATGCGCATTTTCGAACGCGCGTTAAATAGCGACTTTTATTTTGCTCCGGCCGTTAAAGCGCATTTTCGCTGTGTGAACAAGCGATTATGCGCATTAACTACCTGTAAAGTGCTTTTTGGGCATCTTTTAATGCGCTTCGCCGCTTCTCGCCGCCTCCCGTGCAGAGGGATTAGGCGTAAATGCGCCTCCGCGAAAATGCGCATAATCCCCGAACCGGGCGCAAAAGCGCATCCTTGTGGAGGGGGCCCCTGTCATGGCTTAAAAATAATGCAGCAAAGAAGGCGCTGGCTGGGTCTGGAAGGCAGGGAGTGCTTCCTTGAACCCCACTGAAAGATCCTGGCTACCGTCGCTTAGCAGATCTCCCTTTCATGCAAAAGATGTTCAAGCAGGTGGTCACTGTTCATCTCCAGACATTTCTCGATGATACCTCTTTTCAAGGCCAATTTTCATCTGGCTTCCAGCCTAGTTTCAGGACAGAAGCAGCTAGAGTTGCTGGGAGGTGGTCCCTGTTGATCCTTCCAGACCTCCCAGGGGCATTTAATACCATCCACCGGGGTCCCCTTCTGGATAAGCTGTCTGGGTTGGGAATTGGGGCACTCTTAAGCACACTGACTCTAGAGTAAGTCCCAGCCCAGTCAATGGAATTCCTTCTCCCCAAAAGGAACAAATGGGGCAGAGAGGCAGAAAATATGGACTGACCCTAGAAAATAGAGATGTTTGGGAAGTGCAGTAAGGAGACAGTTTTCACGTGACTCTCTCTCTCTCTCTCTCTCTCTCTCTCTCTCTCTCTCTCTCTCTCTCTCTCTCCAACTGTGTTTGTTTGTTTGTTTGTTTGTTTGTCAAAGACAGTCCCAATTTCCCATTCTCTGATGTTCTTCATCAATCACTTTACCCATTTTGCCCTTCACTTTTTGGGGATGCCCTGTTAAATGTTGTGAGCGTGAATTGCTATGCTTTTGGGCTATGCCCCCCATCCCCCAAGAAATTAAGCTATCAATTGGATCTTCTCTCTAGTGCACCCCCATGTCAATGCAAGCAAGCACATGAACACTTACGGCCCCGTGCAGTGCATAGCCTGCCATTTCGCAGCCCCTGGGACATATTTGAAACTCTTACTTAAAAGGATACCTAAAGAATGTACCAACCCCCTCTGGGCTCTTGAATCAACAGAGGGCACAGGCAGGCTGTTTCAGAATAAACCAGCGTTCCCCAACCCTGATGCCCTACAGATGCGTTGGGACTACAATAGCCAGGCTGACTGCTGTTGATGGGAGTTGTAATTTCTCCACACATCTGGAAGTTGCCAGGTTGAGGAAGGCTGGAATAAATGAATGTGGCACTCCTGAGGGTGGTGACCAAGAGCCCTGAGCCAGGTGGGCAGGTGGACAGTGGGGGGGGGGGTCCTGGCCTTGCATCGTGTTTCTTTGGGATGTTGCACACATGGCCCTGTTCTTGGCCACAAAGTGTTCGAGGGCAATACAGCCCCCTTTAGCGCTAAGAAAGCAAGAGACTCACTAGCACGCCGAACCACCCAAGGCAGAGTCATTATCTGTGGCCAGACTTTGCCTTTTTTGCTTTCCGCCCACAATTTAAACGCCATTATTCTAATTGAGGTTGAATTTTCGCCTGGTGCTCCTAGATGCCACCCACCCAATGAGATAATCACCAGGTTCAAGATTGTGGTCATTATAGCATCGCTGGTCAAGCCCGAAGCCTAGAACTGCCACCTCTCATTACCTCCCCTCAGGCGTGCCAGGCAACACCCCCCCCCCACTCACACAACACTCCCCGTTCTGTGGGGCCTTTCAAGGGCGAGGAACGGGGGGAGAACAACAAGGTTGGGTGAAATGGACCAAATGAGAAGAGCGAGCCAAGGAGGCCTGCAAGGCCCCACAGGCGACACGTCTGCAGCTCCCGCCTTGGCTCTCGTGGTGGTCACACCAGGACTGGAAGCATTCATCATGGAATCATAGAATAGTAGAGTTGGAAGGGGCCTATAAGGTCATCGAGTCCAACCCCCTGCTCAATGCAGGAATCCACCTTAAAGCATCCCTGACAGATGCCTGTCCAGCTGCCTCTTGAATGCCTCTAGGGTGGGAGAGCCCACCGCCTCCCTAGGTCATTGGTTCCATTGCCGTACTGCTCTAACAGTCAGGAAGTTTTTTCTGATGTCCAGCCGGAATCTGGCTTCCTGTAACTTGAGCCCATTATTCCATGTCAGGAAGCTCCAAAAAAAGGCAACAAAAGCCACAGAAGCCCCCTGGCCACTACAAAGGCCTTCCCATCAAAGCACTTCCACACCTCAATATGGGAAATGCTACTTTTAGAGTGAGCTGGAAGTAAGGGGTTTTGCTAAATCCGTCCCGTCTTGTGCTCTGCAGATGGTTGGAGCCATTTGTTCCTTCATCTGGTCATTGACAAAATTGGAATTTATTTCTTAACCAGAAATTCATTTTAGTTGCACTAAGTTTCATTAGCACTAATTCGCATTCACTGGAACACAATAGTTTGTGTGAATTACTGCAAATCCACACACACACACACACACACACACACACACACACACACAGAGTGAAAAAACAGTCCACAAGTCTGTGGAATCAGCCTGATTGAGAAAAAGAAAGGCAGGACCTGCAGCTGGGATTCCTAAATATCCAAACTCGCTTGAATCCATTGCAGAACATTTCTCCAACATCCAGCGGAGGCTGGTGGCTCCAATGTCAGTAGGGCGGCGAATCCGCTCCGGGTTTCAGTCAGAATCTGTCAGAACTCTAAAGGAGCCATCCATGGTTGGAGAGCCAAAATGGCTCAGTGGGATCTCCATATTGAAAGACAGTGTATCTCCGAATATCAGTCCATGGGGGATAGGTGGTAGGGAAGCCTTCCCTAACCTGGTGCCCGCCAGATGTCTTGGACTGCAATTCTGGCATTGCTAGCCAGCATGCAGTTTATATTCATTAAACAAAAACCTACAGTTTACAAAAACAATGCTAAGGCTCTACAGTTTCCAATCAAGCCCCAAAAAGCAGGGAAATTGGAAGTTAAGGCTCACAACCTTTAACGCCACATCATCCCAAAGGAGGCAGAAAGTGCAAGTGAAATTCTCATTCTCCCAAAGCAGATAAACCATGAGGACAGGATGGAGAATTTGATATGCAGAGGTGACTGTGGGGTTGTGGTAAACTGATAATGAACAACTTAGGGCCACCTACTTCTCTTTTTTGTTTAGAACAGCCCTTCCTCAACCTGGTGCCCTCCAAAGGCGTTGGACTACAACTCCTATTATTGCAAGTCAGTATGTCTCATGGCCAGGAATGCTGAGACTTGTCATCTCAAACATCTGGATATGCAATACTATATGCAGAGGTGACTGTGGGGTTGTGGAAAATGATGATGAACAACTTAGGACCACCTACTTCTCTTTTTAAAGAGTATCTCCTCATGTTGAGAGTTGCAACCCAACACATCTGATGGGCACAAGGTTGGGGAATGCTGTTCTAGAACAAAGGTAGGCAGAATATAGATCTCCAGATGTTTGGGAATTCAACTCGTAAAAGCCCCTATCAGAATGGGCAGTGATCAGGAATGCTACGAGTTGATGTCCAAAACATCAGGAAAGATCTATTTTCTGCCCACATCTGTTCTAAAGTATGATGCTTTCCAGCATTAAGATATGTGATCCATCAAGGAACTCCAAAAGATGTGCAGTTTAAATAGACTGTCTTAAACCAAATGAAGCAACAATGACTGAATCTTGAATACCTAATCAAGATAGTCCTTCAGACATCAACATTAGTTTTCAACACATGGCATAGGATGTCTGTTTCTTGAATATCAGATATGTGGTGTTAGGGAACTAACATAGAGGATTTCTCTCATGTGTTCAGTGTGAGATCAAAGGCAGAGTTACCACCTAATACTTTCATGCATAGGTCTTTTTAAAAAAATTAAGGATGAAATGATTTTTGTCTTCCCCATAACATGGGAGTTACAGTGCAATACATCTGGAGAGCACGAGGCTGGAGAAGGTTGGTTTACACTTGAATCCTATACATGTCTTCTCAGAAGTCAGTACCATTGAATTCACTAGGGCTTACTCCCAAGTGGTATAGGATTGCAAACTAATCTCATCTGAAAGGAGTTCGACAGCCAAACTAAACCATTTCTGCTCCTCTGTTGCTTTGATGAGATGATGTACTGTGGAGGGATTGTGTGGAGTGAACAGAATGTTTTGTAGAAACACATTTTAAGAAAAAACATTGGTTCTATGAAGGGATGGATACTGACCAAAAGTTGAAAGTGCCTGGCACATGCTCTGGTTCTAGATCTGTAATGAATAGTGCCCCTTTTGTTATCAAGTGTGCTGCTATATGCGAGATGCGTGTGAGAGAAAAGTATTGGGCAGACCCTGTATTTGGTAAGGATATGGAACAGCATTCCCCATCCTGCTGCCCTAACAAGAACGGTGAGGCCAGGTTTCTGACAGACCCAACTAGGCAACTTTAGGGCCTGATAGTCCTCTGTTTGGTAGCCTGCAGAAACCTCATAAAGCAAACGGGCATATGAACACTGTTATTATGGTCTGCCACTTTGTTTGTCTTTATTAGTAGTCTGAGGTCCAGACCTCTTCAGAAGGGGGGATAGTGTTATGTCATAGGGTGACTATATGGAAAGGAGGACAGGCCATCCAAAATGGTGGCCAGCACAACATCTTGTGATACTAAATTCTATAGTTAACCAGAACTGTACACAGTATTCTAAGTGTGGTTGCACCATAGATTTGTATAAAGGCAGTATGATACTGGAAGATTTATTCTCAATTAATGTTCTTATAATGCCTAACATGGAGTTTGCCTTCTTTTTAATTTTAATTCCCCCGCCTTATAAATGTATGAGCCACCAGCTCGGATCCCATCAGGTTTTATTTGAAGTGGAGAGGGGAGGTTGCGTCAACGTGCATCACCTTACACTTGCTTACATTGAACCGCATTTGTCATTTGGATGCCCACTCTCCCAGCTTGGAGAAATCCCTTTGGAGTTCTTCACAATCCCTTTGTGTTTTAACAACCTTAAATAATTTGGTGTCATCGGCAAACCTGGCCAGTTCACTGCTCACTCCTAATTCCAGACCATTCATGAACAAGATGAAAAGCATTTTTCCCAATACTGATCCCTGTGGGACCCCACTAATTGCTTCCCTCCATTGGGAGAATTTACCATTTACTACTCTCTGCTTTCTGTTATTTAACCTCTCCTTTTATTCTGTGACTGCTAAATTCGTTCAGGAGTCTTTGTGTAAGCTGCTTTATACACTGCAAAAAGTGGGGCAAAAATATTTAAATAAGTCCTACGTTTTTGCTCATACTTCTTTTTCCTTTTTGTTCATATGGCTTCTCTTAGTATTCTTACAATTGTTGGGTTTTGGTTTAACCATAAGCAGCGTGGTTTCCTCAGGGCAAGTGCTGCAGCCTTAAACAAATTGTGAATAGAGGAGACATGATAAAGGTATACATAATTATGCATGTGGTGCAGAAAGTGGATAGGGAGGCAGTTTCTCCCTTTCTCATAATATTAGAATGAGGGGGAAGTGAACATTGACATGGTCATGTTTGGTGATGATACCAAATTATTCAGTCTTGCTAAAACAAAGCAGGATTGTGAGGAGCTCCAAAAAGATCTCTCCATACCGAGAGAATGGCAATCAAAATGGCAAATGCTGTTTGATGCACATTGCAGGGAGGATCACAATTTCACATATAAACTGATAGGATCTGAGCTGACTAGCGGTGACTGGCCAAGGAAGAGTTTGGGGCAGGGGAGGTGGATAGCTTGACACGGCTGCTGTGAAAATTCTTGAACAGTAATATAAAAATGGTAGGTTCTCTGATTTGCACTTCTTAAAAGGGAATTTTAAGAAAAGAACACCTACTCTAAGGTAAAAGGAAGAGGACATCATTGGAATTTTAATTATGTAACCTGTCAATTTGTAAGGGCACCTCGACAAAAAGTATCGCCAGCCCAGTCTCAGATACCAAAGTGAGCCTGAGATTCCCCCCCTTTTTTTAAAAACTTTAAACTGCCCTCCTTCCCTCAATCTTTCACCAATCTTCTTGAAATTTTCAGGTTATATAAAACCAACATTTCTTTCTGGCACACATACATTTCAGGAAAATTGGTGAAACATTTTCAATTTTATGAATGTTAGAATGACCCCCCCCCCATTACTCCTTTAACATGGTAGAATGTGTTTTTTACTGAGTGCTCTTAACAAGAGACTCACAACTGTGAGTCTCTTAATTAATATAGACACACACATGCACATAGATATATTGCAAACATCAGTTCAAGGGAAGAGGAGATGGCGGACACCGGGTGGGGGAGTTGAGGCTGATGCCTAGAAGAGTTTTTTTCTGCCTCTGCGGGCTCAGTGGGAAGAGAGCCTTACAAAAGGAGGGACCCTCCCTCCCCCTCTCCACTCCCTATTCATCCTTCAGTCTGAATTAGAGCGATCCCCTCCCCCCCCATTCAAAAAGGGGGCGGAGCCAGCCTCCCCAAGCAGACCAATCCAGCTGCGCTGCAGGTTCCATTGATGTATTTTCGAAGGAGTTTTTCCTTAAAGGGGCGGTGTTGGCGGAGAGGAGGGGGCGGATGGGAAACTGCATCTTGATGTTCAGAGGCTCTGAGGATGTTTCATCTCCATCAGCTAAATCACCAGATTATGGCTGCAGCCCCATATCCACTTACCTTTGACTGAGTAAGCCCCAACTGGGCTTATTTGAGTGGACATATATAGGATTACCTTTGAATGTGCTGATTTTAAGAGCTGTTATTAAATGCACAGCATGCCGGTTTGGGCTGGTCATTTGGCAACCCTCCCTGGGACTCGCTACTAGCCTTGACAAGCTAAAACCCTAAGAGGAGAACTCTGGGGTTTTTAAGAGTTTCACAAAAGGCAGATTTTGCCAAGTGCTGCTTCAGGATCTCTAGCAGTGCTGGAAGCGGTTTTAGTTTCTGAAAACAAAATGTTGTTGGTTTGATTTTTCTGGAATGTTGAAATCACTTGGGGGAAAGAGTCAGTGCTTAGGAGGCACACACTCAGCACCTCTCATAAACGTTTCCAAAACTCGCAGAGGAATCTTGCTGAGTTTGTGAGTCTATCTAGTCCCAATATCTAGCCAAAGGCCTCCAGGAAAGCCACAAACCAGGCGTGCCAATGGTATATTCAGAAAGACTGCCTCTCTATCTGGAGGTTCCATTTAACTATCATGCCAGGGTAAGTGTCTCCCCACCCCTGCAGATGTATTCCTGGACCCCTGTGGTTTCTCGAAGGGAAGGCACAGGGTGTTTTCCTTCATTATCATCTATCTTATCTAGAAAGAGCCGTGCCCCCTAGGCTCGCTCCCTTGTGTGGGATGTGGAAGGAAGAGCTTTGGATCCGGAAGAGAGCTGGTGATGAGGCCCCTTCCAAGCCGCTGACTGACATTCCACTCCCCTCCATCGCTGACTGGGGCTGCTCACTCCACATTAAACATGAACAAAATTGCAGTCTTAATGGCATGCAAGTCTATGATTGCCTACTTGGAAGTAGATCCCATTGTGTCCAATGGAGCTTGCTTCCTGTTAAGTAGGCTGACCATATGAAAAGGAGGACAGGGCTCATGTAACATTAACAGTTGTAGAGAAAAGGGAATTTCAGCCAGTGTCATTTATATGCAATTAGTTCCTGGTGAAATTCCCTCTTCATCACAACAGTTAAAGTTGCAGGCACTATACTAGAGTGACCATATACAAAAGAAGGCAGGGCCCCTGCAATTTTAACTGTTGTGATGAAGAGGGAATTTCACCAGGAACCAATTACATACAAATGACACTGGCTGAAATATTTATTTATTTATTTATTTATTACATTTGTATACCGCCCCATAGCCGAAGCTCTCTGGGCGGTTTACATAGGATTAAAAACAATTAAAAACAATATACAAAAATTAAAACAGCAAAAACATACAACATACACACAATCTGTACATTTAAAAACCACTTCAACACTTCAAAAAAAAAAAACAAAAAAAAAAACAAAAAAAAAAACAAAAAAAACCTACAAAAACAAAACAAAACAGACCCAGGCTCCTCAGATATTGCCAAATGCCTGAGAGAAGAGGAAAGTCTTGACCTGGCGCCGAAAAGATAACAATGTTGGCGCCAGGCGGGCCTCGACAGGGAGATCGTTCCACAATTGGGGAGCCACCACAGAGAAGGCCCTCTCTCTTGTTGCCGACCTCCGAGCTTCCCTCGGAGGAGGCACTCGGAGGAGGGCCTTAGATGTTGAACGTAGTGTTCGGGTAGGTTCATGTCGGGAAAGGCGTTCCATCAGGTATTGTGGTCCCAAGCCGTGTAAGGCTTTATAGGTTAAAACCAGCACCTTGAACCGGGCTCGGAAACATACAGGCAGCCAATGCAAGCGGGCCAGAGTAGGTCTTATATGTTCGAACCTACTGGTTCCAGTTATCAATCTGGCCGCTGCATTTTGCACAAGCTGCAGCTTCCGAACCACCTTCAAAGGCAGCCCCACGTAGAGTGCATTGCAGTAATCTAACTTGGAGGTTACCAGAGCATGGACAACTGAAGCCAGGTTATCCCTGTCCAGATAGGGACGTAGCTGGGCCACCAACCGAAGTTGGTAGAAGGCACTCCGTGCCACTGAGGCCACCTGCGCCTCAAGTGACAGAGATGGTTCTAGGAGAACCCCCAAGCTACGAACCCGCTCCTTCAAGGGGAGTGCAACCCCATCCAGAACAGGTTGAACACCCTCCATCCGGTCAGCGGAACCACCCACCAACAGCGTCTCAGTCTTGTCTGGATTGAGTTTCAGTTTATTAGCCCTCATCCAGTCCATTGTCGCAGCCAGGCACTGGTTCAGCACATCCACAGCCTCGCCTGATGAAGATGAAAAGGAGAAATAGAGCTGCGTGTCATCAGCATACTGATGACAACGCACTCCAAAACTCCGGATGACTGCACTCAACGGTTTCATGTAGATATTGAACAGCATGGGGGACAAAACTGACCCCTGCGGAACCCCATACTGGAGAATCCACGGGGCCGAGCAATGTTCCCCAAGCACCACCTTCTGGAGCCGACCCACCAAGTAGGAGCGGAACCACTGCAATGCAGTGCCTCCCACTCCCAACTCAGCCAGTCGTGCCAGAAGGATACCATGGTCGATGGTATCGAAAGCCGCTGAGAGATCAAGGAGAATCAACAGAGTCACACTCCCCCTGTCTTTCTCCCGACATAGGTCATCATACAGGGCGACCAAGGCTGTTTCCGTACCAAAACCAGGCCTGAAACCCGACTGAAATGGATCCAGATAATCAGTCTCATCCAAGAGTGCCTGGAGCTGGCTCGCAACCACCCGCTCCAGGACCTTGCCCAGGAATGGAACATTTGCTACTGGCCTGTAGTTATTCAGATTTTCAGGGTCCAGGGAAGATTTCTTTAGGAGTGGTCTCACTGCCGCCTCTTTCAGGAGGCCTGGGACCACTCCCTCTTGCAAAGAGGCATTAATCACTTCCCTGGCCCAGCCAGTTGTTCCATCCCTGCTAGCTTTTATTAGCCAAGAGGGGCAAGGATCCAATATGGAAGTGGTTGCACGAACCTGTCCAAGCACCTTGTCAACATCCTCGAGCTGCACCAACTGAAACTCATCCAAGAAAACAGGACAAGCCTGTGCTCTGGATACCTCACTAGATTCATCTGCTGTAACACTGGAGTCTAAGTCCTGACGGATGCCAGAGATTTTATTCTGGAAGTGCCCAGCAAATGTATTACAGCGGGCCTCAGATGGTTCTACCATGTCCTTGGGGCCAGCATGTAAAAGCCCCCGGACAACTCTGAAAAGCTCCGCTGGGTGGCAGGTTGATGATTGAATAGTGGCAGCAAAGTATTGTTTTTTTGCTGCCCTCACTGCCCCTGAATACAGCTTACCATAAGCACTTACCAGTGTTTGATTGCATCCATCAGGAGTTCGTCTCCATCTGCCCTCAAGCCGTCTCCTGTTTTGTTTCATCACTCTCAGCTCTGGGGTATACCACGGAGCCGTTCGAGCTCTACACAGGAGAGGGCGCTCAGGAGCAATCGTGTCAACTGCCCGGGTCATTTCTGCATTCCACAGATCAACCAGGGTTTCGACAGGAGAGCCAGCCCTATCAGCCGGAAAACTCCCCAGAGCCCTCTGGAAACCATCTGGATCCATTAGCCTCCGGGGGCGGACCATCTTAATGGGTCCCCCACCCTTGCAGAGGGGAAAAGCCGCTGTAAGTCTAAACCTCAGCAGGTGGTGATCTGACCATGACAGAGGGGTTGATGTAAAGTTCCCCACTTTCAGATCCCCATCTCCATGTCCAGTTGAAAAAACCAGGTCTAGAGTATGCCCTGCTACATGTGTTGGGCCGATGGTATGTTGGGACAGTCCCATGGTTGTCATGGAAACCATGAAATCCTGAGCTGCCCCAGATAAAGTGCCCTCGGCATGAATGTTGACATCCCCCAGAACCAAGAGTCTGGGGGACCTCAACAGTACACCAGAGACCACCTCTGTCAGCTCAGCTAGGGAGTCTGTTGAGCAGCGGGGTGGGCGGTACACCAACAGAATCCCTAATCTGTCCCGTTGGCCCAACACAAGGTGCAAACACTCCAGACCAGTAGTCGCATGGACAGGGAGCCTGCAGAGGGGGATGGAATTCCTATAGACCACAGCAACCCCCCCTCCCCGGCCCTCAAGTCTACCCTGATGCTGAACCAAGTACCCCGGTGGGCATAACTGGGAGAGACTAACTCCTCCCTGCTCTCCCACCCAGGTCTCGGTTATACATACCAGATCGGCTGCCTCATCCACAATTAAATCGTGGATGAGGGAGATCTTATTATGCACTGATCTGGCATTTAAAAGCAGCACCCGGAGGCCTGAGGGCTGGCTGATAAGGCAACCAACAAGCCTGTGGGTGTGAGGGGGACCGGAACAAGGCACAGCCATTAACTGTCTGGGCCTTGTTTCCCTAACCTGGCAAGTCCTCCTCACAACGCCATATCTCCCTCTACCCGTCACTACCCTGATTGTGCTCCCCTCAGATCCCCTCACCTGGCCCTGTATCCTCCCTCCCAGGCACATAGCTCAAGCCTGGGGAAAGAGGAAAAAACAAAACAAAACAAAAAAAAACAACCAAAGACAAAAACAGAAAGCCGGCAGGCAGGCACACTCCTCCTCCTCTCCTCCTCCTCCTCCTCTGGCGGCAAGCCTCCCTCTCCTGCAGGTTGATGGCTTTCCCAGGCCCCCTCAGCCAGCAGCTTAAATATCCCTCCCAGGAAGGGAGGGGGACTGATGTAATTGTCCACAGCAGCTGGCTCAGTACCTGGGAGCCTGGTCCTGCCTACTGTTAAGTGTACATAGGGCTGGAGCAGAGGCTTGTGGGCCTACTGCAGCGATTCTGGGTTCATGTCGCAAACAGAGTCTCCAAGGTATAGAAATTCAGTGAATAAATAAAATAAATGTAAACAGAGTCTCCAAGCCCCATCTCCCAGAGGAATCCCTACTGTTCCCCTGATCTCTGTCCCCAGGGGGACGATGTGTACTACTAGGCTGACCATATGAAAAGGAGGACAGGGCTCATGTAACTTTAACAGTTGTAGAGCAAAGGGAATTTCAGCCAGTGTCATTTGTATGCAGTTAATTCCTGGTGATATTCCCTCTTCATCACAACAGTTAAAGGTGCATGCACTATACTAGAGTGACCATATACAAAGGAAGGCAGGGCCCCTGCAACTTTAACTGTTGTGATGAAGAGGGAATTTCACCAGGAACTAATTGCATACAAATGACACTGGCTGAAATTCCCTTTGCTCTACAACTGTTAAAGTTACATGAGCCCTGTCCTCCTTTCATATGGTCAGCCTAATGGGTACCCCACTAAGCTAGAGACCTGGCCAGGTGTTGCGGAGGAGTCTTTTTCTCTGGGCTGAGACTCCAAGCTTCTCTCAGCACAGAGATAGGCAAATGGGGCTGGGCCATTGATGTCATCCAGGCCTGGTGGGGGGCAATTCAGCCCCCCATTATACTTCTGCACCACTGAACCAGAATCTGAGGTTGCACTGTAACACAATTCAATAGGACTTGATTTAGAGCAGGAGGACAGAACCCCTTAGGGATAAGGTGACCATGTGGAAAGGAGGACAGGGCTCCAGTATCTTTAGCAAGTGTAATGAGAATTGCAGCAGGTATCATTTGTATACATGCAGCACCTGGTGAAATTCCCTCTTCATTGCAACAGTTAAAGCTGCAGGAGCCCTGCCCTCTAGAGTGCCCAGATACAAAAGAGGGCAAGGCTCCTGTAGCTTGTCCCTGCCCCCTTTTGCCTTTGGCCCCACCCATTACTAGAATGCAGCACCCCCCCCCCCCCGGAACTTCTCTGAGATTGAATTCGGCTGAGAGAGGGTTGGCGGCACCTGGGCTCTAATCCGGCAGTCTCTTTTCTAAAGGAACCAGCCAGAAGCCCTTGGAAAATTCATGGGGAGGACAAGAAGGTGAACAGTGAGAACAGAAGTGCTAAAGAAATGTGTGTGTGCAGCTCACCCACAATCATGATGCCTCGATTAAGCTGCTTCAATGTGCTTAAAAACTACCCTCTGTTTCTTCCAGCCTAAGGGCTGCAACCCTAAAACCACTTCCCAGGGAGTAAATCCAAATGAATTCATCGGAATTCTTCCTGACGCCACGTGCTCAGAACTGGGCTTCATCCAATTGTTGTTATTATTATTATTGTTATTTATTACATTTATATACCGCCTCATAGCTGAAGCTCTCTGGGTGGTTTACAAAAATTAGAAGATTGAACATTAAAAAGTCAATATACAAAATTTTAAACCATAAAACATAAAACAGCTGATATTTAAAATATTTTAAACTTTTAAACCTGGCCACAAAGTCAGTTAAAACCTCAATTTAAGCTGATAAAATGCTGTTAAAATGCCTGGGAGAAAAGAAAAGTTTTGACCTGGCGCCAAAAAGATAACAGTGTTGGCGCCAGACAGGCTTCATCAGGGAGATCATTATAGTATTGGGGGGCCACCACAGAGAAGGCCCTCCCCCTTGTTGCTGTCCTCCGAGATTCCCCATTTTGCAGGCACAGAATTTGAAACATGAGTGAAAACAAAACACCCTTTCAGAAAAAAATCTTAATTCTGCAACCTAGGTTAAGTAAGCACTAAAAATGAAACACCCACGCTTACTTAACTAGAATCAACTGGCTTGATAGCCTTGGCCATGCCGGCTGGGAATGATGAGAGTTGCAGTCCAGAACATCTGGAGTACACCAGGTTGGGAAAGGCTGGATTATAATAATTATAAAGAATTGAAGAAGGGGCTGGGAGGGATTATATACATGTTCTCATTGCTTAGTGCTTGGACAAAAAGCCTGGCTTGCGCTTCTGAACTCTTTGTTCCTTCCACTAGATGGAGCCAGTGTCCAACTCTCTGAGCTCTTCCTTGTTCCTTTTTCCTAAATATGAATTCAAAATTTAAATGCTAATAAATAAATAAAATACAAAGTTTGATATTATGCAACTTTAGGCACAGTTGCTGATCTAGGAGTTGAAGCCCATCAATCAATGCTAGCTCTGAATCAAGGGCTTTAGTTAGTGTGACCATATGAAAAGGAGAACAGGGCTCCTGTATCTTCAACGGTTGCATAGAAAAAGGAATTTCAACAGGGGTCCTTCGTATGCATACAGCACCTGGTGAAATTCCCTCTTCATCACAACAGTTAAAGCTGCAGGAGCCCTGCCCTCTTTTGTATCTGGTCATGCTAGGCAGGGCTCCTGCAGCCTTAACTAGGGTGACCATATTTGGGAGACCAAAAAAGAGGACAAGCTGGGAGGGTGGGTGGGAAAGCAGCTTTCTTGGGCCTCTGGAAAGTGTGTCATTCCCCCTGTCTCCTTAAAGGCCCCAATTGGAGCAGAGGACAGGAAAGTGTGGCAATCCTGCCTCCACTGCTCCAATCGGGGCCTTTTCTATAATGTCTGGGAATGATACACTTTCCCCTTTAAGGCTGTGATTGGAGCACTGGGAGGGAAATGACCCGCCTCCAGAAAGCACATCATTCCCTCCCACCATGCTAACGGCAGCCTTAAAGGGGAAAGTGTGTCTTTCCAGGACACTGTAGAAAATTACCGAAAATCCCCCCTGACACCCAGGATAGAACAAAAACCAGGACAAATCCGGGGAAATCCTGACAGTTGGTCACCCTACCTTAACTGTAGTGCTGAGGGAATTTCACCAGGTGCTGCATGCATACAAATGACCCCTGCTGAAATTCCCTTTTTTATACAACCGTTAAAGATTCAGAAGCCCTGTCCTCCTTTCCATATGGTCACCCTAAAGGTTTTAGTGCCTTCCAGCATTGAAAGCACTTGACATACAATCCTGCTGCTCCTTACAACAGCCCTCTGAGGTAGGCTGGTATTATGCACTTGTATTGCAGATTGGCAGGTGAGGCTAAGAGACAATGAGCAAATGTATATTAGAGCAAGATTTCAATCTGGCATTTTTCCCGTTTTTTAAAAACATATATAAGTTGTTAATTTTGACACATACAGTTACCGCTGTGACAGGGAAACATTTATATCTTATTAACATAAAACAACCAAGGGGGAAATCAGAGCAGTGGAGGAAGAAGAAGAAGCATACAGAATGATATCATGTAACAATCTAAGAAAGAATTCCAAATGTTGTCACACTGTGGTTGTAATCCTATACACATTTGCCTGAGAATAAGTCCCATTATATTCAATGGGTCTTGCTTCTGAGTAGATATGTACAGGATTGTATAAATTATATGTTACCTTGCTGTGCTTAACGAGCAGGGTTTTTTTCATTATCCTATTTCCTAAATGTTAGTTATTCTCCTGTCTTGTTTTCTTTTTGTTTTGTTTGGACAAACTGAAATCCCAAGCAATATGTTTGGAAGCACACACTGTTTTCTTCCAGCCTGCTAATACACATTCACCAGAATTTCAGTTTTGTATGTTTGGAGGAATATTTCAGAATAAGTTTAGTAGCCACCAGAAAGGCACAATTTAACCACAAACCTTGTGTGTCTTATGGTGCAATCCTATGCATGTTTAGATAGAAAAACTGCTGTGCATGAACCCCCCGATTGGCTTCGGATCCCTATTCGGACCTTCCGAATCCAGCCTGATTCACTTCGAATCGATTTGGACCCAGTCCGACTCCCCTTGGATCCAAATCGAGATTCAGATGTCCAAATTGTTCAGATTTTTCATTTTCCCATAGACATACATTGGAAAAAATAAATACCTATAACTTTTTTATTTTTCAAGATAGAAATATGAAAGTTAGACACCTTACAGAAGCCCCGGAGGGGCTCACGTGTACCAAATTTCAGACTGTTCTGTGCAGTGGTTTTTCTGTAATCCATTGCTGAAAATATGATTTTTCAGGCAAACAACTCCAAGCAAAATGCTATAACTTCCTCAGTTTTCATGAGACAAACATGTTAGTTGGAAATCTTAAAGATGCTCTGGAGGGGCTCACATGTACCAAACTTTAGACTTGTCTGTGTAGTAGTTTTTCTGTAATCCACTACTGAAAATATGATTTTTCAAGGAAACAAAGCAGCTACACAAAGCTAAAAGCAATTTGAAGATGTGTATTCTAGATCACACTATCCCTTCAAGTACAGATCAAAAACAGGCATACAATTTTGCCCTTAATCTAGGATCTTGCTGGGCTACGACATGGTCTCTTTGCCTCTAGGCCAGAAGTGAATGCCTGGCCAAACTACACAACTATTATGAAGGAGGGAGTGCTGAGAAACATGTACAGCCCTGGGAGCTCCTCAGAGGAAAGGCAGGATAGAAAATAAATAAATAAAGCAGTAGATCTTTTCAGGGTTTATTCTAATGTGCAGCTGGGAAAATGTGTGCACTTGAAACTAAGTTTTCGTGCAGTTGGGAATAAGGAACAATATTGTTTCTGAAAAGAAAGAGATACGAAAATAAGATAAAGAAATAGAACATCAAGATGATTATTATTTCCTTGCTATCATCATAACTTTATACTAATGCTATATTATTGGGACCAACTGCTTGACTAGTCAAAAGCATTTCTTCATTTTGTACATTTCAACAGTATATGTAGGTATTCATTCAACAGTGGAACATAGCAGTAGAAATGCAAAGAAGAACACTACATAATTGTGCCATGTACCATACCTCCTCTCACACTGTACCGATCACATCAACATTTCTCTTTCCAAAAAAACACCACGGACAGTGAGATCGTCACCATCTGTGACTGGGTGGGATGGGCAGTGTTGTTTGAGGCCTCTGGCCTGTCCTCTTGCTTTAGCCGTGTATTTGGTTCTGGGCTCTTGTTTACTTGTCCGTCGGAGCACTGATGCCCTAGGAAGCCATTCAATGAGAGGAGGCATATTAGGGCAGATGCAGGAGCATTCATTTTCTGATTCAACTGAGGGTCCGTTTCTGGTTATGGAGTTCAACATGATACTTGTGCTGATGAGTTGTTCAACATCAGCACTTTGAGGCTTAGCCACTAAAAGACATCATCCCCATGAGTCTTGTGACATTGCTGTGTTCTTTGGATGGTGCAAGAGAATGGACCGAATGGGACGTCATCTTGCAACATCACTGATGCTGTCAAGTTGACGTATCTCTTCATCTTCTACAGAAGTTCTATCAGGTCAAGGACTGTACCTACTAGCCCCTTGTGAACAGCTTCCAGGTTGACTGGAGGTTGCAGGTGGCAAAAGGCTTCAGAAGCAGCAATAGATCAACATCAACTTCATTCTGAATTAAAAACTCAGCAAGAGAGTCTACTACTTCATTACAGACAGCGCCAACACCTCTCCTGTCAGATCCATACAGGTGGTGTATTTTGCTGTCAGAGGTGAAAGACAGGATGGAATGGAAGACAACCCTTATTCCATGTAGCAGAAGCCATCAGACTGGAATATGACTTCAACATTGCTGAATTCGACAGCATCCTCCAGAGCATCTGAGAGAGACAAGGCTAGCTTAGAGGGTACCCGAACATCTTGGCATCACTTCATTTCTTCCCGCACGCTCATCCCAGCATCTGCCGCATGAGGCAGCTGCCTCAATTGGCCTCATGGCAGGGCCGGCCCTGAGATCCATGCTTTGAAACAGCTGGCAGCCCTAGGCCCACCTGCCTTTGTTCCTGTGAGCTGTGGACAGGTAGGTGGCCCCGGAGTGAGAGATCCTGGAGCGCCCTGCCCCAAGCTTGTGTCCTCCAGATGTGCTGGACTGCAACTCCCGCTGCTCTTCCCACTGGCCTGGCCCCAGGTTGGGGGAGGCTGTCATAGAGGCAGCGGTGACATCATAAGCTTGCTCCCACAGAGAGCAGCAGCCATGGCCAGGGGAAAGAGGGACGGCACAGGGCAGGCAGAAGGGGCCTCCAGAGGTCACAGGTCAGTCGCTGCTCCCCTTCCAATGAGTGGCTGTGGCCAAAGGATGGGTTTGCACACCAGTGCACGCCTTTAGTCACAAAGCCCCAAGCACTGGGTTGCCAACTGATGAGAGAAAGAAAACCAGCATGGCTATGGTTAAAGGCACGGGAGCAGAGGTCAGTGGAAAAAGCAGCTCCCCTCCCGCAACAGTGAAAAGCAGCCACCCAGCTATCCAGGCCCTCAGGTAGGGTTGCCACCTTTTCCTTCCAGCCCTGCTGCTGTGCCTTTATCTGCCACCTTATACACACACAGACAGCGTTGGCAAAAGCTGAACCTGCTCCTCTTCTGCTGCCCGAACGCCCAGCCTGGGCCGGCCCTGTCCCCATCACCTTACACTCCACTCCACTCCTGCTCTAATCACTAGTCACGCTCCATGCAGGGCTGGAACAGGGAAGACAATGAACGCACTGAGGCTGCCACCGCCAGGCCAGAATGGAAGCAACAGGGGCCTCTTCAACACAGCGATGGGGCCACTCCAGCGCCAACTCCGCTCGGGGGAGTACAGCATCTTCAAGTGTGCCTCCATGTTTGAAAGTGACTTTGTCCAGGTCAGAGGCCTTGGGTTGGGTTGGGCTGGGCCAGGGATTCTGGGAGTTGCAGTCTGACACATCTGGGGAATGCCAGGCAGGGAAAGGCTGAAGTGGTGGATAGCCACGTTTGAACCCCCAGAGGGTATCTCTGTACACGTGAACAGGGGAAGCTGCCCGAGTGAAATGGAGCTGGCTCAGTGGTCCATTTAGCCCAGCCTTCCTTGACCTGACTGGGGATGATGGGAGTTGCAGTCCAACACATCTGTAGGGGACCATGCTGATCTATCCCACGTTTGCTTTTCCTGACTGGCAGTTGCTCCACCAGGCCTTTCCCAGCATGGCTTTCTGCAGGGATCTGCTTTACTGGAGGTGGAATCTGGGACCATCCATGTGCAACGTGCCACCTAGTGGTTGTGTAATGGGACATATAGGAAGGCAGAGAAAGATCACACACACCCCCTGGAAAAAAGGCATGTGTAAAGGAGCCAATTTTAATCCCACAAGGAATACAGAAGCAGAAGCCTCGGTGAAGGTGTGGGTTAAAAGCCTCATGTAGAAAGCCCTCAGGCAGTCTTTCCCAGGGTGAGATCATTTTAATTGGACGGGTGAATGATCCCTGCTGCATAGCATCCCTACCTCCTCCCAACCCCAATTGTCTGGAGCCCACGAGCCTTCTAGGCTGCTTTTAGCCACGTGCCCAAGCAAATGTGTCCTTGCGTTGCAGGTCAGCAAGCGAGGAGGCACCCTGGATGTACACAACCAAGTGCGGCTGGTGCGGGTCGCCATCGCAGCCACGACGCCCGGGCTCCGGGTCCCCAACGTTCTCCTGCTAGCCCAGCCGGCCTTCCCTCCTGACCAGCAGCAGCTGCTGCCCCACCAACCAGGGTTCCACCACATGCCACTGAACACGAGGTTTGAGCTCACCAGGTGAGGTGTGTGTGCTTCTGCACGCTCCCAGCAAGGGGGACCCAATTTGAAGGTGCCTCTTCTTTCGAAGTGTCTAATCACCCCCCTCACCTTGCCTCATCCATGGCATTTGACTGGGGGGGGGGGGGCGGTCCAGACAGCGTCAACTTCCTCTTCTAATCCTTCTGTGTTTGCCCAGGAAAAAAAGGGGAAATATGAATAAGCTAATAAACTTTGCTAAACCTGAGCTAAGGTTTTACAAAGACCTGAACTGTCCAGCAGCCAAGTCTTAGCAAGGCTAAGCAAGTGCCTTGAGTGCCATTCTTTGGTAGAAAGCTGGCGCTGTCATATAGCGGAATTGCACAATTCCACGAGGGTTCTATAGTGCCATTGAGAAAAAATACTAGACTTTTCCCATTTAAAAAACCTACACCCTGCGAGAATGGTTGCAAAGCATGAGAGAGACCCTGGAGGATGACGATGTCATGTAAAGGACCCAGAAACTACTATGACTGAGGAAGCATGACAGAGAGAGTGTTCTCACCAGAACCTGCCTCACCAGGCTCCCAGTTTATTTTGGGGTCCAATTCAAAGTGCTGTTTTACACATTGGAATGCTGAGCAGCCCAGGACCAGGTTTGTTAAGGGTGCCCCCTCCTCCCATACAACCTGTCAGTTTTCTCTGGTCTCTCCTCCTTGATTCCCCAGCTCACCCCCAGGGAGGGGAATGAATGCACGGGATGAGGCCTTTCTGGTTATTGCACCCGTGTTCTGGAATGTTTCCCCGGTCTGCTCACCCCTGGCTTTCACAGGAGGCAGGAAACCCATTACTGTTGCTGTTGTTTTGTTATCAGTGGAGGCTGGTGGCTCCGATGTCAGTGAGGCAGTGAATCTGGTTGTAGTCAGGCCAAGTCAGAATTCTAAAGGAGCCGCTTGCATCACTCCTTTAGAGTTCTAACTGGTTCTGGCTGAAACCCGGAGCGGATTCACTGCCCCACTGACCTCAGAGCCCCCAGCCTCCACTGCTTGTTGTTGTTGTTGATCTAAGAAGAGAATTATAATGCAGGTTTTCACCCGTACCCACTGCCACTGGTCTGTTTTTGTTGTTTTTTTCCAGTATTATAAATCTTTCTGTTTCTGCTGCTGTCATTTTTGAGATTGGTTGTGTCATTTTTTGTTGTAGAAAATGTCTCACTCTTGTCATCTCGCTTGTTCAAGCAGCAAGGTGGGACTGGAGTAAAAAATTAAGGAATGCATGGATAAGATGGCAGTGCAATCTTTGGCAGGCAACTCAGTCGGGTGGGCCAATACACAAACTCTCCTTTCCTCTCCTTTCCTTTCCTTCCATCCGTGTCTCCCTCAGGCTCCTTCCCCTGTGCTTCGTCAAGATCTCCATCCATGACTTGGAGAAACATCAGCTCCGGTTCAAAATGGCGACCGGGCGCACCTTCTACCTCCAGCTCTGCCCCCAACCAGGCCCACAAGCAGCCAGCTTTGACTTGTGGGTCAAGGTTGTGCACCTGCTGAGACCCTCCTCAGATCTAAACCTGGCAAAGAAGGAGCCTTCTGGAGATCCGTGCAAGACAGGCAAATCCATCTTGCCTACAACAGAGGTGAGGAGTACCTTGAGGCAATGGAAACAGGCCCCGCACCCAAGGGTGGCCCAAGATATTTTGCTGCCTGAAGCAAAGAGCAAGCTGGCACTCGCTTTCTTCAACACTGGTGACAGGACAGCATCCTCTACAACACCTGAAGGCAGCAGAGTAGCTTAGGGGGCACAGGGCAGGCTGTGTGGCACGCAGCTCTCTCCTCAAACACGTTTCTGCCACCTCTCCAGCATCTACCACCTGAGGCAACTGCCTCACCTTGCCTAATAGTAGGGCCGACCCTGCCCACGCCCTCCGGCATTTCAGAGACAAAAATGGGGTCATACATATAAGCTCCTCGAGTCCCTAATCTTATATCAAAGAGAGACCTGCTGCATCCACCCCTACTCCCCACCCCATGGCTCTTCCCTGGCGGCTACACTGCTGGCTAAAACAAGGATCTGCATTTGATGGTTTCCCCTCAGTGTGGGTGTGATTGCATCTCTTATGGAATAGTACGTACTATTTGTATGCGCCAATGTTTCCCTGGAAGGGCCATAGGTGTCCATGGGTGCGCACAGGAGTCGAGGTGCACTTCTTGCATCCTGGCGCTCCCACTGGAGGAAAGGGGGGAGACCCCATTTGCCAAGTCCTCCTTCTCCCTTCAGCCCCCTGAGAAGCTGCTGCAGTTGGAGAGAGAGTGTACCATTGCAGATGTCCTCAGCACTTTGCAGGAAGAGGTCCAGGAGGACAAGAACAACCCCGCCGCGGAGCCCTCCGAGAGCCTGTACAGCAGCCCTGAGCCAACTCCTAGCCAAGAGGGGCCAACCGAGGCAGAGAGCCCTCCGGCGTCCGAGGGCCAGGCCCCCGACGAGCCGCTGCGGTCCTCCAAAAGCAGCAAGAAGGAGAGGTCGAAGGACCATTCTTCTTCCAGCAGGTACCCAAGACATCTCCTGTCAGGGAGAAAAGAGGGGTGCCAGGATTTGGGATACGGTGGACAAGGGACCAACAGTACCCCAGCCAACATATCCCGGTGGAAACAGCCGGTGTAAGATTCTGGCAACCTGATAGAGCCCAACCTGTGACTATGAATAGTCATGTGGATGTTCATTCACCATAATCCACAATCTGAGCAGTGCCTTGCCGCTAGGGTGACCCTATGGAAAGGAGGACAGGGCTGCTATATCTATAACAGTTGTATAGAAAAGGGAATTTTAACTAGGGATGTGCACGCCCGAAAATATTGTATTGTATCGTTATTGGAATTTCGGGCCAAAAAAATTATAGTCTCCGATTATATCGTAGATGAACCTTATCGTATTGTATCGTATTTCTGATAATTATCAGAAATCCAATATTATATCGTTTCTCCATTTTGCCCTAGAGACTCTAGAGTTGATTTTTGAATCAGAAAGGCCTAAAACTTCTTAATTTTCCAAGTTACAGGTTTGAAACTTGGTCACAGTGCAGACTGAGTGTTGCTAGTCTTGTGTGCCAAATTTTAGAACAATCGGTGCAAGCGTTACTCAGAAGTAAGCTTTCAAATACACTGTTTCAGGTGGCTGAAATGTGGTCCTTTTTCAAGAGACGTCGTCCAGTACTCATGGGCATCTCACAGATGGCCTTGAGGGGACTCATCTGTGCCCAATTTCAGATGCACAGCTGCAGGCGTTACTCAGAAGTAAGCTCTCAACAACATGCACTGTTTCCGGTAATGCACTCCATGCTGCTGCTTTGACTTATAGGTATATTTTTATGAATACAATGAACTTTCAAAACCTGTGGATAAACTAAGCAGTGCCTTCCATATGAAGTCATAAAAGTAAAATGTGTTAATCAGAAGATGGTGAACTGCTGCTGCCTTATCTCGTTGATTAGGTTGCATGTCTACAAATTAAAAGGATTGGGGGGTAGGGGAATAGCACGGGTGTTACGTTTATTTTAGAGCCAGCCTTAGCAGGCAGGGCCTCATTGGGCCAGGAGAAACCCTGGAAGCACGCCAACCTGCAGGATCCCACTAAAACTAAAAAAACTTTAAAACATATTATTATTATCCGCGCCTATGTGTGTGTGGCACAGTGAGAGTGGATGCATTACTCTGCAGTAGAACTGCTGCCTTGACTCTAGATTAGGCTGCGCATGTCTAAGTACAAATGAAATAATAAAAGGATTGGGGGGTAGGGGAATAGCATGGGCGTTACAGTTATTTTAGCCAGCCTCAGCAGACAGGGCCTCATTGGGCCAGAAGATACCCCAGGTAGCGAGGAAACCTGGAGGATCCCATCAAAACAACCCTCACGCACCGCCTTGAACTCATCGTACTTGAAAATTAAAATGACCCAGTCTGCTCGCCATCCCCGTGCAGGTAGGTGGGCAGTTCTTCATGCCAGAGCTGCACACATTGGCTGGAGCAGTGGAAAATAAAAGTCACGTTCTGGGTGGGCACATTGGCTGGAACAGAGGGATTAGTCACATTCAGGGTAGAGGTAGGCACATTGTCTGGAACAGAATCTAAGAAAAAAAGAAATGTGTGAGGGGGATGCTTCTGCAGTCCCTCACTAACGGACTCCACGAGGAGCCGACCTAGGGACATAGTGACGAAAAATAATAATACAGGAATCTCTCAAGGCTCACTAAAGCAGTCCTTCCAGACTGGAAAAATTGGATGGAGCAGTGTCTTTAAAAAAGAAATAAAATGTGTGAGAGGGATGCTTTGCTTTTGCTTTGCAGCCCTCACTAAAGCAGTCCCTGCAGACTGGAGGAAACATTGGCTGGAGCAGTGTCTTTAACAAAGAAATAAAATGTGTGAGAGGGAGAGACAGCCACCCCAGAACTGCCCCAGCAGCAACAGCATCTCTCCTAGACCCAGAGCCACCTTGCCCAAGGCGTGCCTTAGAGCCGCGTTTCATACTGGTACAAAGAGATTGAAAATGAAATTATTATTTTTTTATTATTATTTATTTATTACATTTGTATACCGCCCCATAGCCGAAGCTCTTTGCAAACAGTTTGTGTGCTGCTTTGACCACAGATTGTGTAGTGTTATCCTGTGTAGCAGGCTACAGGACACACCAGCACACTCACAGTCAATCAAGCAAACACACACACTAGGGCTGCCTCTACACGAGAGGTTTAAAGCTCTTTCAAGTCTCATTAAAAAATTTACCTCTACATGAGCGGAGCGCAAATCGGGAGTTGAGGTGCATTATCTATCTGATTATGCACATTATCGAATGCACGTTAAAAAGCGAGTTTTATTTTGCTGCGGCCATTAAAGCGCATTTTGACTATGTGAACAAGCGATTCTCCGCATTAACTACTTCTAAAGCGCATTTCAAACAACAGGTAAGGCCACCAGTTGTGTGCTCAATTACCTCCCGCGTACAGTCATTTGCCATAAAGCGTTTCCGAGAAGATGCGCATAATCGGAGAACCAGGCGTCAAACCAAATTCTTGTAGAGGGGGTCCCAGAGAGAAAGAGGGATATATATATATATATATATATATATATATATAGTTTTTTTAAAAAGAAACTCATGCTAACCTAACCCTTCAATCAAACCAACCAGAAAACGTATAAAAACTATAACTCAAAAACACAAGCAACGATCAGCCAAACGAACCTGAGACACAGAAGGGAACAGAAATATGCAAGACTACAATGAATCTCTAACAATTCGCCACCAAGTAACTATAAGACCCAGGAGCCAGGACAGAGCTCCAACAAAATCCACCCTTCTCCCCTCAACACCTAACTCCCAACAGAGCTGGAACACCAAGTGTGAGGGTTTTATGCAGGGATATCCTTAGCCCTTCTCCAACATTGTGATTGGAGCCTGTTGGAATCCTTGCTGCACGATTGGTCACTGGCTCAGCAAGCCCACCTCACCTTCTAGCTCCGTCCATGTGGCGGCAAAAGAGAAAGAGCCTTCCGATAAAACGATAACAGACGATAATTATCGTTGGATTTTTTTATCGTCTCCAATAATTATTGTAGGCTTTCCTATAGTATTGTTATTGTTAAACGCATGCACGATAAAGAGCATATCGTATTGTTATTGTACATTTTAACGATACAATACACATCCCTAATTTTAACAGGTGTCATTTGTATGCATGCAGCACCTGGTGAAATTCCTTCTTCATCACAAGAGTATGGCTAGCGTGACCAGATACAAAAGAGGGCAAGGCTCCTGCAGCTTAAACTGTTGTGATGAAGAGGGAACTTCACCAGGTGCTGCATGCATACAAAGGGCACCTCCTGAAATTCTCTTTTCGATACAACTGTTGAAGATACAGGAGCCCGATCCTCCTTTCCACAGGGTCACCCTACTTGCCGTTCCTCCTTTAATATCATGAGGTCTATTTATTTATAGTATTTTTAAAATGCAGTTGCACCCATATGCACCTCACATGCACTCATGACCAGCTCTTCAGCAGCTTTTACTTGGTCACAGCCCTGCACATTCTCGTCTTGCTCCCAGTGGGGCGTTTTTCCTAGCACAGGTGAGCAAGGGTGTGAGAGAGGGAGGGTGCAGTGGGCAGAGGAGGGGGTTGCTCACCTGGGAGGATGGGCCATTCTGACAAAAGCTCTACCTGTTTCAGGAAAAGCAGCACAAGGAGCAAGTCCCGCAAGTCACACAGAAGCCACTCCTCAAAGAGAGGTAAGAAGGACTCTCTCACGGGTACCTCTTCCCCAGGCACAATGGAACGGGCCATGCCACCATAAGCATCTCAGTTCATGGGCCTCTCCATCCACCTAGACAGTGATGCCGTGCCAGACGCAAATGGCTGGTGCCTGAGAATAAGGGGAGAAAGGGATTACAGGCTTCTAACAACTTGTCAGAAGAAAACTGCCCAATAGCTGTCTCCTTTGGAGAGGATGTTATAACACAGATAAACTTTGTATTGGAACACTCTTTAATAAGTTACTTACCATTTTTTTGGAAACTCACATACGGACAGCACAAATGGATGTTCTGAGCCCTTTTGATGACTGCCAAAAGACTGATATTACAATATTGGAAGGACAAAAGTTCGCCTCCTATAACGAGGAACTAACAATTTCATCAACATTTCAATGGGTGGCATACAGGCGCCACATGCGAATGGATGGATGAATATATGGATATTTGGCATAATTTTCTGTCTTTGCATTAGAATTTTTTTTTTAATGGAATACCGACATTTCTTATATTATGTTGTTTTGGGTTTTGTTTTATTTCCCCCACTTTTTTCTGCATAATTTATTTCAATTTTTTTTCATTATTTGTGCTCTATAGTCCTGGGCCCCATTCTTTTAAGGATCTAGCAATGCCCCTGTGCATGGGATTCGCTTCTGGCACACCAGAAGCCAGTGGTGAAAGAAAGCAGATGCAGTCCACAAAAGCTCACCCTCTGGGTGTGTCTTCCTGAGCTTCTTTACATCAGCAATTTATTACACGCTTATAATTGGCCACTCACGGAAGTTTGCGGGTCATTTACATGATGTCGTGAATGACCAGGATGTCTTTATCCTTTAGAAATTCTGCCTTGAAAAGAACCACTTCTAAAATGGTAATATCTGGGGGAAAGCGGGATCTTAAGCCACTAGATGGCGCTGTCTCTATGGAAATGAACAGAGGGGAAGTATGCAATTCAAACCCCTCCTCTCTGTCCATGTAATGCAGCACATAACAATTACACCAAAAAGCAGCAAACACAAACGCCCCAGGCAAGCAATGAGACTTCCCCTTAATGCCAAGACACCCCTGGTCCCTTTCAAAACTGTTTCTATTGTCCCTTCCCTGTAGTGTGGAGCACAACAGTTGTGGGTGGCAAGTGAGGGTGGGGCGCAACACACTGGCTCTACTCAGTGACTGAATTCAGACAACACATTAGTCAATGGTGGGTTGAGTAGCCAACTCACAGTTGGTTATTTTATGGGTACACCCCACACAACATATTCCTACACAACTGTGGGTGGTTGGGGCTGGCGTTGAGTGGACTAATAGTCAACCCGGCATTTGACTGACACAGTCCCGTCCCCCCTCCCCACCCTCCCTCCTCCCGCAGTCCTCCCAGTTCTATCCCAGCAGCCTCTGCAAGTTGCACCAGTTGTAGCAGAGTGGCAGCCGCCGCTTTGGTCGCTCTTGTCGCCTGTCTCAATGGGCTTGTGTTTTAACCCACTCACCACACGGCATTAACACACTCACCCCTCCACACAACACTTTAAACAACTGGCTTTGAGCTAAACAACTTGCAAGCCAGTTGTTTCTCTCAGTTGCTTATTTGGGCGGAATAGCATACCGTCAGTAGTTTGTGAGCAGCGTGTTACCCTCCACACAACACAATAAGCGACACAACTGATGATTGTTCCCCCCACCCTCAATTGCTTAATGTGTTGTCCAAATGCAGCCAGTGGCTGAATTCGGACGGCACAATAAGCAACTGGGGGGTGGGGAAACAATTGTCAGTTGTATTGACTATCGTGTCATCTGAATGCTGCCATAGTCAACTCAGCGCTGATCCTAATCCACACCACAGTTGATTATTTATTACCATGTTGTGTGGGGAGTACCCCCTAGATGAACAACTGTAAAGTTGATTATTACCCCACCATTGACTATCGTGTTGTCCGAATTCAGCTAGTGTCTCTTTTTCCCTCCAGCTGCCAGCCGGAGTCCCAGCAAGATCTCCTCTCTCTTCATGGGCTCTTTCTCCAGCACCAGCCACAAGCACCGCAAGGGATCCACAAAGGGCAAAGAGAGGAGACGCTGAGCAGCCCAAGAGAGGCCCAGGAAGGATGGAGGGGCCTCCCTCTTCTCCAACCATCTCAAACATTAATAAAGGCAATGGCTAGGAGGGGAAAAAACCCACACTCACCCCTGGGCTCTCAGACCTTGCTTGGTAGGGTCCCAACCGGGGCAACTGGCTGGCCACTGGACTAGATGGAGCCACTCTGGGCTGATCCCACTGCGGGGCTCTTCTACTGGTCTTATAGTATCAATGTTTGCAGGAGAGAGCCTTCAACAGCGATGAGCCATGATAGCTAAATGTAGGGTGACCAAATTTTGGAACCCAAAATCCCGGTCCCCCCCCCCGCCAACAACCCTCCCACCAAGACACCCCCCAAAACAAACCCCCCAAGTCACCCCCCACCCAAAACAACCCCCCCACCAAGCCACCCAACCCCAAAAAACATCAGCCCGGACCTACTGGGGCGGGTTCTCTTCTGCTGCCGCCACGCTGCCGCCGCCGGGTCCGCCGCCGCCGCTGGCGGGTCCCCTGCCGGCTCGTAAGGCCAGCGGCCGCGCGGAAAAGGCAGAGGAGGGCCGAATCCGGAAGTGCTGTAATCGGCCCTCCCCCGCCTCTTCCACGCGGCCGCTGTCCTTACAAGCCAGCGGGGGACCCGGCAGCGGCTGCGTCGCGGCGGCAGACCCGGCGGCGGTGGTGCGGCGGCGGCGACGGCGCGGCGGCGGACCCGGCGGTGGCGGCGCCGGCCCCGGCGGCGGTGGCGGCGCGGCGGCGGACCTGGCTGTCCCAGCAGGTAAGTGCCCCGCGCGTCGCGCTCCTTACCCGCTTCCCTCCAGTGCTCGAATCTACTGAGAAACAGGCTTCACGGCCTGTCTCTCAGTATCGCGCCACCTGGCGTGATACTGAGAGACAGGCCGTGAAGCCTGTTTCTCAGTAGATTCGAGCACCGGAGGGAAGCGGATGCCCTGCGGGTAAGGAGCGTGAGGCGCGAGGGAAGGCACTTACCTGCTGGGGCGGCCCTTCCCGGGCTCCTCCGCCGCCACCGCCGCCGGGTCTACCGCCGCTCCTTGCTTGCTGCCACCGCTGCGTGACCCCCCGCCACCCCGGTTTGCCCCCCCACCCCCCCGGTTGGGCCGGTTCGCCCCTGGATTCCCGGTTAGGACCGGGAAATCCCGAGCCATCTGGACAGCCTACTAAATGGAGCTCTGGGTGCAAAAGCCGGGCCTGCCTCTGTAATAAACAGCGGGAGAGACAACCCCTGCTCTTGTCTTGAGGCCCTCCTTGCAGCATCTGGGAGGAGACCATCAGAATAGTTTCCAGCCATTGGGCGGTATAGAAATAAATAAACAGTTGGACTCTGCGTTGATCTAGCCTCAAGCTGCAACAGTATGGCAAAGGCTGTGGCGTCCTCAGCCAAAGTCCAAAGATGGCAAGGCAACCTCCTCTGGACGCAGGTACTAGGAACAGGGCCCTTTTGGTTGTAGCACCTGCCCTGTGGACTGCCTTCCCAAGGGAAGTCCTTCAGGCCCTAGCATTGTATTCTTTAAGATGTCTGGCAAAGGTATATGGATGATCCAGAAGACATAAGAAGAGCCCTAATGCTGGATCAGACCAAGGGTCCATCTAGTCCGGCACTCTGTTCAAGTAAGACTTGAGTACAACTGCACCCTCCCACCCATGCTCCCCAGCAACTGGTGTACATAGGCACACTGCCTCTGATCCTGGAAGGAATATATAGCTTTCATGGCTAGTAGTCTTTTAAAGCCTTATCCTTCATAAATTTGTCTTCTGAACTCATCTAAATTCATGGCCATCACTATGGCCGATATCACACAGGCAGTTTTAAGCACACCCACCTCGACTTTGCTCCACTTCTTCAGCACTGGATTTGCATAATGTTGTCCCCCTCCTGCTGTTCTCTCACCTGAGGTCGCAGGTTTTAGTTTCTGTTTAAATTTATCCCTCAACCGGCAAAGTCAGAAACAGGCAAAGTTCAATAGGGCAAGCTAAGGTATCGCAGCAATACCAACCAATCACATTTGATTCAAGATGCTAGACTCGCATAGGAAACGGAGGGGGAACCCGCAGAAGCAAACCGGGGGGGGGGGGGGGAATAGTAGGTGTGATAAAGGCCTACATCTTATGGGAGTGAATTCCATAATTTCACTATGCACTGTGTGGGAAAAGTACTTTGTTTTATCTGACCTGAATCTCCCACCAACCAGCTTCCACCTCTCTGTAGGATTATGCGAAAGGAGAAAAATCTCTCCGTCTCCACTTTCTCCATACTATGCATAATTTTTTACAGCTGTATCATGTCTGGCCTTATTCATCTTCCCCCCTCCCCTAAGCTGAAGAGCCCCAAATGTTGTAACATTTCCTCATGGGGGTGCTGCTCCAGCCCCTTGATCATTTTGTCTGACCTTGTAAAAGCTTTAACGTAGTGTTCTCTTGGCCTTGTTAATTTAGTGATGGTTCCTCCAGATTAACAATATTTTATTTGATATTCAGGTAATTTTGTATGGTATTTCTTATTTATTGTAAAATGTCTTGTTATATAAACCAGCTTGAATTCAGTTTGTGAAGAAAAAAATAGAAACATTTTAAATAAATGAGGTATATACATAACAACACAATTCACTGAACACATATCAATGAATACAATTCATGGGGGGACATCCCTGACCAAAGGATCACAACTGAGACTTCAGAGTAGAAAATTGCAATATCCTTACTAATGTATGGAGACCTTAATTCCCGGAACACAGCAATTCTGATCCAGATGGGGCTGTGGTGGTCCAGAGCCCCGACCCAGGAATTTCCTGCAAAAGGCTTGGGGTTCTGTCGGGAGCTCTGCGCAGTCCTGCATCTCCTCCCTGGAAGACGTGGGCATCACGGCCTCAAAGCTCAGATCATACCCACTGCCACTTTCCTCTGGCCCAACAAGGCGCTGCAGTCTTGCAAGCATCGGGCAGAGGGCACTGTGGACTTGACTGGCGAGGCAGAGGTGGACAGACCGAGTGAGCGAGTGGGGAGCAGCTGCCCCCTGGCCACAGCTGTTAGGCAGGGACCTTGTCAAATCGCACAGGATTCCCTCCGGGAAGCGGTCTAATGGGATGCTTCTAGAAAAGGCAGGGAAAGGAGGAGAGGAGGTTATTTGGAATTCAAGGCTGGCATCAACACAGTGTTGAAGGGAAAAACATGCCAGAGTGACAGGAAGGTTGGGTTTTTCCCCCTCCTAGGGCTCAGTGAGGCACCTGATGCAGTCTGACTTGCCTGGGAACCTGGGGTGGATGATGTAAATGCCATAAATAGACATCACAAAACAAGGAGCAAGCTTTGGCGTTCCCCAGAGCTCTTCTTCAAGCTAGGTGTTAAGCAACAACCTTAACCACAAAAACCTGGGGAGGGGGGGAGAGAAAAATATATTCCTGGGCATGGTGCTCAGAAGAGCCCTGAGGCTGGATCAGACCAAGGGTCCACCTAGTCCAGCGCTCTGTTCACACGGTCATCAACCAGCTGTCGACCAGGGACCCACAAACAGGACATGGTGCAACAGCATCCTCCCACCCATGTTCCCCAGCAACCTCTTCAAGGTTGATGTAAAGGGGGAAAAGGGGGGGGGAATATATTCCTGGGCATGACAAAAAGAACTCCCAATTTGCGTTTTATAAAATGGTGTGACAGGTGTTATCCCTTCCACCATTTCTCAAATGAACCCTTTGCAGCATCCCTCTCTTTACCACATATCCAGGACCTCTTCCCTGCTGGTGGCTCTTCATTCAATAGGCACTTACTAGCTTGCCTGGTGATGGCTTCAGAAGCAAGAGGGTAGTCAGAAACTGACCAGCACCATTTCAGTTTGCAATCCTATACCACTCACCTGGGAGTAAACCCCTCTGAACTCAGTGGGACTTACTCCTGCGTAGACATGTAGGATTGTGCTGTAAGAATGTTGAATTGCTCGCTGCTTGATCAGTGAATGCTATCAGTGGCTACTAATCCTGATGGCTAAGTGCAACCTCCAGTATCAGAGGCAGTAAATCTATGTACACACCAGTTGCTGGGGAACATGGGTGGGAAGGTGTTGTTGTTGCACTTGTGTTCTGCTTCTGGTCAGCAGCAGGTTGGTCACTGTGTGAGCAGAGTGCTGGACTAGATGGATCCTTGGTCTGATCCAGAATCAGGGCTCTTTTTATGTTATTAGATGCATGTTTTCTCAGGACTAAGTGTGTGCAGGATTGCAGCCTTTTGTCAAACAGGAGGTATTCTCTGACCTGCTTCCCTTTCATCCAGGGGATAAGTAATCAATCCTGCAATCTTAGGCAGACATTTTACTCTGGAGTAAGTCCCATTGACTTCAGTGGAATTCCTTCTTCCCAAAAAAGCAAAATAAGGAAACAAGAGGAACAGTTTGATCCCAGGGACAGAAGCCAGAATATCGGGACTGTCACTGGGATAAAACTGTTCCTATTGTATTGTCTCACTGTTTTGCTTTGCAACTGTCCCTGAACATAGGGGCAGCTGAGCAAAAGGAGGTGTGGAGTGTGCTATGCAGATTTACTCATGTCAGATAGGTGCAAAGCAGATCTCAGTTTGCACCAAAGGGTACTGGGAGAGGGGGAGGGGAGCACTTACAAATATTGGGGGCAGCAATGAAACATGCGCAACCATTTGAGCATTTGGCCCCATGCTGCCTTGCTGGGCATCCCTGTTCAAGGGTGGGGGGATGTTTTGGGCTGCCCCTGTCACAATATCAGATGATGGCGGGGAGCAGTAACCTCCAAGTTGCTAGATCGTGCACAAGTGTCAAATTTGAGATTGGGCCCCAGAATCAGTCAGGCCTGGACTTGGGCCCTGAATGTATAATCACAAAGAGACACTCCATAGAATCTCACCCAGCAGCTTCATGAGCCACATGGAGCGGGAGGGGGGCAACCAAACTTAAAGTGGGAAGACCCTGAGGAGACAAAGGGCCAAGATGTTCGGGGATCCCATTAGGGATGGCTGGAACCACTCAAGAGTTTTAAGATCTTACAGGATTTGGGGGGGGGGGGGGCTTCACTCAGTCCTGCCACCACTGGAGGCACATTTAGTGGAGATGTGCATGCATGCATACCAGCTGCCTCTAGAAGGCCTCTAGCATAGGAGAGCCCATCACCTTCCTAGGTCATTGGTTCCATTGTCATACTGCTCTAACAGGATGTTTTTCCTGATGTAAAGCCGGAATCTGGCTTCCCATTATTCCGCGTCCTTCACTCTGGGATGATTGAGAAGAGATCCTGGCTCTCTTCTGTGTGACAACCTTTCAAGTATTTGAAGAGTGCTATCATGTCTCCCCTTAGTCTTCTCTTCTCAAGGTTAACATGCCCAGTTCTTTCGGGCTTCTTCTAGACAATACAGCTCCTTTATGCCGCATTACCAGTTTTACCTCTTTACAAATGAAGATTAAATCAGGCATGCAGGCATGCAGGTGATTTTTATCTTCGTTAATGCGCATTTTTGATTTTGCATTAAATAGCGCCTTTTAATTTCCTTTGATGTTACAGCGCCTTATGTTAGTGTAAACAACTTCTGAGCATTTGCATTAACGGTGATAGTGGGCTAGGCTGACCAGATAAAATCCAGGTCAGGGCTCCTGTAACTTTAACAGTTGTAGAGAAAAGGGAATTTCAGCCAGTGTCATTTGTATGCAATTAGTTCCTGGTGATATTCCCTCTTCATCACAACAGTTAAAGGTGCATGCACTATACTAGAGTGGCCATATACAAAAGAAGGCAGGTCCCCTGCAACTTTAACTGTTGTGATGAAGAGGGAATTTCACCAGGAACTAATTGCATACAAATGACACTGGCTGAAATTCCCTTTTCTCTACAACTGTTAAAGTTACAGGAGCCCTGACCTGGATTTTATCTGGTCACCCTATAGTGGGTGGACTTTGATGGTGATGTCATGCATGAATAACTGCCCCTTCGCTGGGAACACCTCCCAGTTGTTCTGTCTCCTCCCTCCCACTTCCTTCTTCTTCGTCCCTCAGGATGGAATCTCCAGGAATGGCTGACCTAACCTGTACTGAAAAGAAAGTTTATTTTAAATCCCCTACCGGAATATTTCTTTCATCAAGACGCGGGGCCAGATGGAGGTGGTTTCACAGGAAGCAAGGGGGTTGGAGTAAGGATGTGCGGATGATTAGCAACCCGCTAAGACAAATCGTCCACTCCCTTGCTGGGTTCCTGACATTGAGCTCTGTGTGTGTGTGTGTGTGTGTGTGTGTGTGTGTGCGTGTGTATGTTGTAGATCACCAAAAAGACAAATTTATCTTTATTCTACAAATGCTGTTTAAAGGAGGGCAGAAGCAGATTGCAAAGGAAAGCGTGGCCAGAGGAATCAGAAAGGGGTGGGCAAGACATCCCATAGGAGCCTGTCCAAAGCCATAGGCTTGCATTTCCATTTACTCCTGAGCAGTTGGGGGGGGGGGGGATACTACAAATGGTGATCAGGCACAAAAGAAGAGGTAAACCAGGTGACCAAAGGCAGGTAACCCAGGTAACCAAAGGCGGGAGGTTCGGGCAGGGTAACAAATGGCGGGAAACAGAGGGGGCAGTTCCACCAGGAAACAGGGTGGTGCTTTCGTCAATATTTCCTTGATCGAGCCTTGATCTATGCTTCATTTATAATGCGATTCTACGCATATAAACAACTTTAAAGCGCATTGCATAGAGCCCGTCATTTGCTTCCACGTCTCTCGTCTATAGGTATTGGGAGTAAACTCGACTGTAAGTTAATGCGCATATTTGGATAATCAGGCATAAAAGTGACCTCTTCTAGAGCGGACCTCGGTCTCTCCTCATAGGGCTTTGTTTCCAGCCCCTAATCATCCTTGTTGCCCTCCTCTGAACATGCTCCAGCTTGTCTGCATCCTTCTTGAAGTGTGGTGCCCAGAACTGGACGCAATACTCAAGATGGGGCCTAACCAATGCCAAATAGAGGCAAACCAGTACCTTGCGCGATTTGGAAACTATGCTTCTATTAATACAGCCCAAAATACCATTTGCTTTTTTTGCAGCCACATCACAATGTTGGCTCATATTCAGCTTGTGATCTATAAGATCCTTCTCGCTTGTAGTATTGCTGAGACAAGTATCCCCCATCTTGTAACTGTGCATTTGGTTTCTTTTTCCTAGGTGTAGAAGTTGGCATTTATTCCTATTAAAGGAGATATTATTCAGGCAAACCTTAGTCTGTTGCTGAAGGGGGCTCTATAGGGCTAGGCGCTGTTTTATTTTTATTTTCCATTGTTGTGTTTTTAATTGTGCTTTTAATTCAATTATTATTATTATTAATTATTATTATTATTTTCTGTTTTAATCCTGGTTTTATTATTGTTAGTCACCTTGAGCACAAATTTTTAGGGGAGGGGGTTATAAATCAAACAAAGAATAAAAGCAATTCCAAAAGCACCCATCAGTTTCCACAGACCACTCACAAATGCCCCTTGGTCAGCATTACTACAGAGGAGCTGAATATGGTGGAATACTACTGTGGGTAACATGCCAGTCTAGGATCACAAAGGCGCAGGTTCAAATCCCCATGAAGCCATGGAGATCACTGGGCGACTTTGGGCCAATTATTCTCTCTCTCCCTTTCTCAAAGTAACCTCCCTCACAGGGTTGTTGTGAGGATAAAATGGGTGTCTGCTGTCTGGGGATAGCTAGGGTACAGTTAGGGACTCAGCCTATCAACCCCAGGAATTTTCCTTAGGCAAGGCCCATTTTTAGGTTTGTTTCTCACATTACAAAAATTCTATGTGGGAGTCCACGTCCAGAGGGGTAACCATGTTCTAGCTTATGCAACAACAAAAAAAGGACTCATGTGGCACCTTAAGGACTAGCAGGTTTGTTGTGAGAGCAGAAAATGTGGCCTCGCTTAGATCATGAGCACTGATGCCATAATCCATGTGTCAGTCCCTCAGATGTCACAAGGTCCCTTTCCGTGTGCACTTCGAAGAAGGGAAGGGTCAAAATTCATGTTATCACATGTTGCTCCTCCGTGTGTGTGAATCTCTTCCGTAGGCATGCATTGGGAACCTGTAGGGAGTCACGGCTTCCTCCCATGCGCATGCGTGTGGAATTGTCAGCCATGCAGAATGTAGGCGGTTTTCGACATGGAAGCGACTGGCAACATGTTGACAAGAAGATGCTCCTGACTTTGGTGATGAAAGGATAAGAAGAGAGAATGTTGCAAAGAACATGGCGAGAACTCAAGGGGTGGCAGCTTTGTCCTTTCAGTCCACCTGAAGCTGAACACAAAAGAGGGAGCCAGGGAGAGATCATCTGAAGAGGAAACCCAATCTGTCAAGGGGGAGGGCAAGGCCGGAGCCAGGCCTCGCCTAGCGGGAAATGTGTGGCTGTCTCGTGTGAGGCAACAATGAGGCCCATATGTCGCGTGGGATGGCTTGGCAGGCGTGTGACAATAGGGGCTCCACAGACGGGTTGGGAAAAGCGACAGGATGTTCACACTTTTTAGACGTGATTAATCTGTCTGGGCTCCCATCGAGCTCGGCTCCCTCCGCCCTCCAAACAGGCATTCGCACACGCATCCCTCAGACAGCATGTGCCGGGGGGGAAAGATGGCAAGGGCCGCTGAGGGAGGAGAGAGAGGGAGAGGCTGCCATGACAGGAGCGGGCTCGCCCGTGCCTTCTAGCAAGGCTCTGGAGGCCTTCCAGAAGGGCCCTGTGGTGACCGAATGATTAGTGATTATTCATTATTATGGCTGTTGTGCAGCAACACCTGGATATTAAGTTGCATTTGCGGCAGGCAGGCCCTCACTTTGACCAGTGGGATGGGGTGATTGAGGTGGTTCCATGGCCTGGCCAAGGTAGAGGGTGATTTCGAGGTTGTGGTAGATGGAGAGTATTTCGCCAGCAGTATCACACTGAATATATATATATATATATATATATATATATATATATATAAACTTAGTAGTGAGGAAGTGGATTGCTTGTCCACAACAGATACAAGTTGCACCGATAACTCAGGCTGGGGTCAATCGTTTTTCAAGATAGTTGAAAGTGGTTTGAGAGGGGCTTTGCTTTCTTTGGTGTTCTCGCATATTTGTCCTGCAATCACCTCTGGTCAAACAGGTTTTGCAGGCTTTGACAACAATACCGAACACTTCATAACCTGTTTAAGCGGAAGCAAAAACAGAATGGGTGCACAAATCGCAAGCAGTGATCCTTCTTTCAAAACAGTTTGAAAAAAGTGATTGCCTGTTTTGGAGTGTATATATAGGCTGTAACTTCCTATCTGACCCCACTACAGATCTCCCTGGTTGTTCAGATGAAACAGTTAGCACATTAGATATGGATGAGGGCTGGCTGAATAAAACAGGAGTGTGGATTTTAGAAAGCAGGTTGGAGATCGCATTTGTGAATGATCCCTTATGCTAAAGGCTCCCTGCAAACAGAAAACCAGCATGACAGGTACACTTCTTTGCTTTTCTAGTTTTCTACCTGCAGGATTTATGTTTTTAACATGGGTATGTTAAAAAGTGGTATCCTCCATGTGCAGTCAGCCTCAACTGGTATAGTCCATTATATCTCAACAGGCCTCTACCACCTCATTTCACTACGTGTATAAGCACATGCTCAATCGCAGGCATGGAGATGGTTATTAGAGCATAGTGCAGAAGCTTTCAGATGCCCACTTACTTTTGAAGGCATTTGTTTGTAAGGGGAAGCAAACCAAGTTAATGAAAGTATCAAAAAGGCTACAAGAAAGATGTCAACAAATTAGTATTTTTTTGTTGAAGAGAGCTGTGTACATTAATTATTTAAATAAATGTTAGTGGGTTGGATGATGACCCAGGGTCCATCTAGTCCAACATTCTGTTCACACAGTGGCCAACCAGCTTTGTTGACTGGGAACCCACAAGCAGGACAGGAGTGCAACAGCAGCACCTTCCCGCCCATGTTCCCCAGCAACTGGTACACATAGGCATGTTACCTCTGATACTGGAAATAGCACATAGCCACCAGGACTAGTAACCGTTGACAGCCTTCTCCTCCAGGAATTTCTCTAACCATCCAATGATGTGGGAATTTTCGCCTAGGACTTTGTTACTTCCTTCAAATTCTTTCCCTTTCCTACAATACTTCCACCTTGAGTCATCATCCCCAGCAGAAACAAAGCAAGGATGGCTACATGTGTCTTGCTTTACAGAGGGCTGCCCTGTATTTGAAGGCGTCCTGGGCTGTCCAGTCCAAATCTGGTTTAAAGAGAAATTAGTACGTGCAATTTTTATCCAAGTATGCGTCCTCTTTTTTGGCAATGCGTACATGGCCACCTTAAACAAAATAAATGTTATTGCTACTCCTAATCCAGTTGTTCCATACAAGAACTGTCCTTTGGAGTAAAGCGTTGCCTGCCCATGTGTGACCAGCAGCCATGAACCGCTTTTTTGTCCTCTTCATTAAAGCATGTCCAGGCATGTCCCCTCAAGTCCCGTTCAGTCCTCCTCTGCCCTCCCCAAGGGAAACAAGCTGCATCCATAATAAGAAGAGGAGCAGCTGTTTCCATGGCCGTGAATAAGAAGCCTTCTAGCGCTGCAACCCACGGAGGCAGGAGCTGGGTCGGAGTTGCAAGGCGGGGGCCGTCAGAGTGAGATCGTGCACATGGGATGCCACTGTGTGGGGAGGAGGCTTAGTCAATAGTAGAAGTAAACAGGTACACAATACCAGTATAAGACTTAGTAGTCCTGATGCAGGAATAGTACCACAAGCTGGAAGCTTCAAAAGACCATATATTTAATAAAAGACCCATTTTGACTATGTTATCAGGATGCTTCCAAGGGTGATGAACTGGGATTGTCATCAGATGAGTGTATTATCGCACGCTCGCTACTGTCCACTTACGGATGTGCGTGCGTCCTTTAGATTACGACTTCCACCTCCCGCACGCCTTCTGCTCATTTTTCCATCGCAAAATAGAACCCTTTTAATCTACTTTAAAAAAAAAATGGAATGTGCCACAATTTCCTGCTGTGTGTAGGAAAAGCGGCGCAATAAAAACGGCCCCGAATGGGCCATGTGATCTTTGTTTACTTCCTCTTTTCCATTTGGGAAGAATGAGGAAGTAATGAGGGACAGAAGCGGGGGCAGAGAAGAGAAGGTAAGGAAACACGATTTCCCCCCGTGTGATGGTGCTCTGGGGTAGGGTGAGATGCCTTGCTGCCCCACCATCTACCTGGAAAAAAAGCCCCATGATCCTTCATTTTCAGTGCAAGTGGACAGAGGGCAGATGTTCATATTTTTGTATGCTCAGAACATTACCTCTCCCCCCCCTTTTTTTTTTAAAAAGAAAGAGGTCTGGCCATAGATGGGAGGTAATGCTAACAGTGGGCCTGTCCACACTGACACACACCTTGCTTAGGTCTCAACTGGCCTGCTCTCCCCGGGGGTGGCTGGCTCCAAAATGTGAGGATTACGAGCACAGATATCCCACATATCAATCATTTGGTGAATTAGATCTCCTGAATATTCTGACTTTGTTTTAGCTTTTTATTATTGGTCCCTTTCACCTCTACTATTCTATGATTCCATGATTTCTTTTTAGGTTTCTCGTGTCCTACAGTCTTGAATGATAGAGAAGAGGCTGCAGCCCTCTTCTGTGCGACAACCTTTTAGGCACTTGAAAAGTGCTCTCCTATTCCCCCCCCCCCAGTCTTCTCTTCTCAAGTCTAAACATACTAAGTTCCATCAATCTTTCCTTGTTGCATTTTGTTTCTAGTTCCCTGATCATCTTTCTTCCCCTTCTCTGAACTCGTTCCAATGTATCTGAATCCTTCTTAACATGTGCTGTCCAGAACTGGACACAGTATCTGAGGTGAGGTCTAGCCAGCACAGAGGAGAGTGCCACTGTCATTTCCTGTGATTTTGGAACTATATTTCAGTTTATGCAACCTAAAATTGCATTTGCCTTTTTTGCAGCCACATCATATGGCTGGCTCATATTCCGCTTGTGATAGAATACAACACAAACTATTGCCAAGCCAGGTATCTCCCATCTCCTTCCTGTGCATTTTATTTCTTTTTCCTAAATGAAGAACTTTGTACTTGCTTCATTCTGTTATTTTCTGCCCAGTCTTATAACCTCTCAAGATCATTCTGAATCTTGTTTTTGTCTTCTAAGGTATTAGCTGACCACTTATCTGTGAATTTGATAAGCATCCCTCTCCCAATTACCACTGCTTGAACTATTTCTCTTGAGTTTTTCTGCCATGGAATCCTACTTATCAGTGCTCTTAGTTTATTAAACAGCAGCTTTCCTGAAGTCCAAGGGAGTTTACAAAGATGTTTTGATGATGCTTCATGGCCAACATAGTCACACACTTTCTTGGCTGCTTCAGAAATGTTGTTGAAAACAGTGTCATTTTGCATTTCTCGCAACTGCCTCCCAATACACTCAATATGTTTCAATATGGAGAGCCAGTGTGGTGTAGTGGCTAAAGTGTTGGACTGGGAGTCGGGAGATACAGGTTCTAGTCCCCACTCGGCCATGGAAACCCACTGGGTAACTTTGGGCCAGTCATATGCTCAGCCCAACCTACTTCATACGATTGTTGTTGTGAGTATAAAATGGCGAGAAGGATTATGAACGCTGCTTTGGGTTCCTTAGAGGTAAAAAGGTGGGATATAAATGCAATAAATAAATAAATGTTGCCTCAGCTATGGATTATTCACAGTATCCAGATTTTTCTGCTACAGCAATGATGCTGCATATTTAACAGATCCAGGTACTTTTAGCATAATTTCAGTAAGAAAGGAAAAAGAAAGTCTACTGAAATTATTGAGAAATCCAATCGCTTCAGTTTTTACATCACAAAATTTCTCACCAGGGGAAGATGCACTGATTAATTTGAGAGTAGAAAAAATGAATTCTTCATCTGAATGTATAACTGAAACTAAACCCAAGCATCCAATCCATCGCTGAACCAAAAGACGTTTTATAACTCTGAGCAACATGTCCCTTCTTTAAAAATGTGTACAACTGTTTACCTAAGCCAAAATATTCCTTCATCTCAGGTATAGCCTCAATTGTATGTACCATTAGGAATATCTGGGCAGATTCCACGGTGGCATGGCCAATAATAGCACCTGTACTTTTAAGAAGAAAAGCGAAAGCTTTCTTGTTGGTATTGTGTTGGTTTATTGACCGTAAATAAACAACTCAATTCTTGTTGGTTTTCTAAAATATCCATAAACATTTTTATTATTTGTTTGTAAAAAAAAATAGACAGAGAAAATTGGGGGGGAGGGGCAGCCGCTCCACCTACAGGCGCAGTTGGCAATGCACCCTCTGCTTTCCTGGCAAGTCCTGCTTCCAGCTCTGTTCCAGGCTTGAGCCTTGGCACTGGAAACAGATGCTGGGCACAGCACAAAGCCACAGACAGAGCGCTCCCTTTTCCGCTTGTGAAACAGCTCCATGCTTGGCCCGAGCGGCCGCTCTACCTCCTTCCTTCCCTGCCCATTTCCAGCATCCCCAGGAAGAAAGCTGCTGTGAAGGATCAGGCCTCAGTCACTCGCCTCCTGCCTGCCGCTGCCTTCTTTGCCTTGGCCTGTCCATTTCTCCTGCAAATGCGTCCCCAGCGGGCAGAGATTCAGCAGCCGAAACCAATCGATTCTCTGAAGAAATTTGGAGCCACTTGTGAACACCTGCAACTGCCCTCCTCGCCTTTCCTTGGGGACACCCTGTGTTCCGAGGCAGGAGAAAAACAGAGAACTAAAAAGGAGAAGGGGGAGGCAGCAAGGAGGGATATTCATGAGGACTTGAGGATTGCATGCTTTGATTTGCTACAGTGTTTACATTTTGAATAGCAACATGAGAGGTTGGGGTGGGTTTTACATGCCCATCCTGTCTTACCCAGGCTGAGCACTCACATGGCGCTTACTTTGAGCCAGACTTTGTGTGAAGCAAAAAATGGGTGGTTCCGGGCCATGGTTGATGTGCCTTTTGACGAATCACACCACTGGTCCAAGGAGTGCAGGACTGGGTTTTTTCCAACAGCTTTTCAGAGCCTCCAGCAGAGAGAGATTTCTACCCCAGCTACAGGAGATCCTTTGACTACAGGATTTAACCTACAAGCAAACTTAGGGTGCCTCTACAAGAGTGATTTAAAGCTCTTTCAAGGTGCATTACCAATTTTCCCTCTACAAGAGAGGAGCGCAAATGAGGAGTACAGGTGCTTTTTGTCTCCTATTATGCGCATTTTCAAATTCGCGTTAAATAGCAAGTTTTATTTACCACGGGAGTAAAAGCGCCTTATGTCCATGTAAACAATTTTCTGAGGAGGTGCATTAACAATCAGAGTGGGCAGACTGTGGTCGTGATGTCATGCAGAAAACTGCCCCTTTGCTGGGAAAACCTCCCACTTTTTCATTTAGTTTTATTTCCTGTCTCCTCCTGGCAACTTGCTCCTTGTTCTCTGTCTCTCTGGATGGAAGCTCCAGGAAGACGAGACCCAACATGAACCGAAAATAAAGTGTCTTTGAAGTACCCTAATGGAATATTTTTTACTTGGAGACATGGGGCCAGATGGAGGTGGTTTCACGATAAGCAAAGGGGATAGGAAGGATGTGCGCATGTGCGCATAATTAGCTATCAGCTTAGACTAGGCTGACCAGATAAATTCCAGGTCAGGGCTCATGTAACTTTAACAGTTGTAGAGAAAAGGGAATTTCAGCCAATGTCATTTGTATGCAATTAGTTCCTGGTGAAATTCCCTCTTCATCACAACAGTTAAAGGTGCAGGCACTATACTAGAGTGACCATATACAAAAGAAGGCAGGGCCCCTGCAACTTTAACAGTTGTGATGAAGAGGGAATTTCACCAGGAACTAATTGCATACAAATGACACTGGCTGAAATTCCCTTTTCTCTACAAGTGTTAAAGTTACATGAGCCCTGACCTGGATTTTATCTGGTCACCCTAGCTTAGACAGATCGTCCCCTCGCTTCTTGCTGGGTTCCTGACATGAGCTCTGTGTGGGTGGGTGTGCGTGTGTATGTTTTACAACGGTTGAACTCACTGGGAAGAGAAGGGAGAAGGAACGAAGCAGCATACCCCTGTCTGTTTTGGCGTGTGTGTGTGTGCGAGGCACATTCCCATGAGCAATTTATGTGAAATGCCAATCAAGCGAAAGGGGGGGGGGGGAGAGAGAGAGGCAGCCCTGTCTAAAAATAAGTTTTCAAAGGGTGCTGGAGGGGGAAACTTATGAGGCATATTCCCATTTACTCCTGAGCAGTTCACTTGAAATGGCAATCAGGCGAGGGGAGGGGAGAGAGGTAGCCGAACAGGTTAACCAGGCAAGTAACTGAGGTAAACAAAGGGGGGAGATTCTGGTGGGCGGGGAGAATAAAGGGAGGGAAACCTGTTTGGCCAGTTCCCTGGGACAAAGCGCATTACTTTCAGCAACATTTGCATGCGATTCTCAGCATGTAAATAACTTTAAAGCCCGTTTCATACAGCCAGTAATGCGCTTCAACGCCTCTCATGTATAGGTATTAGGCGTAAATGCACTTATCGGGAAATGTGCATAATCGGGGCCATAGCTGTAGGTCAGGAACATCCCTAGGCAAAGAGATATTGCCCTGCCCCAAACCTAGACCTCAGCTCTTATGTCCCAGCCCCCCCAAAGCAGGGCTAGATAACTACCAGCATCCCGCTCTCTGATCAAGTTGCAGGGAACTTAAAGGGTTGCATTGGCTTGGAGCTTTGACACCATCGGTTGTGTTCTGCAAAGAATGAAGAGTGAGTGGGGCAATTTGGACTCCATCTCCAAATGTTCTGAGCTGCCTGCCCATGTTCAGAGTTCAGTAACTCCCTCCTAGAGGGGGGGGGTTCATCCCATCTTGCTCTGGCAGATTCTGGGGTGTTGTGAGGCAAAGCTCCCTTGAGGTTGTCAACAGAGGAGTCTGGGGCCTGGATGGCAATGGTGTGCGTGTGTGTGCAGTGCTGGGAAGGAGCCATGCCATCGGCCTTGTCCCTAGGAGTCCTCCTTCCACTGATGTCTTAATTGCTTCCAGGTTTTTTTACCCGAATGCACGTGGGGCTGCCCTTGAAGACAGTTCAGAAACTTCATTTGCTTCAAAATGTGACTCCCAGGGTTTCACTAGAGCATCAGTTGTCAATTATTTCCAGGATCAATTCAAGGTGCTGGTTTTGACCTTTAAAAATCCTAAAAGGCCTGGGACCAGAATAGCTCAACTATTGCCTCGCCTTCGCGCTATGAACTTGTCTGAGAAACTACATTCCACTTCTGAGGCTTTTAAATACAATCTCCCTTCTGCTATTTCTGATTTCTGGGAGTCAGTGCACATAGATTATTTTATTGATACAGTTTTTTTTAATTACTCGGGATTATTGTTAGTTGCCTTGATCATTCGTTGTAGAACGGTGGAGTATGAATGCCTGCAAGTCCAGATGATGCTCTGATGAAGTGGACTCTAGGCCATATCTACACTAAGCAGGATATGACACTTTGAAAACAGTTTGAAAACTGTTGTCACTGCTGTTATAAATCATTTTAAAGCCGTAGTGTAGATCCTGCCTAGTTCAGTTGAATTTATGCCATAATAAAGGCATTACTCTTTAGAGTGTCACAAGACTCTTTGTCAGTCCGTTCCAGTGAAAAAAACACAGTTGCCCCTGTGGAAATCAGTAAATGAGTTCTACCAGTGGTATGGAAGGAAGAGTGTGCTGCAAAGACAGGGCCCAGAGGAGACATTTCCACTGGCGACGCAGTATGCCTGTTTGCATGAGTGAGGCATCCTTGTGTTAAGCCTGAGGCTGAGATCCAAGCTCTGGAGACCCTTCTGCATGCCACAGCAAGTGGGGAACATCTGACGGCTGCTGCCTGAGGCGAAAATTCCCCGTGATATCTTACCACGGTGGGAGCAGCCACATAATAACAGCCTTGAATGGCACTCGCTAACGTTGGAGTCTGAGGCGCACCCTCACAGCCCACCCAATAGCACAGCTGGCCCCTGGTCCATGATACGACCCATGATGCCTCTGGAGCAGAGAGCCAAGCGTTCTGCTTCACCACTGGCTGACTGGGGGTGGGGCTTGTGGGGAGGCCCCTGCAGCCGCAGCCTTCACTCCACCGCCCACCCCCACCACAATCATTTCACGCTTTGGAGCGTAAGATTTGATTAGGCTGATCCTAACAGGCGGAGTCCGTGACCATCAATTACCGCTTGCGAAATTACCCAGCTGCCACCCAATGCTACCCAAGGAGGGGATGTATTTTTTTTTTAAAGAAGAAAGAAATGGACACAACCCTGTTTCCCTCCCACCCACCCCCACTTTTCTCCACCAGATCATTCTCATCTGCACCAGATCATTCTCATCTGCATCAAAGAGTTTAATATTTTCCTTATAAAATCATCATCATCAACAACAACAACAATAATGGTAATAAACTCTTGCCTGTTCTAAACCAAGTAACAGACTCACATATAAATACACACATACAGAAAGATGCACCACAAACCAGGTTTCCCTCACCCCACCCCACCCCACCCTCCAATCCCAAGGCCTTTCCCCCTGCCCCCAAAAAGTGCATAAATACTGCAAATAAATAATATTTTAAAATAAATACATTACAGAATAAATAAATAAATAAATAAATGTTTGTGGCACAGAAACATTGTTCAAGAGGTCTGAAGGGGCTCCATTCCGACCCCCCCCCCCCAGCACTTCTGAACGAAGAGCCTGTTTGTGTATTCCGGGAAAAGCAGATGCCCCACACGTCTGAGGATCATGCGAAGGGCTGGGGCTGGGGGACTAGCTCAATGACCCACCACATATGGAGGGAGGCCTTGTGCTTGTAAGTACCAGGTGCAGGGCAGGGAGGAACAATGGGTACATCCGTCACCTCTATACCTTGTTCCTGAGCTTCCCAAGGGAACATCAGGTGCCCCCTGCTGCTGTTCGAATGCAGGTCTAGATTCAAATCCGCCTCCCCCCACTGGCGCCCTCCTGAAGTGTTGGACTACAACGGAAGGTAGAACAACACCTCTGCAGGGCACCAGGTTGGGGAAGGCTGATCTGGGTCATCAGTCTTCACCAGGCAGGTTGACACCCATCAATGGCTTGTGCACCATGAACCTAAGAGGAAAGGGTTGTAGCTCAGTGGTTTACCTGCAAATGGACCCAGGTTCAATCCCTGGCAGCATCTCTTTGTAGAGCTGGAAAGGACCCTTGTCCGAGACCCGGGAAAGGTATTGCTGCCAGTCAGGGCAGGCAAAACTGAATTAGGTGGTCCAGTCATCTGACTCAGTACAAGGTAGCTTCCTACACAGCAGTGGCACCACTATTTTCACTTGTGTCTCTTTGTAAGAAGGGGAGAAGAAACAGAGAAAAAGGGGCAACCAGAGATGGGAGACAAGGCTCCTGTATCATGAATAGAGGCATGGAAGGAAATTCTCTGGTAGGTAGCACGCTCCTTGACCTTGCCTGACAAGCTGCAGCTTCAGAAATCCTGCATAGTCACGAATAATACAGGAGCCTGGTCCTCCATCAGATCTGGTCACCCTAGCCAGAAAAAGGGGAGGTGAATGGACACGGACAACACAGGAAATTAGAAGTGAGTCCCTCGCTGCCCTTTGAGATCAAAGATGGGTCTTTGGTCTCTCCCAGAAAGGCAGTTTGTACCTTCTTGTATTCTTCTTCGAACATTTTCTCCGTGGGATCCACTCCGCTGTTTTCTGACCACATGCAGAAATGTGGTTACGGAGTTCGCTCCCTGGCAAGATGAGCCAGGCAAATGGCTTGCAAAGTGTGGTCAGTGACTACCTGGTCAATGTCCATGCGCATCCAATGCATGGAGTGCCTGCAGCTTTTGGTGCATTGGTGTTTTCGCCAGTTGTGTTAGAACGAGGAGCTGTGATGCCGTTTTTCATGCATGTTAGCCAAGGAATAACGCTCTTCACAAGTGTGCTTTATTGGAGTGTGTAGTGGGGAGAGAGGCGCCATGCGTGCATGTCCCTTTGCTCCTTCGTTTGTTTGTCTGTCTGTGACCCAAAAAGCATGATTTTTGCGGCCGGTACATCTATAGTGGAGTCCTCCACGGCAGACTTAGGGGCTAAAGGGAACTCCATCACAGGAAATAGGAGGGGCCATCCCCACCCAACCCCCGCTCCAGAGGTGAACCCTGCCGATTTTCATTTACATACTTTCATGTGTTAAATATATATATATATATATATATATATATATATACCCAGATTAAGTTTGAGCACATGTGCACACAAAATGCTGTTTTGGGTTGGACAGGAATGAAAATCCTGGCTGGTTTAGAACTGGGCAGGGAGATGGTGCCCAGCAAAGCATCTTGGGAGACAGGCTATTTTCTTGCCCACAGCTGCCCGTGGTCTTGCCCTAGAGAAGGGGTGCAACTATCTCATATTTTCAACCCTTCGGCGTCTTCTTTGAGGCTCCTGTGTGCGATTTCACGTGCAGAACGGTGGAGCATTTGAACAGTGACTGTTGTAACTGCGGCTGACTCAGGCACGGCCCAGACACCCACTTAGAGATGGAACAGGGAGGCAGATGCAACTCAGAGATGGCCGTTGTTCAAGCAGCTGTTTGGCCTAAAGACAGAAATGGGCTCGGTGGGGCTCAGACTCCCAAAGTGTGTGGGTCAGTGTGGAGGTTGTAGCATCCAGGACAACAGTTGCAGCCCCAGAGACTCAGACATCGAGCACATGGTTCAGGTACGAAATGTAGCAGATCGCGAGCCGCAGGATCTCAATCTTGGACAGCTTCTTGTCTGGCGGCAGTGTAGGCAGGAGTTTGCGCAGCTCAGCAAAGGCCATGTTGAAGGCCTCCACCCGGATCCGTTCTCGTGTGGCGTGAGCTGTCCGGTATTTTGCCGTGGCCCGCCGCCGCCGCCGCCGCTCCTCTCGGCTCAGATGCTGAAGGTCTTTCTTCATGGCGTCGCCAGACTCGGCGGCACGGGACTGGCTGCACAGGCCCAAGGTGCTGCCGTCTTCCACTCCGAGACCTCGGCCTCCCCCACAGTCACTGAAGACCGACTCCGTCTCTGAGTGCGTCGGCTGCAGGTCGATCTCTGTCTGATCTGAATTCAGCATCATGTCTTAGGATGAAAGGTGGAAGACCAAAGAGGTGGTGCTGGTGGGTGGAAGGAATGAAGGTGATGGAGAGAGAAGAGAAGAGGGAAAGTCAGGTCTTGAAGGAGAGAGAGAGAGGGTGAAAATGGATGTGGCCAGGATGGAGGTAGAATGGGGGACCGGGCGGGGGAGAGAGACCTTGGGCCACCGCTAAAAATGGACAGGCAGGAGGGGCCTGGCACTCCGGATCAAGATCTCACCATGCAATGAGTGTTCCGGTAGAATTACTCCCATTCATGTCATTTAGTAAATGAAGCAAATCAATCTTTACTAATTGATTCACATGTACAAGTAGATGATGCTGAGCTCTGGCTGGATTTGTGCCCTGTTCTTTCAGCCATCCAGCGATGGGAATTTCTTCAGTCTATTAAAAAACACAAATTGTTCTTATCTGTTGAAAGAAGGAAAACGGAATTAACTTATTAAGAGCAAACAATGCTTAAGGATTTACGTAGCACTTCAAAGTGCTTGACATGCATCATCTCGTTGCAATCTTGCAACGACCCTGTATTTTTATCCTCATTTTGAATAATGTGTGAGGCAGTCACTTATGAATTGCCTAAGAGAGAAAAAGCATCCCTAAAAAAAGTGGACGCTGATCATTTGCATTTGCTAATTTATATGTATAGATTCACATTTAGGAATAATTACTGTAATTGAAATAGTAATACGGTACATCTCTCCCTAGCATGGAAGGCTGACCAGTGTGTCCTGCCTATTCCAGTTTGCTCTAGATGGGCAGCTACTGCTGCTAAACTGTAGAAGGGCAACTCCGAAGCCCATCCTGCCCTTTTGGGGTCTGCCTGCTTAGGGTTCCTGGACCAAACAACTCTTCAAGAAGAGGACTGTCCTCTCTAAAAGAGGACACATGGCCACCCTAGGGAAAGCACCTGGAAGGGAACGGGTGCCAAGACAGAAAAAGGCACAGGATGCTCGAAGGAAACAGGAGGAGGAAAAATACCTACAGATACACACACGTGTAGGTGCTCTTAAAAGAAAACGCTGAGCAAAAGAGGAATGGTGGCAGGCAAGGAAGAGGCAAAAGGGAAACAGGGAGAGTGACTGGGTGAAAGGAAGACACGGGCAACAGAAGGCCTCTGTCTGTAAAGAGAGGAACTGTTCCAGCAGATGCTAAGTCTGGTCTGTGGGGGAGGCCAGGCCAAAGGGCTCTCCCTAGACCCACAGAGGGGGGCTGAGGGACCAGAGGCCAGGCTTCAGGAGCTCCTCCTTACCCCCATCTCTCTGGAGAGATGACAGGTGGCGAATGGGTGAAACGGGCCCTGCCGGGGTGGGAGGAGAGAGGTGGGGCTGCCTGGGGTTGAAAAGAGACCCTTTGTCACCGGCTCCAATGCCCTGGACATATGGATGACGCAGCTCAAGTGCTCGGCTTGGCAGATCCAAGTGCCAGGGAGAGAAGGAGGTAGCTACCGTCAATCTACTAGTCCTCAGTACTTAATTTTAAAAATGCGTACTGGCACTCAGGCCTGTTTTACACACTCTTTAACCAGGAAGCCCCCTTAATAAGGAGGGGGAAAGCACTCTGTATATATGCCACATCACATGATCAAGGGGAGAGGCAATGAATCTAGTAGGTCCTGGGAGCTCCAGCAGCTTTGGATCTAGCAAAATAAACTGTATAACCTGCTCTGAAGCAGTATTTCTTCGTGCAACGTACCATTATCATAGAATTCACTACCACGGAGGGGGCTAGGCTAATTTAATGGGGGGAAGAAATCTATCACTGGCTATGAGTCATGATTGGTAAACACAACTTCCAGTTCAGAGGCAGTCAGCTGCTCATTTATTTACCTATGTTTTATTTAACGTTATTTATTAATTACTTACATTGACAGAAATATCTAAGTGTTGAACAAAACAATACTGTTTCAGATAATAATGAAATACTGGATATCATGACTGTTTAGAGAAGACAAGATTACCTTCCTGGGAAGGCTTGTGGGAAAAGTATGTAGGGTAAGTAGGAGCCGAAAACCCAGAAGTGTAATGGCCTGTCTAATTTGCAGTAGTAGGGAGCTCCAGAGGGTGGGCGTTACAACATGAAAGACACGGAGCCGTAATGGGCCGGACCTCCGAAACAAGCACAAAATCCTTAAACCTGGACAGCAGCATCTAGTGCAGTTCCCTCAGTAGTGCTGAAATATGCTGTTATTTATTTATTTATTTATTCATTCCTTTATTAGATTTGTTAACCACCCAATTGGCAAATGCCCTCAGGGCAGTTTCCAATCATAAAACCAAATAACAACAAAGTAACAAAAAACAATGCAATATTAAATATTAACAAATACGTTAAAAGCACAGAGGAGCCAGCAGTACAATTATTAATCACGTGATAGATTAAATATGAAAGGCCTTCTTAAAGAGGAAGATCTTCAGCTGGCACCTAAATGTAGACAAGTTAGGTGGGTATTCCTGGCATGTCCATTCCACAGATGGCGGGCAGTTTACTGTGGAGAAGGCTGCTAGGCTGCTTAATACCAGTGCTGGGGACAAATAACAGGGGAAGTATTCATGTCCTGCTTGTGGGCTTCTCAAGAAGCATCTGGCTGACCACCATTGGAAAGAGGATGCAGGTTGAGATAGATCCACCTTGGCCTGATCCAGTAGGGGCTCTTCTTATGCTCCGAAGCTTTCAACGGCACGGGCTCACTAGAAAACACATCCTTCCCTGCCCCACTTTGCTCATGCTCTTGAATTCCTCCCTTATCTAAAATCCAACCAGTTGTCAGAAATGCCTGCTGAGCACTGGATCCATGTTTTGAACTAGGGAATGCCTTTTCTCAGGCCTTGGGGTTCCTCTGGGGTATTCTGTGCTGGCTGAGCTCCTAAGAGCTTGAGAGTGCAGAGCCGTTCCCTGAAACAGGGTGCATACCTGGTGGCTGCAGGTGTTTACAGGAGGAAGGTGTGCCTGCGCATGTGATGGAAGGGGGCTGTGAGGTGGAAATGGTTGATTTGGCTCAGGTGCTCTGCTTGCCTCTCTCCCTGTTTTTCAGGGTTCTAACCCCAGTCAATTGCAGCCCCTCTTTTTGAGTTCGGGGGATATTTTGTTAAAACATTGCTGGAATATTCATTCTATAGCTGCCTTCTCCACCGTAGTGCCTTCTAGATGTGTTGGACTGCAACTCCCATCAGGAATGGGAATGGCTGGGGATGATGGTAGCTCCAGTCTGAAATATCTGGAGGGCACCACATCGGGGTTCATCTCCCCTCCAGGTGTCTCTAGAAGTAAAGACACGGAGTGGCTGGCTCTTGACCCCAGTGCACATACATGTCCATGCACATGCATGCATGTACTAAACAGGCCGCCATTTCACGTGCTAGCGACCCTCACTGCTAACCGCTAACACTGCACTTCCTTGGCTTTTAAAAATACAGCCGGATGGTCAGTTGCACTAGTAAATGCACAGTGCAAACAGATCAGAGCGATGTGAAATGGGGAAGGGGCCTTGGGTGGCCCTGGGTGTGACAATAAGAGCGTTGGTTTTATCTGTGAAACCGAGGGCATGCTGGCTCCCTGGCCCCAGACTGGGAGGGGCTGGTTGTGGTTACGGAACAGCCCTCATAATGAACCTGGAGTAGGCTGACCAGATAAAATCCAGGTCAGGGCTCATGTAACTTTAACAGCTGCAGAGAAAAGGGAATTTCAGCCAGTGTCATTTGTATGCAATTAGTTCCTGGTGAAATTCCCTCTTCATCACAACAGTTAAAGGTGCAGGCACTATACTAGAATGACCATATACAAAAGAAGGCAGGGCCCTTGCAACTTTAACTGTTGTGATGAAGAGAGAATTTCACTAGGAACTAATTGCATACAAATGACACCGGCTGAAATTCCCTTTTCTCTGCAGCTGTTAAAGTTACATGAGCCCTGTCCTCCTTTTCATATGGTCAGCCTAACCTGGAGGTATCTCCTGCCTGGTGCCGTAGAGCTCCTGAGGCAGAGCTCGTTTGGCTCAGCTGGGGCCAAATTAAGCCCTGTTGGAGTTGTTAAAACAAGAGCCTGTTGGAAATGTTATGGACCAAAAATGTTTGGGGATGAAGGCTTTCAAAGAAGCAGTCCACTAGTCCACAAGGCTTAGTTTCTAATTCACAACATGCCAAGGTAAAGTTGCTTGCCTGAAAAGATGACACCACAAGACCTCCGTTCCAGATGTGTGAAGGTTGGTTCTAAGAGGGAGGGAGGAGAGACACCTTGCATATGCTCAGAGACACTGGCTACATCCAGTCCCAGTGCCTCACTCATGGACTTTTACTGTGGTGTGTGTGTGTGTGTCCAGATTCATGTCATTCATGTGTCCAGATTCATGTCATTTGTAACCCTCCTGTGTTTTCCCACTGCTCCTTCCGCCTTTTTTCTTTCCACAAAATAAGCCATTAAGGATGGAAAGATGGAGTAGCTGGTGGCGCTCGGAGCCCTGCATTGGGGAACACCACTCTGGATTACTTCTCTAGTTCTCGCACTCAGCGCTGGCGCTGTAAACAAGCTTCTGGGGGCAGGATTCAGCCCCTTGACATGTTGACGGGCAAACAAACCCAAAGAGCTGGAGGCTAGATTTGGAGGTCAGGCTTGACATTCTCCGACTTTCCTGCTCATGGTGGATTTTGGGGACTGTCCGTAACAGCTCAGCTGTCCTAAACTCTGCAATCTGCAGGGACAGATAACATCAAAAGGCTCTGCCATACATCTCCGCCCCTGAGAGATGGAGTCAAACTCCTGTGCTTAAGAAAATCCATTCATTCACTCTGCCATTTTTATCTCACCTAATTGCTGAGAATTGTAGCCATCTTATCATAAAACGAACTTTAAAAACAGGAACAAAGTGCACTTCAGGCCGTCAAACACGACGCAAAATGTACAATGCTATGCAAAGCCAACCCGAAACGGAGCCAAACTGTGATTCTGACTTTGCTAAACTTCTCAAAAAGTTAGATGCCAGTGGAAGAACTCTGATGCTGCATTTCTCACCCCTCAAGCTCATTTAACCTCCCATGTGGAAACATCCACAGGACCAAGACCTGGGACTCCCGTCTCCCTTGCTTCACTGCACTCTTCAAGGCTGGCTTCCTGGAGAGCCCATCACAGAATAGTAGAACACTGCTTTGTAAGTAAAGGATGGGCTGAAGGTACAACGACATCACCCTTCTTCCTCAGTTATAGAACCCTTGTCCTCTGACACCTGAGCTTCTTTGGGATCTATTGTAAGACCCATCAATCCAGCACTTTGAGTTAACCTGACAGGAGGGTGACACTTTTTAAACAGATCCCAGTCATAGTGGGCTGTATTCTGCTTTATCCATGGGATGAAGGATGGGGAAAACCAATTACGCCCCACTTCTCTGCCTTAGGAGGCTCAGACTGCATCACTTCCCCCCAGCTCAGATGCAACCAGGCTACTCCGGATTTGCCTCTTACAAAACTTTGCAAGAGGCAATGTTTGGATTTCGTATGGATGTAATGGAAATTAATATAATCTGTTCTAGAACATTTCTGCCTATACACCCCTCATCTTTACAGTAGGATGGACAACTTTTTCTCTTTTAACTGACTTTTACTCCTGTGAGTTTGACACCATATAATTTCATCAGGTCAAGTTGCTCTTAAAGGCACAAGAGCAGTTCAGGTGATCAGTTGGCAAACCTATTCAGGGGCGGAGGGATGCAATGAACATTCGTCATTGCACAAAAAGTAGAATGGGAAACATCCACTAAGATACTAAGAAAAATCCTTTCATGCTAGACCGTGAAAACAACTGTCAGACTCTTCTATCGCTGAACAGCTTATCAAGCTTTTTGTAATAGTAAAGCCAATCTGGGGAGATTTTGTTGATAGGAGCAATGGAATTTTGTTAGCTGGCAAATAGAGGTGGTTTGTTACACACTGACATTTTGTTATGTTAAACAGAGATGTATGTTTGTAATTGTTTTTCATTTTCAGATTAAGAATAAGGAAAGGACTCCCTTCCTAATAAACCCTCTTTGTTTTTCTCCAGGTGCTTATTTCTCCCTTTCCATCAGCTGTACCTGTTCCTCTCTGCCTACTCAGCCTGTCAGCATCATTCAGCTGGGTACCACAAGTGCAACAATCCAACTTCAAAAACAGGCCTTTCTTTGAAGAAAGAACTCAAAACACCCCATCCTGAAAAACACATCTTACCGCTGAACAGGTGATCTCCCCTTTCTTCCAAAACCTTTTCTTCCTAGAGCACTTTTTCCTCTTCAGAAGAAACATCCAAGTGGAAATCCAGGTGAAGTGCATCGGCCCATCCATCCATCCGCCATCTCTCCATTCAGTGGTTCATGCGATCTGCAGGCAAGAAACTTTGCCCCTTCTGCTCCCAGCGTCAACCTCCATCTCACCAGGGTGCGGCTGCCGCATGGGATCAGGGTAGGTGGGTGGGAGGTGTCGTGCACCACACACAGGCAGGTACTAGCCTGCACTTGCACCAGGAGCACACCTGGAGGGGCCTCCCCATTGCTCTATATATACCCAGCCTCGCAGCATGCAATGTCCATCCTATGGCTTCCTATTGGCCACTCCGGTGCCCCCCCCTCATAAATATTAAAAGCCAAGAGCAAGGATGCTATTGGCTGGGAAAGGAGAGAGAGCCCGTGGGACAGGAGGGGAGGGGGAGACATGGGGGAGGGGGAATGGGATGTGTGGGCCCTGGGGGAGCTGGAGACATCTGTTCAGCATGCATATTTCATAAAGAAGAAAGAGAGAGAGAGAAGGGGAGAAAGAGACTGAATGAAAGAGGGAGGCAGGCAGAAGCCGCACACGTCGCCCTGTGCAGAAGGGGAACCATTAAAGCTGATTTAACAGAGACACACACACCCCGGCCCACCCCCACTTTGACATCCCCCTGAAGTCTGACAGTTAGCGCCATGGACTTTCTGCCCAGACTGCCCATGTGCTTGCTTCCTGCGGATGCCCAGGTGGGCCCAGGAGAGCTTGCCCGCGCCAGGCCTGGTTCCACCAACATGCATCAGTGCCCAAGGGCTGGCTCCTTGCAAGGGGAGGCAGCCAGCTGTCAACAGCAGCTCCCAGCATTCCTGACCCTTGGGGAAGGTGTCAGGGGCTGATGGGAGTGGAAATACAAGTTTGGGGAAGGCTGCCTTACAACAACCCTGCAAAGTAGCACTCATGGGCGACTCCCAGTGTGCTGCTCTTTTGATATGCTGTTGTCTGAATGGGCTTGCTGTAATTTGTTTTGACAGAATTATGTGGGGGGGAATCTTTGCTGTGCCTCCCCCTGAACTTGTTGGAGGCAGGGTATAAATCCCTGAAACAGGGTGCAGCACCTGAGGTCTCAGCACCCAGTCTGGGGTTCCCCAGAAGGCTGTGCCCCCTATCCGCTGGTCACGCCCCCTGTCTCCAAACCGCTAATCATTGGGCGGCTCCTTGGCTTCTGTGCTGTTTTTTCCACCATTCTGAAAAGATGAAATGCTTCTCCTAAGGCTTAGTGACTGGCAGGAAGAGGCTGAAGCTACAAGAACGGGGCCTTTTCAGTTTTGGCCCCACTCACAACAGCAATGTGGCCCCTAATGGATTCTCTGAAATGGAATTTGGCTCACGGGCTGAAAGAGATTTTAAAACCCCTGGCCTAAAATAAAAAACAATAAAATAAATGGGGAGGAGGTTGAGGAGAGAAAGAGAAAGGCTTCTCTAAGGCCATTTAGGTTCCAACCCTGCACTCACTTACAAGGGAGCAACCCCATTAAACTCAATGGCGCTTACTTCTGAGTAGACATATAGAGGATTGTACTGTTCATGAATTTATGGCAGAGGCAAGATTACTGGCTGTTATTACTATTATTCCAGTGCAGCTTGCAACAGGAATAAAAACACATACAATGTAATAATAAAACAACCCTCAACAATCAAATAGCTAGAAGCAATGTGAAACGATCCCATTAAAAAATCATAGTAAGATTCAAGTTGTTTGGGGAGAGCTGCGCGAAGTGGGACCCTTCCAGCATAGCTGCACTCCGTTCACGGAGTTTGCCAGAGACGCTGAAAGCCCTGCAACATGCAAAGCAATATGTTCAAGGCCCTGTGATTTCAGCTCCTCGCTTGAATTCCGTATTTTACTTCTGTTGTCCAAAATGTTTGGCAAGTCAAGACGCTGTGCCTTCTTTATCCCTGGTCTATATCTTTTATTATTTACAGTTCCAGTTTCAGCTGTTTTTCTTTAGTGTTGGCATTTCTATTGAATCTGTGTCATCTCTGTTGTTTGAGTTGGGGAGGGGGGAGTGGAAAATAATAATTTAAAAAAATGATAGATTAAAATATTTCTTTTAAATGGAAATCATAGATTGCCTGATTTGTGGTTCAGTCAGTGTTTTTGCCATGACACCACGCCAGCTGTGTAGGAGGAGGAATTTTGGCCAGGGCCACTTTGCATGCGAAGGGGAGAAAAGGCACTTGAGAAAATTCCTTCCTGTTAAAGGCATGGGGAGCATGACAGGATTGTCTGTGTTCAGTCACACGACTGTAACCAGGTTGTGGAAGGCAACTGGTACAGTGCAGCCAGCAAGCCTCAAAATACCCCACTGCTAGACTCTTAGCTCCACTGCTGGAAGGCCAGGTTCAAAGGGCTGCCACCCCCGTCCAGACCTCTGGCTATGCCTCCACTTGCATCTTCAGAGATGTACTTTGTGGCAATATAATGACTGGGAAGAGAAGGGAAATGGAATGGGATGATGATGATGATGATGATGATGATGATGATCATTTTAAAATAGGGTTGTGTAAGCAGATGTGTGGGTGGGGGAGCTAGCAAAGAACAAGATGCAGCAGGGCGCTGAGCACAGAGGACATGAACGGGAGCAGTGGAGACAACGTTTTAGCTGACCAATGTGGTTGTGGCAGGCATGGAGCGGGGAAAGGAGGGGGAGGGATTGGAATTCAGAACTCAACATCATCCTTGATGTAAAGACCTGGTATGGTTGCCAACGGACCAGAAAAAAGAACACAGTTTGCTGTTGAGCTTTAAATAGCAGTTTGATGTGCAGAAATCAGCAGGTGAAAGCTTTTATGGCATTGTGGGGGTGGGAGCGTTATTCACCTGCCACTAAAGGCACAGGTGGGGGGGCATTAAACAGCTGGCAACCTTAATTTCTTGAAGAAGGGTTGAAATTGACTGGGCAGTGGAAACATACCAGAAGGCACTTAAATGTTTTTAGCATTGTCCAAATTAATTGTGATAAGAAGATGGGCTTCTCATATGCACAAGTCAGGTATGAATTAGGCCCCCTCCACAAGGATGCGCTTTTGCGCCCGGTTCGGGGATTATGCGCATTTTCGCGGAGGCGCATTTACGCCTAATCCCTCTGCACGGGAGGCGGCGAGAAGCGGCGAAGCGCATTAAAAGATGCCCAAAAAGCACTTTACAGGTAGTTAATGCGCATAATCGCTTGTTCACACAGCGAAAATGCGCTTTAACGGCCGGAGCAAAATAAAAGTCGCTATTTAACGCGCGTTCGAAAATGCGCATTATCGGGGAGATAACGCGCCTGTACGCCCGTTTTGCGCTCCGCTCGTGTGTAGGTAAAATTTATAATGAGCCTTCAAGGCTCATTAAACGTCTCGTGTGGAGGAGGCCTTAGTTTAATTTCACATGGAGTAAACGGGTTATGTTCCGTGCTAAATTTGTTGCCATGCGCCCTTATTTCTTCTAGGAAGAAATCTCATTGAATTTTATGCACCTTAATGTTGTGCAAACGCATGGAGGGCCAGCCGATTGCAGCCACTGCTGGCGTGGGGGTCTTGAGTTTGGATCACTCCTTGAGCCTGGATGTTATCATTACGTCTCTTCACCAAATGACGCAGGCCGTAAACAGTATGCCAGTCCACACAGCCGTCGCTCCTGACGCACCTGAAGCACATCCCTGGGTGCATTTTGGCACACCCTCTCGTTCCAGAAGAAGGGCCGCCTGCTGCAGGATTCAAGCCCCATGCAGGCATAGCAGCCAGGCTGAACTCTGGGCAAGTTGCTATGGGTACTGCTGAAGCTGCTGTGAGCGTGTTTGGGCGGCGGTGGCGTTGTGTGTGCGGGGGGGGGGGGTGGCTTTGAGGTAAAAGGGAGCCATGAAAGGCACCAGAGAGGCAGCATTTGGCAAGAGGCAAAGTGACATATTGTACAATCCCGCTGGGGACCTTGACTGGCCTATTCTTGTCAGGCAGAGCAGACGGAATTAACCCTTGAAGGACTGGCGGAGCTCCACTCTTTACTCTCCAGCTTTATTTCAAACCGAGGAGCAGAAACGAAAATTCTGCAAAGAGAGGCGACCATGGCAGCCCCTCTCAAAATTAGTATTGCAGCCATCAAAATATGCCATTGTACACAACTAGGAGAGGAGCAGTGACCATCACCACCCTAAGACATTACAGGCTTACCGGCTTAATTTCAACAATCGGGAGTTTCTTAAAACTTTTTTAAAACAGCCATTGATTTGGAAACGTGCAAGAAAGTGGAGGGGGATGCCGAGCTACTCAGGAGGAATTGCAATAAACCAAACCAATGCAGACTCTGGAGAAAATAGCTGTTTTTGGTGGACAATAGGATTGTGGTGCGTTAGAGAACATACCGTCTGCTATCAGACAAATCCACAACTACTTGGAAAGTTGGAATCCAAACATAGTAATAAATCAGCATCATGCTGTGCGGTCTGACAGGGATCTGTCAGCTTTCCAGCACCATCCAACATCTTCATTAATGATGGAGGGGAAAAACTAGAGATATAAAACCGGGAGGATTTGCAAACTGTACAGAAGGTCTGCTTAAAAATCCAAGGTGCCATTGATCCACTGGCATTTATTAGTGATTTGCTTCTGTGAATACAGGGGAGAACAGGCTAGAATTTCTATCCATAACACTTGCACCAGCCTAGCCTGCTCAAAGTGTATTTGGTAGGATAAGTCCCAGGGCATGTTGGAAGCAGCATCTACGGCTGGCCCCTATCCCAGAAAGTGCTTCTAAGCAGGGCCCCACTTTCAGGATGGGCCCCAGAGACGAGAGCGCCTCATTCAAGAAGAGCTAAGCTCCCCACAGTGAGCCAGGGGGCACGCAGAGTGAGCGTGTGCCATTTAAACATGCATGCTCACAACAACAGTGCACAAGAACATGCGTTCCGTGTCCCCATGTAGCCACGGGAGGGAGGTGTGCTGGGGCCATGTCCTTCCAGGATGGGCCTCGACAGGCCCCCGTGGCCTTTGCCTTCCTGTGACACTGGGACTTGCAGGAGCTGGGGGTATTCCCTGCTCCACCGCACCCACAGCCTGGCCTGTTCAGCAGGCGGCTGCGCTCCCCACTAGGCCTCCTGCCCGCTCCCCCTTATTTCCCTGGGGTGTGCGGCACGCAGCCCCTGACAGAAGGCCTCGACGTGACTCGATATCACTGCAATCTGTTGCTGCTCCTGCTGTCGGATTTGCGTTCAAAGGGCCCCCCTTTCCTCTCCTTCCCTCCCCCCCTCGGTCGTGTCCCCACTTGCTCTGAGCGACTCGGTGGCTTTGTTCCCTCGAAAACCAAAGTGCGGCAGAAGCTCCTGACCATCATATGGCCCTAATCGAGTCTGTCATAATCGGATCCAAGCTAATTAAGCTCCGATCCCTTCTCTTCGGCGGACTCCATTGCCTGTCCATCTGTCCTCCCCCCCCCCCTCTGCCATCCCAGCCTTTGTGTCTGTCCATCTGTCAGCCACAGGCCGCCACTGCTGCCGCCGCCGCCGCCACCGCTAGCACCACCATTGCCTGAGACCAGGGCTGGGCCGGCTCATTGGCCCAGGCGGCTCCCTCTCGCTCAGGAGGCCTCTCTCCATCAGTCCACTTAGCAGTGGCTCTCTACCTCCTGGGCCCATCTGCTCCGCTCGGGGAGCCCCTGCATGGGTCCTCTCTCTCTCTCTCTCTCTCTGCCTCCATGAGAGACGGCAGCAGCAGCTCGCAATTAAAGCTGCCACTCCGGTCCACAGAAGTTGCGGCAGTGGGAGCCGTCCCCACTGGGCCAGGTAGCCAGAGGTCGCCAGCCAGCCAAGAACGTCGTGTCCACCTCCAAGGCAACTGCTGGATGGCCGGCAGGCCCAGGCTTTCCCCCAGCCCTGCGACTGTGACCCCGGAAGCAGCCCTGGCCAATGTTCCCCCTTTGGCCTGAGAGCCGAGGAGGAGCCGAGCCCAGGGCCAGTGTGGCTACGGCGCCTCCATCCCGGATCCAACTCCTGCTGCTCTCGGTGTCCCAGAGTCGCTGAAGGCTGGGCTCCATCTGCCACTGTTGTTTACTCTGCAGCAACTTGGTTTGTTGGTTTGTTTGCTTGCTTGCTTTAGGATTTGTGTCCTGTCTTTGAACAACAGTTTCAGGGCAGCCGGCAGTGGGGAAAAAATAAAGACAAAAAAGAGTAGAACATACTGAACCCGGCAATTAAAACAATAAAACTAACAAACTTGGGAGCCAATATGAGAAAATCGAATGGAAGCCAGAACAGGCGACTCAGGTGCTGGAAAACGCCCAAGAGAACAGGAAGGGCTTTGCCCGGAGCCTAAAAGATGTGTGAGGCCAGTATGTCTAAGACGGGAGTTTCGTCCCTGGAGTGCCATCACCAAAAAGGTCCTCTCTGCCTGCTTAAGCTCTGAGACACCCCCGGGCCGGCAATAAAGACCTCCACTGATTTGCTCTGTGGAGTAATGCAATGCTAGAAAAAAAAGCAGTTGCCCCCAAATATGCCATCAAGGGTCCAATAGGCCCCTCCACTGCTGTCTTGAGCTTAACGCGCGTTGACATGACTATGCGCTAGAGACATGATGCACCCACACCACCCCCACTGCCCCACACCCCCAGGTTCTAACATCCAGTGCAGGGTTGGGTAAGCATCTCACCTGACCCACCGTTAGCCCTTTGGTGTCCCCCAAAGGCACAAATGGGGAGGAAGCAGGAGTGTGATTTGTCTGGCCCCCTCAGCGGCAAAGGGGCACAGCCTGTTAGCGCCTCCCTAGCCTGGATGCCAGTCACATAAGACTGCCAACACCATCAAACTGGGAAGGGGTCGAGGTGGCCAGCTGTGACACGGCCCCTCTGCCCCGCCTGGAGCGCTGCCTCTCTCCCCGCTTAGCAGCTTTTGAAACTTAATAGGCAAATCGTAAACTTGGCGGAGGGCTGAGTTGGGAGGGGGCCAGGAGTGTGTGGGTGCAGAAGGGCCACTACTTGCCATGAAAGGAGCAGCTGGGGGGGGGGGGATTTAGTGCTGTGCTGGGCCTTCCCTGACCCCTTGCTCCCTCCCTCCCTCCCTGCCTCCCAGGTCTCCCAAAGCTAAGAATTCCCAGTCTATGAAGCCAGCGAGGATCCATCCTCCGGCTTGATGAACTGCTCCCATTTCTGCCTTCTCGATTCACTCCCATATGTTTCCCCTCAGGCTAGCAGGGGGGGCAGCTGCAGCCCCTCCCCTCCCCACCTCTCCTGTGCCCCCAGGGACGCAGCTGAGTTCAGAGGTTGAGAGATGCTGTGACATTGTGTGCGCATGCATGGGGTGTGTGTGTGCAGGCGTCAGGTTCAGTCCTTTCTGCGGGGAGAGGAAGAAGTGTGAGCAGATGCACGGGATGACAGGAGGCCTGCCTGTCTCTTGATAGACGCAGCTGTGGCAAAAGGTGTTTCCAGGTGGGCATCACCTCTGGGTGGCTACCCAGGTATGGCTCTTCTGCTGTAGTTCCAAGAGCACAGACTGAGCAAGTGCGGAAGGGCCCAGTTCCGGATTCTGCCACTGATTCACTCGATGTCCTTGGACCTTGCATATTTCAGCGCAAGCTTCTCCCATGATGGGTTAGGCCCTTTTCAAGGTCCCGTTACTTAGGACGTGCTAGGAGCTGCACATTATTTTGCTTACATACCAGCAAACAAATACATGAATGCATTGATAGCGAAATACTGTACTGTAGCGAATGTGCAAAAAAGGCAAGCCATATTCACAGGGACTGGTGGCTTACCTTACAAAATGGGTGTCAGGATAATTCCAGACAGTGCTTCAAGCAATTGGAAGAGGCAAAGACCCCTCACCCTATCCACACCCTCTTTGGCTCTGCCAGATGTCAGGGTGACGGTTCGTTCCGTATTTCGGATGTACATCTCAAAATGGAGAATGCTGAGCAAATTCAAAGAAGGGGACCCTTTCGATGCTGCAGGTACACAAGGGGTCTGCCCCCATTACCCCATCAAAATGTAGCATTGGTGACATAACAGAATGTCAATCAGGATCCCAATGAGTAGTGGCAAAGGAAAACAGTGGGATCACCTTGAACGGTCTCTGTTTGTCAAGGAACGTCTAACATTTGCCAGATCCCTGGTAAATGCAGCCCCTATTTTGCTTTGGGAAAAAAGTTGGCTCTCTGAGCAGAGCGAGGGCACGCAGCTGTCTTTTATTCGTTGATCACATTTTTTACACTGCCTGATGACCAAAGCTCCCTGGAGGTTTGCAATAGTTAAAATCATAAAGTACAACAACGTTAAAGGTAAAAGCTTGAAAGTAAAATATCAAATCAAAGTTTAAAAATGCAGCAATGTAAAGATCTAAAAATACAAGGACACAATTAAAACCAACAAAGACAGAAGGACTAAAACGGCTGGCAGGAACAGCATAGACACCAGGACGAGCCTCTCTGGGGAGCTCATTCCACAACTGAGGTGCCAACACTGAAAAGGCCCCCTCCTTAGTAGCCATCCGCCTCACCTCATTTGGCAGGGGCATCCAAAAGAGGGCCCCTGAAGATTATCATAGGTTCTGGGCAGGTATATATGGAAGGAGATGATCCTTTAGATAACCTGGCCACAGGCTTTGGCAGTTCCTACCAGCACTTTGAATTGGGTCCAGAAACAGACTGGCAGCGAGCATAGACACATGGGTGTGATGTGTTCATATTACCCAGTCCCTGTTACCAATCTCGCTGCCTTGTTTTGGGCCATCTGAAGTTTCCAGGCCATTTCAAAGGCAGCCCCACATATAACACATTGCGATAACACAGAGGAGAGGATGCCGGAACCTGGGTAGCTGTAACTAGGCTCTCTCTGTCCAGGTAGGATCCTGATTGGTCTATTGGTCTAAGCTGATAGCCACAGCTGGCTGGGGATGCTGGGGGTTGTAGTCCAATACATCTGGAGGACATCGGCTTGGGCAAGGCTGGAGTGGAGCATCTTGATCCTATTGAGGTCAGGCAGAAGTTACATCGGGGACTGACTGGTAAATTCTGCCCACTCTTGATCCGACGCACATGTGGATGAACACAATGGCCTGACCAGCTGCCTACCCAGCAAAGTAAATATTATTGGATGTGTTTGGGTGGCAGGTATATCATGCATGCAGGGAGATGTAATGCAGGACTAAACATTGCGGTCAACATTCTTAAGAGTGAAGATAGATGTAATATATTAAATGTGTGTTTGTTGATGGGGGGGGGAGTGGCTTGTACATATGTCCTATACTATTATTTCAGGGCAGTGAAAGAATGCTCTAACCAGTTCTGCCCCATCTTAAGATCGTTGCACCTGTTTACACCCCAAGAGGAGGGTGTGTGTTGTTACGTCTGTCTTCACTCTAAGGTGGTTGACTGTTGTTGCTGTTGTTTTATAGATGGTCAGTTCAATGCTCAGCAAACAAAAGAGAAGGAGCCTTCAGCAAGGTGCTATGGGGTGGGGAAGGAGGCGCTGAAGCTGAGGGCTCAGGCACTGTTCTTTGTAGCAAGAACACGGCACAAGACACATTGCTATTTTCATCTGTGCCACATCGGAGGGGGATGCGAGTCAAAGTCCCTCTGGGGCCAGGCCGCCCCTCCTCCTCTCCCAAGGCTGCACAGGTGAGCACATACCTTGTTTATTTTCAAAAACAGCCTTGTAACATTTGCCAAAGCTTGCATCATTGCCAAAAGCCCCTTGGTGAAGGCTTGCAGAGACATCATCTCAGGGGGGGTTATCCCCCCCCCAACTCCTCCATTCCCCTTCTCAATAATTTCTCCCCCCGTTTCACTTCATTAGTGAGTTGTCTCCAGGAGTAGCTATTCATCTTTCAAATAATGTGTTACAGCCATTCATTATATTGCTGAATTGCTTGGATGAAGACTATCAAAGCATTTGCAGATTACGTAACTTGCTTAGACTCTTGTAGTAGCTGCTACGATTATACTACTCTAGCTCTGGAAACATTAACTCTGCCAACTACAGACGTGACCAACATACTGAGAATTGTAGAAACTGATCAACTTTACAGATGAGGCTCAGGAAAAAATAATAATCTGGTGTCTTGTTGAACTGGTTAAGGAAATGGACTGCATTAATAAAAACTATAAACTGAAAACATTGATTGAGTTGCTTAAATGCAAAAAAGCCAATGTCTTTTCTTTACATACAAACACGTATTTTTCCTTAACTCATATAAAAAGAGCCATTTACTTATAGAAGGGTTAGGGGAAATCTATCTAAATTCTGTTTCGCAGACAAACTATAATTTATTAAAAAAATTAAACATGGAAAACTAAAAAAACTCTCCCAAATTTGGAACATTTTTCTTCTGCCATGGATTTCCCCCAAGGGCATTTCAAACAGAGTGAGTGCAAATCTAGGAAAAAGGCTCCTCCCCCACAAAATTAGGGATGCAGCTCGTAAATCTGGGAAGCATTTCAACTAGTATGCTCCAAAATGTCCAAGATGGTGGGTGTAACCATCTTCTGTAAATACAAAGATTATTGCCCCCGCCCTAAATAATTTGTGCTCCAATAATAATAATAATAAATTTATTTCTTACCCACCTCTCTGCTTGGATCGAGGCGGGGAACAGCAGTAAATATAAATGTAAAATATGATAAAATACATAAAACTGATTAAAAACATGGTGCACATTATTAAAATAGCAATAAAACATAATAAAAACATCCTAAAACATTCTAAAATTTATAATAACATTTTATTATATTTTTTATTATAATAAAATATAATAATTTTGTATTATAAATATAATAATAAATAAAAAACATTCTAAAACCTAGTTTAAGGTTTGGAGGATTTTTTTAAAATGGCAATTTCCTCAACATTGGCAGTGATTTAAGTTTATGTGATTTTCAATTTTCCAAAAGTTTCAAAGCAGGACAGTGGGCTGAAGGAGGAGAGGGTGTCACCCCATGCCAAGAGTGACAATCCGGACTTTGTTCTAACGTGATTTGGGCTATTTCTTTCTTTCCTAGAGCTGTGCACTGCTTCGGTTCCAGATTTGAATTCTAGACCAAAGTGGTTCTGAAGCCTAGATGGGGAAATGCCTCAGCTGGATCACCAGATCTCTCCACTGGAAAATCCCCAAGAGCATTCAGAAATCCAAATGGGCCCCCCACCCCTGCAGGAGGGAAGTAATGCCGTGAGTTCAAATCTAATTAGGAAGTGATCTGACCATGACAATGGGGCTACTTGGAAACCCCACCCCCAATTTTCAGATGACTAAGCTCCCACGTTGGAGCAAAAACCAGATCAAGGGTATGCCTTGCTTCAGGTATTGTGCCAGTGACTAACTAAGACAGCCCCATGGTTGTCATGGAGGCCATGAAATCCCAAGCTGGAGCTCCAGAGATGGCTCAGCATGGAAGTTGAAATCACCCAGAACTACCGTCTTGGCTTCCTCCAACACCACACTCGAGACCACCTCTGCCAGATAGGTCAGCGAGGATGCTGGGCAGCAGGATGGGCGGTACACCAGCAGCACCCCTAATCTGTCTCTAGGGCCCAACACCAGGTGCAACCCCTCAAGGTCTGCTCCGAGGTGGAGTGGCTTCCTGGTGAGGGAGATGCTGGTTCTATGAAGCATGGTGACTCCCCCGCCCCTGCCCTTCAACACCTATGTTGGTGTTGCACCGAATACCCAGGTAGGCATAGCTGAACCAAGTCAATCCCACCCAAGTCTCAGCCTTCTCATCCATGATTAAGTCATGAATAAGAGTGGTCTTATTGTGGACCCACCTGGCATTCAAAGCAGGAAGAAACAGTGGACGAGCTACATGAGAGCTAGAGGAGACATGGAGCAGAAGGGGAACAGTGCACAAACACCTGAGGCCCATTCTACTTTGATGTCTCGCTTCCCTCCTTCTGCCCCAAGTCAGTAGAATAGTGAAACCCCTCCCTGGATCTGAGTTTCCCAAGCACATCCTTACCACGCCAGAACCACCCATCCACTCATAAGACCCTCCCACCATTCAGACATACCCTCAACCATTCAACACACATGCTCTGCACAAAAGACCCCAGATGGAAGTGTGGGCGAGGCTTAGGGCTTCTTCTTGGCTGTTACTGTGCCGGCAGCTAAGAAAAGGCCTGAATGGCTGTGCTGGAGGGTGCGTTTCCCCAGACAATTCAAGGGAAATCGGGATTTCTCCCCGGACCCAATTCCCCCCCCCCCATTTCCAGACATGTCCGGGCAAAACAGACATCTGGTCAGCCTATCCGCACTCATCCAACAGTCACTCCCAGCCAAACTAACAGTGTCACAATTTGTAGCTTGTAATTCTAACCAGCCGCTGGTCACATCTAAGACATCAGGCTTGCCAACAAAGCAAGCCACTTGTAAAGTGCTGATTTCCTAGCCATTCAATCTGCTTCCATTATAGCTCAATGCTCATTCTCACCTGGAGTGTGGCAAACTCTTCTCTCCCCCTCCCCCCCATCCCAGCTCTCACCCCACTTCTAACTACCACAGGGTCCCAGCCTGGGCGGAAGCAGCAGTTCCGGCACATGAAGCCGTCTCTCACCCAAGACGGGCAAACCAGGAGATGTACATAAAAGTATCAGGAGATCTCTGTTCTCACTCAGGGAACCCCCCTCCCCCACAGAACAGGTAATCAATAGACAAGCAGGAAGTAAACAAACCATGGAAGGTAGTGGAAATAAGAGCCCTCCTCACCCTTGCGGCATCCCGAAGGGGGAAATCAAAGTGCCGCCCCCCCCATGGTGTCACCCCCTTCAGGGATGCCTCTGCCCAGGTGGTCCGCCACCTTGTGGCAGGGCAGTTTAAATCTCCACGAAGGTCTCAAAGGGCTCAGAGAGAGAGCTGCATTCCAATTGGCTGGAGAAACTCTGGCAGGTGTTTTCAGTCACTCTGCAAGCATCAGGCCTACACAAGGCAAGGGTACTGGGAGGTGAGGTCAGGTCAGGTGAGGTGGGGCGAGGTGAGGCAGGGTGGGGCGGGCAGAGCGGGGGGGGGGCAGATGCAAGCAGCTGTAACTGTCCTCACCCCCAGTTCTCTTCTCTCCCCAGTGCAGAAGTGCAGAGTGCCCGGTCTCACATCTTTCTTTTTCTCCAAAGCCAATGCAGACTCCAGAACACCAGCCACGGTTTTCCTCCACACACCCCACCTTTGTTTTTAATGCTCTGTCTACCATCTTGCCTGATGAAAGGTTCTGGAGGGCTCAAAAGTATTTGGCGGCCTTTGAGTTGGTCTAATAAAAGCATTATGCTTACGTGGACGTTAGCATTTCCCTTTTGGACTATTTCCAGAGGGAGAGCCAGGTTGCAGTGAGAACCACAGAGAATCTTGCATGGCTCCTTAAAAGTAGAGCAATGCAGAGGAGCATCCAAGGCAGCGGACCATCTGCAAAAGGGATAGTTGACTTTCTGCCTGGTTTTTTGCAGAGTTCCTCCTGCTGCCATAGCTAATTACCAAAGCAAAGCAAGCTTGGATGAAGGGAATTCTCCCTTGAGCTCAAATATTGGTACACGTGTTACATACGAGATAGCGAGGCAGGAAGCCAAGAAGCGGTGTGCAGAAAGCAGGCTAAACTGGAGAGTGTGCGTGTTCGTGTGCATGCATGAGCACTGCGTGTGCGTGTCGTGCATCATGGACTTAGAAGTTATTTGCTAAGTGCGGCAGATAACAATAGTCCTAAACCCAGAAGAAGGGATGCCATTAGACTCTACATGGCTTTTGTAAGAATTCCTGGGAGACTATGTATTTTAAACATCTTGACTATATAGATGATTATGGTTATCACCATTTTTATAAGGTTTTATTGTTCAAATACATTGTTAGTTCTCTGATATTAAATGTATTAATCGAGAGTAATTTTTTAATTTCAAATGTTTTGACATTTTGAATCCTCCATTTTTAAACAGGTTAACAATGGACATTTTGTATTTGAAACGTTGATGCTGTAAACCACTTCAAGAGCTCCTTCAGATGGGGGAAATTGCATTTCCTTACCGTGGCTCTCTTCCGCATTTGCAACAAGCTCTAATTACAGGAGGACGAGAGCAGCAACCATGTGGCTTGTACAGCCTCAATGCAGTTGCTGATCTACACAGTCCTTTGGAACGTTTTAAAAAGTATTTTAAAACGTTCCAAATAGGTGCGTTCTAAAATGTCTTAGGCCACATTACTGAGTACTCACGTTACAGGAGAACAGTCTTCAGTCTTTAAAGTGGTGTGTGCTGTCACACACTGTTCTGCCCTGTCTCTTTCTCTTTCGTTTTTACAATGAGTTTAGGGCAATGCATTGTGGGGATTGTAGTTCAGTCACCCACTTCCTTCTTAGTGCCTCTGTCATTCCCTAGCGAGTATAGGGCTAAGAATTGTGGGTGTTGTAGTTCACTCACCCACTTCCTCTTTCTTCCCCACCAATCAACTGCTAAGCATTTGGGCACCAGTAAACGAAGCACTGCCCCCATGAATCACAAACGGTAAGGAAGGACACATTATTTTACTTAAAATGATTTATTAAAAGTGAAACCGTTGTATATAACTGAAGTGAGTTTTAAAAAACCTCAGATATACAACGTTATAGGGAGTGAGTCATGTGGCCCAAAGAGTTTTCATAACCCTTATAAAATGTCAAAAACATCGTATGTAGATCGGCTCTGGGACAGTGCCCTCTAGTGAGCATTTTATAGTGCTACTTTGCTTGCACATTGCAGGAAAACCCAACAGATATTGATTTATCCCAGAAGTGTTGGGTTTTCTGAGGTTTTATTTTGTAGTGCTAAAACAGGGAAATAGAGCAGGAGATGCCCAGGAGGTTGACGCTGCCATCAGAATGACCCGCAAACATCCATGAGTTCGCTCATTTAAAGAAGCTCCCAAGATGTCTTCAAAACGGTCTATAAATTGGTTAGATAAATACATACGTGACCTTGCTGGAATCCTTACAACAACCTTGTAAGTTAAGCCATTCATATTGCAGGTAGGGGAGGTTGAGGGAGGAAGAGAGTGACCTGACTAAGGCCAGGTAGGGCTGAGGCACCGCTTGAGGCAGTGAGGAACTGAAGTGGGTGGCTTCCAGGAGCAAGGCCTTTTCTGCTGTAGCACCCCGGCTGTGAAATCCAGAGAGGTTTGCCTGGCACCTACATTGTATTCCTTTTGGCATCAAGTAAATATCTCTTTAGCATCCTAGTATTTTAGCTTTGCTGTTTTAAATCTGTATTCAGGGGCAGTGAGGGCAGCAAAAAAACAATACTTTGCTGCCACTATTCAATCATCAACCTGCCGCCCAGCGGAGCTTTTCAGAGTTGTCCGAGGGCTTTTACATGCTGGCCCCAAGGACATGGTAGAACCATCTAAGGCCCGCTGTAATACATTTGCTGGGCACTTCCAGAATAAAATCTCTGGCATCCGTCAGGACTTAGACTCCAGTGTTATAGCAGATGAATCTAGTGAGGTATCCAGAGCACAGGCTTGTCCTGTTTTCTTGGATGAGTTTCAGTTGGTGCAGCTCGAGGATGTTGACAAGGTGCTTGGACAGGTTCGTGCAACCACTTCCATATTGGATCCTTGCCCCTCTTGGCTAATAAAAGCTAGCAGGGATGGAACAACTGGCTGGGCCAGGGAAGTGATTAATGCCTCTTTGCAAGAGGGAGTGGTCCCAGGCCTCCTGAAAGAGGCGGCAGTGAGACCACTCCTAAAGAAATCTTCCCTGGACCCTGAAAATCTTAATAACTACAGGCCTGTAGCAAATGTTCCATTCCTGGGCAAGGTCCTGGAGCGGGTGGTTGCGAGCCAGCTCCAGGCACTCTTGGATGAGACTGATTATCTGGATCCATTTCAGTCGGGTTTCAGGCCTGGTTTTGGTACGGAAACAGCCTTGGTCGCCCTGTATGATGACCTATGTCGGGAGAAAGACAGGGGGAGTGTGACTCTGTTGATTCTCCTTGATCTCTCAGCGGCTTTCGATACCATCGACCATGGTATCTTTCTGGGACGACTGGCTGAGTTGGGAGTGGGAGGCACTGCATTGCAGTGGTTCCGCTCCTACTTGGTGGGTCGGCTCCAGAAGGTGGTGCTTGGGGAACATTGCTCGGCCCCGTGGATTCTCCAGTATGGGGTTCCGCAGGGGTCAGTTTTGTCCCCCATGCTGTTCAATATCTACATGAAACTGTTGAGTGCAGTCATCTGGAGTTTTGGAGTGCGTTGTCATCAGTACGCTGATGACACGCAGCTCTATTTCTCCTTTTCATCTTCATCAGGTGAGGCTGTGGATGTGCTGAACCAGTGCCTGGCTGCGACAATGGACTGGATGAGGGCTAATAAACTGAAACTCAATCCAGACAAGACTGAGACGCTGTTGGTGGGTGGTTCCGCTGACCGGATGGAGGGTGTTCAACCTGTTCTGGATGGGGTTGCACTAACCTTGAAGGAGCGGGTTCGTAGCTTGGGGGTTCTCCTAGAACCATCTCTGTCACTTGAGGCGCAGGTGGCCTCAGTGGCACGGAGTGCCTTCTACCAACTTCGGTTGGTGGCCCAGCTACGTCCCTATCTGGACAGGGATAACCTGGCTTCAGTTGTCCATGCTCTGGTAACCTCCAAGTTAGATTACTGCAATGCACTCTACGTGGGGCTGCCTTTGAAGGTGGTTCGGAAGCTGCAGCTTGTGCAAAATGCAGCGGCCAGATTGATAACTGGAACCAGTAGGTTCGAACATATAAGACCTACTCTGGCCCGCTTGCATTGGCTGCCTGTATGTTTCCGAGCCCGGTTCAAGGTGCTGGTTTTAACCTATAAAGTCTTACACGGCTTGGGACCACAATACCTGATGGAACGCCTTTCCCGACATGAACCTACCCGAACACTACGTTCAACATCTAAGGCCCTCCTCCGAGTGCCTCCTCCGAGGGAAGCTCGGAGGTCGGCAACAAGAGAGAGGGCCTTCTCTGTGGTGGCTCCCCAATTGTGGAACGATCTCCCCGACAAGGCCCGCCTGGCGCCAGCATTGTTATCTTTTCGGCGCCAGGTCAAGACTTTCCTCTTCTCTCAGGCATTTGGCAATATCTGAGGAGCCTGGGTTTGTTTTGTTTTTGTTTTTGTAGGTTTTTTTGAAGTGTTGAAGTGGTTTTTAAATGTACAGATTGTGTGTATGTTGTATGTTTTTGCTGTTTTAATTTTTGTATATTGTTTTTAATTGTTTTTAATCCTATGTAAACCGCCCAGAGAGCTTCGGCTATGGGGCGGTATACAAATGTAATAAATAAATAAATAAATAAATAAATCTGTATTTTAAAACTCTGCGTTGCTGCTTGGTTTTGTTCTAGTTGTACTTTTATATTGTGGTTTTACGCTTCTATTATTTTATATTTTATTCTGCACCTTGTGGTTTTAATTTTAGTGAACCACCAGAGAGTTTTGGCTATTGGGCGGTATTGAAATGAAATAATATAAATAAATAAATTGACTGGCAGCTCAGTATCTCTACCACGATGCGGACATCAGCTCTCTAATGAAACAACATGGTTAATAATTCATGTCTGAAGTTACTGGCCTTGTTCAAAAGACACCCATGGCTTTAACCACAGTGAATAAGGCAAAACACCTTATTCACCGTGGTTAAAGCCATGGTTTAAGGTGTCTTCTGAACAGGGCCACTGAGTTACACAGCATGCTTAACTCAGGAACAAAAAAATACTAAAATAAAACAATAGGTTTAAAGGTTTTAAATCATTAGTAAATTAAAAATGGGCCAAGTTGATATTCATCTGGCAATTTCCTCCAGCTCCCAGAATCAGCACTTGTTGTGGGTTTGGGTCCAATTCCTATCCCCTTACCCCATCCATGGAGGAGTTCTGTGGGAGAATTATGACACATATACTCTGTAGCAGCCTTCCCCAAGCTGGTGCTCTCCAGATGTTTTGGACTTCAACTCCCATCAGTCCCAGACAGCATGGCCAACGGTCAAGAATGCTGGGAAATGTAGTCCAAAACATCTGGAAAAGCAGATCTGTGGGGTTGTTAAGACTCAGGCTTTGGAGTCCCAGAGCTTTAGCCTTCTCCTTCTCAGAGTCTCCTTGGGGGAAAGGAGTGACATCTCAGAGGAGCCAATAGGAACTTAGGATCTTCTGCCAGGTGAGGCTATCTGTCAATCTAGCCCAGTCTCCTATGACTGGTGAGCACTCCGCAAAGTCTCTTTACCATCTTTCCCAACACTGGCTGCCCCAAGATCGCTCGAAGCAGAGATACCATGATGAGAGAACCTGGGAGAGAGAGACCGTCTATATGCAAAGTGCCCAAAACTAAGCGACAAATACTCAGCCTCAGAATATGCTGATCTGCACAAACAGGGCAAGACAGGGTTATTTAGAGGTCTGGAAACAAAGCCCTATGAGGAGAGAATGAAAGAACTGGGTGAGTTCAGCCTGGAGAAGAGAAGATTGAGGGGAGACATGATAGCACTCTTCAAATACTGAAAGGTTGTCACACAGAGGAGGGCCAGGATCTCTTCTCGATCAACCCAGAATGCAGGACACGGAATAATGGACTCAAGTTACAGGAAGCCAGATTCTGGCTGGACATCAGGAAAAACGTCCTGACCGTTAGAGCAGCACAACAATGGAACCCATGACCTAAGGAGGTGGTGGGCTCTCCCACGCTAGAGGCCTTCAAGAGGCAGCTGGACAGTCATCTTTCAGGTATGCTTTAAGGTCGCTTCCTTAATTGAGCAGGGGGTTGGACTCGATGGCCTTATAGGCCCCTTCCAGCTCAACAATTCTTTGATTTAGATGAACAAACAAGAGTTGAGTAGGACATACCTGAAAGACTAACATATTCATTTTAAACTGGCAGTTTAGAATTGCTTTAAAAATAGTGTTTTACTATCCTTTCAGAATACTACAAATCAGCTGCCTGCAGCAGCCATTTTACTCTGCCTAATGGTAAGGCTGGGCGGTGTCTCCAAAGAATCCAGTTGGCCTCTGTGGGAAGCTGGGTGCTGGAAGAAGTGCACACCCCTGCCCTCCCCCATCCCATGTGTGATCCCACTGCAGGGCTCTTCTGATGCTCTTAACTTGACCTGAGTGTCTGCTCAAACCTTTTCCTTGTCAACAAAGCACAGAGTCAAAAGCAAACCAAGCAGGTCCTAAGTTAGTGGGATTCATCCACCACTGCTTATTAGCATTAGGGATGCTCTAATTCGTGCAAAGTCATGGGAATCAGCGGCTGCATCTCCTCCAGCTGTGCCTCCTCTTTTGCAAAGGGTAGTTAGCGATAGGCAGAAGCAAAGAATGAAGCAAGCGCTCTCCCCACCCCCTTCAAAGAAAGAAAGGAAAAAGACCCACCTCTGCAGGAAGCTCCACTTGCCCACTTTCAAGCCTACATCTTGCCTTTAAGGCCCTGGCAGACAAAACCTCCTCTGGGAGAGACTGCAACTGGAAAAAGGATGCTCTCCCATTTACCCCTGCATTGTTCTCCTGATATAAATCACACTTCTGAATCTGCATCATCACAGATCTCTGATGTGGTGCTAGAAAGCAATGTGACGTCACAGTTCTTACAGAAGCTGGAATCTGAACGGTGCGATTTCCCAGTGCAGGTGGGGCAGTCCCATCAGTAGATGCTTCGGCCTATATCTTCCATGCAGATGAAAAACTAAGGCTAAGCTCTGGCACAGTGGGAGCGCCGTCTCCAGTGTTGGAGAGATTCTACACCACCACCACCACCACCCCCGGAAATATTGCTGCTGTGGCCGAATTCGTCCTGTGGGCCCTGATCCGTTAAGCTCTTCCATGTTACAAAAATAAGCTTTGAGAGACTCCTCTGTTGACAGCCTTCTGCCAGTATCATCTCACCGCGAAGTGAACCATCACTAGAGAAAGCCGGGATGCTCGTCTTTGGAGAAAAACCACCAAGGCATAACAAGCCATCATCCGGGGGGGGGGGGGCTTTTGTGCTCCTTTTGACTGACCAGTCAGGCTGTTGGGGCCACTTAGCCCAGGGCCACCTCCTCTGACTGGCAGTAGCCCTCCCCTCTCCAGGTTCCCAGGCAAAGGGGCCTCTGGGCCTTTTCGCCTGGGAGTTGACCGTGAAGGCTTCTGCTCATGGCACCCCAGCAGCAACAGGGGGAAGTGCTGCCCCCCCCCCCGATTTCCCTAAGCATGTAAAGTGAGGCTGCAGTTGTCCAGAGCTGCAGGAAAGGCACTTTGCACATGCTCAGGTTCTCCCAGGAACAAATGAATCCAAGTCAGGTGGTGCATGCATCGGCTAGGGAAAGCACACGCTCCATCCCATCCCTGTTTTGTTTTCCCTGTTGCCAAGGCAAGAAGGAGTTTGCTCGATCCAGACACTCGCAGCTGCCCGCGGCTCTCCAGAGTCTCTGCCAGGGAGCTCCTCCCTGCTTCCCCCCAACACACACACCTGAGATCGTGTGAGCTGGAGATGCCAGGAATCGAACCTGGGGCCCCATGCTCTGCCCAAGCTAGCAGCCCTCCTATTAGGAAGAGTAGCAGCATCAAGGAAACCGACACAGGCAGGTTTCTATAGTCTGCGACTTCACTTCTCCTTTGAGGAGATGGTCAGAAGGAATTGCGCAAGGAGAGCCAGAAATGGCCGGGCAAGGGGTCCGCTTTGGCCTTCTCCTGCCTTGGCAATCCTGCTTCTGCTACTGGGCTTCCAGCAGCCAGAATGCTGGGGGAGAGGGGGGAAAGAAACCTCCTGCGCCGTCCACAGGGAGACCTGTTGGCCATCCATGGAATGATGGAGACAACTGTGGCAGCTGCCTCCTCGCTTTGCCAGCCATCAAATCCAAGGGTTGGCGGGAGGGAGAGGAGAGCGGATAAAAGGATGTGCCTCACATTCCAAACGGGAAATCATGAAATAACCCCCCCGCCCAAGAATCAGTATCTATTTGGAATAGTGCATTTAGAATACTGCATGTACTTCTGGTTGCCCCAATCAAAGGAAGGATACTGAAGAGTTAAAAACAGTACCCAAAATTATGATGGGGGCTGGAGCACCTTCTCTACAAGGAAAAGTCAAGGCGTTTGGGGCTTCCTAGTTTAGAAATGAGGTGATTAAGTGGAGGAGGACGTGAGCGAGATTTATGGATGCTGCAGAGAGTTCTGCTACCTCTCAAGAATACTAGAACTTGAGATCATGCAATTAAATTGATCTGCTGTAGATTCAGGACAGAAGGAGGTATTTATTCTGGTTAATTAATAGAATTAGCTGCCAAAAGAGATGTGGTGATGCCATCACAGTGAGTGGCTCCAAGAGGGGATTAGAGAAATTTATGGAAGGAAGAAGCACCTTTTCAAAAACAACTCCAGTTTACCCTTTGCAATGGCTGAATTAGTCCCATATCATCCACAGAGCATCTTGCAGGTCAGGAAATGCCCTGCAATTATTCTAACGGGTAGATAAGTGAAATGACCTCACCTGTAGCGGCATCTCTTGCAATCTGCAGAGGTGTGAACATGCTGCTTCCATGTAGAATATGCCATGCCTTTGTAAAGGTATCAAACTTTTTGCCCCTAGAGGTATCTAGAGGACCACATAGCTATGCCTGATTGGAGGAATCCCCACACACACACATAAACTGGTCCATAGAATTCTTAAGTCCAATAGGGTTCTATGGAAAATGCTCAACTTCAAGACGCTGAAGCAGTCTCTCATATAGAAGGGGTGGGAATCTAAACATTGCTTAGAATATTTTCACGCTTAGGCAAGTTGAGAGTTTTAACCTGATTTTTCTCATGTTGTTTGCCTGCTTCACCTAAATTCCTTCTACGTACTTCTTCAATAAAACTTTATTTAATCTGGAATCAGTGGAGGGATGACTGATCGCTTTGACAGGTCCAGAAATCACATGCTCCTGACCGTGTGTTCACGTTACTGCCAAGGCACATTGGACTCCTGCAAATCATCCAGTACTTCTGAAATGGGCCCAATTCAAAAATCCAGAATGCTGATGCCGATTCACAAGGACACCCACAGGATTTGGGGTGGGAAATCGGGGCGAGGCAGGGGCCATTGCCCAACGTTAGAACCCCCGCTTTGCACGCAAAAGCTTCCAGGTTCGTCTTTGACTGATGAAAATCCTCTTCTTGAGAGCCACTTCCCCAATGGCTTGCTTGCTGGGGATAATGGAAGTTGCACTCCAACACATCTGGAAAGCTGTAGGCTGGAGTAGAGAATACTGAGCTAGATGGACCAATGGCCATCTCTGTGACTCAGGAGTCCACAAACCCTAAATCATGGGACCTGGTAGCACAAGAGACAGCCTCCTGTTTAGACCCATCCAATCTTTGTGGTAGCTTGGAGAGGCTTCCGGAGGTCTGCTCCACAGCAGTCCGGAGCAGGGCATTTAGGGTAGTGGCACCCACTATGAAGAAACATCTTCCCCCTAAAATTAGACACGCCCTTTTCATTTTTAGGCGGATGTTGAAGACCCACCTGTTGATGCAAGCTTTCCCTGTGTGGTCCAGCCTTCCATTTTAGAACATGTTCTTTGTCCTTTATTTTGATATTTTTATTAATTGTGTACAGCACTTTGAAATCTTTAGATGCAATCTGTTTATAAATACTAATAAATAAAAAAGCAAGCAGGACGTGAAGGCTTCTGGCTGGCCTCCGTGGGAAAGAGGCTGCTGGACTAAATGGACCTTGTGTCTGATCCAGCAGGGCTCCTCTTATGTTATTAAAGGCTCGTTTAAAATCAAGGTAAGGCGAAAGCTCTTTGTATAGTGATGGGGTTTTATATTCACCAAAATTAAGGTCCAAGGTGGTTCTGATGGCAGCAGGTAATTTGGTCAAAGCCAGGTCGGCCCCAGGGACACTGGGAGAAATTGAGCCTCCTTCCTGTGAGCAAACCTCATATTTTGTGTCAGTGCTCAGCTGTGGAGCAAAGTGCTCTGAGGGGCAGACAGTGGGGAGGGAAGCTATGGGGCAGGGGTAGGGTTCAATATGTTTCCTACCATCTTGCTCTAAGAATTGGACACTGAGCAATTGGGGCAGCCCTAGGTTTAAACAAAATAGTTTTGCTACATTTTGTTTGGCCTAGAATCTGCACTTGAGCTCAGGAGCTCTGTGACTTCTACTTGCGCCACAGCTGGAATCTGGTGACAGAGCTTTCATTTAAGCCAATGAAAAGGGCGCTGTCCCTCATCGTAAAAAGCTTCATTTGTGTATGTAGATTGCCAAACTCCCAAATCCAGTTGGGCTTAGACGGAGATTTCAGTCCCACTCTCCACCCCCGAAGTCCACTGGCGCAGGTTTCTCTTCACCTACTGCTCTACATTCCCCCTGTTGCTCTTCACTAATGCGATCTTACCAGGAGCTACTCGCACACTTTTCAAGCTTGCCTTCACAGCCATGAGGACTCGCTTTCTTTTTCTAAAACACAAACTCCAAAGCAGAGATTCAGGAAACTGAATTTTATGTCCAATAGCACAGTGTCAATTTTTTTGTTGTTGTTGCACACACCTCTGCTTATCTTCCATCTTCCACATCCTGGAGGCTCAAATTTCACCTCAGAATTTCATCTCTTTGGCTTCTATAGGTGGTGACGTAAAAGTCACACGCTCTCCATTTCAAGGGATACCTGTATGCAGACGACGACCCATACGCCACACCACCCCCAGGTACAAAGCCCTCAAATCCTTGGTCACCCAAAAAAGACATAAAAGCCACAATGGGATCAATGGATTTAATTTGTAAGTAGATTTTTTTAAATTAAATCAAGCTATTTATATAATATATACAAAATTTCCATTTTTTAAAAAAAGGATATTTTACAGCCAACTTTCCAGCTACGTCTCCCCACCCCCACCCCCACCCCCGGGCGCTTCCCTCTTTATTTTCATCTTGATACACACAGATCAAAGGATTTGAGCAATTGCTTGGCTAATCTGGAACTTTACAACAATGGACAAGGGGGGACCAAGGAGACTGGAGAAAGCCCCCACCCACATAAACCCTTGGAGAGGGTTTTCCCAGCGACCTGCTCCTGTCCTTACAGAGGTGCATGCCAGGTATCCAGGTGGGCAAGGCTTCAGACCTCACCTTCTCTGGACAGCCATGCAAAACGAAGGTGGAAGAAACCTGGACAAACTCACCCCTCCCTCACCCAAAATCAATTCCTGTATTGCCAATGGCATCTTCCAGTCCAAGGGGTTTATATGAGGGGGAGGGAGATACCCCTTGCAGTTCCACAGGCCAGGTGAATCAGGGAAGGAGCTCCGGTGTTGTTCTACCAGCCATTTCAAGTTCTCTGCCTCGGCTGGCATTGAGCACGAGGCTTCCCTCACCGGGCTTCAATACGCCACAGCGCCAGAATCTCCCGGGGTGGTGAAAAGCACATCCGCTTTGGCGTTGATGAAGTAGGTGGCGACAAAGGAAACAATCAGAATAGCAATGCCCACAATCAGGATAACGATCTGCAGAAAGGGTTAGAAAGCAAAACGAACAGCCCTGAGGAGGAGGAGGTGGCGGAGGCGGCAGCCCAGGAGGTGCAGAGAGACGCCCGGAGCCATCTTGCTGGGGGAGCATCTTTGAAACTGAGGGTGCCCCTGCTGGACGTTACTTGTGCTACCCCCCCCCCCCCCCGACTACTAGGAGGAGTCACTTACAAGTAGTTCCATGTAGGTGCAGTACGATACATTTCATTAAAACAAGACAAGCTGCTAGGCCTTAGTGCTTTGAAATTACATGGGCCGTGTCTGCTGAACCCTTGGAAGTCAGAACTAGATTTTCAGTGGCTGGGAGCACTGGGCTCCCACAACAGGCAAAAACCAGAATCATGCAAAAGGCGATGAAACAACACACATTTGCTCAATCTGCATAGTTTATATGTGCCAAGGGTGGGCAGCCGGATGTCTTCCAGATGTTTGGGGCTACAACCACCATCAGCCTCAGCCAGCATGGATCAAGGATTATGGGAGTTGTACTCCAAAACCCTGGGAGGACACCGGATTGCCTACCTGCGACTTATGCAGATTGCAGAAACCGGGATCACTCCTGGCTTATCCTGTGGGAGCCGATCAAAGACCTTGGTCCCCTGCTAATCTGCCTCACATACAAAGAAGTTGCTGTATTCCAAGCCGAGCACCGAGCCCAGCGCTGGCGGCGCTCACCTACTCTCCAAGGCCCCAAGCGGGCGCCTGACCCAGCCCCGCTTTGCCCATCTTTCCGTCTAGAAGTGCCAGGCACCCAAGTCAGGACCAGCTGCATGCATGCAAAAGGCCACCAGTGAGCTCCAGCCCTTCCCCAAATTCCAGGCTATAAGGTTTCAAGCAGCCTTGTACAGAGTCAGACCCTGTGCCCATCTAGTATTGCATGCTCTGAAGTCCAAGCTAGGATTTCTGCATACAAAGCGTGTGCTCCGCCATGGCGCGATGGCATCTCCCTGCCACCCGGGATCTAGCCTGACAGCAAGTGCTGTGGGGGGGGGGGGGCCCTGAGGGACCCCAGAGCCTTCACGATCATGCAGAAAGACTCGCACCAAGTTTCGGTTTCTCTCCTTTAGCCAACAAGCCTGCTGCAGGGCTAATCGGTCATGCGCAACCACTCACCTCAAGCTGCTTGCTGGCTATGAGGAAGATCCGGGCATGAAGCTCCTTCCAGCGGCTTTCTGTCCACGTGGAGTACTCAGTGGAGCTCCAGTCCTGGAGCTCAAAGGCCGGGGAGGATGCCTGGGTGAGGTGGACCGTGGACCTGACGCAGAACGGCTTGCGGGGGGACGTGGCGTTGGGGGACGGGCTGCCCTGCACCCAAACATATTCGTACAACTGCAAAGAGAACGGGAGCAACGGAAGGAGACATGTTTGCCTGACCCAGACTCAGATTCTGGATGGATCTGGAAGGCGTGAATTCTTGCTCCCACGTTTGTGGGAACCTTTCCCACACGGTGGGTGGGTTTGGAAATGTCAGGCTTCGGACGCCTCAGCTTACAGGAGCTCTAGAAAGTGACACATTTGGGACACCTACTTATTTAAAACACTCCCGTCCTGAATGGAGCTCAAGGCAGCGAACAATAAAACTGTACCCATGTAGCAATAAAACCTCTAAAAACAGAAGATTAAAAACACAGAAAATACAAGCAGCCATTAAAAGCAGTTTGATCATACAGCTTCTAGCAAGTTAAAATAATTCAGGAAAAAAAACACTCGTGGATCAACAGGGTTCCTATAGTGCGGGGGTGGGTAACATGCAGCCCCAGCTGCCACAATTTTATCTTGTTTTTAAGTGGGAAAAAGGTTTTGAAATATTGTCATTTGTTGCTGAAGTTTGTCAGCTGCCAGCTACGGAGGCTCAGGATGTCCCAGGTGAGTGAGTTGGAGGGCCTGGATTTGGGACTGGGTGGTGGGCCGTTGGGTACTCTCCTGAACAAATGAAGTTGTGACTTTGCATGGTGGCATCGAGGGAAGGGGAATTGCCCTGAGAGCCACTTCAAAGTGAGCACAGCAAGAAGTCCCGTTTTCAAATTCCTGGCACCTCCAATAGCAATGCTGGGGGTGGGGGAAACCCCTTGGAGAAATGCCACCCGACAGAGCAGATGGCAGCGGCCTCAGAGATCCCTCCAGTGGGTGGGGGCAGGAAAGCGCCACCGTCACTAAAGCAGCACACCTCGACCTGGCGCCCTCCAGAGGTAGTGAGCTACAACTCCCAGCATCCCCCAGGCAGGGCGAAACGCACAGGGCAAGCACGCTCACCTCTCCCTTGGCGGCCTTGCTCAGGCTGAGGCACTGCTCCTTGGTGACGCTGTCATTGAGCCTGGTGCCAGTGAGGTTGGCCAAGACGTGTTGGACGAAGTAAGTGGCATTCACGGGGCTGGACACGGCGACGTAGTACTGGAGGGGATCGTCTCCTGGGAGGAAGCGGGAGAGGGGCGTTTCAAGTGGGAGAGGGGCTGGTCGGGCAGAGGCACCGGGCCCAGGAGTCGCTCCCACCCGCCCCAAACACACATGGGCCCTGCCGGCCTCACCCAGGGATCGCTTGAGCTCTGACTTGATGATCGCCTGGAACCAGCTGTTGTTTGGTCGGACTAGGAAGCCATACAGCATGTGTGCGACCTGGAGAGAAGAGGCAGGGCCACGTCAGAGCCACAGAGGCTGCCATGAGCTAGCGCCGGATGCAGCAGACCAAAAGGGCAGGGCAGGGCAGGACAGGCCCATCAAGCAGTTTGGGTTCAAACTCCCCCTTCGCCACCAAGCTGACTTTGGTGAGCTGCTCGTCAACCAACCAGGGCTTTCTGCATTACAGAGGTCTGCCCCAGGGTGGGATGTTGAAGTGGGGACAGAATTAAGCCCCACAAGAACTTCAGTGCTGATCTTTCCAAAAAAAGAAGTTTCTAACACTCCAGATAGCTGCAATGAAAGGACTCCGGGTTGGTCTTCGCAGAAGAGGGCGGCGGGTGGGGTGGGGTGTTGAGCAGCAATTCCAGAGATTGGGATTGGGGGGGGGGAGGAAAGTCCAGAGCCCTCCCCAACTCCCTGGCCGCTGTTGTGCTTAGGTGGCAGAATAAGTCATGCCAAGCAAGCGACTCCACTTGGAGGCATCTTTGGTCTGCGCGTCCAACGTCAGGGGCAGGGAGGGGAACGCTCCCATAGGACCACTCTGTGTTGGCACTTGGGGTTCACCCAACTTTAGTTGGGGTGTGGGGAAGGATCCCAAACCTTCAAAGGGCAGCGGGGGAGGGGAAAGAGAACTGTTCAAGGAGATGAAGCTAGGTGACAGGCCGGCTGTGTGGGCACAAAGAGCGGGACGCGCATGGGCAGGAGGGAAACGCGTGAGCGCTCGGCGCAGCCCCCCCCAGATCCCATCCACTTGTACCGTCACCGGGTCCGCCTGGATGTCTGAGGGGTGAACCGTTCCCCCCGCCAGCTGGTAGAGAGTTCGAGCAACCACAGTGGCCACTTCTGCCAGGGACTGCGAGGGAGAGGAGAGAGCGCCAGGTTAATCAAGACAGGCAGGCCTGGTGCACGGAGAGCAAGGCCAGCAGCCCTCCCCCTGTGCTGGCCGAGGCGCCGGCTGCCGGCACGTCTCTATGACAACCCGGCACGCGAGACCATGCGCAGCCCTCCGAAGGCCCCCCCTCACCCCACTCCCTGAAGCCTTTGGAAGGGACACAGGGGCGCCTCCCTCCCTGCCACAGCACACTCCACCTCAGCCGTGGGCGTCCTGTAATTGAAGGCTTCCTCAGGGCTCAATCCTGCAGGGTAACTCATCAGGATGTTCTCCGGCGTGTCATAGATGCTCTGGTAGTACCTGGAGGAGGAGGAGGAGGAGGAGCTGGCTTGGCACAGGCGTGGCAGGGCATTCAAGAACAGCTCGTGCCTGGAGCAGGTGCCGGGAGGTCTCCCCTGGGAAGGTGGGGGGAGAATCTGGGCCCCAGCCTGGAATACAGCCCCCTCCTCTCCCCTCCTCAAAGCATTTAATGAGGCTTTGTAATTAACTTGGCCATTCGGCAGCTTTGCCTGTTTGATGAGCTCAAGCCGTTTATTTGAAGGGGGCTGGGGGGGGGGATGGCAGGGAGAGATCCTGACCGCTTCCACCCCCATCTAACTCACAAGCAGGTCCCACCCCTTGGCTTTGGAGTGCAGCCAGAGCCTGAGCGGGTGATGTGGGTCAGGGGGCCCTGGGGAACAAAGAGGAAGAGCTCCCCACCTCACCAAATCACACCATTGCAAGGGCCCAGACCCACGCCGGAAGAGCCACAGAAGTGGGCCATGTCCACTGCCAACAGTGAGGTGGCATTCTAAGCGACAGTCAATCAGCCCGGAGTCAGGCACCTTTGACAAGTCTGGCGGCAGCGGAGAGTGAGCGGCTTGCCACCAACCCTCCCATAGACTGCAAGGCTGTAGCCATACAGACGACACTTTGCCTTTTCAGAGAGCTGCTCTGGGTGCTCCGGATACATTGCACCGAGTTGCCTTACTGTGCATAAGCCTCTGTACCACCCCCCAAAAGGTCTGATATGCCAAAGTGCCCCCACCCACAAAAATCAGCAAAATAAAAAAACCCTTAACATTATTCAATAACCACAGAAAACCAGAGCAAGAGACCAAAAGAGGGAGCAAAATCAACCATCAGGTGGGACAATGAACCAATACTGAAGGCCATGTCCAAAGCCCCCACCTCCATGAGGAAGGGAGCAGGTGAGCCTTCCTGGGGAGGGAAGGAGCTTCTCCAGAGCCTGGGAGCCGCAACCAAGAAGGTTCCGTCCTGCACTCCCACCAGCTGCCCTCTTGAGGACGGTGGGGCACGAAGCAGAGTCAACCCCAAAGGCCTCTGCAGGTGGACAGGAAGAGTCCCGGCAGCCAGATCTGCCTTCTCCAGGAGTAGTTGCTGCAGTGCAAGAGCCACATATCCCTTGTTCTCACCTTTACAACAACCCTGTAAGGCAGGCAAGTATCCTTACCCCCATTTTTTTTGCAGCTGGGGGCAAAGGCCGTGAGAAGGAGCGTGCTCAAGGCCAACTGGGGAATCCCTGGCCGGGGAATTCCTGGCTCTCGCCTCTAAGGCATTAAGCTGCACCAGCTTGGGCCAGAGGCAGGTGGACCAGGAGGTTCTCAAGCCGTGCGGAAAGGAGATCAAAACCTGGCACAGGCCTTCGGGTGGAGGCACAAGCAGTTGGGTGGGGAGCTCAGCCCTGCTCCCCAACAGCCCAGCCGATTCCTCCTGCTTTATGGCTGCATTGTCCGGGATGTCAGGTATGGGTCTGAAGGGACCTTCCAGGGAGGAGGCATAGCCTGGAGGCATGGCTGGTGCTGGCTTCCCTCCTCCTGCCTCAGCTCGAAGGGCAAACAGGCTGGACTGGGAGCAAGGCAGGATCCAAGGAGGCTCAGAACAACGCAAGCAACAGAAGCTGCAAGCAGATTCAACCCACGACCGGGCAGCAGGACACAGGCACCGCGATCCCCCCCCTTTGTCCTGCCTCAGACGTGCCACTTTTTCGTGAGAGACCTTAAAGGGGCACCCTCCTCAAAGAGCCTTCCTTCCAGCAACGCTTTGGGAGCCTCCGTTTGATTCCTCAATCGGGGAGCCTGGGCACTACGGCTGAGTCCCCTGCCATGCCAGCAGCCACAAGGACTCCTCCTGGTCCTGGCAAGGCCGCCAACGCGCAGCAGAGCCCAGAGGGAGGGGTCTGGGAAGCAGGCCAGTTGGGGTCCAGGCCATCTTGATCCAGGCCTGTCCGTCCGGCCTCTGTTTGTCTACACAGCGCATGGAGCGAGGGTGGGGGGGCCAAAGGAGATTTTGGCTCCCCCTCCCCAGTCTCCTCTGGTTCGGGGTAGGCAAGGAGCATATAGTCACCCTGCGGCTGTGGGGCGCTGGGGTCATGTTGGGGGAGGGTGAAGGGAAGAGCCCCCTCGCTACAACCCCCGGATCTCCCCTGGCTGCCACGAGGACACAGCTCCCCCCCCCCCCGGTTTGTGTTCGAAAGCAGCCCTTGAAGAACTGATGAGTCGGCTCCTGCACGCTCAATCGCTGCTTGCTCACCTCTGGCTGCCAGCCAGCTACGGGAAACACTCTCAGTGCGAAACTGGATTTCTCGCAGCTGTCAAGACAATTACGCTGCGCCTCTTTAATTACATCACACACGTCTGCTGCCCTCCCTGAATTCACAACCGTTAGGCTCTTCCCAGCATCCTCCTCCTCCACCCCCCCCAACAACTAATCCCCGTGCAAAATGGTGGTGGCTATGACCCCCCCTCTGCTGGCGGCCACCAGAAAGAGCTTTGCAAGGGCTCTTTCGTGCATTTGAAGTTATTCAGCTGAGGAGGGTCAGGGCTGAGGGTGCAATGTAGAACAGAGGCAGCTAACTGGCAGACTTCCAGCCGGATCCTGCCCCCAAGCTATTTCCATGGCAGCCCTATGAACACTTTGATCGCCAAATGATCTTTGAGAAGCCTGCCCACAATTTCATTAGTAAAGAAAGAGAAGTGAGCAGTCTTCCATCTGGTTTGGGCTTTGTCGGTGCTGTCCAGCCCTGCCCAGACACACGTGGTGTGTTGCTGTTCGATGGCTTTGACTTTATTCTGGAACTGGCCGCCGCCTACGTGGAGGTTGGTGGTCTGGCTGTACGGCAAAATGCCTGACTGGCCTACAGGCTGCTGTTTGGAGAAAAGGAGTGGCTCACAGGAGGTGGCAAACCACCCGCACTGGGGTAAGAAGAGTGGACTTGAGGCACGGTAGCAGCCCCTCCCAACCAGAGACGCTCTTCAACAAGGAATCGGTGCCTGAAAGGCCAGTGAGGCTCTTCAGCCAGGCAGGAAGTCTGGAGAGGGTGCAGGAGCATCTTGAGGACTGGGAACCTGAACTAGCCAAATGGAACTCCTCCATTTATGGCATTTGCAGTCCGTCCAATAACTAACGTCCTCTGGGCGGATTACAAAGAGCTAAAGACTAAAATGCCCTAGAAAGAGTAAAAAATATATAATGCAATGCAAATATTTACAATGTAATACAGAACAATAAACAGCACAGGAAGGGATAAAACATCTAGAACATTCCAGAATTCTAACTAGAATGCTCTAAAACATTATGGAGTGAAATATAAGGGGTGGGGGATGGGAGAAAGCTTTAAAAACACCAGACACATCTCACATACTCGGGAGCAGCTGTAAACTCATTTGAGGCAGGAGCGGGCAACTTGTGCCCCCCACGCATTTTGGCCTACAACTCCCATGATCCTCTACCATTGGCAATACTGGCTAGGATGGATGGGAATTGTAGGCCAAAACATCCGGAGGACCACCAGCTGTCCATCCCTGCTTTGAGGCATCACCAACAGGTGCATGGTCACAGAGTTCACAGCAAAGCTGATCCGGGATGGGGCTGGGGGGCCATTACCTGTTATGGAAAGCGGAGTGGTGGTCGGCCAGGACCACCCCAGGGATCTGCTTGGCCCTCAGGAAGCGCTGAAAGGAGGACGGTGGGAGGGGCTGGGAGGCGGTAATCTCGCTCACGGCCACGCTGGTATTGGCACTGCTGTTTTTCAAGGTCTCCACCATGTTTTGAATGTTTTGCTAAGAAGCAAGGAGCACAACAGCAATTACTGTCATTTCTGTAATGAGCTTAATTATTATGTTGTATCTGTTGTGAGCCCACTTTGGAGTGCGGCAGTCGCAGGAAGGGGGAAAAAAAGGAGATAGAAGCTAAGCTGACTTGACAACAACATCCACAAGGCTAACAGAAGCTGGAGTTCATCCTCTGTTCACTTGAGTCAGTGATGGATTATGCAAGTCTTCAGCGAGGAGCAACACAGACACCTTGGCACACAGGGCCTGGACAGGTTGCAGTTTGGGTACTCAGTGGACCTCAAACCAGAATCTCTCCCTTTCTCACACATGCAAATGCCTCTGAGGGCCTTCTCAAATCCAAGAGCATTACGCGATTCTCTGACACTCTCCTAGGCATTATCATTAACGTAGCACCATCAGTCCCTGTGGAGGTTTGCATGGAGGTCCCTGCCCATATGAAGTTACAATCTAAAAGTTGACACAGGATAGACGACACAGGGAGAAGCTGGGTAAACATGGGAAGAATGTGGATTCCGTTTAAGTACACATACTTGGGCTTCACTTTAGTATGCGGTAAGGATGAAGGAGCTGTTGCAGAGAAGGTGTGGGCCAGGCTTTTTCTCCCGGAGAGCTGTAGCCCCCCAGAGGGAAGGTGCCAGGGGCCACCTGCTGGCCGAGGGGAGCGCAGGGACACCCAACATGCATGGACACCCCGCCCCCTTCCATCCACAACATCCCATCCACTCTCTCAACACTTGCATACACAAAGGCATGGACATGGAGAGGGAAGACATGGATCTGTCTGGTGCTGTGCCTTCCAAGGCCACATCCCTTGCAGAGGCACAGCCTACCAGAAGTGCTGTGGGCCACAGGCAGTTCAGGCGGGTGGTGGTGGGGTTTGAAGGAGGCAAGAGGCGGCATCACACAGGCCTTCCGGCAGGCGGTTTAAAACCAGAGAGCGAAGGCAAGGAGATTGTGCGGGACCCAGGAGGGCCCAGTAAGCAAGCAAACCATTTAAGCAGTGGAGGTAAGGGGGACCAAGACATGGCGACAGAAGACCAGGAGCCAACGTTTTTGCGGAGGGGCAGAGAGGCAGGACCATGGAGCAGAGGGTGCCACATGGCCTGGCATGGCTCCTGGACTGCTGCTGAAGACAATCGGGATGCCGGGAAGGCATCCGGCAGGAGCAAAGCGCCCAGAGAGCTTCGGCTATTGGGTGGTACAGAAATGCAATCAATAAGTAAAGGGATAGTAAACACAAGGCAGCCTCCGCCAGCTCCCATTGCCCAGCATCCCGTCCCATCAGAAGCGCTTGGCATCTCTTTACCTCCGTGGGCCTGTCCTTCCGAGAGACGGGGTCCGTGTGCATCCACAGTTTCGAGTTAATCCGGAGCGCCACCTGCAAGACAAAAAGCCCCCGTCACTCTGCTCGGAGGGCAGCCTGGTTGGGACAGTCCAAGCTCTCTGGGGAAGAGCCAAAGAGCCCCCGCGCCCCCGCCAACCAGAAAGCCTGAGCAACAGCAACAGAAAGAGGGTCGACTGAGAGACAGGCACTGGACTCAAACCCAAAGCAAGTTCTCACACTGCCATGACGTGTAGCTCTAGCCCCATCTTTCGCTGGTTACCAGATGCAGGAGAGCAAGGCCAGGCCCCACTTCTGGGCCCACAGGGGGAAGGAAGGAAGGAAGGAAGGAAGGAAGGAAGGAAGGAAGGAAGGAAGGAAGGCAGGCAGGCAGGCAGGCAGGCAGGCAGGCAGGCAGGCAGGCAGGCAGGCAGGCAGGCACTAGTTCTCAGCCGAGGAGGGAGGGAGAGCCTGAAGTGAGAGCCCCCTACCTGACTCAGCTCCAGGAAGGAGTGGATGTTGTCCAGTTTGACCGGAAACTTGTCGTTCTGCATGTCATACACCATGCGGGAGCTGCCAATGTAGTCAAAGGTCTCCTTGAGAGCGGCAGGCAAAATCAGAAAACATTTTCAGGAAGGGAGTTCAGTAATCCAGCCTCAGCAAAGAACAAGAAGGATTTTAAAACTCTTTCAGCTTAATGCAGTAATCCTCCTGACGACAACCCTGCAAGGGAGCTTCCTACTACTGCAGATGGGAAGCGAGGTGGAAAGGGAGGGAGAGATGTCCCAAAGGCCATCCACTGCATCCGTGGCAGAGGTGGGATCAGAACTGGACCTTTCTGGCTCGCTGCTCAGTCTCTTGACCGCTACATTACATTAGTTCACGTCAGGCAACCTGTACTCCACTCCTCCAGACCCCACCCCACCAAGTGGCAGGTCAGAATATCCGCCTGTCTCACTGGACCGCTGCAGAAACTATGTGAACACCCTAAAGCATGAGATCGTATTATGGCAACCGGTTTCACAACGGCAATCCTGGAACGGCGAATCCTGCAGCCCTCCGAGAGGAGCCGCAACGGCCAATAACCCCCCCCCCCCAAAACGTGGGGTGGGAGGGTGGGGAGATCACGTGGCCACCCCAAAGCTGACAGCATTGAGCAAAAGAAGCCCTTCAATGTGATGCCTGGAGGGGAACATCAGCTGCTTGCCATTGGTTCCCCCCCTCCGTTGCAGGCCCCCCCTCTGCAAATATCCTCTTGGCTTCACACAGCTGCCAGCTCTGACATTAACGGCATTTTGCTCCTGCATGCACGTATTTCTCATCCTCTCCATGTGCCTTCAGAGGCAGTGGCGCCGCCGCTTGCCAGAGGAGAGGCCTCGCTTCCTCGCCCCATTGGCGCGCTTTCTGGAGACATCTAGACGGCCGAGAAGATGCTCCTCTAAGAGGCCGGACTCGTCGGTGTGGCCTGATCCAGCAGGGCACAGTATCACCCAGCTCCCATATCTGCGGCCAGCCAAACCCCAGCCAAGGGGCAGCAAAAGCGCCCCCCCGCCACCGTTCAGGGGGGAGGCCACAAGGCTCTAATGGGGAGATAAGTGCCAGATGCCCCTCAAGCACAGAACTGCCTTCTTCAACTAGCAGCCGCCCTCGGGGGGGTAGGGGGTGTTTTCCCAGCCCTCCTGTCAAGAATGTTCTAAGTGCTGGGAATTGAAGCAAAAGGATTCCACCACCAGCGTGTGCGGTGCAGGCATTCTACCGCTCTATGGCTTCCCCACCAACTCAGGGAATGGCTATTGGCTGTCAGGCCAAGGGCCCGTTTCACCCAGCACCATCCACACCGACACACGGCAGCCGTCACTAGGGAATCCTTTGAACTGAGGATGCTGCAGGTTCATCTCGGGACTCCTGCAAGCAAAGCCTGGCTACAGCTGCAATGGGCACCCCCTTTCCCCACCCCACGAAGCAGCCTTACACACAGCCCGTCCATCCAGCACGACAGCTGCAAGCTCCTTTCCAGGGACTCAGGCAGGGGCCCTTCCCAGCTTCCCCCCAGAGACCTTTTGAACGGAAGATGCTGGGGGGGGGGGGGAACCTGGGGCCTCCTGTGTACAACCCCTACCCCCAGTAAAAGTTCACATGGAACGGCATTGTATTATCAGACCACTGATCCATCTCCAACAGGCAGCAGCACTCCAGGGGCTCAGGCAGAGGAAGGCCCTCCGACCCACTCGCCTACTGCTACCCAAAGTCCTTTGAAGTGGAGATGATGGGATGGATGGTGGCATCTTCTGCAAGCTAAGGAGGGGCTATGCCCCCCCACTCACACCTGAAATTGCCTCACACCAAGACAGGTAACTGGCTGCTCTGTCCCAGTGTGACAAACTCAAATTGGTAGGAGATGGTATTGCTGTTACCACCACCACCACCACCACCACCACCACCATCGTATTATTTACATTCTGCCTTTTTTCCTCTTGCAAGGAACCCAAGGTGTCTTACATGGTTCTCCTCCTTTCCATCTTATCCTCACCACAACCCTGCGAGGCAGGTCAGGTTGAGAGTCAGGGACTGGCCCAAAGTCACCCAGTGAACTTCATGGCCGAGGGTAGATTTGAACCCGGGTCAAGTCCCAGTTCAACACTCTAGCCCCTCCACGTTACCATTGCTTTTATGCTATATGTTATGCTTGCCAGTTGCATTTTGTTTGTTTTTATATGTGCTCCCCCCCCAGTGTGAGGAAGATTAAACTATAAGCGGTTTCATGATGGGTGAGTTTATCATAAGAATCACTCCAGCACTGATTTAGTCCATGAGAGTAAAATGACCCCCAGCTGTTCCAATTATCCACAGCCACAAGATCCCTGAATGTATGAGGTGCCGGACTTTGAAACGAAAACCTGCTTCAGCCCCACAGGACACATGTGGCATGGAAACACCACAGCAGAGGGTGGGAAGTCTGGGGCCTTTCATTAAAATGCTACAGCCAGGGATGTAAGGGAAGAAATGCCTCTTGCATAATTTTTTTTTTAAAAAAATAGAAATTTAAGTGGTGTAAGGAAGTGTACATGACACTGAGTTAGCAAGTCCTAAAATATTAACAAGCATTCCAATAAAAAGGATGTCCAAGTAAAGCTTTGAATTTGTTTGAACGTAAAGCTTCAGAGAGCAAATCCGGGGTCCCAGGACAGCATCCCAGAGACACCATAGGATTCTGCAGAATCCCCCTCCGAGACCGTAGACGCTGCAATGACCTTGGAAGGGCGACTCTGGGATCTGATGGCTCCCCTGCCCCGCACCCTTGCAGGAAGAGCCTGCACCTGCACGGCGAGGTCGCAACAGCAGCCCTGGAGAGGTGTGAAAGGGGGCATTGTGATGGGTGAGGAAGAGAGAAGGGAGATCAGGGTACGAGAAACCCTACGGCGTCTACAGCCCTGCCCCAGGATGAGGATGAGGCTAAACAGGCCCAGAGGTCCATCTAGAGTGTGTGTGTGTGTGTGGTGAGGGGACAAAAGAGGGTGGGAAGGCAAAAATGGCGCCTCCATTGCTCCTCCTGCCCTGCCAGCAACAGCCCAGCAGAGCATTGGATACTCCAACGACACCCACTCTTATCACTCGGAATAAATGTAATTACATTCAATAGGAGTAATTCCCAGGACAATGTGCATAGGGTTGCAGCTTAAGTGTACTTCATCGGTTTCCTGCTCCCTCTCAAACATTACAGCTCAAATAATTTTGCCTACCAACAAAACTGCGGAGATATTGATACCATTTAAAATTAAGATGACATACGTTTATGTCAAACAAAACTGCTAAATCATATCCCAATAGATTCAGGACATGAGAAAAATTTCCGCAAGGTTTTCCTGTTCAAAATTTCCCAGAAAACCCACATCGCTGGCCAATTCCCTGGAGGGACCGGGGACATCTGCCTCTCTGGTCTGCTCATTCAGTTGCCCCAGGGGCAGATACATTTCTTCCAGGACTCCATGGCTACGTTTCCAGCTGAGAATAACAAAGCCTGCAGATGCGATTCTTACCCCCAGCGCAGAAGCAGGACCTCTCTTGGAAGCAGCCTGAGATGGAGGCAACTCCTTGGCCCATTGAGCTTAGTATTGAGTGCACTGACTGGCAGCAACAGTGCTCCAGCGTCTCAGGCAGGGAGGGGCCGTGCCCAGCCCTACCTGGATTGAACCTGGGCCTTCTGCATGCTATTCTCCTTCCTCCCCTTCCCACGAAAAAGTGAGTCCTTACCCCCTGGAAGAAGGCAAACATGATATTCCTCGGCAAGGACTGGACACCAGGGATCTTGTGGATGGCTTCAGCAGCAGCCAAGAGGGTGACAAAAGAAGCGACGGAGCTCTCTGCTCCAGGGGCCACGTTCCAGAAGAAGGAGTGGCTGTCGATCTGCCAGGAGTAAGAGAAAAGAGTCAAGCAAGCGCGAACACTCTGGCAGCAGCACGTGCGTCGCCTCAGCCTCAAGACCAACATTTTGGTTTCCAGACACAGAACCAAAGGGCTGCTTTAACTTTTAAAGCCATCCACAGCTTGGGATAAGCATCTCTGAAGGACCACCACCCTCCTGCACTGAAGTCTGCAGTCCAGCAGGCCTGTCACTTGTGGATGTGGGGAGGCTGGGAATTGAAGCCATTATGATTTTCATAGAATCATAGAACCATAGAGCTGGAAGGGGCCTCTAAGGCCATCGAGTCCAACCTCCTGCTCAGTGCCTTCAAGCATCCCTCACAGAGGGCTGTCCAGCTGCCTCTTGAAGGCCTCTAGGGCAGGAGAGCCCATGACCTCCCTAGGTCACTGGATCCATTGTTATACTGCTCTAATAGTCAGGACGTTTTTCCTGATGTCCAGCCGGAATCTGGCTTCCCATTATTCTGCGTCCTGCTCTCCGGGATGCTCGAGAAGAGATCCTGGCCCTCCTCCGTGTGACAACCTTTCAAGTCTCCCCTCAGCCTTCTCTTCTCAAGGTTGAACAAGCCCTGTTCTTTCAGTCTCTCCTCATAGGGCTTTTTTAATGGCTTGTCACAAAGGAAATTGGTGATAAGACACCTGAAGAAACTCGTTTTTCTGTTATATTCATACAGGTTTCAACTGAACTGCACAGGACAGGGCTGAAATCTTACCTGTTCCAGGCTGCTGCAAGTCTTTGAGCATCAGCACTGCTTTAATATGCCCCATGGAACTAAGCCTACATTTAATCTGGTGTCTTATAATAGCGTATTATAACTGGTGCATCTTATGAGTGGTTTTAACGTTGAATTTAATTTGAAATGGCCTCTGGGTTTAAATCGGGGATCCCCAACCTTATTGGACCTGTGGACACATTTGGGAATTTGAGAAACTGCTGCAGGCACCAGCACAAAATGGCTCCCATGGAGGATGCACCTAGCCACATAACAGCTGCCGTGGGGGCCTGGTTAGTCAAGCGGTGGTGTAGTGGGGAGAGAGACAAGCCAGGTGGGGAGGGAGAAGGGCCTGTCCAACCCTCTCTCCTCTGCACTCGCTTGCTCTCTCCGATCCCAACCTCCCCCTTTCTCTCTCCTCTGCCCCTTTGCTTTGCTTTCTCTTCCTGCCGCTGAAGAGCTGATCAGAGACACGGTCAAGAACGGGCAGGAAAACCTGGCAGCCTAACATTTTTCATTTTTTACTTAATTTCTTTTTTTTAATGGGGTGGTGGGGGGGGGAGCAGAACTATGCAGTTGTTGGTGGGGGCTCCCATGGGCACTTGGCACCTATGGGTGGCACATTGGGGGGGCCTGGTTTCAATAATTTCAATTGCTGGGTTTTGGTTTGTTTTTATAAAAGAAGTTTAGCAATTTTATCCAATCCGAAATGTGATTAGAATTTCACCAAATCTATGGCCATTTATTTTGCATACCTTAGTTTCGTGCTGCTGCAACCTACAACCACACAAAACTCTGCCAGTGTGCGCTGCTGAGCTCGGAAAAAGCGGGGGGGGGGGCAGCAGCGGGGGGAACCGGGGCACCAAGGCCGGCTCATCAGCACTGCTGTACAGGTGGCTCCTGCCCTAAACCCAGAACAATTGCCTGCCTGCCTGCCCGCCCTCCCCTCAGTCACAGGCACAGATGCCCTGAGTCACAGAGGCAGGAGTGCAACACCTACTCGACTGGAAGCGATGATGACACTCTCTGAGGGCTGCTTCACGGACTCGTTGAAGGACTTCAGTGTGCTCCACACGTTGTAATCAGTGAGCGGATCACAGACGACCTCTGGAGGGAGGAAAAAGCAGCCATGGCAAACCCGAGGAAGTGCTCAACTTACCAACCGGCCGTTTCTTGGCCCGGAATAGAGCAACTGAGCCCACCATGCGGGTCCAGCTGGTTGCTTTTTCGATGCAGTTCATCAGTGAATTCTGTTGCTGTGCTCTCAGCTTCGAAGCAACGGTGTATGATTTGTAAATTACCCCGAGTGCCGAGCTGGCAGAAAGGCGATACAGAAAGACTGAAAACGATATCACTGATCTTAGCTCTGAGGAGCCAGGGATCAATATGACGGGAGAAAACATGCTGGTCCATCCAGCTCTGCAGCCCTTCTCCACAGACTCAGGCAGAAAGCTGTCCCCTCTCAGCCTGGTCAGCCCAGAGCCCTTTTGTACCTAGAGATGGCAGGGACTGAACCAGGAATCTTCCACCTGCAAAACACCATCCTGGCCCTGTGCTTTGGCCACCTGCCCAGCTCTCCCATGTCTCAGGATTCACCCCGTCCTGCAATCCCTTTAACTGGAGATTAAACCAGGCACTAGTAGCGCTGGGCAGATTTCTGGCTTATGGAAACTATTTCATTTTTCACTAGAGCCTCGAAAGCCACAAACCAGAGCCTGGTGCAAAGATGTGCTCTTCGAATGAAAGACCTCCGAGCCCAGGAATCGTTTTGAGTATCTGAATGGAGCAGCATTCACAGCCCCTTCCACACAAAATTCCACCCCCGGCTACCCCGTTTCAGGAATATAATTTAAGGCAAGGAGTCGTTTTGTAACCGCTATGATTGAATTGGGAGCCAGAAACCCTTTGCCAATCTACTACAAATCACCCAGAGTTCTTCCAGTAGACTCAGGTGTAACTTCAGCCAGCCATCCAGTAGAGAGCAGCTCTCCTCTGCTCTCCTCCAGCCTCGCCGAGGCCCCTTGGCGGAAGAGACGCTGGGCACTCGACCGAGAACCTTGAACAGGTCAAGCCTGTGCACCGCCATGGAGCTGCAGCCGTGGCCCTTGGAGCCCTAGACGTTCCAGAGATACCAGCATCAACACTAGGCAGAGCGAATTCCGCTTCTTGAATATTATTCAAATAGGTTTCTAGCTGCATAAAACTCTTCTCAGTGCATCATCGTACAACACGTCGAAATGTAATGTTGTTGCTTCCCAACAACAACGGCTAACAGGTTTGGGGTTTTTTTTGCAACTAGCCCCAGCCTCCTGCCGTTACTGCCCTATTATATTAGCAGCATGTGACAACCCTTAACCAACAGCTGATTGAGCAAATTATCAAGGATTTCACAAGCGATCAAAATAACCACTGGCATCGCTTAGCGTTCGCATTGGACTTTTCAGTGCTGGAAGTGCTTTATGTACAACGGGGGCTGAGAAGGGATTGGCTATAGCCTTAGGGAAGCGGGGGGAGGCGGGGTTTGGACCTCTTTCCGCCTGAGAGCCGAACCCAATTCTGGAGACGACCTCAAGGACAGCAAAGGGAGCGGGGCCAAGACACCAGCATATTCCAGCTTAAAGCTCTTCTTGCCAGTAACTAATCCATTTCGAGCTTCTGGAACAGGAAAAGCACATGCAGAAGCTGAGGAAACTCCGAAGGACGGAAAGGGCTTGTGGCCATGGGGGAACCGGTGGAGGATGAGCTTGGGATGATCCCCTCGGCTCGAGGTCCCCCGCCCTGCCTCAGGGCCTCTCCAGGGTGCCCGTGGCACAGGCAAGCCTTCCCAGCGCGTAGCTCGTCTCTTAGGCACTAGGGCCAGCCCGGCGACTGCAACAGAAGGGGCAGATGAGTACAACCCCCCACCACAGCCTTGCGGTCTGACCTGGGTTGAGGCTGAAGGTGCTCTGGATGGCGCTGCGCCGCATGCACGTGACGGTGCTGGTCACGGCGTGCATGTGGGAGGAGAGCTGCATGGCACACAGCGGGTACTGCGGCACGGAGCCGTTGCGAGGGTCATTGTAGGTTTGGTAGCACTAGGAGAGAAGAGGGAGGCCGCTTCAGGATTTCCCACCATTCAAGTTGCATGGGCTTCATAACATTAATTGGCAATCATTCATCAGGCAACACAACAACTTACAACTCAAGGGTGAGGATACAAAAAAGCAGGGTAAAACTCACAGAGAGAAATAATCCAGCTACAGTACCTGCTTAATAACTTGAGTTTCGTTCTCGTCTTGAAGGAGGAAGATGGGGAACCCAAAGTCCTCGTAGGAAAGGCCGCTGCCAAGGGGGTTCCACACGCCCTTGTTGCAGTGCGCGTACTCGGGGCCGTAGCTGCCGTTATAGACGCCTGAAGGACACCGGGGGGGGGGCGTTACGAGTGAGCTTGAGCAGTTCAGGGGATGGCAAAAGGTCAGAAGCCTAGAACAAGCCAGGCTGAGTGAAAGAGTCCAGGGAAATGCATGTATATGCCCAGGAGCTATGGAGGCGAAGAAGGCTGAAGTAGCACAGTGGATAAGAGGCTGAGTCTTGAGCCAGGAAATCCTTGGTTCAAAATTCACCCTATCTGGCCTTCGACAAGCCACGCTCTCTCAAGACAACAGCTGCAATATGATAGTAATATTGACTATCACTACCTCAAAGGACTGTAGTGAGATTGGCAACAAGAAAGCACTATATAAATGATGAAATTGGAGTGGAGGAGGAGGATTATGTATGCTACCTTGGGCTCCTTGGAGGAAAGAAGGCAGGATATAAATGCAATAAATAAATGAACTGAAGGTTTGAGGCCTACAGAAGCAAAGTAAAAAAGTCAGGCCTTAGAGGCCTGGTTTTTGTTGTTGTTGGGAAGGGGGTATCCCTGATAGTGGTTTTATTTCTCCAGGTAAGTTTAATTTCTTCAAGGTTGAAACAGTACTTTCTGTTGTAGGGGAAGAGGGTATATAAAAAAAGGAGAAAGCCAGCCAGAAAGCGAGCAGAAAAAGACAGGAGTGTGAGGAAGCAGCAGCTGGAAAACCCTAAATGCAGCTAGGGTAAAATAACTTCTGTTTTGCAACTTTTCCTTTCTTTTAACACCTTCGTATCACTCAGCTGTATTGACTAAATACCGTTAATTGTAATTTGCTTGTTTTAATATGCTAGTAAACTGTTGTGTTAAGCCTAAAGGGTCTGGAGTGTCACTCGCCCCACATCTATAGCTGAAACTCCACGTTATTGAGAAGGGGAAGGCAAAAACAAGATGGACTCGTAAGGAGGCAAGAGTTCCTTAAAGAGCTGCTCAAAGGGACCAGGACCCCGAGGGAACCATGACATAAGCATTGAGCATTAAGTCTTCTTTGAAATATAACCACCCAAATGTTTGACAGCTGGCTGCTTCCCTCCCCACCCCCATATAATCCAACCCAGGCTAGCCCTTCAGAGACCCAGTAGCGTGAACAAGTCCCACCACTGATAATAATAATACAGCCTGAAGGAAAGTCATCCCCTTTCCTTACCAAAGCCATCATTTGGGCATTTCAAACCAGGAGAGAACCCTTCTTTGGGGCTGGGGCTGGCGATGGCCACAGCCAGCCCAGAGATCCGGGAGCTGCCTTTCAGCTTCTGCAACAGAGCCCTATCGAGAGAGAACCGTGAGAAGAGGAATATCCTTCCAGGGTGCTATTTTATACACTTGAACGCAATATGAGCCACTTACAGCACTCAAGTGCTGCATGCAAGAAAAAAAACCCTGAAGCCTTCAAACAAAGCATAATGCTATTTTCGATGGAAACAAGGCAAAAGTACGAAGGAAGTCAGGATTAAGGCACAAGCTGGTTTTACCCCAAAGGCGCCTCTGTTCTCCATCAAGAATCAATTTCTAGTAACTGGGAAGAGCAACTTTTCCTTTATCTATTTATTGTTTTGCCAAAAGGCAGGAAGTCAAAGTTGTACCCAAGTGCTGAATGCCGTCATCCCACAACTAATTATCCCCCCCATTTGTTTTTCTCCTAATGAAAGGCATAGCAGGGGTGGGGAACGTGCGGCCCTCCAAGTGTTGTTGGACTACAACTCTCATCATCCCTCATTACTGTGCCTGTGGGCTAAGGTTGATGGAAGCTGGAGTTCACATGCTCCCCACCCCGATGGAATAGCTTTCAGCTCTCCCCTTCCCCTCACCCAGAGCGAGAGATAAAGCCTTTTGCCCTCTCCCCAGTCCCTTCTCCTTCTTCCGCTCAAGGGAGCACTCCCCTAAACAGCTCCACGTCAAGTCCTCGTTTACTTTTGCTACTATTCCACAAGGATTCCTGCGTCACATCTCACGGGATCGCCACAGGAGCACAACAATCTATGCAAAGCAGATTTATTCAGCGGCTTTTCATTAACCACAAATAAATTATCTTTCTTAATCCCGTCTTTTCAAGCACTTCAAAACTCACATTATGAAACACGGTAAGATTCAATAGGTACACAATTCTGTCATTTTGCACCACACAGAGAAGCTGACCAATTTCACACAGACACAATGCACGAGGAAAGGGAGGGATAAAGCAGGAGGAAGACAGAAGAGAGTAAACACGAGATGCTAAGACAAAAGAATGGTGGGGGAGGGAGAGAAGAAGCCGAAATGCTCTTTACGGAAGACACAGCTCTCTCCCTGGGCTTGAGCTGTTTCCACAATGTACAGTGTCAGGGACCCGAGAACGGCTCAAGGGCACATGATGCAGTGACATTGTTAAAACTAAGCCAACCACTTAGTCACTAGAGGGAAAGAGGCCAGGGCCACCTCTGACCTTTCGCAACAGAGATAGCAGATACAAACCCAATAAATGCATTATGTGCTGTGGGGAGGGGAGGACACTCATTACCAAGTGAATAGATTCCCATCTAGCAGCACCACATAAGGGGAATGTGGCCCATCTGTCAGCACCCAATTCAGATCAGAGTCTTGCTCCACGACATGGATGACTCCCGTGTCCCCGCTCATGGAGGCTGCAATGAGAGAAAGACAGGTGCCCCCCAGGTAACACAGAAGGGTCCTCCATAGGCAGCCCTTTGGGATGCTCCCTTTTCTGCCACTTGGCTCAACTCCCTCGCTCCCGCATCCTGCTATGACCAGGCCTAAGCATGTGCAAATCAAACAACTGCTGACAGCCACCTTGTCTGCTGCCCTGCCTGCTCCCCACTGCCTTCCCCCTTCTCTGCTCTTTCAGACTGCAAACCCTGCAAAAGCACGCCCCCCCATCTGCTTGCCCTCTATCAAGCACCAGGCACACGGATGGCACGATGCAAGCAAAACCAGTATGAGCCTCTGCAAGAAACGGTCCAAGCTTTCGCCTTCCTTCCCCAAGCAAAACATCCTTTGAGAGCAACATACTCACACTGGCAGCCGATTTGATGGGTGGCATTCAGGAGGCGGACGCAGGAAGCCGTCCTGTTCAGCGGGATATAAATCTTCCTCTCGACGGAGTTGCACCAGCCTGAGCCTGCAGAGAAAAAGATGGAGCAAAAGAGAAGTTACTTTCACCTGCAAAGAGGCAAGAGAAGACCCCGCTCCAGGCAGGACACTTCTGGTCTGACCTTGACTGTCTCAGGCCAGGCTTCCCCCAAACTGATCCCTTCCAGATGCATTTGACTACAATTCCCATAATGGAAATTGCAATCCAACACATTTGGAAGGCACCAGGTTGGGGGAAGGCTGGCCATGGCTGATGCTGGCAAGCTCTGAGCAGATGCAAGGTCCTTCTTCACTTTCTTGTCAGCCTGCTGAAAATGTGAAGCTCAGCCTCTGCATTAGAAGTGCTGACACACTCTCACACCCAATACCCAGCTCGTGTGTTGTTGTGACCTGGATTCAAATCCCCACCCAGTCATAAACCTCACTGGGTGACTCTGGGTTAGAATAAACTACCTTACAGCACTTTTGATACATAATAATAAGGCTTTAATCAGCGTAATTTGCACACCAGTGCTTTTCTGCTTCATCTCAAGAATGAAGCAGAGCATGTGGTTACTGAGAAGTCAGGAAGTCCGGTTGCACATACTCCTTCCACCGTAATCATGCAACCAGCAAATCTCCCAAGATTTGTCTGGTGCATCTCAACCACAATCAAAGTGAACCAGTATGGAAAAGCCTCCCTACCCTTGGAGTTTCTCCTTTACTAAGTGCGCGTCATGTGCAAGAGAAAAGAACCACGGAACAAACGGTGTATTCATCAACAACACGTGACCAGCACCATCTCCCGGCTTCAAACCCCACCCAAATACACAGACACTCTGACCATCTTCTGCTCGTTCACCAGGACAGCTTCATGTTGTATTAGCTGACTTTCGTTTGCTCACGGACACCTCTCCCGTTGTTTTCTGATGCTTTTCAGGAGGTCTGAGGCCAGGAAAGCCTCTCTATTGGACTTTCCTTCCTCCTAAAGGGATCGGGTGGCCTCCACACCCACCCAGTATCCGGTCCCACCACCACCACCCTATCCTTCACACACACACACACACACCCTTATCCTGGGATGATCAGCACAGAAAAAGGCCATGAAGGTTTGCCCCCTCTATTTTCAGTCATCACACCTTTATTTTCACCAACTGCCTGACACAGCTAGATGCTCAAATGGCAGAATCATAGAATAGTAGAGTTGGAAGGGGCCTATAAAGCCATCGAGTCCAACCCCCTGCTCAGTGCAGGAATCTTCTTCTGCCACTTCAGGTACAGACTCATCTCCATGCCAAGAGTCACTGTGGGGTAGCAGACAGAATATTGGACTTGGACAGTTCAAATCCCACTCAGCTATGACACTCCCTGGGTGACTTGGGCCCGGCACTATCAGCCAGCCGCAGGGGTTGTTATGATGACAACACCCAGGGACACCACCCTGCTCTCCTTAGCGGAAAGGTACAATCCACGTGTAATTATTAACTATCATCCACAGTCATTGCAAAGGTGCATGCCTGATTAATTTCTGCCTGTCATGCAGCAGAACCCTTTTGCTTACTGGTTAAGAGGGACACTCATCCACTTGCTTATTCCCTCCCTGCTCCTGTGACTTCCCTGTCCCGCTCAAGCTGGGGCTTTGTGAAACGTTCTGTGAGGAAGGGAGATCCGCTTAGAACACACTCCAGCACACACATGCCAAGGGGAAGGAGAGGGAGCAATCATAGAGAACCATGCTGCCATAAATGTCCCTGATGGATTTCTACCTATCAGAAAGCCAAGCTATGTTTTCTTCACTTGCTTAAGCAACACCCGTCCCTGACTCCACTTTCCCTTCCCTTCTGCTCCTGTTCAAGTCAGAAAAGCTTCTTGCTTCTTCCCCAGCCAGCCTCAGATTTGGGCAGCCATCCCCAAACTGGGGCACTTTAAACGTGTTGGACGAATACTCTCATAATCCCACAACCTGCATGGTCATTGCCCCAACACATTTGGAGGGCATCAGGTTGGAGATGGCTGGTACTACAGAGCAGGGGTAGGAAACCTACAGCCCTCCAGAGGTTTTGGACTACAACTATTTGCCCCAGCCAGCATGGCAAATAGGCAGGGATTGCAGGAGTTGTAGCCCAAAACAGCTGGAGAACTTCAGGTTGCCTACTCTTGCTACAGAGCAGCCTTCCCCAACCTAGTGCCCTCCAGATGGGTTGGACTTCATAAGCTAGCTGGGGGATGCTGGGAGTTGTAGTCTAACACATCTGGAAGACACCACGTTGGAGGAAGCAGGTTTCAGGTTTCCTTGAACCTTCAGGAAGAACACGAGTACTTCATCATCAACAACACTGTACATCATATTCCACTTTTCTACTAATAGTACCCAAAATGGTGTACAACCACAATAATGTAGTCAATAAAAGTACAGATACAACAAACTATTTCTAAAAGCAACAAAGAAAGTATAATACAACCAACACTTAAAACATAAAGCAAACACATCAGCAAGGGCAAAAGATGTCACACATTAAAAACTAGTAGCCCAAAATTAAGCGCTACACATTAAAAGCCCATCAGATAAATGTGTCTTCAATTTCTGAAAGAAACACTAAGAGGAAGCCTGACAAAATTCAATTGGGAAGGCCCCCCTGAGTTGCACCACCACCACAGAGGAGGCCCTGCCTCTTGTGCTCATTTGCCAAATCTCCCAAGAGGGTACCAAAAGCAAGACCTCTGACATTGACTTTACTTCCTGGGCAGACCTATATGGGAGCAAGTAGTTCCTCAAGAAACCTGGTGCTAAGCCATTTAGGGCTTTAAAGGCTAGAATTAGCAACTTGAAGGGAGACCAGTAGTGAATGTAGTAAGTGGAGCTGATGTAAAACAAGAATTTTATGCTCTGATCTGTATGCACCTGGGCCAAATGAACTTTCTAGACTGCCTTCATACACAGCCCCACATGCAGTACAATAATTCAGTCTAAAGGTAGCTGAAGCAAGGATGGCATCTCCAGGAAGGACCATAGCCAGTGTATCAACCCGAGCTGATAAAAGGTACTGTTGACAACCACCCCCACTCCCGCCACCTGACACCTAGGGAAAGCAAGGGACCGAGCGAAACCCCCAAGCTACATATCTCCTTTTTCAAGGCGGAGGGGAAACCATACTGAGAACAGGTTGAACTACCTCACCCAGCCATTCCTGACTAATAACACCTCTGCCTTGTTGGATTGAGTTTGTTAACCCACATCCACTCCTGTGCTGACTCCAAACACTGTTTTATCACTTCTACAGCTTCCCTGAAATTGGATGATATGAATGAGAGGAAGTCTTGTGCATCATCTTCATACCAATCTCAGCTCAAATTCCTGGATGATCTCACCCAATGCTTCACGGGATATTAAAAGCATGGAAAACAAGACGGGCCCTTGTGGTATCCCACAGGCCAAAGGTCATGGGGCAGAACAGCAGCCTCATGTCACCAGCTTCGGAGTTTGGCCTTCCAGATAGGGACGGAACCACCAAAGAGCAGCATCGCATATTCCAGCCCCAGAGCAGAATGATACGGTGACTGACAGCATCGAAAGCTGCTGAGAGACCCAAGAGAGACCCAAGAGCATCAATTGGGCTGCACTCATCTCCTCACACAGGCCATCCTCTTGTAGCTCCCTTCACACTAAATATGTTTATTATTGTTGTAACAACACTGCCAAAATATGCACCAGTTGGATTTCTGCCTGACACACAGAAATCACGATCTTTTCCTTCCTCACTCAGGGCAGGGGTGGGGTAGGGAGCAAGAAGATATAAATCTACTGGTATATCTCTGGGTGATTTGCAAGGCTTTCTGACTCCCAATTGATTAGCTACAACAGCAGCAACAGCCCTTTCTCTCCTCCCCTCCTGCTGAAATTAAGAAACCTTGGAGGGGGGGTGACCACATGTGGTCTTTTGCACGGAAAGGCTGGAAGCTCAGCTCTGACACCTACATCACCACATCTTCACCCTGAGGCCCTCCACTCCTCAATCCTACAAGGTGCGCACAGCTCCTCAGAGCCACTATTACTGTGCAGTTGACTTGGCTTGCTGAGCCTGGAGGTCCCAGTAAAAGGGAAATTGGATCAGCCATCCACAACCTAGACTACAGATCCCAGCATCCCTCATCTGGGAGATGCTGGGATTTGTAGTCCAACGCAACTGGAGAGCACCAGTTTGGGGAAGGCTGAATTAGACCCTTAGGCACACACACAGACCCGGTGCGGAGGGGGCTACAGCTGCTCTCCGCTAAGCAGGCTCGGGCTTTGGCGAACCGCCTGCGAGGAAAAAGGCTCCCTTGAGGGGCTCCACCCATCCCACTCACAGCCTCCACGGGTGGTTCCCCGGCTGCTCATGCCAGGCTGCCTCACCCGCCGCCAAAGCGCAGAGGAGCAGCCCCCGGAGCAGCCACCCTGCTGCTCCCTCCATTCTCCGACCGCAGCTGGTAGCCGCCACCGCTACTACTTCTTCCTTCTCCTCCAAAGCCGCCATCTTGCCGGTGGCTTCCGTTCCTTAATGGGCCGCTCTAGCCGCGTCTCTATGACCTGCTGCCCGGCCTGTGCTATTCTATGGTCCAGGGCGGCGGCTTCTTCCGGTTTCGCTCCTCCTCTCTCCTTTGTGGCTGCCCGGCATGTCGAACGGTGGCGTTTCCTCCTCCACCTCCAAGGCTCGCACTTCCACGGCACGGCCGCAGCCTTTCCGTCTTTCCGCCTCTTCTCTGTGGTTCCCCGGCCGGAAGAGGAAGTGCTGAGGTGGCTGGAGCTCAGCGGCGGTGACGTGGAGGAGGTTGCCAGGCCTGAGGAGACGGTGAGCGGCGCCTCAGGATGCTCACCAAGTTCGAGACCAAGTCGGCCCGCGTGAAAGGTACGGCCTGCCCCACTTCTCATTTGCATGGCTGCTGTGTCTACTCAGGAGTAAGCCCCAATGAGTCCAATGCGTTTTACTCCCAGGTAAATGTGTGTAGAATGGCAGCCTGAGGTGCTCTTTCACTGGGGGCGCTCGAGGGGGCTGCTGCACCTCAGAAGGCGCAGACAAAACACTGGGCTGCACTTAGAGTAGACACATTGAAATGAATGGGGCTTGAGTGGGGCTCACATTGGATGCGGCCCATTAATGCTGCCATTGGCAAGCTTAAAAGCATCCCTCCTCCCTCCGCGTCATGGGTAGAGGACCATCTCTTGTCCAGTCCCAAAGGTGCCTCCTCAGAAGTAAATCCCATTGAGAACAGTGGGGCTTACTCCCAGGGAAGTGGGAATAGGGATACAGCCATAGATGCTGCCATCCCTATAGGTGTGTGAGATTATGTGTACATGTGTAGTGCATCTGTGTGGGATGTGAAGACATATCTATGCAGGAGTTTTCTTCGAGTGTATAAAACAGTGTGAATTTGGGTGCAATCCTGCACATGTTTAGACAGAAAAAAGGTCCTGGGGATTGTAGGACTTATTTTTTTCTAAATATACATAAGAATTCTCCCTTATATATCCTTTTTGTTTGTTCATACTGTAGTTTATTTATTTTTAGTTGCATTTTCATGGCTGTGTTTCCCCCCAACGTGGCTTACAACATAAAAAGTACAGTTCAATATCAAATTATACAAACAGCCTAAAAGTACACAGATTTAAAATCAGCCAGTTAAAGTAACAGTTGACAGACAGTACTTGCATAAATGCCACCCTTTTCTCCATATGCTCACAGGTAGTTGCCTGCCACTGGTCGAAAAGCTACTGCCCATCAGTTTCATTGCGGGAATCCTGAAGTTGTAGCACTGAGTGAGAGAGCCGCACGAAACTGTACAACAGATTAATACGATTATCACTGTGGAATTGCTGTATTCAGACTTTTCAGAGCCTCCTTGTCCTTTGCTTGCTTTTCTCTCAGAAATGAAGAGCCCTAAGACAAAAAAGACCCTTTTCACATGTACATAAATATAGTTTGGTATTTTTAGATACACGTTCATTATGCAATGCCATATGGTATATGAGTTTTTTTGTATATATTTATGAACTTATATGTGCAATATAGTCAGTGTAGTCAAAACCATGGACTCACCTTTCATTTACAAAGCCATGGGATTACAACCACTTATAAAAAAAATGGCATTCAGTTGCAAGGTTAATGTGTTTGTTTTAGCCATAAGAAACTTATATATATTATAAACTGCAGATATCTATCTTAACAGTAAATATGGAGGGGGGGGAAATGAGGTAAGAAAAATTATTGATCTACCAATATATCAGAACAGTGCATGTGTATATAGAGTATTAGTCAAACTGAAGTATAAAGTATCTGGACACACATGTACTGTATTTATTACATCCTACTTTTCTTTCCAGGGAGCTCAAGGCGATGTATGCGGTTCTCCTCTGTCCATTAGCCTCACAAGAACCCTATGTGGCTTGGGAGGCTGTGGCTGCCACTGGAAGTGGCCACACTGCCAGAATCCCAGTGATTCTTCTGGGAAACAAGGTGTATGCCTTATTTCACAGCAGAAACCCTGGGATTTGTGGGGGGGACACAAATGGAAACAGAACAAAATAGAAGAAATGCCTCCATCAGACAAGACCTTATTAGTTTACAAGATTTATTTAACACTTTTGCCGCAAATTGTCACGAGAGCTTTAAAGAAGAATTGGACGCATTTATGGTGAATGGAAAAGTATATGGGATCCTACTTATGTGTACCTCACATGTGTGCAGTGGAATATATATGTATATGAAATGGGTGTTGGCATTGCTAATAGCTTGGAATTACTCAGGAGCACAATTTAGGGCAGATGAAATTGCCCCAACTAAGCATTTAGCTCATACTCCTTACAGAAAGGCTGATTGTTAAATGTGCTGGTTTGCAACAATAACGACAGGCTCCAAGACACAAACGTTTGTCCGGAAAGCATCCTTTTCTGTCTGCCTTTCCAGGACTGAGCTTTCACCCTAAGCGGCCTTGGATCTTAACAAGCCTACACAATGGAGTGATCCAGCTCTGGGACTACCGGATGTGTACACTCATTGACAAATTTGATGAACATGATGGTAAGTGGAGCCAACTTTGAATGGGCACATGTGTGCAGGAGCCTCTGTAAAATGTAGGAGGGGGGGGCTGTAGTGTCTTATTTTACAGCTTGCTGCAAATCACAGTGTCACTGGACATTTGACAGTGCAAATACAAGTGGATCCAGTAATTTTAAGTGAGCAAAGGAACTTGCATTATCTATGCGAAGGTTTTCTGAGATGCTCTTCTGTACCGCTCCAAAGCAAACTTAATTTAAAAGTTCCAAAGATTCTGGCTGCAATTTCATTGTAGATAACGATGCTGCTCCTGGCCTGAATTTTGTAATGTTTTGTTTTGTTCTGTTCTTATTGCATGCTATGAAGTTGAAATTGTATATTCTTTTTAAAAATGAGAACTAGCAATTATGCAGAGATGGTTTTAAGTGTGCTGTGATACACACAAAGGTAGTATCACAGGTAAAACAACCAAAGCAAACCTACATCCTGAAGAGCAGAACAGCCTGTGGTGGGAAGTTGCTCCCTTACAGCCTCATTACTATTATAGTTGTACCAGCTGCCGGTGTAACAGGAAGACCAGCCAGTGATACTGTGCTGCGCAACGTTCCATTGGGCACAGAAGAAAGGAAAGGGTCTAACGAAGTACTCCATGTTCATTTACTCATGGGAAAAATTGAAGCATGCGTGATGTTTTTTAAATATATTGTGTAGATTTTTTTTCTGGAATACGTGTAAAAATTCAAAGTCAATAGCATGTACTTCCCTTGCATCCTTTTAATTTTAAGTGAGAAAAAACAAAACAACTGAAAACTAGCCTGGCTCATTTTAGCAACCCAAAGAACTAGACACAATATGCTGACAATCATTCATATTTTTCAACAGAGTTCAACTCTCTTCCACTGAGGTTGTTGGGCACCTACAGTTTTGGTGTCACAACATATTAGTTTCATTTCACACTGGGATATATATATATATATATATATATGTATTTCATTTTCATATACATATGTTCTCTCACATACTTGGTAAGAATAATCACCTGAAAAACATTAACTGCAACTTTGAAACAGCCAAGCCTGCTTCAGATTATATTTGCAATTGGCATTTGTTCGTTGTTACTAGGGAACTTACGAAATGGATTTTTTTCCATGGAACAATGAAACACTGGAAAAAATATATATCCCACATCACTGGGCTTGACCTTTGAGGACACAGGGCTGCTGGGTGTCTCTCTGGTTCACCACCATCTCGTGTGTGTGTCTTTTAGGTCCTGTCAGAGGTATTGATTTCCACAAACAGCAGCCACTTTTTGTGTCTGGAGGAGATGACTACAAAATTAAGGTAATGAAATTCTCCTCACCCCACCCTTCAAAAAGTAACAGGAGATGTGGCGTGGAAAGAGGAATGGTGTGGAAGGGAGCTATTCAAGAGAGGGGCAGAGGAAGAGAAGGGGCCTGCAGTTCTTACACAGTACAAATTTAGCTTGCCAAACTCACTGCCACAAGATGTGACAATAGTCACAGAGAATCATAGAATAGTAGATCTGGAAGGGGTGTATAAGGCCATCGAGTCCAACCCACTGCAGGAATCCACCTTGACTGAAGTCTGTCGGTGGCTATTAGCCATGATAGCTAAATGGAACCTCCATAGGTCAGAGGCCATCTGGCACTGGATGCCAGTCGCCAGGGAACACTCACTGCAGAAGGGCTGCTGCTGCCTTCATGCCATGCTCTTGGACTTCTTGAAAGCATTTGGTTAGCCACTGTGGGCTGCAGAAAGCTGCAGTAGGTGAACCTTTGGCCTGATGCTGTTGAGCTGTTGCTCTTAGGTTGGCGTCTTTCAACAGTTCATCCCCTTTCCCATCTGATCCAGCAGGCACTTGAACGTGGAATGATGAATGTTTCAAATGGCTGGCGTGATTACTAAATGGGACGAGGGTGGGGAAAGGTGGAGACCTTGAGTGCCAAGCGTTCACTCTGCCATGCCTGTTCTGCTTCAGGTCTGGAATTACAAGCTGCGACGCTGCCTCTTCACGCTGTTGGGGCACCTGGATTACATCCGTACCACCTTCTTCCATCATGTGAGTCCAGCAAAGCACTCCCTATCCTGGCTGTGTCTTGCTTTTCCCTGGGTTAGTCCTTCTGGAGCAGAACTTTTGCAGCTCTGCAGGCCAACGGGCCTGTCCTTTAAGAAGCATAGAACAGTGCTAGGGCAGCTGCTCTACAAAGCATTTTGGCTGTCTGTTCACCCCAGCGCTGTGTAGCAGAAGGATAAGTATTTGTCTCTCTTTTGTTTGTAGGAATACCCCTGGATCCTAAGTGCTTCTGATGATCAGACGATTCGGGTTTGGAATTGGCAGTCAAGAACATGTGTTTGGTAATTGAAAACTGGACTTCATTTAGACCTGAAAATCCTTCATTTTGTTTGTGGTTTCCCAACATATTTTAAAAGCAATGCTTGAGCCCCTGTTCTTCAGTCAGTAGGTGAAATATGATGATTAATAGACCATTTTTGTATAGCACTCCTTGAACGTTCCGAGCATATTAGGTACACTCTGGAATACAATAGCTCTGAAAGCTAGGTGCAGTGGTTTGCATCAGATGAGGTCCAGGCAGCCCCACACAACCATGAAACCCACTGGGTGACTTTGAGAATGTCGGGATCTCTCAGGTCAACCGACGTCTCAGAGTGGCCGTGAAAGTCGGTGACGGAGAACACCACAGGCTTCCACAACTTCCTTGGTAGAAGAAGGGTGGGGTGCAAGTAGTCCTAGTGAAGCTGAGACTGAGGATAGTGGCTTGCTTTAAGGCAGGGGTGGGCAGCTTGTGGCCCTCCAGGTTATCTTGCCTAATGATCTTGGCCCCTGAATATTTGGGAGAGCACTCACTAATGTTGTTCTCCCCCCCCTTTCTCCCTTTTAGCGTGCTGACTGGACACAACCACTATGTGATGTGTGCCCAGTTCCACCCTTCAGAGGACCTGGTGGTCTCAGCCAGCTTGGATCAGACTGTGCGCGTTTGGGATATTTCTGGTGAGCTGCTCAGGTCGAGGGGGTTGTCCAGCGGCAGCACCGTGCCAAAAACTGCAGTTGTTGAAAGTGGAATTCGCTTGGAGCGGAAGAGGAATGAGGGGTGTGGACAGTGTGTCTGGGCGAGGCACAATAGTGCTCAGAATAGTGCAAGAGGCAGCCCCCCCATTCCACCAGCCCTGCTTAATGACTATGCCATGGGGCTTCAGGAGAGCAGGGCACTCTCTTTTCTGCCGGGTTTGGTAGATAGCTTTTAATTCGGTGGTGACATGCTCATTTGCCACCCTGCACCCATGTGTGGATTCCCAGTGCCCTGCTGTTCTGCCAGATATGAGGTGCAATAAAGCCCTATGTGGGTGCCGATGTGCAACCAGCAGTTGCCGAAGCACGGAAGGAAGCATGAACACCAGAGCACTGCTGGCGGCCAAAGGTGCCTTTAGTCCAGCATCCTGCTTCCCACAGCAATTGGCCAGATGTCTCTGGGAAGCCTTCAAGCAGGGTGCCAAGGTAACGACCTGTCTGTGTGCACACAAATATTCCGTTTGCTTTGCCCTGAAGTGGCATTCAGAGGTCTACTGCTTCTAAAATGGGGATTCAGTTTACAGCTATAGATGGGCCTCCTCCTCCATGGATTTGTGTAATCTCCATGTAAAGCCATTTAAGGCACATGTAGCAATTTCCTTAAGTGAATTAAGAAGCCCTTTCTTTTCTCTGCCCTGCATCTCATGCCCCTTGATTTCATTGGATGACACTAATTTCTAGTGTTATGGTAGGAAGAGGAAAATGTTTTCTATCCTCTTTAGCCACATCAGGAATAATTTTATAAACCTTTTCCCATGGTGGCAGAGAAACATGAGAAAAGAGGGCTTATGTCTGGAGGGCCCCAGATTATGTAGGCCTTTGAGTCTCATTTGGCCTCAGGTTCTGAGAAGCTGTTCTTGATCCTGAGGAAATGGCTCATAAACTGCCCAGACCCCTGTGGCAAGCATCTCTCCTTGCTGACTATGGAAGGGCACTGATAAAACAGTGTAAAGAGCTACACCAAGTGGGAGACATGTGTGGCCTGGGTGCAGAGGTGAAGAAGCCAAAGCTGGGTGCGCCTTGAAGGAGGAGCGTGTTGCAGCAACTGCCAGGTTTAGAGTCTGGCCTCCAGAGTTCCCCAGCTCTTGATTTTCATCTGTATCAACCTCCAGAGTGCCCCCTCGATTGTGGGTGCAAACCTGCAATAGAAATAAGCCGGGTAATGCCCTATGGACATAAAGCTCATAGAGAAGCAGAATTCTCTGAGCACAGGTTAGAGGAGAGTCATGCTCTGGTGGTAAGAGAAGAATCCCAACGGGTCAGTAACGTGGAAGCTCCATTTTTGTGGACCAGAACTTGAGTGTGTGAGATTTGCCGCTTTCTTGATTGCAGTTTTCGGTTGGGTAGGCTGCTGGGGTTTCGTAGCACACATTCAGACGTGACCCAGCTGTGTCTGTGGGGGTGGGGGAGGATCTTTGCTCCCCCATAGGGAGAGTTCCATAATCTTTTCTGCCTAGCACCCTTCCCTGCTACATTTGCTCACTCTCTTGGCAAAATTTGGCCCCCTGAACTGATTTGAAAGATTCTGAAACTCTTACAGCATCTTTATGCATCTGGAGATGCTGGATTAATTTTGGCACTAATGTCATTGTCGTCCTCTAAAGGCTAGTTGGAGAACAAAGCAGGGATCATCCCTACAACCATTCTGTGGGTTAGACCCCTATGTCCCCATGTGGCTGATGGGCTGCTCGGGGCTTTTGTGTCAAATCCTTCCAGTGAGTTCCGGTTTGAACCAGGAACTTGGCTGCTCGCTGCCATACTCGTTCCTATCCCAGGACATTCCATCTCTGAAACAGAGGGTTCGTTTTGCACCTCTTAGAAAAATAGACTCAGTGGACGGCAGCCCAGACCGACCATATGGAAGAAGACCCTTCCCCTCGCAGCCCACATGGGCCCCACTCCGCATCAAGAGCAATGGAGTGCCGTGTCCCCTTGTTCCTGTTTAGAGAGAGAGAGAGTGAAGCTGGTTTGGGTCTGGATTCTGGTTGCTGTATTAAAATGCATGGAAAGGTTGCATCATAACTGTGAAGCCTACTTGCTCGTGAGATTAACAATGACCTTTTGGAGGATTGTGAAATAACCCCCTTTCTTTCCTTTACCCCATTTTAATCCAGGTGGAAGCTGCACTTTGCTTTGGCGTGGGAGGGGGAAAGACGGGGTGGGGGTTAACAATGCTTGAGTTGCAAAAACAACAAGCCAGCATCCTTTTTCATGGCTGAGGCTAACAGCTACTCTTCTTAGCCAGGGGCTCTTGGTGCTGTTCCAGACAGAAAAAGGCTGGGGACGGTAAGGTTCTAGGGATGATGAAAAGAGCTTCTGAAGGGGAGACCGGTCCCATGTTGGGCTCCCTAATGGGTAGGAATTCTCTCAGGCTGTGTCCTGGTGGACCAGTTCTTGGCTGACCTTTTGGGGTTGCTTTTAAGTCCACCCTGGCGCCTGAAGGTTGGACAGTGCTTACACATGATCAAGCTCCTCCTCAGTCTCTCTTTAATGGCTCTGCATGGCATATTCCCACAACACTGCTTTTGTGTGTGTGTGTGTCTGTCTGTCTGTCTGTCTGTCTCCCTTCTCTGCTCATTCCCACAACATTAAGAAGCTGGTTCATTCTGTACGTGTCCTCCTTTCCCTCTGGATTTGTGTAGTCTCTCCAGAAACTTTCCATCTGCCGTTCAGTTCCCTTTGCTGCCTTCTCAAAGCCTCAGATGGTTTGGTTGCCCCTGGATCAGGCGTGCGTGTTGCTTCTTCCACTCTCGGCTCAGGGAGGCACTGTTGAAAGTGCTGGTCTGGTAATGTTAACAGCCATATCCTCATCGTCGTTATTATTATTATTGCTGTTGCTATTGTTGATTTCATTTCTATTAAAATCCCTTTTTCTTTACACTCCACACCTAAAAAAAGGTGAGAAGCCAGAATCCACCATTTCCATTTTCCCCTTTGACCGTCGGCCTCCTGCTCCAAGTGACTCAGCAATAGCATTCCTAGCTTGGCAAATTTTGCTTCCTGGTTGTAAAATGTCTCCAGTCTTCCTGGCAAACTGTAGAGGAATCTGAAATGTTCTACATGTTGTAGTAGATGTTTCTTGGGAAAAGAAAAAAGATAATGTGATCTCTTTTTCTCTGTGTCCATTCTACGCTTATATAAATGGTCCATCCCTGGATTTTGCCACGCGCTCTTAGTAACCTTGTCTTTGCTTCCTCCGCCCTGCTCTCTTCCTCTTACCTTTTGAAGGCCTGAGGAAGAAGAACCTCTCCCCTGGCGCTGTGGAGTCGGATGTCCGGGGGATCACTGGCGTAGACCTTTTTGGCACAACCGATGCAGTGGTGAAGCATGTTCTGGAGGTACTCCTGATTTGTGGAGTGAGGGAAGGGGGTATCTATGTGCAACTGCTGCCAAAACTTTTGGGACCCAGAGAGAAGCAGGTGGCTATTTATATAGTACCATCCATGTGCATGACATGCTATAAAGTTTAAGAAGATAAGTCGGTCACGGCTCTGAGAGCTTACAGTCTAAAATTCAGCACCAGGGGCAATACAAGAAGGAAAGTGGGGAGGTGGAAGCAGCCCCCCCCCCCCGGCAGTAGAAGAATATTCACCTGTTTCCCTTACTCGTACTTACAGTAATAATAATAACAATAATAATAATGCATTTATTTCTTACACCCCTCTCCCTTTCAATCAAGGCAAGGAACAACGTTACTACAATAACAATATAGTGCAAATACATAAATTAATTCAAAGAGCATATAAAACAACACATTTTAAAATTCTTGGTTTAAAGTTTATCTAGGTAGGCCTGCCTTAAACTCAAGAGAGAGTGTTAAATTGATGAATCTCCTCTGGCAGACAACAGAAGAGACAGTCCTCTGGGTAACAGTTGTCAGCTTCGTTTTGGCTGACTGAAGTAAATTCTCCCCAGAGGACCTGAGTGTGTGGGGCGGATTGTACGGGAGAAGGCGATCCCTCAGGTAACTTGGACCCAAACTATGTAGGGCTTTAAAGGTAATAACCAACACTTTGTACTTCGCCCAGAAACTAATTGGCAGCCAGTGAAATGATTTTAAAGTTGGTGTAATATGGTCACCCCTAGGTGTACCAGTGACCAACCTGGCTGCCATATTTTGAACTAACTGAAGTTTCCAGACTAGGCACAGAGGTAGCCCTATGTACAGCGCATTGCAGAAGTCAAGCCTCGGAAGTTACTAGCGTGTGTACTACCGTCTTTAGGTCTTCCAACTCTAGGAAGGGGCGCAGCTGGTGTATCAGCCAAAGCTGATAGTAGGCACTCCTGGCCGTCGCATCTATCTGGGCTGTCATTTGGAATGACGGATCCAGGAGCACCTCCAAGCTGCAAATACAGTCTTTCAGGGGAAGTGTAGCCCCATCCAAAACTGGTTGACACACCTCCAAACCCAGGTTATGGCCCTTGACAGGAAGCACCTCCATCTTGTCTGGATTCAGCTTCCCCATAGGCTTCAGGGGAAAGGTAAGCTTTGAGTGAAGGATTTGGAGTGAGTGGGCCTGTTCAGAAGACACTTTAAACCCTGCCAGTTAAGGCTTTTGGTTAAGCAACAGGGTTTAAGGTATCTTGTGCGATGCGTTTTGCTAAACTCTGCTCACAAACCACAGCCAGACCGTCTGCAGCAGGGTTAACAGCTCGAACCGTGGCCTGAAGTGTTGTGTGTGACAGCACAGCTTGTGGCTAGTGCTAATCCCAAAGAACCACAGAGTTTCGCTAACCACAGAGCCTGAACTGTCGTCTGAACAGACCCAGTGTTGTGGAAGGCAGAAGATAAAGCCAGGGGAAATGGGCAGTTATTTGAGCAAGTGAGAGACCTTTGCTTGGCTGAGGGTGGTGGAGCTGCAGGAGCAAAGGTCACAAAGTTATAAAATGAGGGAGCAAAGCCATGCAGAGCTCTGAAGGTAAGGATGAGGAGTTTGCGCTGGATCAGACAAGGCAAGGGTGGAGTTAAGAGTGTCATGTGGTCAGAGAGAGGGATGATCTTGGCAGCCGAATTCTGGTTAGTGGGGGGGGGGGGGGACTGGGGCATGACAGCAGAAGACCAGGCAGGGGGCTGCTGCAGGATCTGACTCACCTTTTATCAGAGTGTAAATCAGAGACTTGGCTAAGGGGGGCAGAGAGGGAGTGTCGTATTGGTCTTTCTACGGTAGCAACTAGTGAATCTAATCGCTACATGGTCAGGGAGTCCCTTTGTGTTGGCAGGCGGGTGGGTGGCAGTAGCAGAAAGAACCGCCTGCTCCTCATCTCCCACTTGCCTGCTTCCCAAACTACAGCCTAGCTTCTCCTTTTAGGGACACGATCGTGGTGTGAACTGGGCCGCCTTCCATCCCACCATGCCTCTCATCGTGTCGGGGGCCGATGACCGGCAAGTCAAGATTTGGCGGATGAACGGTAAGTGGTGCCCCTCCCTTCCATGGTCCATGGAGCAGGAGAGGGCGAGAGCTGAAAGACACAGGTGCAATTGTCACTCACCCCCTCAGGCCTCCTGGCGAGTTGTGGCTCAGCTGCTGTCTCTCAGCTTCTGTCAAATCTGGGACTCGGGTGGCCTTCCGCCTTGGTCCTAGGGAGGCACTGTTTGCAAGCCAACCGTTGCTGGCATGAGAGGAGGAGCCTCTTCTGCTGCAGAGCCAGTCTAGGTGGGGGTCCCAATCTGGGATTGATAGCTGTAGGGGACAGGTCAGGCACGAGCCAATGGCCCATGGCAATTGGGTTCCCTGCTTCTCTGGGGGCTAATAGGAAGAAACCAGGTGCCCTTCTGGCAGGCTGTGGCATAAGACCATAAAACAAGTCTTGCTTGTTCAGGCCAAATGTTTTTCTGCTGCAGTGTTCTGTTTCCAAACTCGTGCCCTTGGGAGGCGAACAGGCATGAAGGCTTTTGACGGCCTCCGCCTGTTCTTTGACCCCAGCAGACGGTATCTGGAAGTATGCTGCTGCTATTGAACATGGATGCTATCATGGCTAATAGCCAGTTCTTCGTAAATGGTCTGCATTTTTTTTCATAAAAGTCACCTGAGTTAGTGGCCATCACCACATAGAGACCTGGCATTGCTTGAGAGTGTACAGGAGCATGCAAGCATCTTCGCTCCCATCTGCTTGTCCACTTTGTTTTCAATTTGCTAGCAAACCAGGAACATTCCTGGGTTGTTTCTGTGATGTATGAACCCAGTACTCTGGGTTGCTGAGAGAGAAACATGCCCATGGTTTGTTCTTGGGTTAAAACGCTGGGTTGTTCTTGCCTCAATAACCCAGAGTTCCGGGTTTGGACATCCCAGGAAACAACCCAGGAATGAGGTGTTCCTGGGTTGTTCAGCAAAGTAGAAACAAAGCAGGAGTGGGTGAGTGGTGTGGGAACTCCCACCTGCTCTCAAACAACCTGGGATTAACAAACAGTGGGATGTTTAATTGTTTGAATAATTGTAGTAATGAAGTCCATAAATTACAGACTTGCTCTGCCCAGAGGGATGTAAATATGGAAAGGGGGAGTGCCAAGTCCCTTTGTCTCTCTGGCTAGCTCCAGCCGTGTAAACACAGTGGCCCATGCATAAGCACCTCAGCAGGCCAGGCATCAGATCTGATCTCGTGAGGCCATTGGGCAGCTCTGGTTGAGCATTCCTTGCTGGGGCACAGGCAAGCTCTGTTTCCCTTCTTTCAGCCCTTCCTTTCTCTGGATCGTGACCGCAGCCTTCTTTCTCTTTAGAATCGAAAGCCTGGGAGGTGGACACCTGCCGGGGGCATTACAACAACGTCTCCTGTGCGGTCTTCCATCCCCGCCAGGAGCTCATACTTAGCAACTCGGAGGACAAGAGCATCCGTGTCTGGGATATGTCCAAGCGGTAAGGGCACCCCTGTGCTGCCCCTCCTGCTCTCTGGATCATAGGTCGTGCCTTCTTTTTTAAGAGAACCCTCTTAGGATTGGTGACATGCCTGCCCTGCAGGGTGGGTGGAAGCACCCAGAAAACTGGGTATCTTGGGCAGAGAATGAAGTCCGGCGATATTTGCTAGGCGGAGCTGCCTGACATTGAGTCAGTGGTCCCTGGAACCCAGCATTGTCTACTCTGATGGGCAGCTGCTCTCCAATGCCTGAATCAGAAATCTTTCCTGTTTGTTTATTTATATAAAATATTGGCCGCCTTTCAGGGCAAAAGCCTTCCCAAGGGGGCTTACAGCAGGTTTGTGTGGAGCAACTTGGTGCCTGCCAGATGTGTTGGACCACAACCTCCAGCACATCTGGACAACACCAGATTGGGGAAGGGTGGTGCTGAGGGATGCATGAGCAATCTTTCAACCCCCCCGTCCCCCCAAAAGGGTCTTGGTCCATTGTGAGCAGATGTACAGGATTGTTTGATGTTTTGCATGCACAAAAAACACTTTTAAGCGCTGGAAGCCTTTGCTGCCTTTTCCCTCCAGGACCCAGGACCCTCCTTGCCAGTGGGTCCCGGCTCCTCCAACGAGAACTGCTGAAGGATTTCAATTTTGTAAACAATATTGTTATTTTCTTTAGTAACACGTGCTAAGACACAGCCCCTGAAGAAGGATCATATCCGAAACGTCGGGCTTTTAATACAATATATTAAAGAACACGTGTACTAGCACCAGACTTTGTCTTCTTTCTTCCCGCCAGCATTGGTGCTACTTCCCTCTCAACACAACTTTTCCCTCCAGGACCCTCCTTGCCAGTGGGTCCCGGCTTTTCTCCCAGGACAGAACAACCTTTGGCTGGACACTCTGAGGAATTAAACGTTGCAGATGAGACCGCTTAGCAGCCTTGGCCTTCTCCATCACACTTCCCCCTAGCCCAGGTCCTGCTCTGCTCCTGCCTGCAGAGCTGAGTGCAGCTGTCAGCCACTGCAGCCGGTATCATGAGGAGGAAAATGAGGAGGAAAAGAACCCAGGGATTGAGAAAACAAACCATACTTTGTTCAGTTGTCTGCCAGAGAAACCCTGGGTAGGGCAACAAACCACAAATTAACTATGAGTTAAACAAAACAAGGGATACCTTTAAGTGTGAACAAGATCAAAGTCTGATCCAGCAGAGTTTCTCTTCTACTCAGCAAGTCTTATTCTGGGGATCACCACCGTGGTTCTCCTCCCCACCCCACTCCACCCTCAGCTGAATGTGGTGTGCATTTGCATTACATTTTCAATTTCCTCTGTGGAATTGGGAATTTTTAGTGGTCCTTTTTTTATCCTGATTCCTCATTTCCGGCTTTATCCCCTGGAATGTTCTTCCCTTGATTCCAAACCAAAAGTCCTGCTGATGGTTTGTGTGTTCATTGCTCTGCCTCTGTTTCTCACCCCTCCAGCACGGGCGTACAGACGTTCCGCAGGGATCACGACCGCTTTTGGGTGTTGGCAGCTCACCCGAACCTCAACCTCTTCGCTGCAGGTAAAGGGATCAGTTCTTGGACATCCAGGCTGAGTTCACTAACAGCTCTTACTGCAAGCACAAGCGAGAGTTTCTCTGGCACCGGAAAGATTTATTTGTGGCTTTTATGAACTACAGCTGGATACAGGGTTAGTCTAAGCAGGCAGATATAATTGATGTGTTGTCTGTTTTTACACGGTAAGCGTTGGAACCAAAAGGCCATGGAATTTAAGAGCTACAGGGGTATATATACATGAGGCAGACCTGAGGATAAGTCTTCATGTATCTGACAAGTGGATTCTAGTTCCTGCAAGTTGACGCCACAACAAATCTCTTAGCCTTTGCTGAGCTGCAACACTCTGGAGAAATTTGGAGACAATTTAGAAATTTGGAGTGGGGCTGAGGACGGAGTGGGTGGAGCCAAAGGCGAAACAGGTGTGGGGAGCGTATGTTCCTGCCCCCCTTTGGGCCAGCGCATTCCCTTTCAAAGCAGTTTGAATCTCCCTTCAATGAGCCCAGGAAAATCTCTGCCACAGTAAACCTGTTAATCTTCAAGATGCCATGAGGCTCCTTGTTGTGTTGACTGCAACAGACTTAACCCGGCTGCCCCACTTTGTAACGTCTTTTTCATTGTTTGTCTCCAGGCCACGACGGGGGCATGATTGTCTTCAAGCTGGAGCGTGAGCGGCCGGCCTACGCCGTGCACGGCAACATGCTCTACTACGTGAAGGACCGCTTCCTCCGCCAGCTGGACTTCAACAGCTCCAAAGATGTTGCAGTGATGCAGCTGAGAAGGTGAAGATGGGCCCTTTCCTGGAGACCCTCTAGCTCAGTGGTCTTCAACCAGTGGATTGTGACCCAAAAGTGGGTCACAAGATCAGTCCAGATGGACTGCGGCAAAGCCATTGCCACCATGTTGGGCAATTGTGAAATTGTGGAAGTGACTCCCATGTTGAGGGTTGAGAGTCCAAGGTGGGTCTCGGGTCTGGACCAGTTGAAGACCACTGCTCTAGCTGGTGCGTGCTCCTTCTCTCGCCATTAGGGCTCTTGGTTTCCGCAGGAGGTGTGGGCGGCAACCTGACAGCAAACCCTCAGAATGAGAGTGGGATGGAGACATGAGAGTGGGATGGAGACACGCTTGTGTGCAGCCTCATTTTCCTGTTACCAAAAGCTTCACAGCTTTGTGAGCACAGCATCATGTCTCTGGTTCTAACCCTCCAGTCTTGAACGTGGTCTTTTGTACTGCTCTAGACATCACTCGTGAGTCAGCAGGGTGTGGGGGCTGGAATGTTTTGGACCTGTCCATGGACAGGCCCTGTTCCAAAACCAGGCTCACTGAATGACTCTGGGGCCATTTCTCAGCCCAGAGTGGAAGAGTGGCTTTTCCGTGGCATATGAATCTGTCGTCAGTGATCCCTGTCCAGTATTTCTTTATATTTCTTTATTTATTGCATTTTTATACCACCCTGGAGCCGAAGCTCTCTGGGCGGTTCACAAAAATTAAAACCATGAAATCATTTTAAGAAATATAAAACAAACCACAATCTAAAAACACAAAATAACATACAATATAAAAACACAACCAGAATAAAACCAAGCAGCAGAGATTAATACAGATTAAAATACAAATTTAAAACAACAAGGGTTAAAATTGAATTAATTTAGCTGTTAAAATGCTGGGAGAATAAAAAGGTCTTCACCTGGCGACGAAAGGAGTACAAAGTAGGTGCCATGCGAACCTCTCTGGGGAGCTCATTCCGCAGCTGGGGTGCCATAGCAGAGAAAGCCCTCCTCCTAGTGGCCACCTACTTCACTTCCTTTGGCAGGGGCTCACGGAGAAGGACCCCTGTAGATGATCTTAGGGTCCAGGCAGGTACATATGGGAGGAAGCGTTCCTTTAGATAACCTGGCCCCAAGCCAGATATGCTCTATGTGTGGGCAGGGCTTCCTGCGCCAGGCCTCTTCTCATCCCAACATCTGTCAATAAAGGGCCCATGGGCCAAGGTGGGGATTCTTCTGGTGTGGGGCTGGAAGGCAGCCCCAACTGTAGGAAGTCTAAAACGATGGCAGCAGGCAGACGGCCAGGGAGCAGGCTTGGTTAGACTGAAGGAGCAGTAGGCCTTGGATAGCTCCAGGTTGACTTCAAGGCTTGGAGCCCAATGGAGCTTCCTGCCTTACTACCTGTCCGCTGGAGACAGTGAAGATCTCCACTGGGGCAGTCCTCATCCCTGGAGCCTTCTGCTCCATCGCTTATCACTTAAATGTAGCTGGGTGTGCCTTGCAACCTGTCCCGCCAAACTCCTGGCCTCCCCAGGGCTTTGGGGCACCTCTTCTGAAACCAGGGCTATGACATAGGGAGCCACAACTCATTACCTCCCTGCTCTCTTCTTCTCAGCGGCTCCAAGTTCCCCGTGTTCAACATGTCCTATAACCCAGCTGAGAATGCTGTCCTTCTCTGCACGGTAAGTTGACATTCATCCAGAGCTTTCTGTCCACTGTTGGGGCAACCTGGTTGCATTGCCTGGTGTGGAGAATGTGCAGAGGGAAGTATTTTTCTCCCTCTCCCATAATACTAGAACCCAGAGGAGTCATCTCATGAAGCTGACTGATGGGAGATTCAGGACAGATAAAAGGAAGGACTTCTTCACACAGTGCAGAGTCAAACTATGGAATTCGCTACCACAAGGTATAGTGATGGCCACCAATTTGGATGGCTTTAAAAAGGGATTGGATAAATTCCTGGAGGAGAAGGCTATCCATGGCTACTAGGGCCCGACAAACTGCATCATAGAGTAATGAAGCAGCTGGAAGAGGAACTCTCAGAACCACTGTATTATCTTTGCGAAATCATGGAAGATGGATGAAGTGCCAGACGACTGGAAGAGGGCTAATGTTGTCCCTATCTTCAAAAAGGGCAAAAAGAACTGGGAACTACAGACCAGTCAGTCTGACATCCATCCCTGGGAAAATTTTGGAGCAGGTTATAAAGAAGTCCATCAGTAAGCACCTTGAAAACAATGCAGTGATTACTAGAAGCCAGCATGGATTGTCAAGAACAAATCCTGTCAGACTACTCTGATCTCATTTTTTGATCAGGTAACCTCCCTTGTGGACTGTGGGAATGCTTGTAGACATAGTATATCTTGACTTCAGCACAGCTTTTGACAAAGTGCCCCATGACATTCTGATTCACAAACTAGTGAAAAGTGGGCTAGATGGAACCACTATTAGGTGGATCCACAGTTGGCTACAGAATCGGACTCATTTATCAATGGTATCTTTTCACACTGTGGGGAGGTAACAAGTGGGGTACCGCGGGGCTCAGTCCTGGGCCCAGTGCTCTTCAACATTTTTATTAATGATTTCGACGAGGAGGTGCAGGGAATGCTTATCAGATCTGCAGACGACACAAAATTGGGTGGGGTTACCAATACCCTGAAAGACAGAAACAAACTCCAAAGTGATCTTGATAGACTGGAGCACTGGGCTGAAAACAACAGAATGAAATTTAATAGGGATAAATGCCAAGTTCTACACCTAGGAAAAAGAAACCAAATGCACAGTTACAAGATGGGGGATACTTGGCTAATCAATACGACAAGCGGAAGGATTGTTGTAAATTGTTGTAAATCACAAGCAGAATATGAGCCAACAGTGTGATGCAGCTGCAAAAAAGCCACTGTGTGAACAGAGTGCTGGACTAGATGGGCCCTTGGTCTGATCCAGCCGGGCTCTTATGCTCTTACTGCCACAAAAAAGAAGTTTAGGCCCCTTTGCAGTCTCTAGTTGTGCCACATGTAGGTCTCAATCCTCAGAGCCATTCTGCTTATCCTCTTTTGGGGAAGTTGGCTGACCAAAATGGCTGCCTTAAGAATAAGACATTCCCTGCTGTTTCAAAATGAAAGTCCATCTAGTCCTCCCTCCTGCTTTCCGTAGTGGTCACACAGATGATTTTGAGAAGGCTACAACCTACCTTGCTTGCCTGTCAGCAACTGGTGTTTGGGGTGATACTATGAACATGGAGTCTGTGTAGTTCCCATGGCTAATACCATTGATTGGCAGCCTCCTCCTCCTCCTCCTCTAATCCCTTTTTAAAGCCATTGGAGCCATATGTGGTAATTGCCACATCTTGTGGCCATGAATTCTATGTTTGAAGTATTTTCTTTTTGGCTGTCCTCAGACTTGCTGCCAATTTTATTGCATGACCTTGAATCCTAGTATTATGACAGAGGGGAAAAACTCTCTCGATCCACTTCTTCCTCACAGCTGAAATTGTGTAAAACCAGGGGCAGGCACCCTTTTATCTCTGAGGGGCCATTGATCCACAGAAAAAGGCTTTCAGAGGCCAGAACGGATGTTGAGAACAGCCGGAGCCCAGAATTGGTCAGATCAAAAGTCCACAGCCTTGTTCTGATCGGCTACTGTGACGAAATGACCTAACACAGAAGCAGTTGTTCTGGTCAGCTGCGTTTCTTCCACTGAGGGCAGAGAGCAAACGAGCGAGAGTGTATTACTGTTGCTGTGCAGGCAGCAAGCAAGAGACACATCTAGGACTCACTTTGTAAATAGGCCTATGATTGCTGCAGGGCAAAGGGGTTCATTCTCTTTGCTGCCCTGCCCCTTCCCTCCATATGAAATTTGCAGAGGGCTTCTGCCCTCCACCGCTCTGCCTACTTTCCAAGCACACACCCAGAAACTCACTGCCGGGTAGCAGGGCGGTCCTGGTTTCGTTTCCAAATCCCTCCCCACCAGCCATTTTCTACAGCTGAGCCTGATTCCTCTTCAGATGGGTTCTCTCTCCCCCACCCCATTCACCGCAAAGTAGCGGGGTCATTCTTTCCCTCTTCCACCACCTGGATTTTTTCCCCCTGGCAGAGCAGTTTAGCTCCCCCCCCCCCCCAGACTTTTTGTCCCTCAGGGCCAACTCCATCACCTCTCTTCCTCTCCCACATACACAGAGGGAGGAAGTTATCCAAGCAGCAGTTAGAGGCACAATGCAGGGAGACCTGCAGCATCAGGACAGCTGGATGGGCACCCCTGGGTTCCCCAACCTGGTATAAATATTTATCATGCCCCCTACCACACAGTCATGTTTTTTGCACGCTAAAAAGCCTCAGATGTAAGCCTCTTTCTCTGATCATCTGGGCTGCTCTTTCCTTCACCTTTTTTCAGCTGCATGATACTCTTTTGAGAAGAGATGAATAAATTGTATGCAGCATTCCAAACGCAGCCACTTTGAAATGGGTTTTGGCTCCATCCAGGGACTCTTTAGACGTCAAGAGGCATGTGACTGTGCTCAAGTCCTTAGCGTTGGGTGGGATGCAGATAAAAAGGAACAATATTTCTGGTTGAAAGGAACCCTAATCCTGAGTGAGCTTGATTGAAATAGATATACAGATCTGCTTTCCCCTCTCCACAGAGAGCCAGCAACCTGGAGAACAGCACCTATGACCTCTACACCATTCCAAAGGATGCTGATTCCCAGAATCCTGATGGTGAGCCCTCCTGTGCATGGTGCATCTGCTCCCTTTCCCTCTGTCCATCACGTTTGGGTCCCTTCTCCGCTGATCCTGTGGTGCTCACATGCTATTGGCAGGTCCTACAGACTTGAAAAATTCATGTCCGTCCCTCCCTCCGTTTTATGATTGCGAATATATATTTTATAAATCAGTTATTAGAAACACTCCATATTGCCTCTCTACGCAGCAGGCCGCCTCGCTGGCTCGCCTGTTTTGATGGATCTCCTTGCACATCAGCCCCATCCCAGGCAGGCCTGGACGCTTTCGAAGCGGCTGTAAAAGTGCCCAGTGTTCGCACTCTCCCTCCCAGCAAATTCCAGATCAGACTGGTGTGGTCTGCAAATCAGAATGTGTTGCTGGAACGTCTTCCTTCCTAGCGTCTCATTTCCACTTGGGAGTTGAAATTCCACCTGGGTCCCCCCTGCCTCTGACGTCACGGCAGTAAAAGCTCCCGCAGCGAGCCCAGGTGATGCATTAGCTGGGCCGGCAGCCATCGCTCCCATTAGCAGATTCATGAGCTTCTGTAATGTGGCCAGGAGCCATTTGCTGCAAAGGCGGTGGAACATCTCCTTGTTCCCTCAGGGCATGGAGATTCCGGTGGTTACACTTTGGCCTTGCTGTGATTGGGTCAAGGTCTGGGGGTGGCCACCATGAAGCGAAGATTTGGGCCTCCTATATTCCTCCGCTTAGTAGAGATGCCAGCTTCATTTCCCTTCCGTGTGACGGCAGATAGAGCTCACCACGTTTCTTGCCCCACTTACCGATTGTGGAGAAGGGCTACCTATGTTCTGATGGTCTCCCTTTATGATTTGAAGTGCCACCAAAATGTACAAGCAGGGAAGTGTTGGTGAACTTGTAGGCTCGGATGTCAAGAATTTATATGCTTCCCCTGCCAAGCATTGAAAGCCCATCACGCACCTTCGGAATCTTTCCAACAACCATCTAGGGTAGGCCAGTATTATTATCATGATTATACCACTCAGTTATTTAACACAGATTCCAGGGTGGTGAACATAGGTATAAACAGTTAAAAAAAAAGATTTAAATAAGCAAATTAAAATTGTTCAATTTAAAAACAAAGGAATCGGAAAAAGAGTGGCTAGTCAGCTGAGGAAGGCTTCTTGAAACAATTGTTTTCAAGAGGCACCAGAAGCAGCCTAATGTTGGCACCTGCCTGACCTCCAGGATCAGAGAGTTCCACAAAGAAAAGGCCACCACACTAAAGGCTCTTCTCCTGATGGACTCTAGTCAGGCCACAGATCCATGTGGAACCAACAGGAGCATTGCCCTCCGACGACCTCAGTGATCGGGCAGGTATTCTTACCCTTGCAGATGGGGGTGGGTGGGTGGTTAGGAGGATGTGGCTACAAGTAGCTGGCCTACTAAAGTTAGCTAGCAAATTAGAGACTTTGAGCCGGGAACACCCTGCTCCATCATCGCCACCACTTGTGATACTTACACTAAGGATAGAGCCCACGATACAAGACAAACACTTTAAAAAAAACTAATCTACAAGGAGCTTGTTGATTAAGATAATGACATGCCACCACCACCATACCTTCCATCAGCTCAATTCCGTCTGTGACCGTATATGCACATTAAAAAAAAAACTTTCCAAAGGTGAAAGGAGGAGGAGCCAGTTCTTTATGAAAGGAGATGGTAGGCGTGAAGGTTTGTAGGTGAATTTTCAGAGAGCACATCCTGTACCATGAGGGGAGTAGACATAGCAAGTGGCCCAAGTGGATGGAAGGGTCCTTTCCCCTTCCCCACCCCGTACACAAAAACAGGACCTGGAGACAGAGTACCTGAACTTGGGTCTTGCGTCACTTACTGCCTTTCTCCTGTCAAGACAAATTTAAGTGCCGATTCCTCCAGGGGGTTCCATCGTTGGTCAGCAGAAACTCGGCTTGCTGCCTCTGTTGGCCTTTTGCTCTGAGGCCTGCTTGTTGCTGGACCCCTCCTACACGTGCAAAGCTGCCAGCACTTCCCCCTCGGTGCCATTCTTTCCCCGGCTCTGTGTGTCAGGGTGAGGGAACAGCTGTCAAAGGGCAGGTTGGGGGCAGCAGGTGTATGTGTGTGGATGCGGGACCTTGAGCGGCACTTGCTGGGCTTGGCTGCAGCGGCACTGCTCATTAGCGTGGCGGAGCGGCATTTCATCCCACAGGGCTGTTCCCTCCATGTCGGCCAGTCATGGCGCTTGGCTTCTGCGATAGGCCGCTTTGAGAATCCAAGAAGGGGTGGGATGGGGGGGGCAAGGCAAGGCAAGGAGATCCTGGCTGGGCTTGTAGCCTGGGGCTGAATGTGAATGAGTGGGGGGGGGGAGCATCTCATCCACCAGAGCTCTGCTGGAGGGAAGCTGGCGGGGCCTGACACTCTCTGCCTCTCGCTTGTTCTTCCCGAGCTCCTGAAGGGAAACGCTCCTCCGGGCTGACGGCTGTGTGGGTCGCTCGGAACCGCTTTGCCGTCTTGGATCGGATGCACTCGGTAAGGCCTGGAAACGCGCGCTCTGTTTGGCTTCTTCCGGAGTGCAGGCAAGCCTGTCCTCCACATGAAGATCAGCTTGTCGTGCCTGAACTCAGTACTTAAGAGCGGCATGACAGCCTCATAGAAAAACTGGCTTAGAACGTTTTGGGGCTGGGGCGCGGGGGGAGAGGATCAAGTTGGTCTCCTGAGAAGAGCAAGAGGCTGCAGTACGGAAGTAGGCAACTCCGGTTAAACTGGTAAACTTGGTAAGGTCCAAGGAAGGGAGGCAAAGATGCAAGTTGTTTGATCCAAATTGGCTTCACGTACCATGGATTTAATTATTAAACAGGACTTGCATATGGATACTTGTGTATAGTTACCTTTATAGTTTTCACCAGCCTTCCCCAACCTGGTGTCCTCTACATGTGTTGGACTACAACCCCATAATCCCCAGCTAGAGAGCCAGTGTAATGTAGCAGTTAGAGCGTAGGACTGGGACTTAGGGGACCCGGGTTCAAATCCCCCCTCAGCCATGAAACTTACTGGGTGACTTCGGGCACTCACTGACTCTCAGCCTGACCTACCTCACAAGGTTGTTGTAAGAATGAATGGAGAGGAGGAAGGCTCCTTGGAGGAAAGAAATCATGGTCTTTCCTCACACCTACCTTGTTAGCGAACAATCCGCTGAAAAGAACTCCAAGGGAGAAGGGGGATGTGGCCGCCCAGGAAGACTGAAGGAGCCTCCGAGCCAGTGTGGTGGACTGCAACTCCCATCATCCCCAGGCAGCATGGCCAGTGGTCAGAGACAATGGGAGTTGTGGTCCAGCAGCATTTGGGGACCCAAGGTTGGGAAAGGCAGGGCAAGAGCTTTGCCCCAAACCCTCACTCTGCCGCAAAGACTGACTGAGTAGCCAGTCGCAGACCTCTCGGCCTCCCTTCCAGGGCAGTTGTGAGCATTAAAGGTTGTGGGCGGGTGGGGGGGAGAAGCATGCACACTGCTGCGAGCAACTTGGAGGAAGAAAAGCATAATATTTTTTGTTGGGGAAAAACATTTATTTGTTTTATTATTTGTTTGTAAAAACATTTATATCCCGCTGTATATCACAAGGATCTCAGGGCAGCGTACAGATAAAACCATACATATAAAATAGAATAAATATAAAATTCTAAAACAAATTAAACATTAGGATAAAGGCATCAGGTGACCCATCAAGAACGATTTCTTTCAACAGGAATAGTGAGTCTGAGGAGTCAGAGTTTGTTTTTAGGAACATTGGCTCCAGATGTGTTTAACTACAACTCCCAGCATCCCACAGCTAGCATGGGAAACCAGGCACTGGTGTGGGGCAGGACAGTCTACGATGATGGGTAGCAGCTCCCCAGAGCTCCAGGGAGGGATTCCCCCCGCACGCCTACCTGGAAATGCTGCCTGGGATTGAACCCGGGGCCTTGTGCGTGCTAAGTGGGGGCTCAGTCACTCAGCCACAGTTACCGCCTTTGCCGGTTCAACGGATGGGTGTTGGCTTTGTGCCATATGTCCTTTTTTAGTTTGAATGGGCCTTTAATTAGTCTTCTCATACTATGGATATTTTAATCATAATTAGCATTTGAATAGCACACCCTCCTGTAACATAGTGCCCACTGGATATGTTGTCCGTGCTTGTTGGGGATTATGGGAATCGTAATCTTAACACATCTAGGGGGTACCAGGTTGGGGAAGGCTGGTTCAGCACTTCTGAGAATTTAGCGTGTTTTGTGTACTTTATCTTGTAATCTTAACAGCAGCTTTCTAAGGTAAGTTAGTATTTACTATTTCCAACTTGGAAATGGCGGGGCTGAGAAACCCATGGCTTGCCCTGGACCTTCTGGGGAGTTCATGGCAGAGGCAAGAATTGAACTGGGGGCTTCCTGCTTTGCAGCTCACTCACTCTTTCTTCTGTGGTGGCACCTGAGCCTGTGAAGAGCTTGTTCTTCTGTGCCTCTGATTCTCATAGTGTGGATGCAAAGGGGGGTGTTTGTGTGTGTGTGTTGAGTTCTTTCCTCTCTCCCTGGTCGCTCCATCTCATGGTCTTTCCCTCCCTGTCTGCTCCAACGGCAGATCCTGATTAAGAACCTGAAAAATGAGATCACCAAGAAGGTCCAGGTTCCCAACTGTGATGAGATTTTCTATGCCGGGACGGGGAACCTGCTGCTGCGGGACGCCGATTCCATCACCCTCTTTGATGTGCAGCAGAAACGGTGAGACCCTCAGCTGGCTGGAGGGGTCGGGGGCTGGTCATCTGACCAGGTTGGCAACCTGGTCCTGCCAGCTGGCTTGTTATCCCAAAGCTCCCAAAGGCTTGTCGCCAAGGTCTTGTTGTTTCAAACACCGCCTCTTGCCCCCCCTGGCTTGGAAACTGGGGTGGGGGACAAGAGAGAGCGCTCGGCTGGCCAGATTTGGCCCAGGCGCTTGCTGATCCTTTCCAAATGCCGCCGCTTCTTTTGGAGACCCACATCTGGCTGCTGAATTTCCTTTAGATGCCACAGTTGTGCACATATTGTCATAGGGTATCAATAGTGGCTAGGACCTTGGTCCTGTTGGCCCCCAGGCAACAGCTGAGAGTTTCACTGGGACTCCAGGAGTAGACGGGGAAGAGGCAGAGCTTTGGTGGGCCAGTTGGGATTGCTCAGCACAACCCTATAGAAAGAAGCCTTTGGCCTGTGATGCCCTTACCTGCAGTGAAAGGGCGGTTGAGGGCTGCTGGATCCCAGAGAAGGCCAGGGCAGGAGATAGGGAGAGAAGGGCCCCTTCGCCCATGACATACTCTCTGGTGTGGGCTGAGAGGCTTTCATGGCCTGACGGTTGTTCCTCACAGGACTCTCGCCTCCGTCAAGATCTCCAAGGTGAAGTACGTCATCTGGTCGGCCGACATGTCCCACGTGGCGCTCCTGGCCAAGCATGGTAAGAATCTGAGGCCTGGCACTGGGCTCCTGCTCAGTGACTTCTATGGGGTGGATTGCAGCTTGCATGGGCAGGTTTAGTCCGTTTCTCACCGCCCTCTTTATTTTCCTCCTGTTCTGCTTTTCTTCCTTATTTTTGGGAGAGTGCCTTATACAATTTCAGGCTTGAAAGATGCATTTTGGACCTAGAACCATAAATCTACAACATGTGGCCCATCTTCAGTTTCTTCTCTTTCTCTTTGTGTCTCTCCTCCCTGCTTCAGAGCAACCAGATACAAAGGAAGGAATTTGGGCACATGCAGCTTGTTACACAGGGGCATCTGTGTCAAAAATTCTCCTTTCTATGCAATGACTAAAAGTAAAGGCGCCCTATCCTCCTTTGCAATTGGTCACCAACCTTTCTCTCTCTCTCTCTCTCTCTCTCTCTCTCTCTCTCTCTGTTTTTGCCTAAACCCTAAACAAAAAAGAGTGTTAGTATGTTTAGTGTGACCCACCTTAGTTGGAACGTGACCCACTGATGGTTCCTGCTCTTCTGTTTGAAAACCAGCTGCCATTTTCCCCTTGGGTTGCTTGAAAGAGATGGAGCAGCCAGTTGGGGAATGGGCTGCTGCTGCTGCTGCTGCTGCTGCTGCTCTGGTCCTCCTGGGTCAGAATACTTACGGGTAGAATGTCTTACTGGAAGGCAGCATCGCCTCACTCCCTTCTTCCTTGATGCAAAGGAGGAGGCGGGGAGAGCCAAGTGCAGCAGTTTCCTCCCCCCCCCCCCCCGGAAGAAGTGGCAGTGCACTAAAGGGACGGGTTTTACTCCTGAAGCCAATTGGGGGTGAAAATCACTCTGTCATCTCTCTATTCTGAGTTGTGCCCTCAATGTCTATGTTGTTCTATAGACTAACATAAGCAAGGAAAAAAGAAAGAGGAAATGACAGGTCCTGACACTGAGGCGCTTACCAGTTGAAGTTTTGATAGGGAGAGCTGTTAAAGGAATAACATTATTCCCACTTGTATTCCTGTACCGCATATTTGTGTCCCTGTACACCACGTATATAGGAATTACCCCATTTTATTCGCCAATCAACACTCCCTGGTAGCGTAGGCAGAGAATGAGTATCCAGCCCACAGTAGCCGACTGAGCTTCATGGCAAGTGGGGATTTGACCCCGGATTTCCCCTGTTCTTGTCCAGCGCTCTTCAGCACTACACCACCCTGTCAAATGCAGATGCCTGGGCCTTTTTTCAGTTGGGGTCCCTTAAGAGTAGGCCCTCTGGTGAATGGCATTTCTCCTCTCCAGCTATCATGATCTGCAACAGGAAGCTGGAGTCGCTTTGCAACATCCACGAGAACATCCGGGTCAAGAGCGGCGCCTGGGACGAGAGTGGGGTCTTCATCTACACCACGAGCAACCACATCAAATACGCCGTCACCACCGGGTAACCGAGCTGTGTTTGTTTATTGCGTTTCTATACTGCTGAATGACTGAAGCTCTCTGGGCGGTTCAGAGCAGTTAAATCCATAAAATACATCAGCACAACAAGGCACAACTCAGCACTCTTAAAGTTTTTAAACTGCAGTATGAAACCAAAGGGAGCCACAACTGAAGAGCCTCCCCCCCCCCCTTAGTAGCCACCCAGCTCCAAACAAGTATGTATGGGAGGAGATGACCAGGTCACCTGAACCCAAGCCATTTAGGGCTTCGTAGGCTAATACTATGAATTATTATAATTATTATTTATTACATTTATATATACCGGTCCATAGCCGAAGCCCTTTGGGCGGTTTACATAAATTAAAAACTTTGGACATTAAAAATCGATATACAAAATTGAAAACCATAAAAACAGACAACATGTAAAAACAGTGCACATTTAAAACAGCTGTGAATTCTCAGCCAGGCCTAAATATAGTTCTGGCGTCAATTAAAAAACTCAGTATATGCTGTTAAATGCCTAGGAGAAAGTCTTGACCTGGCGCCGAAAATATAACAATGTTGGTCCCGGAAATGGACTGGAAGCCAGTGCCAGATCCCAAAGCGCTGGTGTAGTATGTTCATATCATCCTGTCCCTCTTAACAACCTCACTGCCTTTTTTTGGACCAGCTGACGTTTCTGAACCATTTCCAAAGACTGCCCCACCTAGAATTCATTGCAGTAATCTAAACAAGAGGTTACCAGAGTACAGGTAACTACAGCCAGGCTATCTCCATCCAGAGAAGGATGTAGTTGGTATACCAGATGCTGGTATCTAGAAGATGCCATAGAAGAGGGTCGTTCTTTATCCAGAGTCTTTGCAAATGACAATGCCGCTTATTTTTTTTCTTCAGTGCCATCAAGGCACAGGGCGCTCTAAGGCATAAGCCCAAATAGGAGTCATGGCCTGGCCTCCAGGCACTTGCAACCTAAGCTGATGTGAAAGAATGGTGGGATGGAGAGGCCAAGGTTTGAAAGCGCTTTGCCAATAAGCAGGGTTATCAGCGTGAAGGAGGTGGAGCTCGAGGCCTCCCTCACCCCAAGGCTTCCTAGGAGCAAAATAGATGGTCATGATAGTCGGTGTTGTCCAGCAGGAGGCGTTGCTTTTCCTCACCTTGGAAATCAAAGGCAGGATTGCGGCACACCCTTGTCCGTCCATTCCCACGCAGCTCACCTTCTCCGCATCCTCCCTCTAGAGACCATGGCATCATCCGCACTCTGGACTTGCCGATCTACGTGACGCGGGTGAAGGGGAACAACGTCTACTGCCTAGATCGCGAGTGCCGCCCGCGGGTCCTGACCATTGACCCGACAGAGTTCAAGTTTAAGCTAGCACTAATCAACCGGAAATACGACGAGGTGCGTGTGTGTGGGGTGTGACTTTGAGCAGCAGTGGGAGGCGGGAAGAGGTGCTTGTTGAGCTGTTTGCATCGATAGCCTCCGTGTCCTATCTGTGCAGAGCAGTGTGGGGAGCCTGTGCCCTCTATATGAGGTTGGACTACAGCTCCCGTCATCCCTGACCTGGCTGGGACTGAGGGGAGTTGGATTCCAACAACATCTACAGGGCCGCTGGTTCCCCATTCCTGATGTCGAGAGACCTGGGAGGGGTGGAGGCCAGCGTGCCTCTCTTCACGTCCTTGCCATTTCTGATGAAAGCAGGGCAGGCCAGTGAGCCCGGACCCATCTCTATCACTTGGACCCTGCTGGGTCCAGCATCCAGGAGGCTCAGGAGTAGGACATGAAGACCACAGATTTCTTCCTATTTAATCATTTCTATTCTTTTAAAAATTCAATGAGAAACGATACCAAAAAAAACACAGAGATGCATAAGAGACACATAAGAATACAGCAACTTATACCATTTGAGTCTGTAATTTCCCCTTATGCATTAAATCTTCTAACCACTAAGGCCTGTACACTTTTTAAAACCTTAAAATGTAATAACAACAAAGGAGGAGAAGGAATAATAATAGTAAGAGTTGTTGGCAAACATCCTCATAAGCGAATCTATTTTTCCCCACGCTTGAGCATATATTTGGAATGTGTTTTAATTGCCCATATGAAAATAAATTGTAGCAGAAATGTTATTCATTATCATAAAACAAACCTATGGGTTCTATTTCTCTCTAAATGGACCTCTGCCTGCCTGCCAGTGTTTATCTGTCAGCATTCCAGCTGCTATAAGCAGATTCTTAACATTTTCTTTGTGCATCTTCACACATCTTTTAGTAAAAGTATTCTGAGGGTTGGAATGTGTGAAATTTGTTCCACAGTAATCTAAAATGGTTGGATCTTAAATGGTTGATCCAGATGCATATACAAACTACCTCCTTGGAGTATGCGATCTTCCTCCTTAGACTTGCATCTCCAGCAGAGAGAGCTTAACGTTCAGTGCAGCTTTTTGTTTTAATTTTTTACAGGGATAAAGTGCCACTGATCCATAAACTTAACAACAATTTTCCTTTATTGGTACTTTCATTGAAATTGACAAGATCTGCTTATTTAAGTCTTGCCGTTCCTAGTCCTCCACTATGGCCCCATTTAGATCAATTCCTATTTCAATTGTCTCCTTCTTTTGTCTGTCCTGAACCTACTGCCCAAGTGTGCCTTTCTTCCAGGTGCTTCCATCCCCAGATCATTTTGGTTGCCCTTTTAAGCACATTCTCCTGTTCTACCATAATATCATTTTTTTGAGATGGAAGACCAGAACAGCAAACAATATCCCAAATATGGCTGCACTATAGATCATTTGTTTGTTTGATTAATTGATTTGTTTGATTTGTACCTTTCCTTTCTGTCAATAAAAGAGCACTCAGGGCAGCTTACAGTCATAAGGACATTTTAAAATAAAACCTGATTAAGCATTAATAAAAATGCATTAAAATGCAAGGAACGCAGCAACAACAGGATAAAAATGGCATCCAATCCAGCAGACCCGCTTACATGCCAGAGGCCTACTTCAATAAAAAATGTCTTTGCGTGCTGACAGAAGGACAGCGGAGAGGTTGCGAGCCTTATCCTCCTTTTGCAGGGAGTGCCAAGGTCTGGGAGATGCATAATGGTACTTGGCCCCTTAATTTTCAGTGCCTTTCCTAATAATCCTAGCATGGAGTTTGCCCTTTTCAGGGCCACCACACACTGGCTCAATTCGGACAACACATTAAGCAACTGAGGGGAAATAACCCACTGACAGTGTGTTAAAGAGGTGATGATCTACAGACGACACGCTGCAGCAGGCGCTGCAAAGATTCGGTAACCACCCCGGTTGCAAATTGCCTACTCAGCTCTGACTGACAGCTCGGCCGCCATTTTCCCCGCTTACCAAACTCCGTTAGTCCTCCAGGAGGTATCCCAGCATACACTGCAACCGAAAACCATGGGTGCCGCCATTGCAGCCGATGCGCCTCCCAAACCCCATTGGCTGGCTCAGTCAGTGGGCGGAACACAGAAGCCTCAGGCAAAGAGGCAGCCAGGAGGAACGGCAGCACCAATACAATAGTCATACCCTGCGCCAAGCACTGCAATTCCAACATTGGCACCCCCCCCCAGCCCCCAACCCCCCCCCACCTCCCTCCTAGAGCATCTTCCGCACACACAGGAAAGAAGGCAAGAGTGGGGTGGCGTTGAAAACTTTATTCAGCAGGGAGACCAGACATGGGCAATAAGGCACATGGGCACCACTATGCCAGGGCAGAACCTACGGAGAGGACAGTTGCCCCCGGGAAGGGAGGCGGCGGCTGGAAGGCACAGCAGTGAAGAGGGGATGGCCAACGCCACACCCCCAGGGAGCCAAGCACAGAACGTGCCAAGGGGATGTGGTGGAGAGGGGCGGCACGCCAGGGAGAGATGCCAGTCCACAGATGGAACTACACAGCCGACACTCACAGGGGGTGGGGGTAGCACAGCCAGATCCTGGCACTGATACTTTCACGTACCCGGGATGCTTCCGCACGGCCGTGACGCTCCCCAACGGGGTTCTCAGGGCCCGGCAAAGGCTCGCTGTCCAGCCGTGTTGGGCGGATGGGGGGGGCTCTCTGGTCGCCACTTCCCCTGCCCTCGTCCTTCTGGGTGATGCGAGGGTGAGGTGGCGGTGCAGTGGGAGGCTACTTTGGGTGGGTTGTTGTTCTTCCTCTTGGTGTGGGGGGGGCTGCCCCTTGTTCCTGGGCACCTGGGCTTCTTGCTTATTCCGTCCCCCCCTCCCCCCCTTTGCCCTAGTGCCCTTCTGGTGCGCTTCCCTTTCCGTTTGGGTGACTGACTGGGCACCCTGCGTGAGTGCTTGCAGGAGCTGGCCCCTTGTTGAGCTCTGTGCCCGCTGCCTGGTGGAGGTGGGTGTCCTGGTTGCTATGGCGGCAATACCAGCAATCTGTTGCAACCGCGCCTGAGCGACCGACCGCTTTCTGCCGCTCTTGCCGCTCTTGCCGCTCTCCTCTTTTGCGTTAACGTACTCACCTCAGTTGTTTAACCCACGCACCTCTAGAGGCTGAATTCGGACAACACGTTAGTCAATTGACAAACTTTTAAACAACTTGCAAGTGAGTTGTTTAACTCCGTTGTTTAAATCTCCCGCTTAACCAACTGTGGGTTGTCTATCCGTTGTGTGGCTGAATTCGGACGACACGTTGAAGTAACCAACTGACGGTTGTTTAATTAAACAACCGTTGCTTAACGTGTTGTCCGAATTGAGCCATTAACTCTGTTCCCACCAAGCTCTTACAATTCCAGGATCTCTCTTTCTTGCTCTCTCCCACCTGTCATAAAGTGGTTGTTTATACTGCTCTTTGACTGACATGGCAGTGTCCTTCTGACTCTCCCATTCCAGGTACTCCACATGGTGCGGAATGCCAAGCTGGTGGGGCAGTCCATCATTGCCTACCTCCAGAAGAAGGGCTATCCAGAAGTCGCCCTACACTTTGTGAAAGACGAGAAGACACGGTTCAGCTTGGCTCTTGAATGCGGCAACATTGAGGTGAGACTTGGTGCCCATCTCCAAGAATGACTTGGCTATAGCCTTAAGAGCCAGAGGGACCCTGTGCGGGCTTCTAGAGTACTTTTTCCACCAACACAATTGGCCCATTGATGATAAGCAAGAGTTCCTGGCTTACTGATGCATGCAGCCATTCACTTCTGTCTTGCTGCTCATACCAGTGGATAAGCAAATCAGAAATGGAAGGCTTAGGATCCTGGCTCATTTTCCAATAAGCCAGATTCCTCAGCCAACAACAAACCTTGGCTTGTTGTTGGCTTGTGATCCTGGCCTGTTTGGGAGTAATGATGTAATGCTATGCTATCCATTTCTGGTTCTTTTGCCTCCTCGCGCAAGTAAGAGGAGAAAAGTAGGAGCAAACACGCTGCGTGCCCCAGCCTGCTGCTCATCCACAGTAAGCCAGGATAAGTCAGGAGTCCTGGCTTATTGTGATGTACAAATGCAGCCAGCTAGTAACAAACAGATTCTTCAGTTACACAGATCTGTATTTCAATTGCAGCATTTTACCTTTTTTTTAAAGTGCAAACTTTGTCTTTTCTTAAATTTCCCCCCTCACATTTGACATGAGGCACAAGGAGGTAGTAAATCCCTCTCTCTCTCCCTCTCCCTGCCTATTGTTCAGTGTTGGTTCCTTGGGAACCTGATTTGCGTGAACTCCGTATACAGGGGTGGGAAACACATCTCTCTGCCTGAGGTCTTGGGGAGGTCTGGAGGAGCTGGTGGTCTATTTGGTGCCAGGGCCACTTCCTATGTTCATCCGAGGCTTTTGTGTTTTCTTTTCTCCCCCCTGTGCCCCCGTTAGATTGCCCTGGAGGCAGCCAAGGCCCTGGATGACAGGAACTGCTGGGAGAAACTGGGAGAAGTGGCCTTGCTCCAGGGGAACCACCAGGTTGTGGAGATGTGCTACCAGCGCACCAAGAACTTCGACAAGCTCTCCTTCCTCTACCTGATTACGGGCAATTTGGAGAAGCTGCGCAAGATGATGAAGATAGGTTGGTCTTGAGGGTGGGGTGGGGATTCCAGCTCATCATGTTTAAAAACAGCTTTATGGCGTGAGCCACCCTGAGAATCGTTTGTTATAAGGTAGCACATCAGCATCAATAAATGCCATTCGAACATAGTTGTTTGTTTGTTTGTTTGTTTGCTTGTTAGTATTAAATTTATATACTTCCAGATGCCGTCAGGGGGGCTTGCAATTATCACCCCCACCCCCAAAAAAACATAATAAAATAACCAAAACAATGAATATCAATGAAGATGCTGAAGTGTTAAAAATATTTGGAGAGGTTTTTGCAGGCCATTAATCCAGTTCCCTGCTCAGTGCTGAAGGACAAGAAGGGGCAGAATGTATAGTTGTAGGAGCTTTTTGCCTTCTTGCAAATTAGGAGAGGGGAGGTTTGTAGTAGCAGGCCGGAATGACGCAGCCCTCTGAAAAAGCAGCTGGCTAATGCTTGCTTGGTGGAGGAATCGCAACTCCTGAGACGGAGGGAGGGGGTTTGGTGTAGGGGGTGACTCTCTTTTTTCCTTATCTTTCACTCTTGCAGCTGAGATCCGGAAGGACATGAGTGGTCACTACCAGAATGCCTTGTACCTGGGGGACGTAGCCGAGAGGGTGAGGATCCTGAAGAACTGCGGGCAGAGTGAGTAAAATGCAAACTCCAGGCTTGGGTTTCCCCGCCCCATGTTCCATCCGTTTCAGGGAGAACAGGGTGGCAGCTGGATGAACGGCTCCTCCAAGCTTGGCAAGGCTGCTGCAGAGCCCCTGCCCCTCATCCTGGCCTTTCCCTGCTTTGCTTGTCTTCTCAGAGTCCCTGGCCTACCTCACAGCTGCAACCCACGGCTTGGATGAGGAAGCTGAGAGCCTGAAAGAGACCTTTGACTCAGAAAAGGAAACGGTTAGTGCAGGACTGAGCATGGCGCTGTTGGCTGGCATTTTTTGCATCTTCTCTGACAAATGGTGTTGGGGGAGCGGTTGTCTGGAGGGGGGGCACATTGGCCCGAGTCTCTCAGGTCCAATGTTGAACCTCAGCCTCCATCTTAAAGCACTGCAGCTGACTCCAAGGTGCTGATGATGATGCCGTCGTGGCCCTCTCTGCCCTGGACATGGCCTGTCCCTGGGAGGAAACCACCAAAGGGCCACCTTGACACCTCCCCAAACACATGGCGTTGGGATGCAAAGCTTGCTCAAACTGCACCACATCACTCAATCTCACGCACGCCAGTCAGCGTGGGACACTGCTTAGCTCTCTGCACGAAGCTGCTAATCATTCCAGATCCTTTGTGCAAAGCTGCAATTGTGCTTGGCCTCTGGAGAAGTTGGAACCCCTCTTTGCACCACAAAAATTAAGCATTCTTTCTGCTCCCTCGGTCAGGATGCCCGTCTTGTCCAGGGTGCAGCTTATTATTATTATTATTATTAATTACATTTATATAGCGCCCCATAGCCAAAACTCTCTGGGCAGTTTACAGAATTTAAAAGAATGAACATTAAAAAGTCAATATACAAAATTTAAAACCACAGAACATAAAACAGCTGATATTTAAAACATGTTAAACTTTGAAGCCTGGCCACAAAGTCAGTTAAAATCTCAACTTAAGCTGTTAAAATGCCTGGGAGAAAAGAAAAGTTTTGACCTGGCGCCAAAAAGATAACAGTGTTGGCGCCAGGCAAGCCTCATCAGGGAGATCATTCCATAAAGTGATCCTGAGTTGAAATCCCAGCCTGGCTCCCTGCCCCATCTATCTGGGTTCCTCATTCCCAATGAAACCCCTCCTTCTTCTTGTGGGGTGTTTTCTGCCACCAGGCGTTCGCTATTGAGGTCCCAAAGTCTGCGAGGAATTTCAAAAGCTTTTCATTTCCTCCTCTTCCTTCAGATCCCAGACATTGACCCCAATGCCCAGTTGCTCCAGCCACCAGCTCCCATCATGCCTCTGGACACCAACTGGCCCCTGCTCACGGTCTCCAAGGGCTTCTTTGAAGGCTCAATTGCCAGCAAAGGTAAGGCATCCTCTGCCCGTCTTCCCCGCCTCAGACCCTGCAGGGCAATGGCCACGAGGTAGGGGAGCCCCAGTGCCTGGCTGCCATTGCCTGGCTGCCATTGCTGTTCTCTGCTCTGGAGATGAGCCACCAGCTGATGCTGTGCTTGTCTCTTGAGGATGCAACATCCCCAAGTGGGGCAAATGAGTGAACGTGTCCTTCCCTGCAGGTAAAGGAGGTGCGTTGGCTGCTGACATCGATATCGACACAGTGAGCACCGAAGGCTGGGGGGAGGATGCTGAGCTGCAGCTGGATGAAGGTGAGAGTGTGACGGTCCCAACCCAGGCAGCCCAGTCTGGACTAAAATCCCTGCCTGTGATTTGGTCCTATCCTGGTTTTGTCTTATTCAAATAGTGCACAATTTCAAAGGGGAGCAGCCATGATATTTAATTATCTATCCTAAGGGTGTTGAGTCTGCATTAGCACCTCCTCTGCTCTATCTTCAGACGGGCACAAACGGAGACTTCCAGCCCATTCCATCATGCCCCAAAACAGCATCTGTTTCTCTCTCACTGTCCTTTTTCTGCTATTTGTCCCCCCCCCCCCCCAACGTTCACCCTGAGGAGGAGTTCTGGGGAGTTAAAAAGCTTGTTCACTATGTGTGGGTTGGTCTTAATGTCCTACTGTTGCTTTTTAATTTCTTCTTTTAAAGCAGCAACACATCCACCTGCCGTTTCCATGTAGTTCTGGTTTAGTTAGTGAGTTAGTGTGTGAGTGTGTGCCTGTTGCCACCCTTTCTCCTCAACCGCTCCCCTCCCTTACAGATGGCTTTGTGGATGCCGGTGAAGGCTTTGGCGATGACCCCCTGGGGAAAGGCCACGAGGAAGGAGGTGGATGGGAGATTGAAGAGGACCTGGATCTTCCACCTGAACTGGTAAATTAACCCAAGGGACACAACTTAGTGGGGGAGTGCCTGCTTTGCACGCTGAAGTTCCCAGGTTCAATACCCAGAGCAGCTCCAAACAAAGCTGTGAAAAAAACCTGCCTGAAACCCTGGAGAGCTGCTACTGCCAGTCAGTGTTGACAATACTGGGCTGAATGGACTGAGGCTGAGGGGTCTGACTCAGTCTAAGGCAGCTTCACACGTTCCGGTCGTTAACTGGTGGAATTGACTGTGGTGGCTGTGATTGCTTTTTTTTTTTTACAGAAAGGACTTTATGCAGTTCGTATGAAGCTGCCAAGTGGGGATAATGGGAGTTGTAGTGCAACTCATCTGGAGTGGGGTAAATTGGGGAGGGCTGGTCAAACTTTTGCCCATGTTTCTGGCAGCAGGATCCCGGCCGAAAAAGTCTCATCCTCTACTTGCTTGTGATTCAGCATCCTTTTCACTGAAGGAGCCAATGAAAGTATGTGCTCTATCCCTGGTCTTGTAAAGGGCATATTACTTCATGGCTGTTGTTGTTATTTAAATATTTATTTGCTGCTCCGTATCTAAAGTAGGTTCCCGAGTGGTGAACATAGGAACAAAACAGTAAAAGATTAAAACAGTATATTAAAATTCTTCAATTTTAATAGAATACCAATAAAATCAGTGGCTGATCAGTTGAGGAATGCTTCGTGGAAAAGAACTGTTTTGAGGAGGCACCTAGCTGACCTCCAAGGGCAGGGAGTTCCAAAGAGAAGGGGCCACCACACTAAAGGCTCTTCTCCTGGTGGACTCTAATTGGGCCAAAGGTCCATGTGGAACCACCAGGAGCTTGCCCTCCAATGACCTCAGTGACCAGGCAGGTTGGTAAGGGAGAAGGCGCTTTCTCAGGTATCCTGGTCCCAAGTTGTTTAACCAGGATAGCTCAGTGGAACCTCCAACTGCATAGGCAGTCTACCTCTGACTATCTTCCTGCCCTGGAACATGGTTGCCAAAATAGCGTACCAGTAGGGAAAGCTCACAGGAGCTTATGGGGTCCGAGCTGGAGGGGATTGTGACCAAGAAAGGGATCTTGGGATTTGGGTGGACAGATGGATGAAAATGTTGACCTAGTGTGCGGCTGATGGGAAAAAGGCAAAATCTATGTTGGCCATCATTAGGAAAGAAACCAAAAATAGTCCTGCCAATTTCATAATGCCCTTAAGCAAACCTATGTGTGGCCACACGCCGAATGCTGTGTGCAGTTCTGGTCACTGCACCTAAAAGGAGGATATTATAGGTGCAGAAAAGAGCAACCGAACAACCAAGGGTCTGGAGCGGCTCTCCGACGAGGGAAGGTTACAACCGTTGAGCTGTATATCTTAGAAGAAAGATGACATGAGGGTGGAAGGGTCTGATAGAGCTGTATAAAAGTATTGTGGAGGAAGTGGATCGAGAGCAGTGTTTCTCCTTCTCCCCTAACACTAGAACCCAAAGGGTTCATCATCCAATGCAGCTGAATGGTGAGAGATTCGGGATAGATAAAAGGAAGGACTGTTTCATACAGTGCATAAACCAAGGGTTTTGCGGCCACAAGATGCAGTGATGGCCACCCATTTGGACAGCTTTAGGAGGGGATTAGACAAATTAATGGAAGAGGGAGACTGTGTCAGCGGCTACTGTTCATGATAGCTATAATGCTACCACTGGTATCAGAGGCAGTAGGCCGTTTGTCCGGAACGTGAGTGCAATCGCACCTTTCTGCTCATACCTTGCGTGCGTCTTGTTGGGCATCTGGTTGGCCACTCTGGGAACAGAACACTGAACTCGATAGGTCTTTGGTCTGATCCCGCACAGCTGCTCTTTCTGTTCTTACAAGGTTGGTGGTAGAAAGGCACAAAGCTGATCTAGTAATGCCACTGGTCATCCCTGACCCTGTTGTCTCATTGGCATCCTTTTTCCTGCTGCTAGGACGTCCCTGCTGGTCCCGCTGGGGAAGTGGAAGATGGCTTCTTTGTGCCCCCCACCAAAGGCACCAGTCCTGCACAGGTAGGAGGGGCGCAAGTACAGGTGCTGCAGGGCCCTTTGAAACAGGGCGGCAAGAGAGCAGATACTAGCGAGCCCAGCAAGGACCTGGGGAGAAGGGAGGGAGGGGCTTGAAAGCTCTCTTATTTCCTCCCCCTCAAATGTGTGACCGCTGCGCCTCGTATTTAAGGCAGCTGATAGCAATAACAACCACATGACAGAAGCACCATTTGAAAAGTATAGAAACAAAGAAAAGCACCAATTGGAGCTGCCTGTTGTGGGACACCATTTTTTTAAAAAAAACCAGGCACACTTGGGGTTGCGGGTGGTGGTGGTGTATGTGCGTCACCTGTCTGTTTTTAAATATGTTTGCTAGGGCTAGATCCTGCCTCACTGCATGGAGACAAGCAGGATTAGCTCCCTTGTCTGATCTGGTAGATTTTGCGGTTCTAATGGGGCCCTTCCTTTTCCTCTTAGGTCTGGTGTAACAACTCCCAGCTGCCGGTTGATCATGTCCTGGCTGGCTCTTTTGAGACAGCCATGAGGGTAAGTGGCCTGTGGGCGATTGATCCACGCTTGGGCTTGTGTGTAGCGTGCTGATCTTTGGGGGTGGGTCGGAAGTGGGGGTCGTCTTTTTTTTTTTTTTTTTTTGTCACGGTAATAGCTTTGTTCCCACCGAGCATTGCCTTCCCTGTAGAGGCGTGGGGCTTCTTTTTTAAGCTATCAACATGGACAATTGTGCTTGAAAATGGTCCACTTTGAACTCCTCCTCTGGGAGAGGCTCAGTTCTGATATTCCCTCCCCCCACCGCTCCTTAAGCAGGTAAAGCAACCACTCTTGATGTTAAAGGGTGTGGCACGCCAGCTCGCATTTTGAGAGCTGGGAGAGGAACTGAGGATCCGCAGAGTAGAGCTTGAAGCGGCTGGCTGCATCCAATGATGCCTTCATCTCCTCTCCTCCTCCCCTCTTCCCTTTTCTCTTCAGCTTCTCCATGACCAGGTGGGAGTGGCCACGTTTGGACCCTACAAGCAGCTCTTCCTGCAGACCTACGCCCGGGGGCGTACGACGTACCAGGCTCTTCCCAGCCTCCCCGCCATGTATGGATACCCCCATCGCAATTGGTATGTAGCAAGCTGGACACACTGTTCCTTCTGTGGGAACTGGTGGCTGCACGTAGCTGTGTGGGTCTCCTTCTCTTGCCACTTGCTTCCTAGGTTGCAAGCCAGAAATCTGGCCTCATCATTCCTTGCTGTTAGCTGCCTCCTTTGTTAGCTAATCCAGAGATGGGCCTGTGGTTAATCTCTAACACGAAGAGAAGAAACAAGGCCTTGGACTTCTCTGCAGCCTTCCAGAAGTTCTTCCAAGAAATCTTGTCTTGCTGGCAGCTCAGTAGTCTTTTTACTTTCATAGTAGCCCATTGTATGAGTGTTCTTTCCTCTCCATTGCTAGAAGGAATTATCTTGCATTCAGAACAAAATAGTAGCATTTGGAGTGGTGGAAGGAGGTGTGAATGAGAAATGCGGGTTGAGATGGGGTTGAGATGGCCTGTCAAAAGCCACTCGCTATTCTTAGAGATGCCACCATCAGGTCCTGCTTGTAAGTCTCCTTTCTAACCTCATCAAGAGAGATGATGATGATGATATTTATTTATATCCTGTCTTTTTCCCAATACTGGGACAGAATTAACTTCATCCAGATGCATCAAATAACTGACAGTTCTATTGCATTATTCTTAAAAACTTCTAACAATAAATAAATGTAAGAGAAAAGCCAGTAACCCAGTCAATTAAAGCTCTAGTGTTTACTATACTGCAGATGCTTCCACCAAGGGAAGGAAGAAGGTAGATGGGGCTCCACTGATAGTTCTCTGGTTAATTTGCAGCTGATCATCAAAAGTTTCTGACTCCCAATAGTTTTAAAAACAGTAGCAATAACAAAAATCCCTTCCTAATTTAGGCTTCTGAAATCAAGAAACCTTGGTGACAACGAGGGGTGGCTTTGCGTAAGGAAAGGGTTTGTGTGCTCGCTCCAGTTCGGTTACTGAAAACAAATTATTGAACCGGGCATGGATTCAGATGCATGTCTTGTCCTGCAATCTCCATTTAAATGTTCTTTGGAGTAAACGTCATAATGATCCAGTTCGCACGCAATGGCAGCAAGCCGTCTGTTAATGAATCATGGGTTAATTAGAGATGCCACCATCAAGTCCTAATTACAGTTAGACTTGATTTGGGGTTAGGAACATTGGAAGCTGGCATATGCTGAGTCAGACCATGGATCCATCTAGCCCAGTATTGTTGATGCTGACTAGTAGTGGCTCTCCAGGTTTCTGGCAGGATTCTTTCCCCGCCCCATCTGGAGATGCTGGGAGCCAAACCTGGGACCTTCTGCACGCAAAGCATGAGCTCTGCCTTTGAGCCACTGCCTTCTCCTACTTGATTTACAATTAGTAGTTTGGTTAACTGTGGGTTGTTTAACCCACAATTGGTGTCAAGATTTGGACATCACATAGCAGCACCCAACTGGGGGTTGAATATTCAAAAAGGCTGTGGAACGCACCAGGAACATATTGCAGCAAATTATGGGTTAATTAACCTATGATTTGCCACCATTACCTCCGAACAGCCCTCACATAAGCAAATGTGTCTAACGAAGAGCCAACAGGTTTTTTATAAGTGAAGCTAGCATTGGGAAGTCATGATTTTGAGTGAAGGATTGGTGAGGGGTGGATGTGTGTGTGTGTTTCAGTGTGTTTCACTGGCTGTTTCATTCTGTTCAAAGTAACTTTCCCCCTCAAGCTGCTTTTTCCTGCATGGGGTTCCACAAACGTGATGTGGGAGGATGACTAAGCAGAACAATGAGCCAACCAAGAAATAATTAAATTTGATTCCCATGTTCAAGATTGCAGGTTTCTGAGGCAGCTTTTTCATTTTAAAAATCCTCCTTGGTTCTGTAATTTCCATATATATGTACAGCTCGCCACTTTTATGTACACCCAGCCTCGGACTGGAGAGCCAGGATGGTGTAATGGTTAGAGTATCAAACTAGAGGCAGAGAGACCTGAGTTCACAGCCCGCACTTAGTCATTAAGCTAGGGAGACCCATTGGAAAGGAGGACAGGGCTCCCGTACCTTTAACAGTTGTATTGAAAAGGGAATTTCAGCAGAGGTCATTTGTATGCATGCGGCACCTGGTGAAATTCCCTTTTCATCGCAACAGTTAAAGCTGCAGAAACTATACTAGGGTGACCAGATGCAAAAGAGAGCAGGGCTCTTACAGCTTTAACTGTTGTGATGAAGAGGGAACTTCACTAGGTGCTGCATGCATACAAATGACACCTGCCGAAATTCCCCTTTCAATACAACTGTTAAAGATACAGGAGCCCGGTCCTCCTTTCCTAATTAAGCTCTCATAGTATGACCTGGGGAGGGAGCCTAGTCCAGAGGTGAAAAAATGGAGAGAGAAGCAGTTCTTGGAATGCTGAAATTCTTTATTATTATACGCCCAATGCGTTTCTTTAGGAGTCCTTCATCAGGAGGTTGATAAGATAGGTCTACAGAAGTTTCTTAACAAAATGATAGTGTCTCTTAGTCGCCAGTGAACATCACGAGAGACTATCATTTTGTTAAGAAACTTCTGCAGACCAATCTTATCAACCCCCTGATGAAGGCCTTCTAAGTAAAACCTTACACGCTGAAACGCGTTGGGTGTATAATAATTAAGTATTTCAGCATTCAGAGAACTGCTTCTCTCTCCTTTTTTTGACTTTAGTGGATGCTCTCCTCCCTTTGGTTTTTTGTTTCTAGTCCAGGGTGGGCAGGAGTCAGGCTTGCAGAATCTCCTTCATTCTTTTTACTACGGTTCTGAGATCCACCAACTGTACCTTAGTACAAAATGGAGGCTTAGAATGAAAGAATTCAGGGCCCAGGAGTTTGTTTTGAGAACCAGAACTGAAAGGGGCTCACAGTCGTTGCACACACAAATCCACTCTTGTTTCCCCCAAGCTTTCCCCCCCCCCTCCCGGTCTCAGTAGCATAATTTAGGGCAGGGTGGTGGAAGTTGTTTTGTTGCTTCTACTGCAAGTGCAGAAATCCTTGTCGGTCTATTGCTAATCACCCAGAGAGCTTCCTTCTTTCTGCCTCTGGTTTTATCTACCTCATGGGGTGGATGAGGAGGAGAGAACCCTTAAAGGAAAGGTGGGTTATAGAAGCAGTGCTTCTATATAAAACAGTGCTTGGGGCTGCTTTTGAAAGATCCTTCACCACACTGGGTCTCTCCCTCAGCTTTTCCTCAGGTACCCATCAGTTTGTTCTTTATCCCCCACCACAAATGGATGCAACCTGGAGAGGCACGAAAAGTAGTCTTTGCCTCTTTGAATTGGCATGGCTGTTTCGATGTTGAGAGTTCCAGCTGGGAAATCTGATTGGAGGATCTGTGCTGTAAATTTAGAAAGGCTGAGGTGATTCAGCCCCCCTCCCTTGCCCCCCACCCAAGCCCTTCCAGCAGGCCAGCCACTGCAGAAGCTTCTGGGAAAGAGCTGAGGCTCAAGCGCGTGCCGTGGAGCCCTGTTCTCACCCTCCCTGGTTTCCTCCCCACCCCAGGAAGGAGGCTAGCTTGAAAAACGCCCTCCCAGCAGTAGGCCTGAAACTGAACGACCTGATCCAGCGCCTGCAGCTTTGCTACCAGCTCACCACAGCAGGCAAGTTTGAGGAGGCGGTGGAGAAGTTCCGCTCCATCCTCCTGAGCGTACCACTGCTGGTGGTGGACAACAAGCAGGAGATTGCCGAGGTGAGTGACTCCGTCTCTCTGGCCGTGGGGTCCAGGGTGGGCTGAGCCCGCTTGCGTGCTCCAGCTCAGGGCTGCCTACAAAAGACGAGGCGTTCTTGTATGTCTGCCATGAGAAGGGATGACAGGCCAGGTGGATCCCTGCCTTGAGTAGGGGGTTGGACTTGATGGCCTTAGAGGCCCCTTCCAGCTCTACTGTTCTACGATTCTATGAGTACTTGCAGTACTAAAACAAGGCCCCCAAATCCTGCATTAGGTCTCATTTCATCCTACCTTTTCAATCAGTTGTGCACAGCAATTGCATTGGTATGTCATTGCATTCCCCCCCTTGGTACTGAAGGATTCAACTCTGTGCAAAGTTATGGGGTACATGGATGGTCCCACCCCCAAGAGCTGGTCTCTCACCCCCCACATATGGTTCTGTTTCTGAGGCTTCACAAAGCAGTGCCCCAATTGTTACATCTCCCTTCTGAGCCAACAAGCACTAGGGGAACCTGCTGGCTGAATTGCTTTTCCCTTATGTTTGCAGGCCCAGCAGCTGATCGCCATCTGCCGGGAATACATCGTGGGGCTGTCGATGGAGATTGAAAGGAAGAAGCTGCCCAAGGAGACACTGGAGGAGCAAAAGCGCATCTGCGAGGTAGGGCCGCCCCCCTCTGTTGCCCGGCAGCCCTGGCTGCGCATTTTGGCTTTGTGGCCTTGGTGTGGAAACGGGAAAGTGGGGGTGTAGAACCCTTGTGCCATTGGGCAGGAAGGGGGTCACCTTAAGTCTGTTGTCATCTGCCCTCATTCCATGGAATCCCTGTCTCTTTCTCTCTCTCTCTCTCTCTCTCTCTCTCTCTCTCTCTCTCCCCCCCCCCCCCCGAAGTGCATCCAGGCCTGTAAATCTCTTGTTTAAGAAAAGAACATCCATCGTGTCAGGGGCTAGTTGAGCATTCCTGGCAAGAGCCCCAGCAGCCAGTAGTCCACTGATAAGCCTGCAGTCTGCCCACCCTGTCTCCTAAGGAACCCTGGCTTAGCACCTCCACCACCTGATATGTGGGGCAGGAGATACGTGGGAGTGAGAGCCGGAGCATTTCCTTTGGGGTGCCCTGTTCACTGGGGGATGCCGCACTCGGGACTTCAGCCCCAAAGTCCAGTCCTAACAGCACTACTATGTACATATATGTGTCAGACAGTCCATCCAACCTGTTACTGTGACTGGTAGGGACTGCCCTTCTCCCTAAATCCTTGAGCTGGAGACCTTGCCAGAGGTTGAACCTGAGGTCCTTCTTCCACTGAGCTGTGGGCCCCTCCTGTGCAAATGCTCGGTGCCCTCCGCCTAGCCCACTCCCCTCTGCAGCAATGTGTTTCTGCCCCACAGATGGCTGCCTACTTCACCCATTCCAACCTGCAGCCCGTCCACATGATCCTAGTCCTCCGCACCGCCCTCAACCTCTTCTTCAAGCTCAAGAACTTCAAGACGGCTGCCACCTTCGCTCGCCGCCTCCTGGAACTTGGCCCCAAGCCCGAAGTGGCGCAGCAGGTGAGCAGGATGGAGAGAGGTGGGGTGCAGGTTCCCTTTAGTGCTGTTCTTTCCACATCTGAGACCTTCCTGGGAAAAATCTCCTGCCTGGCAATGCAGAGAGCCAGGTGCAAGACTCCAGGGCTAGCTGGAACGGATGTTAACTTGGCTCAGTAGAAAACATCCTGCAGATTCTTAGTATGAACTGCAGGGGCTATCTGAGGTGGTGCATGCACCTCGAGGGCCAGTGCAATGTAGTGGATAAAGTGCTAGACCTGGATTTGGGTACACCCGAGTTCCCATCCCCACGTGAGAGTGTTCTTGAGCCCAAAGATGCTCTTAAGTGGGGTTTTCCCAGTTCAAATCCCCGCTTGATTCCCAGTCACTCTTTCTCCTCCCATCTTTTGTGAAGATCAAATAGGGGAAGGAGGAACGATGTGTGTCATCCAATGAATTCCCTGGAGGTAGTTTGAAAACAAGTCATCCAACGGTAACACACTCAGGAGTCGAGCGCTTTCTGCAAGTTCTTTAAGATTCGATGCAACAGGTTTATTCAGGCGAGATCTGCCAATAGTTGTTCAAAAGCCACCTCCCCCTTCAGAGGTGCTGTCCCAAGTGCAGGGCACCAGCAGCAGGAGTCATCGCCTTTGTGTTCCTCTTCTGATCTTCCAATCTTCCGGAAGCATCTGGCTGGGTCCTCTTGGTAAGAGCAAGGAAGACAAGAGGAACCTTTTATCTGATCCAGCAAGACTGAGCATAACTCTCTTTTTCCAAACTTGCAGGCTGTTACCCTGACCGGAAAGGCTTGTCCTTTTTTTATATTTTATATTTATATTTTGGAGTGTAATAACCCCGCATGGAGGTTCCAGGATAGGCACAACTAGCAGCCTGATCCTTTAGCACGAGATGTCCTTCCCCTTGCTAAGAATGTCTCTGAGCAAAGAGGCCTTGCCCAGACCTGGCTGGGCCTCCTTCGCTTCCTCAGTTGGCATTACTGCACATTCAAAGCGGGCTCTCCTCCTCCATTCTCCCCCCCCATCCCTTTACAAGATACCTCCAGGAACCACCTGGAGGATCAGGTCTTCCCAGGTGATGGATGGGTCAGCTTGAATTTCCCCCTCTGGGAGTTGCCCAGCCTCCATAGAAATGCCTTTGTTTGTGAAACCTTTTTGTCTTCAGACAGCTGGCAAAAAGTCAAGCCTTGGAGCCTGCCTGGTTGTAGAGCCCTAGGTGGAAATCAGTATACAGGGGAATCAACAGCTAGCTGGCCACAGCGTGAACAGAGTACTGGATTAGATAGACCCTTGGTCTGATCCAGCCTCAGGGCTCTTCTGATGTTCTTATATCCTTATGTACTCTTGGAAAGCAGAGTCGGTTTTAGCTCTTCCACCTACTCTGAAGTTGGCCTTGCCCAACACACCTAGACGACTCCATGATATGAGGAGTTCAGCGGAAGCTCTGGAAAGGGGGCCTCTCCTTCTCCATAAGTGCACAAGCCTGGATCCTCACGTGTCCAAGACAAGAGTTGTTTTTCACCTGAGTGGTGGCAGCTCCACCTCTGAAGGGTGCCACAAAGTGGGGGGGGGGGGATCTTGCCGCCATTCGTACCATGCAGAGTTGGGGGTGCAGACTCCTGCTTGGCACAGCCCTGGGCCCTTCTCCATTCTTCACCCCACGCCAGACGCTCCGCAAACCCTGATGAAATTGCAGACTGGGTGGGGAGACAGAGCGGTGGCCTGTAGCTGGGTCCCAAGAGTTTGCATGGGGGGATGGGGGAGGTGTAATCCTTACAGCATTGGTGGAAGTGCAGCCCCTTCCCCGGCTCATGCCAAAGAGCTCGAGAAGGAAATGGCCCCTTTGGACTCCGGGGTCCTCTTACCTTGTGCCTCTCGGCTGCTGCTCACTTCCTCCTACCCTCCCCCCTCTCCAGACCCGCAAGGTCCTGACTGCCTGCGAGAAGAACCCCACCGACGCCTACCAGCTCAACTACGACATGCACAACCCCTTCGATATCTGTGCCGCCTCCTACCGGCCCATCTACCGGGGCAAGCCGGTGGAGAAGTGCCCACTCAGTGGGGCTTGCTACAGTCCCGAATTCCACAGCCAGACTTGCAGAGTCACAACTGTAAGTGCTCCGTCGCCCGTCGCCCCCCCTCCCCCCCGGGCAGCCTCTCCCATGAGGTCCGTGAGCCCAGGATGAGAAGGCAGGGTGTGTGCCATGGCTAGGCGCTGTCTTTCGAGAGAGGCCAGCTCAAGCCCGGCCATATGCATGCGGTGGAATGGAGCGGTTGGGTGGATTGTGCCACCCTTGACTGTGGGGAGGGGCAGCCTCTTTACATTCCCCCATGTAAAACAGCGACCTGCGAATGAATAAATTTTAAAAACGAGCACTTCGGGGAAAGTGACCGATAGGCCACCTGGCTCCCTGCTGTGCTAGTTTTCTCCTGGCATGGAGGGTTAAAAATCGCACCCTCTGCTTGCAGTCTGAAATGGCTCAGAATGCTACCATCTCCTTCAGCAGCATGTCCACAGCAGGCCTCCACTTCCTATTGTAGGACAAGGAGTTTCGTCGCACTCTTCCTCCAGCAGGCAGTCCGAACCTCCGAGGTTCTGTGTGACCTCTGGGGCCTGGAGGAGGGAGGGAGGGGGGTTCTCCCCGATAAGGGCATGGGCTACCAAACTACCTCCCCTCCCCCAGATTAGTGAGACACTAAACACATCCCCTTTGGTCATCCAGGTGACGGAAATCGGCAAGGACGTCATTGGCTTGAGAATCAGCCCTCTGCAATTCCGCTGAAGTTGCGCGGTGACCAAGCAGCTTTCCTCACATGCACACCCAGTCAACTTTTCCCCCAGTTCTTCCTTCAATTTCTTTTTGTCATTGATCCTCTGGTATGTCCCTCTTTCCCTTTCCATCCCAATGCTCAGCATGTTCCCTGTGCAGCTGCTCAGATGAAACTCTAGGCCTCAGTCCTCAGGCACAGCCTGGTTGCTCATGGTATGGCAGGCACAGGCCGTGTCTGGCCGCCGTGCCTCCCTCCACCCCTTCTGGCTGCTGCTTCCATGAGCGTCGGTGTATTGGACATGCTGCTCCCAGAGTCCCACCTCCTTCCACTGACTCAGTCCAGGTTTCCTGGGCGTTTCTTGGGGATCAAGGCTGGAAGAAGCTGCTGGAGCATGGAAGGATGAGGAGCTGCACGTGGGGGCTTGGAGGGTCCTTATTAAAACATCTCGTGTGACTGTGCTGGAGTGAAATGCTGAAGGCACTCAAACCCCACTGCATCTTTTTGTATTCCCCCCCCCCCCCCCATGCCCTCCTCCTCCATATCTCCTTGTTTTCTTAGTTACACTTAATAAAGTGATGTTACTCCATGGGGGAAAAAAGAAGAATCTGCTGTATTCTTTGAATTTAGAGGTCTTCTGTCGACACACGAGAAGGAACACAGATCTTGGCAAATGGGGAAGGAAGCGTCTTGCCAGCCAGTGCCTAGAGCAGACCATGGGCCGTGGGCTCTTTGCAAGGGGAACCCAGAAGTGTAGGCCTAAATGGGGCTCAACACCTGGGTGAGACATTCTCAGGACATGTAGAGATTGTTCCCTCAGAAATCTGTAGCGACAACTGCCTGCCTTCCATTCATGTCATGCTCACTTGCCTTGCATTGTCCTCTAGTGGGGATTTGACCATTTTGGGGAGTGTGTGTATAGGGGAGATAAAATGGAGTGGAAGCAGGTTTCAGGACAAATAGGGTTGTTCCTGGCAGTCCTAGCAGCTCGTTTTGGGAAGTGGCCACTAGAGGATGAAAGACTCCCTTGGAAAGATTCACCGGCTAAATTCAGGCTATACATTAGTCAACAGTGGATTATTTAATTAACCGTTGCTTAAATTATTATTATTATTATTATTATTTACATTTATATACCATCCCATAGCCAAAGTTCTCTGAGCGGTTTAGAAAAATTAAAACTTTGAACATTAAAAATAGATATATAAAATTTTAAACCATAAAAGCATAAAAACAGACAACACATAAAGACAACTGTGAACTCTCAGCCAGGCCTAAATATAGTTCTGGGGTCAATTAAAAACTCAGCATATGCTGTTAAATGCCTGGGAGCATAGCCTTGACCTGGCACTGAAAAGCTAACAATGTTGGCGCTGGGGAGTTCATTCCATAATTGGAGCCACTACTGAAAAGGCCCTCTCCCTTTTGCCATCCTCCGAGCTTCTCTAGGCACCTGGAGGAGGAACTTCAATGATAAATAGTCCCCTGTTGACTAACCATCTCTCAGGTATATTTTAAGGTGGATTCCTGCATTGAGCAGGGGGTTGGACTCGATGGCCTTATAGGCACCTTTCAACTCTACTATTCTCTGATTCTATGTGCTTGTGTGTGTGTACGAGTGTGCGTGGGGGGTGTCAGTGGACATGTGTAGGATGCGTGTACTGTCTGAATGCATGTATGCATGTAAGATGCGTGTCAGGGGGAAATGGACATGTTTTGGGGGATTTCTTCAACACTTGCCAGTGTTTCAAAGAAGTGTGATGTGTGAAGGGAGGAGGGGTTTCACTCCTCCTCCCTACCAGGTAGGCTTAGGACTCACAGTCTGATATCCTGAAGCCCACCTCCCCAGCTTGATGCCAAGTGGCCCACGCCGGCCTCTGGAAATAACCACACACGTTAAAGGGGTGAAACAATTAATTAAAATACCAACTTAAAATCTACTTGACATAAGGCTTCAGCCAGACAGTTAACCGTAAAAGCACGAGCAAGGGATGATGAGGGGGCAAGGGGGGATTGGGAGTAGGATAAGAACTGAGGTAAAGTTAGCAGTGCAATAAACCAATTAACCCCTCTAAATCACACCCAAAGGTGGCAAGTCTTTCCTTGGAATGAACCAGTCACCTAGGGTGCCTCTACAAGAGCGATTTAAAGCTCTTTCAAGGCGCATTAAAAAAATTACCTCTACAAGAGCGGAGTGCAAATCGGGGGTTGAGGCGCGTTTTTTCTCCGATTATGCGCATTATTGAATGTGCATTAAATAGCTAGTTTTTTTCTCTCCGCGGCAGTTAAAGCGCATTTTGACCATGTAAACAAGCGATTCTCCGCATTTCAGCCACTTTAAGGTGCGTTTCATACTGCCGGTTATGCGCTTCACCACCTGTTGTTTACAGGATTTAGGCGTAAAAGCGATTGTGAGAAGACGCACATAATCGGAGAACTAGGCGTCAAACCGAATTCTTGTAGAGGGGACCTAAAATATTAAACCTATCTAACTTCCCAAGCCGTTACCTCGCTGGTCAGGGAACTCTTCATGCACATCCAGAAAAGATGGCTTCCCAACCTGTTGCTATACTATTTATCTCTTTTGGGCCGGCAGGTACTGTGGCTGGTTTAGGCCAATCCCTAGCCTTCCTGCCTTCTTGCTCTCTCCTAGCCTTCCCTTCGAGCAGCACTTTCCCACAACTGAAACCTCTCACTGTCCTCTTCTCACTAGTCGCCCTGTCCGTTAGAACTTGTTTGTTCAGAATTCTTCTCCCAGCCAAGAGGCCCCAGTCCTGCAAAGTAGGCCAGATCTCACCTCTTAGCCAGACTGTAGCCATATTGGTTCCTTCTTCACATGATGTAGTAGTGATGAAGGAGTTCAATTTCCCCTATACCTTTTGGGAGACAAATTCTGTCAAAATGGCCCCTCCAAGAAATTCCTGACATGTGATATGACAAAGAAAAGGCCAAAGTGCTCAATTCCTACATTGGCTCAGTCTTCTCCCAAAAGTGGGTCTATGACCCCCCCTGGAAAAAGTGAAGTACAAGTTGTTGGGGCAGGATTGCAGTTTGGGATTGATAAACAATTGGTCAAGGAAAACCTAATTTCTTTGAACGAGTTCAAGTGTCCAGGGGTCAACAAACTGTATCCTAGAGTAATAAAGGACCTGGCAGAAAAACTCTCAGAACCACTGTCTATTATCTTTATGAAGTGCCGGACGACTGGAGGAGGGCTAATGTTGTCCCTATCTTCAAAAAGGGCAAAAAGGAGGAGCCTGGGAACTACAGACTAGTCAGTCTGACGTCCATTCCTGGGAAATGTTTGGAGCAGATTATAAAGAAGTCAATCTGTAAGTACCTTGAAAACAATGCAGTGATTAATAGAAGCCAGCATGGATTTGTCAAGAACAAATCCTGTCAGACTAATCTAATCTCATTCTTTAATTGGGTAACCTCCCTTGTGGACTGTGGGAATGCTGTGGATATAGTATATCTTGACTTCAGCAAAGTTTTTGACAAAGTGCCTCATGACATTCTGATTAGCAAACTAGCTAAAAGTGGGCAAGATGGAACAACTATTGGGTGGATCCACAGTTGACTACAGAATCGGACTCAAAGAGTGCTTATCTATGGTACCTTTTCACACTGGGGGGAGGTAACGAGTGGGGTACCGCAGGGCTCAGTCCTGGGTCCAGTGCTCTTCAACATTTTTATTAATGACTTGAATGAGGAGGTGCAGGGAATGCCTATCAAATTTGCTGATGATACAAGATTGGGTGGGATAACTAATACCCTGGAAGACAGAAACAAACTCCAAAGTGATCTTGATAGACTGGAGCGCTGGACTGAAAACAACAGAATGAAATTTAATAGGGATAAATGCCAAGTTCTACACCTAGGAAAAAGAAACCAAATGCACAGTTACAAGATGGGGGATACTTGGCTCAGCAATACTACAAGCGAGAAGGATCTTGGAATTGTTGTAGTTCACAAGCTGAATATGAGCTAACAGTGTGATGTGGCTGCAAAAAAGCAAATGCTATTTTGGGCTGCATTAGTAGAAGGATAGCTTCCAAATCGGGCGAGGTACTGGTTCCCCTCTATTCAGCACTGGTTAGGCCCCATCTTGAGTACTATGACCAGTTCTGGGCCCCACACTTCAGGAAGGATGCAGACAATCTGGAGCATGTTCAGAGGAGGGCAAAGAGGATGATTAGGGGTCTGGAAACAAAGCCCTATGAGGCGAGACTGAAAGATATAAACTCTACAGGAAGGACAGGGAAGGGTGTACTGGGAGCGGCATTGCTCTGTACATCAAAGAAGGCATTGTGTCAAGTAGACTAGACCACCTAAATGGGGCAGACTCCCATTTCGTCTTTGCTGGACTTGACTTTTCACACTGGGGGTGCAGAGATGTTGGATGAACGACATGGCAACTTGAGCTAAATCCTCGTCCCCCAGTGCAAAAGCTAATCAACAATAGGCTGACCAGATAAAATCCAGGTCAGGGCTCATGCAACTTTAACCGTTGTAGAGAAAAGGGAATTTCAGCCAGGGTCATTTGTATGCAATTAGTTCCTGGTGAAATTCCCTCTTCATCACAACAGTTAAAGGTGCAGGCACTATACTAGAGTGACCAGATACAAAAGAAGGCAGGGCCCCTGCACCTTTAACTGTTGTGATGAAGAGGGAATTTTACCAGGAACTAATTGCATACAAATGACACTGGCTGAAATTCCCTTTTCTCTACAACGGTTAAAGTTACATGAGCCCTGACCTGGATTTTATCTGGCCAGCCTAATCAACAACAAGCAAAGCGTGGTAAACATAAACATTGGAAAGTGAAAGGGTATATGCACTAGGGCACAAGAAAGGAACATAAAGGCCTACTCTGGAGTTAACAAAGACACAGGCTGGTTTCACATGACACATTAGGCAACGGAGGGGGAAATAGCGTACTGACCATGCATTAGGTAGGCGGTGCTCCCCACACAACATGTTGCTACCGCGTCCATTGAGTAGGTGAAAGTTTCGGCGTCTATCTTGGCTGCAGCATCTCCTCCCTCCCACCCCCTCAGTCCTCCAGCCATATACCAGTATGCATTGCAAATTCTGCCGGCTGTATCAGAGCAGCCGGTGGTTTTCTGCTGCTCCGGCCGGCAGAACTCTATGTCCAAATGGAATAGTCCACGGAAGGAGAGGAGTTGGTTTTGGACAACACTTTAAACAATGGAGTTTGGGATAAACAACGTGCAAGAGAGATAAATTCCATAATTGAATACCACAGAGAAAATGAGATCTAAAGTTTTGTTTGATATTAGTGATTTACAAAAAAAAGAGAAAAAGTTCTCCATAAAATATTAGTTCCATCACTTCCTCTGGTTGAATCCATTCCAAAATTCACAAAACAAGAGAAAAGCAAATTGAGACAAATTGGAGCAGTATCCACTAAACAAAAGAAATGGATCCTACCAGATAGAAAACAAATAGTAAAGAAGCAGATCATGTGAGTAATTATAGTTATATTACATCAAGAGAGCCACTGGGGGAACTTAAACACTATAGATGTGTAACAATGTACATGGTAGCAAAACAGATCTGTGAAAAGCGTATAATATGTCAGAAAACTAACGAAAAGCATGCTTAATAAAACAGTTCTATCACTCTCCGGACGCAGAGAAAGAGTCATGAGTAATTAGCTTTTGTATGTGATTAACCCCTTTTAGTGTAGAGTTGATGAAAGAATCTTGTGTTATATGTATATGTGTGTCTTTTTATGTGGCCACATGTTTCATGTTAAAGAGTTTCAAGAGCAAAAATCTCTGAATTTCCGTTGTTTGAATTTTGTTGGGATTAATGAAATGAGAAGAGAAAGAATTTAAGCTGTATACTTGTGTTATTTGTGTCATATTGTAAGACTTTCAGTCTCTGAGCAGGAGAGCTGAGAAGAAGCAGGCTGAAGGCAGACAGGAAGTTGGGGGGGGGGGGGAAACAGGGCAAAGCTAAGGAGAAGTTGATTGGTTCCTAGCTGACACAGGAATTAATGTATATTGTTGTCTGTTAACAAGACTGAAATAGCTGAATGCTGAGATATGAAATACTTCCTGCAGATTGTTTTTCTGTTCCTCTATCCAAATAAATAGACTATTGTTGGCATTTTTGTCTGTGACAGATACCCTTGACCCCTCGTGGCAGACTGTGCCTTACCTGGGAGGAGAACTCCTGTGCAAATTAAATGCCTCAGTCCAACCCTGGACAGCCTTTTCTCTCCTTGAAGGCTGTGTTTCTTGGGGTACATCCCAGACTGGGTTTATTTATTATTTATTTTATTTATTACATTTGTATACCGCCCCATAGCCGAAGCTCTCTGGGCGGTTTACATAGGATTAAAAACAATTAAAAACAATATACAAAAATTAAAACAGCAAAAACATACAACATACACACAATCTGTACATTTAAAAACCACTTCAACACTTCAAAAAACTACAAAAACAAAACAAAACAAACCCAGGCTCCTCAGATATTGCCAAATGCCTGAGAGAAGAGGAAAGTCTTGACCTGGCGCCGAAAAGATAACAATGTTGGCACCAGGCGGGCCTCGTCGGGGAGATCGTTCCACACAATTGGGGAGCCACCACAGAGAAGGCCCTCTCTCTTGTTGCCGACCTCCGAGCTTCCCTCGGAGGAGGCACTCGGAGGAGGGCCTTAGATGTTGAACATAGTGTTCGGGTAGGTTCATGTCGGGAAAGGCGTTCCATCAGGTATTGTGGTCCCAAGCCGTGTAAGGCTTTATAGGTTAAAACCAGCACCTTGAACCGGGCTCGGAAACATACAGGCAGCCAATGCAAGCGGGCCAGAGTAGGTCTTATATGTTCGAACCTACTGGTTCCAGTTATCAATCTGGCCGCTGCATTTTGCACAAGCTGCAGCTTCCGAACCACCTTCAAAGGCAGCCCCACGTAGAGTGCATTGCAGTAATCTAACTTGGAGGTTACCAGAGCATGGACAACTGAAGCCAGGTTATCCCTGTCCAGATAGGGACGTAGCTGGGCCACCAACCGAAGTTGGTAGAAGGCACTCCGTTCTCTTCCTGCAGGAGAGATTCCTGGTTGTGATACCACCAGACCAAGCTTGGTCAACACAAGCCCTGTTTTGTCTCAAGGACTAGCCAGGAGCTCCTCTTCCATGGGTATCCCTCTGTAGCATTTTTGCAGAGAGCAGTGGAGGGCATCCCATATAAAACTCCCCTGCTTGTTGTAAAAAGGGCATGAGAAGTTCAGTCCTAATAGAAGGCCAGTTTTTCTAGATGTTTTGTTGTCAATTTGTAAAATGCCTTCTTTAGTATATCTCTACCCAGATTAAGAGACCTGTAAAGAAGAGTCCCTCACCTGTCTCAGCACACACTGAGAAAAGTCCTAAAGTCCATGTTAATCTGCCCCAGGTAAGAGAATGTCAGGTCAACATTGCCAGGGCATAGATCCAGATGCCATTCCAAGTCCTACAGAATGGTTTTGATTAAACAAGCTTACATCTTCTCAGGCAACTCTGAGAGAAAATGTGATCTCATCCCATATATAAATTTCATGAGTCCCTGAAATTACATTTTCAGAAATTACATCGTGGTCCACACTGGAGCTTTTCTGCCATGGCCCAGAGCCCCTCCTTGTTTTGCTATTTTTGGTTCATAGAATCATGGAATAGTAGAGTTGGAAGGGGCCTATAAGGCCATCAAATCCAACCCCCTGCTCAATGCAGGGATCCACCTTAAAGCATGCCTGACAGATGGTTGTTCAGCTGCCTCTTGAATGCCTCTAATGAGGGAGAGCCCACCACCTCCGTAGGTCATGGGTTCTAATGTCGTATTGCTCTAACCATCAGGAAGTTTGTCCTGCCGGACTGGCTTCCTGTAACTTGAGCCTATTATTCCGTGTCCTGCATTCTGGGTTGATCGAGAAGAGATCCTGATCCTCTTCTGTGTGACAACGTTTCAAGTATTTGAAGAGTGCTATCATGTCTCCCCTCCGTCTTCTCTTCTCCAGGCTAAACCTGCTGAGTTCTTATTTTACTGGAATGATTTTACAAATGTTTCTGTCCCTTATGGGTTTGCATATAATATGTTTAGAAACGTTCTCATTATCCTGGCCCTGTATTCTGTACTGCCTCAAGGAACTACACTCCCAGGTCACAAACAGAAGGACTGTACTTACTTACTGCTTTGTGGCTTAGACTTAAATTTCCCTTCTCTTTTGCAAGCGATCCTCTGGGATGATGCATCCACCAAATATTAACCAATGTAACTCCTTGCTGCTGTGTGCTCCAATTACCTATTTTACAAAGGATTATTTGCCACTCCCTGCTCTTTGTCATGTTATTCCAATCCTTCTATATAATATTGTCAGTATTGCTCGACACTTTAGATATCTCTTTAGCATGTTAGCTATATATGGCAGGAGCAAGTGAAGGATTAGCACAAGAGGCTAGGAACAATTGTGCCCTTTCTCCTGTGCACACAGCAAGTTTTTCAGGGAATTTGAGATCCCAAACTGGGTCATTATGACGGTGTGGTGTGAATTACTCTTTCCTGACACTTTCTTCTGTCCTCTTCTTCACCACACAGAATCCTGTGGAGAAGAAACGGTGGAGGACGTCAAGGGAGTCCTGGGAGGATCTGTAACTTTCCAGCTGAAGACTTCAGAACAATTTACACGCATTTCCTGGCTTACAAATAGTACAAACAACAATTGTGATACTATTGCTCTTGTGCCATCTAAAAAGATGTGCAAACTACAGATACTCGTCCCTTCCTTTGAAGGCAGACTGAACCTTGCTGAGGACTTCAAGAGCTTACAAGTCAGTCATCTAGTTCAAGCCGACTCCGGCACATACAAGGCACAAATACTGCTAGTTGGACGAAAAGACCAATTAAGGGAGACCTTTAGCCTGCAGGTTTATAGTAAGTATGATTCCACCATTTCATTGTGTTTGGGGTGGGGTCTCTCTTCCCATTCCCCCAGGTGCCAAGGACAGTACAAAAGAATAACTGTCTCTGCACCCCTACAGTACGCTCTGGGCACCCCAAATCATCCATCCGCTCATCCAGGAGATTGTCCTCTAACAGGGCTTCATCTTGACAAGCACAGAAGGAAGGCACATTGCTCTTATTCTCCACAGTATGATGAAATTGGCTCTGCTCCTTCAGTGTTATATGGCACAGCTGGCTGTCCCTAAAACCCGGAAAAACATACTTCCAGGTGGGGAGGGGATGCAGAAGTAATAGCTCCCACCCCCTCCCCCCATTATGCCCACTGAAGGAAGAATCTGCACATTTACAAAGGGAACTCTTGTCCTTTACTTTGCTGATGCACAGCTGTGCATCTCCAGTTAATAAAATAGAATTCTGCTGTGTTCCCTGACAGTTTGCTCTAATGGGATGAAAAAGGGGGTGCTCTCCCTATGAGGGAACCTATCAGGGAACGCAGCAGATCTCTATTTTTATAAACTGGAGATGCACAGCTGTGCATCAGCAAAGCAAAGGATAAAAGCTCCCTCCATAAAAGTGCATTTGGATATAAATTGGGGTGAATTGACTCAGAAGCAGAGAAGTTAATTAACACAACCCTGCCTTCTGCCCGGCTTCTGGCAACCAATCAGGGTTGCCATCCACCCCTGGCTCAACCCCAGAGCAAGGTCACACAGCAGAAGGGCAGTGGTGACCTCACTTTGAAGAAAGTCAGGGTAAGTTCTCGACTTTTTTACCACCCAGCTTTAACAAAAAGCCCCATGGTGACTGCGAGTAGGCAGCTGCGTTGTATAACTGATCCAGCGCCACTGTACAGCCACTGCAGATCTTAGAAGACATATAGACAACTCTCAGGAAGTACTGAGTCGTGTCTGGCCCAAAGCTTTCTCACGGACCATCACACAGACAGCTCAAAAGGACATGTGGTTTTCAGTCTTTTGAAACGGGGAACTTTCCCTTTGTCTCTTTTGGGGTTGGAGTGGAGTCTTTTATTCCAATCCTGTTGTGGTTCAGCCTTCAGCTTTAGGAATTTGGAGGCAAGTTTGCACCGCACGGCCTTCCATGGCTCTGCTACACCACTTTCATCTATTCCTACAATCTGCTCGTCCTGTAGAAGGGGACAAGAACTAGAATGGGGGAACCTTTTGCCAGAGAACCACAGCCATGGGTGGATGATGGGCAGCGCAAAGGAGTTCTTATGTGCACACCGGAGCTTGCTCAGCATCACTTCTGGTTTTAGACATCGTACCAAGCATGGCACACACGCTGCCAAGCCTTTTACTGTAAATCTCAGATCTAGAAATGTCTGTGTGTTTGTTTGTTTTAAAAAGAGAAAGACAGGAGAGCTGAGATTCTGAAAACGCCTTCTCAAATTCTTCACAGCTAGCATGATGGAATCCCAGGCTCCTGGCAGTCCTGCCTTGAGTCCCCCAAATAAATGGATAACATGTCACCCTGATTATAAGCCCTGCCTGGCTCTGTGCCTCACAAACCTCCATAAGCCCTCTGCAAGACCATCCTCCTATTAGTCTCGCTTCCCAAAGAGCTGTCCTAGACAGTCCTTTCTAGGGAGCACCTGAACAGCATTGATTTTTAGCCATCAGTGACTCTCAAAGGTGCCAAGTTAAGGGTCCTGCTACCCTGATGGCCTTTGAACTGGGTAAAAAGACTGAGATTGTGGGAACAGGGACGGATCCTGGGATCTGGTTTCTGCCCCTCCCTAAAATATCCTTCCCCTAGGAAGTTGCCTTCCAGACTTCTCTAGCCCAAAACTCTGAGCTTCTCTGACTGAATGTGGTGGCTCTCCTTCCCAGCCTGATTACCTACAGTTCTTTTATGTGACAATGCTGGGGATTGAAGCTGCCCCCCTCCCCACATGCTAAGGCAGAGCCCCCTCTAGATCCATCATCTGACCATCACAGCATTTCTGGATGCAGGCCTTGGATGAGATCCAGAAGACCATTTCCTTAAAGAGACACTGGGCTTGGACATCACAATAACCATGATGGGTTAATTAAGCCACAATGACTTAATTAACCCATTGTGGGGTTTTGTGTCATCTGGTGGGAGGTTTTTTTTAACCTACAATGGCTTATTTGGCCAAAAAAAATCACTCTCATAACCCACGGTCTGCAAAATGGGTTATTTAACCCAGTGGGTGAATTCGGACGACACTTTAGGCAACGGAGGGGGAAATAGCGTACTGACCGTGCGGTATTTTGGCTGTGGCACAGCCGCAGCACCAGCCACATGACATGTTGCCCCTCCCCCTGTCGCGCGACTGAAAGCCCTGGCATCCTTCTGGGCTGTTGCGTCTCCTCCCTCCCACTTCCCTCAGTCCTTCGGCCATATCCCAACATGCACTGCAAGTTCTGCTGGCTGTATCGGAGCAGCTGGGTTTTTTTCTGCTGCTCCAGCCAGCGAACTCTATGGCCAAACGGAATAGTGCACGGAGAGAGGGGGGTTCCCTCCACAAGACACTTTAAACAACAGAGTTTGGGATAAACAACTGAGCAGCCCATTGTTTTTCGTTGTTTAAGTGCCCCAAATAGCATACTGTCAGTTGTGTGTGCGTTGTGTGTTGTCCTCCACATGACACAGTAAGCAACACAATTGACAATTGTTTCCCCCCCTCCCTTGAGTATCGTGTCGTCTGAACCAGGCCAGTGTGGGTTATCGTGTTGCGTGGCGGTGTTGCATAAAAGTGACAGGTTCGTTTTCCTAGGAGATATGCCAATTCTCCCTAAGAAGCACAGACTCCAAATATCTGGTCCAACACACTTTTATTACGTTCAGCTGAGCGGGTGCACTCTAGCAAGCTGCCAGCCTACCAGAGCCACCCCAGGGGCATGCAAGCCCCCTCTTTTATACTATACAGCATAAGATCTACGTCATTGCTTTATACAGCGCAAGCGCAAGCAAAACCCCTGCATTCCAACGAGAAAGTCACTGCCCTTTGACACACTGTTGAAAGCTACTGCACATGTTTCAATTGTTACTGGGGTACATTCTGTAGCTTCTGATAAGGTGCGCTGACGGCCTTGCATTAGGACAATTGCTACAACCAGATGAAACCGGGCTTGTGGCTAGGCCTTTTCAGCTGCATACGCACTTTAAATTTTCCTTCAGCCTTAAGCAAGGTTCCCAGCATTCTGTACGTGTAAGCAAAGATGGCTACGCTTTGGTTATCAATATCTAACAATCTCCCCCCTCAAAAGCATTTTAAGATCTCTAATATTCTATTATCTCTACTTTTTGGTACAACATAAGCATCTGGCGATGCAATACAGCCTATTGCATATGACAAATTAAAGCTATTAGGCAAGGCAAACAACGGGTTATACAAAAATCAGAATCACTCTTATTATTTACACAACTATATCTTCAAGACATCTAAAGTTAGGGAGCCAACCAGTCAGCCAATCCCAGGAATTCCATGGTTTTGGGACCCCAATATCATGGAACTTTTTAACAAAATCTCTAATGATATTCACATCTTGGCTGATTTGACCAGACTGATCCACCCATTGGCTCCGCCCTCCTGGGCTTTTATGATATCTAATACTATTCTATTTTGAACTACTACCACACTGAGTGATTTAATTTTTTTGTTGAAGCCCTATAAGCTCATCCAGAGTTGCATGAAATGTGAGTTCGAGTTCTCGGGATATGTTTTTGACTGCTCGTTCCAATTGGTCCACTCCTAGCCAGGGCAAAAACCCAGTGGACCCAAGAATGGAATTTCTTTTTGACCAAAGGATTTTCCTCTCTCGAGGTATCCCAAAGTGCTTGATGACTGTAACTTCCCAAATTAAGCACATGCTTTGCAGTCAAATCTTGATGACTTTCAACCCAGGGAACTGCTAAAGCTAGGGTGCACCTCCCTTTCCATCCCTGAGGCAACACCTTGTAGAATTGTTGACAACGTAGGAAGAATACACCAAGTTGATTTAAGATTAGATTCAAAAACTTCCTCTCATGCCCTTTCTTTTTGATACAAGCCAGCTGAGTCCACCCTATGAGTTATGGGTGCGATTACATCCTGCACATCTGGCTGTCACGTTAGTCTCTGTCCATTTTTGAATTGCGGTGTACCATTTAGAACTATTTTGTAACCACAGAATATGGAAGCATGTATGTTTCTCAAGATTGTCCCCTGTACTAAGTGGGGTCTAGAGATGTTAGTACTAGGACATCCTTTTTCTTGTGTGTAGTTATATACTCCAATCATGGTTTCTCTATTCTCTGTGAAGAAATACAGGCTATTATTATACAGTCCTGTACTCTCATTCTTCTATTCACCATTGGTGAAATTCAAATTCTCTAGAGTTAGGTTATTTAATTCATAGGGAGGTAGGCCAAAATCCATATGGGCCAACACAGTTAGTCATATTACTTTTCTCATTATACGTTTTTCTCCATGGTTCTATTCTCTTATCCTCAGAATCAAAATACAACACTTTTTCACATGAGGATTTGGGGAGCCATCCCATGTTTTTACCTGTTCCATTTGCATGTTCAAAACAAATGGGATGTTTGACCTTGCTTGGGTATGCCTGAGACTCAGGCAATCCATCTGCCAAGGGGTTTTGGTTCTACCCTCCTGGTTTTCTATTTGACCCTGTGGTGTCTCTCCACTGGTAGAAATGTGAGGCAAGCTATCCAAGCTGCCCTGGCTGCACCCACAAATCTAAGGGCACAGGGATTGGGACAAGTTGTAGGTCTATTTCTGGAGATCTCAGTTGATGACATATCCAACAGGAACTGAGATTGCCAATTGTGACTAGTTGCTGATATGCTTAGTGAAAGAGATGACTAATTTTTTTTAGTTTCCCTTCATTGTTGCCTCCCACAGGGGTTGAAGCAAGGAGGCTTAACTTCCATCTCAACCAAATCTACTAAATTAATTTCATCATGTTCTGTTCTTCTTTGTCTTCTCAGCCAGGGAGTATTTTTACAAATCCAAACCAAGATACCTAGGGCTAGAATGACAAAGATTAGTATTTCCCATCACAAACTAGTCATATGTCTCTTTCTAATATTAACAGGCTGAATTAGGGTCTAATAGAAAGCAACAGCCTCTTTCAAGTCCAGGGATGCAAAATGGTTGCTCTACTTCTCCCGTCCTGAAAGGGGTACAAACCCTGAGGCTCTGCAAATAAAGGTTCAGGCAGCTTTTGACCAACTACTGGCTCCTGAACCCAAGTTTGATGCCACACTTTTACACACAAATGAGCCAAGAATGGAGGTATTAGTGGCTTAGGCCTCTGGATATCAGTGGTATGTCCTTTCGTTATTCTGGCCCCACTTGTCTCTCTTAGTCAATGTTCAATGTTTCCTTTGGAACAAACCCTTTAGGCCATCCAGGCCCTGAAGTTCCCACGACGACTCTGTATCTTCTCCTGTGGCTCCCTCAGCTTCCGGAGTGGGGGAACACAAAGGATTGGTGCCTGTGGCCTTCCGAGATTCCGGAGTTGGGGGCGCAGAGGTTTTTAGAAATCTTGCATTTTTTCTCAAGCTATGGTGGGTCCAGCGATCCCACCCCAACAGTTTTACAGCTGTGTGGCTCACCAAGGCAACCGAATAGGGCCTTCCCTCTTTTGGGTTAACAGATCATGCTTCCACTTTTTCACTAGCACCTGGTCCCCAGTCTGGGAGGGATTCATCACCTGGTTGAGCGGAAGGGATTGGTACTCTGCCACGTCTCGATGAAGCTGAAACAAAACAGACTGCAAGCCAGTAACTTAATTCTACATTATTTCACTTCCCACATCTCAAATTACTTTCCCTTAGTTTTGGTGGTAAGACACGTGATGGACACCCAAAAAGGAATTAAAAAGTGACAATTTAAGACCCTCGTGACGTGTTTTCCTGATTTTTGTCAAAACTATTGGGAGGGCATCTACCAATTTCAAATGAGTCCCTGCACATGTTTTGACCAATGACCTTTTTGGTCCTATTTATTTTTTTCTACCCGTCTAGAACTCTATGGACACCAAAGGGTATGTAAGTCCTATTGTTTTCTAGGGACCTTGCAACTTGTTGGGTTTCTTGTGACACAAAATGATTCTCTCTATCTGATTCTATGACTTCTGATAGGAAAAACTGAAGTATCAGATCTGTTAGCCAGGCTTTTGTGTCTACCCTGTTAACTGTACTTATAGCCCTTGCAAGGGCACCTCTGCAAAGTCTAATACACTTGGCTGTAATCCTCTGAGCCTCTGCATGCATGTTCAAGCCATAGTCTATTCTCTTTAAAAGGTCCTTGTTTGTCATGCAGGTCTTTAAAAAAAGATGCAACAGGAGGGCTGTGGATACAGAGATGATTCCATGTTCCAATATCCACAGTCTTGTAGAATCTTTGGTCCCTCTGATTTTCAGGGCGTATTCTTCTTCTTCTTCGGGCATGGCATTTCTTTCGCCAAACTTATCCATGCTGTTCCTCTGGCCTTCTTCTGTTCCTCCGGCCTTCTCTCAGTGCTTCTGTGCATCCACAACGAATTCCTCATCTGTGGTTTGCAAAGCTGCTTCTGCAGGCCAGGTCAGGGCAAGGTGTCTTATTCATCGAGGACCTCTAGGCAATCATGCTGTACTTGCGTGAATGATGGATCCAGTGTTCTCTTCTGGGAAACCAGCCAATAAAACCTTTTTATCTTAGGAATGTCTGGGAATAATGCCAATGGAGGAACAGTCTATTCCCAAGAGATTAACCCCAATAAAGCATAGAGTGCCAAACTCTCCAATTTACGGAACAGGATTGCAAAGTCCATTATCCCCAATTCAAGGTCCAAGAGGACGATTCCTCAGATGGGGCCATGACATTCAGGTATTTTTCACCTTTTTCCAGAGCCTAGAATCTGAGGCTCACCATATGGGACTATCACTTCTATATCAGCTCTCTCAGCTTCTCAGCCTCTGTACAATGAGGGCAGTAGCGGCTACTGAGCGGAGACATGATGGCCTCTTTCGAGATCTTGAAAAGCTTTTTCATTTCAAGCCATCTTTGGCTTAATGACTCATAAAGCAGTTTTTGGCTCTTTCTCCATCGTCTGGCACCCACCGTCTGCCAAGGCCAGTTAGTCCCAGAAAGGCAGTGCCTATGGGTGGCCCAGTGTGGGGTGCTGGATCACCTCTATCCTTTCAGCCCCACAGTGGCCCCCCTGTCCTCTGGAAATCTTAGCCAAGAAAGGTCACTTCTCCCTGCACAATTTGGGCCTTCTTTTCTTGAGACCTTACAGCTCTTGTCTGCCAAATGATTGAGCAAACTCACAGTGGTCCCCATACAGGCTTCCTGCATCTCTGATATCAGCATCAGGCCACCACAGCATTGCAGGACCGCACAGTCGGGGTGCCTCTCTTTCCAACCATTGCAACTGGCTCCCAAATATCTCTGGGGCGCAAGTGGTACTATACTCCACAAAAGTTGGGTCGTTTTGTGAGTCTCGGGATCCTCCCACTCAAAGACGAACAACTCCTTCATTTCCTTGTGCAAGGGATGGAACAACTGGGAGGGGGCTTCAATTAGCCTGTTCACCAACCTGTACAACACGAAACTTGGGGCTCCCTGTTTGGCACTCCCTCCAGAAAGGGATGTTGACACATTGGGTATTGCTTTACTTGACAGCAGTGCTTCCTGTCTTAAGATTAAGGCATACAGGATCGGCACACACAGACTCTGGCCGCTTGCAGCTCAAACAGCCTGCAGTGGAAAGGGTTAAAGGTCCTACGGTGAGCATCTTTCCAGGGATCATCTCTCTTAGTCTCTTGTACGCAAAGGGAAGAGACAACTGTAAATCAGGTTCTGCTTATTGTGACATGGAATTTAAAAATTAAGATTTGCTTCTTCCCTCTAACATGTCCAAATTGGGTTGTAAATCAACCAGATACCATCTTATGTAAATTCTTGAGATTCCCCTCAGGGGAAAAGGGCAAATGGCCCCAAGTACCGGTGATTTGAGGCATTGAGGTGTCAAGAACTGTAGTTTATGAGAGAAGCATAGGTTTAAAGAGTGCTTTGTTTCCACCGGCCAAAGGGGCCCTGCTTATCGTATCTCATAGGCTGACCTTGCTTGCTTTCTGTAACTTCTCTTGAAAATAGCCAAGCTAAGTGTTATCTTTTTTTCACTCCCATGTCTCCAGTTCTGTGTTGTAAAAAGCTCCTATTCACCTACGTCACCAGAGGGGAGTATTTTTCTGATGCTAAAGAATAAAAAGCTTTTGTTTAGTATGCTAGAGGCGGATCTCCCTGAATTTTGGCCAGGAGGCTCAGGGGATCGCCACAGCGCTGTTCTTTTCTAATAAACTAAATTGAACCCTCCTCCTCCTGTCATCCGAGTTTGATTTTAAGTAGCTCCAGGTTACACTTATTGAGGAATTTTACCTAATTAATTTGCAGAGCGTTTGCCCAAAAGCTGGAAATTACAGCCGCTCTCTCTCTCTGACTTTTTCAAAGCTGATTTCGGGCTGTATGCAAATTGGTGAGTTGGATGGGTACTGGCCCCTTAATAACAATGGCCTCTTGTCCTGCACTCGTAAGGGGAGGCCGGTTCCGGCCCGCCTCTTCTGTCCCTTCTTCCACCCTCTTTAGGGGAGGGAACATCCCATTGCTCTTTTACGTATCTCCCTCAAAGGGGCATAAAAGACAGGAACAAAAGGGTTGAAAGAAAATCATCTGGAAGGATACTTTTGGTATGTCTTTCTCTCTCTCTTCAGCCACATCTTTTCTTATCTTCTGCTCCTATCTCTCTCTCTGTGTCTCTGTTGCAGGCCCCGATACACTTTCTCTTTCCTTCCCATTAACTCATTCCTGTCTCTCTCTCTCTTCCTACAAGCCTCACACAATCTCTACAACTTAGCCATGTTCATAATCTTTCTCTCTTTTTCTCTTTCCAGCTCCTGACTTTCGACACAGTCTCTTATAAAATGTCACAGCCGTTTATTTCCCTGGATCACTGGCTGTTGCCCCGTGCATTGAGTGTCTCTCTCAAAGGAGCTTGAGAAACAGCCCCCGAGGGGAAGATGCCGGCGACTCCAGGCCTTCATAGAGTCTGGCTGAGGCAGTTCTATTAACCCTTCGTTTGCTATTTTAAAGCGATTCGCAGCCTCTGCCTCTCTTTCAGCCAGCTCCCCATGCCCTCATCTCTGCCTCTAAATCAAGGGGGGCATCCAAAATCTCCTCTTTCTCTCTTCCAGGTGGAGTGGGTTTCAAAATGGGGATGGGGCACCGCCTCGCGTCTGACCACCAAAGCTTTACAGTTAAAAGCCATGGGGGGGGGGGTTGTTTAGAGGTTAAATTGGTCCCAATGCCCGTTCTGCATTCAGTTACAAAACTTCACTGATTCAAGGCCTTTTTGGTTCCCTGCTCTTCTTTGCAACATTCTGCTATCTGCTTTCTCTAATAGAACAGAGTGAGAACATCTGCTGTTTATAACAAAGATTGACTCTCATCCAAAACTGAGAATCCACTTTTCCAATAACATTTGTCAAATCATACTCTGCATATGCTCAGAGAGTGCACAGACATAAACACATTGGTCTGAAACAGGATCAATAGAGCATTCCCTATACACTTTTTTTGCTTTTTTTAACAAAACTACCACACTCTCAGGACACAAGTGGATCTGGTTCTAAACACAATATTGAAAATCCTCTTTTTCTTCTCTCCTCTTTTTCAGCAGACACCATACACACCCAACCACTCTCAAAAGCCATTAAGCCACAAACTCACTTCAAGTGCACAGAGCCCGCCAGCCGATACTGGGATCTTTCCACGGGCCCAGTGGAAAGCCACACCGACTTTCTAACAGGCTGAACTCATGTTCTGAAGTGCCTTTGCGCTCATTGGGAGCCAGAAACTTGGCTCTTATGGGCAAATCACAATTCACAGCAAGAGGTACCGTGCAATCACTACATACAAAGTACAATCAGGTTCCTTTTGATGCAGGTTTGTTTCAGAGGCGTCCCTCTGAGATTTTGGTTTTCTTTTAAACTCTGTTGTCTTTTTCCTTTTCTTTGCCTTTTTGAAAATTCACCTGGGGTTTCTATTTCACTACCCAACTTGGTTTTGGACAGGGCTTTCAATTTCTGGGCATAGTCCAAGCACAGAAGGCAACATACATGTTTAACAGGCTTGGTACAAAAAATCAGTTTTTCAAACATCTGTAGGTACCTGTGGCTCTGGAATCTTTAAAACAGAAAACATCCAGTAGACAAAACAACCAGGGGTCAAGCTGTTTGAGCTTGCAAGGAGAACCCAGCACTGGGGGAGGGGTTCTGAATTTGCCTGTGCTGGGGGTCAGATTTCATGACTTCTCCCCACTTTCACACACTTACAGGACTCTCTTTCCTGGTTTTTTTTCCCAGACAATAACAAAACACAAACACTTCAACACCAAACATTAAAATGGACTTCTGAATTTCTCCATTTTTGAATTTACTCTGTTTAAAACCATAATCCCCATAGCTTTGAAAGCTTTGCTCTCTACTAGAGACCGTCTCTGGTGACCTTGCCTCCTTTCCAAGAGCTGCTTTTCGCCAATACACACCACAGAGGCACTTCTTTGATTAATTGTTCTCTGCTGGAAGTAGCCCAAGGCCTTACTCCTTTTCCAAGAACCCCAAATAAAGAATTGCTCTTACCCATTTTCTGCAGCAGTCGCGTCCGACTTGATTGGCACCCGGGTGTGGATCAAGATCGTCTGTGTCTATAAGGGACTTTCTCTAGAATCTCCAGTCCAGTTGGCACACTCCCGTGTTCCAAAAGTAACGGCAGGTGCTCAAAAGAGGCACCAGGTGCGCACATCGTTATCTTTGGCCTTGAACGGGGCCGTTAGGTTTCTGGAGTTACCAGGATAGTCCCGCGGAGTCGCCAGTTTTGTTGCATAAAAGTGACAGGTTCGTTTTCCTAGGAGATATGCCAATTCTCCCTAAGAAGCACAGACTCCAAATATCTGGTCCAACGCACTTTTATTACGTTCAGCTGAGCGGGTGCACTCTAGCAAGCTGCCAGCCTACCAGAGCCACCCCAGGGGCATGCAAGCCCCCTCTTTTATACTATACAGCATAAGATCTACGTCATTGCTTTATACAGCGCAAGCGCAAGCAAAACCCCTGCATTCCAACAAGAAAGTCACTGCTCTTTGACACACTGTTGAAAGCTACTGCGCTTGTTTCAATTGTTACTGGGGTACATTCTGTAGCTTCTGATAAGGTGCGCTGATGGCCTTGCATTAGGACAATTGCTACAACCAGATGAAACCGGGCTTGTGGCTAGGCCTTTTCAGCTGCATACGCACTTTAAATTTTCCTTCAGCCTTAAGCAAGGTTCCCAGCATTCTGTACGTGTAAGCAAAGATGGCTACGCTTTGGTTATCAATATCTAACAGCGGCCACAGTGGGTTATTTTGGCTGGCTACAGAGCTGTGCCGCAAGAGCGGTCAAAACAGCTGGCGCTCTGCTCTTCACTGGCTTTATCGTTTAGGAACATTTTAAAGTGACCAAGGCAGCAGTGTAGATGAGTTATGCTATGAGGTTTAGTCCCAATCTTGCAAACCTCCAAGGTGTTATAGTCATTGTAGGGGGGGGGGGGACTCAAGCACACCCATCTCAAATAGCCTCAGTTTGGCCCAAGTGTCGTAGGTGCAGATGCGCTTGAGGATTCAAGGTAGAATGTTTGCATTCATCCAGATTACACTTACAACTTAGAACATCTACTCAAACTTTAACATTAAATGTATTTTATTAAAGAAAAGACAAAGTTTAACACAATCACAAACCTTTCATCCATGCAAAGCAAAATGGCAACTCACAAACCTTGCAGCTGTATACTCACAACTTCTGCACCACTCACACTGACTCTGCAAAGGGATCCTCTCTCTGCAAAGCTCTGTCAGGCAAACCCAAGGAGTCACTGAGGCCTACATGCTAGGCTCAGAGCAACATCCTGGATCTCATGCCTGAGGGAAAGGGAAGATATCTTCCTCCTCTGTGTTCAAACTTAAAAACCCTTCCCAAAGTCAGAGACCTCCCTCCTAATACATATTCATTTATTTTAAAATATGGAAGTCTATTGGTCCGCATCATCCGTTTAAACAGTCCTCTTCCCAAAATGTTTCATCCTTCCTTTCTGATGTACCTGTTTATCCCTGGGCATCACTTCTGCTTTCCATGTCGTCAGCTGTCTGGTTTACTTCTCTTCTAGACATGGGGATTTTCTGAACCACAAGTCTACCTTTCGATAACTCTTTGATAGGCTGACCAGATAAAATCCAGGTCAGGGCTCATGTAACTTTAACAATTGTAGAGAAAAGGGAATTTCAGCCAGTGTCATTTGTATGCAATCAGTTCCTGGTAAAATCCCCTCTTCATCACAACAGTTAAAGTTGCAGGCACCATAATAGAGTGACCATATACAAAAGAAGGCAGGGCCCCTGCAACTTTAACTGTGGTGATGAAGAGGGAATTTCACCAGGAACTAATTGCATACAAACGACACTGGCTGAAATTCCCTTTTCTCTACAACTGTTAAAGTTACGTGAGCCCTGACCTGGATTTTATCTGGTCACCCTACTCTTTGACCACTCACCTAATTCCCTAAAAAGGATACATACAGCTGTAACAAGTGCAGGACAATTATGACTAATACAGCAAATAATACTTTTCCCAACCCAAGTAACAAGCTTCTAGTCCTTGTAGCTTCCCAAGCATCTAAAAGCTCTGTATATTGGTTGCCTACATGCCCCATTGTTCCCCCATCCAGGCTCTAAAGCCCCCATAACCCCTTCCATGCCCCAAAAGCTTTTCTCCTATGCTATCCTACCAAGTCCTTATAACCCCATTCTTACACATATTCAGTAAAATTGCAAGCAAAGAAAACTTCTTTCAGCATCTCCTGCTTTTTGGTGCACCTGTGATTTTTTTTCTCCCCTAGAGTAAATGTGCAGAGGATTGGTGGTAGATTGAGTGCCTCCTGACTAGGAAAGCCAGCGTGTGGAGATTGGTTCCAATCCTGCAAATCCCCAAAGTTTTTTAGCCACTTCCCCATTTAGGAAACAGGATTTTTCCTCCTCTGGTGTAAATATTAGGGATGTGCACGGACCCCCTGGATCAGATCGGGACCCGGATTGGGACCTCCAATGTTGTCCTGGGTCGCTTTGGACAAAATCTGAGGTCACTCGGATCGAATCGGACCAGACCTGATCCGGATCCGAAAATTGGACGTCCAATTTCGGATCAGCCGCCATTTTTGGTGATTTCACCATAGGCTTGCATTGGGGGAAAGAAAGCTTTCCCCCAGTGCAAGCCTACATGGAAAACATGGCGGTGTGTGGGTGTGGGGGGGCCTAACTCCCCCCTCCCTGTCCCTGTCCCTCCCCCACTCGTGAACCTTACCTGCCAGGGTGTCCGCTTCCATCCACTGCTCCAATCTACTGAGAAACAGGCTTCGCGGCCTGCCTCTCAGTAGCGCGCCGGGTGGTGCTCTACTGAGAACTAGGCTACGAAGCCTGTTTCTCAGTAGATCGGAGCAGCGGACAGAAGTGGACGCCCCGGCAGGTAAGCCCCTCCTCCCCCTCGCGCTCCTTACCTGCCGGGGCCGTCCACTGCTGCCTGCGGACAGCCCCAGCAGGTAAGGAGTGCAAGGGGGGGGAGTAGGTCTGATCCTCCGATCTTATCCAAACCGGATCGGGTCCTTTCGGACCGGTTCGTATCAGATCGGACGATCCAGAAGCCGGGATTGGAATCGGATAATTTTATCCTATTTCAGTTGGATCAGCTCCGGATCGTGGATCGGACCCTATCCGATGCACATTCCTAGTAAATGTGCAGGGGTTTAATGGTGGATCAGGTGCCTGCTGACTAGGGGAAGCGGTGTATGAAGTTCTGTCCCAATCCTGCAAACCTCCAGTGCTTCAGAGGTGAAACAGTGCCACTGCTTGGGTGGGAGGACTGCAGCAGGACAGGGCACCAGGGTTGGTCAGATTACACACAGCAGCCTAATTAGCCACTCACTGTAGTTTATAAGCCTGCCTTTGTGGAGGAGGATTGTGGGCTATTTAAGAAATAAGCTACCTTATGTAGCTTATTAACCCATCATGGGCTGCATCCGAATGCAGCCCATGTGTCAAACATTGACAGAAAACCCTGCTGGGGATCTAGTCTCAGAAACGTACTTTGCAAGTGGATGGTTCTTGCAATGGCTGAAATGTGTTATTTCTCTCTTAAAGGTAATGCCGAGAGCTCCACCAATCACCAACTGCTCATCGGTGTTACACTGGCAGCTCTGCTCGTTACAAAAGTGAGCATCAGCACGTGTGTTTTTGCCAAGTGGCCTTGTTGTACCAAGTAAGGAGCGATACCAGAGAGGTTGGCACCTTTTGCTTGCGAGAGAGACGTAGATACGATGCGCTTGGCAGGAGCGGAACGAAAAGAGAGAAGCCTCCTCCACTCCACCCACAACTGGGCCCCTCTTTGCCTAAGCCCAACACAGCTCATCTTCCGAAGTTACTTTCTGCTGGCCTCCAAGAGCTACTTTCAGCTCTGGACACTGGGTGGCCCCAAATCCTCTGCAGCTTTACCAAGGGGGACATTTTGTTTGATGATTGCATGGAACTATCTCCAGATATCGACATCTCTGCAAAGAACTATAAGCAGCCAACACTTCTGAGTAAACGTGCACAGGATTACGCTGTTCGTTTTTATTTAGTTCAAGTTAGTGAAATTTTGTAAGGTTGTTCCAGTTTAAGTGTTTCTTTGAATCTAAATTGTGTAAATAAAACACAAAAGCTGCTCTAAACTGGGGACTGTACCACAGTAACAAACCACAACAAAGCCATTCAGTTTCAGACCGGAACTCCTTATGTGTAAAAATACAGCTGTAATTCCAGAGACATTCACCAGCCTTTGTCACATGCTATGCGTGTGTGTTAATGGGCAGCCATGCCCTAGCATTTTGTGGCCATAAGCATGCATTTACATGCATATGAGTACCTGAGGCCAAATGCACACACACACACGCACACACCATCTACAGACCTTGGAGAGGGGCCTGAAACTGGAAGACGTGCCGTACACTGAAACAACTTCGTTGCCATAGGGCACTCGCAATATCTCCCCAAAAGGAAAATGTGGGGCAGCCACATAACAGGGTCTGGGATCAGAAAGTTTCCTAGCTTGTGACGCAAACACTAACTTGTAATGTGTATCTTTGAAAAACCGATTGTTTATAAAAAGGACCAAAAACCCAAAGTGAGGGGAAACTACTCTGACCCCCTAATGGCAACCTGGCTCACAAGTGGGTGTGCCATTCATTGGATCTGACTGGAGCCCGATGGGCCACTGGCCATTGCACTGGCTTATCTCATCCAGGTGCTTCCGTAGCTGAAGATGTTTGGGATGGGCTGCCAAAGGAAAGCAGAGATATGCACAGGTCCCCATGTCCACATTTCACCCGAGGCCTATCGTCCCCTCTGTGCGATGGAAATGGCTACTCTGGATGTCTTCCAGAGAGAAGAGCCAGCCAGGAGTTCTCATTTAACCATTCATCAAACAAAGTGAGCTTAGCAGGGTGTTTGGTCTCTGCACACCCCTCCCATCTCTTGCTTCCATGAGAATTGGAGTATATTGGAAGAGCCATTCCCAGAATCCCTCCACCTTCCGGTGACTCAGATGAGCTCTCCTGGTTGTCTCTTGGGGTGAAGGGTGGAAAATGCTGCCAGAGTGTCGAAAGCTGAGGAGTCTCTGGAGTCTCGTGTCTCGAGGGAACGTATTGGAGGCAAACACTGAAGGGGCTTCAAAGCCTCACTGGTCCTTCCTGTATTTCCCCCCAACTCCTGAAGCTCTCCCTCCCAGCCCCTTATTTTAGAAAGTGTCAAGCCTTCGAAAGTCAACACTTGCTCCTCTGGAAAGTTCCATACTATTTAAACCATGAAAATAAAAGTTACTGCTTTTTGTTTTTTAAACAAAACAGTTGACAACTTAGGATCATGTTTTGTAAATGATAGCAAACAGTTTTGCAAACACCACCACCCTTCTCAGCATTGCTCTGCTCCCTTGCAGCTGCTCCAGAGTAGGGTGACCAGATAAAATCCAGGTCAGGGTTCATGTAACTTTAACAGTTGTAGAGAAAGGGAATTTCAGCCAGGGTCATTTGTATGCAATTAGTTCCTGGTGAAATCCCCTCTTCATCACAACCGTTAAAGATGCATGCACTATACTAGAGTGACCATATACAAAAGAAGGCAGGCCCCCTGCAACTTTAACTGTTGTGATGAAGAGGGAATTTCACCAGGAACTGATTGCATACAAATGACACTGGCTGAAATTCCCTTTGCTCTACAACTGTTAAAGTTACATGAGCCCTGACCTGAATTATATCTGGTCAGCCTACTCAAGAGGAGCTGCAAGGCAAAAGGGGAGTTTCTCCTCTGCACTGACTTCCAGGGCCATGTCCGAGTGCTGAGATGGATCTATAAAGCTCCACACTGCTTGGGAACCTGTAACAGATGTCGTCGTTCCAGAACCATCCAGTCAAAGACTTTTCTATTCTCTCCGCCATTTTAAGTATTTTTGTATTTTAAGATCTACTGTTTTAGGCAGCTGGACAACCATCTATCAGGTATGCTTTAAGGTGGATTCCTGCACTAAGCAGGGGGTTGGACTCAATGGCCTTAGAGGCCCCTTCCAACTCTACTAGTCTATGGTTCTATGATTAGTCCCTGCCGTGTAGCTTTAACTCTCTTAGCCCGATGCTGGTTTCAGTATTTGTGTTTGTATGCATCTATTGGTTTTATGCTGTGTTCGATTTTTTATTTGATTGATTGTGATTTTGTTGCATTTTTAAATTATGTGATGCCTGGAGAAATCTATTTTGTGAGATGTTTAGCAAATATTCTACATATCAAATGGAAAGAAAGAGGAGGGGTTAAAGAAGGACTGGAGAGATCCCAGTTCCTGTGAGTTCATCCGCCTGGCTAGGTGGTGCTCAACCTGTTCTGGATGTGGTTGCACTCCCCCTAAAGGATCGAGTTTGTAGTTTGGGATTGCATTTGGCTCCAGAACTGTCACTTGAGACGTAGGTGGATTCAGTGGCAAGGAGTACCTTTTATCATTTTAAGCTGATGTACCAACTGCACCCTTAGCTGGACAGAGATAATCTCTCATCTGGATTGCTGCAGTGTGTTATACGTGGGGCTGTCTTTGAAAATGGTCCAGAAATTTCAGCTGGTCCAAAACAGGGCAGCAAGATTGTTAACAGCTGCCTCTACAAGAGAGGTTTAAAGCTCTTTCAAGGTGCTTAAAAAAAATTACCTCTACAAGAACGGAGCGCAAATCGGGTGTAGAGGCGCGTTATCTTTCCGATTATGCGCATTATCGAATGCGCGTTAAATCGCGAGTTTTATTTTGCTCTGGCCGTTAAAGCGCATTTTGACTATGTGAACAAGCGCTTATGCGCATTAACTACTTGTAAAGCGCATTTTGGTCATCTGTTAATGCGCTTCGCCGCCTCTTGTGCAGAGGTATTAGGTGTAAATGCGCTTCAGCGATTATGCGCATAATTGCCTAACCGGGCGCAAAAGCGAATTCTTGTAGAGGGGACCTGAGATTGTGAGAACCTGGGACCTGGTTTCTGCCCCTCCCTAAAATATCCTTCCACTAGGAAATTGCCTTCCAAACCTCTCCAGCCCAATATTCTCTACTACTCTGGCGGTGGAGGCAGTTCTCCACGGTCCTTCTCAGTCTGACAACCTGCAGTTCTTTTAAGTGAAGATGCCATGGATTAAAGTTGATCCCCTCCCCAGGTTCAGGCACAGCCCCCCCTGCCCCTCTAGATCCATCAGGATCTGGCCATCACACTTCTGGCTCCAGACCTTGGATGTGATCAAGAACACGTTATCCGTGGAAAGATTATGTGTCAAATCAAACAGCGAGAGAAAATCCTCCTGGGGATCCAGTCTCAGAAATGTACTTCGCAAGCAGATAGTTCTTGCAATGGCTGAAATGTGTTATTTCTCTTTTAAAGGTGCTGCTGTAAGCTTCCCCCATGGCCAAATTTCAAAAATGCTCATCGGAGTTACAATCGCAGCACTGATAGTTACAAAAGTTACTGTCAGTGTGTGTGTTTTTGCCAAATGGCCTTGTTGCACTAAGTAGAGAGAGATTCCAGAGAAGTTGGCGCCTTTTGCTTGCAAAGAGAGAAGCAGATACAATGCACTTAGCAGGAGCCGAGCAAAAAGAGAGATGCTCTGATCACCACCACCACCAGCCAAGACCTTCTGGATGCTTCTTTGCACAAACCAATCACTGCTCAACTTCTGAAGTTACTTTCCACTGGTCTCCAAGAGCCACCTTCAGCTCTGGACATTGAGTGGCCCAAAACCCTCTGCAGTTTTAACAAGAGGGTCACTTTTTTCGATGATTGCCCAGGTCTATCACAAGGAACTATGAGCAGGCTAACATTATATGTGTATGCAACTGAGGTGTGTGTGTGTGTGTGTGAGAGAGAGAGAGAGAGAGAATATTGTGCAAGGGAATGGGAATATGTCATAACAAAATTTTACTTTTTTGCAGAATTCAAAAGACCTTTTTAGGCTGCAATCCTGAATACTTTTACTATGGAGTAAGACCCATTAAAAGCAGTGGGACATTGTCTGAGTAAATGTGAAGGAATAACCTTATGGAATAACCTTATAGAATTCAACTAACTTGAAGTAAGTAATAATTCTATAAGGTTATTCCAGTTTTAAGTGGTTTTTGTATCTAAACTCTTTGAATAAAATCCCCAAAGTGCTTTAAACTGGGACTGTACCACAATAACCATAACAAAGCTGTTCAGTCTCACAACAGAACTCCTTGTGTGTAAAAAAAAATGTAACTCCACAGACATTCAGCAACATTTATTATATGTTGAACTTGTTCTGGGGTGGTGGTGATGGGAGGCCACGCCCAGGCATTGTGTGCCCATGAGCATGCATTCACTTGCAGGTGCAGCACAGGCCAAATCCAAATTGCATTTGATTATGAAAGTGAAACAAAGGGTGATTTCCTTTGTGTATTTGCACTAGTCTGCTGAATCACAGTGCCACCCAGAGGTAATATCTGGGACCAACAAGTGTCACAAGCACCACCTTTAATGTGAATATTTGAAGAGCAAAATGCATATACACTTGGTGTGGGGGGAGGCAAGTGAACCCTAAGTGGAAACTTCTCTGACCCCTAAGTCCAGCCTGGCTCATAAACAGACTTGCTCTTAACGGGATCTGATCAGAACCCAGTGGGTCACTGGCCACTCCACCCTCTCCCCTGGGCCACCTCACCCAGGTGCTCTGTGTGGCTGAAGAAGTTTGGGAACTTTGGAGTGGGGTGCCAGAGAAGAGCAGAGCTGCACACAGATCCCCATGTCCACATTTTACTCAAGACCTATCTGTGTGATGGAAATGGCTGCTCTGGATGTCCACCAGAGAGAAGAGCCTGCCAGGAGTTCTCATCGGTTCATGCATTAAATAAACGCAGTGAGCTTAGGAGGGTGTTTGGCCTCTGCGCCCCCCTCCCCTGCCCCCCACACCTTCCATGTCTTGCATCCATGAGACGTGCCGGTTACTAATTAGGGCCCTGGGCTCTTTGCAAGGGAAACCCAGAGCTGTAGGGCTAAATGGGGTTCAACACCAGGAGAACATGCAGATTTCGTCATCCATTCTCAGGACACCTAGAGATCATTCCCATGGAAATCTGCCTGTCTTCCATTCATGTCATGCTGGCTTGCCTTGCTTTGTTTTCTAGTGGAAATTGGCCATTTTTGGGTGGGGGTGGGGAGTAGATGTGGGAAGGATAAGATGGAGAAGAAGCAGTATTCCGGACTAAGAAGGCCTTAACAGTCACAGCACTTTGTTTTAGGAAGTCTTTGGCCGTCAGAGGTTGAGAGATGCTCCCTTAGAAAGATTCACTCTCTTGACACGCCGAAGGAGAGAGACACGCGGGCCTCCTTCATGTTGCTTCTGGGGAATGGAAGGCAGAGGGGCTCCCCAAAGCTGGTCCATGCACAGCAGCCGTGAGATGGTCTTCTCCTCCACACCATCAGGGGATGTATGGTTCTCCTCCAATGATGTGTGCCGTCTCGTTGGCCTCCACAGACTGTGAAAAGGATTTGCTGAAATGCTCCACAATGAGTAGAACCACCATCAGGCACCAGAATAAGAAGTTGACCCAAGCGGCTGCCTAAAGCCAGAAAAGGAGAAGAGACGGTGAAGGCAGAGTGTACACACACACACACACACACACATGGGCATTCAAGGGTTAGGATGATGCCACCAGAGCAGGATAAATTTTAAGGCACATTTTAGTCCAACTAGATTTGTTTCGTATCGAGATCGAAAGGTTCCTCTAATTGTTATCCACCGACCACCGATCCAGGGATCCCCACACCCTCGCCCTCCCTCTTGCAGCTGGCGTGGAGAGAACTCTGCCAGTGACCTCGGAGAGGGGGTAAAGGGATGATGCCAGGTGGGCAGGGTGGGTACTGGGGAGGCCGGGATACAACGGACCCCCAGGCCTCCCCAGCCACCTTCCCTCCCACTCCAACGTGCCCCACATAAACAAGCTAGAAAGCCAAGTGAGAGGAGCAGGAAAGGCCGCCTCCGCTGCTCCTGTCGCTCTGCATAGGTTGCCCCATAAGCCTCTGAGTTTGGAGGGCCCCGGGCATTGCTGTAGGATCAAGCGCTCAGTTAACTAAATCTACAAGTGTTCAAGGACTGTCGAATTAGCTGTAGTTCCTCTCTAGGGGTGCCTCTACAAGAGAGGTTTAATGCGCTTTGAAGGTTCATTAAAAATTTTACCTCTACAAGAACGGAGCGCAAATCGGGCGTAGAGGCGCGTTATCTCCCCGATAATGCGCATTTTCGAATGCGTGTTAAATCGCGAGTTTTATTTTGCTCCGGCCGTTAAAGCGCATTTTCCCCGTGTGAACAAGCGCTTATGCGCATTAACTTCTTGTAAAGCGCTTTTTGGACATCTATTAATGCGCTTCGCCGCCTCTTGCCGCCTCCCGTGCAGAGGGATTAGGAGTAAATGCGCGTCTGCGATAATGCGCATAATCGCCGAACCGGGCGCAAAAGCGAATCCTTGTAGAGGGAGCCTACAACAGGAAAATCACAGGCCACCCAGACGGTGCAGAGTGCTTATGCCTCACAATCCTCTCTCACCAAAATCTCTGTACTCTCTTGGGGCCAAATTCATCCTAGATTCTTATTCTTATTTTTAATGGGTGTAGCAAATAATACTGAGGGAGGTTTGAGGGTCTCCTCAGACTACAGACCTTCCCCGCCTTTGAGTGGAGATGATGGGGTTGAGCTAGGTGGCGTTCCAGTCCTTTCCAGGGCACAGCGAGCGTGTTCGTGCCCAACCGGCACAGTTCAGATAAGAGGTCACGGCACGAGGGCAAAGGGATTTGACTCGGCAGACCGACATTTAAGTGCCACTCACCTCTGCAGTGTAGAGGTTGTCGTAGAACCTTTCAGCATGGTAAGGTTTGACCCAAGAGCGGTGCTGAGCTTCTTGGCAACTACACAGGAGAAGATAAGGGAAAAGACAGAGTGGTTAGCCCACAGAAGCCCAAACTTGCCGCTAAGGGAAAAACAGCCCCCAGGCTCCTAGGGGTATTATAGAGGGGCCCTATCCATACCCACATCCAGGAAGGTTCTGTGGACACAACCCAGTGGCTGAATTTGGACAACACAATAGTCAATTGTGGAGTAATAATCAACTTTACAGTTGTTCTCCTAGGGTAAAGTGACCAGATAAAATCCAGGTCAGGGCTCATGTAATTTTAACAGTTTTAGAGAAAAGGGAATTTCAGCCAGTGTCATTTATATGCAATTAGTTCCTGGTGAAAGTCCCTCTTCATCACAACAGTTAAAGTTGCAGACACTATACTAGAGTGACCATATACAAAAGAAGGCAGGGCCCCTGAAACTTTAACTGTTGTGATGAAGAGGGAATTTCACCAGGAACTAATTGCATACAAATGACACCAGCTGAAATTCCCTTTTCTCTACAACTGTTAAAGTTACATGAGCCCTGACCTGGTTTTTAAATGGTCGGCCTAATCTAGGGGGTACTCCCCACACAACGTGGTAATAAATAATCCACTGTGGTGTGGATTAGGATCAGCGCTGAGTTGACTATGGCAGCATTCAGACAACATGATAGTCAATACAACTGATGATTGTTCCCCCCCCCCCCCGTTGCTTATTGTGTCGTCTGAATTCAGCCTATGTCTTGTTGATGTTTCAAACAATTGGCATTCCTGCACTGAACAGGGGGTTGGACTTGATGACCTTGATTCTATGATTCTGATAGCATTCCCTACCCCCACCCCCACCCCAGCCGGCAATAGAGTCAGGCTGCCAGCTGATTAAAATGAAGACATATCAGACTTCAGCTGCTTTGCAGGTAAATAACAAAAGCATCGCTAAACCTGATCTGTCAAGAACTAACAAAGAGAGGAGAGGGGGGGAAGGGGAAGAGAAGAAAGGACCAGCCAGAAATGTAACTCAAGCATGAATTTGGGGGGGGGGGCATTTTTCAATGCTGCTTTGCCTGCTCCTTCCCCCCAAAACTCTGCAGCATCGCAGCTGTGAAGTGGCATTGATAAGGTTATATGGCAGGGGTGAGGGCAGCCTATGCAGCTAGGAAAAATCAGAGCGCCATTATCAGATGGTGGTAATGGGCAGCAAATTCTGGGGGACCAAAAACCGTGAAAACCATTGGGGAGGGGGGTTTCTGGTAACTCCGCACAACTTTGAAAGCCTGCAGCAGCGCGTCTGCACTGCTACAGTTCACTGAATTTATATGTTACTCATCATAACTGCTCTTACTTTTGCTCCCCAGGCTTTAATATTGCCATGGCAGCCATTACTAAGCTTGTCGAACCCGCCTCCCTGCCCTGCATTCCCACGCCTACCTTGCACTGGGATTCTCCCCCTAACAACGCCCACTCTCTTAACCTGAACTGAAGCCACAACTGACAGACAACAAACAACTGTGGTGACATCAGAGCAATGTAAAAAGTCGCAGTAAAACGACATATTGAAAAAGCGACGTTTCACAGGGAATAGCACCATATGGCTGCAAGTTGGCGACAGCGTCATACAAACAACGGGGCACAACTGCACAGCCGTGACTAGACAAGCCCCCAGACAAAGTGGATGGAAAGATTAAAATGTCCCTCTTAGTTTTCTGAATTTTCCCTTCATGCTGGTTCATGAATCGGAAAGAGGAGCCAGAGGAAAACTGGGCCACTTGGATTCTAATCCCCCTCCCTTTTGATTTTCAAAGCTAACAGGTGTGGATTTGGGAGCTTTGGGTCACCATTGGCTTGCTACAGAATAGATTCCAATCTTTTTTAAAGGCAGGTTTGATCCTCTTTTTCAGAAACTGAGAACTGAGCCCCCTTCCCTAGACTTGCCTTGCAGCTACAGATTTCTGGATGGACGCGCAGAGAGAATCCATGCCGAACCGAAGGATGCAGGCCGAGACGAGCAAGAAGAAGAGGATTCCGGAGAAGAGCACCAAGGAGCCCTTGAACCATCCGCGGCCTCTGCAGCGGAGACAGAGCCCATCAAGGACAGGTCAATGCACTCCCACGCTCCCTCCCTCAATTTTGCTCCCCCCCCCCGGCTCCCCCACTCACTCCTGTCCACTGCTAAAGCAACAATTATAAATCCCACGGAGGAGAACTGCAAAGGAGACGATGGACGTCACGATGGAGATCGTCGAAATGAAGTAGCAGAGAGATATGTGGCTGGTGCTGCTTAAGCTCAGATTCCCGGTGTAGTGCACTTCCCCATAGAGGATGCATTGGCTGTCAAACTCTCCCTGGAACAGAGAGAGAAGGGAGGAGGCTGCAGGTCTGCTAGGAAACAATACAGAGGAGTTGGCTGGAGGGGCTGGAGGGGGGGGGGGTTTCCACCCCTGTAGTTTGGGGTGGGGTAGGTGCTGCCCTGAGCGTTTTACACCATGTCTAGGAGTACCAACCTCCTTGTGTAGTTTGGGAGGCAGAACATTTGGTGTCTCCTAAAACCACGCCATTTCCCCGGACTGTATGTAAACTAACCACGCCGCTCATTTTGCTGCTCCTTCAATTGTTTTTATTGTAGTTGTTTTAATGCTGTGTTTTTAATATTGTATTTTAATATTGTGGACTGCTGGAAGATTTTATTATATAAATTAGGGTGACCATATGAAAAGGAGGACAGGGCTCCTGTATCCTTTACCAGTTGCATAGAATGGTGTCATTTGTATGCATGCAGCACCTGGTGAAATCCCCTTTTCATCACAACAGTTAAAGCTGCAAGAGCCCTGCCCTCTTGACCAGATACAAAAGAGGGCAAGGACCTTGTGGCTTTACTAAGACCAGAGAGGCCCAGCTTCAAATCCCACTCTTCCACAAAGCTCCCATGTGACCTTAGGCCGGTTGCAATCTCTAAGGCCAGACCCAGCTCACAGGTCATTGTGAGGATTAAACCAGGGGTTGGTGGGGCGGGAGAGACGCACTCCTTGAGCTCTTTGGAGGAATGTGGGAACTACATGTAATAAATATACATTTTTGCTGTTCTAAAAATATTTGACCATTATTTACACCAGTTGCTGGGGAACATGGGTAGGAGGGTGCTATTGCATTGTCTCCTGCTTGTGGGTCCCTGGTCGACAGCTGCTTGACCACTGTGTGAACAGAGTGCTGGACTAGATGGACCTTTGGTCTGATCCAGCAGGGCTCTTCTGATGTCCGATATTATGGGTGAATTTGCTAAATATTTTCTAACCAGTCCAAGGCCAAACCCTACTTCAAGAAAGAAAGAAAGAAAGATATACCCATGCACCCAATAAGCAAGACATTCTTTAATTAACCTAGGTAGCATTGTTGAAAATAAAGGGGGTTTAGCAGGAGAAACTTATATTGGTCTCTGTTTTTACGTTGGAGATTATTCCTGCTGAAATGGCTGATATATTGTCAAAACAACTCTGAGCACAGATGAGACCACATCACTTCCAACCCCTCCTTGTCTGCCGCCACAAGAGTCTGGCTTACATAGCTTGGGCTCCCCTATGATTGAATCCTGACAACATCCCGGAACAGACCTTCAGAGCTCCATCACACCAGCGATTTACTGCACTCTTGCCATGCCTGGTGTGCGGATTTGCAGCACGGTATTCACATGACACTGTGCCTGTCCTGCTGACACCCCGCCTCTTCCCCAGCCTTTCCTAGAACGCTAAAAGTCTGGATTATTTTCCCTAAGTGCATTTAATGCGCCCTAAGCCTCCATGTAGTTTTAAAGGAACTGAGCACTTGAATGGATTGCATCAGGTCCTGGCAGGGGCTGAATTCAGACGACACAATAAGCAACTGTGGGGGGGGAACAATCGTCAGTTGTATTGACTATTACGTCATCCGAATGCTGCCATAGTCAACTCAGCGCTGATCCTCATCCACACCACAGTTGATTGTTTTTTACCATGTTGTGTGGGGAGTACCCCCTAGATGAACAACTGTAAAGTTGATTATTACCCCACCACTGACTATCGTGTTGTCCGAATTCAGCCAGGGAAAAGCAATCTCTCCCAGCAGCCGGCTCCAAGCCTCGATGTAAAACCCAAACCTGCATCCCAGGCTCGAAAGCCTTTTTTAAAATCATGCAACGCCTGAATCTCTGCAGAGACAGGATTGTACTCCCTTGATGCCCCCAGAGAGCCAGGCTAAAGGGTAGTTTCATTTTTGCCCGGTTGAAGTCTGCTTTTTGTCTGGTTGCAGTACCCATCTGACAGGACCTGACTGGAGGGAGAAAGAGGAGAAGTGGAGTGGAGCAGAAGAGCGAAGGAGCGAAAGAGCAGCTATTCAGGTGAAAGGGATCATAAGCTTGACGTGCTTTTGCCTCAGAGGGTAAAAAAAATGTGAACTGGGGTGTGGGGGATTAGTGTGATGGAGGTCACAGTCAGATGGAGAATTTTGCCCTCCTGCCCCCCACGGAATCATTGGGATGTTGTGATCAGGCAGGAGTGTAGATGTTGTAATGAGGCATCCCAGGGGCAAAACAAGGGAGCACTAATCCAGAGACTCCTGTATGGCATGTGCACCTAGCACATGACGCAGACCAAGAAGGCTGTCCAGGGAAAGTGTTTCCAGAAAGGGAAGGAAGTATGTGCCTTGCACTAGCAGAGAGAAGGAAGTAGCTACTGCCAGAGTCAGCCAAACCCCTCAGCTGACGAGCATTATGCGCAGCTCTGATATGCACATGACCATGGCCCTGTGCTGAGAGGCCCAATGGGCTCGAGCTACATCGCTGGGTGTGTGGGGAGGGGGGGGGGCTGTAGAGCCATAGTGGTTTTAAGTCTGCTGCAAGTTCGATGTATTTTGAACACCAAACATGCCATTTCTCTGCGCTCATGCAGTGGCAGCTCTGGGACTTGGGGGTTTTCAAGCAAAGGATTCCTAGGAATTCGGTGCAGTAGAGATCCTGGGTTTGTTGGAAGGTAGAAATCTATGCGAGTTTCAAATCAGCATTAAGGTGTCCTGTAGTTTCTGTTCCAGCAGAGCCAGGCGGTAGAACTGCCAGGCTCAAGGAGGGCTAGAAACTTGGCGCTTTCTAGCGCCGCTGAAATTCCTACCCCAACCCCCGCCAGGAAGCTCATGAAAGCCAAGACTGTTGTGGCAAACACGTGGGGCGGGGTAAGGATGAGAGGTACGTTTAATGTTTTAAAACTAGCTCAGGTTGCACCCTCTGAGTTGGGAGCCCCTTCCGAATATGAGGGCGGGGTTGGCGGGGGCCGGCTGCAGTCATAGGCACGCATGGGGGAGGCACTCCGTTTTTCCAAAGACAGGTGCGGGGGGCTCAAAAATACCCGTGAAATGCAACCACGTGGGCTGAAATAACTGGACTATGTTTAGTGGGACAGGAATGAGCATCCTTATTCTTCCCGATATCTTGCAGTCCTGCTCTGGTGAGCACTCTGCCCATGTTCGGGGTCATCCTCCCCCCTTGACCGACGTCAGCCTCTGTGCCCCGAGAGGCGGACACTCCGCACATGCTCGTCAGGCTATGTCCCACGGCTAGAGAGTTCCTGGGGCGGCGCAAACGTTCCCTGCTCTCTCCGCGTGCTCAGAGGCACTCCCGCCCTCCGGAACCGTGGCGCTAACGGCTCCGCGCAAAAGCGCAGGAGGACTTTCTCCCGGCGGGGAAGGGGGAGTGGGTTGGAGGGCACTTTCTCGGCTTCTCCGCCGCCCAGGAGGCCTCTTCGCCGCCGCCGCCGCGACCCCTGCCTCACCTGGGTGACGGTCAGCGCGGAGGCGCAAATGATCCCGCACAGGAAAGCGGCGCCGTTGAGCGCCAGCTCCAGCAGCCGGAGCAGCTGCGCCATCTTCCCGCCCGGGAGTGCGCGGGAGGGACGCGGCTCAGCCAGGCGTCTCCGCCCAGTCAGCAACAACGGGAAGAATAGGAGGAGCAGGAGGCGGCGCGCACGCTTACCCGCCCGGGACTCGAGCCGCTTGCTCGGGGGTTGCAACCGCATGGCACGGCGTGCCCGGTCTCCAAGCTGGCGCTCCGCAGCTGCCTGCTTGCGCGGACGTGGCGCCGCGGAGCCCGGGCTCGAGCGGCAGGGGCTTTCAGTTGAGCAGGGGCGCTGGCGTCACCCGCCACCCCCAGCCCACCCCGCAGGCTCCCCGGCTCCCCACGAGCTGAGGAGCGATCCTGACACCTGATGTCTTGAAGGAAACGGATTTCTCCAGCAAGGCTACACTGCTGGGAGCTTTGCAGAGCTGGTCCAGAATGCGCCATTTGGACCCTTTGGCTGGACATAGGAACATCCGAAGAAGAGCCCTGAGGCTGGATCAGACCAAGGGTCCATCTAATCCAGCACGCTGTGCACACGGTGACTAACTAGATGCCGACCAGGGACCCACAAGCAGGATACGGGTGCAACAGTACCCTCCCACCCATGTTCCCCAGCAACTGGTGCACACAGTCTTACCGCCTGTGATTCTGGAGGTAGCTCATAGCCATCAGGACTAGTAGCCATGGATAGCCTCTAGGGGTGTGCACGGACCCCCCGGATCGGATCGGGACCCGGATCGGGACCTCCAATTTTGTCCCGGACCAGTTCGGACAAAATCGGAGGCCCCCCGGACCGGATCGAGTCCGATCCCGACCCAAAAATCGGAAATTTTTGGATCGGCCGCCATTTTTTTCCCCATAGACTTGCATTGCAATGCAAGTCTATGAGGAAAAAATGGCGGCGGGTGGGTGAGGGGGGGCCTAACTCCCTCCCCCCCCCCGGGGCCGTCCGCTGTGGACAGCCCCGGCAGGTAAGCCCCCTCCCCCGCGCTCCCTACCCCCCCCGGAGCCGTCCGCTTCTATCCGCTGGCGCCCGCGGGCGCCAGCGGATAGAAGCGGACGGCTCCGGGGGGGGGGTAAGCCCCCTTCCCCGCCACTGCTTACCTTCTCGGCCCGTCCGCTCCCGTCCGGCGCCGGCGGCTACTACCAGCGGGCTCCGCGGCCTACTCTCGAGTAGCGCGCCGGGTGATGACATCAGCCGGCGCGCCACCCTGGAGTAGGCCGCGGAGCCTGCTGGTAGTAGTAGGCGCCGGCGCCGGACGGGAGCCGCCGGGCCGGGAAGGTAAGGGCCCCCCTCCCCCTTCCGCGTGCCCCCTCCTCCCCTCCACGCACCCCCTGCTTACCTTCCCGGCTCGGCGGCGCCCGTCCGGCGCCGGCGCCTACTACTACCAGCAGGCTCCGCGGCCTGCTCTAGAGTAGCGTCATCACCCGGCGCGCCACCCTAGAGCAGGCCGCGGAGCCTGCTGGTAGTAGTAGGCGCCGGCGCCGGGACGGGAGCCGCCGGGACGGGAAGGTAAGGGCCCCCCTCCCCCCTCCGCGCGCCCCCTCCTCCCCTCCACGCACCCCCTGCTTACCTTCCCGGCTCGGCGGCTCCCGTCCGGGGCCGGCGGCTACCACCAGCAGGCTCCGCGGCCTGCTCTAGAGTAGCGCGCCGGGTGATGACATCACCCGGCGCGCCACCCTAGAGCAGGCCGCGGAGCCCGCTGGTAGTAGCTGCTAGTGCCGGACGGGAGCGGACGGGCCGAGAAGGTAAGCGCCCCCCTCCTCCCCCCCCCGCTGTCCACTTTCATCGGCGGGCGCCCGCTGGCGCCCGCCAATGGAAGCGGCGGTGGGCGCCAGTGGGCGCCCGCCGATCCGCCGATCCGCCGAACCGGTTCGGAGCCTTTTCGGACCGGTTCGGATTGGATCGGCCGATCCAGCTGCGGGATCAGAAATCGGATAATTTATCCGATTTCCCACTGGACCGGACTCGGATCGTGGATCGGGTCCGATCCAGTGCACATCCCTAATAGCCTCCTCTTCCAGGATTTTTTCCAACCCCCTTGGTGCCTCTACAAGAGAGGTTTAAAGCTCTTTCAAGGCTGACTAAATTTTTACCTCTACAAGAGAGGAGCGCAAATTGGGGGCTGAGGCGCTTTAAACATCCGATTATGCGCATTATCGAATGCGCTTTAAACCGCGAGTTTTAATTTGCGGTGGCAGTTAAAGCACCTTACTGCCGTGTAAACATGCGATTCTCCGCATGTCAAAAGTTTAAAGCGTGTTTCGGTCGTCCCGTAATGCGCTTCACCGCCTCTCGTACAGAGGTATTAGGAGTAAATGATCTGTCCTGAATTGACCAAAGACCTGCTCCTGCTGGAGTCAACAAGTGCCAGGACTGGTTTGACAATCTGGATCCACATGATGACAACGGGCGTGATGAGCCCCAGCATTTCGACAGGGACCGCTTCCAGGACCGGCCTTAGGGTGGATGAGCTGGGCAGTCACCTGGGGCACCCAGCTAGATGTGCTCAAAGGGGTGCCAACCTGAGCTCAGTGGCTGCAGTGAGCCAGGGTGGCAAAAAAGCAAGATGCTATAACCTTTTTTTCAAGGTTCTACAGGTTGTTTGGGTTCCAGCTACAAACACGATCTTCCTTCAATCTGCTTTAAAGGATGTTTCTTCTCCAGTTTCCACTTTGATGTCATTTGCCGTGCACAAGCGGTGGCCCAGAGCTGTGTGAGAGGCAACTGGAGCAATTTGCCCCAGGCTCTCACTAAGCAAACCCACCCACCCAGCCTCAGTTCCTGCTCCATTGCTCACTAGAATTCTTGGTATTTTGTTGAAAGTTTTCATAAAAAAGAGGAAATGACACCTTAGTGTGTAAGACGACACTGATCCTCCACATGTAAGTGTGACATCGGGGACCTCTCTCCAGCCACAAGGAAGTAAATATGTTACATAGTTGTGCATGAAACACATTAGGCTCCCTCTACAAGGATTCGCTTTTGCGCCCGGTTCGGCGATTATGCGCATTATCGCAGACGCGCATTTACTCCTAATCCCTCTGCACGGGAGGTGGCAAGAGGCGGCAAAACACATTAATAGATGTCCAAAAAGCGCTTTACAAGAAGTTAATGCACATAAGCGCTTGTTCACACGGGAAAAATGCGCTTTAACGGCCGGAGCAAAATAAAACTCGCAATTTAACGCGCATTCGAAAATGCGCATTATCGGAGAGATAACACGTCTCTACGCCCGATTTGCGCTCTGTTCTTGTAGAGGTAAAAAAATTTAAGCGCCTTGAAAGAGCTTTAAACCTCTCTTGTAGAGGCAGCCAAAGTCTTTTTAGCCTGCTAATTGGCCAAAAGGGCTCCCAGAAGAGCTTATGTATCATCAGTAAAATCACTCAGGGTACCTCCACAAGAGAGGTTTAATGCTCTTTGAAGGCTCATTATAAATTTTACCTCCACACCAGCGGAGCGCAAAACGGGCGTAGAGGCGCGTTATCTCCCGGATTATGCGCATTATCGAATGCGCGTTAAATAGCGAGTTTTATTTTGCTCCGGCCATTAAAGCGCATTTTCCCCGTGTGAACAAGCGATTATGCGCATTAACTTCTTGTAAAGCGCTTTTTGGACATCAATTAATGCGCTTCGCCGCCTCTCGCCGCCTCCCGTGCAGAGGGATTAGGAGTAAATGCGCTTCAGCGATAATGCGCATAATCGCCGAACCGGGCGCAAAAGCGCATCCTTGTGGAGGGGACCTCAGTCCCTGCCAATAAAGGGGGTTGAAACCAATCACAGTAAAGTAAAACCTTTCTTTATGTCTGGGCAGCTGTAGAGGTAAGATTGGTCAGGCAGGCCACGTAGCCCCGGGTGCAACATTTGTTGCAAGGAGAGAAGGAACAGGAAAGGCTTTTAGGAGGGATTCTGTGGCAGAGCAGGCGGCCCGTTTTGGGCACAGGAAGAACTCTGCCCTGCTGGGGAAAGAATTCAGGGAGGGAGGAAACAGCATCCAAGATTTCCAGGCCAGGCACCACTGGAGAGTAATTGTCTGTGGCAGTTGCCACCAGGTAAAGGTGTAGGAGTCATGTGAGGCCAGGCCTGAAGGGAGGAAACATTTTTGAGTAAGTAGTGGAGAAGGCGAGCAGCTGGCCACCTGGGAGACTCAGCACAGGAAGCAGAAAGATGTCCTGCCAGGAGGGGTTTGGAATGTGGAGGAGGTATTCAGCAGAAACATAGCCTGATTCCTCTTCCCTTATCCCCATGAAAGAAAAAATGAAGCACACCTCTCATTCCGCTGGATCCCAGGGCGAGGAGGACCTGCAGGTGAGAATACCTCCCATGGAGTCGGTGCATGCAAGAGTTCTCACATGCACCCCCCCAGTTTTGTACACAAGTGCATGGGTCTTTGTAGAGGGCAGCAGCAGGGACCCCTATATCACATCTGCACCAGGCCCCAAAAGCTCTCTGGGTGACCCTGCAAAGCTGACCACATGGAGGGTGGAACCAAAGACGCCCCTCGTTTAGGGGCACTATTTCTGCTAAAGCCAGCTCTGTCTGCTACACCCCTGGCACAGCCATTGATTTCGGGGGATTGAGGGATGCTCCAGTGGGGAGATCTATGAACAGCTATTAGCCACGTAGAACCTCCATGTCCAGAGCTTGTCTACCTCTGAGAATCAGATGTCAAGGGGGGAGGACACCAGGACAGGGAGGGCTCTTGCTTCCAGGCCCTGCTTGCAGGCGCCACAGAGGTATCAGGCTTCTGCAACCAGGTGCCCTCCAGATCTGCTGGTTGGCATGAAGGGAATTGTGGTCTGTCTGCCACATCTGGAAGTGGGCAAGGTGGGCTTGTGGTTTGAACCAGCAAAGCAGTTCTTTCCAGCCACAATAACTGAATGGAACCCCTCTGATCAGAGGCATCCGCCCTCTGAAGACCAGGTGCTAAGAGTAAATGACCAAGACAGGCAGCTGCCTTCATGTCCACCCAAACAGGTGGACATTTGCTTTGATGGAGCTGCACTCCTGTTCCTTAGCCACAATAGTACATGGGTAGTGAGCGGTTGCTGTAAAGAATGCAGACTCCATGTTAGGCATTATTAGACAAGGAATTGAGACTAAAACTGACAGGATCATACTGTCTTTCTACAAATCTAGGCTGCGGCCACACGTGGTACACTGTGTACAGTTCTGGTCACCACACACAAACACACACAGTGTAGAGCTGGAGAAAGTGCAGAAAAGGGTGACTAAAATGATCCAGGGGCTGGAGGGAAGAGTAGAAGAGCTGGGATTGTTTAGCTTGGAAAAAGGAGGCTGAGGGGAGACATGATAGAGGTGGACAAAAGCATGGCTGGTGTGGAGAATGTGGAGAGGGAAACATTTTTCTCCCTCTCCCTCCCCAGTGGGGTCATTATCCCATGAAGCTGACTGGTGGGAGATTCAGGACAGATCAAAGGAAGGACTTCTTCACACAGCGCAGAGTTAAGCTATGGAATTCACTGCCACAAGATGTAGTGATGGCCACCAATATAGATGGCTTTAAAAGGGGGTTGCATAAATTCCTGAAGGCTATCCATGGCTACTATCCTGATGGCTCTCTGCTATCTCCAGTATCAGAGGCAGTAAGCCTGTGTACACCAGTTGCTGGGGAATATGGGTGGGAGAGTGCTGTTGCACTCATGCCCTGCTTGTGGGTTCCTGAACTAGATAGACCCTCGGTCTGATCCAGCATCAGGGCTCTTCTTATGACAGTAGCAGAATCCTTCTGAATATTAGATGCGGGGGTCTGTGTATCATTTTAATCTCTTTTCTAGTAATTGCATGCTAGGACTTTATAAGGGAGGACTGAAAATGAAAGGGTGAGGTTTGGAATGGCTTTGTACAAATCAATGGTGCAACTGCATTAGGAATGCTGCATACAGGTGATGATTGCCCCTGTGGAGGCTGATGGCTCCGATGTCAGTGGGGCGGCGAATCTGTTCTGCAAGGCACCTTGGAGAACAAACTTCCATGAGTAGCCAGTCAAAAGTGTGCAATAAACCACTCATTTAGAGAAACCTACAGAAAGGAAGCTGTTACATTCAGGCTGCGCTGGTGGGCTTCTCAGAGGCAAGTCATAGAATCATAGAATTGTGGAGTTGGAAGGGTCCACAAGGATCATCTAATCCAACCCCCTGCAATGTGCTGGAAAGCCAATTAAACCATCAATAATAATAATAATAATAATAATAATAATAATAACAATTTATTTCTTACCCGCCTCTCCGTCTGGATCAAGGCGGGGAACAACAACATGATAAAATACATAAAACTGATTAAAACATGACACATATTATTAAAACTGCATAAAAAATCCTAGAACATCCTAAAAACATCCTTAAAACATTCTAAAATTCCACTGGATATGCCTGCCGGAAGAGAACAGTCTTTATAGCTTTCTTAAATTCTAAAAGACTGTTAAGTTGACGAGTCTCCTCCGGCAGGTCATTCCACAGTCTGGGAGCGGCAGAAGAGAAGGTCCTCTGGGTAATGGTTGTCAGCCTAGTCTTGGCCGACTGCAGTAAGTTCTTCCCAGAGGACCTGAGCTTGCGGGGCGGATTGTATGGGAGAAGGCGATCCCGCAGGTAACCTGGACCCAAACCATGTAGGGCTTTAAAGGTAATGACCAACACTTTATACTTCGCCCGGAAACTAATTGGCAGCCAGTGGAGCGATTTTAAAGCTGGCGTAATATGGTCACCCCTAGATGTACCGGTGACCAACCTGGCTGCCATATTTTGAACTAGTTGAAGTTTCCGGACTAGGCACAAAGGTAGCCCTATGTACAGCGCATTGCAGAAGTCGAGCTTCGAAGTTACCAGTGCGTGCACCACCATCTTTAGGTCTTCCAACTCTAGGAAGGGGCACAGCTGGCGTATCAGCCGAAGCTGATAGTAGGCACTCCTGGCCGTCGCATCTATCTGGGCTGTCATTTGGAGCAACGGATCCAGGAGCACCTCCAAGCTGCGAACACAGTCTTTCAGGGGGAGTGTAACCCCATCCAGAACCGGTTGACACACCTCCAAACCCAGGTTGCGGCCTTTGACAGCAAGCACCTCCGTCTTGTCTGGATTCAGCTTCAGTTTGTTTTTCCTCATCCAGCCCATTACCGCCTCCAAGCATTCATTCAGAGGAGACACACTATCCTTAGTTGGCGCTGTTATCGAAGGCATAGAGAAATACATTTGGGTGTCATCAGCATACTGATAGCACCCCGCCCCATGCCTCCGGATGATCTCTCCCAACGGTTTCATATAAATGTTAAACAGCATTGGGGAAAGGATGGCACCTTGCGGTACGCCACACAGCAGCTCCTTCTTTGCAGAGCAGCTATCCCCAAGCATCACCATCTGGAACCTGCCCGAGAGGTAGGACCGGAACCACTGAAGCACAGTGCCCCCGATTCCCAATCCCCTCAGGCGTTCCAGAAGGATACCATGGTCAATGGTATCGAAAGCCGCTGAGAGGTCCAGAAGTACCAACAGGGACACACTCCCCCTGTCAATACTAAGGCGTAGATCATCCACTAAGGCGACCATAGCAGTCTCAACTCCGTATCTTGCCCTGAAGCCAGTTTGAAATGGATCTAGAAAATCAGTGTCATCCAAGACTACTTGGAGTTGAAAGGCAACCGCCCTCTCGATCACCTTGCCCAAGAATGGAAGGTTTGATACGTGTCTGTAGTTATTAAAGTCCAGGGGATCCAGGGAGGGCTTCTTTAGAAGCAGCCGTACCACCGCTTCTTTTAAACATGATGGGAAAGGTCCCCTCCCTGAGAGCTGCATTAATAATATATTGTAATTGCGATCTAACCGCATCTCCTCCCTGGACGACCAGCCATGAAGGACAGGGATTGAGAGGGCAAGTCGTCATCCTCACTCGTCCAAGCAGCTTGTCCACGTCCTCGGTACTCACCAACTGAAACTGATCCAGTGTAATTCTACTCGTGGAGTCGCTGGACACTCCATCGTCAGCCACTGCTATAACGACGGCATCTAAGTCGGCTCTTATCCGAGAGATTTTATCTGTGAAATGATCATTAAAGGCATCACAGCGAACTGCCGAGGGCTCTAAAATCGGATTCAGGGGGGAAGGTGCCCGGGTTAGACCCCTCACCACCCTGAACAGTTCCGCTGGATGTGAATTCGCAGACGCAATACGCGCAGAGAAGAAAGCTTTCATCGCTGCACGTATTGCCACCCCATAGGAACGAAGATGTTCTCTATGTCGTGTCTTGTCAGATAGAAGTCGAGTTTTCCGCCATCGGCGCTCCAGTCATCGTCCTTTCCGCTTCAACTCCCTGAGGTCTTCCGTATACCAGGGCGCCCTGTTAGAAGTGGGTCAGAGAGGACGTTTGGGGGCGATCGTGTCGATCGCCCTAGTTAGGTCTTGATTCCATCTATCGACCAGGACTTCTACAGGATCGTCGACGATACCAGCCATAAAACCCTCCAAGGCTTTCTGAAATCCAGAAGGATCCATCAGCCTTTGAGGGCGGACCATCTTAAAAGGTCTACCACCCCTGCAAGGGCGGGTGGTAGCCGTGATACTAACCCTAACCAGAAAATGGTCTGTCCATGACAACACGGAGGAATTCGTTACCTCCACCACAGATCCCTCTGTTCGGAACTGAAAACAGCATCGAGAGTATGACCCGCTGAATGTGTGGGTCCAGAGACCAATTGGGATAGGCCCATGGTTGTCATGGATGCCATGAACTCCCGAGCTCCACCTGACAAACCAGTCTCGAATGGGATGTTGAAGTCGCCCAGGACCAAAAGCCTGGTCGAATCCAACACCAGCTCTGAGACCAGTTCCGTGAGCTCAGCCAGGGAGTCTGATAGGCAGCGGGGTAGCCGGTACACTAAGAGAATCCCTAGTCCAGTGATGGGCAACCTTTTGAGCTTGGTGTGTCAAACTTCGCCAAAAAACTGAGCATAACTCGGGTGGTGTGTCACTTTGAGGAAAAAACATTATTTCGCGATATTTATAGTTTAAATAACATAAATGTATAATTGTTATTTAATTTGCGACTAGAGTCTTAGTCGTTACACTCTAACTCCAAGATTCTAGTCGCAAATGTTTCATCCTCAGGAGCAGCAAATGTTTCATCCTCAGCTACTGCACTTGGCCGTAAAGGAGCCGAGGATGAAACATCCTTCTCTAGGGTGACCAGATTTTACAAATAAAAATCCCGGTCCACCCCCCCCCCACCCAAAACAACCCCCCCACCAAGCCACCACCCCCCCAAAAAAACCCAGCCTGGACCTACCGCCGGGTTCTTCCTCCGTCGCCCGCGCGGCCACGCCGGGTCCTCCGTCGCCACCCGCGCGGAAGAGGCAGGGGAGGGCCGGATCCAATCGGCCCTCCCCTGCCTCTTCCGCGTGGCCGCTGGCCTTACGAGCCCAGCGGCGCCGGTAGACCCGGGCCGGCAGCAGTGGTGGCGGCGGAGCCCGGGAAGCGTCCGTCCCCCCCACCCGAGCCACCCGCCCCGCGGCGCGCTCCTTACTTGGGCGTCCGCTTCCCTCCGATGCTAGATTCTACTGAGAAACAGGCTGCGCGGCCTGTCTCTCAGTCTCAGTATCGCGCCGGGTGATGACGTCATCACCCGTCGCGATACTGAGACTGAGAGACAGGCCGCGCAGCCTGTTTCTCAGTAGAATCTAGCACCGGAGGGAAGCAGACGCCCAGGTAAGGAGCGCAGGGCGGGTGGCGCGGGTGGGGGGGCGGCCGCTTCCCGGGCTCCGCCGCCGCCACTGCCGCCGGCCCGGGTCTACCGGCGCCGCTCCTAGCTTGCTGCCACCCGGGCCATCTGGTCACCCTATCATGCGGCCCTAGGGAGGATCTACACAGGAGCCCCTTCTGTTTCTGAGCCACTGCCGCGCTGGCATTTTCCCCAAATGCTATTGTTGCTCTGTGGGCACATGTTAATGCATTCAGTGCCATCTCCACCACGTTTACAACGTGGTCAACTGCCACACACCAATGCATTGTATTATAATTGTGAAAGTGGTAGGAGTCTGAAACGTCCCGGGTATTTTATCAGTTGTGTTTATAGTGTGAGCACACACTGCAATCCACCACATGGTGCTGCAATTGCAGGAAAAAGGGGAGGTCAAGCTGCCATTTCAGGTTGCTTTAAAAAATGCCTGCACACCTGTGAGGCAGGTTTAAAAACAAATAGTGTGGTTATTCAGAGGTGAGTATGAGCATGATGAAAAGTAGTCTATCTACAAATACATATTTTTCACGGATTTCCAGCCTTCAGATCCCATCAAAATCCATGCAAGGAAAGAGCAGGGAATGGAAGAAGGTGTGTGAGTGGGGATGGTAAAGTTCCAAAATAAGTTCTATGGCTGTAAAGCCCTCCTCCTCTCTGGTAAGTTATAATACTGTTAACTTGGAACACACATAACCTGGTAACACAAAGAAATCATAATTACTGGGGTGGGGTGGGGGAATCATAAAAGTTGCTTGGGGGAAAACAACGTATTGAGGAAAAGTGTCTGGACAATAGGTTGGGGAGACTGTTGTGTGCCCCCAAAGTGAACCAGGTCCATGATAAAACTCTTAAAGGGTTGGGTGGGCATGGAGAGAATCTTCATTTGCTCCATTTACCCAGTCAACGCCGCAATCCTATGCATGTTTAGATGGGGAAAAAGTCCTATCATTCTCAGCATGGCCCAGCCAGCCTTACTGGCTGGGGCATGCTGGGAGTCATAGAACTTTTTTCTGTCTAAACATGCATAGGATCACAGCCTAAGAGTTTCATTCTGTTTGTGCACACTGCATTTCAAGCGCAAACCAGCCCCCTTCCGAGTAAATAAGTTGAGCGGAATTGAGTAAAACCCAAATATTTTCTCCATGGCTCTTCTGGCAGCTTAGGCTGCAGAAGGTGCCAGGTTCAATCTCCAGGGATGGGGAACGAACAGCTCCCCAGATGAGGTTGGAGTGCAATTCCCATCACCTCGCCCCATTGGCTATGCAAAACCAAATGCAGAGTTACAAAATGGGGGATTCTTGGCTAATCAATATGACAAGTGAGAAGGATCTTGGAATTGTTGTAGATCACAAGCTGAATATGAGCCAACAGTGTGTGATGTGGCTGCAAAAAAAGCAAATGCTATTTTGGGCTGCATTAATAGAAGTATAGCTTCCAAATCACGCGAGGTACTGGTTCCCCTCTATTCAGCACTGGTTAGGCCCCATCTTGAGTATTGCGTCCAGTTCTGGGAACCACACTTCTAGAAGGATGCAGACAATCTACAGCATGTTCAGAAGAGGGCAAAGAGGATGATTAGGGGACTGGAAACAAAGCCCTATGAGGAGAGATTGAAAGAACTAGGCATGTTTAGTCTGGGGAAGAGAAGACGGCAGGGAGACATGATAGCACTCTTCAAATACTTGAAGGGTTGTCACACAGAGGAGGGCCAGGATCTCTTCTTGATCATTCCAGAGTGCAGGACATGGAACAATGGGCTCATGTTACAGGAAGTTGGATTCTGGCTGGACATCAGGAAAAACTTCCAGACTTGTTAGAGCAATACAACAATTACCTAGGGAGGTTGTGGGCTCTCCGACATTAAAGGCATTCAAGAGGCAGCTGGACAACCATCTGTCAGGGATGCTTTAAGGTGGATTCATGCATTGAGCAGGGGGTTGGACTCAATGGCCTTAGAGGCTCCTTACGACACTACTATTCTTTAATTCTATGAACTTTTTTATTAGGTTACCCCTTCAATGTTGAGTTTTTATTTTTACAAAAAGTACCTCCTTTGTAGTTTTCTCACGCAGACTGCCTCCCCACCCCAGTCCTCTGCAACCCATTGGGACACCATTCCCATTCTTTAAGAAGTGCCAAAGTTAACGTGTTCCAAAATAATCATTTCATCCGAGGCTTATACCTTGCTTCTGCTGACCAAATTTAGGGCACTGAAATTAGGCTTTATGCAGAAGCAGCCCGGCCCTCGGGGAAGGGTGTCACAAGCCACAATCCATGGCCAAGATCGTGCTCCCCGTCACTCAGAGAGGCAGGTAGAGGGAGTACTCCGAGTGGGCCCACTTCTTCACGGGCTTGCTGGTCCTGCCGATCATGGGCAGCTTCTGGGCATAGCGGGAGACGTGGCTGGGCCCGTGATGCTGGAGGAAGGCGGTCTGGAAGAGGCGACCCTGGCAACGCCGCTCCACCTGCCGCCCGGCGATCACGAAGCTGAAGCAGGGGGCCCCTTGCGGGGAGAAGCGGCTTTTCTGGAAGACGTCCCGGATGCTGGGCCGGTGGCCCTGCTGGCGCGAGGCACTCCGGGAGCGGGCCAGGCTGGCCGAGCGGTGCACGGCGGGCCGGCTGGTGGAGAAGTCCCCACGGGGGCTCTCCTCTTCCCGGGGGCTGACCGTGGCATTGGCAGTCAGCTGGGGCATCTTGCGCACGGCGTCCCCGCCGCTGCCGAAGGCCGGCTGCTCTTTCTTGGCGTCGGCCACCTTGGGGGCGCTGGCTGGCAGGGGCTCAGCAGGGCACAGCCCCGAGCCAGTGCCGAAACGGATGGCCAGGCTGTCCCCGAAGAAGCAATACAGCTCCTGGTAGATCTCGTTCAGGGAGACGACTGGGGGGTTAGTGGCAATGCCCACGCCTGCCTGGGGCCCTCCGCTGCCCAGCTGCAGCAGGTGGCTGGCGATGCCAAAGCCAAACTCCATCTGGGGGTCCTGGAGGGGGCTGAGCCAGGGGCAGCCGTCCTGTGGGCGCCCCTCTCCACCGGAACCCTCTGCCGGGGCCGGGGCCGAAATGGACTGGACCTTCATCTTCAAGAGCCGCTCCACGGCCACCTAGAGGGAGGAACAGCAAGTAAAAATGGGTTTGTTAACAAAGTTGCACAGAGCTACTCGCCCGGGGCAACTTAGAAAAGTCTCCAGGTAACCATGCAGGAAAGAGCTGATAAACTGGAAGAAAGTTGAAGGCCACCAATGTTTAAAAACAAGTGTGTGTGAACAAGTGGGGTAGAAACTCAATTGCAAATAAAGAGAGTTTAACATCACCACTCAAGTGTCTCCTTAGCCCACCCACCACAGCCGGCAGCCACCTCCCATTTCTCCTAGGTGAGAAGCGCCCCACCCCACCACCAAGAGAAAGTTACACCTGTTGCTGTTTCATAGCAGCACATTAGTGTGTGTGTGTGTTGGGGGGAAAAGCTAGCTGTGAATGGCAGGTAACCCCCTAAAGAAATGCTATTCCCACTTTGGAGATGAAACCAGGGCCAGATCTACACCAAGCAGGATATAGCACTTTGGAAGCAGTTTGGAATTGTAGAGTCGGGAGGCCATCGAGTCCAACTCCCTATCCAATGCAGGAATCTACCTGAAAACATCCCTGACAGATGGTTGTCCAGCTGCATCTTGAAAGCCTCTAATGTGGGAGAGCCCACCACCTCCCTAGGTCATGGGTTCCATTGTCATACTGCTCTAACAGTCAGGAAGTTTTTCCATATGTCCAGCTGGAATCTGGCTTCCTGTAACTTGAGCCCATTATTCTGTGTCCTGCACTCTGGGATGATCAAGAAGAAATCCTGGCCCTCTTCTGTGTGTCACAATCTTTCAAGGACTTGGTGTGTGATCATGTCTCCCCTCAGTCTTCTCTTCTCTAGGCTAAACATGCCCAGTTCTTTCAGTCTCTCCTCTTAGGGCTTTGTTTCCAGACCCCTGATCATCCTTGTTGCCCTCCTCTGAACCCCCTCCAGCTTGTCTGCATCCTTCTTGAAGTGTGATGCCCAGAACTGGACGCAATACTCAAGATGAGGCCTAACCAGTGCTGAACAGAGGGGAACCAGTACCTCTCGCGATTTGGAAGCTATACTTCTGTTAATGCAGCCCCAAATAGCATTTGCTTTTTTTCAGCCACATCACACTGTTGGCTCATATTGAGCTTGTGGTCCCAACTGTATAAATCATTATAAAGCAGTAGTGTAGATCCGGCCTAGGCTGCTATTTTTAAAGGTTTCTTGTTCACTGCTTGTATTTTATTCTTGCAAAATTTTAATCTGTTGCATGGCGTAATGCAGATCGTTTGAGCAAAAGCCAAAGTCTAAATCTTTAAAAGTAACATAAAATAAAATGCTACATGTCTACAGAGACGTCTTCTTGCTATCTGTTATGTTATCCCAGGGTAACGAGCTACAAGTTCATTTAAATTTCCGATTTGCCTGTATCAGCCTTCCTCCAACCTGGTGCCCTCCAGAGGTTTTAGACCACAACTCCCAGAATTCCTGACTATGGACCATGCTGGCTGGGGCTGATGGGAGTTGAAGGCCAAAACCTCTGGAGGACACCAGGTTGGGGGAAGGGTGGCATCTACATGTTCAAAAGGCAACAGTTTGGAAAGACAAAGGGAGATGGAATACAGAGTAAGAATACACAGTAAGATCATTACTCAACTGGACCTACAGCCTATGGGTTCCTGGTTGCCCCTGAGTATCTACCACCGTCTCCCAACTGCTGTCCAGTTCAAGCCACTTGAGCAGTGGCTGCTATTATGGACCTACAGCAGCCATCCTCCACCTACCCATGCCATGCTGTCTGGAAATGATGGGGATTGTAGTCCAACTCATCTGGAGAACACTAGGTGGGGGAAGTTATGAGTCTGAGTTATCTGCTATCTTAGAAGAAGCATTCTGTTTCCCACATCCATGCACACCTGTCATAGACCTGGAGGGAATGCTTCTTTTAAATGCCTCCCTTCTGCAGATACTATTTATATTGGGCATTTATATTAAGAATGCATAACTATTTTTAAAAAATGTGTTGTCTGATTGATCAGTGAAAAAGGTGCATTAATTTTAAAGTTTCCTTAGGGTGCCAATCTTATTGTGATGTTAGCCAGCACCTGAACTCCGAGGCTTACATGCATCCTATGCAAGGCTGCAAAGGCAACCTTTGCCTTCCCTCTCATTGTGCCCTGCGTTTTTACTAGATGGGCTTTTTGCCTGTCTAGCAAAAATGTTTCGGAGGAGGAAGGAAGGAAGGAGGATGGGGAAGCACCAGGAGAGTTCGTGGTCTCCTGCCCTCCCTGCCCACTGAAATGACCTCTTTTCCCCCTTCTTCAAGGTTGTGTTTCCGACTTTGGAGAGGCAGCAGGTGTTTTTTCCACACCAGCTGTGAGTGGGAAGGGGGATGGATTGCAGATTCCTCTCTCTGAGGTCGGAGTGCTGTGTCCGACCTCGGATCTGGGAATCCAAAGTATGCTATGGCCCCTCAGATGCTGTCTAGAGGGCATATGATCACTTGCTGACGTAACAGATTAACTAGATGGTGCAGTCCTGTTTCACAGAAATCTCTAGCAATGAAGCGACTGCTCCATCTGCCGGAAGAGACTCACCAGAATGGCCCCGTACACCTTGTGCCCATCGGCCTTCACCTGAGCGTTGGAGACGGAGTAGTCATCTAGCACGGCCTGCAGGTTGGACCAGTAGGTAGAGAGGTGGGGGTAAAGAACCCGCTCCACAGCCTGTGCGAGAGAGAAGCAGCAGCAGAGGGATGGATCATCTCTTTTAGCCAGGCTGGGGAGGCAGGCAGGAAGAGAACGGTAAAGCGCTCCTTACCTTCCATCCCAGGGCATGCAGCCCCACAACAGCCCCATAGTGGGAACACAGGGGGCGGACAGGGTCTGCCAGCACCTTCTGCAGTGAGAGCAGGATCTGGTGGTACAGGCCGCTCACCAGGTCACCGTGAGTCCTGAAGAAGAGGAAGGGTTATTCTTTACATGGCGCAGCTCAATTTACAGCAGAAGCAAAAAAGCGAGATGGGTCCCGTACCCAGAGGACATGAACCAGCCCCACTACAGAAAACTGCTCAACTGGGCAAGCAATTTCAGAAGGCTCGTGTGAATCGTCCAAGCGACACACTGCAAGGGTAGGCAAAAGAACCTCAAAATATACACACACACAAACACACTGAGCCACCAGCCCACCTGACTGAGGGAAAGTGCCTGACAGCAATCTGTCTCACCCTGAAATTAGGAGCAAAACTAATTTGCCAGGCTCTAGGCACAGAGCCCTGCTGGATCCGACCGAAGGGCCCAACTGGATGGACCAGTGTCCTGCTTTCCTCAGTGCCCAACAAGCGGAACATGGAGGCAAGAGTTTCTCCTGCAACCGGCGTTCAGAGGCACAGGGGGCAGCCACCTTTGGCCAGGAGCCAAACCACTGGCCTGCCTAGGTCGGCGTTGTCCACCCAGATGGGCATCAGCTCTCTGGGGCTTCAGCTGTACCTGGAGATGCTGCCAGGGATCGCACCTGGGACCTCCTGCAGGCAAAGCAGGGGCTCTACGGTTGAGCCATGGGTCTTTGCTTGATTGGTGCCGAAGGTGGAGGTCCCGTTTAGCAAACGGCCACGGACTCCCTGCTCTTCCGCCTCCATGGACTTGTCTAATTCCCTTAAGACCCATCTAAGCTGGTGTTGGGAAACTCCAAGACTTCCTTTTGGTTAGCCTTAAACTAGAAGTGCAAAACCTCCAGACCAGGAACTAATCCAGATCTTCTTGGGGTCCCAATCCAGCCCTTTGGGGTTCCCTAGATGGCCACACACCCTTTCCTGCCCCCCTTCTGCCTCAATCAGCAGTCATTTGGTGGCTTCCTGGCTTTTCTTCCACATTCTAAAGGTTGAAATGTGTCTCCTAAGGCTTCATTACTACTGCTACTACTACTACTAATATTTATTTGTATCCCACCTTTTTCCCAATACTGGAACTTAAAGTGGCTTTACAAAATTAAAACATATACAATTAAAACATATAAATAGAAATATACAAAAGTTAAAAATATAATTAAACCTGCTGTAACATTAAAACATTTAAAATATTTAAATTACAAATGACAATAATAATAAAAAATCCAATGCATAAATAGAGGTCCAGACTATTCCCCAAAGGCCTGCCAGAACAAAAAAGGTTTTGCCTGTCTCTGGAAACATAACATGAGCTCTAAATTAAAATATGCCAATTTTGGCTCCTCCCCTTTTGCCCTTGGCCCCGCCCCCACCAGAATGCAGCCCACAAGAGCTTCTCTGAACTGAAATTCAGCCCCCGGGCTGAAAGAGGTTCTGCGCCACTGCCCAGAACCTACAGCAAATCAATTCCATTGGCGAATCGACAAGACATTTTGCTGGGCAACTCGCGTGAAGCCGTCCCAGAGAGAAGCCCAATGGGGTGCACCTGTGAGCTTGTCCTTGGTTGTGGCTGCTCCCAGTTACCCCAGAGAGGATGGAAGGGGGCAAGAGAAGCCCTCCCCCCCCCAAGGGGCACAACAGGGGTGGAGGTGGCAGGCACCGACCAGAAGATGTGTCCCAGGAGCATGGCTGCGTAGTCCCGCAGAGTCCAGTGGTCGTTGAGGGGGTTGATGGAGGCGGCCAAGGGTTCCAGGACGCAATACATGACGCTGGCAATGAGGCTCTTGACGTAGGAACCCAGGCACACGTAGGGGTTCTGGATCAGGCTCTTGGCCACGTGCAGAAGGCGGTTCAGCTGTTCCAGGTCGTGGCTCACTGATTTGACCTGCCAGGGGAGCCGAAGGAAAACATGCAGGGAAGACAGATCCAAACCAGGCAGGAGCTCAGACTGTTATGTTTCCGTTTCCTTTCCATTGATTAGATTTCTATCCTGCCCTACAGCCACTGGGCGGTTCAAAAAAACTAAAAACCAGCAAAACACATTATATAAAGTACAAGAAAACGCATTGACATAAAACCCATATAAACAACACGTCTCTCTTTCTCTCACACACAGACATCCTATACAGAGCCTTGCAGAAGTATTCACAGTTGCCAAGTTTGTTTTGGTTTAAATAACTTTTGTGCCACAATAAACCTATTTTGCACCTTCAAATGAAGTCTGTTGCGTAAATCAAATGGTAAACATGCCAATGAACTCCATTTTAATTCCAGGTTGCAGCACAACAAAATGTGGACAACTCAAAAGGAGGTGAAAACTTATGCAAGACACACCTTATCTAAAAACAACTAGCGTAAAGCCTGTGTCACCTCAGGGGCTAGTAGCCCTGTTCCTACCCAACTTTTGTGGGCTCATGAATAATGCAAACGTGGCTCATGCATAGTGAATCCCTCCTCCTAAATCTGCATGCAAACAGATTTTTTTTACAGTCCCGCCTCCTCCCTCGTGCACCCCGATTGGCTGCCTCCATCCTCAGATTTTGGGAAACCTTTTTAGCAAATTAAAAAGAAGTTTCCAGATTTCAGGGGGGAAACACGGCTCTGCCCACAAATGCAAGCCGAGGCAGGTGGGCAGTGGAAGTCCGTCGAGCGGCATGAGGGCCGGGTTTACATCCGTGGCGTCTGTCTCTGCCACCGTCTCCCGTTCAAAGGGTATGAGGCAGCAGACGGTGCGAAAGGCCCTTGCCCAAGAGCCACTGGCGACCACAGTAGTGGGCTAAACTGACCAACGGCCTCCCTCCATTCCAGGCAGCCATTTTGAGGGGCTGCTGCTGCTGGTGTTTCCTGTGCTTAAAACCAATTGTGTGAGAGGCGTGGGGTGGGTGAAGGGGTGCAGGACTCACCCCGCTCACGACGTAGACGAAGTAAGGCAGGAGGGCTGCAATCTTCGAGTTGGTCTGCAAGTCCTGAAGGGCGACCTGAGCAGAAAGGGACCAGAAGGGTGAGACGCAACTGAGCAGAGGAGGAGGGCGGGGCTTGCACAAACAAGGCTAAAGCCGCCGTAGGAAACCCTGGAGAGGCGCAATTCGGAGTGGTTCACACGAGCCGTTTCCGTGCTTGGGGAAGGGCTGAAGCTCAGTGGCAGGACTCCTGCTTCGCATGCACGGAGTCCCAGTCCTGCTACAGAGCCCAGAAGGGAACAGCATAGCGCTTGACAGGCAGATTGGAGCTCTTTCCTGCTCTGCTTTTCTACCCCCGAACCTGAGAAAGGCAGCGTGGAATGGGCCCCGCACCAAGAACGATGACACAAAACAAGCCTGACAGAGCAAGAGGAATGCAGATGACCAGCCGAGCATCCCGGACTCCCAGGCACTGGTCACCCTCTTTGCTCTCACAGGCCCGGGGCAAAAACAGGACGTTTACTGGGCTGCTGGGCTGCTCTGTGTTGCTCTCAGCCACTGGCATCCGCTTTGCAGTTGACCAGCTTGAGGTTTCTTGCAGACCTGAAGACGTAAATCTCCTCCTTTCTCTTTCCTCCTTTCTCCTGCCACCCAACACCCTCTGACATCCGCTGGGCCCCCTGCCCAGCTGCCCCCCTGCCCTACCTTCATCAGCTGAGGGTCCTCCCCCAACACAGCCCGGGTCACATGCTGGTAATACTTCAGCAGGTCATCTGTCAGCACGGAGACAGCGCTGGGCACTGGAAGGAGAAATCAGGGGGGGCAGGCAGAGATTTATGGGGGTCATTGGAGTGGGGAGGAGGAGCCCAGGAGTGCCAGAGGCAGACAAGCAAAGCTCATGCCAGGCCCCAAGCATTCTTACCTTGTACAGCTGTTGCTGTATGTTCAGATCTTTACAATGCTGTTGGTTTTTATTTTGTTTCATACCGTACTGTTACACTTCTAAAAGTTTTCTAATGTGCTTTGTCATGTTGTTGCATTTCAACTCGGTGCCCTTGGACGACAACTCCCATAATTCCCATGCTGGTTGGGAATGATGGGAGTTGGGAATGACAGGAGATCCTCCCCAAGGCCCTGTCCCAGCCTTCAGAGGTGAGGTGGGCACCAACCAGAGAGTGCCACCCTTTTATTGCTCAGGTGCCAAGGGAAGACAATTTGGTTTTCCCAGGTTTTGTCTGAAGTGACTTTGTTACTCCCCCCTAATTTTGCCACTGTGTTTTGTGACACCATTTCAATTTTCATTGTGTCTGTTTTTACTGGCTTAACCCTATCATTGTCTTATAACCTGTTGTCTCAAAACTGTTCTAATCTGAGCACATACAGTGGAAAATCAGGGGAAAATATTTTAAATAAATCAATCGTTCTTACCAGATCCTTGTGGCTCCAGATTCCCTTTTCCATCCAGGTAAGAGACATGAACTAGAAAGAGAGGAACAGGGGAGAGTCAGTGGCTGGGCTGCTTTTAATCCATCACTGAACATAAGAACATCAGAAGAGCCCTGAGGCTGGATCAGAGCAAGGGTCCATCTAGTTCAGCACTCTCTTCACACAGTGGCCGACCAGCTGTTGACCAGGGACCAACAAAGCAGGACATGGTGCAACAGCACCCTCCCACCCATGTTCCCCAGCAACTGGTGCACACAGACTTACTGCCTCGGATACTGGAGGGAGCACATAACCATTAGGGCTAGTAGCCATTCATAGCTTTGTCCTCCAGGAATTTATCCAACCCCCTTTTAAAGCCATCCAAATTGGTGGCCGTCACTACATCCTGTAGAAGTGAGTTCCATAGTTTAACTCTGCGCTGTGTGAAGAAGTACTTCCTTTTATCAGTCCTGAAACTCCCACCAATCAGCTTCACGGGATGTCTCCAGGTTCTAGTATTATAGGAGAGGGAGAAAAATGTCTCTCTCTCCACATTCTTCACACCAGGCATAATTCTGTATATACCTCTGCCATGTCTCCCCTTAGCCTCCTTTTTTCCAAGTTAAACAATCCCAGCTGTTGTAATTTTCCCTCATAGGCGAGATGTTCCAGCTCCTTGATAATTTCAGTTGCCCTTTTCTGCACTTTTCCCAATTCTAAAATATCCTTTTTTAGGTGTGGTGATGAGAACTGTACACAGTGTTCCAAGCGTGGTCGCACCATAGATTTGTATAAGGGCACGATGACCTGGGCAGTTTAATTCTCAATTCCTTTTCTGATTATGCCTGACATGGGACTCTGCCTTTTTCACAACTGCCCGACTTCCAGCATGGCACCTACAGATCACAGATCTCCCCTTGCATATGGATCTATTGTGGAAGCTCCCACAGCTCAGTAGTGGAGTCCCTGCTTTGCATGCAAGCCTCAGGTCCGATCTGCACATCTCCAGGTAGGGCTGGGAAAGAGCAAGTGCCAGTAAAAGCGTCGGTGGAGTGAGTTGAGCTAGGCAGAGCCTCGGTTCCCCTGGGCCCAAAGCTGCTCCCTGTGTTCCTGCCTGCCTGCCCCAACCTGGTGGTCTCCAAATGTTTGGGACTTCAACTCCCATCAGCCCCAGTCAGCACAGCCAGTGTGGTCTGGAATCCTGGGAGTTGTAGTGCAAAGCATTAGAGGTAGGCTGACGTGCCCCATTTAAAACTGGGTTTCTTCCAAGTGGGAATAATATTCCTCCTTGTCCACCATACCCGGGGGAGGGGTGGGGGGAAGCTATCAGATTTCCTTGCTATTAAGGATTCCCTGGGAGAACTTGGCTTGCTGCAGAAGAGGGCGCCATTTAATTTCTGAACCGAACTTTAGTTCAGTTGTGTGTATTGTAGGGTGACCATATTTTGGAAACCAAAAAGGAGGACAACATGGCCGCCCCAAGGGGGCGTGCCCACCAACATGTCCAGCCCCCAAGGGGGCGTACCCACCCAAACTTGCCTTGGTCACATGTCTGATCATGTCTGATTTTACAGCATACAATTAAAACAAACCTGTTCTACATAATATCTTAACGTTAAAATCACTGAGATAAAGAACAAGTGAGATATTCAACGTATCTGAAATTAACTTCACTCACTCCTACTTTTGTAGCTTTTCCTGTACTTTGTTGCTATACTCTGTGTGATACATACTCCCCTCAGATATCTTTTCTGACTGCAAATGCTTCACTGGATGATACCATAATCTAATCTTTCCTAACATTTAACACTCTTTCCCCATCACCTTTCTCATTCCCATACTCACAGATCCATCATTTTGCTACCACTGAACAGGTACATAAAAATCTAGTACAACAACCTAGCAACCTAGCATTCAGAAAGAGTATAAAATACAATTACCCTGCAAGCATTAGCTATGGAACAAAAATACTTCTGGTTTATCAATGAGAAATTCTCACAATGCCTGCCAAGGATCCTTTCCTCCTTTTATCCAAAAATCTCTTGAATATTTGGATTCAAGAAATATTTGGAAATTCTGTTTTCAGTGTGTAGAGAACACAAATCCCAATCAGAGCGCTCTGCCCAAAGAAAACTTCCCAAAGAAACCTCAGAATAAAGCTTCAATAAAGCTTATTCCCAGATAAATGAATATAGGATGCAGCCTTAAATGAAGGTGCTTACAGGGCCATTACTATTTTATTGTAGTTCGTGATAAATCTTCACTGTGATAGAATTTAAGCAAGTTGAACAGTGCAACGTTATACATGTCTACTCAGAAGTAAGTCCCACTTACAGCAAAGGGCCTGCAATCCTAAAGTGTTAACATAAACGTAATTACAAACACAAAACAGGACAGAATTAGGAAGGGGAAGTTTCTGCAGTTGTGGAGCAAGTTGTCTGTCACACACAAGATGAACATAGTTTGCATAATTTGTGAGTCTTCAAGATGCCACAAGACACTTTGGTGGCTTTCAAGCACAAAAGAACAAGAGGTGCCTCTGCTTCTTCACATCCATACACCTTTCTCTAGCAAGTGCAAGCCCCTCCTGCTGTCAAGGAGGACTATGCACCCACCAGAACCTGGCCTCGTGGCTCATGCAACCAGCAGGTGCACTCCAGAAAGATGCTTTCAGAGCCTAGGAAATCCAGACATATAAGCCCAAACAAGCCACCCTATGCACTCACATATTACCTTGCCCTTTAGTCCAGACATTGCTGCTCACATCCCTGCTTGGCTGCAAAACCACTTCTGTCCCATCCCAGATAAGGGACCTGGGCCAGCTTGGAAGAAGCAACAGGTGAGGAAGGCCTCTGGCACTCCTGTGAACATGGCAGCAGCCAGTGTACCTGCTCACGCCTTGCCAGGAGCCTCACAGTCTTCAATGGCAAAATGCAGTGCTTGGCTGCTGGGCGCCTCTCACCAGCTAACAATAGTGTTGTGACGCAATTTTGGATGCTGGATGTAATGGTCGTACAACCCCCTTTATAACTTAAAATGAATCATTTCAATTCCACATTGCACAGCTGCTACATTTGTGATGCTAGAGCAGTAAAAATAACTTCTGGTTTATCAGTGAGAAACTAATCTAAAATGTGTCATTACACCTCTGGTTCATTAGCCATGTAAACAAGACCATGGTCAGTAGCAATACAAAGAAAAGCCAGAACAGATGCCCATTATCACAATGCTAGACAAGGACTTTTCCCTCTTTTTACCAAATACCTCCTGAATTTACACTGCCTCAGTGTGCAGAGAACACAAATCCCATTCAGGGATCCAAAGAAAACTGCCCAAAGAAACCTCAAGAAACAAGTCCCATTGATTTCAATAAAGCTAGGGTGACCATATGAAAAGGAGGACAGGGCTCCTGTAACGTTAACAGTTGCGTAGAGAAGGGAATTTCAGCTGGTGTCCTTTGTATGCATGCAGCACCTGGTGAAATTCCCTCTTCATCACAACAGTTAAAGCTGCAGGAGCCCTGCCCTCTTTTGCATTTGATCATTCTAGCTGTACTAGCTAGCTATCCTGCAGCTTTAACTACAGTGATGAAGAGGGAATTTCACCAGGTGCTGCATGTATACAAAGGACACCTGCTGAAATTCCTTTTCTACGCAACTGTTAAAAGTTACAGGAGCCCTGTCTTCCTTTTCATATGGTCACCCTAATTTAAATGGAATTTGCTTCTTTCCATGCACTTAAGCATGCTTAAGCCTTACGCATGCTTAAGTGCATGGAAGAAGCAAATTCCATTTAAATTAGGGTGACCATATGAAAAGGAGGACAGGGCTCCTGTAACTTTAACAGTTGTGTAGAGAAGAGAATTTCAGCTGGTGTCATTTGTATGCATGCAGCACCTGGTGAAATTCCCTCTTCATCACAACAGTTAAAGCTGCAGGAGCCCTGCCCTCTTTTGCATTTGATCATTCTAGCTGTACTAGCTAGCTATCCTGCAGCTTTAACTACAGTGATGAAGAGGGATTTCACCAGGTGCTGCATGTATACAAAGGACACCTGCTGAAATTCCTTTTCTACGCAACTGTTAAAAGTTACAGGAGCCCTGTCTTCCTTTTCATATGGTCACCCTAATTTAAATGGAATTTGCTTCTTTCCATGCACTTAAGCATGCTTAAGCCTTAAGCATGCTTAAGTGCATGGAAGGAAGCAAATTCCATTTAAATTAGGGTGACCATATGAAAAGGAAGACAGGGCTCTTCTATCTTTAACAGTTGCGTAGAGAAGGGAATTTCAGCTGGTGTCCTTTGTATGCAAGCAGCACCTGGTGAAATTCCCTCTTCATCACTGTAGTTAAAGCTGCAGGAGCTATACTAGAGTGACCAGGTACAAAAGCAGGCAGGGCTCCTGCAGCTTTTACTACAGTGATGAAGAGGGAATTTCACCAGGTGCTGCATGCATACAAAGGACACCAGCTGAAATTCCCTTCTCTACGCAACTGTTAAAAGTTACAGGAGCCCTGTCCTCCTTGGTCACCCTAAGGAAGCCCCAGCAGGTAAGTGCCCCGCGCCCCCGCGCCACCCCCCCCGCCGTGCGCCCCCGCGCCGCCCTCCCGCCCCGCGCCCCCCCCACACCCGCCGTGCGCACCCGCGCGGCCCCCCCCACCCGCCGCGAGCACCCCCGCTGCACGCACCCGCACGGCCCCCCCACCTGCCGCGAGCACCCGCGCCGCCCCCCCCGCCGCGAGCACCCGCGCGGCCCCCCCACCCGCCGCAAGCACCCCCGCCGCACGCACCCGTGCCGCCCCCCCCCGCCGCGAGCACCCGCGCCGCCCCCCCCGCCGCGAGCACCCGCGCCGCCCCCCCACCCGCCGCGAGCACCCCCGCCGCACGCACCCGCGCGGCCCCCCCACCCGCCGCGAGCACCCCCGCCGCACGCACCGCGCGGCCCCCCCACCCGCCGCGAGCACCCCCGCCGCACGCACCCGCGCCGCCCCCCCGCCGCGAGCACCCGCGCCGCCGCCCCCCACCCACCGCGAGCACCCGCGCCGCCCCCCCACCCCACGCGCTCCTTACCTGCTGCTGCTGGCTGGGGCGTCCGTTTCCCTCCGTGCTCGGAATCTACTGAGAAACAGGCTTCTTGGCCTGTCTCTCAGCAGTGCGCCGAGTGATGACGTCATCACCCGGCGCGCTACTGAGGGATAGGCCGCGAAGCCTGTTTCTCAGTAGATTCCGAGCACCGGTGGGAAGCCCCAGCAGGTAAGTACCCCGCGCCCCTGCGCCGCCACCCCCCCCGCCCCGTGCCCCCGCCCCGCCACCCCCGCCCCGCGCCCCCGTGCCTCCCCCACACCCGCTGTGCGCACCCGCGCCGCCCCCCCCGCCGCGCGCACCCGCGCCGCCCCCCCCCGCCGCGAGCACCCGCGCCGCCCCCCCTGCCGCGAGCACCCGCGCCGCCCCCCCGCCGCGAGCACCCGCGCCGCCCCCCCCGCCGCGAGCACCCGCACCGCCCCCCCCGCCGTGAGCACCCGCCCCGCCGCCCCCCACCCACCGCGAGCACCCGCGCCGCCCCCCCACCCCCCACGCGCTCCTTGCCTGCTGCTGCTGGGGCGTCCGTTTCCCTCCGTGCTTGGAATCTACTGAGAAACAGGCTTCTTGGCCTGTCTCTCAGCAGTGCGCCGAGTGATGACGTCATCACCCGGCGCGCTACTGAGGGATAGGCCACAAAGCCTGTTTCTCAGTAGATTCCGAGCACCGGAGGGAAATGGACGCCCCAGCCGGTAGGTGCCTCGCGCCGCCAGCCTCCCGCCACCGCCGCGTGACCCCCCGCTGCCCTGGTTTGCCCCCGCCGCCCCGCGGTTGGCCCAGCTCACCCCAGGGCCATCTGGTCACCGTTTTGGGGGGCTAAATTTCCGGATTTGGCCCCCCAAAACGGTTTTTTCCGCCCGGATGCGGATTTGCACCCCATTTCCCGGATATGTCCGGACAAATCCGGGCGTCTGGTCACCCTAAATGCTCAATTGGATTTGATGGCGGGCAGAGGTTGGCTGGGCTGCTGTGATGTCACAGCAGCTCAGTGTAGAGAAGTCTTTCTCAGCTGCCCGAAGCAGAAGGTGGGAGGGCGAGAGCAGGGGCCGAAAGAAGGAGGAATCAGGCAGAGAAGAACAAAGCAGACCAAGACGAAGCGTGGTGGGAGCAGTGGGTTGGGCCTGGGCCGGGCCTTGGGCCTGAAGTCCCGGGCGCCACAGGACCACCCAGAACGCAGCAGGTGAGGAGGACAGAGGAAGTAAGAGCCATTTTATTCCTGTAGGTACAATGGTGCTATGATTCCTGTGGGTAGGATCCAATGTTAGTCCCACTTAAGAGTAGGCTCACTGAAATGAATGGGGCTTGTTAGTCATGACTAACTTAAGCCCCATGCATTTCAATGGGTCTGGACACCACCCAGAGAGTTTAAAATGTGCTGCTTCACATGCTCAAAATATTCCCTTGTTCCTTCTTTTATAATTAAGGGTTGGAGAATGGTTTTCAGTTGTTGTTTTCGGCTTCGTTCTAATGCAACAGGAACACAGAAGCGCTTGTGAAGCGTGGGATGGCGGGCGGAGGGAGAAGGGACTTGTCAGCTGCAGGTCTCACAACTGTTGGGTGGGGGTTAAAACCAGAGAAGTAGGAGTGGTGTGGAGGAGTAGGGTGAAGAGGGAAAGGCAGGCCTAGGGCAGGTTATAAAAGGGGAAGGAAGGGTGGAGAATGGAACGGGTCAAGGTGTATATGGCTATAGGACCTACGAATCTTTGGCTACAGGAATTCAGCATATGAGAGATTTGTGTGTTTTATCTTTTAATTTGCTATCATGGCCGCCTAAGCAGTCCATCAACAGTCAATCTACAGAGGGGGGCAGCCACTCCACATCTACAAGTCCCCCCACCCCGCTCACAACACCTACCTCTCACAGCCGTCTCTGCGCAGCCCTTGGGAATGTTGGTTGCCAAAGCCAGCTCCACCAGGTTGACCTCGCGATCTTCCTGGAAGTACAGCTCACCCTCCTTGATAGAACGGAAGGGCAGGGTGTCCTGGGAGCCATAGCCGCACACCGTCTGCAAGGACAGGATGCCGTCACAGCCCCCCCTGCAACGGATCAGGCTCCTGCGGCCCCCAGTACGGCTGTCCGTCAATTCAAGAGTTTTTCCCACTGACTATTCACCTGCCTCATTTGAAACGGAATTTTATTATTATGTTAAGACAAGAGAAGGTTTTACAATATCTTATTAACTTACTGTGCCGGAACATCACAAATAAAGGCCAAAGTTGTACAAAAAGCTCATTACATATTCAAGTAATAAAACACTTTTGTTGAAATGACCGGATTCTCATGGATCATGTTTCCCCAGCATCAAACCCTCTGCAAGAGACAACTTTGTGAGGATACTGAAGGAAGTACAAGATCACTTTTGTGGCCTAATAAGCAAAAGTTGCCACTTGTGAAAAAGGAACAAAGAGCAGCCTGTAAAGGTTAATCCCCCCCCCCCCAATTAATCCATTATTCTGGGCCTAAGCAGCACTCTGCTGCTTCACAACTTGGCCAGGTTTAAGGATTTGGTACTAGTCTATAAAGCCCTAAACAACTTGGGACCAGGATACCTGAGAGAGCGCTTTCTCCCTTACCAACCTGCCCGGTCACTGAGGTCATCAGAGGGCATGCTCCTGGTGGTTCCACATGGACCTATGGCCCAGCTGGAGTCCACCAGGAGAAGAGCCTTCAGTGTGGTGGCCCCTTTTCTTTGGAATTCCCTGTCCATGGAGGTCAAGCAGGTGCCACAACTATATTGCTTCCGGTGCCTTCTGAAAACAGCTCTTTTCCAGGAAGCATTCCTCAACTGACCAGCCACTGTTTTTATTGGCTTTCTGTTTTCAAAAAGTATAATTTTAATTATGTTTTAATCTTTGTATGTTTTATTACTTTTCTTCTTATATTCATCGCTCTGGAATTTGTTTCAGATATGGAACGGTATACAAATTTTTGCAAAATTAAAAAACAATGCTGATGAGCAAGGAGCTTCTGAGTTTTGGTTGCTGCCAAGACAGAAGATGCCCAAAGAGGGGTCATTTGGGGCTGGTTCTTTCCCCCAAACAGCTCTTGACAAGCAAAGCCCCACAACTTACCTCTACGTTGCTCCAGCGCAGAGCTCGGTTGAAGTCTTCCACAGTCAGCTTCCGGCGCTTGGTGTGTTTCATAAACTGGGAACTGTTCTGAGGAGGAGGAGGAGGAGGAGGAGGAGAAGAAGAAGAAGAAGAAGAAAGTCCACATTTAATAAAATTTTTGCTACTATATGGGCAAACAGTCTAAAGACAGCGATAGGGAAAATAGTCCATCCTGACCAGTTTGGATTTATTCCAAAAAGGTACATAGCAGATCCTGCTAGAAGATTATATAGTGTAATCACTCACAAAAAAAATTGAAAACACCACTAGCAATTTTGGCTCTAGATCTCTATAAGGCTTTTGACAGTGTAAACTTAAAATTTCTATTAAGTATTTCACAAGTTATAAATTTGGCCCAAAATTTGCACATATTCTACAAACAATCTATGCTCAAACATCAGCGACAATTAGATTTAATAATATGGAAATATCCCCCTTTAAAATTCAATCTGGTACCAAACAGGGATGTCCTCTATCCCCATTATTATTTGATCTGGTAATTGAATTTCTAGCAGACAAATTAAGAAACAGTGATAATATCAACGGAGTGCTGATAAAAATCAAAAACATTTAATAAATTTGTATGCTGATGACATGGTACTTATGCTAGAAAATACCAAAACAAGTATAAAACACATCAAAGAGGAATTAGAATGTTTCTAGAAAGCATCAGGACTGAAAGTCAATTATACAAAATCAAATTTGCTATATTACAATATATCTCCCAAAGATCAAATTGACACGGCTAATCAACTAAAAATCCCATTAGTTCACAAGTCATTTCGTTATTTAGGAGTCCAATTTTTTTTTTAAATGGACAAATCCTTCCAATTAACTTATGGAAGAATCTGGAAACAAATAATAGCAGATATTAAAAGATAGAACAAAATGAACCTGTCACTGCTGAGCAGAATATCGGTTATAAAGATGATAGTGGTGCCAAAGTTTACATACTTGTTCTATGTACTACCTACTGATATTGCACCAAAATTCTTTTAAATATGGCAATCAACAACTGACACATTCATCTTTAAAAGCAAAAGACCTAGGACACCCAAAAATTTAAGATATAGGAGAATAGAGGAAGAAGGATGGGGAATACCCCCAATTAAAACTATATTATGAAGCCTATCAGCTTAGACACTTAATTAAACTATATTATGAAGCCTATAATCTTAGACACTTAATTAATTAATGATTCACAAGACGAACATTGGGTTTGTATAGAAAAGGCTTTATTTCAAGATGCAGATCTCACACTACTACCTTTCATTAAAAACAAAATTAAAAAGGGCATACAACAACAACACACAAGCATTACTCCCATATTAAAAGTCTGGAAATATAGAAAGGAATTATTGATGCCTGGGATATCTCCATTGATACCAATTTATGGACACCCGGATTTTCTCCTAAAAGAGACAATGATAAATAAAAAGGCTTTAAAAGACAAATAACTGGATAGATTAATGCATTATTATACAGACTTATTACCCATATCTAGGACTGTCTGGAGGACATAATTGAGGAATACAAATATTCCATGGTTAACGTGGTATCAACTATCCACATTTATTAGAAAGCAATACATCACACAGCAAGGCACCAGAAACTTGACAGATTTTGAAAGAATGGTAGTTAACACAGCAGAAAAAGATAAAGGACAAATAACTACTCTATATAGATCATTACTTAAACTGGATTTAGGATCACAACAAGAGCTACGAATTTGCTGGGAATCTGACTGGGCTATTAAAATAGATCAAGAATACTGGACAAAGATGTGGGGAAAATCCCCTTTTAAAGCCAAATCAGCCAAATGTACAGAAATATCACTTACGTAAAATATTACAAAGATGGTACTTAACACCATCTAGAACAGCACAGATAGACAAGTCCTACTCACCATTGTGCTGGAGAGGATGTGGGGTCCGGGGATCTTATGTTCATATGTGGTGGGATCTGGACAGAGATTTTTGAAGAAATATCCACCATAATGGAAACAACAGTAATAAAAACACCGGAATTGGCATTACTTAATAAATTTGATGGCCAAACCCAAACTATATTACACAAAAAACAAATTGAGTATCTTCTAACAGCAGCACGTATGTTGATAGCTAAATGCTGGAAGGAGGCGAAAGGATTAAATATAAGGAAGTGGTACGGTATAGTATGGGAAATAGCGCTCTCAGAGAATCTTACTCAGTGTTTGAGGGTATTAAGAGGACAAAGGAAAAAGACAGTTTTGCTACAGAATGGTCGTGTTTTATTACACACACAAATAGAACAACAGCACCAACACAGGTTCCAACTGCCTTTAACAGTTTATGGTTACAATAGTTTCTCTGAAGAAAGTTAAAAATAAAGTAAATAAAAATAATTAAAACAAATAGCCTTGTGTGGAGAACTGTCCTCCCATTAATTAATTACCCTTTAAAACTGCCTAATAACCAATGTTAAATAATTTGTACTGTGTGTTTATAGTGTTGGGACTGTGCAGCATTTTCTTTATTTTTTTTTAAAGCATATGTAATCAATTATTCCTTGCATGTATAGTTTCTGTATTATGTTAATATTTGAACTTTTGTACTTGCAAATATGTATTTTTTTTTAAAAAAAGAAAGATGCATGAAGCTGCCTTAGGCTGAGCCAGAGCCCTGGACCATCCAGACCAACATACTGCATACTGTGGCAGCGGCAGCAGCTCTCTGGCAGAGTCTCATGCAGAGAGAGGGAGGCGTCCTTTTTTCCAGTGCTGCTATAGGAGAGGCTTTGAATACAGATGCTAGAAGGTGAGCCCGGATCTTCTCCATGCAAAGCGAGCATTTGGCCACTGAGCGATGGCCCTTCCTTCCCCAATAAAACAAACGGCTGCTTTGTACTTAATTGGGCTGTCTGTCCACTTAGAATCATAGAATAGTAGAGTTGGAAGGGGCCTCTAAGGCCATCGAGTCCAACCCCCTGCTCAATGCAGGAATCCACCTTAAAGCATCCCTGATGTATGGCTGTCCAGCTGCCTCTTGAAGGCCTCTAATGTGGGAGAGCCCACCACCTCCCTAGGTCATAGGTTCCATTGTCATACTGCTCTAACAGGAAGTTTTTCCTGATGTCCAGCTGGAATCTGGCTTCCTGTAACTTGAGCCCATTATTCCGCGTCCTGCATACTGGGTTGACTGAGAACAGATCATGGCCCTCCTCTGCGTGACAACCGTTCAAGTATTTGAAGAGTGCTATAATGTCTCCCCTCTCTTCTCTTCTCAGGCTAAACATGCCTAGTTCTTTCAATCTCTCCTCATAGGGCTTTGTTTCCAGCCTCCTGATCATCCTCGTTGCCCTCCTCTGAATACGCTCCAGATTGTCTGCATCCTTCTTGAAGTGTGGTGCCCAGAACTGGATGCAATACTCAATGGCTCAATTCGGACGGTAATAATCAACTTTACAGTTGTTCATCTAGGGGGTACTCCCCACACAACATGGTAATAAATAATCAACTGTGGTGTGGATTAGGATCAGCACTGAGTTTACTATGGCAGCATTCGGATAACACGATAGTCAAAACAACTGACGATTGTTTCCCTCACACCAGTTGTTTATTGTGTCGTCCGAATTGAGCCACTATGGGGCCTAACCAGTGCCTCCTCTGGTCTCCTCTGACTGGCTGAGGCAAGCTAGAAGGCCCACGGACGTGGCACGCTCCAAAGCAACAGGTGTCCTGTAGGCCACCCAGTGTTGGGAAGGAGCCATCGGGACAATGGCAAGTGGAATGAGGGTGTGGCACAGGTCCCTCACCTGGGTTGCTTCTCGCAGGCGGTAACAGACATCTTCGGCCAGCATTGCAGCCACCTCATCCGTCAGCTCCACACCGGTGCACTCTGCCATCAGCCGCACCGACTCCCGTGGGATCTCCACAAAGCGGCGCTCTTCCCGCTCTGACATGGCGGCGGTGGCGGGGCAGGAGAGGAACCCCCAACACTGTGGCATGTAAAAAGAGATGCACAGCATGACTCACGGTAGAATCGTATCTTTGGAGGATCTTCTTGGGGATCATCGGGTCCCTCCCCACTGCTCAAAAGCATCCCCTAAAGATGGCTCTCCAGCCTCTGCGCAAAGACCTCCAGTGAGGGAGAGCCCACCACCCCGCAAGGTAATCGATCCCACTGTCAAAGCGCTCTAACCGCCAAGAAGCTTCTCCTGATGTTCAACTGGAATCTACCCTTCTGAAACTGAAGCCCATTCGACTAGTCTGGAGCAACAGAGATGAAGTCTGGGTTCTCTTCTATGCAACAGCCCTTCAGAGCTATCACATCTCCCCCTCCCCCCCTCCCCAACCCAAACCTCAAGTCTTCTTCTCCAGGCTAACTTTACCCAGCTCCTTCAACCTTTCCTCCCAGGATTTGTTTTCCATACCTCCTCGACATCTTCACTACCTTCCTCTGAAGCCATTTCCAAATCATCCAAACCCTTCTTAAAATGTCATAATCCTACATTCAACCACAATTGCAAGACAGCTCTGTTTTGATGCCACTAAAAGCATATGGGAGGGGGTCTTTCACCCCTCCCTCAGTACTAGTTTCATTGGGACAATGGGTGCTCCTTATGTCCTTTCCCAACTCTGCTCAGGTTTAAGTGACAGTGAACACTCAACACCCCATTGTTGGGACACATAAGAACATAAGAGAAGCCCTGATGCTGGATCAGGCCGAGGGTCCATCTAGTCCAGCACTCTGTTCACACAGTGGCCAGCCAGCTGTTGACAAGGGACCCACAAACAGGATATGGGTGCAACAGCACCCTCCCACCCATGTTCCCCAGCAACTGGTGTATACAGGCCTGCTAATCTTCACCTATTTCAGCTCTTCCCTCCCATTCATCAGCCCCATCCTGCCCCCATAACACCACTCCTGCTCCTGGGATATATGCAAGGTTTTAATTATGACCAATAGCTTTTGTCTCCTAGTCTGTGGGGATACCCATGAACATTCTGTGACATCACATCAGCTCAGCCGTCCGAGGCTTCTTCACCACATATTATCCTGGGAGGGTGAAGGTGACAAGTTGGCTGGTATTTTACTGGTCATTAGAACTGCATTTGGAAAATTGACCAGTATCAGGGATCTGAGAAGTCAGTGAACTGCCCACCCCCCAAATATCCTTTTATTCCACCATGTTCTGCCCTGCCTCCATTTCCTATCTGGCTGGCACAAGGCCGATGAGAATGAGCAGGATTTCTGAAACCAAATGCTGACAGCCATCCTCATGGGAAAGTTTTATAATCTCCTGAAATTTATGGTTAACACAACAGGATTCTGACGGGACTGCAGAAAGGAAAGAGACATTAGTTGAGTTCCAGAGCACAGTCTTTGCACACAGAAAGACCCCGGTCAATCTCCAGCTAAAACGACCAGGGGGGCAGTCATGGGAAAGACAATATTCCCCCCCCCCCCCAACACACAAAACCCTCAGAGAGATGCTGTGAGCCAAGAGTGTGCAACACCAGTTTGGTCTAGATGGAACAATGGTCCGGTATACGATAAGACAGCTTCCTATGTGTGTCTACTTGGAAGTAAGTCCACTGACATCCTATAGAACTACTTCCCAGCAAGCACCAATAGGACTATAGCCTTTTCCTGTTAAGTTGATTTCACAGGGGTTTTGCAAAGGCAGGTCACCACTGGATGCTATGCACAGCGGGGCAAACAGGAGCTCTGCAAAAGGGACACATGCCATGCTCTGCGCTCCACCTTCCTCCCACGAACGGGAGCTACATTTTGCACCTGTTTTTAGCAAGACAAAACGCTCCTCTTCCACCCGCTGAAGCAAATTCCCCAAATATCTTATTTTCTCCTGCCCCCCACCTCAAACTCAGCAACCCCGTGAAGCCAGAGCTAATTTAAATTTGGGAATAGATCCTGGAAGGAAGGAATAACTCCTAGGTGGATCCTAAAATCATTACATGGGAGGAGGGAGGGAAGGATTGGGGCCATGATTAGGGAGGGTCCTTAAAGCCATTGCAGAGGAGAGGATTCAGAGGGAAGGAACCCTTAAGCCGTTACATGGCTGCAGGACAGGGAAAAACAAGGGGGGGAAAGTTACCTGCTCCAAGCCCACCTTCCTTTGTGGCTCAACAAATCATGCAAGGGCTCAGCAAGAGGCGGGACCGCCTTGCTCCTCAGAGCTGCTATTGGTCCCCCTACGCTAGCCTCATTGCCACGTGACCAAGGAAGGGCGGAAGCTGCCTGCGCCAGAACCACGTCATGTGTCAACTCAGCTCAGCCGTCGGTGGCTATTTCTTAAAGGGGACCCTCCCAGCACTTTAAGTAAGTAAAAAAAAAAATGACGATCAGTGCCAACCTGCTGGCACTAATAATGCCACGGATTCCAGCCCTGGCACTTTCCAAACAAGCAGCCCAGAGCGTTGCTAGAGACTTAAAAGATTTGGGACCTAGGCCCGTAGGACACAAATCTGCTGAAAAATGTGCATGTGGCAATATATAATTACATATACAAATTTAGAAATAACTACCAAGGTGTGTTTAAATGTCACAGAAGGCAAAGCTAGCCAGTTGATTTCTCCTCCAAATAATCTGAAATAAAATAAATCCTTCAATTGATTTAAAGAATCGGTAGTTCCTATTCAATTACTATTAATTTGCAACCTCTTGCTATGTCTTCTGACCTTTCTCTGCCCCCACCGCACCCGAGGAAAATTACCACCCCCCCACCACCTTATGCAATGAGAATTTCTTCTATTTTTAAAACAGAGCAAGCTTCCTTCCATCTCCCAAGCCCACAAATCCATTTAGGGGGTGTAGAAAACAGGGAACAAAGGGCAACCGTTATGTTAGAAATAAGTACAGTTGAGGTAGACAAAAATGTGCATCAGTACAGTTGACGTAGACAAAGATGTGCTGACTTGCTGCTATTAAGGTACGTAGACAGGACATGCACAAAAAAAGTTGTTTACTCCATTGTATAACAGTTCTGCTGCAACTGTTCTTGGGGCCCTCACCCAATCAAGGAGAAGATGAGGATGAAATTTTGGTAAGCAAATTGTCAGTGTTTCAAGGAAGTGCAAAGTAGTAGTAATGGGGGACTACATTTACCCCAATACCTGTTGGGAGACAAATTCTGCCAAAAGTGGCCCCTCCAAGAAATTCCTGACCTGTGTGGCCGGCTGGAGGAAGGAACTAAAGTGTTGGTTATTACCTTTAAAGCCCTACATGGTTTGGTTCCAAGTTACCTGTGGCATTTTCTTCTCCTGTACAATCTGCCCTGCACACTCAGGTCCTCTGGGAAAAAATTACTCCAGTCAGCAAAAACTAGGCTGACAACCGTTACCCAGAGGACCTTCTCTTCTGCCGTTCCCAGACTGTGGAATGGCCTGCCAGGAGAGATTCGTCAACTTAACAGTCTCCCGGAATTTAAGAAAGCCATAAAGACCAATCATTTCTGGCAGGCCCACCCAGTTGAATTTTAAGATGCCTTTTAATACTGTATTAATTTTACATGCTTTTAATTAGTTATATGTATTTTATGGTGTTTTGTGTTTGTTGTTGTATCCTGTCTCGATCCAGAGTGAGAGGCGGGTAAGAAATCAATATATTATTATCATCAGCTATCCTTGACTTGATTCTGACCAATAGGGATGACTTAATGGATAGTGGCAGAAAGTGGCTACGTCACACTTGGGTTCTTGATTTTAAAGGAAGCAAAAGCTGTGTAGCCATATGCATACTCTGCATTTTAGGAAAGCCGATTTTAGTAAACTCAGAACAATGATAAGTAAGGTCCTATGGCAAGTGGCCCTAATGAGAAAAGGAGTCCAAGATGGATGAGAGTTTCTAAACAAATAAATTTTAAAGGCCCAATTACAAACAATTCCAACAAGGAAAAAAGATAGAAGACAACAGAAGAAAGTAAGATGGCTCCACAAAAAGCTTAGAGATGACCTGAAAACAAAAAAGGATACATTTAGGAAGTGGAAGGAAGGCCAGGTTACAAAATAAGAGTACAGACAGGTAGCACAGAAGTGCCGAAATGGTGACAGGAAGGCTAAAGTTGAGAATGAGCTGAGACTAGCAAGGGATGATGAAAGCAATTAAAAGGCTTTCTTCAGATACGTAAAAGACAGAGGAAAGAAATGGTAACTCAACTATTCAATGAGGATGACAAAATGATAACAGATGACAAAGAAAAGGCCAAAGTGCTCAATTCCTACTTTGGCTCAGTCTTCTCCCAAAAGTTGGTCTATGACTCACACACACACACACACACTCACCCCCCCCAAAAGAGAAGTACAAGCTGAAGAGGCAGAACTGCAGCTTGAGATTGATAAACAAATGGACAAGGAGCACCTAATTTCTTTGAACGAGTTCAAATCTCCAGGGCCTGATGAACTGCATCCTAGAGTAATAAATGAACTGGCAGAAGAACTCTCAGAACCACTCTCTATTATCTTTGCGAAGTCATGGAAGGCGGATGAAGTGCCAGACAACTGGACATCATGACATCAGCGAGGAGGTCCCTGACTTCCCAAAGACTGAGTGCCATGGGACGGGGTGCCGTGATGTCATAGGACAGGGGATTGTGATGCCATGGGGCAAAGTTTGATGGCCATCATGGGACAGCCCATTATTCAAAAGCAAACCTCTGTTTCTTAGGCAGGGCCCAGGGGATGTGGTAAAGGCAGGCATACAGAGGGGGAAATAGAGGGAAATCAAACAGGATGGGAAAACAGTTCTTTTCATTTGGGCAGAGGGATTTTTTTAACGGAAAGACTGAAAATCTGGAGACGAGGATGAGCAGGGGTCTGGAAACAAAGCCCTGAAGGAGAGACTGAAAAAACTGGGCATGTTTAGCCTGGAGAAGAGAAGACTGAGGGGAGACATGATAACTCTTCAAATACCTGAAAGGTTGTCACACAGAGGAGGGCCAGGATCTCTTCTCGATCATCCCAGAGTTACAGGAAGTTACAGGAAGCCAGATTCTGGCTGGACATCAGGAAAAACTTCCTGACTGTTAGAGCAGTACAACAATGGAACGAATTACCTAGGGAGATTGTGGACTCTCCCACATTAGAGGCATTCAAGAGGCAGCTGGACAGCCATCTGTCAGGAATGCTTTAAGGTAGATTCCTGCATTGAGTAGGAAGTTGGGTTTGATGGCCTTGTAGGCCTCTTCCAGCTCTACCATTCTGTGATTCTATGACCATATCGCCTGCTATTGCAGGCCAGGCTGCCGAAGTGTCATGACTTCCAGGGATTCTTTGAAAAATTGGGAAGCCCACTTCAGATGGGAGAGAAATGAGGACATTTCTGGTTCAGAAATAAATGAGACTTCAGCAGCCTTGTGCCTTCCACAGTCTCGCAATCCCTGACATTGGCCATGTTGGCTAAGGCTGATGGAAGATAGCTATATAGACCAATACTTTTGGGGACACCACGGTGCCTAGGCTCCTGTATCCCCAATCTGGTGCCCTGCAGGGGCGTTGGACAATGGTCATGCTGGCTGGGGATGATGGAAATTGTAGTCCAACACATCTGGAGGGCCCCAAATTTGGAATGCTGGTACTCTATAGCAGAGGCAGGCACTCTGCTGCCTTTCAGCTGCGTTGGACAACAACCCCTATCATCCCCAGCCAGAGCAGCTAATGGTTGGGTAAGGCTGGTGGAACTTCAAATAACTGGGTTGCTTTCACACACCCTCTGTAGTCCAACACATCTGAAAGGCACCAGGTTTGGGGGCAATTGCTCTACCATCGCTCCTTGTAATTCTATTTTTATCCTTGGGTTTTCCATCGCTAGAGGTCTCTCTTCCCCTTAGCGCCAGGCAACAACTACCATAGAGAGCCTCCGAGGAGCCTAGAGCGTCCTCCGCTGAGAATGTGTGTTGGCGGGCGTCTCTTGCGCAACCATAGAAAGCCCGCGGGAAGCCTAGAGCGCCCTCCGGGCCGTAAAGCCCCCTCGCGGCCCGGAAGTGGAACCACGGCAGCGCGGGAGCGACGGTTGAGGCGAGCGAGGGTGAGTGGTGGCGCTCCGCGGCTGCTGGGCTGGCTGCCCGGGGAGTATCGGGGGTGGGCAAGCAATACACGCGTGGTTTTGAGGCGTTTCTAACGCCGTGCTTGGCGCTGTACAGGCGGCTTCACGTGTTACTCCTTGACGCGGTTTTTTTTCCCCTCAACTGGGCCTTTTCATTCCTGAGGCGGCTGAGAGTTAAATGCAAATAAACCTGTAACCGCATGTCCCGCCTTACCCCCCCCCCCATCCTCTTACCCCTCCAGATTGTTTTATTAGTTACGCTTAAATCCCGCCTTTTCACACTCTTGCCAAGAATCCAAGGCGGCGGACATAATCCTCCTCCTCCTTTCACCCTCACAGCAGCCCTACGGGTCAGGCTGAGAAAGTCAGCGGCTGGCCCAAAAGGCACCCGGGGAATTTCACGGCCGAGCGGTGATTATTAGAACCCGCGTCCCCTGTATCCGACACTCTGGCCACTATGCCACACTGCTGCATCTCAATGGCCATGCTGGCTGGGGATGGTGGGAGTTGCGTTCTGACACTCTACCCACTGCTCCACACTACATCCCAATGGCCATGCTGAATGGGGATGCTGGGAGTTGTGATTCAGCACTTCTAACCACTACAGCACACTGCCTCTCAATGGTCCAAGGGGGCGTCAGATTGGTGAAGCTGGTGCAACGTCAGATAATTAGGGTGGCTTCCACTCCTCTGCAGTGGCAGAGCGTGGACGCAAACTCATTAGATGGCATTTATGTATTTGCAATATTTGTATACCGGAGCAGTGAACAAGAGATAAAACGAACAGAAGGGAAAAAAGGAGGGTCTACCAACCTCGTGCTTCCCCATCCTACGCTCAGCCCACCCTATCCTGGGGCATAAGTGGCCTTTTGATTTTGGCCTCTTTTACAGGGTTTCTGCCTGTTAAATTTAGGTCTTGCCAAAAAGTAGCCGTGGCAAATCAATTGGGAGGAAGGGGGAATCTTGACACTTTTTTTTTTTTAAAGTTCCCTCTTTCTATGGAATGGCTGATGCTCTGTGGCCAGAGCAGGGATGGCTAATAGCCTCAGATGTTCTTATAAGTACTGCAGGGTGGTAGTATTTCTGTTGCTGGTGGTTTGGTCATAAGATTTCCTTTCGTTGGTTTTTAAAACCAAAGGTTGTAAGTCTATGAAAAGCACTACAAGAGCATAGGAAAATGGCTGTGTTGTTGTCACAGCGGGTGACCCTGCCTTTTCTTTTTGTCTTCAAGTTCTTGAATGATCTTACTTGTGTAAACACTTTGGATGCTCAAAATCACTTCTTTAAATGTTAGTTGCTACTTGTTAGCAGTGGGAGGAATGGAGAGCAAGAGATAGTATCCTGCCTCTGGGGGTTTTGCAATCTAAATTTCAACAGTGGAGTGAAAGGAAAGACATGGGAGAGGCAAGGGTGGTAAGGAATTAAGGTGAGCAAAGAGGGTTGAATGTGCTTGCCAATTTCTATGGTTTTAGGGTATAATCCTGGGGCTAGATCCCCTCACATGGAAAAAAACACACAGGCTGAATTCGGACAACACAATAGTCAATGGTGGGGTAATAATAAACTTTACAGTTGTTCATCTAGGGGGTACTCCCCACACAACATGGTAAATAATCAACTGTGGTGTGGATTAGGATCAGTGCTGAGTTGACTACGGCAGCATTTGGACGACACGATAATCAATACAACTGATTATTGTGTCCCCCCCCCCCCCCCCCGTTGCTTATTGTGTCGTTCGAATTCAGCTACAGGGTCCTGTTGCCTTCAGTTGCTTCTGGGATTCTCAGAAGCATCCACCTGGCTGCTGTTGGAAAAGGTATATTGAGCTAGGTAGACCTTTTGTTCTAATCTAGCCAGGCAGCAACTATGTTCTTACTAGCTCCTTCTATGTACAGAGGATTCTTTGTGGCTTCTGTCTACAACCTTTGGTCTATCTTCTTATTCTCCCTATGCCGCTGTGTAACAAGCACAGCAGATTGGGGTGGAGGGCCAGAGCAGCCATTAATGAAAATGAAATGGGTCTGTACCTCAGGGATAAATGATGTGGGTTTTCTGGAAGTTGGAATTGGGGGACGACTTGCCCTCTCGATCCCTGTCCTTCATGGCTGGTCATCCAGGGAGGAGATGTGGTTAGATCGCAATTTCAATATATTATTAATGCATCTCTCAGGGAGGGGAGTTTTCCATCATGTTTAAAAGAAGCGGTAGTACGGCCGCTTCTAAAGAAGCCTTCCCTGGATCCCCTGGACTTTAATAACTACAGACAGGTATCAAACCTTCCATTCTTGGGCAAGGTGATCGAGAGGGCGGTTGCCTTTCAACTCCAGGTAGTCTTGGATGACACTGATTTTCTAGACCCATTTCAAACTGGCTTCAGGGCGGGATACGGAGTTGAGACTGCTATGGTCGCCTTAGCGGATGATCTACGCCTGGGTATTGACAGGGGGAGTGTGTCCCTGTTGGTACTTTTGGACCTCTCAGCGGCATTCGATACCATCGACCATGGTATCCTTCTGGAACGCCTGAGGGGATTGGGAATCGGGGGCACTGTGCTTCAGTGGTTCCGGTCCTACCTCTCGGGCAGGTTCCAGATGGTGATGCTTGGGGATAGCTGCTCTGCAAAGAAGGAGCTGCTGTGTGGCGTACCGCAAGGTGCCATCCTTTCCCCAATGCTGTTTAACATTTATATGAAACCGTTGGGAGAGATCATCCGGAGGCATGGGGCGGGGTGCTATCAGTATGCTGATGACACCCAAATATATTTCTCTATGCCTTCGACAACATCGTCAGCTAAGGATAGTGTGTCTCCTCTGAATGAATGCTTGGAGGCGGTAATGGGCTGGATGAGGAAAAACAAACTGAAGCTGAATCCAGACAAGACGGAGGTGCTTGCTGTCAAAGGCCGCAACCTGGGTTTGGAGGTGTGTCAACCAGTTCTGGATGGGGTTACACTCCCCCTGAAAGACTGTGTTTGCAGCTTGGGGGTGCTCCTGGATCCGTTGCTCCAAATGACAGCCCAGATAGATGCGACGGCCAGGAGTGCCTACTATCAGCTTCGGCTGATACGCCAGCTGCGCCCCTTCCTAGAGTTGGAAGACCTAAAGATGGTAGTGCACGCGCTGGTAACTTCGAGGCTCGACTTCTGCAATGTGCTGTACATAGGGCTACCTTTGTGCCTAGTCCGGAAACTTCAACTAGTTCAAAATATGGCAGCCAGGTTGGTCACCGGTACATCTAGGAGTGACCATATTACGCCAGCTTTAAAATCGCTCCACTGGCTGCCAATTAGTTTCCGGGCGAAGTATAAAGTGTTGGTCATTACCTTTAAAGCCCTACATGGTTTGGGTCCAGGTTACCTGCGGGATCGCCTTCTCCCGTACAATCTGCCCCGCACGCTCAGGTCCTCTGGGAAGAACTTACTGCGGTCGGCCAAGACTAGGCTGACAACTGTTACCCAGAGGACCTTCTCTTCTGCCGCTCCCAGACTGTGGAATGCCCTGCCGGAGGAGACTCGTCAACTTAACAGTCTTTTGGAATTTAAGAAAGCTATAAAGACTGTTCTCTTCCGGCAGGTATATCCAGTGTAATTTTTAGAATGTTTTTAGGATGTTTTAGGATGTTTTAATGCAGTTTTAATAATATTTGTCATGTTTTAATTAGTTTTATGTATTTTATCATGTTGTTGTTCCCCGCCTCGATCTAGACGTAGAGGCGGGTAAGAAATAAATCGTTATTATTATTATTATTATTATATTAGTTTCCAAACATTTTCTTGGAAATGTGTTTGATGCCCTAAATCTGTTGGGAACTGAATTAGTATCCTTGCCTTGTATTTAGTAAACAAAACTTTTTAAAAGTATGCCAGGTTAATTATTCTTTGTATATGGCTTATGAATATTTCAAATGTTTTCAGTAGCTAACATTGGACTTAATATTTGATTAGGAAGAACATTCAACGCACATTTATTTCAGGACAATCCTAAGCATGTTTATTCAGAAGTCTCCACTCTGCCATTAAGCTCACTGGGTGACTTTGGGTCAGTTACTGACTCTCAGCCTCACAGAGTTGTTATGAGGATAAAATGGAGAGGAGGAGGAGGATCATATACACCACCTTCAGCTCCTTGGAGAAAAGATGGGATATAAATATAACAAATACTTAAATATTAAGTTCAAAGCTTTCTTGGAGATTATTTTACTGGAGTACTTGACATGATAATTAAACATCATGCACTTCCATTACATTGTTTAAATTTTAAGGAGAAAGTGAAGGTATTGAAATACGTAGTTAGCATTCAGATTTTAACACATCCAAAGAGCTGATGTTAGAGAGAAAAGAGAAATCCTATCGTTGTCTAATAGTTAGTTAGAACTTTGAAAGTCCCCAGTTTCAATTGTATTTGAATCCATTGACGATGATGATGATGATACTAATACATCTTGTGAAACAATGCACTTTTAGAAAACTTTCTGTGGGGAAAAACACAAGAGAAGTCTCTCTCTTCCACATTGCTTTTGTGGCTAGAGAAAACATTTCAGACTCTGAGGTGTTGCCTTCAATTCCAAGGTGCCTGAGCTTTTCCCAGCCTTGCCTTGTTCCAAGGCTTGGGCTGCCTCGGGGCCAAAGCATATGTTGAAAGGGAGTGTTTGGGTGTGGTGGACTCTTGGGTGCCAATAAAATCGGGAAGGTGGGAATACAGGGTGGGGCCAAGAGGCACAGGCTCCCACCCTCCTCCTGGGCTGGATTACAATGCAAGTGGGGTTTAAGTGAATGGAAACTGCAAACCCGGGTGGGCTTGGCTGCATATTCTTCTCCCCTATATGGGTGTGAGTGTTGCTTGCTCTTAAGGAAATATAATTTTCCAGCCATTGCGGCTTGCTGGTTTGTCCTCTAGCCAGAGGAATCCCACAGTGAAGTTCTGGCAAGAGAGCAGCTAATACTGTATTCTGACAGAGTCGTGGATTCTTGTGTCTGTTGTTGTCTAGATGTTTGAAGGTGGATGCTGGCATCTTAGAATACCAGCTGGTGTTGTGGGAATACTTTTAGGTGAAAAAAGCCAGCTGCTTGAAGGAGGGGCTAGAAACTTGCTTCTGTCCTTAGCGAAAGGAACCAATGAAACATGACAGCAGCAAGTTTAAGCACAGAGGAAGCCATCTCAGGGCCCCTTATCCTCACTGCAGAGGGTGGGTACTAGAGGTGGGTAATTTACCAATGAGGGGCAGAACCCTTCCATGAAATGCTCATTCATTGTGGGATGCTCCGGACCGTGGATAACTCCAGCAGTTCCATTGTGAAATCCCGGCAATCATTGAGATGGCTGCCTAGAGTGTCTGGAACTTCAGCAATGTTTTAGCCCTCATGGCGAACTCTGTGGTCGCAACCATTGAGAAGGCTGCAGCGGCTGGTATGACCTCATTCCTGCCATGGTGGTTGTTATTTTATTTATTATTGCATTTCTATCCTGCCTTTTTTCCTCCAAGGAACCCAAGGCGGCATACATAATCCTCCTCCTCTCCATTTTATCCTTACAACAGCAACCCTGTGAGGTAGGTTGGGCTGTGAGTCCATGACTGGCCCAAAGTCACCCAGTAGGTTTCCATGGCTGAGTAGGGACTAGAACCCAGTTCTTCCAACTTTCAATCCAACACTTTAACCACTACACCACACTGGCTGTTAGGAAACGTGGCTGCAGTGGCGGAAGGGAACCATGAGCAGGGATGGGTAAGGGAACCACACTGGCCTTTGTGGCTCTGCGGTCATGTGAGGGGGGGGTGTTTGTCAGTTCCCTTACTCCGTCTGTTATGTAGTTCCCCTATCCACTCATACCTCCCCCCCATGATTGTCTGAATAGGGCCATTGACTGGCAGCAGATTCCCAGGGTTTCTTTCCTAGCCCTACCTGGAGATACCGGGGGATTGGGACCTTCTGCATGCAAAGCATATGCCCGAGTGACAGACCTTCCTTCCACAGGGCAACACAGACTTGTTGTGGTTGTGTAGAAAGAAGGTGAGCAGGGGTGAAGTCTACTTTTAGTAGCAAAAGGGACACACAGATAAGTGCAGAACCCCCTTTATTTCATTTCATATTTCTATACTGCCCAGTAGCTGAAGCTGTCTGGGCAGTTCCTCTCCTTCCTGCACTTGATCTTCCTGGGCACTTTTATTCTTTAACGGAGTAGTGATAGAAGTGTGCTGGGCTATGAGAAAGGTGCCTGGGAGAAGGATCATGGAGATGGCAGGTGGAGGGTTCTGCACTCCTCACCTGCCTTCCCCTTTCCTCCTTAAATCAGAGCCTACACACACACACACACACACACACACACATTGCTGTGTACGCAGCTGAGGCAGGATTGTGTTTGTGCCTGTGGATTTGCTCCTGCTGCTGCATCGCTTTTGGCCCAGGAAAGCAGCACTCAGGCTGATGTTTTAGCACTGGATCAGAATTCTGCCCTTGCTAGGTGGGTTCATTGTCATCTGAAGCCTGCAAAGGAAAGCCACTACAAAAAATGAATGATGTGATAAGGATCTGGAATTTTCTTGGTAAAGTGAAACAGGCATGTTTTTAAAATAAAAAAACAAAAGCTATTATGACAAAGTGCCGCTATGGTTTTATTCTTTTTGGTGTTCATTGATTACGGGTGCTGTTTCCCTTATTTAGATGTCCGTCATTACCACACTGCCTTATTTAGCTGCGTGAAGCAATGCTGCTGCTGCCTTGGAGCCATTCCCTGATCTGGAGACCAAAGATTGTTCCAATGATAGACAAGAGGCCAACTGTGCATGACCCTAGGGAAGAGTAGTGCCCCCACCCCCAATATCATGGATGAATGAGGAATTTGAAAACAACAAGAACAGCAGCATGCATAACTCCATAGCACCCAATTCCCTGGAACCGCTCCTCGTTTCTTAACTCATCTAACTCCCCATTTCCCTTTCTCTCCTGTCCCCCTGGCAACCAGCCATACTCGCACCCATTCTACCCCATCCTGAATGGCCACTCCCACCCACAGTTTACTACACTACAAATCATGAAACTCTTATGTAAGAAAAAGTTAGCGTAAGGGTTATTACTCGAGATCTGCCAGACCAGTTTTGCTCATTTTTGTTTTAAACTGAAGCTTGAACAGTGTAGACATACAGAAAATTTTGAAACATTGAAAAAAATTCAAAGTTTGAGCTTCAATAGCAATTACTTTCTTCTGCACCAAACAGAGGGGTGCCAGACAGCCCTACTTGGCCAATCAGTGTGGCACGAAGGCCGGGCCCCTGGCGCAGCTGCATGGTTAGGCTGTTGCCACCAGTGTGGGAGGTGAGGGGGACAGAGGCTGCCAGTTGGGGTGCGTGAGGGAGGGGCTCTACTGTGCTGCAAGCAAATTTCAGATGGGGGATTGACTATGCATGAGCCACATTTGCCTTATTCATGAGGCCCTATGTGGGGAGGGGACTGAGGACCAAAAATGTGGGGAAGGAGTAGGACTTCTAGTGCCCATGATGACATGGACTTTACACTAGTAGAGTAAGAGTTGCCAAAAAGTTATTATTACCCCAGTCATATACTCTTCATTATCCTACAGCTCCTAGCCTTCCTTCCTGCCAATTTTACTTTTAGTAGTGGAAAATGTTCTGTCCCATGTCATTGCCTCCAGGGTAGGGTGTGACTGGGTGTGACCTGCAATCCAAAGGCGGCCAAACCAATTGCCAGAGAACCCCTGGCTGGCGTGTGATTCTGGTGACTTGTAGGTTTTGTCAACTGTTTGATGACATTCTCTTCCCACCTCCTTAGTTACGACGTTTGACTGAGCTCTTTATTTGCTTTGTAGGCAGAGCAGCAGCCAAAATGACCACCAGCCAGAAGCACCGAGACTTCGTGGCCGAGCCTATGGGGGAGAAGCATGTTGGCACTTTAGCGGGCATTGGAGACGTACTTGGCAAGAGGCTGGAAGACAAAGGTTTTGACAAGGTATCTTCTGGGCCACTGAGCCTGAAAGAGAAATCCACATATGGGGAGGAGGGTGAATCTGCGACGGGTGCTGTTTTCCAGGCTGGCATGTGGGCAGACTTCATAAGTGCCAGAAGGGTTGCCAGGGCTGTAAGCTCAGGGAGACTTGCTTTATTTTTAAGCTTGCTTCATTGCGTTTAGAGGGCAGCATTGGCTCCTGGTTAGTGCATAGTCTGAAGGCACATGATATAGATCTGTGTCTGGTTGAAAGGCCCCCTCTGAACCCATGAGCACAACAGAGGAACGATGTAATACAAAGTAATTGCCACAGGCAGGTGCTTCCACAGGAGTTTTCCCATGCAAATTTAGGATGGGGTGTGGAAAGTCCAGTCATGGTGCCTCTTCTGAGAAATAACTACGTGAAGCAATCTGAAGCCTTTAATAATGAATCTGGCTGAAAACCAGATATGGAAAGAGGGGAGGAAGAGCCGCAACACTGATAACCTGTAACAGTGTGGCTAGACACTCTGTAGTTCAAGAACACTTAGTGTACAGATGATACAGTTGTCCTGATTTCTACCCCATTGCTAATCCCTCTGTTTCCCCTCCCTCTTCCTTGAATCTAGGCTTATGTGGTGCTTGGCCAGTTTTTAGTGCTGAAGAAGGAGGAAGACCTCTTCCGTGAATGGCTGAAGGACACGTGCGGTGCCAATGCCAAGCAATCCAGAGACTGTTACGGCTGCCTGAGGGAATGGTGTGATGCCTTCTTGTGAATGCCATTGATCAAAGCTTGGTGGATGCTGTTAGGGCTTTTGTAGTTAGCTAGAGATTGAACCTCCCCTTTGCCCCCAAGTGTATATTTCTTATAAACCTTCCAGCATCTACAAGGAGCTATTGCTCCTAACTCCAGAAAAAAAAAATTGCCTTTTTAATGCATCTGCACCTTTTCCTCTGGGGCAGGGAGTTGAGGAGGGGAAAATGTTCCAATCCATAGCTCCGAGCTCTTTCATTTGACTTTGAGAGACACCCCCTGCTTCGTTGTTGAGCAACCTAACTCCAAGACCGTACCTGCCTACTGACATAAGGGAGAATTCTCAACTCTCTTGGCTTGAGCCCAGTTGGCTTGACGTTTACCTGATAATTCTAAAAACAAGACATGTATTAGGATTTTTTTCCTGACTTGTGTCCACTTTTTGATCCTCCATATAACTTTTATGCCAATCGGCTTAATGACAAGAACCAAAAATCATTGCAAAGTTTTTAAAACAATAAAAATCAGCTGTGTTAAATGTTCAGTGTTGCTTAAACATTAATTTGGGGTGATTTCTGGGGGAGGTGGTGTGGCAGCTTTAGAGTAGGCACTCGCTATAGTTGAGGGATTGGCATACCTGTCCAGGGTAGGGGTGGGGGAATCCCTACTGTGTATGGACTCCAGTGCTGTAAAAGTTCAATAGCAATACAACACTTCCCTGAGGTAGCTGAGTTGATGAAGAATTCAGGAGTTGTCAGTCCTGGTCTCATGACCAGTTCTTTCAAACTCATCCAGATGTTTCCTGTTTAAAATGATCAGAAAAGGAGACCCAGCATTCTAGCCCAGTTCTTAGGATGGGCAGCAGTTCCAGATAAATAGGCTGGAATACTCAGCCTTCTTCCTGGAGCATCTTTAAAACTGTCCAGCATCATCTCCATGACCGTCTTAGTTAGGAACGGCTTGAAAGACTGGCAAAAGACTGAAATTAGTACAAAAATCTCTGTACCTGAGAACCAAAGCTTGGCTTGTGAGCTGCTTTGGATATAGGTCTTCAAAAGAGGATTAGAGAAATTCATGGAGTATAAGGCTATCAATGGCTACTAGACGTATTGATTATATGCTATCTCCAGTATCAGAATGTTTCTCAGCACCAGTTGCTGGGGAATTTTAGTCTGAGGGTGTTATTGCATTCTTGTCCTAAGTGTCCATTATGGATCTCTTGCACACAGGGGGAAATGTGGGTTTGCTACTCAAATGTACAACTGGAAGCTGTAGCCAAACCTGGCTCCCTGAGTATGATCAGTGAATGTGTAAATATATGTTTGTGAGCAACCTGGTATTTGTTTATTGGCTTGTTCTTCCTTTAGCTCAGGAGTGGGGCCCCTCCAAATGTTGGACTCCAGCTCCCAAAACTGTTGTCCATTGCTACATCTGGCACCAGTGAATTGCATACATCAATCCTGTTGTGTCAAGAAGGATTTTGATAGATAAAAATAATCCCCTGCCCTGTGTTTAAGTGGAGGAGGACACCTTGTATTACAAGAGGAAGAAAAAAAAATCTCTCTAGCCCCTTTCTCCACACTGTCCTTGGTGGTCTGCCCCCCTCCCCTGTTTTTGCACTAAATTTGTGGTAGATTAGTGGAGGCTTGATAAGAAGGTCCAGGGAGCTCTGCAAGGCTTGGGACCCAGCCTTCCTGCAACCAGCCGTCCTCTGCATAGTGGCCGGGGTGGGGGGATGGAAATTGCAGTCCAGCATCTATGACGGACACCAGATTGTGGGAAACCCCTGTGAGGAGGGGGAGGGGGCATCTGTCCCATTTACGGTGCCGACGGCTATAAGAGCCACCTGGTGGGGAGGGTGTCTCTGGTTGAGGCTCCGCCTCTTAGGCCGAAGGCCCCACCCCTTTTTACAGCGTCGTGACATCTTTGCGCCGGGTAGGCGGTGCGCGTTGAGGATGGCCCCACCCCTCTCGCCTCACCAAAGCCAATGGGGAGTGAAGAGCGCGCGGGGCTTGTCCGGAGGCGCCAATGAGGCCGCACTCTGCCTGGGCGGGACTTGACCTTTGGCCCCGCCCATCGTCCCCGGGCCCCGCCCCTTTCTCCTCAGCTGAGGCAAATTCTCCTTCGACAGCTCAGTGTCAGGATGGCGCTGGTAGCGTCGGTCGTCTGCTGCCTCCTGCTGCCGCTTTTGTTGCCCGCCGACGCCGCACCGGGCGCCGTCGTCGAGGTGGACGTGCGGGGCGGCTCGGCCCAGGCGGCGGCGCGCTTCGCTCTGGCCCAGGCCTTCCAGCGGAGCAGCGGCAGAGCAGGAGACCTTTGGGCGCTGCGCACAGCCAAGACCCAGGTGGGCGGCGAGGCTAACCTGAGACGGGGAGGGCAGCGGGGGTCCAACATGGGGTGGAAAGCGGGGGTGGACGTATGGGAGCCCTGCGGGGTGGGGGGCTCGGCGCCCTCCAGGCGGCTCGGACTGCAACCCCTATGATCCCCGGCTAGCATGCCCGATAGGGGAGGGTCACTTATGGGGGGGAGGGTTACTTATGGGGGGGAGGGTTGTAGTCAGTGGGGACGGGGCGGCATCAAGCAGCCAACCGGGCGACATCAAGCAGCCAACCTGGCGCCGGTCAGATACGTTGGGCTGCAACGCCCATTTTTCTCAGCCAGCATGGCGACGAAGATAGGAGTTGTAGTCCAGCCCATCTGTGGGGGCACCAGGTTGGGGAAGGGTGGCATATAGCAAGGAAAGTAGGGGGTGCGAGCCCCCCCCTCCCGTCGTGCCTAGGGCCGTGTGGGTGGGGTATACGCCCCCCTTTTACTGTCTGAGGAGGGTCTCCTCTAAGGACAGGGAGGGAGGAGGCTGCCTTCCTTATGTGGGCTCAGAGTATTCGTCCATCTAGCCCTGCTCCAAAACTTTCCCATCTGCTGCGACCTGAGAGCCTTTTAACTAGAGATGCCTGAGAATGGGACCAGTCCTCCCCACAGCAAACCGAGGTCTCTCTAGCCATCATGCCACCCCCACCCCCTCTTCAGATTGTTGTCCATAGGACCATAAAGTACGAAGGACGCCCGTGTGTGCACCACCAAGGATGCTCCCCTGCCCTACTGTGGCTTTTACTGCTGCCTAAGAAGTCCTCTTATTCGTCATGCGATCTACAATCCACTTACTCTAAAATAGCTCTGAGTAGCGTTCATCCAGTTAGACTGCTTTAAACAGGTATATTGAAAAACATCTTCCATGAGGATTCCTGCTTCCAGCTGTGGCTTTTCGGATTAGCTTGGATCATTCAATTTTTTTAAAAAAATTATGTTGGCCTTTATTATACTGATCCTAATCGATGTCGATCTGCCTATAACAAAGCTCAGTCTGTGGGTTAGTTGTGGTGTTAATTCATCTCTGACTTAAACTTCAAGGGAATGAGGTCAGTGACTCAAAGGAAAAACTAGCAACGTGCCCTTGCGCTAGCGGTAGCCTATGAATCAGAAGAAACCCATTTCCCCCACCTTCCTGCTCCTCCCTCAGAGGCAGGTTGCGTCTTGGATGGGATTGAGTTATAAGCAGCCTTTAAGATAAAATTTATAAGGATTTGAAATGCCCTGCACGCCTAACCATCATTCCCATGGGAAAGGCAAGCAGCTAAAGTGACCATGTGCCCTACTTTACAGAGGACAGGCCTCTGCTTTAAGTTGTCTTCTATTTGAGGGGCAATCCAGTCCACGTCCTGTTTAAAGATAAAGAAACATAAGAGGATTGACTGAGCAGGGATCTTGAAGTTGTCTGTTGGGAGCCAGCAACTGGAGAGCAGAGTGAGCAGGCAGGTCACCTGGTCAGAGTCCTGACTATTGTCAGATGTATTGTATTTCTATTTAAATTACAGGAATTATTTCTAAATGTGTATCTCTCTCTATAAATTATAACATATCCATTTTTATTCAAATAATTTGCCCCTTTGTTCCTTTTTTCTGGCGATGCATTTCCTCGCTTTTGGTGACGTGTAAGTGGCCACCCTAAAAGTTGCTCTGCTTAATTTTTCATTTTACAACTGGGGGGCTCCATCCGACAGAGACTTTCCCTGTGGGAGTTCTGGCCATGGTTGTCCCTGAGCTCTGGTATTGTGCCATGTTAGCTTTATGCTTGTGGTTTTGTTTAGTACTTGGCTTTCATGAGAGCCTTTTGCAAAAGCTCAGTGTTTGGAATTCTCAAGGGCTTAGTTAGGCAACAAGGACTGTAAGGGCTGCTTTCTTAACATCAGACCTTCAGGAATCCTACAGAACACTGAAAATTCAAAGGCAAGGGAATATCATCCTGCTATAAGCAAACATCTCCTAGTGTCAGCAGTATGCCAGCCAGTGGCTGTGCATTCTGCTTCAACTTTATGACAAAGTCCATAACTTGTTTTGTGAGTTATGCTTGCAGTGAAAGGCTTGACATTAAAGCCAAGGAATTAACTTTGGGTAAAACATAATCCTTTCCAATCACAGCTGTGGTGGTGTTTTTTTTTTTTTTTTCCATGATAGCTGCCTCCCCTCCCCCCCAAAATCAAGGATGTTCCTGACTTCTTCCAGTTTTTACAAAACCTGTTTGGCTCCTCTTTGGCAGGTTCATCACCTCTTGTGCAGCTGTGCACTCTGGGACTATCTGAGAGCTCTTTTCTTATCTCCAGGTGGTGAATGGAATCAAATACTACCTGGACATCATCCTGCTGCAGAGCCAGTGCAATGGGAACCACGTTGCAGGCCAAGATACTTCCAGTTGTGTCGCCCCAGGCGAGCCGAAACAAATTGTAAGAATCAGCGTTCTGCTTGTGGTTTTGGTTCTGGCTGTGGGCGTGGGGAGAAATCAAGCTGACGCCCCTGACATGCTGAGACCTGGAGTTCAGTCATTACTTCTGGGTATCCCAATTTCACATAGTTCCTTTACCGCATCTGTGGTCTCAATAAAACGTATAAAAGCAGCTTACAAAATACCTAGGCTGGAATAATCTCAGACACACAGTTGCTTGGACAGCTAGGAACTGGATGCTGCCTCTGAAAAATGGAAATTATTTGTCTCTGAGGAATTGGAATGTTTTACACTACTGTATTACCATAGGGATTTGCACAGTCTCATAGAAAGGTGAGGTATAAATTTTAAAAATGATAATTAATTGCTTCAGTTTAATCAGAATTTCTAATATTCAAGTCTATTGGGTGTGCCTCAAATCAGTGGAGGTCCAGGTCCATGATAGAGGTCCAGGCATGTAAGTTTCATGTGATTTTTCATCCCCAAACAACCAACAGTCCTGAAATTGTGGACACAAAAAGGAAAGTGAGAGAGAATCATTTTAAGTGTCAACTAGCAAGTATTTGTAATTTCCACTGTTTCATATTCCAAATGGTGAACAATGAAGGTGGAGCACAACATGCTGCTACTGGAATACCTGACATGAGAAGGGCAGTAAAATGATCCCCGTTGTGCATGACACAGCCACATCCCATAGTGCATCAGAGGTTGCTCCTCAGTTTGCTCCTCTATGCAGAAGTAGATCCAGAAGTAGGACCTCTGCATGCATTAAGAAGCACAATGGATGTGGTGATATGGCAAGGCACCTGCGGTTGGGATTCTGCAGTTTCCTTGGAGGCAAGGGTGTGATGATGATGGCAGTGAAGAGAGATTTCTGTTTTTTCCCATCTTTGATGCCTTCTTGCTTAAATATGAGCAGACTTCCCACCTGGGCTTTGTATGCTAGAACCCATGGCTGGTGCAAAGTAATTTGTTCCAACATCGTGTAATTTGGTCTGTTTTATGCATGGGGAACCTGTGGCTCTCCAGATGTTGTTGGACTCCCAACTCCCTACAGCCCCAGTAAGCAAGGCCAAGAGCCAGGAATGATGGGAGTTGTAGTCCAACAACATGAAGAGCCCGACAGGTGCCCTCCCCTTGGTCTCGATGTCTGGAAGAAGATTTGAAAGTGACCGAGCATCTAGAAACCTGGGAACCTCTCAGATTTGCTTTGGTCTGCATAAAGTACCATGGTTCATCTTACAGCAGTAAACATCCATATTGTTGACTCAGACTTTTAAACAACAAGGCCACAGTTCCCATTTAATATCCCCATGTGTCTGGCTACACTCTGGGGATCCAAGTTTGTCTGTCCCCTTCCACTCAGATGTTATCTTGTGACCTGGCTTCAGTTGATTCACTGTGCAAGAACTTCCGCAAAACAAGGACATCTCAGTTGTGCTGTCAGCTGATAGATAATGCCTTGTGTTGCTTGGAGGGAAGAGTTCTGTAGCGGGGTGGGCAAAGACCTAGACCCTTCCATGGGTCCTGACTTCCCACTGTTTCCTGCCCCAACCTAGCAGACCCCATTACCCCTCCTAGAACTGGCTGTAAGCCATCTACTTTACTCGTCTTTTGCCTGCCGTCTGCTGTGTTTATGTGCCTTGCATGCTCTCATAACTTCTCTCTGTTCTCTCCAGTCCTGTCATTTTGAGGTCTGGAGTCAGCCCTGGGCAAGCAGGAAGACACTGGTTAAGCAAGAGTGTCGTCCTTCTGGTAAGTCAGGTCTGAGTAGTCTGTCTGACGCATAAATACAATCAAGCAGGCAAGGCTCGGAACCTCACCCTTTTCATACTGCCAGCATAAACAGAAGCACCCTGAGCCAAGATTTCCTTTCAAAAATGTTGACTGAAAACAAGCAGCATCCAAAATGGGTGAGAGGAGAAAATGCCTTGTATTGGCTCACCTGTGTTGATAGGACCATGGGCTTTCAAAGTGCACAGAATCCTCCTTCAGGTAGAAATAACCTTTCCATGGGAAAGCTGCATTCAGGCTAAAATCCCATCAATGCAGTTGAGCCAGTGCAAGGTAGTTTCAAAGCTATGTGGGATTCAGCTACACAGTTTATGTGTGTGTGTAATTTTTAATTGCACCTCACCTCTTCTCCCCATTTTGAGAACAATTTTGGAAAGGATTAGTGCCATGAAGAGTCACAAAGGATTGAGGGGATTTGAGGAGTTTGATGTAGACTAGTAGGGATAGAAGGTCACACTACCTGGCCCTCAGAGAATCCTCCATAGCTTTGAGTAATGTAAAGATTCATCCTTTTGTGTATCAGATTCAAGCAGGTACTGGTGAGGAGATAAGAACATCAGAAGAGCCCTGATGGATCAGACCAAGGGTCCATCTAGTCCAGTACTCTGTTTACACAGTGGCCAACCAGCTGTTGACCATGACCCCACAAGCAGGGCACGAGTGTAACAGCATCTTCTTGCCCATGTTCCCCAGCAAGTGGTGTACATAGGCTTACTGCCTCTGATACTGGAGGTAGCACAGAGCCATCAGGACTGGTAGCCACTGATAGCCTTCTTCTCCAGGAATTTGTCCAACCCCCTTTTGAAGCCATTCTAATGGGTGGCCATCACTACATCTTGTGATAGTGAATTCCATAGTTTAAGTCTGCGCTGTGTAAAGAAGTCCTTCCTTTGATCTGTCCTGAATATCCCACCTATCAGCTTCATGGAGTGACCCCAGGTTCTAATATTTTGAGAGGGGGAGAAAATGTCTCCCTATCCACATTCTCTACACCATGCATAAATTTGTACACCTCTATCATGTCTCCGCTTACCCTCTTTTTTTCCACACTAAACAATTCTCTCATAGGGGAGTTGCTCCAGCCCCTTGATAATGGCAGTTGCCCTTTTCTGCAGTTTTTCCAGCTCTTATAATATATTTTCTTATGTATTGTGACCAGAACTGTACACAGTATTTCAAGTGATCACACATAGATTTCTATAAAGGCAGTATGATATTGGCAGTTTTATTCTCAATTCCTTTTCTATTTATGCCCAAGGTGGAGTTTGCCTTTTTTGCAGCAGCCACACACTGGGTTGACATTTTCATCCACTACAACCTTGGTTGGTCACTGGGGAGTGGAATGACTTGAGATTTTAGCTCTAATTTCTGGAATCAGAAATGATTTCCTCTCTTTTCCTGCCTGTACAGAGCCATTTGAGGTAATCGAGGCAGCAAAACTGGGCAAGTGGGAGGCGTTTCATCCTAAGGCATCTGCCATGGAAGTTGAGGATCCATCCCAGGGAGAGAGGTTTCTGCAGGTGAGTGTCACTTTGGAGCCCCCCACCCCATAATTAGAACAGAGAATGACCTCCTGTTTCTTGGTAAAAGGTGCTGTTGTGTTGTTTTAGAGTTTTGATTTCCTCATAGTTTCTTTGGGGAAACAGCATTCTGCAATCAGAAGCAGTTCTGTGTCAGTTATTTAGTTTTTGATAGTCCTTCCAATTCTGCCTGAGATCTCCAGTTTGCCAGCTTCTCAGTTCTGGATTCTTTCTTCCATAGAATGCCTCTATTCATCTGGTCTCCCTCTTCAAGGATTTTCTGAATACCTACAAGAAGAGCTACGAGGACAAAATAGGTGAATGCTGGGTGAAGGAAACAGGGATAGTAATAGCCAGGAAAACCCAGGGGTTCCCCTTTTCCTTTAACTGCCTCCTAATAGGCTAGTGCAAAACATGTGGAGATGATTGAGCTGTGTAAAATCTCTCAGGACAAGGCCTGCTTCTCAGTAGAGGTTTTTTGTTGTTGTTGCTTGGATCTGTACTGCTCCCTTGCACAGTCTCTCCTTAACCAGTCTCGCTCATTCGAACCTAGCTAACCCATGTAACACCCACTGGCAGAGTCTGGTAGCATGCTAAAGAAATGATAGCTGCTACAATAAATAAGCAAGAATAATACTACAAACAGTCATCATTTGTAATTATTTCTCTGGATTTCTTCTATTCAGAAACGGAGAGGCGCTTCCAAATATTTGTTGAGAATCTGGAAAAGGCCCAGATCGTTCAGGAACTGGATCAGGGTACAGCAGAATATGGAGTCACCAAATTTAGTGACCTGACAGGTAGGTGAGAATGGGTAAAGCATTTTACTTCCAATTTTTCATCTGGATTACAAACATTTGTTAGGAATTTTAATTTGTGGAATATTGTCAATTTATAGTTTCAATATTTAGAAATAACTTTAGCTGGCCGTTAACTCATTAATATATTTCAAACAAAGTATTTGATTGAAGCATATTAATCAGCTATAGGTCAGTTCGGGGTGAATTCAAACTTGGTTTTGAATTAGCAAGAATTAGCAAAGGGATACATCTTTGGGTCTGCTTTTAATTTTATTTAAAAATACTTTTAAAATGGCATCAAATACCACACACATAGGCTAAAATAATAGTTCCTTAATAAAAAGAAATGCAAAAGATTTCAAGATCTAAATAGCTTAAAAGAAGACAATATTTCCTAAACATTTTCTGTTATCCAAGATCCCAGTCTTAATAGTCCAAAAGAAGAGATGTCATTTAAGCAACAAGTCTCTTACCAAGCTCTGAATAAGCTGTTCAACTGACAGGTACACAGATTTGGTGAATTTCTAGACCAAGGGTGGGCAAATTGTGGCCCTCTAAATGTGTTGGCCTACAATTCCCATCGTTTCCAGCCACCATAGCCAAGAGTGTGGGGTAGTGGGAGTTGCAGGCCAAACATCTGGAGGGCCCCAAGTTGCCCAATTCTGTTCTAGATAGTAAAGAAGATTCATTAGAGTGTATTTATAAACTTTCTCTGGTATTGCTTCATTGTTCACAATTATTTACTGCCCTATAAAATTGAGCTCACAGTTTTAACTCCTCAAAAATTCCCATGGGAATAAAACACACGCAAAAGAGCCTTCTGGAGGTTTCCAGCTCGCGGTGGCATTCCAGTAGTATCGCACCTTTAGGTTAGACTGATTCTGAGTTATGCCTTTGAAAAAAATCCGAGCTCAAAATTTACTACTTTATATCAAGTTTTATAGTGTTTATATATGATATGATATTTAATCTCCAGTAATTATTGACCATTTATTGATAAGCAAAAACAAATACCCTGTTGACTTTGAGTAATAAAATAATAAAGTTTTACAATCCAACACCCTTCAAATATACTTTGACCCTAAACATTAAGTTTTACAGCACCTCATTCCCTCAAATAACTTTTTGAGGGCTGTTTTAAGTGTGAACTGCCCAGAGAGCCTTGGCTATTGGGCAGTATAAATGTAATAAATTCAGCATTTTCTCTTTAGATGTTATCCAGACCACCTTGCCAATTAGTTTTTATATCAGTTACCTAGAATTCATTGTGGATCCTGTTGTGTTTTTTCCTGCCTTCTCTTTAATAAAGTTACTATTTTTACTTACTTATATCCCCAGATCCTTATTATTAAGCATTTTTAGTTGCTCTTCCCTTGGCTTTTTACACTAAGTCATCGTATCTTGCTCTGAGAGAGGTGGGTTAGCAATTTCTCAGTAGCTTTCCCAGCAATTCCAGTAAACCAGTATAGCTGCCTTCTACTAGGAAAGGCTTGGAATAACGTGCACTCACAAACTGCATTCTTTACAAAACTTGCTGTCTACTAGTAGCTAATGCATAGCCCTCACTGAACCGCCTTGCCCCCAAGGCTCCAGCTAACAGACAAGGCTCAGATGAAGAGTCCACACAAGGGTATCTTTTTTTGTTGCAGTGCTGATGTTACAAATCCCAGCTTTTAAGTCAGTGTTCTGGAATTGCCATTGTTTAAACAGACCCTGGAAGAAGATAATTTCCCAACCATAAAAGCCAACTAAAATGTGCCATGTGAATAGTAACAATGACAGTGCATCTGGCCTTCTCTGTCTATTCCCATGGGTAGGCAACGTGGTTCCTGTGGGTAACAGTGCACCCCAAGACACCTTTCTTGATGCCCACTGATGTAACTGTTTGTGCGTGTGCATGCTTGCATGTGTGCGAAAGAGAGAGTCTGTGGGTGATGAATCAGGGTGAGAGAAAGAGCTGGGGTGGGGGGTGAGTTTGCTGGCAGAGGGAGCAGGGGAAAGAAAAGGGGGTTGTCTTCTGTAAAATAGGTTTCTGTTAGCAATGGAAAGTGTGGGTTCAAAGGAGTTGCTTAGTGTGTCAATTTTCTTGTCCTTCGGGACTAGCCATATTTCCCATATCAGCCATTTTGCGGTGGTGCCCAGGACAGTTTCTCAAATTGCCAAATGTGCCCATGGGCCCCAAAACATTGTCTCCTGCTTGCCCTAGGCATACTCCCACCCTGCTTTTCTTTTCTTTTTTTTTAAGCTCAGAGCATAGCCTACACCTGGAAGAATTGGGGGGGAGGTCCTGGGGCAATGGAGACTTCTCTTGACCGGATTCTTGCCCTGCTTCCTATAAGGAGAGCACATAGCTCAAAGCTAGAAAATCTGCTTTGCAGGAAGACCTGGTCTAGCCCCTGCTGTTTCCAGTTCAAGGGTCTTTTATGAATGTCGCAGGTGTTTACCTGAGGCCTTGGTGAGCTGCTTCCAGCTAATGAGAGGTGCTCCTCCAAGCCCCCTGCCTTCGGAAGTTAGGCAGGCATTAACTCTGGGGGAGGGCTTTGTTGGTTGTGGCGTTCCGTACACGAACACCCTCCCTCCAGAAACTGGCCTGGTTCCAAACTTGGTGTTGTTTTCATGCCAGGTGAAGACTTTCTCTGCCCAGGCTTTCCATTATGTTATTGCAGCTGGTTTTTAATTTGACAGTTTTATTGTTTGGCTGGGTTTTATTACTTTGCTGTACCACATTGCTTTCTGTGGATTGTATTGTCTCTGTGTAGTTTTTAATACGTTAGTTGCCTTGGGTGTTTTTAAACAGAAGAGAGCATATTAGTATGCCTAATAAAATAAAAGTAGACAATATGGGGCTAAATGGATTAATGTTCTGACTCTTCAGGTGTAGGGTGGCTTCATGAGTATAGCAAGTCCCAGCCCTCCTTCCAGTAAAAGGTGCAGCAGCTTTGAGGGCCGAGTACGTCAGAGCAGCCAGCCACCAATTGTCCCACAGTTTTAGCATTTCCGTTGGCTTTTCCTGTTTCTTGTGCATATTTAGAGTGGGCTCCCAGGCCTTTCAGAGTCGACTGCCTTATGCTAGCCCAGGCTCTTTGTCCTTTTAGTTTGTACTGTGTGCTCCAGTTGGCAGGGACCTCCATTGTCGAGAGAGAGAGACAGCTTTCCCCATACCTGTCATCTGACTCTTTTCAAATTCCCTTGTTCAGCATGGTTTTTTCCTCTTGTCTCCTTCCAGAGGAGGAGTTCCGCTCCACCTATTTGAACCCACTGCTGTCCACGCTGCCTGGCCGGCCGATGAAGCTGGCCACCATCCCCAGGGATGTAGCAGCCCCTGACGAATGGGACTGGCGAGACCACGGGGCTGTTACTGGTGTGAAGAACCAGGTCGGTCTTCCTCTGCTCTCGACAGGAGCATATGCTTGCCCAGGGAACAGTGTGAGCTTTGAGTCTCCAAAGGGGAGAGAACAATCCAATCACAGTGAGCAGCCCTCAAGGGCTCTCTGTATATGCCCTTGCTGTCCTAGCAGGGTGCATGGAGGGAAGTGATCCTTGTCATATTCTGCGGCTGGGCCATTTAGGGCTTGAAAGTTTCTGAGGCTGCTCCCCTGTTTTTGAATATGGTCGCCTTTTGTGCCTGGGCAGGGTCAAAGTGCCTGGAGTCAGTCTTCCCTGTCTCCTTTTCTCCTGATTGCAGGGTGACTGTGGCTCTTGCTGGGCCTTCTCAGTCACAGGCAATGTGGAAGGACAGTGGTTCCTGCACAAGGGCTCCTTGGTCTCCCTCTCTGAGCAAGGTAGGCAGGCAGGCCGGCTGGCCGGCACTGGGGGATCCTGGCGCTCAGCGTCAGGACAGGGTAATTTTTTGGGGTGCAGAGCTGTGTTGCGATCATCTGGGGGTTTGCCTCTTTTCTGGCTCCTCCACCAGGCTGACTTCTGGCGTTCTTTGTGGTTTAAATGTCCCACACTGGCAAGAGGGGTGTGGCTCTCACAGCCTGCTCCTGATGCCTCTTGGTGAAGGAGAAAACTGTGTGAGGTCTGGTCATGTGATCTCTGTGTGAATAATAGGTGTTCATGGTTGAAAATGGGGGTGTACAGCTTGGAGCTAGGCTGCAGATGAGCCTCAGGAGAAAAGAGGGAGGGAGAGAAAGGGGAGAGGGTTGGCTCCCAAGGCTGGGAATAGCATGCCTGGGCTCAGCTCCAGGTCCTCGCTAAGTGACTGCTGTTCTCTCCCTCCGCAGAGCTGCTGGACTGTGATGCAGTTGACAAAGCCTGTAGAGGAGGACTGCCATCCAGTGCATATGAGGCCATTGAGGGGTTAGGTGAGTCTGGCTGTGGCAAAACATTTCTTTGTGTTCCAGTGAGGTTTTAGGTCCTGTGTGGGAGATCCTGCAGTTTATTGCTGTGTCTGTCTGACATCTGGCCTAGATCTGCTTTTGGTGCTGCGGGAAAAATATAATACACTGTGCGTTGAGATTTTAAGGTACAGCTACCTCTTTATGGCAGTCTCTAAGCAACTTGAGCATGATGTCCCCCACTCCCCACTAAACTAAAACACAGGTGCTTTGCCAGTTTTGTCTTGGATGTTGTTCATGCCAGATTTTTGTGGAATGTAGCTTTTCTAGTGCAAAATTTTAAAGCACTGCTTTTATTACAGTTCCTCAATGCTTGTGGGATAACCACCCCAATGAGGTTTGAAGCTGCTCTATCTGTGCAGCTTTTTGGTGATGATGCAGTTCTCTTTCAGAACTACTGATTTCAGGCTGTTGAATGAATACTAGTCCTGTATTGCTGCTGCTGTTTTGAGGCTACTCTTATTTTTGGAAGTAGCCTCTTACTTTTGCAGGAAACAGTCTCCTGCCTTGTAGAGGCAGTTATCACTGCGTTTTTAAAATAACTCCTAGGGCCCCTTTCTGCACAGCTCGAGCCCAGCCTATTTCCCTCCTCCCAATTTTCCTTCCTTGATCACAATTTCATTGGCATTCCTGCTTCTTCTGCCTCCCCCAGGTGGCCTAGAGACTGAGCGTGATTACCATTATGAGGGTTTTGAGCAGAAGTGTGGGTTCTCCAAGGATAAGGTGGCCGTTTACATCAACAGCTCTGTGGAGATCTCCCAGGATGAGAAAGGTGAGCGTCTGAGACAACCATGTGAGGTGTTGGTTGATGCGCCAAACCATGAGTCCCTTAGCATGTTGAGAAATGGTTGGGAAATTGTGCTATGGAAGGCAACTTGCACGTGCCTTCAAACCATGCCCTGAAGGCACATGAGGCAGGCACTTGGCTGAAGCTAAGCAGGCCCAGGTCTGGTCAGTGCCTGGATGGGAGACCACCAGAGAATCACCTTGAGTTTCATGACAGAAGAAAGATGGAGTATACGTTTATTTATTTATTTATTGCATTTTTATACCACCCAATAGCCGAAGCTCTCTGGGCGGTTTACAAAAATTACATAACAATAAAAGAAATGATAAGGATGCATGTTCCTTTGCATCTAATAAGATGTTCTTTGGGCTTGCAAGGTGCCCTTGCTGACGAGGAGCCGAGATCATAAACTTGATCATGCGCTTAAGGGCTTCTCTGCTGCTGTCATGTGTGGCACAGGGAACACACTGAGATTTTCACAGGTATAATGAGGTTGAGCAGAAAGGCAGTATGTCAATATCTTAAGCGCATGCGAACCCACATGTATAAAGAGCTGCCGCTTGGAAAGAGCAATAACTAATGAGGAGAAATGTATGCTTTCATTTTTTGGGGACGGGGGTCACCCCACCTTCCTAGGGTAAGCCACCCCTCCGTTTTTTATATCTGTGCAACTTATAATGACCTTGCACGTAACCTTCCCTTTTTTCCATTACAGACATTGCTGCCTGGCTGGTAAAGAATGGTCCGATCTCCATTGCTCTGAATGCCTTTGCCATGCAGGTGAGAGAGCCCCAAGAGGGCAGCACCGTTCTTCCATACTGTATAGAACAGAGGTCTCCCTTTTGGTGTGTGGATCGTGGCAACAGTTCTCCCTTGCTTTTGCTGTAGCCCCATTGTGTATTTACAGTCAGCTATATATCATAGAATCATAGTCAAGTTGGAAGGTGCCTACGAGGCCATCGAGTCCAACCCCTTGATGGAATCCACCTTTAAGCATACCTGGCAGATGGTTCTCCAGCTGCCTCTTGAAGGCCTCTAGTTGTAAGTTGACTTTGGTGTTTTTTAGTATCTTATTCTGGTTCCAAGTTCAGATTCCCCCATCTCTCCTTTTGCTATGAGTTGCGGGAGGGAGGGCTGAGCCATGTGAAACACTACATAGAATGGCTCAGGGGAGCAAGGACTGGGAGCTGTGTTGGGACAAACGTTGCAGCTAGCATCTTTTTTGACTATTTTTGTGTCTTTGTTCTTGAACCTTAAAACTGCCCCTGAAGGCCCAAATGTTGCAGCAGGGAGCAAAGGATGCAATGTGTGATGAGGTGGTATCAGGTTGTTTGGAGCCCACAGTTTGCTCTAAGTCTTTTCCTCCTCCTCCTCTTCTTCTTCCCACCCAGTTCTACAGGAAGGGAGTTTCCCACCCTTTCTTCCTGCTCTGCAATCCCTGGATGATTGACCACGCAGTGCTCCTGGTGGGCTATGGCATACGTAAGTGTTTGCTTCAGGCTAGGTATGGGGGATATATCCTTGAAGCCTGTTTAGGGACCTTGTGGGGCTTGGGAGTCCAGAGTCTACAGTCCACGGTCTTGCTGGCAATCTTGTGGATTGCTTCCTTCTGCTGTGTACTGATGCTTTTTCCTCCCTGGTGGGAGAATTGGGCTAGCTGCAGAATGTGAGCCCTTGGAAATAATCTAGGCCTCTGTTCAGTAATGTTGAGCAACGTTACTTTTGCATCTTCCCTTCAGTTTGTTTGTTCGTTTAAAACATCTTTATACCACACTTCATAACAGATTTCAGGGTGTTGTAGAGCATAAAATAAAAACAACCCCCCCTCACACAAAACCAAGAAAAGAGCAGATAAAACTTCAGAGTGGATTACAATATGCTCAAATTTTAAAAAATCCACTGTTAAAATACCTGGGTAAATTAAAAAAAAATGTTTTTGCCTGGTGCCTAAAGGTTGGGTCCTATATTATAGCACTGTTGGCATGATGTTAGCCTCTGGGGAAAGCATCCCATAACTTGGCACCACTGCTGAAAAGTTCCCTGCCTTCTCTTTGTCCATGGAGACGGGTGATGGCAGAAGAGCTGGAAGAACAGGCGGGTTGGTAGAGAATACAGCTGCAAGAGAGCATTGGGCATGTGGTAGGACAGGGTTGGCAAAAGGTACGATGGGGCCAGTAAACGCCAATCCCTGCTGGCAGCTGAGATTTCTTTCACAGGATGCTTGTCCTGCTGAAGCTGGGTCGGGCCTTGGGAGACAGTACTAACGATTAAGCAAAAGCGACAGTTTTATGAATTTTCTGGAAAATTTTGGATTGGAAAATTGTCCAATGCATACTAGGGTCATTTGCATAGGAACATTTACAGTTAGAATCAGAAAATGTTCTGATGCCCTGGAGCACGGGTGGGAAACATGTGGCCCTCCAGATATTTGTGCCTACAACTCCCATGAACCCTCACTGTCAGCTGTGCTGGCTAGAGCTGATAGGAGCCATAGGCCAGAACATCTGGAGGGCCGTCAGTTGGCCAACCCTACCCTAGAGAGATCTAGCATAGTATGATCAGGGCACAGTGCTCTTCATGGTTAGACAGATGAAAATCCTACAACTCCCAGCATTCCCCAGGAAGCATGGGTAGGGATAATCACCTGAAAAACACTATTTCCAACTTTGAAGCTGCCAGACTTGCCTAAGATTTCTCTCCCTACCCCCCAACATCACTGTTGAGTGTGGCAAGATTCCTGTGTAAACATGGATGTTACAGCTATTTCCCAGAATCCTCTGTGCAGTGCAGGTGTTCCTCAACATGCAGGTCAATCTGAGAGAGGTTCCTTGGAAGTAGGAAGGTTAAAAAAACCCATCAGTCTGGATTCCTCAAACGGAAGTTGGAAAGGCCACATTTATGCCACTGTCTGCACAGAGAGGATAGAACTAGTCAAATGGGTTGGAATTCTACCTTCAGCAGTGGTATATGACTTGGCTCGCTTACTTGAATCATATTATTTGCTGGGAGCATCACTTGGAAATCCATGATTCAGCAGTCTTGGGTCTGGTTAGCACTTGCATGGGAAGACTGCCTGGGAACCATCCATACATACATCACCTTGCGCTCCCTGGAGGGAAACCAGGGTATAAATGTAACCAATAGTCATTTGCTCCTCCACAGTGTGCTTACTGCTCCCTGCTCATGGCACAGTGTGGCATGGATTAAATGGCAGGGCCGGGTGGGTGGGTGGATGCTACTGCTGCCTCTGAGCAGGGTGCTGGATGAAATATCCTTTGGTTCCTCACGGCTCTGATTTAATGGTCTGCCTGCTGTTTTGCTTTGTCTGGAAGTGGCTAGTAACCTGCTTGCTTATTCCTGATGGCTGTTGTTCTGTCTCCCCCACCAGGTGGGCATACTCCATTCTGGTCTATCAAAAATAGCTGGGGCGAGGACTGGGGGGAGAAGGTAAGCCTGGGTGACTGTGCCCTCCTCCCCAATACAGCTTGGCTCCCTTGCCTGTCCCCAGTTCTGGCTCTGTTCAGCGTAATGATCTGCCCCACCATCCTTCGGCTCTTAGTTTAGCATCCACCCAGGCAAGGAGGAGCCAGTGCCTGGCATGGTTAAAGTCTGCCTCTTAAGCGGTTGCTCCTCCCTCAGTGCTTCTTACTGACCCACTTCCTTTGTCTCTTTCAGGGCTATTACTACCTGTACCGTGGCAGCCGAGCCTGCGGCATGAACACAATGTGCAGCTCTGCCGTAGTGGATTAGGTGTCGAGGGCCCTTCTGCCACCTCTCCGTCGGAATCACCTCCCTGCTGGCTGCCTCTCCAGCACCAAAACCGGAATTGGGGCATCTTCCTTAGACATGATCCTGACCCAGTTAACCAGGCACCTTGCTTCTCACTGTGTTCCCAAATAGCCCTGGTTAGGGGGGTCGTGCCTGTTGGGAAAGACCCAGCATCCTAGATAATGTGCCCCGGCTGCTATTAACTGCGGAGCCTAGGGGCCCTTTGTCTTAGGGTAGATCCATTCACTAGTCCCCCTTTCCAGCTGTAGCAGGTCCCTTTGTGAGGTTTTGTGTGAGGGAAACTCTGTTTGGTGTAGAGGAGAGGGTGAACTGCCATCTCCATATATGATACAGTGAAAGGGACTTGCTCCTCTGGAATGGTCAGGCCTTTGGCTGCTCTGTGCTCTGAGCCTCTTCGTTTTTAATTATTTTTAAAAGGTCATTGCTGAGCTACTTATTGGAAGGCAGACTGAAAAGTGGAAGAAAAGGGCTTAGTTCAGGGACCAGCCTTGAACTCAGGCTTTGGTACCATTTCTCCGCCACAGGACTCTGGCTAATTAGGAGGGGTTTTAGGACCTGCTTTGCATGCAGAAGCGCCAAAGGTCAATTTCCAGTTAAAGGATCTCAGAAAGCAGGGATGGGAAAGACCCCACCATTTGAGAGTGGCTCCCAGCTAGAGTAGACAAGAGTGTGCTAGATGAACTAATGGTCTGACTCAGTCCGACCGGTGTTTGTATGACTTACGAAACCTGCTCATATTTATGATTGATCTTCTGAGAACCTCTTTTACTCACTAACTTGATAGGTCCCTGTTCCTTGTCCTATAAATAAGTGTGAGAGTGAATTTTCCCTTGTTGTTGGAGAAGAAGGAAGAGATTTTTTGAAGCCACAGCTATCTCTAACAAATGCTACCCTAAGGAAGTCAAAGGCACTCTCTTTTCTTCCCCATCCCCCACTTATTCTTTTGCACTCTTGTATTCTCTTCCCTTTAGAGATTGCAGCACTGATACATGGAGGCTTCCCACGTTGCTGCTACTGGGGAGGTACTCTTGGTTCCGTTAGGGCAAGCCCTACTCTGCTTCTAGAAGACTTGATGAAAAGGTCATGGGTATGTGGAGTTGCAGAGGCTCCTAAGAGAGTATTTCTGTGGCTGAGCTGCTCCTCCAAGCTATGTTCATGCTCAGCATAGTCATTCCAGTGTTGCTTGGTGTATGCACTTTAATGCCATGAGCATCTTCTCCCCACCCCTTCGTTCATTAATTTATTATGCTTCTGTACCATGCAATAGCCGAAGCTCTCTAGGTGGTTCATAAAAATTAAAACTCTAAAATACGACATTGTCAAGGAAACGTAAACAAACGTTCCCCTGTCGTGGCGGACAACTCCCGTCCCACCACCCGGTTCCCCAGCCAAAACTGGCTTGAGCCAACGCTTGAAATAACCACACAGAAATTTAAGGACCAAAGCAAGTTTATTTACACACTATGGCCTTGGTCAAAGCACACCTCCTCAACCCAGCAAATGTCAAAGCAGAGAAGGGTTGCTGAGGAAGGGAACGGGGGGGGGGGGGTGAGAGAGGTATGAGGTAAAAAAGGGGTAGCAGCACAGAAAGGCACAAGCAATAAAACAATTGAGTCCCTAATCAATCAGGCACACTCTTAAAAGTGCTAAGCAACCCCAAACCGAGTAGGCTTGTAAAACAATAAAATTCTATCTAACACCCGGCTAGATCCAGCCGGACGGAGATCTGCTCTTCACCGTGCCCAGGTCCGAAGAGAGATGACCTAACCGTCACAGGCTTTCGTTTTTCAGTCTTTTTTCCCACCAGCCCTCCTCCCTAACGGTCTTCAGCTGAAAGTCGTTAGGAGCTTGCTCGTTAGTTGGAGCACCTGTTTCTCTCGGCGGGTACTAAGCAGATAAGTAGCTCAGAAATATGTCAACACATGAACTCATCTCCCTCCCTCCTCTGGAAGCGTCAAGGCCTTCAGAAACCCCTTGTCCTTCACATCTCCCCCTTTAAGGAGATGAAACTTGGGGGTTTACCTCCAAGTTCTTCATCTCTCCAGCAGGACAATCTCCAGGTCCACCTGCCCTAGTTCGGATAGGCCCGGGACAACCCATCTGCTAGTACATTGTCTCGTCCCTTGATATGAGTCACCGTAAAATCAAAGTCTTGAAGGGCCAAACTCCATCGAAGTAGCTTCCCATTTGACCCCTTCACTTTGGCCAGCCAACACAAAGGGGAATGATCAGTTTGCAGATGGAAATGGCGTCCCCACAAATACGGGCGTAGTTTCCCCAATGCCCACACAATGGCCAAGCACTCTTTCTCAACGGTGGCTAAATTCTTCTCCCGAGGCAGCAGTTTCTTACTCAGATAGGCCACCGGATGAAGCTGATGATTGGAACTCTCTTGAAGCAACACTGCCCCCAACCCTGTTTCGGAAGCATCGGTCTGGAGGGTGAAACGCAAGTCAAAATCTGGTGCCTGCAAAATGGGAGCAGCCATCATCTGACCTTCCAATGAGTCAAAGGCCTGTTGGCACTCCCCCGTCCACTTCACTTGGACTGGGCACCGCTTCTTACACAAATCCGTCAGGGGGGCAGCCAACGCGCTAAAATGAGGAACAAAGCGTCGATAGTAGCCAGGCCCAAGAAAGACTGAACTTGCTTCTTGGTGTGAGGAATAGGCCAGTTTCGAATGGACTCCACTTTGGCCTGTAAAGGCTTGATCTGGCCTCCTCCCACCCTGTGTCCCAGGTAAACCACTTCCCCCAACCCAAATTGACATTTGGAGGCCTTTACTTTCAAACCCGCCTCCCGCAAGCGATCAAACACCTGCCTCACATGCTCTAGGTGTTCCTCCCAGGTCTGCGAAAAAATAGCCAAATCATCCAAATAAGCGCAGGCAAAGGCCCCTAACCCATTCAGGAGCCTGTCCATCATCCTCATGAAGGTAGACAGAGCATTCTTCAACCCAAACGGGAGTACCGTGAACTCAAACAACCCTTTGTGCGTCACAAAGGCCGTCTTCGGTATAGCATCCTCATCCAAGGGCACTTGCCAGTAACCCTTGGTCAAATCTAGAGTAGTAATAAATTTGGCGCTTCCCAATTGTTCTATTAAATGATCAGACCGGGGCATAGGGTAGGGGTCCAACTGGGTCAGCGAGTTGACCTTTCTAAAGTCCACACAAAAGCGTATTTCTCCATTGGGCTTACCCACCAACACCACGGGAGAGGACCAGGAGCTGTTAGAGGGCCGAATCACCCCTAGATCCTGCATGGCTTGCAACTCCCGCTCAATCGTAGCCGCTTGAGTCCCAGTCGCCCTGTAAGGGCAAGAGCGAATGGGAGGATGCGCTCCTGTCTGAATAGAGTGTTGAGCCCAGGAAGTTCTACCTGGGGTGGTGGCAATCAGACTCCCAAACTCCTTCAGTAAAGGTTGAAACCCCTTCTGTTGCTCTGGGGTAAGAGTCGACGGGAGAATCACTTGCTCCACCCCACCTTGTTGCTGGAACTCTGCTAGAAGGTCTAAAGGTTCTCCAATCTCTTCTGACTCCGGTTGGATTTCAAACACAAAATTCTGGCGATCAACTTACAGTTTCAACATATTTACATGAAACACCTTGGGTTGCCGGGGGGTATCAGGAAAATCCAAGAGGTAATTTACTTCCCCCACCCTCTGCTTCACCACCAGAGGTCCTTCCCACTTTAGAGCCAATTTGTCTGGCTTAAGCTGCTTTAACACCAAAACCTGATTCCCGGGTTGAAACACCCGCACCCGGGCCTTCCGATCATACCAGGCCTGTTGAGTTGCCTGAGCCTGGCTAAGATGTTCTCTGGCCGCTTCTTGGACCCCCTGCAGCGTCCGCTGGAGGTTGCGCATAAAAGTCACCACTGAGGGAGAAGTCTTGGCCATGGGCCCCTCCCATTCCTCCCGCAACAGAGTGAGGGCCCCCCGAATCTCCCTCCCAAACATCAACTCATTAGGTGAAAATCCTAAACTCTCCTGAGGAGCGTCTCTATAAGCAAATAGCAATAAGGGTAACCCTTGATCCCAGTCTGTAGGGTGGTCCACAGCATAGGCTCGGATCATTTTCCCCAAAGTTTGGTTCAAACGTTCCACTAGGCCGTTAGTCTGATGATGGTAAGGCACTGAAAAGGAATGGTCCACTCCGCCAAGCTCCCACATCTTCTGGAACAGCTGGGACACAAACCTGGGTCCACGATCCGATAGGACACCCTGGGGCATTCCCAGGCGGGCACAAATAGACAACATAGCTTTAGCCAGCATGGGGGCTGTGATGGACGACAACGGAACCGCCTCTGCATAGCGGGTAGCAAAGTCAATAACCGTTAACACAAACTGCTTTCCGGATCGTGTAGGGGGATTGAATGGGCCCAACACGTCCAGTCCAATACGTTCAAAAGGTGTCTCCACAATTGGTAAGGGTTGCAGTGGGGCATTGGGGTGGTCTCTATTGAATCCCACTCTCTGGCAGACATCACAAGAGCGACAGTAGTCCTTTACTGCTTGAGCCACCAAAGGCCAATAAAACTCTTTAGAGATGCGGTTTAAAGTGCGCTTCCGTCCCAAATGTCCTCCCCAAGCCGTAGCGTGGGCCAGCTGGAGAACAGGCTCCCGGAAGCCACGGGGCACCACCAATTGTCGGCATACCCTCCAGGGTTGCTCCAGGCCTTTAGGGGCAAACTCTCGGTAAAGGGCTCCATCTTGCCAGAAGAATCGAACTGGGTGTTTGGGGGTCACGGCTACAACTCCTTTCTTGGCCTCTTCGCGGCATTCCTGAAGGGAGTCGTCGTCACACTGAGCGGCCTTAAAGGCGGAGTTAGGGGTGGTTGGGTTTATCTCTGCTGGGACAGGAGATTCCTCTAAGTTCTCTTCTAGTCCCCCACTGGGTCCAGAACCCCCGGTTCTCGGGTCTCTCCCCTTCTTTGCACCTCTCCCGGCTCACTCAAGGCGGTAGGCGATTGGGCGGTCGCCTGACTCCGAGTAACTGCCCCCATAGTAGCCGCTAAATAAGCCAAGTCATTTCCCAATAAGATGGGCCAAAGGGAGTTACTATCAACCAAGAAAATCATATCCCCTTTCCATCCTTGATATTCCGTGGGAATCCGGGCCAGAGGTAACGTAATGGGGGGGGGGGGAACTATAAGGAGTGACTGTAAAAGTCTGGCCCTTTAAGATTTGATTAGGCCGTACATATCTTTTGTCCACTGCAGAAAGGGAAGCTCCCGAGTCCCTTCACCCTTGGTACACTTTCCCATTAAGGGTAATAGACTCACAGAACTGAAGCTGGCTCCACTGGACCTGGCCTGGCTGGACAAGCCCCAACGATGCCCCTTCCTCGGCCCCACGACTCTCTCAGGCCTGGCAAGATGTTGAGCGCTGTCGGCGAACCGGCTTCACAGTAGTCAGGGAAGGGGTATCCTCCTCCCCACTGGATGGCCCTTCACTGTTTTCCCAGTCTGATGTTGCAGCTGCTTGGCTGGAAGGTGCCTGTAGCTCAATCGCTCCCACCCTGGGAGTGCTTTCCCGGGTTTTCTTCTCTTGTAGTTTCGGGCACTGGCGTTTGAAATGCCCCTCTTCCTTGCAATAGTAACAGCCAGAGGGGGAGGAAGGGGTTGAAGTCAGTCTTGGAGCTATTTCTCCTCCCCTCTTTTCTCCCCGCACTGGCCAAGGCCCGGCTCCACTCGCCTTTCCCGTGGCTGCAGGAATCCCACTTCCTCCTGCGGGGGCTCCCCCCTTCTTCGGCCAAGCTGGCTTAGCTGTTTCCCTCCGCCGGTAAACTCCCATCTGGTCAGCCAGCAACGCCGCTTCTCGCAGAGACGTGGGACGATGATCATTAACCAGAGCTGCCAGCTCCTCAGGCATAGCCGCAAAAAATTGTTCCATAGCAAACATTTCATGATACTGGGCTGCTTTAGTGGCCCCCACCGCTTCCACCCATAAATCCAGAGATTTCTCTACTCGAGCGGCTAAAGCCATAAATCCTTCCTGGGGCCCTGCTTTCACCGCCCGAAACTTCTGCCGGCAATTCTCGGCGGAGAGGGCAAAACGCAGCCTCACTGTCTCTTTGAATTTTTCATAGTCATTAGCCTCTCGCCGAGGCACAGTTCCCATTAAGTCAGCCAAATCCCCACTGACCTGAGCCCGAAGAATGGCCATCCGTTGAGTCGGGTCGACCTCCTGGTCCTCACAGGCCAGCTCAAACAGGGTGAAGAAAGCCAAGACGTCTTGTCCTTCTTTGTAGGTGGGAAAAAGTTTTCTGTCAAGACGGCCGCCCTTAATCCAAGACGGCCGCTGCTCTTGAACCTGAAGCTGTAATTTATAAGTCTCTGCCTGCAGCTTCACCGCTTCCAGATGTTGTTTCTGAGCTCGTCGCTGCTGTCTCATCAGATCTTGCATGGCCTGTTTCCATTCCTCCATGCTGCTTTCTTCTTGGTCACTGCCACTGTCACTGCCCAGTGGTCGAACCATTGGGGAGCCAGCCACCAAGCCTGGACCGATTGGGCTGGGACTGATGCCAACCTCCCTTGCAGCCTCTGCAGTGGAGCCTTTAGCTTCTTCTTCCTCCAGCGTAGCCTCACTCAGCTGGGCAGCTATTAATCCTTCATCGCCCTCCCAGCAAACTGTGAGTTCTGCTTCTGTCAACGGCGTCTGCACTGCCGCACGTCCCCAACGCGGACCCGGCACTGGTGTCTCTTTGTCTCCCGGCATCCCTAACTCTCCCAGTCGGTTTAAGGAAGCCTCCCAGAATTTACACCCCGAATCGGTGACTGTTCTCAACGTTATTTCTCAAGCTTGGCTCATAAATCCCAGCACTGCCAACCATGTCAAGGAAACATAAACAAACGTTCCCCTGTCGTGGCGGACAACTCCCGTCCCACCACCCGGTTCCCCAGCCAAAACTGGCTTGAGCCAACGCTTGAAATAACCACACAGAAATTTAAGGACCAAAGCAAGTTTATTTACACACTATCCTAAGTTAAGGCCTTGGTCAAAGCACACCGCCTCAACCCAGCAAAAGTCAAAGCAGAGAAGGGTTGTTGAGGAAGGGAACGGGGGGGGGGGGGTGAGAGAGGTATGAGGTAAAAAAGGGGTAGCAGCACAGAAAGGCACAAGCAATAAAACAATTGAGTCCCCAATCAATCAGGCACACTCTTAAAAGTGCTAAGCAACCCCAAACCGAGTAGGCTTGTAAAACAATAAAATTCTATCTAACACCCGGCTAGATCCAGCCGGACGGAGATCTGCTCTTCACCGTGCCCAGGTCCGAAGAGAGATGACCTAACCGTCACAGTCTTTCGTTTTTCAGTCTTTTTTCCCACCAGCCCTCCTCCCTAACGGTCTTCAGCTGAAAGTCGTTAGGATCGTTAGGAGCTTGCTCGTTAGTTGGAGCACCTGTTTCTCTCGGCGGGTACTAAGCAGATAAGTAGCTCAGAAATATGTCAACACATGAACTCATCTCCCTCCCTCCTCTGGAAGCGTCAAGGCCTTCAGAAACCCCTTGTCCTGACAAGTGTGATATATAAATTATTGATAGAGGAAGAATTTCAAGACTCTCTTAAAGTAATAAAAAAGGTATGGGAAGAGGATGTAAAGGGAGAAATTAAGGAATATAATTGGGAGAGGTTGTGGAATGCAAGAATGTTAAAATTGTTATCGATCAGAATTAAGGAGAATTTTTATAAAATATTGTGGAGATGGTATCTAACACCGGTTAGATTTCACCAGATTGATAAAAAAATGTCTAAAAACTGTTGGAGGGGATGCCAGGAGGTTGGAACCTATTTCCATATGTGGTGGAGCTGTGAGTATGTACAAAAATTTTGGGAAAGGTTATTTAAAGAAATAAGTGAAATAATTGGAAGTAAAGTGGAATTAAACCCGAAGCTTCCTCTACTAGCAATATGGGATAGAGGGGAAGATGATAAAAATAAGAGAGAATTGATAAACAACCTCCTGACACCTGTTAGATTAATGATTGCAAAAAATTGGAAAGGACAAGGAAGCTATACAATAGAAGAATGGTATAAAGAAATATGGAATATGGCTTTGAATGATATGCTGACTTGTAAAATGAAGTTAAAGAAGGGTATGTCCAGTAAAAATGATTTTAGGGAAATATGGAGTCCCCTTTTGGAATATGTATTAAGATCGGGGAAGGGACAAAAACCTTCAAAAGAGTCGATAAAATTTTGGATAGAAGAATGATTAAGAAGTGGTCTCATGGGGTTGGGGTGCACGGGGGGAATAGTCGAGGATTATGTATGTATTTTATGTTGTTATTATGTTGAAATTAATAAAATTATTAATAAAAAAAAGAAAAAAGAAAAAAAAAAGAAACCCCTTGTCCTTCACAGACATGATAAAACATAATGCAGGATCCTTAACAAACCAAAATTTAAAAATGTTCTCCTGCAACAAAAAACAACAACAACCCAGGCTGAAGTTCAGCCCACATGTATGTTCACCAATCCTGTAGTAAGTTTTGCTCCTGCCAGTGGAAGTTTGGCTGGGGGGGGGGGGGGGTTGAAAGAGGGCCTTTTGGCTGTTCAAGGACCTTGAGGTCAGCCGGTCTTGAGCCCCACACCCATTGCAGCAGACCTCCCCTGGGGAATGCAACTTTTTGCTTCATTTTGTTTGAACTGTGGCCCACCTAGGCTGTGGGCTTTGTGAGCTTGAGGGCATAATTAGCACTTGAAAATATAATTATAGCAGCAAAGTAATGCAAAGGCTTGGTAGAAGGTTTTTGTTTCTTTGATCTCTGCATGGGTTTCCAGAAAAGGTACTCTCCCCTGGTGCCCATCAAATCTTGAAGTGCTGTTTTGACAGAAACTGATCTAAAATGACTGGAAGCTTGGACCAAAAAGTTTTTGGTTTTTTTTTTTTTTCTGGAAGACCAACTGCTCAATTGCTGTGTCTCAGGTCTTCAAGATGCAGCATTTGATGTTTCTGTAGTTTCCACACGAATAAAGACTCCTGTTGTGATCTTACTGAGGTGTTTGCATGTTGCAGGGGAAGGACAGAATGATATATTGGGGGCAGGGGGGAACACAGCTATGTTGTTCCTGCTGCTCACTTGTCCAGGCTCATGAATTCTCTTAATGGGCTTTGTGCTTTTTTGTCTGTATTAAATTCATATCACACCTTTCTTCTAAAACAGTGCTGCAGGTGGCTACCAGTAAAATACAGATAAAATAAAGACATAATTAAAACATTAGAACACAACCAGTTCAAAACAAAACACCAGCATCCATCAGATTAAAGCATACTTCAGCAACAAATGTGCTTAGAAGCCAGAAGCCTGTCTGAATAAAAAAGTGCTTTCATGGGCAAGCAAAGGCAACAGAGAAGGAGCCTCCCTTGGCAGGGATCCCCAGAGCCTGGGAACAGCCACCAAGAAAGCCTTCTTTCAGGTTCCTGCCAGATGTGCCTCTGGTAGTGGCAGAGCAGACAACAGTCCTCTCCCAAAGGATCTGATAATCCACCAAGGCTTATATTGGGACAGGGTGGTCTTTCAAATGGCCTGGTCCCAAGTTGGGTAGGGCTTTATAGGCCATAGCCAGCACTTTAAATTGTGCAGAGAAAGGACTGGTAGCCAATGAAGCTGTTGTAACGGGACAATCATGTGCTGATGTATGCTGAACCAGCTGAAGTTTCTGAAAACCTCAAAAGCAGCCCCACAAAAAGCATATTATAGTACTTGACATGTGATGCAATTAAGGCATACCGTATGTCTCTGGCCACATCTGACATCTCCAGGAATGGCCACGGTTGACTCACTAGCTTTAGTTATGCAAACTAAACATTCATGGCTACTTCCAAAAACTGGACCTTTTGGTTCAGAGATGAATTCAGGTGTACATGTAAGCTGTGACTGAGTTTTCAAGGGGACAGTAACCCCTGGTGGCTCTGATGTTGGGGGAGGGGGAATGCGCTACAAGTTTCAGTCAGAACTGTAAAGGAATTTGGATAGTTCTTTTAGAGTTCTGACAAACCTAGAACGGATTCACTTCCCCACTGATATTGGAGCCAACAACCTTCACTGCCGAAGGAGGATAAGTCGATGGCAGAAAAGCTGTTCGCTACAGAAGAAACATGTCCCTAAGATCAACATTCTATGATTCTATCAGCCTCTGTACCAGAGGACTGAAGAATGGCCAACTTACACCACATTTTATAAATGGGTCCAAGAAATTACACGTTCATTTACTTAATGTCTGTTCTAGGTACGTTGGTTGAAAGCATTATTAAAGATATAATTGGCAAGCGTATAGAAGGACAAGCCCAGTTAAAAAAAAGAATCAACATGGTTTCACCAAAGATAAGCATGTGGATCTAGACTACATTTCCTTGGACTTTCAGAAGACTTTTTCACAAAGTCATCAAAGACTCCTGAGCAAACTTCGCATTCTTGGGATAAGAGAACTCTTGATTAAAGAATAGGAACCAGCGAGTAGGAATAAATGGACGACTCTTGCAATAGAAGGATGTAAACAGTGGGGGCTCTCAGAATCTGTATTAGAAGTGGTGCTTGTTCATAAATGATCTGGAGTTATGAGTGACCAGCAAGGTCACCTGGTTTTCTAACACCCAATGATTTGGGATTGTTAAAACGAAAAAGGATCTCTTCAAACTAGAATGGATATTAAAATGGCAAATTCAGTACAGTGTAAGCCAAGTTGGGCCCAAAAAAATTCCTAACTTCACATAGGTTGGATCTCGGTGGTGATTGACTAGGAAAGGGATATTGGGATAGCTCAATGAATATGACCCAGTATGATGTTGCTGTGAAAAAGGCAAATTCCACATTGAATATAATTTGAAAGGGAATAAAATAAAACTGCCAATATCTTACTGTCCCTATTCAAATCTATGGTGGGACCACAGTTGGAATATTGTGTACAGTTCTGGTCACTGAATCTCAAAATGGATTTTGCAGAGCTGGAGAAGGCAGAAAAGGGAATCAAAATGATCAAGGGGCCAGAGCATCTCCCCTGTGAGGAAAAACTACATTTGGGGGCTTTTGGCTTCAAAAAAGAGGTGAGTGAGGGAATGTCACCTAAAGATTGAAAACGCTATGTGATGAATAAATGTAGTTCACATGCACTTACACACCCAGTCTATTGCCATATCTACCAATACAAACCAGGCAGCCAGAAATAGGTTAAGAAGGGGAACTAAAAGAAGCAAAGGGGCACCAATAATTCCTCCTTTTTTCCAAAGCAGGCAAGGCCTATTTGTGGTCTTGCTGAGTCAATATACCAACTGGGGAAGTGGATCAGCAAAAGCAAGAGAAAATGTTTTTGCTGATAAAGAGAATGATGATGAAGAAAAACTGCCAGATGTATCATGTGACTCCAGTCAAATGTTTTCAAAAGCCTTTGGAGAAATAACTCGCAAATTTGCAATGAAAAGGGCCAGAAAAATAAAGTGAATTGGTCTATTTATAAAATGTTTGCAGCTGCATTCATCTGATAGATTTTTTTAGAACCAAAACTGTTGACAGGATAATGCCTATATAGGGCCAATCAAATTGTTACGAAATAGTCTGCAAGCGTTGTCGGCTAGATGCTATGTTAAATAGTGCAAACATTGGGTGGGGAGAAGTCCTGAGGTTTGAAGAACCTGCATTGCAGATTGTCTCTGGAAGGATCCCTGCTTGTTTGGAATAAGAATATCTGGAAGCTGCTGCATGTTGGGTTAAAAAGTAAAGTTATTTATTTAACTTATATCCCACCTTTTTGCAAACAAAGATGCTGTTGTTGGTGTTTGCAGTGTTTCTTCTCTTGGATATTACACCTATTTTTATAACAGTAAGCAAGCAAACTACAGAGCACAACACTATGCCATAATTTTAATTAAGGTATTTTTATTCTGCTGCTCAGTCAAAAAGAGCAGCTTACACTCAATCAACAAAAAAGAAAGTCCTTGCCTGCAGCTTTAAAGTCTAAAAAGGCACAACACAAGGAAAAAGGGATGGGGAGGGAAGAGGGGAAAATTAAGCAATAATTTAATAATACGTGTGTTATTCTTTAAGGTACCACAAGACTCCGTTATTATTTTTCTTTCTGTTATAAAAATGGCAGGTATAATATCCAAGAGAACACAGCACGCACCAATAAGAGTGTAGTTTTTGGCGCAAAGGCGGGATATCAATTTTAAAAATAACATTATTTTTTAACCCAAAGTGCATCAACACCCAGATATTCTTCTTGTAAGCAAAGGTGGGGGGGGGGGGGAGGAAGGGTGTTTCAAGAGAGAATCTGCCATGCTAGTTCTTCAGGACTTTTCTTTCTCTCTTCTCCTTTACTTCCCCATCAGTAACTAAACCGCTATGTAAGCCTGGTACCTATTCCCATGCCTTTACTACCAACCACTATTATTTTATTCTAACAATAAGGACAACGGAGCCGAATCAGCCGGAGGGCGACACAGGCAATAGATTGGAATGTTCCCCTATTAGGACAGCAATGAAAGCGGAACGATTCCAGGCAGGAAGGCAAGCCGGCGGAACGCTTAGACGGGTGCTCCCGGAAGTCGGGTCCTAGGGCGCCGGAAGCAGGAAGTATCCATTTCTCACGCTGCAGAGCGGAGGAGAAGGCGCCCGTTCCTGAGGAGGTATCCGCAAAGCGAGGGGCTGGGCGAGGGTTAGAGCTACGGAGAACGCGCGGGAGCCCTCCTCTCCGTGTAGCATGAATTCCCCTCCCCATCTGCCATGAGGGGCTCCGCACTGGGCCTACCTTGCCAGGTTGTTGTGGCTGCTGCAGCGTGCGTGACGCTCGAGCTCAAGGCACCGTTCCTCGGTGCGAAGTAGGCCCAGGGCAGGAGGAAGGAAAATGTCTCCTCCGCGCAAGGCGCAACTCGCCGGCGGGACTCGCTGCCACAAGGTGTGGGGGTGGCCTGAATGGGGGAGGGGGCAGATTCACGGAGCGGGGAGGAGGGGAGAGTGGGGGTCCTTTAAGTGCTGTGAGTCACACTAGCCCTGTGGGACCGGCAGGCTTAGTGGCAGGGTGCATAACTCTTTTTGGCACATTTTTAGTTCCCTTGGCATTTTAGTTCTAAATCTGCATTTCTAATCTGTATTTTAAATCTCTGTATTGCTGCTTGGTTTTCTTCTGGTTGCACTTTAATATAGTGGTTTTAAACTTCCATATTTTGTGCTGTATTTTGTGGTTTAAATTTTTTATGAACTGCCCAGAGAATAGGTCTTTTCTTCAGATCAAGGGAGGCAGTTCATTTATTCTTATAACAGGAGAGATGAATTCATGGAGGATCGAAGGCTGTTGTTCAGAGTGGCTCAATCCAACTTCCATGTTCAAAAGCAGTGTGTCCCTGGGTTCATGATGCATCTTGGTATGCGTTACAGAGGCATAAAAACATATGAAGAGCCCTGCTGGATCAGACCAAGGGTCCATCTAGTCCAGAACTCTGATCACACACCAGGAACCCACAAGCAGGACATGGGTGCAACAGCACCCTCCTGCCCATGTTCCCCAGCAACTGGTGTACATAGGATTACTGCCTCTGCTATTGGAGGTAGCAGAGAGACATCAGGACTAGTAGCCATTGATAGCCTTCTCCTCCAGGAATTTATCCAACTCCCTTTTAAAGCCATCCAAATTGGCAGGCCATCACTGCATCTTGTGGTAGAAAATTCCATAGTTTGACTAACCGCCCAGAGAGCTTCGGCTATGGGGCGGTATATAAGTGTAATAAATAATAATAATAATAATAATAATAATAATAATAATATGTGCTGTATGAAGAAGTCCTTCCTTTTATCTGTCCTGAATCTCCCACCAATCAGCTTCATGGGATGGCCCCATTGGGTTCTAGTATCATGGGAGAGGGAGAAAAAGTCCCCCTTACCCACATTCTCTGCACCATGCATAATACTGGACTCAGAAGACCCTGGCTGTGATTCTACAAGGCAGTAATTACATCATTGTTGTTATTATTATTGCTATTATTACCACCTCTCCCAGCATTAGTTTTCCAGTCTGCAAAAGCAGAGCTGGTTGGACCACCTACCAAAAAAGGACTAGGAAGGTTACAGAACAGAGCAACTAAGTCATGAGTTCACAGGGTTGAAGTACTTACTATTTCAAAGGAAGACTTTTGGGGTCTGTGATGGACAAGAGGCTTTCTAATTTATTTATCTCCTCTCCTCCTCCCCAATCCCCAGCTCTTTCAGAACTGTGAATGTACCAGGGAGTGAAATCAGCACTGGATCCACAGCACTTGAACTTGGACGTTGGCCGTCCCTGGAAACAGGTATGGCTTCCTGAGACCCCAAGCCAATGGAGCCTCTGCCCATTGCCTAGTCCTTGTCCCCACTATACAAGGACAGAGGTCTCTTCTCCATCCCCAAACCCAAGGGAATTCCTGTGCAGGCCAGGCTGCTTTGATCCTTTTCCTTTACACCATTGTGTTTTAAGCCGGCGGGGTATCAGACACTAGATGCTGTCCCCTGAGCAAAATTAGGAATAAATAGGTTTGGGCTCTCTCATCTTGCAGCCCCACAATGTGCTCCTCCTGCTGTAGTTGATCCTTAGACTTCAGAAGCATTCTGTGTTGCCGCCCCATTAATTATTTCTGACTGCTTCTTGCAGCCTCCTAGAACGTGGACGCATCCTGCAGACGATTCCTTGCATCACCCACACGCCCAGGGCAGAGACTGGTACCCAGGCCCAACGGAAGAACATGTCCCAAGCCACCAAGCGCAAGCATGTGGTGAAAGAAGTCCTGGAGGAGTATGTGGTTCCTTCAGAGAGGCAGCAGATTGTCCGGGTGAGAAAGGAGGCCTGGTCTACACAGCTTGGATCTGGGCTGGCTGTGGGCTTCTGGGTGTACTTTCTGCAGGGATTTGTCTCTGGCTGCCATGTTCCATCCCAGAGACATCTTGTGGGGCTGGTTGCACATCCACCTTGGTTATGGATCTTGGGCAGGTTATGGACTGCCTCGATTTTCCTCCGGGTTGTCTGCAGCTGGAGAATTACGGAGAGGTTGGGCTCCTTCTCTGTAGGAGAGAAAAGAATTGGGGCTTGGGCTTGTCACCGGTCCCATGGAAGGGACCCTTTTCAGAAACCTATGGCTGGTTTTTGTGGGGTCCTTGAAAACAAACCACAGCTCAGGTGTTTTTCTTACGGGCAATTTTGCTTTTCTTTCCCAGGTCCTGGGAACTCCAGGCAACAACCTCCATGAGGTGGAGACGCCTGAGGGGATACGGTTTCTAGTGAGCATGCCCACAAAATTCCGCAAGAACATCTGGATCAAGAGAGGTTAGTGGGAGGGGCTGCCGTCTCTGTTACAAGTGGAAGAAAGCCTTTTATCTTAAACTCTCCCCCACCTCACAATCAGCTTCTGTTCTAGCTTCTCTCTCTCTCCCCCCCCAGGTGACTTCCTCCTGGTAGATCCTATAGAAGAAGGGGAGAAAGTAAAAGCAGAGATCAGTTTTGTCCTCTACAAGGACCATGTCCGCTATCTGAAAAAGGAAGGATACTGGTAAGTGTCAGGGAGTGTAAGAGAAGGGAGTGCTGCCCTGCCCTCCTGAAAAGCAGGCTGAAAGAACAGCTGTCCGTCTTCCTTCCCTCCCTGTGGCAGTGGTAGGAAAAGAGCTTCTGCTGACAAGGAGAGGCTGAACACTTCTGAACCCTCTCTAGGCTGCTGTCCTGGATCTGACACCCTTTCCTTGCATATTTTACCAGTGTGTGTGTGTGTGTGTGTGTGCGTGTGTGTGCACGACCCATCTCCACAGCAGCCCCTGCTATTTGGGGGTGACTCCTCTGTAGAGTTGGATGGATCCTGCAAACTGCTGACATGCCAATATTCTCCCTTCTGTTTTCTGCTGTAGGCCTGAAGCCTTTTTAGGTGATGTGGCAGGAACTCACAGCAATACCAAGGAGAGGTGAGTATGAGAGCTAAATTCCTAGGATGTGGGGGTGGGCGAGGAGCAGGAGGCAGCGCTGGTGACTTTGGATCCCTGCCTCCAAGATGCAGCCCCTTATAGGTGTTGAGTTGTGATCTGATCTGTTGTTGGAAGACATCAGCTGGGTAACTGGGGCTGGCTGGCTATCACTGCTTGCCAGCGATTTCAAGCGTGGTGTTTGGAATCCATTCTCCCTTGTAGCAGTAGCATTGTTTGTTTCCAAGTGCTGGTGCTCACATCAGCCCTTCTCTGTCTGAGCCCATAATACTTGCAGCAGCATCTCCTGGGAACATGAACCTTCTTGCACTCCTACCAATGTAGCCTTTTCAGAGGGTTGTTATTTTTATATTGGCTCTTTACGACTAGTATTTTATTAGCTGTTCCAATGCCAGATCTCTATTTCATTTATATTTTTTTATTCTTAATTGAACCCTGCTTTGGGAAATCGGGATTGAAAAGCGGGGTAGAAGACGACGAAATAGAAGGACTACAACAACGGACAGATTAGGTTTGTCCTAAGAACACTCTTTGTATCTCTCACTCTAGCAGGGATGGGGCACAGAGCCCACCCCGTTCTGCAGGGGAGGAAGGCTCTGAGGACGATGACACAGACTTGTTTGTGAACACAAACCGGGTGAATTATGACTACGTGGAGAGCGAGGATAGCAGTAACTCAGAAGAGGAAGAAAAGTAACAGAAGAAGCAGAGCAAGCCAACCTAGGGCTCAGAGGGAAGAGACTCTGTCGCAGCCCCCCAGCCTTTTCCTGTCTGTGTGGATGAGCTGTTGTCCTGTTGGGGGTTCTTACAAGGACACCAAGCTGTGCTTGAGCATTTTGAGTAGGTGTTGCAGGCAAAAGGAGCCTGAAGCAAACAGCGAGAGTAGCCTTACAGCAGCCGAGGCTCGTTCCCTGAAGAGTGCTTCGACCTTGCCTGGGTGGGGTGCCTCTTTGGGACTCTAGCTGTCTCTCCCCACTCTTTTGCTTTATGTAATAAAAGTGTGCGCCAAACCCGGGAATTGACCCACAGGTGGAACTTGTAATAGTAGCAGCCATTTGGTGGATCACAGGCTTCGAGGTTCACTTGATCATTTTGAAGTGGTAATTCCTCATAGCTTGTGAGGGCTGGACTATATTATTACAGCACACAGCAAGAGGAGGCCAAAGCACAAAGCATATTTAATGGAGATTCTAGCTCTGTTAGATGGTGTTTGGTCTGAAGTCTTAACTCTTTCAATCCCAATTCTCTCTCTGTCACATCCCCCCCCCCCCCCCCAATCTTCTGGGTGATTCCCATGGCTTCCATTTCTGTCTCTTGGGGAAAGCTGTTTTGTATTCTAAACAAGTGTTTCAATAAACTTTAAGGATTACAAGGGAGCTAGTTACTGAACTCACTATTCTCTTAGTGAGGGTCTCCTTCCTGTTATTAAAGCAGTAGGTTCTCTCTTCTCTCCCCTCACCCCATATTAAAGCGACTGAGCACACACAAAAAACAACTTTATGTACCAGATACAGTTCTTGCTATGAACTTGAAGTCTGCACACAGCGCCTAACAAAAATCGGTTTGTAGCCCCACTGTTGCAGTAGATATGTGGTAATTACAACCTGCCTGACCACTGAGGTCATCGGAGGGCAATTTTCCTGGTGGTTCCACGTGGCCCAATTGGAATCCATCAGGAGAAGAGCCTTTAGTGTGGTGGCTTCTCTGTGGAACTTCCTTCCCCTTGAGGTCAGGCAGGTGCCAACACTAGGCTGCTTCTGGCACCTCCTGAAAACTACTCTGTTTCAAGAAGCCTTCAGGTTCCTTTGTTTTTAAATTGAACAAATTTAATTTGCTTTTTTAATCTTTCTTTGACTGTTTATACTTACCTAAATCAATCCCCTGGAAGCCAAAGTCGAGCCTGTGGAGGCTTAAAAACACTTCCGTTCTTTAGTATAACCGATATAGGGTAGGGATCTACTTTTGTTTTTAACTGGAATTAGCAAACAGGCTACCTCTGAGGACGTGCTCAGCCCAGGAATGTGTGATTAGTATCAAAACCAAGCTCACAGGTCCTTTCACACACAAAAATTCTGTTTTTCCCCTCAAATGTTCTTTTTCAGCAAACTAGTTCAAGAGCAAAAAAAATCCTTTTAGTTGTTGCTATTGTAAGGAAGTTGGAAGTCTGGAACTCTTGAATCTACTGTAAATGACCTAGACATCTATCGGTAGATCCTGATGTACACTAGAGGTATTTATGCAGGGTGAAGCTGCTTGCTTTCATTCTTCCCCACCTTTACATCAAGATGCCTTGCACCAAATCAGAGCCCTGGTTCATCAGTTCTCTAGGTTTTCAAACTGAAGACTTTCCCTGTCTTACCTAGTGATGATGCCAAGGAATTGGATCTGAGCCTTCTGCAGGCAAGGATTTGAGTGTGATCTACCTCTTAACTTGTGCTCCTTCTCCATCTGCCCCGTAAGACCAAGCCTATTTCTGGTTGAAGGTTAGGACACACTCCCTGTAAGATGAGACTAGGACCCCTTTTCCCTGACATGCTAGTTTTCTATGTGTAGGGAATGTGAGGAGTAGCACCATTCAGTTGTGGGAGTCTCTCCCTGCAATGTGGTGTGGTATAGTCAGCTGTAGTTTTGACCCCACACTGAGAACCAGACTTATGCTGTCATTGCCAAGGCAGAGCAAAGATTCTTCATGTAGACTACTGTGTACTCCCACCTGACCAGCCCCCAAAATATTTTTTAAAACATCTTCATACTGTGGGCAACAGAAAGAAGAGCCTTGACAATGAGTGAGGAAGCAGCTACATTTACTTGCGCTATTAGGTTTCACACATAGATACAAAAGGAGAAGAAAAGCCACATAGTGCTTAAAATCTCAGCTCCACAACTATATACAAAGTAGGCCCATGTTAAACAAGATTCCCATGAGAAACAAAGGACGCAGGTCCTCCGTGTGCACCCCAGACACAGGATTCTGCTCCACAGAGCCCCCAAAGGAACGGGCTGTCCGGCAACAGGAAAAAGGAATTTCATTTGGTGATGGTGTTTCTGTGGGGGAGGGGGGGCGGGGAGAGAGAGTGGGAGGGAAAGAGCGAAGAATTAACAAAGTCTGAAACAGGAAACAGGAAAGACCCATCCAAAAGCAGGGAAGGGCCTCTTATCCAGTCGATACTAAGGAGTGCTTAGAAGGTGGGTGAAAGGCTGAGAACATGAGCCGTAACGCCAGAGGTTGGTATGGTTCACATCTCAGCCATTAACTCACTCATGCAAGCTACTCTCCTTCAGCCAAAGGCCCCATGTCTCTAATGCCTGCAGGTAGCAATTCAGGCCTGCTGCACAAAGATGTAGCAATTACTGAGAACGTACAGCCCTCTGGGAATGCAATACTTTCCCAAGGATTCCTCACCCTCCTCAATAGATGTAGCCTGCTCCTCAGTAGCAAACGCTTAGGAGGCCTGTCTGCCTGAAAGCATTTTGTGGATACATAAGAACATAAGGAGAGCTCTGATGATGGATCAGACCGAGGGTCCACCTAGTCCAGCGCTCTGCTCACACGGTAGCCGATCAGCTATCGACCAGGGGTCTACAAGCAGGATGTGGTGCAGCAGCAGCACCTGCCCATGTTCCCCAGCAACTGGCACGTATAGGCTCACTGCCTCTGATACTAGAGGCGGCACTTAGCCATCAGGGCTAGTAACCATTGACAGCCTCCTCCTCCAGGAATTTTTCCAACCTCCTTTCGAAGCCATCCAAACTGGCGGCTATCACTACGTCTTGTGGTAGCAAATCCCATACTTTGAACTCTGTGCTGTGTGTGAAGAAGCCCTTCCTATTAGTTGTCCTGAACCTCCCACCTATCAGCTTCGGAACGTGGACGATGGCAGGCCAGCCGGCCGTCCCACTGCAGATCGAGGAATGCCGGGGGCCAACTCCGTTGTCTCTAGAGGTCTGGTCCAAACCTGCCTGGCAGCCCCCGTCCACCACCCACCAGCCCCAAGATCCGCCCCCTGCAGTCCTTACGCATTCATGCTCTTGCCACTGCCACTGAGCACAATGTAAGGGGTCTTCTGGGCTTTCTGCTTCTCCTGCAGCAAAGCCACAGTGCCCAGGGGGGTGTCGCTGGAGCTCATCTTCTTCAAGAGCTGCGGGAGAGGAGACGACTTCAATCAGTGCCACTGCCCCCCCCCCCCCCCGCCATGTGGCTCCTCGCCTGAGTTCAGGCCCCCACGGAAACAAATTCCAAAGGCCAGAGGGACGAGACAGGAGGGCAGAGCAAAGTTTTGGAGGACCAGGAGAGCGGGAGCGCTAGAGAGGTCCTTGGGTGCCCCCAACCTCTGCCCAGGTGTTCTGGATATGCTGCCTGCCATCCAGCTGGCCGGGACAGGGGAAGAACTGTTCCACACAACTGGACCTTTCGCATCCCTCACTCACCGCTTCCTCGTCTAGTTTCTTCATGCGCCGTTCCGTCTTCATCTTGCCAGAGCCCTTGCCGTGGAAGCGGTGGGAGAGCTGCCGGAACGCCTGGGACAAGAGCGCACAAGGGTCAAGAGCAAAGATGACAGATGCAGCCTCGGCAGGGCAAACTACCACGTCTCAAGTACACCGAAGCAGAGAAATAGGGCTGCAGCATTTAGTCCATTAATTGAAGCAATCAAGCACATTTTGGTCAACAAAGAAGCACCCTCATTTTTAAAAAAATAAGTACTATTTTTAATTCTAGTCAGAAAAATTGCATGCCTCTTCCATCTCAGAAGAGACATGCCCTCATGAGAGAAGGGAGAATGCCTCTTCCTGGAATAGGCCCATTGCAACACATGCAGATCATTAAAAAGTCAAATAAAGTACACTTTTCCCCACTCTCTTTTAGACCTGTTCTTAAACTTCTTCAGTCAGGCAAATGCCTAAGAACCGCTTACTCCCCTCTGGGAGGGAGCTGCACCCTTAAACCACCTAGTATTGGGGAACATGATGGTGGAGCCCTGCCCAGTACCTCCTTGGGCGTGAGTTTGCGCCCCGTCTCATCCACATATTCTATTTTTACATCAGGCCTGTATCCGTCCTTCTCCTTGAAATCCTGGGTGAAGCCCCGGTACTCTTCTCGGCGGCTGTACTTGTCATCGATGGCCCTGTGGGGTGAGAGGACATGCTGCCTTAATCCCTCTGGCTCAGCTCTGTTGGGTTAGCCATGGCGCACCAGCGCACGATGCCAGCTGCGCACTACTTGTTCCCTTGTTTAACAGCAAAAATGCTTGGTTTCCACAACACAACCTATCGTATGGCGGTGAACAAGTTCAGACATGCAATTTTGCTAATATCAGGTCAGAGTGTGTCCTTCCTTCAGTCAGCAATGATGCTGATGCAATGGGCATCCTCCCAAGGGAGGACAGAACAGTCGCGTTTAACATGAATGCAACAGTGTTTGGGGGGCCGTCGGGGGGGGGGGGGATATAACCACTCACATCTTGTCTTCGATGCAGTAGACAGCTGATGGCAGGGACTTGTTGGGGGCCTTCACTCTTGCCACCTTCTGCACAGTGGTTTCCAGCAGGCCTTTGCGGGGGGGGGGAGAAGGACAGCCGTAAAGGTTTGCACATATGCAGCCCTTGAGGGAGAGCCAGGGCACTACCCTCCCCAACAGGCATGAGATACAACCCCCCTCCCAACAGGCACACAAGGGAAAGGCTGACCTGCATGCAACCTTGCAGGTGATGGGAAGGCCCAGGATAACCTGAGGCACACTGATTCGCTCCCCCACCCGCCTCACCTTTGTTTTGGCAGAGCATGAGGGCAGCTGCCAGGCCCCGGTTGACAATGGGCTCTTCATCCAAGATGGTGGTGGAGGAGGCGGAGAACTGCAAGCCAGAGAGAGAAGAAGTGAGGACACTGCTCAGGGCGCTCCTTGTGCTCATCCACCCATCTCACCGCAAGACAGGGGAAGGGGAATCCAGCTGCACACTGCTGCTGACGAATGCGAGAGAGACAGCCACCCTGCGCACCTGCCCAGGCCTTTCTTGCTTAAGAACATCAGAAGAGCCCTGATGCTGGATGAGACCGAGGGTCCATCTAGCCCAGCATTCTGTTCACACAGGTGCCAACCAGCTGTTGACCTGGGACCCACAAGCAGGACACGGGTGCAAAAGCATCATCCTGCCCATGTTCCCCAGCAACTGGTGTACATAGGCTTACTGCCTCTGATACTGGAGGTGGCACATAGCAATCATGACTAGTAGCCACTGATAGCCTTCTCCTCCAGGAATTTATCCAACCCCCTTTTAAAGCCATCCAAATTGGTGGCCATCACCACATCTTGTGGTAGTGAATTCCATAGTTTAACTAAGCACCGTGTGAAGAAGTCCTTCCTTTTCTCTGTCCTGAATCTCCCACCAATCAGCTTCATGGGATAATGACCCCTCTGGCTTCTAGTATTTTGAGAGAGGAAGAAAAATCCCTCCCTCTCCACATTCTCCACACTGTGCTTATTTTTGTCCCCCTCTGCCATGTCTCCGCTCAGCCTCCTTTTTTCAAAGCTGAACAATCCCAGCTGCTATTCCTCCTCCTCCTCCTCCTCCTCCTCCTCCTCCTCGGGGAGAGATGATCCAGCCCTGGGATCAGACTCACGTCCTGCTGCTGCTTTTCCTCGTCGAGGTTGACTGTGCTCCACCCAATGTTCTCCTCGCCATCGGAGTCTGAGCCCCCATTGGCTGACCTCTCATCATCTCGCTCAAAGTCCTGGAAGGAGAGAAGAGGGGGAAACAGGAAGCTGCAGTTCAGCACCTGCTTTGCGTGCGGGAGGAGAGCCAAAGCTCTCAAGGGTGTCTAAGAGGAGCCCTGCTGGCCCACAGTCAAGGGCAGATGTCACCCAGCCTCCTGTTTGAACAGCCCCCCCCAGCTGCCTCTGGAAAGCCCCCAAGCGAGGCCAGGAGGCAATGGCCCTCTCCTGCTGTTTGCCCCAGGGCTGGTACTCGGATGTCGACTACCCCTGAGCATGGAGGCCCTACAGTGCTGTCACTGACATGTAGCCTCCTCCTCCTCCTCCCCATAAAAGCATCTCTACTGGTGGCCATCACCACATCCAGGCACTGACTATGTACAGTGCGAAGAGCCATGGCTATATTAGAGCGCTTCTCCAGGAAGGACATCGTGGTGGCCAGCTGTGTGAAGAGACCGTCCACTGGCGGGGGATTCCACTTAAGCCCATTCAAGATTTGCTCATCCACTCTTAGCTCCGGCCCGTGCCTCTTCGGGACGTACCATGAGCTCTTCTTGATCCTCGCGGTTGCCGGCCAGCCCGTAGGTGGGGATCTCGCCCAGCGTGCGGCAGAACTCGGAGGTGGCGTTGAAGACAATGGCCCCTTTCTTCTCCAGCTCTTCATCGTCCTCCTGGCTGCGGCCCGTCTCCAGCTTCTTCACGATTTCAATAACCTGCCGGGGAGAGTGAAGGCTGACGGCAGGCCCCCTAATGGCCTCCAGGAGCCTGCGAGAGGAGCTGCCCAAAGCCCTCGCCCACCATCCCAGGCCCAGCTCTCTTGCTCCTCTCCCATCTGCTCAAGATGCCAACCGGAATCCCAGCTGGGGACGGGGCCTTGGAGCTTTCCGGGAGACCAGCCTCACCTTCTCCCCGCTGTCTTTCAGCTGCTGGATCTGCCTCAGCTTGCGCCCCTTCTCCAGCTGCTTCTGCAGCTCCAGCTCAGCCTCATCTTCCTCCAGGGCGGCAGGGTAGTCTGGGCTCTCTGGAGCCTCCTCTGTCAGAGAGGGAAGAGGAGACGTGAGCCCGGCTTTGACAACAACACAGCCGTGCCTTTCCCGGCTCGATTCTCCTCCTCTTCCCTACGGCATCCTCTCTTGACTCAGTCGTAAGGCCTACTCTGAGCTAGCGGCCCAAAGACTGCTGCCTGTCTGCCCCCCCCACCTCGATTCCCCTCCCTCGCCTGCCCCGTGCAGACTCACCGTCCTCGCTGCTGATCTCCATCCTTTCCACCCGAATGTCATCCGACGGGGGTAGCTGCTGGGCACCCCCATTTCGAGTGTATTCTGTGTACCCCTCGCCATCTTCCTCTTCCTCTTCTTCCTCCTCCTCCTCCTGAGCAACCCTCCTCCTCCCCCGACCACGGAGCCTGGAGAACCAAGCAGAGGATGTAGCGGGGGGGGGGGGGGAGGGGGAGGGCAAGCAGAGGCTGCTGCACAGAGGGCTCCGTCACACGCCAAGGTAGGAGGCCGTTCTTGGGGGAGGGTAGAAAGGGGGAACTCCCCGAGAGGAGTGAGTAGGCGTGGGGAAAGCTTGGGAGGGTGGCCAAAGGACCCCCCCATGTGGTCCTTTGATAGCTGGAAGATGTTGGGGACAACCACACACCCCGACTGGGAAAGGCTTCAATGTGGGTGAAGTTGCAGCCAAGGCCGAAGGCGGCTTGCATCCCCTCCCCCACAATGTGGGCAGGCACATCGCAGGCCACGTCCCCAGCCTCAGGTGGCGCACGAAGGGCCTCAGCAGGCGCTGCAAGGAGCGGCTCCTCGAAGAGGCAGGGGTGGTGGTGGTCGCCCACCGGCTTTATCCCCCGGGACCTTTGATCTCAGATCAGAGGTAAAAGGGACCCCCCACCCCTGTACATTCCCACTGAGGGGAGGAGGAAGCAGTGTGCCGGGGTCTCCCCCATTATCTCAGGTCTGAGACGGATTCCTACAGGGGGGCTCTGCGGGCCGGACAGGGACCCTCCAGAGTAGGTGCCTAGGCCCAAGGGTCCCCATCCCTGGGGCAGAGGCAGCCCCTCCCCCCACTCAGCCCCTGCCAAGCACTGACTGGTCAAGATTAGTGGGGAGGGAGTAGTGCAGTAAGACAAGAGTTCCCCACTCCCTGCTCCAGCCACCCCACAGTTCTGGGGAGAAGGTACTGAAGCAGAACCACCATGACAGAAGAAAGACCATGGATGCAGGGAGGGGCACTCAGGGCAAGTGCCAGCCAAGCCCCCCACCCCAACCCCTGCAGCTCGGCCCCTGCGCCCCCTCACCTGGAGCCAAAGTCCCTCTCGCTTCTCTCGTTGCTCAGCGGCAGAAGATCGTTGGCCTTCACTGGCTTCTCTTTCTTGCGGATCTTCTTCACCCGTCGCTTTGTCTTCTTGAACGTGACGTTCTGTGACAAGGAGGGGAAGAGTCACGGGTGGCCCAAGCCCTGGGCCAGAACGGCAGGCTCGAACACAGCCCCCCACACTGCTGCAGAGGCCTGAGCACCTCCAGAAAGGGCCCTTTCCCTCCCTCCCCCCACGGCTGTTCAAAGGGAAAGCTCTAGGCAGCCATCCATCCAACCATCCGCAGGGATTTCTGAGACAAGCTTCCCATCCAGAGCCCGGCCAGCCCTTTTTTCCTTGCCTCTTCCTTACAAAGGGAGCCTTTCCCCGACTGGAGTTCCCGGATCCACCCCCCTTTCCCCCATCTAGGCCAGGAACGGCCCTAGCCTCCGGGGCTAAGAGTTCTGGACCGGCACCCTTGAGGCAGCCAAAGGGAAGGCCTGGCTGCCAGCTATGCCCCGGCCCAAGAGAAGCCCCACGGCCCCAACGCCTCCTCCTCCTCCTACCATCTCTTCCGGGGTAAAGTACTCGGAGGCCAAGCGGAGGCTGGGCACGTCCAGGGTCTGAGCCCGGTTGTGCAGGCTGTCCCGAATCTGCTGCAACTCCCGCTCCCAGGACCCGTCAGCCATCCCCACCGAGTCCAGCTGGAAGGATTTCTTCTTCTCCCCCTCAATCTCTTCATCGTACTTGGACAGGACACCCTTCTGCTTGAACTGGGGGCCAGGGGAGAGAGAGGGATAAAGAGCTGAGACGTGGGGGCCCGCTGCCACAGGGATGACCAAGGGCCCGCCTCCCAAGGAGTCGGCAGCCTCCAAGCAAGCGGGCAGGACAGCAGCAGTCAAGCTGTAGCAAGGGGGCCTGCAGGGGACACCCTCCAACACATCCCCTCCACCCCTGAATCCGAGGCATACGGGTGCTGGCTGTAGGTACTCCTTGACAGGCAAAAGGCTGCCCCATGTCGTGACAGGATCGATCCCGCCTGGAGGGAGCCCCCCATTCAGAAGCTCCTAGCCTCCACTGGAGGCCTCAAGGATTCTGGTCCTGGCAGGCAAGTTCTGCTCTCTGGGCTGCATGAGGCAACACAGCCGGTTCCATTCACTTCAGCTCAAACCCATCTGGCCGCATTCGGGGGGGTTGTGGCCAACCCCACAGGATCCCAGGGCTTTCGTGGCCAACCCCATGGACTCCCAGGGCGAGGCTCTCTAGTCCAGCATCCAGTTTCCCATAGCCGCCAACCAGACGCCTCCTGAAAGGCCACAAGCCCAGCCAAGGGGCAACAGAGGCCTCAGCTCACAGCTCCTGCTGCGATTTTATGCTTTCAGGGTTTTCGAATCTGGCAGCGTGAAAAACAGGCAGCTCTACCGACGAGCTAAAGCTCCTCCCGTCTCTATTCTGAATTTACCACCCCTCAGTTTCCCTGGGGCAAAAAGACCCCTCTATCCACTTTCTCCACAACATGCGGGGTTTCCTATGCCACAGTCAGGAGCTTTGCACTCAGGAAGGGGCTGCCCACAAACAACGAAGCCAGGAGGCTCCCATACCATCACCATGTCGTCCACACTCTCCTCTTCTTCGTAGGGCTTGTATTCCGGCTTCTTCTTACGCAGCTCCACGTTCTTCTTGGCCTTCTCCTTGTCCACCATGTTGACGTTCACTAGGACGTCGCCACGGCCCTCCTCCTCCAAGACACCTAAAGGGATGAGGGCAGGCAGGTTGAGGCCAGCAGCGCCCCAAGGCGGCTCTGCACATCATGACGCCTGGAAATGGCATTTGCACAAGCATCATTATAACCCATTCCTAGGTTATAATGTATACTTATTAATCTATAATGTATACTTATTAATATGGGTAATGCTGATGGGTTAAAAAAGTGTAGGGGAGTCTGATTGGAACATTACAACTGGACATCAGGAAAAACTTCCTGTTAGAGCAGTACGACAGTGGAATCCATGACCTAGGGAGGTGGTGGGCTCTCCCACACTAGAGGAGTTCAAGAGGCAGCTGGACAGCAATCTGTCAGGGATGCTTGAAGGTGGATTCCTGCATTAGAGGCCACTTCCAACTCTATGGTTCTATGATTCTAGACATAGGTAATGCCGATGGGTTAAAAAAAGGGCTGGGAGTCTGATTGGACTGTTACAATTGATGATGACACATGGGAAGCCATGAGGTCTAAATTCCCTTTCAAGTACGTTAAATCAGGTATGAGGAGCAGATCTTGACGGTGTTGCAAACACAGCATCTGGCTCCAGATCGCCCTTCCCGTTTCAGCCCTGCTGCCTCTGCCCTTTGTGGGAGGGGGCACTGGGAGTTGAGGTGGTGGGAAAAGGTGGCCAAGTGCTGGGGCGCAGTGTGCCCTGAAATAAATACGATTACAAGTCAAGCTGCATCTAAAACGTCGGAACATGCCTTACTGAATGCTTCCCAAGGTGTAAACGAGAATTGTTTATTTAAGCCACTGGTGGGGTATTTACTGGCAGCTGCCAGACTTGTCATAGCTCACTTTTGGAAGACCTTGGAAGGAGCCACGCTGGAGAACCAGCTTAAAAGTGTTTGGAGAATTGCTCTAACTGAAAAATTGAAAAATCAATTACACCTGGCTGGAGGGCAAAAATATAGGGATGCATTTTCAGCTGACTGGTCTTGCTTTATTAGGTATACAGCTCAAGAAGATCAGCATTAAAAAATCCTAGATGTGTATCAATCATTTTGGCTGACATAGGAATAGGGTATTGTCACTGCAGACCTTTTTTGTATCAATCCATTTTTTTGGTTCCTTTAACTGGATTTGATCTTTGATTTTTGTTTATTTGATTGGGGAAGGGTTGCTATGTATTGAAATAATTGCTCAATATTTTTTTAAAAAAAATGCCCCCTGGGGCATGGCAACTCTGGCAGGGTTCCATGGAAGGCACCAGAGGGAAGAAAAGTCCCTCCCAGAGAATGCCCATAGAGGAGGGGAGTAGGCCAATCCCCACCTTTGTCTTTGAGGGTCAGGATGACTGTCTCCCCTTCCTGGAAGGAATCAATGGTGTGCTCCACCGTCAGGCCCTTCAAGTCTAGCGAGCTGTAACCAACCTGCTGGAATAGCATGGAAAAAGCAGGCCTCAGAACAGCCCCGGCAACGGCCTTGTCCCCAGCCCAGGTAGGGAGAGGCCCTCGGAAAGTTTCCTCGGACTGCCCGTTCGCCTGAGGCCATTGCTCATGGGACTCAGGACACAGAGGAGGGTCAGTGGAGACACTGCGTGTAAATTAAGAACATAGAGCAAAGGAACAGCAAGAGATGCCTGGCAGCACCGCTCCCATCCCAGTATTGGAAAACCTGTGGCTGTTCCAAAAACAGCACTTCTAAATAGTGGCAGGTAAGAACTCCTCCACCCACTTTGCCAGCGGAAGCCTGCCCTGAAAAGGCCTTTCCAGGAACTCCTCTGAAGCGCAGAGTGAGATTACGGCCAAAGGAAGTGAAGACTGGGACCCACCACCCAAAGAGCACAATTTGTCCCAGGGAGGAGGAATAAAACAGCTGTCTACGGATCATGGCTCCACGTAAGCCTTGCTGTCCACCAGGGCAAGAGTTGGTCACGTTTATATCCCGCCTGGCTCTCCCTCCACACCCTGGCCAGACATAGGCCTGCTTCGCTTCAGCAAGGCTGCTGCACCCGGTGCCTTCAGGCCAGACCCTGGGATCTGTAGGCAATGTGAAAGGGGACTCCCGCCCCTGGATGGATCTCGTCAGGTGGATGCCAGCTTAACCTCGTGCACTGCATAAAGGTCCAAGGGCTCTTTTCCATATACGTGGACATGTTTGATGGGAGTCTCTGAAACAGTCTCAGCAGAGCTATCTTCTCCCAACTCCTAAGATTTCAAGCCCGCCTGCTTTCCTGCTCAGTATTCAAGACCACCACAGCCCCATTGTCCTCGGGACTCCCGAACTGCCTCTGCACTGGTGTTCGGAGCCTCTCTACTTGCACTCCCTCCTGGCAATGTGACCAATGGAGGCAGAGGGGCCCAGCTCTGCTTGCTGCAAACTGGAACGGACACAGTGGCAAGGCAACGGCAGCAGAGCAGCCCCTTGCTTGGCTGCTAGCCCCCCTAACCAAGACCTTCTATTTGCCACGAGCGTTAAAGTCCGTCTGTAGTCAAGATGGCGGTGGTTGCTGCTGGGATGGCGCGGCGCCCTCGCTCCCCTCACCTTCTTCTTCTGCCCAAATTCCTCCTCCACAAGGCTGCTGACGCCGAACTCCTGGTCCATCTCTTCCAAGAGCTTGGCCTGATTTGGGGTTGAAATAATACGAACATGAGATACAGCTGGGAAGGACGAGTGGAGGAAAGAGAAGAAGCTTTTGGCAGGGAGGGAATGCCTGCCCAATAATCAAGGCAGAGTAAATCCATGGAGGAGGGCGGCCGACTTCAAGGACAGAGGAGCCAGCGGACTCCGCCTACCAAAGTGCACACGGTGAAAACGTTGCTCCCCAAATCCCCCCACGAATGGCAGAAACAGCCCCCACAGGGTACAAAATCCTTTCTAACGACCCAGCCAGGTTGGACCTGGAATTCCAGCCTGGTGCTCCTCCAGCCCCAAGACCAACCCTCTTCTCAGCCATCTCCTTTTCCAGCTGCAGCTTCCGGCTCCTCTCGATCCAGGCCGCCGTGTCATCCAGCCAGGGGTCATCCTCACCAAGAGACTTGATCTTCCTGAGGGTAGGAAAACAAGAGGTAGTTACCGAAAGTCCTGCTCTAGTGCCGAGATGATCACCCCAGGGATGTGAGAGTGCCTCATGGCAGGGGGACCGGCGGGCCCAAGATCAGCCCACAAAGTGGGGAATGCTACGGCCATTTTGCAGCAAAGGCCGGGTAAGCAGAGGCAGAAGACCCAAGGAAAGGAAGTTTGGGAAAAAGCACACACATATATGCTTCAAATGGACTAGGTGAGTTATTATTGAATAGGTTTATCATCTGCTTTTCAGGGTAAGTCTTCACAAACACAGAACAGGCAGAAAATCCATTCCACTCTCATGCAAGCGAGAGGGCCGAGCGAGTGAGAGCACCGGAGGTGGGTGTCGATGGAGCAGCTGGGCCCAATACCCTAGTTTCTGGTTAAGGAGCCTTTTCTCTTTGGCAGCGGCAAGCTTCTCCCTGATCTCCTCTCGCTGCTTCAGTACTATTGGGTTGATGACGTCAGCCGCCACGGGGTCCTCCTTGCTGCCTGTCTCTGCCGGGAGGGAAGAGAAAGAAAAAACATGGTCCTCAAAGACCTTGCAGGCTGAGGTGACTTTGCTAGGGAGCAGGGAGGTGAGCCCTGGGCTGAGGCTGAGCAAGACGGCTCCCATCCTCGGGCCACAGCGGCATTACCTAGCGAAGGAGGACCAAACCTACAGTGTTTTCTTGAAGACATCAAGCGAGTTAAACTTCTACAGAACCCTCTGTGGCACTGCAACCAGGGAGGTTGGCTGCCTTGGATACACGCTGGTGTCTCCTTTAAACATCTGGAAGCTGGACAAGGATGGAGGAGCGCCAGTGCCTGCCCCCTGGAGAACAATCCAATTTCTAAGCCCAAGGTAGCCAAGGCCTTGTTTTTGTAGACATGGCAAATTTATCTCTGGGTGGGACCCCTTCAGATCGCAGGTGGGGAACTGCGTGATGGAATATATAAAAGCCTGTGTACACCAGTTGCTGGGGAACATGGGTGGGAGGATGCTGTTGCACTCCTATCCTGCTTGTGGGTTCCTGATCAACAGCTGGTTGGCTCTTGTATGAACAGAATGCTGGACATGATAGACCCTCAGTCTTATCTAGCAGGGCTTTTATGTTCTTAAAATATATTAAAAAAATCCTATACACACAGAAAACTAGTATACAAGGGATGGGGCTACTCTACTTGACAAGCTTGCTTTCTGTATGTAAGGGAATTTATTTTCTATTTTGGAAGGACAAGCAAATGTTTCCTTGCTTTACATTTGGAAAGGCAGCCTCAGAGCTCAGCTACGGAGGTGGGTGGCCAGAGGAAGCCTTCAATGCTCCCATAACCTCCCTTTACTACCTGCTCATCCCCCTCCCACCCAAGACATGCATAGATGAGGATCCAGGCTCTTCTCTCAACAGAGCCTCGGCACGGACGAGGGAAGTCGGACTTACCCTTTTTGATGGTATTTATCTCCAGAGGCTTCAGCCCAAGTTTAGCCCGAAGCTTACTGTCGGAAGAAAGAGAAACACACAGCTACCTGATGTGCCCATCGCTGTGGCAGAGAGATCAGATCCCTGCAGCCTATCATAGGTCAATGGCATGGGCAGAACCACTGCATTCTCAGGCAGACATTTTCCCAGATCCCCGGGAAAATCCAAGGCAAAACCGGGCACCCTTCACTGCCTGAGCCTGTCACAAGGGCCTGGAAGAGCCTGCTGCCCAGTTACTACATTCCGGCCTAATGCAGAGTTAGGTGCTCTTAAGCTTACAGATGTCAGTGCTTTAATTCTGCATAGGACTGGATGGTACAAAGCCAGGTGTTTGAGCAGGGAAACGGAAAGGCATCAATCTTTGCATCTCTATTTCACTCACTTTGTCTCCTCGATGCTGAGGGAAGCGTCTCCTGAACTAGACTTCGAAACAACAGCTGTTTGGAAATAAAGAGGGAGATGTTTACAACAAACGTTAACATAAAAAAAAAATCTGTAATCAAAGCAGTGAGCGTTCTTCCATTTCTGCAATCCTGTGCTGACTTTGGTACCCAACAACAGTCAGACCTCAACCTACTAGTTGACAGGCTTAATGTTATAATATGAAATATAAACACCAGCCATAAATTTAGTACTATGACCTCCATTCAAAGAAACTGACAATTGCTGTTTATCCATCTGTCATAGTGGCTGTGGGTGGGAAATTTATTTATTTTAAATACATTTATGTCATCTTTCCCGTCTGAAAACAGGCAATAAGAGAAAATTACCCTGAACACACACTAAGGTTTAAGAGCAATAGTAGCTAATGAAGAGGAAATCACAAGGCAAAACGTCCTCTCCCCGGTCCTTAGGTCAGTGGTAGGGAACCTCTGCCTCGTGGGCTGGATGTGGCCCACCAGGCCTCCGCATGTGGCCCACTGAGGCTTACTGAAGCCTCGTCCTGACATACCTTGGCCTGGAAAAGGCCAGGGGAGAGGTTAGCAGTGTCGAGGGCCCTGAAGCAGCAGCCCCTAAGGCTTCTCTTGCCTTTGCCCGACAGGAATGACGAGGGACAACAGACACCTACATCTCGGAACACTGCCTAAGCAACGGGGAATGGAATCCTGCTTCCCCCCACGAGGTGCTGCTTGGCTGATTGGAAATTGCTACTCAGTGGCGGGGGGGGGGGGGGAGTGGTGGCGGGGGGGGAGTGGTGGCGGCGGGGGGGGAGTGGTGGCGGCGGGGGGGGAGTGGTGGCGGCGGGGGGGAGTGGTGGCGGCGGGGGGGAGTGGTGGCGGGGGGAGTTCCCTTCTCCCTGTGCAGCCCCAAAACAATGCCATCTGCCCATGGAGAAAATGTCCCCTGAAGCCCCACTGCTCTGGCATGGCAAGGGGAGAGGGAAGGCCGCCCCATCGGGAACCACCACCTCCAGGCACGCTGAGCATGTGTGCGTAGAGATTTGGGCCTCACCCACTGCCAATATGCCCCCCCAACCACTTTCCTTCTTACTCGTTGATGGCATGTGGAAGTTGTTGCTGCTACTGCTGCTCTTAATACACAAAGTACGGCCATTTTCATAGTTCAATGCAACTGGCTCCCCTAAGAAGCATGCTTAGAACTGCAGCAATACAGCAATATCTGCCTGCCTGAGACCTGAGATCTGTCGGAGGAGCCCTTCTCCATGCCCCACCAACGTGAGATATACGCTATGGTGGGATATGGGAGAGAGCTTTCTCTGTTGTGGCACCCCAACTGTGGAATGCCCTCCCCCTGGAGGCCCGGCTGGCGCCGGCACTGGCTTCATTTCGATGCCAGGTTAAGACACGGCTTTTTAATAAAGCCTTTGATGGCTAAATCCATCAGCCTGCACGATGTCTTGTTTTAATTGGATTTTACTGTTTTAAAATTTCATATTGGTTTTAACATATTAATTATTCAATTTGTTTTAGAATTGTATATTTATTGTTCTATTTTATATGTATCATTTTATCTGTACGCTGCCCTGAGATCCTTGTGATAATGGGCGGGACAAAATGTTTTTTAATAAACAAATATAATGTTTACTAATTAGTTAATTCATGTTTTCTTACAGAACTGATTTCAAAAGTGCTTCTTTCCAAGTAAGCGCACAGAGGATTGCAACTCAGCGCCCTTACCCTATCCTCTCCCCCTCCCCTGCAGAAGCACGTTCATTTGAACGCAACCTGGGGAGGAGAGGAGAAAATCTTTGCAAGTAAGTGCACACATGAACATTTATATTTATGTTGTTATGACATTTCCATACCACCCAACAGCAGTTGTTCTTGACAGACGCACAAAAATTATCTCTCTCTTTCTCTCGCTCACATATACAAATCAAGGGCGCCTGTAAAAAAATACATGACTTGCAAATATATGAGAACTCAGGGTTGCTTGATGCAGTACTAAATGAGGAGGCACAGAGGTAATTTCCAGGGTGAGGAAGCATATCTCAAGACTTGGAGAAAGGGAGGACACACAGAGAAGGCAGCTTTTCTCTGTTTTAGGGTTCTAGCCAGGGTGAGGAGGGCATTATCTGAGTGGTAGAATTAGAAGGATCTTGGCTAGTTGGGCTAGGAAAGTCCTCACTCTGCCTGCAAGGCCTCAGGTGGCATTTGGTATGTAAGATAGGGTGACCAGATAGAATCCAGGTCAGGGCTCATGTAACTTTAACAGTTGTAGAGAAAAGGGAATTTCAGCCAGTGTCATTTGTATGCAATTAGTTCCTGGTGAAATTCCCTCTTCATCACAACAGTTAAAGTTGCAGGGGCCCTGCCTTCTTTTGTATATGGTCACTCTAGTATAGTGCAAGCACCTTTAACTGCTGTGATGAAGAGGGAATTTCACCAGGAACTAATTGCATACAAATGACACTGGCTGAAATTCCCTTTTCTCTACGACTGTTAAAGTTGCATGAGCCCTGACCTGGATTTTATCTGGTCACCCTAATGTAAGACAATACGGCGCTAAGTGAGGTCATGGCCTGAATCAGGAGAAGGCAGCATAATGCATTTGTACATTTACAGGCATGCATGGTTTGCTCTGCAAATACGAAGTCCAGTTGGGCGCAGGAGGAGAGAAGAAAATAGAGATGGGGGTATCCTGCCCCCCTCTTCAAACCAGGCTAGCTAGAACATAGCAGCTGTGCTTGGCCAAGGCTTCTGGAGTGGAAAAAGCGATTCCAGGCTAGAGCGAGGGACACAACTAAGGCACTTCCTCTCACATGTAAACAGTCAGCACATGCCCCAATACTTTCCCTCCACATGTTAGAGTGTCAGTGGCACAATACTCAGGTCCACAAGAAACAATGTGCTAATTCTACAGATAAATGCGCCAAAGTGTACAGGCAAATGTGGAATGCTTGTACAGGAAGAGGTGGTGCTGTCACATCCATTGCAGTCCATAACAGGAATTTTGAGTCTCCCACCACGGTGAGATCTCCTTCCTCATCCTTGTCTAGGGTGTCAAAAGGGTTCTAATAAAAGCAAATGAACAAAAAAACCACCCTTATGGCTTTTAAACCACAAGGGCCGTTGCATCATAAACGAAGAGTCAGCCTACAGACAACTTCCTGGTGTTGGTCTGTTGCAACAAGAAAAACAAAGAACACCTTAAAAGACTGGTGCCGGTCCATCGAGCTCAAGACTTTCCAGGGTTTCAGGGGAGAGTCTTTTCCCCCAGAGTTACTGGGAAAAGCTTCCAGGGATTGAACCCAGGACCTTCTGTGTGCAAAGGAGGTGCTCTAATAGCGACCTACAGGCTTCAGAATTCAGTAGGACTTACTCCCTGGTAAACACGTGAAGGATTCGCAGCCTCCACTATCCAGCCAGTGATATTTATCCATCCTCTTCCCAGTATGTAAAACAAAGAGAATTTTACACCCCTCTTGACTACGATCCTACCTTTACCCCCAAGGAGCTCAGGGGGGGCATAAAAGGTTCGTCTCCCTTGCAATCCTCCAGCCACCATTTCACCCTCCCAAAACAACCTTGCGAGGTGGATGAGGCTGAAAGAAAAGGGGATTTGGAGCTGGGCCTCCGCAGGGCCAGCCCGACATCCGACCCAGCTTTGAGCAACTGGGTGCCCAATGGCCACACGGGCTGGGGACGATCGGGGTTGTAGTCCGCATGACAGAGCGGGGAAGGCTGCCCCATCGACCCTGGCCCCAGCCGGGATCCCCCCCCCCGCTTCCATCCTCCCTTCCCCGCACCTGAGTTCTGCGCCGCTTCGTATCCCTCGTCGCGCTTCTCCCGCTTGATCCGCCTCCCCACCTCGCCCTCTTGGCCCGCGGCGGCGGCGCGGCTCGCCCGGGAGGAAGAGGAGGCGGAGGCCTCATCCCCGCCGCTCCGCCGGCTGCTCCTCTCGCCCCGGCTCCGGCTGCGTTTGCTCCGTCGCTCGCTGCCGTTGTTGCCGCCGCTCCGGTGCTTGTGCTTCTTGTGTTCGCGGTGGCGGGACGAGGAGGCGGCGCCGCTCCCGGAGGAAGGCGGCGGCGGCGGCGGCGGGTCCTCGGCGGCCTCGCCCCGTTCCCGGTGCCTCTTCGAGGAGCCCATCGCGGGGCTTGGACTCAGAGAAAATGGCGCGTCGACGAACTCAAGTCTGGCTGGGCGGCACTTCCTAGTTACCGGAGGTCCACTTCCAGGTCAAGCACGATATTTCCGGCCCGGCGTGGAAAGCGTTTCGGCGCCGTCCTTGGGCCGGAACACTAAAGTTCCGGAAATTGGGCTAACAGCCCTATTTGATAGCGAGGGTCGATTTAGTGTGACTTCTCTTAGAACTCGTTTTTATTTGTTATTGTTTATCTGGTTTGAGGATTCTAGAACAAGCAGTTGCCTTTTAATTCTTCCTTTTGGCCTTAGTAATTCATGTACTGGGGGCGGGATCCTAGCCTAGTTTGTACAATTGCTACCTGTTCGTGTGGTTTTTTGGAAGAGCCTCTTTTGTCTCTTTCATACTCATCCCATCTTTGTTATTCTGTTTGGATCTGAGCCTTTCAGGATGCAATCGCAACCTGTTGCCTCCCAGATGTGTTGGCCTACAACTCCCAGAACACCCCAGCTAGCATGACTCGCTAGGGGACACCGGGAGTTGTAGTCCAACGCACCTGGAGGGCAACCGGCTAGGAAGGCTGCTATATCTACCTACCTGGCAGTAAGTCCTATTGAATTCAACGGGATTAACTTCTGAGTAGATAAGCATTAAATTCGCATTGTGTGAGACTGCAAGGCAGCTGTATCTCCCAGTTTTTGGCTTTGTGGATGAACTGCAACATGCTTAAGCCCCAGCACCTATCTCTAGTTTAGTTAGTTTTTTTAAGTAAGCACATTATTTACTTGGGAGTAAGTTCCACTGAAATTGGTGGGGCGTACTTCAGAGTAATCATGGTTTGGCTTCCCATAGTAGGATTTACAATACAGCTATTTGGACTGTAAGTGCTCTTAGCTGAGAACACAGATCATTCCAATTAATCTCTTTATCCAATTTTTCATTTACCATTCAACAGCATAAGTAGAAAGGAAGGAAAGAAATCAGGAAGGCCAGAACAAGCAAAGTTCATATTTCTTGTCTCTGACATTCTCCTTTGGTAAGCAATATTTCTGTTTCAGATAATTTCCCCCCAAAAAAACTTAAATACCTTTAAAATGCAATAATAGTAATGGCAGCTCCACCCCAATATTTTGAGAGCCCAGTATTTTAAGCATTTAAAATTGTTTTCATGTTTTTTCTCCACCATAATAAATATTAAAATAGATAATTTTACATATGTTATTATAAATGGGTATGGTATAATTTTCTTCCGCAGATCATTATTTCAAATAAACATTGGAGAGTATCCCATGTTAGACTGAGATAAGTCCCATTCATTTGAATGGGTTTACTTTAAGCAGGACAAACATTGGATGCAATTTTCCTTTTCGATTCCTATCTTTCCCCATTTTCCAAAATATGAGTCTTCTGTGATTTTTAGAAAATTAATGGATCTGCGTGTTTAAAATTAATGAACTTATAAGCAGGGACAGCAAAAGAAGATCAAATACTTCTCACCTGTAACATAACAGGTGATATTGGACTCCTGCTTAGAATTGTAAGGGTGGTAACCTTCAATTTTGAAACGTTTATATTTCTGATAGGTGCTCAAGGAAAAGTGTGGCGTGGGTATTAATAGCAATTGTCTGTGTTCTTCAACTGGGACCACTTATAGCTCTAGAACCCTTTTTGTTGAAGGGTCAAATAGATCATAGAATAGTACAGTTGGAAGGGGCCTCTAAGGTAGGGTGACCAGATAAAATCCAGGTCAGGGCTCATGTAACTTTAACAGTTGTAGATAAAAGGGAATTTCAGCCAGTGTCATTTATATGCAATTAGTTCCTGGTGAAATTCCCTCTTCATCACAACTGTTAAAGTTGCAGGGGCCCTGCCTTCTTTTGTATATGGTCACTCTAGTATAGTGCCTGCAACTTTAACTGTTGTGATGAAGAGTGAATTTCACCAGGAACTAATTGCATACAAATGAAACTGGCTGAAATTCCCTTTTCTCTACAACTGTTAAAGTTACATGAGCCCTGACCTGGATTTTATCTGGTCACCCTACTCTAAGGCCATTAAGTCCAAACCCCTGCTCAATGCAGGAATCCACCTTAAAGCATCCCTGACAGATGGTTGTCCAGCTGCCTCTTGAAGGCCTCCAGTGTGGGAGAGCCCACCACCTCCCTAGGTCATGGGTTCCATTGTCATACTGCTCTAACTATCAGGAGGTTTTTCCTGATGTCCAGCCGGAATCTGGCTTCCTGTAACTTGAGCCCCTTATTCCGCATCCTGCATTCTGGGTTGATCGAGAAGAGATCCTGGCCCTCCTCTGTGTGACAACCTTTCAAGTATTTGAAGAGTGCCATCATGTCTCCCCTCAATCGTCTCTTCTCCAGGCTAAACATATAGTTGTAGAATGCTTATCCATATGAGCCAACTGTCCTGTTTTTAGCACTTTTAGTTAGTTTTGTATTTTATGTTTAATGCTGTTCCCCGCCTCGATCCATTGGGAGAGGCGGGTAATAAATAAATATATTATTATTATTATTATTATTATTATTACTTGTCACTGGTACATTATTGTCCCGATTTTTGCCTTTTGGGGAGTACCTTGTTAATATGTTAAACATGACTGGTGATATTTTCACCAGGATTCAGTAGCCTCCCCAGAGTTCCTAGACATTAAATAGGGAGTAGGTGCATCTTGTCGTTCGTGCAGCTTGATGGCAAATCTAGGCATGAACATTAATGCATCACGCAGTGCACAGCCTGCCATTTTACACCAGCTGTTGAGATCTGTTTTGAACTGTTGATAACAGATTGTAGGATAATTTATTTTTCCTACTATTTCTTTAACCCCCAAAATTTACACCATGTCCTGCAGCTTGACTCGGCATAAAAGTTTTCAAATCACTCTATGTATGTTTTTAAAACCTTTTAAAGAAGACTTGGGGGTGGGGCAGCGGTTGTGATTGCACTTTCAATGTATCTAAAGGGTTGTCACACAGAAGAGGGCTGCAACCTGTTCTCAGATGATAGCACACTTCAAATACTTGAAAGGTTGTCACACAGAGGAGGGTCAGGATCTCTTCCCGATCAACCCAGAGTGCAGGACATGGAATAATGGGCTCAAGTTACAGGAAGTCAGATTCCGACTGGACATCAGGAAAAACTTCCTGACGGTTAGAACAGTATGACAATGGCGCCAATGACCTAGGGAGGTGGTGGGCTGTCCCACATTAGAGGCATTCAAGAGGCAGCTGGACAACCATCTGTCAGGGATGTTTTAAGGTGGATTCCTGCATTGAGCAGGGGGTTGGACTCAATGGCCTCAGAGGCCCCTTCCAACTCTACTATGATTCTATAAGACTGTAGGACATGAAATAATGAGCTTAGGTTACAAGAAGGCAGATTTTGGTTGAACATTAGGAAAAACTTCCGAAATGGTCAGAGCAGTCAGACAATGTCAGACAATGAAACCAACTGCCTAGGGAGGTGGTGGGCACTCCATTGCTGGAAGCATTCAAGCAGAGAGCACACAGCCTTCTTTCATGGATTCTTTAAATTGGATTCCTGCACTAAGCAGGAGGTTGGACTCCATGGCCTGCAAGGGACCCTTCCAGTTTAGGATTCTATGATACATGTGTTAATTTGCTTGCCCAATGCCAGGTTGTTTGTGTTATCCGTATTATCTTTATTTTTGTATTATCAGTAACAACTGAATGGCCACTGTTAATTCCCTGACCTCAGTGTTTTACACACAGACACACACTCATGCAACCGTGTGTGTATATATACTGCAACTGAGGAAAATATTTCATGCAGCTGATTAAGTGTACGGCAGTCAGCAAAAGCATATACAATAATAAACGTGTTGGTCTTGAAGGTGCTACAATTCTCTGTCTTTGCTGCCACAAACTTACACAGCTGCCCTTCTGCAATCTGCTACAGAAGTGGAGATTTGTTGCAGAGTAAACAAATCCAGAAAAGAGGCTTCAGCAACGGCTCATAGCGGATGGGCCAGATTGTAAAGTGATCCCCTAGTATGGACATAAAGGAACTACAAACACGTTCCTGTTTTCATCTGTGAAATATTGGAGGCTGTTTTCCTATTGGCTTTTTTCCTTTTTAAGCAAATAGTATGGTGCTAGTGCTCTGAGGTATTCCCATGCACTCTGTACATGCTCAGAGACACTCAATTCACCCTTTGTTATCCCCAGGCTAAGAGCCCTGGCACTGAAATAAGTCCTTTATAAGCAAAGAGTATGGTGCTAGCGCTCAAGCATGCTCTGAGGTATTTCCATGCACACTGTACATGCTCAGAGACACTCCAGTCACCCCTTGTTACCCCCAGGCTAAGAGCCCTGAGGCTGAATTCGGGGCCAGCCTTTTAGTCTTTAACCCAACCCCCCAATTAAACACGACACCGGCCCTTGGATGAATCACCCTTCCTTCGCTCTGCCATTTACGACACCAACATGGCTCCCCTGTAATGGAAGTGAAGCCGGCCCGAGCGCCCTTAGCAAAGATGGCCACCGCGCCAATGAACGGGCGCGCTCTCTCTTGCCTCAGAGAAAGATGGCGCCGGCTGCTTCAACCCGGTCGGCAGGAAGTAGGTCGCTGGGTCGGGGATGCCCGGATGTGGGCTACTCTGCTTCGGTAGGAGGGAGGTGCCGGTTGCCCGGATGTTCCTCTCGCTCCAGCAGCGGCCGAGGCTCGGTCAGCACCGGGGGAGCGAAGCGGATGGAGCCAACATGGCGGCCCCGGCGGCCCTGAGGAGAGAGTGAGAGCGGGAGAGAGCGCGAGGCCTAGGCAGCCGCGCCGGGCCCTGGCAGGAGGGGGCGGGGGGGGGTCTGAGGCCTGTTTTGGGAGGGGGAGGGGGGCCAAGGCGGCGACACCCCCGCCCACGGCCACAGGGGGAGGGGGCATCCCTCATGGGTGGGGAGGGGCCACCCCATTGGCCGGAGGGAGGGAGGACTCCCCCGGCCCTTAAAAGTTGCCCCCTCAGAAAGTTAGCCCCCCTCCCCAGGAGCCAGGTAAGGGAGGTGGAGGGTAGCAGTGAGAGCATTGTGACTTGGTGCGGGAGGGAAACTTAAACCCACCCCTGACGCCTTTAAAGCCCACTCACCTATCTTCTGGGTAGGTGGGCTTGCTAAGGTGCAGAGAGTTTGGCAAGGGTTAAGAGTGGAGCGGGCTCTTTTAAGCAGCAACCCCCCCCCCCCATACATACATACACACCCTATTTGCATTGGAAGGTGTTTTGGGGAGTGGGCCATATTGGGGCACAAGGCGATGAGAAAAAGGGGTGGGGTCGACAGGGGCTTGTAGGTGGTGGCCCCTGGGATCTCTGTGTCTGTGTAGGGAACACACTTGTGACTTGTTGGCCCCGTTTTCCCTCGATACGCCGAAGGGAGGGCCACAGCAAAGGCATAATGAGATAACAGGAAAGGAAGAGGTTGTGGGGGGCCCTGTGGTATATAATAATTGCATGCTGCAAAACCGAGGTGCTCTGGGCATTGAAGGGTTCCCCTTCCTGTGTTTCAAATAAACATGTTTAGATTTCCTTGCTATTGAACAAAGGAAATAAATAATGATAGGCTGTATTTCTGGGAACAATCGGAGTTGTTTTGCTTCCTATAGGCTGATGAAAATCATTGGGAGTGAAAATCTTTGTATGATTTTTACATCGAATAACAGGCTATTAATATGTTAAGCATCTGATAATCTCATTCGTATGTAATTGCATATTTTTAATAGATGAAAAGTTGGGAAGCTGCTTAAAGTTTGATAACTTTTCTGCTTTGGGAGAGAGTGAGAGCACCCATGTCCTCAATGAATTAGGATAACTGGTGAAAGACAGGCATTAAATATGCATTGAAATCATTGCATAGGCCATCACAACAGATAGTCAAGTCAAAAATAAGTTTGCATTTTTAATACTTTTGATTATACCCCCACCCCCAGGTTACTATGTCAAGATCTTTATGACTTTTTTAAAGATATCAGAGTTAAGTGCTAAGAAAGCTAGGCTTGCTAGTGTAAAGGGTATATGGGTAGAGAAGGAGAGAGAGAAAAACACGGCAAGTTTCTCAATCTTTGATGGGGAGTTCCTTGCTGCTTCCCATTCATGTGGATCGTCTTTTTAAAGCAAAAGAGGTGCAGAGGGCATCTGTTCCAGGATTGGGCCCCTCTAGGATTGTGTATTAAAAATCTAGCTTTAAAATAAAAGATACCTGTTCCCCTGAGCAGCCGTATATGAAATTCATTTGCCAAGATTTGTTTTTGCTCTGTTCATGTTTTTTACTTTAAAAAGTAACGCAAAGTGGACTAGAGACTTCGTATGCTCACATTTGGCCCTGTGTGCCCCGCCAGCTGTGCAGGATTGGATCTAAACGTGGCAAAGAGGGAACCTCAGGAAAACAAGAAGACATAAGGTTGGTGTACCTTTGTTGTCATATGTTAACTTGTGCCAAAAACTTCAATATCATGCATGGTGATTCATTCCTTTCCGTTGTTCTTCATGTTGCTTATTAGCATAAGTAGAGCAAGGCAGTGGCTGCCTGGATGTTTTCCTGTTGACTGACCTGTCCTTTTGTGTGGAGCATGACCGGGTTTTTGGAGCTGTCAAGAAATGTGTCTGGAAAGGGGGAAAAAAATCTCCATCCAGGGTTTGGTTTTTGACATCATTGTAAAGGGACTCTTAAAAATAAGAGTAGGGAAACTTGGTTAGTGTCAGTGAAATATAGCTATGGTTTGCCTTTTGCTTGACTATTTCGGATTAGTGTGCAGTAGACTTAGGTTCTGTGTGACCCCTGGTGTGATATTAGAGAATTCTTATGGTGTTTTTGCAGCTGGTTTTTCAAAAAAGGACAGGAGTTCAAATATCAGCTCAGTTCTGGACTCACCGTGGCCTTTTAGTAGGTCTTCCCTTTATCTTCCCCCTCTGTTTCATCTCCTAATCTGCATAACAGATCCGTGTCCTCACCAGGAGTAATGTGAATCTTGACAGGAAGAATTGTAAGGGCCAATAACTCAGTGGCAGAGTGTCTTGCTTTGTATGCAAAAGTTCCTTGGCATCATCAGAGGAAAGGACCTCTGGAAAGGAAAGACCTGTCTCGGCCCGACACCTTGAGCTGTTGTCTACACTGCGTGAGGCTGCTGGTGTAGTGGCAAAGAGCATGAACTCGATAGCTCTGGATTCCAGTGCATTATCTCGGTTATCCTTGCAAAAGTCCTGTAAGGCAGGTCAGTATAATTATCCCCATATTGCAGGTGGAGGGATAGCGACAGTACTAAGATCACTTACAGCACAATCCTAAGCATGTTTATTTGGAAGAAAGTCCCAGTTTTTACAGATATTTTATTCCTTCTCTCTTTGATCAGTGTGCCTAGGACTGCAGGCTTAGTGAGTTTATGGTTTGTTTAAGATGAGATTTGAACCCTGTGGCATCTTGGTCGTCACAGTCTTGGGCTCCTTTAACTCACTGGCTCTATGGTTCTATACTCTTGGGATGCCCTGCTGTTGTATTTTCATGTGGATTTCCACAAAGATGAAATCTTTTAAAGAAGGGAAGAGCCCACTTAAAAGCGCTTGAAAGGAAGTTTAAAAGATATGCCAACTGTTTTTTCTCACCATGGCAAGTGTGCTGTTGCTGTTTGGCAAGCATGAGACATCCCAGCCTCTCTCCCCTACCCCAAACCTTGAAGCTACAGAGGTGAGCCACTATCTATCAGTTGTACATCAACCCCCACCAGCAAGCTTTGGAGAAAGGCTGAGGGTAATTGAACAACTGCATGGCTGAGATGTGTGGTGCACCTTGGCCGCACAGGGCTAAACTAGCAAGCCCTGACCCTTTTCCCTGTTTTGGAGCTGAAAGGGCTTCCGGCCCGCATCATGAGCAGGGACCTGGCAGCCACATTTTTTACTTGGCTGGGAAGGGTAACGTTATACCAGAGGTTACTATGAGAGAAGGTCCTGATATTATCTTGCTGTTTAACTCAATACCTGTGGGAAGCAGATGAGCAGGTCCCCTTCCCTCTCTTTCCCTTCCAGAACCATGTCATATAAAATAAAGAAGAACCCTATGAGCTGCATGGGATATAATAACGGAGATTCTATTAAAATCGGGGGTGGGGAAGCTGTGTCTCTCCAGAGTCCAATTCCCACCATTCCTGACCTTTGGCTATGCTAGCTGTGGCTGATGAAAGCTGGAGTCTCAATGACGTTTAGGGGCCCACAGGTTCCCCAACCCTGCGTGGTGCCTTAGCCTTCCTTTTCACCCATGCTCAGAGGAGGATGGCACCCAGCTTGGGTTCGCACAGAGTGCTTAATTTCTGGAACCAGAGGTTCTGGAGTTTCCATTCTCATGGCAAGTGTTGTCTGGTCGGGCTTACTCTGGTGGGAGAGACACTTTGCCTCTGCTCAGAGACATACTTTATTATACTGAATTACACTGTGAGGGAAGAAGTCCCAGATTTTGTCTAGTTGACTGTTGGTCGATCTTGCCCAGTGGGATTGCCTTTGATGGGCAGTGGCTCTCCGGGGCCATAGACAGCGTATTTCTGCCTGAGGTCTTTCAGCTGAGCCTGGGACCTTCGGCATGCCCAGGAGGGACTCTCCAATGAACTGTAGGGCTCCCCCAGCTCTCAGTGAGCCTATATGGCCTGGAGTGGTTCCTTCATGTTTTGCCTTGCTTAACTTTCGTGGAGTTCTGCAGCTTGCCTTTCCTTGCTTGATATGAGAGCAAGAGTTCTCCTTTCTTGACTCTCTTATGGTTTGAACTTCAGGAATGTCTCTTTTCTTCTCTCTTCGCTCCCCCTCTGCCCTCTTAATTTACCCCCTGACTCACTGGGGGTCAAATTTGAACTCCTATAGGGCACCCCCTCCCCCAATTCTCTTTCCTAGATTTGCTTCCTAGATCTTTCTTCATGACTTTTCTCCAAGTCGTTTCTGGCTTGGGATAGTTCTTGAATTGTAGCATCTGGTGCTCCTCCTTTCAAAAACCTGAGTGAGGTGTTGCCCTTGAAAGCAATCATATGGCAAAGCATCTTCACATGTGATGGTTCTTAGGCATACATCTAAGGTGGATTTAAATGTAACATGAATGTGACCAGCCTGTGTTTGCATGCAGCAGCATTGTACAGGATAAGCTGAAATTCGCTGCCAAGTGTACACTTGGAAGCAGCCCAGCCTGGTTTGCTGCTGTGTAATGTGTGAAATGGTTCTGTGGGTGTGCTTAGCAAAATCAGGCAAGCAGGCTGCCTTTGTGGCCTGGTGTTTTTATTTATTATTTATTTATTACATTTCCATGCCACCTAATAGCCAAAACACTCTGGACGGTTCACAAAAATTAAAAAGAGGTTTCAAGGCATCAGTGCTGGCAACCAGCTTTGAATAGAAATATTATCTCCCAGTCACAAACAAGCTTCAAAAATACTTTTTTACTCTGATTACATTAGCAAGACACAAAGGGGTCTCATTTTGTATCAAATTCAGAAAAGTGTCTGCTACATAACAGGTAGCAGAGACGAATGCCATATTCCTGTGACTTTGAGCCCAGTGGGATCCTTTTCGTAAAATACATCTGAATAAGTTTTGCTGTGCCAAAACTTACAACCTGCAGCTGCTGCTACCCTGCCCCTCTAACTCTGAGTAGGGGGATCCCTGAACTAAGCCTGCTAACCTACACTAAATTCTTTGAGGTAAAATACTCACAATGCAGGGGTCACATGGAGTGTTGCAACATGCACAGCATCTTCAGGTGGTCAGAGGAAGAGGTGACCAGAGGGATGAAGGAATAAAGAACCATGTACCCATTGGCTAGGGTGACCAGAAGTGACCACCCAAAAAGTTTGACCAATTAGAGGAATGGCACCTAAGCAGGAAGACGCTCTTTGCACCTTTTAGGGTTAGGAGAGGAAACTGGAAAGTGTTAATTAAAAGGGAGGTGCCTTAATACAGCAGAAAGGTTCTTGTTTTGTGGATCTGGGAGCCCCAGGAAAGACATGCTGTATTCGAAATGGACTCCCGATGCTTGTAGCTCTAAAGGAATATCCACTGAAGGTCAGTTCCGCCTCTCTTTGTGGGTTTTCTTAGTATTGGAGAGTTGGAACAGGAGTCTTCAGGAGTCTTGACTCCAGCGTTCCACCAGAGGTCATGATGGAGCTGAGGAAAAGCTGTGAACTAGGTCAGCAGCCTCATTGGGTCAGAGGTAGCGGGCGTGTTGCTGTAGATGGGGATAATCTGGGAACAGGGCCAGACTCAGGAAGCTGGTTGGAAAGTGAAATCCGGCCGGCTAACTTCTGAACCTGAAGCAGGAACTGCCAGTAGATGGGTCTGGAGTCGCAGGAGTCATGGTCCTCAAGGCAGGCTGGTTGCTTACCTTTTAACCCAGCTGACTCTCCTTATGTTCTTGGAGTTGAGGTAGGTAGCGGAATAAAAGTGGATTTTCACACATGCATGCCACAGGTTTGACCTGAGTTTGCCAATGACTGTAGGTTGAGGAATCAAGCATGACAGCTTGATCCAGAGTGAAAGGATATGAGAGAGGGTGGGGAATAAAAGCCATGGGGTCCTTCTGTGTCAGCTTACCTCACACATCTGGAAGACACTTGGTTGGGAAAGGCTGGCTTAGAGTACACTGGCTAGCTATTATTTGTGGTTGCCACCAAAATCTCCCTTTCCTGCCCTGGGTCCTGGCACATGCAGAGGACTTGGCAGAGAAACAAGCTTAGGTATGAAGAAGGGACGAACCCACAAGGTCCTTTTCCCCACAGCTCTGAAGGGAATTCCTTTCCTGGGCTCCAGAGTGACTGAGAAGTGGGCGGGGCTGGGATTTGTGGGTACTGTGTTAGTGAGCAGGTGAGGGATAGTGGGCGGGGGGGGGGCGGAGTAGCTGTGGTCTACAAAGACAGTCTTAACCTGACCAGACTTCCTGTCCAGGAATTGAATCACATCGAATGTGTGTACCTTAGTCTCAAGGCCAGGAATAGACTAGGGATTCTGTTAGTGTACCGGCTACCCCGCTGCCAATCAGACTCCCTGGTCGAGCTCACGGAACTGGTCTCGGAGCTGGTGTTGGAGTCGCCCAGGCTTTTGGTCCTGGGCGACTTCAACATCCCATTCGAGGCCGGCTTGTCAGGTGCAGCTCGGGAGTTCATGGCATCCATGACAAACATGGGCCTATCCCAGTTGGATTCTGGACCTACACATTCAGCAAGTCACACCCTCGATGCTGTTTTCAGTTCTGAACAGACAGATCTGTGGGCGGAGATGACAAATACCTCTGCATTGTCATGGACAGACCATTTTCTGGTCAGGCTTAGTATCACGGCTACCACCCGCCCCTGCAGGGGTGGCGAACCTATTAAGATGGTCCGCCGTCGAAAACTGATGGATCTCTTGGATTCCAGAAAGCCTTAAAGGGTTCTATGGCTGGTATCATCGACGATCCTGTAGAAGCCCTGGTCAATAGATGGAATCAAGACCTACCTAGGGCTATCGACACGATCGCCCCCAAATGTCCTCTCCGACCCGCTACTAATCGTGTGCCCTGGTATACTGAAGATCTCAGAGTGTTGAAGTGGGAAGGACGACTGGAGTGCCAATGGTGGAAAATTCGACCTCTATCTGACAAGACACGACATAGAGAACATCTTCGTTCCTATGGGGTGGGAATACGTGCAGAGAAGAAAGTTTTCTTCTCTGCACTCATTGCGTCTGCGAATGCATACTGATAGCACCCCGCCCCATGTCTCCAGATGATCTCTCCCAGCGGTTTCATGTAGATGTTAAACAGCATTGGGGATAAGATGGCACCCTGAGGTATGCCACACAACAGCTCCTTCTTTGAGGAGCAACTATCCCCAAGCATCACCATCTGGAACCTGCCCGAGAGGTAGGACCGGAATCACTGAAGCACAGTGCCCCCAATTCCCAATCCCCTCAGGCGTTCCAGAAGGATACCATGGCCGGTTTTGAGCAAGGTGATCGAGAGGACAATTGCTTTTCAACTCCAAGCAGTCTTGGAGCATACAGAGTTTCTAGACCCATTTCAAACCGGCTTCAGGGCAGGATATGGAGTTGAGACTGCTATGGTCACCTTAGTGGATGATCTACGCTTGAGTATTGACATGGGGAGTGTGTCCCTGCTGGTACTTCTGGACCTCTCAGCGGCTTTCGATACCATCGACCATGGTATCCTTCTGGAACGCCTGAGGGGATTGGGAATTGGGGGCACTGTGCTTCAGTGATTCCGGTCCTACCTCTCGGGCAGGTTCCAGATGGTGATGCTTGGGGATAGTTGCTCCTCAAAGAAGGAGCTGTTGTGTGGCATACCTCAGGTTGCCATCTTATCCCCAATGCTTTTTAACATCTACATGAAAATGCTGGGAGAGATCATCTGGAGACATGGGGCGGGGTGCTATCAGTATGCTGATGACACCCAAATATATTTCTCTATGCCTTTGACAACAGCATCAGCTAAGGATAGTGTGTCACCTCTGAATGAATGCTTGGAGGCGATAATGGGCGGGATGAGGAAAAACAAACTGAAGCTGAATCCAGACAAGACGGAGGTGCTTACTGTCAAAGGCCCCAACCTGGGTTTGGAGGTGTGTCAACCTGTTCTGGACGGGGTTACACTCCCCCTGAAAGGCTGTGTTCGCAGCTTTGGGGTGCTCCTGGATCCGTCGCTCAAATTACAGCTCAGATAGATGCGACAACCAGGAGTGCCTACTATCAGCTTCGGCTGATACACCAGCTGCGCCCCTTCCTAGAGTTGGAAGACCTAAAAATGGTAGTGAATGCACTGGTAACTTCGAGGCTCGACTTCTGCAATGCACTGTACATAGGGCTACCTCTGTGCCTAGTCCGGAAACTTCAACTAGCTCAAAATATGGCAGCCAGGTTGGTCACTGGTACACCTAGGGGTGACCATATCACACCAGCTTTAAAATCGCTCCACTGGCTGCCAGTTAGTTTCCGGGCAAAGTACAAAGTGTTGGCTATTACCTTTAAAGCCCTACATGGTTTGGGTCCAGGTTACCTGCAGGATCTCCTTCTCCCATACAATCTGCCCCACACGCTCAGGTCCTCTGGGAAGAATTTACTACAGTCGGCCAAGACTAGGCTGGCAACCGTTACCCACAGGACCTTCTCTTCTGCCGCTCCCAGATTGGAATGACCTGCCGGGAGAGATCCGCCAACTTACCAATCTTCCAGAATTTAAGAGAGCTATAAAGACTGATCTCTTCTGGCAGGCCTACCCAGTTGAATTTTAAGACTTGGTTGATTTTAATAATGTATTTATTTTATATGTTTTTAATTAGTTTATGTATTTTATATGTTTTGCATTGATGTTGTTCCTTGCCTCAATCTGGAGGGAGAGGCGGGTAAGAAATAAATAATAATTATTATTATTATTATTATTGTGCTGTTAGGTCATCTGGCTTGCTGGAGAGCCAGCAAGTGGTTCTGTCAATGCCTTGGTAAGTGATGAATGGAGCTTGTCCCTGGCAGGCTCTGTGCTAGATATGAGAAGTTGACACCAAACATGGAGTTCCATCTGTGGCTTAGAGCTCCATTGTACTTAGCAAAGGGTGGTCCTTAGTGCTGTAGCTGTGGGGGTTCAGCAGCAGGGTTGGAGCAGCACTTGTCACCCAAGAACCCACCTTGTACTGAGTCAAACCCTGGGTCCTCTAGCCTAGTATGGTTCCCATTGACTAGCAGGAGCGGCTCTCCCTTCTGGCTCTCAGGCAGAGCTCCTTCCTAGCCCTACCTGGAGATGCCGGAGATTGAACCTGGAGCCTTCTGTATGGAAAGCAGGGGCTGTACCATTGAATTAGAGGCCTTGCATCAGAGGCTCTTGTAAATGCATCCTCTGGCAGCAGTCCAAGATAGTTCGCCATGAGGCAAAGCGTGGGGGAGGCTACCTCAGGCTGGGAGTGGAAGATACAGACCTGAGGGAAAAGGCCCACTCCACCAGGAAGAACTCCTCAGGAAGGCAAGGAAGTGGCCCAAGGACACGAGAGGGCTTTTGAGTGGGCCCTGTTCATTTCAGGGAAGCTTGCGTGGGTGGACTACCCATTGGATTGTGTCCCCATGTTAGACAGGGGGTAGGTTCACACCACACACTAACCCAGCCTCAATGGTTGAGCATGGGTTGTTGAATCGTGTTGTCTGAATGTAGTGCATTTCCCGTAGGTGGCTTGTTACACCCTGAACAACCCAACAACAAACCATGGTTTCTCAAGATGTTTTGTTCAAGAAAAATAAGCCACACTGCATGGTTAATAGAAAATGCACTGCATTCAGACAACACGATAACCCACGGTTCAACAGCAGCCCACAAACAACCACTGATTGTGGGTTAGTGTATTGTGTGAACCCAGCCAATGTGTAAAAGTGTGTGTGTATTTCCTCATCAGGCACCAGATGGCTGATTCACAATTGGCAAATAAATAAAAAGTGCATTTAGTTACTGTTCTAATTGGTGATGGATTATCTCTCCTTCCTACCCCCTGGTGAAAGCAAGTAGCTAAGTTATGGATCAGGTTGGCCCCTAATAGCCATTTTGCACCAGGGTATGTGCCGCTTCGGTGGGCTTGTTCACAGGCGCTTCAGCCAGCTATAAATGTCGCTCGCAAAGATAGCGCGCACTGCCTATCCTGTGTAGAAGCTGTCATGTGCCCTTCTCACATGTAACGAGCCATGGAAACTTTCATTCAGAGAACTCCTCCCAAAACTTTGATTGTAAGTCAGCCCTGCTCAACTCTGCAGCTCACTGTGCTGACCTTAGTCCAGGCCAGTCTTCCTCAACCTGGAGCCCTCCAGATGCGTTGGACAAAGTTTTGACCTTGATATCCCTAAGGTTCTTGGGTCCAGCATCCCTAAGAGACCACCTCATTCTTCATGGCAGAGTGTTCTGTCAATACCGCCACCAGTCTGCTAAGCTAAGAAAGCAAAATCTAAGAAAAGAACTAGCACACTCTCTCTTGCTGTCTCAGCTTGTGTAACTATGAATTGAAGATAGTGGGGCAGTACCTTTCTTTCCTTCCTTTGATGCTTCAGGTGGGTCTGCAGCATAAAACAATTCTGTTTCTTGTACCCCCCCAGCCCCTCCCTCCAACGTTCCGTGTACAGAGTTCTGAACAGCTCTTGTCTTTCTTTCAGCGTTCCTGTTTTAGGAGCTTCCTCAATTTCGGTGGAAACTGGGTGGCCCAAACCAGGCCTGGCCGTGGTGCAATATGAACACCTTGAAGCGGAGCTGCACGCAAGCTTGGCCGGAGGAGGAGGGCGACCGGGAGCACGGCCTCTACAGTTTGCACCGCATGTTCGACATTGTGGGCACCCACCTGACCCACCGGGACGTCCGGGTGCTGTCTTTCCTCTTCGTGGACGTCATCGACGACTACGAAAGGGGGATGATCCGCAGTGGTCGGGACTTCCTCCTGGCGCTGGAGAGGCAGGGCCGCTGCGATGAGACCAACTTCCGCCAGGTGCTACAGCTGCTGAGGATCATCACCCGCCACGACTTGCTGCCCTATGTCACTTTGAAGAGGAGGAAGGCTGGTAGGTGGCCTTTGGCTTGGGCTTTTGAAGGTGGGTGTGCGCCCCTGATCCTGGAGTACCCTCCTTCTTTTACCAGCTGGGTTAAGAACACCTTGTCCAGAGGTGCCATAGAGGGCTCGCAAACAGACTGTGAAAGTGACCTTCCTTTGTTGATGCTTAGTATGCTGCCTCTGAACATTTTGCGCTCCTGGCTAATCATCAGGGCTTGATCTATCCTCCATAGGCATCTTAATTGCCCTTGCTGACCAGACCAAATGTCCATAGAATAATAGAATAGCAGAAAGGGGCCTATAAGGCCATCGGGTCCAACCCCCTGCTCAGTGCTGGAATCCACCTTAAAGCATCCCTGACAGATGGTTGTCCAGCTGCCTCTTGAATGCTTCTAGTGCGGGAGAGCCCATGACCTCCCTAGGCAATTGGTTTCATTGTCATACTGATCTAACAGTCAGGAAGGTTGATAGAGAATATAGCTGCAAGAGAACATTGTGCATGTGGTAGGATAGGGTTGGCAAAAGGTACAGCCAGCAGATGGTATGATCATAGAATCATAGAATAGTAGAGTTGGAAGGGGCCTACAAGACCATCGAGTCCAACCCCCTGCTCAATATAAGAATCCACCTTAAAGCAACCCTGACGGATGGCTGTCCAGCTGCCTAAGTCATTGTCATACTACTCTAACAGTCAGGACGTTTTTCCTGTTGTCCAGCTGGAATCTGGCTTCCTGTAACTTGAGCCCATGATTCCGCGTCCTGCACTCTGGGATGATTGCCACTTCCAACCCTACGATTATATGATTCTATGAACCTGGGTCCCCCCCACAGCCCTAATCTGCCACTCCACCTGCTTGGCCGCTGACGTCCGTTTCTGTTCAGATTTAGAGGCCCTTGCAGCTGTAGCAGGCAACCAGTGGGGAAACTTTGCAGTACGAATAGTTTGCCCCTGAGTGCTGCAGGCTGATTGGCAAGCTGCCCTTCCTCTGCCCTTGCTAATGATTGACACCATAATGCTGGGGTCTACCAAGTGGTGCCAGTGAGCGCCAGTGTGCCAACGGAAACCTCTCTTGGTGTGCACCAGGTTCCATGCCACTCCTGTTTGTTTGTTTTAATTTTATTAAGTGTTTTCTGATTAAAACATTTTTTTAACTAGAGGCTGGCTTGCCGTAAGGCAAAGCTCTGGCCTCTAGCGCCTTTTTTATTTGGGTTCAAAAGAGTGGTTTTTTTGTTTCATAGCTCAGTCCTCACCTCTGCTGTGTAATCAGGTTCTTGGCCAGTTATTTTTCTTTTAGCCTCACCAGTTTGGCTTCTTGGAAATGAGTGTCCTGTGACCAGCCATGGCAGCCGTTGTGAGAGTGCCTACAACGTTCAATCAAAACCCCAGATTTGTCCACTGACCCAAGAAGGTTGTGGACTCCTACCGTAACTAATCTTTTTTTTAAAAAAAAAAGATACAGTGCCGTCTACACGGTGGCATTCTCGGAATCGTTGGCCGCCATCAAATAATAGGCAACCACTGGACCAGTGTATCAACCTTGGGTCAGCCAGGTGCTTCTGGGAAACTCATGAGCAAGAGGGGAAGGTGGTGGCCTGCCCCTGCCATGGGTGGCCACAGCACTGGCTCATCTGGGCTGATCACCACTCTATGCGGAACTTCCATTGTTAACTCCCATGTTTGTTTGCATCATTTATAAACCACTCTACAACTTAAAAAAAAGATTTCGAGCAATGAACAGTCAACTGTTTGTGTGTCTGGTGGAGGTGGAAGGAGATGCGAATATATATATATACACACACACGGTGGATTTGATTTAAATCACGATTTAAATCACTACTCAGAAAGACTCGATTTAATCATGTGACTTCCCCCCCAAGTGCACTCTTCCTCGCTATAAGCTTAATACATATTTTACACAACTCAGGGGTACCAAAGACTCATTCTTGCTTGCATAATCTTAATATTTACAAGCAAATGCAGGTTTCATTTTTAGCTTCTTGTGCAGATCTATTTCACTCCCAACAATCTATTCATTGATTTTTTTGAAACTTAGCATTTAAGAGGTAAGGGGTTGATTCTGTGTACACAGATTTGCAAAGGAACAATGGGATTGTGATCTCTGCAGACGCAAATTCACAGTTTTGAGAACTGTAAAACCAAGCATTTGTGATAATATCTTCTAGATAGAAAAATTGCCCAATAATCTTACAGAAACCTCTGGATGAGCATGACATTGTGAATGGATTAATGGAATTCATTTATCAAAAAATTTAAACACTGCATGAATATACAGCCTCATGCTACATAATTAAAAACTAATCCTTATTTTGTGATGAATAACCTTTGGACTATAATGTATCTTAAATAGAAAACTATTTTAGATTTTTCCTCAAAAAGCATTTTATTTAAATAATTCGATTTAATTTTTTTAAAAAATCATTGATTTTTATCCACCACACGTGTGTGTGTGTCTGTCTGTCTGTCTGTCTGTCTGTCTGTCTTAAAATCATGTTAACCAATGAAACCATGGCTGATCATGCAAGAAAAGCTTGTTTAAATAAAAATGTCTTTGGCACATGCTGAAAACAAAGCCATGTTGGTGCCTGCCTGATAGCAGCTGGCAGGGAACTTCACAGAGAGCAAGCCAATACACTAAAAGCTCTACTCCAGGTGGAGAACAAACGGATCTCAGGTTCATGTGGAATCACCACCAGCATCTCATCCAAAGGCCTCAGTGACTGAGTAGGCTGATACGGGAGATACCTTGGCCCCACGCTGTTTGGAGCTTTATACACCAATAACAGCACCTGAAACCTGGCCTAGTAGCAATTAGGCAGCTCATGCAATTCCCTCATCGAAGGTGAGCCCCCGACAACAGCTGGGCTACTGCATTTTGCACTAATAGCAACTGCTGGGCCAACCTTAAGGGCAGCCCCAGATAGAGCTTGTTGCAGTAATCCAGTCTTGAGGTTACTAGTGCCTTCGACCAAAACCGTTTGTTTGAAGCCATTTGCTACAAATGTTTTCAGTTTAAGCAATCTGAGGATTGCTTAAGCTGAAGTTGTTTTGGACTACAAATCGCATAATGTCCAGTCAGCAGGGCCAATGATCGGAGAATATGGGAATTGAAGTCCAAAACATCTGGAGGTCACCAGGTTGCCTACCTCAGCTTAGTGTTGAGAAATCCCTCCTACATTAAGTGATTGACTTCTGGATCTGACAAGAAGCAAGAGCTCTGGCATTTGGGACTTCTGGAATCCTGCTTCCACCAGGCAGGGAGCCCATGTGTGCCTGGTCCATCTTCAAATTTGATTTAAAAAAGAATAAAATGTTGGCTTCCCCTTCCAGTTTGTTTCTGTCCCTTAAGGGAAGCTTCCAAACGGAGTTTTAAAAAGGCATCTAGGTAAATTATTTGTCCCTTTCTTTCCAAACGCCAGCCCTTTATCCTATTCTACACACGCACACACATACTCCTTTAAGTTCTCTGTTTGGCCCTTGCAAGCCAGGGTTCAAATCCATCCTCTTCTAGTGTTCACCCAAGATCTGTTCTCCTCTTTCTCTTGTCGACACCCTGCCGGTTCACACACGTCCCTCCTTTCTCTTGCAGTGTGTCCGGATCTTGTAGACAAGTACCTAGAAGAGACTTCCATTCGCTACGTGACACCGCGAGCCCACAGCAGCCCAGAGCACGTACCTACCCACCAACACAAATCCGGTGAGAAGCCTTGGGCAGGCAAGCACCAGGCCCCTTGACCAAGCTTGCTTGCTTCCATGAGAGCTGTCTTGTCCTCCCTTCGAGGGTGCCTGTGTTTTGGGCATTCCTGCCCACTGCATTTCATTCTGGCATTTCTGGCCTCAAAAGAAATAAAGAACTAACATTTGGGATAACTTCACTGCCTGGTTGCCCTAAAGGGAGTCCTTACTGGCCACAGGCACTTGATTGGTTGACAAGCCTGATTTCTGCATCCCTTGCAGAACCAGAGCTCTGGATGAGGACAGGAGGGGTCTTTCCCAGCCCTGCAATCTGTTTAGCTCTGGTGACAGCAAGCCTGTGGTGCTTGGTGCTTACAGTATCTTTGTATTCTTGGAAAGTTGCTTCTCTTCATGAAAGCAGAAAATGTCTTTAAGGACAGAAGCCTTGTCTGCTGAGAATTCTGAAATGAAACTATAAGGAATGGGGGATGGGTGCGTCTCCAGTGACCAGTGAGGCTCTTAAATGTTCTCTGTCATTTCTCCAAAGAGTCTTGTCAAACTTAGATTCCAAAATACAAGAACTAGGATGTGGGTGGACAGTATATTTACTGTTCAATACTTTCATTTTATCCCACCCTTTCTCCAAGGTGCTTAGTATAATGGTCCGGTTCACACATAGAGCTAACCCATGGTTTATTTAACCCATGACTTGTTGCCCTACCCAGGGTTTGTCTGGAAGATGATCAACTACATTTTGTTTTCTCAATCCCGGGTTGTTTGTTTGTTTCTTTCCTCCTTTGCTTGCTCCCTCCCTGTATCCCAAAAGTCCTTGAGATCCTGTAGTATTCACTTGTAGAGGGCTGGTCGTTTTTTTTACAGTTCTTGCCCATCAACTCTGTAGCCTGGTGAAACAAACCACAGATTCCACATTCTGGGTTCATAGATAATGACAATCAATAGTTTAAAGAACCCAGAGTTTGCAACCCAACAATAAACCATGTCTTCTTTTTCAGGGTTGTTCATCGTTAACAAAACGTGGTTTGTTACTGCACATATTGTTAGTTCACACATCACGGCAGCCCAGAACACAACAACCCATACCATGGGTTAGTGTTATGTGTGAACTGATAGCTTAGGCTAAGAGATGGCAATTAGCCCCAAGGTCACTCTGTAAGTTTTGCGGCTGAGCAGGGATTTGAATTCAGGTCTTGCTGGCCAAAGTCTAACACTCTGTTTGCCGCACTACGTTGGCACAGCCAGGAAAGACAAGAGTATCAGATAAGCATATGAGATTGTAGAGTCTTCGAAGTAGTGGTGGTTACTCACGTCGCTGATTCTGGGCAGGGGTTCTCTCATCTGAAATTTTATTTGATCAGATCATTTTCATTTCATTTATTTTCACTTAATACATTTCTATACTGTCCAACAGCTAAAGTTCTCTGGGCAGTTTACAAAGATAAACCCTTAAAACTGCAATAAAATAACGTCATACTAAAAAAAAGACTTTTTACATCCTTTTTTTTTTTTTTTTACCAATCAGCAATAAGAAATCAGAGAAACCTGTTAAAAACCCCATCATATTTATTCATATATTTGCAGCATTCATATACCGCTCCACGTCTAAACAGAATCCACTGCAGTGCACAGTAAAAGATAAAAGAAATAAAACACAATCTTAAAAGGTTTAAAAACAAACAAACAAAAAACCCTGAATACCACTAAAAGCCATGACCTGTCAATCAGGGAAGGCTGGTTGGAATACAAATGTCCTCAGCAGGCACCACAAACAAAACAATGTTGCTGCCTGTCTGACACCCAGAGGCAGGGAGTTCCACAGAAAGGAACTACCACTGATTCCAAGCAGGCCGTAGAGCCACGTGGAACCACTAGGAGCGCCTCAGTGATGGCCTCAGTGACCGGGCAGGTTGGTAAGGGAGAAGGCTCTCTTTTTCTCAAGTATCCTGTTCCCTAGTTGTTAGGGCTTTCTACATTAGTAATAAAACCTTAAAATCTAGCCCGGTAGCAAATGAGCAGCCAGTTTAGTTCCTCATCTGTGGAGTTACATGCTGAAAAGGGGCAGCTCCTGACAGTAGCTGAGCTGCTGCGTTCTGCACTAACTGTGGTGTCTGGGCCAGCCTTAAGGACAGTCCCACATACAGTGCATTGTCATAATCCAGCCTTGAGGTTACTAGTGCCTGTGCCACGGTAACCAAGCTACCCCTGTCCAGGAGAGGCCGTAGCTGGTAAAGAGCCATGGCTACTTGGGCCTCCAGCGACAGTGATGGATCCAGGAATACCCCCAGACTATGAATCTGATCTTTCAGAGCAAGTGCAACCGCACCAGAACAGGCAGTGAGCCTATCACCCGGACCTGAGAACCACTTACCCACAGGGCTTTTGTCTTGCCAGGATTCAGTTTCATTTTATTGGCCCTCATCCAGCCCATCACTGAGTGTGATCCAGGACTTGCACAGTCTCACTTGATTCAGATGTCACAAGGAGACAGAGTTGCATGTGATCAGCACACTGATGACAGTGGGCTCCAAATCCCCTAACGGCCGCTCCCAGCTGCTTTATACAGACGTTGAACGACCTTGGGGTGAAGATGGGGCCCTTCAGGACCCCATAGCTTAATTGCCAAAAGGCCGAGGAATAGTCACCCAATGTTACTTTCTGGAATCAGCCCCGCAGGGAGGACTGGAACCACTATAACACAGCGCCTCTTATGACCAACACATGGAGCCGATCCAAGAGGATACTATGGTCGATGGCATCAAAAGCTGATGAGAGATCAAGCAGAATTAACAGGGTTGCGCTCCCCCTCTCCCTTTGATCATGCGTCATCAAATACCTGGAAGTAGAGGAAAGTCTTAACCTGGTGCCAAAAAGATGGTGGTGTTGGTGCAAGTTGACCTCACTGGGGAGGATGTTGCATAATTGGGCCACCACCGTGAAGCCTCCTCCCCCCGTTCACAGAATTTGGCTTCCCAAATTATGTTATTAAATAAATTAGATCCTCTACAATGATCTAGCTACAAAAGTACATACTACAAATAATGACTGTGGCTCAGCGTTCTTTGTCTTTCAACATAATAAGAAAATTAACTTCATCCCTCTAAATTTGGGGGATGGTTAATTTCCTGCTCAGGGTCTTGGAACATTCACGTCACCATAATTGCTATATTGTTCTTGAAGCATTAAAAATAATGGGACAGCTGCCCTGCTTTAAAAAAAAAAGAAATAGATTATTTTAAATTCTGCTTTTTACCACAAGGACTCCAGTGTAGTTTATAAATCTTTAGTAAAATACCACAACATTTGTAAGTCATTAGAAATCACTAACAAGAACCAGCCATAGCCAGAGTAAAGTCTGGCAAATACCAACAAACGCTTATCAGAAAAGTCAAGGTTCTGCCTGGCACCTGGTGGATCAGTCTAGGGAGTGAGTTCTGCAACCAGGGGGCCACCACAACAGAGTCCCCAGTCTTTGCTAGCCACCCATCTCCTGTCTGAAGGTGGGAGCAGGCGATCCTTTAGATTCAGCAGAAGCAAAATGAGGGGAGGCAGCATCAATTCAAAACCCAAGTGTTTGCTTTTGGTTTTGTGGATCCTTGAGACACACCTGTCCCAGACCACTTAGGTCTCTGTTCCCAAATGCAATAAAATGTTTGACTGACAAGCTGGCAAATTTCTCGAAGCGCTGGTGAGTGCGGCCAGCACTGTTGGTCCCAGTGGATTCTTTTGTACAGCAGGAGTTTGTGTTTAATTTTGCTACTTCTGATAAGCTTAATATGGGTCTGATCTCTGAACAAGCCCTTAAAAAAAACTTAAGAAAATGAATTTGAGATTATAAGAAACATTGTAAACTATTCATGCTGTTAAGGCCATCTCCTCCAAGCTGATGTGTTGGACTACAACCTCCATCATCCCTCGCCATTGGACATGCTAACTGGGGCTGTTGGGAGTTGGAAGTCTAAAGCACCTAGAGGATGCCAGGTTGGGGGCAGCTGCGTCAATGAGATCGCAAGAGTTTTCCAGGCGTTTGACCTGGGAGTAAACAAAAATGTCCTCGGTGTGGGAGAAGGGCTGGAAATGGGGGCGTCCCCTATGTAAACCACCCTGAGCTCCTGGAGGGGAGGACGGGGACGCAAATGCGATGACACTTCAACCTCCATTGAGGATTGAGCGAGTTCCAGCGATTCAGCTGCCTTGCTCTGAGAACCGCTTGGGGTCACTTATGAAGCAGGAGTTAGGTTTGTACCTAAATACGTGGTGGCTGTTAGGCCTCGCTTCTTAGCTGTGACATTTGTCCCCTCCAGTGCCTCCCCACCATCCACTGGTCTGCTGTTCCTCTTCGGGACCCCAGATCTGTACCAAGCGATCTGGCAGAAAAAGAGCCTTCCTCAGTAACCAGCAGAAAAGGAGGAAGTCAGTGACGCCAGATCCAAAAGACAAACAGACGTGCGGTAAGGTTCCTGGTGGCTGGGGCCTTGGACATCCCGGCTCCCTCCAGCTGTTGAAGGTTTTAATCCAAGGCCCAGGACGCTCCCAGATCCCCAGGCCTCTCCATGCTGGGGGAGAAATGGGAGCCACATTTCACTGATGGCCCTGCGTAACTTTAGAGCTTAGCAGCTGGTGGCCCCTAGCCCAAGCCCCCCGCCCCCCCCCCCCCCCGTATTGCAAAGAAGGGCATGGAAGAGCAATGGGACTTTGCAGCAGGCAGTATTGGGAGGGAAGGCTTGGCCCACCTCACTCCCATGCCAGGTTGTGCCTTCGACGGATGTAGTTGCTGACCTGGGCCCTACTCTGCCCTCCCCCACTTCGATGGCAGTGCAAGCAGAATGCCTCGTAATCCAATAATACTAAAGCGTTTAAGGCAAAGAATGGGCTGGTTTGGTCAGATGAACGTGTGGAATTTTAATGGGGAGTGGCCCACTGCTTCCTGGTTTCTGTTGCCCTCTCAGGGTGGCCCCCGTTACAGCTGCAGCCACAACTGGGAGCATCAGCTTAGCGGGGCATCTCTAGAGTTGGCAACTCTAGCCCGGCCCCCTGCCTACATGCCCCAAATCCTTTGGCCACCCCATTTGCTTGACCATCCTCGCTAGGACTCCCTTCCCCATATTGTACGGTTTCTCCTAATTCTGAGCCTTCATTGACCTCTGTCCCCCACCCCCACCCTGCGCCTTCTCCTCCAGGCCTCCATCTCTGCCTACTTTTCTTCCACGTTCCCCTTTCTCCACCCAGTGCCCATTCTGCACTCTTTCATCAGCCTCCTGGCCTTTGAGTTCTTTGCCCCTCAGCTCCAATACCTCCCTGGGCCTCTTCCCTGTACTTGGCCGACTTTGGGGGGGAGGGGGGAGCTTTTCCATCTAAGCCAAACTGACAACTTCCCCCTCCCCTGTAGAAGCTGCCCTGCAAGACTGCCTTTTGCCTGAGCAGCTCCCTTCGCCCGAGCTCAGCTGCCTGGCGTTGGAGGCTTCACTGCCCCAAGTGCAGGACAGGCTGTAAGGCCTGGTTCCAAGACCACACTGGACGCTTGCGCTCAAAGCTTTTGCGCCGGCCATTTTGAGCAGACGCCTCTAACGTGCCTTCGTGCGTGTTCCCTTCCAGACATCCGCCTCCGAGTCCGAGCGGAGTATTGTCAGCACGAAACGGCCCTGGAGGGCAACGTCTTCTCCAACAAGCAGGACCCGCTGGAGCGTCAGTTTGAGCGCTTCAGCCAGGCCAACACCATCTTGAAATCCCGGGACCTGGGCTCGATCATCTGTGACATAAAGTTCTCCGAGCTGACTTACCTCGATGCTTTCTGGCGCGACTACATCAATGGATCGCTGCTGGAGGCCCTGAAGGGGGTCTTCATCACGGACTCCCTTAAGCAAGCGGTGGGCCACGAGGCCATCAAGCTCCTGGTCAACGTGGACGAAGAAGACTACGAAGTGGGCCGCCAGAAACTCCTGAGGAACTTGATGCTCCAGACGGCACCTTGAACCTGCCTGTGGTTGTTCCCGCCCCCCTCCTCTGGCTCTCCTGTGGATGGATTTGTTTTTCCTTAAAAAAAAGAGAGAGAGAGAGAGAGAGAGAGAGAGGAAAAAAATGTCTCAAAGGGATGAAACCTCGAGTTCCTGCCATGTACTGAGTAACTGTAACACCTGCTTCAATGTGAGGATCCAGTGCTACAGTTGGTTTTTCTTTTTCTGCCCGTTGGGAACTGGAACAGGAGACAGGGAAAATCCCAAGAGGTCTGTCCTGTGGCCCCCGCTGGCAAGGTAGACTGAGGGCCCCTGGCCCTGTAGGTCAGCGCAGCACCTTTGATCACTGATAAGATGCTCTTTGGTACCTGTCGTCCTTCCTGACCATATTCTCTCTTGTGCTGTCAACTTCTTTCTTTCTCTGTCTCTCTCTCTCTCTCTCTCTCTCTCTCTCTCTCTCTCTCTCTTTTTTAACTGTTTCCAAAAATTAGGCTGTCCTGTGGTGCGCTATTGCCCCCCAAAAGGTCTAGACAGGTGTGGTGAGGTCCAGAAGGCAAGACTTATCCCTTTATATTAAAAAAAGAAAAAACAGAAAAAAGCAAACCTAAACATTGCTGTTCTTGTGACAGGAAACATCTTGTGCCAGTATTTCTTCTCTCTGAAGCTGTGAGTTTGTGGGCGGGCGAAGGGTTTGGTGTCTCAGGACAGAAACGGGGAAAGTGCGCCTGCACCTTGGCCAGATCCAACACCCTCCCCCCCCCCCCCCCGCACTATGTAGCAATGTCCTCAAAGCTGCTCCGAGTCCTGCCGGTTGGATTTCGGAGCTGTTATGCAATTGAGTTGGGTCGGGGTGTGGATGGTAGGGTCCCTTACCTGGAGCACCTTGAGGCCTGAGCGTGAGGGATGAAAAAGGCATTTCGGCCTTGGCTGCTGCTGCTGCTGCTCTCAAATCCACTTCTGGAAGATAGTTCCCGTGTGTGTGTGTGTGTGTGTGTGTGTGTGTGTGTGTGTGTATGAGTCAGAGAAAGGTGGGCTTTCTTTGGCTTCGGAGCTGCCTCTGAGCCCACCTAGCTAGCTGAACTGAAAACGGCTGAAAACGGCCCTCTGGTGCTCTCCCTTGCCCCCCCCCCCAACCGTGTCCTGAGTGGAGAGAGTTGCCAGACCCCCCCCCCCCCCCTCTGATCCACTGTGTGTGCCTTTCCCTCAACTGACAGTCGAGGGAGCGCCTGCCTCCAAAGACGACAGAGAAAGGGATACTCTTTGGGGTCTGCTCTCTCCTCTCAGAGACTGCAGTTAGCCCACGGGCAGCCCCATCCACTGAGGAGAGGCTGTTGGTGGTACCAGGGTGTGGGGTGGAGTTGTTAGGGCTGCACCATGTGTGAATGGTCATGGGAGAGCGAAGCCCCAAGGACAAGGAGGCCCCGTCTACCAACGTCACCCCTGCTCCGCGTGTGGCCAAGCCTGCGAACCCTCTCAGCTCTTCCTCACTTGCTGGATTGGTCTGTTCTTTCCAGGGCCATATTCTTCAATTTCTGGACTTGAGATTAGCTCTAGGCTGCCCCCTCCACCCCCGCTGAAGGCTCCAAAACAGGGAAGTTCCTATAGAAAGCCCGCTTTGCAAAAAAAAAGAGGAAAAAAAGAAAAAGGGCCCGGGAGGGTTGTGTGAGAGAGCGTAATTGGCTCTTGCTTTCATTCCAGTGGTGTTGAGCACCACAGCGTTCGCCTTCCACGTGTCGTCTTATCTTGAGCAAGCCTTTTGGAGCTGCTGGGACAAAGCTTCAGGCCGAATGTTCCCAGTGCAGGGCTGAAAGCAGAGTGTTCTGGGGTGGAGCCCTGGTGGCTCATGGGAAGGGTGTCAAAATGCTGTGTTACGTTTTGGTAACCCTGCGACAGGAGATGGGGCTGCCTCTCTGTACGCACCTGTACCCTTTCCCCCCAAAACTATCCGTAGGGCCTCGGGCTGATCAAGCTATACTCCACTGACTGACTGCTCCGGGAGGTACCTTTGGACTTCTTTGGGCCCCATTAATGGGAAAAGTACCAATACTTTGTTAAAAATAAACTCAACAAGCTTTGGAGGGGACAAGGAGTGTTCAAGCATCCAAGTCAATCTTCATAAAGGGATTGTTTTTCTTTTCTTACTTTAAGAAACCAGCCGTGCTCCCAAACGTATCTTCCTGTTGGGTGCTTCTGTTTGAGCACATTCAAGAATGGGGACGCCTCAGCAAGCAATCGCCTTGCATCTCCTTTGGGATGGCTGTTCCATCCCCTGCCCCTACCCCTTTGGGCAAGATCTTTTGTTAGTCAACGGGCATATATTAGTTTTCACACTTGAGACAAATGAATTTGTTTTACGGTTCTTCTGTTCTCTCTCCCCACAACATCTTGTTTTCTGTGAGTTTCTAGAAAAAGCAAAAAAAAAGTTGCTTTTTAAAAAAGCCTAATCTATAAAAGTAACCAACAGAGGTTCGGCTAGCTGTCCATTTGATGAGCCGCATTCATGCATAGTGAGTATTCAAACACGTCGCTCAACTTTCCCCAGCCTAGTGCCCTCGAGATGTATTGGACTGTGGCTCCTATCATTCCCAGCCAGCATGGTCCATGCGCCACACTGTCTGGGAATGATTGGAGCTGTGGTCCAACACAGCTGGAAGGAACCAGTTTGGGCAGGCAGATGTGCTCCAGGTGCAGCCTGAAAGGGTGGCGGTCCAGAGAAAGCTGTGCCACTTGCCCCTGCTGGTTGCAGACCACAAGCCCTGAGCCCATCTCAATGCCCAGCAAACGGATGCCCGGTTCAGTCCCACTGGGTGCGTGAGCATCCCCATGCCTTTGAATGCTCTGCAGAGGGTCTCAGCAAAGTATGCAAAAGTCCAGCCCGGCCTCGCCCCTTTGCGCACCCACACAAACAAACAGTTACTTCCTGTTATTTCAAGACAATTCGGGCACAAATTTGTGTAAAATCTGTGACTTCTGTATTTTTTTTAAAAAAGGAACTGCCAGTGTAACTGGTCAATAATCCCAGTGTAGCTTTGTTTTCCTCAAAAAAAAAAAGATAATTAAAAAAAAAATCTTCTGCCTTGTATTGTTGCTGCTGTTGTGGGGGGAAATCTGTGCTTTTGCTCACCTGCAACTGTTGTATGTACATGAGGCAAGTCTTTTTTAGAGTCTTGCTGAAGTGGACTGGGTGCAGAAGATATTTCTGATTACAAGGCATGTCCAGTTTTTCTGCAGGTTGCCCAGAGCAAACTCACAACAGTCTCGTGGCACCTGAGAGATTCCGTGGGGCATCCATTTCTGTGCCCAGTTTCCTTGTATGTGTACGTATCTCAGCTTTGCACAGAAATGTCACCGATCTACTGTGCTGGTTGCCTTCCGTGGCCTTTTCACTGAACTGTTTAGTCATCCTCCCCTTATGTACCTGTGTGTATAAATTGTAATCTGCCGACTGAGAAGAACGCTTCATGCACCCAATGAAGTGGGCTTTAGTCAAAGAAGCTTCATGCCTTGATACAAATACGTTTAATCTTTCAGGGGCTGCAAGACTTATTTCAGTTTTTTCCTGTAAGTTGTTCTAACTGAAGGCCTGCCGGGGGTCCCCATAGGACCACATCCATTTCCCCAAACACCAATGATCTTTGATTTTTACTCCATTCGAAAAGGTTGGAATTCCCCGTGCTTTTGCCCTCAGTCCCACTCACCACTCGAAAACAGAATTTTACCCTCTTGATGAAAGGGCTACTGAGTCCCTGTTCTAACTGGTTAAAAAGGGTTTTGGTAGTGGCTCTGGTGGTAGGAAAATAAAGCAGGTGTGGAGCGATACTCAGCTGAAGCCGTACTTCTGTTCTTTAGGGTCAATTGATTTTTAATAGAGGCCATTTAGATGTCATTTAAGTCTGCAAGGAAGAGACTGATTTAAGTCAAGATTCCCCATTGGTAACCCTTCAAACGTTTCCTAAACGTCGTCATTTACAGAGAAAGGCCTCCTTCAGCTCAGTGTATCCAGTGAAGACATCGATTCCTTTTTGAGATTAACTGTAGGGCTACCGTGCCTATATTTGGATTATTATAAACCCTGGAGAGTAGTTGGTGGCCAGCAGCCTCTCCACCTGGGCCACCAGCAATTCCATTCAGCCCCTTTTTGCCATGATGCCACCTAGGTCATGCTTGTCTGTACAGCCCTCAGGTTAAGGCTGTTTGAAGAGTGATTACCTGGATGCAAAGATGCAGCTGCCTGGAAATTTATTGTTTTATTTATTTAATGTATTCTTGAATTGATCCCTCTTCAATGAGTGCTTGAGCCGATTTACAATAAAACCATAAAAAAAAATAAAGTATGATTCAAAACAAAACAGTACGAAAAGCTAAATGGATAAAATTCATTACCAAAACACAGGTTTGGGAACCCTCTAAAAACAAGGAGTGTCATTAATCAGTAAAAGTTTTGCAGGATAACTTTTACCAGCTGTCTAAAGGCCAGTAATGAGGGAATCTAGCCTCCTTTGGGAGTGAGTTCCACAACTGTGCTGCCTGCACATCTGTTTTTTAAAAGGACACGTTTCTAGATGTGGTTGCAAAAAATGTGAGCAAAGCTGCCTCAGGAGACCTGCTGAATAAGTTTTTCACTGGCGAAGGTCAGGGTGTGAGGGCCCTAACCTCTCCCTGTCACTACCAAAAGTGCAGAAAACGGCAAATGAAGAGACTGTATACATTTGCACCCAGTGTACCAGTTTCAATTTTTTGCTTTTAGCACCAGAGAACTGTAACTTTTGAATGTAAAGTCCCCCCTCATCTGTCTTAAGGGTTAGAACATTATTTTGCCAAGTGAAACCTGGGTTCTGCGCCCAATACCTGCCTAGAAATAAAGTACGAAGGAAGGACAGGCGTACAGTGGTAACAAATATATTTAGGCGAAAAGTGATACATTGGAGCCTGTCTGCGCCAAGTGCACTTCAACTAAAGGAGTCTAGGACCAGGTATAAGCTGAGGATAAATCTGGATCGGTGTGTTCACCTTTTAGCGGGGGGCTCAGCCAAAGCGTTTTCCTGACGCAGACGGGACAGGAGATGTGTGTGTCATTCCCGCTGATCACCCTCCCCAAGGCGTACTGCTGGGCCACCAAATCAGTTGTGCCGCTGTGAATCTGCTTTGGTCTGTGGCAGAGGGGGCTTCTGCACTCCTTTTCTCCCCCCCCCCCCCACCGCTTGGCATGTCCCCACCTCCTGACTGTGGAGGAGAACGCAGCAGCCTTGGCATGACATGTAAACAAGTCAAGGGTATGGGCTCTCCCTCCAAGCATGCCCTACCCAGCCATAGAGGTCAGTCCGGCGGTGGCCACTGATGGGCATCTCCTGCCGGACCTGGTGCAGGTAGGCGAGGTCGATCTCTGCATAACACAGGCCTGGCCCCTCGTGGCACTGGGCGACAACGCTGCCCCAGGGGTCCACCACCATGGCGTGGCCATAGGAGGTGCGGCATTCATGGTGCTTGCCTGTTTGCGCAGCCGCTACCACGTAGCACTGGGTCTCGATGGCCCTCGCTCGCAGCAGCACCTGAAGAGGAAGGAGTGCAAAGAGTCAGATCCCCCCAGCGTGTCCCCACTGGGATTGCAAACTTCCACTTTCATAAAGTTCTAGAATGTTGAGCTGAAGGCCTTTGAGCATGTGAAAAGTGCCTTTTTCAGGTAGGAGAAGGTACCAAATAGGCTTTTTGTTTTTAAGGACGAGGTGACTGAGGAGGTGTAAAGTGTCTTGTGAAGGAATCATAGAATATTAGAGTTGGAAGAGGCCTCTAAGGCCATCGAGTCCAATCTCCTGAGTGTAGGAATCCACCTTACAGCATCCCTGACAGAGGGCTGTCCAGCTGCCTCTTGAAGGCCTCTAGCATGGGAGAGCCACGACCTCCCTAGGTCATTGGTTCCATTGTTGTGCTGCTCTAACAGTCAGGGAGTTTTTCCTGATGTCCCGCCGGAATCTGGCTTCCTGTAACTTGAGCCCATTATTCCGCATCCTGCACTCGGGGGCTGACGGAGAAGAGATCCTGGACCCTCCTCTGTGTGACAACCTTTCAAGTATTCAAAGAGTACTATTATGTCTACTGCTTCTAAACTGTGAGCTGTAGCTGAATTGAACACAGCATCTCTGGTTACAAGGCTCCGGGGAAAGGCCCACGTCTGGGTCTTCAGGAGAGCTGCAACCAGTCAGAACTGAACGCCCTGGGCCACCCGGGCGAAGCCTCAGTACAAGGCAGCTTCATAGGGCCGAAAGCTACAGTTGGGTTGAACATGTTGCAAGTGCCTCTCCTCCTAAAGGAGAGACACTTGTTTGAGAAACAGATGCTCAGTGAGTGCACACATGCAGCGTTCACTGCCCTCTGCAAGGGGACATTTTTGCCCTTTACAAAATAAAACATCACATGAACCTACAGAAGTGTTGGACTACAACTCCCAGTATCCTCCAGCCAACAGAGCTGGGAGGGCCCCAGGCTGGGCAAGACTGTTCTAGAAAGAAGAGCAGTAACAAAAGGAGACGCCTGGAGCGTGCAATTTGCCCTTGGGACCTGCAGCCCTGTTCTCATCCCACCACCACCCCGCAGCTCGGAGAAGTTGCTACCAGTTTCAGTATTGTTATCATGGCGATGGACTGAAACCAGTCCTGTATTGTACATTGGGGCAGGCAGAAGTCCATATGTTTTGGACTTCATCTCCCAGAAGCTCCTGCCAGCATGGCCATGGTCAGGAATGCTGGGAGACGGGCATCCAAAACATCTGGAGATCTACTTCCTGCCCACTCCTGTTGTACAGGAGTGTTTAACAAATTGCACATTGAAAGGGGAGGAATGGAAGGCACTAATTTCCTGCCCCAAAGAGGAGCATCCATGCGCTAACCCCACAGCCTTCGCTAACCTGGTGCTCTCCAGAGGGTTTGGACTGCAACTCCCATCAGGCCCAGCCAGCATGGCCCATTGTCAGGAATGCTGAGAATTGTGTCCCAAAACCTCTGGAGGGCTGCAGCATCCCATCCACATCCTCCGGACTGGCAGAAAGAAGGTGTGCTGCAGAACATACTGCTTGACTCACTTGTTTGAGTCATGTATGTGAACAAAAACACTTTTTCTGTCCTCCGTTATAAAAAGCTATGGTGTGTGTGTGTGTGTGTGTGTGAGAGAGAGAGAGAGATGACCATTCTTCTGCTGAGCAGACGGCCAAACGCTATGATGTTGGATGGCTTACCTCCCAGTGGGCAGAGCCTGTGGTCACGGTGAATGCTGATGGGTAGGTGAGAATCTCCGCTCCTTCCTGGGCCAGAGTAAGGGACATTTCTGGGAAGCGAAGGTCGTAACAGATGGCGAGGCCAACCTGGAACAGGTGGAGAACAGATGGGTGGGTGGCCGGCCAGCCTCCAAAGACACCTGCTGGTGGGAGTCCGGGGAGGCCAGGACTTCTCCTGGTGCCATATTAATCTATACCCGGAGTTTGTAGGATGGTTGTATGGAGGAAGGAATTACAAGTTACCTTTGTAAATATGCTACCTTGAGTCCTAAGCCATCACCCGTCTGCCTCTGCCCTAAGGCAGCCTCCCCCAACTCAGCACCCTCCAGCTGGGTTGGACTACAGCCCCCATTATCCCCAGCCATTGTGGGCCAATTCCTGGGAATGGTGGGAACTGTAGTCCAAGGTATCGGGAGGAAGATCTCTGCCAGAGGATTTACCCTGGCTCCCCAGGGCATCGGAGTTGTGGTGGGTGGTTCCTGGGAGGGGGAAGGGCCTCCTCTGTGGTGGTACCGTGGTCTCAGAACAGTCTCTTCAGAGAGGCCTGCCTGGCACCTACACGGATGTCATTTCGGAGCCAGGCAAATACATTTGGTTTTCTCAAGCCTTTTAACTCTTTCATCTGTTACTTCTGCCAGTGGTTATTATGGTGCCCTTTTAGATCTTGGTGCTGTTGGCATGGACATTTTCCTCCCTTTCCTTCTTGCAGCTCACCTGTGTGTTTCTTCATAGATGTATTTACACCACTTGACTCTCAGCTGAGTGTGTAAATTCTCAGCGGGGTGGAAAGCACACACATACACGAAGCCTCCAGTGTGGTCTTGTGCAGCTGAAATTTGGTGGCAAAACCCCCACGGACTTTGCCACCGAATTTGGGCAGCAAACCACAACAGTGGCTGAAAAGGGACCAATTCTGCTGGGAAGCTCCGCTGCTGGACTTTGGTGGTCCCTGTGGCACCAGGGTGTGGCCCATGGGGGAGGGTCTGGGGGAGGGAAAGAGGCCTCCGGACCCCCTGAAGTTGCCCAACACTGAAAAGACAGAGTAGTGAGGCAGGAAGTCCCTGGATCAAATGGTACATTTGGGAAGAGCCTTTGAGGTGGCACCCAGAGCCTCATAGCTGCCCGTCTGGGAAGAATGCAAAGCGATGGGTGCGGATTCCCAAGCTGGTTTCCTGTCTCAGCTCTTCCTCCTCACTCCAGGGAGCACACAGAGCCCTGGCTTCCTCTCTCCCAACACTGATCTTACACCACTTTGCACTGGAAGTGATGGTTGTGCACTGGAGCTGTTCCAATGCAGGGACCATCCCCCAAGGTGGGTGGGGGGATGGTGCCTGACATCACCCTGACGGCAGAGACAAGATCCCCAGCCCTGTCTTGGCCACCGAGGCCAGTTAAAGTTTGTGGCTCCTTAAAGTTCAAGAACTGATAGAATTGTTGGGAAGCTTCTGCACATGGGGTGTTTTGAACACCCCCGCCCGTTCTCAAGAGTCCGGCCTGGAAGCTGCGGGTGGGTCAAGCGAGTGGAAAATAGCTTTGGGCAAATTGCGGTTCATAGGAACACCTGGTCTGCAAACACTGGATGCATTTGCTGTTCTTTTGCACACTTCCCAGGTTTCAAAATACAGGTCTCAGTGGAAGGCCTCGGCCAATAACCACCACCTCCACATACACACACCCCATGGGAAAGATGCTGCACGTACCTTTCCGGCTGGGGTTCTGACAGGCGGCACAATCTCGGAGCCCGGATTGGTATACGCGCTTTCCTTCAGGGACACCTGCCCCTCCAGCTCCATGTCAAAAAGGTGCGTCTTCCGGTAGATGGCCGCAACAGTTCCTGAGGCCGGCCTCTCCAAGGAGAGAAGGGTCAGAGAGGGGAAGGAATTTCCCGAGAGGCAGGGAAGGGACAGACGGGGGAATGGGGCTTCTGGCCGTGGCAGCTCCTCCTCCTTCCCTGGCTGGCTGGTTTTACGGGCGGAGCCTGAGATGCCTTGCTCTAGTCCCCTTCTGTAACCAATGTTGCATCAATGTTCTAATCCACAGACCATCCTTAGGCACACAACAGCAGCATGTGCCAGACATGCTGCTGTGTGCCAAGATTCTGTGAGCATTTTTCAGATGCTGAAAAGAAGGGTTATCCACCAGCTACAGCTTTTCCTGGACAGGAACAACCTAGTCCATGCACTGGTAACTTCCCAATTAGACTACTGCAGTGCACTCTACATGGGGCTGCCCTTGAAGACTCAGAAGTTGCAGCCAGTGCAAAATGCAGCAGCTAGACTGCTCACTAGAACATTCTATAAAGACCACATAACACCAGTCTTAAAAGAATTGCATTGGCTGCCTATACACTTCCGGTCGGAATTCAAGATGTTGGCAGTGACATTTAAAGTCCTAAATGGCTTGGGACCTCGGTACTTGAGGGAGTGCCTCTCCCTATATATGCCTGCCCAGGATTTGAGATCTGTTGAAAGAGCCCTCCTCTGCATCCCACCAACACGAGACATACATTGTGGTGGGACATGGGAGAGGGCTTTCTCTGTGGTGGCACCTCGCTTGTGGAATGCCCTCCCCTTGGAGGCCCGACTGGCACCGACACTGGCTTCATTTCGGCACCAAGTTAAAACATGGCTTTTTATCAAAGTCTTTGAGGGCTAAATGCTCCATGGTCAGACACAGTTTGAATTGTTTTAAATTGTTTTTATTGCTTAAAAAAAATTCTACAGGTTTAAATTTGTTAACAATTTAATACTTTTTTAGCTGGGTACATTATTGATGTTTATATTGTTCTGATTTTATCTGTACACCGCCCCGAGATCCCAGTGATATAGGGCAGGATACAAATGTTTTAATAAAATAAATAAAATAATAAGGATTATGGGATGCTCAGAAAAGGCTTTCGGAGCTCCCCAGCTACTAGTTTCCGTGGCACATGGCCTCTGAACCTGGAGGCTTCCATGTTGCTATCAGGGCTAGTAGCCACTGGATAGAGCTCGCCTCCTCCAGGAATTTGTCTATTCCCTTTCAAGCCACCAGAGCTATCTAAAATCATTTCTGAGCCACCTTTAAGGGTGGAACCCTCTCAAAGCGGCATTCAAGATAAAAGACCACACACGAAGTGGATGCAATAAAAATCCGTAATACCATGTAACAAAATCCATAAAACAGAGATTATCAATTAAAAACAACAACTTCCACCCACAGAAACCAAGAGCCCAGACTTACAGGAACACCAGCAAAAAACTGGTGGATTTTGCTAGCCCAGGGCCCTCGCCAAACCTTGCAAGAGTGCCTACTATCAGCTTCGGCTGATACGCCAGTTGCGCCCCTTCCTAGAGTTGGAAGACCTAAAGACGGTAGTGCACATGCTGGTAACTTCGAGGCTTGACTTCTGCAATGCGCTGTACATAGGGCCACCTTTGTGCCTAGTCCGGAAACTTCACCTTGTTCAAAATATGGCAGCCAGGTTGGTCACCGGTACATCTAGGGGTGACCACATTACACCAGTTTTAAAATCGCTTCATTGGCTGCCAATCAGTTTCCGGGCAAAGTATACAGTGTTGGTTATTACCTTTAAAGCCCTACATGGTTTGGGTCCAGGTTACCTGCGGGATCGCCTTCTCCTGTACAATCCACCCCGCACACTTAAGTCCTCTGGGAAGAACTTACTCAAATCGGCCAGAACTAGGCTGACAAGTGTTACCCAGAGGACCTTCTCTTTCACCGCTCCCAGACTGTGGAATGGTCTGCCGGAGATTAGACAAATTAGCAGTCCTCATGAATTTAAGAGAGCCATGAAGACTGCTCTCTTCCGGCAGGCCTATCCAGATGAATTTTAAGATGTTTTTAATGATGTATTTTTTTCTTGTTTTTTAATTTTTTTTTAACTGTTTTGTGATTCTTGTGTTTTATATTGTTGTTGTTCCCCGCCTCGATCCGGAGGGAGAGGCGGGTTATAAATAATAATAATAATAATAATAATAATTCTAGTTACTTCCAAAAATTCATCATGCCTTTGAAAAAGTGCATCCCTTCTGCTGCTCTCAATCTCCTGCCAGACAGTTTCATTGGATGATGTGGAGTTCCAAAATTCTGAGTGGCACTATCAATTGGTATAATGCTGGCCGTTTACCTTTTTCCACACCTGCCACCTCTTGGTTTGGCATTTTCACTGAGCTGTCCAGCACAAGCCCAACAGCTCTCTCAGGTTTAGGGATGGCTAGTTCAGCCCACCCTCGACGTTGATGTTAAATTGGGGCCCTGTTGGCCCTGAGTACATCGCTTCCCACTTCTTGCAGTGTGTCCATGTGTCGTGTCATTGCTCAAAAACTGGGTTAGGGTGAAACACTGGTGCTTAGGGAAACCTGGCTGAGGAAGGAGCAACCCACGTTAAGAAAGTTGCATCACCTTGGGGATCCAAGAGGAGATGGCAGTTGTAGATCCGTCCTGTGCTCTCCCAGTTCCAGCCTCTCTCATGGAAGCCTCCGAGGGACAGCCAGACTGCACATTCTCTACCAAAGGAGAAGGAAAGAGGGTTTATTTCTACCCATGACTGCTTGGCCTTTGGTTTTAGAAATGGCATGGAGGCATAAGAGGGTAAGTCACGACAGCCATAACAGAGTTGTTCTTCAGGACTTTTGTCTATGTCCATAACTATTGCCACAATGGAGAAGGACCACACTATCTGAGTTTGGGCAGGACTTTCAATCTTCCTCCCCAAACTTCTCCAATATGGCTGGTGCCCATGCTGGGCAAGAACATCCCTGTACCTTGTATTGGGCATTTTGTGTCCTGTTGGAAGATACTAAGAACATAAGAAGAGTCCTGATGCTGGATCAGACCAAGTGTCTATCTAATCCAGTACTCTGGTCACGCAATGGTTGGCCAGCTGTCAACCAGGGACCTACAAGCAGGACACAGTGTAATAGCACCCTCCCACCCATGTTCCCCAGCAACTGGTGTACATAAGCTTACTGCCTTTGATACTGGATACTGATAACTGTTTTTCGTTTGAATAATTTGTTTCCTAATTTTATTATGTGTTTGAAATACTGTTACAATCTAGTGAATATGAACTCACTTGTTATGCGATTGGCTTTATTCTTATGCTTTGTTATTTTTTTTATTGTTTAATGGAGTGTATTTATTTATTACATTTCTAGTCTGTCCAGTAACTAATTTTAACAAATAGTTAAACTAAAATGTTGTAGAACAGTTTAAAATGCTAAAATACAAAACAATGAATTTATGGTATTCTTTACATTAAGATATTGTGGGGATTAACTTTTTTTTTGGATTGTTTTGATCCAGACTGCCTTGAACACAATATATGGAAAGGTGGGTGCATAAATAAAACTGACACTGACTTTGGGTCGGGGGAGTGGATTTTGACGTGAATCTCTGCTGGACTGATTCCCACCCCTGCGGCTAAATGGCGAGGCACACAAACACACATATCTCTCTATATAAAATGCTAAGGCAAGGGGGCACGCTGGAGGTTCCGAGCTATGAGAAGAACTTTGTATGATGGAAGTTCTGAGCTATGAGAAGAACTTCGTGTTGCTAAGCAATAGGATATATAAACACAGGTGGGAGTAGGGTGGGAGGAGAGCGGCAGCATTGAAACGTATAATTGTTCAAGTGGTTTGCACGGAGGCGGGAAGTGGCTGGGAGTGGGGAGTCCACTGGATTCCCAGTCGGCCTCATGCTCGGCTTTTCCAGGCACCCACAGAAAAGCCAGAAAAGTGTGATAGTGAGCAATAAATTATTAGAGTGCAGATGGTCTGCACAAGTCAAGCTAGTATATATTTGGGGTGTGCATGGATCCCCAAAATCAGATCGGAATCGGAACTGTTGCCTTGGATCGGAGGCTTCCCGGTTTGGAGCTGATTCCGATCCGAAAATCAGACAACCAATTTTTGGGTCGGATGCCATTTTAGGTGTTTTCATCATAGGCTTACACTGGGGGAAAGAAAGCTTTTCCCCAATGCAAGCCTATGGCGAAAACATGGGGGTGGGTGAGTGGGGACCTAACTGCTCCTCCCTCCCTCCCCCTCTCCCCCCCACTCGCGCTCCTTACCTGCTGGGGCACCCGCTTCCGTCTGCTGCCGTCTACTGTTCCAATCTACTGACAAACAAGCTTCGCGGCCTAGTTCTCAGTGGCATGCTACTGGGAGGCAGGCCGCGAAGCCTGTTTCTCAGTAGAAAGCACCAGCGGACCCCCCGGCAGATAAGTGGGGCCCTCCCCCTCCCTCCCACTCGCGCTTCTTACCTGCCGGCGTCCCGCGCTGCCGTCCGTTGCTTCCATACTACCGATAAGCAGGCCTTGCGGCCTGTTTATCAGTAGTACGGAAACAGCGGATGGCAGTGCGGGACGCCGGCAGGTAACGGGGGACCTCCACCTCCCTCCCCTCACTCACGCTCCTTACCTGCTGCCTCCTCGCTGCCGTCCGCTGCTTCAATACTACTGAGAAACAGGCCTTGAGGCCTGTTCCACAGTAGAGCGAGGGCGCGCTGAGTGATGATGTCACCTGGCGCGCCGTTGCTCTATTGTGGAACAGGCTGCAAGGCCTGTTTCTCAGTAGTACGCAAGCAGCGGGCAGCAGTGAGGAGGCAGCAGATAAGGAGCACGAGTGAGGGGAGGGGGGAGGAGGTCAGAGATCCGATCCTCCAATCCGGATTGGACAATCCAGCTGCGGGGATCGGAATCAGATAATTTTATCCAATTTCGGCCGGATTCTGGATTGGACCTGATCCGGTGTACAACTCTAGTATATATAAACCAGAAAGCAGGCAGGTTGTATTCTAGTGCTGCCTTCCTTAACCTAGTTCCCTCTAGATGTTTGGGATTACAGCTCCCATCAGCCCCAGCCACCTTAGGAAATGGTCAGGAATCCTGGGAGTTGTAGTTTTAAACAATTTATTTAAATAAGAAGTATTTAAAATAAATAAATAGTTCAAACCATCTGGAGGACACCAGCATGGGGAACGTTGCACTAGTGCTGGATTGGGAGTGTAAAACACGAGGCCATGACCCACCCCCATCCCCACTCCCAGGCTTCAGTTTAGGAAAAACTGGTTGCTCTGGAGTTAGAGGAGCCGACCTGATGGTTTGTCAGAGTGGCTTTGTCCGGCTGCAAAATGACAGATACTTGTCTCTGAGACAGCTGTTTGGAGGGGGCAAAAGCCGCTCCTCTTGGGACTCTGGGACAAGCCACTCCTTGGCAAGCCCTGGGGGCACTTGCTCCCCCCACAGGGCCAGATGGGGCGGCCCCAGCATGTTCTACCTGGCCAGCTTGGCATAGCGTTGCAGGTGATCTCCCTCCAGGGGCTCAGCTAGACTCAAGGTCTCCTCCGTGTTGCGGCCAATGAAGTCGAAAGCTTCCGGGAGGAAGACGACGCTGGCACCCCGCCCGGCTGCCTCCCGGACGAGCTGGGAACAAGAGGCCCAGTTGTGCTCTTTGTCGGGGGTCGAAGTCACCTGGCAGACCGCGATGAGGGGCTTCCGGGGCTCAGCAGCCTTCAGCATGGCTTTGGATCTGTGGGGGCAGCAGAGAGTGGAGCTGGGGCAGAGAGCCTGCAGGGCGAGGGAAGCCTTCCCTGTGGCTGAGAATGAGGAGCATTGCAAGTGGCAGAGCCTACACGTTCATCTGGCCCCAGCATGGAAGAGAAATCATTAGCCTGGTAGAACAGCTCAACCAGAGAGCCCATGTGGTGTAGAGCGCTGGACTGCAACTTGGGGGATCCGAGTTCAAGTCCCCACTCGGTCATGAAGCTCACTGGGTGATTTTGGGCCAAACACTGACTCTCAGCCTCACCTACCTCACAGGGTTGTTTTGAGGATAAACTGGAGAAGAGAACCACCATGTAAGCCGCCTTTGGCTCCTTGCAGGAGGAAAAAAAGGTGGGATATAAATTTAATGGGAAATAATAATAATAAACCAGGGAGTTTTGAAACCAACCCATCTAGTTGGTAGTTTGAGGCCATGTTCTCTCAGCCCAAACTAACTCACAGGAGTGTTGTGAGAATAAAAAGGGCAGCGGGGGGAACCCTGAGCTCTTAAAGGTAAGAGTCTTGCCACCTTTTGCGCCTGTTGGTCTGGCGAGTGGGGGGGCGGGGCGTAGCTGAGTGGTAGAGAATATTATTTGCATGCAGAAGGCCCCAGGATTGACCCTGGCATCTCCAGGAAGGGCTGGAAAATCTCCTGCTTGAAACCCTGGAGAGCCGCTGCTGCCGGTCCGTGTCAACAACACCGGGCTAGATGATTCTGTGTAAGGCAGCTTCCAGTCACCTGAGGCTGTTGGCTTTGCTTTCGACCCTTGGAAACGGCTTCCTGGCAACGTGAAGGATTTGCAAGGGCTTCTGAATCACGACTCTCAGCCTAGAAATGTCAAAGGGGGAAAAATGGGTCTCTTTTCAAAGCTTCTGAAGCCTCAGAATGCTGCAATGCAGAGGGGCCGTAGAGGATGGGGGCTGGGTGAGATTGGCATGCAGGGGGGGCAGGTAGGGGAAGATCAGGGATCCGCTATGTGATGTCAAGGAGTGCCCTTAAAAAAGGAGCACAAGTGTGCAAGATGTACAGCTGTGTGGCTCCAGGAGATGGCACTCAAGGAGTTGACCCAAAGAAAGCACTTAAGGACTCTAGGGAAAAGAAATGCTTCACAAACTAGAACATACCTATTTATGACACAGTGTTTCCTGCCTCTTTCCTTTGATGGTTTGATTTAAAAACAAAACAAATTGGAAAACAGCTTTGGTGGCTACGCTGAGAATAGATGGGGCCATGGGGAGTGACCCTTAGCTCTATTCCTTGTTCACTCAGAATTGTACACACAGCCAGCAGCTTTACTGTTTGTTTTGGGTGAAGATAAAGAGTCCCCTTATCTTTCCTCCTGGATGGAGTAATGCACTTCCCAGAGCGTGATTCGGAGCTGAAAATGAGCACAGGGACGGCGTGAACCTCCCCTTTGCCTGTTTTTCTCCTATGCAGATTGGCAGCGGGGGAAAATGCCGAAGAAAGCGACAAAGAGCTTCAAGTCATGCCGACTCCAAGACTTTTTAAGGAGCAGGCTCCGTCTCCATCAGTTGGCTTTGGGAGATAGTAACCCTGAACAGAAAGCCCACGTCCTGTTGCAGAATTTCGCCCAAATCCAAAAGTCATCCCAGTGGTTGACAAAGAATGTTAGGGATGGAACCGTGCACAGGCAGTTACATCCTAGAGTTGCTTGCTTGCAACAGAGATAGCAGCCGCAAAAACACTTGGGTGGGAGAACAGCTTGGAACAGCTCCAAGTGCCCCATCTAAATCACTTAGCGTGCAATCCTATGCCTGTTTAGACAGAAGAAAGTCCTACAACTCCCAGCATTCCCCAGCCAGCCCTGCTGTTCACAGCTCACCAACACACAGCGATTGACACTAGCAAAGCTGATCCTGCCATGCCAAGAAGTGGCGGGAAAAGCTTTTCCTGCTACATTTATTAGTGTCAGGATAATCTAAAACGCACAAGAGAATGGCTGAGTGTAAAAGCCAAAACCTAAAGATAAAATAAAAGCAGCGGTTATGGAAAAGATAAAGAATAGGCAGAGGTCTCTATCGCCCATTCACCGCACAGTGGCTAGGAGTTCCCCAGGGCGAACCCAGTCCTCAGCCTCCGTGTCCCTTCCCCAAAATAGAAGAGGGCCCATTGCTCACGCCCCCATTTTCTGCTCTTGGCCTCCTCTCCCAGCTCCCCCCCCCCGCCAAACTATGCACTTCTCTCATCCCCTTCCTGCCCCCAACCTTCCCCCCAAGCCCCCCCCCCCCGGGGGTGTTTACATGGGGAACAGCAGCGAAGACAGAGGCTCCCAGGAGGTCCCCAAGCGCCAGGTGCAAAAGTCCAACCCGGGAGTCGAGATTGCCCTTCACAAAGATGGCGCTGCTGAGTCGCCTGAACCCATGATAAAGATGGCGAAGGATCCTGCACAGTTGGTATAGGATTTCAGCCTTACCCATAATGCCTGAGCATTGACTGTCCTGGGTGGGGGCTAATGGGAATTGTAGTCCAAACTTCTAGAGGCTAAAACATCTGGAGGACATCAGGCGTGTTGGACTACAACTCTCATCATCCACAGCCAGGGATGTTTTCACCCTAAATGAGACTCCCCGCCCGGGTCAGAACAGCAGGAGCCCGTGGCTTTGGCTAGTGCCTTTTATTTGGCGCTGAGTTTGTGTGTGTGTGCACGTACACGTGAGCGCCTAACCACAGCTGTACTGCAATCTTGCATTTCTCCATGGATATCTGTGGATCCCTGGGAAAAACTTCCAATACACCCGGAAATAACTATGCAAATAAGTCGGTGGGTCCATCTATACCTTTTCTATCTCTCTGTTTCCCACATGCTTAGTGGCCCTTATTTAAAATGGCGCCGGCCCAGAACAAAGATGGCGAAGGGGACCGTGCCCTTAAACAAAATGGCGCCCTTGAATGAAATGGGGAAAAAGTTTCCTCCGGCCGCCGGTGCCTCCAAAACTTCCTTTTTAGTAATGTCCTCCATGTTTGTCTGGGGGGGGGGGGTTTCTGCTTTAATGCGGCGCCGTTCTAGGAGATTCGGCCACCCAACGTTAAACCGTGCCCCTAGCCCAGATGGCGCCGTTGGGGACAGTGAGGGCGGAAGATTTTTAGGAAGCTGTAGAAAAGGCTCCTCTCCCAGGGATGACGTCCTTGTGTATCGTTTTCAATACGTAGAAAGCGTGGAGCGAGGGAAGAGAGAGAGAGAGAGGGGCGCCGGGTCAAAAATGGCGACCCGGAAGCAAGAAGCTTCCGGTCACGAGGGAGGCAGTGACCCCGGGGCACCGGAAGTTGTGCGGTTGTCAGGCGGGGCCTATAGTGGCGAGGGAAGGAAGATGGCGGAGAGCGGCAAGAGCAAGAGCGGCCCGGCGCCTCCTCCTCCCAGCGGCGGCGGCAGCGGCGTGGGGGCCGCAGCCAAGGCCATGACGGCCGAGCAGGTGCTGGGGGAGGATCGAGGAGGGGTCCGGCTGGTGGGGGGAGGCGCCTCTGCGCCTAAGGGTCCCGCAGGGGAGTGCCTCTGAGCACGTGTAGAGTGCAGCGCCTGCTCTCCGCGCCCTTGGGGCCTATCACGTCGCGACGGAGAAGAAAGTGTCGCGCTGGGCTGGTCCCGCTTTATTCTTCCTTGGCGTGTTCCAGGGGAGGCTCTCTGAGCATGTGCAAAGCGCAGGGCTTTCGTTTAAGCCAAGACCTGTGGTGAAGAGCCTGTGAGCTGCTGGTGTCATGAGCGGGAAGGGCGTTTCTCCCGCCTAAATAAGGGTGTTGTAAATAAGATGCTTCCAGTATCAGAGGCAGTAAGCCCGTGTGCAGCAGTTGCTGGGGAACATGGGCTGGAGGGTGTTGTGGCACCCGTGTCCAGTTTGTGGTTCCCTGGCCGACAGCTGGCTGGCCACTGTGTGCACAGAGTAGTGCTGGACTGGATGGCCCCTGGGTCTGATCCCTGTGTTCCCTCCAGGTTCCTTCGGGGCCCTAGGGCAAAGCATCTCCTCCTCCTCAGCAGCATTGTAGTCGTTGTCAGTGCGCTTTGCCCTCTGCCTCTGGGGCCCATTGGCATCACTGTCCAGAAGGAGAGAGGGAGAGGGGCGATGCCATTGCTCTCTTGCTTGGAGAGAGGGCCAGAGGGAAAGGCTGAAGCGTAGGGTGACCAGATAAAATCCAGGTCAGGGCTCATGTAACTTTAACAGTTGTAGAGAAAAGGGAATTTCAGCCAGAGTCATTTGTATGCAATTAGTTCCTGGTGAAATTCCCTCTTCATCACAACAGTTAAAGTTGCAGGGGCCCTGCTTTCTTTTGTATATGGTCACTCTAGTATAGTGCCTGCAACTTTAACTGTTATGATGATGAGGGAATTTCACCACGAATTAATTGCATACAAATGAAACTGGCTGAAATTCCCTTTTCTCTACAACTGTTAAAGTTACATGAGGTCTGACCTGGATTTTATCTGGTCACCCTACTGAAGCGGCAAGGAAGAGCAGCAGCTCCCAAGCCTCTAAGGGGGGGTTGGTGGTGGGCCTTGGCCAGTGCCCACCAAGCCGACTGTGGTTATAAGGACTCAAAACTGATGTAGCGGTGAAGCTGCATTTGTGTGAGCACAGCTGTTTAGGGGAGGTCAGGAAACAGGAGGTTCCAGGTAGGAGGTTCCAGGTCACACGGGTGGAAGGAGTGGACTCTGGAGGAAAAGACGAGGGGATATTATAATAATAATAAATTTATTTCTTACCCGCCTCTCCGTTTGGATCGAGACGGGGAACAATAGTAAATATAAAACACGATAAAATACATAAAACTGATTAAAAACATGGCAAACATTATTTAAAAAAGCAATATAACATCATGAAAGCATCCTAAAAACATTCTAAAATTCCACTGGATATGCCTGCCAGAAGAGACCAGTCTTTATAGCTCTCTTAAATTCTAAAAGACTGTTAAGTTGACGAGTCTCCTCCGGCAGGCCATTCCACAGTCTGGAAGCGGCAGAAGAAAAGGTCCTCTGGATAACAGTTGTCAGCCTGGTTTTGGCTGACTATAGTAAGTTCTTCCCAGAGGACCTGAGTGTGCAGGGCGGATTATACGGGAGAACGCAATCCCGCAGGTAAACTGGACCTAAACCATGTAGGGCTTTAAAGGTAATGACCAGCACTTTGTACTTCGCCCAGAAACTAATTGGCAGCCAGTGGAGTGATTTTAAAGCTGGCGTAATATGGTCACCCCTAGGTGTACCAGTGACCAATCTGGCTGCCATATTTTGAACTAGCTGAAGTTTCCGGACTAGTGATGTGAAGCTAGACGTTCATCTCCAGGTATCCACTAGCTCAGTCCCCTTCCTTGGTGGTGACGGAGGAGGATTAACGTGTGTTGTCGTGAGCTCGACACGGTCTGCTGGCAGTGTAAGAAAAACAAGAGCAGTTTCTGCCCCAAAGAGCTTCTGGTGTAAAGTTTAATAGTGGGAAGAGAACAATGGAGGGGAGAAGCAAACGCAGAAGGGAAAACTATAAAGGGTATCTGTTCACTTGCTCAGATGAGATGTGGCCGGAGCATGACCTAGCCTTTGGTTGATCTTTCTTTCTCTTCAGGTGGTGGCTGGGTTCAACCGCCTGCGTCAAGAGCAGCGAGGTCTAGCCTCAAAGGCAGCTGAGCTGGAGATGGACCTGAATGAACACAAGTAGGCAATGGGCAGGGATATGAAAAGTTATATTTGTTTTTAGATAGTGCTTTTTAGGGCTGTACAGTTTGTTTTTGTTACAATCCTGTGAATAGATCAGACGGAGAGAAAATAATTTGCTGAAATCCACCCAGTGAATATAACCTTTTGTCTCACATATTCAAAATAACACACTGCCAATTTTTACTACTGGGTTTGGAAAGAATAGAATAGCAACGCAGTCTCTTTTGGTCACTGGGCATTTAACAAACAACATGACTCTCCTGCAACCATGAGGCTCTTTGATATGTGAGGTGGACAAGCACGGCTCCTAGCCGTGTGGATTTCTGAATCTATTAGCCCTGCCTTTGACACAAGCTGTTGTGCAGATTGTCTGTGTTTCTGTCGCTCGACAGGCTAGTTATTGAAACGCTTCGAGAAGTGGACCCGACCAGGAAGTGTTACCGGATGGTGGGAGGCGTGTTAGTGGAGCGCACCGTGAAGGAGGTTCTCCCAGCCTTGGAAAATAATAAAGATCAGGTAATGCCTCTGAAAGTACTTGCATTGTTCATTTCTGGCACTTGAAGGCTGGAGAGAAAAATAAGGCCGCCTCTCTTACAATGCACAAGAGCTTTCCTTGCTGGTTGCCTGCTGCTGGTTTTTATTCACTAAAGACCACCATTGTATGAATGGCAATTCACAAACCTCCCATAAAATATGTTGCACCTTTTAAAAAGAAGAAAAAACACCACTAGCAACCCTTTTTAACTCCTCTGTTTGGCACTGTTTTGTCATTATAATACATACACTTCCAACACCCATTCCCTTAACATTCACCGATGTTTTGTTCACCCAAAGAATTTCTTTTTTTATTGCTGAAAAATAATTACACCTTCAGGTGTTTGTGTATGTAGAGATTTTCACACTATTTCCTCCTGCTTCTGGATGCCCAAGTTCCCCAGTAGGGAAGCACTGCAAATAACTGGGACTGGGTGGGAGGATAGAGCAAACAAGAGTACGGACATGATTAAATTAGCTGACATGTCATGTGAAAAAGAGGCAAGCGAAGCAAGGAAAATAACCTAGCAGCTTTAGGTCGGGTGTGGGGATTTTTTGGCCCGAGGAAAAATCGGCATTCTTGCTCGCAGATAGAGAAGGGCTCTCATCGTGCATGGAGAGTGACAGACACAAGGAACAAGGTCGTGGCTGTAGCGCCTCCTCTTCATGCCTTTATTTTTAACCCCTTTACGAACTCCTGAATAAGGCTCTTATTTGTCTCCTCTGTAGTGATTCTTGAATTATACCAAACACAAGTAGATAGTTGCTTCTCCTGTTCCCAGACCTCTCCGAGCCACCTAGGCAGAGAGGCAGTAAAAATAACTAGAACTTGGAGCACAGGAGCGAACGTAGATGTGAGGTCACCTTTCAGTTAGTGTGCCCTCCTTTCTTTGTAGCACTTTTCTGCCCTGTCACTTATTGTTGGTGAGTGGCACAGCCCCAAACTCTGCTTTAAATGTTCTCCTGCTTGCAGGTTGTGTCGGGTCTGTCAATGCAGAGGATGTTTTAGGGTTGTATTCACCTCCACTCCTGTCCTTGAATGTTATTCCAGTGTGCATCTCTGCTCTTCAGTCCAGCACAAGAAGGTGTGGCAGGCTGTGATGCTTGCCTGCAGGAGAACTTGCAAGTTAAACTCCCATGCCTACCAAATTCAAAGGCCGACGCAGGCCTGGATGGAATATGTGGAGTTGCCCATCCATTTGGGAGGATGACAGAAAGTCCATAGCTCTCTCTTTGTCTCTCCCTAACCATCTTCACCTCTCCAGCTTGCCCATCCTGACTTTCCTTCCCTGTTTGCACTTTTTAGATCAACAAGATCAGAGAGACGCTGGGTCAGCAACTGCAAACAAAAGGCCGGGAGCTGAACGAGTTCCGGGAGAAACACAACATCCGCCTGATGGGCGAAGATGACCAGAAGACTCCCTCCAAGGAGAGCACAGGTGGAGCAGGCACCAAAACCAGCTCCGCGGGGGTCCTGGTCTCCTAGTGGGAGGAGAGACTTCCTCCTCAAGGACTTAACGCCCCTCGCTCGACAGTTGCAGCTCTTGACCTCAAAGGCTTAACGTTATTATTATTATTATTATTTTGGAGTCATCTCTTATAATATTTTTGTTAAATAAACATTTTGTGTGTCACGTAGTTTGGCCATGCTGGGTCACCTCCCATCTCCAAAGCACAACAGTGCAGCATGTTCCTTTGTGTCGCAGCTTCAGTCCTTGGAATTTAAGGACTGAAAGTCCAATCAAAGAATATTGGGCAGCAGGGCTGGGAATGAGCCAATCCTGCCTGAGGCCTTGTAGAGCTGGGGGGAATGTCCATAGGTCAGTAGCAGAGTATCCGCTTTGTATGTAGAAGTTCCCAGGTTCAGCATCTGGTAAAGGATCCTGGGTAGCAGGGTTGACGAAGGAACAGTTTAAGGGTATTGGGCTAGGTCGGGTGAGAAGTGTGTGACCTTCCAGAAGTCATTGACCTGCTTCTGTAGAGTATCTGCTTTCATTTAAAAACAGCAAGCTTTTCACCCTCATTGGGGACAAGCTGTAGTTAAAGTCTGAGAAAACAGTTCTCGGGTAGGAGTTAGTATGTAAGGCCCTTTTAGCTCCTTCTCCAAGAGGAGCAAAGCAGAACAAGTTACACGAAATAGTTTAAAATTATAGAATGAAATCATCCAAAACAAATATGACTACAACAGTTAGGGTGCAATCGTTTGCAGGTTTAGACAGAAAAAAAAGTCCCACAACTCCCAGCGTTCCCCAGCTAGGAATGCTGGGAGTTGTAAGTCTTTTTTCTGTCTAAACCTGCATAGGATTGCACCCTTATTCTATTGATTGATTAGTAACTGTAAAAGGTGCTTTGGAAAATTGATCAACATTTTAAAAAAGTGAACGGCCTTAATTACTCTTAATGCAGTCAGCAGACCTCACTTTCGAAGAAGCATTCCCCCTTTCTCTTACATGAGGGAATGCGTCTTTTAAAAGTGTATTGTTGAAAACAAATGTTTTAAATTCAAAACTGTTCAAATGCATGTTTATGTAGAGTTAACACATTATTAATTTGCTGAAACATGGGCCACAGCCCTGAAAACGAGAGAAATCTTGTAAGTTTACATAAGTACGGAGAAGAATTCAGCTTTTGTCATTGCAAAACGTATACTAATCTTTATCTTATAGCTGTGTTCCATGTGGATCAAATTTTGATTTTGGAGTGCTCTAAGAGATTTGAATTCAAGCCTTTGAATTGGCAAGACTCTATTCATCAACTTGGATTGCCTTCTACACCTAAGTGAGGTGGTCTCTTCCTAGCAGCTTCAGTTTGGTCGCTTGCTCCTGCTGCTTATTTGCCCACAGAAAGAGATGTGGTTTTGAGATGCTGGAGGGGTGCTTTTATTTCACGTAAACAAAGGACAGCCTTTCCTAGCCAACAAAGGAACTCTTCAGGCTTGAGAGCAGCGTCCACTTGAAAGGGTCTCTCAGCAGCAAGAGGTTCTGGACTTCATGTGGAGATCTCCAAGCTGCAGATCTCTGGGCAGGGTGTCTTGCCATCAGCCCCAAACCCCCCAACACGGTAGAGCTTGTCATTCCAAAGGCACGTCCGGTGGCCGATTCTCTTCTGGGCCCGGTTGGAACAAGGGAAGTGGAACCAGTTTGCTGGCGGAGACCCTGGAAGAACAGAAAATAGAATGATTCCCTGAGGTTCTTTGAGAAATGTCAACCTCCCCACTCAATCCCATTTTCTCCAACTCCCCTTGCTGCTAGCTGAGAGGTCTGTGGGTTGGGGGATATTACCCAACAGCTGCTCCTGTCTTCTGTTCTTCTGATGGATGGAGGGTGTTCAGCCTGTTCTGGATGGGGTTGCGCTCCCCCTGAAGGAGCAAGTTCGTAGCTTGGGGGTTCTCCTAGAACCATCTCTGTCACTTGAGGCTCAGGTGGCCTCAGTGGCACGGAGTACCTTCCACCAACTTCGGTTGGTGGCCCAGCTATGCCCCCCCCCCCAATTCTGGACAGGCATAATCTGGCTTCAGGTGTCTATGCTCTGGTAACCTCCAAGTTCAATTATTGCAATGCACTCTACGTGGGGCTGCCTGTGAAGATGGTTCAGAAGCTGCAGCTTGTGCAAAATGCGGCAGCCAGATTAATAACCCGAACCAAGAGGTTTGAACATATAAAACTGACTCTGGCCCACTTGCATTGGCTGCCTGTATGTTTCTGAGCCCGATTCAAGGTGCTGGTTTTATCTTATAAAGCCTTACATAGCTTGGGACCACAATACCTGATGGAACACTTCTCCCAACATGAACCTACCCATACACACAAGCCTACTCCGAGGGAAGCTCAGAGGATGGCAACAAGGGAGAGGGCCTTTTCAGTGGTGGCCCCCCTAATTCTGGAAATATCTCCCTGATGAAGCCTGCCTGGTGCCAACGTTTTTATCTTTTTGGTGCCAGATCAAGACTTTTCTCCCAGGCATTTAACAATATAGGTTGAGTTTTAAACTGACCCCAGAATAGTAGTTTTAAATGGATATTATCTTGGTATGTTATGTTTTTATGTTTTCAACTTTTTGTATATTGGTTTTTAATGTTCAATGTTTTAATCTTTGTAAACTGCGCAGAGAGCTTCGGCTATGGGGCAGTATATCAATGAAATGAAATCATCATCATCATCGTCATCCAACACCCTTAACAACACCACATATGGCATCGACATAAAACACCCAAAACAAGCAAAGCACAGAATCAATCGCCTCCTGTACATGGATGACATCAAAATCTATGCTTCAACTTTGACACAGATAAAAGGCCTGCGAATCACTGAGGAACTGACAACAGATATGAAAATGGAATTCAGGATAGGAAAATGCAAGATGCTACACATAGAAAGAGGAAAATGGAAAGAAGAAGAAACATCAGAAACCCTAAATAACGAAGCATTAGATAACATGGAAGAAACTGAAACATACAAATACTTAGGATTCCAACAAAACACAAAAATCAATCACTCCACAGTAAAAACTCAACTAAGAATGCAATATAAAACTCGCCTATCAGAAATCCTAAAATCTAAACTCAAGTCTAAAAACATTTTCAAAGCCATCAACACCTACGCAATACCCATTCTCACATGCTCATTTGGAATCATACACTGGTCACACAATGAACTTGAAATAAACGGACTCGGTCGCCGAACTCACAAAACACCGCATGCTCCATCCCAACTCATGCATTGAAAGAATAACAATCAGCAGGAAAGAAGGAGAAAGAGGTCTGCTAGACATTAACACAATGCATGCTAAACAGATAAAATCACTCAAGAGAATTCTTCCACACTAAAATCACCCCCATTCATAAAGCCATAGTAACAGCAGATAAAAATTACACCCCACTCAACCTAGCACTACAAAACGAAGACCAAACATGACCACTCACACTCGCAAAGGAAAATGGACACAAAAAGCACTCCATGGGAAGCACTACAACATAATACAGAACCCACAAATAAACAACAATCGTACGAATGGCTCAGGAAGGGTGAGCAATTTCCAGAAACCGAAGGATTCCTAATAGCTATACAGGATCAAGTTATAGCCACCAAGAACTACCAAAAATACATCATAAAAGATCACAGTGTAACAATAGGCCTACGCAGGAAATGCCATCAATTCCAAGAAACAATAGACCATATAACAGGAGGATGTAAAATTCTGGCAGGAATGGACTATACAGACAGGCACAATACAGCTGCAAAAATAATTCACCAACAACGGGCCATCAAATTCAACCTTATCAAACAACCTATACCATACTATACATACTCACATGAAACAATCTTGGAAAATGCAGATCATAAAATATACTGGGACAGAACAATTCATACGGACAAGACAATGCCCTGCAGCCGACCAGACATAACGGGTCATAGACCAAAAAGAAAAACACACATACCTCATTGACATAGCAATACTGAATGACAAAAATATTGTTGAAAAGGAAGAAGAAAAGAAGAAAATATACACTACTGGCCATGGAAGTAAAAGAACTATGGCAACAGGAAAAGGTCACAATTATTCCATTAGTCACATCAGTCACCAGCATCACATCAAAAAATTATACAGAAAACCTTCAGAAACTGAGCCTACCAAAACTTATACCATGCTCAGTTGTCAGGAAATTCCTGACTCAATAAAAGACAGCATGACTTGGTAAAGCCCATCATGTCCGTCTAGAAAAACCGCTACGAGCGAGAAAGATACAACAACAACAACAACAACAACAACAACATTGTGCAGGAAACAAATATAAATCACCTAGCTGTGTAGCTATCACCCGCTTGCCTTTCTTATATCGAAAAACTTAGGCCTTTCCATTAGATGGGAGTAATGCCAAATGAAAAATTCCTTTTGAAATAGAAAATATCAAAAGCAGTTTATGAGGTGTAGCTCTTTGCTGGGGGGAGAAAGGAAATCCGCTGGGCCTCACTTAAGGTACGCTCCTGATTCTGGCCTCCCAGTTTAAAGCTTGCGCTGGAGCCTTTCAAGCGGCTGAGCCGTATGCTAGAGAGGAAGCCCGAGAAGAACCCTTTGTGTGTGTGTGGAGGGGGGTCAATCAGGAGCATGCACTCTTTATCTGTTGAGCAAGCCATGACAACACCCTTCCCCAACCTGGCACTTTGCAGAATTTGGGCTGTCGGCTCCAGCCAGCGTGCCGAATAGGTAAGCATACTGGGAGTTAGAGTCCAAATCTGCGGGAAGACTCGATGGCCTTATTAGGTCCCTTCCAACTCTACTACTATTCTATGATTCTATGCGTGTGGATCCTTTGTGGCTTGTAAAATACACGTGCTGTCATAATGAGTGCAGCCAAGACCTGTCCCAACTTCTGGGGGTGACAAAGAGCCTTACTTGTATCATAGATGTAAAGGTCATTGCAAATGGCATCTCTGCCTGTTGCTAAGGTCTCCCCTCCAAAGATGATGGCGAAAGGCCCCACGACAGTGCAGGATTGGTGCCTCAGCCCTTTGGGAGCCTGCCGGGATCCCTTTCCGGTGCTGACTAGACGAGTGAGATGCTCTGTCAGCCCGGGCGCATGGACAGAATCGACCTGAGGAGGAAAAAGGTGTGTGCTAAGCTTGGGGGATGGGAGGTTTTGTATAGATGTTAGCTGCCCCCACAGTTCTTAAAACATCATTTGGATTAAAAGAGATTGACGAACTAGACAAGTGCGTTCTTTTGATAGCTGCCGGTGAGATGGAGAAGCTGAATGTGGAGATCTCCATGGGGTAGAGTGGCTGGAAAGAGTTGATTGGTTTTTAAAAAATGGGGCAGAGGGGAAGAAAGACCACGTGGAAAAGAAGGGCTGTTGGGAAGAGAGGGAGGGGAAGAGAGACCTAAACTGTGGTTCTGAAAGGTCTGGGATTAACTCACTCATGTCAAATTGAACTACTGGACACCTTTTTCAAGGCCCCAGACTTGCAAAGTAGGCTGTAAGGGATTGCTGAGGTGACTCATATGGCTGACTTCATACCCATCCTCTGGGTTGGACTTTGGAGGGGCAGACGAGCGCCTCCAGAGGCTGCATGGACCATGGGGCCGGTGCAGAACCCTGCTGGAGCTCCTCCTCTGAGTGCGACCCTTGGCTGCAGCCCCAGTGGTTGGCATCGTGGGTCACTTGCCGCAGCCCTTGTGCCAGCAGGGGCGTAAGTGGTGACCTCCCTGACCCTCCTGCTCTTTCGCTTCCTGTTGCTGCCCCCTTGCTGGGATGAGCAGCATGGGATGCAGAGAGCAGCCGTTGCTACTTTCCTTGCTCTCTGAATGGTGGTGCAGACTGGGAATGACTGGGTGGCGACAGAGAGAAGAGACCACGAAGGGTAGCATTGCATCCTAAGGCTGCTCCAAAGCCCGGGCCCAGCACTGGTTTGGGGATGGGTAACTTTTATGGGGAACCCAGTTTTCTCACTCCTGCTAACCATGACATGGTTCATGCCAAATGTTGCTCATCACACTCACGTGGATTTCCTGTTTCTCCCACCGTCCAGCCACGTCCAGGTCAGCAGAGTCACGCCCTCCAAACACCAGAAGCTTGTAGCCGCTGTTCCTCCTCCCGCCTGCACCAGTCTCGCGCACCAGCATGGCAGAATGGCCGGCCCGTGAGGCGGTGTGGGATTCCTCTTCTTTGTACCTATTGCAAACAGAGGAGATGGGCAACGGAGCTGTGTTTCAAACCAGCCTGCTTCCCCTGCCTCTTTTAAAAGTTCCCTGTCAAGCCTGGGCTGCAGAGAATTTAATACACTGTGTACACACATTCTTGGTCCATGTTGCCTTCATATTTTGCACCACCCTTCCCTTAGGAAGAGGCATTCTCTCCTCTGTGGGGTGAACGGGATGCCTCTGCCAAGATGACACCTGCTCTATCCTATTTTTTGTAAACAGTTGCATTGAGACATAGCTAACATTTAGAATCAAACTGATTAATGTTTCATCCCCAATTTATATAAACCAAAACAGACAGTGGCCATGTTTGTGTCTCCATGGAAGGGGCGGTGGCTATCCTACTGCTATCTGCAGTTGGTTGCTACAAACCACCTTCCCCCAACCTATTGCCCTCTAGGTGTTGTGGACTGCAAGTCCCAGAATCCCTGTTCATTGGCCATGCTGACTGGAGCTGATGGGAGTTGAAGTCCAAAACATCTGGAGGGCAACAGGCTGGGAAACGCTGCAGTGAGGGGAAGAGGCTCTTAGGAGGGAGGAATCTAGTTTCCGCAAGCAGCATAATTTCTAAAGAAGGAGGCATTAGAGTTCAAGACCATTCTTCGAGTTACATCTTCTGACCCAGAAACATCGCAAGGGTCGCTCAGAAATGACACTCTGCATATGCTCAGAAATGCCACCCTGTCTGTTTATATTACAACCTTTCCTACCAGCCACTCTCCAGGTATGCTGGACTGCAGTGCCCATTATCCCATGCCCGCATGGCTATAGTTGGGAAAGGTGGCTGCTGAGATAGTAATAAAGCCGTCTTCTCAGACCTGGTGTCCTCCAGGGGTGCTGGACTGCAACACCCATCAAAATGGGAATAATGGAAGTTGCAATCCAACATATCTGACAGGGTTGCCAGTAGGGAAAAACGGCTTTATTACCATCTCAACAGCCACTTTTCCCAAACTAGTGCTCCCCAGATATTATAGCATTGTGGAATTGGAAGGGACCACAAGGATTATCTAGTCCAACCCTCTGCAATGTGCAGGAAAACCAATTAAACCATCCCTGAGAGGTGGCTGTCCAGCCTCTTCTTCAAAACCTCCGGAGATGGAGAACTCGCCACCTCTGTAGGGAGACTGTACCACTGTTGTACAGACCTTACCGTCTGGAAGTTTCCCCCTTATATTTAATGGAAATCTAGGTCGCTGTAACTTGTGCCCATTATTTCAGGTCCTAATTTCTGTGGCAAGGGAAAATAGTTCCATCCTCCCTGTGGCACCCTTTTATGTACCTGAACGCTGCTCACACGCCTCCCCTCAGTCTCCTTTTCTCAGACTGAACATCCCAAGTTCCTTCAGCCTGTCCTCAAGTCCCTTTATCATCTTTGTTGCTCTTCTCTGAACCTGTTCTAACCTGTCAATGTTGGGGATGATGGAAGACTACAACTTCCATCATCCCCAACCATTATGCCATTAGTTGTGCTGGGGATGAAGAGAAATGTAGTCTAAGGCCCTTTCCACACCGGCCTTTTTCCCCGGGGTCGTCCCTGGGTGTCCAAATGACGCACAGGTACTCCCGAGGTTAGGGGGGACAGGCACGGGTTTTCCCGGGGATAAAGAAACCCCGGGAAAACCCTGAATCTTCCAGCGGACCTGGGACTGTCCCGAGACCGCGGGAGGTGTGGGCGACTCTCTCACCTGGTGCCTGCTTACTTGAGAGTAAGCGCAGCACCAATAAGGGCACAGAGCCATGCAGTGTGGCTCCGTGCCCATCGGGAGGGAATGGCAGGGAGGTGGTTTGGGGGCTGATTTCGGGGGAGGGGGAAGTTTTTTCTTTTTTACTTCCTTTTCCATTGGAGTGGGGCCTTGCTCTTGCATGACTGGCCCTGTTGCTTCCCCCCCCCAAAATGGCGGCCACGAAGTCCCTGTTTCCTCCCCGGATGTTGCGTGCCACGTGTGTATGCTGGATGAGTCTCTCGCGATCAGGATATCGTGCCAGCCTCCCCCTTCACTCCCGGAATGCCGGGAAATGTAGAAAGGGACCAATATAGGCGCCAGGTTCAGGAAGGCAGTTGGATGCAGGCAACCATTTATCGTTTAAGCTGATAGTCCACAAGATCTCTGAGAACCCAGATCAATTTTTGTTTAATGGTGGCAGTTTCTCCTCTGTTCTGCTTCTGCATTGTGGTGGGTCTTCTATCTATCCCACCATGCCTTCCTGCTCATTACAGCTGCTATTTCCATTTCATGATAATTCTTTTGCAGTCAAATCCAAAATATTGTTTAAAAATGTGGAATATACTCCTGCCCCTCCCCTCTCTCTCTTGTTGTGGAATTAATATTTTTTGATGCTGTAAATGGTTAGGAAAGGTATCAGAACATTCCCCCCCCCCCCCATCATAGCTTGTGATGGGGCCTGATGGACATGAGGGGGCAGAACTAACAACAAATGCTCTCAAGCCAAGCAGCCTCTGCCCCCTCACCTCCTGAGTTTTTACTCCTTAGGGTGACCATATGAAAAGGATGACAGGACTCCTGTATCTTTAGAAGTTGGACTGAAAATGGAATTACAGCAGGTGTCCTTTGTATGCAAGCAGCACCCGGTGAAATTCCCTCTTTGTCACAGCAGTTAAAGCTGCAAGAGCCCTGCTCTCTTTTGTATATGGTCACTCTAGTATAGCTCCTGCAGTTGTGATGAAGAGGGAATTTCACCAGGTGCTGCATGCCTACCAATGACACCTGCTGAAATTCCCTTTTCAATGCAACTGTTAAATTGTTTCAATGCAAGCTAATACTCCTTCCCCTGGAAATCCTGAGAAGGAGAAAGCTCAGACCCTGGGAATGGGCACCCCTGTGCTAAGCGGGCTGTGAAACTGCTATCGGAGATCGGGGTGGTGGAATACACACTGCTACACATCATGAAGTCCTAACAATGTGGATTGCACATCATATTGAGAAAATTACGGCCCTTTCAGGACTCAAAAGAAAAGAAAATCCTTTATATATTGCTCAATTCCTGTATCTGGGCTCACGTGATTGGATGCTCTTCCATGCAAAATAATTCCTTGCACCTAGAAAACTAGCATGTTAAAGAGGAGGCTAGTTAGTACCTTAATTGTCTATGTGCTGGGATTATTATTAGTACATTGGAGGAGCATTCAATCATGTGAGCCAGAGATACAGCAGCCCTGACAAATGTCAACCTCCCAGAACGTACCAGTAGGTCTTGGTGGTGGGGTTGACGCGCAATGTGAAGATGCTGGCATAGCGCCGCTGTGTATGCAGCCCGCCCTCGCGGCCCACCACCCGCACCTCGTGGTCTGTTAGCTTGGTGCAGGTGTGGCTGCTCAGCCCCACGGGGGCCACGTCAGAAGGCCGTGCGGTCCAGCCGTCCCACTGCCCCTGCTCAGCGTCAAAGCAACACACATCTGAGACCCTGCGGGAGCCATCCCATCCCCCAACCACGCACAGGAAGCGGTTGGCCAGGACCACAGCCTCGTGGTGGCTTCGAGGGCACCCACATTCGGGAGCGACTGTTCTGACTGTCTGGAGCAGCGGGTCAAAGGCCACCACATCCCCGAGGGGCAGCTCGCGGCTCTGCTGTGACTTCAGGCCCCCGAAGATCAAGAGCTTCCCTTGCACCACATTGCACGAGTGGAAACCACGGGCCAGGAGGTCACTGTGCACAACGGGCTTCCAATCCCAGCGAATGCCGCTGCTGGCTGTCATGCCAAGTCCAACCTGCAGGAGGCAGAGCAACAAAGGTCACATAATAGGTCAGTTGCCAATTTGGGGCTCTAGGTGTGACTGTTATAGTACTATTAATATTAGTATTATGAAGATTTCTTAGATGCCTTTCTAAAACAACAACAACAACAACAACAGGGAGAGTTACAACAGAATTAAAAAATACAGGATTTAAAACAGATAAAACAATTGCCCAGTAAAATACATTCACTCTATTTACAACTAAACATCAGTGGCAACCTTTAAACAATTCGACTGATGCATTAATCTGGTGCCGGAAAGATAGCAGTGTTGGCACCAGGTGGGTCTCTTTGAGGAAAACGTTCCCGAACCAGGAAGCTATTGCTGAAAAACCTTGTTGCCAACCTCCAAACCACACTAGGAGGAGGCTCTCAGATTGGGAGAGTCCATCAGTGGTGGTGGTAAATCAAGAACAACACCTTCATCAGATCCAACTCAAAAGTTACAGAGAATAAAGCTTACGAGTTAATGAAAACTCCTAATCAAGGTTGGTGTTAAGCTAAAAAAAAGTGAGGGTGAGAAAAATGGTGATATATGCAATTAGTTCCTGGTTAGGCTGACCATATGAAAAGGAGGACAGGGCTCCTGTATCTTTAACAGTTTCATAGAAAAGGGAATTTCAGCCAGTGTCATTTGTATGCAATTAGTACCTGGTGAAATTACCTCATCATCACAACAGTTAAAGCTGCAGAAGCCCTGCCCTCTTTTGTACATGGTCAAGAGGACAGGGCTCCTGCTGCTTTAACTGTTGTGATGAAGAGGGCATTTCACCAGGTTCAGTATATATACAAACGACATCTGCTGAAATTCCCTGTCCTTTGCAACTATTAAAGATACAGGAGCCCTGTCCTCCTTTTCATATGGTCACCCTATTCCTGGTGAAATTCCCTCTTCATCATAACAGTTAAAGTTGCAGGGGCCCTGCCTTCTTTTGCATATGGTCACTCTAGTATAGTGCCTGCACCTTTAACTGTTGTGATGAAGAGGGAATTTCACCATAAACTAATTGCATACAAATGACCCTGGCTGAAATTCCCTTTTCTCTACAACTGTTAAAGTTACATGAGCCCTGACCTGGATTTTATCTGGTCAGCCTATACAAATGACACCTGTTGAAATTCCTTTTTCTATGCAACTGTTAAAGTTACAAGAACCCTGTCCTCCTTTCCATAGGGTCACCCTAGTTCCAGGGCATAATCCTATGCATGTTTAGACAGAAGAAGTCCTACAACTCTCAGCATTCCCCATAGCTGGCTGGGGAATGCTAGGAGTTGTAGGACTTTTTTTCTGTCTAACATGCATAGGATTGTGCCCTTAGTCATATTTTCTTATCCTGAGGACCACTGTCTGATATCTTCCCCCATCTCCCAAGCCCTATGCACATTGCTGATGGCTCTACTCTGGCCATTGTGTTCATTTATCCTGCAGTAGCCCTGTCCTGTCCTCCACTGCTTTAAAAACCCGTTGTTCACATAAAAATATACGCTAGAAAAATATAACGGTTTGTCCTACAGTCAGTTCAAAACACATCTCACCAGAGTATGAAATGGCAGGCGTGGCGTATGGATGTTTATGCACACGTATTGCACATGCAGGTATGCGAGAGACACAATGCCTCTATCCTCTGCAACCACCCCAAGATTTAACTTCTAGCAATCCTGGAGAAGGAGCTGAACTCTGAAGAATTATTATTATTATTATTATTATTATTATCGTCATCATCATCTTCTCTCTTTTCTCTCTCATTGGGTTTTATCTAGACAGAGATGATGAGTTTTGCCAAGTCATGCTCTCTTTTACTGATTCAGGAATTTCCTGACAATTGAGTATGTTTTAAGTATGATTGTTTTCTGGATGTTGGTGTGGGTGTATTTTGCTAGGTCCAGTTTCTGAAGGTTTTCTATATATATATTTAATGTGATGCCGGTGACTGATAGTTCTGTAACTTCCATAGCCAATGGTGTATATTTTCCTTTCTTTTCCTCTTCCTTTTCTACAAATTATTATTATTATTATTATTATTATTATTATTATTTACATAGCTGGATCTCTGTGGGTGGTTTACAAAAAATAGTATACACAATTTAAAAACCATTTACATAAAACAAACACAAAGACAGCATATATCTAAAAACAACTTTGAACAACCAGCTGTAACTATAAGCCAAATCCAGGAGCGATTAAAAAATTATCATATGCTGCCAATTGACTGAGAAAAGAGATAGGTCTTAACTTGATGCTGAAAAGAGAACAATGTTTGCAACAGGTGGGCCTTGTCGGGGAGATCAGTTGGGGGGCACCATTGAGAAAGCCCTTCCTCCCCTTGGAGGACATCAAGGGTAGCAACATACAATCCCAGAATTTGCGCAAGGCAACCCTGAAAAGGCAAAAATAGGGGCAAAATAGTGACATAGGAGCAGGTAACAAAAAAAAGGGGGGGCAGTCCATAGTATAAATGGGGATAGCTGAGACGTTTATGGGAGGTGTCTGGAGACTACTGGGGGGTAACGGAGAGACACAAGACACCCTCGATTCTCTTTTTAAAAACCAGCTGTTCCTATTGTTTAAATGAAAGCTGTCATGTTGCAAATGTAAAAGAGTTTAGGTTTTGGAATTGGTGTGCAGCCTTTGTCCCTCCTTGGCTGACTTGCACAGCTAGGTGTACGTCGTGCCAACACCCACGGACACACCTACAACCTCGGCAATCCAGCCGTGTGTTCTTCAGTTGCACTGTGGCAACGTGACCCCCAAATCACAACCAGAACCATGGGTGGGTTGTTATAAACATTAGAAAAAGTCCCATTGAGGCCTACCTTGAAAGAAGGGACCCCAGTGGAGCAGAATCTGGTTGCTTAGCAACCAGGAGCCCATAGCAACCTCATCCGTGCGTCTTGACAACGGATTCGGCGGCTGCAGGAAAAAGCTGGCTCTGCCAGAAAGCTTTTGCTGAGTGTGGTAAAGTTAGCAGGAACATAAATAAAGCGGAGGTGGTGGGCTGGATTAGGACATGCGCAGAAGGATCTGGGAAGGATTTAGAGCAGGCAGAGGAAAAATCCCCAGCCAGGGTGGGGAGGGAAGACGAGGTCACAGCAGCAGAGACAGAAAAGAAGCGGTGTTATTAAGGCTCACTTTGTCTGTTTTCAGTAATTCTGGTGCCACAAGCTGGGTGTTTCTGAGCATGTGCAGAATGCAGATAGACCACTGTCCATCCAGCCTAGTGCTGTGCCTGCTCTGACTGGCAGCATCTCTCCAAGGTTTCTTTTGAACTGGAGATGCCAGGATTGAATCTAACACTTCTGTTTATGTGCGCAGGTGCGTTAACACTGATCTTATGGTTTCATTAAAAGGAAATTGATATGAGAACAGAAATGTCCCTGAACATGTGCAGAGTGCCCTTTCCCCCAAAGGTTTCTGTATCTTTGGTTTTGTTTTGAAACATGTCTTATAGAAAGTTGAAAATAAACAGATTGCTGTTTAATTTTGCTCATATTTTATGCTTTTCAGTGTAGCCAGCCTTGAGCTTCATGGGGAAGTGGTACTATTACCATACAATCCGCCCTGCACACTCAGGTCCTCTGGGAAGAATTTGTTACAGTCAGCCAAAACTAGGCTGACAACTGTTACCCGGAGGACCTTCTTTTCTGCTGCACCCAGACTGTGGAATGGCCTGCTGGAGGAGATTCGTCAACTTAACAGTCTCTTTGACTTTAAGAAAGCCATAAAGACCGATCTCTTCCGGCAGGCCTATCCAGTTGAATTTTAAGAATTTTATTGGTGTTTTATTGGTATTTTAACAATGTATTAGTTTTAAGTGTTTTTAATCAGTTTTATGTATTTTATATTTGATGTTGTTCCCCGCCTTGATCCAGAGAGAGAGGCGGGTAAGTAATAAATATATTATTATTATTATTTAGATAAATTACTAATAAACTGAGAAATGACAAAATGCTGAGCATATATTTCCTTACTCCTTCCCCTACTTTACATGTCTCCCATGCAGTAGTTAATATGGAGCCTGAAATTCTGAGCAGGCTAATAATTTCTGAGCTGTACCCAGTGCTGCTAATAGGTAATGGTAGACTGACCATATGAAAAGGAGGACTAGGGCTCCTGTATCTTTAACAGTTGTATCATTTGTATGCATGCAGCACCTGGTGAAATTCCCTCTTCATCACATCAGCTAAAGGTGCAGGAGCCCTGCCCTCTTTGGTATCTGGACCAGATACAAAAGAGGGCAGGGCTCCTGCAGCTGCATACCAATGACACCTGCTGAAATCCTCTTTTCTATACAACTGTTAAAGACACAGGAGCCCTGTCCTCCTTTCCATAGGGTCACCCTAGGTGATGGGAGTCTTGCCCCACTGGGCCTTTTTCTCACAATATTGCCCCCACCCAGAATTGTTTCTGTGTGAAATGAGCGAGTCAAGGCAGCTGCGCATGCTCCGAGGAAGCTGCAAAAAGGCAACGGCAGGCCGGCTTTGTCCTTTTCCCATGCTTTTAGAAATCGTGCTACTACACCACTGTGCAGAGTACCTGAGGGCAGAGTTGCCCCCCCCCCATAGCCTTTTTTCGGGAAGTGGAGGGCAAGGGCCCTATGTGTTAAATGGCTCCATTCAGCCAAAGACCTTTTCCTCATCTACAGCCCAAGAAAAGCTTCCCTTGATCGATTTCTGTTTGCTAAGCTGCTGTTCAAAAAGCATATCATAAAATGTTTGCAGTGCAACCTGTACCTTTACGAATCACACTGAAGATTTTAAAAAAATCTGCAAAATTGGCTTTGTCCTGTCACTGCATCACTGTGGTAGGAAAAGTGGCATTTGGCAACATTCTCCCTTTGGGGCAGCATTTGAATTTACTCAACTACAAATTCTTAGTCTCTCTCCCTCTGGAACAACGGCTATGGGGTGGTATACAAATGTAATGTAATAAATAAATGTAACGAATAAATAAATAAATAAAATAAACAGGTAATTTTTCTCCCCTTGGCATGGAGATGCGGAAAAGCTGTTGAGTTCCTGCTTCTGGTATAGGTTGTTAACCACAGAGGGACCTGCTGCTGCCCTGCCGCACAAGGATGAAGGACAGACTGTTGACAGTACACAGAAAGGCTGTTTACAGTTGCTCCTGAAAGCTTCGCTCAGCCTCTCTCCTTCCAGTGACCTCCAATCTGTCCCCAGCCCCTGTGGCTGGCTCAGGACAGAACTGGTTTCCAGGCAGAAGGCAGCAGACTGCCCTTCACCATTGGAGAAAAATAGCAACCCCCCCTGCCCCCCCTGCCCTAGCCTGCCAAAGGTAGAGACACCACCCTGGCAAGCCTACCTGCAGAAGGAGAGGACAGGCTGAGCAGAGGAAGGACTTCCCGACTCCCCTCCAAATAATCTCTCCCTTCTGACGGGTGAGGCCAGGGGCATCTAGGAAAGGGGGGGGGGTGCAGGGCAAGTGATCTTCACAGCTTTGGATCAGGGTGGCCAATGGTGTTTTTTTGGGTCAGACCTGACCCACCATACAAAGAGGAACAGCAGGGGAAAGTTCATGGGAACTGGGCTTCTCCCAGTTCCACAGGGAGCTGAGTTGATGGTGCCTCCGCCACCGCCGTTGCCTTATTTTACCCCCCCCCCCTTTTGATGCAGGTATTGTTTCTTTTGTGAAGAGAACCCGGCTGCCTCAGTTCCCCTGCTGGAGATATGGAGTTCACCAAACTACCCAAGATTGGGGATGCGGAAAAGGAGAGTGAAATGGGTTTTGTCCATGGGGTCTCCGGACCAGGTAGGTCCTCTGTGGTTGGAGAAGCTGAAGTGTCCTGCCTCTCCAACGGTTCACAGAGAAAAATAGGGACCTGGGGATTGACGTGGTGTTCTTTTGCTCTGCACTATGCTCTAAAACTGCAGCAGGACATGTGAGTTCAATGGCCAGAACACATTCCTCTTTTTTTCCAATGGAAAAATGTGTCATAGAGTGGTTCATCTTACTGTGGGTCTGGTTTGAGCAAAAGCTATAACTCTAAGGCATTCAGCAACATGTCTGGTCTGGACTGGTCGTTATGAAGGCAAGGGAAGGATTGGGAGGGAAGCCGGGCCAGGCCAGTTTGCATCTGCCTGCCTCAGGGGTGTAAACTACGGGGGGGGGGGGGGCGCCGGCTGCAGGGCTCAAGCCCCCACTGGCATTTCCTGCGAGAGGCAATGCCCAATCAGGTAACATCAGTAAGCTCACAGCCTGGTTGGCAGATTCCTGGGTCAGTCTCCAGTTGTCTAAATGACCTCCAAGCAAACCCTGTTTCCTCCTGAGCTGCCCAGCAGATCTCTTTGCAAGACAAAAGCAAAAACTCTCCTTTTGTATCAGGTTCAGCTTCCCCAGATTCATTTCCTCCAACCCCCTCAGGCCTTGAAGGACAAAAGGTTGCCCATTTAGGAATTACAGTGGGTGTGGGTGTTGTTGCTGCTGCCACCTTTTAAATATGTCTATATATAATTTTTACTATGTACAGCATCATATGCATTGATGGCACTATATATATAAATAAATAATAATGGCACGATCCAGCTACTATTAAACACTTTTAGCTACCTAAACTTATGCATGTGTACTTAGAAGTAATTTCCAGAGAGCTCACTGGGACTTACTTAATTATAAAGAATCTCCTTAAATTACTACAGTATGTCTTGACTAATGAGTCAAAAGCATATTACACCTCAGATAATTTCAGACTAAACACAGGAGTAGGGTCTTGTGGGTATGTAGTATTATTGCACTGGGTCATGGGGGGAAAGGTTTGAAGAACGCTGGTATATTGTATAGGAATATGGATGATGGGGTAGTGTGTAGGCTGACCATATGAAAAGGAGGACAGGGCTCATGTAACTTTAACAGTTGTAGAGAAAAGGGAATTTCAGCCAGTGTCATTTGTATGCAATTAGTTCCTGGTGAATTCCCTCTTCCATCACAACAGTTAAAGTTGCAGGGGCCCTGCCTTCTGTTGTATATGGTCACTCTAGTATAGTGCCTGCACCTTTAACTGTTGCGATGAAGAGGGAATTTCATCAGGAACTAATTGCATACAAATGACTCTGGGTGAAATTCCCTTTTCTCTACAACTGTTAAAGTTACATGAGCCCTGTCCTCCTTTTTATATGGTCAGCCTAGTAGTGTGTTAAACTATCATAATATTATAATTAAAATGTAATATTTTTGTTGAGTACTTGTTATTTTAATATGTGGCTTTAAACACACTTGGACCCATTGTTGATGAAGGATGGTTCCCAGAAATAGAAATACATACATAAGCCCAGCCCCCCCTTTCCCAAGTTTAGCCTCATGCCCCCCCCCCCCCAATAGAGAAATCTGCGTCCCTGGCCTGCCTGCCTTTGCACTCTCGAGTCTAGATGAAGCCCTCTCAGACCTCCATCACACCTAATTTCCCCCACCCCCGGTTTGTCTCCGCTTTTTTTTTGTCTCTGATGCAGAAGCACGTCAAACTTATGATCCCTTTTACCAGAAGACTTGCTCTTTCACTCCTTCGCTCCTTTGCTCTTCCACTCCACTCCACTTCACCCATCCCCTTCTCTTTCCCCCTCCGGCCAGGTCCTGGCAAATGAGCACTTCAACCAGACTGCCTTTCTGCTGGGCAAAAATGGAAGGACCCTTTAGTCTGGCTCTTTGGGGGCATCGAGGAAGTACAATCCTGTCTCTGCAGAGATTCAGGCATTGTATGATTAAAAAAAAGGCTTTCGAGCCTGGGATGCAAGGTTTTGGTTTCATACTGAGGCTTGGAGCCGGCTGCTGGGAGAGATCGCTTTTCCCTGCCAGGACCTGATGCAATCCATTCAAGCCCCCAGTTCCTTTAAAACTACACGGAGGCTTAGGCGCATTAAATGCACTTAGGGAAAATGATCCAGACTTTTAGCATTCTAGGAAAGGCTGGGGAAGAGGCAGGGTGACAGGACATGTGAGTAGCATGCTGCAAATCTGCACATAAGGCATGGCGAGAGAGCATGAAATCGCTGGTGTGATGGAGCTCTCAGTGAACTCTGAAGAACTCCCAGGTGCTGCTACCCTGCACATGCTTGCATCTGCAAGGCATCTTCAGAGGGACAGTGCGTTATCAGGGGCAGGTAGCAGAAAAGAGGAGCTGCCTTTGGTAAATAGGTAGAGTGGGAGAACATGGAGGTGAAGAGCCTTCATGGCCCTGCTGACTGGGCCTGTGGGTGCCTGTTTCCCTAAGAACCCCACTGGCAAGGAGGAGAAATGAAGTAGGTGCTGGTGCTGCACGAACACTTAGAAGAAATCTGTGGGTCTTCAAGGTGCCCCCAGAGGCTTTTCCCCCTTCCTCTCCTGGAACAGTTCCTCTATGCTTCCAGCTAAGGCTTTTGTTGTGTCTTGTTCATGGAATTTTGCAGGGAGCCAGAAAGCCCCAAATGGGATGTGAATGACAACAAGGCTAATGGCGTTACTAACATCACTAGTTTGGCCCTAACAGATGGACTATGACTGAGAACGTCTCTACATTAAGGGAAATCACGTTGTTTACTCGGGGCTTTCCTGTTTCCTGGTTCTTTGGTGTGATTGTTATAGACTGCATTACACGGGAGGAGAGGGACAAGGGGTTTTAATTAGGGTGAAAAGACTTCCGGATCCCCCTGGACAAGTCCGGAATAAGGGGGCCAAATTTGAATCCGGGGGGAAATTTCAGAATATCCCCCAAAGTCCGGAAAATTGGGCCTCACCTGTGCCATCTACGTTTTGTTCTTAGCCGGCGCTACTGCGCCGGCCAAGAACAAGGCCTAGATCGGCTAGGGAAGAGGCCAGAACGACGCGCACCCGCACTTCCGGGTACGCGTCGTTCCGGCCTCCTCCCCTGCGCCATCTGGGGCTTGTAATTGTCTAGCGCGGTTGCGCTGGCCAAGAACAAGCCCCGGATGGTGCAGGGGAGGTGGCCGGAATGACGCGCGCCCGCACTTCCGGGTATGTGTCATTCCGGCCTCCTCCCCTGCGCCATCTGGGGCTTGTTCTAGCCGGCGCCGGACGGCAGCGGATGTCCCTGCAATGTAAGCAGGGGGCAGGGGGGAGGGGGGGCGCACGGCGCGTTTATCTTGCAGGGATGTCTGCTCCCGTCCGGCGCCCGTTGGGAGCGGACGTCCCTGCAAGGTAAGCAGGGAGCAGGGGGGGAGGGGGTGCGCGGCACGTTTACCTTGCAGGGACGTCTGCTCACGACCGGCGCCGGCTGCTACTGCGAGTGGGCTTCGCGGCCTGCTCCAGAGTGGCGCACCAGGTGATGACATCATCACCCGGCGCTCTACTGAGGGACAGGCCGCAAAGCCTGTCTCTCAGTAGATTTGAGCACTGGAGGGAAGCGGACACCCCTTGCAGGTAAGGAGTGCGAGGCAGGAGGAGAAGCCCCCCCCCACTTACCTGCATGGGCGTCCGCTTCCCTCCGGTGCTCAAATCTACTGAGAGACAGGCTTTGCGGCCTGTCCCTCAGTAGAGCGCCGAGTGATGACATCACCCGGCGCTCTACTGAGGGACAGGCCGCAAAGCCTGTCTCTCAGTAGATTTGAGCACTGGAGGGAAGCGGACACCCCTTGCAGGTAAGGAGTGCGAGGCAGGAGGAGAAGCCCCCCCCCACTTACCTGCATGGGCGTCCGCTTCCCTCCGGTGCTCAAATCTACTGAGAGACAGGCTTTGCGGCCTGTCCCTCAGTAGAGCGCCGAGTGATGACATCACCCGGCGCTCTACTGAAGGACAGGCCGCGAAGCCTGTTTCTCAGTAGATTCGAGCACCGGAGGGAAGCGGACGCCCCTGCAGGTAAGGAGCGTGAGGCGGGATGAGGAGGGCCCCCCCACTTACCTGCATGGGCAGCTGCGAGGCGGGGGGGCGGCGGGCGGGCGGGCGCGGGCGGCGCGAGGCAGGCGGGTGTGCGGGTGCAGGCGGCTGGGTGGCGCCAGGCGGGTGGGCGGCGTGAGGCGGGCGGGTGTGCGGGTGCGGGCGGCTGGGCGGCGCCGGGCGGGTGGTGTGAGGCGGGCGGGCGGCGCGGGCGTGCAGTGGGGGGGTTTGTTTTGGGTGGGTAGGGTGGCGAGGGGGGGGGGTGACCGGGATTTTGGTTCTGAAAATCTGGTAACCCAGGTTTTAATTGAACACTTCCCCTATACCATGTTCAGTTCCATTGAGGTCTATTGAGACAGCACCATCTGGTGGCGGAAGACCCTGCTCTTTCCCAGCACTTACTACTTTAAAAGTAGTTATTTTTATACTGGGATTTCTAGAGGATTTTGCCTGAGATGTCTTGGTTATGGACGAGTCGTGAAATCGACCCAAAAACTTCCATGAGTGGCCAGTTACGAGCATGCAATAAATCACTTGTTTAGAGAAGCCCAGAAGCTTTCATGGACTAGATGCATGGAAGCGTTATTTTCAGCTGTATGGGTATACCCAAAAGGCCAGAAAAATATACAAGGCACAGCCTCTGACATTTCCATGCAAAGCTCGAATGTATATAAGGAAAGGATAGTAACCATGTGCAATGGCAGTAATTGGCAAGGAAGATGTTGGTTTGCTGGAGAACGGTGACTTTCAGGTACCCCACTGCTTCCTGCTTGTATTGCCCAAAAGCTTCTGCCACGAAAAAATGTGTTGATCTTCAGAGTTTTGCAGGACTCTTTTTGTCATGTTTATTGTAATAGAGGAATGCCCCAGTGGAATTTGTCGAATTTAGGAAATTAAACAAATGGAAATACGAAATGCCGAGAAGTGTTTGCTATTTCATGAGTTGTAAACCAAAATTGAACCCCCTCATTGATTGAACTTTGATATTCATTTGGCTGAGTCCTGTTTATCCAGAAATGCATGCCTGTAAACTAGGATGGCTTTTTCACCATCTTAGTATTGATGGCTAGCAGCACCTGAGGAACCAAGCAAGCAAGCAAGCAAGCAAGCTGAGATGTCTCTCATTTCCCTCTTGACAGTGGTGATTGCCTGCAAGATGTCCGGGGCTGCCATGTATGAGCTGGTGCGTGTAGGACATTTCGAGTTGGTGGGTGAGATAATCCGCCTGGAGGGAGACTTGGCCACCATCCAAGTCTATGAGGAGACCTGTATCCTTTGGGAAAAGTCTTGTATTTCCTTCAGCTTTGCTGGCTTTTTGCTTCCTTAATTTCCTTACTCTTCCAGCCCCTTTCCCAACCCTTTTTTGGTCTTAGTCACCCTCTTAAGACCTCTGGTGCTCCTGGCTGCAAGTAACATCTGAGTAGACCCCTAGCTTTCGAAGGTGTTCCTCATCCCCCTTTGTAGAGGGCTCATTCCTACATGATCATGTCTGTACACGGAGGTCCTTCAGGCACCTTCCTCAGGTGAGGCAGGTGGTGATGGAGGAGAGGGCCTTCTCAGGTGTGCTTCTCTACTTGTGGAATTCCCTCCCCAGGGAGGCCTACCTGGCACCTCCTTTGCTGTCTTTCCCAAGCCAGGTGAAGACCACCTAGGGTGGCCAGGTATCCTACATTACAGATAACAGTCCTCTATTTGAAAAGCTGACAGAGGATAGTCTTGTATATGAAGGTGTCTTTTACTTGAAAGGATGTCCTGTCCAAGTCCAGTTTAAAGATACAGAACACTACAAAGGAAGGGTGGAGGAGAGGACTTGAGGTGAGCAGTACCTGGAACCCAGACTGAGCAGGTAGGCACACAGCTCACCTGCTCACTGTCTTCTCCACTATGGTGAGATGTATTTCAATTTCAATTATAGTCAATATTTCTAAATTTGCACCTATACATACAAATTATATGCAAATCCGTGTCCTCTTTTTTTAGTGATGCATTTCCTTATTTTGACAGTGTATAATTGAACACCTACCTTTTGATTCTCCAAGGCTTTGAATCTCTCTACAGTTTTTAACATCTGTTGGGGTTGTTTTTTTAACCTTTTAAACTACTGTTCTTGTTATTATTGTAAACCACCCTGAAAATATATGGTGTTTTTATAATTGGGGGTATAGAAATTGTTTATATATATATTCACAAAAAATATCCAGCTGTTGCTTACAGCTGTTGTGAAGGCTCTGATTATTTTCCCCAAAAGGCCATGCTTCCATTGCAGGGCCATCAGGAGGCTTGTGAAGAGGGTACCGGGAAGCACCCATGTGCACATGCGCAAGGGAGACATAAGCACTGGAGCAACTATTTCAGGTTTCAGTTCTTGCTCAGCCCGGCCCTCTCTCTCCACCCAGGGCACAATTTCCTCCCAAAGCCTCCCATTTCCCAAACAGGAGCTGCCTTCTCTTCCCCTGCTTTCTCCTTGATCTCAGCACCCACCTCTCTTTTCTTAGTCAAGGTCTTTTTCCTGAGCCACTGCCACAGCAGGGGTTTGCGTGGGGGACCCTGTGCTGCGTACTGGGAAGCCGCTGTCAGTGGAGCTTGGCCCAGGCATTATGGGTTCCATCTTTGACGGGATCCAGCGTCCCCTGAGGGACATCACGGAGTTGACCAAGAGCATCTACATCCCCCGGGGCATCAACATCTCAGCCTTGTCCAGAGAGCTAAAATGGGATTTCAGCCCGAGCCCCAACATCCGGGTAAAAAACAGACAAACAATCGAGCTGATGGTAGTTTGGGAGGGGCAAGCCTTTTCGGCTCAGCTTCTGTCGTATTGAGTAGGGTGACCCTATGGAAAGGAGGACAGGGCTCCTGTATCTTGTACAGTTGTGTAGAAAATGGAATTTCAGCAGGTGTCCTTTGTATGCCTGCAGCACCTGGTGAAATTCCCTCTTCATCACAACAGTTAAAGTTTTTTGTAAACTGCCCAGAGAGCTTCGGCTATGAGACGGTATATGAATGTAAATAATACTAATACTAATACTAGAGTGACCAGATACAAAAGAGGGCAGGGTTCCTGCAGCTTTAACTGTTGTGATGAAGAGGGAATTTCACCAGGTGCTGCATGCATACAAAGGACACCTGCTGAAATTCCCTTTTTTGCACAACTGTACAAGATACAGGAGCCCTGTCCTCCTTTCCATAGGGTCACCCTAGATTGGTCTGTGTGGCAACATCCACCACAGGGAAAGCCACTTTTTGAAACCAGTTTTAAAAACATTTATTATATTTATATTACTCCCTTCCTCCACGTACCTCAGGGTTCTTCACCCCTCCCATTTTACCCTCACAACAACCATGTGAGGTAGGGCTGAGTGTTGGTGAGCTTTATGGCTGAGTGGGATTTTGAACCCAGCACTCCACAAGCCTATTCCAGCATCTTAATGACCAGTGTAACCCAGTGGCCTACAGTGGGTGCTTATGCTAATGTTTGAATTACAGGAGGACGGACATTTTGCAGTCAGGAGGCCTGAGGGGTGGGTGGGAATCAGTACAGAATTGTCATGATCCTGATGAAGGTAGCCGAATATATTTAACATTATTTCAATATATTAAATTTTCATAAAATAAAATGCACATTTTATAATAATTAAAAACTGCAATGTTCATTGCAGTGTTTGCTGTGCCACAGGGTACCAAAATAGTGCTGCGTCTTGTTCCTTTTATTGCCACAAAAAGGACTAGAAACTTACTTGAAAGATTGAAGGAAAGAAAGCTGAAAATTAAGGAAAAGGGCTTTGAATTCCCTTGTGGGATGGTGGCGTGGAGGGGGGGGGCGGCTACAGGCTCTTACAGCACTATTAATTTCAGCTGATATTCCCCCACATTTTGAAGCCACAATCCCTAGAAAACTGCTTTAGAGAAAAATCTGAACGTTGAGACTCTCAGGGATGTGGGACTCTACAGCCGATTCACAGTGATGTGACTTTTCCGTGACATAAGAAGATAAGAAGCTGGCTGGTGCTGAGTCACACCCTGGGTCCTTCCAGCCCAGTAGCAACGGCTTTCCAGGGTTACAGGCAGGAATTTCTCCAGCCCTTCCTGGAGATGCCGCCGGGGATCGAACCTGGGACCTTCGCATGCAACGCAGATGCTCTACCACTGAGCCCATGGCCTGTCCCTCTAAATTATGGTCCCTCCCTCTGGAATTGTGTAGGTACACCCAGCTTCTATCTTGGGTCTGCTTTCATGTTGAGATCCACTTATACTTTTTACCTTTCTTGTTACTCTCTTCCCCTTTGTGTTTAGGTCGGGAGCCATTTAACCGGTGGGGATATTTATGGAGTGGTTCGTGAAAATTCCCTCATCAAACATATGATCACAGTGCCACCCCGGTGCCGGGGCACTGTCACCCACATCGCTCCAGCTGGGAACTACGACGTGTCAGTAGGTGGCGTTTGTTCACAGAGCAGAGGATCCGCAGTGTGGGGGGAGGTCTGGATCCACGCAGAGTCTCCCGTTTTCATGACTCAGAGTTATAATTAGGGATGTAGCAGAATTTCATTGCGGTTCACAAATCGTTCGAACTTGCCCCGCTCAAAATCCTGAACGAGAACAGGAGTGCATTTTTTTGAGAAGAGGTTAGCAAATTCCCAAATTTGGAAGATTCGCAATCTAGGTCGCAAAAAAAAACGTTTTTTCACAGTTTAGTCGATGGAGGGGGAGTGCGCACTTTTGAAAAATGGGCACAAAGATATACACTTTCCCCATTCAAATTAAATAGGAAACATCAGGAAAAACTTCCTGATGGTTAGAACAGTACGACGATGGAACCCATGACCAAGGGAGGTGGTGGCCTCTCCCACACTAGAGGCCTTCAAGAGGCAGCTGAACAGCCATCTGCCAGGGATGCGTTAATGTAGATTCTTGTACTGAGCAGGGGGTTGGACTCCTTGGCGTTATAGGCCCCTTCCAACTCTACTATTCTATGATTCTGTGAGAAACAGGTTGCAAACAAAAATGGGAGCGATTTGAACTGTGCTACAAAAGCCAGTTTGGAGCATCTTGGCAAACTTGAGCATCCTTATTTCTCCCATCCCTCGCTGTAATATGGAGCCAGGTGTGCCCTGGAAGGAGGGATGACTCTGTCCCTCCAACCGACTAGATACTTTTTATGTAGGTCTGCAATATTTAGTTGATTAAATCTTCTGATGCCTAAATAGTTCCCCAACACCATGTTAATCAGGCAACCCATTTTAATAATAATAATGATAATAATAATGATAATTTTAAAATATTATTGCTACAAGTGCCAGGTGGAATCTAAGGAGCCCTATTCCCACCCCATCCTCTTTCACTGTGTCTGCTAATGAGACACATATAGCAACATCAGCAGAAAACAAAGGAAGGCTGCTTTTCCCCCCTTCAAAACTATTTTATTGCTCATATACATATTTAATATGATTAATTAATTGACTAAATGTCATGTAATTAATTGACTACGAGTTCTGTAATCAAGAAATAAACCTAATTTTTTGCTGGGCAATGGAGATTCTAATTTTTTTCTAGCCTATTTTCATAGCTGGTTGTCTTCTGCCCTAACCCTTTTCTATTATTATTATTAGCATGGAATCATTTGCATAGGGTGACCAGATTTTGGAAAGCAAAATCCCGGTCCAAAATGGCCACCCCACCAAAGCAGACCCCCCCACAACATAAAATTAAAAATTAAAAAGGCCGCCTACCATGCGGCCAACAAGCAGACACCCCCCCCACCAAGCCACCCCCCCCAAAAAAACACCCCAGCCCGGACCTACCGGGTCCTCCACTGCCACCGCTGATCTCCGCCACCACCGCATGACTCCCTGCAGCCCCCTCACCCTTCTTGCCCTGCTCCTGGGCTCCCAACAGGAGAAAGAAGAAGAACCTGCTTTAAAATGCCTGCGCTGCTCCCCGGCCTCTGCAGGAAACAAGTGCTCAGCGTTAGGGAGCGTCAACAAATTCCTTGTCAGGTGGCTAAAGCAGCTTTAGCCACCTGACAAGGAATTTGTTGACGCTCCCTAACGCTGAGCACTTGTTTCCTACCAAGGCCGGTAAATGGGGAGCAGGCCGCGAAGCCTGTTTCTCAGTAAATTCGAGCACCAGAGGGAAGCTGCCGCCCCAGCAGGTAAGTGCGGGGGCCCTCCCGCCTCCCACTTCCCACCTCGTGCTCCTTACCTGCAGGGGCAGCCGCTTCCCTCCAGTGCTCGAATCTACTGAGAAACAGGCTTCGCGGCCTGTCTCTCAGTAGCACGCCGGGTGATGTCATCACCCGGTGCGCTACTGAGGGACAGGCTGCGAAGCCTGTTTCTCAGTAGATTCGAGCACTGGAGGGAAGCGGACGCCCTGGCAGGTGGTGGCAGGGGGGTCCCCCCACCCGAAACCCCACCACCAAGACACCCATCCCCACCAAAACCCATCCCGGACTTACCAGGTCTACCACCGCTCGCCGCCACGTGACCCCCCACAGCACCAGTTTGCCCCCACTGCCCCCCGATTGGCCCGGATCACCCCAGGTTTCCCGGTTAGGACCGGGAAACCCCAGGCGATCTGGTCACCCTACATGGAATAGTAGAGTTGGAAGGGGCCTACAAGGCCATCAAGTCCAACCCCCTGCTCAGTGCAGGAATCCTCTTTGAAGCATCCCTGACAGATGGTTGTCCAGCTGCCTCTTGAAGGCCTCTAGTGTGGGAGAGCCCACGACCTCCCTAAGTCATGGGTTCCATTGTCGTACAGTCAGGAAGCTCAAACAGTCAGAAAATTTTTCCTGATGTCCAGCTGGAATCAGGCTTTCTGTAACTTGAGCCCCTTATTCTTTGTCCTGTACTCTGGGTTGATCGAGAAGAGATCCTGGCCCTCCTCTGTGTGACAACCTTTCAAGTATTTGAAGAGTGCTATCATGTCTCCCCTCCATCTTCTCTTCTCCAGTCTAAACATGTCCAGTTCTTTCAGTCTCTCTTCATAGGGCTTTGTTTCCAGACCCCTGATCATCCTTGTTGCCCTCCTCTGAACACACTCCAGTTTGTCTGCACCCTTCTTGAAGTATGGTGCCCAGGACTGGACGCAATACTCAAGATGGGGCCTAACCAGTGCCGAATAGAGGGGAACCAGTACCAGGGATGGATGTCAGACTGACTAGTCTGTAGTTCCCAGGTTCCTTCTTTTTGCCCTTTTTGAAGATAGGGACAACATTAACCCTCCTCCAGTCGTCCGGCACTTCCTCCGTCTTCCATGATTTCACAAAGATAATAGACAGTGGTTCTGAGAGTACTTCTGCCAGCTCCTTTATTACTCTAGGGGTGCCTCTACAAGAGCGATTTAAAGCTCTTTCAAGGCGCATTAGGAAATTTACCTCTACAAGAGCGGAGTGCAAATCAGGGGCTCAGGCGCGTTTTCTCTCCGATTATTCGCATTTTTGAATGCACATTAATTAGCGAGTTTTAATTTACGGCGGGAGTAAGAGCGCCTTATGTCCATGTAAACAACTTTCTGAGGAAGCGCATTAACGATCAGGAGGTTGGACTGTGGTCGTAATGTCATGCATAGAACTACCCCTTCGCTGAGAAAACCTCCCACTTTTTGGTTTAGTTTCCTTTCCTCTCTCCTCCTGGCAACTTCCTCCTTGTACTCTGTCTCTCTGGATGGAAGCTCCAAGAAGAGGTGACCCAATGTGAACCAAAAATAAAGTTTCTTTGAAGTACCCTGATGAAATATTTTTAACATGGAGACACTGGGCCAGATGGAGGTGGTTTTATGAGACGGAAAGGGGGTAGGAAGGATGTGTGGATGTGCGCATAATTAGCCATCAGCAGACATAACTTCCCCAAGCTTCTTGCTGGGTTCCTGAGCTGAGTTGTGTGTGTGTGTGGTGTGTGTGTTTTACAATTGTTGAGCTCGCTGGGAAGTGGAGGGGGAAGGAACGAAGCAGCATCCCCCTGTCTGTTTTGGTGTGTGTGTGTGCGCATGCGCGGCACATTCCCATTTACTCCTGAGGAAGTGATGGCAATCGGGCGAAGGAGGGGGGAAGACAGGTAGCTGAACATGTTAATGAGCTCATTCCTTTCAGGTAACCTAGGAAACCAAAGGCGGGAGATTCTGGTGGGCGGGGAGAATAAAGGGAGGGAACCGGTTTGGGGAGTTTCTCTGGGACAAAGCGTATTACTTTCAGCAACATTTGCATGCGATTCTCAGCATGTCAAAAACTTTAAAATGCCTTTCATACAGCCCGTAATGTGCTTCAACGCCTCCCATGTATAGGGATTAGGCGTAAAAGCGCTTCAGAGAAGATGCACATAATCGGGGAACCAGGCGTCAAACCGAAATCTTGTAGAGGGGGGCTAGGATGCAGTTCATTAGGACCTGAAGATTTCAAAGAAATTAGGTGTTCATTGACTATTTGTTTATCAATCTCAAACTGCAATCCTGCCCCTTCAGCTTGTACTTCACTATTTCCGGGTAGGGTGGGGTGGGGGGGTTGGGTGGTGGTCAAAGTCCCACTTTTGGGAGAAAACTGAGCCAAAGTAGGAATTGAGCACTTCGGCCTTTTCTTTGTCATCTGTTACCAATTTGCCATCCTCATTGAGTAGCTGAACCACCTTTTCTTTCCTCTGTCTTTTACTATTCACGTATCTGAAGAAAACCTTTTAATTGCTTTTAGCATCCCTCGCTAGCCTCAGCTCATTCTCAGCTTTAGCCTTCCTGACACCATTCCAGCACTTCTGTGCTACTTGTTTGTACTCTTCATTTGTAGCCTGGCCTTCCTTCCACTTCCGATATGTATCCTTTTTTATTTTCAGGTCATCTCTAAGCTTTTTGTGGAGCCACATTGGTTTCTTCTGTTGTCTTCTATCTTTTTTCTTTGTTGGAATTGTTTGTAATTGTGCCTTTAAAACCCATCTTGGACTCCTTTTCTCATGGGACCTTACTTATCATAGCTCTGAGTTTATTAAAATTGGCTTTCCTGAAATCCAGAGTACGTGTATGGCTACACTCAGCTTTTGCTTCCTTTAAAATCAAGAACTCCAGTATGACATGGTCACCTTCCCCCAGAGTTCCCCTAACTGCCACTTTATCCACTAAGTCCTCCCTATTAGTCAGCATCAAGTCAAGGATAGCCGTTCCTCTAGTTCCTTCCTTTACTTTCTGTAGGAGAAAGTTATTAAGCCACACATGTCAGGAATTTCTTGGAGGGACCACTTTTGGCAGAATTTGTCTCCCAACAGATATCAGGGTAATTGAAGTCCCCCATTACTACTACATTGGATTTCCTTGAAACACTGGCAAATTGCCTTTCAAAGGTTTCATCCTCATCTTCTCCTTGATTGGGTGGTTGGTAGTAGACTCTGACTGTCATACTTCTTTTATTCCTTGCTCCATTTATTTTAATCTAGATACTCTTGATGGGGCTCCCAGGCTCTTCCTCTTGTATTTCTGTGCAGGGATAAGTATTTTTAATATATAGTGTGACTCCGCCTCCCTTTCTGTTTCTTCTGTTCTTTTTGAACAAGTTATATCCTTCAAGAGCTATATTCCAGTCATGGGAGTCATCCCACTAAGTTTCAGTTATAACTATGAAATTGTATTTGCCTTTATGTATTAAGAGTTCAAGTTCATTCTGTTTGTTTCCCATACTCTGGGCATTGGTATATAGACATCGAAGCCCATGTGCTTTGTAGTCTGGCTTCTTTCCTACATTTTTGTCTAGACTGTTTTGGGGCACTACTGGAACTGTTCTCTCTGTTATGGTGCATAAGCCTTCATTCATTGTTGCCTCAAATTTAACGTCTCCTGCCCCCGTAGGATTCAGTTTAAAGCCCTCCTGATGAAGTTCTTCATGCTGTGGCCAAACACATTTTTCCCAGCCCTTGTGAGGTGCAACCCATCCCTTGCCAGCAGTCCATCTTCCAAGTTGCGTAGCCCGTGGTCCCAGAATCCGAATCCCTCATGTTGGCACCACCTTCATAGCCAGTCGTTCACCCAGATGATTTTTCTTTCCCTTTCTAATCCTCTTCCATGAACTGGGAGGATGGATGAGACAACTATCTGGGCCACAAAGGTCTTGATTTTCTTTCCCAGAGCTTCAAAGACTGACGCGATTTCTTCGTAGCTCTGCTTGGCAATATCGTTTGTTCCCACATGGATGAGAAGAAAAGGATATGTGTCAGTGGGCTTGATGAGCTTTGGCAACCCTTCAGTCACATCTCTAATCTGTGTTCCAGGGAGACAGCATACCTGGCGAGTCCATGGGTCTTTGTGATATACTTGGGTTTCAATCCCACACAGCAGGGAGTCTCCCACAACAACTACTCTTCTCTTCTTCTTGGTCAACTGACCTTCTGCCTCTTGCTCACTGTTGCATGGGGTTTCCTGTAATTCTTTCTCTGCAGGCTGTCCTCCAGTCTCTTCCTCCAGTAGCTGGAAGCGGTTACATAATTCTAATGGTTCCACTGGTGCAGAGTGTCTTCTAGTTCTTCTGCTCCTAACTGTCACCCTCTTCCAAGGAGTTCCCTCTTCGTTGGGTTTCCTCATCTCAGCATTCTCCACTTCTGCTTCAGCTTGCTGTTGCTCTTCAATCTCTTGCACTTCTTGTTGCTGTTGCAGTTCCACCGTTCTGTCTAAGAACTCTTCGCCTTCTCTTATTCCTTGGAGGGTGGACACTCTCTGATCAAGTGCTTTCACTTTTTCTTACAATAGTGCAAACAGCTTGCACTTGTTGCAGGTGTACGCCATGTTGAACTCAGGCAGGAACACGAACATTGCACACACGTTGCAGGTCACCACCACTAGAAACTCCTTTCTGTCCATAGTCTCCATTTCTGTTTTGTTTCTGCTGATTGTGTTGTAATTTTGTTAAGGACCTCCCCCTTGACCTCCCCTGCCGAACTCCCCCTGACAAACTCCTGTTTGCTCTCCCTGTTCACTCACTCTGATTGCTCTCTTCCTTACATTCCTTCTAGTCCAGCTGGGGCAGCTTCCTCTTCTCTGCTCAGCTAGGAGTCAGGAAACAGTAGTAGTAGTAGTAGCAGTAGTAATAGTATTTATTTCATTTCTATACTGCCAATAGCTGAAGTTCTCTGGGCTGTTCACAAAAATTAAAACCACAAAGTACAGCATAAAATATAAAACATGGAAACTTAAAACCACAACATAAAAAGTACAACCAGAATAAAACTGAGCAGCAATACAGATTTAGAACAGCATAGGTAAAAGACTAGGATGATAAAATACTGGGAAAATAAAACAGTATTTTTCTGGCGCTGAAAGAAGTACAACTTAGGCACCAGGTGAACCACTCTAGGGAGCTCATTCCATAGCAGGGGTGCCACAGCAGAAAAGGCTCTGCTCCTGGTAGTAGTAGTAGTAGTATCTTTTATATAGCCTTTTAGAGCATTTCGTGCACTTCACATCAGTAATCCTTACAACATCCCTGTAAGGTAGGATGGTGCTATTACACCCATATAGCCAAAGGAAGGGGGCTGCCCTAAGCCTGCCTAGTGAATTCTTTGGGATCTGAACTGACAACCTCACAGAAGCCACCTCCTCCACTGCTCTCACCTGCCTCTTTCTACCTCAAGGATGTGGTGCTGGAGCTAGACTTCGAGGGAGCAAAGGAGAAACTCACGATGGTGCAGGTGTGGCCCGTCCGTCAGATCCGCCCCGTCTCTGAGAAACTCCCGGCCAACCATCCGCTGCTCACTGGCCAGAGGGTCCTGGACGCCCTTTTCCCGTAAGACCCTAAGTCAGCTGTAATAAGGCAGAGGATGACGATGTGGATGCCACCAGAGCTGACACCTCCTGTTTTTCTGGCAGGCTGCAGCTAAGGCAAATGAAGCAACCATCCAAACTTCTAGGGGCTCCTGTCTCAGCACTTCCAATGCCTTGGAGAAAGCTCTTCTTCTGTGCTTTTCCATACATCCTCTTTTTCAGTGGGGCTGTTCAGACCACACACTAACACACACTCAGAGGTTGAGTGTGGCTTGTTGTTGAATCATGGGTTGTTTGTTGAACCATGGGCTATTGTGTTGTTGTCTGAACGCAGCCAGGGTGGCTTGTTAACCATGCAGTCTGGCAAAGGGCCTGTTCACATGTGCACGGGTGGGTAGGGGAACCACAGAGAAGGGAGGGGGTAATGAAATCATGACAAGCGGGCCTGCCACATGATTGCGGTACCATGCGCACCCTGTGGTTCTGCTACCCACCATTCCTCCATGGTTAGACCACTTACTTCTGCGTGGTTTAACCAAGCATCCCTTCATCCTCCACTCACCAAATGTGTGACTGGCACCTGCTCTGTAAAGGAAAATAAAAATATGGCCTCTGACCATAGAGATGGACCAGTGGCAAGAGCGTTACTGGAAATGGCCGTCGCTCTTGCAAGCGGACTCTATTGTCACTGCCATTTATTTATTTTCATCAAAATGCCCATGGGTATTTTGACATGAGAACCACGGAGTCTGTCCGCTGTGGGTAGGGAAATCTTCCCCCACACGACGTGCTAACTAACTGTGGATGGCGTTTTTGAGTGACCCATAGTTGGTTAGCATGCCATCTGAACAGGCCCTTACTTTCTTGAACAAGCCACCTTGAGAACCCATGGTTTGTTGTTGGGTTGTCTGGGTGGTTAACAAGCCACATTGCACATGTTCAGACAACATGCTAACCCAAGGTTCAACAAACAACCCACTATGGGTTCAACAACAATCCACATTTAACCACTGAGTGTGGGTTAGCATTTGTGTGAATAGCCTCAGAGTAAAATAGGGATTCTGATTGAATATATATATATATATATATATATGCATTTGTGTGAATAGCCTCAGAGTAAAATAGGGATTCTGATTGAATATATATATATATATATATATGTGTGTGTGTGTGTGTAAGAACAATATAAAAGAATGATTAATTAACTGATTAATTAAAAACATTACAACAGAAGCAGTGATCAAACAGAGCAGTGTCACAGTCCATTACAAGTCAGGGAAAGATTGTGTAAATAAATCAGTCATCAGGAGGTGTTTAAATTCACCACAGTCTCTGCACATGGGAGAGCATTCCAGGGGATGGTGCCACTACTGAGAAGACCCGTTCATGTGCCATTACTAGGCGACACTCTATTGGTTACTGAACAACCAATAAGGCCTTCTCAGAAGATCTCATGGGGCGACTGGGTGCATATAGGGGAAGGCTAGTTTCTTCCAACAACACGGGCCTTCTAGTAGAAGTATGGTGGATGTTTGGTCCCAATTCTTCATGTGTTGATATATTCTATCAGCTAGGCCCGAAACCACCTTGAGGCAGTGGTGGGAGGCTGGGCTGCCTCCCACCACTTTTTCTCCACCATCCTTTCCCACCCTCTTCCCCCAGGTGTGTTCAAGGTGGGACCACGGCCATCCCTGGAGCCTTTGGCTGTGGTAAAACTGTCATTTCCCAGTCGCTCTCCAAGTATTCCAACAGTGACGTCATCATCTACGTGGGCTGCGGCGAGCGGGGCAACGAGATGTCGGAGGTGCTGAGGGACTTCCCGGAGGTGAGAGCGGCAGGCAAGTGGCCAGGGCAGCTCTCCATGATGGGTGGAGCGCGTTTGGCCCTTTGGTCGTGACGTGAACAGACCAGAGTCCCCTATTCCTTCACGGCAGGGCTAGGGAGTGACTTTTAGCCCAAGGGCCGAATTCAATTTCAAGGAAGCACTCAGGCGCCACATTCTGGTGGTGGGTGGGGACCAAAGGGGAGGGGTCAGAATTCCAAAAGTATCTGCATACTGTAGCTTAAAGCTTTTGCGGACAGTCCGTAAGCCTTAGGAGAGGCGATCCGGCCCTTTAGAATGGGGGGAAGTGTGCCCAAGCGTAAGAAATGATCAAATAACCTTTGGGTCCCAGAAGGGCTGAATCTGGCCCCAGGCCCTGGTGAACATGTGAAGCTACGCAAGAAAGAAATAGTTTTAGAAAACAGATGAATGGATAAAAGAGAAGTAATGCACCAAATGCAGGGACAGAGTGGGAGGAAACCTCAAAAGGGCACAGAAAGTAATTTTATTCCCTGACGTGTTTCAAGCCTTCTAACTCTTTTGAATGTCTGAATGATTCCGAGTCAGTCCTTTCTGGGAGAAAACCAATGTGTCTCCAGGGCCTGCTCCAGGCCTGATGGCGCCCTCAGCACAGTGCCCTCTGGATCACCTCCTGAGTCCACGCCACACTCTCCACAGGCTGATGTTGCGGTGGCACTCCTCACAATACAGATGCCTGCCATTTTATATTCCCACAATGACTTAGAGCAACACTATGTTGGGTGCTCTGGGGCCCTGCGGGATGCTTAAAACGGCAGCTTGCAGCTACTTGCCACCCAGGATGTGGGGGCAGGGCAGAGCAGGGAGGTGTCCGCACTGCCGGGCCCTGCCGGGGCATTTGCACCCCTCAGCAGTTGCTCAAGAAGACTGGATGCTGGTACTGGCCCTGACTGCCTTTCATGACATCTTTGGAAAGACTGAGTCAGAGTTGCCCCTGAGGAAGAATTATAAACATGCTGGGAAGCAAATTAAAGTTTGAAGTTGCCTATCATTTGGAAACCATGGCATTTAGTCAGAGAAGGCACCATCAAATAAAAAAGGTAGTTCTCCGGCCTCTTTGTTACTGTGACTAAGGGAAAAGTTGACGAGAACGTCAAAGTCCTTATTAAATCCATATCTTGAGAGTCGTAAAACACTTGCATCTTTTTCTTGACAATTTGGCAAAATTTGGCCAAATTTCCAGGCCTCACCATGAAGAAATCAATCCCAATTCTTTCCATGGAAGCATCCAATTGCTAAAATAACCGTGAATGCTCAGCTCCATTACAGATTGTTTTGGAAGTTTCAATTTCTCCATTTTATCCAGTTTTAAGAAGTCAAGAAAAATTGCCCTCAAAATGCAGCATGTAACATATGAAGTTGCTGTGCAGTCAGATGGGTCTCTAGTTTGGCCAAGTGTTGTTTTTTGTGACTGGCAGGAATTTTCCAGGGTGTCACTGAAGAGTCTGTCCTGCCCTGCTGCTACCCGAGATCCTTTGAACTGGGGGTGCTGCTGGGGATTCCTAGAATACCGTATTTCCTCAATTCTAAGACACACTTTCCCCCCCATATTTACGTCTGTAAAAATGGAGTGCGTCTTAGAATCGATGGCGTCTAAGAATCACCAGAAGATACCCCCCCATCCCACAGAGCCTTCACAAAGGGGCTCTGCATGCCCTCCCAAGTGACTTAGCCTTCCCCACTCGCCTCTGTGCCACTGCCACTGACCTCCTTGGCTTCCAGCGCCGCCATGGTCCTCGCAGCCAGTGCCGCCCCGGTCCGCACCACCCCGGTCCGCCAGCACCAGCGCTGGGGAGGCCGCTGCCAGCGAGCAGCTGCCGCCACGGCAGCGAGGAACAGCCTTCCCGACTCACCTCCATTGCTGCCCTGGACCTTGCCTCCAGCACCGCTTGCACCTCGACCTGGAAACGTGGCGTTACTACAAAGTAGGCCACAATCCCACGAGAGATCTCGTGGGATCGTGGCCTACTTTGTAGTAATGCCGCATTTCCAGGCTGGGGAGGCCGCTGCAAGCAGCGCTGGAGGCGAGAACTGGGGCAGCAATGGAGGTGAGTTGGGAAGGCTGTTCCTCGCTGGCAGCAGCCTCCCCGGCGCTGGTGCTGGCGGACCGGGGCAGTGCTGGTGGCGAGGACCGGGGCGGCACTGGCGGTGAGTGGGGAAGGGAGGAGGGGGACTCATGCCCGGGCCAGCCCGGCCCAGCAGGTCCCTGGGTGGCGGATCGAGGGGGGGGGCATGCACAGACCTACCGTATTTCTTCAATTCTAAGATGCACTGATCCCCAATATTAGGTGTCTGAAAATGGGGTACATCTTAGAATCGATGCAACACTTTTTTCCTGATGGTGGCCCTAAAATTAAGGTGTGTCTTAGAATCAATGGCGTCTTAGATTCGGTGAAATACGGTAGTCGAGTTGGAAGGGGCCTATAAGGCCATCGAGTCCAACCCCCTGCTCAGTGCCTTCAAGCATCCCTGACAGATGACTGTCCAGCTCACAACCTCCCTAGGTCATGGGTTCCTTTGTTGTATTGCTCTAACAGTCAGGAAGTTTTTCATGATGTCCAGCTGGAATCTGGCTTCCTGTAACTTGAGCCCATGATTCCGCGTCCTGCACTCTGGGATGACTGAGAAGAGATCCTGGCCCTCCTCTGTGTGACAACCTTTCAAGTATTTGAAGAGTGCTATCATGTCTCCCCTCCATCTTCTCTTCTCCAGGCTAAACATGCCCAGTTCTTTCAGTCTCTCCTCATAGGGCTTTGTTTCCAGACCCCTGACCATCCTCGTTGCCCTCCTCTGAATCCCCTCCAGCTTGTCTGCATCCTTCTTGAGGTGTGGTGCCCACGCTTCAAGAAGGATCCAAAACCTGTGCCCTGTGGTTGAGCCAGGGTCCCACTGTATGTTTTTCTTAATCTCTAGCTCCTATCCCCCTGCGGCAGGAATGCAGAGCCAATGCTATTGGGGAGATGATTTCAGGGGCTGGGAAACCAGCAAATCAGGGGAAAGGGTGTGTGGCCATCAGGGAAAGTTTAGAGGGCAGGATTAAGACCCAAAGGGGGCTGGATTTGTCCCATGTGCCTGAGCTTCCACACCCCTGATCTACCCTTCCCACATCTCTCCAACCACGTTGCTTGCTCCCCTCTCTCTTAGCTCACGATGGAAGTGGACGGCAAGACGGAGAGCATCATGAAACGCACCTCGCTCGTCGCCAATACGTCCAACATGCCCGTGGCAGCTCGAGAGGCCTCCATTTACACAGGTGAGGCTGCTTTTTTCTTATCCAGCTTGAGGCAAATCTGGTTTCCTGGGATCCTCAGTTCTTCTTCGACCGCTTCGCTGATCGCCTCGCGGGAGACTTCCTCACGATTCGTTCGTATATGCTGTGGAGATAAATAGTTAGAGTTAGCTTAGATAATTTATATATTTTAAAATGATTTCATGGTTTTACTTTTTGTGAACTGCCCAGAGAGCTTCGGCTATGGGGCGGTATAAAAATGCAATAAATAAATAAATAAATAAAGTTAGTTAGTTTATATTGTTATTGTGTTTAATATATATATATATATATATATATATATATATAATCTTCGCGTTGTTCTTGTTTTTTTCTGCCTATGGCGCAGACCGCTCTTTTCAAGCGCTGCGTTAGGTGCAGGGCTAAACTCGCCCTCACAGACGGACACTCTCTTTGTGTCGCCTGCCTGGGGGAATCCCATATTGTCGACGTGTGTGCATTGTGCATGAGTTTCTCAAGGCAAACTAGGCGAAACAGGGCAGACTGCCTCAGGAGTATACTCTGGAGTAAGGTGTTGGAGGCTGTAGACGTCCCGCGGCCCATGTACCCCCAAGCTTCATCCTCTGGGGAGCGTAGGCCGTCGACCGTGCCTCGCTCGAGCCCAGCAACCCCTCGCTCTCCCTCCCTTGAGGTAGCAGCGCAGGGCCCTCCGGCCAAGGTCGCCAAGCCATCTAAGACGGACCGATTGAAGCCGAAGAAGCAAAAGCAAAAACCGACGAAGTCCTCGGTATCGTCGGCAAAACGCTCGACTAAGGCTTCGGACTCAACTCCGACGCGCCCTGCAGCCACGGCATCGATCCCAACACCGACCGGGGCGTCGGCATCGAAAAGGGCTTCGGCATCGACTATTGGGGCTTCGGCATCGAAAGGGGCTTCGGGACCGACACACTCCCCATCGATCTCGGAGCCGACGGCGAGGTCGTCCTCGGCCTCGGTATCGAAGACGGCGACGTTACCGAGGAAATCCTCCTCGACATCGGCGATACCGTCGCTACCGCCCGCTTCATCACCGCTGGCACAGTCTACCGCCTCACTGAGGCAGAAGCAACCCTCGTTACCGAGGGCAAGGTCTACCTCAGGTTCTCTGATACCGAGGGCGCTATTGACCACGTCGGTACCGACGACTTCTTTAATATCTCCTACAGTGTCACCGGTTCTTCTCCACGAGCTCCTGGTCTCGGCACCACTGTCGCCACCTATGGAGGTTCTTTCCGATGTGGAGATCCTAGTTAGTGATCCGCATGTTCTTCAGGAACCGCACTCCCCATCTCGCTCGCGGACCCCACTTTTTCGCCTGTCACGCCATGCATCGGGATCCAGTCACCACTGTTCTCGATCCCATTCTCGATCCCGCGACTGGAACAAGTACTCGGACCGCTCACGACGCTCTTCTAGGTCATCGGTGCGCTTGCATCACACCATACCCCGTTACCGCTTTGACCCGTACACCGGACAGAGATTGGGGGACCACTCCCAGCTGCTGCCGCCGCCTCAAACGCAGCCCATATCACAGCAAGCTACCTCCTCTGCACCACGACACCGTGTGTCAGCTACCGTTACTTCGGTTGCGTTACCTGAGTTACCCACTCCGTCGTCTCCTCAGTCCATCAAGGACTATGCCTCAGAGACCTCTTTGGTAGCGTCGGCAGCGCCGTCAGCACCGTCCCCTCCTGATGGAGTGTGTACTACTGATCGCGCATCTCCATCTATGGAGCTGGGCACCTTTTCTGAACAGATGATGCGGATGGCGCAATCGCTGGGTATAGAGCATCAGCAACCACAGGAAGCCGTCGAAGATAGGATCTTCGACGTGATGTACACTGAACCCACTCCTCAGCTTACATTGCCTATGGTTCCGACGCTACTGAAGACCTTGAAGCAGGCCTGGCCTAACCCGTCCTCAATGGGTCAAACGTCGAAACGCCTGGAGGTGCTATACAAAGTAAAGGAATCGGATGCACTGTTCCTTTTCCTTCATCCAAAACCCAACTCAATTGTTGTGGAGGCATCTCAAGGTCGCTTGAGTAGAACTCATTCGGCACCTACTGATAAGGAGGGCTGTAAATTGGACACTGTGGGGAGGAGAGTCTACTCCTCAGCAGCCCTAGTCGCCAAGATTGCTAACTACCAGGCCATGATGGCTTGCTACCAACTGTTTTTATGGGAGAAAGTGGCATCTTTAACAGATTACCTGCCAGAAGACAAAAGAGAGTTAGCAAGGGTTTTCCAATCCGAGGCAGTTCGCCTCTCCAAACAGGAACTTATGACACCACGACATCAGACTGATGCCGCCTCCAAAGCTCTGGTGGCAGCGGTGACACTCCGCCGCCATGCATGGCTCCGATCCACATCACTTCCACAAGAAACCCGTGGAAGAATTGAGGACCTTCCCTTTGACGGGGAAGGCCTCTTTAATTCTTCAACTGATGCTACGATGGATACTATTCATAAGGCCAAAGTTACGGCCTGGAAGATGGGTTTTAATGCCACAACACAACCTTCATTTCGACCATGCAAGTAGTATAGACCGGTAACCTACCAACCCCGTCAACAGCAAGATCGTCAGCAGCGCCTCCAACAGTCGCAAGCTACCACGCAATACCAACCTCCTCACGATTCCGTCAACCACGCTCTAGGGCTGATTCAGCTCCCAAGCGTCGCCTTTGACTTCGCCCACGTCTTCATAGAGCACCAACAGTTTGGAAACATCCTTTCGCATTTCCAAAACGCTTGGGCGACAATAACAACAGACAATTGGGTACTACCTATTATAACTGGAGGCTACAAAATAGAGTTTCGAGCCCTCCCTCCTCTGGGCACCGTAAGAGTGACTCCACCCTCACCACCCTTATTACAAGAAGTCAAAACTCTTCTACGAAAAGGGGCGATCGTAAGGGTTCCACCATCTCACCTACACGAGGGATTCTATTCAAGATACTTTACGGTCCCCAAGAAGGACGGGGGACTCCGCCCTATTATGGATCTCAGGCGCCTCAACAAATTCATAAAAACGAAAAAGTTTCGGATGATAACGTTAGCCTCGGTCCTTCCGTTACTCAGGAAAAACAGGTGGTTCATGTTAATCGACCTCAAGGACGCCTATTTCCACATTGCCATCCACCCATCACACCAGAAATGTCTCCGGTTCGTCATAGGCAGTCAAGCTTACCAATTTGCCGTTCTACCTTTTGGCTTAAAGACGGCCCCCAGAGTATTCACCAAGTGCATGGGGGCGGTCTGCGCTCACCTACGGTCGTTGGGACTGGAACTGTTCCCTTACCTGGACGACTGGCTGATTGTTTCGCCCTCCAGGAGCCAGGCATTCGCAGACATCCACTAGGTGACTCAAACTCTCCGCTCGCTGGGCCTACAGATAAACATGGAGAAATCAATTTTTCAGCCGGCTCAAACAATCCAGTTTATAGGAGTCCTTTTTAGACTCTACTACAGGCAGAGCGTATCTCCCCCGAGACAGAGTGGTTGTCCTCTGGGCCCTGGCACATCGTGTTCAAAGCAGTTATCAGCCGACAGCACTTACCATCCTACGATTGCTGGAAGTGATGGCAGCGTCGGTCCTTGTGGTCCGCTGGGCTCGACTCCACATGCGCCCCCTACAACAGCTGCTCCTAAGTTTTTACGACCCAACCATGGACCCATGCAAACTCCGCGTCACCATCCCTCCGATGGTGGGGAATTCTCTGAAATGGTGGATGAACCCTCACAGTCTATCCCAAGGCATGCCGTTTGTCAGCCAAGGACCTTCTTGTGTACTCACGACGGATGCGTCTCTTCAGGGTTGGGGGGCTCACTGCAAGGATTTAACAATACAAGGCAAATGGTCACCTTCGGAGAAGCGACTCCACATAAACCTTCTCAAACTCCTTGCGGTAAAGAGAGCTCTCCACGCATTCCAATTCCACCTACAGGGCCACCATGTTCAGGTGTTGACGGACAATACCACAACAGTGTGGTACCTGAACAAAGAGGGAGGGACATGCTCTCCCTCATTGTTAAACCTGACCAGGGACATTCTCCTCTGGGCGATTCCAAGACAGATTTGCATCTCCGCCCTCCATATAGCGGGCACAGACAACATCAAAGCGGATGCCCTCAGCTGGACGTTCTCAGACACCCACGAGTGGCAACTGTCGCCATGAGTTTTGAATCACCTCTTTACTCGTTGGGGCATTCTGGATCTGGACCTTTTTGCGACAGAGGAAAATGCAGTCTGTCCAGCCTTTTGTTCCAGGGCGGGGATAGGGACTGCATCATTAGGGGACGCGTTCACCCACAACTGGGCCAGCGGCCTCATCTACATCTTCCCTCCGTTCCCTCTGATCGGCCGCGTCATAACCAAGATTCTGCGCCAAAGGACCAATGCCATTTTCATAGCGCCCTGGTGGCCGAGGAAACCCTGGTTCACCATCCTCCTGAGACTAGCCAACCAGCAAACGTGGCGGCTTCCATCCCTTCCGGACATTTTGTCACGGGCAGACGGCCAGATACTCCACCCAGATCCCTCTGCTCTAAGGCTCACGGCATGGAGAATCCTGCCCAGTGGCGCAACCTAGCCATGTTGCCGGAAATCCACACTATCCTAGAGGCGGCCAGAAAGCCCGCTACCAGAGCGTCCTACCGAAAAAAATGGGACAGGTTTCGAACGTTCGCACTAGCTAATGGTTTCGACCACTCCGTGGCAACCATTTCAGACATCCTCAGTTTCCTCTATTCGTTACACACTTCAGGCCTGAGGCCGGCGTCCATAAAACTGTATCTTGCCGCTATTTCTGTGAACCACGATTTTATCAATGGTTTCTCGGCGTTCATGCACCCACTATCCAAAGCTTTTCTTAAAGGGCTCCACAACATGTCCCCTCCTTTTCGTCCGTTGGTGCCTCAATGGTCCCTTTTGCTAGTTCTAAGTGTGCTGACGGCCAAAAGCCGTTAGCTACAGTTGATATACGTCTTCTAACATTTTAAACTGTATTTTTGGTAGCCATTACCTCCGCTAGGCGAGCATCAGAGCTCGCTGCATTAGTTGTGGTTCCCCCATATATCCAGTTTTTCAGGCATAAAGTTGTCCTGCGAACAGGACCAGCGTTTACACCTAAAGTGACATCCAGTTTTCACCTTAACCAGGATATTGTCCTGCCTACATTTTTCACCGCATCTACAGACCCGTTATGTTCAACGTTGCACGCCTTAGACGTTCGCCGTGCCTTGGCTTTTTACAAGTCCCGGTCAGAAGCCTATCACAAGTCCAGACAACTGTTTGTCTGCTACAGTGGAAGAAACAAGGGACTGCCGGTCTCAGCTCAACGCCTATCTGGGTGGATCGTAGACACGATTCAGCTTGCCTATCAGCTCGTTGGGAAAGAACCTCCGCCTGCAGTAAAAGCACACTCCACTAGAGGTCAAGCTGCCTCCACAGTCTCGTTACATGGAGCTTCAAACCCTGACCTCTGTAAGGCAGCAACTTGGTCTAATGCTTCCACTTTTGTTAAGCATTATAGATTGGACGTCAGAGCTCGCCAGGACTGCTCGTTTGGCAGAGCTGTTCTATTGTCCATCTGTCAGTAACACATCAGCGTGCCTACCCTCCTCCGGTAAGTAGCTTGTTACTCGCCCATATGTGTGATGCACAGAGACCACGAAGAAGAACTGCAGGTTGCTTACCTGTAACCGTAGTTCTTCGAGTGGTCATCTGTGCAGTCACACAACCCACCCACCGTCCCCTCCTGGCATCGCTTTTGTGATTGTCAAGAGGCTTGTCGAGCATGCTCATATTTATTAGCTTCTTCTAATATGTTTTTATTCTATTGTCTTACCTTGGTCGCGAGGCCTAGCGTCTCATAGAACTGAGGTAGGCGGGAACCCAAGCATGCACGATAGGGTGGTGGGGGGAGGGGTTCCTGCCAAAATCTAAGCTAGCTAAGGAAGTTTCCTGAAGCGGGCTCAGCGTCGGCGTGAGCCCATATGTGTGACTGCACAGATGACCACTCGAAGAACTACGGTTACAGGTAAGCAACCTGCATATTTTGCTTGTCATACCTGTTATTGTTTTATTTTCCCCCTCTTCTATTCTCTTTATAATTATCTTTTCAAATCTTTTCAAATCTCTACATCCTTTATTTTTCCTTAACCAGTTCCACATCCATTGATCTAATTGTATACATTTAAACCAAGATATCTTTTCCCCCTTCAACACTTCTTCTATTTTCTCTTTACTCCTCATCCTTTCCACCCAATCTTTTATTTTTATGACATTCTGATCCCTCAATACCATTTCTATTTCTTTTTTCAAGTTTATTGGGAAATTTTCCATCAACACTACTGGGGTCAGAGGGGAGACATCTGGTGATAATTTCTTTTTATATTTTAACCAAATCTCTAAAATATTCTTTAAAAGTGGATTTTCAATTCTTTCTAACAGTTTCCTAGTTGGTTTAATAAAAAAAAAATCCTAATCTCAACTCTGTTTCTAATGTATCTAGCTCTAACCAAGTTAATTCACACATTCTTGCTATACTATCTATTATATATCTTAATTGGTTAGCTATATAATATAACTTTAAATTGGGGAGACCCAAACCTCCTTGTTTTTGAGATTTATACCACTTCTCCTTATTTATTTTTGCTTTCTTATCTCCATTACAGAAATTATTTATCATAACTTGCCAACTCTTCAATTCTATTTCCGATACTTTAACTGGTAGCATTCTAAAAAGAAAATTTACCTTAGGCAGAATCTTCATTTTAATAATCACTATTCTTCCAAACCACGAAAGTTTGATCTTTCTATACACTTCTAATTTTTTCTTAACCTCCATCTTTAATTTAACGTAATTTTCCTGTCTAGATTTTCTAAATTTCTTGTAATATTTATTCCTAAATACTTAATTAAATTCCTAACCTTAATATTATATTTCTTGTTACTCAAACCTTGTTTGAGTAATAACATCATCTCGGATTTATCCCAATTTACCTGCAATCCTGTCATTTCTCCAAACTCCTTAAGGTGTGTTTTAATCTTCTCCAGATTTTCTATTGGGTTCTCTATAGTTAATAGGGTGTCATCTGCAAACATATTTACTTTAATTTCCCCCCCATTCCCTATCCCTATAATACTTTCATCTTCTCTGATTACATTAGTTAACATTTCAATAACTATCATGAACAATATCGGGGAAAGGAGACATCTTTGTCTAGTACCTCGGGTTAAAGAAATTTGCTTTGTTATTCCATCGTTAACCATAACAACTGCACTATTTCGTGAGTATAAATAGTTTATCAACTCTTAAACCATGTGCCAAACCCTATTATTTTTAATATTGTTTTTAAAACTGGCCATTCCATGCAATCAAATGCTTTAAAAATATCTAAAGCCATCAATCCTGCTTTCAAATTGTTTTTTTAAAATTATATTTATTATATTCAACACTCTTCCTATTAAATTAGGCATCTGTCTCCCGGCTATAAATCCACCTTGATCCCTTTTAATATATTTATATATAAAACTGTTCATTCTTTTTGCCATTATTATTGTCAAAATTTTTGCATCTTGATTTATTAGGGAGATAGGTCTATATGATCCTGTGTCTGATAGATCTTTATTTGGCTTTGGAATTAGTACTATCAGGGATTGCTCCCATGATGGTGGGATCCCCTCCCCTTCTAGTATTTTATTATATAATAGTCTCAATTTGGGTAGTAATAATTTTTTAAAGGTCTTGTAGTACTCCGATCCCAACCCATCCAATCCTGGGGATTTCCCCACTTTTAATTTATCAATAACACTTTCTACTTCTTCCTCCAAAACCAATTGCTCCATTAAGTCTCTATCAGCCACTTTTAGCCTAATTTTTCAATATTTCTCCACATAGTCTTCAATCTTCCCCTGAGGGCTGTTTCCTGCAGAATACAATTTTTGATAAAACTCTTAAAATATTTTTAATTATCATTCTTTAAATTACAACTTTTGCCTAATTTATCTTTAATTGCTCCTATTACATTTCTTGCCTTTTTTGATTGCGTGGATCTAGCCAACATTTTTGAATTCTTATTACTATATTCAAAAAACTCTCTTTTCAAATACAACAAATTTCTCTGGGCTTTCTCCAAATCGTCTTTCTCCAATTCCCTTTTTTTTTGCTTGACGTTTTGCAAAAATTCGTTTATCGCTATCCGCTATGAATTCCATTTCCAATTCTCTAATTTCTTCCTCTAATTTTTCCCTAGATTTTTATTGTAATCTTCTCAAAGTACACATTTCTCTAATACAAATCCCTCTTGTTACCACTTTCATTGGCCAATTCGGAGCTTCCAAATTGGTCAGAATCTGACTTTGGCCTTGATGGCTGCTGTTGTTTGTGACCGTAGATCTAGGAAATGACAGAACCCCTATCTTTATTTAAAATGGCAGCTCTCATTGAGGATGGGTGGCTGATGGACAGGTCAGGTATGTCCCGTGGGCAGGCAGAGGCAGCGACTCACCATCGCCCTGAGTCCAGCTGAGGCGGCTCGAAGCACTTCGTACTGCTATGGCCCGATCTGGGCCCGATCTGGCTTGAAGCAGGCTGAATTGGCTTGCTTCGGTTTGGATTCGGGGTTTGGGCCTGAAACAGTGCACATCCCTAGTTTTGCAAGCAGTTTGTAACATGGAATAATTGCTTCATTTAAAAAAAAAATGCCATAGGCTGTTCCAACAGTAGTTCTTTGGACCTTTGGAATCTGCACACAGCCTGCCTCTGTTGCTTGAGCCATTTGCTCTTCAGAGTGATGCAATGCCTCTGTCTTCTTTCCTCTCTTCTGCCTGCCTCACCACTAGGGATCACCCTCTCGGAGTACTTCCGTGACATGGGATACCACGTCAGCATGATGGCTGACTCCACCTCCCGTTGGGCCGAGGCACTCCGCGAGATCTCTGGGCGCTTGGCTGAAATGCCTGCAGGTAATACCCTTCGCTTGTCAAGATTTCCTGGGCCCCGGGGTGAGCATGGGAGGAAGGATCCTTTCTCCCAACTCTTAGCCTGTGCGTGATCTCTTCTCCCCCCTCTGCCATCTCTCTAGTCCTGTCCTGTTCTTATATAAAAAAATAAAAAAACATTTTTTTAAAAAAAGTCCATCTCCTCCCTCCAAAGCTCAAGACAGATGAGGCTATGTGCTTACTACAGAGCAAGCCCCATTGAACACAGTGGGAATAACATCTGAGTAAACCTTCAGAGGGCTGTACTGTGACAATATATTTAAAATTCGCATTTTTTTGAAATTAAGAAAACCGCCACTACCAAAACATCAAACCTATAAATAGAATGACTGACAGTGAATGCACACCTTCCGATGTTTCACGGATGGAAAGTACCTTGCATGCTCCTCACCTCCTCAATTCTTACACCTGGGTTTACGCCTGAGATGTGCATGCAGACATGCAAACATACACTCCGGCTGCTGTATGTTAAACTGACCCTAACGGTTTGCTTTTTATGAAACTTAAGAATGATTTCTTCTTGGATCTGGTTTGCCTTCACTTTATGGAATAGTTTTGGTTCTAATACATTCCGTAACAGCATTTACTCTCTGGGGAGACAGTTCTGGTGGCTGAGGGTTGGGGAAAAGATGCGAGGGAAGCAGCCAAGCCTGGGCATTTTGTGTCTGTCAGGAGAAAGGCCCGAAACCTGAAGAATTCCCATGCAAATGTGTGGACAGCGACATTTCCAGAAGGCAGCCCTAACATCTCCCCAAGATGGGAGTAGTGATTGAGCAGGGAGTGGGAAATAAGGGCTGATAAAGGCAGCTGGAGCGTAGGCAGGCAAGAGCCCAGCCAAAGGAACGGAGGAGCCGCCCTTCCAGAAAAAAAAACCTAATCCAGGATGAAGGACGAGGACCAGCAAGGAAGGTGAACAAAGCCAGCCCTAGAGCAGGAGTGCATAACCTGCAAGTAGGAACTGCCCTTCAAAGCCTTTGCTGCAGTCCCCAAGGATGCCCAAGCGGCCCCACCCATCACCACCACCGCAGCCAAATTCCCTTCTCCGCCAATTTCCTCACTACCCATACTCTCCACTGACGGGATTATTTAGTCTTGACTCCTCCTGCTAGAAAGGCAATGAGCAGAGAAAAACAAAACAGATGGCAAAACAGAATGAGCATGCACAGAGGCTATCTTAGAATAACAAAAGGAGACCACACTCTTCTTCAGTGAAGGAAAGAAAACAGTTTTCCTCACAGATATTCTTGCATATACAATGCAGGTACAAAGGAGTTTGTTCAGTCCATTTTGTGTTCCGTTACATCGGCAGGAGCAAGAGAGGAAACACATGTGCTCCCAGCCATGGTAGAAATCAGAAAGGAGTGGGGTGGGGCAAGGAAGGGGAGGAGCAAAAGGAAGAACTCACAGGAAACCACACTGTAGGCCATAGAGATCCTAAGGCTGGCTGTGTTCTAAATTCCCATGAACGAACCAATTGCAACACTGCCTCCTTTGCAGTGTTACAAATATTTGCAATATTCCCAGCATCCACTCACTCCCCCAGAGATCCTCACGCAGATCTTTCTTTTCCTGGCCCAGCAAGAGATGGAGCCTGCCAACCATCATGCTGACCTGAGATCCAGTAAGGAAAGAGAAATCTGTATCAGGATCACCGGAGTGCGCATGTATGCGTATGTGCATCCAGTCCCTGTCCCAGCATCACATGCAGCCCTGGACCGCAAAACTTGTGCGCCCTGCTCTCGTGGAGGATTTGGACTGGAAGAGGGAGGTCTTCTTTGGCTGGCTCTGCTGGGAATTGCTGACCCTGTCCGTTTATATTGCAGACAGCGGGTACCCAGCATACCTGGGGGCCCGCTTGGCCTCCTTCTACGAACGGGCCGGACGTGTCAAGTGCCTGGGCAGTCCGGAGCGGGAGGGCAGCGTCAGCATCGTTGGAGCGTAAGTGTGCCAGTCCCCCCCTTTCCCCACCGCTGCGCCTGGCTGTAATGGTGTGACCAGAAAGAGGAGCAAAGGAAGGTCCTGCTGAGCCCATTCAAGATCTTCGGGCAGATAAGCTGTCTGGCTTTCAAGCAGTTAGTTGATTACATTTACATCGCTCCACATTGCAGTAAAGATGCTGAATGCTGGTGACAGACAAGTTTTTATAGTGCAAAAGGACGTCATTTTTTGTTTTTGTTTTGTTTTTAAAATGGAATACTCCTTGTCTAAAGAAAGAAAACTCATCTTCCTTCTCTATGTTGAATTTAAGACTGTAAGCTTCTCAGGGCAGAGCCCTTTCTTGTTGTTTGCTACTTTGTGAACCTCCACGTATTTTATTGGCACTTTATTGTTGTTATTATTATTAATACAGCAACTGTTTGCACCAAATTTATGATGGTGGCAGTGCTGTGATTTGTGAATTTAGGGACGGGTGAAAGGGTAACCCTCACTTTATATCTCGGGCAAAGCGCAAAATGCGCATCACTGTCATCCACTGCAAAAGGTATGTGTGTGTGTCAAATTCTGTGCGCTTCTTTAAAATACTTGGAAGTGGGTACTTACTTTCATAACATTATAGAATCAAAGAAAGGTAGAGTTGGAAAGGGCCTCTAAGGCCATCGAGTCCAATGCCCTGCTCAATGCAGGAATCCACCTTAAAGCATGCCTGACAGATGGCTGTCCAGATGCCTCTTGAAGGCCTCTAGTGTGAGAGAGCCCACCACTTCCCTAGGTCATTGGCTGTATTGTCGTACTGCTCTAAAAGTCAGGAAGTTTTTCCTGATGTCTAGCTGGACATGCATATGCCTTGGCCGGTATGTGTGCCAGAGGAGATTTGACAAGATTTATAATTTGGTTTAACTACTGTAGTGTCTTATGTTAGTAATTGTGAGCAATCTGTTATATGCAATGCGTTTGCATACATATGTTAGTTTACCTTTTGTAATACCTTGTTCTTTGTACTGGACCACTGAAGAAGACTGTACGTCGTAACACGTTTGGTTAGTTTGGTATTGATTACTTTTGGTATGATTAGGTTTCCCCTCAGCACAATATCATTGCATTTTTATTGTTTAGATGTATGCTTTTAAACCGCACCGATTAAAAAAAAAATAGTAATAGATTTTGTCAGATATATTTATTATCATCAGTTGGCCTGACTCAGTTGTCTCGCTATTAAAACAACAGCAGCAACAACAAGAAGACATCTCTGCAACAGGACCAATTCTACCCCTGCATGCGTTTCGGAGTCCTGAGTGGCCTATTCTGTGAAGTGCTCTTTGTTTCATGTCCGGTGCCAAGCTGGCCACGGCTTAGCCAGCAACCAGCAGGATCAGAGTCCGGGCTGTGTGCTTGCAGTTATTCAGCTGTTCTTTCCATGTGCGTCCTAGGGTGTCCCCTCCTGGTGGTGACTTCTCTGACCCGGTGACCTCAGCCACCCTGGGGATCGTCCAGGTGAGTGTGTGTCCCCACCCCATGCTGCCAACTGCTCCGTGCCTCCCAGCATGGTCCAGCTGTAGTGATTCCAAGCCCTCCCAGCAAGATGTGAGACAATAAAGAGGTTTGCTGTGCAATCCACGAAATCTTCGCACCTGAAGGGAGGGCGAATGCTAAGAGCTGTCCTCTAAGCTTAATTAGCCTAACAAAGCAAGGCAGTTGCCTATAAATTAAATGGGCAGTGTCCTGCAATGCCCAACTGGCTTTTACCAAATTCTTCTTTCAGGGAGGGTCTTCAAGCTGTGCCCTCTGCCATGTGGCTAGTCTGGCGGACTGACTCCCACCTCCTCTCAACTCCGCTCACTTGACCTGCGGCAGACTCTGGGATCTGTCATTTTGATGCTCCCTTCCATTCCCTGGGGGGACAGGGAAAGCAGGGAAAGATGATCTCTGAGCCTGGGCCTCCTATTCGATAAGCAACTGGGAAGATTTCTCCTTGACTCCTGGAGAGTCTTGGAGAATCTTCTCCCCCGTTTCCTCTCTCGGCTGGTCTTCTTCTTCTTCTTCTTCTTCTTCTTCTTCTTCTTCTTCTTCTTCTTCTTCTTCTGCATCTGAGTCCAAGTCAGGATACACACCAGGGAGACCAGGTTTGATCCTGACACCGGCTAACCTCTCACTCCCCTTCTGGCCCCAATTCCAGGTCTTCTGGGGCCTAGACAAGAAGTTGGCCCAGCGAAAGCACTTCCCGTCAGTGAACTGGCTGATCAGCTACAGCAAGTACATGCGGGCCCTGGACGAACACTACGAGAGGAACTACCCTGAGTTCGTCTCCCTGCGCACCAAGGCCAAGGAGATCCTGCAAGAGGAGGAAGACCTGGCTGAGATTGTCCAGCTGGTGGGGAAGGTAAGGAGGGATGGGATTATTTGGTATTGGTGTTTCTGGTTAGAAAAACAAAAAAAGGCAGAACAGAACGAGCATTTACCAGTCCCACATACACACAAAAGGCCAAAAGAGAGAGAGAGAGGGACCACACCTTTCTTTAGTGAAGGAAAGAAAAGCAGCTTTACTCACAAGTATTCTTGCATATAAATGTAGGCATAGGGTAGGGTTTCAAGAGAGTTTGTTCAGTCCGTTTGTGTTGCTTTACACAAGCAAGAGAGAGAGAGAGAGCAATGGAGGAAAGTCAGACAGAGAGATGGGGGTGGGAAGGAAGGGGAGGAGCAGGAGCAGTCAAAGGTCCCTCCAACTCTCTGGACTAGTCAATTTGAAGAGACCTCTGTGGCCTGGCAATCAGGCAAGCATTTGCATGCTTCTCTAGTTTCAGAGAGCAACTCCCTTCATTCTCCTCAATGGAAGCAGCACAGGCACTGGCCTTCCACAACCTGGTGCCGTCCAAATATTCTGGACTACAACTCCCGGCATCTGGCTGGGGAGTTGTGGTCCAACCCATCTGCAGGGGTCAGGGAAGGCTGACATACACGCTGTGGCTCCTGCCGCGCTGCAACTGCCCAGAGCATTATGGCCGTCCCTTGCAGCGTTCCCAGGCTGCTTCTGCTGGAACCAAAATGGATTCTTGAGCAAAGGCACCAGGGTCATAATGCCTGTGAAGCATATAACGGCCAATACAGATGTTTAGAGAGCCAGCATGTCTCAGCTCTTGTGTGAAGCCATAGAGTTCCCCTCCCCTATTACAGATGTAATCTCTAGGCCAGTTTGTACCCCAGAGCCCCCTTTGTTTAGAAGTTAAGCATGGGGTGTTTTGTTTGAGAGAGAGAGAGAAGACAGGAAACCGGTCTCTGATGCTCATCTGTCTTTCATCCTCCCCAACTCTGCACTCTGGTGCGGCCACCAATGTTTTTTGTCCAGGCCTCCCTTGCTGAAACTGACAAGATCACCCTTGAGGTGGCCAAGCTGATCAAAGATGATTTCTTGCAGCAGAATGGCTACTCCTCCTATGACAGGTAAGCCCCATGTTCGGACCTCTCTTGGCCCAACCTCCCTCATTTCTATGTTGTTTGTATTAACGAAGACCTGAAATGGGGGGGCTGTGGACCCCTGCAGTGGTGCAAAGCATGGCATTCCCCTGGACGAGGTGCTGGAGGAGAGCAGCCCCACCGGAGTCCAAAACTAGGGTGTAGCAGGAAGCGTATTTATTTATTTATTTATTTATTTATTTAACTCTTTGCTCACCTGTCCGGTGCAGATTGCAGGAAAGTGGGGGCCCCTATTGCAGCACTAGCAACAAAAGCTGCAAGCGCTGTTGCTACTTTTCTGTAATGAGCTGGAAATGGAATTGAAGTGGAGGTTCCACACAGTGTTTTAATATGGCACTTCTATTAAGCAGCAAGTCGTTCCCCATAAGGTCCGCTCATGAGTAAGTCCTCTACAGCAAAGTTCCTTTCCAATGTTAATTGCACATTTGGGGGCTATGGGGAAAACTTGTCCTTGGGTTGTTTCTCGTTTTCATTTTTAAAGGCAAAAGAACACTAGTGAAAATGACATTTTTCTCATCGGCAGCTGTAGCAATAGGCTGCTGTGGGTTGTGTGGAGGGGGCATGCTTGCCAGGCAGAGCACCCCAGCTAAATCCAAGACCTTTCATGGCCTCCATGCACTTAGGTTTGTTTGCTGTTCTGTGACTGAGTTTGCATGATCAAAACAAGCTACTGTGGCTTATTTGAGCTTATGTAAGCCACAGTGGCTTGATTAAATCAGCAGCGCATGCTGGTGCATGCCAGGCGCCATTAGCCTAATTACCCACCCAGGCACGGCTTGTTGCATCATCTGAATCCAGGCTGCATGGCTTGTTTGAAGGGGAAGTAACTCTCAAATATCCCATGGCTTGTTGTTGGGTTATTTGAGGGTTGTTTAACCCTCAAACAAGTCATGCCACCCGGGTTTGGATAGGGTGACCATATGAAAAGGAGGACAGGGCACCTGTATCTTTATAAGTTGTATAGAAAAGGGAATTTCAGCAGGTGTCATTTGTATGCATGCAGCACCTGGTGAAATTCCCTCTTTATCACAACAGTTAAAGCTGCAGGAGCCCTGCCTAGCATGACCAGATACAAAAGAGGGCAGGGCTCCTGCAGCTTTCACTATTGTGATGAAGAGGGAATTTCACTAGGTGCTGCATGCATGCAAGTGACACCTGCTGAAATTCCCTTTTCTATACAACTGTTAAAGATATAGGAGTCCTGTCCTCATTTCCATATGGTCACCCCAGGTTTGGACAATGCAACAAATTGCATCCAGGTGAGTAATTAGCCTAGTGGTGCCCGGCTGATATAAACAAATGTAAGACACACTGGCTTGTTTGATCATGTGCACTGATCCTGACTAGATCTTCTGCTTTCCCACGCCTCACCCCGTTCCAGGTTCTGCCCTTTCTACAAGACTGTGGGAATGCTCCAAAACATGATTGCCTTTTATGAGATGGCCCGCCACGCGGTGGAGTCTACAGCCCAGTCTGAGCACAAGATCACATGGGCTACCATACGTGAGAACCTGGGAAACATCATGTACAAACTGAGCTCCATGAAGTTCCAGGTAAGGGGCTTTCTTCATAGTGACCCACAACAAGCGGGTCAGAACTGGGCTGACAATGATATGGCTGACAGCTGGACTGTTGACTGTTCAGACTTTGATTAGCTAGTTTATTGATTTTTTTTGTTTTTTTTGTTTTTTTAAATTTTATTTAATATTTCAACATATAATAACATAAAATAAACATAATACATAAACAAAACCTTAACATCCCCCCATGCTCCCCTACCCTTGTGACCTTCAATGCTCTAATATATTATACATTTTTCCAAAATTGCAACGATTCTTTTGAAGGTGTACAACCTCTCCCCTTTACTAAAACATATTCTATAAATGATCCCCAAATACTTTCAAAATCATTATTTTTGGATAATCCCATCCTAACTTTAATTTTACATGTTAGTCTATCATTAATTGCTATATCCCACACCCCTTTGTACCATTCTTCTATACTGTAATTCCCTTGTATTTTCCAATTCTTAGCTATCATTCATCTAGCCGGTGTCAGGAGGTTGTTTATTAATTCTCTTGTATTTTTATTCCCATATTCTTTTTCAAACATTGACAATAGAGCTAAATTTGGACTTGCTTCCACTTTTTTACCCAGTATTTCACTTATTTCTTTAAAAACTCTTTTCCAAAATTTTTGTACATACTCACATGTCCACCACATATGGAAATATGTCCCCACCTCCTTACAACCCCTCCAGCATAGCATTGACATTTTCTTATCTGTCTGATGTAATCTTACGGGAGTGAGATACCATCTCCAAATTATTTTATAATGATTTTCTTTTAGCCTTATTGATAACAACTTTAAAGTTCTTAGTTCCCATATCTTCCCCCAGTTATCCTCAGTAATTTGTTTTTTTAAATCTTCTTCCCAGAATGTTTTCAAAATTTCTTGTTGCTCTCCCTCCTCTAACAATATATTATATATTTCACTTATTATACCTTTTTTACTTTTATTTTCCCCCTCCTTCTCTCTTGACTCAATTAACTTTTCAAATCTTGTTTCCTTTCTACAGTCCTTATTTTTCTTTTTCCATTTCTGTGTCCATTGTTCCAATTGTATACACTTAATCCATAAGTTTTTTTGTCCTCTTAAAACTTCTTCTAGTTGCTTTTTGTTAACCAATCTCTTCAGCCAGTCTTTCACTTTAATTATTTTTCCCCCTCAATAGCCCTTCCAAGTTCTCTTCTCAAATTACCTGGGAAGTTCTCCAATAAAACAACTGGGGTTAGAGGAGAAATTCCTGGTGTTAATTTCTTTTATACTTTCCCCAAATTTCTATGATATTTTTTAGGATGGGATTTTCATATCCTTCAGTTGATTCTTTTGTATTTTACTAAAAAAAATATTTTGTAGCTCTAACTCTATTTCTCCTGTCTGTGTCTCTAACCATTCTAAATCCTCTTTTCCTACTATACTATTTATAACATATCTTAATTGATTAGCTATATAATACATCTTTATATTCGGGAGTCCCAACCCTCTTTTCCTTTGAGTCTTATACCATTTCGTTTTATTAATTCTTGCTTTTCTATCTCCGTTACAGTAGTTATTTATCATGCTTTGCCAACTTCTTATTTCTACTTCTGTTATTTTAATTGGTAACATTCTAAACAAAAAAATAATCTTTGGAAAGATTTTCATTTTAATAACCGCTATTCTACCAAACCATGAATGCTTAAATTTCCTATAAGCCTCTAACTTCTTCATTATCTGTTTTTTTAAACTACTAAAATTTATTTCCTCTAACTTTTCTAAATCTTCCGTAATATAAACTCCTAAATAGCACACTATATTTTTAACCTTAAGATCAAGTTTAGAACTACACTCCTCCCTTTCTTCTTTGTCATAATTAAATAACATCATTTCTGATTTCCCCCAATTTACCTGTAGTCCTGTATTCTCTCCAAATTCTCTCAAATGTTGTTTTATTTTTTCTATGCTTTCCCTTGGATTTTCTAATGTCAATAAAGTATCATCCGCAAACATATTAATTTTTATTTTATCTTCCCCTCCTATCCCCTTGAGTCTCTCATCATCCCTAATAACATTTACCAGTATTTCTATAACAATTGCGAATAATATTGGGGAGAGAGGACACCCTTGTCTTGTTCCCCGGGCTAAGGTAATTTGTTGTGTTAATCCATCATTTACCATTACCACCGCCTTATTGTTTGCATAAAGCTGATTAATCACTCCTATAAACCTTTCTCCAAAACCAAATATCTTTATAATAGTTTTTAACGCCGGCCATTCCACACAATCAAAGGCTTAAAAAATATCTAAAGCTATCAACCCTGCTTTTAAGTTCCTTCTTTTAATAACGTTTATTATGTTCAATACTCTCCCTATTAAATTAGGCATTTGCCTCTCTGGAATAAATCCACATTGATCCTTTTTTATATACTTATTTATAAAAGTGTTCAGTCTTGTTGCCATAATTGCTGTAACTATTTTAGAATCTTGATTAATTAAAGAAATAGGTCTATATGATGCTGGGTCCGTTAAATCCTTATCTGGTTTCGGGATTAATATTATCAACGAATGTTCCCACGATGGCGGGGTCTTCTCTCCCTTTATTATATTATTATACATTTTTTTTCATTTTTGGTACTAAAAGCTCTTTAAATATCTTATAATATTCCGGCCCCAGCCCATCTACTCCTGGAGATTTCCCTCCTTTCAATTTATCAATAATTCCCTCTATTTCTTTTTCAGTCACTAATGCTTCCATATAATCCCTATCCTTACCTTGTAATCTTATCTTCCAATTCTTCTCTACATAGTCCAGTATCCTTGTCTGTGGGCCCGCTTCTGATGTATACAATTTCTGGTAAAAATCTTCAAATATTTTTAATTTATCTTTCATTAAATTGCAACTTTTCCCAGTTTTATCTTTGATTATCCCTATTATATTTTTTTCCTTCTTTGATTGTGTGGACTTTGCCAGCATTTTAGAATTTTTATTGCTATATTCGAAGAAATTTCTTTTCAAATATATTAATTCTTTTTGGACTCTGTCTATATCCTTTTCCTCAAGTTCTTTCTTTTTTGCTTGGAGTTGAGCATATATATGCTTATCCTTATTTATTCTAAATTGTTCCTCTAATTCCTTAATCTCCTCTTCAATCTTTTTACTATGTGCTTCTTGTTGTCTTTTTAATTTACACGATTCTCTAATACATATCCCTCTTACTACTGCTTTCATCGTGTCCCAAACTATCCCCTGCGAGTTTACCCGTTTCATTTATTTCACATATAGTCTGTATTTCCATTTTAATTTTTCCCACAATATTTTTATAATTTAGAATTTTAGTATCCAATCTCCACCTTTTTGCTTCCCTGTAATCTTTCTTTATTTTAATATCCATGCTCATTAATGCATGGTCTGAGACCTTACTTACTCCTATTTCACAATCCATAATCTTAGAAATCATGTTCTTTGAGACAAATATATAAGCAATCCTGGAAAAACTCGTATGTTTTGGTGAATAAAAGGTATATTTCTTTTCCTCCCCTTTTACTATTCTCCATACATCCTTCAATTCTCTTTCTTCCATTACCTTGGCTAGACCCGTTTTCCCAATACCTTTTATAGTGTCTTTATCTTTCATTTTGTCCATCACCATATTAAAATCTTCGGCCATTACAATATTTGCTTTCTCTACATTCCCCATATTTCTAAACACTTTATCATAAAATTCTGTTTGCTTTTCATTTGGAACATAAACATTAACCAGTATATATTTTTCATCCCCCATGAAACAGTGTAAAATAATACATCTTCCCAAAACATCCCTTTCCACTTTAACCACATTAAGTGCAAATTTTTTAGAAATTATTATCGCAACTCCTCTTGCTTTAGAAGTCCCATATGCTTTCTCATATACACTCACATTCCTCATTTTAAGCTCATTTATGCCATCTTTCGCTTGGTGTGTTTCTTGTAAAAATATTATATCAGCTTTCCTTTTATTCAACATCCCTTCAATCCTCTTTCTTTAAACAACACTACCCAGCCTGTTAACATTTAAAGTTATCAATCTTACTTTATTTTCCATATCTCCAAACTTAATTTTCTTTGTAGGTCTCCTAATGTGACACAATTACCCCCTCCTTCCCTCCTCCCTCCCCCCACATATAACCCCCATTTCCCCCCCTTCAACCCCAGGTTTCCCCGGGCGGTGGCTCCTTTCCTCCTCTTCTTAGGACCCTTTGGGGGGGGGGCGGCGAACATCCCGTATGGAACCAAAGCAGAACCCCCCCTCTCTTTACTCTTCTTACTTTTCCCCTTTGATCTTTATCTCAGTCACGAACTGCTTCCTCCTGCTGCACCTTCTTCTTCTCTTTCTTGTTCCTGCCTCCCGTTGGTAACTTTCTCCATCAGGCCCAGGCTCCGCAGAAGATCCATTCCTTGCTCACACGATATTATTCTGTGTTGTTTCCCCGGTACATAAATCTCAGGAATACTGGGTATCCCCAGCTATAAACAATTGAGTTCTTCTGCAGGGTAGTTGTACACAGCTTTACACTTTTCCTCCATTGAATTGTTTGAGTGCATAGATCATTGTAGACCTGTAGCTGTGAAGACTGGAACATCAATTGCCCGGCACGTCTAATGGCTTGCATCAATTTTTCTTTTTTGTAAAAGAGGGCAAATCTTACTATTATGTCCCTTGGGACCATTCCACCCCTTTTAGGTCCAACTCTGTGGATCCTTTCAGTATCTGCATCTTCCCATGTCATTTGAGGATCCATCTCCTTAATCCATTCCATTAACTTGTCTTTCAGAATCTTTGAGTTTTCCCCTTGCTGTTCCTGGAAGGATCTGATGCGAATATTCATTCTTCTATCTCTGTCTTCCATAGAACTTAGGCGTAAATCCATATCTTGTAAGATTATATCTTGCTTTTTTATATTATCTTTGTTCTGATCTGTTTGCTGTTCCAAGGATACAAGTTTATTATTAATCATTTGAAGACCGTTTTGTAACTCCCCTTGAGATTTCTGGATCTTCTTCACCTCCTGCATAAGCTCAGTCTTCTGCTTATCCATCATGCTTTGGATGCTAGCCAATAAGTCTTCAGAAGACATTTGCTCAGCTTGTGGATTCGTTGTTTTGGCTACAGCTCCTGGCTTAGCTCCATTTTTATGATTCCCACTTCCGGTTTGCGACGGGCCTGCTTTCCCGTTCGACATGATTACTTTTTCTAATTTTTCTGAGTCCTTCCTAGTCAGACGGGCCCAGCTCTTGTCGGATGGGTGAGTTTTTGATCTAATACACCTTGGTGGCGAAATTTTCCTGCTCCTACCCCGTTCTCTGCTCATCTGGCATCCAGCCAGCGGTTACGGAGCTCGGTCTTTCTGCTACCCCTTGGATCCTTGCTAATTAGTTAATAATGTCAAGTATTCTCAGTAAATATCCAATTATTCTTTGCTTTAGTTTAAAGTTGTATCAACAAAGATAACTACGCATCTGCCGCGTCAGTTTCCAAGCCTTGGCAACCCTCCCTGGCTCATTAGGTGTTTAATAACACTGCTGATTTTTTTTAAACTCAGCACTTTTCTCTCCCTTATTCTGTGAAGATTCACATAACAAAATCAGCTTTCCACTCACAGTTTGGTCTTCTTATAGATGGGTTATTTTTCTTTTTAATTCTTCTCCACTGGGAGGAGAGACATTCCCGACCTGTTTACTCCATACCAGATATCCCGCCCCCCTAGCTAGTTTATTGTTGTCCTTCCTTCCTTCCTTCCTTCCTTCTTTCCTAGGAGCTCATCTATTTATTCATTTTTTTAACAGACTCTTTGGACAAAGGGTAACAAATCTGTCAAGGCTGCACCTCATAGATCTTCCTTCCTTTCTCTACCTAGGACCCAGTCAAGGATGGGGAGGCAAAGATCAAAGCATACTATAACCAGCTTAATGAGGAAATGCAGAATGCCTTCCGCAACTTGGAGGACTGAAAGGAGAACGGGACACCTTGAGCGATGGGGAGCAGGACGTTGCCTGTTTTGGGAGTCCACCTGAGCCCCAGTGAAACCTCCTTACTAAAGGCTCCTTCTTCATGTCTTATGTCTGGCAGGTGACAACCTCACGTGCTGTTTACCAGCAGCCACACGTTGGTTTTGTGGAAGCTGTTGTAAGGTTGCAAGCAAATCTCTCATCCAAGTTCAAACCTTTGTACTTGGGCTGCCAGTAGTTTCAATTTGCACACTCTGAATAAATTTAAATGCAGTTGTGTATCCTTGTTTTACGTTTGCATAATCTATAATAATAGCAGAGGATGTTTATCAGTCCATCATCACCTTAGCTCCAAGTTTGTGAAACCTAAGCACCTGAAATTTGGCATGCATGCTTAAGGGCTACTAGGAGAGTGCATTTATATTGATATTACATTTATATTATATTTAATTTTTAGAATGATGAATGAATTTTAATGGATTTAAATGTGTACAATGTGTATGTGGCTGAGACCTGCAATAACATCTTCAACCACTAGGAACAGCTTTGCAGTCCATACAGTTTGAAGCCAGAGGAGATTGGTAGGCCAAGGCCCCAAGTTATAGGTCTGCCCCCTGTCTCTTGCTGTGGGGCAGCAACTGCTCAGAGAAATGGAATGGATAGACCCCTCCCTTTAGGGATTGCAGGGGTGCATCTGGCAGGGCGATGGAGAGGGGTGCCAAGAGGCACCACTTCACTCAGACGGCAGGACGTGTCTAATTCTAACAGCTGCAAAGCCAGGTCCATTCACTAGCTCATTATATCAGAAGAGAAAAAGAGCCCTACTGGATCATACTAAGAGCATTTCTATATCAGGCAAACATCCTACAACTGTATCAAAGCTTCTGCTTCTGGCTTCCTTGTGGGATTAGATGGTGTCCTTTCCACGTGTTTTTTCCCCTTCTTTTTTCCTCGGCAAGGTCTATATGTTTCATTATGAAGCCACTAGATGGCACTGTTGTATTATTGTGATGATCTCCATGGAGTCAGTACACTATAGAGTTAAAGCGGTTCATTGTGGGAGGAAGAAAAATGCGGGACTTTTGCCATCATGAAAAAGAGCGTGATAAAGCTTGCAAAGAGCGGGAGGTGCCCTGAAGGATGACAATGTCATGTATATGACCCACAAACTTCCATGAGTGACCAATCACAAGTGGATGCTATATGCCTCATGCAGAAACAACCTAAGAGTCCACCTAGGCCAGCACCCGGTTTGCAACGGTGGCCAGCCAGATGAACCACTAAGCCTATAAGCAGGGCACAAAGGCAACACACACACACACACACACACACACCGCCTTGCCTGGTTTGTCCCCCAGCACCTGGTACAAGAAGGTAGGCAGCCCTGAACAAAGAAGCTCCATTCTTAGCTCTCATGCTTAACAGTTGTCAATAGATTCTTCCACCAGCAATTTATCTAATCCTTTATAAGAAAAGCAGAAGAGCCCCTGGTGGGTCCATTTAGCATAATATCCAGTTTCCAACAGCATCCAGCCAGATGGTTCCAAGAAGACCCCCTACCCCCAAGGGAAGCAGGCAATGGCCCTTATATTATTTGTTGCCCAAGGCATAAAACTGGTGACATTGCCTTTCTTCCCTTGGGGCACAACATGGAATGTCACTGCGCTCACTGGCATTGCACCAGGGTGCAGTTTCTCACATCCTGAACTTTGAGGTTAGGTGGGAGGTTGTGCGTTAGCACGATTAGAAGTCAGCATGCCAGAGAGAGCAGGCTCCAGGGCCATCGTAGGCCATGTTGAAGTGACAGTCCCCTGAAGCCATGCCCTCAAGGAGGGTCCAAACGTTTAGGCAGCTGTGTGGATCCGTATTAGCAAACTAGTTATTTTATCTCCACTGGGAGTGGGTCTGTTGCAAAACAAATGGGTCTTAATGGCCCGTTCCAGACCAACCCAACCCCAAATACTTTGCATTACAACAGGGAACAATATAAGGCGGCTGGGAAAATCCATTTCCCCCCAGCTACTGTAGGGTTGCTTAGACGCTCTGTAAGCCCTGCAATGGGGGATGCAGTGGCACTGCGTTGGTTATACGATGCAGCAACCACCTTGCAGCCATGGCAGGGCTTTCCCACAAAGCTGCGAGTTTAAAAAGTCGGACTTACCTCGACTTTTTCTCTGCAGTGAGGCGAATAAGGCACTAACTTCTCTCCAGGATCATGGCAGATTGGTCGCAATCTGCCCGGGCAGGGGGCAGGACCAGCAAACTGAATGGCCACAGGAAAGCCCCCCCCCTCTGCATCAAGATTAGCCACCACCACTTGGCAGCAGAAAAAGCATGGGGTTTCCCCAAACGCGGCAGCAACCCAACACTGTCAAGACAGCCCCTGTGAGGATGGCAGCTAAGCTCAGATGGAAGAAGGAATTCTTGTTAGGGTGGCACATAATGTCAGAGTCCCTGCTAATAAAAAGGTGCTGGAATTGCGTCCCTCTGAACCCTGGTTCCACTACAACACTGCCTGATTTGCTAGCACCTAATGGGGAAATTTGGAAGGTGCTTTTTCTCTCCTCCCTCTTTCCTTTTACTTTGTTTCCATTTCTCTTACTTACTGAGGTGTGTGCAGGTCTTTTCCCATTCAACAGGTGGTTCTGGGTTCTACCATGTCTAGGCTGACCAGATAAAATCCAGGTCAGGGCTCATGTAACTCACATAGAGGAGGCCAGGAACTCTTCTCAATCAACCCAGAATGTAGGACGTGGAATAATGGGCTTAAGTTACAGGAAGCCAGATTCCGGCTAGACATCAGGAAAAACTTCCTGACTGTTAGAGCAATACAACAATCGAACCCATGACCTAGGGAGGTGGTGGGCTCTCCCACAGTAGATGCCTTCAAGAGACAGCTGGACAACCATCTGTCAGGAATGCTTGAAGGTGGATTCCTGCATTGAGCAGGGGGTAGGACTCGATGGCCTTATAGGTAGGCTGACCAGATAAAATCCAGGTCAGGGCTCATGTAACTGTAACAGTTGTAGAGAAAAGGGAATTTCAGCCAGAGTCATTTGTATGCAATTAGTTCCTGGTGAAATTTCCTCTTCATCACAAGAGTTAAAGGTGCAGGCACTATACTAGAGTGACCAGATACAAAAGAAGGCAGGGCCCCTGCAACTTTAACTGTTGTGATGAAGAGGGAATATCACCAGGAACTAATTGCATACAAATGACACTGGCTGAAATTCCCTTCTCTATATAACTGTTAAAGATGTAGGAGCTCTGTCCTCTGTTTCATATGTTTACCCTAAAATGAGAGGATTCCACTGAAGGTGGATAGTTTTTACACATTCTAAAATTCAGGCTTAAGAGTGCAGTGTGCTTTTGATTTTAATTTGGGGAGTGGGGAAGGGAAACAGTGTCCCTCAGCCGTCAGATTCGGGAAATACTATCCTAAACAATGCAGTAACTGATCCCTTGGGGGTCATAGAGCTGGTGGGTGGGCAGCGGTCATAGGAAAGGCCTGTTTGGCTTATTCTGATCACAAGAGAAAGCCTCCCCCCTTGTTCAATCCCCCCCTCCCCAGTCCTGCATCAGCAAAACCATGAGAGGCAACATGCGCTCCATGGCACCAGCGGGTGCGAGATATTTCCATGCTATTGTAACCCTTGCCATCTATCAGACAATGTGTCCGAGGGAACGACTCTATAAAAGTTCCACCTTTTCAGCACTTTTGCTCTTCGTTTGCTTCCATGGGAGAGAGACAAGAGTGAGTGGAAGAAAAAGTTAGCAGGGGCAACAAGAACTCCTGGACTGGGAGATTGGGTTTCTTTTTTGGATGATGGTCAACCCAAGCATTGCGCGCTGAAGGTAAGTTGGAATCAGGCTTGATTTGAAGCAGGGATCACTGCACCTTAGCTCCACACCCTGTTTCCATTGCTAAAGCCCAGTTATGGTGGCAAAATGTTCTCAAAATGGCCAGAAAATAGTCCTGTGTGTGAGCAGTGAGCTCCTTGCCCAAACCTAAGAGCTGTTGAATTGGCCGTGCATCAGGCTGTCCCAAGGGGGGTTTCTATCAGAAATTTGTGGGTCCCAGGCCCTCCCCGCCTCTTGAATTCCTTCTGCTTTGTTCATGACATCCCGATGGTGGATGAACTCTCAGCCTCTCACTAAGATCACTTGAGAATCCTGATCCACCTTTCTGAATGCAACATCCATCCAGAATTTATAGCATGTGCAAAACTGAATCTGGATCTCTCTTCAGATCAGTGAGCTTTACGTTCAGAGTTATTATTTACAATATTTATATACTGCTCCACATCCAAAATATTTCAGAGCAGTGAACAACAGATAAACTAAAAGGGAAAAAAACCCACCATATTAAAAATTATTATTTTTAAAAGAACAGAGTTCTCATAAAACCAGAATTCTGGTAAATTACAGTTGGTAACTCAAAGAAAGCTTCCTGAAACAATGATGCTTTCAGGATGCGCCAGAAGCAGCACAACGTTGGTGCCTGCCTGACCTCCAAAGGCAGGGAATTCCATAGAAAGGGGGCCACCACAATGAAGGCTCTTCTCCTGGTGGACTTAGTTCATGTGGAACTACAGGAGCATGCCCTCTGATGACCTCACTGACCGGGCAGGTTGGTAAGGGAGAAGGCTCTCTTTCTCTCAGGTATTCTGGTTCCAAGTTGTTTAGGGCTTTGTACACTAATACTGGAATCTTAAACCTGCCCCAATAGTTAGGCTGACCATATGAAAAGGAGGATAGGGCTCATGTAACTTTAACAGTTGAAGAGAAAAGGGAATTTCTGCCAGTGTCATTTGTATGCATGCAGCACCTGGTGAAATCCCCTCTTCATCACAACCGTTAAAGGAGCAGGCACTATACTAGAGTGACCATATACAAAAGAAGGCAGGGCCCCTGTAACTTTAACTGTTGTGATGAAGAGGGAATTTCACCAGGAACTAATTGCATACAAATGACACTGGCTGAAATTCTCTTTTCTTTACAACTATTAAAGTTACATGAGCCCTGTCCTCCTTTTCATATGGTCAGCCTACCCATAGTGAATAGGGAGCCAGTGCAGTTTCCTCAGCAAAAGATCAAACTTCCCAAGTTTTCCCACTATTTCTTCAGCCCTTTTCCCTACAGCAGAAAAATCTATCAAGGAGGAAAAGACCAGAACAGCTGCACAAGGCCTTCTGGTTGGTAGTGCTAGGGATTCTCTGCCTGGAAGCTCCTCTTTCACACCTCTGTTGGTAGTTTGAAAAACTCCTCCGGCTGATTAGATTTGGCATTCTACATTGGTGGTTTTTTTGGACAGTGGAAACGCATTTCTACAACCGCTGGCTGGTTGACCATTACATGCCTGTGCATAGGAAAGCCCTGTCTAGTTTGTGGGCATCTTCCAGTTTGTGCAAGGTTCCCGTACATCTTCTCCTGGAGCTGTGCTCCTGTGACTGAGATATTTGGGGCAAGGTGTCGCCAGCATGCTGATGACACCCAGCTCTATTTCTCTATCACATCTGGATCGGGAGAGGCCGTGCAAGTTCTGAACCGGTGCCTGGATACAGTTATGGCTTGGATGAGAGCCAACAAACTGAAGCTGAATCCCGACAAGACAGAGACCCTGTGGGTTGGTGGTTCCCAGGTCTGGGCATTGGCATGTTTGCCTGTTTTGGACAGGGTTGCACTCCCTCTGAAGGAGCAGGTCCATAGTTTGGGGGTGCTCCTGGATCCATCTCTGTCACTGGAGACCCTGGTGACCTTGGTGGTCCGGAGCACCCACTATCAACACCAGCTACGCCCGTTCCTGGACAGGGATAGCCTAGCCACGACCATTCATACATTGGTAACCTCATGACTATACTATGGTAACATGCTCTATGTGGGGCTACCCATGTGTGTGGCTCAGAAGCTGCAGCTTGTGTAGAACGCAGCAGCTAGGGTGCTCACAGGGACGCCTATCTCTGCCCACATAAAACTGGTGTTAAAAGAACTGCACTGGCTGCCTGTTAGCTACGTGTCACATACAAGGTTATGTCGTTATCCTACAAAGCCCTAAACAGGTTAGGACCAGCATACCTAGCAGACCTCCTTCCCTTATATGCACCCGGATGACAACTACGATCCTCAGAGGAGGTCCTGCTGGCCATTCCGAGACAAACAGAATGCCGCCATGAAGAACCTCTGCGTCAGGACCTTCTCTGTAGCGGCCCCCACCCCCGGAAAACCCTCCCTCATGCAGTTCCGGAGGTGGAAAATGTAACATCCTTCAAACGCCTCCTGAAAACGTATCTTTTTAGGCAAGCTTTCCTTGGACTATGTTCTGGTTTTATACGACATTTTAATTTTTAAAAATGTTTTAAATCTTGATTTTTGTGTATTATGGTTTTAATTGTAAACTGCCCAGAGATCCTTGGTTGTTGGGTTGTATAAATATGTTATAAATAAATAAAAAATAAAATATGAACAGGAGATGCAATTCCCAAACAGTGGGGAAAAGCTGATTCTTGCCCTAGTCATCGGTGTTCTAATAACGGTGTGAGGTTGTGTGAGAATCATGAGCTCCTACAGGATGCTTGTGGACACCTGCTTCCCCGCTCCAAATTCCATTGTTGGGAGTTTCTTAGATGATTTTCCTGGTTTGGCAAGGAAGAATCAAAGGATCTGCTCCAAAGAGCAATAGTACCAACAGTTTATCCATTCTGTGATTTCAAGCATGAGTGCCTGGAAGATCTGTATGTGGTACCAGCTTCCTAAGAACCTTGGCTTTTGTTAAAAATAAATGGCAAGTTTCAAGCTCTTATACCTGTGAAGACATCCAGATCCTCCAATGCAATGCCTGGTCAATTCTCAGAAGTTGGGATCTTCAAAGTGGTGCCCCTGGAATTCATCTCTTTTGGTGCCAGCCAGGATTTTTGATCCTCCTCATTTTTATTTCAAATTAAAACTTTTTTTAAAAAACTGAAACACTGGCATTGTAGGGTGACCAGATAAAACCCAGGTCAGGGCTCATGTAACTTTAGCAGTTGTAGAGAAAAGGGAATTTCAGCCGGTGTCATTTGTATGCAATTAGTTCCTGGTGTAATTCCCTCTTCATCACAACTGTTAAAGTTGCAGGGGCCCTGCATTCTTTTGTATATGGTCCCTCTAGTATAGTGCCTGCACCTTTAACAGTTGTGATGAAGAGGGAATTTCACCAGGAACTAATTGCATACAAATGACCCTGGCTGAAATTCCCTTTTCTCTACAACTGTTAAAGTTACATGAGCCCTGACCTGGATTTTATCTGGTCAGCCTAACTGGCATGCTTCAAAGCGAAGAAGGGCTGTCCTCCCAGCACCATCTTGCTTTGGGTTATAAAGAATGGTATTTTTTCCTGGAACTCAGCCCCCCCTCATTGGACTCAGGTTCTTGGGTCCGTTACTTTTCTTTTAAGTCTCACCAGTTTGTTCTGCAACTGGCCATGGCTACCACTGTGGTAACCATTTTGTGAGAACTGCCCATGACAGGCTAATTTTTTTTCCCAAACATGTCCACTGACCCCAAAAAGGTTGGTTTCCCCTGAGTCAGAGACACACGATTCTTTGAATACAAATCAGAAACTGGTTATAGATAGGTATCAAAAGCTGGAAATGGGTTTGTTGTGTTTAATTTACACAGCAGTCAGAATTCAGCCCCTTTGCTCTCGTAGGTGTCGTAGATCCTGGTGCTAACTTTTCTCTTCCTGCCCTTTCCCAGGCATATCCTTCCCCTCTGGGCCTTCTGAAGGAGGAGGGACCCCCTCCTGAGCCCCAGACCAGCGAGTGGTCAGTGATGTTAACCTTGATGGGAGGGGGGCTCCTGTGCGCAGTCTCCGGCCTGGTCCTCCTCATCGTTGCCACAGCGACGGACTTCTGGATGCAGTACCGCTACTCGGGCAACCTGAGCAACCAAGGGCTCTGGCGGTTTTGCGTGGGAAGCAAATGCCACCCCCATACCATCACCCTCGGTAAGGGGGCACCTTTGGGCTGAAAAACATGTAATTCTTTTGGCATGCCAGTTGACTTTGAAAGAATATTAGTTATTGCATTTAGGTTCCCAAGTCTCTCAAACCCCAAAAGTTCTCAAGGTATCTCAGCCTTTATAAAATAAGCAACCAAAGTACAATGGACCATTAAAAATACAATGCATAGAACAATCAGTGCCAAACATCAGATAAAAGGGCAATAGCAAATTGAAGTAAAAGCAACAGGAGAAAACACACACCACTGTTTTAGGTACTTTTAAAAGAGATCACAGAAGGAGCCGATTTGACAGAGCAAGAGAGGAGTGGGTGTTCCACAGGTGAGATGCCATGACTGTGAAGACAGCATTCCTCGCAGTCCTGTAGCAAGGGCATTTCAGCTCTCTGGGTGGTCATAGAATCATAGAATAATGGAGTTGGAAGGGGCCTCTAAGGCCATCAAGTCCAACCCCCTGCTGTCCAGCTGCCTCTTGAAGGCCTCTAGTGTGGGAGAGCCCACCACCTCCCTAGGTCATGGGTTCCATTTGTTGCATAAATTATGCTATTCCCAAGTGTCCAAAGTCCAGATATGAAACACTTGACGAAAGACCTCCTGAAGCTTTGGAAACTAATTTATTATTCTGCGCAGAATAGGTGACCACTGGGCGCTCTCGCTGCCTTCCAGAGTCACACCCCGCCAAGGTTCAAACAAATACTTTTATACATCAGATGTCACATGACATTAGCCCTCATCCCATTGGTTTACAGCCCCAAAAACATCATTTCCGGCTACCGCTACTCTCATGTAGACCCGAGTAGTGGCCAGACGTGGCATTGCATTGCCATGTGCTATTTTACTTGTACCCAGAGATGCTTTGCAACGTCTCTCCACTTCTATCATTCCCTTATATGGTCATTTTGTCTCTCCAGGTGTGCCACGGTCACATCTGGATGAATCACACTCCTGGTTACAATGGAGTCTGACCTGGAGAAGAAGGAGCATTGGCAATATTGACAAGCTCCTAGTTCTTGCGCCGCCAAATCACTTGCAAGCAGCTTGACTTTTGCAGAAATGGATACAATGGACAGGCAGTGGGGAATGGGGCTTTGGGGTGCTGTGTGTGGACGGTTTGGGTGTGCGTATTAGCGAACACATGTAGGATGCGTGTAAGATGCGTGTCAGGGGAAATGGACGTGTTTTGGGGTGCAAATCATAGATCTGTTCAGATTTTTACAACACATTGTCGTACTGCTCTAATAGTCAGGAAGTTTTTCCTGCTGTCCAGCCAGAATCTGGCTTCCTGTAACTTGAGCCCATTATTCCGTGTCCTGTACTCTGGGTTGATGAAGAAGAGATCCTGGCTCTCCTCTGTGTGAAAACCTTTCTATTACTTGCAGAGTGCCACCATGTCTCCCCTCAGTCTTCTCTTCTCAAGCCTAACATGCCCAGTTCTTTCAGTTTCTCCTCATAGGGCTTTGTTTCCAGAGCCCTGATAATCCTCGTTGCCCTTCTCTGAACATGCTCCAGTTTGCCTGCATCCTTCTTGAAGTGTGGTGCCCAGAACTGGACGCAATACTCAAGATGGGGCCTAACCAGTGCCGAAAAGTGGTGAACAAGTACCTCACGCGATTTGGAAGCTTTACTTCTATTAATGCAGCTCAAAATAGCATTTGCTTTTTTTGCAGCCACATCACACTGTTGGCTCATATTGAGCTTGTGATCAACAACAATTCCAAGATCCTCCTCACTTCGGTTTCTTTTCCCTGCCAGGGTCCCACATTTGTGATGTGGGATCCTGGATTTTGGGCACTGGCTGACCCACTGATTCATTGTGACCACCCACAATCTCTTAAGGAAGAGCTGTGATTCAAGCACATTCAGCAACACTTACTAATTTTAACAGGCAGGTGGTGTGAATATTGTGCTCTGGCCATACCTACGGAATTACATGCAGAAATCAAGATGCCACCCACCCACTCACTCATCCACCCACTCAGAGATTTATCTATTAGGGATCCATCTGGGATCTCAGACTCTGATGCATGTTCATGTGCACAAGCAAAGTTTTATAAGGCACCTCAACATCTCCACAATAAAAGAAGCTAGGGCAGTGAGTTATGAGGGATCCAGACCATACGGACCGTTGGAACATGTCAACTTCCCCACTCCTGAACAAGAACACATAATATTAGAAGTAATCTGCTTCCCTCCTGTGATTTTGTTTGTTTGTTTCTTTATTTTAAAACATGAGGCATTTTCCCCATTAAAGAATTTTCTCTCTTTTAAGTTTTACAAAGTAGAATGAAACATCTACAAAAAAGATAATATACACTACTCACAGATTCCAATCCAGACAAAGTCATTTTAAAATAAATCAGCATAATATATATATATATATATATATATACACACACACACACACACACACACACACACACACACTCCCTATGTGGGCAAATTAAAATATCAAGAGCAATTTATTTCATTTATGTAAATATTACAATCTGCCAGTTCAAAAGATCTGAGGTGGTTTACCATGAAGAAAACAAATTGGTTATCAGTAACAAGCCATCTAATAAATGCAACAATTTTGAAAAATGGTTTCATATAAAAATATTGTCACCATCTTCTCAGAACAGGATCCTCTTGGGCATTTTCTGGATCCAATAGCACACTCAACCCTTGAGATGCAGAGGGTGGAGACTGAGGACTGTGGGGCGGTATCTAGCAGACTAGTGGGTGGAGCCTGAGATGGTATGGGTGGAGCCTAGCAAGAGAAGAAAGTGAGGGGAAGAGCTTGACTAAAGAGCAGTGCCAAGGATATAATTCAGGGAGTCCCCAGCAGATCTAGCCTACTTAGTTATTATCCTCTTGGGGGCTAAATATTCTATCTTTTCCTTCTCTTAATTTAATAAAAAACACTAGAAATATTTTGAAAATAACACGTAATCATTTGCACTCTATCTGTAAAATGGGTAACTTTTTCTTGCCTGTCTTCTAACAATTACTCTGCAGTTATTTGATTTCCTCTAATTTAAAAGTCAAGACCATGTTTCTTTCTTAAACAAATAGAAACAGATAACATATTGCTCAGATATATGTTCAAGTGCTGGTACATTCTGTGTGTTTATAGAACAAATGCTTAATGACTTGATGATATGCTTGATATATAACATTATATATTAATGTTTTTAATGACGGTAGCACCAGAAGGGCAGAGTGCAGAGGTCCATAATATGTACACCAGCTGTCCCCAACCTGGTGCCCTCTGAATGTGTTAGACGAACACGTCTGGAGGATGTTAGGAGGGGAAGCAGCTGTACAACTAGGAGGGGTTGATTCAGCAGCGAGAAATGGGATGTGCCAAACATCTCCCTCTTTTCAACTGAGAAATGTTGGACAGTTTGCAAAGATCACCCCCGGAGACCACATATGGGATTTTTTTGGTTGCTGTATGTTAAATTAATCATAATATTTTCCTTCTGGGCTGGTTCTGGTCATTTACTCTGAGATTTTATTTCTTCCCTGGAGAAAGTGGTTGTCACACAGAGGAGGGCCAGGATCTCTTCTCGATCATCCCAGAGTGCAGGACGCAGAATCATGGACTCAAGTTACAGGATGCCAGATTCCACCTGGACATCAGGAAAAACTTCCTGTTAGAGCAGTACAACAATGGAATCCATGACCTAGGAAGGTGGTGGGCTCTCCCACACTAGAGACCTTCAAGAGGCAGCTGGACAGCCATCTGTCAGGCCTGCTTTAAGGTGGATTCCTGCATTGAGCAGGGGGTTGGACTCGATGGCCTTAGAGGCCCCTTCCAACTCTACGATTTTATGAGGAAACCCAAACCCTGAACCCCCAGCCCATTTTATCTGGAGAACAGGTGTCCATCTCCCCCACCCTCTTTGACCCAGCCCAGTGAAAGGGCACACCTTCTCACAGCGACTTGCTCCCTGCACAGCCTTCTGGGATGCCACCCGGGCCTTCATGCTCCTCTCCATCCTCTCCTCCTTGGCTGGGATCATTGTGGGGCTGACCGCCTACTCCAGCAGCAGCACCCGCTCCACCCGCATGCGCTCTGCGGGCATCACACTCTTGATCGCAGGTACGTGCAAGAAGTCGGATGAACGACTCCATCAATTTCAATTTCTCTCAAGTTCCCTTATCCCCAGTTTTAAGTTCGGTTCATTTCGAATGTTGAGAATTTCTCTGGTTTTAAGTGCAATTTGTCTCAAATGCTGAGATTTTTTTAAAAAAATATGTTTGCATAAAAATACATGAACGTATTTTTAGCACATTTTCCATAACACATGCATTTTTGCCTGATATACACATTTTTTGCAAGCAAGCAATCTCTAATATAATGCATTTTTTAAATTGGAAACTCAATTGCAAAATTTGGACAAATGCGAATCTCAAAGGGGAACTGAATTTCAGTTTGTTTAGTGGTTTGAAGTACAAAATTTGGTATTTCTTCCCCATTCCTCTCAGCAGGTTGGGAAGAGGGCTCCAAGTTGCTATCATGTGCTTCTCATGATTCCTGATCCATGTTGGGCTGATAGACACATTCATATGCATCGCTTCATTTGTCTTTGGTTCAGGCTCTTGAGGACTAGCAGCCGAAAAATTTAACTAGGGCTTCCATCTTAAAATACACTAACCAGGGAGAAGCTCCACTGAACATAACTGGACATACTTCTGAGTGAACATCCATAGGATTGCACTATTTCCTATGATATAACAAAAATATACATCAACATATAAATACCATGTATTGCAAAATATTAGAGACTGTGAGAACAGTCTGCCACAAATCTAGCTAAAAACTGTTGGCATTCACGACCAGTACCATCTTTCCGGCAACATTTCTTTCTGATGGCTAACAACCACTCCGTTCATTTCTCTCAAATAATTTAACCTGCAAGGTTACCATCATAATGCTCAGGTAATATATAATATGAAGGATAATGTAAAAATTTCTACTCACAACCCAGAACAGAAACATTTTATCCACTGCATAGAAGTACCATGGAGTTAGACACTGCCATGGAGTTGTGTCTAATTTCTTGCAAGCTAGCATAAATTTTACAAGTGACGAATTTACTACTGACTGAGTGGTGATACCTCCAAGGTGAGCAGCAGCAGGAGTACCTGTGGGCAGACCAGGAAGGGTCCTTAAAGATGTGATCTGGGGAATGTTGGGAGTTGTAGGACCTTTTTCTGTCTAAACATGCAGAGGATTGCTTCCCAAAATTTTTTTCTGTGTTGTCTCTGCTTCCAATAACTCCCCAGATCCATAGCTTCAAAAATTCCACTTTCAGCTCAAGGGGGCCTCGCTGAGAAGTAAATAACCCCGAAATGTTTTTTGATAAATAGTGACTGTTGGAGCACATGGAATCCCTCACTCTGCCCCCTCCCCATCTCACCCCAGGTCTCTTTGCCTTGCTGGGCATAGCGGTGTACACAGGAGTGACGGTGAATTACTACGGAAAGCGCTACGCCGAGTGGCGTTTCTCCTGGTCCTACATTCTGGGCTGGATCGCGGTCATTCTCACCATCTTTGCAGGTACCTGGGTCCTCCTTGGTCCCTGCTCGGATCAAAACCACCCTTGCCACGTGGCCCTCTGTTTCCCCGGTGGGTCTCCATGTCCCTACAGCCTCCCAGTCCTCTTGGATCCTAGGGGTTGCTTTCCTAGCTTACCAAGGAGAACAACCATCCTATGGCTCTGGGGTCATTGTCCCTCTATCTTGTCATCTGACCTCCATTTCCCTACCATCTTGGTTCATGGCTTTTCCTTTCTCTTCTCAGGTGTGTTCCACATCTGCGCCGTCCCCAGGAATTCAACCCCCGATGGATCAAACGTGGCAAGCGGTTGACTCTTCACCACCTGACCCACTGGCCCAGTGACATCCTGTTCAGACGCCTGATCTTCCCTCTCACTCATCTTGGTAATCTCACAGCCTCTCACTTCTGCTCAGCTTGGCCTCCTGGTCACCTCACGGCCTCACAGCCTCTTCCCTCCCTTCACTAGTTCCGTTCAGGGTTCACTAAAGAAAAACCATGTCAGGAACGCTGCTGATGAGACACCACCAGAGAAACGAATGGACTAGCTCAGCTCTTTGTTGTGATATTGTCTCAACTGGCGGTCAAAGTCAGATTGAATCACACAGCTCCGATGTAGTGAGGAGCCAGGGTTTTCCGTGGCCCTGGGAAGATAGCCAGAGAAAGTTTCCTGTTGTGGTTCTCATAATACTTTCCCCATAAACTCCACCCCATGCTGTTCCCACTTCCAGGTCACTCACTGTCCCAGGTGAAGCTATACCGCAGCCCCACTGCTCTGTCCTTCCTGGCCCTGCAGGAAGGCGGCTGGGTAAAAATAACACCGCTGGAAGGGGAGGACATAAATGTGATGCATCCATGCTGCATTCTTGTAACTGGGCAGAGATGTGGTCCGTTCTATCTCCAGACCTTTTCCTTCCCTCTGCTTGCAGGGTGGCCAAGTACAAAAGAAGGCAGCAGGGCCAGATCTACACCAAGCAGGATAAAACACTTCAATAACAGCTTGAAAACAGTATATGGAGTGTGTCCTGTGCCCCAACGGCTGTCAATACTGTTATAAACTATTATAAAGCAGTAGTGGAGGTTCTGCCCAGGGCTCCTGCAGCTTTATCAGTTGTGCAGAAAGGGGGATTTCAGCAGCTGTGTCTTGTCATGCACACAGTTGCTGAAATTCCCACCCCGTCTACACAACCAGGAAACCTGCAGGAGCCCTGCTCTCCCCTTTTGCATCTGACCACCCTAGCAGCATGAGATACACTTTTATTTTGACACAAATCCACTAGAGGGCAACAGCTACCAAGCTAGAGAAAGAGAGAGAGAATGAGCAAATGATTGAACAAACTACCCATTAAGGAGTCTGTTGGCCTAACCTTAAAGTCTAATGTATTAGGATGACCTTTTTCATGGACTGGACTCTATTCTATGAAAGCTTAGAGCATAGCAAATTTGTTAGGCTTTCAGGTGCCACAAGACTCTTTGTTGTTGCTGCTGCTACAGACTAACATGGCTGCCCCTCTGGTAACTCACACATTTTGATTATCATTGTTTTCCTAGCTTTGGCCTCCTCCTCATATTATCATCACAAATTGTCCTCTGATCCTTGTGGGTTTTGTCCCCAAAGACAAACGTTTGTCCATTGCAAAACTTCATTACAGAACTTTCCAGATTAGGAAGAACTTGGTAAGAGATGGTCCCTTTATTTAGAGAGGCTCTTAGAGTGGTGTTCAAAAGGGCCAGACGCAAAGATATGTGCTTAACACTTAGAGCATCTCTACATTAAGGGAAAAAACCACACCCTTACCGAAGTCCCCCCCCCCTTTTTCAGGTCTTTTTGTGTTCACTACAGGCTCTTTAGACTGCGAATGACAGTGACCACATGATTTGTATTTGAAAACTTCCTCTCTTGCCTATGTTCCATAAAGCTCAGTGAAAGAGCACCGTCTAGTGGTGGAATTAATTCTGTGGTTATTTTAAATATGCATTATCTCCGTGGATTTTTTTTAGTGAAATTAGAGGGGGAAAGCACGGGAGACATCTTAGAGGTTGACAGCATTATGTAAATAACCTGCAAACTTCCGTGAGTGGCCACTCATGACCATGCAAGAAATTGTTCATGTTGGGAAGCTCCTAGAATTCCTGCTAATGTAAAGCATAGTTCATATTGTTCTGGCTCAGCCAGCCAGTAAGGGGACTGTGGGGGCTGTTGGCGGTGATGTCAGTGGGGCGATGAATCTGCTCCAATGTCCGTGGGGCGGTGAATCCGCTCCGGGTTTCCATCAGAACCAGTCAGAACTCTAAAGGAGCTCTCCTTGGAGAACTCCTAGAGTTCAGACGGAAACCTGGAGCGGATTCATGTCCCATGGACATTGGAGCCACCAGCCTCCACTGTCTATAGGGAATATGGCCCTTACAATCCTAGCGTCTTCCCTCATGTTGTGATGCTCTGAAATCAATGCCCTCTTCCAGTCTGAAGTTAGCATTAGAAGAACCCCATTGGGTAAACAAGCCTCAATCTAGTCCACTGCTTTGCTTCTTGTCATGGCCAGACAGATGTTTCTGGGAATGCTGCTAGCCCCTCCTTACTGTCTCCTCCCCCCCCCCCCCCCCCGCCAGCAACTAGAATGGAATCCAGAAATGCACAGGCTCCACTAGTGCTGCTAGGGCCCTGCGGCCCATTGTCCCCCACCAATGACCATCCAGAGAGTGGCAAGTGCAGAAGGAAACTCCATTTTATTCTGGTAGCCACAATGGTGCTACAATAGAAGTGTCCTTAAAATGCAAAATGGCACATGCTCAGAGTTTTTCTTTTTTTCTTTTAAATCAGTTTGGCGAATGGTTTTTGTTTTTGCTCGTTCTAACATACCAGGAATGTAGAAGCTGTTTTAAAGCATGGGATGGTGTTTGGAGTGGGCGGGGGGAGAGACAAGTTTCTTGGAAGCTTCACAACTGACCTGTAAAACGGTTAAGTCCAGGGTCTAAAATGACCTAGCTGCACCACTGACTGGCTCCAAACATGGAGGTTTCGTTTAGCTTTATTGACTAAGAGCCATTGATAGATGTCTTGTCCTCTATGAATGTGCCTGGTCTTCTTTTAGAGGTACTTTGTTTAGAGATGTCTTGCGGTGGTGAATTCAATAAGTTGCATACTTGGCCCAGCAATACTACAAGCGGGAAGGATCTTGGAATTGTTGTAGATCACAAGTTGAATATGAGCCAACGGTGTGATGTGGCTGCAGAAAAAGCAAATGCTATTTTTGGGCTGCATTAATAGAAGTATAGCTTCCAAATTGCGTAAGGTACTGGTTCCCCTCTATTCGGCACTAGTTAGGCCCCATCTTGAATATTGCATCCAGTTCTGGGCACCACACTTCAAGAAGGATGCAGACAATCTGGAGCGTATTCAGAGGAGGGCAACCAGGATGATCAGGGGTCTGGAGAAGAGGAGACTGAGGGGAGACATGATAGCACTCTTCAAGTAATTGAATGGTTGCTTGCATCTCTCCTCGATCATCCCAGAGTGCAGGACGTGGAATAATGGGCTCAAGTTGAGCAATATGACAATGGAACCGATGACCTAGGGAGGTGGTGGGCTCTCCCATCCTAGAGGCCTACAAGAGACAGCTAGACAGCCATCTGTCAAGGATGCTTGAAGGTGGATTCCTGCATTGAGCAGGGGGTGGGACTCGATGGCCTTAGAGGCCCCTTCCAACTCTACTATGATCCCCTCCACCTCGTAGCGGGACCAGATCCAAAAGAGGACAGCAGTCTGGGGGAACTTTAATAGGTGTGTCGCATTTTAGCAGGTGTCCCCTACATGGCCAGGGCAAAAAATCCCCTCTTTTGCGCAACTGATGGTGCAGGAGCCCTGTGTCCTTTTTGGCATCTGGCCACCCTACCACCACCAATTGGTTACCAGAGTATTTTCCTGTGGAGATGGGAACTGCTGAGTGAAAACACATCTTACGGTCAGTAGCTGGTTTGGGGGAGGGAAGTGACCATTTGATTAGGGCCCCCCCTCTACGATCCCCATCTTCCATCTGTTACCAAGGCTCAGCCTTAGGAGAATGATTTCATTAGCAACATCAACTTTCCAGCAGTGCTAGATGAGATGCATCATCAGATGAGCATTTTACAGCATACTCATTACTGGGCACTCATGGATTTTCGCGGGTCCTTTTCACGGCACTGTCTGCCTCCCATATGTCTCCTGCTCCTTCTGCTCATTTTCCTGTCACAAAAACAAAAAGACCAGGAAAATACTACCTTTTTGGGCAGTAGCGAAACGTACTGCCATTTACTGTTGTGTGCAAGAGAAGCAGCAAGATAAAAACGCCCGCTGAATGGGCCACGTGGTCGTTGCTTGCTTCCTCCTTCCTCCTCCGTGTGAAGAAAGAGGAAGCTGCTCATCTCTATTGTGGGATGGAAATGAGCCAGTAGGGAAACGTGATTCACACCAGCCCCCCCATCTGATGACGCTCTAGGAACCTCAAAGAATAGAGCCCCACACAACACAGCCGTCCTCATTTTGGGAATGATCCCCAGTTGAGGAAGGGAGAGAGGCCGGCCCCGATCCAGGTTTAGTACATAAAAGATTAAATAAATATAACCAAGGTGTTAAACTATTACAATTTGTTGTGCAAAAATATCTCAATCCAATTGTACGTGAGGGCAGTGCATTTCATTCGTGACCACGCTTCCAGTCTCAGCAAACTATGCATACACATAAACCTGCTTAAATTACATGGATCTTTCGGGCAGGATCCAGGGTAGCATTGGCTTTGACATTCAAGTTTTAGGGTCCACTCTCCGAGCGGACAGTTTGAGGACGTTTCAGACTCACAGCTCCTACCCCGTAACACCCCAAATGCCTTGTGCAACTATTATGCTTTTCCTCCTCAGCAGATTTTTTTTTCTGGTAAGAAAAAGAGATGGGAAAGGTGGTGGGAAATCCTGGGAAGAACAGAACGGGAAGATGGCGATGTCTGAACTCCACCCCATCAAATTTTTGCAGAACAGGCAGGGCAAAAAGCACAACTGAAGCCTCTTCTGGAAATACCCTCAACCTCCAGGCCTTCAGTTAACTCAAAATTACTACCTTTGAATCTTGGTCTTTGTTGCAGCAGTATTATTTTAAACACAACTTTTAAAAAGAAATTCACTCATCATTCTGATAGAGCAAAATATTGCATAAAGGGTTTTATTTATTTTTCATAGAATCATAGAATAGTAGAGTTGGAAGGGGCCTCTAAGGCCATCGAGTCCAACGCCCTGCTCAATGCAGGAATCCACCTTAAAGCATCCCTGACAGATGGTTGTTCAGCTGCCTCTTGAATGCCTCTAATGTGGGAGAGCCCACTACCTCCCTAGGTCATGAGTTCCATTGTTGTACTACTCTAACAGTCAGGAAGTTTTTCCTGATGTCTAGCCGGAATCTGGCTTCCTGTAACTTGAGAAACTGAAGGAGACTTGCTCTGGTGCAAATTTAAAAAGGTTCTTTAATCCGTTATAAAAACACTTTTCCAATTCTTATATTAGCCCAACATTTCAGATTACCAATAAATCCTTCTTCAGGAGCTATATTGAATTAAAAATAACATTTGTAACTATTTTATACAAAACATTTAAATCCTACTTCATGACAATACTATTTCTGTGCAAGACATACTGTCATACCACATAAGCTTTTACTGTCTCCTGTTTTATTTAGTTTTATTTAGTTCTGCCCACAATTGCATTTTATCTTTAAAGATTTTATATTGGAAACACACTTTCAGTTGTGCCTTCTATCTTTTTATACAGTCACAACTGGACCTTATTTTTTGATGCACTTTTATTTTCCACAAATCTTACTATCTTGTTATTCAACTATCTTATGTTGCATCTCCTCACCTGGCTTAATCTTGCCTTACATGTACTCACTATTTACCCATTAGTCTTCTTGCTCTGCTATATTTTAGCTAGAAATTTTATATATTTACTGTTATCCTATTCTATACACTGACCTGTATTGGAAGTGTTGTCTACAAATATTTAATGTTTGGCTCTTCTCTGTTAGTAACTAATCTTGACGTCCTTTCCCAAACGTAATTCCCTCTCAACGCTGATTTGCCAAGACAGGGAGCAGCTGTTCATTATCAGCTTTTGTACTCAGCCACACTCTTTTCTGTAAACCCTGGATACACATCCTGTTGCTACTTACACTTTTCTTTTAACATGTTCAGACCTCAACTGTCTGTGGCCACATTGCGCTTAAATATGTCTATTTTAATCATCGTTATCTAATCTCCTAAGAATAAACATACAAGTAAAATTGAGTATAAACATCGGGGTTCTAAAGCTTCTCCCTCTATGATTTAAAGTTGCCCCACTCTACAGATTCGTTCAACCCCTTTGGAGAAACAGTTTTCAAGTATAATATCCAATATCTTTCTCTCTTGTTTAACATGGCTACATCTCCTCTTACTTTTTCTGTTGCCCAAAAACGCACTGAGTCAGGTGCATGCTGCTTGTCCATAAAATGTTTCACAAGTGGTGCTCCCTCTTTTTTATGCCTGAGGTTGCACAAGTGTTCTCCAATTCTCAACTATCTTATTGTTTTTCCCACATACATTTTATTACACGGATAAGAGATCACATACACCACTCCTGCTGAATTGCAATTTAGAAATTCTTTTATGTAATCTGTTTGTTACTAAAGGGGGCTGTAAAAGCATGAATTTTGGATACCTTTTTGCAATATACACCCCACCCCACCCCCACATGGATGAAAACCTGTAGGTCTTGATGCATTAAAGATAGTTGGTTGCACAGTCCTTTTCTCCATGAACCAGGACTGATCCGAATGTACTAAACGATCTTTGAGGATTTGTGTCCTTTTATATGACACTATGGGTTTATTCGACAAGCCAGGAAGGTCTTCTAATAAACGTCAATTGGACCGTATATATGGTTCCAATTGTTTGGTGATGTGATTATATGGCAATATACAATGAATTTTCTCCTCTTGTTCTCGCTTCCTGGGTTGTAAAAGGTCAGTCCGTGTCATTTATTTGGCTTTTACCTGCGCATTTTGCACTATTCTCACTGGGTACCCCCAGTCCCTAAATTGTAGCTGGAGATCCTCTGCTTCCTTTAGGTAATCCTGTTCGCTAGAGCAATTTCGTTTATGGCGTAGAAATTGACTGAAGGGTAAACTGTTCTTGAGATGTGGTGGATGATGACTATCATACCTCAGAAGACTGTTTTTATCTGTCGGTTTCTTGTATGTTGTTGTGATTAATCTTGACTGGTGCTTCTTTAATGTTATATCTAAAAAGTGAATCTCATAGCGGCTACTGGTGTATTCAAAAGTGATGTTGGGATCCTGGCTGTTGATCCATTCGATGTACTGCAAAAGTTTATCCTCTGTTTCTTTCCAAATGAAAAAAATGTCATCAATAAATTGTAACCAGGAGGTTAATTCCTGGTCGTAGAGACTATTTTCATAAATATATGCTGTTTCAAACACTTGCATGGGCTGCCTCTACAAGAGAGGTTTAATGCTCTTTCAAGGCGCTTAAAAAAATTTACCTCTACAAGAACGGAGCGCAAATCGGGCGTAGAGGCGCGTTATCTCTCTGATTATGCGCATTATCGAATGCGCGTTAAACAGCGAGTTTATTTTGCTCCGGACATTAAAGCGCATTTTGCCTATGTGAACAAGCGCTTATGCGCATTAACTACTTGTAAAGTGCATTTTGGTCATCCCTTAATGCGCTTCGCCGCCTCTTGCCGCCTCTCGTGCAGAGGTAATAGGCGTAAATGCGCTTCAGCGATTATGCGCATAATCGCCTAACCAGGCGCAAAAGCGAATCCTTGTAGAGGGGACCATGTATAAATTGGCAACCCCTGGTGCCATGGGGCACCCCATGGCCACACCCTTCGTCTGTAAATAAAGTTGTTTTTTTAAAGCGAAAATAATTGCCAAAGCTGTTAAAAAATGTGTTGGTGGATGTTCATCCTCTCGCTTCTGTAGTATTTGTCGTACTCTTGGGGGATATTTGTGCAAAGAGAGTTAACATCAAGGGTCACCAAAATATCGTCTGGTTGTATGTCCACATTGTTGATTTTTTAAAGAAAATGCATGGAATCTCATATATACGACTTCATTTTTGGAATAAAGGGTTTGAGGTAATAGTCTACAAAGTGGGCAAAACTAAATAAAACTAAATAAAACAAGAGACAGTGAAAGCTTATGTGGTATGACAGTATGTCTTGCACAGAAATGGTATTGTCATGAAGTAAGATTTAAATGTTTTGTATAAAATAGTTACAAATGTTATTTTTAATTCAATATAGCTCCTGAAGAAGGATTGATTGGTAATCCAAAATGTTGGGCTAATCTAAGAATTGGAAAAGTGTTTTTATAACGGATTAAAGAACCTTTTAAAATTTGCACCAGAGCGAGTCTCCTTCAGTTTTTCATGTGATTGGTGCTTTTTCCTTCTTTGTTCATCTTCCTGTAACTTGAGCCCATGATTCTGTGTCCTACATTCTAGGATGAGGGAGATCCTGGCCCTCCTCCATGTGACAACCTTTCAAGTATTTGAAGAGTGCTATCATGTCTCCCCTCAATCTTCTCTTCTCCAGGCTAAACATGCCCAGTTCTTTCAGTCTCTCCTCACAGGGCTTCGTTTCCAGGAAAGAAAGCTTTCCCCCAATGCAAGCCTATGGCGAAAACACCTAAAATGGAGGTCCGATTTTCCAATTTTTTCCGATATTAATTGGATCGAAAAAAATTGGATCGGAAGTAATCAGACCTCTTGTCAGACCTCACATACAAAAGAGGGCAGGGCTCCTGCAATTTTAACAGTTTAACATCACCCAGTGGAAAACATGGCAGCGGGTGAGTGGGGACCTCCCTCTACCTCCCTCTCTCCCCCACTCGCTCTCCTTACCTGCTGCCTCCTTGCTGCCACCCGCTGTTTCCGTACTATTGATAAACAGGCGTTGTGGCCTGTTCCACAACAGAGCGTCGGCGCACCGGGTGATGTTAAACTGTTAAAATTGCAGGAGCCCTGCCCTCTTTTGTATGTGGTCACTCTAGTATATCTCTTGCAGCTTGAACTGTTGTGATGAAGAGGGAATTTCACCAGGTTCTGCATACATACAAATGACACCTGCTGAAATTCTCTTTTCTACACAACTGTTAAAGATAGAGGAGCCCTGTCCCCTATTTCATATGGTCACCCTAAATTAGTGGGAATTTCAGGATGGATAAAAGGAAGGACTTCTTCATAAAGTGCATAATCAAACTATGGAATTCTCTACCACAAGATGCAACGATGGCCACCAATTTGGATGACTTTAAAAGAGGATTGGACAAATTCCTGGAGGAGGAGGAGGAGGAGGAGGCTATCCATGGCTACTAGTCCTGTTGATTTTATTTATTTATTTATTTATTTATTTTATTCCATTTATATACCGCCCCATAGCTGAAGCTCTCTGGGTGGTTTACAAAAATTAAAAACATTGAACAATTAAAACACCAATATACAAAATTTAAAAGCATAAAGCATAAAAACAAGTTAAAATTACAATCTCCTTCTGGGTCAAAGCACAACAACAACACACAAACACAAAAACCCTCATCATATGCTGTTAAATGCCTGGGAGAAGAGGAAAGTCTTGACCTGGCGCTGAAAAGATAACAACGTTGGCGCCAGGGGAGCCTCGTCAGGGAGATCATTCCATAATTGGGGGGCCACCACTGAAAAGGCCCTTTCCCTTGTTGCCACCATCTGTGCCTCCCTTGGAGTAGGCAACTGGAGGAGGACCTTCGATGTGGATCGTAGTGAACGGGTAGGTTCATGTCGGGAGAGGCGTTCCATCAGGTATTGTGGTCCCAAGCCGTGTAAGGCTTTATAGGTTAAAACCAGCACCTTGAATTGAGCTCGGAAACGTATAGGCAGCCAGTGCAAGTGGGCCAGAGTAGGTCTTATATGCTCGAACCTTCTGGTTCCTGTTATGCTACCCTCAGGATCAGAGGAGGTTGCTGGGGAACACAAGCAGGAGGCTACTGTTGGACTCATGTCCTACTTGTGGGCTTCCCAAAGTCATCCAGTTGGCCACTGTGGGAAGGGAATGCTGGACATGACAGCCCTTTGGTCTGATTCAGCAGGGCTCTTCTGAACTTCACCAGGCCCACCCACCCCTCCAGCCCCCTGGCCCTGCTTCTCCCCCCTCTCCCTCCTTGCCATTGCTGCCTGTTCCCCTGCCCTCTCCAAGCAGAGCCGTGACAAGAAGAAAGGAATGGGCAGCCAACTCCACTTGCCTTGCACCCTCCTTCTGAGCAGTTACAGGGATTGGGCCCGGGGGAGAGGAAAAGTGAAGCAGCAGCAGTGATGTTGGTGAGGGGGAGGAGGGGGGTCCACCCAAAGTTGGGAGCCCACTGAGGGCATCTTGACAAATGCTCTCCCCACCCCACAAAACCTGGATCCAGCCTTGTGTCGGGAGAGGTTATGTAATTGCGGCTGATCAATGGGGCAGCTGGAAGACTGGGCTCCGAAGGTGGCAACTGTAGTAAGGAAGTTTGAACTCCCCCACCCCAGCTTCTGTTAACATGAGCAGCGATGGGCTCCGGTGTACCTGGATCCCTCTGTGCGCTTGTTACATTTCAACACAACACACAGGTAACACTTCCTGGGCTTGAGTCCAACAACAACGCACAGACTCTGCTGATTTCCATTTGCCACCATAGGGGACTCAAACCCTCTGGATCTCCAAGCGGCTTTCCACATCAGTTCTTCTGAATGCAAAGTTCCTACAGCCCCTGCAATGAACACATAGCAATCCTATGTGGGATGCCACCACCTTGTCAGAAAACCTGCCATCAGGATCTGCGGAGTGGCACGAATTGTCGCAAGCCCCTGCCCCGGACTCTAAAACCAAGGATAGGAACTCCATGGGTTCCTTCTAAGGGAAATACTGGGACAGGGAATGAAGGGGACATGGTGGCCACGTGCCATATTTTAGAGAGGTCAGTCCTCTGTTTGAAGGGCTGTTCGGTCCAAACCCAGTTTCAAGATCAAGAACTCTCAGAAGGAAGAGCAGAGTAGGGGCCTTGAAGAGTTCTTTCGGATGGGGGGTGGGGATCGCGCTCCCTTACCGTGGCTGTGCTTCCTGCGTCTCTTCTGCATTTGCAACGAGCTGTAATTGCATGAGGAAGAGAGCAGCGACCATGTGGCTTGCAGTTGAATGGGATAGCGCTCTCTAGTGAGTATTTTATAGCGCAACTTCACCTGCATGCGGCAGGAAAACCTGAGAAATATCGATATATCCAAGAAGAGTCGGGTTTTCTGAGGTTTATTTTTTTAGCGCTAAAACCGGAAAATGGAGCAGGAGACGCACAGGAGGCTGATGGCAGTTTCAGAATGACCCACAAACATCCGTGAGTGGCCAGTCATGAGCGTGTGATTAAATGCTCATTTAAAGAAGCCTTAACTTAGCCTGCCACAGTTAGTAGCCCCTGGATGGCAGACGCAGGGTGCTTCCAAAGGAGGATTTTCTCCTGCCATCTCCCTGCCCCGTTCACAGAATTTTCTGCTTGTTACCCTCCCATGCCTTCCATGTCTTTCTTACTGCAAAAAATCCGCTAAGGAAAAACAAATATGGAATTGCTGCCCAAGGGCGTCTGATTGTTAGTGAGAGGATGCCTGATCAGCAACCATACGGGTCATGTGGTCTCCATCTTCTCCACTAGGGGGAGGAACATAGGAGCATGGGAAGCGGCCTTCTACCGAGTCAGACCCTTGGTCCATCTGGCCCAGTATTGTCGACACTGACTAGCAGCAACAGTGCTCCGGGTTTTTTGGCAGGATTCCTTCCTTGCTCTATAGCCTAATCTACACCTGCAGCCTTTTCGCTACAGAAGAAGGATGCTTCTGAATGTTCCCTGCTTCTGTGATCAGCACTCACAGGGCACACGTGGCTGAGCTTTACTACAATTACAGGAGTGCCGTTGCGGGAGCAGGTGTGCCCCATTACAGCGCTTCTGCATGTGTATCGGTAGAAGGGGGCTGGGCTAGGCTACGGGGCAGAGGTTGTTTTTTTAATGACTTGTGAGGGATGCGCACGAGCGCAGATGCACAGCCACGAATGGGGTGATACGAGCTCCCTTGAATTTGCGCTCCTGCACAGAATTATGTTTGTATTAAAAAAAAACATGCTGATACCCATCAAAAACATGTGGTGAAAATGGCGGACACCTCCAATACCCATGGAACACCCCCCCCCCCCCAGATGATTGGATGTTCGCTGAGCCTGCAACTTGTGGAGAACAGCAACTACTTCGCAAAGGGGGGGGGAGACACCACACACCTTCGGAATGGAAGTGGGAGAGATGAAAAAACTGCAACAAAAGCAGTCAGGGATATTCCGGGAAAAATGAGAGGTGGAGCTGAGATCACCGTGGAAGCAGGTGAATGTCATATGCCTCATTAGTGACGACTGTGATACAATCCTGCCATAAATGGCTGGTGTAGACTCCTCCTACCTGTAGATTTTGGAGATTGAACCTGGGACCATCTACATGCAAAGCAGGGGCTCTACTAGTGAGCTACAGCCCTTCCCTTGTGTCAAGAGCCGGGCGATGCAATGTATTTCTGTTTTAACTGTAATAATGATTTCCAAATCAACCTCTAGCCGTATAAATTGGCCTATGACAAGTTCATGCAAACCTCTATCTTCTTCTTATTCTCTATTTGGGCAATCCATACGTGGCCACCCTAGGATGGGACAGAGGTGGGAGAGTGTGTGCAGGCAGGAGGGGGACCCTTAACTGCCCCTCCAGTGGTTACTATTATTCACACATACACACAGCCCCTAACCTGTCCTTTGCTGCACCTCCCATGGCAGCCATTTTGTGGTGGTGCCCAAGGCTGTTTCTCAAATTGCCTTTCTCAAAGTGCCAGCAGCCCCCCAAAAACTGTCTCCCGTGCTGTATGTTGTCAAAGGAGAAACTTGGGTTCATATTTGAGTTCTCTAACATGGATGAAATATTCATCTTGGCTTCAAGGAAAGCATGGACATTGATTCCTCCTGATATATATATATATATATATATATATATATAGTAAAATGTTTTTGATTATTGTTGTACATATTGGTGTACATGTCTGTGTGTGCACACACAAATGTGATTTGTGAGTTCATCCCCTGCAGACGGCTAGCTCAGGGCCCTGGCCTTGACAGGCCATCCTCAGCAGTGGCATCAAGGCAAAGACGAAGCCAGGATGGGGGTCGGAGCAGCCGCTTCTGCTGCGATTCTTCCTACAGGCAGCTGAGTTCACTTGGAGGCCATTATAGGCTGTTGGTTCAGCACCTCAGTGGAAGATCATGGCATCCTTTAATGATGGATTTATTTCATGCACTTCGGTGCTGCCTTTCTGCTGAGGCAGGCAAGGCAGTTTACACTTGTAAAAGAATGAAACACAAGGAAGTTGCAAAATATATAACATCCTTCCCCAGCCTAATATGTTGGGCTATAGCCTCCATCATCTCCAGCCGGCAGCATGGCCATGATGGGCATTGTAGTTCAATATATCTGGGGCCGCCGAGAGCAGGTTCGGGCCCTGGTGAAAAATCCCCCCACCCAAACAAGGATGATCCCTGTCATGTTATAAGATCAAGAAACAATCAACGCAAGTAGGAAGCGTCTTGGAAAGAACTGAGAAAGGGTACAGGAGGAGCGCACACATTTTCTCTCAGAGAGGTCCTAAGGTTTTGATGCCTGCTCCTGTGTTTTTGGGGAACACATTATGGGCGGGTGGGAAGGATGCGCACAGGGATCTGTTAGACGGAAAAGAAACCACTCCTTCTCACTCAGCTGTTTTCTGGCGGTTTCTATGGCTTCCCGTGTGGATCGTTTCAATCTAGCGGACTCTTTGCAATGACAAGCAACCCTGCCCACGCCTGCTGCAAAAGAGCCTTTTGCTTTGCTACAAAAAAGCATGCAGGCCATTAAACAATGTGTAATTAAGGAATGACTATATATATATATATATATATATATACTTTATCATAATAAAATAACAGCGTACCCAAAATCTCCAAATTGCAAGTTTACTCATAAAAAGTTACATTTTTAAAACAATTGATTCAGGAAAGTTGCATTTTGTGAAATTTACTGTATCATATTTATCTCAGTGGAGGTTTACTAGCTTTGCAATTTGCAAATAAATCAATAACTTCAGAAAAATCGCATGTTCTTGCTAATTCAGCCTCAACTGACAGTAGGCTTAAATCTGTCAATTGGATTTTGGCCACTGTAGACCTTAACACGTCTTTTATTCTAGAAAGACAACTGAAAGAGCATTCTGCTTGAGCCACTGTTACTGGTATGGCACAGAACAACCTTAAAGCAACAACTATGTTTGGAAAAAGAATTTCAAGTTTTAATTGTCTTAGTTTATTCAAAAGGTTTATTGGCGAAAGAAAATTTCTTGCAAATTTGATATATACTCGGAAATGCTCGGTTCATGGCACAAGTTCACAAGCCACTGTTCAGAATTGTGCGTGCCTTGAACATGAAATATATATTTAGTTAAGAATTACATTAAAATATAATTATATTCTGTTCTTCATATGTAATTAGTAGTTGTTTGGTTGATTAGAGTCTATATTGGCCAATAACTGACATAATTTTGTATATCATTATTATTTTCTTTGCAATTCACTGATATTACAATGGATGTAAAAACAATTGACAAAAAATGATACTACCGAGAACGACAAAAACATATGCAACATAGTCAGGCCCCGGGGGGCCCTCCAGACTGCTAGACCCTAGTTATTTGTACCAGCTTTCACCCCTCTCATCGGCCCTGAACGTACCTGGGGGCACTAGGCCCCCATCTTCACAGCCACGGTTGGGGAAGGCTGGTCTAACTTGTTGATTCGTTCCTGGTCATCATTTACCCCGGGGTCGAGGGGTGTTGCACACACGAAACCCAGGAGGAATTCCTCACCTGTCCCTTGAGGGTTTTCCTACCTGCCCTTCCCTGAGCTCTGTTCCTCCATGTTTCAGTTGTTTCAGTTCCACAAGACAAATAGAAAACAGCTCCAGAAATAATGATCTAGGTTGTGGGCCAACGTGTGACCCAAAAATTCTTTCTGGGCCTGTTCAGACAACACGCTAAGCCATGGTTAGGCCACTAACCTTTTACCAGCAAATGGTTAGTGACCGTGTTTAAACCATGGTTATGTCGACACCATGGTTAGGAATGGTTCACACAATGCACGAAGTCATGGTTCTCACGACATGTTAAGCCATAATGTTTAGCTCGAAATGCTTAATCTCCATGGCTTAGCGTGTTGTCTAAACAGGATCTCTCTCTTCCCCGCTTCTAACCACCTGCCTATCCCTCAGAGTAAATCCATATGGGGGATTTTCTTGGGATTGTTCACATCCAGTCCACACCAGTTCTGACTGATTCTGACTGAAACCTGGAGCGGATTCACTGCCCCACCGACACCGGAGCCGCCAGCCTCCACTTCTTGGAACTTTCTTTAGGTGGCATTTCTACTTAGAGATGCCTCAGATATCTGCTGGATCTGGGCATCCACTGGAAATTTGGGTTTTCTGGAGGACACCAGGAACTAGTCATTTCCAACACAGCCAGGCCACCAGATGTGGGCCGATGACATCATCAACCTGCCCAGTACATAGAATGGGGGCCTTGAGGACCAGATGGCATCCTGGAGGCCTGATGATGTAATGAAGCCCCTCCCTTCTTCCAGAAGCCTTACCCACTAGAATCATCTACACACACACACACACACACACGCCACCTTTCCCTTTCTCCATGCAGAGAGGCACCTGTGGCAGTTCAGAATTGTTCTGTGTCCCTCCCCACCTCCCAGTGGGGGGTGGGGTGGGGTGGGGGTGGGTGGGGGCATTGCTGGCAGTGCTAGTGCAACCAAGCCACTCATACCCTACCAAGCTCCTGCGTCTTGAGTGTTGTCGCCCCTGAAAAACAGCTCCTGGTATTTCTGGAGCCCCATCCATTCTGATGGGGGAAGAATTTCTGCACTTGAATTCTGCAACTGGAACTGGTTAAACTAAGGAGGGAATAGTGGCTTTTGTGAATGTTTTCTTTAAAACAAAGCCAAAGAAAAGAAAATGGCAAAGATCCTTGAACAGGTAGTATGGTTATCCTCACTCAGTAAGATTTAAATTACATGACTGTTAAAGGTGCAGGAGCACAGTCCTCATTCGCATCTGGCCACCCTTGCAAAAAGACTGACCACACCCCAATCCATCAATAAAGACAAAATGTGGTGGGGGTGGGCATTGGGTCAAGGAGTCTTATTGCTGACATCATGAGCACTTCCCAAGAGTTCATTGATCTTATTAGGGTGACCCTATGGAAAGGAGGACAGGGCTCCTGTATCTTTAACAGTTGTATAGAAAAGGGAATTTCAGCAGGTGTCATTTGTATGCATGCAGCATCTGGTGAAATCCCTCTTTATCGCAATAGTGTAAGCTGCAGGAGCCCTGCCCTCTTTTGTATGTGGCCCTCCTTTTCATATGGTCACCCTATCTTTATTGATTGAATTTCCAGACCACATTTTAACCATACTAGTCCTCATCAAGGGGGCTAGGGTTTCCCCCCAGTACAGATAAAACTGAAAGGTAAGACTTTGATGCAAAAAGCAAAAGAAAGAAAAAAGGCTTCTACGTGATGTTTGCAATTGTCACATACAAGGACAGTGAACTGCAATCTTTCCAGGAATTAGTCTTTTTTTGCTTTGAATACTGGACAAATAGTGTGTCCTTGTTGCTTCAACAAAAATGCACCTTTGTGGTGTCTGCATCCCGAGGTGCAAAGATTTTTTTTTAAAAAAACTGCATGCATGAAAATAATAATAATAACCTGGACGGGCCCTTGGGTGGAGCCAGCCAGGTCCAGTGAGGGTTGAGTGACACATGTCCACTCTTGGTGCCTCTAGGCCTCTCGGCTTCTTCCCTTTGACCTGGCCCTCATCCTTGGAGGGGTCCCGCGCGGGAGTCTTTGGGGTCGGCCACCAAAGGCAATGCCTCAGCACGGCCGGTGTGCGCTCTGGCACCCTCTGTGAACTCCCTTTCCTTTTATAAACGAAACCCGCCCCCCCCTCTGAGAAACACCTGTTTAAACTTGCCAAACAGGTTAATATTCTCTCTCTCTCTCTCCATTCCCCTCCCTGTGGCGATGTGTGGAGAACAGGTTGTGGAGTTTCAAAACAGAGCGACTCCACGGCACCGTGAAGCAAGCCACGACACCGACGCCGAAAACAGGAGAAGCTCCCCTGCCGGACACCTACGGAAAGGGCTCCCTGGCCAGTAGCCCCAGAACCGTCCACCTTAAGCCGAAGGATGGAGGCTTCATTCAACCTGCTTCGTCTGGCATGATTTCTCCCCCTACAGCTTTGAGAAAAGCTGAACATACAGCTCATTTCTTTTTGCCAACTCCTCGGTCATCCTGCCCTTGAGAAGCCAGGTGGATCCAATTCCAGAAAACTTTTTCCAGGAACTGGACGGTCGCTGTGATTATAAAGTCTACGGAAAGCACTTTGACAGCAGCAGCAACAGCGGCTGAAACAGCTGGTCCCTCCTTGCACCATGATTTGGAACATGCTCCTACTACTGTGGCTGACAATCTCCGGTAAGTAGCCTGGCTCTCATCTTTCTCCACTCCATGACTTTCTGCACAACACACATGCACAACACACCATACGTACGTGACGTTCAGTACTCCCAGTTGTGTTATCCCAAAGGGAGATCGTGTTGTAATGTCTTCTTTTCCAGGGACTGACTTACTGAGTAATTGGGTAATGATAGCTCTGGCTAATCTCCACTGCGCTTTGGTGAGATGCTTTTTGGGGATAGAGAAAGTCCCGCTTCGGTTTCCTTCCAGGCCCACCCACCCATCCTCCTAATCTACGCTTTGTGTCCCTGATGGGAAAGGTGTGTGCCTTAGGAATCCTGTGCGCTGCTCCCTGTTGTTGACCTAGTATGGATTAAAGAGCTGTCGCTGAATAGTTCAACAAAGAATCTTGCGGCACCTTCAAGACGTACGACTTTATTGTGGCATTAACTTTGCTAGTTGTGGCTTGCTTTTAATTTTTGAGATTCTTACGTAGAGATGAGCTGAAAATGAAGATGGGTGGAAATGAGCTGAAAATGAAGATATGTAGCAGGAATTGGTTTTTCTTCCCTCTGTGTGTGGGAATCAATATTTTGTGGTGGAACGATGGATCTCCATAAATGTCCAAACATCTCCTGGGAAAGGAGGAGCCCCACCTTCCCAGTGAGGAGGCAAGTTAGGACTCAAGCTAGATCCCTCTCCTTTTGCCTGTGCTGGAGACGGGCTGCACTTTGGGGTCAGGCCATCATCTTTGTGCCCCTGCACCCATGCTTATGACAGCAGCCAAATCCTCGGAAAATGGACAGGTGAAGTTTATTCCTGGGATGGAAATAACCCAATTGGGAAAACTTCACCTGCTGAATTTGGGCGTGCCGGGCTGCTGTGAAAAAGCACAGGAGCAGGGTCAGCAAAAAACATTGGCAACACTCTCTTGGGTGGAGTTGTGAGGGTGTGGGATGAAGTGCAATATCCTTTATTCAAGCTGTCAACACACACAGAGAGACCTTTTTTGAAATGATAACAATAATGGCAACATCAAAACATTTCCCCCCCTTGGTTTTAAGCCAATATTTATTTATTTTTCATAAAGATGTCGCAATGTTGGAAAAAGAGCATCCTTTGCAAACTGCCCGTGTAAGCGGGAAGGGGGGAAGCTCACTTTTCGTTGCACAAAAAAGTAAAAAAAAATTTTAAATACATGATTTTCTGCTGGGAAAATGCTGGCATCTACTAAGCCGTCTTTCACAATCATCCAACTTAGCTTGCCTCCTACACAGAAGGTAGGCTTGGTGAAAATGCTGGGCTCCTGTTCCTGGAGCTTTCTTGACCTGTTGCTCTGTTCCATGTAAAGAATGGTGTATGGATTTCTCTCTTTGGGTAGTTCCTCATACTTAAGGAAACCACAGAGACTCTGCAAATGTTTGGAGTATGCTCTTTTCTGCTCTCGTGTTATGGAAGCTTGGAGGTTGCCTTGGCTGGAGGCAGTAGCAGCAGTGTACTCCAAAGAGGGAGTGACCCAGGTCGGTGATATAAAGCAAAGTTCCTGTGTGCTTATGCAAGGCAGGCCATCAATAGGTTCCCATGTGTAGCTCTTCCAGCAATCGTGTATTTATGGCAGTTGGCCGATGTGGGACACAGGAACACACAGTCTTGCCACACAGTTCCTGTTTGTTCGAGATCGGCCAGCAGAGCATGGGGAAGTGTGAAGTTAGGGTGACCCTATGGAAAGGAGGACAGGGCACCTGTATCTTTAACAGTTGTATAGTAAAGAGAATTCCAGAGGGTGTCATTTGTATGCATGCAGCACCTGGTGAAATTCCCTCTTCATCACAACAGTTGAAGATACAGGAGCCCTGCCCTCTTTTGCATCTGGTCAGCTTTAACTGCTGTGAGGAAGAGGGAATTCCACCAGGTGCTGCATGCATACAAATGACACCTGCTGAAATTCCCTTTTCTATACAACTGTTAAAGATACAGGAGCCCTGTCCTCCTTTCCATAGGGTCACCCTAGACTGAAGTACTAACAAAGAGCATCCCTGATCATGGGCAGAGTAGGCTTGCTCTTGGGCCTTTTCCTAGCAGCCTGAAGGGCAGAAATGCTGTAGGTGATTTTCTCTGCAAAAATTCCTTGCTATGCCAAGTCAAGCGTAACAGGTTGAATTTCTGCCTGCCGGGCCACCACTGTTCAGAGCACAGGGGCCGAGCTGTTTGAAAGTCAGCGGGAAGGTCAGTGTTTTCCTCCCCATTAGAGGAGGGATTTTGCTATATTCAGCGGCATGCAAGTGCCATAAAAGCATAAATAGGTAACCACAACCGAGTGCTCTAATTTGGGCAGGGCGTTAAGATTTGGCAGTGGGCTTTTGGAGCAAGCAACTGGGGCGGGGTGGGGCTGGCTGCTGCTCTGGCCTCTCCGCCCCCTCCCTCGCTCCCTCCCTCCCTCTAGCAGCCGCAGAGTGACTCGGCAGGTTCCGCCACAGCGCCAGCTCTGCCAGAAACGCTGACTCGGGGTTTATGCCTGATTCAATGACTGGAGGGCCCCAAGCCCAGCCGTGAGTCACCGAGACCAGTTTGGGAAAGGCTGTGGGGTTGAGCGAGTCCACGGGGGAGCCTGGAGCCGCCAGGTCCCTCCAGCCTGAGACTGGGGAAGGGGAGGGGAGGTAAGCAGCGGCGTCTGGTGGGGCTGGGGCACGCCTAGTCGGGGAGAGGGGCGTAGTGGTACCCGGCTGAGAAAGGGGGCGGCCCTTGGTGACTCTCAGGGGCCGGGCCTGAAGGACAAGGGGCGGAGCTAGCAGCAGAAGCTCTCAAGCCAAGCAGGAAATTGCCTCTATCTCCAGGGCTTGGGCAAGAAGACCCCTCCATGGGGCCGCTCCTCCCCAGGTGAATCCACCTTCTCTTCCTCCTCCTCTTCCTCGCTTGACAGGCAGAGAGAGCCAGGGAGCCAGTGGGCAGCGGCATCTCCTCCTCCTCCTTCCTTCTGGCCTCCTCCACCATGACCTGGGCCAGATCAGAGCAAAGAGCCACATGAAGAGAAGTTCCCCCAGCTGGCATAAAGATCTTCTCATTGCAGACCTCCATCTGGATGCACCCCCCCTCTCATATATGTGCTCGAGCTCTTCCCCTGGTTGGACGGGTATCGCCGTCTCCAAGGCTAGGTGGATGTCTCATTCAGAAGCACAGAGACATTCCCAGCGATCAGGAGACCTTTTCTAATCATCAGTTCCCTCATAATACTAGAACCCAGTGGGGTCATCCCATCATGAGGTTGATTGATTGAAAGGACTTCTTCACGCAGCGCAAATGATGTTGAATTATAGAATTTGCTCCCACAAGATGTAGAGTGTCATCACATAGGGGGAAATCGTGTTTCCTTACCGTCACTTCTCCCACGCATTTGTCCCTCATTACTTCCTTTTGAAAGAGGAAGTAAACAACGTGCACCTGGCCCATTCATTGGGGCTGTTTTGATCGCGCTGCTTCTCCTGCACACAGCAGGGGATAGCGACAAGTTCCGTCTCAAAAAATAAGTCGGACTTACTGGGGTGTCTTTTTTGTGGCACGAAGAAGGCTAGAAGGGTAGTGAGACGTGTGAGGAACGAATGAAAATCGAACGTGCAATAAAAAGCTCGTTTGACGGAGCTCATCATGATGGCCACCAATTTGGATGGCTTTAAAAGGGGTGTGTGGATACATTCCTGGAGGAGAAGGCTATCCCTGGCTACTAGTCCTGATGGCCCTGTGCCACCTCCGGTATCAGAGGCAGTAAGCCTTATGCACTAGTTGCTGGGGAACATGGGCGGGAGGGTGTTGTTGCTTTTATGTCCTGCTTGTGGGTTTTCTGCAGGCCGCTGTGTGGACTAAATGGGCTCTTCTGATGTTCTTATGTTCCAATTGATGAAACCCCATCCAACTGTCCTGGACTGTTAACCAGTGTGATATTGGACTTGAAACACACTCTGTTTCCTGTGAACAAGCATTCTAACTCACGTGGCTTTTACAATCACATGAGGAAGAACTTGAAGCAAGCGCCTCTTCTAAGCCCCACAAGCGAAAGCCTCCTCAGGCTTGGAGGATCTGCATTTCAATTGCCCTTTGCCCATGGACTCCCCCAGGGCAGCAAGCCCAGCTTTGCTCCCACAGGGCATGTGCACAACAGGAAGCTGAAGCCAAGTGTATCTGTACAAGACACACATTTTTTTTGCAAATACGTATTTGTTGCATTTGTGCTTTCCTTTTGAAGCATACATTTAAAACATCTCAGCAGCTCTGTGCCTGCCTGTCCCTTTCTACGCTCCAGTTCCTTCTTCTGTAAGAGGGCAATAACTGACAGACATTTCCCTGCGGATTGTAAGGCATTTTGCAGAACAAACGTGAGCCATGTATATATACGTACGTGTGTGTGTATTTGTGTGTGTACAAAGTTTGCGCCTGGGCTAGTTGTGTCTCAGCAGCCTTGGCAGCAACCTGAAGGGCAACAAGATCCTTTTTGGAAGAGCCAGTCTGACTTTATGACGGGCGGGGCCGGCAAACTCTTCACGGAAGCCACAAGCAGAGGCTAAAACAATCTCTCCTTAACCTGGAACAGGTCCCTCATTTCTGGCAAATCACCGTCCCCATTTGTGCCACCGGGAGAATGCATTTTAAAAATGTTGCTGGTGAATGCACACATGTGCTCTAGGGTTCCGCAGGCCCCTTCTGGTTTTTTAAAAAAGTTAAAGATCAGAGGGGCGGGGTTGGTTGGGCGACCTTGACACAGGTGCAAATGCATGCTGGGTGCATCTTAGACCACCACCTGCAAGCGCCATAATCTAGAGCAGGAGTAGGCCACCTTTTGGGGGTTGGGGGCTGCATTCCCTTGGGGGGGGAAGTGATTGGGGGCTGCATACCCCTTTTCTCTCCCCTTTGTTCATCCATCATCCAATAATTTTCTAGTGCATTCTTATTCTCGTTCTCTCTCTCTCTCTCTCTCTCTGAGTCTATCTACACTACTGCTTTAAAACGGTTTATAACAGTTTTGAGAACTGTTGGGGTCCAGGACACACTCTATATACAGTTTTCAAAACATTTTCAAAGTGTTTTATTCTGCATGTGTAGATAGTCTCTCTCTCTCTCACACACACACACATACACACACATGCACACTCTTTCTCTCATCTTCCTCCTCCTCCTCCTCCTCATCACAGAGAGATATAGCAACACAGTCAGCGTTACTTCGGCTGAGGGTAATGAGGGAGAGGGACTTCTCTGTGGTGGCCCCTTAATTATAGAACTGATTACTTGGGTGCCTCTACAAGAGCGATTTAAAGCTCTTTCAAGGCACATTAAAATTTTTACCTCCATAAGAGCAGAGGTGCTTTAGATCTCCGATTATTCGCATTTTCGAATGCGTGTTAAGTAGCGAGTTTTAATTTGCCGCGGGAGTTGAAGCGCATTTTGGCCATGTAAACATGCGATTCTCTGCATGTAAACAACTTTAAAGCATGTTTCATATAACCCATAATGCGCTTCACCACCTCTCGTGTGTAGTTATTAGATGTAAATACGCTTCCGCGAAGATGCGCATAATCGGGCAACCAGGCGTCAAACTGAATTCTTCTAAGGGGGCCACTTCTCAGTATACATGCACAGAGTTGCGCTGTAAACATGCTTAAGTTTAACAACCAGGGAAGTGCTACTTTGCGTTTACTAATGAGTCCTGCTACAGGAGGTGAGCCAGTGAATGCGAAGTAGATCAGGTGGAGAAGGTCTCAAGTCGTGAGTCTTTGAGAAAGTGACCTTCTGCATGTCTGCTCAGAACAGACGTCACTTTCTTGAGTCCCATTGAACTCAGGGGGCCTTTCTTTGGAGAAGCTTCGCCCCCTTCAGCATTGCTTATGCCAGCCTTCCCAATGTGTTGGACTGCAACTCCCATCATTCCCAGTCAGCACAGGCTTACGGCTCTTGTTTACCTGCCCATTCACTTTGCCACGGCCCCATGGCTTCCACAGAACAAATGAGCAAAGGTTGTTTGTTCTTTGGGTTACATATCTACCAGAAATACGTCATGATCTTATGGTACATTATCAACAGTTCACTGTGCACTGTAGTCCCTGCAGGAGTGATCTCTCTTCCTTGAGGCCCTGGCCTCATGTGCGGGAGCAGTGACAGGTGTGTCTGTGCTGGAGACAGGGCACCTCTGCCTCCTCCTCCCACCCTGCTCCAGACCCAGGGGCAGAGAGGCTCTAAAGCCTGAAGGAAGAGAATTCTTGGACATTTTTTTTAACGAGGCATCCCAAGATGTTTCATTTTCCCATCGTTTTATTACTTTTCTATACGGCCCAGGAGCTGAAACCCTCTGGGCAGTTTACAAGGATTAAAAATCATAGGATAAAACCCAATTTACATATAAACAGCCGACACAGACACAAGACACACATATATCTAAATAATCTTTAACAATAAGTAAGATCCAGGACCTGATTAAAGATTCATCATGTGCTGCCAAATGTTAGAGAGAAGAGGAAGCCAAAAAGAAGATAACAATTTTGGCACCAGGCGGGTCACATTGGGGAGATCATTCCATAATTGGGGGGCCACCACTGAGAAGGCCCTCTCCCTTGTTGCCGTCCTCCGAGCTTCCCTCGAAGTAGGCACCCGGAGGAGGGCCTTAGATGTTGATCGTAGTGTACGGGTAGGTCCATGTTGGGAGAGGCGTTGAGCCATGTAAGGCTTCATAGGTTAAAAACAGCACTTTGAATCAGGCTCGGAAACATACAGGCAGCCAATGCAGGCAGGCCAGAATTGGACTTATATGTTCGGACCTTCTGGCCCCTGTTATCAATCCAGCCGCTGCATTTTGCACAAGCTGTAGCTTCTAAACTGTCTTCAAGGCCAGCCCCACGTAGAGTGCATTGCAGTAGTCTAACTTGGAGGTCACCAGATGGGGCGAAAAGGGACTGGTGTTTACCAGGGAGGGTCTCCAGACCATTGTTCTCCAACCTGGGGTTCCTCCAGATGGGCTGGTACTACAACCCCCATCATCTCCAGCCATGATGGGAGTCGTAGTCCAACACATCTGAAGGGTGCCCTCGAAAGCAGGCCCTGCCCTGGGTAAAGAGGAACTGCTGAAGGCTGTGCATGAACCCAGCCCAGCTGTGTGGCTCAGCTCCGTGTCCCGTGTGCAGGGTGGGGGCCACGTTTCCTGCTGCTCTGCTGCGGAGGTGAAAGTTGTTTTGCAAGCAGCCGGGTGCCATTTCCACCTGCTTCCCATCCCAGCCCTGCTTGCTGGTGAGGTGACTCTCTCCTGCCCAGCCGGTTTGTGGGGCTGGTTCCTCGGGGACCCAGCTTCTCATTAAACAGGGTGGCGACTCCACAAGTCTTCAGCAATGGGCACTGTGCCCAGGAATGGCATCGCTCCCTATGTGCCCCAAAGCACCTGACCTGGAAATGCACCTCAGGGCCAGAAAGGGGCGTCCTTTGGTGAAGGGGGAGAGGGGATTCTGAACTCCTGGCACGACCCATTCAGGGCGCTTAATTGCTGCAACTGGGGTTTAATTGCTGCTTCCTTACAAGAGCTTGGAATCAATATTTAACTGCTGCTCTGATGGCGAATCCCTTGGGCATGATGGAGAGGGAAAATAAGGATGTTGATGGTAGTAAATAAATTAATTAGGGATGTAAATGGCTTTCCCTTTCAATTTGAACCCCCACCCCCACCCCCGTGAGCCCTCTGGAGCCAGCAGGCACAAAAACAACAATGAAACGAAGCACATACTTTGCTGGTCTTTGAAGGTTTTGCACTTTCGCTTCCTTTCGGGACATGGTGAAATTTGACTCCACATCAGTTCGCTTTTCTTGCCTCTCCCAGTACTAAACGCACAGGGAAAGAGAGCCGTGTTCAAGTCCTCTTGAGCTCAAAGGGGCAAATGAGCCATGATGAATAGGGGAAGGGAGAGCGAGCCAAAGCAGTTTGCCAAGATGCCTAGAGAAACCTCTGTGCTCAGAGAGGCAGCGAGGACCTCTGAATAACCGCCATCAGCAGAGTGGCCTTCTGGCCTTCCCTTCCATTTTGTGGGCTTCCTAGACACATCTCTCTCACTCTTCCCTGACCTGGTGCCCTCCACTTGTGCTGAACGGCAACTTCACCATTCCCAGACACCTCTGGAGGGTACCAGGCAGGGGAACACCAGCCTCATTGGTTGGTTGCCATTGCTGGAGACGGGATGGCAAACTTAGTGATGGGCCTTTGGCGAGATCCACAGGAGCCATTCTTACATCTTAAGCGGATGCATCCCGGGGCAAACCCCTCGCCAAGATGTACCCCAGTGCTTTCAAAGAGACGGCGGATGTCTCTACATTAAGCAACCCTCCCCACGTCCTTACCAGGGCTTTTGGTTTCTTTGCAGGATTAGGAGGGGCTTCTTTACAGGGTAGACATGTGGTTTGAACCGAGGGAGCTACTCCCTGGCATGTGTGTAAAAGAGCAGGTGGGGGGGAGCCTTGTTTTCGTCACTGAACTTGTGCTGTACTGTTTCCTCACTGTCCCCAAGAAAAATACAACTTACTTCTGAGTAGATATAAGATTGTGCTGTAAAAGTCTGCAACCCCTGGTACACTTACCTGGGTGTAAGCCCATTGAACTTAATGGTGTGCTCTGAATCATCAGAGGATGTTGATTCTGGGCTTGATAGGATGTGGGATCAGATCTGTCCCCCTTCCTTGCAGGGAAGCATTTTACTGATCGGTCTACGATCGAGAAAAGTGCTCAAGCATTTACATGGCAGACATGAAGAAGTCCTTCCTTAGCAAGTTCATAGCGCTATGCTGGCATTACACACTGCACTTATGGTGCTATTGACTTTTATTACTAGCTTTTCTCCAATTTTTTTGAAAGCAGGATAAAGTGACAAAAGCACAGGAGATGCCCTGGAGGTTGGCTATGTTGTGTAAATCGCTTGTGTAGAGACACCATACATTTCTCTGAATTGTGGGGTGTGGGTGGAGGCAAAGAAGCTTTGTTCCCTTGGACTGTTCATGGGAGAAAAACATCATATCCGCAGCACAGTCTGGGGGCTCCAGCAAACAGTGCAATGGTTGTGAGGCTGCCAAGTGATAAAGCTTGTGGATGTGGCAATTCTCCCCAGACTGGAAGGTCAAGTGTTAAATGACACTCCCTGGGTGAGTTGCTGATGCGTAATCCTGTTTCGTCCTCTCTGCAGTCATGAGCTGGCTTCCAGGTATGTAGTGGTGGAGGAGAGGTTGAGCCTGTAGCTGTCTCTCCATGAGGCATTTATTATGCACTCATGATTGTTTACTCACAGAAGTTCGCAGGTCCTTTTCAGGACGTCGTCAACCTCCGATGTCTCTCCTATCATTTTCAAGCGGGAATCCGCCATTTTATAAGTCACCGAAAATGCGGTAATAAATTTAAATCATGCAATATAGCAGTGCCATCTGCTGGTGGTATAAATGAAACATTTGGGAAGGAACTGGCAAAATCAAGGGGTGGGATGGGGAAGCACATGTATTCTGCTGACCGTAACTCTGCGAAGATTCCAGAAGACAAAGCCCTGATAAGGTTTGTGGCGATATCAGAAAGAATAACTCATTTAAAGAGACATGAAAGGACAATATTGCTTTTTGGTCTTTTGTATTTAGGAAGGTTCTTAGTCCTCATGAATCAGAAAGGGTGAGACTGTGGATGCTTTGAGACAAATGTTTTATGGCAACATCACCCTTCCTAATTCACAGAATTGGGGGGGGGGGGCAGATGTCACTGTTTCCTACTCGTAACCCTTCCGTGTTTTCCCGCTGCCTTTTCTGCCTTTTTTCTTTGTGTGGAAAACCGATGTATTTATTTATGGTTAATGTTTACATACTGCCTTATTTGCTAAGAAGCCACCAAGGTAGCAAACAACAATTTTAAAACAATGAAACCTTTAGCACAACAAAAAGAACATTAAAAATCATAGAGCGCTAAAAGAATGGCATCATTTAAAAGGCTGTATTTAAAAGATGCATCTCCACACTCAGCTGGAGTTCTTGAGGGAGCTCGTTCCATAGTCTGAGGGCAACCACAGGAGAAAGTCCTTTCACATGTGCGTGATGGGGAATGGTGCTCATCCTGTGGTCCCTTAGGTAGTCCACTTCCTAAGCTGCTTAGGGGTCTAAAGTTCAAACCAACCCCTTAAATTCAGCTAGGAAAGCAATTGGCAACCAGTGCAGGTCTTTCAAGAAAGGTGTTATATGGTCCCAATACTGTGTACCATTTATCAGCCTAGCTGCTGCATTTTGCACCAATTGGAACTTCTGGACAACCTTCAAGGGTAGCCCCACATAGAGCACATTGCAGTAATCTAAATATGATGTTACCAATGCATGGATCATTGTTGCCAATTCAGACCGACTCAGGAAGGGTCGCAACTGGTGCACCAAGCGCAATTGTGCAAACACACCCCTTGCCACTTGACGATCCAGGGACGACTTAGGATCAAGACACATGCCCAAGCTATGGACCTGATCCTTCAGGGCAACACAGCCTCTTCCAAATCAGGTTGAATGCCAGTCCCTGAGTCAAGCTTTCTACAGACCAGCAACACCTCCATCTTGTCTGGGTTTAAATCAGCTTGTTCACCTCATCCGGCCAGTTATCGAACCCTGGCAACATTTGAGGGTGAAGAAAGAAAAAAGAACAGTTGGTAGGACCTTAGCACCCATCTCCCGGGAAGCCCCTCTGTGCCTTTTTTATTTTTATTATTATTAATATTATTATTGAGAAAAGCTTCCTGACCTTGTGAGCCACACTGGATTTCAATGGCTACATATGTTTGTATTTCTCTGGGGCTGTCTTGACGTCGTCTTTGCCCCGGGGTGGCTCCGAATCTATGCTGCATTTGTTCTGTAATGCAGCTGCAGAGTCAAAGCCACCCTGGGGCAAAGAGGTGAAGATGCACAGCTGAAAACTCGGGGACTTAACCTGACTTTTCCAGCCAGAGTGAGGTCACTCTGGCTCTTCCTCTGGTCTGTCCTTGCTTGGAGCCACTCTGGGGGCCTTCCTGGGCAGAAGGTGGCCTCCTGTTGGTTGCCGGAAGCCGTGGGAGGGTGATAAGGTGGGCCCAGTCAGCCTAATGGCTGCTGGAAAGCCCGCGTTTCCTCCTCTCATGAGGACAACTTGCCGCCACTGCGCACCAGCGATATAATAATAATAACAACCTGGGTGGATTACAACCCAAGAGACCACCGCAAGCTAAATCTCCTGGGTTTTTGTGGGCTTCAGCATTTCTCCTTCAGACGGGACAGTGCAAATTGCTTCTTTTAACTGCCAGTTCCCACAGCAAGCGTGGAGGGTGTGGCTAGCTACTGTGGTTTTGTTCGCTCCAGATCAGAGGTTGCCTCTGTGAAGCAGGTCATGTGAGGCCTCCACCATGGATCACCTGGAGTCCTTGCTCGGAAGGGGGGATTCTTAATTGCAGATATAGATGAGACGTGCCCGGCGGTGGCCGCAACAGGTTTCGGAGGTCCCTTGGCGAAAGTATTCTCAATGGGTGCCCTCACCCAGTGACCTGGTTCGCACGATCACGGCAGCTTATTTCCCCCCGCTGAGTGTGCTGGGGGAATGTGCAGAATTGCCGTGTTATGCGAACATGACATGGGAGACTTTTTGCTGCGATTAACAAGCCACACCAGACCCCCGAAAGCAGCCCATGGGTTCTGGGTGGCTTGTTACCTACAGCAACAAGCCACTTTTACCAGGTTTGCACGACATGGCAGGCTGTGCCGGCAAAGGTAATTATGCAAATCCCCCTGACATGGGAGTGGCGTGCGCCACCGTGGCTTGTCCCCCTGCCATGAGCGTGAGGATCAGCCGGTGAGCCTGCTTTTTTGCCATCGTGGTTACCAGCTGCTGCTGCTTCTTATTTGGCTCATCGTTGCTGCTACTTGCTTGCTCATTGGGCAGAGAGGCAGGGAGCCAAGAGCCGTCTCCTGATCTTCCTCACCACCGCAGTTGAGTGGACCAGAGTGAGAGGCAGGAGAACAGCAGGTTGCCATGGGAAAGAGGAGGGGGCTATCACCAGCAAGGCCCTGCTGGGGTGTGGGCCCTCAGCAGCTGCCCAACCCTGCCTACCCATTATTATTATTATTTCTCTTTCTCGCTCGTGGCGGTTTTTCTAGATGGACATGAGGGGCTTTGCCAAGGCATGCTGTCTGTTACTGCTTCAGGAATTTCCTGACAAGTGAGCATGTTTTAAGTATGATGGCTTTCTGGATATTGGTGTGGATGTAGTTTGGTAGGCCCAGTTTCTGAAGGTTTTCTGTATAAGTTTTTGATGTGATGCCGGTGACTGAGGTGACTAATGGAATAATTGTGACCTTTTCCTGTTGCCATAGTTCTTTGACTTCCATGGCCAGTGGTGCATATTTGTCTCTCTTTTCTTCTTCCTTTTCAACAACATTTTTGTCATTCAGTATTGCTATGTCGATGAGGTATGTATGTTTTTCTTTTTTGTCTATGACTGTTATGTCTGGTCGGTTGCAGGGTATTGTCTTGTCGGTATGAATTGTTCTGTCCCAGTATATTTTATGATCTGCATTTTCGAAGATTGTTTCGGGTGAGTATGTATAGGTGGTGGTTGTTGTTGTTGTTGTTGTTGTTGTTGTTTTAATTACATTTCTATACTGCCTCATAGGCAAAGCTCTCTAGGCTGTTCACAAAAGATAAAAGCATTAAAATTGATATATAAAATTTAAAAACATAAATACAGACAGAAAACATAGAGACAACATACATCTAAAAATAACTTTGAGCTGTCAGCCAATCCTAAAAATAGATTTGGGATTGATTAAAAACTCAACATATGCTGCTAAATGCTTAGGAAAAGAGGAAAGTCTTGACCTGGCGCTGAAAAGATAACAATATTGGCGCCAAGCAGGCCTCGTTGGGGAGATCTTTCCATAATTGGGAGGCCAGCACAAAAGAGGCCCTCTCCCTTGTTGCCATCCTCTGAGCTTCCCTTGGACGAGGCACCTGGAGGAGGGCCTTAGATGTTGAGTGTAGTGTATGGGTAGATTCATATCGGGAGAGGCGTTCTGTCAGGTATTGTGGTCCAGAGCCATGTAAGGCTTTATAGGTTAGAACCAGCACCTTGAATCAGGCTTGGAAACATACAGACAGCCAATGCAAGCAGGCCAGAGTCCGTACCCTTGATTCCAATCCTGGAAGTGCCTTTGGCGGTCCTAACAGTGTCAAGGAAGGTAGTTCTGGGAAAGTTTGCCTCCAGCACCTGATATTTGTGTGTACACTGCCTCTGCCCCTGGAGGTTCCAAGCAGGCGTAGCCCAGAGACTGAGCTATGAATCAGGAAGCTCCTGGCTTCCGCTGTGGGCGCACATGGTGGCCTTAGGGAGTTCCACGCCAGTCCTCCCAATTGCAGGATGGGAACGATCACCAGCAACTTCCCTTACAGCAGGAGTGGAGAACCGGTTTCAGCCCAAGGGGCGAATGTTGTTGAGAAGAGGCCCTCGCGGGCGGGCAGCATTCCAGCGGCAGGGCAGGACTGGAGAGGAGACAAAAGGGGTGGAGCCAAAGGAAAGCAGGGCGGGGTCAAAATACCAGCAGATGCTAGCTTCAAACTCTTAGGCATTGCAGCCTTTTAGGATTTGGAAAAACTGCACCAAACCATTGCAGGGGGTGGGTTGGGGTGGCCACCTGCAGAACCTTGGAAGAGCCCATTTGGTCAGCAAGCCTGAGCTTCCATAGCCCTACCTTACAGGGCTATAGTAAAGCTTATAAGACCACGCCCATACTTTGAATATTCTGGAGTGGTATAGAAATGCTGAAGTCTTATTTTATTATTCCATTTCGTTCTCACAACTAGTAGGCATTAACCTCCTCTTTCTCCTCCTCCACGAATTTGCCTGATTTTAAAAAAAAATTATAGAAGCGATTTTTAAAAAAGTATTTATTTATTTAAAATGCTTCTGAAGGCACCTTGAAGGGGAAAACAACGCATTTCCCAGATTGTGCTATGGAATTCTTTTCTTATCTGTCCGTAAAATGGACTCTCCCCACAATCTGTCCTGGGGAATTTGCAGTTAATTTCACCCCATATTTGGAGGGCTCCTTGTACACTCCTCGCTTGCTGCCACCACCGCGTGACCCCCTCGCCACCCCGGTTTGCCCCCACCGCCCCCGGTTGGGCCGGTTGGCCCCAGGTTTCCCGGTTAGGACAGGGAAACCCTGAGCCATCTGGTCACCCTACCTTACAGGACCTGTCCATCTCTCCTATTTTATGATTCTATGATTCTATGACTTGGCTAAGGCCACACAAAGAGGCAGTGGCAGAGTGACTGGTGAAAACAGAGCCTTTGGAATAGGGATGTGCACGGATGAAATTAAAAGAAATTCTGACATTAAATTTTTTTGGGTCCGATCATATCGGGGTACCTGGATTTGATCAGTTCAGAAATCCAATAAATATCAGAAGTTCCGACACGATAAAAGTGTTTTCCCCATGGGTTTGCACTGGGGGAAAGAAAGCTTTCCCCCATGCAAGTCTATGGGGAAATACACTGGGCCGGCACTCCCTCCCTCCCCCCACTCGCGCTCCCTCTCCCCACTTGCGCTCCTTACCCTCCGCCTCTGCCGCCACCCCATACTACTGCTAAACAGGCTTTCCGGCCTGTTCGTCAGTACATAGAAGCGCCGAGCGATGTTGTCATCACTCGGTGCAGCTCTGTACTGACGAACAGGCCGGAAAGCCCATTTAGCAGTACTACGGGGTAGCGTCGACGGAGAAGGCCCAGGTAAAGAGCGTGAGGGGGAGGGATCCCCTTACTTGGGCCTTGTCCACTGCTGTCCGCTGCTCCGAACTACTGAGAACTAGGCATTGCGGCCTAGTTCTCAGTAGAGAGACGACACTCCGGGTGATGTCATCATCCGGCGCGTTGTGGCTCTACTGAGAATTAGGCTGCAAAGCCTAGTTCTCAGTAGTTCGGAGCAGCGGACGGCAACGGTCAAGGCCCAGGTAAGAAGCGCGAGTGGGGGGGGAGGGAGGGCTGGCCCTAAAATGGTGGTCCGAATATTCAATATGTCTGATAGTTATCAGAAATACGGATTTTGGATCCGATCAGTTAGGGCCTGAGGCCCTATGTATCGTTATCGTTAATCAGATGTCCAATAACGACCTTATCGGTTCATTATCGGACATCGGAACAATACAATAAACATCCCTACTTTGGAATCAACATCTTCCAGCGCATCTTGCTCAAGCTAATTCTAGCCTTTGTCTGAAATGCCTGCCGGGGAGAAGCATATGTTTTATGCACCTGATGGTGATGGAAGCACTGGTTGGTTGTCGACTTATTCTTCTGCCCTGAGCCAAGCCCAGTTCTCTGCCTCTACTGTTCTTCCTTTAAGACTCTCCACTAGGGATAGGGGAGTGGAGAGAAGGCGGCTCTGCACCTCCTTTGTTTTCTCCTCTATCCCCACCCTTATTCTCTCTCTCTCTCTCCCTCTCTCTCTCTCTCCCCCTCCCTGGTTGCCTATTGTATGTGTCCAGGTGCATTTTTTCTCTAACCACACACAACATCTCCTAACTGGGGAAGCCGGAATAGGCGCCTCCTGATATCTTCTTTGTTAGGGCTGCTCCTGAAAGGCCTGGCTGGCAGGAAGCCCGGGTGGGGGTGGGGGTGGGGTGAGGGGGGCAGGGGTAGGCCAGGAGCAAGTTCACATTCCCAGGGCTGCAGCCCCACATAGGCAGGGAGGAGGGAAGAATGGTTCTTGGATGCTGGAGGCTCTTGCCACCTCCTGCCATCTCTGGTGAGGTTCTGGCACAGGAGCCAGCGGAGGTGACGCGGTTGCCTGCAAGGCTCTGTGGAGACATGCATCCACCTGCCATGGCAGTGCACAGCTTTGGTCAAAAGTGCTTTCCTGTGGCTCAGATCTTGGTAGGCAGGAGAGCCGTCAAGGAACATAGAATAGTTGAGCTGGAAGGGGCCTCTAAGGCCATTGAGTCCAACCACCTGCTCAATGTAGGAATCCACCTTAAAGCATCCCTGACAGATGGCTGTCCAGCTGCCTCTTGAATTAATGTGGGAGAGCCCACCACCTCCCTAGGTCATGGGTTCCATTGTCGTACTGCTCTAACAGTCAGGAAGTTTTTCCTGATGTCCAGCCGGAATCTGGCTTCCTGTAATTGGAGCCCATTATTCCGCGTCCTGCACTCTGGGTTGTTCGAGTGATTATAGTACAGGGACAATAAGAATAATTCTGGGGTAAACTGAATTCATTTCTTTGTTATATGTAATAATTCCTGATGTACCATATGCCAGAACTGTTGAACCTGTGGGCTTTCCCACCAGAGGTGATAATATGGCCGTTGATAAGAATGCAAGGACAACCCTGCTGGATCACTCCAGGGTCCCTGCAGTCCTGCCCCTGGATTCCTGCCCCTCCTGGTTTGCATGTTACTTTTTTAATTTTTTAAAAAATGACCGGGGAGGCTGCCATACTGCACAGCACAGTGCTGGTCTCCGGCACCACCTTTGTTTCCTAGGAAGCTCCCGGGGCCCATGTGAGCCTCAGAGGCATTCCTAGAAAAGGAACGTGGTGGGTGACTGCAGCCCTGGACTCCCATTTTGAAGTATGTCCGGGTGCTCAGAGAAAAAGAAAAAGGCTCACTGGGGTGGGGCAGGTGACGGAGGTGAGGTGGGGAACAAGGAAAGGTTCTTTGCCTGTGCAATGTCTTTGATTGATTGATTTATCCATTCATATTTTGCATTCATAGCCCGCTTTTTTCTTTTTAGCCCCACCACTACCCTGTGAGATGGGTTAGGCTGAAAGTCAATGACTGGCCCAAAACCAACCAGTGTGCTTTGTGACATGATGGAGATTTGAACTTGGGACTCCCATGTCCCAATCCAACACTCTAATCACTACACCACACTGTTTTGTGTGTGTGTGTGTGTGTTAGCTGGTTGGTTGGTTTTGACATGGTGTGTAGTGTATGTATATGTATGTATGTGTGTTTCCCTGGTTGTTTGTTTCTTTTTTTTCTTTCCCTGGTTGTTTGTTTGTTTCACCCGGCGCGCTACTGAGGGACAGGCCGCGAAGCCTGTTTCTCAGTAGATTCGAGCACCGGAGGGAAGTGGACGCCCCTGCGGGTAAGGAGCGTGAGGTGCGAGGGAGGGCACTTACCTGCTGGGGCGGCCGCTTCCCAGGCTTCTCCGCCGCCACCGCCGCCGGGTCTACCGCTGCTCCTCACTTGCTGCCACCGCCGCGTGACCCCCCGCCACCCCGGTTTGCCCCCACCGCCCCCCGGTTGGGCCAGTTCGCCCCAGGTTGTCCCAGTTAGGACCAGGAAAACCCGAGCCATCTGGTCACCCTATGCTGTGGCAGCCAATTTGAGAATGTGCAAGCCAGCCCCGTCACGGCATTTGTTTCATAAGAGTCCCCGTGACACTCTTTCAAAATTTCAAATGTGCCCATGGCTACCTCCACAAGGGCGCTTTAATGCTCTTTGAAGGCTCATTATAAATTTTACCTTCACACCAGCGGAGCGCAAAACGGGCGCAGAGGCGCGTTATCTCCCGGATTATGCGCATTATCGAATGCGCGTTAAATAGCGACTTTTATTTTGCTCCGGCCGTTAAAACGCATTTTCGCCGTGTGAACAAGCGATTATGCGCATTAACTACATGTAAAGCGCTTTTTGGACATCAATTAATGCGCTTCGCCACCTCTCGCCGCCTCCCGTGCAGAGGGATTAGGAGTAAATGCGCCTCCGCGATAATGCGCATAATCCCCGAACCGGGCGCAAAAGCGCATCCTTGTGGAGGGGGCCCATGAAACCCAAAAGGTTGGGGATATACTCTAGCATCCTGTTTCCCACCATGGCTAATCTTTGGGAATCCACCATTATATTTTATTTATTACATTTACATCCTGCCTTTTTTCTTCTTGCAAGAAACCCTGGGGAGCTTAGATGTGCCTCCTTCTCTCATAGAATCGTAGAATAGTAGAGTTGGAAGGGGCCTCTAAAGCCGTCGAGTCCAACCCACTGCTCAATGCAGGAATCCACCTTAAAGGACACCTGATGGATGGCTGTCCAGCTGCCTCTTGAAGTCCTCTAGTGTGGAAAAGCCCACCACCTCCCTCGGCCATGGGTTCCATTGTCGTACTGCTCTAACAGTCAGGAAGTTTTTCCTGATGTCCAGCTGGAATCGGGCATCGTGTCACTTGAGCCCATGATTCTGCATCCTTCAGTCTGGGATGATGGAGAAGAGATCCTGGCCCTCCTCTGTGTGACAACCTTTCAAGTATTTGAAGAGTGCTATCATGTCTCCCCTTAGTCTTCTCTTCTCAAAGCTAAACCTGCCCAGTTCTTTCAGTCTCTCCTCATAGTGCTTTGTTTCCAGACCCCTGACCATCCTCCTCATTGTCCTCCTCTGAACACCCCCCAGCTTGTCTGGACCCTTCTTGAAGTGTGGTATCCTCACAACAACCCTGCAAGGTAGTTCATGTTGAGAGTCAGGGTCTGGTCCAAAGTCACCCAGTGAGCCTGCTTCTGTCTTCTTGAATCGTTCTAGGTTCCACAGAGCTATGATGGTTCCTTGTTGACAGACCTCTGCCCCACCTGTAGCCTTTCCAAGAGTCCCTCAAGACTTAGTTCTTTCGTAAAGTCTTCAGCTTAAGCCTTCAGTCCTCATTCCACACCTGAAAGCAGGCCTATAATGCCAGTAACTGTCTCTGCTCATGTGAATCATTCTCTGCCAGACTGGCTTCCCCTCTTCCTCTCCTGTCTCCATTGTAACCATTCTGGCCTCTCCCTTCTAAAAATGACGTCTCCCTGTCCACATTTCTTATGGAACTACAAACACGTGACCCATCGTCCTAAGGCCACAAAGGCCCAAAGAATGGGAATGTAGGCCGGTGTGTGTGTGTGTGGTGGGGGTTACTTATAGGGAGGTGAGACGGGAGTTGAATTCCTCCTGCATCTCTCAGTTATTCCCTGCAAATACCCCCACCCCCACCCCAGGCTTTCCCCTCCCCGCTGAAAGATTCACTATTGATTTTGGAGCACAGTGGTGGTGGTGGTGGTGAGATTAAAAACAGCCAGACATTTATAAGGAGAAAGTGGCAGGCAGGCAAAGGGTTAAAAAACCAACTCACCCCCCCCCCCCCCGCCACAAAATTCTCCCTGCTTCCTGGTCCACTTTGCCCCTGCCCTACATATGCTATCAGAGAGAAACAAGCACCATTTCTCCCTTGTTATGTGCAATTCTCTTCCTAGATTGGAGGCTCCTTGGGGCAGGGATCTCTGTCTTTCTCTCTCCCTTTTGTGCTGCTTATATTCTCGTATAAAATATGTGCATTGATGAGGAATAATAATAATAATAATAATAATAATAATAATGAGAGTATACCTTCTTGCATAAGTGGTTGAAATCCCTCTTCCTCACAACAATGAGAGCTGCAGGGCCCCTGCAATGCCCCACAGCTCAGGGGTATGTGAATATGTCCCATTTGTAACCCCGAACGTGAGCAGGAGTGTAATTCTCAGGAAAATTTTGCAATTTCTTGAGCTTGTGTTCATACTTGAAAGTGTGGGCTTATGCAGTTCTAAAATGGGCATCCCCTCCCCCCCCCCCTGCATTTTCATGCTTTAGCATGTGAGGGAAACTGTATATTTGGGCTAGGTGCTTTGAAAATGCTCACTTTTCCTGTTTGGGAAAAAAAGACATTCACGGCCAATGCGAGATGAGCATTGTGGTGGAAAACGGATGATGATGATGATTTTTATATCCCACCTTTTCCCCAGGACTGGGACTGTAGTGTTTTAATCTTGTACGTGTTAATTGTATGTGTTTTAATCCTGCAAACCACCTTGTTTGCAAGATTAAAACACGTACAATTAACACATATGAATATAAATTTACAAAACGTTAAAATAGAATTAAACCTACAGTAAAAAAAATTTAAAATTAAAATTAAAAACAGTAACAGATTTTTAAAAATAAATAATTTCTAATACATTAACACAGGCCCGGAGTAGTTCCAAAAGCCTGCTGAGATAAAAAAAAGTTTTGCCTGCCTCTGAAAGTGTAGTACAAAGGGAGCCAACGTAGTCTCCCTAGGAAGGGAGTTCCAGAGCCTTGGAGTACCCACCAAAAAGGTCTTCTCCCACGTTCCCACCAGGCATGCCTGTGATGGTGGTGGGACGGAGAGAAGGCCTCCCCTGAAGACCTCATGGGACGGGCAGGTTCATAAGGGAGAATATGGTCTTTCAGATAACCTGGACCCAAGCCGTGTAGGGCTTTATAGGTGATGGCAGCACTTTGAATTGTGCCCGGAAACAGAACAGAAGACAGTGGAGCTATTGTAACAGGGGAGTTGTATGCTCCCTGTAACCAGCCCCTGTACACAATCTGGCTGCAACTCTTTGAACCAGCTGAAGTTTACGAACATTCTTCAAGGGCAGCCCAACGTAGAGCACGTTACAGTAATCCAAACGGGATATAACTAAGGCATGTGTCACCGTGGCCAGTTATGAGTCAAACATTGCTCATTCTCCCATCCCTGTTCAGAATGGACACAGCCTGATCTGGTCTAAGGCAGTGTTTTGGTTTAATTTTAGTGTGCCCCACCTGGCTAGAGATTGGGCATCTCACGAGACTGAAATGCTTTCCCCATTTCATTTTCTGTATCAGACCAAGGGTCCATCTATCTAGTCCAGCATTCTCCTCACACAGTGAACAACCTGCTCCTTGTGAGAAACCCACAAATAGGACATAGCACCCTCCTGCCCATGTTCCCCAGCAACTGGTGGGCATACACATGCCCCTCTGGTGCCAGAGCCAGTACATAGCCATCAGTACATAGCCATCACTGATTGCCTTCTCCTCCATGCATTTGCCTAATTCCCCAAATTGTTGTAATTAAAGATTTTTATTTTGTTTCAATAACATAAAAATATAAAAACACAAAAAACAAGACTTACAAAACAAACAACAGTTAAAAGGACCCCCTACTTTTCCCACAACCCTTTTATAAATTCTTTTAATGTAAAAGCACAAAGAAGAGAGAAAACAAAAGAAAACAAGACCCATCCTCCCATTTTTCTCTACATTCCTAAAAGTTATTAAAACAAACTTCAGTTATTAAAAATTATTAAAACAAGCCCCCCTTATATCTCTCTTAAAACCCTCTTCTCCTCTCTTACTTAGTTATAAAATTAAACAAACCTTGCTACAGCATAAAACTTTACTACTTCAAATATTTCCATATTCCATTATTTTCTTATTATAAAGATTTTTAAACTTAACTCAATTAACAGCTTCAAAACAATTTTAAACTTATAACTTCCACAAAGTTTTCAATCTAATCTGCAATTATTTCAATCCCAATACACAATGCTTATTGCTTCATCATTATTATTATAACCATCATTATCCTTATATCCTTTACCCATTCCAAACAGCTTTAAAAATTATTAAAACAAACTTCAATTATTAAAAGTTATTAAAACAGACCCCCTTATGTCTCTCTTAAAACTCTCTTCTCCTCTCTTACTTAATTATAAAATTAAACAAACGTTGCTATAGCATAAAACTTCTTTACTGCTTATTTCATTATTTTCTACTTATGAACATTTTAAAATTTGTAACAGTTTTAAATTCGTAGCTTCAGCAAAGTTTTCAATCCAATCTGCAATTATTTCAGTCCTGTTATACAAACGCCTAATGCTTATTGCTTCATCATCGTTCATTATCATTGTTTCCCTTACCCATTCCAAACCACTTCTATCCCAACAGCTTTAAATCTATTCTTATTCATACTATATATCCCTCTAATAATAATAATAATAAAAATAACATCAATAAAAAAGAGAAAGAAAGAAGGAAAGAAAGAAAGAAAAAAAATAGAAAAAAAAGAAAAAAAGACATGCCCCACAAGAGTCCAAAAAACAAAACCACATCATGATGTTAATCCTTCTTGCCGAGTTCTCCAAAGTCTCTCCATAAATCCACCTTTCTCCAACCTCCTATATCTTCCAAATCTCAACTCCAGTCTTGTATAAAATCAATCCATCTCTTCCAGCATTCTCCGTCACAGCTCAAAACACATTTCTGCATCTGAAAATGGCAGCGTTTCCCTTTGTTCTCCACCACGTCTGTCCTTCTCTCTGTCCACCATTTTAACACGCAGTTTTTTTAAAAAAAATCTTTTTCCTTAAATATTCTCTCACAACAGTCAATTTTCTTCTCGCAGACCTCATTCCATAGATGTTTCTCTGTACTTTTCTTGAAGAAGATAAATCAACTCACCCACTGGATAGTGTGTTAAAAAAAACATTCCTTTATATCTATGTATTGAAAACACTGCCGCAATAACTCTTCACAACCAACGTTTTTTTTCTCCTTTGAAACAACAAAAGTTAATCAATCTTGTAGTTAATTCTGGAGAGACTTCCCAACAACTCATCTTCTTAATTATCTTCTTGTGTTTCTTCCAGATAATAATAAGTGATAAATATTCTCACTACATACTAGGAGAGGATGATTAAATATTAAATATCTTCCAGCCAGTTTTTGACCCTTACTTCTCCGTACTCCACTGCAAAAGCACCCCGTCCACTGATGTTGTCATTCTACGGGGAATGAAGACAGGACGACCTTCCATGCGGAATCAGCGTCCAAGCGATGTTGACCACGTCCCACTCGCCCATATTGAGAATTCGACGATATACGGCTGCATCACCCCATGGGAAGAGCTGACAGGACAAGTGTGGCGTGCTTCTTGCATTTCCCTTTTCTGGGAAATGTTAAGCTCCATCTGGGAAGCTCCCAGAGAGCCGACGCTGACCAGACTCGGCAGAGCTCAAAACCCTGCTGTTCGGTCGTCCATGTTCTTCACCGGAAGTCCCCTAATTCCCCAAATTGTTGACTATCTCTACTTGTTTAGTTTAACAAGAACAAGAGTTTCATAAAATCACAGAGTTGGAAGAGGCCATTGAGGCCACAGAGTCCAACCTCCTGCTTAGTGCAGGAATCCAGTTTAAAGCATCCTGGACAGACGGCTGTCCAATCTTTGCTTGAATGCCTCCTATGACGGAGAGCCCACCACCTCCCCTGGCCGCTGGTTACATTGTCTGACTGCTGTGGCCATTAGGAACTTTTTCCTGATGCCTTCTTGTAACAGAAGCCTTTTATTTCATGTCCCACAGTCTTGGATGCCAGAGAACATGCTGCAGCCATCTTCTGTGTGACAACCTTTTAGGTACTTGAAAAGTGCGATTGTATTCCCCCCCCCCCCAAGTCTAATCTTCTCAAGGTTAAACATCCCCAGTTCCTTCCGTCTTTCCTTATAGGACTTCGTTTCTAGTCCCATAATCATATTTGATGCTGTTCTCTAAACTCGCTGCAATGCATCTGAATCCTTCTTAATATGTGGTGACCAGAAATGGACACAGTATTCGAGGTGAGGTCTGTCCAGCACAGAGGAGAGTGGAACTATTACTGTTGATGCAACCTAAAATTGCATTTGCCTTATTTGCAGCCACATCACACTGCTGACTCATATTCAGCTTGTGATCCACTACAACTCCAAGACCCATTTCATACATTCTTTTGCGAAGTCAGGTATCCCTCATCTTATACCTGTGCTTTTGTTCCTAAATGAAGAACTTTGCACTTGTCTCTGTTGAATCTCTTTCTGTTATTATCTACTCAGTTTTCTATGTATTGTGTGAAGAAGTCCTTCCTTTGATCTGTCCCGAGTCTCCCACCCCATCAGCTTCCTGGGATAATGACCCCACTGGGTTCTAGTATTATGGGAGAGGGAGAAAAATGTCTCCCTATCACTTCTCTATTGTCTTACACCAGCCTTTGTCAACTTGGTCAATCTGGTGCCTTGTCGATGTATGGGTCCACAACCACATCTCTCTTTATCTCTAGCCAAAGGGCATGAACTATAGCCCAACATATCTGGAGGGCACTGAGTTGGGGAAGGGTTTTGTTCTTCCTACTGAGGGATGATCTGTTTTGTCTATGTAAACAGCAAAAGGGCAAAGTTGACAGGTGATGATGTAGCAGAGGAATTCATGGTCATGCAGGTGGAGGAGCTGTTGACAGAGTGACAGGCGCTGACACTGAAAATGATGTTGTCTCCAGCAACAGCGGCCATGAAGATGAAGGGCAGAATTAGGCTTGCTAATATAATAATAGGACTATTGCCAATTAGAGCTCTTAAGAACATCAGAGAGCCATGCTGGATCAGACCAAGGGTCCATCTAGTTCAACATTCTGTTCACACACAGTGGCCGACCAGCTGTTGACCAGGAACCCACAAGAAGGACACAGGTGAAAGAGCACCCTCCCACCCACATTCCCCAGCAACTGGTGTATATAGGCATACTGCTTCTGATACTGGAATTAGCACATACCCATCAGGACTAGTAGCCATGGATAGCCTTCTCCTCCAGGAATTTATCCAACCCCTTTTAAAGCCATCCAAACTGTTGGCCATCACTACATCTTGTGGTAGCAAATTCCATAGTTTAACTCTGTACCGTGTGAAGTTCTTCCTTTTATTTGTCCCAAATTTCCCACCAATCAGCTTCATGGGATGATCCCATTGGGTTCTGGTATTAGAAGAGCGGAAGAAAAATGTCTCCCTATGAACTTTCTCCACACCATACATAATTTAATCTTAATGGGGCATATGGGTTATAGGTTGCAAGCATACACACACACACACTTACCTGGGTGTAAGCTCCATAGCTTACTTCTGAGAAAACATGCACAGGAGTTCCCTGACAGTTGATTGATTAAGGCTTTAATCTTATACCTACTTACCTGCGAGAAAGCTCTGTTGAACTTAATGGAACATACCTCAGAGTAGGCATGTATAGAATTGCTCTGTAGATTTGCATATGAGAAACAATAACTGTCATGAAAAACAATTAAGGTTTTTTGGGGTGAAGCATGTGCCTGTTGCAACAGGCCTAATCTCAGAAGAGGCCTTCCCTCTTCTCTCTCACAGGCAGGCAGGCCTCTTCTGAGATGATGTCTTCCCATTTTGTTTAAAAATAAGCTTCATATTAAAAATTAGTAAACTCCTTTAAAAAACAACAACCTGCTTTTTAGTTGGTCAAACTGTTTTTTATGGATTAATCAACTAAGGAGCACAATCTTATGCATGTTTAGACAGAAAAAAGTCCTAGAACTCCCAGCATTCCCCAGCCAGCATAGTGGGCTGGGGAATGCTGGGAGTTGCAGGACCTTTTTCTGTCTAAACATGCATAGGATTGCAGCCTAAATTGCAGCTCTAATAAATAACAACAACAACATAATACAAAAGCATTACAACACAATACAGAACCAGCAAATAAACAAAGAACAATCGTACAAATGGCTAGAGAAGGACAAGCTATTTCCTGAAACAGAAGGATTCCTAATAGCCATACAGGATCAAGTTATAGCAACCAAGAACTACCAAAAATACTAGGGGTGTGCACGGACCCCCCGGATCGGATCGGGACCCGGATCGGGACCTCCAATTTTGTCACGGACCGGTTCGGACAAAATCGGAGGCCCCCCGGACCGGATCGAGTCCGATCCCGACCCAAAAATCGTAAATTTTTGGATCGGCCGCCATTTTTTTCCCCATAGACTTGCATTGCAATGCAAGTCTATGAGGAAAAAATGGCGGCAGGTGGGTGAGGGGGGGCCTAACTCCCTCCCCCCCCTGGGGCCGTCCGCTGTGGACGGCCCCGGCAGGTAAGCCCCCTCCCCCGCGCTCCCTACCCCCCCTGGGGCCGTCCGTTTCCATCCGCTGGCGCCCCCTTCCCCGCCACTGCTTACCTTCTCGGCCCGTCCGCTCCCGTCCGGCGCCGGCGGGTACTACCAGCGGGCTCCGCGGCCTACTCTCGAGTAGCGCGCCGGGTGATGACATCACCCGGCGCGCCACCCTGGAGTAGGCCGCGGAGCCTGCTGGTAGTAGTCGCCGGCGCCGGACGGGAGCGGCCGGGCCGGCAAGGTAAGGGCCCCCTCCCCCCCTCCGCGCGCCCCCTCCTCCCCTCCACGCACCCCCTGCTTACCTTCTCGGCCCGTCCGCTCCCGTCCGGGCCGGCGGCTACTACCAGCGGGCTCCGCGGCCTGCTCTAGAGTAGCGCGCCGGGTGATGACATCACCCAGCGCGCCACCCTAGAGCAGGTCGCGGAGCCTGCTGGTAGTAGTAGTCGCCGGCGCCGGACGGGAGCGGCCGGGCCGGGAAGGTAAGGGCCCCCCTCCCCCCCTCCGCGCGCCCCCTCCTCCCCTCCACGCACCCCCTGCTTACCTTCTCGGCCCGTCCGCTCCCGTCCGGCGCCGGCGGCTACTACCAGCGGGCTCCACGGCCTGCTCTAGAGTAGCGCGCCGGGTGATGACATCACCCGGCGCGCCACCCTGGAGCAGGCCGCGGAGCCCGCTGGTAGTAGCTGCTAGTGCCGGACGGGAGCGGACGGGCCGAGAAGGTAAGCGCCCCCCTCCCCCCCCCCCGCTGTCCACTTTCATCGGCGGGCGCCCAGTGGCGCCCGCCAATGGAAGCGGCGGTGGGCGCCAGTGGGCGCCCGCCGATCCGCCGAACCGGTTCGGAGCCTTTTCGGACCGGTTCGGATTGGATCGGCCGATCCAGCTGCGGGATCGGAAATCGGATAATTTATCCGATTTCCCACTGGACCGGACTCGGATCGTGGATCGGGTCCGATCCAGTGCACATCCCTAAAAAATACGACATAAAAGATAACAGTGTAACAACAGATTCATGTAGGAAATATCATCAATTCCAAGAAACAATAGACGATGTAACAGGAGGATGTAAAATTCTGACAGGAATGGACTATACGGACAGTCACATCAGGCACCAGCATCACATTATTATTATTTTTTTACAAAAAACCTTCAGAAACTGGTCTAGCAAAATAGACGCACACCAACATCCAGAAAGCAGTCATGCTTAAAACATGTTCAAGAGTCAGGAAATTCCTGACTCAGCAAAAGACAGCATGACTTGGCAAAGCCCATCATGTACATCTAGAAAAACCACCATAAGCGAGAAAAGAGAGATGATGATGATGATGATGATGATGATGATGATGATGATGATGATAATAATAATAATAATAATAATGTGCAGCCATAGACTGCATAGACATGTATGCAGCTGAATTGCATTGCAAAAAGGGCAGCTTTTTGTACCAAGGAGTGAAAAGCCTAAAGCTCCTTTCCCCAATCTGGTGCCCACCAGGTGTGTTCAGTGGAACCCATGACCTAGGGAGGTCGTGGGCTCTCCCACACGAGAGACATTCGAGATGCAACTGGACAGCCATCTGTCAGGTATGCTTGAAGGTGGATTCCTGCATTGAGCAGAGGGTTGGACTCGATGACCTTGTAGGTCCCTTCCAATTCTACTATTCTATGATTCTGTGATTCTAAGGAAGCAACACTCACGGCTGGGAATGATTGGGGATAAGGCAGGTCTGACATTTGCTAGAAGGACAGGAGGGAAGGGTAAGGAGCAACAGAGGGGTGGTGGGGGAAGATACTGTTTTTGTTTTTTGTTTTTGCTTTCTCTGTCAGTGGGGCGGAGGCAGTAGGTTATCCAAGCCCCATTGGTTGCTGCTGGCACATTGCTCTGTTCAGGTTTGAGCACGCCAATGTCACTTGTTGCATCCGTGCAAGGCATGAAGCATCAAAGGGAAAGCATTGTCCTGTTGGCCCCTCCAGCCCACACGTCATCATCTGACACCCTGGGTTACGAACACCTGAAAAGTTCATTCAGCCCTCTAACTGCATTTCACTGAGAATTAGGATGTGTTGGACAGTGGTAAGGCGGGGAAGCACCCTGCACATGCTCAGAGGCACACTGTCATTACACCCCATGCTCTGTGAATGCCACCAGCTTTGGATGGGGAACCTCTCGACTCAGGAATGCTCTGATGTGGTGTTGATGAGTGCCGGATTACACCTTTGACATTGTGCAAATTCCAGGAGAGAAAAACATTCCATTCTGCCTTTGCAGCCGTGATATCACATAGGCAGAAGAAACCACAGTTTTTTGGTAGACCTGAGCCAGCGACTGGATCTGCTAACTACCAGGACATTGAAACAGTTGATGGAGTGTCTGGTGAGAGGCTGAAGCTAAAACCCCTATTTTGGGGGTCCGCCTCTGCTTTTCCCCATTGGCACATAGTTTGGCTTACTTTCTCAAGTCTTCTTGGAGCTACTTGCTCAGAGGTGGTTCTGCCTCTGGACAGGGAACTGGGCTGGATATGATTGTAACACCCCAATCCCCATATCAAGGACTGATGGCCAAGTCCTCCCAGTCCCACCACCACCAAAAAAAATGACAGATTACTGAAGACTCGACTGTGCTGCCTTAAGACACCTTCTCCAACCTGGTGCCCTCCAGTTGTGTTGGACTTCTATTCCCATCATGTCCAGGTAGCATGGCCACAGGCATTTTCCTTATCCTTGTTCACTATGCAATATCCCTTGACTTAAAAGACAAGAGTGTTGTGTTCTCTTGGCTCAAGATAAATTTGAAACCACAATGATCATATAATATGTTACCAACCATTCAAAATATGCTTCAGCAACAGCAGCAGCAGAACTGCATGGAGCTTAGCATCCATGAACATGCATTTAAGCGCCTGTGTGCTAGAGACAGCCGCAGCATGCATCCCCCATTCAGAGATTTAAGTTCTAGAATAACAAAGCTAGCAACTCAGTTTCACAAAATGTTAACGAGGAGGACTATGTTTGCCGCCTTGGGTCCCTTGGAGGAAAAAAGGTGGGATATGAATGCAATAATAAATAAAATAAATAATAAATAACCATGGAACACCCCCCCCCCCCCATGTTACATTTTGGACAGGGAGTTTACCCCCCAAATGGGGAATGCCTCTGGTGTATAAGGACAAGGTTGGATTGTTGGTTGTTGTTGTTATTTTATAAAGCACCTACAATATACTAACCACTGTACATTGATTAAAAATACGAACGTCTGCATCAGCAGCTTACACCCTAAAAGGCGCTAAAATAAAAAGACACAAAAGGAAAAATGGATGAGCTGTGCCTGGAATTCACCTTTAATTGCAACCTGAAAAATGGGGCTCTGTTTTAACATCTGTCATACCTCTTTCTCCTTTCCCCTCAGTCTTTCTCAGCCCATATCCTCACTGCAGACATGCTTGTTAACAGTAATTCATTAAACAGGGGGCTGGACTAGATGATCTTGAAGGACCCTTACAAATTCCATGATTCTTCTCTTTCTGTCTCTCCCTGTATGTTCCTTCTTACCCCCCTGCCCCCTGCATTACTGTTGCAGCCCATCTCAAAACAGGACGACTACCAGGTCTCTCTCAGCTCCCTTGTTCCATGATGCTGCTTGGGTGGCCATCGCTTACCCTGACCAACCTTGGAGGGATAATGCAAGATAAGAACAGTTTGTAACCTGCCCTAAGCCCTCGGGATGGGGTGGGACCTAGGGATATATTCGCCACGAACGTTCCAGTTCATCTTCCCTGCAGGGATTCTAATTGCAGCTTTTCTGGAGCTGGCAGTGGGCACGGCCAGATTCCTCTGCAGCCTCCGTGTTTGTCAGTTCTTTTGCTGGGACACGCTCACTCCCGAGGGAAGCGTCTCCCTGGCCGTGCTGGAATGTTCCCATGAGGCAACCAACCTCGGAGTTGCGTGCCCAGGAGAGAGAGAGATGCTGCCATGCGCTTTTGCGATGTTTTGTGATGTTATCTTCTGGAGTCAGCTGGGCCTAGCTCTGGCATCAGAGACTTCCGGCTTCCTCTCTGTCCTTTTACCTCTGTTGACATCCTACCCGGCTCTCAAAAGACAGGTGGAGTCAGCAACTGCAGGTGGTTGGTGGATTTTTGCCTCCCAGAGGACCAAAGTGGCCACACAAAATCCAAACTCTTTGAGTTTTGTTCTACCACCTGTGTCCGTGTTTCAATGGCAGGATGCTGTTGCACTTGTGTCTTGCTTGTGAGTTCCTGATCAACAGCTGGTGGGCCACTTTGTGAACAGAATGCTGGACATGATGGACCCTTGGTCTGATCCAGTATCAGGGCTGTTCTGATGTTCTGATGTTCTTAATGTAATAATACTTTGGGGGTTGTTTTCAATACTGGATGGAACACCTCTGATCATAGCTAGAGGCCTTCAAGAGGCAGCTGGACAACCATCTGCCAGGGATGCTTGAAGGTGGATTCCTGCATTGAGCAGGGTGTTTGGTCTCCATGGCTTTACAGACCCAATCCAACTCTGCTATTCTATGTTTCTATGATCATGCCATAAGAATTACCGTTGTAAAACAAAGGCTCTAAGCAGGACAAGAGGGAAGGGTGCCACCACAGAGGAGGGCTGATCACAATGACAGGGTGGAGGAAGAAACTTGAGCGAAGAAGACCTAAGTGTTTTCCAGGGAAGATGGAGCTGGGCTATTCTGGGCTGTTCTGAACTCTCCAACTTGCTCCCACCTCTAGCACCTGGATATTTGCATCCCTGGGACTGACTGCATCCCCAAAAGCGATGACAAAAAGTGGGTGCAGATTTGAATATACTAGGGTGAGCATATTTAAGAAACCAAAAAAGAGGACACCCGGGGGGGGGCAGCGGGGGCTGGAAAGTGGCATTCCGGGGCATACAAGGCCTACGGAAAACATGTCACTCCCTCCCCACCACCTTAAAGGCCCCAATTGGAGCAGAGGAGGGAAAAGCGTGTCATTTCCACCTGCCCCCCACTGCTCCAATTGGGCCTGGGAATTGGGTTCAGGAATGACACGCTTTCCCCTTTAAAGCCCCAATTGGAGCAGTGGGGGAGAATGACGTGCTTTTAGAAAATACGTCATTCCCCCCGCCATGCTAATGTTTGCCGTAAAGGGGAAAGCACGTCATTCCTGGACATTATAGAAAATTACAGAACCCATCCACCCCCGACACCCATAGAATCATAGAATGGTAGAGTTGGAAGGAGCCTATAAGGCCATCGAGTCCAACCCCCTGCTCAATGCAGGAATCCACCTTAAAGCATCCCTGGCAGATGGCTGTCCAGCTGCCTCTTGAAGGCCTCTAATGTGGGAGAGCCCACCACCTCCCTAGTTCATGGGTTCCATTGTCGTACTGCTCTAACAGTCAGGAAGTTTTTCCTGATGTCCAGCCGGAATCTGGCTTCCTGTAACTTGAGTCCATTATTCAGCGTCCTGTACTCTGGGATGATCGAGAAGAGATCCTGGCCTTCCTCTGTGTGACAACCGTTCAAGTATTTGAAGAGTGCTATCACATCTCCCCTCAATCTTCTTTTCTCCAGGCTAAACATGCCCAGTTCTTTCAGTCTCTCCTCATAGGGCTTTGTTTCCAGACCCCTGATCATCCTTATTGCCCTCCTCTGAACCCCCTCCAGCTTGTCTGCATCCTTCTTGAAGTGTGGTGCCCAGAACTGGACACTTTACTCAAGATGAGGTCTAACCAGTGCGGAATAGAGGGGAACCAGTACCTCATGCAATTTGGAAGCTATACTTTTATTAAAGCAGCCCAAAAGAGCATTTGCTTTTTTTGCAGCCACATCACACTGTTGGCTCATATTCAACTTGTGAACTACAATTCCAAGATCGTTCTTGCTTGTCGTATTGCTGAGCCAAGTATCCCCCATCATGTAACTGTGCATTTGGTTTCTTTTTCCTAGGTGTAGAACTTGGCATTTATCACTATTAAATTTCATCCTGTTGTTTTCAGCCCAGTGCTCCATTCTATCAAGATCACTTTGAAGTTTGTTTCTGTCTTTCATGGTATTAGTGATCCTACCCTGTTTTGTGTTGTTTACACAGGATAGAACAAACACCAGGACAAATCCAGGGAAATCCTGACAGTTGGATTGATGCAAATTCAGCAGTAATTCCTAGAATTTAAATCAGGAATGTACAACCTCAGGGCCAGGGACGAAATGTCCCTCCCTGGAGTTCATAATCTGGCCCACTGGGATTCCCAGAATGTTACGTCCCTTCCAGACCCTATGTTTTTGTCCTTGACCACTGATCATGTGCTGTTTTTACGGCTTTCGTGCAGTTCTTCCCCTCTTCTAAAAGGCTGAAATCCTCCTCCTAGTTGCTGGCAGGAAGAGTTTTAAGCTAAAATAGGCTGGCATTTTTAAAATCTTGGCCCCACCCCCCCTTTCCTTTTAAACTCTGCCCACCACTGAAATGTGGCTTCCAAGAGCATCTCCAAAACGGACGGCGGTGCTCAGGTTGAAAGAGATTCCGCTGTCCTGGTTCAAATAAAAATCCCCACCTGAGTGAGGAATACTCCCCTGCTACCTAGGGTATGTTGTATATAGGTGGGATATAAATTGAATTAATATTTATTATTATTATTATTATTATTAACAACAACAACAACAACGTAACCAGGTGATCTGCTGCCCAGGTGCTCCCAGCTGCTAAGGGGCATCATCCAGGTCCCGCTCTGCTCTCCCTTCTTTAGGCTTCTTTATCTCTAAACTGGACTTGAACGAGACAGCTCTTCAAATAATAGAGGATACCTTCAAGCAGTGGAGTGTCCTTGGATAGTTGTTCAGACAGAGGACTGTTCTATGTCAAACAGGACCCATGGCCACCCTAGATTTGAAGTACAGAAGAGCTGATCCAGTATAGGAGGAACACAGGACCATCGGAAACTGCCTGAAGCTGAGCCAGACCCTTGGTCCATCTAGCCCAGTATTGTCAACACGGACTGGCATCAGCAGCAGCAGTTTTTCCTGCTCTACCTGGACATACTGGGGATCAAACCTGGGGCCTCTGCATGCAAACCAGGGGCTCTACCATGGAGCCACGCCATGCCCCCCCGGCACAGGCTTTGCATGCAGGAGGTCCCAGGCCCGTTCTCCACTGTCGGAGTACATCGTGCGGGGCTGAAGGGACCCAGGGCCTGACTCAGCGCAAGGCAGCGTCACTGGTTTGGCTACGCCTTGGCCTCCTCCTTGCCGGCTGGCTGCCTGAATCGCTCCCACATTGGTGGTTCTGCTGATTAACTTTATTACATTCCCCCTGTGGGCACTCCTCTTATAAACACGCAGGGAGATCAGGGTAAGTGGTTCACATTTTGCTGACATACTGAGGCTGCTCCGTGAAACCAGCGGAACCTGTTTGGCTTCTCGTACCCTCCTCCTCCCCCCAGCTTCCTTCTTGATCCCTTTCGGTTTTGTTTCTGGCGGTAACCGCTTCCTTGTAGCAACCTGAGCAAAACTGCATGCCCGTGCCCAGCTGGGAGGCTGCCTGCAGCTTGAGCATCCCTTGGAGAAGAGCTCAGGTGGGCTTCCTTGAGATCAGTCCTCAAACTACCCTTGCACCAACATTGCACAGGCTTGGGCATTTGCTGGGGCCCCAAGACTGCTGAGGGGCCCACTTCATTCCCCTGCTAGTGCACACACATACAACTTCTCCCACATGAATTTGGCTCTGCTCCTTCAGTGGTCAAATAGCTGGTGATTGCAGAATGTGCCCTTTTCTTTGATTGTAGTATCATAGAATCATAGAATAGTAGAGTTGGAAGGGGCCTGTAAGGCCATTGAGTCCAACCCCCTGCTCAATGCAGGAATCTACCCGAAAGCATCCCTGACAGATGGCTGTCCAGCTGCCTCTTGAAGGCCGCCAGTGTGGGAGAGCCCACCGCCTCCCTAGGTCATGGGTTCCATTGTTGTACTGCTCTAACAGTCAGGAAGTTTTTCCTGATGTCCCGACGGAATTTGGCTTCCTGTAACTTGAGCCCATTACTCCTTGTCCTGCACTCTGGGTTGATCGAGAAGAGATCCTGGCCCTCCTCTGTGTGACAACCTTTCAAATATTTGAAGAGTGCTATCATGTCTCCCTTCAATCTTCTCTTCTCCAAGCTAAACCTGCCCAGTTCTTTCAGTCTCACCTCATAGGGCTATGTTTCCATACCCCTAATCATCCTCAATCATGCCACATCTTCAACACCCACAACTGGTACTCAGCAACACACTGAATAGCTAGTAATGGAGTTTCTGTTGTTAGTTGTCATGGTAAATAAGAGAGTAAGTGTGGTGTGGTAGTTAGAGTGCTGGACATGAGAAGACCCGGGTTCGAGTCCCCACCGAGCCATGAAGCTCATTGGATGACTTTGGGCCAGCCTGACCTACCTCACAGGGTTGTTCTATGGATAAAATGGAGTGGAGGAGGATCATTTACTTTGACTCCTTGGAAGGAAAAAATGTAACAAATAAACAGATAAATGTTCAGATGACACGCCAGGCCTTGGTTAGGCCGCTAACCCTTTTGCAGCAAATGGTTAGTAATTGTGTTTAAACCATGGTTATGGAGCCACCATGGTTAGGAATGGTTCACACGACATGCTAAGCCATAATATTTAGCTCAAAATGCTTAAACTCCGTGGTTTAGCATGCTGTCTGAACAGCGTCAAATATAAATAACTATTCTTAGACTGCTCCTCCTCCATGAATTTGTAGGCTTGCGTATAAAATATGCACGTGCCAATTTATTCAGACAAATGCCAATTTAGAAATAATGACTATAAATTATTTAGAGACACAATAAATCTCACTACAGTGGTGAAGTCGGTGACCAGGTGTGCTGTGTGCCTACTTACCTGGTCACAGTCTGCTGTCCAGGTGCTGCTAACTAGCTGGACAGCTCAAAGGCCCCAGCTCTTCTCCGCCTTCTGAGGGATCTTGATCTTGTCCTCTTCTTAAAGAGATGTCCTCAAATAGAGGATTCTCCTCAGGTGGCTCTTCAAATAGAGGAGTGTAAATTAGGACACGTGGGCACCTTACCCTCCCTAGAGAGGTTTGTTTGGCAACTGTAGAGTTATGTTCACACATCAGGCATGGCCATTTTCATTTTCTGGTGCCTTTTGTTTGAATTTCTGCTTTTTGCTTGTGTTTACTGTGGCTTTCTTGCTGTTTGAGTGCTTTTGGTGTTATACTTTTTGCTGTGGTTTTGTATTGTATGAGTTGCTTGCAACTGTGTTATATTATTTAGGGTGACCATATTTGGCAAACCAAAAAAGAGGACCCCTGGGGGCCCCAGGAAAGCATACTTTCCGGGGCCTCTGGAAAGTGCATCATCCCCCCCCCTCCAGCCACACTAATGCTAATCCTCCTCTGCTCCAATCAGGACCTGAATGAATCCCAGCTTCAGAGAAGGGATTTTCCTCAGGGCCACCACCCCAGGAGAAAAATAGGGCTAACCCCCCACCCCCTTACCTCCACGCATACTAGAATCCCAATCATTATCACCTGCCCCCCAAGCTGGAGTGCTTTGCATTTTAAAGATTAATTTGCAGGCTAAATGTAATGGCACATTTAATGTCATATCTAAGCTGGCCTTCAGCACTGCTGTGAAATAACAGCCATTTTGCACCAGATGTACCTGAAGCTTAGATGTTTGGAGACATGACATGGAAACACGTTGTTGTTTGCTTTGTGGTTTCCCTGCTTCAAGATAGGAACCCCGGGAGCTTTTGATCTGGATTGGGATCACGGCAAGAGGGAAATGGGTTAACTTTGTCCTCTGTATACTATTCTCCTCCTGCTGAAAATCTCCCTCGCCCCCAGCCCCTTCTTGCCCCAAAGTTTCCAGTGGGCGTAATGTGGTCATGCAGCGGACAAGGGAAGGGGGATCATCTTCTGGTTTTAGAAGTCTGGGATGAAATGGGACTAGGACAACACCTAACAGTAAATACATGTTATCCTCAGAACAACCCTGTGAGGATGACTAAGCTAAGATGGCACGGCTGGCCCAAAAGTGGCCAAACCCAGGTCCCCTGCACACCCAACACTCTAACCACTAAACCACACTGTGGTTGAGTGAATCCACCTGGGGTGCTCCATGGGCACCCTTTGTGCATTTGACGTCTTTCATAAATTCTCTTAAAGATTTTTATTTTTCAAAACACAAACAAACTAAACAAACAAACACTACAAAGGCTAAAAAGAGAATCAATAAAACGAAAAACAACAGCACGTCAATAACTACAGCAAAGATATACCAAATTAAAGTATACTTCTGATTTTCTCCACAGCAAACATATGTAACAATATTTTCTCTTGCTAATAAGTAAAAACACATTTCTCCTCTTTCTTTATCTTAACCATTTCTTCTTATTCAAGGAAAACAGATAAACAAGTCATTTTTTTCTTGCTCCTGCACAAAGTCTTTAAGAGGTTTCCATTCACGTCTTTCATAAATTGAGGGTTTTTCTGGACAGCTTCATTTTTTAGGCTTTCATTTTGAAAAGCTTTTATCTGGGGTTTTATTTTAATGCTGACTCCTGAGGTTTTAATGTCTCGGTATTTCAATAGTTTCTTAAAGCATTTGTTGTTTTTATGATTTCAGCTCTGTATCAGAAAGATAGTCTAGAAATGTTATAAAGCACATTTCACCTCAGCAGGACCCTCCAAACCATCCCCCCAAAACACCTTTTCTGGGAGGCCCTTTGATTAAACTCCTGGATCTGCTTGCAAAGATAACCCTGGCTTAGTACGCAGAGCCCTGCTTTGGCCCACATACATCCCACCAGGCCACTGCCTCTCCCCCTTCCCTCCATGCATTGTTTTCTTCACCGTTCTTTCAAGACTGTAAGCTTCTGGGGGGGGGGGCAGGGACCTGTTTATTTTTGCCTATGCAAATCTGTGTAAACTGTGGTACCCACCGAGGATGCAGCATAAATAAATGAAAACCATATGGATGATAGCATTCCAGGGTTGTCTTCGCAGCATCGGGTTGCGGCACTCCACCACCAAACCCTGCGCTATCCCTGGTGCGTGGTGGCGGCAAGTTGTTCCAACAAGGGGAGGTAGCGCAGACTTTCTGGTGGCCATTAGGCTTGCTGGGCCGACCCCTTCCCCCTCCTGCAGCTTCTGCCAACCGATAGGAGGTCGCCTTCTGCCTGGGAACGTACCTGGAGTGACTCCGAGTGAGGACAGACTGGCAGAAGAGCTGGGGTGACTTTGCTTTGGCTGGAAAAGTCAGGGTAAATCCCTGGCTTTTCAGCTGGGCATCTTCGCGTCTTAGCCCCGGAGTGGCTTCAAATCTGTGGCTGCGGCATCTAACCAATGCAGCGTGGAATCGGAGCCACCCCACGGCAAAGGCGACATCAAGACAGCCTCTTAGTTGGACAAAATTTGGCGATGTTACGTGAAGATGCCATTCCTTCGGCTGCTCCTGCATTTCCCAGCAAAGGCCATCCGCCTTTGCTGGGACGAAGAAATAAAGTAATTATGACAGAAGAAATCACCTCACACTCCACATCCTCTGCCTTGTGCACTTTATTATTTGCTTATTTATTACATTTATATACTGCCCAATAGCCGAAGCTCTCTGGGCGGTTTACTTTAGTTGTCTTTGAGAATAATTCATTACTTTTGTAAGAAGTAAGTTACAGCCCCATCCCTCCATATTTACTTGGGAGGAAAGCCTTACTATGTTCAGTGGAACTTACTTTTTGGTCAGTGTGCAGCCCTAGCTGTAAATAAATAACATTTGAGGGGGAAATTCAGCACCCGGAATTCGGTCTGGAGCCCCTGTCATGCTTCCCAGCACCTGCCCCACACGGGGTCTAGGACACACACAAGACACGTTGAAGGGCATTGTTACATCAGTGGATTTAATTCCCCTCAAGGCCGGGCTTGACGTTATGGTTGGGGAGGAGGTCTGTCTCCCCCCCCCCCCATGCTCCTAGGGTTTTGACCCATCAGTGTTTAAAAAGCCATTCAGTGTGTGTGTGTGTTCGGGAGTATTTAATGAAGCCAAATAATATCCTCCAACATTTCAGAGATGAAAAAAGGGGCATGATTGTAACATCCTGTAACATAGGGAGACCAGATTTTGGAAACCAAAATCCCGGTCCCCCCCGCCACCCCCCACCCAAAACAACCCCCCCCACCAAGCCACCCCCCCAAAAAACACCAGCTTGGACCTACCGGGTTCTCTTCCTCTGCCGCCCGCGCCGGGTCCTCCGCTGCTGCCCCCGCCGGGTCCCCCTCCGCCCCCAGGTCCCCCGCCGCCGCCGGGTCTTCCTCCACCACCTCCAGGTCCTTCGCCGCCGCTGCCGGGCTTGTAAGGCCAGAGGCCGCATGGAAGAGGCGGGAGAGGGCTGATTACATCACTTCCGGATCCAGCCCTCTCCCGCCTCTTCCGCGCGGCCTCTGGGGAGGCCAGAGGCCGCACAGAAGAGACAGGAGAGGGCCGGATCCGGAAGTGATGTAATCAGCCCTCTCCCGCCTCTTCCGCGCGGCCTCTGGCTTTACAAGCCCGGCAGCGGCGGCGAAGGACCTGGTGGTGGTGGAGGAAGACCCGGCGGCGGCGGGGGACCTGGGGGCGGTGGCGGCGGAGGAGCCTGGGAAGCGGCCGCCCCAGCAGGTAAGTGCCCCCCCTCGCGCCTCGCGCTCCAGAGGGAAGCGGACGCCCCTGCAGGTAAGGAGCGCGAGGCGTGAGGGGGGGCACTTACCTGCTGGGGCGGCCGCTTCCCGGGCTCCTCCGCCGCCACCGCTGCCGGGTCTACCGCCGCTCGTTGTCGCTTGCTGCCACTGCCACGTGACCCCCCCGCCACCCCGGTTTTCCCCCGCCGCCTCCCGGTTGGCCCGGATCGGCCTATGTTTCCCGGTTAGGACTGGGAAACCCCGGGCAATCTGGACACCACAGATTGTCTTTATATAACAACCTTGTGAGGTAGACCAGTTAGGCACCCTTCTGTCTGATTGGCCGGTTTCTACCAACCCCCCTTTTCCCTCTAACCCTGGGTAGGCGAACCCGACAATTATGAGCCAGTTATCTTACTGGGGTGAGGGAGGGACTGTCTAAGACCACCTGCCTGCTTCCATTTTACCTCCTTCTAGTTGCAAATAGGTAAACACGGGTAGATGGATCTCAGTAGTTAGGCAGGTGGGGAGAGAAGCATTTCATGGGATCGCCAGAAGCGCACATCCCAACCAAACTGGTTGAAAAGAAGCTATTTATTGAAGGAATATAATAAGAGCCAAAAGGGAAAAGCCGGGTGGGTACTTGAAAATAAACAAGGTAAAAAAGCTTGCTAACCTAAGCTAAACTCGTTGAGGGTGGTGTTGCATTCATGGCCTACTTGTGGGTTTCCCACAGGCAGCAGGCTGGCCACTGTGTGAACAGAATGGTAGACTCGATGGATCAGCACGGTGGTTCTTCTTCTTCTTCTTCTTCTTCTTCTTCTTCTTCTTCTTCTTCTTCCTCCTCCTCCTCCTCCTCCTCCTCCTCCTCCTCCTCCTCCTTTCATTTTTATACCACCCCATAGCCAAATCTCTCTGGGCAATTCACACCAATTCATAAAAAATACAACAATAACATTGCAAAATACAACAGTATGATAAAAATAGTCTAAAACATACGTTATGTTCTTATGAGTTAGAATCCTCACAATGTAGGGGTCATAACACACATCTTTGAGTGGTCAACAGAAGAGGAGACCAGAGGAACCAGAGTGACAAAGGAATAAAGATCCATATCCCATTTTTATCATGTTTGGGGGTGGGACAGGTTGGGGTGGGCAGGGGATGACCAACCAACAAGTATCACTAATCAGAGGAGCAGCACATAACCAGGAAGGCCTTCTTCACTTCTTCTGGGTCTAGGAGATGGACGATCAAAGTGTTAATTAAAAAGGAGATGGCTTTGGCTCTCTCTGGAAGACTGGCTGTATCCCAAGGCTTCCTGTTTTGTGGATCTGGAAGCCCTGGGAAAAACGTGTGTTATTCCAAGCGGGCTATGGGTGCTTGTGTAGCTTTCAAGGAATAGACAACAAAGTCCTTCATTTGACCAAGCAGGGCAGTATGTGGGAAATGTCTCCCCTCTGCTTCTACCTGGGTAAAGTTATATAACTGAAAGCCAGTGTGGTGTAGTGGTTAGAGTGTTTGACTGGGACTTGGGAGATCCGGGTTTGACTCAATCACTGACTCTCAGTCTGCCCTGCCTAGGAGGTTGTTGTGAGGATAAAATGGAGAGGAGGATGACCATGGAAGCTGCTTGGGTTCCTTACAAGAGAAAAAAAAAGGCAGGATACAAATGTAAGAAATAAATATAAGAGGGCCATTTCCCAGAGATGGCAGCTATGGCCTTAAGGGCTTGGATTTTGGACACCATTAAGGGAGAAAGAATGATTGGGAGATGGGTCTCTCAGGTCCCACTCCAAGGGAGATTGTCCTGCTGCACAGGCACCATTATTGAAATGCAAGGGAACTGCACAAGAGCACTCTCAGTGGCCTGCTCAGGAGAACATCATGGTGGATTGTGGCCCATATTAATTGGTTTTAATTCTTTTCTTCTGGTGCCGAGATAGCTCAGGTCCAATCCTGCTTATTTTTTCACTTTCCATCCCCCGTTCCGTCTACCGTGTGGAAATAATACTGGCCTGCCTCACAGAGCTGTCTTAAAGATTACTGTGATAGGCTTAATGTTTTCCCAAACCTGGTGAGACCTGAGCTCGCCTTCCAGCCATACCTGTTCAGGATGGCAAAAGATTTGTTTGAACTGACAGGAGAGGTAGCTTGGATGGCTCAGCTAGTATGTAGACGACTTTGAAATTCTAAATGTTTTTGCATTTGGGGGGAGAGGTGAATTGTCCTTAACACAAAGTGACGTCTAAATGTGAAAATGTGCGAGGTCAGGAAATGTATTTTTCTTAAAGTTAACACTTAGAAGAGCTGGCGTAGTACAAGGCTAGGGAGTTGGCTGGTGAATTGGGAACATGCTTGTTCGAATTTCGCCTTTGAACAAATCGGGTGGCTTTAGGAAAGCCGTTCTCTCGGAGACTTGACCTCACCCCACCCCACACGAATATAGGAATAGTGAGACTGTCCTACCTTACTGTGTCAGATAATTGAGATGATGTGTGCAAAGAGTTTTTTTGGATGCTGAAATGCACGTTTCCCATACTAAGGGTTTGTAACCGATTTAATAGTCATTTGATCCCCTTAGGGAACTGTCATTCTGTGAGGGTGAGAAGTGGCTAAGGAGCCCTGAACAGAAATCTCAGTGTCTTCATCAAACTGCAATTCCCAGAATTCATTCTGGGGAGGCCATGACAGTTACTGTGATATAAAACTTTTTAGTTATAGTGTAAACCTGGGTTCTCCAACATGGTGCTCACCTCTCTGGGCACCTGCTAGGCTCCTTACTCTACTCCTCTCTTTTTAATATTAAGCTGGTGTGCTGCAAACCTGAGTGCTGCCTTCCAGCACTATCTTTATTTGGGTTTAAAAGAGCTCACCTCTGCCTTGTACTTCAGTTCTGGGGTAAGTTATTTTTCTTTTAATCTCACCAGTTTGCCTTATGGGAAATGGGTGTTTTATGACTGACTGTGCCCACCATGGCAGCCATTTTGTGAATGGGCAAGCTCCATTGGCAGCCATTTTGTGAGATTGCCTTCAACATTCTCTCAGGGTTCCAAGTGTGCCTGCTGAACCAAAGAGGTTGGGCACCCCTGGGCCCACAGCTCTCTGTGCTGAGATTATCTTGTGCGCCTAGGGGCATTAGATTGTTTTTCTTTTTAAATGTGGGGAGGGGGAAACAGCACCAGGCCACATAGGAAAGGCCTAACAAATGCATCCTGCTTGCTTTCCACTGTTCTCTGAACTCTTCCAATAACAGAGCCAAGATTTCTTCACTCTCCCCGCCACAACCCCGCTCACTAACTTGTGTGTGTTTTCAGGATTTAGGAGGGGGGAGGAGGAGGAGGGTGACAGGATGGGGGGCTCAGTTGAAACAAGCCAGTGAGTTCACCCTCTCCTGCAAACCTCCCACCACCCAGTGCGCCAACGCCTGCTTTGTCCCTCCGATGAGTCAATGCAGGGGGGATTTCGGAGTCTTAAGCCCTCATAATTAATGTAAACTTTGCCTCAAACGCTTGGCAGCCAACCGGCCCCTCTCCCAGCTATTTTATCTTGGCTCTTTTGTTCTCCAGGCCTTCCCAGGAGGCCTTGCTCCTTCTCCCCCTCTTTTTTTCCATTAGGGTCTCAGCGCCAGTGGAGCAGAAGTGATAACAGATGCACCTTTGAAAACGGGAGCTTCCCTGCCTCCTGTTTCCCAGACCTGTGAAGTCGCCTTCCACTGAGTCAGTCCATCCAGCTAGGGATGTCGTCGGCCAAATCCACAACAGAATCCGACCCATGGATTCCGTGGACTTCCAGATCCTTTTTTTAAAAAAAAAACTTTATGGAATTTAGTCGTAGAAACATACAGAATTTTTTTAAAAAAAACACAGGCCAAGAATGTGCATTTCCCCCAAGGGTAAAACATGAAAATGCAGATTTGGGGAAGATATGTGCATTTTTGGGAGGATTTACGCATTTGGGGGGGATTGCCACATTTGTGTGCATGTGGACTCACATGCACGTGAATTTGTGCAAATTCGGAGAATGGGCAAAAATCCAATTCTGCTAATAAATGGAGAAAAGGCACTTGAAAATCCATGAAACACAGGCGGAATGTATTTTGCACAATCTGTACATCCAATGTTTTGCAGATGAATATCAGGGGTCAGGAAAACGGGGGCTTCTGGGGCGTCAGGTAGCAGGTCTTCAGGCTCTCAGGCAAAGACCTTTTCTGCCTCCTGCAACCTGAGCTCCTTTTAGCTGGAGGCCTGTTGCAGACAGAGCAGGGAAAGGCCTATGGGAAAGGCTGTAGGTCTGTGGTAGAGCACACACAGGCTGGCACCAGCACCTGGCATCCATGGGCAACGGTCAGGACCCTAACACCATGCGCTGAGGTCCCCTTAAAAAAATATTCCGAGCTGGTGCTCCAAGTTCCTCAGTCGCCAGTGAATATCACGAGAGACTATAATCATGCTAAGAGTTTTCTGCAGACTTCTCTTATCAAGCCCCTGAAGAAAGCCTTTAAAAAAACCATGTAGGCTGAAATGCATTGGGCATGAATTAATAAAGTATCTCAGCATTCCGAGAACTGCTTCTCTCTCCTTTGGGTCACACTGCCATTTAATTTCCACCCGATGCCCCTAATGTTGCATTCTGGGAAATTAAGATGGCAGCTCCCACGCCACTTGGTGCTGCTTGGAGTGCTGTTATGGCTGATACCACCACCAGGTAAGCCTGCATCGAGAGAGGAGCCCCCCCCCACCGCAGGGTCCTTAGCCCAGGTTCCCCTCCAACCTGGTGCTGGCCAGGAGCCTGTGCTTTGCTGGGTTCAACCTCCGGCACCTCCAGGTGGGGCTGGGGGAAAAGGTATAATGCCTTGAAAACCCTGGAGAGCCGTTGCCAATCACTGCAGTCAGTACTGAACTGGATTGTCCAATGGCAGCTTCCTATGACCCACAGCCTTCTCCCGTGAGGCACAGTGTTCTCTGTTCTGGAGAGGCTCATGCCCCCAAAGGCCTTACACGTAATTAGTCCTGCATGTGGAAAAAGGATATTCAGTATTCAAGGTGGCCAACTGACAGATATGTTACTGACCCAGTGCTGTGTCCGGAAGCCAGCACCCGGGGCTGGCCCTACCATTGTGCAGCATGAGGCAGTTGCCTTAGGTGGCAGATGCTGTGCAGTGGAGGCCAGGTGTCGGAGGAGAGAGCCGTGTGCCATGCGGTCCACTCTGCACCAGCTAAGTTAGCCTTCAGGTGCAGTGGAGGAACCCTCCCCATCCCCATTATTGAAGTAAAATTCAACTGCCAGTCCAGTGGTTTCCATCCATGGAAGGAGAAGAGGCACCATCTTCACTTCAGGCAGCCAAGGGATAGTCCCTCCCCATTGGGGGAGAGGAGTGGACAGACCTCTCCCTTAAGGGACTGGCAGAGTCATGTGCCTCCCGCCTCCCCCTTGCCGAAGGGCTTCATGCAGACAGGGCAGGACGATGTGCCCAACTCTGACGGCTGCGTACGTTTGATTGACACCACTGCATCAATGTAAAGTTGCTCACTTTGTAGATGGGTTTTGGGTAATTATCTGTGAGAAATTTCAGAAAGATAGGTCCAGGCATTTGGTGGCTACAATTTTTTTAGATTAAAAGTTACACAAGTTTTTCCACAGAGGCTTGAGCTGTCAATTGCACCCCTCCCCCTCTTTTATCTGTCAAAACTCCATGTTGTTGTAACTTTTAATCTAAAAAATTCATAGCCACCAAATGCCTGGATCTATCTCACAGATAACTACCCCTAACCCATCTACAAAATGAGCAACATTCAGACTTCTAACTTTTAAAATAAAAACGTTATAGGCGTTTCTTTCCTCATTGTTTCAAAAATACCTTGCCACTACATGCTTGGACCTATCTTTCTGAAATTCCTCACACATATCAACCAAAGTGGTAGCTGTAATATGCCCAAGTTTCCTGTTTGTATCTTTAAAAATAAAAAAGTTGAAGGCATAATTGTATTTACCCCACTGCTATCCATTTTTCTAAAATTAATTGCCACATAAGGCAAGCACCTATGTTTCTGAAATTTCACACACATGGGTCCCAACATACCACCTGCAATGTGGCAAAGTTTCATGTGTGGAACATTAAAAATGAAAAAGGTATAGGCATTCCTGGTTCGTTATTAAAAAAATCATTGCCACAAAATGCCTGCACCAATCTTTCTGAAATTTCTCACAGATAATGACCCCTAACCCATCTACAAAGTGCTCAAGTTTCATCTTTCTATCTTTAAAAATGAAAAAGTTATAGGCATTTTTGTAACACAATCCTAAACTATAGGGAACAGCATTCAAAATGGCATCCAATTTTCTGATTTTTTCCGATCTGGATCGAGTCCCATCAGATCGGATCGGATGGTTCATAGGATACGAATCGGAATTGTTTCATTTTATCCGATTTTGGCCGGATCGGATCCGGATCATGGATCTGATCCGCTGCACATCCCTACTTTAAAGTCAACTGGCCAGGAGAGTTTCCCTTTTGAGAATGTTTAATCTCACAAAATATCTGTTTGCTTTTATTCTGAATAACTGCAATGCTGACATCTCCAACAATGTTTACTTGCTGGATTACATTGTTTGTGGGGAGACATGTGTGGAGTTTGTTATGTCTGTCCCATCTGTGGTTCACGGATGGTCAGCCGTCTTACATTCCATCATCTGCTCACTGACGGAATTGGATATTTTAAAACCAGAATCTCATTCCACTTGCACTAATTCACATTGGTGCAAATGTGAATTACTGCAAACGCCCCCCCCCCCCCCGAAGTGACAAACTGGTTCACACGTCCACAGAATCTGTGTGACTTGGGAAAGGGGGTCTGTTGCAGACCCTGCAGGTCGGATTCCTAGAAACTTGTTTGAATCTATTGTGGATTTCTCAGAATTCCCCAGTTCTGGGTGGGGCGATGGAATGGAAGTTGTCCCTGAGCTGGTGATTGACATGCATGTAAGATAGAATCAAGATCATTTACCACGCCCACTCGGATGTTTTGCTTCTAGACACTTGGGACGAGGCCTGAAGAACTCTGGTCTGGTGGGGATGCCTGTGTACACTTGACAATGATCAAACCTAAGCTTTGATAATTGTTGGAGCAGCGGTTTGTGCATGCTGGGTATAAATAATAGTCAATGGAAATGAGAAGTGGATGCGTATTTACGAGCACATTAAGAGGCAGGTGGCAGCCTCAGCTGTTTCCTTCTGGGGCCACATTCAGCCAGGTGCTCTGTGCGCAGATGTCCTTGCACTCTGCTCATCTGGCGAATTCAGAGTGGGCCTGCCAAGTGCAGAAGGCTCCAAGCACAGATAAAGAATATTCTCTGAATTGTGGGGAAGTACGGATGATCCTAGTCTTGCCAGGTCTCCTTGGGCTCAAGCCCTGAATGTAAAGGTGTGGCTTGCTCTCCAACACTTAATACATGAAAACAGGGACCTATGTGGAACACTCCTACCTTCATACCAAGGGTCACTTCATAAGCCACAGCTTCTCCACCATTATAGATCGCTGAAAGCTTTACCAATTTGTCTTCTCCATGCCTGCAGCATCCCCCCCTTTAAAAACAAAAAACCATACTGTAGATTTCAACAAAACCATAAAAAAAGAGGAGAAAAAAATGTAATTACATGATTTGAATATATCAATTTAAATGGATGCATATGAAATATGTGTGTGTGTATGAAAATACAACTTTCTAGAAACAAATACACAAACTTCAACAAAGGCAGACCAAATATTCATATAGGTATTAGGGCTGTGAACAGACCCCCCAATCCGATCTGGATCCTGATTGGTCAGGTCCGGATTGGGCCCGATCCAGGTCCATTCACAGTACTTCCTCCCGCTCTCCCCACTCTCTCCCTCCCTCCTCCATCCTGCTGTCGTTCTCCCTCCTTGCTGTGGGCCAGCCGCTTTCCCGCTCGCATTGGTTAGAGTGCTGCATTTGCCGGTCGCGGCAGGTGACGTCATCACTTGGCACGAGCGGGAAAGCGGCAGGCCACAGCGAGGAGGGAAGACGACGTGGAGGACGACGGGGGATGACACGGAGGAGGCAGCAGGTAAGCAGGGAGAGTGGGGAGGAGGAGGGAGAAAGAGGGGAGAGTGGGAGGGAGTACTGTGAACAAATCTGGATTGCGGATCCAATCCGGCCTGATCCGGGCCCGATCCAATTCGGATGCGGGATCCGGAGGTCCGAATCAGGCCGATCTGCTCCGGATTCAGGATCCGGATCCGGTCACAGCCCTAATAGGTATCCATCCGCATGTGGTGATGCCAGCTGTGTCCCTTTGTTCTGCTGTAGCCCCGTCTTCAGCTGATTTAAAAGTCAAGGGGTGTTTGGTTTTTTGGTTAAAGTTGACTTGACAAGCAACCCCGTTTAAAATGTTCCTCATCAACCACAGTGTGTGGCTTGGTAGGGAGCCATGGTGCCTTGGTGTTCATGCGCCTTGATGTGCAATGTGTGCTGGAACCCTGCACGATGCATGCCTCCTTTCCATTCAAAGGGGAAACTTTAAGAGACCATGGAGAGGAGGCTGAACCCTGAAAAGCAACCATGCGAGCAAAAAGGCATTCCCCAAAAGGGGAAACTTTAAGAGACCATGGAGAGGAGGCTGAACCCTGAAAAGCGACCATGCGAGCAAAAAGGCATTCCCCAAAAGTAAGGGTAAAATATGGACAATGATTTACCATGGAGAGGAACCATAAATGTGTGAAGAGGGCCAACGTATCATGGAATGTGGTGTGGGGCTGAAGACATGATCCTTGGTGTGAATATAGTGGTGTTTTACTCAAGCATGTCCCTGGGGCTGTCTATATGCACCCAAAGCCCCGCAGTGGCTGCGAATCTGTGCTGTGTCAGTTACATGATGCAGCTGTAGATTTGCAGCCACCATGGGGCTTTGCTTGAAATTCCGGAGAAACAAAGTTGGAGACTTACCCCGACTTTATTATCTAGAGTGAGGCCAGTATGGTGTATCCACTATCTAGCCTAGCTCCAGAGTCATGGCGGAGGTGAGGTGGAGCAGATGGTGACCCTTGATTGGTTGTTGTCCACCTGGGCAGGGGACAGAGGCTGGTCCCGGCAGTGGAAAACCTGCACTTTCGCTGCGGCATCAGGATTAGCTGCCCCCACCCCACAGAAGCAACCTGCCACCTTATGGACAGCCCCCCTGTTTTCATAGGCGAAGCAGTGAAGGGTGGTAGCTCTGATGTCAGCGGGGCGGTGAATCCACTCTGGGTTTCAGTCAGAACTCTAAAGGAGCTCTCCAAGGTGGTTTTGACTGAAACCCGGAGTGGATTCACTGCCCCATTGAAAGCACCTCGGAGAGCTCCTTTAGAGTTCTGACTGGTTTTGACTGAAACCCAGAGCGGATTTACTGCCCCACTGATGTCGGAGCCACCAGCCTCTACTGCTGTAAAGTGTTGGAGTGTATATGAAAGCTTCTCTTGGCTTGGGACTTGGGTTACACTGCTGCCAAATTCTGAGCTTGCAGCAGTGGCTTGCAGGGCACAGAAAGATGCCCCCCATGGTTTCCCAAGGCCTTTGCTCTCATGTTGAGGCAATGGTGCCCGCCTTTCCCTCCCCACTGCGGTTGCTGGATCCCTTATGCAGTGTCTGGAACCATCTAAACCTTTAAAACGGCTAGCTTAGTCCTGGCAGGGTTGGAAAGCCATTGGATAAGACCAGGGATTTGGTTGTGCAGGTAAAGGCAGGAGCTGTTTGAAATGCTTTACTCTCTCTCTCCTTCGCTCTCTTGGTGGGTATTCCCCGGCACTATGGCAGGACTCGGAGGGTGCAAACAGGGGTGAGGCATTTGAGAGGATGCCCTCCCCAACAGAAATGGGAGAGAGAGAGAGAGAAGCTTTGTGGATTAAGGCCCCCTAAATAGGCTGGGTGCAAAATGAGGTTGGGGGATGAATGCTCGGAGGTGTATATGAGACAACAGACAAAAATGCTTAGTTCTCACCAAGGTGGGCAACTGATGTTCAGGCTGTTCTACTTCAAACTGCAGAGAGGAGCTCAAACAGAATGCTTCTCCATATAAAATAAATAAATATCCCTGCATGTGAAAAACTGACCCAACAGGAGATACTGTTGTGAGCCCCCGTCTGCAGTCTGGGAGGCTGTCTTGATGATGCCACATTGGCTAAGTACCCCCCCCCCCCCCAATTATTGCTGCCCTGGGATTGTGCTGGGTAATCCCCAAGTCAAGAAGCGAGTGTGAGGTTTATGCCCATCCCTCCCTGGTAGCCCAGCCCAGCCCAGCCCTCCCCTCCTCCTCTTGCGGCTTCCGGTCACCTTCATCCTGGGAACATCCCCCGGAGTGGCTCCGAGGGAAGATGGACTGGCAGAAGAGCCGGGCTGACCTCACTCTGACTGGAGAAGTCGGGGAATCTGCTGCTGCATCATCTGACCAACACAGCGCAGAATCGGAGCCACCCTGAGATAAAGATGATGTCGAGACAGCCCCTGGTAGTGGTACACTCCTGACAGGAGTCAACCATCTGGATGTGCATGTAATGAGAGGCACCTGAGAGACTGGGTTGAGAGTGAGGGTAAGGAGGCTGGATAAAGCGATGTGTAGGGTAATTGTGTGTGGGGTAGGGTGAGGGGAGGATACTTTGAAGCAGGAGGGGTCAGTAAAAAGGGGCATCAGTTTGTTTGAAGCCTGGAAATAAGGGGACATGTATTATGTTTTGGAAGTCAGATGTCTCGGAACAAGTGCCTTCGTTATAAATGAGAGCATTTTGGCGGCTGGTATTTTATTTATTGGCTGGAGTTATGTTTATGCTGCCCATCGATTAAGTTCCCAGGAATATGAATAAAACAATGACAAAGAAAATACAAACAAAATATCCAGTGTCTCGGAGCATCATCAGACAGAGGGTGGGGGAAATTGTGTTTCCCTACCGTCACTTTTCTGTCCCACAATAGGGATAAGCAGCTTCCTCTTTCTTCACACAGGGAAGAAAGAGGAAGCAGCAATGACCATGTGGCCCATTCAGTGGGTATTTTTATCGCGCTGCTTTTCCTGCACACAACAGGAAATGGCAAGTTTCACGTCAATCTCAAACCCTGGATTTTCCGTGTCTTATTCTGTCGCGCAACATAGAGCAGAAGCAGCGAGAGATGCACAGGAGGCAGACGCTATCATCAAAAGGACCCAAGAACATCCGTTAGTGGCCAGTAACGAGCATGCGATAAAACGCTTGCCTGATGACACTCTCAGTGCGCCCAGGGCAAGGGCTGACTCCAGATGAGAAGCTTAGAGGATCCAAAGGGACAGTTGCACAGCTTTCTCACTGCTTTCACCCCCCAATTTAAAGTTTAAATTGCTGTTTAATTCCAGCATGTGCCTCCAGGCCATGCAGGCGGAGGGCTTCTAGCGCTAACAATCTGAAAGCCTCGTGCAACTACGATTCCTTTTCCCCCTTCAACGGATTTTCCACGATTAGAAAAAAAGACGGAAGAAGCGAAGGCACAATAAATGCTTCGTCTGGAAGCAGCCAGCGATCACAAAAAGAGCACGATTAATATTATACCTTAAAAACTCTGGGGAAACACAAATATCTTTGACCCAAAAGGACAATGAAAAAATGTGGCAGGAGAGCCTTGCTGGGAAAAGTGCTTTTCCTAACTCTCATGTGTCGGGATCAGTCCTAGAATTGCCTCCAGTTCCACGCTCAACAGTTAGAAACACAAGAACCGCTGAAACCATCAGAGTATTGAAGGAAATGTATTTTATAGTTTGCCCGTCAAAAAAGGCAGAGAAGACTGTGAAAACCCAGCAGAATTGCCGCAAACTTTTCCTGCAGTAGCCGAGGGAGATGAACCACGGTGTCATAATTCTGTCATTGCATTGGGGGGTGGGTGGGTTCTATCTCTCTTCTACATTGGCATTTGCAGCCAGCCTTAAAGTACTTTTAAATGAAAGCTGTAACAGGCAGAGGGATTTTTTTTCTATAGCTCTGGGGCTCCTGATGCAGCACCCATGTGCATAACTGCACCCCTGGGTGCCTGCAAAGGGCCCTGACAATACCTTTAAAAACACATAGCAACAATTAAACATTTTTTGGGGGAGCCAGGAGCACTTGAAGGTGAAATGTTGCTTTCTGGCTGTCCACATCTTTATTTCCAACAATGCTGCTTGGGCCCCTCAACTTACAGCCACGACAGACTTTTCCCCTCAAAACTGCACGATTTCCCCCTTTTCTCTTAGGACACCACGTTGTTTCTTCAAGTGTTACTGGCGGCCTCAGTTTGGGTTATCCAAGTGGACATAACTCTGGGCAGATTGAGTAATCGCGGGATGCAGGGGATGGGCCTGAGAAGCCGAATGGCTGCTGGCGCTGCGCATGGCCTGCACTTCCTCCTGCTGCCTAACTTTATTGTTTTTGTCCCGCAGCATGATGCTGTGGGGTTTTGTGGGAATCAGCTGCCAATGCGGTGTGGTTTAGACACCCCCTGGGAGTGTGGGGTGAGTTGGGGGGGATCCTAAAAAGAGAGTTCAAAGGAGTTTCCGTTTTGGGGTTTGGGCCTCAGAACCCAGTCCTGTATTCCGGTTCTTGGGCAAGTGACTTGTGCATGAGCCTTTCTAGGAATGGGATGTTTTGTGAATAGGCCCCTCTCCATGGCTGCCATTTTGAGTCGGCACCCTTTACGCTGCCTTTAAATTCCAAACGTGCTCTCTGGCCCAAAAACGTTTAGGGTGCTGAGGAAGTAATTTTAGACAGAACATTGTGAAATTTAGGAAAGATCCCCATGTGGATTTTTCACATAAATCATGTGGAGATTTATGTGAAAGGGTTTGAACAGGCTTGAGCAGGGAGAGAGAGAGAGAGAGAGAGAGAGAGAGAGAGAGAGAGAGAGAGAGAGAGAGAGAGATCCTGGAGGGAGGTCATCATGGCACAGGTGAGATTTGAATCTGGGACATCACTGCTCAACACCCCTACAGCTCAATTATATATTTCTTTCCTTGGAGGGAAATCCCATTTTCGTGTTCAGTGGGGCATCCTCCCAGGTAAGTGTGCATAGGGTTGCATTTTCACTCCTTATGTGCTGGCCCTCTCTAGTTTATTTATATGCATAACAATTGAGCGTATAAATAGCTTTCCCTGCAAAACCCATAGGAGTTATCTACCTTTTATAATGTGTCAAGGAGAAGTTGATGTACTGCCTGTAAACATGTAAAGGAATCTTTCTCGTATTTCCTTGCATTTCACCAAGCGAGTTTCACCCTTTCTCTTCATCGTGCTCTGTAGCTGCAATGCCGCTTCTCTTCATTCCCTTTTACCTGCCGGCTCCAGGCTTGAGGTGGCCTATGGCCGGTCGGAGGCCATCCTATGGCCCCTCAGCGGCCGTGGGTTGCAGCTGACCAATCTTTGTTTCCCCAAAATGCAATGCTCTGGAGGTTCCGTCGTACTGTGGCATTGTGGGTAAAAATATGGATGGCAAAAACTGAGATGGCAGCTACAAGCATGGCTGTGGAGGGCCTGGAGCAGGCGCCCCCAGCAGTGGTTCCCGGGAGGCATCACAATCAAAAGTGGACTGCGGCAGCTGCCCTAGGCGTGGACAGTGGTCCTGGGCCAGGCTGTTTGTGCCTTTGCACATTTTATCAGTACGAGGAAGCCGAGCGCAGCCATGCTAATCCCAAGGCTATAAAATGGCCAAGGCGGCATGCGTCAGGCTTGCCCGTGGTTTGCCAGGCACGTCTGCCAACTGGCATGGGAATTAGTGCTTTCCAGAGAATTGCCGCGTTCATTAAAAGCAAACGCAAGCCCCTCATCCTCATGGTTGCTGTGATGAGTTTGGATTTAGAAATGTAAAATCACAGGACTGTGATTTATTTATTTGATTCATGAAAAACTAACTAAAAAGAAATAAATACAGGTTAGAGCAGGGGTGGGCAATTTTGGGAGGCCGATTTCGCTGTGCTTTTCGCGGTGCCGACCGGTGAGATGCAGCGGGGTGCTGGTGGCAAAAAAGAAGAGAAAAAAGTCCCAATTTGCCTCTGATTTGACAATTGACACTGATTTGGGGAGGTAAATCAGCCTGTTGGGTTTTCTTTTGCTGCTATGTAATTTGGGGGTGGTGATGGTGGTGCGGGGGGAGGTTGTGGTGGCCACTCTGAGGGCAGCAAAGGTCACCTGGGGGTCTGTCTCAACTCTTCTCGGCTGTCTAGAACTGGGGGGCAGGCAGGAGGCAGCTTTGGACCTACTGGTTGAGCTCAGCAAAGGCTTCTGACTTCCAATCGCTTAAAGACAGCAACTCCAAAAACCCTCTGCCGCCCAGGCACGCCTCTTTGCTCTGCTCCATGGACGAGTTCTAGATCTCCGGTGTTCCCCAGCTGTGAAATGGGGTGGCAAGCAAAGCGTGCTGAGGCAACCCGCTGCTCCTTACCTGTGCAAGTCAAAGCAAAACCCTGCGACCGCTGGCCGTGTGCGAATGGCTCGTTTTATTTATTTATTTATTCAAAACATTTCTTGGCCACCTTTCAGGGCAAAGGCCCTCACAGGGCGGCTTACAACTATAAAATACATAAAATATTTAAAGCGATTAAAACATGTTCACAATAAAATTGCAATTAACACAATAAAACCAACAATAAAACCAGCAGGAACAGCAACAGCAGCAATAACAGTGATCATCATGGGAAGGCCACGGTAAAATAAAATGCTTTTAAGGCCTTCTTGAAAGCCTGCAAGGATGGTGCATGGCGGACCTCTGAAGGGAGTTTGTTCCAGAGTTCTGGGGCCACCGCAGAGAAGGCCCTCTCCGATGCCTTCATACCCTTCACCTGGAAGGGTCTCTGAAGGTCAGTTGGTCGCCTTTGACCAGCAAAAATGCTGGGCAGTTTTAGAAGGCTGTGTCAGAATCTCTGATCCACAGTATTTCAAAGATGGACTTAGATGTGCAGGTTATTCAGGCGCAGGGCACTCATGGGGCGCAGCAGGCCACTAGCTCCGCTCCCTGCACTACCATTTTGCATCTGGCTGTGGTTGGTGGACCTTGATGTTCTGTGCTGGCTGGGCATGATGGAAGTCGCAGTCCAACACAGCTGGAGGGCACCAGCTTGGTGAAGGTTGTTCTAGTAAAACAGCAAAGTCAACCCTGCAAGTCTGAAGTTTGCCTGTCCTTCCAATCCATTTTTTAAAGAAAATAGAAACCCGAAGCACCTAAGCCGGTGGCCCCATTGCCATATCTTGTGGCAAGGAGTTCCACGAGTTAATTGCAGCTTGTGTATGACACTGGGTGGGCGGGACGTCACCACCTCCCCCCGTTTCGCTCCGCTTTTGCCCTCCTGCAGGCTGAGCTGTGCTCTCCCCAGAGAGACTGCACCGTCCCAGCCCAGCTGGGCTCCCTGCCCTGCGCTGCCGCCTCCGTGCATTCTCAAAGCCCTCGCCCCTTCCCTGCGGGGACAACGATCTGGTTTGGCTGGTGCCGCCTGTTCTTGGGCAATTTGTTATGAATCTGTCAGAAAGCTCAAAAACTGCCGAGTGGCTGAAACTGGGCGTGTGCGCGAGACAGAGACAGCCGCGATGGGTATGTCTGTGTGTAGGCACGAGAGGGGCCAGGCAGGGATGTGAGACAGAGACAGGGGTGCCGGCGTGTGTGTGTGTGTGTGGGGGGGGAGGCGTGCAAAGGATAGTGACAGCTGGGCTGCTCGTTTCAATTTCTCACACACAGCTGTATGACAGCCTTTTCTCCGAAACAGGGATCTTTCCATTTCAGTTCCTCATTTTCCTGCCTTAAATTGGGTTCATCCCAAACATTCGAGATTTTTGGGGGGTAAATTTGCATGAAAAATTGTATGCATTTTTATGTGCAATTTTACCTCAGTGTCACATTTTTGCAAGCTATTTTCCTAATATTGTGCATTTTTTAAAATGGGTTTATTTATTTATTTATTTATTATGACATTTCTATCCCGCCTTCTCCCCTCTTGTAAGGAACCCAAGGCAGCTTACACGGTCCTCCTCCTCTCCATTTTTATCCTGTCAACAACCCTGTGAGATAGTCTAGATTTGATATGGCTTCACATCCTGCATGTCTAGCATAGAAACACAGAGGACTAGCAGCAAAGGAAGAAAGAAATCTGTGCCTTTGCCACCATCCCACCGCACACTATAGACATGTGGAAGGCGGAAGCCCTTCCTGCGCATCCTCCACCAGGCCTCTGCCTTCCAAGCATGAAAAAGAACATTGGGACATATGGAGAAGGTTTCTTCTGGCTTGGTGTGCGGAAGACGTCCCACAATGGGTCAACACCCCCTATCGCCCAGGGAAAAGTAGAGTCCTTTTTCACAAAGATACTCATTTTTGTGTGCACTTTCCCCTAATATATGTATTTTTATACATCTTTTTTGTTCGGAGAACTCAATTGCAAAATTTGGAGAGTTGCAAATTTCAAAGGATAATTGAGTTTCGATCAGTGTATTTGTAGGAAAGTGTGAAAGTAGGTAAGAAGTTCGCATTCAAATGCAAACCAAACAAATTTCTTCCCCATCCCAAGAGTTAATAATTTGGGATGTTTATATATTTGCATTCTGCACCTTGGAGAGCTCCTTTAGAGTTCTGACTGAAACTCGGAGTGGATTCGCCACCCCACGGACATCGGAGTGGCCAGCCTCCATGCCTGGAAGCACCCTTAGCGTGCAAGGAATAATAAATGTGCAGACAGGAGGACCATGCCTCTTCTCCAAGGCCTGATTGCACCTGGTTGTTGTTGTTGATTGTTCAGAACATCTGAATAGTTCTTTAGGGTTGAAGAAAGAGACCTAGCTCAGGTTATACCAAGTTCTGAGCCTGAAGGGAAAACAAACCAGATGGTCAGAGAGAAAGCAAATGGCGGTGCTAGAGGGAGAAAACCATTTCTACATCAGGCTGTTTGCCTGGGATCGCCCTCCCTCCCTCCCTCTTTGTGCGCCAATGGTGTGTATTAGGTACTTCTGGGATCGCCCTCCCTCCCTCCCTCCCTCCCTCCCTCCCTCCCTCCCTCCCTCTACACCCTTATGGTGTAGAAAGGGCCCAAGCAATGGAAAGGTATAGAGAAAGCAATGCTTTGATGGCTTGCGGTCCTGGTGGGTAAATTGCTCAGGCAATCTGTCCACTGCAAGAGCAGTCCAACCCAGAAGAGATGCACCATCAGCAAAAAGGAGGATTTGTAAATTGGACAGGCCGTGTTTTGGGCCCCCGCAATGCAAAGGAGAGAGACTGGTGGCACTTCAGAGCTGAAGTGTACACTTACATCCGGGTGACCCAAGTGAGATGTAAGTGAACTTATCAGCTCTGGGTTGCAGCCTTTGTGTGTACAGAGAGATTGTAAGCAGAGGTGCCCAGTGGCTGAAAGCATGACATTTGCATACCTATAGTGTTACTAGTAATGCATCCTCTAGTCAGTTTATTTTTATTTTATTCTTTTCATGCAATCTCGTGCATATTTATTCAGACATCAGTTCTGCTGAATCTAGTAGTAAATGTGTCAGGGTTGCACCTACTGTCATATGGCTCATAACTCCTTGGGAGACAAAAGTGTACTTTATCTTCAAAAACAGTACTTAGCTTGTTTTTTTAAGAGGTCACTTTGGACTCTTGAGATTTGTTTGTTGGTTCGTTGGTTTTTCCATCCCTAAATAAATAGGGGGAAGGGATCAAAATCCTTGGACAGGTTCAGTTGCAAGCAGTCCTATGCCTTCTGAGCAAAGCACATAATAATCTTTGGACAAACACAGTGTCATTCAGCAACACCATGTGCATCCTTGCTCACTTGATTTTAGCCAAAAGCCTCTGAGATGTTTTGCTGATCAAAACTTACATATGGAATTGTTTTGATTCCTATGACTTAATTAATTCATAACCTGCCACTAGTGATGCATTAATGTATTATATCTTAATTTTTCATAAACAATTTGACCTGGCAATTTGTACGTTGGGAGCTTTGGATTGCAAAGTCCATGAACTTCCTTGTTCCTCTTCCGACCCAGGTTAGACATGAAATGCCTCCATCATCTGCTTTCTGGAGTCCCAAGCGCTTCTCAGATCCACACATGGAGCTCTTGGTTGTGCACAGATACCGCCTTCGTTTTGGCAAAGGAAGCGGGACTCTTGCATACTGTGTGGACCAGCTTCCTCCAGAGATACTGTCCAGGTTGCTGGAGAACTCTGGAATTCTCATACCTGTGTTACAGTCTGGCCAGAACCCTAGATTCCAACTTAAGCAGTCAACTGATGCAGAGAGATGAAATGCCCTCAAGCGCTTCAGAAGAGCCAAAAGGAATATTTCCAAATATTTGAGATCTGCCAACCTTTTCCATTGCACTATGCAATGAGACATTTTGAAACAAAATTGAAACTCGCATTATGAATGCGCAGGTTTGTTGTTGTTTTTTGAAACTCAGAATTTGCATATGCTTTAAAAATGTTGGCCTCATCTTTATTTATTTATTTATTTAGGCGCCCTGCAATTATGAAATCTCTTAAGCATTACAAACACGACTTCTCCATGTTATTTATCAAATGCTACGAGCTTAAAGGCAGTGTGCTACTGTGCTACTAATCCTGATGGCTCTATGCTACCTCCAGTATCCAGTATGCCCATGTGCACCAGTTGCTGGGGAACATGGGCAGGAGGTGCTGCTGCACTCATGTCCTGCTTGTAGTTTTCCCAGGGCAGCTAATTGGCCAACATGTGAACAGAATGCTGGACTAGGTGGATTCTTGGGGCTAATCTACACCTACAGCCCTTTTGCAACAGAGGAGGGATGATTCTGATGGTTCTCTGGTTCCACGATCGCCGCTCACAGGGCACACACGAGGGAAGTTTCCCGCAATGACAAGAGTGCCATTGCAGGAGGATGCGGGACTAGGCAGATGATGTGGCGATGGGCCTTTTTTTCATGAATTGGGTGGGATATGCATGAACGCAAAATCACAGCTATGCATGGGGTGGATAGGAGGTTCAGCGAATATGCGATGCTGCGCAGAGATATGTTTGTGTTAAAAAAAAATACACACAGTTGGCACCAAAACACGCCGATAACCAATAAAAAAATGAGCTAAAAATGGTGGATGGGTCAACTCCGACACACCTCTGGACCGCTGGACATGTTCCTGACTGTGGGTTGGCTGTTCGCCAAGCTGTGAACTCATGCTAAACAGCAACAACTTTGCAAAGCCCCCCCCCCCACATCAGCCGCAAACTTTGGGATTGTAGTGAGAGAGCCGAAAAAAGAACATGACAAAAGCAGTCAGCTGTGCGTCATGTGGCCCGGTACAACTTTGATATTATCCTGGAATAAATGGTTGGTGTGAACATGGCCTTGGTCTGATCCAGCAGGGCTCTTCTGATGTGATGTTCTTACATGCCAGGCATCAAATACTGTCAAATATGATATGCTAGAGGTTTCTAGCCTGGGTTCTTTGGAAGTTAATCAGGGGTTCCTCAACGTGTGGAGCAGCTGACAGAGGTCTTGCCATTCACCACTGACTTTCCCGAGAAATATACAACCAGGGGGCTGTCTTCATGGCACTGGCTTGGCACCGCCTCCCCCTCAAACCCTGCACTTTCCTTCTCCTGTAGCAGGATTGGGTAATCCCGATGACGAGGAGGGAGCGTGGGGTTTCTGGGCAGCCATCTGGGTACCTGAGCCGCCCCTGCCCTCTTCCTGGTGGAAGGTGACCAATCGTTGGTCGCCTTCCACCAGCCACCACCCCCAGATTGGCCCCAGAGCGACATCAGATGGTGGAAGCGCCGTACTGGTATTACTTTGATTGAAACCGACGCAGTGCAGCTATCACGAGGTTTACCCCGGGAATATTGGGTTAATCCCACTCCCAGGGTGCTTCCAGACGGACAGCTCTTAGTGCCAGCAATCAGAAAGCATTATGCAGCTCTTCTGCCTTCCCTTTCTTAATGGATTTATTATGTTTTACTTCTTATTTTATTTACAGTATTTGTACCCCGCTCTTCAGCCAAAAAATGCTCCCAGAACAGCTTGCAAAGATTAATAATGAAACAGTTCCTGCCCTCAGGTGTACAGTCTAAAAGACATGGTATAAAAGAAAAAGGCATTGGGAGGGAGGAGGAAAGAAGCAAAATCCAGTTCTTCTAGGTATTCTTTCTGGCAGGGAAAGGCGAAACAAGCCCTCCACAGCTGTTTCTTCCAGCCAATATATGGGGGCTATGCTGGTGTCCCCCTTGCCATGATGTTTTCCCTGGCAGACACGGGATCCAGCCTCTCAGTGGCCTGTGGTTTCTGGCCAAAAGATAACAAGATTACGGTAAGAGAAAAGACATTAGAAGCAGTTGGGAAATGCAGGAAGGTTAAGAGTTGAAGACAACGTCTGAAACCCCCCCCCCCCCCACTAAAACTCTTTGAATGAGGCAAGGCGTTGGAGTGATAAAAAACACATCTGGAAGAATCTCCATTTCACAGCAGGTGATGGTGAAAGCCTACACTCAATTCACATTACAGCGATAGAAAAAGGTACCATCACAGTCCTGATTGGCACATCTGGACTAAAACTGAACTGGTTTGCTACTGTAGCTTCCATTGCAAAGTAAAGAGGTTTATCCATCACAGAGATACGAAGGGTTGGGGCAACTCCAGCATTTGTCTCATAACAGTTTCTGATTTTTACTGAACGTTCAAGCTTTTTCCATCTCTGTAGTTCATGTGGGGCAGTGCAGGGTTTCACCATCACCTGCTGTAGAACAACAACAAAACAACAGAATGAAATTTAATAGGGATAAATGCCAAGTTCTACACCTAGGAAAAAGAAACCAAATGCACAGTTACAAGATGGGGGATACCTGGCTAAGCAATACTACAAGCGAGAAGGATCTTGGAATTGTTGTAGATCACAAGCTGAACATGAGCCAACAGTGTGATGTGGCTGCAAAAAAAAGCAAATGCTATTTTGGGCTGCATTAATAGAGGTATAGCTTCCAAATCGTGCGAGGTACTGGTTCCCCTCTATTTGGCACTGGTTAGGCCTCATCTTGAGTACTGTGTCCAGTTCTGGGCACCACACTTCAAGAAGGATGCAGACAAGCTGGAGGGGGTTCAGAGGAGGGTAACAAGGATGGTCAGGGATCTGGAAACAAAGCCCTATGAGGAGAGATTGAAAGAACTGGGCATGTTTAGCCTGGAGAAGAGAAAATTGAGGGGAGATATGATAGCACTCTTCAAATACTTGAAAGGTTGTCACACGGAGGGCCAGGAGGGCCAGGATCTCTTCTTGATCATCCCAGAGCACAGGACGCGGAATAATGGGCTCCATTTATAGGAAGCCAGATTCCACTGAACATCAGGAAAAACTTCCTGACAGTTAGAGCAGTATGACAATGGAACCAATGACCTAGGGAGGTAGTGGGCTCTCCCACATTAGAGGCATTTAAGAGGCAGCTGGACAGCCATCTGTCAGGGATGCTTTAAGGTGGATTCCTGCATTGAGCAGGGGGTTGGATTCGATGGCCTTAGAGGCCTCTTCCATGTTTACTATTCTATGATTCTATGGAGGTGCTTCCAGATGTGGTTTTTATCATGCCATCACCTTGCCTCAGTCAAAGAATTTTATGGGGGGGGGGGGTCCAGACGTTGCTTTCAACTCTTACCCTTCCTGTATTTTCCCACTTGCTTCTGATGTCTTTTCTCTTATGATGCCTTACTGTTCCTGTGCCTCAACATGCCATGTGTGCATGGAGACACACAAGATGCATAATAATAAGAAGAATAAGAATAAGAATAATTTTATTTATTTCTTACCCGCCTCTCCCTCTGGATCAGGACGGAGTACAATACCAAATACAAAACACCATAAAATACATATAACTGATTAAAAGCATATAAAAGGTATCTTAAAATTCAACTGGGTAGGCCTGTCGGAAGAGACCAGTCTTTATGTCTTTCTGAAATTCCCGAAGACTGTTAAGGTGACAAATCTCCTCTGGCAGGCCATTACACAGTCTGGAAGCGGCAGAAGAGAAGGTCCTCTGGGTAACAGTTGTCAGCCTAGTTTTTGCTGACTGTAGTAAATTCTTCCCAGAGGACCTGAGCGTGCGGGGCAGATTGTATGGGAGAAGGCGATCCTGCAGGTAATTTGGACCCAAACCATGTAGGGCTTTAAAGGTAATAACCAACACTTTGTACTTTGTCCGGAAACTAATTGGCAGCCAGTGGATTGATTTTAAAGCTGGTGTAATATGGTCACCCCTAGGTGTACCGGTGACCAACCTGGCTGCCATATTTTGAACTAGTTGAAGTTTCCGGACTAGGCACAAAGGTAGCCCTATGTACAGCGCATTGCAGAAGTCAAACCTCGAAGTTACCAGTGCGTGCACTATCATCTTTAGGTCTTCCAATTCTAGGAAGAGGCGCAGCTGGCGTATCAGCCGAAAGTGATAACAGGCACTCCTGGCCGTCGCATCCATCTGGGCTGTCATTTGGAGTGACGGATCCATGAGTACCCCCCAAGTCTTTCGGGGGGGGGGTGTAAACCCATCCAGAACTGGTTGACACACCTCCAAACCCAGGTTGGGGCCTTTGACAGTAAGCTTCAGTTTGTTTTTCCTCATTCAGCCCAGTACCGCCTCCAAGCATTCATCTCCCCTTCCATTCAAAGATGGAACTTTAATAGATCCTGGAGAGAAGGCTGAACCTGGAAGAATGACTGTGCGAGCAGTGGCCACTAAAAATGACAAAAAAGACATTATGCAGTAGGCAAAACCAGGGACAAAATATAGGCAATGACTTACTAGGCAGAGGCATCAAAAACGGGCCATATCTGGGGAAGAAGCCTCAGTGGAGCATGTGGCTGTCTTCTTGTTTCAATAAGTGTAGTTGTATGTAAGTGTTGAAATAACTCGTCTGTAAGTGTGCAAGTGTATTGTTGTAGTAAGTGCTTATGAGAGGAAGGGAGGGAGATACGTTGTCCTGCCGTGTGTGACTGTGGCTTGCCCCAGGAGCTGGACAACAGCATCCTGGCTTTCCAGTTTCAAATCCTGCACTGGTGACAGGAGGGCTTTGGGCCTGTTGTTCTGTTTACAGCCCTTGTTGCTGCAGCAACAGCCCTCAGGCTCCTGAGTAAGTGATGCAGCCCAGCGATTGTGGTTTTGAAAGGCAGCAGCAGCAGCAACAACAACCTAATCCTGAAGCCGAGTTACTCGTTGCGGGCTGAGTACACCCTTTGCTCTGGGCAGAGCTCCCTGTCCGGTAAAGCCTTGCTGTCCTCCCGGTTCGCTTTCGGGCTCTGCATGGAGGAACAATTGGATAAAGTAGTGGCAAAGCACAGGGTCCCTGCATCCTCTCACTTCTTCTGGAAGGATGCACACGCCTTCTTGTGGGATTGGATGCATGCATGCGTGTGGAGTGCAGGCACCGTGCATGGCTGCTCCCCTGCAGGCAAAGTGGGCAAGCCTTCCCTCCACCTGATGCCAAACAGGAAGCAAGTGGAGGGTGTTGCGCATGCGCACATATGCTTAATAGCTCTCACCAGCCATGCAAGCAGCCCTCTACCTGCTGGGCCGGTCTCCTCTGACTAAGACGGTGTGGTTATGCATTCTGTCGACACAAAGCTGCTGAGCAAACAGCATGAGTTGGAGCGTCCTGCAAAATCTTCCTGCTCTGTTGCCAATTTCTTTAAGGGCATGGACACTTGCGCTTGGAAGGGTAACATGCACATGATGAAGGGGTGACCGTTGCATGTCCAAGGGCATTTCCCTTCAGGTCAGGGTGTTTGCTTTTAGCTCTGAAAGGCTATTTGGATAGTTGTATAGGGGACATGTTTTGGGGGGCTGAGCTGCTACCATAGCTTCAGGCCCCAATTGGTAGTGCAATAACTGCACAACGGTAGGGTGACCCTATTTGGGAAACCAAAAAAGAAGACACCCAAGGGGGGGCATTGGGAAAGCACACTTTCTGGGGCCTCCAGAAGCGCCTTGTTCCTTCCTGTCACACTAATGCTGTCAGCCATTAGCATGGCAAGTGGGGAATTGGAGCCTTAAAGGCCCTAATTGGAGCGGAGGAGGGGAAAGCGCGTCTTTCCTGCCCCCTACCGCTCCAATTGGGGCCTTTTCTATAATGTCCAGGAATTACACACTTTCCCCTTTAAGGTCCCGATTGGAGCAGTGGGGTGGGGGAATGACATGCCTCTGGAAAGCGCGTCATTCCCCCCCCCTTGCCAAGCTAATGGTGGCCTTAATGGGGAAAGCGTGTCATTCCTGGACATTATTGAAAATGATAGAACATCCCCCCCCCCCCCCGACACCCAGGATAGAACAAAAACACAGACAAATCCAGGGAAGTCCTGACAGTTGGTCACCCTACACAACTGTCTTCCCCAACCTGGCGCCCTCCAGATATGTTGAACCGTAATACATCTTTAATTCTCAGCCACCATGGCCATTGACTGGAAGCAGATAGGGGAAGCTGGTGACTCCAATTTCAGTGGGGTGGTGAATCTGCTCCGAATTTCCGTCAGAACCAGTTAGAACTCAAAAGGAGTTCCTTGGACAGCTCCTTTTGGGTTTTGACTGGTTCTGATGGAATCCCGGAGTGGATTCACCACCCCACTGATATCAGAGCCACCAGCCTCCACTGAAGGCAGGATACAATCATCATCTTTTATATTGTGGTTTTGGCTGCCTCTACAAGAGGCATTTAAATCTCTTTCAAGGCGCATTAAAAAATTTACCTCTACAAGAACGGAGCGCAAATCGGGCGTAGAGGTGCGCTATCCCTCCGATTATGCGCATTATCAAATGCGCGTTAAACAGCGAGTTTTATTTTGCTCCGGCCATTAAAGCGCATTTTGACTATGTGAACAAGCGCTTATGCTCATTAACTACTTGTAAAGCGCATTTTGGTCATCCGTTAATGCGCTTCGCCGCCTCTCGCCGCCTCTCGTGCAGAGGTATTAGGCGTAAATGCGCTTCAGCGATTATGCGCATAATCGCCTAACTGGGCGCAAAAGCAAATCCTTGTAGAGGGGACCTTTGAGTGCTTCAGAACACACGACCTGCTATGTACTGTACTCCTCTCAACAATCCTGGCAAGTGTCTTCCTCTGCCCCTATTGGATCCCACCAACTCCACCCTGATCAATCAGGCTCCACCTCCTCACCTGGCAGGTACCTCCCTCCAGCCCCTCCTTGCATCTCAGGGTCTGAGTCTCAACAGATCTGGTGACCCCCTGCCCCCATTCAGATATGCATTGATGCAAACAAAAAACCCAGCTCAGTATGATTGCACCAGCTGGGCATTGTAGGCCTTGATTTCTGGGCACCACACTTCAAGAAGGATGCAGACAATCTGGAGGGGGTTCAGAGATGGGGAATGAGGATGATCAGGGCTCTGGAAACAAAGCCCTATGAGGAGAGACTGAAAGAACTGGGCATGTTTAGCCTGGAGAACAGAAGACTGAGGGGAGCCATGATAACTCTTCAAATACCTGAAAGGTTGTTACACAGAGGAGGGCCAGGATCTCTTCTCGATCATCCCAGAATTCAGGACGTGGAATCATGGGCTCAAGTTACAGGAAGCCAGATTCTGGCTGGACATCAGGAAAAACATCCTGACTGTTAGAGCAGTACGACAATGGTGCCAATGACCTAGGGTTGCAAAATGCTTTTGCGCTGGCAGATGCGCACAGGGCAAGCGCTGCTCTGAAACAAACAGAAACTAAATCCTCCCTAGTCGTCAGCGACCCAAAAGGTGTGTCCAGACTGCTGTGTATTCTCAATGGGAGGAGGCATTGTTCCCTCCACTGCAAGCTTTGCACTTCCTGCTGGACGTATCTGGGGTCGGATGGGCTTGCTTTGCCGCCTGCTCTCCAGCTCATCCCCCCTCCCCCGTGGGTCTCCTCTTGAGAAAGGGAACACACCCTTCTTCAGTTCCCTTTGTTTTGCTAAACTCACAGCTTTCTCAAGCAACAATTGGAATTTCTCAGTCGGAACGAGACACTGTGCTCTCCATCAATGAAACCTTCTTGCAACAATGCTGAAAAACCTTAAAAATTGCAAACCTGGCAAGCAGTGGCCCATTCTGGCTTCCACAAGGCCCCAGATGGCATGAGTCATGCGCAGTGTTCCTCATATGCTTCCTCGCCTTCCCCCTCGCACGCAAACACACACGCACACGCACGTCAATCTCCTTGGCGGTGTCTCCCCACGGGAAGCAGGTTTGTCAAGGCGGGAGGGAGGAAGCACAGCTGGCGGGGTGGGTGGGTGGGATTAATGGTTACAGAAAAATGACCCTGGAGAAATCTGGTTCGGCTGGTTCGGTGTCTTCCTTTCTCACGTCCTCCTGCTTGAAGGTGAGTTTCAGGAGTGACTTTTCTTTTGATTCCTCTCCCCCCCCCCCTTTCACTTGCGTTTGGAGGAGACACCTCCGGGCCTTGGGATGTTGAGGAGAACCGGCTGGAAAGGTTATTTGAACACCCGCTTGCACGCACAAGGGAGGGCTCCTCTCACAGAAAACAGGCCCATTGAAAAGCACTGAAATCCAGATACTTTTGGGGAGGGTTTTTGGGAGCTCCTTTGCTGAGATCTGAGTTCGAGGTGATGCAATCCTTTGCATGCTGATGATATCCATCAGGGAAGCAACTTCCCGTGGTGGCCTTTTATGGCTATCGTAGATCCTTGTTCTTGATGTTGCTGTTATTGTACCATCTGTAATGTACCTGGCATGTCGCTTTGCAGAGTGTATGAAGAAAAACAGGCAGGTCCCTGCCCCAAGGAGTTTGCGGTCCAAAATTCTGACAGTGTGGAGAGACGTTTGCAGGAGGCAAGGCAGAAACAAGCGTAACAAGGGACTGATGTGAGCTCATGCAATGACGTTACTGACTATGAAGGAATTGAGGGCCAAGTTAGACATGATGTGGAAGGTTTCCAGGCCCAATTCAAACTGCTGGTATTAACTTTCAAAGCCCTAATGGAGTTGGGGCCAAGTTACTTGGAGGATCATCTCCTGTATGCCTGCCCAGATCCTAAGATCATTTTCAGTGGCCCTTTTCCAGATGCTCCCACCAAATGAGGTGAGGCAGGGGCGACTCAGGAGAAGGCCTTTTCCTTGGTTGCACCCCACTGATGGAACAGCCTCTCCAGAAAGAGACCTGCCTGGCACCTCCATTGTGGTTTTTTTTGGCACCAGGCAAAGACAACTTCATTTCCCCAGGCTTCCTTCCATTGTTTTTTAAAAATAAGTTGTGTTTTTAGATCTTACACTGCTGCAGCTTTTTCACTCTGTGTTTTTACTTTGGTTTTATTCCCTGGGGCCTCCTCAGCCACAATGCTGAGGGGAGCAAGATGGGGTGAAATGGCCCCAGAAATTGTGGGGGTGCCTTCACTGCCGCCTATTGAATTGGCTAGCGGTGTGTGGAAGCAGAAGTGAGGCACCTAGCCTGAGCATAGGCACACAATCATGCCATGGAGATGCTACTACTTGGCATCCCTTGCCAAAATATGATGGGGTGGTGAATACCTCTAGCTTAAATTGCTTTAAAATGGGGTATGTGCAGAGGAGAGTAAAATTCATAGCTGTGAACCTTGATGGAACCTCCATCTTCCGGGGCAGTCTACCTCGGATGGTCAGTTGCCAGAGAGCAATCAATGACCAGTGGCTATAGAAACTTTCCCCAACCCAGCAACCTCTAGATCTGTTGGACTCCAACACTCATCATTCCCAGCCATCATTGGCCATTCTGCCTGGGAATGATGGGAATTTCAGTCCAACATTTCTGGAGGTCGCTTCTGGGTTGGGAAAAACTGAGGTGTTGTTCTCAGCACCTGATTATCAGCATCTGCTTCTGCTGGATGTTGTCCTCTGACTGGGTCTACTGGTAATGCTGGACTGGTCTGACTCAGCTGGTCTCTTATGGCATCAGAAGAACCCACCACGAATCTCTGGCCTCGTTCCACATGGTATGAGGTAGTGAAACAAAACAAGTGTACATCTTTTCACAGTGTACACCCTCTGTGGATGTTCACAGGGCAAGTACGCTTTCCCCAGAGTAAATTGTTTTGGTGTAACTCCCAATTGATGTGAGCAGTCTCCTCCTTCTATGGGAAGGTCATCTCTCATTGCACCCCAAAGTTCAGTTTGTTTCATCGCTGTCCGCAAATGTGAGCTTTTGTATGTGTATGTTTTTGAATGGAGAAAGTGTTCATTTGGGTGCATGTTTTTTAACGGACTTACCAAACAACAACAACAACAACAACAACAACAACATAGTTTATTAAAGTCAATAGACCATCAAAAAAGAAAAAGCGTAAATACAGTTTGTCATTACGTACAAACATTACACACTACACAGTATACAAACAACCATCTCAGATACCCACCATTTGAGCTCTATGACAGATGGTAAGGTGTAGGAACTTTGCAACTTGGATAGTAACTATTTTATCTTTGGCCTGTACGAGTATGATAGTCAAAGCCTCTTTAGAGTGGCCAGAATAACCCTTGAGAATTGGTCGCAAGAGATCGTTCCTAATTCCATTATAAAAATCGCAACTAAAAAGCACGTGTGGGACTGTCTCTACCTCGGAATTGTTACAAGGGCAGCATCTTTATCCCATAGTTTCCTCTATTAACTAAAGCGTGAAAATGCACATTTTAAAAAATGCATAGTTTTCAAACGTTCTTCAAATGCAATTGCAAACTCAGGAATATGCAAGCTTTGCTTGAAAAAATACAACCATGTTTGCATTTGGAGTTGCGAACTGGGCAAAGTTCTGGTGCTAAATCCTTGTAGATTGTTGCTCGTTCCACAACACAGGACTTCGATAAACTCTGATGCTATAAATTCTATCACAGCCTCCAGATGCACATTTCTCTTCTGTCTGTGTGTGATCTGGTGTCTAGTATGGTGCTGCTCACTCCTGCGCTCGGAAATGCATGCAAGCTACCAGTTTCCGTGTTTGATTTGTTTGTTTGTTTGTTTCTTCCCCACTTTCTGTCCACATAGGCGCCTGTACCCTCCAGGCAGCTATGTGTCAAAGAACGAGTACAATGAAAATAGCAAACAACATATCCGTAGAATAAACAAATTCAAAACAACACAACTGTGGTTGGCATAAAGCATTGGGAGGAGAGAGATGATGATGATCATTTCTATACCACCCCCAATTCATAAAAAATAAAAAAATACAACATAATTAAAATAGTCTAACATTTTTAACATAGAAAATGTAAAACAATGTAAACAGCTAAAATCAACGTAAATAAAGAATGTTCCCCCATATACCTGTTCTAAAACAGCGGACATAAATGTTGCCATTAAGTGCTTGGGAGTAGAGGGTGGTTGAAAAGATGACAGTGTTGGCGCCAGGCGGGCCTTAGTGGAGAGCTCGTTCCATATTTGGGGGCCCACCACAGAGAAGGCCCTCCTCTCTTGTGGTCGTGTTCCGATTCTCCCTTGGAGGTGGCACTCAGGGGCAAGGGACTTAACTATCATTCAGGTGAAAAGCATGACCAAATAGCAGTGTTCTCACAAGAATTGGGCTATGTGAACTTCTCAGGACAGAGAAACCCATGACATGGGCACTGCTTCTGGAGGGTCTCACATACAGAGCTGGGGCCCCTTTGAGGACCTGAGTGAGCAGGTAGGATAATACCAGGACAAGACAGACAAAAGAGAGGACGTCGCACCAGGTGTAATTATGGAATTTGCTGTTGCAAAATGTGGTAATGGCCACAGGCTTAGATGCTTAAAGAGGGATTAGACATCCCTTCCCCAAGCAGGTGCCCTCCAGGTGTGTTGGGGTACATCTCCCATAGGAGCTGTTCACACATCATGCTAACCCGCAGAACCCAGGACATTTTCCTCAGGGTGGCTTGTTAACCATGCAGTGTGGCTTATTTTTCTTGAACAAGCCACCTTAAGAATCCGTGGTTTCTTGTTGGGTTGTTCAGGGTGGTTAACAAAAGCACATTGCATGCTTAACAAGCCATCTTGCAGAAAATGTCAGGGGAAAGTGGGTGGGGCCCTGCAGAGGGGGCGTGGACTTCTGGGGAAACCAGGAGGGCCGGATGGAGATCCCAAATTGGCGGATTTGGCCCGTCGGCCTGAGGTTTTGCACTCCTGGCTTAACACATCTGAAGGGCAGCAGGTTGGGGACGGCTGGAATAGATAAATGCATAGAAGAGATGGAGCAGGGGGAGGCCTTGAAATGGTTGTAAGTCAGGCGGCTAAGTGGAACACCCATCTCCAGAGACAGTTTAGCCTTGAGGAGAGAAGACCAAGGGGAGACATGATAGAAGTCTTCAGGTCCATGAAAGGGGAGGGCCAGGATCTCTTCTCGATCAACCCAGAGTGCAGGATGTGGAATAATGGGCTCAATTTACAGGAAGCCAGATTCCGGCTGGACATCAGGAAAATTTTCCTGACTGTTAGAGCAATACGATAATGGAACCCATGACCTAGGGAGGTCATGGGCTCTCCCACACTAGAAGCCTTCAAGAGGCAGCGGGACAGACGTCTGTCAGTGATGCTTTAAGGTGGATTCTTGCATAGAGCAGGGGGTTGCACTGGATGGCCTTCCACTAGTCTATGATCCTGTGATCTGGCTGGAAACCAAACACTGGAGCAAACCTGTGTTTTGGTGATCCTGCAGGGCTCATCTTTGGCTCCTAGGGGAGGAGACAATTCCTAGCTCCAAACCATTTAGGGCTTTAAAGGTCATAAGCAGCACTTTGCACTAGGCGTTGTATGCCTGAAGTTTGGTGCCAGAAGGATTCCTGCAAGGGCAGAAGGCAGCGCAATGGATGCCTGGAGTGGCCCTCTCGTGGTCTGAGTCCCTGGGCAGCATCTGCAGCCATCTGTATTGGGAGCTGATACAAGGGTGTTCTGTGTGTTCAGAGTAGGGATGTGCATTGAATCAGATCCGATGCCTGATTCTGATACAATTCGAGGGAATTGGACATCCGATTCCTGATTCCAATGCTGGTCCAAGGAACTCTGATTCTTTCTGATCCAATTTTTTCCCGATCTGATTCGCATCGGAGAATCAGACCTCATTTTAGGTGTTTTCCCTTAAGGGTTGCCTCGGAGAAATAAATGCCTTTAACTTTTTTATTTTAAAAGATAGAAACATGAAACTTGGCCACATTGCAGATGGCATGCAATTAGTCATGTATGAGAAATTTCAGAAACATTGGTGCTGGTCTTTGGTGGCAATGCATTTTTGAAAAATGGGTTGCATTACGTCTATATCTTCTGTTTTAAAAAACATCAAACTTGGGCACAGTGGGGAGAGAAGGGAGGAGGGGGGTGGAATTGACAGCTTCATCATTCAAACCTGCTGATCACTCCAACTTTAATGTGTGTATGTTAAAAATGAGAAATTAATAGCACTTTGAATGGACTGGATTTCCTGGAAAATCTGATTTTTTAGAAGTACCTTGAGAGTAAACGCCTGCACCTCTGCCTCTGAAATTGGCCACAGATGACTACCAACACCCCATCTGTAAGGTCCCCAACTTCCAAAGTTATAGGTGTATTTTTCCCGGGAAAATAGGCATCCGATGCTCGAATCGGAGGTCCAATTCTCACATTGAAATCGGATCTGAAGCAATTTGAGGCAAGTCCGATTTGATCCGAACTGATTCAGGTCCACATCAGAAGTTACGATTCCAATTCCGATCCTGGAGGGCCATGCACATCCTTAGTTCAGAGCATTGGTCTCTCCCTCAAGCCATTTGCTCAGAGGAAGCCAGTCCGCCTTACCAGCATGAATTGTTGCGAGAATTTGCATATTGAAAAGGCTTCAGCTTGCTAATGAGATGTTTGTTCCAATGCACACCGGCTTGACCTCATTTTGAATTTCATTTTAGGGTGCCTTATGCAGACATTTAATTAATCATATCATTCATCGGAATGCATTTGAGCATCTCGATTCAAGCATGGAGATTTGTTTTCAACCTTCAACGCTTGCTGAAATTTCAGATTCAGGAATGTCAAAAGCCAGATGTCATCAGTGCATGTTTTGAGGGTGGGAAGAATGTTTTAGGTCCCCTCTACAAGGATTCGCTTTTGCGCCCAGTTAGGTGATTATGCGCATAATCGCTGAAGCGCATTTACACCTAAAACCTCTGCACGAGAGGCGGCGAGAGGTGGCGAAGCGCATTAACGGATGACCAAAATGCACTTTACAAGTAGTTAATGCGCATAAGCACTTGTTCACATAGTCAAAATGCGCTTTAACGGCTGGAGCAAAATAAAACTCACGATTTAACGCGCATTCGATAATGCGCATAATCTGAGAGATAACACGCCTCTACGCCCAATTTGCGCTCCGTTCTTGTAGAGGTAAATTTTTTTAAGCGCTTTGAAAGAGCTTTAAACCTCTCTTGTAGAGGCAGCCTTACCCTCCAGCCAGATTGGCTTACATAATCCCTCCCTCCTGGGGAGGGGCTGCTTTCTTCGGTAGAATGGAAGGATGTGATTTTATTTGCTTCCTTAGGTGATCAGAATTATTTTTGATCAAAGTACCCTCCCAACATCCCAAGCCTTCCCCGACCTCCAGATGTGAATTGGACTACAGCACCCAAAATCCCAGCCAGAAGTCTGCTTTACAGTAATGAGGGGGTGGATGTAGGGATGCTTGAGGAATTCAACCTTTGTGAATTCCTACATGAAAAGCGCTGATCTCAGACTTAACAAGCATGTAGGGAATAGGCTCTGTCCCAGAGATTTCGCACTTCTCCAAATTTGTGATATAGTTATCAGGTGTTTAAGCATTTATAGATGGATTAAATATGGCCTTTGAGACTATTCCTTCTTTCATTTGGGGGTTAATGGGAAATGGAATGGAAATACGGGTAAAAATGTGCAGGACAACACAAGTTGGAAGTAGGTGCTACCAAGTTGGAACCTGGGCTTGGAAGACCAATTTCCCCAAAAATTCACAAAACAACTCCGTTCATTCTGATCTTAATTCCGACCGCCATCAGACCCTGTTGTACTCCGAGGATGTCACTGAGAGTGTGAAGAGTGTGATCTCATCCCCAACACCCACACATACCGCATGAACGTCCGGATGATCACTTCCTCCTTCTCTGGTTGGGAAACTAAGCTCCTGCAGCCCCCTTGCCTGTCCTGGTTGTAGGATGTTTCTTTCCCAGAAAAGCAGAAGATGGTGAAAGCCCCAAGGAGGCAGGCAAGCATGCCTCCTCATGTGCCCTCTCCTGCTCTCCTCATGTGTAGGAAATGTGTGCATGTGCTCTGATACGCCAGTAATCCTGTTGATTAGCTTCTGTTTCTAAGCCTCCTCATCTCAAGCACAGATGCTCCAACAGTCCATATTTCTTAGGGACAGAGCTATCCTATTTTCTGGCCATGGTCAATCACTGTCCCTATTTTTTACCCTTTGGGTGTGGCTTAAATGTTGTTAATGTGAATTGCTAGCACTGGCCTGGTTCGCACATAATGCTAACCCATGTTGAATTCCGGATTGCTGTGATGTGCGAATGAGGCTGTGCTAACCATGGACAAACCAGAAAGAGAATCCATGGTTTGTTGTTGGGTTGTGGTCTCTGGGTGTTTTAAACCATGTTGTTGTTACTTGTGAACCCAGAACCGTAGGCTGTTCATGGGTTGTTTTGCCAAGCTACAGAGAAGCAGGGAAGAACAGTAGAAAACCAGCCCCTCTACATGCCAGTACTACAGCAGTACAATGTCATTTGGGATACAAGAAGGGGAGGAGGGAAACCAATAACCCAGGAATTGAGAAAACAAACTATGCTTTGTTTGATCATCTGCCAGACAAACCTGGGTAAAGCAACAAACCATGGATTTATTAAACCATAGGTTAGTGTTATGTGTGAACCAGGCCATTGCTGTTCTCCAGCATTCAGCTCCCTCTCCAGACTTCTGATCCTGGGATAGTTGCAGCTTGACTCTAGTGTGCAATTCTAGGTCAATGTGTGCACATGAGCACTAAGGGGCCACTAGGCGATGCACAGCCTCCATTTTAGACTCTGCAGCTACTGGAGTATCTTTTGAACCATTAATAACAGATTCTAGGACAATTATCCTTTTCTAGCAGTTCTTTAACCCCCCCCCCCCCAAAAAAAACCCTCTTGGCATTTTGATTAGTGGAGAGTGGAGATATTGCAGAATAAATGAGCATAGGCCACATCTAGGTGGTCAGAAGCCATCAACAGTGCTAGGGGACTCACAAACAGACCCTTGGCATGAGATGAGCATGGCTCAGTGGTCGAACTTTGCATGCAGAAGGTCGCTGGTTCAAATGCCAGCCCCTCCCGGTAGAGCTGGGAAGACAGACGATACTGAGCCAGAAGGACCGATGGCCTCATTTGGTCAAAATCAGCTTCCTGCATTATTTCGGGGGGGGGGGGTCTGTAAGTGCCCAGCGCATGTCATCTCACTTTGAACCCCTGGAACCCTGAGTCCCCCATCGTCTGAGATGGCAAGTGATGGGAGTCCAGCCATTCACAGCAGCAGTAGCAGGGAAAGGATCATATCATAGAATCACAGAATAGTAGAGTTGGAAGGAGCCTATAAGCACATAAAGAGCCCCTTTGCTGCCACTATGCTGGCTGGGGATGATGGTAGTTGTAGTCCAACAGACCTGGTGGGTGCCAGGATGGGGAAATCCTGTTAAATGATCTGGGCTTCAGAAGAGCCCTGCTAGATCAGCCTGAAGGTCTGCTTAATTTAAGCATCCTGTTTCCACACACACAGACACACACTACTGAAAATGTTCTCCAAAACGTTCACCAGAAACGATGAGTGGTTTCAGCCGTGTCCTATGGCTAAACCAGTAGTGGCACAGGACACACAAGAATTGTCCCCTACGTTCCCTGCCCCCCTTTTCTGCAGCTACAAGATGAGCCAAATTTGTAGTCCCAAGGCACTTGACCTTTTCGTTACGAGCTGCTTCCTCGCCTGCAAGGGAACGAATATCAGATCCATGTCTCTTTTGGGTTCTGCAGGGAGAAAAGTAGTTTCATAGAATCATAGAGTTGGAAGGAGTCTGGGAGGTCATCTAGTCTAACCCAGTGGAGGCTGGTGGCTCTATGCCAGTGGGGCGGTGAATCCACTCTGGGTTTCAGTCAGAACCAATCAGAACTCTAAAGGAGCTCTCCATGGTGTGAAGATGGCTGCCTGGGGAATGCTGGGAATTGTAGGAATTGTTTTTATTGCTAAACATTCATAGGACTGAACTATGTTTCAGGGATTTCCTAGACTGAATCTCATCTCTGTCACGCTTTAAACAAGCCCCTCTTCTCTCTGCCCATGGCCTACCTATCAAGGTTGTTTGAGGGGTTATTGGGAGAATGTACATGAAGTGCATTGAATGCATTATATAAAAGCATTTGTATTTTTAACATCAACATCCAATTTTAAAGTCAGATTCAAGGAGCGGTGTAATGAATATGATTTGAGGCCAAGATAAAATTTGCTGAGCCATCTATTAAATAGCCACCACGTTTTAGGACTTTCCCAGATAATTGTATTTAGCGCTGAGTCAAATGAACTTTACAGAGTGAACTTTATTGGCTTGAAAGTGGTATTGGGGACATGTGTGAAAGATTTCAGTGAAGCTCCCCACTCCTTGCACACCATTTTTGTCTCTTTTTGGGGCATCCATTCAAGATCTTGAGTACCATGCTCCATACTACTGCTCAGCACCATACTTTTCTTTATGATGTGACACACCAGTGTGACACCAGGGAGCCTTGCCCTTAATCTGATTGGGCTTTGGACACCGTCACTTAGCCAAATGTGTTTGGCTTAGGTGACATGGTGCTGTCATGAAGAAGATGCTTAAGAACTATTTACCATGGCCACAGAAATTAGGACCCAAAATAAAAGGGCATAAGTTGCAACTACCTAGATTTCGGTGAAATATAAGGGGAAACTTCCTGATGATAAGATCTGTATAACAATGGGACAGCCTTCCTACAGAGGTTGTGGGTTCTCCATCCCTCTGTCTGGCTTTCCTTCTCTGTTGCCCCTTCTCCTTGCTTCTGCCACTCTCATGTACTTAGAGGGAAGGGAGCATAGAATCATAGATTAGTAGAATTTGAAGGGGCTTATAAGGCCTTCGAGTCCAACCCCCTGCTCAATGCAGGAATCCACCTTCAAGCATGCCTGACAGATGGTTGTCCAGCTGCCTCTTGAAGGCCTCTAGGGTGGGAGAGCCCACCACCTCCCTAGGTCACTGGTTCCATTGTTGTACTGCTCTAACAGTCAGGAAGTTTTTCCTGATGTCCAGCCGGAATCTGGCTTCCTGTAAATTGAGCCCAGTATTCCGTGTCCTGCACTCTGGGTTGATCGAGAAGAGATCCTGGCCCTACTCAGTGTGACAACCTTTCAAGAGCAGGGGAACAGACAGCGACTGGGAGAGGAGGAAGAGCAGCAGCAGGGGCAGGCATTGGCAGTGGACCACTGGACGCTATGTCAGGGGTGCAAAACCTCACACCCAGGGGCCAAATTTGCCCCTCCAGGGTTCCTCGGGAGGCCACATTCCCTTCCCCTGGCTCCACCCCTTTACTACAACCACCAATCATGTGGTAGTTTCCCAACTTTGGTGTGGTTTTGCAGACAACCTTCATTTAGGTGGACAAGATGTTGCCAGAGTTGGGGAAGAGAGGCATTGCATGAGGCCAGCGCAGCTCAAGGGAGCGGCTCCTGCCCTCCTGGGTCAGTGGCGCAAGGCTGGTTACTCACCGGATGTGTAGTCAAAGCTTTTTCCTGATGTACTGACATGTTGGGGCTTGAACAGGGAGGCTCTCTGAGCCCCACTTCGTTTCCTGGTGCAGCCGCTGTGCCTCCTCCCCTGTTCTCCTCCAGAAAGACAACTCAGAACACGGGCAGCTTACATCACCCCCTCCTTGTACACTGTGTTCATTCATCTGGAGTAATTGCAGGGCCTACTCTCACATGCAACTAATCCCAAAGAGGGATTGGGATCCCTGCTTCACACAGAAAAAGCATGTGTTGAAAGAGTTGAAAATAACACAGACCTGGCATTTCTAGTTTCCAGAGAAATAGCTATTCTGGAATTTCAGAAATTCATTGGCCAAAGATGTCACCTGGCTCTTTGTGGAATTGTTGTAAAATTCCTTCATTCCTGGAAAGTGTGTCCACATCACCACCACAATGCTTGCCCCTCCACCACCTCCCTGTCCCTCTCTCTGTCTCGATTTGTCGGAGGGCAGCGGGGCACTGGATTCTGGGCACTTCCTAGCACTGCCAGTTAAAACGCTTGGTGCAATTATTTCATCTTTTCCTCCTTTATGGATTTTTGCCAGTAAGAAAAAAGCCGGAACAAATCGGGAGGTTTACAAATGGTAGATGACAACGACTGGACCCCCGGTTAAAATTCCCTGTTTGGGGCACAACAATTCCAGGATAAAAGCCTCGCCTGGATGTAAGCCTTTGATGGGCAGGGCTATTTCAAGCTCCTGGAATGTATGGCACACCCCACCTGCTAGGTTGGGGGGCAGAATGGGGGAAGAAGAGAAGAAAGGATTCTGTGTTTAGAGGTGCAGTCCAACACACACATCATTAAAAGACAGGACAAAATAGGATGCAGATTTGCATACAATTGCTTATGCTAAATTATACATAGAGTTGCACATTTAGAAATAAATCCAGCACATCTGGAAGGCTGTGGAAAGCTGACCTAGAGCTTCCTAGAGAAGACAACTAATTGTAACATTATACACTGCGATGGAATAACTCGTTTAATGCAATGTAATTATGACAAAATAACAAAATGGCTGTTGCTCTGGGTTTGTCTCTTTTGTAGCATCCTGAAGAAAAGTTCCCCCCTATGCAACGACACAGGGAGCATTCAGGTTCCTGTTCCAAGGGTTGTTGTGTGGATGAATGTGGGAAGGGGTGGCGAGAACTAGGGATGTGCACTGACCCCCCGGATCGGATCGGATAGCGGATCGGAATCGGACCTGGGGGGTCGGATCGGATCGGATCGGATCGGAGGATGGTCGGATCGGATCGGACCGGATGTCCGATCCGGATCGGACGCCATTTTGAATGCTTTTTCCCATAGCCAAGTATTGTTTTACAAAAACGCCTATAACTTTTTCATTTTTAAAGATAGAAGGATGAAACTTGGGCACATTATACACTGGTTAGGGATAGTTATCTGTGAGAAATTTCAGAAAGATTGGTGCATGCGTTTTGTGGCAATTAATTGTTTAATAAATACCCAGAAATGCCTATAACTTTGTCATTTTTAAAGTTACAAACATGAAACTTTGCCACATTGTAGGTGGTACCTTGGGACCTATCTGTGAGAAATTTCAGAAACTTAGGTGCTTGCCTTGTGTGGCAATTAATTTTAGAAAAATGGGTAGTAGTGGGGTAAATACATTTACGCCTCCCATTTTTTTATTTTTGAAGATACAAACAGGAAACTTGGGCACATTACAGGTACCACTTGCCTTGATATGTGTGTGAAATTTCAGAAACATTGGAGCTTGCCTTGTGTGGCAATTAATTTTTGAAACAATGAGGAAAGAAACACCTATAACTTTGTCATTTTTAAAGTTACACACATGAAACTTTGCCACATTGTAGGTGGTACCTTGGGACCTATGTGTGTGAAATTTCAGAAACATAGGTGCTTGCCTTGTGTGGCAATTAATTTTTTAATAAATACCCAGGAATGCCTATAACTTTGTCATTTGTAAAGTTACACACATGAAACTTTGCCACATTGTAGGCGGTACCTTGGGACCTATGTGTGTAAAATTTCAGAAACGTAGGTGCTTGTATTGTGTGGCAATTAATTTTTGAAACAATGAGGGATTCATTGGACAGCACTTGCCCATAGGGATTCATTGGACAGTACTTGCCCATAGGGATTCATTGGACAGTACTTGCCCATAGGGATTCATTGGACAGTACTTTCCTATAGGAAATCATTGGAAAGCACTTGCCCATAGAAAATCATTGGAAAGCACTTGCCCATTGAGAAATACAGTTATGCCTCCCACTTTTTTATTTTTGAAGATACAAACAGGAAACTTGGGCACATTGTAGACTGGTTAGGGATAGTTATCTGTCAGAAATTTCAGAAAGATTGGTGCATGCGTTTTGTGGCAATTAATTTTTTAATAAATACCCAGGAATGCCTATAACTTTGTCATTTTTAAAGTTACATACATGAAACTTTGCCACATTGTAGGTGGTACCTTGGGACCTATGTGTGTAAAATTTCAAAAACGTAGGTGCTTGCCTTGTATGGCAATTAATTTTAGAAAAATGGGTAGTAGTGGGGTAAATACATTTACGCCTCCCATTTTTTTATTTTTAAAGATACAAACAGGAAACATGGGCACATTACAGGGAACACTTCACTTGATATGTGTGTAAAATTTCAGAATGATAGGTCCAGGCATGTGGTGGCAAGGTGTCTGCACACACCACTTTGAAGACTGTAGAAAATTTCTCCTGTAACGATCCCAGCGAGAGAGAGTGATCCTAGGCTCAGCCGTTCTGCTTGAGTGAAAGTATCAAAGCAGACACGAGCCAAGTGCTACTTTGTTTCTCCTTTTGTAATGGATACTAGCTCAGTTGCAGCCAAGCGTGCAAGGATCAAAGAGATGAGAGAAAGTGTTTCCTTCTTCTTCCCGGGAGGCGGGAGGGTGCAATTGACAGCCCCAGCCTCTGTGTAAAAAAGGTTAATAACTTTTAATCTAAAAAATTCGTAGCCACCAAATGCCTGGACCTATCATTCTGAAATTTTACACACATATCAAGTGAAGTGTTCCCTGTAATGTGCCCATGTTTCCTGTTTGTATCTTTAAAAATAAAAAAATGGGAGGCGTAAATGTATTTACCCCACTACTACCCATTTTTCTAAAATTAATTGCCTTACAAGGCAAGCACCTACGTTTTTGAAATTTTACACACATAGGTCCCAAGGTACCACCTACAATGTGGCAAAGTTTCATGTATGTAACTTTAAAAATGACAAAGTTATAGGCATTCCTGGGTATTTATTAAAAAATTAATTGCCACAAAACGCATGCACCAATCTTTCTGAAATTTCTGACAGATAACTATCCCTAACCAGTCTACAATGTGCCCAAGTTTCCTGTTTGTATCTTCAAAAATAAAAAAGTGGGAGGCATAACTGTATTTCTCAATGGGCAAGTGCTTTCCAATGATTTTCTATGGGCAAGTGCTTTCCAATGATTTCCTATAGGAAAGTACTGTCCAATGAATCCCTATGGGCAAGTACTGTCCAATGAATCCCTATGGGCAAGTGCTGTCCAATGAATCCCTCATTGTTTCAAAAATTAATTGCCACACAATACAAGCACCTACGTTTCTGAAATTTTACACACATGGGTCCCAAGGTACCGCCTACAATGTGGCAAAGTTTCATGTGTGTAACTTTACAAATGACAAAGTTATAGGCATTCCTGGGTATTTATTAAAAAATTAATTGCCACACAAGGCAAGCACCTATGTTTCTGAAATTTCACACACATAGGTCCCAAGGTACCACCTACAATGTGGCAAAGTTTCATGTGTGTAACTTTAAAAATGACAAAGTTATAGGTGTTTCTTTCCTCATTGTTTCAAAAATTAATTGCCACACAAGGCAAGCTCCAATGTTTCTGAAATTTCACACACATATCAAGGCAAGTGGTACCTGTAATGTGCCCAAGTTTCCTGTTTGTATCTTTAAAAATAAAAAAATGGGAGGCGTAAATGTATTTACCCCACTACTACCCATTTTTCTAAAATTAATTGCCACACAAGGCAAGCACCTAAGTTTCTGAAATTTCTCACAGATAGGTCCCAAGGTACCACCTACAATGTGGCAAAGTTTCATGTTTGTAACTTTAAAAATGACAAAGTTATAGGCATTTCTGGGTATTTATTAAACAATTAATTGCCACAAAACGCATGCACCAATCTTTCTGAAATTTCTCACAGATAACTATCCCTAACCAGTGTATAATGTGCCCAAGTTTCATCCTTCTATCTTTAAAAATGAAAAAGTTATAGGCATTTTTGTAAAACAATACTTGGCTATGGGAAAAAGCATTCAAAATGGCGTCCGATCCGGATCGGACCTCGTCGGATCGGATCGGATCGGATCGGATCGGAGGTTGATCGGATCGGATCGGATCGGATTTTCCCGATTTTGGGGCGGATCGGATTCGGATCGTGGATCGGATCCGATCCGATGCACACCCCTAGCGAGAACCATGAATGTGGCCTTGAGTTCCTCAGAGGAAAAACGGGATCTAAGGTCAATGGATTAAGTTTCCACCTGGCCCCGGGCTCTCTGGGGATGAGGGAGCAGGAACTGGGGTGGCCAATTATGCATTGACAAAAAAAGAGGAAATGCATCACTAAGATGGAGGACGAAAGAGGACACAGATTTGCATTTGATTTGCATATGCTAATTTATATATCTAATAATCCTAGAATCATAGCTTAGTAGAGTTGGAAGGGGCCTCTAAGGCCATCGAGTCCAGCCCCCTGCTCACTGCAGGAATCCACCTTAAAGGGATGGCTGTCCAGCTGCCTCTTGAAGGCTTCTAGTGTGGGAGAGCCATTGGTTCCATTGTCATTGATCATTGGTTCTGTTGTCGTACTGCTCTAACAGTCAGGAAGTTTTTCCTGATATCCAGCCAGAATCTGGCTTCCTGTAACTAGGGCCCATAATTCCGTGTCCTGCACTCTGGGTTGATCGAGAAGAGACCCTGGCCCTCCTCTGTGTGACAACCTTTCAAGTATTTGAAGAGCGCTATCAGGTCTCCCTTCCGTCTTCTCTTCTCAAGGCTAAACATGCACATTCAGAAAGAGTGATTATAATTGAAATGGAAATGCAATTCATCTCACCCTCATGGGGCTACTGTGGCCAGGTAGCCCGTGGATGGGTAACGTCATTGACCCTGCTCTGCTTTCCCTCCTTGTGATTCTTTAAACTGGATGTGGACAGGACATCCCTTCTAATTGAGGACACCTCAAAAAAGAGGTAAAGTGGGGCACATGGTCACCCTAGAAGGAATGTTTTATCCTGAAGTCAGGATGAGTAAGAAGCAGTCCAGTCCCTCATAGGCACCATCACAGTGTAGAGATCTCAGTGGCAGAACACATGCTGGCCTGCAGAATCTCCCACATTCAGTCTTGCATCTCCTGGAGACTCTGGAGAACCATGGGCCCATAGATCCTCCTGGGCTAGATGGACCACTAGTTGGACCCATCACTGCCTTGTCAAAAGGACGGCTTGAACCAAGCTAGACTGCCAAGTCGGCTTGGACAGAATTTGGATTCCTGCTCGCACATTCCGCATTGTCCTGAGCCTGCGCTTCCTTTGTAATGGTGGAATATTGTGCACCTCCCAGGTATCTCTTGGCAAGGCGCCTGTTCCTTGGGTGTGTGTGTGAGAGAGAGGGCTGATTCAGAAAGGTGCCATGAGAAGGGAAGGAAAAGGAAGCAGAGCTCTCTCTTGGATGTCGTTGTGCGGTAAAAGGAGCTTTTCTCCTTCACAATAGTGTTTTCTTTTTGGACTGAATGCAGAATCCTAAGCAAACACCGTTTACTGACACCACCTAATAAGCACATATCAGGTTTGTGACGTGGCTCCTGGCAAGGCAGCATCTGGGCTTAAAGGAAGGCCGGCTCTTTGGCACAAAGCCCCATCTCCTGTCGCGGTGCCTCCTTGTCCTCTTTGGCACAAGACAAGATGGGGCTCGACTCAAGGGCTTGTTTTGATCCAGGGCTGCCAAGGCTCCGATCTGGACCCATGGTGTTGACGTTTCAACTTCCTCCTGCGGCCTGGTCTACACAGGGAGCACAGTGGTGTGGTAGAAACCTGAGGCGGTAGAGTTGACTGAGTCCCTTCAGGTTGCAAGCACAGAATATACCACCTTTGAATGTTCCCGCATGTTCAAAAGAAGAAGAAAAATAGCCCTGCCAGTAGGAGAGTACAGTTTGTTAGTTCTCTGTTTATTTGTGGGAATAACCCAAAAGGGCCAATCTCCACCTGGCACAATCCACCTCAGAAGTCCACCACTTCAGACGTTTTCCACCTAACTTTTACCTCATTCCTTAGAGACTCCAGAACGGGGAGTGGCTCATAGGGATGTCAGAGAAATCCGCTTTGAACTTCACCAGTTGTGGATTTCTATAGATTTGACCTGCAGATTTCCGAACAGACCAGATTTTTCTGAGTCCCACGTATATTCCGCGGACATGTGGACCAGATTTTCGCTTTAGGGAGGGATTTGAAAGTGGAATCAAATTCTGGTACATCCCTAAAAAAATCCGATTCAGTCAATGAGCGGATGACAGAACGAAAGACACCTGAAAATCTATGAGACACAAATGGAATGGAATTAACAAAGAGCCTATCTACACTACTGCTTTAAAACAGTTTATAACAGTTTTAAACTGGTTAATAACCAATTTAAAACTGTTATAAACCATTTTAAAGCAGTAGTGTAGATAGGTTCACTATCTGTACTCAAGATGAGAAGCTGAATGGAGCCAAACGCGTCTGTATTGTATGGGGCTCATCCTACAGCTTCCTCCTCACATTTGAAGTTTCAATCACTGATTAGCATTGCCACTCAGAAGGTATTTTGCAGCAATGTTGGCTTTCTTTTGTTGTTATTGGATTTTCTGCAGTGGAAAACCTGGGAAAGTAACAAGTAGAGGACAGCATTGTTTGGACAGATGGACGGACGGATGGACACACCCCTGTAAAATTCTGTGAATGAGGCATAGCAAAAGCACTATTAAAAGCCTCATCTGGAAGGCCCATTGGTTTCCCTCCCCCCCCTCTGGTGGGAAAGTGTGGGAGAGAGAACAGGGTTGGAGGGAAAATTCATTCAATTTGCATTTTAATTTTGTGCTTTTGAACCAATTTGTGAAGTGAAACTCAGCTATCCCTTGAAATTCACATTTCTCCTAATTTTGCATTGGAGTTTTCAAATTTGTTAAAAAGTGAACCAAAATGCATATATAAGGGGAATGTGCACAAAATGATGCTCCTTTAGGGTTCTGACTGAAACCTGGAGCGGATTCACTGCCTCACTGACCTCAGCCCCATCAGCCCCACTGATTTAATCTTTTCCTATCTTGGGCAGGATGGCTCAGGAGGGGCTACCAGGAGCCATTAGGATGGAGGGATCTGGACAGAAGTTTGTTAGGTTTCCATCTGGATGCAAACTTCCCTAATTTTGCAGTTTCGAACCAAGACACTGTTACCCTAAAGAACACACATTTCTTCAAAGTTTGTAATGGAATTCTCTGTTTAAAAATACATTTAAAGGTGCATATTAAAGGAAAGTGCACTTATTTGTGAAAATAAAATTAAAAAATGCATTTAATTAGGAGAATTGCTTGCAAAGAATGTGTCTATTAGGCAACGGTGCATTGAAAAATGCACATATTGGGAGAAGTGTACAGGCATATTTGGAGAAATGGGCAAAAAATGTACAGGCATATTTGTGCAAAGTCCTTTTTTTCTGGCTCTCAAAGTTTGAGACAAACCAAACTAAAGACTGGAACAATGAAAAACCAAGAGTAATCAAAATCCTATCTGGGTGGGCTACTGCAGTGAGCAGGATGTTGGACTTTTGGCCTGATCCAGTGCCAGCAGGGCTGTTCTTAAGAGACCTGGGGAAGTCATTGCCACTCGGAGGAGGGGGCACTCAGCAAGTGGGGTACTAAGTGGTTAAGCCATGGGCGAACTGGGCATAATGCAGGAACGCCTCAGGGAGGGTAGAGAGTTCAGTGGTGGAGCATGTGAGTGCCATGCGGAAGGTTCCCTCCCTGCTACCACTCAGGGCAGAAAGCAATGGGCTAGAATCGAGAGTCCCCAAATTTCTCAGGTCCATGGACACATATGGAATTTTCAGAGAATGTCATGGGCACTGTCACAAAATGGCTGCCACGGGGGCATGGCTGGCCACAACCCATTACTCAGAAGGCAAACTGTAGAGACAAGAAGAAAAGCAACTTGGCCGAGAATCTAATGACAAGGCAGAGATGGAGACTGAGCTCCAAAATATACTCTTGAACCCACAGTTTTCTGCTTATGCAGTTGCTAGGTCAATGGTAAGGAGTAAATATACGCTGCCCAGAGAGCTTTGGCTATTGGGCAGTGTAGGAAATTAATTAATAGATCAAAAGGCCATGGGTTGGTTGATAATTATATGGTGACATTTATTCCTTGATATGTAGATCCCCTGGTGGCAATAACACTATCCTACTTTACTGGGTTGTTGTAAAGTTTACTCAGAAATAAATGCAATGAAATGCTTTCAAGGCAGCAAATCCATCCATGCTCTCTGAGTAAATATGCACAAAATTGCACTCTATATATTAATCTTTAGCAATAAAAAGTGTATTTTTACTTGGGCTTTCTAGTTTTTTGTTTTAGTTTCTTTTCCCCTCGTAGTATGGAATCAAATATTTGTTTTTGGACTTGGAAGGTCTGTGGACTATTCATAAACTCGATGCTTATATAACTAATTGATTGAATGCACATTAAGTAGACCAGCGCCGTCAAGAGCAGCATAATTCCTCTTTCTCTTCCTTCCCCATCGCAAATGTGGCGCTCACATCCTATGACCTTGGAGTCCTTCCCCCGCATCCCATCCCATCCCATTTGTATGCTGGCTGGTTGAGCTCCATCCATACTGAGGAGAACGCACTCTGCACATGGTCAGGACTGCACAGTTTAAAAAATAGCCCTTTTTGCGTCTCCAGTCTGGGCTTGAGCCCTGGTGCCCTGTAGATGGCAAAGAGTCTGTGTGGGAGAAATCAATAAGTCTTTGATAAGTCTTTGACCTTTAGCTATGGAGAGGGCCTGGATGGGTTTGCAGCCACATTTTGGGACAACAGGCGGTGTTTGATGTTTTCCAATGGTTAGAAAGGAGATTACTAGAGGTTACGTTTGATTGGGGTTCATCTCCCATTCCACCCTGCTTCCGTTGTGTGGGATATGGTCACTTGGATGCTGGGTCTACATACTTTTTCCCACATAGAGAGAAAAGCAGCTGGTGGGGTGGGGGTGGGGGGCAAGGTTGATCACGAAAATGGCCCTGACCTAAGCGGAAGGAGATCTGCATCTCTGGCCTCCACCCTATTGCTTCAATCAAATTCAGAGCTCAAAATAGTAAAGTTAAAGAAAAATGGGGGGAAATTGGGAGTCACTCAATGGGCTTCGCACATAAGGTATAGTTTGGCATTTATTTTATTTTATTTGAATATTGCCTGTCTTCCAACGCACCTGAGACACGGTGCAGCTGTAAAATCAACACAAAATCACATGCAATTTGAATTTTAAAAATCGGCAAATTTTAAAAACAACTAACCTTAGAGGGCTAAAACAACAAGAACCCTGTTTTAAATTTTAGCTGGTCTATCAACAACCACCTAAAATAAGAACAAAATGTTTTTTTTAAAAAGTAGCAGCAATTATAAACTGCCATTTTCTTTCAAAAAAAAAATGGGGCTTAAAATAAAAATGTCTCAACAGTCCTCAGAATCGCTTTACTAGCCGGCAGATGCCCTGCCTTTGCAGGGAGCTCCACACACACCACCCCTCCTTGCATGAGGAAGACGACAGCAGGTTTGCAGGCAGAGGGAGGGACAGATCCCACACAAGCTGTGGCAGAGGCCTGGTATCTGTGCAGGCAGGTTTATCTAGACTCTCTGGCCCGTCCGCTTCCCCGGAGGCAAGATCGTACTCAGCCAGCAGTTCCAGCTGGGAAAGGGGCCGCAGAAGACTGTGTGGAGCACCGCAACCCTGCTTCGAAGGCAGGACCAGAGTGGGGCTGGCAGTGGGAAGGAGAGATGCTCTTTTGATGTACTGGAAAAATGCAGTTAGGCGCACTGCATGCCCCTCAGCACCCTGCATGGGCTGAGACATACTTGAACAGTCAATAAAATGTTGTAGACAGTTACGTTTTCTGAGTGTATTTTTATGGCTCCCAGCCAATACCTGTGTTAGTCCGATTGCTGAAACGGATGGAGGTTAGAAGATTGATGCGTCGATGGAGGTTAGAAGATAGTTGAGGAACTCTCCATCTTTGAATAAGATCCCCGTTGGAATTTGGGACATTGATCCTGTTCCCTCCTCTCTCTGGGGATCTTTTGCAGGACGGTGGTTCTGTGTTGCCTTGTGGGCCGGAGTGTGTATTTGTAAATAAAGCAAAGATGCCAGGCGTCCTCCGTGCTGTCTCCTCCAAAGGCTGGAAGATCTTTCTGTTCAGTTATATGGAGTATGCTGAGTAATACGTTTATCTAAATCACCTTTCCTCCCTTTAAAATCAGTGGAAGATGGGTCAGGTGGATGAAGGCTTTCAGCAACGTTGAGAGGGGGAAATGGGATTTTATCCTTGGTATGAGCACTAAGGAGTTGCATCTTGCACATCCCCATCTTCATGTGGGAAAAGTTGGAGGGTATGATACAGATGCCAGCTCACATTCCTACCCTATCCACTTATCCACATCCAAACACTCCTTAATATCCAATGAACTCACCTCCATGCTTTTCTTGAATCTAACCACTGAGGCCTTGTCCAAGACTGTGGGGTCTCTAGTGACGACACTGAACATGCATCCTACAGATAAACTTGAGAACTGTATCTAGGTAAAGCCTGTAGGAAGAATTACCACGAAGAGCAAAAGATGTTTTGTGGAACATATAAAGTGGCCCATCTAGATCGACACTGACTACTTGGACTAGTTGAAGCTCTCAAAATCTCCCACAAAAGATCTTGAGACCTTCTGAAAGGAACAGCTAGGGCTTGGGACTATTTGCATGCAAGGCAGGCGCTCTACCACTGACCTCTGGCCCTTCTCTAGATAGGAGAAATAATGTGGATCGCATCAAATGCGTCCAAATGTCCTCCCAGGTGGAGACCTACAGTGACTGAGCAGGCTTTGCAGGGAGTAAATTCAAAACGAAGGCAAACAAATTGGTGAGAATCATTTCCAAGATTCAGGAATGAAGGACAGCATTATCTGGAAGAGGGCTTAATCTACACTGGAGGCCTGTTCATTGCCGAGCAGGGCCGGCCCTGACATTAGGCAGAGTGAAGCAGTCACCTCAGGCAGCAGATGCTGTGAGATGGCAGGAAAGTGTTGGAGGAGTGACCTGTGTGCCATCTGCCTTCAGGTATGGTGGAAGATGTTGTCCTATCATCAGTGTTAAGGCGGAATCATTTGCCAGTCCAGTCAGTTCTTGTGCATGGAGTAGGAGGGGGGGCGCTTTCTTGCCCTTTGGCTCAGGCAGTAGAGTGCCTTGGGCTGCCCCTGTTGCCGAGAGATCACTGCACCATTTTCCCCATAAACAAAAGCTGCGCAGTGGGCATGTGCAAAGGAATATAGCGTGGTATATGCCTTGCTTATCACACACAATGCAATGCAACACAACAAATTCATCTTGTTGCAATTGTGGGATCAGAAAGCAGAGACTGAAAGGTTACCAATAAAGGAGTGTTTCTGCATATGCGAATCAGGACATATTGAAGATCTTGTACATTATATCTTATATTGTCCATTATACAATTTGCCCAAGGCTAAATTTATTCTTTCTTTTCAGACAACCTTAGAAGGCCATACAGACGATTCTAAAATCAGATGGTGGTTGGCTGATGTGGATAAATCCATCCGCTATAGGATAGCCTTATTTGTGCTAGTTGCAAGAAAGATAAGAGCAGCCTTTCCAAACCATACCACTGTCAAATTTTAAGGGGCTAAACAGAAGGAATGTTTTTAAATTTTTACTATTTCATCTGAACTATTGTTTTATTGTACCAAATGTTTTTGCTCTATATTTGTGTGCTTTGTGTTTGTATTGTGATGGCCATTGGCTACAAACAATAAACGGAAAGAGAGAGAGAGAGAGAGAGAGAGCAACATGTGCAACAGCACTGCATGGGTTATTAAGAACCGCGCAGCTGTGCATGGTGATCAGTGCAATATTGAAAATAATTTCCCGCCCTCAGCAAAATCTCCCCTCCCACTGAAGATAAAGGTGACAGTTCATAAAACAAAAACAAAAATGACATCCATAAAAACAAAACAAAGCAGTTCCACACAGGACTACAACATAAAATGATTAGGATGCATGCTGATTCACAGGCCTTTAGGTGTGCATTTTAAAAAATTATTCATGACATTTCTATTCCACCCAAAAATGGAAGCCTAGCCTACAAAAAGCAAATGTCAGACGAACCACCCCAATCAAATAAGGATAGGAAATGAAGGGCAACCACACATTTCCTGTCTGCAAATGACTATTCCTGCCCAAAGTCAAAGGTGACTATTTGACTCCCACAAGGTACAATACCTGGGGGTCGGCAGAGAGCGAAACCAATTGTGCAAAGAGGAGAAGGGGCAGCGGATGTGGGGGGACGGGACTGCCGAACGGGTTTAAAGTACCTCCCACCAAGGTAGGCTACAAGACCATAAGGTCAGCAGGCCAAATTTGATCATGTGCCAGAATTTATACTGCGTGAAAGCCGCAACAAATAAAGAACCCATCATAATAGTGGCCTGGAAAAATCCAGGATATATGGGAGTATCAGCTTTGGGATTACTTTATGTGCCACCAGAGCTGAGGAAAACCCTAATGTAGATTATCCCTTGCTTAATATTTGACCACACAGTTCACACTGCATCTTAAATTTGTCTTAACTCTCCACCCCCCCCCCCCCATGGAGCAACTGGAAATGTAGCTTTCTAAAGGGAGTTCTCAGCAATGGATAATAGCAGCCCCTCTGTGATGGGATAAAGGTAAAGGCAGTGATGGCAGGGCCGTTGTACCCCAAATGGTGTATTGGTCTCACCAGCCCAAGGCCTGACCTCGTTGGGTTCCCATCTCATGGACAAGTGGTGAAGGACATGCAGCACCTAACATATCACCTTTTCTGGTCTCTTCTAGGAGTGTGGTCAAGGGTGCTGGAACCCCGGAATAGCATCACTGCTGTGCTTGGCAAAGATGTGGTTCTCCCCTGCTTCTACCAGGCTACGGAGGGCGGGACAGTGTTCCAGGTGACGTGGCTGAAGCAGGGGGACGACGGGCAGGGCGTGGAGCTAGCGGTACTGAATGTGGAGCACGGGACACACGTCCAGGACACCTACACAGGACGAGTGTTGCGGCAGTCACAAGGGTCCCTGAACGATGGCTCCATCCTGTTGAAGAACGCTGTGCAGGCCGACGAAGGAACCTACGAATGCCACCTCATTACCTTCCCTCTGGGCAGTTTTGAATCTAGTCTCACCCTCAAGGTCCTAGGTAAGCCATCACATTGAGGCCTAGGTCTTGCCGAGGTGGTAAATTTGTATTTGAGAGGACCGCTTCAGGCTACAGGTGGAGTGAATGCTCCTCCCCATATATATATCCCTTCACATAGAAAGCTAGCATATCAGGTACAAAGGCACCAACTTAGTCTTCTTGACATGCTAGTTTTCTACATGCAGGATTTTCTTTAAAAAGATTATTGTCTTGCATAGAGGAGCATTCAGTCATCCCCTGAAGGGGTGCAACCCAGGCACACGTTTATCACCTAAGTCTGAGAGTGAAATGAAAGCATGAAATGGTGTCTCTGTGCTTCAGGCTAAGCTGCCAGGTCTCCTAAGGATTTGACCAGGGATGCAAACGATGCTGCCCCCCACCCCGCTGCCCATGACCTGTCTGTCTCCCAGACCCCAAACAAAGCCACTCCTTTAAAAAATGGGGGTGGGGGGAGGAAACTAATATCTAGGAACAGGCTCTATGGTTTCTGCCATAGAGGAGAAATCTTGCTCCTAGAACGTCCCACAAAGCCGTGTTTGAAGGTTCCTGTCTACTTCCTGGGACACTGGAGCAATAGAGCAGAAACCATAGAGTCTGTTGTAGAGTGTGTCTTCTCTTTTTTTCTCTCTCTGTTGGGGTGGGGTGGAGAGGGGGCTTCAGTATTTTGATGCTGTTGTTGCCCCTCCCAATTATTTATTTATTTATTTTTCTTATTAATTTTATATTTATTATATTTCTATACTGCCCCATAGGCGAAGTTCTCCAAGTGGTTTACAAAGATTTTTTTTTAAAAAAAGAAAGATAAAATACAGTATACAGCGTGTAAAAGCCATTTACATAAAACACACAAACAAACAGTATACACAGAGAGACAACATCTCTCTAAAAACAACTTTGAGCAGCCAACCACAACCAGAGGCAGACCCAGGACCGATTAAAGGAAAGAGAAAGGTCGTAACTTGGCACCGAAAAGATAACAGTGTTGGCGCCAGGAGAGCCTCGTAGGGAAGATCATTCCACAGCGCGGGGGGGGGGGGTAACACACACCACGATATGGCCCCCAGGACCGAAAAGCTTGTGCACATTTGGATTAGACCATGAGATGGGGAGAGGGCCCTGGTAGAACTCTGTCCAGGGCAGGATTATGGACGGTGTTCTCATGGAGAACCATTCCCAGCCCAGGCAAGCCTATAAGGTCAATTTGCCGGCCATGGGGGAAGCCAAAGCAAAGCTCAAATTGGGCAGAGTCAGCGTTAGTGCTGGTGTGCGGCCCTGACGTCTTTGCCTGGACCCCATCCATACCCCCCCCCCCCCCCATTCACACAGAGGGAGCCAGCTGCGCTCCTCTGTCACCTTTCTGTACTGGGAAGGTGAGGGACGACACTGAGCCGCTCCCTCCAGGAGTCCTCAGGCTGCTCTTCCACCTTGTCCCTCTCCCCTTTCCCCAAGGGGGTAGGGGTGTCAGCTGCAGGGAGGGGGGCACTGTCATGGAGGCCTTCCGAGCCAGATGGGGAGGACCTGCGGGCCAAATTTGGCTCATGGGCTGGAGGCCTCTCACGCCTGTCCTAATGGAATAGCAGCCCCTACTCTCCCTTCCCCAAGCACATATGGGCACACTACTGCATGCCCAGCGACTACCTGGAATACCTGGTGCCACAGATACCAGTTTCCTGGCCTTTGTAAACACCTGTCTCACGGTAGGAGTGAAAACAGGTGTGGGCATCAGAAACATCAGAAAAGCGCATCTGGGTCAGACCAAAGACCCATCTTGTCCAGCATCCTGGTTCCTCCAGGAAGTCCAGAATTTTATCGACTGATTTAAAATCATATCTAGGAGGCCTTTAAGGGTGACCCCCCCCCATTTACCCAACCTCTGATACTGAGAAGTAGGCTGCCTTTCAGCCTACTTCTCCCGTGTTTCCCCACCACCTCTTCCACCATTTTTTCTTGCCACAAACAAGCCACAGATGTGCTGTCTGTTTGCTTGGTCTTTGTCCCCTTCTGTGGTTCCTTGAGGTTTGCAGGGAAGGTTAGTAGCATCTGGAGGAGCCAGATCAAGTCACACTAGGCAAGGTCAGAAGAAGCAGGCCAAGGTACAACAGACAACATCAAGGCAGAAGCCCTCTTAAGCTGGAGGGCACATGGAAACAGGGCCTTGTATAGGTCCAAGTGGTCCCTGCTGATCAGAAGTCTCTCCTTTTACAACAGTAGGAAGATGTCTCAGCAGAGAGCTCAACCTAACTAAAGAATTACTGACAAATCTGTAGCATAGGTAGCTCCACCCCTCCTGGAAAAGCTGACTGGATTGTTTAAAGGCCTGATTTTGCAGTGTTAGGCTTCTGTGGGCTGGGAAGATGGTGGTTCTGTCAGGGACTCATTCTCTGAGCCAGAGGATGATGGGGGTGCTGTGTCCTCTGACCAGGAAGACCCTGAATAAGATACTGTCTGTCCTACCCCTCATCTGAGTCCTCTACCACACACTGAAAGGTCTAAGGGCTGGAGGTCATGACAGCCTTAAAGCTGCAGTATTCATAGACAAGAGGTCTACAGGTGGCTGATAGCCATGACAGCCAAACTGAACCTGTTGCAAGAGAGAAGATAAACAGCAAGAGTATAAAAACATTAGAAGAGCCCTGCTGGATCAGACTAAGGGTCCATCTAGTCCAGCATTCTGTTCTCACAGTGACCGACTAGCTGTTGACCAGGAACCCACAAGCAGGACACGAATGCAACCGCACCCTCCTGCCCATGTTCCCCGGCAAATGGTGTACATAGGCTTACTAGGCCTATGGGTGGACTGTGGTCTTAAGGCTCCACTTGTGGACTTCCTGGAGGTATCTGGTTCTTGTGAGAAGCAGGATGTTGTGGTTGATGGGGTCTTGTCCAGATTCAGTTGGGCTCTTCCTATGTTCTTACGTGTTCCTTCCTGATAGTGTGTGAGCCAGTGACTTTCTCTTAGGAGTGTGCACCAGCCGCAAGATTTAGTTTGGACCCTGATTTGGTGATTCAGCAAACAGCCCTATTTGGCTTGAACCAATCTGGAGGCTGCCCACTTCAACTCAGGTCCGAATCTTGATTCAAAAATCCAGGTCTTCGTGCCTCTCTTTGACTATAATTGAAAATCATCAAATGGCTATAACTATTTTTCTGTTTGTCAGACTTGGATGAAATTTGGAGGCATAATAGTAGGCTGACCATATGAAAAGGAGGACAGGGCTCATGTAACTTTAACAGTTGTAGAGAAGAGGGAATTTCAGCTGGCGTCATTTGTATGCAATTCGTACCTGGTGAAATTCCCTCTTCATTACAACAGTTAAAGCTGCAGGGGTCCTGCCCTCTTTATTATCTGGTAACTCTAGTATAGTGCATGCAACTTTAATTGCTTTGTTGAAGAGGTGATTTCACCAGGTACTATTTGCATACAAATGACGCCAGCTGAAATTCCCTTTTCTCTGCAACTGTTAAAGTTACATGAGTCCTGTCCTCCTTTTCATATGGTCAGCCTACATAATAGTCCTTTCTGAGGGGATTATGTCTGCCCAATTTCAGATTAGTTGGCGCAGAGACATAATTATTTATTTTATACTCTGCCTTTCTACCAAGAAATGGCAATCAAGGTGGCTAACAAGAATAAAGGCCAACATTTGAGATGAAAACATAATTAAAACAATCATAAAACAAGTACATTAAAAGTACAATTAAAAAGCACAACAATTAAACAACCCAACAGACCAGCTTACATGCCAAAAGACCTGCTTGAATAAAAATGTCTTTGCCTGCTGGCAGAAGGAGAGGTTTATGCAAACCACATTTATATCTTGATTTTTTAAAAAAAAACACAGAACTGCCAATAACTTTTTTATTTTTTGCCAGAATGTGATAATATTTGCAGGGATAGTTGCCTCTTCTGAGGGAATCAAGCTTGCCAAGTTCCATAGGAATAGGTGACATTTTTATACCACTGAATATAATAAAATCTCTCAGCGGTTCACAATATTAAAATACAACATTAAAAACACAACATTAAAATGCAGCACTTAGATACAGCTTTAAAACAATTCAAAATTAGAGTAAAAGTCAAAGAGCAGTAAAACAGAGTGGCACAATTAATTTCCAAAGCAAGACCGTGCTTCCCATGACGGTGATGATGATGTGGACCACTGTTATGAAAATGACATGTAACATAGAGGTGGCCCTAGCTAAAATAAAAGCATGCAACATATCAGAAGGATAGGTGCACCATTTTTGCATGGAAAGTGAGTCTTCACATTTTGGAGTCAGGTGGTGGAGTGTGATTCACTTCCCCTTAGCCCCCTTCATAGGGGTATTGGCAATTTGAATGAAAATGGCATATGTCATAAGCAAGAAACCTGCAACATTTCAGAAGGATAGGTGCAAGGGCCAGGGAATTATGATGAATGGGAAATGGTTTTAGACCTTTCTGTTTTCTGTTCAGTTGGCATCAAAGTCATAGAAAGTGCAACAGGACGGGTGGGTGACACATGTGAATGAAGCCTACACTGGTGGAGGCAGAAAGACTTGAACATCCAGCATTTTCCAAACAAGCACCCAATGCTATACCCTCCTGGGCCTCACAGACTCCACCAAACCTCTTAAATTACCTGCTCCAAGGGGAGAAAACTTGCAAAGAGCTCTGAACACTAAAGCAGTCCTGTGATATATTACTTCAACATCCCTGCCCCAAAGCACTGGGATGGGAGAGCCTGATAAAATGATCCACTGTGATTAGAAACTAAAGCTGTCACTCACCAAACTCCACTCTTTCCCTCCTCAACTCCCCCACCATGGCATTTTCTTTGTATAGAAAGCTTGGGTTGAAATGTAGCGATGTCTCTGTTCTTTTAAATCCCAAACCTTCAGGAGTGTTCACATTCAGATCTGAACTACTTTGGAGGAGACCCACTTTGATTCGATCATCTCCCAGATCTGTCCAAGGTCCCCTCCACAAGGATTCGGTTTTGCGCCTGGTTAGGCGATTATGCGCACTATCGCTGAAGCGCCTTTATGCCTAATACCTCTGCATGAGAGGCGGCGACAAAAGGCGCTTCCCTCCCCTCCCCTTCCCTCCCCGCCGCTCCCCAGCTGGCTGGCTGGTAGGCTGTGGGCAGCAGGCGAGCGCTCCTTCTCCTCCTCGCCTTCCTTTACCCCCTTTTCTTCCTCCTCCTCCCGTGGGTGCCGAGCAGGAGGCGCCCCTCTTGCGGGGAAGGAGTCGCAGGCGGGCGGGCGCGGCTGCTTCGTCTCTGGGCTCCCGCCCGCCCGCCTGCGACTCCTTCCCCGCAAGCGCCTTTTGACAGCCTGATCCCCTCAGCAGGAGCCGGAGGACAGTGGAGAGAGAGGGGTGCGTGAGAGCTACTGGACGCTGCCAGGCACCTTTGGCTGCCTTGGAAATGTGGCTGCTTTCGTGACTGGAGGGAAACTGGCTGGCGACTGGGGGCTGAGGCGGTGGAGGAGGAGATGCAAACGGCAGTACCACTCGAGAGGGGATGGGAAGCTGCTGCCGCCGCTCCTCGCAAGTCGCGGTGGGCTCGAGCTGCCGAACTGTCCCTTCCGCTCGCCGGAGCAGCAGCCCCCTCCTCATGCTGCTCTGGCGAGCGGAAGGGACAGTTCGGCAGCTTGAGCCAGCCGCTACTTGCGAGGAGCGGCGGCAGCAGCAGCTTCCCATCAAAATGCGCTTTAATGGACGGAGCAAAAAAACCTCGCTATTTAACGCACATTCGATAATGCGCACAATCGGGGAGATAACGCGCCTCTACGCCCCATTTGCGCTCCGCTGGTGTAGAGGTAAATTTTTTAATGAGACTTCAAAGAGCATTAAACCTCTCTTGTAGAGGCACCCCAAATCAGCCTTAATTTGCTGGATTTGGGATTCAGCTGAATCCCATGCACACCCTGACTTGCTGTGATCACGTATTGCTATGAAGTATCCATAGAACGTGACCAGTTGTCGGTGGATTTGCCATTGAATTGGACTTCAGTGTGTGGACAACATACCCTTCCTCCTGATCATGAGCCAGTCCTTGGCCAAGTCCTCTGTGCCCAGTAACAATTCTGCCAAATGTGTTGTTCCCCTCCTCTAAGTCATGTTTGGGGTATTTCCTTCTCTTTCAGTGCCCCCGTTGCCGACCTTGAACCTGGGTCCCCCGCTGGAGGAAGGGCATGGCCGAACTCTGGCCGCCTCATGCACTGCGGAGGGGAACCCCATCCCCACGGTGACCTGGGAGACGGAAGTGCGTGGTGAAGCCAAGAGCCAGGAGTCCTCGCACCCCCGCTCGGCATCCGTCACCAGTGAATTCTATGTGGTACCCGGGCGGAGCATGCATGGCAAGGCCCTGACCTGCATTGTCTCCCACCCGGGGCTCCAGCACAAGAAGAGGATCACGCACACGCTCAACGTGGCATGTAGGTATCTTCTCTCTGTGCCGGCTTGGCCGTGCCCCACATGTCCTCCACAGGGAAGGTACAAGAAGGTCCAGAGGCCCCGAGTACGTGGGCTATGTGATACACAAAATGGCTGACTTCACATGCCCTCTCTCACACAGATCTATCGGATGCCTCAGTCTTGGGTCATGAGATGGAGGATGATTGGGCTGAAGGAAAGGAAGGGGCGTCCCTCAAGTGTCTTGGAGATGGGAACCCTCCGCCAACGTACAACTGGACTCGGTGAGCCGTTCATGATGGACTCAGCATTTCTTCCTTGCATGCTGGGAAGTCTTGGTGGGGCAGACCAAAGAGGGACATCACTTTCTAAAAGGGGAAGGGGCCTGCAGCACCAGGAGAAGCATGGTGTCATGATTCAAGTGTCTTCCTGGGACCAGGGAGCCCCAGGTTCAAATCTAGCCATGAAGAGTGACCTTGGGACAATCACTCCTGCTCAGCCTCTCAGGATAAAGTGTGTAAGTGTGTGTGTGTGTGTGTGTGTGTGTGTGTGTGTGTGTGTGTGAGAAACCAATCCCGGGGGCCTGGGTGGAATAGTAAGAAGTAAAACTAAAAGCTAATAGACTGAATATCCTCCCTTTCCATTCCAGGAAAAAATGATATGTCCATGCGCATGCACCAGACCAAAGATATATCCCTTCCCCACTCTGAGATTTAGCTCCAGAGACCCTGGAGGGGTGGGGTGGGGTGGAAGTGAATCCCAAAGGTCAGTGTTTGCAACTTCCAATCCTAGCGTTTTAACGAGGCACTCCCCAAACACAAAAACCGAGACAAAATGGAGGCAGTGATTTACCAGGAACAGGGTGGGACCACCGATGCTGAGTAGGAAAACCTGGGACATATTGGGAGGACGGCTTCCAGGGAGTTTCTCCACCATTTCTTGATGAAGGACCCCACTGTGTTCCCTAGAACAGTAGCGAGCAGAAGGCAAATCTATTGAAAGATCTACTGGTAGATCTCCAGATGATTCACAGGAGTAGATCAGCAAGAGTTTCTGACTTCTGATATTTTAGCAATTGCGAAAAGTAAAGGCCTCTTTCCCTCCTTAATTCGGATGCTAATCAAGAAAGGTGGTGTGTGTGTGTGTGTGTGTGTGTGTGTGTGTGTGTGTGTGTAGATTTATGTATGAAAGGATGTGTGTGCATGCTCCAGTTCTGTAAACAAATTCCCGAGCTGAGCATGTGCTCAGAGGCACTCTTGCTCTGCAATTCCATGCCCACCTTCCAGAGCAACTGTTTGGCTCTGTATGGGGATTTGCAATGTATATCCACCAGCCTAAAGTATGCCAGCCCCTGCCCTGCACTTGAAAACCACTGGCCTAGGAGAACAAGGATGAAGAGGGAGGGAAAGGGGAAAGCAGCTAAGCTAAGGGTGACCATACAGAAAGGAGGACAGGGCTTCTGTATCTTTAACGGTTGTATTGGAAGGGGAATTTCAGCAGATGTCATTTGTATGCATGCAGCACCTGGGGAAATTCCCTCTTCATCACAACTGTTAAAGCTGCAGGAGCCCTGCCAAGAGTGACCAGATACAAAAGAGGGTGGGGTTCCTGCAGCTTTTTAACAGTTGTGATGAAGGGGGAATTTCACCAGGTGCTGCATGCATACAAAGGACATTTCCTGAAATTCCCTTTTCAATGCAACTGTTAAAGATACAGGAGCCAATCCTCCTTTCCATAGGGTCACCCTAGCTAAGGGGCAGGGCCCCTGCTTTGCCAGCAGAAGGTCCCAGGTTCAATTCCCAGCATCTCCCCTTTCAAAGGAGGGCCAGGTAGTAGGTGATTGAGAAGACCCATCTCTGCCTAGAACTGTGCCAGATGAGTTGGACAAATGCCTGGGCTGGTATAGGGCTCCATCACGCCTATTCCCCCTCCCCCCCTTTGCCTCTGTGTTTTTTTACCTCCATTTCATAAGCGGGTCAAGCTAATGGTCCCTTGCACATGGGTTTGTGGTATTGCGCTGCACCGTGAAACCTCCCTTTAGCTTGTTTGCTCTTCCACTGCATCCTGCCCCTTCTCTCAAAGCACACGCCGCCAACAAAGGAAATAGCGAGAGGACAGCAATAAACGGAGGCTTAAGGGTGCATTAAATCCACTTGGGGAAAATAATCCAGACGGAGGAAAAGAGGCGAGATGGGTGCAGGACAGGGATGGCGTCATGTGAGTCCCGTGCTGCAAAACCAGATACCAGACATAGTGAGAGCGCGTTAAACCGCTGGTGTGATGGAGCTCTAAGGTCGCTTCCTCAGCAGGGATTCATTTCCTAAGGAAGATTGCAAAACCAGCTGAGGGAGGCCAGATGTTCCTTCACATGGGGCGAAGGGAGGAAAAACCTTGCTCAGGGTTGCCCTGGGTAAGAGTCTGCCTGGGGAGCGGGGCCATTCCTTCAGCTCTTCCGCCTGCGCCTTTGGGGCAAACTCTGCTGGCGGATCGTACCGCCGGCCCCCATTCTTCCTCCGTCTGCCCCATGGGCAATCCCTCAGCCGCGGGACGGTTTCATGGGATGCAGATCCTGGATTGCACCACTGGAATCTCTGACGGCTTGGCATTTCCTGGCGTCAGCTTTGGATGCCTGCCCAGCACCCGCTGCGACGCATTGCGTGGCATCCCGTAAACAGCTGGCAACGTTGCCTGCCGGTGGTCCCTCTCCTTGCCCTGTCCTGTGGTCCTGGGCACTGCAAGTCTTTTGGGAAGGTGGGGGCAGCCCAGCGACGTGCAGCCACTCTTCCCACCCTTTGGCCGCCGCCAAAGGCTCCCACGGATCCCATTCAAAGAGGAGGCTGATCCTCCGTAAACACTTATTCATCACCCAGCAATACCTGCCTGTCTCTCAAGCCATTTTGTGCTTGAAGGGACCAGCTGGGACTTGCTGTGGGTTTCGGGGAAGCAGCCTCGGGCCAAAAATGCACCTCGTAGCCTGTTGTGGTGAGCAAAGAAAAACAGCCAAGTCAGCGGGGCTGGGGCCTGATGGGGTGGGAGTGGGCAGGCAGGCATGCAGGCAGGCATGAGATCCTCTGCAGGTCTGCCTGCCCTCTTCGAGATAAGAGTTGTCGAGCTGAGGACGAGGTGCAAAGAGGAGGGAACTCCGTGCACGGTGCCCCGTTTGCTGAGCTGACGGATGGTTATTGGTGTGCTCAGAACGTCATCGACCCGGCTTGCTGGCAGAAGACGAGGAGGTGATGCCGCTGTCACTGTCACTTTTTGTAAGACTTCCCCCCACCCCCAACCAGAAGATTCGACCCTTTAGAGGGAGGATCTCTGCATGCTGAGAATGGCACTCAACCCTGATTTATTTAAAGCTGCTTCCCACCAGAGGGGGAAAGTATTTTGCACATGCTTATTGGAACTCTGCCCTGAATCACTGATGCCTTTAAATGCTGCTTTTCGCAGGAGGGATGGCACTTGCTCCAGGCATGTGATTCATTGGTCTGTGTTTTCTAAAGGTGTTTGCTAACCACAGGGGAAAGGCATTTTGCACATGCTCAGGGATACTGTGTCCTTTTGAGGGGGAGAAACACTCCTTTATTTCACTTAGGAAAAAGGCTCTCTGTGTGTGCTTAGAGGCACACCATCTAAGCTGCCAGAGTTTTTGAAAAAAATCCCCCCCAACATCTCCTTGAGTCATTCCTTCCTGCCCCAGGACAGTTTTTGGGGGTGGGGGATGATGCACAAAGTCAATTGCAAACAGGCCCTTACAATTCACAGGAAAATAATGAAGGGGAAGGTGGCCTGGCTCATATAACACCAGCCTGTGTCAAAAAGGTCTGCATTCTGCAACCTGGATATAATAAGGAAATGGGTAGAATTCTTTTGCATAATTTATCCTACTTCTGGGGAGGAACCTGGAGCTCTCTGCAGGGGAAGAGCTATAGCTCAGTGGTAGAGCCCCTGCTTTGCATGCAGCATGCAGAAGGTCACAGGTTCGATCCCTGGTGTCTCCAGTTAGGCCTGGGAAGCCTGAAACCCTGGAGATCCATGGCTGCCTGTCAGCGTTGACAATGCTAAGCTAAATGGATCCAGGATAAGGCACTTTCCTATGTAGGGCACTATCCCCTGGGCTCTCTAGGTAGGGGCTAGGAAAGAATCCTGTCTGAAGCGCTGGAGAGCAGCTTCTGCTGCCAATCAGTGTTGACAATACTGAGCTACATGGACCAATGATCTGACTACATGAATGATTTATTGCACACTCATGATTAGCCACTCACAGAAGTTTGCAGGTCCTTTACATAACACAGTAAACTTCCAGGAACTCTCCCACACTTTTCCCTAGCAACCTTGTTTTTTTGTGTTTTTTAATGGCAATAATGCAGTATTTAAAATAATCATGTCAGTAATTCTGCCACTAGATGGCTCTGTTTTATTGAACTTTATGGAGCATTGCCCAGAGGGGAAGTTTTCAATGACAAGCCATGTAGTCGGTGTTGGTCGCCGTCTAAAGGAGCCTATAGTGAACGTGGAAAGCCCCAAGGAAAGAAAAGGCCTGATAAGGCTGCAGGCTTTTCCCTTACTGTAGACACACCCTCAGTCTAAGGCAGATTCCTGTGTTCCACCCTCTAGCAAGTCTACCTGCCGTTCACCAGCCTTTTTCTGCCTTCTGAGATTTCAAGCACATCCTCACAGCCTTGAGGGCTTCAAATATGGGCTTCTTCTTTAAAATGAAAGCTGACATCCTCTTTGCCCAGTCCCCGTTCTTTTTCTGCACTTTTTTGGGCTGTGGCGCCAATCCAGCCCTGAGTGCAATCCATCCCTAATATCCTCTTCTAAGGGGGCTTCCAGACAAGGCCGTTGTGGCTGTTGCCTCGCCTCATTAATGGACATTTTTAGTGGGTGGCGAGTTTCAGATGACGCCTTTTCCCATTGGTAGCCATCCCATGTTTTCCCTCCACGACTCTCTTTTTTCTTACTGGTAGAAGGCCATGAAGGGACACGCACAAAAAGACAAAACAGCTGCATGGTGCCTTCTGATTGGTGGCGCTCGAAGCCCCCCCCCCCCGGTCTGGAAGCCTCCTTAACGGCTCAGACAAGCAACCCTCCTCCTGTAGACATGCGAGCAGGGGACGCATGCCAGTGAAGGGAAGGCCCTCAGAAGCAGAAATCTCCCGCTCATGGGTGTGTTGCTGCTGCGGAATCGCCGTGGAAGCCATCCTCTTCTCAGAAGCTGTTGCCTCTGCATGGAAGTGCCCCGTCGGAAGACCCTTAAACTGGGTTGTTCGTCATCTGGGCTGGACTCATGGGTCGGCCTGGTCGGGCGCCTGCCGAGGGGCTGCACCGCCACTGGAGCCCACTGGCGAGAGCCCCCTGGACCCGCTCCTCCTCTTCGACTGCCTCTCGCTCCGGCCCAGGCAACGGTGGTGACAAGGAGGAGGCGCGGCAGATGCCAAGGACCATTTGCTCGCTGACTGTCGAGCAAGCAAGTGGCGGCCATGATGAGCAAGAGGAGGGTGACCATGGGGGTGAGGAGGGAGGGAGCCCTTGAGAAGAGCCCTCCAAAACCCAACGGCCCAGGCTTCCCCACAACTCCGGGGATTGTAAGTCTGCCTCTGGTCAAAGGATTTTAGCACAAGCACCTCAGCATTTCCCCCCATGATGACCCCAGTATTTTGGGGAGAGGGCGAGACAGCCAGTTTATGGCTGGGTACAAATGCAGTTGAGACGAGGGATGCTGATAAAAAGCAGGCCCATGGACCATGCGGTGTGCAGCAAAGCCAGCAGGAGGCAGATTCTCGGCTTCAAAAGTGGGCCAAAGAGGGCTGTGTGAATCTGCTCTGAGGTCACGGAGGTGCAGGAGGGCTACACCCAATTGGGCGACAAAGCTTTGGCAGTGAAAAAGGGGAGCCCTCGTTGAGCCTGGGCACGCCTCCAACCCATCGCCTACGTGCAGATCTAGCAAAAGTGATGGCAAAGGTGTAGGAGATTCTTGCGCAGATAGGATGCAGGGTTTGGCCCTGGAACATGTTTTTTTCACCACCGAGCATGTGCAAAGCGCTTTTCTCCTCCCCTGATGAGTGAGCACAGCCAGCTGTAAAACATCTGCCATTAAGGGCATGGGTCATAACCGCTGCCTAGGGTGACGTGAGGGGCTTGAAACATGTGCTAGAGCTGACCGCAGTGTGTCAGGGGCAGTGTCAGCCCTTTCATGACACATGTGTGTGTGCACACTTGATCATGTGCTTGTATGCAGAGCTGCATGCTTCCAAATTCTTATGTCCTGATGGTTTTGCAAGTTGTACCTGTAATCTCTGCCAAAGATATGTGTCTGTGTGAGTGTGTGTTTATACGGGCATTTGTATTTATTAGTTTTTTGCAGGGGGAAATTATATATGAAGTAGAGATATGAAATTTACTTGTTTATAGTGGCTAATAGTATCCATCTTGAGCTGGACTACTTCCACTTCGAACCTTTCCTCTGAAGAGAACACACAGGGTAGCCTTAGAGGAGCCCTTGTTCTCTCGGCCTCAGCTTCTCCAACTGTAAGACAGGAATCAAAATATCCGCCTGATGTGAAGATCTCAAGAGTAGGGTGGCCATATGGAAAGGAGGACCAGGCTCCTGTATCTTTAACAGTTGCATAGAAAAGGGAATTTCAGCAGGTGTCCTTTGTACGCATGCAGTACCTGGTGAAATTCCTTCTTCATCACAACAGTTAAAGCTGCAGGAGCAATACTAGAGTGACCAGATACAAAAGAGGGCAGGGCTCCTGTCCTCCTTTCCATAGGGTCACCCTAATCTTGAGCAGCTAAGAAACATAGCTACATAAATAAGAAGTTTTGCGATCTGGAAATGTTGATGTATGCGTGTTTATGGGTAGGAGGGTCTCCCATTTCTGTGTCGGAGGTATGTGCGGCACATTTCCCCCCATTTTTTTTAAACAAGCGGACAGGTGTTTCCCCATAAAATTGTGCATGTGTGTATGTTAGGGGTGTGTGTGTGTGTGTGTGTGTGTGTGGAGGGGTGGGGTGCTCTTGCCCTTGCTAAGCGGCTCAGACGCTAGTTGAATTGGTGCAGAGTTTGGGGCGGTGTCTGAACACGCTCCGGCACTGGTTCAGCTATGCAACACACCGTGGGAAAAGGGAAGGGATCTCTTTGATTTCAGCACCTTTTGTTCATGATGTCATGGCTGGCCCCGCCCTCCTCTTCTCTCCCCCCCCCCCCCATCTTCCCTAAACTCTCTCACGAGCCTGGACACGTCCTTGGGGTGGGGAGGCAGCCGAAAGGGCAGGAGAGCAGGGAAAGAGAGAGGAGCACAACCTCTCATCTTGTCCAGGAGGCTCCAACCTTTCGACTGCATGGCTGCTTCCGGGTGACGCCCCTCCGTCTGGCCAAAGTAGGAGACCCTCTGATTTTTCGCAGTCGAACATTTAGGGGCACACTTGTAATACCCCAATTCTCATGCTAAGGGCCACTGCTCTGCCTCAGTTGGAGCTGCAATCCCCGGGCACACACTTCCCTGGGAGTAAGCCCCATGGGATTGCAATGTGTTACACCTCGCTGGAGACTCTCTTCTCTCACTCTGCGACAGACCATCCTCCTCCACAACCTTTCCCCCAGCTGGCATCCTCCAGATGTGTAGTCCACCACATCTGGAGGACGCCAATTTGGGAAAGGCTGGGTTCAAGATGAGCTAGAAAAACATAATTCCCTGCCATCTGCATCCACTCTTTGCAATGAGCCTCTCCCAACAGGCTGTGTGCTTCAGAAGCACTATTGCATTCATGTGTGCGCATCATGTACGTTTGTGTCCGTTAAGATGCATCCATTGCCCTTCAGAGGTGTGACGTCCAGATATCCTGGGTTGTGGGTTGGAGAAATCTGTTTGTGGGTGGGTTCAATGGGTTTTCCTAGGCTTCCCCCCCTTCATTTCTATTCCCACTGTGAACCAAACTCAGCAGGAATCAAGCAATTTGCACGTTATGGCTGAATTTACATAATTTATGCAAATTCAAGTTAATTTGCTCAAATTACTCAGAAATGTGTGCAAACTGCAGAACCTTGGGAAACAGCTCACAAAGCAAGTTGTACACGCTACAGAACTCTGTTGAGCCAAAAAAGGACTGGATTTCGCAGCAATGGACATCCCTAGGTGTGGGTTGCTGAACTGTCAGCAAGAGAAACCCGCCCTACCAAAATTTTATGAAGACATTCCTAGAAGAGCCAAAAATAAGGATAGTAATTTACCAGCGAAAGGACCTAGGAAATAGGGCACAGGCAGCTAGAACGAGGAGAGGGGTGATTGAATGGCATGATGTCCTACCAGGGCAGAGGTGGGCAGAAGATAGATCTCCAGATGTTTTGCAGTTGAACACTCAGATTCTCCAGCCAGCATGGCCAGGAATGCTGGAAGTGGGAAGTCCAAAACATCTGCCGGCCTCAAGTGGTCCTGCTGATGTGAGCCCCATTCTGTGTGAGCGGCTCATCTTCACTCCCCAGCTGCCTCCAGCCTGCCTTGTTTCCTGCAACCCCCTTTTTTCCAGATCTTTCCCATCCCCTATAACTTGTAGTCATTTGGTTGCTGGATCGAAACCTGAGAAATTACAAGCCCAACTCTTGATTCTGGCAGCATTGGTCAGGTGGTTTGCCGTTTGGGTCGCCCACTTTTTTACTTGCCACTATTCCTGTGCACTTAATAGTAGCTTGACACAGACAGAAATTTAACAGGTGAAGCTTTCCCCCACCACTCTAACTCCGTGACAGGAAATAGCCGGATCAGCTTAATTTCTGCAACTGAGGCCTCTGTTAAAGGCGTAGGAGCAGGGATGATTAAAAAGGTGACAACCTGATGACCAATCCAATGCAACATCATCCCTGATTAAACTCTTCTTCCCTTTGGTTTTTGAGGCGCGTTCCATGTCACCGAGGGAATTGTCCTTGCAATGAGAGATGTTGCTTCTTTAGAGTTCACATCACTTAGGAAACAAACAAACAAACAAAATGTCACCATGGCCGTGCACGGAGGAAATGGGTCGAGGCAAGAGAGGTTTCTCCCCCCACCCTAATGATGCTAGAACTTGAGGTCATCCAGTGAAAAGGATAGTCAGTGGGTTTAGGACAGACTCAGCAAAGGCAATCCCTCCCTTGGTGCTGCTGTGGTCAAGTGACGGAGCAGGATTGCATCCATGTGCCTCTGCGGGAAATCACAGCACCGGACACCTCTGTGATGGAGTCAGAGCTGCATAATTCCAGCTGGAAATCAGGAAAAACTTCCTGACTGTTAGACAGTATGACAAAACATCAGGAAAAAAACATCCTGCCCTGTTAGAGCAGCACGACAATGGAACCCATGGCCTAGGATGCCTTAAGGTAGATTCCTGCATTGAGCAGGGGATTGGACTCCCTTCCAGCTCAATTATTCTATGATTCTCTGAGAATTTAAGTGAGGCAGTTGAGTGCCAGGGGTTGGCGACAGTGCCGCTGTGTCTGAAGAGCCTGCGAGTTCCCCTTTGTGCCTTCCTTTTCCTTTCTCACCTTGTCTACTTTCTGCCCAGGCTCAACGATCCTCTCCCCAGCGGAGTGAAGGTCAGGGGAGACACCCTGCTCTTCCAGAAACCCCTCAGCTTGGAGGATGGCGGCGTCTATGTTTGCCACGTGGCCAACAGCTTTGCGAGCAAGGAGGTCAAGGCCACCGTCAACATAAAAGGTATAATTCCGATGTGTTGTCCATGTTGTTGTTTGGTGCACCAAATGGGAGCAGATTGTGATTTGCATCCTCCCACTAACATCTGAATGGAGACTTCTCCATTCCCCATCCTGGTGCTCTCTCCATATGTTGGACGAAAATTCCCAGAATCCCAGGATTCTTGGAGTTGTTATCCAATGCATGAGGAAGGCAGCAGGTTGGAGTAGCTTGGGATACTGTTAAAAACACATAAATACATATCTGGGCCTGATGCATTTGACAGGTTTGCTGGCTGATGAATCCAGTTCTGGTTCATTGGTCTGTCATCCTTCCCTCATGGTTCAGGTATGCTGCCTGCTCTTTTAAATGCTCAATCATCCCAAAGTGCAGGACATGGAATAATTTGAATTACTTGAAGCCAGATTCCAGCTGGACATCAGGAAAAACTTCCTGACTGTTAGAGTAGTATGACACTGCAAACAATGACCTAAGGAGGTCGTGGGCTCTCCCACACTAAAGGCAGCCATCTGTCAGGCATGCTTTAAGGTGGATTCTTGCATTGAGTAGGGGGCTGGACTCGATGGCTTTATAGGCCCCTTTCAACTCAACTATTCTATGCTTCTAAGTGCCACATATATATCTATTCAACTAAATCTACCCTCATTTTAATTTTTGTTTTAAAAGTAGAATCTTTTTTTTTTATGTTGAAAAGGTACTCCATGGAGAGGGGTCGTGACGGTACCAGTGCTTACCAATCAGCACTATGTCCACAGGCAGTTTCTGCTGTCATCATAAGCACTTGAGAAGAGCTGTGCTGTATCAAACCCGGTGCCCATTGAGTCAAGTATTTTGTTCCCACAGTGGCCAACCAAATGCCCCAATGCCCATACGCCGGGCAAGAGTGCAACAGCATCCTCTCATTTGTGCTCCCAAAGCAACTGGGAAACAGAGGCATATTGCCTCTGATACTGGGGGCAATATATAGCCATCATAACTAGTAGCCACTTAGATGTAGGATAGGCTCTGAGTTGAGAAAAATATGGAAAAATGCAAAAGGGTTATGAGTAGAAAATCCGTCCGTGAATGAGGAAATCCAAGGGCAATCTAGAAACCTTGTCTAGAAGTAGCCTTCTTAAATTGTCCAAGTTGGTGGCCATTGCCCAGGATTGATTGATTACATTTCTATGCCATTCATTAGCCAAAGCTCTCTGGACAGTTTACAAGACTATGCTTAAAGCCATTAAAACATACATCTCCTCTCCTCGACCCTTAGTGGGAAGAAGAGTGGGTTCAATGCACGCTCCCTCCTGTTTTATACTCCCAATCCTGCATGGTTAAAATTAGGGAAGTCCCTTTTGGCACTGGTACGGGTACATAAAGTTTCAGTTTGGAAGGCAACACATACAGCCTTTTCCTCTCTTGGAATCAGTCAGGAGACAGACTCCTTTGTTGTCTTTTTTTCTGACTGAAAAAGATCCCAAATGCATTGGCCTTTCTTCACAGGAGCGGTGCTCCTTCTGCACCTCTCCAGTAATGACATAATGATCTGGAGGTGAGAGAGGGACTTCTTGGTGGCTGCCTCTTGGCCCTGGAACTCCCTGCCAAGGGAGGCCAGGTTGACTCCCTCTTTACTGTCCTTCCCCCAGGAGGCAAATATGTTTTTTCTTGGGTTAGGTACTGTTTTTATCCTTTTATTGTTGTGTTTTTCATTTGCTTCATAGTTCTTTTAATTCTGTTTTCATTTTACATTTTGGCTTTTACTGTGGTTAGACCCCTGGAGTGCCATTTCCCGTTAGAAGGATGGGGTATAAATCAAAGGAAATAATAAATTCAGACCGGTGTTTAGGGGGAGCTGGTGCTTTGATACTGTGGGAGCAGGGGGTGGGGGAAGCAGTTGGAGGACTCTTCCCGAACGCAAGGGGAGAGGCCCGAAGCGGCTGACGTCATGGCACCCACCTCCTTTCCCTTTCCCTCTCCAACAGGGAACCCCACCAAGCAAGTGGACGTGGTCTCCGTCTCCATGATCGGGGCAGGCCTCATTTCCGTTGTGCTGCTGAGCCTTCTGGTCGTGGTGGTCGTCCTCATGACCTGCTACCACAAGCGGAAAACCAAGCGCATCACAGAGAAATAGTAAGCTGCGGGGCTGGCCAGGCTGCACCACTTCACGGGGATACATGATTATTCCGGCCTCGTTATTATCATGCCACCTTTCCTGATGTGATCCTTGTGGTCACCTTGGACCTCTCTATGCAAAGATGGAACCTGGACCACCCAAATTCCCCCCCCTCATCATCCCCCCCCCCACCGCTCGCATTGGTCTTGGGAGGCTCCGACCCCTGAGAGCCATAGGGTGAGGCCTAGTGGGATGGATGTGGACTCATGATGCCATGGCGGTGTGGAGGAGGATGGCGTGGGGTGACTCAAGGGGAGAATTCTGGCTGTGTGCGTCTCCGCGGGGTGAGGGCCTGATGGGAACAATCGAGCCGAGAAATTATCTCCTCCCCCTTGATTCTGGCTTCTCGCCCTAAAATTTAGGGCAACCCTAGGGAAAGGAGGACAGGGCTTCTGTATCTTTAACAGTTGTGCAGAAAAGGGAATTTCAGCAGGGGTCACTTGTATGCATACAGCACCTGGTGAAATGCCCTCTTCATCACAACATTTAAAGCTGCAGGAGCTATACTAGAGTGACCAGATACAAAAAAGGGCAGGGCTCCTGCAGCTTGAACTGTTGTAATGAAGAGGGCATTTCACCAGGTGCTGCATGCATACAAGTGACACCTGCTGAAATTCACTTTTTTAATACAACTGTTAAAGATATAGGAGCCCTGTCCTCCTTTCCACAGGGTCACCCAATTTTAGTCCAAGGGTGTAAAATTTATTTCGGCCAGAGGGACGGATTCCATTTCAGAAAAGCTCTCAGGGGCCACATTCCAATGGTGGGTGGGGCCAAAGGCAAAAGGGACGTGGCCAAAAATACACACAAAGAAAGAAAAAGAAAAAAAGATACCAGCCTATTTTAAATGTGATGCTCTTACTGCCAGAAAGTAAGCCTTGGGAAAAGGCATTCGACATTTTAACATATGGGGTAAATGCAAAAAAAAGCCACGAAACAGCCAAACCACTGGCAGTCGAGGGAAAGGGGTGGGTGGGGCCAGGGAAGTGGGCATGGTCATCTGGGAATCTCAGGAGGCTGGATTTGGCCCCCTGGCCTGAGGTTTTGCACTCATATCTTTGGGCCTCTTTCCCCTGGAAAGGCCCCAAAGCCAAGCGCCCTTGGCCCCCGCCTGAGACCTGGCCACGTGCACCCTGGTGCCCAGCGGACTGTTCCTGCCAGGCTCAGGGCAAGTCCTCAGCACCATTCTCCTTCTCCCCGGCAGTGAAGAGGAGCTGACCTTGACGCGGGAGAACTCGATCCGGCGCCTGCATTCAAGCCACAGTACGGACACCCGGAACCAGGTGAGGGCTGAGGGGAGCGCTTTGGGCTGGCTGGGCAGAGCAAGAGGGTGGGGAAAGAGTGAGGAATGGGTTTTGTAATGGCGGGGGAGGGGGAAAGGAGCCCCCCCTCTTTTCCATCATATTAAGCAAATAAGAACAGCCTTGCTGGATTCAGCCATCTAAAGTCCAGAATTCTGTCACCGCCAGCAGTGGTCAGCAACCAAGTGCCCTGAGCAATCGACAAGCAAGGCCTCAAGGCTGTGGCCCCTTCCCAGTGTTGCCTCTAGCATCTGGTATTAACTAGGAGGTAGACTGGTGCTGAATGTGGAGGCTCCATTGCACTGCCAGGCCAGGGTCTCTTTCTTCTTCCCTTTATCTGCCTCTACTCCTCCTTTGCGGTTACTGCCGAGCCCAGCCAGGGAATACCTTGAGCACCCCCTAGAGGGAGGAAGTGGAAAAGCACATACAAACATGCTTGAAGGTGGATTCCTGCATTGAGCAGGGGGTTGGACTCGATGTCCTTATAGGCCCCTTCCAACTCTACTATTCTATGATTCTATGAACAAGTAGCTGCAAACTTGTAAAACGAGAGGCACCAGGCTTTACTTTTAGGGCAGCCTGGTGCCCTCCAGATGTGTTGAACTCCCATCATCCCAATCTAGCAGGCATATGAAAGGTTCAGTCCCTGGCAGCATTTCCCATTAAGAAAAGGATCAGGTTGCAGATAATGGAAAAACCCTCCTGGAGCGCTATGGCCAGACGAGAGTAAACGGAACAGGGGCATCGCTAGGCACTCAAAAGATTCGGGGCCCAGATGCATAAGACACAAGCCTGTGTCACACCGATATATGCACATTTATGTCTGTATATGCAAATTTTGAGATAGTTACTAAGTTTTATGTAAATTTCATGGAAGGCAGAGCCAGCTAATGAAGTCCCCATCCAAATCACCCCAAATAAAAGCTTCTTTGGCACCAAGGGACGTGTATTCATAAATTTAAATGCCGCATTGTGGAAGATTTTAGGAAGGTCACAGTTTCCAGGGAGGGTGAACTAGGGTGACCATATGGAAAAGAGGACAGGGCTCCTGTATCTTTAACAGTTGCATAGAAAAGGGAATGTCAGCAGGTGTCCTTTGTAGGCATGCAGCACCTGGTGAAATTCCCTCTTCATCACAACAGCTCAAGTTGCAGGAACCCTGCCCTCTTTTGTATCTGGTCACCCTAGTATAGCTCCTGCAGCTTTGAGCCTCATTGACCCTGTTCAGACAGCACACTAAGCCAGGGTATTTAAGCATTTTGAGCTAAACATGATGGCTTATTGTGTTGTGTGAACCATTCCTAACCGTGGTGGCTACGTAACCATGGTTTAAACATGCTCACTAACCATTTGCTGCAAGATGGTTAGTGGCCTAACCATGGCATAGTGTGTTGTCTGAATAGGCCCATTGTTATGTTGGGGGTTGATCGGGGGGGGGGGGGAGGGATTGTAACACCAGGGGAAGGAGAGGATTAACTCTTTTCTCCACAGCTGTGACCTCTCTAAAATGCCCTGCTCCCAGCAATTAGGCTTAGAAAAAAGCACACACCTTCATTTGGCTCCAGTGGACACTCAGTGCTTTCGAAAATGGAGCCTAGAAAACAGATCCGGTGCCAGGAGCCCATTGCTCTTGGTTCCAGGCCTGGCAGCTCCCCTGCTCAACCGTTCTTTATTTCATTACATTCATATCCTGCTTCATTTACTGCCACCAAGGAGTTGAAGGCAGCACTCATGGTCCTCCTCCTTTTCATTTCATCCTCACACCAACCCTGCGAGGTAGGTTTGACTGAGAGAGAGGGTCTGGCCCAATGTGGGAGGCCGCGTGACACAGAACAGCCTGCTTTAGCTTCTTGTTCCCATCTCCCTTCCCCTCTTCCCACACTCTTTTGCTGTTCAGACTGAAGAAAACCTTCCCCTGAGGTCTGAGAGCCGGCAGGGCAGCTACCGCGGTGACAGCCTGTGCCGGGAGAGCCTGCAAGCGGACAGCCTGTGCCGGGTGAGCCGGCAGGGCAGTTTCCGGGCAGACAGCCTGCGCGAAACCAGCCTCTGCTCGATCATGGTGAGTTCCTGGCTCAGTGGGGTTGGGTAGCCGGTGCACCTCCATGTTGATGGAAATGACTTAGCTTTTCTGCCAAATGCTAAAAAGGCAGTTAGCAGAGAAGAAAAGGCAGGAGAGTATGAGCATTTACCAGTCCCACATGCGCACAAGGCTAAAACAAACAAACAGGAGACCTTTAGCGAAGAAAAGGTAAAAGGGTTTTCTTTGTGTCTCCCCCAGTCTGCCTCTGTTTCAAAAGTCCCTCTTTCGTTCCCATACACCACTCTTTACCAACCTGGCACCCTCCAGATGTGCTAGACTACAGCCGGATTTTCCTGGGTACAACTCCCAGGTACCTGGTTGGAGAACATTGCCCGACACACATGATGTGCAAGCACCCCCCCCAAATTACATCACTCTGAGCAGGGAAGGGGGAAGGTGTGCCATCTACTGCCTGGCTCTCTGATGGGGTTCACATTCCTAAGGAGTTTCTGTTCCTTCCTGGACACTTGGCTCCTGTTAAGAGATATCAGCTGGAATATCTTGGGCTATCTCAGCTACGGATGCATGATGCTCAAGGTTTCATCCCTTTTAAGCCCAATGGGATTTCACAGAGCTTCCATTTTGATAAACAGCAGTGGACTGCAGCAGGTTTCCCCCACCCCCAGATTTTGGAAATGTTCTGCACATACTTTTTTCTGGTCCCATGATTTGCGCATCTGGTGATTGCACAATTTGTATCTTTCCCACCCCTCACAGGCTTTAAATTTGCACAAATTTGGTCGTAATGTTTTTAATTCCCCGCCCCCTCCATTTGACCTTATGCAGGTGCACATGATTGCAAGATCACCTGCCAGTCAAAAGCATATTCCCCTCTTATCAATATCCTTGTTAGTTTCATCCACTCCAAACATTACCTGGCTTTTATGCCCTCAAAGAACTTGTCAGTTTCATTCTCCACTTTGGTGCCTTTCCCCCAACCTTCATTCAGGAAGTGCCAAGTAGGGATGTGCCTGGATCCAGATCCGGATCCTGAATCCGTAGCGGGTCGGGGGGTCCGTGCACAGCCCTAGTGCCAAGCGGAGGATGAGATTGGCAAGTTCCTTGTACAGAACATGACTCTGCTGGGCAAAATGACAAGTAGTGGGTGAACTTGCGATCGTCCACAAGTCTGCAAGATCGCCATTTTAAAAATATATTTTTAAAAAAGTTGCGATCCCATTTGCACAAATTTAAAGACTTGAAAAAAGATCCAAATTGCACAAATTGCATTAAAAACAACAACAGCAGAAGCTGTGTATTGGATTGCTTTGCTACAGATCAAGTTGACACCAATGGGAGGAAACAGAACAAAATCCGCCCAGGCTGAACCTGTAAAATCTGCTGAGATTTCACACATGCCCAATGGAATTCCCGTGCGTCCCTGGAAATGAATTATTTATTTTTATTTTATTTATTATTGCATTTTTCTCCTGCCTTTTTCCCTCCAAGGAACCCAAAGTGGCATACACAATCCTCCTCCTCCTCTTCTTTTTATCCTCACAACAACAACCCTGTGAGGTAGGCTGGGCCGAGAGTCTGTGACTGGCCCAAAGTCACCCCGTGGGTTTACATGGCCGAGTGGAGACTAGAATCCGGATCTCCCCACTCCCAGTCCGACGCTTGAGCCACTACGCCATGCTAGGCTAAGTTTTGTCCCGCTTGGCAACGGCTCGCGATTCTCCCCCCTGCCCCCCCCCATGCAGGCATCCTCTTAGGGCCACCTTCTCTGACCACCACCAGATTCCTGCCAGATGCCATCTGGCTCACCCCTTGTCTCTCTCCCTGCTCAGGGCGAAGAGGCGGAGGGACGGAGCTACTCCACCTTGTCGACGGTGCGGGAAATCGAGACCCAGACGGAGTTGCTGCCCCCGACTCCGATCCAAGAGAACCGGACAGAGAAGGAGAAAGAGGAGAAGGAAGAGGATGCGGAAGAGGAAGAGCGAGACAGTGAGAACAATATCAAGCAGGCCATGACCCACTTCATCCAGGAGAATGGCACACTCCGGGCCAAGCCCACCACCAACGGCATCTACATCAATGGCCGGGGACACCTGGTGTGACGTTTCCCCCGCCACGGAAGGCCAGGACCCAAGAAAGCACTGAACCCTCTGCTCAGTTTCCTGCTGGTGCTTCCTCTTGGGGAGGGAGCAAGCAGGCCTTGAGACTGAGGCTGCGTCCTTCTGAGCCACTTGCCCGCCTGGCTGCAATGCAGTTGCCTCTGGATCTTCCTGGAGGCCTGAGCACCCCTTTCTTCTTCCCCAGGAAAACGTCCAAACTTTGCCCAAGGGCAGAAGAAATGGCGTCTTCTCCTGTTCCACCCGCTGGAGGAGGAAATCAGCTTGTCCTTTGGTGGGATGGATACCTGGGGAAATGCCGCAACCTGTCCTGGAACGGGGAAGCCCTTGACCTGACTTTGGTGGGACAATTGCAAGGCCTGGCCTGTGTTTTGTGGGTGTGGTTTTGTTTCTACGTTTTTACATCTTCTGAAGCCATGGACGGATCATTCAGGACACGTGATTCTGCAGATGCCGTTGGGCAGGGGTGCGGGACTCCCTTGAGTTGCGAGGCCGTTTGTCTTGGCTCAGGGACAGAACCATGAAACTCTTGCTTCTTCTTTTTTTAAATTATTGGTATTATTATTAATTAAGTAAGTAAGTAATTAAAGTTTGTGGCCCTCGGTGGTTATGGACAAAAACTCCAAAAAGCCTTTCAGAGGTCAACAGGCAAAGACGAAGATCTGTAAGTTTTCTAATTATTATTATTAACTTTACAGGGAAAGGAAAGGTCTAGAGTCTGAGAGACTTGGTTTAGGGTGTTTTAGGACATGGAAGCCATGGGCCAGCCACAGGCCTCGAGGGAATTTTTGGAGCCGTGGACTGAACGCTGTAGAGGGGCCATACGCCCCAACGCCACTTGGTTTTGAGAGAGTAGGAGACGTCAGTGGGCAGGATGCTTGGCTCCCACAGTTCATCACCCTTCTTCGTCGTTGCTCTGGTCCCTATGGGGAGGATGCTGTGGCAATGCGCATGGCTTGCCTGCCTCTAATGGAAATGACGCAACACATGCCCAACGGTTTGGTCTACAGAAGGGGCCGGCAGATCCCACTCCAAGTTGGCAAATCAAACACCCCAGAGGAACGCCGTTTCAGCCCCACCGTCAGGGCTGAGAAGGGAGGGTCGCACCTCCACCCTAAAGGGATCCGCTGGAGTTTCAGTTCAAATCAACGATTCCACACGCAACCCCCACACCCCATAGAGGCTTAAAAGCCAAATTCCTGCCATCGCTACCAGCTGCACACAAGGAAATCTGGCTATTTCTACAGCAAGGACCCCGCAAGAGGAATGCATTGTCCCGATGACACAGAGAGGATGGGGAACATGGGATGATGGGGACAGACTTTGTGATTTATTCCTGCATCCTAAGCAGGAAGACTGGGAAGGGGGAATAATCCTTGCAACCTCCCTGCCCTTTATAAATCCGCCATGTCACGTGCATAGAATGTTCGGATTTTTGTGCAATGTACCACCTCCTCCTCCTCCTTCTCCACCTCTCTCTCTCTCTCTCTCACACACACACACACACACACACAGGTTGGTCATCTCTGAAGTGCCCTCCTGGCAAAGGGTTTCAACAGAACATGTCAACTGGCTTCGTTTTGCATTGAAGCTGGTGGGGGGAGGGTGTGAGCCGGCATGTAGGCACATTCCCAGTTGCTTCACCATTGCTTCTCTCATCGCGCAACGACTCGAGCCACAGGTGTGAATTGCCTCTTTGGGGAAAAGCACTGTGTGTTTGCTGGCCTGTGAAGTGATATGAAGGCTGCTAGATCTGAGCTGGGCCCATTCATACAAGCCAGTGGCCCCTGGAGTCATCAATGGAGAGCAGAGTGACTAAGAGGCGGAACTATGAATGAGGGACTCCCCAATTTGAATCTGCCCCAGTTGGTATTAAGCAGGCAACCCCCCCTTCACACACACACACACACCCTTTCTCAGCCTCAGTCTTCTCCATCTGCAGTGTGGGGATAATAATACTGACCTGCCTTACTGGGTTGTTGTGTGGATTACAAAGTAATGTATGTGAAGTGCTTTGAACAGTTGTGCAAAATATAAGTGGTGAGGATGCGTCAGTTGCCCCTTGGCCCTCCTAAAACCAGGGTCCAACATACCTTGCAGTGGGTCATTCACCACTCCATGCAAAAACATCCCAGCTCCTAGCTCATGCTTCTTTGACTCTGTGGGCTCTAGCCTGGAAGCAGTGGAAGCTGGTGACCCTGATGTCAGTGAGGTGGTGGATCAGCTCTGAGTTTCAGTCAGAACCAATTGGAACTCTAAAGGAGCTATCCAAGGTGCAGCGCTTGGAGAGCTTCTTTAGAGTCCTGATAGGTTCTGACTGAAACCCAGAGCGGATTCACTGTCCTACTGACTTCGGAGTCACCAGCCTCCACTGCTTCCAGGCTATTGCCTGTAGTGTTGCATTCCCACAATTATCTGGAAGTTGTTCAACATAATGCTGTTTTTCATGGCCAACGTCCTTTTTTAATATGATCCTGCTTCTTAAAGGGTCCCCAGCAGCGTTAATTAAAAGTTTCCGCCTTACAGGTTCTGTCCGTGTAATTGCTTCCTGTTCTGCATGGTCAGGGGGTTGTTTTACTATAAAGCACAAATGAATAATAGTGGAAGAATGTAAGAAGTGCCGTGCTGGTTCAGCCCACATAGTCAACCAGCTTGTTTCCCCACAGTGCTCCCAGGAAACCCACAAACAGGACTTGAGGGCAATGAATCCCACCCCAGGGAACAATGATGTAGTCCTGGCACATCTAACACGGGCATCTCCTTCTGTGCTTGCCAAGCTCCCCGACCCTTCTAATATATTTTTTTTAAAATTAAAAATGTTTAACTGAGAGGCTGTCACGTTGCAAAGTGAGGTACCTGCTCCAGCACCATCTTTACCCCACATGAATCCTAGAGGCATTCTCAGAAAATAAAAATGGTGGGTGTTGCAGTCCAGCACTTTGTTTTGAAGTGTGCCCAACCACCCACAAAAAGAGAAAAATAAGCTAGGTATGTGTGTAGGGGGGTGTTTTGGGTATGTGGATTACCTTGTTTATTTTAGTGTAGTGTGTGTTTTGCCTGGTTTTGTGTGTATGTATGTGTTTCCCTGAGTTTGCTGTGTGTATGTATGTGTGGTATGTGTTTTGTCTGGGTTGGGAGTGCTGCTGATGTTCACAGGGTGACCCTAGGCCAGGAACTCTCTGTCATCCTACTTCATATGGCTATTAAAATGGAGGAGGGGAACTATTCATGCCACCCTGAGCTCTTTGGAGGAAAGACAGGCTATTCATGTAATAAATAAATCTGACCAAAGTCATGCTGAACAGGAAGCAATAAAACAGCCTGTATCTCCAAACAGGAGAGTTTTGATTAAAGGAACAATTGCCCTTATTAGCACTTAAAAGCCCCAGTTGTGCTTTGCCTGTCCACAGTAGACAGTCTGGTGTTTTCATTGATAACAACAACAAATTAGCACAAATTGGGTCTGAGAAAACTATGTGAGGACAATGCAGGAAACTCTAGTATACAAAAATTTGGCAATGGCATCATATGATTTCCGCAGAAGAAATGAGTGAACCAAGGAGGACAATTCCAGAGAAAGGGGCTAGTGTAGAAGCAACCCAAGATGACGTCTTTCCATCTACTAAAAGAAAGAACGGTTAGAAAGGCTTGCCATTTCTCGGATCGTTTTCTTGTGGCCTGTATGAGTTCACAGTTCCATATTACATTCACATGACCTAGTCAGCCACTGGGTATATCATGGCACTGGCTCCTTGTCTTCTGCTTGTGTTGTCTGGGGATGGGCACAATTCTGAAACTACTGGAACAGTTGGAAGTCCTATCCATCTACCATCTATCTATCTAAAACGATTCTAGGTTGCCTTTAATTTCGACTCCTCCACCAAGTCCACCCCTGTGGTGTTTTCACACAAAAGTCCAAGGCCGGCAAGAGTTCGCTATTTTCTTTTCAATGTTGTGTCAGTATGGTGTGTTTGTTTGTGTCTTCTTACAGCTATTCTTGATATCCTGAAAGGCAGCTCTTAATTGAAAGGGGAACGCAAAATTGGCACAGTAGCCACTGACTTCCTGAGGGCCAGGCCCCATTATGCAGTGGTGTGGTTTGGAAGCTGGCAGAGTAGGACCTACTGAGAAGGAGCCTGATAGGGGCAGAAGATGGCACTTAAAGGGTCAGAGGAGGCATTTGAGGGGTCAGAATAAATAAATAATAAATGAATTAATGAATAAGATGAACTAATAGCACAGATCCTTAACCTAAGAAGGTAAATTGCCCGTGCTCTTGATTCTGTCCCTTCAACCTGATGTTTTTCTCTTTCTGCTAAAGCTAAACCCCCGAAATGTCAGGAAATTCAATCTCTGAGATTTGGCAATCCTGCAAACTGAGGATTATTCTGCGAGACCACAAAACTAGCATCAAAGGCCCAGCCATGAGTCGTTGATGTAACTTATGGGGTCAGAGACTCATCCAAAGTTCTATAGGACAGATTGGTATTGCAAATCCTTTCCATCCTCCATACCACAACTAAGGAACTCCCTTGCAGATCTACCTGGCTGAATAGATCTGTTTTCTCTGGTGAACCAAAGGGTCACTACATTCTCATAACTAGGAGCACTTATTTGGAAGAGGTTGGTTGGTCCAGTTTATGTAGATTTGTAACCCATCTGGTCTTATATGTCTCTGTCTGGGTGACCATGTTCTTATTACATGTCACTTCCCCATAATTCTTTCCTACAGGAAGGTCTTAATTTGAGCCAGGAAAAAGGTCAGAAGCTAATTATGGTGAGGAACCCCCCATCCACACACCCCAAACTGGGGGCTTTCTTGCACAAATAACCAGGAAGATGTGAGTGAACTTTATCAAAAGTTTAAGGACAAACAAAGAATAGGGGAGATCCTTTCTCTCTCTCTCTCTCCCTAATATGTATGTTTGTATATGTCCGTCTATTTCTCTGAATCTCTCTATGACTAATCTTCCACTTTTTTTCCAAAGGATGGTAATGAGCATGTAAAATGTGGGTGATAACCAAGAATGCTTCCAGATGAGATTCTGTCTATTTTTTTTAAAATTATGCCATCTCCCTGTCCCATTCACGGAGTTTTTCTGGGGAACCAGATGTCATCATCTTCCACCCCAGTCCACCTGTATTTTCCCACCTTTTCTTCCATGTTCTTTCCTATTGAAGAAAATCTGTTAGGGAGAAAAAGATGGAGTAGCTGCTGTCTGTAAGGCCCCCTCCACAAGGATGCGCTTTTGCGCCCGGTTCGGCGATTATGCGCATTATCGCGGAGGCGCATTTACTCCTAATCCCTCTGCACGGGAGGCGGCGAGAGGCGGCGAAGCGCATTAATATATGTCCAAAAAGCGCTTTACAAGAAGTTAATGCGCATAATCGCTTGTTCACACTGCAAAAATGCGCTTTAACGGCCGGAGCAAAATAAAAGTCGCGATTTAACGCGCATTCGAAAATGCGCATTATCGGGGAGATAACGCGCCTGTACGCCCGTTTTGCGCTCCGCTGGTGTGGAGGTAAAATTTTTAATGAGCCTTCAAAGAGCTTTAAACGTCTCGTGTGGAGGCAGCCTAAGCATCCCAGGTTAACAGTACAAATTTAGTTGCTTTTTTAAAAAACAGGGCTGTGCATGGACCCCCCAACCCACTTCAGAGGCTGATTCAGAGCTTCTGAATTGGCCCCAATCTGCCTCGGCCCGATTCATGTGTGGTCCGACCTCCATTGGATCCAGATCCAAAGCAAGCTCTGGACATCCGGAATGGGTTGAATGTTGCAGTTTCCTGGGTGCAAGGCCGACCAGGAATCCATCAGCCCCCCCTTGCTCACCCCCGAACCTGGCAAGCTGCTGCCCCCACCCACCCACGGGACTTACCTGACTCATTTGCTTGCACCCGGCACTCTGTTTTCTGTTAGAGCCACCATCTGCCATTTCCAGATAGGTCAGGTAAGTCCCATAGCCAGGTGGGAGCAGCATCTTGGCATCGTCCTGGAGCAATCCGAAGCACTTTGGACCCAATCTGACCCAATCCAGACCACTTCGGCCAGCCCCGACCCGATCTGGACCACTTTGGCCTGATCCGGATTCAGACCAAAGCGGGTGAAATCGGCCCACTTCACCTCGGGATTTAGATCCGGATCCGAAGCGCTGCATAGCCCTGACGTCTTGCAAAAAGTCCAGGGAGCTGTATTTGGCGAGTGTATTGAGAATTTCCTGTTTGAGATCCACAAGTGGGATGTCTCACAAAATGTCACAGTTTGAAAGGCTTCAGTCAACCATGCCCTTCTCCAGGACACTATTCCAGATGTGTTTCCGCCCCCCACCCCAACCTCCAAACAGACAGCATTTGGTGGCTACTGAGCATCTTCATTCCTCACTGGGCTCTTTTGAGTGGGGGATACCTCACCCTTAGAAGTTTCCCCCCGAAAGAGTCTGCAAAACCCATGTGTTGCGGTTCCCCCAAACCTGCTGATTTCTCCTCCTTCTGCATCAGTGGTGCAACACATCCAGTGTATAGAGTAAGCTACAATTTGTACCTCACTTCTCTTCCTAACAACTAGGGTTGTAATGTTTTGTTGACTAATGGATTTCCTGAATTGATTTTAAACCCTTTGGGCCTATTTAGGTGCTCCAGCCGAATTGGGTGGTCTTTCTTTTGTTTTTTAAATTGTTAAGTACTTTTTTCATAAGGTTTTAATGTTCGAAAACCATATGACATTACCTTTGAAGAGGCGTTTACCCTTCTTCCTCACACCGGCATGAGGTCATGCCTCTTCCAAGATAGCATCTGCTCTACCACATCTATGCATCATCAAAAAGAATGCAGGGATAAAGTGTTTTTCATTCAGAACTACAATTTTATTCCTAAGCAAGCCTATGGACCTTTACAGTGCAATCCTGCACAGGTTTATTTGGGTTTACTCCTGAGTTAAGTGGTTTTAGGATCGTAGCCTTAAATCAAGTAAGATTTATTTAATCCAGCACACGCTGTAAAGCCCTCGCACTGACACATTGCCTAGAAATGCGGCATAGAGATTTTGATGAACCCTGGGAGGTCAGACTCAACAGTCAAGTTACTAGACATCTTGCTCTACCTTGAAGCAAGACATGTGATTTAGGTGATCCAAAACTTTTGCTTTGATTTGCTTGCATCAGCAGGGCCCTGCCCAATCCTTCTCCCTCCGGCCTGCTTGAAAAGGATGCATTTCCCCCACACCCATTACACTTCAGAAATTACTCTGTCTGGATCCTGACTTCTACGGCCTTTCAACTGTATTATTATTATTTCTTCTTCTTTTTTTTAATTCCAAGACGTTTAGGAACAGGCTGTGTTGTTTGCTCCTGGAGCCCCTTAGGTCTTTGTTTGATCTGTAAATGTCCATGTATATAGAACTCCTAGCAATGTCTGTGACTGTGTGTGTGTATCTGTGTGTACATCTGTATATATACTACCCCATAAGTGTCTTTCTGTGTATAGAAAGGGATTTGGGGGGCCTTGTCTGGTGTTAGATGCACTGCTGATTTTGTAAATAAATTGCACCTTTGGCACCCCAGGACTCTATAGCTGATAGTTTCGTACATCCCTTGGTTAGAGAAGATTTTTTTTCTCCCCCTCTCCTAAATATATATTATCATCACCATTTTTTTTAATTCTAAGTTTCAATACAACGAGACAAACTAACAATAAAAACAAAATGCAAGTATGGCTACATCCTTTTAAGGCCTCAATTTAAAATATGACAACATTCTAAAAAAAGAGTAAATTATACACAGACTTCAATAAAGACAGACCAAATATCCAAATATAAGTGAATGGCACCTACATCTTGCTCTTTCAAACGTCGCCAGTGTTGTCAGGTCTTCAATTCATTGCAGTCAAGAGAGCGCAAAAAATCAAAAGAACAGCAGAAGAGTCCTACTGGATCAGACCAAGGGTCCACCTAGTCCAGCACTTTGTTCACACAGTGGCCAACCAATTGTCGACCAGGGACCCACAAACAGGATACGGGTGCAACAGCACCCTCCCACCCATGTTCCCCAGCAACTCATGCACATAGGCTTACTGCTTCTGCTACTGGAGGTAGCACGTAGCTATCAGGACTAGAAGTCATGGATAGCCTTCTCCTCCAGAAATTTATCCAACCCCCTTTTAAAGCCATCCAAATTGGTGACCATCACCACATCTTGTGGAAATCCATGACCAGGTGTTACTTTCCAAGAAGCAGGTACATATTTTTAGAGAACATGTACATCAGTAAATATTAAGGAGCTTTCCAGTTCAAAGTTCATCTCTATGATGACTTCCTCCCAAAAGGAGGCCACTAATGGACATTATCAAAACATATGAATAAAAGAATCCTTAACAATGAGCCAGGTTAGACAAACCATTATTTAAAAGAGGTTGTGGTGTCCAATAGGCCCGAAAGAAGAGGTTTTGTTTTTGCTGAATACGTCGTAACCCTCCCATAATATGCGACCTTGCTGTTACACCCTCGCACCCCACTTTTCTGAGCCATAAAACTACAGTGGGTGTGAATGTTAGACAGGGTTTCATTTCGTTGGCAGATAATAATAATAATAATAATAATAATAATAATAATAATAATAATATACATTTATTTCTTACCCACCTCTCCCTCCAGATCGAGGCAGGGAACAACATCAGTAAAACAATATAAATTACATATAAAATACATAAAACTGATTAAAAGCATATAAAGTTAATACACTATTAAAATCAACCAAGTCTTAAAATTCGACTGGGTGGGCCTGCCGGAAGAGATCAGTCTTTATCGCTCTCTTAAATCTTAGAAGACTGGTTAGTTGGCAGATCTCTTCCGACAGGTCGTTCCACAGTCTGGGAGCGACAGAAGAGAAGGTCCTCTGGGTAATGGATGTCAGCCTAGTCTTGGCCGACTGTAATAAGTTCTTCCCAGAGGACCTGAGCGTGCGGAGTAGATTGTATGGAAGGCTTATGGTGGTTTTGTGATATATCACTTCTTTACACACAGATATATGCTGAGGATAAGTGGAGGGTCAAAGTACCCCAAGAGATGCTGCTTTCCCGTTAGGTTTCTGGTGAGGGCACCAGTGCCATAGGATTTACTCAGAGAGAAAATTGGCTCTCTGCACTGCTCTTTCAGTTTCACTCCAAAGCTGCAAGCTTGTCCTTTGGTTTCCTGTTTACCCACAGACCCACGCCTGCCCCCTCTCCCTCTCTAGTGGGATGAGTCATCTCTGTCCACCACCTCCGTCTCCCTGGGCCATCTTAGCTTCCCTTGAGATACATCATTGGGATATTGCAGGCTATAAACAGTCCCTTTCTCAGGGCTGGAGACATGGATAGCTCATATGGATAGTGGCAACATGCTTGTGTACACTAATTGCTGGGTAACATAGGTGGGAGGGTGCTGTTGCACTCATGTCCTGCTTGTAGGTCCCTGGTCAACAGCTGGTTGGCCACTGTGTGAACAGAGTGCTGGACTAGATGGACCCTTGGCCTGATCCAGCAGGGCTCTTCCAATGTTCTTATGCTCTTACCTTTTTTTGCCAATTATTGTTACCCTATCTATGGCAGCCTGTAGCCCCCTTGACTTCCCACCCTTCAACAATTATGAGGAAATTCCTCCACTAGGGCTTTTCAGAATAGGAGATACAGGCAGCCTAGGAGGCTGCAGAGCAATGGAGCAATGTGTTATAGAAAAAAATGCACAGAACCCTCAAGTTGAGGCTAGCGAGGGATGCTAAAAGCAACAAAAAAGCTTTCTTCCGGTATGTGCATAGTAAAAGGCAAAGGAAAGAAATGGTGGTTCAGATACTCAATGAGGATGGCAAATTGATAACAGATGACAAAGAAAAGGCCAAAGTGCTAAATTCCTACTTTGGCTCAATCTTCTCCCAAAAGTGGGTCTATGACCCCCCCCCCCTGGAAAAAGTGAAGTTTGAGCTGAAGAGGCAGCATTGCAGTTTGAGATTGATAAACTAGTGGTCAAGGAATACCTAATTTCTTTGAACGAGTTCAGATTTCCAGGGCCCAATGAACTGCAACCTAGAGTTAATAAAGGAGCTGGCAGAAGAACTCTCAGAACCACTATCTATTATCTTTGCGAAATTATGGAAGATGGGTGAAGTGTCAGATGACTGGAGGAGGGCTAATGTTGTCTCTATCTTCAAAAAGGGCAAAAAAGAGGAACTTGGGAACCACAGATCAGACAGTCTAACATCCATCCCTGGGAAAATATTGGAGCAGATTATAAAGAAGTTAATCTGAAGCACCTTGAAAACAATGCAGTAAATGATGATGATGATGATGATGATAATAATAATATAATATTTATTTCTTAACCGCCCCTCCCTCTGGATCGAGGTGGGGTACAACAACAAATACAAAACAACATAAAATACATATATAACTAATTAAAAGCATATAAAATTAATACATTATTAAAAGACATCTTAAAATTCAGCTGGGTAGGCCTGCTGGAAAACATCAGTCTTTACGGCTTTCTTAAATTTCGGGAGACTCTCAAGTTGGCAAATCTCCTCCGGCAGGCCATTCCACAGTCTGGGAGTGGCAGAAAAGACGGTCCTCTGGGTAATGGTTGTCAGCCTAGTTTTTGCTGACTGTAGTAAATTCTTCCCAGAGGACCTGAGTGTGTGGGGCGGATTGTATGGGAGAAGGCGATCCCGCAGGTAACTTGGACCAAACCATGTAGGGCTTTAAAGGTAATGACCAACACTTTGTACTTTGCCCGGAAACTAATTGGTAGCCAGTGGAGTGATTTTAAAGCTGATGTAATATGGTCACCCCTAGGTGTACCAGTGACCAACCTGGCTGCCATATTTTGAACTAGTTGAAGTTTCCGGACTAGGCACAATGGTAGCCCTATGTTCAGCGCATTGCAGAAGTCGAGCCTTGAAGTTACCAGCGCATGCACTACTGTCTTTAGGTCTTCCAATTCTAGGAAGGGGCGCAGCTGGCATATCAGCCGAAGCTGATAATAGGCACTCCTGACTGTCACATCTATCTGAGACCCCCTCTAGATGGATTCCGTTTGACGCCTGGTTAGCCAATTATGCGCATAATCGCTGAAGCGCTTTATCGTAAATGCTTGTATGCAGGAGGTAATTGAGTACTCAACAGTGGCCTTACCGGTTGTTTCAAATGCGCTTTACAAGTAGTTAATGTGGAGAATCGCTTGTTCACATAGTCAAAATGCGCTTTAACGGCAGGAGCAAAATAAAACTCGCTATTTAACGCGCATTCGATAATGCGCATAATCGGAGAGAAAACGCGCTCTACGCCCGATTTGCGCTTCGTTCTTGTAGAGGTAAATTTTTTAATGCGCCTTGAAAGAGATTTAAATGCCTCTTGTAGAGGCAGCCTGAGTTGTCGAGTGATGGATCCAGGAGCACCCCTAAGCTGCGAACACAGTCTTTCAGGGGGAGTGTAACCCCATCCAGAACTGGTCGACACACCTCCAAACCCAGGTCAGAGCCCTTGACAGGAAGCACCTCCGTCTTGTCTGGATTCAGCTTCAGTTTGTTTTTCCTCATCCAGCCCATTACAGCCTCCAAGCATTCATTCAGAGAGGCACACTATCCTTAGCTGACTCTGTTGTCGAAGGCATAGAGAAATATATTTGGGTGTCATCAGCATACTGATAGCACTCCGTCCCATGCCTCCGGATGATCTCTCCCAGCGGTTTCATGTAGATGTTGAACAACATTGGGGAAAGGATGGCGCCTTGTGGTACACCATACAACAGCTCCTTCTTTGTGGAGCAACTATCCCCAAGCATCACCATCTGGAACCTGCCTGAGAGATAGGAGTGGAACCACTGAAGCACAGTACCCCCGATTCCCAATCCCCTCAGGCTTTCCAGAAGGATACCATGGTCGATGGTATCGAAAGCAGCTGAGAGATCCAGCAGTACCAGCAGGGACACACTCCCCCTGTCAATACTCCTGTGTAGATCATCCACTAAGGCGACATGGCAGTCTCAACTCCGTATCCTGCTCTGAAGCTGGTTTGAAATGGGTCCAAAAAATCTAGTTATTGATTTAAATGTAGTATCCATTGTTAGTCCTACATAGGGTAGACATATTGAAACAAATAAGACATTTGGAAGTTTTAATAATAGTGCCTCATAATAATACATTATTTTTAGCCTCTTTTCCATAATCAGAGGAAAAACTTTGACAAATATTGTTGTGTATGTCCCGATTTGCATATACAATCAAATCAATATGGAAAATATCCAAGGCAGAAAAAGCGATGAACCAGCTGAATTTAGCTAAAGGCAAAGGCAAAACATTGGCTTTTTATAATAAAATATGGCATGATTTTATTGTGTATGCAAATCAGGTACATTCCAGCATTGATTTCAATGATAGAAGTTTCCCAGTTTTCAGCTGCTACTCTGCAAGAAGAACTTCCTTTTGTCTGCTTGTATTTCAGGTCTACTGGGTTCTAGTCTACCCGGGTTCTAGTGTTATGGGAGAGGGGGGAAACTCCCTAACCATTTTCTCCATACCATGCACAGTTTCATTTTCGGTTCCTTTCCTAATGATCCCCAACATAGAATTTGGAACATAAGGATCTGCCTCATACAAAGTCAGCCCCTTGGTCCATCCAGCCCAGTACTGTTGACACTGGCTGCATTCAGACAACACGATAGTCAATGATGGGGTAATAATCAACTCAACAATTGTTTATCTAGGGGGGACTCCCTACACAACATGATAATAATCAACCATGGTGTGGATTAGGATCAGTGTTGAGTTGACTATTAGTCCGCACTGAATTGACTCACCCATCCCCTGCCCTCTCTCTCCCCTCAGTCTTCCCGCTAGTATCCCATCAGCCATTGCTGCCGAAAATCTATCATGCCAGCTGGACTAGAGCAGCAGCCTCTGCTTTGACTACTCTTAGCTTGTGACTCTGTGGCTAATGAAATAAACAACAGTGGCCAAGGAAATAACCAACAGCACCCTCCACACAATACGATAACCAGTGGTGGTTCAAATAGCCAACTCTTCACAGCATTGGCTATTTGCATTGGTTATTTCGGCCAAATAATCAACGTTGGTTAAAAAACTCCCTCCACAAAAAATGATAACCCATGGTGGATTAAATAACCAACCGTCAACTATTTAAACCACCACTGGTTATCATGCTGTCTGAACCCAGTCACTGACTGGCAGCAACAGCTCTCCAGGGTTTCAGGAAGGATTTTTTCTAGCCCTACCTGGAGATGCGGGGAATGAACCTGGGACCTCCTGCATGAGAAGTTGAGGGCTCTACCACTGAGCTACAGACCCTCCCAATGTGCCCTTTTCACAACAGCCACACACTGAGTAGGCATGTATAGGATGGCATCCATTGGACATCCAATAGTGGACAGAAAGAAAGAATATGAAGGGTTGGGAAACTTGGGGAAAGCATCTCACCATGCGGACTAGTGATTTTCGTAGAAAACATCTCTTTTAACTGTGCCGACATACGACCGCTTGGGTCCCTGACTGCTAGTGGAAGCTGGTGGCTCCAATGTCAGTAGGGTGGTGAATCCATTTCGGGTTTCAGTCAGAATTCTCAAGCAGCTCTCCATGGTGTTTTGCTGCCAGCCTCCAAGGACAACTGCTAAACCCTTTGAGCATAATTGAAATCATGTGTACCTAAGAAAGCTAAACCATAATCAAGGTGACCATGCAAGAGAAAGGTCTGAGATTCTTCAGCGATGTTTCTTACTCCTAAAGACCAAACAGACCACTGCAGAGACAGATATGGGGTGTTCTCTTTTACTGTACAGGTTTGAATTTGTTTTCATTTATTTATTTATAATAGTTATATACCTCTCCCCATACAACATTTTACAGAAATGTTTCCTTGATAAAACATGGAGGCCAGCCTCCCCTCACCTGGGGCCTTGCAGATGTACTCGACGACAACTCCCATCTAGGCTGGCCACTTGGGAATGGGCAAAAAAGTGGACATGCATCAACCCAAAAGAGGACACAGGCACACAAACATTTGCACATGCACATTGATAGGTATAGATCCAAATTCAGAAAGAATAAATAGAATCATAGAATAGTAGAGTTGGGAGGGGCCTATAAGGTCATCAAGTCCAACCCCTTGCTCAATGCAGGAATATAATTTAAGTAGAAACACAGCGCTAGGTCACCATACTGTGGACAACTGGACCTGCCTTGTTCAGTCTGCCAATGGGCAGCTTTAAGCCCAGTTCCTCTTTCTGATGGATCTTGATTCTTTATACCAACTTGGTCTGGGCAACCCTTCAAACAGAAGGACTTTGGCTATTAACACTGTTGGGGTGTTAAATGTTTTTCAAAGTTGCTCACGTCCTCCAATGTCCTAGCAGCCCATATTGAGGCAAGTTTTGGCCTCTTACAATTTAGTTTTGTAAAATTGAAAACTATCTTATTAATATCTGTTACAATTGCATTGCAATCCTATGCCTGTCTACTTAGAAATCATTGAATTCAATGGGATGTACTCCCATGCAACTGTGTGTAGGATTGCAGCCTTAAGTAACTGTAAATGTATTAGATCTCTAGCACTGTTCTTGCTATTCTCTGCAATGGTGGTCCTCTTCACACAACTCTAGATTGGATTCAACTTGGATGATGGAAAACAAATAATGGGCGTAGATTGATAAGCAAGATTTGTAGTCATGCGACAGAATCATTAAATCCATGCATCTATCCGCAAATGTGTGTGTGTGCACGCATGTGTAACAGAAAGGAGAGAGAGAGAGAGAGAGAGAGAGAGAGAGAGAGAGAGAGAGAGAGAGAGAGTTTTATGTGCAATACTTTGCTTGTTCTTTGTGGTTTCAAAGATGCTCTGTACGGGAAGTTGGGTTTGGAGGCAAAGCTGAACTCACTTCCTGTTGGGCTCTGAGTGAGAACAGAAGTGTAACGATTTTTTTTTCAACTTCAGGCCCTGGGGCCTCAGCAGTTTTTTTTCCGTCCCCAATTGTACATCTCGTTGCATTGACGCCGGTCAAGACGCTCCCACCGCCCATCACGTAGAACCTGGGACCGTTGGGGCCTTTCCACCTCCAGGCAGCACAGATGCTGGAGAACCGCCTCAGCTTTTACAAAGCTCTTGGGAATGAAGAGTGGGTGTTACAAAGACCAGCCATGGATTTAAGAAAGCAGAAGATCTCCACGGCGGTGGGCCTGTGAGTGGTGCCTGCTGCAGGAGGCTGTGGCTGGGACCGCTACCGTCGAAAGGTCTCGTTCTAGGCCCAATGACCCCAAAGTGGCCTTGGGGACAGAAGGAGACGAGAGGCCTTGAGTTTTGAGAGACGGTGACGGCACAGCCCATACATTGGCATACATGTCGCTTGCCATGAAAGCTCGGCAAAGAGCAAGGCGGAAGGGAGCGGCCAAAGATCGGGTCTTTGGGTGTGACCTAGTGGAACATCTACAGTTATCTGGTCAGGACGGTAAGTGATTTCCTTTTTAGTGGCTGGCAATTTCTTCAACTGCCCTCGGGTGTCCATTACCCCAAACAGGAAATGGTACAAGAGAAGAAATTCTATGAAACAAGTGTTGCATAGAACACTTGTTTAGCTTACCTAGAGGATGTCCTCAATGGCCTCCCTGGTGGGCTGAGGTCTTTATCGCAGAGCAACTGGTGCCGTTACAGGGTATGTTGTAAAACCTTTGGGTTTGTGAATAAGTTCTTGAAATTCTGAATAAGTCCTACAGTGACATTGACACCCCCACCCTCCACCCCCCAACAATTTGTTGGAACACAGAAAACTTTACCATAGGTCTGCTTTAAGATGGATTCCTGCATTGAGCAGGGGGTTGGACTTGATGGCCTTAGGGGCCCCTTTGAACTCTACTATTCTATGATTCTATGATCTGCCTCCTGGTCCATCGGCAATACAAAAAACAAACAAAAGCAACACCAAGAAAACCTTAGAGGCTGGCCCCAGCATGGGTTTCTGCAATATTTTATGTCTTGATTTATATGTGTTGTATTTCTTTATTCACAAATCAGTTTCCAACTATAGTACAATGAAACATTATAGAATCATTTTAAAGAGCATAAATGTAAAACCAAATTGGCAGAAGGAAACAAGAAAAAAAGAGCATTGGGTGGGGGGAATTACATCATGGTCATACTTAGAGTAGACCCACTGAAATCCATGGGACTTGATTTCAACGAGTTTACTCTAAGTATGACAATGTATAATCCAACCCAATAAAATTTATCTCAGCACTAAAATCCACATTCCTGTTCATGAAATTCACAGACAAATGATTTTAATTCAATGCCTAAAGCTTAGAATGGTTGGAACAAAGTCAGTACCTTTAGGAAGAGAAGGTCTACTGTCATGTCCCCCCCACAAAAAACCATCTGTAGTCCAGATGGTTTGGACTACAACTCCCATCAGCACTGGCTGGCACATAAAATTTCAAACTTGGTTTTCTCATAAAATTATCATTAAAATGTTAGATTTTAAAAGTAAGCTCAGGAAATTTATAGTTATTGTTTGAATAAAACCATACCTTTAAATGCAATATACCAAACATGATAATTTTATGAGCAAACCACGGCCAGATCTACACCAAGCAGGATATGGCACTTTGAAAACGGCTTGAAAATTGTATATGGAGTGTGTCCTGTGCCCCAACAGTTGTCACTACTGTTATAAACTGTTTTAAAGCAGTAGTGTGGTTCCTGCCCAAGTTATACTTAATACATTTTAGAAACTTCAGCTAGTAGTCCCTGAAACTGCTAATTCTAACATCTAAAAGCCAGAGGAAGTAGGAAGAGCTGGAGGCAGAGGAAAACTAGAGTATAGTCTCTGTTCCTGTTTGTGAAGAAGTGGTTGAGGTGGGGAGTTCAGGGAAATCTGCTCTGAGGGAAAAACTATTTTGAGATTATTTAGCTGGGGAACCCATTATTTGAAGAGGGACATTTTATTCCCTTTTGTAAATGATCCTCTTTATCAAACATCTTGATTTTATTCATTTTGAAAGGTTCTCTCTAGTGATGGTGCCGCTCCCATGCCTGCGCCAGGGGAATCAGGCTACTGAGTTTCTTTTAAGTATAGGGGGCTTATTTTGTTAAAGGTTTTATAGCTGAGGTAGCATTCCTTAATAATGAGGTTTAATTGGGAACTTTATTAAAAACTGAGGCAGTGAGTTCCATAGACCCAAGCCTCAAAAGAAAAGACAGACAGACAGACAGACAGACAGACAGAAAGAAAGGTGGGGTAACCTATATGTTGTTTTATCACATGTGGTGGAAGTGGCAAAATAACCTATAGTGTTTCTCTCTCATGTGGGTTTTAGAACTACGTTCATTAACTGCTACAACATCTAACCAGAACAGGCCCAGAAACACAGAACTCTAGAATAAAACACAAAAAGTGTCAAGAATACACATTTTCTTCACATATTATGATATGTTGACTCTAGTCACATGTCGGGAAACTGAGCATGATTTGGAGCATCCATAAATATTTATCAGCAAAAGATATATTGGATCAATCATTTTAAGAAGGAATGGAAGAAATAACTTACATCGCTAGTCTTCCTATAAAATCTTCCTATTACATCATTTTTAGAAATCATTTTGTGGAGTAAAGACGGGGTCACATTTTATTCATTGCTCTAAAGAAAGTATTTCATAATCCAAAAATGTATAGTTTCTCGGGAAAAAACAAAAAGAATCTGGGGAGATGGCAGAACCCCCCTAATTTTTCTGTTTTTTCACCATCTTTATTAACATCTAATATAGGTTTGACATCCATATATAAGTTGGATTTAAGGGAGAACCAGTTTGTAAAAACACCCTGTGTTAAACTGGTATGTCTGCACCTCCGACCCTGCGAGGTAGGACAGGCTATACTCCTCAAAGGCTGTGCCACCCCTATCCCATTTCCTTTTAATATCCTGCCTATAGGGCAACATCCAGGCTAGGCAAGAGAAATAAATAAACTCCAGTTTCAATTCAATCGATGTTTCGCCTGGAGAAGAGAAGACTAAGGGGAGAAAATGATAACACTCTTCAAATACTTGAAAGGTTGTCACACAGAGGAGGGCCAGGATCTCTTCTATATCATCCCAGACTGCAGGACGCAGAATCATGGGCTCAAGTTACAGGAAGCCAGATTCCAGCTGGAAAAACTTCCTGATGGTTAGAGCAGTACAACAATAGAACCCATGACCTAGGGAGGTCGTGGGCGCTCCCACACTAGAGGACTTTAAGAAGCATCTGTACAGCCGGCCATCTATCAGAGGGTGCCTCTACAAGAGCGATTTAAAGTTCTTTCAAGGCGCATTAAAAAATTTACCTCTACAAGAGCAGAGCGCAAATCGGGGGTCGAGGCGCTTTTTATCTCCGATTATTCGCATTTTTGAATGCGCGTTAAATAGTGAGTTTTAATTTGCCGCGGGAGTTGAAGCGCATTTTGGCCATGTATACATGCGATTCTCTGCATGTAAACAACTTTAAAGCGTGTTTCATATAGCCCATAATGCGTTTCACCGCCTCTCGTGTGTAGTTATTAGATGTAAATGCGCTTCCTCGAAGATGCGCATAATCGGGCAACCAGGCGCCAAACCTAATTCTTCTAGAGGGGGCCAGAGATGCTTTAAGGTGGATTCATGCATTGAGCAAGGGGTTGGACTTAGAGGCCCCTTCCAACTCTGCTATTCTAGGATTCTATGATTCTACTTATTAAAGAACAAAGCAGAGAGATGGTGAGAAAGAGCCTGTTGCTTTTGAAAATAAAAAGTCTAACTAGCTTCTTTAAAACGTGCTTATCAAGATTCTAAGAGTAACTTACTAAACCAGTTTACTGGACCCATGAATTCCACCATGCAGGTGATTTGTACATTGTCTTGTTGACCTAAGCAGAATCATGGAAGGAAATATACAGTAGAGGGGAGGGAAGCTTTGATTCATCATACCCCTCTTTCAGCTGCTCTGCACTACAAACCTAAGCTGCTTCCAGAAGGATTCTAGCGTTACCCATCAAATGGCCTTGTGTAGCAATTTCATCTTTTCCTCCTTAATTGGTGTTTTTTTTAAATGGAAAGAAAAAAAGACATAAAAACCAGTGGGAAAATACAGGAAGGGCACACATGGAAGATGATGACCATGTTTGGAACCCTGTAAAATTCCATGAATAAGAGAGGGCGGTTGCAAAATAAAAGGCTTATATTGGTTTTAAACCTGTTTAACTATGACGGCTTCATCTCACAAATTCTGGGAACCGTGATTTGAGGAGGTTGATAAGACGTCTCTGTTGGCAATCCTTAGCCTCACAGAATGGCAGGGAATAACTGTTAAGAGAGTGTGCTTTATATGTATTTTATGTACAGTGTATTTTATGTATGATTGCATCGATGTATGTGTGTTTTGATTTGAAGAATTTATACCCTGCCCATCAATAAAATTCCCAGCGCAGCTTACAGCTAAAAAAAACCCTAAATCCCCAAGAAACAAATTGTGCAAAACATACGAAAAACGGCAGGGACGGCATAAAAACAATATACCAGCCAAAACGAAACAGATCAAATTGAATTCGAAGGCTTGGAAAAAATTAAAAAGTGTTCACTCGGCACCAAAATGACATCAGGGAAAGCTCCCGAGTAGCCCCACTGCTGGGAGCATTCCATAATTGGGAGCTACCACAGAGAAGTCCATTTCCCCACTACAGATCTTACTGCCCTATAAATAATGCATCCCAGCGCTCTGATCTGGAGTTTACCAGAGGATGGATCATTGCCCGGGGGGGGGGGGGGTGGCAGTTGGCACACCCACCAGCCTAAGCTGGTCAAATGTGGTCTGGGGCATGGAAGCTGCCTACACATCCAGGGACAAAGATGGATCAAGGGGCACCCCCTGTTTCTTGAGAGCAAGGAAGGGGAACGTCCGGCCTATGGGCCGAATTGGGCTACCAGACTGACCCAACTGACCTCATCCTCAGGTCTGGGTGGGTATGTCATCCACCCCACCCCCCATACAGAATTTCAATCCTACCCCCCTGCTTTAGAGGGACTAAAACCCCACGCAAAACAAAATGAATGCTACAGCTTGGAAGGTTATACAGCTCTCAGTCCCAATTGTTAGGGTGACCAGATAAAATCCAGGTCAGGGCTCCTGTAACTTTAACAGTTGTAGAGAAAAGGGAATTTCAGCCAGTGTCATTTGTATGCAATTAGTTCCTGGTGATATTCCCTCTTCATCACAACAGTTAAAGTTGTAAGGGCCCTGCCTTCTTTTGTATATGGTCGCTCTAGTATAGTGCCTGCACCTTTAACTGTTGTGATGAAGAAGGAATTTCACCAGGAACTAATTGCATACAAATGACACTGGCTGAAATTCCCTTTTCTCTACAACTGTTAAAGTTACATGAGCCCTGACCTGGATTTTATCTAGTCCCCCTACCAATTGTCTCATCATTATTCAGCAATTCAGGATTTTACCAGGTTGGCCTGAGTATTTCATTTCGCTGAATTTATTTTATTATTTTTACAGCCTGGCTTTCCACCTAGGCTGACCAGATAAAATCCAGGTCAGGGCTCCTGTAACTTTAACAGTTGTAGAGAAAAGGGAATTTCAGCCAGTGTCATTTGTATGCAATTAGTTCCTGGTGATATTCCCTCTTCATCACAACAGTTAAAGGTGCAGGCACTATACTAGAGTGGCCATATACAAAAGAAGGCAGGGCCCCTGCAACTTTAACTATTGTGATGAAGAGGGAATTTCACCAGGAACTAATTGTATACAAATGACACTGGCTGAAATTCCCTTTTCTCTACAACTGTTAAAGTTACAGGAGCCCTGACCTGGATTTTATCTGGTCACCCTATTTCCACCCCCCCCACCCCCAAAATGGCACTCCAGGCAGCCCACAGTAATAAAACCAAGATTAAAACAATTAAAATTTTCATAAAAACAAATAGATTAGAAGCAGAATTTAAAAAACAGGACAATAAAAGAAATAAAACATCCAGCCCAAGAGAGGCCCTTCAGCAACAGACCTGCTTATGTGCCAAAGGTCTGTGTGAATAGAAATGTCATTGCCTTAGCCTCCCATGACAGGGAGTCCTAGAGCCTGCACCAAGGAGGCCCTGCCTCGCGTCCCCACCAAACATGTCTCTGATGTTGATGGGACTGAGAGAAGGGGCTTCCAGAAATACGTTAGAACCCGGGAGAAGGCAGCCTTTTCAGAGTCGAGGTCTATCGAAGGAGGAAAGGGCACTGCCTAAGTAGTGAATGCATCCCTAATCAAGACAAAGTGCTCAACCGTGGTTCTTGTTGTGGTGAATGGCGGCTCTCTGACCAAGATGGTCACATTCCAGCTCTCTTGATATTTCGAGCCCTTCATTTCCTGGAATCAAAATATCATCCAAGAATCTTCCGTGTCCTTTTTTGACATGTGGGACTTGTAGGCTCTGTTTGAGTTGAATCCTTCCGGGTCTCCAACCCAGAACCTGCCTGGGTTTGTCCCTAGTGAACCACCATAGAATAGTAGAGTTGGAAGGGCCTGGGTTTGGCCTTGGAGTTTCGGCTCTAAGGACAGTGTGCTTCTGGGCATGTATAGATCACCTCCCACAATGAACTTCAGCCCATCCATAACCCCCCCCCCCCGAGCACAGGGCCCCCATGTTGCACACAATGGATGGGGGGGTTAGATGCAAGATGCGGCAAGGAAACAAACGTCCAATGGAAAACCACGCTCTGCTCATCTGCGACTTCTCTCAGCTTCTGCGAGAAACCAGATCAAGGGCCGGCCGGCTTAGTCGGGGGTGACGCAGGAAGTGAGCTGCGGGATGCAAACCAAGCTGCCTTGCGTTTCTAGGAGGAAAGAGAAGAGAAGGTGGCTCACACCGCTTCCTTGTTTTGCTGCCGGCTGCCCCTTGCCAATCTTGGCAGTTGCGTCAACTAGAGGCAATTGAGCAAGTAAGAGAAAGGACAGGGAGCCATGGCAGGGCTTGGCAAACATACCAGGGCTCACACGGCCCTCTGCATTGTGCTCTCCGTTGGCCCCAGGACACGTGTTCCAATCAGGCAGGCCCTGTTTTCATGATTCCTGTCCCTAGTGAACCACCATAGAATAGTAGAGTTGGAAGGGGCCTCTAAGGCTATCGAGTCCAACCCCCTACTCAATGCAGGGATCTACCTTAAAGCATCCCTGACAGATGGTTGTCCATCTGGGCTTTGTTTTACCTCCTCATGATGTCATGTTAGAATTTTTAGTGTGGGAAGAAAGACTGCAGAACAAGCCAGGGCAGGGCTGTTGCCATCTTTCAGTCTTCCCCAAGGTTTTGGACTACAGCTCCCAGAATTCCTGGCTATTGGCCATGATGGCTAGGGCTGATGAGCGTTGATGGCAGGTGGCCTGGTCTAAGGCAGGCTGCCATTCTTCTGGGTTCAACTTTCTAGAAGTTAAATCCCGGAGAAGGGCATAGTTGCATCCTGTCCACAGTGCGCATACATCTAGGCACGAACAGGATAGTGCCCATGGAGCACACAGCCTGCTGGTGAGGCTCCTTTTGAACTATTCCCAATGGACTGATGGACTGAAGGATGATGATGATGATGATTGATAGTGGTAGTGGTGGTAGTAGTAGTATACATTTCTATACCGCCCCATAGCTGAAGCTCTCTGGGCTGTTTACAAAAGATTAAAACATTTAAAACAAGATACAAAATTTAAAACCTCATAAACATACAACAGACAGTACATACAAAGACAACATACATCTAAAAACAACTTTGAGCAATCAGCCAAACCTTAAAAAAAAAACAGATCCGGGATCAATTAACGCTCATCACACATGCTGCTAAATGCCTAGGAACAGAGAAAAGTCTTGACCTGGCACCGAAAAGACAGCAATGTTGATGCCAGGCGGACCTCGTCGGGGAGATCATGCAACACCCCGAGCTTTGACAAGAGACTCTTCTACAATGAATAACACAATGACATTATACCATTTTCATTGGCTCCAGCTGATTTCTTAGCCCAGATCAAAGTGCAGGGTTTGAGCTTTAAATAAAACCTGGATATCTGAAGGGCCATTTATGTAAAATGGAGCAACCAGCAGACATGCAGAGGAGCAACTACTGTTTGTGTTCATATTATATTATATTATATGATTTTTTAAAACTGCTTGTGCTCCAACACAAAGATGCAGGCCTTACCTGCATCTCGCCAAACACAAACTCAGCAGGTAAGGCTTTTTCCTATCATTTTATATCCATGCTAGGAAAAGCTTCACCTGCTAAGTCTAAGGTGGCCAGGTGTCCTGCTTCACAGAGGACAGTCCTCTGTTTGAACATGTCCCTGACACACGATATCCCGCATTCTTCTCACCATCTGCAGAACAAAGCATGTTTGCAAGAAAGCACACCGTATCCTTCCCCAACCTGGTGCCCTCTAGATGTGTTGGATTACCATTCTGTCCGGGGACGCTGGGAGTTGTAGTCCAACACATCTCAAAGGCACCTGGTTGAGGGACAACTGGCTGATGGGAAACAGCTACTGTCCACCCAGGAGAAGCACCCATCTGTCCTGGTCCTGGGCTACTGGACATCCTCCAACAGTGTACAGAAATGCATAGAAGATGCACCAGTGGCAGGGATCATTCTTGAGTAAGCCTTTTTTATTTCCTGACACGCTATAATCCTGTCCTCCAGAAGACACATGTGGGCAGGCACCTGTCAGGATTTCTACAAGTGCTCCACTTTTTGGTAAAGCAACCAGGGAACAGCGATAAAGAGGTGTGTAATGAGCACCTTTAGATGGCATCTCTTAATGTCAGTGTTGCTTTTGGCACACCTGGCTGCTGCTTGGTGCATGCAGTCACAGGACAATAACAGCAAATTCCCGAGGAAGAGCTACTGATTTTCTAGGCACCCAGTGCTGACACAGTTCACGGCAGTTACGTTCGCTGGGTGGAGCTGTTGTGGCCGCCCAGGCAAGGTGGGACTGGTAGATTCCTAGGAAACTCATTTCCCCCAATAGTACACAGGTGAAAATAGGGATATAAGAACCTAAGAAGAGCCCTGATGCTGGATCAGACCAAGGCTCCATCTACTTCAGCACTCTGTCCACGTAGTGGCCAACCAGCTTTCGACCAGGGACCCACAAGCAGGACATGATTGCAACAGCACCCTCCCACCCATGTTCCCCAGCAACTGTTGTATATAGGCTTACTGCCTCTGATACTGGAGGTTGCACATAGCCATCAGGGCTAGTAGCCATTGAAATAGACTTCTCCTCCAGGAATTTATCCAACCCCCTTTTAAAGCCATCCAAATTGGTGGCCATCACCACATCTTGTGGCAGCGAATTCCGTAGTTCATCTCTGTGCTATGTGAAAAAGTCCTTCCTTTTAACTGTTCTGAACCTCCAACCAATCAGCTTCATGGGCTGACTCCTAGTATTATGGGAGAGAGAGAGAAATGGCTCCCTATCTGCGTTCTCCACAACATATATAACTTCGTACACCTCTATCATGTTTCCCCTCAGCCTCCTTTTTTCCAAGATGAACAATCCCAGCTGTTGATACCTTCCCTCATAGGGGAGATGCTCCAGCCCCTTCATCATTTTAGTCTCCCTTTTCTGAAAGTATAAGAGCTGGAATGTTCCAAGCATCTCTGCACAACCCTCACCCATTCCATGATTACGCATGATTGGAAACTCTTAATTTCCTCCTGTCTGCTTGATTCATTTACTCTGCAATAGCCCCTTCTCCTATGGATGTAAGAGCCATTGGCCACACTGGTGGCATGATGGGAATTGTAGTCCAATACATCCAGAGGGCATCAAGTTGGGGAAGGCTGCCATAGAATAATTGTTCTGCTGGTGAAATGTGTAATAGGCAAACAATGTATCTTCTTGACCGTTGCAGAGGGGTACAGTGGCAGAGGGTGCAATGGCAGATGGTAAGCTGTGTGTATGGAGTGTTCCCATGCACAGTTTTAAAGGCTTGTGCTCTTGGGACAAGAAGCACCATCCCTTCCACTCATTCAGAGATTCAACTTCTAAAGGGCCTGAGGAAGGAACCGAATCCTGAAGAAGGATCCCGTTAGCGACTCATGCTAGCAGTTCTTTATTATTATTATTAATGATGATGATAATAATAATAATAATAATAATAATATAGCACCATCAATGTATATGGCATCCCCAAAAGGGATAAAAAGGGCAAAGTAGGGATTGTGGGCTCCCCTAAACAAGTAATGTATTGCATGCTCATGATTGGCCATACACAGAAATTTTGGGGTCAATTACATAATGCCACCAATGACCAGAACATCTCCCACAGAATCCTCTAGAAATCCTGGTATGAAAAGAACCACAAAGTGGTAATAGCCGGGAAAAAGCAGGGTCTTCTGCCACTGGATGGCCATGGAAGTGAATGGAGAGGAAGTATTCAATCTAAAGCATGTGGTCGCCTCTCTCCTCCCAAGAAATGCAGCCCATAGCAAACATGCCAAAGAACCAGGAAGCACTGCAATTTCCCTTAATGTAGAGACACTCCATGTGCCTGTCAATGAGGCAGCATGCCTCTAAACGGGTGGCTATGAAAGAGAGAGAGAAAGAGGCAGCCTTTTCAGTGGCGGCACTCTGTTTACGGAATACTCTCCCTTGAGAGGCTCACCTAGGTTGTGGTCTTTTCAGTGCCGCTTGAAGACATTTCCATTCTTCTCCCAGGCACTTTGAGAATGTTCGTTGTGTGTGGTTTTGGTGCTTTTCCTACTTTAAACCTGGTGCTGGTTTTTTGAGTTTCATTCTGCACTTTTGTTTTAATTCCTTGTTTAAATGATTGTTTTTTATGTTTTTATTGTATGATACACCACCCAGCGGAGGGGGGTTAAAAGTACAGTAAGTAAATAAAACAAGTTTGAGCTTATTTCAGCATTTAGTAGCTCAGGAGGGAGGGAGGGGCTGTGGCTCGGAGGTAGAACATTTGCTTTGCATGTGGAGGGAGGGTCAAAGAATCAGAGGAGAGCAGAGTTGGAAGGGACCTCTAAGGCCATCGACTCCAACCCCCTGCTCAAGGTAGGGATCCACCAGGTTCAATCCCAGGCATCTCCAGAAAGGGCTGGAAAAATTCCTGCCTGAAACTCTGGAGAGCCGCTGCTGCCAGTCAGAGTTGATAATAATACTGGCCTAGATGGGCCAAGATTCCTATGAGTTGCTGGGGAGCAAAGAGCGGGGAAGCCATGGCTAATTAGACCCCCGCCCCTGGTAAAAAGAAGCCTCAATATTCAGATTCAGTGTACCTCTGAATACCACTTGGTGGAGGAGAGGGCTTGCATGTTGTGAGCTTCTTGCAACCACATGGCCGGCCCCTCTTGAGAGAATGAGCTGGGCCTTCGCTCTGATCCAGCAGGGCTAATATTATTATTAATAATAATATTTATTTATTTCTTACCCACCTCTTCCTCTGGATTGAGGCAGGGAACAACATTACATACAAAAATACCATAAAATGCATAAAATGAATTAAAAACACATAAAACTGATACAATATTAAAGTAACAATCGGGAATCTTAAAATTCATCTGGGTAGGCCTGCCGGAAGAGATCAGTCTTTATGGCTTTCTTAATCTGGGAAAGACTATGAAGTTGATGAATCTCTCCCTTAATTCTTAAACGCTACAATATGCACCTCCCCCCCCCCCCCACTCCAATGCAATAGGTTGGCAGAGAGCTTCAGCAACTCTTTCTTGCTGTGTTGCCATGTTTCGCTTCCTGTCCTTGGTTCGGAAATGAAATGAAGTCATACAGGGACTCCACCCAGACAACACCCACCCTGGGTGAGAAAGACAGGCCATGTGTGTGTGTGTGTGTGCTTGCACACTGCACCTTTTTTCTTGTTCAGTGTACAACCTAACATTGGAGGCTCAGTCGAACGCACTAACAGATTCTATGACTCCCCAAGTCTGGTACCGGGTCAGCTGTAACAAGACATTTGGCTAACAACATCTTTAAAAAGCATCAGCAAAAGGCCAAGATTAGGGACAAAACAGAGGCAGCGTTTTCCTGGAGAAAAATACACACTGACTGAATTCGGACGACACAATAAGCAACTGGGGGGGGAACAATCATCAGTTGTATTGACTATCGTGTCATCCAAATGCTGCCATAGTCAACTCAGCGCTGATCCTAATCCACACCACAGTTGATTATTTATTACCATGTTGTGTAGGGTGTACCCCCTAGATCAGTGATGGCGAACCTATGACACGCGTGTCAGCACTGACACGCGTAGCCATTTTTGATGACACGCGGCTGCTGAGGCGGCCGCATGATAGGGTGACCAGATGGCCCGGGTGGCAGCAAGCTAGGAGCGGCGTCGGTAGACCCGGGCCGGCGGCAGTGGCGGCGGAGGAGCCCGGGAAGCGGCCGCCCCCCCACGCCGCCCGCCCCGCGCTCCTTACCTGGGCGTCCGCTTCCCTCCGGTGCTAGATTCTACTGAGAAACAGGCTGCGCGGCCTGTCTCTCAGTAGAATCTAGCATCGGAGGGAAGCGGACGCCCAGGTAAGGAGCGTGCCACGGGGCGGGCGGCGCGGGGGGGCGCGCTTCCCCGGCTCCTTCGCCGCCACCGCCGCCGGGTCTACCGGCGCCGCTGGGCTCGTAAGGCCAGCGGCCGCGCGGAAGAGGCAGGGGAGGGCCTGGCGCGGCCGCGCGGGCGACAGAGGACCCCGCGCGGGCAGCAGAGGAAGAACCCGGCGGTAGGTCCAGGCTGGTTTTTTTTTGGGGGGGTGGCTTGGTGGGGGGGTTGTTTTGGGTGGGGGGGCCGGACCGGGATTTTTATTTTTAAAATCTGGTCACCCTAGAAAAGGATGTTTCATCCTCGGCTCCTGCACGGCCAAGTTCAGTAGCCGAGGATGAAACATTTGCTGCTCCTGAGGATGAAACATTTGCGACTAGAATCTTGGAGTTAGAGTCTAACGACTAAGACTCTAGTCGCAAATTAAATAACAATTATACATTTATGTTATTTAAACTATAAATATCGCAAAATAATGTTTTTTCCTCAAAGTGACACACCACCCGAGTTATGCTCAGTTTTTTGGCGAAGTTTGACACACCAAGCTCAAAAGGTTGCCCATCACTGCCCTAGATGAACAACTGTAAAGTCTATTATTACCCCACCATTGACTATCGTGTTGTCCGAATTCAGCCACTGTCTGAAAAACAAACAAAAAAACCACCAAGGCTCAATAAAACAGCTATACAAGCCAAACAAGAACACAAGACAGCTGCAGTGTTTGTTTCCGTTAAGCTGAAACATCTGATACAAACTGTTCTTTAAACATGAAATAGCATCTCCTAATAAACATTTTAAATGTACATTTTGCCACTTTGAAACACACCAATTATGTAATTGTAAAACAAACAAAAAGAAATATATCAGGTTGATTAATTAATATATATAATACACTGATGTACTGTTATAAATTTAAAAAATCAAAACTTACTTAAATTCTTCAAAGCCTTCAAACAATGCCCGAAACCCTCTACTTTTAGCTAACACAAAGAAGACAAAATATTACTAAATGCCAGGGTATTTATAGAGAAGATTTATAGCCAGCTGTTCTGTGCTAAACAAATTACTGGTCTCAATCCCAGATGTTAAAGAGACAAGACCATTTCGGCCTTAAAACGAACCGATGTGTTTCAACGTAAAATCAATCAATCAATCCAAAAGTAAACACAGATTTTTTAATGTTATATTGTAACTTGTTTTCTAATGGTCTATTGACTGTCAATAAAGATTGATTGATTGATTGATTGATCAATTTGAATCTAACTAAAAAGAAGGAGCGTAATCAGCAGCATAATTTAACCCGGGGGGGGGGGGAGGAGTAACATGCAGCCCCCGATGGCCTGAAATGACTGCTTGCCATGCGCTGCTAGAATTTAGTTTAGCTGGAATTGAAAGCTGCAGCATAAAATAATAATATAAAAACCCGGCATTTTGCGGAGCACCTTGGATAACTCCTTTAGAGCTCTGACTGGTTCAGACTGAAACCCGGCATGGATTCACTGCCCAACTGACATCAGAGCCACCAGCCTCCACTGCTGTCACAAGTTGGAGGTCAGGTCTCTAGCAGAGAGAGGCGAAGGGGGCAAATTTCACAGAGAGATGGAGAGTTGTTCAGAGGAAAGAAAGCAAAAGCAAAAGGTCAGAGGGAGGGAAGTCTGAGATCATAGAATCATAGAATGGTAAAGTTGGAAGGGGCCTATAAGGCCATCTAGTCCAACTCCCTGTTCAATGCGGGAATCCACCTTAAAGCATGCATGACAGATGGCTGTCCAGCTGCATCTTGAAGGCCTCTAATGTGGGAGATCCTACCACGTCCCTAGGTCATTGGTTCCATTGTCGTATTGCTCTAACAGTCAGGAAGTTTTTCCTGATGTCCAGCTGGAATCCAGTAACTTGAGCCCATCATTCTGTGTTCTGCACTCTGGGATAATTGAGAAGAGATCCTGGCCCTCTTCTGTGTGACAACTTTTCAAGTCTTTGAAGAGTGCTATCATGTCTCCCCTCAGTCTTCTCTTCTCCAGGCTAAACATGCCTAGTTCTTTCAGTCTCTCCTCATAGGGCTTTGTTTCCAGACCCCTAATCATCCTCGTTGCCCTCCTCTGAACATGCTCCAGCTTGTCTGCATCCTTCTTGAAGTGTGGTGTCCAGAACTGGATGCAATACTCAAGATGGGGCCTAACAGTGCCGAAATAGAGGGGAACCAGTACCTTGCGCAATTTGGATGAGGAAAGCGAGGAAGATGATGAGTGCATGCCTTCTCTGAAGTGGCACCCACCCTCTGGAAAACTCTCCCTCGTGCGGTTCAGGAGGCAGAAAATGTAACATCTCTGAAGATATATCTTTTTACAAAGTCTTTCCCTGGTTTTTAATGTAGCTGGTTTTATATTGCCTTTTTAACTTTTTAATGTTTTAAATTTATAGCTTCGGCTGATGGGCAGTATAAAATTGTAATAAATAAATAAATTTGAAATATAGAGACAGCTGACCGGGGCTGCAGGTCTGTAGATCGGGGGTGGATGGGGGGGGGGGCTCTTTCAGCCAAGGGGCGAATTCAATTCCAGAGAAGCTGTCGGGGGCAGCATCCCAGGGGTGAGCAAAATGGGTGGGCCAAAGGTACCAGCATATTGTAGCTTTCCTGCTGGTACCTGGAGAGGCATTTCAACCTTTCAGAATGGGAAGAAAAAACTGTGCAGAAGCTGGAAACTGAACAAAGGACTGGCAGGCAGGGGAAAGAGAATGTGGCCATTTAGGGGAACATCGGAGAGCCAGATTAGGGCCTGGGGGTGGCCGGATTGGGCCCGTGGGGGCTGAACTTCCCCACCCCTGCTCAAAATTCACAGGCTCCCAAGGCAGCCATTTGCACACCATTTTCTCACCACTTTGGAGGTGAGTTTCGTCAACAGACTCTGACAATGATGCTCAGCCCAGACAAAATTCTCCCTGGAGAAGGGGCACCCTGGACCCAGCACTGGCAACACGGCCAAGGGGGCCCTCTGCAAGTTTCCATCCCAGAGGCTCCCAGTGACCACAGTTGAAGCCTCCATCTTAGTTTTCCCAAAGCACAACGCCTCCGAGGTTCCACCGGGTGTTAAAAAACATGGTGGCCCCTGAAGAAACACAGGGCATTGCATTTTGGGGAAACTAAGATGGTAGTTGCTGCTTTGGCTTCATGGGGCCTGGAGTGGCGGTCCCATTGGTGGTGAGCCCCAGGAGGCTATGCCATCAGTAGTGGGCCCCGACAGCTTCCAAAGGAGGAGTGGATGATGCCAGGCCCTGTGTGAGCAACAGCTGCCTTCTTTTCTGGCTGCCTTTGGTGACCCAGACTGAACCTGGATGGTTTTTCCAGTTCCGCAGGTTCTGAAGAGCTGCACGGAGTTTGTGGAACATCACGGCATAGTGGATGGAATCTACCGGCTCTCAGGAGTCTCGTCAAATATCCAGAAGCTAAGGTAAAAGCTGGGTGAGGGGCTGCCTTGGCGGTTGGAAATGTAAGCTTTGGCTGGCTTGGACTCAGCTGCAAAGCAAACTAGGGGCAAACCTGTTTAACGAGATCATTAGGCAAGCAAAAGGGCAAAACACAGTGCAGAAAAAGGGCAGCCCAGAAGCAGGTTCTTATCAGGAGTCCAGGGGTCAGCAGCAGAAAAGATCAGTCCAAGAACAAAGAAGAGTGGTTTCAAAGTACCGGGAGCTGAAATGAAGGTGTTGTTCCAGCAACCAGCAGCTCTCAACTGAGAGCTTATTTGTTGGAGCTTCCAAAGCCCCACTCAGGTCCCAGCTGCAGCACATCAGAGGCATCTGGAAGAATTCCTCCTTGTGAGTAAAACTGATTTACAATTGAGGAGACTTCATTTGCAAGCAGGCAGTACTTCTCATGAGGGTTGTTCTGGCTTGCCTTTTGAGATGCCATCACTCTTGGGAGATAGATGGTAGCTCAGCCTCTGTCTCAGAGGTTGCGTTCCCCTCTTGTGGGGAGGGACCCATAGCCATCTCCCCTGAAGGCTGAGGCTCCTCCTGATCTTCTGGCATGGACTCCGACTCTATGTTATTTGTCTCTGGGAGCTCTAGCTCCTCGTCTGAAAGGATTCCTCCAGCAGGGGCATGAAAGCTGTGGTCCCTTCTCTCTTCCTCCTCATAGCTCATCCATTTTACACAATGGCAGCATTCGGACGACACGATAATCAACGGGGGAGGGGGGAGAACAATCATCAGTTGTGTTGATTATCATGTCATCTGAATGCTGCCAATAACTCACTGTCTGTTGCCTCTTCCCCCCTCCGTTGCCTAAAATGTCGTCCGAATGCTGCCGATCAGCAACACAATGGATGATTGTTCCCCCCTATCCTCATTAATTAGTGTGTCGTCCGAAACAGGCCAATGTGTAATTATTTACTCAGGGAACTCTCTACCACAAGATGTGAGCTTCCATGGCTGAGTGCGCACTAGAACCTGGATCTCCTGACTCTCAGTCCCACCCCCTGTAGTGGATTGCCACAGGAGGTGGGATTTGGATCCTAAGACCGCCCCCTGATGGACCCCCCAGAAGCTGCCTGAGCCAGATTGGGGTGCACCACCATCTGGATTAGGCCTGCAGGCCAGACATTCTGCACTCCTGCTGTAAGTCATGATCATTAAATAGAACCTCTATGCCCGGAGGCAGTATATCTGACTATCAGCTGCTGGGGACAAATGACAGGGGAGGGCTATTACCTTCATGTCCTGGTTAGAGTCTTCTCAGAGGCATCTTACTGACCACTGCTGGAAGCAAGATGGTGGGATAAATTGGCCTAACGATCCAGCAGGGCCTTCCTTGTCTCCTTCTGCTCTGTGCTCATGCCATTCGCAATCTCTTCTTCCTCCCCTGCCCGGCTTCTCTTTGGCAGGCAAGAATTTGACACCGACCGCAGCCCAGATCTCAATAAAGATGTGTATCTTCAGGACATCCACTGCGTGAGCTCCCTCTGCAAGGCCTACTTCCGGGAGCTGCCCAACCCACTCCTCACCTATCAGCTGTACGATAAGTTTGCAGTGAGTATAGCAGGCACACTGGTACCCAGGGCTTTTGCTGAGATGCCTCCCAGGCTCAACAAGGGGTGGGGTGGGGTGGGGAGTGGTTGGGAGAAGTTGAACATGGCCAGGGTGAAATGAGGTTCTGCTCCCATTCATTGTCCTCTGTAATTGCAGGTGTCAAATGTTTTCTGGGGTTTCAAATATTTCCTAAATTTCCACCAAACAGTTGCTATTGGGAGGAGGAGCTGCCAATAGAATGAGAAACCCATAGCCCTTTGCGCAGCTGCCCAGTGTGGTGTTGCACTAGGGCTGTGGCTTGGAACATTTCCCTGGTTCCCAGTTATTGGAGTGACTCTCTCCACTCAGGCTGGCCAGTCACTCTCCTCGTCAGGAAGGACTATAAAGGTTTCCTCTTCTGGTTGGGATTTTGCCTGGGTAGTGATAATTTTTCCTGGCTCTGGCCCATTCTGACACTTGGCTTGTTCTCTGGTTCCTGCCTCCGGGCTCCAAGCCCTGGCTTGACTCCTGGTTCCTCCCTCCAGACTCCGAGCCCTGGATTGATTCCAGGTTCCTGCCTCTGGGTTCCAAGTCCTGGTTTGACTCCTGGTTCCTGCCTCTGGGTTCCATGCCCTGGGTTGTCTCTGATTCCTGCCTCTGGATTCTAAGCCATGGCTTGACTCCGGGTTCCTGCCTCCAGGTTCCAAGCCCTAGGTTGTTCTCTGGTTCCTGCCTCCGGGTTCCAAGTCCTGGCAGGTTTTCTGGTTCCTGCCTCTGGGCTCCCAGACCTGGTCTGACTCCTGGTTCCTTCCTCCAGGCTCCAAGCCCTGGGTTGTTCTCTGGTTCCTGCCTCTGGGTTCCAAGCCATGGCTTGACTCGTGGTTCCTGCACCCAGCCTCAGCTCTGAGATAATTATACTTGATACCCCCCCCCCCAAATGACTTGATGTCAACGTTTGGAATTCCAGCATTTGGGGTAAGGGAGGTGGGAGGAATGTTGTGAAGCGTAGCAAATAAAATGGTGAGCATCTCCTCCCTCCCTCCCTCCCTCCCGCTTCACCCAGGAAGCCGTGGCTATCCAGATGGAAGAGGGACGGCTGGAAAAGATCAAGGAAGTATTGAAGGAGCTCCCATCACCTCACTACAGGTACCTGCAAGGGCCAGAAAGCCCTGGCCTTCTCTTAAATCCTGCACAGCCTCATCCTGCCACCAACCTGAGGAATATGTTCTCGTCCTGCCGAGGGACTTGAGTTGTGCGTCTCGCTGATAAAAGCTCAAGAGAGGCTTAAATACCACCCCAGGCTTCTTTTACACAGGGGAAAGAATGGAAGACACTAGGGGGGACATATCAGTGGGGGAGCAGCACACACCTTCCATGCCGCAGGGCCCCCATCTGATCCCTGGCATGCACAGGGAAAACCTTGGAAAGTGGCCATCAATCACAGCAGCAGGCAATGACAGGGCAAGGGCCTCGCGACACCTGGCACATGGGGGTGGGGAGAGAGGCAATCTCTCTGATTCCAAGAGTCCTGCAAGGTGGTGTAGTCACAAGACGGTGCAAGGTTGTAGGGCCCTCATCTGTTTCACCTTTCCTTGGCCCATTTTCCTCTAGTATAACTAGAGTGCCCAGATACGAAAGAGGGCAGGGCTCCTGCAGTTTTGACTGTTGTGATGAAGGCTGCCTCTACAAGGGGCATTTAAAGCTCTTTCAAGGCACATTAAAAATTTACCTCTACAAGAATGGAGCGCAAATCGGGCGTAGAGGCGCGTTTACTATTCGATTATGCGCATTATCGAATGCACGTTAAATAGCAAGTTTTATTTTGCTCCGGCCGTTAAAGCGCATTTTGACTAAGTGAACAAGCGATTCTCCGCATAAACTACTTGTAAAGCGCATTTCAAACAACTTGTAAGGTCACCAGTTGAGCGCTCAATTACTTCCTGCATACAAGCATTTCCGATAAAGCGCGTCAGCGATTATGCGCATAATCGGCTAACCAGGCGTCAAACGGAATCCATCTAGAGGGGGGTCGAAGAGGGAATTTCACCAGGTGCTGCTTGCATACAAAGGACACCTGCTGAAATCCCCTTTTCTACACAACTGTTAAAGATATAGGAGCCCGGTCCTCCTTTCCATAGGGTCACCCTAAGTAAAGACACTGGTCCCTGGCTCCCCCATCACCTGTTTCTTAAGAACATAAGAAGAGCCCTGATGCTGGCTCAGACCAAGGGTCCATCTAGTCCCATTTGGTGGAAAAGTCAAGTCCACTTGATCCTCAGCGACTTCATCCTCCTCCTCCTCCTCCTTCTTGCTGTTTTTCTCCTCCATCTCTGCTTCGGCCTCCCACCTGCTAGGACCTTGGAGTTCTTGATGAAGCACCTGGTTCACATGGCATCTTACAGTGCCCAGACCAACATGCATGTGCGAAACCTGGCCATCGTCTGGGCTCCCAACCTGCTCAGGTAAGATCTGATTTCCACCACTTTGAGGTGATTCCAACCTACGGCCCCTTTGGTGATGATGATGATTTACATGATTTACATATTTATACTGCCCAACAGCCAAGGATCTTTGGGCAGTTCACAATTAAAACCATAATATACAAAATAAAAATATTTAAATGTCATATAAAACCAGAATACGTTATAGTCCAGGGAATGCTTGTCTAAAAAGATATGTTTTCAGGAGGCGTTTCAAGGCTGTTCCATTTTCCGCCTCCCGAACCGCATGAGGGAGGGTTTTCCGGAGGGTGGGGGCCGCTACAGAGAAGGCCTTCCGTCGAGATTCTTCATGACAACATTCTGTACGTCTTGGCATGGCGAGCAGGGCCTCCTCTGATGATCGTAAATGTCGTCTGGCTATATATGGTTGCTCAAAATATTGTCAGAGTCTAAGTATGGCTTACGACAGGAGCATGTACATTTTACCAGGGTCCAGTGTGTGTGTGTGTCTGAACTGCAAGCCCATTCCCATGAAGGAAAAAAACGAGGCTAAATTGTAGGATGTTTATGCCAACTTATTTCCCTGCAATGCTGGTGCCAGGTTTTGGAGAGCTCATCCCCCATGGTCCCCTCTCCCAGTGAGTCTACGTTCTCACTGCTGTCCTCACCTGCTGCTCTTTCTTCTCCTCCTCTTTCTCGTCTTTGCTGTCCCCGGCTTGCTTGGCAGGCAAAGAGCCAGGGAGCCAGGAGGCCACGGCATCTGCTGCGCCTGCTTCACACCCCCTCTGTGGCCTGGGACAGAGCCAGAGGTGGGTGGACAAGGCGGTTGCAATGGGCAAGAGGAGGAGAAGAAAGAGCAGCAGGAGCAACTCCCAGTGAGAATGGGCTCCTGCTGGAGTGTAGGGCTAGGGTAAGTGCCCCACCATGCCTGCGCTTGACGCCAGCCCTATTGATCGGTATGGGGTGTCCAGAGCACTTCAGATCTTGGTGAGGTTTGCTGGGACCCAATTAGAACAGGACAAGCAACATCCTGGACAGTGAAGTGTTGACCCAAACTGAGAGAGAGAGAGAGAGAAAGAGAAAGAGAGAGAGAGAGAGAGAGCAGGAAACTCTAGGTTTGGGAGGGAGAGGCAGAAGTGTCCCACCCTACATAACATGCTCTTTCAAGAATTAAGGTAGGCTGACCAGGTGGCTCGGGATTTCCCGGTCCTAACCGGGAATCCAGAGGCCAACCGGGGGAAAACCGGGGTGGCGGGGGGTCACGCGGCGGTGGCAGCGAGACCCGGAGGCGGTGGAGGAGCTCGGGAAGCGGACGCCCCTGCAGGTAAGCACAAAGGGGGGCTCTTACCTGCTGGGGCGGCCGCTTCCCGGGCTCCTCCGCCGCCTTTGCCGCCGCTGCCGGGCTCGTAAGGCCAGAGGCCGCGCGGAACAGGCAGGAGAGGGCCGGATCCGGAAGTGACGTAACCGGCCCTCTCCCGCCTCTTCCGCGCAGCCTCTGGCCTCCTTGGGGCTCAATCGCGATGGCGATGAGCCCTGAGGAGCCCGGACGCCCACGCCTGCCTCTTCCGCGCGGGCGTCCGGGCTCCTCGAGGCTCGTCGCCATTGCGACGAGCCCCAGAAAGGCCAGAGGCCGCGCGGAAGAGACGGGAGAGGGCCGGTTACGTCACTTCCGGATCCGGCCCTCTCCCGCCTCTTCCGCGCGGGCGGCGACGGAGGACCCCGCGCGGCTGCGTGGGCGGCAGCGGAGGACTCCGCGCGGCTGCGCGGGCGACGGAGGACCCGGCGCAGCCGCGCGGGCAGCGACAGAGAACCCCGCGCGGCCGCGCAGGCGACGGAGGAACCCAGCGGTAGGTCCAGGCTGGTTTTTTTTGGGGGGGGGGGTGGCTTGGTGGGGGGGTTGTTTTGGGTGGGGGGGCGGGGGGGACCGGGATTTTAACTTTTAAAATCTGGTCAGCCTAATTAAGGCACTCCAGAAAAAGCAAAGTTAACTATAAATAAAATGTCAGCATCCATTTTTGTGTAATGCCTATGTTAGGTCAAACAAAAGATCACCAAAAATGTGCAGCTTTCAAGGTCTCCAGATCTCTTCATCAGGCAAGGTGTTATAAAAAGCAGGTGTGTGTGTATGGGGGGCGGGTTAGGGGCAGGGAAATATTCCCTATGCTCAATAGATAGGAAGAACCAAGTGCAAGACAGGGCTTCTCATATGATTTTTTTTACAGAAAACCTTCAGAAACTGGGCCTACCAAAATACATCCACACTAACATCCGGAAAACAGTTAGACTTAAAACATGCTCAATAGTCAGGAAATTACTGAATCAGTGAAAGACAGCATGACTTGGCAAAGCCTGTCATGTCCATTTAGAAAAACTACCATGAGCAGGAAAAGATAGTAATAATAATAATAATAATAATAATAATTTCATTTCTATACTGTCCATAGATTAAATTTACCGGGCAATTTACAACAATTCATAACAGATACAAGAACAACATTACAAAATACAACATTATGATTAAAAAAAAAACATACCAAATTTTAAACAATTTAAATTGCTAACATATATAAGCAAATTCAGCTTGGGCTTTCTGTGTAGTCCCACATACCTTCCAGATGTGTAGGACTGCAACCCACATGATAGGAGTTTTAGTCCAACACATCTGGAGGGCACCATGTTGGGGAAAGGTTGGCATAGAAGAATAGACCCTAAATCCCTGGGACCAGGGTGGTTTGCAGATGAGGCTTTTATGGTGTTATCGCCCTGCCTAGGAACATTTCTACATGAGCAATTTATTGCACCCTTGTGATTGGCCACTTACTGAAATTTACAGGTCCTTTAGATGACATTGTCAACTTCCAGGACGTCTCCTGCGCTTCTGCCCCTTATCCCCCTTTAAAAACACACAGAGATAATCAACTTTTTTTTTAATGCGCAAAATCGATCCATGTAATTTGGCATTGTGCTATAATTCTGCCACTAGATGGCGGTGTTTCATTGAAGTGAATGGAACATGCAGAGAAAGGAAGAATTCAATTCAAACCATGTGGCTGCCTGGGTAATGGTGCCAATCATAATCTCAGAAAGAAAGTGGAAGCAGAAAGCCCAGGTAAGGCAGTGGGATTTTTTTTTTAATGTAGCGAAGCATTTTACAGGGGCTCCAGACAACATCATCCTCCATTCATAGCCCTCCCGTGTTTTCCAGCGGCTTCTTTCATGTTTTTCTTTGCCTCAGAAAACTCTGACCCTCTCCCTCTCTTCTCAGGTCCAAAGACATTGAGACATCCGGTTTCAACGGCACAGCAGCCTTCATGGAGGTCCGCATCCAGTCCATTGTAGTGGAGTTTATCCTCACCCATGTGGAGCAGATTTTTGGAGATGCCCCTCTTCGTGGTAGGTCCCCTTCTGCCTCCTAAGCGCTGAGCATCAATGCAGCTCTTTTACCAAGGCAGGAAGAAAGAGGAGAAGACTGCAAGAGGCTTTGAAGGGACAGCGTGTTATGGGAGGAATATCCCCGCATGCACATTGCTCTGCTGAGTATGGGGGGGGGGCTCTTTAGCACCCTTCTTATGCTCAAAGAGAGAGGGTGGTGGCCCTGCCCTCTGATGGTATGCACCCCCCCCCGAAGGTTAACCAGGAAAGAAAAGATTCACCACCCCTCTCTCACAGAGAGCCTTCAGAGGGATTGCAAAGTCTGTGAACCTCTTGCTAAAGCACTGTTTTGGAGTAGCGTCAGGGCATGGTTGGTTTTCAGGTGTTATTCCTGTGCTCAGTTAATCCCCTGGTGCTCAGACCCACAAAAGCCCAGCCTAAAACCCTGTAGTGCTGTTGCTGCCAGTCAGTGTTGACAATATTGAGTTAGGCTGCCTCTACAAGAGGCATTTAAAGCTCTTTCAAGGCGCATTAAAAAATTTACCTCTACAAGAACGGAGCGCAAATCGGGCGTAGAGGCGCGCTATCCCTCCGATTATGCGCATTATCGAATGCGCGTTAAACAGCAAGTTTTATTTTGCTCCGGCTGTTAAAGTGCATTTTGACTATGTGAACAAGCGCTTATGCGCATTAACTACTTGTAAAGCGCATTTTGGTCATCCATTAATGCGCTTCGCCGCCTCTCGCCGCCTCTCGTGCAGAGGTATTAGGTGTAAATGTGCTTCTGCGATTATGCGCATAATCGCCTAACCAGGCGCAAAAGCGAATCCTTGTAGAGGGGACCTTAGATGGACCAAGGGTCTTGACTCAGTATAAGGCAGTTTCACATATTCATTAGGAGCATCCCTAGCTCTGTAGTAGAAGAACACCTGCTTTGCATTCAGAATCCCTGGCGGCATCTCCAGGTAAGGCTGGGGAAAACAGCCCTGTCTGAAACAATATAGAATCCCTGCCAGCCCATGTAGGCAATACTGAGCTAGATAGGTCAATGGACGACCTATAACTAGGACAACTTCCCAGGTCCCTAATTAAACGTAGCTGCAGTCTCACTGACCATCAATGTTTTTGTTATGGTTGTTTTTAAGGAATGAATGAGACTGTTTTAATAGAATGGTTTTAGCCGTCTGGTTCTAGTCATAAAATTGCTGCTTTCAGCATCTTTTACCATCTGGATAGGCAGTTATGGAAGGTGTGTGTGTGTGTGTGTGTGGGAAATAAAAGGGAAGATATTGTACCCGCTCTGGGTCAATCAGATAGTGATGGGAGAAAGAGTAGCCCTTGTCCTGGCAGTGGGCGTCTCTAGGTCTGAGTTTAAGTGCATGTGCCCTGGAGTTAAGTTGTATCTATCCATTTCCGCAACACCACTCAGACTCAGGCTGCAACCTGGGAGTAAGCCCCACTCAACACAATGAGACTAACCTCTGAGTAAACATACATAGAATTGCCCTGTTAGACAGACATTTCTCAGTAATGTTAGTATAGTTCAAGAAGCATTCAAGAGGCAGCTGGACAGCCCTCTGTCAGGGGTGCTTTAAGGTGGACTCCATGGCCTTAGAAGCCCCTTCCAGCATTAATATTCTATGATTCTGTGAAATTCAAGTTCAGAGAAGGGCAGCAAAGATGATCAGGGGACAAGAAACTCAGTCCTGTGAGGAAAGATGGAAGGACCTGAGTATGTTTAACCTTGAGAAGAGGAGGCTGAGGGGAGAAATGATAGCACTATTCAAGTTCCTAAAAGGTCGTCACACAGGAGACCGCTACAACCTGTTTTCTGTCTTCCAAGTATGAAAAGGAGGACAGAGCTCATGTACCTTTAACAATTGCAGAGAAAAGGGAATTTCAGCTGTTGTCATTTGTATGCAGTTAGTCCCTGGTGAAATTCCCTCTTCATCACAACTGTTAAAGTTGCAGGGACCCTGCCTTCTTTTGTATATGGTCACTCTAGTATAGTGCCTGCAACTTTAACTATTGTGATGAAGAGGGAATTTCACCAGGAACTAATTGCATACAAATGACACTGGCTGAAATTCCCTTTTCTCTTCAACTGTTAAAGTTACATGAGCCCTGTCCTCCTTATCATATGGTCAGCCTACTTCCAAGACCATATACAAAAGAAGGCAGGGTCCCTGCAACTTTAACAGTTGTGATGAAGAGGGAATTTCACCAGGGACTAACTGCATACAAATGACAACAGCTGAAATTCCCTTTTCTCTACAACTGTTAAAGTTACATGAGCCCTGTCCTCCTTTTCATATGGTCAGCCTAGCCCATACTGATGTTGGCTTTCCCTTCCCCCACCCACAGTCTATAGCCGTGAATCTCTCAGGAAGTCCCTGCTCCTCATGGGCTCGCCAGTCACCTTTCCGGAAGAGAAATACTGTTTTTCCTACAACGTTCCGGCTGTGCTAAACCAAGGGGATGGACCTCCTCAGATGCGCCCATATCACACCATCATTGAGCTCCACGACAGCAAGTACACACCTTCCTTCCTTCCTTCTCTTTTCCCATTTCTGGTTCACTTCTGGATTTGTCTGCCATGAATCTCTGGATCAGCCGTTCCCTCCCATCCTGCCTGGAGGACGGCTGGACTTGTAGTCCAACATATCTGAAGGGCACCTGGTTGGAGAATGCTGATTTAAAACTGGGGTGGGCAGAAAGTAGATCTCCAGATATTTGGGACTTCATCTCCCAGCATTCTTGACCATTGGCCCTGCTGGCAAGGGCTCCTGGGAACTGAAGTCTAAAATATATGGAGATCTACCTTCAGCAAACCCTGATCTAGATTCTAGTTGCAAAAGGCTGGTTCAGGCAATGCTTTATCCAATCACTGACCTGATTCAGACAAAACATTAATCATGGTTTATTTAACCCATGGGTTGTTGAATTCTGGATTGTTGTGATGTGTAAACCCAGCCAAGCTAACAAACCACAAACAATCTAGAAAGGTTTGTTGTTGGGTTGTGAACTCTTGGTTGTTTTAACCATGGGTTGTTGTTATTTGTGAAACCAGACCTGTGGGATGTTCATGGGTTGTTTTGCCAGGCTTCAATGGTGGTGAGCAAGAGTGATTAAAAAAACAACCTAGCCACTCTGCAGGCCAGTACTTCAGTGCCCCAAAGGCATATAGGGAGCGGGTGAAAGAGGAGGCAAACAAACAACCCAAAGATCAAGAAAAGAAACCATGGTAGGGCAACAAACCATGGGTTAAATAAACCATGAGTTAGAGTTATGTACAAATTAGGTCGTTCTCCTAAGAATGATGGTAGCTTTTCTTCCCTCCCTACCCAGCAGCACTTCTGCCCCATTTCCCTCCCCAGTTGTGTGTTTGGGAGGGTCATTACATGTGGATACAGCATGTACACACACAGTTCCACCCCCATAGATCCAGATTATACAGTATTTTCCAGATACAATCCAGGCTTTTTCCACTTACATGCTCAGGGTTTCATGAGCATATGTGCCCAATTAGAATGTGATGTTTCCACACGGATGTCTGGTAATGTCAGAAGTGAGGCAGGCAGGCAGGCAGGTATGCCAGGTGGGCAGAGAGGGAGGCCAACTCCTCCTGCCCCACCACAGGTAAGGAATGCTCCAAGAAAGTATTGTATGATCTGCCCTGCAACAAAGCTAAGATTCTGTACACAGAAACCTCAAAAGGAATGATGAAAGTGTCCACATCAAGCATGGTCAGCCTGTGTGGGCCAAGCGATCAGGGGGCCAACGGGCAGCCGGAAGGGCTGGAAGGGAATAGCACCGTCAAGGGTCAAGCTTGAGAGAGAAGCAGGCAGTCGGCTTCTGAAAGGGGAAAGGAACAGAAACTGGGCAGAGCAAGGCAAGGCCCTCAGAGCAAGATCTGGCGGGGTGGAGAAAGTGCAGTACATTTTCTAGCCATTATCACAGTGGCGCTATAGTGCAGGAAGGGTCTTTCCTGCAGTCTCCTCTTCTACCTGCGAGGTGCTCCGTTGGTGCAGGTGGTCAAGTGCCTGGACCCTAGACTTTCTGGCTAGAACTTGCTGGCAGAAAACGGGCTTGGCTGAACTATGAAGTGCGTCTGCTTGTTCTCAGCAGATAGATGCTGTATGCTTTTGCAAGGTCCTTTGTGAGGAGTGCTTCTGAAAGGTGGGATAATACCCCCCCCCATAAAATAAATAATGAAAAGTAGAAGGGGGTGTAATCTTGGCCTCCTTCGCAAGCAGCAAAATCTTTTGCCTGTCCCTGAACACCCCTGCCCCCCTTTCTGAGGACTCAGACAACTAGCAGGGCAGTCAGGAAGGACATTCGTAAAGGTCCTCTTGGGAGGGGTGCGAGATGCATCTCTCGTCAAACCTCACTCCACCCCCACACAATTTCCCTAACTCAACTCCAATTGTTCATAGAAGAAAAGGCTCCATTAAGGCCAAGAAATGGAAATCCATCTTCAACTTAGGCCGTTCCAGCAATGACTCCAAACGCAAGTCGAACAAGCTGGAGGACAAAGGTACGTGTGTGTGTGTGTGTGTGTGTGTGTGTGTGTGTGTAAAACAGGCATTCTTATGCTGGCAAAAGAACCATGCACAGGGACGACATGAATTGCACATGAAGCAACTCCAAACCACAATGCAGCTATGAGCTTTGTCCGCATTGCAAAGAAAGTGGAAACTTTCTACCAGTCTCTCCAGTAATATTTTTCTCCACCGAAGCACCAAGGACAGGTCTGGGGTGGGAACTTCTGTTCTGTGGGCCAAATAATTTTGGACAGCAGCGTCCAACCCCCCCCCCCCATTTCTATGCTGCTTGACAGCCTGCAAGTTCAGCCCAGCAATGCAGAGAGCTGCCAGATGATGGATAGAGTCACCTGCTGCGCCCACTTGTGAAGCACCGTGGCAATACTAATGGCTGAAAAGAGGGGTCCCACCACCTCTCCTTATGGTATGGCCACTGTGAGTGCAAAATGTGTGTGTTTCTATTAGGAACGCAGGCATTCGCAAACCGTTAAATCTCCATTCTGCAGCTTATTTTCAGTGGGGAGCATTCGATTTTTAAAAATTGAACTAGCTTGTTTCAAATTCTATCTATCCCTTGGTGTGCTGCCTTTTGATAAATGTAACCAAATTTTAATTATGTGGTTGGGGTGGCACAGAGAGAGAGAGAGGTAATCTTGCAATGCTGAAACTGTCCACTTTGGGATCTGGCTCTGCTCACCAATGGAGTCTGACTCTTCCGGTGGTTCAACAGCAAAGGAAAAAGAACTTCTCTACATGAGCGATTGATTGCACGCTCATGATTGGCCACTTACAGAAGTTTGCAGGTCTTTTACATGCTGCTGTCAACTTCCAGGATGGCTCCCACACTTTCCTCCGGAAATCTCACTTTTTTAAAAAAACAGAGCTAATGCAGTAATAATTAATTGCGGGATGTCCCCAGTGTTTAAAGCTGGTGTAGTGCTATAATTCCACCACTAGATGGCACTGTTTTATTGAACTTAATGGCATTGCCAAGTGGGGAAGTTTTCACTTCAAAGTCACATGGTTGCCATATATAGGAGCCAGTTGTAAACGCAGAAAGACTCCAGAAGAACAAAACCTGGTAAGGATGGAGGCTTTTTCCTTAATGTAGAGACACCAAAATGTTCCTCACCCCTGACATAGATTGAGTGTGGAAAGAAGAGCTTTGATGCTCAGGTTAAGTCAATTAATCCTGCCTTTCTGTTCCAGATGACAAAGCGGGTAAGATGCGACTGCGGCCAGCCAAAAGCATGGATTCCCTCAGCTCTTTGCCATGCTCCAGTGATGGTAGGTGGAGATGTCCCTGGGATAATTCTGATTCATGGCTGAGGGAGCCACAGCGTACTGCATTTAGGTTCCTCTTGGAACGTGGGGGTCGGATGGGGGTGGGGAATCTAGGCTCTCCTTGGTTTTTTGCTGTTCGTGTTCCATGAAATTATTTGGAGGAAACTTCCTCATAAGACAAGGAAGGGGAACCACAGGGCCTGCAGAGTCATTTCATCCTGCCCCTTTCCCTCCCTCCTCTGCCCAGCCACAGCAGTTCCTCTTTTCCCCAGTGGAAAAACCCTCTGTTTTGTGGCAAAGGAGCTGGTTGAGCGGCATTCATTGAGGGATACCAAGTACCTCCGGTCCGTGCCACAACACAATCCCCCTTGTTGTGGGAGGATAACAGGACAGGACTCAGGAGGAAGAGCTGCTATATGTCTGTGAGGATTAAAAGCCACAGAGGATTCAAATAGTCTCTTTAAACCAGGCCTCACTTCAAAGCAAAACCATAGCAATAGCCTTATTCACAGTAATCAGGCAGCAAACTCACCACGATATTAAGGCTATGGTGAAGTTTTACTGAAATAAGCTGGGGCACCATGGGCAAAATGCCCCATCCCTTTGGGTCTCCCTATGATCTGTCTCTTTGCCCTGGGTGCAGACCTTGCTCAGTTGGGGAGGAAAAAGTCCCAGAAGCAGCTGACCTTGTGCCGCGAGAGCTTTGACGGCCCAGTTTCACTAGACAACAGTTTCTTGGAATCGGATGAGTGCCCAGGCAAGAACAAAGCTGAAGAAACACAGGGCGAATCGGAGGGCGAAGCCACCGCCAAGTCAGAGCCCACCACCCCGAAAGCCAGCAGGTCCAGCCTCGTCGGGGTGGCCCCGCAAGGCCGATCCCCCAAGGCCACACGGAGCAGGGCGGAGAAGTGCGCCGGTGTCCACATCTCAGGGCCTTTCTGCGTCACGGTCCCGTTCCACATCACCTCCAACCTCACGTTGTCGCGGCTGACCCAGGGACTGGAGTGTCCCGCCTTGAGCCGCTGTGCCTTGGAGAAAGACGCTCCCGAGACCTTGGCAGCCAACGACGAAGAGTCATCTGGGCAGAAGGAGGACAAGGAGAAACTGACTGCCACAGACAAGGAAGAGCCTGCAAGTAAGTATGCCACTTTCCACCTGTGGCTGAGTGCCGTGTCTGGGAGTGGGTCTAGCGTGGCAGCTGTCAGGGCCCAACAAAGTCAAGGACTAAAACACCTAGGAAAATAAGAAGGCCCTCACCTGGCGCCGAAAAGAGTGCAACCTCTATGAGTACTTGTATTAAGTACATCTCTCTCTCTATCTGGTCATAGTGTGACAGGGAGGAGCACCACTGTGGAGTAGTGGTTAGAGTGTTGGACTGGGAGTTGAGAGATCTGGGATCTAATCCTCACTCGGCCATGAAGCTCACTGGGCCATGAAGCTCACAGACTCTCAGCCCAACCTACCTTGCAGGGTTGTTGTTGTGAAGATAAAATGGAGAGGAGGAGGATTAGGTACTTGGGTTCCTTGGAAGGAAAACTGTGGGATGTAAATGTGATAAATAAAATAAATAAAATATTGCTATCTATCAGAAAGATAGACTAATTTCAAAATATATTTAAAGCTATATAGAGTGGAAGCTGAAACATTTAGCTCTAAATATATTTCGAAACTACTCTGTTGTTAGTCTATCTGGCTTTCTTATATATTTCATCTTAAGACTGCATCCAAAATGGAGGTAGGTGTAAAGTGCCGTTGCGGTACTTTACACCTACCTCTATATCTCTATCTATCTCTATCATCTATATCTATACTTATCTATATAAAATCTATTTATTAATCCATTGGGGGCTATTTTTTAGTTGATCAACATGTTTCCAATTAGATTAATCAACCCTAAATAGTGTAGTCCTAATTATTGTTGTTTTATTCTGTTTATGTTCATAGAATCATAGAATCATAGAATAATAGAGTTGGAAGGGGCCTATAAGTCCATCAAGTCCAATCCCCTGCTCAATCCAGGAATCCCCCTTAAAGTATGATGGCTGTCCAGCTGCCTCTTGAATACCTCTAGTGTGGGAGAGCCCACCACCTCCCTAGGTCATGGGTTCCGTTGTCATACTGCTCTGACAGTCAGGAAGTTTTTCCTGATGTCCAGCTGGAATCTGGCTTCCTGTAACTTGAGCCCATTATTCTGTGTCCTGCACTCTGGGTTGATCGAGAAGAGATCCTGGCCCTCCTCTGTGTGGCAACCTTTCAAGGACTTGAAGAGTGCTATCTTATCTCCCCTCAGCCTTCTCTTTCCCAGGCTAAACATGCCTAGTTCTTTCAGTCTCTCCTCATAGGGCTTTGTTTCTAGACCCCTGATCATCCTCGTTGCCCTCCTCTGAACACGCTCTTTTGCATTTGTCCATTATCTTCCCACCTACTCTTTCCCTTCACATGAGCTAGTTTTGAGCTGAGTCATACTTTTGTTTTTATGTGTTTTAGAAGAAGATTCAACAGTGGAGAACCAGATGTCTATGGAAGTCCAGGATTCCTTCTCATTCCTGGATAGCCAAGATGCTTGGCTGGGCGACACCCTGGATGACAGCCAGCCCTGGAAGAATGCCAACATGGCCCACGATTTTGCAGGCTGCGGCACTGGCACTTTCCCAGCAATGGAAGACGATATGGGGAATGGGTTCATGAACGAGATGATAGGAGGTGGGATGCAGGTTAGTCCCATGGCTGTGACACATTACATCTTGACATCATGTTTAGAAAACAGTTCTTCTGCCCAGGCTAAAGCACTTCCTGAATGAAGGAAGCCCGAATGTTATACAAAATGGACAGTTATTGGCAGAGACTGTGTGTCACCCTTTCGGTCTAGAGAAAGGGAAGAGTATGGAGGCTGAAGATAGAATCATAGAACAGTAGAGTTGGAAGGGGCCTATAGGCCATCGAGTCACTGGGCCAGAACTGGTGCTACAGAAGAGTCTACTAGGGCCCGACTAACTGAGTGGGTAATCAGCACTGCTTCCATAATGACTTTGAGTGGCTGGAATGAAGTCTCAGTGGCTAATTAGGGTCCAACCCCCTGCTCAATGCAGGTAGGATGGCGCCCATGAAAAGAGCATCTTTAATGTTTTCTTTTTCATTCCCTGTTAGCAATTAACACACCTGGATCAGAATAGTCCCAGAAAACAAACAAGTTAACTTTGAGCCAGTGTGTGGGGATGGTTTTTTTTTTTTAGCATGCTAGGCTTTGACCAAGCCCTTAAGCAGCCAGGAATCTCAATGGGAGACCTAGGGTTTCTCTGCACCAGGCTTTTTATCCTGCAACTTTACCGGCGCTTCTGCACTATCAAGATCAGCCCTTTCAAGCATTTCCCCACTTTTTCCCTGAGGATTTCCTTTATCTACAAGTTCTATATTTTTATCATCCAGCCACTAGATGGTGTTGTGGTATAGCGCAGCTCCATCATTACACATTGAGATTCAAATTGCCATTTTTTTAATCGTTGATTTTTATTGATTTTTGAATGAATAAGACAGCTTGGGAATACATTGACTACTATCTGTCATCAGTATCATAGATTACAATACAGAGATTGTCTCACCTAAACTCTATGCATTTATCCTTTACCCTTCATATCCTGCTATTCTAGCAAATCTTTCCATAGTTAATCATGAGTCTGTGGTGGTTTTAATGTTTCCTTGTGCCTAATCATATAAGTTTTAAATTGATGCCAAGTTGCATATAAATCTTATTTATAATTACTGTCCTTAGTTGCTCTTTTGACTTGGATCAGCTTTTCTATAAGAGCAATTTCAAATTGCCATTTTTAAATAGCTCATTATCCCCATTGCAAATAATGCTCTGGAAATGGTCAAAATGCACTGAAGTAGCCTTGGAGGTTGACAATGTCATGTAAAGGACCCGCAAACTTCTGTGAGTAATCAATCTTGATTGCAAGATAAAAGCCTTGTGTAGAGAAGCCCATAGGCACGACCACATTCTTTCAGCCTAGCCAAATTCACAAGGTTGTTCAGGGTTATCCCACATCAATGTGTGCAACCCTGAACATACATGTTTTCTACATTTATTTGTTTATTTTTTAAAAGAATTACCATCAACGATAATGTTGAGAATGGGAAGGATGAATCCTGTGTGGGGGGATCTTCTTCAAAGCTCTTTATTTCTTTACTTCTAGCTGGAGATGTTTTCTACTGTGCCACCGTTGGATTACTTGTCCATCGAGGACTGTATGAACGAACACTCAGAAGAGGAAGATGACCAGTATTATTTGGCCATGGGATTCACGGAGGGTGAAGAGCCGTCTAAGGAGGTTGACAATGAAGAGGTCTACCTGAGTGCCTTTGATGATCTCAGCCCCTTAGCTTCTGAATTAGAGCATCTTCAACAGCTTGATGAAGACCGAGCCCCAAATTTCCCTCCCCCAGAAAGTGTCTTGGAAGATCAACCCTTCAGTCTGGTTGGATGGACCTTGCCTAAAGACCCAACCGGCTCCCAGCTATTTGAAGCTGGTACAGAGCCTCCAGCTCATGACCCAAGGTTAATCAATTCACACCTGGATTCAGAATGGGCCGACCCATCTGCAGAAGACGTTGGGGTCTCCCCAAATCCCAGAAGCAATTCCAGTGAGTTGGAAACACACGTGAAAGATGACGCCAGGACTGCTACAGCAGAGCCCATCTTGTCATTGTTGCAGGTAGAAGGTGCAGTTGCCGGAGACGGAAATGACGTGCTTGTACAAGTGGGATGCTTGGGGCAGGCCGCATGCCCTGATGGAGTTCCAGAACTCAGCTGCCAAAGATCTCCAGTCCTGGAGTGTGAAAACCAAACAAAGCTTGAAGATGAGTGGCAATTACCAGCTCAGAATGCTTCAGAGGCTGAGCACATTGAGTGGCCTCCTTGCATGGAGGCTGATGGTTCTACTCCAGAGGTGGCTGGAATATGTAGCCAAGAGATGGATTGTGGGTTCCCATTTCAAGAGGTAGAGCAGCTGCAGAGCGGAGAAGTGGCCTTTCATCCTCAGACGGCAGAAGCGCCTTCAACCCTGGAAAGTGTGCCTGGTGCTCAATGTTCCACTTTACAGGGCAATAGTTCTGAAAATGATTCTTTTGAGAGCCCCCGGAAGCTGTCCGTGACATTGCTCGCCTGGAATCCTGAGCAGGCTGCTTCCTCTGGGGCAGACGTCCCCTTGCCTGATGGTCACATTGAGTCTGATTCCTCATCCCACACGGTTTCTTCTCCAAAGAGCTCCCTGGGAAGTCTTCCGCAGATACTTTGGCCTGTGCCACTCATGGGTGCTGAAGATGTCCTCAAGAGCAACCCCTCGGATGGAAGCATCCACATGAAATTGACTTCCAGCACCATTAGAGTGCAGCAGGTGAAATCTTTCCCAGTTGTGCCTCCGAAGCCACAGTTTGCCAAGATCCCTCCTTCCTTAACACCAAGAACTCCGACCAAGGAAGCCTCTGCCATTTGGCCCAATCCGCCCCCAGCTAAGAACTGTGGGAATGAGATGAAGGATGGGTCTTTGTGCAGGGTCCTTCGCCCCACCAGCCTCGACATATGCTGCAGCACTGCCGGTCTCGAGAAAAAGCCAGAAGCCCTCCCGGCCCCTTCTGAGTCACCCACCCCTTCAGATAACCACTGCAGCGATTCGGGTGCCCTTCTGAAGCAGCGGAATTCCATGCCTGTGTATTTAGAGAAATACGGCAGGGATTGTGAGAGCAAAGGAAATGCCGCCCCCAAACCCCTGCATTCCCCACTGGATAAATGCAACGTTTGGGCCCAGGGAGGGGAGCTCAGTGGAGATGACCTCCATCAGGCGAAGAGCTCTCTGCCAGAGAGGAGTTCGGATGAATGTAGCAGCCACCCCAAGAGCGATGAGAGCACTGGCGGGCTCTCACCGCTGCCTGCCTCGGCGCCCATTTCGATAGAGAAGCATATCGGCGAGACCAGTGGGGCCGTCTCACAGAAGCAGAAGTGGACCGCCTGGCGTAACGGGGGCAGCATGTCGTTTGATGAGGCTGTGGCCCTTGCCAAAGAGAGGCACGTGGCTCAGGCCCCCATGAGGAGGATGCAGACCTACTGCTACGGCGATGCCGATGGACCCCACGGCCCGGCCCGGGCAGAGAAGCATCCCCCTCAGCCGAAACCTGCTCTGAAGCCTTTGGGGCAGCGGCCCCTGAGACCCGTGAGCTGCGTGGGCACGGCTGCGCCCCCGGAGGCTCTCGTGTCGGGGAAGCCGTCTCTTACTCAAGCGTTGGCGGATGCCACCCCGGAAGGGCAGCTCTCTCCAATCCAGGACGCACCCGCCTTCCCTCCAGATCTCCCCTCCAGAAGGAGGCTGAGCTTGCCGAGGATTGGACGGTGCCCGTCTCTGTCAGAAGAGGCCTCTCACGCCCCGCCCCAGGAGTGGAGGTGACTGGCTTTGGGGCCTGGTTTCCAAAAACTGGCTTCTTGCCTGCCAAACTGTGTTGCTTTGTGGCCTTCACCCAACCCTTTGCACTCAGGGCTGCTTCCCTCATCAGCACCAGCATGTGAGAAGAGTCCTGCTAGTTCAAACCATTCAGTCCAGCATGTTCTTCTCACTGTGGCCCCCCAGAACCCCACCAGCAGGGCTTGAAGGCAAAAGCAGTAGCTGCAGCAATCACACCGTCCACCTGGGCTGTATTCCAGGCATGTGTACGGGAGAACCACAGGAATGGTGTGGACACCACAGATCACAGAGTTCCGAGCTCCGCATGGTAGAATTTTCTCTAGAAATGCAGGACTACATTATCTCTCAAAATACTGGAATCCAAAGGGGGTCACCTTATGCTGAAGCTGATACTCTGGGCAGGGGGACCCCAGAGCTGTGAGTTAGTTCTCTTCCTGTGGTGAGAAAGTGACCAGCTGAGAGATCTCTTCTCCATGAGCAGCCAGCCTGCTTCCCTCTTACTTCCTTGTAGGTGCAAATCGGTAAACACAGGTAGATGGGCCTGGGTCAGTAGGCGGGTGTGCAGTGAAGCTTTTCTTGGGATTACCAGAAGCTCACACTCCAACCAAATTGGTTGGAAAGAAGATCTTTATTAAAGGAATATAATCAGAGCAAAAAGGGAAAGCTGGGTGGGTACTTGAAAATAAACAAGGTAACCCCCCCCCCCCCACTAACCTAAGCTAAACTCTGTGGCCTGTTTCGGATGACACACTAATCAACGGGGGGTGGGGGAACAATCGTCCATTGTGTTGCTCATCTGCAGCATTTGGACGACATTTTAGGCAACGGAGGCAGCATTCGGACAACATAATAATCAACACAACTGACGATTGTTTCCCCTCCACCCCCGTTGATTAGCGTGTCGTCCGAAACAGGCCTATGAAGTAGAATACTCATAAATCAGGGATCACCTGGAGGGCTGCAAAACACACAGCATCATTGGTCAATGGAACAGGAGATCGAGGGAACCAGAGTGACAAAGGAATAAAGAACCATATTCCATTTTTACCATGTTTGCCTGGGGTGGGCGATGGGAGGGGGCAAGGGACGACCACCCAAGAGGTTTCACCGCTCACATAACCAGGAAGGCCTTCTTCACTTCTTCTGAGTCTAGGAGATGGATGATCAAAGTGTTAATTGAAATGGAGATGGCTTTGGATCTCCCTGGCAGACTGGCTGCATCCGAAGGCTTCCTGTTTTGTGGATCTGGAAACCCCAGGAAAGACGTGTGTTATTCCAAGTGTGCTATCCTATTCAAGGATGCTTGCAGCTTTAAAGATAAAGAACTTATCTACACAAGTGATTTCTTACACACTAGTGATTGGCCACTCACAGAGGTTTGTGGGTTCTTTACACAACGTCGTCAACCTCCAAGACGTCTCCTGTGCTTTCCCCCCTTTATCGCGCTTTCTCCCCTTTCTCCCGCTTTTAAAAAGATCGGAGATAAGCTGTAATAAGAGTTAATGGTGCCATATCAGCAGTGTGTAGTGCCAGTGTAGTGCTATAATACAGCCACCAGCTAGGGGTGTTTCATTGAACATATAGAGTATTGCCAAGAAGGGAAGTTTTCCATTCCAATTTACATGTTCGCTGTCTAAAGAAGCCCGCTGTAAACCTGGAAAGACTCCGGAAGAAGAAAGCCCAGTAAGGGTGCAGAATTTTTGCTTAATGTAGAGAAGCTCATATACTAGGGATGCAGAACCTCAGGCTTGGGGTCTCAATCCAGCCCTCTAGAATTCCCCCAAAGTCCATGCCCTTCCCCCCTTCCCCCCATTGATTGTTTGGTAGTTTCTTAGATTATGTGTAGTCCCCTCCCCTTCCCCCCCACCCCGATTTAAAACTTTGAAATGCCCCTTCTAAGCCTTAGTTACTGGCAGCAAGAGCTTCAAGCTACAATATGCTGGCATTTTTGGCCCGGCCCTATTTGTCACACCTGCCACTGGAACGCAGCCCTCAAAAACATCCCCAAAATGAAATTTAGCCCATGGGATGAAAGAGATTTTGCACCCCTGATATAAACACTGAAGGGCAGCAAGACATCACACACGTTTCTCCATGAGCTGGAAAGTAAATGCCCATGTTGTGTGCTACGGTGACCATTTCAGCAGGTGTCCTTTGTATGCATGCAGCACCTGGTGAAATCCCCTCTTCACTGCAATAGTTAAAGCTGCAGGAGCCCTGCCTAGTGTGACCAGATGCAAAAGAGGGCAGGGCTCCTGCAGCTTTAACTGTCATGATGGAGAGGGGATTTCACCAGGTGCTGCATGCATACAAAGGACACCTGCTGATGTTCCCTTTTCTATGCAACTCAAAGATCCAGGAGCCCTGTCCTCCTTTCCATAGGGTCACCCTAGGCATCGCATACATATTCATTGAAGAAGTGGACATGTTGCTGAGCTCAAGTGTTCTGAGGGCATAATATGGGGACACTAGATCACCCATATGGACTCTGTGGATCATTCTGCAGAGGTACTTCAAGCCAGCCCTTTTAGGAGAGGAAAAGCAGTGTATAAATTTATGTATAAATAAATAAATAAATAAAATATTTATTTCTTACACACCTCTCCCTCAGGATCGAGGCAGGGAACAACATTGATAGAAATTACATAAAATACATAAAACTGATTAAAACATAAAGTTAATACATTATTAAAATACAGATAAAACTTAAAATTGACAGGGTAGGCCTGCCGGAAGATATCGGTCTTTATAGCTTTCTTAAATTCTGGAAGACTGTTAAGTTGGCGAATCTCCTCTGGCAGGCCATTCCACAGTCTGGGAGCGGCAGAAGAGAAGGTCCTCTGGGTAACAGTTGTCAGCCTGGTTTTGGCCGACTGCAGTAAGTTCTTCCCAGAGGACCTGAGCGTGCGGGGCAGATTGTATGGGAGAAGGCGATCCCGCAGGTAACCTGGACCCAAACCATGTAGGGCTTTAAAGGTAATAGCCAACACTTTGTAGTTCGCCCGGAAACTAATTGGCAGCCAGTGGAGTGATTTTAATGCTGATGTAATGTGGTCACCCCTAGGTGTACTGGTAATCAATCTGGCTGCCATATTTTGAACTACTTGAAGTTTCCGGACTAGGCACAGAGGTAGCCCTATGTACAGCGCATTGCAGAAGTCAAGAATCAAAGTTAGGTCTTCCAACTCTAGGAAGGGGCGCAGCTGGCGTATCAGCCAAAGCTGATAATAGGCACTCCTGGCTGTCACATCTATTGAGTTGTCATTTGGAGCGACGGATCCAGGAGCACCCCTAAGTGTGAACACAGCCTTTCAGGGGGAGTGTAACCCCATCCAGAACTGGTTGACATACCTCCAAACCCAAGTTGGGACTTTTGACAGTAAGCACCTCCATCTTGTCTGGATTCCACTTCAGTTTGTTTTTCCTCATCTAGCCCATTACCACCTCCAAGCATTCATTCAGAGGAGACACACTATCCTTAGCTGATGCTGTTGTCAAAGCCATAGAGAAATATATTTGAGTGTCGTCAGCATACTGACGACACCCAAATAAATAAATAAATAATACTATGGGCATCTCCTGGATCCTCCTGCTTGTGATGACTAGGGTGACCAGATTTTGCAAAACAAAATCCTGGTTCAAAATGGCCGCCCAAAGGGGGCGTGCCCACCAAATCAGACCCCCCACAACATAAAATTAAAATAATTAAAAAGGCCGCCCGCCATGCGGCCAACAAGCAGACGCCCGCCCCACCTGAAACAAACCCCACCATCAAGCCACCCCCCCCAAAAAACCAGCCCGGACCTACCGGGTCCGCCGCTGGGTCTGCCGCCACCACCACCGGGTCCGCCGCCACCACCGCCGGGTCCTCCACCACTGCCGGATCCGCCGCTGCCAGGCTTGTGAGGCCAGAGGCAGCGCAGAAGAGGCGGGAGAGGGCTGAATCCGGAAGTGATGTAATTGACCCTCTCCTGCCTCTTCTGTGTGGCCTCTAGCCTTCTTGGGGTTTGTCGCGATGGCAACGAGCCCCGAGGAGCCCGGATGCTCATGCAGAAGAGGCGGGGGAGGCCGACATCACTTGTGGAATCAGCTCTCCCCCGCCTCTTCCGTGCGGGCATCCGGGTTCCTCGGGGTTCGTCGCCATCGTGACAAACTCCGAGAAGGCCAGAGGCCACACAGAAGAGGCGGGAGAGGGCTGAATGTAATCGGCCCTCTCCTGCCTCTTCCGCGCTGCCTCTGGCCTCATGTGCCCGGCAGTGGCGGCGGCGGACCTGGCAGCGGTGGCGGACCCAGCGGTGAACCTGGCGGCGGCGGCAGACCCGCCATCCGGGCTCCTCGAGGCCTGGTTCGCCCCCGCTGCCCCCTGGTAGGCCCGGATCGCCCCAGTTTTCCCGGTTAGGACTGGGAAACCCCGGGAGATCTGGGCACCCTAGTGATGACTTGGGTCTCCTCTACAAGAATTCGGTTTGACACCCGGTTGGCTGATTATGCGCATATTCTCGCAATCGCTTTTACGCCTAATCCCTATACAAAGGAGGCGGTGAAGCGCATTACCGGTTGTATGAAACGCGCTTTAAAGGTGTTTACATGTGGAGAATCGCTTGTTTACATGGTCATAAGGCGCTTTAACTCCCGCGGTAAATTAAAACTCGCTATTTAACGCGCATTCGATAATGCGCATAATAGGACAGAAAAAGTGCCTCAACCCCCGATTTGCCCTCCGTTCATGTGGAAGTAAAATCGGTAATGCGCTTTGAAAGAGCTTTAAATCGCTCTTGTAGAGGCACCCTTGGTCATTCCTTGGCTCAGTAGGAATAGCAACATGACATGACTCATAGGGTCATTTAATGATGAATAATCTCAGAAGTCCTGATCTTTTCCCCCATGGTTATCTCTTTCACATAAAAAAGCAGCCTTGAACAATGCATTTGATAAATTGTAATTCAGTTGTAAATGTAGACTTTAGCCTGCATGAAATTCAGGAAATGGAGCATTTAAAAGACTTGTGTCTGAAAATAGTTTTTGTTGACCTCAGTTAACAAAGGTTTAAGAGAGTCACAATGCAATCTTGAGCATGCCAACTCAAAAGTATGTCGTATTTCATTAAATGGGACTTACTGCCAGGTAAGTGTGTATAGGATTGTAGCCTCATTGAGTTGCTAAAATATCAAAGTAACAAAGTCCAAATGGCACCATGTTTTAGCAGTTGGCATGATATATATCAATACACTACTCACAACAACCAGAGAAGAGCCTGCAGTGATGTGTAATTGTGTGTGTGTGTGGCAGGGAGTATTCAAGCAGTGATCTTTGGTGTATTGCAAGGATGTTACAAAGACACAAGTGTCCCCGTTTCATCTGGGAAATGCTGAACGGTGTGCGATTTTAAATGGACATTTAAAAGGGAACAAATGAGGCCAATCAGTTTCAGAGGTTTCGAAGAAATGCTTTCCTACTCTTGTTTTTTTGGGATGGCATTGGATGTTGCTAGCTCTTCTTAGATTGTTTTTAAAAGGTGGCCCTCTGCATTCAGTAAAAAGATAACCCTCAGCATTGTAGAAATAATTACCAAAGTAAATGTTTGCAGCCAATTTTCAGAATCTTGCAGTGTGTTCTTGAAGGCAGATTTAAGCATTTGAAATGCACCATTCTATCATGGAGCAATCTCAGCCATTCGAGGCTAATGCAGAGATTTGGACCTGGACAGCTCAAGGTATTTCTTTGGCAATGCACTAGCATTTTTAAAGGTGCCAGCACAGCAGCATACTCTGAGAGTATGCCTAAACATCATCATCATCATCTTTATTTATTACATTTATACAGCCTCATAGCCAAAGCTCTCTGGGCGGTTCACAAAATATTAAAACATTAAAAATTGATATACAAAATTTAAAAACATAAAAACAGACAGCAAACATATATCTAAAAACAACTTTGAGCTGCCAGCCAAACCTAAAAGTATATTTGGGATCGATTAAAATCTCAACATATGCTGCTAAAAGCCTGGGAAAAGAGGAAAGTCTTGACCTGGCACTGAAAAGATATCAATGTTGGCATCAGGCAGGCCTTGTTGGTGAGACAACTAGGGGATAACTCCCAGATCATATGAGCCTTGCTTTGGAATAGGGTAGATGTTTCCAAACAGCAGTTCATGGACCACCAGTGGTCCACAAGCTCCATTCAAGTGGTCCATCCAACATGGCAACCACACTCAGAATACTGTGTACAGTTCTGGACATCAGGAAAAACTTCCTGACTGTTAGAGCAGTACAACAATGGAACCAATGACCTAGGGAGGTGGTGGGCTCTCCCACATTAGAGGCCTTCAAGAGGCAGCTGGACAACCATCTGTCAGGCATGTTTTAAAGTGGATTCCCGCATTGAGCAGGGGGTTGGACTGGATGGCCTTAGAGGCCCCTTCCAACTCTACTATTCTATGATTTTATGATTGTATGACTATGTGCTACCTCCAGTATCAGAGGCAGTAAGCCTATATGCACCGGTTCTGAGGAATATGGGCAGGAGGGTGCTGTTGCACTCATGTCCTGCTTGAAGTTTCCTGGCCAACAGTTGGTTGGCCACTGTGTGAACAGAGTGCTGGACTACAGATAGACCCTTGGTCTGATCTAGCAGGGCTCTTCTGATGTTTTTATGGTTACAGAACAACTGGGAATGTCCTTGATCTTATTAAAGCTGACAAACATTACAAACAAGTTCACAGAACTTTGCTCACACAAACAGGTGTAACCAATGCATGAGAAAGGCAAGAGTACAGTTATAAAAATATAAATTATGCATGTGTTTTTGATTTGTGGAAAAGGAAAAAATTAAGCAGTCTGCCAAGATCCCCAACAATTTTCAAGTCAAAATAGTTGAGAATTCCTGGGTTACTGCATTTAGGCCTTTAAATCCATGCTCAGTAGCAGCGAAGAGCCTGAGCTATGAAATCCTTGGTTCAGATCTTGTCTTTGCCATTCACTGGGCAGATTTGGCAATAATCTGAAATTAACTTCACTCACTCCTACTTTCATAGCTTTTGCTGTACTTTGTTGCTATACTCTGTGTGATACATTCTCCCCTCCCCTCAAATATATTTTCTGATTGTATCCTCGCTCCGCTGCAAGCTGCTGCTTAACAGGGCTTGCTGCCGGCCAGCTAGCTGGCTGGTTTTTTTTTATTTTTAAACTTCAATTTTGTTTTGAAACTTGCTAAACCTGAACATATGAACAGATCTGCTTCAAACTTGGTATGGCTAAAGCCCTACTTCAGATCTATCATGATGCCAAGTTACATCTCCTTATCTTTAAAAATGACAGTTTTAAAAATAATAATTTTAAAACCTCAACTTTTAAAAAATTGCTAAAAATCAACGGATGAACGGACCTGCTTCAAATTTGGCATCACTAAAGCCCTACCCAAGGGCTATCACGTTGCCAAGTTTCATCTCTTTATCTTTAAAAATGATGGCGTTGTAAGCATTTTTGTTAATTCCATTGACTATAAAGTACAGCTGCCCTTTGGGTGGGGGAAGAATGGGGAAAATTCGGATTTTTCTTCAAATTTCATAATCCCCCCCTTTCTGGATTTGTTGCCCAAAATCCTGACATGTCCTGGGTTTTCCTGACGTATGGTCTGCAGATGAAAGCATCGGCCTGCAGCCATGTGCCATTAATGTCTCTGAACCCTTTGTGTGGCCCAAAGGGAAACAATCTTAGATTTTTAATCATACTACATTGGCTCCCTGTTGCAATGACGTGTTTCTGTGTTGTCATCTCACAGTGTTTTGTGTATGGCAACCATCACTGTATTTGTTTGCATTTCACTTCCCACACACACATCCTGCACGTGTATATAGATCTGCTAATTTGAGGTTAATACCCCATGCATCAGATGAAACGAGCAGTGTCCATGAAAGGCTATGCCAGAATAAAATTGTTTATAAGGGGCCACAAGATTCTTTGTTTCTAAAATAAATAAGATCATGATAAATGCAAACTGCTTGGACACTCACAAGCGCTAGCTTATAAATTCATTCATTCACAAATTTCTTCCCTACGGTTCTGTGTCTCAGGGTCTTCGGGGTTCAGAGGGGCAGGTGTTAACTAATTAGGAGTCTGGAAACAAAGCCCTACGAGGAGAGACTGAAAGAACTAGGCATGTTTAGCCTTGAGAAGATTGAGAGGAGACATGATAGCACTCTTCAAATACTTGAAAGGTTGTCACACAGAGGAGGGCCAGGCTCTCTTTGCAAACATTCCAAAGTGAAGGTCATGGAATAATGGGCGCAAGTTACAGGAAGCCAGATTCCAGATGGACACCAGGAAAAACTTCCTGACTGTTAGAGCAGTACAACAATAGAACCCATGACCTAGGGAGGTTGTGGGCTCTCCCACATTAGAGGCTTTCAAGAGGCAGCTGGACAGCCCTCTGTCAGGGATGCTTTAAGGTGGATTCCTGCACTGAGCAGTGGGCTGGACTGGATGGCCTTACAGGCCCCTTCCAACTCTACTATTCTATGATTCTAAAAAGGTCGTGTGTGTACGTAGAGGTACAAATACATATCAAGCGCTGAAGGGGATTCTCGCAAATAAAGAAAGCTTTATAATCATTGTAGTTGGACTAGGCGACCGATTTCTGGTTATTGCCATTTTCAGAGAGGAAAACTGCCCTGCTCCAAATAAGCCAACATAGGTGTACAGTGGCCTTCTCCAACCTGGCGCCCTCCAGGTGTGTTGGAGTACAACTCCTATCTTCCCCCATCTGACGGGGATGATGTGAGTTGTTGTCCAACACATCTGAAGGGCGCCAGGTTGGAGAAGGCTGGTTGTCCCCCCCACACCTCAAAACCAGGTATGGGAAAAGCAGCAGTTGGTGGGTTGGCTCTGAGGACACAAGCAGGACAGCTGTTTCCTGCACTGGATCCACTCCCCAAACAGGAAGTTGGCAACTCGAGGAAAATTATGAGGTGATCATAAAAGAAAGGCTGTGGGAGGGGGCTGCCACTTTGCCCACAAGAAACATGGCGCCGCCCTTGTCCTATTAGGTAGAGAAAAGAGGCTACGCGCTGGAAGTTGTCGACTGAAGGCGGTGCCCGTTACCAAGATGGCGCTCGTCGAACGTTATAAGTACATCTTCTTACGAAAGAACCTGAAAAAATGACGTAGGAGGAATTTTGAAACGTGCTTCTCTCAGAACGGACAGCACAGACCGGAAGTGGCTGGGGGGTGTAACATCTTCAGGACGTCACCGGTCCCTCCTCAAGATGGCGCCGCTAAGAAGGCCGCCCTCTTTTCCCTCCCCATAATGGCGGCGGCCGGAAGTGGCGGCCTCTTCCCTCATAGCATTTCCAGCGACGACGTCCCGGGTGCAGGGAGCAGCCCGGCGGGACGAGGCGGGGTCGGGCGGGGCCTGCGTTGCTTGGTGGTTTTCGCCCCGACGGGCTATATGGGAGACGGAAGGGAAGAGGTAGTTTGGTGCGCATGCGTCGATCTCCATGGAGAGGAAAGGGGGTGAAAGAGACCGAGGGGAGCCCAGGTAAAGGCGACCCCCCACCCCGCTGTTGCTTCTTGGGGGAGGGGGCGGAAGCTCCGTACCTCTGGGGGTGGGAGGGTGAGAAAAAAAGGGAAGGGGTCTGGATTGGGCCTAGCTCTTTTCCTTCCTCCAGCGCCCCCCACCGTGAGTGTGGGTTTGGGCCTGGGGGGCGCAGTCGTTTCTCTCCCCTCCCCTCAATTTTTCAAACTAGAGGCGCCTATTCCTCCTCACTAGCAGAACTGGGAGGGGGCTTTTTGGCCCCCACGCTCCATTCCTCTTAGTAGCTGGGCCTACTCTTGCCCCCCCCCCACCTCAATATATCACTTATAAAATTGAACACCTGCATGTACACACACACGCACACGCACACATACACATGCAGCTGTGTTTGTTACTTGTGTTTATTTATGAATGCAGCTGCACTGCTGTAAAAGTAGCAGCACTAATAACAATAATATTGTGTATTGATACTTATGTATGGGCTGCCCCAGAGCAGCGATGGGGGATTTGGGGCCCTCCAGATGTTGGGGGACCCCCCTCACCCCTCACCACTGGCTATGCTTACTAGGACTGATAGGAATGTTTTGTTATTTATTTCGTATAGCATTTTTAACTCCACTTTTAGCAAAATGGCTCCCAGGGTGGCGTACAAAGATATTTCTTAAGACAGTCCCTGCCCCCACAGGCTTACAACCTAAAAAAATATTTATTTATTCACTGCATTTCTATATCGCTCAATAGCCAGAGCTCTCTGGGTGGTATACAAAAATTAAAACCATTAGAAGCTATTCAAAATATAAAACAATGACAGTATAAAATCATAATTTAAAATACAGGATAAAAACACAACCAGGATAAAAAACAACAACTAGCAGCCATGCAGAAATTGGTAGGGATTTAAAATATAAATTTAAACAGCAGGGTTAAAAATCAAACTGAAGAACTGTTAAAACACTGTGAAAATATAAAGGTCTCCACCTGGCGTCTAAAGGAGTATAATGTAGGTGCCAGACGACACAAAAGGAAGGGAGTGGGGGATGGGGAGGAAAGGGAAGGGGAGGGAAAAAAGGTAATTTAGGCACTAGGTTTTTAGTTGCACTGTTCAGCAGCTTACGGACACAGTGGAAGGGCTGCCGCTTCCTCTCCCCCTAATAGGCCCACACAGATCCAGGCGCGATGGAGGGATGCCTGGCTGCTGCTTCCTCTGATGGCCCCAGCAGAGACAGTTGGTAGCAGGAGGCTCTCAGCTGGAGCAGCACTTGGGCATGGCGGAACACCTTGCCGTTCAAGAACATCTGGAGGACCACGCATCCCATGTCTCGTCCCCCCTCCCAATTTTCATAGGCAAAAAGAGGCGGGCCCCTTCCTCCAAGGAGCTTACAAACTAGGGGCAACCGGTGGCCCTCCAGATGTTTTAGCTAGTGGCAAGGGATCATGGGAGTCAGAGGCTGTCTATCTATTTGTTATTGTTGTGTTACATTCATATCTCGCATTTCTACAAAGGAGCCCAAGGTGGCGGATGTAACTCTTCTCTCAGTAGTATCGTCACAACAACCCTGTGAGGCTGAGAGCTAGTGACTGGCCCAAAGTCACCCATTGAGCTTCATGGCTGAGTGGGTGCTACAATCTGAGACTTGCTCTCCCTGCTGCACTACACTGGCTCAGGCTGATGGTAGTTGTCAAGTTGCTCACCCCAGTGGGGAGACAATAGCAGGAGGCAAAGGAGGGCCCAGAGCTCAGTGGTAGAGCAATTGCTTTGCATGCAGGAGTCCCCAGGTTCAGTTAAGTGAAAGTGAAATGATCCAGTGAAGAGGGATGAAGACTGAAATCTTGGAGAGTGGCTGCCAGTCACAGTGGATAAAACTTGGACTAGATGGAGATGATCTGAGCTGTACAAAGCAGTTACAAAGCTGTTTTTCTCAGCTATGCGTCTAATCCTCCTTTATTCTGATCCTCTGTGTGTGTGTGTGTGTGTGTGTGTGTGTGTGTGTAAATGGATCCCTGCCATCCCCCATCCTCAAACATGGGGTGTTTTTCATACAATGCTGTCAGTGTATGTCCGTTGTTGGAGGAATATAAAACAGGACAGGTTGCTGCGCCCAAGGAAATGGCAGTATAAATGTTAAAAGTTTGTGTGGTGGTGGCGAGGCACTGGGAGAAAAGGGAGGCAAATGTCTAAGAAATAAATATATTGTCTTTCTGCGCTGCCCTTTCCCATAAAGCTGCATTTGTCTCTCCTGAGGTGGCACTGGTTGATCGCTCTGCCATGGGTGCTGGGTTCAGTGTCGTTATTTTACAGAGCAGAATTCCATCTAACAATTTTAAAAAGACCAGGACAGGTTCTCGTACCAAAGACATTACAATCTAAACCTTGGGATTGTCTCTGTGTGAGTGGCAGCAGTAATAATAAGAGATGAATTGTCTTTGTGGGTTATTGCACATCACTTACTCCATTCCCACCTCACCCCCATTTCTTTTGTGTGGTTTTGTAGGATAATTTTGGTACAAATGTATTTCTATAATGGAACTCTCTCATACACTCAACCAATTGTAGGGTATCATTAATTTCTATTATTCATGTGTATAGAGAGAGAGCTAGCAATGCATGTAGCATTTGTTACACAGTGTAAAAGGACAGGTCCAGATCTGTACTTCACAGGCTTAATATCTGCGTGTTGGAGGAAGGAGAGCAAGTGTACCTAGGCATAATAAGAGACAAAGGTGCTGGGTCTTCATGCTTTTCCCTTTCTTGTAGCTTACTTTCCTCCTCTCCCTGTGTCCAGGGGGACTGCAGGTGCAATATTGCATCCTGGGAGTGCTCCTTGATCCAGTTCTGTTTGGGGTAATAGTGGCTAGAAGTGCTTTTTGCTTGTGGACTAACTAGGACCTTACCTAGAGAAAGCTGATCTTATCACGATTATGCATGCTCTAGTTACTTTCAGATTAAACTACTGAAATATGCACTTCAAGGGGCTGCCCTTGAAAACGTCTGGAAACTGCAATTGGTACAAAATACATGGAGTCTGGTTGTATGCCTCATCAATTCCACAGGCTCCCAATCTTTTTCCGGGCCCAATACAAGGCACTGATAAGAACATCAGAAGAGCTCTGCTGGATCAGACCAAGGGTCCATCTAGTCCAACGCTCTGTTCACACAGTGGTCGACCTGGAACCCACAAGCAGGACAGAGTGCAAAAGCATCCTCCCACCCATGTTGCCCAGCAACCAGTGTATATAGGCTTACTGCCTATATACTTTGCTTTTAGAGCCCTAAATTCTTTGGGACCGGTATACTTGAAGGACAGTCTCCTCCCCTGTGAACCTCGTTGCGCAGCTCCTGCCCTGTGAATTGTGAAGAAGGATGATAGGACATTCTCATCAGTGGTTCCCAGACTGGAATTTGAGCAGATTGGCTTACCACTTTATTTGGGTGCCTTGTGGTGGAAAATCAAAACGCGTAACGTTCAGGGGTGCATTTTATGGAAATTCTTAACTTTGACTGCTCTGGTTTGTTAATTGTGGTTCTTGGTGTTGATAATCACTTTTATTTTGTGTTTTTATTGTTTGATACTTGAATGTCGAGCTATCTTGATGTCCCAGAGGGATAGAAAGTGCAGTGTAGAATAATATATCACACACACACACACATGAGAGGTTTTGATCGAAATTGGAATCTGTGAGCACAAGAGCATGGATGATGTGGAATGAAGGCAAACCCCTTAGTTTTGGAAACTGTGTTTTCATATGCAAGGGCGTGACTTAAATGGAGACTATTTGTCAGGCCTACTTGATATTTGTTCTGGTATCGCTTGGGAGTTTTGTTACACTGATTTTATCCTCTGCTGCTGGAGATCTTACGTTTATAGTTGTATTTTAATGTTGTAAGCTGCCCAGAGGACTTTATTTATTATGTAAATATTATTGGCATATAAATATTCATGAATTTGTGTCTTTCCTTCTCAGGGTTTGGACGAAACATCTCTGAAGAAGCAGGAAAAGAACAGGCTCTGAGCGTCTGATGCATAACAGAGCGAAGAAATGAAGGGGTGAGAACATGCCTTTGAGTGCCAGCAGTTGTTGGGAGTAACAGTGGGGAAAGGGTATTGCCCTCATGACCGGCTTGTAGGCTTTCCAATGGGACATTTGGTTAGCCACTCTGGGACCAGGATGCTGGGCCAGTGAGTCCTTTGGTCTGATCCAGCTTTTGGGCTCTTATGAGACAGAAAAAGAGCAAGTGACTAGAGCAGGACAGTTTAGATGGTTGGCATCCCCCCCAACAAAATTGGAATAAGGAGTTGGAAGGGTTCTTTGAGGTAATCTAGTCCAGCCCCCTGTTCTGTGCAGCACCTACAATCCGGGATGCAGCTACAGCATCCCTGCAGATAGTCTTCGAACCTCTGCTAAAGCACGTGTAAAGCCCATGTTGCTGCTCCTTTCCTATTTTTTTGCCCTCACTACAGAGGGGCTCATGAATAATGCAAATGTAGCTCATATATAATGAATCTTCCCTCTGAAATGTGCATGCGGTGTGGCCCACCCCTTCCCTCACAAGCCCGATTGGCCACCTGCGTCTTTTTCCAGCTGGTAGTGACAGCCAAACCACACAGCTACGCCCAGGTCCTGCCTTTGTGCCGCCATCCTGCTGGCAGAGGGGCTACCCTGCCTATTTGGCATAGAGAAAATTAATTGCTGTTAAAGCTTTGAGTTTTGAACTTTTCCCAATTTTCAAAATTTTCTGCATGTCTGCATTGTTCAAGCTTCAGTTTAAAACAAAAATGAGCCAAATCAGTCTGGTAGATTTCAAGTAATAAGCAATACACTACCACATTCTTGTATCGATACCTCCCCTGAAAGAGAGTCCTGAGGGAGTGTGTTCCACTGTCGAATTGCTCTTACTGTAAGGGAGTTCCTCATGTTTAAGCCAAAATCTGCTTTCCTTCAATTTCCACCCATTACTCCACCTCCATCGTTGGAATCTTTTGGCAAATCGTCACCTGTGACGACTGATGAAATTAAGTTAACTGATAATGCAAATAAATGAATACAGCTCCAGAGAAAACTTTATTTCACCCAACTTACTGAACGTCTTTAGCAAATATTGGTGGGCACCAGTATTGGCATCACCGTTTATTATATCAGTGGTTTAGCAAAAGTTCCAACTGAATGGTCGCCATATGTAGAAAAAGTGGAGAGAAAATCCAGCAGTTGTAGGCCTAATAGTATTCTTGATGTCACTGAAAGAGTCTATGTTAGACATCTTCTAATTAAGTTAGATTGGATAGTAACTACTAATATGCTGGCACATGAGCAAGCAGGCTTTGAAGCTGCAAGAACTGAAATTGATCCCTGCTTACATTTGTACTATATTATACAGACGGGTTCAGTAAATCGCATCCGAACTCTGTATGTAGCCTTTATTGATCATATTCAATAATACTATACAAGAGGGGGGAAACCCTGAGGAGTTGCAAATAGGTGAACATCTCTTTGAAACCTAGAAAGCTGCAGGTTGGGATCTACTGACCTAACAGGAACAAGGGTATAACTATCTCTGAAGATGGAGGCGAGTCAAGGCACACACCTGTTCCCACTGGAGCAGGAGAGGTGGGAGGGTTGGGTAGGACTCGCTGCTGCCAGGAGGTGCTCAGATATGTTGTCTGGCACCAGTGCTCAGCTACCTGGTCTCCTTGTTGGACCTTCCTGGGGTTCGGGGAAAGGAGGTCTCTAGAAATGCCCCAGGGGTAGATGAAATGAAGTAGGGAGTTACTTCTTGCCCTTACAGTATAGAACAGCCTTCCCCAACCAGGCGCCTTCCAGATGAGGATGATGGGGGTTGTAGTCTAACACATCTGCAGGGTGCCTGGTTGGGAAGACTGGCCCTGAACGTAAGAAGAGCTCAAATGTCTACCTTGGCCAGCATCCTGTCTACCTACTTCCCAGCCAAATACTTCTGGGAAACTCACAAGCAGAGCATGAAGTTCAAAAAGGTCCTCCCCTGTTGCTTCCCCCCATCCCCAGCATTTATTTTTCAAAGTAGACTGCCTCTGTCCATGGCGGTTACGTAATAGCCCCTCAAGGACTCCTCCGTGAATTTATCCAATCCCGCTTTTAAAGCTATGGAGGCCAGAGGCCACCTTCACCTCTGCTAGTAATGAGTCCTGTCTGCTCAGTATGACAATTTCCCCTTTTTGTTCTTATCTCTCTGGAATCTACTGCCCATTCATCTCATAGGCTCAACCCCTTTTCTAATATTATGGGATAGGGAGAAAAGGTTTCCCCCCTTACCCATTTTCTAAATTTAGCCCAATAAAGACCATTTCTGCTTCACGAGGTGAAGCAAGCTTCCCTCTGCAGCCACCAGAACTGTATCCAAGCCAAAACGAGGCAGGTTTTAATGGGGGCTTTCCATCGCTTTGCTTCGTGGGAGGGAAAGGATGGGACCGTGAGATGGCCATTCTTTCAGTGCCACCAGGTTTCACTATGAAAAAAGCCTTAAACTGGTTTTCAGTCTTAACTCCCTAACCTGTGTGCCTAACCTTCTGAAACTTTGCAGGTTTCTTGCCTGAGGACACCTCTAGGGCATGTGCTATTTTCATACAAATTGCCCAGAAAACTTTGGGAGGGGGAGGAAATGACCCCCCCCCCCAAATCGTAGATCTCTCCTTCCACATGAACTGCTGAACCTGACTTTTGAAATCTTGCAGGTGCCTTACAACCTGTAGGCTTTCTGTTATTTTCAGAGCAATGGTCCACAAGGAACCCCCCCCCCCTCTCCTTGCAGCTATCAGTCTGCGATGTGGCAGGCTTGATCACCTCAGAAGGAGCAAATCTCCTTGCAAGTTACATCCAGTTTTGCCAAGAAATTTAAAACATTACTGCTAGTTCTCTTAGATATCAACAAACAAACAGAAACAAACCAAAATATAAAGGCCCATGTACCTATTTTTCTGACGTTTGGCAGGCAGAATCCCCTCCTAAGGGGTTTACTATGCCTGTTAATTTCATCCACTTCTGATGAACAGGAAAAATTATAGCTGTTTATTTCCCATGATAGTCAATGGGAAGCACGAAGCCTTGGATTTCCGAATCTCTACTTGGGTTAGGTACCCAAGTCAAAGCGGACGGCCTCTGAATCGGTTCGAGTGGAATTGGGCTGCTTTCCAATGTGCCAAATTGGGGTCTGAGTCGAATCCGGAGGTTGGTGCACCCCTACCCCTTTCTCTCTATCATTATAATTCTGTGAGCTTCTATTGCACCCCCACCTGCCCCAAAGCGCTCCTGCCAGAAGTAGGATGAAGTATCAATCCAAACAGCAGTAATAGCCAAGGTATTTTTCAGTGTTTCACTGTGGGATTTTTAGTGGTTTTTTTTAGTGTTTTAGTACTGAAAAAATACAGCCTTGACCATCCCTTGACCTTACAATTGTGCTCCCAGAAATAATCATGTGACCGGTATAATTTGATTAAGTTAGCAAAGGAGGCAAAATGACGCCATCTTGTTTAATTTTGGTTTGTTGATAATGGGAGGGACTACAGCAGTAGCCTCCCCCCCCAAATGATTTCAGTCTCCTTTGGGGCTTTTGAGACTTCCGGAGGCTTTGTCACTTCACTGTCAGGCAAAGAGGACTAGAAACTTATTTTTCACTCCTCTTTGGTGTCTCAGGAAGCTGAACGCTGCACTTTTCCATGCTCCCATAGAATCTTGCCATAGCTCTTGTAATAGGTGAGGAGGTGCTAGAAAGACAATGCCTCTGCTGCTTCTGCCCTCCGACAGGCAGACGGAAGGGCAGCTTTGAGCATCTTCAGCTTTTCAGCCCCCTTGCCCACCTTCATCTCCCAACATGGGACCCAAATTTAGTTTGTAATGTTTTCTTTTTTCTCTCTCCTTCTGTTGCTTGCTGCCTCAGGCAGCCTCGCCGGGACTTTAATGCCAGCGACTAATGTGCGAATGCTACTGTGCAGCCTGGCTTGACTATGACAATCTACATCAAAAGGGAAAAAAGAACGAGAAGATGACCATGGCAGGGCCGCTGCTGTGACCCACTGTGGGTCAAGTTGCAACGCACTCATTAAAGGCCGTTGATTTAGGATGTGCTCTCAGTTTGCTTAGGAGGACGGGTTAGGCTGGCACGCCCTAGAATTTGCCGCCAAATCTTCTGCAGTGTTTTAGAATTTTGTGTGGGCAACTTGAGGTGGAAAGGGGGAATGCCTGCTTTTGCTTGCAGAAGGTCCCAGATTCAATCTATGGCGTCTCCAGACAGGGTCAGGAAAGAACCTGCCTGCAACTTCCAAAAGCAGAGTGGGGTGGACCATCCACCTGCTTTTGCATGCAGAAGGTCCCAGCTTCAATTGCCTGGCACCTCCAGAAAGGGTCAGATAACAGTCGATTGAGACGGGGGCCCGGCTTGAAACCCTGGAGGGCTGCTGCCAGCAAGTGTAAGCAATACTGAACTAGGCAGGCCAGTGGTCCTACTCAGGGGAAGATACGTTTGCAGACAGATGTTTGCAGACACTTGTCCTAAGGCATCTGAAACACCTGCCTTGCACTCACTCTCAGCTCTCCTGTTTTTAGACCTTTTTAAAAGTAATTTGTTTAATTATTGTAGATTGCTCTGGGATCATTTGATAAAGAGCAGGATGACATTTTCTTCTAAGTAAATGCAGACTTTTTTTTTAAGGTGGATTTTTGGAGAGATCAGGTGCAGCTTTTCCCACCCATGCCTGATAACGTTGCAGCCAACCTAACATTCACTCTTCTACTCATGGGCATCTCTTTAAAAGATGTACAGCCTGCTTTCCTCTTAGACTGAGGTTCAAGGCAGCTGGCATGAAAACTAAAACAACAATTAGAATTTCTGGGGGGGAGGGGGAATCAATCCTAAAAGTAGCCTAGAAATATTGCTCTAAAAAAACCAGGAGTATTATGACGGAGTAAATTCCACAAACCATCCATTGCTAAAATTTCCCCAGTACTTTGGTGACTAGAACACTCTCCCTGATAGGAAAAGAAGGTGCCAGGTGAACAAATTTGGGGAGGATGTCCGCTCTGAGAGTGCCACAGTAGGAAAGTTTCCATCTCAGGTGCCCACTCCACCTAGCCTCTGAAGTTGGGGCACCTGGAGTAGGGATTCAGCGGTTGACTATGAAAACCTGGTTGCCTCCAGGAGAGAAATGCGTATCATGGAAAGAGTGGATTGGTCCATGTGGCCCCTTTTCTCTTGGCAGACAGCAGAAAGTGACGGAGACAGAAGAGGGCACGGTACAAATCCAGGAAGGTGAGCACACACCCTGCCCCCCTCACTCTGGTCCCAGTTGCCCCCCTTCAGTCCCTCTGCAGTGGTGCTCCGGCACCTGGGTGGAAAACCCAGCAGCCCTGAAGGAGTGTTTGGCATATCCCCCTCCCGCCTCTTTCAGCATCCCTTCTCTTCTTCCCTTAAGGTGCAGTGGCGACAGGCGAAGATCCCACCAGCGTGGCCATTGCTAGCATCCAGTCGGCTGCTACCTTCCCTGACCCCAACATCAAATACGTCTTCCGTACAGAGAATGGGGGTGCTCAGGTGAGACCCAGTTGGCTCCCTCTGCTGGTGGCCTTGTGGTCTTCCACCTGGGGGTGGGCATAGGGTTAGCAGGGTGTGTATCCTTTTGCCTGGCCCTCTGCCCCAAATAGTTGCTCCCTCCCCCCATCATTGCTGTGGAAGATATGAAACTCGGATGGGTTTGTGCCCTCTGGAGTGGGCAGAAGGCAGAGCAGGATCTGCCGATAGATCTCTTGAGTGATCTGCAGCGAGAGTGTCTGACTCCCAGTTGTCTAGCAGTTGCAAAAACTAGAAGTAGTCACACTCACACCCACACCCCAATTAGGAGGAAAACAATGCTTTTGGGGGAGGAGACCAGGAGTGGATTTTTGTGAGAAATCACTCGTGAGCTTGGTTCTGACGCTGGCCACAAATTCCTGGGCTGAGCAGGGGCTCAGAGGCCTCCTGGGCCCTCACATGGGTCCACTGTTTTGCACCCTGGCTCTGGTTGGTGGGCCTCAAGTGGACCCCGCAAGCCTGGCTTCTGCCCACTCCCTGCTCTAGAGGGACATCTGGTGCGTCTAAAGAGAGGGGGGCGGGCAGTTGCCTTGACGCGAGCGGCCTCTAGGTTTCCTGGCGTTTCTGTTGGCCTCCCTTGCCCTCCACGGGCGCAAGCTGCCCCTTGTGTGTGTCTTCCAGGGGTGTCTGGGGAGCTCTTCCTGCTGAAGAGGCAGAGGGGGACTCGGTTCCCGGGGGCGGGGCCTTCGTGGAGGGCAAGGGAATCTCTGAGGTCTTAATGCCTGTCTGTCCCATGCTTCTGTCCAACTCTCCCTTCAAGGAAAGCCAGGTTGGGACGTCCGTGAGGGAAGTTAGGCCAACTGATAGAGGCCAGGTCAGGCCCATATGGCGAGCGTTGTAGTGGAGGAGGGGTTTGAACTGGAGTCTCTTTGTATCCCACACTCTGCACTGGCTCTCTTTGGTCTTCCCTGCAGCTGATGTACAGGGTGATACAGGTGGCGGAGGGGCAGCTGGACGGGCAGACGGAGGGCGCTGGGGCCATCAGCGGCTATCCTGCCACACAGTCCATGACGCAGGTAGGTTTTGCCCAGCCAAGACGCGGCCGCTGTGCTGTGTGGGTGGGCAGGGAATGCTGGCAGGTGGGGTGTTGCTGTTACCCAGTGCAGCTGCTCTTGCCTTCATGACGGTCAAGGCAGCGAGAGCTTCGTATGTCGACTCTAAACATCCGCCAACTTGGAGCCTTCCAAATTTCCCCCTGCCTGTTTTGCATTCACCTCTTGAAGCTCCAGGACAAGAGGAGGATTGTGCCCACCCAGTCCCCCACCCCCAAGACTCTCAACTTAAGGGCAGCTGAGTAACCCTTGTGGGCAGCCGTCAGGCCACAGGTGGAAAGAGCCTCTGGAGAGGAGGTGCTCTGTCCCTCTTGGACTGAAATGGGCGCCTGTGCCTAAGGACATGGGGGGGCGGGGCGTGGCGCAGTAGCAGAGCCCCTGCTTTGCATGCAGAAGGTCCCAGGTTCGATCCCCGGCAGCATCTCCAGGGAGGGCTGGAAAACCTCCACCAGCCTGTGTCGACAACACTGGGCTAGATGGACCAAGACTCTGACTCCGTCTAAGGCAGCTTCCATGGTTCCTATGCGCCCAAGGCGTAGCAGCGCACGGGCGTCACTCGAGGGGCTGCCTGACCCTGTCCTCGTGCTCCCCTCTCTCATCTCAGGCTGTCATCCAGGGCGCGTTCACGAGCGAAGATGCCGTCGAGACGGACACGACAGCCACTGAGACCCACTACACTTACTACCCTGCTACCGCGGTGGCCGACACCAGCACGTCTGCCGGGGCAGGGGCCACTGCCACAGCCGTGGTGGCAACCCAGAACTCGGATGCCCTGTTGGGGCAGACCACTCCCACTGGCACAGGTCAGTCGGGCTTTGCCGCCTGCAATGTCGTTTGCCGCGGGGGCTTCCCTCTGCTCTGGACCCCAGACTGCCGTCCCCTCCTTAGTGGCCTGCTGGCGAGCCTTCAGCTTAGCCCCTCCCCTCTGAAATGGGTTTGAGTGGGCAGGGAGGTGTGTGTTGCATGATGCCATGGCGGGGCAGTTCCTGTGCCAATAACTCAAATGGATGTGTCGCTTCTGCCCTTTGCCTCTATGGTGGGTTGGCAGAGTCAGGAGCTGAGGCTGCATGACTCCAAGGCACACGCCGTGGGCAGGCTGGACACAGAGCGCTGGAGGCGGGAGTTCTCCTTCCTATGGTTCCAGGGTGCCTGTCTCAGATCACAGGGCAGAATTGGGCAGTGCTGCGCAGTTGGCTCCCCACAGGGCAGCTCCGGCTCTTTGTCGCTGTGCAAGCCTTGTCGCAGTCCCATAGGAATGTGCCTCTCCAAACGGCAACCCCCCCCCTCGCTTTGTATCGTGCAGGGCAATTCTTTGTCATGATGTCACCGCAGGAGGTTCTGCAAAGCGGGACGCAGAGGTCCATTGCGCCCAGGACTCACCCCTACTCACCGTGAGTGCGCTTGTGCCCCGGTCCCCGCACATGGGTCAGTTGTGGGTGACTGTGAGCAGCCTGTCTGCGGGGGTGGGGCTGCGGCTGTGGCTGTCGAGGGGGCTGGCCCCTGTGAACGCATGCTGGTCTTCCCAGCCCAGGAGCTGGCCTTCTGGGGCTCCCCTCCTGCTGCTTGAGGTCTGTGAAGGGGAAGCCCCATGTGAGCACTGAGCTGTCTGCGTTTCGCACTCCCCAGGAAGTCCGAGGCTCCACGAACAACTCGGGATGAGAAGCGCCGGGCACAGCACAACGAAGGTGAGGGGAAACTGCCCTGCTAGCTAATGCTACCCTTGAATTGAGCAAAACTCTTCAGTGGGCTTGTGAAAGAAGCGGTTGTGTGGATTGCAAGCATCCCTGTGTCCCCGTGTCCTGCAGGGGGGATCCCTCCACACATCACAAAGGTTGCCTGTCATTGAGGAGTTGCTCACTTTGTCCCTCTGGGAATTGCTCGTTCTTGCACCTGTGACACAAGCTCCTGTTTGGCTCCTTAGCAGGGCTCCCATTAAGATAAATGGTCACAAGAGAAACAAGATTTAAAATTTAGGCATGAAAATCAGCCATTCTTTCCGTGGGGGCAGGGCTATCTCTAGTTCTGTCTTTGGAAAGCCTCAGAGAAACCTGCTTAACCTCAAGGGTATTTATTGATCATGTTTTTATTTCTGCTCCTCCCCAAAAAAGGCTGCTGGAGTGGTTTACAATAAATCAGCAAAGAAGACTGTCCCCACCTTCAGGCCTACAATCTAAAAAAGACGCCACACACAAGGAAAAGGCGATGGAGAGGGAAGAGAAGGGGGGGAAGAGAGAGAAATTTAAGGAGATTGTCAGCCTGGGTGGTGGGATGGCCTTGCCCCAACTAGAGCTGGCCCTGATGTTCCCTCTGCTCGCTCCTGCCTGCTTCCCTCCCTCCCTCGCTTCTTCTTCCCTACAGGGGTAGGCTGGGGCCCCTGCCAAGGCCACACCTCCTGTGTAACGTCACGTTTTTAATTCCTTGATTTGTCTTCTTGATCCAAACATCCTGAGATCCCCAATATTGAGGCTCCCCCATTTAATTTTTCAACTCCCCGCACGTTCATTGGAACAGAATGTGGATTCCCCCAGCAAGACACTCCCAAGGGTACAGAGAGGTAATTCCAAACACCCAGCTATTTTCACATCTTTAAGCATGCAGTCCTACACATGTCTACTCAGAAGTAAGTTCCACTGAATTCAATTGGGCTTACCTCCAGGTAAGTGGGTGTAGGATTGCAGCCTAAGGTATGTGTGTGTGTTTTATTATAGGTTCTAAAACGTTTCCAACCCTGGTTGAAAATCTATGAATGTTAGCAATACCTTAAAGCATGTAGGCCACGTATTCTGGTATTGATGTAAGTCATTATCTGAAAGAGAGGCAGCAGCTGAGATTGGGGGCACCTGTCTCCTCTCTGAGGAGAGCAGGAGGCAGTGGGTTGTAGGGACAGGTCGAGAGACATCGCTTGAAGAACTTGGCCTTGTGTTGCAGTGGAGCGCAGGCGCAGGGACAAGATCAACAACTGGATTGTTCAGCTGTCCAAGATCATTCCTGACTGTTCGATGGAGAATACCAAGTCTGGGCAGGTAAAGCGTCTCCAGGTGGTCTCTGACTGGGGCAGGAGCAGCCCCCCTCTTCTACCCCCGCCCAGGGCTGTTCCAGGTTTGAGAGCTTCCCCCCCCGGGGCAGGGTGAGGGTGGGTGCGCACTGCAGGCTTACCCGGCCTGCTCTTTCCAGAATGCCCTGGAGTGACTCCCACCAGGTAAGCCTGCAACAGGGGGAGCGGGAGGGCATCTCCGAGTTTTCTGTGGCTGCTGCTACATTGTCAGCTGCTTTAGGAATCTTTGTGTCCCTGGAAATGGTCGGAGGTGGTGTTCCCACACAGAGCTCTTTTAACTTGTTTCAGTGCATGGCAGACAATGTGCTCCTTGACCACTTTCTAGCCATGAGGAGGGCCCAGTGCTGCAGAACACCTGCTTCCAGAGAGATGCCCCCATGCATTGCTGGACAGCAGGGGGAATGGGGGGTGGCGAGTGGGGAGAAGGGGGATGGGATGGGATGGGATGGGAGGAGTTGGTGATTCCCCTGGGAAGGAGGTGGGCATCGTCCTGTCTCCGAGGGAGGCCTCTTCCCTGATCCCCAGCTCAGTCTCTCCTTCCTCTGCAGAGTAAAGGAGGGATCCTGTCCAAAGCTTGCGACTACATCCAAGAGCTGAGGCAGGGCAACATCCGTCTCTCTGACGAGCTGCAAGGCCTTGATCAGCTGCAGATGGATAATGAGGTCTTGCGGCAGCAGGTAAGGCCGGAGCCCCCGACACTGCTCACTGGAGAGGAGGCGGCGGCACTGGAGATTTCGCCACAGATGATCCTTGAGAGTCTGGGACGGGGGCCCGTTCAGGGACAGTCTCCTTGGGGGGGGGGGGGGTGATAGCGGAGATGGAAGTCCACCAATGGGGTTCTTCTGCTTTCAAGGGATTCTTCCAGTGAGAGAATTCCCTGTTGCTTTCCCTGTTGCAAAACTGCAGGCCATGAAAAAGCGGCCTACCCTGAACCAGTTGTGCCCCCCACCCCTGTGTAACTCCGCTATGGCAAGTGTGATGGGTGCCTTGATGCTCACATGCCAGTTTGAGATCTGGTGCTGCTGATGGGCAAAAAACTGATGTTAATTGCTACAAAAGCTTAAGAAGGAAAAGACTTTGCAGCCTCTTCTAGAGCAAACAGCTTACTTGGGGGGGGCGGGGGGGGGAAGCTCCTGGAGGGTGAGGGAGTCCCAGTAGGCCTGGCTGGGGCTCCTCGCAGAGCCTGGAGCTCCCCCTTCCCACCTGCAGTGGTTCTCTGCTTCCCTCCTCCCTCCTCAGGTTGAAGACCTGAAGAACAAGAACCTGATCTTGCGAGCACAGCTGCGCCAGCATGGGGTGGAGGTCATCATCAAGGACACCCACTGACTGCCCGCAGCTTGGGAGGGCCCCGCTCCGTCCATCAGCCCCGTGGAAGATGGGGGTTCCCTGCCCCACCGGTGCTTCCACGCCAGGCTCCATCTCTGTTGTACAGAACCAGAAAGCGGCGCTGGGGGTCTGGGCCCAGAGGCTTAGCTCAGGACACTTGCCTCTGCCCAGCGCTCCCCGCCAGTCCCTCCGAACCAGACACTGTGCCTCGACAAAGTACTCCTTGTTTGTATAACGCTGATCGATTCCCAGGTTGTGTCCTTTCTTCTCCTCCTCCCTGCCTTCTTTTTCCCCCTCTCAGCAGCACCACACACTTGCGCCCTCGACACACAACCCGGCGTCTCTGCGCATGCATGCACTGTCACATAGACACGTTGCACGACCCTTCTGGCCACGTCTCCTGAAAGAACTGCCCTGTGGCCAGGCACGGGCTCCCGGTCAGCAGTAGAGCTGAGCTCTGTCCAGCCCAGGCCTGGTGGCTTCCTCGCTCTTTCCCTCACTCCGCCCTCCCGTTTGTGGGTCTCCGGCCACCTGCTGGCCCCAGACCCCTTCTCTTGGCTCCCTTCGGCCTGATGTTCCTCTCCCTTCTGCGCACGGAGGATTGCGTCCCTGCTCTGCTTCTTCGTTTCCGCCGCCCCCCATTGCAGGCCAAGTGGCTGTGGCTTTCCTCGAAGAGCCTAGGCTGGCGGTGAGAACAGATCCGCCGTGCCTTTCCCGCTTTGCTCTGCAGCTCGATGATGAGGCCAAGGAGGGGAGGGTGGGGTGGGGGTGGCAGAGCAGGAGTTGCCTTCCACCCTCGACGGTTGTTGGGCTGCTTGTTGGTCAGGATGGTGGCTTGTTGTCTCTCTTTTTAAGAAACTAAAATAAATCTCTGAATTTAAAAGAAAGAAAAGAAAGTAACTGAAAAGCAGCTCTGGTTGTGCAGTTGGCCTGGGCCCTATGGGTTGGCTCTGTTCTCCAGGGGACATGGGAGCCCTTGAGGAATCTCCTGGGTTGCGTTGGGCTGTGATGATGCAGCCTTCATGTTTCTCCTGGCCCTGGAAAGAACGAGCCCTGGGAGGGGCCCTCTCGCCTTTTCCTGCTCCTTGACTGGAAAGGGGAATCCCTGGGGATTTCCCCCTTGGGGCCTATATGGGAAGCTGCCTTATCCCAAGAGAGTTGGTCCACCTTTCGCAGTACTGCCTCTTCTGACTGGCAGGAAGGGCTCTCCAGTGCTTCTGGCAGGGAAAGGACTTTCCTTGCCTCAGTTGGAGATGCTTCCAGCCATGGAACGTGGGACCATCTGCTTTGTCTATGCCACAGCACCCAAGAAGGATGTCTTCACGTTCCCCTTCCGCCAGAAAATGGTGGCGATGAGACCTCTTAAAAGTAAAAAGGATTGACATGATGTGTATAATGTCACTTGTGTGCCTCTGTCTGGACAGAAATTCAGTATAGCGTTGATTGTTTTTAAAAATGCCATCATCCTCATCCACTTGGCCTGCAAAGATGTCCTCCTGGGGAACCATTATTCCCAGTCATTGCCGTCTCTGCCGCTGCCCCCTTCTGCAGATGCGCCAAGCTTCCCAAGTTCTGCAGATGTACACTAGGCTGAGCCAATGGCCTCGCACCCCGTGTGAATTCCAAGCACAAGATGCTGGACTATTTATTATTATTAAAGTACAGGGCTCCCGTATAGCCCCAGATAGGTCAAGTCGCCAGCCCCCATAGTCCGTTTTTTCACATGCACAATGCTGTGGCTGCTGCTCCTAGACCAGGAATCCTGTGGGTTTGGGGAAGATACCTGGCCCAGGATGCTTCTCTTCACTGCCGGACCAGGAGCCCTGCCGTTCTGACAGGCTGCTGCTGCTTCTCCACTGTCCCTGGCGTGCCGGCGTCACTTGTCTGAGCCCTGCCTGGCTCATGTTTCCAGGCTGGGGTCTCCATTTGCGATGGGCATAGGTGGTGTTGGGAGTGGAGCTGGTGAAGATCCACAGGGGCTTGGTGACAGGACTGCCCATGGGGGGCTCTCTGAGGGGGCTCTTCGCGACGATCAGGCGCCCCAGAGAGAAGCTGTCGGTCCTGTGGAGCAACAGTGGAGGGTTAGAATGATAGCATGCCGTGGTCAGCCGAGACCACGTGAAAGTGCAGAGCGTTTCCCCTTGGCACAAATCCATGGTGTGAACCTTTGCTCACTGGCCTTTAACTTGTGGGTCATGACTTCGTTAAAACGCTGGAACAATTAAAGATGGGGGCTGCACCTAGAAAGGCCTAAATCATGTGCACACATCTTGATGGTGCCAGTTGTGTGGCCATGGTGCCCCCCCCAGTTCTCCCCCTTCTGCACCGCTAATGATGGCGTGAAAGCAGCAATGCCCTTTGGGGTCACTGAGTGGGTAGGAGGAGGCTTTAGCCCCTCCCTCAGCTGTGCCTATGGCCACATCTCTCCTTGATGCTGCCCAGTGCCCTCCAGGCCCAAACTCAAGTCTCTGAAATGGTTAGATATCTAAAGTTCAAGCATTCTCTCTTGTAGTGGGCAGGAGAGGAAGAATCAATGACCCTGTTCAGATGACACATGAAGCCACAGCGGTTAAGCGATTTGAGCTAAACATGATGGCTTAGCGTGTCGTGTGATCCAATCCTAACCATGGTTTAAATATGCTCATGTGCTGCAAAAGGATTAGCAGCCTAACCGTGGCTTAGCGAGTCGTCTGAACAGGCCCTATGATGGAGAAACAACCAGGGCAAAAGGCAGGGGTGCCTTTTCCTCTTGGGCTGGTCTTCTCCCCCGTTGGTCCAAAGGGGGTGGATGTGAATGATTTCACAGCTCCAGGGCTGCCCCAGCTGCTCGCCTTCCCCAAAACACTTGGGTTTTGGATCCAGCAGCTCCAAAGCTGCCCACCCCAACCCCCTTTAACATGTCAACGCTGGGAGAGCGACTGCTTGGCCGTCCGCTTCAGCGTTTCGTGGCGTTGTGATGGCTTGAGAAGTGACCATGGCAAAGCTTAAGCTGCGAGAGAGGAGGGGTTGACTAGTTGAAAGGGGAAGAAGCGTTGGCCCCGCATGGCGTCCGCCCGTCTGCCCCGTACCTGCTTTTGTTGCGCGAGTCATCCCCATCTGTCCACATGTCCATGCTGTGGTGGTGCAGCCAGAATGCCAGCGCGAAGAGCGTGAGCAGTACCAGGCCCATGCTGAGCATGAAGGTGATGCTCACCATGAGGGAGGAGGTCTCACGGGGGGCTGGAACACAGCAACAAAGCGGGATTAGAGAAGGGGAATTTCTTCAGGGGAGCCGTCGTGTGACTCTTCGAGTGCATGCTTTGGCTTGAGCAACAGACAACTCCATGAAGAAGGTGTGCAGGTGCCAAGGAGAACAGCAACGTTTGATGGCGTACAGAAGAGGGGGTTTGGAGTGACCCATGAGTTTAGGGGCTGGAACTGGACAGGTAGCAAGGAGGGGGCTTCATTAGATATGCTCACCCACCACTGCTAGGATGGCTCAAAACACTTTAGAGGGTTCAGAGCACTTCCATTATTTTTTTAAGGATCCCTCAAAGTAGGTCAGCAATACCCCGTTTTGCAGAGCCAGGACTGGAAAACTGAGGTTTGCATAAGGCAGTTACGGAATTGGAGCTGGGGATTTCCTCGTTCATAGCTCAGTCTCTTTGTTGTGGTGCCAGATATTGGGCGTGAGTCATGCTGAACAATTCCAACCCAATGGCCAATCTTTTAAAAAGAGAGGTACCGTGTCTTAGTGGCTGCAAAGAACGTGGTGATTGATGGCCACCAATTTTGGATGGCTTTAAAAGGGGGTTGGAGGAGAAGGTTATATCAATGGCTACTAGTCATGATGGCTCTGTGCTACCTCCAGTATCTGAGGCAGTAAGCCTGTATACAGTTTTTGGGGAACATGGGTGGGAGGGTACTGTTGCACTTGTGTCCTGCCTTGTGGGTCTCTGATCAACAACTGGTTGGTCACTGTGAATAGCGTTCTGGACTAGATGGACCCTTGGTCTGATCCAGCCTTAGGGTTCTCCTTATGTTCTTAAGAAACCCCCTTCTGCCTAGCAGTGGATATTCAAGGCTGAGCGAAAGGCTCTGCACAAGGTCAGAGGCAAGTTTTTATTTCCAGGTCTGAACTTTTAGGAAGTGTGGGGGGGGGGGGAGGGGGAATGTGCCCTTGGCTCAGTCTTAGAAATGTAAGCTCTGCCTTTTCCTGATCATCTAATGGGGGGAGGTGGCTGCAGAGGGCTTGAAAGTGAGGTTATAAATCCTGAATGAAAAACAACTCCCAGTTCATAGTGGAATAAGGGTGGTGGTCCCCAGATGATGGCCCGAAATGTGTTGGACTGCAACTCCCCATCCTTCCCAGCTTGTGTGGCCATGGTGGCTGGGCATGATGGGAATTGCAATCCCACACAACTGGAGGGCACCAGGTTGGGAAAAACTGAATTAGGGTCTGTAAAACCCTGTTACTTTTATATCTCATGACTTAGTATGGTGGATGTCTGTACATTGTGGAAGCCAGGAAAGGCTCCACAGCAGAGATATTTACCCATCAGCACATTTAAAATCTTCCTTCTATGGACTAGGCCACTTCTGACTGCAATAGTGGGATTACATGTTTAAATGTTTTTAAAAAGCAACTCTACCTTCCCACTACCACTACCAAACTTGCATGCAGAAAGCTAGCACATTGGGAGGGAAAAGACCAGGCCGGAATTGTCTTCTTACATATGTGAACGTTTGTTTGTTTACCCTATCGCTGCAGTGTAAAGTGGTACAATCCTGATACACCTTTATTGTGAATAATCCAAATTTACAGATCATTCTATGAATAGAATCAGTTTAGATCCAAACATTCTACCATTAAAAGCAGCCGAAAAACTAACACCAAAGGTAAACTAAACCAGCATGAGCCTCCCTCCAGCTGTGTGCTCCCAGCGATACTCACGGACATGAACACGCAGCTCCAGGGCGCAGGAGAGGAAGCCCAGCATGTTGGAGGCTGTGCAGCGGTACAGGCCGGAGGCAGTCGCAGTCAGGTTGTGCAAGGTCAGAAAAGTGTGACGGTTACCTGCCAGGCAAGCCAAAGGAGAAAGCAGCAGTTAAGGGTGCCTTTTACTAGGGATGTGCACTGGATCGGACCCGATCCACGATCCGAGTCCGGTCCAGTGGGAAATCGGATAAATTATCCGATTTCCGATCCAACAGCTGGATCCGCCGATCCAGTCCGAACCGATCCGAAAAGGGTCCGAACCGGTTCGGCGGATCGGCGGGCGCCCACTGGCGCCCACCGCCGCTTCCATTGGCGGGCGCCAGCGGGCGCCTGCCAATGAAAGTGGACAGCGGGGGGGGGAGGAGGGGGGCCCTTACCTTCCCGGCCTGTCCGCTCCCGTCCGGCGCCGGCGGCTACTACCAGCGGGCTCCGCGGCCTGCTCCAGGGTGGCGCGCCGGGTGATGTCATCACCCAGCGCGCTACTCGAGAGCAGGCCGCGGAGCCCGCTGGTAGTAGCCGCCGGCACCGGACGGGAGCGGATGGGCCGGGAAGGTAAGCAGGGGGTGCGCGGAGGGGGGAAGGGGGGCCCTTACCTTTCCGGCCCGTCCGCTCCCGTCCGGCGCCGGCGGCTACTACCAGTGGGCTCCGCGGCCTGCTCCAGGGTGGCGCGCCGGGTGATCACCCGGCGCGCTACTCGAGAGCAAGCCGCAAAGCCGGCTGGCGGTAGCCGCCGGCGCCGGATGGGAGCGAACGGCCCTAAAAGGTAAGCAGTGGCGGGGAGGGGGGCTTACCCCCCCCCCCCCGGAGCCATCCGCTTCTATCCGCTGGCGCCCACGGGTGCCAGCGGATGGAAGCGGACGGCCCCAGGGGGGGTAGGGAGCGCGGGGGAGGGGGCTTACCTGCCGGGGCCGTCCACAGCGGACGGCCCCGGGGGGGGAGGGAGTTAGGCCCCCCCTCACCGACCCGCCGCCATTTTTTCCTCATAGACTTGCATTGCAATGCAAGTCTATGGGGAAAAAAATGGCGGCCGATCCAAAAATTTCCGATTTTTGGATCGGGATCGTACTCGATCCGGTCCGGGGGGCCTCCGATTTTGCCCGAACCGATCCGTGACAAAATTGGAGGTCCCGATCCGGGTCCCGATCCGATCCGGGGGGTCCGTGCACACCCCTACCTTTTACTTCTCTCCCTCTTTTATCATAATCTGCCAAGTGTACTCATTGAGACTAGAAACAAGTGTTTGAAGGGGCCCCCAAAGGTCATCTTTGTTTTTAATCTTTGCAAACTGCCCAGAGGGCCTTGGCTATAATCATAATTCACCAACAACTGGCCACCAAATTCAACCTCATCAAACAACCTACACCATGCTATACATACTCACCCGAAACAATCTTGGAAAATTCAGATCATAAAATATACTGGAACAGAACAGTTCATATGGACAAAATACCTTTCAACCAACCAGGCATAACAGTTATAGACAAAAAAGAAAAACACACATACCTCATCGACATAGCAATACCTAATGACAAAAATGTTGTAGAAAAGGAAGAGGAAAAAAGAAAAATATACACCACTGGCCATGGAAGTTAAAGGACTATGGCAAAAGTAAAAGGTCACAATTATTCCATTAGTCACATCAGTCACATCAAAAAACTACACAGAAAACTTTCAGAAACTGGGCCTACCAAAATACATCCACACCAACATCCAGAAAACAGTGATGATGATGGTAATAATAATAATAACAATAATAATAAGACATCTAATTCCAGCTAATGTAGAAAATCTTTACAAGAAAGCAATGCAATGCTTTCTTGAAAGGATTTTCTGCATTGCATTTTTAGTGGCTGTCCCACAACAGTCTTATTAAGAAATTCTTCAAATTGAGCCAAAAATCTTACTGGAGATGGCAGAAGATCCATTTATCCGTCTTGAAAGGCGCATTCATGCTGTATACTAGGTGTGTGTGTGTAAGTGGGCAGGCAGGGAAGAAACTACGGGGGGGGGGGGGAGAGAGACTTTCCTTCATGTCTTCCTGGCCTCAAAGGTTCCCAGAGCGGCATTTGAGTGTCCATTGTGGGCAAGCTGCTCTTTGAAAGGGTTAAAGCCATCCAAACTCTTTGCTAAGGCCCTGATCCAGATTGTGCCTGCTGTTGTTTGAACTTTAAAGTTGTTTTAACTTTTAAAAACAACAGACCCATTCACGCAACTGCTGTTCATCACATTTACGTTGATCTTCACTCCAACAACCATCTCAGGCTAAATGTCTCCTCTCCCCAGTTTATGTTACCTTCATAGCTCATCACCAATGGCTGCGTATCAGGTGGGATCTTCTCCCAAGTGAAAGTGGGCACGGGCATCCCTTCATCCACGGCACACGAGAATTGGAGGCTGCCCCCTTCTTCCCTGTCACCTTCGCTGGAACATCTCGGACTAGACGGTGGTACTGTGAGACATAGAACAACAAATCTAATCTACACTGATGCCATGTCTTGCCCCCACAAATATAAAACCTCTTTCCAAGCTCCTGCTGCCTGTTTACTGGCAATTTAAGTGACATGAACCTTGCAAGAGCTGAGCTGCTAGGTCAAAACTGTCCTTTGCAAGAGCTCAATACACCCTTTGCAAGTACAGTGAGGTGCAATCCTATGCATGTTTAGACAGAAAAAATGCTGGCTGGGGAATGCTGGGAGTTGTAGGGCTTTCCCCCCTCTATATGTGTATGCATAAGATTGCACCCTAATTTACAAATGAGCAAGTAGGGAGGAAGATTTACAGCCTGCTCCCAAACTTTGCCATACAAAAGCAAATCCCACGGCGTTCACGAGACTCATGTTACTCCACAGGGTTGCAGCTTTTGATGCCTGTTTTAACCATCTTGTGTGGCATGGGGGAAATCGGAATGGAGTTTTGCTTTTAGGGTGGAATGAGTTGTCTCAGCAAAGAAAGGCTCGTTTCCCCTCCATATTTGCGAAGAAAATGCTGTAGAAGAGCACTTGTGGCCGGGGGCAGGGGGGATCAGCCAGAGGGTAAGCTATTAATCTTGCCTGCGTCTGTCAATTCTTTCCTGTGATATCATCCCCTGCCCAAGCTACAAATGGCTTAAAAATATCTTAGAAGGAATATTTGCAAGGAAGAGAGCGGGAGGGGGAAGTAGCACCCTCCCACGTTCCATCATCACACAGATGAAAATGGCGAGATTCCTGTAACACTGAAGGCCTGGTTCACGTGGCATAAGCACTCAAAGTTGTTTTAAAACTCTGGGTTGTGAACAAAATGGGAGCAGGCGTGCTGGTTCTCACTGCCTGTCCGCTCCTGCTGCAGCTGGGCAGAGCTAAACAACCCAGGGATGTCCCAACCCTGGGTTATTTAGTGTGACATACGAACCGGATATTCTGGGTTGCTGGGGAAGCCCGAGGTGAGCTCTACGGCTCATAGTGTTAAGATCCCTTCCCTGCTTGTCTGTATGCTGCCTCCATTTTCTCTCCACTGATTTAAAATGGCAGTTTTGGCAAAGAGATGCTGAGGTGGGGGTGGGATTGTCCTGCAGGATGTTATCCATGGTCCAAACTGTCCCTCGGCTGCTGCAGGGAGTGTGAAACGGCAGGGCTCGTGCTACGCGCGGGGCCTTTGTGCATTCATGTGCCGGCACAGACATGCATGTGCTCTTGCAAGAGAAGATAGCATCCATTCCATCCTCAGAGTTTTAACTCCCACAAACCCTAGAAAAGGCAGTCAACCCTGGAGTTTGGCAGCTCGGACATGTCACATGGGCAAACACAGGGAGACAAAAGACTCCGGGGCAGCGGCGCTTTCAGTCAACGGGGCTATTCCTAGTAAATACGGACACTTGTGGCGCATACGTCTGCCTGCCTCCCATGCTCTGCTCCATGTTTAGAATTCAGCAGGAAACATGGTGTTGGGTCCCTCCCTTGTGTATCCTGCTCACTTTCTTCATCCTCATCCTTGAATTTACAGAGCTGAGATCAGAGGCAGGGTGTCAGTGCAACCTCTGGCTGCCATTTTGTGTTCACAAAGTGGTGTGAGATCCTGAGTCAAGCACAGCCCGGCACTTATGGGATTCCGCGGGAATGCGAACATACCAAAGACAGTGAGCCGAACAACCCCAATGTTGGGCGTTGCAGCGTCCGGCGGGTTCATCACGCTGCACTGGTACGTGCCACTGTCGGAGCCGTGCGTGTCATTCAGGATGATGCTGGCACTCTCGGTCGGCGAGAAAGCAAAGCTCGCCCTCCCGGCATAGTGGGAGACGCTCTCCACCACCTTGCCCTGCTCAAAAGCTAGGACCTGCAGAGCAGAGGAAGCCCCCGTGAGACGTGAGGCTGAGACGCTGTCAACTCTTTGGATTTTCTTTTTGGGCTACAGATCCCTCATTCATCCAAACTCTGGGCCCATTTGAATGAGTCCTTGCTCCACCCACAACTAGCAATGCCAAAGAAATCTGCAATGCATCCAAGTGAGTTCAGATTTCTTTGATTCCATGACGGACTGACTTTTTGTAGGGTGACCAACTGTCAGGATTTTCCTGGATTTGTCCTGTTTTTTGTTCTATCCTGGGTGTCCGGGGGAAGTTCTGTAATTTTCTATAATGTCCTAGAATGACACACGTTCTCCTTTAATGCTGCTATCAGCATGGCAAGGGGGGAATGTCATGCTTTCCCGCTGCCCCTGCATTACTCCAATTGGGGCCTTAAAGACTCCAGTGGGAGCATTGGGCCGTGGGTGAAAATGCCACACTACCCCCCTCCAGTTTAAGGTGGCAAAGAGGGAAAATCGCTCCCCCCCCGGGGGTCTTTTTTTGTTTGTTTCACAAATAGGGTCACCCTATTTTTACGAGTTACACAGATTCTGCGGACTTGTGAGTTGTTATTTTACTTTGGGGTGAGAGGTTTTGTGAATTTGCATTTGCACTGATCAGGGCTGGCCCAAGGCATTTTGCTGCCTGAGGCAGAATAGCAAGTGGTCAAAGTGTTTAGTACCCAAGTTTGGCCAAGTGCCTCTCCCTGAGAGTAAAAATGCAACAATAATAAATTAAATCATTAACAATGTTGCTGATTTTTCATGCCACTCAAAATCTGCTGCCTAAGGCAGCTGCCACACTTTGCCTAACGGTAGGGTTCAAGCACATGAGCACTAATGTGGAAGTGGAACGAAATTCTCTAATATCCCTAAAAAAAGGAGAAATTGATTCCACCAATTAGCAGATGGCAGAAAGAAAGATGCCTGACAATCCGCGAAACATACTTGGGAACAAAATCTGAAAATCCACCGCCCCATAATCTATGCTGGATGGCCTCTAGTATCTGGCCTGGGCCTGGCTTGGGAACCTGCAAGACAGGTGTTAAAGGGTCTGAGCAAAATAACTATGTTAGGGAGAAGCATTTGTTAACGGCCCAGGATTTCCTCAATGCAACGGGAGCTCATGGGTAGGAAATGGCTGGAGACCGATTCCCTCCCTCCTGGTTTGATGGAGAGGGTGGGGAGAATGACAAAAACAGGCAGTTTGGGGGCAGAGGCATAGCTGGAAGGTGGGAGCCAAGTGGCTCCCTTTGGAAATCGGATGTGGGGGACTGGACCCACTACAGCCTGGCTCTACCGCACACAGGCTGCTTTCTCCCCCTTATGCCCTAACTTGCATACTTGTAAATAAACCAAACATTTCATCCAAAGCCTCCAGGACTTTTTCCTCCACCCAAAGCCAACACTGGGGAGCGCTGGCCCTGGGACTTCTCACCGCTCGAAGTGGGGAGAGCATTTGATGCAAGGGTGGGTCCCTGCCCACTGTCCCCTTCTCTGGATGACTCCATGGGAGCCAGGATCTTCCCTGCCCTTTAGGCTCGATATAATAATAATAATAATAATAATAATAATAATAATAATAATAATAACAATAATTTATTTCTTACCTGCCTCTACGTCTGGATTGAGGCGGGGAACAACCACATGATAAAATACATAAAACTGATTAAAACATAACACATATTATTAAAACTGCATAAAAAATCCTAAAACATCCTAAAAACACCCTTAAAACATTCTAAAATTCCACTGGATATGCCTGCCGGAAGAGAACAGTCTTTATAGCTTTCTTAAATTCTAAAATACTGTTAAATTGACGAGTCTCCTCCGGCAGGTCATTCCACAGTCTGGGAGCGGCAGAATATAATGTTTTCCTGCTTTTCCACAAAGTGCTTGAGGCTGCACACAGAGCTTCCCCTCCTGCATCTTATCCTCACAACAATCCTGCATGGGAGGTCAGGCCAAGAGAAGGTGATTGCCCCAAAATACCCAGCAAGCATCATGGCCGAGCAGGGAATTGCACCCTGCTCTCCCCTAGCCCAGGGGTTAGGAACCTGTAGCCCTTTGGCTGCTGGACTCCAGCTCCCATTATCCTTGGACATGCTGACTGGGGATGATGGGAGTTGGGAGTTCAGCAGCATCTGGGGCCCCATGCCTGCTCTAACCACACTGCACTGACTCTCATCATGGGAAATAGAGTTCTAATATTCCAAGGAGTCTCACACAGGGCCAAGAAATCCTTGTGGCAACTGGGGCCTGCTACTTCTCCGTGTGCTTTGAATTCAACATTAAAGGTGCTAGTCCTTAATGTTTTTTTGAAATAAAATGTTAACTGTGCTAGTCCTTAAGTTTCAGGGTGGAAGGGGCACAAGATAATGGGGAAAAGGTGGCCACTTGCACTCACTTGCTGGGGATGGCTGGGCTCCGAGGATGGGGTGACGGTCCAGATGATGTTGAGGTGGCTCAGGGGGGCGGTGCTGCGGAAGGAGCAGGGCAAGAAGGCACTCCCTCCCTGCACCACCTGGATGCGATCAGCCACCACCGACACCTTCACGGCTCCTGAGCCTGGAAGAGAGAGAAAGAGAAAGTGAGAAGTGCCATGGAGGCTCAGCAGTGCCTCATCCCACCCCTGCCCTCATCTCCCCACATGTTAGCTGGTTACTCAGCTCCTTGCAAAGAATGCTGGGCTAAGTGGAACAGGCCCCAGTTTAAGTGCTTAAGCAAAAGTATATTACGTCAGAGTCACCTGGCTGCAGTCTTCCCTACTAGAGGGAGTGCATTGCATTTCGATTTGATTCATCTTAGTTATTTCTTAATTTGCATCTATACATATAGATTAGCACACACACATTTTAGATAAACCTGTGTCTGCCTTTGTCCTTATCTTTGGTGGATGTTTAAGTGGCTGCTTTACCCTTGCCTACGTCAAGGCTGGATAGAAACTACCCCATGGGTGCGCCACTGGCTGACTATTTCAGGCCTGCTGGTTGCTTGGGGTACTTGCTCGATGTGATCCTCAAAGGTCACTTCTGATGCTCCTCGGAGGTGCACTTATTGCACTTCCGATGCAAGGCAATCACTTATCACAGGTCAGTTGTGCTCGAACTGATACGAGAGACTGGCTGCGTTTGGACAACACAATAGTCAATGGTGGACTAATAGTAAACTCCACGACTGATTATCCAGGGGTTGCTCCCCACATGACAAGAGTATAATCAACTGTGGTGTGGATTAAGGCAAGTGTCGAGTTGACTATTAGTCAACTATGTGTTTGAGTGACACATCCCCTGTGCTCTGTCCTTAGTCTTCCTGCTGGTATCCCATCAACCATTGCGAGTTCTGCTGGCTGGACTAGAACTGCAGCCGCTGCTTTGGTCACTTTTGTCAGGAGACTCTAGTTGCCCAAAATAACCAACTGAGTGCGATGAAATAGTCAACCGTGCCCCACACATGATATGATAACAAACTGTTGTTCAAACAGTCAACTCTGCACAGCGTTGGTTATTTGCATTGGTTATTTCGGCCGAATAACCAACCATGGTGGGAAATAGTCCTGACAGATGACACAATAACCCACTGTTGACTATTTAAGCCACCATTGGTTATCATGTTGTCCAAATCCAGTCACTGAGTTTGCACTTCTCTTGCTTGGTAAATGTACTTTTCTCTTCTTCTCCTTTTGCTGGAGGCTCATACCCATTCTGTGCAATACTTATTAGTTCTGCTCTGTCATAAAGACAGACTAATTGGGGACAGGTCCAACCCCTATGGATGGGTGAGGTCGCAGGAACATAATGTGGCCCCCAGAACTATCCAGCTCACTTGTGAACTGCTTCCTCTCGTGTGTGTGTGTGTGTGTGTGTGTAAGAGGGGGGGGAGGGAAGTGGCACAGAGAGAAACCACAATGCAGTGCTACAAACTCCACCACCCCTGGCTCTGATTCTGCCCACTTTGGGCTGCTGTGACCCTTTCTGTGGGTCACAGGAAAAATGTCCCCCACCCCTCCAAAGATGTGGCAAAAGGGAGCTGGTGCATGAATAAGCCACGGTGCTCTCAAACTCAGCACTTGCCCTGTTAACTCCTTCTCCCAAAGCCCGTGTGCTGCGCAACCAGGCCTTGAGCTGGAGAAAAAGAGAGTGTGCTGAACAATGAGGCTGTGTCCCTTACTGCCGAGCGACAGCGTGGTTGTTGTTGTTTTTCTCTTTCCCTGGGGTGAAGCACAAAGGCATCACACTGAATGGGAATGGCCGCTCTGGTGGATTCCCATGCCAGAGAACTAATTGAAGTGCCTGGAACAGTGACATCTCCTTAGGGTAATTGGCGATAATTGAGGAGGATCCAGCGGTGTTCCATGTGTGAGAGACTGGAGCGACAGCTTGGCGGCTCTGCGTTGGGACTGAGGCTGCAAGGAGAATCTCCATCCTTGGCTCAGCCAGCTAGTCCAATTCGGCTTCTCCCTCAAGGCACAGTTCTCGCATAGAATTACAGCCTGAGCGTACATGTTTACTTATAAGGAAGTCCTTCTGAGTTCCATGGGGCTTACTCCACAGGTGTACGTGTGTTTAGAATTTCAGCCTCGATCAACCACAAGGGCTATGAGAATGAAACGCCTTTGCCGCATTAGACAAAAGTGTCCTTCTAGACCAGTACCCCTGATGGCTGCGGATAATGGAAGGTGTAGTCCGACACATTTGGAGAGCTCAAGGTTGGGGAAGGCGGCCTCCATGAATTGCTATTTATTTATTTATTGTATTTTTAGTCAGCCCCATAACAAGTGTCCTCCAGGAAGATTACAAATAGTTAAAAGAACAAAATACAATATAAAACAGCAAACAGCACAGTATAAGCAAATATATATTTTTTAAAAAGTATAAGCAAATATGAAGTATAAGCAAAGCAAAAGCAAATATAAAATGTATAAGCAAAGATAAGTATAGAATACAATATAAGCAAAGATAAGTATAAGTAAATATTTTAAAAAGCCATAACAATCTATAAATCAAGTTTCTAAAATACCTAGGAGAAAAAACAGAATTCACCTGGTGCTAAAAAGGTAAAAATGTAGGTGCCAGGATAGGGTGACCCTATGAAAAGGAGGACAGGGCTTCAGTATCTTTAACAGTTGTACAAAAAAGGAATTTCAGGAGATGTTATTTGTATGCATGCAGCACCTGGTGAAATTCCCTCTTCAGCACAACAGTTAAAGCTGCAGGAGCCCTGCTGTCTGACCAGATAAAAAAGAGGGCAGGGCTCCTGCAGCTTTAACTATTGTGGTGAAGAGGGAATTTCACCAGGTGCTGCATGCATACAAATAACACCTGCTGAAATTCCCTTTTCTGTACAACTGTTAAAGATACAGGTACCTTGTCCTCCTTTTCATATGGTCAATCTACCAGGTGAGCCCCCTTGTGGATGTCATTTCATAAATGGCGGGCCACCACTGAGAAGGTCCTCCCTCTTGTACACACCCAACAAATTTCCTGTAACAGAGGCACCCAGATCAGATTCTCCAAAGATGTCCTAAAGATCCAAGGAGGTACATACAGGAGATGTTCTGTTGGGTACTTTTAAGAGCCCTCTAAGCCACTGGCCTATCTGTCTCCTGGCAGTGAGTTCCTTGCTTGGAGAAGTCCTTCCTCTTTTCTGTCCTGAACTGCCCATTGATCCATTTTGACTCCCTTGAATTCTGAGAAAGGCCACCTTTGCCCAATCCCTCTTGCCACACCACAGTCTGTCTTCATACATAGTCACTCGGATGGTGTCCCAAACCCAGGGTGAAGTAGCAGATATTCTTCAGAGAAAAGGAACTCTGGAGGTGGGGTGGCAGTAAGGAAGGCGGCACCGTGGCAGTAATGGGATTTCTAACCCTTTCCCTGCATGCTGTGTCCCCAACCGAAGCAATGCTCTCCCCAGCTGCTCGTAGCCATGGGGGGGCTCTTCCCCCAACTCTGCAGCTAGTAACAATGTGGGGTGTGTGCAGTGTCCATGGGCCAGGCTCCCCTTCCCTCCACAAAGTGATCCTGATGCAGATTCTCCTGCCACTTGCTTAAAATCCTGACATCCGGAGATTTGCTCAGGCCCTGTTGTCTTTTTTGCCCCTCAAACAAAATATGCAGGCAGACAGGTTGTCAAGTGCAAACGGGGGGTCCCAACTGCAAGTGAAGAGGGGTCCCCTGACTCCCTTCTTCCCCCCTCAATGGGCCATGCCCTTCTGCTCTCCTCCCTCGCTCCATCCCTGTACCCTGGTGGTACCTGCCACGCAGCCAAAGAGCATCCAAAACCCCCCAGGGATTGCCGTGGGCCGGTGCAGGAGTCTCCTCATCTTTGCAGGGCTCGTGGCTGAGCAGTGGTCTGCTCACCCACACTAGCACATCCACAAGGCGCCTGTCTCCGAAATGGAGGTCAGCAACATCCTCCTTGCTCCCCTCCTCCTCTGAATTCTCATTTGTCTCCCTCCCCTCCTCATTCACCCACTTCTTTGGCTTGAGGCCTAATCCTGGCCGCTCCCTCACCCGCCTCCTCAATTGCCAGATTTTTAGACTGTATGCTCCTTGGGGCAGGGCTAGGTTTCGGTGTGAAGCAAGTGTGTGCCTTCCCAACAGCAGCACTGCAATAACAACAACAACCATGATGGATAACATCTCCGGAGGTAGAGGAAGATGGACTCCCACAAAAAATGGCAAAGACTTTTGTGGCACCTGAAAGACTCACATAAACTGTATAAAAAGGATTGTCTGAGATCATAAACTATATAAAGTGCCAATTTGAGGATACACTTCCAGCAATGGGCTCTAGTCTCCCAAACCTTCCACTACCATATACCTGTTACAGAGTTTCAGGTATCACAGGACTCTTCTTTTTAATTTATAGGTAAAAGCAGGTTGATACAGCTGGCGTTACTGGCTCCAGCGCTTGAGTAAATGCTGCAATCTGGTGCATATTTACTTGGGAGTAGGCTCTATTGAAATTCATGGAATTTACTTCCGAGCACATGTTGCATCAAAGAGGGATGAGGGATTTTTTTCCCGGCTGCAGCGTTTCGTCTTCCAATTAAAGGAGAAACTGAGGCTGGTGGAATTCCCCCGTCTACAGTTTTTCCTTGTTCCTTAAGCTCACTTAGGTAAGAACCAGTGATGCATTTTTAAAAGAATATGCAGGGTTCAAAATACAAGCTAAAGAAGAGGCATCACTTCTCACAATAGCACCAGACTATTTCCACCTACCCACCCATATTTCAGGTTTCCCTCTTAATGGAAGGAGGTGCTGAAACAAAACATGCCTCTATTTAGTTATAGAGCACAAAAAGAGCACTGCGTAAGGCACATGAGCCCTTTCTAGGGTTTATGCGTTGCTACCTCTCTGCAACTCTCCTAAAAGGCTTCCATGGTTTATACATTCAGCAAAACCGAGCAACACAAGCTTCTCAGACCGTGGGGTGGGTCTGTGTTGCACGTTTGAACGCTCATGGACATTGTCTTCCCTCACGAAGAAAAACAGCATGTCGGGGGAAAGCTTTGGAAAGTGCTTCTCCCTGATGTGCTAGTTTTCTACACAAGGGGACGTTTCGAGATGGGCGGGCATTCACACGTGCAACCCCGCCTCCCTTCCCGCAGCCTGAAATGGGATATTCCCAGCCCAAGAGAGGCGTTACCAGTTCCCTCGGTGGCCTGGTTAAAAGGCAAACTGGCCTGATTCTGAAACAGCTGTTCCTCGCAGGGTTCGGATAAACCGGAGCTCCTCCTCCTCCTCGTAGGGACTGTGGCTAAATTCCCATCGCGGATCACAAACGAATTTCGGAGCGCTGCTGTTCATCCTTCTTCAACTTCCAGGCGCTTCATACGTGCAACGGCGCTGCTGCCTGTCCGCATCCCTGTCTCGAAGCAACTTCTCAGGAGTTGCCAGCTTTTCCAGCCGATCCGCCGGTCTCCGTGCCTTGGACAGTCAGAAATGCAGAAGGTGAAGTCTCTTCCCGTCCCCATCCTTTGATTCCCGCGCCCGGAAAAAACCCTCCGTGGTTGCATTCTGGGAGGCTCTCCACAAGCACAGGAGCACGGCCAGTTAAAAACGTTGGCAACCCTAATGGTGCTGATGCCTTTAAAAGCTCCAAGGCAGGGAAACGGTTACCAAGCCCTTCTGGGATGCCTTGCTCCTCCCTACTGCCAGGAAGGTCGCCACTGACTTTCCCTGGTCCTGCACCTCTGCCTTTTCATAATAGCTGCCCCACACACAGAAATGTAGCTGGTGAAGCATGGAGATGAAATGGTGAGGAAAACTGCTGCGCCTGCTACATTTTTGTGAGCTAAGAGCAGAGGAGCAGGACCAGAGGAAAAAGTTGGCAACCTTCTTCTTGGGTTGAGCCCCGCGGCAGTCATGTTGGCTGGAGATGATGGGGGGTGTTGGTGTTGTACTGCTCTAATACACATCTGGGGGGCACCATGCCTGAGAAAGTTTCTCAAGGCTCATGCCTGTAGGAATTTGGATCGATGTCTGCACATGGGAGACGGTGCCCGGCAGCGCAGCCTATTGGAGCAAAGGGCCCTTTTAGGGAGAATACGGAAGCTGGTCCCGGTGGCAATGAAAGCCTTGCTCAAGTTCCTGGTTAGGCATCCTGGGAGCCCCCTGGGGTTCGTTGTCCACAGAAGGGGCGCCCCATCCTGGGAAGGGTGGTTCAAGGTAAGACGGCTGACAGGCCAGGCAAAGAACCGCATCTGTGCTATTGTCTCCCGCTTGGCAGCTGTGATGGGGACAGCCGGTGAAGTCGCCAACCTCCTTAGACCTTGGAATCAGGGGGGCCACCTGGCGGGCCAGGGGGTGGTGCCTAGAGGGGGGAGTGTCACCACTGTTTCCAATGCTTGGTTAAATTTAGAATAAACCAGTGCACCCGTGCTCAACCTGGTGCCTTGCAGCTGTTTTGGACTACAACTCCCAGCATGCCTGTCCATTGGCTATGCTGGCTGGGGCAGATGGGAGTAGAAGTCCAAAATATCTGGAGGGCACCAGGTTGGGGAAGGCTGATCCAATGGGGTATTATTATTATTATTATTATTATTATAATAGCTCTTTTTCCTTAGCAGTTACAGCTTACCATGTTTATTTATGCATTTATTTGCAGCACTTTTACACCACTCTTCAGACGATTAAGACTTCCAGAGTGGCTTGCAAAGATTAATAATGAGACAGTCTATGAGGCTGACCATTGAAAAGACACAGCACAAAAGGAAAAGAGATGGGGAGGGAGGAGGAAGAGCAGAACAAGCTCCCTGCAGCTGCTCCTTCCGATGTTAGGGGGACAGGTTGGTTTCCCCCATGCCGTGCTTTTCTGCCTGGGGGGTGGGTGCGGTACACCCACCCACCCACCCTGCCCGTGGCCTTGGTTCTTCTTGGTTCCCACTTCAGCTGATGAAATTTATTTATTTCTTCAAACATTAATATCCCACCCGATATGACTGGGATCTCAGGGACTCTCTTCTCCAAAAGTATGTGCCCCAATACACTTGTTAATCTTTAAAGAGCTGCAAGATCCTCTTTTTTTAAAAAAAATTAAGGTGTGTCCTCACACGGGGGAAAACTGTTTTCTTACCATCATTTCTCAGTGGGCTGTTTTGATCACACTGCTTCTCCTGCACACTGCAGGAGATAGCAGCAACTTCCATCTCAAAAATAATTCTGATTTACTGGGGTCTTTCTTTGTTGTGTGAAGACGGCTAGAAGGGGTGGGAGGCGAGCGGGACACAGGCGACGTTGTGAATAGGAACCGTGAAAATCTGTGAGTTCCCAGTAACAAGTGTGCAATAAAACGCTTGTCTGATGACGCCCCAGGTCTGTTCCTATGAGGTGGAAGGAAAACCATGCCTGGGCTGAAGCAATTTCCATTTTTCCCCCTAGCAGAAACTTCCCCAACTTAAGTATCTTCTAAATGTGTTGGACCACAACACCAGTGGTAATGCTGGCTGGGAGAGATGGGAGTTGTAGTCCGACACCTGGAAGGCAGGGAAGGCTGTTAGAAAGTGTGGTGGACATACTGAACTTGCTGTAGGTGACCTGGACATGAAATACAGAACTGAGCAGAAAATACTGGGAGCGAAGGCCCAAGAGGAGAGAATATAAACAATTTAGGATGCAATCCTGGGCAGGTTTAGAAAGAAAAATGTCCTGACTAAACTTTTTTCTGTCTAAATATGCATAGGATTGTGCCCTGAACATTTAGCTAGGTGGAGAGATGCTTTTACATCTTTTAGATTGCTGTTCATGATGAATTTACTTCTTTAGGGGGAGGACTGCATAACACTGACCCTGTTCAGAGGAGACACGAAGCCACAGTAGTTAAGCACTTTGAGCTAAACATTATGGCTTAGCATGTCGTGTGAATCATTCCTAAGCATGGTGGCTACATAACTACGGTTTAAACATGCTCACTATCTATTTGCTGCAAAAGGGTTAGCGACCTAACCATGGCTTAGTGTGTTGTCTGAACAGGCCCATTACTCATGAAAATTGCCACTGCTTTCATAATTTGGGAGAAGTGGATGTGGTTTGCCATTACATTTATTGGTTTGTAAATTCTTCTCAGATGGCCAAAGGCAGCATAGGAAGCAACCATTTGTACCTTGCTGACATTGAATATTAGATATATTTGCAGTTTTGTTTGTACAGAATGGCCTGAGCAGTCCTGCTGCCCCTGCACGGATCCCCTCTTCTGAGGCAGGAGATAAGCACTCCAGCCTCGGAGGAAGAGATCCGATTGGGCATCTCCTTAATCTTGTGGAAAGCTCTAGGGCAGCACACCTGAAGATGGAGTGGGAGGAAGGTGTGTCTGCGGGCGGGGTGGGGCGAGGATCCGCCTGATCCAAAGTCCTCTTTGCCTCTGCCAGCTAGATGGTCTCAGAGAGCCGGATAGCAGAATTCACTGCAAAGGAGGACAGTGAGGATATAAAAAATTCCTGTGCCTCCCACCCTGCATGGATCCCTGGGCCCTCTGTCTAAAGAGTGCAGTCCTTTAGATTTACCTGGGAGTAAGTCCCATTAAACACCATGAGGCTTACTTCTGAGTAGACATGCATAGGATTGTGCTGTAAGGCATTTATACTTTTGAGGTTGCAATCCTATGCCCATTTACCTGGGAGTAGGCTCCATTAAGCAGAGTAGGTCTTCTGAGGGGGGAAATCACGCTTAGCATTCTTTTATGTAAGCCTCTTTGGAAGATTTTTTTTTACTCTAAAATGCAGCATAGAAAAAATATTTAGTTAAATGCATAAATAAAATTGCTCTGAATTTAGTACAATTGTATAAAGATGCCAAATAGTGCCATTATATAAAGATACCAAATAGTACAGTTGTATAAATATGACAAGTAGTAAAATGTTATACGCTGTGTTAGAAATGATACATTTTATGTTGTTTAAAGCAGTAAAATAAATTTAGATTTGGCAAGAAAAAGTCTGAGTGAAGAGCAGCTGAAAAAGGAGCTGCTCCTCTTGCTGTCTAAAAAAAAATCTGGAGGTGGAGGAAAAGTGACAAAAACTTGTTTTTCCTTTTTTAAAAAACATAAAGGCCATTTCCTACGAGGAGATGAAGACGTTGGTCACAGGAGGGAAGGCTTGGATTTTTGATGTGCGGTCTTCTGACGAGGTAGCCAATGGGCGCATTGCCAACGCCGTTCATATTCCAGGTGAGATTGGGACGCTGCAGTGTGTTGGCACAAAGTCTGATGCAAAGTTGTGTTCAATCCCCAGAGTTTGAGACCCTATTTCCGAGGGCCAAAAGGGGTCCTGTCTCACACCACCCAGGAAAACGGATGGATCATGGATTAAGCAAAGACAAAAGAAAGGATTTCTTCACAGGATGGATAATTCCTTTGCTGCCACAGGATATGACTTGGGTTAAAGGGGGATCTCTGGGATTTGTGGAGAAAAGGTCTATTAACACTTATTCACTATGACAAAGGGTGTCTCCCCATTCAAAGACGGTGTACCCTTGAATATTAATTGCTGAGGGGCTGGTTGGCTACTATAGGATACAAGATGTTGAACTAGACCGGGGTCCCCAACATGGTGTGCACAGGGACCAATATGTCTGCAGACACTTCCTCGTTGACCCCGCCAAGCTCCCTGCCTCTCCTGATGTTTAAAATTCTTGGGGAACCTACTTACCTCTTTGCCTTCTGGGAAATGGGTGTTTTGTGACCAGCTGCGGTCACCATGGCCCCTATATCTAAATAGCGAGCACTCTCATGGCAGCCATTTTGTGAGAGCACCCACGACACCATCTCAACATTCCAAATGTGCCCATCAGCCCCCTGGACTAGGTAGACCCAATCAGCCTAGCATCTTCTCGAACCAGCACGTACGTGTGCTTGTCCAGTCTCACCTTAGGCACTGCTGCGAGTGAAATGTAGTCCAGAATGTTCACCAGGTTTAGATTAAGTCCAGGATCTAAAATTACCTGGCTGCTGCCCTGTATATTGGCTTTCGCCAACCCAATGATTTCAAGATGTGTTGGACTACAACTCCTATCATTCCCTGCCAGCATGCTGGCTGAGAATGATGGCAGTTGCAATCCAACACACCTGAAGACCTCCAGGTTAGGGGAGGTTGTTGTGCACAGCCCCCCACTCACCCACAGCTGCCCTCCAACATAGCGTGCCCACACTGCAAACAGAAATGGCGTGAATGAGTCCCACTTTTTCCAGCATTGCAGCGGTTTCTGGGCACTCCGGTAAGCTCCAGGCCCCTTCCCTTTGGATCCAAACCAACCGAAGGCCTAATCGCTCACTCACGATACTGATCTTCAAGAGCTGCAGGGGTCCGCGAGAGGCCCGTTCCCCGGCGGTGTTAGGTTTATTAGATTACCCTGGTGAAGGAGGAATGGTGTATTTAGATTGGCTTTCTGTTCCAAAATATAAGAAAGCATTTACGCTGGTCAGGTTGAATGCTCTCCCATCCAAATTGTTGGATGGAAGATATAAAAAAATACCTGCAGGAAATAGATTCTGTCCCTGTAATAACTGGGAGATAGAGACAATAGTACATGTGCTTTTTAATTGCAACTTTTATAATGGGATCAGGAATGATTTGTTGCAACCAATTATCCAGAAACTTCCTGGCCACTCTAGAGAATCTTTGGTTTCTATCCTTCTCCAGGGTAGGGATAAATTTATTACAATCCAAGTCTCGAAATATGTATATCTTTTTTCACGTGTTAGATCACAAATGGTCACTTGAGGACATTTTTATAAATCTGTTAAAATTGACAAATTTGTAACCTATTGTTTTATGTTCTGTTGACTGTTAATAAAGCATTTGATTTGATGTTTTCCTTTTGTGCAGTGGTGGAGGTGGAGAAGGCCTTCAAGATGGACCCAGAGGCATTTAACAGGAAGTACGGCGTGGCCAAGCCCCACACGGGTGAAGAGAACTTGGTTTTCTACTGTCTGATGGGCCTCCGTGGGGCTCAGGCCACCAAAACAGCGATGTCCCTTGGCTATGCCAAGTAAGCCGGGTTCTGCCATGGGGTGGGTCCCTTGCCGTGAGGTACCAAGTGGCAAACCAGGGTTCCAGTAGTGCTGCAGAGGACTCTGGAACTCCCTGCCACGGGAGGCTAAGCCAACTTTAATATGGAGATCAGCCATTGCTTCGCTTTCCCAACATGCACTTCTAGATGCAATTGTGACATCTGCAACACCTGGCATTGGCTAGTTAATTCAGACTGCAAATCTCCCGTTTTGAGACTGGGTCTATCTAAACTGCAGACTTCATGGCCACAACACCTGGCCAATTTTGGGAGGAAAGCTTGCAAGGTTTTGTGGAACTTTGGTTGGTCCTAATTCCCCAATGGTAATACTGACTGTCTGCTTCACACAGCACAGAGTTAAACTCTGGAATTTGCTACCACAAGACGTTGTGGAGGCCACACATTTGGATGGCTTTAAAAGGGGGGTTGGATAAATTCCTGATGGCTAGGTACTATCTCCAGTAGCAGAGGCAGTAACCCTATGTACACCAGTTACTGGGGAACATGGGTGGGAGGGTGCTGTTGCACCCGTGTCCTGCTTGCGAGTTTCCCATGGGCACTGTGTGAACAGAATGCTGGATTAGATGGACCTTTCCTTGGTCTGACCCAGCAGGGCTCGTCAGAGTTTTTGGGCGTTCTTTTGATCCCATATTTGCCGATTCCCCATTTTGACTGTACTTTGCCCTCATTTCTATTTCGTTTCTTTTGCCTCCCCAGGGCTCGCAATTACGCTGGAGGCTACAAGGAGTGGTCGGAAAAAGGAGGGAAGTGAAGCATGGAGAACCCAGGTTACGAGAGCTGACTCTCTGGGAAGGCTTTGGTCTCGCCCTGAAGACGAGCCTGTTGCTTTGCTTCTTTTTCAGTTTTCTTCACACCCCCCAAAATGGGATGGCAGTAATTTTGTTGGCTCTTTTGGCTGAGCCGTAAAGCCTCCTTAGAGCTGAGGATCCTCTGCATTGGTTCTGCTCCCCAGCACTCCTTTCCCCAAACACAAAAGTAGGCGTTTTCAGGACGAGGCGTCTGCGCTGCCACACACCCTCTGTGGGCTGCAGTCGCCGGGATGCCGCATCGATGGTTCCTGTAGTTTTCTTATTTGTTCACAGTTCTTGAAGACATAAACAGTTCAAAGATAGAATTTGCCATGTAGGTTTGGGCATTATGTTGCTGCTGTGAGTTTTATGAGCGGTTCCTCTTTGTTTTCTTCTTTTGGACTTTAAATTCTTTCATTAAACATTATATATTTTATGTTTTGAAGGGATTCCTTTTAGAAAGGGGATATGTTTTAAAAGTCAATGGGAGAATGTGGGTGTTTATGAGGCTTGTTTCATCCTCCATCTCCATTCACAAGTGTGAATCTGCCACATAGAACTCCCCTGGATTTTGATTTAGCTGTAACTTTCTGGGGTCTCTTCTGGCCAGGGACAGAGAGCTAAAGGTGGTTTGGGAGAAGTTTGGGCTCTGGAGTGTACTCGTAAAAACAACTGTTCCATTGTTGCCTCCAGCAGGCTTTTTATTAGTGGCTGTTTTCTTTGGAATAATACAAAACCCAAAGCAAAACAGGATTGAGGACATGCCAGAAGCAGTGTAGTGTATATTTTCTGTCACATCACCCTCAACTCTCTGGGAAAACCAACTCTTACCTGTATTGATAGATTTGTTTTCAATTGAAGCTGTATCATAAGGAGGCAGACCTTTTGTCCTTCCAGCTCAATATTGTCTATTTTACCATCAGTTACTCTCCAGAGTTTCCCCCATCACTTTTTGCTTGAGACTCTTTTAACTGGAGAGGCTGAGAATGAATCTTGAGCACATCATTCCTTGAAAGTCCTTGAAAGGCTGTCACACAGAGGAGAGCCAGGATCTCTTCTCGATCATCCCAGAGTGCAGGATGCGGAATAATGGGCTCAAGTTACAGGAAGCCAGATTCCGGCTGGACCTCAGGAAAAACTTCCTGACTGTTAGAGCAGTACGACAAAACATCAGGAAAAACTTCCTAGACTATTAGAGCAGTATGACAATGGAAATAATGACCTAGGGAGGTCATGGGCTCTCAAACGCTAGAGGCGTTCAAGATGCAGCTGGACAGACACCTGTCAGGGATGCTTTAAGGTGGATTCCTGTGTTGATGGCCTTAGAGGCCCCTTCCAACTCTACAATTCTATGATTCTATGAAACCCAGGGCCTTCTGCATTTGAATCGTGTTCTACCACTGGAGCAGCTGCCCCTGCCTCTAGCTAAAATTGAGTACCTTCTCCCCTTCTCCCACAGTACTTTTTCCCCTCTTGCCTTAAAAAACGACAAGCTTCTGAAGCGGAAAGGAAGAAGCCGAGGGAACGACCCCTTTGAGTACTGTGCAACAAAAGCAAAATACGGCACACGTTGAGAACTGGGGGCATTTTTATTTCATTTTTCAGTTTGGAATTCCCAATGTTTTATACTTCGCTGTTGAAATGCAACTTCGGGTGGTGGTGGGGGATGAGATGAGCAGAGCAATCCTACAACGTGAGAGATGGAAAATATGAAGCGGCTCAACCATGTTTTCCTATGTCTTGTTGGGCTTGCATAGATGGAATGGAAGGTGAGGGCTTCTAATCATCTCTCTCTCTCTCTCTCTCTCTCTCTCTCTCTCACACACACACACACACACACACACACACACACACACACTTGATTTCACTAGGAGGGAAATGAACTAGGTCAGCTCCAGGACTGGTTTGGGAGGGGAGTGTGTCAGGGGCATGGGAGGGCTTTGAATCCTGTAGGTCCAAGTCCCTCTCCCCCATCTGCCCCCAGCACAACCCTTTTGGCCTTTTCCAAGGTCAGAGCACTAACCTTGGCAGAGCAATAAGGAATTTTCTGCAGGCATCCCTCTTTCTCTGATCGGGGAACTGATTTGACCCTTATTGCCCCCAGGGCACCCTCCCAGGGACCCAAGAATTGCAATACTAAGTGTTATTAATTTTGCCAGATGTTGCATTTACACCTTCAGGCAGTGGCGCAGCTAGGACTGGACTTTGGGGCTGAAGTACGTAGTCAGGTGTGGGCATGTACATGGTTACGGATGCTCATTTTATTTTATTTTTAGTTTACAAATATATCAATTTAAAAGGTGACTCTGCACACACTCTTTTTTTTTGTATTTGTTGATTAACAGTTTTTTGTTTTGCTCTAACATATCAGGCACGTAGAAACAGTTGTAAAGCATGAAACGCTGGTTGGGGGCAGGGAGCAGAGAAAAGTTACTTCACAACTGAAGTCATGCACGTGCCGGTGGCTTCATAAGCCCATGAAATCCCAGGTAAAAAATGACCTAGCTGCACTGCAGCCTTCAGGGCTTTTTTCTATGTACTTTGCACTCAAGAACTCTTCATAATTTCCCATGTTGAAAACATTTCAAAGCAACGAAAATATGATTCTGGATTTTGGAAGACAATTCAGGGCAGAAGGTTTACTGGCAAACACGCACACACCCGAAATCTGGCTGGAGATGTTTCTCCACTCCAAACACAGTAGCAACGCCATGCTTTATGATACTGGCACAACTAGGTCAAGAGGCAGAAGCGAATCAGGCCCCTGATCCACCCTCCCTCCCAGTTTTAAGAACCACAAGGGGGAGGGGGGTTGGCAATTAAACCACTCCTCTGTGGGAAGGGAGATTTGGCAAACTCATTCCACAGTGGCCATCAGAGGTCAGCAAATTCTGATCGGTTTATTTCAAAATCGAGAGTAGGGCGATACCTTTTATTAAGAGCAACAGCAACATCCAAAACCACAAGCAAGTGCAAGCTTTCAAGTTATTCAGTATTCTTCATCAGGCTGGATACTGAGCAATAAATAAATAAATAAATAAATTTCGGGGGATCAGGTGCAGTTGTAATGCAGTCTATGCGGAAGTCCTGGGGGAGACATGTAGTGGAGTCCTATTGAAGCTTTCTTCCTGATGCAAGTAGGTATGGGGGCTCTGAGGCTGGGGCAGAGGCAGGAAGTGACAGCTCTCCACTGCCAGCGTTTTGATTTGGGTAGTGCACCTCGCGCCACCTGCTATTTAGTTTAAAAACTGTGCACGTAGAGGCAAGAATGGCGCTACATCTCATTTGGCCCTTGGAACAGGTATTAAAAACAATAAAATAGTATCTGTAAAACAGATGAGCAATTTTTAAAAAATAATAACGCCTGTCTTGCTAAATTTAACAGCAATACTAGACTGGATCCCTGATTCTTGAAGGGGGATGCAACCCCTTTCGTCCAGCAAATTGGTGCAATATTTGGCCAAATCGTGCTTGGGATGATAAAAGCATGATATTTGGGGCACAGGGAGGACTTATTCTTATGAAGATTTTAGGTTATAAAACCATCACAGATTTCCCCCCAACAACAATGGCGGACGTTTTTCAAAATGGCCTCCTAAGAAACATTTTCAATCTGCCCTAATGGATGCTCTAATGGGTCAAAATGAATGTAATTTTGCTTGAAATTGGTGTGTAAATATATGCGCAGACATCCACTGTACACACTCATATGCACAAGCACATGAGCACACACAGGTGCATGCATGCACACGCATTATTATTGTTGTTATTATTTATTACCATAAAGCAAATCCAATAGAACTGTCCAGCAACTCACGGTGAGGATCAATGTATTGTAATATTTGGTGAGCTCCATATAGAGATGACGGTTCTCACAGTACTTGGAGATCGTGTGGATGAAAGCGGGTGGACTGGAGCACTTGCTCAGGCTGGAGTTACCACAGCAGGAGAAAGCTGGTTCATTTATACCAGTGTCCCATGTGGCACGCACCCGTAGGGCTCATCAAATCACAGCCAGCAGGCTCTTTCTCCAGCAGGCCGAGAATAAGGACAGCAAAGACAATGGCCACTTTTTTGTCACTTGAAGACTGGCGTAAGGAAAAGTAATGTATGTCCCCAGTTCCGATTCTGGCACATCATTCTACAATTGGAGCTTGTCTTGATGATTTATGTGAGAGCAATACGAGAGGGAGACTTCCAGTCCAAGATTGTTCCCTGGTTCTTTGCACTGGATTGTACCCATTATGCAAGATGCCTGGTGTTGGTTTGAACACGCCAATTCTTTAATCTCCTAAGGCTAACCAACGCATTCCTAGTTTAAAAAATAATTCCAAATTAAAAACCATTATGTTGGCTGCCAGAACTTTACACATTTAAGTATAAGCACACTACTGGAGAGAAAAATAACAAATAACAAACCTTTGTCCCAGACTATAAGACTAGCAAGCTGCTTTCTGAGATTCATCAGAGCCACAGCCAGCTGCAGTTGTTTAAATACCAATTATCTGCAAGTAGTAAGGAAACATATCATTAGACAAGGCCAAGATACTACTGATAAGGCGGTTATTCAAATGTTAAGGCTGTTGTTCAAATGGTAACATCTCAATTAGTGTAAAAATGGTGTTATATCAAGGTATTGATTTAAGCGGAGTAAATTCTCATAGTTGTTCCAATTATATCTGTGTGGATAGCTCATGTCCAAAACCAAGATCCGAAAATCATCATAGCCATGTTGCTTTAATGTGAAATGTTCAACAAGAGGTGCTTCAGCAATTTTGTGTTTTAACTTAGATCGATGTTCCACAATACATGTCCTAATATGCCGGTTTGGAATTCCCAATGTTTTATACTTTGCTGTTGAAATGCAACTTCGGGTGGTGGTGGGGGATGAGACCCCACGTACAACAGTCCACAGGGGCAAATAATCACATAAATCACCCTTTTTGAGATACAGTTAGAAAAATGACGTAATTTGAAAATTTGATGATCCTGTGGGTGTTCAAAAACCTTGCTTTCCAAAGATAATAGGCATACAGAGCAACCACTGCATTTATAATGTCCATATGTAGTGTATGAGGTAAAAAATGGATTAGCAATATCCGTATGTATCAACGTGTCTCTCAGATTGCTTGTCCGTTTCCAACCAATTTGTGGTCTATGTGTGTATCCAGGTAAATCCTCAACAATATGCCAATGTTTGTTAACAAATCTCCTAATTTGAAATACCAAATGGGAATACGTAAATGCACATGATATTCTGTCACTAATTCTAGGCGCGGTGTCCTGTAACAATATGGCCCGTGATACCTTATCAGCTCTTGTTTCAGCCTGTTGTAGTACATGCCTCGGGTAGCCCCTATCAATGAGTTGTTGCCTCATATTCAGCTTGGCTGTAGTATAATCTCTCAACTGAGATGAGTTTCTCTTCAGACGTAAATACTGACCATATGAAAGATTTTTACGTAACTGTGGTGTATGAAAAGAAGAGAAGTGTAATAAAGAGTTCTTGTCAGTGGGCTTTGAATATGTGTTAACGTATAGTCTGTCAAATTGTCGAAACACAGTGGTATCCAAAAATGATACCCGATTTGTATCATTCTGAAAAGAAAATTTTGTATTGTCGTGAACAGTATTCATCCATCCATAGAATTCCTGTAGCACGTTCGTATTGGAAAATATTTTTAAAAATATTGTCTATGTAGCGTTTACAGAAAACAAATTCCTTTAAAACAAGGATTGTTGTGTGGATTGCAAATGATGGTTTCCTCCGGATAAGCCATAAATAGATTGGCCACACTTGGGGCAAAAGGACTCCCCATCACCATGCCTTTTATTTGCAAATAAAATTGGCTAATAAATCTAAAGTACTTTTTTTCCAATATGATTTCCATGAGACTGAGCAGGAAAAAAGTTGGTGGAAACGGATCTTCCCTTTTATTGAGAACAGACTCAACAACTGTGTGGGCTTCCTCATGCAGGATACTAGTATATAACGTCCATCGTGACCAGAACAGATTGTGGTGGGATGATTAAGCCTTCCATTTTATTAATAAAGTCCTTTGTGTCCTGCAAAAATGATGGAACCTGATGTACAAAAGGTCGTAAAAAATGGTCCAAATATTGAGAGAAGGACTCCAAAGTGGAGTTTGATCCAGAAACGATAGGACGCCCTGGGGGTGGGAAACCCGGTTTATGGATCTTTGGTAAGATATAAAAAATGGGTATTCGAGGAAAAGAATTTTGTAGAAATTCAGATGTTGCTTCATCAATACTACCCAAAACCAACGCCTCTACCACCGTAGTTTTTATGATTGCTGCAATATGCTTGGTGGGATCCGTACAAATAGTTTGATAACTCGAAGTTGTCTAAACACGTCTTGTGTATAGTCCCCCAAATCCAATAAGACGATGCCTCCCCCTTTATCTGCCTCCTTAATAATTATGGATCTTTCATTGGCCAGATCATGAATGATATTCTTCTATTCTTTGGTGAGGTTATGCCAGACTTTTTTTGTAGATTGCTCAATCCTCAGTAGATCCCTCTCAACCAAAAGTTCAAAAACCCTTATATTGGGATTTGTGGTGATGGGTGTGAAAGCAGAACGAGGACAAAAATTAGATTTTGTGGAGGCAGTATTGCCAAACAGTTCCCGAAGTTTAAGTTGTCTATACAGACCAAACAAATCCACCCTGGTACGAAAGGCATTATACGTAGCGGTGGGTACAAAGCTCAGACCTAAATTGAGTACATTTGTTTCCTCCGGTGTAAGTACACATGAAGACAGGTTGACTACTAAGTTTTGCTGCGTCCTCGGTGGGCCGGACGAAAAGAAGATGTAGGGTGTTGTCGCGTTCATAATTGCATGCGCCTATGAATTCCTTCATTATCAATTGGCATCCCTCCCCGTTTACGGGCTGTTCGGGGTCTACATCCATAAGTTGCTTTGTCGGCCGAGGTGCCTGTAGAATTGTCCCCGGTCTATATTCAGTATTGTGATAATGGACTGGTCCTGCCAGGTTACTTTTTTCCTATTAGGATGCTGATATTCACTTGAAGCCCAATTGTACACCTTAGAATTGGTATGAAACGAGGAGGTATCCAGACTCTCGTTAAAAAGTCATTGTAATCAAAAGGAATTGTCATATCCTCTTTGCATTTTGAAGAATTCTCAATGTATTATGTTAAATATGCCACTGTAACCAAAAGGAATTGTTATATCCTCATTGTATTTTGAAGAATTCTCAATGTATTTTGAAAAATAATGTCTATAGTCTCATTGTACTTTAAATACTTGATTATTTTGCATCATTTGTATCAATTTGGGAGTGAGATTATATCTAAATAATAACCATACTAGTGTGACTATTTTTGAATTAGTAAAAATTATTTAAGCAGGACTGGGTAAAGTCTGTGTTGTACAGTTGTATGCCAAGGCATTCTTATAATATTCCCTTAAAGAGCGTCATTGTAAAAATCTATGAAGAAATCATGAAAGGAAAATTAGTCACAAAAAAGTCCAAACATGTCTTACTTACTATTGCCATTGACCAGGCCCACAAGCAGAATAATGCATCTGTAAAAGGCGATGGTGGGGGATGTAGGCCTAACAGAAAGCCCAGCAGCTCTGCATTGATGGGTCATGTCTGGCCCAGAGATGGCCTGCTTAACTGAAGAATATGAGAATTCAAGTAATAAGAGATGGAACACGGATGAAAGTCACCATGAGGCCAAAAAGCACTCACAGATGGCATTTGCAACACCTGTTAAGTCTCTTACTCAAGCTATAGGAGATCTGGGAAATCCGTTTCGTAAAAACAGCTGTGATCTTATCGTACTTGACAGTAGAAACGTCATAGATCCATCAGTGGCAGACACATGACTCAAGATTGGGAAACTTTCAAGAGATTTGCTAAACACCAGAGTTTGCTTTATTGAATATGTTTGTTAAAGAAAATAGAGAGATAAGAGAAAAAATATAAATTGGATTAGCAAGTAACTGGAAGACAGCTTGGATGCTGACAGTTATTTATGTGGACAAAGTAAAATTGGGACATAGCAATAAATGAAAAGCTGACACAGAAGTTAAGAATACACAGAGGAATAAAGAAAATAGATACTTTTAAGGACTGGCAAAAATACATAAGACTATAGGAAAAAAGTATTAAACATTATAACGTTGACAGGAGCTTATAGAAATTTGTGGGACTCATGAAAAGATTATAAATTAACAAAATAGGAAAAATTAATATACCACCCTGGAATAGAAAAAAAAAATGAAAGATTTTTTAAAAAATTGACGAAGCTTGGGGAGGGAACGGGGAGGGATTCTGAATTAGAAAAACCTGCTCAACCATTTATCCCCCCCCCCCCAAGTTAAGACCACATCCGGAGGGCTGGTTTGACCAAGAATGTAGGCAAGCAAGGCGTGACCTCTGCTCTTAACCCTTTGATGCATGACTTAACGGTGAAACGTCGTATAAATAAGAAGCTACTAAAGCAAAAGCAAACTGCCTATTTTACTCAACTGTGGGCAGATATCGAACGAGTTGCAAGCGACCGAAACGCAACTAAATTTTGGCAGCTGGTAGCCTGCTAATTAAAAGAAACCACCGATGGCCTGGCTCCACCTATCATGCCTAAGCTATGGCAATATATTTTGAACAAGCCTTCAACCCAGAGGCTACCATAACCCAGGACACGAACTATATGACACAACTTCAGCTCGCTAACATAGCAGAAACCGATAAGTGGCCAGCTGTAACCATCAGTGAGGTCAAATATTTAATCTCCAGCCTAACCAAACAGAAAGCACCCGGGGAAGATATGCTACCCACAGAGATTTTTCTAGATAACGAACATTGGTGGGCCCCCATTTTGGCTAAACTTTTCACCTATATTAACCAAAGTGGTAAATTTCCCAGTGGTTGGGACCAAAGTATCGTCGTCCCAATCTATAAGGGAGACAAATCCTCACCAGCAAACTATCGACCTATTAGTTTATTGGGTGTTTCCTCAAAATTGTACACATGATTTCTGTTAACTAAAGTTGAGGAGTGGGTAGATCAGTATAACATTATTGGCGGAGAACAAGCTGTTTTTTGTCGTGGCAAATCAACTATAGACCAGCGTTTTATTCGAAACCATTTAAGAGAGAAATATACTCCCCCCCCATGAAGCATCTATATACCACCTTTGTAGATCTAACCTCAGCTTTTGATATAATAAATAGAGAAAGACTGTGGCACAAACTATTGCATTTAGGGATTAATAGACGACTTCTGATTCTGATCAAGAATTTATACTCCAATACGACAATCCAAGTCAGAGTCGGAAAGGGAGGCCAACTCTTGTAGAAAGTCAAATCATCCATAGGTGTTAGACAGGGATGCTTGTTAGCTCCAATACTGTTTAATATATATGTAAATAACATTATTGGGCAGCTGTCAAGCAACTCCAATTTCCCTGTTTCCGTGGGTTCTAGGAAATTGAACATACTGTTATATGTGGATGACATGGTTCTATTATCCCCAAACCTTATAGGTATGAGAAGATTGCTGAAAGTTTTTGGGGAGGTTTGTATCAAAGAACAACTGTGTATTAATTATTTAAAAACCAAAGTTATGGTCTTTGGTACCCGTCTGCCTAAACATAAATGGACGTTGAATGGCCACTATCTGGATCAAACTAACCAATTTAATTATCTAGGAATCTGCTTTATGCAAAATGGCTCATGGTCTGTCCACCTATCAGCCACGAAACTGAAAGCCCCAAAATCAATGCAAACTGTCCTGAGATTCGCCAAGGTCTGGGGAGGTCAGTTAGTTAGCCCAGCCATTAAAGTTTTTCTTGCAAAGGTTATCCCACAGATATCGTATGGAGCTGAGATATGGGGAGGCTCAAGTTTATGTTCACTTGAGATTGTGCAAAACAAGTTCTTAAGGATATTGCTGGGCCTCCCACCAGGAACACCTACTAGCTATATCAGAGCGGAACTTGGAGTAATGCCAATAATTTACTCTATCTGGAGGACAATGATCTTTTATTACGTCAAAACGAAACATACAATTAATAGATTAATAACTCTCTGCATAAACGAACAGAGAAACTCCCCTCCCAGAAATAATTGGCTATGTCGATGTGAAACAAGTTTAAAGAACTTTGGATTTGATCTGAGAGTGTTAATGGTAAGCGATTTACTGCGTAATCGCTTGTCCATTAAAGAATGGCTGTAGCACCACTTTGCCAAGCTAGTCTCTAGATTCTCCTCTAGCTTTCCATCTTTAAAATCCACTCACGAGGATGAAAAATATGTCAGAAATAGCATTCCCCTTCCTCCATAAAGCATTTATAGACCTGCGTTTTCAGACAGTGAAAACTAAATTCATAGAGGGGAGATATAAAAATATTCCTAGAGAACAGCGCCTGTGTATTTGTGGTAGCTAGGCAATGGAGGATACCATACACTATGTGCTATAAACTATACAAAATCCCTAGAGATAAACTTCTAATTAGATTTTTAGCACCAAGGGCGAACCTCTCAGATATGGATAAAATAATATATTTACTCTCAAATACAGCCAAACCCATCATGCTAAATGTGGCCAGGTTTGCTGCAAAAGCAGCACGGATTAGGGAAGCCTAGAAGACATTGATGCTACCTAAGAAAGGGGGTCTATAACTATGTATTTTTAGAAATTATTTTGTACTTGTATAATTTTTTCTGTTCCGTTCTATTCTGTAATGTGTGTACTGTATGATGCTGATTGTGAGATTGGGCTAAAACCTATTTTAGGTTGCCTCAACAATAAATTTGAAATTTGAATAAAAAGTTATATAAAAAAAGAAAGATTGGTAAACTTGGAGATGACCACTATGAAACATATGTCAGTGAGAGGCTTGTCAACCAATTGACAAGGAACCCATGACCTAGGGAGGTGGTGGGCTCTCCCATACTTGAGGCATTCAAGAGGCAGCTGGACAACCATCTGTCAGGGATGCTTTAGGGTAGATTCCTGCATTGAGCAGGGGGTTGGACTTGATGGCCTTAGAGGCCCCTTCCAACTTCACTATTCTATGATTCTGTGGAGATGCTTCCAGATGTGGTTTTATCACACCATCACTTTGCCTCAATCAAAGAATTTCATGGGGGGTGGTGTCCAGACATTGCTTTCAACTCTTATGTAACAAGATTAGACATCATCTGGGATGTGTATTGGCATTAAAACTTGAAGAGTGACACACACAAGAAAAGGTTTTCAGAAACGTGTCGAGCCATCAAAACCAGTTCCAAAAAACTGGCAAGAGTTTCTCCGCACAGATGTCAACAGGACTGAGTTGTTCTCCTTCTTGGCAATGACGCTAGCAGGCAATGACACTAATAAAGAGATGATTGCTGCAAACAATACCAATACGCGTTGTATATATTGTCAAGACGTCTTGGGAGTGGCTCCGTGCTAACACAAAGAGGCAGACACTTGCATCCTACTCCACTTATGTGATGCTGTGCAGCAACGTTGTAGTTCTGGCCAGAACATTGGCACAGTGCCTGCACTTGGGTGGCATTTGGAGTTGGGAAGAATCTCCGTTTCCTTACTGCTCACGAGTTAGTAAGAGCTCTGGGTCCTGATCAAGCAATGTCTCACCTTGCCAATGCTCCACGCAATTCCAGGGTGTGATACCGTGTCCTTTTTTTGTAGGCGGGGCAAAAGGACTACATGGGACACCTGCAATGCATGTGGAGATGTTTCCTCAGCATAGGCTAAGACAGCAGGCAGTAGAAGAGTGCATAAAGCCACTGGAGAGATGTGTAGTTTTGCTACACGACCGCACCGGCAACGAAGAGCGTGTTAATGATGCAAGGGAGCAGAAAAGTAGAGCAATTGAAGGTCCACCTCCTACACAGAATGTGCTCATTCAGCCTATCAAAAGGGCTGTCTACCAGGCTGGTCACTGCTGGGCCCAAATGATAATCGCAACACCACAGCTTTCCTCACCGAGTGACTGGGGGTGGATGGGAAATATGCTGGACAACCCTACAAGAGGCTACACAAGCCTATAGGGAGCGATGTGGCTGCAAGAAAGGCCACAGAGGACATTGCAAGTGTTACAAGGGCTGCTCTACAGTGTACTGCTCTTTGTCTTTGCAGAGCACTTTGTACTGACTAATAAGATCTGTGTGTGTGTGTGTGTGTGGGGGGGTGTCTAACAGTATCCAAGTGTATTTGACTTTTAAAATAAATTATCTAGTGTGGTAGGCCTGGTAATGATAACGTTGTATTTACATGAAATAAACAGCAATCATTCTGTTCTTATTTTAGTTATTATTATTTTTCAAATTCCTAGCTTTAAAAAACAACATAGGTCTATATTCTATTAGAGAACCTAAAGGGTTTTTTGTTATCAACTCCCATTAGGCTTTTTGTACACTTCTAAAGTTATAATTCAAATAAACCAGGGCTCATAAACCCTAAAATATGGATGATTCTCCAAAAATCGAGGAATCGTAACTGCATGTGGTGGCATATTCAATATGGTATAGTCTACAAGTGTCCCGAATTTCATGCTTTCTTCATCAAAAGCACAATTGTTTAACCTGTATGCTGGACTACACCCAGAATGGGTTAAATGAACATCACCTCCCCAGCTCAGATGAATCCTCACCCAAGAGGAATGTGCATTGTGCATTGTTTGGGAAAACACCCCCCCCCCCATTTGTAATCCTAAAATGTTTGTTACAATCATCTTAGTGAATGACGCACAATGGAAGTATCGCAGTGTGCTATATACCTTACCCCGTTTGGTGCCCCTTAGGTGGGTTGGACCACAACTCCCACCATTCCCAATCAGCATGGCCAAATACTCACACTGGTTGGAGAGGATGTGAACTGTGGTTCAATGCATCTGGAGGGGTTTATTTAAAGTATCTTTAACTGGAAAAGAGACGCTGGTGGCGGCTCTGTGTAATGGTCAATGCAGGCTGTGGGCCTGGGAGTAAGCCCCATTGAACTCAGTGGTGCTTTTAAAAAAAGAAAAGTTGGCAGGCCAGGATCACACAGAATTTTTCTCCCCCCTCCCCCCTAAAAGACGGAATGGAAGTTTCTCCAAGAAACTACACATCACACCAGGGGTCCCCAATGCACTGGGGCCTCCAACGATGCCCATGAAGCTTCCCACTCCTTCCCTTCTTCAAAAGTTTGTTTTTAATTTTAAAAAATCCTGTGAAGGACATCGGGGTGCCTGGTGGTCCGGAATGTGGCTCTGATCAGCTGTTTGACTGCCAGGAAGGAAAAAGGCCGGAGTTGCTTCCTGGTGTGCTTGATTTTTTTCAGCCCACAGGCCTTTCTCCCCACACCTAGTCTCCAGCTTGACTCTTTCTCTCCCCCCCCCCAACCCTTTCCCTTGCCATTTTTCTATCCCTTGGAGTGTTTGGACGATCGTGGAGTCTCTCCCCATGTGCCCGTCGTTTACATAATTACCCACGCTGCAGTGAGGGGTTGGCGTATCGTTCAAACCTGGCGTGCAGTGTGGTGGGGGTGGCTTCGTATCCACGCTACAGTTCCGACTGCAAGTTGTGGGTTGTAGCGTGGGTAAAAAGCCGCCAACGCCCCTCTGCATGCTGGGTTCGGATGACATACCAACCCCCGCTACACCCCAGTCATTCTGTAAACAGCAGGTGTGCCATGCACAGAGGTAGTGAAACCACAATGGCTTCCTTTCCCACATGATTGTTGAAACCTGTACTCTGCCTTGCTCTTTCCCCTCCCTCGCAGCCTCTAAGTTCACTATTTCTCTCCCCACTTTTTAACCTTGCTATTCCCCCCCTCTTCTCTCTCCCTCTCCACACAACACATTGGCTCACTTTTGACCAGCCAGGCCCAACGACAGCCAAGATGTGACACAGCAGTTTCTCAAATTCCCAAATGGGCCCCCTGGGTTGAAAAAAGTTGGGGAGACCTGCAACACACAATAAGCGCAAGCCCCCCCCCCCCACCGGTTGTTCATTAGAACAATTGCTAAGAGGGAGCTTAAAACAACCCCTTTATTAAGCCCAAGCGGAATCCACAAAGTTTCACATGTGCTTTTGGCCACTCCTGAGCATAACCAGCCACTCACTCTGAAGAAGAGGATTGTACCTGCATTCAACAACTTGGGAACACCAGTGTGGGGTAGCGGGTAGAGTGTTGGACTGGGACTCAGGAGACAGGAGTTCAAGTCCCACCTCCGCCATGAATCCCATAGGGTGCCTTTGGACCAATCATTGACTCTCAGCCTGACCTGCCTCACAGAGTTGTTGTGAGGGTAAAATGGAAAAGAGGACTGTTTGAGCTGCCTTGAGTTCCTTGAGGAACAAAGGCAGGATATCAATGTAATAATAAATAAAGCTCCTTCCTGGCTTTATTTATTATTTTATGCTTGCTTGCAATAGCTGAAGCTCTCTCTGAGTGGTTCAAGAGAATCAAAACCACAAAAATACAGCATAAAGTACAATATAAAATACAGAGGCTTAAAACTGTAGAAGCTTAGCAGGAGTGCAAAGATTTAAAACGCAAGAGCAGATTTCAAACAGCAGAGCTAAAATCTGGAATACTAAACACGCTTGGGGAAAATCGAAAGGTCTTTTCACCTGGTGCCGGAAAGAGTACAAGGTAGGTGCCAGGCAAACTCTCTAGGGAGTTTATTCCATAGCTGGGATGCCACGAGAAAAGGCTTGGTAGCCTTCTTTTGGCAGGGCTACTGGAGAAGGACCCCTGAAGATAACCTCAGGGTCCGGGCAGGAGACGATCCTTTAGGTAACCTGTACCACTTCGGGCTGAATTGCGCACAAAACCTCCTTGCACCCAGAAAAGTAGCACGTCAGAAGCTTGCCTCCCCTTCTCCCTGCACAGCTCGTTTTCTAGGAGCGGATGCAGTGCCTGTTCTACCCGCGAGGAGGCACGCTCGCTCTGTCGCCTGCGGTCTGAAGCACTGCAGCCTCGACAGGGGTCGCCCGCCTCCGTGAGAACGCGGGGCGTCGCGGGCAAACCGCAGCAGGGGACCCGGGCGGGGCTTGCGGCTCTCCCGATCGGGCGGGCCGGGGGTGGGGCAGAGGATGCGCGCCTGTGGCCGCCCCCTTCCGCCCGAGCTCTGCGTCGACTTACCTGGGCAGAGAGGCGGGCGAGAGCCGGGACGGGCGGGCCGCGGAGCCAATCAGGCCCGCCCCTTGCCCCCCCCCTCTCACCTGCGCTGCGCGCCGGCCGTCGCTGCTCAGTGGCACAGAGAAGCAGACCTGGCGGGGCGGAGACCGACGATGGCTGTGCGCGGATGGCTGTGGATCTGCTTGGGCGCTGCGTGCTGTGAGTGTCCGAAAAGAGACCGGGGAGAAGGAGAGAAAGAGAGAGGGGAGAGAAAGGGAAGGGGGGAGAGAATAAGAAGGAAGAAAGAGAGTGAAACAGAAGGGAGGAAGGAAAGGGAGAAAGTGTGTGTGTGAGAGAAAAGCAAGTGGGGGGGGGAGGAAGAGAAAGAAGGAAATGGAGAAATTAGGAGAGGAAAGAGAAGGGTGAGGAAGAGGAAGAGCGATGAGAGGCAAAGTAGCAAAGAAGGAAACAAAAGAAAGAAAACTGGTGATGTACGTGGGGGGGACATAGGTGTGTGTGTGTGTGCGCTGTGGTTTTCTGGCAGTGTGTGTGTGGGGGGGGGGAGAGAGGGCTGCTTTGCCTTAGCAGGTGCTGCTCCCCCAGGCCAGGCTACTTTCTGGTCCTGGCGTTGCTTTCTTGCTCTGGGCGCTTGGGCTGGATGCGACCCTCCTCCACCCCCAGGTCCCTTATTTTCCTTGTGAGTAGATGCCTGAAAGGGGGAGCGGGGTGATTCTCCGCCAAGCACCCATGGCAAAACTCCTCCCCCCCCCCCCCATTTACCTTTTTATTGTTGAATTATCGGCTGTGCAATCTTACGGGTCTTTACGCAGAGGTCAGACTCGCTCGCTTACTCCCAAGTAAGCGTGCATAGGGTTGCAGCCGGAGGAGGTGAGAAACTAAGGCTGCTGTGTGAACACCGCTATGTAAAAGATTTGCATATTTATGCAAAATCCGCCCAGGCCTTTTCTATGTACAGTACAGGTGATCTTTCCCTTTATGTAGATGTTTGTCTTAGGAAGGAGGTGGGTGGTTTTGCCGGAATGTTTGTCTTTTTTCTTTTTTAAATCTATCGAAACTGGCTCTGTTTAATATTAATTCACAGCTCTCAGAGCTCTCCGTCCATTTCTTTGGCTTCAGATAAACAGATATACGGTTTACACAGAGTGGTGTTTACATAGTGATGCCATGTGAGTTCATGGAACCAGAAACACAATCTATTCTTTTCAGGTTCGTTGCTAAGATCCCTAAAATGAAGCTGTCTTCTTCTGCTTCCAGTGGGGGAAGGCTTTGGGTTCTCTCCCTCTTTCCTTGTTAAAATCTTGCTTGAAAGTCTGACTCAGTTTCTTTTCCTCCTGTGCCACTGAGAAAACACCTCCCAAGAACCCTTGAAGGGCAAGCGGTGGCCTTGGGAGAGATTGCGTTTGTTCCATTTTGACTACCAGCTTGTGGTGTTGGAGGCAAAACACAGCTCTTTCCCTTCTTAGGCTCTGGCGAATTTCATTACAAGCCAGATCTGCAAATCCCCTTTCTCTCTTGCCCGGTTGCCTTGTTTATCTAGCCCTGAATTTGCATTGCATTTCCTTGAGGGACTTGACGAAATGATTTTCAGGTGTGTGAAATCAAAGGCAAGCAGGGTCATGTTCCTGTGTTCTTTTAAATCACGCCCTGGCATTTCTTGTATGGTAAGTTGGCCGGCTGCCCCTTGGCCTTTTCCAGCTTTCTCCAACCTGGGGTCTTCCAACTGCAGCTGGAGAGCCCCCACATTTGAGAGAGCTGCCCTATTCCAAATTACCCAAATATGTATTAGAAGCTTAATAGAGCATATGTGTTTAGGGTGCCCTGCCTTTGTTTGTTGGCTCCTGGGGGGGGGGGCTTTCTGAATGCTTTTTCAAGGAGTGTGTTGTGGTGCTTTTCCAGAGAAGTGGAAAAGGGCAAAAGAAAACGGAGCAGAAAAGGGGTGGTAAAGTAAAAGGGAGATATTGGGCAAGCGAACCCTTGAGAGATCTTCTAATCTGGAAGAGATAAAATATGGATATTGAGAATTCTCTCAAGTTTCCCCCTTGACCTCCTTGAGTGCTCTGTGCAAAGTGAAGATTTTATCTTTTGGAAAATAGAATCCTGAAATGGAGAGGGTGGGAGGATTTATTGTTTTGTATTTTTTTTTTTTTTTGTAAAAAGATGGCTTTTAATAATCCAGAATCTTAGAACAGTCGTAAAAAAACCACAACCCAACCATCAACAACAAAGTAAAAACAAAAACGAAAGGGCAGTAAAACAATTCCACAGCCAGCAGTAGTTGCGATAAAGCAAATTTAACTGGAAAATTAGAAGAGTTGGGCAATTTAAAAAGCTTTCCCTCTGTGCTGCAAGGACGCAGGTCTGTGGAAATATAGGTCTAGGTCGTAAATAGTGAAGAGGCCCATTCTCTGGCCACCACCCACTGGAGCTCTGAAATGGGGGTGGGGGTTATTTGGAGAAGGGGTTTGGAAGATGATCTTCATAATTGTCTGGAACTGGAAGCCGATGGAGTTGTTTTAAGCCTGGCTAAATGTGTTCCACGGCCTGTGTCAACAGGCCAGCAGTTGTGTTTTGGACTAATGGAGGTCTCTTGATCAAACTTCAAAGGCAGCACCAAGTAAGGCATTGCACACACAGAGAGAGAGATGAGCAGAGAGGTTGCAGAGCTTCTGCAGAATTGGGACACAGTACCCAATGTGGCTAATATGGGCCTTTTGCCATTCTTAAGGCCCCCTCACCAAATGCCCGATTTTGCCCTTCCTTAGAGGAGGTGCAGTCTTCCCTTGGTTTAAAATGTTTGAACAACGGGAAGGAAGTGTGGTTGCGTTTTTTAAATTTATTGCATTTATATCCTGCCTTTTTTCCTCCAAGGAACCCAAGGCAGTGTACACAACCCTGTGAAGTAGGTTGGGCTGAGAGTCTGTGACTGGCCCAAGGTTACCCAGTGGGCTTCCATGGCCGAATGGGGACTAGAACCCGGGTCTCTCAACTCTCATTCCAACACTAACCACTACTTCAACATTGGGCCTGTTCAAACAACACACTAAGCCATAGTTAGGCCGCTAACCCTTTTGCAGCGAATGGTTAGTGCGCGTGTTTAAACCGTGGTTATGTAGCCACCATGGTTAGGAATGGTTCACATAACACACTAAGTCATGGTTCACACGACATGCTAAGCCATAATGTTTAGATCAAAATGCTTAACCACCATGGCTTAGCGTGTCATCGGAACAGGCTCACTTGCTTTTCCCCTGAACACGATATTACTCCTTACTAGATGTAACATTAATCTGGGCGTAACTGAATATTTAAATTATAAAACAAAAGAATTGGATGAATTGTGTGTCAGGCTGTCCTGCATTTCTTTAAAGGGAAATACAGGGTACATCTGAATAGATGAAAACAACGGCGTATACACAACTTTGGGAAGCATTGTAACAACCTTGGAAGGTCGGTTTGTCACCCCCCCTCTTCCTAGGAATAGCTGTGGCTGGCTGTTAATCACCCTCCCGTCACCTGAGGTGTGGCACTTCTAATGGGGGAAAGCAGTTTTTCAAGGAGTCAAAACTCGTTTGGGAGGCTGCACCGGGTATTTCCAGAGAGGCTCTCCTGTTAGAACCGAGGCATCCTTCCTGCCCTTTGAACTTTCCAGTCTTTTTCCTGTGGCCTTTTTAATATCAGACATAGCTCTTAACTTCCTCTTTTCCTTCTTTTTGGAGGATTTCCAGGACACATTCAGTAGCGTGGGTCACACCATCAGTGTTCCACTCTGGCTAATCTGCGTCTCGTCTTTCTGTGATTATGCAGGATAGATGCAAAACTATGGCAGACGGCATAGTATGTTCACTCTGTGTCTATAGCGGAATCTCCATTGTCACTGCATTTCCCACAGCTGTGATGTTGGGGGGACATTAGGACCCCAAATTAGGGACATCATATCTTATTTCTGCCATTAGAAGGAACCCTCAATTGTACCCCCTTCCTTGGAAGGGGTTAATTTTGACCCCTCTTGCTCCCAGCTGGTCCTCTTATTTTTTGGCAGGAGCCTGGCTTTCTTGGCCAAGGTATACTTGCTTCTAAGCAGGGAGTAAAATATTTGACATACTTGGGAAAACCCAAACTATTTTGGGAAGAACCCAAAGTATAGCGTCCACCCTGCCCTGCCCAGCCTTCTTCCTGGGTGGTTGTTTGTGGTCCTTATTAGCGTGTGTACAAGTGAAACCTCGTGTATTTGTGGCCTTTGGGTTTCTGCCATGTTTGGAGGTTCCCCTTTAGGATATGAGAGCGGTCTGGAGTTTTTTAAACTTGGGGGACCCAGGCTGTGGAATTCCTTCGCCAGAGAGGGTTGGTAGGTTGGCTCCCAGTGCCACGGTGTTTAATTGTATGGTTAACTCCATTTTATTTATCAGGCATTGAGTCTGTACTCAATTTTCACCCTCTGCTCTGTCATCTTTGGTTTACTGTGCCGGCTTTTTTAAGTGCAAGCCATCGTGGAGGGATTTTCTAAGGTCCCAAAGGTGAGCTACACACACACACACACACACACACACACACATATAAAAGAAATATAAATATATGTGCATTGGAGTGTCTAGTGCTGGTAAATCCATTATATCCCGAAGCATATCCATTTTTTCACAGCTGTGGTTAAGGAAACACTTTTCTTGCAGAGAGAGGTCTGCATTCCATTCCATTCCTGTACTGTTGACCAAATATTTGGAGACTCATGTTGGGCAGGACCTCCCATCTGTCCAATAATACCAGCTAGGATGGCCTTTGCCAACATGGGTGTCCTCCAGATGTGTTGACTTGCAGCTCCCAGCACATCTGGAGGGCACCATGTTGGAGATGGCTGAGCTAGGATCACTGTTTACATGACCCTCCAACAGTGCTGGGTGTTCAATTAGTTTTGATTGTCCTCAAGAGCCAAAAGGATTTGTCGCTTAATCTGTACATTGTTGTTGCCATATACAGCACTTATTAAAAGTAAATATTTCTTAACTCTAGGGTTGTTGGGTTGTGTATGCCAGGTCCCAAATGGAGTTTAAGCTGCATTTTGCTGCTTTGAACTGCAAAGCTGCATTTTGTTTTTTTGAACCTCCTTTCTCCACAAATGACAAATCGGAAGGTCTTTCATACTTCTTGGTTGTGTACTTCTTTCAGGTACATTTCTGACAATCCATCTGGATTAACATTTTTTGTTGAATGGCTCCTTCGGCATGTTGAGATTCATTAGGTGAGTGTTTTATCGCATGCTTGCTTCTGCCCACTTACGGATGACAACATCCGCCTCCCACTCATTCCGCTTGTTTTTCCATAGCAAAATAGACCCTTTTAAGAGCTCCATCATCAGACAAGCGTTTTAATGCACTCTCGTTTCTGGATGCTCACAGAATTTCACGGGTCTCTCTCACGACGACGTCTGCCTCCCACACGCCTCCCGCCCCTTCTAGCCTTCTTCATGTGACAAAAAACTCCCCAGTAAGTCCAACTTATTTTTAAAGACAGAAGTTGCCGCTATCCCCTGCTGTGTGCAGAAGAAGCAGCGTGATCAAAATGGCCCCATTGAATGGGCCAGGTGCATGTTGTTTGCTTCCTCTTTTGAAAGAGGAAGTCATGAGGGACAAACGGGCAGGTGGAGAAGCGACGGTAAGGAAACGCGATTTCCCCTTGTCTGATGTTCTTAATCCAATTTTGCTTACAAAACGGAATGTACCGCAATCTCCTGCTGTGTACAGGACAAGCGGTGTGATAAAAACAGCCTCTGAATGGGCCTATGTGGTCTTCATTTACTTCCTCTTTCCCCCCTGGGAAGAATGAGGAAGTACAAAGAGCGATGGTAAGGAAATGAGATCCCCTCCCCCAGTGTGATGAAGCTCTCTTACTCTGAAGCAGTGATGTAAGGTAGACAAATTTCCAGTGCTTTGTTTTTCCAATGGATGCCAATGGTCAATACAACATTAAGCAAACTTGGAAGTGTTTCTCCCTAGCAAGCATGTGAAAAAAGTACGTATATGTCTCAGTGTGAAATGGCACTAATAAGTACTGGCAGTGAAACTGAAGAGCCCAGCAACTGTACTGGAAGAAAGGTGAACTCTTTTGAAATAATGGAGTAGTTGTCAGCATCTCATGCACAACTCCTTGGGTTGCTCAAACGTATGAGTGTGTTGATCGTTTTCAGCACCTTTGGTTTCTTCCTTAAACAGTGTAAGGGAACATAAGAACATAGGAAACTGGCTTGTACAGAGCTGGACCCTTGGCCCATTTGGGCCAGTGTTATTTCAGGTACCATTCTTTACTAGCCCTACCTGGAGATGTTGGGTATTGAACTTGGAAATTTATACATGCAAACTAGGTGCCCTAACCACAGAGAGTCTGCCCCTCTGATAAAATATTTAAATCACATTAAGTAGGCTTTATTTCCCCTCTCCCCTCAAATATTTCATGTCAAACATATGTGTTGTATTAGATCAAAAAAATTCATAGGCTTCTTCCCCCCCCCCCCCTTTTTAGCATTGTTTACTAAATACCAGCAAAGAAACATGCTACATTATTTTATTTTATTTTTAAATGATTTTTATTAATTTTTATACAATAACATAAACAAAACACATAAACATATCACTTTTAAATCATATGACTTACAGTATAAAACTAACATAATTCACCTAACTAGTGCACCCCACCCCCCTGGGACCAGCTACATTTTTATATACCATATTTATTTTCAATCATTCTTCCAAAACTGCATAGATTCACCTGACGGTGCACACCCCTTCCCCTTTTTTAATACATATTCCACAAATAATCCCCATATATCTCCAAATTCATTTTTCCTTAATATCCCTCTTTTAACTTTAACATTGTTTGTTAACTTATCATTTATAGCAATATTCCACACTTCTTTATACCAGTCTTCTATTTGGTAGTTGCCTTGTACTTTCCATTGTCTAGCTATTATTAACCTCGCTGCAGTCATTAAATTTGTAATTAGTTCTTTAACATTTTGCTCTCCTTCTCCTTTATCATAAATTGATAATAAAGCTATCCTAGGACATATCTTAAACTTTAAATTTATTATCTTTTTAACTTCTTCAATTACTTTTAACCAAAATATTTGCACATATTTACACATCCACCACATATGAAAATACGTTCCAATTTCCTGACAACCTCTCCAACATAGCTTCGAATGTTTCTTATCTATTTGATTTAATTTTACCGGTGTTAAATACCATCTCCATACTATTTTATAATAGTTTTCTTTTATTCTTACTGACATAGTATTCAAATTCCGCAGTTTCTAGATTTTCCCCCAACTTTGATCATTTACTTGTTCTTTTAAATCTTCTTCCCATAATACTTTCAAATAATTTTGCTTCTCTTCACCTTCTACCAAGATTTTATAAATTTCACTTACCACCCCTTTAATATTCTTATTTATATCCTCCTCTTCTCTCATTATAATCATCTTCTCAAATTTTGTAAAAGTTTGAAGCTTTTTAGTGTTCTTTCTCCATTTAGCCATCCATTGTTCTAATTGGATAACTTTAAACCATGCTATTTTCTTTCCTCTCAATACTTCTTCTAACTGCTCTTTATTACTCATCTTTTACAACCAATCCTTTATTTTAAAAATTTTCTGTTCTCTAAAAACTGTTTCTAATTATTTCTTTAAATTTCCTGGAAAATCTTCCAGCAACACCACCGGATTCAATGGGGAGATATCTGGTAATAGTTTCTTTTTATACTTTAACCAAACATCTATAATGTTTCCTAACAAGGGATTTTCTAATCTTTCTCTCATCTTCTTATTTAATTAAATTAAAAAAAATTACTTAACCTCAATTCTAAATCCTGTCTATTGCTCTCCAACCAGCTTATTTCATTTGATCTTGCGATCCCATCTATTACATGTCTGAATTGATTAGCTATATAATAGTACTTTAAATTTGGGAGACCTAATCCCCCTTTTTTCTGAGATTTATACCAATTCCCTTTATTAATCCTTGCTTTCTTATTACTATTACAAAAATTATTTATTATAACTTGCCATTTCTTTAACTGTAAATCTGTTAACTTAATTGGTAACATTCTAAACAAAAAATTAAATTTAGGCAAAATTTTCATTTTAATAAGCGCTATTCTACCAAACCATGAAAGATTAATCTTTCTATATTCTTCTAATTTTTCTCAGTCTCCCTATTTAATTTATTAAAATTCTCCTCTTCTAACTTATCTACTTCCCTTGTAATAATTACACCTAAATACTTAATCATATTCTTTACCTTAACTCTATATTTTTTACTAAACTCCTGTTCCTCCTCTTTCATATAGTTGAATAATATAATTTCTGATTTATCCCAGTTAACTTGCAACCCAGATATTTCCCCAAACTCTTTCAAATGTAATTTTATTTTCTCCATTTTTTCTATTGGATTCTCAATTGCTCCATGAAGTGGTTTCACAAAGAGCATTTTTTTAACAAATCAACTTTAGGTTTGACAACATGGGTGTTTGGAAGGGGGCATTTGCCTCCCTCCCTATCCCTGGATGAGCTATAATTTCCAAATTTCCATTTTTTAGAAAGCTAGACTCTAGTCCCTCTAGAACCTGAAATAGGAGGCAAAATTTCAGCCACTATTCTGCTCATTCATTTTGTGAGAAATTACCCATCTTTCATTGTTCTTAGCCAATGAATGAAGTCTCCGCCATGGTCAGCTATCTGGAGAAGGAACTTCGTTTTTAAGCCTTGTTTGGATTCTTTCCTGTTGGGTGTGAGAACCAATTTTAGAAAGCCAGGCGTTTAGTGTAGCTGAGATTGACTAGTAGTGTGTCTGCCCAAAAAACAAAAGGTAACAGCAAAGACAGGAGCTTATGGTTTTTCTAACTCGGCTCTTGTTAATAATTCCGTCTGTCCCCCTGCTCCAGTTTAAATGTCTACAAACAAGTACTCTGACAATGCATTATTATTATGCCCATATTGTTGCAACTGAGAAAATGTGAGTTACACCAGCCCTGCAAAGTAAGCCCTGTGTTTATCATCTTGCAGCGTTGTGTGCGTGTGTGGTTAGACTAGTGTATGACAACTCTGCAATGTGGTCCAGTGTTGTTACACAGTCTCCTGGTATTTTGTTTTTTTAGGTGGGCCAGTGAAGCTTGTTTATTCATTACATTGATATTTCACCTTTTTTCCTCCAAGGAAAATGATTGTGTGTATGCGGCAATTATATATTGTTATGATGGATAGATGTGTGTGTTTATCTTTAAAACAACCTGTCATTTTTAGTTCTTCCATGAGGCCGGGTGAGTTTCTCCCCTCCCCCTCAATTCGTGCAGACCTGGGAGCCAAGACAGTGTTTTTGAACCCGTTTTGTTGTATGTTGCCTGGACCACACAGCTTAGGCATGGACTGCAAACTGGGCAGGTCACACCTCCCTCCTCCATTAACACCTCTGTTCATCTCTGTAATGGCTCTTGCCCCAACGACCATTTTGGGTGGAAGGGAGTCATGGAAAAAATTAGGGTTTTGGCTGTGGATGGACTGCAAACCCCTTAGAGGCCAGATCTGCTTATCTCAGGAGACCTGGTGCCCAGGCCTTGTTGCTTCTCCGCCAAGCAAGAAAGAATGCACACACAGTTGTGCTATAATACTGGTGGACACTATGTGTCCAACATTCATGCACTGCTGTGCAACTCCTTTGTCCCCTGGGGAAAAAATCCTGCAAACACTCATCTTTGATAATCCTCTTTTAAAGCATTTCTTACATATTTGGATGCTTCCAGTTCATGCTCACTTCTACCTTGTTTTTTTAACGTCTCCCACTTACGGTTGACATTTGTTGTCTCTTCGATGACTATCTGTTGTTGTTTTTTAATGAGCATCTAAACACAAAATGTCCATTTCCAGAGGAAATAAATATGCAGTTCCAAAAGAACGTTGTATTTTTAGCTGATATAAAAAAGGCATAATGTCAACATTGTGATAAGACCAGTGATGTTATGAAATATCTGATCTGACATTTGTGGCTGCCATAAGTGCCATTTTTTGGTAGATAGGGTATAAATCAAATAAGAAAATAGACTGTTTTACCGCATATTTGCATCTACTTTCCTCCCCTCTTGTTCCTATTTTGTTTTATCCCTCCCTCCAAATCAAATGCTGCTGGACTTCATGATGCTCCTTGAATATAGCTTCTGCATTAGTGCTGTCAAATTCCCAGGATTTTCTGCTACTCTTCGTAGCTTTCTAATATTATGGAACGTGATGCTAAGCAACAAAGCACACACACACAAGGAAAATGTGCAAGTGTGTTGAAGCAGCACACACTATGTGTGCAAATTTCAACCACTCCCCTGGAAAAAATCCTGCAGACACCCATGTTTGACAATACTATTTTAAAGCATTTCTTATCTATTTGGATGCTTCCATTGCATGCTTGCTTCCATGTTTGTTTGTTTTTTTTAATTCCCATTTGCAGTTGAAAATCCACTTGATGAACCCAAAACTCCCCTCTCATAAAAAATGCATCTTTTATTCATTCAGTTTAGCTGCTTGTTTGGAAGTACCTGTATATTCAAGAGATAGCTGGACAACCCAACTGTCAGGGATGCTTGAAGGTGGATCCCTGCATTGAGCTGGGGGTTGGACTCGAGGGCCTTAGAGGCCCCTTCCAGCCCTACTATTCTATGACTCTGTGATAACCTAAGAACAAAAAGATGTAATATACTGTTGGATCAGACTAAGGGTCTATATAGTCCAGCGTTCTTTTTCCAACAAGATGCATTATTACATTTTTACCCTGCCCAATAGCAGCTTCATGGGATGACAACACAAGCAGGACCTGAGCACAACTGCACCCTCCCACCCATGTTCCCCAACAACTGGTGTACATAGGCATCCTGCCTCTGATACTGGAGGTATTATATAGCCATCAGGTCTTCTAGCCATTGAGTTTTGTCCAATCTTCTTTTGAAACAATCCGTGGCCGTCGCTACTTCTTGTGGTAGCGAATTCCATATTTTAACCATGCGCTGTCTAAAGAAGCCCTTAAAAAAAAACCCTGTCCTGAATCTCCCACCGTTCAGCTTCATGAGATATGACCCCCTTGAGTTCTTGTGTTAGGAGAGAGGTTTCCCCCTTGTTCACTTTCTCTCCGCCATGCATAATTTTTATACTTGCTTTCCCCCCCCCCCCCCCCACGCTAAACTATAAAATCACAGTGTTTCAAGGTAGCAAATGAACTGTGGCCCAGTAGTTCAGGGTCCGTCCAAGCCTGACGGGTCGCTTGGTGCCGGCTAAGTTAACGGCTGCCTTGTTTACGGGCTTTGTCTCTCCTCTCTATGGGGATTGTATTCCCATTTGAATTCACTGTTCATGCAATTTTCCCAGCCCTTTCCTAAGTTCGGAATATTTCCCTGCAACCCTAATGGCTGCGGAGTTTCCTCAGCGATGCTCATGGGACGTAAATGTAGGTTTTGTTCTTTCTTCCTGCCTGGCGTGTTGTATCTTGTTTCTTGTTTAAGCTCCTCTTGTTTCTGGTACTTGAGACATCAGAGTAGAGCCATTTAGCTTAGCCTTCCCCAACCGGGTGCCCACTCCAACACATGCTGGCTGGAGGATGCTTGGAATTTTAGTCCCAACACATCTGGAAAGCAGCAGGTTGGGGAAGGCTGGCCTGATTGCTTGGAGACTGAGCTATAGTCCTGGGTTCAAATGCTGCATGGCCGTGAATTCATGAGAAAGCTGCAGGCGAGCCCCTCATCTGTCTTTTGGTCTCCGCCTCTGACCTGTATTATTTCATTTCATTTCTATACCATCCAATAGCCAAAGCTCTCTGGGCGGTTCACAAAAATTAAAACTATGAAGTACAACTTTAAAATATGGAAGCTTAAAACCACAATATAAAAATACAGCCAGAATAAAACCGAGCAGCAATGCAGAGATTTAAAATACAGATTTAAAACAGGATGGTAAAATGCTAAAATATTGGGGTAATAAAAGTTTTCATCTGGAGCCGGTTCCCCTCTATTCGGCACTAGTTAGGCCCCATCTTGAGTATTGCATCCAGTTCTGGGCACCACACTTCAAGAAGGATGCAGACAAGATGGAGCGTGTTCAGAGGAGGGCAATGCAGATGATCAGGGGTCTGGAAACAAAGCCCTATGAGGAGAGACTGAAAGAACTGGGCATGTTTAGCCCTGAGAAGAGAAGATTGAGGGGAGACATGATAGCACTCTTCAAAGACTTGAAAGGTTGTCACACGGAGGAGGGCCAGGATCTCTTCTCAATCAACCCAGAGTGCAGAACATGGAATAAGGGGCTCAAGTTACATGACACAATTGTTCAAATAATTGTTGTTGTTCAAACAGTTGTTCAAATAATCAACTCTGCACAGCGTTGCCTATTTGCATTGGTTGCTTTGGCTGAATAACCAACAGTGGTGTGAAAAGGTCCCAACAGATGACACAATAACCCACCATTGACTGTTTAAGCCACCATTGGTTATTGTGTCATTTGAATCAGTCTATGGCTCAATTCGGACAACACATTAGGCAACGGAGGAGGGGGGGAACAATCGTCAGTTGTGTCGCTTATTGTGTCGTTTGGAGGGCAACACACAACTGACAGTACGTTAATCAGCCACTTTAAACAATGGAGCGAAACAACGGGCTTGCATGTTGTTTAGCCCCAAGCCCCGTTGTTTAACGTGTCATCGAATTCAGTCCCCCTCTCTCTGTGGACTATTCCATTTCGGAATAGAGTTCTGCTGCCTAGAGCAGCCAAAAATCCCCAGCCTCTCTATGCAGCCGGCAGAACTCACGGTGCCTGCTGGGATACGGCTGGAGGACACAGGGAAGAGAGGCTGTAACCAAAATGGCCACTGCAAGTTCGTAGCAGCCGGGGCGTTTGCCGGTTCCAAGCAGCGCTGGCTGCGGCATATCATCTGTGAAGCTCCTCCTGCCTAACACACGGTCAGTACGTTATTTACCCCTCTGTTGCCGAATATGTCATCCGAATTGAGCCATTGACTTGGCTTTAAAATCCTAGCTGGTAGTTTCACTACCCGAAATCAAAGGTATTTCCCAAAAAATCAAAAGCAGAGCAAAATCTTTCCCCAACTGCAATATAGCTCTGATTGGTGCTCTGAATGCCAGCAAAGGGTGTAACTTCAAAGTGGTTGCCAGAAGGAAACTTAAACTCTGGGAAAACCGGTTTTGAAGACTAAAGAAATTCTACCAGGTCCTGTCAGGACACAGAAGGGATTTCCTTACCTGTTTGCCACTCTAATGCTGGCTGTTCATAAAAAAAATACCTTTATTTAAATGCATTGAGTGTAGGCTAAATGGCATGGATCAGTCTTCTCCAACCTTGTGTCATCCAGATGTGTTGGGACTATAACTCCCATCATGCCCACCAAGTATGGCCTTTGGCTAACTGGGCATGATGGGAGCTGCACTCCAACGCATCTGGTTGGGCATCTGGACAGAGAAGGCTGAGGCCAATCCTAGTCCACTGTGGGACGATTACCCAGTTTCCAGCTGGGCCTCCACCGGATGGTCAGGTTCTCTACAGTAGGTGGCCTACATTAATTCCTCTCTTCTATCTCCCAATTACAAAGAGACCCCTTTCTTGTTTCGAGAATATGTTCAGAACATCAGAAGAGCCCTGATGCCAGATCAGACCCAGGGTCCATCTGCCCACAAGCAGGACACAGCGCATCAGCACCCTCCCACCCATGTTCCCTAGGAAATGGTTTATATTGACTTTTACTGCCTCTGCTACTGGAGGTAGCATAGAGCCATCCGGACTAGTAGCTACTGATAACCTTCTCCTCCAGGATTTTTTTCAATCCCCTTGTTAAGCCATCCAAATTGGTGGCCATCACTACGTCTCCTAGTAGTGAATTCCATAGTTTAGCTATGCGCTGTGTGAAGAGGTCCTTCCTTTTATCTGCCCTGAATCTCCCACCAGTCAACTTTATGGGATGACCCCATCATATTCTAGTATTACTAGTGTAAACCCTGTGTCGCTACAGGCGCTAGTAATATGAGAATGCTTAGAGGTACACAAATACTCCAGCCCTAAACAAATACCCGGACAGCTAGCCAGTGTGGTATAGTGATTAGAGATGCTGGCGGGGGATGTGATATGGTGATGTAGTGGTTAGAGAGGAGGACCCAGGCAGGAGTTGCACTCAGGTTCTGGGGCAATAGAATAAAAGTAAAAATTAGGCGTAGGGACACTTTATTTGTATAATGAGAAGATCCTGGGCTCTAAGCAGGTGGAGTTCTTGCTTGCCAGATGTTTTAGCCAACAAGTTACCCACTCTTGCTTACGCTTTGTAAGGAAGGCTGACATTTGCAGATGGGTGAGCTTTCAGGCCGAGAGTGGCTTCCTCGAGCCCACCTAGGGTGTGTGTTCATTTGTTTCAAAAACAGACAATGTTTACAGTCCGGTCATAGGCTAGAGTGGTTTGAAGTAATCTCCAGTTTGGGGCATGAGCCAAAACTTGGGTGGGGAAATGATGGAAAGGGCATGTTGGATGGTTTCTTCCATTGAATAGCCCGTCGTGTCCAAGGGAGTGTGGGCTTTCCTGGGGGGTTCCTCCCCAGCACTGGAATCCTTAGCATCCCAGCCTTTTACTGAGTCAGACCATTTGTCCATCTAGCCTAGTATTCTCAAGGGTGCCCTGTTTCAGGCAGGGTTCCCCCCCAAGCCCTACCTGGACATGCCGGGGATTGAACTTGGAACCTTCAGCCTGCAAAGCGGGGTCTTGAGCAGGGAGCTTCGGCCCCTTCTTGCCGGGACTCTGCTCCTGATGTTTTGCTTAGAGGCTGGGAAACGTGCAGGTTGCTGCCGTAATGTGTGCGGAATTTGTAGAATTATAATATGTCACGTCAGAATCAGCAATGTTCGTACGCCACACTCGTACGCACAGTTACAAGATGGGGGATACCTGGCTAATCAATACGACAAGCGTGAAGGATCTTGGAATTGTTGTAGCTCACAAGTTGAATATGAGCCAACAGTGTGATGTGGCTGCAAAAAAGTGAAAGGCTCTTTTGGGCTGCATTAATAAAAGTATAGCTTCCAAAATGCATGAGGTACTGGTTCCCCTCTATTCGGCACTGGTTAGGCCCCATCTTGAGTATTGCATCCAGTTCTGGGCACCACACCAAGAAGGATGCAGACAAGCTGGAGGGGGTTCGGAGGAGGGAAACAAGGATAATCAGAGGTCTGGAAACAAAGCCCTGTGAGGAGAGACTGAAAGAACTGGGCATGTTTAGCCTGGAGAAGAGAAGACTGAGGGGAGACATGATAGCACTCTTCAAATACTTGAAAGGTTGTCACACAGAGAAGGGCCAGGATCTCTTCTCGATCATCCCAGAGTGCAGGATGTGGAATAATGGGCTCAAGTTACAGGAAGCCAGATTCCGGCTGGACATCAGGAAAAACTTCCTGACTGTTAGAGTAGTACACCTATGGAACCTATGACCTAGGGAGGTGGTGGGCTCTCCCACGCTAGAGGCAATCAAAATGCAGCTGGACAACCATCTGTCAAGTATGCTTTAAGGGGGATTCCTGCATTGAGCAGGGGGTTGGACTCGATGGCCTCATAGGCCCCTTCCAACCCTATTATTCTATCAATTCTATGAATCTATAATACTACACCAAGACTGGAACCGTGACTTGGAGTAGGGGTTTTAGGGTGGTTATGAAGTCACCCCGAGGCACATGCCAGCTTCGGACGTCAGAATCGAAGGTTGACAGGATTTTAGACAGACTTTCCAGGGTCTTGGAGGTGTCCTACTCCAACCTTCTACTCAAATGCCAGCTGTATAACTCAGGGTGTAACTATAGCGTCCCTAACAGCTCCATGGGCCTCTTGACCTTCTCAGTGGTATCTCCATTGAGCTTCTGTATTGATCCCTGTGTACTCTTTGAATAAATAAGTAAATGTTGGCTTTTGCGTCTGTTCGAGTGGATCCGTGTGTGCAAAGTCCGGGTTGTTTTGCACCCAGTGGAAGCAGCAGCAACCTTAGATTTAAATATGCCCTGTGAGTGTAAGCCCTCACTTAAGAAGCTCATGTTTCACAGCCTTGCTAGTTAATATGTAGCTCTTACCTTGTCTCTTTCCCTGAAGTTACTCTGTCCAAAGATAAATGGCTCTTTGAAACAGCTGCTTTGTCATGAAATCCCTGGGACTGATCCAGAGTTTAAGGTCTAAGACTGGTGCCAGAGATAGCTTCTGAAGCTTATTGCTATAGTCAACTTTCCCCAGTCCAGAGGTATCAGACTTCAACACCCATCATTCCCAGCCAGAAATGGTTATGTAATGGGAATTGCAGCCCAGCACATCTGGAGGGCATCACATTGAGAAAAGCTGCCATGGATGGAAGCAACATGGTTTAGGTTCTACAACTTGGCCTTGAAGTGAGGAAGGAGACGTTTAGCTCAACGTAGACCAACTTCAGCCTTGCACAGGGTCTACTTTTCGGTTTTATGCAAATCCTCTGCGGTCCACCAGTTCGTAAACTGAAAGCATGAGTGCCTGTCCTCCGGCGGGTGGTGTTCAGTGATCCTGAGCAAGTCCAAATCATGGACCGTGTTGTCCTCCTTTCAAGAGCAGCCTGGAAACGAAATGGCATTAAAGGCTGGCAGAACAGAGGGGAGAGATGCAAACCAGGAATAGGGAAAACAAGCTGCGGTTTGTTTGCTTGTCTGCAAGATGACCCAGGGCTAAAGCAATGTACGAACACAGTCAGTGTTTGCTGTGAAATGCTGGTTTGGGTATGCACATCCGTGGGGGAGCATCTGTGGCAGGGGCGGGGGTAGGGAGAAACAAGTTGTGGGGGGTAAAGTTTTATACCTGTGCCTGTACAGAACACACACTCCCCTCAGCGGCAGACTCTCCTTTAAAAATGAATGTCTGCGCATTTTAGCTTGGTAAGCATGACATTATCGAGAAATTGTAATTTTAATCCTTGGAATACATGTTTGGTTGAGTCTGCATGGCATGAAGCCCTTTTCTGCCTTTTAGGGGTGGTGATGTGGGGGGGGGGAGAACTAAAGCATTAAGTACAGTTACAGCTTCTGAATGTGGACATGACTATGATAGCAATGGATATATAATTTTGGGTGACTGTTGTTTTCTTATTCTAGTCCAAATGGTAGATTTTGGAGAACAGGGACCCTGTTGTGCATAGATGTTCTGTGCTGTCGACTTTAACCAAAGAATAGTTTTTCCATAAGCCAAAGGCAGATCACTTATTATTATTATTATTATTATTTAAAATTTAATAATAATGATAATCCTAATGATAATGCCTCTGTTAAGATGGATAGACCATCCAAACACATGAACACAAGACAGGTTATAGTCAATCTTACTCATTCGGTAACCTCCCTTGTGGACTGTGGGAATGCTGTGGATATAGTATATCTTGACTTCAGCAAAGTTTTTGACAAAGTGCCCCATGACATTCTCATTCACAAACTAGTGAAAAGTGGGCTAGATGGAACAACTATTAGGTGGATCCACAGTTGGCTACAGAATCGGACTCAGAGAGTGCTTATCAATGGTACCTTTTCACACTGGGGGGAGGTAACGAACGGAGTACCGCAGGGCTCAGTCCTGGGCCCAGTGCTCTTCAACATTTTTATTAATGATTTGGATGACGAGATGCAGGGAACACTTATCAAATTTGCAGACGACACAAAATTGGGTGGGATCGCTAATACCCTAGAAGACAGAAACAAACTTCAAAGTGATCTTGATAGACTGGAGCGCTGGGCTGAAAACAACAGAATGAAATTTAATAGGGATAAATGCCAAGTTCTACACCTAGGAAAAAGAAACCAAATGCACAGTTACAAGATGGGGGATATTTGGCTAATCAGTACTACCAGCAAGAAGGATTTTGGAATCGTTGTAGATCGCAAGCTGAATATGAGCCAACAGTGTGATGTGGCTGCAAAAAAAGCAAATGCTATTTTGGGCTGCATTAATAGAAATATAGCTTCCAAATCGTGCGAGGTACTGGTTCCCCTCTATTCGGCACTGGTTAGGCCCCATCTTGAGTATTGCATCTGGTTCTGGACTCCACACTTCAAGAGGGATACAGACAATCAGGAGCGTGTTCAGAGGAGGGCAACCAGGATGATCAGGGGTCTGGAAACAAAGCCCTATGAGGGGAGATAGAAAGAACTGGGCATGTTTAGCCTGGATAAAAGAAGACTGAGGGGAGACATGATAACACTCTTCAAATACTTGAAAGGTTGTCACATGGAGGAGGGCCAGGATCTCTTCTCGATCAACCCAGAGTGCAGGACATGGAATAATGGACTCAAGTTACAGGAAGTCAGATTCTGGCTGGACATCAGGAAAAACTTCCTGACTGTTAAAGCAATACGACAACGGAACCAATGATCTAGGGAGGTGGTGGGCTCTCTCACATTAGAGGCCTTCAAGAGGCAGCTGGACAACCATCTGTCAGGGATGCTTTAAGGTGGATTCCTGCACTGAGCAAGGGGTTGGACTCGATGGCCTTATAGGCCCCTTCCAACTCTACTATTCTATGATTCAAATATATATATATATATATATATATATATATATATATATATATATATTAAAATGTTTGTCTTTTCCCAAGAGGCAGTATTTAGCAGCAAGCCAATAGAATCAAGGGCAGGGAATGTGTGTATTTCAGCAGAACAAAAGGCTAAAACTTCCATACTCAGGCATCTCTGAGCACCTTCGCAGGTGGACGGAATGTAAATAAAAGGAAAAACTTTCTGACGGCAAGATCTGGACAACAGTGGAACAGTCTACCTATGAAAGTTGTGGGTTCTCCATCTCTGGAGGTTTTTAAGAAGAGGCTGGGCAGCCACCTCTCAGGGATGGTTTAATTGGTTTTCCTGCCCATTGCAGGGTGTTGGACTAGATGATCCTTGTGGTCACTTCCAACTCCCCCATTCTACAATTCTATGAATACGTCATGAGTCCACTGGAATAGGTCATCCGTAGGAAACCGCTGGAAGCAAAAGTGCCTGATAACAGGCAGCTGATGCTCACTTCCGTAGATGAGGTCATTCGACGAAATCCTAGTTTGAGGGACAAAAAGAGGATGTTCAGAGTCCATCCACACAAAAGAAAAGGGGGGGGGCTGTTTTGCCAGCCAGACTTGTGGTTTCATCAGTCTGGGGCAGTTTCTTCTGACACACCTGAAGTGAGTAATGAGTCTGTGGGCGGGGTTGACGTTGCTGTGGAACAGGTGAAGCAGGAAAATCTGCTGAAACCAGTTTAAATCTTACGTTCCCCTGTCTTCTTCCTACTCTCTGCATGTTTTTTTCTTCCTGGTGGCACATTCTGATTTGCTGATTTGTGGGCCAGCCTGACCACGCAGTGTGGACTTGTGTATGTGTGTGTGTGCGTGCGTGCATCCTCTACAGCATTGCAAGGGATCCTGGGATGCTTTCCCCCCTCAAGTCACTAATGCAGCCCAAATGCTATTTTGGGCTGCATTAATAGAAGTATAGCTTCCAAATCGCGTGAGGTACTGGTTCCCCTCTATTTGGCACTGGTTAGGTCCCATCTTGAGTATTGCATCCGGTTCTGGGCAACACACTTCAAGAAGGATGCAGACAAGCTGGAGCATGTTCAGAGGAGGGCAACAAGGATGATCAGGGGTCTGGAAACAAAGCCCTATGAGGAGAGACTGAAAGAACTGGGCATGTTTAACCTTGAGAAGAGAAGATGGAGACATGATAGCACTCTTCAAAGATTTGAAAGGTCGTCATACGGAGGAGGGCCAGGATCTCTTATCAATCAACCCAGAGTGCAGAACACAGAATAAGGGGCTCAAGTTACAGGAAGCCAGATTCCGTCTGAACACCGGGAAAAACTTCCTGACTGTTAGAGCAGTATGACAATGGAACCCATGACCTAGGGAAGTGGTGGGCTTTCCCATATTAGAGTCATTTAAGAGGCAGCTGTACAGCCACCTGTCAGGGATGCTTGAAGGTAGATTCCTGCATTGAGCAGGGGGTTGGACTTGATGGCCTTATAGGCCCCTTCCAACTCTACTATTCTATGATTCTGTGGGGGAGTGGCGTATCCTGGGAGCCACGCTGGCTGAAATTCAAGGATGATTGTGTCAGGTTTCTCCCTTTCTTTACTTCCTACTTCCGATTTCTCAAAGCTCGATGCCGCGGGATTCAATGTTGAGTCATAGTTTTTACTGCTCTGCTCTTCCTGGTACCGATCAAAGGTGCGTGGAAGCGTTTCTGTGTGCCTGAGAGAATTTTGATATGGTGTGTGTCTTTACATCCCTCCCCCCAGCCCCTGGCTTCCATTCATTCAGCAAAGCTGGAAATGCAGGTGTGCCGACACTTTGGGAAGAGCCCAGTTTGTGTCATTTTGGTGCGCTGAATAAAAGCACCCTGCTGGGTCCACCCGAGGAGGGTGCATCGAGGCTTCAGTGGCTCTTAAGCTTACCTGTTGCTGTCTTCCCAGTTCTGAAGGAGGTTTTAACTCGATGGCTTTGCCTGCAGAAGGAAGTTCCATTAAAAAGTTTCTCTCTTTCCCCACAGGCTCCTTGACTTTGGGCCAGAACCAGATCGTTGAAGTTGCTGAGAATATCGGTAAGTCATGAGTGCGACGGTGCTCTCCCCATGGTCTCGCCTCACTGAAGTCTTGCCTTCCCCTGCAGGAGCTCGGCCTCACCACAACGCCCATCGTCACCAGCCAGCTTGGGCAATGCATCTGATCGGAGAAGGCTACACTACGGTGGTGAAGCATTTTGAGCTAAACATTGTGGCTTAGAGCGTGGCATGAACCATTCCTAACCATGGTGGCTATATAACCACCGTTTCAACACACTCACTAACCATTTACTGCAAAAGTGTTAGTAGCCTATCCATGGCTTAGCATGTTGTCTGAACAGGCCCGTTGTTGATGTAACAATGGGCAGTGTTGGCCCAAGACATTTTGCTTCCTGAAATGGAGCCCAAATCCCCACACCCCTGTTCCTAGCTAGGCCCAGAATTCCAAATGTTCTTGCTGCACCATTTAGATGCCCATTGCTGCTTGTCTGTCTCTTCTGAAATTCCCTTTTTAATACACCTGTTGGAGATACAGGAGCCCTGTCCTCCTTTTCATATGGTCACCCTACGTTTGCTCTGCTCCAAGTCAGTCTCAGAGGACTAAAATAATGAGTAAAAGTTACAGCTACCTCGAGTTTGATTAAATATAAGGAAACACTTCCTGACGGTAAGATCTGTACAACAATGGAACAGTCTACCTCCGGAGGTTGTGGGTTCTTCAGCTCTGGAGTTTTTAAAGAAGAGGCTAGACAGCCACCTTCCATGGATGGTTTAACTGGTTTTCCTCCATATTGCAGAGGGATGGACTAGATGATCCTTGCAGTCCCTTCCAACTCTCCCATTCTATGATTCCTTTTTATGGTGCCACCTGAAGCAGATCATTTTCCTGTGCTGCATGACAGAGACCAGTTGTGACGAAGTGCAGAATTCTGTTTTGGTGCATAGTTCAGCCTGTACGCTGTTTTGTGTGTCTCCTCTTCTTTCATCCATCCAAAGCATTCAAATCTGGCAGCTGCCATTCTCACCCAGCTGCAGACTTCACCCATTATTTCTAGGCCACCTTCTCACCTGTAGCTCCTCCTTTGCTCACCCCTTATTTTGCTGCACTCTTATGCCAATCCCTTTTCCATCATCTCTCTCTGTCCCGCTAGATCTGATGGGGAAAAGGAGACCTGTGAGATGGGTTGTCCCTGGTTCTCAAGGTGGCTTGTTCAAGAAAAAATAAGCCACACTGCATGGTTAACAAGCCACCCTGCGGAAAAAGTCCTGGGTATGGGCAAAATGTTAACCCATGGTTCAACAAACGACCCATGGTTCAACAACCCACACTCAACCACTGAGAGACTGTTCACACAACACACTAACCCACACTCAGTAGTTGAGTGTGGGTTGTTTTGAAGTGTGGGTTGTTTGTTAAACCGTGGGTTAGCGTGTTGTTGAACACAGCCAGGGTGGCTTATTAACCATGCAGTGTGACTTATTTTCTTGACAAGCCACCTTGAGAACCCATGATTTCTTGTTAGGTTGTTTAGGGTGGTTAACAAGCCACCTTGACTGCATTGAGACAACACAATAAACTATCCTGCAGAAAACATGCTGTATTCAGACAACATGCTAACCCATGGTTCAAAACAACCCACACTCAACCAATGTAGGTTAGGTTAGCATGTTGTGTGAACAGCCCCAGTGTGTGTGTTAGTGTGTTGTGCAAACCCAACCATGGTCTTTTTCAAGTCTACGTGTGGTAAGTTTCTAAGTCCTTGGAAAAATTCTTCTTGTTGAGCTTTGAATGAGTTGTTGCTAAGTACTTTTGACAATTTGACCTCATGGCTTTTGCCTTCATCCCTGCCCACCAATTGAATGCACCCCACATTCTACTGTGTAGTGGAAATTGGCCCTGAGGCTGAAAAAGATCCCCCCCCCCCCCCCCGGAGTTAATATCATCACTGCAAGTTGACTTGCAGGCACACACATGTTATGGTTCATAGCCTGAGGCTGCCACAATCCATAAATAAAATGCTGCATACCAATGCATACATAAATAAACAGACAAATAGAACGTTCACTTGGATACTTCCCTATATGCCGTCTTGAAAGGGAAAAAATGCCTACAAATAACAAGACATTTTAAAATTCTCTGATGAACTTATAGGTAAGAGATGATGATCAAGGTCAACTATCAAGAAAGAAAAGCAACTCTCTTTCATTAGTATTTTAGTACTAATTTTGCAATCCTCAATGTAATAAGCAAATAGCTGCCGGCAATCTCCGGAATGGGGCTGTTGATGAGGGGCTGTAAAATGCTAAGAAGGAATCTGAACTATGGTTTAGGATGATTGTATAAAGAGGCAGACTGGTACATACTGCAGCTGTTAGCACAACACAACAGCCCAAAATGAATTGCTGAAAAAGTGCCCTCTTCCAAATGGCCAGACGTGTTTCAACAAGAACGTCTTCTTCAGTGGCCAAACATCTGGCATATAAAAACATACAAATACAAATAGTATTAATTAGTGCCTTAGAAGGAGAAGAGGAAGAAGAATATTAGTATATACAGAACATAATTAGTATATACAGAACATAATGTTTACTCCTACCTGCAGGAAAGTTATATCACATGGCACTGACTGCTTTATATCATTCTCTCGTAGAATCATCAATATACATACTGAAATACATACTAAAAATCCCAATAATAACATTGCTGTCCTAGTATGTAAACACACATATACATGCATTTGTATGCTTTTATATGCCAGACTGTTCTTTGTTCTTAACTCTGTTCTCATTAATAGTTTGTATTCTGTTGAGGCTATAAACGTGATGTGTGTGTGTACAATAGCCCATCATGGGTTATTTAACCCATGGTGAGGCTGCGCCATGTGCAGGGCATGTGAGGCTGTCATTTTGAATATGCAAGCTGCACTTGAGGGTTGTCGTGTTATGTGAACCTTGCCAGCATGGGTTATGTGAGGCTTAAACAACCCACACGTAACCCACGGTCTGTTTTAGGGTTATGTGAATATCGTTCAATGCTCGCATAACTCACACTCACCATGTTTGCCTGACATGACAACCTCCAAGTGAGGGTTATATATGTAATATGGTGGCCACAGTTGCCACAGCGTCTCACCCAAGCCGGTCAGTGGTAGCAGCATCCTCAACCTCCCTGGACACACTTTGTTTGGGTCAATCTCCCTTCCCAAAAAAACCAGTAGCCACACACAAATCTGCTACACACATCCAAATTACCCAGGGTTTGAATAAACCCTGGGCAGTCATGAATGAACAGGAGTGACCATGCTGGCTCCTTGGCCTCCCACCTGCTCCCTGGTTTGTTTATCATGACATCCAAGCCTGGAATTGTGGGTTATTGGGGGAGAGACAACCTAGAGTTGGAACCATAGGTTGTTCTTGGATTCTAATTCTGGGTTGATGCTTCTCCAGAAACCCATAATTCCAGGTTTGGTCATCACAATAAATACCCCTGGCTTGTTTGACTCCACTCAGCTGCTACAGGAGTGATTGGACAGTGAGAATGAGAAAGCTCACTTCCTCTTAATCTACAGCGACCCACTACTATGGGTTGTTGTGACAAACGAACCAGGTCACTGTGCATGCATGATGCAGGAGAACTTCCTAAAGGGATGGCATATCTGTGTCTAACCTAAGTGCTGCCCTCTAAGATGGATTCCTGCATTGAGCAGGGCAGTTGGACTCGATGGCGCTATAGGCCCCTTCCAACTCTACTATTCTATGATTCTATGATTCCTAAGAAATTTACATTTTCTGGTGACCAATAATAAAAAAAACCTCTGCAAAAAGGAATGTCCCATTCTGCTACATTGAGTAATAACCTGCTAGCATGCTTGAAGAATCCTAGAATAGTAGAGTTGGAAGGGGGCCTATAAGGCCATCAAGTCCAACCCCCTGCTCAGTGCAGGAACTTTAAGGTGACTGGGTATTCCCAAAAAACATGTGTAAAGGTGCCTTTGCTAGAATGACATTTCCAGCTTCTGTTGCTTTAATTACCAAATCTTTTCAGAAAGCTGCTAAAAACCATTTTTATAAATTTCCTTTTGACCTTACATTGTGCAAGAAAGCTGCCCCCGTTTGCCCTAAGCCTATTTGCCCATTTGTTCTCCATGGCTTGGGTGCGATGTTCCTGGTTCTGTTTAAGGGCTAGCTTTGAAGTCCATCCTACTGGTAACCAGCTGAGCAAGCTCCAAGTTGGGTCCACATGGTGCTGAGGCCTGCTGCACCTGTTGGATAAGAAGTGCCACAGCGGTTCCCCCATGGAGCAGAAGTGGGGGAGGAGGAGGAGGACACAGCATAGGAACAGGGCCCATAAGGCAGGAACGTTTAACGAAATGGGTGGAGATACTTGTGTCTGTCGCTTTAGCTTTAGGCAGGCATGGGAGAGCCAGCTTAATTGTGTCAGGCCCGTACCAGTTGCTTGCTACTTGGATGATATAATGATTCCACAAATACAATTCTAGCACCTTGCACCTATTTGTTTTGTTCATAAGGAGCCTTGCAGTATGGGCCCCAACGCAGTGTCTTTCTGCTTTCCTCCTTCACATCTTTCTTCCTTCCTTTTTTTAAAAAAATCCAGATGCAAACTTGCCTTGCAAAGCCTTGGCAATGCAGGGTGGCACGCAGAAGCGCGTCGAATGGAAATTCCAGAAGGGCTCCACCACCGTCTTGTTCTATCATGATGGTCAATTCACAGGTGGGTAGTTAAATTGCTTTCCATCGTGTTTGGGGTGGGGAACTTGCTAAAGCTTATGGGGCTAACGTTGGCCCAGAAGATACATCTGCTTACGCTGGAGCCCTTTTCTTCTAATCCCCGAAAATATGGTGACTTGTTGGATGAGTCTTAAGCAGAGGGCAGTGTGGCAGTGAAGTAGAACGGGTAAGGGAAAGGAGGCTCAGACAGGTGTGTGTTTAGTACATTCATATCTGTCCTGCCTGTGATCTGGGGATATCTGGTGGCCATGTCGCCATCTTATCTTTAAACTGTGCTGCTTAGATCAGTGAATGAGAAAACTGGATTATGCCCATTGGCCTGGCTGAGAGAGGTGTAAATCCAGATTCCTTGATGCAGTGGTAGCCTGGACTCAAGGGGTGGGTGGTTCTGACCCTTGTTCTGCTCCATTGGGATTCATAAGAACATTAGAAGAGCCCTGATGTTGGATCAGACCAAGGGTCTGTCGGGTCCATCTAGTCCAGCACTTTGATCACACAATGGCCAACTAGCTGTCAACCGAGAATCCACAAGGAGGACATGAGTCCAATAGCTCCCATGTTTCCCAGCAACTGGTATACATGGGCTTAGTGCCTCTAATACTGGAAGTAGCACATAGCCGTCAAGACCAGTAGCCATGGATAGCTTTCTCCAGGAATTTGTCCGTCCCCCTTTTAAAGCTATCTAATGTGGTGGCCATCACCACAACTTGTGGCAGCTAATTCCATAGTTAAACTCTGTGCTGTGTGAAGAAGTCCTTCCTTTGATCTGTACTGAATCTCTGACCAATCAGCTTCATGGGATGACCCCAATGGGCTCTAGTGTTATGAGAGAGGGAGGAAAATGTCTCTCTACCCACATTCTCTACACCAGGCATGATTTTGTACACCTCTATCATGTCTCTCTCGTTATCTTGCTTTTCCCCGTATTAAGTCCTTTGTCTAATAGTCTATTGGCTTGGGCTGCTTGCCTCTGAAGGGGAGCCTCTAAGACAGGTGAGGGGTTCTGTCAGTGTGCCACCCATCCTGCTGCTCAACTGTTTGAGCTGGAGGAGGTGATCTTGGTGTTGTCCTGGGGACTTCAGCATTTAGCTTCCTGCAGCTGTAAAGCAACCTTCCCCCAACCTGGCGTGCTCCAGATGTTTTGTACTTCAGTTCCTTGCATTCCTGACCATTGGCTATGCTGGCTGGGACGGTTGGAAGCCAAAGTCCAAAACATCTGGAGAGCATTGGGTTATGGGAGGCTGCTGTTAGGTATCCCCACCTACAGCTCACCTATTACTTGAGTGTTCCCTGGTTTAGTTTGTTCCTGAATCTTTCCTATTGCTCTGAGGGTCTTTTTCAATTCCTGCAGATGACTACAAGAACCGTGCCGTTTTCTACCCCAGTGAGATTCAACTGAAGAAGGCGACTCGCAAAGACTCGGGCATATATATCTGCGAAGTCCTTGGCTCTACATTTTCTCACTCCCAAGTGGAGCTTGTTGTTCAAGGTATGCCTGTTGTTTATGTCTAGAATCCGCATGGCTCGCTCTTGCCTATGGAAGCTCAAACCCCCATCCCCCACCAGCACTCTTAGTTTAAAGAGCCAAACCATTCATGCATTCATGCATTTATAATTTACACTTATACACTGCCTTATTTGCTAAGAAGTCATCAAGGCACATACAACATAAAGCAATAAAAAGAACACTAAGCACACTAAAAACTTGGAAACCACATATTTTAAAAGGCTAAATCAAAAAGACATGTTTTCACACCCTTTTGAAAAGCCAGGAGAATGGCAGGAGCGGGGCTAAGTGTAGTTTGTCAGGGAGCGCCTTCGACAGTTTTGGGGTGACGCAGGAGAAAGCCATTTCATGCCTTTCCATCAAATGGGGCGCTCTGTGGGTCATGCTGTCTTCAAAATGGCCTCTCCTGCCGATCTTATTACTGGGCAGGTTCATAGAGAGACAGACACTCTTTTAGATTTGGGCATCACCTGTCTCAGGAGAATCTTCCTATGTAAGTGATATGTTCTCCCCAAAGGACTGTGATGTCCTCATACCATTGTACAGCTGAGGGGAGTACCTTGTCCTTCCACTGCTGTTGTACGGGTCTCTTAGCCATCCTGAGAGCCCAGGTAGTCCACTCTTGCTGGCTGATAGGTAATTTCCACACCGTGGGAATATAGTTTTGTGTCGCATGGACATCTTTGAACTGTAATTAAATATCCAAGGCAATGCAGCTAATGTGGCTCCTTTCTGGATAGACAGCTGTACATGGGCCACACATCATATGTACCAATGATGTACATGTTGTTCCACAGTGCCAGCATCTGCTTGGAAGTTGATTGTTTTTTTCAAAACAGGCGCTGTGGTATCCGATACACCGTAAAGGGTAATTTCTGCTGTATAATCAGTAATTTCAGGTTTTGTGGAAATATTTCATATTTGAAGTCACAGCTGCCTTCCATTGGTGTAGCTGGATGTGTTCCCTACTCCTCTCCACTCCTCTCTAGATGTCAGAATTTCCTTAACATGTTCGTAACCTTTTGATTTTTTAAAAATGTTTTTGTCTTTTGCAAGTATACTGATCTACCTGCCCACTATTTACTTTGAACCTGAAATTTGCACAGTTTCCCTGCTTTAGATTTGCACAAATTCCTCAAATTTAGGAAACATTTCCTCCATAGGCTAAACAGCGTCTGGTTCAGTTTACTGGGGAAATTTGCGCAAATCACAATTTTCTGCTTTTAAAAACAATCCTTTGTACGTGTGCAAATGCTGAGTCACAAGAGGAAAACGACAAGCACAGAGGGATCAAAGTGGTGAATGTGAAGGAGCTTTTGGGGTGGGTGTAATTACTGCGGGAGTGCTGAAGTGGAAAGGTAATTGACAAGAGAATTGACAAAAGGGAAATATAAATAGTAGACAGACAAATGTGCAAAGTTGTGAAAGATCCCAAAAAGCCCCAACCATTTTTTTTGAAGGTTATGAAGGTGTTAACATGTTAATAATACTGCAGAATAGCTTTCAAGATCTGACAAATGGAAAACCAGCCCAGAATGAGCATATGAGGGCTTGTGCTGTAAATGCCCCTGGGATACGTCTAGGGAGTGGGTGGGAGGACTAAAAGAGAAACAAGCCATGGCAGAACATTAGGAGTAATGTGGCTTAGTAAGTGAACAACCAATCCACAGTGGCTTATTCTCAGTGTGGCTTACTGTGATGTGCCAGCTGGCCTTCTATATCAAGAGCTTTCTATAAATAGCAATTGCTTTGGCAGCATGTGTAGAGCTAATCAGGTCCTCCAGTAATTCTGGGGGCTCTGAGGCACTGAGCGCCCCTGGGTGATACAGGGTGCTCCATATATGCTTTATTTGAAACTGTTTCCAAAGTGCAGATGGATGCAGCTGATACTTTTCTCTTTGGTTCTCTAAATGGGAGAAATTTACAGTCTACACCCAGTAGTTGATCCAAAGTGAGGATTCCTTTCTCAGCCTGCTGCCTCTAAAGAAAAGGGGTGGCTGCACTTTTCAGGCCAGGGGTGCACCATATTGTTTGGCATGAGAGAAGGGGTTAAAGCGCAGCAAGTCTCCCTGGCCTTCTATGTTTCAATGTGTGTCGTCATGTAGATTCTAAACCTACCCAAGGAGGCAGTCCATTCATTGGCCCATGAGAGAAGATGTGCTTTGTGGTAAAAGATTTAGATCTGGGATGTTAAAACCTCCTCCTCCCACGGGCAGCTGTAATTTTTTGAGGGAGATGCCTGGGGGAGGGGAGGGGAATTTCCCCAATTAAAATTCCTAAATAATGTGCTCAATCTTTTGGGAAGAAGGTTTGGGGATAGAGAATGGAATGCCTTGGAGGGCTTGTATGATTCAAGACAATACATTCATTTTTAATTATTGCTTTTCCCCACACACACTAAGAGTGAGTGAGGTCCACCTTTGCAGTCCTAAAGGCAATCTCAACTATAAGGGGTAACAGATTTAGTTTGATCATCTGTGATATATCTTTGGAGAACTTAAGTCCCAGCTAAACTGGATGTTGCTTAAACTGCCACCTGGAAAACAAGGTAGAGACACAAGTTCTGCTTTGGTCAAGTTGATAGTGATCACTGTCTCTTAACTTTATTAACTCTAGTAAAGAGTTTTCTGGCTCAACAATAAACAGCATATCATCCACGTAAAGGGTAGTCTTATATTCTGTGACGTGATGCACAAACCCCCATATTTCCCTGTTTTGCCAGGTGGCTCCAGACAGATGATAAATATCAGTGGAGAGAAAGGACAACTCTTGACATGTGCCTCTTTGAAAAGGAAGTGATTGTGTGTGGAGGTGGGGGTGGGGTGGGGATTCCATTGGTCCAGACCTGTGACTTTGGGTTTGCATGTAGGATTTTCATTCAAGTCCAAAATTCCTGGGGAAAGCCGAATTGGGAGAGTGTAGTGGTAATAATTGGCCAAACAATTTTATCGAAGGCTTTCTTAGCATCCAGCGATAAATAGTGGCAGGACTCTTTCTAGTGGAATTAAGTGCTGCTAGATCAACAAGCAGCCTCAAATTGCCTCCTCCCTGCCTGGTACGTAAGAACCCCACCTGCTCAGGATGAATGAATGTTGCTATTATTTTTCTATTAGCTAGTGTAACTGTGTTACGCCATGTTCCTCAGGGAGATCAGCCTACAACAGCAACAACAGTTTAATGCTTATTAGCCAACCAGGCCATACACATTCAGAAACATAATAAAATACTCCTCTCAGGCGGAGGAAATACCAAAATACAAAGTGTTAATAAAGTGGCTAACAAGAGCAATTTAAACATTTTGTAATCCTGAACAATATTTGCTAACATGTTATACTTTATTGACAAGTTAAGTCTTTTCTGGCAGCCGGTGGTTTTTGTTTCTCCAGAGCCCGTTTGACAAACTTGGCAGTCCTATACGATGTATAATAATCTATACCAGCCAATAGTGATAGAGTTATGCTTACAGAGGAGTTATCCTCAAACCCATCTGTTAAGGGCTCAAGATATTGCTTCCTCAGCTCTGCGTACAATGGCCATTCTGCTAGGAAGTACAGCCAGCTGGGCAATCTGCTTTCACACTATGATGGGACCTATAGCATGCCTTCACCTCCATTAGCTGGAGTGAATTCAGTCTGCACCTAGTCATAAGCCATCTCAACTCATATGAGGTAATGGAAGTCAAGTACGGGGGAACCTTCCCTGGGAAGGTAATAATGCTTCTATAAATCATGTTGGAACAACTCCCAGCAGTGATGGCCATTGCTGTCTGGATGTCAACATCATGTAGCCTTCTAAAGATCTCCTCCCTGGCACTATCATACTGTAGGGGGATTTTTTAGGTGACTTTTATTTTAAGGGACGCTGAATACAGGCTGCAGTACCTTGCATCAATGCTCCCTAAATTCCCCACTATAGTAGGTGAAAAGGAAGAACCAAACGATTGATTTTACTCAGACTCACAAACTCAATGAAACTGTTATTGCTTTAAAACATTTATTAAAACAATTTTAAGAAAGTTAAAATTAAACAAACACACGAACCTCTCCATTCAGCAAAGGAAATAAAAGAATATGCTCACAAGTCTGGCAGATTTCTGGAGAACATAAACAAACATAGACAATCCCCCCCCCCCCCCCCCATGACAACACTCTTACTGACTCTGTGAAGGAGTTCTTCTCCACAGAGGGACTTCCATTTCTCCCAGGCAACCAAGGAGTCACTGAGGCCTACATGTCCGGCTCAGAGCAACATCCTGGATGTCATGCCTGAGGGAAAGGAAAAACATCTTTGTCTCTTGTACACAGACTTCAATGCTGTTCTCAAAGACAAAGATTTCCCTCTTAATACATATTAATTCATTCTGAAATTGCTAAATCCATTGGTCCATGTCGTCAATTTAAATCATCCTCTTCCCAGAATATACCATCCCCTGACGTACTTGTTTATGACAGCGAAAGGCCAAATTCCCTATTTTTGTGGTTAATTGCCTGTTTTACTTTTCTGTTCTTATGATTTTTCTAACCACAACCTCACCTGTTCTTAACCCTGGACCCCTTCACCTAGTTCCCTTAAAAGGAATACTTTTGGTTGAGTTTTATATGACCAATGATCTTTGAACAATATCAAATCACCTCATGAGTAATGTCCTTGAGCAATATCAAATCACATTTCCAAATCCTTTCCCATCAGGCCCTATCTAAGCTGAACCATCTAAACCCTGATACGGTGTTCTGTGTGTGTATGACTACTTGCTCCGTTGCTCCCCCACCCTGGCATTCCCTAACCTCCCCCACCCCCCAGCACTATAATAATAATAATAATAATAACAACAACAACAACAACAACAACAACAACAACAACAGAAAAGCAGATAATCTCTCTCCTACAATACCCCTCACAAGCAGGTATGCTTGCGAAAAGCCTAACTCAGGAATAGATATGCTTGTCTTGTCTGCCCATGTCTTGATATGCTACATCAGCCTACAGTTTGCACAAAAATCTGTTGGCCTAAAATTTGCACTAAATCCATGGTCCAGAGTTTAGCGATAACTGAGATATAGGCAGTTTGCAGAGTTGGTGGCAGAGTGCCTGTTTCAGAAACATCCTGGTAAAGCTCAAGAAGTGTAGGTGTCAGAATGTCAGTGTGGGATTTGAACCACTCAGGGGAAAACCCACCAGGACCAGGGCCCTTTTATGCTTTCATGTTTTTAATCACTCCCTCAATTTCTTCCTTTTGTAGTGGCTCGCTAGAAGCTCCCACTGAAGCATGACTAGTCTCGGAAGATAGAGAAATGCTCCCACTGAAGCATGACTAGTCTCATGTGATAGAGAAATGCTGTAACAGCCTTTGCATCTCTGCTCTTGTTGGCTTTATAAAGCTCAGAATAAAACGTATAAAACTGCGCATTTATCTGCTGTGCCGTGATGAATGTGTTGTCTGCCTTGTCCTTAATCGATGGTATATACTTCCTAGCATGCTGCTGTTTCATAGAATAGTAGAGTTGGAAGGGGCCTCTAAGGCCATCAAGTCCAACCCCTTCCTCAATGCAGGAATCTACCTTAAAGCATCCCTGACAGATGGTTGTCCAGCTGCCTCTTGAATGCCTCTACTGTGGGAGAGCCCATCACCTCCCTAGGTCATGGGTTCGTTCCATTGCCGTACTGCTCTTAACAGTCAGGAAGTTTTTCCTGATGTCCAGCCGGAATCTGGCTTCCTGTCACTTGACTGTATTCTTAAGATTTTGACAGGCTTCTTCCCTATTTCCCGGTCCAGTTGAAGTACGCATGCTAAATAAAATCCTGCCTTCAATGCCAGCAAAGTGTTTAGGTTGTAAGTAAAATAATTGCCCAATTCAGAGGCCATTTGCACAACTCCTGATCATTCAATTAGGGAGATATTTCACCACTACACACTTTGAAGGTTTCCAGTGCAACCCCAGTCCAAGTGAACTGGGGCGTGATCAGACAAGGTGATTACGTTTCTAACAGGCCCTGACATGCCGAAGGAGGGGGAAAAACATCAGGAAGTAGTCTTTAATGGAAACAGTTTAGATGGGCTGAAGAGGTGAAGTTTTAGTCCTTCTCACTGGGGTTAAAGATTCGCCACACGTCTATGAAGCCTTGCTCTGCCACGTAGCCCTTGAGGGAGGAGTAAACAGCTGAGGGTATTTTACGTTGGAGAGTATTCCTATTAAGGAATACCAGATCTGTGTCATTGAAGCCACCTCTCAAGTATCAGTTGATCATAAGAAGACAGATGGAAGACAGATGGCAGAAACTTTGATGAAACATTTGAGGGGGAGTCTTAAGTTGAGACCATACAAATTTACCAGAGCCCAGTGTCGATCTTCCGGTTTTGACCACCAAAATAAGGAAGTGCCACTTCCCATCTGTTGCTGAGTGTGACACTGGTATCTGGGCTCCAGTGCCACCACCACGCCTTTCAGTTTCTTGGATCTGCTTTCAGTTCCTTAAATTGGTAAGAACTTGTTTACGATTGTAAGGGGTTCCTGGGTCAGCATAGGAAGGGTGGAATTTAAGAGAATGAGTGAAACAGGGAAGTAGCAAAGTCAAGTGCAGCTTCATAGCACCATTAAATTATTGTCCATAACCTAATCAGTGCGCTGAGCATTGAGACCTGGAGGGCTCTGTAAGTAGTCAGGATCTATTGGTGGGTCTCCTCAGTAACAAAACTTACTCCAGGGTGGCGCATTCCAGCATATAAAAGAAAAATAAGCACAGAGAGCAGGTGAGATTTTGGCTGCATTCACACAACATAACCCACCATAGATCATCATGTTGTCTGAATATGGCATTATCCGAAGGGTGGGTTGACAGTGCAGTCTATTTTTCCTCAAACCAGCCACCTTGAGAACCCATGGCTTGTTGTTGGGCTGTTCAGGGTGATTAACAGCCCACACTACATGGTTAATGAACAACCCTACAGAAAATTCACTGCATTCAGACAACGCGATAAATTACCCTGTGGAAAATGCACTGTGTTTAGACTGCATGATAATCCACGGTTCAACAACAGCCCACACTGGGTGGGTTGGCATGTTGTGTGAACCCAGCCACGGTGTCCTGTGTACAATGGTGGAGTTGTAGAAATGGTGAATAAAAGATAAGAGACAGTTTCTCGAGTCTCCATTCATATAGATCAACCAACTACTTTTGCTGTGCTACACAGGTAGGCCAGACTAATTAACAAAAATGGAATGACAAACGTTTTCCATATTCATCCACAGCTATAAACATTCAACAATAAATAAAAAAAGAGGAATAGTTTCAAAATGACTCAATGCAGCATGCATTTCTTGTGTGGCCGGAAAAAAAAACCATTTAAAAGTTTAATATCAGTATAGCCCATTTGCAAGTTCACAGATGCCCCACTAAGATGCACAGAAAAAAAAAGAAAGGAATATATGGGAGATTCCTAACACGTCACCAGGGGGTGCTATAGGGTTGCTGAGTGCCAGACTGGTCACTTTACCTGTGATCTTGAAGTTAGAATATGGTAATAAGGGAAATGATTGGATCAGGAACAATGAAATTAATTATAATCATAATTATAATAAATATTCATAAGGAAAATTAAATATATACTTAATGAATAAATAAAGATTATTTAAAAATGCAAAGACCAAGAAGAGAAAATAAAATAAGATGGGAAGAGGGGTGGAGGAATAAAATAATAAAAGAGGACATATACAAATAAAGAGAAATATTTCAATTCTCAGCAAGCCCCTTGAAATGCACTATTAAGGGAAAGGACAGGTTCATGTTGCTCTCATATGCCCTGTAGCCTTTTGTTTGTTGTTACTTGGATTCTTCTATTGAAGGAGCAAAATTGACAAACTTAAAAGAGAAACAAGTATTTCCATATTAACTTCACATGGGTACTGGATGTTTATACTTCATTATGGATTAATAGCTAAATTGGTAATGCAAAACATGGGAAGGGCACTAAATGATTTTAATAAAATAACAAGTTATGAAATTTGTTATTTGTTATTATTATTATTAATAATATTAATATTAATAATATTAATAATATTAATAATTATTATTAATATTATTATTAATAATAATAATCTTTGCCTGGTCTGGACTAGTACCGTTTAGGTTTAAATCACCATCTCACTCTTCAGCAGGGACATTTTGCCCCATATGTTTGGAGGCAGCCATTGACTGGGTCCGCATCATCACAGGGTGGGTGGGAAATAACCCATGGTGGCTTATTTCCCCCTCCTCGTCTGCCTGCTACATGTCAGGGGAATTAGCATAATTACCCTCACTGGTGCAGCTTGTTGTATTGTGCAAACCCGGCAAGGGTGGGTAACAAGCCATCTAGAACCTGTGGGCTGTGTAGGGTTTGGGCTGGCTTGTTACCCACAACAACAAGCCACTTTCACTGGGAGTGCATAGCATGACAAGCCACACTGTCGACACGCCCAGAGGGGGAGATAAGCCACAGTGGCTTATTTCCCCCTCTTTGGTCATGCAAACTGGCTCACTGAGTCATATGCAGAAGGTAGCAGGGAAACAAAGGTGCTTAATAATATTCCTGCCTTGTGCCACCCTTCTCGCCCCTGTGAATGCCCATCGAGCTTTAACCACCTCTCTGGAATAATTGGGAAAGATGATCATTCTCCCAATCCGCCTTTCTCTCATGCCCGCTTTAGTGTATTTTAACTATAAAAGCTTAAGGACATTGGGGATCTCATGGGAGAGGAATGGAGGAAGCCATTCCAGGGGGTAGTCAGCCGCTAAGTTCAAGACTTTGGGTTGCCCTGTTCTTCCTGCTCTTAAACCCCAGCAATTTTTATGTTATTCCAACTGGATCTTCCTTCCAAGTCTGCCAGTTTCGCCTGAAGGATAGCATTGTCCAATTGTGATTTTTAAGGCATTTGGGTTGTCCCCTCACGGTCTTCCATGTTGGAAACTTGTGTCTCCACCACCTCCGTTCTTTCTTGTAACTGGTCCACTGTGCTTTGCAAATTTAGGCCTACCGCACAGACGGCAAGAGATAAGTATCAATCCAAAACAGAAAGAGCTCCAGAACAAACTGAAACATGTTCCCTCAACAAGATAACGATCTACTTAGCTGGTGCCTGGGGCTTGTAAAACAGGATTTGTTGGGTGGAATCACAATTGGTGGCAGGAGCGAGCTGGGCTGTTTAATCTATTTCGTTTATTGCATTTGTATCCTGCATTTTTTCCTCTGAGGAACCCAAGGCGGAATGCATAATCCTCCTCTACATTTTATCCTCACAACAACAACCCTGTGAGGTAGGCTGGGCTGAAAGTCTGTGACTGGCCCAAAGTTACCCCGTGGGTTTCCATGGCCGAGTGGGGACTAGAACCCGGATCTCCTGGCTCCCAGTCCAGCACTCTAACTACTACACCACACTGGCTGTTTAAGTCGCCATCTTGGCCGGAAGTCATACCTAGAGCTGTGTTGCTGCTGACACTTGCAGGACACCCACTGCTGCCTGAGCCCTCTGCTCTGAGCCCTCTGCTCTGAGCCCTCTGCCCTCCCCCTTGGCAGCCAAAGTTGGGGCCACCATCTTTGTTTTCCCAAAATGCAGTGCACTGGAAGTTATTCCAGCACATTGTAGATAAAATAATCTACATCCATGGACGCTGAGAGAACCACTCACTAAGATGCCTGGGCAGGAGGGGGTATAGAATAGCAAACTGCCAAGGGAGCCCCCAAACCCTGAAAGCTGCTCTCCTCCTCAGCTGTTTTGGGTTGTATATTTGGCTGCTGATTTAGTTGTGCTTCAGTTTTTTATGTCTGTTTTAAATCTGTGAGCCATTCTGGGTGTTGTTTAAAAGAACAGTGGGCTTCCATATATGTATTTGGCACCTAAAAGAGGGGAAATGACTGATAACTGATACATGATGATGATGATGATGATGATGATGAAAGAATTGTGCAATTTCACCCCACACCCTCAGATCTGACCCTTAGAGCATTGGTGTGCAATAGTTAGAATTTCAGATGTTTAAGATTTCAACTCCCAGAAGCCTCTACCAGCATGGCCAGTGGTCAGGAATGCTGGGAGTTAATGTCCAAAACATCTGGACATCTACTTTCTGCCCACTCCTGCCCTAGAGAACATGGAAAATATAATAACAAGGCTGGTGTTTGTTTAACAAGATGTTTACCCCCAGGGACAAACATTAAGGATGATTTCTTGGAAACAAATAATTGGAATACGTTGGATCGTGTATTTCAAGTTTTCCTCTGCAGCTGCTCTTCTTGTGATATCGTAGTTCTTTAACCATCTCTCTTGGCTTTATAGTTCCGCCATCCAAGCCACAGGCCCAAGTGCCCACCATGGTGACCATTGGCACCAAGGCAGTCTTGACCTGCGTGGAGGCGGTTGGCAACCCACGTCCAACCTTCAAGTGGTTCAAAAACGACATGGAAGTACCCTTAGACCCCAAAACCGTCACCCTGTTCAGGAATTCATCCTACACGCTTGACCCCAAGACAGGAGAGCTGGTATGTTCATAAATGGGGTCTCTATTTAGAATTCTGAAATGGGAAGCACCCGGACTTCAAGGGGAAAGGGGGGGAGAGAAAGAGGGACCCTGTGTTTCCCACGGTGGCTAATGGGATGCCTCTGGGGAGAGAATTCCAGCGAATTCAGTTTCTTGGCTTTGTTCAGGGTTAGGACATTTGGGCACTTAATTGGCATGTTCAGTTTTGAAAACTTCATCTAAAAAGGTGCCCCCAATCAATTGCTCAGAAGGTTCCAAAATACGTTAAAATTCTGTATAGTACGATTATTTTAAAAATGCAGGTGACGATGGCCATTTTGGAAGGGGCATCTCTCACAAAATGCCTCTTTTAAGATAATGTCTGCTGTGACATATATGTGTCTTGTCTTACATGTCATCTCCATCTTTCAGAGACAGTTTACCACTCAATACTAACTCCTGGGGAAGGAAGGGAATGTGTGAGGGAGGTTGTTGTCTTCAAACCTTGGCTCATGGTCTCCCCAGAGGCAGCCCATTAGCCACTGTGGGAAATCATTTACTAGACTTGATCTAACAGGACTGTTCATAACATTCTTAATCTAAGAACCCACAAGCTTTGTTCTTCATGACTACTGTATTATGTAAATATAATTAATTGGCTAAAATCATACTATTAATCGGCTAGGATTTATTTGATCATGAAACAGGCACACCCTTCCCTGTTGGCTTTTCTGAAGAAATTCTGCAGGAACAGTGGAATTTTGGCCATTGTGGAGAGGATAGATGAACAGGATCTCCTGCTCCCTGGAAATCAGCTGCTGTTGATGCCTCTTTTTCCCTTTTCTTTAGACCTTTGAGCCTGCAGCTGCCTCTGATGCGGGAGACTACTACTGTGAGGCGCAGAACAAAGTCGGTGGACCTGCAAGGTCTGACACCGTGCGCATGAATACCAGTAAGTAGGCCTTCATTCTCGCTTTGCTGAAAGGCCTGTTGTTCCTGATACTGCCCTGGTAGCCAATTTTGCAGTTAGCAGCAATTTCCAAGAGTTAGGGTTTCTGAGACCTGGATAACTGAACCAGATGCCTTTATGGTTAGAAAAAAGCCTCCTTGTTTTAACAGAAAGGACACCATGGGTGTGTGGAAGAGTGAGAAAGAGCCTCTCCAAGGAGGTCAACGGTCAACTAAAATCCCATCTGGTGTTCTCTGGTGACTATTAAGTTGCTTTGAAAATGTTTCCCTCGGCTTTTGATCAAAATGGGTCCCCAAGGCAGCTTGTGGTCCTGTTAAATCACTATTGTAATGATACAATCATAAACCAATTAAAAAGAAAAACGCCAGAAATGGAACCACGTGAGACCTTGTATTGGGACAGATTCCTCGTCAGAGTTGCTGAATTGCTTCCCACATTATTCTCCCCCCAGGTGAAGTCAATGTAGGTGCCATTGTGGCCGCTGTGGTGGTGCTGCTTCTCGTCCTGGGTCTGGTGATCTTTGGCGTCTGGTTTGCGTACAGCCGGGGCTTCTTCAGCAGTAAGTAGCAAGCTGCACGTCTGGGCTGATCAGCGTAGCTGCGCTTGTGTGGCTTTCTCCACCGAGGTGCCGTGAGAAGAATGTCAGCTTTAGATATTAATGTCATATTCTGCACACGCCCCAGCGAGGTGGAGGAATATGGTGGTTCTCTTCTCATTTCTCACCCAGCTCCCCACTGCTCATAAGACCCCTGTGAGGTAGTTTAGGCTGGGAGCATAACTATGCTCAAGATCGTTGAGGTCCGTGGCCAAATGGAGGTCCACCTAGTCCGGCATGTAAGAGCCTTTGACAGACCTGTCCTTCTCCCTAGCTTTGTGTAACCCCCTTGGAAGCCATGGAAGTCAGGGGCCATATACTTCATCTTGTGCCAGAGAATCCCATAACTTTGTTACTGTTGCTTGAAGAAGAACTTTATCTTTTCTGGATCTACTGCCCATCACTGTAACTGAATGAGGGTTGAGCTCTAAGATAATGAGAAAGACTTCTCTCTGGTCAATTTCTCTACACTGTGCATATTTTTATAAACCTCTAGCATATATCCCTTATAATCATAGAATCATAAGAGTTGGAAGGGACCTCTAAGGCCATCAAGTCCAACCCCCTGCTCAATGCAGGAATCTATCTTAAAGCATCCCTGACAGATGGTTGTCCAGCTGCCTCTTGAATACCTCTAGTGTGGGAGAGCCCACCACCTCCCTAGGTCATGGGTTCCATTGTCATACTGCTCTAACTGTCAGGAGGTTTTTCCTGATGTCCAGCCGGAATCTGGCTTCCTGTAACTTGAGCCGATGATTCCGTGTCCTGCATTCTGGGTTGATGGAGAAGAGATCCTGGCCCTCCTCTGTGTGACAACCTTTCAAGGATTTGAAGAGTGCTATCATGTCTCCCCTCAGTCTTCTCTTCTCCAGGCTAAACATACCCAGTTCTTTCAGTCTGTCCTCATAGGGCTTTGTTTCCAGATCCCTGATCATCTTTTATCTTTCATTAAATAGCCCCAAAGATTGTACCCCATCATAAGAACACAAGAAGAGCACGGCTGGATCAGACCAAGGGTCCATCTAGTCCAGCACTTTGTTCCCACAGTGGCCAATCAGGTGCCCACAGGAAAGCCACAAGCAGGACATGAGCGCAACAGCACCCTCCCACCCATGTTCCCCCCAGCAACTGGTGTACATAGGCAGACTGCCTCCGATATCGGAGGGAGCACAGGGCCATCAGGACTAGTAGCCATGGACAGCCTTATCCTCCAGGCATTTATCCAACCCTTTTTAAAGCCATCCAGATTGGTGGCCATCACTACATCTTGTGGCAGCGAATTCCATACTTTAACTATATGCTGTGTGAAGAAGTCCTGGTGTGAAAAAAAAAATAGAGCTCACCGAGTGTGTTTGCCTGTGGGCAAGTGGAGTCGCGCCTTTCTCAACCCAGCCTCTGTCACAATGTAGAGGAAAACATGGCAGAGTGACTGACGCTTTCCTTGTTTTCTTCCCTTTTTTTTCTATTTCAGGAAGAAAAGAGTGAGTAGAAGTGTGTCTTGTGGGGTTTGCTGCTGCAGCCCCAGCTTTCTGCCCAGCCGACGACACCCGTCTCCCGCCCATGTATTCATCCTGCCCCGAGACGTCTCTGAAGCAGGGTTGGGCTTGACATGACTGGAATATCTTCCAGCCACCTCAGAGGGTGGGAGGAAGAGGAGGTGGGTGGAGAGGCAGCCCCCTCGCTGTGTCAGCTCCCCCAGTGGGGTGCTCTGACGTCAGATACTCTGCATTTGGCATTTCCCCCTCCTGCTCTTTCTCCATCTTCTGCCAGAACACTGCTTTTAACCCCTTCTTCTCCCCACTTCCCCATCTATTCTAGCACCGCCAATAAGAAGGTTATTTACAGCCAGCCTTCCAACCGAAGTGATGTAAGTAAAATGGGATGTGTGCACTCCAGCACACTCGTTTGAGGACAGTAGTGGGTGGGCTGTGGCATTTTGTGGAGAGTGCCTCTTTAGGGGCTCTCAGGAAGTGTGCGCCACTCAGGCGCTTGCCTACAGAGAGCAGGGGTAGGATCGTGGCCGTGTCCTCTACAGTGGACTTCCTAAACGGTCGTGGGTTGGCCAATATGGAGATGATAATGCCCACTTCCCTTACAGCAGAGGTGTTGAACTTCAGCCCATGGGCCAAAATGACAGTTCGGAGAAGCTCCTGGCCCCCACTTTCCAGGGTGGGCTGGGCTGAAGGTGAAAGGGCGGAGCCAAAGGTGAAAGGGGCAGGGCCAAACCTCCCAGCATATTTTAGATTAAAGCTCTTACTGCAAGGGACTAAGTCTTAGGAGGGGGCTTCCAATCCTTTAGAACAGTGGGGGGAGGGCTGCACAAGGAGATGTGGCCAGCTGGCAGACCCCCCCAGTAGGGCCAAACGGGCCGCCTTGAACTGAGATTCTGCAGCCTCCCCTTATCGGGTTCTTGTGAGGATCACAACCAAATCACGTGTGACGCGTTCGAACCCTTGAAAGTGCTACGCTCAGCCCTCGTTCATCTCTGGCCTATTTTGGGGGCTACTGGTGGGATCTTGGTGGTGCAAGACCACCCTTGGGGATGGTCTTGGGAGCACATGCAGCGCTCCAAGGATTTGGGCTTGCCTAAGTTTTCTGGGTTCTGAGTTCACTCGGTTCTGCTCTTTACGGCTTTCTTGCACTCTGGAATCTAAGAAGCCTCTCTCTTTTCTTCCTCTCTTTTTCTCTCTATTTTAACAGGGTGAATTTAAACAGACGTCTTCCTTCCTGGTCTGACCTCTGCCTCAACCTGCCTTGCGAAGTGTATTAAAGCCCAACCTCTTCCTCCTCCAAGACTGTTGTAAATGTTCTTTATGGATCTTTGTAATTAAGTGTGATTTTTAAACTTGTTTTTTTAATGAAAGCTTTCGTGTGCCTTTATGTTCTTTGTTTAAAGAAAAACCCACAAATGCCTCAATAAAACTTCTAGGACACCATTCTGCCTGGTTAAATTTAGTTGCGGACCCGACCATTGAGCTACTACTGAATTCTGGACTCCGAGATGAATCTTTTGGCCACTGTCACTAAGTTTGGAGGGTGTTGCATTTTAGGATGTCTATAACATCCAGTGATGTAGGGTGGTTTATGGCAGAATAGAGGCAGATAGCTTTGGAATTCCTTTGTCGCCTGTTTGATGATCCAGTCTTCCCAGACCTGATGCTCTCCAGATGTGTTGGACCACAACTCCCATAATCCCCAGCCAGCATGGCCATTGGCCATGCTGGCTGGGGATTATGGGAGTTGTGGTCCAACACATCTGGAGAGCATCAGGTTGGGCAAGGCCAATCTAATCTGTTCTTGTCTCCTCCCCACCTCACCTGAAGAGAAGAGAATTAGCCCTCAGAAGAGCAGAAGAACAAACTGAGTCTGTCTGGGCTATCTAAAAGATGCACTGTGTGGGTCAGATGTGAACAATAAATGTATTACTATGTCTGGCCCCCCTGTACCCAGCTTGCTGGGCTGCGGCGCCTTTGCTGGGCAGCTCTCTTGAGGGCCCAGCCATCATCCACTCCAGTCCAGAGCTTCCATGGTCGCGCTCAATGGAGGCGCCAGAAATCAAGTATTTCCTGCCTAGCATAAACGGTGGCCATAAAGGCCCCATTTACACAAGATTAAAGGTGTGACCGGTGTGTTCACACCTTCAATCTCATGTAAATAGAGCCTTTATGGACGCCAGTTACGCAACGTGGGAAATTCGTAATTTCTCCATGCAACCATGGAGGCGCCGGAAAGCACGTATTCCCCACAAGTGGCGGCGAGCGGCAGCTTGGTGCACATCTGACGGAGCCGGACGCGGGTGAGTGCGTCCATCCCTAGAATTACCACACAATGCATTTCATTCTCCAGTGAGTCGAAATTGCATTATACCGTAGCCATAATCCCAACGCAGAGGGACTCTCATCTCGTTGAAACCTGTGGATTTCAGCATGCTAACCGTGTTGGTTTGGCTCCGGTTAGCGTTTTGCATTTTGCACAGATTCGGAAACCTTTTCCTTGCTTGCCTCTTTGTCTTAAACTTGTGATCCCGACCACGTGTGCCTGTACAAAAAGTCCACGAGGACTTTACTCTTGTATAATTTTATATGCCGGACACAAAACTGGAAATAAATGTTTTGCTGTGTTTTGTTTGAGCCCTGTCTTCTGTGTTTGAATGTGTTTGACACTTTGTGTAAAAGCCTGTAAACAAGCCCTAAACATTGCTTCTTCTATCTGAAGCCTCCGTAGACCCAGGAACTGGTGGAAAATTCTATTTGGTTTGATTTTTATTTCAGATGAGCCCAGCAATGTTCGTTAGTGATCCAATACGCCACTCTTTTCTGGCAGAATCTTGCTGAATATTATGTTTGTTAGATGTAATCAACATCAAGTTTGCACGAGAATCAGATAGTTAATCATTTAGAAATATGTTTGTATTGCATTTGCTGTTTTGACTGTGTAGTATCTGTTTAACCTGAAGATTCTATGTGTGTCCCATGATGCAGTTCTCAAGTTTGCTTCCTGGTTCTAACTGCTCTCGATGACAGTTATGGTTGTTAATGGCAGTTGGTAAGAAGTCTTCTAGAAGACTAGACAAGATTAGTTTCTCTCTCAACTATTTTAGATATTAGTGTTTCAGTTATGTTCTAAGAATAAACATTCATTATTTTTTGTTCTCTAATATTAAATAATTGTCTCTAGCATTCTTCAAGAACACACAAATTCTGACTTCCGCTAACAGGTTATGGGCCCAGTCAGTTAAAGAGACAAAAATTAAAGGTGAAAGAGAACAACATAAAGGATGGCATACAGCTCTGATTACAAGAGTGTAATTGAAAAATTGAATGGAGCTAATTACCAGATGTGGCCTTTTAAGATGTGAATGATTTTAGTCAAAGGAAAGGTTTGGAGAGTAATTGAAACGCCACGCCCCTCTGAAGGTGTAGATAAACAAACTGAGTGGGATCTTTGTAATGAAGCTGCCATGGCAACCATTTCCCTATCTGTGGAAGGCAGCCAACTTATTCATCTTAGGAGGCACAAAACCGCCTCAGCTATGTGGAGCAGTTTGAAGGATTTAGATGTTAAAGATGGTCTGAGAAGTAAAGTTTATCTTTGGAGGAAATTATATGCAACAAGACTCACAGAAGGAGCAGATATACAGACTCACATAAATGGGATTTTAAACACTGTTGAAGAATTGCGAGGAGCAGGAAAAGACTTAACAGATGAAGATATCATTCCTATAATTCTAGCAAGTCTTCCAGATTCTGATTGGCCCTTAATTAATGCAATTGAAGCAAGGGAGAATTTATCTTTAAAGTATGTTTTAAATCAGATCACACAAGAGAATGAAAGCATGAAACTCAGACTGTGTCACCAATGCACCAGTCAGCTTACAGAGTGAAAGACAATAAAAACACATTGTTTTATCTGTGGAAGTCCTAGTCATTTCAAAAATGATTGCAACAAGCGCTTTTCTGAACAAAGTCAGCATCCCAAAAGCTACAGAGGAAAACACAGAGGAAGTTTTTCACAGAAAGGCAAAGTACAAAAGAATCCACAGCATGCATGTTTTAAAGTCAGGCTGAATAACTCAAACTCTAAATGGTCCATTGATTCAGAAGCAACCTGTCATATGACCAATTGCAGGGAATTCTTTACAGAACTGAATAATAATAACAGCATTGTTTATCTTGCTGATGGGAGAACTTTAAATGCAAAAGGTGAAGGGACAGGTGTTCTCCACTGTAAAACACCAGCCGGCGGCACTAGGGAAGTGCAAGTTAAAAATGTCTTATATGTCCCAGAGATGAAGAACAGCCTTCTATCAGTACGTATTCTAGCACAGAAAGGTTTTACCGTGAAATTTAGAGGGGACAAATGTACAATCAGCAAAGGCAGTGGTTTAATTGCAACTGTATAATAGATGATATATATGGTTTTAACAATCAAAAAGAGTATGCTAGAATTGCAAAGCAATGTTCTCACAAAAAATGTGAAAAACTATGGCACAGGAGATTTGAGCACAGAGATTATGATGTCATTTCCCAACTTAAAAAAAGAAGCCTAACAAAAGGTATACTGATGACATCATGTGTCAGTCAGGAGAAATGTATATGATGTGTTAAAGTGAAGGCAACACAACCTAGTTTTAACAAGCACTGTGTGAGTAAAACCAAGCGCCCCCTAGAATTAATTCATAGTAACGTTTGTGGACCCATGGTGACTTTTATAGATGATTACAGTAGATACACAGTTATGTATCGAATCAGAGAGAAAAGTCAAGTACTGAAAAAGATTAAAAACATATGTAGCAATAGTTGGCAAAAAAATCCAGAGGAAACTAGGGCTGTGCATGGACCCCCCGATCCGATCCGGATCTGTTAGGTCTGGATCGGGCCTGATCTGACTCAGATCTGGATCTGGATCTGACTCAGATCCAGATCCGTGCACAGCACTCTCCCCGCTCTCCCCTCCCTCCCCCACTTTCCCTGCCTACCTGCTGCCTCCTCCGCGTCATTCTGCTGTCCTCTCTCCCCGCTGTGTGCCGCCACATTTCCCGCTTGCATCGGGTAATGATGTCACCCGCTGCGACTGGCAAATGCGACGCTCTAACCAGATCCCGGAGGCCCGGATCAGCCTGATCAACTCTGGATTCGGGATCCGGGTCCGTGCACAGCCCTAGAGGAAACCACAAGTGATCCAGACAGACAACGGAGGTGAATACGTGGGGAAGAACGTGATAGAATATCTGATGCGAGAAGGAATAGAACATCAAACTACAGTGCCATATACTCCAGAACAAAATTGTTGGGTGTCAGGTGCTTCGTAGACAATTTACAGGGCTGGCCCTGTGAATTGTAGACTGAAGACTTGGCAATTTGTCATGAGAAAATGTCTCTATTCTGTGCTTATCTCAAACTGTAGGCCGAAGGCCTTGAGAGTTTTCTGTGAGAATGAAGATTGTTTAAAGAAGGTGGGGGCTCTCTTGCTCACACTGTGGCGTCATCAAGAAGAGGTTGAACTGTGCCGCTCTGTTGGCATGTGAGTTTAGATTACAGGCCTGAAGCCCTGTCTGTCAAAGTACCTTAGAATTGCCTAGCTTCCATGCTTTATTACCCACGTTCTAAGAGAAATTCCTTTGCTAGGAATTATCTCGTCTAACCTCTTGCTACTTGTGTGCTGCTCTGCTGCTGCTGTGAGTTTCTATCTGATTTGGAATTGTGTGATGCACTCTATACATGTTCTATTGCTATTTGGACTTGGAACTTCTAAGAACTATGCCATGAAAAGTGTGCTGTGGCTTTTCATAGATTTGGACTTGAGATTACTGTTCTGGATTCGTGTTCTATAGCCTGCTGTTTCTCTGCATGGAGCCAAAGTTACGGGCACAGAGAAGATAGAGGCTGATCGTTGCTGTTCTGAAACTCGTGTGTGTGTGAGACCTGCGAGAGGACCTTTCCTCAGTGCTAAAGCTACGAGATTTGGGAAAGGTCCCTAGGTCACAAAGGTTCATTTCCTGGCATTTGGCTTCCGTGGTCAGCTCAGCGTTCCCTGACAGGCTGAGTGAGGATTTAGTTGCCAGATGACCGATGTTCTACTGTCAGGAGGCCTGATCCTAGAGTCTCTCTTTGTTTTCCAGAGGACTCAGCGCAGCGTGGCCGCTCTTGATCTCTGGGGACTAGGAGTAACTCTAAATGTCATTCCCTGAGTGTGTGCTGTTCACATTAAGCTGTTTCTACCTGAAAGCTGTCTGGTCTGTCTTCAGCTTCAAGTGTGTGCTTGCAGAAATGAAACCGTATGCTTTGAATTCCGTGTAATTACAATAAAAGAAATCCCACTGTTATTGTTGTGTGTCAGTGTACCTAAAGTCGTGAGCAGAAGTTTAGAGAGTTAGCTAGAGTCACGACAAAATGGAGTGGCAGAGAAATGGCAAAATGCATGGAGTGGCAGAGAAATGGCAAAATGCATTACAGAAATGGCAAAATGCATGTTGAAGCAAATGACAGCAACTTACTTACAAAATAGATTGCCAACCAAAGGGGCAAGTAGCACACCAGACGAGTTATGGTATGGATGCAAGCCAAGCATAGCACATTTAAAAGTGTTTGGTTCCATGGCATACACCTTCATCCCAAAGGAGAAAAGAACCAAGATAGACCTTAGAGCAAAAGAAGGCATCCTTGCTGGATATGCACTGGGATGCAAAGGATACAGAATCTTGAACACTAAAACAGACACAATCGGAGAATGTCATGCTGTATATATTGATGAAAGTGAGAAATCAAATGAAGAAATACTAAATGCTGAAGGTTGCTCATCAATAATGGAAAATGAAAAACCACAACAATTAGTAGTGGACCTGAGACTAACGGAGAAAGTGCCTGGAGTGCTTACACAAGAAGAAGGAAATACTGAGTCAAGTGTCAGACGTTCAACCAGGTTAAACAAAGGAAATCCACCCAAGCGACTCTCCTATCTTGCCAAGGCTGAAGCATACCAGAGCCCGTGACATGGGAAGATGTAGCAAAGGTACCAGCAGCAGAAAGGGAACGATGGAGCAAAGCTGTAGAGGAAGAGATTGAATCTCTAGCTCAGAACCAAACCTGGACACTCACAAAATGACCTACCGGAAGAAAGTCTAAGAGAGAAGATGAATCTCATGGACATGTACACTCGCCGTTGAGAAGGGATGTTAGATGTAATCGACATCAAGTGTGCAAGAGAATCAGAGTTAATCAGTTGGAAATATTTTGTACTGTGTTTGCTGTTTTGACTGTGTAGTATCTGTTTAATCTGAAGATTCTATGTGTGTCCCATGATGCAGTTCTCAGGTTTGCTTCCTGATTCTAACTGCTCTTGATGACAGTTATGCTCTCTCAGTGACAGTTAGTAAGAAGTCTTCAAGAAGACTAGACAAGATTAGTTTCTCTCTCCACAACTATTTTAGATATCAGTGTTTCAGTTATGTTCTAAGAATAAACAATCATTTTTGTTCTCTAATATTAAATAATTGCCTCTAGCATTCTTCTTTAAGAACACACAAGTTCTGACTTCCGCTAACAATGTTTGGTTTGGTTTCCATTTCTCCAAACAACACAAAACCTGACAATGTTTCTTAGCTACACAACATGCAGCCTTTTCCTGATGGCACATCAACTCCGTATCTCAGGACTATTTGCTGACATCACACTGGGCAAGCCAACATGTCCAATTGGAAGGATGCTCTCATTGCAGTCATACCAGCCCTGGCTACCCCATCGATGAGAATCCCTTGGCTCATGCAGGGTCCAGACCAGACCAGCCATGAAAATAAGTTGATCTCCCCAAAGTTTCTGGAGAATGTAGCTTGGTGGGCCTACCTACAGCCTCATATGTTAGCCTCAGAGTACTAAAAGCAGGAAGCAATCTGAAAACACGGAATGGGGAGAAGAAGAGGCAAAAATCTTGAGGTTTGATGGATGGTAAAGAAGGAGAGCATACTGGTGCAATTCTTGGGCGGGGGAGGGAGACGGAAAGTCTCATATGAGCAATCATACTTCTGTAGATGGAAAAGGGTTGAGCCATCTGGGATTTCCACTTGGGAAGATCTGGTACTGATTTCTCCCCTGTTCCCTCTATGTTCAGATGTGTCATTTTGTTTTTTGGGTTTTTTTAAAGGGAAAGGAGCAGATTTGTAGCACTTGTGGGCCTTCCTGGAGTCATCTTTATCACTCAAGTAGCCTCAGTGGCAAAGAATGCCTCTTTGTTGGTGGCCCAGCTACATGCTTCTCTGGTCAGGGACAACCTGGCTTCAGTTGTCTATGCTCTGGTAACCTCCAAGATTACTGCAATGCCCTCTTCATGGGGCTGATTTGAAGATGGTTCAGTAGTAGGGTGACCATATTTGGGAAACCAAAAAAGAGGATACCCAGTGGGGGTGAGCGGGAAGGGAAAGCATGTCATTCGCACCCACCCTCTGCTCCAGTCGGGGCCTTTTCTATAATGTCTGAGAATGACCACTTTCCCCGTTAAGGCCCCGATTGGAGCAGTGGGGGTGAATGATGCACCTGCAGAAAGCGTGTCACTCCCCCACCACACTAATGGTGGCCTTAAAGGGGAAAGCATGTCATTTCAGGACATTATAGAAAATTACAGCAAATCTCTGACACCCAGGATAGAACTAAAACCAAGATCCAGGGAAATCCTGACAGTTGGTCAACCTAGCTGCAGCTTATGAAAGATGTGGCAGCCAGATTGATAACAGGAACAAGAAGATCCAAACTTATAATACTGATTCTGGCTCGCTTGTATTGGCCTAAATGAACAACCATACTTTTGTAGATAGGGAAGGGATGAACCGTAGGGGATTTCCACTTGTGAAGACCTGGTACTCCTTTCTCTCCTATTCCTTTTGTGTTCAGGTGAGCATAAGCAACCATTCACACATGAAACTCCCCTACAGGGAGTTCTCTTTGGGCCGGATCGCCCAACTATTTCCCGCTGGGTCTTCATGTAGTCAAATGGAGCCCTGTTGGCTTCAGTGGGCAGCAAAGTGGCCCTGTGATTGTTCCAAGGAGTAGTCAAGTTCCATAAAGATTCATTTGAAAGCAAGGAAGCTGCAAGCGCCTATGGGAATGAACTCTTGCTACAGGACAGTGATTATTTACCTGTTCCAACATGGGTTCAAGTTGCAACAGCCCCCCTTTGCATTTAGCTGGAGTCTGATGCAATAATTCAACATGGCTCAAGACAACTATTGTGGTGTAGGGGCTAGAGTGATGGACTGGGATTAGGAGACCCAGGTACAAGTCCTCACTTGGCCATGAAGCTCACTGGATGACTTTGGGGCAGTCACTGACTCTCAGTCTAAACTACCTCAAAGGGTTGTTGTGAAGATATTGGGCCTGTTCAGATAACATGCTAAGGCATGGTTAGGCCACTAACCATTTTGCAGTAAAGGGTTAATGAGTGTGCTGAAACTGTGGTGATGTAGCCACCATGATTAAGAAAGGTTCACACAACATGTTGTACCATAACGTTTAGCTCAAAATGATTAACCATTGCGGCTTAGCATGTTATCTGAACAGGTTCAATATGGAGATCATTTAGGCTGCCTGGGGATCTTTGGAGGAAAGGCAGGTTATAAATATAGCAAACCAACCATTATCATAATCAACAACAACATATTTGCATGGAGTTTTCAATTGTCAAAGCTCTTCCCACACATTATCGAGTTGCATGCTCTCCATGTTTTCTGCACTTACTCCCACCCCAACACTAGGCATGAGGGATGACACAGAATGGAGACCAGGGCAGGATCTACACTACAGCTTTAAAATGGTTTATAGCAATAGTGACAACTGTTGGGCCCCAGGACACACTTCATATACAGTTTTCAAACCATTTTCAAAGTGTCATATCCTGCTTGGTGTAGATCTGGCCCAGCCTGCCAATACAGTTGCTGCTGTTGCCACTTGCAAAAACTCAAAAATCCTTAGTAAAAAAAGAAAGCTGTGCTACAACCCATGTCAGTGGTGAGCCCCACCTGTAAGGAAGTCCCCCTGGAGAAATTTGGTGACATTTCCTGCCCACAATGAGGGTGGAGAATTTCAAGAGGCCATGTACGAACCATCATACATTGATGGACCACCTATGTCCCCATTACCACCACTTGTAAGGAGGGATGGCAGGAGAGACTGTCCCCAATTATGGAGCAACTTGTGTAGGACAACCTGCTTTTGCAGGGGCAGGTTAACCAACTGCTTGTTCAAGCCTTGCAAGCTCAACAGGTGGCTGCAGCTACAGCCCTGGCCCTGGCGGTGAAGCAGAAATGCCCCATAGCTCCTCCTAAGAAGTTTGATGGCTTGGCTGATCGACTGCTGATGTTTTTACCTTAAAGCCAGCTTTTTATGAGCTTGAAAGCGGAGGCATTTCCTGATGAAACTACCAAAGTGGGTTTCCTTATCAGCATGCTTACAGGCTCTGCGGCTAAATTTATTTATTTATTACATTTGTATACCGCCCCATAGCCGAAGCTCTCTGGGCGGTTTGCATAGGATTAAAACAATTAAAAACAATATACAAAAATTTAAACAGCAAAAACATACAACATACACACAATCTGTACATTTAAAACCACTACAACACCCCCAAAAGCTACAAAAAACAAAAACAAACCCAGGCTCCTCAGATATTGCCAAATGCCTGAGAGAAGAGGAAAGTCTTGACCTGGCGCCGAAAAGATAACAACGTTGGCACCAGGCCGGTCTCGTCGGGGAGATCGTTCCACAATTGGGAAGCCACAACAGAGAAGGCCCTCTCTCTTGTTGCTGACCTCCGAGCTTCCCTCGGAGTAGGCACTCGGAGGAGGGCCTTAGATGTTGAACGTAGTGTTCGGGTAGGTTCATGTCGGGAAAGGCGTTCCATCAGGTATTGTGGTCCCAAGCCATGTAAGGCTTTATAGGTTAAAACCAGCACCTTGAATCGGGCTCGGAAACATACAGGCAGCCAATGCATGCGGGCCAGAGTAGGTCTTATATGCTCGAACCTACTGGTTCCGGTTATCAATCTGGCCACTGCATTTTGCACAAGCAGCAGCTTCCGAACCACCTTCAAAGGCAGCCCCACGTAGAGTGCATTGCAGTAATCTAACTTGGAGGTTACCAGGGCATGGACAACTGAAGCCAGGTTATCCCTGTCTAGATAGGGACATAGCTGGGCCACCAACCGAAGTTAGTAGAAGGCACTCCGTGCCACTGAGGCCACCTGTGCCTCAAGTGACAGAGATGGTTCTAGGAGAACCCACAAGCTACGAACCCGCTCTTTCAAGGGGAGTGCAACCCCATCCAGAATAGGTTGAACACCCTCCATCCAGTCAGTGGAACCACCCACTAACAGCGTCTCAGTCTTGTCTGGATTGAGTTTCAGTTTATTAGCCCTCATCCAGTCCATTGTCTCAGCCAGGCACTGGTTCAGCACATCCACAGCCTCACCTGATGAAGATGAAAAGGAGAAATAGAGCTGCGTGTCATCAGCGTACTGATGACAACGCACTCCAAAACTCCAGATGACTGCACTCAATGGTTTCATGTAGATGTTGAACAGCATGGGGGACAAGACTAACCCCTGCGGAACCCCATACTGGAGAATCCACGGGGCCGAGCAGTGTTCCCCAAGCACCACCTTCTGGAGCCGACCCGCCAAGTAGGAGCAGAACCACTGCAATGCAGTGCCTCCCACTCCCAACTCAGCCAGTTGTCCCAGAAGGATACCATGGTCGATGGTATCGAAAGCTGCTGAGAGATCAAGGAGAATCAACAGAGTCACACTCCCCCTGTCCTTCTCCCAACATAGGTCATCATACAGGGCAACCAAGGCTGTTTCCGTACCAAAACCAGGCCTGAAACCTGATTGAAATGGATCCAGATAATCGGTCTCATCCAAGAGTGCCTGGAGCTGGCTTGCAACCACCCGCTCCAGGACCTTGCCCAGGAATGGAACATTTGCTACTGGCCTGTAGTTATTAAGTTTTTCAGGGTCCAGGGAAGATTTCTTTAGGAGTGGTCTCACCGCCGCCTCTTTCAGGAGACCTGGGACCACTCCCTCTTGCAAAGAGGCATTAATCACTTCCCTGGCCCAGCCAGTTGTTCCATCCCTGCTAGCTTTTATTAGCCAAGAGGGGCAAGGATCCAATATGGAAGTGGTTGCACGAACCTGTCCAAGCACCTTGTCAACGTCCTCAAGCTGCACCAACTGAAACTCATCCAAGAAAACAGGACAAGCCTGTGCTCTGGATACCTCACTAGATTCACCTGCTATACACTGGAGTCTAAGTCCTGATGGATGCCAAAGATTTTATTCTGGAAGTGCCCAGCAAATGTATTATAGCGGGCCTTAGATGGTTCTACCATGTCCTTGGGGCCAGCATGTAAAAGCCCCCGGACAACTCTGAAAAGCTCTGCTGGGCGGCAGGTTGATGATTGAATAGTGGCAGCAAAGTATTGTTTTAAATGGCTATTCCCTTGCTGTTGGAACAAAGACCGGTGCTGAGGAATTTTGATAACTTCATCAAGCAGCTGAAGGCCATGTATGAGGACCCAGTGAAGGCAGCTACAGCAAACATTCTCATTCGAGGGCTCTGACAAGGCTGGCACCCACTGGCTGAGTATGTGACAGAGTTTCACTTGCTATAGCAGGACCTTGCCTGGATCGAGGCGGCTTTCCTGAACCAGTTCCAAGAAGGGCTCTCAGGGGAAATACTGGATGGACTGACATATGTGGACAGACATGCAGCCTTACAAAAGATTATTCAGTTCTGCCTCAGGATAGAGGGGAGATTGGAGACCAGATGAGCCCACTCTAGTTCTAGGACAGACCATGAGGTTCCTGCTCCCTAGTTCAGACTGCAACCTCCCTCCTGAGGAAACCATGCAGTTGGGTGGGACCTGCCCATGGCTGTCACCAGGAGAAAAGCAGTGGCGGTGGCAGCTTGGCCTCTGTTTATGCTGTGATCAGAAGGGACATTTTGCTATTCACTAGGGGTGTGCATCGGATCGGATCCGATCCACGATCCGAATCCGATCCGACCCAAAATCGGGAAAATCCGATCCGATCCGATCCGATCCGGCCAACCTCCGATCCGATCCGATCCGATCCGATGAGGTCCGATCCGGATCGGACGCCATTTTGAATGCTTTTTCCCATAGCCAAGTATTGTTTTACAAAAACGCCTATAACTTTTTCATTTTTAAAGATAGAAGGATGAAACTTGGGGACATTGTAGACTGGTTAGGGATAGTTATCTGTGAGAAATTTCAGAAAGATTGGTGCATGCGTTTTGTGGCAATTAATTTTTTAATAAATACCCAGGAATGCTTATAACTTTGTCATTTTTAAAGTTACAAACATGAAACTTTGCCACATTGTAGGAGGTACCTTGGGACCTATGTGTGTGAAATTTCAGAAACATAGGTGCTTGCCTTGTGTGGCAATTAATTTTAGAAAAATGGGTAGTAGTGGGGTAAATACAGTTACGCCTCCCATTTTTTTATTTTTTAAGATACAAACAGGAAACTTGGGCACATTACAGATACCACTTTCCTTGATATGTGAGTGAAATTTCAGAAACATTGGAGCTTGCCTTGTGTGGCAATTAAGTTTTGAAACAATGAGGAAAGAAACACCTATAACTTTGTCATTTTTAAAGTTACACACATGAAACTTTGCCACATTGTAGGTGGTACCTTGGGACCTATGTGTGTGAAATTTCAGAAACATAGGTGCTTGCCTTGTGTGCCAATTAATTTTAGAAAAATGGGTAGTAGTGGGGTAAATACAGTTACGCCTCCCATTTTTTTAGTTTTGAAGATACAAACAGGAAACTTGGGCACATTACAGGGAACACTTCACTTGATATGTGTGTAAAATTTCAGAAACATTGGTGCTTGCCTGGTGTGGCAATTAATTTTTGAAACAATGAGGGATTCATTGGACAGCACTTGCCCATAGGGATTCATTGGACAGTACTTTCCCATAGGGAATCATTGCATTGCACTTTCCCATAGGGAATCATTGCATTGCACTTTCCCACTGAGAAATACAGTTATGCCTCCCACATTTTTATTTTTGAAGATACAAACAGGAAACTTGGGCACATTGTAGACTGGTTAGGGATAGTTATCTGTGAGAAATTTCAGAAAGATTGGTGCATGCGTTTTGTGGCAATTAATTTTTTAATAAATACCCAGGAATGCCTATAACTTTGTCATTTTTAAAGTTACACACATGAAACTTTGCCACATTGTAGGTGGTACCTTGGGACCTATGTGTGTGAAATTTCAAAAACGTAGGTGCTTGCCTTGTATGGCAATTAATTTTAGAAAAATGGGTAGTAGTGGGGTAAATACAGTTACGCCTCCCATTTTTTTATTTTTTAAGATACAAACAGGAAACATGGGCACATTACAGGGAACACTTCACTTGATAGGTGTGTAAAATTTCCGAAAGCTGGGTCCAGGCATGTGGTGGCAATTAATTTTTGAAACAATGAGGAAAGAAACGCCTATAACTTTTTTATTTTAAAAGTTAGAAGTCTGAACATTGCTCACTTTGTAGATGGGTTAGGGGTAGATATGTGTCAGAAATTTCAGAATGATAGGTCCAGGCATTTGATGGCTATGGAATTTTTAGATTAAATGTTTCAAAAAATGTTCCACAGAGGCCAGGTCTTCCTTTCCTCCCCCTCCCGCTTCCCGCGAAGAAAAGGAAACACTGTCTCGTCTCGATCCCTTTGATCCTTGCTAGTATCCATTACAGGGCTCGTGTCTGCTTTCCTACTTTCACTTTTTACTCAAGCAGACACGAGCCCTGTAATGGATACTAGCAAGGATCAAAGGGATCGAGACGAGACAGTGTTTCCTTTTCTTCGCGGGAAGCGGGAGGGGGAGGAAAGGAAGACCTGGCCTCTGTGGAACATTTTTTGAAACATTTAATCTAAAAATTCCATAGCCATCAAATGCCTGGACCTATCATTCTGAAATTTCTGACACATATCTACCCCTAACCCATCTACAAAGTGAGCAATGTTCAGACTTCTAACTTTTAAAATAAAAAAGTTATAGGCGTTTCTTTCCTCATTGTTTCAAAAATTAATTGCCACCACATGCCTGGACCCAGCTTTCGGAAATTTTACACACCTATCAAGTGAAGTGTTCCCTGTAATGTGCCCATGTTTCCTGTTTGTATCTTAAAAAATAAAAAAATGGGAGGCGTAACTGTATTTACCCCACTACTACCCATTTTTCTAAAATTAATTGCCATACAAGGCAAGCACCTACGTTTTTGAAATTTCACACACATAGGTCCCAAGGTACCACCTACAATGTGGCAAAGTTTCATGTGTGTAACTTTAAAAATGACAAAGTTATAGGCATTCCTGGGTATTTATTAAAAAATTAATTGCCACAAAACGCATGCACCAATCTTTCTGAAATTTCTCACAGATAACTATCCCTAACCAGTCTACAATGTGCCCAAGTTTCCTGTTTGTATCTTCAAAAATAAAAATGTGGGAGGCATAACTGTATTTCTCAGTGGGAAAGTGCAATGCAATGATTCCCTATGGGAAAGTGCAATGCAATGATTCCCTATGGGAAAGTACTGTCCAATGAATCCCTATGGGCAAGTGCTGTCCAATGAATCCCTCATTGTTTCAAAAATTAATTGCCACACCAGGCAAGCACCAATGTTTCTGAAATTTTACACACATATCAAGTGAAGTGTTCCCTGTAATGTGCCCAAGTTTCCTGTTTGTATCTTCAAAACTAAAAAAATGGGAGGCGTAACTGTATTTACCCCACTACTACCCATTTTTCTAAAATTAATTGGCACACAAGGCAAGCACCTATGTTTCTGAAATTTCACACACATAGGTCCCAAGGTACCACCTACAATGTGGCAAAGTTTCATGTGTGTAACTTTAAAAATGACAAAGTTATAGGTGTTTCTTTCCTCATTGTTTCAAAACTTAATTGCCACACAAGGCAAGCTCCAATGTTTCTGAAATTTCACTCACATATCAAGGAAAGTGGTATCTGTAATGTGCCCAAGTTTCCTGTTTGTATCTTAAAAAATAAAAAAATGGGAGGCGTAACTGTATTTACCCCACTACTACCCATTTTTCTAAAATTAATTGCCACACAAGGCAAGCACCTATGTTTCTGAAATTTCACACACATAGGTCCCAAGGTACCTCCTACAATGTGGCAAAGTTTCATGTTTGTAACTTTAAAAATGACAAAGTTATAAGCATTCCTGGGTATTTATTAAAAAATTAATTGCCACAAAACGCATGCACCAATCTTTCTGAAATTTCTCACAGATAACTATCCCTAACCAGTCTACAATGTCCCCAAGTTTCATCCTTCTATCTTTAAAAATGAAAAAGTTATAGGCGTTTTTGTAAAACAATACTTGGCTATGGGAAAAAGCATTCAAAATGGCGTCCGATCCGGATCGGACATCTGGTCCGATCCGATCCGACCAGCCTCCGATCCGATCCGATCCGATCCGACCCCCCAGGTCCGATTCCGATCCGCTATCCGATCCGATCCGGGGGGTCAGTGCACATCCCTACTATTCACTGCCCAGCCAAGGTGCCAGACCACGCTGACTCAGAAAACGGCCACACCCCGATCCCAGTAGGCAACGTGGTCAGGGTGAGATCATTTGGGAGGGGGCAGTCCACTATCTCCCGCCATTTGACAGTGCCCATTTCCCTTACAGTTCAGGGGCAAAGGAGCTTACAAGTACAGGCCATGCTGGACTTGGGCTCCACCAGTAATTTTATGGACATCTCTTTTGAGGAGTTACACCATATTCCTCGACAACCCATGGAGCACCCCATCATGGTGGAGACTATTGATGGCTGGTTACTGTCCTTTGGGCTGGTGGTTCAACAAACAGAGGCCCTACCAATGAGCCTGAATAGGCATCAGGATGAACTCAAATTTTACCTGGCTACTGCCCCCCATTTCCCGGTGGCTTGGCTCCTATCACCTCATTGTCAGGACTGTTGTGTGGTTCCAAAAGGACAGGCTCTCCTGTCTATTGAAGGGGGCAATTGACTTGAGAGGTAGCCCCTCAAATATCAAGAGTACTGGGATGTGTTTGGAAAGAAGGAGATGGACCAGTTGCCACCACATTGCCCTTATGATTGTCCTATTGACTTGGCCCAAGGATCGAAGATTCTAGTTGGGCGAACATACTCCTTGTCAGAACCGGAGTTAGCTGAGCTGTGGGGCTTCTTAAAGAAGAATTTGCAATGAGGGTTTATTCGGCCCTCTACCTCACCAGCAGCGGCTCCTGTATTATTTGTGAAGTGTGGGGAGTTCCGCCTCTGCAATGACTACAGGGCTCTAAACCAGATCATGATCTGGAACAGGTACCCCCTACTAGGGATGGGCACGGACCCCCCAGATCGGATTGGGACCCGGATCAGGACCTCCAACTTTGTTCTGGATCAGATCGGAACAAAATTGGAGGTCCCCTGGATCGGATCGGACCCGATCCCGATCCGAAAATCGGATGTTTGATTTTTGGATCGGCCTCCATTTTTCCCCATAGACTTGCATTGGGGGAAAGAAAGCTTTCCCCCAATGCAAATCTATGGGGGGAAATGGTGATGGGGGGGTGAGTGGGGGCCAAACTCCCCTTCCCTGCCCCTCCCCCCCAGAGTTTCTTACCTGCCGGGACCGTCCACTGCCGTCTGCAGACGGCCCCGGCAGGTAAGCCCCCTCCTCCTCCTCACACTCCTTACTTGCCGGGGCCATCTGCTGCTGTCCGCAGGCACCCATGGGCACCTGCGGATGGCAGCGGACGGCCCTGATAGGTAAGCTCCCCCTCACACTCCACCTTACCTGCTGGGGCATCCGGTTCCTTCACCTGTCATAGATCAACTGAGAACTGGACTTCGCGGCCTAGTCCTCAGTAGATCTTCAGCAGGTGAAGGAACCAAACACCCCAGCAGGTAAGTGGGCCCCCCCTCCCTCCTCCCTCTTACCTGTCAGGGCCGTCCGCTGCCGTCCGCAGGCGCCCGCGGATGGCAGCAGACGGCCCCAGCAGGTAAGCCCCCCCTTGCACCCTTACATGCCAGGGCCATCCGCTGTGGACGGCCCCGGCAGGTGAGGAGCGTGAGTGGGGGGTGGGGGTCCGATCCTCTGATCCAATATGATCCAGATCGGGTCCTTTTCAGATCGGATCATATTGGATCGACCGATCCAGGTGCTGGGGATCAGATAGGATAATTTTATCCAATCCAGCCTGGATCGGATCCGGATTGTAGATCGGACTCAATCCAGTGCACACCCCTACCCCCTACCATTGATCCCTGAACTGCTGGAATGATTCTGGGAAGCCTGGAACTTTACCAAGTTGGATCTCTGGGAGGTGCATAATCTTGTTCACATTAGGGAGGGGGACAAGTGGAAGATGGTGTTTTGAACCCAATACAGGCACAGGTCTTTCATCTCCATGGCCTTCCCAACAGCCTGATTTCAGATCATGGGGCCCAGTTTACATCCCATTTCTGGCAAACCTTGTTTCACCCTTTGGATGTTGTGGTCCATCTCTCATCAGCCCACCATCCCCAGTCCGAAAGCCAGACGGAACAGACAAATGCAACTCTGGAGCAGTACCTGCACTGCTATGCTAGTTTCCAGCAGGATGACTGGGTGGGTCTCCTGCCACCAGCGGAGTTTGCCTACAATAATTCGGTGCATACCTCCACCCGGCAGACTCCATTTTTTGCCAAATATGGTCATCACCCACAGTTCTTTCCTACACTCATGCCCCCCTCGGCATTCCCAGCTGCAGAACAGTCAGCCCAAGAGTTACTGACAATACAGGCAGTGCTGAAGGACCAGCTGGAACACGCCAAGGAGGCTTACAAGAGGGAGGGAGATCACCACTGCCAGGAGGGTCCTCCTTTAAAGGTGGGGGATTGGAAGTGGCTATCCATCAGGTTCCTGCGATCCCAGAGGCTGTCCAGGAAGTTGCATGCTCACAATGTGGGGCCCTTTGTCATCTCCCATCAAATCAACCCCATGGCATTTCAGTTGCGACTCCCAGTGTTGCTCCAGGAGCACCCAGTTTTTCACCAGATGCTGTTGGTCCTGGCATAGACGCCCCACCCCTTAATGTACTCGATCTCAGCCCCCACCATCCATCATGGTCGATGGGGAGGAAGAGTATGAAGTTGCTCAGGTCCTCAACTCCCATAGGACCCGGGGCTATCTACCTGATAGACTGGAAGGGGTATGGGCCTGAAGAACGCTCCTGGAAGGATGCCTCCCAAGTACATGCCCCACAGCTTGTTTGCCACTTTCATGCTAGGTACCCCACCAAGCCAGGTCCAGGGCTTCCACCTGGAAAGGGGGCCGGGAATTTCACAGAGGAGTCCTCAGGGAAGGAGGCTGACTTAGGACAGCCTGAACCGGCTACCTCAAGGGGGCCTCTACCAGTTCCGGACCAAGTGGATCCTGCCCTGCCAGAGGACGTGCTTGCCTCGCCTGCAAGAAATCCACCTTCAGTAGCCCCTGAGCCATGTGGCATGGACATGCCAGCTGGCCCCACAAATGACCTGGGCTTTAAATCAGACTCTGAACCTCCCTTACCTCCACAAGAATGTTGGTGGTCAAAACGGAGACTACAGCAAGTAACTGCCAGACAGAGTTTGCAGCTAAAACAGAAAGCAGAATGGGAGGGGCCAGGGAGACCATAGACAGTTGAACACTGATGGATCACCACTTTTGTCAGGAGGGAGGGGGGATACAGTCTTGGGACTGGGGGTAGTGTTGCGCCTCAGGTTGGGAGAGAGGAGGAAGGCAGCACAGCTAAGCCTGGGAGTGTTTGGGGAGTGGCCCTTCACATGAGCAGGCTGAAGCTAGCTGCATCCCAACATAGCTGACCGCAATCTCTAATCACTATCCCAATATAAGGCAAGACAAACTGCTACATGATTGCTGGAAGCAATTGTCTTGTTTAGTTCCCTGTCTCAGTCCCTTGGCTACTACCAGCTCCTTGACTTAGTTTGAAACATGATCTGACCCTGGAAAGACATCAACTATTCTTCTGCATGTTCCTGAAATCGGCACTGTTTAACTTGGCTACTGACAGATTTCTGGCATACAGATCTTTGACTGTTAACTGATGATTCCAGCCATGGCTTATCTTGCAAAATTCCTGTGAGTTACAACAGATGCTTTCAGAGCCCAGGAGTTCAAGACTAGGATGACCAGATAAAATATAGGTCAGGGCTCATGTAACTTTAACAGTTGTAGAGAAAAGGGAATTTCAGCCAGTGTCATTTGTATGCAATTAGTTCCTGGTGAAATTCCCTCTTCATCACAACAGTTAAAGTTTCAAGGGCCCTGCCTTCTTTTGTATATGGTCACTCTAGTATAGTGCCTGCACCTTTAACTGTTGTGATGAAGAGCGAATTTCACCAGGAACTAATTGCATACAAATGACTCTGGCTGAAATCCCCTTTTCTCTACAACTGTTAAAGTTACATGAGCCCTGACCTGGATTTTATCTGCTCACCCTATTCAAGACACACTCAAACAAGTCAAGCCATGCCACACTATGCACTCATATATTATCTTTCTGGGAAAGAACAATTCTGGGACATGACAATACTTTCTAATCAACCAGACATAACGGGTCATAGACAACAAAGAAAAACACACCTACCTCATTGACATAGCAATACCTAATGACAAAAATGTTGCAGAAAAGGAAGAGGAAAAGAGAGAAAAATATACACCATTGTCTATGGAAGTTAAAGAACTATGGCAACAGGAAAAAGTCACAATTATTCCATTAGTCACATTAGTCACCAGCATCATATCAATTATTGTTTTTTTTACAGAAAACTTTCAGAAATTAGGCCTACCAAAATATATCCACACCAACATCCAGAAAGCAGTCATACTTAAAACATGTTCAATAGTTAGAAAATTTCTGAATCAGTAAAAGACAGCATGACTTGGCAAAGCCCATCATGTTCATCTGGAAAAACCACCACGAGCAAGAAAAGAGATAATAAGAATAATGGCAACCCTGTTAATTTTTTAATTTTTTTTTAAAGAAGGATGAACAATTATCAGCAATTGTTACAAAATATAGAATAGTAGAGTTGGCAGGGGCCTGTAAGGCCATTGAGTCATGCCAATTATATCAAACAAATTGGAGAGGAAGGTCTATGGGTCAAAATGCATTATTAAAAGAATGAATTACTATCTTCTAGCACCAGATAGAGATCCACTTCTTCCTTTGCACTATGGAGCAGGTACAAACAAATAACTCAAGCAAGCAAGCCAAACCACATACCACAGAGGATGGATAAAAACAACTATCTATATCTATGTAGGGGAAAGAATTTGCTTCATTACTCAAATTTCCTGATCCCAAGTATGATGATAAAAAAATGAGAACCAGGCTCTGGTGCTATGAGACGGTCTTTTTCTTTAATCTTTAATAACTGCTTCAATCTCTTCTATGCATTTTGGAAATACATCCTTCATCAGGAGCTACATGAAAAACAAGTATGACTACAAATTTGACAAGCAACACCTTAAAGATAAAATGTAAAACAGCTTAAGATTAAATGCAAAACAATAACCTTTTAAAATCCTTTGCTAACATCACACACTATAACTAAACATTAACACATTCGCCCAGAAACACAATGGATGAACCAATCTGAGGAAAAACACACTTTACTGTAATTTCACAATCATTAACACAATATTAAAACAATAAAATCTAAATGCAAAAGGAAATGGTTCTAAGCTTGTTGGGCATCCCCACTGAGTTCTGTAGTAGGGGTGTGCACACCAAAAAATATCGTCTTTTTTCATTATCGTCATTTTGGACCAAAAAAATTATCTTCATTCATATCGTAGGTGAACCATATCATCTTCATGATAATTATAGTGAAAAAATGATTTTTTTTGCAGCCCTACCTTTAAAGAAAAAAGCCTATAACTTCTGTATTTTAAAAGTTAGAGGCTTGAAACTTGGTCATAGTGCTTATGGGGTAGGCCTAAGTATGTGTATGAAATTTGAGATCGATCCCTCCAACCCTCGATTTTATATGATTTTTTAAAACATTATTTCCATTCTGATAGATCTGAATGAAAGCACGTGGCAAGCTGTCATTCTGATCTGTCAGAACTGAAACGATCTTTAATAAATTCATATAAAATCGAGGGTTGGAGGGATCGATCTCAAATTTTGACATGTATGTGAAATGCCTGCTTTTCCCTGCACATTTACCTAGGAGCAAGCCCCACTGCAGACAATGGGACTTACTGCATGTCTACTCAGAAGTAAGTTCCAGTGAGTTCTATGGAAATTATTTCTAATTGAACATGCATAAGTTTAGGTAGCTAAAAGTGTTTATAGTAACTGGATCGTGTCCTTACATGTATATTTTTTGTTTTTGTTTTTAAAATCCAAATGAAAATCTCCTTTACTGTATTTTATTCAGTTAAAATGAAAGTTTGCTTTTGTGCTTTGTTGCAAAGTAATGTTTCTGTAGTTTTCTTTCTTTTTAATTGAGAAATATTTTTCTACACACATAACACAACTGTATACAAGGAAAGCTACTTCACGTTTTTGCAAAGCAGAATTTTAAATTAAAACATCCACAACTGTAAATCCAGACATCTTAAATTCACTGCAATTTATTTCCAAGTAACAGATTTGAGGCTTGCAACCCAAATCCAAGGAAATGGATATTAGAAGGATGATTTTTTCGGGAAGGACTTTTCTTTCACCCCTTCCTCCTTTCCTTTCCTTTCCCTTCTCCAACTTATCCACCCACCCCTTACAAAACTCTCTTTCTTCCCCCACAAACAACCTAGGGGCTCCAACACTTACCCCAAAGCTCTGGCCACAAAGTCCTTCGCAGTGCATGGGACTCTCATGCAGCCTGAGAAGAGCACATGTGCTTTTCCCTGCTGCTGTTGTTCTTTATCTACTCAGCCTCAGCAGGCACAAGAAGAGATAGTCATGGTGAGTAACTCATCTGAGCAGGTGGAGCAACAGCGGTGCTCTGGAAAAGGCGGCAGATGGATCCATGTTTTTCTCTGCTGCTGCTCCTCTGAACAGGTTCAAGGCACCATTTTGGGGGTCTGAATTTCTCAGACTCCAAATCTGGGATTTATGACCAACCGGCTGGGACATTTTAGAATTGATTGGAATCCAGGACAATCCCCCCTGGGGCCTAGTCGGCCCGGATTGCCCCACTTTTCCCAGTTAGGACCGGGAAACCCCAGGCGATCTGGTCACCATAAGAATAGTAGAGTTGGAAGGGGCCTCTAAGGCCATCGAGTCCAACCCCCTGCTCAATGCAGGAATCTACCTTAAAGCATCCCTGACACATGGTTGTCCAGCTGCCACTAGAAGGCCTTTAGTGTGGGAGAGCCCATGACCTCCTGTCAACACTTAGCTGTAACCACATATTATTATTTGAAATGTTGTTTTATTTTCAACATATTTTTAACATAATTTTTTGGGTGGTTTTTTTTTTTTTAAAGATCCCACTTACCTGCTGCTCCCGACACTGGAAACTTATTTTAGATTCTGATATTGTTTATATGAGGTCAAATCCAGAGAATCATTCAATCCCCTGGGTTCCAGGCTTTTTAAGGAAAGACTCCAGAAAAGTTCTCTTTTACTGAGTAGTATCTTGCCTCCTCTCACTTTTTCTATTGCCCAAAACACAAAGGATTATGGCCCATGTTTTTTATCCAAAAATGTTTTACCAAAGATGAACATTTATACAGTTTAAAATGTGAAAAACATGAGCCAGAAACCTTTGTGTTTTGGGCAATAGAAAAAGTGAGAGGGGGTGGCCATGTTGTCCTCCTTTTCCCCCCCAAAATATGGTCACCCTACATTAAAGTGCCTTTTCACAAGGCTTCTGGTCACTCATGGCTGTTTGTTTTTCCTCGAGGTTGACAGCTTCCCTGGCCAACTGTTGCCGGTATGGCAGGAAAGAAGCAGGAAGATAAAAAAAACGCTGAGTCAAAAACAGATCAAAGACCTCAAAGGCTCCTTTGAGAAAGAGAATTTTTCTGAGCTGGCCGGCAAGCTACAAGAGACCCTCTGCTCCCTGGAGACCCTCTGCTTAGACATGGGAATCACTGGAGAATCTGGAGTTGGCAAGACAACCTTCATCAACTCCTTCCGGGGCCTGCATGAGGAGGATGAAGGTGCTGCCCCCACTGGGAGGGTGATCACCAATACGGATCCCATGCCATACCCGCACCTCAAGTATGCCAATGTGATTCTATGGGATCTGCCGAGTATTGGTACTCCTGGCTTCCAGGCCAGATATTATTTGGAGCAGGCCAATGCCTCCCGCTATGACTTCTTTGTCATCATTGCCTCTCAGCACTTTACCTCCCTCCATGCCAAACTAGCTCATCACATCAAGAAAACTGGCAAAGACTTTTACTTTGTCCGCTCCAAGGTGGATGTAGATCTGGAGGCAGCTCGACTGAGCAACCCATCCAGCTTCAATGAAGCTCTTGCCCTGCAGCAAATCCGGGAGGGATGTGTGAAAAGTTTCAAGGGGAAGGGGGTGATGTCCCCAAAGAGCTTCCTTATTTCCAACTTGCAGTTTAGCAAGTATGATTTCCCCCTTCTTGTAGAGACCCTGGAAAAGAACCTGCAACTACAGAAGAGCCACGCCTTTCTCCTGGCAACACCAAACATCTCCCATCGCATCTTGGAGAGGAAGAAGAACACTGTGGCTGAACACCTGTGGCTGGTCTCAGTAGTAGCCTGTGGCGACCAGGCTGTCCCCATCCCGGAGATTTCAGTTGCATGCAATGTGGACCTCTTGGTCCAGACACTGCAAGGTTACTGCATCAGCTTTGGCTTGGAAGAATCAGCTTTAAGGAAAGTAGCTGAGCATGCCGAGCAACCTTTTGAGAAGCTCCAGGCCTTGGTCAAGTCCCCACTGGCTGCTGAGATCACCAAAGCCCTGGTGATGGAGCTGCTAGCTGATGCCGCCAGCAAAGCGCTGAAGCTACCAAAACAGCTGTTGCCTATGGCCAGCCCAGGAATGTCATTCTCTGTCGTGTACAATATGCTTAAGACGTTTGTGGGGAGCGTAGCCGCAGATGCCCACAGGATACTAGTCAAGGTGTTTGTGAGCCACAAGCCCAGCAATGAGTCGGGGCCCAGCAGCGAGTCAGGTGCAGAAATAGCACAGGTCTTGGAGAGCTAAGGATGGTCTGAAGGCCTTCTCTTTCTGAAAGAGAAAGTGCTGAAGCAGAGGTGAAGTACAGGAGATATTGCTCAAGCATTCCCTCTCTCTGTTGCTACTTCTTGCATACACTCTTCCAAACCACAGCTTTTATTTAAGAAGATAAATAAGGAGCAACCTCCCCACTCCACATTAAATCAACCTACAAGCCCCCCCTCAAGATGTGAGACAATAAAGAAGTTTGCTGTGCAATCCACAAAAACTTTATTCAGTAAAAACACACACACACACACACACACACACACAAATAAAAGCCTCTTCGCACCTGAAAGTTAGGAGCTATCCTCTAAGCTTAATTAGCCTAACAAAGTAAGGCAGTTGCCTATCAACTAAATCAGTGGTTTCCCACAGTGCCCCACAGGCTTTTACCAGACTCCTCCTTCAGGAAGGGTCCTTGTGATGTGGCTTCTGTCATGCAGCTAGTCTGTTGGACCACCTCCCACCTCTTTTCGACTCTGCACAATTGATCCTGCAGGGGACTCTGGGATCTGTCAATTCAGATGCTCCCTCCCCCTCCGACAAAGATTGAGTTCATGGGGGCGGGGGTGGGGGTGGGGAGATGATCACCGAGCCTGGGCCTCCTGTGTTGGCTGACCTTCTTCTACTTCAGGCTCCGAGTCCAATGCAGAACCTGAGACCCAACCAGGGAGCCTGGGCCTCATCCTGACACCGATTGCTCATTAATTCCCACCTGGAGTGAACAGGACCGCTTGCTGGCCTAGGGTCTTTGTCCATTCAGCCCAGACTTGCCTTCTCTAATTGGCAGTGCTTCTTCAGAGTCTCAAGCCCAGGACAGGCCTGTCTCATCAATTGCTTCTTGATCCTTCTTTAGCTGCTAAGGCCTGGAGCCTGGTCTTTTCTTGCATGCAAAGCAGGTGACTCTAGCTAGGGCCATGGTGCGACATTTCAGAGATTTAGCTGCCTCCTTGGTGTCTCCAGGCAAATCACATCCTACTGTACATGGTGAAGTCTCCCAAAGAACAGAATACATTAATAGGCGACACTTATGGACTTCATTACACAGAGGGGGCGACCATGGGGTTTGAATTGAGTACTTCCCTTCCATTCACTTCTGTTGAGACAGCACCATCTAGTGGTGAAAGATCCCACTTTCCCCCAGATATTACCACATTAAAAGTGGTTATTTCGATAACAGGATTTCCAGGGGATGGTGCGGGAGATGTCCTGGTCATCGACGACGACGTGCAATGGACCTTTAAAGTTCCATGAGTGGCCAATCATGAGTGTGCAATAAATTGCTCATTTAGAGGAGCCATACATGATTCACTGTGGTCTTTTGTCCTCTTCTTGGGTGATGCATACCCTCTTTTGGCGGATTCATACATGGCCACCTTATTAATGGCCGAACCCAAAAATGGCATGAAGGGACCATTCGCAAGAGGGCAGAGAGAGAGTTAGGATGCAATCCTATGCATGTTTAGACGGGGGGGGGGACGGGGGACGACCATTGCTACAGCTGGAAATGTTATCTTTCCCTCAGGTCTTCTCGGTTAACAGTTATCTCTCTCCATCCAAACTTGTAAAGTATTTAAATCTAGGACAGTGCAGAGCGGCTCTGCTCTGCTTTGAAATTTGAAGCAGAGCTCCATTGAGGGGCTGCTCTGCTGTGACATTTGGAGCAGCTCTGTCACTCCACCATCAGATTATCGGTCGAATTTCTGCTCCATTTTCATATAACCACTCTATTGTAGTCAATGGGAATTAACAAAAATGCTTACATCTCTGTTATTTTTTAAAGATAAAGAGATGAAACTTGGCACCATGATAGCACTTAAGTAGGGATTTAGTCATGCAGTTTGAAGCAGATCCGGTCATCTCTTGATTTTTAGTAATTTTTTAAAAATTGGAATAACTGCTCCATTGTAGTCTATGGGAATTAACAAAAACATGCTTACATCTCCATAATTTTTAAAGATAAAGAGATGAAACTTGGCACCATGATAGCACTTAAGTAGGGCTTTAGGCATGCCAAGTTTGAAGCAGATCTGTTCATCTCTTGATTTTTAGTAATTTTTAAAAATTGGAATAACTGCTCCATTGTAGTCTATGGGAATTAACAAAAACATGCTTACATCTCCGTAATTTTTAAAGATAAAGAGATGGAACTTGGCACCATGATAGCACTTAAGTAGGGCTTTAGCCATGCCAAGTTGGAAGCAGATGCATTCATCCCTTCAGTTTTAGGATTTTTTTTTTAAGTTCAAGGTTTTAAAATTATTTTTTATTAACAAAAACCCCACTGGAGCCATACCCTTCAAACTCAAATTGTCAAACCTCCTCTTTGGGGTCTTGCACCTTGAGCAGTTTCAGCTCTTCAGTTCCAGCAATGGAGCCTCTACTGCAAAACACTTGATTTTTCATACAGAATAAAAATGCTGCCCTGTACCATTCCCCCTTTGAAAAATGTATGTCCTTTCCTGGACGAATGAGAAAATAAAGTTTGTTATCTGTTCTATCTCAGTCCCTCCTGCCAGGGCTCTCTGGTGCTTGAGCGTTATTCGTTCTTCATGCAAATAATTTGTTCTTGGCCACCATGGGGTTGACTTTCACTATCAAGGTGCTAATAAATGCAGAGCAAGGGAAGCGGACAAGGCAGAAGACCAGAACTTTGACAATGAAGAAAGCAAAGCTCCTGATCAGGTGAGCTGGCTGGTTTTATCCAAAGCAAGACCATGCAATACAAAATCAAGGAAGGCATGGAAGCAGTTTAATCCATGCCACTAAGGAATTGTGTAACAAATGAGAATGACGTCAGGAGTGGGGTGTGTGTGTGAGGGTGTGTTTGTGCTTATGAAAAACATGGGATGATACTTCAAGTTCTTCTTGGAACCAGGTTGAAGGGCAAGAGAGATGGAGACCTGAGCGCACCAGTAAAAGGAGACAGGGGATTGTGGACTTCATGGCTCCTTCTGTCCTCTCTTCCATCTGGGCTGTGCTACCAGGACTCAACACAATCTGGAAATCTGTGCTTCTGATGTGAGATCCCAAGTGCTTCCTGGGGCTGGGATTTTGCATCTCTTGGTGATAGGCATCATCACACGTTTTACACAGTGATTGGCAGAAAAAAATGGCAGGCAGCTCTGAACAGGGCTAGCAGAGTCGTTTTCACCATTGCTGGCTGAAACATCCAGGGTCAGGTACCACTTTTTGAAACCCAGGGCTCCTGGTTTGGCATGCCTGGACTGGGGAGCAGCATTCTGTTCTGGACATTAATTATTATTATTATTATTATTATTATTATTATTTATAACCCGCCTCTCCCTACGGATCGAGGCGGGGAACACAATGCAAAATACAGCATCACAAAGTTAAATTTTTTTAAAAAACAAGAGAAAACACATCATTAAAACATTTTAAAATTCATCCGGATAGGCCTGCCGGAAGAGAACAGTCTTCATGACTCTCTTAAATTCATGAAGACTGCTAATTTGTCTAACCTCCTCCGGCAGACCATTCCATAGTCTGGGAGCCATGGAAGAGAAGGTCCTCTGGGTAACACTCGCCAGCCTAATTCTGGCTGGCTTGAGTACGTTCTTCCCAGAGGACCTAAGAGTGCGGGGCGGATTGTACGGGAGAAGGCGATCCCGTAGGTAGCCTGGGCCCAAACCATGTAGGGCTTTAAAGGTAATAACCAACACTTTATACTTTGCCCGGAAACTGACCGGCAGCCAGTGAAGTGATTTTAAAACTGGTGTAATGTGGTCACCCCTAGGTGTACCGGTGACCAACCTGGCTGCCATATTTTGAACAAGTTGAAGTTTCCGGACTAGGCACAAAGGTAGCCCTATGTACAGCGCATTGAAGAAGTCGAGCCTCGAAGTTACCAGCGCGTGCACTACCATCTTTAGGTCTTCCAACTCTAGGAAGGGGCGCAGCTGGCGTATCAGCCGAAGCTGATAGTAGGCACTCCTGGCCATCGCATCTATCTGGGCTGTCATTTGGAGCGACGGATCCAGGAGCACCCCCAAGCTGCGAACACAGTCTTTCAGGGGGAGTGTAACCCCATCCAGAACCGGTTGATACACCTCCAAACCCAGGTTGCGGCCTTTGACAGCAAGCACCTCCGTCTTGTCTGGATTCAGCTTCAGTTTGTTTTTCCTCATCCAGCCCATTACCGCCTCCAAGCATTCGTTCAGAGGAGACACACTATCCTTAGCTGACGATGTTGTTGAAGGCATAGAGAAATATATTTGGGTGTCATCAGCATATTATTATTTATTATTATTTATTTATTATTTATTTATTGCATTTTTATACCGCCCCATAGCCGAAGCTCTCTGGGCGGTTCACAAAAATTAAAACCATGAAATCATTTTAAAATATATAAAACAAGGCACAATCTAAAAACACAGAATAACATACAATATAAAAACACAACCAGAATAAAACCAAGCAGCAGGAATTAATACAGATTAAAATACAAATTTAAAACAGCAAGGATTAAAATTGAGTTAATTTAATTGATAGCACCCCGCCCCATGCCTCCGGATGATCTCTCCCAGCGGTTTCATGTAAATGTTAAATAGCATTGGGGAAAGGATGGCACCTTGTGGTACACCACATAGCAACTCCTTTTTTGAAGAGCAGCTATCCCTAAGCATCACCATCTGGAACCTGCCCAAGAGATAGGATTGGAACCACTGAAGCACAGTGCCCCCGATTCCAAATTCCCCCAGGCACTCCAGAAAGATACCATGGTCGATGGTATGGAAAGCCGCTGAGAGGTCCAGGAGTACCAACAGGGACACACTCCCCCTGTCGATACTAAGGCGTAGATCATCCACTAAGGCGGCCAGAGCAGTTTCAACTCCATATCCTGCTCTGAAGCCGGTTTGAAATGGGTCTAGAAAATCAGTGTCATCCAAGACTGCCTGAAGTTGAAAGGCAACCGCTCTCTCGATCACCTTGCCCCAAAATGGAAAATTTGATACTGGCCTATAGTTATTAAGGTCCAGGGGATCCAGGGAGGGCTTTTTTAGAAGCGGCCTAACCACCGCCTCTTTTAAACATGATGGAAAGCTCCCCTCCCTGAGAGATGCATTAATAATATGTTGTAGATGTGATCTAACTGCATCTCCTCCCTGGACGACCAGCCAGGAAGGACAGGGATCGAGAGGGCAAGTCGTCTTCCTCACACATCCAAGTACCTTGTCCACGTCCTCGGTATTCACCAACTGAAACTGATCAAGTGTAATCCTACTCGCGGGGTCACTGGACACTCCACTATCAGCCTCTGCTATAACAATGGCATCTAAGTTGGCTCTTATCCGAGAGATTTTATCTGAGAAATGATAGTTAAAAGCATCACAGTGAACTACCGAAGGCTCTAAAATCGGATTCAGGGGAGAAGGAGCCTGAGTTAGACCCCTCACCACCCTGAACAGTTCTGCTGGACGTGAATTCGCAGACGCAATGCGTGCAGAGAGGAAAGCTTTCTTCGCTGCACATATTGCCACTCCATAGAAACGAAGATGTTCTCTATGTCGTGTCTTGTCGGCTCCGTCTGTTCGGAACTGAAAACAGCATTGAGGGTGTGACCTGCTGAATGTGTGGGTCCAGAGACCAATTGGGATAGGCCCATGTTTGTCATGGATGCCATGAACTCCCGAGCTCCACCTGACAAACCGGCCTCGAATGGGATGTTGAAATCGCCCAGGACCAAGAGCCTGGGCGAATCCAACACCAGCTCCGAGACCAGTTCCGTGAGCTCGGCCAGGGAGTCTGATAGGCAGCGGGGTGGCCGGTACACTAACAGAATCCCTAGTCTATCCCTGGCCTTCAGACTCAGGTACACACACTTGATGTAATTCAATTCCTGGACAGATGTCTGGTCAGGTTAAGATTGCTTTTGTAGACCACAGCTACTCCGCCCCCCTGCCCACTTTCCCTCACCTGCTCACTAACACAGTACCCAGCTGGGAGAGCCTGAGCCCATGTCAGGCCACTGTCATCTCCATGTTCTGGCATGGTGCCATTTGTGGCTAAAAAGACATGGCACGTGGCTAAGTTCAGTGCAACACCCCTGGAATCCTGCATATCCTCTAAACTGGCTGCCAGTTCTTTGTCTACCTCCGCACCGGAGAGGCCCCAGGGAGCTCTGAGATGACACTGATGCTGCTAAGGGGATTTGCCCATAGAGTGCCAGGAAACCTGACAGGCAGCTGGACTACTGGTTCGGCTGTTCACTCGTGGTCTCGCTGCCCCATCAAACAGCAGTTTCAGGGGTGACATCTTAGAGCTGGCAAGGGCTGGGCCTGACGGAGGCACAGGCTAGGGTCTCTTGGCAACCCCTTCCTCTGGGCTTAGATTCCCGGGTGATTTATGCTTCTCCCATCAAGCTAGGATTGGGGAACTTTCCTCCTGCAGGCTGGGTTCAACCCTGGGGCTTCCCCCTCTCTCCCGCAAATTTGTTTTGCTCTTACCTCCAATCACTCATCGGATAGTGTTTAAAGGCGATAATCATTACAACACCTTGCAAAGAATCAAGCTGTGAAATTGCAGGCAGGAGACTTGCTTCCTTGCACGTAGGCTTGGTATTTGGAATGCTGTTTGAAAGCACTGCGCAGTGATGCCTTTTGAGTTGGCATGCAGGAGCCCTGCCCTGCCCGCTTCTGAGGAGGCTTAAATTGGTAATAATCAGATTTGGCCCCACCCACTCCGCCTCCAAGAACTTCCCTATTTTTAAACTTGATTTCTTCAACCTTGCCATAGAGGTTAATGTGGAGTGATTTAAATAAGTGATGGGTCATATGGATTTGCATGGCTATTAGCTCAGTCATTTAATTAAAGCCCTTCATGCCTTAATTTAGTCATCTGCAACTTCCAGAGATTACACTAAGCTATTAACGAGACGACCTCTGGTTTTCTTCTGCAGAGTCCACCCTGCAGCATCTGGCTCTCCTGCTTCTACTCTTCGCTGTCCTCCCAAAGGCATTTTTGGTATATTAGGGGTTTTTTAAAGTCAATTTAGGCCTCCATCCTATGCACACTCTCCAGGGAGTAAGTATTGTGATGTTTACTTCTTTGTAAACATGCATACCATGGCTCTATTGACCAGCAGGCATATAGTCATACATATGGCACTCAGTGCGAGCATTGCGTAGCCCCCCACGCCACTGCTGGCTTTTTACCTTCGACTTTATTTTGCCTAAACACATGCCTTAAGTTAAAATGCACTTTCCTAACCAATATGCCATGAGCAATGGAGAGTAAAAGATCACACAAAAGCCAGCATTCTATTCGGATGTAGCACTGGTAAAATATTTTTTGAAAAAAACAGCGTAGACCAGCCAGGGATGAAAATAATAAGATATTTCATGCAGATGTATGCCTTCCTGCCCCCTACAAACAGGACAAAATAAATATAAGTTTGGGCAAATGAGAATGTTGGCAAAACGGGAAGAGCTAGACACACCTCAGCCATGGTTTTTGAATTTGCTGGAATTTCTTAGAGCAATAGCTTCTCACCATCAGCTCTACAATGTCAAAAGCATGTAACCATTAAGCATTTGCCATTAGAGTTCCTGCAATAAAGAAGTCTCACTGATTTGGGTGTCCTGTGTCAGTGTGCCAGAATGTGTGCATGCCTGAGGGACCAGGAAACCTCACACAGGCACAGAAATAGATTGAAAAAATGGTCAGTATGTTGGTATGGCTTTTATTGGTACGTTATCATACATGGTATTCTTTTTGGATATATTGCTTCAGGACTCCTTTTGGGTATGGGAAGTCATAACTGGAGGAGAATCCATTCAGATAAAGTGAACTTTGCGGGAAGGAAGATAATATTGGTCCAGGTATTGTGACAATAATAGGCGGGGTGGGGTTTGATTATGACTCTTGTTGATAATGAGGTCTGAACCACAGTCGTGGGTAGAAAACTGTTGCCTCTTGGACCGTTGGGTGAGTTGAAGCCACTTCTTGGGCTGGACATTGTGAGAAGGATTCTGAAACAATAAATATGTGGATCAAAAGTTAAGGAATCAGTGCTTCCTACTCCTGCTGGCTTTTGACCTTCAAAGTTGGTGGAGGGGGGTTATTGCAATTTTTGGGTTCGTTTATCAGCAAAACTAACTTTTCCTTTCTCAAGGACATTTGGGAAGTTTTCAGAATCCAAATCTGGTGCTTCAGTTTATTCTTCATTCCTTTACCTGATGGGGGATGGATTGAGGTGATCATTGGGATGGACATTTGTGTAAATGTGAGTATATTAAAAGAGGTAGATTAGTGTTTATTCAAATCTTTGTGTTTTATCCCTTCACGTAAATTGCTTTGGCACTTCTTTTCGTTGTGGGAAGTGATATATATATATATATATATATATATATGATGAATCCTCCCATGTCACATGATTCCTGAGGGAAGGAAGAGAGGTTAAGTCTTGGTACATTACATTTATATACTGCCCAATAGCCAAAGCTCTCTGGGCGGTTCACAAAAATTAAAACAAGAGGGAATTTCACCAGGAACTAATTGCATACAAACACTGGCTGAAATTCCCTTTTCTCTACAACTGTTAAAGTTATATGAGCCCTGGCCTGGATTTCATCTGGTCAGCCTACCATAGCTGAAGCTCTCTGGGCAGTTTACATAAGATGAAAACAATTTAAAAATATATACAAAAATTAAAACAGCAAAAACATACAATATACACACAATATACACATACATTTAAAACCACTATAATAACTTTAAAAAGCTATAAGCCTAAGAACAAAACAAACCCAGGCTCATCAGATATTGCTAAATGCCTAAGAGAGGAGGAAAGTCTTGACCTGGCATCGAAAAGATAACAATGTTGGCACCAGGCAGGCCTCGTCAGGGAGATCGTTTCACAATTGGGGGGCCACCACAGAGAAGGCCCTCTCCCTTGTTGTCGACCTCTGAGCTTCCCTCGGAGTAGGCACTTGGAGGAGGACCTTTGATGTTGAACGTAGTGTTTGAGTAGGTTCATGTCGGGAAAGGCGTTCCATCAGGTATTGTGGTCCCAAGCCATGTAAGGCTTTATAGATTAAAACCAGCACCTTGAATTTGGCTCGGAAACATACAGGCAGCCAATGCAAGCGGGCCAGAGTTATGAATGGTTTGCCCCCCCCCCTCAAATATTATTTATTTTGTTATTTATGGATACAACATCAAGTATTACAGTTTCAATTATATATATATATATACATACACATGGGATTTCGTGACAGTCCCAAACAAAACAGAATGATACATTTCAATTTATTATTTTCTAATTAGAGAGTGGAAAATAATTATCTGGTATTGACAATCTACTATCTACTCCAGATATCTATATATTGTAAGGGAGGCTTTCTCCCCCTTCCTCTTTATTTGTGAAATCAATAAATTTGCCCCAGATTTCCGTAAAATTCTCATCCCTTAGTTGTCCTCACACTTTCCTCACTTTCTCAGTCAATTTTTCCAAAAGAGCAATTTGCCAGTCCCTCTGGTACCAGTTTTTTAAATGAAGCCCCTTGCTATCTTTCCAATGTTTGGCGACCAGCCATCTAGCCGCTAATAATAGATGGCTGATTAAACCCTTATCAGAGAGTTTGCTATCCAATCTTTTGTTTAAGTTATGAATGTTATTCTTTATTGAATGTGGTTTGTTTTTGATTTGGTTTTTTTTGCATTTTATCCTTCTGAAATCCTTCAGCTTGTGCCATGCAATATATACACTTCATAAACCAAGCGAAACACTCAATTCAAGGCATTTGGTTCCAATAACTTGATTCAATGGCATGCATGATCAAATACTGTATCTTTACTCACTTTTATATGAGAGAATTAGGGTGCATCCTTTGCATGTTCAGAAAAAGAAATAATCCTATTTCCAGCATTTCCTAGTCAGCTGGCTTGCCTGCTAGGGAATGCTGGGAGTTGTAGGACCTTTTTCTGTCTCAACATGCATAGGTTTGTGCATATAATCTGAAATCCAATGCACTGAAAACTAACTTTTAAAAACTAAACGTTTAGTCACATTTGTGCAGGCAAATTCAAACTGTTTGAAATTGTCTGGTAACGTATTGGCTAATAGAATGCAGGCTTGTACGTTGTCTTTCACTCAAATGCACATTTTTGTACACCAACCTCCCTGATACAAGCATTTGTGTGTGTGCAGGTTTGGGACTGGAGAACTGCATTGCTACCATTCAAGAACGGGCAAATCTCACAGTATAACTGCATTCCACATTGCATTTTGGGTTGGGCAGAGCAAGGCCTCCTCCACACGAGACGTTTAATGAGCCTTGAAGGCTCATTATAAATTTTACCTCCACACCAGCGGAGCGCAAAACGGGCGTACAGGCGCGTTATCTCCCCGATAATGCGCATTTTCGAATGCGCATTAAATAGCGACTTTTATTTTGCTCCGGCCGTTAAAGCGCATTTTCGCGGTGTGAACAAGCGATTATGCGCGTTAACTTCTTGTAAAGCGCTTTTTGGACATCAATTAATGCGCTTCGCCGCCTCTCGCCGCCTCCCGTGCAGAGGGATTAGGAGTAAATGCGCCTCCGCGATAATGCGCATAATCGCCGAACCGGGCGCAAAAGCGCATCCTTGTGGAGGGGGCCCAAGTCAGCTACATTCACATTAAAATGCAAACCAAACGAATTTCTCCCCCATCCCTGAACATGAGAACATAAAAGACCCCTGTTGGGTCAGACCTCTCTTGTCCATCATTTGGTTAGGACAGTGGACAACCAGATCCCCCCAAGGACAACGCACTGGCGGGACCTGAGAGCAGTAACACTTTCCCATCCTCGTTCCTCAGCAAATGGTGTTCACAGACATCCTGACTTTTATACTGGAGATAATTTAGGGCTCCCACATCTTGTAGCTTTTAACAGAATTGCCCTTCATCACCTTTGGGCATTTGGAGATTTTTAAGGGTCAGACTTTGGCAATTATCTCTACTATTCTGTAATTACAATTTTGTCATGGGGATGGTTTGAGATGATCTTTGGGATGGAGGTTTTTAGGGTTAGGTCAGAGCTTCGGCTATGGGGCAGTATACAACTGCAATAAATAAATAAATAAATACACTACCCCTTTTCTGACATTCTTAGGCATTCTATCTTAGTTAGCAGCTGGCAATCACTTGGTGGTGCTGGTGGACTTCCTCCTTCTTGGTTCTCCTCTTTCCCCACACCCTCCCACCACCTTTCTCCACTTTCTCCACTCTTCTCTCAATGCCTGTTTCATTCTGTCTTCTACAGTTCGGATAAAGTCTTCCTGTGTGGACCTTCTACAGTTCGGATAAAGTCTTCCTGTGTGTCCTGTGTTGAAAAGGACTTTAACAAGTTTGTATATGAACATCACAAACCCTCCATAGAATCATAGAAAGGTAGAGTTGGAAGGGGCCTCTAAGGCCATAGAGTCCAACCCCCTGCTCAATGCAGGAATCCACCTTAAAATAATCCCTGACAGCTGTCTCTTGAAGGCCTCTAGTGTGGGAGAGCCCACTACCTAGGTCATTGGTTCCAATGTCATACTGCTCTAACAGTCAGGAAGTTTTTTCCTGATGTCCAGCCAGAATCTGGCTTCCTATAACTTCAGCCCATTATTTCATGTCCTGCACTCTGGAATGATCGAGAAGAGATCCTGGCCCTCCTCTGTGTGACAACCTTTCAAGTACTTGAAGAGTGCTATCATGTCTCCCCTTAGTCTTCTCTTCTCTAGGCTAAACATGCCCAGTTCTTTCAGTCTCTCCTCATAGGGCTTTGTTTCCAGACCCCTAATCATCCTGGTTGCCCTCCTCTGAGCATGCTGCAGCTCCTCTGCATCCTTCTTGAAGTGTGGTGCCCAGAACTGGATGCAATACTCAAGATGGGCGCCCGTTGATCCTCTGATCCATTCCAATCTGGATCAGGTCCTTTCCGGATCAGATCGGATTGGATCGAACGATCCAGTGGGCGCCCGTTGATCCTCTGATCCATTCCGATCTGGATCAGGTCCTTTCCGGATCAGATTGGATTGGATCGAATGATCCAGCAGGGTGATCAGAAATCGGATAATTGTATCCGATTTCCCCTGGATCGGATCTGGATCGTGGATCGGACCCGATCCAGTGCACACCCCTAAAAAATTCCTAATTTCAAATATAACCTGATGGGATCTAAGCTAGCGATGACAAAACAAGGAAGAGATCTTGGGGCTATGGTGGGCAGCTCGATGAAAGTGTCAACCCAGTGTGTGATGATCAAGGAGCTGGAGCATCTCCCATTTGAGAGAAAATTCCAACAGTTGGATCGTTTAGCTGGGGGGGGGGGGAAGAGGCTAAGGGGAGACCTGATAAGAGGTGTTTCCAGGACTCAAACCAATCTGGTAAAATACACCTCTGGTGCCAGAGACCAGGTGCCTCGTGGGGCTGGGGGTTTTATACCATCAGAGATTTTGCACAGCAGTTGCCAGAAAAATGACAGGCAGTTCTGAATGGGGCTAGCAGCCATTTTAGCCATTGCTTTGTTGTTACTGCTGTCACCTGGAATCACAATGGGTCAGGTTGTGCTTCTTTAGGGTGACCATATGAAAAGGAGGACAGGGCTCCTGTATCTTTAACAGTTGCAAAAGACAGGGAATTTCAGCAGGTGTTGTTCCCTCTTCATCACAACAGTTAAAGCTGCAGGAGCCCTGTCTCTTGACCATGTACAAAAGAGGGCAGGGCTCCTGCAGCTTGAACTGCTGTGATGAAGAGGGAATTTCCCCAGGTTCTGCATATATACAAATGACACCTGCTGAAATTCTCTTTTCTATGAAACTTTTCATATGGTCAGCCTAGCTTCTTGAAACAAAGGGCTCCTTTTCATATGGTCAGCCTAGCTTCTTTTCATATGGTCCTTTTTATATGGTCAGCCTAGCTTCTTGAAACAAAGGGCTCCTGTTTCTTCATGCCTGGACTGGGAGCTGCGTTCTGTCCTGGCCAGGAGTTTCTGACATGGCACAATTTGTGCCTAAAAAGGACATGGGATGCAGCTAAGTATAATGCAACATCCCAGGAGTGCTGCACGTCCTCTAAGCTGGCCACCTGTCCCTTGTCTATCCCAGCACCGGAGATGACACAGAGGCTACTAAGGGGATTTGCCCTCACAGTGCCAGGAAACCTGACTGGCAGATGGAGCACTGGCAGGGCTGCAGCAGCATCTGAGGTGGCACCTTTGAGCTGGCAAGTGCTGGGGTCCCAGAGGCACAGCTAGGGTCTGGATGAGGTCTCCAGGTTTCATCTCGGCTACCCCTGATCTATCTGAATATGCATCTTTAAGACAGCTTGGGAAAACTTCCTCTGGGCTTAGATTCTGCAATGCATTATGCTTCTGGCTATTTGCTCAGCCTTTTAATTAAAGCCCTTCATGCTTTAACTTAGTCATCTGCAACTTCCTAAGAGTACGCTAAGCTATTAACGACTCTGATTTTCTTCTGCAGAGTCCACCATGCAGCATCTGGCTCTCCCGTTTCTACTCTTCGCTGTCTTCCCAAAGGCAAAACTCTGTGGTAAGTGTGGACTGGGGCTGCTAGTCCAGTGGGAATGTTGCATTTTTGGAGATGGGGGAGGGGGAAGTAAGCTAGTCTTTAGCCATATGCGAGTACCTGTAATGTGCCTCAAAGGTTGGGGTGAACCCTTGGCCCCTCAGAGTAGAACTACCCTTGGTGGCAGCTGACTTCCATCTTCAGACATTGGTTTCACTCACAGAGCTGTAAGACCAAACTTGGGCCGGCATCCTCTACGCATTTCTACCTTTATCCCCTGTTGTGCATACAGATAGCAACAGCTGCCTCAGCTCTGTGAAAAAGGATGTCCTCAGTATGCTGTTGAAGTGGGAAGGGGATTCTGGCTTTCCAAATCCGCCAGGCCTGCCTGGGAAACTTCCCCGGAGCTGCAAAGAAATCAAGATGTCCCAAGAAGGGGCCACAGGTGAGCCACAAAGTGGTTGCTCGGCTGACCCGAGGAAACTTGGACACAGCCGACATCTGAATAGAGAAACAAAATAGGGCTTTTAAAAATGTGCATCCGGATGCAAAATGTGCTGCTGCAGGTCGAAAGCACTGCAGTTCCAAAATGACATTTGTGCAGCTTGAAACTCAAGGAAGGCAAGACTGGTGTTATATTCGATGATGTACAAAGCATGGGATAACAAAATGAGAAGTCAAGTGCGTAGCCCAGGTGCCTCTAGAATTCTTCTCCCTAATGAAGCGCATCCATTTCCCCTGTTCCTGCCTAAGACACAACTGACAGACACCACTGCAATTCCTAACTATCATGCATCTAAGTATCATGCGTCCCTCCCTAGAGTGTTCACCAATGTTTCCAAGATAAAGGAGGCCATGACAAGTCATGTGAAGTTATGTGTTACACCTTGTAATGATGCCGAACATAGAGACTGATTCTGTGTGGTGTTCATTTTTCATCTGTTCCCTTTTGCTCTCTGTCTTCTTCTTACTATGGTCCCTGCAAGGGTGTCTCAGGGGTTGTATTAAAGGTCAGATCTCCCTCTCTGAGGTGGGAGAGAGAGAGCTCTGACCTCCAACGGGGAGCTCTGACCTTAGATTCCCAGCTCCCTGCCTCCATACGAACATCCACACCTGTCCAACATCAGGGAGAGAATCAGGGCCACGGTGTGGGCAGAGTGGGGAGGATTTGGATACAAATTGCTTGCAATGGGAGGACAAGAGTCAAAACTAAAATAAAAACAAAGTAACCCGGAGGGATGGTGGTAGATGCTGCTCCCCGCTCACTTCTTCCCTACCAGCAGGAACTCAAGAGGGTGTTGGACAGGTTGGATGTCAAGTTTTGCTGGAGTCCATGATACCTCTTGTGTGAAGCTTGAATATAACTCTCTCCTGCATTAGAGTGATCACTTTCCTAGCTTTAAGGAATTTTTGCCACTCTGTCATGGAATGTGACTCTAAGCAACAAATACCACATGCACACACAAGGGTAATACACACGTACGTTGTCATAGATTTCTACATGAATCACAATCACGTTACCCTCTGCAGTTCAAATATTTCTTTAAAAAAGCTCTAACCCAAAACTCTGTCAAATTAGCACTTCTAATTTGCACTTCTTATGAGCAAATATCTGGTTTTTCAATAGATGGATTGTATTTCCTGGCTACGGAAGATAGCGAGGTCTACCAGACCTTCTGTGACATGACCACTGATGGAGGAGGGTGGACTTTGGTGGCCAGCGTCCACGAGAACAACATGTATGGGAAATGTACCCTGGGGGATCGTTGGTCCAGCCAGCAAGGCAGTGATGCCAACTACCCAGAAGGAGATGGAAACTGGTCCAACAATTCCACCTTTGGGTCAGCCATAGGCTCAACAAGCGATGACTACAAGGTGAGAGATACTGCACAGATGCAGCTGCCATCCCAAAGCCATCGAGGGGCAAACCTCCAAAGATCTGCTTTAAAGAAGTCAGGCACTTACCCCGTCTTTTTTAACTTGGAGTGAGGCGATGGCAGCATCTGCTGTCTGTCGCTCTTGCTCCGGAGCTGCTGCAGAGGCAAGCCACAGCTGGGTGACCACTGATTGGTCATCATAGGCTGGGCAGGGATGGGGGTGGACCAGTGAGCCAAAAGGTCGCTGGACCACCTCCGTGCTTCTGCAGACCATAGTTTACCCCCCAAAAAATGTTAAATTAAAGGGGGTGAATATTCAGACCCGGCGCGCCCTGTTCCTCCTCCCGTTTCCCCCTTGTTTATCTGTAAATGTGATGGTTCACATTTACAGATTTTTTTTAAAAAAAAATGATAAACAGAGGAACCCCAACTGTGAAGAAGGGGGGCGCCAATACTACCAGGTGCCCCTGCACCGAAGCGAGTAGGCTTGGGTGGATGGGCACAGCGGTGGTGGCAGTGCCTTCCTGAAAGCCCACAAGGAGTGCCAATGCGCAGGCACGCTGCCTCATGCCAACGCACTGCTACCGCACTGCCATCAAGACGAGCTCAAGGTTAAACAGACACCGTGGTGTCCAATATAGCCAAAATAATAATTTTTTACTGTATAAGACATAACCGGAGATCCATTGACATATCAGATGCTGATGCCAAAACAGTGGTCTATTGATTTGAGAAAGTAGGACATTCCAATTCCCTATTCCATTCCTGCTGAAGCCCCCTTGTATTGTATTTATTCACGGATAATACATATTTATAAACATGAATTGTGCTTCCAATAGCAAAGGATATTCTGAAGCAGTAAAAGCCACAGGGCCAAATCTATATTCTAACATATGTTGCAGTTGCAAATACTGCCATTCAGCTGTGCCAGGTAATTTTAATTTATCACACAAAGCTTAAAATAACAAAAACTCATCATCTGTGCCCAATAATTGATCCAGGGTAAAAATCATACTGTCTGTCCAAGTCTGCCACAAAAACATTTCCTTTCCTATTTTTAAATTTGGATTTCCCCATATAATCAGTTTAGCATGAGAAAATGGATCAAACTGTCATTGGCATGATGTTATATGCCACACATCTCTAACAGCTAAGATTGTGGGTGGAGCCCTTTCCACTTTAATATGCCAAGAACCTAATGCCATCCATTTGGAAAGAAGCTCCAGCCAGGATGATTCCAAGACTGACCAAGGTGGAAAATTAAATCTATATGGAAAGGACCAAAATTTGGTGCAGGTGAGCAAATAAGCCCGATGGTATATACTATATAGCAAGGTTTGGAAAGTCAAACCCACTATCTTTGATTGGAAGTTGCATCCTTTTCAGAGATATTCTTGGTGGAGAGGAACCCCAAAAGAATTTCCGAAACAAAGTATTAAGTTTTTGAAAATATTTGCTAGGTATAAGTAAAGGGATTCCACATATAATGTAAACAATTTGAAATATAGTATACACCTTAAGTGTATTAACCTTGCCCCATGAACTTACCTTTAAGGATGCCCATCTATCAATATCCCGTGAAATATCATTGATCAACTTATTTAGATTTAACTTAATCATTTGAGATATGTCTCTAGGAATAATTATTCCCAAATAAGTGATGGAATCAGGGCACCGACAAAATGCCAGTTGGCTAATACACTAGAATGTATAATCTCCAATCGGCATTATTTCCGACTTTGACCAGTTAATTGAATAGCCACACAAATCACTGAAAGTATTAATCAGTTTCAGCAATGCCGGAACCAATGACTGGAGTTTTGAAACAAATAATAAAAAATCATCTGTATACAGAATAATTTTGAATTCTAAGTCAGCGTGTACAAAACCATGAATACTGCTGCTTTGCCCAATGGCATATGCCAAGGGTTCCAAGCATAAATCATATATCAATGGGGAAAGTGGAGGGGACATTCCTGTCTGGTACCCCGACCAAGTAGAAAAAAAGCATAAAGTAATCAATTAGTCCTTACTCTTGCTCTCTGCGCTGGATATTTTTTTTACCCATTTCAAAAATTCAGTTGGAACCGAAATTAATCAAAGTTATAAAAATAAATTTCCAATGAATTTTGTCAAAGGCCTTTTCTGCGTCTAAAGAGATAATGGCTGACTGATCAGTTATTTCAGAATTTAGAGAGACCAGATCGACAACTAACTTGAGATTGTCTGCTCCCTGTCTAGTTTTAATAAATCCCACCTGGTCTGGTCGAACCAATGCTTTGATAACTTGTTGCAGTCTATTGGCCAATATTGCAGTCAATATTTTGACATCCACATTAATTAATTATATAGGTTGATAGTTAGCACAACTGATATGGTCCTTGCCAGGCTTAGGAATCACAGTAATATAAGCTTCATTTAACGATGAAGAAAGAAAGCCTGATTCAAAAATATTATTATAAAAGCAATATAGCTTTGGAGCTACAAAAGCTAGACAATGCCTTACACCACTCAATTTTAAATCCATCAGGACCACGTGATTTCCCAGTGTCCATATTCATTATTGCATTCATAATTTCCTCCAAACGCAGAGGAGATAAAAGAAGCTGCCATTGTGATGAATCCAAGCTTGGAAGAATAATATTAGCGGGGGAACCCTCCATGGCTTACCCTTAATGTAAAGTTCAGTGTAGAATTTTAACATTTGTGTGTTTATATCTATAGAAGAAGTATACTTTGTCATTATCATCCTTAATAGATGAGATAACATTTCAATGTTTTTGCTGCTTAAGATCTTACTAGGACGTTCACCATTTTCCCAGAATACTTGTCTTAAGCAAGTCAAAGCGAATTCCGCCCGCTGTGAAGAATAATATTCAATTCATGCCTAGCATTCTGCAATTCTTGGTAAAGTTGTGCAGTGGGGGAGATGGCAAACTGGGTTATGAGGGATTTCAACTTCTTACCTAGATACATCTGTTGAATTCTTTTAACGTTTTTTTATGAGCAGCACAGGCAATGATTTGACCCCGGATAAAAGCTTTGCTAGCCTCCCACTCAATGGCACATGAACTAGCTGTACCCTCATTTGTTTTGAAGTGCTCTGTCAGTTCAGCTAGCATCTGTGTTTTAAGTTTCTCATCATTAAGAAGAGAAACATTAAGGCACCACTGGCCAGGGGCCCTAGGGGTATCAGATAACTGCAACTCCAAAAAGCTTTGCTAGCCTCCCACTCAATGGCACATAAACTACCTGTTCATTAGTTTTGAAGTACTCAGTTCAGCTAGCATGGTCTGACACTGCTAACATGTCAGTTTTACAATCTTTTATTTTCTCTATCAAAGATGTAGAAACCAAAAAATAATCTAATCTAAAGCAGTTATGATGAACTGATGAAATAAAAGTATACTCTCTATCAACAGGATGTAAAATTCTCCAAGCACCAATTAAACCATATTCCATCATGTAAGCCTGAAGTGCCAATCTCACAGGTGTTTGAGTCTTAGGAGGAGGTGTCCTCCTATCCAGCAAAGGGTCTAAGACCTCATTAAAGTCCCCCCCCACTCAAATAATCATAAGCAATATCAACCAGATTGCTAAAACAGTCATGAAACATATCCGGGGAATCAGTATTAGGTCCATATACATTAATCATAGCAATTAGTTTATCCACATATTTCCCAACCAAAATCAAAAAGTGCCCCCAGTATCAAAATCACATGCTGAATTGCAATGGAGAGTCATTTAAGGATCAAAATCATCACCCCTTTATACCATGTTGAAGTATCAGACACTTAGGGTTCCATCACACCTATTCCCTCCCCCCTGGTTTGCTTCCGCATTTTTTACCTCAATTTCAGAAGTGCTGTAAGTGCTCCTCCCTTTCATGATCGTAGCTATACCAGTGAACTCTCATTTTGCTCTCCTGCTGCTATTGCACCTGCCCCCACCCCTTCTCCTTCTCCCTCCAGTTCATTGGTTCTTGTCATTGATGGACATTGTGATGGACATGGCAGCTTTCCCCCCTCACTCATTGGAGCTCCTATTAGAATGTACAAAAATGCTTACATCTGTGTAATTTTTAAAGATAAAGAGATGAAACTTGGGCTCTTGAGAGCTCTTAAGTAGAGCGTTTGGCATGCCAAGTTTGAATCAGATAGGTCAATGCTTTGATTTTTAGGAATTTTTAAAATGGAAATTAACCAAAATGCTTACATCTGTGCAATTTTTAAAGATAAAGAGATGAAATTTGGCGTAGTGATAGGTCTTCAGGAGAGCTTTCGACATGCCAAGTTTGAATCAGATCGGTTCATTTTGAAATGTTCTTAATTTCTCCCCTTTAAAACCTTTTCCTGATAGTTCACCAGTGCGATCTCCCACCTCGATGGATCGATTTTCCTTTATTTTGATCAAGCGAAGCTGTTCATCAAAGGCTGATGGTGGAATGAACATTATTGAAAACAGGCAGAAATTCAAGGGATTCATACATTCTGTGCGCTCAGCTATGGGTTTCCAATTATCATACAAGAACACTTTTTATAAACAACCACCACCCTCTTTTCTCCACCTCTCATCTGGTCACTTTTATTCCAGAATCCTGGGTATTATGATCTTGCAGCAGGAGATTTATCCGTATGGCACATCCCAAACAAAAAAACCATGAAAAGGTGGCGGAAAGACGCACTCTTCAGATACCACACTGAAACTGGGTTCTTGGCTCAGGAAGGAGGCAACCTTCTCAGACTCTACCAGGTAAGGATGGCTGGTTGATGACTGAGCATTTCTTGTTGCTGCCGAGCATTTGGCATTCAGTTGGGTCTGGGTGAGTGTGACAGGAGAGCTTAGACCTTTGGGTCTTACCCCCTTGTCTTACACTAAGCTGTGATGATGTGACTGATCCTATGCTTGGTTTGCAGTGGGGGTCCTACACGAAGAGTAATTAGAAGAACTTTCCAACTTCTTCCATGTTCTATGGGTCTTTTGTAGCTGAGAATCAGGAATGCCACAAACCCAAAGCAATCATCAGTTTGCATCCCTTTTCAGAAATACCCAGTGAAATATGGAATTGGCAGTTGCCGAACAAATAATGGCCCAGCTACACCCATTGTCTATGATGCTGGTGATGCCAAGAAGACATCAGACTATCACTCTCCAAATGGGCGAGGTAAGTCTTTCTTCTTTCGCTCACACCCTGCTACTGATCTGGCAAAATCGAGCATCCCACGTATTGCAGTATGTATGTAGAACAGCCTTCCCCAGTTTGGTGCCTACCAGATATTTTGGATTTCAACTCCCATCACCCCTAGTCATCATGGTCAGGCATTCTGGGAGTTGTAGTCCAAAACTCAGAAGGCAGAATGTTGGAGAAGACCAACTCTCCAAGGGCAGCCTTAGGTTTTGTGTGTGCCTTTGCTTCCATCTTTCCTCAAAGAATCGTAGAGTTAATTAAATAATAATGATCAAGCTTCACAGGTACATGCAGGAATGACTCCTAAGGGTAGTGGATATTTGTGGGCATACTCTGAAAATATTTCCTACTATCCCATTTGCTTCCCCCATATTTCATTTGCAACATATTAAGGTCCTTCATAGTATATTAAGGATTTAAATGCCTTAAATTCTTGTTCCCCTAATAATGGACAGGACATCAACAACATCCCTGGATTCTGATGGAAAGGAGACACAAAATAGCATGCCATTTGCACGCTGCTGGTACCCCAAAATCTCCAGACGACCTCCCTAAGTAGTCCCATTTAGATGTTAAAGAGCATAAGGTGACAAGGTGGACATGTGCAGGGGGACGCATAGACCAAAATCATCCATACACCAAGGTGTTGAACAGGAATCCCCCAGCACCACCTTCTGTAACAATACTCCCAAGCTGTATCTCTACCACATGGTCCAGAAGGGTATCATGGCTGATGGCAGCAAAGCCACAGGCAGGTCTAGCGGAACCAACAGGGATGTATTTCCCCTTTCCAGGTCCTGCGCTGGGTCATCCACAAAGACAAAAAAAAAAGACTGTCTTCATCCTGAAAACTCAGTTTACTATTTCTGCCTTATTTTCTCAGCCGAATTTATCGCTGGCTTTGTTCAGTTCCGCGTGTTTAATCACGAGAAAGCTGCCATGGCTCTGTGCTCTGGGGTGAAAGCCACGGGATGCAACACAGAACACGTAAGTATCCTGGCTAGCCGAAACCCATTGCTGCAGCTTGAAGCCACTGCAAACTGTCCTTCCCCCAGGAATTCTAGGTTTACCCCCTCCAGTTTCCCAAGGTTTCTGCTTCCAGATTCTTTGTGGGATTGAGACCAGCTCCTTTACACATGTTTTCTGGGGGGTTTCTTTCCCTGCCTTTCTATAAACTCCATTACATAATCATTAGGTGACTGTACCTAATAACCATTAGGTAAAGTCGAATTGTGGAAATATGCTAGGGTTTTATTTATTTATTTATTTATTGCACTTATATCCTGCCTTTTTTCCTCCAAGGAGCCCAAGGCAGTGTACATAACCTTCTGTCGTAAGCCTGCTTGTTCCCTCTGGCATTCACACGTCCTGGCAAACTGACATGAAACACTCACGTCGGTGAGACTTCTTTTTATTGAGGAAATCACACGGTCAAAAGCATAATGGTTCCATTTTTCATGCAACACCACTTAAAGCTGATGATGGTCAGAAAGCTTTAGGCTCTATTCTTGATACGATCCTTCAAGCAATCACTTGGAGGTGGGGAGGTGGGAAGGGTTACCGACTCTCCTATTTGAGCTTCTTCAGACGCCGCATATGCTGGCTCCTCAGGGGACATGGCCAGAACCTAAGGGGAATGCTCTAGGCACAGGGCTGCCTTGAGCCAGGCAGAGACAAATCAAGCCCCATCAAAACTCAGTCTGCCGAAACCTGAGCTGACCATGGTAAGCATGACCACAGGGAAAGGAAGACCTCAGGCCCAGGAGTCCCATCCTTCTGCTAAGGACTGGCAAACTCCCTGCCACCTGAGTCTGGCCACAAACACACAATCCACAGCAAATGCAAGTTCCAGTCTATGAAATGCCTCACAGTACTTTCATGGCATGATCCTTAGAAAATCCAGAGTCCAAATAGCAAGTGAGGGAGAGCATGTGCAGGGTGCTTCCATTTTCCAAAATAGATAGAATCCAACAAGAGAGGTTTCAGGTCTTGCGTCGAGAGATGATCTCTAGCAAAGGCTTCTTCAGCCTTGCTCAGCTACTATATCCTATTCAAAGCCACTTGAAAGACAGGTCCTCTGACTTGTAAACCATGCCCATGTGCCAACATGGCAGGATTGTTTCACCCACTACGATGATGCTACAATCTGAGTGACAGCTTCCAAGAGTGGTCCCCTCCATATCAAAACACTCCCAAGTTCTCAGAGAACTAGCAACTTCAAGGCTGAGGTAGAGAACACAGCAAGCAACACCTGTGGGAAATACTGACAGAGATAAGCTTCCAAAGAAACTGACTTTCTAGCACTGGTTGAATTCGGACAACACGATAGTCAATGGTGGGGTAATAATCAACTTTACAGTTGTTCATCTAGGGGATACTCCCCACACAACATGGTAATAAATAATCAACTATGGTGTGGATTAGGATCGGCGCTGAGTTGACTGTGGCAGCATTTGGATTACATGATAGTTCCCCCCCCCCCCCAGTTGCTTAATGTGTCGTCCGAATTCAGCCACTATTTCTAGTTTATCAACTTACAATTCAAAAGGCCTCTGGCCTTGTGGTACACATGACACTTTCCTCCTCTCCATTTTATCCTCACAACAACAACCCTGTGAGGTAAATTGGGCTGAGAGTCTGTGATTCACCCAAAGTTACCCAGTGAGTTTCTGTGGCCGAGTGGATCTCCTGACTCCCAATCCAACCCTTTAGCCACTACACCATACTGCCGCCATTCAGGGATTGTCCTGGTTCTTCTCCTAGACGTTCAGAATTCCACCTTCCTGGCTGGACACTCTGATTCTGCTCTTTAAAGATATCCTGCCTCTTTAAGAGCAACCTTGTCCCTTTTCTGGGACCCAAGCTTCCACCTGTCTCTTTTCCCCTTTTCAGTAGCGTGGGGGTTTGAGCTGTAGGCTGGTGTGAAAAGGAACTTCCAACAATACCAGTTTTAAATCAAAACTCTTTACTATTCTTGGCATAGTAAGGCACGCTTGGCTTAAGGTACTTACACACATAGAACTGAAGTTACAAAGGCAAGAAAACAAACAGACAGGAGTCAAATCGCAGGTCCATCCCTTGACTAACTACTCCTGACATTTTCTCTTCAAGCATTTCCTGCTAAAGTTTACCCTTCCATTTTTAACCCAGGCAATCTCTCGTTTTTGACTCCTAATCCTCCTTCTCCTGCTTCGCCCCTCCTTTTCTCAATCACCCTGTCGAGCCTTTTGTTAGAGTGATTGGCTATCCTTTTGTGTCTGGCTTGACACATCCTGACCGATCAGAGAGCCATTCCTGGAGTATTTGAGAAATTACCATTTTAGCCCTGGGGAGTTCACTCTTATTATTATTTTCTAATCGACCTACTTCACAACTGTTAACTCGTTACATACAGTGAAACCTTCACAATGATATACCAGACTTTCCTCATTAGAAAGAGGGGGGAACCCCCCGCTACAATGGTAGCAAACAATGGGAGAGGCCCTGGAAGATTACAACAATGTGCAAGGCACCCACAAACTATCATTGTTGGAAATGGGAAACGACGCTTGTTGTTTGGCTGGAAAGGGTTAACCTGATTAACCTTCCTTTAATTACTCTTTGAGCCTATCTACACTACTGCTTTAAAATGGTTTATAACAGTTTTAAACTGGTTAATAACCACTATTAACCGGTTTAAACCATTGTAAACTGTTTTAAAACAGTAGTGTAGATAGGCTCTTTGTTGGCTGAATTGGTTCTGCTCTTTGTTCCGCTCCTATGTCTTGACCACTCCCTTTCCAATCTGCTCTGCCTTCACTTCTCCATTTTCTTATCTTACCTCTCCGCTTTGAAATGAGGTTTGTTTTTGCTTCTCCAGTATTCAATATCTGAGATGATGATGTATGTATATTTTTTACTTAGAATAAAGCTGTTTATTGTTTTCTTTTTTACCTTAACCACAAGTCTTAACAGACTGGCTGAATTCGGACAGCACAATAGTCAATGGTGGGGTAATAATCAACTTTACAGTTGTTCATCTAGGGGGTACTCCCCACACAACATGGTATAATAAACTGTGGTGTGGATTAGGATCAGCGCTGAGTTGACTATGGCAGCATTCGGCAACACGATAGTCCACACAACTGACAATTGTTCCCCCCCCCCCAGTTGCTTATTGTGTCGTCCGAATTCAGCCACTGTTTATTGCAACTGTTGTCTGCACACTCGTTAAGTCTTCTGCATATAACCTACAGGTTATAAGCCCAGGTTTTTTTTTTATTGATATGCAGATTGAGCAAGTTTGCAATTAAACAAAAGGTGGAGAAAGATTTTTTTTGTTTTTTTAGAATGGCTTTACAACTAAATGGTTTTGTGGTTCCAAAACTGGTTCTCAGTGATTTTGATAATTGGCTTTTTCATCTGGAGATAATTTTAAAGCAACAAGGACTTTTACAAGTGACGACAGCTGCTGAAGATCTTGTGGTGGGAGCTTCAAATGACAGAGAAGATAGCTTAACAGCTTCTAGCTCGATAGACGCAACTAACAGTGAGTGGCACCAAAAAGACTTGAAAGCACAACTTTATATATTGCAATCTCTACAACCAACAGACATAGCCAAAATTAGAGGGGAGCAATATGCAAATAGAATGCTTAAGAGGTTAAAGACTCTTTACAGTCAGTCCTCACTTCAAGACAAAATACTGCTTTCTAAAAAGCTCTATAGAAAAGACCTGAAAAAGGGTCAATGTCCTTTGGGGCACCTTGATGAAATGTTGGAGATGATACAGAAGCTTGAAGCATTAGGTGATAAAATTGGTGAAGCGCAAAAATTATCAATTTTATTGTCTTCATTACCACATTCTTGGTCTCCTTTTATCTCGGCCATGAGAACCATAGAAATCTGAGTTTTAATGCTGTGTTGTTATCTTATCGTTCAGAGGCAGAAAGAAAGAGAACTGAGTTTGAATTCCAATCTTTAAGACAAACTTCAAGATCAAGTTTCAGAGTTCAGGAGAAGGCATGGCAGAAGTCTACATATGGCCAATCAGAGACAAATATGCAAATTGAATGTTTTGGATGTGGTAGGCGTGGCTTTGGATGTGGTAGGTGTGGCCATCTAAAGTGAGACTGCAGAGAGAGTGATTTGAGTTCTGTTAATTTACAAAAGGCTGGAAAGCCAGAAAGCCGGAGAGAGAATGATGTTAAAGGGAACAATTCAAGTCAAACAAAATACAACTGTACTCCCAGAGCACATAAGGATTTTACTGTTGCACAGGCCAGTCAAAAGTTGACTCAGGAGTGAGTACTCATATTTCCAGTGATAAGAATTTTTATAACATTGATGAAAATGGCAAAGGGCAGATATTTGTGGCAGATGGAAGTTCAGTTCAGATAAAAGGATGCGGCAAAGGCAAACGGCAATTTGATGACTATTCTGTTGATGTTACAAATGTGAAATATGTTCCGAGATGGATGGATGACAATGTATTGTGTTCAGTTTAAATAAAAAGGGCTTTGATGTGTTATTCAATAAGAATGGACTTTGTACTATAACTGCAGATGGACAGATCTATGCAAACACCACTGAGAGAGCTGGTGTGTTTGTGCTGAATAACATACAGCACAACAAAACAAAAGGGAGTGGCCCTCACTTATAACTAAGCACCCTTGCAATTGCTCAAACCCTCAATTTTATATGAATCTTTTAAAGATCGTGCTAGTTCTGACAGTTCTGTTTTCAAAGTACCACGATCTTTTAAAAATTCATATAAAATTGAGGGTTTGAGCAATTGCTCTGAATTCTTTTCACACATGACTAGCCAGATCCCATGTTCAATGTCCCACAAGTTTCAAGTTTTTATCTTTAAAAATGAAGAAATGACAGCGGGGGGTGGGGCTTTTGGGGGACCCCCTATAACTTTTTAATTTGAAAAGATAGAAACATGAAACTTTTTGGACATTGCAGATTGGAACTTGCTAGTCCTGGCTTCCCAAGTTTCATGTCAATATCATTTAAAATAAAAAAGTTATGCATGCGTTTTCCCCAATGCAAACCTATGGGAAAAAATGCAGACAACGAGATGACAGCCCGGCAGCCCGGTCAACCAGCTGTCAATAAAGTTGCACGACGTTAAAAAAATTAATATAAAATACACAGTTGGAAGGAGTGATCTGATATTTCATACACATGTCTAGCACATGTTGCTACACATATGTGCCAAATTTCATAACAATCCCTCCACACCTGTATTTTATATGAATTTTTAAAACATTGTGCACCTTTTTTGACAGATCTCAGAATGCTCGTGGCGAGCTGTCATTCTAAGCTGTCAGAAGTTGCATGATGTTTTAAAAAATCATATAAAATACATGGTTGGAGGGATTGTTCTGAAAATTCATACACATACTTAGGCATACCCCGTAAGCACTGTGGCCAAGTTTCAAGTCTGTAACTTTTAAAATACTGGACTTTTAGGCCTTTCTGTCTCAAAAATCAACATTATAGGGCAAAATAGGGCTCCAAATTAAATATCGGATATCCGATACGATTCAATACGATATACCTCCGATATAATCGGATCTGAATTTTTTTTAAAAAGTGATTTCCGATAATGATACGATATGATAATTTCGGGCATGCACACCCCTAATAAGAGAACAACACCCTTTTTTTCCAGAACATAATGAGACAATTATGAAAATAACTAGATGTTTAATTTTGGACTCTAATCTTCCCAACAAATACTGGGGAGAAGCTGCGATGATTGCAATTTATTTGCATAATAGATTGCCCACTAAAGCAACTGGGCAGACACACTGAACTTTGGCATTTGAGAAAGCCCAACATGGGGCACATCAGGGTGTTTGGACCTAAAGTTTATTGTCGCCCGAACCAGCTCCCTGTGAGTAGCCATGCATCTCGATGAAAGAAGCACTCTGTGGTGATTTAAAAGAAACTTTACTTTATGAATAGGTAACCTTCCATCCTGGGATAGGATAGCTCAGGTCAGCTATACGCTCATCAGTTCATGAGGCAGAGAACAAGAAGAAGGAAGCAGAGAGAGGAAAAACAGGAAAGGGCAGAGCAAAAACATCCCAGTAATCCCCTCCCACCTTGTTCAGGTATACATTAACTCTTTAGCTCCAGGTTCAGTGAACTGCAGCCTAGGGTGACCAGATAAAATCCAGGTCAGGGCTCATGTAACTTTAACAGTTGTAGAGAAAAGGGAATTTCAGCCAGTGTCATTTGTATGCAATTAGTTCCTGGTGAAATTCCCTTTTCATCACAACAGTTAAAGGTGCATGCACTGTACTAGAGTGACCATATACAAAAGAAGGCAGGGCCCCTGCAACTTTAACAGTTGTGATGAAGAGGGAATTTCACCAGGAACTAATTGCATACAAATGACACTGGCTGAAATTCCCTTTTCTCTACAACTGTTAAATTGACATGAGCCCTGACCTGGATTTTATCTGGTCATCCTACTGCAGCCCGAGTTCTGCTAACAAAGTTTATGCTCATATACCAAAAGAGAAGAGATCAAAGCTTGATGATAGAACAGAAGAAGGAATTCTAGTTGGGTATGAACCTGGAACCCGAGGTTACAGGATTTTAAATCCTATTACAGGCAAGGTTACAGTGAAGAGTGTTGTCTATTTTGATGAAAGAAAAATAGGCAATTCAATTGGCAATACTGAGTCAGAACAGAACAATTGATAAGAGATATGGATGTCGAAAGTAAAGAACAAATTAAAGTACAACAACCCTCTGTAGAGTCAGAAATGGATGTGCAGCCAGCAGAAGAAAGTTCAGAGCTAAAAGTGGATATACCAGCAGACAGTGCTACTGAACAGGAACCTAGACGTTCAGCTCGAACTAATAGGCATGCCACCCATACGACTGTCCTACCTTGTAAAACTGGCAGAAGTGTGTGAGTCCTTAACTTGGGGAAAAGTTGAGAACATGCCACCAGAGGAAGCATGTAAATGGAAAGAAGCAATGCAACAAGAGATGAATGCATTACACCAGAATAAGGCATGGACTCTTGCAACACTGCCAGAAGGCAAGGATGTTATAGGATGTAAACAGGTCTTTAAGGCCAAAGCAAATGCAGAAGATGAATCTTGTGGAGTTGACCAAGCATGGTTGAGAAGGGGTGTTGGAAATGGGCAACGATGCTTGTTGTTTGACTGAAAGTGTTAACCTGATTACCCTTCCTTTAATTTGTCTTTGTTGGCTTAAATGGTTCTACCCTAACTTCCGCTCCTATATCTTGACCACTCCCTTGCCAATCTGCTCTGCCTTCACTCCTCCATTTTCTTATCTTACCTCTTTGCTTTGAAATGAGGTTTGCTTTTGCTTCTCCAGTATTCAGTATCTGAGATGATGATGTATGTATATTTTTATTTAGAATGAAGCTGTTTATTGTTTTCTTTACCTTAACCATAACTCTTAACGGACTATTTACTGCAACTGCTGCCTGCACACTCGTTAAGTCTTCCACATATAACCTACAATCTTGAGAGAGGACTCATGAGTGCACAATAAATGCCTCATATAGAAAGGCTCTTCATCTGCTAGCTCTCAGCGTATCAAGGACATTTCATACTCTAACTTTGCAGTTCCTCCCTGTTTGGGTCACTTGTATTTCTTCTTCTTCCCTTTTCTTAGTACTGCATTGGTGGAGGGGGATTTTTCCCAGAAGCAAATCCTCAGCAGTGCGGCGACTTCACTGGCTTTGACTGGAGCGGCTATGGGACACACGACAGCTGGAGCGTTTCCAAAGAACTCACTGAGGCTGCTGTCCTGCTCTTTTACCGTTAATGCAAACAAATTCTGGTGTTGTAGAAACAGACACATGAGAGCCACAACCCTGAGAGTGAAACGCTTTTCTTCAATGTCAATAAAAATAAAAAGTGAATTTAGGCAGCGAGGACAAAGTTAGATCTAGATCTACAGATAGATGTATGGATGATTTGCAGTTGATGGGCCAAGATTTTTGACTCCTCACCCTGAACTTAAACTGCTGAAATAAAGAAAGCTTGGCATAATCAGGAGTGGATTCTTGTGTGGAATGGCTGTGTGCTTCTGCTCCGTTCTGCTACTCACATTTCTGGGCTAAAAAGTCTTTAGTTCAAAAGCCCTCTGCAGGCACTCACTTTCAACCCATGTAGGGCTAATGTGGGGACAGGATGTGTGTGAGCATGAATGCCATGGCTGTACCCATCCTCGCACCCCAGCTACCTCATAGATCTTTGTGTGTAGAGCCCAAAGCTCTGCTTAGGGGCTTGCTGGGGCTTATTCCTGAGCACAGGAGCTTACAGGGTTTCATTCCTAACCACGAAAGCTCTGTCAGTACATTCAGCTGCATGCACTTACAAGGCCACACACAGATCTTCCACTCAACAAATAAAGGGGCAGAAGGACACTTGGGGGCAGGGTATGCATGCTTTCCCTTATGTGTACATCTTTTGCAGCCGGCTTGGTCAGTGTTTCCTGAGGCTGTAGGGCCTAAAGTCAAGGTGTGCCACCCACAAGAGTGAGCTGTACACTCATACCAAAGAGGAAATTTGCTAGAGCCCTCCTTTCCACCAAAAATAGTGCTCAAGGAGACTGGTGATAATAAAATACAGATTAAAAACTATCTTAATTAAAGCATAACATAAAAACAGTTCCTTTAAAACACAATTTGAAAAATATGAATTAACAGACCAACTTGCCAAAAGCTTGCCTGAATAAAAAACATCTTTTCCTGCCCACAGACAGTTCCGGAGCGTGGGAGCAGCCATTGAGAAGCGGTGCATTCGGACGGCACAATAGTCAACCCTGTGGGCATAGTCCACTCCACGGTTGAGCATTAGCATGTTGCGTTGTATGCGACATCTCAAGTTTTTGTTGTTTGTAGCCAATGGCCATCACAATACAAACACAAAGCACACAAGTATAAAACAGAAAAAAAAAACATTTGATACATTAAGGCAAGAATACAATAAAATGATCAGGATTTAAAACTTTCCTTCTGTTTCACCCCCTCAGGATTTGACAGTGGCATGGTTTAGAAAGGCTGCTCTTATCTTTCTTGCAGCTAGTGCAAATAAAGCTATCCTATATAGCTAATGAGTTTGTTCACATCAGCCAACAGCCATCTAATTTTAAAATCGTCTGGAAAGGGAGAATAAATTTAGCCCTGGGCGAATGATAGAATGGACAGTAGACTCAAGCATGGTGTGCATGGAGCCCACAGGGTTGACTATTTATCTCTCCCCCCCCCCCCCGACCTTGCCACCGAACGGCAGTGCTAGTTCCCCCTTGCCATATTGGGGTGCTGCCATTCTGTGGAGAGGGGGGAGAGACAGCCCTTGTTGCTGCGGCAGTGGCCATGTTGCATCTTCTGCCACAGCCATCACCACAGCCACAAGGAGATGGGGAGGGATCTCCTCTTCTGTCAGGGAGAGGAGATCTTTCCGCTGGCCAAGCAGGTAGAGGCGCAGAGTGACCTCATCCCCAGAGCATATGATCATGCTCATCTGTGATTTAAATGTTCAAATGGGGGTGGGTGGGAGTGATTCATGTGTTGTTGCTTTCAATTTGTATGAAAATGGCCTATGTCATAGGAGTGCAAGAAATGCATTTTAATTTTTTTTTTTTTAACAAGAAACTTTAAAAAAAAATCAGAAGAATAGTTGGAGGGGCTAAGGAATTACGATCAATGAAAAACAGTTTTCAGACATCTTCGTTTTCTGCTCACAGAGATTGGGTTTGCACGATCAGTGGGGGTGGGGTGGGGGGAGAAGCCATGGCTCGTTGTAGGGGTTGTGGGTTGGTTTAGAAGCTACTACCGCCGGTCTGGGTTGGGACCACACAATAACCTACACAGGTAATTAGGCAAATGGCAGGCAGGTGAGCGGTGCATGGAGGCAGGGGAAGAAGCAACATTGACGTCTACACACACACACACACACACACACTAATTGTGTGTGAACCCAAAACCATAAAGTGTAATAGATCAGGGGTGGAAGATAGTGGAGCATACAGAGGCAGAAGGACATTAACATCCAGCATTTTCCTAGCAAGCATGCTGGGTATACAGATTTGCATCATCAGCTCCCATACGTGCATTAAAATCCACTGCGATAGTAAATACTGTAGTAGGATACAACAGTTCCAAGGATTCTATATAGTTCTCTAATTTTGCCCAATGGTATGTACAGTAGATTTTTTTAAAGCAGGGTGGTATGTAAACATTGACCAGCATTAAACATATTTCCAAGAATGTAACGTGAACAGCAATTGCAAAAGCATTGCATGTAGGGTGCCCATCCGTCCAGAAAGCCCCGGACATGACCAGAAAATCGGGGAGGGCAAAACTGGGTCGGGAGGGGGAAATCTCGTAATTTCCCTCCAAATCCGGAAATTTTGCTGCCCCAGAGCCTGCAAAAGGCCTATTTCAGCACTTCCAGAAACGGGCCTTTCTAGTCCCACCCACAGCAGATCCGGGCTACTGGTGGGCCGTCTCGCGAGATTTGAGACTGCAATTAGGAAGGGGGCCCGCTTTCTCGCCCAAAACAGTCCAGCCCGGCGATCGCAGAGGCAGCAGTGAGAAGAGCAAGCGAGAACACAAGAAGCACAAGAGGAGCAAGAGAGACGCGAGAAGCGAGAAACGGGAGGAGCAAGTGAGATGTGAGAAGTGAGAAGAGCAAGCAAGAAACAAGAGGAGCAAGCGAGGGGCAGGGTGCTGCAGCGGCACCTCCACCACCACCGGAGGTGGCATAGGAGGAGTCTGCAGCATCAGCAGCAGAGGGCGGCAGTGAGAACGACCGGCCATTGGGGCGAAGAAGGTAAGTGGAGGCGGCAGGCTTGCTCCTTCCTCTCGGCCAGGCCTTCCTCCTCTGGCAGGGTTTCGCAGGCTACCCTCCTCTCGCTCCTCCTGGCCTTTTGGCAAGCCCTGCTCAGCCTTTCGCCTTCATAGGGCTCGGCGGGGGCAGCAGGGAGCTACTCTTCCTCCCTCCTGCCCTCCTCCTTGACTTGCCCTTCCTTTCCCTCCCCTCCCCTCCCCGCCTTAGTCCTGCCGAGGAGGGCGATCCTCAGTCTCAAATCCAAGGAGCCTTTCTGCCCCCTCCCCCGCCCGCCTGCTGGAGCGCCTCTGCCCACGTGCGCGGGGCTTTGCTCCAGCCAGCCCAGCAGCAGCAGTCTCCACCCTTCTGTAGGCCAAAGCCACACGTGGTAGAGGTAGGAATGGCAAAGCCCTTGCCAAGTGTGGCGGGGGCGGCAGAGCAGAGCAGGACAGGCGGAAAAGCAGGGCAAGGGGGTGAGCGGGGTGCTTCATACGCTGACTTGCTCTTGCCTGGGCGCCGTTTGCTCCCTCCCTCCCGGCCTACAGCTGCAGCCGCTGTGTGGCTGGCTGATGCTCCTGCAAGCTGCGGCCCCATTTGCCTGCCATGTGTGCAGCTTGCCTTTCCCTGGGGCTGTTTGTTCCCTCCTGCCTGGGCTGGGAAATCCAAGACTTGCCAATCCTGTTGCGGGCGGCGTGTGAGTGTATGTGATTTTTAGGGAGGGTTTCTAAGGTGAAGCCTCCCATTTTTGAGAGAAACAAGGATAGAAGAGGGGCGAGAATTTCTTGTTCCCCTCTTTTTATAAATCAGGGTGGGAAAATCCCATCCAGGTAGCCTAGGCTTTACTTCTTTTTATTTATCTAATGCCAGAAGGAAAGTTATTTCTTCCGTCCTCTTCCTCTCTCACTGCCTGGCTGGCTGCTGTGCCTTTGTATTCTAGTGGTTAAAGTAGGTGCTCTCTAGCTGCACCCAGGCCTCATCTACAAGAATTCGGCTTTACGCCAGGTTAGGCGATTATGCGCATATTCGCAGAAGCGCATTTACGCCTAATACCTCTGTACGAGAGGCGGTCGTACAGAGGTATTAGGCACTTTCCTAGCTTTAAGGAATTTTTGCCACTCTGTCATGGAATGTGACTCTAAGCAACAAATACCACATGCACACACAAGGATAATACACACATATGTTGTCATAGATTTCTACATGAATCACAATCGTGTAACCCTCTACAGTTCAATAAATTCTTTAAAAAAGCTCTAACCCAAAACTTTGATCCTCACTTTTGACGTGCAAATTGTTAGAGTTATGTTTGTTTGGTAAATTTACAACTGCGTAGCTTCAGCGTGTAATTGGTACAAGGCAAGGCTATAGAAAGAAACATACTCACACTGGTACTCTTAGTTAAGAGATAGCATTGTTAAGAGCCTAAAGCTCCTGGGAAAACAAAAGTACTTTCAGAGAGAGAGAGAGAGAGAGAGAGTTGAGTGCAGCCATTATGGTTGCATGCTTCAGACAAAGAGGAAGCTAACTAACTGAGAAGAAGGAGGAAGTGAAGCCTAAGAGTTGCAATTTACATCAACAAGGAGTTACAAGAAGAAACTAGTGAAGGAAGAAACAGGTTCCCTTTCTGTCTATCGCCTCCCACTGGTTCAGATAACTTATCATAAGCGTTGTTGCTCAACTCCAACACAAATACCTGTTTTTTTGGCAGATGGATTGTATTTCCTGGCTACGGAAGATGGCGAGATCTACCAGACCTTCTGTGACATGACCACCAATGAAGGAGGATGGACTTTGGTGGCCAGCGTCCACGAGAACAACATGTATGGGAAATGCACTCAGGGGGATCGTTGGTCCAGCCAGCAAGGCAGTGATATCAACTACCCAGAAGGAGATGGAAATTGGTCCAACAATTCCACCTTTGGGTCAGCCATAGGCTCAACAAGCGATGACTACAAGGTGAGCATTTCTACATAGATGTTCAGGCTAGATGGAAGGGTAGACTCAATCCTGTGCACATCTACTGAGAAGGAAGCCCCATTATATTCATTCCCAGGTAAGAGGCTATGGGGTTGTAGCCCCAATATACCATTCAGGTAGGTCACCTCTGTACCTGTAGATGAGTCATCCTCAATGGATTTCACCTTTGGTTGGCAGTATCCTCAACAAGCAACGGCTGAAAGATGAGAACCAGGACACCGTCAAAGGTTGGCATGGTCAGGTACCTGCCAAGGACCCAGTGCAAAGAGCCTCCTGGACTTTGTCCTTGTCTTCAGCTTTGCTACCTGTTTATTCACCTGCCTTTCACTCTGGCCAGTCAATGGAGGTGGTGAGGAGGAGCAAGAGCAGCCACACCTTATCCTTTCCTCACAGGGAAGGTGTTCTAATCCTCATATCACTTTGATTACAGATGGTATATCCTTACTTACACCTGACTGTGGCTATGACTCAGTGGTGCTGCCAGCTGATGACAATAGTGGACTCACTGAGGAGGGAGGGGGAACTGAGGGTGTCTTGCCCAATTGGCCTTTGAAATCTGGAGTCGGCATTGGTGACAATTTCTGCTTAGAGACAGAATTGATGGAAGGAGAGGCTCATAAACCATCCTTCCTTTGAATGGATCCAAAGAAGATGATTCTTGAAATTCCCCTAACTTTTAACATAAATGAAGCTACTGGCTTCTCAGAGGAAACAGTAATGGCCTGACTCTGTATAGGACAGTCATCTTCTTGCTGTCGTGTCCCAATAAACACTGTTGATGAACATTCTTCTTCAATTGCAGTGAGTCACAGCCTACCCTGGCATATTAGTAAACATGCTGGGGCTTTTTGCCATGCAGAAAGGGGCAACTCAAATTATTAAGGGGCTGGAGCATCTCCCCTATGAGGGAAGGTTACAACAGCTGGGATTATTTAGCTTGGAAAAAGGAGGCTAAGGGAAGACATGAGAGAGGTGTACAAATTACGCATAGTGTGGAGAATGTGGACAGGGAGACATTATTCTCCCCTCTCCCATAATACTAGAACCCAAAGGGGGTCATCCCATGAAGCTGAATGGTGGGAGATTCAGGACAAAAAAAATGCCTTCTTCACACAGCGCATAGTTAAACTATGGAATTCACTACCATAAGATGTGGTGATGGCCACCAATTTGGATGACTTTAAATGTGGGTTGGATAATTTCCTGGAGGAGAAGGCTATAAGTGGTTACTAGTCCTGATGGCTATGTGCTACCTTCAGTTTCAGAGGCAGAAAGCACAATATACATCAGTTGATCGGGAACATGGGTGGGAAGGTGCTGTTGCACTGCATCCTACTTGTGGATTCCTGGTCGACAGCAGGTTGGCTGCTATGTGAACAGGGCTCTTCTTATGTTCTTACCATCACAGTTTTAACAGTAAGTTTATTTTCATACTTGATCTAAGCAAATGTGTTATAGGACTTGATGATGATGATGATGATGGAATCAATTTATATTCCCCTTACCATATTTAAAAATATCTCTAAGTGAAGATAAGGGCAAGTCATACTCTAGAATTTGGGGTTCATGTCCACTAGATGCAAGCATGAGAAGATGCCATCCTGGCCAGAATTACTTTCTGGTACGTTTGTGTATATACGACAAATTGTCTAGAAGACAGTAGGGATGGACAAATTTGTCAATTTTGGTTTGTCCCAGTTTCTGATTTTTTCCAGTCTTAAATTTGTTTCATCCTGAATTTTGAGAATGTTATTTAAGATAGTATAAACATTCATATGCATTTTTGTGTTCTTTTCTTCCGATACATGTAGTTCTGTACACACTATTGCCTAATATACACATTTTTTGCAAGTTCTCTAATATAATGCATTTTAACACTAATTTCATGGATATACATATACTTTCCCCTTATACAGAATTTTGTACCCAGTTATTAAATTGGAGAACTCCATTGCCAAATTTGGAGAATTGAAACTTTTGAAGGATAACTGAGGTTTTGTTCATATAATTTAGGGAATTTTGCACTAAAATGCAGACTGAACAAATCCCCCCATCCCTAACAGACATCCCCCATCTCCCTATCTCCCCAAAAAAGGTAAAAATAGGGATAAAATAGAGATCTAGATTCTTCAGGCATAGAAAAGGCTGGGATCGTCCCACAGCTGCTGCCTGGGTCAGTGGAATTATATTTTCTATTCTGAAATGAGAAAGAGTTTTGTGGCATCTTAAAGACCAACAAATTTATTCTGGCATACAGTTTTGTGGGCTATAGTCCACCATTGTATCAATGGGGTTAAATGGAAATTTTCAGTTTTATTATACAGTAGGAAATTCAGTGTAGAAAGTACTAATAATGATTGCAGTTTGAGATTGATAAACAAATGGTCAAGGAACAATTTCTTTGAACGAGTTCAAGTCTCCAGGGCCCGACAAACAGCATCCTAGAGTAAAAAAGGAGCTGGCAGAAGAACTCTCAGAACCACTATCTATTATCTTTGCGAAATCATGAAAGATGGTGAAGTGCCAGATGACTAAAGGAGGGCTAATGTTGTCCCTATCTTCAAAAAGGGCAAAAAGGAGGAACCTGGGAACTACAGAACTGTCAGTCTGACATCCATCCCTGGGAAATGTTTGGAGCAGATTATAAAGAAGTCAGTCTGTAACCACCTTGAAAACAATGCAGTGATTACTAGAAGCCAGCATGGATTTGTCAAGAACAAATCCTGTCAGACTAATTTGATCTTATTTTTTGATCGGGTAACCTCCCTTGTGGATTGTGGGAATGCTGTGGATATAGTATATCTTGACTTCAGCAAAGCTTTTGACCAAGTGCCCCATGACATTCTGATTTAGAAACTAGTGAAATGTGGTTTAGATGGAACAACTATTAGGTGGATCCACAGTAGGCTACAGAATTGGGCTCAAAGAGTGCTTATCAATGGTACCTTTCACACTGGGGGGGAGGCAACGAGCGGGGTACTGCAGGGCTCAGTCCTGGGCCCAGTGCTCTTCAACATTTTTATTAATGATTTGGACAAGGAAGTGCAGGGAATGCTTATCAAATTTGCAGATGACACAAAATTGGGTTGGATCGCTAATACCCTGGAAGACAGAAACAAACTCCAAAGTAATCTTGATAGACAGGAGCGCTGGGCTGAAAACAACAGAATGAAATTTAATAGGGATAAATGCCAAGTTCTAAACATAGGAAAAAGAAACCAAATGCACAGTTACGAGATGGGGGATACTTGGCTAATCAATACGACAAGCGAGAAGGATCTTGGAATTGTTGTAGATCACAAGCTGAATATGAGCCAACAGTGTGATGTGGCTGCAAAAAAAGCAAATGCTATTTTGGGCTGCATTAATAGAAGTATAGCTTCCAAATTGCGCGAGGTACTGGTTCCCCTCTATTCGGCACTGGTTAGGCCCCATCTTGAGTATTGCGTCCAGTTCTGGGCACCACACTTCAAGAAGGATGCAGACAACTGGAGCGTGTTCAGAGGAGGGCAACGAGGATGATTAGGGGTCTGGAAACAAAGCCCTATGAGGTGAGATTGAAAGAACTGGGCATGTTTAGCTTGGAGAAGTACTCTTCAAATACTTGAAAGGTTGTCACACAGAGGAGGGCTAGGATCAATTCTCGATCAACGCAGAATGCAGGACACGGAATAATGGGCTCAAGTTACAGGAAGCCAGATTCCAGCTGGACATCAGGAAAAACTTTCTGACTGTTAGAGCAATACGACAATGGAACCAATGACCTAGGGAGGTGGTGGGCTCTCCCACATTAGAGGCATTCAAGAGGCAGCTGGACAGTCATCTGTCAGGGATGCTTTAAGGTAGATTCCTGCATTGAGCAGGGGGGTCCGACTCAATGGCCTTATAGGCCCCTTCCAACTCTACTATTCTATGACTCTATGATTCTATAATCACATTAATAACAGTGGTCATTTAAAGGGCAGCTCTCGCTGATAATAAAGATCCTAGCATAGGTGAGTCAATTAACACTTCTAGTGCGATAAATATCCTCAATCCTGATTCAAGACTCTGAATTAAACATGTTGATGACTCCTAATTCAGCAGTTTCTTGCTTGAATCTCCCTTTGATGTTCCTTTGCTTCACAAACTTCACTTTAAAGTCCATGTCAGAGTGTCCTGGGAGGCTGAAGTGTTCTCCCATTTGGTTTTGAATATTACAATTTATGATGGCAGATTTGCATCCATTCGGTTTTTCCTCATAGAGTCTGGCCTATATACCTGACAAATGTAGACTGCATAAGGGCATTGCTGGCAGAAGATGGCATAGATCGTATTGAAAGAGCAAGTAAATGGGCCCCTAATGTTGTGGGTAACTTTATTACCAAAGTAAAGGCACTGGGTCTCTTGAACGATCTGGTCCCTGTGTGTATTCTTGTCATGTCATGTCTTTTGTTGCTAGTGGGTAGCTGCTTGTAAGCAAGTAAAGGCCTGCCACCCCAGGCTTATGAAAGGAAATATTATTGTCCAGTATAGCATGGAGATCATTCCTTTTAGCTGGGAACTGTAGGTAGGGATGTGGGAGACATTCGCAACAGAATAAATGACTTCAGATTTCTATGAATCCTACCTGCACATTCCACTGCAGACCGGCTTTCCTGCAGACTTGTGAACTGCTTTTCTTTTAATTTTTGGAATTTTATGCAAATTAAGTCATAGAAAAATATGTTAATTAAAAAAAAAAAACACTGGCCGAAAATGTACATTTCCCTTATAGGCCAAAGCATGAAAATGCACATTTTAGATGGCAAATTTTGCAAGTGTGAATTTGTGCAAATTCAGGAAATTGGAAAAAGCCCAATTCCATCAATGAACAGAGAACAGAACAAAAGGCACCTGCAAGTCCACGAAAGACAGATAGAAGATTTTACAAAATCTGTACATCCCTAACTGTAGGTGACATGATGTGGTGCTCTGTTGTCTTCCCTTCTAGGTCTGCCCTATAGCAATGGACAAGGCCAGACAAATACAAAGGAACAATCAGTTTTCTCACTCGTTGGTTGGAAACTGTAGTCTGAGGAATGCCTGATTTAGATCCTTAAGCTGAGAGCCTTTGTTTGACACATCTGAACAGATATGGTTGCATCTTAGAGCTGGGTTGCAGAGACAGTGCATCTTGTGGTATGTTTTGGGTAGAAGCTGGAAGCATGTCAGTATATGTACTGGCCAGTAGGTTTCCAATATAAAGTAGTGGTTATATCTCCATAATGTAGTTGCATGGTCATGTCCAGAAAGTTAACCTGTTGTGTGGATTGGCCAAGGCTAAGGTGGATGGGGGAGGGGGGAAGCTATCAAAGTCAGGCAGAAATACGATCTCAAGGGATTCAGTCATTCTGTACACTCAGCTCTGGGTCTCCAATTATTGTACGAGAACACTTTTTAAAAACAACCACCAGCCTCTTTCCCCCACCTCTCAAGTGTTCATTTTCTTTCCAGAATCCTGGGTATTATGATCTTGCAGCAGGAGATCTATCCATATGGCACGTCCCAAACAAAACCCCCATGAAAGAATGGCGGAATTCCTCACTCTTCAGATACCACACTGTAACTGGGTTCTTGGCTGAGGAAGGAGGCAACCTTCTCAGGCTCTACCAGGTAAGGATGGCTGCCTGGTGAAACAGCATCTCTTCTTGCTGCCGACTCAGCAATTGGGATTCAGTTGGGTTTAGGTGAGTGTGACAGGAGAGCTTAGACCTTTGGGTCTTATCCCCTTGTCTTACCCTAAGCTGTGATGATGTGACTGATCCTGCCCTTTGTCTTCAGTGGGGGTCCTACACGAAGAGTAATTAGAAGAACTTTGCAAATTCTTCCCTGTCTTATGGATCTGTTGTAACTGAGCATCAGGAATGCCCCAAACCCAAAGCAATCTTCAGTTTGTGTCCCTTTTCAGAAATACCCAGTGAAATATGGATCTGGCAGCTGTGGAACAAGTAACGGCCCAGCTACACCCATTGTCTATGATGCTGGTGACGCCAAGAAGACAGCAAACTATTACTCTCCAAATGGGCGGAGTAAGTCTTTCTGCTTTCACCCACACCCTGCTGCTGATGTGGCAAAGTCTAGTGTCCCTCCAAATGGGTCAGGTGTGTAGAATGGCCTTCCCAGTATTGGTACCCCCCCAAATATTTTGTACTTCAACACACATCAGCCCAGCTATCATGGTTTAGTATCCTGAGAGTTGTGGTCCAAAATGTCTGCGTTGAAGGAGGCTGCTGTAGTACAAGAGCTGAATGAAATTATGAGGGACCAGCCTTAGGTTTTGGGTGGGTCTTTGCTTCCATCCTTCCTCAAACAATCCTGAAGTTAATTCAGAACCTCACAGATAGATACAGGGATAGGTAGTGGAGGTTGTGGGCAGTCCCCCCCCCCTGAATATTTACCACTATCCCCATTTGCTCCCCCATGTTTCATTTCCAGGACATTAAGGTTCTATTATATCCTTGCTCCACTAATAATGGAGAAGACATCAGTAGCATCCCTAGAATTTGATAGAAAGTAGAGACAAAACAGCATGTCATTTGTATACTGGTGACACCCTGAAAACTCCAGATAACCTCCCCAAGTAGTTCCATTTAGTTGTTAAACAACGTAAAGCTACAAGATTGAGCTCTGCAGGGCACCTTAGGCCCAGGGTGTTGTGCAGAACTACCCCAGCAATGCCATCTAAAACTAAGCTTCCAATAAGGACCAGAGACATCATGAAACGATATTCCCAAGCCCTATCTGTACCATGTGGTCCAGAAGGGTATCATGGCTGATAGTAGCAAACCCATTGGCAGGTCAACCGGAACCAAAAGGTATGTATTTCCCCTTTCCAGATCGTGGGCTGGGTAATCCACCGGACAACAAGAACTGTCTTCATCCTAAAAATTCAATTTACTATTTCTGCTTTGTTTTCTCAGACGAATTTATCGCTGGCTTTGTTCAGTTCCGTGTGTTTAATAATGAGAATGCTGCCATGGCTCTGTGCTCTGGGGTGAAAGTAACGGGATGCAACACAGAACACGTAAGTATCCTGGCTAGCCAAAACCTATTGCTGCAGCTTGAAGCCACTGCAAACTGTTCTTCCCCCAGGAATTCTAGGTTTAGACTTATTTCCCCTAGCCAACATACACTTAACATGGCATCCATCTTTGAAGAGTCAGAGTGCTCCAACATCAGAATTTATTTATCCAAAGCCCTACTGGGCTGTTGCTGGCAGAGCAGTTGAGGGTTGAGGGACATCCTCTTTATAATCATTCGTCATGGCACCACTGCCTTGTCCAAACCAACTGATGATGATGATGATGATGATGATTGTTGCAAAAATTTTGCATTGCTGGACCATAGCTCTGACCCACAATAATTTCTCAGTTCTGTCTTAGCAGAGCTCAATACTAGCCTCTATGTCCCTTTTTGATATTTATGTATTTTGCATTTTTTACCCAATGGGTAAAAATTCACTTTAGTCTTTGATAACTCTCCAGCATATCAAGGACATTTCATATTCTAACCTCATCCTCTGTAGAGTTTGCAGTTCCTCCAAGTTTGGGTCATTTGTATTTCTTCTTCCTCCCTTTTCCTAGCATTGCATTGGTGGAGGGGGATTTTTCAAGGAAGAAAATCCCAAGCAATGTGGCGACTTCACTGGCTTTGACTGGAACGGCTATGGGACACACAACAGTTGGAGCGTTTCCAAAGAACTCACTGAGGCTGCTGTCCTGCTCTTTTACCGTTAATGCAAACAAATTCTGGTGTTGTAGAAACAGACACATCAGAGCCACAACGGTGAGAGGGAAACAATTTTCTTTAATGGCAATGAAAATAATAATAAAAAAGCGAACTAAGGCAAGAGGAGGCAGAAGGTAGATCTGGATGACTTGCTGTTGACTGGCAAAGAGGTTTTGGCTCCCGAGTGTTTATCAGAAGCAGCAACAAAATGACTCCCCACCGTGAAATCGTACTGCTGAAATAAAGCTTGGCAGAGTCAGGAGTGGATTCTTGTGTGGAACGGCTGTGTGCTTCCATTCTGTTCTGCTACTCACATTTCTGGGTTCAGAATTCTTTAATTTAAATGCCCCATGCAGGTGCTCACGTTCAACACACGTAGGGCTCATGTGGGGACAGGATGGGTGTGAGCATGAAGGCCCTTGTACCCAAGCGTCTTTACGCCCCCAGCCACCACATCGACAGCATAGGGCTCCATCACACCTATTTCCCTCCCTGGTTTGCGTCCATGTTTTTTATCTCCGTTTCATAAGCATGTCAAGGGCTCCATCACACGTGGTCCCTTTCACGTGGGTTTTCACTGGTTTGCTCTTCCACTCCAACCTCCCCTTCTCCTCCAGTTCATTGGTTGTGGTACTCTGATGAGTGTGGGCTCTTCCCCCCACTCGCTCTTGCTTTGTTATCTAGCGATTACTGATTCAAGGTTTCATCTGGGCTCTGTTCCTGCAGGCAATGTGGGGGGGGGGGAGGGGTTGGAGCAGTAAACAGTCCATTCAACCGACTATGCACAAATCCGTAGATGACATGCTGGAGGAGGAGAACCGCCCCATGGTCCCCTTTCGTCAGCAAGACTCCATTAGCACATGCCCCCAACAAAGGAAAAAGTGAGAGGGGAAAATAATCCAGACTTTCCCCACAACAAAATAAAATGCAACAAGGGGGAGGGGGAAGCAGTGAGATGAGTGCAGGACAGGGATGACATCATGTGAGTACTGTGCTGTAAAACCATATACCAGGCATGGTGAGTGTGCGATACATCACTGGTGTGATGGAGTTCTTAGCCTGCATAGGAACTTGTCAGGTTCCCCAGTCATGGGAGCTCTGTAAGCATGTTCAGCTGAATGCGCTTCCAAGCATCTACACAGACCTTTCACTCACCAGACAACTATCGATGTGGGAGCCAAGGGCATGAGGATGCTTGGATGCAAGGGTGGGCAGGCCTGCACACGTCCTGTCCAAGCATAGTCCTTAGAAGCATTTCTATACCTTGGGAAATCCCACAACCCTATTGCAGCCTTTTGGCTTCTGTTTGCATCCCACAATCATGATGTGCTACCTTTACACACACTTCCCTTCCCCTCCCCTTTTCCCCCTTTAACCAGGAGTTCTAGAGGTTTCATGAGGAGCGAGTGAAAGAACTGGACACATTTAGCCTGGAGAAGAGAAGACTGAGGGGAGACCTGATAGCACTCTTCAAGTCCTTGAAAGGTTGTCACATAGAGGAGGGCCAGGATCTCTTCTCCATCATCCCAGAGTGCAGGACGTGGAATCATGGGCTCAAGTCACAGGAAGCCAGATTCCGGCTGGACATCAGGAAAAACTTCCTGACTGTTAGAGCAATACGACAATGGAACCCATGACCCGGGGGGGGGGGTGTCTCCCACCCTAGAGGCCTTCAAGAGGCAGCTGGACAACCATCTGTCAGGTATGCTTTAAGGTGGATTCCTGCACTGAGCAGGGGGTTGGACTTGATGGCCTTAGCAGCCCCTACCAACTCTACTATTCTATGATTTATACAGGCACAAGATGGCGCTGTCCTTTGCCTCTTTTTACAGCGTGTTTCCTCTTTTTGTGCTGAAATTGAAAGGTTTTGTTGTTTCTACTGTACTGTTTTCCAGTTTCAATTAAACTTTAGATTTTTTTTTCTAAACATGAGAGAGGTGCTGGAGGTTTGTAATTGACCAGGAAACATTCCTGAGTGGCCAATCATGAGTGTACTATAAATAGCTTGTTTAGAGGAGCCCTATGTGGATATCATTTGCACCAGGCTCTAGTCAGTGGATCTAAAGTCAAGGTGTGCCACTAGAGTGTGCTGTATACTTATACCAAAGCAGAAATTAGCTAGAGAATACAGTCCATTTCTTGCATCAAAGTGTGTGTGTGTGTGTGTGTGTGTGTGTATATATATATAATTTATAGGCCATGTTTCCACCAAAAGTGGTGCTCTAGGAGGCTGGTGATTGTAAAATACAGATTACAATCAATCTTAATTAAAGCATAACATAAAAACAGTTCCATTAACACACTTCTTTAAAAAAAACCAGACAATTAACAGATGGCCTTACATGCCCAAAGCCTGCCTGAATAAGGAAAGGCTTTGCCTGCTGACAGAAGAACAGCAGAGAGGGGATCAACCTAGCCTCCCTTGGTAGGATGTTCCAGAGATTGGGAGCAGCCACTAAGGAAGTCTTTTCTTGCATCCCTGCCAAACATGCGTACTGGAAGCAAAATGAAAAAGTAATGGTGTGGGTGGAAGGGAGTTAGAAGGAGAAAGGGTTAAGAGTGGGAGACTGAGACCTCTATCACACCTAATCCCCCCCCCCCCCGGTTTGCCTCCACTTTGTTTTTACCTCTGATGCCGGGTCAAGCTTATGATCCCTTTCACCTGAAAAACTGCTTTTTCGCTCCTTTGCTCTTCGGCTCCATTCCACCCCTCCCCTTCTCTTTCCCCCTCCAGTCAGGTCCTTGAAGATGAGTACTTCAACCAGACTGCCTTTCTCCCAGGCAAAAATGGACCCTTTAGTCTGGCTCTCTGGGGGCATCGAGGGAGTACAATGCTGTCTCTGCAGAGATTCAGGCATTGTATGATTTAAAAAAAACACTTTCGAGCCTGGGATGCAGGTTTGGGTTTGGCTTGGAACCGGCTGCTGGGAGAGATAACTTTTCCCTGCCAGGACCTGAAGCAATCCATTCAAGCCCCCAGTTCCTTTAAAACTACACGGAGGCTTAGGACGCTTTAAATGTGTTTGGGAAAATAATCCAGACTTTAGGCATTTTAGGAAAAGACAGAAAAGGCTGGGGAAGAGGTGGGGTTTCAGCAGGACAGGCACAGCGTCATGTGAGTACCGTGCTGCAAATCTGCACACAAGGCATGGCGAAAGTGCACTAAATTGCTTGTGTGATGGAGCTTCCAGAGAAAGAGGGGGGGCTCGAAGGGAGAGGGAGCAGAATTGCCTAAAGCCGTCACGAGAGGGGCAGCCGCAGGGATGCAGAGCCATTTTTGCTAAGCAACATGTTCCCCACGGGTAAAACCCCCCACATGCTTTCCTTAAAAGGAGCAGCGGCTGCAGGTCAGGAGACTTTCTTTTCCTGATTGATTCAGGACTTGGCTCTCCCAGCAGGCAGCAGTAGCCCAGCCTTCACAGCAGCAGGCAGGCAGGCAGGCAGCCTGACGAAAGCCAGCGTGCCTTTTTCTGCTGCTGCTGCTGCTGCTGCTGCTGCTGCTGCTGCTGCTGCTGCTGCTTCTGCTTCTCCTTTGCCCAGGTTCAATAACGCGAGTTACGGGGAATGACTCGGCCGAGCCTGTGCAGTAGCAGCAGTGCTCTGGAAAAGGCATGTGTGCCTTTTTCTCTTCTGCTGCAGCTACTCTGCTCAAGGCTAGGCTGACCAGATAAAATCCAGGTCAGGGCTCCTGTAACTTTAACAGTTGTAAAGCAAAGGGAATTTCAGCCAGTGTCATTTGTATGCAATTAGTTCCTGGTGAAATTCCCTCTTCATCACAACAGTTAAAGTTGCAGGCACTGTACTGGATTTTATCTGGTCACCCTACTCAAGGCGCCATTTTGGAAATTGGCTGGCCAGACTGAGAATCCGGGATTCTTGGCCATCTGGCCAGGACATTTCAGAATGTCCTGGAAACCAGGACATTCGGGGTTCTTCTTCGTGGTCTCTGTGCATCACACATATGGGCTTCTGCGCGTGCACGGAGGCTTGGTTCGGGGAAAACTTCTATAGCTATTAGTTAACCGTTGACCATGGTATCCTTCTGGAACGCCTGGGGAGATTGGGAATGGGGAGCACTGTGCTTCAGTGGTTCCAGTCCTACCTCTCGGGCAGGTTCCAGATGGTGATGCTTCAGGATAGTTGCTCCTCAAAGAAGGCGCTGTTGTGTGGCTGTGCCACCACACCACCTATATATTAGGCCTGGTCGTGAGCACCCTTTCTCAGGACAAGCAACACCACTTGAATAAGCCTGAGGGAAGGGCAAAATAATACTACCTTTCCCCTCTCTGTGAGGGAACAAGGCAAAGACTTGGGGAATAGGTTCTGCTGTGAATATACTGAGCTAAAGGTTTAATATAATTTGTGTATTTAGGAACCAATAGAGCAGGTGATAAAGCCAAGCTGACGGGTGGTTTATGGTAGCACGACAACTGTACATTGTCGTGTACAGTTCTTAGTTTCTTCAAATTCAATTTAAATCCTGCCTATTCTTAAGAATACTAGTAATAACAATCTTAATACTAATCATCCTAAATCTCTACAATCTTCTATATGTTCCTTTTTCACAGTCTTCTCACACTCAACCACCTACAAACCCCAACTAACCACCACAGACAGACTTCCAACCTACTGACAAACTGACTGCCAACAGACCCCCTGACAAACTCCCCCCCACTCCCTTATCTAGCATCGCTAGCCACACCCACTCAGTCTAACACTCTGAGCTCTCTAAACATACTCAGCCAGACATACCTAAGGGAACAGAAATGTGGGGTATCACCACAGCTCCCTTTGAACTTTATGCACAGGCTCCTCTGCTTGCTGCCTCTCTGCCTGGGCATCTTCAGCAACGGAAGGACCATGGCTTAGCCCGGTGAGTCTTGGAGAGCTGTTACATGCCCTCCCCCTCCAACAGGCTTACTGGGATCCTGTGCAGGGCCCTGCCATGGGCCCTGCCGAGAAAAGAAATCGGCATTAGCGTGACAGCGGCTATGACGGTATGATATAGTAAAGGCAAATGGTTGCAGCGCCAAGTCCCACTGGGTTCAGCGTGGATTAGCGTCCTTCATTCACTGCAGCTGCGGCAAAGGAGCATGGTCTGTAATCAGTGAAAAAGGGGCACCCCAGAGGTAATGGCGTAAAGCTGAGGTGGCCCATTTGACAGCAAATGTCTCTCTTTCAATTGCAGCATACGTCTGTTCTCTGGGGGTAAGTTTCCTGCTTAAATACAAAATGGGATGTTCAGCAGCCTCTTCCCCTTCAGTTAGGACAGCTCCTAGCCCAATACTCGATGCATCAGTTTAGGGCTTTACTAAAATCTGGGGTCTGTAACACAGGGGCTTGACACAGACTGTCCTTTAGGGTTTGAAATGCTTTTGCAGCAGCAGCAGACCAATGGACTTTGTGTGGAAGATCCTTCTCGATTAAATCAGTTAAGAGAGATGCTATAGTGGCAAAATTGGGAATAAAACATCTATAGTAGCTGCTGCCAGTCCTAAACATGGTTGTATCCCCCTTTTGGTTTTGTGGCCAAGCCCATTGGCTGTTTTTCTACCTTTTCTTTGATAGGACGTATTTTCCCCTCTCGCACAGTCACGCCTGCTGCCTCCACACATTGGAGAGGGAAGTTTGGAGTGGGAGCCTGCTCTTCACAACTGGGCTTCCCAAGTGAACACTCCAGGGCCGTGGGCGCCTGCTGGAATTTGTCCAGTGGGGAGCACCATATATTCCACCAACGATATACCTTTTGCCTCACATTGACTATCTTGAATGATAGATGCCATTCTATAACTTTATGAACAACATAAATGATTATTTATTAATAACACTTGACAAACAGTAGACAAGATGTATCTGCTGCCGTGTGCACGGAAAGCGGTGCGATAAAGATGCCTCCTGAATGGTCCATGTGGTCTTTGCTCACTTCCTCTTTCCTCTCCGGGAGGAAAGAGGAAGCAATGAGGAACAAAAGTGGGGGCAGAGAAGCGACAGTTGGGAAACGTGATTTCCCCCATGTGATGACGCTCTGACCCTCCTATTTAGAACACTCTTACCTTATGCTCTCCACCAATCAGTCACCAGCATACCAACATTCCATTCACTCACTCCCCCTCCCGCCTTACCCCACTTACCATATTTACACTATACAATTGACATTGACAACATCACCATCTATATCTATATCTCACCCTGTTACATACATGACATCAAACAACATTACTATATATATACCAACTTGTAAAATACATTCTATCATATAACCAGCCATCACACCCTTGTCAGCACTTTTCAAGCTCTACAATATCTCTTTTTAAGCAAGGTGAGCAGAACTGTATGCAGTATTCCAAGTGTGGTCGCACCATCGATTTGTAATGCGGGAGTAAGATCTTGGCAGTTTTATTCTCAATTCCTTTTCTAGTTATGCCTTACATGGAGTTTGCCTTCTTTACAGAGACCACACACTGGGTTGACATTTTCATCATGCTGTCCATCACAACCGCAAGATCTCTTGGGTCGGTCACCACCAGCTCACATCGCTTCATGTTATACTTGAAGTTGGGGTTTTTTGCCCCAATGTGCATCACTTTACACTTGAGCAGAATCTACACTGCTGCTTTAAAATAGTTTCTAACAGTAGTGACAACTGTTGGGGCCCAGGACACACTCCATATACAGTTTTCAAACCGTTTTCAAAGTGTCATATCCTGCTTGGTGTAGATCTGGCTTTGCTTACTAGGACTGTGCACCGCCTTGGGCCAAATTCCCGAAACCGAGGTGAGGTGGGCTTATTCTGCCCGTCTCGGTTCCAAGTTGGTTCTGGGTCAGCCGGAGGTGCCCCAAATCCGAACGGTACCAAAGCTTCAGGACGCTTAAGGCCACTTTGGAGAGGTGCTGGGCCCTCCCTCCCGCCATCCCAGGAAAGCCGACACAAGGCCAGCCGTGAGTCCATTGGACTAACATCCCTCTCCTCGCTCTCCCTGCTTACCTGCTGCTGCCATTGCCGCCCACCACATTGCCGCCCACTGCCATCGCCGCCTGCCGCCATCACTGCCCCCCGCCGCTGGATTGCTGCTGCCATCGTCGTAAAGGGAATTGGGCTCCTAATTTCCTTACGGCCTCCGTAGTTTGTGGCAATAGATGTACTAGGCCATGCAATATTGCGGCCTGGTTCTAAGGAATGTGGGTGATGCGGCAGCCGGCGGTGATCCAGTGGTGCCAGCAGCAGCAGTGATCCAGTGGTGCTGGACGGTGATCGCGGCAGGAGGCGATGGAGGCGGCAGCAGTGATGCAGCAGGTGGCGATGTCGTGACGGTGGGCGGTGATGGAGGCAGGCGGCGATGGCGGTTGGTGGTGATGGCAGATGGCGGTGATGATGATGGCGGCTAACTCCCAGCAACAGTGGGTCTGGGTTTGGGACAAGGGGGGCCCAGCCTTGCTACCGGCTTTCTTGGGTGCCACCTGCGCAGCTGGCATCCAGGGACCAGCAGGGCTGAGTTGCCTTGGCGGGGCCGAATCTTGTCTTGGCTTCGGCACCGAGGTGAGGTAGGCAACCCCCAAAGCACCCTGAGGCGAATCAGGGCTGTTTAGGGGGCTCTGAAACAGGCCCCAAGGCAAATCGGGGGGGTGGGGACTGTGCACAGCACTATTGCTTACATTGAGCCACATTTGCCCTTTTGGATGCCCACTTTCTCCCAGTTTGGAAAGATCCTTTTGGAGCTCCTCACAATCCCCTTTTGTTTTTACCACTCTAAATAATGTTGTGTTGTCTGCAAACTTGTTCACTTCACTACTCCCTCCTAATTCCCCACCCTTTCTTTTCTCTCCAATCCTGCTGGAGTCCAGATTTGAGGGTGGGGGCTGAGGAGAGAAGACACAGAGACACACCGTGGCCCTTTGCACACCAGACTTGTGGCCTGGGATGCCCCCCGGCTGCTCCGTGTGTTCAAATGACACACAGGGAGTCCAGTGTGTGTGTGGGGGGGGGGGGCACGAGATTTTTCCGGGTTCACAAGAACCAGAAAAATCCTGATTCTTCCGCAATCCTGGGAAGTTCCTAGGACTGTGGGAGAATGTGCCAGCCCCATCCTGGGTGCAGCCGTGCTTACTCGCCAGTAAGCGCGGCTGCAAACTGGGCACGGAGCCACACTGCGTGGCTCCGTGCCCAGCAGGGGAGGGGGTAGCACCAGTTTCGTCACCCCTGGGAGGGCAGGGGGGCTGTGCATGCATGATGATTTTTGTTTTTAAACCTACCTTTTCGGAGAAGTGCTCGTGCGCTCTCTGTTGATGGGTCCGGAAAAACATGGCGGGCGCCACTTGCAACGGCCCGGGAGAAGCCCGGGCCGTCTCAAAGATGATGTGGCTTCTGTGCACCGATCCCAGAAGTAGCTGCTTCCGGGATCCCCTGCCCTGAGCCCTCTACACTCCTCCGGTGTAGAAAGGGCCCATGTCTCCCCCAAACCTCACAGTAGCTACAGGACTGATTAGAAAAGCTCAGTAGGAGAGACAGCCCCAATCCTCAGCTCCTGACATCACATTTATCATCATGGAGGAAACCTGGTGATAAGTACAGGCAAGAGAAACAGTCCCACTCTCCAACCAGCTGGCCTCCCACTTCCCCTGATTCATGTAGGTCCGTGTGGGTGTTTGAGTGGGTGTGAATGGATTGTGTGTGTGTGTGTATAAGGGGGGGGGGATAGCTCTGGCCCAACCCTGGCATGCGCTCACTGCTGGCATGCAGCTCCGGATTTCCCCCAAAGGTCCATGGCCTGAAGGGAAAGGGTGGAACTCTCGTGGTGTAAATAGAGACTTTCTACCCAGCCTGGACAATCCTACCTAGTATGAGGAATGTGCTTGCTGTCTATTCACTGCTCTTCTGCCCGGTGTGTGTGTGTGTGTGTGTGTGTGAACTGTCTTTGTCTAGTATGGGCTCTCAGCCGTGCTCAGAGGTCAGTTTAGCTGTCAACCTGCTACTACTGCTGCTGCTGTGCTACCATTTGCAGTTGGAAACCCAGCAGAAGTTAAGCTCCTGAGATTAGGTGAGCCTGGAATTCTTCCCTCCCTTTCCCCAGCCATTTCTTATGGCTAAAGTAAGACGGACGGCATGGGTTGACTAGCCCTGGGTTTCCCAAAACGGATGCCCACCTCTCAGACAAGGGGGTAAGGAGCTTGGAGGAGTGCCTTTCTGCATGGTGGCCAGTTAAAAGAGCAGAAGCCCACCAGCTCTGTCCTCCTGTCCAGCCAAACGGGCCATGGTCATGCGTGCCTGAGTTACGTTCCATTTGGAAGACTGTAAAGCACTCTATGTGGGGCTGCCTTTGCAAAGTGTTCAGAAATCTCACCTGTTCCAGAACTGTTGACTGGGAGCAGTTACAGGGAATCCTTTGTTACAACAGCTCCGCTGGCTCCTGGTTTGTCTCTGGGCACAATGTAAAGTGCTGATTATGACGTTAAAAGCCCTATACGGCTTGGGACCACACTACCTGAAAGGCTGCCTTCTCCCCCACCTGTCCAGGCCTTAAGGTCTTTGGGGAAAGCCCTTCTCTCAGTCTCACTACTACCAAAGACACATTTGGTGGGGACGTGAGCTTCTCAGTGGCTGCCCCCAGCCTCTGGAACTTCCTGGTGAAGGAGGCTAGGTTGGCCTCCTCTCTGTTGTGTATGCCAGTGCGCTGCTGAAAGTGGCTTAATCGGTTGAGTGCTGGCGATTTATTTTATTGTTGTGTCTTTAATTTAGGCTGACCATATGAAAAGAAGGACAGGGCTCATATAACTTTAACAATAAACCAAAATCCCGGTCCCCCCCGCCACCCCCCCACCCAAAACAACCCCCCCCCAAGAAGCCACTCATCCCCCAAAAAACCCACCCTGAACCTACCGGGTCCTCTGCTGCCGCCGGGCTCGCGCCGCTGCCGGGCTCACGCCGCCGCCACCGCCGGGCTCGTGCCACCGCTGCCGCCACCGGGCTTGCGCTGCCACCGGTGCTGTAGGGCTCGTACCAGAGGCTGCGAGGAAGAGGGCCGATTCCAGAAGTGATGTAATCGGCCTCCCCCGTCTCTTCCGCGCGGGCATCCGGGCTCCTCGGGGCTTGTCGCCATCGTGACAAACCCTGAGGAGGCCAGGGGCCACACATAAGAGGCAGGAGAGGGCCGATTTCATCATTTCTGGAATCGGCCCTCTTCCTCGCAGCCTCTGGCACGAGCCCTGTAGTGCCACCAGTGGCGGCGCAAGCCCGGCAGCAGCGGCGTGAGCCCAGCAGCGGCGGCGGCGGTGCGAGCCCGGCGGCAGCAGCGGCTCCACGAGCACAGCGGCGGCGGCAGCAGCACGAGCCCGGCGGTGGAGGCGGTGGCACAAGCCCATGATCGGCCCTCTCCCGCCTCTTCCGCGCGGGCATCATTTCCCCTGTTTGTCCCCGCTGCTCCCCGGTCGGCCCGGATCGCCCCAGTTTTCCTGGTTAGGACCGGGAAACCCCGGGCGATCTGGTCACCCTACGAGTGGACGACCAGCAGGATGAGTTACAGAGGTAAGTGATGGACTCCGTAGGCCTGTTGGATGCAGAGCATGGCACCCTGGGAGACAGAAAGACAAAAGAACAAGTCAGCAGGGTGATGCAGCTGCAAAAAAGGTGAATGTGATTTCAAGCTGCTTTAATGATGGTTGTATGCTAACTCCAGTATCAGAGTCAGTAAACCTATATACACCAGTTGCTGGGGAACATGGGCTGGAGGATGCTGTTGCACCTGTATTCTGCTTGTGGGTCCCTGGTCGACAGCTGGTTGGCTACTGTGTGAACAGCGTGCTGGACTAGATGGACTCTTGGTCTGATCCAGCATGGATCTTCTTATGTTGTTATGCTTGAAAGACAAATGAGATCTTCTTTCCCACACTGAATTGGCAGAAAATGTTCTTGTAAAGCAACAGGAAAATACAGAGAAATGGGGAATGCTGCAGAGGTGGTATAAGTATGGAGACTTCTGAACTCATTAGTGTGTGTGTCGTATAAATGCCTCCAGAAACGCAAGGTTTTTTGGTTGTTGTTTGTTTTTCATTAATCCCTAAAATGAAAGATGCTGGAGCTCAAAACTTCATGCCTCGAGAGTGCAACACCCTGTGAAAGCCGAGTGAGGTTTAGTTGTGATTACTCAGTATTACCGTTTTTAAGTTTTTATTCTTTTTCCAAACATAAGAAACATTTAACACATACACAATACATACACCCACAAAACAACAAGAACTACACACTAAAAGAGGTGTTCAATCAAGTTACAGTGCTTTCTGATCTTCTCCACAGCAAAGGCTTACTAACCTAATTTTTCCTCTCTCCTTTTATTCATTAACCCTTTCTTATTGGTTGAATCCACAGATGAACAAGTCATTTTTTCTTGCTCCATCACATAATCTATAAGAGTTCCCATTCAGCTCTAAATCTAACTGTTGACTTGTCTCTAATTATTGATATGAATTTTGCCATCTCCGCCATCTCCAGTAATTTCAAAATCAAGTCGTCCATTGTAGGTAACATTGTATTTTTCCAGTTCTGTGTATATAACAGACTCGCTGCTGTTATCATATATAAAACTAAAGTTCCATATTTACTTTTCGTCTCCTCGGCCATTAGTCCCAAGAGAAAGTATTCCGGTTTCAGTTGTATATTAATCCTTAGTATCTTCTGCATCAGAGAATGAATTTGTATCCAGAAAGATTTTGCTTTTTTACAAGCCCACCATAAATGATAAAAAGTTCCTTCTTGCTCTTCACATTTCCAACAAGTTCCCGAGACTCCCTTATACATTTTAGCTAATTACTCAGTATTGAGGAGAGGACACTCTTGCACATGCTCAAAGCCACACTTTTTAAAATTTTTCACAGGCTGAGAAGAAGCACTCTTTTTGCAATCACTCTGCCTGTCCCAAAACTGAGCCCTGGAATCAGCAACAGCTTCTGTAGTTAAGACCTAACTGCAGAACCTGTTGCAGATGAGGAATCCTGGCTCAAATTATCAACCCTTCTTCCAGTGCAACCAGCTCTGCTGTTGACAGGCCTGCCTCTGGCCCACTCTGGCTAGGCAATTTCCCTGCATTTCAGGAATGCATAATAGTTTTCCGATAAATCACAATATTTTCTTTCAGGCTCCCACTATCTGCAATGGTAGCAGATCTTCCCCTTTCAACCCAATGGTCAGGGTGAATCACTGACAATAACCACTAGAGAGCAGTCTCCATCAAGAAAAGCAACCGTCTGTTCTGGCTCTTTTGCCAATGGAGTGTGGCTGCATGGAGGGCTTCTATGCCGAGGAGAAGGCAAGGGAAGAACAGCCACTTGGCAGCAGGAAAGGGAAGGCAAAGAAACCCATTCTCTATCACAGCTACTGCCTACAAATGATGTGATGTGACAGTAGCCAAAGAAGGGGTCAAATCTAGCGGGCTGTTTTCACGGCACTGGGTTGGCGCCTGTGACGCCCTGCCTGCACCTGTGACACTCACCAGGCTACACAACAAGGCTGTCCACGCCACTCGCACTCAGGGGTTACTTAACCCCCCCCCCCCCCGTGCTTATGACATGTTTGAGGATCTAGGCTTACTGCTGCTGCTCCCGTCCCACCTTTATTCTTTTAGGCCCCACAGCTCCACAGCCCAGCACCCTAGCCTTCAAATCCCCCTTCTTCTATCTGCTGCCACCAGTACCTTTCTCAGGTACACTTCCAAAGATCACAGCAGTTGCATATAATTAACAAGATTTATTAACATAAAGATGATTGTTCAGGTAGCAGAAGCGTGATGGTTTCCTCAGGTCAACAGCATATCGGTTACAGGCACAATGCTTAATGGTTTCAGTATTTTCTGTTCATAACATTTCAAATAGAAACTCTCACATTCTATGTTTCTCTTGCTTACTCTACCCACTCTAAGCTACACTACACTCTTTCCCACCATCTACTTCCACCAAAATAATAAAACACGTTGGTCCTTCCTAGCCTCTAATCCAGTCAACAATAATTCTCTCTCTCTCTCTCTCTCTCTCTTCTCTCTCCCCCCCCCCTTATGCTTACTCAGTTACAACATAACTGTTAGTCTATTTAACTTCTTTCATGGCATTTTATAAACAACTACTTACAATGTTTTATATACAAGGACCTCTAAAGTAGCTGAACATCACAGCGCCACTCCGCCGCCAAACCCCGCACTCTCGCTGGAACTATACTAGCATAACCAGATACAAAAGAGCTCCTGTAGCCTTAACTGTTTGCAAACTGTTGTGGTGATGAGGGAATTTCACCAGGTGCTGCAGGCATACAAATGACACCTGCTGAAATTCCCTTTTCTATACAACTGTTAAAGATACAAGAGCCTTGTTCCCCCTTTTTCATATGGTCACTCTAATTTATGGAAGTCTGGGCCTCAGGGCTCCATCATACCTACTTTTTCCCCCAGCCTGCATCTGCGGTTTCCCCCTCTGTTTCCTTAGTGAGTAGAGCTCTGGGCACTGTCAAGTCTGTGTGTTGTTGTGCTCAGGCATCTTTTCACCTGTATCACTACTATGCCGACAAAATCTACCGCTCCGCCCCCTATGTTCTCCTTCCCCCTGTAGTTAATTTTTAATATATTTTTATATATGTTTTCTGTGCAAATACAATAGTACAGCAGCCTGAAACTGCACAATTGCAGTAAAACAACACACTATGCTTTCCCCTAAGATCATGTTATCCAATATAAGTGAAGAGAAGGTATTACAATTAGTTTTTGGAGACGTTTGTGGTCAATGTTGGCATGGCAAGAAGAAGCTGACATTGTTCTGGTCAGGAAACCTAGGTATGCCTACTTCGGAGTAAAAGCCACAGAGTTGAACGGGACCAAGTCCAGGGCATGGGCAGCGGCCTTGCTCGCCTTCTCTACAGGGTGTTCGGGTTCCCCCTTCCCCTTCACGGTTGAGCAACTGAGTGGAGAACCGCCCCACCCTCCTCTTTTGTCAGCAAGATCACCCTTTGACACACATGGCCCCAACAAAAAACGGGATAGTCCAATATAGCGCAATGACAGCAATATACGTGAGGGAGGAGCGGCTTTCTTGCGCACCGAGGGAGAAAACCCAGACTTTCCCCGCTCCAAAATAAGGTGGAAAAAGGAAAGGAAGATGAGCGCACGACAGGGACGACATCATGAGTACCGTGCTGTAGATCTTGGGCTAATCTATACCTACAGCCCTTTTGCAGCAGAGGAGGGATGATTGTGGGTTTCTTGCTTCCATGATCACTGCTGACGGGGCACACATATGGGAAGTTCCCCGCAATGACAAGAGTGCCGTTGCAGGAGGATGTGTCCCCCCTGATGGCGCTTCCGCATGTGGATTGGGAAAAGTGGGCAGGGCTAGGCAGATGACACGGACCAACTTTGGCAACTACTCTCTTTTTCCTTTCACCCTTTTTTTATGTCTGCTTCTTACCCATTCCCAGCTTCTTCATCCACACTTTCAATTCATCTGCTAATTCATTTAGGGGATCTCTGAGAGATTTATAGTATGCAGATAATTGGCCACTTCCGGAAGTTTGCAAACATCGAAATGCATCCCCTCCTCCCTGCCTGAAATGGTACAGCTCAGCAAGAGCTATAATACTCGATGTGCCTTTCAATGTGTGCAAAGCAGTTTGGGTGCTTAGTATTTATATCATTCCTTGTCCAAACGCTGTTAGTTTGGCTTTAACCAAACTGTATACCGACCATTTCCAATCCTTTCCTCTTTGTGTGTGTGTATGTGTCACTGGCTCCCACAATTGGAAGCTATTTGCAACCTCACGAGATGAGACCAGTCAAGGTGAGCATCTCCCCACAGGTGCTTTTTGTCATGCCTGGAATGGTCCTGTCTCATGTGCTGGTGTTTACTAGGCTTAACTGATTTGGGGCTGAGAATTATTGAGAGAGCAGCTGAGCAAGCAGCTGGAGTTTAAGCCTTGGAAGCGGCTATTTCCTCCTGGCATCAGCAGAGGGAGACACAGGAAGCCAGAGACACACCATCAGCATAGCTGAAAGGCTACCTCCATTTTGCTCTTTCTCTACCTGAACTGTTTCCATTCAAGTTGGTCATTATAAGAATTTTGTAAATTTAAGAACTAATGTCTGGATTTGCTTTTGCCATTTGTTGCAATTTCCTTTACAGTTGCAATTATACCTCTTTTTTGTAGACTGCCAGATACAACTGCAAACTGCCAGTTACAACTTTTTGGTGTGATTGATTGCCAAAACTTTACTGATATTGTTGTGTTTGAAAACTTATTGTCTATTATTGGTATGACTGTTCTGGGTAATAACTAAGTTTAATTGTACTATCCAATATTATATATTTTGCACACACACAAAAAACCGTTTATTATTCCAGTGCAGTTTTGTTTGGTTCTTTGCACCTGGAGTGTTAGTTCTAAACTTCTGATGGTTAACAACAACAACAACAACAACAACAACAAATTCCCATCTAATAATAACAATATATTTATTTCTTACCTGCCTCTCCCTCTGGATCGAGGAGGGGAACAACATCAATACAAACAATATAAAATATATAAAACTGATTAAAAACGTATAAAATTAATACATTATTAAAATCAACAAAGTCTTAAAATTTGACTGGGTAAGCGTGCCAGAAGAGATCAGTCTTTATAGCTCTCTTAAATTCTAGAAGACTGGTAAGTTGGCGGATCTCTTCCGGAAGGCCATTCCATAGTCTGGGAGTGGCAGAAGAGAAGGTCCTCTGGGTAACGGTTGTCAGCCTAGTCTTGGCTGACTGTAGTAAATTCTTCCCAGAGGACCTGAGCGTGCGGGGCAGATTGTATGGGAGAAGACGATTCCACAGGTAACCTGGACCCAAACCATGTAGGGCTTTAAAGGTAATGACCAACACTTTGTACTTTGCCCGGAAACTAATTGGCAGCCAGTGGAGTGATTTTAAAACTGGTGTAATATGGTCACCCCTAGGTGTACTGGTGACCAACCTGGCTGCCATATTTTGAATTAGTTGAAGTTTCCGGACTAGGTACAGAGGTAACCCTATGTACAGCGCACTGCAGAAGTCAATCCTCGAAGTTACCAGCACGTGCACTACCGTTTTTAGGTCTTCCAACTCTAGGAAGGGGCGCAGCTGGCATATCAGCCGAAACTGATAGTAGGCACTCCTGGCCATTGCATCTATCTGAGCTGTCATTTGGAGCAACAGATCCAGGAGCACCCCCAAGCTGCGAACACAGCCTTTCAGGGGGAGTGTAACCCCATCCAGAATTGGTTGACCCACCTCCAAACCCAGGTTGGGGCCTTTGACAGTAAGCACTTCCGTCTTGTCTGGATTCAGCTTCAGTTTGTTTTTCCTCATCCAGCCCATTACCGCTTCCAGGCATTCATTCAGAGAAGACACACTATCCTTAGCTGACGCTGTTGTCAAAAACATAGAGAAATATATTTGGGTATCATCAGCATACTGATAGCACCCCGCCCCATGCTTCCGGATGATCTCTCCCAGTGGTTTCATGTAGATGTTAAACAGCATTGGGGATAGGGTGGCGCATTGAGTACGCCACTGTGGTGATACCTCACATTTCTCTTCCCTTAGGTATGTCTGACTGAGTATGTTTAGAGAGCTCAGAGTGTTAGACTGAGTGGGTGTGGCTAGCGATGCTAGATAAGGGAGTGGGGGGGAGTTTGTCAGGGGGTCTGTTGGCAGTCAGTTTGTCAGTAGGTTGGAAGTCTGTCTGTGGTGGTTAGTTGGGGTTTGTAGGTGGTTGAGTGTGAGAAGACTGTGAAAAAGGAACATATAGAAGATTGTAGAGATTTAGGATGATTAGTATTAAGATTGTTATTACTAGTATTCTTAAGAATAGGCAGGATTTAAATTGAATTTGAAGAAACTAAGAACTGTACACGACAATGTACAGTTGTCGTGCTACCATAAACCACCCGTCAGCTTGGCTTTATCACCTGCTCTATTGGTTCCTAAATACACAAATTATATTAAACCTTTAGCTCAGTATATTCACAGCAGAACCTATTCCCCAAGTCTTTGCCTTGTTCCCTCACAGAGAGGGGAAAGGTAGTATTATTTTGCCCTTCCCTCAGGCTTATTCAAGTGGTGTTGCTTGTCCTGAGAAAGGGTGCTCACAACCGGGCCTAATATATAGGTGGTGTGGTGGCACAGCCACACAACAGCTCCTTCTTTGAGGAGCAACTATCTTGAAGCATCACCATCTGGAACCTGCCCGAGAGGTAGGACTGGAACCACTGAAGCACAGTGCTCCCCATTCCCAATCTCCCCAGGCGTTCCAGAAGGATACCATGGTCAACGGTATCGAAAGCCACTGAGAAGTCCAGAAGTACCAGCAGGGACACACTCCCCCTGTCAATACTCAAGTGTAGATCATCCACTAAGGCGACCATAGGAGTCTCTCAACACCATATCCTGTCCTGAAGCTGGTTTGAAATGGGTCTAGAAAATCTGTATCATCCAAGACTGGAGTTGAAAGGCAACTGCCTCTTGATCAATGTCATACTTTAAATATTCTGATGGGAATGATTGCTAAATTCAGAGGGAGGTGTGAATGGAGGATGAATTATTTTTATTCATAGGAAGGCCATAGTGGGGTGCTGAGGTATGTGTTGAAGACTGTCAAAGTATCCCTTTCAGGAAGATGGAGATGGGCCAATAAAAATGGGCATCGCCAGATGTTTTAATAACAAAGAACAAGTATTTGATGGCCACAGAAACAGCCTCAAGGGCTGTTGGGGACTCAGGAAGATGCAGACAAACTTTCAATATTTGAATCGGACATGACATACTCAAACACTCTTTTGATGCCATAGGCCCCAACAAAGAAAAAAAGTAGAAAATCCGGGCATGGTGAAACTCAGATGGCTGTATGTGCACATACCAATGGTACCCTCCATCCACAGGACACCTATATCAATCAGTCTGGCCACGTATTGGTTACGTGAATGTGAGAATGTTTTGGGTGAACCTTGTGGGTTTGGTTAATCATCCAGGGCATAGATAGGGAGGGAGCATCTTCTTTGCTTTGTCATACTTCATGTATTTGGTTTTTGGGTTATACAACCAACTGGGCGCTAAGGGGGGATCTTGTTGGCGGGAATTGCACTTAGTCAATAGGCTGTGCAACCAACAGAGATTCATTTCCGGAAGCCTGGATGGCATGAATTGTATAATCCAAATTAGTCAATTTGTGCACCACAATTTGGGAAACTTAACTTTGTAACGATGGAACATGCAACCTTCTGAGAATATCTGTGACAATTTGGGAAAGAAGCTTGTAACCCAGGGAGTGTGTGAGACTCTTGAAGAATACTTGTGAATGTAATTTGTGTTATCATTCATTATTATTCGGTTTACCCATTTCCCAAACAAATCCCTTTTCTTTCTTTAAAAACTGGCTGCATTTCCTGTCTCCACCTCATAAGATCTAAGCTTTTCCAGCCTGATCAACTGGGAGGCTTGGGGGTTAATAATATCCCCTTTTCAGTCAGTACATTGTGACTTTATTTGCAAACACTGAACTTTTTAAAAAATGTATGTTTTAAAAAAATAAATGATGCATTTCAGAAATTAAAAATAGACTTTAGTAGAGTTGGGTAGTTTGTAAACAACAAATAAATGACACATTTCAGAAATTAAAAATAGACTTTAGTAGAGTTGGGTATGCTATACATTTGTATTTAAAGCAACATGTTTAATTAATGTATGTTTTATTAGTCTGTAAATTCCTTTTTAAAATTTCAGCTAGCTTTTGATGCCCAGGGCATTGAATCTGCTTTTTTAAATCTGATATTACACTGGCTGTTTAATGTATGTTCTACTACACTGTAACTTTCTTTTTAAAATTTCAGTTGGCTTTTGATGCCCAGGGCATTGGATCTGCTCTATTAAATCTGATTTAACACTCTTACGTTATTTTTAACCTTTGTTAGCATTTGATTTTCTTTCAATCTCTCTCTCTTTTTGGCACTGATTGGTGCTTTAGTAAATATTGTTCCTTATTAATAGGTTATGTTGCTGTAACTATGTTTTTCACTTACACATGCCTATAGATAGGTGTTTGGACTTCAAGTGCATCTTGAGAGTAAAATTTGTCAAACGGTCTAATCCGGGCATAAACTAAAAAGCCACACCTCCCTCCTCAACTTTGCCATTTTAACCATTTTTATTTGGAGGTTTAGTCAAATGCTGTTTGACTCACAAGCTGTGTCAACCAAAACTCCTACTGAGCAATGCTATACATGTCTCCTCAGAAATGAGCCCCATGGAGTTCAGAGGAGATTCTCCCTGGTAAATAGTTTATAGGATTGAAGGCTTTAGAAAGCACCATTTCTGACAGGAGAACTTTCAATTGCCACTCCCATACGTTGGAGCAAGTTTGACCATTTATTTGTATCATTAACTTGAGCCTTTAGGGTTTTTAAAAAATGTTTGTTCATATTCATCACCTTCATTTTAGCATTATTATTATTATTATGTATTACATTTATATACCACCCCATAGCCGAAGCTCTCTGGGCGGTTTACAAAAATTAAAAGATTGAACACTAAAAAGACAATATACAAAATTTTAAACCATAAACATAAAACAGATGACATTTAAAACATTTTAAACTGTTAAGCCTGGCCACAAAGTCAGTTAAAACCTCAACTTACGCTGTTAAAATGCCTGGGAGAAAAGTTTTGACCTGGCGCCGAAAAGACAACAGTGTTGGCGCCAGGCAGGCCTCATCGAGATCATTCCATAATTGGGGGACCACCACAGAGAAGGCCCTCTCCCTTGTTGCCGTCCTCCGAGCTTCCCTCGAAGTAGGCACCCGGAGGAGGACCTTTGATGTTGAACATAGTGTTCGGGTAGGTTCATGTTGGGAAAGGCGTTCCATCAGGTATTGTGGTCCCAAACCGTGTAAGGCTTTATAGGTTAAAACCAGCACCTTGAATCGGGCTCGGAAACATACAGGTAGCCAATGCAAGCGGGCCAGAATCAGTCTTATATGTTCGAACCTTCTGGTCCCTGTTACCAATCTGGCCGCTGCATTTTGCACAAGCTGCAGCTTCCGAACCGTCTTCAAATGCAGCCCCATGTAGAACGCATTGCAGTAATCTATCTTGGAGGTAGGGGCGTAGCTGGACCACCAGTCAAAGTTGGTAGAAAAGCTGGAAAAATTAATCGTATCATTATGGAGAGGAGAAAGTGGCATTTTCTCCTCAGAACTAATGAGGCAGGCAGTTTAAGAAGGGATCAACTCCCCAACCCTTGAACGAAATTGGTAAAACAAATTGAGGTCTCCCTATTCTCAACAGCAAGGTTGGAGGCTTAGACTTCCCCTCATATATTTTCATAACTCAAAATAAAAATATAACTCCACACTCCCATCAGTTCAACCCCAAATCCCACCCTCCTAACCCCATTGGCTCACGATGATCCTTTTTCCTGTCCTTTGCTTCCCTCTATTGGCTACCTTCCTGTGTCACTCCAAGCTTGTCCCCCCTCTCTCTCCCCCTCCCCCCATCAACCCCACCCCTTCCAACCGCCGCGTTCTCTTTTTTCGTTGCAGCCGGCATCTCTTCTACACACGCTGTCCACGCGCCGGCTGCCGCCCTCGGATTGGTCGGCTGGATTGTAAACACGGCGAGGCGGCCAATGGGAGCGTTGTTCACGAGGACAGCACGAGGGGACACGAGCCGGCCGCATGGAGCAGCCTGAGATCAACAACGTAAAGGAGGGGGAGGTGGGCGTGGGCCCGAGTATAAAAGCGCCGCATCCGGATGACGAGTTAATTGCCAGAGAAGCGAGGAGAGGAGAGGAGGTGGAGAGCATTGCTCCCTAGGGCAGAACAAAAGACACTGATAAATTTGGCAAACCTTGGGCAGGCATTCCTCTTTTTCTTATTGTCATTTAACCCTAATAAGCAATTGGATTTCCCCCCTTCAAATATTCCACTTGAGGGACAAATTCCTACCTAGGCGTGTTCAGCCTTTGGAGTTTGGACAAGCTGAGACACTGAGCACCCTTACTCGTCTGCCCAGTGAGGTTTTTTGTGTGTGGCCACCATGGTGATGTTCAAGAAAATCAAGAGCTTTGCGCTGGTCTTCAGCGAGGCTGACAAAGTCTACACCAGCGGGGAGAGCGTGGCCGGCCACGTCGAGGTAGAAGTGGCCGAAGTCACCAAGGTCACCACCGTCAAGATCCTGGCTCGCGGGGTGGCCAAAGTCCTGTGGATCAAAGGGCCGCAGCAGTGCAAGCAGGTGATGGAATACCTCCGCTGCGAAGAAGTTCTCACCCCAGAGGACCATCCCGTAGGTGAGTATCGCAGCCTGTCTGCCCCTGGGGCTTTTTGTCTACCTGCGTTTCTAGGTTTGGAAAGCCCTCAAGCTCGCAACGACAACAAAACGAAATATCGAAAGCTGTGCCAGGGAACGCAAATAGCCAAGGAATAGCAAAATTGCAGCCTGATCTTTTGCATGATTGTTTTGGAAGCAAAGCTCAGGGGGGGTACTTTGGAGTAAGCATGCATAGGATTGACGCTTTGGGGTTAAATTTCGAAATGAATGGGATTTTAGTATGTCTTGATTACCTTAAGTCCCATGGGTCTAACTCATAAGAAGGATTTAAGTTGGGTTCCAACCCTTGGTTTTTGACTCCGGGACTTGTTTCCTTATATGATCCAGAGTGGAATCTTGTTGAACAAAATGGACCTGGCTCTAAAAGTTTGCTTTTGTTAACCAGGAAGATGGGGTTGGCAAGTTACTGTACTGGGTAGAATTTGTGCATCGTGTTGATTTTATGTTGTGTGAGCTCTCTCCCTAGGCTGGGGTGTTACGGTCGTTTAATATAAGAAGCCTGTAGTATAGACAGAAATGGGATGGAAATAGAAGTCTATTCCTTTCAAAGACGCCTAAAACTTGCCTCCCAATCTTGTGTAGTTTGAAATTAAGAAAAAAACAAAACCCATGAACTCAAAGGAACTTAATTCCCAAGTAAGTGCTTCTAGGGTTGCAACCTTGATCTAGATGCAAGCGCTCAGCATCAAAGAGGTGCCTGCTAGGATTTTAAGTCCTGGGAATCCAAAATGAAGCAGAATTGCTGATGATCTTGGGTGAATAATGATCAACTGCCTCTTCCAAGTATTGAGTAGTTCTCTTGCTAAACAAACCTCCAAAGAAAGGCATAGGTACAGTATGTCCCAGCAACCACTCCGCAGAGAATTGGCGAGCTGGGACATCTTGCAATTGATGTATTAATAGGTAGCGATTTCCTAGTAGTAGAGGGAGTCCCCCTATTCTCACTCTACATGAGAAGCATAGCTGTTGAACAGTGGCTGAAGATCAGCGCTAGTGACGAGCGCTGGGGAGATACGAAATTCTCCATACATTGCTGGCTTTTGTAAGCCGTCCGCTGGGTTTTTACTGGGCAGGCACACAGACAATGACAATGCAAATCTTTGGAAGTGTTGAAGCTTTAATTTCATGTATTTGCCAACAGTGTTGAGAGAGCATGAGAAAAGCAGTATTTGAATGCTGCCTAGTTATTAAAAAGATAATCTTTAAGTTATCTTAACTTTTGAAAGTCAATTGGTCTTTCAAGAGTGGCAGCCTTGTTCCTATATTGTGTGATTTTAGGTACTTAAGTTTGTTTGTTTTTTAATGACACTCTATAAGCCTGATTTTCTTTCTTTCTTGTGTTTTCCTAGATGAAGATGGTTCTATGATCCTGAGACCAGGAAACATCTACAAATACAAATTTGAATTCAAGCTGCCTCAAGGGTAGGTATTGGCCAAAGATGGCCACTAAAATATAGTATAAAAATACCAATATTGGTTGTTGCTTTCCTGCCTTCATGCGTCTAATAAACAATTTTGTTCTTTCAGACCCCTTGGTACTACTTTCAAGGGCAAGTATGGCTGCGTTGATTATTGGGTGAAGGCTTTCTTGGATCGCCCAACCTTTCCGACTCAAGAGCTAAAAAAGCGCTTTGAGGTCATGGATCAGATTGACGTCAATACTCCAGATCTTCAGGTAATTATCATTGGGAGTTGTTCTTTGGTCTGTCTGGACTATTGTACATCAACAGCTTGGGCAGATTTAGTGTCGCAGCATCTCCTTACTAGGCTTTGCTGCAGAATACCGAACTTCAAACACTTCAGTACTTTTGTTTTCTGTAGTTGTTCGTTGTTTGTTCAGAATTCTCACAGACTCCTGCCTCCGTTCACCTTCACCCTGAAATTAACAGTCTGTATCTAAGCATCTCATTTAACATCTGTTGAAATGCTTGTGGAGAATTAGTTATATATTAAGCTCTAAATGAGTGGTGAAAGAATAAACGACCATAAAGGGAATAACACTTTAGAACCGAATCCATGTCTCCATTCTTTTTTGTATGTGGAACCACATCTCATTGTGCTTTTTCTTTTTTTGCAGTTGCCTGTCTCTGCTAAGAAGGAAAAAAAAGTGTCCTGTATGTTCATTCCTGATGGGCACGTGTCTGTTAGCGCCAGGATTGACCGCAAAGGCTTCTGTGAAGGTGAGACCTGGCTCCTTTCCTTTTGGGGAGCTTATTTGTAACTTCTAGTCATTCCTGCAATCCAAGCATAACTCAAGGGCTGCAGATTGTAGAAGATAAAAGGAACTGGGATGTGGTTCAAGCAATTAATGGGAAACTTGGACACGCTCAGAGTACCTTAATGCAGGAAAGTCCTCTTTATTCTAAAATGGCACCCAAAGAGATCTCGAGGATGTCCTGCTCTAGCAACTAAGATTTAAAGTTCTTCTGCAACTAAGCTTTTCCCCCCAACTCTCTTCCAGGTGATGACATCTGCATCAATGCTGATTTTGAGAACACCTGCTCCCGGATTGTGGTGCCCAAGGCAGCCATTGTCTCCAAGCACACCTACCTGGCCAATGGGCAAACCAAGGTCTTCTCCCAGAAACTCTCCTGTGTCAGAGGCAATCACATCATCTCTGGCATGTCTGAGTCATGGCGTGGCAAGACCCTACGGGTCAAGAAGATCAAACCATCCATTCTAGGCTGCCACATCCTACGTGTAGAGTACTTCCTTCAGGTGAGAAATCTTGAGGACAAGGCAATGCCTGTCTTGATTGTGCTTGACTTCTGAGTGGTGGGGATGGAGGGGAACCCTGAAGAACTCCATCCATAATAAAATAGCTCAGCCTGAGTTGGGTATTGTTAATCCTTATTAAATCAAAGTATGGAGGCCAGGTCTCAGCCTGAAACCCTTTAAAATTGCCTCTCCCGTGTCATTGGGAGTTATCACAATTGGCTGAAATTTTCTGAGAGATGTCTTGCATTTATTAAAAGCTGCTTCCAACTTCTGAAATCCAACTCTGCAAACACGAGGTGTTCTCCATCCCCACTGCAAAAGGGTTGTTAGAGATGTGCAGGCAGGCCAGTGTTTCATCAAAATGACATCTCAACATGTATCTTTATGTTCTTGCAGATCTACGTCAGCGTCCCGGGTTCCAAGAAGATCATCTTGGAGCTGCCTCTCGTCATTGGCAGCAAGTCCTCCAGCATCGGCAGCCGCAGCTCCAGCATGGCTAGCCAGACTAGTTCTGAGATGAGCTGGGTGGACCTCAATATGCCTGGTACCCCAGAAGGTGAGCAGAGCCCTCTGCTGTTTTCAGGAAACATAGCCCTCTAGATCTGGAGTAGAGGAATTCCTCCTCCGCGTGGGGAGAATGGCACAGGTGGAGGTCCTCCAACCTGGGTTCCTTGAAGTGCCCACAACCTTTGCTTTTGCAAATAACTTATTGGGGTGTCTGTTTGAGTCCGGGAATGCCAGCAATTCCTCTCGCAAACAGCATCAAGTATATCCCCTAAGGAACTTGAAGGCCTGTCACTGATGCCCCAGGGTACTTTGAGGCCTACTGGTCCAGTTCTTTTTCTAGGTACAGGATGCATTTCACCTGAATAATAAGTTCCACTCTTTTCAAACTCTCTTGGACTAACCTGTATCTCTTGTCTTCCCCCATATAGCACCTCCATGCTACCTGGACATTGTCCATGAAGACCACCGTCTGGAAAGTCCCACTACTCCTCTCCTAGATGAGCTGGACAACTCCTTTGACAGCCCTATCTTCATGTATGCTCCCGAGTTCAAGTTCATGCCTCCACCCACCTACACAGAGGTGAGACTTCCTGATTTTGTTTTAGAGTGAAATGCAACTGCAGCTCATGCTGTTTGCTCACTAGGGCTAGGTCCAATGAGAAAATCGCTCCTTTCTAGCTGGAAAACCAGACTCTGTTTTTTAGTTTGCAGCATAATCACTCTTGATTGGCTACACCTCCTGATTATCTTAGGCTATGTAGATAAAGGAAATCTGATCATACTGAGTCAGGACTCAGTGCCCCAAATTGTACTACTTCTAATATTGCAAGGGGAACCCCTTACTGGAGGTGGTGAAATGAAAGTCCCTTCAAATTCTATTTGCAAGTGATAAGAATTTAAACGAGAGAAAAGGTAATGTGGGAGAGGACATGAAGAGAAGTGTAAAACAAGCTCTGTAAATACAGTTGCAGCTTGAGTTAAGGAGAGACTGTGTGTACTATCCTTAACGTCTGCTTGCATAGTGCTCAGTCTGAAGGGGAATTGATCCGATTTAAAAGCTCGAGCCTCCATTTCACACGCCCGACTTTGTTTTTCCATTTTCCAGGTGGATCCTTGCACTGCCAACAACAACGTCCAGTGAGGGACCAACCAAAGAAGCAACTTTATGCAGTTGTCATTTTCTCCAGTTTTTCCTGGACCTTTAATAATTGCACTTGCAGAGATTATGCACCAGGCAGAAAATCCCTGATGGAAAAAAGGGAAGGAAGATCTCATGGTGTCAAGGCTTCTTGTGTAAGGAGCTGAACTGAATGGCCTCTTTAATGCCTCAGTCGACATACTTGGCACAGGCCAAGAAAGAAGCTAAAGGGGTCAGTTTTGGGCCTGAGCTTTGGCCTCTCCACCAAAGCCTTCCCCACAAACCAACAGGTGCTGAAATAAAACTTTGAACATGAAACGGGGGGGTAAGAGGCAGACAGGCATGAACACTCTTAGGGAAAACGCTTGGCGTTCCTTTGGGGCAAGGAGAGGCTTGGAAGAAATACTACTGAATATCAAAACATGGCCGTCACAGTGCCATGGATATGTCGGTGATATTTTGTGTTGGAAATCAAAAAAGTGTTTCAAATGTTGTGATTTGGATACAAGGGGGGTTGTCTGAAGATTTCAATAGGGAAAACAAGCTTTTTAGCAGTTTATATTTGTGTTTTTCCAAGTAAGTTTTTCTCAGACTATAAAACCTAACACCTTAATCTTGAGGACAGTAAGAAGAATGTGTAGAGGAAGTTGCTATAACAACACTTATAGGTATTACTGGAGATGCTGGATGGGTTTTTCTCATCAGCAGTAGGTGAAGAAAGGAAGAGGTGAAAATAGAAATGCGTAGCAGGTGACGAAAGTTTTAGGTGGCAATAAACACTCCAAAGGGAGAATAACTCCGACTTTTCAATAAGCAATGAATTTGTTTCCGTATGTTTGTTTCTGTATTGTTGGATGCGTAACTCAAGACACTGCTTTAGAAGTGTAGCTCTAAAAACAAGTTCCTTTAAAGTGTTGTAACAGTCTGTTTTTGTAGCATTTGATTTCTGTTTTTCTCCAAAGTGTGCAAGGAAGAGAAGAAGAAAAAAATCACTATGCCTATTTGCTTATCTGTTGCTGTTATGTGGATAAACCAGTGTTGATATTTTGGGGTATGGGGCAGGTTGTTTGCCTTGAATGGTGCAAGGGCAAGACTTGTGGCCTTTGAGTGGGGAAAACACTCCCCGTCCTCCCCCCCCCCACGCTGATACATTTATCCAGCATTCCCTTGCTTCTTTCGAATCAAAAGCCCAGCAATATCTAGAAGACCAATTTTACTTTTCCAAACTCTGCCAAACAGCTTTGTATTTCCTAACAAAGCTGACACATTGAGCCACAGCCATAGCTTTTCACATTAAACCACATTGGGAAGCATTCTATTTCTAGGCTGCTATTCTGCCACCCCATGTTCTCCAGCAAATAACGTGGTTTATCCCCCACTGACAGGAAAAATGCACTTTCTTAATAGCACTGCATATCCAAAGTGTTAAATGACCCCAAGTTTTGTCGCAAAAAATATTTTGTTGGTCACAAATTTGGGTGTACTGAACTTTTTTCTACTGTGTGTTTGCGTTTTCATGTTTTGAGATTTTTGTATTGGTTTAAAACTTAATTGTGTTTTGTACTATTATAAGCCTCCTTTTGGGGCAACATTTATAATAAATGTTCAAAATTCCAATGTCAGTTTCTTACTTTCTGTTCAGGCTGGGGATGGGTAAGTGGTTGGGGAGGGGATCTGTGTTCGTCCCCACCCTCAAATTCTGCACTTAATTAGGCAAATATCAATGGGTTCCCATACGTACTTAATTTATACAATTCATAACATAGGAATTGGGGAGAACAGGGTAGTAGAAGGGAGTTGGGATTCATGGGTGGAAGGAACAAATACTGAAAACTTTCGAAGTACAGAACCCATCTGAAGTTAAAGTGTTTTAAGCAGACCTGGATAAGAAACATGAGCAACAGAACTCCACCTGACTGTACGTTAAAGGCTTTTGTGAAAAGCATTTGTACTGCTACCAAGCCACTGGCATAGGGAGACCCAGGTTCAAGCCCCTGTTTGTCTGTAAAGCTCAGGGGGTGACTTTGGGCTTCTCTCTTTCTGCCTAACCTTTTTCACAGGCTTGTGAGGATAAAGAGGGATGTAACCCTAAGCACTGCCGTGAGCTTGGAGGAAGAGTAGGATGGATGAAAAAAAAGTGCCTGACAACATGAAAGGCCTGTTTCTCTCACACACCAAAAGCATCTGTACTGTGAGGGCACCTTTAAATCCAAATGATAAGGATTATGAGGTGAGAATCATGATGTGCTCTGAGGCCATTTGTCACGCAGGGCCATGTACGACTTGATGTTCTTATGGGCCCCTCTTGGGTTCAACCTTGTCTATTGCCTGCGCATCCCAAAGAATCCGCCTAGTGAGTTTAGAAATGGATTGATCTTGACCACCAGACAGCCAATCCAGAGCTCTCTATTGGGCCGAAGCTTACCCAAAGGCAGCATGAAATCCCATGCCCTTGCAAAACCCCCCAACTAATCAGTCTCTTTTTTTTAACACAATGAGGGTGGGGTGGGGTAGTGCAACAGCTTATGGTGGTCTTCTCTGTGGGATGTGTGTGTGTGACATAGCACTCTTCCAGCTTGCCCCATCCCTAGAAGAGTGGTGTTTGGTGCAGCTGGTGGGCATTAGAACCTGGTTCTTCTAGGCCAGGCCCCACATCAAGCACTAGCTGTGTGCTCAAAGTACTTTTTCATTTTTCAAACCCTTGAGCAAAGCAAGGCTGCTAGGCTGACACAGCCATTTCGTTTTCCATACAAATGCCCCAGAAAAGGCAGCGGCTGTTTCCATTCAATGAGCCATATGCGATTTCAATTTCACGGGTTGCATTAATAGCATGGGGGACTCAGCTTGCCTTTGGTTTAAGTGTGTGTGTGTGTGTGTGTGTTTAAAAAAAAGGGGGGGAGCCCAGGCCCTCTGCATATTTCATAGATTAAGAATGCCCCTGCCTTTCCACCACCTGATGGGTTTGCGATATATGCCCTATTTATATTATATTGAATTACATTTCGAAGGGGGTGATTTGTGAATGAGGATAACTGTAGAGATTTTAGAGCAGGATCTGCATCATCTGGGTGGGAAATTAATGGGCAAATTAAAGCAATTTGGGTGCTTAGTGGGGTGAAAAGGTACTGAAAAACTTATTTGAGGTTACTTGGATAGGGAATGAATCGGCTTTGCTTCCTGTGAAATGTACATTTTAACTATCATCGCAAATACTTACGCACATTTGATGCAAATATTGTCTATGGCCCAGGATCTTTTAAGACCCTAACAACAAGGCCCTCTTCACATTCTCAAGAGCCCTGGCCCCATCCACACACTGTGATTGCAACATGGTGAGCCTCATACATATCGAGCTCTTGGGGCACAGATCTACTAGAAGAGATGTGGGTGACCGTTAGTGGAGAGTTCGTTCTTTCTGCCTGAGTACCTGTGTGTTTTGGACAAAGAAGCAGAACAGAAACTTCCCCTTTGGCTTCAGTAAGACCCCTGTCCTTGAGCTGAGAAGGGGAAACTGTGTTATATAGAGTCAAGAACATTGATCCATCCAGCCCAGTAATGCTTTTCCAGTTGGCAGCAAGTCATAGAATCACAGAATCCAAGGGTTGGAAAGGGCCATTTAAGGCATCCCTGAAAAATGGCTGTCCAACTGTCCAACATCTTGATAGAATCATAGAATAATAGAGTTGGAAGGGGGCTATAGGTCATCGAGTCCATCCCCAGTCCAAGAGGGTCTTTCCTCTTAAGGCCCTTTAGGATCTTCTGCAGATACTCTACCTACGGGCTCCGGTCAACATACACTCACATCCTCATGCTGTTCTTCAAGAAACAAATTAGTGCTCCATTTACCTCCTGCTCTGGCTGCTGATCTCCATTGTCTTGGGCAGAGTCTAGCTAGAGTGACCAGATACAAAAAAGGGCAGGGCTCCTGCAGCTTTAACTGTTGTGATGAAGGGGGGATTTCACCTGGTGCTGCATGCATACAAATTACACCTACTGAAATTCCTCTTTCAATACAACTGTTAAAGATACAGGAGCCCTGTCCTCCTTTCCATATGGCCACCAGATATAATACTAGAACCCAGTGGGGTCATCCCATGAAGATGACTGGCGGGAGATTCAGGACAGATAAAAGGGAGGTACTTCTTCACACAAGCAATTTGTAGAGCTTTGAACAAGGATCTGACTAATTTGTGGAGGAAATGACTATCAATGGCTACTTGTCCTGATGGCTATCTGTTGCCTCCTACAGTATCAGAGGCAGCATGCCTATACAATTGCGTGTATGTATGTGTGTGTGTGGGGGGGAGTGGTTGCTTTTGCACTCATGTCCTGTGTATCCCATTGGGCAAATGTGGAACAGAATGCTGGATTAGACAGGTCTTTGGCTTGATGCAGGAGGGCTCTCTCCTTATGTTCCTAACTTGGTGCCAAAATGACAGCAATGTCAGAACATGTGAAAGCAGTGAATCCGACCTTTGTCCCATCTGGCCCAGCATTGTCTAAGTTGACTGGGCAATGGCTCCCCAAGGAGAGACATCTTTCCTGGCCTTACCTAGAGATACTGGGATCAAACGTCGGGCCAGCTGCATGCAAAAGCATGTAACAAATGTGTTCCTTTTTGCATTCTAACACCTCTGTATTTATTCGGCCTTCATTCTTTCACCCAGTCCCCTATTCACAAACACACGCTACAAACCACTGTACATACACTCCTCATACAAGATGCATCCGACTGTCTCACAAACACATCTAGCCATTTGGGACCCTAGCCAGGAGAGGCAAGCTTTCAGGTTTAACAGGACTCTACATCAGGAAGGGAGGCATTAAATAATTCTGTGAAAGCACACAGCTTTCCACACTAAACTAAAGCAGCAAAAGATGTCGTCTTTATGCTTCTCCTGTCCTTTGGAAGCAATGTCAGCAGCTGCTATTATTAACTGATTCACTCACTGGACTCCCATCAAAGGGGGAAAGTAAATAAAAGGGGGAGATAATTATCTCAGCCCAGGCCTGTCAAGCACATTATGGGCAAGGTAACAAGGGAAACGCAAACACTCTAATCGCAAAGCTGCCCCAGATAAGGCAGGAGAAATCTTGCCATCGGAGCAGAGGGCAACAAGCTGTAATCAAATAGCAGGGGAGAGATCTAGCAATGTTGCTCTAATAGCAAAGGAGGGCTGAGGCTGAGCAGGGGGAGGCTAGAGGAGGCACCACATGCAATGGAGAGATAAGGAGAAAGTTGCGGCAAACACGGTTTTGTCTGTCTCCACTGCCAGCCACATCTGTGCCCAGAACAGCCACGTTGCAGCTGAGGTTCATAGAATCATAGAATAGTAGCTGCTTGGAACAGCCCAGGTTCTGAAAAGCCCATGAAATTAGCTTACTTGATGCTCAGCACTTCGCAAGACAGCACTGCTCCTTTGCAAACCTGGCGTGGCTTGTCAAGGGGCTGAGCTACATTATGAAGTGCTCCTCCACTGCACACAGATCAGCCTGAACAAGCCCGACGCCAGGACTGCCACCACAAGCAAAGAGCAGGCGTGTCACAAAACAGGGGCCAAAATGGCAAACTATGGCTCTGGCTGAAGAAAATAAGCCCAATCACAAATAGAATTATACAAATCAAACAAAAGCAAAACACTCCCCTCATCCCCTACCCCGGTCCATAGGCAGCAGACATTGGAAGATCCATGTCTTGAGTTGTTGAAGGAAAGAGTGCTTCTGAGCCTGTGCAAAGGACTTCCCCAGACCACCGAATAAGGATAAGGATTTACCAGGCATTATATTATGGCCAATGGCCATGCTGGCAGTGGATGATGGGGGTTGTAGTCCAACACATCTGTTTATCTTTTATTTTATTTGTGCCCCTCCTTTTTGCCAAAAACAGCACTCAAGGAGACTACCGCGTGTCAAGGTGGCGGCGGCTCTATTATGTCATTGTAAGGAAAGACTTCCAAGTTCAAGAATATAACTTCCAGGTAGTGTTATGCCATAGCACCTCTCCCTCTTTCTGAGTCTTCTCCTAGATGCTTAGTGCTCTGAGGTATAATGCCTCTGATCGGGGAGGTTTCATTTGATATCATGGCTAATATCTGTCGATCTGTCCTTAGCTCTTTTCCTACCTTTTCCTCCAAACCCCTTTAAAAACCTGGACCAGTAGCTCTCACTGTAATTCCACAACTGTGCCTTGTAAAAAACAATGCTTCCTCTGATTTGTTCTCAACCCCCTTCCAATGAATTTCGTTTAATGTCCCAAACATTTCTTGATCTGACCTTGCTTTACATGGCCATTTGGGGGGGAAAGTATTTTCTTTGACTTGCAAACGAAGTGCCTCTACAGAGGTTATCGGTAATTGTTCCTTTGTTTTTCCCCCTTTCTCTCTCTCTCTTTTTAAACCAAAATGGAGTGTAAACGTAGTTCCTACCACCAGCATGTGGAACGAGGAGCAGCCTTGATGGACCTCGAGAAGCTGATCTTTGTACAACATGTTTTGAAGGGTTGTCCCTACCGCCGTTGGCATCTGATACCGTTGCTTAAGTTAGCAACCCAGCCTGCCCTGGGCCGGCCAAAAACGCTGATCCCCCTTTAGCCAGCAGGACAGGTGGGAAAAACACAGCCATGGCCTCAGCCAACCAGGCTAAAGGTGACACGGAGCATATGTGTGTGTGAATCGGAGGGAGAATTCAAAGATAATCTAAGGGGTCACCCTGACAGTGCCACACAGACTGCGGGCTCTCAGGTGGCGCCCCTGCAATGATTGATTGAGCAGAGCCACTTGAGCCCTGGGTTGGTGGAGCAGGGCGCAGATGAGGTTTCAACTCTAGAAGCAAATTCCCACATTCCCATCAGAAGGGGTCTAAAAAAGGAAATTGGTCAAGGGGTTCCGGTCTGCTTTAGCAGCCATTCCCTCTCATCAGAGAGCCCCCACATTCCAGCTCTGTGACATTGTGGGTGTGGAGAAATGATGGTAGTGGTACATCTAAGGGTTGGACCTCAGGGCTGAAGTCTAGGGCCTTGCAGCCTAGAGGGGCCCCGAATGAGAAGAACCCTGAGGCTGGATCAGACCAAGGGTCCATCTCCTCCAGCATTCTGTTCACACAGTGGCCAACCAGCTGCTGACCAGAAGCAGGACACAAGTGCAACAACAACACCCTTCTGCCCATGTTCCCCAGCAACTGGAGGCAGACTGCCTCTGATACTGGAGGTCGCACACAACCATCAGGACTAATAGGCATTGATAGTCGTCTCCTCCAGGAAGTTGTCTAACCCCTTTGAAACCCATCCAAATTAGTGGCCACCCAGACAGCAGCAGGTGATGGATGCTGGGATCCACTGGGGCCCATGTGGCCCCACCTCAGCATCTTAGGTCCCCTCCACAAGGATTCGCTTTTGCGCCTGGTTAAGTGATTATGCGCTTCATCGCTGAAGCGCATTTACGCCTAATACCTCTGCACGAGAGGCAGGCAGGGAGAGGGGAGGGGGGAGGGGGGAGGTAGGGCGGGCGGGCGGGCGCCTGTCTCTTTAAGGCAGATCCCTGCGAGTTGTTATGCTGGAGAGCGAAGGAACTGACGGGGCGATTGAATGAAACGGAGCAAGGGGGGGGGGGGAAACAGGGCAAGAAAAAGGGAAAAGGGAGCTGGAAGACGGAGAGCGAGAGGTCAGCGGGAGCCCGGTAGGAGCGGAGCCAGGAGCCGAGCGGGGGAGCCAGCAGCAGCAGCAGCAGCACTCGGGAGGCAGGGCGCCAGCTTCACATCCCGCCGCAAAATAAAACTTGCTATTTAACGCGCATTCGATAATGCGCACAATCGGAGGGATAGTGCGCCTCTACGCCCGATTTGCGCTCCCTCCTTGTAGAGGTAAAAAATTTTAAGCGCCTTGAAAGAGCTTTAAACCTCTCTTGTAGAGGCAGCCTTACTCTGAAAAGCACTTTATATTTAGGGGGCAGCCTGCCATGCATAGATAGATTTGCATACAGTACAGGCAGGTGACTCTGATGTCAATGGGGTGGTGAAATCGCTCTGGGTTTCCGTCAGAACCAACAGGAACTCTAAAGGAGCTGTCTAAGGTGCTGAACCTTTTGGGGGGGGGGTAGGTTTCTGCACCTTGGAGAGCTCATTTAGAGTTCCATCTTGTTCTGACTGGAACCCAGAATTGGATTCACAGCCCATCCAGAATTGGAGCCACCATCATCCACTGGTTGCAGATGCTCATTCTATTATATATATATATATATATATATATATATATATATATTCAGCAAAATGCTGCGTATTCTCAAGTAAATGTGTTTACAATCAGTGCAGCAAAATCAAACTCAATTTTATTCCTGAATAGTGCGTTGATGGAAGCGAACATAAAATGCAAAACTACACATGATCAGAGTATATCTTTCTTTTTAAAAATCAGGTTGGTAAATGATTGTGTGCTAATAGTTTTGATTATTGAGTCCAGCATCTAAACTTAGCTGGTTGCACCAATGAGCGGTGGTCATTGTTAGGTCTTAAGTAAGGCCCTTTCTGCACCATAAGAGTGTGGAGGGCTGAGATCAGGCAAACCCGAACGTAGTCTACATGTGCACTGAAGCTGCATGTAGAATGCGACGGCCCGGGCTTCTCCCTGGCCATCGCCAGTCGCAGCAGCCATTTATTTCCCCCAAGGATCCATGGTAGAGCGCACAAGTGCTCCTCCGCAAAAGTGAGTATTAAAAACAAACAAACCCGTGCGTGATCCAGCCCCCCTCCCCACCACCATCCTGGGGATGGCGATTCTGCTTCCCCTGTCTCCTGATGGCCACGGAGCTGCATGGTGCGGCTCCGTGGCCATCAGTCCTGCTGCGTTTACTCGTGAGTAAGCATGGCAGTACTGGGGCTGGAGGCCACATTCTTCCGTGGTCTGGGACTGTGGAAGAATTGAGATTTATCTGGTTCCAAGGAACCAGGAGAAATCCCGTGCCCGCCCCTCCCAGCCCCGCTACTCCCTGTGAGTCATGTGGCCGCACAAGGAGCAGCCGGGGGTCCATCCCGGGCAAACTGCCTGGTGTGGAAAGGGCCTAAGAATGTATCATTTATACTTGTTAGGTGGGAAAATGTGATCAAAATTGTGTGAGGATTTGAGCACCTTCCCTATGAGGAAAAGTTACGATGCCTAAAAAAAGACAACAAAGGGCACAATCCAGTGCAGAAACAAACTTCTACAACTCCCAGCATTCCCCAGTCAGCTATGGGGAGTGCTGGGAGCTGTAGGACTCCCTGTAGAACTACATAAGCATTGGATTGTGCCTTAAGAGGAGGCTACGAGAAAGATATCTTAAAATGAGGCCTGTTTGGGCATTATTAAACCCATTTACCTCCACACAGGAACAGCACTGCATACCTTTCCATATCTGGTTCTTTAAGGTGTTGTTTTGGGGTGGGGCGCATAGGGTCTCTTACCCCCATGATTACTTTTGGCCTTTTTCTAACAGGCCAAGACAGGTGAGAGGCAGGTGAAGAAGCAGGTTGCAACCGAGGAGGAGCAACTCCAGGGGCTCTGCTCAGTGGTACCCCGCTGGGGTGTGGGTCGTTGGCAGGTGCCCAGCCAGGCCTCCCCTTTTGCCAGCCCTACAGCTACCTGCACTTTTTAGCAGTATCCTGAAATCCAGTAATATTTGGCACCCTGCCTTTCTCCAGACCCATCTTGGCCCTTCCGGATACCTGGCACGGCCCCCAAGCCATTGGTGAGGAGCTCAAGAGAACAGCAAGAGGTGCACTAGGTAAAAAAGATCCACAGGTGCCCTCATTGGCTGGAGGGGAGACAAACTGTCCCACAGGTCGCTCATCCACCAGGTTATGCAGCTCAGTTCTGCTGAGCCCTGTGTGGGTTGCAATCCAAGCCGGCAGGATTGTGTACCAGTCTAAAGAACAGTGCTCCAAGCCAATTGCACTCGAAGGAGAGAGTCTTAACTAAGCGACCACTATAAAATTACATAAGACTCATGTTCCTGTCCAGGCTCTAAAAAAATGAACCCGAGCAAGGGTTCAGCAAGCCGTATCACGCTATGATAGAGAAAAGCATTGAGAGTGAAAAGAACAGTAAAGGCCAAACATTGATGCAATCTTTATATATCCCTCTTCAAACCCCTGTTTTTCGTGAAGGCTTTGGCACAATCCCCGAATTCCTATGTCCTACTGTAACTCATCCTAAGTCTAAGAACTTGAAAGTGAAACAACCGTGCCTGGCTTCCCCGTCTACTACTGCAGCCTTCTCTTCCCTCCCCTTCTTCTGTGCTGGTGTTTTTCCTGTGCTGAATTTTAGACTGTAGCCTCCTTGGGGCAGCAACCTGACCTCTTTTACTCTGTAAAGCACCATGCATCTTAATGAATATCTCTATGAGCCTGTTCAGATGACATGCCAAGCCACGGTGGTTAAGCATTTTCAGCCAAACATTATGGCTTAAGGTGTCATGTGAACCATTCCTAAACATGGTGGCTACATAACCACGGTTTAAACACGCTCACTAACCAATTGCTGCAACAGGATTAGCAACATACTAAATGGCTTATCTCACTTCCTATCTCACTTTCTGGATGTATCCATGATACATATAGGAGTACATAGAAAAGGGGATTATGGCATGGAAATTATGGGAAAGAATTGGGACTACATGTATTAGTCAACATTATCAGTAATGGGCTGGATGAAGGCCAATAAACTGAAGCTGAATCCTGGGAAGATGGAAGCCCTGTGGGTGAGTGGTTTCTGAGTCCAGGAGATAGGCTCACTGCCTGTTCTGGATGGGGTTGCACTCCCCCAGCCCATTGCATGTTTCAGAATGGCTGTAGACAAAGCCTTTATTAATGGCAGAAATGAGCAACTTCATTGGAATGGTACAATCTGGACTGAGTGACTGGTAGCTGATATGGAAAGAGGATCTGTGATGAATCACTGTAAAATTGGTCTCCTTTTCAGTTTCCTGGAATAGAGCTATGAACCTCCTCATTTAGAGGATCATATGATTAATTGCTTTGGATCATGAGCCTCCAAAGACAGGAACAAGCCACTCTGTCTATATGCCCTATATACCGCATGGTGGCTGCGCAGTGGTGCTGCATTGGTAATACGACGCAACCACCAACTCGCAGCCACCATTGGGCTTTTCCCCAAAGCTGCGCATTTAAAAAGTCGGGGACTTACCATGACTTTTTTGCTTTGCTGCAAGGTCATCATCATATTTCTTCATCTGTCAGTGGTGACCTTGATTTGGCTTCAGGCTGGGGGTGTGCTGGGGGGCAGATCATGACTTCTTATAGGTAGCTGGAAGCACAGGAAGGCCAGGCAGAGGGCAGGGGGCAAACTCAGTGAGTCGAATGGCCACCGGAAAGCCCGCACTTTCTCCTTCCGTGGGGACTAACTTTTCCCACCCTGCAGGGTTTTAAGTAAATGTGGGGCTGAAGCGGCGCCGTGAAGACACCCGCCAGGAGGTAGGGTCGGATACAAATCCATCAATCATACAAATAATTCGTTCTGTTTGGGTGTGTATTTTGTTTATTTTTATAATAAAAGAAAATGTGGGGAGGGGGGAGATAGCCATGAATCCAATTCACGAGACACAAGAAGAGCTCTCATGGATCAGACCAAGGTCCATCTCGTCTAGCACTCTGCTCACACCGTGGCCAACCAGCTGTTGACCAGGAACCCACAAACAGAACACAAGTGCAACAGCACCCTCTCAGCCATGTTCCCCAGCACAATGTTGGGACAGTTCTGCCAACATAGAACTCACCACCCCCACCAAAATGGTAGGGCCGGCCCTAGACATTTTGCTGCCTGAGATGAAGAACATGTACATTCCGTGTACAAAGTCAGCTGGACTGGCAATGGGGTCTTAACTGGGATGGGACTGCATCCTCCACTGCACCAGAAGGCAGAAGTTTAGCTTAGGGGGCTCCGAGCAGTAGGACTGTGCAAGCCTCGAGCCTCGGACTTCTGAATCTGAAGCCCGGGGGCCGTTTTATGATGGATCCGTCATAAAATCACCTCCGAGCTTCAGATTCAGAAGTCCGAGGCCCGAGGTTTGCAAGTCCTACCGAGCAGGCTATGTGGAACAGAGCTCTCTACTCCAACACCTTGCTGCCACTTCGCAGCATCTGCTGCCTGAGGCTACTGGCTCACTCTGCCTAATGGTAGGGCCGTCCCTATGGAATGGTGCCAGAAACCATCGGGGCATCAAGAAGAGTCCTTCTACACCAGAAGTGTTGAACTCAAATGTGTTACAAGGCCAGGTTGCCTTCACTGGACATGAAACACACACACACACCAATGTCCACAAATCCTTTTGAAAGGAGCACATACATGAACGCAGCAATGAACGTCCTAGTACAGAACAGTTTCAGGTCTATTTAGTTTCATATTGGAGTTATCAGCAAACTTCCCCCATATCCAAGAGAGATGGTAAACAGCCGACCCCTCTTCCCTGCATGAACGATTGGCGCCTGAAAAAAACACGCGACTCAAGGTCAGGCGCTGCAAGGCACTCTGGGCCAGGAGAACCATACCTGCTATTACCTTCATGTGATTCACTTCCAACCTTGATGACTGAAATAAACATAATCACAAAGGCAAACAAAGGATGGACAAGAAATCAGTGGGATTTTCCAGTAAAAGATTAATCTGAAACTACATGATAGAATTCCAGCTGCCTCCCCCTCCTCCTCACCTTGCCCTGCCCTGAACCGCCAATATATTTTGTTGAGGAACACCTGCCAAAGATTTCTACACAACAGCAAACTGGAATCCTGAGCTCACCCCTTGAGCCTGTTTCCAATGTCACCAATATACTTCTGAGCAGTCTGTCCCACATCACTGGTTGGCCTTACAAAACCCCAAACCCCTCATCCAAGCAATTCTGAATTCTGAGACCCATGTAAATGCAGAGATTTTGTAATTTCTTCGTTTACATTATATATTCTGCATTAAAACAACAACATGTTGCATATATATATATATATATATATATATCCCCCTAAGGTGCTTTATAGGACATTAATACTACTCCAGAACACTAGAAATCTATCCCTCCAGCCGCTAAACCCATACCCTTTCAAGCATATCTTCTCAGCCATAAAGGCTAGTACCTTGCCCAGTTTATATAAAATAAAAGCTGAGATTCTGAGGACGATAGATCCTGCACCCACCACTATGTTCCTCCCTCCCCCACAGAAAAACAGGATAAAAACATCCCCCCCAAAAAAGAGCCATAAATCATATAACTGGAATGAGAGGCGGATGAGGTCTGGTTTCTAGATGTGCCCAGCCCCAACACACCTCCTTTTGGAGTTTAAGCGATGATTGCATTCCCCAAAAAAGGTTCAGGAATATTTAGGTGCTCCCTCCTCAGAGTGATCCAGGTCCTCCCCAGCTAGATTCAGAGTGGATATTTCTGAACCTTGATCACTGGGTATACCGGAGCTGCTCACAATCCAGAGATGGCTGTTGATGCATACCCAGGGGATTTTTATTCTATACACACAGAGAGATTTATAACCAGAGGAGTTTTTCCCCCCTTGGAAGTTGTTTACTACCACAGAGGCAGAAAGGAGATGCGATGAGTATAAGAGGAGGCCATGACCCCACCAACTCAGTACCCAACAAGGAGATGGAGTTAGACCTCAAAAATAGGGTGACCCTATGGAAAGGAGGACAGGGCTCCTGTATCTTTAACAGTTGCATAGAAAAGGGAATTTCAGCAGGTGTCATTGGTATGTATGAAGCACTTGGTGAAATTCCCTCTTCATCACAACAGTTCAAGCTGCATGAGCCCTGCCATCTTTTGTACCTGGTCAAGAGAATTTCACCAGGCATAAAAATGAGACCTGGTTAAATTTCCTTTTCTGTTACAGCTGTTAAAGATACAGGAGCCCTGCCCTCCTTTCCATATTGTCACCCTACAAGAAGCAAAAATCACAATGGGGTGCTTGCAAGATCCTGGCCTGCAGCTTTAGCAGCTGAAGGCAAAAATGGGCTTGAATTGAATTAGGGGATCATCAAGGCATAAAACTTCTCTCTCTCTCTCTCTCTCTCACACACACACACACACACACACACACACAAAAGCTCAGTCCCAGAATAGGAGCTGTAATGCCAGATTGCTCCGGAGAGAGGAAACTTAGACTGAGGAGAATGGAAAAATTGTATTTGTCAGCACAGTTGATTTAATGAGAACAACTTCTTACTCTCCAACTGTCCCTGTTTATCAGCCTGTATTTTCTGGCTTCTGTCCCTGCTGTAACACTTTCCCTATTTTGGCTTATTGCGGGGAGAAGGAATTCCACAGAGTTCAATGGGACCTAATTCCAGAGGCAGTATTTGCATAAATGGTGGGCATTTTCTATACTCTGGGTTGAAAATGACATAAGGCAAATGATGCCTCCTGTTTGATCCAAGGCCACAATCCTGTGCATGCTAAACCCGGAGTAAAGATGTGTGGTATCAAGCTGTAAGAGAACATTCAAAGAAACATGATTAAGTTGTAGGTGAAATTGGGATGTTCAGTTTCTCAACACCCTCTTGGTTGGGAAGGCAGGCTGAACACGAGAGCACAGAGTGAACCCCGCCAACAGAGCAGAGTCTGATGCAGCCTCACTGTTGGCCATGCTGGCTGTGGATGATGGGGTTGTAGTCCAACACTTTGGGAAGACCGGCAGTGATGGTCTACGAAGGGGTGTGAGGGCAACGATCCTCAGTGTGTGTATAGTGGTGTTAGAGATACACATGCCCTTTTCCTCTTTTCTTTAATCTGCAAAATGTCGGAAGGGTCTGCAAGTTATCCTAGAATTCAAATGTTGATTTTTGTTCCAGGTAAATCGAATGGAAGTATTCTACGAAAGCTTTCAGTGAGCTGCTATACATGACAAATATTAACAGCAAACAAGCAACAATCAAGTCTTGGAATAAAACTGACATGAAGCCAACTTGCGACATTTTCTTCAGAAGTATCACACTCTGCAATCTCAGTGCTTATATTACCATGCTTTTGTTGCAGTTCACTGCCCCACCTTGGCCCTGAATCTAAAACTTTAAGAAAAACAAGCTCGTGAAAACAAATCAAAGAGTCCTTTGGCACCTTGAAGAATAACTGGTTCATTGTAGCAGAGCTGCAGAGGCACTTCAGCAGCTGGACTTTAGTCTAATAAAGCTTATTCTACTTTATTTGTTTTCATCTTGAAAGTGCCATAAGACACAGGGAGCCAATCTACACACTAGCTTTGTAACATTTTATAAGGGTTATGAAAACTCTTTGGGCCACATGATGCACTCCCTTGAATGTTGTATATCCGAGGTTTTTTAAAACTCACTTCAGCTATATACAATGGTTTTTACTTTTAATAAATCGATTAAAGTAAAATAATGTGTCCTTCCTTACCGTTGGTGATTTGTGGGGGCAGTGCTTCATTTACCAGCGCCCAAATGCTTAGCCGTTGATTGGTGGGGAAGAAAGAGGGGCTAAGGAGGAAGTGGGCCAGTGAACTACAACACCCACAATTCTTAGCCCTATCCTCATTGAAAGCTAGGGAATAAAGGGGAACTAAGGAGGAAGTGGGCGAGTGAACTACAGCGCCCACAATGCCTTGCCCTAAACTCATTGTAAAAACGAAACAGAAAGAGACGAACAGAAGGGTGTGAGACCGCACACACCGCTTTAAAGACTGAAGAATTTTTCTCCTGTAACATGAGTACTCCTTAATGTGGCCTAGGACGTTTTGGAATACACCTATTTGGAACATTTTAAAATACTATTTAAAATGTTCCAAGGTACGGTGTAGATAGGCTCTGGGCTAATCTATGGTCTTCACCACACCTACATTTTTCTCCCCAGTTTACTTCTGCTGGTTCCCCCTCCGTTTCCTACGCAAATCTAGCGTTTTGAATCACACATGGTCAGTATTGCTGCGATACCTCAGTTCGGCTTGTTCAAAATTTGCATTTCGGACTTTGCCCATTCAGGGATAAATCAAAAGAGAAACGAGCAACTGCGGGCTCAGGGTGAGAGAACAGCATGACGGGCATGACGTCATGTGAGCCCAGCGGTGAAAAAGTGGATCAAAGCCATGGCAGGTGCGCATCAAACCGTGCATGTGATTAAACACCTACACTTGAAGCCCTTTCACAACAGAAGGGGGATGTTTCCAAATGTTCCCCACTCCTGCGATCAGCACTCACGGGGCACACGCCACTGATGCGTACCGCAATTATAGGAATGCCATTGCGGGAGCACATGTGACCGTTACACCCCTTCCAGTTGTGGATCAGCAGAAGTGGGCGGTGCTATGCAGACGGTTACAGGGCAGAGGAGTCCTGCCCTCTTTTGCATCTGGTCACGTTAGGCAGGGCTCCTGCAGCTTTAATTATTGTGATGAAGAGGGAATTTCACCAGGTGCTGCATGCATACAAAGGACATCTGCTGAAATTCCCTTTTCTGCACAACTGTTAAAGATACAGGAGCCCTGTCCTCCGTTTCATATGGTCACCCTAAGTAGCAAATTCCACAGTTTAACTCTGCGCTGTGTGAAGAAGTCCTTCCTTTTAACAGTGCTGAATAGCCACCAATAAGCTTCATGGGACGACCCCTTTGGGTTCTAGTTAGGCTGACCATATGAAAAGGAGGACAGGGCTCATGTAACTTTAACAGTTGCAGAGAAAAGGCAATTTCAGCCAGTGTCATTTGTATGCAATTAGTACCTGGTGAAATCACATCTTCATCACAACAATTAAAGTTGCAGGCACTATACTAGAGAGACCAGATACACAAGAAGGCAGAGCCCCTGCAGCTTTAACTGTTGTGATGAAGAGGGAATTTCACCAGGAACTAATTGCATACAAATGATGCTGGCTGAAATTGCCTTTTCTCTACAACTGTTAAAGTTATATGAGCCCCGTCCTCCTTTTCATATAGTATTATAGAAGAGGGAGAAAAATGTCTCCCTATCCACATTCTCCACACCAGGCATAATTTTGTGTGCCTCTATCAGGTCTCCCCTCAGCCTCCTTTTCTCCAAGCTAAACAATCCCAGCTGTTGTAATGGTCCCTCATAGGGGAGACGCTCTAACCCTTTGATCATTTTAGTTGCCCTTTTCTGTACTTTCTCCAGCTCTACAGTATATTTTTTTAGGTGTGGTGACCAGAACTGTACACAGTATTCATATTGTGGGCGCATCATAGACTTATATAAAGGCAGTATGATATTGGCAGTTTTATTCTCAATTCCTTTCCTAATTATATCTGTCACAAAACACTTCATCCGTCCATAGAGGCTGATGAAACTCAAACACTTGCACATTGCTATACCAAATGAAAGTTAGTCCAATTTTTAAAGCCGCCTTTCTCTCATCTCTCTTTTGGAAGCAAGAAAACAATCACTGTGTGCTACATTTATCAACTTGGGTATTTCCACTTGTTTTAGATTTGGCTTTGCTTTCAGAAATTAAAAATGAGGCCAGAATCCATCAATTCCCCTCCCTGCTTTGTTCCTCAGTCCATGTAGGGCAGATGGTGCTATTGGTTATTGACATTAAACAGTGGCCTACTTAACTACAGCAGAGTCAGCAACAATTCCTCCCAGGACCTGCTGAGACTTCACAGAAAGTTGAGTTAAAACTGCAACCAATCACGGTTGAGCATCTTCTCATCAGCGCTAATTGTGTGTGTGGGGGGGGAGGTTCGCTCCAGCCCTCACGTAACCCTTCGGTCTCCAACCTGTTGGTTGTCATCACAAAGGAGATTGCCCGGTTTGGAGGTCCAAGCTGGAATTTCAGGGTTTAAGACTACAATCTTAAATTAGATTGTAGCCCCATTGAACACAGCGGGTCTTATTTCTGAGCAAACATGCACAGGGTTGCACGGTTTGCTTCCTTTGTCTCCAGGGAAGAGGGACCCAATCCAGGGGAAGGGTCTTTTTCTGTTCTTCCTATTCACTATGAATCTCATTCTTATGCTTCTTAGTAATAATTCTTAACATTTGAATCGTATTTTCAAGCGTTCCAAGTGCTTCTTACGCCTTCCCTCATTGTAACCCTTTTTTCAAAGAGCTGATGTTGATTTTAAAGAGGAGGGTGTTCCCCCCCCCCCCACATGCACACACTTTCATATCTGGTAAGCAACATCTGTAGGATTTTGTATGGTTTCTGACTTAAAATAGAATCATAGAATAGTTGAGCTGGAAGGGGCCTATAAGGCCACCGAGTCCAACCCCCTGCTCAGAGAAGGAATGGCTGTCCAGATGCCAGATGGCTGTCCAGATGCCTCTTGAATTCCTCTAGGGTGGGAGAGCCCATGGCCTCCCTAGGTCATGGGTTCCATTGTTGTACTGCTCTAACAATCAGGAAGTTTTCCTGATGTCTAGCCGGAATCTGGCTTCCTGTAACTTGAGCCCAGTATTCCATGTCCTGCACTCTGGAATGACCGAGAAGAGATCCTGGCCCTCCTCCTTGTGACAGCCTTTCAAGTATTTGAAGAGTGCTATCACATCTCCCCTCAATCTTCTCTTCTCCAGGCTAAAAATGCCCAGTTCTTCCAGTCTCTCCTCATAGGGCTGTTTCTAGACCCCTGATCATCCTCATTGCCCTCCTCTGAACCCCCTCCAGCTTGTCTGCATCCTTCTTGAAGTGTGGTGCCCAGAACTGGACGCAATACTCAAGATGGGGCCTAAGCAGTGCCAAATAGAGGGGAACCAGTACCTCGTGTGATTTGGAAGCTATACTTCTTATTAATGCAACCCACAGTAGCATTTGCTTTTTTTGTTGACTCATATTCAGCTTGTGTTCTACAACAATTCCAAGATCCTTCTCGCTTGTCGTATTGTTGAGCCAAGTATTCCCCATCTTGTAACTGTGCATTTGGTTTCTTTTTCCTAGGTGTAGAACTTGGCATTTATCCCTATGAAATTTCATTCTGTTGTTTTCAGCCCAGCGCTCCTGTCTATCAAGATCACTTTGGAGTTTGTTTCTGTCTTCCCAGGTATTAGCGATCTCATGCAATTTTGTATCATCCGCATATTTGATAAGCATTCTTTGCACCTGTCCAGATCATTAATAAAAGGGTTGAAGAGCACTGGACCCAGGACTGAGCCCTGCGGTACTCCGTTCATTACCCCCCCCCCAGTTTGAGAAGGTACAGTGATAAGCACTGTTTGAGTCCGATTCTGTAGCCAACTGTGGATCCACCTAATAGTTGTTCTATCTAGCCCACTTTTAGCTAGTTTGTTAATCAGCATGTTATGTGGTACTTTATCAAAGGTTTTGCTGAAGTCAAGATATATTATGTCCACAGTCCACAAGGGAGGTTGCCCGATCAAAGAATGAGATCAGATTAGTCTGGCAAAATTTGTTCTTGACAAATCCATGCTGGCTTCTAGTAATCACTGCATTGTTTTCAAGGTACTTACAGATTGACTTCTTTATAATCTGCTCCAAAAATTTCTCAGGGATGGATGTCAGACTGACTGGTCTATAGTTCCCAGTTCCCTTTTTGAAGATAGGGACAACATTAGCCCTCCTCCAGTTATCCAGCACTTCACCCGTCTTCCGTCATTTCACAAAGATAATATATAGTGGTTCTGAGAGTTCTTCTGTCAGCTTCTTTATTACTCTAGGATGCAGTTCATCAGGCCCTGGAGATTTGAACTCATTCAAAGAAATTAGGGGTTCCTTGACAGTTTGTTTATCAATCTCAAACTGCAATCTGGGACGTTGCACTTAGCCATCAGGACTAGTAGCCATTAATCATACAATCATAACATAGTAGAGTTGGAAGGGGCCTCTAAAGCCATTGAGTCCAACACGCTGCTCAATGCAGGACTACACTTTAAAGCATCCCTGACAGATGGCTGTCCAGCTGCCTCTTGAAGGCGTCTAGTGCAGGAGAGCCCACCACCTCCCTTGGTCATTGGTTCCATTGTCGTACTGCTCTAACAGTCAGGAAGTTTTTCCTGATGTCCAGCAGGAATTTGGCTTCCTGTCACTTGAGCTCATGGTTCTGCATCCTGTACTCTAGGATGACCGAGAAGAGTTCCTGGCCCTCCTCTGTCTGACAACCTTTCAAGGACTTGGCGAGTGCTATCATGTCTCCCCTCAGTCTTCTCTTTCATCCCAAAGGCTGATTTCCCTTTTGGGGAAGCTCTCGGGTGGGTGGTGCTGGAGGTAAAAGTGGGCGGAGTTAAAGGCAAAATGAGTGGGACAAATGCCAGCATATTTTATCTGAAAGCTTTTGCTGCCACCATGGAAACCTTTTAACCTTTTAGAAGAGAGGAGGGAATTGCACAAAAGCCAAGAAACACCCAATGGTCAGAGATAAACTTCACTCTGGCGCTCGCGCACTGAGTATCTTTGCTTGAACAAATAATGTGCTCTGTGCCTGGATTTTTAGTGGTCCAAAAATATAGAAGAACTGACATTGGAGCCACCAGCCTCCACTGCATTGTATCAGTTGAGTAATAGTTCTGTTTGTGATGAATGTGTGAGTTGGGGCTCCTGGCTGAGCTGCTGAACTCAGCTGGAAGTGATGAGGAAGCTTCACTCCCCCTTTGACTCAGCTTTGCTCCACTTCCTGCCATCACTCCTATGAAGTAGCAAAGCTAAACGTGCCCAGCAAGAGCAGGCCACTCTTAGAGCCAAAACTGAGCAGCTTTGCAAATGCGCATCTGTGAAGAAATGGGGAGTGTTGGTGGGCAGTGGATGGGAGTGGAAAGGAGCCATCCCACATTGCTGATGACACTAGGGGTTGCCCCCAAAGGACGCCCGCCGTATTCACCCCAAATCGACCCCACCTCACCCAGTGATACACTGGCACAAAACCGAGAAGACTTCAGAGCAAAGTGGAAATTCGTTGTAAAATGACACTTCAAAAATGCACCATTTCAGAGGGGAGTCCCTGAAGCGGCTGTGGGTTTGTGGCTGCATCGCATAAATGACACAGAGCCACTGCATAGCCACTTTGGGGTAAACAAGCCACATAGACACACACACCCCAGAGCATTGATTTGTTTATTACATATCTATGCCACCTAACAGCCAAAGCTCTCTGGGCGGTTCTGAACATGGTGTGTGTGTGTGGGGGGGCGTGTGAATGGCATGTGTATGGGTGAATGGAGTGTGTGTGCATGGAAAGCAGAGTTGAACTGTGGCCATCAGACCCCTACACTGTTGGATCATGGCCCTCCCCACTGCTTGCATGGCATGTGGCTGCCAACGCTCCTCACGGGCTCCAAGATGGCCCAAATGCCAAACTAAGTTGCCCAAAGCGATATGGTAAAAATTGCGGAATAAATTGAAATAAATACATAAATAAATAAATGGATAGCTAGCTAGCTAGATAGATAGAAAGATTACTGCATGTGTTCTTCATGCACTTCAAACCAGGATGGCAGTTGTGTTCTTGTATCCTTTTTCCTCACCCGAAGCCAACTGGGATAAAGGTCACACATTGTTTTTTCCACTCAACGTTCATCCAAAGCACTGAAGACTTCCCAGCGACATGACCCTTCCCTTCCATCCCAGAACCCTTTTTGCCTCAGCAGGATAGAAGGGCCATTTTTCCTGCCACAGGGCAGGATTAATTGCAAACACACTCTGAGCATGAGATGGTCCTGAGCTCCATTCTTTGAACTTGTCGGGCCTTGTTCATTCCCAGAGTTAAAAGGAGGGTGGCCGAGCATAGGAATGCGAGGCAGACCCTTCGTTCATCTAGCCCAGTCACAGGCTGGCAGTAATGACTTTCCAGCATTTCAGGCAGGATTCCTTCCTTGCCCTAACTGGAGAAGCCAGGGATTAAACCTGGGGCCTTCGCCATGCAAACCACGGGCTCTACCATGGAGCATGGCCCCTGCCTACTTTTCAGAGCATGGTCCTCTAGTTTGAAGATGTCCTCTTTCTGAAGGGCTGCCCCATCCAAGAATGGTTGAAGGGCTGATAGAACTTCCTCCATCTGAGGATAGAACTTTCTCCACTCCAAGGCAGAACTTTCTCCATTTGTAGATGAGATATCATAGAATCACTGAATAGTAGAGTTGGAAGGGGCCTATAAGGCCATCGAGTCCAACCCCTTGCTCAGTGCAGGAATCTACCTTAAAGCATCCCTGACAGATGGCTGTCCAGCTGCCTCTTGAATACCTCTAGTGTAGGAGAGCTCACCACCTCCCTAGGTCATTGGTTCCATTGTCGTATTGCTCTAACAGTCAGGAAGTTTTCCTGTTGTCCAGCCAAAATCTGGCTTCCTGTAACTTGAGCCCATCATTCCGTGTTCTGCACTCTGTGTTGATCAAAAAGAGATCCTGGCCCTCCTCTGTGTAGCAACCTTTCAAGTCTTTAAAGATTGCTATCATGTCTGCCCTCAGTCTTCTCTTCTCCAGGCTAAACCTGCCCAGTTCTTTCACTCCCTCCTCATAGGGCTTTGTTTTCAGATCCCTAATCATCCTCGTTATTGTATATTGTACCCCTATATTGTATATTGTACCCCTATATTTTATTTCACCTTAAATTATAATAGTTATGGAATTACTCATTAAAATGTTGTTAGCGTGTATCATTCTTCAAGGTTTCGCTTCCACCCTCGGACTAGATGTTATTGCTGCACTCCTATATCGACTGCCCCTGGGATTAAGCCTTGCTGAAGTTAATGAGATTTACCTCTGCAGACGCATACATGAGATTGCCCTGTAAGTCTCTGAGGGCCAAAATAGACATGGCACGAAACTCATTCTTGGCAAGAACAACGACGACAACAACAGGAATTAATAGCAGGCACAGGAATGAAATTGTTTGCCAGGTCTCTTTCAGGGTTAAAAGGAGTTTCAGGAGAAGGGATTTTGGTCAGGAAAGTGATGGTGAAGCCTCCCCTTCCCCACACTGCTGTCCTGACAACCCACCCACCCGCTCTGAATTTTGTTCAGCTTCCGTGGTTGCCAGCAACCTTTGCATCTTTTCCCAAAGATCTACCCCTCTTTCAAAATCCAGGAGGAGAGACTATTGCAAAGGGAATGAACACAGCAGATGGTGTCTAAATTAAGCAATGTGCAGGACAGTTAAGCGAAATTTATCCCATTTTAGCTGGTTCTGGGGAGACACAATGGCACTGAAGCACTGTTGTTGAGCAAAGCAGCACCCACCCACCCCGCCGCCCACTTCAAACAATCATAGCAAGGCACACTAAAAATACACTTATCAAAGTACAAACATATAAAGGTTATAATGTCTGGGACTATTTAGCTTAGAAAAAATATGAGTGAGGGGACACATGATAGAGGTGTACAAAATTATGACTGGTGAGGAAAAAGTGGAGAGGGAGACATTTTTCTCCCTCTCTCATAACATTAGAACCCAGTGCGGTCATCCCATGAAGTTGATTGGTGGGAGGTTCAGGACAAATAAAAGGAAGGCCTTCTTCACACAGCGCAGAGTTAAGCTATGGAATTCACTGCCACAAGGTGTGGTGACAGCCACCAATTTGGATGGCTTTAAAAGGGGTTTGATAAATGCCTGGAGGAAAAGGCTGTCAACAGCTACTAGTCCTGATGGCTGTACTATATGCTACTTTGAGCATCCAAGGCAGTATGTGCACCAGTTGCTGAGGAACATGGGTGGCAAGGTGCTGTTGCACTCGTGTCCTGCTTGTAGGTTTCCTGTGGGCAGCCAGCTGGCAACTGTGGGAACTAGATGGGCCCTTGGTCTGATCAAGCACGGCTTTTCTTATATTCTTAACCAGATATGCAAAAATATTTTACATCCTGGCTGGGAATAATGGGACTCACAACTGTAGGTTGCCAGGTTAGCGGGAAGGCTACTAGAGAATGAGCTTAGTAGGGCTTACTTCTGAGTACGCATACTTAGGCAGGGCCGGCCCTATCATTAGGCAGGGTGAGGCAGTGGCCTCAGGCAGCAGGTGCTGAGAGGCAGCAGCAAGGTGTTGGAGGAGAGAGCCGGGTGACTTGCTGCCTCCTCTGCACCCCCTAAGTCAGCCTGCCACCGTCAGGTTCAGTAGAGGACATTGTCCCACCTTCAGAGTTGAAGACAGGGTCATCTGCCAATCCAGAGAGCCTTTATACATGTTTGTCCCCTATATGCGAACAAAGTAGGGTGCACTGGTTTAATGGGAGACATTTGGCTCTGATCAATCTTGCCTATCATGCAGGGGATGGCAGGAAGTAGATCTCCATTTGCTTCAACTCCCAGCTTTCCTGACCATTGCCCATGCTGGCAAGGGCTTCTGGGAGTTGAAGGGCCAGGATCAATCCTTGATCATCCCAGAGTGCAGGACATGGAATAATGGGCACAAATTACAGGAAGCCCAATTCCGGCTGGACATCAGGAAAAACGTCCTGACTTTTAGAGCAGTATGACAATGGAACCCATGACCGAGGGAGGTGGTGGGCTCTCCCACATTAGAGGCCTTCAAGAGGCAGCTGAACAACCATCTGTCAGGGATGCTTGAAGGTGGATTCCTGCATTGAGCAGGGGGTTGGACTTGATGGCCTTGTAGGCCCCTTCCAACTCTACCATTCTATGATTTTAAGCCCCAAACCTCTGGAGTTCTACTTCTTGCCCACCCCCCTAGCTTACAGCACAAGGCTTAGAAAAAGTGTACTTGGCTGTAGCAAGGCCAGGCAGGGGCACCAAGCATCTGGCGTGCCCCCAGCTTGGCCGGTTCATGGGTCTGTGGTTATATTTTCCCTTGTTTCTGGCATTGCCACTGCTGGGTGGCTAAAGGTCCCTTGCTATTGCCTCTCCAGCTGGAAATCAGAAACAGATTTCACATACAGGCACATCCTCCACCTTTTAAAACGGAAATTGGGATGTGGAAAGCTGTGTTCTGCCAAGGGAAAGATGCATGCAAGCACACCCATCCCCTCTTTTAGTCCTGGGATTGCAAACAAGCTACACCTGTGTGATAGCCAGGTCCAATTGAGCCCCACACGAAATCTAGAGGGGGAGGTTTGTTGGGGTGGCTGGGTAGCCATTGCGAAAAAGGAACCAGAGATGGTGAGGAAAGCATGGTATTTATTTAGCCTTCTGCAATCTGCCACTTCAGTTTTTGTGAAACTGGGCACTCCTCTTTCACTCCCCACATGCGGTCATGATGAGGTGTGATCTCATGCAGCTGCCTACAGCAAAGGGAAGTGGCCCTGATTGGTCGGGAGGGAGAACAGCCAGCCGGCGACTGGAGGAGGCCTCTTTTCATGTGAACATCCATGCTCCAACAGCGTGTTCCTCTGAGTAAGGCAGCTGAGAAGGAAATTCAACATTGCTGGTGGTGGATAACTCCCCCCCCCACAGCCCCCACTTTCCTCAGATCAGCTGCTCCTTGCCCAGTCCCACCGGCCCAGGGGTGGGGATCTGTCCAGCCAGCAAAAGGTCTATTTTTAAGTTTTCATATGGGACGCTGGATCTTCTAAGCATCTCCACCCAACGTTTGTGTTTCCCCCTTCCCCTCCCCTGCCCAATGTCTGCTGTCTCATGACAGATGTCAAGTCTGGCCTGAGACATTTTGCTGAAGGATAAAGTGGGCAACACCCACCCAACACCCATGTACAGAAGCCGAGCTGGGCTGGCAGATGAATTGTTCTCTGAAGGCAGTTAGATGTGCTTAGAGGGTGCAAGACCAGCTGGAGGCAATGGAGGCTGGTGGCGCTATGCCTGTGGGACCATGACTCCACTCTGGGTTTCAATCCGAACCAGTCAGGTGCTTTGGAGAGCTCCTTTAGAGTTCTGACTGCTTCAGACTGAAACCCGGAGTGGATTCACCGCTGCACTGACATTGGAGCAGGCAGCCTCCGCTGGCCAGAGGGCACATTCAGCTGCACCCTCTCAACTTTTCTGCACCCTTCCCCACATTTGTGGTTTGAGACAGCCATCTCACTCTCCCTAATGGTAGGGCTGGTCCCGCCAGACGTACAGGAGGAGGCAGGTTGTGGTTACTGAGCCATGCGCTTGGTGCATGCTCAGAGCCACGCTCCAGTTGTTACTTCACATCCAAACTGGCTGGGCCAGGGCACTAATTAAACATCATACTATTTCTCCTTGCTGCTACCAACGTTTGAATAATCCAAAAAAGCATATATATTTGTAAGGACAGATTCATGCCTTCAAGAGCAATAGAAGTCTTTTGCTGCATGAGACCAAGGTCTATCTATTCCAGCTTTACACTGCAAACTAGTTAATATGAGGTACTGCTCAATTATCAGATCTAAGAGCTATTGATAGGCTAAAGGTGCAGTCCTGGGAGTTAGGAGTTATAGGACTTCTTCCTGCCTAAACATGCATACACACCTTTCTGCTATAATCCTATATTCATTTACCTGGGAGTAAGCCCCACTAAACTCAATGGGAATTAATTCTTAGCAGATATATACAGAATCATAGAATAGTAGAGTTGGAAGGGGCCTCTAAGGCCATCGAGTCCAACCCTCTGCTCAATGCAGGAATCCACCTTAAAGCACACTGGCAGATGGTGGCTGTCCTGCTGCCTTGTGAATGCTTCAAGAGTGGGAGAGCCCACAACCTCCCTAGGCAATTGGCTCCATTGTTGTACTGCTCTAACAGTCCAAACGTTTTTCCTGATGTCCTGTTACAGTGCAATCTCATACATGTCTACTCAAAAATAGACCCCATTGAGTTCAACATAGCTTACTTCTAGGAAACTGAGTATGGAATTAGAACCTTAGTGTGGTGGCAAAATGTCAGCCTAGGACTGGGGAGGTTCAGGTTCAAATCCTCACATGGCCATGAAACTCACTGGGTGCCTTTGGGTCAGCGGCTATCTCTCAGCCTAAACTACCTCATAGGGTTGTTTTGAGGTTCAAAAGAGGAAAGTGCCATGTTTACCACCTTGGGATCCTGGGGCGCGGGGGCAGGGTGGAAAGGTGGGACCAAAAATATAATACAGTACAATCTTTTGTCAAATGCAGCCCACCTTGACCTGGTACCTTTGCTACCTATTGGCCAACAATTCCCATCATCCCTAGCTAACATGGCCATTGGCTGGTGGTGGTAATGAGAATTGCAGTGCAACTCTCCTGGAGGGAACCAGATAGGGGAAGGCTGGAATCCTTTTAAGATGTCCTCCTCACGTACTGAAACAGAGGCCATCTCTACATGCCACCATTTTGCCTCCCTATTACTCCCAAACCCCATAGCATCGCTGCTGGGAAGTGGCAGGGATAGAGTTACACTACAAGAACCCGTTTTCAGCTGGAGCCTCATTCCTAAAACCCCATTTTGAATATAGACCAGAAGCACACTGTGACTTTGAGGATGCGTTGCTGCTTGCTGAGTGCCTGGGATGCTTCGGAGTAATTGAAAAAGTTGCAGTAAAATGACACCGCAGAAAAGTGCAGTTTCGGTGGGGGAAGCCCGATGAGGCTGCAAGTTGGCGGCTGCATCATTTTAAAAATGCAGCACCACTGTGCAGCCATGAAGGGTTATACAAGGCAGACAAGCCCCAAGACTAAATGAATTAACAGAACTCAATGCATCCCCTGCCCTTGTGCCTCCATCTTCCAACCTTCCTGTTGCTTCACCTTTGACGAATTTTAAACCAGAAGCCTCTACTCTGATAACTAGGGCTGTGCAAGGATCCAGATCCGGATCCCGAATCTGAACCGGATCAGGCTGATCCGGGCCTCCCGGATCCAGATCCGAACTGGATCAGATCAGGCCTGGATCGGGCTAGATCAGATCCGGATCCAAGTCAGATTGGAACAGGCCAGATTGGATCTGAGTCAGATCGGGCCCAATCTGGACCTGACAGATCGGGATCCAGATCAGATCAGGGGGTCCGTGCACAGCCCTACTGATAACGCTCCCTTTGTGACTGACAAGAGCAGAAAAATAAGCTTGGCCTCAAAGGTTTTACTCTGTCCCTGGAGGCTGTGAGCAGGAGCCGGCTAAAATGTGTAATATCAAGTTCTTCCTCCAGCCCCTCTGAAAATGGATTTTGTGAAGCTCCAAATCTTCTGCATCAAAACCATGTATGGTAAGCAAAATCCACTATGATGTCAGTGGGATGCCTCATGTATTTCAGTGAAACATCCAGACTTTGATGGCTGCTTGGTGGGGCACAAGTGGTTTCTTTATGTGGGAATGAAAGTTTTGCCTGTGTTTCCTTTCCTCATCCGATACTTCCTCAAATCAAATGTTCAAAGAACACATTGGATAAAGGAGGAGGGTGAGAGCTGTGCATTTATTTTTAGCACCAGTTTTCTCATCCCATCTTCACCACTGTGGTGTTTCAGTGTTCTGAAATCAAACAAAGCAACAATTTCAGAACACTGAAACACCACAGTAATTGATGCTAAAAAAATAAATGCACAGAAAGAGAGAGGCAGACACTAATAAAAGCCAGGAATATGCAACAATAAAGAGAGAAATAAGGTGATAAATGCTGGTATAATTATTATCAATATAATCCAATATAATCCCTTCCCAGACATGTAACAATAGATTCCCCCTTTTTCTGACTTTGAGAAGAACATCAGAAAAGCCCCGAGGCTGGATCAGACCAGGGGTCCATCTGGTCCAGCACTCTGTTGACACAGTGGCCAACTGGCTCTCGACGAGGAACTCACAAACAGGACATGGGTGCAAGAGCACCCTCATGCCCATGTTCCCCTGCAACTGCCTCAGTGATTTCTATTTTGCTTCCACTGTCCCTGCTACATCCTCTCTCCTTTGTTCTTCCAGAGGTTCAACTGTATTAGTCTATGGCAGAAAAACACAACAGACAATATTGTGGCCACATTTGCACATTTATTAGGGCACGCTGTTCTTTAGTTTGTGTGCTTGCTTGCAGGGACCTGTTCATTTCAATTAGTAAATGTTAGGCTCTTTTATGAATAATAAACAGGGGGGGGGGCTTGTGCTTTGAACACTCAAGCCTGAAGAAGAGTCCTGTGTGACTCCAAAGCTTGCCTGCAGCATTTAAAAAAGTGAGTTGGGCTATTTTTTTCGACAGCATTTGCTAAATTGTCATCATCCCCCTATCCAGTCCTTCCAGCTGTGCTGGGGTTTCCCCAAATAGTTTCTGGAGTTTGCAATAATCTCCGTCCATAAGCAGTTCCCTTTGTTTATGACTCAGGCAATGCAAAGAACAGACTGTGCCCTGAGCCACCCTAAACAAGTGGGAGCGACGAGCCGAAGGCATCAGGCGCAGGAAGCGTGGCTGGCATGTGGGAAAGGCCTCTGGCCAATCAGGCACTGCATGATCCGTGCAGCCAGCCAATCAGCCGCAGCCTCTGCACAGCATCCTCTGGTTGAGCTGGCTTAGTGTGAGCAAAGGGCTGAGAGACCAGGAAACCCCAGCCGCCCTGTGGGAGAAGCTGGAAACATGCGCCTTTGCTGCTTCAGCAGTCCCATGAGAAATGCCACATTCTGTAGCCCTGGATCAAAACAGCAGGCCTCAAAGTGAGGCTGAGACAGGTCTCGCTACTTTCTTCGCTTTCTGGAAATCCCAAGTGTGGGATTTTCACGGCTCTTTGGGAACTAAGAAAAAACACGGGCCACTGAGTTCTTTCTAAGTCCTCTCAAAATCTGATTGAAAATCAACTCGCTCGGAGTAACGTCAAAACTCAGGAGTAATTTTTAAGCCTTTCAACAAACATATGTTTTCTATTCAAAACTGTCTCTCAATTTAAACAATAAAAATAACCCTGTTGCCAGTCCTGTAGGAAGAAATGTGGAGTGGTGGAGCCTATCAAGGATGTAGCAGAAGACAGGTGGGCTAATATGTTTATTTTATTGTTTATATATTAAGATGTGTTTATACCATTTTTCGGGGTCAAACTGGACATCTCAAGGCGGTTCACAACATGAAATCCTAACAAAGCCGATTAAAAGTCAAATACTAAATTCACAATAATAACCACCTAACAAGAATGGAGGTGTGTGTGTGTACAGATTGCATGGTTCGCCTAGGGCGCCTATTACTGGCAGCTAGACTAGGGCCACCCCTGAGTCGGTCTCATGTTTAGTTTGGGGCCTTTGAAGCTGCCCATCAACAGCCACTGGGCAGCCAACTGAGCAAGGCAGGCGCACAGGTCACCTGTCCACAGCCTACCACACTAGACTGACATGTACTACACTGTAATTACATGATAATAATAATTTGGTTCATATTCAGCTTGTGTTGGAGATCACAAGCTGAATATGAGCCAACAATGTGATGTGGCTGCAAAAAAAGCAAATGCTGTTTTGGGCTGCATTCATAGATGTATAGCTTCCAAATCGCACAAGGTACTGGTTCCCCTCTATTTGGCACTGGTTAGGCCTCATCTTGAGTACTGCATCCAGTTCTGGGCACCACACTTCAAGAAGGACGCAGACAAGCTGGAGAGTGTTCAGAGGAGGGCAATGAGGATGATCAGGGATTTGGAAACAAAGCCCTATGAGAAGAGACTGAAAGAACTGGGCATGTTTAACCTTGAGAAGAGAAGACAGAGGGGAGACATGATAGCCCTCTTCAAATACCTGAAAGGTTGTCACACAGAGGAGGGCCAGGATCTCTTCTCGATCATCCCAGAATGCAGGACACAGAATAATGGGCTCAAGTTACAGGAAGCCAAATTCCGGCTAGACATTAGGAAAAACTTCCTGACTGTTAGAGCAGTATGACAATGGAACTCATGACCTAGGGAGGTGGTGGGCTCTCCCACATTAGAGGCATTCAAGAGGCAGCTGGACAGCCATCTGTCAGGGATGCTTTAAGGTGGATCCCTGCATTGAGCAGGGGGTTGGATTTGATGGCCTTATAGGCCCCTTCCAACTCTACTATTCTATGATTCCTGAATTTGCATATATACATATAGATTTGCATGTGCAAATTTTATGCAAATCACTCACCGCCTGCATTCATTTTGCATAGGGATGTGGTATTAGGTGGAGACCTCAGTACTCTGATAATCTTGGCTTTCATTTTTTTTAAAGGAGCAAGCTTCTAGCCATGTGGAATTGGAAATGCGCTTGGACGTTTGTACTCAATGCCTTCTGCCATCTCAGAATAAGTTCTGGAATACATTTATTCCCTTGCTTCTAACAAAACCAGGGTAAATGTTGCTAACTAGTAAAAATTACAAACAAATGATGTAAAACACAATAAATCCTGCCCATGTGCATAATTGCTGCAGGTTGCAGAACCCAGCTTTTTCTGTTGTAGAATTTGGATTGCTCAGATGCAGGATTTTTATTTTTTGTTGGGAGTATTTGACCTCCTCTCCTTCCATGTTACAAATAATAACCCCCATATTGGAAAATGAACGTATATATATATATATATATATATTCACACAGCAAGGTCTAGTTTAAATCCAGCTTCCAGAAAGCAGCTGAAACAAGGACATACAGCCACAAATTCTTCAGTTTAAGAAGTACCCGGTTAGGCCAAGTGGTGGATTATGTGTGTGTGCGTTACAATTTACAAAATATAACCCTGAAGATGCCACACTGTTCTTTTGAATCTGAGCTGGGCGTGCTGACGTCAATGGGTTGTAGGATAATATATCTCTCGTACTCAGCCTAAGGCTCAAGACATACCAAAGTTATAGGTCTGGGAACATGTCAAAGGCACAGGAGATGTTGACATCTGGGGGCAGCTGTCATGGTTCAGCAATACCTTCTCCTCCCATTCCCTTTCACTCCGGGGCATGTGGAAATCCTGCAGTGACTCATCTAGATGCCAGGAATGGTGCATTTGGGAGACTTCGGAGGGACGGATACATGAGAAGGCATGCAAGCCAACCCGCTGGGCTTGCAAACCTCTGATGCTGGGTAGTGGCAAACCAGCACACACCTTTCATGTGAAATGAGCAAGACAGGCACATAAAACCCAAGGCTGTTCACACAGGTCTGTTCTCAGCCTTCTGGCAGCCTCCAGGAGGGCACCAGGCTGGGGGATCAATATTCTTTGCCACGGAGACCCCAAAAGCTAGATCCTGCGGCCACTGTCAAGTCCTGATGTCAAACACTACTAGAGTGACCAGATACAAAACAGGGCAGGGCTCCTGCAGCTTTCTCTGTAGTGATGAAGAGGGAATTTCACCAGGTGCTGCATGCATACAATGGCACCTGCTGAAATTCCCTTTTCTATATAACTGTTAAAAGATAAAGGAGCCCTGTCCTCCTTTTCATATGGTCACCCTAATCAACAGGGACTTTTTTGAATGAAAGAGGACAATTCAATCCCACAAGCCCTCACCTGCAGTCGGAAGCGGTACACTGCAGATACAGGCTTTATCACCCCAAGGAGAAAGAATCAGGCCTTTGTCTCGGCCCAGGTCTTTCTGAGTCACAGAATCTGCTGAGGCACTCTTTTCCTATAGGAGGGTGAGCAATCCTTCTGTCAGGACTAGAGGGCTCGTTTCTCCATCATTTCCTCTTCCATGCTAGAAGTGGTGTTTCTTTTGATAAAATGTTACATCACAACCAGGAATTAGCCTCCCACCTGACAAAGTGTTTTCTGTAGGGTGACCAGATAAACTCCAGGTCAGGGCTCCTGTAACTTTAACAGTTGTAGAGAAAAGGGAATTTCAGCCAGTGTCATTTGTATGCAATTAGTTCCTGGTGAAATTCCCTCTTCATCACAACTGTTAAAGTTGCAGGGGCTCTGCCTTCTTTTGTATATGGTCACTCTAGTATAGTGCCTGCACCTTTAACTGTTGAGATGAAGAGGGAATTTCAAAAGGAACCAACTGCATACAAATGACACTGGCTGAAATTCCCTTTTCTCTACAACTGTTAAAGTTACATGAGCCCTGACCTGGATTTTATCTGGTCAGCCTAGTTTTCTGTAACTCAAACTTTGCACCAGCGTAGAGACATAGCAATGGGAGGTTGTGGTGGATGCTGTACCTGTTGAGTTTTTGCCTGTGATACAGCTTTCAAAGGCATAGGAACTCTCTATAGGGTGACCATATGGCAAGGAGGATAGGGCTCCTGTATCTTTAATAGTTGTATTGAAAAGGGAATTTCAGCAAGTGTCATTTATATACATGCAGCACTTGGTGAAATTCCCACTTCATCACAACAGTTACAGCTGCAGGAGCCCTGCTCTCTTTTGTATCTGGTCAAGATGGCAAGGCTCCTGCAGCTTTAACTGTGATGAAGCGGTAATATCACCAAGTGCTGCATGCATGCAAATGACACCTGCTGAAATTCCCTTTTCTATACAACTTGTTAAAGATAAATGAGCCCTGTCCTCCTTTCCATATGGTCACCCTACTCCTGGAAGAGAGGAGTCCTAATTCAGGGCCAGAACTGTTACTTGCAATGCAAAAGGTCCCAGGTTGAATTTTTAGCAATATTTCCAGTTGGTGTTGGTGTTACTTTCATTTCTATTTTGCCCAATAGCCAAAGCTCTCTGGGCCGTTAACAAAAATTACAAACCATAAAATACAAGACAATAAAACATAGTATTACATTTTTAACAAAATTTAAAACCTTTTAAAGAGCTAAACTCTTTCAATGAAATACTAGAATGATGAAGACAGCTGTCATAAATGCCCCATCATGCACAATCAAATGCCTGGGAGTAGAGGACAGTCTTAACCTGGTGCCCAAAAGGGGACAGTGCTGGTGCCAGGCAGCCCTCAGTGTGGGATAGTTTCATAATCCGGAGCCAATGCAGAGAAGGCCATCTCCCTTGTTGCCATCTTCTGAGGCCCCCCTCCCCTCGTAGTGTTCATGCTGGGAGAAGTGCTCCACCATGCTTCTTTGGGAAATGCTGGGCGTGGTAGAATTTCCCCCCCCCCCCGCCCCGTCTCAACATCATAGAATCATAGAATAGTTGAGTTGGAAGGGCCATCAAGTCCAACACCCTGCTCAATGCAGGAATCCACCTTAAAGCATAAGGTTGTGCTCTTAGATGATCTCATTCATTATAAGGTAGCTTCATGATCTGTGTGACTGACCTGACCAAGGAGAGGCTAAAATGTTCCATTTGTTTTTTACTCTAGAGGGGGACAGCAACAGAATACAGCTTTATCAATTTCTTTTATAAATATCTTAATAAAGAAGAGTAGAATAAGATAGTGGAAAGAGGTTGCAGAGATGGAGTTTCCCTCAGGGCCAAACCACACACAAGGTTAATTGTGGCTTGATCTACACTACTGCTTTATAGCGGTACTGAAGTGCATTGATAACTGTTGAGGCACAATCCACATTCCATATACCACTTTCATAGTGTTATTTCCTGCTTTTTATTCCGTATTTGTAATGGTTTGACACACATCTGGCTACAGTGTGAGAAATTAATGTACACATTGGCTTTAATTTAAATAGCCTCACCATGGGAGCACGAAATAAGGCTCGGACGGTGGCACAAGGTGAGATTTATTTATTTTTTAAATCTGCTGTGGTCCTGATGAATTTTGAGGGATCATTCATGTGGAATAGGCCTATTAACAGCTACCAACCACAATAGCTAGGGTGACCAGATTTTGAGAACCAAAATCCCAGTCCCCCCCCGTGACCCCCCCACCCAAAATAACCCCCCACCGCGCGCGCGTCCCCTGCTTGCCCCGCGCGGCCCGCACGCCCCCCCACCCGCCCCGCCCCGCGCCGCGCCGCCCGCCCGCCCGCCCGCACCGCCCGCCCCCCCACCCCGCCCCACCCCGCCCGCACGCCCCCCCGTCCGCGCCGCACGCCCGCCTCGCGCTCCTTACCTGCTGGGGCATCCGCTTCCCTCCGGTGCTCGGAATCTACTGAGAAACAGGCTTCCTGGCCTGTCTCTCAGTAGCACGCCGGGTGATGACGTCATCACCCGGCGCGCTACTGAGGGACAGGCCGCGAAGCTTGTTTCTCAGTAGATTCAGAGCACCGGAGAGAAGCGGACGCCCCAGCAGGTAAGTGCCTCGCGCCGCCCGCCTCGCCTCGCACCGCCCGCCTCCCGCCACCGCCTCGTTACTCCCCCGCCCCCCCGGTTTGCCCCCGCCGCCCCCCGGTTGGCCCGGATCGCCCCAGGTTTCCTGGTTAGGCCCGGGAAACCCCGGGCCATCTGGTCACCCTAACAATAGCAAACTGGAGCCTCCATGTTCAGGGGCAGTCTACCTTTCGATACCAGTTGCTAGAGAAAAGGGAATTTCAGCAGGTGTCCTTTGTATGCATGCAGCACCCGGTGAAATTCCCTCTTCATCACAACAGTTAAAGCTGCAGGAACCCTGCCCTCTTTTGTACCTGGTCAAGCAGGCAGGGCTCCTACAGCTTTAACTGTTATGATGAAGAGGGAATTTCACCAGGTTCTTTATATACACAAATATACAGGAGCGTTTAAGACATGAAGGGTGCAATCCTTGTAGAATGTGCAAACATTCTACAACTCCCAGCATGCTGAGGCGGGCCTCAGTGGGGGATCATTCCATAATCAGGGGGCCACCATTGAGAAGGTCCTCTCCCTTGTTGCCACCTTTTGAGCCGCCCTCCTAGTGTCTGGGTAAGTTAGTGTCAGGAGAGGCACTCTGTCATGTTGGCTAAGGCACTCTGGGAATTGTAGGAGGTTTTTTCTGCCTAAACATACATAGGGTTTTACTCCGCAGGGGCAGAATCCTTGAGCCGGAGGGCACAAGAAATCCAGAGCTAGAACATCCCCAGGAGAAGCTGTTCAGCCTCTGTGCAAAGACCCCCTGTGAGAGAGACGGTTCCATAGTCAAACAGCTCCTACTGGTAAGGAGTTCCTTCGAATGTTCAGCCAAAATCCAAATGGATTCGGTTGATCCCCACGTCTTTTCTCATGAACGTGACATGAAATGCCTTGTGTGAGAAAGACCTTCAGTAGCATTAATGGGTAAACAACCGGCCAGCCAGTCGGCACATCTCTGGTTTGAATTGTGCCTCTACCACACACTTTCTTGGTGGCCTTTTGCAAGCCACTGTCCCCCGTCTTAGTTCCTCTGTCTGCCAAATGGGGAAACTGATCTACCTTACAGTGTTGTTGTGAGGAATGCTGAGATAATTGAGGACTATTGAGATAACTGCCGCGGCTTAGAGATTGTATTATACTAAGCAGTAGGTAAGTATTACTCATAAATAAAAGAAAAATAATGTATAAGAGTGAAATGCTTTGAACCCTCTGAAACTCTATGTTATCTTAACAAAGGAGCCATATCAATGACAGCACCCAAACAAGCCGTACTTCGTAATTCTACAAAAGAGGGTGCAGAATGAAAATCTAGGTGCTTTTATTTAAAAACTAGTATAAAGCCCCTGTCGCCATGGGTGCTACTAGTTCAGTTCCTTTCCCGCTTTTTTGCCCCTCAGTCACCGTACCACAGAGGGGCTTCATGAATAATGCAGATGTGGCTCACCCCCCTCCAAAATGTGCATGCAGTGCAGCCCCTCCCTTGTATGCCCCAATTGGCTGACTCTGTCCCCTCCCCGCTGACAGCAACAGACTTTGCACCACACTGATTGGCCAAATAGGGCTGTCCATCATCCCACCAGCGGAGGGCCACCCTGCCAGTTTGGCGCAGAGGAAATTAATTGCCAATAAAGCTCAAGCTTTGAACTTTTTCAAAGTTTTGACATTTTCTAAACATCTTCATTGCTCAAGCATCAGTTTTTTTAAAAAGTGAGCAAAATAGGTCTGGTAGATCTCAAGTAATAAGCTTTACACTGCCGTATTTTTATATATGAATAAATAAATTTGAATTTTAACATTGCTATGGCCACATAGGGCTTTGGAGTTTTGTTTTTCGACAGTTAAAAGTTAGCAAAGGTGGAAAGAGTATATTTTAGGGCTAGTTTATCAGCCTCTCCGAGAAAGGGATCTGATCTCTTTGATTTAAGACTCTGTACACTGATGGTGCTGGGAAATCAAAGATCATAATAGAGAAAACATAGCCAGAGGGGCAGTTGCGTTAGTCCGTTGCTTACAGCAAAAATGCTAACCGTCCTGCACCTCTGAGGCTGTAATCCTATACATACACTTAACTGGGAGTTAGTAGGCATGCATACGATTCTGCTGTTAAAGTCTGAACTGTGGCAGACAATTTCATGACTCAGAATCCATTTTGTTCGAGGAAAGGTTGTGCATATACCTTTTGCAGCCTGAATACAGAGAGGAGTCAAAAAAAGATTTGGTTGAGTTTATTGCAAAGTGACAAGAGTGTGGGGGGGGGGGGGACATGGCTACAGACTTCATTAAATCGTTTATTTTAGTGATGTGAACAATTCTCCCTTTTTAATGTGGGAACAAATTTAGGATGCGCTAAATGCTTATTAAGCACAACTGGAGCAAAGGTTAGGAGCTTACCCTGAGCATTGCCCGCAGCTATGAAACGCCAAACAGTCAAAACACTTACTCTTTCTCGGAAGGGGTGGCATCTGTCCAGCTATGAAATCCTGCCTCCCCACCCTCCACCTGCCTGCTATTGGTCAGAGGGTGTGTTCAACTGCCTGCTGATTGGCTGGCGAGTCTGGTTCACATGAACAGCCATTCAAGGGGCGCGTGATTCTTTGGGTTGTTGACAGGGAGGGATGTTCTTTGCACTGGGTTCCTCTTACTCTTGGCCCGGGCGTCCATCCAATCTTACCGTGCTTTCCTATTTCGGATGCGAACTCCCAGGTGAGGCTGACTTCAGCGGCAGGCAGGAAATCAGCCCTTTTCAGATTAGGATCCATCCTCACCCAACAAGGGCAGAAATTGGAAGTTAAGAAGCAATTTTAAACACCTTTAGAGATATTATATAGATAGCAGGGGTGGGCCACTTGCGGCCCTCCAAATGTTTTGGTGCACATACAATTCCCATCAGCCTTAGTTAGCATAGCCACCACTTTGGATGACTTTAAAAGGGGATTGGGTAAATTCCTGGAGGAGAACGCTATATCAACAGCTACTAGTCCTGATGGCTATGGGCTACTTCCGGTATCAGAGGCAGTAGGCCTAGATACACCAGTTGCTGGGGAACATGGGAGGAAGGGTGCTGTTGTACCTGTGTCCTGCTTTGTTGGTCCCTGGTGGGCAGAATGCTGGACCAGATGAACCCTCGGTCTGATCCAGCACAGCTCTTTTGGTGTTCTTATGAAGGCTTATGGGACTTGTAGTAGGCCAAAACATTAGAAGGCCACAAGTTGCCCACCTCTGGCTTAAAGAGGTGGGGCATTTTAGCTTAGATTACTGGGAGTGGGGGGGTGGGGAGAGACAGGCTTTATTAATTCATGAATTTAATCCACCCATTCACAAATAAAACAAAAACATAAAGCTTTGGAACACTTTCCTTTCAGGATGGAAAATTTAAAGAACATTTTCAAAATGGTAAAGGAATAGTTAAACTAACCCCTGTGGGCAATGCATCCAGGACTAGGCCATGTCTTGACGGCATCATGTCTGTGCCCCCGAGGCCTCCAACTCCCGCACTGGCGCTTCTTCCCGTTATCTGCATGGGAAGGAGCACAAGTGCAGGTTTTGTGCGAAGGAGCCACTCCCGCCCCCCCCTGCACCCGTGCACCCAAGCCCATGTGCGCCACAGGACATTGCACAGGCGCTCAGGGGGGAGCCTTTTTTTGGTTTGTTTTTTAAAAATCTGTAAATGCGAAGCTTTGCATTTACAGATAAACATAAACGGGGAGGAACGGGGCGCTCGGTTCTGCACATCCACCCCCATTTATTTATTTATTATTTTTTAAAACGATGGTCTGCAGATGCAGTGACCATTCGGCTTGCTGGTCCACCCCCTTCCATGTCCAGCCTATGGCGAGTGACCAATCAGGGCTCGCCATCTGCTGTGGCATGCCTCCACTGCAGTTCCGGAGCAAGGCGACAGATGGCAGATGCCGTCATTGCCTTGTTGCAAGCAAAAAAAAGTCGGGGTAAGTGCCTGACTTTTTTAAAGTGGAGCTTTGGGGGGTTTGCCCCTGGATGGCTTCACGATAGTGGCTGTGTCATATACATGACCTGCCGCCACTCCAAATCCACCCCGGGGCAAACCCTTCATCAAGACGTACCCGTAGTAATACACTTGCAGATTTTTGTGCCTGCAGCCTAACACAGCAAAGCACATTCAAGTACTGAATATTGTTAAATGCAGGCGACAGTGGTTGGATGTGTGTGTTTTGTTTTGGTTGCATCAGCTGCAGGCAGGGGCAGTCTATCTGAGGAGCCAGTACTAGGAATCTGTCACAGCAGTCTGCTGAAATTGATAGATGGTGCAGAGCTTCTCCAAATTAGCCAGATAGAATTAACCTGTGGAATTTATTGCAGTTCAATCTTGGGTAGCCAGCTACAATGGCAAGCATTTCCTGTTGTAGTACTCAGGGCTGGATTAAGACATGCTGAGGCCCAATTCAGAGGCCCCATACCATCGGGGGGGGGGAGTATATTACATTATAACAGGAAAGGTAATTGAAGGATACCACCCAGCATTAGGGGGGCGCTTGTAGTTAAACAGTGCTAGATAGCTTTCTCTGAAGAGATGTATAAAAGGACTGCTAAAGTAACTTCTTTTAAACTAGGCTGACCATATGAAAAGGAGGACAGGGCTCATATAACTTTAACAGTTGTAGAGAAAAGGGAATTTCAGCCGGTGAAATTCCCTCTTCATCACAACAGTTAAAGTTGCAGGCACTATTAGGGTGACCATATTTTGGAAACCAAAAAGGAGGACAACATGGCCACCCAAGGGGCGTACCCACCAACATGGCTGGCCTCCAAGGGGGTGTGCCCACCAACATGGCCATCCCCCAAAAGGACATGCCTACCCAAAGGTGACCTTGGTCACATGTCTGATTTCACAGCATACAATTAAGACAAACCTGTTCTATATAACATCTTAATGTTAAAATCACAGAGACATTCAGTGATTTTGAAATTATCTTCACTTCTACTTTTGTAGCTTTTGCTGTTCTTTAAAGCTTTTACTATACTTTATGAGATACAGTGTCCCTTTCCCTCACATATCTTTTCTGACTGCAAATCCTTCACTGGATGACCATAGTCTCACCTTTCCTAACATTTAACACTCTTTCCCCATCACCTTTCTCATATCCATACTCACAGATTCAGCATCCTGCTACCACTGAACAAATGAAGCAGTTGATAAGTACAGAAAAATCTAGTACAACAAACTAGCAACCTAGCATTAAGAAAGAGTATAAAATACTATTACCCTTTAAGCATTAGCCATGGAACAAAATGGACTAAAGGGTTGTTGTTGTCACTTCTCACTAGCACCTCTTAGCTTGTTTCAACTTCTGGTTCAGGGGGCCTGAAGAAGCCAATGAGGGTCTGCTTATTATGAAAGAACCTCCACTAGCTGAATCTAGTGTGGTGTGATGCAGCCTGGGACTTGGGAGATCTGGGTTTTAGTCCCCACTCAGGCATGAAGCTCACTGGGTGACTTTGGGCCAGTTACCTAACCTACCTCACAGGGTTGTTGTTGTGAGGATAAAATGGAAAGGAGGAAGACCACATAAGATGCCTTAGGTTCCTTGGAAGAGGAAAAAAGATGGGTATAAATGTAATAAAAAATAAAATCTCTAGCACAACTCCCTCCCCCTTTTGACCAAGAAACAGATATATCAGATATATTCTATAATAAAGTACCTCAGAGCATGTGCAGAGTGTCCTTCCATCTCTACTATGCCACTACAGCCTGACCCTGCACACTTAGAAAGAAGGGCCTGGGGTAGGGTTACAGTTTTTTTGCATCCGCCACCGCTGGACTCGTGCTGCTTCTGGTACCGCTGCCGGGCTCATAGTGCCTCCGTCGCGCCGCCGAACTCGTGCTGCCTCTGCCGCCAGGCTCATGCCGCCACCGCCAGTGGGCTCGTGCCAGCAGAGGAGGCCGGAGGCTGCATGGAAGAGGCAGGAGATCGGCCCTCTCCTGCCTCTTCCGTGCAGCCTCCGGCCTCCTCGGGGCTCATCGCAATGGCAACGAGCCCCGAGGAGGCCGGAGGCCCCGTGGAAGTGGCGGGAGAGGGCCGATCTCCCACCTCTTCCATGCAGCCTCCGGCCTCCTCAGGGTTTGTCGCAATGGCGATGAACCCTGAGGAGGCCAGAGGCTGTGCGGAAGAGGCAGGAGAGGGCCGCATCCGGAAGTGATGAAATCGGCCCTCTCCCACCTTTTCTGCGTGGCCTCCGGCCTCCTCGGGGTTCGGCACCATTGCGACAAACCCCAAGGAGGCCGGAGGCCGCGTGGAAGAGGCGGGAGGGGGCCGAATCCAGAAGTGATGAAATCAGCCCTCTCCCACCTCTTCTGCGTGGCCTCCAGCCTCCTCTGCTGGCATGAACCCACTGGCGATGGCACAAGCCCAGCAGCAGCGGCGGAGGCAGCATGAGCCCGGCGGCAAAGGCAGCACAAGCCCGGCAGCACCGGAGGCCATGTGGAAGAGGCGGGAGAGGGCTGATTCCGGAAGTGACAAAAATCAGTCTGTCCCACGTGGCCAATCTGCGCGCAACTTCCGGACAATGGGGAAAATATTGAAAATTCCCCCCGGACGCCGATTGCCCCCCCCAATTTCCGGTCATGTCCGGGGGAATCCGGATGTCTGGTCACCCTACAAGAAGGCAGGGCGCCTGCACCTTTAACTGTTGTAACGAAGAGGGAATTTCACCAGGAACTAATTGCATACAAATGACACTGGCTGCAATTCCCTTTTCTCTACAACTGTTAAAGTTACAGGAGCCCTGTCCTCCTTTTCATATGGTCAGCCTATTTAAACCAGCTCTAGTTTGCACTTACTGCCTCCAATACTAAATGTTGCTTTGCCACTCTTTTCCTCTCTATAAAGCAACTCTGCTGTAATTCACACCAAACCTTCCAACCTATTTGAGCCAAAGCGATTTCATCTTCGTTATCTTGCATTTTCATTATCACCAACCTATTTAGAGGCCTCTCATAATATGAGGCCCTAAGCTGTGCCTTACTTGGCTCGTTCCTAAGTCCAGCGCTGGTAGTACAGCAGCAGCGAGGGAAGCCGCCTTGTTTTGGCCCAAATTCTAGGCAGCCGTTTAAGCTGCAGTGGGGCCTATTTTGGAAAGAAATGGCTGGCTCGTTTTAAGGATACGGAAGTTGAGTAGCATCCACTGAAATGGAGAAGCGGGGGGAGTGGCCTAACGGACATGGAGTAGAGTCAGAACTCTCTTGCTCTCATTAAGAAGCAATGAAATATTTACAAAATCCCTAATTTGGAGACGATGGATTCTTGATTAACGATTTGATTTCGGGTCCGGAAGCTTTACTGCATCTGTGGTGAAAGAAGCAGCTGGATAATAATAATAATAATAACTACTATAACAGCAGAGGGGAAAACGAAACTGTTTTGGAGGTGGACGGGAGCTCTGACAGACGATTACTGAAGGTAATTAATGGACTTTAATTGGAAGCAGCAAGGTTAAGATAACTTTAGAGGGAGAGGCTGAAGTGATTTAAGTGTGAAAAGAGACTTTTAACCTCCAGTTGAAGGAGCTAGAAGCTGAAGTGCAACTGTTGATATGAGGCGAGAGGATATCTGAGGCGGATAGCGATGATTTAGGTGAGGGATGCGGATTTATGAGTTTAGCTTTATGAAAAGAAAGCAAAAAGGTGAAAAATCCAGTGCCCCCGCCTGGGGCAGATTATCGAAAGATCATCCATCTGATAGAAACTGGCAGCGGTTTACGAGGGTTGCTGGAACTATGCCAGACAATATGTCGGACAAGCAGCAGCAATCGGAGAAGACTGGGAAATCCCCTAGTCACTCCGGAAATACTAAATCTGGCACAGCTCCTAAAGCAGCAGGTGCAGTACCAAAACCGGCCAAAGAGAGTCAAGCAGAGACCTCAGATGATTTAATGAGCAAAATTCAGAATGTGATGGAGGTGGCTTTGCTGAAGCAGGAGGAAAGATTAATGCAAAGAATCAAGGACTCACAGCGGGAATTTATGGTGGACCTTCAAAATGTGGTGGATAATATGGAGAGACTGGAGAGGAATATGGAGAAGCTGCAGGAAGACAGCAAGAAACAGGGGGACCATTTGAAGGAGATGGACTTGCGCTTAATTGCTTTGGAAGATCGGGACAGGAGAGTTAACATTCGAATTAGATTTTTTGGAGAGAGAGAGGGAGAGAGTCCTAAGGATTTAAGAGATATAATTTTGGCATGGATTAAGGAAATCGAACCTCAGGAAACTTGGGAGATGGCGGATATTGAGAGGATCCACAGAGTGGGTTATAAGAAGAAGGGGATGCTCCCAAGAGATATAATTGTCAAATTTGCTAATTACTACAAGAAAGAAAAGTTGATGCAAGCAATTAGACGTCAAGCCCAGCTGATGCTGCAAGCAACATCGAGGTTTACCAGGATCTATGCCCTCAAACTGTGCAGTGGCGGAAGAGTGTTAGACTGTGTACAGTGGCTTTGCGGAAGAGATCGATAACATATAGTTGGGGATACCCAGTCTTTCTGAGATTTATGTGGAAAGGGAAGCAACATAGAATAACATTGTGTGAGCAAGGGATGGATCTTCTGGAAAAGCTGGGCTTAGTGGATCCCACGGATGTTGGAGAAACAAAGCAGGATGAAGGTGCTGGAAGGGAAGTCTGTCCTGATCGTCCACAGGAGGAAGGTGCCGTAGGTGGAAGCCGTCAATGAAGAAATATTATTGTAAAAGGGATAAGAAAAGATTATAAGAGAGGGGAGGGTCGGATTTCTGCTCCGGGAATGTTGGGTTGCTTCTCCCCCCCCCCCTGAAGAGTTCTAAGAATAATTGGGGCCATTGCCCAGAAAGATCTGGTGAGGAGGGGGGTGAAGATGGGGGGTAAATGTGGGGGGGGGGGTGAGGGAGGGGGGTATGTGTATCACAGAGGGAGACCAATATAGAGATGTGGGTGAAAGAGAGAGATGGAAAATAAATTAAGGGTTGCAACTTTAAATGTTAAAGGGCTAGGAACTGTTATAAAAAAGAAGAGAATAGAAATGTTATTAAAAAAAGAGAAAGCTGATGTAATTTTTTTTGCAGGAAACTCATCAAACAAAGGAGGGTGTAAATGAGCTTCGGATGAGGGAAGCGGGTGTTTATGAAAAGTCTTTTGGCACTTCTAAAGCGAGAGGTGTAGCGATTATAATTTCAAAAAAATGTGATATTACTATACAAAGGGTGAAGAAGGATGAAGTGGGAAGGTTTCTGATAATTTCTTGCATGGTAGGGGAGGAGGAATATGTATTGATTAATGTATATGCTCCAAATGGAAAACAAATGGAATTTTTCGATGAAGTTTTTAATGCAGTGGGTGAAGTGGGTAAAAAGAATATTGTGATGGCAGGTGACTTCAATATGGTATTAGACAAAGGGAAAGACAGGGATAATATATTAAGAGTTCTTAAGAGTGGTGGGAGGAAGGGGTTAAGCAAATTAATGGAGAGAAAAGAACTAATGGATGTTTGGAGAGTATTAAAAGGGGAAGAAAGGAAATATACTTTCTATTCACCAAGGTTTAAGAGTTATTCCAGGATTGATTATATTTTTGTGTCAAAGAATATGATGTCTAAACTTATAGATTGTGCTATAGGGGTAATTAAAGTCACCGACCATGCATTAATGACGATGGATATTAAAATGAAGAAGGATTATAAACACGTTAAGAGATGGAGAATCGATACAAGGCTATTAAATAATAAAAATATAGTGGAGAACATAAAAAAAGAAATGCAGGAAATATGGGAAATGAACGAAAAGGACTCAAACTCGCAGGGGTTAATATGGGACACTATGAAGGCTGTAGTAAGAGGGATTTGTATTAGGGAAATGTGTACCCTAAGAAAACAACAAGAAGCACAAAATAAAAAGATTGAAAAGGAGGTAAGGGACTTAGAGGAGAAGCTAAGAGAGACAAAAGATAAAAGCCTATTTGCCCAAATCCAAGCTAAGAAAAAAGAATTAGAGAGAGAAGAGTTAGAACAAGACCAAAGGGATTTGCTATATTTAAGGAGGGATTTTTTTGAATATAGTAATAAAAACTCGAAGATGCTGGCTAGGTCCACTCAGTCAAAAAAGGCTAGGGCCCCCTCCACAAGGATGCGCTTTTGCGCCCGGTTCGGCGATTATGCGCATTATCGCGGAGGCGCATTTACTCCTAATCCCTCTGCACGGGAGGCGGCGAGAGGCGGCGAAGCGCATTAATTGATGTCCAAAAAGCGCTTTACAAGAAGTTAACGCGCATAATCGCTTGTTCACACCGCGAAAATGCGCTTTAACGGCCGGAGCAAAATAAAAGTCGCTATTTAACGCGCATTCAAAAATGCGCATTATCGGGGAGATAACGCGCCTGTACGCCCGTTTTGCGCTCCGCTGGTGTGGAGGTAAAATTTATAATGAGCCTTCAAGGCTCATTAAACGTCTCGTGTGGAGGAGGCCTAAGAGTATGATTAGAGATAAGACAAGGAAAAGTTGTAACTTAATGAAGGATAAATTAAATATATTTCAGGAGTTTTATAGAGAATTATATACATCAGATATGGGATCACAGGTTAAGGCATTGGAATATGTAGAGAGGAATTGGAAAATAAGATTACAGGGGCAAGATAGGGATTATATGGAAGGATTAATTACTGAGAAAGAAATAGAAGGAATTATTGCTAAATTAAAAGGAGAGAAATCTCTGGGATTGGATGGTTTGGGGCCGGAATATTATAAGGTTTTTAGAGGAATTTTAATACCAAGATTGAAAAAATTATTTAATAGTATAATAGAAGGAGGAAAGACCCCCCCATCGTGGGATCATTCCTTGATTATATTAATCCCGAAACCAGGAAAGGATCTGACGGATCCAGCATCTTATAGACCAATATCCTTAATAAATCAAGACTCAAAAATATTTACAGCAATAATGGCAAAAAGGATGAGTACGTTTATACATAAATATATTAGAAAAGATCAATGTGGATTTATCTCAGGAAGGTAAATGCCTAATTTAATTGGAAGAGTCTTAAATATAATCAATACTATTAAAAAAGGAATTTAAAAGCAGGTTTGTTAGCATTGGATATATTCAAAGCCTTTGATTGCGTGGAATGGCCAGCACTTAAAACAATTTTGAAAACATTTGGGCTTGGAGTAAAATTTATGGGAGTGATGGATCAACTGTATAAAAATAATAAAGCAGAAATAATGGTTAATGATGGGTTACCGCAACAGATTACACTAGCTCGAGGAACAAGACAAGGTTGCCCACTTTTACCGATCTTATTTGCGATAGTGATAGAAATTTTGGCAAATGTTATAAGGGAGGATTCAAGATTGAAGGGGATAGGAGGGAAGGAGAAGATTAAAATGAATATGTTTGCGGATGACACATTACTGACATTAGAAGATTCCCTGAAGGTTGGGGAGCTGATTAAGGAGCATTTGAGAGAATTTGGGGAATGACCTGCCGGAGGAGACTCGTCAACTTAACAGTCTTTTAGAATTTAAGAAAGCTATAAAGACTGTTCTCTTCCGGCAGGCATATCCAGTGGAATTTTAGAATGTTTTAAGGATGTTTTTAGGATGTTTTAGGATTTTTTATGCAGTTTTAATAATATGTGTTATGTTTTAATCAGTTTTATGTATTTTATCATGTTGTTGTTCCCCGCCTCGATCCAGACGGAGAGGCGGGTAAGAAATAAATTGTTATTATTATTATTATTATTATTGGTTTACAAGTTAATTGGGGGAAGTCAGAAATGATGTTATTTAATTATAACAAAGAGGAGATGGAGGAAGGTAAAGTTAAGTTAGGTCTTAGGCTTAAAAATGTAGTACGTTATTTAGGTGTTAATATTGCAAAAGATTTAGATAGGTTAGAGGAAATTAATTTTGCAAGTTTGAAAAAACAGGTAGGGGAAAAGTTAGAGGTATAGAGAAAATTAAAACATTCTTGGTTTGGTAGAATAGCGGTTATAAAAATGAAGATATTACCTAAGATTATTTTTTGTTGAGAATGCTGCCGATTAAAATATCGGATGTAGAGTTAAAGAGCTGGCAAAATATGATTAATGCTTATTGCAATAGAGATAAGAGAGCTAGGATTAACAAAGGGTTATGGTATAAGACACAAAAGAAAGGTGGTTTGGGACTTCCAAATATAAAGAATTATTATATTGCTAATCAGTTAAGATATGTTATAAATAGTATATTAGGGGAAGAAGACTTAGAATGGCTAGAAACGCAAACAGGGGAACTAGATTTTAAATTGCAAAATATTTTTTTTAATAATAAAATTCAAAAGAAAGATTTGAGGGGACTGGACAACCTGTTGCTGAAAAACATTCTAGAGATCTGGGAGAAAGTTAAAGGAAAGTTAATGCCAGGAGACTCTCCACTTGCCCCAGTGGTAGTTGTGGGAAATTTCCCAAGGAATTTAAAAGTAGAGTTGGAAGGAAGTCTGAAGGATCAGGAAATTATTAAGTTAAGGAACTGGATGGAAAGAATGATAGATAAGGTGCAAATTAGAGAGTTGGTAAAAGGACAAAAGATAGCTTGGTTCAAATGCTTACAATTGGAAAAATGGACACAGGAATGGAAAAAGATAAATAAGAAGTGTAGAAATAATACAAGATTTGAAGATTTAATTGAATCAAGAGGAAAGAAGGAATTAAAACTAGAAAAGGTTTGATTAGCGAAATATATAGAATCCTGACAGAGGAGGCTGAATATCGAGACTCTCTTAAAATGATTTGGGAAGATGATTTAAAGGAACAAATTAATGAACATGACTGGGGGAGGATGTGGGATGCAAGAATGTTAAAGCTTTTGTCGATTAGAATTAAGGAGAATTATTATAAGACAGTATGGAGATGGTATTTAACGCCGGTAAGATTTCATCAGATAGATAAAAAAGTGTCCCAGAATTGTTGGAGGGGATGTCAGGAGGTTGGAACTTATTTCCATATGTGGTGGAGCTGTAAACATGTACAAAAATTTTGGGAAAGGGTGTTCAAAGAAATAAGTGAAATAATTGGAAGTAAATTGGAATTAAGCCCAAAGCTGGCTCTACTAGCAATATGGGATAAAGGAAATGAGAATATAAATAAGAGAGAATTAATAAACAACCTCCTGGCTCCCGTCAGAATAATGATTGCTAAAAACTGGAAAGGGCAAGGGATATATACTATAGAAGAATGGTATAAAGAAATATGGGATATGGCACTTAATGACAAGCTAATAACGTGTAAAATGAAAATAAAGAGGGGAATGTCCAGTAAGAATGATTTTGGAGATGTATGGAGCCTATTTTTGGAATATGTATTAAGAACGGGGAAGGGGCAAATACCTTCAAAAGAGTCTTTACACTTTTGGAAAGAAGAATAATGTATAATTGAAGGTCTCCTGGGGGGAGGGGAGCACGGGGGATATGTGGTTATGTAGTGTATTTTATGTTGTTTTATGTTGTATTATGTTGAAAAAAATTTAAAAAAATAATTAAAAAAATGAAATGGAGAAGCACAGAATTTAAAGACAAAGAAAATCAAGTACTTCCTAGAGAGGAGAAGGGGGTTGCGAATTACAGAATGGGCCTGTGGGACTTTCCAGCACAGTATGTTACCATGGCTTCTTGCATTACTAGGCTGACCATATGAAAAGGAGGACAGGGCTCATGTAACTTTAACAGTTGTAGAGAAAAGTCTTAGGGACATTTTCAAAGCTGCTAGTTCTCAGCAGGGCAGACCCTTGGAGCACTTGGATTACGCTGCCCAGATAAAATCCAGATCAGGGCTCATGTAACTTTAACAACTTGCAGAGAAAAGGGCATTTCAGCCAGTGTCATTTGTATGCAATTAGTTCCTGGTGATATTCCCTCTTCATCACAACAGTTAAAGTTGCAGGGGCCCTGCCTTCTTTTCTATATGGTCACTCTAGTATAGTGCATGCACCTTTAATAGTTGTGATGAAGAGAGAATTTCACCAGGAACTAATTGCATACAAATGACACTGACTGAAATTCCCTTTTCTCTACAACTGTTAAAATTACATGAGCCCTGGATTTTATCTGGTCAGCCTAACTTAGATAGAACCTCTTTTAGCTGAAAGCACTTCTAATGTCGGTGGGGTGGTGAATCCACTCTGGGTTTCAGTCAGGATCAGTCAAAACTCTAACAGAGTTATCCAGGAGTTCTGACTGGCTCTGACTGAAACCCATAGCAGATTCACCAGCCCTACAGAGAGCAACTTGGATGGCTCCTTTAGAGTTCTGACTGATTGTGATGGAAACCTGGAGTGGATTCACAGCCCCACTGACATCGGAGACACCAGCCTCCTCTGGCAGTGCAGGCCAGAACCAAGCCAGTCCAGAGTGAAGCAAAGACAGAAGTTTGCGGAAAAGCAATCCCATTAGGACAGGCCTCTTACCTCCGCCGGCCTTGCTCCTCTGCCTTAGCAGCAGCATGAATCTCTGCAGTGACCAAGATCCACCGTGTGTCTCCAAGTCCTGCTAGTTTCTGCACATGTGAAAATAGGCTGACCAGATAAAATCCAGGTCAGGGCTCCTGTAACTTTAACAGTTGTAGAGAAAAGGGAATTTCAGCCAGTGTCATTTGTATGCAATTAGTTCCTGGTGATATTCCCTCTTCATCACAACAGTTAAAGGTGCAGGCACTATACTAGAGTGACCATATACAAAAGAAGGCAGGGCCCCTGCAACTTTAACTGTTGTGATGAAGAGGTAATTTCACCAGGAACTAATTACATACAAATGACACTGGCTGAAATTCCCTTCTCTCTACAACTGTTAAAGTTACAGGAGCCCTGACCTGGATTTTATCTGGTCACCCTATGTGAAAAGCACCAGAGTGGTGAAAGTCAACTGCTGTTTTCTCCATCAAGCAGGAGCAGTGTAGTCTGTTTTTCTGGTCAGTTGGCGACCCTAGGCGGGTGGCAGAACAGGGTGTTTATGGGCTGTCTTCCTGGCAAGCGTTCAGCCATTGCAGAGCCAAGAGGATATCAAATCCAATCAAAAGGCAACAGCAATAACATCCCAGCTCAGTTACCTTGGAAACCTGATATGAGTAAAGCAGTGAAACCCCTGTCCCTGGGAAGTTATACCAGTTGCTGGGGAGCATGAGTGTTGTGTGTATGTGTGTGTTCATGTCCCGCTTATGGCTTTCCCAGGGGATACTATACAAACAGAATGCAGGGCAAGATGGACCTTTGTTCCAATCCAGGAAGGCGCTTTTTGTGTTCTTACGTCCTGTCTAGCTTTGCAGTGAGCTGAGGCAGAGAGCTTCCCTCATAGTGACGACTGAGCACAAAGTTTGCAGAAAAGCAATCCCATAACTGCCAGAAAAAGGAGGTGACAGTGTACAGTGCCTGAAGCTTATAAGACTCAGATGGGGTACCCAAAGTTCATCTAATCTCACCCCACTCCCAAATAAGGCTGCCACCTTTTAAAAAATGGACAGAGACCCTGGGCCTTTATTATTACTAGAATGCCATGCGGGAATGTGTCATTTTAAATAGTAACATAAGCCACAACAAAAGGTCCCTGCCCAGAGGCGGTTACAGTCTAATTTTATTTATTTATTTTTTAAAAATTCAAGGCCATCCTTCATCCTAACAGATTCTGGGACAGTGTACAGTAGTAAAAATACAATATAATAAAAGCCTTATCAATCTGCATATAACATCAAACTGGGAGGCGCCAAAACCACGAAACTGCAGACGGAAGGCAATAAATTGAATTTAACAAGACTCATTTGACTGGCGCCAAAAAGACGGTGACGGCTGACGCCATTTGAGCTGCCTGAGGGAAGGTGTTCCAGCGACTGGGTGCCACACCTATGAATGGAGATTGGGGAAAACATAATAGTCCCAGAGCCAGGATTTATCTACCCCAGCGAGTGCAAAAGCTTTGTGAATTTTTGTTGTTTATATATGACAGGAGTGTCTCAGAAAAGTGAGTCTTACAAAATGCCAGTGGGGTGGGGGGCTGCGTGATGACATCATCAATATGGCCGCTGCACTATTAGGTAGTTGCCACAATTAAATAAGCATAACTTCTCACCCATTTATGCTGACAATGTAGGGCAGGCAGGCAGGAGAGTAACCAGGGTGCATATGAACACATGGAATTCTAGGTCAGCTGGATAGGTGGATCAGGGGGTTGTACCAAAATCCCATTGCAGATATAGGGCAGGGATGGACTAATGTGGTGCCCACAGACACCAAGCTGCACTGGAGGCTGGTGGCTCCGATATCAGTGATGTGGTGAATCTGCTCCGGGTTTCAGAGTTCTGACTGGTTCTGCCTGAAGCCCAGAGAGGATTCACCCCCACTGACATTGGAAGCACCTTGGAGAGCTCCTTTAGAGTTCTGACTGGTTCTGCCTGAAACTCGGAGCGGATTCGCTGCCCCACTAGCATCGGATCCAACAGTCTCCACTGCTAGGAACATGGGGATTCCTCTCCCCAGGCCAGGAGGTGGGGTTTGGGAAAGGGAGGGGTTTGGAAAGGGCAGGAACTTAGCGGAGGGGCTTGCAGAGGGACCCAAGCCCTCCGTGGACTTAATTGGGCATCTCCACAAACCAAATTAGGTCCTCGGGCCAGAGGTATCATCCCCTAGTCAATGTTCTGGGATGTATCTAGAATTCGATAGACAAGTCAAACTATCCATTCAACGTTGTTATGGTTGCTTCTTATTAAGGACACTGGTCTGATCCGTTGGCTAACACCCAGTGTCTTAGAAGACGACTGCTCGGTGCATAGATATAGTGACTTCATTTAAGGTTCAATTGCTGTGCTTCACCTAGTTTAAGATGGCTGGGAGGAAGCACATTTTGCATTTTCATAGGGTAATGAAAAATGCTGGGGCTTGCCTCACTCAGGAAGCCACAAATACCCAGTCTGGTCCCCCCCAACCCAAATGGAGAAAGAATTTCCTCCTTGGAGATAAAACAAGCTGGCTGGGATCACGGCTGAGGCAGCGACATGGCCGGAAACAATAAAGTTAGAGATACGAAAAAAACAGCTGAACAGAGCCATAATTCATCCTGAAAATGCCCCAGAAGATTCAGCACAGAAGCAGATGGACAACCAAGGGCCTAGTTCTCATGGAGCTAGTAAACTTGTGTTTTGGCTGTACCACTTCAGAGAATGGGGTGGAGCAAGAGTGGAAAGGTTCACATTATAGAATGCTCCTCTCTCTGGGCCTGTTCAGACAACACACTAAGCCATGGTTAAGCCACTAACCCTTTTGCAGCAAATGGTTAGTGAGTATGTTTGAACTGTCATTATGGAGCCACCATGGTTAGAAACAGTTCACATGACACGCAAAGTCATGGTTCACACGCCACACTAAGCCATAATGTTTAGCTCAAAGTGCTTAACACTGTGGCTTAGCATGTCATCTGAACAGGGTTTCTCTCTCTCTCTCTCTCTCTCTCTCTCTCTCTCTCTCTCTCTCAATCCCTGCACTAACAAACTAGTTTTCTATGTAGAGGCTTTGCCCTGTGTGAAAGAGCTTTCAGATGTATGAACACCCCAACTTGCAGGGAATCCTGAGCAATTTTTTCAAGCTCATGCCACCTTTCAATAGGATGGATGCTAATAAATCCCTTAAAAAGAGGACACCACAGAGGCCTAATCTACACCAGACCTTTATCCCGGGTGGCCCCTGCACATCCAAATGGCATACAGCTGATCCCAGTCTCTGGTTGACAGCAGGTGGCCACTGTGTGAACAGCCTGCTAGACTAGATGGACCCTTGGTCTGATCCAGCATCAAGGCTCTTATCTTGTCCCTATGTGTTCTATAACACTGACAGTAGCAATGTAGCAAACACATCCGCTCCCAACAATGGAGGAGGTCAGAGAGGGGGGAGGAAGAGAAGGAGGAGCAAAAGGACGAAAACAATCACAGGAAACCACCCTGAAGGCCCTAGAGTTCCCAAGGCCAGCTATGCTCAAAATTCCCATAAATTAACTAACTGCAACACTGCCCCCTTCCTGCAATTTGCAGACAAGGTTGCAATGTTCCCAACAATGTATATGTATAGATACAAGTTTAGAAATCATTCTAATAGAAATATAGCATAAGGTCATTATAATATAAACACAAATATATCCCATGTGACCAGGTGGGCTGTGTACCTTTTAAAATCTGCTGCCTAGGTGTGTTGATGGGCAACTGCAATGCCCCCTTTTCTTCCTTCTGATGGGTCTTTGTTTCTATACCAGGCCCGGACCGGACAGCCCTTCCAACAAGAAAGCCTTCAAAACAGAGAAGAGTCCTCTGGCAGCCGTTCAAACAGAGAACTGTCCTCTGTAAAACAGGCCAACCTACCTCTCGAGGAGGTGAAATGCTTAGGATTTGCCCATGGGCAATAGCTGAAAATCAAAATTCCCAGGCCCATCAGTATCTGGTCAAGAGGGCAAGGCTGCTGCAGCTTTAAATGTTGCGATGAAGAGGGAGTTTCACCAGGCGCTGCATATGCATACCAATGACACCTGCTGAAATTCCCTTCTCAATACCGCTGTTAAAGATACAGGAACCCTCTCCTCCTTTCCATAGGGCCACCCTGGACTCTAAAGACAGTCCTGCTGAAGTGTTTCTCTGAGGCCAAGGGAAAAGATAGAGGTAAGATCTGGAAGCTACTCCATTACGTAGCAATCCTTGGTAAGATAACAGAAGTGGAGCTACCAGGCCAGGCGTAACAGGGAGCAACAGTGGGAGAGTGGCCTTTATGTGCCACCTGTGGGCTTCCTGGGGGTCCTCTGTTGGGCCACTGTGGGAAAGAGGACACTGCACCTGTGGGACCTTTCTTTGGTCTATTGATCCAGCCAGGCGCATTATCTGTTCTTACGTTCCCTTCCCGCCAATGAACTAGAGGCCTGCTCCTATGTAGCCTCATTGCACTCTCAGCAGTGATCCATTGTTTGCTTTAGAAACTTAGCCTGCAGAAAGTCACGGGAGTTATTTTCCAGGGCATAGACGTCCAAGAGCAAAAGTGAGCAATAAGATTAGAGGCGAGAGATAAGGTTCAGAGTGGTGGGGGTGGGCGGATCGGCTCAGTAAATCAAGCCAATTCTCAGAAAGCTGCTCAGCACACACTGGGAATCCCAGCAGGCCTGTCAGTTTTTCAGTGGGCCATGACGTTCCTGATTTCATCTGTGAAATAATGGAGGACATACGAAACAGTGGCTGGCATTCACATGTAACACTAAGCCATGGTTGATATTAACCATGGTTTGTTGCTGTAGTAGCCAGGGATTGTCTTGCAGACAAACAAATAAACCACAGTTTGTTCCTCCTATTTCTGATCTATTTAATGCTATAGGGGGTGAATTTATTTTACGTACAATAGATTCTGGGTCTCTGACATATATGTCAAATATAGCTAAGGAGATATGGACTATATAAATGGTACGAAACTTCCGATATAGAATATATTTTTAGCAAATTTGTAGTATCAAGAATTTAAAAAGGTAATAAGGGGAATAAGTTTCACTCCATTGTATCTTTCTTTCTTTCTTTTTGTTATTCATTTATTTTGGGGGGGAGGGAAGGAGGTATACCATATCATAATATATTATATTACACTATGTTATAATGTTTATGGTTGTTGAATATACAAAAATCTTTAATAAAAACATTTTTTTTTAAAAAAAGTGCTTCTAAAGCTGAAAAGTACCCTAACCCTTTTTCGAAGCCATTTTGGTGTGTGCGTTTGATAGGGAAATTTTTAAAAAGCTATATTAAAGAAGGCTTTTAGTTTGTGGGGGGAGAGAAAGAATGGGGGGAGAGAAAGAAAAAGAAAGGTCAAAAGTTGCATGATCTTTCAAAAATTCATATAAAATACAGGGGTGGGGGGATTGATCTGAAATTTGGCACATATGTGAAGCAACATGAGCTAAAGATGTGTATGAAATTTGAGATCAATCCCTCCAACCCCCGATTTGTATTTATTAAAGATCTTGCAACTTTTTGACAGGTCTGAATGAATGCAACGTCCAAAATTCCCCCTGGTACTGGAGCCCTGATCCTCTTCACATCTGGTTAGCCTCGTTCTCTGAATGCCTGGAATGCCTCATCAGCTTGGCCAACATAGAAAAGCTTGCCCGGCGCATACCTTTCCCTTCTCTGCTGAGCAACTGAGCCAGCAATTCTGCAATTGGGCCTGAATGGGAGGAGACGAAATGTTCCTTCAACTCAAATTGCATGTTTGTGGTTGAGATACTTCCCCCCCCCCCCCACCGGAGAGGCCTGGGATGAAAACAGTAATGAGTCACCCCTGCTGCCAAACAAAGAAACAGCGACACTACAATTTAAAAATAACATGCCTGAGGTTTGCTAGGTCTGCTTAAACAAACATCCAGTGAGATCATTAAGGTTACGAATGTTATGTATGTATGTATGTATGTGTGTATGTAAAGAAAGAGGACTAAATTGCAGAGAGAGAGAGAGAGAGGTCAAAAATTTGGCAAGAACTCCCGTTTCTCATTTGAAACCCTATTGCTGATCTGTTTCTTTCCTGCCCATCATTTCTTTATTTAAATTATTTATGCACCTTTTCCTTTCAGCGATGCTACCGAGGACATCTTACAAAAACATGATAAAATACCCAGATCAAAATTGCATATAATAAATAACTGCAACATGCTAAAAGAGTAATATATTTAAAAGCCTATAGATTTTTGTTTTTTTAAAAAAAGCCCAACCAAATCTTTGCCTGGCACTGAATGAGATAGTAATGTTAGCACAAGGCAAACTTCTCAAAGGAAGGGAAGTCCGTAAGTCCCTGAGGGTGCATTGATGCCAATTTGGAAGAGTTTTAAGAATGTAAAAAGGTCCATGTAGACCAACACTCTGTTCACACAGTGGCCAACCAGCTGTCAACCAGGAACCCACAAACAGGACACGGGTGCAACAGCACCTTCCTGCCCATGTTCCCCTGCAACTACTGTATATAGGTGTACTGTCTTTTTTTTAAGCTTAATTGCAATGCAGAGGCCAAATTTCAAGGCAGATTTGCAGCTGGGGATGAGGAGGGAAGAGTTAACTCTCCTTTTCCACAGCACAAACCACCCCTCACCTACACACCCATGACCCCTCCCCCTGCATAATAATTAAGCTTAGGGGGGACTTTTCCCCATTTGTGTAGGATATTAATTAATTAATTAATTGGATACCAATGAATCGACAATTTCATTTGAGATTATTTGCCTCCTGCAAAATGTAAATAAATCCTAGTAACTCTTTCTAAATTTGCATCTCTAGATATAAATTTTCATGTGCGGATTTTTTGCAGTGTTGTATCCAATATGCCCTCGATCTCAGGTCATGCGCTTTCAAAGGCGAGCGCCTTTTATTTAAAGACTAGGAAAGCAGTCAATCAATTACACTGATATGAGTATGGCCAGTATAAAGGTATGAAGATGTGACCCTCACTACCTGAATATATGGATGCGATACATGATCGACGTGCAGAATTTATGCCCTTTGGATGTGGAGCTGGCTTTACAAAAGAACTGGACACATTGATGGAGAGCAGGTGAGATCTCTCAACAAGAATTAGCCAGGAGGCTAACGATAGAACCAGTGTGTGCAGTCGTAGCATGCCTCTGAATAACAGCCACTGGAGATAAACAACAGAAGATGACCGTCCCCTTCATGTTTATATGGCTATTAAGGAATGAGACAAATTTGTGGGGGGTAGATTTGTTAGCCATGAAAGCTAAATGGATCCCCCTGCTGCAAGGGCAGGATACCTCTTGAAAAATCAAGGCCAGAAGCCTTGATATACCTTCTCTGTATGTAGTTTGGTTTTTGCAAGTGATATTAGCGTGACCAGTTACAAGAGAGGGCAGGGCTCCTGCAGCTTTAGCAGTTGTGATGGAGAGGGGATTTCACCAGGTGCTGAATGCATACAAATGGCACTTGCTGAAATTCCCTTTTCTGTGTAACTGTTAAAAATACAAGAGCCCTGTCCTCCTTTCCATATGGGCACCCTATATAGTAGAAGACAAATAAACTAGCTTGATAATGTGGACTGGCCATCCAGGTCAATCTGACATTGCCAGAAGAGATATGGTCCATCTATTGATAAGGTTATAATGAAAAAGTTTCCTTTGATCTGTCATTGTCTTACTTTAGAACTTTGCTAACTTCTAATTGGTTAAGATGCTACTGTGTATAAATACACCTGCTTTTCACACTGTCAAGAGAGAAGTTCTTTGTCTGCAGGACTTTCTCCATATAGCTGTATTACGCTCAATAAAACAGAGTCGCCTTACAACCAAAGTGGATTTTTTCTTTGACACTCTGAACATCAGGAGCTGAGGGCAATAGAAGAGGAGGAGGGTAGCTCAGTGGTAGAGCCCCAGCTTTGCATGCAAAAGGTCCAAAATTTGATCCCCGGCAGCATTTCTACATAGAGCAAGGAAACATCCTGTCTAAAACCCTGGAGAGCTGATGCTGCCAGTCAGTGTTGACAATACTGGACTAGGTGGACCAAGTATAAGGTGCATCTGACTCAGTGTAAGGCAGCTTCCGATGTCCCAAAGGAGGGTTTTTGCCTCCACACTCTGCCTATGACCTTCCAAAGTTTTTCTGGCCAACTGCGCTTGGAAGCAGGATGACGGATTGGCACCTTTGGCCCAAGCCAGCGAGGTGCTTCTTCTGTACACACCCCAGGATGTTGAAGCTAATCGCCTGCTTGTACCTTGCATTATTTCCAATATTTAATGAATTGAAGCAGCATTAGAATTTGGAACTTGTTTTAGAGGCAATGCAAGAGCCATCTAGCCTGGAAGCAGGAGGCTTAACGCCATATTTGCTTGTTCTAGTTTGTTAAAGGATTAGCAAGTATCGTGATGGGATCTTTTAAAATGTCATCCTTTTAAGACTTAAACTTTCATTGGCTTTTCAAATGCATAGATACTTCATATACCTCCCAACCCATCGCAGACAGACAATCAACAGTTGCAACCCCAATGTATTAGACAATTACCGGCCAGTCTGCAATTTCCCCTTTTGGGGCAAGGTATTGGAGCGTGTGGTAGTCTCCCAATTCCAGGGATACCTGGATGAGATGCATTATCTAGATCCATTTCAATCTGGCTTCAGACCTGGCTATGGAACAGAAACAGCTTTGGTCGCCTTGGTGGATGACCTACGCCAGGAACTGGACAGGGGGAGTGTGCCCCTGTTGGTTCTGCTAGACCTCTCAGTGGCGTTCGATACCATCAACCATGGTATCCTTCTGGGCATCCTCAATGCTATTTAACATATACATGAAACCGTTGGGAAAGGTTGTCCAGAGTTTTGGGGTACAGTGCCAGCAGTATGCTGATGACACCCGACTCTACTTCTCCTTTCCACTCGATTCCAAGGAAGCTGTTTCGGTGCTAAACCGATGTCTGTCGACAGTAACGAACTGGATAAGGGCAAACAAATTGAAGCTTAATCCAGACAAAACAGAGGTGCTCCTGGTCAGTCAAAAGGCAGATCAGGGAATAGGGATTCGGCTTGTGCTGGATGGGGTTATACTCCCCCTGAAGGCACAGGTTCACAGCTTGGATTCAGCCCTGAGCCTGGATGCCCAGGTTTCGGCGGTGGCCAGGAGTGTTTTTGCACAGTTAAAGCTAGTGCGCCAGCTGCGCCCATTCCTAGAGATGTCAGACCTGGCCACGGTGACACATGCCTTAGTTACATCCCATTTGGATTACTGTAACGTGCTCTACGTGGGGCTGCCTTTGAAGAGTATTCGGAAACTGCAGCTGGTTCAAAAAGTTGCAGCCAGATTGTGGCAGCATACAATTCCCACGTTACAACAGCTCCACTGGCTGTTTCCGAGCACAATTCAAAGTGCTGATTATCACCTATAAAGCCCTACACGGCTCGGGTCCAGGTTAAAGACCGTATTCTCCCTTATGAGCCTGCCCATCTTCTTAGATCTTCAGGGGAGACCCTTCTCGCTGTCCCACCACCATCACAGGCACAACTGATGGGAATGCAAGAGAGAGCCTTCTTGGTGACTGCTCCAAGGCTCTGAAACCCCCTTCCTAGGGAGGCTATGCTGGAGTGCTACACTTCCGGAGGCAGGCAAGAACTTTTCTGTTTCAGCAGGCCTTTGGAAAGTTGTTTGGACCTCTGTCAATGTGTTGTTTATATTTTGGATTTTTTTTTAAAAAAATGTATTTAAAATGTTTTAAATATTTTAAAATTGTACTATGTTTAATTATATTTTAATTTTTTGTATATTTCTATGTTTTTAACTGTACATGTTTTAATTTGTAAGACACTTTGAGTCTCAGTATTGGGGAAAAGGCGGGAAATAATAAATAAATAAATAAATAAATAAATAAATAAATAAATAAATAAAATAGGGTGACCATATGAAAAGGAGGATAACTGTTGTATTAAAAATGGAATTTCAGCCGGTGTCATTTGTATGGATGCAGCACCAGGTGAAATACCCTCTTCATTACAACAGTTAAAGCTGCAGGAGCCCTGCCCTCTTGACAAGATACAAAAGAGGGCAGGGCTCCTGCGGCTTTAACTGTTGTGAGGAAGAGGGTATTTCACCAGGTGCTGCATGCAGACAAATGACACCGGCTGAAATTCCCCTTTCTACGCAACTATTGAAGATACAAGAGCCCAGTCCTCCTTTCCATAGGGTCTTCCTAGAGTATACTAAACTTAAAGCGAGCCAAAATAAAGAAGGTAAGGAGAAAGAAAGTAAAAAGGGCAGGGTTGAGATGGGCAAAAGATTGTGTTTTATGTTTGCTTGTTTTCTGGAGAATATTCAGTGTTGCCCTAAAAGTATCATTGACCTTTGGATCTCACTGCCTCATTATATTATCCAATTAATGCTGTTGAGGCAGCATGTTATTAAAGTGGTTCCATCTATTGTTTTCTAAGGTTGGTGTTGACCTTCATGTGATGAGGGATGTGATTTGAGGAACGGAATGCATCTCATGACCACTAAACACCATTGCAGATGCCAGGGTTCAGGCTGAGCAACAGCAGATGAAAGCAAGTAGGGTTGACAACAGACTAGAACACAAATCAAAACCCGCCTGGCTTCATCCTTTAACAGCAAGCTCATCTGCAAAAAGCCACAACCCAAATTTTCCACTATATAGCATGAAACACAGTAACCTGTTTACGTCTTCACCAGCAGAGGCTAGTGGCTCTGAGGTCAGTGGGGCGGTGAATCTGCTCTGGGTTTCCATCAGAACCAGTCAGACTGACTGGTTCTGATGGAAACCTGGAGCGGATTCACCAACCCATGGACATTGGAAGCACCTTGGAGAGCTCCTTTAGAGTTCTGACTGGTTCTGACGGAAACCCGGAGCAGATTCACCATACCACGGACATCGGAAGCACCTTGGAGAGCTCCTTTAGAGTTCTAACTGGTTCTGATTGGAACCTGCAGCGGATTCACCGCCCCACTGACATCGGAGCTACCAACGTCCGCTGGTCTTCACATCAAACTCCTGTTAAAAGTTCAGCTGCAGGGGAGGCCTGCAAAGTTGGCAACTTGTCATACCTGATGTGAAATGAGCCACGACTGTTCTGAAAAATACACATGCCATTACTGCAGCTATTAACCTTCATGCCCCATAAAACGCAGACAAAGTTCAATGACTGAGTGTGTAAGCAAAAGGTTCTGAGGACGCATCACGGACTCACCTGCTACAAGTGCTTATGGGAGCAGGGATGGGGGCTGCCATCTTAATTGCCCAGAATGCTCTGGAGTAAATCTACATTAGGGGCTTCGTGGCGATTAAATGCCAGGCAGCTTGCCAACCCAACCAGGTCAGCCCCGGCTAGGAAGTGTCAGGCGCAGGTATGATTTGGCCCCTGACAACAGCTTACGCTGCTGCAGGGGCTCACTGGCAAGAGCTCCCTGGACCTGTTCCTCCTCTTCATTCTTGCAAGTTGATTGTTCATCCGCCTCTCATTCCCGCCCAGAAAAAGGTGATGCTGAGCAGGAGGAGCAAGAGATGAGAAGGAGGATGAGGAGCAATGGCCAGGATGGGGAACCACTTTCACTCTGAGGGCTGGATTCAATTTCAGAGAAGTTCTAAGGGCCTGCATTCCAGTGGTGGGCGGGGCAGAAGATGCAGAAGGTGGGGCCAAAGGGGAAAGGGGTGGGGCCAGACATACGAAAAGATACTAGCATGTTTTTGCTTCAATCTCTGACTGCCATTGATTCAGCCGCCACAGAGGCATTTCAATCTTTTGGAATGAGTAAAACGCTGCACAAAAGGCTGGAAAACCACAAAGGATCGGTGGCGAGAAAGGATGGGATCAGGAGATGAGCTGAAGTTCCCCATACTGGGTTTACATGCAATGTTTGCAACAAGAATGTATGCAAGAGACAAGCTGCATGCATCTGCCACCCAGGGTGCAATCCTATGCGTGTTTAAAGGAGATCCCTTTTTGATGACACGGCTCACAAACCACCAGGATTTATCTTCAGAATTATATGTATGGCAATTTTTTTTAAAAAAAGAATTGGGGTGTTAAATGTCTGCATTTGCTCTTTTTTTGGTTACTGCCCTCTGCTTGCGAAATTGGTTTCTCTCTCTCTCTCTCTCTTCCCCTCCCCCCCCCCCCAAGTTAGACTTTGGAACACCAAGTGAGCTTTCTACAAACCAACTGTTGGGATGAAGAGGGAATTTCACCAGGTGCTGCATGCATGCAAATGACACTTGCTGCAATTCCCTTTTCTATGCAACAATCAAAGATACAGGAGCCCTGTCCTCCTTTCCATGGAGTCACCCTAGCATTGGCCCACGGTCGGTACAGTCTCCTAGGCTATGTTAGGCTTTCTCGGACTGCAGCCTCCACCTCTCTTGCTCCCATGGGCAACCTTTGGAAGGAGAGGAGGTCTGTAGCAGCCTGCCGTGTTGCCTGTATAAATAAGATGTCCATGTTTGGCTGGCCTCGTGCGCTCGCTCCTTGACTCCAGCTTGTTTTGATTCTCAGTCGTGTTCTCATCCTTCCCTGTGAACCAGTTGCTTAATCATGTGTTTGCAGTGTGCCTTTTCCCTCAACTGCAAGAGTGTTGCAATCCAGAGAAGGGGAACAAAACTTCTGCTTTGTTTTCTCAGAAAGCGAACACTGGAGTTAGGAAGCGCCTTTTCCCCTTTTTTCATGCTACGTAGTCAGTTTTCCACAGCACGATATAGCTGCCCTGCAGAAATGGTGTGCAGAGTCAGTAGCGTGTGATGATGAAGAGAAAGGCATGAACTCCATCCATCAGGCAACATTCTGGCTTCACGACGGAGACAGGCTGCTCCGGTCACCTCTGCCTGTTGGTTCTGATGGACCTCTCGGTGGCTTTTGATGGTGACTCTGGTCCTTCCTGGAGAGCAAGTTCAGAAGGTGGTGCTGGAGGACTCAAGTCTGATGCTGTGGCCGTTGGCCTGTGGTGTCCTCCAGGCCTCCATCTTAAGAACATAAGAACATGGTCACCTGATGTCCAGCCAGAATCTGGCTTCCTGTAAAATAATGGGCTCAAGTTACAGGAAGCCAGTTTCCTGCTGGACATCAGGAAAAATTTCCTGACTGTTTCCTGGAACCCATGACATAGGGAGGTTGTGGGCTCTCCCACATTAGAGGTATTCAAGAGGCAGCTGGACAACCATCTGTCAGGGATACTTTAAGGTGGATTCCTGCATTGAGGAGGGGGTTGGACTTGATGGCCTTATAGGCCCCTTCCAACTCTACTATTCTATGATTCTATGATAAGAACATAAGAAGAGCCCTGCTGGATCAGATCGAGGGTCCATCTAGTCCAGCACTCTGTTCATATAGTGGCCAACCAACTGTCTGGGGCAACAGAACCCTCCCAACCATGTTCCCCAGCAACTGGTCTTATTTCCTATGCTATACAGGAAACTACAGGGAGAGTTATCTGAAGATTTGGGGTTCAGTGTCACAATATGCTGTTGATGCTCTATCTCTCCTTTCCTGCTAAATCCAAGGAAGCTGCTCTGGTTCTAAATCTGATGTCAGGGCAAACAAACTCAAGTTTAATCCAGCCAGGACAGAGGAGCTCCCAGTTAATCAAACAGCAGATCAGGAAATAGGGACGTGACCTGTGTTAGATGGGGTCACACTCCCCTTGAAGACTCAGGTTAACAGGTTGCACTCCCAGATCTAGCTCTAAACTCAGATGCCCAGGTTTCATTGGTGTGTTTGCACAATTGAGGTTAATGCGCCAACTGCAGCCATTCCTGGAGATGTCTGATCTGATCATGGTGACACATGCCTTAGTAACATTCCATTTGGACCACTGTAATGCGCTCTGTGTGGAGCTCCATTTGAAAAGAGTTTGGACACATCAGCAGGGCAGGGCAAAGAGGGGGGCCAGTGGGGCCAGTTGGTCCAGGGCCCACGATTTTGAGGGGGCACTCTGATGAGGAGGTCCCCCCCCAAACACCCAGCCCGGACCTACTGGGTCTGTTGCCACTCTCCACCGCTGCCGCTTGACCCCTGCAGCCCCGGTTTGCCCCTGCCGCCCCCCGGTCGGCCCAGATCGCCCCAGGTTTCCCGGTTAGGACCGGGAAACCCCAGGCAATCTGGTCACCCTACATAAAGAATTTCTGAATGTGAAGAAGTGATGTCTTACATCTTGAATAAAAGTGCTTCCCATTACCTTTTTTATAAATCGTTCTAGTTCATATATGTATTTAGCACTGAATCAAGGCTATTGATTAAAAAATACTTAATGAGCAGTTTGAAATGGGAGGGGCACACACTTCCCATCTGGCCTGGGCATATTACCAGCTCTGCATGGCCCTGCACTTCAGCTGGTCTGTTTGAACTTTTAACAGCCGTTTGGGGGTGAAGACATGAAGAAGTTACCATATTTAACTTTGGCTGCTTACTTCTACAGGCCAACTTGCTATTAAAGGATGGAGCCAGACGGGTCTTGATTTGTGTTCTAGTCCATTGCCAACTCTACTTGTTTTCATCCACTGTTGCTCTGCCTACACCCTGGAATTTGCAATGGTGTTTGCAAATGGAGAGCATATGATTCCCTTATTTCAACAGCTTCACTGTCTACCGGTCTGTTTCCAGGCACAATGGTCAAAGTGCTGGTTATGACCTCTAAAGCCATATATGGCTGGGGACCAGGCGACCTGAAAGACCACCTTCTCTCATGAGAGCCTGCCCAGGTTTTAAGATCTTCAGGGGAGTCCTTTCGCTTGGTGCCGCTGGGCGAGGACGCAAGAAAGGACCTCCTTGATGGCTGCTCCCAGATGCTGGCATTCCCTGCTGAAGGAAGCTAGGTTGGGCCGTATCTCGGTTTCCCTTCTACCGGCAGGCAAAGATCTTTCTAATTTTTTACGCAGCTCTGGCAAACTCAGAAATGTGATCACTACTTTGTGGTATTTCGGTCGGTTCCAATCAAATGTTATTCCCCACTGTTACACGTCAAAGGTGGGTGCAGGACAAAGCTATAAAAAATTATGAGTGGTGTGCAAAGCGTGGACAGGCCAGGATCTGTCTCCTTCTCTCCTAACACAAGAGTCACCCAATGAAACAATTTCAGGCCAGCCAAAAAGAAAACATCTTCACACAATGCATCATTGACTTATGAAATTTGTTGCCATGAGGGGTTATGGCAGTTAGTGACTTGCCACATTCCAGCCTTCCTGAACCCAGTGCCTTCCAGAGGTGTTGGACTGCAACTCCCATCATTCCCAGTCAGCTTGGCCATGCTGTGAGAAAGCCTTCTATGCCTGACACAACCCTGGGAAGCTACTGCCAGTTGTCAAAATCAACATTATCTCATGATCGAGCCAAAGTTCCCAGGGCACATTGAGGAGATTGTTACATCTGCTGCACACACCCTCAGGCCCTTTGAAGCTGCTTTCTCTCCTCAAAGGGATCTTTAAGTAAACTATTTAGTGTTGTGCCCATCTTAACCAGGGATTTTAGCATTGTCAGAAGACCAAGTCTGTAACCTGAACTGCTGTTACACTGATTGATTTGCATAATAAAGCTTATTTACTTAGAGTTCCACTTCTTTGTTTGACTATAAAGACACTAGGAGGGCTGGAGACTTGACACCATTAACAACACTGGGCTAAATGAACAAATCATTTGGCAGAGTGTAAGGCCACTTCCATTGTACCTATCATATGCCCTCCTTGTGGCTTTCTGGCTCTTGAACAGATTATACTGAGCTGGAGGCCAGATTTAACCCTGAAGCAACTACCTGCTGACCTGTGGACATCAAGAACCCTAAGCCTGTTCCCACCAATGGCAAGTTTTGACTTTTCCAAAGGCTGCCCTGAATTTCCCACTGTTTGGGGAATTGCCGGGAGATGTAGATAGCGATCTTTCTTTGGGCCCAACTCAGCAAATGTTCTCATTCCTAATCTTGCTACCAGTCCTAAAATGATGATGGTGGTGGTGGTGATGATGATGATGATGATGGTGGTGGTGATGCTAATGCTAATGATGATTTATTAAATTTATGAAGTGCCTTTCTCAGGAAAAAGTAAACAAACTCAAAGCATCTTACAACAGTGATTAAGACATACAAAACTTTAAAACAATTTAAAGCAGCTAAAAACAATTACAAATGCCAAGACCTGATTAAAAGAAGCTCCGTCGTCTGTTGTTAAGTGGTTAGGAGTAGGTGGAAGTTTCAACCTGGCACCTAAAAGATGACAATGTTGGTGCCGGGAGGATCCGGATTATCACCTCCTCCTCCTCCTCCTCCTCCTCCTCCTCCTCCTCCTCCTCCTCCTCCTCCTCTCTCTTAAATTGTACATCAATGGAATGCAAAACATAGTAGGAGGCTGGACTTCTGCCCAGCAAAGGCAAACAGCTGGGAGTTGGTTGGGGAAGTTTCTAAGAAGTACCACAAGTATGGTACAGTTGTATAACCTTATGGAAACAATGCGGCCTTGGAAGAATAAACAGCTCTGGGCCACCACGTCGAGTGGGAAGCGTTGCTCCTCCTGTGCTCCACCTCAGAGAATTATGAGCATCATCACAGGGGGGGAAATCACATTTCCTTACCGTCGCTTCTCCGCCTGCGCATTTCTCCCTCATTACTTCCTTTTTTGAAAGCGGAAGTAAACAACATGCAGGTTTCGCATTCAGTGGTCCGTTTTGATCCCGCTGCTTCTCTTGCACACGGCAGAGGATAGCGGCAACTTCCATCTCAAAAATAATTCGGATTTACTGGGGTCTTTTTTGTCATGTGAAGAAGGCTAGAAGTAGGGATGTGTATCGTATCGTTAAAATGTACGATAATTATATGATATGCTCTTTATCGTGCATGCGTTTAACGATAACGATACTATAGGAAAGCCTGCGATAATTAACGGAGATGATAAAAAATCCTACGATAATTATTGTATGTTATCGTTTTATTGGAAGGCTCTTTCGCTTTTGCCGCCACATGGACGGAGCTAGAAGGTGGGGTGTGCTTGCTGAGACATTGACCAATCATGCAGCAAGGATTCCAGCAGGCTCCAATCACAATGTTGGAGGAGGGCTAAGGATATCCCCGCATAAAACCCCCACACTCGGTGAGGGGAGAAGGGTGGATTTTGTTGGACTCTGTCCTGGCTCCTGGGTCTTATAGTTACTTAGTGGCGAATTGTTAGAGATTCATTGTAGTCTTGCATCTTTCTGTTCCCTTCTGTGTCTCAGGTTCGTTTGGCTGATCGTTGCTTGTGTGTTTGAGTTATAGTTTTTATATGTTTTCTGGTTGGTTTGATTGAAGGGTTAGGTTAGCATGAGTGGGGGTACTGTGACTGAGTGAGTGTGTTTTGTCCTCTTCCCTGTTTAACTTTCTTTAAATATATATATATATATATATATATATATATATATATATATATATTTCTCTCCCTCTCTCTCCCGGGGTGTGTGTGTTTGTTTGCTTGATTGGCTGTGGGTGTGCTGGTGTGTCCTGTAGCCTGCTATGCAGGATAACACTACACAATCTGTGGTCAAAGCAGCACACAAACTGTTTGCAAAGGATTGTTATTAATATAAATAATTTCAATCCCTTTGTAACAGTATGAAACGAAGCTCTAAGGCACGCCTTGGGTGAGGTGGGTCTGGGTCTAGGAGAGATGCTGTTGCTGCTGGGAGCAGTTCTGGGGTGGCTGTCTCTCCCTCTCACACATTTTATTTCTTTTTTAAAGACACTGCTCCAGCCAATGTTTCCAGTCTGGAGGGACTGCTTAAGTGAGGGACTGCAGATGCATCCCCTGGACCCCCTCACACTTTTTTTTAAAAGACTCTGGTCCAGGCAATGTGCCTACCTCTACCCAGAACGTGAGGTCCAGCCAATGCCTACCTGTACCCCGAACATGACTAAAACTCAAATCTATATTCAGCATTTTTCTTATTACTAGGAAACTACATAAATATCAATTAACTAGAGTACATTACTCTAGTTGGAGAGCCTTGCTCACAGCCTATTAATGATTCTTACCCTAATAGTGACTTTTTATTTGGCAATGTGCCTACTTCTACCCCAAACATGACTTTTTATTTGGCAATGTGCCTACTTCTACCCCGAACATGACTTTTTATTTGGCAATGTGCCTACTTCTACCCTGAACATGACTTTTATTTGGCAATGTGCCTACTTCTGCCCCGAACATGACTTTTTATTTGGCAATGTGCCTACTTCTACCCTGAACGTGACTTATATTAATTTGCAAATGTGCCTACCCAGAACGTGACTTTTATTTGCTACTGCTCCAGCCAATGTGTGCAGCTCTGGCATGAAGCACTGCTCACCTGCCTGCACAGGGATGGTGGGCAGACTGAGTCATTTTTCAAGCACGATAAGGTCAAGGCGATGCGTGAGGATTGTTTTGATGGGATCCTGCAGGTTGGAGCACTTCCAGGGTATCTCCTGGCCCAATGACACCTTGCCTGCTAAGGCTGGCTCTAAAATAAATTTAACGCCCGTGCTATTCCCCTACCCTCCAATCCTTTTAATTTGTAGACATGCGTGGCCTAATCAATGAGACAAGGCAGCAGCAGTTCACCATTTTCAGATTAACACATTTTACTTTTATGACTGCATATGGAAGACACTACCTAGGTTTATCCACAGGTTTTGAAAGTTCATTGTATTCATAAAAATATACCTATAAGTCTCAGCAGCAGCAGCAGCATGGAGTGCATGTTGTTGAGAGCTTACTTCTGAGTAACGCCTGCAGCTGTGTGTCTGAAATTGGGCACAGATGAATCCCCTCAAGGCCATCTGTGAGATGCCCATGAGTCTCTTGAAAAAGGACCACATTTCAGCCACCTGAAACAGTGTATTTGAAAGCTTACTTCCGAGTAACGCTTGCACTGATTGTTCTAAAATTTGGCACACAAGACTAGCAACACTCAGTCTGCACTGTAACCAAGTTTCAAACCTGTAACTTGGAAAATTAAGAAGTTTTAGGCCTTTCTGACTCAAAAATCAGCTCTCTCTAGGGCAAAAGGCAGGCCCTGCGCCACGTTCTGTATTCCTACACGCTGCCATTTCTGCCCCCCCCACCCCCCCCACCCCTGGTCTCTCTCTCTCTCTCTACTCCGACAGCCTCTCCAGAGGTGAAGTGCAATTGTGCTTTGCTGATAAAGTCGCCGTGGAGAGAGCTCTCGCCGCAGCGGGAGGACCTGCTCTCCTCTGGAGAAGGTGCTGGCACTTCAGTGCGCCTGTAAATTAAAAGGCTGCCTGCAGGGATCCTCTCTGTGCAAAAAGGCCTCCTGGGCTTGATAGAGTTTATCAGAGAGCAACACTGAGCGGCGCATGGGAATACTTTCTCTTGCAGCGGGCCCTGCTAGGCATCTATCGCATGCCATATGGTCGCCTATGGCGCAGGGAATGGGTGATCCAAATGACACCCCTTCCTCTACACTGAAGAAAATGGGACACGATCCTCCAGGGAAGGAATCCTGCCCTAAATCAGGTTCAGGCAGGTGCAAGCAAGCATAGCATAGCACAGCACAGCACAGCACAACCTCCCATAACCAGTATCAGAAGCAGGAAAGAGGTGTACAAAATGATGCCTGGTGTGGAGAAATATGGATAGGGAGACATTTTTCTCCCTCTCCAGTGGGGTCATCCCATGAAGCTGAGTGGTGGGCGATTCAGAACAGACAAAAGGAAGGTCTTCTTCACACAGCGCAGAGTTAAACTAGGGTGACCACATTTGGGAAACTAAAAAAGAGGACACCCAGTGGGGTGGGGGTGGGAAAGCAGCTTTCAGGGGCCTCTGAGATGCATGTCATTCACCTCCACCACCTTAAAGGCCCCAAATGGGGTGGAGGAGGGGAAAGTGTGTCATTCCCACCCTCCACTGCTCCAATCAGGGCCTTTTCTATAATGTCTGGGAATGACACGCTTTCCCCTTTCAGGCCCTGATTGGAGCAGTGTGAGGGAAATGACCCACCTCCAGAAGGTGTGTCATTCCCTCCCACCATGCTAATGCAGCCTTCAAAGGGAAAGCGTGTCTTTCCAGGACATTATAGAAAATTACAGAAAATCCCCCCTGACACCCGGAAGAGAACAAAAACCAGGACAAATCTGGGGAAATCCTGACAGTTGGTCACCCTAGTTAAACTAAGGAATTCATTACCACAAAACAGTGATGGCCACCAATTTGGGTGGCTTTAAAGGGTGTTGGATAAATTCCTGGAGGAGAAGGCTATTAATAGCTACTAGTCCTGATGGCTACGTGCAACCTCCAGTATCAGAGGCAGTAAGCCTATATACACCAATTGCTGGGGAACATGGGCGGGAGGGTGCTGTTGCACTTATGTTCTGCTTGTGGGTCCCTGGTCAACAGCTGGTTGGCCACAGTGTGAACAGAATGCTGGACGAGATGGACCCTTGGTCTGATCCATCCTCAGGGCTCTTCTGATGTTCTTATGTTCATAACTCATGCCTCTATACGGGGGCCTGCACATACCTCTTCTGAATAGCCCTGTTTAGTATTGACCTGTTAATATTTAAATAAAGGCATGATAGTGGTGGTGGTGGTGGTGGTGATGATGAGGTGGCAATTATTTATTGTTGTTGTTATTATTAGCATTAGCATTTTAACCACTTTTCCCTCCAAGAACTATACATAGTTCTCCCTCCCACTATTTCATCATCACAACAACCCTATGAGGTAGGTGCAGCAGTGTAGGGACAAAGCACCAGCACTTCTTCCTTATTCCATCATCCTTCTTCCTTCTTCCTCCTTCCTTTTTCCTTCTTCCTTAATAATAATAACATATTTATTTATTTCTAACCCGCCTCTCCCTCTGGATCGAGACAGGGGACAACAATAAATATAAATACAGAAACCATAAAATAGAATAAATAAGACATTAAAAACAAATAAATCTATTACATTATTAAAAACATCTTAAAATTCAGCTGGGTAGACCTGCCAGAAGAGATCAGTCGTCACGGCTCTCTTAAATTCAAGGAGACTGCTAGATTGTTGAATCTCCTCAAGCAGGTCATTCCACAGTCTGGGAGTGGCAGAAGAGAAGGTCCTCTGGGTAACGGTTGTCAGCCTAGTCTTGGCTGGCTGTAGTAAATTCTTCCCAGAGGACCTGAGCGTGTGGGGCGGATTATATGGGAGAAGGCGATCCCGCAGGTAACCTGGACCCAAACCATGTAGGGCTTTAAAGGTAATAGCCAACACTTTATACTTTGCTGGGAAACTAATTGGCAGCCAGTGGAGTGATTTTAAAACTGGGGTAATGTGGTCACCCCTAGGCGTACCGGTGACCAAACTGGCTGCCATATTTTGGACTAGTTGAAGTTTCCTCCTCCTCCTCCTCCTCCTCCTCCTCCTCCTCCTCCTTCTTCTTCTTCTTCTTCTTCTTCTTCTTCTTCTCAAGAACTGAAATCAGATGCCACCCACCCTCTTCCACCCCAAAACTTCCCTGTTCCCTCTGAAGTTAGTTAGCTGCAATCCTTACAGTAGCTGAGAGCAGGTGAATTTCTGTTGTCATGCAAAGTCTTTTGGGTCTGGAATGGGCCATCAAAACCAATTCACTTTACCAAAGACCTGTCTCCTCCTGGTGGAAATGAACCCTACTAGAACGGGTGTCTTGATATGGATCCACAGGACTGCCTGGAATTTGGGGGCCTCCTTGGGGGCGTGACTATGGGGGCTGTCATGATGAGCATCTGCACTTTAACACTGCTGGGTAAGCTAGACTGAGAGAGAGAGAGAGAAGCCCAAAATCATTGGCGTGACTGAACAGAGATTTGAACCCAAAGACAAAATTGGAAGAGTGGTTTCCCTAGGCTGACCAGATAAGATCCAGGTCAGGGCTCATGTAACTTTAACAGTTGTAGAGAAAAGGGAATTTCAGCCAGGGTTATTTGTATGCAATTAGTTCCTGGTGAAATTCTGTCTTCATCACAAAGGTGCATGCACTATACTAGAGTGACCATATACAAAAGAAGGCAGGGCCCCTGCAACTTTAACTGTGGTGATGAAGAGGGGATTTCACCAGGTACTAATTGCATACAAATGACACAGGCTGAAATTCCCTTTTCTCTACAACTGTTAAAGTTACAGGAGCCCTGACCTGGATTTTATCTGGTCAGCCTAGGTTTCCCAGGGACTAGAAAACAAGATGCATCCCTGGCCAGTGGAGGCTGGTGACACCGATGTCAGTGGGGCGATGAATCCTCTCTGGGTTTCAGTCAAAACCAGTTTGACTGGTTCTGACTGAAACCTGGAGCGGATTTACCGCCCCACTGACATGGAAGCCTCCCTCCTCTACTATTTCCTGTTAATAGGCCCTACTGTGCCATATCCAATCAAGGATCCCTGCCTTGAGCAGGGGGTTGGACTCAATGGCCTTATAGAACCCTTTCAACTCTACTATTCTAGGATTCTATGAAGCCCAAACTCCGTGTTGCTTGTACAGGCTTCGTCTCAGTAACCCCTTTACATCCTTCAAAGCTTCTTCTGGTGGGTGTGGGTGTAGTGTAGGCTGACCATATGAAAAGGAGGACAGGGCTCATGTAACTTTAACAGTTGTAGAGAAAAGGGAATTTCAGCCAGTGCCATTTGTATGCAATTAGTTCCTAGAGTGACCATATACAAAAGAAGGCAGGGCCCCTGCAACTTTAACTGTTGCAATGAAGAGGGAATTTCACCAGGAACTAATTGCATACAAATGACACTGGCTGAAATTCCCTTTTCTCTACAACTGTTAAAGTTACAGGAGCCCTGTCCTCCTTTTCATCTGGTCAGCCTAGTGTAGTGCAACATGGGGCTAAAAGAGGGTCAGTCTGGCAAGTTTTACCCCTCTTCCTGTTCACCATTTCCATCTCCACTCTTAAGCAGCCTCTCCTTTCGTGGGGGTTATTAACTGGGTGAGCAGGGGCGCAGAAATGGGTGCGTTTCAAGCAAGACTGCACAATATGCAAAGCGGGCTGCATCCGCCAATCATCAAGAGGCATCCCAGCCGCCCACAAAGGCTTGCAGCTTGCCAGGTTTTGCCGCGTTGGTTGGGCAGTTAACCGTTTGGAGGTTTGTGATGCCTCTAGCAAGTCACCATGCATCAGGAGGCCAGCATATCCCCATATCCCAGATGGCCACCCCCCTCACCCCCTTTCTCCCAACCCCCCCAACCCCATTCTGAAAGGTCCTTTCTTAAGGCTTAGTTACTTTCAAGCTCAAATAGGCTGGTAATCTTGATATTCTGGCCACGCCCCTTTTGTCTTTGGTCCCATCCACTCCTGAAATCCACACGACACCCCCCTCCCCCCAAGCTTCTCAGAAACCGAATTTGGCCTCCATTTTGTAGTTGGCAGTCGTTCTTGTGTACAATAGGTAGACATACAAAAGTTAGAACAACAATTTTGACATGGCCATTTTCACTTCGTCTCAGAAGAGTGCAAGCTTTCAAGTTCCATATAAATCATTGTCAGGCCAAAGAGTTCAGTGAAGCTCAGAAATGTGCATGCTTCCACACCAACCTCCTACTAAAAGCGGCTCACCATGCCTGCCATTCATCGTCGAAGGTGGCGGCAGGCAGTATCTGGGTTGGGAGGCCACCAGTTTTCTGTAAGCCCTGCTGGCGTTTTCAACCCACGAGTTCTACTTCTTTTCTATTTTTTTCAGCTTCCTTCAAAAAGCTAAAACAAAAGCCTCCGCTCCATCCGGTACAGCTTGTTCCCTTTCACGTTTCCTGCCTACGGAAGCTCTTCTGCAGACTTTGTCTTGGGTGTGAAAAAGAAAAGACCCAAAACAAAGCAAGTGGCTAGATAGCAGCAGTTCTTGTGTACAATTGATAGATGTATGATAGGTAAGTCTCTAATACAGCCTTTCAGGGAAAACTTAGAGCTTATCTACACTACTGCTTTAAATCAGTTTATAACAGTTTTAAACCGTTATTAACTGGTTTAAAACTGTTATAAACCATTTTAAAGCAGTAGTGTAGATATCTCCTACTCTTTGGAAAACACCAATTCCAGGGCTTCAAAAGGCATCCTTCTCTTGAGACGACCGCTGTCCAAGCAAGGCCATCTTGGCTGCATTTTGGCATCATGCTAGCCCAGTATGGGTTAATAAACTACTCACAGTAGCTTGAAATAATCCACAACCCTCGCCACAAAAGCCTAGGGTGACTATATGGAAAGGAGGACAGGGCTCCTGTATCTTTAGCAGTTGTATAGAAAAGGGAATCCTGCAGTTTGAACTGTTGTGATGAAGAGGGAATTTCACCAGGTGCTGCACGCATACAAAGGACACCTGCTGAAATTCCCTTTTCTATACAACTGCTAAAGATACAGGAGCCCGGTCCTCCTTTCCATAGGGTCAGCCTACATAGGCAGGCTAAAAAGCTTCTATGTGTAGCTTATTAAGCTACGGTGTGTAATTTTACTCAACCCCCCCCCCCCATCCTGCTGGCGTCCTCCCACCCACGCAGTGGTGCTGTTTCACCTCTAAAGCACTGGAACTTTGCAGTCAGGAGGCACCTGATCCACCATAAACCTCTGCGCATTTACTCCCAGGGAGCAAAAATCCCAAGTGCCCCCCAAAAGGGGATATGCCTATAACACCTTTGGGGGTGGCAGGATTGGGACCAAAACTCATAGCCAGCCTGCTTCCTCACTGTTAGGGCAGTATGACCATGGAACCAGTGACCTAGGGAGGTGGTGGGCTCTCCCACACTAGAGGCCCTCAAGAGGCAGCTGGACAACCATCTGTCAGGGATGCTTAAAGGTGGATTTCTGCATTCAGCAGGGGGTTGGACTCAATGGCTTTAGAGACCCCTTCCAACTCTACTATGATTCTATGATTCTATGATGCACTACAGAAACCCAGCACCCAAATTCTGAAAGCAGCAAAAATCACAAGTGCACCAAAAAGGGAGGGATGCATATAACATCTTGGGGGGGGGGGGGGTTGAATCAGGACCAAACCTCATTGCCTGCCTCCTCTACACTGCTGGCTTGGTCACTTTAATGTGTGGCTCAGAAGCCACAACCATTTTACAGGTTAAAACCATAAACCAAGGAATGTCCTTCTTTGTAATCTGGGGCAGATGTGGGGCACTCCTGGGTGTGAGACAACAGGGAGGGTGTCACACTGCTATACACTTGAATTAAGGAGGTGGTGAGCGTGTCTGGAACAGCACAGAAGGTGAAGAAGCCAGAATGCTAATCTTTGCACCATCCCAGGTAAACAAGCCAGAGAAAGGCAACTCCCAGATGTAGAAATGGCAACATTTTTGGAAGTTTAAAGGCATAAGAACACAAGGACTGGATAGGACCAAGAGGGGTCCATTTAGTCCAATATTTGGGCTCCAGCAGTGGCCAACCAGGGCTGCCTCTAGACGAGTGATTTGTGCCTCCTTCACTTCTCACTGACAGCATGTACCTCTAGACGAGTGGGGCGCAATTCAGCCGCCCAGCCGATTTATACCTTCTGTTAATGCGCTTTCTCAAAGTCATGTTTTACTGCGACTTTTTATTTATTTATTTATTTATTTATTTATTACATTTGTATTCCGCCCCATAGCCGAAGTTACAGCACCCTGTTGTCATGTAACCAATCTACAGACCAGTCAAATAAATGCTAATCGTGGGCGTAGTTTGGTGGGCAGGGCTTGTGATGTCATGAGTGAATGCTTGTCCCTTCTCTGGCTACTCCTCCCAGTTGTGGACAAGGTGGGAAGGGATTGACCCAATGCTTGCTTTGTCATTTCCTGTCTCCTCCCTCCTACTTCCTTTTTCTTCCCTTGACTCATGGACTATTCAGTAATGGCTGACATTAAGTTACTGGTACTTAAAGTTTCTTTTAAATTCCCACTGGAATCTTTCTTTCATCAAGATGCACGGCTACTCACATGGAGCTGGTTCTACAGGAAGCAAGGGGGTTGGAATAAGGATGTGCGGTGCACATTTTGAGTATAATTTCAGGTCTGCTAAGGCTCCTCCCCCCCCCAGCTCCCTTGCTGGGATCCTGGCTGGAAAAAGGCAGGGAAACTTATCTCAGTGCGCAAGTTCCTGCCATTGAGCTGTTGTCTTGCGCGCTGTTACTCAGGAGTAAAGCACATTGAGCAGGTGGGGGGACTTGCTCCCCGGGAAGCGTGGTGCAGGATCAGGGACCAGGCTTCGTATCTACTCCTGTTGCCTCCACCCCTCCCGTCTGTCATTTCTTTATCGGGAAGTTGTGTGTGTGTGTCTGTGTGTGTGTGTGTATCACACCAAAATGACCATTTAGTACTGAGAAATCATTGCAATATCTTTATTCTAGAAATTGTTACATGTGGGCACAAGCCCATTGCAAAGCGTGGGCGGAGTAATCCGAAATGCACACCGCAGGGGGGGCAAGACAGGGGCTTGGGCGGAACGCGGCGACCAAAAGGCAAATGGCAACAGTCGCATGGGAAGGAATGTCAGTCCACAGACGCCACATCACAGCCACCACTCACACATTCGGGAGGCCCTGCCTGGTCATTCCAATGGCACAGCCGGTTGGCGGAGGGGTACCAGAGGGTGGGCACGCCAGACTATCCGCTCCACTCTCCTCATGCGACGCTGAAGGGAACGTAATGAGCGCACCATACCGTGGAGGCGCAGTTGCAAACACCCCTTCTGCATCTTGATTACAGCTAGATGGAAGAACATCACCTGTACTGTGTGGGGAAGAGAGGACAAAGTGACATCAGTGCCAGCCAGGGTTTCTGGGGGGCAGCAGGCAGCCCTCCCACACTCCCATCTGCCCAGTCACCCACCTCTACGACGCAGAGACCTGCTGGGATGGCGAGGTTGCCCTCTAGCCCGCTCAGCGTGGGGCAATCCAGAACCGTTGCGAGCTGGCATCTCGGGGTCTGGAGACAGACAGAATAATGGGAAGTTTGTATGGAACTGGGACATCAGTCCAAAATGCAACATTGTAACAGAAAGGCTACACAAAAATTTGCCCTTGAAGCAGCACATTTCCAAGACGGCCGAGGTTGCTAGGGCACAGGCGATAAGGCGCAGCTGCTGCAAGCATGGTGGGGTGGGAGTGTCCAATGGCGGATTCTTGGTGGGAGGAATGGGGGGGCGGACGCTCTGTGGGCGGGTGTTCGCCATGGCCATCCAGTACCCCCCAAAATGATGTTTTTATGCTTTTACATTTGGTCCCAAAGCCAATGCTGCCCTGTAGGCACATCCAATGTTTAGAAATCATACCCACATGCGAAGTAACATGCGATTGTGATTGGGCAGGGGCTAACATGTAATCAACGGCGAGACACTCAGGTGGGCGGGGTTAACTAACAGCGGGAAAGTCCCGGGGAGGTACCATCCGGAGACAGGGCGGTGCTTTTGTCAAATTTTCCTCATTCAACCATAGACCCCTGATCTGACTCTGCTGCGAAACTCCACATAAAAAAAATTGTAAAGCGCATTGTATGGAGCCCGTAATTCACCTTCACGGCTCTCGTCTACCGCTATTAGATGTAAAATTGAGTATAGGAAAAAGCGCATATTCGGAGAAACAGGCGCCAAAGCGACGTTGTATAGAGGGGCCCCTTATGTTTGATGGAAAGCCCTCTCCAGCATCTGGTATGCAGAGGTAGACTGCCTCCAAACATGTAGATTCCATTGAGAAGTCCTGGCTAATAGTTATTGATAGATTTCTCCATAAGTGGTGCCTTGCTGGATCACTTATCCTGCTTCCAACAACGGACAGCCAACGGCCTCTGGTGGAAATCCATAAGCCAGGTATGAAGTCAAAAATAACCTCTTCTTGTTGCTTTCTCTCCAGCAATTGAGATTCAGAGGTACACTGCTCCGACACATGGAGGTTCCATTAAGCCAGGGTCTCCAAATGTTTTCGGTTTGTGGGCCCATTTGGAATTTTGACAGCGTTGTGGGCACTCTCAAAAAAGGTCTGCCACAGTGGCCATGGTCTATTGCAAAACATTTCCCTGAAGGCAAATTGATGCGCCTAAAAGAAACGTAATTTGGCCCAGAACCTATGTATAATGCAGAGGTGGTGTGTGTGTGTGTGTGTGTGTGTGTGTGCATACCTGAACGATAAAACACAAAGCCACTCTTTTGAACTCATAGTGTTCTGCTCCGATGTCCATTTCACAGACAGCAAAAAGGTAAGACTCAAAGAAAATTAACTTGGCCAAGAAACTGCATACCGGGCAGAGGTGGGGCTCAGATTCCCAAATACCAAATCACATATTTGCCCATAGAAAGCACAAGAAATTGTCAATTTCACAGAAGGCAAACTGACCATGCTCAGACAATCACTAATACAAGTACAGGCAAAACAGTGACCTGCCTTGTGAGCTCACTGTAGAAGCTATGCAACATGCCAGGCTCCCAGTTCATAAATAAATAAATAAATAAATAAATAACGTATTTTGACATAGAATTTTAAAAAGGAGAGGGGCCATCTTGGAGGCCCTAGCATTAAGCTATCAGTGCTGTCGGTTGACATATCTTCCATGAATTTGGAATACCGCTTTCTCCTCTCCCCTTCCCCACTCCAGTGCTATTCCTGAGCCTTTGATGTTGACAGCCAGACATTCAACAGGCACAGTGGTGGAGAAAAGTGTTACCTACAGAGTTTCTGCCTGACGTGTCATGGTGAAAGGTGCAGGAGCTTTGCCGGGGGGGGAGGTGGAAGTGGCAACGTTCCTGCGCACTCCCCAGAATGAGAGTCAAATGGCCGCAAGTGGACAGGGGTCCGTGAAGGGCATTTGGAGAGGGTGTTACGGGGAATTCAAGCAGGGCTTTTAGTACCCACTTGAGGCTTTAAGCTCAGAGGCTTTAAGAACTGTTGCAGTCTTGTTTAAGCTTGCTTTTGCTAGTCTGGGATACTTGGCTTAAGACTGTAACCAATACACCTTGGGGACAAAACTCTGTCACTCAAACTTACCTATGTCTCTGTTTTCAGGGGTGGGCCCTGTTTTTTGCTGCTTGGTCCTGGTCAATCGCTCCCCCTATTTGTGCCTTTTGGAGCCTATAGACAAGACTTCCTCCACCCTAGTGTGCTCCAGAGGTGTCGCGAGTCCCTCTCACGACATCGTCTGCCTCCCGTGCGCTTCCTGCCCCTTCTATCCTTCTTCGCACCACAAAAAAAAAAAAACCCAGTAAGTCCGACTTACTTTCTAAAGACGGAAATTGCCACTATCCCCTGCTGCGTGCAGTAGAAGCAGCAGCGCAATCAAAACCGCCCACTGAATGGGCCACATGCACATTGTTTACTTCCTCTTTTGAAAGAGGAAGTCATGAGGGACAATCACGCAGGTGGAGAAGCGATGGTAAGGAAACGCGATTTTCCCTGTGTGATGACACTCCTGATCTGGCCATGCCAGCTGTTTTTCCCCCCTGCTTTTTTTTATTTCAGCCCTTCCCCACCTCTTACTTCCCCCCTCACCAAAGTTTTGCTTCTCTCGGAATGCTCCTGTGCGCAGGTGAGCCGTTCCACCTGTGCGTGCGCCTTTCTTCCGCTTTGTTGCTCTTTCAGAAGATGTGATGAGCACATTCGATAGCAGCCCATTTCACCATCTTCCACAGTTCAGCAGTATCAAGTCCCTCTGACCGAACATGGATCGGACTTTCATCGTTTTAATGAAGATGCACCCAAGGTCACTCTTCCTTTGCTGTGACCCCGCATCACCCCTTCCTCAATGATACCCAAAACCTGCAAATCATTTTCATCAAGGTGCCGCTTTGAAACATGCCCCCCCGCCCCAGAATCTGTTTTAACAACAGCATGCTGCCATCTAATTTAGAGGAATCATAGAATCACAGAATAGTAGAGTTGGAAGGGGCCTATAAGGCCATTGAGTCCAACCCCCCTGCTCAAAGATGAGTGGGTATGATAAGAGCATCTCAAGAAGGGAGTTCTTGGAGTACCGGGAGTCTGCTGGGGGTGACCTTTTGAGTTCTTTTGTGAATCTTCCAAGCATAGGCGTGCACAGCATATTTCATTAGGGTGTGCACCCGGGGAATTTAATTAATTGATTAATTGTTTTTTTAAAGGTGAACATTTATTGAAGACTCATTATTTTTATGAATTTATTTATTAAAACTGTTCCATTGATGCCCTACTCTGCATTCAGATTCCCTGACTACTGGAGGGCTGTTGCAGGTGAGGGGAGGGGGCGGAATGAAGAGACACTCCTCAAGCCGCAACATTGGTGGGGCTTTATAGCGACTCTGGCTGGAGAAGAGTCTTACGAGGGAATGTCAGCCTTCAGGTCCCCTCCTCCTGGCTTCTTTGAAATGTGGCTCCCAGCTGAGAGACATTATTGCTTGGGACATTAGGGAGTGCCTGGGCACACCCAGCACACCCCTTGTGTACACCCATGCTTCCAAGGATACGCATGAGACCTTTTTAAGCAGGCTTGAGATATTACAGAATAAGTTACTTTGGGCTTTTCTACATGAGGCATTTATTGTGCACTGCTGATTCCTTATTCACAGTTGTTTACCAGATCTCTAGACAAGGACGTGATCCTCCAGTTTTGCTTCTGTTTTAAGAGCACTTTCCCAGAGTTTTTTGGAGTGGTGAAAATGGGGTATTATTTCTGATGGCAAAAGGAAAAGTATTTTCCTACTTGTGTATTTGCGCTATCCCACTCTAGCACAGTGCCACCTAGAAGTTATGTAGTGGAATAGCAGGAAAGTAAAAGCTCTTTGTGTAGAGCTTGGATCTCAACTCTGCATCAAAACCAAAAGTAGATACAATGATTTAACAACCTTGTGTAGACAACTCTCAGTGTAAAGGGAGCAGGGTTGAAAAGTAACAATTGGCAAGTAGAACTTTCCTTAATAACATTTTCGCCATCTAAAAAGATTAGAAACTTAGCTACCAAGCCACATACAAGGTTATGCTGTTATCCTACAAAGCCCTAAACAACTTGGGGGCAGCATACCTAGCCGGCCACCTTCCCTTATATCCACCCGGACAACAACTATGATCTTCAGAGGAGGTTCTACTGGCCATTCCGAAACGAATGGAATGCCGCCATGAAGAACCATGGCAGCAGGCCTTCTCTGTAGTGACATTCACCCTCTAGAAAACCCTCCCTCGTGCGGTTCGGGAGGCAGAAAACGGCTCCTGAAAACATACCTCTTCACACAGGCTTTCCCTGGACTTTAGCTTAGCTGGTTTTAGATTGCCTTTTTAAACTTTTAATGTTTTAAATTTATCTATACCTCTTATATTTTATGGTTTTAATTGTGCACTGCCCAGAGAGCCTTGGCTGATGGGCAGTATAAAAATGTAATAAATAAATAAAATAAACTCAATGTCTTCCCATCAGCTAGAGATTTCACTCACTCTGCACTGCTAAATAATCATTCCCATCCAGGAAACATCTGAATTTGCCAATTACTAGGAATTGCAGTATGTTGATCCAAATGGGATTGCATAATTCTAGATGTGTTGTTAAAGATGCTGTGACCACTTTACAAAAATCCAGAGCTGTGTTTTTGTTGGAGCGGGTCCTTGATTGTATGACACCAATCTATGATTAAATATTCTTTCCTGGAATGTGGCAGGGTGCAGTAACCCCAATTTTTTTAAAAAAATTAAAAAATTGTTTTTGTAAACCAGCTTTAAAAATGATTGCTTACAAGAAACTTGGCTACTGGAGAACGAATTTCTCCAGATACTTGAATATACTATTGTGGTTGTTATTATTGTGGTGGTGGTGGTGGTGGTGATGATGATGATGATGTACATTTCTATACTGCCACATATCCGAGGCTCTCTGGGCAGTTTACAAAGATCAAAAACAATCTGTAGATAGAACCCTTGTCCATCAAGCCATTAAGTGAAATTATTTTGACTGAGGTATAGGTAAATTAGCCACTCTGAACTGTTTTGATATCGGATGGTCTGAATCTGTATTTCCAGGTTTCTATTGTAGGAATATCTTTCTTCTAATTTTGATTCGGTTCCCTGATAAAACCGCTGCGGTCTGTCTCAATATTTATATTTCCTCTTCAAATTTATTTAATTCCTGAAAGGCATGCAATCAATTTGATAATTTGTTCAATGTGATTAGTTTTAATTATTGAAACGAATTAAAACTAGTTATTAAAATGATTAAAACTCTTCCCCTCCTGCATACCAGCATGCCCCTTTCCCCCCTCTCCAAGGTCAATTTCCCGACCTCGGAGAGGCAGCTGGTGCGGGTCTCTCTATCTCCCCTTCGGAAGGGTTTGACGAGCCATCCTATGGCCCCTGGAACGCATGCCCAGGGACCATGGGATTGCTCTTTCTGTTGGAAACAGAAGCAACCACTCAACAGTTTATTAAATGTCGATCATTATATAATCACCTTATTCTTTTAAAGGGGTTAGAATAGCATTCAGTAGGAGGCCTTGGGTTCAGCTGCCATGAAAAATAATGATCCTATCTTTTGGGATATTGCAGCCCATGTTTGGCTGAGGCAAGAGGGATTATTGCGGGATGAGATTTCTACTGCTAATTGGACTAATTACTTTAATAAAGTACATAGCTCTTCAACTGTTTCTCCTTCCTTTGTAGATCACTGAGTTCTCTCTAGTCAGGATCCAGGAACTTCAGCAATAATCAAATGTTTGCTGTGTCTGATAAAGCCAAATACGGACCAAGGAGGATGTTTTGCCCCCAGATTGTTTAAATCATAGTCTAACTCTTCTTGCTAAATCGTTCAGCCAGATTAATCCAACAGGTTGAGTTCCTCCAGGATGAAAACTGTCTGTGTTTTATTCTGTCTTTAAAGAGGGTAATCCCTTTCTTCCTCACAATTATAGACTTATAAGACTGCTAGATATTCCTTCTAAAGCGTATGCTACCTCCATTCTTACTTAGGGCTCTTCCAGGCAGTTTTTTTTGTGCTTTATTGCAGGACATGATGGTATAATATGAGGTCATAATAATCCCGCAGGGTTGATTTTGCAAAACAGATGGGCCTGCTGGCTAGTTTTTGTGAGAAGGAACAGCTTAGTATTCACTCAAACTAAAGTGGCTCTATTTGGTAAACAACCCCCCTATTTTTTTGGGTCTGTCGGCTTGTTCAGACAACACATTCAGCCATGGTTAGGCCACTAACACTTTTGCAGTAAATGGTTAGTAAGTATGTCCATGGTTATGTAGCTACCATGGTTTGGGATGGTTCACACGACACACTAAGTCATGGTTCATACGACATGCTAAGCTATAATGTTTAGCTCAAAATGCTTAAACACCATGGCTTAGCGTGTCATCTGAACAGGGACTATTTCTAATAATCCCATTCTAATAAGGTAAATCATTTTTGTTGTTGTTGTTGTTGTTATTAAGGGGGGGGGGGGGTTGCAGCCAGTTCCTCTTGGAAGGCCTGGCAGGATACTTATTGTAGGAACTGTGTTGATGTTCTTTTATACAAAGTGTGAGCAATTGCTTGTCCCAGTCCTTAGAATCGTTTTGGCTAAAGCTCCTTCTGTCTCATACAGGAGCTGAAGAAGATCCAAAATTCTTTTCTGAAGAAAGCGTTACCTGTTGGCATCCTTGCTGCTCATGTCCATGCCAAAGTGGGCTGGCCATCTGTCTGGACTTCTAAATTTCCATAATAGAAAGTTAATTTTGCCATCTTTATGTTTGGCCTGTCAAGTTTCTGGCTTGCCCTTACATTCTCATAGGAGAGGCACTGCATTACTGACACTTGCTGGGGACCTTGATTGTCAACTGACTGAGATCCAGTCAATGTTGAAATCTCAGTTAAGCCTTTTCGAGTTTGGAAAAGGCTCTCTCACTGATTAGTTAATTCTTCCATTCTTCTAGATTATCTGACTTGATGAATGGATGCAATCTAGAAAATTAGAAAGCCAGTTCTAGAGATCTTATTACTCTAGCTTCAAGCTGGACTGTTTTTATAGAATTCAGATTTAATGTTATGCCCCTGCTTTCTTAGAAGGCCATTATCAGAAATGACAGGAACAGCATTTTTGAGTGCTTTGTAGAAGTGTTACCACTAGGTTACCCAGGAGCTGTCTATATGCGGGAAAGCTCTGCAGTGGCTGAGGATCTGCGCAGCGTCAGTTAGACAACGCAGGCACAGATTCGCAGTCTTGCAAGGCTTTCCTGCGAAGCAGTGGATTGAAAAAGTCAGGGTTTTGCCACAACTTATTCAATTGGAGCAACCTCAGTATGGCGCTTCCGCCATCTGACGTCGCTCCAGGGCCAATCCGGGGACAGTGCCTGGTGGAAGGCAACTGACAATTGTTTGCCTTCCACCAGGAAGCAGGCGGGGGCGGCTCCAGTACCCAGATGGCTGCCCAGAAACCCCGCACTCCTTCCTCAGCATCAGGATGATCCAATACCACCCCAGGAGAGGGAAACCACAAGGTTTTGGAGGGAGGCAGCACCAACCCGGCGCCGGGAAGACAGCCCCCTAAAAGACGATAACTCATTTCAGCCCCCCAATGTCCATTTTAGTGAAAAAATATTTGCCTGAATTTAGGCTCAGGAAGACTTTTGTTATACCTAGTTAATTTGTATGTTTCCTGTTGTTTGATAATGAACATTCTGTTACCTTGTATGTTTCTTTATTTACACATGTGGTCGAGAAATTGAGAGTTGAATTTATTCCTGAGCCCTGGATCCTTCTTCTGTTTTTGTTATGGCTTCTAGCTAAGCAATAAAATTATTCATAGTGCTAGAAGGAAGTTCTATTTAGCTCTTTGGGTTTGTAGGCATCCATAGATTTATCCTCTCTGAAGTCAAGGCTTGGTTCTTCTAACTGCAGAGTGACTGCTGGGAATGAGTTTGGTTCCCATGTATTCAGTAAAGAAAAAGCCATGCACAAGACCCACCTTGTGACTTCCACTACCTTTGGTCCATCGTTCAGTGCCGCTCAGTCATTTGAGAGCCATAAACATCCTGTGCTTTTAAGTTTTAAAGGAAAACAGGAAGCAAGCCAAGATAACTAGTGCGGGCGGGAGGGTTTTCAGCAGAGAGAAACCCAGAGAAGAGCCAGCTGCTGTTTTGTGCTACTGAGGCCCTTATAAAGCAGCTCTCCAAGGTGTGAACAGTGGGGCAGTGAATCCACTGTGGGTTTCAGTCAGAACTCTAAAAGCTCTGCACCTTGGAGAGCTCCTTTAGAGTTCTGACTGGTTCTGACTGAAACCCACAGTGGATTCACCACTCCACTGACATCCACTGAAGCACCCTAAGTAATTTGGTGTCATCAGCAAAGTTGGCCACTTTACCGCTCACTCCTAATTCCAGATCATTTATGAGCAAGTTGAAAAGCATTGTTCCCAACTATGGGACCCCACTGTTTACGCCCCTCCATTGGGAGAAGTTACCATTCATTCCTCCTCTCTGCTTTCTGTTCTTTAATCAGTTACTGGTCCATAAGAGGACCTCTCTTCTTATTCCATGACTGCTACGTTTACCCAGGAGTCTTTGGTGAGGGATTTGGTCAAAAGCCTTTTGGAAGTCCAAGTAAACCATAAGAACATCAGAAGAACCTTGCTTGATCAGACCAAGGGTCCATCTAGTCCAGCATTCTTTTCACACAGTGGCTGCCCAGCAGCCCACAGGAAACCCAGCAGCCAACAGCACCCTCCCACCCATGTTCCCCAGCAACCGGTGTACATAGCTATACTGCCGCTGATACTGGAGGTAGCACAGAGCCATCAGGACTAGAAGCCATTGATACCCTTCTCCAGGAATTTGTCAACCAATTTATTATTACATCTTTATTCTGCCCATCAGCCGAAGCTCTCTGGGCAGTGCACAATTAAAAACCACAAAAATAACAATATAAATTTAAACATTAAAAAGTTAAAATGGCAATGTAAAATGAGCTACATTAAAAACCAGGGAAAGCTTGTATAAACAGGTATGTCTTCAGGAGGCATTTAAAAGATGTAATGTTTTCTGCCTCCTGAACCGTACGAAGGAGGGTTTTCCAGAGGGTGGGTGCCACTACAGAGAAGGCCCTGCCACCGAGGTTCTTCATGGTGGCATTCCGTTCATCTCAGAATGGCCAGTAGGGCCTCCTCTGAGGATCATAGTTGTCATCCAGGTATATATAAAGGAAGGTGGTCTGCTAGGTATGCTAGTCCCAAGTTGTTTAGGGCTTTATAAGAAAACAGTATAACCTTATATGTGGCTCAGGAGCTAACAGGCAGCCAGTGCAGTTCTTTTAATACAGGTTTTATATGAGTGGGGCTAGGTGTCCCCGAGCACCCTAGCTGCTGCATTCTGCACTAGCTGCAGCTTCCGAACCACACACAAGGGTAGCCTCACATAGAGCGCATTATAGTAGTCTAGTCGTGAGGTTACCAGTGCATGAATGATTGTGGCTAGGCTATCCCTGTCCAGGAATGGACGTAGCTGGTGTTGATAGTGGGTGCTCCAGACCACCAAGGTCACCAGGGTCTCCAGTGACAGAGATGGATCCAGGAGCACCCCCAAACTATGGACCTGCTCCTTCAGAGGGAGTGCAACCCTGTCCAAAACAGGCAAACATGCCAATGCCCAGACCTGGGAACCAACAACCCACAAGGCCTCTGTCTTAACGGGATTCAGCGTCAGTTTGTTGGCCCTCATCCAAGCCATAACTGTATCCAGGCACAGGTTCAGAACATGCACAGCCTCTCCTGATTCAGATGTTACAGAGAGGTAGAGCTGGGTGTCATCAGCATACTGGTGACACCTTGCCCCAAATCTCCTGATGACTGCTCCCGATGGCTTCATATAGATATTAAATAACACTGGGGAAAGGATGGTGCCCTGAGGCTCCCCATAGCTCAACTGCCATGGGGCAGAAATACAGTCCCCCAATGCTATTCTCTGGAACTGACCCCACAAGAATGAGCTGAATCACTGTAAAACAGTGCCGCCAACCCCCAACTCATGGAGGCGTTCCAGGAGAATACCGTGGTCAACGGTATCAAAAGCCACTGAGAGATCAAGGAGTAGTAACAGGGTCGCACTCCCCCTGTCCCCCTCCCGAAGAAGGTCATCCATCAGGGCGGCCAAGGCCAATTCTGTCCCAAAACCAGGCCTGAACCTAGACTGGAATGGATCCGATAATCAGTTTCATCTAAGTGCGCCTGCAGCTGAGACGCCACCACTCTCTTGAGCACCTTGCTAAAAAATAGGCTATTGGTGACCGGACGATAGTTATCATAACTAGGGGTGTGCACGGGATCAGCTCCGATCCACGATCCGGAGCCGACCCAGGGAAAATCGGATACAATTATCCGATTTCCGATCCCCCCTCTGGATCGTCCGATATATTTCTGAACTGGTCCAGAAGGACCCGATCCGGTTCGGGAAAAATTGGAGAATCAGCGGGCGCCTACTGGCACCCGCCGCCACTTCCATTGGCGGGCGCCAGTGGGTGCCCACCGATGGAAGCAAACAGCGGGGGGGGGACTTACCTGGTGGGGTGTCCTCCTCCTCCCGTTGCCAACTGAAAAGTACTGCAAACTAGGCCTCGCGGCTTAGTTTACAGGAGAGCGCCAGGTGATGATGTCATCACCTGGCGCTCTCCTGTAAACTAGACTGCGAGGCCTAGTTCGCAGTAGTTTACAGCTGGCAACGGACAGAGGAGGATGCCCTGCCAGGTAAGGAGAGGGGGGGCTTACCTGGGGAGGCTGTCCGCTGCCATCGGTGGGCGCCAGCGGGCGCCCGCCAATGGTAGCAGACAGCGGGGGGGGAGGTTTACCTGGTGGGCCGTCCTCCTCCTCCTCCCGTTGCCGGCTGAAAACTACTGCAAACTAGGCCTCGCAGTCTAGTTTACAGGAGAGCGCCAGGTGATGACATCATCACCTGGCGCTCTCCTGTAAACTAAGCCGCGAGGCCTAGTTTGCAGTACTTTTCAGTTGGCAACGGGAGGAGGAGGACACCCCACCAGATGTCATCGCTCTACTGTAAACTAGGCCGGGAGGCCTAGTTTGCAGTAGTTTATAGCCGGCAACGGACGGAGGAGGACGCCCCGCCAGGTAAGGAGCAGGGGGGCCTTACCTGGGGGGGCTGTCCGCTGCTATCGGGAGGCTCCAGCGGGCGCCTGCCGATGGAAGCGGACAGTGGGGGGGGGGGCTTACCTCCCGGGGCCGTCCGCTGCCGCCAGGGCGGCAGTGGGTGGCAGCGGATGGCCCCGGGAGGTAAGGAGGATCACGAGGGGGAGGAGGAGGGGGGCCCACTTACCTGCCTGGGACGGCCGCTCTCCTCCGCTCCTGACCACTACTGCGAAGCATGCTTCGCGGCCTGCCCCTAGCTAGTACGCCAGGTCGTGAAGGCCGTGAAGCCTGCTTCGCAGTAGTGGCCAGGAGCAGAGGGGAGCGGATGTCCCATGCAGGTAAGGAGCGCCGGGGATGGGGCTTACCTGCCAGGGCCCCTCCACTGCCATCCGCTGCCACCCAGGTGGCAGCGGATGGCAGCAGAGGGGCCCAGTAGGTAAGGAGGATCTCGAGGGGGGAGGAGGGAGGGGAGCCCCACTTACCTGCCAGGGCCGTCCACATCCTCAGCTTCCAAAAACTAAAATTGATCCCACAAAACAGGACAAGCCAATGCACTGGACACCTCAGCAGACACTGAATCAATAGTGGTGTTCAAGTGAGCGTGAAGGTGAGCAATTTTATCCTCAAATTGTCTTGCAAATTCCTCACAGTGAGCCTCCGAGGATTCCAATATTGGATTAAGTGGGTTAGATGTAAGTAACCCCCGTACTACTCGGAAAAGCTCAGCTGGACGACAGCTTGAGGATGTGATGGAGGCAGCAAAATAAGCCTTCTTTGCTGCCTTCACTGCCACGCAGTAGGCGTGATTGTTACGTGCGTTCGGTCACCTTCATGGCGAGTCTTATGCCACTTATGCTCCAGCCGACTTCTGACCTGTTTCATTGCCTGGAGCTTCCTGGTAAACTATGTTGACTGCATAGTGCTGATAAGAGTTTCCACAAGGCCTGCACCAAAGGCAATTGGTCCAGGCAAAGATGCCAGAAAACCAATTGCACCCAAAGAAATACGGCCCACTCTAAACAGCTTGGAAAATTAGGCTCTGCTTAAATCAAGGGAGACAGGATGGGAGGCGTTTAGAAGGGGTCCAGTGAAGCACATGTTGCCAGCTGTGTGGAAATAAACACATCTGTGATCACACCTGGACCTCAGCCAGGCCGTTGCGTGGGGAAGGCTGATAAAGGTCCAGGGATCATGTTCTCTTTCTCAAACCCGCCCCAGCTCCTATCACAGGAGTGTCACGGGGCCTGAGCAGGGAACAGCCATCCTGCACGTAGCCCTTGCCGGAGAAGAAAACAAGAGTGAGCGGCAGAAGTGAGCAGGATCTGTCCAGGACTTGCAGGTGGAAGCAGGTGGGCTGCATTTCCACGAATCGGGGCTCAGCTTCCTCAGCACCCATTGGCCGGAGAGACAAACCAAGGCATCAACACAGAAGCCTATAGATCAAACTCTGCCCCCAATCCATCAAATTTGTCATGGGGCAAAACAGGATTTGCTGCCGCCTCTGCTCAGCACTTTGAGAGCTTACATAATTTAATTATCCTGCAAGTTGCTTCATTTTCTCAGTGTCTTGTGCTGCTTTATTTCAGCCTGTAAATTGCTGTGATTGCCAATGACAGCAAAGCAAGATAAACACTATTTGAAATAAATACATGATTTTTTTTGTTTTGTTTTTCGTTTCACTATTATGCACAGTATCATATTGCCTTTATACAAATCTATGGTGCGACCACACTTAGAACACTGTATCCAGTTCTGGTCACATCTAAAAAAATATATTATAGAGCTGGAAAAAGTGCAGAAAAGGGCAACTAAAATGTTTAAGGGGCTGGAGCATCTCCCCTATGAGGGAAGGTTACAGCAGCTGGGATTGTTCAGCTTGGAAAAAAGAAGGCTGAGGGGAGACAGGATAGAGGTGTTCAAAATCATGCAGGTTGTGGAGAATGTGGAGAGGGAGACGTTTTTCTCCCTCTCCCATAATATTAGAACCCAGTTGGGTCATCCCATGAAGGTGATTGGTGGGAGATCCAGGACAGATGAAAGGAAGGACTTTTTCGCACAGCGTGGAGTTAAACTATGGAATTCACTACCACAAGATGTAGTGATGGCCAACAATTTGGATGGCTTAAAAACGGGATTGAATAGAAGGCTAGCAATGGCTACTAGCCCTGATGGCTACGTGCAACCTCCAGTATCAGATGCAGTGTGCCTGTGTACACCAGTTGCTGGGGACTATGGGTGGGAGGGTGCTGTTGCACTGTGTCCTGCTTTGTTGGTCCCTGGCCAACAGCTGGTTGGCCACTGAGTGAAGAGTGCTGGACTAGATGGATCTTTGATGTGATCCAGCAAGCCACTTCTCATGTTCTTATTCTGATTCTGCTAGTCACAGACCAAGTTTCACAGCCGTGTTGCTCGGATCATGGAACCAGGTTGGCCCTTTACACATCACCAGAAAAAGAGGACAAAAGGGGGCACATATTTGCATATCAGAGCAAATAAAGCATTCCTAAAATGCTGAGGGAGGAGGAGGAGGCCCACAACATGGACCTGAAAGCCTTGCTCTCCAAATGGCAGACATAATAGTGTTGGTTGCAGGAGACGGGAGGGGCAGTCTTGTCGTAACCACTTTAATCTATAGAAATCAGATGCTGGCAATTAGCAGTCTCTCCAGATTCTGTCTGGCTTGGATGCACGCATTGGGCAGAAACTCCAGTGTCTCCATGCGTACGGGATTGGTGGACAAGCATTCCTGGCCTCCAGGTATTCTTGGAAAGTGTTGACACTCCAGCTCTCAGCAGCGGCCAGCAGATTCCGTCCCAGTGCAAACTGCAGCAACGCAACCGGCCCATCCCCAGCCCTCGACAGGCCCACCTTGATCCTTCCCCAGGCTGTTGCATGAGCTCAGGTGTCCACAAATAGACAGGTGGCTTCTTCCACCCCACAAGAGAGGAAAGCTGGAGGCAACAGCAGCAGCCGTGGGCACCAGGCATCTCCACCCAGTTTCCACAAAGCGGAAAACACCAATGTTACCACCACCAACTGTTCCAGCAGACTGAGATGAGGGAGACGAGAAGATCTGCTAAAATAATATATCCCCCTCTCCCCTCCGCATCCCTTTCTCCTTGTATGTTGTGTCCTTTTATTTTGTGAGACTGAAGTTAGGAACTGTCTTCTTTAATTGATTATAAACTACTCTGGGAGACTTTTTGCCTGAGGAATGGGAAAAAAATTCTTCGAATGGATAAATAAATGTATGTTTGGGGTCGGGAAGAGAAATCCACAGGGGACTAACACACAAGAGTCAGTGTGGTGTATTGGCTAAGACCAAAGAGACCCGAGTTCAAATCCCCACTCAGCCATGAAGCTCACTGGGGGACTGTCTCCCACTTGCTGAACCTACCTCACAGGATTGTTGTGAGGATAAAGGGATGGTGAATCACACATACCACTCTGAGCTCCTGGGAGGATGGACAGGGTATGGGTACAAATAAATGCAGCAAATGTCTCACATTTGGGAGACCAAAGAAGACTCTTGGTCCAGGATGCCTGGGCGATTTCACCACCCAACTTTTAAGACCAGTTTAGATGAGGTGACACTTAGGTTGGTTTCTGCATTTCCCAGGGCTTTAAATATGGCAGAAATTTTAGAACTGGCATTTGGCTCCATTTGGCTCCACATTAACAACATTGAGAAGACAGGAAGAGCCGCGCTGGATCAGACCCAAGGGGCTACCGAGTCCAGCATTCTGTTTGCCCAGTGGCCAACCACATGCCTATGGAAAGCCCATGAGCTAGACAGGAGTGCAATAGCGTGTGTGATGGTTTGCATTACTATTGGCATGCAGAGAAAAATGCAACATACCGTACCAGGCTTAAAGGATTAGTGGAAGAATCACACACACATGTCCCCAAGGTGCAAGTTCAGATCTTTCTCCGAAATCCATCGTCATCTGCCCGATAGCACAAGGACACGAAATCCTCAGACTTAAGTCTCCATCAGGGTCAGCCAAGTAGGTCTTGCGCTTCTTTGTCAGGAACGAAACGGGATGCCAAGGGTGGGGTGGGGTGACAATTTGTACACTGTGCCGAGTTTCAAATTCCATTCTTAACTGGCATGCGGTATTCTCCATCACACTGTCCTCATGTCCATCAGGCTAGTTGGCTGTTTCCCAATTGCTCAGAGCTTTAAAGTTCCACTGTCTGACAGACAACAGTCAAGTCAGAAGACTCTGACCCGACCAAATCATCTCCTACCTCTTCCCTCCTACAGGTTGCATAGACTTATTCAAAATAAATAAATAAACTGGACATCTTTTTCCTGGAGATCCAAATTCTGTATTGATGGGGAAGGATCAGAATTCTGCAACCATAAATTCTGCAACTTGGAATAATGTCTCTTACTTTTACGTCACGTGTGCCGGAATTTCTGCACAATTCATCCTGTTTCAGCTATTAATGGGTGGAGACAAGGAAATGATTAGGACACAAAAGCTCCAATGGCAAGCCTTCCATCAAGTACTGCCCATACCCTCCCAGGCCTATTTTCGCTATCCTAGGGACTAGAAACTTGCAGTTCCATTGTTAAAATGAAAACCGAGACTCTCTGGAAGCATTTTGTGCTCCTTCAGCACTCCCACGGAATCCTAGCAGAACAGCCTTGCACTTTCATCCCTTACCACATTCTGTGTTTCTCATAAGCCCATCTACCCCTTTGCCTCTTTGACACGCTGCAGTATTTCATACCTTCCACCATGCTGTCCTCCTACGTCCAACTTACAAAAAAATCCTAAGGAGGATTTCAGCTGCAACAGTCTTTAGTCTTCCCAGATCTTGTGTGAGGGTTTGACCCACCCCACACTTGATCTTTCACCTGCCCTTCCCTGAAATTGCATGTACCAACATTCTAGGGCTGACTGTTTTCCCCTGAGCCTCTAAGTGTGTGACGAACCCAGGAAGGCTCAATGGGATCTCAAGAAACCAAATGAGGCACAGAAAACACAGGAGCATTTTTATTGCAACCAAAGAATTTACATTCTCACACAAACACACACACACTTTAACCAGTCACTATGTTTTAAAAATTGTTCTGAGCTGGCAAAAATGAGACATGTAATGGAGACGATCAACCCCAAATGAAGGCATCTGTCTGCAGTGTTTCTTCAGGCCCAGGGAAAAGTCCATTTAATTCATAGCACCCAATGCGTTGTTTTTCACCCAGCATTAAGACTTTTTGTTAAGGGTTTTATGGATTGCTCTAGAATAGTGTTGCTGCAGGAACACTGACCAGCTCAGAAAAACGACAATTCTGAGCCAGCAGAGAGAATAATACAGCTTTCACACCTCTGCTACTGTGAAGACTCCAAGAGTTCCGTAGAGCATACGATGAGTGCTGCTACTTCAATGTTGTGACAGAGTTTGACTTTTGAGGTAAAGGAGGTTCAGAGAAGAGGGCATTATTTCCAGGGTGGCTATATACACCCCCCTGCTCCCTTTGCCTAAAAGCACACACTTTTGCTTTTGTCTGCGGAAGTTTTCCTCATTTACCAGGCAGCCCAGTCTCAGAATCAAAAGTCCAACCACGGTCAGCAAGGCTGCTGGCTTTTGAAGGTTTCCTGGGGCTTTATTGCAAGGCCAACGCACAGTACTGTACCAGGTGAATTTTTGCCACCACTTCCATCTTCTTCCTGGAGGAAAGGCACACGGCCCTAATTCTTTGTGGGAGGCTGCTTGGCAGAAGCAGAGAGACAGAGACAGGGAAGAAACTGGATGCTATAAGACAGCAGAAACCATTTTCCAGGAAGTGGTCCTCAGTTCCCTGACACAACTCCTCATCCCAGGCTGAAATGCAACAGGTGCAGCTTGCTCTGTATCTCCACGCAGCTGCCTTTAACGGTTGCAGAACTAAATTAGATGCTAAAAAGCAAACAACTGCACAGAATATGAATGACCACCAAGGACAAGAAGGTAAACTGACTAGCACAATATAATGTAAACACAAAAGTTACGAAACAGGAGAATTACTAGTTGTACCAATACTTATAACCAGAATCGAGACATTCAATACCAGTTGCATATATTTGCAGAAATGAAATGCTGAATTGAAACTGTCCAGATGCCTGAAAAACTCACCACCACTGAGGCTGTTTGAAAAAAATCTGCCTAGGATCTGAATTAATTCGTCATGGAAAACTACTGAGATGTTTTGGGGCAGAGGAAGATTTTAAGATTTAAGTTTTTCTCCTACAACACATGCTCATTAGTGGTGTGAAATCATACGCATAATAATAGCAAGTTTTTGAAGAAGCTATGACAAAACAGGAGTAAATCCAGTTACCTTACCTCGCTGTTTTCCAGTTTCAGTTCAGCATTTCATGGCAACAATACATGCAACTGTTGTTAAATGTCTTAACTCTTTTCATTTAAGGACACACGGTGTGTGTCATTCTAACATTCATAAAATCAAAAATGTTTCACCAATCTTCCTGAAATGTACAGATGCTAGAAAGAAATGTTGGTTTTACAGAATCTGAAAATTTCAAGACGATTGATGAAAGATTGAAGAAAGGACGGCAGTTTGAAGTAGGGGTGTGCAATGGATCGGGTCCAATCCACGATCCGGACTCGATCTGGAGGAAATCGGATAAAATTATCCAAACCAATCCCCAGCACCTGGATCGGCCGATCCAATATGATCCAATCCGAAAAGGACCCCATCTGGATCGTGTTGGATCGGAGGATTGGACTCCCTCCCCCCACTCACGCTCTTCACCATCCCCAGCAGGTAAGAAGCACGAATGCAGGGAGGGGGCTTACCTGCCGGGGCTGTCTGCAGCAGATGGCCCTGGCAAGTAAGGAGCGCGAGGGGGAGGAGGCGGCTTACCTGCCAGGGCCGTCCGCTGCAATCTGACGACCCCGGCAGGTAAGGAGGAGTGCGAGGGGGGCTTACCAGCCAGGGCCATCCACTGCCATCCGCGGGTGCCAGTGGGCACCAATGGATGGCAGTGGATGGCCCCGGCAAGTAAGGAGCGCGAGGGGAGAGGAGTGAGGGGCCCCCACTTACCTGCCGGGGTGTCCGCTGCCTTCACCTGCTCAAATCTACTGAGAACTAGGCATCGCAGCCTAGTCCTCAGTACAGCGCCAGGTGATGATGTCATCACCTGGTGTTCTACTGAGGACTAGGCTGCGAAGCCTAGTTCTCAGTAGATTCGAGCAGGTAAAGGCAACGGACGCCCCTGCAGGTGAGGAGCGCGGGCGGGGCTTACCTGCTGGGCCCTTCCACTGCCATCCGCTACCACCCCGGCAGCAGCGGATGGCAGCGGACGGGCCCGGCAGGTAAGGAGGAGCACGAGGGGAGGAAGGGGGGCACTTACCTGCCGGGGCCGTCCGCTGCTGTCCACTGGCGCCCGTGGGTGCCAGCAGATGGTAGTAGACAGCCCCGGCAGGTAAGAAGCGCGAGGGAGGGAGGGACAGGGAGGGGGGGAGTTAGGGCCCCACTCACCCCCCTGCCGCCATTTTCCCCCATTGACTTGCATTGGGGGAAAGCTTTCTTTCCCCCAATGCAAGTCTACGGGGGAAAATGGTGGCCAATCCAAAAATCAGACATCTGATTTTCGGAGTGGGATCGGGACCGATCCGATCCAGGGGACCTCCAATTTTGTTCCGATCTGATCCGGAACAAAATTGGAGGTCCCGATCCAATCCGGGGGGGTCCGTGCACATCCCTAGTTTGAAGTGTAAGTATTGGTACAACTAGTAATTCTCACTCCGGATTCATTACTTTTGTGTTTACATTATGTTATATTGTGTTAGTCAGTTGACCCTATTATCTTTGGCGGTCATCCATATTCTGTGCAACTGTGTGCTTGCTGCCTCTGTTTGTGCTTTAACGGTTGCATGGCAAGCCCCAAAGGGAAGTGTTTCCCACCCTGCTGCCCTCTCTGTGGGAACAGCTCAGCAAAACATCAGAGCAAAAGTTAACACAGCTACATAATTTCAGCACAACAACCAAAAAATTGAAACAAGGAATAAAGTCGCGTTTGTATGGCCGGGGTGGGGAGGTGGGGAGGGGGTCGTGAAGAGAAGGAAGCAGAAAAGATGCTTGGTTCACCCCTGCCCTTGAATTCTAAAGTGTCTTATGGTCACACATGTTCTTTTTCTAAAAATGTCTGCTTCAAATTATAACACGTGTACCATCTGGCCCATAAATATACTGCTATAAAAGGAGGCAAACTATTCTGTACTTTTATAGATCTAAGGTTAGGATTCGATTTCTCGTCCTCGGCTCTGGAAGAAGCTAGAGAAGCTTTCTATTGAAAGCAGATTACTGTTTTTAATACAGTCACTGTATTATAATTCCACTGCCCAGGTTCGATGCAGTGCTCAGGGCCATCTTACCAAAGAATTTGCCACCAATCAGGGAGTTAGGTAAGGCTGTGTCCTTGCGCCATCCCTATTCAACTTGTATCTAGCAGACCTCCCTTCGGTGCTGTCCCAGCTACAGTCCCATCCACCCAAAATTGGCCAATCCAAAGTCTGCATATCTCTTTATGCGGATGATGCAGTTTTGGTTTCCCAGACCTGACTCGGGTTAAAGAGACTCCTTTCTGGTTTTTTATCCTACTGTGTTAAAAACAACCTATCCATTAATTACCAAAAGTCAAAAACGATGGTTTTTGCAAACAAAAAAGTAAGGTATATATGGCACATGGGCGGGCATAAAATCAATCAGGTAGACTCCTATAAATACCTAGGGTTATGGTTCCAGGAAAATCTTAAATGGACCAAGCATAGCAAAGAAGTTAAAGGTAGGGCTGAGCAAACAACAGGAGTGTTATATCGCTTCTTCCTTCAAAAAGGTGGCAAATATCTACCGTTAGAGTCCATCAAGCCAAACTGGCTATCCAGATTTTGTACAGGGCCCCCTATCTGGTTCCCCCTGTGCAAAAGTCCGATTGAGGGTCTCCAGTCGTCATATCTAAAGCTGCTTTTTGGAGTACCAAGGTGTGTGGCAGGTGCGGTTCTTAATCTGGAGGTGGGTTTGCCCTCACTGAGTAGTACAGCTTGGTCCCATACACTATCATATTGGCTAAGACTGTACCATGGCATTTCCGCAAACTCCCTGGTGTCCTTGGTCCTGTTAGACTCTTATGTATCCCCGTGAACCAAAGCGCTGGTGCAGAAATCAAACCTCCTGGGCCTTTCCCCCTTTTCCACTATTGCACATGGACCATGACTACGCCAGGCAGATTATCAAGCAAAGAATCTTCGATGTTGATCTCCAGAAGCAGAGGAGCATGGCTCGTGGAACATGGCTCATGGAACATGCTCTCCCTACACGGCCGGTGCGGGTAGAGAGGGAACCAGATACCTGAATTGGTTATTGGTGCCTAAATACGGAAGAGCATTCTCACTTGCCAGATTCAACATTCTCCCCTCTAACCTGCTGGAGGGCAGATTTAAGGGATTGTCTTTGGAAGATAGGTGTTGCCCGTGTCATCACTTGGAAGTCGAATCAGTTGAGCCCATGCTGTTAAGATGTAGTTTCTATAATGAGGCCCAGGGGATTGTGGAAGATTCTAGCCAATCCTTGCAAGATGCTGGTAGCCCCCTTGGCCCGCCCCCCACCTCCACTTTCAACGTCAACAGTGAAAAACAGGTAGGAGCCTGGAGTGTCCTTGGCTTTCATTTTATCTCCTTGCTCAAGTTTAAAACAAATGTGAGAAATCATTGAACAAAGTAGATCCAAGGAGAGGCATGGGTTCTGCTGGAAATAAAGAGTTTACAAAAAAGGCAAATACGTCCCCTTCCAGGTAGAATGCGTACGGCCCTAACATTCCTCTCAGCTTTTGTGGCTTCTGGAACATTCCAGTCTCTTTTCCGGGCTGTGTTGAAGCAATCTTCCATTGGTCCAGAAAGACAACCAGACTGTCAGGAGATCATACCCTTTCCTAATGGACTCAGTCTACCTTTTCCAACGGAAAACACAGACACAACATGCATTTGCCGGCTATTCCGCGGAGATCTTGCTTCTTTGCTCCCGCCCCCAAGGGCTGATGGAAGAGTGGATCCGTGATGCCACCTAGAGGCAGAAGGAGCAGAAGACCAGGGAAACTGCTCTGTGGAGAAGGAAATCCACGAGATCTCCCCACCATGCCAAAGTGGGCCAGTTGGATCATCCAAGAGCATCCCAATGGTAGCAGGAAAGACCCCTACGCAGGAGTCATGGAGGGGGGGGAGGTGAAGGAAGCATCGCCCGCACACAACCTGAGGGATCATCACTATTCAGTATATCGCTTCATCTATGTTGTCGTCACTGTCGCCCCCAAAGTCTTCCCCGTTGTCGAAATAGGACATGATGTAGTCTGTCTCCTATTGAGGGAGAAGAGAAAATAATCTTATATAAGTAGGGTAAGGCTCATTCGTCAAGGTCTACCACACCGATTTTGCTCATTTTTGTTTTAAACTGACGCTTCAGCAGTGCAGATGTACAGAAAATTCTGAAAGTTCGATGAAGTTCAAAGCTGTAATAGTCAGTAATTTCCTCCGTGCCAAACATGGAGGGCATCCCTGCTCAGCCAATCCGTGTGGCGCAAAGGCAGGCCCCGGGCACAGCTGCGCACTTAGGCTATCACTGCCAGGGGGAAGCGGATGGAAGCGGCCAATGGGGGGGGGGGGGAGTGTGAGGGAGGGGCGGAGCCATGCCAGATGCAAATTTCAGAGGAGGAATACATTATGCATGAGCTACAGTTGCATTATTCATGAGCCCCTCTGTGGTGAGGGGACACGGGCTTTACACTAGTAGTACTACTACTACTACTACTACTACTACTACTGAGATTTTAGACCTGGAGCCTCCAATGTGTCTCACAGAAACAGTATCAGCACTTCCTTGTTTAGCAGGGACGCTGTTGTCATCTCTCCCTCCTCAAACCTCCTTGTTCCCTCTGAGAGTAGCTGCAATCCTCACATTAGCTTGGTGGAGGGGAGGGGAATGGATTTTCCAAGCAAAAACAGATTGTTCCCTTTTGTAGCACAAAGTATTATGGGGTGGAATAGGCAATGAAGACCCACTCACTTTGCTTCTTGCAGATGAAAACTCCTAGACCCGGTTGGTTTGTGGATATGGATCAACGCAGCTGCCGGACCGTTTGGACTCTCCTGGCGTGTGCAGCCACAATGTGCACCTGGGCTTCAAAACTGACTACTACTTTCCTGTGTGCCTGTTCCCCTCCTGGCTTTCATTTTATTTCAGCGTTTAAACAAATAATGTTAAGGATTGGTATGCTGATACGCTGTGAAGTTCTGCCCTCCAGCACCATCATTTTCTGGGTTCAAAAGAGGGTTTTTTGTGCTTTGGAGCTCAGACACCACCTCTGTTTTGGACCTAGGTTTTTGAGCAAGTAAATTTTCTTTTAATCTCATCCATTTTCCTTCGGAGCAAGGAGTGTTTTGTGACTGGCCCTGTCCACCATGGCAGCCATTTTATGAATGGCCAAGCCCCCATGATGGCAGCCATTTTGCAAGAGTACCCACAACATTCTCAAAATTTTAAATGACGATATTCCTAAAAGGTTGAGGATTCCTACTTTAGACAAGACAGAGAGGGGCCAACTATTTTTCACCTGCTCTTTTGGGAGCCTCCTAGGCCCATCACTGTCTGTCTGAGATCAGATGTCGCCCATATACTTTAAGGGCTGTCTTCACATTATTAAGGACTAGAAACTTGCCCTCTTTTTAAAAAGAGGAAATCGAATGTGAGGTTCACGGTGTGTTGAATTCCACTGCCGATGCCGATTTCTGTGTTTGAGCAGGGCAGCTGAGGAATACACGAAGCCCTGCCTGATGCATCCCTCTACTCACTTTGAAGGGCCAAGATGTGTTGCTTGGATAGTCTTGGATGCGAAGGAAAGAGAGCTGCAGTGATGTGGGACAGAAAGAGAAGCTGAAACTAACTGACTTACCAGCTAGGCAACACATTGTACCTGAGACTAAAACCTGGAATAAGGCCTGGAGTTTTAGATTTTGCTTCTTGTCCCATTACAATTTCCCATACCTCTTCATATTCCTCTTCATCATATTCTTCCTCCTCTTCCTCTTTCCCTTCCTCACCCTCTTCTTTCTCCTCGTCCTCTTCAGATGTCACCTCCTCTTCTTTCTTTTCCAAAGTCTAGGACATGGGTAAAGGAGGGCAGGGGAGTGATAGAGAGCAAGGTATTGGCTGCGTTCAGACAACACATTAGTCAACAGTGGGTTAACAATCAGCTCCACGGCTGACTATCAAGGGGGTGCTCCCCACACAACATGATTATAATTAACCGTGGTGTGGATTAAGGCCAGCAGTGAGTTGACTATATATCTACGGTGTGTTTGATTGACACACAGCTTGTTCAGCTTGGAAAAAAGAAGGCTGAGGGGAGACGTGACAGAGACGTTCAAAATCATGCATGGTGCGGAGAATGTGGATGGGGGACATTTTTCTCCCTTGCCCATAATATTAGAACATGGGGTCATCCCATGAAGGTGATTGGTGGGAGATTCAGGACAGATTAAAGGAGAAATTGAAAGAACTAGGCATGTTTAGCCTCGGGTGCCTCTACAAGAGCGATTTAAAGCTCTTTCAAGGCGCATTGAATATTTGACCTCTACAAGAGCGGAGCGCATAGCGGGGGTCAAGGCGCTTTTTCTATGCAATTATGCGCATTATCGAATGTGCGTTAAATTGCAATTTACCGTGGCCGTTAATATGACCATGTAAACAAGCGATTCTCCACATTAAACACCTCTAAAGCGCATTTCATACAACCGGTAAGGCAACCTGTTATGCGCTTAACCGCTTCCCGCGTATAGTGATTTGCCATAAAAGCAATTGCAAGAAGATGCGCATAATCAGAAAACCAGGCATCAAACCGAATTCTTGTAGCGGGGACCCTGGAGAAGACTGAGGGGAGACATGATAGCTCTCTTCAAATACTTGAAAGGCTGTCACACAGAGGAGGACCAGGATCTCTTCTCTATCATCCCAGAGTGCAGGACGTGGAATAATGGGCTCAAGTTACAGGAAGCCAGATTCTAGCTGGACATCAGGAAAAATTTCCTGACTGTTAGAACAATACGACAATGGAACCAATGACTTAGGGAGGTGGTGGACTCTCCCACATTAGAGGCCTTCAAGAGGCAGCTGGACAGGCATCTGTCAGGGATGCTTTAAGGTAGATTCCTGCATTGAACAGGGGGTTGGACTCAATGGCCTTATAGGCCCCTTCCAACTCTACTATTCTAGGATTGTATAATTCTATAAGGAGTTTTTCACACAGCGCAGAGTTAAACTACAGAATTCACTACCACAAGATGTAGTGATGGGCACCAATTTGGATGGCTTTAAAAGGGGGTTGAATAAATTGCTGGTGGCGAAAATATCAATGACTACTAGTCCTGATGGCTACGTGCTACCTCCAGTATCAGAGGCAGTAAGCCTGTGTGCACCAGTTGCTGGGGAACATGGGTGGGAGGGTGCTGTTGCACCATGTACTGTTAAAGATACATGAGCCCTGTCCTCCTTTTCATATGGTCACCCTTCACTCTGCACTGTGTGAAGAAGTCCTTCCTTTTATCTGTCCTGAATTCCCACCAACCAGCTTCATGGGATGACCCCAATGGGTTCTAGTATTTTGAGAGGTGGGGGGAATTCTCCCTACCCATATTCTTCACACCAGGCATAATATTTTGGCCTACAAGTCCCATGATCCCTCACCATCAGGAGTGCTGGCTACGGCTGATGGAAATTGTGACCTTCTAGAGGTTTTCACCTACAAGTTGACCATGCCTCTGCACTATCAGGTAAAAAGTCAAACGCAGACCCATGGTGAAGATGGAAGATAACTGATAGCATTCAGCAGGAACTCTGGGAGTGGGAGCTTGCAATGTTGACCCCAAAATCCCCACCCACTATACACCTTAATGGCCCCACATCCACCATTGTGGCTACCTCCAACTTCTTGATGGCTTCCTCCTTGTCTACCGGCAGCTGAGTTTTGCGCTTGGGAGCAAGGATGGCGGCTCCTGTGCCAAAAGGAGACCAAAGTTTACCTCACAGACAAGGGAAAATGGGATGACATGTCCCTGATGTCTTCCACTGGCTGCTCATCCTTTCCCAGTCACGATGCAGGCTGTTGGCTATATATATCAGCCTGGAGTTCCCCAATGAGAATAGGGACGAGGGAGAAGATTCCCTGAAACACCAGAGCGTCCCCCAACTGCTTAATGCTGACCCCCCACCCTGAAACAACAGGAGAACGCTGGGTATGATTTAGGTCATGCTCTCATTTCATTTCATTCACTCTTTCATTTATTTCAATTCTATCTCGCCCAATAGCCAAAGCTCTCAGGGCAGTTTACAAAGATTAAAAACCTAAAAGTGCTACATAATAACATAATAAAACCATTTACATTTTTTTAAAAAAGTAAAACTATTTTACATAACCAAAAATCAAACCCCCAAGACCAGTTGAAAGCCTTATCATATGCTAACAAATGCCTAGGAGTAGAAGAAAGTCATAACCTGGCCCCAAACAGGTGAGTGTTGGCACCAGGCGGGCCTCACTGGGAAGAGTGTCATACAATGGGGAGGCCACCACCAAGAAGGCCCTCTCCCTTGGATTGGGCTGGGAACTTTCAGGCTGCCAGGGCAAGAAGGCTGTTCAGTGTTGAAGCCAAAGAGTCCTTGGTCCATCTATGTTCATTGGTTGAACCAAAGGTCATGATGGCATTTCCAAGCATCCTCTGCAATGTACAGGTTTTGCAGTAATGTGTATGTAAGGGAGGTGGGATTTCTTGGAAGATGATGTGCAGGGAGCTACGAGAAGGAAGGATGTTTGAAAAACAATCTTAACTGGTTTAGTCCCAACATATCCAAGAGACAGCCATGTCCTCCATTGCTAAGATCCCTCAAGGTTGCCCTGTTAATACTATAATTTTGGACGCAGAGGGCACATAGAGGCCCAGTTATGGGACTCTTTCTCCCTGCAGACTCATGGAGGCTTCAGTAGTTTTCATCTGATCTGATCTTCACGGCTCAAAAATGAACCACAAAAGGCTGGGGAAGGTTCCAGTGAATTGAATTTCATTCCATTTCAGTCCAACTGGGTTTTGTTCGCTTGTTTGTGATTTCTGGATTGGGTGAGCAATCGGTCTATTGTAGCAAATCTACACTGAGGCTTTGGGTATCTCAAGAAAGACGAAGGGGGCTTTCTGAAAAGACCCAAAACAAAAGGAAGAAGCTACAGAAAGAGGACCAGTGACAGTATGGTGTAGTGGGTAGAGCTGGGTGTCAGCGATGCCGGTTCAAAATCCGTTCTCTCAGCCTTACCAACCTCACAAGGGGGTGGGGGGTTTGTGGACAAGATCAACATTGGGGAAGTGGATTTTCTTGGTCACTCTTCTGGGTTTTTTTAACGTTTTTACAATTTTTAGAAGCACTCACTCTGTTTTCGAATCTTCCGCACACGGATTTTTAATTCTTGGGGTAGCCGTCTCCAATCTGCAAGATAAAATGTTACCAAGTAAAAACCAACTAATCAGGCACGCATGTAAACACGGATTAGGTTTTCTCATATAAAATCCCTCTTTTGTAATTTAGAGCGATTAATTACATGGACTTAAAACCGTTTTTAAAAAACATACTGGGAATTTTGCCTCATGCTCCCAGCAAGAAATCACCTGCAGCGTGACCACAGAGCTTATCTGTCCCTGTCAGCTCTGTCGACTGAGGCAGGGTGTGGTGGGCATACTGAATGGCACCACGGTCTGCATGTACTGTGGACTCTGAATGTGTCTAATCCCCTAAACTAAAGTCTATATGAACATGCTCTATAAACTCATGCTTTTTAAGGGTGCAATAGTATGCATGTTTAGACAGAAAGAAGTCCTACAATTCCCAGCATGCTGGCTGGGGCATGCTGGGCGTTGTAGGACTTTTTTCTGTCTAAAAATGCATATGATTGTGCACTAAACTGTCCTTCTAATTTCATATGGCATGGAGTTCCAAAGGTTGTGTTTATTTGCAAGGCTTTTTTTAAAAACCACTTGGGTTTGTTGAAAACCCACTTGGTTTTCCAAAGCCTAATTTGGGGGAGGGGGGTGGAATTTAGCAAGCAGAGGGAAAAAGCCAAAAAAGGAGCAAATGAAGACGTTTGCACCCCCCCCAAAATTGGCATACATAGAATTCTGAAGAAATATTCCGATGGGTTTTGAGCTGTGTCATCCGAAAGGGATTTCCTTGGAGGATGCATAAAAAGAATTTGATAAACCTGAATTGCTAATGCTTTATTAAGGCAGCTTGCAAATGTCAGTGGCCCACACAGAACCCTGGACAGTCAGGCTGAGATTTCAGGAGAGCTGGATTTGTCGTCCCCCCTCCCCCCCGAATCTGAGACCCTGCACCCGTGCCCTAGAGATATACATCTGCATGTTAAGATAGGCAAGGAAAAACTGAGCCCTTTGGGGCGAAGGAGCAGGATGTAGAAATATCTAAGATAAACAAATAAAGCTAACTAAATTATTCCCAGACTTACCTGGGCTCCACTCTATGGCATTATCAACAGGGCCGGATATCTGATACTTGTCCGAATAGCGTTCCACATCTGAAAGAAGTGATGTATAAGAACGAGAAATGCCTTTTTTTGTTAAAAGAAGGAACAGAAACAGGGGCTACCCCCCCAGAATACACACAGATTAAGCCTTGAACTGCAATTATTTTCATACTTACTGGGGAGTGTGATATTTTTATTTTATTTATTTATTGTTGCATTTATATCCCGCCTTTTTCCTCCAAGGAACCCAAGGCAGCATACGTAATCCTCCTCTCCATTTTATCCTCACAACAACAACAACCCTGTGAGGTAGGTTGGGCTGAGAGGCTGGGACTGGCCCAAAATCACCCCGTGGGTTTCCATGGCCGAGTGGGGACTAGAACCCGGATCTCCTGACTCCCAGTCCAACACTTTAGCCACTACGCCACACTGGAACTCATACTGGTGGAACTCAGTGAGGCTTACTACTGAGTAAGCAAAATCATGCACCTCTGGGTTACACCCGTCTGAAATCCTCACATGGGCTTCCTGACCACTCCTGGGTGCTCAACCTCCTCATCCTCCCCTTCAAAAAAATCCCCTTAACTCTCCTCTAGCCTCTCTGCTCTTATATTGTGATTCTTTGGGCCAGACAGAATTCAGTGCCATCTCACAGAGTGTAGGCGCAGCATTTAGGGTGGCTCCAGGCTGATTGTGAGATGCACATACCCAGCTTGTTGATGTATTTCTATATTTACTTACTACATTTCTATGGCCGGTATATACTAATCGGGTCCTGTGATTTGCTTTGTGACTTGTCCACCCACATCCTGGACTCCAAGACATAATGCATTAATTGAAAATCCAGGATCCTCTTTGCTCCGTGATGCTCCGGCTACTGTATCCTCCTTCGCTGCCTCTGCCGCAGCTGCTCCCGTTAAGGCTTTCAGGCAGCCGTAGGGTGGATGTGAGGAAAGGATGCTGAAAAACTCAGCCCTCCATAGGGGTAGCACACCCTTCCCTCAGCAAAATGTTGAGTTCAGTCATGCTGAGAGGGAGTGACCTGCTTCAAACTGTCCCACACGCCCCTCGGATCGCTTCACAGATTAGTAAGAATTTGGACTGGGTTTCCGTACGTCTGAGCCCAGTGCTCCACAAAGCTCACGAACAAATCTTGCCTCCTGAGCAGGGTTGCTACCTTTTCTCTCCCAGGAGAGCTCCTGTGCTTTAACCAATTGCGTCTCATGCAGAAATGCAACAGGTGCCACTTTTCCTGATACAGAGATTAATCTACTGAAAATTTCCTGTTTCGTCAGTGTTAAAACTGCCAGGTAAACAACAACAGCGAAACAACCCTATGTTTGGCTGAACCAATGAAGTTTCCCTGCCTCTGGAGCCTTCTGCCCTTATCTTTCCACACAACAGCTTCTCCAGCACACCAGACTTTGTCCCTTACTCTGCCAACAGAACACAGGCCTTTTCATCCTTTGGCCCTAGGTGGTTTTCCTTACAGCTCAAACTGACCTTTTACTTCTCTCACAGCAGCTGCACTGACTTTCAACATTCCATGGCTGATCTTTTCCCCTTAAAAAAATGCATGGAAACTTTCTGTGACATCACAACAGTTCAGCCAATCAATGGTGTGTATTGTGGAATTCTCAGCTTAAAAGGCAATGGCCTCTTTTTACCCTAGAATATTTAGGATGTGGGCAGAGATTTTACTGTCTGGGTCCAGCCCCTCTGTACAGACCGCCTGCCCCCCTTCAGGGTACTTCTGCATTCTTCTTGGGCATTATTACCTTTTTTTGGTGCAGATGGTTTGATGAAATACGGCAGGTTCTTCATAGCTCCCCTCAGCTCTTGCTTCAGGGCTAACATGTACTCAACCTCCTCTCCAGTCTGTAATGGAACTGGTTTGTATTCCAAGGGCTGGGGAACAGGCAAACAGAAGACAAAATAAACCACGTGAACCTCAGGGAAACCAACCCTGCAAGGTAGAACATGCATACGTACCCAGCATAGACCGTTCTGGCTACAAAGGAAACTTAACTTCTTTGATAAGAAATTACATGCCAAATATTTCAAGCTGCAAATAGAAAAAGCCACAAGCTAGATGACCCCGCAAAAGTTTGGATTGAGGGAGGGACACAGACTCACGGGGAACAGTGGCGAGGGCTGGAGGGTGGGTGGAGGCAGCGCCTCGCCCTTCCCAATGCCCACGGCTTCAACGTTGAAGGTCATGTGACCGCCCCGGCCCCTGCCTCGGCTGCCTCTTCCGGCCATGATTGGGTCTCCCAGAAGAAACAGGTATGGACTTCAGGAAGCAAAATCTGTTGTACATAAAAGTTGACAGAAATAAAGTTGATTTATATAACATTCCAACCCCATTGGTCATATGCCTATTTAAAACAGGCACGGCTGAATTCTGCACTTGTAACAACCAAACACAGAATTAATCATCCTTGTTTTTGTTTTAAAGTTTCTAGTCCACATGAGTGAGGGAAGGCATTAAATGGTGAGCAAAATGCCTGAAGAAACCTTAGAAGTCAGTGATCAGGGAAGTGCCACACTACAGGGGCTTTATGGACAATTCTTTGTCCCTCAAACTTGTGGCCATGTACGCTTCAGCCTGTTACCATAGTGATCAGTTGGTGGCCATCTTGCACCCTCTGATCATCAACAAGGCCAAGAGAAAAAAATAAAGTCACGTTTTGTGAAGCAGGAGCCTTGAGTCTCATTCTGGCATTGCCTCGGACAGGTGGGAATTAAATCCTTGGTCATATGGTTGCTTTATTTACGAGTATTTATAAACTGCTTACATGCAAAGGTTTCAAAGTGAATGTCCGCAATTAATAAAAACATAAAAATAAAGTCCAATACACAGAATAATTTGCATCTTCATAAGATGGAAGGCTACAGCACCCAGGGAAAGCTTGCAACAACCGATGGGCCTTCAACATCTGCCCGCCCGCCTCCCAAAAAACATGTTGGTGCATGTCTCACCGAATCATAGAGTTGGAAAGGACCTTGAAGGCCATTGAGTCTAACTCCCTGCTCAATGCAGGAATCCACCTTAAAGCATCCTTAACAGATGGCTGTCCAGCTGCCTCTTGAAGGCCTCGAGGGTGGGACGTTTTTCCTGATATCCAAACGGAATCTGGCTTCCTGTAACTTGAGCCCCTTATTCCGCATCCTGAACTCTGGGCTGATCGAGAAGAGATCCTGGCCCTCCTCTGTGTGACAACCTTTCAAGGACTTGAAGAGTGCTATCATGTCTCCCCTCAGTCTTCTCTTCTCCAGGCTAAACGTGCCCAGTTCTTTCAGCCTTTCCTCATAGGGCTTTGTTTCCAGACCCCTGATCATCCTCATTGCCCTCCTCTGAACTCGCTTCAGATTGTCTGCATCCTTCTTGAAGTGTGGTGTATGCAGTTCCTCATGTCAAGAGGAAGGTGTTTCCACGTAGTGGGCTCCACAATACTAAGCGTCCTGCTACAAACGACTGTGCAGCCGACCTCAGGAGTACATGGCAAAAACAGAAGGCCTTCCCAGATGATCTCAAAGATCCAATGGGTCTACAGAGGAGAAGGTGGTCCCTTAGGGAACCAGGTCCCAAGTGGTTTAGGGCCTTATGGATTAGCTTTACACATGATGACCCCATAGGCATGACATAGCAGAAAATCTTGAGTCCTTACACCCACAATTTGTGGGGATGGGTGCCACCTGTTAGCCACTTACAATTTCCGTAAACAACCTCCTTGCAGCGGCTGCCAGGGTGATGTCCAAACCAGACTGATGGAATGTTTAGGGACTAAACAACCCAGCAATTAACCCATGGCTTGCTGTATTAACCGCTGTGTTCGGACTTCCTGCTGCCAACCTCTGATCGCACCGATTGGAGATTTACTGGAGGCAAACTGGAAGCAACTCACACCAGGCGCGCATGCCCGCATATCGTGGGTTAATTAATTAATCCACATTATGTTGCAGTGACGTGCGAACAGCCCTATTATATACTGGCTCGATAGCAAATCAGCAGCCAGTGCAGTTCCTTCAGCACAGGTGTAATGCGCTACGAATAGGTCACTGCCCTCAGCAACCTAGGCCAAGCATTCTGCACAAGCTACCCCGTAGGAACCAGCCTCAAGGGCTGCTCTTCATAAGGCACACTGCAGTAGTCCATCTTCAAGATAATCATTGCCTGGACCACTGTGGCCAAATTATCCTGGTCCAACACTGTACCAGCCGAAAATGATAGGAAGGCACTCTGAGTCACTGAGGCTACTTGGGTCTCGAGAAACAAATGTTTCTTTATGCAGTGAGATAAACACAATCAACAGTGCTAAGGTCTACCTAAAACCTAAAGCAATATATTAGAAATTCTTCTCAAAATATGGTTCTGTTCTACGCGTTTACAAAACTCTGAGTGGCACGGAGGGACTGGGAAAAGAGGATTTTCTTTTTCTTCTTCACAGGTTCACCCAATAAGCAGGCAAGCAATAAATTCAGGCCAGAGATCCCGAAAGTAACTTCTTCACCCAACTCATGCAGCACATTAATTCTGACACAAAAGGTCCCGACAGGCCCATGCTTAGAGGTGGCTTTAAAAGGGGCGTAGATCCATCCAAGGAGCACAGCTCATTCAAGAGATTTGAGTCCTAGGAGAACCTCCACATCCAGAGGCCGAATACCTCACAATGGGCATATGCTGAGCATCAACTTTAAGGGATATTCGCCACTTCCACTTACATAAAAGTATTCATAGACTTGCACCCATTTTTAAAATCCTGAAGCGGTTTACATCAAACTATAGAACAATGCATTATTATAAAAGCATAACATTGTATGTTTCGTCATTTTAGTTCGCAAGACGGATGGCACAGCCTGTTTGTCTTTTGAATGGCTGTGAGCCACTTTGGTGGACAATAATTGCCTGAAAAGTGGGATAAAATGCAGTAAATAATAATAACAATAATAACAATTAAAACTAGTTAATAGTTGGAAAAGCTAGGGTAAACAAGTAAATTTTTAATAATTGTCAAAAGCATGCCATTGTTGGCGCTGATGTATCGCAGAAGACTGGGCATTCCTGGGGTATCACAGACAGCAAGGCCTCCCCTGAAAATCATAGCGCTCTAACAGGTCTTTATGGAGGAGACAATCTTTCAGGTAACTTTGTCCTAAGCTGTTTAGGGCTTTATATATCAATAAAAAGACATTGAACCTGGCTCAGTAGCCAAACGCTTGTGGGCTCCCAGGGAGGCACCTGTCCAGCCACTACCGGCCTAGATGGATGCTCAGTTTAAGATACACCACACAATGGAATACAGTTCTCAACTCATGCAACAGAATGAGGTAACCAAGTCCTCCTGAGGCAGTAGAGGAATATATCATTGCAGGGGGGAGCTCTCTCTCTGCTGGGCTATTTTTTCTACCTGCAGATACTTTTTAATTTTTTTTAATGCAGAGGAGCATTCAAACCTGTGGGATGCCCCTCCCTGTTTAAGGAACAAACAAAACCAGTAAGTTGGAAATGTCGCACAAAGGGGAAAAGATTCTACCCATCATTCGCCCTCTACCTTGCTGTGCTGCATTTCTGCTTGCAGGGAGTTTTATTTATTTATTTGCTGCATTTTTATACCGACCAACAGCCGAAGCCCTCTGGGCGGTTTACCAAAAACAAAGAAGTCAAGAAGCGTAGCAAAATGGTACATACACAGGTCTGCACTCTGTTAGAAGTTCCACACTATTGCTTCGTTTGTGCTGTATGCATAGATCCCGCTTGTGTGAAGAAATACCTGAAATGCAACACAATGCCAGGCCATGGAAAACCCTCAATTGCAGCAGCAACACCATAGGATTCCCTTTTCTCCCTTCTAATTGACCCCCAGCAATCCCGCCCCCGGCTCCATCAGGAAGTAGGCGGGCCTCTTCCAGCCCCTTCATTCCTAGGCCCCTCATTGGACTACAGCTCGTGCCGACCGGACCGACCCAGCCAGCCCATTTACCTTGGCTGGCACTCGGGGAGTCCTTTGCAAGGCTCACGTGGCAGCAGGGGAGTCTCACGCGGCTCCCAGGCCTTCCAAAGCCGGATACACAACATTCGAAAGGGGCGGAGCCGCTCGCCGCGCGACCAATCGGGAGGGAGGGGAGGCGTGGCTCGAAGGAATTAGTGAATTGGGAGCGCGCCTAGGCGTTGAATGCAAAGCAGTTATAGTTATTATTATTAATAATAACATTAATATTATTAATAATAGTAATAGCAATAATAGTAATGTTTTATTGCTGGCGTGTTACAGAGGTATATTACCAATGCACCTGTGATGCAACAATTCGGTCCAAAGGTTTTTATGCTGCAGTGGGTGCAGATTGACGCGGGGGAGGAAGCCGCCCCATGGGGCACGGCAGGAGCGCCTCCTTCTGAGTTAACGGGCGGAGGACCGGGCGACACAGGTCCGAGTCTCGCCCCGGCAGCCGGGAAACGTTGACTTGGGGGCGCAGCCATGTGCGTGTCTACTCAAATGTCCACGCGCGTGCTGCTGCTGCTGCCTGGGGATGATGGGACTTGTAGTCTAGCATGTAGGAGGCGCCGTGTTGGGGAAGAGCGGCGTGGAGGATCGCTACCTCTGCTGCTGTCAACGGCCTTGCATGGGGAGTAAGCCCCCACTGAACATAACGGGGCAGGCTTCTGAGCAGCCACGGCGGGGTTTAGATCTACACCTTGTGTCAAATCGTTAAAAGCAAGGATATAACGCTATGGAAGTGGTATATGGAAGTGCCCCCAACCGTTATCAGTGCACTTCAATACCACTATAAAGCAGTAGTGTAGATCTAGGAATGACATTTTTGTAGAGCGATTTCTGTATTCAAAAAAGAGGTCTCTCCAACATCTTTATCAGTTCCTTTCAGTTTTTTAATTCATACATGTGACCTGATATTTTTTTAAAAAAAACAACAGGGCAAGGCAAACTGTTCAAAACTAGATATTTTAAATATGTGTTGTATATATATGAAATACAGATTTCATTCAAATATATTTAAAACCATTTCAAACTACACTCACAATGTAATCCTTACATGCCTACTCAGAAGCAAGTTCCATTGAGTTCAATGGGCTTGCTTGCACATCTAGGATTGTGGCAATATCCACAGTGCAATGTTTTTAGTTGCCCCATGGATTTTAAACTCTTGCTTTCTTTCTAAGCCATGGGGCTGCAGGAGGCAACCTGGTGCCTACAAATCCCATCAGCCCCAGTCAGCATGGCCAAAATAACTGGGGATTATGGGAATTGTAGCCCCAAACATCTGGAGGACGCCGTGTTACCTACCTCTGGGGCAGAGTGTTTGAAGACTCTTACATAGAAATGTAATCCATGTAATTTGTTTCAGATTAATGGGGACTCCAGGGTTTGGACGCTGACTCTGGCAACAAAGGAAACTGCCTTCCGCCAGGTCCCTCTGGCCAGTTCTGCCCACCCTGACTGGCAACAGCACTCCTGGGTCTAAAGCAGAGATTTTTCCTGTCACTTCCTACCTGAGATACATCTTAACAGGAGATGCCAGGAATTGAACCCTTTTGCAAGCAAAGAAAGCCCTTCACCACTGAGCCACGAGCAGGGGTGACGCTAGGCACTTAATGGCAGCGTTCGGACGACACTTTAGGCAATGGAGGGGGGAAGAGGCAACGGACGATACGTTATTTTTGGAGTGCCCTCCACACGACATGTTGCCCCCTCCCCCTGTCGCGCGGCTGAAAGTCCCGGCCTCATAATAAGCAATGGGGCTCCGATAAATAATGGAGCAGCCCATTGCTTTCCCCATTGCTTAATAACGTATCGGCAATTGTGTGTGTGTTGTGTGTCGCCCAACACATGACACAATAAGAAACACAACTGACGGTTGTCTCTTCCCCCTTCCGTTGTCTAAGTGTTGTCCGAATGCTGCCAATAGATTTGGGGACCAGGTGTAAAATCTGCATAAAGATTAGATATACATCATCTGCATAAAATTTAGGATCTGTGTAAAATTTAGATATGCAAACTTAGAAAGAATTACTAGGATTTCTTTACATTTCAGGGAAGGCCAAGCCAGCAATTCATTTCCCATTCAAATTGCACCAGATGAAAGTACATAAGTAATTTGCATCCAGATCAACCAAAATCATGGTTTTCTGTTCAGTTAAAGTTGATTTGCAAGGACTGTGAACAAGTGTGAAAAATGCACATAAAGGGAGTGGCTGGAAAATTTGATCAGGAGCCCTTTCTTCACACGCACCCTTCCCTCATGCAAATAATTATCCTGTGATTGAGATTGGTTACTCACATAAGTTTGCAGGTCCTTTCCATGACGCGTCAAGTTCCAGAACCTCTCCCATGCTTTCTGACCTTTATCCCATTTTTTTCCATGAAAAGAGGAAGTGGTGCTATAACATGTGTTTGTCCAAATACTGGTGAGTTTGACCAGGAGGGCTTTAAACTGAATCCTGTGGGGCATGAAGATGAAAGCCCAGAGGTGGCTAAAGACTAATGCGCTATAGCAGGTACCAGGATTGTAGCTGTAGTGAGGCTTGTTAAACTCTTAATAAAAATGCAGGGATATCATTGGAGCATCATGTTGATGGCTTCCGATGGCTTTTTCTAATGCTCAGAGTATGGGAAATAAAGATGTTGAGCTTGAACTCTTGATTCAAGAAGGTAAATATGACTTCATGGGTATGACTGAGGTGAAATATAGCAATTCCAGGATATAACATGTTCAAAGACAACAGAAGTCATAGAAAGGGTTTGGGAGGAGCAGTTGCACTATATGTTAGAAATGTAAACACCTGCACAAAAATTCAAGAGAATGAGCATGGTGTCCCTGTTGAAAGCATCTGGGTTAAAATAAATGGAAGAAGGAATAAAAACAATACTGTGGTTGGAGTCTACTATCGACCTCCCAACCAAGGAGAAGATGTAGATGATGCTTTCTCAAAGCAAATTGCAGATGTGTCAAGGAAGCATGAATGGTGGACTTGAATTACCTCGATATCTTTTGGAGGACAAACTCTGTCCAGCCTGATCTCTCCAGGGAACTTCTCCCTTGCCTTGCTGACGACGCTCTCCTCCAGAGGCAGAAGGAACCAGATATGTTCAAATTAAGAGAAGGACAAAAGTAATGGTAGACCTACTGCTCATGAAAGATGGCAAAATGCTGAAAAAGGACAAAGAAAAGGCGGAACTGCTCAACTCTTATTTCGGCTCAGTCATCTGGCATATAGAATCATAGAATGGTAGAGTTCGAAGGGGCCTCTAGGCCATCAAGTCCAACCCCCTGCTCAATACAGGAATTCACCTTCAAGCATCCTTGGCAGGTGGTTGTCCAACTGCCTCTTGAAGGCCTCTACTGTGGGAGAGCCCACCACCTCCCTAGATCATTGCTTCCATTGTCGTACTGCTGTAACAGTCAGGAAGTTTTTCCTGATGTCCAGCTGGAATCTGGCTTCCTGTAACTTGAGCCCATTCTCCCGCATCCTACACTCTGGGATGATTGAGAAGAGATCCTGGCCCTCCTCTGTGTGACAACCTTTCAAGAATTTGAAGAGGGCTATCATGTCTCCCCTCAGTCTTCTCTTTTCAAGGCTAGCTCCCCATGAGACGTAAAACTTTTTGTGTTGCCAGGATTCAGGCCCCCTCTACAAGAGTTCACTTTGACGCCCAGTTCCCCGATTATGCGCATTTCCTGATAAGCGCATTTACGCTTAATACCTATACACGAGAGGTGTTGAAGCGCATTACGGGCAGTATGAAACACACTTTAAAGTTGTTTACATGCTGAGAATCACATGCAAATGTTGCTGAAAGTATTGCGCTTTGTCCCGGAGGAAGTGCCCAAACAGGTTCCCTCCCTTTATTCTCCCCACCCACCAGAATCTCCCGCCTTTGGTTACCTGTGGGTAATGACCTGGTTAACCTGTTCAGCTACCTCTCTCCCCTCCCTTTTCGCCCAATTACCAGCTGAAGTTATCCCCCCTCCCAGAACTGCTCAGGAGTAAATGGGAATGTGCCTCATAAGTTTTCCCCTCCAGCACCCTTTGAAAACTTATTTTTAGTCAGGGCTGCCTCTCCCCCCCCCCCCTTTGCCCGATTGCCATTTCAAGTGAACTGCTCAGGAGTAAATGGGAATGTGCCTCGCACACACGCATGCCAAAACAGACAGGGGGATGCTGCTTCGTTCCTTCCCCCTCCTCTTCCCAGCGAGTTCAACCATTGTAAAACATACACACACACACACACAGCTCATGTCAGGAACCCAGCAAGAAGCAGGGGATGATCTGTCTAAACTGATCGCTAATTATGCGCACATCCTTCCTACCCCCTTTGCTTCTCGTGAAACCACCTCCATCTGGCCCCATGTCTCCATGTAAAAAATATTCCATCAGGGTACTTCAAAGAAACTTTATATTCAGTTCACGTTGGGTCTCATCTTCCTGGAGCTTCCATCCAGAGAGACGGAGAACAAGGAGGAAGTTGCCAGGAGGAGACAGGAAATAAAACGAAACGAAAAAGTGGGAGGTTTTCCCAGCGAAGGGGCAGTTCTATGCATGACATCACAACCACAGTCTGCCCACTCTGATCGTTAATGTGCTTGAACAGCAATTGTTTACACGGACATAAGGCGCTCTTACTCCCGTGGTAAATAAAACTCTCCATTTAACGCAAATTCGAAAATGCGCATAATAGGAGATAAAAAGCGCCTGTACTCTTCATTTGCGCTCCGCTCTTGTAGAGGGAAAATTGGTAATGTGCCTTGAAAGAGCTTTAAATTGAATTTCAAGTTAGTAATGTGCCTTCAGGTCAACCTTGACTTATGGTGAACCTATGAACCAGCAACCTTCAGTCGCATTTGTTGTAAACCGACCTATTCAGACTTTGTAACTTCATGTCTGTATCTCCCTTTATGGAATCAATCCATTTCTTGTTTGGTCTTCCTCCTTCCCTTCTACCTTCTGTCTTTCCTAGCATTATTATATTTTCTAATGAGTCCTTTCTTCTCATTATATGTCCAAAGTAGGATAACCTTAATTTCAGCATTTAGGCTTCTAGTGACAGTTCTGGCTTAAATTGTTCTGGAACCCACGTATTTGTCTTTTTCGCAGTCCACGGAATCTACAAAACTCCAAAACCACATTTCAAATGAGTTTTTTTCCTCCTACCTGCTTTTTTCATTGTCCAACTTTCACACCTGTACGTGGAGATTGGAAATACCACAGTCTGAATAATCCTGGCTTTGGTTTCCAATGTTATATCTTAACTTTTAAGGTCCCCCATATATATCATAGCTGCTCTTCCCAAACCTCACCTTCTTCTAATTTCTTGACTATTACATTTCTATACCTCCCATCATCCAAAGCTCTTTGTTTATTCTGTTTTATCCCACCCTTTCTTCAAGAAGCTCAGGTTCTCTGCTCTCCCATTTTATACGCAGAACAACACTGAGAGGTAGATTGGATTTAGACAGAGAGCGGCTGGCTCAAAGCCACCAGTGATTTTCATGTGGGAATTAGATCCTCAGCATCTGTGCACCACGACGGCTCACCATCATCAACGAAAGGGCTCCTGAGCATGGACAAAATTGTGTTTCCCTCTCTACTGAACAACCAACACCAATCCCCATGTGTCTTGTATGGAACGAAGTGGGCCATTGCTATTTCAGTATGAAGCGCGATCTCTGTGATAAAGCACCTGCACCATTTCAAAGGCTAAACTCGCCTGGTTTTGTAGATCCGCTCCCCCACTGCCATGCCCTGAAATCTCTGTTTTGCTGCAGTGATTCATTCCCCCCACCTCCCCTGCTCAAAGAGCCCTTAAAATTGTACCGATGTAAAAATAAACCATTTTCTCGACCCTTGAAATAATATTAATAGCTAAGCTGCTAGCACGTGGCTTGATTCCACTGCCGGGGGGGGGGGGGTGGCAGAGGGAGTCAGTAGCCAGAGAGATCTTGATATTGGATTCTCTTTTTCTCTTCTCCACCCATGAGGAGTCTCAACAACTCATCACCCTGGGATACCTATGTGCCCAGCTGAGAAGTTGCTATGGCAACTGAGTGGGGGGATGCAAGAGCCGAGGAAGATGGAGGGGGAGAAAGGCAGAAGTGGACAAGGGAAAAGAAAAGAAGAGGGGTGTAGCAATTAATATTAAATGCATTTAATTGTGGAGCGGTTTTTTTCCAAGTCTCTCTTCAGCATCTATTTCAAATACACAGACATCTTTCTAACCCACCTTAAACTCCGTGTCTGCATGCTGCCAAGTTTCTTAAAAAAGAGAGAGATTGAAACTGCATTCCTCTGACCAAGATATCACTTCTTTTGAGTGTGTGTAATGAAGGTGTATTTATTGCAGGAGGGGGGATGCACTTTGTGCATGCTCTACTCTTTTTCTTGTCGTATTTAATTTGTGCACCAGGAAATTGACTTTGCTCCCGTGTTATTATTTTATATACCGTATTTCTTCGATTCTAAGATGCCATCGATTGTAAGATGTACCTTAATTTCAGTACCATCAACAGAAAAAAAGCTTTAATTCTAACAAAAAAATGAAACGCTAAAATATATCTAAAATCCGGAAACTGCAATTCTAAGATGCCATCGATTCTAAGACACACCCTGTTTTTAGAGATATTTATATGGGGAAAAAACTCTGTCTTAGAATCGAAGAAATACGGTATATACACAGTATACACAGAGACAACATATGCCTAAAAACTAGGGGTGTGCATGGAATCGGATCGGAATCAGAACTGGAACCGATACCTTGGATCGAAAGTTTCCCGGTTTGGATCTAATCCGATTCCGATCCGAAAATCGGACGTCCGATTTTCGGATTGGACACCACTTTAGGTGTTTTAGCCATAGACTTACATTGGGGGAAAGAAAGTTTTCCCCCAATGCAAGCCTATGGCGAAAACATGGGGGCGGGTGAGTGGGGACCTAACTCCCCCTCCCTCCCTCCCTCCCTGTCCCTCCCCCCCACTCGTGCTCCTTACCTGCCGGGGCACCCACTGCCATCCGCTGTTCCAATCTACTGAGAAACAGGCTTCGCATCCTGCCTCTCAGTAGCATGCCGGGTGATGACGTCACCCAGCGCCCTACTGAGAGGTAGGCCGCGAAGCTTGTTTCTCAGTAGAAGGGACCAGCGGATGGCAGTGGACAGCCCCGGAAGGTAAGTGGGACCCCCCCTCCCCCTCCCCCCGACTCGTGCTCCTTACCTGCCGGCGTCCCCCCGCTGCCATCCGCTGCTTCCGTACTACTGATAAACAGGCCGCAAGGCCTGTTTATCAGTAGTACGGAAGCAGAGGATGGCAGCGCGGGATGCCGGCAGGTAACGGGGGACCTTCCCCTCCCTCCCCCCTCCCCGCACTCGTGCTCCTTACCTGCTGCCTCCTCGCTACCGTCCACTGCCACCCGCTCCTTCAGTACTACTGAGAAACAGGCCTTGAGGCCTGTTCCACAGTAGAGCGATGGCACGCCGAGTGATGACATCACCCAGCGCGCCGGCGCTCTGTTGTGGAACAGGCCGCAAGGCCTGTTTCTCAGTAGTACGGAAGCAGCGGGCGGCAGTGGACGGCAGCAAGGAGGCAGCAGGTAGGAGCGTGAGTGGGGGGGGAGGAGGTTCAATCCTCCGATCTTTTCTGATCCGGATCAGGTCCTTTCAGATCGGATCGGATTAGATCGGACGATCCAGCTGCAAGGGATTGGAATCTGATAATTGTATCCGATTTCACCTGGATCGGGTCCAGATCGTGGATCGGACCCGATCAGCTGCACACCCCTACTAAAAACAACTTTGAACAGTCACCTGTAACCATGGGACAGATCCAGAACCACTTATCATATGCTGCCAAATGCCTGAGAAAAGAGAAAAGCCTTAAACTGGTGCACAAAAGACAATGATGTTGGAGCCAGGCAGGCCTCATTGGGGGAGATCATTCCATAGTTGGGACCACCACTGAGAAGGCCCTCTCCCTTGTTGCTACCATCCAAGCTTCCCTTGCAATCACTGTTACAGAGAAGTTCGACCAAAGCAACTTTCTGTACATGTCAAGAGTGTGGGTTTAATGTTTTATTGGCATCACCCTGGCACCTTGACTAAAGAATCCACCACAGATGGTACCTAATCAATACCTAATTGCCTATGTGTCCCCCCTGCTGACTTGTCCCCATGACACAAGCAAATGCCTTTCAGGTCACCAGCCCAACCAGACTACTCTCAAGTATTCCTCATCATAAATTCATGGAATAGTTGAGTTGGAAGAGGCCTCTAAGGCCATCGAGTCCAACCCCCTGCTCGATGCAAGAATACACCTTCAAGCATCCCTGAAAAATGGCTGCCCAGCTGCCTCTTGAAGCCCTCTATGGTGGGAGAGCCCACAACCTCCCTAGGTCATGGGTTCCATTGTTGTATTTCTCTAACAGGAAGTTTTTCCTGATGTCCAGCTGGAATCTGGCTTCGTGTAACTTCAGCCCATTATTCCGTGTCCTGCACTCTGGGATGATTGAGAAGAGATCCTGGCCCTCCTCTGTGTGACAACCTTTCAAGGACTTGAAGAGTGCTTCTCCAGGCTAAATATGCCCAGCTCTTTCAGTCTCTCCTCATAGAGCTTTGTTTCCAGACCCCTGATCATCCTCATTGCCCTCCTCTGAACACGCTCCAGCTTGTCTGCATCCTTCTTGAAGTGTGGTGCCCAGAACTGGACACAAAACTCAAGATGGGTTCTAACCAGTGAGGAATAGAGGGAAACCAGTACCTCGCACAGTTTGGAAGCTATACTTCTATTAATGCAGCCCAAAAGAGCATTTGCTTTTTTTGCAGCCACATCACACTGTTGGCTCATATTCAGCTTGTGATCTACAACAGTTCCAAGATCCTCCTCACTTGTAATATTGCTGAGCTAAGTGTCACCCATCATTGTAGCAAAATTGGATTAATGGATTATGAGTTTGCCATTAAGTTTGGAATTGATTGCGAGCTTCAGAGCATGCGCACATGACATCATCATGAAAACAATGACAACGCCACCCTATGCAATTCCAAGATGCATCTTGATTCTGTGCATGCGCAAAAGCTCATACAGTATTAAAGATGTATTAAAGAAGAAATCTTGATCAGGCTCACATGGGTCAATTAGTTGCTTTCTGAGTAAATAACAAATTCACTCAGGGTACATTTGCCCACTACTGGTCCTCAGACTCGGGTTTTTATTTTATTTTATTTATACCTTACCTTTCTACCAAGGAAATGGCATGCAAGGCAGCTAACTACAATAAGAACTAAAGTTTAAATTGAAAACAGTTAAAACAATCCTAAAACTACAAACCATTTTCAAAAACACAACAATGAAAGAATAAAAGCAGCATGCAAGGGTTGTTCTTTGAAATGCTTTCCTAGCAACTGTTCCCACTCCACTCTGGAGCTTAGTTCATGTTTCCATGGTCAGCATTTTTTTCTCCCTTTCCACTTGGACCATTTTGCTGACTTGTTCGCCCAGACACATCCGTGTTGCCTTATATATCCAGAGAGATAATCATAGAATAGTAGAGTTGGAAGGGGTCTATGAGGCCATCAAGTCCAACCCTCTGCTTAATGCAGAATACATCTTAAAGCATCCCAGGCAAATGGCTGTCCAGCTGCCTCTTGAAGGCCTCTAATGTGGGAAAGCCCACCATCTCCCTAGGTCATGGGTTCCATTGTCATACTGCACTAACATTCAAGAAGTTTTTCCTGATGTCCAGCCAGAATCTGGCTTCCTGTAACTTGAGCCCATTATTCCGTGTCCTGCATTCTAGGATGATCGAGAAGAGATCCTGGGGAGGGGGAGATTTCCAGCCATGTCCAGTGCACAGTGTCACTGCCTGATTGGTGGCAGGTGGGGAAGAGGAGAGGGGCTCCAATGGCCTGGGAAAGCATCCCAAATGGCCCTGGTGACAGTGCTGCTCAGAGCCAAAACTTGAAAAATGGCAACCATCGCTTCTCTATGATATTTGTAATGAAAAAGAGCTTGTAATGATAACTCTGACAGCTGTATCAGATGAGTGTTTTACTGGGCATTCACAGTTTTTTGCATGTCCCACTCATGTCGTGTCTACCTCCCACGTGCCTCCCGCCCCTTGTAGCCGCCTTTGCGTCACAAAAAAACACCCCAGAAAGTCCAACTTATTTTTAAAGATGGAAGTTGCTGCTATCTCCTCCTGTGTGCAGGAGAAGCGGCGGGATCAAACACCCACTGAATGAGCCACATGAAGGTTGTTTACTTCCTCTTTCAAAAAAGGACGTAATGAGGGACAAACATGCAGGCAGAGAAGTGATGGTAAGGAAACACAATTGCCCCCATACGATGACGCTCTGAATATCATTCTTGAGCGGATATCCCCCGTTTCATACAATCATAGAATAGTAGAGTTGAGCCCATTATTCCATGTCCTGCACTCTGGGTGATCGAGAAGGAACCTGGCCCTCCTCCGTGTGACAACCTTTCAAGTATTTGAAGAGTGCTATCTTGTCTCCCCTCAATCTTCTCAAGCCTAACATGCCCAGTTCTTTCAGTCTCTTCTCATAGGGCTTTGTTTCCAGACCCCTGATCATCCTTGTTGCTCTCCTCTGAACATGCTCCAGCTTGTCTGCATCCTTCTTGAAATGTGGTGCCCAGAACTGGACACAATACTCAAGATGGGGCCTAACCAGTGCTGAATAGAGGGGAATCAGTACCTTGCACGATTTGGAAGCTATACTTCTATTAATGCAGCCCAAAAGAGCATTTGCTTTTTTTGCAGCCACATCACACTGTTGGCTCATATTCAGCTTGTGATTTACAACAATTCCAAGATCCTTCTTGCTTGTTGTATTGATTAGCCAAGTATCCCCCATCTTGTAACTGTGCATTTGGTTTCTTTTTCGTAGGTGTAGAACTTGGCATTTATCCCTATGAAATTTCATCGTGTTGTTTTCAGCCCAGCGCTCCAGTCTAACAAGATCAAGCATGATCCTAAAGAGCTATGTGTGCATCAGACTTCTGGCCCAAGACGTTTTGCTGTCTGAGGTGAAGAACAAGATGGCGCCCACTCCCATTCCATGACTAGCAGATGAATCATACTTCAGTTCTGGGGATGGAACATCTTCCTCCACTGGATCTGACGTAAGCTGGCCAGCCTAGGGGGAACAGGGCAAGCTATGTGACCCACAGCTCTCTTTTCTGTCCTGACACTTCCCAGCATCTGCCGCCTGAAGCAACTGCCTCTCTCTGCCTAATGGTAGGGCCGGCCCTATTTCTGGAGAAGATCCCTTTGTTCCAGTATTTACAGTGGCACATGTAAAAATACAACTTCATGTCTGCATGTGAACATGAGGAAACACTACCTTTTCTCCAGGGAGCACTGCCACCCAACCCAGCTTTTATCTGCACAACAAACCTGTGAAGCAGGCCAGGCTGCAGGAGTATGAGTGTCCCAGTGCCACCACATGAGCTTCATGGCAAGGCAGGATTTGCAGCTGAGCCTTCCCAGGCTAGGGCTACAATATTATGTGAGCAAGTCCCATTGATCTCAACGAAACTTACAATTTAGATCAGGGATGCAAGGTCTATCATCCACCACCCTTGGCTATGCTGGGTAAGGCTGATGGAAGTTGCAGTCCAACAACATTTGAAGGGACCCACATCCCCCACCTCTGGTGTAGAAAGGTGGATAATTCCCCTTCAACTACTCATCAGTAATACAGGGATAATAGAATACCAGGGTCATGGCTAAAGAAGAGATACATGTATGTGTGAAACATCTTTGACACGGGAAAGAATAAACAACAAAAATGGGAGAGGACGGTGAGATAAAAATGACTATTATTTTATGATTATTTCATTCACACTATTTATATGGACCCGTAAGGTGATCCTGGCCCCTTTCTCTCTGAGGTCTACATGCTTTAAGTAAATGAAAATAATTGCACCTGACGGAGAAATGAAAGCAAGAATGAAATACATAAAACCCAAATTGGTCTCTGTCCTGAGCAACGTGCAGTTGAAATTCGGACAACGTGGGGCGGGAAGGAGAGCCGAGGGGTGAATTTGAGCAAATGGAGTTATGTGCACATCAGCTGCATTTATGGTTTGCTTGTTTATCCAGTTGTAGAATAAAATGCATCTTGCTGAAGTCTGTACAGAGATGACAGTCGTTTGCAGGATCCTTTGGAGAAAATGCCACAAAATTGCTGTGAAGAGGGGTGGCAGGAAACTAGCTTGGCTAGACTGAATAGAATTCATAACCATGGGAAATCAGGGAGAAGGGGGGGGGAGGAAACCGTCTTTCTCCGCACCCCCAACGTGGATATTGGTGCAGTGTATTTTTGCATTTGGACAAAAGAGCTAAAAATAGAAGATAGCAACATCAGTGATTTGGAACCTAAGAAAGGAGAGAGAGAGAGAGAGAGAGAGAGAGAGAGAGAGATTGACACTCCATCTTAAAGGACAGAATTATCCTCTGGGATTGCTTTGTAATGCTATTCGCAGGTCCCCGAAACAACGGAGAGCGCTCTCATTCCAAGGCACCAGAATAACACGGTGCAAGAGAGGCAGACACGTGTGTGGTGCGCAGAGGAGACGGTGGCAAGGCATCCGGGATCGCTAGTGCCTCTCTCAGTTTTTGCAAGCGCCTGGAAGCATGCATTCGGGCTGAGCCGCTGCGCATCGCCTGCCCACGCCAAGGGACCAGAAGACCATCGGAAGATGAAGCCAGGTATTGTTCCCAAAGGCCAGCATGACTGTCCTGGTTTGGCGGAGGTGTGTAGCAATGCCTGCGATTGGAACGACTGATGGGCTTCGTGGTCTTGATAGGGCACTTCAATTTTATCCGTGTGCTGCTTTCCTTTCTTTCAAAACAAGAAAAAGTCGGGGGGTTTCTTTGTGCACCATGGAGCGATGCAAAGGGCACATCCGGTTGCACTCTGCAACCAGGTGACAATGTGTGGACAGGGTGGAGGGGGGGGGGGTTAATGAACATCAAAATGGTTGTGGGAATCAAAAGCATGCCGCGTTATTGCACCGGGGACGGAAGGTGTTACGAAATCAAAAGAGATCTGTTGGGCCTCCTTTAATTTCGGAGACAAACCCCTAAGATTTGAACGACCCCCCCCCCCTAAGTTCTTTGAAGAGCATTCCTGCCCAAAACAGGGGGGAATAACCCCCCTTACTAGCTCTCCCATATCTCGGATTTCTTTTTAAAGACACCAGCATCTTGAACAAAATAAATACCTTCCCTCCCGTCACTAGATTCTCCTACTTTGATCCCTACAGGTTTTCCCTGAACTCCAAATTTGCCAGACTTGTTTGGAAGCAATTGATGCTCAATCAAATGTGTGTGTGTGTGTGTGTGTGTGTGTGTTTTGTTGTCTGGCTAGGTTCAGAGTTGTGTCTACTTCATCCACCTTCTGCTTTAATTTGCCTGTCCAGATTGGGGGGGGGGGCTATTTCTGTTAGTTTTTTAAAAATAATTTAAAGTCTTCCAACCCAATTATGCCTCATGCCTTGTTTCCTTTCACACCACCCCCACAACACCTGTTCAGGGAGACTGAGATATTATTGATCTCTTGGCCATTGAAATGCATCTCTCCTGTCTTCTCCCCTGAAAACTACAACAAATGTATTGGCTCATTAAGACTGGCTTTTTGCTTGCTTTTGTACTGTTATGCAACCACAGCGGAGGCGACACCCCTCCCTGCCCCTTCTGCAACACACACTAATTTTAACTTCTGTATTTTGTCTGCACATTTCCAAGCATCCAAAATCAGAAGGCCTAAAAGTGCAAGTGTGGAGCTACCCCCTTGATTCTGTAGAGGCTGTTCCTAGAGCATGCCCCCCACACCTCTGTTTTTTGGTGCCAGCAGTTGCTAGGCATCTGGGGACACCAGACAGAGCTGGGGGGGGGGGGTGCAGACTGCAGGCTGTGAGTGCACTTTTTGCAACCCAAGAAGAACACAATTGACAATTGGTTTTACCACTGATATGATCGCTTCTCCTGCTGGGGAACCCTTGCATACATTCATCTGAATGTCACCTCCTCCCTCGCAAGCTTTCAGGCAGGTACCATCTCTTTTCTGGGAGATATAACCCCGTTCCAAAAATTGGGAAGGAGATGTGAGGCTAAAAAAAGGGGTTAATATTATTTTTTCAAGCTTTCCATTTTAGCAGCACTGCAGAATGTCTTTTCCCCTGCTTTGCATGAAATTGATATAAATTAAGTCAATGGGGAAAAAAGGAGGATGGCTTTTCAGCAGGCTTTGCCAACCGAAGCCAAGAGCTCTTCAGATAGTGCCACAAATAAAATGGCTTTTTAAATGTGCCCAGGTTCCAACGGCGGAGAGAGATAAAAGACAGGAGTCGATGAATGCCAATTTAGAGAGTAAATTATGCTGCTTGCTGGGCGTCCCGAGATGGAACTAGATGGCTTATTACACCCCCAGCTTGACATATGGATTTTGCTGATATTTGATATATGGCCATCACAGTTTTCACTGAGTGCCTCTAGGGGGATTCAGAAATATGTGGGATCTGGGGCAGGGGCAGGGGAGCTGGGAAAGCCGCTAGGATGAGGGCAGCAATTCCTCGTTCGTTCGTCCGCTCGTTCTCAGGGCCTTGGAGGTGCACACAGAAAAATGTTTGCCACTGCAAAATGGCTCGGTGAGAGGAGTGTTTCAGCCAGGCTCAACCTCACTATCTTGTTCCGCAATGAACACACCAGGGCTGAGCCTTGGAATCAATGAAGTTGAAAGCCTCCAATTTCCAGAATCCCTTCCACTTGCCACGGAATAATGTCGCCTGGGGTTAGGGTGTGGCTGCCCCCAGTGAGTGCCACCTCTCAAGGGGCTTGGAGCATCTCCCCTATGAGGAGGGAAGGTTACATCAGCTGGGATTGTTCAGCTTGGAGAAAAGGAGGCTGAGGGGAGACCTGATAGAGGGCTATAAAATGATACCTGGTGTGGAGAATGTGGACAGGGAGGCATTTTTCTCCCTCTCCCATAATACTATCCAATGAAGCTGATTAGTGGGAGATTCAGGAGATTCCGGACAGAGAAAAGGAAGGACTTTTTCACACAGCACATAGTTAAACTATGGAATTCACTGCCACAAGATGTAGTGAAGGGGATCAGTTTGGATGGCTTTAAAAGGGGGTTGAATACATTCCTGGAGGAGAAGGCTATCCATGGCTACTAGTCCTGATGGCTATGTGCTCCCTCCAGTATCAGAGGCAGTAAGCCTATGTACAACAGTTGATGGGGAACATGAGTGGAAGGGTGCTGTTGCATTGTGCCTTTGTTGGTCCCTGGTCGACAGCTGGTTGTCCACTGTGTGAACAGAGTGTTGGACTAAATGGGCTCTCGATCTGGTCCAGCAGGGTTCTTCTGATGTTCTTATGTTCTCTTGTCAGAAATTGAGCAGGGTATATGCCCAAAGAAGGAGCATTTCTCTACTGTCATCATGTGGCACTCAGCTGGCCTGCAAAGAGGGCTAGGTTTGGGAACTCTGGGCTTAAACACCTCCCCAAAGGAGGTATTCTGAATTCTGTGCCCAAGTCAGAGGGATTCTGCAACCTGCATGAGTTATGGGGCGGAGGTCACCAAAGCACCTCACAGGCAAGAACAGAGTGTCTGGCAGAAGGAGGAAACAGAAGTAGAACTGACAAGGGTGCACCAATCCTGCTGGAGGGGTGGAGGGCAGTGGCTCATCCACTCACCCACCCATCCACCCCATCAGCTGGCTGTCCAAAATTATTCCCTTGGCCCTAGGTGCTTCCAGATGAGTCTCTTAGCATGCCACCGCTGTGCCTCATTCACAGAATTTTATGGGGGGGGGTCCAAAATTTGTTCTCTTCGACTTCTTATCCAACCACGTTTTCCCACTACTGCATCTGTCTGTTTTCTGACCCTGGAAAATCCGTCAAGAAGAAAAAGATGGAAGGGATGTACAAAGCCTTCTGTCGGTTAGAGCTAGAGGGCTCCTCCATCTGGAAGCACCCCTGGAGTGAGTGAGGCACCAGCTGCAGACAACACAATAGTCAGTGGCTGAATTCAGACAACACATTAGTCAATGGTGGCTTGAGTAGTCAACTCACAGTTGGTTATTTTGTGGGTACTCCCCACACAACATGTTCCTACACAACTGTGGGTGGTTGGGGCTGGCGTTGAGTGGACTAATAGTCAACCTGGCATTTGACTGACACAGCCCCCGCCCCTCTTCCACCCTTCCCTCCTCCCTCAGTCCTCCCAGTTCTATCCCAGCAGCCTCTGCAAGTTGCACCAGTTGTAGCAGAGTGGCAGCCGCCGCTTTGGTCGCTCTTGTCGCCTGCCTCAATGGGCTTATGTTTTAACCCACTCACCACATGCCATTAACACACTCACCCCTCCACACAATACTTTAAACAACTGGCTTTGAGCTAAACAACTTGCAAGCCAGTTGTTTCTCTCAGTTGCTTATTTGGGTGGAATAGCATACCGTCAGTAGTTTGTGAGCGGCGTGTTACCCTCCACACAACACAATAAGCAACACAACTGATGATTATTTCCCCCCACCTCAGTTGCTTAATGTGTTGTCCGAATTCAGCCAATTGTGGGTTAATAGTCAATTCCATGGTTGATTATCAAGGGACTACTCCCCCACATGACATGATTATAATCAACCATTGTGTGGATTAAGGCCAGCATTGAGTTTGTCAATGATGTGTTTGATTGACACATCCCCTGTGCTCTCTACCCCCTCAGTCCTCCCGCTAGCATCCCATCAACCATTGCAAGTTCTGCAGGCTGGACTAGAGCAGCAGCTGCCTCTTTGGTCGCTCTTGCCAGGGGACTCTGTAGTCACCGAAAATAACCAACTGTGTGCAACAAAACAGTCAACAGTGCCCGACACACTAAGCAACGGTTGTTCAAATAATCGACTCTGCACAGCGTTGGTTATTTGTGTTGGTTCTTTTGGTGTGAAAGTCCTGACAGACGATACAATAAACCACCGTTGACTATTTAACCCATCGTTGGTTACCATGTCGTCCAAACCCAGTCTTTCTTGTGAGTAATGGCCTGCTGAGCAAAGGCCTCCTTGTGAGTAAAGTCCAGCTCATAAGTAAGGCAACAAAGCCAGAGAATAGGTGTGGCTTGTAAGTCACATTCTGAAACCCGGATGAGGAGGAGCAGGGCTATGCATTGCTGGGAAGGAGGGAATGTTGTGTCTCCCCTGGTCTCCTCTTACTTCCGCCTGCCAACTTTTTAACCCACCCTTGCCTTTAGCTGTGGCTCGATTGTAGCACAGCCTGGAGCTGTTTGCCCGGCCCGGCTCATTGCTGCAGTTGAAGGCATAGATACACAGGTCAGTTGAAAAGTCAGCAACCCTTGCTGTAAGTATTAATTTACTCCTCAATAGCCTGCTGTACATGGGCTTCTGAAGCAGATTGTGTCAGTCAGCTGAGCGTAACCATTTCATTTTTTAGTGGAAGAAACGGTGGAAGGAAAATGAGTGCATCCAAAAGAGAAGATCCTTTCCCCCCACCCCACCCCAACCACACCAGAGTTAGGACTTAAGGGAATTCGGGAGAGGCAAAGAGGGTTTGCTTTGATCACTGGAATCCATATTTTACCAAGTTGTGTGATCCATCAGGCATTCCCCATACGTTGTCAAACCTATCTTTGCCATTAGAAGTGTTCAAAGAGAAAAGACAGCAAGCAAAGTGGGATTTTTGAGATCCTGCGACCAAAAGTAAATTCTGCTCTTGTGCTTAGAATACGTAGAGTTCTGTGACTGGAGCACGATCTGTCCCCAGCCCTGCTTCCCAACGCCTTCCAGAAATCAGACTTTCACAGGTTAAGGTGCAAAACCATGGGCCCAAGGGAGACTGCGTAACATCTTCTATACACGACAGCGTTTCTCTTTAGCAGAAAGCATCCTGTGCATGCAGTCCTATGGGACACCCCTGCAGGACTTCTCTCTCACAGGTCCACGATCCCACACGTTTATATTTCGCCTGCGTACTCATGCGCTGGGAAGGGGATCTTGTCCACAGCTCTTCAGCATGATGTGAACAAGCAGAGAAAAGTGGGATTGCCATGGGAGGGATCATGCATTATTTGGCAACTCAAGGTCCTTTCTATGTCAGAGAAATACGACATAGGATGTGTGTGTTGGGCCGAGGAGGCTCAAAGTAGAACCCTGTGCAAGGTTGGAATTGTTATAGTGAAGGGGCATAGCTTAGTGACAGAGCGCACGGTTTCCATGCAGAAGGATGCAGGTTCAGTTGGGGAAAGACCCCTGTGAGAGATGCTGGTCAGCGTTGATAATACTGAGTTAAATGGAGTCTTCAGGAGAAGACAGCTTCCAAAATGACTAATCAGTGGGGGCTGTTTGCTCCAAAGTCAGTGGGGCAGTGAAACTGCTCTGGGTTTCAATCAGCACCAGTCAGAACTCTAAAGGAGCTCTCCAAGGTACAGAGAGCACCTTGGAGAGCTCCTTTAGAGTTCTGACTGGTGCTGATTGAAACCCGGAGCGGATTCACTGCCCCGCTGACTTCAGAGCCACCAGCCTCCACTCTTCCTAACACATCTCCAGGGCTGCTTCCAAGTCCTACAATCCCATCGATCATAACTCTGGGGTCAATTGGTGCGCTGTGCTCGGCCTCCGATGATTTGTGGGCTGGAGACCATTCATCTGTGGCAGTAAATTAGCCACGGCTAGTAGTCAAGAATGGGATTTATGAGCCACAGCAGTTGTTCAGCCATCCAGAAATCACCTATTCCAAAGCAGTCCCATTGAAACTATGGTTTTGCTTTGTTTGTAACTGAGGTGCGGAAGGATTCTGATTAGCAAACTGGAATCATAGAACCATAGAATAGTGGAGTTGGAAGGGGCCTATAAGGCCATGGAGTCCAACCCTCTGCTCAGTGCAAGAATCCACCTTAAAGCATCCCTGACAGATGGCTGCCCAGCTGCCCATTGAAGGCCTCTAATGTGGGAGAGCCCACCACCTCCCTAGGTCATGGGTTCCATTGTCATACTGTTCTAACAGTCAGGAAGTTTTTCCTGATGTCCAGTCAGAATCTGACTTCCTGTAACTTGAGCCCATTATTCATTGTCCTGCATTCTGAGTTGATCGGGAAGAGATCCTGGTCCTCCTTTTTGTGACAACCTTTCAAGTATTTGAAGAGTGCTGTCATGTCTCCCCTCAATCTTCTCTTGGCTAAACATGCCCAATTCTTTCAGTCTCTTCTCATAGGGCTTCATTTCCAGACCCCTGATCATCCTCGTTGCCCTCCTCCAGATTGTCTGCATCCTTCTTGAAGTGTGGTGCCCAGAACTGGATGCAATACTCCAGATGAGGCATAACTAGTGCCGAAAAGAGGGGAACCAGTACCTCGCATGATTTGGAAGCTATACTTTTATTAATGCAGCCCAAAATAGCATTTGCTTTTTTTGCAGCCACATAACACTGTGGGCTCATGTTCAGCTTGTGATCTACAACAATCCTTCTCACCTGTAGTATTGCTGAGCCAAGTATCCCCCATCTTGTAACTGTGCATTTGGGTTCTTTATCCCAGATGTAGAACTTGGTATTTATCCCTATTAAATTTCATCCTGTTGTTTTCAGCCCAACGCTCCAGTCTATCAAGATCACTTTGAAGTTTGTTTCTGTCTTCCAGAGTATTAGCAATCCCATCCAATTTTGTGTCGTCTGCAAATTTGGCTCAAGAATAAAAATGGCTGAAGCACCCTGTCCTACATAACTGCCCCTTGCAGGAGGCACAGGAATGAATGGGAGGGGGGATTCTGATTCTGTTAAGGGTCACTGCTCCACTTTTGTCCTCCTGAGCATGAAAAAAAAATTGCAGGCAGAAGAGACGTCTCTGGGAGGATTTTGCTCTCAGGCTCCTGTTGTTTCACTCTGAGCCCCACCCATATGTGGGCACAGCTTAGAGGGTGGAAGTGACATTGGGGGAGAAGGTAAGCAGTGGTTCGCAACTGCGCTTCTCACACCCAGGTTTGCATTTCAGCTTGGCTGAAGCTACTTCCTTGCAGGTGAAGAGAGAAGAAAACTAGGCTGTAAAGTATTCTTTGCATTTTGGTTATATTTCATAAACCAGCAGCCTGGAATTTTCTGTGAAGGGCTGTCTATCGAACTATTGAGTGATAGATAAATAGGAAGGCGGGGGGAACACTCGAGAGAAGGGGGTGGCTTTAAAAGCACAGGCACTGTGCTTTTCCTCGTGTAAGATGCTCGTGCTGCTTGCACAAGGAGATCTGTTTGCACGAGGGAGGAGCTGCTCTCCAAATAAATGTCCCTGGGTGGAAGAGGACGTTGCACAAGCTGCCTTGAGTTTCCCTGTACTCAAGGAAGAGGAAGCAAATCTCGAAGATATGAATTAATTACCCTTTTCCATTCTGGCTCCAGCGGATGCGATTGTGAGTCAAAACTGGCTGTTTTGGCCGCAGCACCCGGAAGGCCCTGCCAATTGCGCCTGCGACGTCTTTTAACAGCATGCGGATGGAACACGCTGCTTGCCAGTTCTGGCAGGGGCCTTGCATCTGTGGGGGCAGCTCAGTTGGCAGCCTGTGTAAAAGCCAGGAGATTGCCATTGTTCTCGCCTCTAGAAAAGTCACAGAGAGGTTGGGACATGTGCATGGAAAATCAGTTGCTGAACAGACCTAGGTTCATAAGCTCCCCTTGCAAGACTTGAGATCAAGCTGACTAGCGGCAGGAGTTTACTAATATGCGTCCGACATAAGCTTGCAAGGGAGTGGAGCTCTCTTGCAGAGGTGCTCTCTTGCAAAGGAGCTGAGATGCTTGCAAAGTGCTTGCTTTGATCCAGCAAATTCCGATTCTGGTAAAGCTTCTATTAATTGCCAGGAAGCTGGAACAGAAGGCTGTTTCAAATGTCTCCTTTGGGGCCAGTTTCTCTCCCAATTTTCCTTCCCCTCTCTGATTTCTCCCTCTGGTCTCAGGGCTGTTCCCTCTTCCACATCTCACCTCCTGCCCGCTCTTTCCCTCATCCTGCTGTTTTCTCAGACCCCTGCCTGGCCCTGTGCTTCTCCTCCTCCCCCTCCCGTCACTCCTTCGGCCTGCCCTACCCTTCTATAGAATCCCTGTAGCTCTGCCAATGGCAGCCAGGAACCTTTCTGCCTGCCCTGCCCTTCTGTGACACAATGGCACCTCAGCCAATCACAGCCAGAAGCTTCCACAACCACCCCCTTCGCAGCACAAAATCCCAGCGAAGCAATGGCCACACCTGGTGGTTTGCAGCAGAAGCAAGGTGGAGAGTGCCAGGCGAGGGGGGAGCCTTGAATTTGCTAGCTTTTCAGGCTCAGGCACTAACAGAACCTGGCTTCATGCCAGACCAGTCAAATTCTGGCACCTTTTTGGTGGGCATTTTGCAAGCTGTGCATCCTTTGAACATCAGAAGCTGCTCTGGAGGGAGCCAGACCATTGCTCCAGCCAGCCAGCTATGGCCTGTTTTGAATGGCAGTGGCGCTCCAGGGCCATAGTCAGGGTGAGGCCTTTCCAGCTCTGTTCCTTGAGCCCACTGACGTGGAGAGGCCAAGAATCGAACCTGCGGCTTTCAGCTTGCAAAACGTGTGCCCCTCCTTTGAAACGTAGGAAGCTCCTGTAGACAAACTCGAACTCTTGGCCTGCCTAGCTGAGTGTCAGGGCCTGTGCCAGGCTGCTTGTTTGCTCACAGGGTCCACCTCCCCGCTTTTGCCACCCCTTCCCACCGCCTCCTTCTCTCCCCACCCGCTCCCCCATCACTTGCCTAATCCTTCCACTCGCCTCCCCTGCCCCTCTGCTCACCCTCCCCATTCGCCACTGCCAACCAACGCCAAATGCCTGGCTCTGATGGGGTCCTTCCTCAGAGCCAGGCATTGTGGGGACTGGACAGGTGTCCCAGGAGGTCACCTGTGCTGGGGGGAATCTCCCCAGCTGCCCCTCTTGGAGAGCAGCTGCCCATCCCCTGTTCTGGCTTAACAGAAGATGAGCTGTTATTGTAGAGGGGAGGGTGTCCCGGGAGATGCATAGGCAATCTACAATGAGAAGGGGTTGTCAGAGAGAGAATGAGAGAGGGGGGAAAGGATGTCAAGAGAAAGAGAGAGGGAGGAATGTCAGAGAGAGAGAGAGAGAGAGGGAGAGAAAGAAAGAAAGAAAGAAGGGGTGTCAGAGAAAGAGAGAGACAGGGGTGTCAGAGAGAAGGGGTTAAAGCGAAGGACAGAGAGAGAAAAATGGGTGTCAGAGAGAAAAGGGGTCCGTCCATCCACATTTGACTGTGGCCCCAACCCACGCCTGTCCGCAGCACTGGACAGATTACCCTCAAGGGATGGCACCCTTGATTTTTTTTTTAAAAAACACTATTCCCCGCCCCGTCCTTCAAGGCTAACAGATTTGCCTTCATGGACAATATCCCCTTCATTGGATACACAACACAGCCATGCAAGTGGGTAGATATATCTATAGAGGGAAGGAAAGAAAAAGCTATCATGATCGAACAAGGCAAGAGGCAGCCATTTGTGTGGCTGTGCAGTGCCCAGAAATAAATCAGATGCACGGAGCTTCCTCTAGATGCGTTCCTGTGGAAGGGAAGGTCTCTCAAGGGCTACACCACCCATATCCTGGCTTCTCTCCTACACCTATGTATTTATTTCTTTATTACATTTATATCTCTGCTTTTTTCCTCTTGCAAGGCTTATGCACGATCCTCCTCCATTTTTTCCCTTCACAACAACCCTGTGAGGATAGATTGGGCTGAGAGGCAGTGACTGGCCCAAAGTTACCCAGGGAGCGTTATGGCTGAGTGGGGACTGGAACCCGGGTCATAGGGATATAGGAAGCTGCCTTCTCCTGAGTCTCTGCAGGGGTTCCAGGCAGGATTCTTGCCTCGGCCTACCTGAGAAGCCGGGAATCGAACCTGGGACCTTCTGCATGCCAAGCAGGTGCGTTGTCACACTAAGCTACGGGGCCCTTCCTGAGCCTCCTGAGTCCCAGGCCGTCACTCTAACCACTACATCACGACACCCGTCTTCCACTCCACCTTTTGAACAGTCCTTTGGGGATCCAGGGGGTGGACTTTGTGCTAGAAAAGCCAACCCTCACACTGACCATTTCTTCCCTTTGTTTTTCTTCTCCGCCCCCCCCTTCCCCCCACTCCCCAGGTGGCCGCATGCTCTGAAATGCCTGGCTCCTCTCCTGCCTCTGGCTTGTGACGTTCCCGTTGCCACCTCCTCATCTGCCTCGGCCCAGCCACTCGCCACAGCCATGGTCCACACCGAAGGGAACGCCCTGCTGAAGGCGGTCTGGCAGGGCAAATTCCGCCTCACCCGCCTGCTGCTGGAGGGCGGGGCCTACATCAACGAGGGCAACACCCAGGGGGAGACACCCCTCATTGCCGCCTGCGTGGCGCCCTACGAGGACCCCCCAAACAAGCCCCGCATGGTGAGGTACCTCCTGGAGAACGGGGCCGACCCCAACATTCCCGACAAGATGGGGAAGTCCGCTCTGATGCACGCCTGTGCCGACGGAGCCGGGGCCGAGGTGGCCACCGTCTTACTGGCCCACGGGGCGGATCCGAGCGCCAAGGATTACTCGGGGGCCTCTGCGTTGGTTTACGCCATCAATAAGGGGGACCGGCAGACCCTGCAGGTGCTCCTGGACGCCTGCAAGGCCAAAGGAAAGGAGGTGATCATCATCACCACAGATACGTCCCCCTCTGGGACCAAGAAGACGAAGCAGTACCTGAATTCGCCGCCATCGCCGGGCATGGAGGACAAACCTTCGCCTGCCTTGTGTATGTCACCCTCAGACATCGAGGTCAGGACCTCCCAGTCCCCAGGGGGCAGCGAGAAGGAAGAGGAGAGGGACATTTTCAATTTCACCATGGCCACCCGGCTCAGCTGTTCCCCTCTCCCACATACCAAAGGGAAGGACGCTGAGGAAAAGGCGCCGGCGTTGCCACCCAAAGGCCGTCCCAAACAGCTGAAGAGGCTGAACTCTGAGCCCTGGGGACTGGTGGCGCCCTCCATCTTGGCTGCCTCCCATCAGGAGAAGGCCCGGACCGTGGAGGATCGGGTCATGGCCGAGATGAACGGCTTGAGCCTTTGCAAGAGGCCTCCATTGTCACGGAGGCACAGCGTGGAAGGCCAGGAGTCCTCCTGCCTCAAAATGGCCACCCAACAGACATCGAGAGAAGAGGTCTCCGGCCTGGATGCCGCCTGGGCGGAGAGAGTCCATTTTAGCCACCTCCACCAGACCCTCTCCCGACGCAACACGGCTCCAGAACCTCAAGAAGGTGTCCTGGGGCCCAGCCCCCGGGGCCTGGCCCACCACAAGCTAAACTGCGACTCTGATTCCCTCTGCCCCGACTCCATTCCCGGCTCGCCCGATTCAGGACGCGTTTCCATGGAGAGGCGGAAGTACAATGCCTCCCCGTTGACCCTGCCGGCCAGTTCGTCCCGGGAGAGTTTGGAAAGTATCCCCAATGCAGTCTCCCCCATCGCGATACGTCGTAGGACCCCGGGCCTCCTCGAGAGGAGGGGCTCTGGGACACTGCTGCTGGATCACGTTGCCCACACCCGCCCTGGCTTCCTGCCCCCTCTGCACTTCAACCCCCACCCTCCCATCCGCGACATCCGAGCCAACGGCAAGCCCCCTTCAGGGGACCTCCCCACCCGGGGCATGGTTCCAGCGGCCCCCACATCCCCCAAGGCGAAGCGGCTGCTGCGGAGGCACTCCATGCAAACAGAACAGATGAAACAGCTGGTCAGTTTCCAGAGCCTGATCGCACAGGGGGACTCGGTGGCTAGTTAAAAAGGGCCACTTCGGAAAAGGGGCATCAACCGCATCCTCGTCTCCACCTTGCTGGGGCTTGTGGGGGCCTTCTCCGGTGCCGCTCCTGCTCTCTTTGCTGGCCTCTGAGCCCATCCTGTCTTCGTAGTTGGGTTTCCATGTCTTCCTCCGTTCTCTCGTTTCGGTGTTCCATGTCGTAGCCGCCATATTTATAATCCTTGCTGAACCTGTCTTCCCAAACATGGCGTTGGAGCCTACGCCACAAGACAAGGGTAGAAGGAAAGAATCTTTAAAGATCCATTGACAGAAAGAGGCTGGGAACGTGGCAATTGAGGAGATAATGCCCGTGGCAACAACAAGCAAATTCACCCGACGTTGGCCAAATCCTGCAAGCAGGAAAGATTGGGTAGGATGCCAGCTTTTGTCATGGACATAACACAACCTTGGCTGGGCATGTGAGAGGCCATAGATGTTCACCATCTCCAGCCACTATGGACAAAGCTTAGGAACTGAAGTGGCTGCTGGGAATGCAAAAGACAAAGCAATGGAGGTTGCTGTCTGACATTGGTGCCCTACGGCCCCCCCCCCCATGTAACCTCTAGCACAACCGAATCAACATTAAGATAATATCCAAGAGGTGATGCGGGTCAGAGACACCTTGCAAATTAATGCCTTCTTCACGGGGCCATTGGAGACCCCTCGTCCCTAGAAGAAACTTGGCCCATAGCTGCTCCGTCTGGTCTCCATCATGTCAATTCCTGTGCATTTCGTTGGGTTCACTTCCCTTGGCTGCACTTGATAGGAGAAGATCATGGGACCTGGGACACCTAGGCTGTGTGCCCAATTTCAGGGAGGGGGACATGTGAATGTATGCACATCTATTGTTTTTAGGACTGGGAACTTGAAAACCAAGATCCCCCTAAGTTCTTTTTGCACTCCCTGAGTAGAGGGGTTTACTGTCTAAGGGGAAGCGCTAACTTTGAATTGTACACTCTCTTTGGAGGGATTGGGCCCCACTTGGGTTATTTCTGAGGTCAGGTGTGGGCCCATGAATCCAGTCGGATTCCTTTTGGTCTACAGGATCCATTTCAAACCCAATCCAAATGTGTCTAAACCAGGAGAAGGCAATGTTTTGGGCCTGTAGCTACATTTGGAAAGTTGAGAAACTGTCCTGGGCGTGATCATAAAATGGCTGCTGCCATGGGTGGGCATAGCCACTCGCAAAGGACAAGTCACCTGCGCAGAGGTATTAATGCGAAATTAAGATGGCGCAGCTGGAGGCCCCCACTTCTCTTTGAAGCAATCCCAGCTGCCAGTAAAAAAAAAAATTTAAAATATTTTAAAAATAAAAATTGGGAGGGGTAGGTTGTCTTGGTGGGCACCAACAAAGTTATCTGTGGGGTGCATTTGTTTCCAGGGACATAATATTGCCTGCCCCTGGTTTAAACAGTCATGACATCATAAAACCCCTGGGAAGTTGAATTCTGTGAAGACAATAAGGCATTTATTTCCAAAATGTTTGCTCTCTGGGACACAAAAGACTTTTCTTGGGTTATGATCATTTTCACTTACAAGGAAATGGATGCATTTTCTCAATCAGCTCCCGCATCAGCGGACAAGCATCCTCCTTGTTATTGTGGGAGCGCCCAGTGAACCCTGGCCTCTCTGGGCATCCCATCCTCTCTTTTTTTACCCTGTCAGTCAGGGCTCAGGGATATGATTCCTGGGCAGCAGAGATGCTCCTGGGATCCCCACCCCCACCCCTTTTGGCAGCAGCACGGCCTGTATCGAGGCACGTCCTCCGTCCTTCCTTCAATATGGGATTAAAGCTGCCCAGGGTCTCCTGATGTATCAAAAAAGGGGCCAAATTCCCAACCCATCTCTTAGCAGGGGGGTTGCAAATTCTCCAGCCCAACAGAGGATTCTCAGCAGCCTCCAAAAGCCTTGCTTCCTCGGGTCCTTTGAAAGTCATGGCTGTCCACCCAGTTCAAAACTGGTTCAAAGTACTAATGCAGGTGACGGGAAGCAAGTTTGGGTCTAACTGCACTAATTCAGGGGCGGAACTCTCAGCTCGTCTCCCCTCTCTCAGCTTCTCCGTGCCTCGGCTTCTGCCTAACGGGGCTCCTCACACACCGACCCATGTCTGTACATGACTTTGATACTAAGGGATGGCATGGCAAAACCGCCGGAGCATCGATGATGAATGTATTTTCTGTTCCTTTGTGCGGTTCGTAGTCTAAACAAAGCAATAGACCTTTGGACCAACACTTGAAATTAACCCCTTCTGCCCCCCCCCCCCCAGCCTCACCGAAGCGCTGTTTGGGGTGCTGAAAAGCACTTTCTCTCCTACCGGGGGCAGGGGGGCTGCGGGAAGGTGGACTGCTGCTGGAGGCCAACACGAAGCCTTGGGGCATTGAATCTGCTCCAGGCTTCAGTCAGAACTTCGCACCGTGAAGAAAGCGGATTCAATGTCCCACCGACATCAGGGCCACCAGCCTCCACTGCTCCCAGATTTGTGCATGCCGTCATGCAGCAGACTTCCTCGGCTGCTCTGGTGATTTATTCTTTTCATTGCCCCACAGTTTTTCACCATAAAAAGCTAGTTCAGGTTAATATGTGCAATCACCCTGCTTCCTTCCCCCCTTGAATCCATCGCCCGTGGATCTCCAGTGTTGGCATTTCCTTGCCTGCACATCCTCGACCTCCTTCCACAGCACTTCCTGTCTCAAGGCCGTTGTAAGGGCATCTGCCAGCCAGACTAACCTCTTGCTTCCCTCGCAGATGCTGCAATCTTGATCAGTGACTATGGCTCTGCAGTGCTCTCTGCTCAGCCATGAATCTTGCCAGGGGGAAATTTTACAAAAAAGGTGGGGGGTGGGTGGGGGGGTAGCAGGGCAGGGCCCTGAATTTCCCACCCTACCCCCAAACTGAGTTGCTAGTAAATCCAGTCTCCACAAATCCTCACTCTTGCACTTCTGGCTTGGCTACTGGGGTGAAGCATATCTGCACCAGGAAACTTCCATTGCTGCCCATTGAATTAGAATGTTTGTGAACATTCCATGACATCAGAATATCTCAACCAATAGCAACAGCTGCTGGCAAGAAATGTGAAGAGGGAAGCTGCAGTCACAAGTGGCGGTCAGGTTTTAGCCTCATCAGATTTCTTTCCCCATCTGCCGTCAGTCCCAGCAGCTGCCAGTCTTGGGGCCAACATTTCTGAATCTGCGGTTGTGGCTGGAGAAGGCTGTGTATTTTCTGCTGCGATTCCCCATATGCGTCTCTCTCCCAGTTCTACTCTCCTGGCCTGACCCAGTAATGCCTCTGTGTGACAGACAGCCCTCCAGGCTCCAAGGGGACATTGCTTTCTCACAGCAAGTCACCCTACTTCTCGAATTTCATTTCTTTCACTTGTATAATTTTTCTCTCTCTTCCAGTCGTGGGCACAAGCACAACGTCGCCCCCTGTGGCCAAACGCACAATTTGTCAGGAGATGAACAGCGCCAACCTGTTTAAGCTTTTCCGTGCTGAAGTCCTGTATGGACAGATAGAAATAGATCGATATAAAATTATATATACACAATACCGAACAAAAGAACTAATGTATTAGTGTGTGTGTGTGTGTGTGTTTGCAGCAAGTGTTGCATTCCGCTCCTCATACCTCCAGTGAAACTCAGAGCATTTTCTGTCACCTTCCCATCCTTTCACATGGCTAATTTTCCTTCAGGTGAGGGACTGTGCTAAAATCTATGGGTCTGTGTCTGTTTTGAATTTTTGAAAAACAAGAGCAAAGGGGTAGACGAAAAGGAAGGGGGGGGGTTTGAGAAGTCCAATTTTGGACCATACAAATATGCATTCCAGACCTTCTCCAGGGCAATTTAGTATAATGTAACCAGTGTTGTTTGCTCTTCGGTCACCAGTCTCCTATGCTATGCTGGGAAACGGGAGGAAAACCTCACTGATAATGTCCTGATCTCCTTCATTATCCTGTGCTTGAATCCTACACAATATTCTGATTAGCTCCTTTTAAAAAAAGTTCAGTCGTGACACCTGACTTTCCAAAGTTGTCAAATTTCGTCACTGAAATCCGAACAGAGGGATCTAAACGTCAGAGCAACAATTTTTATTATAGAGTATTTTATTACAGAGTAAACTTTTATTAGGACAAACTAAAAAGCCCCAAAATGAGTGAATTCCCCAAAACTCTTCTTCAGACTCCTTGTTCATTTTAAACACACACAAAAAGAGTCTTGTGGCATCTTAAAGACTAACGAATTTATTCTGGGATCAGCTTCCATGAACTATAGCCTTCTTACTATAATCAGGAAAATGTATGCCACAATGAACCTGTTAGTCTTTCAGATGCAACAAGATTCCTTGTCGCTTTTGCTGCAATAGTCTACCGTGGCTTTACCGTCTGGAAACTATTCATTTTAGATATTCAATAAAATAAAAGACTGGAAAGGATGAGGAAAAGATGTTTCAGGACATGATGGAAACCTCCAAAGTCTGCAGTTTGGGCCAATCTGAAGATATGGAGAACAGGAGATATTACTAGTATTATTATTTACATATTACAGGTTTTTACTGGCTGGAGAGCTTGCGTTCCCTCCTGCCGTGTAACTCTAGTGATTCCGCCACACTGTTGGGTTTGAGAGGGGATTGGCTAGAAAAGCGGGGGCCTATAGACTAGGGGTGTGAACAGCCCCCCCGATTGGATCCGGATCAGACCTCATCTGGTCTGGAACCGGATCTGGGTCTCTGGATCGGAGACCCTCCTTTCCCCCATAGACTTGCAAGTCTATGGGGAAAAGGACTCAGCGCCCTCCCCCCACTCTCCCTGCTAACCTGCTACCTCCTTGTTGCTGCAGCCATCCGTTGCTGCCACTGCTTAATAATAATAATAATAATAATATATTTATTTATTTATTACCCGCCTCTCCCAATGGATCAAGGCGGGGAACAGCATCAACCATAAAATACAAAACTGATTAAAACACATAAAACCAATACATCATTAAAATACCAATAAAACACCAATAAAACACAGTAGAACGGAAGCAGCAGCAGTGGCAGACAGCGGCGGCAACAAGGAGGCAGCAGGTAAGCAGGGAGAGTGGGGGGAGGACAGTGAGTCTAATGGACTCACAGCCGGCCTGGCGTCCCTGAGTGCCAGATGTGCAGCCGGCACCCAGGGACCTGGAAGGCCAACAGGCCCCAGATCTCTAGAACGATCCGATCCGGAATGATCCAGATCTCCCTCGATATGGGGGGTCCAGATCACCCTGATCTGCTTTGGATTCCAGATCTGTTCCCAGCCCTACTATAGACACACACACCCTGGCCCTTTGTCATTGGGAAACTCGCTCTTTGCCTCTTTCTCCTGGGTTTCCTCCTAGCTGTGGTCCTCTTCCGCCCCTTCTCTCCTGCTTACTGGCATCGTGAAGGTTTACTTCTCCCCACCTCCCAGTTCCAAAATGATGCCTGCCATTGCCAGGGCACTAGAATCAACACTTCCCAAGGCAAGCATGGAGTCATTGTGGTTACTCAAACACTACTACGAGGAAAGCACGCTGAACATTGTTCCAGTGGCCCAAAAACTCTTGCAGATCTGCTTTGCTCCGGATCTGTTCTGCAGGATTCCACCTTGCGGTCTACATCTGCAAGCCAAAAAGCGCTCCGTTGGAAATCTACGCAAGACGCCTGTCACTGAGGCCGATTGTGTCAATAAAGCTGGGGGAAGAGTGGGTGATATTTGAACAGCCATTCTGAACATGCGGATGCCCTGGAACGGGAGCACATGCTCAATGGGTTGATCGCTAGTAGCATGAGATGGGAGAGAATTTGGTGGAGAGCAAAGGTTTTGGGAAGAGGCCCCAGGGGCATCAGCTTTAAACTTTATTTTTAAATGGAGAATTGTGGACAATGGTTATCAGATCACTGGATGTCTCAAAAGAATAAGACAAATTATATCCATCAAACTTACGTTTACCAAATGTCATTTTCATACATTTCACAGAATCACAGAATGGTGGAGTTGGAAAGGGTACCAAGGATCATCTAGTCCAACCCTCTGCAATGTGCAGGAAAACCAGTTAATCCACCCAGGAGAGGTGGCTGCCCAGCCTCTTCTTCAAAACCTCCAGAGATGGAGAACCCACCACTTCCTTAGGTAGACTGTGCCACTGAAGTACAGATCTTACAGTCAGGAAATTTCTCTTTATATTTAATTGAAATCTAGGGAGCTGTAACTTATGCCCATTATTTCAGGTCCTAACGGCCATGGAAAATAGTTCTTGACCAGCCTCCCTGTGGCACCCTTTTATGTACCTGAACGCTGCTCACTGTTCTTTTCTCCAGACTGAACATTCCAAGTTCTTTCAGCCAGTCCTCAAGTCCCTTGAGCATGCATTACCTCTGAGCATATTGGAGAGTGCCCCTGAAAACCAGGTTATTTCTTTTCTTTTTAAAAAGGCAACGTATGTGTGAGCATCTGCAAAGACTCTTCCTTGTTGATGTAACCAGCAGCTACTATTTGAAATATGGGACTTATAGACACATTTGAATGGATCCAAACATAGCGATGCTTAGAGCTGACTCCTTGGAATCAGAGGGGTTTAAGTTAGTCATGACGATCTTGTGCCATTGATTTCAATAATAATAATAATAATAATAATAATAATTTATTTATTTCTAACCTGCCTCTCCCTCTGGATCGAGGCGGGGAACAACAATAAATATAAATACAAAGACCATAAAATAAAGAAAACATTTAAAAAAATAAAACTAATACATTATTTAAAAACATCTTAAAATTCAACTGGGTAGGCCTGCAGGAAGAGATTAGTTTTCACGGCTCTCTTAAATTCAAGAAGACTGCTAATTTGTCGAATCTCCTCCGGCAGGCCATTCCACAGTCTGGGAGCGGCAGAAGAGAAGGTCCTCTGGGTAACACTCGTCAGCCTAGTTCTGGCTGATTGAAGTAAATTCTTCCCAGAGGACCTCTAAGCATGACTATGCCTGGCTCCAATGTAATGGCTCTGTGGAACATGCAGGGGACCTCTTGGGTGGGAGGCAACTTTTGAAAAAAATAACCTTAGCCCAAAACGTCTCTGGGTGCCATCTTAAAAACAAACCATCCTCACATCTTATACATGGAAAGGAAAACACACAAACACACACACAGAAATTTAAAAACCCCAACATACCATTTGAATGGCTTTTTGTCCTACTGTACTGGCAATGGGCCAAGAGGATGAAAGGCTGGCTGGCTGGCAAACCTCCTGATGTTTAATTGGAATTTAATTCTGTAGCTGTCTGAGCACCTACTTTGTATGCAGGTTTAATCCCTGGCAGCATCTCTGGGCCAGTTAAAGAAGGGAAACGCACAGGTGTGTTTTAGCAGCATATGCTACATGTGTGCGTGAACAGCACATCCCGCTGCACAATTCTAAATTTCCCTTGCATTTACGCTGTAATTGGCTCCTCCTTTCTAACATTGATTCCGGAATTGGCACATGTGACATCTGCCACATGGTTCCTCTCTCCATCCCCTTCTGTGTTACTGATGCACACATGTGCATTGAGAAAGCACTGCAACAGCAAACAAACTTGATGTGATTGTACACACATTCCCACCATGATTCTTCTCAGGCAGCATTTTACCAATGAGTCTGTGTGCTCCTGCGCATTGCAACACCACCACTCAAAATAATGTTGATATAACCAAGCTTCCTTTGGTGGTGGTGGGTTGCATCTGGATTTACGCTGGATCAACTGTGCAGGCTGAAGTGGACTTCCCCGTCCCCTCTTTTCCACGGCAGCCCCCTCCAACCCCCTGAAAATGCCACACGGAGAATCAACAGGCCCTGCAGTGTGTGGGAGAGAGATCCCCAAAAATCTGGTAAGGGACCTTCCGCAAACTGAGCCCTTCCTCTGGAGGAAGTCACACCCTGGATCCAACCCTTGGTGCCATCTTTCATCAGTGCATGCAAGTGCTCGTGCGCACCAGTAATCTCAATGCAACCATGTTTAGGATCGTTTAAAGTATATATTGTTGGATTTAATTTTGCTGCGTGTTGTCCATGTGCCCATTGGTAAGACGTGGGAAGGGAAAGGAATTGCATTTGCCATGTATAAAACTCAAAAGCTCTTTGACAAAGCTCTTGGATTTGCCACCTGCAAAGACAACAACATGGGCAGGGAGGGATGAATAGTCTGACCCTGTACAGGACAATACCTTATAGGGGAAATGTTGGTAATACCCAAGGCTGCCTGAGTATTACTCTGCCTCCCTCAGAAGCTGTAACTCTGAATTGCAGATGTTCAGCAAGAAAGTACTGTGGTTGAGTCGGTGGTAGAAAGGCGCTCCGCACGTGCTCAGTGGCACTCCCGGCACCAGTAGTTTGCATGTTCTGGGGTTGAGCATCAAAATGTAAACAAGAAGAAGCGAAACTGTCGCGAGGCCTGATTTTTAGTCACACAAATTAGGGTCACAAGATCAGTGGACTGAGAAGACTCCCAAGGGGGAGCTACTCCCCTCCCTTACAAATATGTGTCTGTAACTCAGACCTAAGTGTGCCCCAAATGGAGTACAGGTTTACAGAGAAAGGGGTCTGCGCAGCATAAACCCATTTTTCATTGCTCAAACTTTGCTGGAAAATTGCATTCCAGTATGATGAGCAGCACATAGATTCTGAGCATGCATGCGGCCAGGGCCAGCCACCCTAGGTTTGGGAAGGCCTTTGGGGAAAGCCCCCTCCATGGGCCCCCTCCTCCCTCCTTGAGTCCTTCTTCTCACCACCATGGCCACTAGCTGCTCTGACTCCTCCTCTTCCCCCTCATCTGTTCTGGCCTCTCACCATCTCTGTCGCCTGAGCCAGAGGGAAAGGCAAAGGAACAAGGAGGTGGCAATGAGGAAGAGGAGCAGTGAGTCAGGGGACTCTTGCCGGTGGGGCGGGGTCCCTCAGCATGCGCCTGACCACGTTGACCCATGGCATTTGCCTTCAATCCGTCCCCTGTGTTTCTTCAAGGGAACTTTTACAAGGGCGCATGTCTAGGCACCATTTAGAGGCGCTGCCTTCCCTGTGTTGCAGACCCTGTGTGATTATAGCACAGGAACCCCTGTAGCTCTTGCTAACTCATCTGTGTTCTACACTGAGTTATATAGACAAGACACAAATTCTCTTGCCATAGGCATGCGCAAGGGGTGTGCCGGGTGTGCTGGGTGTGTCCAGGCACACCCTAATGTCTCAAGCAATAAGCACCAAATTGAGGGGGGCATTGAGTAGGAATCCAGAGGGGGTCCTGCAGCTTCCCTGTGGCTGCTTCACTGCTGCATGAAGAACCACTGCCTCCGAGAGAGCACTATTGCTTGCGGCAGCAACAGAAACAAGAAGGAATTGCTCTGCTGGAAGCCTCTCTACCGCGAGCTGCGCTTCAAAGAGGCCAGGAGGAGCCCCCCCAAAGGCTAATATTGCCTCGTGAACCCTTCCTCTGGCCACTGTCACCACAGTCCCAGCAGTACTGGGGCTTGAGGAGCATCTCCTCATTCTGTCCCCTGCCCTGCAATGGCCCTCCCGTTGTCAGGCAAGTCAGGAGTAGGGCATCAGTGTCTAGAGTTTTTAATATATAAATGAATAAAAAGAATGTCCTTTACGATTGAGTATCCAATAAATATTCCCCTTTAAAAATAAAAATAATATTCCCTGGATGCACACCCTAACGAAATGTGCTGTGCACGCCTATGTCCCTTGCTCAACTGATAGCATTGCTATCATTATTAAGGCATTTAAAACATCAGAAGAGCCCTACTGGATCCAACCAAGGGTCCATCTAGTCCAGGGCCAGATCTACACCAAGCAGGATATAACACTTTGAAAACGGTTTGAAAACCATACGTGGAGAGGGTGTCATGGGTCATAACAGTTGTCCAAACCATGATATACCATTTTAAAGTAGTAGTGTAAATCCTTCCCAGCATTCTCTTCCCACAGTAGCCAACTAGCTTCCTGTGAGAATTCCACAAAAAGGAAATGAAATAGCAGCCACATCGATGAATACTGTTAAAACACACTGCCCTGCAACCATCATACAGTTTATGTCCAGCCTACTTCTCACTACACTGGGCTCAGATAAGAACATTAGAAGAGCCCTGATGCTGGATCAGACCACAGGTCTGTCTAGTCCAACACTCTGTTCACACAGTGGCCAGGCAGCTGTTGACCAGGAACCCACAAGCAGGACACAGGTGCAAACAGCACTCTCCCACCCATGTTCCCCAGTAACTGATGTACATAGACTCACGTGACAGAACATTCCCTCATTAAAATACATTCCTACACAGGGCTAAACTAACATGTTAGGATAGAACCTTTCTCCCTGATATGTTAGTTTTCTAGGTGCAGGAGTTTCTGTTTATTTTTGTGTGCATTCTGTCATGTGAGCCCCCAACCTACACTCAGAAATGGCGCAACACCGATATACAAATGGACCTTCCCAGGGTCAACCCGTCTTGCTTGCTCTCACCCACAAACAGCAATTTGTCTCATTCTCTTTGTGACTGGGCAGCCCCATATCCCATTGCATGAGCGCAGATGAACTCTGTGGTTCATTGGTTCTTCACAATGCCTCAGAATTGTGCATCTATCTGATACTGAGTGAGTGGGACTGAGTGCAGCTGAACAACTGTGGTGCAGAAATGGCCTCTGGCAAACTCTCAGTTTGCAATTTTAAAAAAAAGTTCTAGTCCTCATGGAAATATAGGTCCGTTCTAGATGACCTTGATAATATTTTAAATACAGCAGTGCCCCCTGCTGGCAAAAGGCTCTGCTGCTGTTCCTCATGTACAGTAGCATCTTCCAAAATGATTACAAGGGGTAGGTGAGACCCCGGGTGTGGAGCAGAGGAAAAGAGGATCACTGCAGCTCCCCCTGAGTCTCAGAGAGTGCGACTCCTCTATAGGGAGCAAGAGCCACACCCAACCACAGGCACTCCTGCCTTCAAGCAAGTTGACATGTTCTTCCTGACGTCTGCAGATCAAGTCAACATCTGGAATCCATCCAAGGCAACCTTTTCGAGTTGGTGGGGGGCACATTTGGAATGTTGAGAGTGTTATGGGCACTATCACAAAATGGGGGTTGGCAATTCGCAAAATGGCTGCTGTGTTCTGTCACAAACCAGCGAAACTAAAGAAGGCAAACCGGTGACCCTAAAAGAAAAGTGACTTACCCAAGAACCCATGTCCAAGGCAGAGGTGGGTTCTGAGCTCCCAAACACGAAACCCACTCCTCTGAACCCAAATAAAGGTGACGCTGGAGGGTGGCCGTTCGTTTTGCAGCGTGAATAGGCCTTTTAGGCCTTACATACAGGGCACAGAAATCAGAATATTTGGCAGTTATGCATCACTTTTAAGTGTTCAGAGCTCATTATGTGCAGTCTCTTGCTATAATCCTTACAACATCCCTGTAAGATAGGCCAGTTATGATTGTTTAGCGGCTGAGATAGACTGTGGCTTGCCTAAGGCCACTAGCACCTTCATTTCAACAGAGGTGCAGCAGTCGCCACGTGGGCCTGTTTGATGTGTTTATCGATTTATTGCATTTCTATTCTGCCAAATAGCCAAAGCTCTCTGGACGGCTGCAGCAGCAACGACAAACAGTTTTGTGGCACCTTAAAGACTAACCATTTATTCTGGCAGAAGCTTTTGGGACATCAGGCCACGAGATTCAAAGTGTCTCATTCCTGATTTGTTGCTCAGTTTCTTTATGCTACATCTGCTCTCAGCACAACAAGCCGCTGGGGTGGGGGGAGGGGAATAGAGCACAGGCAAATCCCCAAGTTTTTATCCAATTCTTCTCGCCCCCCCCCCCTTTTTTTAAAAAATGTCAGACATCTCAGAAAGATTTTGCAGAGTATTTCCATTTTGTCCTAAAGGGACCAGCTGGGCATCTGGTACCCTCCCGATGGGAACCGCTTGATGCTGTTGGGTTTCCAGCCATCTGTGGTGTCTTCTCAGTTGTTTGGAGAGAGAGAGAGGGAGGGAGGGAGGGAGAGAAGGAAAAGGCACCTTTAAATAGGATTTCAAGGTGGAGATGGGAGGAGGTGGGGAGAGGACACAGCTCCTGCAGTGACCTTCCACAAGCCCTTCTGCAGCGCTGGAGATTCACCACTGGCACGTAGCATCCTGCGAAGGCGTTAAGGACACGGCATCACCTCGGAAGCATCAGGAACGTGAGCACATGCAACCAGCGAGGAGATCACCCACGGAGAGACACGCTGATCTGCTTGGACGGTTTCCCTCCTCCCGTTTTTCTGCCGCAGCTGCGGATCTGCAGGACAAACCAGACATGGTGAGTGGGGGGGAGGGGGAGAATGTCCCATCTGCACATCTGGAACAGCTGGGGAGGAGTGGAGGGAACCGTGGCGATGGGGAATGGGGTAGGGGGAGACTGAGGAGGGAAGATATATGGGACGGCATAAATGGACGGGTGGGAGCCTTTTCTAAGCCAGCGGCCCCACATAATCAGGAGGGACTAGAGGAATGTGAAAAGGTCACGTCTGATTTGCTTTCAATTAGAAAGCACTGGGTCTGGACGGCACTGTCTAGATGTAGAAGTTATACTTTTGCATTCTAGGCCTGTCCGTAATTTACGCAGTTCCTCTGCCCACCTCAGTCACTGGGAGGAGATGGGGGGCCCTTGCCTTTCTCCCCAGCTTTTGAATTCAGCATCAACACCTGACCAGTGTGCTAAAATCAGTGTGGTACCCCATGCAGCAGAAGAAGCAGGAGAGTCTCCAAGTGCGACATGGCGGGATCGCCACATTTTTCAGTCAGAGAAGGGATACACATTACTATCTAAAGGGCCTCTAACACACATGCACACACACCCGATAAGACTATTAAATCTAGAGTCTAAAATGGCCTAACTCCTGTACTGGTGCTAATGACTGAGCATCGGTGCGCTAACAGCAAATTAAATGGGATATCGCCTTTTAGGGGGTGTCTTCATGGCGCCAGGTTTGCGCTGCCTCCCTCTGAAAGCCCGCGTTTTCCCTCTCCTGGGGTGGCGTCGGGCAATCTCAATGCCAAGGAGGGAGTGCGGGGTTTCTGGGCAGCCATCCGGGTATCGGAGCTGCCCCCCGCCCTCTTCCTGATGGAAGGCGACCAATCACCAGTCACCTCCCACCAGGCACCGTTCCCAGATTGGCCCTGGAGTGACGTTAGACAGTGGAAGAGTCGTACTGACATTGCACAGATCGAAAAAGTCGGAGTAAATCCCCGATTTTTTCAATCTGCAGCTTTGCAAGGAAGTTCCACAGTGGCTGTGAAGCTGCACCTGCGTCGTCTAACTGATCCAGCACAGATCCACAGCCACCGCAGGGCTTTCCCTGCGTGTAGACAGCCCCTAGGTCTTCCCTCAAAGTTTTGGCTCTTTTCCCAATGGACAAAGGTTATTGACTTCCCAACTTTTTGTGGCCCAGCATCCCCGGAGGCTCCCTGAATCCTTCACCTCAGCACCTATGATTCCGTTCTCAGAATCAACTTGTAGTTCATCATATTTACGTGTGCAACTGCCTCAACACATGGTCCAGCCAAGGAAAAATATGAGTCAGCCCAATTCTCCTGCCCACTGATGACAACCAACATCCAACATTGCAAGTTGGCTTTTCATTTGAGCATATGCAGAGTTTCCCTCCTCCCCAAGGGAAACAAATGTTATTTCCTCAAGGAAACAGCACTTCTGAGTGTTTTCTCTTTCCTTTCGCTCCACATTCACAATGAATTCTGTATTTTGGTCAGTGCCAAATTTGGAGTTTCCAGGGCAGAGTATGGGATGCCCAGGGCTACTGTGAGTCAGATGGATGGGACTTGTAGGTGAGTGGGAAGGAGACCACAGGCAGTTTCTGACATACTTTCCACCATTTGGGAAGAATTTCCATGAAACCCGCTTACTTGCAACTGCGCCCTCTTCTTCCTCTTATCTCCCCGTCCTCCTCTCCTGTCATCTATTCTTCCCCAGGCTGGACCAGAATAAATCTGCTGGCAGCAAACCAAACCACAGCCAAGCTAAAAATAAAATCACGCACAGGTGGGATGAAGCAGGAAGAACAGAACCTTGAGGATGGGAGTTGCACTGAAAATGGCTCTATTTGGGGAGACAGGATGGAGAGTTTGGGTGAAAATAAGACCCAGGGAATCTGGCAAAGAGAAGCCATTCCTAGCCTTGCTAGCTGGGATCCTGGCTGGGTTCACACAACACGCTGACCCACCATGGGTTATCATGTTGTCTGAATGTAGCACGTCTTCTGCAAGCGTGTTGTCTGAACGCAATGCATTTTCCACAGCATAGGTTGTCATGCTGTCTGAACACAGTGTGTTTTCCTCAGGGTGGCTTGTTAACCATGCAGTGTGGTTTATTGTTCTCAAACAAGCCACGTTGAGAACTCATGGCTCAATTGTTGGGCTGTTCATGCCGGTTAACAAGCCGCACTGCATGGTTAAGCCAGGAAGCCAGTTTACGGCTGGATATCAGGAAAAACTTCATGACTGTTAGAGCAGTACGAAAAAAACAGGATGCCCTTGAACATACGGCTGGAAAGAGAATACACCAGACAACTCTTTAGTTTTAAGATATAATTATAATGACGCCCTTATCTGACATTCAAAACCACACAATCATTGGTTGATAAGGCGTACATATGCAGAAAACACACGGAGTTCAGACATCATGATAGTCCACCTTGCGGAAAAAACGCTGTGTTTAGATGACATGGGCCGAGTTTGACATGGGCCCTTCCTTTGCCATACAGAACGTGTCCTGTTTCTGGGCAATTTATTTATTTGATATTTTTTAGGCCGCCTTTAAGGTTGGGACCATCTCAAACTGAAATGGAAGTTTGACTTGGCCTTGTTCCAACCACAGAATATTTGCCAATTCCAAAACATGGATTTGTTCATTGTTAAAGAACCTTCCTGGAAATATTGATACCCCTCCATGCTTGCGCGCACACACACACTGTTCCAATGCTCTAAAAATGTTTATTGGAAACGTGCCAATACAGCTTGAGACCAGGCTACCTGAAAGAAGGCTGCCTTCTCCCATAAAACTTTGCCTGGGTTTTTTTATTTTCTGGGCAGGATTTTGCCTTGTTCCCATCGCCATTGGAGGCATGTTTGGTGGAGACAGAAGAGAGGGCCTTTTTGGTAGCCACACCCAACCCCTGGAACTCCCTGCTGAAATAGGACTATGAGATTTATTTATTTATACATCAAGGGCACAATCCTATGCACATTTAGACCCAAAAATGTCCAACAACAACATTCCCCAAAACTTTCTTCTCTCTAAACGCATAGGATTGGAGTCAGGAGATCCAGGTTCTAGTCCCCACTCGCCCATGGAAACCCACTGGGTGATTTTGGGCCAATCAAAGACTCTCAGCCCAACCTACCTCACAGGGTTGTTGTTGTGAGGATAAGATGGAGAGGAGGAGGATTATGTATGCCGCCTTGGGTTCCTTGGAGGAAAAAAGGCAGAATATAAATGCAATAATAAATAAAATATAAAAATTAATGTATTCATTTCTGACATTTTTAAACAACCGAATAACCGAAGTTCTAGGGCCCGAGCCATGTACAGATTAAAAACATAAACTAGAAAATGGCCGTATAAGCAGCGATAAAATATATCAGATAAGCAGCAGTACATAACAAAACTAGAAGTAAAATTAGCAAGAGAGTTAAAACAGTGCAAAAGATCAAGAAGCACTAAAATGCCTGGAAAAATAAAAATATTTTCCCCCTGAAAACAAAAAGAGATTAATGCAGCTTGCTGGGCATGATACAGATATGGAGTCAACACTGAAAAGGTCCTTTCTGTTGTAGGCACTCACACAATTAATTAGCAAGCTGATTAAATGCTTAGATGCACTGATTATAATTGACTAAAACATCAAGGTTTTTTAATGTTAATTATTTTTAATATAAGTATTTACATTGGATTTATGATGTCAGTGTAGAACATCCTTCTCCAAGTGTTGGACTACAACCCCATTGTTGCTAGTAAACAGGGCCATTGGCTGGAATTGATGGGAGTTGTAGTCCTCCACATCTGGAGGGCAACAGGTTGGGGAACGGGGGTCTTAGAAGATGCATTTCCCCCCCTTCTGTCGCATATAGTCAAAAGGCAGCGTTTCTCCCAAAATGGTGCTTGCTACAACACCATGCATCAGCTAACGAGGAACGTGCTAATTCATGTGCAAATTCATGTAGATTGAATTGGTTAATTAATCCACCAAACTCATATGATTAATCAGCTAAGTTTTTTTTTTTAAAAAAATGGGTGATAGCCTAATTTAAAACCTTATTTCATTTTATTCACACATCCACCAATGCACTAACCTCTGTGTGCCTGCTGTTGAGTGCAATGGGATTTCTTTCTGTCTTAATGATATTTCTATGCTGCCCCAAAACTGCAGTTCTCTGCACAACATGCATAAAAATGGTTAATCTACAATATGAACAATAAAGGTAGAATTACAGTGTATTACTCCCATGTAACAGACTACAGCCTTAACAACTTAAGAAGATTGGTTAGCAAGTATTTGTATGATCATTATCATTGAACATTTGGCGATTAAACAGCGCTTTCAAATGCTCAAAACTATCAACATACTTTTTTTTTAGTACAGTGAGCAAGCTCAGAACCGGGACCCATCTGGGTGTCTCCCCTAGAGGCCTTTCTAGCTATTGGCCATGTTGCTGTGATGTCATGGAAAGGTTCAGTGAATGTGCCTGCACTAGAACGTTAATCAATATTAACATTTCCTGTCTGAAGGAAGTGAAAGGCATGTTTGTTTCCAGGGGGGTGTTGTATTTTAGCTAGAGGAGCTAGGCCAAGGAAGTGTCATAGGCAAGAAGGCTGGGAGTAGATCTATAGTAGGAGGATGAAGAGACTTGGAGCCCAGATAGAGAGAGGGCTCTGTTGTAGGAAAGATGAGGCGCTGATAGAGACCCAATGGGATCATTCATCTCTTTGTCCAATCTTTTCATCACACTCTTAGTTATGGGCTCAGACAGACCCTTTAAAAAAACAACTCCCCAGTTTTTTTGCTATTGGACATATCGTACATGATCATTAACTTCATCAGCAATATTATATAATCCAGCCTGATAAAGCCAAATTCCAACTGATATTCCTAAGATTTCATTGCCAAAAGGTCTACTGGAACTAAGCCAGAAGACCCTATACTTGTTCCAAAACTGAAAAAATAGAACTGAAAACTGTCAAAATGCCTCCATCATGTTATCCCTTAACTTCTATAAATGGTGATTTTATTGTCATCTTATTCCATATTTTTCATCTCTGAGATGGTAGAAGGGCAGATTTCTAACCTTTTACCAATCATAGGCATGCATGCATGCTCCAGTTAACATTCAAATGGCCATTACCATATGTTCTTTCCTTACGTCTCTACACCTTTAACAAAATAACTTGAGTGGTCAGTAGGATATTATAACCTATCATCTTTCTAACCCCTTTCACAATATCTAACCAATCCTTTTTTGATGTGATCATCAAAATCAAAGGAGAGCCAGTGTGGTGTAGTGGCTAGAGAGATGGAGCTGGGAGATCCGGGTTCTAGTCCCCACTCAGACATAATAAAGCTCACTGGGTGACTTTTGGCCAGTCACTGACTCTCCGCCCAACCTACTTCACAGGGTTGTTGTCGTGAGGATAAAATGGAGAGGAGGATTATGTACGCTGCCGTGGGTTCCTCACAAGGGGAAAAAAGGAGAGAGATAAATGTAACAAATAGATAAAGTTTAAAATCAAAATCCAAACATTAAAAAACTTAAAATTTTAATTCATCAGATGTCCGCATTTTGGAAACTTTTAATTTCAGCATTCTTGATATGGGGTAGAGTGGGGGTAGGAAGAGGGAGGGAGGATGATGGTTTTATTTTCCGGAACAACCCATGATGGTTAGCATGCTGTCTGTGGAATGTTCCCCCTTCTCCACAGTGGGTTCTTTCCCCCAAATAAGCCACCCTGAGAACCCACGATCTGCAGTAGAGGTTATTTTACCTATGTTGGGTTAGCATGTTGTCTGTTGCGCAAGGTGGGTTTACGGAGATTGTCTACAGAGCTGCTCCGCAAGAGCACCCCCCCAAAAAAATTATATTCCTGCTGCAGAAAAGGAAGGGGGGAGGGAGGGTGTGAAATCAACTACTCTGTGTAGCTTGTTTGCCTGATCGTCTGACAGGAGCCCAGTAGGTTGTTTGCATAACCATCTACCCAGCATAGCCTCCCACCCACCATGGTTTAGTGTGATGTGTAAACCCAGCTTGTGTGTGCAAACTGAAATGAGCAAACCTGGATTCTGTTCCTCTGCAGGTACTTGGGCTGTGCTTGGCTGCTCCACGGTTGTTCGTGAGATGCTAGAATTGCCACGGAAGGGGACAAAGGAGCCACAGAGGGGAAGACGAAACTGTGGCATGTGCCCTGCAGTCGTCTGTTCCCTGGCAGCAATGTCGGCTGGATCAACCGCTGAGCGCATTCAAGTGGTGGAAGACACAACCTTTGTTGTGCTCTGAACTGACGACGCCACAAAACTCAACATAAAATACATTGGATATTGCCATCTCGTGCAAGTGAGGAGACTCTCCGATGTAACGCAAAGTATTTAGAACAGGGAGTTCTGTGCCAAACCCAAGCTTTCCTGAGTTATTCCCTACCCATGGGCAGACCTTCCCGGGCAGTGTAAAACTCCACATCTGCGTTCCCCGCTGCAGCAAGGAATAAAGCCCACTGACAGAAGGGAAGGAGCTCTCCCGTTCGGTTGGGAGGAGGAGCCAGGCAGCTGCAGTTTCGTGGTGGCTCTGTCCGAGGAGAGAATCATGCCCCATATCTGCCCGCTCTGCCAAGGTCTTGGAAGAGCAGGGCTTCCTGGGGAGCTGGAGGGGACCCAGCCAGTTTGGGGACACCAGGCCCAGCCCGGACCCTTCTCTCTGTTTGGGGAAGGGCACCCTCTCCATCTTGGGAAGGCTTGACCTTGGACCAATGAACACCACCATCCAGGTCAACAAGATGGTGGGGTCAGGGCTGCTCCATGTAGCCAACCAAAGTCACGGGAAACCCAGCGGCATAGAGGAAGTCTTGGCCCACAGTGGAACAACTAATGGTAGTTTCGCCAGGGAAGAAGTCTTCCAACTGCCCACTTTCTCCACAGCAGCCAAAGTCCGAGTGGCCGTCACCGCAGCCCTCTTCCTCTCCTCAGCCTGCTTCAATAGTGCTGTGCTCTGGACCGTCACCCAAAAGTACCAGCGGAGACCCCACCTCCGTATCCTCCTCATGAACTTGGCGGTGGCCGATCTGCTGGTGACCTTTGTGGTGATGCCATTAGATGCAGCCTGGAACATCACTGTGCAGTGGTACGCCGGGGACCTGGCGTGCCGACTTCTCATGTTCCTCAAGCTGGTGGCCATGTACGCCTCAGCCTTCGTCACCGTAGTGATCAGCCTAGACCGACGGGCAGCCATCTTGCACCCCCTGAGCGTTGGCGAAGCCAAGAGAAAGAATAAGGTCATGCTGTGTGTGGCGTGGGCCTTGAGTTTGGTTCTGGCATTACCTCAGGTAGGTGGAACTCAAGTCCTTAGCCATGTAGTTTATTTACGAGTATTTATAAACTGCTCACATCTAAATATTTCAAAATGGTGTGCACACAAATCACAGAAATGTAAAAATAAAGACCAATACTTGGAGCATATCCTATCTACATAAGACGGTAGTCTACAAAAGGACATAGATGAGTCCTGAAAAGCCGCCTAAAAATGTCTAAATAAGGCTAAAACTTCAAGCAAACACTAGGCTCAGCTGACTGAATGCTCCTTTTTATCAATACAAGCGCTGCACCTAGAAAACTAGCATATCAGGGAAAAGTGTTCATTTTTGGTATGCACATGTCTAATGTCAGGGAGAAGATTATTCTACATAGATGGGCACAATTACACTCAATGCCCTGCTCCAAACAACTGTGAGGCGAACCTCAGGAGCATGTGGCAACACCAGGAGACCTTCCTAGATGGACTCCAAGGGATCTAGAAAGCAGAAGGCAGACTCTGCGGGAACCAAAGTTGTTTAGGGCTTTATACACTAGCAACAAAACCTTAAATCTGGCCTGGTAGCAAATAGGTAGCCAGTGCAGTTCCTTCAGCACAGGTATAAGATGCTGCCAATGGGTCACCCCCCTCCCGGCAGCCTAGCCAAAAGATTCTGCATCAGCTGCAGGTTCTGGACCAGCCTCAAGGGCAGCTCCACATAAAGCACATTGCAGTAATCCATCTTCAAGGATATTGTTCTGGATTAGGAGCCAAAAACTGCAGATACTTTGGCGAATTTTGGGTCGTTGGAGGTGCCACCTGTGCCCCGCCCCCAAGTGGCCAAACAAAAGACGACAATGATGCAGACCAAGCGGCATTTTGCCATTCTGGAAGCCAAAGTATGAACCATTGGCTTGCAACCCTTCTACTACCTTTTCGGATTGGCCAGTGAAGAAGGTGGGGCTGCTTGGCCTGGATGCCTTTGACTCCTTACCAACTCTGGGATCCAAGTATTGTTTCATCTTGCATTCCGTTCCCTATTGGAGAAAATGGGTTTACATCAGGGCTATTGTTGGACTCCAGCATGGACAATGGTGATATAAGTTGTAGCCCAACGACATCTGCGTGGCCACGGTTTCCCTATCCCACGTCCACACAATAAAAATGGAGTGAATCTATGTGGAAGGGGGAGGCATCAGCTAGTGAATACACACTAGCCCCACTACACAATTTTTAAAGAGGAGCAAAGTCGGGTCCCATTCATTTGTAATCCACAAGAGGCCCATGCCAACACTATCTAAACCATTGGCCATCCCCACCTTCCGGAGTGAGAGTCAGTTCTCTACAAACCATGGTTTGTCATGATGTTTGCTTTGAGCCAAGAATTGCTTGCTGGGAGGCAAAGGATGTGCTAATTAGTTTTGTGCTTCGACTGACGGCGACCCTATGAACCAGCGATCTCCAGTCACATCTGTTGTAAACTGACCTATTCAGACCTTGTAACTTCATGTCCGTATCTTCAGTTATGGAGTCAATCCACTTCTTGTTTGGTCTTCCTCTTTCCCTTCTATCTTCTGTTTTTCCTAGCATTTTCTTTTCTAATGAGTCCTTTCTTCTCATTATATGTCCAAAGTAAGATAGCTCAATTTCAGTATTTTTACTTCGGATGAGAGGATATGTTCCCTCCAAAGAAGCATCAATGACTGGGGCTTTGAGTCTGATGGGTCCCTCCCTCCCTTTCCTTTTCCAGATATTCATCTTCCACACCATCAGCCGGTCTGAACCCATCTACTTCATCCAATGTGCCACAGTCGGAAGCTTCCGGGCTCACTGGCAGGAGACCCTCTACAACATGTTCACGTTTTCTTGCCTCTTCCTCCTACCCTTGTTGATCATGGTGCTCTGTTACGCCCGCATCTTCATCGAGATCTCGGGGAAAATGAAGAAAGCTTGTGGTGAGGTTAACCTACAAAGGGGGGTGGTTGTTCAGGGTGGGTGGGTAGCAAAAAAGAAACCAAATGGAGTGTTTATTTTAAATATCCTGTCTTTTGCAATAGCCTCAAGGCTGTAGTATTCTTGTACAGATCCCCTGTGCAAATTACTCACATGATTGCACACCTCTCTATTGACTATTGACCACAACAGACCTCAATGTAAGCATGTGTAAGGTGATGCACACTGGGACAAAAAACCCCAGCTTCAAGTATAACCTGATGGGATCTGAGCTGGCAGTGACCGACCAAGAAAGAGATAGAATCATAGAATAGTAGAGTTGGAAGGGGCCTATAAGGGCATCAAGTCCAACCTCCAGCTCAATGCAGGAATCCACCTTCAAGCATCCCTGACAGATGGTTGTCCAGCTGCCTCCTGAAGGCCTCTAATGTGGGAGAGCCCACCACCTCCCTAGGTCATGGGTTCCATTGTCGTACTGCTCTAACAGTCAGGAAGTTTTTCCTGATGTCCAGCCAGAATCTGGCCTCCTATAACTTGAGCTCATTATTCCTTGTCCTGCATTCTTGGGGTTGTTGTGGACAGCTCAACAAAAATGTCAACCCGGTGTGTGGCCACTATAAAGGAGGTAAACTCCATGTTAGGCATTATTAGACAAGGCATTGAGAATAAAATTGCCAGGTTCATACTGCCTTTATACAAATATATGGTGTCACCACACTTAGAATAGCGTGTACAGTTCTGATCACCACACCTGAAAAAGGATATTGTAGAGCTGGAAAAAGTGCAGAAAAGGGCAACTAACATGATAAAGGAACTGGAACATCTCCCCTAGGCAGTAAGCCTATGTACACCAGGAGCTGGGAAAATGCGCAGGAGGATGCTGTTGCACCCCGTGTCCTGCTTGTGAGTTCCTGGTCAACAGCTGGTTGTCCACTGTGTGAGCAGAGTGCTGGATTAGATGGACTGGACTGCTGGTCTGATCCAGCAGGGCTCTTCTGATGTTCTTCCCTCTGGAGAACAGCTGAACGGCTTTATTAAGGGTAACAAATACATCTGACCTCGAGGCTTACAAACACAGGACTGACTCGGGAGGAGAAGAACACAGAATAAAAGTTGTCCCCCCCACCTCCTGGTGAGTTCTGGGAGAAGAAGTGGCTGCAGACAATCTCCTTTGAAGCCTTCACAGCTCATACACCACAAATGGCAGCTTACCGACCCATAGAAAATGTAGCATAAGCCCCACAAAAATCAGTAATAATCATAAAGCAATGGGGGTTCAATGCTTGTTTGAAACAACCCAGGTGGGGAACTTCAGGCCCACGGGCTACATTTGGCCCTCTGAGGCTCCCCCAATATTCCCGCCCCTTTCTCCCCCAACCACCAATCATTTGGTGGATTCCTGGCTTTTGTACAGTTCTCCCCTCATTCTAAAACATGAAATGCTTCTCCTGGTTCAGCACTCTTGATTTACATGATGTAAACGCCTCCTTTACCAATTTCAGTGCAAGCGGGCCTTCTCAGTGGTAGTCCCTACTGAAAAGCTCTCCCATATGTGATTCGAGAGGCAGAAACAGTGGCAGGTTCTAAAAACCTCTTGAGAACATGCTTGTACACACAGGCTCTCCCTGACCTGCGAGGGACTGTTACCACCCTGTTTTATCGTTACTGTGTTGTGATGTTTTTAATTGTTTTTCCTTATTATTTTGATTTTGTTCCTATGTTGTTATCTTGTACTTTAATGCAAACCACTTAGGGATTTTAATATATGAAGGGCACAATCCTACGCATGTTGAGACGGAAAAAAGTCGTACAACTCCCAGCATTCCTCACCCATCTGGCTGGGGAATGCTGGGAGTTGTAGGACTTTTTTCTGTCTCAACATGCATAGGACTGCACTTTAGGCAGTATAGGAGTATTAGAAATTAATTAATTAATTAAGAACGCCAGGGCTGTGCTGGATCAGACCAAGGGTCCATCTAGTCCAGCATCGTATTCACACAGTGGCCAACCAGAAGCCACGAGCAGGACACGCCTTTCCCATCACCAACGTCTCCCTCTTCCTTCTGCAGCTTCACCCAAGTCCCGGGAAGTCCACCTGCGCCGCTCTCACAACAACATTCCACGGGTGCGCATGCGCACCCTCAAGATGTCCGCCGTCATCGTCTTGACTTTCGTCGTCTGTTGGACGCCCTACTACATGCTCGGCCTGTGGTACTGGTTCTCCCCAGAGATGTTGACCAGGGAGCAGGTGCCTCCTTCACTCAGCCACATCCTCTTCCTTTTCGGCCTTCTCAACACGTGCCTTGATCCCTTCGTCTATGGTTTCTTCGCCATGCACTTCCAGGCAGAGAGCCGGCGGACCTGTTGCTGCACTCCGCCGAAAAAAGAGGTGGAAGGACCTTCCGCACTCACCGTCTCCTTCCACGCTTCCACCGCTAGCTCTCTGTCGATTAGGCAGCCAAGGAAGAACCAGAAGCGCAAAGTAGAATCTCCAACAGTGGGAGGCAAAAAGCTGCAGTTTTACAGGGAGAAGATTATGGCCGAAAGCTTCATCTGAAAAGGGGTGGAAGCAAATAAATCCCACCCACGGGGATTTGCTTTTTGCATCCGGGAGGTGGGCAAGGGAGGCCCCCTTAATTCTAGCTCTAGAAGGTTTCAATGGCGATAGTCCTGACAAATATAGAGATTATTTTCTCAATAAGTGGTTCTTGTCTCTCATTTCTGTTATTGCAACTACAGAAGATGTCAGTTCACCCAGGTGTGATATTATTATTGTACACTGGAGGGATTAATCCTCAAATTAGGAGAGCGCCATTTAAAGGCAATTATGGGCATGCAATATAATGCTCACAATTAGCTAAGTAGCCACAGTCCACACAGGAGACCTAAATATTGCATTGAAGTGGTGAGGAGCCTCCAGATACCTGTAGTGGTTCTTGCTTCTTGCAAATGCCCCCGTGGGAAGTCCTCTCCTGCCTACTCTCTTGCCAGAGCAATTTCCTGGATGGGAAGGCAGGAGCTGCTGGTACAAAGTTAAGCAAGCTTTGGGGAGAAGGTGATTCGAGTCTCTCCACGGATGCTTATCGCTCTGTGAACCAAGAGCCACCGCAGCCCATTGAAAACACCTCATCACGTGAATGGGCTATTTAGACCCCCCCCCCTCCCCCAGTGCACTGGAGCCTAAGAGGTTAGAAATCAGAACATTAAGTAACTAACCATTTGATCTTTCAAAGTCTCCCTGTAACATTTTGGGAGCAAAGAACCTCTGTACATTCAAGATGCGATCTGCCAATCCAAATTGTGCACCTGAAAGAAAAGCTGCATTGTGGAACCTATCTAAATTATGCCCTTTTGTAACTTCTCTTCCTTTTGATGGTTTATTCTGGTTTTGCAAGGCATGGGCAGCGGCAAAGAGATACCCCTGGGCCACCGGAGTCCTATATCCTATTTGGAAAAAAACTATTAAGCCATCCCTGTGACTCCAGAAATCTCAGTTGGCAGTCACCATGCTTTCAACCTCATCTTAAGAGCTAGGGATTCTCAGGGCGCTGGTTTCTGTCCCTGTGTGTTTTTGCACTGTTTCTAAGCTCCCACAGTATACACATAGCCCTTTGATGCCAAATCTGGGTTAGTTCTGTGCCCCCAGACCATTTACCAGAGAGGACTGGATTGAGGTCCGATTGAATGTCACGGAGAAATTAACAAGAGCCATGTGGGTGTTGGGCACTGTGTAGCCAGGCCTGTGCACCTGCGCCATCTGCAGTTGTTGTTTGCTCCATTAAATACACCTACGTGGTGAAACTGCTCTCTGCTCATGGGAGTGCTGCAGGTCCCAATCCCATAAGTTGATCAGGGAGAGATGGCACCATCTCACTGTAGCTCAGTTGTTCAGTTCTGAAAACTGTGGGAGAGGCTGGTGAAACTGCTCTCTGCTCATGGGAGTGCTGCAGGTCCCAATCCCATAAGTTGATCAGGGAGAGATGGCACCATCTCACTGTAGCTCAGTTGTTCAGTTCTGAAAGCTGTGGGAGAGGCTCAGGCATTAAGAGCACTGGAAAGGAGTGTGTGTGAAGCTCAACAGTGGCATAGAATCAAGGCAATCCTCAGCAAGCCAAGCAAGTGGGCTGAACAGGATCCACGTCCAGTGAGACCACACTGCCTCCCATTTGCTTCCATCACCCCAACTTCTTATGGGAAGAGCTGTTTTGTATTAACTTGCGTGCGGTTTCAGGATTGTGGCGTTGAATTTGGTGGGGAGGGAGGGAGGGAGCAGAAGGATTAGAAGCGAGGATAAGCTCAAACAGTTGAGAAACAGAGGGCTGGACGACTATCTCCTACCAGCTCTATAGTTGTTGTTGTTTTAATCCAGGCAAGGAAGATGGGGAAAAAAACAAAGGAAAAGGCCAGCTGCGGGAAGGGAAACTGAACAGATAGAATGCGCAGGATCTTGATCTGGTAAAGCAATAAGGCCAGCCAGTGGCCAGAGATACTTGTTGCAGGATTTTGAAGAAGCCCTCTAATAAGAGCAATGCATCAAATAGGAATAACTGGTTTTAATTTTTTTTGCTTAAAAGAATAAGCTTTCAAATTCATCAAAATGCTAGCAGGCTGCTTTAAACAATACACACACACACACAAAGGGGAGCGGAAGAAAAGTTGGTATATGAAACAGAAAAGCCCCCTTCTGCAGAGTGTGAGAGTCATCTGAAAACTGAACACAAAAGGCATTATACAGACTTCATGAGGTTCAGGCTTAGCCATACCTAAGTGCTGAGAGACTGCACCAAGGGCGGTAGCAACCAAGAAGCCATGACGATTCCCCCTTAGTAAAACATAACCATCCGCTGGCATTCTGTTCCAACTCTTACAAACTTTATTATTTGGGGGCTCCGCTCATGCCCAGCACCATCCTCCCTGCTCTCTCCACTTTTGAACTCAGTATCCATCTTGAAGATAATTCTGGGGACTTTGAAAGCCTGCTAACGTCTATGTAATTTCAGGATCTGATCAAGGGCACAGAGGACTATCTGAAGAAAATGGAACATACCATACAACCACAGCTATAAATCTGCCCCTCACCAGCCAAGTTTTGTGCCTTGAATAAATTATACAAATTGGGGACATATTATATACACACACATTTTGAATACATTTATTTTGCTTCTGGTAAGCTAAGTTTGGGAAGGTGGGGGAAATGCTGTATAAGTCCTAAACCCTCTCTCCCTTGGCATCAGCTTCTGGCTTCTCTGTAGCCTTAAGGGTCAGAGAAATGTGCCTTGCAGAGTGAAAACTGTTGGATCTCCACAAGATGCCAAACTGGGTGCCCATGTTGCAAAACGAAAAAGGCATGGAGAGGACTTGTGAAGCGCTATTTGCCTACTCGCCTATGGCAAAGGAAAATCATCTCCAGGCAACCAAACACTGGAGAGGAAGTAAGCACTTTTGTTTTCCCTTTTGGGCCGTCAATGAACCACAGGTGACTAATACAGTCATACATGAGCAAGCTAGTAACTTTTGCAGACTCATTAACAAGGCCAGTTCAGTGATCGTCATGGATGCTTCTGAGAATCCAACCAGAAGAAAGGTTAAAGTAGAGACGCTTGCCCCTGCAAGGGCAGTTTGCCATCCTGACCCCTAAAATCGGCTCAGCAGAGGGAAGCTAGTAGCCTACACTTACGTAGCCAGCTGTGTAGGTTTCATCTAAGTCATTCCATGTCTAAGCCTCTGGAATTACATTTCCTTCACAGAAAAAGATGCTAAACACAAGTTTTGTTTTTAAAAAAATCCATAGCCTTTTTATTCCAAATACTGTTTTCCAAACAGTCCCTCTCAGGCTAAAAAGCAGACGGATCTCTCCTGAAACCATGGGGGAGTGGGTGTCAAAGTATGCAAAATGACAGAAAATCTCAAGCAATTTGAGATATCAATACAGAGATGGATAAAAATAAGGAAATAACCCAAATGGGGAAATATAAAATTAACCAGGAGGGGATGGGGCAGGAGAGACTATAGCACAGTGGTTTGCATCACCCAGGATGATTTTACACTACAGGAAAAGTAAAAAAAAAGGCCCCCGCTTCAGCGCCTCCTCCGGTCAGGACTCCGGCTCCTTCTACGGCCACCCCTGGGAAAAGAGAGAGAGGGAGAGAGACCTATTAAATTGTGTTTCATGTTTTTCCACATACGCAAAACCTGAGTAATAGGACTGGTTGACATTGGTTAGGTCTTCTCCGGAGAAATGCAGTTAGTTTATCATGCCATCAAGACTATCGCACACAGAAGACAATTCTAAAGCCAGCTAAGAGTTTGGAGCAGAAAGCTGAAGAACAGAGTTGGCTGCTGGCAAAAGACCAACTACCTGGCAGCTCTCAAAGCCAAAAAAAAAAAAGGCATGTTGTGACAATACCAACATTAATTTGACTGAGAAATGGACAGCGCTTAGACCTGGATCTGGAGCCCTGGGATCATTTGCCACCTGGGCTACAGAATCAGTTCATAGGCCTCCTGGAACCAGATCTGCACTTTGCCTCCATGTCCCTTCTGTAAAATGGGAACTACGATAGCAAGCCCAAAATGTTGCGAGGACAAACAGAATTTCAACAAGGACGGTACCTAAAAGTATGCAAGGCGAGTGTCTTGAGTGGGGCTCAAATTCTGTTTTGCAAGATCAGTAACTGAGATCCAGTGATAGCCAGATCTTTCGTTCCAATAGCTGTTTCTTCTTCTGCTTAACTTCAGACTGCCAACCAGGAGGTATTACTGACTGTGGCAAATCGAGACCCATGGAATGCAGGTTCACTGCAAGCACCTGGTTTACTGTGAGGATGTGCTCCCCCCACTTGCCACTCTCACCTTCGCTTTCCCTTCGGAGGCCCTCTGACGAAACACCAGTCCACGCTGATCGGCTGCCCCATGAGATCCTGCCCGTTCAACCCTTCCATTGCTGCCTGAGCCTCTTTGTACGTTTCATATTCCACGAGTGTGTAACCCTATAAGACACAGGCACATCATTGAGGGGAAAAGACATCAGTCGCCCAGGAACACTGCTCCTGGTCTGTCCCATTTGTTCATCCCAGCATACCTTCCGTTTGACAGCACTCAACAATACCAAGCACAAGTTTCATATCAACCACCATCGTTCTCAGAAATCAAGGGTTTCACCAACCCTGCTGCCCCCCCGCATTTCCCCCTAATTCGGCCATGATGGCTGGGGATGATGGGAGTTGCAATGCAGGATACCAGCTTGGGAGAACAGGTCCAGAAGCAGGGGCATGAGACATCTAGCCTGAGGATTACAGGCTGCAGAGAGGCTGTGCCCCCTCTGTCTCATCAAGGGAGGGTCAGCCTGGTCCCAAAGGGATTTATGTGCCAATTAAAATTCCAGGCAGTTCAATCCTACCTTGTCAAAACCAACCTCCCTCCTCTTACATTTTCATTTCACTGCCCTTCCCTTGTGTGTCTGTCCTCTTAGGAGAAACTTGCAGAAAGGGCTGGTCTTTATTTTGCTTCATGTATGAGCCCTAACACGATCAACAACAACACCAATATGCCTGTCTCCCAGGCTTCTGGAACCCATCAGTGCTATTGCCTGGACCCATGCAGAGCAGATCTGAAGCTTTGAGGATTTGAAGGGCTGTATTACGGTGGTGCTTCTTTCTCCCCCATCTCCACAAAGGAGCCTAACAAAAAAACAAAGCAACCACTTTCCTACCTTGAGGTAGCCGGTCCGCCGATCAAGGTTCAAGTGGAGGTTCTTAATTTCACCAAACTCTGCAAACTTGTCGTGAATGTCCTCCTCTGTGGCCTCCTCGTGAACCCCCGTGACAAACAGAATCCAGCCTTCTACCGCTGTAACAAAGGAGTCCAAGACACAAAGAGCCCTCAGTTGGGCTCAGACAAGATGAGGGCCATCCCACACCGCCGATACACACAGGAAGGCTATTTGCCAATATTTGAGGAAAACGTGCACTTTCGACACATACTCACATCTCTGAGGACCCGGCTCATCTCCATCTTGCTCCACGCTGTCGTAGTCCTCACGGACGCGGGCCCTGGAACCCTCCTCTGATCATGCACATACAGACACAAGAGTACCATTCAGATGGACAGAAAGCACTAACAATATTCACCTTCTTTTAGGTGAATTATGAGAAACTATACATGAGCAACACTGATGGCTTCCCCTAGGCCTTACTCCAGGGATACTCCAACCTTATATTATTCCCATTCAGGAGTCAACGCACTTGCTTACCACCACTGAACATAAGAAAAGCCATGCTGGATCAGACCAAGGGTCCATCCAGTCCAGCATTCTGTTCTCACAGTGGCCGACCAGCTGTCGACCAGGGACCCACAAGCAGGACACGGTTGCAATGAGGGGCACCCCTCCCTTCTCTGGCAAGAGTGAAGCTGTGCATTGAGAGGCACAAATCTCCATCTCCTCACCAGGTTGGGGCTGAAGGTGGCAGCAGGGCTCAGCCCCGGAGTAGTACTGGGCTCTGGAGGAGCTCTGAGTGCTTCTAAAGCGCAAGCTGATGTCAAAACAAAACCCCACCCCTCCCTGTCAGATTGGTGACAGGCATCAATCAATCAACCTTTATTTACAGTCAATAGAACAAAGGCAAAACAAATATAACATACAGTCATGATGCTTGCAACTTAGCTGATATAAAAAGGACTATAAAACTACAAATAAATACTATAAATAGTGAGTGTTAATATTAATCGTCCGCTAATGATCTGGTTTGAATAGCCAGATTCAGAAACTTAGCTACCTGTTCCGTTATTCGCTTATTTGTACCCTGGAGCAAAATACTTGTTAGGGCCTCAGAAGAACGCCCTGGGAGGGACTGTGTAATTGGCCCAATTAAGTCTACCCTGGCCGATTGGTAAAACCTACAAAAAAATAAAACATGTATTATAGATTCGACCTCGGTGTCATTGCAGGGGCAGCATCTGTTGTGCCAAGGAATTCCCTTGTAGCGGCCCTCCAATACCCTAGACGGGAGAACATTAAACCTGGCTAGTGTAAAGGCCTTCCTATATTTGGGAATTGATAACCACCTTAGATATTGTGCTCCCTCTTTACTAAGGAGCACTGATAACCCCAATGACTGTGGTGAACAGGGGCCCCTTGCTGCCCCAATTAACTCCTGGGTGTCTATATCTGTTAATCTTTGCTTGATGATTGCTCTTGCCTTATCAAGTCCTACCGCTAGCAGGTAAGGGGGTGAAAGCCCTATGCTCGAAATCTTGTACTCTACTGCTTTCATCCAGGGAGATACAAATGAGTCTGTTAATACCTTATAGGCTAAAGAGTCATGAGATATCGCAAGGTGGCACCTGAGCCAGAAGTGTCAAAACAAAACCCCACCCCTCCCTGTCAGATTGGTGACAGGCATAAGTTTGGGCTGCCCCCCCTCTCCCCCAAGCCCAGTCAAAATTCATTGCCCAGTGTTCCCACTGTACAAGCGGAGAAGCGGACTCAGAAGGCAACCTGTCAAAGATCAGAGCAGGTGTGAATGGAATCGTTCAACAACTGCAAGTAAACTTAGAGAACAGAATGAAAGACACACACCACAGCAACGTACACAAGACGGCCTTACCTGACCCAAACCCTCGGCCTTTCCGCTTCTTTGCTTTCTCCTTCAGTTTGTGGATGCTTTCTGCAGAGAGACCGAACGCAGTTAGGTCAATTGCCCATCCAACACAAACGCCTAAGATGGTTGTGGGGCTGGACTGTTAGTGCAGTATGACGATGGAACCAATAACCTAGGGAGGTTGTGGGCTCTTCCACTCTAGAGGCATTCAAGATGCAGCTGGGCAACTATCTGTCAGGGATGCTTTAAGGTGGATTACTGCACTGAGCAGGGGGTTGAACTTGATGGCCTTAGAGGCTCCTTCCAACTCTACTATTCTACGAATGGAAAAAAGCTTCTCAGAAATTTGACAAACTTAATTCCAATCCTTGAAGATTTATTCAACACATGCATTCACCTTAACAGTCCCCTAGGATTTTTGCAGAGCCTGGTTTCTGGAGATCCATTTAGCACATTTGCATCCCACCCTTCCTGCAGGAGCTCTGGCCAGCATTTGTGGGGTTCTGCCTCATCTCATTATTCTCACAACAACCGTGCAAGGTAGGTGTTAAGTTGTGCCAGAGTGTTGACCTCACAAAGACCACTTAAGAGAGCTTAAGGACAGCATGAGGTATTTCAGCTCACATCTCCCCAGACCATGGACAGTCAAAATCCCTGAATTAGCATCCAGTAAAAGTGTGCCTGAAGTTTTCCTTTGGGACTGCGTAGTAAGTTTTCCTCAACCTTAGATAAGTCCCTGCACTGACCAGTCCTGAAGGAGGCGAGATGAGAGTAAACACTCATACAGAGAACCAACAGGAAGCTGCCACCACCAGAAAGGTCAGGCAAATTCAACAGCGTCTCTGCATCAGGAGAGGCTTACATGATCCAATCGCACCAAAGTTGCAGAATTACCCATTGTCTGCCAGAAGCTGATAGGTTGGGCCAAAGAAGCAGCTCATAGAGAGGCAGAGTGGGTCGCCTCCAACTCTGTGTTGCATAGTGTCTTAGAGTGGCCAGCACCCACTTTCCGGATGACTGAATTCAAGAAAACATTCCCAGAGGTGAGCTATTGAATGAGGACATCTCTAGCCCAGCTTTCATCTCTGCCAGGAATTCCCTCAGGAGGTGGCCTTAATCGAGAGTAGCCTCAGCCCCTCCCCTGCAATATGAGGATATTAACACTGATCTACCTCACAGAGTTGCTGTAAGGTTTACTAGAAAAGTGTACATGAAGGGTTCAACCGTCACTAAGAAGTCAGAAAAGAGGGGCACGAAGAGGAGATGAGCTACAAATCTGGGAATCTCAGATTTGAATCTATTAGCTGTGCCATTATGTCACTGAACAGCCTCAGCCCATTCCTCATTCATCTCCAACATGGGGATAATAAGAGTCTTCTATTTCCCAAGATTGTAAGGATTACTCAGGACAATGTATGTAAATAATATGGTTTGGATCTCATAGACAGCGATATACACGCTAAAGCATTATGCACTGCTATGTTGCCAGCTGACACACGGGGGGTGGGGGGTGGAAATGAAATAAAAGCTGAAAACCTTCGGTGCAAGATTGAGCTATAAATCAGGACACCTCTCTCTCTCTCAGCATTTCCCTCATCTAACTGACCTGCTTTACAGGGCTGTGGGACGGATCCCAACTAGATGGGGTGAGCAGAAGGCAGGTTGGGATCCACTGAGAGATCTCCTGACAACCTGCAGCAGATTAGCAGGGGTTTCTAACTCCCAGTTGCCTAACAACAGCAATCCTTATAAAGCCACTGCCCCCCAAATTAGGCTGCTGGGAACAGATTTTGTGCAAGTGGGTTTGTATCGGCCGGACACTCCTTGGCCAGACACGTGCACAGAGGAATCCTGTCCCATAATTCGTAGCGCAGCCTCCCACAACCTGAGAGGGGGTCAGCCAGTTGAGGGAGGCTGTTTTAGCGGACGGCACATGTCCTCTGGCCTGATCCACCGTATTGTGGGTCTGGGCTCTGCTTGGTGGGCATTGCAAGGAGAGCTAGCAAAAACCAAAGCCGACACTACAAGCCTGAAGCAGGGACTAGATCCAGAGGACCTTCTCTTCTGCCGCTCCCAGACTGTGGAATGACCTGCCGGAGGAGACTCGTCAACTTAACAGTCTTTTAGAATTTAAGAAAGCTATAAAGACTGTTCTCTTCCAGCAGCATATCCAGTGGAATTTTAGAATGTTTTAAAGATGTTTTTAGGATGTTTTAGGATTTTTTATACAGTTTTAATAATATGTGATGTTTTAATCAGTTTTATGTATTTTATCATGTTGTTGTTCCCCGCCTCAATCCAGACGGAGAGGCGGGTAAGAAATATATTATTATTATTATTATTATTATTATTATCATCCTTTGTCAGCCAGCCTTTCTACAGAGGTGTTGGACAACAACTCCCGGCATAACTCGTCAGGGCATGCTGGGAGTTGTAGTCCAACACACCTGGAGGGCTCCAGGTTGGGGAAGGCTGGTTTAAGATGCTGGGAGGGGGGCTTTTTCAACTATTAAAAAAAAAAGGCTGGAAACAAATAAATCAGCGTGGACAACACTGCAGGGCTGTTGTTTGACACACTCCCAATCCTGCCTTCACCTCCCATCGTACCACCCGTGAATGAGGCCCCTGGCCGACCTCACAGGGCTGTTGTGAGACCTTCTTGAGGGCTGTAATGTCAATAACGAGTGGTCGAGCCCCTAGCCTTCCCCAACCTGGCGCCCCCCCAAGGATGTGTTGGACTACAACTCCCAGCACATCTGGCTAGAGCATGCTGGGAACGGTAGTCCAACACATCTGGAGGGCGCCAGGTTGGGGAAGGCTGGTGTAAGCCGCTCTCGGGGTCCGAGGAGTGACTAAATAAGGACGAGGCCCCTGGCCTATCTCACAGGGCTGTTGCGAGGCCTGCAATGTTAAGAACGAGGTGGGTGGTGGCCCACTCCCGCCCCCCTCGCCGCCTCAGGTACCGTCGCCGTCCTCGTCCATCGCGAAGTCCTCGCCGCCCGCCTCGTGGAGGTCCAACACGTCCGCCATCTCGGCCCGCCAAGCGACTCTGCCGCGCTCGCCGCCTCCGGACACTGCCTAAGGAGAACAGGAAGCGAAAGGCACAACGGGAGGGCCCCTGCGGACGCGCCTGCGCAGTGGAGTCGGGAGAGGAGGGAACGGACGCTGGGAAGAAGGGAAAGGGGCCGGGCGCCATCTTAAGACGGTCTCTATGGAGCGAGGGTGAGGAGTACGCCTGCGCAGCCGAGAGGACGGCACAGCTCTCGTGAAGAAGGGAAAGGCAGGCGGGCTGGGCGCCATCTTGAAGAGGTCTTCCTGAGAGGATACTTTAGCGACTGCGCAACGGGGCCGGTTGATGGAGGGAAGAGGGACCCTGATATGGGCCAAGGCGGGCGCCATCTTGGGGAGGCACCAGATGAGGACTCCTTGGTAAAATCCAAAGTCCTACTTAGAGTAGATCCATTGGAATGAATGAGACTTAAGTTAGTCGCGATTAATAATAATAGTAATTTATTTCTTACCCGCCTCTCCGTTTGGATCGGGGCGGGGAACAGTAAATACAAAATATGATATATTACCCTAAGTCCCATTCATTCCAATGGGTCGACTCTATGTAGGGCTTCAGTTGGATTTCACCCCTTCTCCCTCCCTGCTGCCGCCTTTCTCTGGACTTTGCTTTCAGAGCATCTTGACTCCCCTGTTTTTTCCTGCGGTTTCTAACACCGATCCTGAATTTATTTTTCTCTAGTTGCATTTTCACCCCCTGCTCATTGCAGGCAGCTCTGCCTAGTGCGCAGAGCTCCCTCCCTTCCCCTTTGCATGTATTGCCTTGAGAAGAGTCCCTCTGAGATGCTCTGCCTCCTCTTCCCCATCGCCACCTGCTCGTTCACCTGCCTCTGGCTCTGCCCCAAACATTGGAGGAGGCGAGGAAGAGCAGTAGGTGCCACCACTGCTCAATCGCAGAGACACATTCCCCAGCATCCGGCCGGGGCCCCTGCCAAGGGCCCACGTTGAAAAAGGGGCCGGCAGAGAACAGCACCTCCTCTTCCCCATTGCAACCTGCTTGTTCACCTGCCTCTCGAGCTGGCCCAGGCAAGGGGAGTGGCGAGAAGGAAGAGCAAATGCCCCTGCCCCCTTACTCACTAGGCCTCTCTGCCTGTCAAGCAAACACTTGGTAGTACAGCAGCTGGCGTCAATGGGGGTGTCTGGCCCAAGGGCTGGAGCAGGCACGGATTGTTGATACAGGTGCAGCCCTGTCCTCTCTTGCACCTGTCCAAGGTTTCATACAGAGAAAGACTCTCCCCTTCCCCAGCTACCCCCATGCCTTTGAGGCAGGCCAGGGTTTGAGCGTAAGGCTCCCTGCATGCTGAGCCTTCCCTAACCTGGCACCCTCCAGATATAGTTCAATTTCCAACATCCCCAGCCAGCATAGTCTCTGATAGTCCCTATCCCACAAAATTGGCCAAAATGCTAACTTCCAAGTGAGTCAAATCAACCAAACTCCCCAGTCACACCAGATTATGTAGGATTGATGCGATTAGCCACAAGGTGTCCGAAGAAACCACTTTTCATGATCAATGGCATCAATTCCATCTAGTAAAATGACAGTGAGATATTTGGTTAGCTTCACTCACTCAGAAGTTGCCCTTTTGGTATGTTTCCCCACGGGGTTTGGTTTCAGACAACACTTTAAACAACGGGCTTTGGGCTAAACAACGTGCAAGCCCGTTGTTTCCGTTGCTTAATTGGGCGGAATAGCGTACTGTCAGTTGTGTGTGCGTGGTGTGTAACCCTCCACATGACACAATAAGTAACACAACTGACGGTTGCTTCTCCCCAACCCCTCCATTGCCTAATGCGTCGTTCGAAACCAGCCAATGACTTGCGGCTCATTTTGCTCCTTTGGACGTTGCTGTTCTGGGCTATTTTGTGGAATATGAACTATTGCCCGGAAGTGATATTGGAACATGGCTTCTTTGGATGAGAGCCAGTGTGGTGTAGTGGTTAGAGTGTTAGACTGGGAGTTGGGAGATCTGGGTTCTAGTCCCCACTCAGCCATGGAAGTTCACTGGGTGACTTTGGGCCAGTTACAGACCCTCAACCCAACCTACCTCGCAGGAGTGTTGTTGCAAGGATAAAATGGAGAGGAAGTGGAGTTTGTACGCCACCTTAGCTTCCCATCCCCATACTGCTGGTTTGCATCCAACCTTTCCCTTCCAACACAGCAGTTTTATTCTCTGTTCCTTTCCTGATTATGCCTCACATGGAGTTTGCCATGTTTACCCACCGCTGCCCATGAATAAATAACCCAAAGGTCATTCCTTAATGGGGAGGTTGCCCCCCCCCCCCGTCGTTCCCGCCTGTTTTGCAGAATATGGACTATGGCCAAGAACGGGTATTGGAATGTGGCTTGTGTGGACGTTTTGTGGCTTATTGCATCTCTGCCATGGAGTAACATGTTACTGGTGAGTTTGGCTGTTCTCACTCATTCAGAAGTGGCCGTTCTGGGCCATCTTGTTGTGTTCTGGGAGTTACAGGGTTAATAGTAATACAATATTACGGGGGGGGGGGGGTTCAAAATTGTAAAGACAATCCAAATGGTGAATGATACCAATAAATAAAAATGGCAGTCAATGTTTTAACGGCTTGTTGAGCCTGACAATGAGCAAAAAAAGCCTTGCTAAATGGGCTAAACCATAAACAAGTTGGTGGGTGAGTTACAAATTCCCAACAATGACATAGTAAATGTATATAACCAATGAATAGAATGTAATATGCTGTACAATTTGACAATATCTCTATACAAATCATGTACTGTACAGTGGTAGACCATATACTGAAGGTGCAGAAGAACCCATTTCCTTGGCAAGACTCCACCCCAGCTGAGAGTGTGGTGCAGTGGTTACAGTGACTTTTTTTATCCTCATGCAAGGAACCTATGCTGGCTTGCATGAGCCTCCTCCTCTCCATTTGGCGATCACAACAACCCTTCAAAGTAGGTAAGGCTGGAGTCAGCGACTGGTTCAAAAGCATCCAGCAAGCTTCATGGCTGAGTGGGGACTGGAACTCTGATCGCCCATATCCCAGTCCAAGACTACACCACACTGGCTCTTAAATCTGTTGCTCTGATTCTTGACTACTTAATGGTCTCTTTAATATTTTTAATGTTTTAATATATTGATTTTTTTTATTATTGTGTCGATTGTCTTGGCTATTACTGTATTGTTGCTTTGAGGGTTTTTTTAATGATTGTAAAACCTCTGAGGGCATCTGCCTGTTGGCTGGCATATACATTTAATCAATAAACAAACACACCGTTGGGAAGCAGGGGTGTCCCCAGCCCTAACCTGCCATTTTCTATGCTCTGTGGCAGGGCAGGTGGGGAGCAGGGAAAGGCACCAAAAGGAATCCAGAAGTCCTGTCACCAAACAATGGAACTGTGGCTCTATCTTTTCTTTTTTTTCTCTCACCCTTGCAGTGATTCTCACTGGAAAGCCCAGGACAAAACATTGCAATGCTCACTTCCTTTGTAGATGGTCCAGAAGCTGCAGCTGAAAGAGGCAGAGAGATGGGGACAGATTACACCAGCTTTGAAATCTCTGTACTGGCTGCCAGGGAGCTATTGGGCCCAATTCATGGTGTTACTACTTGAAGGATCACCTTTGAAATCCTTGCCTTTGGGAACCCAAATACTAGGGGTGTGCACGGACCCCCCGGATCGGATCGGGACCCGGATCGGGACCTCCAATTTTGTCACGGATCGGATCGGACAAAATCGGAGGCCCCCTGGACCGGATCGAGTCCGATCCCGATCCAAAAATCGGAAATTTTTGGATCAGCCGCCATTTTTTCCCCATAGACTTGCATTGCAATGCAAGTCTATGAGGAAAAAATGGCGGCGGGTGGGTGAGGGGGGGCCTAACTCCCTCCCCCCTGGGGCCGTCTGCTGTGGACTGCCCCGGCAGGTAAGCCCCCTCCCCCGTGCTCCCTACCCCCCCTGGGGCCGTCCGCTTCCATCCGCTGGCGCCCGCGGGCGCCCGCGGATAGAAGCGGACAGCTCGGGGGGGGGTAAGCCCCCTCCCCCCTGCCACTGCTTACCTTTTAGGGACACCCGCTCCCGTCCGGCGCTGGCGGCTACTGCCAGCGGGCTTTGCAGCCTGCTCTAGAGTAGCGCGCCGGGTGATCACCCAGCGCGCCACCCTGGAGCAAGCCGTGGAGCCCGTTGGTAGTAGCCGCCGGCGCCAGACGGGAGCGGACGTCCCTCAAAGGTAAGGGCCCCTCTCCTCCCCTCCGCGCGCCCCCTGCTTACCTTTCCGGGCTGTCCGCTCCCATCTGGCGCCAGCGGCTACTACCAGCGGGCTCCGCGGCCTGCTCTAGAGTAGCGCGCCGGGTGATGTCATCACCCGGCGTGCCACCCTGGAGCAGGCCGCGGAGCCCGCTGGTAGTAGCCGTCGGCGCTGGACGGGAGCGGACGTCCCTCAAAGGTAAGCGCCCCCCTCCTCCCCTCCGCGCCCCCCCCCGCTGTCCACTTTCATCGGCGGGCGCCCGTTGGCGCCTGCCAATGGAAGCAGCGGTGGGCGCCAGCGGGCGCCTGCTGATCCGCCGAACCGGTTCGGAGCCTTTTTGGATCGGTTCGGACTGGATCGGCCGATCCAGCTGTTGGATCGGAAATCGGATAATTTATCCGATTTCCCACTGGACCAGACTCGGATCGTGGATCCGATCCGATCCGATCCAGTGCACATCCCTACCAAATACCAGTTCCTGGGAAAGAGTCTAAATGGCCCACTAGAAAGATCTGGAGGATTCAAAACGGGCACATTCTTTGGTAGCATTTTGGATGCTCTGAATAGAACTATTGCCTAAGTGTGGATGTTGGATTCCTTCCCACTCCCCTGGATTTTAGATGATTTATTCAAGGACAGCACAGCAATCTTTGTTGGTTTGTTTTGCTCCAACATATCGGAGATATAGAAAAAGCAAAGACAGCCCTATTGGTCCTAATTAAAAAGATCATCAAAAATGTGCAAGCTTTTGAGATCTCCAGGTCTCTTTATCAGGCAGTATGATCTGGGGGTAGGGGGGATAGGAGGGAAAAGAAGGTGAAGGCTGGCTGGGTGTTGAGGTCCGGAAGTCTGCATAGTCAGAGTTTTTGGGTGATATGGAGCAGGAGGGTTTGCAGACTTTCAAATTGGGCTCTGCAGGTGATGTGATACTTTCAGGTTTGAGCGGTCCCAGGACTACTGGGAAGAAAAATACACAATATCATCCCATTTTAGTCCTAGATGAAGTAGACCCAATTGAGTTAGTCACAAATAACTGAAATCCCATTCATTTTAATGGGTCTATTCTACATAGGAATCACATTGGATACTACTTGTAATATCCGGCTGTTCACTCAAGACTGTCTCCCATCCCTGAGCTTCCCAGCTTTCTCAGTTGGTGGAAAACAGAAGAAGGAATCCACTACATAGTCTTAATACAAACAAAGCTTTATCTGGCAATTGGGTGGTTTGTAAATTTAATAAATAAACCAACATGAAGCTGATTGGTGCAACCCTATTGGTGTTTCTGGACCTCTCAGCGGCTTTCAATACCATCGACCATGGTATCCTTCTGGATCGTTTATCTGGATTGGGATTGGGAGGCACGGTTTAAAGTGGTTCTGGTCCTTTCTGGAGGAGCATTTTCAGAAGGTGGTACTGGGGGGATTTCTAATTCCACCCCATGGCTGTTAGCCTGTGGGGTGCCACAAGGTTCTATCTTGTCTCCCATGCTTTTTAACAGCTACATGAAACCACTGTGGGAAGTCATCAGGAGGTTTGCGCCAAAGTGTCACCAGTATGCAGATGATACTCAGCTCTACCTCTCGTTTCCCTCTGCGCATCCCAGGGAGGCTGTGGAACTCTTAAATCAGTTTCTGGAGGTTGTTTTGGGATGGACGAGGTTGGAAGGAAGCAAGTAGCCATCTCTCATGTCTTTGCTCACTTACTTTAACCATGATAGATCGCTGTCTCTGATGATGTGTATAAAAGCACTTATGAAGTCAGTTGATTTGACTTCTTCTAAATTATATCCCTGGGGTTAATCAGTATCCCCAGGCAAACAGGGGAGTTAACAGGTTGAGATTGACTTAAACGGGGACCATGTTGGACCATCACACAAGTGGGGAATGCAACGCTTCTATGGCGGGATAAATAAATCTAAAACTTCTTACACACAAAAGAGTTTTTTAAGTCCCCAGTCGACCTGCAGTGGCTCTTTGTTCAATGGCAGGAAGAGGAGCAAAAGAATCAGCGAATTCAGTTAATCAAGATCTATAAATTTCCCAGGCAATTTTGTTATGACACTTGTATTTATTTTATTTATTTATGTATCACTGATATAATGGAATTAAAACACAGTATTAAAACACAGCATTAAAACGCATCCAACTACAATAAAGGAGCAGTGAAATGGAATGGCTTAATTAATTCCTAAGTATAGGAGAATATTCTCACTAGCCAGATTTAAGGTTCTTCCCTCTAAACTTCTAGAGGGCAGATATAACAAAATCTCAATGACTCCCCATTGTTAAACAACAAAATGACACTCTGCCTTGTCCCGTGTGTGAATTCTATGATGAAAAGTAAGTTGTCCATTCCAAGTGAAGTTCTTTCCACACTGCAGCTATTAAAATGGCTTCTCCCCGTGTGTATTCTCTGATGTAGATGAAGTCTACAACATTGGCTCAAGTCAGACGACATGTTAACCAACGGTTGTTAAATTAAACAACCGTCAGTTGGTTAGCTCAACGTGTCGTCCGAATTCAGCCACACAACGGATTAACAACCCACGGTTGGTTAAGTTGGAGTTTTAAACAACGGAGTTAAACAACTCACTTGCAAGTTGTTTAAAAGTTAGTCAATTGACTAACGTGTTGTCCGAATTCAGCCGCTTGAGGTGCGTGGGTTAAACAACTGAGGTGAGTACGTTAACATAAAAGACCGTAGAGGAGAGTGGCAAGAGCGGCAGAAAGCGGGCGGCCGCTCAGGCACGCTCGCAACAAACCGCTGGTATTGCCGCCATAGCAACCAGGCAGCCAGCACGGAGCTCAAAAAGGGGCCAGCTCCTGCAAGAACTTACGCAGGGTGCCCAGTCAGTCACCCCAACGGAAAGGGAAGCGCACCAGAAGGGAATCACGGCACAGGGAGGGAGGGGGGGACGGAATAAACAATAATCCCAGGCGCCCAGGAACAAGGGGTAGCGCCCCCCACCCCAACAGGGAGAACAACACCCCATCCAAAGTAGACCCCCACCGCAACGCCACCTCCACCCTCGCTTCACCCAGAAGGACGAGGGACAGGGAAGCGGCGATCAGATAGCCCCTCCCCCGTTCGCCCAACACAGACGGACAGCGAGGGATGGCTGATCTCATCCCCAAGATGCTGGAAATGCCTAGGCAATGGGTGCCCGTGGGCGACAGCCAGCCACTTGCGGATGTTGTGGAAAACCAGCGAAGGCATGCACAACAGTCCCAAGGACACGAAGAGGCTCCGGCCAGCAACGACAACAACGCCTACGCAACGGGCACAGTCACAGCAAACACAACAGCCCACCAGCACCCACCAACACACAACCACACGGGACGGGGAAAGGCAGCCCAGGGCACAGACCACCATCACCACTGAACCACACACCCATCGACAACATGGAGCGAGAGGGAGAGGGGGCCCGGGACGACCCGGCCGAGGACTCTGGCTCACAACCCCCTGAAGAGGGGTGCAGCCAGGACCCCCAGGAAAGACGCAGAGCGCTGCGCTGGTTCGAGGAGGAGATCGGGCACTTCATAGAGCTCTGGGGAAGCCCGGAAGCCAGGAGGATCATGGCCACTGCCAGGCACGATCACCTCTACCCATGGCTCGCCAAGAAAATGCAGGAACAGGGATACGACCGCAATGGCAAGCAATGCAAGGACAAGCTGCACGGACTCAAGAGAAAGTTCAAGGAGACCGTCACTCACAATAAAAGAACTGGCGCCCAGCCACGCACCATGCCCTTCTACGACGAACTGTCACGTCTGCTGTTGGAGCGCCACACGGCGGGCAGTGGGGTCACCACCAACGAGCCACCACGCACACGTCAATGAGCACGGCTAGACCAAGGAGCGCCACGGGAAGAGGGCCCCAGCGCACGGAAACAGGAGTCGCCGGCAAGGACGGCCAACCCACGCCCAACACTCCCTGTCAAGACAGCTCCAAAGGATGTGCCCATTCCCCCCCCCCCAAGACAGCTCCAAAGGCATCGGACGCAGCCCCTGCCAAGACAGCTCCAAAGGCATCAGGTGCACCCCCTACCAAGAAAGGGCCGAAAGCATCATCCACACCCCCTGCCAAGAAAGGGCCGAAAGCATCATCCACACCCCCTGCTAAGAGATGCCCAACAGCATCGGATGCACCCCCTGCCAAGAAAGTTCCACGGGCAGCAGCCGAAGCATGTGTGGCCAAGGCGAGGCCAATGAGCTGCCCCGCAGCATCCCAAAGCCCATCGATGCTTGCAAGGCTGCCACCCGTGCTGCCCAGGACAGCCACCACCTCAAGGAGCATCTCCCCCACGCCAGCCTCCTCCAGCAGCAGCAGCCCCATGGCTTTCACACGGCTCATCTGTGCGGACATGCAGGTAGAGGAACCCGCACCCGACCCCCCGGTGCCAGAGACCCAGCAGGGGGAGGAAGTGCCAGGGCCGTCACGTCCGAGGGCGACACTCGCGAAGGGGAGGATGGCCGCCACCACAGGGCGAGCGGCACGGCCAGTGCCAGCACCACATACACGGCTAGGGTCCTCCAAACACGCAACTATGGTGCAGGGAATTCCGCACAGGATCCTAGATGTTGTGACGTCTGCTGCTCGTGGAACAACAGGTGGGCGAGATGCTCGAGCCAAAACTGTCACCGTCCCAGGAAGAGCTACTGCACATTGATACGCAGGCCTCCGATGAAACTTACGTGGAGATGGAGGCGATGGCTGCGGAGGCGCCGTCGGATGCGGAGCTCGAGGCCGGGGAGGCCATGCTCGAGCAGGAGATCAAGGGGCCTCCTCAGCCGGAGGACGAGCCGATGGAGGGAGGGCCCCCCCTAGAGGAGGAGCAGCCGCCAACACACGTAGGCGAGCACGGTGAGGCTGCAGCCGAAGAAGCCCGTCCCCTGACCAACGTGCAGAGGTGCGTGCGTATGCGCAACAGGCACAGGGCAGACAGGCTGCAGGTGGCGAGGGAGTTAGTTGCCGTCACGGAGACAACTGGGGAGCGCATTCACGACTTGTTCACACGCATGGCGGCCGAGGAGTAGGCCAGGCGCACCAAGGAGCACGTCCTCACCATGTGGGCTACGCGCACGGCCACTCAAGCCTTGGAAGAGTGCGCCCAAGCCACACGGGAGGCGGGGAGGGATGTGCGTATAGGTCTGGAGCGCCATGTCACCGGGATGACCGAGGCCATGGCGGCCACTGATGCCATCATCGACAGAGGCATGCGGGAGCGCACAGCAGCCATCGATCGCCAAACCGAGGTGCTCAGGGAGCTTGCCCAATCGTTCCGTGGTGCCTACCATGGGCCTCCGCAGCCTGCACCCTACATGGGGCCGTACAGATACATGGCGCCGCAGCAGCAACAGCAGTACCTGCCCCCACCAATGGCTGCGCCATATCGGGCCCCACGTTCGGCGTCGGCAGCAGCAGGTGCCTCAGGGAAGGCGGGGGGGGGGCAGCCGGAGGGCAGGAGCACCGGAGCATAGGTGGCCGCCCAAAGAGGGGCCGCGCCATCCCACCTGACACCGACGAAGAGGGAGAGGAGGAGGGGGAGGAAGAGGAGGAGGGGGAGGAGGACGAGGAGGGGGTGGAAAGACCAACCCAGGACGACATGGCCTAAGGCAAGATCGTCCTATGGGTTCCTAGACCCATCCGCCAAAGAACCATAGGGATATGCAGTTGTAGAATAGCCCCCACCCCTATACGCGATAAGACCCCTTATGTTCACCATCCCTCTGACCGCCACCTCCCTCAGCCCGGTCTAGACGCTCAAGGCTATGTCCATCAGCATCCCTATGCAACACTGCTGCACACGCTGGATGCCTCTCATTCCCGGCCCTATCTCCCCCCATTGCAGCCAGAATCAGTCGTGATGGCAGCACCCTACAGGTCCGATGGGCACCGAGCAGGGCGCATTGACCGGCGCCGGAGGGCCCTTCGGCGTGGAGGTTGGTTACTGGGCTGTTGGGAGGGATGCATTGGTGATGCTGTGGCCTCCATGTCACTGATGGCAGTCCCCCCTCCTCTCCCCCTTCTGTTCTCGCCTCCCAGGGAAACTACGCTCCCTCCACCGTGCCATCCGTAGAAGGCAGAGGGCCCAAAAGGCACGGCGTCTCCACACTCTGGAGGTGGCCCTGGGAGAACTAATATGTCGCATTCGACGTCTGGAATGAAGTGTCCGGCGTCTTCGCCGTCTGATCCACGGCCAGCCGTAGGCCTGCTTGCCAGCATGAAGGCGTACCCCCATCCCCCCTAGTAGCGGTGTAGAGACGGCCTGCTTTGCTGATTCCCCATCACGCACCCCACTCTGGCCGCTTCCTGTCACTCCCCTCTATCTTGCAGGTGTGCTTTAGCCTAAACAATCCTCCCGCCCTCCCATTCCCACGCTACCGAAGTTGACGGTCCCATACTCCGAGTGTAGCCCCACCTCCCTCCGCCCTCCTGCTCCGTCACGCCCACCGCTCCTCCCATCCTGCCCGCCCCCCCTCTGGCCCAGCCAGCAGTGGCGACTATGTCCCAGAGGGAGCTCGCAACAGCCTGCTTGCATGCGGCGATCCAGGCGGCCATGCAGAACCACGGTGACACCGACGAGGAGGACTTATTCCGTGCCCAGCTGAGGAGGCTAGGTGGAGCCATGCCCGTGAAGCCAGTGTTCGGAACGGAGTCTTTCCACTGGCCCCTTGGTGCAGCGGAGGCTGCGCCTTGTCTCCGGGCCACATCCTGCCACTGGTACGACCCCGTGCGGTGTCCACGATGATAGCGGAGAAGTTGGCCGAAGGCACAGCGGAAGTTGCCCTCCACCGCGCCCCACCCCTCTCAACGTCGGCCGAGCTTCTTGCCGAGCGAGAGACCGTCCGCCGCTGGATGCTCCCCCGGACGGATGCTGTGTGGAATGAGATGCAGGACTTGGAGGACTGGGACGACGAGTGCTTCCACGGGAGCTTCTGCATGTCTCGTGCGACTTTCGAGGTGTTGGTGGCCAAGGTGACCCTGTCCTGCAGTGGGAGTGTACAAATATGCGCCAAAGTATTCCAGTTTCCCGTCGGCTCGGCCTGACGCTGTATAAGCTGGCGTTCAACGTGGGCTACTTGCCGCTGTCTACCATCTTCGGGGTGGGCGTGTCTACCGCATGCAAAATCTTCCGTGAGACGGTGAGCGTGCTGAACGAGCTGTACTTGGCCGACGTCATCCAGGTGGGGGACGAGAAGGAGAACACGTGTGGTTTCTGTGCCCTGGGCTTCCCGCGGGCGGTGGGGGCGATGGACTCTACCCACGTGTGCATCCTGCCCCCCCCCCCGTGGCGAGGAGTACTTCAACCGCAAGCATTTCTACAGCATGGTTCTCCAGGCGGTGGTAGATGCCAAGGGCCGCTTCATAGACGTGTATGCGGACGTATCTGGGCGGAGCCACGACACAGCTATCTTCTGGAACTCCCCTCTGGCTGCCAAGCTGACATCGGGGCGCTTCCTGAAGTCTGGCCCTGCTTCTGTGTGCGGGCATGCAGTAGGTCCGCTCCTCCTGGCCGACCAGGCGTTTGCCCTGCAGCCGTGGCTGACGGCCCCGTACCGCTACCCGTGCACCAACGTGCAGCGTAAATACAACTACTACCATTGCCGTGCCCGCCTGCCCGTGGAGCGTGCCTTTGGGCGTCTGAAGGAGCGCTGGCGCTCCCTGTTCAGCTTGCTGGACTTGCAGTCGGACATCATTCCTGACATGATGGTGTGCTGCTGCATCCTGCACAACATCTGCGTGTCCCGTGGGGACGTGTTACTGGCCGAGCACCCCGACCTCCCTCAGGAGAGCGAGGACGCCAACGGCATCGCTGTGGATGGGTGGGACATCGAGCCTTTGCTGGGGCCCGTGAATCCTGTTGGGGAGCATCGCGCCCATGCAGAGGCATCCCGGGTGCATGAGAGCATCAGTGCCTGGATCTGGCTGCGCTACCCCCACCCCGTGTGAGCGTCGGCTGTGGGGTTCCATCTGTGGACTGGCATCTCTCTCTGGCATGCCGCCCCTCTCCTCCTCTTCCCCTTGGCAAGTTCCGTGCTTGGCTCCCTGGGGGTGTGGCCTCGGCCGTCCCCTCTTCACCGCTGTGCCTTCCAGCCTCCTCCTCCTCCCTTCCCAGGGGCACCTGTCCCTTCCATAGGCTCTGCCCTGGCATAGTGGTGCCCATGTGCCTTATTGCCCATGTCTAGTCTCCCTGCTGAATAAAGTTTTCTACGCCACCCCACTCTCGCTGTCTTTCCTGTGTGTGCGGGATACTGCTCTAGTTGGGAGGTGAGGTTGGGGGCTGGGGCTGGGGGCCGTGGGTCTTCCTCGCAGCCAATGGGGTTTGGGAAGCATATCCTGCATCAGTTGCAATGGCGGCGCCCATGGATTTCGGCCGCAGTGTGTGCTGGGATACCTGCTGGAGGACTGACGGAGTTCGGTAAGCAGGGAAAATGGCGGCCGGGCTGTCTGTCAAAACCGAGTACGTTATTAACCACCAGGGTGGTTAAAAATTCTTTGCAGCGCCTGCTGCAGCGTGTCGTCCGAATTGAGCCCACCTTTTTAACACACCGTCAGTGGGTTAATTCCCGTTGGTTAACGTGTCGTCCGAATTGAGCCATTGTCTAAAGGTATTTCCACATTCCTGGCATTTAAATGGTTTCTTCCCTGGGTAAATTCTTTGATGTGAAGTAAGTGAACTCTTCCAACAGAAGCTCATTCCACACTCCATGCATTTAAATGGTTTCTCCCCTGTGTAAATTCTTTGATGGGAAGTAAGTTTATCTCCCCGTCCAAATGCTTTTCCACACTCCATGCATTTACATGGCTTCTTCCCTGAGTGAATTCTTTGATGTGCAGTAAGATTTCCCCTCCATCCAAAGGCCTTTCCACACTCCATGCATTTAAATGGCTTCTCCGCTGTGTGAATTCTTTGATGGGAAGTAAGTGAACTCTTCCAACAGAAGGCCATTCCACACTCCAGGCATTTAAATGGTTCTCCCCAGTGTGAATTCTTTGATGGGAAGTAAGACCTCCACTCTGCGAGAAGCTCATTCCACACTCCATGCATTTAAATGGCTTCTCCACTGTGTGAATTCTTTGATGGGAAGCAAGTTGTCCACTCTGTTGTGTTTAACCCTCTGTCTTCTGAGCAGGAGAAGCAGCTGTCAGAAAGCCCCGCACAAGCAGACAGCGATCCTGATCTTGTTCACGACGCTGCTGCTGAGGAGGAACCAATTCCAAGCTCCTCTCTTCCAGCTGCGGAGGATCAAGGCTCAGAAAGGAGCGTTGATCGTACAGAATCACTGGCAGGTGTGACAGAGACATTATCATCCGAGGAGGAGGAGTCGGTGCAAACTTTAAAAGACGCGAAGGAGCGCAGGCGTTTGAGGCGGACGGAAACAAGAGGTGCTCGAGGTCGGTCGGAAAGGTTACGTATGCAGCAAAGGCAGACCTCAGAGACGTAGGTTTGAGGTCCCCTCGGAAGAAGACGCTTGTTTGTTGTCTATTGTTAAATTCAAATTTAAGTTTACTTTGCTTTGTCTAATCTTTCCTCGGGGCTCCTGGGTAAAATTCTGTTTGATTATTTGCCACTTGGCTCAGCTTTGTTTAGCCTGAATAAAAGGCGTATTTTGGTTCACACTCGGTGTAGTCTTTGACGGACGCAAACTGAAAGGAGTTGTCTTTCATAACACACTCTGAATGAAGCTCATTCCACACTCCATGCATTTAAATGGCTTCTCCCGTGTGAATTCTTTGATGTGCAGTAAGATGATAACCGCAACCATGGGTTGTTCCACACTCCATGCACTTAAATGGCTTCTCCCTTGTGTGAATTCTTTGATGTATAGAAAGTTTATCTTTCCAACGAAAAGCCTTTCCACATTCAAAGCATTTAAATGGCTTCTCCATGTGAATCCTTTGATGTGCAGTAAGTAGATCATGCCAACCAAAGGCCTTTCCACACTCAAGGCATTTAAACAATTTCTCCACTGTGTGGATTCTCAAGTGACAACTGAGGGTTGATTTATCATAGAAAGTTTTACTAGATTTCAAGCCTTTCACTTGCTTCTCTCCTGTGTGGATTTTCAAATGAGCATTTAGATTTTTGTGCTCTTTCCCCTGTTCATGATGGACTCTTTCTAAGAATACTTCCTGTCCGGGTTCTGCATTGATCCCCTGCACATCACAGGCCGCTACAGAGAGAAAACGGAGTCTCAAATCAAGGAACAAAATAAATCCATTGTGACAGAACAGAGAAAATCTATACAAAACTTGTGGTGCTCTCTCACCCCCGCCCCCACCTGCAGAACAGAGCCCACAATCCTGCTGGACTGGAATAAGAGTCTGAAGGGTGTTGAATCACACCACGAGTATCAAGATGTGCTAAACATTTTTTAGCATTTGTAAACAACCTGGTTTTCTCAACCTGTGGAAAAAACAGAGCTTACCCAAATATGCCACGTTTGCAAAGTTCTCCATCATAACTTGCTCGTGCAGAGTCCTTTGGCTCTGATCCAGCAGAGACCACTCCTCCTTAGTGAAGTGCACCACCACCTCTTTGAAGACCACCAAGCCCTGGAGCAGGAGGGAAAAGAAAATATGCGAGGGATTCTTTTGGCTGTCCCCTGTCCATCTCCTCATTGATTCGCCCCCTACCTGACAAGGAGCCTCTCTCCCAGACCCGGGAACCACTCACCTTCAGGGCTTCCATCTTGCCATGATTCAGCTTCGGTTTGTTGGCCTTCATCTGCGTATGATCAGCATAATGATGGCACAAGGCTCCAAATCCCCCCACTGACCACTCCCATAGGCCTCATATAGATTTTTTTATTATTATTTTATTTTTCAACATAATACAACATAAAACAACATAAAATACAATACATAACCACATACCCCCCGTGCTCCCCTCCCCCCAGGAGACCTTCATTTATACATTATTATTCTTTCCAAAAGTGTAAAGACTCTTTTGAAGGTATTTGCCCCTTCCCCGTTCTTAATACATATTCCAAAAATAGGCTCCATACATCACCAAAATCATTCTTACTGGACATTCCCCTCTTTATTTTCATTTTACACGTTAGCTTATCATTAAGTGCCATATCCCATATTTCTTTATACCATTCTTCTATAGTATATATCCCTTGCCCTTTCCAGTTTTTAGCAATCATTATTCTGATGGGAGCCAGGAGGTTGTTTATTAATTCTCTCTTATTTATATTCTCATTTCCTTTATCCCATATTGCTAGTAGAGCCAGTTTTGGGCTTAAATCCAGTTTACTTCCAATTATTTCACTTATTTCTTTGAACACCCTTTACCAAATTTTTTGTACGTGTTCACAGCTCCACCACATATGGAAATAAGTTTCAACCTCCTGACATCCCCTCCAGCAATTCTTGGACACTTTTTTATCTATCTGATGAAATCTTACCGGCGTTAAATACCATCTCCATACTGTCTTATAATAATTCTCCTTAATTCTAATTGACAAAAGCTTTAACATTCTTGCATCCCACATCCTCCCCCAGTCATGTTCATTAATTTGTTCCTTTAAATCATCTTCCCAAATCATTTTTAGAGAGTCTCGATATTCATCCTCCTCTGTCAGGATTCTATATATTTCGCTAATCAGACCTTTTCTAGTTTTAATTACTTTCTTCTTTCCTCTTGATTCAATTAAATCTTCAAATCTTGTATTATTCCTACATTTCTTATTTATCTTTTTCCATTCCTGTGTCCATTTTTCCAATTGTAAGCATTTGAACCAAGCTATCTTTTGTCCTTTTAACAACTCTCTACTTTGCACCTTATCTATCATTGTTTCCATCCAGTTCCTTAACTTAATAATTTCCTGATCCTTCAGACTCCCTTCCAACTCTACTTTTAAATTCCTTGGGAAGTTTCCCACTACTACCACTGGGGCGAGTGGAGAGTCTCCTGGTATTAACTTTCCTTTAACCTTCTCCCAGATCTCTAGAATATTTTTCAGCAACGGGTTGTCCAGTCCCCTCAGATCTTTCTTTTGAATTTTAATAAAAAAAATATTTTGCAATTTAAAATCTAGTTCCCCTGTTTGCGTTTCTAGCCATTCTAAGTCTTCTTCCCCAATATACTATTTATAACATATCTTAACTGATTAGCAATATAATAATTCTTTATATTTGGAAGTCCCAAACCACCTTTCTTTTGTGTCTTATACCATAACCCTTTGTTAATCCTAGCTCTCTTATCTCCATTGCAATAAGCATTAATCATATTTTGCCAGCTCTTTAACTCTACATCCGATATTTTAATCGGCAGCATTCTCAACAAAAAAATAATCTTAGGTAATATCTTCATTTTTATAACCGCTATTCTACCAAACCAAGAATGTTTTAATTTTCTATATACCTCTAACTTTTCCCCTACCTGTTTTTTCAAACTTGCAAAATTAATTTCCTCTAACCTATCTAAATCTTTTGCAATATTAACTCCTAAATAACGTACTACATTTTTAAGCCTAAGACCTAACTTTACTTTACCTTCCTCCATCTCCTCTTTGTTATAATTAAATAACATCATTTCTGACTTCCCCCAATTAACTTGTAAACCAGTAATCTCCCCAAATTCTCTCAAATGCTCCTTAATCAACTCCACAGTCTTCAGGGGATCTTCTAATGTCAGTAATGTGTCATCCGCAAACATATTCATTTTAATCTTCTCCTTTCCTCCTATCCCCTTCAATCTTAAATCCTCCCTTATAACATTTGCCAAAATTTCTATCACTATCGCAAATAAGATCGGTGAAAGTGGGCAACCTTGTCTTGTTCCTCGAGCTAGTGTAATCTGTTGCGTTAACCCATCATTAACCATAATTTCTGCTTTATTATTTTTATACAATTGATCCATCACTCCCATAAATTTTACTCCAAGCCCAAATTTTTTCAAAATTGTTTTAAGTGCTGGCCATTCCACGCAATCAAAGGCTTTGAATATATCCAATGCTAATAAACCTGCTTTTAAATTCCTTTTTAAAATAATATTGATTATATTTAAGACTCTATCAATTAAATTAGGCATTAGCCTTCCTGAGATAAATCCACATTGATCTTTTCTAATATATTTATGTATAAACGTACCCATCCTGTTTGCCATTATTGCTGTAAAAAAATTTGAGTCTTGCTTTATTAAGGATATTGGTCTATAAGATGCTGGATCCGTCAGATCCTTTCCTGGTTTTGGGATTAATATAATCAAGGAATGATCCCACGATTGGGGGGGGGGGGTCTTTCCTCCTTCTATTATACTATTAAATAATTTTTTCAATCTTGGTAATAAAATTCCTCTAAAAATCTTATAATATTCCGGCCCCAAACCATCCAATCCCGGAGATTTTCCTCCTTTTAATTTAGCAATAATTCCTTCTATTTCTTTCTCAGTAATTAATCCTTCCATATAATCCCTATCTTGCCCCTGTAATCTTATTTTCCAATTCCTCTCCACATATTCCAATACCTTAACCTGTGACCCCGTATCTGATGTATACAATTCTCTATAAAATTCCTGAAATATATTTAATTTATCCCTCATTAAATTACAACTTTTCCCTGTCTTATCTCTAATTGTCCCTATCATATTCTTAGCCTTTTTTGACTGAGTGGACCTAGCCAGCATCTTTGAGTTTTTATTACTATATTCAAAAAAATCCCTCCTTAAATATAGCAGATCCCTTTGGACTTGTTCTAACTCTTCTCTCTCTAATTCCTTTTTCTTAGCTTGGATTTGGGCAAATAGGCTTTTATCTTTTGTCTCTCTTAGCTTCTCCTCTAAGTCCCTTACCTCCTTTTCAATCTTTTTATTTTGTGCTTCTTGTTGTTTTCTTAGGGTACACATTTCCCTAATACAAATCCCTCTTACTACAGCCTTCATAGTGTCCCATATTAACCCCTGCGAGTTTGAGTCCTTTTCATTAATTTCCCATATTTCCTGCATTTCTTTTTTTTATTTTCCCCACTATATTTTTATTATTTATTAGCCTTGTATCCATTCTCCATCTCTTAGCTTGTTTATAATCCTTCTTCATTTTAATATCCATCGTCAATAATGCGTGGTCAGTGACTTTAATTACCCCTATAGCACAATCTATAAGTTTAGACATCATATTCTTTGACACAAAAATATAATCAATCCTGGAATAACTCTTAAACCTTGGTGAGTAGAAAGTATATTTCTTCCCCTTTTAATACTCTCCAAACATCCATTAGTTCTGTTCTCTCCATTAATTTGCTTAACCCCGTCCTCCCACCACTCTTAAGAACTCTTAATATATTATCCCTGTCTTTCCCTTTGTCTAATACCATATTGAAGTCACCTGCCATCACAATATTCTTTTTACCCACTTCTCCCACCGCATTAAAAACTTCATCGAAAAATTCCATTTGTTTCCCATTTGGAGCATATACATTAATCAATACATATTCCTCCTCCCCTACCATGCAAGAAATTATCAGAAATCTTCCCACTTCATCCTTCTTCACCCTTTGTATAGTAATACCACATTTTTTTGAAATTATTATCGCTACACCTCTCGCTTTAGAAGTGCCAAAAGACTTTTCATAAACACCCACTTCCCTCATCCGAAGCTCATTTACGCCCTCCTTTGTTTGATGAGTTTCCTGCAAAAAAATTACATCTGCTTTCTCTTTTTCAATAACATTTCTATTCTCTTCCTTTTTATAACAGTTCCTAGCTCCTTTAACATTTAAAGTTGCAACCCTTAATTTATTTTCCATCTCTCTCTTTCACCCACATCTCTATATTGGTCTCCCTCTGTGATACACATACCCCCCCTCCCTCACCCACCCACCCACATTTACCCCCCATCTTCACCCCCCTCCTCACCAGACCTTTCTGGGCAATGGCCCCAATTATTCTTAGAACTCTTCAGGGGGGGGGAGAAGCAACCCAACATTCCCGGAGCAGAAATCCGACCCTCCCCTCCCTTATAATCTTTTCTTATCCCTTTTACAATAATATTTCTTCATTGACTGCTTCCTCCTACAGCACCTTCATCCTGTAGACAATCAGGACAGACTTCACTTACAGCACCTTCATCCTGCTTTGTTTCTCCAACATCCGTGGGATCAACTAAGCCCAGCTTCTCCAAAAGATCCATCCCTTGCTCACATGATGTTATTCTATGTTGCTTCCCTTTCCACATAAATCTCAGAAAGACTGGATATCCCCAGTCTTTCTGTGTACACAGCCACTGTACACAGTCTAACACTCTTCCGCCACTGCACTGTTTGAGGGCATAGGTCCTGATAAACCTCGATTGATGTTGTTTGTAGCATCAGCTGGGCTTGACGTCTAATTGCTTGCATCAACTTTTCTTTCTTGTAGTAATTGGCAAATTTAACAATTATATCCCTTGGGAGCATCCCCTTCTTCTTATAACCCACTCTGTGGATCCTCTCGATATCCGCCATCTCCCAAGTTTCCTGAGGTTCGACTTCCTTAATCCATGCCAAGATTGTATCTCTTAAATCCTTAGGACTCTTTCCCTCTCTCTCTCCAAAAGATCTAATTCGAATGTTGACTCTCCTGTCCCGATCTTCCAAGGCAATTAAGCGCAAGTCCATCTCCTTCAAATGCTCCCCCTGTTTCTTACTGTCTTCCTGCAGCTTCCCAGTGTTCCTCTCCAATCTCTCCACATTGTCCACCACAGTTTGAAGGTCCAACATAAATTCAAGCTGTGAGTCCTTAATTCTTTGCATTAATCTTTCCTCCTGCTTCAGCAAAGCCACCTCCAACACATTCTGAAATTTGATCATTAAATCATCTGAGGTCTCTGCTTGACTCTCTTTGGCCAGTTTTGGAACTGCACCTGCTGCTTTAGGAGCTGTGCCAGATTTAGTACTTCCGGAGTGACTAGGGGATTTCCCAGTCTTCTCCGACTGCTGCGACTTGTCCGGCATTTTGTCCGGCATAATTCCAGAAACTCTCGTGAGCCGATGCCAGTTCCTATCAGACGGATGATCTTTCGATAGCCTGCTCCAGGCGGGGGCACTGGACTTTTTACCTTTTTGCTTTCTTTTCATAAAGCTAACTCATAAATCCGCACCCCTCACCTAAATCATCGCTATCCGCCTCAGATATCCTCTCGGCTCATATCAACAGTTACGTTTTGGCTTCTTTTCTCACTTAAAATCACTTCAGCCTCCCCCTCCTGTCTTATCTTAGTCTTACTGCTTCAAATTAAAGTCCATTAATTACCGTCACTGGTCGCCTGCCAAAGCTCCCGTCCACATCAAAGATAGTTTCGCTTTTCCCTCTGCTGATATAGTAGCTATTCAGCTGCTTCTTTCACCACAGATACATCAAAGCTTCTGGACCCGAAATCAAATCTTTAATCAACAGTCCATCGTCTCCAAAGTAGGGATTTTGTAATTATTTCGTCGCTTCTTAATGAGAGCGAGAGAGTTCTGACTCTACTCCATGTCCGTTAGGCCACTCCCCCTCATATAGATGTTGACAACATTGGGGAAAAGATAGGACCTGCGGAACCCCATAGTTCAAGGCCAAGGAGTGTTCACCCAATGTTTCTCTCTGAAATCAACCCACAGGTAAGTCTAACCACCAAAGCCAAGTCCATGAAGTCGAGGCAGGAGGATACCATGGTTGATGGCATGAAACGCCAATGAGCGATTGAGCAGAATTAACAGGGTTGCACTTCCCCTGTCCCTGTCACGATAAAGGCCATCCATCAAGACGACCAAGGCTGATTTGGTCCTGTGACCTGGTTGAAACCCAGACTGGAAGGGGTCTAAACGGTCAGTATCTTCCAAAGGCCGTTGATCCATCTAGCCCAATATTGTCGACACTGTCTGGCAGCTCTTTTCCTAGCCTCACATCCTGGAGTTGCCGGAAATTGAACCTGGAGCTAGTGGCTGCAAAACAGGGCCTCTACCACTGATCTTCAGCCTCCGCCAGGTTGACCCGGGGGACTCAATCCCCCCCTGACAGTACCAAGAGCTTTCGAAGGGGGCATCTTTGACCAAAGCAAAGAGAAAGTGAGGGATTCTGTCGGGTCTATGGAGGAGTGCAAGGGGAACAGGCACCCAGGCCACCCAGGCCATCTCCCCAATAATTTTTCCCCCTACCTGATCTGGTCGCACAGGAACTACTACTCCCCCACAATGAAGGGATAACTTATGAGGTACTACTGGCATTCCATCGCCTGTGAAGGAGAGAAAGGTGTCAGGAAGAATCCTTTCAACGTATATTGAGTTTTCTACAAGGTAGCCCATAGCCATCAGGATTAGTAGCCACTGATAGCCTTCTCCTCCAGGAATTTGTCTATCCCTCTTGTAAAGCCATCCAAATTAGTGACCATCACTAATTGGTGGTGGTTGGTGTCCCATGGGCAGCTGTTTGGCCTCTGTGTGAACAGAATGCTGGACTAGATGGACGCTTGGTCTGATCCAGCATAGCTCTTCTCATACTATGGTATGTATAAGTCCTTGTACAGGGGGAAATAATAATGGTATGCAGGAACCCTGCTCTACCTACATTTGGGGAAACAAGAATGCAGCCAGTCTATTTCTATGAGAGCCAAGAGAAGGAGGCCATGTTGAAATACCTCCCACTCATCCTTACCTGGCCATACACCACTCCTTTCCACCTCCGGCCTCATCCCCATCAACAGCGGCCCCTGTGTGGTACCTGATGGGTGGCTCTTTGCCCCAGAGAAGCCGGAGGGCACTTCAGAGGATCCCTGCTCCTGAAACAGAAGATGGAATAGCAGGAAAGGGTTAGGGCAGCCCCCCACCCCGCACACACATACAACTATTGGGACCTGCAGGCACATTTGGGAATTTGAGAAACTGCTCTGGGCAGCACCACAAAATGGCTCTAGGCATCCGTGCAGTTCAGGAGGTAGAAAATGTAACATCCTTCAAAAGCCTCCTGAAAACCTATCTTTTTAGACAAGCTTTCCCTGGACTATAACTTATTCTGGTTTTATATAACATTTAAAAAGTTTAAATCTTTGTCTTTATATATTATTGTTTTAATTGTAAATTGCCCAGAGAGCCTCTGCTGTTGGGCAGTATAAATATGCAATAAATAAATTAAAGAAATAATGAAAGAAATTCCTGCCTTGGGCCTGGTGAGTCAAACATGAGCTAAATAGAGGCAGAAGAGAGAAACAGAGAGGTGAAAGGCTTGGGGAGAGGAGGAAATGGGAAGGCAAGGGGGTAGAGGGGAGAGAAATGGTGAATTCAAGAGGGGAGGAAGAGTGAAGCTACAAGGTAGAGAGAAATGGCAAGGCAAAGAGTTATAGGGGAGGGAAAGAGGAAGGCTGGAGTCTAGGAAGGGAGAGAAAGATTGCCCTACCATTTACCAAGGTTTTTCTGAAAACCATTTTTTAGGAGGAGGCAGTGAGGGGGAATCATCCTGGTTTCCATTGAAGGCCCCTGCAGGCACCATGTTGGACAGCACTGGTTTAGGGGAAAGGATTGGAAAAGAAATCTGGGGAAAGGAATCTTCACAGACAACATGATCACCAGACCAAATGGCTGCAGGGGATCATTCAGCTGCACATCCTCAAGCATGGCATATGCCCTCCTGCATCAGAAATGCCCTCCTGACATGTACAGAGGCCAAATGGCACGGTCTTTAGACAGGCAGAAATTGACATTAAAAAAGGTACCACCTGCAACCCTGTGGGGGAAGCATTTCAACTCTTCAGGTCAGTTGGAAGCAGACCTCTAGAGGCAGGATTCAGTGTGAGAACTCAAGAGTTGACCCTCCCTGTTAAGTTTAACACCTTGGGTTTGGCTTGAGCAGATCGTCTGAATGCCTTAGTCATTACAGTGTATTATTTCAGGTGGCTGAAGTAAAGGATCTCTCCAAACTGGGAGAGCGAACATCCAAATGGCAGATGTGGTTCACTGTAAGCAAGTGTAAAGTGAGGCACGTTGGGGCAAAAAAAATCTCAGCTTCAAGTATAACCTGACGGGATCTGAGCTGGCGGTTCAGTATCGATTTAACACAACTTTTTCCCATTGCTCCTATGTCACCACTGTGGTGTCTGTCTGTCCTTTGTGGCTCATTTCCCCCTTTATTTTCAACCCATATGACCGAGAAAGGTGTGGTTTAATTTTTTTAAAAAAAGAATATTGAAGACTTTATGTACAAGAATAAGGATGTTTTAATATAATTTATATCCCATGGTGATTAAACAAATTTTCTAATTTTCTATTAATTCCTTTCCTAATAATCAATTTTTAAAATGAATATGCCACCCTCCACCCACCTAGGGAAATCTAACCCACCGACCCCAAGTCTAGAGCCCGGATCTTCTCTTCCCAACTCCTCCCCCAAAAGCCCCCTCCTCACCTGCCTCACCAGGGAAAAAACCCAGTGACCGTGATTCCCTCCCCTTTCCCGCCATTGGAAATGGAACAGCCAATCAGAAGGCACCATTCAAACCGCTCAATGTTCCCCCTCCCCCCCAAACTTTGCCATCTAGACTGTCAGAGAAAGGAGCAGAGAGTGATTGGCACGCGGCCATCCTGCCCCCTATTAACATGGGGCCAGTAGTGCAATCCCACCCCAGCCTACTCCAAAGTAACCCCCTTCGCTGCCCCATTCCCACCATCTGGCAGGGCTGCTCCGATCTGGCAGGATCTACACTGCTGCTTTAAAGCGCTTTAAAATGGTTTATAACAGTACTGACAACTGTTGGGGCCCAGAACACACTCCCAAAACAGTTGTCACTACTGTTATAAACCGCTTTAAAGCAGCAGTGTAGATCCTGTGCTCTCACTCCTGCCCTATAACTGCTTTGATTCCGATTTGCAGCAGCAATGCTAAAAGGGATTTGGGGGGGGGGGATCAGGTGGCGAAGCGGGAGTCTTACAGACACAGTCCCCTGTGGGCCTCATGGCCAAGTGGGGACTAGAACTCTGGCCTCCAGAGGCCGAGTCCAACCACTACACCACACTGCCTCTTCTACAGTCTTCTCAGTGTGGCCACCACCATGTAACACTTGTCTAAGAACAGGAGGATCTTGGCAGTTTTATCCTCCCTTCTTTCCCTGGTTATGATGCCTCACGTGGAGTTTGCCTTGTTTCCTCACTCCTGCCCAGAAGTCAATAATCCAAAACTCAACCCTTTATGGGGAGGTTGCCCCCCCTTCTCCACCAGTAACCCTGCATTGAGGCGGGGTTCTCCACCTGAGCACTCACCATCTCCCCCTTCTCCTGTGGGCCAGGCACTTCACCACCAGCCCTGCAGTGCAGGCTCCCTTCCTCGTGGCCCAAAGGCACCTGGGAGGAACACGCCAGAACGCAACCTAGGAAGCTGAGAGCCCAGAAGAAAGCTGGCTATGGCATGGCAGGAAGTGACCTCATTCACCCTTTCTCCCACTTTGCTGCTCTAGGAATGGGGAACAGTGTCATGGGCCGGAATGAACTCTTTATATTAAAACTCTGTGCCAGAAATATTAGCATGTGTTAGAAACACTGGAGAACAATATTTTCAGACTAAAACCCTTGCAATTTTCTATTTTATTAACCCCATAACTCCTAGAAAACATCCGGAACAGAATGGAATGGCTTGGAACAGCCACTTCCAAATGAGTGAAATAACCCAACTCACCGGTCATAAATAACTCCATAGCAGGGATGTCATAAACCACAAAAATGGTGACCACATGAGAGGAAAAACCCAGATTTGTCAGGATTTTTGGTAACAAATCCAGTAAGGGGGGGGGGGGGAAATAATGAGATTTGATGAAAAATCCAGATATTTCCCATCCTCCCCAGCCAAAGGGCAGCTCTACTTTAATGAGAATTAACAAAAATGCTTATAGCTCCGCCATTTTTAAAGATAAAGAGATGAAACTTGGAACCATGATAGCTTTAAGGAAGGGCTTTAGCCATGCCAAATTTGAAGCAGATCCATTCATCCGTTGATATTTAGGAATTTTCTAAAATTTGAGGTTTTAAAATATATATATTTTAAAAAACTCATTTTCAAAGGAAAAGAGATGAAATTTGGCACCATTATAGTTCTCACATATAGCATTAGTCTTGCCAAGTTTGAAGCAAATCTGTTCATCCACTGATTTTTAGGGATTTTTTTTTAAAGTTTGAGGTTTTAAAATATATATATTTTTAAAAACTTTCATTTTTAAAGATAAAGAAATGAATCCTGGCACCATGGTAGATCTCAGGTAGGGCTTTATCCTTGCCAAACTTGAAGCAGATCTGTTCATCTATTGATTTTTAGGAATTTTGTAAAATTTGAGATTTTTAAATTATTTTTTTAAAATACCACTGGAGCCATATCCTTCAAACTCAGGTTCTCAAACCTCCTCTTTAGGGTATTGCACCTTGAGAATTTTCAGCTCTTGGCATCAAGGGAATGTCACATTTTAAGCTAAGAAGTGCTGGGCAAGCAGGGCAGCTTTCCTTTTGCAGATTTGGTGGGCAGTCAGGCACCTGGAGCTCAGCAGAGGCGACGCATCCACAGATCAAAATGTGGGAAAGGAGAGGTCAGTCAAAGCAGCCCACAGGGCAAAACAGAACAGGCCAGAGGTCTTTTTCTCAGAGTTCCACATCATGGGCGATGAAGGGTCATCCTTAGCTAAAAACTATCACGACCAACAGTGAGATCTCAGTCGAGAGAGAGGCTCTCATCTTTGCAGATGCCCTGTTGCTACAGATGTTGGAACCTGGCATGTCATTGCTTTGCTTTGCTACCCCTTCCCTTCGCTTTCACTTTGTTCACTTGTGAACTAGGCTCTGTCTGCACTGCTGGCATGCAATGCAGAACGTTTGAAGTGCGTATCAGAGAAAAATAGATTTGTGGCTTGGGCTGGCTGGCATATCTCTTAGAGACACCGTTAGACTGAAGACACAACCCAGAGATAGCTGTAACTGAACCCTGAGAGGCTGGCATGTCACACAGAGACTTTCAAGAGCTTCTCAGAATCAAGTGTTGGTGCAGGTGTTGGCTGGTTGGAGGCTTTGGATGGCATCAGTTTCAGACAAAGTTACAACTCAGAGACAGCTGTAGCTTAGCCCTGAGAGGCTGGCGTGTCACACAGAGCCTTTTAAGAGCATCTCAGAGTCCAGTGTTGGTGCAGACAGAGGTGGCTGGTGGAGGAGGTTTTTTTAAAACAAGAGTCACCAGATGTGATGAAGCTATAAGCTGGCACCCTACCCCCCAGCCACAGGGTACAAGTGCACAGCCTGGCTGGACTGTTGAGAGACTTTGGCAGAGAGAGAGGGGAAGGATTGTTTGAAGCTGGAAGCTGGAGTCGTCAGCTGGCATCTCCAGAGAGGCTGAAGGCAACCTAGATTCACCTGTAGCTTGGCCCTGAGAGGCTGGCTTGCCACCCAGAGTAGTTTAAGAATGCATCAGAGTCGAGCAGGTGTGCAGAAGGAGAGGAGGTGGAAGTGGCTGGCGGCGGAGTTTTTTAAAGTAAGAGTCACCAGAAATGACCAAACAATAAGCAATACCCCCTGGCCACCAGTGTGCGGCCCAGCTGGACCATCAAGAGACTTTGGCAGAGAGAAAGGAAGATTGTTTGAGGCCGGAGGCTTTAGTTTGACTGCAATGACTTAGAGAGACAACAGAGGCTGCATAGACAACCCAGAGACACCTGTTGTAATTTAGCCCTACAGTGCTGGCAGGCAACCCAGGGCATTAAAAAGAGGGTCTCAGAGTCGTCTGTTTGTGCAGGAAGTAGACAGAAGTTCAAAATCTGTATGTGAGAAGTGGTGTCAACGCACAAGCCTTGAGAAGCTAATGTATGTAAGTGAGAAATGTGAATGGACAAAGTAGTGTCTGCTGCCCTTAACACCCACCAGCCAGCAGCAAGCCCTGTTAAAAGCAGCAGCAGTTTGCAGCAGAGGATACAGTCAGAAAAGATATTTGAGGGAAGGAGAGAATGTATCTCACAGAGAATAGCAAAAGTTTCAAAGTACAGCAAAAGCTACAAAAGTAGAAGTGAAGTTAATTTCAGGTACATTGTTCATTTCAGTGATTTTAACATGAAGATGTTATGTAGAACAGATTTGTCTTAATTGTGTGCTGTAAAATCAGATATGTGACCAAGGCTATGTTCCGGTAGGCATACCCCCCCCCCCTTGGTGCTGGACATGCCCCCTGGGGCCAGACATGTTGGTGGACATGCCGTCTTGAGAGCCGACCATATTGTCCTCCTTTTTGGTTTCCAAAATATGGTCACCCAACACTGCACCAACTGGCTTCAGCTCTCAAAAAGAGATCCTTCCCAGGATTGCACATGGAAAATAGGCAAGCCATCTCTCCTGACATGCGAGGGAGGTTTGAACACGGAAGAGCCCTTGGAGCATGTATTCCCACACTGGACATTGGAAGGGGTACAATCCAGCAAGACACTACATCACATGGAATCCTATCACGCCAAGGCTTGCTCATATAATCTGAGCTCCTCTGGATTTTCCTATGGTGGGGGGGGGGAAAGGAAATCTCTGAAAACAGACATATGTATGTTTGAGCCACGGGATTCTTGTAAAGGTCTTACTGGATCCTACAGTGAAGCTTATTCCCAAAGAAGAGTGCTTTGGATTGTTTCATAAACTTTTGGAGCAACTCAGAGCCCCAGTACTAATAAGATACCAGAAATTGAGGGGATTAACTTCACAAACATGTGGCTAATTAAACTTTACAGCGGGGGGAGGGGTGTTGAGGCTTTATTTGACCTAACTACCTCTGTAAAACATCTTGTCCTGGGGAAGGTAAGATAGCAATAGTTTATATAAGCTAAAGTGTTAACTGGCTCATTTGTGTGGTCACATGCAAAACTCCTAGATAAGTCCATAGAGCAATTTTGCAGACAATTTTGCTCTTAAACTCTTACAGCCAAATGGCACAGTCTTATTGTTAAGAACAGGACAAGGGGAGGCAGCAGATTAACCTCCAATATGCCTCGGAGACAATTCTCCCTTTAAGAATTTAATCGTCTGGACTTCTCATGGTGAAAGAAAGGGGAAACAGACACCCCCCAAAAGCTATTTTATTGTATAAAATTATGCATTACAAAATAAGTACTGGGCTTTATAGCATATACTGGAAGAAAAGGCAGACAACATGTGAAACTATTTTTTGTATCTTCTGAGCTAGAAAAAAACAGCATTGAGTATAAATATGGAATGAAAAGGAGAAAGGCAGCATGTTCAGAAAACCAGCACCAAGAGAACAGGGTGTTCATGGTTGGGTCCTATGGGACAGCTGGGGTGTGCCCCAAAATAAAGGTCTATGGGCAGGTCTCCTCAAGAGAAATTCAGGTGCTGCTGGCTTGTACAGAGGGAAGTTAAACCCTGTGGCCTGTTTCTAGCAACAGCAGTGGGTCAGACGAGCGAGGACAACGTTTGAGATATTCATATACAAACCTTTCAAAGGATAATTTATATGCCAGCTTTATAAATGATTTTACACATTAATACTATTGTGCAAACGAGGCTGTATAAAAATAGATATAGATATAGATATATAAAAAAGACAAGACTGATTTATTAATTCAGGTATACAAATGACAAGGCGCTCAGGCCAAAAGAGTTCCTTGAGGTTTGCCTTGAATAGTTATAATTCCCACGTCTTTTTGGCAGCGCCTTACCATTCTCCCTTTTGATTTAAGAGGAGTGGATGCTCCCATGGTCAAGAGGTCTCTGAAAATCAGGCTTCAAAAGCTGTGCTCAAGGACTGTACACCTGCTTAGACACTGGTAAAGCTGCCAGGAACAAATTGATCAGGCACACACAAGACTCAAAGCTGTCAGCTTCGGTAACGCACTTCTAAAGAACAATCCCTTGTATGTTGCAACTATCAAAAAAAATGCAACATCATGCCCAGAGAGATGATGTACACAAGGGCACATGGGGGAGTCCAGAATCACCACAGCACTCAACTCCTCAGACTGGGCAGCTGGCATCAAACCCTCACCTCTCCACAGACCTTGCTTCCAACTGCTGATGCCCAATTCTGAGCGTCGCAGATTACATTTCCTGAAACACCAAACTGCTCTGCCTGGATATAACTGTATTCTAATGTTCATGAGCAGCACACAAAGATCACATAAGTGCACTAGCGATAGCTGCCACCTCCCCCACCAGCTCCACCTGTCAGGACTACCACCTTTTTAGGATGAGACCTCCAACTCCAAGGCTGCCTGACCAATGTTTTCCCATGCCTAGTATCTACCGGAGCTTGAACTGCCATCCCATCCAACTGGGCCAGAATTACCCACACATCCCCCTGGAGCCCCATCACCTAATCGGCAACCTGTGCGGCAGTGAAAACACATTCCAGAATGGAACAATCCTGGTGTATGTGGAGCTCACGCCCAGACAAGTAATGCACTATGGGGTATCACTCACTTCCACAGAGGTGGACTGCTTCCCTACTTGGATAGCTAATCAGTAGGGTAATTAGTATCCTCAGCCATGAAAAAGGCCTCCATCCACTGGATAGCCATATCCAGTGTCTCAGGGCCATAACACTACCCTATTCCAGTTAGAGAACAGCTGGATATTGTTTCAACATTATTAACTCATCCACTTGTTCAGCAGGTTAAGGAGCAGCACAGACATCCTTAGTCATTTGCCCTAAAGTCCTGGGATGTACTGAGGAGGCATACCAACCCCCCCCCCCCCCGGAAATGTCATCTAGACAGTGCTTCACTTATGCACATGGCTTCCTTTATCTTGGAGTATTGCACTGCCTCTGCTGCTGGAAGAGTGCCAGCTGCCCTATGCCAGTCCACTGAGACAAAGTGTCAGAATCAGAGCCCGCTGTGCCTCTGGCCGCCCTGCTACACATTCAGAAGTGTTCAACTAGGCTTCAGGGTCTTCCTCCGCAGTCACCTTTGAAATAGGTACAGGCGCCCCTAAGCGGCCTTGGAAATCATTTCATCTACTAACTCAGCTGGCGTCCAAGCAGGCTGCATGCGCCCAACATTTGTCTGAAGGGCTCTGCTTGTGGCTGCTGTTATGCCATGAACATTTGATAGAAAAGCTTCATCTGTTAGGTGGTTAACTGCTGCAACACCTGTAGTTGCTCTTGAGATTGAATCCTTTTTTGGTTAGACAGACAAGCCTCTGAAGGAGGGGGTGGGGGAGATACACACACACAGGGCATAGCTTGCATTCTCCACTATTATCCCTGCAGGTGGGCGGCTGGCAATGGTGCTTCAAATCCCTCTGCTTCCATGGACTCCCTACGTTCCCATTTCAAGAATCAACAAAATAAATACCCCCAACTTCAGCGTTTCAACTTGAGGCATACAGTGGCTCAAAATGGAAAACAAAGGTAAGCAAGCAATTCAACTGTACAATGGTAATAATGAGGGATGCTGGCAATATTAAGGTTGTCAATAGCCAACGCAACACCCGACACCGAGGTTGAGCAAGGCAGGAAGACGTTATCAGGTAAGCATGACTCTTCTTTGGTCTTTCCCCCCTGGTAACAACAGAGCAAGACCCAGTGGCTCTGGAAAGACCTTTCTGGATGAAGAGGCATGGCCAAGGACTGGCTTGGAAATAATGGGCAGGATCCAATGGCGGTCCTACATAAACTAGGCCCGTTCACTTCAATAGGTCTACTCTGTGTAGGAATATCATTGGATACTGTCCAACATACCAGAGTCCTCTTTGTCTACTACATTCTTCTCCTCCTCCTCCCAAGCTAAGCTGGCCGACTTGTTCACTGTCTTGGCCACCACCTGGATCTCGCCCTACACGTTAGGGCATTCTCCAACATCCTGCCCTGCTGTGTCCCTTTTCCCCTTGCCTGAGACTCTTTACTTGCTTTCTTCATCAGCCCGTCCTCTATTCTTTCTTCTTCTTGGCTTCCCTGGCTCATCCCCGACTCCCTGCCTGTGGTCTTGATCTGCCGTCTGCCTTTCTTCCACTTCCTTTCTCCCCACCCTCAATCGGCTCCAACTGCGGTTTAAATGATGGCACCTTGCTAGCTGAGCCTGAACCCGCTTTGGCTTCATGATGCAGTGTGCCAGGCTGACTTCTGGGTTAGGCTGTGGCCTCCCAGTCAGAATTGCTGACTCTTAAGAAGACCTCCAGGAGCTGCCGTCAGTCGTGCACAGCTCCTTGCCCTACGAAGCAGGGAGATGCTGTTAGCGGATGACACAAGGACATACATGCTTGGATGTCAGTTTCAATATAAAAAAGGAAGGACTCAACCACACACATTGCTATATGCTACACATTACTATATACAGCTGTTAGCCTTTCTTTGCTGCTGCTTTTTAACTAAATGCAAAGCAAAATTCTAAGCTGATTGAGGCAACATCAACCCAAGAGCGTATCCTACTTAAAATCTAGTCCTAGTATGGAGGGCTCCTAGCTCCATCACATCCTGCGACAAATATCTGGAATTGCCTTCTGAGATATCAAAAAAAGAATTATTGCTGATAACAGGTTATACTGCAAAATGGCTTCCAATAGGAAGCCAGGCCATTTTTCCTCTCAGAAGAAATAACCACAGGGACCCAAGCTGGAGCTACAGCCCTGCATTGGGGGTGGAGGGGAGGTGGGAGATACTACCCTCTACCTCTACTCATACCTCTCCAACTGCCAAGAACTTTTTTATGTGCAATATCAAGCTCAGAGAGGCCGGGTCAAAAATGCCTCTCAATTTACCCTGTAAATGAAGTGTCTTCAGAGTGTAACCATGGCAATTAATCAGTCACCTGCAACAGGACTGCTGAGAAGTCAGATCCTGAAAATCTAAGGCAGGTAACACTCAAATGGTAAAAAAAAAAGTTTCCCACCAACATCCAAAAATGAACAAAGACACAGTCCTACAGTTGTGCTTTCTGATATGTCTTGTTACCCCCATGAGTAAATGACATAAAGTTCAACTCCTTAACTATCGCTATTTTCTTATGCCATTTTAATAATCTACTAAATAGATTACATCCTGTAATCAGTGTTAATTAATCTGGATTAACTATCACAATCAAAATAAACAAATTAGAATTCCCATTTCACCTGGAGTTATACACTGAAAATTGGGAACACACCATTATCGTACCAATCTAGTAAGTTATGGAAGTGTTATGCTGTTAACAATATTACCTTAAGAACCCTAGAAATGGATCCTAAGCAAGCTAAATTAAGGCTGCAATCTTACCTGGCAGCAAGCCCTACTGAATCAACAGGGCTTACTTCTGAGTAGACATGGACATGCCTGGACTGTTAATCAGAAGGGCTATGAAACAATGTTACAACATAGAATTCTTGAGTAGACTAGCTTCTCCTGTAACCTGAACGTTTCTTCCCTTTAGTGTTTAATGTTCCTTTCCCAGCTACTCATAGATATATAGATATAGCTATTTCCTAAACATCACATTTCCCTAGTTCATGTTACTATCTTACAGCTTGGAAGGTAGTTCTTTACACCTATGCACAAGTATAGACGGGGTAGAGTCAAACACGACACACACACAAGAGGCTCCTCAGTGCCGATGAGTGACGGGCTACGACTAACATGATTTCCCCTTTGACGTGCAGTAGCATTTCCCCTTTCCCAGTACACATGATTTGTAGAACACCTCTGCATCTGAAGCTTGCTTCAAGAATATACACACACACACACACACACACACACACACACACACACACACACACAGCCAGTATTGCTATTTAAGAGTCCTGCTCCTAGTTTCAGTCTCTTTTTTAAAAAGTGCATATATAAAGTTTGTATTCTAGAAAAGTTTTGGAATGCCCAAAGAGGCTATTGTCCCCCTTGCAGTCTAGAATTATAAACAGACTCCTAAACAGTATGCATTTTACCAACAAGTACCTCTGGTTATTGTGTGACAGGCTAACTAATAAACCACTGTGCTGATGCCGATTCCCAAGAAACACGAGGCTGCTCTATATGTAGCAAGCCAGAACAGCAGGCTGTAAGGACTGCACACACCACAGTTTACAACAGCTTTGCCCACCGGCAAATGCAAGCTATGTATGCAGAACCTAAGGTACCAGTTGAATCCAGGGTTCTGGTTTGAAGTTAAATATAATCCCAGTAATAGTCATTTAAGCTTGTTGTTGGCTTTCCTCTTTGACTCAGTGGGGCTGTTTGCACACCATGGTGGCATATTATGGGTTAATAACCCCACAATTTGCAGGGATGTTCATCACGCGCGAGCCATTTAAGCAACCTCTGATCGCTATGATCAGAGTTGTCAGCATGATATGCAAACATGGACCGATGAGTTGTTTAGAAACAAAACAACCCAGCAGGTAATCGAACAGAAGCCAGAAGTGGTTCACAGCCGGTGCGCATCCTAGCAATTCATGAGTTAAATAACCCACAATTTGCTGCCGTGGTGTGCAAACCAGATCCAGGATGGGGATTTCCTGCCTATGGCTTCTGCAACCCATACCAGATGGGGCTGGTATGGGAGAGGGGACAATTCAATTGCAGATGGAGAGCACCCTAAGGAGATGAGCACTTTAGAAATAGCACTTCTATCAAATTGTCCATCCTTCCCCCTGTGCAAGAGGCTCCAGAGCCAGGAAAACTCCTTTAAGCACCTCAGGTCTGATGGTTTGGCACCGGGATGTCCTCTTAACATAGGCCATCAGTGAAGCAACTGGATGGTACAAATAAAGAGGCAACAGGAAGAAAAACATATTGGGCCCATTCACACGATCGCAGCAGCTTATTTTAGCCATGGTGGGTTGAGGCGTGTGCCAGTGGCCATTTTGAACATTCGTGGCTTACCGTGGTTGATTTTAGGGTACCTGAATCAGAGTTCCCACACTGAGTGGAATTTGGCAATAAGACACCAGGAAGACCAGTATGCCATGAATGAGGAAGCTTGACCCAACTAAATTAAACCCTTGTAGTTGGAGAATAACAGAAAGGAGCGTTTTAAGTGCTGTGCTTCTCGGGCGATGACAGGAGGCAGAGTATATCAAAGTATGCAAACAGCAGAGACATATTTGCCTAACACAAGGGTGCAGAACCTCTTCCAGCTGGAGGGCCAAATTCCGTATCAGAGAAGCTTCTGGGGGCTGAATTCCAGGAGTGGGCGGAGCCAAATGCAAAAGGGGGAGAGACCAAATACCAGCGGACTGTAGCTTAACATTCTTATTGCAAGTTACGGGGCCTCATAAAAGACATTTTGACCTGGGGGGGGGGGGGGAACCTGCACAAAAGCTGGGAAACCAGACTGTGATTCCAAGAGGGCCTGAAGTCCTACACCCTTGACCTAACACATAGCTGTGCATTATTATCCATGACAAACACTGGCATTTTCCTGGCAATGCTACATTCCCACTTAATATTGCTGACTATACAGTACCTGGGCAAAATCGAGATCCAGGTGAGTACGTGTTAGTCTATTTAATACTGAAAAGGCTACATTTAAAATGTGTTCTATAAAAAAGTCCCCAAGCAGAGAGAAAAAAAAGATAACCGAGGAGATCCAAGTATAAAAGTCTATACAGAAATGTTTAACAAAGACGTTTTTAAAATGTGCAAATGGGCCCCTATTCTTGAAAAGGAGGCATCTGTACACACTCTGAAGTGACGTGGTTCTCAGCAGAACCGAAGCTGAATTTTGAACTCAACAACTTGCAAAAAGTCAAAATTCAGTTTCTGAAATGTTTGTTTTGCTTTCTGATCGAAGGGTATGTAAATCTTAAAAGTGCTGGGGGGGGGGGGGGGAGAGGAAGCAAGAAGGCAACCAAGGTTGTTCTTTTGCCAAATTCGACACTTTACAACCCAACTAGACGAAAACCTCCAAAATCCAAACAGCATACTCCACCGCTGAGAAGGCAAGAAAAACCTGGAAGCAAATTAGGAGGATTTGGTTGAATATTTTGCCCCCTCCCCTCCAAATTTGCAACAGCACTAAGGTCAGATCCCTTGAGCAGGTCAGTTGGGGATGGTGCGTGGGGGAGAAAGAGAGAGCAAGGCAGGGCATGAGGAAAAAGAACTGCTCCCTGCAGCCCCTAACAGCTGGAAGAGTGCAGGCTCCCCAGCTGGCCAGCTGCCAACATCAGGATGTCTTTCTTTTCCTTGTGGAATCGCAGCTCCTTCCCAGCCAGCCGGGCTTCATCCAGTTCTCGCTCCGTCAAGGCAAGTTCTCTGGAAAGGGCCCTTGGGATGTTTTGCTCCCGATTCACCCAGTCCATGGCCATCTGGTTCCTAATGTCGTCATCCAGAGCACGGTGGGAGTAGTGAGCCAGCACCTCCTGGAAGGGAGAGAGAGGCCTGCAGATGAGCTGCTTACCAGGGCAGTGGGAGGGAGTCGACTGGAACCAATCACAGAGGAAGCTCAGGTGGCAAATGGGCCGGGCTCCTGCAACGTTGCTGTAAAGCAGTACGACAACGGAACCCATGACCTAGGGAGGCAGTGGGTTCTCCCATGCTAGAGGGAGAACCCACTGCCATCTCCAAAGAAGGTACTGTTGTGTGGTGTACCACAAGGCGCCATCCTATCCCCAACACCTACATGAAACCGCTGGGAGAGATCATCTGGAGGCATGGGGTGGGGTGCTATCAGTACGCTGATGACACCCAAATATATTTCTCTATGCCTTTGACAACAGCATCAGCTAAGGATAGTGTGCCTCTCTGAATGAATGCTTGGAGGCGGTAATGGGCTGGATGAGGAAAAACAAACTGAAGCTGAATTCAGACAAGACGGAGGTGCTTGCTGTCAAAGGCCCCAACCTGGGTTTGGAGCTGGGTCAACCAGTTCTGGATAGGGTTACACTCCCCCTGAAAGACAGTGTTTGCAGCTTGGAGGTGCTCCTGGATCTGTCGCTCCAAATGACAACTCAGATAGATGCGACGGCCAGGAGTGCCTACTATCAGCTTTGGTTGATATGTTAGCTGCACCCCTTCCTAGAGTTGGAAGACCTAAAGACGGTAGTGCACGTTCCGGTAACTTCGAGGTTCGACTTCTGCATTGCACTGTACACAGGGCTACCTCTGTGCCTAGTCCAGAAACTTCAACTAGTTCAAAATATGGCAGCCAGGTTGGTCATCGATACACCTAGGGGTGACCATATTACACCAGCTTTATAATCACTCCACTGGCTGCCAATTAGTTTCTGGGCAAAGTACAAAGTATTGGTCATTACCTTTAAAGTCCTTCATGGTTTGGGTCCAAGTTACCTGCGGGATCGCCTTCTCCCGTACAATCAGCCCCGCACGTTCAGGTCCTCTGGGAAGAATTTACTACAGTCAGCTAAAACTAGGCTGACAATTGTTACTCAGAGGACTTCTCTTCTGCCCCTGCCAGACTGTGGAACAGCTGCTGGAAGAGATTCGCCAATTTAACAGTCTCCCGGGATTTAAGATAGCTGTAAAGACTGTTCTCTTCCAGCAGACCTACCCAGTTGAATTTTAAGACGTCTTTTAATAATGTATTTGTTGTATATGATTTTAATGTTATATATGTATCTTATGGTGTTTTCTATTCGTTGTTGTACCCCGCCTCGATCCAGAGGGAGAGAAGGGTAAGAAATAAATAAAATTATTATTATTATTATTATTATTATTATTATTACTACTACTATTATCTGTCAGGGATGCTTGAAGGTAGATTCCTGCATTGAGCAGGGGGTTGGATTCGATGACCTTACAGGCCCCTTCCAACTCTACTATTCTATGATTCTATGCTGCATGGTTTAAGATGCACTTCAAAGAAGCCGCGCAACATTGGGAGAACAGTGAGGGACACAGATAGGGTACAGGAGTTAAGGGCTGGAGCAACAAGCTGAGAAAGGGGAAGCAATGCTCATGAGTTCACCTCTTGCAGTTTGGATCCATAGAATCATAGAATGGTAAAATTGGAAGGAGCCTCTAAGGCCATCAAGTCCAATCCCCTGCTCAATGCAGGAATCTACCTTAAGGCATCCCTGACAGATAGTTGTCCTGCTGCCACTTGAATGCCTCTAGTGTGGGAGAGCCCACGACCTCCCTAGGTCATGGGTTGTTGTACTGCTCTAACAGTCAGGACGTTTTTTCCTGATGTCGGGCCGGAATCTGGCTTCCTGTAACATGAGCCCATTATTCTGCATCCTGCACTCTGGGTTGATCGAGAAGAGATCCTGGCCCTCCTCTGTGTGACAACCTTTCAGGTATTTGAAGAGTCTTATCATGTCTCCTCTCAGGCTAAACATGCACAGTTCTTTCAGTCATTCCTCATACCAGAAGCCACTAGCCCAACAAGTCCACAAGGTGAGCTATAACCCCCAACTTCTGTCAAAGTGCTGACTTAAATGAAATCCCCCTTAAGAGACACACAGATGTTCATGAGCATCGTCCCACCTGGTTCACCCTGTCATGCTGCTTTGGGAGAATCCGTGGCCAGCTACACACACACATTACACAGAGGACTGGATCCCCAGTCTGAAGATTCAGGGATCCTTTTCCACAGGCTCGGCTTACCTGTCGAGAGCACTGCCTCTCTCGCATGGCTTTGAGGCTGCCGTTCCAATGCAGCAGCTGGAAGACAGTCATCAGCTCCTGCCAAAGGAAAACAGTCCAGTGTTGAGTGCTGTTTCAAACACAAATGAAACCAAGGAAAGGAAATTCAACAGGTCAAATGCTTTTAAGTGTAACCAGATGTTCTAAGAGCAAAAGCCGCCCCCCAGCTCCTACTACTGGTCTACTACTCTGACAAGCACAAGGCTCCCTCTTGTCCTCCGTGCTCTTTTAACATCTAAAGTAAAGTGTTTAATGAGACAACACCAATGGCATCAAACTCTATTTCTTATTTTTCCTCTGATTCCAGTGAAATAGTGTAGAATTAGCACCTGGGCTTTGCAAGGACCAATAACAAAGCTCAGTCCAAACAAGATGGATGTGTTATTGGTAGTAGATGGCTCATCTGGCCGAAAGAGTGGTGCTTAACCCACTTTTGGAAGGGGCTCACTTCATCTAAAATTGCAGGATCGCAATGTGAGAGTGCTCCTGGAACTAGATTTATTACTTGAGGCACAAATGATGGCATGGAGCTCGCGCACCAGCTACAACCTCCTGTAGATAGCCTAGCAGTAGTATAACCTTCACATTACACTACTGTAAAATATTGTACACGAGGCTGCCTTTGAACATAATTCAGAAACTTCCGTTAGTTCAAAGTTAGAGATACAAAGGGTGGGAAAAAGTAAACTTTTTATTTCGGTTTTCCCAACAACCCCCACTCCAACCCCGGCCAAATAAAATGGAAAAATTGAACAATATTTTCTTTTAGGATTAATAAGTTGTTCACATATTGCTGCCAGCCTTTAAATGCCTCCTGAAAACACACTCGTGTACCCGAGCTTTCTCTGGACTGTAAGTGAATTAATTATGCTGCTCCATTTTACTGCTCCTTGGTTTCAGTGCTATGCTTTAATGCTGCGTTTTTAATATTGTATATTTTAATATTGTGGACCGCTGAGAGATTTTATTATTTTCAGAGGCATATAAATGCCACAAATAAAATAAATAAATTCTTGACAGTTTTTTTTTTGTTTCGTTCTATAGAATCCTGTGTTGATGGATTGTTCTGGTTAGATGTGAGTATAGTACTAAAACCCACAATGTCAGAGAAACACTTCAGGATATCCCACCACTGCCATTATGTGTGATGGAATATGGGTTATCCCACCTATGTTTCTTTAAAGAAACAGTTTTAAATGGGTTCACACACCACGGTAACCCACCATGGGCTATCGCGTTGTCTAAATGCAGTGTCTTTTCTGCAGGGTGGTTTGTTAACCATGCAGTGTGAGTTATTTTCCCTAAATAAGCTACCCTGAAAACCCTGCCTGCACGAAGGGTTATTTTACCTGTGGTGGGTTAGCGTGTTGCCTCTCACGCAACATGAGTTAAGGAGATTGTCTAGTGAGCTGTCTAGTGAGCTGCTCGGTAAGAGCAGCCAAAAACGCTGCTGCTCTGCTCCTCTAAGTGACTGCTCTTCCCGCCACAAAGGAAGATGAGATGCCTCCCCAGCTGGGCAGGAAGACTACAGGAGGAGGAGGGGCAAGGGTGTGTGTGAAATCAACTATTCTGTGTAGCTTGTTTGCCTGATCGTCTGACAGGACCACAGTGGGTTGTTTGCATAACCACCTACCCAGTATAACTTGCCACCCACCATGGGTTAGTGTGATGTGTGAACCCTGCCAATGTTTGTGAAGGCTGAGATATAAATAACTAAAATAAACTGATCTGTGACTCAGGACCTCGGATTTCTATCTGGAGAGCAGACCCATATATCTAACTGCTGTCTGCTGTGATCCAACACAGATCTATCACATGTTTTGGCATTTGTGGGAAGAAAAGGGCTTAACTGTGAGGATTACTGCTCCCCTGCTGTCTTTCTCTGATACAATGCAATATGGTAGAGGGATCACCAGGCCGTTGATGAAAATCCCAGCTTTTATGAAAGCTTGTAAAAACACAGTGTTATTCTAAGTGCTCAAGACAATGTATGTCTGTTGCATAGCTGGACAGAAATGGGGGGAGGGGAGACAGAAAAAAAAACTCAGCACCAGCTGTCTCGGGAAATACCCTGACATCTGCAGATGGATTAAATGGATAAACAGGATGTCTCCTGGGTCGTGTCTCTCCTGCACATGTGCTTCTGTGCCACTTACAAACCTAGAACCTCTATGCTTCACAAAAACAAGCAACAGTGAAGCCAAGTTGAAGCTGACGCCAAAAACAATCCCACAAATATCTCTCAGTCAAACAAGACAGCCCCCATACATACAAGGGGAACTTGGAGGGAATGCACAAGCAAAGGAGTCACTCTGTATAAACAGCCCCATTAATGTAAACCATGCTCTGCCAACCGACTGGACTGTGACCATTCATGGGAGACAAACCAAAAGAGACGTCAGCACTAGAGAAGCTGGCTTAAAGCAAATACCCAAACAAAGTGTCAGTCCGAGACGCCTGCACCAAGGAACTATCTGGCTCCATTCCAGGCCCTAACAGTAGGACTCTGGGGCCTGCTTCCCCCTTGACCCAATTCCTCTCTATTCAGTGTGCTGCCAGCATTGAGTGGCCACCAGAGGTTTCCTCTAATGACACACAAGAAACAGCCTTCACATTCCCATCTGTGCGATTTCAAGGTTTCATTGCTTAAGAATCATGCAAGATTTCGATCTTAGGAAGTCTGTCCATATTTCTGAATTATAATAAGTCAAACCCTCTTGCATTTCTAATCAATTTGGTTTTCCCCTCTACTTTGCATTTCGTCTTAATAGGCTTTAAAAAAAATACGCAAAACAAAGGCCCTAATTAAGCATACAGCAAGTTCTAAGAACACAAGACTGAATTGCTTAATTATGAAGAGTACCTGGAACTCTAACATGGACTTCCCTTTGTTGGACTCCAACATGAAGCGGAAAGCGCCAATGCCTGTGCTTGGATTATCTGCTTCTTCTCTATTGCCCTGCAAGAAAGACAACCATTTAAGGGATTTAGAGTAAGTAGAATCAGCCTTATGCCCCTGGGAGCCTTCTAATCCCAAGAGGTGTTTCCACATGATTAGAATGCAACTAAGAGTGGTGGACTTTAGCAGTTTACGATGTTAAATGGGTGTCCCTCTTTTTCACATAGGCAGCCTCTTGTCACAGCCCCACAAAATGCAATGGGTCTTACTACAGAAGCCACAGTTCCAAATTATCCCCCTCTGCTTTTGATGGAGCAGCTCTGTTTTAAAGCACTTAAAAGAAATCAGAACTGCAAATGCAGAGCAGCAAAGTAGTTCTATCATTTAAGTACAATTGCAAAATTGAAGTTTAAATGCTGATTATCAGTATTCCCTACATTTCAGGAGATATTACACATATTACACATATTACACATATCTCCTTACACATAATTCCCACTGGATCTAAAATAGCACACCACTTATACTAGCCTCTCTTTGGAATTTTGCTAACTTGAATAAAAGCCATCACTTATAAACCTGAAACTTGGCATCACTATGCTATTGGCATAACAGAAACTGTAACTGGTACAAAATGTGGCAGCTAGAACATTTGCAGAAGCTAGGCGCTCGGATCATATTGCTTCTAATCTGCATCATTTACACTGGCTGCCTGTTAGTTTCAAGGTCCAATTCATGGTGCTGGTTTTGGCCTTTAAAGCCTTAAATGTTTGGGACCACATTATCCGAAGGACTGACTACACCTGTATAGGTCTGCCCAAGCATTAAGATCTATGACCCACTCTCTGGCCCACCAGCTAGAGCCATTAGGTTGGTAAGTACCAGAGATAGGGCTTTTTCAGTGGTGGCCCCACACCTTTGGAACTCTCTGGCTCAATTCAGACGACACAATAAACAACAGGTGTGGGGAAAACAATCGTCAGTTGTTTTGACTATTGTGTCATCTGAATGCTCCCATAGTCAACTCAGCGCTGATCCTCATCCACACCACAGTTGATTATTTATTACCATTTTGTGTGGGGAGCGCCCCCTAGGGTTAGGGTTAGGGTTAGTCAACCCCCATTGACTATCGTGTCGTCCGAATTGAGCCTCTGTCTAGAGAGAAATGTATGGCTTCGTCATTGCTGGTTTTAAAAAGCAAAACACTGAAGACTCATTTATTCCAGTCTGCATTTAGTGCTTAAGAATCATTCACTGAGCCACATGAGGGGAGAGGTTTGGGGCAAGTGTGTGAGGCCAAATCACTTGCGCTCACTCCAGATCATGCACAGAGTGCTGAACTATGGTTTAGCGTTATGTGGGAACACAGCCATGTTCTTAGAGTTGCAAGTCTGATGATCACAGACACACCAATTATTTAGGAATGATTCTTAAATCTCAATCTGACAACCTAGCTCCTGGAGCAACAGAGCTTCACAGAAATCACTAAGGGCATAGCTACACTGCAGACTTAATCTGGTTTAATAGCCACTCATTCCTAGGAACTGTAGTTCTGTGAGCTGAGATAATAATCTAACAGAACTCTCACCAGTCACCAAATTACCATTCTGAGGATTCTTTGGGGGTAGCCATGGCAATTAAATCTCTATACAGCGAGAACAAAAGCCTACAGTGTAGATGTGTTCTGAGCTTCATTAACTTTCCCCCACCTAGACTTTTGCTGAAGAAAAAAAAATGGCATTGTCCCTTATTGCTTTGACTCAGCCAGTTAAACATGAATGCAAAAGACATCAAATGAACAAAACCAGCTGCCCACGGGAAACTCATAAGTAGGACATGAGTGCAACAGCACTCTCCCATCCATGTTCCCCAGCAACTGGTGTACATATGCCTACTACCTCTGAGACTGGAGGTGGCATAGAGGCATCAGGACTAGTAGCCACTGATAGCCTTTCTCCTCTTCCTCCAAGAATTTATGTAACCCTCTCGTAAAGCCATCCAAATTGGTGGCCATCACTATGTCTTGCGGTAGCAAATTCCATAGTTTGACTATGGCTGTGTGAAGAAGGACTTCCGTTTTATCTGTCCTGAATCTCCCACCAATCAGCTTCGTGGGATGACCCCAATGGGTTCTAGTATTATGGGAGAGGGAGAAAAATGTCTTCCTCTCCACATTTTCCACATCATGCAGACTTTTGAACACCTCTACTATGTCTCGCCCTTTTTCCAAGCTAAACAATCCCAGTTTTTTTTAACCTTCCCTCAGAGGGGAATTGTTCCAGCCTCTTGATCATTTTCGTTGGGAGTTTTTTTAAAAAAAAAAACCTGTTTCAAATGACCAGAAGTGGGCAATGTGTGGCCCTCTAGATGTTGTTGGGCTGCAACTCCCATGATCTCTCACCATTGCCTGTGCTGGCTGGGGCTGATGGGAGCTGCAGTCCAACAACATCTGGAGAGCCACACGCTGCCCATTCCTATATAAGATGATGGTCAGAGTTGGAAAAAAGTCTGATGTAGGCCTTCCACACAGGGTGTACTGAAAGCACCAAGTCCAAATTAACAGACATGGACCTGGGAGAAAACAGATCTGTGTTCTAAAGGGCCAGGCTGAGAGTCGAGAAGGGAGCAAAGAGCGTTAGCAGTTTCTTCTCCCCCTCAACGCAATCACAGCCCACAGGGCTTTCAGAATCACTTACATTGAAAGATGCCAAAGCCTCTGAGACACTCTTTTCAATAAACTCGTCTGTGATTCTGCGGGAAGGATGCTCATTGAAGACAGAATTCATCAGTCCAATTTTTGCTGCACTCCTCCTGGCTTCTGCTTTCGTTGGACAAAACTGGGAGGGGGAGGGGGAAGAGGAGAAAGAGGAATAGGGCAGGGCGCAAGAACAGCAATTGTACGGCCAAGTTCAATTAGATCCCGCATACTCCAAAAATCGTCCCCACCCCAAATTTTTATTACGTTGCAACTGGGCACCGCCGAATGGCTGTATTCCCAACATCCTGAAATCATTAGGAATGGGTTTTTAAAAACCAGCCATATAGCGTGAAAGGATCACATAGGCAGCTGAAGTCAGCACATATGACTTGCAGAAGAAAATACCACAGCTGGGCCTGTCAACAAAATTAATTAGCTTAAAACCAAGCTGTAACCACCCTATTCTAAACACTCAGAGCTGCTCCCCATGTGGGTAGGCAATTCAGAGATAGGATTGCTTGTTTTGGATGCTTGCCTCAACCCCAAAGACTTACAGCAGCCTTCTCCAACTGGATGCCCTCTAGATGCTTTAGGCTTCAACTGCCATCTAACCCTGCCAGCATGGCCAATGTTCAGGAGTGCTGGGAGTTGTCATCCCCAAAATCTGCAGGGCACCAGGTTGGGCTAGAGCTTAATGTAGTCAAAGGTCACTGCTGCTCTAGACTCCAAGCGTTAAGTCTGCAACCCAGGGGTCTTCAGTGTGATGCCCATAAGCACCCGTCTGGCTGAAGACGCCTCTTCCGGCACTTGACAGGCTTACTGTCCCTCCTCGTTTTTATTTTGTTTAAGATTTTTAGTGATTAAAAAAATAACTGGGGTCTGCCCTCCAGCACCACCTTTATTTGGGTTTAAAAGAGAGGATTTATTTATTTATTTGTAATTCTTATATACTGCTTACTATATTAAAAACTCTAAGCAGTTCACATATTTAAATACATTATAAAAAAGAATTTCAACTACAGTAACAATACAAATCACACTTGAAAATACATGTTTTAAGCCCGTGTCTGTGTGTTTTGGAGTTAGGAACCCACCTCTGCCTTGTACTTAGGTTCTTTGGAAGCTTATTTTTCTTTTAGTTTCCCAGTTTGCAATCTGGAAAATGGGTGTTTTGTGATAAACCACGGCCATCATGGCAGCCATTTTATGAATGGGCAAGACCCCCCCAATAGTAGCCATTTTGTGAAACATTCCCTCAAGGTTCCAAATGTGCCCACCAACCCAAAAACCTTGGAATCCCGCTAAACCTATGGGATTTAGAATAGTGGGGGACACATATTGAAGTTTCTGGCACAGCAGCAGCTATGCCAACTTGCATCACACACTAGTCTTGTAGGATCTATGGACTTTAAACATTTATAGCTCTCACCACCAGAACTGGCTATTAGTATTTTGAGAAAAGGAACAGCAGCTATCAAGCAAAGCGTTCCGACCTGATTGCCTCACGTCTGAACCTAAAAACAAAAAACATTAAACCTAGAATCACCTATTTGGGGCCAAACTAGCCCAGAGAAATGTAAGCAGCACTGCTGCATTAGGTATGTGTCTACTGGATTGCACCCCTGATGCACAGACATGTGCAGCACCCAGGGATTTTTTTTAAAAGGCGATCATTTGTTGACTACTCAGTCATAAAGGACATTATTTTTATTCATTTATTTATTAAACACTGTAGACACTGTTGCCCTACTCTGCGTTCAGCTTGCCTGACTACAGGAGGGCCGTTGCAGGTTGGGGGAGGGGAACGAGGAGATGCTCCTCAAGGCCCAGCATTGGTGGGGCTTTGTGGTGACCCTGGCCGGAGGAGGAGCTTACGAGGTGGTATTAGCCTTTAGGGGCCCTCCTCCTGGCCTCTTTGAAGCGTGGCTCATGGCAGAGAGGATCCAAGCAGAGTGATTCCTTTTTGTTCCTGCTGCGGGGAGCAATGGCATGCTGTAGGGGGTGGCAGCAGTGGAGCATTTGATAGGCAGCTGAAGGGCTGTTCCCGCTGCTTCTGGATCCCTTCTGGATCCTTACTCAATGCCCCCCTCAATTCGGTGCTTATTTCTTGAGACATTAGGGTGTGCTTGGGCACACCCGGCACACCCCTTGCGCACGCCTATGCCCTGATGTGTCTGGAGTAGCTCTCCCATATGTTTGTACAGTTATCTTGCTACCAGTCCCAGATCAGGGCTAGCTGCAGTACGGGGCTGCTATTGTTCCATTGAAGCCATCTGTACACAACCTTTCCATTGATCCTACCAGACAGAAAGATCCATAAGAAGATTAAGGCAAAAAGTTAACCCAAACATGTAGCTGAGACAATCCAACCTGGAAACTGCCAAAACAGCTCCCCCCTGGTAATGTGACATAGCAGACGTAAGGAGGGCTGTTGGACGGGACCATCTCGTAAACCACCAGAGCACCATTTTTCAGATCAGCGCCACGGGATTGCTTCATTTGCCAGAATTCCTGAAGAGCTTCCACAACGTTGACTGAAAACAGAAAAAGAGGGGCATGTCAGAACACTGAGAATGGAATAAGTTATTCTTCACAGCAAGGACAATATAATTGCTGCTGTCTCCTTGCCATGTTTCCCCTTTAAAGAGATGCAAAAGATGCCTCCACAGACTCAACGCTGGCAAGTAAGAGCCTCCACTCCACTCCAGCCAAATCTAGGAGACAAAGCCTTGGATAATCAATACCCTCATGACAAAGATTCCAAGTTAGAGAAAAAACAAATCGCTGGATGCCACTTATTACAAAGGGCTGACTGCAAAGAATGAGCAGAAAGTTCTCAAAGGACTTGTTTTGAGGCAGAAAGTTTGGAGCATGTAAATAGCGCTAATATTCCCTTAAAATAGTCACCCTCAATTAAATGACAATTAAAAACAAGTTGTTACAATGCCTTGGTGTACCATTCTGATGCAAGTGAAAAATAGTTACATAATGCTTGGAAGGTTGAAGAGTCTCCCATAAGAGCCCTGGCATTAACACACCTGGCACAAATCATAATGCGCCTTGAATGCCTCTAATTTGAGATGGAGGTACAAAAACATTTTGTGGTTAAATGTCAAACGCACAATCATGCAAAAGAAAACAGAAGGCTGATTCATCCAACCCAGACTGACACCATGGTTGGCAAATACCAAAACCCACAAAGAGATCCAACAAAGAGTGACGCATTCGCCCTGTCCAGGTCACAACAGGCATAGGTCATCCATCAGGGCAACCAAGGAGGTCTCCAAAAATCCATTTAGAAACCAGAGTGAAAAGGTTCCAGATAATCTGCATCATCCAGGAATACCTGAAGCTTGATTGTTCATGCAGAAATACAAGGGGAAGAACCTAATTAAGGAGGGGATGTATCATGTACATCCCTTCTACAGGAAAGAGCTCTCAAACCATTGACGGCAATCTTCACCATGCACATTTTCAACAAAGAAAAAGTAACTAAACATTAATAAATGAGCTTAATTTTATTGGCTGCATGGAGAGAGACATTAGGCAAACATTTCAACAGAAAAAAAACATATATCTATCTATCTATCTATCTATCATCTATCTGGTGTTTAAAGCATCATATATATATTTATCTGCCCTACTATACTGTCTTTCTCTCTTAACTGACTCCTCTGCCTTGCTTTGCCCAACTCCACTACTACATAAGCATAGAACAATCCTATCTAGCATGTGTTTTTGCACAGTACATTTAGTTGGAGACTCTGCAAGTCCAAAACTTCCAACCTGGTAATTATACTAAGACCAGAGCCATTTCCATAACACAGAAAATTGGAATCAATGCCCATATTTGATTAGTAGGCAAACTCCATTTTTATGAGACTTTAAGTGTAGGTTTAGCATGTTTATAATGAGATGCAACTGTAACTACATTATTTTTAAGTGAGAGAAATTTAGTGTTTTGTTTATTATATGTTTTTTAAATAAAACTCAATTTAATTTTTTAAAAAATCTAATCTCGATTTTTAAACTTCCCATTTTGATTTAAGAAAACATTGATTTTTATCCACTCTGAGAGCACACCAATGAACACATGAAATTCAAATATGAATAGTTATCTTGTATGAATGTTAAGCATTCATTTTGACCCAAAGAGGGAGAAGACCCAAAGAACAACTCAATCCATCACATACCATCAGATATATTAGCACACTAATTACAATGAATATGCCTTTTTTCTGCTCACCCGGGGGCGTGGGCCGTAATTTTTTAGTCACCATGCACAAGATTTTATTATTTATTTATTTATTTATTTAATTAATTATTGAATTTCTGTTCTGCCCATGAGCCTCAGCTCTCTGGACAGTTCACAAGACAAAACTTAAAACAGTATTAAACCATAGTAAAAACCAAATTAAAAGATAGAATTGAGCCACATTACTGAGAAAGTGAACAAGATGAGACTGCAGTAAGCATAAATGGTCCTTTTATTCACCTTTAAAGAAAGGTGGCCGCTACTGGAGATTCACCAAAGTCCAAACCTGAGTGTCTTCTGACAATGTTATAAGGCTGGCCTGCCCTTTAGAGCTCAGAATTAAGTTGGGATCACTGTGCTGGGTGCCACATCTGGACCAGATGAATAGTGCCAACACAATTTTTTCTTTTGTTCTTATCATTTAGGTTTTAAGAAGGAGAAAAGAGCAACGGGAAAAGACACAGAGAAAGACAGGATGACCACAAAGGAGGGTTTTTAACCACAGCATGAAAGGAGGGTTTCAGCTAGTACAGTCAAGTATGACAAGACACACATGCCAAAATTCGCTCTAAAGAGGGGGAGACAGATATATACAGAGTAAAACAACAAATGTGCAATGACACGACTAAAAGGGGGTCCTGGGTATGAAAAGGTGCTTAGATTACATTTTACTCTGCTTTCTGCCCCAAACCTTCTGGGTGGAGCTTGCTTTAAATCTAAAGTAACTAGCCTAAAAGAGAACCTAGCCAGTGTGGCAAATATAAGATATGCACATTTCTGTTCTTTTAGAGCACCTGTGAAAACCCAACTGTCCATTTCAAAGGGAAACAGTGTTTATGCATCAAAAATTGGATGGAAAAGGTCTCACGTCTGGACGGATGAAGCCAGAAGTAAAAACAGCACCAGTCAACCTAATTAACGATGCCTGTGCTAAATATACATCTTGGGCATATGCTGTGGTGCTTCAAAGTGAGATCTGAATAATTCAGTGCCCTCAATTCACAAGCTGCGCAAGGCACTCAGGGGAGGAAAGAGGCATTTTGCCATGCAATGCCCCAATCCCGGGCATGTTATGTGAAACTAAGACACGGTTCACACGTAACGACAACCCATGGGTTTTGGGAGCGTCATGGGAACAAGGGAGATGTCTCCCCCTACTCGCCAATTCTGCTTTGCATCCAGCATGACATGTGAACCTGGAACTCTGGGTTATTAAAGGGGAAACAACCCAGAGTTTTAACCCATGGTTTGTTTCTGGGTTGTATTGTAAAGCAGAAGTGGAAAGTGTGTGGGAGGCAGTTTGCTCACTCCTATATTGGTCATTACATGCGAACCGGTTCAAAGTAGGCTCCTACATATATACACACCACATGTGACAGTTGCATCACATCAAAGTATGACTCGGCTACAGCCAGATAATTATTATTACCTGAATTTATTAGTTGCATTTCTCTTTAAAATCCCCCCGAGGCAACTGACAACATTAAAGGCAAGTAATTGTTTGGGCTGGTTGCATGTAGCTGGGGCAATCTGTGGCAAATCGTGAGTTAATTAACCCACGATTTGCAGGGCCGCACACCATTTGTAACCCACTTCTGGTTTGCAGCAGCAACCTACAAACATCCCATTCATAGGTTGTTAGGATGATGTCTGAAGCCTGACACTTTGGATTATTCATGGCTTAAACAACCCAAAGTTAACCTAAAGCTAAACCATGGTTGTGGGGCCACCACTGAGAAAGCCTTGTCAGTAGTTAGAAGATCAATTCATCATTTGTCTAGGAAGTAGCCAACTGGAGTTGGCTTAAGGACTCTTGAAGCTGCTGCAATGGCTAAAGCTTGGGAGATCTAATCTTGCACTGAACAAGGGTCTCCCCTTGCACACTGTCCTCTTTGTACGGCAAAGCACTGCACTGCAAACAAACAAACAAAAAAACATGAGCCAGACAGTGGATAAGTATGCACAGCAACTGCACTCCTTGCCTGAAATTAATGCTTAACAAGAAAATGGAAAAACAGTATCAGTAGCTCAAGCAAAACTAAAATGGTTGTTTTGATTAGAAACATTTGAGAAAGAAAAGAGTTTTATTAGAATAAGATTTAAGATTACAAAACAGATGGGCTTAGGACCACAACAAAACAAGCCCTGTATATAGTAACGTAATTTTTGAAGTAACTGTGTATTTGCTTTAGAAGTAAATGTGATCCCATGTGTGTGTGTGTGTATGTGCTAGTCAGAACATCAATATTTACGGTAACAGGTAAGCAGCAAAAATGATTGTTTTTCAATCCACTACTTCATGTAGGAAGACAAAATTCATCCTGTATTTGTTAAAGGTCAGTGCTTTCTTCTTTGCCGGCATTCTTATTAACCCTATTCTCATGCACCTTAAAAGAAATGACAAAAAAAAGTTGCTTGCAGCTTGCACTGCTCCTCTCTTACACCAACTTGCTGTCTTACATTTTAAATAATCTAACTATTTATTAAAATATTTTATCCTGCCCTATACCACTGGGATCTCAGGGTGACATACAGATAAAAGCTAGAGGTTCTCACTTAAAAACAAAGATGGAAAAACAGCATCCGTGGCCAAAGTAAAAATAAAATGATTATTTTGGCTAGAAACATTTGAACAAGCAAGCACAGAGGTCCAGGTTTCCATGAAGAGTTGGCCGAGTCTTACCTCACAGTATGCAAACACTGCATACAAGATAAAAAGCCTAATGAAGAACAGCTTTCCAGAGGCTCTTTCCTGGCCCCTACAATACTATGGAAAAGTAATGTCAAAAGCACTATGGGACTGAAGTTGGCTTACATTAGGATCACACTGCGCTTGGAGGTTAGAATGAGAGGCCATCTCCACTGGCATCAGAAAGCTGTCCCTAGTCCTGCGGCAGAAGTGGTTTCACCTCAGTGTCTGCCTCAGTTATGGAATGCTGCAGGTCTTATGACTGGAACACACATAAACATAGGAGCTGCTATGCTAGCATGTCCTCCCAACTTCTTTAAACGCATTTATACAAGACTGTACACTATCTTTGGCTATTGGGCGGTATATAAATGGGGGAAAAATGGGGAGGAAAATCTTTAAAAAAGAAATAACTGGAAGATATCATAGCCCTTCAGAATACAGGGAGTGAGGGAGAGACCTTAAAACAAAAGGATCGCTAGTGACCTGAAGAAAAGCTCGAGGTGATACACTATGTGAAACTAGCACACTTCCAATGATCTTCTTAGATACGGAATCAGAAGGAATATTGGACACATATTTGGGCCCAGCAGAACACTAACTATGGATCTTTTACAGCTGTTCTCAATCAGCACCAATATTCATCAACGTTAAGTGTAGCTGTTCCTTAAAGAACCAAAAAACCCACACAGATGTAGATAGCAAAAAAACGTCCAAGTCTATGGAAACTGAAATGAGAATCCTTAAGAGACTGCTGGACCAAGGACTCATTTAGAGCAATATCCTCTTTCCCTCAGTGGTCGACCAGATTCCTCTGAGAAACCCGCTTAATGGAGCAATGAGGACATTCTTTTTAGGACTAAATATTGATAAATGTCCCCTGTCACACCCTGGGGGGGGGGAGGGGGAAGAGGAGAGAGGAAAAATAATGGCCTCTCCATTATTAGAAAGCTCTTACTGCAAGCTTTTTTCCAGCTCCTATTGTAGAGGTCTCCAAAGCACTTGTTTAACGCTGCTCTATCAAGACGATCTTCATGGACTTCTCCCAGTTAAAGATCTCAGGGTCCTGCTGGATTCTCCTCTAGAGATGAGACGGCAAAACTGCCACAGCCTGCCCCACAGATCCTCTCTACCTCAGTACAAACACCCAACAACACCCTAGCAGTGTTTCAGCAACAGTGATTGTGAAGACACAACCCTCCACATCTTTCAGAAGAAGGGCTGGCAAAGACAGCAGCTGGAGCTCAGCAGCAGAAGCCATGCCAGTCCTAAACTGGAAACCGCAGCACGTCCATAGACAAACATCGCCTATGTGAAAACATCAATGCTTTTGTTTGCATGAAGCAGCAAAAGAGACATCATCTCCCAAAACCCTTGGCAAGTAAGAAATGCTACAGTCCACATTTGCGCTTCCTACCAAAATGGCAGACATTTACAATCATAGAGCACTTTGCTGTTATTTATATCCATTGTTTATGGCCTTGGATCACAAACTCTGGTCCCTGCCTTGTGTATGACAGCACAATCTGACTTGCATATTAAATAGGAGAGAGTAAATGATTCCACATGGCCCCCAGAGCCTTCCAAAGCCAGAAAAGGAGTGTTGTGTTTAAGCCACAAATTGCCTTCCAAGTCTTTACCGCTGAAAATGTGCAGCGTCTACTGGACCTGCTGTTATTGCCTGAAACTCCAAACAGCCAAAGTCTCTCTCCACCCCACATCCCCCAATACACACACAATCGGAAAAGCAGAACTATTTTTCCACTTAGAAGTTTGCAAAATTTCATATTTTAATTGTCCCTTCTCCTCCTTTGCAAACATTTCAGGGTGGTGAGGGGTCTAACTCGGGCACCTTCCCCCATGAATCCGATTTTAGAGCCTTCCGCAGTTCGCTGTGATGCCTTTAACGATCATTTCACAGATAAAATCTCTCGGATAAGAGCCGACTTAGATGCCGTCGTTATAGCAGAGGCTGACGATGGAGTGTCCGGCGACTCCGCGAGTAGAATTACACTGGATCAGTTTCAGTTGGACAAGCTGCTTGGACGAGTGAGGACGACGACTTGCCCTCTCGATCCCTGTCCTTCATGGCTGGTTGTCCAGGGAGGAGATGCGGTTAGATCGCAATTACAATATATTATTAATGCATCTCTAAGGGAGGGGACTTTCCCATCATGTTTAAAAGAAGCGGTGGTACGGCCGCTTCTACAGAAGCCCTCCCTGGATCCCCTGGACTTTAATAACTACAGACCAGTATCAAACCTTCCATTCTTGGGCAAGGTGATCGAGAGGGTGGTTGCCTTTCAACTCCAAGTAGTCTTGGATGACACTGATTTTCTAGACCCATTTCAAACTGGCTTCAGGGCGGGATACGGAGTTGAGACTGCTATGGTCGCCTTAGTGGATGATCTACGCCTGAGTATTGACAGGGGGAGTGTGTCCCTGTTGGTACTTCTGGACCTCTCAGCGGCTTTCGATACCATCGACCATGGTATCCTTCTGGAACGCCTGAGGGGATTGGGAATCGGGGACACTGTGCTTCAGTGGTTCCGGTCCTACCTCTCGGGCAGGTTCCAGATGGTGATGCTTGGGGATAGCTGCTCTGCAAAGAAGGAGCTGCTGTGTGGCGTACCGCAAGGTGCCATCCTTTCCCCAATGCTGTTTAACATTTATATGAAACCGTTGGGAGAGATCATCCGGAGGCATGGGGCGGGGTGCTATCAGTATGCTGATGACACCCAAATATATTTCTCTATGCCTTCGATAACAGCGCCAGCTAAGGATAGTGTGTCTCCTCTGAATGAATGCTTGGAGGCGGTAATGGGCTGGATGAGGAAAAACAAACTGAAGCTGAATCCAGACAAGACGGAGGTGCTTGCTGTCAAAGGCCCCAACCTGGGTTTGGAGGTGTGTCAACCGGTTCTGGATGGGGTTACACTCCCCCTGAAAGACTGTGTTCGCAGCTTGGGGGTGCTCCTGGATCCGTTGCTCCAAATGACAGCCCAGATAGATGCGATGGCCAGGAGTGCCTACTATCAGCTTCGGCTGATACGCCAGCTGCGCCCCTTCCTAGAGTTGGAAGACCTAAAGATGGTGGTGCACGCGCTGGTAACTTCGAAGCTCGACTTCTGCAATGCGCTGTACACAGGGCTACCTCTATGCCTAGTCCGGAAACTTCAACTAGTTCAAAATATGGCAGCCAGGTTGGTCACCGGTACATCTAGGGGTGACCATATTACGCCAGCTTTAAAATCGCTCCACTGGCTGCCAATTAGTTTCCGGGCGAAGTATAAAGTGTTGGTTATTACCTTTAAAGCCCTACATGGTTTGGGTCCAGGTTACCTGCGGGATCGCCTTCTCCCATACAATCTGCCCCGCACGCTCAGGTCCTCTGGGAAGAACGTACTGCAGTCGGCCAAGACTAGGCTGACAACCGTTACCCAGAGGACCTTCTCTTCTGCCGCTCCCAGACTGTGGAATGACCTGCCGGAGGAGACTCGTCAACTTAACAGTCTTTTAGAATTTAAGAAAGCCATAAAGACTGTTCTCTTCCGGCAGGCATATCCAGTGGAATTTTAGAATGTTTTAAGGATGTTTTTAGGATGTTTTAGGATTTTTATGCAGTTTTAATAATATGTGTCATGTTTTAATCAGTTTTATGTATTTTATCATGTTGTTGTTCCCCGCCTCGATCCAGACGGAGAGGCGGGTAAGAAATAAATTATTATTATTATTATTATTATTATTTCCCAAGACAGCCAAACAGCTCTTGATGACGACCCCAAGTCTGAGGCCACAGCTTAACATGTGTGGCAGATTGTACATCAACAAACATGTCCCAAAGCAAACAGACTGGTCTCTTCTTGCATCCAAGGATGAACAGGGACAGAAGGTACCTCTGAGAGAAAAGAGCTGTGAAGGACTTATTGATGCAAATCGTCGGGCAGGATGGAAGTCCCCCTTCTCCAATGCTAGCTAAAAGTATCAAGATTTCAGACAAGCATCCCTAGAGTTGAGCCTAAACCCAAAGTACTAAGAACATCAAACTGCCAAAGAAGCAATGGTTGCAATGGGGCCTAATGGTATTTTTAAAAATACTGCATGTTTTAAAAGTTGGAAGCCAAAGGTAGGAACACCAGCGAAAAAAAATAAATGAATGAATGGACAAATAACAATGTTCACTGAGGATGTTAGTAGCTTCCACTCATTATCAGTTTGAAGGCTTTGCTTAGCAAAGCAATACAGGCCGGAGATAAGAGGAACAGCATACAGGAACTGGAGGTAAACCACACCTCTCCGCACAATTATTGGAACTCAAGTTTCCCCTCTCTCCAAGATGCCCAGATTGAGAACACACACCACTGGGACTGTCCCATTCATGCTCCTTTTCTGAAACAACTTCTCCTCCATTAATGGACAGCTCTCGGTCACTCCTCACGCACACTTACAAAAGCCCCCATGTTAGTTTTTAACCCCACTACAGTGGGGGGGGGGGGGAATCCTTAGGGTTCTTTCACCCGTCCTCTCAAAGATCCCCGTGTTTAAGGGAAATCTGGTCTCCCAGGACTGGCTGTATGCATTTCAGAACCCACCAATACCCATGCCCCCCCACAAATTAACACCGTCAAACTGCCCAGAACACTCTCTAGCAGCTTCCCTTCATTGCAAACGGCCTTACTACTATTATTATTTCTGTCTTGCATGTGCCTTTCTCTAAGCAACCAAATTTTTATTGGCCTAGGCAGAATTCCCTCTTCCTGGCTAGCTGCCAAAACAGAAGGATGGAGAGATTGGGGGAGGGGGTGTCCAGTCAACATGTTATTTCCTTCCCCCTCATACACACACACGTTGCGTTTTTTGTTTTGTTTTTAAAGGAAAACACAGACACCGTGCATATAATGGTGTAGAATAGCAGCTAAGAGTGACAAAACAAAAAACAAATAGAGTTGTTGTACTGATTGCAACTAGATAACGCACATGAAATATTTTGACCACTTGAAAACACTACACAGCCTATTGCGCTTTTTATTGCTTGTACTAAATTTTGGCTACACAAGGATTAAAAACTAATACTGTTTCATGCCACAGACCAGCACACTGTCCTTACAGTGTCAGCAGGGAAAGGCACTCTTCATATGCTCAAAGAGATTTGGCTTCTGCATCCTACTTTGCTTTGGTCTGGAAAAAAAAACTCTGTGCATCAGTAGAGGCTCTTCGCTCTGACAGTTCTCTCTTTCTTTCTTTGAAGGCTGTCTGCATATGCTCAGTGGCACTGCCCTTACCTCTCGCTGACTGGTCATCGGAAGAGAAAGGCATTTTACACATGCCCGGGATCATAACCCTTACAGGCACTCTCTACATGCTCAGAATTTACCCTTATGTCAAACCAAGTGTTAACAGAAGAGAAAGGCATTCTGCACATGCTTGGAATCACTACCCTTACGTCTAACAAAAACGGCTATCGGGAGATAAGGGGCATTCTGCACACGCTCAGGGGCTCCCTGGCTTCGTTTACCTATCCTCACCCTTCCCCCACGCCCTTCTCAGCCTCACAGAAACAACCGCCGCCGAGAGAAAGAGGCCCGCGACCCTCCCGCGTCGGGAGGATGGGGAGCAGGCGCTCTGCACGCGCTCAAAGGCACCGGGAAGCGTTTTCCTGGAGGCGAAACGTCCCACCCCGCCGCCGCCCCCCTCACCGCGGCCGTATCCCTGCGTGTGCTTGGCGAAGCTCCGGACCACGGCCTCCACGGCCTCCCTCAGCACGGCGGGCGGCCCGGCGGCGCTGGCTCCCGGGGCCCCGGCCGCCACGCCGGGCAGGAGCAGGGGCGGCGGCGGCAGTGGGGGCGGCGGCGGCGGCCCCAGGGCCAGCGTCAGCCCGAGCGGCGGCGGGGGCGGAGGCAGCGGCGGCGGCGGGGCCGAGGAGGGGGACGCGCCCGCCGTCACGCCGGGCCGCAGCGAACGCAGCGCGCCCCCAACGCCCGGCTGCAGCCGCTGGACGCGCAGCGACTCCATCATCGCGGCGGCGGCGAAGGAAGAGGCGGCAGCTGAGGCGGCCCCGTAGCCCTCGCCTCAGGCGCACGCGTCAGTCAGCGCGGACCGGCCAATAGCGGAACTCGCCCCGCCGCCCTCGCGGGGACGCCGCTTACTAACAGCCAATGGGACCCGCGCGAGAACTCGAGGAGTGGGCGGGCGCTTCGGGACTTGACCCAATCAACACCACCTCAGACGCAGAGAACAGATCCCAGCACCTCCGCAACGAACCAATCGACGCGGCTTTTTATAAGAGAGAGAGGGGGGGGGAAGAGAAAGGGCACGCCCCTTCTTCGTAACTTCGTTTCGACTAAGTTTGTCCCTCGAGCGGTTCTGTACTGAGCCTGGAAGTGGTGGCTGCGGCGGTTTTCTTGGTGCTGCGGCCGAGGGGCCGGGCTGGCCTGTTGTAGAGTGGCGTCTTTCGTACTGCAACAGGCTGACGGGGCCTGAGCCCGGGCGGCCCTCGGGGCGGAGCGGCACCCGGAGGCCCGTGGAGGGGGAGCCCTGGGCCGGGGGAGGCTCGCTGGCGCCATGGATGCCTGGGTGCGGTTCAGCGCCCAAAGCCAAGCCAAGGAGCGGGTCTTCAGGTCTGCTGCTGCGCGGGGACGGGGAGGTTCTTCACAGCTTTTTCCCCACCTCTGGGAGGAAGCTGGGGCGAGCAGGAGATCCCTGCGCTAAGCTGGGGAGTTGGGGGTTGGACTAGATGACCTCTAAGATCCCTTCCAGCTCTTTGGTTCTACTGTTATTGGGCGCGGTAGTTTCGCTTTGGCATCAAATTATAACTGGGATGAACCCTAGGGTGACCCTGTGGAAAGGAGGGCAGGACTCCTGCATCTTTAACAGTTGTACTGAAAAGGGAATTTCAGCAGGTGTCCTTTGTATACATGCAGCACCTGGTGAAATCCCCTCTTCATCACAACTGTTAAGGCTGCAGGAGCTCTTGGGTGCTAGGCTCTTGGGTGGTATAGCGATGTATTAAATTAATTAAAAATCAAATAAGGTCAGAAGAGCCCTGATGCTGGATTGAACCCAGGGCCCATCTCGTGCCGCCTGTGAAGTTGCCTGAGACCCAATCAGACCCCTGAGCAGGTGATGCTAGGTAGAAGCTAAGGCAAAAGTGCTGGGATGGCACAATGTTTATCCATGACAGAGGGACAGAACCTCAGGCCCAGAGGTCCTGATCCGGCACCCCCTTTTCCCCAGGAGCTCATCATTTGATGGTTTCCCTGCTTTTGTACAGCATTTCCCCTATTCCAAAAGATAAAATGCCTCTTCCTACAGCGGAATGAGTGGCAGTAAGGACAGAAAAACACACCAGCTGGTTGTTCTTTTTAATTCACTTTATTTTAGATTTGTGCCTTGCTTTCCCTACTTCAGGGGTGGAGAATGCCAGCATCATGGGCCATATCCGGGCCACTTTGGGTCCTGATCTGGCCCTGTGTGGTTGTCCAGATGACCCACTTCATCCAGCCCCAACTCCTTTTCCCGACCTTTGGTTATTTTGCAGCTTTTGTTCAGTCCCCCCTCCCCATTCAATAAGGTTGCAATGCCTCTCCTAAGGTTTAGATACTGACGGTAAGAGCTTTAAACTACAATGTGCTGGCACTTGGGGGGGGGGGGCTGGCCCCACCCTTTCATTGCAGGCCCCACCCTTTCAGTGCAGGCCCCAAGAGCTTCACTGAAATGAAAATCACCACTTGGGCTAAAAGAGGGGAAACAGCTATGATCTACAATCTCACTGTGGGGTGTTAGAAAATTCCTTGCCACTGTTGTGAGCTCAAGTTACAGGAAGCCAGATTCTGGCTGGACACCAGGAAAAACTTCCTGACTGTTAGAGCAGTACAACAATGGAACCAATGACCTTGTGAGGTGGTGGGCTCTCCCACATTAGAGGCCTTCAAGATGCAGCTGGACAGCCATCTGTCAGGGATGCTTTAAGGTGGATTCCTGCATTGAGCAGGGTGTTGGACTTAGAGGCCCCTTCCAACTTCACTATTCTATGAAAGTGAGTGGTGAAGGCTCCGTAGAAGTTCCTTGCACTTCAGTTTTCTTGTGCAGCTTTTAGTTTTCCCAGATGTCCAAGCCCATGACTGTCAAGGCTGTTATGTTCCCAAAAGCAAAAAAGGAGACTTCCCAAAACTTCAGCATGACAGTTAATTTGTGAAGGTCCCATTTGTAAAATGACAAGACAAAGTGGTTTGCAAGATACTGCCTTTTCAAAAAGGAGCCGTCTACAATATGTTTTTGCTTCTCCTTTTAATATAGTGATGGCAGAAACATAGGATGATATAATTTCTCCGTTCTTCTCGCATCTTATGATGGCGCAGTGTTAAGATTGGCCAAGAGGTCCACATAAATGTCACTCATGGGAAAAGTTCAGACATCGACAGAACGAGAGGCATTCTCTGGAGCTGCCCAACACTTCAACAGAGCTCCTTTATTTTCTTCCTGGACTCTTGCCAGAACTTGAGAATTTGTCGCTTGCACTCTGAGACCTTTCTGTTTGGCTAGCAGTTGTTCCTTCAGGGTTAAGCAAGTGGAGGTGTTTACTTCCAGTGTTTTCTTCAATGCAAGCTGGTTCAACCAGATCCTTTCAGATAAGTTGGGACACCTTCTTTTCTAAGCCATAGCATCAACAGGCTGATAAGAAATTCCGTGTTTCATTCTACAGAGGAGTGTTTTGTTGGCTCTTTCTAGAGGGGCCGATAAGTCAGTGGTACTGAGAGCATGCTTTGCGCGCGATCACTGCACTGGGCTAGACCAGTCTTCCCATGGCCATGATGGCTGGGAATTATGGGAATTGTAGTCCAGCACATCTGGAAGGCACCAGGTTGAGGAAGGCTGGGCTTGACCAATGGACTGACTCCCTTTAAGGCTTAATAGATTCTGGATTCATGCTGCCCACTGCTAATTTGTGTCCAGTAACTCTGCTGCCTCACAGCTTCAAACAGTCATTCCCAAAATGGCATATTGCAAGAGAACTTTCGTGATGCATGAAATTAATTTGACTAATGAAAGGCTCCTCCAAGCCCAGTCAAGTAGCCACTCCAACCCACAGAAAAGGCTGCACTTGATTCGAAGCTCCAGCTGTGATGCCTTCTAGGCAGCTCTGCTAGGGACTGAGAAAACTATTCCGTGTCTGCATTAGGTGATATTGCTGCCTTCTCACGCCACAATCCAGAGAGGCTCCAGGCATACTCCCCCTTGGGTGAGCATAATGCTGTCTTTTCCCATTCAATGAGGAGGCATGGCTTGAACACGGGAGGTGCCCCCCCCCGAGAGCAAGTTATGCTTACCCTCGAAATAGAGAGCAAAATGAACCACCTATCTAATTTTAAATAAGAAATAGTGTGCCTCTGTTATAAAATACTGGGAAACATTAGCTTAAATCCTCACCAAAGCAGGATGGAAGCGGGAATGAGATGTGCTTGCTACTCTTTTCACCCTTTGAGGCGATACCAAGCAGGCTACTTAAAACTGAAGCCTTGCCTTCCCAAAACTAATAACTAATGTGGGGTGATTTGGTAATAGGTCTGGGAGTTGCCTAGTGACCCATTTTTCTCTTATTTCCCCACCCTGCTTTCAAGCTGGTGAAACTGACTTTAAGCAGGTTGAAGTTGTATGTGAACCTGCTCCTATGCAGCAACGTTACAAAGCGCCGTACCTATGTCAGTCACGGCTCATGTTGTCTAGAACTGCTAGCAATTAAGAAGTGAACCCCAACGTGTGCTGTAGGTTTGATTTATTTCTAAAATACCCCTGCAAATGTTCTGTTCCACCTCCTGTGTTTTCAGCAAATTGCTCTTCATCAGAGGCAACTGCAAAATGCAATCTAGCTGTTTAAATGCACACTATTTAATCATTAAAACACACATCACGTCCTGCAAAATGTCAAATGGTGATTATATCATTTCTTCAGTCAAAATGACCAAGGTGGATTAAAACAAACACAGAAACTTCCATGTTGCCTTCTAATTTTAAAGTCTACACAGCTCCTCCCCTTTCCATCAACCCCCAATGGCTTGGTGGATTCCCAGCTTTTGTGCAGTTTTTCACTCATTCTGAAAGCTCAGAATGCCTCTTCTAAGATTAAGGGACTGTCAGAAAGAGCTTTAAAGTGCAATATGCTGGTATTTTGGGTGGTTTCAGCTCTGCTTCTCCGAAATTGAATCTGATTATCAGTTTGAAAGAAGGTTCCCTGCCATAAATACTGTTTTTTACACCCCTTACAGTATAAGAGTATGTAATCCCTCCCTTTTGGCTTTATTTTTTTGCCTTGCAGTGCCAGATGTTGAGGTGGACGGTGATTCTGCTTGGTCCTGTATATCTTCTCCAGCTGGTTAACCCCTTGCTCGTCATTCCCCTCCTTTTATCCCTAGGGCTGCTCAGTACGCCTGCACTCTCCTAGGCTACACGCTGCAGAAGAATGGGGCCAACCCCGCTTTTCTCGCTCGGATCAAGCAGCTGGAGGCTCACATGAGTTTGGGACGCAAGCGTAAGTATCCCGGGGAATTGACTCTTGGGCAATGGGATGGGGGTGGGGTGTTCAAGAAATGCAGGCTCCATGCCTTCATGCAAAGTTATTCTAGCACCTATGTCGCCTTTTGAGTTTGCAATGACAGAAGAGCGGCCCTGCTCTATCGGATTGAAGGGCCATCGACTTGCACGGAGTGGGTAGCCCAATGCCTCCGGGAAGACCAGAAGCAAAGCTCAAAGACGCTGGGGCTGTCGCACTGTTGCTCCATACCACCATCCCTCTTTTCAATCTGGAGACGGCATATAGCCACTGAGGGACTTAAAGTGCAATCCTATGCATGTCTAGACAGAAAAAGGCCTACAATGCCCAGCATGCCCCAGCCAGCATGCTGGGCATTGTGGGGTACATCTTGACAAGGGGTTTGCCCTGGGGTGGATCCGTAGTGGCAGCAGATCATTTATATGACGCAGCAGCCATTGCGGAGCCATTCAAGGGCATTCCCCCCGAATCTCCGCTTCAAAAAAGTAACGGAATTACCCTGACTCTTCCCTTTGAACAAGGTGCAGACACGCATTTGCCATCTGTCACCTTGCTCCAGTGTTACAGCGAAGGTGCGGCCCAGCCAATGATAAGCCTTTATTGGTCGCCATTGGCTGGGGGAGCAGGCAGTTCAGCGAGCAAAATGGGCGCTGGACCACCTCTGTTCCTCCACGGAGCTTTGCATTGACAGATAAATGTACGATTAAAAAATAAAATAAAATGAAGTGAGGCGCGGACTCCTCTTCCCAACTGCTTTCTCTTCGGCAGCGGGGAGGAGAAGGGAAACAAGGGGGGGGGGACAGGACGCTAGGGGGCAGCAGGCGGCCCCGTGAGGTTTCATACCCCCACACTTGTGCTCCTTGCCATGGGGATTACCCGGGAGGAGTGCAAGTGCGGGATGTCTGATCACGAGGCGCCAATGCGACCTTGTATAGACATGGCCCAGGCCTTTTTTCTGTCTAAACATAAGGATTGTGTCCTTATTCTCCATAAATTTCTCTAATCCCTTTTACAATGCTCTAAGCTAGTGGCCTCTCTCATTTTGTTGGCCGTGAACTTCATAATTCGTGAATTGTGTATTTTCTGCTCTATATGCAATGCAAACCAATTATCTGGTGACCTTGAGTTCTAGCATTTATTATGACAGGAAGAAAAACTTGGCCTTGTTCTCCTGTGACCCCCCTCCCCCATTCTGCGAACGACGCACAGCCAAAATCTAGAGATGGAAGAGGCTGTCAGAGCAGCTGTTAAGGCCTACTTTTCCTGTTGTAGGGATGGGTAGTATACAAATGTTAGTCCTACTTAGAGTAGTCCTATTGAAACGAATAAGACTTGCTAATCATAATTAACTGAATTCCTATGCATTTTAATGGGTCTACTCTATGTAGGACTAACATTGGATACTGCCTGACGTGTCCAGATAGTCAGTTGGCACTAAATCTGGATGTTGTTTATTTAAAGTATTTTTATCCTGTTCCTCAGCCAGAAAAGTACAATCTAAAAAGACACGATACACAAGGGAAAAAGGGGTCGGGGGTTGGGGGATGGAACAGTTAAAAACGAAGTCGACGGACAGCAGGACACGTGGTGGTTCAGGGTTTCTCTCCCGAAGCGCTGCTGACGTTTTATTTCTCCCCTTCTCTTCTAGTATTCCGGCTGGGGAACTCAGCGGACGCTCTGGAGGCAGCCAAGCGGGCCATCCACCTGTCGGACCTGGTCCTTCGTTTCTGCGTCACCGTGAGCCATCTCAACAGAGCCATGTACTTTGCTTGTGACAATATCCTGTGGGCCGGGAAGTCGGGCCTCGTCCTGCACATGGACCAGGAGAAATGGAGCCAGCGGTCTTTCAGGTGATATGGAACTCTCCCCCCTCCCCCTCCCACCAGCCTTGTCTCCCTTCCCTTCCCTGCTCCGCTTGGCAAAAAAATGCCAGGAGACAGCTGTGTGTGGTGGTGGTACAAGCAGTTGGAAATTCAGAGCCCTGGACGTGAGGCAGATCCCGTACTGCAATAGGTTTCAGACGTGGTGGGCAGGGTCAGCTGTGGAATGCCTAGCTCAGGGATGGGGTGCCTCTGGCCCGTGGGCTGGATCCAGGCTGCTGAGCTGCCCCATCCGTCCCACAAGGCCTCGGCTCAGGGCTTGCTCCCTCCAGGAAGGGAGAGGGGCAGGAGCGACTGTATCCCAGGACAGTTCCTTGGGGCCGTGGGCTCAGTCTGCTTCACTCCTCCGTTTTTGGACCAGGAGAGGCAGGCAGCCAAGGCCCTTTCTCCCCACAGAGAGAAGCATGGTGCCAGTGCCAGCTCTGGGTTTTGGAGGGCTCGTGGGCAAGACAGACTCCTTGGGCCCTTCCTTCAGGGAGTCTACATCCTCACCGCCGTTGTTACTGCTGCTCCTCTTTCTCATCATTGCTTCCACTTGCTATAGAAGCCCAAAGCCATGGAGTGAGGAGGCTGCGGCATCCGCTTCTCCTTCTCGCCACTTCCATTGCCTGGGCCGGAGCAAGAAGCAGGTGAACATGCGGGTTGCAGTGGGGAAGAGGAGGAGCCGGTCCAGGGGGCTTTTGCCAGTGGGCCACTGCTGTTGTGTGGGCCCTTGGCTTGTGCCCAACCATGCCTACCCTTTATGCAAACCCCGCTGGAAAGACTGTTCTGTGCTTTGCTTTGCACGGGGAATGAGGCTGGATGATGTCAGGGGCAGGGCTTTGGGGCAAGAGGCCTGCCCCTAACATCACGCCTCCCAGATTCCCACCTCTGGTGTTGCTGCTGTGAGTGAAAGCGAAAGGTCCATTCAGCTGGAGCCCTGTGGAGAGAGTGAGGGCTGTATGGAAAAATATATATACCTGTTCCTGGAAATGATCGTCTCTAAGAGCAGTTTCTCTGCATTGGTGCTCCTCAAACGGTGCTTCAGAGAATGCTGAGCTTATGTTAGAGTAAATTACAACAGTCTTACGAGGGCTTGCCCTTTTTGGAGTGCTGCCCAGAGATGAAAAAACAAGACAACCGCAACCTTAGGGTTGCAATCTAATAGACACGAGGCAGGAGGAAAAAGGAATGGGGAGGGAAGAGGAAAACTAGCAAATCCAGGTACCAATTCTTGTGATATGACGTCATTGATCACATAAGGACCAGCTAGAATGGCAGTTGCAGAGACAGGCCTGGGGGGAGGAGGAGGAGACAAAATGGCTGATGATCTCAGGTGACCCTATGGCATCCTTCCCCAACCAGGTGCCCTCCAGACATGTTGGACTGCAACTCCCATTCTCCCCAGTCAGCATGAGCATTGCTGGCTGGACATGATGGGAGGAGCTGCTGTTCTTTTAAAAATTACTTATGAAGAACTCTAAGGGTTGCTGTCTTAACGCATCTGGAGGGCACCTGGTTGCAGAAAGTTGCCTTGCTAATTGGGCTGTGCTGCCCTCCCCTCTCCTTCAGACGCAGCCAAGTGGAAACGATGGCCAACCGAAAGGCCTGGGAATTTCTCAGCAAGTTCTTCATTGTCAAGGCGGGCATTCCCCTCCCGCCCCCCATCTCTGCACAGGAAGCTTTCCTGACAGACAGCTTGTCCCCCTCTGCAGTGTGCCGGGTAGGGTGTGTGGGGGGACACACTGGGCTTGTTTGAGTGACGTTTCTGGTTGCACCTGATGGCCCTGCAGCCCCATGGGCTCTGGGTCACCTGAGCATGTGTCCCCCAGCGTGGCCCAGAGTCCTTTGCGGTGTGCAGGGCTTCTGCAGCTCCAGTACAGTTTTGGTTCCAACGCAAGCCCCTTTGAATTTGGCAGTCAAAAGACTGAATGGGCCACGCCATGAGCGTTAGCAAAGCAGAAGAGCCGGCCAGGTGAAGTGGGTTGCTGGGAATTTCGACGAGTGCTGTTTCCCAAAGGCACGCCAGGCATTGCGTAGGCCTCCCAGGCAGTCGGGGCTCGAGGGATACCTGAAGGGACCTGTCAAAAGGGGTGGCGTTGATGTGCTTCTTGAAACTTTGGAATGGCTGGGCAGTCATTCCACATCTACCAGCACCTGTCAAGTGCATAAGATGGGTGGGGGACCTATGGCTCTCTTGGACTCCCAAGTGTCCATCTCCCCTGACCCGTTTTTGGGGCTGATTGATGTCCAGCAACATCTGGAGGGCCATACCCCTGATGTAAGAACTGCCATGCTAGGTGAGACCAGAGGGGGACCAGGTAGGCCAATGTTCTGTTCCAGGTGCTTCTAAGCATCTCATAAGCAGGGTAGGAAATGGCCAACTCTTCATCCTTGGCATCAGGTACTTAGCCACATATTGCGCCTGCTCATGGAGGCTCCACTTTGCTGCGTCTCCTATTCCACGTATGCTAAGGGCTCCTCTTTTCTCTCCCTTACCCCTTCCCAGGTATTACCTCTTTGCACTGATCATGAACCTGAGCCGGGACACCTATGAGATCCGGCTGCTGATGGAGCGCGAAGCGAACGGAAAGGGTCACAAAAGCGGCGGTGGTGGAGGAGGAGGAGACGACAGCTCTGTGGCAGGGGAAGACAGTCGGCTCCAGCAGCTGGCAGTCAGGCTGAGGCTGCAGCTCCGCCTGTTGGGCCGCGTGTTGAGGAACAACCCTCCGTTGCTCCTGGACGTGGTGAAAAACGCCTGCGACCTTTTCATCCCCTTGGACAAGCTGGGCCTGTACAAGACCAGCCCTGGCTTCGTGGGCCTCTGTGGCTTGACGTCTTCCGTCCTTTCAATCCTCGCCATCATCTACCCATGGCTGAAGCTGAAGCCTTGAACAGAGCTGGTGGGGGGGCCTGCTGGCTTTTGGGGACCGTGGGTGTCGCAGCGCTTCCTCCTTTTCAGTGTTCCACTCTGGGGCCCGTTGTGGGGTGCTCTTGACTGGACGACATCCGCCTTTTGGTGACGTGGCTCCCTTGGGTCTTGGACCTCTTGGGGATTGTTTCGGGGCTGAGGATGGGACACTTCTGTTTTGTGTTCTTAAATGGAGGCCAGCCGTTTGCCCGGACTTCATGAGCAAACCTCCTGACCCTTCTGGGCCACCGTACTACTGCCCTCCTATGCAGAGAGTCCTCAAGATGTATTCTCTTCCCTGTGCCTATATCCCCCTCCCGTTCCCCTCCCCAATACCTCCCCTCACAAATTCCCACACTCGCTCAGCTGCTCTTGAACTCCTCTTGGGCTACACCAAGAGGTTCAGCCTCTTGTGCGCCAAGAGAACGCGTCTTCCGTTGCCCAGGCATTTGAGCTGGGAGAGGCAATCGGAACTGTCCCTTGTCATGCCTGCCGTCTTCCAGTTTGACCAGGGTCAAGAAGTGAAGGCCTATGCTTGTCCTGGTGCACTAGTGAGGGTCATCCCCACAGACAGGTGGTGAGAGGCCTTGTTGCATTCACCGTCCTCACTGCTTCTTGTTTGGTGGGAAGTGCAGAAGCTGCTATGGACATGGGGACAAATTTGAACTGAAGGATAAACATCCTGGGGCCTCCACCACTCATACAGAATAGGAGCTCCTTCTTTGAGGGTCAGGCCTCTAGCCCCCCTCTGCTTAACAAGTGCACTCAAGATATTTGGGGCTTATAGGCTTATGCCTTGATCTTTGGCACCTTTAACTCCTTTTCACGGTTGAGCTGTAAGAATTCCCCCCTGCATCCTTTCATTTTTTTCATAAAAACAACCATTAACATCTTGTGAGCCACCCATCTGGAGCTGCAGCCAGTTTCGTCTGCTTCTCTTTGCTACCTTGTAATGGTTGGTGGGTGTTATTTTTATTAGTTTTGACAAAGAGTGCTGGTTTTCTGCCAGGCAGCTGTTGGAAACCGGCTTTCTGTACTCCCATTTCCAGTGCATCCCATCAGATCCCGCCCCTGCCCCCCAAAATCAGATGCTTTGAAAAATCTAGCTTCTGGCTCTGACCATTTCACAGCAAGGGCTAGCCTGAGAAGGCTCCTGTCAGATGGGAGAATTTTGCCAGCGGCAGCTTTTTCCATCACACAACCATGATGCCAGAAGCTGTACCCAGCGGGTGTCTCCTTCTGCGCAGCTTGTAAAGCGCAGGAGCCCTGTCAGAGTATGCACTTGGCTATCCTATTCTTCCATCATCGGGCACCCCGTCCCGGATAATTTGAGCAGCTGCAGGACAGAATTTCTGCCTGCTCTTAACTGCTACAGCCCTAGGACTGGGTCTAGTTCTCACCGACGTGCCCCACCTGTGACAAGGCTATACCACCACAGACGAGCGTGTGGGGAGAGAATGACTGAATGCTCCCACCCCCCGTACACGGAGAAACATCCCACCACGTTAGAGGAAATCAGCATCAGCATGATGAGAAGCCCAGGCGGAATTCTTTCTCCCTGACATGATCACCTTCTGTGTGCACGGGATTCTTTTCAAGGGGTGCAGTCAAGAATCTGACCCACCCCAAAACACGCTCTCATGCTTTCCCCCCCCCCTCGACTCTGAAAGGTCACACAGGTTTTCCACCTCGGTCCTCCAGGTATATTAAGTGTGGCCCTCCGAATTCCCAGCCAGCTACATCGGTGGGGGGGGGGGCACCAGGTTGGGGAACACTAAGCTTAGGTCCCTTTCCCCCTGCTGTTCATGGCGCCCCCTGTCCTTTTTAGCTCTGGCCTGTCTTCCCCCCACCCAGCAACCACAATTCTGTTGCCCCTCCCATTCTGTTGGTTGACTTCCTCTTCCCCCATCCGTTCCTTCACCCAGTGCCCAGCCGCATCTGTACCCCCCTTGTAAATCTGTCAAAACAAACGGGTGATCAGTTGATCTAATAAAATGCTGTTGGTGTAGCTCATGTAGCTTGGGTCATTTTTCCTCCCCACCTGCCAATCCCCATGGAAAGATTGCTGGGAGGGAGGGAGGGGCTGTTTGTGGTCTGTCAGGGTCACTCACTTCCACCATGCTGGCAGTCTGATAGATGCATGGTGGCTGCAGAGTTTCTCTCTCCCCTCCCTCATTTTTATTGTGAATATTAAAACAACATCAACAATGTGAAAAAGGAAAAAAAATGCATGACATATATAGGAATGTCATTTTTTCCCCATCAGGTACATTTTTTTTAAAAAGGAGGGGGAGTTACGCATAGATTTCAAGAAAAGCAGACCAGATAGCCATGTATTTTTCCACTCACAAGTTAGAATCATAGAATATGATGCATGGAGGGGCATGAGGAAAGGGGGTGCCCAGGGGGCTGTGGTTTTGCAGAGATGGAAGGGCCACTTGTTAAGAGAGGGAGCAGGGTCATAGACTCATAGAATAGCAGAGTTGGAAGGGGCCTCTAAGGCCATCAAGTCCAACCCCCTGCTCAATGCAGGAATCCACCTTCAAGCATACCTGAAAGATGGCTGTCCAGCTGCCTCTTGAAGGCCTCTAGTGTGGGAGAGCCCACCACCTCCCTAGGTCATGGGTTCCATTGTCATACTGCTCTAACAGGAAGTTTTTCCTGATGTTCAGCTGGAATCTGTTTTCCTGTGACTTGAGCCCATTATTCCATGTCCTGCATTCTGGGTTGATCGAGAAGAGATCCTGGCCCTCCTCTGTGTGACAACCTTTCAAATATTTGAAGAGTGCTATCATGTCTCCCCTCCATCTTCTCCAGGCTAAACGTGCCCAGTTCTTTCAGTCTGTCCTCATAGGTCATTTTGGATAGGTGTGGTTCTTGATGTTCTATCGCCGTTAAATTTAATCATTTTATAATCCACTTTTAAAATCAGTAAAAAGCAAGTAATGAACTTTGCTGAGTTCTCTTATCAAAACAACAACAGGTGTCCAAAATGCCAACCAATGGTAGTAACTAATAAGAAGAATGGATTATGGATTTTATTACTTGGCATTTTAGAAAAAGATATTCCACTTTATTTCCCTTCCTATGTTATTATCTCTTCCCATCCTATGGTATCTTACAATGACCCTGTGAGGTAGGTTAGGCAGAGAGAAAGAGAGATGGTCCCCAAATCACCCACTGAACGTACAGGTGACCTGGGCGGCTTGAATCTCCATGTCTCTTCTGTTTCATCCATTTCCATGATCCCTCACCATTAGCTAGGCTGGCTAGAACTGATAAGGAGTTCTAGACCAAAACATTCAGAGAGCCACAATCATTCACCCCTAGACTAAGACAAGTGTCCCAGATGTGACACTAGGCTATTGCAATGCCCTGATCCAGAGACCTAATATGCAACACCAAACCTTTGCTGAAAGGCTTTAGGAGGGGCAATTCACTTCAAAATAGACAACAATGTTGCATAAAGCATCTGTATTGAAATATTGTATACCTCTTGTATATATTTTTTTAATGATGCAGTTTGTAACTTCAGGGTAAACCGACAGTAAAATGCAAGCACACAATAAATTGCAGAAAGAAATAACCAAGAGAGAAGCAAATAAAAAACCCTGCAATTTGAATAAGTAACTCAAACAAAAACAAGGAGTTTAAATATTCACCTATAAAGCAGCCTCCTTGCTCAAAGATAGACAGGAGCAGTCAACATGTCATAAACCAGCTGGATCAGAAGGTGGAGCTACTCACCCACTTTTGACGCAGCTTCTAACAAGTCCCGTATAAACCCAAGAATTTGGAGGGAGAGTGGAGCTTTAACTCCTCCTACAACTTAATATATTTAATTCGCATAGCGCTGTCAAAGATACGCAGTTTCGTAAGTAAAACTGACCCCTGCCCCAAGGAACTTCCAATCTAAAATTTGACACTGGGGAAGGCAACAGAAAAGGTGTGGCAGGATGAAGGGGAGCCAAAGTGAGAGAGATCCTTTGAGTCACCTCAGTCCTGTCTGGAAATCTGTCCCCTCCGAGCAAGAAGCCTCAGCAGAGTACTATCAGTTGGGAGAGGACGGCGTGTCCTGTTATCCATGCCAATGGAAATGCATGCTGTACATTCTGAGCCGTTGCCCAAAAGCTGTCAACGGGGCCAAGAGAGCTCCGACTTGAGCAGGTACGGACTGGGTTGTTGTGTACCGTCTTCTAGCCTGGGAGAAAGAGGCAAAGGGCAGCTCCTTGACCCTCCTTGTGGGACATGTTTCTGGCTTAGTCACTGCAAGCATGGGCAAGCTACTGCCCATGCTTGCAGTAGCTTGCCCAGTAGCAACAGATGTGAGTCAGACGAGAGAGAGAGAGAGAGAGAGAGAGAGAGAGATGCCCTCTTGTGCCAACCCCACTGGAACAGAGTAAAAGCATGCTGCTCTTGTGCAGCTCCCATAGATTTCAGTGGAGGTGGTGCAGGAAAACTTCCTGCAAAACTCTGCCCCATGCAGGGCAGATCCTCCACGTAGTTCTGGAACATCTCTCTTTTGACTAGAATGAAGCAACAGAGTAAGAGATAATTAACTCTATTATTAGAGTATTCGCATTTCTTGCACCATCTACTTAGTTGTTGTTTTTTACTGGAGCTTGGGATCCGCCAACCGGAGTCAGGCGCAGAACAGTAGTGCATGATGCAGGCAGACATATGCTGCAAATTCAGCACCATGCTCAGTTGCACATGCACAGCCATTTCTGATCGGTACTAGAACCAAGTTGACAAGTCCTTTCACAGGAAGATCCACTCCTGGCTTCCTCTCCGAATGTTCTTTTTCAGCAACCTAATTTGGGGAGGGGGGACATTTGAGTTGTGGCTACTGTTAAGAGAAATGGGAGTTGAAAATCCACGCCGGCCTGCAGCAAATCATCCAGGGATCTACCAGTAGAATCATCCCCTGACCCAGTTTTTTGAGGGCCCTCACTGGGGGCCCTCCCTTAGTGAGTCCACCTTCTCACCACCGTTATACCAACAGTTAAAGCTCAGGAGCTATACTACAGTGACTAGATACAAAAGAGGGCAGGGCTCCTGCAGCTTTAACGGTTGTGATGAAGAGGGAATTTCACCAGGTGCTGCATGCATACAAAGGACACCTGCAGAAATTCCCTTTACTATACAACTGTTAAAGATACAGGAGCCCTGTCCTCCTTTCCATATGGTCACCCTATTTTCAGGTAGGCACTGGAAGCAGCCTAGTGTTGGCGCCTGCCTGACCTCCAGGGGCAGGGAGTTCCAAAGAGAAGGGGCCACCACACTAAAGGCTATTCTGTTGGTGGATTCCAAACTGCACATTCCTGTATGCCTGTACTTGCTGCATTGCCCCCCCCCTTACTGGGAGGGGGCCGTGCCTCTATGCAAACTTCTCCATCCCCCCTCCTCCCACCTTCATGAGACCCTCCTTTTTAAAACCTCATGAATACCGAAACCTCCGGAGCAGTGGTACTGTCACAGTGTTTTCCAGGGATACTAAAGCTGACTTTAGTTTGTGAGTTTGTTGTAAGGATGCCTGAAATATTGTCCGTTACTAGGATCACTCAAGTTTTTATATTTACAATCCCACCCTTCCTCCAGGGAGTGGAGGGTGACTTCATGCAGCATCTCTACATTAAGGGAAATCACGTCGTTTACCCGGGTCTGTTATGCGTCTTGGTTCTTTGGCACAATTGCTATGGTCTGCATTTCAGGGGAGGAGAGGGGCAACAAGGTGTAAGAGCCTACTGTTTCCCGGGGCTCCTTTAAATGGCAGACATGTTTGAATCTAGGAAGTGCCTCCCTTCCTCCCTGGCATGTGTGCAAAGGGGCGGGGCAGGGAGGGAGGAGGGGAGCCGGGAGCCTTGTTTTCATCTGCTGTAAGTCTGCAACCTTTGGCACACATACTTGAGAGTAAGCCCAGTTGAACACAATGAGACTTACTTCTGAGTAGACACATGGGGAACTACTACCACAAACAAACAGAAAGAAGAACAAATAATTTAAAAGAATCACATTGGATTCAAACCAAGCACAACTCTTCGTCCCCACAGCACACTTATTTGGGAGTAACAGGGTGGCCCTATGGAAAGGAGGACTGGGCTCCTGTATCTTTAACAGTTGTATAGAAAAGGAAATTTCAGCAGGTGTGCTTTGTATGCCTGCAGCATCTGGTGAAATCCCCTCTTCATCACAACAGTTCAAGCTGCAGGAGCCCTGCCCTCTTTTGCATCTGGTCACTCTTTTATGAGTAAGTCATATGGTCACCCTAGGGAGTAAGCCCCCTTGAACTTAAACGGGTGCTTTTGGTGGGGATCTGATCTGGCTCCTTTTGTTGCAAGGAGGTATTGTATCCTCTTCCCCTCCGACAGCAGGGAAAGTCCTTCCTCAGCAAGTTCATAGCGCAATGCTATCTTTACACACTACCGATTTTGCACCATTAAGGGTTTTTTCCATCTGATCTCTGTTCTTTCTGAAACAGGATAACGGGAACGGGCCAGCCTGGTTGTTGCCAACGCCATTTAATCGACCTGCAAACTTCTGTGAGTGCTATAAATCACTCATTTAGAGAAGCCCATGGCCTCTCCTTATTCATTTTTATTTATTTATTGCATTTATATCCTGCCTTTTTCCCTCTAAGGAACCCAAGGCAGCATACATAATCCTCCTCCTCTCCATTTTATCCTCACAACAACAACCCTGTGCGGTAGGTTGCACTGAGAGTCTGTGACTTCCCTTTTCTAAACAACAGTTAAAGATACGGCAGCCCTGTCCTCCTTTTCATATTGTCACCATAACTTATTGCCAAAGCTTCAATGCAGCTGGCATGCAGAGAGATTGGTTTGCCATTTAATAAACAAAAGGTACCATTTGCTGTTAGAAAGCAAAGCAGCCTTAATATTTTCTTTTTCATTCCATATGACAGGCAAAAGCACCAGAACCAAGATCGGCTCTAAAGATAAATTAGTGTGCCATCAACAATCAAAATGGTGGCCAACTGACATGAGCAAAAGCCAACTATGCCTCCTCTTAGTGGCCACATGTTTTAAAGTGGCCATGTGGCTTTACAGAAGACAGTCCTGTATTTCAATTTTCCCCAACCTGGTGCTCTCCAGATGTATTAAGCTACAAGATGGGAGTTGTCAATCTCCACATTTCAAAGATATTGGCCATGCCAACACATCTGGAGTGCCACTGGCCATGCAGGCTGGGAACTGATGGGAGTTGTAGTCCCATCATTAGGAGAAGAATCCTCTATTTGAAGAGCTACCTGCTCCAAATCTATTTTTAAAAAATAGTCAGTGGAGGCTGGTGGCTCCATTGTCAGTGGGACGGTGAATCTACTCCAGGTTTCAATCAGAACTCTTAAGGAACTATCCAAGAGGCTCAGACTGATCTTGGTAAGGAACTGCTGTGGGGCAGGGGGCAGTCAGGACTCTGCATTTTGAGACTGGGGCTTAGGCGTGATGGTTTCATGGTTCAGGCTTTGCTTTCTTGCTTGCTTTCGGTGCCACCAGGGTCTGCTTTGGCCAGCCTAGATGCTTAGGAATTTGGATCTTGTTTTCTTGCATAGGAGCTTTCGGGTGCGGTAGAGAAAAACAACCCTTTTGATATTTCTCTTCCAATTTCTTAATTTTTTTTTACTGTGCTCTGAAACAGGCTTTGCTGAACTCCTGCAGCGTCAGAACAAATGTTCCAGAATGTGTCAAGTGTTCCCCCCCCCCCCCGCTTGTGTCGTTTAGCAACATTGAGGTTCATAAGCTCTGCTGCTCTAACTCAATGTGCACCATCTGGAGGCAGACCCTTTTCTTCCTTCCCTGCGAGGGGCCTACCTGAATCACTCCACACCCCTGCACTTTCCATTCACCAAGCAACTTTTAAATTTTAATGTTTGATTTCAGGGAGAGGCTGTGATCCATAATACCCACAAAGCCTATAATCTGTGGGAATGCAACTCCCCACTTTTTTAAAAGAAGAGGCAGCAAGAAAGAGTGTTCTTTTGTGCAAACTACAATGAACTGCCAGTGATAATTCTGATGTCTGCGAAGCAAAGCAAAGCAAAGTGTGTTCCATGTACACTAACGGTCCTGACTTAACAAAGACAGTCCCCAATTTTCTGGCATCACTTCCCAACAAATGGCTGCTCTGATGTTTGGGACTGCCTTCTAAACATCTTTTCAGTTGTTGACCCCAAGTAGAGGTCTTCTGCACTGACTAGCAAAAGATGAGGCTATGACCACAATGACCCAGCGCATCCCACAAATTTGCAGGAACGCAGAAATATGTAACTTTCTCTTAGGGCTTTTCTATATGAAGTATTTATCAAGATCTCATCATTCCCTACTCACAATTGTTCACGGGTTCTTTAGATGATGTTATGAACCTCCAATTTTGCTTCTGTTTCCAAACAACACTTTCAGCTAGTTTTTTTTTAAGAACAGGGAAAATTGAGTGTTTTTTCTGAACGTGAAAGAAAACACTGTTTCCACTTGTGTATTTGTGCTATTCTGCTATACCAAAGTGCCACCTAAAGGTTATGTAATGGAAAAGCAGGAAAGGAAATGCTCATCATGTAGTGCTCAGATTTCAATTCTGTGACGAAACTGAAAGTAAATACAACAAATTAACATCCGGTTAAAATTTTCTGAAGTTTTCTATCACTCAGAGGTTCAGCGGGAGGGGGCAGGCATGGCTCTAATTTTGCCATCTTTAATATATGTAACCACTTGTTTTTATGAAAAGATAATACAATGCTCCAACTTCCTGTCCTACAGCTTGCTTCCATCAATACAAGATGAATGGTATTTAGTTCCCTGCCATGAATGGCACACTGTGTACCTTGGAATTCCTCCCTTTGAAAAACTGTACATGTTCAATTATTGTACTCATCGGCTGTGCCTAGCTTTATAGTTAAATTATTTTTATATTGTTGTATTTTGATATCTTAGCATTTGATACTATTGTATGCTGTATGATCATAGAAACATAGACTAGTGGAGTTGGAAGGGGCCTCTAAGGCCATTGAGTCCAACCTCCTGCTCAATGCAGGAATACACCTTAAAGTATACATGAAAGATGGATGCCCTGCTTCCTCTTGAAGGCCTCTAGTGTTGGAGAGCCCACAACCTCCCTAGGTCATGGGTTCCATTGTCATACTGCTCTAACAGTCAGGAAGTTTTTTCTGATGTCCATCCAGAATCCGGCTTCCTGTAACTTGAGCCCAGTATTCTGTGACCTGCACTCTGGGATGATGTTGTTCGGCACTTGGGGTTTCAATTCAGAGGGGAAAGTGGGATATAAATAAACAATGACTGCAACTGAAATGATTTTTGAAAATAAAATAAAAGAAAGTATAGGTTGGAAAGCTTGCCACTCACAAAAGCCCCCTCCACATGCATTTAAGGTAGATAATTCTGTATATCCGTGTGCAATTGCACTCACCATGCGTTCCTGTTAAGATGAGAGTCAAACAACCCAAGTAGCATGTAATACTTGTGTGTCAGTAACGATGAGTAAATGCTGTCCTTGTTACCCACAGAATGGATGGACTCAGTGCAAGTCCTGCTTTGAGTCAAATTTGCGTTTCCTGCGTGTGTGTGTGTGTGTTGTGAGTGTCAAGGGTTTGTTTGTTTATTTATTTATTTGTTGCTTCACGTTTTTTGTGTGAGGCCCACATCAGCACATCTTGTGTCATCTTGTGGGATGCTGTCCTTAGAACTGGTTTCTAGGCAACACAGAGCTTGTGGTCCTTGGCCTCAAATGGCCATGCTAGGCCGCATCCAGAGCTCGTGTGGCGGGGCTGCCAAATAATCTGGTGTGGGCTGACAGGTAACCTAGGGAAAGTTGCCACATCTGTCTTTGGGAAGGCTAAATCTTCTTCTTGTTGCCTGCCTCTGGACGAGTGAAAAAAGAGCCTTGCTTAAAATCAGCAGCAGCAGTGACTGCCAGCCAAAGTGTTCTAGGGTTGTCTGCTTTTTTCCCCCCTGAAGGGGTTGCTAATGGTTTCAACTAAGGTTGTGCATGGACCCCTCTACTTGCTACAGAGACTGATTTGGAGTTTCCAAATCAGCTCTGTCTGCCTTGGGCTGGTTCTGTCCCTCTCCAGATCGAAATTCAGATGTTCGAATTATTTAGACATCTGATGGGCCGAACAGACGACTGGTGCCCGACTTTCCTGGGCACCCACAGAGCCCCCTGCTCCTTACCTGGACCCGCCATGAGCACTCGCAGCCATCTGGGCAACTCACTTGAAGTAGCGTGGACAACTGCGGGTCTTCACAACAGGTAAGGAAAAGGGGGCTCACACGGCGAGGGAGCCTGGATCCATCTCAAGTGCTCTGAAATACTTCTGACCCGATCCAACCCATCTCGGCCTGGAGCCAACCCACTTTGGTTCTGGACCAATTCAGGCCAAATCGTCTCATTTTGACTCAGAATTCAGATCCAGAGCCAAAGTGCGCAGCCCTAGTTTCAACAACAGCTCCATGGAGAGTGAAGAATGATATGGAGTGCTGCACCTACTGAATTACTGCCTTTTAAAAATGCAACTTTTAAAGGTGCAGAAAAAGTGGGCGACTCTGCCACATTCTCAATCAGGAACTAGATCACAGAATAACCACTGAACTGAGGGTGTCCCCATCCCGAATTAGCTGTAATTAGTGGCCCAAATGAATTGCCTGCCACCATGAATAGCTGTGCCCTTGATCTGTTCCAGAAGCAGCAATCACTATGACAACCAGTCCCACCCTTTAGTTTCATAACTCCTTTTGATCTGCACCCTTGTTGCCACCAGAGAGCTCAGAAGGTCTGTTGATAGATTAACAGAATGGGCTGTAATTGGGCTTTTGTCTTATTCCTCCTCCCCTCTAATGAGGGTGCTAATGAGGGTGCTAATGATACCTGCTCAGCCAGTTGTAGGCTTTGTGACTTTTCTAGGGACTCTGTCAGGGGAGTGGTGAGTCAAGGATGTAAACAGAGGCCTGCTTGTGAACTTAGAAAGACCAGGCCTTGAAGTCATAGAACAAGGGACCGCTAAAGCCAACTAGTCCAACCCCCTGCTCAATGCAGGGATCCACCTTCAAGCATCCCTGACAGATGGCTGTCCAGCTGCCTTTTGAAGACCTCTAATGTGGGAGAGCCCACCACCTCCCTAGATCATTGATTCCATTGTCGTATTGCTTTAACAGTCAGGAAGTTTTCCAGTCCTGGCTCAGGAATGAGGATACTCAAAAAGGACAGCTGAGCACGGTGCAAGAGGAGCTGAGGCCAATTAATGTAGTTCCAGGAAGAGCATTTTTGGCCTCTGATCCAGAAAGGTGGAGGTGAAAGAGTAATAAACCTCATGTGCTTCATGCCGCATGGCTGAGCCAGCCCTTTCCTAAGCAATGACACAGTATAAAATGTACAGGGGAGCAATTTGCACACATGGAATGGGTTCTCTGGCTGCACACTAAATTTCTCCACACAAAGTTCTAATCTAGCGCAAGTTGTTTACGTGAGGGAAACATCTGCCCCATCTGTGGCTCTATGGCTTGTGACCAGGGGGATGAACCTCAGAGTCCTGGATTCAAATCCAACGCCTGTGATATATCACACACACAAGCTCACATCTTTGTATTCCACATTAAATTATCTGGAACTGCAGTCCTATAACCCACAGCTTTTTGATTTAAAAAAAAAATGGGCAGGGGGTGTGTGGTTGTTGTTTTTCTGGTGACCTTTAATAGCTGTTATTTTGTCCAGTAGCCTTACACTTTAAACACTGTGAATCTAAATGGCTGTAAATGTCCAATGAAGTCAAGTGAAGGCAGGCAGGGTCAAGTTATATCAAGCAGGTAAAGCTCCCTCATGCAGAGGACCAGGCAAAAATAGGACCTTGGACAGCTCCCAGTGTTTCCTACTAAATAGCGAAGTTAAGGGAAGATGTTGTCCCAGCAATGAATCAAAGCCAATGGAAGCCTTATGTAGGCTGACAAGACCTGTCGTGTGGGTTGGCTCCACCTCCCTGGAGGAACTGGCCAGATTGTTAAAGGGTCCTCACCTGATTTTTCAGCGTCTGACTTCTTCAAAGCTGTGGAGATGAAGGGACTGTAAGGGACGCATCCTCTCCGTCCGAGCATGATGGCAGAGTTCTGTCCTCTAGCTAAAAAAAGGGCCCATATAAGGTACCAACTGTTCCTGAGGAAGCAGGCTGAATCTCATCCTCATCAGAGTCCTCTACCGTTCACTTTAAAGTTCTAGAGTTGGAGGTGATGGCATGCCAGCTGCAGGTTTGGGAGGGCCCTTGGGCAAGGTACCTTCCATGAGCCCCCTTCCTCAGGAAGTCCACCTTCTCATTGCCATGGTTGCCAGTTCCTCCTCCTCTTTCTCATCACTGCTTCTTGCTTGCTTGACAGGCAGAAAGCCAGGAAACAAGGAGGCTGTGACAACCGCTACTTCTCCTTCTCACCCCCACCATTGTCCAGGCCCAAGTGAGAGGCAGGTGGATGTTGGTTGCAATGTTGAGGAGGAGGTGGAGTAAGTCCAGGGGGCTCTTGGCAATTGCCCAACGATACCTATCCCTTGGCACAGTTTGGGATCCACTGCTGAGCCCCATCTGGATGCCAGCCCATAGACAAATGGGGCAAATGGGTCAGGTCCCGGGGACACCAGGAAGGAAACAGAGGGGTGAGAAGGGAAGAAATTATTTCCTCCAAGAAGGTGGTAAAAGGAGGCAAGAATGCGCAGACCCCACATGGTTAAGGTCCTAGGAAAGGAATAATTGGATCTGTGTGGCTCTCAGCCCCCGAACCCCATTCTTTAAAAGCTAGGCAGGAGGGGAATTCCTGGTGGTGAAGGGGAAAGAAATGCCAGGATTAAAATACCCCCAAATGTCTGGCAGGAAAGAAAGGGGGGTCTCAAGGGGTGTGTGTCTCTGTTTGAGGCAGGGAGCAGTCCTGTGGGTGGAGGGAAGTTGGTGGAGAAAGTGATTACGGGGTCTTGATTATGCCTACCATTAACTCTGGCCCCTGACTGATTTTTTTTTTGTACAACACCATAGGAAAAAGTTTTCCCACCGCTGCTATTAATGTTCTTATATCACCTCTCCCTTTTCCCCACCAGTTTTACAAATCATTAGAGGCCTTCAAGAGGTAGCTGAACAGCCATCTGCCAGGGATGCTTTACGGCAGATCCCTGCATTGAGCAGGGGGTTGGACTCCATGGCCTTGTAGGCCCCTTCCAACTCTACTATTCTATGATTCTATGATTCTAAGTCAGCCTCCCTTAATGAGGCAATATTTGGGCAAAATTCCTAAAAGAAGGGTTGTCCTTTGCCCCCATGACTGCCAAAGCACCAAAGGGCAGGTAGAGGGAAAGAGAGGTCAGTTTGTGTGTGGGCATGGTGGTTTTCATCCCTCCCCTCTTCAAATGAGCTGTCAGCAAAGCTAGTTACAGCAAAACTTTCTTTTCTTTATTTTAAAAGTTGGCAGGTATGTACGGATCTTCTTTGACCTGCAGGAACACGGACTTCTGCAGAAGGCTCATTCACCTGTGTTTAGCGACCCGAATGGCAAGAATTCTTAGCATGCCACTGGAATGCCATTGCAAGCCTCCCACCCACCCCCATCTCCATTTCTAGGAATGCAGAACTGCCTCTCGCTCAGACAAACCCTTGACACAAGCGACAGGCATCGGAGGGGGAGGGCTAAGAAAAAGAGAGAGAAAACAAGAAATCTGGGTTTTCGTTTCAAGCTGTTTTCCAGAAAAGCAAGGGCAAAGCTGTGTATCTTCCCCACCCACCTCCTCCTTAGCTGTGTGCTTTGTTTTGTTTTGTTTTGTTTAAGACAGCTTTCCTCGACCATCAGCCATAATGGGTGGGGATACTTGGACTTGTAGTCCAAAACTTTGAGAGGATGCTGGGTTGGGGCCTGGCTGGGGCCAAACCAATTTAAGAGCTAGTGTTAAAACTACTGCTTTAACTAGAGATGTACAGATTTTGCTAAAGACTTTCCATCTGTGTATTGCAGATTTTCAAGTATCTTTCGTTCCATCGTCCGCTTATTGACAGAATCAGGTTTTTTTCTATGAGGTTTTAGTTTGTTTGCAAATGTGCACTTGAGCAAATCCCCCCCAAAGTAAAACCTGTCTGCACATCCACAGAATCAATGCAACTCAGAAAAAGACAGTCCATTGCAGACCCCACAAGTCGGATTCATAAAAATTGGAACTCACTTGAATCCATTGAGGATTTATCTGACTTCCCTACTTTTAATAGGACTGCCTGTTTTTATGGATTAATTTAGGGTGACCATATGGAAATGAGGACGGGCCTCTTGTAACTTTAACAGTTGCATGGAAAAGGGAATTTCAGCAGGTGTCATTTCTGTGCATGCAGCACCTGGTGAAATTCCCTCTTCATCACAACAGTTCAAGCTTCAGGAGCCCTGCCATCTTGACCAGATACAAAAGAGGGCAGGTCTCCTACAGCTTTAACTGTTGTGATGAAGAGGGAATTTCACCAGGTGCTGCATGCATGTGCTTACTTCTCCCCCACCAAAATAACATACACTCTCAATTTTAGTTGCATCTGGATTAGGCCTATAGGATTTTAAAATAATGGCTGAGGAGAAGTGCAGCAACTAATAGGAAGGAACCGGAAATAGACAGACAGACAGACAGACACACACACACACACACACACACAGCAGTTAAACATAGCAAAGGATTGATTTCTATTGGGGGGATGTTCTGAATCCTTTTTAAAAGTCACCTTTACTGTTGTATAAACAATGTGTAAATATAATGGATCACTAGTCTGGGTAAACACCAGGCAGTTAATGGACTCAAAGATCTTTAAACAGCCTGCAGTTCCAGTACCTACAGGAGACAGGGCTCATGTAACTTTAACATAGGCTGACCAGATAAAATCCAGGTCAGGGCTCGTGTAACTTTAACAGTTGTAGAGAAAAGGGTATTTCAGCCAGTGTCATTTGTATGCAATTAGTTCCTGGTGAAATTCCCTCTTCATCACAACAGTTAAAGGTGCAGGCACTATACTCGAGTGACCATATACAAAAGAAGGCAGGGCCCCTGCAACTTTAACAGTTGTGATGAAGAGGGAATTTCACCAGGAACTAATTGCATACAAATGACACTGGCTGAAATTCCCTTTGCTCTACAACTGTTAAAGTTATATAAGCCCTGACCTGGATTTTATCTGGTCACCCTACTTTAACAGTTGTAGAGAAAAGGGAATTTCAGCCAGTGTCATTTGTATGCAATTAGTTCCTGGTGAAATTCCCTCTTCATCACAACTGTTAAAGTTGCAGGCACTATACTAGAATGACCATATACAAAAGAAGGCAGGGCCCCTGCAACTTTAACTGTTGTGATAAAGAGGGAATTTCACCAGGAACTAATTGCATACAAATGACACTGGCTGAAATTCCCTTTTCTCTACAACTGTTAAAGTTAAATGAGCCCTGTCCTCCTTTTCATATGGTCAGCCTAGCATATGGGATCCAATTTGGATTGTCCAAGTGTCCCACCCTTCTGTCAGCTGAAACTGTGCTGGGAGAGGCAATGTGCACTGTTGGACCTTCACTTGTTCCAATACACTATGTCATGCCAGTGGCATGCAGGCTGAGGTATAACTTTCTAGCTGAAGCTGATGATGACAGTGATAAGGCATTTGTCCTTTCGAGGCAGTCTGCCAAGTGAAACTTTCTGCCCTCTTGCTTTGCTCCCTGGGGGATCTGTGGTCACCAGGAATGGCTCATTCTTGCCAACCACTCCTTGATCCCCTTTTTTCATTTGCACAATATTTTGGAATGTTCTTTTGCAATTGCCCTTGGGGGGGGGGGAATTCCTCAGAGACCAAGTCCCTGTTGGTCCTGTTTTATAGGCTAAGAGAGAGTGATATGATCGAGGTGACAACGATTGGATTTTGAGTATGGTTTACTTTTTAGGGGCATGAACCTCTGTTTTTCCTCTGGCGCTGCTGTAAGCAGGAAATCAGAAGCATCAGATTCCACTTTTAAGCAAACCAAAGTTTCCCATTAAGTCCCAACTCCGGCTAGTTAAACTGTGGTTTGTTAACAAGCCAGAATCATAAACCATGGTTTGATCGTGGTTTGTTGAAAAATTCACATTGCAAATTTACCCAATTTCACATATTCCAAACCACAATATGGACCAAAACTCAGTTACCTTTGAAAATGTGCACTGCTCTAAATTTTATAATGGTGTTCTCCATTATAAAAAGCCTGGTAAGGGTGTGGTTTTTTCCTTAATTTGAGAGATGCTGTAAGTCCAGCTAACGAGTTCAGAGGTGAAATTGAAACAGGGACTTTTTGAATCTTAGGGTGCCATCACACCAGCATTTTATTGCACTCTCGTCATGCCTGGTTTGACATTTTGCAGTGTGGCACTCACTTGACGTTGTGCCTGTCCTGCAGTCACCCCACCTCTTCCCCTCTATTTTCCACGTTTTCCTAGAGTGGGGAAAGTCTGGTGATTTCGTACACACAGGATTAACCCGCCCTTCCATCCCCATGTATTGCCATCCTTGCGCTATGTCCTTTGTGGGACGGGGTGCTTTGAAGAGAGGACTCCAGCACACCGTGTTGAATGAACGGGCTTGTGCTGAGTCGGTTGAATGGACTTTCACTGCTCCAACCCCACCCTCATTGCGTACAGAAACGGCACCCAGCCGATGAAATGTTAAATCAGTAAAATGCTAAACAACAAAGCTAGAGCGAGGGAAGGCGTCCACTTCCATCACAATGTTACAACCAATGAACTGAAGGGGGAAGGAGAAGGGGCAGGGTGGAGTGGGAGAGGAACAAGCGAAAGGAGGTTTCACCGATACCACAAGTCCACATGAAAGGGACCATTAGCTTGACACGTTAATAAAACAGAGGTGGAAATCATGGAGGCAAACCAGAGGAAAAAGTAGCTGTGATGGAGCCCTTAGCTGTCAACATCTTAACACATCCCTTCCCCAGAGAGGAAGAGGCTCCTGTTCCTTTCGATAATTGCATGGGATTTTGTGCATATCGCTACCCCAAGCTTGTCATCTTACAGGGTTGAGAGAAGCTGCAACTTCCAGGACAGCACTGAATGGTCCAGAGACTTGCTGTCCTCAGTGGTATCTGTCCACCCTGGTCCCACTGGCTTTGTGTCTCCACAATGATTAAAGTTTCACCTGCTACATTTCTAGTAAACAGCTACTACAATGCTAATATCTGCAAACTGTGTGTGTGTGTGTGTGTGTGTGTGTGTGTGTGTGAAAGCCCCTACAATTGACAACTGGAGTATTAAATTATGGGAAATATATACATGGTCAAGTTAACCAACATAGTAAGAGCTAGAGAGGGAAGACAACAAAATAATAGACAGAACAATTCATACGGACAAGACAATACCTTGCAATCAACCAGGCATAAAAGTTATAGACCAAAAAAACCCACACACTTACCTCATTGCCCTAGCAATACTTAATGACAAAAAGGTTGTAGAAAAGGAAGAGGAAAAGAGAGAGACAAATATACACCACTGGCTATGGGAGTTAAAGGACTATGGCAACAGGAAAAGGTCACAATTACTCTGTTAGTCACATCAATCACCGGCATCATATAAAAAACTATACAGCAAGCCTTCAGAAACTGGGCCTACTAAAATACATCCACACCAACTTCCAGAAAGCAGTCATAATTAAAACATGCTCAATCGCCAGGAAATTCCTGAATCAGTAAAAGACAGCATGATTTGGCAAAGCCTGTCATCTCTGTCTAGAAATACCGCCATGAGCGAGAAAAGAGACAACGACAACAACAATAATCATGATGTTTCACCTGCTACGTTTCTAGTAAAGGAACAGGAGCCCTGCCAGGAAGACACTCAAGTGTGTGTGTGTGTGTGTGTGTGTGTGTGTGTGTGAGAGAGAGAGAGAGAGAGAGAGAGAGAGACTGTGACTCAGAGGAGAATTGTCTGCCATTCTTACCCAATGCAGGTTCTGATCAGAAATAAACAAAACCTAGGACCTCATTTGCGATCGGCTCAATCCTTTCCCAGCCAACAAGTCAAGGGGAAGGAGGAAGGGAGGGGCTTCAGCAGGAGGGGGGATTGTTCTGGCTCCTTTCCCAGCTGTGCCAGTTGGGATATATACAGCTGGACATGCTAAGCCCCTGTCCTACATCCTAATAAGAGAGATTTGACAGAGCACCCTGACGCTGAGCTCACACTGCTGACCAGTGCGACTTCCCATGAAATGTCACCACGTAATTGATGAAGATTCCCAGCATCTGCTGCGAAAGGCAACATGAAGCAAAAAGCCACAGCACAACGGTGGTCCCTTGCTGTCCTCTATGCCAGGAACAGCCTCCCAGGATGCCTGAGTGACGCCACCTCTCGTACTTCCTTCAAATCCCTCCTCAAAACCCACCTTTTCCCTAACACTCTTGGCACAATCCCTTAGGAACAAAGCGGTTCCAGACGGAAGGCTCTCAGCACTGCCCCTTATGCAGCTTTTGTATTGTTTCCTCTGGGTTTTCCTCTCTCTTTCTTACTGGCAGAAGAAAAGATGGAAGAGGTCTTAGGAAAGCACAAGGTGGACTGCAAATGGAAGATGACATCATGCGGCCACCACCCACCCCAGAAGTCTGTGAATGAGGCCAGGCCATTGCGCAATAAACTGGAAACACACAATGTCCCAACACAAGCAACGGAGACAGCACTGCATATCGCTTCCTAGACTAGTATTAAGAACATAACAGAAGAACATCAGAAGAGCCAATGCTGGATCAGACCGAGGGTCCATCTAGTCCAGCACTCTGTTCACACAGTGGCCAACCAGCCGTTGACCAGGGACCCACAAGCAGGACACAAGTGCAACAGCACCTTCCCACCCATGTTCCCAAACAATTGGTATTCAGAGACATGCTGTCTTGAAGATGGAAGTACATAAGGACATAAAAACATAAAAAGAGTCCTGCTGGATCAGACCAAGAGTCTATCTAGTTCAGCAATCTGTTCACACAGTGGCCAAACGGCTGTTGACCAGGAACCAACAAGCAGGATAGGAGTACAACAGCACCCTCCCACCCATGTTCCCCAGCAACTAGTGTACATAGGCCTACTACTGCCTCTGATACCTGAGGTGGCACAGGGCCATCAGGACTAGTAGCCATGGATCGCTTTCTCCTCCAGGAATTTATCCAACCCTCTTTTAAAGCCATCTAAATTGGTGGCTGTCACCACATCTTGTGACAGTGAATTCCATAGTTAAATGTGATGTGTGAAGAAGTCCTTCCTTTCCTGTCCTGAATCTCCCACCCATCACCTTCATGGGATGACCCCTTTGGGTTCTAGTATTATGAGAGGGGGAGAAAAATGTCTCTCTCTCCACATTCTCCACACTAGGCATACTTTTGTACACCTCTATCACGACTCCCCTCAGACTCCTTTTTTCCAAGTTGAACAACCCCAGCTGCTGTAACTTTCCCTCAGAGGGGAGATGCTGTATTTCAGCCTCCCCTCCTTCTGTTGTTTTCCTTGTGTCATGTTTAAAACTCCTCAGGGGGACGGGGGGAGGGGCTGCCCTCTCCTACTCTGTGAAGTGCCATGTAGATTGATGGCAGTAAATAAAACTTACACACATCAAAATACACCCCAGGTTAAATTTTTTCTTATTCCATCAGTCCATGCACAAAGATGGCTGTTTAAAAAGAAAAGAAAACAAGGTTTCTAGATTTCAAGGAGAAGGGTTCTAGCTTGACCTTCTTCCTAACAGGCTATTTCTCTATGCATGGGAGATCATTCTTTCTAGGGCTGTGTGCACAGCGTCCCCACCCCCCATTCACCTCGGAAGCCAATTCGGAGCTTCTGGATCGGTCCCGATTTGACTTGGGGTGCTTTGGGCCCGGGTTGACTCACTTTGGTTCTGGATCCGAAGCAAGATCCAGACACCCCAAAGCTGTGTGTCTTCAATGAGAGCTGCCATTTTAAAGGAAGATGGGGGCTGTTTTGTTTCCTACATCAAAGGTCACAAATCACAGCAACCATAAAGGGCCATTTCTGTAATTTGTGACCTTAGATGTAGGAAACTAAAGAGCTCCCATCCTCTTTTAAAATGGCAGCCATCATCAAGAATGCACAGCTTCAGGATGGCTCAAGTAAGGCCTGTGGGCAGGTGGGAGCAGCGGCTTAGAAGCACTCAGAAGCACTCAGGAGCACTTCAGGCCTGGCCCAATCTGGTGCCTCTCCAGATTCGGCTTGAAGCGGGCCACTTTGGTCCAGATTCGGGGTATGGCCCTGAGGCAGTACACTGCCCTAGTTCTTTCTTTCTTTTACTCATTCATTCATGCAAGCTGCCAACCCCAGGTTTTATCATCTCAGTGAGAACTAAGTTGGGTGTATCACCAGTATAATACTGTCCCAAGGGATTTGATTCAGAGAGAAGTTTAAGAGTGGTCATTTGGCTTTTATGATAGAATGAATGAATAAATGAATGAATGGGAGAACATGCAGCATCCGCTCACAGCCTCAACAACATGCCCAGCATCTGCTGGCTTAGTGTGTACCATCCGAGCATATCCGTAGCACCCCCACTCTTGGGGTGAGCCATTTCCTTTGCAGGGAGGTCCTCCGGGGTGACGGAATTGTGTTAGAACACATGCAGAGCCCGGGAAGAAACATTTTCACCCAGCGGGGCTGGAAGGGAACAGAACATGACCGTTGTATTGAGTTAACCAGGAGGAGTAACGCAATAAGGAGGTCACTGTAGGAAGCGAAGCAAGTGTAGCTCTCTTGCTGTCGTCTGCCAGGTATCCGGCAGCTGTGGCTGAGTAAGGACAAGGCTGAGGGTCGGACAAGCTTCATTGAAGGCAGAGTACATTGTTATGTCACGTGTCGATGTGGGAGATGCACGCCTGTATCCTGGCCCAGCCAGGCTGACTACCTGTTCCCATCAGTGATCTTTGATTTGATGTAAAGTCTGCAACAATCCTGGATTGCATATAATGACTAACCATGACTTAATCAATTAATCATGGTTTGTTGAATCATGGTTTGTTGTTATGTGCAAGCCCGGAACTACAGGCTTGCACATAACAACCCACAAAGAGAACCTATGGCTTGTTATTGGGTTGTGCACATGCATTGTTTAAACCATAGCTTGTCATTACATGCAGGCCCAGCATCGTGGGTTGTTCATAGGTTTTTTCGCCAGGTTACAGAGGCAGCGGACAGGAGCAGACAAAAAAACAGTGCCACAAAGGCAATTAGGATCCAGGGAGGGAGTGGGTGAAGGAGGAGGGAAATGAACAACCCAGCGATTGAGAAAACAAACTACTGTTTATTCAATTGTCTGCCAGACAAACCCTGAATAGGGCAACACACCATAGTTTAAATAAACCATGGGTTAGTGTTACATGCAAACTAGGCCAATATGGTAATAATAAACCCCCAGTTACTGGCAAGTATACCCTCATCTGATCCTCCTCCCTCTCTTTCCCTGGCCACCACAATCCTACAAAGAGTCGTAGAGTTGGAAGGGAAGGCAAAGCTCATCTAGTCCAGCAGATGAAGGAAATCTACTAATACAACATCTTTATAGATGGCGTCCAGTCTCTGATATAAAAACTCTAATGAAGAAGAGTCCACCATCTTCCAAAAGTAGTCGGTGCCTGCTATACTCAGGATGCTCTTCCTAATGTTTACCTGAAATACTGTTCCTTGAAATTTGAACCTTTTGGTTCAGGTCCTACCCTGTGGAGCAACCGAGAACAATTTTCTGCCAAATCCGTGACAGGGAGTTGGACTCAATGGCCTTATAGGCCCTTTCCAACTCTACTATTCCATGATTCTATGTGAAGATGGCTATTATATTGCTTCTTAATTGTCTCTTCTTTGGGATAAAGTTATCCAAATCCTTCAACCTGTCCTCAGAGGACCTCACCTCCAAGATGTTGACCACCTTTGCCCAGCTTGTCAATAAATGTTTTAAATGGCAGTGCCCGACACTGGACAAAAGGCTCCGGCTGAAGTCTGATCAAAGCTGAACAGAGGGGCACTATTGAGTTGGAGTAGTTTATTATGCCCAATAGCTGGAATATTATTGCAAAGAGAGAGGAAATTCTTCCCTATTTTATCCACCATTTTTTGCCGATACATTTCTTCACTAATCTGTGGTGCTGCCAGCTCCTAAAGATTTTGGTTACCCTTTTCAGCCAGAAGAAGCCAGATCTGTTTTTAGTGAGCAACAATTTATGTATGACTACTTCTGCAATTTGGGGCTTACGGAGCGCAAGGGGAGCAGAGATATAAAAGAGGCAAGGATGGTTATGAAATGAGAAAGGAAATGAGTTCCATTCGCTGGATGTAACCTGGCTTCACCAAGGCTGTTTGTGTGTTCTTATTATGCCATCTGTGGCTGGAAATGAAATCTGTTTTTGGAACCATACAATAAAAACCTGAACTCCAGGGCCAGCGATAACAAGTGATGTTACCCAGAGTGATGGCGGAATGTAACAGGAGTGGAATTTTCCTGCCTGTATCAATCGAAGGGAAGGGGAATATGAATTAACCAAAGAGGAAATTAGATTTGTCAGATGTTTGGGGGCTTAATAAACTGTTTGGTCTCTGCTTACCTGGAGTGACCTGTATGGCAGACTTGCTCTCTACAAATGCTTTCGTATTCTTCCTCTTTCCCTCCCAGACCAGCTTAATTTGGGTGATGCATTCAGTGATCCTAGAACCTGGCTGCAAACATCGTAGCTGAGAGGTAAAAAGCACATGCTGTGAATGCAAAAACTCAGGTGTGATGCATGGCCTTCCCAGTTTTCCCGGCCTTCCCGGTTAAAAGCAGGGCTGAGGAAAACTTTGGAGGGCAACTACCAATCAGAGAAGATGGTGATATGGAGCTAAATATTGAGCCAATGTAAAGCTGGGGGGAAGGGCCCCTTTCCAAAGAATGGCTTGAGCCCACCCACCCCCAACAAAAGGAATCTGGAATTGAGTAGTGGGGGTCAAAAGAGGTCTAGCAGGTACATTGGAGGGTCTCGGCAGGTGAAGGTGCATCCATGGGTGCCATGTTGCTGGTCCCTGAGTTACAGTGTTGGCCTGGGAATAGTGAGACCATGGTTCAAATCCCCACTCGGCCATGAAGTTCACTGGGTGACTTTGGGCCAGTCACTGGCTCTCAGTCTAATTTACTTCACAGGGTTGTTGAGAGGATAAAATGGAAAGGAGAAGGTGGATCATGTACACCGCCGTCGGCTCCCTGGAGGAAAAGACAGGATATAAATGTAACAAATAGAAAATCGATCAATTAATCAATCAATGAGCCAGTGGTCTGATACTGTCCCAGCACCACTGCTGAAGAAATATTCAGCTGCCAGCCCAGTTGACTTTTGTACTTAGAACGGGGTGGGCGCCATCTTGTTCTTCTTGGGGCATCCTCGCTTGAGAGCCATGGATTCAGACGGATGAGGAGGGGTTGTCTTTTCTTCCCAGAGGGTCCTGTGATCCTGTTTCACAGACAGCAGTTACCGAGGTCAGCAGGGCAAATGCCAGCCCCGAAGGGGCAACAGCCATTGGCTGCCATCTGTCATCACCAGGCCTCCTGCAAAATGGAGCGGTGATGTCTCAAATGTTACAGCTGCCCCGGAGGCCATGGCAAAGGGGAATTCTATCCCTCCATGGCAGGACTAGTGTGGGATTATGGGAATGGAGGTGGATTTTTGTGGGTCATTGGAAATAGCATTCGCAGTTCAAGGTTTCACATGCCTGAAGAAAAGTGTGCCTGTTGAATTCTTGCTTGCAACAGCAAACAGAGAAGGGACAAGCAGTCGTTCTTGGCAGAGAGAGAGAGAGAGAGAGAGAGAGAGAGAGAGAGAGAGAGAGAGTTTGCGTAGGCTGACCATATGAAAAGGAGGACAGGGCTCATGTAACTTTAAAAGTTGTAGAGAAAAGGGAATTTCAGCACCTGTCATTTTTATGCAATCAGCACCTGGTGAAATTCCCTCTTCATCACAACAGTTAAAGGTGCAGGGGCCCTGCCTTCTTTTGTATGTGGTCACTCTAGTATAGTGCCTGCAACTTTAACAGTTGTGATGAAGAGGGAATTTCACCAGGGACTAATTGCATACAAATGACACTGGCTGAAATTCCCTTTTCTCTACAACTGTTAAAGTTACATGAGCCCTGTCCTCCTTTTCATATGGTCAGCCTAAGTTTGCGGTTTAAGGAATTATTCCCTCACGGCCTCACCCCAAGGGCAGTGACTTTTCCCATGGTCGTTCCGGCCCAAATATTGCTAAAAATCATTCTGTATTTGTCATAATCATCTTCAAACATACTGGGTGATTCTTTCTTCAGTTACTCTCTCTTTTTTTCTGGTTTGCCTCTCCTCACCTTCACCCTCTTTCTTCTTCTGTCCTCAACTCACTTGTTTGTGTCTGCACCTCGTTTTCACCACCTTTCATCCTTCCTTATGCTCCCCCCCACACACACACCCCTTGGCTTCCATTTCCTTATCAGGTCAGTTAAGGAAAGGCTTTTTATTCAAATTTGGTCTCCTTTGTCAGGCCAAACTACAGGCAATGGATGCTACTAGTTCATAGATAAAATGTTTGTTTTTAAAGTGTTCAAAGCTGCATGGGTTCCCCAGGATTTGGATTGGGGCGGAAGCCAGGCCATTTGGCCCTCTGCAATAGCATTTTCCCAACTAAAACCAAATCAAAGATTAAGGGGAGACTTGATAGCACTCTTCAAATACTTCAAAGGTTGTCACACAGAGGAGGGCCAGGATCTCTTCTCGATCATAGAATCATAGTATAGCAGAGTTGGAAGGGGCCCATAAGGCCATCAAGTCCAACCCCCTGCTCAATGCAGGAATCCACCTTAAAGCATCCCTGACAGATGGCTGTCCAGATGCATCTTGAAGACCTCTACTGTGGGAGAGCTCACCACCTCCCTAGGTCATGGGTTCAATTGTCGTACTTCTCTAACAGTCAGGAAGTTTTTCCTGATGCCCAGCCGGAATCTGGCTTTCTGTAACTTGAGCTCCTTATTCCGCATCCTACACTCTGGGTTGATGGAGAAGAGATCCTTGCCCTCCTCTGTGTGACAACCTTTCAAGTATTTGAAGAGTGCTATCAGGTCTCCCCTCAGTCTTCTTTTCTCCAGGCTAAACATGCCAAGTTATTTCGGTCTCTCCTCATAGAGTAGGCTGACCATATGAAAAGGAGGACAGGGCTCATGTAACTATAACAGTTGTAGAGAAAAGGGAATTTCAGCCAGTATCATTTGTATGCAATTAGTTCCTGATGAAATTCCCTCTTCATCACAACATTTAAAGTTGCAGGGGCCCTGCCTTCTTTTGTATGTGGTCACTCTAGTATAGTGCCTGCAACTTTAACTGTTGTGATGAAGAGGGAATTTCACCAGGAACTAATTGCATACAAATGACACTGGCTGAAATTCCCTTTTCTCTACAACTATTAAAGTTACATGAGCCCTGTCCTCCTTTTCATATGGTCAGCCTATCTTAGAGCTTTGTCTCCAGACCCCTGATCATCCTCATTGTACTTCTCTGAACACGCTCCAGCTTGTCTGCATCCTTCTTAAAGTGGGGTGCCCAGAACTGGACGCAATACTCAAGATGAGGCCTAACCAGTGCCGAATAGAGGGGAACCAGTACCTCATGCGATTTGGAAGCTATACTTCTATTAATGCAGCCCAAAATAGCATTTGCTTTTTTTGCAGCCACATCACACTGTTGGCTCATATTCAGCTTGTGATCTACAACAATTCCAAGATCCTTCTTGCTTATTGTATTGCTGAGCCAAGTATCCCCCATCTTGTAACTGTGCATTTGGTTTCTTTTTCCTAAGTGTAGAACTTGGCATTTATCCCTATTAAATTTCATTCTTTTGTTTTCAGCCCAGTGCTCCAGTCTATCAAGATCACTTTGAAGTTTGTTTCTGTCTTTCACGGTATTAGTGATCCCACCCAATTTTGTGTCATTTGCAAATTTGATAAATTTGATAAATTCATCTAAATCATTAATAAAAATGTTGAAAAGCGCTGAGCCCAGGACTGGGCCCTGCGGTACCCCTCTCATTACCTCCCCCCAGTGTGAAAAGGTACCATTGATAAGCACATTATGGCTCAGTTCGGACGACATATTAAGCAATGCAGGGGGTTAATAGCGTACTGACCAGGAGTTAAGAAGGCGGAGCTCTCCACACGACATGCTGCAGCCGGCGCTGCTCGGCAGTGGCAAACGCACTGGCTGCAAATAACATACGTGGCCATAATAGACAGTCCACCCGCCATTTTGCCCACCCAGCAACCTCCGCGAGTCCTCCCAGAGGTATCCCAGCACACACTGTGGATCAAAATTGATGGGCGCCACCATTGAAGCTGCTGGAGGACACGCCTCTCAAACCCCATTGGACGCTCACAGGCAATGGGCGGGACATACTAGCCCCGGCCGGAGAAGCAGGCAGGAGGAGAGGCTACACCGACACAGCGCCCGCCCCCCGCCACCACCACAGCACCCCAACCACATGCCAGACAGCCCGTCCCAGGGTTTGAGCCGTGGCCACCCTACACGGGAGGAGGGACAGCCGCGAGGGCAACCCACATACCCGAGCCCCCATCCATAACAAACCCCCCCCACGGACAACCACAAGCACACACAGGAATGAAGGCAAGAGAGGGGGAAAGTGGAACAACATTATTCAGCGGGGACTATAAAATTGGTTACATGGGCACAAGGCCACTGCAAAGCAAGGGCAGAGTCAACGGGAAGGCCAGGCAGCCCCAGGATGAGAGAAGGTGACCGGGAAGGCACAGCGGTGAAGAGGGCACAGCAGGGCTGGCATCTCCGAGCAGCAAGCGCCGGAAAGGGACGAAGGGAAGACGGAGAGGGGCGCCATGCCAGGAAGCGACTGTAGTCCACAGAATGGGACCCACAGCCCCAGGTCACACGGGGTGGGGGTAGTGCCGCCAGATCCAGACACTGATGCTCTCACGCACCCGGGAAGCCTCCAAATGGGCGCGCCGCTCCCCAATGGGATTCACAGGACCGGGCAACAGCACAACGGCACGCCCGTCAACAGCGATGGCATCCTCGTCCTCGCCCACCCGGGGCAGGTCAGGGTGCTCAGCCAGTAACACGTCCCCACGGGACTCGCAGATGTTATGCAGGATGCAGCAGCACACCATTACGTCTGGGATGATGTCAGCCTGCAAGTCCAGCAAGCTAAACAGGGAGTGCCAACTCTCCTTCAGATGCCCAAAGGCACGCTCCACGGGCAGGCGGGCACGGCAGTAGTAGTAGTTGTATTTACGCTGCACGGCAGTGTGAGGGTCGCGGTACTGGACCCTCAGCCACGGCTGCAGGGCGAAGGCCTGGTTGGCCAGGAGCAATGAACCCACTGCACGCCCGCACATGGAAGCAGGGCCGGACTTCAGGAAATGACCCGATGACAGCTTGGCAGCCAAGGGTGAGTTCCAGAAGATGGCCGTGTCGTGTTTCCGCCCAGACATGTCCACATACACATCCAGGAATCAACCCTTGGCATCCACCACCGCTTGGAGAACCATGCTATAGAAATGCTTGCAGTTGAAGTACTCCTCGCCACCGGAGGGGGGGCCAGGATGCGCATGTGGGTCGAGTCCAGAGCCCCCACCGCCCGTGGGAAGCCCAGGGCATGGAAGCCACGCGTGTTCTCCTTCTCATCCCCCATCCGGATGACGTCGGACAGGTATAGCTCGTTCAGCACGCTCACCGTCCCATGGAAGATCTCGCACGCGGTAGACACGCCCACCCCGAAGATCGTCGACAGCGGCAGGTACCCCATGTTGAACGGCAGCTTGTACAGCGTCAGGCCCAGACGGCGAGAGACTGGGATGCACGGGTGCATGACAGTACACTCCCTCTGCAGGACAGGGGTCACCTCGGCCACCAGCACATCGAACGTTGCATGGGACATGCGGAAGCTCCCACGGAAATGCTCTTCGTCCCAGTCCTCCAGTTTCTGCATCTCCGTACACACGGCATCCGTCTGGGGGAGCACCCAGCGGTGGACCATCTTGCGCTCATCAAGGAGCTCGGCCGACGTCGCCAGCAGGGGTCCGCGGTGCAGGGCTTCCTTGGCCATGCTGCTGGCCAGCGCCTCCGCAGTCTCTGTGCCCGCATCACGGCGGCGAAACAGCGGCATAATGGATGCCCGCAAACAGGGCAAGGCCTCCATGGCTCCAAGAAGGCCATCGGCTATCGGCTGTCCCGAACACCGGCTCTGTGGGCACCACCCAGGCGCCGCAGGCGGGCATGTAGCACGTCCTCCTCGTTGCCGTCTCCGTGGTTCAGTGTAGCCGCCTGGATCGCCGCCTGCAAGCAGGCCATTGCGAGTTCCCTCCAGGACATAGTTGCCAGTGCTGGAGTGGCCACAGGGGAGGCAGGCAGGACGGGAGGGCCAGTGGGCGTGATGGAGCAGCAGGGCGGAGGGAGAGGGGCAACGCGCCCAGCATGGGACTGCCCACTACGGGAGTGTGGGAATGGGAGGCCAGGCAGGATTTGTTATGGCTGAAGTACACCTGAAAGTGAGGGGAGTGAAAGGAAGTGGCCACAGGGGGGACAGCGATGGGGCTTCGCCGCTGCAGGATGAGGTGAGGGCACTACAGAGGGGGGAAGGGTGAAGGCCTCTCATGCCGGCGAAAGGGGCTATGGCTGGACGTTGTTCGGACGGCAGCAACGGCAGACGCTCCGCTCCAGATGTTGAATGCGACACAGGACTTCTCCCAGGGCCAGCTCCATAGCGTGGAGGCACCGTGCCATATGGGCCCTCCGCCATCGGCGAATGGCACAGCGGAGGGAGCACAGCTTCCCTGGGGGGGGGGGAACAGAAGGGGAGGGGAGGGGAGGGGGGAGGACAGCCATCAGTGACATGGAGGCCAGAGCCATTCCCCTGCACCCAGCCCATATGAACCGTACACCAACCTCCATGCCGCAGGGCCCCGCGGGCCTGTAGGGTGCTGCCATCTCGATGGGAGCGGGCTGCAATGAGGGGAAATGGGGCCGGGACAGAATGTCATCCAGGGTTTGCAACAACGTTACAGGAGAACGTTGAATCTACATGGCCTTGAGCAGCCAAAACGGGCTGAGGGAGGCGGTTGCCAGAGCGACGGGAAGCGAGAGAGGGCTTATCACGCCATGGGGTGGGGGTGACACGTCTACTGTCTACTGCCAGGGGCCCTCGGCAGATGGGCCAAGGGGCCCGTTGCATGCCCGGGACTCAGTACATGGGATCCCGTCCTGGGCAGCACGGATTGCGGTCGCAGCAGTAGTGATGGGCTTTGGGATCCCGCTGGGCTGGTCCTCACCTTCGCTGCGCCTGGCCGTGACTGGAGCGCCGATGGCGGAAAACTCAACTTATATCCGACAAGACACGACATAGAGAACATCTTCGTTTCTATGGAGTGGCAATACGTGCAGCGAAGAAAGCTTTCTTCTCTGCACGCATTGCGTCTGCGAATTCACATCCAGCAGAACTGTTCAGGGTGGTGAGGGGTCTACCTCAGGCTCCTTCTCCCCTGAATCTGATTTTAGAGCCTTCGGTAGTTCGCAGTGATGCTTTTAACTATCATTTCTCAGATAAAATCTCTCGGATAAGAGCCGACTTAGATGCCCTTGTTATAGCAGAGGCTGACAGTGGAGTGTCCAGCGACTCTGCGAGTAGGATTACACTTGATCATTTTCAGTTGGTGAGTACTGAGGATGTGGACAAGGTACTTGGATGTGTGAGGAAGACGACTTGCCCTCTCGATCCCTGTCCTTCCTGGCTGGTCGTCCAGAGGAGGAGATGCAGTTAGATCACATCTACAACATATTATTAATGCATCTCTCAGGGAGGGGAGCTTTCCATCATGTTTAAAAGAGGCGGTGGTAAGGCCGCTTCTAAAAAAGCCCTCCCTGGATCCCCTGGACCTTAATAACTACAGGCCAGTATCAAATCTTCCATTTTGGGGCAAGGTGATCGAGAGAGCGGTTGCCTTTCAACTCCAGGCAGTCTTGGATGACACTGATTTTCTAGACCCATTTCAAACCGGCTTCAGAGCAGGATACGGAGTTGAGACCGCTTTGGTCACCTTAGTAGATGATCTACGCCTTAGTATCGACAGGGGGAGTGTGTCCCTGCTGGTACTCCTGGACCTCTCAGCGGCTTTTGATACCGTCGACCATGGTATCCTTCTGGAGCGCCTGGGGGAATTGGGAATCGGGGGCACTGTGCTTCAGTGGTTCCGATCCTATCTCTTGGGCAGGTTCTAGATGGTGATGCTTAGGGATAGCTGCTCTTCAAAAAAGGAGCTGCTATGTGGTGTGCCACAAGGTGCCATCCTTTCCCCAATGCTGTTTAACATTTACATGAAACCGCTGGGAGAGATCATCCAGAGGCATGGGGCGGGGTGCTATCAATATGCTGATGACACCCAAATATATTTCTCTATGCCTTCAACAACATCGTCAGCTAAAGATAGTGTGTCTCCTCTGAACGAATGCTTGGAGGCGGTAATGGGCTGGATGAGGAAAAACAAACTGAAGCTGAATCCAGACAAGACGGAGGTGCTTGCTGTCAAAGGCCCCAACCTGGGTTTGGAGGTGTGTCAACCAGTTCTGGTTGGGGTTACACCCCCCCTGAAAGACTGTGTTCGCAGCTTGGGGGTGCTCCTGGATCCGTCGCTCCAAATGACAGCTCAGATTGATGCGACGGCCAGGAGTGCCTACTATCAGCTGGAGGAGGTTAGACAAATTGGCAGTCTTCATGAATTCCCTCTCTGGTCTTCTGTTGTAATGTACTCGATGCAGGGGATTAACGCACGCACCCTCCAGACGACATTTTAGTCAATTGACAAAGCTCTAAACAACGTGCAAGTGTGTTGTTTCCTCCGTTGTTTGATTCTCCCGATTAGCATACTGTGGGTTGTGTGTGCGTTGTGTGTTACTCCCCAGACGACACGTTAAGCAACGCAACTGACAATTGTTTCTCTAACCCTCCATTGCTTAACATTTTGTCCGAATTCAGCCTTTGTGTTCGATTCTGTAGCCAACTGTGGATCCCAGAGTGCAGGACACAGAATCATGGACTCAAGTTACAGGAAGCCAAATTCTGGCTGGAAATCAGGGGAAATGTCCTGACTGTTAGAGCAGTACAACAATGGAACCAATGACCTAGGGAGGTGGTGGGCTCTCCCACCCTAGAGGCCTTCGAGAGACAGCTGGACAGCCATCTGTCAGGAATGCTTTTAGGTGGATTCCTGCATTGTGCAGGGGGTTGGACTCGATGGCCTTATAGGCCCCTTCCAACTCTACTATTGTATGATTCTATGATTCTACGCACCCTCCACTAATACCATATATATATATATATATATATATATGTATGTATGTGTGTATATATATATATATATATATAAGCTTGAGGCTGTAATTTTAATTGGGTTCTTTTTATCCCAGCATTTCCAGAGAATTCCGCGGGAGACATCCTGGGTGTTAACGACATCATGAAATGGACCCTAAAACTTCCCTGAGTGGCCAATCACGAATGTGCAAAAAATAGCTCATTTAGAGGAGCCCTTGTGATGGTGATGGTAAAATTGAAAGAACCATGCATACTTCCTTGAGTTCTTTGGAGCAAAGGTGGGATATAAACGTAATAAATTAAATAAAATGTTAAAACACGGGATGTTGTAGGTTCCAGGGCAGCCCTTTTCTGTATTCTTAGAGAAAATGGGGACTACACCAGGAATAGGGAACGGGGCTTAATATGAGTCAAGATTCAAGCCCAAAATGTGTTGTTGAATCTAGTCACTGTACATGCCGTAAGTGCATTTTCATCGGCCACTGCACCACCAGAGGTGATCACCACCTGCCTAAGAGTGTGAGCCATGGCTTCCTGGCCCCAAGAAAGCTTATGATGTTTTCTACTAGCCCGGCACACACAGACATTTTGCAGGTGAACTTTCTCCTGTGATGGAGAGAAAGTAATGGCAAAAGTTGTGCCTGTTGAATTTCCATGGAGTGCGTGGCTGATGCTAAAGCCACCGTTTCGGGTCTCATCAAGAGTGGGCAATCAGATGCCACCAACTCCCACAATCCGTTGGGTGGGTCCCAGGCTGCCCAGCTGCGGCCTTGAACAGCCCCATTTCAAGCAAAAATTCCGCAGCTTGATCCATCGCTGCATCTTCTTGCCAGGCACCACTGAAATATCTGCTAGTTACTAGGAAACAGGCCATTTATAACGTAACCAATGCAGAGGAACAAACACCGTGATTTGAGAGGCAGGACTTCCAATGCAAGAGTTTTGCCTCCCACTCTGGGATTAGTAGTGAGCAAGTACATTTCATTCCTGTTCAGAGGCTATTTTTACAACTATGCAGCTGGGTTCTCTCTTTTCAATGTGAACCCAGTGCGCTGAGCCAGGTTTTCTGCAACAGCTTCGGGATCTGCTCCTATTCAGAGGGCCAAATTCTGAACCTTCCTCAAGCTGTAGAAGTCATCCTGCTGGAGTACACATATCTAGGCCATGTTGTCAGGGATGAGATCAGAAATTCAGGCAGAAACCCAGGTTTGACTCCATGTTATTGGGGGGGGGTATGTTGATGGATCCTGGTGTGTTTACCTACAGTGACCATGTCAAACAGAGGGCAGGGCTCCTGTATCTTTAACCGTTGCATAGAAAAGGGAATTTCAGCAGGTGTCATTTGTATGCATTCAGCACCTGGTGAAATTCCCTCTTCTTCACAACCGTTAAAGCTGCAGGAGCCCTGCCCTCTTTTGCATCTGGTCACTCTAGTATAGCTCCTGCAACTTTAACTTGTGACAAAGAAGGAATTTCACCAGGTGCTGCATGCATACAAGTGACACCTGCTAAGATTCCCTTTTCTATGCAGCTGTTAAAGATACAGCAGCCCGGTCCTCCTTTCCTCATGGTCACCCTAGTTTATCTGGTGGCAGCAGCAGCACTACGATCAGCACTGGGCTGGAGCAGCAGCCTGATGTAGCATTGTGGGAAATGGGGCTTTCAGACCCAGCTGTCCAGCTCAGGGGTTCCAGGGTGTTGGGAATATTGCAAACTCGTCTGCAAGTTACAGGAAGGGGCAGTGTTGTAATTAGTTAATTCATGGGAATTTAGACCACTGCTAGCCTTACGGTCTCTATAGCCTACAGTGTGGTTTCCTGAGATTTCTTCCTTTTGCTCCTCCCCTTCCTCCCCACTGACCTCCATTTCGTGGAGCACATGGTTTTGCTCTTTCACTCCTGTCTGTATAATGGAGCACAAAATGGGCTGAATAAACTCTTTTGAAACTCTACGTTGTACCTGCATTTTATATGCAAGAACACTTGTGAGTAAAAACTGTGTTATTGTTTTTCACACTCCTTTTTATCATTCTAAGATAGCCGGTGTACATGTAGGAAGGGTAAACACTAATTCCATACTGCCTTTTCTTTTTTTCTCTATTAAATTGCCTTTCTAACAGGAGGCATCGTTACTAAGTAATCCTATCTCAGGGTAGGTGCCTGTTTTCGGAGACCCTGGCAGAGTGCTGAAGCAAGGGTAGCTGCCATTCAAGAGATGAAGGGAGATGGCCTTCGTTCACCTCCCTCAATGCAAGAAACCAAGTTGAATTGGTGTCAGAGCTCCTTTTGATTTTGGTAGGACAGATACAATAACAGATGGAACAATCCAGGAAGTGGAATGAAGAGACCAATAGGTTAAGGTGTTGTTTTTTCCTTCTTGGATTTAACCACTTCATTATTATTATTAATAATAATAATAATAATAATAATAATAATAATATACCACCCCATAGCCGAAGCTCTCTGGGTGGGTTACAAAAATAAAAACTTTGGACATTAAAAATAAATACAATTTTAAAGCATAAAAGCATAAAAACAGACAACATATAAAAACTGTGCACATTTAAAACAGCTGCGAACTCTCAGCCAGGCCTAAATATAGTTTTGGAGTGAATTAAAACTCAGCATAAGAGGAATTATGGAATGCTCTCCCCAATGAAGCTCGACTGGCACCGAAAAGATAACAACGTTGGTGCAAGGTGGGCCTCGTCGGGGAGATCATTCCATAATAATAATAATAATAATAATAATAATAATAATAATAGAGAAGGCCCTCTCCCTTGTTGCCATCCTCTGAGCTTCCCTTGGAGTCAGCACCCGGAGGAGGGCCTTAGATGTTGAGTGTAGTGTACGGGTAAGTTAATGTTGGGAGAGGCGTTACATCAGGTATTGTGGTCCCAAGCCGTGTAAGGATGCAGGAAGGCAGTGGCATATATATTACAGTAACCATATGGAAGGGAGGACAGGGCTCCTGCATCTTTAACAGTTGTCTTGAAAGGAGAATTTCAGTAGGTGTCATTTTTATGCATGCAGCACCTGAGGAAATTCCCCCTTCATCACAGCAGTTAAAGCTGCAGGAGCCCTGCCTAGCATGACCAAATACAAAAGAGGGCAGGGCTCCTGCAGCTTTAACTGCTGCGATGAAGAGGGAATTTCATCAGGTGCTGCATACATACCAATGACACCTGCTGAAATTCCCCTTTCAAAACAACTGTTAAAGATACAGGAGCCCTGTCCTCCCTTCCATAAGGTCACTCTAAGTTATTATATTGTATTTCTATCTTTGCCTTAGTACTTTTGTTCACACTTTCATACCCTGCCCCAGTTCTCTTGATGGAGGACGATAAAGAAACAGTTAAAACAAAGGCAACAAACAGACAAATACAGCTTGAGCTTGTGTGCAGAACAAAACCAGACTGATAAGGCGGCCATCGTACGTGTCACGAGGGACAGGGAATTGTGCCCAGGACTCTTAATAACAGGACAGCGGTTGATTGATATTCTTGCTAAATGCCCTTTTTCTGTTGTTTTTTCTCATCCTCCCCCACCACTCTTTTAACCTGGCCTTTCAACCTCCCTGAAGAGACACCTTGCTGAGTGCAAACAAGAATAATTTGTACTCCCTTCTCGCTTTTAATTCAAAACCCTTCTCCGCTATTTATTTTTCTTCCTGAACAGCAGTAGGGCAGGCACAAATGCATAACAGCCAGGCAGTGATGCAGGTGATGCAGCAGTGGCAGAAAGCTTTCCCTGTTGTATTTTGGCCTGTCCCACAGATGTAAAACAAGCACAGTGTCCCTGCCAGAAAAGAAAGCGGCAACATTATATTTGTGGTCCAAAGGCAGGGTGCAGGTGGGTGGGCAGATGATGGGTGAAGCGGGTGTGCAGGTTTTGGGGGCAGCAGCAGGCAGGTGAGTGGGGGTTTTGGCAATGGCAAGTGGGGGCTTCAGTGGCAGGGGCCATCAGCAGCACTGTGCTGAAGGCCTAGTGAATCTGACACCAGCCTGGGCACTTACTCCCAAATTGGTTACTGGTGTCATGAGAAGCCACATTATGATCTAGAAATTTGGACCATCGTGGCTTCTGACCAAGTTCGGTTATAGCCACACTAACCATGGGACCTGCTCTTCTCTCTCTCCCCATGTACTTACATAGTACCTAAAATCTAGTTTGCTCACTAAAATGTATCTCACTGATAGAATGAGAGAAGGTTTCAGCCATTTTTCCCCAGGAACCTTCCCACCCATCTATGTCCCTCTCACTTCTGTGGGACGCCCTAAAGGCAAGATTGCATGGCCTGTTCATCCAGGAAGCCTCGCGTATTAAAAAGAAAAGAGGCCATGTCAGGTCAGAGCTTTGGAAAACAATCATGCTTTCTTCATTGAACATGAAAGCCGCCTGTACCAAAACATTGAGGAAAAAGACTGAGTTAAACAATCATTGAGTAAAATAAGACTGAGTTATCTGGCAATAGATCGTACGTGAACGGCCACGATTTTATTTCCAATATCAACGTCAAGAGTTCAGAAACAAAAGCTCTGAGCTTCTAGCCAGAGTTTAAGAATCAGACAATCGCAGTCTCACCCTCGTTGACCAATTTTTGGCCTTCCTGAAACTGCCAAACCCAGAATGCAAAGCTGCGTCTTCCACTTTCAGACCACAAAATCAAAAGTGCCATTGCTTCCCTATGAGTAGGAAAGCCCCCAGGTACAGATGGATACGCTGGAGGATTTTATACGACATTGAAAGACAACCTCCTACACCACTGTAAAATTCTTTTTAACGGTATCAGGGAAGGAAATGGGATACCTGAGACGTTGCAGGTATGTGTGGGTCAGGCCTGGAGCAATACCCGAGCCAGATAAAGACCCATACTTGGTAAAACCATACCGCCCTATCGTGCGGCTTAATCAGGATGCTAAACTTCTCAGGGTAACTCTAGCAATCAGAATAAATCAGCACCTCGAATAGCTCTTTTAGAGTTCTGACTGGTTCTTACTGAAACCAGGCGTGGATTCACTGTCCCGCTGACATCAGAGCCACCAGCCTCCACTGCTGGGCAAGCCCCCCTCCCCTGCCCAGTTTTGACTTTGCTATCTTGGACTAGTGAGGTCTGAAAGGGAGTTCAACTCATGTTCACTTGAATGCGAGCAGAACTCTCTGCACGATTGTGAGTCTTGATAAAGCAGGGAGGAGCAGATGACATCATCGCCCCTGCTAGCCAAAACACCCCGGCACTTTGACCCTGTGAGTCCAGGCTCCACAGGACCACCGGCCACTCCTATGCGCTCTAGTGAGGCAAGAGCTGATTTTGCCTTTCAGATGGTTGTCGATGTGAAAATTGATTTCTCAATGGGAGCATAGAACTTTGTCAAAAACGTTGGCCACTTGAAAAGGAAGTTTTTTGTATCCTTTTTTTTTTTAACCCCACAAAATTCGGCGTGGTGCTATTGCCACAATATTATGGGGCAAAGTGGGAAAGTGTAAACAGGATTTTCATTGAGATGGGAGCAGCCAAACCATCCTCAACTGTTCAGCTACAAAGCATCCTGGACTCTTCCACTACAGAAATGTTGCTGTTGATTTGCAGGTACTTTTCCCTTGACTGTTGGAAATTTCCTAGCCTCAAATCGTCAGCCTGTACCCTTCCCCGCCCTGCCATATCACGCCCTGTCCCCAGTAATCCCAATGCCTTCCGCCAACCCCTGCCATGTGTATTTCACACTCATTTTGTTGCTTAGGTTGGTGCCAATGAATTCGCGGCTTCGCAAGACATGTAGTAATGCCCACAGTGTACCTGGTATATTAGAAACTGGAGACAATCTGACACCCAGGATGTGACTTGGAATCAGAAGAGGAATAAAGACAATCTAGTTTAGCCTCCCTTCATAAATACCTCACTGCAATAGTATCCATGGCTTTACACGACTCTATGGTGCGACCACGCATGGGGTGCTGTGTGCAGTTCTGGTCACCATCCTTTAAAAAAAGATATTGTAGAGCTAGGAAAAGTGCAGAAAAGGGCAACTCAAATGATCCAGCGGCTGGAGCATCTCTGGAGCTGGGATTGTCTAGCTTGGAAAAAGGAGGCTGAGGGGAGACATGATAGAGGTGTACAACATTAGACATGGTGTGGAGAATGTGGACAGGGAGACATTTTTCTCCTTCTCCCATAATACTAGAACCCGGGACATCCCATGAAGCTGTAAGAGATTCAGGACAGATCAAAGGAAGGACATCTTCACACAGTGCAAAGTTAAACTATGGAATTCACTACCACAAGATGTAGTGATGGCCGCTATTTTGGATGGCTTTAAAAGAGTGTTAGACAGATTCCTGGAGGAGAAGGCTATCAATAGCTACTAGTCCTGATGACTATGTATTACCTCCAGTATCAGAGGCAGTAAGCCTAGATACACCAGTTGCTGGGGAACACAGGTGGGAGGGTGCTGTTGCACCTGTGTCCTGCTTGTGGGTCACTGTGTGAACATAGTGCTGGACTAGATGGATCCTTGGTCCGACCCAGCAGGGTTCTTGTGTTGTTCTTATGAGATGCTGAGACCACAAACAGAGAGCAGGTGCACCTGCACAGAAAAGATTTCTGCAGAGAAACCGCGATTGATTATTTGTGCGGAAATCCAAGGCTCCCACTAGAAAAGCCCACATGAACTTCCTAACTTGTGTGACCTGGAGGAACCAGCAACTCCAAGAGTTAATATTTAAACAAAACAACATAAGCTTTGTAAGAGATCACCTGCAAATGAATGAAGGTTTGGTTTTAATGGAGTGGCACAATGAAAGACCTACATGCCTCTTTAAAATGGTATTATGCAACATGTCAAGGATTTTAGAGTTTAGTTCCCATTTAGGAAGGTGCTCAAACCTTTAGTCTAACTCAACTCCTTTAATTGTTTTTTTATGGGAGTGTGAGGGAGGGGGGCGCATTGAAGGGCTGTTGCCCAAGGCCCCCCCAAAACACTAGTGACAAGCCGTGACTGCCCAAATTCCCTCTTCTATGGGGAGCCTCTGAAAGGCATCAGAACCCCATCTCTCTTCCCCCCTATCTCCCCCCATTTGCATCTGGCCCCGCTATTGATTTTTTGGTCTTTGATTCTGGGACAAGCCAGGGGAGATCCTTCATGTGATGGCCTTGAGGCCATTGATTCACCTTTACAGAGTGACCGACTGTCAGAATTTCCCCGGAGTTGTCCTGGTTTTTGTTCTATCCTGGGTGTCGGGGGGGGGGGGGGGAGGCGTTTCTATAATTTTCTATAATGTCCTGGAATGACACGCTTTCCCCTTTAAGGCCACCAGTGTAGTGGGAGGACACCATTATTGTGGTGCTTTCTGGAGGCCCCCATTGGAGCAGTGGGGGGCAGGAATTACACACTTTCCCCTCCTCCCCAATTGGAGTGGAAGAGGGGAAAACAAGCTTCCTGGGGCCTCTGGAAAGCACAATCGCCATGTAATGCCAGCTGCCAATAGCATGGCAGAGGGAATGATGTGTTTTCCAGAGGCCCTGGAAAGCATACTTTCCTGCCACCCCCGGCCACCCCCGGGTGTCCTCTTTTTTGGTTTCCCAAATAAGGTGACCATATGAAAAGGAGGAGAGGACTTCTGTATCCTTAACAGTTGCGTAGAAAGGGAAATTTCAGCAGCACCTGGTGAAATTCCTTCTTCATCACAACAGTTAAAGCTGCAGGAGCCCTGCCCTTTTTTGTATCTGGTCAAGAGGGCAGGGCTCCTGCAGCTTTAACTGTTGCGATGAAGAGGGAATTTCACCAGGTGCTGCATGCATACGAATGACACCTGCTGAAATTCCCTTTTTCAATACAAATTGTTTTTAATCCTATGTAAACCGCCCAGAGAGCTTCGGCAATGGGGTGGTATACAAATGTAACAAATAAATAAATAAATAAATAAATAAACTGTTAAAGATACAGGAGCCCTGTTCTCCTTTCCATAGGGTCACCCTACCCTTCCGTTCAGAGCACTTCACATCCTCTCTTGAGGTTTGCTTTCTATGGCTTTAAGAGCTGCGTGAGTTTGGGGGTGAGGGGAGAGAGAGAGATTTTGCCAGCATATGAATTTTCCCATCACAGTGCTGCAGAGGCAGGAGAAGCTTGCCCCTAGTGGGACTCTCCTCTTAAAGGTACAGGAGCCTTCTCAGGCTCTGGACGGTCCCACCACTGATTCAACTAAGTTAGAGCAACGTGACATGTGAGTCTGTTGCCCTGGCAATGGCTTGCGAGAACAGGACCTCCACCAAATATGTCTGGGAAATTGTGAGGATCTATGTCAACTCCAAGGGAGCCGTTGTGCCAGAGTAGATGGCGTGTTTCGAACCCGGGCCCACTCAGATCCACAAATAGCAGCACCAGCCTCTCTTGGCGGTCTGTTCTCAACAAGCAGCGTCTTGTGTGCTTTGGAAAGTTTGCAAAGCGTTGTCGCTTCCTGCCTCTGCCACCTGGGAGACAAGAAGAACAATATTGAAAAGAAAATGCGTTTCAGAGAGAATAGAAATGTTAAATCCAGTGCTTAATTATTTGAGAGATAGAGAGGAGGGTGGTGGGTGCTGATGCCCTGCCAGGTATTAGGCCAGATGTATCTCTGCTTGAAAAACCCTTTTCATTTGCCTCCCGATGTGAAAGGGCTGACGGTGATCCCTTGGTATTATGGGGCATTTGCTCTGTGCATGGTCAGAGGAACACTTTGGCAGCCTGCGCATGGTCAGCTTCGCACACCTTTGCAGCCTTCCCCAACCTGGGTCTCTCCATGAACTACAAATCCCACAGCCAACATGTCCCTTTGACTTGCTGACAGAATGATGGGAATTGTAGTCCAACACATCTGGAGGGCAGCAAGTTAAGAGAGGCTTTATTAAATGGTGCCCATCATGGGGCACCTTTTAGAGGCACTAAATTGAAACCCAGCCTCCTGAGCATTTGAAATGCCACCCCTTTCTCTCTCTCTTCCTGCAAATGCCTCTTCAGCATTTGCTTCTTCTGCCAAGCCCTTTGCCTTCTCAACGCCATGCCAAGTCCTCGGCCCAATTCCCTTTCTTCCCTAGATTGTAAGTTCTTCGGGGCAATGACCTATTTCATGCTTATGTTACCCTGTAACTTGCTAGGTAAATTAATGATGTCGCCATAGATGTTGTTTATGACAGACAGATAAAAATAGCCCGATCTATTCCCCAGACTTCCGAGTGTCCATTGAGGGCTATGGAAAATTTATTTCTTAATTGCTACACAGCAGGTGATTTTCAAGGGGGATTCCAGCTGGGGAGGGAAGGGTTAACTTCCCTCCCCATAGGCTGGATGATTCTCAGCCAGCCCACCCCTACACACACATGCAGCAATTAAGCTTAGGGGAAAACTTCCACTGGTGTTAATGGAATACTTTCTTCTAAATTGCATGGAGGTGGGAGAAATTTTCTTCTAGGAGAGCAATAGAGAGGTGAGGTGCATAACAGCATCAGAAGAGCCCTGCCGGATCAGACCAAGGGTTCATCTAGTCCAGCACTCTGTTCACACAGCGGCCAACCTGCTGTCGACCAGGGACCCACAAGCAGGACATGGTGCAACAGCATCATCCTGCCCATGTTCCCAGCAACTGATGTATATAGGCTCACCGATTCTGGCCCTTTCTACACCACACAGGTCTAGAGGGTGGGAAAGGCGGCGATCCTGGAAGTACCTGCTTCCGGGATCGTCGCTTGAATCCACATCACGGGCGTGATGTCCTGGCTTCCTCCTGGGCCGTTGCACCATCGCGACCGCCATTTTTTTTAAACCTTGGGAAGAGCGCTCTTGCGCTCCATCGCTCAAAGTTAGTTTAAAAAAAAAAAGGTGCGTGAAATCGATGGGCCTTTTCCCCCCACCATCCTGGGGATGGTGGACTTGCTCCCCCCTCCCCTGATGGGCATGGAGCCACACAGTGCGGCTCCATGCCTATTTCTGCTGCTGCACTTATTTGCGAGCAAGCGCGGCAGCAGCCGGGATGGGTGGCCACATATTTCGCGGTCTCAGGAAGTTCCCGGGACCGTGGAAAAATCGGGATTTGCCAGTGATCTCTTATCCCTGGCAAATCTCGTGTCCATCCCTCCCCCACCCCCAGGAGTCCCTGTGCATCATGTGAACACACAGGGACCAGCTGGGGACGATACCAGGCTAAAAGCCTGGTGTAGAAACAGCCTGTAATACTGAAGGTAGCACATAGCCATCAGGACTAGTAGCCACTGAAACAGCCTTCAGGAATTCATCCAACACCCTTTTAAAGCCATCCAAATTGGTTGTCATCACTACATCTTGCAGTAGCGAATTCCATAGTTTAACTCTGCACTGTGTGAAGAAGTCTTTCCTTTCATCTGTTCTGAACCCTCAAGCAATCAGCTTAATGGGGTGATCTCATTGTGTTCTAATATTATGGGAGAGGGAGAAAAATGTCTCCCTATCCACATTCTCTACACCATGCATGATTTTGTACACCTCTATCAGGCCCCCCCTTAGCCTCCTTTTTTCCAAGCTAAACAATCCCAGCTCCTGTAACCTTCCCTCATAGGGGAGATGCTCCAGTCCCTTAATCATTTTAGTTGCTCTTTCCTGCACTTTTTCCAGCTCTACAATATCTCCTTTTAGGTGCGGTGACAGAACTGCACACAGTATTCGAAGTGTGGTCACACCATAAATTTGTATAAAGGCAGTATGATCCTGGCAGTTTTATTCTCAATTCCTTTCCTAATTATGCCTAACATGGAATTTGCCTTCATTACAGCGGCCACACACTTGGTTGTAACTTGCACCGACCTGTCCATCACAACCCCAAGATTTCTTTCTTGATCGGCCACCGCCATCTCAGATCCCATCAGGGCAAGATCTACACTACTGCTTTAAAATGGTTTATAACAGTAGTGACAACTGTTAGGGCTCAGGATACACTCCATATACAGTTTTCAAACCGTTTTCAAAGTGTCATATCCTGCTTGGTGTAGATCTGGCCCAGGTTATACTCGAAGTTGGCATTTTTTTTGCCCCAACATGCAGTGCAGGGGGGATATTGTGAGAAGGGGCAGTAAAATAATGTAATTTTAGGGGAGCTAGGCTCTTTCTACACCATAGGGGTGTAGAGGGAGGGAGGGAGGGAGGGAGGGCAATCCCGGAAGTACCTAATACACACCATCAGCGCACAGGGAGCAGCTGGGGGCCATCCCAGGCAAAAAGCCTGGTGTGGAAAGGGCCCTAGTGACTTGGGATGATCTGGTGTGTGGTGTGGAGGGTCTTTTTATGGGTAGAAATTTGGCTAGCCTTGCTACTCTGCTTGAAAGTAGTTGTAGCATTCCCAGAGAAAGTGAGAGACTGCGGTCACATGCATCTCATGTTCCCAAGCCACAAAGGGAAAAATATAAAAACAGACCACAGACAGAAGAAAGGGTGGTGAGAGAAAACAAGGAACCCTGTGTGTGAAGCCATACAACAGACAAGCAAATTGTTTTGAAAGATTACTTGAGCCTAGGACCATCTATGAAAAAAACATCAGTCTCTATGATGAGCCAGCTATCTCTTGTGTAAAGCCAGGCGGGAAAAATATTTAATTTTTTCTAAGAACTGATAAAGTTTGAGCCATCTCTGAGAGGTAGTATTTTGAATAGCTTCTCACAGGATGCAAATTAATTGAAGGACTACCTTTATGTGAAGTGATTTGGATGAAAAATTAATTGGCTGGCTATGAAATTTAAATCAATCGTACTTTTTTCCAAATGTGTGTGTGGGGGGGGGGGTATGCATTAGCATATGCAAATTTGATGCTGTTTTATGTCCTATGGCCCTGAGCCTTGAATCTTTTAAGTGCCTTGCAATACCCCTGAATATGGCCAGGATCCAAAGCGCTACTTTAGGATCATGGGCAGGTCTAGCGGGATATTTGACTTGTGTCCGCACTATATACAAATGGCTTTTGAAAGCCTCCTGGGTTTCAAAGTGGTTTGCTCTGTGGAAATGAGGTTGATGTTTGGGACTTCGTACAGTTCTTTGGTTTCTGAATCATCATCAGTAGGGATTAGCAGCCATTGTAGCAAGCACTCAGTCATTCCTTCCAAGCAGCTCAGAAGTATTTGAACATCCACAAACCAAAAAAAAAAAAATCACCAGAGTCCGTCGTCATAAATAACAAACATTTTATTACTCAGCCAATAATAACAGAGTGAAGGAATTGCTCTGCCAGAGTTTCCTTCCAACAGTACAGTTAAATAACAAAATAAATTTGAATGTAAACAGGAATCTCCCAAAGGCAATGTTCTTAGGAGTTAAAATCAGCGGGACCTGCAACCAGGTGTTGCAGCGTGCCTTCATCTCCTAGCAAATGTGCTCTCGTAAAGCAACCTAGCCCTCCCCAGGATTCAAGAGTTGTAAGGAGCTCATGCAGGCCATTCTCCTGCATGGCTACTGAACATGCTTGTCCTTAGAAAGGGGCAAACAGGGGTTTTCTGCAGGGGTTGCCCCCTTAGTCGTCCCCACTTTTTTGTACTACTGCAAATTTCAGGGTTCCCTTGAACATACTGCATATATATATATATATATATATATATATATATATATATGCAGGGACAGGATAGATAGATAGATAGATAGATAGAGGATGGGCAGCCCTCTTGAAGAAGGGAGGTACAAAGAAACAGACCATAGGGCTAGCATTCAGTTTTTTAGCTAATAATGTGTCTGTCAAATGTATTGCGTAGATGTGGAGAAACCAGGCTAAAGCTATATCAGGTGGAGGGGAGAAATCATGCGTTGAGTCCTGATTTGCATGTATGTTTGGACTCTTGAAATAAACTGGACTTCTGAGCAAAGCCACAGCCAGGGATAATTCCATCAATTTCCGTTCATCTCTCATTTTTCTCCCCAATCTTGTTCAATTTGTCTTAAACTTTGAGAATTTTTAGTTCTTTTAGAAGTTCGTGTGCAAATCTATAAGCATTTTTGTGTATGTTTCTGATCATATTTGCGTTATGATTCCCGGTTGCCTAATATACACATTTTTGCAAGCAATTTTCCTAATGCGATGCATTTTTATCATTATTTTCCCCCCACACACACACACCATACTTTTTTATATGCATATTTATTTATTTTTGGACTGGAGAACTCCATTGCAAAATTCAGAGAAGTGCAAATTTTGAAGGATAACAGAGTTTCAGTTTGCAAAAGGGTTTGAAAGTGGGAAATTAGGTAAGTTCACATTAAAATCCAAACTGAACAAATTTCTCTCCCATCCTGTGCCTGGGCACAGGGAGACCTGAAGGAATCAGGGGCTGAAGCCAAGACAGAATCTTAAGAGCAGAGGTCTGGTTGGGGGAAACTGATGAATTTTTCTGAAATTGACCAGCCTAAAACTGAAATTGACCAGCCTGAAACTGAAATTGACCAGCCTTTCAGGCCCCTCTAAAGTTACATAACAGATAGAAGTTGAACTATTTGCCCCAGCAAAATACCAGGTGGTTGGCAACTCTCTGTACACATCTGACATATAGGCCAAGATCCAAACAGGTAACTTGACATGCATTGGGAAGACCCAATAGGATTGTTGACTTCTTTTTTTCTCTCCTTTGAAGAGTAAGCTCCCTGCGCCATTTCACAGCCCTGGTTTTAAAATTTCACTCAATTAAAAAGCAGTTTGCTCCAGCAGCATGGGCTAGGTGGAGTTTGAGAAGAACAAGTCCACCCCCACTCCCCAAGAAGGTCAAAGAACTAGTTCGCATAGTTCTTCAGTGAACCACCATAATAACGTTGCATTTAAAGATTCTTAGATAGGCAGATAAATATTCTGGTTGCAAATGTTGCAGGCAGGTCTAGTTTACATCTTATTTTTAAACCCCAAAGTTTGAAACAAACCAAACAAGGACATAATGGTAAACATTTTGTGTGTGTGTGTGTGTGTAAACATTTCAATTTTCTTTTCCGAGTTCATAAATAATTTCCCCCCACCCTCGTCCCACATGCCTTACAGAGTTCTGGAAATTTGCCATTTCTGCTATTTAGGCATTCTCCGTCTCTGTTTTAGAAGGGGAATTATGCAGTATGCAACTGAGATCAGAAACCATCACAGTGGCTTTCAGCATGCGCCATGCATACAATCTAAAACATCACAGTCCCGCCTCCCTCTTTGAGCACTTAATTAAAGAGAAAGCTCTATGTGCAGGGTCACGATTGCATGCTGTCAAATTCAGTGCGGTTCTTGCACTGGAATTGACATGAGATCAACTGAGTTTTATTATTTCCTTCACAATCAACCTAATCATTTCTCCAACCCCTGCAGAGTCCCCAAAAAGGTTTCATAGCAACATTATATGCCTACCCCTAAAAATAATAATAATACATAATTGCTCTGCTTCTTTCACATCATTTTGCTGCAAAGGGATTCATATATGAAGAGAGGTGCCTGCCTCTCTTTCTTCCACTAAATTGGAAGACCGTCCTTCTATTTTCAGAGAATGCATTGTGGCTGCCTGTGGTTGCTTGGTGGCGAGAGAATGGCCCTCTGTACATGCTTCAAAGCACCTTCCTTATTCTTTTTTTTCTCACACTCCAAGGGCTTCAACACACGAGGCTAAAGTTCCACATCCTGACCGGGGCTTCTGCTTCCGGATTCACTGCGGGAATAAGAGTCCTTTACACAAAAGTACATGTGCTTTGATTTGGGAATACCTTTCTAAAGGTTTCATTTTACAGCCACAGTGCAACTCCAGAATTTCACAGGAAAGAATTATCGGATTTTCCCCAATCTTTTTGAAAGTGAGAAAAAGTTCAAAAAGCATGGGATATGCCTTGAAAATTGATGATGCCATGTAAAAGACTCTCAAACATTCGTGAATGATCAGTCACAAGCGTGTAATAAAAGCCTTGTGTAATTAAACCCCAAGTCTGATCTGTAGCACTATGCCCTGATAACACTGTTTTGGAGGTGCAAATCTGTGAATTCCCAGAGATGCAAGATTGTGCTGGCAGGAGAAAAGGATTCACAAGTGTTCACAGTTACTGTCTTCTGCAGTTAACAGGAAACTGTCCATAGCTCCAACTTCATGTACACTCTTTCCACACCCTCCTTGTGCGGTCGTTTCTTCTGACATTCCCAAAGGATGAATGTATATCCAACCGGATGGCCATCACTTGAATGGCTCTCCCATTGTACTCTAATTTCCCTCTTTCCTTCTAACTTTCCCTCACCACGGCTCCTCATTCAGTCCTCCGCCTCCCAAAGATGGCCGACATGCTGCGTACAATCCCACGGATGCCCACGGATGCCTTTTTGACGGAGCTCCGGGAGTCCCGCACCAGCTCGAGGAGTTCATGGAAGACCACCAAGGCGCCATGATAGGTCTCGGCAGTAGAGATTTCGAAAAAGCCAGAGTCAGTGGAAAGGGCCAGGAGCCGGCCTTCCTCACTGGAGACAGTTCGCCGGTGTTGCAAGTCCCGTTTGTTCCCCACCAGGATAATGGGCATCTTTTCAGCTCCGCCCCGCCTCTTCAGCTGCTGGATCCGCTGGAGCTGTTGGCGGGCGAAATGGAAGCTGCCACGGTCACAGATGCTGTAGACGACGATGAAACCATCCGCCCAGCGGAGCTGTTTCTCGTTCATGCACCCCTGGAGGTTGGCCATCTGCAGAGATTCAAGGGAGGACCCATCATTAATGTGTTGTAAGCAACATGGCCGTCCCTAATGCCCTCTCAGGTTGCCTTGGCAACCTAGGAAATCAACATCCAGGCTTTCGAAATCAAACTAGGCCCAGCCAGATCATGTTGTTTTTCCTCTGGGGTATTAATGTGCAATAGTTGGCCGTAGAGATGTGTGGTTGCGTAGCAGTGGTGTTGAAATTCAGCAGGCCTCATGCGGCTACTCATTCAAGCCTTCCTAAAAGATTTTCCTTCCGTTCTACCCATCATGCATCTCTCTGACCAGCTATGTCTCTGAAGGTGGAGGTGGATTTGTCCATACCTGCCAAAATAAGTATCCCAGATCTCAAACAGTTGGACTAACTAGGAGAAAGTCAAGAAGAACTAGACAACACTTCACTCAATATCATTTTACAGGCTTCTACAATCCAGCACCTCTGCCCTGGCAAAACAAAAACCACAAACAGCTTGAGCTGAGTAATGCTTGTGTCCTCATATTTTGAGAGCCAGTTGGATTGGGACTGGGGAGACCCGGGTTCAAATTCTCCCTCAGCCAAGAAGCTCACTGGGTGACTTTGGGCCAGTCATTGACTCTCAGCCTAACTTATCTCACAAGGTTGTTGTGAGGATAAAATGGAAAGGAGGAGGAGGAAAATCATATATGCCCCCTTGGGTTCTTTGGAGGAAAAGGTGGGATATAAATATAATATATATTGCAGTCCAGCACATCTGGAAAGCTGATCTAATCTAAAGTTTTGCTCAGAACTTTCCCTGGCATGGGTATCCCCTAATTTAGCTAAAACAATGATCATTCTCCCATTTAGCCTCTTCACTGGACATGTCATTTTCAGCTGCTTCATCCCAAATTTTCCCAAATTCTAACGTGTCTTACCTGTGGGCAGATGGAGTCCCAGATGCTGAAACACGCCTCTCGGCCTGCAATCATCACTTTGTGGGTGTAAATTGATTCTGAAAGGGAGACGTGAAGGTGGGGGGAAATGTGTTAGGAAGGAAGGACTTGAGGAGGAGGAGGAGGAGGAGGAGGAGGAGGAGGAGGAGGAGGAGGAGAGAGAAATTGAAGAATGAAAGAATCATTTGGAGCTCACTTACCAATATCCCCGTATTCGCCGATAAACCTTCGGGTCAGAAACCGAACAGTCAAAGCTAGAACAAAGGAGGAAAGAGCAGTATTAGAAAGTTGATCTGGTTGCGGCAGGTATGAAATCGAAGGGCTTGGCTTGGCTTCCAAGGAGCCAGGAAGCTTGCTGTGAATGGACCTTTCCTTCTAATGCAAATAGCAAGCTTTCTGCTATTTACTTTTTAAAAATATCCTTCACACAATAACAACAAAACAGCTTGTAGCTCCTTAAAGACTAAGTGATTTTTATGGCATAATAAGCCTTTGCACAGTGGCATAATGGTTGGTCTTAAGTGTCATCAGGATTTCAGCTTTAAAAAACTTTGCAATTGCATCCCCCACAAAAAAAGGTTCACCTCAGACATGTTTCTCCCATCTTGTGTCCTTTTAAAAACTGCCTCAGTGCACACATGCACACATGTGTTCTACGGACTACATTGTCAGCATGTCTCTTTGCACATTACATCTTTAAGTGCGCCTCTCAAAATGTAAACTGTGAATGGAATAATTGTTCGTGCAGGATTTGCCGCTGCCTTAGAGAAGCATTTGTGGGACTGCATGACCGCCGCAGCAGAACTGTTTGCCAACAATGATTTAGGCCAGATCTACACAAAACAGGATATAACACTTTGAATGTGGTCTGGAAACGGTATATGGAATGTGTCCTGGGCCCCAACAGTTGTCAATACCATTATAAACCACGATAAACCAGTAGTGTAGATCGTGCCTTAATGCTTGCAGCCTGTTAGCCTCACAGATGTGGTCCATTCACAGCCTGAATTTAAACCATCAGTGATTCATTTCCAAAATGCTGAGGTCCAAATCTGCTGTTTTAAATGCCCTTTCCTGAAGGGTATGGAGCGTGAGTTAATCAGCAATGAAGGAGAGGTACTCTGCACATGTTCAGAAGACCTCTCGCCTGCGCTAGTCATTCTCATGTTCCCAAAATGGCTGTGTGGCACATTCCAAGCCTGAGAGTCAAACTACAGGTGATGGCTTTCACGGAGTTAAGGTTAAATATGATGGACACTGCTTATAGGGATGGGAGGCATAAGGGCATCCCAATAAACGAGCGTACTTGTATTTGTGGTTGCCCTGAGCCAGAGGATCTTATCCATTATATTCTTTACGGTCCCCTATACAATGACCCAAGGGAACAATTTGTGGCACCCTTAATTGGAAACTACTTTTGCCAGAGCCCACTGGAAGTGATCTTTTACCTCCTAGTGGACATGGATAAATATGTGACTTGGTGTGTAGCTCTGTTTGCCACAGCTGCCAAAAAGATTAGAAAGAAATACATAACAGAGATGGCCACTAATTGTAAAGGAGATGATTGCATTTGACCATGTCCGATTTATATTACATCACTGATGGATCACCTATGACATACCAGTCTATATTTTTAAATTTTGTATTTTATGTACTATATGCATTATGTCTATACACATTATAAATAACCTTTGTGTGTGTTATTATTATTATTATTATTATTATTTATTTTTATTTTTTGGTGATTGTACTGTTATTTGTTTTATGCAAAGGCCATTGGCTAAAAGCAATAAACTTGACTGAGGTGATGGTGGTAGATCCAGGTGATTAAATGCAGATCCGGTGATGGTAGGTGACTGCTTAGAAGAGAATTCTCGCCCCATCTGCCACCTTCTTAGCCACAGTCCTATTTACCCAAGCATTTGTCTTCCACTTCTGTACCGGGGCTTGAGGGAGGAAACAAACACTTGGGTCGCTTTTCCCTGCAGCCTGTCTGTGGGGAAGTAAACTGCAGGCCAGGGGAAGGGTCACCCTACCCACACCCTTCAACAGTATAATCAACAGTATAATCAGATCCTCGTATTCACTTGGAGCGGAGGTGGCATCAACCTAGGCTTTCCCAACCCAGATGTGGTGGACTATACACCCTATCATCCCCAGTCAGCATTGCTCATGGCTGTGCTGGATTGATATTATGAGAGATGTAGTCCCCTCACTTGGAGGGGGGCAACATTATTTTCTGCTTATTTCATTGCATTCAAAGCACCATCCATAACCCTCCTCCTCTCCATTTTATCCTCTCAACAACAACCCTGTGAGGTAGGTTGGGCTGAGAGTCTGTGACCGGCTCAAGTCACCAAGTGGGGACTAGAACCCGGATCTCCCGACTCCCAGTCCAACCCCCTAGCCACTACACCACACATTAACTGCACAGATCTGCCACCCTCTCCTCCAGTTTGACCCAGAGTGTAGAAATCCCCCCTCCAATTGAACACCTCTCAAACCAGCAGAAGAACTAGGCCACGACTATTGCCAAGAGTGCTGGCTGGAAATGACGGGTGTTGTCCCAAACACCTGAAAGGTGCCAGGTTGGAGGAGGCCGGCCTAGAGCCACAAGTGGCCTGCATGTGTGCCCCCCCCCCATTTAAATTTAGATGGCACCTTGCAAAAGGGAGCTCGGCTTTGGTCCTGTTTCTAAAGTTCATTGTAAAATCACCTGTACACTGATGACATTTATCAAACCATCACTAGCGATAAAGATTTCTGTCTAAATGACACCGAGGCAGATCTATATTTGCGGCATGGGGGGGGCAACCCTCCTCTTCTCCCCCACCGCTTGTGCCCTACAACCGCTACAGCCATTTGCTCCAGTGCACAGCGCACGGCTGCTGCTGGCACACCATCTCCTGCCCTCCTCCGACGATCCCAGTGCAATATTGAGTCCGCCTCACCAGTCCCTGCAGGCACGAGGCGCCGCTGATAATGACATGCCATAGTTTAGGACAGGAGCAGTGGAGGCAGGTGGCTCCGATGTCCGCGGGGCAGTGGATCCACTCCGAGTTGACCAGCAGAACCAGACAGAACTCTAAAGGAGCTCTCCAAGGTGCGCAAGCATCTTGGAGAGCACCTTTGCAATTCTGACGGACAACCCGAAGCAGATCCACCGCCCCGCGGGCATCGGAGCCACCAGCCTCTGCTGTTCAGGAGGTTTTCCCGGCCCCACCTGGCGATGCAGGTGCGTTGCACCTGGCCACTCACCCGATTTCCCCACTTTCTCGGCTCCGATGACCAGGATGTTGGCTTCCAGCTTGGGCAGGCTGCCTTCGGACATCTTGCCGCCCTGCTGGAGAGCCGTCCTCAGTTGCACCAACATCTGGCGCGGAAGCCCTGCGTGGATCCCTTACAGAAAGACAGGGCGGCCCGGGAAGGGAGCAGGAGTGGAGCAGGAGCGGAGCAGGAGCGGAGCAACAGCGAGCCGTGCGCCTTCGCCTCCACCAGCCTCCTCGTTCGCCAGCGCTCGCCTGGCTCCGCGGCCCACACGGGCCGGGCTTTTATCATGGAGAGGAGGAGCCGCTGCCGGGGGAGGGGCGGGAACAGAGCCGACGCGCGGGTCTTGTGCCTCCTCCGACACACGCGACACCGCGGGCAGACGTGCAGCGCGAACACACATGCCTTTGGCTGTCCTGAGCTGCGACCCAAAGGAATCCCTGGCCCCAAGGAGAGTAAACTTCAACTTGTTCAAAAGATGGCAGCCAGGTTGGTCACCGATACATCTAGGGGTGACCACATTACACCAGTTTTAAAATCACTTGATTGGCTGCCAATCAGTTTCCGGGCGAAGTATAAAGTGTTGGTTATTACCTTTAAAGCCCTACATGGTTTAGGTCCAGGTTACCTGTGGGATCGCCTTCTCCCATATAATCCGCCCGAACATTCAGGTCCTCTGGGAAGAACTTACTTAAATCAGCCAGAACTAGGCTGATGAATGTTACCCAGAGGACTTTCTCTTCTACCACTCCCAGACTGTGGAATGAACTGCTGGAGGAGATTAGACAAATTAGCAGTCTTCCTGAATTTAAGAGAGCCATGAAGACTGCTCTCTTCTGGCAGGCCTATCCAGTTGAAGTTTAAGATGTTTTTAATGATGTATTGGTTTTTATTTGTTTTTAATATCTCATCTATTTTGTGGTTTTTGTATTTTATATTTATTGTTGTTCCCCGCCTCGATCCGGAGGGAGAGGTGAGTTATTAATAATAATAATAATAATAATAGCAGCAGCAGCAGCAACAGCAACAACAACAACAACACATATCAGCCTCATCCTCATCCTCCTCAACTAAGAGAGCTTCAGCTAGGGGGCGATATTATTATTATTATTATTATTATTATTATTATTATAGTATCATCATTATTAAATAGTAGAGCTTCACCTATAGGTAATATTATTGTTGTTATAGTAATCATCATCATTATGATGTTGTTATTATTATTAAATAAGGAAGTTTTAGCTATGGGTTGATATTGTTATCATTATTACTATTATAGTATATCATCATTATTAAATAAGGGAGCTTCAGCTAAGGGTGCGATATTATTATTATTATTATTATTATTATAGTCTTATTATTATTATCATCATTTTTAAATAGAAGAGCTTCAGCTATAGGTAATATTATTTTTCTTGTTATAGGATCATCATCATGTTGTTGTTATTATTATTATTATTAAATAAGAGAGTTTCAGCTATAGGTTGATATTGTTATCATTATTATTATAGTATTATCATCATTATTAAATAAAAGAGCTCCAGCTATGGGGCATTATTATTATATTATCATCATAATTAAATAAGGGAGCTTCAGCTAGGGGGCAATATTATTATCATCATTATTATTATAGTCTTATTATTGTTATTATCATTATTATTATAGTCTTATTATTGTTATCATCATCATTATTAAATAGGAGAGCTTCAGCTATAGGTAATATTATTATTGTTGTTGTTATAGTATCATCATCATCATTATAATGTTGTTGTTGTTATTATTATTATTATTATTATTAAATAAGAGAGTTTAAGCTATGGGGTGATATTATTATCATTATTATTATAGTATTATTATCACTATTATTATTAAATAGGAGAGCTTCTGCTATGAGGCGATATAGAAATATAATGACATTATTATTATTATTATTATTATTATTAAAGCACAAACTCTGCCAAAGCAGAAGCAAGTTGGTGAGGAAGGAAGGGAAGGAAGGAGGAGCCCCCTGCCTAAGACATGAAAGGAAAGCCCCCATATCTGCTTTCCGTGAAAGACACCAGGAGCTGGGAAACAGCCAGTCAAGGAGTAGGAAGAAAACCTAGAGATGGGTGCAATGAAGGATTTCTTCTCGGCTGCAATCCCACGGCTGCTTACCCGGGAGTAAGCCCACTTGAACTCAACGGGATTTACTTCTGAGTCGAAAGGGGTAGGATCGCGCTGGTCAGCGACACCACTGCAGTATTTCTGGGCCGCCTTTCAATAATCACAATCTGAAAACAAACCCAGGCAAAACTGTATGAAATGAAAATTTAGCATCAAATTAGTCTTGCTAGATGGATCCAACGACTCCGCCTCCTCCAGGCTCCTGTTGATTGTCCTCCGCATCTGGTAAGAGGTTGACTGCTATTGACCGTGGAGGTTCCATTCTTAGCTACAGCCGTTCATAGACATGGATAGACCTGTCCTACATTAATTCCCTTCATCCCCCTTTAAAGCCAACCCAGCCAATAACCATCATTGTATCCAAGTAGCTGTAAGTTAATAACGCATGCTGAGATATTGAAAAGAACAGGAACGAAATCTCTAGCAAATCCCCAATGCCGGAACAATTCAAAAAAGTCTTCACCTGCCATCAAAGTGAGATCAGGGAAGAAGGGTGGGGAACCTGAGGCCCAGGGGCCAAACAGGCCCCACCAGGCTTTCCCAAATGACCATGCCCCCTTCCCCTGGCCACACCCCTTTCCTGCCAACCACCAACCCCAGCTTTTGTGCATTTCCTCTTCATTCTAAAAAGGTTGAAATGGTTCTCAAAATGCTTAGTTACTGGCAATAACTAAGCTAAAATATGCCGGTATTTTTTGGCATCTCAGCCTTGCCCCTTTTACCTTTGACCTGGCGCACCATTGGAATCCAGCCCCCAAGAACTTCTCTGAAATTAACCCCTTAGATGAAAGAGGTCCCCCGCCCCTGCCAAGGAAGAAGGCACAGATACACAGCCTTCATGGGAAAGCACTTTCCATAACTCAGAGCCACCGCAAGAAAGGCCCTGCAAAGGGGGGGAGGGTTAGCATCCCCTCTTTCCTTCAGGCCCAAACCTGGAGTTTCCTTTGGACTGGCCTTTGCCATGGGAGTTGCTGGGGAAAGCATCACATCAGAATCTTCCCTTTTAGTGAGGACAGCTGAAGGGTTGTAAATGTTGAAGTGGAGCTGCTCATCATGAAAAGTCCCCATCCCCACATCCCCAAGGAGAGTTCAAAACTGCAAAGAGCTGATCCGTATTTAAAATGTAAAAAATAAACAGTTCTAGCGTTTTTAATCTCACAGGAGCAGGTCTTTAAACCTTTGTGTTTGGCTGCCAAAGTAGTTGACGTTTAAACCCCATATTTTGTCTGTGATCAGGTCGTTGTCCATGGAGGTTCACAACACCAACCGTCCCCCATTCAAGCTGTGGTGCCAAATCAAAGGCACTTTCTTTGCTTCCAGCTTTGAAAGGAGAATAAGGAGAGACAGTGCCACCGTGTGTCCAAAACATAAAAGCATCCCAAAGTTAGGGTGACCATATGGAAAGGAGGACAGGGCTCCTGTATCTTTAAGGGTTGCATAGAAAATGCAATTTCAGCAGGGGACATTTGTGTTCATGCAGCAGCTGGCGAAATCCCCTCTTCATTACAACAGTTAAAGCTACAGGAGCTAAACTAGAGTGACCAGATACAACAGAGGACAGGGCTCCTGCAGGTTTAACTGTTGTGATGAAGAGGGCATTTCATGAGGTGCTACATGCATACAAATAACACCTGCTGAAATTCCCTTTTCAATACAACTGTTAAAGACACAGGAGCCCGGTCCTCCTTTCCATATGGTCCTCCTAAGTTATTGTTTATTTTTATTATATTGTATTTCTATCTTTGCCTTAATACTTTTCTTCACACTTTTGTACACTGCCCTGGAGTCCTCTTGATGGAGGACAATAAATAAACATTGAAAACAAAGGCAACAAACAGACAAATACAGCTTGAGCTTTAGAACTGGATAGACCAAAATACTGGATAGTGAGCAGAACAAAACCAGACTGAGAAGGCGGCCATCCTACGTGTCATGAGGGACAGGTAATTGTGCCCAGGACTCTTAATAACAGGTCAGCGTTTGATTGATCATATGGAAAGGAGGACAGGGCTCCTGCATCTTTAACAGTTGTATAGAAAATTGACTTTCAGCAGGGGTCATTTGTATTCATGCAGCACCTGGTGAAATTCCCTCTTCATCACAGCAGTTAAAGCTGCAGGAGCTATACTAGAGTGACCCTGTACAAAAAAGAGCAGGACTCCTGCAGCTTTAACTGCTGTGATGAAGAGGGGATTTCACCAGGTGCTGCATGCAGACAAATGAAGTTGTCCATCAACAGCATCTGATAAACAGACTGGTCCCCTGGCTAGAGTCTTCCACACTAGGATGTGATGGAGTGTATTTCAGTTTCAATTATAATAATGATTTCCATATTCGCATCTAGAAATATAAATTAGCATATACACATTTTATGCAAACCACTGGTCTCCTTTGTCCACTTTTTGGGGGTGATAATTGCCCTGTCTTGGGGCAATTCACACGTGGAGGAAAGGATGAATAATGCAAAGGACTAGAAGAGGATGAGGAGGAACAGAGTGTGAAAAGACAGCTGTTTTCTGTCACAATGTGGCAGCCATGCCCAGAAGCTGTTGCTGCCTCCTCCCAGATGTCGGTCCCTCAATATCCCAGGGGTTGTCAGCATTTTTTCAAATGGTTTTGCCACTCTGTCTTCAACAGAATCCTGATGTACCAGGATTAAGCAGGTCCCCTTCCCTTCAGACACTGGGGAAACATGAGCTGCCACATTTCGGGTCACCAGGCTGCCAACTGGAGAGAATGTTGCCCCTGGGCCATTGTAGCAAGCAGCCTTCCTTCGCCCATGCTTGCAGGTTGGAGGCGGGGCTTCAAGGGAGGTGTGAGTGGGAGCTGTACCTGAGCAAAAGGTCTCCCCTTGGGCCATACCTTCCATGTGGTTTGACTTGTTTTGGCACGTAGGAGCCCAGAGATAACGGATCTCTGGCTTATTGTGGGCAATTTCCGTCTGAAACTGAATCATCGTCCTCTGTCATTAATGGCTTTATGAACATGCCGTTCAATTACAGGAGAGTAGCCCCTTTACATGAAGGTGGATTCATCCAACAATCGTCCTAATGCAAAAGAAAAAGGTTCCCAAACAGGTGTCTTATCAGGAAATTAGTATCGGGGTTGAAAAAAAGCCTGTAAACCCCTGATTTGGTGCAGCTTTGCCTATGGATTCCTTCCCCCATGACATATAAAAGAAACTTTGCACATGCTCAGATATATTTTGGCCCTTTAAAAAGTATTTCTTGTGAAGAGCCCTTTGTACGTACCTGAAAGGCAATCTTAAATTCTCAAATGTTGGCCACCAAAAAGGCTTTGACCAAGTCCCTCACCAAAGACTCCTGAGCAAAGTTGGCAGTCATGGAATAATAGGAGAGGCCCTCTTATGGATCAGCAACCAGTTAAAGAACAGAAAGCAGAGAGTAGGAATAAATGGTCAATTCTCCCAAGGGAGGGAAGTAAATAGTGGGGTCCCACAGAAGTCGATATTGAGACCAATTCTTCTCAACTTGTTCATTAATGATCTGGAATTAGGAGTGAGCAGTGAAGTGGCCAGATTTGCAGAAGACACTAAATTATTCAAGGTGGTTAAATCAAAAAGGGATTGTGAGGAGCTCCAAAAAGATCTCTCCAAACAGGGAGAGCGGGCATCCAAATGGCAGATGCAGTTCAATGTAAGCGAGTATAAAGCGATGCACGTTGGGGCACAAAATACCAACTTCAAGTATAACCTGATGGGATCTGAGATAGTGGTGACCAACTAAGAAAGAGATCTTGGGGTTGTGGTGGACAAGTCAGTGGGAGTGACGACGACCCAGCGTGTGGCCACTGTGAAGAAGGCAATCTCCATGTCAAGCATAATTAGGAAAGGAATTGAGAATAAAACTGCCAATATCTTACTGCCGTTATACACATCACTGGTGTGACCACACTTTGAATACTGTGTGCAGTTCTGGTCACCACGCCGAAAAGGAGATATTGTAGAGCTGGAAAAAGTGCAGAAAAGAGCAACTAAAATGATCAAGGGTCTGGAGCATCTCCTGCAAGATGGAAGGTTACAAAGCTGGGATTGTTTAGCTAGAAAAAAAGGAGGCTACGGGAAGACAAGATAGAGGTGAACAAGTTTAGGCCTGGTGTAGAGAATGTGGACAGGGAGTCATTTTTTCTTTTTCTCCCATAATACTAGAAACCAACGAGGTCATCCCATGAAGTTGATTGATGGGAGATTCAGGACAGATAAAAGGAAGGACTTCTTCACACAGCGCATAGTTAAACTATGGAATTCGCTACCACAAGATGTGGTGATGGCCACCAATTTGGATAGCTTTAAAAGGGGGTTGGATAAATTCCTAGAGGAGAAGGCTATCCATGGCAACTAGTCCAAATGGCTCTGTGCTACCTCCAGTATCGGAGGCAGTAAGCCTATGTGCACCAGTTGCTGGGGAACATGGGTGGGAGGGTGCTGTTGCACTTGTGTCCTGCTTGTGGGTCCCTGGTCAACGGCTGGTTGGCCACTGTGTGAACAGAGTGCTGGACTAGATGGACCCTCAGTCTGATCCAGCATTGGCTCTTCTTATGTTCTTATGTTATGTTCTTAATACTAGTCCAGAAAGCGATACGCAGAGCTGTCTCCATTGCATGTGTCTGGGCTTAGCGTGCTTGAGCTGGACTAGATGGACCATTGGTCTGATCCAGCAGGGCTCTTCTGATGTTCTGATGTTCTGATGTTCTTACAATACATGAGCATCCACACACCGTTGATGGGTTCTTTCATAATTAATATATGGCAGCCTTCAAAACCCTGGTGCCCTCCAGATATGTTGGACTACAACTCCCATAGTTTCCAATGTTTAGTTGGAATCCTTCTTCTTGTAATTTGAAGCCATTGGGAGCCAGTGTGGTTAGAGTGTTGGACTGGGACTAAGGAGATCTGGATTCTAGTCCCCACTCTGCCATGAAGATGGCTGGGGGATTCTGGGCCAGTCACGGACTCTCAGCTTAGCCTAGTCCACAAGGTTGTTGTGAAAACAAAATGGAGAGAAGGCAGAGCATATAAGCCACCTGGGAGCTATACTAGAGTGACCAGTTACAAAAGAGGGCAGGGCTCCTGCAGCTTTAACTGTTGTGATGAAGGGGGAATTTCACCAGGTGCTGCATGCAATTCACTTTTCAATACAACTGTTAAAGATACAGGAGCCCTAGTCCTTCTTTTCATAGAGTCACCCTATTAAATACACCCAACTGTTTCAACCTTTCTACATAGGATTTGGTCTCCAAAGTCTTCTGAACGTGTTCCAGTTTGGAGGATGACCAATGAAATCAGTTATTAATGATTGATAAATTAATTAACTATTGGTGCCATCAAGCTCATGTTTCAACTCATTTATTTAGAAATACTATTAAAAAGAAAGTAGGGTGACCAGATTTTGAGAACCAAAATCCCGGTCCCCCCCGCCACCCCCCCCACCCAAAACAACCCCCCCACCGCGCGACCGCGCGACCGCCCCCCGCCCACGCCGCGCCGCCAGCCCGCCTCGCGCCACCCGCACGCCCCCCCCTGCCCCGCGCCGCTCCACCCCGCCCCGTGCCGCTCGCCTCGCGCCGCCCGCCCGCCTTGCCCTCCTTACCTGCTGGGGCATCCGCTTCCCTCCGGTGCTCTGAATCTACTGAGAAACAGGCTTCCTGGCTTGTCTCTCAGTAGCGCGCCGGGTGATGACGTCATCACCCGGCGCGCTACTGAGGGACAGGCCGCGAAACCTGTTTCTCAGTAGATTCAGAGCACCGGAGGGAAGCAGACGCCCCAGCAGGTAGGTGCCTCGCGCCGCCCGCCTCGCACCGCCCGCCTGCCTCCCACCTCCGCCGCGTGACCCCCCCGCCGCCCCGGTTTGCCCCCCCCACCCCCCGGTTGGCCCAGATCACCCCAGGTTTCCCGGTTAGGACCGGGAAACCCCGGGCCATCTGGTCACCCTAAAAGAAAGGGATTTTTTTCCCCAAATTAAAACAGTTGGATCCAAACTAACAATTTATTAATTATGTGATTTTTAAAAAAATGAAATAAAATAAAACCTGCCAACTAATAAAAGGCATGGTTCCTACACGTGCTTGAGAGACAGAACCATAAAAAAAAGAAAGAAAATCACCAACCTCTGCTAGTGTCTAAGTGGGCATGGCGACATGAGAGTTTCAGCTTGCAAACCATGTCACCGTCACAACTCTCAGCCATGGGACACAGAGCTCTGTGGAGGCAGGAGGCAGCCTCGCAAGACCACAGACTGCAAGGTTCTTTGGGAGAAGACGTGGCGGCGAAACTGGTTTGTGAACCGGTTTGCGTTTGTAGGGCCAGCGAACAGAGGATTCAACTGAACGTTGTTGACGGAGGCCTTCAGGGGTTCTTTCACACGGTTCCCTCGGGGTGTGTTCACCACGGCATGGAATGCAAAAAGCAGTCTGCCTCTTTTCATCTTTGTTGATGAGGAAGACAAAGTCTGTCTCCCAACAAGAGGAATCTTAAGGTAGGCTGACCAGATTTTAAAAGTAAAAATCCCGGTCCCCCCCGCCCCCCCCAAAACAACCCCCCCACCAAGCCACCCCCCCCCAAAAAAAACCAGCCTGGACCTACCGCCGGGTTCCTCTGTCGCCCGTGCGGCCGCGCGGGTTCCTCTGTTGCTGCCCGCGCGGCTGCGCCGGGTCCTCCATCGCCCGCGCGGCTGCGCGGGGTCCTCCGCTACCGCCCGCGCGGCCGCGCCGGGTCCTCCGTCGCCCGCGCGGCTGCGCGGGGTCCTCCGCTACCGCCCGCGCGGCCGCGCCGGGTCCTCCGTCGCCCGCGCGGCTGCGCGGGGTCCTCCGCTACCGCCCGCGCGGCCGCGCCGGGTCCTCCGTCGCCCGCGCGGCCGCGCCGGGTCCTCCATCGCCGCCCGCGCGGAAGAGGTGGGAGAGGGCCGGATCCGGAAGTGACGTAACCGGCCCTCTCCCGTCTCTTCCGCGCGGCCTCTGGCCTTTCTGGGGCTCATCGCAATGGCGACGAGCCTCGAGGAGCCCGGACGCCCACGCGGAAGAGGTGGGTGTGGGCGTCCGGGCTCCTCAGGGCTCAGCGCCATCGCGATTGAGCCCCAAGGAGGCCAGAGGCTGCGCGGAAGAGGCGGGAGAGGGCCGGTTATGTCACTTCCGGATCTGGCCCTCTCCTGCCTGTTCCACGCGGCCTCTGGCCTTACGAGCCCGGCAGCGGCGGCAAAGGTGGCGGAGGAGCCCGGGAAGCGGCCGCCCCAGCAGGTAAGTGCCCCCCTTCGTGCTTACCTGCAGGGGCATCCGCTTCCCGGGCTCCTCCAGCTCCACCGGGTCTCGCTGCCACCGCCGCGTGACCCCCCGCCACCCCGGTTTTCCCCCGGTTGGCCCAGTTGGCCCGGTTGGCCTCTGGATTCCCGGTTAGGACCGGGAAATCCCGAGCCACCTGGTCAGCCTATCTTAAGGCACAATCCCATGTGTGTTTAGACAGAGAAAAAGGCCTAGAACTCCCAGCATTCCACCGCCAGCTGGCTGGGGAATGCTGGGAGTTCTAGGCCTTTTTTTCTGTCTAAACATGCATAGGATTACACGCTTCGTGAATTATTCCTAGGAGCCAACCAATCACTCAGTGAAATCTGCATACTTCTTGTACTGAGCATTCTAAGCAGGGGCGTTGAATTCCAAGGGCTAAATCCCATTCTGGACAGTTCTTGGGGTCTGTGTCCCTATGGTGGGTGGGGCTAAAAACGGTGGGGGGATCAAACGATTGGTGGTTGAGTGAAGGGGCGGGGCTTTCTGGGAAACCTCGGAGGGCCGGATTTGGCCCCCGTGCACCCGCGGTTTCGCATCCCTGACTTAGAATGCCATCTCTGCTTCAAGGGTCTGTTTTCCTGGGAACAGCCACTGATAAGATTGCAAAAGAAGAAAGAAATGAAGTAACCGAACAAGCATGGAGGTAAAATTGTGAACTGCAGGGCAGTGGGGAGGGAGCATCTCTACACCTCTGGCGGGAAATGTCGATCACGCTGGTTCGAATGTTGCAATGCCACAATGGCCCCTCTGTAAAGCAGCTTAAATTCCGCATGCTACATTCCCACCCGCCAAGAACGTGCCAAGTTTCCTGTTATTCTGCCTCGGCAAACCAGGGCTGGTTGGTTTCCTTCTTGACTGGAATTCTCACCTGTGTCTGTTTATTCAGTCCCTGAAAGTTGCTATGGATTTTCTCCATTGTTCCACTTAAAAATGCAAATGATGGGATTACTAACCGTGACTAAAGCCCAGACATACTTTCTTCATGGCCGGTTGACAGACTCGGATGACTATGAGCCAAAAAGCCGGTTCGTGCACATGCGTGAGGTGCCGTCGCTTGTGCATTTGTGATAAGGCATCTCGATGACCACGTGGAGAAGCTACAGAAGCACAGGAATGAGATGGAGGCAGGCGTAATCAGAGGAAGAACGCACATTTATTTCAGTTCCACCTACTTAGGCTTGGCTACAGTGGAGTATGTGAATTAAGCAGAGTCGGTGTCACGACTAGGCGTAATTGGGCACATGCCAAGGGACCCACACACAGCAGGGGCCCACTTACAAGAGCGCCCTGGGTTTTCTCCTCCTCTTCACCCTTGCAACCTGCTAGCTCTGGCCCAGGCCATGGTGGTGGTGAAAAAGAGGAGCTGTAGATGCCATGGCCTACTTGCTCACCACTGACTGCAATTTGCCACGTAAAAGTATTTCCTTTTTTCCCCACCCATATACCCCACTTTAATTGGCTCCGTGTGCTGCCACTGGAAGAGCAAATCTGCTACAATGAAAACACGGTTTTACACTGAATCATGTCTCTGGGTAGATGGGGCTTTAATTTTTCAGTGGCCAGCCAAATATTTCTGAAAAGCACACAAGGAGGGCCGGAAGGGATCCCTCATTCTCTCTCAGACATTGGGTCTGTTCAGACAACACACTAAGCCATAGTTAGGACACTAACTCTTTTGCAACAAGTAGTTAGTGAGCATGTTTAAACCGTGGTTATGTAGCCACCATGGTTAGGATTTTAAAAAATGAAATAAACCTCAGGTTCTTTTTGTCCCAGATACGGAGAACTTTGGGTAAATTCTTAACAAAATCGAACTGAAACAAAATTCCCAGCCATTTCTACTCATTGCTCTACTTGTTTTCCCACGTCTTTACATTAAGGGGAAATTGCGTTGCTTACATGGGGCATTTGTGCTCCCTGCTTTTTGGCATGACTGTTATGGGCTGCATTACACAGATGGAGAGGGGCGACCATGTGGTTGGAATTCAATACCTGTTCTGGATGGGGTTGCACTCCCCCTGAAGGAGCAGGTTCATAGCTTGGGGGTTCTCCTAGAGCCATCTCTGTCACTTGAGGCTCAGGTGGCCTCGGTGGCATGGAGTGCCTTCTACCAGCTTTGGCTGGTGGCCCAGCTTCACCCCTATCTGGACAGGGATAACCTGGCTTCAGTTGTCTATGCTCTGGTAACCTCCAAGTTAGATTACTGCAATGCACTCTATGTGGGGCTGCCTTTGAAGATGGTTCGGAAGCTGCAGCTTGTGCAAAATGCAGCGGCCAGATTGGTAACAGGGACCAGAAGGTTCGAACATATAAGACCGATTCTGGCCCGCTTGCATTGGCTGCCTGTATGTTTCCGAGCCCGATTCAAGGTGCTGGTTTTAACCTATAAAGACTTACCCGGTTGGTTCCACAATACCTGATGGAACGCCTTTCCCGACATGAACCTACCCGTACACTACGCTCAATATTAAAGGTCCTCCTCCGGGTGCCTACTCCAAGGGAAGCTCAGAGGACGGCAACAAGGGAGAGGGTCTTCTCTGTGGTGGCCCCCCAATTATGGAATGATCTCCCCAATGAGGTCCACCTGGCGCCAACACTGTTATCTTTTCAGCACCAGGTCAAAACTTTTCTTTTCTCCCAGGCATTTTAACAGCTTAAGTTGAGGTTTTAACTGACTTTGTGGCCAGGCTTAACAGTTTAAAATGTTTTAATTGTCAGCTGTTTTATGTTTATGGTTTTAAATATTGTATATTGTCTCTTTAGTGTTCAATCTTTTAATTTTTGTAAACCACCCAGAGAGCTTCGGCTATGGGGCGGTATATAAATGTAATAAATAATAATAATAATAGTAATAATAATAATAATAATAATAATACTTCCCCGCTAAGTATGTTCTGTTCACTTCCATTGAGATAGCACCATCTATTGGTGGAAGATCCCGCTTTTTTCAGATATTACCACTTTAAAAGTGGCTCTTTTCATGACAGAATTTTCAACCGATGCCATGGGAGATGTCCTGGCCAGGCACGAACGTGCAATAAACCACTTGTTTAGAGGAGCCCAAAAGAAGGCCAGCACTAGGAACTCTCCATCTGAAAGCATAAACTCGGGGTTTCCATTCAGCTGCTGTGGCCAATCTGGTTGAATTTCTGTCTATTGTATCCCTTTTAGCTTTACCAGGGGAAAAAGTAATACATATGACTGCAAAGGCAGAGCGAAGCGGAGCGAGCAACCTGCCCCTTCGCCTCCGCTGCTGCCACCTTCCCAGAGGCTCCCTGGCACCAGAATCTCTAGGGAGGGCACCAGACCTGAACCCTGGCCCAAAATCTCTGGATTTAGCACTTGACCCAAGGCACAAGAAAATAGCAGCATGCATGTCAATGAGGTCGAAGAATTTATTTAAACTAAAGGTGGGGAGATATGGGAAGAACAGATAAAAGAACACCCATACTGGCATACCCAGCATAAAACCTTAAAAATAATAAAACCTAGCTGAAACAACTTACTCCTGCCACCACAGCTGCCACAAATAGCTCTGCACACACCACAAGGAGGGGTAAGAGGGGAGTCCCTTACTTTATACCCTCTAACTCTCTGCTTCGTCCCAGGCACCCTTCTCCCTTTGGCTCTGCCCAGGCACCTGGGTTCACACCTCTTCAACTGCATAATCCTCCTTCCTGCCACCAGGGGTGGTTTACACCCTTGAAACTGATAAGCCCACTTCTTCCTTGCACCGAGGCCGTTCTATCTTGTCCGCCTCCCTTTCCCAGCTGGCCTGTTGTAAATCTACCGGCTGGTGCCCTTCGTAACATAAAATACATTAAAAGTGTCATGCTAAAACTACTCCCTCCCGCCAACTACTTAACCCATGCTGCATCCCAGCGCAGTCTATCTGCTCTCCTTCACAATGACAACCCTGTTTGAGCAGGAAGGAAATAAGACACAGGCCGTTGCTGCATGCCTCAGTGCATAAAATTCCATGAACAGTCCAGAATTAGATGCCAAATTGCGCAAGCAATCTTGTGATTTACTATAATATTTTGCAACTGCCCTGTAATGACCGGACATTATTGTGTACCATCATTACCGTGGTTTTCCAGAATAGGTCTCCAGAAGAGAAATATTCATCAAATCAGTATTCATCTCGTGTTTTTTAATTGATTTTTTCCAGATAACAATGAACAGCAACAAAACCAAATGCACCACATGTGAGTCAATTTCTTTACTGTCTTTCTGATTACTCAGGCTCTCTATTTGGTACAAGCGAGATTATCTGATCAAGTGATCACTCATCCACCTAACAGATCACTCCATAGAGTTCCATGTGTCTTAGGAGGTTGTTGTGTATTCTTTCAATATTAGCAAATTCAGTCCCTGGATGCCATATTCCATAAAAAGTATTCATTTCTACTTGGCCTCTTTGTACCTGGGTATGTTTAGTGAGTTTCCCCATTAGTGCAAAGCCCCAAATTTTGTTTCCATATGATAAGAGAAAGTTCATTTGCTGATTTCCAGCTAGCAGCTATGACCAACCTAGCTGCTGTCTAGGAAATAAAGTCAAGAGTTCTTTATGTCTTTTTTGTATATTAAGAGTCACAGAAAGTCACAGAAAGTTCATAGATACTCATAGAAAGTTCCCACCAGGCATTCCTGTGATGATAGTGGGACTGAGAGAAAGGCCTCCCTGAAGATCTAAAGCTCGGCCAGGCTCATAAGGGAGAATACAGTTTTTCAGATAACCTGGACCTGAGCCATATAGGGCTTTATAGGTCATTACCAGCACTTTGAATGTGCCCGGAAACAGACTGGAAGCCAGTGGAGCTGTTTTAACTGAGGAGTTGCATGCTCCCTGTAACCTCAATGCAGCCTCCATGTACAGAGGCAGTGTACCACTGAATATCCAACATTAAGAATAAACATTAGGAGAAGGCCAGAATCTTTCTGCATTTTGTGTGGGTTTCAACTTTCTATCTGGCTGTTTGATCTGGGATGCTCTACTAGGTGGGTCTTTGTCCTGACCAAACATAGAATCATAGTATCATAGAATTGTGGAGTTGGAAGGGATCACAAGGACCATATAGTCCAACCCTCTGCAATGTGCAGGAAAACCGATTAAACCATCCCTGAGAGGCAGCCGTCCAGCCTCTTCTTAAAACCTCCAGAGATGGAGAACCCACAGCCTCCAGAGGTAGACTGTGCCACTGTGGAACAGATCTTACCATCAGGAAAATTTTCCTTATATTCCATCGAAATCTAGGTAGCTGTAACTTATAGCGATTATTTTGGGTCTTAAGTTCTGTGACTACGGAACATGGTAGTTTTTGCATTCTTATGCTTGCTTGGTTATTTGTTTTGGGACCAGGGATGGGGAATGGAATTCGCAAAGCAACATCCCCTAACTAAAACATGCTCCCCAAATGTCCAAGGCATTCCGAATCAGAGATGATGTTGAAGTCAGAGGTTGCGTCTGTAGCGTTTTCTTCAGCAGGAATGGCAATATCATCCGGGTGCACACATACACACAACCCTCACAATTTCCTGTTCCCTCTGGGCTTAGCTGCTTTTTTCACAACAGCTGTAGGGAATTGAACTTTCCTAACAAGAATATATGATTCCCTGTTGTAATGCCCAAGATTTTGATGGAGGGGGGGCTTAGTCTGCAATGAGCCATTAAGACCAATTCGCTTTACAAAAGGCCTGCTCCTGGAGGAGATGAAAACCTCTAGAACTGGTTTCTTGATATGGATCCTTACAGCTGCCTGCATTTGGGGGTGGGGTGGCTATGGATACCAGTGGAGGATGTCCGTGAGGCAGTGAATCCACACCAGGTTTCAGGCAGAGCCGGTCAGAACTCTAAAAGAGCTATTGAAGGTTCTTTGCTTTGCACCTTGGCTAGCTCCTTTAGTGTTCTGACTGGTTTTGACTGAAACCCGGAGCGGATTCATTGCCCCACTGACTTCGGAGCCAACAACTTCCATGGATAGAGACTGTAATGAGGAGTGCCTGCACTTCAAAAGTTACCACTCCACCCTTGTGTGTCGTGCATCTTCTTATGCAACTCCCACATCATTTCAGTAGGGCTTCCAGAGACCGCCCCCCCCTCACTACCACTGTGTCCCATGGCGGATCAAGTCAGGCTGCTTCTGACTCTGCTGTCCTCATGAAGGCCTGCTTGGCTTCATGACTCCTGGGCTGCCAGGAGGGAGGCCATTGCTCCCATGAATCTGTGGGACATCTTATGCGGACACTTGCAGTTCATATAAAAAGGCACGGGTGTTGGGCCAGGGAGGTCATCACCCTGCAGCGAGGCGTCATTGCCCTGATTGGACACTGGCGGAATGAAAATAGCAAACTTAAAGGGTTTTGCAGAGTTGACAAAAGACAAGAGATATCCGGAAGAGGAGACGAGGTGAACATCTTGGGGTTCCAGTAAATGCTTCTTGAAGTAACCTTGGTTCTGGTACTATGGTGGGATGCACCATTGGCATTTTTTTATTCGCATCCTCCACCCCACTCCCCTGCTCCCTTTGAGCTTAGCTGAAATGCTCACGGTAGCTGTGGGGACTGAATTTTTCAGGGCAACAATATTTTGTAATGCAACGTATTTTGGGGGTGTCTTAGGTCACCTCTAGAAGGATTCGGTTTGGTGCCTGGTTGTCCGATTATGTGCATCTTCTCGCAAGCGCTTTTACGGCAAATCACTGTACGCAGGAGGCGGTGAAGTGCATAACTGGTTGCCTTACCGGTTGCATGAAACGCGCTTTAGAGGTGTTTAATGAGGAGAATCATAATGTTAAAGCATAATGCGCTTTAACTGCTGCGGTAAAATAAAACTCGCTATTTAACGCGCATTCGATAATGCGCATAATCGGAGAGAAAACACGCCTCAACCCTCGATTTGCGCTGCGCTCTTGTAGAAGTCAAAAATTTAATGCACCTTGAAAGAGCTTTAAATGCCTCTTGTAGAGGCACCCTTGAAACAGGCAGTCCAGGCCCACTAGCTTTACAAAAGACCAGCTCCTAGCAGATGAAAACTCCTAGTACTGGCTTGTTGATATGAATCCATCTGGATTTTTGGATTCTCCTTGGAGGCATAGCTATTTATTAGTAATATTTCTTGGTAGTATTTATACATTGCTTCATATAATGAGATCTCTAAATGGATCTGGGGACTGTGAGCGCCTACACTTTCAAATGGACCACCCGACTGCCGCTTGGTTCCATATGGCACGGAGGTTTCCGCTTTCCCCACCTACGGGACACAGGTATCACGTCTCTCAGGTAAGTTGGTACAAAGTCATACAAAGTTAAAATGATGTAAAGGGAAGTGTAGCGAAAACTGCCTCGCACCAATTAGCTGTCATAATCACACAGGCTTTGAAAACCTCTGCACTTCCTTGGCCAGTAACTTCCAGGATTGGTCGGCTGCCCTATTCCATCGGGGAAGCCTGCCCCGGCCTAGCTGGAGACAATCTGGGTCTGTTTTCCAGTTACACACCAGAGGACTGGTCATCCCGCCTTTGCTTATGGTGTGAATGAGGTTGCTCTTGAGACATCCTTATTTGGTAATTATCCCATTATGTTTGCAGACCGGTGGGGAAATGTGTCATATCTTTTCCCTTTTGTGGTCTGAATTGTTTCTGACTGCATGGTCTGAGTAATTGGGTTAACCCTTACACCACAGATGGCCTTACAGAGTGTTGTTTGACTGCAACTCCCATTGTCACTCCAGCAGGATCTACACTACGGCTGTACAATGGTTTTAAATGGTTTATAACAGTAGTGACAACTGTTGGAGCCCAGGACACACTCCATATACCGTTTTCAAAACGTTTTCAAAGTGTCGTATCCTGCTTGGTGTAGATCAGTCCTCTGTATTGGCTATGTTGGCTAGGCCTGATGGGGACAGCAGTCCCATATAATCTGTGGGGGGGATATGTTGCCCATCCTTGCCTTATATCAGGGGTATAGAACTGAGGGGGGCCACATCCGTCCTTCCACACTTCTTCAGATGTCCATGCCCCTTCCCTTGACTCCACCCCTAACCACTAAACATTGGTAGCTTCCAACTTTTGCAGTTTCCCCCCATTCTAAAAGGTTGAAATGCCTTTCATAAGAACATCAGAAAAGCCCTGAGGCTGGATCAGACAAAGGGTCCATCTAGCCCATCACTCTGACAAGATGCCCACAGGAAATCCACAAGCAGGAGACGGGTGTAACAGCACCCTCCCACCCATGTTTCCCAGCAACTGGTGCACATAGGCAGACTGCCTTGGATACTGGAGGTAGCACATAGCCATCAGGACTAGTAGCCATGGATAGCCTTCTCCTCCAGGAATTTATCCAACCCCCTTTTAAAGCCATCCAAATTGGTGGCCATCAACACATCTTGCGGTAGTGAATGCCATAGTTTGACTCTGCGCTGTGTGAAGAAGTCCTTCCTTTGATCTGTCCTGAATCTCCCACCAATCAGCTTCAGCCCTTTGGGTTCTAGTATTATGAGAGAGGGAGAAAAACATCTCCCTATCCCCATTCTCCACACCAGGCATTATTTTGTGCATCTCTATCATGTCTCTCCTCAGCCTCCATTTTTCCAAGCTAAACAATCCCAGCACCCTTCTGCCCATGTACCCTGGAACCTGTAGCCATCCAGAAGTTATTGGACTACAAGTCCTATCACCCCTGTCCACTAAACATACTGCATGAAGTTGATGGGACCTGGTATCCAGCAACATCTTGAGGGCCAGGTTCCGCACTCCCTGCTAAAAACCTAACCAGTCCTGTCCCCAGGTATTCCAGCAAATAGTGGAGGCTGGTGGCTCTGAGGTCAGTGGGATCCGCTCCGGGTTTCAGTCCGAACTGGTCAGAACTCTAAAGGAGCTCTCCAAGGTTGGAGAGCTCCTTTAAAGTTCTGACTGAAACCCGGAGTGGATTCACCACCCCTTTGACATCGGAGCCACCAGTCTCCACCGCTGGCAAATGGCCTGAAAGGAAGAGGGGAAAAGATACCCGTGGCCAGGCCCATTTTTTTCTGGTCATTTGGCCCTCCTAGCGGGGCCTGCGAGTTGGGCGTCTTGGCTACAACCCACGTGTCGGCTGTCTCAGGTAGCTCAGTCCTGTTATTTTAGAATTCTTCCTCACTTCAAAACATCCGGTTAGGAATTTTGGCACCAAGGGAGTCTCCTGCCTGTGCAAAAAGATAACCAGATGGAAGAATGGCTTCTAAGTTCTAATCTGGACCATCTTTCTGATGAGGAACCAGCTGTTCTCCTGTAACAAAAACAAACAAACAAATCTGGCTCATTATAGCAGCTTTCTTAGCCACCTGAAATCAGGACTCAGAAGAATGTCTGGAATTGGAAACACCCCAAGGTCAGAATGCACATTTAAAGAATGCACCTTTTCTTTGCCTTCCAAGGCTACTAGGGTGCCTTTAAAAAAAATGGCACAAGGCAATCAGTTAGCAACTAAAGCCTTTCCTGCCATGGAATCAAAGTACTGGGAATAGCTTCACCTGTGGAACTTCTACCTGTCATGCAGCTGTTCATGGCACAGAAGCGCTGCCCTGTGTAGGGGGGATGGGAAATACTCTAAAAACAAGACGTTGGGTGCTCAGTTGAGAGATGCTGGGAGAGACTCAAATCTGGCTGAAATGTATATCTGATCCGTCTCCCTAGGTGTGTGGGGTCAGTGGTAGCAGAAATGCCCTTGTTATAGGCTGAGAGAACCCTTCCCCTTTGATCATTTTGCATTTTCCAGGGCTAAGCTTTTGACTTTGAAATAAGGTTCTGGAGCTAAGCTCAAACAAACATTTCTAGAATGTGCAAGCACCAGCCATGTATGTGCTTCCCCCAGGGGAATCCTCTTGTTATCTCCGATCTGCCAAGGGAGATAACAAGGAGGAATTCCTCTCCCTGCCTCCTTCCCAAGTGCCTGGTAGCTGCCAGGCCAGGAAGTGCATCTTGGCGAAGGGAGGGGCTTGTGGAAGATCCACTGGGAATCTCCATGAACAGGATTATGCCGGATTATTCCTGACCTGTTCTGTGGGGTTCAAATCACCCACACCCATTTAAAGGGCTCATGGGGGGGGGGGGGAATCACAGGACCACATGGGCTACAACCACTGAGAGAAGTTGCTATATTCAGCGGTACATAGATGCCCCGAACAAATAACAAATAAAATATAGCCCTGCCCTTGCTGCTATGTTCAGACATCGCTCCCTCCCCCAACAACACACACACCGTCTGCACATTGGGAGGGACTATATGTGCATGATGGAGCACATATGGGGGAGAAGTTTCCCAGTCATGGTCCCCCCTCATTGGAGGAATGCCGCACATGCACATCAGTCCGTGCATAGGCCCCTTCTCACACCAGATTAAATGACACAGGGAGGGAGGGCCTGGCCACAGCGTATGTTGGAGTAGCATCTATGGCCTGCCCCCACCCCACCCCGCAAGTGTCTCTAAGGATTTTTTGAATCCCCTTTATTTTGTGCCATTTTGGTTGCTCCTGATAAAGGTATTGCTCAGCTGTGTGCATTTTTCTTCTTTTGCTTTTTACATTCCTGGGGCTGAGCCGGGGCAGCAAACGCCTTTGCAATCAGAGCCAAATACAAGTTCAGGAAGGGCTGTAGCATGCAGAAGGTCACAGGTTCAATCTCCAGCCCAGGTATGGCTAGATAAGAATCCTGCCGGAAACCCTGGAGATGCAATGTGGGTGAGCCTCCACGGTGAACGCGAGGGGAGGGAAATCGTCTGTTTCTTAGAATTACTTACAGGTGTCGCCATACCAGGGCAATTCACTCCAGGTCTTTTTGTATCTGGAGTGTTGCAACACTCAGCCCAGGTATGAAAAGGCATGAGCAAATTTTCTTGGCACGGCAACGTCAAGGGGAAAATTGACTGTTAGTATAAAGAACACAATCTTCAGCCTGTCCTTTCCAGTCATCAGTGTGTAAGAAAAAGAAAAAAAAAACACTCTGCAGACGTTATTACAAGTGAATATGGATTATTTCAGCTGTTTTATAATATTCAAATGGATGCACAGGCCTTGCTTGCAATGTGCCCTATTGTCTATTTTAAAAAACTGTATAATGACATTGTTTTATATTGTTTAAATGGATCCCCAGGCCCTGCTTGCGATGTGCTCTTCTAATTGTTATGAAATGTTTTATTTATGTATTGCCTCCTTCATGTTCCACGCATGGAACGTTGCAACCCTTTGAAGAAGGCCTAACAATAACAAAAGAGGCTGGAAACACATTGGGCTTTTCATCAATAAAACTGTTTTCTGCATCCTGAGATGATTTTTATTTCTTTATTATTGCATTTATATCCCGCCTTTTTTCCTCCTTAAGGAACCCAAGGCAGTGTACATAATCTTCTTCCTCTTCTCCATTTTATCCTCACAACAACAGCCCTGTGAGGTTGGTTGGGCTGAAAGTCTGTAACTGGCCCAAAGTCACCCAGTGAGCTTCCGTGGCAGAGTGAGGACTAGAACCCAGATCTACCGACTCCTAGTCCAACACTCTAGCCACTACACCTGTCTCTCCCTGTCTGTGAAACCCTGGAGAGATGGACAAATGGTCTGACTCAGTATAAAAGAGTTTCCTATGTCTGAGGCTGGTGGCGCCATGCCATGGTTGAGGAAGAAGAGCAGGATATCAGCATGTCAACTGACGGAGCTGTCTCGTGGGGACATCTTTAGCCACAAAGCCACGTCTGAATGGGGAACAGAATTCTTACACCCCGTTTTGGTTGCTGTTTTGATGATGAAGAAGGCCCCCTGGCACCTTTCCTTGAGCAGCACCTTTCATTTCTCAAAATGAGAGGTGGTAGACATCCAGCTACCACGCCCTGGGATTGGGATGTTCTGTCCCAGAAATGAGAGGCAAGGTGGAGGTGGGTGGAAAACACACATGCTCAAACCAGCCTGTCCTGGTCAGGTTTTGTGCTTTCAAGAGCTACTTGCCACTGGAGCTTTTTAGGGCACCCAGATAAAAATACAAGGATCTTCTAATGACTGCAGGTCAAATACCTGTTTTAGATGCAGCTAAAGGGGCAATTCAGAAGTCGGCTGTCCTAATGGGAGAGTCGAATTTGCTTGCTTCATGGTGCAGATGCCACGCACTCTGGACATGCTCGGAGATACCCTCGTCTTTTGTTATTCCCTGGCAGGTTTCTCAAGCAAGCAAGGGACTGAGAATTGTCTCTGATTGAGCCCTGGCGAATTTCACAGGAGTTTTCTCATGCATCAAAAATGCTCAGTCCATGTGCAATTTGGAATTCCAAGTTGAAAAGCTGGAATGTTTCTGTGTCACTGGATTTAACATTATCCAGCTGTTGGGATGTGGTGAAATTGTGCAACCCATATAATTTGCTCTCAAGCCCAAATCCAGGCATCTTCGGTCCCCTCTACAAGGATTCGCTTTTGCGCCTGGTTAGGCGATTATGCGCATAATCACTGAAGTGCATTTATGCCTATTACCTCTGCACGAGAGGCGCCGAGAGGCGGCGAAGCGCATTAAGGGATGACCAAAATGCACTTTACAAGTAGTTAATGCGCATAAGCGCTTGTTCACATAGGCAAAATGTGCTTTAACGGCCGGAGCAAAATAAAACTCGCTGTTTAATGCGCATTCGATAATGCGCATAATCGGAGAGATAACGCGCCTCTACGCCCGATTTGCGCTCCGTTCTTGTAGAGGTAAAAAATTTTAAGCGCCTTGAAAGAGCATTAAACCTCTCTTGTAGAGGCAGCCTTCCAGGATGAATAAAATTGCCACCTTTTTCCCGGAAGGGCTCCTTTTTCCCTGGAAGGCCCCACACAGATGGGATGAGGAAGAAGAACTTGGAAAAGATGTCAAGGGTCGACACCTCTCTGGTGCTTATTATTATTGTTGTTGTTGTTGTTGTTGTTTCTATAATACCGCACCATAGCCCAAAGCTCTCTGGGCAGTTTACGAAGATTAACAGCCATTAAAAATACAATATACAAAGTTTAAAAAATATTTACATAAAAACACACAAAGACAGTAGATACATAGACAACATATATCTAAAACATCTTTAAGCAATTAACCATGACCATAAAATAAACCCAGGACCTAATTAAACTCAATGTATGCTGTCAAATGCCTGAGAAAAGGAAAAGGTGGCACCGAATGTTAAACCTGGCGCCCAAAAGGTATCAATGTTGGTGCCTGGCGGGGCTTGTCAGGGAGATCATTCTAAAATTGGGGGGGGGGCATCATGGAGAAGGCCCTCTGCCTTGTTGCCACCTTCCAAGCTTCTCGGAAGGGGGCTCCCAGACCACAGCGACAGACTCAAGCCCCAGCACCTTTTGCTAGAGATTAAGCGGTAGAGAGGTGTCACCCTAGACATCTTTTGCAAGCTGTTCTTCCTCATCCCATCGGTGTGGGCCTTTCCAGGGAAAAAGGAGCATTTCCTGGAAAGAAGGTGATGATTTTATTCATCCTGGAGAATGAGCAATGTGTTGTCTTGCGTGGGTCATACCAGTGAACCAGGCAACAATCCATGGTGCCAGTATTCCAGGAGCTTTGGCAATTTGGTTGCCCCCTGGGTGAGGATATCCCCTGGAACTCCACCAGCCCAGAACCAGAGTTGTAAAAGGAGGGCAGAGGTCCAGCTAGAAAGCTAAACCTTAGGGATCCGCCCCCCCCCCCCCCTTCAAATGACCTCTCCAGACAGAGACAGAGAGAGCAGCAGGCAATGAGGACACCAGGGAAACTCCATTCGATTCCTGTAGTCATGCTGCTGCTGCTGCTTGCTGTGATTAAAGTGTGAGTTAAAAAATGCCTTCACAACTTCAGGGTGTTTTTATTCTTGTTGTTGGCAAACAGCTTTGTTGTTCTTGTTCTAACATCTCAGGAATGTAGAAGCAGTTGAAAAGCACGGAATGGGGGCTGGGTGGCGGGGGCGTCCTGGTACCAGCTATGCGTTGAGGAATTAATCAATTCCGAGGGGCTGTCCCTTTAAGAAACCACGCCCACTTATTTTTTTTTTAACTGGGTTTAAAGAGAAAGGAGAAAAATCGCCTTTTTTTTTTTTTATGCCCGGTCGCTTTACTGACTTCGGAGATGTGGCCGCGATCGCGAAGTGTCTCCTCTCCCGGGAATGGGAATGATCACAGAGAACTAGAAGGTTGCCGGGATCTTTTGCGCTTTGAATTTGAGTACGTGGAAAAAAAGAGAGAGCGTTTTTTTCCCTCTCCCCTCCGCCTATTTGCAAGCCCGGAGGACACCCAAGGTAAACCAACCTACTGGCTTCTTCCTCGTCTCCGTCTTCCAAACTAGCAGCTCAAGGGAACTTTCTGTATTGGTGAACCAAGGTTTCGACGGTTGCCCCGGGCTTTTGCGTGGGGAGTGAGGTCATGATGTGAGGACGTCTGCAAAGTGTGCCCGCGCGTGTCTGTCTCTAGGTTACAGGAGAGAAACGTGTGCATGTAAATACGATATACATGCCTGCTCGAGCACACATCTGCACAGGCTACTTGCATAGGGTGACCCTATCAAAAGGAGTACAGGGCTCCTGTATCTTCAACAGTTGTATTGAAAAGGGAATTTCAGCAGGTGTCATTTGTATGCAGGCAGCACCTGGTGGAATCCCCCTCTTCATCACAACAGTTAAAGCTGCAAGAGCCCTGGGCAGGTCTCCTGCAGCTTTAACTGTTGTGATGAAGAGGGGATTTCACCAGGTGCTGCCTGCATACAAATGACACCTGCTGAAACCTCCTTTTCTATGCAACTGGAGCCCTGACCTCCTTTTTATATGGTTGCCCTAACAGCAAAGACTGTTATGGCACCTTAAAGGTTGTGGCACAGTATGCTTTCATGCATACTATGAAATTGATGAAGTGTCCCTGAATATTTATGCCATAATAAATGTATTAGTCTTTAACATCCCACAAGTCTTCTTGCTGTTTTAGTTTCAGTGGACTAAAACAGCGGCTTGCCTTCTGGAATTTGGTATAGTATGGCATGAAAGTCGTACTTTTCCAGGGTGAAGGAGTGAAAGCTTGAAAGATCCAAGTTTATATTATCTCAGCAGTCCTTGAAACTAGTCTCTGCCTAAGAGATTGGGCTGTGAATCACAAAATCTCCAATTCAAATTTTGCCGCTGCTATGAAATTACAATATTTTTGTCCTACCTTGCAAAGTTGTTGTTGAAGATTTTCTTCCAGTCTAGTGACAGGTTACCCTTTATATGGAAACTTACATGCTAAAAACATTTCACCAATTTACAGAGTGAAAAGCTGTTCATGTTATCTTCCCTTAGTAATGGAGGATAATATATGTCATGAAAGCATAGAGCTTAATTTGGTGCAGGGCAAAACCTAGGAGCCTTTTCCTATGTATACACCAGTTGCTGGGGAACATGGGTGGGAGGGTGCTGTTGAACCCGTGTCCTGCTTGTGGATCCCTGGGTGACAGCTGCCTGGCCACTGTGTGGACAGAGTGCTGGACTAGATGGACCCTTGGTCTGATCCAGCCTCAGGGCTCTTCTGATGTTCTTCTGTTCTTAATGATAGTTTTGAAGTTTTATTTATTTGTTTCATTTCTATACTGCCCAATAGCCAAAGCTCTCTGGGTGGTTCATAAAAATTAAAACCATAGGGCACAGCATAAAATATAAAATATGGAAACTTAAAACCACAATATAAAAGTGCAACCAGAATAAAACCAAGCAGCGATGCAGAGATTTAAAACCAAGATTTAAAACAGCAGAGATATAATAATAATAATAATAATAATAATAATAATAATAATATATTTATTTATTACCTGCCTCTCCCTCAGGATTGAGGCAGGCAACAACATTGATACAAATGACATAAAATACATAAAACTGATTAAAAACACATACAATTAATACATTATTAAAATACAGATAAAACTCTTAAAATTTAACTGGGCAGGCCTGCTGGAAGAGATTGGTTTTTATGGCTTTCTTAAAGTCAAAAAGTCTATTAAGTTGACGAATCTCCTCCGGCAGGCTATTCCACAGTCTGGGAGTGGCAGAAGAGAAGGTCCTCTGGGTAACAGTTGTCAGCCTGGTTTTGGCCGACTGTAGCAAATTCTTCCCAGAGGACCTGAGCGTGCAGGGCGGATTGTACGGGAGAAGGCGATCCTGCAGGTAACCTGGACCCAAACCATGTAGGGTTTTAAAGGTTATAACCAACACTTTGTACTTCGCCTGGAAATTAATTGGCGGCCAGTGGAATGATCTTAAAGCTGGTGTAATATGGTCACCCCTAGGTGTACTGGTGACCAACCTGGCCACCATATTTTGAACTAGAAGTTTCCGGACTAGGCACAGAGGTAGCCCTATGTACAGCGCATTGCAGAAGTTGAGCCTTGAAGTTACCGTTTTTAGGTCTTCCAACTCTAGGAAGGGGCGCATCTGGCGTTATCAGCCGAAGCTGATAGTAGGCACTCTGGCCGTCGTGTCTATCTGAGCTGTCATTTGGAGCGACGGATCCAGGAGCACCCCCAAGCTGCGAACACAGCCTTTCAGGGGGAGTGTAACCCCATCCAGAACTGGTTGACATACCTCCAAACCTGGGTTGGAAATTTTGACAGTAAGCACCTCAGTCTTGTCTGGATTAGGATACTAAAATACTGGGAAAATAAAAAGGATTTCACCTGGCGCTGAAAGGAATACAACATAGGTGCCAGGTGAACCTCTCTATGAAGCTCATTTCACAGCCTGGTGCCAAAACTTCATTCCAGTTTTGAAGTTCTGGAACGTGTATTATAACAGGGACTCTGAGTATATGCGGAGTGCCATTCCCTCACTATGCAGATGATCCAAAATCAGCCCCCACACACCTGAGAATTAAAAAGAGGTTTCCAAGACAGAAGCTGGATATGTACTGTAGCAACTCTGGTCATTTACATGTGACTAGTTTCTTATTTACCAATGGCATAACAGGCAAACATTCAACAGGTGAAGTTCTCTCTGCTGTGTTTGGTGCTCCTCCTCCTGCTGAATTTCTGCCTGACATGCTGGGATTACGGGCTCAAGAGCCCTGCTAAGGGGGACAGTATCACTTGTGTGTGATATATAAATCTGGGCAAAGCAAAAAAATGAGTTATGTGGCACCTCAAAAGATGAAAAAAATGTTCTGTTTTAAGGTGTCAAAGACCCTTTTTGAGGTTTGCTGGCATAGGCTAGCAAGAGAATATAGAGATCGGGGCACAGATATTTTCCTAGTGATAAAGGAATCTGCCACATCTCTGTTTTGAATATAAACATTAAATTAATTTATATATCTCTGGGCCTTTTCCTACCCTGCCCTACCCTAACCCATAAACATTAAATTAATTTATATATCTCTGGGCCTTTTCCTACCCTGCCCTATATGTGTGCTGTAGGTGCATGTACATACATCGAAGAAAAGGTAAACCTCTGAATTTGGCAGGGCAGGAACGCCACCTGACCTGCAAGTCCCTCCACCTGAGTCCCTGGACCTATTAGCCACTCTATGCCTAATCCCTAGAATCTGAAAAGCAATAGAATACACAAGTTGAACCTACAACAAAATGTTGCAGTGCGGGCTGTGCCTGACAGCCATGCCCTTTTAAAGGATATTCCGTTATCCCACACACACCGTTTTCCATCCCCCCTCAACTGACAATATCTGCTGAGCATTTTCAGTTCTCATTACAAAATGTTTGGTTCTCCTTCAAACCCTGCAGCCTTGAGTTTTTCTTTCTAAAGATTTTGTGGTGGGGGTGGGGGTCCCCACACCCCAGCCTGGAGTTTGCTTTGACCAAAAGGAATTCCCTTGAGCATGTGCAGAGGGTATATTCTAGGAGACCCACAGACCTGAGATTAGGGGGCAAAGTTTTCAGGTGCAGACAGCACCTGACACTTTTGCAACCTGCCCTGCCTCCCATGGAGCTCAGGGGAGTATAAATGGGATTTACCCCATTTTATCTTCACAACAACCCTGTGAGGGATATAGAATCATAGAATCATAGAATAGTAGAGTTGGAAGGGGCCTATAAGGCCATCGAGTCCAATGCCCTGCTCAATGCAGGAATCCACCTTAAAGCATCCCTGACAGATGGCTGTTCAGCTGCATCTTGAAGGCCTCTAATGTGGGAGAGCCCACCACCTCCCTTGGTCATTGGTTCCATTGTCGTATTGCTCTAACAGTCAGGAAGTTTTTCCTGATGTCTAGCTGGAATCTGGCTTCATGTAACTTGAGCCCATTATTCCGTGTCCTGCATTCTGGGTTGATTGATTGGGTTGATATATTGAGTTGAGAGAGAAATGTGTCTCTATGGCTGAGCTGGGATTTGTTCCTAGGCCTCCCAGACTCACACACTGCTTGCTAATACTACACCGTCTCTCTTAATTTTAGAACTACATCATTAGTTTGAGAAATTATACCTTGGCAAGTTTGGGTAGAACTCTGCAGCTCCTGTGGCATTTTCTGCTTCTAACCTGAATTCCTTGACCTCCAAATTCTCACCCTAATGCTTCTCACCTGAACATCCTGTTTGCTTAATTCTAATGCTCAGTATGTTTTGTGGAGATCTGTTCAGGACTGTGTGAGCAAACAGAAGCGAAGGGATGCATTTTCCAAGCCAAAAATGTATTAAAGTTCAACATGTGAGAAAACAAGCGTTGGCCAGCAAGTACCCAAACATTTGTGTTCTTCATCATCATCATCAGCAGCAGCAGCAGCAGCATTTATTTCTTACCCATCTCTCCATTTGGATCGAGGCGGGGAACAACAGTAAATATAAAATATGATAAAATACATAAAACTGATTAAAACATGGCACACATTATTAAAATTGCATTAAAACATCCTAAAAACATCCTAAAAACATTCTAAAATTCCACAGGATATGCCTGCCGGAAGAGACCAGTCTTTATAGCTTTCTTAAATTTTAAAAGACTGTTAAGTTGACGAGTCTCCTCCGGCAGGTCATTCCACAGTCTGGGAGCGGCAGAAGAGAAGGTCCTCTGGGTAACGGTTGTCAGCCTAGTCTTGGCCAACTGTAGTAAATCCTTCTGGAGGACCTGAGTGTGCGGGGTGGATTGTATGGGAGAAGGCAATCCCGCAGGTAACCTGGACCCAAACCATGTAGGGCTTTGAAGGTAATGACCAACACTTTGTACTTCACCCAAAAACTAATTGGCAGCCAGTTCTTCTTCTTTGTTTTTAAAACCAGCAATAGGGGCAAGGGTGAAGTCACACTAGAGATTGAAATATAGACCATTTTTATGTGACATTTATGGCTCCAGGCTTATTTTTCCCTTCCTGCCTGTCATTGCACAGATGAGAAACAGAGCAAACAATACCCCTTGTGTTGAACATAGTGTCTTGGAATGTTTCTGGATGGGCAGGTAAATTTGTGCGTAAGGAGGTTGTGGACTACTTACCACAGCTCTCTATGGTCCCAGGAGACGTGGGTGGAGCTTGCACCTTCACGGTTATAGAGCTTTCACTGCTGCTGCAGTGAGGCACTGCAAAATGGGACGCTACTGTGGTGGTTTGGGCAACGTTGTCTCTCTGGAATTGGAGAATGTCTGCCAAAAGGTGGGCACTCAGCCCTACGAATGCATGCTAACACTGCAGGTAACTTTTAAAAATGGCATCACCCTATGTTGTATGTTCATGTCCCTGCAGAACACTCTGCAATATCCCTTTCATTTGTATGGACATCCTTGGAGACTTTGTTAGGAGAGATTGATTTGCATTCAGGAAATGCTCATATTATTACGGGAGGTGACTTAAATGCCCGTATGCGGAGCAGCTAAAACAATTAGGTGTTCCCTTTGATGATTTATTTTCCTTTTGGACAGGCATTCCCAAGATAAGAAAATAAACAAGAATGCCAAGAATCTCATGACGCTAGCATACAAGTATGTCCTGTTAGTCTTGAATGGTAGGTCAGTGGATGTGTCTACTGGACGCTATACTTATCTTTCATCGGGGTGGGGGGGTAGTGTAGAAAATATTCAGAGCTTTGCTGTTTGATATCATTTGAAAAACAGAGTGAGGAACAAAACTGAAATTAAAATAAAAATTAAAGTCAGACTTTTGAATTTATTTTTTTAAAAGTTGGTGATAAAGTGTCTGTTGTGTCCCTGCCTGTTCCCTCCAGCATTCCCACATGCTGGTAAACTGACATGAGATGCTCACATCAGTAAGGCTTTTTTTTACTGAGGAAATCACACGGAACAAAGCATAATAGTTACATTCTCTAAACAACACTACTTAAAGCTGAACAATAGTTAGACCACCATCACACCTAATTCCCTACCCACCCACCCCGGTTTGCCTCCGGGTTTTTTTACCTCTGAGGCAAAAGTGCATCAAGCTTATGATCCCTTTCACCTGAAGAGCTGCTCTTTCGCTCCTTCGCTCCTTTGCTCTTCGGCTCCACTCCACTCCAACCCTCCTCTTCTCTTTCCCCCTCCAGTCAGGTCCTAGCAGATGAGCACTTCAACCAGACCCCCTTTCTCCCCCGGCAAAAATGGAAGAACCCTTTAATCTGGCTCTTTGGGGGCATCGAGCGAGTACAATCCTGTCTCTGCAGAGATTCAGGTGTTGTATTCAGGTGTTTCACTGTTGTACAGATCTTACCGTCCGGAAGTTTTCCCTTATATTTAATCGGAATCTAGGGAGTTGGACCTTGTACCCATTATTTCGGGTCCTAATTTCTGTGGCCATGGAAAATAGTTGGAATCATAGACTCATAGAATAGTAGAGTTGGAAGGGGCCTCTAAGGCCATTGAGTCCAACCCCCTGCTCAATGCAGGAATCCACCGTAAAGCATACCTGACAGATGGTTGTCCAGCTGCCTCTTGAAGGCCTCTAATGTGGGAGAACCCACCACCTCCCTAGGTCATGGGTTCCATTCTCGTATTGCTCTAACCGTCAGGAAGGTTTTCCTGATGTCCAGCCAGAATCTGGCTTCCTGTAACTTGAGCCCATTATTCCAAATCCTGCACTCTGGGTTGATCGAGAAGAGATCCTGGCCCTTCTCTGTGTGACAACCTTTCAAGTCTTTGAAGAGTGCTATCATGTCTCCCCTCAATCTTCTCTTCTCCAGGCTAAACATACCCAGTTCTTTCAGTCTCTCCTCATACCAGAAGCCACTAGCCCCACAAGTACACAGCATTGAGTTTTTAGGGGGTACTCCCCACACAACATGTTTTAACTCCACCATTATGTGGCTGTGGGCTTTGTTTGACAGTTCCCTTGCCCTCTCTCCTCTCCTGGTCCTCCCAATGCTATCGCATCAGCCATTGCTGCAAAAAACCCCAATCCCAGCGGCTCTCCGAGAGTGGCACTCACTCCTTTTGTCACTCTTGTCAGGGAACTCTGTAGCCAGTGGGAAAAGTAAACTCAACGCAATGGAAAACTCCACAGAGCCCACCACACAATGGTTGCGCAGGAACTCTCCTGTGCACAGCGTGGATATTATACATGAAGTGTTTCCCCCCCCAAAAAAATTCCACCATTGCATGGAATTTTCCCATCAGACAACATGTTTCTCCACCATGGAGTTCTAAAACCACTGTTGAGAAACATGTCGTCTGAACTGAGCCCATGTCTTTCTTTGATGACAAAATAGTCTTGTTCTCTATGAAATAAAAGCATATAAGAACACAAATAACATCGGAGTGGACAAGTACCCCCCATGCCTGGATACATCTCCAGCTAAGTCCCCCACCCCCACAAATTGTCAGTTCTGAGGATGTCAAAAGAAGAAGAAGCTCTTCCACTGTGTCCATGACCTATTCAACATGCAACTATAAATCTAGTGCTTGACTTTTGCTTCTTCTTTTTTCCTCCTCCCTCCCAATCCACTTTCCTTTTGTGTTGTGTCTTTTAGATTGTAAGCTTGCAAATAGGGACTTCCTTCTTATCTTTGTAAACTGCCTTGGAAGCCTATTTTGGCAAAAGGGCAGGGTGGAAATGCCATAAATAAATGATAATAAATGATGAAAATAAAATCTCCCTCCCTTCCTGCAGTGAACAGAAACTGACTAATTAAAGGGTGAGTCATCATTAATTCCCCAACTGCACTGAAAAGGAAAGGAAAAACGGTGAAAACTGGAAGCAGAAAGCTTTAAATTTATATTACAAGGGAGATTTGCTTACAGGGCTTACTTAGTGAGTTAACAGTGTAGAAAGAACCTGGCCATGGGGGTGGGCATTGCTAGATAATCTAGCACTATTTTAGGTGTTACATGGGACCATTGCTTTAATTCTGTTCCCAACCAACTGCGGTAAAGCCAGAATAGCGTCAAAGTGCTCAAGAGTGAAAGCAAGCATGGGGTGCACTCCTCAACACACTTGCTAAGGAGCAAACCCCATTGAATGTAGTGGGACTTACACTTGAGTAAACATGCACAGGATTGTACTGTCAAGTTGTACATGACCTGAAACTAGGAGTGAGGAGGGGGGAAGAGAAACTTTTTTGGGGTAAAATTTCACTGCCTGCTCGCCTGAAGGCAACTTTTGCCAACAACAGGCGACTAACAGATTGTAAGGAGTAATTTTAATGTGCCGGGATGGAGTGAGGAGACATTAATGCCATGAATGACCCTACGATGTGAGAGCCATATCTTCCTGTTTCCAAAAAAGGCTGCTAATGCCCTTCCCCCCCCCCCCCAATTTAGGACTAACCTGTGTCAGCATGGAGAATTTGGAAGACCTACAAGCACCGTCTACGCAGATTGCCACACCTGTCACTTGATGTTCACCCTAGGAAACTGGTGTCCTTCTGCTCTGATTAAGTATGTAGCTGTGCTTCTTGCCTAAGGTGACTATATTTGGGAAACCAAAAAAGAGGACACCCAATCGGGTTTGGGGAGGGGGGAGTGCGTTTTCTGGGGTCTCCAGAAAGCACATCATTCCCCCCGCCACACTAATGGTGGGTGCCATTAGCATGGCAGGGGGGAATGACTTGCTTTCTTCAGGCCCTGGAAAGTGCACTTCCTTCTTCTCCATTCCAGAAAGTGAGTCATTCCCCCCCTGCCATGCTAATGGCATCCTTAAAGGGGAAAGTGTGTTATTCCCGGACATTATAGAAAACTACAGAAAATCCCCCCTGACACCCAGGATAGAACAAAAACCCCAATAAATCCGGGGAAATCCTGACAGTTGGTCACTCCCGCCTTTTCTCCAAGGAACTCAGGTGCTATACATTGTCCCCCCTTCCCATCTTATCCTCACAACAACCCTGTGAGGTAGGTTAAGCTGATAGCTGGTGACTAGTCCTAGGCCACTGAGTGAACTTCGTGGCTGAGTGGGGACTTGAACTTTGAGCTCCCTATTCGTCATCCAAAGCTCTAACCACTGCACCACATTGATTCTAAATTTGGGGAGGGGGGAGCCCAGAAATGAAGGCAGTTCTCCAAACCAGCGTGTGACGATATTAAGCTATGCTACTTCAGAAATGACAGAATGCCCCTCTGTACCAAAAGTATCCCCATTCGTATTAATTTAATTTGATTGAATTAATTCTCCGCATAACGAGAACTAGCATGTCAAGAGAGGAAGCTAGGTGACATGCTGGTTGTCTTTGTGCAGGGATCTCGAGCAACCTCTTGCAGTCTGAGATTATTCATAGTCCAGATACACTTGATGTTTGTGAGAAATAGGCCCAAGTGACTACTGTTTTGGTGAACAATTAAGTGAGCCTCTGTACTAAGGGGCAAACTAGATGTCAAGGAGAATTGTTTTTTGGGGGGGGGGGGTTGTAATTTTTGCCCCACCACTAAAATGTAGCACCCGAGAGCATCTCCAAAATTTTATTCAGTCTTTAGGCTGAGAGAGATTACCCAGGGTTGGCTCCAGTTTTGAGGTTTGGGGTTTAGCAACACCCCCTCCCTGCAACCTGATCGCTGGCAATTGATGATTCACCATTTTGATTTCTCACAATACTCCTGTCATAGCAGTCGTAATTTCAGGGCCGAGGTCATATCAGGCGGGGGGGGGGGGGGCACCAGGAAAACAAATTCGGGGGGGGCAGGCACAGAAGGTATAAACTATATTTCTAGCTGGGCAAGATGTATCCCATATGTTAAGATCTCTGAAAGAAAAATAATGCTATATAACTTCCATCCTAAACATATTTCTGAAATAAATGGGGGGTAAGGCTACTTCAGGCCAACACGATAGAATGGGAAAATTAATTTCAATTTTGAAAAATACTAATTTGTGGTTAAAATTTCTTTTCTTTCTTTACTCTTAGGCACCACATATATAAATAATAAATTAAGTTCATTCTCTCTCCTGTATTTAGATATTTTTTTCCTTCAACGGATGGCCACGGGTGTATTGGCATCCTGACGAGAATGTCAGTGGCAACAAATTACATGGCCTTTCTTGGCTCAAGAGCTGTATCTACTATACAAATATGCACTTGTACATGTGAAAAGTGCCTTTTCTCCAAGTAATGACAGGAGTCCAGCAATGAGAGGGTGCTTGCCCCAATGCCCCCCTTCTAGAGCCCTTCCTGCACCCAAGGAGGTTGCATGCTGATGCCTACGCCCCAGTCCTCATTCAGGATTCTCCAGAGAAGAGGACCTCCCTTTCATAGTTCAAACCACTGCACTTTTTCAGACTTTTCTTCCTTCAGGAAAGCTGTTCTGCCTATGCAGGGAACCCCTGTGCATTGTAGACAATTTCTGTGGAACGTTCTTGGGTGCACAGACACAGTGCAGGCAAAAACAACCATGACTGGGGCCGCCATGTTTGTTGTACATATGTCTGCCCCGTTCATGTTTAAAATAGGATGTCCTCCTCTGGGTTGTTTTCACATGGGAAAGAGACCTGCAGGTGGGGAGAGCAAAACCATTCATCCGCCTTCCCCATTTTACCAGGTTCCTGACCCCTCCCTCCCAACCACCCTCTCCCACCTGGAATTGGAGCTGGACTTGTAGAAAAGTGCTTAACGTGATGGAGTATGATGAGATAAAGTAAGGAAGGGCTCTGCTCTCCTCAGTCATTCATCTTAAAAGCAGATCCTCCACTCCGACACAGGGTCTATCTATATCATAAGGCACAGTGAAGCAGTTGCCTCAGGCAGCAAATATCAGGAGGCGGCAGCAAGGTATTGGAGGTGAGAGCTGTGTGCCGTGCAGCCTGCCCTGCCCTCCCTAAGCTGCCTTCAGGTGCAGTGGAGGATGCCTTCCCATCCCCAGTATTGAAGAAAAATTCAACTGCCAGCCCAGTTGGCTCTTTTACATAGCTGGATGGGGAAAGCTGGGAGTTGGAAGATTCTTTCCTGTCTAAATTTGCATAGGCTTGTACCCCCAAAGTGCTGGAATTAAAAAAACCGGAGTTTGACTTTACATAATGGGCTTGTTCAGAAGACACTTAAACCCTACCAGTTAAGGCTTTTGGTTAAGCAGAAGGTTTTAAGGTGTCTTATGTGATGCGTTTTGCTAAACCCTGCTCACTCGCTAACCACAGTCAGACCATCTGCAGCAGGGTTAGCAGCTCTAACCATGGCTTAAAGTGTTGTGTGCGACAGCACGGCTTGTGGTTAGTGCTAACCCCAGAGAACCACAGTTTCGCTCACCACAGAGCCTGAAGTGTCGGCTGAACAGTGCCAATGTTACATAGGAGTACCGAATGCTCCATTTGGTTAAGGATTAATCTATTCTGTTTGTTAGCCAAGGATGTACATAATTTATCCCTCACACACACACCAAAATATAACTCTGCGAGCTTAATAATAATAATAATAGCAATAATAATAATAATAATAATAATAATAATAATAATATTTCTTACCCACCTCTCCGTCTGGATCGAGGCGGGGAACAACATTGAAATCAAAGATACTATAAAATACATAAAACTGATTAAAAACTAATACATTATTAAAATAACAGTCAGACATCTTAAAATTCAACTGGGTGGGCCTGGGTAGGTACAGAAGAGAAGGACTTGACTGTGTAACTTACTTCTTGTTTTTTTTGCCTTCCTTCCCTGCTAAGGCTGACAATAAAGATGTGAAGTGGAATGGATCTGCCCCTACTTGCTGCCCCGTGGCTACTTCTGTATTTGGTGATCCTGAGCCTGGCCAAACTATCTGAGGTGTCATTATGTCATAGCCCCTCCACCAAGAAAGCCATTTATCGAGGTCAGAATCTGGTTCGAGTCCCTCCAAATCTCCCCAACACTCTGGAGTCATTGGACCTGTCTTACAACAAGATCCAACGGATCTCCTCAGAGGATTTCTTGGCCTTGACCCACCTGAAAGGCCTAGATCTGAGTTACAATAACATATTTTCTATTGCGAATAATTCCTTCATCTCAAATATCCTTTTGGAACAGCTAAATCTCTTCAACAACTCGCTGAGGGAGATTCCTTCACAGGCATTGAAGCCACTGAAGAACTTGAAGTTGTTGTCCATCTCCAACAACTTTTATCCCCGCTCAACATTGGATGGAGTCTTCAGCACTTTGAAGAACCTTGAAGACCTCTCCTTGGGGGGTCCCGCCATCTACACGGTGGGAAGTCAGGACTTCCTTCCTCTGGAAAAGATCCCACTGAAGAAGTTTTCCCTGAAAACAGCCTCCAGTTTGATGGAGTATCAAAAAGGGGCCTTCTCCAAAGTTCACACTACAATCTTTTGGTGTGACATTGCACTAGACAAAAATGCAGAAGCTTTGCAGATCATGCTCCAGGATTTGTGGGGGAAGCCAATGAAGAACCTCCGTTTCCGCAACCTCTTTGAGTTCATGTACTACACAAATACCACGGACCTCTTCTCTGGCTTGGCTGAAGTGGAGGCCAAAGAGTTAGTCTTCTACAGGGGAAAATTCAACGAGAACCTCTTGCGATTGATCCTCTTGAACGTTGAAAAGTCCCGTGTTCAAGACCTCTCCTTCATAGCCATTGATTTCGCACGGTCTCCCCAGTTGAAGCCCCCCGAAGCTGGAATTGCCAACCTGACCCTCCGCAACTTGCTGCTGAAGGACATTAGCAATCCAGACATCCTGCGTTTTGACTGGACCTTCACATGGTTCGCCAATGTAACTTACCTATCCATCCTCAACGTCAACTTTAACTACGTGCCCTGTGATGCCTGGGGTGAGATGAGGAACGTGGTGGCTCTGAACGTTTCTAACAACCGCTTGATGGATAGCTACATCTTCAACGAAGGCTGCCTATACCGAGACATCATGCCCAAGCTGGAACAATTTAACCTCAGCTATAACATATTAACCCGCCTGAGAACAGTGGCCCGGTTGACTTCCAATTGGCCCCGACTCTCTCAATTAGATTTGAGCCACAACCAAATTGGGGTCTTGGAGGAAGGCTCATGTACTTGGAGTCCTAGTCTTGTTTGGCTGGCTTTGGCTAACAATGCAGTTACTACTGAGATCTTCAAGTGCCTTCCCACCACGTTGCACTTCCTCGACTTGTCCTATTCTCAGTTGGAACGGCTTGATATGAAGTACTTTGAGGTTGCTGTTGACCTCCAAGAACTCCTGCTGAGTGGGAACAAGATCAAGTTCATTCCTACCGAGTGGAGGTGCCCAAACCTGAGGGTGTTGCAAGTGGACAGCAACTCCTTTGGAGTCATCAGCAAAGGTTCCTTTGTCAACATGCCTCATCTTGCCCAGCTGAAGGCAGGGAACAACCCTTACCATTGTGTCTGTGACCTCTACAGCTTCCTTCAAGAGACCTTGAAGAACAAGAAGTTGATGCTGTTGGATTGGCCCAATGGGTGGACATGTTACCACCCAGAATCCCTGCTGGACACATCGGTGGCTGCTTACGCCCCCAGGGTGACAGAGTGTGATGTCACAGTGGTGGTGGCCATTGCAGTCTCCATCACCGCCACAGTGATGATAGTCTGTATGATTTTGTGTTGGAGGTTTGACATTCCTTGGTATCTCAGAGCTACCTTCCATATTGTTCGCTCCAAATACCGGGCAGGCCGCTCCCAGCCGGCACGGCCATTTGCCTACCACGCCTTCATCTCCTACAGCTGTGCCGACGCCGAGTGGGTGAGGCGAGAGCTCCTGCAGAGACTGGAGGCTTCAACCCCACCATACCGAGTGTGCATTCACGAGCGCGACTTCACACCCGGACGGTGGATCATCGACAACATCATCGAGAACATGGAGAACAGCCGCAAGGTCATCTTTGTCCTCTCGCGCAGTTTTGTTGACAGTGACTGGTGCAATTATGAGCTCTACTTTGCCCACCAGCGGGCAGTGGGCCTGGATTTTGAAGACGTGGTGCTGGTGGTCAAAGAAGCCATTGACCTGCAGGCATTGCCCAACAAATTTTGCAAGTTACGGAAGATGTTAAGTACGAAAACCTATTTGGAGTGGCCTCTGGAACCCAGTCGGCAGGCTTTCTTCTGGGTCCAGTTGACGTCTGTTTTGGGGAAGGCCGAGATGGTCAGTACGGATCCAAAGAATGATCCGCCTCACACTGATTGCATGTTGGATGGGTTGACTGATGGTCATCTTGAGATGGACAATCTAGATGAAGGAAACACAGTTGTGGAGACCCCGGCGAATTAGGTTTGATCTAAGCTCAGCAAAACATTTCAGTATTCAGTGCCTCCTCCAGGAACATTCAAGGTGGATCAGTCATGTGCTTGTGTGGCGCAGGCTGCCATTTTGGAGAAGGAAAGATGAAACACAGGAGTCTGCCGTAGACCAAGTGAGCCTGTTCGTCCATCCAACCCAGTATTATCGACTCCAGAGCTGTAGACCCGCTTTCAGTCCAGGGGTCCGATTCCGTAACAGAGAAGCGCTCAGGGTCCACATTCCAATGGGGGGGGGGGGAGCAAATGGGTGAGCCAAGAGAAAAAGGGTGAGGGGCCAGAATACCCAAAATGCCACCATTCTGTAGCTTAAATCTCTTAGTGCCAGTAACGAAGCCTTAGGAAAGGCATTTCATCCCTGTAGAATGGGGTTAAACTGCACACAAGACAGGAAATAACCAAAACATTGGTGGTTTTGGGGATGTAGGTGAAGCCAGAGGAAAGGGGCGCGGCCTTCTATAGGGCCAGATTTGGTCCCTGTCCCTGAGGTCCTGCACCATGGCTGGTAACAGATGTCCAGGAGTTCAAGCAGAGAAGTGTCTCTTTGTCTCATCGCCTGTAAGCTGAGTTTTTTTTTAACCAGAGATGCTGACAGTGTTTTGGAGCTCATATCCCAACTCTTGTAGTTAGGTTCTTGGTCAAGTTGCTTTTCTTTTAGTCTTGTGGCAGCCATTTTGTGACTGAGCTCCATGGTGGCCATTTTGTGAAAGCACCCACAACAGCCTCTCAAAATTCCAAAAGGGCCAACTGACTAAAAAAGGTTGGAGACTCGTGATCTAGGAGGGTCCACAGCAGGACATGAGTGCCAGAAGACCCTCCCACTCGTGTTCCCCAGTGACTGGTGTACAGAAGCATACCGTTCCAAATGGAACATACTGCAAATGGAAATGTACAGCATATTGCTGACTTGGAAAGTAAAACCTGTATGAAGTAAGAGTTCCTGTTGTCTATGAATTGAATGTTTTTGGGAGTCGGGAGGGGAAGGTGTGCGTATGGGGTGTGAGGAGAGGAGGGAAGTCCAGCTAGAGATGTAAAATTTCCGGAAATTTTGAAGCCGTGGGGAAAAAAAGATCTGTTTTTCCTATTTTTTCCCTGGGAAAAATGGAAATTTTCAGGAAAATTGGGGGGGAAATGCAATATTCACACTTTTTACAGTTTGAAAGTCACTTTGTTCCTTTAGGAACATAAAATATAATTATGTACAGGTTGGTTTGGCATAAAATTATCACATTTGGTATATTAAAAGTACAGGGTATTCAAACAATTATTACAAATTCAATTGAATTTTTTAAATTTTTACTTTTTTTTTGGTACAGATGGAGCTACAAGCTCCTAAACTGTAAGGAACCTCTTTGGTTTTGCCAGTTTATGAGGAGCAGGCAAAAAACAATTTAAAAAAAAGACAGAAAAAAACATAAACATTAGTAACAAAGACAATTATTTATGTCTCCGCTAGTCCTCCACAGTGCCAAGCAGACATAAAGAACCCATTCCTATAAAAAGTTTTAGAAATCAATTGGAAAAGTAAATATATGAACACCTTGCTAAAATAAAACATTCCATAATCCATTTTCCTTCATTTTTTTTTCAATTTTTCAGAAAAAAACAAAAAAGCCTTCCGGAAAAACGGGGAAAAACGTCCCCCCCCTAATTTTCCTTCCCCACCCCCCAGGCCTTCACATCTCTCAGTCCAGCTAGCTTACAAGGCAGAGAGAGAGGTGGTCTCCGTGACTGGCAGGTTTCGGAGGGTGTTAAAAGACATTCATTGTCAGGGGAGCACCAGGTGTACTTCATGCATCCACTCACAGCTCCAAAGGACCTTGGGTCACTCCTGGTATGTGCAGAAGGGAGTGGCGGGTGGTGGTGGTGGTGTCCACACCCTCTGTGTGTGTGTAGTTCCAAACTAGGGTCCTGCAACATAGCATGTAGAAGGTACTGCTGTTGACCAAACAAAAGCAAAACGTAATATCCCACCATCTGAACCATCTGAACCTTGAACAGTGCTGGCTGGGGAATGTTGGGAATTGTGGGACTGTTTTCTGACTGCCATTTGGGGAATGCTGGGAGTTGTAGGACTTCTTTCAGTCTAAACATGCATAGGATTGCAGACTGAAGGAGCAATCCTATGCATGTTTAGTCAAGAAAAAGTCTTACAACTCTAATCTACACTGCTGTTTTATAAAGCGCTTTATAACAGTAGTGACAACTGTTTTGGCGTGTGTCCTGGGCCCCAACAGTTGTCACTACTGTTATAAAGCGCTTTAAAGAGCTTTAAAACAGCAGTGTAGATCCTGCCCCAGTCTAACAATTGGTAGGATTGTGCCCTAAGAGTTTTATTATGGCATACATATTTGTGGACCATAATCCACTTCCTCAGCTGCATCAAATGTTATTGCAAGTTCCAGCATATATACACACATGGCTGGGGGTTGTAAACGGCGAGGTCAGTAGGAAATAAAACGCAGAAATACAAACTGTTAGCGATTCACAACACGCTTGTTGCTGCCAATACAAACTTCCTGGTGTTGGGTAAGCCAATTAACACATGTCAGATTAAAAACACACACCTTTATCTCAATCGAAGCCGCAGGAGATAGAATCAAACCTCTTGGTACTAGACTTCACCCCCCAGTCCTGCATTGAGCTCCCCCCTGAACTCAGATGGGTCATCCTTACGACCTCAAACAGGTGCCAGAAGGTTCAAGGGTAAGCAGTGCCACGGATCAGGACAAGGCAGCACAGAATCTGTTTTAGCCTTGAGGCTGAATTACAGTTTAGATACACGCTTGTAGGCCCTATTCCAGGGTTAGGCAGGCCTGGATGCAAAAATGTTGGAGCCAAAAATGTCCATTTTTTAATTTTCCCTGTAAACCCTTATGGCAGCTCACCATGATGTATCCTAGCCTCGGCCCATGTGGTTACCGGTTCAAGGCCTGGAGTCCCAGCCTTGCTCTTCTTGTTGCCTCCCCCAGAGGCATCTAGGTGGCCTCTGCAGGGAAGAGAACTGCTGTCCTAGGTAGCCCTGTGGATTGCTCTTCTGGTCTTATTGGGAATTTCCCATGGACTGGAACTTGGCCAGCTTAGCACCCCAGAATAAGCATTGGTTCATCTCACTGTGCCTTCTTTCCATCTTCCACCCAAAGTAGCTGAATCCCACCATTTTATCTTCAAACGACCTTACAAGGTAGGTTAGGCTGAGAGAGTCCGTGGGCCTGTTCAGACAACACACTAAGCCATGGTTAGGCCACTAATCCTTTTGCAGCAAGTGGTTAGTGTGTTTAAATTGTGGCTATGTAGTCACCATGTTTAGGAATGGTTTACAAGACATGCTAAGCCATAACATTTAGCTCAAAATGCTTAACCATCATGGTTAGTGCGTTGTCTGAACAGGGTTTACATGTCTGACCAGCCCCAGAGTTGCCAAGTGAAATTCAGTATTGAGGGAATTTGAATCCGGGTTACCCTATTCTAAGTCCAACCCTCAAACTCAGGCAAAGGTACCTCAAATGTGATCTGCAAGGTCCCCCTGACAGGCCCAGGCCACCTTAAATAAATTAGTTTTTTAAAAAATTATTATTATTATTATTATTATTAGTAGTATTATTATTATTATTATTATTTACATTTATATACCACCCCATAGCCAAAGCTCTCTGGGCGGTTTACAAAAATTAAAACTTTGGACATAAAAATCGATATACAAATTTTTAAACCATAAAAACAGACAACATATAAAAACAGTGCACATTTAAAACAGCTGTGAACTCTCAGCCAGGCCTAAATATAGTTCTGGGGTCAATTAAAAGCTCAGTATATTCTGTTAAATGCTAGGAGAAGAGGAAAGTCTTGACCTGGCGCCGAAAAGAAAACAACAATAAAAAAACCTCCCATTGGAGCCAACAGCAGGCTTTTCAAGTCAAATGTCAACAACAACAACAGGCCTCCCATTGAGAGGTTTTTCATGCCAAGCCTCCCATGCCAAATTTCAGCATTGGAAGTAAATTGGAGGGTGCATCTGTGAAGGAGAGGGGTAACTCTGCCCACTGTGAGCCTACTCAATACTATATGTTATACTTGGAAGGAAGGTCTTGTTCAGACCGTGTTAGCTGGGCATGATTTGATTGAAAATTAAATTTTGAGGACATTTTGGAAAGCTAGCTCTTATATTCTGCAGTGCTTTGATGCAAGAAGTAGACATGTCTATGGCCTCTATACAGGGTGACCATCTGTCTGGTTTTGCCTGGACATGTTCTCCTTCCTCTGGCCGTAGGGCCAGCCGGACGGATTTTAATTTTTTTAAAACAAAGCCTGGAAAGTGCTTGGGTGGCTTACACTACTAGCGTAGGCCCTATGCTACTAGCGTAAGCCACCTGCACACTTTCCAGAGCCCCAAAGAACTGAAAGAGCACGTTGCTGGCAGTCTGAATAGGAGCAGTCTATAGTGCAACATTCTGTTGTCGTTCCTGCTTGGACCCATGGTTATAGGGTGTCCAACTGTCAGGATTTCCCCGGATTTCCCCTGGTTTTTGTTCTATCCTGGGTGTCAGGCAGGATTTTCTGTAATTTTCTATAATGTCCTGGATTGATGTGCTTTCCCCCCACTGCTCCACTGAAGGCCTTAAAGGGGAAAGCGTGTCATTCCTGGACATTATAAAAAAGGCCTTGATAGGACCAATGGGGGTTGACACTCTTTCCCCTCCAATTGGAACCATTAGTGTGGTGGGCAGGAATTATGCACTTTCCAGAGGCCCTAGAAAGCTGCTTTCCCACCCCACTGGGTGTCCTCTTTTTTGATTTCCCACATATGGTCACCCTACTCTAGCAGCCGTGCATCTTCACAGGTGGAACAGCAGTGGCAGCTCCAGGTTTCTGAGGGCCCATGGACCTCCTTCACCCTCAATGGACCGCCATCTTCTTCATTGAGTCCACCTTCCCAGCGCCATGGTCACCTGCTGCTCTCGCTCCTCTTCGTTGCTTGCTTGACAGGCAGCGAGAGGCTAGGAGCAAGCAGGCCTTGCCATCTGCTCCTCCTCCTTCTCACCACCACCGTTGCCTGGGCCAGAGCAAAAGCAGATGAACAAGCAAGTTGCAATGAGGAAGAAGAAGAAGAAGTCTAGGTCACTCTTGTCAGTAGGCCCCTGCTAGCGTGTAGGTGGAACCTGAACATGCCTACCCTTGACACAGCCCTGTGTAGAAACTGGAAACCCTGGATGTCTTAGATATTCTGCCTGTCAGGAAAGCATTTTGTTAGAAGTAAGGAGTGTTGTGTAGGCTGACCATCTGAAAAGGAGGTCAGGGCTCATGTATCTTTAACAGTTGTAGAGAAAAGGGAATTTCAGCCAGTGTCATTTGTATGCAATTAGTCCCTGGTGAAATTCCCTTTTCATCACAACAGTTAAAGTTGCAGGCACTATACTAGAGTGACCATATACAAAAGAAGGCAGGGCCCCTGCAACTTTAACTGTTGTGATGAAGAGGGAATTTCACCAGGAACTAATTGCATACAAATGACACTGGCTGAAATTCCCTTTTCTCTACAACTGTTAAAGTTATATGACCCCTGTCCTCCTTTTCATATGGTCAGCCTAGTGTTGTGGTGAGGCGGGGAAGATGGCAGCTTTGGTGTAGTTCCTGCAAATGCCCAGGAGATGCCAGCGCTGGATAATATGAAGGATTTAACCAAGTCCAAACTTTGAGAAAATCCATATGTTCATTTTACCTGGGGGTGAAGGGAGAGAGATGCAGATTTGATTTCTCTGTCAAGGGTGAGCACCTATTTCAGCCTTGAGGACCACATCTGGAGTTGTGTTGGGGGTGCACACGTGTGTAAACATACATGCACACACACACACACACACACACATGCACACACTCGTTAACACATCTCCCTCACATTGTGATGCTGGCTGCACCAGGATTGTGCTGTGGAAGAGGGCATGCGGGAATGACTCCCACCCAGTTCAACTGGGCTCTGGACAGCTGGCCAAACAGCTGTCTGGGTTGTCAGAAGCATGATTCAGGGTGATCCCCACGCAGCCTCTTCCTCTGTACAATTTGGTACCTTGGCCTGGGAAGACAAGCACCACTGTGGGCTCCTGCAGCGCAGGTGTCCTCCGTGGGTCACCCCTTGCTCGATAGGATTCATCCTGGAAGATAAACATCTGTATCTGTTCAGAGGAGGGCAATGGGATGATCAGGGGTCTGGAAGGCCTGTTGCCGAAGGCAACGCCATGGCCCCTGGGTGCTCAGGCCTAGTCACTGCTGAGTCACTGCCAGGTCTGGTTTCCACAGCAGGCCTCTGCACCAGCCCCAATGTCTGTGACCCAGATGGCTTGCTCATGTTCCGGACATGTGTCAGCAGAGCTCAGGTTCCACCCAGCGGAGCTTGAAGGATGGTGGCCTTTGATTGAGGCTGGCCGAGGGCCAAAACAGAGGCCACATTACATGCATGACAACATTTTTAAAGCTTCCAAATCACAGCAGGGGTGTGGGGGGTAGGATGACCATATGGAAAGGAGGACAGGGCTCCTGTATCTTTGACAGTTGTACTGAAAAAGGAATTTCAGCAGGTGTCATTTGTATGCATGCAGCACTTTGTGAAATTCCCTCTTCATCACAACAGTTAAAGCTACAAGAGCCCTGCCCTCTTTTGTAGAGTGACCAGATACAACGGAGGACAGGGCTCCTGGAGCTTGAACTGTTGTGATGAAGAGGGAATTTCACCAGGTGCTGCACGCATACAAAGGACACCGGCTGAAATTCCCTTTCCTATTCAATTGTTAAAGATACAAGAGCCCTGTCCTCCTTTTCATATGGTAACTCTAGGTGGGGGTGGATCAGGACCAGTGTCCACTTGCCCTATTTTACAGAGGACAGTCCTCTGAAAGTGTCATCTCTTTGATGGGCTATGTAGTACAAGTCTGGGTTTTTTTTAGGTCAAAGAACCATAGGAGGGAAAGCAAAGCAAGGCCTTGAAGTTACACATCAGCAATTAGCAGCACCTGGGCAGAGGACCAGACAGATACACAAGTCACCTGGTCACTATCTGCTCCACTAGGCTGAGAGGTATTGCATTGCTGTTTAAATTATAAGCATTTCTAATTTTGCATCTATATATATCAATTAGCAGATGCAAAATTTGTGTAAATCTGTGTCCTTTTTTTGTATTTCTTTTTGCATTCACTCCAAAGCATTAGTTCATCCCTGGTTACCAAAATTTTTTCTTCCCTCTTGTACAGATCCAGCTTCTGTTGGCGTTGTACCATGAGGGAGGAGACTACCTTTCTGGGCCAGGGGTACATTCGACATTTTGCTAAACTGCCCTGGGCACCACCACAAAATGGCTGCCACGGGTGGAATGGCAAAAAAACAAGGAACTTGCCCAGAAGACTGAGTACAAGGGAGAGGTAAGGTGTGAGCCATAACACATAGTTTTCAACACAGTTTTAATACTAACAGAAGCCTATTTCACGGCAATCCTGCCTGCTATTAAAAAAATGTATTAATTGAAAGTAGTAGGGGATAGTAGGGGATCTTGGCGGGCACCAAGAAAGGTTTCCAGGGGTTGCATTGCTGCTCCCAGGTCCCATGTTGCATAATGCCCCTGCTGTAAGCTTTTGAACAATATCAAACATTCCTGTATTATTTATCTGTGATACTGCTGTTCTCTAAATGAGCTATTTATAGCACGCTAGTTTCTGGCCACTCATGGGAGTTTCGGGGTTAATTTAACAATGCCGTGGAGGTCTCCTGTAGTTTCACCCCCTTATTCCGTTTTAAAATATGTCACGGATAAATTGGAACAAACCCCTAATTGCATGAAATCGGCATCATGTAAAGTTGGTGTTGCGCTATGAATCTGCTGAGGAAGGGAGGAAGAGCTCTGATACTTCCCTGCACAAAGGGAGGCAGATCTGATCCCCATATGTCTACTCAGAAGTAAGACCCATTGTATTCAATGGGGCTTACTCCCAAGAAAGTATGACGAAGGTTGTGAATTTACAGCACAATCTTACTTCTTCTCAGAAGTACATCCTGGCTTTCCTGGGGGGCTGTGAGGAAACAGACAACCCCCCTCCTTTGCACACATGCTAGGGAGGGAGGCGCTCCCTTGATTCAACTGTGTCTGTCATTTAAAGGAGCCCCCGGGAAATAGCAGCAGGACTTTCCCTCGCCCTTCTCCTCCTGTGTAATCTAATTCATATCACTCCCGCCAAAGAAAAAGGAAGCACAACAGCACTGGATAAACGATGGGATTTCCCTTTATGTAAAGAACCTCATTGCCTTAAGAACTAGAGACTTCCACCTGGTAGTCTTTTCTTTCCTCACTGCCAAACTTTTAGACAGTTAGCTCTTTGGGGCAGAGACCTATTCTTTCCCTCTCTCAGCCTCTCTTTGACATAAAGGGCCTTTAATCTGGTAATAACATGAATGAGAGGCACTGCCTCCCACTTGCACACTATGAGGCTGGGCTGTGGTTACTTGGTCATAAGAGAAATGCATTCTGTGCATGCTCACAGACCTCTCCTCTTCCTATTCTCTCTGCTTATTTCATCTGAGAGCTTTACCATGAGAAACATATCCAGGTCCCCCCCCCCATTTCTATGTGAATATTGTGGCACTGTTCTTGAAATTGTGGAGGGATTTAAAGTAATGTCGAATGAAAAGATTGAACCAATTGCACCAAGTAGACACCCCATTTACCCACCTGCAAAATTAATTTGGACAAGCTTTGGGGGCTTTAGCCAGGGGTAAGGCCTTCCCACATGTAACATTTGGGGTCATCAATATTGACCCTGAGTCTGCTTTGGATGTTCACATCCCTGGTAAAATGAATGACCCCAACATTAGGAGCCAATGAATGCAATGGCGCCCATAGTTGGCACGTCACAGGCTGCCAAAGTCTTATGCCCCAGTAATGGGACCATGCCAATCCCTGGTGCCTGCTGGACCTGCTGTCGCTGCTCCTTGCTGCTGCTACCTGTTCAGCTTCCCTTGCTGAGTGAGCGCAGTGGAGTATGGAGAAAGGGCTTACAGGAACACAGAACCAGCACTTTTTGATAAGCAGGGGCAGTGATGTCATTTGCCCCCCCCCTCAGAATTCCCTGTTCCCTCTGAAGTTAGCTCCAATCTTCACAGTAGCTGGGAAAAATGGATTTTCCCAGCAGCAGTATAGGCTTTTCAACAGAAGGCTTTTGATCATGCGCTCATGATTGGATTGGTCCCCCACAGAAGTTTACATGACGTCACCAACCTCCAGGGCCTCTCATGTGCTTTATAACCTTTATCCTGACTTTTTTTTAAGATCGAGGAAAGTGCAGCATTTTCTCTAGAAGCACTGTTATCTGCTTTAATGGCTGTGTGAACTTCAGTAATTGCGCTATTCCATAGCGCCAACTAGTAGCTGTATAATGATATGTATAGAACTTGCAGAGAAAGACTCCATCCCCAACCCGGAAAACAGCCTGTGTAAAAAGGAGCTGATCCTAATCCTGCAAAGAATCTGGAAGTAGAAGCCCCAGTAAAGCTGTGGGATAAAACCCTGTATAGTTGAAGCCCTTGTGAGCTATCCCTGTTGAATTGCAAAGTATTTTAGGATGGCTGGGTGTGGAATAACAACAAGACCCGTTCGCTTTGCAAAAGACCTGCTCCTGCATTTTTGGACTCTTCTTGGATTTGTGACTGTCCACCAACGCCTTTTGGGGACTGTTCTTGAGGGTGTGGCTATGGTGCCTGCACTTCAGAACTATCCATTGCATCAATGGAGGAATATGGAGAAGGAGCAGTAACCTCCTCACGCCTTTGGTGGTGTGGATTGACCCCAGAGGGAGAAGCGAGAGGTGAGGATAGGAAGACGGGCGTACTCAGGGAGCCCTCCCCCCCCCCCACAGAGAACCCTTTGCATGATCTCTCCAGCCCCCCAGCCTCACCCCAGTACCTGGAAATGGCACCCTGACTACCAATCATTTGAATGTCGAAAGGTTCCGAAGAAAAAAAATATGACTCCAACAAAGCATTTTTATCTGCTGCTCAGATCGGGTCTCTGCAGCAAAGACTGGCTCAGATTCCATGTCCTCTCCCTGTTCCATTGTGCTGAGTCCCTAATTCAGGGTTCCAGTTGCACAAGGCTTCTACCCGCTTTCCACGCAAACCTTGTAATTTTTTTTTACCACAAAGGAATTTGCAGTTCCAGGGCAGCAGCGAAGAGTCTCAGCAAAACAAAAACATGCACAAACCTCTCTCTCTCTCTCTCTCTCTCTCTCTCTCTCTCTCTCTCTCTCTCTCTCTCTCTCTCTCTCTCGTAAATGTTAGGAATTTAGCATTGGAGGATGCAGGCTTTGGAATGGCGCAGCACATTTCTGCCTGATAAAGACTTCTGTGTTACTCAGAAGCTTGCGTACTCCTGCCCCAGTAAACAATGCCCAGGGTTAACTGTTCAGGATTTCTGCCTTCCTTTCCAATATGCTGCTCTCGTACCCTTGTTTCATATGTATCAAGCAAACTATCAAATATAGAACGTGCAAAGGCAGCGTATAATTCTGATTCCCTTACAGGGACATGAAAGGGCTGCTTCTATAGCATCTTTACCCTCTTCTAGCCCTGGAGTCTAACTGTAGCCTCCTTCTGCCCTCTCCCTCTGGAAGGAAGAGCCTGGGATCTGGATGATGACATCAGCTGTCACGAGCCAAGAAGTAGTGACCAAAGTCCAGCCACACCTCACTAGTTTGTATTACACCTTTATGTGGGTTTTAATTCTAAGTGCCTTTGAGAGAGAATCTGTTTGAAAAGTGCGGGATAAATATAGTTAATGAGTTATCAATATTACTTAAATGCCCGTGAAGCCCCAAAGATACTGGGGCTGAAGACTTTGATCCGGAAGGCCCACCCCATGGTTGTCACTGCTGTTTAGGGAATTTCTGTGGGTATTCAGAGATTAAGATGATTACATTTATATCCTGCCTTTTTTTCCTCCAAGGAACCGAAGGTGGCTTACATGATACTCCCCCTCCTCTCCATTTTAGCCTCTCAACAACCCTGTGAGGTAGGTCAGGCTGAGAGTCAGGGACAGGCCCAAAAGCACTGAGTGAGCTTCATGGCTGGGTGGAGACTAGAACACAGGACTCCTGAACCCCAATACAGTGCTCTAACCACTACACCACATTGACTCTCAATGGTGTCAAATTACAAGAAAATTGTACCCTGCACATGGAAGAGGGAAATTGTTCTCTGCATATGTTCAGAGGCTAATTCATCTTTAAGATTACATTACATGTTCCAGGAACCTGGTTCAAAATTAGGCCTGAGGAAATGTCAAAGAATTGTTTAAATTCATTTTTATTAATACTAATCATTCAAAAATTGGTTTATTCATCAAATGAGAAGTGTCATGCATGTTCCAGACTGCCAGATATCTGTCTTCTCTCCTGGAATCCCAGAACCAGCTGCGATGATTCAGATAACCTGCGATTATTCAGATGTATGAACAGCACTCTGGGTACGATCAGAGAGGGTTAAAACTTAAAAAATATCAGACGGTGACTCTTGTTATCTCGTTCCTGAACCGTTTTGTCACCACAACTCAAACTCAAAATATGAGCAATTTTCTCTACATTTGCTAGTTTGTAATTTGGGTTGTTTTCCTCTTTGCTATTTTGGCATCTTTAAAAAAAAAATCTGTATCTTTCCCCCTCTTTTTTAACAAGTTGTAGCCACATGATGGAGAAGGGGGGGGGCAGGAAAGGCCGAACTTTTAATTTATTTTTAGCAGCCAATCGAAACTTTTTCCGAGATGAAGGAGGGGGGAGAAAAACCACTTGGTGGTGAATAAGAGACCAACAGAAGACAGTGTAACCTTTGAGGCTGCTAGTGCGAGAGGCAACGTCCAGCTACCGACGCCTGTGCTATGCTCAGACAGTCTTGTGCTTCTCTCGGGACGTCGCGCGGATGCGGATTCTGATTCGCGCGATGGGTTTGCACAGCCGCTATCTCCTGCTGCTGCTGCTGCTGCTGCTTCTGCTGCCAGGTAGGCTTATTTCGGAATTTCTAAATCTGTTTTAAAAGAGGGGAAAAGGATGGATTACTGCTAAAGGACGCTGCTTGAAGATGGGAGAGAAGAAGACGCAGCCCTATTTGGAGGCAAGGAGCAGGCGGAATTTATTGGATGCCGTTCAGGGCATGGCGGTGTGGGAGTCAAGCCGGGCTGGCCCAACGGACCTACGATCAGCCGGGGGATCGACTGTGTGGTAATGAACTGATTATCCGTCTGTTTCAAGGGGACTTTTTGAAATTCCTAGCCCTGCCTCCTGACTTCGCCGCAGTAATGTAGCACCTCTGCAAACTGGGGATAATCATTGCTGGAAATGATATCTTAGCGTCATTGTTGTTAATCGTCCTCATAAAGGGTTGTTACCTATCTGCTACATCAGCTGTCCCCGACCTGGTTCCCTCCAGATGTGTTGGGTTACAATGCCCAGCATCCCCAGCCAGCAGGCTGGGGATGCTGGGTATTGTAGTCCAACACATCTGGAGGGAACCAGATCATGGAAAGCTGTGCTAGAAGGACCTCAGGTCTGATCAAGCAGGGCTGTTGTCATGTTCGTACGCCGGTCTACCTTACAGAGCCGTTGTAAGGATTGCAGCAAGATGAGACAAGAGATGTCCTTTCAGTATTTGGAATCGGTTTAAAGTTTTAATAACCCTTGGGTTTGTTTTTGTTTGTTTTGTTTTTAGCCTTAATGGTTACCTATTGTTCTCATGAAGTACTATTATTAATGTTTATTCATTTCTGTGCTGTTGTTGCTTTTAAAAGATCGTTGAATGAGTAAGGCATTGAAATGCTGCTGAGGTTGATTTTGTCTGTTGTCTTGAGTTCCCTCTTGGGGAAGGAGGTGGGGCAGAAGTTATAAAAATAAATAAAGTGCAGGATACTTGAAGGCATACAATGCAGCTATCTTGCTGAAGCTAAGTGAAACCGGGCCTAGTCTCCCTTCCTGGAGGGGAGGCTGTAGCGGACTACAACTATACTCCCTTGAGTTCCACCATGGAAGAAGGGTGTGTGGTGCAAACGCAATAAGCAAAATGTGATATTTTGTTAGAGACTAGCAAACGGACCCGGCTTAGCACAGGTGGAAATAGCCTGTCCATTGTTATTGTGAAGGCTTCAAGAAAATGTACACAGCTGTCAGAGATGGACATGCCTCCTGACGCACCTAGGCATGGTCCCTGCCCAATCCATCCCTGCAGCCCCATAAGGCAGGGGTCTTCCCTCTCCATTCCCTGAGGAGGGGGCTGCCCCACAGTTATGGGGAAGGGACAGGCCTGCGTTCTTTGACCTATTAATCCTACTTCAAACTGTATGGACTACAAAACTATGTGCTGGCTAGGAAACTCTGCCCCTAGTGACTGAAGATTTTACTGCAGGCATCAAGCACGTGGACACATTTAAATTAATTAAAACTAATTAATGCATTTTAAAAACAAAATGACCCCGATGCTCTCACCCCTAGAGTCCCCTTAGAAAGTTCCCTAGCTTTCACGGTCTTGGATCTGTGATGGTGACGGACAGACACACATCCTGTTTTATTATTATAGATTTAGTTCCTGAGATCCTTGGGCTGGGAACCACAGTGGTGCCGGTTTGAATCTGGTTTACCTTTATCGAGTAGAGACAGGCATGCGCTGTTTATCATTCCCCCTCTTCCAGCCCATAAGTTCTGCCTTGAGCCAAATCATGACTTACAGCTTTGCTGTTATATCAGTGACCAGGGGCTTGTGTATACACTATTTATACCCTGTCGTTGCTGCACAGTTGCACCCTGTTATTTATATGATGCAGTCGGCAATTCGCAGCCACATTGTATTATTCCTCGCGAAGCTGCGCATTTTTGATGTGTCATTTTACCGCAACTTTTTACTTTGCTCCGATGTCACCACGGTTGTTTGTGTGTGTGTCAGTGGCGGCTTAAGTTTGGATTAAGAGAGTCGGCACAGTTAGAGAGGCGGATCTCAGTGCAGGGGAGGCGTGAGAATACAGGGCAGGGGGGCGGTTCCAGGTAAGTGTTTAGTAAAGGCGACAAAGTCTCATTCTGGTACAAAAGTAAGGACAGTTATTATGTTTAACACATAAATTCAATTAACTGTAGAAGCGCAGCTGCGCAGCTGCAGGCTTTTAAAGCTACAGTGTTGCACAGAGATGCTAAAAAATGCTTTTGGAGGTTTCTGGTCACTTGATATTTGCTGCACATTCCTAGCTAGATAGCCTGCGCTCAATCCTGCCATGTAACCCTATTGTTGCTGCTTTGCAGCAGGAATGCAGCAGTTTTTTTTGGGGGGGGGAGAATTAGTAGCTAAAGTAGTGCCGTATAGACACCCACCCCACCCCGCCGGAGCATTCAAGCAAAGGGCTCCACATCCACGCTCTCATTCTTACAACAATACAGCAACATCGGGCTGGGGCATGGTAGATCTGCAAGTGGAGGTGTGGGAGCTGGGAGACTGTCATGACAGAGACAAGATCGGTGGCTCACTGGCAGAGTCCCTGCTTTGCATGTAGAAAGTCCCAAGTTCAATCCCAGGTGGCATCTCCAGGTAGGGTTAGGAAAACCTCCTGCCTGAAAATCTGGAGAGCCACTGAACAAACCTGGGCTAAATGGACCAAGGATCTGAGTCAGTAAAAGGCAGCTTCCTCTGTTCCTAGGAAGGAACCAAACCAGGGAACATCTTGGCCATGATTCATGAACATCTCATCCATTGCTCAGTCTTAACCCCTCACAAAACAGTTCCTCCAATGGTGTCTCATCATCTGCATCTTTTCCAACTTCTCCACATCTCTCTCTCTCCCTCTTTCTGCGCACACGCACATCAAGCCCCTTTTTAAACATTGTAACCTGCCGCGTTATTGTTCCAAAGTGCAGTGTAAAAAGTCACCGATTTAATCTTGAATTTACTCACCCGAATAAAATAACCTGGAGAGAGATTAACCATGAACAGAGACCGGCCACATAAAACACTGGCCAGCTCTTTCCCCAGATCCAAGTCAGACATACCTGATTTTTCTGTTTTAAGGGTTGGTTTCCTCTCTCTCTCTCTCTCTCTCTCTCTCTCTGGCTGGTTGTATGTGATCTTCAACAGTTCTGGTTACTTTCACCGTCATGGTGGGTTTCCTAAAACAGGGGCAGGAGGGAGGGAGTTCTAGATCTACCAGTAAATCTCTGGATAATTTGTAGTAGATCCGTAAGGATTTCTGATTCATAGTTGTTTAACAATAGCAGCAACAAAAGGACTGAATTAAACTGCTCAAATGAAGATAGTTTGAGATAACTAGGAGTGGATTTGTGTGTGGATTTGTGTGAGTTCCGTTCAGTTCAGCAAATCAAATTTCTGCGCTCAGAATTCTTTTCATTCAAAGTGAATGAAAAGGTTATGTTCTTTTGCACCTGGCTCTGTTTGGTGGGTCTTGGGGTTCTAGTAAAAAAAAAAGTAGATTTTGTAAGACTGGAATATGCCCACCCCTGTCCTAAACAATGCTATTTGCAATTAAGGTAAGCTTTGCAAGAGCTGAGTGGACTGTGGAAGCAAAATGCCTCTGAAGACAGTTCCTGGGGAAATTAAATGAAAAATAAGTGTTGCTAAACTTCAGCTGCTTAGGTAGTTCCAGTCAAACACCTTGTCAGCACCATGCTTCAAGACTTTAGAAGTTCCTTCATAGAATCATAGAATAGTAGAGTTGGAAGGGGCCTATAAGGTCATTGAGTCCAACCCCCTGCTCAATACAGGAATCTACCTTAAAGCATCCCTGACAGGTGGATGTCCAGCTGCCTCTTGAATGCCTCTAATGTGGGAGAACCCACCACCTCCCTAGGTCATGGGTTCCATTGTCGTACTGCTCTAACAGTCAGGAAGTTTTTCCTGATGTCCAGCCGGAATCTGGCTTCCTGTAACTTGAGCCCATTATTCCGTGTCCTGCATTCTGGGTTGATTGAGAAGAGATCCTTGCCCTCCTCTGTGTGACAACCTTTCAAATATTTGAAGAGTGCTATCATGTCTCCCCTCAATCTTCTCTTCTCCAGGCTAAACATGCCTAGTTCTTTCAATCTCTCCTCATAGGGCTTTGTTTCCAGACCCCTAATCATTCTTGTTGCCCTCCTCTGAACACTCTCCAGCTTGGCTGCATCCTTCTTGAAATGTGGTGCCCAGAACTGGATTCTTTGCAGACTGCGTTATGGAGAAGGTGTCTGAATTTGGATTTACAGTGCAGAATAATTAAATCTACTGTAAATATTGAAAGTGAAACAAATTCACACAAATCAATCTGTTGTTAAAAGAATACATTTTGGGTACAATCCTATTGGAACCACCCTGGGTTCAAGTAAACCTCCAAACAATGCAAAACAGATTGGACTATATGCATTTTTTTAAAAAAAGTTGACCAATGAGTTAATTGGCTGAAAGGCAGATGATAAAGTTGAATTGTACAACTGTACTAGGATTTCATTCCACCATTTCCAGATAATACCAGAAATTCCTCGATCAAAAACTAAAAGCCACAGAAATGGTTACAAAGTACAGGAGAGGCCCTGGAGGAGGATGACATTGTGTAAAGCACCCACAAACTACCATGAATGAGGAATCACCAGCGCACAATACTCGCCTCATGTAGAAAGGCTCTGGTATTATCTGGAAATTGCAGAATGATAACCTAGTGTAGTTGCACAATACTGCTATGCCACAGCATCACCTAATGGTTGTGTAATAGAACACAGAGAAAGGGAGAGAAAGAAAAACCCCAGAAAAAAAATGTATTAAGGAGCCGATCTTAATGTCACAAAGAATCCAGAAACAGAAGCCTCAGTAAAGTAACTGGTTAAAAACCTAGTGTAAAAAAGCCCTTAGAAATTAGGTCTGACAGGCAAGCCGTCCCTTGACTCATGTTCCACTGGAACTGGAAATAAGCGGAGCTACTTCCCCCAAATCACTGTAATAGTCCTTCAAGTGACATTTGTTGGCCTTTGATTAGGGAGAATTGTTTTACATCTTTTCTCTTTGGGGCTTACAAACATTGGCAGGCTAGTGACTAATAATCAGTAATATCTTTTGTTTCTTAAATTGGATGTTATATCAAAATTTTGTCAGTAGCTTAAAAAAGAATGTATATTGAAGTGTGGATAATATACATATTTCTTTAAATCTGACTGATGGGTTAATTGGCTATAAGGCAGATGATAATGCAATTGAAAATTAATTAATATGGTTGACTGTGTGAGAAAAAATCTCAGTGTGTGTGGGTAGGTGTCAATGTGTTCATTTAGCATTTATAAGGTGCTTCTCAAAGGTCCGAAGTTTATACGTTGGGGCTATTCGCACGTATTGGAAGCAAATTCTGGGTAAATTAACCCAAGATTTTTCATGATGTGTTCTGGGCACATTCTGCAGCTTTTTTGAATATTCAGCCCCTTGATCAGGGGTTGTCACATGATGATTGAACCGGGAAACTATGTTTTTTGTGGGTTGAATAACCCACAGTTAAACTAATTTCACATTGTTTAATATTCAAAATGTCCACGGAACACGCCCGGTGCACATTAATTGCCACAATTACATACAAACCGGGGTCATTATCTCAGTTATCATCAGGAACAGCCTTCTAAGGTAGGAAATTACTATTTCCTGTGTAATAATACCAATGTAGTGTAGTAGTTAGAGTCTTGGACTGAGAGTTGGGGGATCCTGGTTCAAGTCCCCAGTTGGCCATGGAAGCTCCCTGAGTGACTTTGGGCCACTTGCTGATTCTCAGCCTCACCTACCTCACAGGGTTGTTGTTGTGAGGATAAATAGAGAGGAAGAGGATCATGTATGCTGCCTTGGGCTCCTTGGAGGAAAAAAGGCAGAATGTAAATGTAACAAATAAATTAATAATGTACTACATCTTGCAGGATTGGGGGTAGGGAATGGCTGAAGCAGAAATTAAATTGACTTGCCAGAGGCTATCTAATGAATTCATGTCAGAGGCAAGATTGGTATGAGGATCTTCTTGATTCACAACCTGGCCTTTTAGGGCTGCTTCTTACGGAGGCTGTAAACCTGGTCCTGGCTGTATCGCTTCGGATTACAAGTGGGGACTCGCATCACTGAATCCCTCCCCCACCCGCCCGAGAAATAAAGCTTTCTCGCGCCTAGACAAACGCAAGGCGAGGACCTTTCTCCATTCCATGCTAGTTTTTTAAGTGCATGGATTTTTGTGTGGAGAGGACCACTGGATCACTGTCTGAGCTCCCCGTCACCCCACAGCTCAGGCACTGGTTGACCTCCTCACTGGGACCTGGGCCGCAGCCACCGCCATGATCTGCAGCTGCTCTCGCTGCTGTTCCTCCTCTTGTACGCCACTGCTGCTGCTTGCTTGCTTGACCGGCAGAGAGCCAGGGAGAAAGTGGGCTGTAGCATCTGCTGCTCCTCTTTCTCGCCACCACCGTTGCCTGGGCCGGAACAAGAGGCAGGTGAACAAGCAGGTTGCCATGGGCAAGAGGAGGAGCAGGTCCAGGGGGCTCTTGCCATTGGGGCCTTTTAGGATGTGGGCCCTCGACAGCTGCCCAACCTGGCCTACCGTAGACTTCGGCCCTGCAGCCACTACAGCACATAGCTCTCATTGTCCACGTCAAGTTTCGATTCCAGCTATCCCTGACTGCTGTAGCTAAGATCTGTTTTTCCTTTCTCCCTCCTACGCCTTTACTCTTTTTCTGTGTTGGCCATTTACTCCCCTTTCAATCTGGCTTGCTCCCAGCTCGCTGTTTGCTTGTCTTGTGAATGGATATTCCAGGCCTCCCCTGGATGGCTAGAAACACCCCATAATCATTTAACAGTCTTTGAACTTCCAGCACATGGAGATAACCTTGGTTTTGTTTTATTTTTCCTTCCCCATTTACATTTGGGGCTTAATATGAGTCCAGTGGATCGCCAGACCTTAGCCTCCAAATCTGTTTACAATGCCAGCGGTGCTCAACTCTGAAACACATGGCGCGAGACAAGTATGCATCTGAACAAAACACAGAGTTCTTTTCTGTCACTGTCACCACTGGGGGAGTGTTGGAGGCAGTTTCACTGTGTTGTAAACAACCTCTTTTTCTTCTGTTGAGTTTTCGGGGGGGGGAGCGGATTTCAAGATGGTGGAGCTGAAATGGAAAAGATCTGCTTGTTTGTCTGATGCTTGTACCATCATAGGCCCACTACTCTCCCAATTCCCAGATCAGTTTTGCAAACCTTTATAACCTGCTTTTAACTTTTTTCTATTTATGATGCATTCATTTTATTTTGTAAGCTGCTCTGAATACATTTTGGAGGAATGCCTGGTAAAAGTGTTTAAAAAACCCTCTAAATGTTTGCATTAAAAAAAAACAAGCCTAAAGCACACAGCCATGCGAGTTTTCTGACTGATTACTTTGTAACGGCTTATACTCAGCATGGATTCACGTTACAGCAAATGCCTGATCAGCACCTGGGATTTGGCAAAATAAATAAATAAAATATTAACACTTCTTACGGAACAGGATGCCCCGTGGATCTCTTTTTATGGGAGCTAATTCCTAGAAGATGGTTTCTCTTTTTTTCTCTTTTAAAAAAGTTTCATTAATATGGAAATATAATACATGCTGTAAACAATATAACATTTGTCCCAAAACAATAGTCTGGATTATCTAACAGTCCGGAAAAATATCATTCTAAAGTAGGGTGACCGGATAAAATCCTGGTCAGGGCTCCTGTAACTTTAACAGTTGTAGAGAAAAGGGAATTTCAGCCAGTGTCATTTGTATGCAATTAGTTCCTGGTGAAATTCCCTCTTCATCACAACAGTTAAAGTTGCAGGGGACCCTGCCTCCTTTTGTATCTGGTCACTCTAGTATAGTGCCTGCACCTTTAACTGTTGTGATGAAGAGGGAATTTCACCAGGAACTAATTGCATACAAATGACACTGGCTGAAATTCCCTTTTCTCTACAACTGTTAAAGTTACAGGAGCCCTGACCTGGATTTTATCTGGTCAGCCTATTCTAAAGAAGTAGGTAGTATGTTATTAAACATGTAAAAAAGCAAAACAATGGTTTGTTAAAAATGGGTGAACTTTGCCTCTTGATCAGACTACAACAAGGAAAAACATATCTGTCAATATCCAAGTTGTATCTGGCCCTCATAAAGACAATAAAAGAGTACCAGTCATTGGAAAAAACAGGTAGTCTTTTGTCTACCATCTCTTAAATGGACATAGCTTAAAACTTCTCTACATTAAAAGAAAAACCTCGCTGCATTATCAGGGCTTTCTGCTTCCACCTTCTTTCTGGGATTGCAATTGGTTCAATTATACTGTCGGCCACGTGATTTGAATTAAATACTTCCTCTCTCTGTGTTCTCCATTCACTTCCATTGAGACAACACCATCTAGTGGTGGAATTATTGCACAACGCCAAGTTTACACACTGGGAGATCCCGCTTTTATCTGTGGTTCTTTTAAAAGCAGGATTTCTAGGTAATGGGGCAGGAGATGTCCTGATCGTTGATGATATCGTGTAATAGACCCGCAAACTTCTGTGAGTGGCCAGTTACGAGAGTGCAATAAATCGCTTATTTAAAGGAGCCCTTAGTCGTCTCTGCAACCTTCCAAACTTTACACGACCACTCCTTCAACAGGGGGATAACATTTCTCCTCCAGGTTCTAGCAGTCAAAATCCTAGCAGCATTTAATTGATTCTGAGCCATCTCTTTATGGATGGGATCTATCTCTTCATCTGTATAACCGAGCAAGACAGTTAGAGGGTCACAGGATATAAAAACATGTGTAATTATTGATATTGCACATACAACCTTTTCTCAAAAAGAATGAATTGAAGGGCATTCCCACCAAAGATGCATAAAATTAGCTCTGTCGTTTCCGCATTGCCTCCACAGTTCCCATAAATATGACTCGATCAGTTAAGTGTCAGAGAGTATTGATATAATATTTTATTATGAGTAGAATATTATTTTTGTTTTATTATTTAATTCATTTATATACAACCCAATAGCTGAAGCTCTCTGGGCGGTTTACAACAATTCATAAAATCATAGAACAGAATATAAAAATACAGCATAAAAATTTACATATACAAAACTTAAAACAACTTAGGCAGTTAAAAACAGTTTTAATACAGTACTAAACCTGTTTTGATGGCTGGCATAAATGTCCCATCATATGCCATTGAATGCCTGGGAGCAGAAGACAGTCAACCTGGCACTGAAAAGATGCCAGTGTTGGCGCCAGGCGGGCCTGAATGGGAAGGTCATGCCATAGTCAGGACCCACCACAGAGAAGGCCCTCTCTCTTGTCCCCAGCTTCTGAGCCTCCTTTGGGGAGGGCATTCAGAAGGGTTCCTGGATGTTGATCATTGTGTGTGGTTCCTTGACATATAGGGATCTCTGGAAAATGTGGGCGCACATGCAAGCCAATGTCCCTGGGCATGTGGGCACCTCTAGCACCTTTGCATGTTTTGTGCCAAGGTCCGTGTGGCGTTTTTATGCACATTCAACTGAACACACAAGCCTCCTCTTCCGCAGCCAGGACCCCTGCATTGTGAGTGTCCCTGATCACAGGGGAGTTTGCAAGCGCATTTGGCCAAACACACTTAAAATCTCTTGCCGGTCTTCGTGCTCAGCAGTGCTGGAACTTTTTCAGCCAGAAGACCTAATTCCTTTTTGGGTAAAGTTACGTCCCAGTGGTGACTGGGCCAAAAAGCCAGCGTATTTTAGCTTAAATCTCTTACTGCCAGTAACGAAGCCGTGGGAGAGACATTTCAACCTTTGCTGAAGACCCCATCCTCTGTCCTTTTTAGTATGGGGAAAAACACACAAAAGCAAGGAAACTCCCAAACGATTGGCAGTCAGGGACCAGGAGGGCTGGATTGGGACCCTTAGGGCAGGAGTCCCCAACCTTTTTGGACCCGTGGGCACATTTAGGATTTTGAGATATTGCTGTGGGCACCACCACAAAATGACCAATCAGTGAGTCGCCGCTTTGGCATCTACCTGTCTGTCTATGGATGTTTGGCTGCATCTTATTCAGCAAAAGCTTTTGCCTTGTATCTATTGGACACTGCAGTGTCTCTTTAAAAAGCATGGTAGGTACACAAACTCATTTCCTTTTTGGCAAAGATGAAAAGCGGGGTGCGGGGAGGGATTTACAGAAGAAACGAAAATGAAGAGCAGTGTAAAATTGTCATTATTTTATTGATTTAAAGTAGTTTCTTTCGCTGCTTGTCAGGGTTATGCCCTGGCAAAGCGGCATCCCAACAAGAGCATGATCAAATACAAGAGATAAAGAACCCTAGGGTAACACACATACGGAATGTTTTGCAAACGTGTGTTTGAACCGCCCACCAACCATCTGCCTGGGTTCTTAGTGGGTAATAACAGGATTCTTTTCAATATTTCAAGACAAAGGCAAATTGCCTTGGATCCACCCTCTTTAATTGGTGTTTCCTAAAATAAGCTTGTGGGTTCAACTTCTTTTGCCAGCTTTTCAGCGCCTCTGTTGGCAGTGGCTCCATCTGCCACAGGGAAAATAAGCACTTTTGATTGTGTGTGACCTCTGGGAAGCAAAAAAGGAACCGAGGTTTTATATTTAGGAACAATCCCACTGCTTTAGAGAGAATCTTTACCAAACGTATGGGATTTATGAGGGGAAAGAGACTCTGGTTTGTTTGGTTTTTCATTTTAAATTGTCAGAAACCCCCCCCCCACACACACACACACACAAAAATATTGCAGAATGTTATTCAGGGATTTTGAAGTCCCCACATGCAGGTTTACGCAAACACACTGCTGTGAAAGTGTGTGTGTGAAATATCATAATTCATTTAAGGCTTGTTTTAATTCATTCACTCATTTATGGAGGTAGTGTGGTGTAGTGGTTAGAGTGTTGGACTGGGACTGGGGAGATCTAAATTCTAGTCCCTACTCAGCCATAAAGTTCACTGGATGACTTTGGGCCACTTAGTGGCTCTCAGCTTGGCCTATCTCACAGGATTATTGTGAGAATAAAATGGAGAGGAGGAGGAGGAGAAGTATGTGATGATACGGCCAATGGTTTACATGGCAAAAGGACTCTGGCTGGGGGATACTGGGAGTTGTAGTCCAACACATCTGGAGGGCACCAGGTTGAGGGAAACTTTTCTACTCATGGTGGACAGGTCTATCAGCAACTAGTGTCTGCAAAAGTGAAGAATAGAACTTCCATATCAGACGCAGTCTATAGCGGTGGCAGAGCAGGACAATATCTGGAATTTCAGGACATATGTGATTGGCTTGTGTGTTTGCGGGCCCAGCCCAAGACAGGTGTAGAAGTCCCTCCACCTCTGATTCTATGTACAAAAGCTGACTAGGCTGGTTGTTGACTCTTACTTCAACACCAACAACGGGACAACATCCTCCACCTTACTTGAGGATGGCAGCCTAGTGTAGGGAACTCAGATGGGCTATCCAAGAGTATCTTGGAAAAGGAGGATAGAGGAAGAGATACAAAAATACACATAGATATAAAAAAAAAAGGGTAGAGAGAACCCTCTCATTTTCTGAATAGGTAATTTCCTAGTTCACAACAAGGGGCTATTTTTAAATGACTCCAGGGATGGAAGTGAGAAATACCCAAAGAAATCAATGGAGAAATCCAAGATTTTAATGTAGCAGGAATTGGGCACCAATGTATAAACACCTGTCCTTTCTGCCACCTAAAATTCTCCCCAAACCAGGCCAATGAAGCCTGAGTATGCACCATAGGCACAGAATGCTGATAGGCTTTGGGGAGATGGGACAGACCTAGAAAATTCAGGGAGAGGAGTAAGAATGAAATGGAGTGGCTGAAACTCTGAACAAAAGCGTTCCATACTGCAACATTTTATTGTAGGGCAGAGCCCCACTTGTATCATCTGATTTTATTAGCTGTTCCTTTGAAGAAGGGGAATGGCCAGAGATGGGGTGGGTGTGTGGGTGTGTAGAACAATCTTGATAGCATCACTGCTTGCACAGGATGCTGAGGCATTGCTCTCAGGCTGTGTGGTGAAGTTGCTTGGGGCAGCCAAAATACCTCAGCCCAGCTTTCAGCGTGGGTTTCGTCCCCCACTACAATGGAAGGCTTTGGATATTTGCCCTGATTACCGGTAGCTGAACCACACCATGTGTGCACCAGGGTTTACTTTCTAGCTTGTGTGGACGTCCATTTTTATGTTGGCACGTTCTACGTAAACCAGAAGCCGCAATTATTTATACGCAAAATATAAACGGCAAGCTACACCCCTCCGTCATTGCTCTGCTTGTTTTCCTCCGGTGTTTGGAATCTGGAGCGCAGGCAGACAGAGGAGTTATTGTGCATGGTGCATGGCTACACCCTTTCCTCACACATCCTCATGCAAGCCAGGAAATGCTTTGCTCTTCGCAGCTGCGCTCTGCCATATTCAGACCTGTCTTTGGGAAGGGCCGGCTGCCTATGATCTCAATTCAGAACTGTATCCTCTCAAACACGGATGATGAGTCTGAAATTCCCTGCGTTTCTGACAAATGCAATCCCGGCTGCTCCTGGCAAAGTCATTGAGAGTATTTTCATATTTCTTTAGCACCAGCAGAGTGCTAGGCTCCCTTTGCATAGGGAGAGAGCTTTCTACAATTTTTATTAAGCATCTCCAAACTTCAGCTATATAGATCAGATTTGGGTGCCAAACCTGGCCTTCCTAGAGTAGGGTGACCATATGGAAAGGTATCTGGTATCTGATCAAGAGGGCAGGGCTCCTGCAGCTTTAACTGTTGTGATGAAGAGGAAATTTCACCAGCTGCTGCATGCATACAAATGACACCTGATGAAATTCCCTTTTCTATACAACTGTTAAAGATACAGGAGCCCTGTCCGCCTTTCCACAGGGTCACCCTATCCTAGAGTCCGAATCCAGCCCACTGTGGTGGGCTAGAAGGCCCTGCCCCTTCTCTTAGCTCCACTCTTTTCCCCCAAACACCATTGTTTGGTGGGTTCCTGGCTTTTGTGCATTATCCCCCCACATTCTAAAAGGTTGCAATGCCTCTTTCAAGGCTTATATACTGGCAGTACAATATGCTAGTATTTTGGGGGCCCAGGCCCTGCCCACCACTGGGATGTGACACCTCCCCCCCCCCCCCCCCGGCAAGAGCTTCTCCAAAATTGAATTCAGGTCTCGAGCTGAAAGAGGCTCCCCAACTCCCCGAGGTTTTCAGTATATCCAACAAACATCTGCCTGGTCAATCCACCAAATTGGTGCAATGGTTTACTATCAGGCCGGGTTCATCTTTTGTCCTGACATAAGAACATAAGAAAAACTCTGCTGGATGGATGGGAACAAGAATCCATCGAGTTCAGCATCCTGTTTCTGGCAGTGCCCAGCTAAATGCCTCCCTGGGATGTTCCTACGCAGGACATAGAAGTGATGTCTTTTCCTACCCCCCAGCATCTGCTTTTAAGAGGTAGGTTGCCCCTGAGGGCCTTTCTACATGAGGCTTTTATTGTGCATTCGTGATTGCTCACTCACAGAAAGCAATGCCATCGTCCTCCAGGGCCTCTCCTGCTCTTTGTCACCATTTCCCCAGCATTTTTTAGGTTGAGGAAAGTGTGGTATGATTTAGAAATGGTGGAATGAGACTCTCGTGTAATTGTGCAATTCTGTTATACCAGAGCACCATCTAGTGGTTGTATAATGAAACATATGGAAAGGCAAAGAAAGACACCCCCCCCCCCCGAGAAAAAGCACATGTAAAGGAGCCAAGAATCTGGAAGTCTCAGTAAATGTGCGGGATAAAAGCCTCATATAGAAATCCCTGTATATGCCATCATGGTTCCACAGCTATCACACTGAGAGACCTTAGCCACTGTGAATATATCAATTATGCCCTTGCAGCCCAGTCTTCCAAGTGGTGAGAACTCCGGGGTGCAAAGGTTTTGGTTTCCTTAGAAGGAGATCACTGAGTCTGATGGCATTTTCGAGATAATAGGGTTCAGTTTTTAGATCCGGGGCCCATGTTGACAGCCAGGTGTATTAATTCACTGGTGAAGCACACAGCTCACATTTCTCTCCTCCCACCATTCCACTCCTTACAACTGCTTCAACATTTCTGCTATGTCAAAACAACACAGCTGTTTTCCAGCTCTGATTTAAAAACAACCACCACCACTTCTGAGCACGAGCAGTTTTGCATTTTAAACTCACGTTACAGTACCATCACAACGACAGGAATAAAATGGGCCTTGCTTCTACTGCCCTCATCACTTGCTGTTCTCTGGGCGGATTTTTGGGGAGCACTGGACTTTGGCCCCCAAGTCTAGCCCTTTCCGCGCCACTGTGTGTTTACTTAGTAGCAAGGGCAACAGCGAGCCACTTTGCACATGAACAGGAACACTGTCCTCTTTATCCTTGCTTCATCTGTTTCAGAGCTTGCACCTTGACCTCGGAAATGGATTCCGAAGCTCAGCTTCATCCCCTTTTATGACTTATTTAAAACATTCCTTGGCCGCCTTTCAGGGCAGAAGTAGGCTGACCAGATAAAATCCAAGTCAGGGCTCATGTAACTTTAACAGTTGTAGAGAAAAGGGAATTTCAGCCAGGGTCATTTGTATGCAATTAGTTCCTGGTGAAATCCCTCTTCATCACAACAGTTAAAGGTGCATGCACTATACTAGAGTGACCATATACAACAGAAGGCAGGGCCCCTGCAACTTTAACTGTTGTGATGAAGAGGGAATATCACCAGGAACTAATTGTATACAAATGACCCTGGCTGAAATTCCCTTTCCTCTACAACTGTTAAAGTTACATGAGCCCTGACCTGGATTTTATCTAGTCACCCTAGGCAGAAGCCATCGCAAGGTGGCTTACAGCAGCAAAATGCTTACTAACAGTTAAAATATTAAAAGTAATAAAGATATAAACACAATAAAATAGCAATAAAAGCCAACAATAAAACCAACAGCAACAACAGCAGTCATAGAATCATAGAATAGTAGAGTTGGAAGGGGCCTACAAGACCTAAATATGGTAGTGCACTCACTGGTAACTTCAAGGCTCGACTTCTGCAATGCGCTGTACATAGGGCTACCTTTGTGCCTAGTCCGGAAACTTCAATTAGTTCAAAATATGGCAGCCAGGTTGGTCACCGGTACACCTAGGGGTGACCACATAACACCAATCTTAAAATCACTCCACTGGCTGCCCATTAGTTTCCGGGCGACGTATAAAGTGTTGGTTATTACCTTTAAAGCTCTACATGGTTTGGGTCCAGGTTACCTGCGGGATCGCCTTCTCCCGTATAATCCGCCCCGCACACTCAGGTCGTCTGGGAAGAATTTACTCCAGTCAGCCAGAACTAGGCTGACGAGTGTTACCCAGAGGACCTTCTCTTCTGCCGCTCCCAGGCTGTGGAATGGCCTGCCGGAGGAGATTCGACAAATTAGCAGTCTTCTGGAATTTAAGAAAGCCGTGAAGACTGTTCTCTTCCGGCAGGCCTATCCAGTTTAATTTTAAGATGTTTTTAATAATGTATTTGTTTTTATCTGTTTTAACGGTTTATCTATTTTGTTGTTTTATATTTATATTTGGTGTTGTTCCCCGCCTCGATCTAGATGGCGAGGCGGGTTAGAAATGAAATGAAATAAATAAATAAATAAATAAATAAATAAATAAAATAAAACCCCCCTGCTCAATGCAGTCATATTACGAGAACGCACGGTAAAATAATATGTGTTCAAGGCCTTCTTAAAAGCCTGCAATGGCGGAGCATGGCGGTCCTCCAATGGCAGCATGCTTCAAGGCCACTGCGGAGAAGGCCCTGTCACATGTGATCACCAATCTAACTGCTCTCACTGGAGGGCAAATGAGAAGCGTTTTTTGTTCTGATCTAAAAGTGTGGAGAGTATAATATGGGTGAAGATGACCCTTCAAGGAACTTGGTCCCAAACCGTTTAAGGTTTTAAAGGTCCAAACCAGCGCTTTGAATTGGGCTTGGAAACACACCGGGAATCCATGCAGTTTGTGCAGTATAGGCGTTATGTGATCAAATCGCCTTGCTTCCCACCAAAACTCGGCTGGCCGCATTCTGCACCAGCTGAAGTTCCTGAATTGTCTTCAAAGGCAGCCCTACATACAGCGCATTTCAGTAGTGCCTGCAAGTGGAGGGATTTTAAACAGGGAAGGCTTTTTTACCACCCCCACCCCCAACGGGTAAACAGTGTTTTTGTGGAGCCAAGATGAACTGTCTATCCAAACTTCAGAAGCCAGTCCCCCTTAGCTCCTGGCTTGCCTTTCCCTCCGGAGTACGTTAATAACTGAGTGGACATGGGGTTTCTGGTAAGTTGAAACAGACCAAATCGGTTGGGAATGTAGGAACGTTGGACTGAGATTTGGAGTGTCATCACATGCGGGGTTTGCTGCACACCTGCTGCAACTTTGATCCACTTTTTCAGCGCTGGACTCGCTCAGCGTGCGAGAACAGCAGGACGGGGACGATGTCATGCAAGTCCAGCGCTGAAAAAGTGGATCAAAGTTGCAGTGGGTGTGCATCAAATCCCACGTGTGATGACGCCCTTGGTGTCGGGAGGGAGGGAGGCTCTTTTAGCAGCTGCAAGCGACACATTTTTCTAATTGACCCAAGAAGCCTTGCGCCCCCCAACACAGCCACAGGCCCAACGACACGGCCTTAAGCTCATGCCGGCTGCAAGGCAGAACGATTCCGGCAGGAAATCTGTCTGTGAAATGGTGATCTGGAGAGACCCTATTCCACATGCAGTGACAAGATTCTGTCCATGCAGCAGCTTGTTTGATTGTTTCTTTGTTGATATTATACTGAGTATATCACACGTCAAAGAGAAATGCGAGCGCATGCATGCACACAAAAAGACAAGTCTCTGCCCAAGGAGCTTACAGTTTAAGCGCCAATAATGAGAGAAGCAAAAATAACTGCTCCCCAGATCCCATCTTAAAACTGTGACCATGCAGACTTCATGACTTCAACATCAAATCAGCCTTTTCTTTTTCCTTCCTCCCCTCCCAGCTTTATTTTCTAACCTTTAGTATTGCCATGTATGTATTTTGGAATTTTTCTTATGGCCAACGTGGCTAAATTTGCTTTTTCTCAGATATGGAGATTACCAAAGTTATGCCAAACAACAAAGACAAGGTTCCCATAAAGTTCTCGTGTAATTGTGCAGTTCCAGTGTACCCTAGTGGTATCTAGTGGTTCTGTAATGTAGCATATAGAAAAGCAGAGAAAGAAACCCCTTGGGGAAAAAACATGTGTAAAGAAGCCAGTCTTAATCCCGCAAAGAATCTGGAAGCACAAGCCTCTGTAAAGATGCTGGTTAAAAGCCTCATGTAAAAAAGCCTTGGGTGTGGGGCATAATTTAAGGGAGGTTTGCAGTTTCAAACATCCCCCCCATAAAATCCCCACATTTGTCTCTTCTGATTAAGTTGTTGTATTAACTGTGTTTTATTTTTTCAATTGTTCTTTGAGCCACTTTGAAGGAATTTGGACGGAGGGATCTGGGATCCAGCTCCCCAGTGGAGAAAGGGGGTGAGGTGGAGATTTTTTTTTTTATTATTATTATTTTGCCGTTTCTCCTTCTCACTGCTTCTCACTCACTGTCCTGGAGGTCCCCCAGACATTCTAGAGAAGATTAGGGGGGCATGGAGAGCTGCAGGGAGGAGGGAGATGAGCAAAAAATGCCTCCCCTTCCTTCGAGGCCTGTATTGTCAACACTGACTGGCAGCAGCGGATTTAAGGGAAGTGTCCCAGCCCAACCTGAGTTGCCAGGGATCGAACCTGAGACCTACTGCATTCAAAGCAGGGGCTCTACCCCCGAGTACATCCCCTGATCTATGAGCCCATCAGTAAGAGCATCTAGTTTGCAGAGTCCTGCTCTGCAAAGCGCCTGGATCCAACCCAATATGTTTAATTTTCCTTTTCACGTTCAGGGTGTCTCACAATTAAATTCTAATAAAAAACACATCCTGCTAAAATATAGCAACATAGATATCAACAGTGGTGTAGTCGGGGGAAGCACAGGGGAGAACAGTTTCCGGACATTTGGGGGAGGCGTAATGACATCATCCGTTGAATTGCCAGGGTATTTGAAGGGACCTCCTTTTTTTCCTACTGAATGAAGTGTTGGGGAAGTTTTCAAGTTTCACTCTTGTTTGTGGCAAATTAACAAAGAGGACGTGAAAAAATGAGGAAACGAGTCAAGCAGGGGGCTCGATTCTTCTTTCCTTTCCTTTGATGGAGATCTTACTTCACTCTTACAGTTCAGACAGCAACACTTCTTTGCAAGAATGTTTGCATTTGGGATTGAAAGTGAAGGGTTGCATTTCAGCTGGCTGCAGATCTTTCATTAAAATTCAACGTGTTTTACAAGCTGTACCTCGGTGTTTTACAAGCTGTACCTCGGCAGCCTGAAGTAAGCAGTGCCGAGTGCGCGATTGCAGCAAAGACTCATAAACATCATTGTGCAATTTTATTAGTGGCTGGATTTTGGTTTTTGGATGTCTTGTGTTATTATGGAGTTTTCAACCAGAATGTTATCTTCTTTAAATATAAATCAGAGAAAAACAAGAGATACATAGATGATAGATAGATTACATATTTATGGGTTTTCTTTGGGGGCTATCAATATGAGCTTTTCACTTCAATATTTACCACCACACCACTAGTCATAATTTTAAAAACCAAAACCAATAACACCTCTCCCTTTCTTTCTTTCTCTCTCTCTCTCTCGCTTTCTCTCCATCTTCCAAGGGCTTGGCTCTCCTTTTAACATTGATGTGAAAAGGCCTCAGATATTCCGTGGCCCCCAGGAAGCACAGTTCGGATACAAAGTCCTGCAGTACACAGCCCAGGGGCAGAAATGGTAAGTCAGCACCAGCTAAACATGTCCGGTAACAACTGGTTGGTGCGTGCAGAAGCAGATATGATCTTTTCCCTTTGGCATGGAAGCCAGAGCTTGAAATCACTGCATCTGGGAGCTCCATCACACCAGCAATTTTGTGCACTCTCACCATGCCTCGTGTGTGGATTTGTAGCACGGTACTTACGTGAGGCCGTGCCTGTCCTGCTGACACCCCGCCTCTTCCCCAGCCTTTCCAAGAACACTAAAAGTCTGGATTATTTTCCCTAAGCACATTTAATGTGCCCTTAGCCTCCATGTAGTTTTAAAGGAACTGGGGGCTTGAATGGATTGCATCAGGTCCTGGCAGGGAAAAGCGATCTCTCCCAGCAGCTGGTTCCAAGCCTCAATATAAAACCCAAACCTGCATCCCAGGCTCGAAAGCCTTTTTAAAAACCATACAAGGCCTGAATATCTGCAGAGACAGGATTGTACTCCCTCGATGCCCCCAGAGAGCCAAAGGGTCCTTCCATTTTTGCCCAGGGGAGAAAGGTGGTCTGGTTGAAGTCCTCATCTGCAAGGATCTGACTGGAGGGAGAAAGAGAAGGGGAGGGGGGGAGGGGAGCGGAGCAAAGGCGCGAAAGAGCAGCTCTTCAGGTGAAAGGGATCATAAGCTTGAAGCTCTTCTGCCTCAGAGGTAAAAAAAAAAAAACGCAGACGCAAACCGGGGTGGGGGTGGGAATTAGGTGTGATGGAGGTCTGTCTCTCAAAAAAATCCATTCAGTGGTCCAGAAAATGGGGGTGGGGGGAATGTTTCTCCTTCAAAACCTGCACCGTTGATTTGTCATTACATTACAGATACACATACATAAAAAAATGGAGTCAAAACACATTCACGTCGCCATGAGCCTCTTTTCCACAGATGGCCCCTAAGTGTGGGAAGCTGGTATCATAAGACTAAAATACACAGCAGGGGTGTAAACGACGGGGGGGGGGGGCGGGACTCAAACCCCCCCCCCCCGATTTCCCATGGGTGGAGGCAATGCCCAACCAGGTAACTTCGGTAAGTTCACAGCCTGGCTGGCAGCAGTGCACATCCTGAATGCAGTTCTTCTCCTTGGTGCTTTCTTTAGTGATCTACCCTTCAATGCTCCCTCTGGATTTGTTGGTTTTTCTTTTGGGCTTCAACCTGGACGGTATATTGTATAGGACTATGGATGGTGGGGTTGTGTGTAAACTATCAAAATATTATAATGAATATGTAATCTTTTCGTTGAGTGCTGGTTATTTTAATATGTGGCTTTAAACACTCTAGGATCCATTAATGCAGGATGGTTTCCAGAAATAGAAATATATACATAAATGTAAACAAATAAGCCCAGCCCCCCTTTCCCAGGTTTAGCCCCATGCCCCACCCTGGGAAATTGAGAAGTCTGTGCCCCTGGTACACAGCTGTAGGATTCTTTCCCCCCAAAGGGTTGGATGTATGTGATTAAGGGGTTGGGGTTGGAAAACCACCCTAGAGGAGATTCTATAAGTCAGAGGAGAGGGCCGTAGCTCAGCAGTAACGCACGTGCTTTCCATGCAGTGGGTCCTAGGTTTCGATCCCTGGCAACTCCAGGTATGGCTGGAAAAAATCCTGCCTGAAACCCTGGAGAGCCGTTTCTGCCAGTCAGTGTCAACAATACTGAGTTAGATTAAGGTGACCCTATTTGGAAACAAAAAAAGAGGAGACCCGGGGGGAAGCGTCTTTCTGGGGCCTCTGGAAAGTACGTCACCCCACCACCACCTTAAAGCCCCCAATTGGAGCGGAGGAGGGGAATGTGAGTCATTCCCCCTCTCAGCCCCCCTCCACAAGGATGCGCTTTTGCGCCCGGTTCGGGGATTATGCGCATTATCGCGGAGGCGCATTTACTCCTAATCCCTCTGCACGGGAGGCGGCGAGAGGCGGCGAAGCGCATTAATTGATGTCCAAAAAGCGCTTTACAAGAAGTTAACGCGCATAATCGCTTGTTCACACCGCGAAAATGCGCTTTAACGGCCGGAGCAAAATAAAAGTCGCTATTTAACGCGCATTCGAAAATGCGCATTATCAGGGAGATAACGCGCCTGTACGCCCGTTTTGCGCTCCGCTGGTGTGGAGGTAAAATTTATAATGAGCCTTCAAGGCTCATTAAACGTCTCGTGTGGAGGAGGCCATACACTGCTCCAGTTGGGCCTTTTCTATAATGTCCGGGAATGACACACTTTCCCCTTTAAGGCCCCCATTGGAGTAGTGTGTGTGGGGGGGAATGACGTACCTCCAGAAAGTGCATCATTCCCCCGCCACACTAATGGCAGCCTTAAAGGAGAAAGCATGCCATTCCAGGACATTATAGAAAATTATACAAAATCCCTCCTGACACCCAAGCTAGAACAAAAAACAGGACAAATCCAGAGCGATCCTGACAGTTGGTCATCGTAGTAGATGGACCAAGGATCCGACTCCGAATAAGGCAGTTTTCTGTGTTCCTACACCCCAGTGGGAAGCTGGAATAATGAGTACAGGAATATCGGGGACGGGGGCTACTTTCCTCCTCAAAATCGCACCCCCCCTTCCCAAACTAGGGTTGCTTGAGGAATCTAGTTATTTCAGATTCTTATACGGATCAATCTGCATCTCCCAGGCGAATATGCACACCGTAGATTCCGCACTGCGACGTGGTTCAAATATATCAACACAGATCTTCAAATACGTCTTGGGGGGGGGAAGGGAATATGCCTTTATATAAAAGTTTTGAGAGAAAACAGACGTTTAAATGTGTATTGAAATATGTATTTCAATACTATTTTCAGAAGGTATTTTTTTAAAAAAAATGAAAGATCTATGGGTTAATTAGGAAATGGTACAGAGGAATGTGTAAAAACACAAAATGGACAATTCAGCGGCCACCCTGACCTCATCTGCTTTTCTCACCTCCAGCGGTGTAGCAGTAAATGTGGGACTGTAGGCACTCTTAGCTACACCCACAAGGAGAGTTCAGACATTCAGGCAGCAGTGTGGATCCATATCAACAAAACAGTCCCAGCAATTTTATTCTACCAGGAGCAGTTCCAAGGTAGATGATGTCAGCATCCCTGCTAATCTAAAAGTGCCCGGGCCACATCCATGTGATCTCTGGCTGTACTGTACCACAGACTGCCTGTATCTTTCCTCGCACAGGTTGAAATGCAGCCTGGAGGACAGTGGAAGCTGGTGGTTCTGAGGTCAGTGGGGCAGTGGATCTGCTCTGGGGTTTCCGTCAGAGCCAGCCAGACCTCCAAAAGAGCTCCCCAAGGTGCTTTGCCAGCCTCCACTGCTGGAGAGACCCATTCGGAGTGGACGCACGGCAAGCAGAGAACAGCTTAAGCCAGCCTTCCCCAACCTGGTGACTTCCACATGTATTAGATCACCTCTCCCATTATCCCCATTATTTAAAAATAAAAAGAACAGAAGGAAACTCATGTGACTGCTGCTTGAGAATAATTCACAGATGAAGGCAAATGTCTGTGTGTCAGATATCCAAATGTTACGTTAGGAACGCAGGGTAGTCAAGGAACTGGATCCAAAGATCGGATACAGGAAATGCAGTCCCGGTAGGTGCCAGTGGGCGTTAGGAGCAAAAGTTTGGGCTGCTATCCCATGGTGGCCCAGGGCCACATGGAACATGTTCTGGTCAATGGCTTCACCATATGTCTGGCCACCTTGACTTTACAAGAGGCTGGGGGGCAGGGGGCAGGAACTACGATGCATAATGGAATGATAAACAGGAACGGGATTAAGGACAGAAGAAGTCTCTTGCTGGATCAGACGCAGGGTCCATCTAATCCAACATTCTGTTCACACAGCGGCCAACCAGCGGCTTGTCAGAAACCCACACGTAGGACCTGCGTGCAACAGCACCCTCCTAGTTGTGTTCCCCAGCAAATTGTGTACATAGGCCTGCTGCCTCTGAGGCTGGAGGTTGCATATAGCCATCTGGACTTGTAGCCATTGTCAGGGACTCCTGGGATCTTGGTCTGAAACTGGGACCTAGCATGATAAGCTAGCTGGCATTAGCTTGGAGATAATACTTATCTGCTGGTATCCTTACCTCAAGCACAGCGGCAGGGTCCAGTTTATTATTTATTTATTTCCAATATTTATATACCATTCCATATCTAAAATAGATTCCGGAGCGATGCACGTAGGGATAAAACAGTAAAAAGAAAGAAGTTTAAAAATAGCAAATTAAAATTGTTCAGTTTAAAACAAAGGACCAACAAAAACAGTGACAGGCCAGTTGAGCAAGGCTTCTTGGAATAGAGTTGTTTTCAGGAAGCGCTGGAAGCAGCATAATGTTGCCGCCTGCTTAACCTCCAGGGGCAGGGCGTTCCACAGAGAAGGGGCCACCACACTTAAGGCTCTTCTCCTGGTGGACTCCAATCGGGCCAAAGGTCCATGTGGAACCACCAGGAGCATGCCCTTCAATGACCTCAGTGACCAGGCAGGTTAGTAAGGGAGAAGGCGGTCAACATCCTCCTTGGACACCTTGGTTGAGGCACCTTCCTTAGGGCCCCCATGCATGGGTTTGTCAGGTCCCACTACTGTTGAAGGGCCCTGTAGATGCTGTAGGGGGCTAGGGTACCGCTAGTACCAGGGGGTCCCACGATTTCTTCAGGCACTGCCATCTCAAGCTCTTCATCTGAAGACCCACCCGTCCTGCCCTGGGTCTGGGTCAGGCATTACAAGAACAGAATATTCCTCTAAATACCATTCCTTCTCTCCCATAAGATATTTTCATCAAGTTACAGGAACAAGGGAGGAATCTCTGTGCTTGGCACTAATGAGGAATCCAGGGGAGTTTCAAATGAAAAGCTGATCTCAGTAGGGGTGGGAGAGAAGGCATTGTTTGTGGGTGGATTTTTTTTTTTAAAAAAAATGACATGGAAAACAGACCATGCTGTTCAGAGGTTTTGTCCATCTTCTGTTATTATTCTTAATAGGTTTTTGAAAAGCATATATGGGGCATGTCTCTATTAGAGATTTAGGGTGCCTCTGCAAGAGCGATTTAAAGCATTTAAAGAGCATTAAATTTTTTACCTCTACAAGAGCGGAGCACAAATCGGGGGCCGAGGCGCTTTTTCTGTCCGATTACGCGCATTAGTTTTAATTTACTGCGGGAGTTGAAGTGCCTTATGACCATGTAAACAAGCGATTCTCCACATTTAAACACTTTAAAGTGCATTTCATACAACTGGTAATGCACTTCATCGCCTCCCGTGTATAGGGATTAGGCGTAAAAGCGATTGCGAGAAGATGTGCATAATCGGACAACAGGGTGTCAAACCGAATTCTTGTAGAGGGGATCTTAAATGAGTTTAAGGATTTTCCCCTTTTCCCATGGAACTTTGGGAAATGTAGTTCTGGAATGGGGAGGCTTTGCATCTCTACAAAACAATTCTCAGCACTCTTTCTAAACGACAGTCCCCAGGATTCTTTGGGGGACTGTCGTTATTTTTATTTGTTTGTTTTAAAAGTTATAAACCGCTGGCCATTTTAAAAACTCCAAAACTACGAATTCAAGCCCTGTGAGGAGAAACTAAAAGAACTGGGCATGATTAGCCTAGAGAAGAGAAGATGATAGCAATCTTCAAATACTTGAAAGGTTGTCACACAGAGGAGGGCCAGGATCTCTTCTCGAATATCCCGGAGTGCAGCACGCGGAACAATGGGCTCAAGTTACAGGTAACCAGATTCCAGCTGGACATCAGGAAAAAATTCCTGTTAGAGCAGTACGATAATGGAACCCATGACCTAGGGAGGTGGTGGGCTTTCCCGCACTAGAGGCACTCAAGAGGCAGCTGGACAATAATCTGTCAGGGATGCTTTAAGGTGGATTCCTGCATAGAGCAGAGGGTTGGACTCGATGGCCTTATAGGCCCCTTCCAACTTTACTATTCTATGAATTAATTTACATCAAATGCTAAAACAAAACATCAGAATAAAAGCACAACAACATTAAGACAAGATAACGTTTGGGAAAAGCCAGGGTAAATATTTTTCATCATCAATGAAAGCACACTATTGTCAGTGCTGATGTACCACAGTGTTGTTGTCTTACTTTTCTGTAATTATTAAACGCACAGGAGCTATGCTAGAAAGAAATTAGTTCTCATCACCGTTGATCAAGACAACATCAGTGGAGAGTGAAGACTCGAACTCAGGGCTTTTAATTCCTCATTTAGCTCCCTCTGTACAGGATGAATCTTTTTCTCTAAAATTATATTAGAGCACTTTGGAAAACACTATAAATATGCTGGTATAGTTTAATGTTGCTCGGACTTTATAATGCATGTATTTCTCTCAATAGGATGCTGGTAGGAGCTCCCTGGGATGGGACGGAAGATGACCGAAAAGGCGATGTTTACAAGTGCATTGTGGGAGAGAAAAATAATTCATCTTGTGTCAAAGTCAACATAGGTAGGGAATGAACACTGAGTTCTAGAACTTGCCCATTCAGAAGCAGGTTATCTCTGAAAACCAGTTGCTGAGAGGTGAGGAGTGTTGCCCTCACATCGGCCAACTAACCCACCTTGCAACTAATTTGGGGTATTGCTCAGGTAAATATTAGAAAAAAGGCTCCTAAGCATGTACAAAGCACCGTTCCCTTATAGATGCACGCACATAATCTTCGCGCAGCTCAGATTGTGTGACTTCCACTTTAGCACACTTCCTTTTCCCAAATTAAGGGTGCAATTAGGGTGACCCTATGGAAAGGAGAACAGCAGGGCTCCTGTATCTTGAACGGCTGTATAGAAAGGGGAATTTCAGCAGGTGTCATTGGTATGCATGCAGCAACTGGTGAAATGCCCTCTTCATCACAACCATTAAAGCTGCAGGAGCCCTGCCCTCTTTTGTATCTGATCACTAGAGCAGCTTTAATGGTTGTGATGAAGGGATTTCACCAGGTGCTGCATGCATACCAATGACACCTGCTGAAATTCCCCTTTCTATACAGCCGTTACAGATACAGGAGCCCTGTCTTCCTTGTCATATGGTCACGCTATGTGCAATTCTATGCATGTTTAGACAGAAAAATGTCCTGTGACTCCCAGCATTCCCCAGCCAGCATTGGTCATTGATCATTGATTCCATTGTCATACTGCTCTAACAGTCAGGAAGTTTTTCCAACACATCTAGAGGACACTAAACTCTTATGCGCTTCTGTGACTATTATGTTCTTTAAGAACTCAGACATTCCCCTGCAACTTGCAGGAACAGAATTCCTGGGCATGGGATGGGAACAGGAGGCATGTTTAAGCAGACGGGTGTGCATTCAAAGCAGCACTGAAGGGGCTTTTAAGTTTCAGGGCAGGGCCACCCTTAGCCATGCACTGCCAAGGCTCACGTTTGGTGGTTTTTTTCCTGTTTTTCCTCCTCCTCCTCCACCACCTCCATCTTACCCTTCCTCTTTTTTCTTCTCTCCTCCTCCCCCCCCCCCCCCGACCTCCCCTGTGAACTAAAATTAGGTGACATGGCTCTTCGGAACAACTCCAAGCAAATAAAAAATATGCATTTTGGAATGACGCTTGTGGCCAACAAAGATGACGGGTTTGTGGTGAGCAAGTTTTGTGGTGTATTTAAATTAAACACACATAACACACACACACACACACACACACGCGCGCACTGAGATCTATAAACATCTAACCATGCTGCAATTATTTCAGTGAAGTTTTGCTGTGCAAACTGGACAAAAAAGAGACAGGCTTTTCTAAATCCTGCTAGTTGAAGAGAAAGTAGACATGAAGCATCTCTACATTAATGGACATTGTGTTGTTTACCCAAGGCTTTTGTGCTTCCTGTTCTTTGGCACAATTGTTAAGGGCTGCATTATACAGAAAGAGAGGAGCTAATACATTCTCTCCGTTCAGTTCCACTGAGTTCTATTGAGAGAGCGCCATCTAGTGGTGGACGATCCTGCTATTTCCCAGCTATTACCACGTTAAAAGGGACTCCCAGGGGCAGTGGGGATGGGCACGGGTTTCCCCCAGGATAAGGGATCCCAAACCCGAATCTTCCCACAGTCCCGGGAACTGAGGGGGGGCAAGTTCGCCAGCCCTAGGATGGCAGGGGAGGGGCCCCCCAATTTAGGGCTGTTGGTTTTTTTAACTTATCATTCTTTGTTGGAGTGCAAGTGCGCTCTTTGTGGATCCTCAAGAAAACAAATGGCGGGCGCAACGTGCGATGGCCCAGGAGGAAGCCGGGTCGTCGCACTTCCTCATTTGGATTGCAACGATGATCCCGGAAGCAGCTACTTCCGGGACCGTCCCTTCCCCCCCACACACACACCTGCATGGTGTAGAAATGGCCTGGTTCTTTTTATCCCAGGTTTTCTAGAGGATTCCACGGAGATGTCTTGGTTGTTGACAATGTCATGAAATCGACCTGAAAACTTCCATGAGTGGCCAATCATGAGCGTGCAACAAATCACTTGTTTAAAGGAGCCCTTTGTCTGTCTGTCTAAACCAGGTAGATTCACAGATATCTGGGGCATCATTGTATGTGACATTATCGCTGTATCTCTTTCAAGGCTGGTGCCGTTGCTTGAGTGCAATGCTTCACAGTTCTGATTTTGTGTTGGCTGCGCAAAAAAGTTGTGTCCTTCTTAGCAAAGCAAATTCAAAGAAAATCCTGGGCCTGCACCAGGAATGCCTAGGATAATTCAGTTACTATGAAAGAAAGAAGTGTATACATCCTCCAAACAGGATTCAAGATGTATATTGAAAAGGCAAAGCGAGGGAAACAAATAAAGGTTTGAATGGTTGGGTTGCTGCCACTCACCGTGTCTCCATCATCCACCCAAGCATGGCTTCTGTGTCTTTAGAAACCATGCAGCAGGCCTAAAATCAACAAGCAGGGTTTTCCATAGCCTGTAAATCAATGGCAACACTCCAGATTTTGGTAGCAGCATGGAGAAGATTCACACAAAAAAACATGTTCTGGGGTATATTCAATTGTTGTTATTTTTAGAAAAACACAATGCATTTCAAGAATACTTGTTGCAGTTACTCATTTAGTATCTCTCATCATAGTGACAGCCTATTTTATCATCAGAGAAAAAACAGCCAGGCTTTTTAATTCAGTAAAGGGATTCATTGCGTAGGAGCAGCAACGTGGAAAAGAGGAGCAAGTAGGATGAACAAATGGAAAGGAGGACTGGGCTCCTGCAGCTTTAACTGTTGTGATGAAGAGGGAATTTCACCAGGTGCTGCATGCATACAAATGAGACCTGCTGAAATTCCCTTTTCAGTTCAACTGTTGAAGATACAGGAGCCCGGTCCTCCTTTCCATAGGGTCACCCTAGGAGTAGGTAACCCTGCGGTATAATCACACGGCATGTCAAATGTGTCCCAGAGGTAGAAACTGCTCCACGTTCTTCCTTAAACAGTGCTCCATTCAAGAAGCGGAGGTGGGGAAAGCTCTACCTGTTAGATTCCTTCCAGCCATGCAGCTGTCATGTGGGGAAATGAAATAAGGCCCCAGTCTTTGATGGAAGTTCGGTTACAGCTGCAGACTCACGAAGTGACTCTTGGGAACCTCTGCAGGCTGAAGATGGTGGCACCCAGAAAGAGCTTCATTCCTTCCCCGGACAGCTGGCCAAGGAGACGGATTTGGACCAGCTTGGCTGGGCGTTCCCTGCAAGCCAAGAGCCTTTGCTTCTGCCTGGCATTTTTGTGGCAAGCCCTTGTTTACTCAAGAAGACCATGTGAACATCTGTGGGGAGCAAGGCCGAGGGGGGAACTGCCCTGACTGGGGGGGGGGCACCCTTTCCAAGCAGTCAATGCCCATTTTGGGGAAGCTGCAGGGATTGTCTGCAAAAGTGACCCAGACATATTTTCAAAGTTCTGCAATGGGGAAATTCACTGGAAATGGAATTCTTAAGCCTGTGTGAGTTACCCGTGTTCCAGCTGTTCCTATTTACCAGGGATAGGCGTTATTTTCTGTCCCCTGTAAAGCATCAAGGGTAGGCTGACCATATGAAAAGGAGGACAGGGCTCATTTAACTTTAACAGTTGTAGAGAAAAGGGAATTTCAGCCAGTGTCATTTGTATGTAATTAGTTCCTGGTGAAATTCCCTCTTCATCACAACAGTTAAAATTGCAGGGGCCCTGCCTCTTTTGTATAGGGTCACTCTAGTATAGTGCCTGCAACTTTAACTGTTGTGATGAAGAGGGAATTTCACCAGGAACTAATTGCATATAAATGACACTGGCTGAAATTCCCTTTTCTCTACAACTGTTAAAGTTACATGAGCCCTGTCCTCCTTTTCATATGGTCAGCCTAATCAAGGGCCAGCGGCAGGATGCTTCTGTTTTCCAGTTGCTTTGGCCCTCATTTATTTATTTATTTATTGCATTTCTATTCCGCCCAATAGCCGAAGTTCTCTGGGCAGTTCACGAAAGATAAAACCATCAAATACAATTCAAAGTATAAAACAAACGAAGGTATGGAAACACAATATATAAGTCCAATATAAAAGCACGACCAGGATGAAACCGAGCAGCGATGCAGAGATTTATACAGATTTAAAATACAGATTTAAAAGAACAAAGATAAACTGTTAAAATACTGGGGGAATAAAAAGGTGCTCACCTGACGTCGAAAAGAGTATAATGTAGGATGCCAGGCGAACCACTCTAGGGAGCTCATTCCACGGCCGGGGAGCCACAGCAGAGAAGGCCCTCCTCCTGGTAGCCACCTGCCTCACATAGGCTGACTATATGAAAAGGAGGACAGGGCTCATGTAACTTTAACAGTTGTAGAGAAAAGGGAATTTCTGCCAGTGTCATTTGTATGCAATTAGTTCCTGGTGAAATTCCCTCTTTATCACAACAGTTAAAGTTGCAGGGGCCCTGCCTTCTTTTGTATATGGTCATTCTAGTATAGTGCCTGCACCTTTAACTGTTGTGATGAAGAGGGAATTTCACCAGGAACTAATTGCATACAAATGACACTGGCTGAAATTCCCTTTTCTCTACAACTGTTAAAGTAGGGTGACCAGATAAAATCCAGGTCAGGGCTTATATAACTTTAACAGTTGTAGAGCAAAGGGAATTTCAGCCAGTGTCATTTGTATGCAATTAGTTCCTGGTGAAATTCCCTCTTCATCACAACTGTTAAAGGTGCAGGCACTATACTAGAAAGACCATATACAAAAGAAGGCAGGGCCCCTGCAACCTTAACTGTTGTGATGAAGAGGGAATTTCACCAGGAACTAATTGCATACAAATGACACTGGCTGAAATTCCCTTTTCTCTACAACTGTTAAAGTTACATGAGCCCTGTCCTCCTTTTCATATGGTCAGCCTATTGTTGCTGAACTGTGGTTTATTGTGTTTACTGAACTCAGCGCATTTTCTGCAAGGTTGCTCGTTAACCATTGTCAAGGATAAAAATCCACTTTGGTTGTAAGGCAACTCTGTTTTGTTGAGCGTAATACATCTGTATGGAGAAAGTCCCACAAACAAAGAACTTCCCTCTTGGCAGTGTGAAAAGCAGGTGTATTTATACAAAGTAGCATCTTAACCAATCAGCAGTTAGCAAAGTTCCAAAGCAAAACAAAGACAGATCAAAGGAAACTTCATTATACCTTATCAACAGATGGCCCATAACTCTTCTGGCTATGACAAATTGACCTGGATGGCCAGTCCTCCTTATCAAGCTAGCTTATTTGTCTTCTACTATATTAAGAGGTCTTTATCGTTAGAAATTCCAATTAAGCATTTCCTTGCTGATATAACAGTTTCAGCATTACAGCACATCATTCCAATCCCATCATGCAGTTCACTTGTAAGAACCAAACTACATACAGAGGCCTGCATACAGAGCACGTATATCAAGGCTTGTGGCCTTGATTTCTCACCATGCATTGTGGCTTGTTAACCACCCTAAACAACCTAACAACAAACCATGGGTTCACAAGATGGCTTGTTTGAGAAAATACAAAGTTACAAGAGAGGACTGGTTACTAGGACAGCAATTAATCTAGTCAGAATTGGTTGTGGGGCGGCTCAAACCGAGCAGAGATGAGGTGCATGCGGGAGTTGGAAGGCAACACTTCAGGCCCCAAGAGCAAATCGCTTGCATGGGGAAGGCTCTCAAAACCCTCTTCGTTAAGCCCCATTTGTTGTGCGTTCAGAGTGATTTCATAGCTCTTGCACCCTTTCAGGATTTTAAATATAAATAAATACCTGCTTTGCTGTGGTCCAAAAGTCCCCCAGCCTTCTTTCGAATTCTTCTGCTGCTCTTACCTGTCTCTCCGTCATAGCGAGTGTTCTCCACCTAAGAAAGTGCAAGGATTTCTGGAGAGGTGTGTGTGAAGCACACACCACGTCCATCTAAGTGCACCACCCAAGCTGCTCTAGGAGATGTCTGTTATTTGCCAGCTGATTTTAAAACCACACTCTGTAATCACGGAGCTTGGGTTAGCGTGTTGTGTGAACAGCACCAGAGAGTCCATTCGTGGCAATGAAGTTCCCCCCCCCTTAAGCCCCTGCACCGTGCATGTGTGAATTTAAAGAAACAAAGTAGTTGCATGGGAAGATTTAAATAAGGTCTTCACATATTTGCAGTCCAATGGTGCCGCACAAGGGAGAGCTCCTGACAGTTATTTTCCCAGTGTGGACAGGCTGTTCATCATGTCCGTTTCTCTCCTTTCCGCAGGTGTGTGCCCCTCTGTGGTCCCAGGAATGTGGCACATCCATGTTTAGCACCGGGATCTGCACCAGTGTGGACGAGAACTTCCAGCCAATGGAAAACATTGCCCCGACGGCTCAGAGTAGGTTTGGTCTCCTGCAACATGCCCGGTATCTAAAACAACAAGTCTGGAGGTGCCTCTGCTGCCAGGCCTCCTAATTTCAAAAACATTAGAAATGGTTGCGCTGACCCAGTATAAAAGAAAGCAGCACCCTGCGCATGTTCAGAGGTACTCTGGTTTCCTATGTTTCAAGGGCTGAAACACACACTTAAAATAGGTTGAGCTGTGTTGAGGCCTGGTTCACATAAAGACCTCTTCTGTTTCTGGGTGTGATTTGGGGATTAGGGGACCCTTCAGCAAGATGCTCGCAGTTGGGCGTCCCTTCTAACGGCTGCCTGTGGTGACTGGTGAGGGGGCAGGAGGGGGTGAGAACTGCTCTTGCTCCTCCTCCACCTCCGAGGAAATGAATGTTTTGTTACAGCCACCCACCCACGCATGGCAGCCATTTTATGAGCGGGCCCACATCACTCTCTTAAAATTCCGAATGTGCTCACCAGGTACCCCTGCTGTATGTGGCTTGGAGAGCAAATATCCTGGCCTGGTTTATAAAGCAGCTTCCCATGTTCAAAGCATGTGTTTTAGTAAACTGAAGAGCAGCCGTGGCTGTGAACATTTAGGTCCCCAAAGCTAGGGTGACCCTAAGGAAAAGAGGCAAGGGCTCCTGTATCTTTAACAGCTGTATAGAAAAGGGAATTTCAGCAGGTGTCATTTGTAGTATAGCTAGAGTGACCAGATACAAAAGAAGGCAGGGCTCCTGCAGCTTGAAGTGTTGCGATGAAGAGGACATTTCACCAGGTGCTACATGCATAAAAATGATACCTGCTGAAATTCCCTTTTCAAGACAACTGTTAAAGATACAGGAGTCCTGTCCTCTTTTCCATTGGGTTACTATAACTAGGCTGACCATATGAAAAGGAGGACAGGGTTCCTGTATCTTTAACAGTTGTAGAGAAAAGAGAATTTCAGCCAGTGTCATTTGTATGCAATTAGTTCCTGGTGAAATTCCCTCTTCATCACAACAGTTAAAGTTGCAGGGCCCCTGCCTTCTTTTGTATATGTTCACTCTAGTATAGTGCCTGCACCTTTAACTGTAGTGATGAAGGGGGAATTTCACCAGGAACTAATTGCATACAAATGACACTGGCTGAAATTCCCTTTTCTCTACAACTGTTAAAGTTACATGAGCCCTGTCCTCCTTTTCATATGGTCAGCCTACTATAACCAAAGCGTTAAGCTTAGACTGAGACTTCCTTCGACCTACTGGCCCCTGCCTCATGACGGCCTACGACTCAACGCGGTTATTCCACATGAGGCCTGACTAATCCTCTGGAAAGCGGACCTGGGACCTCTGAAATGTGTCATGTGCCAATGAGTTTGCTCCATGCTCGAACTGAGGTAGCAACCCTGCGCCTGTGCTTCAAGCCATGAGGGGAGGAGCGCCTAAAGTTGCCAGTCATATTACTGCATTTTCCAGTCGCTATCGTGCTTCATCAGCACTGTCCTGAAAGACCTTGCACTGGTTGCTGGTTGCTTTCCAGGCACAATTCAAGGTGTTGGTTTTAACTTTTAAAAGCCCTAAATGGCTTAGAACCTGGCTATCTTAAGGGAATGCTTGTCTCGCTATGAACACGCATGGGTATTAAATAGTGAAATTCCCTCTTCATCACAACAGTTAAAAGCTGCAGGAACCCTGCCTAGAGGGGCTAGATACAAAAGAGGGCAGGACTCCTGCAGCTTTAACGGTTGTGATGAAGAGGGAAATTCTCCAGGTGCTGCATGCATACAAATTACACCTGCTGAAATTCCCTTTTCTATGCAACTGTTAAAGATACAGGAGCCCTGTCCTCCTTTCCATATGGTCACCCTAGTGGTATGAAGGCATATTTTTTCAATTTAACTTTTAAAATGTCTAGGTTTAATGCAATCCTATGCATGTTTTGACAACAACAACAACAACAACAACAACAATAATAATAATAGCTGGAGTCCACCTGCCAGGCCTAGGTCTTTAGAGGAAAACATTTTTGCCTCTGTCTTTCTTCTCTCACAGAACATCTCCTTTGCTTCTGCCTAATTACTTCTGCTTTTTCAACTTCCAACAGGATGCTCAACCTACATGGACATCGTAATTGTCCTGGATGGGTCCAACAGCATTTATCCTTGGTATGAGGTGCAGAACTTCCTTAGCAACATCCTCAGCAAATTTTTCATCGATCCAGAGCAGATCCAAGTGAGTTCCATGTTAAAATCAATCACTCCATCAACATTTACGTAGCAAAATCATGGTGGAATAACTTGTTAACTGAAGGCCATAGAGAGACATTGTCTACAGCATCTTTCCCCAACCTGGTGCCCTCCAGGCATTTTGGACTTCAACCTACCTGGTTCCTGGGTGAGCTTCAGAAGCCCTTCTCTGTATACAATGTCAGGCATTATTAGAAAAGGAATTGAGAATAAAACTGCCAGTATCATACTGCCTTTATACAAATCTATGGTATGACCACACTTTAGAATACTGTGGGCTGTTTTGGTCACTACACCTAAAAAAAAGTTATTGTAGAGCTGGAAAAAGGGCAGAAAAGGGCAACTCAAATGATCAAGGAGCTGGAGCATCTCCCTATGAGGGAAGGGTAGAACAGCTGGGATTGTTCAATTTGGAAAAACGGAGGCTGAGGGGAGACATGATAGAGGTGTACAAAGTTATACATGGTGTGGAGAATGCCAATAGGGAGCCATTTTTCTCTATCTCTCTCATAATACTAGAACCCAATGGGGTCATCCCATGAAGCTGATTGATGGGAGATTCAGGACAGATCAAAGTAAGGACTTCTTCACACAGCGCAGAGTTAAACTATGGAATTCACTACCACGAGATGTAGTGATGGCCACCAAATTGGATGGCTTTACAAGGGAGTAGGTGCCTCTACAAGAGCGATTTAAAGCTCTTTCAAGGCGCATTAACATTTTTACCTCTACAAGAGCGGAACGCAAATCGGGGGTTGAGGCGCTTTTTCTGTCCGATTATGTGCATTATTGAATGCACGTTAAATAGCGAGTTTTAATTTACTGCGGGAGTTGAAGCGCCTTATGACCATGTAAGCAAGCGATTCTCTGCATTTAAACACTTTAAAGCGTGTGTCATACAACCGGTAATGCGCTTCACCGCCTCCCGTGTATAGGGATTAGGCGTAAAAGCGATTGCGAGAAGATGCGCATAATCGGACAACTGGGCGTCAAACTGAATTCTTGTAGAGGGGCCTTTAGATAAATTCCTGGCGAAGAAGGCTATTTCAATGGCTACTAGTCCTGATGGCTGTGTGCTACCTCCAGTAGCAGAGGCAGTAAGCCTAGGTATACACCAGTTGCTGGGGAACATGGGAGGGAGGGTGCTGTTGCACTGCGTCCTGCTTGTGGGTCCCTGGTGAACAGCTGGTCAGCCACTGTGTGAATAGAGTGCTGGACTAGATGGACACTTGACCTGATCCAGCAGGGCGCTTCTGATGTTCTTATGTTGTTAACCTTTCTGAGAGAAGCCCAGGGGGTCACAGTACTGGAACGGGCCTTTTCGGTGATAGCCTCATGTTTATGGAACTCTCTCCCTAAGCGAGCTTGTCTGGCACTGACACTGTAATTTTTTTTGGCTCCAGGCAAAGATGCACTTATTTTCCCTGTCATTTGTTTGTCGTTGGCTGTGTTTGTGATGTTTGTTATGGCCCAGTTGTCATGAGCTCATTGGTGATGTTCATTCTAGGCGGTGAGCTGTGGTAAATTTAGTATATTTGTGGATGATCGCTTTCATAATTGCCTTGCTTTTAGATTATGTTTTTAGGGTTTTTATTTTATATTTGCTTTACTGATTTATTGATTCCCACCCATTATATTAACCATGGATTTCTTGTTTTGTGTGAGCGAGTCGCTTCGATGCTGCATTTTGTGTTGGGAAGTGATGCATAAATTTAATAAATAATAACATTTCCCATCAGGCCTAGCTAGCATGGGCAATGGTCAGGAATGCTGGGAGTTGTAGTCCAAAACATCTGCTGGGTACCAGGTTGGGGAAGGCTGGTCTACAGAGTGGTTGGTTTCCGACGAGGGCAAAGGTTGAGAGCCACCCAGGAGGTGGACACGAGAGTCTGCGTGGTCCCTTCACCACATCCTCTGGACACATTGGCTGAGAAAGTGTTTGAGACTGGCTGGCTGGAACATTTCCTGGCTCACACAGGTCACCTCCAGAGGAGCGGCTCCTAACACTACTGATCAAGCACCATGAAGTAGCTGTTTTGCTGTTCCCTCCTTAAAGGATTTTTCTTTCGTGAGGGTGGAAATAAAAAAAGATGGAAGAAGCGTTGGGATAACACAGGGGGTTTCCCTGTTCCCTCTGCTGCATCCTTTTTCCAAATACAAAACGTGGAATGCATCATGCTGAAGACGACCATCTTTGATGACAGGTCTGGCTTTTGATTGCAGCTTCTCCCTTCCCAGTCTATTAAGGAGCGCTCAAATGTGGCTGCAGTGTTTCCCCAGCTCCTTGGCCTGTCCCAGGGCAGAGGCGTTGGGCATTTAAAATCCCTCCCTGTTGAAAACAGGAAACTAAAGGAAAACAAGGAGAGGTGTGGGTGGGTTGGGGGAGCGGATCCGGTTTTCTGTAGCCTCATTGTGAACGGTGGAGGGGCTCTCCGCTGAGTCAGCGTGTTTGAACCTAAAATCCTTCTCCGAGGCTAAAGAAGAGCTGGCAGGAAGCTGAGTCTGTGGCATTTTCCCAAACGAAATACACCTTTCGCTATGGTCATTTAAGCCTCTAGTGGCAGGAAGCCCCCTCCTCACCCACGCTGAGGCCTTCTCTGCTGGCATATACTCAAGAGCGCGTAACCTGCATAAGCTGTGCTGCCTTCAAAAACATGGCATGCGTGCTTCATGTTTAAATAGCAGCACATTTCAAGGGAGCAAAAGGCTTCATAAAGAATGTTCTTTTTTCTTTCCTTCCCCCCTCTCAGTTTTTACTTCGTATTATTTTATTATTTCTTCTTGTCTGTTGAAATTTACAATAAAAAATCAACCGAAAAAGACCCTTTTTAGAATCTTATTGCTGACTGTTATATATTGTTTTTATGCTGTATTGATTGTTTTATCTTCTTAAATTGTTTTTAACATTTTAATGCCACCTATGGCATTTTATTGATTGTTTTTATCTTGTTTAAATTGTTTTAACTTTGTATGCTGCCTAGGATATTCTGTATATAGGCAGAGTTTAAATTGAAATAAGAATAAGAATGGCAGGAATGGACTATACAGACAGACACAATACAGCTGCAAAAACAATTCACCAACAACTGGCCATCAAATTCAGCCTCATCAAACAACCTACACCATACTATACATACTCACCTGAAACAATCTTGGAAAATGCACATCATAAAATATACTGGGACAGAACAATCATATGGACAAGACAATACCTTGCAACCAACCAGACATAACGGTTATAGACAAAAAAGAAAAACACACGTACCTCATTGACCAAGGAATACCTAATGATGAAAATGTTGTAGAAAAGGAAGAGGAAAAGAAAGAAAAATATACACCACTGGCCATGGAAGTTAAAGAACTATGGTAACTGGAAAAGGTCACAATTATTCTGTTAGTCACATCAGTCACTGGCATCACATCAAAAAACTAAACAGAAAACCTTCAGAAACTGGGCCTACCAAAATACATCCACACCAACATCCAGAAAGCCATCATACTTAAAACATGCTCAGTAGTCAGGAAATCTCTGAACCAGTAAAAGACAGCATGACCTGGCAAAGCCCATCATGTCCATCTCGAAAAAACACCACAAGTAAAATAATAATAATAATAATAATAATAATATAATAATAATAATATTGTTGTAGAAAAGGAAGATGAAATGAGAGAAAAATATACACTACTGACCAAGGAAGTTAAAGAACTATGGCAACAGGAAAAGGTCACAGTTATTCCGTTAGTTGGACTCCATGGTCTTACAGGCTCCTTCCAACTCTACTATTCTATAATTATATGATCAGTCACGAGCATCACATCAAAAAACTATACGAAAAACCTTTAGAAACTGAGCCTACCAAAATTAGGGTGCCCATCCACTCGGATTTGTCCGGGAAATGGCGGGCAAATCCAAATCCGGGGGGAAATCCTGTTTTCGGGGGGCAAATCCGGAAATTTAGCCCCCCGAAAAGCCCGTTTTGGATACTTCCTGAAACGGGCCTACTGAGGCTTGCCCTCTGCATATCTGGGGTCCAAGTGCTTTGTTGCCATGGCGACAAAGCACTAGGGTGAAGGATCTGCAGAGGGCTGGCCTCAGGAGGCCTGTTTCAGGCACTTTCGGAAGTGGCCGAAACTGGCATTCCAAGGGCCACCCATGGCAAATCCGGGGTCCTAGTGCATCGTTGCCATGGCGACGAGGCATTAGGTATCTAGATTTGCCATGGACAGGCCTCAGAAGGCCTGCTTCGGCCACTTCCAGAAGTGGTCGAAATGGGCATTCCAAGGGCCACCCATGGCAAATCCGGGGTCCTGGTGCATTGTCGCCATGGCGAAGGGGCATTAGAAATCCAGATTTGCCATGGATAGGCCTCAGAAGGCCTGCTTCAGCAGTGATCGGCCTGGCCTGGGCTTGGAGCCGCAGCGTGGCCTAGCGCAGCAGCCCACTAGGCGCTGCAGATGGGTAGCTGGTCAGTGGCATGCAGAGCAAGAAGCTGTGGCTGGCTGGCTGGCTGGTGGCCACTTGGCGAAAGTGTGCAAGGTAAAACGCCGGGGCAAGCAGCTGCAGGACACCAGCAGCATAGGGAGAGGTGGTGATAATTTTAATATGCATGATTAGTTTGTAGTATAAATGTAGGGTGACCAGACGTCCGGATCCCTCCGGACATGTCAGGGAAAAGGGGCCAAATTTGAGTCCGGGGGGGAAATTTTAAAATATCCCCCAAAGTCCGGAAAAATTGGGCCTCTCCAGTGCCATCTGGGCCTTGTTCTTGGCTAGCGCGGTTGCGCTGGCCAAGAACAAGGCCCAGATCGGCGAGGGAAAAGGCTGGAACGACGCACGCCCGCACTTCCGGGTGCGCGTCATTCCAGCCTCCCCCCCCCCCCCATCCGGGCCTTGTTCTTGGCTAGCGCGGTTGCGCTGGCCAAGAACAAGGCCCAGATCGGCGAGGGAAGAGGCCGGAACGACGCGCGCCCGCACTTCCGGGTGCGCGTCGTTCCGGCCTCCTCCCCTCTGCCATCCGGGCCTTGTTCTTGGCTTGCGCGGAAGCCAGAGGCCGAGCGGAAGAGGGCCAATCTCTCCCGCCTCTTGCGCGCCGCCTCCCGCCTCCTCGACGCTTGTCACCAGGGCGATGCGCTTCGAGGAGGCGGGAGGCAGCGCGGGAGAGAGCGGCCCTCTTCCGCGCCGCCTCCCGCCTCCTCGACGCTTGTCACCAGGGCGATGCGCTTCGAGGAGGCCGGAGGCAGCGCGGGAGAGAGCGGCCCTCTTGCGCGCCGCCTCCGGCCTCCTCGACGCTTGTCACCAGGGAGATGATCTTCGAGGAGGCCGGGGGCAGCACGGGAGAGAGCGGCCCTCTTCCGCGCCGCCTCCCGCCTCCTCGACGCTTGTCACCAGGGCGATGCGCTTTGAGGAGGCCGGAGGCAGCGCGGGAGAGAGCGGCCCTCTTGCGCGCCGCCTCCGGCCTCCTCGACGCTTGTCACCAGGGAGATGATCTTCGAGGAGGCCGGAGGCAGCGCGGGAGAGAGCGGCCCTCTTCCGCACCGCCTCCGGCCTCGTCACAGCAGCAAAAAAGAAAGACAAGAAAGACGGTGGCAGGGAGGAGAGGAGAGGAGAGGTAGAAAAAAGAAGAGCAGAAGAGCGACAGGACAGAAGAGAAACAGAAGCAGCACCCACCACCAGCAGCGGAGTGGCAGCGTGGGCCAGCATCAGGGCAAAGAAGGTACATGGTGGAAGGCCTTGTGTGGGTAGCTGTGGATTATTATTTTGGCTTTGGTGTGGGGTGGGGGGGTGGGGGGGATTTTTATCCACCCCCTTAAGTGTTTGTGGGGAGGTTTTTTATTGTCTTGGAGAAGGTGTGGATTTTTTCCACTTTGGGTGAGTGTGCAGTGGTGTGTGGATTTAAATTTTTATTGCCTTTGGTAAGCATGTGTGAGGTGTGTGTGTATTATTATTATTATTTTACCTTGGGTGAGTGTGTGTGTGTGAATGATTTTTTATTTTTGCCTTAAATAAGTGGATTCCCCATCATTAACACCACCATTGGTTTGTTCCTGTAACAAAAAGAAATGTGGCTCCAGAACTGCTTTTGTGTTGATGCTGATGCAAATGTTGTTGATTATTTTTATACTACATGCAAAGGGGTACACACACTTACAACTGTCAGCTCCGTTCCAAACATTGCTTTTCTGTATGGCTTTGAGATTCTGATTATTTTACAGTGTGGCTTTGTGTATTTACCATCCCCCCACCTGGTGAAAGGTTAGCAGTTAAAGTTGCAGGAGCCCTGCCCTCTTTTGTATCTTGTCATGCTGGGAATTGTCCTGTCCCAGCAAGATAATATGTGAGTGCATAGTGTGGATTGTCTTTTCTGAGTGTCTGGATCTGCTAGGCTCTGAAAGCATCTTTCTGGAGAGCACCTGCTGGTTGCATGATCCATGAGGCCAGGCTCTGGTTATGGCATAGTTCTCCTTGACAGGAGGGGCTTGCACTTGCTAGAGAAAGGTGAACAGATGTGGCTGTGATCCTATATTCATTTATCTGTGAGTAAGCTTTATTGAAATCAATGGGACTTGTTTCTGAGGTTTCTTTGGGCAGTTTTGTTAGGGTCCCTGATTGGGATTTCTGTTCTCTGCACATTGAGGCAGCGTAAATTCAGGAGATATTTGGGTAAAAGGAGGAAAAGATCCTTGTCTTGTACTGAGATAATGGGCATCCATTCTGGCCTTTCTTTGTATTGCTGCTGACCATGGTCTTGTTTACATGGCTAATGAACCAGATGTAGAATGACACATTTTTAGATTAGTTTCTCACTGATAAACCAGATGTTGAAACAAGCTAAGATGTGCTAGTGAGAAATAACCAGAACAAGCCTTTAGTCCATTTTGTTCCATGGCTAATGTTTGCAGGGTAATAGTATTTTATACTCTTTCTGAATGCTAGATTGCTCTTTTGTTGTACTAGATTTTTCTGAACTTGTCTACTGCTTCATTTGTTCAGTGCTGAATCTGTGAGTATGGATATGAGAAAGGTGATGGGGAAAGAATGTTAAATGTTAGGAAAGGTGAGACTATGGTCATCCAGTGAAGGAATTGCAGTCAGAAAAGATATTTGAGGGAAAGGGAGACTGTATCACACAGAGCATAGCAAAAGCTTTAAAGTCCAGCAAAAGCTACAAAAGTAGGAGTGAGTGAGTGAGTGTTCTTTATTTCAGTGATTTTAACATTAAGATGTTATGTAAAATAGGTTTGTCTTAATTACGTGCTGTGAAATCAGACATGTGATCAACGCCATGTTTGGGTGGGCATGCCCCCTTCAGTGCCGGACATGTTGGGGAGCACGCCCCCTTGGGGGGCGGCCATGTTGTCCTCCTTTTTGGTTTCCAAAATATGGTCACCCTAATAAATGCTACTGACAAACATAAGAGGATCTAAAAATTAAAGCTGCAATCCTGTACCCCCTTATCTGGAAGAAAGCCTCATTGTACTCAATGGGACTTCCTTCTGTGTAGACATGTGTAGGATTGTGCTTTAAATTAGGGGTGTGCACGGACCCCCCGGATCGGATCGGGACCCGGATCGGGACCTCCAATTTTGTCCCGGACCGGTTCGGACAAAATCGGAGGCCCCCCGGACCGGATCGAGTCCGATCCCGACCCAAAAATCGTAAATTTTTGGATCGGCCGCCATTTTTTTCCCCATAGACTTGCATTGCAATGCAAGTCTATGAGGAAAAAATGGCGGCGGGTGGGTGAAGGGGGGCCTAACTCCCTCCCCCCCCCGGGGCCGTCCGCTGTGGACGGCCCCGGCAGGTAAGCCCCCTCCCCCGCGCTCCCTACCCCCCCTGGGGCCGCCCGCTTCCATCCGCTGGCGCCCGCGGGCACCAGCGGATAGAAGCGGACGGCTCCGGGGGGGGGTAAGCCCCCTTCCCCGCCACTGCTTACCTTCTCGGCCCGTCCGCTCCCGTCCGGCGCCTACTACCAGCGGGCTCCGCGGCCTACTCTCGAGTAGCGCGCCGGGTGATGACATCACCCGGCGCGCCACCCTGGAGCAGGCCGCGGAGCCTGCTGGGAGTAGTAGGCGCCGGCGCCGGACAGGAGCCGCCGGGCCGGGAAGGTAAGGGCCCCCCTCCCCCCTCCGCGCGCCCCCTCCTCCCCTCCACGCACCCCCTCCTTACCTTCCCGGCCCGGTGGCTCCCGTCCGGCGCCGGCACCTACTACTCCCAGCAGGCTCCGCGGCCTGCTCTAGGGTGGCGCTCCGGGTGATGTCATCACCCGGCGCGCCACCCTAGAGCAGGCCGCGGAGCCCGCTGGTAGTAGCTGCTAGTGCCGGACGGGAGCGGACGGGCCGAGAAGGTAAGCGCCCCCCTCCTCCCCCCCCCGCTGTCCACTTTCATCGGCGGGCGCCCGCTGGCGCCCGCCAATGGAAGCGGCGGTGGGCGCCAGTGGGCGCCCGCCGATCCGCCGAACCAGTTCGGAGCCTTTTCGGACCGGTTCGGATTGGATCGGCCGATCCAGCTGCGGGATTGGAAATCGGATAATTTATCCGATTTCCCACTGGACCGGACTCGGATCGTGGATCGGGTCCGATCCAGTGCACATCCCTACTTTAAATATATGTGAACACACTGAGTAAAAGGAAGGATTTTGTGGGAAAGAGAAGAAAAGATTAATTGTCAGTGTTGTTGATTAAGTTGCTTTACTTTGCCTGGATTATGCCCTACTTCAGAATGCAAACCAGCATAAATTTTACCCGTCAGCACTTGTCTACAAAAGTTATATACTGACAGGGTTTGTTTTGTTTTGTTTTTGTAGCTTTTTGAAGTGTTGTAGTGGTTTTTAAATGTACAGATTGTGTGTATGTTGTATGATTTTGCTGTTTTAATTTTTGTATATTGTTTTTAATTGTTTTTAATCCTATGTAAACCGCCCAGAGAGCTTCGGCTATGGGGTGGTATACAAATGTAATAAATAAATAAATAAATAAAGTCCCTGAAAGCAGCACGAAAATTCTAAGAATTATCAACAGGTTGATCCTCACTTACAACTATGTAGAAATAAAAAAATGTTGGGTCCACCCCCACCACAAGTGATACTGAGAGTGGTATATGAATTTCTCACATTTATAAATTAAAGTATCATATTGATAATTTATCACTGGGTGCATATGAAGTTCCTTTCCTTATTTTAAGATAACATTTTTAAAGCCCCGAAATGAAAAGGTTTAGCGAAATATCACTCCATAGAGTTTGCTCTATCCGCAGAAGAGTGTGCTTATTGCTTCATTTCTTAAGGCTCTTCAAAGTGCAAATAATATTATTTACCCAATCAATTCCTTTCCAGTTTACATCTCTATTTTTAAACGTTTCCATTTTCTGTGATAAGTCACTCATCTTGGCAGAAGTCATGTAAATTCTACATAAAAACAAAAAGACAAGAGTAGCCCCCACCAAATTGTGCTGCTGGTAAACTGCAAGTATATGACTTCAGAATTAAATTGTGAGACTCCCACACTCTCACGCCATTTTCCAATGAAGTAGTTTATAATAAGCAGATGGAGAAATTGCAATACCATGCATTGCAAGAGTGATGAATTTAAAAGCAGTTTTATACTTAATATCAATCTGGTTCCTGTCCCAACTGAATATCAGGCAGTAACATTGCACCAGGTACAAAGAGCCTCAGGTCTAGGGACCCTTTCCCATTTACTCTCCTTTCCTGGCCTCTCTTAACTCTTTGATTCCATTTATTTATTTTATTTTTATTTTATTTTATTACATTTAGCTCCTGCCTTTTTTCTTCCAAGGAATCCAAGGCGGCATACATAATCCTACTCCTCCATTTTATCCTCACAATAACAACCCTGTGAGGAAGGTTTGACTGAAAGTCTGTGACTGGCCCAAAGTCACCCAGTGAGCTCCATTATGTCACCTTGGGCTCCTTGGAGGAAAGGCAGGATAGAAAAGTAATAAATAAATAATGTATATGAGCAAACATTACTAAAGTCAACGTTTTAAAAGGTGGAGGAAAACCTTGCTTGGTAGCATTTTTTAAAAAAATAATAGAGAAATTATTTTTCTATGTAGCGTCCAACCACGAAGTAATTGCTGGTTAAGCTATAAAAGTTGGCTCTACTGACATAGATCTCACAAAACAGTGTTGGGGCTATTGTCTTATATTACACAACCATATATATATATATATATATATATATATATTGCAAAAACTTCTAAAAGTTCAGGTGGCTATAGTTGGCACCAAGTGCATCAAAACCTTATATAACTTGCCTCTCAAACCCCTTAGGACTGAAGGGTGACCATATGGAAAGAAGGACAGGGCTCCTGTATCTTTAACAGTTGTATAGAAAAGTGTATTTCAGCTGGTGTCATTTGTATGCATGCAGCACATGGTGAAATTCCATCATCATCACAACAGTTAAAGTTGCAGGAGCCCTCCCTTCTTTTGTATCTGGTCTCTTTTCTTGGTGTTTTTTTCTTGATGAACATGACTGGCTTTGCCAAGTAATGCTGTCTTTTACTGATTCAGACATTTCCTGACTTGAGCATGTTTTAAGTATGACTGCTTTCTGGATGTTGGTGTGGATGTGTTTTGGTAGGCCTAGTTTCTGAAGGTTTTCTGTAAAAAAAAAATACTGATGTGATACTGGTGGCTGCTGTGACTAATGGAATAATTGTAACTTACTTTTTCCTCCTGCCACAGTTCTTTAATTTTCATAGCCTGTGGTGTATATTTTTCTCTCTTTTCCTCTTCCTTTTCTGCAACATTTTTGTGATTAGGTAGTGTTATGTCAATGAGATAGTTGTGTTTTTCTTTTTTTGTTTTTGAATGTTATGTCTAGTTGATTGCAAAGTATTGTCTTGTCCCAGAATTGTTCTGTCCCAGCATAGCATAGCTTGGCTTGACTTGTTTGAATGTGTCTGGATTTCCTAGGCTCTGAAAGCATCTTTCTGGAGAGCACCTGTTGATTGCATGATCAGGTTCTGGTGAGTGCATAGTTCTCCTTGACAGGAAGGGCTTGCGCTTGCTAGAGTAGATGTGAAGAGGCTGCAATCCTATATTCATTTATCTGGGAGTAAGCTTTATTGAAATCAATTAAGATGTTATATAGAACAGGTTTGTCTTAATTGTGTGCTGTAAAATCAGACATATGACCAACGGCATGTTTGGGTGGGCATGCCCCCTTGGGGGCCGGCCATGTTGGTGGGCACGCCTCCTTGGAGGCCGGCCATATTGGTGGGCACGCCCCCTTGGGGCTGGCTATATTGGTGGGCACACCCCATTGGGGCTGGCCATGTTGGTGGGCACACCCCATTGGGGCTGGTCATGTTGGTGGGCACGCCCCATTTGGGGCAGCCATGTTGTCCTCCTTTTTGGTTTCCAAAATATGGTCACCCTAACCAAAATACATCCACACCAACATCCAGAAAACGGTCATACTTAAAACATGCTCAGTAGTCTGGAAATTTCTGAACCAGTAAAAGAGAGCATGACCTGGCAAAGCCCATCATGTCCATCTAGAAAAACCAAAACCGAAAGGAGGAGAGCATCCAAGTCAGGTCAGGAAAAAGGAGAAACAAGTTCTCAGGACGCAAATGTTTTTATTACAACGCCCCACGCATTCTCTCAAAGGCCTTCTTCAGGGGGACATTCTTACTTGTTGGAAGATGACTGCAGAATTCTCTCTAGTGTAGACGAAATCCTAAGTATGTGAGCCTAAACCTGTCTCATTACTGGTAAGGACAGCGAACTAGACTGTGAACTTGACCTTTTAGAGGTCAAGGCAGCCAGGGATACTAAATGTACTTTATTTATTTATTTATTTATTTATTTATTTATTTATTTCATTTGTATACTGCCCTGTAGCCGAAGCTCTCTGGGCAATTTACATAAGATTAAAACAATTAAAAACAATATACAAAAATTCAAACTGCAAAACATACCGTATACAAATACATTTTAAACCATTATAATAACTTAAAAAGCTATAAGCCTAAAAAACAAAACAAACCCAGGCTAGCATCCACCCTTGTTTACCCCCTAAACCCCCAGATACTCCATCCTGCCAAAGTCATGTGCACAGAAGAGATAAGGAATTGTATAAGTTGTTTTTGTGTGTGTATAAAGAGGTAGTCAACTAATTACATAATGCCGCGATCCTATAAAAGTGTGAATCTCTGACCATTGAATTGAAATTTATTTGCGGCCTAAAGGCCAATAAAAAGAGATACAATTCATACAGAGCAATAGGATCCGCACTGTTTACATAAACTAATATCATCATTACAAAATACAATTACCTATTGTCGTGACTCTGTAAGTTCTAACGTATGGTGAGGACAATAAAGAGACTCCTTTGAGGGAAAATACAATCCTTTATTATACAAAAGACGATCCTCCCCTCTCCTCCAGCAAGTAAGAGGAAACAAACTTAGCAAAAGGTCCTTTTGCCCAGAGGCTTGTTTAGATAAGCAAGCTATTCAGTTGAGTTAACTGAGAGAGAAAGAGAGCAGAGTCACATAATTAAGACGAATTAGCCTGTAGGGCTTTGTTCGCAAGCCTCTCTGAGCTGCGGGCGGTTTTAAGTTTGAAATCCTTTCTCTTTAGCTTTCTCCGAACAACAGCATTTTGGAGTCTCTTTGTCTCAGAAGAGAAAGTGTTCTTTCCTCGGTTAGGAGCGTCTCCTTGGGAATTATCTCCCGCATCCGCCGTGGGAAAGTGTTCTCCTTCTGGCACCAACTCCCCCGCCTGTGGCGTTCCTTCTCCAGGATCAGAATCGCTGTCTGAGATTTCATCCCCTTGAAGCAGGGAGTTGGACATAGACACAACACCTATAGACTTAATTGATTTCTACAGCTGATTACATTATGCAAAAATTTGGCAACCTGGATGGTAATTTGCTGGTCTTTGGACTGTAATAGAAAGCTCACCGTAGCATGGTGGCTTTTCTCCCCGTGATCTCTAATAATTGGATAAATCAGGTCGATCCTAGTATTTCTGTAGAATCTACATTCCAATAGCATGTGTTCGACCGACTCTACCTTGGTGTCATCACATGGACATAATCTGGCCTCGACTGGGATTTTCTTATATCTTCCAGTCTTCCAGTCATCTGACCATAATCCAGTCTCACTTTGGACACACTTTAAGGTGCAGACCCCTTGCAGTTGCATGTAATAAACTTTCTAATTAGAAAAGAGATGATGTCTTGAGATTCCTTCACCCCCACTGAAAGACCCCAAAAGGGAGGAACAGAAATTCCTCGTCACTAGCCTGACTCAGTCTAAGGCACCTTCCCATGTCTCTGTTTGCATCCTTTTCTCCATGTAGGTTGGGGTCTTGCAGTACAGTGAGGTTGCAGTCCACGAATGGACTTTGAAGGACTACCAAACAGCAGAACAGGTCATCGAAGCGGCCAAAAACATAAGCCGACAGGAGGGTCTGGAAACCCGGACAGCTTCTGCAATCCACAAAGCCTGGTAAGTGTGTCTTGGGGGCATGGGGTGAGGACAGCACGAACACCTCGTGGGGCTATCTGGGTCTGAGGTGATAGAGAAGCAGATGGGGCATATGTGTCCGTTCATCTAGGGTTAGCTGAGGATATTTTGAATACAGAAGTCAATAGGGATGTGTATTGTATCGTTAAAATGTATGATAACGATACAATATGCTCTTTATTGTGCATGCGGTTAACGATACGATACGAAACCCTATGATAATTATCGGAGACGATAAAAAATCCTACGAATCTTTCTCTTTTGCCGCCACATGGACGGAGCTAGAAGGTGGGGTGTGCTTGATGAGACTGACAGATTCAGTGACCAATCATGCAGCAAGGATTCCAGCAGGCTCCAATCACAATGTTGGAGGAGGGCCAAGGATATCCCCACATAAAACCCCCACACTTGGTGTTCCAGCTCTGTTGGGAGTTAGGCATTGAGGGGAGAAGAGTGAATTTTGTTGGAGCTCTGTCCTCGCTCCTGGGTCTTATAGTTACTTGGTGGCGAATTGTTGGAGATTCATTGTAGTCTTGCATCTTTGTGTCTCAGGTTCGTTTGGCTGTGCGTTGCTTGTGTGTTTGAGACTTTGAGTTATAATTTTTGTCTGGTTGGTTTGATTGAAGGATTATGTTAGCATGAGAGGAGGTACTGTGACTGAGGGAGTGTGTTTTGTCCTCTTCCCTGTTTAACTTTCTTTAAAAAAACCTCTCTCTCTATTCTTCTTTGTGGTCTCTGTGCATCATATCATGGGCTCGCGCCAGCGCCGAGCCCCGCTTCGGGAAGCTTCCATAGCTAGTTAGCTTTCTTGGCGGGAACCCCTCTCCCCACCGTCGTATCGCGCATGCTCCGGGTTCCCTCTCACCTCAGTTCTTCTTCGACCGCTGCGCTGTTCGCCTTGCGGGAGACTTCCTCGAACTTCGTTCGTATCTTGTACCTAAAATAGATTGTGTATAGTTAGTTATCTGCTTTGTAGTTAGTTAGCTTTTCGTTGTTACCGTATAGTTGAGTTTAAAATTTTTTTTTTAAAAAAATTGTATATTAGTATTTTCGTTGGCTGCTCTGCTGTCTCTTATGGCGCAGACAGCACTGTTTAAAAAATGCTCTAAATGCAGGGCAAAATTGGCCCTGACTGACGGAATGCGTTGTGCCTGCTGTGCTTGGGGGAACCCACGTCGTGGAAACCTACGTGCATTGCATGCGCTTTTCAAGACAAGCACGTCGCAATCGCGCTGATCGTCTCCGGGGGCTTCTCTGGAAGAAAGCACTGGAGGCAGTGGATTCTCCGGTCGCTATGCCCTCCGCCTCGACTTCTGGGGAGCGTGTGGCCATGCCCGTAAGTCGCTCAGACCCAGCACCGCTTGCTAGGCCACCCGCTGAGGCGCCCAAAAAGCATAAGAAAAAGGCTATCGACAAGCCTATCGACGACACGAGACAAAAAAAGAAGGCAAAAACAATAAAGTTGGTGAAGCCCACTGAGATTGATCTCCGCAATTTAAAACTGAGGAGCCCATCGTTGTCGGTACCAACATCGGTACCGACGAAACTAGTAGATATCTCTCCATCTGACTCGAGGCACACGGTACCATCTCCATCGGTATCGAAACCTAGGCACTCTACTTCGAGACCGAAGCAATCGGGATCGACTCCGAAGACTCTGAGGTCGATCTCGACGGAGCGCCAGGCGCCTCCTGTTTCACCGGTACCGACGGCCACCATCTCTCAGCCTCCGCCGGCTCCTGTCTCGCCTACGGTACCGATGGACATTTTCGCCCCGCTCCGATCGCCAGATCAGGCAAAATCAGTCATGGATGAAGATGCCTGTGGGACGGCGCCAGCCTCGGTACCGAGGACACAGTCGCCGCTCTCCATTGCGTCTTCTTGCCCATTTCGGGAACGCTCTGGATGTCTTCGATCCCGCTCTCGCTCAAAATCTCAGTCACGTGATTGGGACCATTATTCCGATCGATCTATACTCTCAAATCGATCCCGGCGACACCATGATTACCGTCGGTACCGGGACGATGCACCTCGGTACCGATACGTATTTGACCCTTACACGGGAGAGCGTTTGGCGGATGACACTTCATCTCTGCCCCCACAGCCTCCGCGTTAAGCCCCTTCGGCATCTCTGTCGGTACCGACACCTTCTGTACCAGACCATCTGCAGTCAGTGTCTTCGCCTCAGTCGATTGAAGATTATGCATCCGACTCCTCGTCGGTAGCCTCACGCCAGCCATCGCTACCACCTCCTGATGAGGACGTAGGAACATCAGAGCGGGCCTCCCCGTCCATGGAGCTGGGCAATTTTAATGAGCAAATGTTACGGATGGTTCAATCACTGGGCATTGACCATCAGCAACCGGAAGAACTGGTGTCAGATGACATTTTTGATGTTATGTATTCAGATCCTGCACCACAATTGACTCTCCCATACATCACCTTGCCCAAGACTGCGCAACAATCATGGTCCAATCCCTCCACCATGGGCCCTACCACAAAGCGGTTGGATGCACTCTACAAGGTTAAGGAGTCGGATGCTCCTTTCCTCTTCATCCACCCAAAGCCTAATTCTATTGTTGTGGAGGCAGCACAAGGCAAGTCTACTAGATCTCAGTCCACTCCAACTGACAAAAAAGGCCGTAAGCTAGATATGTTTGGCCATCGGGTCTACTCTTCCACGGCGCTTGGATTGAAAGTTATAAACTATCAGGCCATGATGGCTCAATATCAACTCTTTTTGTGGGAAAAGATGTCCTCCCTTATGAATCACCTCCCGGATGACCAGCGCAAACTCGCTCGAGTTTTTCAATCAGAAGTGATGCGCCTCTCAAAACAGCAACTTACTACTTCCAGACATCTAACGGATTGTGTGTCCAAAGCAATGATTGGGGGAATTGCCCTTCACCGCCACGCTTGGCTGAGATCAGCATCGTTGCCCCAAGAGACCAAGTCCAGAATTGAGGACCTCCCTTTTGATGGGGAAGGGATCTTCAATACCACAACAGACTCCGCGCTGGATGCCATTCAAAAAGCTAAGATGACCGCAAAATGGGCTTCCATCAGCCCACACAACCTACGTATCGTCCCCGAAAGTGGTACCGACCACTACCCTACCATCAAAAGCAATCTCAAGACCGCCAAACGCGCTACCCAGCTAACGCGGGTGGCCCTCCTACCCAACAACGTAAACCAACATCTCGTTTCAGGCAACCCCGTCACCGACAGGAGGACTCTAGCAAGCGTCGCCTTTGACTCATGTCACCACCCGCTACGACCGCCCACCTTTGGGAGCATCCTTTATCAACACCGTACAAGATGGGCTGCTATCACTTCCGATGCCTGGGTCCTCAACATTGTCACCTACGGCTATCGGATAGAGTTCGAAGTCAACCCTCCCACCGGTACCGTGAAGGTCACGGCCCCCTCGGACATTCTCTTCCAGGAGGCCGACTCCCTGTTACAAAAGGGAGCTATCACAAGAGTGTCCAGAACCAATCTTCAGGCAGGCTTTTACTCCCGCTACTTCACGGTCCTGAAAAAGGATGGAGGACTTCGACCTATCATGGATCTCAGGCACCTAAACAAGTACATTGCCACAAAAAAATTCCGTATGATAATGCTAGCTGTCATCCTCCTCCTTCTCAAAAAGAACAGCTGGTTGACTCTCATCGATCTGAAGGATGCCTACTTTCACATCGCAATCCATCCGTCTCATCGGCGTTATCTAAGATTCATCTTTGGACACCAATTTTTCCAGTTCTCGGTCCTGCGTTCGGCCTAAAGACAGCACCACGAATCTTCACAAAGTGCATGGCAGCGATATGTGCACATCTTCGATCACAAGGCATCGAGATCTACCCATACCTGGACGACTGGCTGGTGGCGTCTCTTACACAACAGCAAGCATCCCACGACGTTCAAACAGTAAAAACCCTGCTGCAATCTCTGGGACTCCAGATCAATTTTGACAAGTCCGTTTTTCGACCCACCCAGTCGATACAGTTCATAGGCGTCCATCTCAACTCCGTATCAGGAAGGGCCTCCTACCACTGGACAGAATTCACACAATTTGCAATCTGTCCCGGCGACTGCGACAGAAACGCAACACTTCAGCATTTGTCGCTCTCCAACTCCTGGGCCTGATGACCTCTTCAGTGTTTGTGGTGCGTTGGGCGAGACTGCGTATGCGCCCTCTTCAACAACTCCTGCTATGCAGCTTCAACCCCGCCATGGACCCACACAAACTTCTTCTTCCAGTGTCACTCACTGCCAAAGACTCCCTACGTTGGTGGACCAATCCTCGCAACCTCTCGGCAGGAATGCCATTTATCGAACCAGGTCCCTCAAAATTTCTCACCACAGACGCGTCACACCTCGGTTGGGGAGCCCATTGCGACAATCTATCCATCCAAGAAAGGTGGTCACCTTCAGAGAAACGTCTACATATAAACAAACTGGAAATGTTGGCAGTACAAAAAGCCTTAGTCGCCTTCCAGAACCATCTCTGGGGCAGACACATCAGAATCTTGTCAGACAATACCGCCGTAGTTTGGTACCTAAACAAACAAGGAGGCACGAGGTCACGTCAACTCCTTCGCCTGACCATGGACATCCTCCTCTGGGCGATACAACGAGACATAACGATATCAGCCATACATATTGCAGGAACAAGCAACACTCAAGCCGATTCCCTCAGCCGACACTTCCAGGACACACACGAGTGGAGATTGTCGTCCCGAGTTTTACAAGACATTTTTGCCCAGTGGGGTACACTGACGGTGGATCTTTTTGCAACCCGGGAAAATGCTGTCTGCCGCAATTTCTGCTCAAGGGCAGGATTAGGCCAGTCATCCATGGGGGATGCGTTCAACGACCCATGGAACCAAGGCCTCATGTACCTGTTCTCCCCGTTTCCTCTAATCACCAAAGTGATAGCCAGACTTTCTCGACACCAATCAGATGCCATCCTGATAACCCCGTGGTGGCCCAGACAGGCATGGTTCGCTCCTCTCCTCAGACTAGCGGACAGTCAGAAGTGGAGGCTTCCCGATCTGCCAGACCTCCTATACAAGGACAGGGGCAGGGTTCTCCACACGGACCTACAATTCCTCAAACTTACAACGTGGAGGATCCGTTCAGGTGGCAAGATCTGACCCTTCCTCCAGGTGCGAGAGTTATACTCGAAGCAGCACGTAAACTTTCCACCAGGTCCTCATACGAATGTAAATAGGAACAATTCCGTGCGTTCGCATCAACCAATGGCTTTGACCCGAAGTCCGGGTCAATACAAGACATCATCACTTTTCTTTATCACCTCCACTCTAGGGGATTGAAACCAAGCTCAATCAAGGTTTATCTAGCAGCTATCTCAGTTAACCATGCCATGCTAGATGGTTTTTCTGTTTTTTCCCACCCAGTTTCAAAAACTTTCTTAAAAGGGTTGAATAACTTGTTTCCAACGTTACGTTCGTTTATTCCTCAATGGAGTTTATCGTTAGTACTAAGTGCTTTATCTGCTAAGCCATTTGAGCCGTTAGCTACCACGGATATACACCTCTTGACTCTTAAAACCGTTTTCCTGGTTGCCATCACGTCGGCAAGGCGTGCATCGGAATTACGTGCTCTGGTCGTAGACCCTCCGTACACACAGTTCTTCCGAGACAAAGTAGTCTTAAGGCCTAACCACTCCTTTTTACCTAAGGTAGTCTCCACCTTCCATGTGAATCAGGACATTGTACTACCCACTTTCTTCAAAGCTTCTTCCGAGCCCATCTCATCTACACTGCACTCGCTAGACGTCTGGCGAGCCTTAGCCTTTTACAAATCGAGGTCTGAACCCTTTCGTAAATCCCGCCAACTCTTTGTTTGCTATGGCGGCCCCTCTAACCGCCAATTTCTATCAAAGCACATTCCACAAGGGGACAAGCTACTTCCACTGCCCTTCTTCAAGGGGCATCTGTTCCTGATATCTGTAAGGCAGCTACTTGTTCTAACGTCTCTACGTTTATAAAACACTACAGACTAGATGTGAGAGCCAGAGCGGACAGCTCCTTTGGTCGTGCTGTGCTTTCTTCCGTCCTTCAGTGATGGCCTCTCATCAGGCAATCAACGAGCCTACCCTCCTCCGGTAAGTTGCTTGTTATTCGCCCATGGTGTGATGCACAGAGACCACGAAGAAGAAATGCAGGTTGCTTACCTATAACTGTAGTTCTTCGAGTGGTCATCTGTGCAGTCACACAACCCACCCGCCGTCCCCGCTTGGCTCAGTTTGATTGTCAAGTGGTGAGATTCGCCATGCTCATCCTCTTATGATCGTCCTGAGAATGTCAATGCCATCATCTTAGTTGCGAGGCCTAGCGGTCTCAGGGAACTGAGGTGAGCGGGAACCCGGAGCATGCGCGATACGACGGTGGGGGGAGGGGTTCCCGCCAAGAAAGCTAACTAGCTATGGAAGCTTCCCGAAGCGGGGCTCGGCACTGGCGCGAGCCCATGGTGTAACTCCACAGATGACCACTCGAAGAACTACAGTTACAGGTAAGCAACCTGCATTTCTCTCTCTCTCTCTCTCTCTCTGGGTGTGTGTGTTTGTTTGATTGACTGTGAGTGTGCTGGTGTGTCATGTAGCCTGCTACACAGGATCTGTGTGGTCAAAGCAGCACACAAACTCACAAACTGTGGGCAAAGCATACATTGTAATTATTAATTGCAATCACTTTATAGCAGTATGAAACGCGGCTCTGAGGTGCACCTTGGGCGAGGTGGGTCTGGGTCTAGGAGAGATGCTGTTGATGCTGGGGGCAATTCTGGGGTGGCTGTCTCTCCCTCTCACACATTTTATTTCTTTTTGAAAGACACCGCTCAATCCAATGTATCCAGTCTGGAGGGACTGCTTTAGGGAGGGACTGCAAAGCAAAAGCATCCCTCTCACACATTTTATTTCTTTTTTAAAGACACTGATCCATCCAATGTTTCCAGTCTGGAGGGACTGCTATAGGGAGCCTTGAGTTGAGAGATTCCTGTATTATTATTTTTCGTCAGTACGTCCCTGGGTCATGGAGTCCGTTACTGAGGGACTGCAGAAGCATCCCCCTCACACGTATTTTTTTTTTAGCCTCTGGTCCAGGCAATGTGCCTACCTCTACCCAGAACGTGACTTATATTAATTTGGCAATATGCCTACCTCTACCCTGAACGTGACTTATATTAATTTGGCAATGTGCCTACCCAGAACGTGACTTTTATTTGCCACTGCTCCAGCCAATGTGTGCAGCTCTGGCATGAAGAACTGCCCATCTGCCTGCACGGGGATGACGAGCAGACTGGGTCATTTTTCAAGCACGATGAGGTCAAGGCGGTGCGTGAGGGTTGTTTTGATGGGATCCTCCAGGTTTCCTCACTACCTGGGTTATCTCCTGGCCCAATGAGGCCCTGCCTGCTAAGGCTGGCTAAAAGAAATATAACTGTAATGCCCGTGCTATTCGCCTACCCCACCAATCCTTTTATTATTTCATTTGTACTTAGACATGTGTGGCCTAATCTCTTGAGTCAAGGCAGCAGCACTTCTGCTACTGCGGTGGAATGCGTCCACTCACTGTGCCACGCACACATAGATGCAGATAATAATAATAATAATAATAATAATAATAATAATAATAATAATAATATGCTTTTTAGGTTTTTTAGTTTTAGTGGGATCCATCCTGCAGGTTGGCGTGCTTCCGGGATATCTCCTGGTCCAATGAGGCCCTGCCTGCTAAGGCTGGCTCTAAAATAAATGTAACACCCGTGCTATTCCCCTACCCCTCAATCCTTTTAATTTGTAGACATGCGTGGCCTAATCAATGAGACAAGGCAGCAGCAGTTCACCATCTTCAGATTAACACATTTTACTTTTATGACTACATATGGAAGGCACTGCCTAGGTTTATCTACAGGTTTTGAAAGTTCATTGTATTCATAAAATATATACCTATAAGTCTCAGCAGCAGCAGCAGCATGGAGTGCATTACTGGAAACAGTGCATGTTGTTGAGAGCTTACTTCTGAGTAAAGCCTGCAGCTGTGCATCTGAAATTGGCACAGATGAGTCCCCTCAAGGCCATCTGTGAGATGCCCATGAGTACTGGACGACGTCTCTTGAAAAAGGACCACATTTCAGCCACCTGAAACAGTGTATTTGAAAGCTTACTTCCAAGTAATGCTTGCATCAATTGTTCTAAAATTTGGCACACAAGACTAGCAACACTCAGTCTGCACTGTGACCAAGTTTCAAACCTGTAACTTGGAAAATTAAGATGTTTTAGGCCTTTCTGATTCAAAAATCAACTCTAGAGTCTCTAGGGCAAAATGGAGAAATGTTATAATATCGGCTTTCCGATAATTATCTGAAATACGATACGATACGATTCACCTATGATATAATCGGAGACGATACATTTTTTGGTTCGAAATTCCAATAACAATACGATACGATATTTTCAGGCGTGCACATCCTTAGAAGTCAATGATTCAATGGAAATTCCCCCTTTCTCCCCACAATATTACTTTTATTGCATTTTACATTACATTTATATTAGCAATGACTATATAGAGAATATTGCAACTTTCAACTAGTAAAACATGAACATTACATAAGAAATTGAAGCACAGGTAACAGGGATCACAGGAGATTCAATATATGAATAACCCAATGTTTATCCGCAGAAGTTCATCAAGGGTTTAAAGTTTAGCTGTCATTATCTGGGAGTTGCTGGGAGCTGTAGGGCTTTTTTTGTCTGTCTAAACATGCGTAGGTTTGCACCCTAAATATATCTTTCCACATTGGTCCTTAGATGCTAGTGGTTTCCCCAGGGACCTTGTTTGTTAATAAAATCAATACATTTATATCAGATTGCATGGAAGGTGTCAGATTCGGTTTCTCGCCTTTGTGCTCTTCTCTGTTTATTCAGTGAGAATTCCTAATTGTTATTAATTAACTGGGGGCACTATTTTATTTATTTATTTCATTTCATTTCTACACTGCCCAATAGCTGAAGCTCTCTGGACGGTTCACAAGAATTGGGATGTTCTCTTGCTCAAGCCCCCATTGAAATGAATGAAAACTGTGCCAGAGCATTTGTTGGGTGTCGGGTGCTTCGTAGACAATTCACAGGGCTGGCCCTGTGAATTGTGGACTGAAGACTTGGCAATTTGTCATGAGAAAATGTATCTCTGCTTCTCTGTTATGTGCTTATCTCAAATGGTAGGCCGAAGGCCTTGAAGGTTCTCTGGGAATTAAACTATGTTTTGCAAAGGTGGGGGCTATCTTCCTCACACTGTGGCGTCATCAGAAGAGGTTGAACCGTGCCGCCCTGTTGGCACGTGAGTTTAGATTACAGGTCTGAAGCCCTGTCTATCAAAGTAGCTTAGAATTGCCCAGCCTCCACACTATATTACCTTTGTCCTGAGAGTAATTCCTTTGCTAGGAATTATCTCGTCTATCCTCTTGCTGCTCTGCTGCTGCTGTGAGTTACTATCTGATTTGGAATTGTGAGATGCACTCTATACATGTTCTGTTGCTGTTTGGACTTGTTACTTCTAAAGAACTCTGCCATGAAAAGTGCACTGTGGCTTTTCATAGATTTGGACTTGAGATTACTGTTCTGGATTCGTGTTCTATAGCTTGCTGTCTCCCTCCATGGAGCCAAAGTTACGGGCAGAGGGAGGCAGAAGCTGATCGTTGCTGTTCTGAAACTCGTGTGTGTGTGAGACCTGTGAGAGGACCTTCCTCAGAGCTAAAGCTACGTGAATTGGGAAGGCTCCCTAGGTCGAAGAGGTTCATTCCCTGGCTTCTGGCTTCCGTGGTCAGCTCAGCGTTCCCTGACAGGCTGAGTGAAGATTTAGTTGCCAGTTGACCGATGTTCTACTGTTAGGAGGCCTAATCCTAGAGTCTCTCTATGTTCCAGAGGATTCCAGTGCAGCGTGGCCGCTCCTGCCCTCTAAGGACTAGAGTTAATCTCTAAATGTCAATCCCTGAGTGAGTGCTGTTCTCATTAAGCCGTTCTACCTGAAAGCTGTGTGGTCCGTCTTCAGCTTCAAGTGTGTGTTTGCAGAAATGAAACCGTTATGCTTTGAATTCCGTGTGATTACAATAAAAGAAATCTCACTGTTATTGTTGTGTATCAGTGTACCTGAAGTCGTGAGCAAGAACTTTAGAGAGTTAGCCAGAGTCATGACAGCATTATTCTATTCCAGCACACCAGCCCTCATTCATTTCAATGGGTCTTGTACTGGAGAACATCCTGGCTGGTTGTTCTCCGCGAGCTAGACCTGTTGACACTTCTAACAGCGGCTGAGATCCTGCCCCACGGCCAGGATGCTTCTGATGGAGGTGCCGCACTTAGAGCAAGAGAACATCCCCCCAAATGGTCTCCTCTGCTCCTCCTTTCCGATTCCTCTCTTTCAGCACAGAGGCCTTCAGTCCAGAAAGAGGCGGGAGAGAGGGAGCCACCAAACTGATGATCGTGGTGACCGATGGGGAGTCTCATGATGGCGAAGAACTCCGGGACGCCCTGGAAGAGTGTGAGGAGCGGAATGTGACACGCTACGCCATTGCAGTGAGTGTACTGGCACCTGGAAGCGTCTACGAAGTTGCGCTTTGTGTGTGTAGATGCAGGTGTGTGTGTGAGAGAGAGAGGGAGAATGTGTGGCTGAGTTCATACAACACGCTGGGCGTGGGTTGTTGTGGAAACGTGGGTTGTTGTTCTATTGTGGGTTACCGTGTTGTCTGAAGGCAGCATGTTTTCCGCAGGGTGGCATGTTAACCATGCAGTGTGGCTTATTTTTCTCAAACAAGCTACCTTGGGCCAGATCTACACCTTGAGCATTTCTACCCCAGGGGAAACTCCTGCAACTTTGCTGCAGTTTTCTGGCTCCCGTTTTCGTCCCACAATCATGATGGTGCCGCCTTATGTACACTTCCCCTCCCCCCCTTTCCCACCTTTAACCAGGATTTCTATAGGTTTCATTTGTACAGACACAAGATCATAGAATCATAGAATTATAAAATAGTAGAGTTAGGAGGGGCCTATAAGGCCATCGAGTCCAACCCCCTGCTCAATGCAGGAATCCACCTTAAAGCATACCCGACTGATGGTTGTCCAGCTGCCTCTTGAATGCCTCTAATGTGGGAGCGCCCACAACCTCCCTAGGTAATTGGTTCCATTGTCATACTGCTCTAACAGTCAGGAAGCTTTTCCTGATGTCCAGCCAGAATCTGGCTTCCTGTCACTTGAGCCCATTATTCCAAGATGGTGCTGTCTTCTGTCTCTTTTTTATAGCACATTTTTTGTCTTTTCATGGTGATAATTGCCCAGATCTACGGCTTGAGACTCCTGTTCTGTGCCCTCGCCACTACCTGTATTTTCCCACACACATAACGTAACGTTCTGAGGCAGGTGGTGAAGTGTCCCCTCCCTCCCCTCAATCTCTTATGGCTTTTCTTCCCTCAGGTGTTGGGGCACTACATCCGGCGCCAGAAAGATCCCAACTCTTTCATCAGCGAAATCAAATACATTGCCAGCAACCCAGACGAGAAGTATTTCTTCAACGTGACTGACGAGGCGGCCTTGAACGATATTGTGGATGCTTTGGGGGATAGGATATTCAGCCTCGAAGGTACCCGAAGGCTGGGGCGGGGAGAAGGGAGGGCACCGCAAGAGTCACTGTGGTTTGGGAACATTAAACAAAATTGGGGGCACGAGAAGCATTTGAAAGCTCTCTAATGGCTCCTATTACAGTTTCCTGGCTGTGCTAAATGTATTTATTTACAGTATTTTTCACTGCTCCTCAGCCCAGAAGCCTCCTGCAGAGATGAATAATGAGACAGTCCATGTCCTCAGGCTTGCAATCTAAAGGACACGGCACAATAAGAAAAAGGATTGGGAAGGAGGGGGGGGGGAAGCAAAACCCGGCATCAGGAAAACTTCACAGACGTCAAACCGTGTCTAGATATGAATGGGGCACATGGCCTTGGCTGGTAGGGGGACTTGGCTTAGTGCCCCTCTAGTAGGTCTATGCCAATAGCACCCTCACAAACACACACACACAAAAACACACACACACACATGCAGTTGGGCTTATCCAGCAGTATAGGATCTCCTCCAACTGGACACTTGGTGACTAAACAACTTGGAACCAGGATACCTGAAAGAGTGCCTTCTCTCTTCCCAACCTGCCCGGTCACTGAGGTCATTGGAGGGCATCATACTCCTGGTGGTTCCACATGGCCCGATTGGAGTCCCCCAGGGGAAGAGCCTTTAGTGTGGTGGCCCCTTCTCTTTGGAACTCCCTGCCCCTGGAGGTCAGGCAGGCACCAACACTAGGCTGCTTCCGGCGCCTCCTGAAAACAGCTCGTTTCCAAGAAGCCTTCCTCAACTGACCAGCCACTATTTTTATTGGTCCTTTGTTTTAAATTGAACAATTTTAATTTGCTGTTTTAATCTCTTTATCTTTTTGACTGTTTCATTTCTATCTTCACCACTCCAGAATTGGTTTTAGATACTGAGCAGTATATAAATATTGGGTAAAAGGCGGGATATAAATAAAGATCATCATCATCATCAATATCATTTTAATTTCCCACAATGCCCCTGAGCAATGCTACATTGGGGGCGTTGGGGAGAATTAAGATGGCAGGCCACTTGGTGCCAAATGCTGGGGAAGGATTGGGGAGGGCAGAGCAGGTGTCACCAGATCCTGCCAGGAGGTACCGGGGCCCCAGAAAATGTGGTGATGCCAGATCTGGTAAGGCAGGCATGGGGAGTGCTTCTTGGCTGCTTTTATACTCAGTAGACCAAACGTGATGTGCAAAGATTAACAAGTTGCTATTTCTCTGCTCCTCATTCCCGTTAGGGACCCGTGAGTATAGTTCCTTTGAGCTGGAAATGTCCCAGATCGGCTTCTCCACTCACCTTCTCGAGGTAAGAAGACGACTCGAGTAAAAGGCTACTTAGCCTCTGGATCTGGCCATGTGGCGAAGGGCACAGGCAAATGATTTCAACTGACCCGGCTGTGTGTCATGCCTTCCCCAAACTGGTGGCCACTAGATGTGCTGGACTGCAATTCCTATCATCCCCATCCTGCATGCACCAGTGTGGGGAATGCTCCTCTAGTGAGACCAAGCATTAGATCACTGGGTGGGACTATGCAAATAGAGGGGTGGGGCTACATAGTCAGCTGCTTACTGAATTCTCAGCTGTTCCGATTTACTTTGGGTTTCATTACATTGAAGGGAAATTGCATTCGCTTCCCAGCACTTTGCTTCCTGCTTCTGTTGCACAATTGTAATGAGCTGAATTACACAGGAAGAGAGGGGTGCCCCCTTGGTCTATAATTGAAAACTTCCTCTCCTATTGGTGCTCATAGTATTGAATGGGACAGCACCCTCTAGTGGGTGTTTTGTAGCACAACTCCCCCTGCACACAGGAGGAAATCCCGAGATATTTCAGAAGAATCGGGATATTCAAGGTTTTTAAAAAAAACCTGGGGGGAAGGAGCGGGAGATATGCGAGAGGTTCGCGATAATGTGAAAATGCTTCCAATCTTCCGTGAGTGGCCCACTCATGGGCATGCTATAAATTGCTCATTTAGAGAAGCCCATAGAGGGGACAAGTCCATGAGCTCAGTCTGGGAGGGAGCTGAAAGGGGGTGTTGGCTTCTGGACCCACTGAAGTTTCCCAACAGTCTTCAGAAGCAGCCCTATATGGAGTGCTTGACAGTCATCTTACCTGGACACGATCAAAGCGTGGGGCAACATGGTGTAATGGTTGGAGTATCAGACTTGCAGGGCTCCAGGTTCAAATACCTGCTCAGTCCCAAAAAACGTAGAGCAGGGATTGGGGGCCCTCAGTGGGCCTAGGGCCCCTCCACTCCCCATGTTGCGCCCCCCCTCTCCAACCCCCAAGCCCTGGAGGCTTACCGGGGTCTTGGGCAGGACATGGGGAGAGGGAGCCACATCATTATCTTCAACTTGTGGTTTTCATTTAATGGATTACATTTCTATCCCACTCAAGCGCCGAAGCTCTCTGGGCAGTTTACAAAGGTTGGGAATAAAGCAGAGATTCGCCTGCGCACTGCCCCCCCTCCAATCAGAGAGAGCAGCAAGAGTGTTCCCGTGACTTAGCGGGCCGCTCCCCCTCCCTCCTACAGAAGTCATGGTGCCTTGGCTAGGACCAAGCATCGCCCAGGGGGCTGGCCCCACCGCCTGTTGCCTGGGGCAGCACCATGTCCCCCATTTGGCCCATGGAGGCCCAGGTGGAAGGTCATTCAGCCCCCTACCTGAAACCTCCCTCCCCCGCAAGGCTGATAGGGTGACCTTGAGCACGTCCTTAACCCTCGGACTAACCTACCTCACAGTATTGTTGTGAGGATAAAATGTGGGGGGCAAGGATGTGATTCCGTCTTGAGCTTCTTGATGATGGGATATGATTGCAATGAATGAATGAATGCCTAGTGGCAGCCCAGGTCCCATCCTTGCCAAAAGGGTCATGCTGGTCAGAACAAGGGTCTGTGGAAATACTGATGTCTCACTTCGTGTTGAGATTTCCCTGTAAAAAAACAAATAATTGAATATATGTCACCTATATGTCACCTTCGCTTCCGAAGTTCCTAGAGCAGGCTCTTGAGCTCTCCTTTGCATTGGGTGAGGCTGGACCGCCCTCGTGTGCTTGTTTCCTGGCAGGATGGAATCCTCTTTGGCATGGTGGGGGCCTACGACTGGAATGGCGGCGTGCTGAAGGAGAGCAGGATGGGACGGATCATCCCACCGAGGGAGGCCTTTGAGAGGGAGTTCCCCTTGAAGCTGAGAAACCATGCTTCCTATTTGGGTAAGGAAAGGAGGGAGGGAGGAAGCAGCTCTTTATCAGACAGCATCCTTCCCCAACCTGATGCCCCTCATACCTGTTGGGCTGCAACTGCCATCATTCCCAGCCAGCATAGGGAGTATGTGGGGTGGATGAAGCACTTTGCATTTCCCTCCCCCACCCCTGAAATTGGCAGAGCGAGCACCACACTCAGGTGGAATCAAAGATGGGTTTTCTTTCTCCCCTCTGATCCAGAAGGGCTGAGGAGTGGGGGAGGGGCCTCTCCTGAGGCCCCGTGGGCCAGTTGGGCCGGCCAAATTGGCCCGCGGGCCAGAGGTCCCCATCTCTGTGTCATGTGTACCACAACGCTGGAGGCTTTGTGGTATGTAAGTTGATGCAGTAGAAATAGTTTTAGAAAGTTGATGTCTCTGCGAGCTTTTCTCTGTCAGAGTTTCTCACGGGAGTAGCTCTCTTACTCCCTGTTGTGGCAGTGCAGCTGTAACAGGTTTCCCTGGGAACCTGAGTATGGTACAAAGCAGGGGGCCACTCTTGGAAGCTGTCACTCAGATTGTAGCATCATCTTAGTAGATGGAGCAATCACGCCCTGTTGGCACATGGGCATGGTTTACAGGTCAGAGGGCCTCTCTGTCAAGTGGCTTTGAATAGGCCAGGCCTTAGTATATAATAGCTGGAGCAAGGCTGAAGAAGCTTGTTAGAGGTCATCTTTTGACGCAAGGCCTGAAATCCCTTGTTGGATACTATCTCCGTTTGGGCCTTTGGAAGCACTCTGCACATGCTTTCTCTTTTGCTATTTGGACTCTGGATTTCTAAGGACTGTGCCATGGAAAGTACTGCAAGGCTTTTCATAGACTGGAACTTGCATTTGCTGTGGATTGTGTGTTTGTGGCCAGACTCAGGTGGCAGGGACCCAGGTGCCAGTCCTTAACAGAAGGATGGGACTCCTATGCCTGAGGCTTTACCTTCCCTGTGATCGTGCTCACCCCGGGTCAGCTCAGCGTTTGGCAGGCTGGGTTTGACTGGTGCATGATTAGTCTCTGCCCGGCTCTGGTGGCTCAGAGCATAAGTGTTTCCCCCTCCCTGGGATTTTGTTTAGGCTTTGGCCATGTTCCTTGAGGTGCCAGCGTATGCGGTGTCTGGAGAAGCTCTTTTGGGATGGTGGCTAACTCTAACCACCCCACCCCCAAGTGATTGCCTAAAGGATCGTATCAGGAAAGGAGCCTTAAGCTTTCTGACCATTGTTCAGCTTTAAGCGATGATGTTTGGAGAATGCAACCATTATGCTTGTTACTGTGTGATTTACTCAATAAAAAGAAGTTTCACCGACATGAGTGTCTCGTGTTAGTTTGTCAGCACGTGTGAATGCCAGAGGGAAAGGGCATGCTTATGACACCCTGATACAATGGATCATATGTTATCAGTTTATATATAGTCATGGGAAATCATAGTCCTAACTAGGGGTGTGGATCGGATCGGATCGGATCCGATGCACACCCCTAAGGAGTATAACCGTACGTGTGTCCTCCTATACCCCATAGACTACAGGGAATAGTCACGACTGGGCCCTGTACCGTACGCGTGCCCTCCTATACCCCATAGACTACAGGGAATAGTCACGACTGGGCCCTGTACAGGGCCCAGTCGTGACTATTCCCTGTAGTCTATGGGGTATAGGAGGACACACGTACGGTTATACTCCTTAGGGGTGTGCATCGGACAGGGCCCAGTTGTGACTATTCCCTGTAGTCTATGGGGTATAGGAGGACACGTGTATGGTTATACTCCTTAGGGGTGTGCATCGGATCGGATCGGATCCGATGCACACCCCTAGTCCTAACGTTAACCCCAAGAGCCTTAATTAATATTACTTTATTTGCATATTCATTTTGTTTAATGTTAATGTGTTAAGCACTTATAATTTCCACAGGTCCTGGCATCTTTGATTTTTCTTTTTCCTTACACCAACCTTGTGTGGTTGGTCAATATTTGTTCCCATTTTACAGAAAGGAGAACTGAGGCCAAAGGTTATAATGACTTGCCCAAGGCTAACCAGTAACCAGTGAGTCCAGGACATGGCAGGGATGAGGTTGTTTTTTCCTCCTCTTTATTCTCCCTCCCTTTTCTCTTTCCCAGGCTACACAGTCTCCTCAATCAAACTCAGGAATGGGAAGGGCCTGTACGTGGCCGGTGCCCCCCGTTTCAGACACAAGGGGAAAGTGATCTTGTTTGAGATGAACAGTGGCAGCAGCGTAACCATCTCCCAAGCCCTGACTGGAGACCAGGTGAGAGGCAAAGTTAATTTAGGGATGTCCGGATTTTGTGAAATCCACTCCGTGTGTGTTTCATGAATTGTGTGGTTTCATTCACATTTTGTTCACAGACTAATTCATTTTTTTAAAAAAATAATTATACGGAAAAATATGCAAATAATTCCATAATAGGGTTTGTAACAATTTACGTAGTTTATTTTAATAGGTTACATTTAGCATATGGTCCCCATTCCATTCAACTTCCTCCCATGTATTTTCCAGTCTCAGCAGAAACTTGCGTATTTTCCTACAAATAAATTTGTGTAAAATTTTGGGAAAGTAAAATCTGTCTGACTTTTTCTGTCTAAACATGCAATAGCAGAAACTCATGCAAAATGAGGGGTATGAGTTGTGTCTAGCGCAGAGGGACTTAGAATCATAGAATTGTAGAGTTGGAAGGGGCCCATAAGGCCATCGAGTCCAACCCCCTGCTCAATGCAGGAATCCATCTTAAAGCATCCCTGACAGATGGTTGTCCAGCTGCCTCTTGAATGCCTCTAATGTGGGAGAGCCCACCACCTCCCTAGGCAATTGGTTCCATTGTTGTTCCAATGGTTCCATTATCCAATTATGACACAGGCTTTGCCTACGTTTGCAGATTGGCTCATACTTTGGCAGCGAAGTGTGTCCCGTGGATGTGAACGGAGATGGAATCACAGACGTCCTGCTGGTGGCTGCCCCCATGTACCTGGGCCCTCAGAACAAAGAGACTGGTCGAGTTTACCTCTACAAGGTGGGCCAGGTGAGTGCATTTTAGCAGGGAATTTCCCCCCTCCCTGCTCCTAAAATGGGGAAGAGGGAGGGCAAACCCATCCAGCTTTTCCAACATGGGATCCATCTTGAACCTCAATGTGCAACGTAAGACCCGCTAGCAAAAGCTTCCTGACTGTTAGAGCAATATAACAATGGAACCCATGACCCAGGGAGATCCATCTTTTTCTATCTCCTCCTGTATCTTTCTCCTACTGTCTTCCGCCATGAAAAGGGCATAAAAAAAAATCCTAAGGAGAAAAAAATGATGGTGATGCTATGGGTGCAACTAGGACACTATGGTCCTACGAAGAGGTCTTAGACCAGGCCAAAATGTTCCTCCCTCTAGCCCAGTCTTGTGTACTTTGACAAACATCAGCTCTCTAGGGCAGGAATAGGCAGCTTGTGGTCTTTCCAGATGCTTTGGCTTACAACTCCCATCAGCCCTTGCCAGCACAGCCAATGATGAGGGATCATGGGAGTCATAGGCCAGTCCTACCCTAGAGAGCTGCTGCCTGCCAAAGTACACAAGACTATGCTAGAGGGACAAATAGTCAGGCAGAAAAAGGCAATTCTCAATCAGCTGCTACTTGATCCTTTTATTTTAACTAGAGCTATCAGAAATTGAACCTGGGACCTTCTGCCTATGAAGTGGGTGCTCCACCAATGAGTTGTCAGCCCCCCCTCTTATGCAGACATGGGGGTCAGCTTCTCATAGTACACAGGCAGGTCTCTCATAACACACCAGCACGGCATTGGGACACCTCTCCCAGACTCCAGAGTTGGCCATCCGTTCCTCTAGGGGTGTCTGAGAATTCAGTTCCAATTCGCAAATCACTTGAAAATGCTCCGTTCGCGAGCCTGAATGCGAGCGTGTTCTCTGCGAAAACATTGACGAACTCCCGGACTCGCGTTCGAGTTCGCAAAATGTGTGCTTGAAAGACATGCAGCTTTCTCCAAAGGCGCAACTTTCTCAAAAAGCAAAAAATTCTCAGATTGTAAACATTTCTCAGATTGTAAACATGTCTCAAAATGCACAATTTCCCCCAAAGGCACAAAATTTGAATCACCCACACTTTAGTCTATGGGGGAAATTTGAACAATTTTGGAAATTTTCACAAAATTGTGTATGTCGGGGGGGGGGCTTGCTCAATTTTCACGTTTGATAGCTGTTTGTTTCGCGCAGTTTCCCTGCAAACGCGAATGCAAATTGAGGAGAGACAAGCAACGCGCTGAATCTTGGAGGGTCTTGGCACACCCAAACATCTCTCGTTGGCCCATCCTTATCCTGAGCACAAGCTAAACCTGCCCTCTATCGCATCCCAACATTAAGTTCTCATATCTGAGAAATAGAGGGCTTCTTCATGGTTTTGGTGGACTGAGGCATGAGAAAAGAGATCCCACTATCTCTACCATGTCTCCTCTTCTCTTTTGAAGTTGCTTCTGTCGTTCAATGGGACCCTCCATGCTGACCCAAAACCTCAAGATGCTCGCTTTGGCTACTCCCTCCTGGCCGTCCCTGACCTTAACCACGACAGCTTTAATGATGTGGTGGTGGGTGCACCGTTGGAGGATAACCACCAGGGGGCTGTCTATGTGTACCATGGGTACCGCACCACTGTGCTGCCGCGCTTCACACAGGTGAGTGAGCCCTGGTGTACCAGTGATGGTGGGTTGACTGAAGGGCCCACACCTCAGCAGGGTCCCACTGACAGGGTCCCCCTGGAGTTGTTCCTCCTCTTCCTCATTGCAGCCTGCTTGTTCACCTGCCTCTCACTCTGGACAAGACAGCGGAGGTGGCAAGGAGGAGGAGCAGGAGATGCCACGGCCTACTTGTTCCCTGGCTTTTTGCCTGTCGAGCAAGCAAGTGGTGGCCATAACGAGGCAGAGGAGGAGGAGCATGGTTTCTTTAAGCTGTAATCACCCAGAACTTCAACATGAAAACTGGGGGAAGCCCCGCTTCACAACAGAAATGACTGACATGCATGTCATCGGATTGAATGGTGGCTCATTTTCCCCCAACTTCGGGTCTTACATATATCTTTCAAAGGCCACCTGAATATTTCTCTGGATGTTGACTCTGGAGAAAGAAAGGTCCATTTGGACCGAATGCCGTGGTGATACTTGCAAAAAAGCCCTCTGCAAAAACAAACCAACCTTTCCATGTCTCTTCAGCCTTTGATTTTTTTCCCTTTCTGGCAGCGTATTGAATCGTCTGGGCTCCACCGGGGCCTCAGCTACTTTGGCCGCAGCTTGGATGGGCAGATAGATTTGGATGGGGACGGCCTGGTGGACCTTGCGGTTGGAGCTCAGGGCGCAGCGGTGGTCTTGAGGTGAGCGGGTGCAGGAAGTCGGGCCATTGAAATGGGAGGGGAGAAGTCCATCCAAACGGCGGGAGAAGGAGTGTATCATTTCTGCTATTCGCTGCCCTGCAAATTAGGACTGTGCAAGCCTCAGGCCTCGGCATCCTGAAGCCGAAGCTTGGAGGCCAATTTAGGACAGATCCATCATAAAATGGCGAATCCGCCATTTCCTCCCCTATTCCCAGGCCCCGGGAAAGTCTGCAACTCCCAGCATACAGTGCCTGGAAGGGCTGGACTTACCAGGGCCCAGGAGCAGAGGGTAGAGCTATCGTCATTGACACCGCCATGGCGTTCCGTACTCCTTGACACCGGTGACTCTATGTTCCTGGCGCTAGCGCATGCTTCCGATGCACGGCCGCTGCTGCTGTGGGGGACAGCCAGGCCTTTCACATAACGTCTTGTTTTGGCCTTAGTGGATATTGACGATCATCAGACGGGGGGAAATTGCGTTTCCCTACCATTGCTTTGCCTCCTGCTTCTGTCCCACAATAGGGACGAGCAGCTTCCTCTTTCTTCACACGGGGAAGAAAGAGGAAGCCAGCAATGACCTCGTGGCCCATTCAGTGGGTGTTTTTGTTGCGCAGCTTCTCCTGCACACAGCAGGAAATGGTGGCAAGTGTAGCCAAAAAAAATATGGATTTTCTGGGTCTTATTTTGTGATGGAAAAGAGAGCAGAAGGAGCAGGTGGCACGTAGGAGGATCGCTGCATCGTCAAAATGTCCCACAAAGAACTTTTGAGTGACCAGTTACAATAAAACACTCATGTGAAGAAGTTCATTATATTCCAGGGCAGGGTGCAAAACCTCAGCCCTGGAGGCTGGATCTGGCCCTTCGGGTGGCCAAATCCAGCTCTTGGAGGTTCCCCTAGAACCCTCATCCCCTGGTATCAGCCCATTTTGCCTGTCTTGCCCCTGCTGGAGGAATCTTCCTCTGAGGAGGAGCAAGAGCTCCCAGAGATGGACAGTGCCAAGGAGCCGCCCATATTGGGAGTTGATCATCATTAGTCCATCCTTGTGGGCGGAGGAGAGTTCTACCTCAGAGGCTGGGTGACCACCAAGCTCCCAAAGGTGTCGCTGCCTCAAGAGGCAGGCTGATAGGGCTGCTCTGAGAAGGACTGCGGAACAACACATCCCTCCCACATGTTTGATAATGACCAGGAAAGTACAAGGACGTGAGATGCTCTGCCTGCAGAGCGACAACTGAGATGCAGTGAGCGAACCTCTGGAGCTCCCGTAAGAATCTGAACAGCTTAGTTTCCCATGTCAATGTGGGTTGAGGGTGATATAGAGCGTGGCCAGGAAAGCAATAAGAAAAACAATAACATTGCAAAAGTCACTTTCTTCTTATGGTTTTACCGATGGAGGAGTTAAATCAATAATGCATTCGGAGTTGTCGTCTGAATATCATTTGTAAGTTAATGACTATTATTTTTAGTGACATTAATGCTTTTCTTTCTGTAACAATTGGATTAATTATATGCCCATTTAGAAAGAAGTGATTAAGACCATGCTGTTTTTTAATTGTTCTTTTGAAATATTCATATGACACATTACAGAATAATTTCGCGTGTGGTGTAACCCATAAGGTGTATTACGTATAAATGTTTACAGCATTCAGCTATAATTGTATGAATTTCTAACATTGATACAGTTTGGCAATTGATTCACAAGGTCCTCGTTTGTTTGTTCAGTTACAAAGCTGGACTCCTCAGGAGCAAGGCCTCCTCCTGAGTAGGATCCTTGCCAAAGGGCCTGCAATGCACTGCAACTTGTTTTTAAGGTGCCACAAGGCTCTTTGTTATTACCAACAAAATGGTAGGGCTTTACTGAGGGGGTGTGGGGCTGCTTTTCCCATCACTCCTTCTCACATCTTCTTTGGCCCTTAGCATGTCCTTGAGTAAGACCAGCCTTCAGGGAAGAGGAGGACGCATATTATTTTTCCATTGATAACTTGTCTTTCTCTCAGAAGCCTGCTCCTCAGACTCTGTCTGGCCTAAACAAACGTAATACTTAGAATCCTTTTACCTAGTATAGGGTGACCCTATAGAAAGGAGGACTGGGCTCCTGTATCTTTAACAGTTGCATAGAAAAGGGAATTTCAGCAGGGGTCATTGGTATGTATGCAGCACCTGGTGAAATTCCTTCTTTGTCCCGACAGTTAAAGCTGCAGAAGCTCTACTAGAGTGACCAGATACAAAAGAGGGCAGGGCTCCTGCAGCTTTAACTGTTGTGAAGAAGAGGGAATTTCACCAGGTGCTGCATGCCTACAAAGGACCCCTGCTCAAATTCCCTTTTCTATGCAACTGTTAAAGATACTGGAGCCCAGTCCTCCTTTCCATAGGGTCACCCTAACCTAGTAGCCCTTGTGTCCAATTTGCTATTTGCCTCGTGTTGCAACATTGGGAGCATTGTTGCTTCTTTTTTTAATAAAAGATATTATTTCCATTCTTGCCGAGGTGGGCAGGTCAAGGAGGATTGTCCAGGTCAATGCCTCCATCTCTGCCAACCCTTCATCCATCAACGTGATCCAGAAGAACTGCCAAAGGGATGGCAAAGAGTCCCTCTGCATCACAGCCAACATCTGCTTCAGAGCGTCTTCCCGCTCTCTGGGCCCGAGGGACAGTCACTTTAGTGAGTACCTCCAGGTGTTGGGAGGGGGGTTGGGCAAGACACCTTCAGGGATCCCCCTCCCTCCGTGAATCTCCCTTCTCACCCCCATTGACATCGGCTGGTCTCGCTCCTCCTCTGCTTTCTCCTCGGTGCTCCTCCTTGCTTGCTTGCAAAGCAGGGAGAGATCCAGTGAGCAAGTGGCCCATTTCGTCTCCTGCTCCTCCTCCTCGCCACCTTCGTTGCCTGGGCCAGAGTGACAGGCGGGGGAACAGGCAGGTTGCCATGGGGAAGAGGAGGAGCAGGTCCAGGGGGCTTTTGCTAGTGGGCCCCTGCTGGGGTGTGGGCCCTTGGCGACTGCCCAACCATGCCTACCCTCGATGCTGACTTTGAGCCTTGCCATTGGCTGTCTGTCAGTCACGTGATCTAACCCAACTCCACTCCCTAGGTATAAAATACAATGTCTCCCTGGATGACAGGAAGTTTGGCACCAGGGCAGTGTTCGATGGCAACTCCAAAAAGCTGCTTCAGAAGAGGATTCGAGCCACTGTGGGCCGGACGGCCTGCTCAACAGCCCGCTTCCACGTCATCGTGAGTGCCGTGCATGCCAGCTCTGGCTCTTGGACTGATAGAACGTGGCGGCTGTGGCCAGCCTTTTCCAGCTCCAGATGCAAAGCTGACACAGTGTGTGACCATGTTTCCACAGAACTCTCCCCGGGGAGATGAACTTGAGGGAGCTGCCGTATACTGAGTCCGTCTGTCAGTTTATCTAACCCAGTGGTTAGAGTGTTGGACGGGGACTTGGGAGATATGGGTCCTAGTTCCCACTTGGCCATGAAAGCTCCCTGGGTGATTTTGGGGAAGACCCCCTCTACAAGAATTCGGTTTGACACCTGGTTCTCCAATTATGCGCATCTTCTCGGAAGCAGTTTATGGTAAATGACTGTACGCGGGAGGTAATTGAGCGCACAACTAGTGGCCTTACTGGTTGTTTGAAATGCGCTTTAGTAGTAGTTAATGTGGAGAATCGCTTGTTTACATCGTCAAAATGCGCTTTAACGGACCGCAGCAAAATAAAACTCGCTATTTAACGCGCATTCGATAATGCGCATAATCGAATAGATAACGCGCCTCAACTCCCGATTTGCGCTCCGCTCATGTAGAGGTAAAAATTTTAATGAGACTTGAAAGAGCTTTAAACCTCTCTTGTAGAGGCAGCTGACGTCACAGACTCTCAGCTCAACTTACCTCACAGGGTTGTTGTGAGGATAAAACAGAGAGGAGGAGGACTATGTATACCGCATTGGGTTCCTTGGAGGAAAAAAGGCAAGATATAAATATAATCATCACCATCATCATTTTGGAAAATGCAGATCATAAAATATACTTGGGCCTAAAATATACTTGGGCAGAACCTTTCAACTGACCAGACATAACAGTTATAAACAAAAAAGAAAAACACACTTACCTCATCGACGTAGCAATACTTAATGATGAAAATGTTGTAGAAAAGGAAGAGGAAAAGAGATAAAAATAGACTATGGCAACAGTTTTTCTGTTAGTCACATCAGTCACCAGCATCACATCAAGGTTTTTTTTTTACAGAAAACCTTCAGAAACTGGGCATACCGAAACCAACATCCAGAAAGCAGTCATAATTAAAAGATGCTCAATAGTCAAGAAGTTTCTGAATCAGTGAAGGACAGCATAAACTGGCAAAACCCATCATGTCCATCTAGAAAAACCGCCACGAGTGAGAAAAGAGAGATTATTATTATTAATAATAATAAGAATAAATAAGCCAGTAATGTCTGTGCTGAGTGAAACCCCAACCAAGGTGCAGCTTGCCCTCAATGACACCATATTGGGATGGCCAAGCACTGTGCTAATGGAAATGTCTGCTGTTATTCCTGATCATACCGTTCACTCTCCCAGTTGGAAGTGGGAGCAGTGCACAAGGGAATATCCACTCCCCCCCCCCTCTGATCAGTGGGGATTCCTCTCCCAGGGGGAAGGCTTTGGGGGAGGAAGCAGGGCCAGGGAGTGAGCCTCCACAGGCCGGGCGGTAACCTCCATGGGCTGGATGAGGCCTACAAGCCAGGCGTGACACATCCCTGACGCACACTGACTGGCAACGGTTGTGATGGGTCTCTACCTGTAGATGCTGCTGGAGGTTGGGCCTGGGGCCGTCTGCAGGCAAAGCCTGGGCTCTACCACTGAGCTATGGCCTTGTCCTAGAGAAAAAAAGTGGGGCAGGTAAAAGTCCAGTCCCCATGGTTCTGAATGCACGGTTGTTTTAGAGAGGAACCCGGGGAAGGGCGTTACACAGAGGCGGACCAGTGGACATTGGTGGCCCCGATGTCAGGGGGGCGGTGAATCCGCTCCAGGGTTCAGGCAGAACCAGGCAAGAGTGCAGGAGAGCTCCTTTAGAGTTCTGCCTGAACCCCGGAGCGGATTCACCGCTCCACTGACATTGGAGCCACCAAACTCCACTGAGTCAACCCCTTGGTTCATCTCGCCAGTGCAATCGACTCTGACTAGTTTGTTGGGGTTTCAGAGAGGTGTCCCTGGAGTTGCTCCTGGAAATTTAAGAGCTGTGTCAAAGGCAGCGTTGCTCATTCCGTGTGGTGCCCCGTCACTTCCTGCACTCTGCTCTCTTTCCCAGTCCCTGATCCATCTCTGGCCCTGTTTTCTTTCTTCTCCAAATGTTATTAGTCTGGCCTATTTCTCTCCTTCATCCAAGGAGCTCAGGGCGGTGTACGTGGGCTGCTCTCCCCCATTTTAGCCTCGCGTGGGAACATCTCATCAGATCTCCTCTCCAGAGGCAATACCCAATTCATCTCTCCCATGCAGGACACCTCAGATTACCTGCGGCCCGTGGTAGTCATGGTGAAGTTTGCACTGAATGATGCAGAGCCTGGCCCCGTGCTGGACGAGAAATCTCCCACCGCTGTGAAGAAACTGGTAAGCAAACGCTCAAGTCACATACCTACCTTTCCCAACGATTCATACTAAGGCCATTCTGCACATCACACAGCAGCACGCCTGGGTGCATGGCAGGGGAGTTGCTAGGGCTGGGCCCATGGGGCCTGAGCCCTGGATCTATTTCCCGGTGCCCCGGATCTATTCCACAAAGCCCTGAGTGTTCGTTGGTGCCAATAGAAGGTTCCATTCTCTGCTTAATTGTCATGAAGGGGCCAAGTTTCAAGGTGGAGTGAAGGGTTAACTCTCCCCTACATCCTGCAACACTCCTCCATATCCCCCTGTATGGCAAAGCAACTGAGGGAGAAAAAAATCATTGGTTTGGGATGATCTGGGTCAGGGGACAAATTGATCGAAGAATTTAATTTGAGGAAATTGGGATGAGATGTTAATTTGCTGGCTTTGCCTCCTGTGGAATTTAAATAATTCCTAGTGATTACTTCTACATTTGCATAAATAACATATGCAGATTTTTATGCAGATATTTGTCATGTGGGCCTGAGCCCCAGATTTTTTCAATATCTAGCAATACCCCTGGTGTGTGACACCCATTGTACACTCAGGCAGAGGTGCAGCTAGGTAGTTTCAGACTCTGGACCTAATTTCCTTATGCAATATCCTTTTCTGTGGCCCAGAGAGCTTCAGCTATGTGGCGGTATAAAAATGTAAATAATAATAATAATATGTATGACATAGTTGTGAAGCACACAACTAATATCCCGAATAGGCTTGTGGCGTTGGTTGACAGGGACAATGGTTCCTGGCTTTTGGGTTACGTTGACTATTTTATTTTGCATGGCTGGGGCACTTGGGCATAAAGGTGAGCATGAAATATTTAATCACAATGATCAAACATAACACAATAATCTCTTTGCTTTGCTTTACATTTATAAACTTTGCTCATGGACTCTGACATGACTTGCAGGACCTAAGATGCTGCATCAAAGTGGAAAGGTTTTGCAAGACCTTAGCTGCTTTGCAAATTAAGGTTGGTTTTGCAACATCTGAGCTGCTAGACTGCTGTGATCAGCTCAAAGGACTTGTGAGCAGCAGACATTGTAGGAAATGCCTCCCTTGGGTTTATTTATTTGGAATATTTTTGGATTGCCCCTCCACTCAATGAGCACCTGAAGTGATGTGCAATAATATTTGCAAACAGAGGGCTTGAAGGGACACCAGATCTCCACTTTTGAATTGCCTAAAATTGACAGGATGTGTCTTTAAAAGACTTTGAGGTCATCAACCTCTTCCTATCCTCTTCCCCCCATAGATAAGGGTGGGTGTACAATGTATTTTTTCTTCTTTTTTAAAGCAATCCAAATTCTGTGTCAAAGCTAAATTCTGCAACGTGAATAAAATATTCAAGCTGGACAAATTTGCAACAATTCAACTTATTACGCCCTGAGTGCTGTTTTGGGGAGGAAAGCAGAATATAAGTTTAATAACGAAATATTTTTGTAAGCAGTTTCCACTGTTTTGCGTAACTTATACTGGCTTTGCTAGCTATGAGGAAAAGAAAGCATTTGCGTAGATGCTGAAGCCTCACTCCTAATTAAGCTGTTCCTCACGTATCAGCAGGTACTACTTACACATATTTTTTTCCAGTAGAAGGAACAGAAATAGATATAGATATAAAACAAAAAGAAGAAGAAGAAAGCTGAGATTGTGGAAAAGTTGGATTTTGCACCCAATTCCAGCTCCTGCAAGGGGGCGGGTTGCATCCTATGGAAACATCCATCTGGTTGCTTGCTTTCTAGATTCCCTTCTTCAAGGACTGCGGTGAGGACGATGAGTGTATAACGGATCTGGTGTTGCAAGCTCGGATGGATATCACCGGAACCAGGTGAGAGTCTGTTTCAAAATCCTCTGGCTCAGGAGCAAATGAATGCTCTGCTTAAATTCCCCTCCACTCCCCCCCCCCCGCACCTGTTCAATTTGGCAGAAAAGAAATTACTTTCAAAAATAATTTCAAAGTCGGGGAAAAATCTGGCAACATTCCTGTGGGTGGGATGTGGGGTTCTTGTGCTTACCTTAGTTACGAGATGGCAGGAGGATGTGTGTGAATGTCTTGTTTTTCATTGTGCAATCATTTCTCCGGCACCTGGACTGCAACCTCCCATGCTTCAACGAAAGGCCAGGGTGAGTCGTTATGAAGTAACCTTCTCCCGCAGGTCTTTTTCAGAAGCCCAAGCAAGCCAGGAAAGTAGCAGAGGGGAGGGTAAGATGTGTAGTAGAAAGAAAAGCACACAACATCCTCAGCTACCTTGAAGCAATAAAATAAACTCAAAACGACCATCCAAATAATTTTTTTTAAAAAGAAAAATCTAAAGTACTCTGAGAATGAGGCAGAAAATGGGAAGCCCCTTTCACAGGAGAAGAAAACTTCCAGAAAAAATTGAGGACAGATTTCTGCACAACACTAGGAGGAATCCAGACACCTAGGTCAAGAACTGTTGTCTGAGGAAGTCAGGATGTGTGTACCTGGTGTCTCAGAAACCCTGTTCAGGACTTCTTGGAAGTGCATACAGATGTACACAACTTGAAATGTGTGTCTACTTTGATCAGACATCCAACCTTCTCTCCCAGATCGACCTGTGTTTGGAGCAGAAGCCAACTGTACATATCACCAGTTTCGTCACTAATCCATCTCTCCTCTCCTACCACTCAAAGATTAAGGGAAGACATAATGGCGGTCTTCAAATGTCTGAAAGGCTGTGATGCAAAAGATGGAGCAAACGTGATCTCTGTTGCTCCCAAGAGCAAGGCGAGAACCAAAGGGTGGAAACTGCAGGGAAGCAGATGTTGGCTAAACATTAGGAGAAATTTTCTAGCCGTGAGAGCTGTTCAGCAGTGGAACAGACTGCCTCAGGAGATGATGGGATCTCCCTTGCTGGACGGCCACTTGTCAGGGATACTATAGGTCTGCCTGCATTGAGCAGGGGGGTGGAGTAGATGATCTCCAGGCTCTCTACGATTCTATAATAATAATGCACAGAGGTTGTGCGCAGAGGCGTGTGCAAGGGGTGTGCTGGATTGAAGGGGCCACTGAGTAGGGATCCAGAGGGGGATCCAGATGCAGTGGGAATGGTCCTCTGGCTGCCCTCAAGCTGCCCCTTTGCTGCCCCTCCCCCAACAGTGTGCTGTTGCTCCTGGCAGCAGGAGCGAAAAGGAATTGCTCTGCCGGGAGCCTCTCTGCTGGGAGCCATGCTTCAAAGAGGTCACGAGGATGGCCCCTGAAGGCTAATATGGCCTCATAAGCCCCTCCTCCAGCCAGTGTCACCACAAAGCCTCACCAATGCTGGGACTTGAGGAGCATCTCCTCATTCTCCCCCCCCCCCCACCTGTATTGACCCTCCCTCAGTCAGGCGAGTCGAACGTGGAGCATCAGTGTCTACAATGTTTAATAAATTAAGGAATAAAAATAATGTCCTGCATGATTGAGTATTCAATCAATGGTCACCTTTTAAAAGAAAATCCCTGGGTGTACACCCTCATGAAATGTGCAGCGCATGCCTGTGGTTGTGCAGTTAGCTGGGAAGCATCCAGGCAATTGAGCCAGGTTGGGAATCTTGCCAGGAAGGTGAACTACTTTCTCTGCAAGCCAAGCTACCTTATCTCTTCTCCTCATTCCAGGCAGAAGCCTCACGTGATCCGCAAAGGGAAGCGGAAGGTTGTGGTGGATGTCCTCCTGGAGAACAAGAACGAGAATGCCTACAACACCAGCCTCGGGCTCTGGTTTTCCAGGAACCTCCACTTCTCCAGCCTGGTGCTCAAGGTACGGCTGCCGATTTTGCTGTGGTTAAGAGGAATGGGCTGGAGGGAGAATGGCTACATAACCATGGTTCAAACACATTCACCAACCATTTGCTGCAAAGGGTTAGCAACCTAACCATGGCTCAGCGTATTGTCTGAACAGGCCCTATATTTTATGGCTCTTCTTTGAGTGTCTCCTAGAAGCTGGAAGGTAAACTCCTAGGTTCTCTGCAAAATAATTCTGCATGATAGGTGTATATTTAAGTTCCATTTAAGTCACAACTTTTCCAACAATGACCCTATCCAAACTCTTTTGTTTCCTTCTTTCTCCATGTGGTGCAGCGGCATCTTCTTTCACAATCACAAGTGTAGATGATTTGCAGAGATTTGCATCACATCAGGAATGCTCTTTCTCAGGTCTTTCCATTCTTCCACAGGGAGAAAACCCAGTGAAAATAGAATGCACCAGCCCATCCGCTCAAACCCGTGCATGCAGTGTGGGCTACCCTGTCTTCAAGTCCTTGGCAAAGGTGAGAGAGACCCTCTTACAATGGGGTTGGTTGGTTGGTTGGTTGGTTGGTTAGTTGGAAAACTTTCTAGGTGAATATTAGGGATGTGTATCGTATCGTTAAAATATACGATAATTATATGATATGCTCTCTATCGTGTCTCCATTTAACGAAAACGATATGATAGGAAATCATAGGAAATCCAACGATAATTATCGGAAACAATAGAAAGCCCAACGATAAGTATCGTATTTTATCGTTTTATCGGAAGGCGCTTTCTCTTTTGCCACCATATGGATGGAGCTAGAAGGTGGGGTGTGCTTGATGAGACTGACAGTTTCAGTGACCAATCATGCAGTAAGGATCCCAGCAGGAGCCAATCACAATGTTGGAGGAAGGCTAAGGATATCCCCACATAAAATCCCCACACTTGGTGTTCCAGCTCTGTTGGGAGTTAGGCATTGAGGGGAGAAGGGTGGATTTGTTGGAGCTCTGTCCTGGCTCCTGGGTCTTATAGTTACGTCTTGGTGGTGAATTGTTGGAGATTCATTGTAATAATCTCTTACATCTTTGTGTCTCAGGTTCGTTTGGCTGTGCGTTGCTGCCTGTGTATTTGAGACTTTGAGTTATAATTTTTATTTTTATACGTTTTCTGGTTGGATTGATTTGAAGGGTTAGGTTAGCATGAGTGGGGGTACTGTGACTGAGGGAGGGTGTTTTGTCCTCTGCCCTGTTTAACTTTCTTAAAAAAAACAGAAATATTATATTTTAAAAAATTATATTTATCTCCCTCTGTCTCTCTGGGTGTGTGTGTTTGCTTGATTGATTGTGAATGTGCTGCTGTGTCTAGCCTGCTACACAGGATCTGTGTGGTCAAAGCAGCACACAAAGTCACAAACTGTGGGCAAGCATATATTTGTTGCAATCATTTTGTACTTTGTAGCAGTATGAAACGTGGCTCTAAGACGCGCCTTGGGCGAGGTGGCTCTGGGTCTAGGAGAGATGCTGTTGCTGCTGGGACAGTTCTGGGGTGGCTGTCTCTCCCTCTCACATATTTTATTTCTTTATTAAAGACACCGCTCCATTCAATGTATCCAGTCTGGAGGGACTGCTTTAGTGGGCCTTGAGAGAGATTCCTGTATTATTATTTTTTTGTCAGTACATCCCCTGGGTCTGCTCCTCGTGGAGTCCGTTAGTGAGGGACTGCAGAAGCATCCCCCCACGCATTTTTTTTTTCAGACTCTGGTCCAGGCAGTGTGCCTATGCTTGCCCAGAAGGGGACTTTTATTATTAATTTGCCAATGTGCCAACCCAGAGGGGGACTCATATTAAGTTGCAAATGTGCCTGCCTACCTCAACCCAGAAGGGGACTTTTAATTGCCACTGCTCCAGCCAATGTGCACAGCTCTGGCATAAAGAAATGCCAACCTGCCTGCACGGGGATGGCGGGCAGACTGGGTCATTTTCCAAGCACGATGTGGTCTAGGCGGTGTGTGAGGGTTGTTTTGATAGGATCCGCAGTTGTCAAAGCAATATATATATATATATATATATATGTGCTTCTGCTAGGATACTCCAAGTTTCCTCGCTTCCTGCTCGGTATGTCCTGGCCCAATGAAGCCCTGCCTGCTAAGGCTATACATGTAACGCCTGTGCCATTCCCCTACCCCCCAATCCTTGTTGTTGTACTTAGACATGCGTGGCCTAATCTTGATACAAGGCAGCAGTTCTGCTACTGCGGTGGAATGCGGCCGTCGACTCACTGTGCCACTCAAAGGCACTAGTGGGATCCTCCAGGTTTCCTCACTTCCTGCTGGGTATCTCCTGGCCCAATGAGGCCCTGCCTGGGTAAGGCTGGCTAAAATAAAGAACTGAAATAATAATAATATAATAATAATAATAATAATAATAATAATAATAATAATAATAATTTATTTCTTACCCGCCTCTCCGTCTGGATCGAGGCGGGGAACAACAACATGATAAAATACATAAAACTGATTAAAACATGACACATATTATTAAAACTGCATAAAAATCCTAAAACATCCTAAAAACATCCCGTGCTATTCCTCTACCCCTCAATCCTTTTAATTTGTAGACATGCGTGGCCTAATCAATGAGACAAGGCAGCAGCAGTTCACCATCTTCTGATTGACACATTTTACTTTTATGACTGCATGTGGAAGGCACTGACAGTGCCTAGGTTTATCCACAGCTTTGGAAAGTTCATTGTATTCCATCCAGGAACGCATCCGCTCGCTCTCACTGTGCCACGCACGCACGCATAGGCGTATTCCTTCCGGTCCAGCCAAAGAGCCAACCTCTATCCTGAACGTGACTTTTCATTTATTTGCCAAAGAGCCAACCTCTATCCTGAACGTGACTTTTCATTTATTTGCCAAAGAGCCAACCTCTATCCTGAACGTGACTTTTCATTTATTTGCCAAAGAGCCAACCTCTATCCTGAACATGACTTTTTATTTGCCTTTGCTCCAGCCAATGTGCACAGCTCTGGCATGAAGAAATGCCAACCTGCCTGCACGGGGTGGCGGGCAGACTGGGTAATTTTTCAAGCACGATGAGGTCAAGGCGGTGTGTGAGGGTTGTTTTGATAGGATCCGCAGTTGTCAAAGCAGCATATGTATATGTTTCTGCTGGGATCCTCCAGGTTGCCCACTGCAGGGGTATCTCCTGGCCCAATGAGGCCCTGCCAGGCTACGGCTGGCTAAAATAACTGTAACACCCATGCTATTTCCCTACCCATCAATCCTTTCATTATTTCCTTTGACATGCGTGGCCTAATCAATGAGACAAGGCAGCAGCAGTTCACCATCTTCTGATTAACACATTTTTCTTTTATGACTGCATGTGGAAGGCATTGCCTACTAGGTTTATCCATAGGTTTGGAAAGTTCATTGTATTCATATAATACCTATAAGTCTCAGCAGCAGCAGCATTACTAGAAACAGTGCATGTTTTTGAGAACTTACTTCTGAGTAACGCTTGCAGCTGTGCATCTGAAATTGGGCACAGATGAGTCCCCTCAAGGCCATCTGTGAGATGCCCATGACATGAGTACTGGACATGGACGACGTCTCTTGAAAAAGGACCACATTTCAGCCACCTGAAACAGTGTATTTGAAAACTTACTTCTGAGTAATGCTTGCACCTATTGTTCTGTAATTTGGCACACATGACTAGCAACACTCAATCTGCACTGTGACGAAGTTTCAAACCTGTAACTTGGAAAATTAAGAAGTTTTAGGCCTTTCTCTGACTCAAAAATCAACTATAGGGCAAAATGGAGAAACAATATAATATCAGATTTCTGATAATTATCGGAAATACAATACAATACAGACCACCTATGATGTTATCGGAGACGATAATTTTTTTGGTCCGAAATTCCAATAACGATACGATACGATAATTTCGGGTGTGCACATCTCTAGTGAATATTGGTGCCAATTAAGTTTCCCCATCTTTTTTTAGATTCTGCACTTTGTGTGTGTGTGTGTTAAAGAATGGAAGCATTTGGTGGGAAGGTTTAAACCTCTCTAGGGTGGCCATATAGAAAGGAGGATATGTGTGTAGCACCTGGTGAAATCCCCTCTTCATCACAACAGCTAAAGCTGCAGGAGCCCTGCCCTCTAACCAGATACAAAAGGGGACGAGGGCTCCTGCAGCTTTAACTGATACCTACTGAAATTCCCTTTTCAATGCCACTGTTAAAGATACAGGAGCCCTGTCCTCCTTTTCTTACGGTCACCCTAAACCTCCCCCATCCACATGCAGTCGTTCCAATCCAGATTGGGGCCCATGTCCTTACACAAAAGTAAATAAAAGAGCGAGTCGGCTGCACACTATGCTTTGAACGTAGTTTAGTGCTATGGGGCTTTTTAGTTCAGGGGGGAAAAGCGCTAAAGGAGGATATAGTCGAGATTCCTAAAATTATGGACGGTGTGGGGGAAGCAGATCTAGAGGCCTGTTTCTGCCGTCTGCTATAATAATAGAATGTGACGTCACCCAGTGAAGTTCTTGGGTTCAGGACAGGGGTGGACCCACATTAATAATTTGTGAACTTCATTGCCACGAGAGGTGGCAATCAGTGGCCGCTCTCCTGCGACGCTTTAAAGCAATGGTGCCCAATCTTCCTGTCCAAAGGCCCCAATCCAGATACGTCTGGCAAACAAGAAGAGAAGGCCCTGTACACGTTGGCTGCTTAAGAAACGGGGTGCTGGATGGGTGTGGGTCTTGGTAGACAAGGCAGTCCTAATGTCGGATTTGGGGAAAACGTGGCTGCTTCCAGCCCCAAGAGTCCCTTTCCTGCCTCTTTATATAAGCTTGTAGTTCTCCTTCAAGATCCTGTCCTCAGCATCTCCCTACGTGGACGTCTCAGCACTTTTCCCCACACCCCAGTGTGGGATACCTCAAGGCATTGTCATCTATGATCAATGACCAACTCTTTTTCCTTTTCAGCCTCATTGAGTGCTATTGTTGGTGGTAAGGGGGGTGTCAATCTAATCCAGGGATGAATAAGACTCCCTTTTTTTTTCTTTACCAGGTGGCCTTTGCCCTTGAGTTTGAATTCAGCTGCTCCTCCCTCCTGAATAGAGCCCAGGTGAAGCTCACAGCCAGCAGGTGAGAACTGGGGGGTGGGGTGGGTAGAACCCCTGCTTTGAATGCAGAAGGTCCCATGTCCGATCCCCAGCTTCTCCAGGTAAGGGTAGGAAAGAACCCCTGAAGCGTCAGTGTCAACTAGGGTGACCCTGTGGAAAGGAGGACCGGGCTCCTGTATCTTTAACAGTTGTATAGAAAAGGGAATTTCAGCAGGGGCCATTCATACGCATGCAGCACTTGGTGAAATCCCCTCTTCATCACAACAGCTAAAGCTGCAGGAGCCCTGCCTAGCATGACCAGATACAAAAGACAGCAGTCAGGACAAGAAGAGCACTATTTCAAGGAGGTCTGTTTAGTTGCCAACTGATATCGCATTTAAATGGATTGGCATTAAGGAGTATTCCATTAAGGAGAATCAATTTCCCATTTAGGAAGTGCATGGTCCCCTACAGATGTGAGAGTATGTGTGTGTGTGTGTGTGTGTATATATATATATATATATATATATATATATATATACACATACACACACACACACACACACACACACATATATATGGTGCAGTTGAAAATTCTTTTGTATTGCAAACGTTTTGCTACTGATGAAGTTTAATCAGAAACGGAGTATACATTCTCGAGGCACCGTTTATTTATTGTCAATTTATTAGTATCTGTATCACAAACAACTGTCTGTATGATTTGAATAACAGCAATTGTGTGTTTGTTACAAATTGATTATCAACAAGTGTATATATATGATTTAAATATCAGCCTCTGTATGTTTAAGATCTGGTTGCTGTGTTTGATTATAAACATGAGCTCGATTTGCAAATTTCATTGAAGGATTAAGTATTCTATTACTATTGTACTTTAAGTTGGTATTTGCAGTTAACACAGTTATCTTTTTGCAGAGCCTGTCAACCATTTGCTATTCATTAGGTCCCCTTTTTTCATATCAGTTCTATTGTGAGGGTCCCTCCCTTCTCTTTGTTGTTTGTACAGAAACTCTGTCTTGACTTGGGACCATAAAGATACTTTTTACAAATAAAAATGGCCCCACCCCAGTAATGAGATGCACTAAATGAATAAATCCTCTCTTCCACTTCATCTAAGCATCCCATTCCTTTCCTGTCCTGCAGCGATAGCCACGAATTGAATGAGACGCTGAGCGACAACACTGTGCAACCGCTGGCCTATGTCCGTTATGAGCCCGACCTTTTCTTGACCAGGTGAGGCCTCACGTGCAGAGGGAGCTTCTCAGCACCTTGCGTGCTGGCCCAGGTAGCTGGCAGGAGGAGTTGGCTTCCCTGTGGGGGGAGAGCATGCCCCACCCTGAACCAAGGCTACAGAGACAGGAGTCCTTTACAGGGGAAAAGGATACAGAAGATGGGGAGCAGGTGTCACAGCGAGGGGTGAATAAAATATGATCACTTTGCTAATTCAATCTGATTTGTTTTTGGAATGGATACAGGGGCTCAGACAGAAACAGAGTGGCCTGTTGGCAGGATGAGGTAGTGGTCATTAAAGGCTCACAAATGGTCATAATAATTCCATCACGGGGACTTTTCTACATGAGGGATTTATTAGACGCTCGTAATTGCTCACTCAATGAAGTTAGTGGGTCCTTTACACGACATCATCAACCTCCAGGTGCTTCTCCCCCTTTATTCCTCTTTCAAAAGAATTGGGGATAATGCAAAAAAGGACGTTATACTGATCTATCGGCTGTGTGAAATGACGGTGTAGTGCTATAATGTGCTGGAACAATGCTGCCATCTAGTGTCTGTAAAGTGAAACACACAGAAACATGTAGAACTTGCCAAAGAAGGACTTTCCTCGATCCAACCCACATGTCCACCATGTAAAGGAGCCCATTGTAGTCCCGCAAAGAAACAGAAACCAGAAAGTTGTGTTAAGGAAGTGTTCTTTTGCTTAATGTAGAGAAGCTTTGGGAGAAAGGGGACAGGATGTCTGTTGCCTGGATTGTCTTCCTCAGATGACAAAACATCTTGGGTTCTCACACTGTCTCCATTGAGCAAGCAACTAGTCTTTTTGCAAGGGTTGCCATGGAGCAATGGAAAATACGGCCTGCCTGGTAGGACCCTTAGAGCTGACTTGACTTATCTTCTGTCGTTTCTCTCCCCCAGCGAGTCTACACTGAACCGCTACGAAGTGCATCCCGTCGGGACATTTCCAGATGGTATGAGCCCCGAGTTCAAGACTACCATCAAGGTAATTGGGGGGGGCATGGAGGGAAGCAGTCGCCCAGGGAAGGACTCCCATCTTTCATATTATAAAGACAGGAGGCCAAACGGTCAACCTTCATCTGTATCATTTCAGATGGCAGGTGGGGGGAATGCGCCTTTGTACACCCCACCCCCCCCAAGTCCGTCTACGCTAGGATGTCAGGGAGAAAGTCCTGGCCTTATTTCAGATGGCAGATGGGGGTTCACATGATTGCATGCTTCTCCATACAAAAAACATTAATAATAAAAAAAGTCCCTACAGCCAGAAAACTAACATTTCTGAAGAGAAGGCTGGCCCCCTGACATGTTAATCTTCTGTATGCCGGGATTTTATTTATTTATTTATTTTTACAAGGAGGAGAATTCCATCACATCAGCTCCCTCCTACAGTGTGATAAGGATACAAGCTTGCTGTGTCATTGAGAACACTAAGGGCACATTCTTATGCATGTTTAGACAGGACAAAGTCCTACAACTCCCAGCATTCCCCAGGCAGCTGGAATGACACACTTTCCCCTTTAAGGCCACCATTAGCATGGCAGGGGAATGGTGTCCTTTCCAGAGGCCCTGGAAAGCGCACTTTCCCACCGCCCACCCTGGGTGTCCTCTTTTTTTTGTTTCCCAAGTATGCTCACCCTAGTAATTATTCGCCAATAATTGTTTCCTATATTTGTCTTTCCTCTTCCCTCCTCTTCCCTTTTTCCTCTTGTATCCTGTCTTTTTAGACCGTAAACCTGTAGGTGGTCTGTCTTGCATTTCTCAAAGCTGCTTTGGGGGCCGTTTTGGTGAAAGGGTGACATAAAAAAGGCTGAAAATAAATGAATAAGGCAAACCATTCTTACAGGCTTGACCATTTTGGTGTATATCTCCTGCAAAATCAGATTTTTTTAAAAAAATGGCGCTTCTGCATGATTTTTCAGGTTTCTGCCTCATTTATTGAGCACATGACCCTTCTTCCTTTAGGTGCAAAACCTCGGTTGCTTCACAGTGGGGAACCTCTCTCTCCTCATGGATCTCCCTGCCACAGCCTATCAGAACAGTGAATTTCTCACCGTCACGCGCATCATTGCAGATAACGTGAGTGGCTCAGCCTCCATCCACATGAATGTTGTGACCCTGCCCATCCCCAAGATAATCCAAAGTGCCCAGATTCCTATCTTTCATTTAAAAAACAAAAGTCTTGCGATACAAGGTGAAATGTGCAGGCTTCTCTCCTGCCCAACCGCTTTGTGAGAAACCAGCATGCTCCCACCTTTCCATGTTTTCAGCCAATGGATGAAGTAACGGACTATGACAGACATACCCTTTGTCTGAAGAAGGAACTCTTTTGGTTCCTTTTAAGGCCATTTGTTTTCACCTTCCCCGGCAGAGAAATCAGTGCGGCCCCGTAGAAAACAATCCAGAAATCCAGGATTTTCATGCAGCTGAGATTGGGCAGCAGCGTATATTGAGCTAAAAACGGAAGGGAGTAGCAAAGATAGGAGTCCATGAGCTTTCTAATGGAGACTTGGGGGGTGGGAATAATTTTTGTAAGGGTTCGTAAACATTAAAAACTGATCAATGTTGTTGTTATACTCTTATTACGTGGGGGTGCAGATGTAGCGGAGGGCGCATGGGCCACGACAGCCCTGCAGGATGGTTTTCCGCCCGTTTTGCTAGAGGGGGTGGAATTACAGTAAGCGTATAGCAACCCTGCAGTGTGGTTCACTGTTGTTACCTAATTTCATGGCATGTTGGGTTCTTGTTAATTCTTAGGTCAAGGTAGTAGCTGGGGGGTTCTGAAACTGATGGCGGCAGCAGTGCAATTAATTTAGGGTGAGTGGGTAAGGAAGCCAGGGTAAGCAGCGAGCCTTCCCCAACCTGGTGCCTTCCAGGTGTGGGTTGGATTAGAGCTTACTTCACCCTCAGCCAATATGGCCCAATGGTTGAGCAAGTTTTAAGAGAGAAAGACCCAAGAGCAGGTGCAACACCAGGAGGCCGCATAAGAATACGGGAACGGAAAGCCATCGGCTCCTGTTCCAGGTGGAGGCTTTTGCAGGCCATTGTGTCTGCTGATGCCTGGATTCAGATATCGGTGTCTTCTTTTCCCAATGCTAAGGTGACCTGCAGCTTGCAAAATCTGACTGAGACAATGCGAAGGACAGCTGGGGACATGATCCCTGTTCACCCAGAAGATCTTGGGCACACAGAGAAATTGGTGAGGCAAACAGAGGACTTCCCATCTCCTCTCATCCTCAAATCATAGGATCGTAGAGTCGGAAGGGTCCGATAAGGCCATCTAGTCCACCCCTCTGATCAATGCAGGAATCCACCTTAAAGCATCCTTGACAGAAGGTGGCTGTCCTGCTGCCTCTTGAATGCCTCTAATATGGGAGAGCCCACCACCTCCCTAGGTCATGGTTTCCATTGTCGTACTGCTGTAACAGTCAGGAAGGTTGATAGAGAATATAGCTGCAAGAGGTAGGATAGGGCTGGCAAAAGGTACGGCCAGCAGATGATATAATCATACAATCATAGAAAGGTAGAGTTGGAAGGGGCCTACAAGGCCATCGAGTCCAACCCCCTGCTCAATACAGGAATCCACCTTAAAGCATCCCTGACAGATGGCTGTCCATCTGCCTCTTGAAGGCCTCTAGCGTGGGAGAAGCCACAACCTCCTTAGGTCATGGGTTCCATTGTCATACTGCTCTAACAGTCAGTAACCTGTCTTCCTGTAACTTGAGCCCATGATTCCTCCTCCTCCTCCTCCTCCTCCTCCTCCTCCTCCTCCTCTCTTCACTGCTCGAGAGCTCAGGGTGCTTCAGGTTTGGCCGGTTTTCAGCTGCCAGCACTTGACTGCACATGAAAGGATCTATTAGTGGTTAGATGCTGTCAATTCAGTGCCTAGTGCAGAAGTCCCTCCTCTGCCCCTTTTTAGGAAGAACAGGTGTTGCAGCTGTGATCACAGGCTTGAAAGTGAAGGCAGCAATGCCTGCTGATGGCTTAGAACCCAGAGGGGAGAAAAGCATTGGTGGCCTGGGGCAGGGCGTTTCAGGTGACAGACACTGGGGGGGGAGGTAAGGGAGACACTTCAAGGCAAATGTAGCCACGTTGGAGGAGGTGTGGCAAACACCTAGGACTCTGGCTACACCTTGACTTGGCCTTGGGTGGGATGGGCAGCCAGGTTTCCTGGCCCATGGGTGAAGACCAACTTCTGTCTTCCCTGGCAGAACTGCACCAATACCAGGTGCCAAGCAGTGAGGTGCGAACTGTCGCATCTCGAGAGGAGCTCCGAAGTTTCCGTCCACTTGCTGAGAGCGGTTCGCAATGAGTTCTTCAGGAGGGTAAGTTTGGGCATCGTCCTGCCTCTCTTGGCATGGAAAAGGGAGACGTTTCACTTCTTCTCGCTGTGTCCATTGCTGCAGCTGAGATACCTCTCTTTCTAAATGGAGCGTGACCATCTTGGTCACTGTCGAGAAAAGACAAGGGGAGGAATTAGGAACATCGGAAGCTGCCTTATCCTGGGCCTGTTCAGACAACACGCAAAGCCACAGTTAGGCCGCTAACCTTTTTGTAGCCAGTGGTTAGTGAGCGCGTTTAAATCGTGGTTATGTAGCCACCATGGTTAGGAATGGTTCACATGACACTCTAAGCCTTAATGTTTAGCTCAAAATGCTTAGCCACTGTGGCTTTGCGTGCCATCTGAACAGGGTCACTGAGTCAGACCCTTGGTCCATCTAACGCAGTATTGTCGATATGGACTGGCAGCAGCAGCAGCTCTCCAGGGTTTCAGGCAGGAATATTTCCAGCCCTACCTGGAGATGCTGCAGTTCAAACCAGGGACAAAAGGATACTGCTGCAGAGGCAGAACTTACTTATGAGCTGTTAGTAACTTCTCCAGCCTTGCAGGTCTGCCCTGCCGGGCTCCTCTGGAAATGTGCCCTGGGAAGTCTTAAGATCCCTTGCATCTTTTCATTCCCCCACCCCCTTTCTCTCCATTTCATGGACAAAGGCCAACTTCAAGACCGTGAAGATCATCAGCCGGTTCACGCTGAGCACTCACGAAGAGGACAGCCTCCTTCTCCTGCCAAAGGCCGGTCATCAGCGGGAGGTAAGAGGGCCGGAAAGACAGGAACGGTTGCCTTACTGTGTCTTGGTGTTTGGGGCTGCGTCTCCTCTGTCTTGCAAAGAAAAACCCACACCAGGAAAAACTCCATCCTGCCATCCTATGCATGTTTAGGGGAGAAAAAAATCCCTACAACTCACAGCATGCTAGCTGGGGAATGCTGGAACTGCAGGGCTTTTTTCCCTATCTAAACGTACACAGGGTTGCATCCTCTTATGCAAAGTTTCAACAACTGTGCAAACTTTCTCTTATTTTGCATTTTCTGCTTTTGCTGGACAGAGTGATGGCCAGGAAATGTAAACAGAGCACAGAAGTCCTGCTCCTAAACACACCGGACTAGATGTGATGTGAATTGCATAATTGGGCTTCGTTTTTTCTTCACTACGTAGTTGTGGGTGGGGGGAGAAATCGGGTCAGGACTGCAATAGGGGCAGAGGGTTAAAGCCCCTCCCCTCCAAAGGGGTTTCAGACCCTTACAGCTGCTCTTGAGTAAAGACAAAACAAGCACAACATCATGGTGGGCTCAGTCCTGAAGTTACCCTGTCTGGCTACTGCAATCTCGCCATCTATTGCTCATCCGCTTCCGAATATTTCTTGACCATCATAAGAGCTAGAAACCTATATTTTTAAATGGAAGCTGAAAACTTCCAGAGGCTTCAAACACTGCATTCCGCGGCTTCACGGCCCACCCCGACCATGCAGAATTAGCATCACAGGAAACAGGCTGCAGATTTATTTTATTTAGGTTTCCAAATCCGCTTTGCGTCCTTTTTGTTCTCTTCCCTAAGAACTGCTCAGTTTGGCAGGTATAACCCCAAGTCATGACAGGCTACACAGGGAGCCCACAGTGTGATGTGGCTGCAAAAAAAGCAAATGCTATTTTGGGCTGCATTAATAGAAGTATAGCTTCCAAATCGCGTGAGGTACTGGTTCACCACTATTCGGCACTGGTTAGGCCCCATCTTGAGTATTGCGTCCAATTGTGGGCACCACACTTTAAGAAAGATGCAGACAAGGTAGAGCATATTCAGAGGAGTGCAACGAGGATGATTAGGGGGTTGGAAACAAAGCCCTATGAGGAGAGATTGAAAGAACTAGGCATGTTTAGCCTGGAGAAGAGAAGATTGGGGGGCAGAGCTTTGGGCCAATGGAGTAGCCAGCGGATTTGTCGGTCTCCCGATAGAGAAACTTTAAAGAAAAGAAATCCCTCTGAAATAACAGGATAAGGGATGAAGTAACGTGATATCGGGAGGAGAAGAGGATCTGCTGACTACTGTTGACCAGAGGCGGTGAAGTCGCTTCCCCCTCCCCCATGCTTTTTTTTTTTAAGCCATGAATGGGGTTAATTCCGGGGAGAAATGAGGGGAAGAAATTGTTATTGTTGGGTTATGTGTGAATATGTGTAGCACAATAGGTGATTGGCAAAGGGGAATGAAACTGAAAATAAGGAGGGTAAATTAAGAGTTACAACCTTGAATGTGAACGGGCTAGGATCGGTTCTTAAAAGAAAACGAGTGGAAGCATTATTGAATAAGGATAAGGCTGATATAATTTTTATCCAAGAAACACATCAGTCAAAAGAAGGAGTGAATGAGCTTAAATTAAGATGGTCGGTTATATATGAGAAAGCTTATGGAACTTCAAAAGCCAGGGGGGTGGCAATAATTATATCAGAAAATGTGGATTTAAAATACAGAAGATGAAGAAGGATTCGTGGGGCGATATATAATGATGCAAGGGGTAGTGGGGGAAGAAGATTATACATTAATTAATGTTTATGCACCCAGTAATCAAATGGAATTTTATAAAATAATTTTTGAAGAAATGGAGAAAATTCAAAAGGGAAATATTATAATAGCAGGAGATTTTAATATGGTGGTAAATAAAAAGATAAGTCTAAACCCACGCTGGAAGAAAGATGTAACAATCTTACAGGTTTGAGTAAGATTATGAATAAAAATGAGTTTAGATGTGTGGAGAGCAATGAATAGAGATGAACAGAGATTTACCTTTTACTCAGCAAAATGAAAAAGTGTTTTGTAATCAAGCTATACTTTGAGATACAATGAAAGCTGTAACGAGAGGGATTTGTATTAGAGAGAAATGTAAATTGAGGAGACAGCAAGAAAAAGATTTTAAAAACTTGGAAGAAGAAATTAAGGATTTGGAAATGGAATTTATAATGCATAAGGATAAACAGATCTTGGCACAATTACAAGCAAAAAAAAAGGAATTAGAGAAAGAGGAACTGGAAGAAGCTCAGAGAAATTTGATATATTTGAAAAGAGAATTCTTTGAATATAGTAATAGGAATTCTAAAATGCTGGCCAGATCTACACAGTCAAAAAAGACAAAGAATTTAATTGGAGCAGTTAGAAATAAATTAGGGAAGTATTGTAATTCGATGAAGGATAAATTGGAGTTAATTCAGGATTTTTATCAGAAATTATATACTGCAGGAGGAGGGTCTCAAGAAAAGATTGAGGAATATGTGGAGAAGCATTTAAAGATTAGATTAGGGTGACCAGATGGCCCGGGGTTTCCCGGTCCTAACTAGGAAACCTGGGGCGATCCGGGCCAACCGGGGGGCGGCGGGGGCAAACCGGGGCGGCGGGGGGGTCATGCGGCGGTGGCGGGAGGCGGGCAGTTCGAGGTGGGCGGCCCTCCGGTGCTCTGAATCTACTGAGAAACAGGCTTCGCGGCCTGTCCCTCCATAGCGCGCCGGATGATGACGTCATCACCCGGTGCGCTACTGAGAGACAGGCCAGGAAGCCTGTTTCTCAGTAGATTCCGAGCACCAGAGGGAAGCGGACGCCCCAGCAGGTAAGGAGCGTGAGGCGGGTGGGCGGCGCGAGCGATGCGGGGCGAGCGGCGCGGCGCGGGTGGGGCGGGCGGGCGGCGTGGGCGGGCAGTGCGGCGTGGGGCGGGCGGGGTGGAGCGGCGCGGGGCAGGGGTGCGGGCGGGCGGCGCGAGCGGGGGGGTGTGGCCGGCACAGGCATGCGGGGCGGCGCGGGGGGGCAGGCAGGCAGGTGGAGTGACGCGGGGCGGGCGGCGCGGGCGGGCAGGTGGGGCGAGGCGGGCTGGCGGCGTGGTGCGGGTGGGTTGGGCGTGCGGGCCGCGCGGGGCAGGCGGGGGAGCGGGCGCGCGGTGGGGGGGTTGTTTTGGGGGGGGCGGGAGGGACCGGGATTTTTGTTCTCAAAATCTGGTCACCCTAGATTAGATTACAAGTTCTAGATATAGACTTAGTGGAAAGGGGGGTCTCAGAAAAAGAGATAGAAGAAATTATTGATAAATTAAAAGGGGGGAAATCCCCAGGATTGGATAGGTTGGGACCAGACTATTATAAAATTTTAAGAAAATGTTAATACCGAAATTGAAATTGTTATATAATAAGATAGTAGAAGGAGATAGGATCCCACCATCATGGGAACAGTCTTTGATTGTATTGATTCCAAAAGTAGATAAAGATTTGTCAGACCCAGGATCATATAGACCTATTTCTTTAATAAATCAAGATGCTAAGATATTTACAGCGATAATGGCGAAAAGAATGAATACTTTTATGTATAAATATATTAAAAGAGATCAATGCAGGTTTATAGCAGAGAGACAGATGCCAAATTTAATTGGAAGAGCATTGAATATTTATTTATTTATTTATTTATTACATTTGTATACCGCCCCATAGCCGAAGCTCTCTGGGCGGTTTACATAGGATTAAAAACAATTAAAAACACTATACAAAAATTAAAACAGCAAAAACATACAACATACACACAATCTGTACATTTAAAAACCACTTCAACACTTCAAAAACTACAAAAACAAAACAAAACAAACCCAGGCTCCTCAGATATTGCCAAATGCCTGAGAGAAGAGGAAAGTCTTGACCTGGCGCCGAAAAGATAACAATGTTGGCGCCAGGCGGGCCTCGTCGGGGAGATCGTTCCACAATTGGGGAGCCACCACAGAGAAGGCCCTCTCTCTTGTTGCCAACCTCCGAGCTTCCCTCGGAGGAGGCACTCGGAGGAGGGCCTTAGATGTTGAACGTAGTGTTCGGGTAGGTTCATGTCGGGAAAGGCGTTCCATCAGGTATTGTGGTCCCAAGCCATGTAAGGCTTTATAGGTTCAAACCAGCACCTTGAACCGGGCTCGGAAACATACAGGCAGCCAATGCAAGCGGGCCAGAGTAGGTCTTATATGTTCGAACCTACTGGTTCCAGTTATCAATCTGGCCGCTGCATTTTGCACAAGCTGCAGCTTCCGAACCACCTTCAAAGGCAGCCCCACGTAGAGTGCATTGCAGTAATCTAACTTGGAGGTTACCAGAGCATGGACAACTGAAGCCAGGTTATCCCTGTCCAGATAGGGACGTAGCTGGGCCACCAACTGAAGTTGGTAGAAGGCACTCTGTGCCACTGAGGCCACCTGCGCCTCAAGTGACAGAGATGGTTCTAGGAGAACCCCCAAGCTACGAACCCGCTCCTTCAAGGGGAGTGCAACCCCATCCAGAACAGGTTGAACACCCTCCATCCGGTCAGCGGAACCACCCACTAACAGCGTCTCAGTCTTGTCTGGATTGAGTTTCAGTTTATTAGCCCTCATCCAGTCCATTGTCGCAGCCAGGCACTGGTTCAGCACATCCACAGCCTCACCTGATGAAGATGAAAAGGAGAAATAGAGCTGCGTGTCATCAGCGTACTGATGACAACGCACTCCAAAACTCCGGATGACTGCACTCAACGGTTTCATGTAGATATTGAACAGCATGGGGGACAAAACTGACCCCTGCGGAACCCCATACTGGAGAATCCACGGGGCCGAGCAATGATATGATAAATATATGATAAATATAATTAAGAATAAATATATGATAAATATAATTAAGAATAATAAATTGAAGGCAGGTTTGATGGCTTTGGATATTTTTAAAGCCTTTGATTGTGTGGAGTGGCCAGCTTTAAAAATAATAATAGAAAGGTTAGGGTTTGGAGTAAGATTTACAGGTGTGATAGATCAACTTTATTCACGAAATAATGCTGTTGTAACAGTAAATGATGGAATAACACAACAAATTTCCTTAGCCCGGAGCTCTAGGCAAGGTTGCCCTCTTTCCCCGATTTTGTTTGATATAGTTATAGAACTTTTAGCTAACGCAATTAGAGAAGAATCTTAGTGGGATAGGTAATAAAGAAAAAGTTAAAATTAGTTTGTTTGCTGATGATACACTAGTAGCAATTGAGAATTCAATAGAAAAAATGGAGGAAATAAAGTTACATCTGAGAGAGTTTGGGGAGATATCGGGTCTGCAAGTTAACTGGGATAAATCAGAAATGATATTATTCAATTATATGAAAGAGGAGGAGCAGAAGTTTAGTAAAAAATATAGAGTTAAGGTAGGGTGACCAACTGTCAGGATTTCCCCGGATTTGTCCTGGTTTTTGTTCTATTCTGGATGTCAGGGGGGATTTTCTGTGATTTTCTATATTGTCCTGGAAAGACACACTTTCCCCTTTAAGGCCACCATTAGCATTTTGGGAGGGAATGATGTGCTTTCTGGAGGCGCATCATTTCCCTTCCACTGCTCCAATCAGGACCTTAAATGGGAAAGTGTGTCATTCCCGGAGATTATAGAAAAGGCCCTGATTGGAGTAGTGGGGGGGGGGGGCAGAAATGACACACTTTCCCCTCCTCCACTCCAATTGGGGCCTTTAAGGTGGCGGGGTGGGGGATGACGCTTTTTCCAGAGGCCCTGAAAAGTCACTTTCCTGCCCTGCCCACAGGTTGTCCTCTTTTTTGGTTTCCCAAATATGGTCACCCTAGTTAAGGTAAAGAATATGATTAAGTATTTAGGTGTAAATATTACAAGGGAAGTTGACAAGTTAGAAGAGGAGAATTTTAATAAATTAAATAAGAACATTAAGAAAAAACTAGAAGATTATAAAAAGATTAAACTTTCATGGTTTGGTAGAACAGCGCTTATTAAAATGAAAATTTTGCCTAAGTTTAATTTTTTGTTTGGAATGTTACCAATTAAGATATCAGATTTACAGTTAAAGAAATGGCAAGTTATAATAAATGATTTTTGTAATGGTAATAAGAAAGCAAGGATTAATAAAGGGAATTGGTATAACTCTCAGAAAAAAGGGGGATTAGGTCTCCTGAATTATATTATATTATATTATATAGCTAATCAACTGAGGCATGTAATAGATGGGATTGCAAGACCAAATGAAATAAATTGGTTGGAGATGGATAGACAGGATTTAGAATTCAATCAATCAATCAACTTTATTGCGGCCAACAGGCCAGAAAATCAGATAAACAGTAAGTAGCATTTATACAGTATGTTTGATTCACGGGTACATTAAATCTAAACATCTTATATAACTACTTGAGCTCTGCAAACCAGTATATTATGGACAAATTTGGCTACTTGGGTTGTAATATATTTGTCTTTGCCCTGAAGTAAAAAGACTACTATTTCGCGAGGGCTCTTATCCGCTAAACCTTTAATTAAGGGGCCAATTAAGGTGATCCTATCATCTCTATAGAAAATGCACTTAATCAACATGTGTTCAACCGACTCAACCTCTAAATTATTACACGGACAGAGTCTCTCTTCGATAGGGATTTTCTCAAATCTTCCTACCAATAAGTTAGAAGGGAGCATATAAGAGTAAATTAACTCTAGAGTGACCTATTTTGGGCAGATGTGATTGAATTAAGGAAAGCCAAGAGAGAAGGTCTGCAAGATATAGATTGAAAAGGGCTGGGGCCAGCACACAGCCCTGCCTAACCCCTTGTGAGAGGATGAATTCATCTGTAACCTGTCCCTGGGATCCACAGCGTACTTGGCCTGAAGTATTAGAATACAGAGATTTTATCAGAAATAGAAGCCTGCCATCAATCTCAAATTTCTCTAACTTCAACCAAAGGCATGCTCAGAATACCGAGTCGAATGCAGCCTTAAGATTGATAAAGGCGCAAAAGAGTTTCCCTCCTTTGATATTTGTGTATTTTAAAGCCAGGTGAAGCAGAGTTAAACAATGGTCATTGGTGGAACTCCCAGGTTGAAAACCGATCTGTTCTTGCCTCAAGATGTTTCTATCAGTAATCCAATCTCGCAATTTTATATTTAGGTAGCTAGCATTGATCTTGCCCACCACTGATAACAAACTGATTGGTCTATAATTGCTTGGGTTTTTAGAATTGAAGTTAGGTGAAAAAAATATATTAAAGTAAACAAGAAGATGATAGAAAGATTAGAAAATCCCTTGTTAAGAAATATTATAGATGTTTGGTTAAAGTATAAAAATAAATTATTACCAGATATTTCCCCATTGAATCCAGTGGTGTTGCTGGAAGACTTTCCAGGAAATTTAAAGAAAGAATTAGAAATAGTTTTTAGAGAACAGAAAATTTTAAAAATAAAAGATTGGTTGGAAAAGATGAGTACTAAAGAACAATTAGAAGAATTTATGAGAGGAAGGAAAATAGCATGGTTTAAAGTTATCCAACTAGAACAATGGATGGTTAAATGGAAAAAGAATAACAAAGAGCTTCGAAATTTTACAAAATTTGACAAGATGATTATAATGAGAGAAGAGGAGGATATAAATAAGAATATTAAAGGGATGGTAAATGAAATTTATAAAATTTTGTTAGAAGGAGAAGCAAAATTATTTGAAAGTATTATGGGAAGAAGATTTAAAAGAACAAGTAAATGATCAAAGTTGGGGGAAAATATGGAATTTGAGTAATTTGAACACTATGTCAGTAAGAATAAAAGAAAACTATTATAAAATAGCATGAAGGTGGTATTTAACACCGGTAAAATTAAACCAAATAGATAAGAAACATTTAAAGCTATGTTGGAGAGGTTGTCAAGAAACTGGAACGTATTTTCATATGTGGTGGACTTGTAAACATGTACAAATATTTTGGTTAAAAGTAATTGAAGAAGTAAAAAAGATAACAGATTTAAAGTTTGAGATATGTCCTAGGATAGCTTTACTATCAATTTATGATAAAGAAGGAGAGCAAAATGTTAAAGATTTAATTACAAATTTAATGACTGCAGCGAGGTTAATAATAGCCAGACAATGGAAAATGCAAGGCAACTACCAAATAGAAGATGGGATAAAGAAGTGTGGAATATTGCTATAAATGATAAGTTAACAAGCAATGTTAAAATTAAAAGAGGAATATTAAGGAAAAATGAATTTGGAAATATATGGGGATTATTTGTGGATTATGTATTAAAAAAGGGGAAGGGGTGTACACTGTCACATGAATCTATGCAACTTTGGAAGAATGTTTTTAAAAAAAATGTTATATAGAAATGTAGTAGCTGGTCCCAGGGGGGTGGGGTGCACTAGTTAGGTGAATTATATTAGATTTATAATGTTAGTCATATGATTTATAAGTGATGTGTTTATGTTTTTTTTCTTACATTATTATATAAAAATCAATTTAAAAAAGAGAGAAGAGAAGGTTGAGGGGAGACATAATAGCACTCTTCAAAGACTTGAAAGGTTGTCACACAGAGGAGGGCTAGGATCTCTTCTCGATCAACCCAGAATGCAGGACACGGAATAATGGGCTCAAGTTACAGGAAAACAGATTCCAGGCTGGACATCAGGAAAAACTTCCTGACTGTTAGAGCAATACGACAATGGAACCCATGACCTAGGGAGGTGGCGGGCTCTCCCACACTAGAGGCCTTCAAGAGGCAGCTGGACAACCATCTGTCAGAAATGCTTTAAGGTACATTCCTGCATTGAGCAGGGTGTTGGACTTGATGACCTTATAGGCCCCTTCCAGCTCTACTATTCTATGATTCTATGATAAGTACATATTCACAATCATAATGTGGTTAAAAAACAAGAACATAAGAAGAGCCCTGCTGGATCAGACCAAGGGCCCATCTAGTCAAGCACTCTGTTCACACAGTAGCCGACCAGGAACCCACAAGCAGGACACAGATTCAATAGCACCCTCCTACCCATGTTCCCCAGCAACTGGTGCAACAGGCTTACTGCCTCAGATACTGGAGGTAGCTTATAGCCATCAGGGCTCGTAGCCATTGCAATAGCCTTCTCCAGGAATTTAAAGCCATCCAAATTGGTAGTGAATTCCATAGTTCATGCACTCCTGGAGTTAGTGACATAATTACAACCCACATCTTCAGCATCAACGAAGGCTTCCAAGGCAGCCAACATGATAGTAAGAAAAGGAATAAATGACGGGAGAAACCACTCCAAAGGCAGGGAGCCACCATTGAAAAGCCACCCTCTCCAGCTGCCGCCTGCCTCACTACAGAGGTCAAGGGTGCCTGGTGAAAGGCCTCCGATGGAGATCGATCTCCGTGAACGGGTGGACTGATATGGGAGAAAAGGCTCCAGCGATAGTGTTGGGCTTAGATACAGGGCAGCCTTCCACATCCTGGTTCCCTCCCATGTGCTGGACTACAACTCCCATCAATCCCAGCCAGAATGGGGAAAGCACCAGTTTGGAGAAGGGTGTTGCAGGACAACCCTGCTCAGCTAAAGCAGCCCTCGCGGTGTGTGTGGGGCCCTTAAATGAGACTGTCTCAGTCTGTTTTAATACTGGCCGACCGTAGATGGGTGTTGTATGGATGGCGGGGGTTAGTTGTGCAGGACTTTGGATCCTAACCCAAAAGTTAACTCTCTGGATGCCTTCGGAACCAGCGGTGGGATCCCTGCCTTCTCACTGGTCCTCACAACTGTTGCAGACCATCTTGGAAGTTATCCAGTCAACACTGGTCCCAGTTTCGCTCTGGATCCTGATTGGCAGCATCGTTGGGGGACTCCTGTTGCTGGCCTTGATCATCATCTTTTTGTGGAAGGTAAGAGCCTTACACGGCTCAAGCGATCGCTCGCGTCGGAGGCCGGGAACCTCAGGCACAGATGCCAAATCCGGCCCTCCTAGGGGCCACACATGGGCCCCCAGTTTGCCAAGATAGCCAGGGGCCCTTCCTTCGCCTTTCCCCTGATCTTTGGGGCAGGGGTTGCCTGGCTTTTGCATGCCCCCCTCCCCAAACTCCAAGGCTGAAATGCCTCCACAAAGGCTGAGTTCCTGGCACATCAGAGCTAAGCTACAATAGGCTGGTATTTTGGTCCCTGACCTTTTTGCCTTTGGGCCTGCTCTCTGCTAGAATGCGTGGCCCAAGTGCTGCTCCAGATCTGAATTCGTTTCTCTCTCCACTCCCACCTCATGCCTTCTACCTGGTGGTTCCTACTGCGCTAGAGACAGATGCAGAAAAATCACATGATTGAGCAGGGGGTTGGACACAATGACCTTATAGGCCCCTTCCAACTCTACTATTCTATTATATGATTCCAAGGACCGTCCCATGGCATGGGTGGGGATATATACAAAGTGTTCCCCTGTGTCAAAGGAACTAGTATGTCAGAGAGGGGCTTTTAGCTTCGCCATTTTGGGCTGCATTAATAGAAGTAAAGCTTCCAAATTGTGAGAGGTAGTGGTTCCCCTCTATTCAGCACTGGTTAGGCCTCACCTTGAATATTGTGTCCAGTTCTGGGCACACTTCAAGAAGGATGCAGACAAGCTGGAGGGGGTTCAGAAGAGGGCAACGAGGACGATCAGGGGTCTAGAAACAAAGCGCTATGAGGAGAGACTGAAAGAACTGGGCCTGAGGGGAGACCTGATAGTGCTCTTCACGTCCTTGAAAGGTTGTCACACAGAGGGCCAGGATCTCTTCTCGATCATCCCAGAGTGCAGGACACAGAATAATGGGCTCAAGTTACAGGAAGCCAGATTCCGGCTAGACATCAGGAAAAACGTCCTGTATGATAATGGAACCCATGACCTAGGGAGGTCATGGGCTCTCCCACACTAGAGGCCTTCAAGATGCAGCTGAATAGCCACCTGTTAGGGATGCTTGAGGGTGGATTCCTGCACTGAGCAGGGGGTTGGACTCGATGGCCTTATGGGCCTCTTCCAACTCTACTATTCTATGATTCTATCTACCTGTTATACTCGATGTCCAGGTGAAGTGGGATTTTGACATAAGGGAACATGCAGTGTATCTCCCCCATGGTCTAAAAAGGTACAGTCCTAGGAAGCTCGCACCACTTGATTTTTCTATATGTACAAATCAGCACTAGGACCCAGTTCATGCCAGCTAATAAGTTAAGCCGCTTAGAACTTTTAACGAGTCCTGGCTTCCATTGAAATGGGATTCTGAAACTTTAGAGCCTGAATTGGTACTTAAAAGACCAGGTGCTCTGCAGCTGTAAAACCAAACATTGCTTTCTCATATGAATCTACATAACAGCTCTTGCTCTCGTCTTCCATCCTGCTCCAGCTTGGATTTTTCACACACAAAAAACCTGGGGAAGAAGAGAAAGAAGAGCAATAACTACGGGGGCTTTGAGAAAGGACTCTTCACTCGTTAGAAATGAGCAGCTATGGGAGGAAATCTAGAAAGGGAGCTGGTCCAGTCCTCCTACGACTCCTTTTAAACCTATGGAAGTCCCGGCAGTTCCAAAGACAATTTCCTGAGAATTTCCATCATCTTCTTTTCGTTTTGGAAAGCTGGAAAATGCAACCTTCCCCCTGCTGGAGCCACAATTCAAGTTGCACACCCTGTGAGTACCAAATCTGATTTTGATGGGTGGACCTCCGACTTTGCCTGCAAGATACAGGGGTTGGAGGAGGAGAAGAGGAGGAGGAGCAGAGGGATCCAACAGCCGTTACCCCTCAAGAAAACCGACAGATCGGGACATGGCTTTCAAACACGTTTCCTTCCCCAAACTTGGTACTTCTAAGCAATAGAAGTTGCTTCTCATACAGAGCATCTGTGTTCCAGGTACTGCCTTCTCTGGAGGAGCCGTGGTTTCAATCAGTTATCTGCAATGCAGCAGTTTTAAGCCTTGCTAACTGAACAGAAAGCTGGTATTTTGTATAGGACTAAGACCATCATTTTACGCAGCCCTGGACATCTACTACTGAACTTAAGGCAGCCTCCTTGGAGAAGGGGAGTTGCTCTAACTCTACAGCTCTATCCTGAGATTTGGGCCGCCTCGGTTGCTCCCTGTGCAGGCATGTAGGGGCTGCTGTGGGTTTTCTGGCTGTGATCATGAACACCACTGCACTGTGCCAGGGCAATGGAAACTGTACACAGCCGAAGGTTACAGGTAGCTTCCCCCACCCCTCCCCATTCCGCAAACTGTCCGATAACATCCGCTTCGTCACAAATGAGCTTACAACACCCAGATTGCAAGGATTGTAACAAAAACTGGCGGGGGGATTAATAAAGTTGACATATGTGATTCTCTCTTAACAGCTCTCCTTTGAAACTAGTTTCTGCAGGGAGATAAGGATTTGCTTGTCCAATGGCAGCAAAGGCTCCATCTTGCGAAATGGCCCCGGGGAGGGTTGTCCACTGACAGCACTTGACAGGTCTCGTCCTTGGTGTACTTTGGGGAAATGGGATTTATATGAAGTGATCCATGTACAAAGTGCTATTGAGTAACAGATGCAAAAGGCAAGGTATTTGCCCCAAGGGGCTTACAATATAAATTAGGAGGGAGGGAGCTCCAGATGTTGTTGGACTCCAATGCCCATCAGTCCTAGCCAGGATGGGAGTTGTAGTCTAACACCTCAATAGCCATAGGCACCCCCACACCCGATCTAAATTTTTACAATGGCCAGAAGCAGTAGGAAAGAGGCACAAACAGGTAGAAATGGGAGAGGCCAAACAGGCAATAAACCAAAAGCATTCCTGCCGCAGAAGTTCTGCAATGCCCTTATTATCAAAATTGGCAACTAGGTGTCTGCCAAGGATGAGTGGCAGCTGTTTCTGGATGTAACATGACTTGAGCAAAATTGCAGAATCAAATTCTGCTTGGCAGGTAGGGAGAGAGGAACACGGCGGCACAGCGTACCTCCTCGCCTTGCTCATGACCATTTCAGCTTTTAATTTTTAAAAAGTTTCTAGCCATTTACTAAGGTTGCAAATAGAGAGGCATTAAAATTGGGCGGCTGATGTCTGGTGTGGAATCTCAAGAGCTCAGCTCAGGGGCAGGAGGCCCTGAAATCTTACCTATAGAAAACCCTGCAAGCAAGGCCCCTCCCCTCTCTAGGCTTTGGGGTTTTTACCGGCAATGCCTGCACTCATTCATGCTTTCATTCGCAATTTTCTTAAGGTCTAGAAACTTCCTTTTAAAGAAATACAATCAAATGGAAGCTGGGATTCTCTGAAAGAAGTACATGACTCATGTCAAGTTCTGCTTTCCTGTGCCATGATGGCAGAATCCACTTGGCACTGTACAGACTCTGGCTCAATGATTCACATCTGTGCCAGTTACTCCAAGAACTGATCCCAAGGTAGCTGATTAGGAGCGACTGACCAGCCTCAAAAGTAGTGAGCAGATTCCCTAGAAGGCTTTGTCAGGCTGAACGTTAAGCCAAAAAAGAGAGATGGTCCTGGGATTCGTAAAACACCCACCCCAGTCTGCAGTTTGTAAGATGGTGCACAGGAGGCATTATGCAGATCAGGTGGTTAGTCCAGCGATGGTTTTGGGCCATGGGCACATTTGAGAAACTATCCTGGGCACCATCACAAAATGGCTGGCATGGGGCGTGGCAAAGGACAAGGAACCTGCCCCAAAGGACTGAGTACAAGGCAGAGGTGGGGGCGCCAGCAAACAAAACGATTCCTTTGAACCCAGTTTTCTCAGCACCAACAAGAAACTTCATGGCAATCCCAGCTGATGATAGTAAGAAATTGGGTTAGTTTAAAAAACTGTGGGAGGACTAGGGTGTTTTGGTGGATGTTAAGAAAGAGATCCGGGAGCGTGTTGATACATGAAGGAACCATCTGCCTCCTCACGCTGGTTTAAATCGCACCAAGGCAAGAGACCTCAGATGACCCCAGCGCCTGAGGAAATGCTCCAGGCAATTCAAAAGGTTTCTCCCTCCTCTGTGAGTTTTAAATGGATAGCGACCTATGCTTTTCTTCTTCTTTCTGTGTTGTGGGAATTATAAATTCATCTGTCCAGAAGTGCGATCCTAGAAAGGGATCCTGAACTGCTTAGTTATGGAACTGTGCTGGAGGGGTGGCCGGGGGGGGGGGGGGGGGTGGCGGGCAGGATAATTATATCGTTCCACTCGCTAGTTACCACTACCCAATTTGGTTCTTTGAGGGATTTTAATTGGTCCTAATAAAGGTTTTACCTTACTGTGGCTTTTGGATGTCCCCACCCCCACTGGCTTCGCACGGCCTGCAGTTTGTGCGTCCAGCTGCAAAGTGGGTGACCCCTTTGGCTCATTCTCAAATGGTTTCTTCCCGCTCCCCCCCTACCCCCCACCCATGCTCAGTCAAGAACTCTCTTGATCGCTCAGCTTCTTATTAAAGACTTTTATTCAATTTTTTTTTATAGCAAACAGAAGACACTAAGTTTGAAATCGAGTGTACCTGGTACACCGTTACAGCAATGAAGTGGCAACGGGTGTTTTTCTTCCTTGTGGTGTTTTGTTTTGTCCTGGGAACGTGGCCCTGCCGTTTCCCCCATGCCCACATCTCTCCTCCCCCCCTTTTTTTTTTACCATCGAAATACCCTCCTGTTTCCAGATGAGCGGCGTTTCAGGGGCCGGCGTGGGCATCAGAGATGTTCTGAGCTCAGACATGATTCAGAAGTTAAAAGCCAAGGGGAAAAAAAGAATGCAGATATAGAAAAGTTGTGGGGTGGGGAAACACTTCCATGGGGAAAAAAAGAAAAGGAAAGGCGACTGTTATGGTATCGAACGATGGTGTTCTCATTTTAAATACTGAAGAACAGCCTGAAAAGAAGAAAAAACACAGTCCTTGCTCTGGAAGAGAAATTAAATGTGGTCCATTTGAAAAAAACAAGGCAGCAAAATGAGTCTTAAGTAGCAGATGAGTAGAACTCTGTTTCATACCCAAAGACAATGGGGATGAATGCAGGGAAACTACGTTTCACTAGAGGCTTCGATTCCAGAGCTTTCTCTGATTCTCATCTTCCTCCTCTCTCTCTCTCTCTCTCTCTCTCTCTCTCTCTCTGATCTCCCTCCCCTTTCCAGGAAAATAGGATTGAAAGAAAGGGGAGCCAGGGTCTCTTTCAACCTAATCCAAAGAAAATTCAGCAAAAATGCAATGCAAGGGGGAGGCTGCCAGGAAGATGGTGCATGCCAATTCAACCGATTCCACTGGGTGGGAGAATGGAGAGGCCTGCGCTCATCCTGCCAATCCTCTGAACTCATTCCCCTCCCCTTGTTCCAAACAGACCCCACCCCCACCCTGGGGTGATTTGGGGCGTCCTCTTTTCCCCCCTCCCAGAAGAGGAAGTAGACAGGCGATGCCCCGAAGGCGCAGGCCTCACTTGCTCTCAGAAAAAGAATCCACAAACGTTTAGGGACTCCCGCTCCCTCCTCTCCAACCCCCCTCCCAAACTCTAATCTGGTCTCGCTGGAAATTAAGGATTAAAGAGATCGTTTGGAGGCCGCGCTGACTCAGCTGGAGATGCTAGCAGTTTCGGAAAGATGACCCACCCTCACCGGGGTGGGATGGGGGGGCTGGAAATGTGGCTCCACTGCTCGTGTCAGCTCTCTTTCTCTCTCTCTTCTTGCTACTTGGTTTTGTAGTTTAGTTATCGTACAATTTACAACTGTAGTAAGGAATACTACAGGCCTGAACTGCCCCCCTCCCTCGCCTCAACTGCTCCGGGGAGGCTTCAGAATGTCCATCGGTCCTGTAGGCCTGCGCTGCTAAAGGAATTACTCGTGGATGCCTCCGAGCTGGGCGCTTGCCGAGTGGAGTCTTCGCCACTTAAGCTCTTCCGGCAGACGGGACATGTGTCATGCTGACAAGGGGAAAAAACACACGTGTGAACGAACAGCAGCAAGAGCAGGAGGCTACACATCAACCAGAGCAGAAGCCGAGGCCTGCCACCCCTCCCGGAGTTAATACCTCAGGCGGAGGAAAGAGCGCCTATCAAAGATCTGGGTTGGATGAACTTTGGAGTGGGGGATTGGCTCTCCTGCCTCTGGGCCTGCTGGCCATCTAAACGTGGCACATGGACTTTGGATGCAGCCACCCTGCCAGGGCTCGCTGACCAAGACTGCAGGTGCGAGGTGTTAATGTCGCAAAGGAAACATACATTTAATGCGCAAAGGCCATGCAATCGATCTCCCCCCCCCCACTCGAGGAACCAGCACGTCCTGCGCATGGGCCTCTCTCTCGCAGCTAAGCCTCATGCAAACATTCGGACCGTGGCGGGATGTCCCGTAGACCCAGGGCTTGGAAAGGGATGCCTTCCCCACAACACTCAGCTTCTACTTATGGAGGCAGCCATTGGAAAAGGGCCACAATCAGCAAGAGCAGCGCCCTCCTCAATCTTTTGGGGGGGGGGCAGAGCGGGGTAGGCAGACAAATTCACGCACTCATTCCACGTGAACGAGCCCAGCTTCCACCCCAGCATTTTCAAAGCCAGCATTGCAGGCGTGGGATCGCACTCATGTGTTGATTAATACATCTGGAAGGGTTTCTTCATCCCCACCCACCCCGCCCATTCCACCTCTACAATCACAAAAGCAGGGGCACAGGACCTTTTGTGCTTTGGAGCGATCCCAGTAAGGGATGGTGGCATTTAATTGAAAGAAATAGCGGGAGGGGACAGGCTCCTCGGTGGGCACCACGGAAGCCCCCAATGGCAGAATGGTGGCTGTGGGCTCTGTGGTGCTGACCCCGGCAACAGAGGGCATTCGACTCCTCGCTGCAATATTCACCTTTTCACCAGACTGTAAATTCAGTATGAGCCACAATCCGGAAAGCTAGTGGTGTGTGTTTGTGTGTGTTTATTGAGTTTTCAAAATAAAATACAGTGAAAACAAAAATGAAATACATTGATGCCGATACAAAATCCCTCCCAGCCACCTTTGACTCTGGAATTTCTCCCGAAGAACTGCTGATCGCCCCCCCCCCCCCCCCCACATGCCGGACAAAAGCTGCATTGGAGACACTCCTGAATTTCGAGCGTGGTTTACCAGGCGGCCAGGGACAGGTTGAAAGCTCTGCCAGATAAACGGGGCAGCCAAATGGCTCTCTGGACCAAGCACACGAGGGCTCAGTACCCTCTGCCTGGATGTGGCCGTTCAGAGCCTCAAGGCAGCCAACAGGGCATTCCGGCGGCTGACGTGAAGAACCCAAACGGTCCCCGCTGTAAATCAACATGAGGCAGAATCCACAGGGAGGTTCCCCTGTCCAACCCCGCTGACGTGCTTTTGAGCAGTACGTGTTCTTTCCAACGGAGCTTGCGAAGGAGAATTTTCCTGTGGATCGTGTCCCACGGGTCAGCTGCATCTCCTCCCGTGGCACCCAAGATCTCGCCTCGCAGGGGAGACTTTCCCGCCGGCCAAGAGGCAGATGTGGTTGCCCTGGGGGCCGCCACCCTCCCCCCACCCTCCACAGCAAACCGAAAAGCGAACCTACCAACTCTAGCCACGGCACGATGCAGCTGCTGTGGAAGTAGTGATTGCACGGGAGTTGCCGGACCTGTTCTGCAGCGGTGTAGTCTTCTTTGCACACAGGGCACTCCAAACCTGTATCTGCAAGACACGCAGGTGAGGGCAGCAGCCAGGCTCCGTTCAGAGGCCAAGGCAAGAGGTGCCGGCCCTGGCCTTAGGTTCACTGCTGAAGAGAGGAAAAGGGCAGCTCTGCGCCATGGAGAGCTCCTTTAGAGGTTTGACCGAAATCCGGAGCGGATTCCCTGCCTCACTGACATCGGAGCCACCAGCCTCCACTGCACCATTGCTCAGCCAGAGAGGGCACTCGGCTCCAACGGGCAGTCACCCTGCTGGGACTGCGGAAGAAAGGAAGGGGGGAAGGAAGGGGGGAAGGAAGGGGGAAGGAAGGGGGGAAGAGCGCTCGAGCCCATCCGTCAGCCAAAGGAGGCTCTTCATGCAGGAACACCAGCCAGGGCAGATCTGACCGGCCTGAGGTGCACTCAAAGGCCCGCTACGAGCTCACCCGCGTATTCCCCTTCCGCTTCCTTTTCCCTCCACTCCTCCCCTTTGCGTATTTTGCCCTTTTAGTTTGCAAGTCTGGCTGACCTGGGCTGTTTTTTTTAACATTGATGGGAGCCACTTCATCTGAAAAAGGGGGCCAAAAAGGCAGCTCATAAATAAAGGAAACTTGGAAGAGTTAACCCAGCCTTCCCCAGCCTGGTGTCCTCCAGCTGTGTTAGAGTGCAACACCCATCATCCCCATCCAGTTTATTTATTTATTTAGTTTTATTTACAACATTTCTATACCGCTCAATATCTAAAAAAGATTCCGGAGCAGTGAACAGTAAACAGTAAAAAGAAAGAAGTTTAAAAAAGCAAATTACAATTGTTCAATTTAAAACAAAGGACTAGAAAAAACAGCGGCTAATCAGTTGAGTTAAGGAAGGCTTCTCGAAACAGAGTTGTTTTCAGGAGGTGCCGGAAGCAGCCTAGTGTTGGCGCCTCCCTGATTTCCAGAGGAGGGAGTTCCAAAGATAAGGGGCCACCACACTAAAGGCTCTTCGCCTGGTGGACTCTAATCAGGCCATAGGTCCATGTGGAACCACCAGGAGCATGTCATCTGACAACCTCAGTGACCGGGCAAGTTGGTAAGGGAGAAGGCGCTCTTTCTCTCAAGTATCTTGGTCCCAAGTCGTTTAGGGCTTCGTACACTAATCCCAAAATCTTAAACCTGGACCGGTAGCCAGTAGGCTGCCAATGCAATTCCCTCAGCAAAGGAGTTATATACCAGTTGATGGGAGTTGTAGGCCAACACATCTGGAGCACACCAGTCTGGGGAAAGCCAGGCTAGCCAAGGTTACAGAGCCATCTGGAGGGGGCAGGAACTTACCCACTTGATCCTGAGTGACCGTCACTGTTGGGAGAGCAGAAATCTTTTCCTTGTCTGCCGGGGGAGGTCCCGTGCTTTCCAGCTGTCCTAGAAGCTGCCCCCCCCAAAAAAAAAAAAAGAGAGAGGGTTGGATAGAAGGAGAAGGTGATGCCAGAGAACTGGTTTCACTACAGAGATATTTGCCATCAAAACGTTTGGGGTGAGGAGGAACACTTTGCGGCAAGACAGGAGCAAATGTAAGAAGTGCTGCTGCACTGCACCGTGTGGGTAAAAGAAACGCTTCAAAGCGCAAACATTCATCCCGTGGAGAGAGGGCAAGGCGGCCATCAGCAGGGCCCTTGACTTCCGGAGGAGCCTCTGTCTACAACCGGTCTGCTGCGGACGCCTCCCCAAAGCCAAAATGGCACAGGATTCTGGGTGTGTTGGAAAACAGCCACTCAGTTCACGCAGCTGGGCTTCAGCATCAACTCAGGATCTGCCCCACACCTCCTGCAGCTGCACAGTGCCCAAAGCTGTGCTTGAGCTTCATCATTATTCAGCTTCTTCTTAGAAAACCCCCAATACACACTTGAAGAACCCAACAGGACCCCCCGGAACACAGTTCGAAAACCGCTCCGGCAAGGCCTGGCTTAGCAGCCACGGCCTTTTCTGTAAACCCAATCTACGACAGGAGCCTACTTTTCTTCCACCACAAGCAAGAGGCTGTGGAATGTGGCCGTTCTGCCAGAATTAGGAGGGGAGCGTGTGAAAATTGGGTGTCCTGAACATCCCGGCTTCGGTAAACATCTTCCCCTCCCTCCCACGCACACGCTTCTAGTGCTCATGGCTGCAACAATACGCTTGTTGGCTGAAGGCGATTTGCAGTGGATGGAGCGTGACCTCCGGAGCGCTGCACCGGCATAAGATTTATGCAAGAGTAAATTATACTAGTTAGCAAATGTGCCTAATTTCTCTTAACTTGTTGAGTTTATATGGGCTACGGAGTTCAGCTTTTCTTAGTCTTGGAGTCGGATGACACCTGGACGCTGAGATTGGATTATATGTGTCCGTCTTGCGCTCTCTCCTCACTTTGCTGGAGGCATTTAAGCAGAAGCTGTCCAGCAGGAGGCTGGACTAGATGGTCTCCAAGGTCCCTTCTAACCAATGTTTTAGGACTCTCTCCAATCATAAAGAAAAATGATTGAGATGCTTGGGACTCCTTGGTTGAAGACCAGACCCTATAGCAGGGATGGGCAACTTCTTTCAACTGAGGGCCTGATTCAATTTCAGAGCTCAGGGGAGGGGAGTGGGGTGGGGGAAGGTAAAAGAGTGGGGGGCCAAAGACATTTTTAAAAGACTGGCATTTTTTTCCCCACTGAAAGCTCTTACAGCCAGTAACTAAGTCTTAGGAAAGGCATTTAAACTTTTCAGAATGCGGGAAAACAGTTGAAAAAGCTGTAAAAACACCAAATATCCAACAGACAATTGGCAGTTTGGGAAAAGGGAAAGGCCATCTGAGGAAACCCCAGAGAACCGAACAAACACCACTGCAGGGCCGGTTTCCGCCCACCCCTGCCCTATATGTAAGTAACTGGCATGGGCTTCTGCCCAGCTAGCTGCGCTCAAAGCTGCTGCAGCATTTGCAAGGGTGATGCAGCCGTGGCAGGTTGTGTTCTCTATGTGATGCGCATCCGCTGGGAATGAGTGTAACGCAGCGGCAGAAAGTCGAAGCTGGACACCACGTGTTTCACCCAGACTCGCTAGGAGACTTTAGGCGAGCCGCTCCCGCAGTCTCAGCTCCAACAGCAGCAATGGGAGCAGGCGGGGAGGGAGGCTGAAAAACACTGGCCTACCTTATAGGGTTGTGGTAAAAATTACAAGAAGGTGAGGTAGGCAGAGGCTACGGAATACTCTACAGAGCTCCATCAAGGTGACATTTCATGCAAACCAGTTTATTTTGGCTAAGCCACATGTCCTTTTAGCTCTGCGGAAAGCAACCGTCGCGCCAGAGAAATGACACACGCTCCCTCTGCTGCCCAGCCGGAATAGGGAAAACTGTGGAGCGGGAGGTGGAGCAAAGGTGGCTCCAGGCATCAAGATAAAGATGCTGACGTGGCCAGTGTCTGAGGGGGTGGGGATCATCTCTGGGCGAGTGCCGTCCACTGGCCACTTTACCTGTGTGACGACAGCGTCCAGGCCGCTCTGTCCCCAGGCGTAGTCCCCGGGACTTGAGTGCAACATGCCGCCCCTGGAGGTAGGGAAATTGGAGAGATGCTCATGATGGGGAAACGAAGAACTCAAGGAGGTCAGGGGTGAACTCGAGGGGGAGTTGGGTTGGCCATCAAAGGGTTCCCGCTCTCTCTTTCGCTGCCCCGGCTTTCCAGTCACCGGATAGTAAGGCCCTCCCCAGCCAGGATGAAGGACCTTCCCCGCCTAACTCACGTCCTTTGCTAGCTGTTCGCATCTCCAACCTATTTTCCATCCTGAAAGGGTCACGTGGGAAGGGTGGGAGAGTGCAGGTGGCGGGAGAAGAGAATTGCAGTGAAAGATGAGCGCCGAACCCCCCTCAAGAGCCTAGGTGAGGAGCTTGGAGGAGGCGGGAACTAGTTCCGAGGCTCAGGTGGGCATCATGCCCCGAAGGGATCTCTGTCCCCTCCATACCGTAGACTGAAACCAAAAAGCTCTTTGAAAAGGTATCCAAGTAAGCGGGCATCCGGGTGTCAGGACCCTCCCTCCTTACACTGGCCCCTCCCCAAACACACATGCAGCTATTTGCTCAGGGTTCAGCCTGCTCCCTGCCCGCTGTTTAAGGCAACCCCCCCCCAAAAAACAAAAAAGTCATCGCCAAGAGCACACCTTACTCACCAGGAGAGTGGGGGAGGAGGGGAGCCAGGAACCGCTGAATTTGCTAACAGGCCCGCAAAGAACTGTTGTATGATTCTGTTCAGGATAGAATTTTGGGAATGGGGGGAGAGAAGAAGCCGCATGTCAGAAAGAGGCAGGACACACAGCAGCAGCTGCAGGGGCAGCCAAGTCCGGCTGTTGCAACAAAAAACAAAGAGAGCATCTTATGGGACCTTACAAACTTAACAGATCCATAGAATCATAGAATGGTAGAGTTGGAAGGGGCCTATAAGGCCATCAAGTCCAACCCCCTGCTCAATGCAGGAATCCACCTTAAAGTATCCCTGACAGATGGTTGTCCAGCTGCCTCTTGAAGGCCTCTAATGATTGATTCTGACAGCAAACTAAAAGCCACTTTGTCCAAAGCATTTTCCTCAGGTGGTAAATAAATGTAAACATTAGGGCTAATCGGACATGACATGTAAGAAGTCGGCCTACAAAGGTCAAACAAGGTAAGAAAAGTAACCAAATCACAATGGTAATAATACTATTTTTTAAAGTTATGCTAATTTAACTCTGCTGCGCGGAAAAAACAACACCAGAATTCTGCTTAAGCCCGAATCGAATCGAATCAAATCTGTTGATGAACTCTAGTCCAGCGACTTCATGCTTCTAGAGGTCTTGCTGTCAGGAGCCAGGCGACTCTTAAGGTCAGCAGCAAGGCATCCTGGGAGATGGAAAAGTTCTTCCGTATACAAAATGATGCCTGGTGTGGAAAAAATGAACAGGGGGACATTTTTCTCCCTCTCTCAAAATACTAGAACCCAGTGGGGTCATCCCAGGCAGCTGATTGGTGGGAGATGCAGGAAAAATAAAAGAAAGGACAACTTCACACAGTGCAGAGTTAAACTATGGAACTCACTTCCACAAGATGCGGTGATGGCCACCAATTTGGATGGCTTTAAAAGGGGACTGGATAAATTCCTGGAGAAGGCTATCCACGGCTACTAGTCCTGATGACTCTATGCTATCTCCAGGATCAGAGGCAGTAAGCCTATATATGCTGGGGAACATGGGCAGGAGGGTGCTGTTGCACTCATGTCCTACTTGTGAGTTTCAAACAGGCAGCTGGCTGGCCACTGTGTGAACGGAGCACAGCAGGGCTCTTCTGAGGTCCATATGTGTTTTCAGGGTTGCCATTTTTGACATCGGCCACGTGGCCCTCCCCAGCACACTCTTCCTACCCAGAGCAGATCTGGGCCCCCACCGGCCTCCCCGCTCTCCGGGGGGCCCTTACCCTTCGATGGCAGGCGATCTATCAGTCCGCGTGGTGAACCGGGGCCTGTTCCTCCGCGTCATAGGCAGTCGTGGGGGGCGGCTTGGTCCCCAAAGGTCTGCGTGGGCTTGGTGGCCCCTTTCATTGTCTCTGCCATCGTGGTCCAGAGAGCTGCTCAGGAACGGGAAGACCATCGAGCGATCCAGCTGGTCCCAAAACTGAAGCAACGAAAACGGAAATGCAACAAAAAGCAAAGGCCCTAAAGCGATTAGCACTGCGTCCACTCAGGCAGTTAGAATCACACCAAAACAGTAGAGAGAGGGATCCTTTTTGCATGAACCTATGGAAATTCACCCAAATGCAGTTAATCTTGCCTCAGATGGTCATGCAGAGCTCTGAAACTCAGCTCCAAGCAGTGGACAATGCCCAGTCGCTTGCTCTCAGGCCTCTGAAACGTCACCTGTGCACTTCGGAGCTCACCTTTACAGTCTTAGGGACTGGGAACTTATTGGAGTGGAAGTTGAGATCCTCAGGATACTGGCAAATAAAATAATCCCAGAGCAGTAAAAGGAACTGTCCAGGGCCCCCACAACTCACAGCCCTTGTTCCACCCATTGAACTTATAACTTTTAGTGCTCCAGGATACCACCATTCGAATGTGGAAGCAAGTGTACACCATGGAATGACAGATGTGAGGGAGAAGACAAATGGGAGTTGTGTGCTTTGCAACTGAAGGAGATGGCTGTTTAACCCCCCCCCCCCCCAAATACGTTCCTTAAGTCCAGGGTCTAAAATGACCTAGCTGCACTGCTGGATCAAACTGCGCAACAGCCATTTTGCACTCTGAAAAAAGATGTGCAAGACATATAGGGCATACATCTCTACGTGAAAACCAAAAGATTTCAAATGTTCTTTCTTTAGCATACACTGACTTGATACTGACCAAGAGGGAGGACTTAGTGGATGAAGAAGCAGTTACAGGACCTCTGGGGGAAAGTGACCAAATCATGCTTGAGTCCTTGATTTCAAATGAAGCAAAAGCTGAGTGTAGCCATACGCATACCCTGGATTTCAGGAAAGCTGATTTTAATAAACTCAGAACTATGATAAGTAAGGTCCCATGGCAAGTGACCCTAATGAGAAAAGGAGTCCAAGATGGGTGGGAGTTTTTAAAAAAGAAAGTTTTAAAGGCCCAATTACAAACAATTCCAACAAGGAAAAAAGATAGAAGACAACAGAAGAAACCAATGTGGCTCCACAAAAGTCTTAGAGATTACCTGAAAACAAAAAAGGATACATATAGGAAGTGGAAGGAAGGCCAGGCTACAAAAGAAGAGTACAAACAATTAGCACAGAAGTGTTGGAATGGTGTCAGGAAGGCTAAAGCTGAGAAGGAGCTGAGGCTAGTGAGGGATGCTAAAAGCAATAAAAATACTTTCTTCAGATACGTGAATAGTAAAAGACAGAGGAAAGAAAGGGTGGTTCAACTGCTTCATGAGGATGGCAAATTGGTAACAGATGACAAAGAAAAGGCCAAAGTGCTCAATTCCTAGTTTGGCTTAGTCTTTTCTCAAAAGTGGGTCTCTGACCACCCCCCTGGAAAAAGTGAAGTACAAGCTGTAAGGGCAGGATTGCAGTTTGAGATTGATAAACAAATGGTCAAGGAACACCTAATTTCTTTGAACGAGTTCAAATCTCCAGGGCCCGACGAACTGCATCCTAGAGTAATAAAGGAGCTGGCAGAAGAACTCTCAGAACCACTCTCTATTATCTTTGTGAAATTATGGAAAACGGGTGAAGTGCCGGATGACTGGAGGGCTAATGTTGTCTCTATCTTCAAAAAGGGCAAAAAGGAGGAACCTGGGAACTACAGATCAGTCAGTCTGACATCCATACCTGGGAAAATACTGGAGCAGATTATAAAGAAGTCAATCTGTGAACACCTTGAAAACAATGCAGTGATTACTAGAAGTCAGCATGGATTTGTCAAGAACAAATCCTGTCAGACTAACCTGATCTCATTTTTTGATCGGGTAACCTCCCTTGTGGACTGTGGGAATGCTGTGGACATAGTATATCTTGACTTTAGCAAAGCTTTTGACAAAGTGCCCCATGATATTCTGATTCACAAACTAATGAAAAGTGGGCTAGATGGAACGACTATTAGGTGGATCCACAGTTGGTTACAGAATCGGACTCAAAGAGTGCTTATCAAAGGTACCTTTTCACACTGGGGGGAGGTAACGAGCAGGGTACCGCAGGGCTCAGTCCTGGGCCCACTGCTCTTCGACATTTTTATTAATGATTTAGACAAGGAGGTGCAGGGAACACATCAAATTTGCAGACGACACAAAATTGGGTGGGATCACTAATACCCTGGAAGACAGAAACAAACTTCAAAGTGATTTTGATAGACTAGAGCACTGGGCTGAAAACAGCAGAATGAAATTTAATAGGGATAAATGCCAAGTTCTACACCTAGGAAAAAGAAACCAACCGCACAGTTACGAGATGGGGAAGACTAAGCTCAGCAATACGACAAGCGAGAAGGATCTTGGAATTGTTGTAGAACACAAGCTGAATATGAGCCAACAGTGTGATGTGGCTGCAAAAAAAGCAAATGCTATTTTGGGCTGCATTCATAGAAGTATAGCTTCCAAATTGCGAGAGGTACTGGTTCCCCTCTATTCGGCACTGGTTAGGCCTCATCTTGAGTATTGCGTCCAGTTCTGGGCACCACACTTCAAGAAGGATGCAGGCAAACTGGAGCGTGTTCAGAAGAGGGCAACGAGGACTATCAGGGGTCTAGAAACAAAGCACTATGAGGAGAGACTGAAAGAACTGGGCATGATGGGAGACCTGATAGCACTCTTTATTTATTTTATTTTATTTATTTATTTTATTCCATTTATATACCGTCCCATAGCCGAAGCTCTCTGGCAGTTTACAACCTTTCACGTCCTTGAAAGGTTGTCACACAGAGGAGGGACAGGATCTCTTCTCAATCATCCCAGAGTGCCGGACTCAGAATAATGGGCTCAAGTTACAGGAAGCCAGATTCCAGCTGGACATCAGGAAAAACTTCCTGTACGACAATGGAACCCATGACCTTGGGAGATGGTGGGTTCTCCCACACTAGAAGCCTTCAAGAGGCATCTGGACAGCCATCTATCAGGGATGCTTTAAGGTGGATTCCTGCATTGAGCAGGGTGTTGGACTCGATGGCCTTATGGGCCCCTTCCAATTGTACTATTCTATGATTCTATCTACCTGTTATACTCGACTTCCAGGAGAATGAGATTTTGACACAAGGGAACATGAAGTGTGTCTCCCCCCCCCATTGTCTAAAATGGTACAGTCCTAGGAAGCCTGCACCACTTGATTTTTCTATATGCACAAATCAGCACAAGGGCCCAGTTCATGCTAGCTAATAAGTTAAGCCGCTTAGAACTTTTAAAGAGTCCTGGCTTCCATTGAAATGGGATTCTGAACACAGTCAGGAACACAGCTCTAACAGTCAGGAAGTTTTTCCTTATGTCCAGCTGGAATCTGGCTTCCTATAAATTGAGACCATTATTCCATGTCCTGAGCTCTGGGATGATCGAGAAGAGATCCTGGCCCACCTCTGTGTGACAACCTTTCAAGTATTTGAAGAGTGCTATCATGTCTCCCCTCGATCTTCTCTAGGCTAAACATGCCCAGTTCTTCCAGTCTCTCCTCCTAGGGCTTTGTTTCCAGACCCCTGATCATCCTTGTTGCCCTCCTCTGAACATGCTCCAGTTTGTCTGCATCCTTCTGGAAGTCTGGTGCCCAGAACTGCATGCAATACTTCAGGACAGAGGTTGGGGGCCCGTTCAGGAGAATGAGCAGGAGGCGCCTGAGAACAGCATGGCTGACTTGCTGCAGTCTGGAATATCGTCTGTGAAGGGGCAGGGGGCGGAAAATGATTTAGTCCAGTGTCAAAAACTCCCCAACGGGCCTGTTGCACCACATCGGGACAAACACACCACCCAGAGAACATCTGAATGGCGCCAGAAGAGGGCCTGATTTGTTCGGGGACTTGCTTTGGCAACCGTTATCCAGCGAAGATGTGCAACACCCCGGGGGCCCAGGCCTGGCTGCATAGAGGCCTTACGGCAGCCTCGCTAGCCTCAGCTCCTTCTCAGCTTTAGCCTTCCTGATGCAATTCCGGCACTTCTGTGCTACTTGTTTGTACCCTTCCTTCGTAGCCTGGTCTTCCTTCCACTTCCTATGTGTATCCTTTTTTGTTTTCAGGTTATCTCTAAGCTTTTTGTGGAGCCACATTGGTTTCTTCTGTTGTCTTTCCATCTTTTTTCCTTGTTGGAATTGTTTGTAATTGTGCCTTTAAATTTCCTTTTTTAAAAAACATCCACCCATCTTGGATTCCTTTTCTCATTAGGGTCATTTGCCTTTTAAGACTCCATCACAGTTTACCACTGAAATCGGGTGGCGAACTGCCAATTTTTTTGCTGCCACGTTGCCGCTGAATTTCAACGGTGGGGGCCACTCTAGATCTAAGATCCCTCGGGCCTGGTACAAATGCAACGCTAAGCCACAATTGAGCACTGTAATTACAAGCCTGAGTGAGCCCTCTCCTGGCGCAGGTGTGAAAAGGAAACTGGTAGTATCTGCTTCCATTTTAAAACTAACTGTGTTTTGTCATTATATCCAACAACAGACTCTGGTTAGTTTAAACTATGGTTATTGAAACAAGCCAAGATCAAACCGTGGTTTCTGATCCTGGCTTGTTGCAACAAACCATAGATTGAACTGTGAGTTTAAGAGATCTTGCTACATCCAAACCATGCCCGTTTCTGTGCCTACCCATGTCTGCGTTCCATCATAAGGGGTGATCCAGTAAATGTGTTGGCAGTCCAACTCCAGAACATAAACATAACCAGCTTTTGGTGCTCCTTCTAAAACCAGCCTCACAAACATCTGGAAATTACCAGAAGCAGGCAAGTGAGCAGCTCGCTCATAGGACCGTTGCACAAGTGTATGGCTCTGTCCCATTTCCCAGACTCTGGGATATCCACCACAAAACCAGGATTCTTCTAGTACAGAAATTGTCAGGAATGCATTTCAGTCGCATGTGGAGAGAGAAGAGCTGGAATCGCATACAGGAAGAGATGTGGAATCTTCATCTCTCTTTTAGATCTAGCAATTTTGGGAACTATTTGCTACTCCCCCCCCCCCCCCCCGAACTACACTTGAATTTGAAAATGGGCTTAGTGCTGGGATGCTATGGAACCAGTTAGGTCCTGCTTGTATTAATCAACACACACACCCCTCAACAAAGAGTTTGAGAAACCCAATCTTAAAAGCCAGAAGCAAGTAATAGCTAAATTATTCGAAGAAATTGAGCTCTGGTGCGCCACATGTGCGAGGCAGCTATTCTTTAAAAATAGGCAGCTGGGCAGTGCTGCTGATCTCCACAACATGTCAACTCACAGATCCTCAGAACAGAGAGGCCAAATGGTCCTCTCAGCATTGCGTGTTCCTGCCACCTGCAGCGTCAGCAACAACAAGGCTATGACAGCTGAATCCGAGTTAAGGGTGAGCTCAGAGGTGGAAACCTGGCTGAGGACATCTGAAAAGGCAGTGGGTTGTGTGGCATGTTGAGCAGAGATGCTAAATCCAGAACAAGCAGGCATCCCGTAGCCATCCCAGTTGGTGGGTAGGGAACTTTAGTTTGAAGAGGGCTTTATTTTTTAAGAAAACTGCCTGTGCCTCTGAGGCTTTGGAAGAAAGAGGTGGACTTTTTAAACCTTTACTGTTGTGGGCCCTAGGCATCTCAATTTGCAATCTGACTTCCTTTTCTTTTTTTTTAAAGTCAAGTTTCTGGCCCTCATGGTCTAAATTCCTTGGAATACATGTCAGAATGTAAGCTTAAGCATTTTCCGGAAATGCTATACAAATTCTTGCCTAGGTTGCCTTTTGATGATGGGTTTAAGACAGCACAGCATAATTCTACAGTTTTTATTTATTTATTACATTTCTATCTCGCCCAATAACCGAAGCTAATTTTAATTTTTTTATTTTAAGCTTTTTAAACACAGTTCGGCTTCCATGGGTATTTTGCTAGGACCTAGAGCTGCTGTAGAGCCCAAGGAGATTGGGTGCAGGATTCCAAAATCCATATAGTATAACTCCTTTATTGGGCCAACTCAAAGTTCACAAAAAATGTGCAACCTTTCGAGATCTCGAAATCTCTTCAGCAGGCAAGTTACAAAAGCAGATTGGAGGTGGGAAACTGACCAGATTTTGTAGTTAGGATGCCTGCATTGTCAGAATATTAAGATGATATGGAAAGAGGACGGAGTGCAGACAGTCAAATGGGGTTCAGTCAGGTGACATAATGGTTTCAGGTCAGTTGGCAGAGCCAAACTTGAATGCCTGCAGCCTCTTCTCCTCCCTATCATCTTAAGACTCTGACCACGCAGGCATCCTTACTACAACTTCTAGTCAACCTCCCCTCAACCTCCATTTCCCTACCACCACCACCATTACTAACTGCTTTTTGTACCAGCTTGCCTGATGAAGAGATCTGGAGAATCCGAAAGCTTGGACGTTTGATCTTTGAGCAGCCTTAATAAAAATGTACGCTATGCAGATGTTGGAATTTTTTTCTTATGGCCAATACTGCTGCCTTTGTTTCTCCTTAAAGGACAGATGTTCTTCTGGCACCGGCAGTGCACCATCCAGCATGACAGGCTGCAAGGGGAGAAGCACAGCTCCCAAATCCTGGCTGTGCGATTCTCTGGCTCCCAGCTACTCTGTTCTCCTGACTTAACATACTGCCAGTCGCCATGTCCGTTAGGTATATGACATGACAGAAAGGAATATAAAAACGTTTCCAACCAAAAGGCGATAAAAACTCATAAATTTAAGAGGAAGAATTGCAGCAGTTGGGGGGGAGCAACAGAAAGCCCCCCCAAAGCCCCTCAACATCCCCCCTCTAACCGCCAGCCCTCAACTTCCTGTTCCTTCTCCCGCCCTGCTACATAAGCTCCAAGTCGCTACGGCACAACAGAAAGAGGCCTGGACAAGGCCTCAAAAGCCCCGGGTTGAAATTCCCACCAGCTGACCAATGGGGCAGCTGGTCACTCTCTGCATATCCTACCTGCCTTGTCAGAGTAGATAGATGTGACATTTCACAGAATCAGACTAGTAGAGTTGGAAGGGGCCTCTAAAGCCATCGAGTCCAGCCCCCTGCTCAATGCAGGAATCTACCTTAAAGAACACCTGACAGATGGCTGTCCAGCTGCCTCTTGAATGCCTCGAGTGTGGGACAGCCCACCACTTCCCTAGATCATGGGTCCCATTGTCGAACTGCTCTAACAGTCAGGATTTTTTTCCTGGTGTCCAGATAGAATCTGGCTTCCTGTAACTTGAGCTCATTATTCCATGTCCTGCATTCTGGGATGAGGGAGAAGAGATCCAGGCCCTCCTCTGTGTGACAATCTTTCAAGGATTTGAAGAGTGCTATCATGTCTCCCCTCAATCGTCTCTTCTCCAGGCTAAACATGCCCAGTTCTTTGAGTCTCTCTTCATAGGGCTTTGTTCCCAGACCCCTGATCATCCTTGTTGCCCTCCTCTGAACACGCTCACCTGGGCATTTTCAACAATAAGAATTCAAATCTTATCAGCTAATGAGTTCACCCACTAACAAACGCTCCAAGTCATGCGAAGGCCCAAATTCTGGGCAATCATGTTTTGCGCAGTATTTCCTATTTTATCAGTAATCCACACAACGACCCTGTAAGGCAGGTCAGTCTTATTGGCCCATATTACAGCTGAAGCAGAGGACAGGACAGTACGGTGTGCCTCTAAGGCCTTCAACTGAAACAAGATTCAGACCGGGACACGCTGGCACTTTGCCACAAGCAGGTCTAAGCCCAAAGGTGGTCCTGGGCAGTCAGGCTGGGCTTGGAGCTAGGCTCAGTAAAGCTCCCCCTCCCCCCTGTGAGCACCTCGCCCACTCCTTTGTGGAGTCCCATGTCATACTCCAAAACCGCATCTCAGGGGAATTCACAACAGTCATCCACCTAAATATATAATCGCTTTGGCCAAGTGCTATAATTAACCTTGCTTGTGATTCATTTGCAAAATCTAGTGGGTCAATCTTTCAAAAAAAAAGAAAGACCCTGTAGAATTCGCCTCCCTTTTAACAACACAGTTTTAAAACAAAACAGGTTTCTCCAAGTGTCTTACTAGTTCAGCATGGGCTTCACGTCTTGCACAAAACCATCTCTAACCTGAAGGTTCTGGTCTCTACATTTAAACCACGACTGTCTCTTTCGCATCAACTTCCTCTTGAAATGATTTAGCCCCCTGCTTCCTGGTAGCACAAACAAAACTTCCATTAACCTAGAGGGGCCCAGACCTTTGCCTTCTCTATACCATGTGCTTTTTTACATTTCTCCTTCTAACTATCCGGGTTAGGGTGATGATCCCCTATCGCGTCCCCAAGGAAAGTGCAGCAGTGGGAACAGGCAGAACCTGATCTATGTGCCTCCATTTTACAAATATTTTCGAAACCCCCAGGCAAAGTATTCATAGAAAAGGTCTCACCTCTGCAAATGGGGTGGAAGGGCTGTCGTCAATTCCGCTGCCACCGCCTTCTAGAAAACTAAGCAGAGAGAGAAATCAAATGAGAGCACCGGTGTGCTTCCAGAAATATAACGGCCAAAGCCCACCTCACAGGGGTGGGGCAGGGGCTAAACATAGACTGAAGGCTACGTAAGGAAGATTCTCGGGATGGGAGCAAGATGAAACCTGGGAGCGTGTGTGTGTGTGTATATTGATGTTTTAATGTTCAATCTTTTAATTTTTGTAAACCACCCAGAGAGCTTCGGCTATGGGGCAGTATATAAATGTAAATAATAATAATAATAATAATAATAATAATAGGCTAAAGAAATTGTGTGATATAAATATTACCTATTAACATATGATTCTAGTTCTTCCCGAAAAAAGCTTGATATGTCAGCAGAGTCGTACAACAACCCTGCAAGGTATGTTGTGCTGAGAGCAGCTTAGGTGGACAATGGCACCAACTATTTTTTAGTCAAGTAGGAAGCGGAACATGGAAATTCCTAGCCCGTCCGTCTCCAACCTGGTGGCTTTCATTTCATTTGTATAACACCCAGAAGCCCAAGCTCCTGGGTGGTTTACGAAGAGTAAAACATGAAATGCACAGTATATAAACATAATCTTTTTAAAAATGACATATAAAAATATAAACAGTTTGAACAAACAATGAAAAAATCCCAGGACCCAATAAAATTCTTAAAATATGTTGTCAAATGCCTGTAAAGAGAGGAATTTAAACAATAAGAATTCAACCTGGCACTGGGAAGAGAACTGTGCCAGCTCCAGGCAGACTTCACTGGGGAAGTGTTCCATAATTTGGGGGCCACTACTGAGAAGGCCCTCTCCCTTGTTGCTATCCTCCGAACTTCCCTCAGAGGAGGCACTTGGAGAATGACCTCAGATGACAATCATAGCATACAGGTAGGTTCATACTTCAGTGTGTTGGATTGCAACTCCCATCAGCACCAGCCATCAAGCTGACTGGGGTTGCTGGGTGCTGGAGTCCAACACATCTAAAGGACACCAGGTTGGGGACAGTTGGGCAAGTCACTGCCCCACACTGATTCCCAGATGTCACAGGAAGCAAACAGGAAGTATCTCATTTAGTGATGCCTGTGCTGGTTGCACTGAGAGCTTCTATTGCCTGCATTGGCAGGCAGCAACCAGTTCGGGAATCCACCCTCCACCCCGTAAAAGCACAGATTCACAAGCAATCGGAACCATCACATGGAATGCTGATTGCATGCCAATCATTTTTACTTATTTCATTTATTTACAATATTTCTTGGTCGCCTTTCAGGGCCGAATCCCTCCCAGGGCAGCTTACAGCTATAAAATACTTGAAACACTTAAAATATTAAAAGCGATATAAACAAACACAATAAAATAGCAATAAAACCCAACAATAAAACCAGCAATCACAACAACAGCAGTCATTATCAGGAGACCAAGGTAAAATCATACGTTTTCAAGGCCTTCTTAAAAGCCTGCAGTAACAGAGCATGGCGGACCTCTGATGGCAGCTTGTTCCAAAGGTGTGGGGCCACTGCGGAGAAGGCCCTGTCACGTGTGATCACCCATCTAACTGCTCTTGCAGGAGAGCAAATGAGAAGAGGTTTTTTTGTTCTGATCTAAAAGTGTGGAGAGGCTGATATGGGTGAAGGCGGCCCTTCAAGGAACTTGGTCCCAAACCGTTTAAAGCTTTAAAGGTCCAAACCAGCACTTTGAATTGGACTCAGAAACACATAGGCAGCCAGTGATCAAATTGCCTCGCCCCCACCAATACTCGAGCTGCTGCATTCTGCACCAGCTGAAGCTTCTGAACTGTCTTCAAAGGCAGCCCTACGTACAACCCATTGCAGTAGTCCAGCCTGGATTTGACTAGTATGGGGATAACTTGAGGCAAGGTCCATCCTCTCCCGATAGGGCTGCAGCTGGCGTACCAGCCTATGTTGATAAAATGCATTCCAGGACACTGTGACCACCTGGGCTTCCCCAGTTAGCTCCAAGTCCAGGATGGCTCCCAGGCTGCACACTTGGTCTTTTAGGGGGAGTGCAACCCCATTTAAAACCAGTTGTAAACCTCCATTTGCGGGAAGACCTGGCAGCAGCCTCATATATGGACACGAAAGAAAGAACACCTAGAAGACTTTTGGAACTAAGGACTGGTGCCTGAGTTCTGCTCTCTTTCCCCTCCCCTCCAATACCTTTTCTTTTTGAGTGGTGTCTTTTGAATTGTAAGCCTGCAGGCAGGGACTGTCTCATTATTAATCTCTGCAAGATGCTCTGTGTGCCCTTTCTGGCTGAAGAGCGGGGTAAAAAAATTAGTGTAAATGAATAAATGAGAAACATTAGCCAATTCCCCTCGGCCCTAGGGCCTGCAGCTTTTGATGAGGTTGTTATATATGTTTATCCAAATCTATATGGGGATGCTGTGCGTAGTCCTTTCACAGTACTACAGAACAAAGGGTTCTTAATTGAGTTGCAAGACAATACCAGATTATATCAGGAGTGAAAGAGAGTGCCTTTGGGTGAAAAAGTAGTCTTTATTCATGCACACAAGTCAGCTTAATATTCCCATTTTACAGATGACGGGAATGAGGCTGAAAGTGCCTTCTATGTCCATCGTGAAGGTTGCATTTGAACCTGCGCCTTTTAAGGCCCAAATCCTGAGTACCGCAACATCCTGGCTCTTGGTAGAACGTTCTCAGAGAATGAAGTGTGTGTCTTTTGAAAAGGCAAACACACACCCCTCCACTGTGGCAGGAAAGGCAGATACACAGGAAAATTAGACACATTAACGGACAAAATAAATAGCTGTAATGGAAAGGTGGAGCTTCCACATCTATCAGCAGTGTACCTCTGAATAACAGATGCTGGGGACAAACCAAGAAGGGCTGTTACCCTTTGTTCCTTGTTTGTGAGATTCCCAGATGCATCTGGCTCTCCTCTCATGGAAACAGAATGCTGGACCAGAGGAACCTTGGTCCAATCCAGCAGGTCTCTGATGTTCTTATGACCAAAGGGGGGGGGGGGACAGGACAACCACAGTACCACAAATTCCCACGCACAGCAGCAAATCTGCACAGGGCTGAGTTGACACTCCCAAATTCCAAAGTGACAAGGTGTCAGGGGAAAAGCAAAGAGCGTGTGGTTTTTCCAGCCAGAAGGTGACACTGAGTCAGACCTCTCAAGGACTGTTTCCAAATTTGGCAGCCAGATCTTACCAGTCGCTAGTAGTTGTTGTTGTTTTTAAATCTAGCATGCAAGTCACCAATTGCTCAGGACAAAATATAGCCCAGGTATTTTGCTGGCATAATTTTCCATTTCTAACTACCACCTCCCTCCCTCTCTGGGAACAGTCAAAAGGGAGCAAGTGCAGGATCCGACCTTGGAGAGAGAGAAAAATGAGCTCCTCCTTCCTAACATCACTGCTCCCCCCTTGAAAGGATCCCGCCCCCCTCCTAATGACTCTTCTTTCCCCATGAGCCGAAGCACAGGGTTCACGTTGTGAACAGCAACGTTCCCCACTTACGCGTCCCAGCTGCTTTCTCCCATTGGCTTGTGTTGGAGTCGGGGCTCTGCGGATGTACCATTTTGTGGAATAGCAGAAAACCCAGAGAGTGGACAAGCTCCTAGCCAAACATGGCTGCTGGCCTCTGGGGTCAGTTAGAGGAGCAACTACACGCAGTGGGCCTATTGCATACAAATAGTGACCAGTTTCACTCAACATCAGACATAGGAAATAGCTCTGTTAAAAAAAGCAGCATGACAATCTACCGAAGCATTCTGGATGGTGAAAGGTACCTGGAATCATCTGTCACTTCTTCAATAAAGCCGGAATCACATCTGGGGCAAGTGTACTCCTGCAAAAAGGAAGAGAGAGAGACATACAGAGGGTAGTTTTAGGCCAGGAACAATCTCAGGCGGAAAATATGTCACACAAAAGCAATCAGGAAGCCCTGGTCACCAGAAACAGGAAGGTGAAGGCCTGGGACCCAACCTGGGACCCCATCAACACCCTACCTCAAAGGGAGGTTTATTCCTCCTCCACAGAAAGGCTTCACATTGCCTCAGTTTAGACAACACGTTAGTCAATGCAGTGTGAAAAACACACTCAACAGTTGAGTTTTTAGGGGGGGCACTCCCCACGCAACATGTTCAAACTCCACCGTTGTGTCACTGTGGGCTCCTGTGGAGTTGAGTAAAAGCCAACGCAATGCTTGATTGACAGTTTCTCCGCCCTCCCTCCTCCCCTGGTCCTCCCAATTGTATCCCAACAGTCATTGCTGCAAAAAAAAAAAAAAAAAATCCTGGAGGTTTTCCTAGAGCGGCACTCGCTCCTTTCACTGCTCTTGTCAGGGAAATTCCGTAGCCAGTGGGAAAAGTCAACTCAACGCAATGGAAAACTCCACGGAACCCTCTACACAACATGCAACACAATGGTTGTATAAGAATTCTCATCTGCACAGCATAGATATTCTGGAGTTTTCCCACCAGACAACACATTTCTCAACGGTGGTGTAAAAACTCCACTGTGGAGTTCTAAAAACACTGTTGAGAAATGTGTTTCCTCTTATTAAGGGACCTCTCTTTCTTCCCCTGAAGAATTTCCTAGCTTGGGGAAGAGCCTTCAGTGTGGTGGCCCCCATCCTATGGAATTCTCTGCCTCTGGAGGTCAGGCAGGCGCCAACTTTGAATTCCTTCTGGTGCCTCCTGAAAACATTATTGTTCCAGGAAGACTTCCCTTACTTACCGGCCGAGGTTTATTTTGCACTTTGTTGCTTTAAAAATGTACTTTCAATGTGTTTTTATCCTAATTTTATTTGTCCACTGCTCCGAAATTCTAAATGAGGAGCAGTATATAAATATTGTAAACAAACAAACAATAAATAAGAAGTAACGCTTCCCTTTCACTTGTTCTCTGTGCAGTTTACTCAATCTTTAAAACCGTCAACAGCCCCAAGACGACAAGACAGGCCCCTTGAGTGAGGAAAGGTGCCAGGTGCCTTAAGTCAGCGGTGGGGCTTCTGGGAGTTGGAGTCCAAACCTCCAGATGGGCCCACCACTATCCAACAGCGCAGCTAACAGTTTCACAGCCATCCCAATTCCTAGGCAATCCTGGAAAATGTAGATCGGAGAACGTGTCCGGGTTCGGACGATCAACGGGGGAAACAATGCAGTGTTGTTTCTCCTGCGTGTGCCGGTCGCATGGCCAGGACTGCCCATTGGGTAAGGGGGTTCCTGCATGGAGCAGGGGGTGGGACTCGATGGCCTTATAGGTTCCTTCCAGCTCAACTATTCTATGATTCTGTACCCGCACCACATCACAGGTTGCTGCGCTGTCCGAACCCAACACATGACATGGGCGTAGTGCATTTTCATTCACCCTACAAACCACGGCTTGCAGTAGGGGTTGAAGGGTGGGTGAAAATGCTCTATGCCCGCACCGGGTCCAGGTTCAGACTACGCAGCGCAGGTTATTAGGTTAATCCCATTTAGGCAAACGGCACACACAGGGGCAGGGGAAACAATTGACGCTGTGTTGTTTCCCCCGCTCATCTTCTGAACAACGCTCTGCATGTGCATTGGGGAGGACCACTGACAAAGGCTACATTCGGACAATGCAATAGTCAATGGTGGGTTAATAGTCAGCTCCATGGTTGATTATCAAGGGGCTACTCCCCACATGACATGATTATAATCAACCGTGGTGTGTAAATTAAGGCCAGGGTTGAGTTGACTATTAGTCAACGGTGTGCTTGACTGACACATCTCCCACCCTCTCTAACCCCCTCAGTCCTCCCATCAGCCATTGCGAGTTCTGCCGGCTGGACTAGAGCAGCAGCCGTTCGCTTTGGTCGCTCTTGCCAAGGGTCTCTGTAGCTACCAAAAATAACCAACTGTGCGTGCAACGAAATAGTCAACGATGCCCGACACACAACACGATGACCGACGGCTGTTCAAATAAACAACTCTGCCCAGTGCTGGTTATTTGTGTTTTTCCGCCCGAATAACCAACCATGGTGTGAAAAAGTCCTGACAGATGACACAATAATCAACCGTTGACTATTTAACCCACCATTGACTAAATACCCACCATTGGTTATTGTATCGTCTGAACCCAGTCAAAGAATTCTCAGCATGTCTGTGAAACTTCAATTCCCTAAATTCTTTGAGAAAGCTCAGTGTTATCAGAACAGTTGGATGTGCCCTGTGAATGCTGGAATACCCTCCTGACCCCGACCCCCCTACAGGGCTGAGTGTTAGAAGTATCACGCCTGCTATTAAAATTTAGATTCCAGCCTTAGAATTTCCCCCTTCCCTTCTCTAGCTCTGAGCAGATGACATTGTGCTCATGTCCCACTTGCAGGCTTCCTGGACACATGTGCTTGGCTGCTGTGGGAATGGAACGTGGGTCTGACCCAGCCAAGCAATGTTGATGTCTGAAATACATATAAGACAAGCACGCCAGTGGGCTTGGCTTGATAACCCATACTACTAACCACAGCTCTGCTTTTCTATAGAGTTCCAAGGTTCCTGCACAGTTACAACGACCCTAGCAGGAAGGCCAGTCTTATCTCGGGAAGTAAGATAGGGGGCCAGTGTTGAGGGTCTTGTTTACTGATGAGCTGAAGCCGATTAGTGGGAGATTCAGGGCAAATAAACGGAAGGACTTCTTCACACAGCGCATAGTTAAATTATGAAACTCACTTCCACAAGATGTAGTGATGGCCACCAATTTGGATGGCTTTAAAGGGGGGTTGCATAAATTCCTGGAGAAGGCTATGCATGGATTCTAGTCCTGATGGTTGTGCGCTATCTCCAGTATCCAAGGCAGTAAGCCTGTGTGCACCAGCTGCTGGGGAACATGGGTGGGAGGGTGCTGTTGCACCACGTCCTGCTTTGTTGGTCCCTGGTCAACAGCTGTTTGGCCACTATGTGAACAGAGTGCTGGACTAGATGGACCCTGGGCCTGATCCAGCAGAGCTTTTCTGATGTCCTTATGTCCTGGAGTCACATCTCAACTGTTGCATGCCAAGGTGAGGAGCTAGTCAGAGATCCGGGGATTCACAACACAGGAATTCTACCAAGTTCGGAGGCATACCTCCCGGCCTAGAGATAGCCTTTATCTCTCCACAGCAAGCATTCAGATAAGGGCTTCATAACTGCTTGAGAGCAGCCCTGGGGAGACACAAAAAGCCTTCCCAAGGGCTTCAGTGCCAATTAAGGGGTGGGTTTGCTTCTCAGAGCCCCAGCAAACTTAGCCCTGGCGTCACTTCGGAGAGCATCACAGGCAAGCTGCAGGACGAACGTCGACAGACCAAGGCACATGAAGGGCTACTGTGTTTTCAAGCCCACCTCCCCAAGCACAAGAGGCAGAGAGGGAGGCATCTGCCACCCCTTGAAAATTTGTGGCTCACGGCCTCCTTAAACGGCCTCAATCCTCTCCGACATGGAAACCCTCCGGTGAACAGCTCCGACTTGAAAAGTCATGAACGGTATAGAGCGGCCTTCTGGCTGTTTTGGACTAGAACCCAAAGCACCAGGCAGGGGAAGGCTGCTACAGAGGGGGCAGAGAGAAGAGGCTGTTGACCACTTGCCTTTGGCATTTGGAGGGGCTTTTACTCGACTACTGATACTTTTTGGCTGCAATTATGTGTGAGATGCTTGTGTTTTCTGCCTGGATGTTTGATAGATGATTGCTGGCTTTTTTTTAATCAATGAGATCAGTGTTGGATGTTTTATTAGATTGAAGCTGCCTTGAGAAGGTTTTCGCCTTAAAGGCAGCCTAAAAATGATTTAAGTACGTAAAATAAATAAATGTTCTGGTTAGGAACCTTTGGAGAGGGCGCAGGAGGAATTTGCCAACCCCTGGAAACAGCATGTTGGCTAGATGGACCCCTGGCCTGATCCTGCAAGTCTTGTTCTCTGTTCTTATAAAGATCTGACGCATGGGAATGGATCCATCAGCAGTGGTTAAGATGTATATTTTACCTTTTCTCAAATGAGGAGCTCATGACAGTGTACATGTTCCTTGTCTCAACTAACAACCCTGTGCGGTAGGTTAGGCTGAGAGATAGCAATCGGCCCAGGGTCACCAGAAAGCTTCACACCTCAGTGGGGATTTGAACCCAGGCCTCCCCAGTCTTAAGACACTCTTAACACTGGCAGCTAGTAACCATGACAATTGAGAAAGAAGCTGCCATGTTTAGAAGTGGGCCACCTCCAGCTACCAAATGCTGGGGAGACCATTTCCTCCGTGACCCGGCTGGTTGGGAATCTCCCAGCAGCATCAAGTTGGCTGTCGTCTGTTGTAGCAGGGCAGAAGTTCTCATATTCTTGGAAGTTATTGACTCTCAACATACACCAAGAGTTCCCCATGCCTCCCTGATGCCATTTTGTTTGATGGAAAGGGAAAGTATAAATTTAATAAAGAAATGAAGTGGCCAGCAACCGTTTCAGGACAGGCAAGAGGAAGCCAACCTTCAATGCACAAGCCACCGACAGAATTCATGGCTTCAGGATGTTGTCTCAAACATCGGAACAAATGGCAGAGCAAGGGAAAGAGGATAATCAGGGACAGGTCTATCAGTTGCAACAGCCAAAATATTATTCAGACATCATGCTTATGAAAAAAAGAAGAGAAATGACTAACTATGACATATAGAAACCCTGAAGATTATAGCACTTATCTACATTTTCAGAGTTCACATTCTAGACATATAAAGAAACACGAGGAAAAACTTCTTAACAGTCAGAGCAGTCAATGGGACTGTTCACACAACATGCCAACTCCCTGCTCAGTGAAGGAATCTACCTTAAAGTGTGCAGTCCAAATTTTTAATAGAACCAAAATGTTCATAAAAAGAAGCATTTTGAAACACTGACATGGTTTGGAAGATGTATCTATTTTGCAGGGGGATAGTTTACTCACAAAAGGACCCTAAGAAGGTTAAATCTTGTTATAGATTACATGCTTTTTTCAAGTTAATATTGACAATTAGTTACTCCAGCCTTTAGAGAATTTCATGGTATGAGACACCAGTATCACCTTAGAATGTAGATTCTTATAGTTTATTGGTTGTAGTTTGACTTTTTGGGTGGATGTCGTGGTTTCACAAAATATATTTACTTTAGACTTTCTTATGTCAAAAACACTGAGTCACAGTGGGATCAATTTGTGAAATACTCTGTCTTTTTAACAACTGAGATTGAGATGTGTAATTCATTTAGTAGGGAACAGCTGGATAAGATAAATCCTTTATATATGCATACCTTGGAAGACTGAATTGAACTGCCTTCACAAATATGAGGAGTTCTAAGCATTATTTGGATGTTTTTGAAGAAATTTAAAAAAAGGTTTGAGTTTTAAATGTTTTGTGACAATTGAGACATCGATGTCTTGTATATTAGTTTGCAAAAAAAAGTTTTTAAAGATTCTTTTGTATTATATGTTGATAAAGAATCTCAAAATGCATCAGGAATTCTAACACTAATGAAGCTGTCTTTTGTTTTGGCTTTTAATGGCTTTTTTTTTTGTAATCCCCTGAGAAAATTAGCAATTATTTTGTACGGAGGGTAAGCCATTTCAATTTCTTTTCTGCCTGCAAAGTGCCACAAGACTTACATGACAGCTTTTCAAATATTTCAGGACCACTATCACGTCTCCCCTTAAACTGCACTTCTCCAGGCTAAATATACCCGGCTTTTGCAACCGTTCCTCATGGGACTTGGTTTCCAGACCCCTCCCCAATCTGGTTGCTCTTCTGGATCAAGTCCAACTTGTCAAGGACCTTCTTAAAATCAAGTGCCTAGAACTGGACATAGTACTCTAAATGTAGCCTGGCTTATACAGAATACAGTAGAACTATTACTTTCTGTGATTTGGACGCTATGCTTCTGCTAATGCATCCCATGATTGTATTAGCCTTCTTAGCTGCTGCATCACACTTCCGGCTCGTATTCCGTACACCCACTTCCTTTTCACAGGTACTGCTGCCAAGCCAGATCTCCCCCCATCCTATACTTGTTTCTTTGATTTCTGCACCTAAGAGCTAGACTTGACATGCACCACTGTTGAATTCCATTTTGTTAATTTCAGCACAGTGTTCCAGCTTGTCAAGAACCTTTTGAATCTTGATCCTAGCTTCTATGGTGTTGGCTATCCATCTGCAGATTTGATAAGCAACCCCTCTACACCCTTATCTAACTCATTTATAAAAATAATGAACAGCACAGAGTTGAAGAAAAAGTCCTCGGACACTCCACCTGAGACCTCCTTTCAGATGGATGCTAAACCATTAATTACCACTTCCTGAGCATGGTTGCTCAACCAGCTGTGAATACCCCTAACAGCAGTAGCATACACAGCCCACATTTTCCCATCTTGTCAACACTGATATAATTGGAAACCTTACCAAATACTTGCTGAAATAGATATACTATGTCCATAGCATTCCCATAATCTACTAAACTAGTAACTATCAAAAAAGGTGATACGGTTACATTATTTTCTAGATACTCACTGACCGCATAATTATCTGTTTTAGAATTTTGCCCAGTATTGACAGCAGGCCTATAGTTTGCATCAGAAAATACAAATCAACATTGAGTGATCAAATTCAGCATGTTTCTTTTACAAAGCTAAAAAAAAGTACCCCACGTTGTTGTTATTATTATTATTTTGCCTTAATACACCACCAGTATTTGATCAGAAATATTTGAGAAAACATTAACGCACACTCAATGTGATTTAAATTATATATTATGTTGAATTATTTGTTGGAAGACTTGTAATTTCAAGACAACAGCATTTACTTCCTTTACATTGTTCAAATTTAAGAATACAACAAAAGCACTGAAAACTGTTTGTGCGCTAATAAAATTTAGCAACCTGAAGAACCGTGCGTCATATGCGGTCAACCATTCATCTCTAGTTCAACTTTTACAACTCATACAATAACTAAAAAGGAGTACAATACATAACTCCTGACGAACTGTTTGACATTTTTTCTCCCATAAATCAACACATATGCATTCCCTCACATATTTGCTACTGATAAGTCTGAAAAACATTAACTACAACTTTGATACTACCAAGCATGGTTAATATTATATTCGCAGTTGGCATCCATTCACTCTGACTAATGAATTTATGAATTTGAATTTTTTCTATGGAAGCAGGAAGTGCTGGAAAATAGCCTTCCCCAAGGTTTCTGCCACTTTCACTTCATCGGTGACTTAGAATCATAGAATCAGAGAATGGTAGAGTTGGAAGGGGCCTCTAAGGCCATTGAGTCCAATTCCCTGCTCAATGCAGGAATCCACCTTAAAGCATCCCTGACAGATGGTTGTCCAGCTGCCTCTTGAAGGCCTTCTTCCCTGCTGGTCTGGATTAAGTCCAGGGTAACAGAACCCCTTGTTTCTTCCTCCATCTTCTGAGAGATTAAGTTAGCAGCCAGACAAGGGAAAGACTGATCGGATATTCCATTCTTAGCAGAGTTAGATTGCTAAGTTTTGTCACCTTTTCCAGTTAAGCACCATCCATGTCTTCTAGCTAGTCGGGTGGTTTGGAGTATACGGCCACAAGAATCTCCCTCTCGTTTCCCCCTCTCCCTCGGTCCTTACCCAAATGCTTTCAACATCCCCATCCATTCTCTGAATCGTGGATTTTTGTACAGGTGTACACACGCTTTACATATAATGCTACTCCCTCTTCCTTCCTGCTGGGTCTATTCCTTTTGAACAAGGAGTACCTTTCGATTGCTACATCACAATCATAAATCTCATCCCACCAAGTATCAGTGATACCTATCTGGTCAAATCTGCTGTCCTGTACTGGGATTTCAAGTTCATCCTGGGTTCCCCCCCCCCCCCCCCATTCTCCACACATTCATATGTAGGCTTTGGAAGAGATGGGTGTTACGCCATCCCATTTTCCCTACTGTATTTACCTGCAAATTGCTGGGCTCTAACCTCCACTGTCTTGCTGCTTCCTCTTTTGACCCTTGTGTTCTTGACCCTAATACTTGGCTCTGGAGTTAGGTCTGGACTTTTCACACACACACACACACACACACACACACACTCCCAGGAGACAATTTAACGCCCTCTTGGTTGCGTTTATGAGGTTCCTGGCAAAAGTATTGTTCCCAGTCCCTGTTGTCCTGCTCTGGCTAGGTAAGTCTCTAAGCCAGGCAAACACAGGAACAAATCCAATAGGCTTGCCAATTAAGCAGGTAATACGGTGTTATTATCCACAGTGTTACCAAGCAAATATGTGGTTTCTGGAAGAGAGGACTGAGGCGAACCAACGTCAAAACACAGATAAGGAGTCAGATACAGTATGCAGTCCAAGAAGCAGAGTCTACCAGGAGTCCAAAGCCCAGCAGAATAGAGGTTTAATCCACAAGGCAATGCCAGGGAAACAAAATGCAAGACACTCGTGATGGTAGAACAATCTTGTTCCAGCACTGGTTAGGCTGAAAATGAAGGCTTATATAGCCAGAGCTTCCTGAGCCCCACCTAGGGCTCAGCTGCAGTTCATTGTAGCCCTTTGGCAAAAGTCCTACCCATAAGGAGGGCTGTGCTCTTGAGGAGTCCGTTCCCCTTGAGCAGCCCTCCTTTGTAATCACACACTACTTCTCAGAGGAGTCTTACTAGCCTGCCTCTCTCTCATCCTGGTTTTCTGATAGGGGCTGTTCTGGGGTGCTCTTCATTTTTAGCTCTAGCTCCTCCTCTGAGCAAGATTCTTCCAGTGGAATCATCCCCAAAGAGTCCTTCATGTTGCTATAGCAGGCTACGGTCCATGAAACAAAACCTTTCCAGAAAACATCTGTGCAACCAGCTGTTCACTTTCAGTATCCTTCTTTCCCTTTCAATGCTCTGACCTTCAATGGGAAGGAATGATGAAAATCCCAGTTGCGCCCCCAATTCCTCCACTTTCCTACCCAGTGCTTCATACGCTTTGGGGAGCCATTCAACATTAACTCTGGACATTTGAGGAAAGGAATGTAGTCCGCCGATTTGATGAGTTTCGGTAGCCATTGCATCTTGAGTACATGTTTCAGGAAGGCTGCACACCCCCAAAGTTCACATGTCCGGTGAATGCGCACACTGCTCTGTCCCTCTCAGCAGGAAGCCTCCAACCACTACCACACACCTGCTCGTCTTTGGGCTGGTGGTTAAATTCCTCCCATCCACACCTGCCTGAGTATGTTCCTTATTGTTTTGTGGGGCACAGGCTGCCCCCACGGTCTGTGCTCCACAGGGCAGGAGATATAAACTTCAAGGCAACAATGGATGAAGGCTTATGCACCGTAACAGAGAGAACAGCTCCAATAGCGCCCCAAAACAGTGTTCACAACAATGTAAGAAAGAAGCCAGACTGCAAAGCACATGGGCTTCGATGTCTATATACTAATGCCCAGAGTACAGGAAACAAATGGAATGAACTTGAACTCTTAATACATGAAGGCAAATATGACTTGATAGGTATAACTGAAACTTGGTGGGATGACCCTCATGACTGGAATATAGCAATTGAAGGATATAACTTGTTCAAAAAGAACAGAGAAGAAATAGAAAGGGAGGCAGAGTCGCACTATATGTTAAAAATACTTATCCTTGCACAGAAATACAAGAGGATGAGCCTGGGAGCCCCATTGAGAGCATCTGGATTAAAATACATGGGGCAAGGAATAAAAGGAGTATGATGGTCGGAGTCTACTACCGACCACCCAATCAAGGAGAAAACGAGGATGAAACTTTTGAAAAGCAAACTGCCAGTGTTTCAAGGAAATCCAATGTAGTAGTAATAGGGGACTTCAATTACCCAGATATCTGTTGGGAGACAAATTCTACCAAAAGTGGCCCCTCCAAGAAATTTCTGAGGTGTGGCTGATAACTTTTTCCTACAGAAAGTAGAGGAAGGAACTAGAGGAAAGGCTAACCTTGACTTGATACTGACCAATAGGGAGGGACTTAGTGGATAAAGTGGCAATTAGGGGAACTCTGGGGGAAAGTGACCAATCATACTTGAGTTCTTGATTTTAAAGGAAGAAAAAGCTAAATGTAGCCATACACGTACTCTGGATTTCCGGAAAGCCGATTTTAATAAACTCAGAACTATGATAAGAAAGGTCCCATGGCAAGTGACCCTAATGAGAATAGGAGTCCAAGATGGGTGGGAATTTTTAAAAAGGGAAATTTTAAAGGCACAATTACAAACAATTCCAACAAGGAAAAAAGATAGAAGACAACAGAAGAAACCAATGTGGCTCCACAAAAAGCTTAGAGATGATCTCATTTTTTGATCGGGTAACCTCCTTTGTGGACTGTGGGAATGCTGTGGATATAGTATATCTTGACTTCAGCAAAGCTTTTCACAAAGTGCTTGTGCCATCACACCACCTATATACTAGGCCCGGTTGTGAGCACCCCTTCTCAGGACAAGTGCCACCATTTGAATAAGCCTGAGGGAAGGGCAAAATAGCACTACCTTTCCTCTCTCTGTGAGGGAACAAGGCAAAGACGTTGGGAAATAGGTTCTGCTGTGAATATACTGGGCTAAAGGATTAATATAATTTGTGTATTTAGGAACCAATAGAGCAGGTGACAAAGCCAAGCTGACGCCTGGTTTATGGTAGCAAAATAAAGAAAATGTTTATTGTCGTGTACAGTTCTTAGTTTCTTCAAATTCAATTTAAATTCTGCCTATTCTTAAGAATACTAGTAATAACAATCTTAATACTAATAATCCTAAATCTCTACAATCTTATATCTGTTCCTTTCTCACAGTCTTCTCACACTCAGCCACCTATAAACCCCAACTAACCACCACAGACAGACTCCCAACCCATTGACAGACTGACTACCCACAGACCCCCTGACAAACACCCCCCACTCCCTTATCTAGCATCACTAGCCACATCCACTCAGTCTAACATTCTGAGCTCTCTAAACATACTCAACCAGACATACCCAAGGGAACAGAAATGTGGAGTATCGTCACAGTGCCCCATGACATTCTACCCTATTTCTTCGATTCTAAGACATACTTTTCCCCCCATATAAACGTCTCTAAAAATGGGGTGCATCTTAGAATCGATGGTGATTTCCCCACACTTAGAATCAAAGCTTTTTCCCTGTTGGTGGTACTGAAATTAAGGTGCGTCTTACAATCAATGGCATCTTAGAATCAAAGAAATACGGTAATTAACAAACTAGTGAAAAGTGGGCTAGATGGAACAACAATTAGGTGGATCCACAGTTGGCTACGGAATCAGACTCAAAGAGTGCTTATTAAAGGTACCTTTTCACACTGGGGGGAGGTAACGAGCAGGGTACCACAGGGCTCAGTCCTGGGCCCACTGCTCTTCAACATTTTTATTAATGATTTGGATGAGGAGGTGCAGGGAATGCTTATCAAATTTGCAGATGGCACAAAATTGCGTTGGATCACTAATGCCCTGGAAGACAGAAACAAACTCCAAAGTGATCTTGATAGACTGGAGCGCTGGGCTGAAAACAACAGAATTAAATTTAATAGGGATAAATGCCAAGTTCTACACCTAGGAAAAAGAAACCAAATGCACAGTTACAAGATGGGGGATACATGGCTAATCAATACGACAAGTGAGAAGGATCTTGGAATTAATGTAGATCTCAAGCTGAATATGAGCCAACAGTGTGATGTGGCTGCAAAAAAAGCAAATGCTATTTTGGGCAGCATACATAGAAGTATAGCTTCCAAATCACGTGAGGTACTGGTTCACCACTATTTGGCACTGGTTAGGCCCCATCTTGAGTACTGCGTCCAGTTCTGGACACCATACTTCAAGAAGGATGCAGACGAGCTGGAGGGGGTTCAGAGGAGGGCAACGAGGATGATCAGGGGTCTGGAAACAAAGCCCTATGAGGAGAGACTGAAAGAACTGGGCATGTTTAGCTTGGAGAAGAGACAATTGAGGGGAGATATGATAGCACTCTTCAAAGACTTGAAAGGTTGTCATACAGAGAAGGGCCAGGAACTCTTCTCGATCAACCCAGAGTGCAGAACACGGAATACTGGGCTCAACGTACAGGAAGCCAGGTTCCAGCTGGACGTAAGGAAAAACTTCCTGACTGTTAGAACAATACGACAATGGAACAAATGACCTAGGGAGGTGGTGGGCTCTCCCACATTAGAAGTATTCAAGAGGCAGCTGGACAGCCCTCTGTCAGGGATGCTTTCCTGCATTGAGCAGGGTGTTGGACTCGATGGCCTTATAGGTCCCTTCCAACTCTACTATTCTGTGATTCTATGATTATCACATTTGATGATTTTAAGTTTTGCTTTCTGAATAGCCCAGAGAGTTTTGGCTGATGGATGATATAGAAATGTAATAAATATAAACAAACCGTTGAGAACCTTACTTGAGGGAAGGGAAAAAATGCTGTTCGGCCTGGCGCCAGATAACTTGGCTGTTACAGACAGAAATCTTACAAAAAGTTGTACTCTGCCTGTTTGCAGAATGCACGGAGAGGCAAAGCACTCTGAAGGATCCTTGCAACACACAAAGCCCCCCTCCACACGCTGATGCCCACTGTGATGAGAGATATTTTACAGGCACAAAATAAGGAGGCGTGACCAAGTCCTCCAGGCTCTTCCAACCAGCACCAAGTCAGGCCTATGAAAAAGGAGTCTTGGAATTAGTGCCCAAGTAATCACATAGGCAAGTTTTAAGTACACAGGGGCCAAGTTTTTAAGAGTGTAAAAAAAACCACCCTAAGAAAAGCCCTGCTGAATCAGATCAAGGATCATTCTAGTCCAACATCCTGTTTTACACAGTGGCCAACCAGATACCTCCAGGGAAGCCACAAGGGTTACATGAAGGAAAGAGCCCTCCCTTTCTTTTTGTCCTCCGCCACTGGCAATCAAAAAACGTTCTTTTTTTCTGAACTGGGAAATTCCATATAGCAATTACAGCTAATAGCTAATAATAGTGCAGAAATTTGTCTTATCTTCTCCCTGTCAGTGGCATCATGTGGCAGTGAATTCCCCAAATGCGCATTGTGCTGAATCTATGGCCCATTTCTCTCATTGGACAACTGCCAAATTCTAGACCTGGTTTACACATCCCAGCAACCCAGGGTTTAAACAAACCCTGGGTAATCGTGGAGTGAGTGAGCATGCTGGCTTCTGGCCACCCGCCAACTCTCGCTCAACTAAACAGCACAGGGATGCTCCATCCTTGGATGGTTGTCTATGATGTCCTCTGCTGGTCTTGTGACTGTAATAAATATTGATAGATTGATCTATGATGTCCGAACCTGGAATTGTGGGTTTATTCTTGGGTTAAAGGGTGAGTTGTTTCTCCCCCAACAACCCACAATTCCAGGTTTGGACATCGCAGATAATATCCCAGACACTGAGTCCCTGGGCAGGTGGTTGGGAGTCAGTATGCTTCATTTACAACAACCCACAGTTTAACAAACCATGGTTGTTGTGACATGTGAACTGGGATCTAGTATCTATCTATTTTCCCCACACCAGACAGGATTTTCTTGCCCACCATCCATGAAGGCTTCCTGAACATAGTGCCTTCCAGCTTCAACCACCATGGATAATCGTCAGGGATGATGGGAGTTGCTTCTTGTTTTAGAAGAATGAGTCCTTAGTGGTTCATTCTACTCTGGAGAGAAAATGGTCCATCATCACACTGGTCCCATCATGACCTGTTGAATTGAGGGTGCCCTTCTAAACACAGAAGCCACAAACCAAATTAACATTTGGGAAGGCAGAAACACAGTGACTCGGTTCACACAACTGGCTAGCCCACACTCAGTGGTTGAGTGTGGATTATTGTTGAACTGAGGGTTAGTGTGTTGTCCAAACCCAGGACATTTTCTGCAGGGTGGCTTGTTAACCTCCCCAAACAACACAACAACAAGGTTCTCAAGGTGGCTTGATCAAGAAAAATGAGCCACCCTGCTGAAAATCTCTTAGGTTTGGACAGCACACTAACCCGTAGCTCAACAAACAACCCATGCTCAACCACTGAATGTGGGTTAGCGTGTTGTGTGAACCCAGCTAATGGCACAACTGCCTTTGTGGTGGACATCTGCCCAAGTGCCCCAGCAGAGACACTGCAAGTGCAGTGGCAGTTTTAATGGGCAGATTGATCAATTAAAGCTGTTGTTGGTATAAGGAGCGGAGACTGAATCAAGAGTGTCCTCTAGCCATATTCGCTAAGCTATTTTTGCGATGTTTGCTCCAGAATTCAGGAGCAAATAAAAATTAACGGAAGGCTTTCCTTCTAACACAAACCCAGCCAGGTGCAACACAACCACCGTAGCCAGACAAGACTCCAACTCAAAATGCTCTGCAAGCTTGAAGCAATCAAGGAAACAAACATTTGGTGAATGAAATGCCAAGTAAACATGTTGTGGTACCTTGTTCAAAACTAGTTGTGGTACTTTGTTCAAAACTGCCATCTGCTAGTAGGGATGTGCTTTTCTGCACTCTACAAATGCATCTGAATCCCATAAAAAGTAGCATGAACGCAAGAGTTTGGTCCAACATTTAAACTTCAATACACTCCTATCCCCTTCATACATTTCAGTTGCATTGACACCACTAAAGAAGCGATTGCATCGCAGCCTCAACCCCACAGCTGTTATGCCACGTAGTCAGTTTTATTCACACGCCTCAATACTCACAACTGTTCAGGCCGCACGAGGCCAGCAATGGCGACATAAATAATACATGGGGATCACCTATTCTGTTACCAAAACCCAGCCAAACCCTCTCAGAGACATGCAACACCTGCTTCAATGGCGCCTGGTGACTCTCAGCAGCCAACGGAATGGAAAACCGCCACCACTCTGGGCCCATCCCATAATATTTCAATGCTCTACGACAGTCATTTCCTAACTGTCTAACTTTTCCACGCTGACGCACTCTGCCAAAGAACCCCAGGGAAGAGGTCTACACACTCTGTTCATAAGAGATGTTGGTCTGACCCCAAATGTATTGTGTGGGGCTGTTGTGTGGCGTAGCACAAGGTGCCATCCTATCCCCAATGCTGTTTAACATCTACATGAAACCGCTAGGGGAGATCATCCGGATGCATGGGGCGGGGTGCTATCAGTATGTCGATGACACCCAAATATATTTCTCTATACCTTCGATAACAGCATCAGCTAAGGATAACGTGGCTCCTCTAAATGAATGCTTGGAGGCAGTAATGGGCTGGATGAGGAAAAACAAACTGAAGCTGAATCCGGACAAGATGGGGGTGCTTCCTGTCAAGGGCTCTGACCTGGTTTTGGAGGTGTGTCGACCAGTTCTGGATGGGGCTACACTCCCCCTGAAAGACTGTGTTCGCAGCTTGGGGGTGCTCCTGGATCCGTCGCTACAAATGACAGCCCAGATAGATGCGACAGCCAGGAGTGCCTATTATCAGCTTCGGCTGATACGCCAGCTGCGCCTCTTCCTAGAGTTGGAAGACCTAAAGACGGTAGTGCATGTGCTGGTAACTTCAAGACTTCTGCAATGTGTTGTACATAGGGCTACCTTTGTGCCTCGTCCGGAAACTTCAACTAGTTCAAAATATGGAAGCCAGGTTGGTCACTGGTACACCTAGGGGTGACCACATTAGACCAGCTTTAAAATCACTCCACTGGCTGCCAATTAGTTTCCGGGTGTATAAAGTGTTGGTTATTACCTTTAAAGCCCTACATGGTTTGGGTCCAGGTTACCTGTGGGATTGCCTTCTCCTGTATAATCCACCCCGCACACTCAGGTCCTCTGGGAAGGATTTACTTCAATCAGCCAGAACTAGGCTGGCAAGTGTTACCCAGAAGACCTTCTCTTCTGCTGCTCCCAGACTGTGGAGTTGCCTGCCGGGAGAGATTCGACAACTTAGCAGTCTTCTTGAATTTAAGAGAGCCATGAAGACTGATCTCTTCCAGCAGGCTTACCTAGTTGAACTTTAAGATGTTTTTAATAATGTTAGTTTTATTTGTTTTTAATGTTCTATCTATTTTATGGTCTTTGTATTTATATTTATTGTTGTTCCCTGCCTTGATCCAGAGGGAGAGGTGGATAATACAATTATTATTAGTAGTAGTAGTAGTATCATCATTGACAGGGAGTTCTATGAATGTTAGTCTTCAGTCTTTTTAGATGTACCTTTAGGCCTGACTTGAAAAAAGGAACTCCCGCTCTCACATGTTTAATTTTTTAGAAACACAAGAACATAAGAAGTGCCATGCTGAATCAGACTAAGGGTCCATCTAGTCCAGCACTCTGTTCACACATTGGCCAACCAGCTGTTCACCAGGGACCCCAAGCAGGACATAGTGCAACAGCACCCTCCCACCCATGTTCCTCAGCAACAGGTGCACATAGGCTTACTGCCTCTGAAACTGGAGGTAGCACATAACCATCAGGGCTAGTAGCCATTGATAGCCTTCTCCTGCAGGAGTTTATCCACCCCTCTTTTTAAGCCATCCAAATTGGTGGCCATCATCACATCTTGGGGTAGTGAATTCCATAATTTAACTCTGCGCTGTGTGAAGAAGTCCTTCCTTTTATTTGTCCTGAGTCTCCCACCAATCAGCTTCACGGGATGACCCCCATTGGGTTCTAGTATTTTGAGAGAGGGAGAAAAAGGTCTCCCTATCCACATTCTCCACACCAGGCACCATTCTGTATCCTTTTATCAGGTTTCACCTTAGCTTCCTTTTTTTCCAAGCTAAAGATAGCACCCGTTTTGCTCCTCAACCTATTCTTCCCACTCTTGGGGTTATTATTTATTTAGAAAGGCTCCTAGAGTTTACATATAGTTGGGCTCACAATCAAAGAGACACAGCACACAAGGAAAAAGAAGTGAGAAAGAAAGAGGAACCACACACGTTATATTACATATATTTAATATAGCATGTCTGTTAAACCATTTTCTCCATAGGGAGCCTTGGAAATTGTAGAGGGATGAGAAGGAGGGATCAAGTGTCCAATGAAGAATACTTAGGGTGGAATCCAACTAAAGCCCTACGTAGAGTAGGCCCATTGACTAAATTAAGTCTCATTCATTTCAATGGGTCTACTCTACCCAATACAGTTACGCTTACATAGCACCGAGATAAATGTGTGGTATAGGCCTACCCTCGCTATCTGCCTCCCCAAATTCAGTTTTCTAATTCTCTTTTGAAAAAAGGAAAGCCAATGCTGGAGTACCCCTGAGATCCCACACATTATGGATGCCCACCTTTCACCACCCCTCAGTCCATTTGAGACACCCGACCAGTGTCCTAGAAAATGAATGTAAGGGTGCCATCCATGCCTGTTTAGATGGGGGAAAAGTCCTACAACTCCTATGTCTAAACAAACATAGGATTGTGTCCTAAATTATCCTTACATTGTTTTGTCAGTTTTAAAAGTATTCGCACTGTGACCCATTTGTCAGTTAAACATGATACAACCCACCTTTTTGCAGCTATGTCACTGGAATTCCCCTTCCAAATAAATTCTTACTTCCAGTTTCGAGTCTTGCCCTATATCTTTGTCAGCAAATGTGAAAGCAACTACAGCAAAATAATTCTCAATATAGAACAGCCTTCCCCAACCTGGTGCCCTCCAGATGTTGAATTACAACCCCCATCATCCTCAGCCAGCATGGGAATGGTGGGATCTGTAGTCCAATGCATCTGGAAGACGCAAGGGAAGGGAAGGTAGGTAATTTGATGCTTCCTGCACAGCCAAAACGCGACTGCGCATTCCTGAAGGAAGTGAACTCTTTTTTGCTTCTCTCTCTGTAAAGTACCATGTTCAATCAAAAGTGCGACAGAAATAGCAGTCATTAAAAGCCAAACTAAACTGGGTCTTTTACTGCCTTGCAGTAAACAGACTTCATTCTAGGGCAGTTGTTCTGAAAATGTCCCGACTTTCAAGGCAAACCTTTTCCCCGTTTTCTCCTGAGGGACTCCTACTAGCATCTGCCATGGATGGGATGAGTCAAATTCAGCCTTACGCCATCTACATCTTTTAACAGACCACCTGTGGATTTCAGGGTTTGCAGATTTACTAAGTGTACGCTTAGAAACTCTTAACACTTACCAAGTGACTGATCTGTTCAGAATCCCAAAGTCTTGCTTAAGAACAGAAGCAGAGGCCTGTTGGATCAGACCAAGGGCAAATCTAGTCGTCCATCCTTTGCAGGAAACCCCATTAACAGTGGGCACTAGATGGTCCGGTCGAAATTTTAAGCGGTGCAGCAGTCGTATATGGGGCAAGGGCTATAACCTCAATGGTAGAGTACAGACTCTGCACACACAAGGCTCCAGGTCCTGCCCCTGGTTTCTTCTCCAAATAGAGCTGGGAAAAACTTTTGTCTGAATCCCTGGAGAGACGCTGCCACTCAAAGCAAATTACAGCAAGCTAGATGGACAAATGGCCAACGTGATGCAAGACAAATAGGCTCAGTTCAGACAATACGTTTCTCAACGGTGGTTTTAGAACTCCATGGTGGAGTTTTTACACCACCATGGAGAAACGTGTTGTCTAGCGCGAAAACTCCACGCAACAGTGGTTTTTTTGGAAAACACTCAATACAGAATATTCACGCTGTGCAGAGGACAGTTCCTGTACAACCGTTGTGTTGCGCAGAGTTGACTTTTCCCATTGGCTACAGAGTTCCCTGGAAAGAGCAGCAAGGGGAGCAAGTGCCACTCTAGGACAGGGGAAGGGATTGGTTTTTTGAAGCAATGGCTGATGGGATGCCCCTGGGAGAACCAGGGGAGGAGAGAGGGCGGGAGAACTGTCAATCAAAGCCCACAGTCACACAATGGTGGAGTTAGAACGTGTTGTGTGGGGAGTACCCCCTAAAAACTCAACCGTTGAGTGGAGTTTTCACACTGTGTTGACTAATGTGTTGTCTGAACTGAGCCATAATGTTCTGGCTTGTTCTCGGGTACACGTTTATCCCATATACTGACAGGGTCCGCTGAGCCTCAGCAGTGACCCACAGAGCTGTGTACCCCAAAACGTACCAAATGCTCCCCTGCGATAGCTGTTTGGTGAGTGAACGGGAATGCAAGTCTGCCAAGAAACAGGGATCATGCCCCCACCACCGCATGTCTTGTTTCCCAGCAGATTTGGGGTGGAGAAGGGATGTACCCTGCCCCACAGAATTTCAGTGGGAGCAAGGCTCAGAGGTTGCCCACTCCTGTTCCAAGGTCTTACGAACTATCATTCAACATAGAGGCTGAATTCGGACAACACGATAGTTAATGGTGGGGTAATAATCAACTTTACAGTTGTTCATCTAGGGGGTACTCCCCACACAACATGGTAATAAATAATCTACTGTGGTGTGGATTAGGATCAGCACTGAGTTGACTATGGCAGCATTCGGACGACACGATAGTCAATACAACTGACGATTGTTCCCCCCCCCCCAGTTGCTTATTGCATCGTCCGAATTCAGCCAGTGACACAGAGCAAGGAAGTAAATGAAGGAAGGAAAGGAAGGCAGAGATGAACAGGGGGAGGAGGTACACATATTTTTTCTAGGCTGTACATGCCAGAGGAAGGGTGCTTTCATCCATTTCTTCATTTCATTTGCTCTTCACTATCTTGGCTTCATCACCCATATCCGATTCCTCTGCTTACTCTTGCCACTCATGCGTGAGCATGGAAGAGACACAAGCTATCCAAAAATGCCCCCTCTTCCTTGGCGTCACGGCATGCACTTGCAGCATACAGAAGACACGGCGATGCAGACCCCTGCTGCGTGAGCTCCACAATCATGCCGCCCCACGTCCAGCCCTTCCAGGCAGCAAAGCCGCAGAGCGGACTGCTCTAACAAGACAAGGGAGTGAAAAGCCGAGCCTCTCAGCGCTTTCGCAAGGAGGGAGGGCTGGCGGAGCGCTGAAGCGGGTGCCGCAGCTGCGTTCTCTTTCTCCTTGAAATGACTACTTGCTCTGATTTCTCTTCCAGAGGGAGGGCTGGAAAATCCCCGGCACCTGGTCAGCGTGAGGCCAAGGGGTTCAGTGCTGGAGTCGGGGATGGAGCTGAAACTTCTCCCCAAGCAGAAAGTTCAAATGTCGCACCCCCTACAACACTGGGGTGCCCTCCTATCGATTTCAAAGGGCTTTGTGCAGGAGAACTTCCTACGTCATGGTACCCTGTATCAGTCTCCTATTCTGCCTCAGCCGGTATAGCTGAGAGATTAAGAGACGAAGGGCACAATCCTATGCAAGTTTAGGCAGAAAAAAGGCCTGAAACTCCCAGCATTCCCCAGCCAGCTGGCTGGGGCATGCTGGGAATTCTAGGCCTTTGTTCTGTCTAAACGTGCATAGGATTGCACATGAAACTAGGGATTAAAAAGTCACAATTCCAACCTCACCTCTGCCATTAATTCCTTTGTGTAGAACCTCAGGCCTGAGAGACAAATTTACTCCCTCCACTACCCTCTTTGCCCCCAGCCATGGATCATTTAACGGCTCTTCACTTCTGTGCATGGCTCCTCCCATTCTAAAAGGTTGAAATGCCTAAGCTAATGCTCAAGGACAGTGAGAGCCAGAGAGCTTTTCTGAAATCAAATTCAGGCTGGAAGTGGTTCTGCACCACTGATAGCACAGAGCACGCCATAGGCACCCCCCTCTCCCCCATTGGCCTTTCTTTTTACAATGAGCTTACCTACCTCACACGACTGCTGTAAATTTTCCGACAGGATTGTGCGCACAAAGCACTCTGAACACCCAAAAAGTATTACTGTTATTCCGGCCTTCCTCCAATGAGCTCAGAAAGCCACACATGATTATAACCTTCCCCTTGACCCCCCCCCCCCCATTTTTTCACTCCAACAGGCTAGGCTGGGAGATAATGGCCCCGTTCAGAAGACACCTTAAACAACGGCGTTAGCCACGGTGGTTAAGGCAGAAAGCCGGGTCATGTTCAGAAAACACCTTAAACCATGGCTTTAACCACGTTGAATAAGGCAAAAAGCCTTATTCACCATGGTTAAAGCCATGGTTCAAGGTGTCTTCTGAATGGGGCCCCTGACTAGCCCAAAGTCACCTAGTGTGCAAGGCTTATACTGTAAGGATTTGAACCCACAGCTCTGCCCAGTCCCAAGTTCAATGCCTTGTTCCACGCTCTGTGCTGGCATCTCAACTTGTTTGCTAGCTCTGTTTTAATGCACAGTTGCTACGTAGTCCCTGAAACAATCTGGTTCTTCACATGCATGATAAACTGGGAATTAATCCCATTGCAACGGATAAGGAAACAGAAGAAAAGTGACTCGCCCAAGTTCTAGTCCCAGAGCCAGGCAAGGATTTATTTACCCCAGCAACTGCAAAAGCTTTGTGAATATGTTTTGTTTATATATGACAGAAGTGTCTCAGAAAAGTGAGTCTTACAAAATGCCAGTGGTGGGGGGCTGCGTGATGATGCCATCAATATGGCTGTAGCACTATTATGTAATTGCCACATTTAAATATGCATAACTTCTCACCCGTTTATGCTACTGAGATGAAATTTTGTCTGAAATGTTTCAAATTTAATGACAAATACTTTTTGTATTTACACATTTTTTGTTAATTCCATTAGTTTTTGAGATAATTTCATTTGAACGTATAAAATCAGTGTTCACATTGGTTTTGTGTGACGTTTAACCATGATTTACTAAAAAACTATACAACTTTCGAAAGAATACTCAAGAACAAAAAAGTTGCATTTTTAATGAGGATTAAGAAAATATATAATAACATGGGGTTTACCCCAACGTTTAGGGAATTATGAGTGATACCTCGTTATACGTCCACTTTCTCAGGATTGTATGGTTTTACAGTTTATCATACAGGGCTTTCATTTCAAAAGTATCCACCCTAAATATCTCTCGGTCTGATCCACAGATCATTTTGAACATGTTCAACTGTGATTTTTTACAGATGAACATGTTCAAATGTTCTTTACAAAATTTCAAACAGGATGAGTATTATGCTATAGAAAAAGACTATTTATTAGGTTGAATTGTTTTTAACAAATGTTTTTAAAATCTTCAGCAAAAAAATTACAATTTACAAAATAAAAACTATGTTCTATGAGGAGGGTTAGCAAATAAATTTCATTGGATGTCCTCTTCACTTTCATTGGAACTGCTATCATCACTGTCAAAATCACTTTCCTCATCTTCTTTTTCACTGTCCTGTGGCCGTTATGCATATTTAAATGTGGAAACTACATAATAGCGCGGCAGCCATATTGATGATGTCATCACGCAGCCCCCCCACCACTGGCATTTTGTAAGACTTACTTTTCTGAGACACTTCTGTCATATATAAACAAAAAATATCCACAAAGCTTTTGCACTCGCTGGGGTAAATAAATCCTTGCCTGGCTCTGGGACTATTCTAGATGGGAGCCAGTAATCCGTCACACCCTGTATTGCAAAGTAAGCCCTTCACGTTCCCATTCCACAGAAAAGGCCTAGAGGAATTTACCTAAGGCAGTTGAGCGATTTACCCTGGAGGGGAGATCTGAATGCAAGGCAGACCTCACTTTCTCACACAGACTCTCCGGAGCCATTTCTGAATGTTTGGCTTCCAAAATGTCAGTACTTCACACTCGTGGATTCCAGCATCTATTGTTCTTTTATTCCTAAATTAGCAGTAGTAGCTTTTGCAGTTTAAAGAGCCAGCCTGAAACAATGGCTGGCATTTGGGAACAGGAAGCAAAAGTTATGAGGATTATACAAAAAATCTGAACTATTTTGACTGTGGATACAAACATTACCCACTGATGGCGGGGGCAGAGAGAGTTGTCAAGAAGTGTAAACATTTCTCAGAAGCAACAAACAGAAAGCAAAAGTACATGGGCTAGTTTCAGCTCAGCCGGTGTGTGTGTAGGCAAACACATCCGCTACAGAAGAAAGTTCTTGGGTAAGCTTGCTCACATTATGAGATCTGTATCAATTATAAAGGTTTTCATATATTTATTTACTGGCATAGTTTATTCAACACCATTAAAGGAAGCAAAAAAAATAAAAAAACACCCTGCAGGCTACTCAAATCTCCACCTGGAAATACTGCTTAGCAGCACCGGGCAACTTCCAAGACACTACCAAGCATCAACCATCGTCAAGTCTAATGTTACAACCTTAAAGGCTCCCAGCTTTATTTTTTTTTTAAAGGAAAAGAATTAACATCAAGATGTTCAGGGACACCCCCAACGCCACATTTTAAAGCTGGCCTTGTGCGCATGCAAGATTGGTGTGTGTATATGGCTATCTTAGACTCTTGGCCTACTACAGTAAAAGCATTAGTGACATCGGGAAATCCTGAACTGTGATGAAGGGAAGCGAAAGGCCGTTGAGTAGGGTTTGGGCGGCGTTTTTGCTGGAACAAAAAGACAGCTGGGACACTGCACAGGGAAAGTGCCGAAGTCAGCAACAGAAAAGAGAGCTAAGCACAAACAGAAAAGAAAATGTGCTCCTAGGTGGTGAAGACAGACAAAAAGCAAGAATGGGGTGGAAAGAAATCAGACTTGCGGGATAATACTTCGGTTTTTTTAAAACTAGAATGCCAAAATCCATCAACGGGAGCCTGGTGCAAAAAAACGACACTTGGAATTAAAGATTTTGGAATGGAGGAATTTGTTTTGAGTACCAGAAGGGACTGGAGCTCATAGATTTTCTACACAAAAACTCACTGTTGGTTATTCCAGTACTTTCTTCATTTCACCAGTATAATGTAGGGGAGGATGGAGCCGTTTTGTTGCTTCTGTGAAACAGCGGGGAGTTAGAAATCCTTACTGATCTCTTGCAAATGACTCAGATCCAGCAGACCCAGAGCTATCTTCTGCACAGCCCTGGTCTTTAGATGCCATCAGCCCTATCATTTGAAAGTGTCACCAGAAATGCAAGCAGAGAACTATTCTTGCAACCAGTTTGTCATTTACGGATAAGAGTCTTCGGCGCCAAGACCTGCCGCAAGAGCAAGTGGACAGAGGCAACACTTATACTAGGCTTTTAAGGAAACCTCATCTCCCTTGACTGCACAGGGACTCAGAAAGCTGCAAATACAGTACTAAACCCAGTATGCTAACATAATTTCAGCAAACTCAAATACCTTCTGGAAATACAAAAGGCCTTCACCAAGGAATTTCCGGAGACCCAAGGCCATCATTTCCCAGGTGTCAAAAGACCAGCTACCTAGAAAAAGAAAATTTCTACCTGCAGCACACCGGACTACAAAAGCATTCCCAATCCCAGGTACCAGCAGTCACCAGTTAGCAGCCAGGATCAAGTTCTGGGAGTCAGTGTGGAGTTTTTTGTGAGAAACACGGGTGCAAATGTGCAAGGTATCAGGAGATCAGCAGAGAAGAGGTCATGTGACACATTTCAGCAGCCCATTGTGGTAGGCACTAAACAACAACATTTTCAGGAGCCAGTCATGCTTTCATCTTCCAAACCCCAGCAGCAAATAGAATCATAGAATCACAGAACAGTAGAGTTGGAAGAGGCCTACAAGGCAATCGAGTCCAACCCCCTGCTCAATGCAGGAATCCACCTGAAAGCATCCCTGACAGATGGCTGTCCAGCTGCCTCTTGAAGGCCTCTAAAGTGGGAGAGCCCACCACCTCCCTAGGTCATGGGTTCCATTGTCATACTGCTGTAACAGTCAGGAAGTTTTTCCTGATGTCCAGACGGAATCTGGCTTCCTGTACGTTGAGCCTGTTATTCTGTGTCCTGCATTCTGGGTTGATGGAGAAGAGATCCTGGCCCTCCTCTGTGTGACAACCTTTCAAGTCTTTGAAGAATGCTATCATGTCTCCCCTCCATCGTCTCTTCTCTAGGCTAAACATGCCCAGTTCTTTCAATCTCTCCTCATAGGGCTTTGTTTCTAGACCCCTAATCATCCTCGCTGCCCTCCTCTGAACACGCTCCAGCTTGTCTGCATCCTCCTTGAAGTGTGGTGCCCAGAACTGGATGCAATACTCAAAATGGGGCCTAACCAGTGCCAAATAGTGGTGAACCAGTACCTCGCACGATTTGGAAGCTATACTTCTATGTATGCAGCCCAAAATAGCATTTGCTTTTTTTGCAGCCACATCACACTGTTGGCTCATATTCAGCCTATGTTCTACAACAATTCCAAGATCCTTCTCACTTGTCGTATTGATTAGCCATGTATCCCCCATCTTGTAACAGTGCATTTGGTTTCTTTTTCCTAGGTGTAGAACTTGGCATTTATCCCTATTAAATTTCATTCTGTTGTTTTCAGCCCAGCGCTCCAGTCTATCGAGATCACTTTGGAGTTTGTTTCTGTCTTCCAGGGTATTAGCGATCCCACCCAATTTTGTGTCGTCTGCAAATTTGATAAGCATTCCCTGCACCTCCTTGTCCAAATCATTAATAAAAATGTTGAAGAGCATTGGGCCCAGGACTGAGCCCTGCGGTACTCCGTTCGTTACCTCCCCCCAGTGTGAAAAGGTACCACTGATAAGCACTCAGATTCTGTAGCAAACTGTGGATCCACCTAATAGTCGTTCCATCTAGCCTACTTTTCACTAGTTTCTTAATCAGAATGTAATGGGGCACTTCGTCAAAAGCTTTGCTGAAATCAAGATATACTATATCCACAGCATTCCCACAGCCCACAAGGGAGGTTACTTGATCAAAAAATGAGATCAGATTAGTCTGACAGGATTTGTTCTTGACAATATGTAGGCATCAAAGCTCCTGGGATTTTTTCCAGGCCTGGGTGCTACTCCCATCTTGCAGACAGCACATCCCTTGCAGTAGAAGACATAGGGGATTCCCTCTGACAAGTCTATCAACGCAAGGAAGGCAATAGGAAGGCACTGAGCAAGGAGTGTGCTTCTTACCCCCTTCATTTCTCCCCCTGCTTACAATCCGTCCACAAAGAGGCTTGTATTCATCAGCACCATGTTCATCTTATTTATTCACAATGTTTATATACAGCTCCATATCTAAAATTGATTCCTGAGTGGTGCACATAAGAAAAGAACAGTAAAAAGGGAAAAATATTAGAATAGCTAATTGAAATTGTTCAATTTAAAACAAAGGACCAATAAAAATAGTGGCTGGTCAGTTGAGGAAGGCCTCCTGGAAAAGAGATGTTTTCAGGAGGCACCAGAAGCAGCCTAGTGTTGGCACCTGTCTGACCTCCATGAGCAGGGAGTTCCAAAGAGAAGGGGCCACCACACTAAAGGCTCTTCACTTGGTGGATTCCAATCGGGCCAAAGGTCCATGTGGAACCACCAGGAGCATGCCCTCCAATGACCTCAGTAACCAGGCAAGTTGGTAAGGGAGAAGGCGCTCTCTCAGGTATCCTGTATCTCACACGAACATCTCACATTCTCCATTGCCAATGCCCTCTGCAATTTAAACAACATGACGAGCTTATTGACAGCATAACAGCAGGTCTTCACAACTCATGACCCACCAAGCCAAACACAATGTAGGTTAACTGTCCCCCATTATTTTTTTTACAGTCCTTGGCAAATGGAAGAAATATGAAGCTTATTACGTTGGGAAGCAGATGCTGTGTAAACAAGCTGAATCCCAGCTTCGTTCAGATTTACCTGTAAGAATTGAGTTTAGGCACCCCTTCCTCAACTCCAAGGCACCCACAGCACCACTTCAATGTGGAAAGACGAGCTCTTGGTACACTCTCAAGCAAAATGTCTCCTCAATTGTGCAGATGCACAAGCGCGTCCAGTTCCACCACCTTCCACAATAAGTCAGGATAAGCAACCACCATTACAGCTGCACTTGTGTTACCACAGTGCACTACTACTGGCAGCTGTTCTCTACGTTGCACATACTGAGTGAGGACCTCTTGACTCCAGGCTGGAGTTTGTAAATTTCCAGGTGGAAGGAAGACCTGCTAGCAAACAGTCTTCAATCCTAGATTAAATATGGTTTCACGCTTGGTTTCTTCACCTTCCGTCTAACATTAGAACATCAGTAGCACTTCCAGGACAGAAGGGAGGAACTTACTTTGTTACCTGCATGCAACCCTCACTAACCACAAGCAAAACCGGTCAAGTTTTGCTGGATGCAAAAATCAGCCTAAGAAATTCACTCGTCAAAGTCCAAGCATATTGCAGTGGAACCCTTAAAGCCTCCTCATCAGGACTGGCTTTTTACAGGAGAGTAAGCTTCCAGGATGTTATTGTAAATGTGTACCTTTTAAGTATAGGCACCTGCCTCCCAAGAAGGAAAATAATTCAATGTTCCAAATGCCAGCACATCTTTATGACACTATGGATTTTCCAGCCCTGCCTCTCTTTTGCCTTTGTGATACAGCAGAATAAAATTCTTCTCTTGCTTTCTCTTCTGGTTGGAACAGGGGTGTAATTCCAGCTTTCTGCTCCCTCCCCTCCCCCAACCCCTTCTCCTGTCTTTTAAAGGGGAATGGGATAGTGGGATTCAATTACATTTACCTTCCACTGTCCTCTTCTCTTTCATATATTGGGGTCTACCCCTGCTTTGTTTCCCTACTGTCTCTTGACTAGGGTGGATCCAAGCCCCCTTTACTATACTCTACTAGCTTCTACTTTACATTCACAAAAGTTTTTTTTCTTCTTCCATCCACCCTTCCTGTCACCTCTCCCAACCACTCTTTCAATAGGATGAAAATGTGTGCAGGATACGTGATCCAATTCTCCTTTCAACCCAAGGTAAATGTTCTTTGAAAGGGAGAAAGCTGTGAAGGAAGAGGAAACCCTTGCATCTCCTTTCAACACCACTCATATTATCACCCTGAGGAAAGATGGTTGGGGCTCAAGACCCCTCCCAGTACCTTGAACACTTACCTTTGTTTTTTATATTGACAGTCTAGTGCAGGTATAGGCAATTTGTAACCTTCCAGATATTTGGGCCTACAACTCCCATCAGCCCTAGGCAGCACAGGTAATGATAAGGGATCATGGGGGTTGTAGGCCAAAACATCTGGGGAGCCCCAAGTTCGCCAGCCCCTGGTCTACTTCCCCCCCACACACACACACACACCAAGCTTTCTCCTCTTCCAGACTCTTATGTTGCTAAAAAGGTTGAGAGGGAAAACACTGCTGCCTTCCTCCTTAACTCCCCTGATTTTAGAGGAGCAAGTTCTCTTGTGCACCAACAGTAGGAATAATAATGAAAAATAACCCCAATAGATTCGAGAAGAAAAGGATATTGGGGATACACCTGATACCCAACCAACCACCATCACAAACATCTTCATATCCCTGTATATTCTTCTTCTTCTTGTTATTATTATTATCATTATTTTAATTATTTCATTTCTATACCGCCCCACAACCCAGGCTCTCTGGGCAGTTTACAAGAATTGATAAAAATACAAAATACAGCATGATAAAAAACAGTTTAAAAAACAACATAGAAAAATTAAAACGATGTAAACAGCTAAAAACAAAAAAAAATCATGTATAGACATTACGCGACAAGGGTAGGAAGTTTTGTGCGGGGCTCAAACCCTCTTCTTCTTCTCCCCATATTTCGGTGGTGTGTGAAAGGTGGTAAGAGCCTCTTCTTCTCTCCTGCCTCCTCCTCCCAAGACGACCCCTGCCCAGCCACAATTTGGTGGGAGGCAGAACATTGGGGCTCATTTTAAAAACAAATCAACATATTACATAGAAGCTGCAGTCCTTGACATACTTTACCTGAGTAGACCTGCCTAAGGTGTCACTGTTCATTCCTTCTCACAGCCCCTCTCCCATCACAAGATGAACCCAGGAGTCCTGGCTCCCAACCTTCCCCCCCCCCCCATATGAACCCAGAAATCCTGGCTCCCAACCTCTCCTCCCCCATATGAACCCAGGAGTCCTGGATCCCAACCTCCCCCCCCCCCATATGAACCCAGGAGTCCTGGCAACCTCCCCCCAGGAGTCCTGCCCCCAACCTCTCCCCCCACCGAGGAACCCGGGAGTCCTGCTCCCCCCTCCCCACTAGCCGAGCCCAGGCTCCCCACCTCCCCCTAGATAAACCCAGGAGTCCTGGCTCCCCTCTCCGCTGTCTATTTGCCTCCCCCCCGGTCTAATTAAGCTACCTTCGCCCCAGGCCCTTCCTTTTAATAGGTGAGGGGACACAGTGAGACGACAAGCCCCCCCCCCTTACCGGCAGCTTGGGGTTGACCTCCCCCTTACAGCTGTGACAGAAGAAGCGGTGCTGAGAGACGGCGGCCGCCGCTGCCGCCGAGGCCTCCGCCATCTTGTCGTCGCCGCCGCCGGTCGCCGCCACCGTCAGTCCTCCGGGCTGGAAACGACAACGACGTTCAGCCGACACCGGCCACAGACTCAGGCCAACACGGGGCCTAGAGGGGAGAACCGGAAGTGGCACCGATTGGGGACTTTCTAGCCACAGTACTTCCGCTCTACTCTCTGGGTTTTCTTCTTCCTTCTCCTCCTCCCCTGAGCGGTCGAGGAGGAGGAGGCGACCGGAAGTGGCTCCTGAGCCGAGCGAGACTTCTGGCGGAGCGCGGTTGCTATGGTTGCCGGGCTTGAGGCCTACTTGTAGGACGGGTGTGAGAGGAAAAACAAGGGGGTAGCGAGCGAGGAGCGCCAGGAGAGTGAACTGGGGTAGGTGGATGTAAAGGCTTCGGGGCGTAGTATTATTTGGTTGTATTTTTATTATTATTATTCACTGCGTTTTTGTCATGCTTTTCAGGCAATGATTGTCTCCCCAATCGGTTCCTATCAATAATAATTTTAAAAAGAGAGACAGGTCCTAAAATGACAAGAGACGCAAGGAAAATGGGGAGGAGAGGGAGGGGAACGCGCTCCAAGCGAGCGTTTAAATGCACCTCAGGCTAGGCTTATTCCCCTGACATGAAAGGCAATCGGTGGCTCTTTTTTTATTGATTGATGGGTTACATTTGTAGCCCACCTTTTTTCCTCCAAGGAGCCCCCTACCTACCTCACAGGGTTGTTGTGAAAGATAAAATGCGGGGAGGGGGGAGGCATTGGCCTACCTCTCTCTCCTGGCCTGAGCCAAAGGGTTGTTGCCACTAAGGAAAAATGGGGAAGGGAAAGGAACATGAACATCTCCTTGGAAAAAAGGTGAGGTATAATAATAATGATAATAATTTTATTTTCCTCCTTTTCTCTAAGGTGGAGCACATAATCCTCCTCTCCATTTTATCGTCACAACAACCCTGTTAGGTGGGTGAGGCTGAGAGTCAGTGACTGTCCCAAAGTCACCCAGTGAGCTTCATGGCTGAGTGGGGATTTGAACCCAGATCTCCCTAGTCCTCATCCAGAGCATTCTTTCCCCTTCGTTTACAGCCCCAACAGGGCAACCATCATTTGAAGCCCAGTACTCTTTTTGGCTGGGAATGGGATGCGAGTCCCCTGCAGTTGCTCCTTCTCTAGCCAATGGATGAGCTAGGATTATTATCATTATTATTATTATTATTGGGAGGGGAGAGAGGCAGACAAGACTCCTGGGTCCTTTTTCCTTTCCAGGAAAGGGCAGTCTTGTTAGTGAGGAAGACAATATATGGAGAGGGCTTGGAGCCAGGACTCCTGGGTTCATCGGGGGAGGCTAGGCCTCTAGGGTCATATTTCTGACAGAGGGAGAAATGGTCATATTAGATATACAGTGGTGGCCAAAATTGTGGACGCTTTTTGAAATTTTCATGTTTTGCAACTTTGAATTCTTATAGAAAATGTTCTGTTTCACAAAGTTCAATTGTTTATATATCAATTGAAAGAGAATTTAATGCTGAATTCAAAACAAAAAACAGAATGCAAATACCTGCAGTTAAAAAGAAGTTATGCTGCAAATACTGCAATCATGATCAATTTACAGTAAAATCTGACAAAAACATATCAGATACTTTAGTTATGACTGAAATGTAATATCAGTATTTGCTAGGGAAGCCTTTATTTTTGGAAACAGCATCACAGCGACGTCTCATAGAGCTGACAAGTGTTTTAAGCTCTTCCTTCTTTATGACATGGTTCCAGGAATAATTTATAGCCTCAATTAATTGGCTTTTATTTGATGGACGCCTCATTCGTACAATAATTTTCAAACGGTGCCACAAATTTTCTATTGGGTTCAGGTCAGGGCTGTTTCCTGGCCAGGTCAACAATTGAATGCTCTTTGCTGTGAACCACTGTTTGCATATTTTTGCTGTGTGACAGGGAGCTGAATCTTGTTGAAAAATAAATGGTGCATTGTTTGGAAAGAGATCCCTGATGGAAGGTAACAGTTTTGGTTCCAGGATGGTGTCAATGTATTGTCGTCCGTTTAGTGTGCCATCAATTACATGAAGGCGGCCAACACTATCTGCTGACATACATGCCCAAATCATAACGCTTGTTGGGTATTTTACAGTTGCCTCAATGCAGTCAGGATGTAGCTCTTCTCCTACTCTACGTCTCACATATTTTCGCCCATCACTACCAAATAAGCTTATCTTACTTTTATCACTCCAAATAACTTGCTTCCACTGATCTTCTGTCCATTCACTGTGTTCTTTTGCCCACTGTAGTCGTTTCTGGCTCTGCTTTAGATTCAGAAATGGCTTTTTTCTCGGAATCCTACCTTTTAGTCCTAAATCTGATAGTCTTCTCCTTATTGTTCTGGAACTTACAGAAACACCAGTTGCATCAAGTACACCTTTGATGGCCTCAGATGAAATTTTTCTCTCCTTGAGACACAGCCTTTTTATTCTTCTGTCATCAACAGATGATGTGCACTTTTTACAGCCTTTTCCTATCTTGTTTTTAATTGTCTTTGTTTCGTTATATCATAAACAAAACTTTCAAACTCCAGAAGTAGTCACTGAACGACCAACGTGCCTTGCAATTTTAGCATAGGAAAGATCTGATTCACGTAATACAACAATCCTGTTTCTTCTCCTGGGTGTCCAATCAACTCTTTTCCTTGGTGCCATTTCACTATTTATGATGTACAATTTTTAAATGAGAAATAATTCAGATATTCACAATCTCCAATTGTGCCTCAGATACAGTGATATTTGTTCTGGCTTCTACAGAACAAACAGCAAAACTGACTTTCCCCAACTTGAAACATGAGGTAACACAGCGACTGCCATATGATTGGTCCCCAAAACAAGGACTGTGACTGGCCAGTACGGTTTGCAATTCCAAACTGCTTCTCAACTCAATCACAACTTGTGTTTCTTTTTAGAATAAAGTAAGCATAAGTTTTTTTAACTGCAGGTATTTGCATTCTGTTTTTTGTTTTGAATTTAGCATTAAATTCTCTTTCAGTTGATATATAAACATTTGAACTTTGTGAAACAGAACACTTTCTATAAGCATTCAAAGTTGCAAAACATGAAAATTTCAAAAAGTGTCCACAATTTTGGCCACCACTGTACTTATAATTAGAAATTAAGTCATTTTTTTTTTAATTGAACTGAATGCATGTTGTTGACTTCCGTCTCCATCTCCTGTCAAATGTCTTATTGTAGGTGTCTTGGGGCAGGCATTTGCGGCTATTCTGGGAAAGGCAAGGCACATGGTTGGTGTTGTATATGTAAATAAATAATTTAGATAGTAGGTTTATAGTATGGCTAACAGGAGATTGAAGAGGTTGTTTCAAACTGCAAATGGCTGATTTGGTGCTGAAATGGTTGGATAAGAACACAAGAAGAGCCCTGATGCTGGTTCAGACCAAGGGTCCATCTAGTCCAGCACTCTGTTCACACAGTGACCGACCAGTTGCCCATGGGAAACCCACAAGCAGGACATGGGTGCAACAGCACCCTCCTGCCCATGTTCCCCAGCAAATGGTGTATATAGGCTTACAGCATCAGATACTGGATAGTCTGGGGGTTTGGGGGTGACGTATAAGAAGATCCACAAGAAGACCCCAGGCTCATATTTTACTTATATTCAAACCTCATACCCGTATGCAGAAAAACCCCATATATTTTATTTCATAATGTCTGATTTTTGGCCCTACAATACTTCTGAGGTGATGAAAGCTAACAGGGTTTGCATTCTTATTCTTTGAACTTGCTTTCTGCAACACAGGCTAGAGGGGGGTTTTGGGGGGGGAGGGGGTGGCGACAGTGTGGCCATGTTTTATAGGACTTCCATCTCAGCAGGAGTCCTCTATGTTGAGTAAAGCTTGGAGTGCCTACATCTGATGTTGGGCCTTAGAGGCAAGTTGGAGGTGCTGCTGGTGTGTCACCCATCCTGCTCCCTCCTCAGCCTCCATGGTTGAGGTGTTCTCTAGTGTGATGTTGTAGAATCCTACAATGTGGTCCTGAGGGACTTCAACATTCATGCTGAGGCTGCCACAAGACTTCTGGCTCAGGACATCATGGCTTCCATGGCAACGATGGGGTTGTCCCAAGTTGTCAATGGACCAACCCACAGAGCAAGATATACTTCAAGTTAGTCTATGGAATTTGTTAAAACAAGTTGTAGTAATGGCCACCATTTTCGATGGAAGAGAAGGCCATCAATGGCTATAAGCCTGACAGTTATATGCTACCTCCAATATCAGAGGCAGTATACCTATGTATACCAGTTGCTGGGAGGGTGCTGTTGCACTCATGTCCTCCTTATGGGTTTCCCACAGGCAGCTAGTTGGCCATTGTATGGACAGAATGTTGGACTTTGGGTTTGATCCAGCATGGCTCGTCTCATGTTCTTAAAGGTTGGAAAGGGGCATGAGTGGCACAGATGACTGTGAGGCAGTCGGAAATGGATGTCAGTTCAAAGAAGATGTACTAGGCAGGAACATGTCAGTCATGATAATACACCCAGATGGGAGACCTTCAGAAGTTTCAGGAAAATTCAGATTAACCCCTTAATGCTTGTGCTGAAGATGTTTCCGAAACGTGGGCATAAAACGTGAGGATGTTCGGGGGGATCAGGTGGACATCTCACTTCTGATGGTTGAATTATTTATTATTATTATTTATTGCATTTGTATACCGCCCCATAGCCAAAGCTCTCTAGGCGGTTTACATAAGATTAAAACATTTTAAAACAATATACAAAAATTAAAACTGCAAAAACATACAAGATACACATACATTTAAAACCACTGTAATAACTTAAAAAGCTATAAACCTAAAAAACAAAACAGACCCAGGCTCATCAGATATTGCTAAATGCCTGAGAGAAGAGGAAAGTCTTGACCTAGTGCTGAAAAGATAACAATGTTGGCGCCAGGGGGGCCTCATCGGGGAGTTTGTTCCACAATTGGGGGGGCACCACAGAGAAGGCCCTTTCCCATGGACCTCACTTCTGATTGGTGGATGGTTGTCTCATGTCTCAATGTAGCCCCCACCTATGCCCAGAACAAGGGTATAAAAGCTTAGGTAGAGGAACTTAGTAATGCTTTTAGCTGAGCTTTTTACATTCAAGTAGTGTGCACGAGGAAGTCAAATGGAAGTTAAAAAATGTAGCATGTTTTAGTTTAGTTTTGAAATGCAAAAACAGTGCAAGAGGGTAGGGTGTTGTAGAGGAGTCATAACAGCAGTGCTATCAGTCCAATTAAGTTATTCTAATTGCAATATTTGTAGTGCCAGCTTTGTCAGTCACGTCCCTTTCCTGTTAATCTCATGTTTATGCTACATTTTCTCTCACTACTGATTAGATAATAACAGAGAAGCTTCCAAATTATGTTCATGTGACCACCAGGCTGACTAGCCGGTTTTCTTAAATAAAACAATTTCTGTAATTTTCTTAAATATAGTGTTTATGCATTTCAGTTTAAATATAAATCTGTGGTGCTGTTTGTCTATTTGGAACTGGCTTGGTTATTCATCTGGGTGTCTCAAACCCAATTGGTCTAGGTTCTAAAACTAAATTGGACCAAATATACATATTCATGCCATCGATGTACATGTGATGTTTGCAGGTGTGCAGCCAGAGCCTAGCCATGTCTCCTCATAAGTAGGTTCCATTGATTTCAGTAGGACTTCCTCCCGAGTAATGCACATGGAATTGCAATCTAAAGTAAACAACAGCAGGTCTCAGGGTGGCAATTAACATATTAATTTAGATTACTGATTATAACGTGCTGACTACAAATGGGAAGCAATAAATCATCACATATTAAAAGTCCTGGAAAGAGGCTCTTTTATTTTGCTCTCTGTCAAATTCCATGGGGCAAGCAATCCTGCAGATGTTTTTAATGACAAGGTCTATAATCCTGTGCCTTCACTGAGAAGGCCCTATCTCCAGTTGCCGTGCAGTTCACTACAAATGGAGGGGGCACCCAGAGAAGGGCTTCAGTTGATCATTCCAGAGCCGGGGCAGGTTGACGTGCAGTTAAGTGTTCCCTGAGGTACCCCGGACCCAAGCCTGTGTGCAGGGAGACTTTTGTTTATCATGGGAGAATACTGAAACATACAATCTTCTTGCCTCCCAGATCCTGTATTGGCACAGTGTAGAGAAACATTACCACTGTCTTTTGCTGAACACATATATGCTAGCTGTCACTGGTGGACTCTGTGACCATAGTAACATGTGCAAAGTGAAGGGCATGCTCTCTCCAAATAAAGACTCCATGACATATGTTGCCATTTAAAATTGGGGCATCCAAAGTACATTTATCTAGATGCCGAAGCTGGTGAGTTCTCCTTTCCAGTGCTGGGACTAACAGCTGATTTATATGGATGTGACCCTCCCGTTGCAGAAGTCTGTAACCAAGATACATTCCCCAGCAAGATGACCCAGGCAGAGATCAAGCTCTCTTCTCTCCTGCTCTGTGAACATTTTGGAGAGGTTGTGGAAAAGATTGGGACGCACCTCATCCGCATGGGTGGCCAGCCATTACGCATGATTGCCCACGACACTGGGATGTCGCTCGACCAGGTATGCTGAATATTTTTTTTTATTATGGGTGGTAATGTGGATAAAGGCCAATATATTAATGATGGCTTTGAACTGAATGGCTAGGGTGTTGCAGTGCTGAGAATGTTAGTCTTAGAGCAGGAGACTCAAGTTCCAATCCCCGTTTATTTATTTATTTATTTATTTATTGCATTTTTATACCACCCAATAGCCGAAGCTCTCTGGGTGGTTCATAAAAGTTAACCCACGAAGCTCACTAGATTAATTTGGGCCTGTTGACCTTATCCACCTCGCAGGGTGCTGTGAGTGGGGGAAAGTGAAGGGGATCCACCCATAATTCCTTGAAAGAAGGGCAGGAAAATAAATAAATAGCCTGTCTCTTAGCACTTGCAACAAAAATAGAACAGGACAGGATTCCCCCAGAGGCCTTTCCCAACGTGGTGCCCCCAGATGTGGTGACCAGAACATGTCTAGAGGGCTCCACGTTGGGGAAGGCTGCTCCAGCCTTCCCTGTTCATTGTAAGAGAGAAGTGGTGTGATAAAAATGCCTACAAGTGTGAGAAATGAGATAGGAAATCCTTGGCTGAAATTGCTTCTCAGCCCTGAAATCACTAGCAGCCCAGTTCTGTGTGACATAAGCCAAAGTTCATTGAAAGTGAAGGCTTAGGAGGAACTAACTCTGGATACATGCAGGCAACGCAGCTTATATAAGCCATTGGGCCTGTTCAGACAACACACTAAGCCATGGTTAGGCTGCTAACCCTTTTGCAGCAAATGGTTAGTGAGCATGTTTAAACCATGTTATGTAGCCACCGTGGCTTAGCGTGTCAGGTCATAGATTCTCTCGCTCATTCAGTATGGTAGTAACACCAGCCTACCGTAAGGATTACTGAGATAATGTACACCAAATCCTTTTCGTCCATTGTGTACTGAGAAGAGGCACAGTCATGATAGACAAAAAGCCCTTTGAGGGAAAAGGTGCAATGGAAATGCTGCTGAGGCTGGCAGTTGGTGGTTCTTGATGAGGTTCGTCCTAACAATTTCAATCCTTCCTTCTCAAACTCGTTTGCTTAGAACTGAATACTGTGCTGGTGGGGGTGGAGTCTACAGATATCCCATACGTAATCCACACTTCCTTCCGGCTCATGCAGGTTCGGAAGGCCCTCTGTGTCCTCATCCAGCACAACCTGGTGACGTACCAGCTGCAGAAGCGAGGCCTGGTGGAGTACGAAGCCCAGTGCGGCCGAGTGTTGCGGATCCTCCGCTACCCCAGGTACATCTACACCGCCAAGACCCTCTACAGTGACACAGGTGAGCTGATCGTGGAAGAGTTGCTGCTGAACGGGAAGATGACCATGAGCGCTGCCGTGAAGAAAGTGGCCGACCGGCTGACAGAAACGATGGAAGGTGAGCTGCTCAGTTGGGGTTCAACCTTGGCAGAATATGCCTCTGAGGGTCCTAAAATTCAGTCTGTGAAGAGTTTATCTCCTTTTCTTCAGATGGTAAAACGATGGACTACGGCGAAGTCTCCACCACCTTTGTACGCCTGGCAGACACTCACTTTGTTCAGCGATGTCTGTCGGCCTCTGAAGATCCAGAGCCTTCGGATGCCACAACTCCAACCGCACCCGTGTTGGTGTTTAACGAGAAGGACATGTACGCAGTTCCAAAGCTTAATCTCATAGGTGAGGAAACAGAGAGCTGAGGTATCGCTTGATGGTTTCATTAAACCCATTGAAGTCTATATTGGGGTCAACAAAATACAGCTGTGGTTGGCAGCTGGCAAGCAGGTCTTAAAACGTATATATCAGTTAGCCCGAAACCTGGCAAAACCCATAGCAGTTGTGCAAATGAGAGGCCAATTTACTTAATGTGGATGCTAAAATATTAACGGCAGTTTTGGCTAATAGATTGCATGCGTTAGTTCATCCTGACTAAGTGGGATTTATTTGCGAGAGACGGAGCAGATAATTTCAAGTTTGCAGTAAATTGGATTGCTTTGGAATCTAAAAGTACAGATTTGACAGCGTTTGTTTTACCTGACGCTCAGAGAGCATTTGACACATTATATTGGCAGTTTATGTTTGTGACCTTGGAAAAATTTGGATTTCCACAGGAATTTTTAAAAAATGATTGGTATTTTATGTCACTCTCCTGTGTCACAAGTGTTAACAAATGATTTTTTTTCAAATCTTTTTTAGTTTGGAGCAGGGTACAAGGCAGGGCTATTTGGTTAGTTCTTAGTGCTTATCTTCTGCACCTGGCTTTGGTTGGTAGATCTTACCATAGAATCATAGAATAGTAGAGTTGGAAGGGGCCTCTAAGCCCGTCGAGTCCAATCCCCTGCTCAATGCAGGAATCCACCTTAAAGCATCCCTGACAGATGGCTGTCCAGCTGCCTCTTGAAGGCCTCTAGGATGGGAGAGCTCACGACCTCCCTGCATCATGGGTTCCATCGTCTGACTGCTCTAACAGTCAGGAAGCTTTTCCTGATGTCCCGCCGGAATCTGGCTTCCTGTAACTTGGGCCCCTTATTCTGTGTCCTGCATTTTGGGTTGATGGAGAAGAGATCCTGGCCCTCCTCTGTGTGACAACCTTTCAAGTATTTGAAGAGTGCTATCATGTCTCCCCTCAGTCTTCTCCAGGCTAAACATGCCCAGTTCTTTGAGTCTCTCCTCATAGGGCTTTGTTTCCAGACCCCTCCTGCGTTGCCCTCCTCTGAACTCCCTCCAGTTTGTCTGCATCCTTCTTGAAGTGTGCCCAGAACTGGACACTACTCAAGATGATCTGAGTTCTAGTACAAAAAACAAATAGAACCCATAAGCCTGGAATGGTCCCACCCTGACCTGTAAAACCTGTTGTGTGGATTTGCCCTGGGAGAAATGGATGGCATGCTCTGCTGACAAAGCTGTTGGGTGGGTAGAGCATGTGCACCTATGACAAGCAAGGCTGAGGCAGGCTGCATCCCTATTACTACCCAAAAGGAGACCTCTGTCTTTTGGCCAGCAGGGAAAGGGAAGAGGAGGCGCTCGGATAATGCCGAAGAAGATGGGGAACGTAAAGCAAAACGACAGAAGCAGGACTTGGACAGCAAGGAGGTACTGAGGCAGTTGAGCCGGGCAGGATGTTCCCTACATGGATGGACAGTATAAACACAATCCCCTCTAGTCCTGAAAGGAATAGCAGAGATCCCAGTGCTTTAATGCCCTAGAATGACTGAGTTGTAAGGGGTGGCGTTAATCAACTCTGGTTCTCAGAAACAACTCTTAGCATGAGGCAAAACGTGGGGGGTGGGGGTTTGGGGTGCCCGAGCAGAAGTTGGATGGATCTGATGCAAGGCTGGGATGAGATAAGTCTTGGTTGCGGGTTAGCTGTTGACCCATATTAATTAAGCCTGCAATCCTGTATCCACTTACCAGGGAGTAAGTGCCCTGGAACCCACTGAGACTTACGTCTGAGTAGAGATGTGTAGAATTGCGCTGTTACTTCATTTGGCTTTTCTACCTCAGGCACCAAAACTCCTTAGAAAGATCTGAGCTGTTTCTCTGACTTTTAATTTTCTTTCCCATCTGTGTCTTGATAATCCGTATAGCTGCACAGATCAGCTTGACGGTACGGAGGCCTCACCTCCTGGAGACAGGTGGAAGCAGCCGACGCTATCTTTCCCTTCCCATGACAAGCCGAAGCAAAAAGAATGGCGCAAAATGAAAGCAGAAACAAAAGTGATAGAGCAAACTTTGCAAATTCACTCAATTAGCGTACTGTATCCAAGTTGCAGAATTTAGTGTTTGTGGTCATAGAATTTTGATTTGGGGGTGTCTTGGGGTATATTCGTAGTTCCCTGCTGCGCACTTTGGTACACAAAACGACACTTTGCCCTCCATTTCCTCCTGTTTGCTGCTCTTCAGCCTCCACCGGATGACGGAATCTACTGGCAAGTCAACATTGACCGTTTTCACCAGCACTTCCGGGATCAAGCGATTGTCAGCGCCGTCGCCAACAGAATGGACCAGGTGTGTTGATTCTCCTCAGGATCCATGCCACTGAAGGCTGGTTCCCACCCCACCCCCTCCTAGCTAGTTGCTACTTTTTCCTAGAAGTGCTTTAGCTGAGCTATTTCCTTACATGCTGTCCTTTGTACAGAGGGGCACTCAATCATGTGACACAAGCACACTCACTTGAATGCAATACAACCCAGGCACAGGTTGATGGCATCTGAGAAATCAATGCCTCTGTTGTTGCTAACTTGGGGATCAGGATTCAGCCTGTCCCAGAAGGAGCTGCACTCCCACTGAAGAATTGGGTTTGTAGCTAGGGAGGTGCTCTTTGCCCGTATGCGGCCCCTGACATCCTCAAGTGGTAGCGAGGCAGGGAATAGCTTTGCATAATTTCGCTTGGTGCGCCAGCTGCAGCCATTCCTGAATCAGCCTGACGTGACCACAAGGATCCATGCTTTGGTTGCGTCACATTTAGACTACTGCAATGCTCTCGATGTGGAGCTACCCTTGAACAGTGTCTAGAAGCTACAATTAGTGCAAAATGCAGCACATAGGCTGCTAAGCAGTGCCCAGTACTGAGACCCCTAGTACACCTGTTTTGAAAGACCTGCACTGGTTGCCAATTGCTTTCCAAGCTCAATTCAAGGTGGTTTAAGCTTTAAAATCCTAAATATATAATCCTATACATATTTCGACAGAAAAGCGTCCTACAACTCCCAGCATTCTCCAGCCAGCAGTGCTTGCTGGGAAATGTTGGAAATTGTAGGACTTCTTTATGTCAAAACGTACAAAGGATTGTGCCCTAATTTGGCTTAGGACTTTACTAAGGGACCACTTGTCCTGTTATAAACTTGCCTGATCATTAAGAGCTTCAGGGGAAGCCCTTTTGAGGTCTCCGTTACCCCCAGGCGCTGATTTGTGAAGCACACATAAAACGGCTTTCTTCTGCGTCATTCCCAGAGTGTGGAAAGTGCTCTCGCTACAATTGGCCCCTACTCCCTTGGCTTTGAGAAACAGTGTGAAGATGCATCTCCTTTGATCTAGCCTTTTAAATTATATAGTGTTTACATTATAATGTTTTCAGTGTTCTTATTTTTATTCTATGACAGTTTTATTGTGTTAAAATGCTATGTACAACTTTGACGGCTCTTTAATATTTGCTTTATTTATACTACTTTTATGCCACTTAATATCCTAAGATCTCTAAGTGGCTCTTACACAGCATCTGAGGAGCTGTAGAATAGTTTGGATTCCCAGATGCAAGGCCGTGGGCAGCGCTCTGGCCTCAGAGGGGGGAAATCCGTGATCCGCCCCCTTCCTCTCCCCAGCATGCAAAGAACCGCATTGGCTACCTCTCCAAAGTTGGGAACACGACCTTGGAGAGGGGGAAAGGGGTGTTTCAGTGGGCGGAAGAGACCAGGACACATGCCCTGCATAGGATGACCATAATCCTCCAAATTCGGTGGCTTACAATCATATCAAAGAATCATAGAATAGTAGAGTTGGAAGGAGCCTCTAAGGCCATCGAGTCCAAACCCCTGCTCAATGCAGGAATCCACCTGAAAGCATCCCTGACAGATGGTTATCCAGCTGCTTCTTGAAGGCCTCTGGTGTGGGAGAACCAACCACCTCCCTAGGTAATTGGTTCCATTGTCATTTTACTCTAACAGTCAGGAAGTTTTTCCTGATGTCCAGCCGGAATCTGGCTTCCTGTAACTTGGGCCCCTTATTCCACGTCCTGCACTCTGGGTTGATTGAGAAGAGATCCTGGCCCTCCTCTGTGTGACAACCTTTCAAGTATTTGAAGAGTGCTATCATGTCTCCCCTCAGTCTTCTCTTCTCCAGGCTAAAGATGCCTAGTTCTTTCCATCTCTCCTCATAGGGCTTTGTTTCTAGACCCCTAATCATCCTCGCTGCCCTCCTCTGAACACTCTCCAGATTGTCTGCATCCTTCTTGAAGTGTGGTGCCCAGAACTGGACGCAATACTCAAGATGGGGCCTAACCAGTGCCAAATAGAGGGGAACCAGTACCTTACACGATTTGGAAGCTTTACTTCTATGAATTCAGCCCAAAATAGCATTTGGTTTTTTTGCAGCCACATCACACTGTTTGCTCATATTCAGCTTGTGATCTACAACAATTCCAAGATCCTTCTTGCTTGTTGTTTTGATTAGCCAAGTATCCAATATAATATTGATTAGCCAATATAATAGGATTGCGCCCTCTGAAACCAATATGAAAACATTGAAAGAACAATAAAAACAATAAATACTGTTAAAAGTTAATACAGGTCAATTCTAAAGCAAAGCAGTGTCATAATCCATTACAAGTCATTGTAAGAGAGAAGTGGTGTGATAAAAATGCCTACAAGTGTGAGAAATGAGCTAGGAATAAAGTGGATAAAGTGGCATATTCTTCTTCTTGCTCCAACAGACCAGCAGTGAAATTGTGCGGACGATGCTGCGAATGAGCGAAGTCACCACCTCTTCCAATGCACCCTATACGCAGCCGCTGTCTTCCAATGAGGTGAGCATCCACTTGGACCTCTGGTGGTTGGTTTGAGATCTGTGTCCAGGGTCGGGAGTTGGAAGATGAAACAATGGCTCCTGCAAGCCTGGATCCTAGCTGGTACTTTGTCTCAAAGAGCCGTGCAGCTAGTTCTGCATAGCTATCCAGTTCCAGATCGCCTTGTTGACAAAGGAGGTCAAAAACAACACATCAGTTGAGAAATGTTTCTGCGAAACCCTTGCTGCCAGAAAGGCTATAATCTGAGAGTTTGAGCAGCTCAGGTTTAGCAGAGGTTTGGACTGAGGTTGCTCAAACAGCATTAACTCTGCCCTCCCCCACTCATGCTGTGTGACAAACCACTTTTAAAATTGATTTCTAAAGCAGTTTGTTATACAGCATGGAGAAGCCGTCTGGTTTAAAAGAGAAAAGTTAAACATGTACTGGGCACGTCCAGGAATCTAGACCTGCTTCTAGTACCTTTTTGAATCCTAGCTAGAACTTTTGCTATTTTTTAAAAAAATCAGGGTGACTTGTATGTGCATTTCTCTCCCCCCCTCCCAATGTCTATCTCACCCTTGCTCCAATCAGCTCACGGTGAAGAGAGCATTTGTCTTAGACATTTGGTTATCCTTTGGAATTTCTTCTTTTATCCAATGTAAGTGTTAAGTTATTGCTAGTTGTAATTAGGATAGTTCACATTATATATGAATAACTAAATTTTATCTATTTTATATTTTCTGTGCAGAAAATCTCTTGTCAGTCACCTGCTCTCTGATTATCTTTAGTAGCACTTAAAGAAAAGCTATAGATAGTCGCAGGAAATCTATAATTTCTAATAATGGTTCTGTCCTTCACTAGACTCAAAACAGTGAAGCAAAACAGGCATTAACAATCAAAGAATGTGTAATAGCTATTACAAATTTTAATAAAACTAATATATGATACAAAATTTTAAAAGAATTTTAAGGACAATGAATTAGCAGTCCAACCATTTTCACGCATAGTAACAATACTGGTTTCCAAAAAAGGCTATACTCATGTATAACATCCAGAACCCAAACACGTTCCGACCTGATTGGTCTTTATCAGTAGTAAGAAAATAATACATACACCATAATTATAGCCCTCAGTACAACAAACAATACATGAGATTAGTTTTTCAGAATGGAACCTGCAAATAAAAAAAAATGCATAGTGTTAGAAATACCTGTAGTAATGTTTGCTTGCTAAAATAAACATATAGATGCAAGCTAATAAAAATTCTTTTACCAGTGAATTTTAACTGTATAGATTCTATGTTCCTCATCCTGCAGTTAGTATCTAGATGCACACATCTCTTATTCTTAAAATTTCCCTTATACCTATTTTGCGTCATAGAGCATCTATAATCTGGGTTTGATTTATTTTCTTTTTAAAAACAAACAAACAGATATTCCGGTCACTTCCAGCTGGTTACAACATCTCCAAGCAGATTCTTGATCAGTATCTTACTCTATTAGCAGATGATCCGGTAAGAAATTAACCTTATGAAGAATTACTACTACTATTATTATTATTATTATTATTTATTATTATTATTATTATTATTTTGAAAAATGTCTCTTGAACAGTATGTCCTTTTAATTCCCTTTTTCTCAGGCCTAATAGACATTGTATGTTGTATGTTTTTGCTGTTTTAATTTTTGTATATTGTTTTTAATTGTTTTTAATCTTATGTAAACCGCCCAGAGAGCTTCGGCTATAGGGCGGTATACAAATGTAATAAATAAATAAAATAAAGAAATAAAATTGTATGTTGTACACACACCCCTTTCCTCTCCCCCCCCCCCCCCCCCAATAGCTGGAGTTCGTTGGGAAATCGGGCGACAGTGGCGGAGGAATGTACGTTATCAGTATCCTTTTTGGTTTCACTGTACGATGAGGACTGGTCTCTTAAACAAAAGCAAGCTGTGTTGGTTATTCCCGAGGGTGTGCCTTCACTTGCATTGTAGCAGAAGGCCAGGGAGCTGTAGCACCCATGGGCGAACAGCAATCCTGGGATCCCACTTAGCCGTCCTCCGTCCCCACTGTAAGGCACTGCCACTGAAGGTGGGACATTTCTATTAACATCCCTTAAAGAGGGACTGATAGATTTTAAGACCTAAAACATTGATCTCGGCTGGAGAGTCAAAGCAGACGCATCGCCACCACCGCTTTCTGTGCTGATCTGCGGTTGGTTTGAGCTCAGGTTTTCCTGAGAAGAGAGCAAGTGAGAGAAAGGGTCCAGTGGCGAAAGAGAACGGCTGTATACTTCACAGTTGTGGAAGGGAGGGGGAAAGTTCAGTAGGCAACACTTTTCTCACCCCTACATGAGAAGCTGCATCTACCAAAGTTCCCTCTTCCATGCAGTTGTCTCTTTCATTTGGTCTTCATATTATGATGCATTGTTACGTGGCTGGAGGGTGGGTGATAGCTTCTGCCTTAGATGGCTTTCAAAGACAAATTGAAGTTGCAGCAGGCTCCTGGCTGCGATAGCTAAATGGAACCTCCACATTCAGAGGAAGTAGAGCTCTCTCTTCCTGCCCTGCTTGCGCATTTGCCAGAAGCATTTGCCAGAAGCATTTGGTGAGAAACAGGTTGCTAGACTAGATAGCTCCTTGGTCTCATCCAGCAGAGGTTTTCCTACTTTCCCGTGGCCAATCTAGAGAGAAAAGCAGCAAGGTAACTCTGTGAGGTGAAAAATGTAAACTGGATCCCATGTGGCGGGTTGTAGTTGAAGGCGGGTCCCGAGTGTGAAAACGTTGAAAACCGCTAGTGTAAAAGAATCACACACACCCCAGTTCTCTTCCCCTTTACAAACGTTTCTTGGCTTAGTCACCTGGAGATGGTTTGAGTTGCCCCAGGAGATCAGGCAAGTGGCTGTTCACAAAGTCTGGGATCCACTAGCATGACCTGTTGTATGAACATGGCTGGAAAGTCGCACTGTGAATCTAAACCCAACCGTTTATGCCAGGAGTGGGCAGCTTCTGCTGGCCCCCAGGACTAATTCCACACACACACCCCGAAGCCAGTGTGGCCAGCACTCTCCTCGGAATTGCTGCCGTCCCACAGAATGTGCTGCTCAAAGGCGGCAGCGCAGGAGAAAAGGCCAATGTTCCTTTAAAACAAGGCATGCAGGGGATCGCCGACCCCGTTTTAAAGCAATATTGTGCTTCCTGAACACGTCTGGGAGCATGATTTTTGGCCTTTCCTCCCCACGCACATATCAATGTGCTGCCAGATTTTTTGGGGGGGTGGGGGGGTGATTCACAAAATTGGCTGGGATGGTCATAAGTTGCCCACCACTGACTTACACATACAACTCCCTGAGGGCAAGTTCGCAAGTGGCCCCCTATGTCTTCACAGCATCAGAAAGAGAAAGGACCTCTCTGGGTTCTCCAGCCCATCTGACGCGCCCATAAGTAAACCAGAAGTGGGTGTGGGACTCTTCGGCTCCATTTAGATGTCCCCACAAAGCAAGCTTCAACAAGCGGAGGTGCGGTTTGATGTGAGGTCTGAATTCACATGGTGCTTGGGGAACATTGCTCGGCCCCGTGGATTCTCCAGTATGGGGTTCCGCAGGGGTCAGTTTTGTCCCCCATGCTGTTCAACATCTACATGAAACCGTTGAGTGCAGTCATCCGGAGTTTTGGAGTGCGTTGTCATCAGTATGCTGATGACACGCAGCTCTATTTCTCCTTTTCATCTTCATCAGGTGAGGCTGTGGATGTGCTGAACCGGTGCCTGGCTACAATAATGGACTGGATGAGGGCTAATAAACTGAAACTCAATCCAGACAAGACTGAGACGCTGTTAGTGGGTGGTTCCGCTGACCGGATGGAGGGTGTTCAACCTGTTCTGGATGGGGTTGCACTCCCCTTGAAGGAGCGGGTTCGTAGCTTGGGGGTTCTCCTAGAACCATCTCTGTCACTTGAGGCGCAGGTGGCCTCGGTGGCACGGAGTGCCTTCTACCAACTTCGGTTGGTGGCCCAGCTACGCCCCTATCTGGACAGGGATAACCTGGCTTCAGTTGTCCATGCTCTGGTAACCTCCAAGTTAGATTACTGCAATGCACTCTACCTGGGGCTGCCTTTGAAGGTGGTTCGGAAGCTGCAGCTTGTGCAAAATGCAGCGGCCAGATTGATAACTGGAACCAGTAGGTTCGAACATATAAGACCTACTCTGGCCCGCTTGCATTGGCTGCCTGTATGTTTCCGAGCCCGGTTCAAGGTGCTGGTTTTAACCTATAAAGCCTTACACGGCTTGGGACCACAATACCTGATGGAACGCCTTTCCCGACATGAACCTACCCGAACACTACGTTCAACATCTAAGGCCCTCCTCCGAGTGCCTCCTCCGAGGGAAGCTCGAAGGTCGGCAACAAGAGAGAGGGCCTTCTCTGTGGTGGCTCCCCAATTGTGGAACGATCTCCCCGACGAGGCCCGCCTGGCACCAACATTGTTATCTTTTCGGCGCCAGGTCAAGACTTTCCTCTTCTCTCAGGCATTTGGCAATATCTGAGGAGCCTGGGTTTGTTTTGTTTTGTTTTTGTAGTTTTTTGAAGTGTTGAAGTGGTTTTTAAATGTACAGATTGTGTGTATGTTGTATGTTTTTGCTGTTTTAATTTTTGTATATTGTTTTTAATTGTTTTTAATCCTATGTAAACCGCCCAGAGAGCTTCGGCTATGGGGCGGTATACAAATGTAATAAATAAATAAATAAATAAATAAACCATCAATCATTCTTTGGACTTTCTTCAGTTTTTCCCTAACTTTCCCACTGTCAGACCTTCACAAGGCCCTGGCTTCTCAGGCTACCGCAACGCTGGAATCGATAGTTCAGGAAAGGTAAAAAGAACCCTCTCTAACTGATTGTGTCGTGTCGTGGAGGTTTAGGGCTCGCCTTTTTATTTTCCTTCCCAAACTAGATTCGGTCCTGCTGGGCTCTGGAATTCTTGCTCCAAGTTACGGGGCAGCCGTGTCAACGTCTGATTGGTTTAAAGTGATTGCAATGATCAAGCCCCGCCCCATCAAAGAGAATAAATTTCCCTCAAGGTTGAAATACCTTATGGAACCGTGCATGTTCCCTGCTACTAGCACTTACTAGAGTCAAGATGTTTTCAGCTCCATGGGCTGCTATTTCCTTCCATCACCAGGATGTAACCATAGATCATAGAATCATAGACTAGTAGAGTTGGAAGGGGCCTCTAAGGGCGTCAAGTCCAACCCCCTGCTCAATGCAGGAATCCACCTTAAAGCATCCCTGACAGATGGTTGTCTAGCTGCCTCTTGAATGTCAAACTATTATGCCAGCCCCTCTGTGCTTGCTGATCTCTCACCATATTTCACCTGGTACACTTTGCTTTCCCTATTTTTTCTTAGGTCTTATCTGATATGCTTGGAATACTCTTCCTACGAACACCCAGTGTGCATGTCTGCTTCTTATTTTTTCCCCTTCTCAAAAGTTTCTTGTCAGTTTAAATTATGAGCCTCCTACGAAGAGATTTATTTAAGCTTTTTTTTCTTTTTCAAAAATTCCTAGTCCATCTTGAGCATCGCTCATTCAGTGGGATGTAAACAAAAGATTATCTTCTCCAGTGATTCATCAGGGTGCAAACACTCTTCACCAGTAGCTCTGCAAGGTGCGAATTAAACAGTAAGACGATATGAAGCAATTGGGGAAACCAACATGCATAAAGAGAGAACATAATCTTTAAATATCACCAGCTACAGCCTCTTCTGGGCAGGGATAGCTTGGCCACAGTGTTACAGGCATTAGTAACCTCAAGACTGGATTACTGTAATGCGCTCCATGTGGGGCTGCCCCAGAAGTTGGAGCTAGTGCAGAACGCAGCAGCTCAGCTGTTGTCAGGAGCTGCCTCTTTTCAGCATATAACTCCTTTACTGAGGGAATTGCACTGGCTGCCTATTGGCTACTGGGCCAGGTTTAAGGTTTTGGTACTAGTGTACAAAGCCCTAAACAACTTGAGAACAGGATACCTGAAAGAAAGAGAGCTTTCTTCCTTATCAACCTGCCCAGTCACTGAGGTCATCAGAGGACATGCTCCTGGTAGTTCCATATGGACCTGTGGCCCAGATGGAATCCACCAGGAGAAGAGCCTTTAGTGTGGTGGCCCCGTCTTTGTGGAGCTCTCTGCCCCTGGAAGTCAGGCAGGCGCCAACACTAGGCTGCTTCCGGTGCCTCCTAAAAACAATTCTGTTTTGAGAAGTCTTCCTCAATTGACCAGCCACCGGTTTTATTGGTATTCTGTTTGAAATGGAACACTTTTAATTTGTTGTTTTAATGTTTTTCCCCCTTTTTACTGTTGTTTTCCTATGTTCACCACTCCAGAGTCTATTTTAAACATGGAGTGGTATATAAATATTATAAATAAATAAATAAGCTATTCTGTTGTTTTCTAGTTAAGACAAACTATTTGATCCCTTTGCATCTCAATAATACTTTGTAAGTACTTCGTATTGTGCTCTACAACAGAACAAACTGAACAAAGTTAATAATGAATCAATCAATCAACTTTATTGCGGCCAACAGGCCAGAAAACAAAGTTAATAGAAAAATAAATATTTTCCTCTCCCCCCCCCCCCCCTGCACATTTTGGACAGAATACACCACCTCCCTGCCTGAGGCCTCCTAGTCATTTCTAAATCCTTCCCTAGCTGTAGCTTCACTGGACACTTTGGAATATATTTTTCCATCATCACCATGGATCTAGAAACTTGAAATAATAGCCAAATTCTGTGTTTGAAAGGCTGATTGTTTCACTACATGGGCACTTACAGAGAGGAAAATAACGTAATGCGAGAACATGCATGTTTGGGGTGATGTGTTTCAGCACTTTATTTTCCTTCCCGAACTAGACTCGGGTCCCGTTGTGCCCGCATCTTCCGCCTGCTTCTGAGGAAGAGGCATCTGGAACAAAAGCAAATAGAAGACTTTGCTATGATCCCTGCCAAAGAAGCGAAGGAAATGATGTACAAGATGTTGTCGACTAACTTCGTAGCCCTGCAGGTACGGCCTTTATTTTCACTGTCGTGAGTATCCCAGGTACAGTGTGCAAAACCCTGGGCCATTACAACGAAGCAGACCTCCTTGCAAGACCAGAGCTACTTTGAAAGTTAATCGACATGAACATAGTACACTTTCCCAAACTTTGAGGAGCTAAGATAGAAGCAGGATTCCTTGCAAGATTGCAGCTCCTCTGCAAATCATACTCAAGTCCCAGTTTGGCCAGTTTATCAGTATGTGAAAGCCAGTTCTCAGAGATCCATTGCACTCCAACAAGATTTTTTAAAAAAACAACCTAGAGGGGGGATATGCAGATGAAGGGGCAGCTTCTGTTCTCAGTGGCTCCTATCAAATTCCATCAGGCGAAAGGCTACATAATGCAGACACTAGGATTAGAAAGGGCAGGGAGTCTGGAAAGAGGTGAAATAGGTCCAGCCCAGGCCTTCTGTTTTTTCCCGTTGAAGTGAATGACTGACATTGGTTCCTACGTAGAAAATGTAAAATATTGTGCTGGAGAACCAAAGCTGACCTGCCTCTCATGATAAGGAAATCCAGGGGGCGGGATGGTTTCTGTGGGCAGAGACTCACTGCATTCCTAGGGGAGTCCTTGCAACATGGAGCCCCTATTTTTTTCACTTGCACACACTCAGCCAGACCCACAAGCAGATCAAGATGTCCCAGGTTCAAATCTCATATTTGTCAAAGAGTCTGTCCCTCTCTTTCCTTCCGTTCCCTTATCTTCCACATGCAGATCATACTTACCTTTGTGTAGGCTTGTAAGAATTACAAGAAGATGGTGTATGTGAAGCATTTTGATTCTCCAGTATGGGGTTCCGCAGGGGTCAGTTTTGTCCCCCATGCTGTTCAACATCTACATGAAACCGTTGAGTGCAGTCATCCGGAGTTTTGGAGTGCGTTGTCATCAGTACTCTGATGACACGCAGCTCTATTTCTCCTTTTCATCTTCATCAGGTGAGGCTGTGGATGTGCTGAACCGGTGCCTGGCTGCGACAATGGACTGGATGAGGGCTAATAAACTGAAACTCAATCCAGACAAGACTGAGACGCTGTTAGTGGGTGGTTCCGCTGACCGGATGGAGGGTGTTCAACCTGTTCTGGATGGGGTTGCACTCCCCTTGAAGGAGCGGGTTCGTAGCTTGGGGGTTCTCCTAGAACCATCTCTGTCACTTGAGGCGCAGGTGGCCTCGGTGGCACGGAGTGCCTTCTACCAACTTCGGTTGGTGGCCCAGCTACGCCCCTATCTGGACAGGGATAACCTGGCTTCAGTTGTCCATGCTCTGGTAACCTCCAAGTTAGATTACTGCAATGCACTCTACCTGGGGCTGCCTTTGAAGGTGGTTCGGAAGCTGCAGCTTGTGCAAAATGCAGCGGCCAGATTGATAACTGGAACCAGTAGGTTCGAACATATAAGACCTACTCTGGCCCGCTTGCATTGGCTGCCTGTATGTTTCCGAGCCCGGTTCAAGGTGCTGGTTTTAACCTATAAAGCCTTACACGGCTTGGGACCACAATACCTGATGGAACGCCTTTCCCGACATGAACCTACCCGAACACTACGTTCAACATCTAAGGCCCTCCTCCGAGTGCCTCCTCCGAGGGAAGCTCGAAGGTCGGCAACAAGAGAGAGGGCCTTCTCTGTGGTGGCTCCCCAATTGTGGAACGATCTCCCCGACGAGGCCCGCCTGGCGCCAACATTGTTATCTTTTCGGCGCCAGGTCAAGACTTTCCTCTTAGGCATTTGGCAATATCTGAGGAGCCTGGGTTTGTTTTGTTTTGTTTTTGTAGTTTTTTGAAGTGTTGAAGTGGTTTTTAAATGTACAGATTGTGTGTATGTTGTATGTTTTTGCTGTTTTAATTTTTGTATATTGTTTTTAATTGTTTTTAATCCTATGTAAACCGCCCAGAGAGCTTCGGCTATGGGGCGGTATACAAATGTAATAAATAAATAAATAAATAAATATAAATGATCATATATTGTTGAGGGCAACAACCCGATTAAAGAAACTTTAGTAGATTAATCACATGAGGTTTCGTTGATGAATCAGTGTAGATTTGCATATGGGTAGAAATAAGGAAGTAGCATGTTTTCTTTAGCATATTTTTTTAGAAGAGGCATCCTCTCTTGTGTGAGAGGGCGCAGGAGAGAGGCCTCTATTAGGATGGTGCCTTTTGCCATCTGTGGTTCTATGCACTAAAATAAAAATGTATACACACACAAACACATGCAGCCATACACATTCTTCCTATATCTCGGATAAAAGGAACTATTATCTAACCAATTAATTGGTTTTTTAATTTTGCAGCTCTAATTTATTATTATTTCATCTCTTTCTCACTCGTGGCGGTTTTTCTAGACGGACATGACGGGCTTTGCCAAGTCATGCTGCCTGGTACAGATTCAGGAATTTCCTGACAATTGAGTATGTTTTAAGTACAGCTGCTTTCTGGATGCTGGTGTGGATGTATTTTGGTAGGCCCAGTTTCTAAAGGTTTTCTGTATAGTTTTTTGATGTGATGCCGGTGACTGAGGTGACTAACGGAATAATTGTGACCTTTTCCTGTTGCCATAGTTCTTTGACTTCCATAGCCAATGGTGTATATTTGTTTCTGTTTTCTTTTTCCTTTTCAATGACATTTTTGTCATTTGATTTTGCTGTGTGGATGAGGTATGTGTGTTTCATCGACATAGCAATACCAAATTGCTATTATTATTGCTATTATTATTATTTAAGCTAATTAATATAGTGAATATTCTCCTGTGATCTCTCGCAAAACTAGGAAATCCCAAAGACCCCTGATCACGCCCCTTCCCGTACTTTCTACCTGTACACAGTCAACACTCTCTCATCCGCTCGGATGCTGCTCCACCGCTGTTACAAGGTGTGTATCCCACGCCTTTGCCCCTGTCACCAGCCTACTCCTTCCTTGCTCTCCCTTTTAATCTGTCTCCTGCCTGTGGAAATACGATTGCGAGAACTCTTCTTCCCCTTCATTCCAGAGCGTGGCCAATCTGATGGAGAGGAGGCAGCACGAGACCAAGGAGAATCGGTGAGTGAAGCACACCGGAGGCGGGTGGTGGTGGTCAGGACAAAACCAGCAGCTGTTCAGATCCACCTTCGCAGGGTGGATCACGGGATCTGTCCCCTTGCAGGTAATGCTGGTGTCACAGATTCACACATCAGGTAAAACCCTTGCAGTTTTTCGGACTGGGAGTTTCAAAAGTGCCTTAAAAGTAGTGCTGTGCTGAAAATTTTGCTTCTTCCATTTTTGGTATTTTCTGGAGGGTGGGAGCAAAACGAAAATTCAGGCAAAAGAGGCTGGGGAGGTGAGAATTTTGAGTGATTTTCTCCTTGGGGAAGAGACAAGATTTCCCCTTACCTTTTTAAGGTAAGCCCTATGAGGAGAGACTGAAAGAACTGGGCATATTTAGCCTTGAGAAGAGAAGATTGAGGGGAGACATGATAGCACTCTTCAAAGACTTGAAAGGTTGACACACAGAGGAAGGCCAGGCTCTCTTTGCAAACATCCCAGAGGGCAGGATGTGGGATAATGGGCTCAAGTTACAGGAAGCCAGATTCCGGCTGGACATCAGGACAAACTTCCCGACTGTTAGAGCAATACAACAATGGAACCAAATGACCTAGGGAGGTGGTGGGCTCTCCCACATTAGAGGCATTCAAGAAGCAGCTGGACAGCCCTCTGTCAGGGATATTTTAAGGTGGATTCCTGCAATGAGCAGGGAGTTGGCCTCAATGGCCTTATAGGCCCCTTCCAGCTCAACTATTCTATGATTCTATTCTATAAGTGTAGGTGATGGCTAAGTGTCTTGTTTTATTTATTTTTTTACTTTAACCCCCCTCTCCCACACAGTTGCAGGAACCCAAGACCTTTCTCCAGCCCAGCAGCTCTTTCTGAATTCCCCGGAGACCACATGACCCCGTAGACCACATGACCCTCTGCTATAGGCATTGAGGAAGGGCTCCCAGGCTGCAGAAGTTCTCGAAAGCAAAAACAAATGAGATTTTTAGAGCGTTAGAAACATTCTGTTCTTCCTTGCAGCAAAATAGCACAAGCAAGATAAGAGGGTTTTTTTTAAGGTCAGAAAGTCCCATTTATTTGTTCTTGCTTTGCGACAGAGCGGGACTCTTTGCAATGCTTCTGCAGCCCGGGAATTCTTCCTGAATGGCTATAGGAGAGGGGCAAGGTCACATGTTCTCATGGGAATTCAAGAAGTGCTGCTGGGCTGCAGAAGCCTCACTGTAAAGAGTCTCCCGCTGGGCGCATTTTTCAAGAAAATAAAATAAAATAGAAAGAAGATCCTTCATCCACCTCCCAAACTTAAAAAGGTCTGTGGAAACCCTGTCCCTCTGCTCAAGGAGAAAATTCTCCCCCTCCTTGTGAAAGAGGCAGAAAAAACAATGCCTCTTTTGCAGGAAGACAAATAAAAAGCCCGAAAATAGGGGCCAGGATTTGGCACAGCACTAATTTTAAGTGGGATGCAGAGAGGTCCGTCAAGAATTTCAGTGAGGCTTGCGCAGGAGAACTTCTCAGCGGTTTGTGCCCCAGCTGTCTTCCCCGAGGGAGCTTGCCCTTCCCAGTTCAGGCCTCGCAATGTCTTTGGCCAGCCCTGGCCCTTAAACTGAAGCCGGGTGTCCGTCCGTGTGACCAGCGGCCTTTCTCCTTCCCCAGGCGTTTGTTGGAGAAGTCCCAACGGGTGGAAGCCATCCTCGCCTCGATGCAGGCCACGGGTGCGGAGGAGGCGCAGCTGCAGGAAGTGGAGGAAATGATCACCGCCCCCGAACGGCAGCAGCTAGAAAGCCTTAAGCACAACGTCAATAAGTGAGCGAGGAGGGGGGGGGGGAAGGGGAAGTCCCCAGAGCTAAGAGAGCTGCCTTGAAATTCAAGCATTGGATGGAGAAAGGGATCGGCAGCCATCCGGAGCCTGAGTATTCTAAACGACGGGTGTGGGGTGTCCTAGCTGTGAAATCCAGCCTTGACAAGAGGGAGGAAAGGCTCTACACAGGCAGGAGAATGAGGCGGCCTAGCGGGCTGCAGTCCAACGCATCTCAGGGGCACCAGGTTGGAGAAGGCTGATATGGAGGGATTACTTTAACCTTCACATATGGTAGAAGCGTGTGTCGCTGCAGGCATCCCCACGGAGGAGGTCTTCGGTCAGGATGGGGCCCGGCCTCCCAGTTTGGTTTCAGATGCTGAGTTAGACTTGGAGGCAGAACTAGAAGAAGACCAGCCAAGACAGGGAGCAGGGGAGGGAATTCTCCAAGACTCTCCAGAAGTCAAGGAGGAACCTTCTCAAGAGCTTATCGAAGAGGCCATGAGATCATCTCCCCTCACCCAGAACTCAGCCTTTGTCAGGGGGGTGGAGCATCAGAATTGACAGTTCTAGCAGGCGGAGTTGAGAGGAGGTGGGAGGAGGTCTGCCAGCCTAGCTGCACATCAGAAAGTTGGGTCAAGAAGACCCTCCCTGAAGGAGGAGCCCAGTCAAAGCCTGTCGACCACAGCGGGAAACCAACCAGCGGTCTTCAAGTGCTCCAGACCCAAGACCCACTTTGGACTCCCAACCAGCAACATGAGACCCTCTCATGACTTAGCTGAAAGGAAATGGTTTGTTTCTGTTTGGCTTAGAGGATTGCTCCCAGCCATTAGGTGTGGAGAGGTGGGGTTTTGTTGTTTTTTACTGAATAAAAGCTTTGTGGATTGCACAGCAAATCTCTTTGCTGTCTCACATTTCGGTGGTAGGGCTTGGAATCAGGACGCCTTCCCCCTTCTCTCTCTCACAGGAGGGAATGCTCCTTCTGAGATGGCACTTGTCATTTTCAAAGTGCTTGTATTTTTAAAGGTTGTAGTTATTGATTAAGTTTAATTGGGAGCCGTTTATAGTAAATTTAAAACATCTCAAATGATCAATCAATCCAATCAATCGACTAAATAATGCAGCCCTGATCTAACTTTATATTTCTCTTCCCCTGCCCTTATCCAAGGATTGACGCCAGCGAAATCCAGGTCGATGAAACCATCTTCATTTTGGAATCCTACATCAACAGCACCATCAAGTATTGAGCGTCTTCCTGCGTTTGTAGCCGACGAGGCCCCTCCCTTTCTCTCTCCCAGACTCCGCCTCTCCATCTCAAGCCTCCACGGTTGGGGTGGGGAGAGTGTTTCAATCAGTATTGGCAGCACTATTTGTGTCTGATTTTCTTATTTTCACAGCAAATAAAAGGGTGCTGATTGATTTGGTCTAGTGGGAAGACTTTACGGAAAGGATCATGGACTCATAGAATCGTAGTAGAGTTGGAAGGGCCTCTAAGGCCATCGAGTCCAATCCCCTACTAAGTGCAGGGATCAATGCGGGAGTGTGTGCGTACCTGTGTGAAGGGGTTGTTCTAAAATGCACAGCATCCTATCCCACCTTCTCCTGAATCAGAACTCTGAGACTTCATTCTGTCCCCCGGTGGATCATAGAGTAGTGGGTAGACTTGTCAGGATGTGCTGGCACCTCTTTGTCGCTCTACAGTGCTCCCCAGCAGAAAATCCATAGGACCAAAACGTTTGTGTGTAAAGCATGGCAGGTTGTTCCCTGGGTTGTTCCCTGGGGCTCCAGAATGTCAGAATGCCAGCTCCAATCAGCCCCAGCCAGCGTAGAGAATGGTCGGGGATGATGGTGGCTGTAGGCCAACAACCTTGGGTTGTAGGCCAACAACTACCCCTTACATGCTCTGGTCCGGCCTCCCCTTTGGGAAGGGCCAGGGAAAGTGGGCGTGGGAAATCCAGATGGGCCCGATTTGGTCCACAGGGAGGCTGGATGTGGTCACTGGGCCTGAGGTTCCCCATCCCTGAGGTAGCTTGATGAAATAGCTGCCACCAACTCAATGGCTGCAGTGGTGGGGCTGAAGGAATTCCTTGTATGTGCTCAGATTTGAACTGGGAGTTTCCTAGCTCATCCCGTGCACTCTTACTCTAGCTATTGAGTGTCTCTTGTCACCTTTGACTGGGAAGCCAAAATGTTCCTCCGGAAGCTACCATCTAACGCAGCCACAGGAATAAACTTGGTGCATGGAAATGGCGGCTGCTTCTGGGTTGTTTCCAAAGACTTGAGGAGTCCCACTAGGGATAGGTGGATGGTTCACTTGGGAGTGCTGGTCCTCTGAGGAAGTCATGAAGATTTGGGAGTAGAACTGAGGCCCACGAGTTCAAGCGACATCCCAAGATATTTTGGAAATGTTCTTGGCTGCCACATCCAAAGAATTTTGAGAGTAGCCCGAAAGGTTTTGGGTAGATGAGTGTCATTTCTTGAGGAGGGGAGAGTGCATCTCTGTCCTAAGCCAGGACCTGTGGGAGGACTTGCGGCAGTCCTCCAGGTGTACAGATGGAGCAACCCCGTCTTTATCTCAAGATCACCTGTTAATACTGGTTTAGGTTACCTGGGATAGGTGCACAGTTGAACCATGGGAATATGAGGGGTTCTGTGGCCAAAGATCACTGGGCAATGCTTTTGGGCCCATTTGACAATGTGAGGAACTGCTAAGCACCACCACAAAATGGCTGCCACAGGGGGCACGGCCACAAAAAACACCCCCCCTGGTGACACATGGGGCTCAGTTCTGTGTTTTGTAAATGAAGATGGCAGGTGCATTGCACCCAAATGCAAAGGAAAAAGAAGAAAAGGATTCCTGTCATTTGTGCCTGGTGAGCTGGAGTGGCTTCTAAAGAACGCTGGGGGGGGGGGGCTTGGAAGAGCAGCTGTAAACCACCCAGAGGGTGGGGGGGCTTCTGTGAAACAGGTTTCTGTTGGCACTGAAAAATGGGATCAAAGGAGCATGAAAAAGCATTCCGGTCAAGGCAGCTTTTATGCTGAGATCTGCATACAAGACACAAATCTTGGGCATTCATTTGAGGAGACCCTTTGACCAACTCCTTAATGTGGGGTTTACTTGAGCACTTTGGAGAGGGCCTCTTTCTCCCTTTGTTGCCATTATGCTGTTTTCTTTAGGGAAACTCATCACAAGCAAATGTGCCCTATTTTAGAGGACAAATTTCTCTATATGAAGGACTATCCAGTCAAAATCCAGTTCAAAGATAACCGTCAGAAGGAACAGCCAGGCCTTGAAGTTTCTTTCTTAGTAGTACTTATATGCTGCTTCATATGGTAAAATCCCTTAAGCAGTTTACATACCAAAATTAAAAATCACAGTTAAAAATAACTAAAAACATTTCACTTTTCAACAAGTGTTAAATCAAGAGGAACAATAAAAGAAAAATTTATTGAGCAGCAGCATGATCATTATAAACCATGGAAAACAAATGTTGCAGAAGCAAGAATGTTTTCGGGAGGCATTTATAACCTCCCACATTTCCTGCCTCCTGAACCACACAGGTGAGGGTGTTCCAAGGGTATGGGGTGCTGCTACTGAAAAGGCCCACTTTCGAGAAGTTACACAGTGACAATCCATTGGTCGCAGAATGGCCATAAAGGCCTCCGCAGAAGATCGTTGGGGTCAACTGGGTGGATATGGGGAAAATGGCCTGCTAGTCTTCCCCACTAGGGGCAAGGTGTATATTTGTGTTTAAATTATAGTAATTATAGGTACATTTCCACTTATACACATAAATTAGCACATGCACATTTTATGCAAATTTGTGTCCTCTTGTGTGGTGATGCATTTCCTTCATTGGGGACATCCTTGTAGGAAAGGCACATTGCTATTGGATTCTTCTTTGCTGTGTGCACTGTCCTAAGGACTTCAGGGAGAAATCAGAGTAATGGGATTTTCTCTTCTGGCCAGGGAGAGCAATTTACAGCATCCCCACTGAGTTACAAAGATTGCTGGACACCTTGGGCCAGGAACTTGCTCTCAGCTTAGCCTACCTCGCAGGGTTGTTGTGAGATAAAATGAGAGTGGGGAGTATTGGCCTCTCCCTCTCTTGGCCTGACTCACTGAGGAAAAATGGTGGTGGGGGGGACAGGACATGTACATCACCTTGAAGAAAAGGAAGGATATCATCGTCAGCATCAACCACAATTGTACATTTCTATCCCGACTTTCCTCCAAGGAGCCCAAAGTGGCCTACCTTGGGCTCCTAACCTATCTCACAGGGTTGTTGTGAAGATTAAAATGTGGGGAGAGGGAGGCCTTAGCCTGTCTCTCTCCCTAGCCTGAGCCGCACGATTGTTGTCACTAAGGAAAAATGGGAAGGGAAAAGAACATATACATCATCTTGGAGGGAAAGTTTGATAGTATTATTCTGATTACATTTATATTCCACCTTTTCTCCAAAGAGTCCAGGGTGACGTATACAATCCTCTTCTCCAATTTATCCTCACGACAACCCTGTGAGGTTGGCTGGGCTGAGAGTCTGTGACTGGCCCAAAGGAACCCGGTGAGCTCCATGGCCAAGGGGGGGGGATTAGAACCCACATCTCCCGAATCCCACTCCAACACTCTAACCACTATACCACACTGGCTATAAATGTGTAGCAGATGATGGTGAGCATCATCTTCTAATGAATCATACAGTTCACCCTGAGTGTCCCCCTTCGCTTGCTTGGAGTTGAAAACAGCTACCAGGAGGCTCTCTTCCCCCCCCCCCCGCCCCTTGGCCTATTTGGGGTTGCTTGTAGTGCCTCCTCCAGAAGAAAGAGGGAGTAGGAATGCCATTTCCTCTTCTGGCAGCCACTTGTCTGTTTCACTTCCTGCCTGAAATTGACAAACAACCAGGGGCAGAGAGTCCTGTGCAGAGCAGAGCAATTGTTTTGTCCAGGAAGCATCTCCTGCCCTTCCCCAACCAAACCACCTCTGGGTGCAATGTAGCGCCCAGGGCCAGACTGCTCCCAGCATGGTCTCGGAGTCTTTCAAATGGGAATGAAAACTGATTTTCCCCAGCCCTGCAGGCCGAGGCTTCCCCTGCGCTGAAGGACTTCACTCAGGTGCTTGCAAGGGAGATCAGGCGCACATGGAGACCCTCAGGAGGGTGCTGGTGTGTCTCTCCAAAGAGAACAGCTGCCCCAAGCAGGCAAGGTTCCAACAGGTAGGAGAACAAGGGGGGGGGGTGTCTGTGTGTACAAAGTACGGCAATTTGCTCCCTGTGTCTTCAGATGTGTTGGATTACAGCTCACAGTGGCCCACAGCCAGCTATGGGAAGGCAAGGCTCCTCCATTCCATAAGGATTTTGAGGAAAGATATTAATATGGTTTCAGAGCGAGACGGGGTCTAATCCAAACCAGGACTTGAGCCCCAGAATCTCTTCTGAGCACCAGGATTTCTCTCTGGAGCATGCGACACCAGCCCTCCGGGCGTGGGGTTTTAAACCTGGGAGGAAATTATTATTTTTTACCTCCATAAATCAACGCAGACACTGCACCAAAATATCTCAAAGGCAATGTCTTTGCACCAATGCCCAGGTTTTAAACCATTGACTCACCTTTTGCTCAGCTCACCCCCAGTCTCAGCTTCATTCTCAACTTCTCTGGTGGATGAAATTTCACACCTCCTTTAAAACATATCTTCATAGTCTTGAGGACTACAAATTTGCTCTTGAAAAATAAAAGAAAGCGGAGCTTGTCAAGAAACATTCTGGCTTCCTCCCTATTCCTGCAGAATCACAACAGTGTCTGTAGATGGATCCTCAACCCTTGCAAGCAAGGAAAGGCTACCGCTAGTTTTTCCCCTCTCTCTGTCTCTCTTTTCCAGAGTATTGTTGGTCACTTCTGTGCAGCGCATGAAGACAGCTGCATGGTGAATTGTGGCTTGGATCAACACCAGTTCCTCATTTCTGACAGGGAGTTCCCTGGCTCCAGTGCAGTCCTCCTGCAGGTAGGAGGAAGGAAGGTGGTGGGAAGGAAGGAGATGCCTTCACAGCCAGATCTGAAAGGGAATTCTGTGCAAAAACATGAGTCAGAGGAGGCCGTCTTGCCTTCTGTCAAGGATGCTGGAGTTGCACTGAGTGGGAGGTTATGGATGATCTCCAAGGCCCCTTACGACTTTAAAATTCTGTGATTCTATGTTTGTTTGTTTACATCATTTTTTTACCCCACTCCAGGCTAAAAAGGGTCCCAGAGCAGCTTACACAGATTAATAATCAGAAAGTCCCTGTCCTCAGGTGTACAATCTAAAAGACATAACACAAAAAGAAAAGGTGCTAGGAGGGAAGAGGAAAACAAGGAAAGAAGCAGAACTTGAGCAAGGTTCTTCATTTCAAAGTGGGCAGAACAGGCTCTGTACAGCTGTTCCCTCTCTGGCTGATGTATGGGCCAGGTTGAGTACTACCTGGAAGGAAAGTGGTGCAGCTTTCCCGTGGGCCTGGTTGTCTGAATGAGCCTGGGCCTTTTTGCGTACCATTCACAGTCCCTCCCACTGAAATATGGGCTCACTGGTTGCAGCCTCAAGCAACCCCCCCTCCCAACTTTTGTGCATGCAGAGAAAGCCCAGGCTCTCTAAAGCACCCAAGGGTTCAGTGCCGGATTTAGGAATGATCCAAGTAAGCCATGACTTAGGACCTAAAGTTTGTTGGCGATTACTAAAATGCATTATAGTTGAAATCACTTTGGTTTAAATATGTTGAAAAGCCTGGTGTGACTTACAGCAGAGTTGCATTATATTCAGAAAGTGTGGCAACACAGTATTGGAGGCAATAAGCGCAGGCTATAGCCAGTTTAAAAGAAGTTCAAATCAACTTACTTTATTCGTGCTTTTATACCCATCTTTAGAGAAGTCTTATCTAACACTGTTTAACTACAAGCATCTCCTAAAGCTGGTTGGTGTCCTTCCATTACTCTTCGTATTATGACATAATACACTTTTTTTCTTTATTTTTATGATATGGGGCCTCTGAATCTTGACATGTCTTAATCCAGCCCTGCAAGGGTTTCATGTTTTTCAAAGCAAATCAAGGCTAGGTTGTTGTTGGCCTATAAAGCTCTGAACAATTTGGGACCAGGTACCTGGCGGATCACCTTCTCTGCTGTGGATCCATTGGATCACTAAGATAACTGAAAGAGGCCTTGCTGGTTGAATCACAACCTGCAGATTGCCAACTGGCGGTAATGCATAAAGGGGCCTTCTCCGTGGTGGCCCCTACTTTGAGAATGCCCTGCCCCTTGGAGGCACCACCTGTGGCATGTTTTAGACTCCAATTAAAGACTGACCTTTTCACCCAAGACTTTCCTAACAGGTTGTACTGCCCAGTTTGGTCATAGGCTCTCTGGTTTTTAATGTCCTAATTGAGGATGCTTATCTTTTGATTTTTAAATGATTTAAAGTGCAGCATTTTGTATTTCCTGCTTTACAATGTTTTAATGGCAGTTCTTTTGTAACTGAAAATGGCATGTCGTAAACCAATTGACGTGCTTTTTAGATATAGTCAAATAGTCTATAAATCGATTAAATAAATGAATTCCAGGATTCAGGATGGATCACTCTTCAAAAGACATGGCTTTATTGCGTTTACATTTTACACACTAAGTAGAAGCAATAATCCTGCAGCGCCTTTCTGAGTCCTCTACAATATGATCCAAAAGTGTCCATATTGTAAAAAGGCAAATAAATATATTATGCATCTGAAACTTGTCGAAGAAATTTGCAGTCGGAAGTTTACCTAGAGCCGGGGAGTTGAATCTCAGCTTGGGAAGTGAATTCTGTTCCAAAGAAGCACTGGGGGTGAGGTGCATCCCAGGAGTGGGTGGGGCTAAAAGGGTGTAGCCCAAAACACCAGCCTATTGCACCTTCAAGCTAGTGGAGGCTGGTGGCTCCAATGTGATTGGGGCAGCGAAACTGCTCTGGGTGTCAGTCTGAACCACTCCGAACTCTAAAGGAGCACCTTGGAGAGCTCCTTTAGAGTTCGGACTGGTTCGGACTGACACTTGGAGCAGATTTGCTGCCCCACTGATGGTGGAGAGACCACCAGCCGCCACTGCTTGAAATTCTTACTGCCAGACTAAGTTGCAGGAGAGACATTTTGGCCTTTTAGAATGAGGGGAAAGCTGTGCAAAAGCTGGAGGGGAAACCCAAACAATCAGTGGTGGTTGGGACATGGCCTACTGGGAAATCCTGGAGCATCCTTGATCTAGAGAATTCATAGAATCGTAGAGTTGGAAGGGGTCTCTAAGGCCATCGAACCCAACTCCCTGCTCAGTGAAGGAATCTACCTTAAAGCATCCCTGACAGTTGGCTGTCCAGCTGCCTCTTGAATGCCTCTAATGTGGGAGAGCCCACCACCTCCCTAGGTCATGGGTTCCATTGTCCTATTGCTCTAACAGTCAGGAAGTTTTTCCTGATGTCCAACCGGAATCTGGCTTCCTGTCACTTGAGCCCATGATTCCACATCCTGCACTCTGGGATGATCGAGAAGAGATCCTGGCCCTCCTCTGTGTGACAGCCTTTCAAGGCTTTGAAGAATGCTATCATGTCTCCCCTCAATCTTCTCCAGGCTAAACATGCCCAGTTCTTTCAGTCTCTCCTCATAGGTCTTTGTTTCCAAACCCCTGATCATCCTCGTTGCTCTCCACCACCTGTGCATGATCACAGTTCTTATATCTAGAGCTGTTCTTCCATCATTCTGTTCTTCCACAGAGACCCTCCTTCTGCCCCATCAAGCATTTGAGTAAAGCGCAAGCCGCATCCCTCCCCGCAGAGACCCGCAATCGCGGCGTGGATGTAGGTGTGGCTGTCCTCTTGCAGACCGCCGGCCGGAAGGTTTTGCTGACGCGCCGGTCCAGGAATATGAGCATCTTCCCCAACATTTGGGTCCCTCCAGGTGAGATCCAGATGACGGCCAAGCATTGCATGTCACAGGGAGAAACCTTCACCGAAGGACTTCTCAGAAATCACAGGGATGGGGAAGGGTTTAAGAAAGGCACCCGGTTCAATCTCCAAAGGCAGGAAAGATGCCGCCTTAATTTGGCATCAACAGAAACTTGGCGGGTTCTCTTCTTTTCTAGGTGGCCACGTCGAACCGGATGAGCAGGTAATAAACCAGTTTGCCCTGCTGGGCACTGAAAAGGTGGAGAGTACAGACCCCCAAGGGTGGGCATCAGACTGGGAAGAACTGGTGAGAATACAGATCTGCCTGGAGCTGGACATTATTCCCAAGCTCTGTTTTCACTTTAAAATGGGAACAAGCTTCTAGACCTCATGAAGGCCTGAAAACAACACTTGCTGAAAGTGTGGGACACTGGAGAATTTTGGGGGAGACAGAAGGTGATCTGTGACCGAGGGTAACTGCCTCCCTGCCCTTTGTCAGTGATTAATCCCTGCAATCCTGCACCCAGGTCTTATTGAAAGTCACACCTAATTCTAATCCTCAATATATGGGGTCTGGGTGTTGGGAGACTCTCTGCCCATCTCCAGAGGCTTCTTCAGTTCTGAGCATGTGTTCTGGTCTTTCATGTATATTCTAGGGTTCAGCCCTGGCTCCCAACTGGGAGTGTTTCAGGATCCGCTCCAACTTGTTTTTTCTGGTCCATAGTTGCTGGACTCAGGACTGAGGGAACTGCGTGAGGAGACGGGCTTGTGGCTGCCGGATGGGGCGTTCTCCTGGCACACGCTGGCCCTGTGGGAGGTAAGACGCCTGGGCATCTCCAAAGGGCCTACGCAGGTGTCGTGGCTGGAAAGGCATGCGTGGGCCGGGGAGATGGGGGGTGGGGGGGAGTCCCACTTGAGGCCAAGCCACACAAGACTGACTGCCACTGCCCCCTAACTAGCACTAAGGATCATTTCCAGAACAACCTCCCCCAAACTTTTGAGCACCTAGCACTGCCGGGGGTGGCCGGGTCAAAATCCCCTCCCCTCCATTGCATTCCTGATCTGGATCAAAGCCGTCATGGTGGCTTTTGCTAAAGAAAGCCCCACGGCCCATTCCGAGTTGAAAATGCTTCGATCCAAATGCGCTAACAAGTTGTTTGGCCCTTAGTAAACCATCCCAGGGTTGCTATTTTTTCCGAAGAAAATCATGTTTCAAAGAAGGTTTCATCTCATTTTTGAAGGGTTCTGCTGGGAACACGTGGTCTCCTCATTCTGGGGTGGGGGAAGGGTGGGAATCCACGCCCTCACATTTGTGGTCTATGTGCCCTAAGATCCGTGCAGGACAAGATGCTCTCCGCAAGCCCTGTAGAGAGTTAATTTCTAGGGACCCTGAGGAGTGGGTGTCAAATCCTGAAGAACGCTGGCATGTGTGTTAACAACGTTTCTTGAAGACTAGCACAATTCTTTTGCCCCAAAAGGCACAGGGGCAGTGATTTACCCATGACCAGAAAACAGGGCCAGACTGGGTTTGAACAACACATTAACCAACAGTGGGTTAAATAGTCAACGGTTGGTTAGTGTGTCGTCTGTCGGGACTTTTTCACGCCTCAGTTGGTTATTCAGCTGAAATAACACAAATAATCAATGCTGTGCAGGGTTGATTATTTGAATAACTGTTAGTTATCGTGTCATCTGTCAGGTGCCATTGGCTATTTCGTCACACACAGTTAGTTTTCGGCGACTACAAAGTCCCCTGGCAAGAGCAACCAAAGCGGAGGCTGCCGCTCTAGTCCAGCCAGCAGAACTTGCAATGGCTGATGGGATACCAGTGGGAGGACTGAGGGGGTTAGAGAGGGTGGGGGATGTGTCCATCAAACACACCGTTGCCTAACAGTCAACCCGCTGCTGGCCTTAATTTGTTTATAACCATGTCGTGTGGGGAGAGCCGCCTTGATAATCAGCCATGGAGCTGACTATTAACCACTGTTTGAAAGGGAGAGCAGGAGCATAATGCGTAGTGATGTGGGCTGTGGGAGGGCAGGAACAGCACAGGTAACATTCTAGCACTGATACCGCCTTCTCCCGCCCGCAGTCCGTGTATCCTCCCCTGCTGAGCCGAGGTTTACCCAAACGCCATCATGTTGTCGTCTACCTCCTGTTGCATTCGCACGAGAGCCAACAGCAGCTGCAGGTGAGAGGAACGGAGCCGTTGGGTTGGGTTGGGCGTCATGGGAAATCTGGCCACGGTCGGCGTGGTCGGGCACCTGTTAAGGCCCACCGACGAGAACCTGCTCCTCTTCTTCCTCATTGCGACCTGCTCGTCCACCCGCTGCTTGCTCTGGCCCAGACAAGGGAGGAGGAGGAGGAGCCGATGCCGGGGCCTCCTTGCTCCCTGGCTCTCTCTGCCTGTCAAGCCAGCTAGTGGCGGCCATGATGAGGAAGAAGAGGAGGAGCAAGAGCAGCTGATGGCCATGGCCGTAGGAAGGGGGACTCGATAAGGGAGGGGCCCCAGTGAGGGTGTCCAGCCGAATAGCTTGGAGCAGGCATTGACTGTGGTCTCTTGCTGCTGTCTCCCACGTGGGGCCTGTGGGCACCAATGCCCCCCTGGCACATCAGGCCTGCTGCAAAAATGAAAATGGTGGCTGGATGCGTCCAGTGTAGGGTGACCCTATGGAACGGAGGACGGGGCTCCTGTCTCTTTCACAGTTGAATTGAAAAGGGAATTTCTGCTGGTGTCCTTTGTATGCGTGCAGCACCTGGTGAAATTCCCTCTTTATCACAACAGTTCAAGCTGCAGGAGCCCTGCCTTCTTTTGTATCTGGTCACTCTAGCTTAGCTCCTGCAGCTTTGTTGTGCTGAAGAGAGACTTTCACCAGGTGCTGCATGCATGCAAAGGACACCTGCTGAAATTGCCTTCTGTATGCAACTGTTAAAGATACAGGAGCCCTCCTTTCCATGTGATCAGCCTCGCTTAGCGCTTCATTTTGAAGTGTGTCCAGCCGCCCAGAAAAAAGACAAAGGTATGCTGGGCAGCCTAGAGCAACTTGTCGGGGAGCAAAGGGAGTGTTTTGCCTGTGCCGGACGTGTGCGTTTTGCTTGGCTTATAGGAGTATTTCGTCGTGCCTTGGTGGCAAATAAGGGCTTTGGCATTTAGAACTAAACTCTCATCTTCGCCTTGTTCTCAGTTTTCGGGCCAAATTATTTTTCTTATGGTCTTGGAAATAAGTATTTGGTGGTCAGCCGTGCTCGCCATGGCAGCCATTTTGTGAGAGCACCCAAGACACTCAATATTCTAAACGCTGTCTCCCAACCCCAAAAGTTCCTGCTACTTAAGCTGAGCTCGTGTGTTCCCTTCTCCCTCTCCACTAGAGGAGATTGGAAGCAACTGGTTCTGGTTTTAAACAGTCCAAACTCTGGGACGTTGGTGTGGGGGAGGACTGTTTACATGAGGGGCAGGGAGCCCTGTGGTTCTCCAGATGTTGTTGGGACTCGAACACCCATCAGCCCCAGCCAGAAGGAGCTGTAAACAAGCCAATATCAGGAACCATGGCTTGATGGAACTATAGCTGAAACAAATCGTCATTCCCTGGGTTCTGATGTAACAGGGAGTTGTGGCGTGTTCAGAAGCAGAAGCGGTTAATCTTCTTGCCTTGCACGCGAAAAGGGGAGGGGAGGGAGAAGTTCTGTGCAGCTACTCCAGAGGAAATGAAGGCTCCCAAGATTATCCGAAGCTTTCTGGAGCAGGAGAAAAAACAGGGTGCATCGCTGTGTCTGAGCATATTTGGGGTGGAAGGGGCTACTTGCTTCGGTTGCTGCTTGAACCGTGTCACATTTCAGGGGAGGCTTAAGCCAGATGGAGTGGAAGTGAGCGCTTACGCCTGGCTGGAACCACACGCCTTGGCAGCGATTGCTGCGACAGAGGATGCCGCTGCGGAGGGAGCCAGGACGATCGCTGGTGGACTCCCACCAACTGTCAGGTACGTGGATGGTGAAGGGGAAAACTAAGCACAAATGGCACCACGCTCTCTCGGCACCTGGTTGAGTCGAGCTGTGTGTGTGTGTAAAATCCAGAGTCTCGCAGAGCTCAGCTTTGCTTTAACAAAGTGTTTCCTGAACACTTGATAGTGGAGGCCATCCATGCTTTTTGCAGAATTAACGGCAATTGGAGGCGCTCTTACATTCGGACAGGTTTATGCGGCAGAAAGTGTACGTGGCTATGAATGTTCCGCTGTCTGGGGAGCCGAGAGCCATTGTGCAGAGGCCTGGGAATCCACCCTGAATTGGTTCACCCCCTTCTCTCTCTCTCGCCTCCTCTCACACTGGAGTTAACTTCTTGGTCCTCAGCAAACCAGTCCCAACTCAGCAAATGATGGATAGCAGCCAGTGGAGTCTTGAAAAGGAACATTTGAGGACACAGCTTTCCCCAACCTGGTGCCCTCCAGATGTGTTTGGCTTTAACTCCTGTGCTGATGGGAGTTGCAACGTAACACTTCTAGAGGATGTTGGTTTGGGGAAGGCAGATATAGCTTTGTTCCTGATCAACAAACTGGGATTGCTCAGGCAGGTGCTCCAGACATATAATTGCTAGCGGTCTGTGTGTGTTTGTAGACCTCCTCTCGTCCTGCAAAAGAACGTAAGAGCCCTGCTGGATCAGACTGAGGGCCCATCTAGTCCAGCACTCTGTTCACACAATGGTCAATCAGCTGCTGACTAGGAACCCACAAGCAGGACACAAGTGCAACAGCACCCTCCCGCCCATGTTCCCCAGCAACTGGTGCACACAGGCTTACTGCCTCTGCTACCGGAGGCAGCACATAGTCATCAGGACTAGTAGCCACGGATAGCCTTCTCCTCCAGGAATTTATCCAACCCCCCTTTTAAAGCCATCTATATTGGTGGCCATCACATCTTGTGGTAGCGAGTTCCATAGTTTTAACTCTCTAAGGAGTCCTTCCTTTGATCTGTCCCGAATCTTCCACCGATCAGCTTCATGGGATATGACCCCATTGGGTTCTGTATTATGAGAGATAAAATTGACTCCCCCTGCACATTCTCCACCCCCTGCATCATTTTGTACACCTCTGTCGTGGTGCCTGGCCCACCATCACCCGTCACTCTTTGCAGGGGCATTAAATGATTAAATCTACTGTGCAATGGATCAAGAGTCTGCGTAACTTCATCTTCCAAATACTGAGCCAAGCTGGGTCTCAGAAGCAGCACTTACCACCGCACCATTGTCTGATTTAATAAAAAGTTTAAGAAGTGAGTTCTCCAAGGGCATATTTGAGCTAAAGGTTGGGGGCTCAGCCATAGGCGTACCCTGTGGATCATGCCTTGGCTGCACCAGGGAAGGTCAGGAATCGTATAGGGTTAGCCCCATGATGTATAGGGCTAACCTGGCATCATCTTTTGCCACCTGAGCAGCATCACCAAACTAGACAACGGTTCGGCCGAGAGCGTTGTGATTCCCATGGCCACCTTCCTCAACACCGCTCCAGCCCAAGGAGAGGACGTGGAACGGGTCAGCACGGGAACGAAATTTGCCCTTCGGCTCTGGCTCGACACTTTGGCGGCGCAAACCGCATGAGTAGCAGAACGGCCCACCAGGGAGCCTTTGGGAAGCAGAAACATCCATCACGTCCCTTTTCTCTCCCTAGCGCCCCCTTTCATATCATGTCTTTTAGACTGCAAGCTTGAGGCGCAGAGACTGTTTCATTATTTGTCTTTGTAAGCCCTTCTGGGAGCCTTTTAAATAAAGGACATGAAAGAAGAAAGCTCTGAAGATGAGTCTTGATAGATTGGACCAATGATTCATCTAATCCAGCCTTCCTGAACCTGGGGCCTGCCAGATGTATTGGACTACAACTCCCAACATTCCCCAGCCATGCTAGATGGGGATGATGGGAATTGTAGTCGAACACCTGGCGGGTGAAGGCTGATGTAATCCAGCATTGTTTCTCTCTGTTGTCAACCAAATGGTTGGGAGGAGCCTGTTGGAGAGCGCCAATCACCCTTTGTTTGTCCTCAGAAACTACTACTCAAGTAGGCCCTGCAACAAAATGTTGCAGCGTATTCCTCATGCCCGAGAAGTGCTTTTGTTTGGGGCTCCAGTGAATTGGAAAAGGAGCCTTTGCTTGCTATTCAGGTCAGGATGGTGGCGAGCACTTTTCAACTGACTTCCGGAGGTTCTACTCAGAGATGCCCTCAACTATAGACTAAGCCAGCCTTCCCCAACCTTGCACCCTCCGGATGTGTTGGACTACCATGTCCTATAGTCTAAACAGAAGCTATGTCACCCTGCCCAACCTCTGGTTCTCTTAACCTCCCTGTTTTGTAAGAATGGAAGCTCTGACATCCGTTTGAGGCCTCAACACCTGTCAGCTTGATCCAACAGCGTTCTCACTCACCTTTGCCTAGGCTGCAGCTCAACCTCATTTCCAGTTTTGCATAGCCCATCTCTCCCAGGGGAGGGATCCTGATGGAGGGACCCTCAACGTCTGCAGTGTAAGCAAAGGTGAGTTTCACCTACACTAGCTCACAGCATCTCCTAGGTAACCGCATCCAAACTGGCCTAGAAATACCAAAAGGCAAAACTCACCTCCCGCATCCACCAAGCGGGGACATGGCTCTGCAGCCAAACCCACTAATGAGGTTACACCTCCACAACGGTTTATTTTATTTTATTTTAAAAGGTACTTTGCATATACACAATGGCTCCCAAGTTGATAAAACAAGGAATTTGACAGACAGAATAAATAAAACCAGGAGAGGAAAGACCGGGCTCCATAAAGCATCCCCTTTTCTGTTCAAAAGGGGTACAGAGAAAAAACGTTTCATCTCATTAATGAGTGGCTGGTTGTGGTTGTTTTTTTTAATTGTTGGCCAGTGATATCAAAAGAAAAAGCAGACTTTGCTGGCCCGCTTGTCACACAACACTCATTAGTATGTACAAAACATAGTGACGTCTCTGCATAATTTGCACTTTCTTTACAAGGCCTTCAGCTCCGGATCCTTCCTTGGTAAACAACCAATGCATAAACGGACTAAAGGACCAAGCACCAGGAGAGAAAAATGTCAGCCAGTCAGCCAGTAAACCACATTTCCCATTTGCAACACAAACGGATGCAGGCGTGGCAAAATTGCAATATCGCTTACCGAAGTCTCACGCTTCGGAAGCCGCTGGAATGTTTTGGCAATGACCAAAAGGAATGGAAAGAGACAGGGAGATTTCAGAAGGTTGTTAGGAAAGGTGAACATATGGGGAGGGGGGAGGTTCTGCAATGCACAGCCATTTTCCCCCCTGGTTTCAAATCTTAGTGACACAATACCCTCGTGTTCCACTGAAACAAAAAAAACGAGACACCCTTAAGATGCAGGTCAGGTAGTGAGTGGCATGACCAGAGTTGGGAGAGTTTGGCATTCTAGCTTTGTGGGTTATCCCACCGGCCAGTTCTAAACCATTTACCAAGGGATTAAAGCCTGCGATGGTGTTACTTAAAGCCATTGAAATAAATGGAACTGTGGTTACTCATGATTAACTCAAGCCCCAATCATTTCAATGCCTCTATTCTAAGTAGCATTGGCTTTAACCCATAATATCCAACAGAAAAAAAAGCCCTCAGAAAGGCACAGGGCTTCAGTAATTTGCTTTGAAAAATTAACAAGCATTTGCTTCCTAGAAAGAAATCGGACACACCTTTAATGTCACACAGTGCATTCTGGTCACTTTTATGAAATATATAATCTCCTCACCTTACGTACCTTGTCCTGTCATTGCAAATCACTAGCACAAATTAAAATCAACAATCTGCACAAGTAAATATTGAAAATAAAGTGTACAGGGGGAAAGATATGGAGAAGTGCACCCTTTCAAATATCTTGGCAAAATTAGATATGGAGGCAGAGGTAGAGCTGAGCTCCATCAAAGCAACATTGAGTAAGGAGATGGGGCTGGATGGCGACTGAGATGCCTACTCAGGCATCGGGCCTCATGGGGAGGCGCACTCCAATCCAGCTTAACCATAAGGTCTTTCCTGAGGTGGACACCGCGACGTACCTTCCCAGCCTTGCCAATGAAACTTTTACGCTCCTTTCGCAAGCGTTGGAGGTCGTGCCGTCAGCTTTGCACACTGGCTTGCATGCAAAACAGGCGCTTCGCCATTTGATGATGGTGTCAATTCAAATGGCCTCACCCAACTTAGTTCCTTCCAGGTGGGTTGGGGATACAGCTCCCAGAATGCCCCAGCAAGCTGGCTGGGGCATTCTGGGAGCTGTAGTCCCAACCCACCTGGAAGGAACCAAGTTGGGCAAAACTGGCCTAGAAGCCCTCCCCAATCTCGTGATGAAAGATCACACAGGGCGAACAAGCTTATAATGTTCGTTGTTACTTAACTTCTCGTTCAGGAACTGCAGGTAAATACCCAAGGAAGTTCCCTGCAACACAGTGTGATCTTTCCCCTTTATTCCTAACCGCCAAACTATTTTTAAGGAAATCCTTAAAAAAAAACAACCCAACTCATCCAAGCAACTTTCTCTGAAACGCCGCCACCCAGCTAAGGGACCTGGATAACAGGTGCCGGGTACATTTTATGAATATCTCTGATCCTAATGCAATGGTGCATTTCATGAGTATCTTTGATTGAAATGCCCTGCTCTGGAATTTGGCATTCTGGCTGTTCTCTTTGTGGAGCCAACTTAAAAAAAAAAAAAGAGCTTGAAGCAGAAAGCTTTCTAATACTTACTATTTCACTCTCAAAACAGATTTAATGCCCATCAATTCTAAAGGGGGAAGATTGTGTCACATGCCCAGTTCCTCCCATTGAAGTCCATGGGGCTTTAAAAGTGCTCAACTCTGGTTGGCCCACCGAGGGCGCAATCCTACACATGTTCAGACAAAGAAAAGTCTTACAGCTCCCAGCATGCCCAAGCCAGCCATGCTTTTTCCCCCCCTGTTGAAACACGCGCCGGATTGCACACGTATTCTTTTCACAAGGGCCTCACGCAACCCTGCAAGAGACCTTGTCACACTGGCTCACTTGAGAGATGCAGCACAACACAGGAGCGTGAAGCAGAAAACGTAGAAGCAGTTGCCAGAGACGGAAAATATACACACAAAAACTATACACTTAAATACATAAATAAGTTGTGCAATGGACGATGCGCTTTCCCTCCCTCCCTCCCACGGGGGCCCCCAATACGTGGGGAGGGTGACGCAGCCTTCATTTAGTCTTCAGGAGAGAAAAACCCAGAAAATCTTTGGAGTTGCATATGTACAAAAAGAAACAAAAATATAGATTCTTATAATATCTATATCTATATAGATCTTTTGTTCTCTGTACAAGACTGGTAGGAAATATTTGAAGAGGAGGGGGTGGAAACTCCAGATCTACAGTTTTAAAAAATACATTGTAAGAACAACGGTCTAGAGACGGGGCAGAGCTGCCATGGGCAGAACGTGGCTGCGTCGGTCGGGTGCCTTAGCACAAACTCAAGCATGCGGGAAGCACCGTTCGAAGGATCCACGAGGAGGCGCTGCCCGCAGCACAGCAGGATGTATGCGCTGGAAGGCACGTGGCCACGACTCGGCCCAAAGCTATGGGGATCCAATGAGTACTGCTCAAACGGCACCAGAGATGAAAGCGATCCTGGGCCCAGTTGGGCTGTGGGTGACGTTGAGGAAGTCCAAAACATGGGAGAGTCAACGTCCGAACGTGTCTACAGCACTCTCCAGCCTTTGATATTCTGCATGCACATTGCTCCACGCTTCCATTTAATCTTTACTATAAGGCAAAGATCCTGTTTTTCTCACCGTCACTCAGAAACTTTTCTGCATGTAACCTGGTGAAGGGTGTTCTTCTGTCAAGAAGTCCCAGAACATTTTGCGCAAGAGACTCTTTAACTTGGCAGTAACCCAGTTGAACTGATCCAACATGGTACCTATGACTGACTGCCTCCTAGCAGATGGAGAGGGAAACCATCACTCAATGGCCTGACCCACACATCACACTAACCCATGGTTTATTTAACCCATGGTTTGTTGCCCTGCCCGGGGTTTGTCTGGCAGATGACTGAACAAGCCATGGTTTGATGTCTCAATCTCTGGGTTGTTTCCCTTCTTTGCCCACTCCCTCCCTGTAACCCAAATGCCCTTCAGAACTGTAGGACTGGCACATAGAGAGGCTGGGGTTTTTTTACCACTCTTGCCCATCACCTGTGTATCCTAGCAAAACAATCTACGGTTCTGGGTTTGAATGTTCTAATTTATAAGGGTATCCATGCTTTAATCAACCCAGAGTTCACAATCCAACAATAAACCATGGGTTCACTTTCTGAGTTGTTCATTGTTAACAAACCATAGTTAGTTAGCACAGCCACGTTCACACATCATGACAGCAAAGAATTCAGCTACCCATGAGTTAAATGAACCACAGAAAAGCATGAAGCAGGTCAATGGCTTGTCGTCATCTGAAAACAGCAGGGGTGGATTGTGTAAAGATTAATCAACCTGCATATAACCCACGGTTTATTTTAGGGTTCAGATAACACAAGAAGCCAGGGTCACAGCTTGAATATACAAAATGGCCACCCACACGCCCTGCAGCCCACCATGGCTTAAATCATTCTGGGCTTAAATCATGTCAACTGGGTCACTGTCTCCCGCCCTGACATAAACAGTGATTAGGAAATCCACACATTCTTGTGACAGTGGTCTGCAATTTCACACTCAAGTTCTAAATTATACAGGTACCCACAGTTATTGTCAATGTTCAAATGACATGCGAAGGCATGGTGATTAAGCATTTCGAGCTAAACATTATGGCTTGTGTGTGAACCATTCCTAACCATGGTGGCTACATAACCACGGTTTAAACACACTCACTAACCATTTGCTACAAAGGGGTTAGCGGACTAACCGTGGCTTAGAATGTCTTCTGAACAGGCCCACTGTATATTTAATGCTAAACCATGGTTAAACAGAAATAGGGAGGAGCAGAAAGAGGTGCATGTTTCTGATCACGGCCTCTGTTTTTCATGCCCAAACTGAATTATGATCTTTCAGGTGCCAGCTTGCCCTCCAAAAAACGTTGCATCAAGGTGCTGGGGTAATAAAAAAAGTACAAGACATATTTGCCTGGGGGGGGGGGGGGGAGGGGACTTTGGTTGGCAGACTTTTATACAACGTTCGAGTTCACGTAACCCTTCAATGGACACACACCTTTTCCCAACAGAGTTCTGTGAAACTTGGAAAACTTGCACATCTTTATGTAGGTTTGAATTGGTCCATTATGATTTACCTGCCTGGCACCTTGTCATTTGCAAACGCAACCAGTTTTAACACTAGCGGGTTAAAACAAAGATGCTGATTTCCTCTATACCCTGGGCCGAGGAGGTAAGTCGAATCATATCAAATCCTGCCTACTGTAATCCAGCTTTGATGCCCAAGGTAAAAGTTGAATTCTGTAATTTGGATCAATTTTGCAGATAACGGGGCTCACTTTGCATCATCCATCCTGCTTCCATTAAGCCGTTGGGCAGTGAAACCTGGCCCACTGATCGAAATGAAGTCTGAGCTCACCAATCCTTCAGGCTTTCAAGATTTTCATCCAATGTTGACCACAAGCATCTCTCAAGGCCAGAAACATGGCAATAAAAAACAATCGGAAACTTCCATTCCCAGGGCTCCGGAAACAGCCCAGAGCCAAACATCACCATTTTCCGGACCGTGCGCAGGTCCGCAGCAGGCACACAGGGCCACGCATGGGAAGGGGAGGCCTGCGCCTGTTTCACCTCCTTCCACGATGCCGCAGGAACCGGCTCCCCAAAATCTTGCTTTTCATTTCTTTCAACCGCAGAGGAATGAAGCCACGCAAAGAGTCTAAACTCCTGCCAGGGTTTAGTCTAGAGAGATTATATCTGGCCGGCAGCCGGGCAAAACTGGGCTGCCTCCCACAGCGCCGCTGTGAGCGTGGCCCTCCCCCCGCAGGGTCGCGGCAGGGGAAGACCCCACACTGTTCATGCGGCTGCCGGCGGGGGAGCTGACGGAGCCATGGGAGCCCCCCACCACTACCGGCGCGAGGGGGTTCATGAAATGCGGGGAGGTGCCACGGTACTGGAAGAAGTGGCTCAGCGTGTCTTGGTCATCCAGGGGGGTGATCACGGAAGGGCTGTAATGCTGGAGGAGGAAAGGAGAAGGCGCTGTTATTCTCCCTGTTCCAAAGACCCAAACGGCATGCTCGATACGCGGTGAGATCTGGATTTCACTGCCTGAATTCCTCCCCCCACCGGCTCACTAAACGTGTCCAGGGAAGGGGCACCAGGGTTTAACCCTTTCCCATCTCACCCTGAGCTGCTATTTGCTCTGCAGGCAGAGGAGTAAACATTTTTTTAAACCTTTACATGGTCCTTTATTTAGGAGACTAGTAGGCCGCCTTTTACGAGAAACCCTCCCAGCACCAGCACTGCACGTGCCAGAACTTGAGCCGCTGCGTTTTGTGCCAGGGCCTGTACGAGGCCTGTATCCCCCCGCCCCCCATGGAGCAAACAGGACTTGCTGTGGCATAGGCAACGCCTTCGGGGGAGGGGGGTGCTAACATTTTCTCCGGGCCTCAGCAGGCTTTGAACCAGAGCCACCAGAAGAAATGCCGTTAACTTCACGCAGCTCTCTGCATCCTCAGGAGAAGAGCTTGTGCCAGTTCATTGGAGCCTTGCCAGACAACGCCCCACCTGCACCCCCAATCTAGCAAGAAACCATCACAGGCTGCTTCAGCTTTTAAAAGTTTTGGGCAAATGAGACTTTTCCCCTCCCCGCAAAAAAGGGACCAGAGAGGTCTTGTTCCACACATCCACTGCTGCCCAAAGGAGGCAATCCGTGAATGGCAGTCGCTTCTGGTTACAAGCCTGGGCGGGAGAGACAATGGAATGTGCTTCCTGTAGCACTGGAGATGGTTTCTGAGCCTGAGCCCACTGCAGGGAAGCGATGCAAGAGGGAAACCCAGCAGAGAAATAGAAGCTCCCCTGACATTCGGAAGACGTGCTGTGGTTTAAGAACAGCAGGAAAACTGTGCTGGATCAGACCAAGGGTCCATCTAGTCCAGCGCTCTGTTCACACAGTGGCCAACCCACTGCCCATGTTCCCCAGCCACTGGTGCATGTGGGCCTGCTGCCTCTGATTCCAGAGGTGGCACATGGCCATCAGGACTAGTAGCCACGGATAGCCTTCTCTTCCAGGAATGTATCTAACGCCCTCGTCACTGCTTCGCAAACGCTGATCAAGCAAGCCCAACTCTCGGAAAGCTTCTCTCGATCGCCAGGGACAAGGAGAAAAGGGTTTGCGAGGAAATAAGAGACTCGCCGGCCAACGTGTTAAATGGCACTGCCATAACCAGACCGGTGGGCTCAAAACCAGGCCTCTGGCAAGCCCCTCAGCTTTTCTAAATCTGAGTGACACTAACTCCTAAACACTCTCCCACTGTACACCCCCCCCCCCAATAACAGAACTTCTTCGGGCGTTTTATAAGTAACTTCACCTTTTGCTGATGCAAGCTGCATATCCCACAGAGCTTCAGAGGTCCTGATTGCTCAGAACGGTTGCAAAAAATGACCCATACCCTCAACAAAGCCCCACAGTCTTGAAAGAAAAGGGGATGTTGGTCCAGCCTCGATCGAGACCAACAGAGAAAAGCCAAGACTAAAGCGAAGCTTGAAATCTGCAGGAAAGGCTAGCGGACTTGATTTGCTGGGTCTGACAGGACGAGGAAAGCTCGGCTGCTAAAGCGGAGGAGAAAGGGCAGGGAGAAGGAAGACCTCGTTTTATGGCTCTCCCTCCAATTTGGTGACTCATGGGGAAGGGGTGGGGGCGGGGGCAGGGGCAGGGAGAGATGGATGAGAAAAGAGACGGAGGGCGGGAAAGATGAGAGGAAGAAAACATACCTGATTTTCACTCTGAAGGAAGGAAAACAAATCCAGACCTAGAAAAATGAAAAGGGGGGAAAAGAAATAATCTTAATGGTAAAATGAACATATTGGAGGAGAGGGAGGGATTCGGGGGTGAAAAGGCAGGGGGGGGGGAAAGCACATCTCAGCTGCGGCAGGAGGGCAGCAGCAGCGGGTGGTTGCCAAGGCCTCCGCACTCCGGGAGGGCCAGCCTCTCATCTGATGCTGTGCTGGTGCCGGTGGTAAGAACTGGGGGGGGGGGGGGTTGGTAGATGGAGAAACCTCCCGCCGGGCCCTCCCACCACCACCATCTTGCCTCCCAGAGTCGGAAGTCGGGCGAGTGACGTCAGCCCTACAAGGGGCAAGAGCTGCCAGTTGCCCTCTGACTCGGGAGGCGGGCGCAGGGGAGCGTTGCACAGGTGGCAGCAGCTTTGCATGGAGGAGTGCGGAGGAGGGGCTGATCCCCCCACCCCACCCCATGGCACGGGCCTTGTATTTTAGGGAAAACATGGGCGCAGGACCCCCGAGGTTGGGAGGTGGCATCGCGCCTGCATAGTCGGCGCCTGCCCAGGCCTGCTATCCGGGCACAGACGTGTGCTGCACAGCTGCCAGCCTGCGAAAGCAGCCTTCCCCCAACCTAGGGCCCTCCGGATGTGCTGGACTGCAACTCCCATCACGGCTTGGAATGATGGGAATTGTGGTCGACAAATCCGGAGGGCCCCAGGTTGGGAAAAAGCTGAGTCAAAGCCGCCTTCGCACAGAAGAACTTCTTTGGGCTGGGTTTGTGTGGGCATGAAGCTGGTGACATAGATTTTTTCTCTCTCTCTCAAAAGAGAGGTCTGTCGCCAAAGAGGGTCAGAGAGGAGCACCTCTGACCAGACAAGCACACGCTTCTCCCAGACCCTACGGCTCTTGGTGGCCTTCTGGGTGGAAGTGGAAAACGCAATGAAAATCCACTAGATCCCCGACAGGCCTGGGGGCCGCAAAAAGCGGTGCTGAGCTCTGCACTGGAGCGACTCTTCCCCTCCCTAAGTTTTGGAAGGGCTCCAACCGCCTGCCCCGGAGCCACTGCCTTTTCTGCCTTCCAGATCCTGCCTTTTCCTCTCCTCTCGCCTTGCCGAGAAGGCTCTTTTGGAGACGCGCATGCAAAGGTCACGATGCGGTTGGCTTATCAAGGTGAAGGGATGGGGGTGTGGAACGGATCCTTGCAGGACTGGAAGCAGGCTCACTTCACATCAAACAAGTGCCAGGCTGTGCCTTCAGTCGATCCTGCGACCGAGCCCTGTTCAAACCTGCAGAACGCAATACTGCCCACAGAAGACAGCCTTGCTCTCTCTCTCGCATCTCCCTCTCTATTTTCTTTTTTAAAATAAGTTCCTTAAAGTTTTGAAATAAGCCAAACACGGAGCACGGAAGGCCTGGTGAAATCCCAGCTTGAAAAGGGGAAGCTACAGCGCACCTCCTTCCCAACGACTTCACAGACACAGAGTAACGCTTGGAAAAGAAAGCGAGTGTTTGCAGATGAGCTCACGGTACAGGTATTTACAAGGGGGGGATAAGAATGTTGCATTTTGGCATGTACAACGCTGTGCCTGCGCTACTCCGTAGTTCCTTGCTTCCTCTGAAGGGTCACCGAACCCTGAAGAATTATTTGTTTCCCTCCCCCACCTTGTCAGCTGTCTTTCTCTGCAGGGTATTCTCAATTGCATTGTTTAAGGCACAATTCCCTGGCCGGGGAATGCTAGGAGTTTTAGGACTCTTTTTCTGTCTATACCTCCATAGGACTGTACCCTTAGAGGGTCTCAGCTTTGGGTTAGTAGCAAGCTCCGAAGCCCACGGCTGGACCTGATAAAACTGGCAACGTTTCCCCTATACTGACTCCTGCAACTTACCTGGGAGTCCACCCTTCATACCGCTGGCGATTTCATGGGCTACTCCCTCAAGAACACTTCTGGGCAGCCAAGAAGACGGGACACGCCTGGCGGTGACGTCAATGCAGTACGCCAACAGCCACTCACCTAGGGCGAGTGGCCGTTGCCTACAGGCAACAAATCTAGGAGGCTGTACAAAGCGCGGCAAAGGCTGGATCAACACAGGCACACGTGGGCAGGCAGGCTCGCCTAATAACTTTGGCGAACAGCCCATGGGCGTAAGGGAAATCATATCTCGTGTAGAATTAAGACGCTCTTTTTTTTGTATGTGAAGGAAGATGAAATTAGAAGCAGTCCTCCCCTCCAGTGTCCCCAGAACAGAGCAGGGCCTGAGGCCTCTTTCCCAATCCCATCTTCCCCTAGAGGTAGGGTGACCCTATGGAACAGAGGACTGGGCTCCTGTATATGTAATGGTTGTACTAAAAAGGGAATTTCAGTAGGTGTCATTTGTATGCTTGCAGCAGCTGGTGAAATCCCCTCTTCATCACAGCAGTTAAAGCTGCAGGAGCCCTGCCTTCTTTTGTATCTGGTCATGCTAGGCAGGGCAACTGCAGCTTTAACTGTTGGGATGAAGAAGGGATTTCACCAGCTGCTGCAAGCATACAAATGACACCTACTGAAATTCCCTTTTTAATACAACCGTTACAGATACAGGAGCCCAGTCTTCCTTTCCATAGGGTCACCTTACTTTGAGGAGAAGGTGGAAGAGGAGCCGAAAAGCAGGACGGTGCCATGGCTGGTTTCTTTTGGGTCCAAACCCTGCTAGCTACAGGTCTGGGGCTTGGACAGCACAAACGAGGGCTGGAAAACAGAAGCGTTGAAAAACTTGCGAGGGACCCTCTTTGGCCTTCGGTTGAGCCTTTGCGTTGCGGAGGAAGGCCTGAGATCACTTGTCTTTGTTCTTCTCTATTTTGAAAGGGAGAATAGGAAGCGCCCAGCCTCTCCGGGGATGCCAAAGAGCCTGAGAGATTAAGGTGTCCGCCTGGGACTGAATCAAACAGTCCAAATTACCTTGGATGTCGGAGGGGACCTGGTAATGGTAGTCGGGCATCGGGAGGTTGGAGAGGTAGTCGTTGCCCACGGCTGCCATTGGGGGGCTCCGCAGCACCGAGGAGGGTTGATGGTCGGCACTTAAGACCCTGAAACGAGAGGGGGAAAGGTCAGCAGGCTTTGGGTGAAGGCGCCTGGCTCTTGTGGAAGTTGCCAAGTAAGACGCTTTTCCAGTAGGGAAAGGAACACTGCGATCAACATCTGACGCCCTCCTCCGAGGGCCAGGATCTCATCTCGATCGTCCCAGAGTGCAGGACACGGAATAAGGGGCTCAGGTTACAGGAAGCCAGATTCCGGCTGGACATCAGGAAAAACCTCCTGACTGTTAGAGCAGTACAATGGGACCAATGACCTAGGAAGGTTGTGGGCTCTCCCACACTAGAGGCATTCAAGAGGCAGCTGGACAACCATCTGTCAGGGACGCTTTAAGGTGGATTCTTGCATCAAGCAGGGGATTGGACTCGATGGCCTTATGGGCCCTTTCCAATTCTACTATTCTATGATTCCATGATGGCAGCAAGGAAGAGGGTCTACTCAGTGATGGCCCCACAACTGTGGAACACCCTCCCCAGAGAGGCCCGCACGGCGCCAATACTGCCATCTTTTGGGAACCAGGTCAAGACTTTCCTCTAATCCCAGGCATCTGGAGGTGTGAGAGGGGTTTTTAAACGTCATTTGTCTATACCAATGTTTTGGCATTTTAAATTGGTTTTAGCTACTTTCCATTTTGTATGTTTTCATACTTTTGTTGGATGTCACTTTGAGTCTTTATTATTTTTATTGAAGAGAAAGGCGACGAACAAATTTAATAATAATAATAATAATAATAATAATAATAATAATAATAATAATAGAACGAGGTGGGAGCAGGTGGGAAGGAGATGTTCACGTGTGCTGCCTTGAAAGGACTGCACCCTACAAGGAGGCTTAAAAGTCATTTTAAATACATACGTCAACAAAAGGAAGCCAGCCCCTACCCCTTAGGCCCTGCTGCTGATGGGATGGCTGCAGTGGTGACGGGGCACTGCTTCTTGGCGGGGGGCTCATCCTCGTCCGAAGAGCTGTCCAGCGTGAGGTCGATGACTTCGACTTTCTTCTTGCTTTCGGCCAGGGGCTTTCCGTCAGAGCCCACTGTGTACAGAGAAGCTGCAGAGACAACGGAAAAGAGGAGTTGGTCAGGGCGGGACGAGGGCAGCCAGCAGGAGTCTTCCGTGCCAAGGGCAGACAGCTGGGGCCCTGGCTTTGGAAGCCGGCAGCACAAAGGACAGAGCAGAGAGAGGGACGCTCATATTCAAGCAAGGAAGGGCAATGCGAAGACACATTCGAGGAGGAAGAGGAGCAGGTTATCTGAAAGACCACCATCACTGCCACGCTGAGTGGGAACGCGGGAGAGGGCCTTCTCGGTGGCTGCCCCCGGGCTCTGGAATGCCTTTCCCAGGGAAGCTAGACTGGCTCTCTCCTTGTTGTGCTTCCGGAGGCAGGCAAAAACTACTTTTGTTCCGGCAGGCCTTTGGCGAATAGTTTGGACCTCCGCAAATGCATAGGACGCTTAAAATTGTGTGTATATATATATATATATATATATATATAATTTAATATTGAAGCTTATTTAATTATATTTTTAACTTTTGTATATTTCTATTTAAAATTTTTAACTGCATATGTTTTAATTTTGTAAAGCTGCCTTGAGGCCCAGCATTGGGCAAAAAGTGGGGATGCAAATAATTATAATAATAGTAATAACAACGGCCATGACAGCCTCCATGGACCGGCCTCTGAATACCAGAGGCTGGAGAGAAATGGGGCGGGGGGGGGGGTTGCTGTCACCCTCCTGTCCTGCTTGCGAGCATCCCACTTGGGCAAGAGGCTTGAGCGCTTCAGGGACAGGCTGCTGGGCCACAGCTGGATGTGTCAGGGCCCTTCAGACTTCCATAGATCCTTTCCTGACTGTTAGTGCAGTGTGACAAAACATCAGGAAAAACATCCTGTTAGAGCAGTAGGACAATGGAACCCATGACCTAGGGAGGTGGTGGGCTCTCCCACACTAGAGGCCTTCAAGAGGCAGCTGGACAACCATCTGTTAGGGATGCTTTAAGGTAAATACCTGCATTGAGCAGGGGGTTGGACTCAATGGCCTTGTAGGCCCCTTCCAACTTTACCATTCTGTGATTCTATGATATTAGTACAGCTTTTTTGGAAACCAGTCTAGTTACTATATACCTGCTCTGTATGTAGTTTGGTTCTTGCAAGTGAACTGCATGATGAAATTGGAAGACCTAAAGACGGTAGTGCACATGCGCTGGTAACTTCGAAGCTCGACTTCTGCAATGCGCTGTACATAGGGCTACCTCTGTGCCTAGTCCGGAAACTTCAACTAGTTCAAAATATGGCAGCTAGGTTGATCACCGGTACACCTAGGGGTGACCACATTACACCAGCTTTAAAATCGCTCCACTGGCTGCCAATTAGTTTCCGGGCAAAATACAAAGTGTTGGTCATTACCTTTAAAGACCTACATGGTTTGGGTCCAGGTTACCTGCAGGATTGCCTTCTCTCATTCAATCTCCCCACACGCTCAGGTCCTCTGGAAAGAATTTACTACAGTCTGCCAAGACTAGGCTGACAACCATTACCCAGAGGACTTTTTCTTCTGCACTCCCAGACTGTGGAATGACCTGCCAGAGGGGACTCGTCAACTTAACAGTCTTTTAGAATTTAAGAAAGCTATAAAGTCTGTTCTCTTCCGGCAGGCATATCCAGTGGAATTTTAGAATGTTTTTATGATGTTTTTTATGATGTTTTAATGCAGTTTTAATAATGTATGTTTTAATTAGGGGTGTGCATCGAATCGGGTCCAATCCATGATCCAAAGCCGATCCGACCGAAATCGGATAAAATTATCTGATTACAATCCCGGCTTCTGGATCGTCCGATCTCATCTGAACCGGTCCGGAAGGACCCAATCCGGTTCGGATAAAATTGGAGGATTGGACCTCCTCCCCTTCGCCTTCCGCTCCTTACCTGCCAGGGCCGTCCACTGCCGTCCGCTGTCCCCTTCTTCTGAGAAACAGGTTTCGCAGCCTGCCTCTCAGTAGCGCACCAGGTGATGACGTCACCCGGCGCGCTTCTGAGAGGCAGGACGCGAAGCCTGTTTCTCAGTAGAAAGGGGGTAGCGGACGGCAGTGGACAGCCCTGGCAGGTAAAGAACGCGAGGGAGGAGTGGGTTTACCTGCCGGGGCTGTCCGCTACCATCTGCTGGCACCTGTGGGTGCCAGCAGATGGCAGTGGACGGCCCAGGCAGGTAAGAAGGGGGAGGGCCCCCCACTTACCTGCTGGGGCGGCCACTTCCCTCCGGTATGCTGCTCTACTGAGAAACAGGCTTCACGGCCTAGTTCTCAGTAGAGCGCCGGTTGATGATGTCATCACCTGGCACCCTACTGAGGGACAGGCCGCGAAGCCTGTATCTCAGTAGATCAGAGTACCGGAGGGAAGCAGCCGCCCCGGCAGGTGAGTTGCACAAGGGGGGAGGCGGGAGGGCCCCCCCACTTACCTGCCAGGGCGGCCGCTTCCCTCCGGTGCTCGAATCTACTGAGAAACAGGCTTTGCGGCCTGTCCCTCAGTAGCGTGCCAAGTGATGACGTCATCACCTGGCGCGCTACTGAGGGACAGGCCACGAATCCTGTTTTTCAGTAGATTCGAGCACCGGAGGGAAGAGGCCGCCCCGGCAGATAAGGAGCGCGGGTGAGGGGGGAGGGACAGGGAGGGGGTATTTAGGCCCCCACTCACCGCCATGTTTTCCCCATAGACTTGCATTGGGGAAAGCTTTCTTTCCCCCAATGCAAGTCTATGGGAAAAACACCAAAAATGGCGGCCGATCCAAAAATCGGACGTCCGATTTTTGGATCGGGATCGGGTCCGATCTGATCCGAAGGACCTCCGATTTTGTCCTGGCCGATCCAGGACAACGTCGGAGGTCCCGATCCAAGTCCCGATCTGATCCGGGGGGTCCCTGCACATCCCTAGTTTTAATCAGTTTTATGTATTTTATCATATTTTATATTTACTGTTGTTCCCCGCCTCGATCCAAACGGAGAGGCGGGTAAGAAATACAAGTATTATTATTATTATTATTATTATTATTATTAATGTGTTGTAATGCTAAAACAGTTATATCAGCAAGGAAATGCTTAAATGGAAATCATAACTGTCAAGACCTCTCTATATAGTAGAAGACAAATAAATTAGCTTGATAAGGAGGACTGGCTTTCCAGGTCAATCTGACATTGCCAGAAGAGTTATGGGCCATCTGTTGATAACATATAATGAAGAAATTTCCTTTGATCTGTCTTTGTTTTGCTTTAGAACTTTGCTAACTGCTAATTGGATAAGATGCTACTATGTATAAATATACCTGCTTTTCACACTGCCAGTTGAGAAGTTCTTTGTCTGCAGGACTTTCTCCATACAGCTGTATTACGCTCAATAAAACAGAGTGGCCTTACAAACAAAGTGTTTTTTTAAAATCTTTGACACTGTGTATGTAGGAAAATTGTTGGTCTGCTAATTCATTTTTTAAAAATTATATATATATATATATATATATATATATTGTATGACATGTTGGACGCCATCCCCGAAGCGTCTCCTACCTTCCAGCCCATTGTACGCAGAAGGCTGGCAAACCTCTTGGTTCTCTTTCTTGGGCTTCATGGGGCACCAGGAGCCATCTTCCATGAACTGGATCTCGTCACAATCTGTGACGGAGTTAAGGATCTCCATGAACAACCTGTTGAGTGGGGGAGACGACACGAAAACACGGGAGCGGTTCAAAATGGGGACAGTGGCCTAGAAGCGCTGCATTTGGGGGAGAAAATCCTCCATTTGAAACCTCCCTCTCTTTGGAGAACCCTTTTCCTCTCCGGCCTGTCCCACCCTCCTCTCCTGGTTCATCTGGGCATCACAGAGGATTCTGGGGCGCAAGCTCAATGAACATGCGAGCACAGCACCAGTGCTCTGCACCTTCGACCAGCTGCCGAAGTGCAACAGCCCTGGGAGGAGGAGGCTGGTGGCTCCTATTTAGATTGCCTGCCATGACCCAGAGGGCCTGATCTCTCTTTTCTCTGGAACACTGTTGAAAAGGAAAATGGCACACCTGGGGGCGGGGAACTACGAAAAGCCCTTCAAGGCACAGCAGGAAACCTGAAATGGCAGCTGAACTAAGAGAAGATTGCACTGGAGCACTTGAGAGTTATGGAAAGCGGGCCAGTCTGCTTTCCTTTTTTCTTTTTGTATTCTTTGCAGAATTTGTCCTGTAATTCCAGCCCGCCCACTCCTGCCTCTTTAGGTCTGATCCAGGCACGCCAGCATTCCCCAAGCTGCTGTCCTCCAGAAATGTTGTACTACCACTCCCATCAGCCCATATGGAGGGCACCTGGTTTGGGGGGGGGCAGTGGACAGATTAGACATTTTTATTTTGAAGCACTGCGGCTACCAGCATAAAAGCGCCTTCCTGCAACCTCCAAAGCTGGACAAGGAGACAGGTTACCCTCCGCCCAGGGATGGAGTGTCCGTGCTCGCATCGCTCCCTGAGGACTGGCCAAACCCGAGGAAATCAGGCAAAGCCAAAAAAGGTGCAAACTGGCTTAAATTGCATCAGTTGTACACGGCACAAGTTCCTCTGAGCACGGAATTCTGTGGGTGCGGGTGCAAAATCCACCCAACTTTGAAATGCTAGGTAACACCGAGCCCAAGGCCAAAGAGAATGGTGTAACTCTGCCTTCTCCAACATGGCACCCTCCGGGCGTGTGATTGATTGATGATTTCATTTTTATACTGCCCAATAGCCGAGGCTCTTTGGGCAGCTCAAAATTTATATTCAGCCTTTTCCCTCGGATAGATGCCCAAGGCAGTTTGCAAAGAGAGTTTAAAATCAACACAAAAGCTCAACAAATCTAATCCGCAAAGCGTCGCAACATGTAAAAAGCCCCATGATTGAAACCTGCCAACGTGTTTGGTGAATAAGGTTGTAACCCTAAACACACTTACTTGGGAGTAAATCATATTAAACTCAGTGGAACTCAGTACCTCTGAATAAGCAAGTCTAGGATTGCTCAGTAAAGCTATAATTCTAGGGACACTTCCTAGGGAGCAAGTCCCTATGATTTACTTCAGAATAAATCTGCCTAGAGGGATTATACCTCTCAACCACTTTCATCTGGAACCTAAAAGATGTTAAGGCACGGGCAAACAGGTTTGAGGAAAGGCATTCCACAATCAGGCAACAGCAATAACGCCGGGTTATATCTGGAAATGCTAGTATGCCTGTGGTAAATAGCCTTACAGAGCATCTGAGTAGGTAAAACATTGAACTTATCATGGTTGGACTGCTACTCCCATAATTCCCAGCCGATATGCCCATGGGGGCCGCCGTTCAACACAGCTGGAGGGCACCGTGTTGGAGAAAGCTCGTGCAACTGAATCTCCACTGCAAGGGGGGCAGAGGACAGCTGGCCTGGGAAGCGGGACCCTGACCTCCACACGCCCTGTAGCATTTACCCATCAATGATCAAGGCCTCGTAGGGGGCCTTCTTGTCACAGACCGGGCAGGTCCAGGTTGGCTTCTTCTCATTCATCTGGAGGTAAAGTGCGGCATCAAAACACTGGAGGTGGGTACAGGTGAAAGCTCGACATGGAACAATCAGCCTCATCTTGCCCAGCTGAAGAAGAAAGGAGGGAGGGAGGGAGGGAGGGAAAGAGAGAAAGGGAGAGAGTTAGGGACGGCGGGGATTGCCATGATGTGGCGACTGTCCCTTATTCCCCTGTGGCAGGGGTGGGTCACCTCCAGCTCTGCTCCTTGGAGCGGGCTGCAGACTGTGGGGTGTTGCGCAGTCCACAGAACGCCCCCAAAGAAACAAAATTTAAAAAGTTCTGAAATTGCTGGCCTGCTGCTGAAATTCAGGGCTAAAACAGTTAAATTTAGCCTATTTTCCGAGTTAAATTTAACCCTTTCGGTACTCTGTAACAAGCAAAAATTGGCCTTTGGGGCACTCTGTAGCCTCTCTGGACACCATTTTTTTATTGGGGAAGAGGGAGCAGTGCCCATTCTTGCCCTATGGAAAAATGGAGAGGCGTCTAGAAGATATACCTCGTTCGGCATTCCGCAACCTGGTGCCTGCAAAGGGGTTGGACTACAACTCCCATAATCTCTAGACAGCATGGCCATTGCAGAGCACCAGGCCAGGGAAGGCTGACTTAGACTGTGAGCCCTTTATAGACAGATGTGGATGGAATTGCTTCAAGTCACCGTAAGTGGGATGTTTTAAAAGCGAGTCTTTTATGCCTGGAATACCTACCCAGAAATCCTGCGTACTTCCACATCCTCTTTCCCCCTCTCCTCTAAAAATCATAAGAACATAAGAGGAGCCCTGATGCTGGATCAGACCGAAGGTCCATCTGTTCCAGCACTCTGTTCACACAGTGGCCGACCAGCTGTCGACCAGGGACCCACAAGCAGGGCATGGTGCAATGGCACCTCCCACCCATGTTCCCCAGCAACTGGTGCATTATACCCTTTGCAAAGAATGGGACTTAAGTTAGACTAACGTTTGGGTAGAACTCAACAGATACAACCAGAACGCCTTCAATACAGCTTATAAGAACATCAGAAGAGCCCTGATGCTGGATCAGACCAAGGGCCCATCTAGTCCAGCACTCTGTTCACACAGTGGCTGACCAGCTGCCGACCAGGGATCCACAAGCAGGACACCCCTCCAGTGAAACCTTTGGCTTGTCCCTTTGCGTTCCTTGCCGAAACAGAGCCTAAAGGTATGCTGAACTGCCGGGGCATCTTCTTATCTGCCTCTCTTGCTGTTAAAAATGAAAACCGAACCAAACATGATGTATCCCTAGAAAAATGGGCTGGCGAATGTCATTTAAAGCTAGATTTACCAATAGTCTAACCTGGTATACGTCTGCAGGCTACAATCAGTTATGTGAGCGCAACTAAATGAACCAGAATATAATCACAAATTAAAAGTAATCGAGGCATGAAGCAAGTTTCTGGAAATTGGACTCACTGCAAGAGGCTCCTTTCCCCTGCTCAGAGGGAAGCACAGAGCAGAGAAGGCATCCAACGTGGGGGGGAGGGGGCTTAAGTTTTGCACAGCACCCTAGTGTGCTCTGGAGGATCTCTAGAAATCACACTGAATACACACATTCAAAGAGGAAAAGCTTATAGAAATAAGTGGATTAAAAGATCTAACATCTGATGAAGTCTTTGAGTGGTTTCGTTGCTTTTCTGCAGTTCTTTGTGCCATTCTAAAAGGTTGAAATGCCTCTCCTAAGTCTGAGTAACCAGCAGTAAACTTCAGACCCCATCAGCCCTAGCCTACTTGGCCAAAGTTCAGGAATGCTGGAAGCTGTAGTCCAAAACATCTGGAGGGTGGAGCTGCCAAGAACTGAAAGGGTTTTTTGACTGGAAGCTGGAATCAATTATCAATCAATTGTTAAGCTTACAGCATTGCAAAGATCAATGCATCAGTATCACATGGTTTTATCCATTTGGGAACAGGCAACTTTTTAGACCAATGAGCAAATCACCAATAGCAGACTACGAATAACATATTTATGAATTTGTGGTGGAAAGCTAGCGCCTTGTAAATGGAGCTTTTGTACAGAATGATTCTTATACTTTAGGCAAGGGTGTAAATGTTCTTGTGGTCTTGCATGGAATTAATAAAAGACATGTGAAAAGAAAACCTGATGGCTTCGCACCAAAGAAGCGACCAAAGAAGCAAACCATGCTACAACATACCGGGCACATGAGGGAAACTCGTAAACTCGTTGTCGCTATCTCGCTGTCAGGATCAGCTGTCAATTTTTCTTTGACTGAAGGGGAAGGGAAAAAAAGCTCCCTCAGTATTAAGAACACACATAGGGCGAGAGGCCACAACCCAGGGATAAATAATAATAATGATAATAATGACATTAATAACAACGTGTGAAATAATAGTAATAACAACACCGAATGACAAAAATATTGTTGAAAAGGAAGAGGAAAAGAGAAGAGAAAATATACACCACTGGCCATGGAAGTCAAAGAGCTATAGCAACAGGAAAAGGTCACAATTATTTCATTAGTCACATCAGTCACCGTCACCACATCAAAACATTATACAGAAAACCTTCAGAAACTGGGCCTACCAAAATACATCCACACCAACATCCAGAAAGCAGTCATACTTAAACCATGCTCAATTGTCAGGAAATTCCTGAATCTGTAAAAGACAGTATGACTTGGCAAAGCCTATTATGTCTGTCTAGAAAAACCACCATGAGCGAGAGGTAATAATAATAATAATAATAATAATAATAATAATAATAATATTATAGGAAAAGGTCACAATTATTCCGTTAGTCACATACAGAAAACCTTCAGAAACTGGGCCTACCAAAATACATCTACACCAACATCCAGAAAGCAGTCATACTTAAATCATGCTCAATAGTCAGGAAATTCCTGAATCTGTAAAAGACAGCATGACTTGGCAAAACCCGTCATGTCCGTCTAGAAAAACTGGCACGAGCAAGAAAAGAGAGATGATGATGATGATGATGATAAAGCACACACGGTTTGTACGCAAAGGACCCAGGTTCAATTCCTGGCATCTATGGTTGAACGTATCTGCGGTAGAAGATGCTCAGAAGATGTTTTCTCTGCTTGAAAAGATATGGTCATTCGAAGGAGACAACAATGGGATGGATGTACCAAGGCGAAGACAACTTCACCATGTTACCTGAAAGATCGTTTTCCCCTATATAGATCCGTTAGACTACTATGACCTTCAGGGGAGGCCTTGCTGTACATGACCCATCCTGCAGAGTCCCACACAGCAAGGGACCTTCTCTAGGGTGGCCCGCATCCCCAGGAATGGCCTCCCTCCTGCGATATATTGCGCACCAACTATCATGTGCTTTCAACAATTATTGAAAACTTACTTGCTTACTCTGGCTTTTCCCAACCATGAACTATGCTAAATGTTGTTGCGCTTTCATCGTAACGTATTGCGTTATAATTTGGCGAAAACCTTTTGGCATTTTAAAAATGGGACACAGTATATAAATATTTCAAAATAAAGAAATGCTACACAGATTTCATGTGTTTCATGAGCCATACCCAGCAGGCTCTGATCCAAATGCCACCATTTTCTTTGTTGTTAAGGCCCTTTTTAAAAAAAGAGAGAGAAGAAAAAAGAGGACATAATCAGTGAGGGTGCAGTGGATAAGCCAGGATTCCTCAATTATCCTGGTTTTCTGGGCACAAATCTTGGCTTGTTGCTGGCTTGCAATCCTGGCTCACTTGGGAGCAACAAACCAGGAACTTGCTCACTCAAGATGGATCAAATAGTGTTTGCCCATTCCCTGCTGCTTAATCTCAGGCTGTTAGTGTTTCCCAACCCTCAGAGGCAACCCTCAGAGGCAGTTTCCCAACCCTCAGAGGCAGGGAGGATTGCAATGCATGGGGCAGGGGGGAACAGCAAATATACAACCCTAGGGTGCTATAAAGCTTCCATAGGTTGTTGCCAGACACACACTTACACACATCCGACCAGATACGCACAGACAAAGAGTTTAAAGGCCTAGAACTCACTCAGGGCTCGTGAATGGTCCGGATTTCGGATTCCCTTGGCCCTCAGTTTTTGTAGCAATGTCACCGACGTCAACTGCTTCACCAAGTAAACAGACAGGGAGTAATTCTAGGGAGAAGGTGTAGTAAGTTTGTCAGTGGGCAGAAATATGGAATTCACAGAGTTCCAAAATGTTGCTAAGAGACCTGTACAGCCTAACACAGTGAGTAGATTTTAGCAGGGTTTAGCTGACAAGAGCAGACCCCATTCCCTGGATGTCATAGTTATGTCATCCTTTTCTCGGATGAGTTGGGAAGTTTTCGCTCCTAACAGAGCCAATTATTTTCCCAAGCTGAGATGCTTTGAAAACCTCCAAGACAGAGCCTTCCTGCTCCTTCTGAGAGGTGGGAGGGATGCCGCCTGTCAGCTCCAGAGAGAGAAGCAGGCACCTAGCAAGAGAGCCTATAAGATCCGATGTACAAGCTTCATGTTCAGAAGAACTGCACAACTGGCCTGGAGAACCTGCTGTGGCTCAAAGGGGTGGCTTCTGTCCATCGTAGGGGCCCTGACAGACACCCAGCTAGGAGAGCTTGATTAGCTGGAAGGAGGTGCCAACTTCCTTTGCATGTATATATTCTGCATCCATTTTCCATCAATAAACTCTCACCTTTCTGCACAAGTGGCTTGTTTCATCTTGATAACCTAATGAACAGGATTGATGACTTGGACCTGGCAGAACCAGAACCCAAACTCAACACGAAAGGAAGACTATCTTATTCACTGTTGTGCAGAGGAATGAATATATTCAGTTTTTAAAATAACAGACTAAACCCTTGTTCTTGTCCACTGGGCTTCCTACTCTGGTCTAGATATCCGTCGAGCTACTGTGATGGCATGGATCACTCACAACCCTTAGCTGCAGAGATGAAAAGGTCTCGTTGGTTGGCTAAATTGTTTTCCCCTGATACAGGCCCTAAATTGCTGATGTTTCATTGAAGCATGTCTCAAGGTACTGGTCGCATTTGTACGAAACAGTGGCAAATTGTGGGTTTGCCAGGTTCCGTGTTGCCGACTTTTTCAATATGTAAACTCTGATCAGCCCAAATGAAAGTTATTTGCTGATGTGCGAATCTGGACATTATGGATTAATCATGGGTTAAACTCCCAGTTAATTTAAGAACTAATATTAGATTAACTGGGATTGTTTAATCCACGATTAACCCACAGTTAATCCATCATGAAATAGTCAAAATGGCAATGACACACGACCACAGGAAATTGTGGGTTAATTAACTCATGATTTACCGCCTCTATGTGTGAATCACGTCAGAGTGGCTAAAATGAGATTAGGCAGGAGTGTTTTTTTTCTGAACAAATTCCAGCTATGAATGGAGTTAAACCGGGGTGTGTGTTCAAACACTCTTTTTTAAGATATACATTAACAATTCAGTTCAATTGCTCAGGGAACAAAATGCATGTCCACCTGCCACAGAAAAAGGATTTGTTTAAGTTAGCTAATAGCTGGAGGTGTAATGCAGCTAACACTTCTTTTAGCCATATGTTGTGGTAATGAACAATAGTTACCTCTTACAGGGAGAAGATTATTATAGGGATAAACCTTGTACTGAGGCACTAATATTTACTGATGTACATGTCATCTTAAGTTCTGCTTCCTCGAAGTTAACGCACATTCAGCGCAAATGGATTCTCCACAACCTTCTGACAACTAAAAGACCGATACTACAACATTGGAAAGATAAATGCTCACTTCCTATAATATAATGGATTGAGGACCTAACAGCACTTTCAATATTTGAACAGGTGGTATACACATAGACACCACTTGTGAATAGAGACTTATATGGATAATTGGTCTGCTTTTGTTGAAGTTTATGTATAATTCACAGAACGCTGTATTTTAATGTCTATATCTATTATCAATCTATCTGTACACAGAGACACAGGCACATATTGTACACATGCATCAAAAGCGATCTACTCAAATTTATGTAGCTACAATTTTTCTTTTCCTTTGTTTTGTTAAAATTTTACAATAAAAATTAATGGAAAAATACAGTACGAGGTATATAAATACAGAAAGTGGCATATTATTATATTTATTTATATCCTGCCTTTTTCCCAATACTGGGACTCAAGGCGGTATATAAATCTATTAAACAATAACAATAAAATAAACCAACTAAGTGTGGTGCTCCCTCCCCTAAGACGTTTGCTTAGAACCATTTGTATTTCTTTTTTTATGTATTTATTTATTTACAATATTTATATACTGCTCCTTATCTAAAATAGATTCTGGAGCGATGAACATAGAATAAAACAGTAAAAAGATTAAAAAAAAAAAAGATTAAAACAGCAAATTAAAATTGATCAATTTAAAAGGAAATACCAATAAAAAAAACAACGGTGGCTGGTCAGTTGAGGAAGGCTTCCTTAAAAAGGGTTGTTTTCAGGAAGCACCGGAGGCAGCATAGCATTTGCGCCTGCCTGACCTCCAGGGGCAGGGAGTTCCAAAGAGAAGAGGCCACCACACTAAAGGACTTTTGAGTCCCAGGTAAAAGCTTTTGCATGTGCTCAAGCTTTCCTCAGCATATAATCCTTCTGTCCATTGCACACATGCTGTTCTGCTGCCCATTTCAGTTGTTTTCATTGCTCTGCGTTTTATTCTTAAATTTGTTGCAAGTCACCTTGGGGATCATTTGATTGAAATACAGAAGTATAATCCCTAACATAAATAAATATTAATAAGCGTTGTCACTAGGGGCCAACACGGTACAATGCAGAGGAGGCTGGGCTTGGATGTGGGAGATCAGACTAAAACGAAACTCATTGGGTAATGCATACACAAGGAGGTGTGCCCCCCCCCCCCAACAGCCTCTCGAGCACGGGAATGAAAGTGGAATAACTCCATGCAAATGGAAGTGGGGAGGAGGAGGGTGGGAGAGAGAGAGAGAGAGAGAGAGGACATCACCACAGAGCTCCTCTTACCCTGCCGAACTCGGAGGACCAGTTTACGACAATTGTATTGGGGACTGTTGCCGAAAGCCGCACCAAAGGGGTGATGTTGATGGGTCGGCTGGGTCGCTTGGGCTCCGCGCCATTTTTCGTGGGGGGGAGATAGCCCTGCAGGGGCAGAAGAGGACATCCGAGATCAAGTCTGTTGGCTGTTTGTCAAGGCTGAGAACCAAGAGTAGGGTTGCCACACCAACCAACTGACCGCCTGTTATTTGACCGCAATCAAATATAGTCAAATGTTCCATGGAGACAAAAATGCCACTGGCTGTGTTCGGACGATACAATAGTCAATGGTGGGTTAATAGTCAATTCCATGATTATCGAGGGGCTACTCCCCACACAACATGATTATAATCAACAGTGGTGTGGATTAAGGCCAGCGTTGAGTTGACTATTAGTCACTGAAACATCCCCCACCTTCTCTCCCCACTCAGTCCTCCCGCTGGTATCCCATCAGCCATTGTGAGTTCTCCCAGCTGGACTAGAATGGCAGCTACTGGTTTGATCGCTCTTGCCAGGGGACTCCGTAGTCGCCGAAAAGAACCAACTGTGTGTGATAAAATAGTCAACGGTGCCCAACACACGACACAATAACTAACGGTTGTTTAAACAATCAACTCTGTACAGCATTGGTTATTTGTGATGGTTATTTTGGCTGAACAACCAACCATTGTGTGAAAAAGTTCCACCCACTGATTATTTCACCCACCATTGATTATTTAACCCACCGTTGGTTATCGTGTTGTCTGAACCCAGTTACTGAGTAGGAGGCAGCTTACCCATTTTATTCATTATGGTGCCATTTGTCAGCAAGGGCAGCTTTCTCCCTAGCCCTGCAACAGTCAGGGGCAAAGCTAGGAGCGTCGTAAAGGTTATTTTACTACCCCCCCCACCCCCGCTCTAACCACAGGACACTCCAACCAGGAACACCAGCAGGGCAAATACAATAACCAAAGAGAGGAACTGTGCAGTAAATATGTCCCATTTACAGAAGCTTTCCCGAACACAGCTGAAGTTATCACAATTTCTTACCATTCTTTTTCACAGTAATAGTGAAACAATTTGATTTCACAACAAATTGACCATAAAAACACTTTAAATATATTTCAAGTGTTTTTAAAAAACTAGCTCAGCAAAATTGGACAGTATTTAACCACTCAATTGCCCAGACTTATTCAATTTATTCATTTAAAGCATTTCTTGGCCGCCTCTCAGGGCAGAAGAATGCCAACTCCCTGCAATAAATAAAATACATGAAAACACCAGAGAAAGACCTGTCATGGAAAAGAACACAGATTATCTGAGATCAAGATTAAATACTACTATAGCTTAGTAGTAGTAGTAGTAGAAGTATTTTGATTTAGACTAGGGCTGAGCAACTCATGGCCATCCAGATATTTGGCCTCCAAGTTGCCCACACCTGACCTAGAACACTGGTCCATCTGGGGCAGGATTATCTGCTCTTGGCAGAAGTAACTCTACGGGCAATCCGGCAGAGAGGTCCTGGTCTTTTTAAAAAAAGGAAGAAAAAAGGGAGGGGGGGATGAAGATGCTTCCAGAGATCCAGCTTCGGCTGGTACGCCAGTTGGAAGACCTAAAGACAGTACAGCACATGCGCTGGTAACTTCGAGGCTCGGCTTCTGCAATGCGCTGTACATAGGGCTACCTTTGTACCTAGTCCAGAAACTTCAACTAGTTCAAAATATAGCAGCCAGGTTGGTCACCTGTACACCTAGGGATGACCATATTACACCAAGTTTAAAATCACTTCACTGGCTGCCAATTAGTTTCTGGGCGAAATGCAGGTTGCTTACCTGTAACCGTAGTTCTTCGAGTGGTCATCTGTGCATTCACACACTATGGGCTCGTGCGCCGGCGCCGAGTCTCATCCGGGAAACTTCTACAGCCTAGACTTCTGGCGGGAACCCCTCCCCCCACCGTCCTATCACGCATGCTCAGGTTCCTGCCTAACTCAATTCTATGAGACCGAATTACCTCACAAACGAGATAGATGTAATAATAATAAAAAAATATATACAAAAAGACATACTGCATGCACAATAGATACTCTCTTTGACCAGGCGATGCCAGCGAGGCCAAGAGGGGACAGTGGGTGGGTTGTGTGAATGCACAGATGACCACTCAAAGAACTACGGTTACAGGTAAGCAACCTACATTTCTTCTTCGTGGTCTCTGTCCATCACACACTATGGGCAAATAACCAGCAAAAAACTTACCAGAGGAGGGTAGGCTCGCTGGAACATCACTGAAGAACCGAAGAGAGCACTGCACAACCAAAGGTAGAGTCTTTCCTGGCTCTAACGTCCAACTTATAATGGGTAGCAAAGGTAGAGGCATTTGACCAAGTAGCAGCTCTGCACAAGTCCGGAATTGACACTCCACGATCTAGGGCGGTGGAGGTGGAATGCGCCTTCAAAGACTCCAGTGTTTCCTTCCCTGCTAGCTGGTAAGCTAACGAGATCGTCTGCATGATCCATCTTGCGAATCTTTGAGCTGAAACAGGTTGGCCTTTTGCTTTTCCACTATAGCATACAAACAAGCGGTTAGATTTGCGAAAACTGGCCGATCTAGACTTGTAAAAGGCCAGAGCACGCCGTACATCCAAGGAATGGAGCTTGGCACTCAATGGGTCTGAAGATGCCTGAAAAAAAGTAGGCAGCACAATGTCTTGATTAACATGAAAGTTGGATACAACTTTAGGAAGAAAGGACGGGCCCGGCCTCAGGACTACCTTATCTAGAAAAAATTGAGTGTAAGGGGGGTCAATGAGAAGAGCACAAAGCTCTGAACTTCTTCTTGCTGAAGTTATGGCAACCAAAAACGGAACTTTAAAGGTCGCAGTTAATGATGCTAGGACGACTGAGAGGCTCCATTGAGGAACAATAGAACGAAACGGAGGATGGATATTGCGTAGGCCTTTGAGAAAACACTTGGATAATGGATAACGGATGAGTAAAAATCGAGAATTGGTGGACCAAGTCGTGGTTAACAGAGATGGCCGCTAGATAAACCTTAATGGACGTTGTTTTCAGGCCAACTTCATAGAGAGAGAGTGCAGAAAGAGCAGGACATCCTGAATGGGGCAAGATCTAGGGTCAAATCCTCTAGAAGTAGCAAAGTGAACAAATTTGCGCCATTTTCTCTCATAAGAAGCTCTCGTAGAGGGTTTTCTTGCTTCCTGCAGAATAGCTTTAACTGAGAGAGGCAAATCTAAGTCCTGCCATCTGGCTGGATTCACCATGCAGTCAGCTGCAACTGCCATAGGTCTGGGTGTAGAACTAACCCGCGGTTCTTGGAGATCAGATCTGATATTAGAGGCAGGTGCCACAACTCGCCCTTGGCCAGGCTGAGTAGAGGGGTGAACCACGCTTGACGTGGCCACCACGGAGCTATCAGAATGGCATTCACCTGGTATCTCGATAGCCTCGTGACCACTTTGGACACCAACGGAAACGGAGGGAAGGCATAAAGCAGGCCCCTCCCCCAAGGCATATTGAAGGCATCCCCTAGAGAGGACTGGCCTATCCCTGCTCTCGAGCAGAAGGCGTTGCAAACAGCATTGTCCGGGGTGGCAAACAGGTCTATGAGTGGCTTTCCCCAGCGAGCGAACAGGAGATGTAACACTGTCAGAGATAATTCCCACTCGTGGGTGTCCTGAAACTGACGGCTGAGAGCGTCTGCCTGAATATTGTCCGTTCCCGCTATGTAGATGGCAGAGAGACGGATCCCTTGTTTGATAGTCCAGTAAAGGATCTCTAAGGTCAAATGAAGGAGAGGCGGGGATTGGGTACCTCCTTCCTTGTTGAGGTACCAGACGACCGTGGTGTTGTCTGAAACAATCCGAACATGATGGCCCCTGAGATGCATCTTGAAGGCACACAGAGCTTTCTTTACTGCCAGGAGCTCTAACTTGTTGATATGAAAGGTCTTTTCCACGGACGACCACTTTCCCTGAATTGCCAGGTGCAGTGTGCCCCCCATCCCAACAGAGATGCGTCTGAAGTGAGGGTGCGAGTAGGGCCGGGGTCCACAAAGGGGAGTCCGTCCACCAGGTTGTGTAAGAGTGTCCACCATCTGAGAGTGGGACGCAGGCCCTGGAGTATGACGAGCTTGACTTTGATTGGATTCCTGGATGGATCGTAGTTGACTAGGAGGAACTGATGTAATGGTCTCATGCGCATCCTTGCCCATCTGACCACATACACCAAAGAGGCCATGAGTCCCAACAGTCTTTGCAGGGTGAAGGCAGTGACTTGTCTGGAGTCTAAAGTACGCAGAGTAAGCTGCTGGATAGTAAGAGCACGATCCTCTGGGAGAAATGCCTTTCCCAATGGGGAGTTTAGGAGAACTCCAATGAACTGGATGGACTGGGTAGGTATAAACACTGACTTTTCCATGTTTATCAATAAACCCAGTTTTTGCAGGAGATTCCTCGTCACCGTAACATCTTTTTCCGCTTGAAATTGAGAGGGGGACACTATCAGCCAGTCGTCCAAGTACGGGTAGATTTTTATGCCGGCAGTTAGCAGAAAGGCGCAGACTGCTCCCATGCATTTTGTAAACACTCTGGGGGCTGTCTTGAGTCTGAAAGGGAGGACTGAAAACTGATAGGCGTTTGGGCCGATCATGAACCTGAGGAACTTCTGATGCGAATGGTAGATGGCGATATGAAAATAGGCATCCTTCAGATCTATGAGGGTGAACCAACGATTTCGCTTTAGCAGCGGAAGGATTATTGCTAACGTGATCATACGGAATTTTTTGGTCGGAATGAATTTGTTGAGGTTTCTCAGGTCCATGATGGGGCGGAGACCACCATCCCGTTTGGGGACTGTAAAGTAATGGGAGTAGAAGCCTGTTGGTAAGTCTGAATGGGGGACGGGAGTAACAGCTCTCTTTTGGAGGAGATTGGCTACTTCTTGAAGCAACACGTCTGATGGTGGAGTGACTTTGACCAGGCCGGTAGGTGGGCGAGAGGTGAATTCTATTTGATATCCATTTTTGATGATATTTAAAACCCATTTGTCTGATGTGATCTCTTCCCAGAATTTGTGGAAATTTTTCAACCGGTTGCCAAATTTGAAAAGTAGGGGAAGAGCGACAGGGGTGGAGTCAAAGGAGCTGCTTCTGAGAGGAGTCAGGCCTGCTGCATTGTGGACGGAAGCGACCCTGTTGATAGTTCTTTTTATGTTGAAAAGAAGACTGAGGTGCCGGTGGCTGGTAACGCTGCTGCCGACTAAGAAATTGGCATGAGGGGTACGGTTGTGGTTGCACCCACATACGTGGATGGTATGTCTGCGATGCCGTGGTTGGGTAAAACCCCATTTTTTCGCTGTTGTCTTTGCCTTCTGGATAGTGTCCATCGTAGTGTCCATTGTGGAGTGAAACAAGCCTTCGCCATCAAACGGAAGGTCCTCTATCCTGGCCTTGGACTCTTGCGGCAGGTTAGAAGAGAGGAGCCACGCGTACCTTCTAAGAGCAATTGCTCCGATCATGGCCTTGGAAACACAGTCCATCTGGTGTCTGGAAGTTGTTAGTTCCTGTTTGGCCAAACAGGTGGCCTCTGTTTGGAAGACTTGTGCCAAGTCCCTTTTGTCGTCCGGCAGGTAGGTGATGAGGGAGGACATCTTGTCCCATAGGAACAGCTGGTATCTGGCCATCATAGCTTGGTAGTTTGCTACTTTCATTGACAGCGCAGTGGAAGAATAAATCCTTCGCCCAAACGTGCCCAGCTTTCTGCCCTCCCTATCCGTAGGTGCGGAATGGGACTTGGATGACTTCCCTTGTGCAGACTCAACGATGGAATTAGGTTTCGGATGAGTAAATACAAACCCAGCATCCTTCTCCTTGATTTTATAGAGGGAATCCAAGCATTTTGAGACGGGCCCCATGGTGGACGGTTTCTTCCAAGATTCTTGAGCAGTTTGCAACAAGGTAGGAATCAGAGGTATGGCCAGAGGAGCCGACAAGTCGGTATACATGACATCAAATATAGAGTCAATGCATTTTTCCACAGGTTGTTAGTGTTCCACTCCCAAAGATTGTGCCATGCGGAGCATCTGCTTTGTAAAACTCCCCACTTCCACGGATGGAGAGGCCTGTTTTTCAGTCCCAGCTGCATCACTGGGAGAGGGAACTGAGGGTGGAGCAGTGTCTGCGGATGACGAGTCCGAAGCATAGTCCTCCACGGACTGAGGAGAGGATGGCATCAGGATATTGGTGACCTGTGTCGGTACCGGTGGAGGTGTCGGTACTGGTGGGTCTGGAGGCGGAGCCGAGATCATGGCCAAAGGCAGACGTCTTGGGGGTACCGGAAGCACAAAAACCTCGTCGTCCCTCAGTCGTTTCCCTGTGTACGGGTCGAAGGCGTAGCGGTACCACCCCGGAGCATCTTCTGTCGCTCGATGACGGTAGTACACCTCTCCAGGTAGATTCGAATGGGACGCCCAAGAGTGGGCTGAACGATCCGAGTAGTGATCCCAATCTCGAGAAGGCGTGGGTGAGCGCGAACAGTAGTGACAGTCTTCGGAGCCGCATCTCGATCCCGGAGTGGGTGACGGTACCGAATGTGGTGAAGCGTTAGGCAATACTGGGCTAAAGACGTGTCCTTCCGACATCGGTGCTGGAGGCGATCCCGTCACTAGGCGTATCAATCCCGAGGGGCTTGTTCGAAAAGGCGAGGGAGAGGATCTCTCTTCACGTAATGAAGCCGAAGGTCGGTGCCGACTCGGTATCGAGAATGATGCCGAGGGAGACGGTATCGGTGGAGCCATCAGTATCGTGGCCGACGCTGTGGAAGACTGTATTGGCCGAGTCACCGGTATTGAAACAGACGCCGAGGGAGACGGTATCGGCCGTGCCATCGGTACCGGAGATCTCGTCGGTACCGAGGCAAGCCCCGATGAAGGCGGTATCGAAGAGCCCAATTTCGCCGTCGGGCAACTCTAAGAGGTCTTTTCGAGCTTTTCGGCATGTTTAGTCTTCGTCTTCTTCTTACGACGAACCTCCTCATGAGCCAGCGTGGCCTTTTTAGGCTTCTTAGCCTTAACTCCAGCAGCTGCAGGAGTGGGGCCGGGCGAGATCGAGCGACCCATCAATTGCGCCCCGGGATCCTCCACCTCAGTGGTGGCCATTGCAGTGGGTAGAGGACGAGACGGTGCGTCAACAGCCTCCAGTGCTTTCTTCCAAAGCAATCCCTGCAATCTGTCCGCCCTGTTTTTGCAGGTTTGGCGGGAGAAGCTCAAACAATGAGCACAGGTCTCAACCACGTGTGACTCCCCTAGGCAGAGAAGACACCGGCACGTAGTGCAGGTTTTAAACAGGGCCGTTTGCGCCATGAGACGCCCCAAAAGGGTGAGAAACAACTAAATTAAATTAAAGTTTTTTTTTTTAAAACTACACTAAAAGAGAAAGGAAAACAAACTACAACAAAAGAAAGAAGTCTAAGCAAAAAACAAAGAATAAGAAAATAGCAGATACAAACAATTGTTCCAAAGAAGTCTCCCGCGAGGCAATCAGCACAGCGGTCGAAAAAGAACTGAGGTAGGCGGGAACCCGAGCATGCGCGATAGGATGGTGGGGGGAGGGGTTCCCGTCAGAAGTCTAGGCTGTAGAAGTTTCCCGGATGAGGCTTGGCACCGGTGCATGAGCCCTTAGTGTGTGATGCACAGAGACCACGAAGAAGAAGTACAAAGTGCTGGTTATTACCTTTAAAGCCCTACATGGTTTGGGTCCAGGTTACCTGCAGGATTGCCTTCACCCCTACAATCTGCCCTGCACGCTCAGGTCCTCTGGGAATAATTTATTACAGCTGGCCAAGACTAGGCTGACACCTGTTACCCAGAAGACCTTCTCTTCTGCCGCTCCCAGACTGTGGAAAGATCTGTCAGTCTTACCAGTCTTCTAGAATTTAAGGGAGCTATAAAGACTGATCTCTTCCGGCAGGCCTACCCAGTCAAATTTTAAGACTTGGTTGATTTTAATAATGTATTAATTTTATATGCTTTTAATCACTTTATGTATTTTATATTGTTGGTATTGATGCTGTTCCCCGCCTCGATCCGGAGGGAGAGGCAGGTAAGAAATAATAATAATAATAATAATAATAATAATAATTATTATTATTATTATTAGGGATCTTCAGGGTGCAAAGCTGAGCTCCGGACCCTCCCGACTGAACTGTTCCATTTTAACCAAGGGATTGGGGGTGGGGAAGGGGCTTACTCACCGGAAGAGGGCAGAGTTTTCCATTGATTTTGACAAATAAATTGGGAGGAAAATAGTCTTCTTGCGGGCAGCTGGTTTCACACAAACAAAACCTGCAGAGCAATAAAGGAGAGACCAGAAGGTTAAGGGGGGGGGGGGGTTGACAAGTGCAAAAATTATAATGCCTGGGGGGAGCGGGGCGGGGGGCATAGGATAGTTTGGATTCCTGGATCTGAGGTTGGAGACAGCGCTCCGACCATGGAGCTGGGATTCTAAGCTCCCCGGCCCCTTACTAAGCTCCCCACCGGCACGGAGAGAATGCACCGGTGAACTCGGAAAGGAGGGAAAGAGGTGCATGTTGTTGGGCAGGGAGGGGAGGAGATGGCCGTACCCCTGGGCCTCCCCAGCCTCCTTCCCTCTTCCTGTCCCGCACAGCCCCAGCTAGACAGGTGATCGAGCCCGCCTCGCTAAAATGAAGAGCACAAGGGGCACAGAGGCAAGGATGACCTCTCCCGCGCTTCCTGCTCTGCACTGGATGGCTGTTAAGTCTCCAAGTTTCGAGGCTTACGGCCATCCCACAGCATGGTGCCCTGCCGCTTCTTTTAAGAGTGTTTTTCCAGGTCAGATTCCTCATTAAGATAAACGGGTAGAAGGAAAGACATGCAGCAAAGGGACAGTTTCAGGGATCTTGTGAGGCAGAGGCCTTCTGCACAAAGGAAACCCCCATTTTTGCCAATCGATTACAGTGATGGGGTGTGTGGGAGGAAGAGATTAAGTGACAGGATGTTGCTGACCAGCACAGCGGGTGATGGGTGAGGCTGGAGGGGAAATCATCCATGCTGTGTGCTGCTGGTTGGGACTTTCTATGGCCTTCCGGAGAAAGCAGCTCTGGTCCCAGGAGAATGAAAGCTGCGAGCTATTACTCTCATCAACAACAGTACCCTCTGCATGCTTCAAACAACTTACAAGAATACGGATCCTTTCTTCTAGCGCACACACACACTCACACACCAGCCCTTATCTGGATATGTTGATCATACATTTCGGAGCTGCAGTCAAAGGGACTGGAAACTTGCTTGTGTTTTACAGAACTGGGAGAATCGCAGGCATGAGCATTTTAGTTCATGGTGTTCTGCCCCCTCAAACCAACTGCCCTCAGGCACGTGTGCCCACAAGGAGAACTCTAACATGAGAACCAGTTTGGCCCATGGATACACACTAGCAACAGCTCTCAGTGGCTGGGGGAAAAATGCAATGACAGAAATCGTTGCCTTCTACATTCGTGTGTGGCCACTTCACAAGTGATGCTTCTTCTTGTGAGTGCAGAGCCAAGGCGGGGTCTGGACTATTCCTGTGAATATGCAGAGATGCATTTTCTGCTCTTTAAAGCATGGAAAAAATATAGGTTAGGCTCTTCTTACCTCAACTGTACCTGTACGGTATAATCACATTTGGCACCAGGTAAGATATCACTGAAAAAAGGAGAGGAAAAGGCTTAATTTAAGTTTGGAAGCGCAGCCAAGCTACTTGGAAATACTATTTTTATATTATAATACACAGGTTTAAACACACACATACACACGTCTTCTAGCCACACTGCGTGAGCTGTTGAAACATCACATAATACTATGGGCAGCCACAGAATGCTGCAAGGGAAACAGAGGCACGTTGACAGGCACAGGGAAGAAATCTTAGTCCTCTTTAGCTTTTATCCTGGAACCCAAGGGTCACCATACAGGTGCAGAATTAAACTTAAGAAAATAACATTAAAAACAGAAATAAAGTAACAGCAAAGTATGGAAAGACGAAAGTCAGTTTTAAAAAGGCAACTGTGCTACGTCCACCTTCCCCAACCTGATGCCCTCCAGATGTTTTGGACTATAGCTCCCATCATGTTTGACCATGGACCTTCCTGGTTGGGGTTGATGGAACTTGAAGTACAAAACACCTGGAAAGGACCAGGCTGGGCTAAGTAAATGGCAGGTGAATTCCTCAATCAGTATCACCACAGCGGGGCTACTCTCAAGTTTCTGCAGAGAGCAAGATGGACTCATAGAATCAATTGTAGAGTTGGAAGGGGCCTCTAAGGCCATCAAATACAACCCCCTGCTCAATGCAGGAATCCACCTTAAAGCATCCCTGACAGACAGCTGCATCTTGAAGGTCTCTAGGGTGGGAGAGCCCACAATCTCCCTATGTCATTGGTTCCATTGTTGTACTGCTCTAACAGTCAGGAAGTTTTTCCTGATGTCCAGCTGGAATCTGGCTTCCTGTAACTTAAGCCCATTATTCCGCGTCCTGAATTCTGGGATGATTGAGAAGAGATCCTGGCCCTCCTCTGTGTGACAACCTTTCAAGGACTTAAAGAGTGCTATCATGTCTCCCCTCAGTCTTCTCTTCTCCAGGCGAAACATACCCAGTTCTTTCAAGTCTCTCCTCATAGGGCTTTGTTTCCAGACCCCTAATCATCCTCTTAACTCTATGATTTATTTAACTTTTTTAATTTAAGAGACTTTTAACTTGCCTTTTGGGGAGCATTTCCCTCACCAGGCAGTTTACAATACTACAAAAACATGAACATACAATTGCAATTAAAAACTGACACAGGCACACATCGGTAGCAGCGGCTAATGACTTTTAAGTAGGGATGTTGGAGAAATCCATTTGGGGTGAGGGCAGAGGTTGCTGAGCTTTCATCAGCTCGATCCCCCAGACTTCAGCCTGTTTCTCCATGAGCTGGCCCGACTCTTGCACATTTACTGCATATATATATATATTTTAAAAATAAACAGAAATAGAAATGTGCACAATCTTCAGCTGTAGTTTGTATAATGTACACACATTTTGGCTGTAATTTGTGCTTGCAAATTTCTGTTTATGATTTTAAAAAACACATTAAGAAGTTCCTGGATTTCGGGAAATACCTGGGGACGCTTCAAAAATCCGTCGAGCCGAAAAAGGCCTGGATTTTCCGGTGACAGACATCCCTACTTTTAAACAGCAAATGCAGAGTCCAGGGTTTGTTTGTTTTTTAAGCCAGCAGCGCTGAGGCCATGCACATCTCCCTGGGCAGAGAACTCTAAAGATGTGGGGCCACCACTGAGAAAGCCTTCTCTCTGGTGCCCACCAAATGAACGGCTCTTGTTGGTGAACCAGATAGTAGGGCCCTTGATGCTGATCTTTAATGCTTGGGCAGACCTATATGGGTGTGGGCAGTCCTTCAGGTAACGTGATCCCAAACCATTTAGGACTTTAAAGGCTTGAACCCTGGAGGCTAACTCATCCTACTGTAGCACTGCTTTACTCTGAATGTTGCTCTTATGCCATTTCAGATACCACACACACACACCCCACAGTTTGCACTAACCACAGTTGACAGCCCAAACCAATCAGGGGTTACCAGCCGCTTCTTGGCTTTCGTGTTCTGTCTTGCTCAGCACTCCTGCCTCAAGGCACAGTAGCAACGACAGTAACTTTGGTTTTGCCAACTGCAACACCCCATGAAACCAAAGTCAGTGCAAACCGCTGCAATCCGTGATTTCTGAACCTGGTTTGTAAGCCGACTGCAAGCCACAGTTGCCAACCTCGGATATTTCACTGAAACAGTTAAGCATACTAGGCTGGGGTTCCATGTAATATCTGCACACAGCCATCGCTTCCACATTGCTAAAGAGCAGGAAGAAGTGACGGGGTGCCCCCCTGATACTTTGGACTACAACTCCCATCAGCCCAAGACAGCATAGCCAATGGTAGGAACACCAGTTGTCATCCCAAATATCTGGAGGGCACCAGATTGCTCACCCTGCTTTAGGGTATTTTCATTTCATTTTCATTTTTTTTAGAGAAGCCTAACTAGAAAACAAGATTTCCTCTTACCGAGAGGTGAGGATCTGCTGCACCTGCTGAGGGGTCAGGGCAAAGGTGAAATGAGCCTCTTCAAACCTCTGGCTGTTCACGGAAGCTGCAAAGAGAGAAGGCACAGGGGCTAACTGGCAGTCAGACCTCACGGATGCCCAGCGCAATGGGATTATGGCAGCACAACTAGGGCCAACCTCCTACCCTGTCATGTCTAGTAGGGCGGAGCTGCGTCCTAATATTCAGCACCTTCCTGCCCCCATGCTACAGCACTGCCAGCAGCAGACAACGGGGTGATTTTGACTACATATTATGAGGAGGAACTAGAGATCCGGCTTCACCCCTCTCTGCCAGAAGGAACACACAGCTCCAAGTGACAGTTCCCCCAGCCCAGAGACCCAAGGGCTGCTGGGAGGCTGCACCCCCTCACACACACACACCTCCAGCTTCCCAGGATATACATCACAGGGAAGGGGAGACCGTCCTAGCCCCATGCATCGGCCAGACAAAGAACAGCAGCAAGGAGCTTGGCTCACCTCCCCCCCCCCCCCCGCCAGAAGGAACACCTAAAGAACTTTGAAGCTATGAACTGGTGCCTCAGTTTGGCTTTTTCTTCCTCCCCTCCTCCCTCCCAATGCCTTTTCCTTTTGTGCTGTGTCTTTCAGACAGCATGCCTGAGGGCAGGGGCTATCTTAATATTAATCTTTGTAAGCTGCTCTGGGACCCTGTGGGTTTTTTTTTTTAGGTTTTTATTTATTATACACACACAAAACAACAAAACATTGACAACATCAGCGACATACTAAAAGAGGACCGTATACAAAGTTAAGGTGGTTCCAGGATTCCCCCCCCCCCCCGCAAAGATATATAACCATTTTTGTTCTTGTCACTCAACAAACAACCAATTTCCCCCCTCCTTTATCTTAACCCTTCTCAGTCGTTGAATCCGCACATAAACAATTCATTTTTTTTCTTGTCCCTTCAGATAGTCTATAAGGGGTTTCAACTCAGTCCTAAAACCGGATGTTGACTTTTCCCTTCTAATTGACGTGAGTTTCGCCATCTCGGCCAGCTCCATAACTTTCAAAATCCATTCGTCCATTGTGGGTAGCGCTGGACCTTTCCATTTTTGTGCATATAGCAATCTCGCTGCTGTCATATATAAAAATAAAGTCCCACAATTCCTTTTCATCTGACTATCCATTAGTCCCAAAAGAAAATATTCTGGCTTCGATTGCATATGAATCTTTAAGATTTTTTGCACTGAGGAATGAATTTGTATCCAAAACGCTTTTGCTTTCTTACAAGTCTGCTCTGGGACCCTGTGTTGAGGGTGGGTTCTGGTCCTGCCAGGTCCAAGTCATCAATCCGGTTCTTTTGGTTATCAAGACGAAACAAGCCACTTGTGCAAAAAAGGTGACAGTTTATTGATGGGAAATGGATGCAGAATCCAGCTAATCAAGCTCTCAGAGCTGGGTGTCTTTCGGGGAGCCCACAATAGACAGAACCCGTCACTTTGAGCCACAGCAGGTCCTCCAGGCCAGCAGCACGCGCAGTTCCTCCTGAAGCAAAGCCGAAGCATGAAGCCTGTGCATTGGATCTTATAGGCTCCCCTGCTAGCTGCCTGCCTCTCTCACAGGAGCTGACAGGCTGCATCCCTCCCCCACTCTCAGAAGGAGCAGGAAGGCTCCCTCCCTCAGGTTCTCAAAGCATCCCAGCTTGGGAAAATAATTGGCCTGGTGAGGAGTGAAAACCTCCCAGCTCATCCAGAGGTAAGTCTCTATGAGAAATGAGAAAAGGCCTGCCCTTGTCAGCTAAAGCCTGCTAAAATTCTTCTCACCGTGTTAGGGTCTCTTAGCAGCATTTTGGAACTCTGTGAAGTCCATATTCCCCGGGAGAGAGCGAGAGAGCAACATTCCAGCACCACTCCGACCCTGCAGGTATCTTTGCTGGCAGCAGCCCCCATGGCCATGCCAACAGCCCCGGCTCAAAGCAGCAAGAGCCGTCTAAACGCTACTGCTGCAGCGGCCCACGCCTCTGCCAGAAAGACGGCCAAGGGCCCAATCCTTCCTCACTCCCATTTAAACTGCAACACAGATGCAACGGAACAGGGGCAGAATTTTTTCCCCCTCTTCATTACCAAGGGTTTGGGGGGGGGGGGGTTTGAGTGGGGGATAAAAAAGGGGTGATCTTTTCTCCATTTGCCTTGCAACTGGACAAATACGAAGCTCCAATTCTCTGTTACATGGAGATTAGTAGGTCTAGAGCTACAGCATTTGAAAGCGGCTAGGTGATCCATCCTGTTCCTTCAGGAATCCTTCAAAATATGTATTTGTTAGAGCTTCATATTGTTAGCAGAACTCGGGCTACAGGTCACTGCACCTAGAACTCAAGAGTTAATGTGTATCTGAACAAGGAGGGAGGGGATTACTGGGATATTTGCTCTGCCCTTTCCTGTTTCTTCTCTCTACCTTCCTTCTTTGCTGTTCCCTGCCTCATGAACTGCTGAGTGTATGGCTGACCTGAGCCATCCTATCCCAGGATGGAAAGTTACCTGTTGTTCCTAAAGTAAAGTCTCTTTTAAATCACCACTGGAGTGTTTCTTTCGTGGACACGCGTGGCTACTCATAGGGAGCTGGTTCGGACGACAATACATATCTGGATACAATAATAATATAATAATAATAACGATTTATTTCTTACCCGCCTCTCCGTCTAGATCGAGGCGGGGAACAACAACATGATAAAATACATAAAACTGTTTTCAAATAGTTTAATTTTTGTGAACCACCCAGACAGCTTCGGCTATGCGGCGGTACAGAAATATTAAAAACGAATGAATGAATGAATGAAATACAGGAGAGCACTTATACTCACTCATCTCAAGTTGCCCTCTGCATGGTTAAGCAGACAATTTAATAAGATCCCAGTTAACAAACCTTTGTGACTGTGCAGATTTGCCATAGTGGAGTCTGTTCCCCCTTCTTCCCTCCCCATCAGTCTTTCCTTGTGTGTCGTATCTTTTTAGATTTGTAAGATGGGACTATCTTTTTAAAAACTGATTATATGTAAGTCCCTCTAGGAGCCTTTTTCGCTGAGGAGCAACATAAAAATACTTCAAATAAATAAATAAATGTACTCTTATATTGTAATTTGTACAGATATTGTAGAGAAAGGCTGATTCTGCCTCACTAATAACTCTCTGGGCATGATATTCTGAAGATCTGGTATTGTTCTTTATATCAAACTTCAAGCTTGCGAATACTTTGTCAGAAATTCTTACCTATCTACTGCAGGTCACCCAGAGATCCACTAATAGATCCCATTTTTCCTTCTTCCTACCCCTGACCTATATTCCTGAGAGGTATTTTTCCATTTCCCCCCACAATTTTTGTTTTTCCCCTGTCAAGGAAATTAGAATGTGAGCCTAAACCTGCTCTTATAAGCAGTTATGGGATAGAAAAATAGACTGTGAGCTTGACCTTCAAGAAGGCCAAGACAGAGAGGGATATTGACTGTGATGTAACTGTAAAATGCTTATGCTTCATGACTTTGCATTAAACTAAGATGCTTGCTAGCTTACGCCCTTGTTTACTCCCTTACAACCCCACCCCAGCAAAGTTGCATGTGTAGAAGTGATAAGGAATTACAGAAGGTTACTATTTACGCCCATGCTCACGCAAGTAAAATGTTGCATCAGACTGCACCGGATTGGATAATTCAAGAATTTATATGATGTATTTGATTGGTTCTTGTATTTGATTGGATGTAATCTTAACATATAAATGTGAGGATTGGTGCTTTCTTGGAGCCCCCATAATAACTATATGTAGCCCCTATAAAAGTTGTAAGCCACTGACCAAATGGCAGTCTAACTTTGGGCTCGTCCTTGAGTGCAGACTCCTTACAATTGCTTGTAATAAACTTTCACTAAAGAAAGGAGACAGTGTCTTGAGATTCCTTGACCCCCACTGAAAGATCCTAGCAAAGGGAGGAACAGAGTTTAAATCCCTCCACACACTCCAGAAAACCTCCGGGAAAAACAGGCTTTTTCAACGACATCAAAATATCCGGACGCTTTACATCTCTAATTATATCTCAGCTGTCATTTGTTCCGACTATGTTAGTCAATGTAACAGGACATCAATTTGGAGTGTGAACCCCTATTTGGTTTAACTAACCACAGTCCCCCACAGTCTAAAGCAAAAGTGAACGTTTCTCATCTCTTTCTTGTATACCCTAAAGCAAGGGTCTTTGTGAATTTCCGAAAACATTGCACCTTTCACTTGTAAAAGAGAGATTTTCTAATCCTCTGTTTGGGACATGAGCTTGGAACATAATCTTCTCTTTAGAAATCCTGAAGTTCTGCGACCCTGCCCTAAATGAAGTGGAGGGGAGATTGTGGCTGGGTTCACACGACACACTAACTCACACTCAGTGGTTGAGTATGGGTTGTTTTGAACTATGAGTGGTTTGTTGAAGCATGGGTTAGCGTGTTATCTAAACTCAGGACATTTTCCACAGGGAGGCTTGTTAACCATGCAGTGTGTTTATTAACCACCCTGATCAACACAACAGCAAACCATGGATTCTCAAAGTGGTTTGTTCAAGAAAAATAAGCCACAATGCATGTTTAACAAGCCATCGTGACTGCATTTAGACAACACATTAACCCATGCTTCAACAAACCACAGTTCAACAACAACCCACACTCAACCACTGAACCAGCCACTGTCTCTGTCTGATCTCCAGAGCTATGGGGCAGAGCAAGATAGTTCCATTACAAGATTGTTCAACCAAGAAGGCCATCACAAAACTCACAGAAGCCTAAGCCATCTAACTTCAATAGGAACAATAAAATCAAAGCCCATCGACTCAGGAACACAGGGACCTTGGGCATCTTTGCAATTTGAGATTTCAGAATATTAAGCGGTGTAAAAGTAATATAATAAATAAATAAATTTGCTACATGAATTTTCAACCAACATTTTCCTATATTTCTGAGCAGCCAGAACAAATCTAGCAACTCCATTTCTCTGTATTAGAGAAAAGATTTTTAAAAATTGAGGTAAATAAATAAGATTTCAGATGAGGGTTATTTATTACATTTATATCGCACCTTTCCTTGCAAGGCGCTCAAGGGAATGTTCTCCCTCTATCTCTCATTTTATCCTCACAACATCCCTGTTTTGATGTAGGTTAGGCTGAGAGATAGGGACAGCCCCAAGGTGTCCCAGGGAGATCTCCACGGCCAACTGGGTATTTGAAGCAGAAGGCCCCAAATCCTAGGCCGACACTCTAACCAGTATTTCACACTGCCATCCGTAATGGACTCTCAGTAATCTACAGCCGTAGCCTATTCAGGATGGTTGTTATTAGTTACTGCTACCAAGAACATAATGGCAGATTTTTGACAATGGCCTTTCAACAAGGGCTATATGAAATAAAATTGAGTAAGTAACTTAATGCACGTGTCATTTTCAGTGAAATTAGTACAGCAATGCAGAGATCTCTAAACTCTATTAGAGGAGTTGACTGGGATGGGAGAGGGAATTCCCCAATTCAGACCATCTCCACCATCTTTCTCTGGGCAGTTTACCGGTTCTGCACAGAAGCTCTCTTCACTCTGTGTGACAAAATCATAAACCACAAACCATGGTATGCAAACATGAACCATGATTTCCAATTCTGGTCTGCCCGACAAACAACCCATGATTTGTCCATCTGAGAAGACGCTGCTGGAAATGAATGGTAGACGAACAGTGCAATCATAAAAATCCTTATCCCAAATTAAGTGCCATTTGGTTCAAAGAGGCTTACTCCCTAGTAAATGCGTATAGGGTGGCCCTGAATGGACCTTTGGCATGATTCGGCAGAGATTGTCTTATGTTCCTTGGATCAGACATAATGGAAAACCATAGTAAAGCTTTCTTGACCCCCTGGGTTTTGGCATGATGGAGCCAGAACGAATATTGTTTACAACGTAGTGGTATACGTACCGTAAGAACATAAAAAGAGCCTTGCTGTAGGAACCCAAAAGCAGGACACGGCTGCAACAGCACCCTTCCACCCATGTTCTCCAGTAAATACTGCCTCTGCTACTGAAGGTAGCACAGAGCCATTTGGACTAGTTGCCATGGAGAGCCTTCTCCTCCAGGAATTTATCCAACCCCTTTTAAAGCCATCCAAAGTGGTGGCCATCACATCTTGTGGTAGCGAATTCCATAGTTTCACTCTGTTCTGTGTGAAGAAGTCCTTCTTATCAGCTGTCTTGAATCTCCCACCAATCAGCTTCATGGGACGACCCCACTGGGTTCTAGTATTATGAGAGAGGGAGAAAAATGTCTCCCTATCCACATTCCCCACACAAGGCACAATTCTGTACCCCTCTATCATGTCTTTCCCCTTACCCTCTTTTTTCTCTTGTTAAACAGTCCCAGCTGATGCAAACTTCCCTCAATGGCAGAAATCCCTTTATTTCCAAATATAATAATTCTAAATGGCAACATTATAGTAGTTATAAGACATACAAGGAACCTCTGCAAATACTCTGAACATACCATACCCTTTTACAATGTAATTTTAATATATCCAAAGGCTCTGAACGGTGCCATAGGTCCTGCCCCCTCGAATGAAATTTCTCTTTGACCTCACCGAGATCTGGAAGGTTGTCCCTGCCAAGGGGCCCCTACACAGTTTGAAATACCATCTCCCCCCAACCAATGGCATTTGGGCAGAGAAAGCGAGCAAGTTTCTGAGCCCAAAGGACTCTTCCTTCCCGTCCCTGTGAAACCCACACTTCAGCCTAGCGACAGCAGGAAACAATAGGTCAGTGAAGAGGGCGGCTCAGAGCACTTACCCAATGTGGTGGGCTTGATGAGTTCATCGTAGACGTCATAAAAGGGTAGCCGCTTCATTTTAACATCCGGATGGACTGGGTGGATGGGAGGCGAGAGGTGCGGAACGTCCGTCTCATGTTTGGGTCCCAGCATTGGCACCGGGGGTAACATGCCAGCCGGCATGGCAGAGGCCACCGATCCGTTATCGTAGGGCAGGTGGCACATGGCGCCCGGGGTCAGCGCAGTGGCCGAGGGTAACTGTCCCGCCTGGAGGTGCAGCATCGATAAGTCCGAAGGGGTGAGGATTTTCCGGGGGAACCGTCGGCGGTACAACTCCTTGATTTTCATCTGAACCGCCGGACTGCAGCCAGACTTCAGCAACTGCAATGCCTTGGTGAGTAACTCATGCTTCCGCCCGCTCTTGTTTCTGCCTGCAAAACCCAGAAGCACTTGGAGCTCTGACACTCTAAAGCTCATAACCATGTGCTGGAAGGGGGGGAAGGGGAGGAAAGAAACAGATGCTGTTAGAACCTTACAGATTTGGAGACACCCCCCCCCCCCCCAGTGATTGCAGCCAGCCTCTAGCACTCAAGGCCTCTGGTACCAGCGACACAAGATCATGACAACTGACATGGATTTAGCTCCCACCCAGCCTGATTCCAGACGCACAACCTGCACTCCATCCCCACAATCAAGAAGATGGAGCAAAGACGGGGGGGGGGGGGAGACAGAGACAACCGAAGGGAGTCACAACAGAGGCTGTTGCTGCTGAAGCTACGCCTCGTACAGACAAGAGAATTTTCTCCTTCTCTCTTAAAGCTAGAATGTCAGGGATCACTCAGGAGAGCTGACTGGCGGCCGGCTCATGCACTTTCACTGCTCAAACAACCAAAGACATCACCAAGGGGCTTAAAAATATGCAGGCACTGGTTGCTGACATCACAGAAGCCGAAGGGGCTAGTGGGATTTCTAGCTGTTAGGGGAAGGGGAGGATTTTGTTCTATGGATGGCACAGGCAGCCAGGGGATGGGATTTGTGGGAAGTAGCACTCCTAAGCATTAGTGCCTGTAGACCTGGGAATGAGCAGGGGTCAGTCCCAGAGTAGCAAAAGCTTGGGGAGGGGGGAATATTCAGGGGGGGGAACCTCCCCACTGCCCATCTCTCCACAACCAAGGTCAGAAATCAGAAATGCTTAAGAAATTGGGGGGGGGGGGGACACATTGTACGTTTATGAAACATTTTCTCTTCCAGACTGTGTTTTAAAATAAGAAGCCACACAGCCTTATCCACACTGCTGCAAATCTCTTGGCTCCAAAGCTCTAAAATAGCGATGCAGGCGATTATAGCATCGCTGCGCTTGACTGGATGACTAAACAAGCAACGCTCTCAGTACTCGGGGCTGGAAAAGTTCTTATAGACGCCACTGAACACAGAACCTCTTTAGGAGCGCATCAGGGATCTGCTGAGTACACTGCTCAGGCAACGTGGTGGCAAAGCCTTTGACTTCTTTCGCTCCAGATTCCTCCGCCTTCACACGTGTGCGCACGCACGCATTATCAAGGAACAAACTCAGCAGGTTTCAATTCATACAAGCCTTCCATTTCCTCTAATTAGTGAAATACGTTTAACTTGTGCTAGTAATTTCAAGGAGACAGGGAGGTGTAGGGGTTACAGTGTTGGACAAAGCCTGGGGAGACCTAGGTTCAAATTCTTGCTCAGCCTTGAAGGGGCTTTGGGACAAATGCAACCTCTCTGCCTAAACTACATCGCAGGGTTGTTCTGAAGTAAAATGAAGAGGGAGACAACCATGCATGCTGCCTTCTCTCTCTCAATGGTAGACAGGAGAAGCCAGGGGAAGAAGCTCCTGGGGAGGATGGGGACTCCCCACCCCAAGCCAGAGGTCTCCCATTCCAGATTTAAGAGGGAATGCTTCATGGTAAATTCCGGTGAGATGGGCTGAAAGTAAAGGGTGACACTTGCCCAGTGAGGGAAAGGTCTGGCTATGCTGGTGCCTCAGGGTGGAGCCTGATGGACATGGGGAAGGGGAGAGGGGCAGAATAGCAAGCACCTCAAAACAAACAGAAAAAGCTGTCCCCTTGGTTGTGTCCACTTGCCTTGAGACTGCACTCCTTACCCTGGAGCCCTTGGGAAATAAGGCTAAAACGTCAAACGGCTAGGCTCAGCTGACTGAATGCTCCTTTATACCAATAGAAATGCAAGCCCTGCACCTAGAAAACTAGCATATCAGGGAAAAGTGCTCATTTTCTGTATGCAGGGGCAAGGACGGCTGGCTTAACCATTCCGTTGCTGGACAATTCCCAAACTGTATGCTGAAGCCCAATCCTAAGCACACTTACTTGGAAGTAAATTCCACTCTTTTCAGTGCAGCTTGCTTCCAGGTAAGCATGCATAGGACAGAAGCATAAGTAACGTGCATTTATCGTGAACCCAAAGCACCGACAGAAGAGCATCTGCATGAGTTACTAATCTGGGTCTATCTCCTTATAAATCAAAACAGCGGCTTGTGGCCTTCCATTGTCTCACCTTTGCCCCTCACCTCTATCCAAGGGGCTGTTGCCAAAATAATTCAAGTGTCTCACTGTTCCAAACAAACCACATCTTTTCTAAAATATCTTCACTGGCTTCCAGTTCACTCCCAGATCCAGCACTACCTTCAAACTCCACCATGGCCTTGCTCTCACCTTATTCTCAAATCCTGAAACGTCCCCACCTCCACCTGTGACCTTCACTTGTCGTGCGACACACTCTCCACCACCTGAAGATCTCCTGCTCCCTCAAACTGCCCTTTCTCCCTGATTGCCTGGAAATGCCCCCCATAACGCCTGTGTGATTCCACCTCTTACTTCCTTCAAAACCCTGCTTTTAATGAAGACTTTGGCACAACCTTGCTTTCCGCGCAGTGTGTTAACGCATTATCTCAACGCTGTGCGTTTCCTGGTTTCCTGCAGGGTGGGTTATCATGTTTTCTGAACGCAGCGCATTTTCCGCACGGTGGCTTCTTAACCATGCAGTGTGGTTTATTTTTCTCGAACAAGCCACCTTGATAACCCATGGCTTGTTACTGGGTTGTTTCAGGGTGGTTAACAAGCCACGCTGCATGGTTAACGAGCAACCCCGTGGAAAACGCATTGCGTTCAAACAACACGATAACCCACAGTTCAATAACGACCCACACTGAGTGGGTAAACGTGTTGTGTAAACCCAGCCACAGACTCATTATTTATCTTCTTAAGCCATGCAGGGAGCCTTTTTTTTGAGCTGGAGTTAAATACTGTAAATAACTATATAAGTAAATCATAAGCACCATACACACTGATGGAACTTTACAAATAATAAATTACTGTAAATTATTTTCAGAGTGGTTTGGCCCCTGTGAAGGCAGGCAATTCATTACACTTGCACATTCTAAAGGTAAGCGTTCTGGCTCTGGCTCTAATTTGAATTTAGAGGAAAAGTGTAGCTCACCTATCGGGAATTCGGGAATTGCAGGATTAATCCTATTCCTATGAACTGTCCAATTTTGAAACTGAAGTCGGACAAATTTAAATGAGAAAAAAGCATCTAAGTAGACCTTTTGCAGCCTCATTGATCATCTAGTTAAAAACAACAACAGTTTCACCAGAGCCACAACCCATACTAATCTCCACTCAACAATAGCTGAATTGTTCTGAAATCAGACACATGAAAACCGCTAAATGGTTGTGAGTCCAGCATTTCTGCACCAGGAAGCACCTTATGACCGAAATATAATGCCAGCGCCTTTTGGGGCAGGGTCAGAATTAGAATTGTGCCCCTAGGAGACGTCTGCTTTCTTCCTAATAAAAGCAAACATTTTCCGTTCGTTCAATTTACCCTAAAAAACCATAGTGCTGGGTTTGTACATCCCAACAACCCAGGAATGGGGCTCCTGGGTTGTTTCAGGAAGTAGAAGCCAGAATGCTTGCACACACTCACAAACAAATGTGAGTTGTTTGACCGTGAGAACTGAGACGGTGTTGACAATACAGGGCTAGATGGACCCAGAGGTCTAACTTGGGATAAGTGGAATACATCACTGAGGTTTGGGAAAAGGAGGAGCTGGAGGAAACTAATCCCCTCCACATTTTGCAGTCACATTTTCCCCCAACCCACACACCCACATGCCTCTCTTCCTTCCCCAAACCCAAGAACGACATATGAAGGGTACTGGGCTTGGACTACAGCAGAGTCGTTTGATAGAGATAAAGAGATCGTTGCACGAATTTTTAACTGCTACTGAGCAGATGGTTTGAAATGCCTTTGGTATACAGCTGGGAGTCAGCCACCCTGGGCAACCGGCATTCCAGCCTGGCAGCCACACGGTGGGTTCCCTTTATGGCCAAAGCCCTTCCAATTCCATTTCCCACAATGCAACATCAGGATGGCACTGTGGCTCTCTTCCTACAAGCATGGCCAGAAGGGCCATTACATTATTACAGAGTGTTTGTTTTACTCCCAGGGGAAGGAAGGGCTGTAGCACAGAGCTAAAGTAGCTTTTGCATGCAGGTTCAGTCTTTGGCATATCCAGGTAGAGCTGAAAACCCCTGCCACTTAGTGCAGACAAGACTCAGCTAAACAGGCACGCAGACCTGGTTCACACACGTAATGCCAATTCATGGGTGGTTTAACCCATGAATTGTTTGGGGGGGGGGATCACACAGGAGTATGTGAGCTCACTGCTTCCTCTTTGCATCTCAAAACAACCCATTCTTGACGTGGTGTCTAAACTAGGAACTCTGGGTTGTTGAGGGACAAACAACCCAGGTTTTGAACCCGTGGTTTGTTGTTGGGTTAAAATCTGTGTGCTTGACACACAGCAAGCCAAAGTTCCAGGTTTGGATGTTGCATCAAACAACCCAGGAATGCCAAAAGCGGAAGTAGCAAGCAGGCGGCGCTCACTGCCATGCAGCCCCAACAACCCATGGTTTAAAGAATCCATGGGTTGTCATTAGGTGTGAACGGGGTCATTGTCTGACCTAGCACATGACACCCTCTGATTTTCGAAATTGAAATTCATGCACAGCAAAGCCAAGCATATCCTCCACAGCTACAATTGTACTGTACAAACATGGAACACTGATATCAGAGGCAAAGAAGTCCATATCTTCAGAATATTTCCTCACTGATTATTTTTAAAAATAAAAAAAACAGACAGCAAGTTCCTAGCCCGTGTGGCTGTGAACATTAGACTGAAATAATGTGAGCAAACACTGGAAAACTCAGAAGCTGGAGAAAGGCAGGAAAACAAAGGAAAGTAGATGTAAAAGCAGCATCTCAGTGGCTCTAAATCTCCCCCTCCATTTCCCTTACCCTTAACAAAACATTTTAAATTCTTGGGAAATTTGAATGCCAAGTTATGCAGCAAGATCAAACTCTCTCTCTCTCTCTCACACACACACACACACACACACACACACACACACATTAGAGGCCTTCAAGAGGCAGCTGGACAACCATCTGTCAGGGATGCTTTAAGGTAGATTCCTGCATTGAGCTGGAGGTTGGACTCGATGGCCTTACAGGCCCCTTCCAATTCTACTATTCTATGATTCTATGAATAACAGATCAACACCTATAGGATTTGTTTAACCTCTGTTATTTATTCTACTTACAAAATTTTACAATTTATTCCACGCAAAATTCACAGAGCTGTACCTAGGTATACAATTGCTGAAGGAGGGTCATCAGCAATAAATCCACAACAATCCATCCCCATTTCTCTTTCCAAAGGAGTCCCTTCCTGGCCATTGCACTAGCCTTCTAGACAAAGACAGAGCTCCTTACAAAAGAGAAACCAAATCCTTCTGGGCCCCAGCTAACGAAATATGGAACAAACAAACACAGGAAAAGAGGCTAATGGAAGGGTGGGGGGAGACGAGAGAAAGGCAAGAGGGGATTCAGGCACCTTCGGATTTCAAAGAGAGTGAAAAGAAAAAAAGGTTAAGGAAGTCATCAAGGCAGCCAGCTGGGCAAATGCTCTGGGCTTTGAGGGTGGGCTAAAGCAGCCTTTGAAAATGCAAAACACACACACGCCCATGTGCTTAGAAGCTACTCTCTTCCAAGCATAATTTTTAGGTCTAGGGCTTATTTGCAGAAGGGGGGTTGGCAGAAAAAGGGCCTGGAAAATTCCATCCATTACAGCGAGGTAGGGATGGCAATGAGAACCTGCAAAGATGAAGGGGGGGATAGGGAGATTGCAAAGATGGGCTGCCCCCACCCCAGTTTAACTGCATTCATCCCCCGCTTTTACGTTTTTTCACAATTACCTCGCGATCCTGCCTTTGTTTCCTTGCTCCAAACTAAGCATGTTTGCATAGCATTGCAGCCTAAATATCCTTTTCAGTTATTACCCCAGGAAGAAATTATATGCAAGAGGGCAGGGGGGACACTATACAAACTTAAAAGGCCTGCGAGACCTGATCTCAGACCTGCCGTTCGCCAAACCCTGTGTGCCATAATAAAATAAAATGGTTTTAGGACTCACATGAGCCCAAACCCAATGGATTCATGCCTGCTGCAGGTAGACCTTGGTGAGGGAGCCAGGGAGTCCTTCTGATGCTTCTTTGTAGCTAAAGTGTTGGACTGGGAGTCGGGAGATCCGAGTTCTAGTCCCCACTTGGCCATGGAAACCCACCGGGTGATTCTGGGCCAGTCACAGACTCTCAGCCCAACCTACCTCACAGGGGTATTGTTGTGAGGATAAAATGGAGATGAGGGGGAAAGCTGCCTTGGGTTCCTTGGAGGGAAAAAGGCAGGATGTAAATGCAATAATAAATATAAAATACCCACCCCCCACCCCAGAGGGAGCTGCCTATTGTATCTCTGGACGGAATCATTCCTCCTTCTAATCAAGAGGAATGTCCAGAACAGGGACTCATGCAGAAGGACACAGAGCGGACCCCACTGAGGGTGAGCAAAATTAACCTTTTAAGGCATTCAAAAGTGTTCCATTTTTAAAAAAAATTATAAAAAGAACGTACGCTTTAGCTGTAAGAAGTTTGGGAGATGCCACCTTACATGCACGGGGACATTTTTTAAGGAGACTGCCACTCAACTCTGACCAGTGGTGCAATAATAAATGTGGAAGTGCAGACCCTCATCATGACAGCCCTCATAGCCACACCTCCAAGGAGAGTCCAAAAACGCAGGCAGCTGTGCAGATCCATTATATATAAAACCCCAAAGAGCAGCTTTAAGGGTAGGGTACAAATGTGAACAACATTAAAAGAAGCTGTCAGTGCGTGGGCAGACACTCCACAGTTCCAACATTAGGAAATGCTTAAAACAGATTTTTTTAACGTTCTAAAATATATTTAATGCAAAGAACAAGCATTTTGGTGTCTTTTAAAACAGCGCGGGAAAGACTCTTGCCGGGTAAATTAATGAATAAAACACAGCCTGCCTTCCAACGCCCCCACCCCCCCACCCCAGCCAAAGCTTATAACACTAGTAAATACATCATTGCTCCAGAACTGTGCCCTCACGATACAAGCCTATCCTAATATGGTGCCCTCCAGTGCATCTGGAGGGCACCAAGTTGGGGAAGGATGCACGCCACTCTGACCCAGAACAGATTCTGAGCATGCAAGTTCACCTACACCTCCAGCACACAGGTCAACCCACTTGTCTGAGCTATCTGAAGCTACTTGGTAGACAGGTGCCTGTTCCTACTGCAGTGCACTCTCTGCTTGTGGCACTGTTATCTGAGCGTGGCCAAATCTTCCGTGGAGCTATGGTGTTGGGGATGAAGAACAGGCCTGCTGCCTGTTAAATACAACTACCTTTAAAAACTCACTTGTGTACTTTAGAGAGTCGCTGATACTTTTCTTTTTCTAACTCAATTTCTGCCTTAACCAAAAACAATGCAACTCCAGACTAGGACTGTTCTGTGAACCCATTCACATATATACTGGCTGCCTATTGGCTACCGGTCCAAGTTTAAGATTTTGGGACTAGTGCACAAAGCCCTAAACAACTTGGGACCAGGATACCTGAGGGAGCGCCTTCTCCCTTACCAACCTGCCTGGTCACTGAGGTCGTCAGATGACATGCTCCTGGTGGTTCCACATAGACCTATGGCTCGATTGGAATTCACCACGAGAAGAGCCTTTAGTGTGGTGGCCCTTCCCTTTGGAATTCCCTGCCCCTGGAGGTCAGGCAGGCGTCAAGACTAGGTTGCTTCCGGCACCTCCTGAAAACAACTGTTTCGAGAAGCCTTCCTTAACTCAACTGACTAGCCACTGTTTTTACTAGTCCTTTGTTTTAAATTGAACAATTTTAATTTGCTTTTTAAATCTCCTTTCTTTTTACTGCTTATACTATGAGCACTGCTCCGGAATCTATTTTAGATATGGAGCGGTATATAAATATTGTAAATAAATACATAGAAGCCTTACCAAATATAGTAATTGTTAAAAACAGTCTACATTTATTTTAATTTAAATGCATAGTTTTAGAATTAACAGTTAACTAGGGCTTGTTGTTTTTAGTGTAAGTAGTAGTGGATAGTATCTGATTGTGCCAGTGCCTTCATGGGACCCACTGCATGTGCAACGGGGCTTTTGCACCTCTAAAAACAATGTGAAATTAGCAGAAACACTCATTTCCGGAGTGGGGCAGGTCAGCAGAGTTCGGGGAAGACTACTCCACAGACGTGTCTTGTTCCAGAAATGAGCTTTTCTCGGGTTATTTTTAGAAGCGCAACAGCCCTGTCGCACAAGTGGTTGGTCACACAACAGCAATGGAACGAGCGGAGGCAGAGCAGCTCCATTTGATCCTTCCCCTAAGGATGTGTTTGCAATCCCTAAATACTCTGAAGTTTCATTCAAAGTTCAAGTGCACTAGAGACCTGCAGAAAAAAGCTCAGTGTGCGCAAAACAGCATGCAGCCACGCCAGCCCCAAGGGCCCCAAACTAGAATGACTTTTCCTTTGCAGAAGCAACATAATTTGTCAACCTGTGAAGGCTGACAGTGGCCATTCCTTCACACCGCAGTCCCTCAGTGAATGGTAGGCAAGGACGGAGGGGTGTGCCACAGCCCATTATGAATGAAACATTTTTATTACTAAGCCTTACATGCCTTGACATAATACACTCTTAAAACTTGGAAGAGTTTGCCACTCTCTACTGCAGTTCCAAAACTGAGACTTCAGAACAATCCTGATAATGGCGTGAGATGAGATCTGTCTGACAATTAAAACTTGAAGTAGTTTCTTTAAAAATAACGGGGGGAGGAAGCTGTAGAGGAGACATAAGCAGCTGCATAAACAAACATCGAGAGGCCCCTGACAATTCTGTCCAAGCTATAAGTATTTAAAGAGGTCTATTGAGTTCTATTCCCAGACACGGGGCTAGAACTTAAGAGCCCCTTCCCAGCCAAAAACCAGCTAGGAACCTGTAAAGGGTGAATATATATATATATATATATTAACATGCCAGCAAGGGCCCCAAATTGGTTTTGGAATTTGTTAGTTACCAAGGACAATTTCATATTCCGGGATCTGTTGGTGGGCAATGGTGGTTACACTCTGTCTCCTAAAGATGGGAAAGAGAAAAAGAAAAAAATATATATACAGGAGATCAACCCCATCTCAAATCCGCCAGCCGCAGGATCAGACTGCACAATTAGTCATGATGGGGGGATATCCCCTTTCCTCCCCTTCAGATATATGCAGCATTTCTAGCCACATGGCTGATCTAAACTAGTATGCGCACCCCCCCACAACTGCTGGCAATATGAGTTCCCAATACTAATGGGTCAGCACCCCACTGCCACCTCCAATCCCCCACTAACGGCTCTTTCATCTCCACCCCCACCCTGGGGAGATGTATGCACATCACTCCAACCACGTGGCTCAAAACAGGAAGGTGTGGGAGCTTCACCTACGTCGAAGCTCAAATTTTGGCCCTTCCCACATCTCCAGAGGTATGAAGGCAGGCAAGCTGTGGTTTTTAAGTTATGAAGACGGGGAAAAGCACTCTGCACATGCCCAGAAACACCCTGCTTGGACAGCTTTGCTGCAGAGGGGTATACAAATTTAATACAAAAATATTTACGTCCCACAACTGGGGATGAAGCCAAAAATTTGATTCAAGCCTCTGAATCCACAATCCTTAATATGCTCCACATGTCCCTCCTCAGCTTCCCCCCTTTTCCTACCCCATATCCCCTGCTCAGATCCCTCACTTTGCTTTTCCTCCTCCTCCTCCAATTCCCCCCCCCCAAGTTTCCCCCAAACTCCATTTCCACAAGCTCCGGCATCCCAGCCTCCGAAACCTGCCACTGCAATTCACCCCAGTGTTCCTGCCCCATTGCTCAAGTCTCCTGCCAACCCCCCCCCCATATCCACCATCCTAAAGGATTCCTCGGCCCTCTTTCATCCCCCCACCCATCTAAACATCTCTGTCCCTCCCAATTCCTCAGCTTTTCCTGATTCCCCCCTCCTCTTCTTTGCTATCCTGCCCTCCATTCCTCCACCAGCCCCCAATTCCTCTTTTTTACAAGCCTCCTAATATCCCCTGAGTGTAGAAGCTCATCTCATCTACGACCCTCCTCTCACTCACCCACCCAAAATCTGTTATTCCCAACTTCACAGTGCCTATTTCACCATCTCTTCTTCCCAATGCATGAGACCCCCCCCCCCCCAATCTTATCCCCACATTGCTCTCAGGTATTTCTCCCACCACCACCACCCCTTTACACACACACAGGATCATCCCCACACACATATATATATATATATATTATATATGTGTGTGTGTGTGTGTGTATAATTCCTAAGGCCAAGGCTCCCCTCACCTCTCCCCCTCCCGCCACACAATCCATCACCCCACACCCCACCCTGCCCCCTTTCTGCCTCAGCCCTTCTCTCCTTCCCAGATCAGCTGCCCCTGAACCCTCCAACCACCCAGGTCTCCCCCCCGCCCCATTTCAGTTCCCCCCTCATGACCCCCCACCTCCTGCCAGACTCTGCAGTTACCTCCCACTAACCCCGAATTCTTACCCCCCAAAACACATACTTAACCCCCTCCTGCCCTATCTCCCTCACCCCTTATCATGTCCCCCACACAATTCTCTTCTCAGCTCCCCCGTCGCTATCTCCATTCTGAACCCCAAAACGCCCTCAACTGAGCCCCCCCAAGACCCTCAACAGCTGTTGCTTGACGTCACGGCTCCTTCGCCCTACTCCTCACTGACCCCCAACTAACCCCGGATCTCCCCCCTTTCACCTCCATCCCTCCCCCAGCCTCTTTCCACCCCTCCCCTCCACACCCATCTCAACTGCTCAACCCCCCTAAGCCCTCTCCCCCCTTGCCCCCACTAAACCCCCTCCCCAATAAGCCCCTTCCCTTGCTCCCCATTAACCCCCTCCCCCTTATCCCCTCTCCACCCCAGCTTCCCATGACACCCCTCTATTCCCCCTCCGGTATCTCCCCCTCCCCGCTTTCCTGCCACCCCCTCCCCGCTTTCCTCCCCCCACCGCCTCCCCATTTCCTTTCTTTTTCTCCCCGCCCCAAGGCCTTTTCCCTTTCTTCTCGCCCCCCCAATGCACCCCTCTCTCCTTTTGGGGTGGCGGTGCGGACCCTCCCCCTCCGCCTCACCCCCCCGCCTACCTTCAGCTCGGCCGCCTCCGCCATCTTGAGACATCGTAGCCGCCTCGGCCAGGAGCAGAGAAGGGCCCAGGGAGCGGGGGGAAAGTCCTCCGCCGGAGTGGAGACGCAGACAAAGCGGGAGTCGACTGGGTGGGGGAAACAATGGGGAGAGAAGGAGCGAGGAAGCCCCGCCCCCTTTGGGCCCCTGGAGGAGCGGGGCGGAACTGGGCGAGCGCCGTAGAGGACAGCGGGGCGGGCCGAAGGGAGCGGTGCTAAATTCCTCCACCCGCTCTCAGGCGCATCCGGGCTTCTCTGCCTAAACCGTGGAGGCTGGTGGCTCCGATTTCGGTGGGGCTACGAGTCCATTCTGAGTTTTAATCAGGACCAGCCAGGACTCTAAGGAGCTATCCAAGGTGCTGAGCCCATTGGGTTCACTACCTTGGATTAGCTCCTTTTCAGTTCTGGCTGGTTCTGACTGAAACCCAGAATTACAGACCTACCAAACTTGGCGCCACCAGCCTCCACTGCTACACCTAGGCTTGTTTATTCGGATGTAGGTCTCACTGTGCTCAATTGAGCTTACTCCCAGGTAGGTGTGGAGGATAACAATGCTGTCAAGGCTACTAGTCCTGATGACTAAATGCTACCTCCAGCATCAGAGGCAGGACACTGGGGAGCATGTGTGGGAGGGGAGCTATTGCACCCATGTCCTACTTGTAGGTTTACCACCTACAGCTGGTTGGCCACTGTGTGAACAGAAGGCTGGATAAGATGGTTCCTTAGTCTGACCCAGAATGGTTCATCTTCTCTTCTTCTGTGTGCATAGAGTTGCAAATACTGCACTCTTGGGCATGTGTGCTTGGATGTAAGGGCCCCCACTCACTGTATTCAATAGGAGTTTTACTCCCCCATACAGGAGTAAAAAAAAAATCCTACACTGCCCAGTCTGCCCCAGCCAGCATCACTGGCTGGAGGAATACCAGGAGTTGTAGGACTTTTTCTGTCTAAACATGGATAAGATTGTGTCCTAAACTACATTTGGACACTAGAGCGCATGCTCATCTTGCACTAAGGGCACCCCTTTGTGTGTACACACAACACCAAAGTGATTTTTTTCTTCTGCCTTTAAGCAAACTGAAATCACACCAAAATAAACAGAGCATGATCCGTTAAAAGTTCAGCAGCTCCTCAAAAGAGAGAGAAAGAGAGAGTGAAAGTATATGTGAGAGACAGTTCACTGGATTATGGGGAAGGTGTTAAGTGCAGGTTTAACTCTCTCGTTCAAAATATACAAATAGGATGTTTATTATTTATTTACAGTGCAATCCTGTGTATGTTTAGACAGAAAAAAAAGTCCTACAATTCCCATCATGCCCCGGCTAGCTGGAGCATGCTGGGAGTTATAGGACTCCTTTCTATCTAAAAAGGTACAGTAAAAGATGTTTAAACATGCCTTTCAGGGTGCATTACCTTCACACTATTATAAAAGCATGACCATTCAAATTACAATTAAACATACACATACGTACAGACAGCAGCAGCGGCAAATCAGAATTTTGTTATTGTTCGCAAAACATGCGCACATGCCCCATTCAAAACTTTTAATGTGAGCATGAACATGTGTCCACCGAATCAATTCGCAAATTGTCAAACCTGCACTCACATTTGTCTTATTTGCAATTCCCAGTTCAATTTGTGCAAATTTCCTCATCAGGCTGAATCAGCCCCACTGGAATGTATGGAGGAAATTTGCAAAATTTTGGGGAGCTTTGCGCAAATTTGGGAAGATTTGCACGAATCTCCCGTGCAACTAGTGCTCGATTCACGCAAGTTTCCCATTTGCACAGAGTGAATCCTCGTTCGCCCATCCCTAGCAGTGACTGATGCTTTTAAAGCACCAAATTGCAGACTGTAATAAATGTGAATTCAGTTTGTTATTGTTGTTTTAAGCCAGCAGTGATGACATCATCCATAACTCTGTGGGGAGGGAGTTCCACAGGTATGGGGCCACCACTAAGAAAGGCCTTTCCCAAGGAAAGCCCTTTCCCTAGACTTTGGACTGGATACCAATGCAATTTGTTGGGGCTGTCCAGGGCCAGCTCTTGGGACAAGATGCTTTCACTGACACCTGCTGAAATTCCCTTTTCTATACAACTGTTAAAAATACGGGAGTCCTGTTCTCCTTTTCGTATGGTCACCCTACGGCCAACAAGACACTCTGGCTGCCAACCAGAATGATTTTTTTTACCTCCACCCTGCAAAAAAGAGTGTGGTGGAATCTCATCAACTGGTTTAGTACAGCAAAAGCTTCTGGGTCCAAGGCATGATGTGTTTCCCTGAGCTGGCAAAGGTATATCTGCTAGGGATGAGTATCATATCGTTAAAATGTACGATAACGATACGATATGCTCTTTATCATGCATGCGTTTAAAGATAACGATACGGTAGAAAAACCTCCGATAAATATCCGATCCGATAATTTTCAGCCCAATTATATCGGATTATCGGACTGCCATATAAATAAGCCTATAACTTCTGTATTTTCAAAGTTAGAGGCTTGACACTTGGTCACAGTGCTTATGGGGTATGCCTAAGTATGTGTATGAGATTTGAGATCGATCCCTCCAACCCTCAAATTTATATGAATTTATTAAAGATCATTTAAGTTCTGACAGGTCAGAATGACAGCTCGTCACGTGTATTCATTCAGACCTGTCAAAAAGTTGCAGGATCTTTTAAAAAATCATATAAAATCGAGGGTTGGAGGGATCGATCTCAAATTTCATACACATGTCTAGCACATGTTGCTACACATATGTGCCAAATTTCAGATCAATCCCTCCACCCCTGTATTTTACATTAATTTTTGAAAGATCATGCAACTTTTGACCTGTCAGAACTTAAACGTTCTTTAATAATTTCATATAAAATCGAGGCTTGGAGGGATCGATCTCAAATTTCATACACATACTTAGGCATACCCCATAAGCATTGTGACCACGTTTCAAGCCTGTAACTTTGAAAATACAGAAGTTATAGGCATTTTTTCTTTAAAAATTCAGCTTTATAGGGCACAATGGGGCTGCAAATTAAATATCGGATTTCTGATAATTATCATGAAGACGATACAATTAACCTACGATATTATCGGAGATGATAATTTTTTTGGTCCAAAATTCCGATAACGATAAAATACTATATTTTTGGGCGTTCACATCCCTAATATCTACATGGGCACAGAATAAGTTCAAAACAACGATGCAAAGCCAGGCTTGCACTCAGATGTCTTGTAGGAAGGGGGCTTAAAGCTCCAGCTGCTGGGACCTGCAGAAGGCAAATCTAAATGCAGGTAGCTTGACATGCTGCTTAATTGTGTTAAAAACAGGAATATACATTAAAGTTTACAAATAATGGCCTAGGGTCTAGTTAGTTATCCCAGAGCCTTTGCACTCATTGCCAGAAAAAAATGGAAGGTAGGAGCAGCTTTGCGTCTTTGTGACCAACTGGATACAACCCAGCCTACGTGCTTTGTATTGCTACAAAATAAGAGAAACAGAGACTAATTTTTATTTTGCTGAGAGCTAAACATTCAGGGAAAGGTCCTGGTCCTGGAATATTGCTGATGTGGGGTTGGGGGTTGGGGGGGGGTGTAAGGCATTCACAGATATCCTGCCCCCACCCCACTCCATGGCTATGGCCCTGGGCATGCAAAAGGCAACATGCAGCTGTATCGTTCTGTTAGTGCAAATGGTGTTGCGCGAGCTGAAACGAAGTTCTGAACTACATGCAAGAGAAGAATCCAACGAAAGTTAGGTTGGCACAGTCGCTGTTGCACATAACTCTTGTACAACCCGCTGTGTGCATCACATTGCGCGATGGGTTGCCCAAGCATAACAGGGAACCTCTTGCACAATGGAAAGATCCGGTGGAGGTCCGCTAGTGCTATTTGAGTTTGCTGGATACTTTCCGCACGGTAATAATCCACAGTTTTTAGTCGATTCAAGTCATCTGTTTTTTGCGGCCCAAACTTATGCAATTGGAAATAATTTTCATGGGACTTCCTTGCAGATGAGGATGGAATGAATGGGTTATAGGGTCATCTATGAAGTAAACCCCTTATGTTCAGTGCAGCTGACTTCCTGATGAATATATTTAGGAGTGTAGCCCTAAGTGATTCATCGCAATTTATTTAATTGTAAATAAAAGTTCATAATACCAAACGGGCCCTTTTTGAAGAGCTCGTTTTGTAGAAATACTAGAGAATGAAACCAATTATAAAACAAAAGTGCTCATTTTTAGAAGGAAAGGCCGTCTTTAAAAATGTCTTGTTTATTCCTTACTGCATCATCATACCAGGACCAAAATAGTCTAAAAAATAAACATATGTGACACCTTTAAATTGTATCTCCGTGGCAATGTTTCTGTTGACTAAACAAGAAGTAACCTTTCAGAAAATGCATTCTTTACTATCCATGGTACATTAAAACATTTCCCCATTCCCCTGTGTTTTATCATATAATAAGCACCATAACAACCACATATTAAATGGTCAACAGCCGAGCAGGATGCTATTTTCATTTTTAACTCCAGTAATTTAACCCTCACGTTATTGCGATCTAAATTAGTTCATCTGGATTCAAAACTCACCAGGTTCCTGGACAGCATCACTAGCATAGACTGGGAACACATATCAGTCATTTACAAATATCTGGGGCTCCTTTATTTCCTCTCCCTTTCAATTTTGCCTATGCCAGGCTCCTCCCAAACATGCCAGGTTCTGCCCTCCTTCCTCCCTCTCTGGCTCTGCCCCGTCCTAAGGACTAGCACCTTGAAATAATTATAATAATACTTAGGCTGTAATCCTAAGCACGCTTCATAGAATCATAGTAGAGTTGGAAGGGGCCTCTAAAGCCATCGAGTCCAACCCCCTACTTAATGCAGGAATCCACCTTCAAGCATCCCTGACAGATGGTTGTCCAGCTGCCTCTTGAAGGTCTCTAGTGTGGGAGAGCCCACGACCTCCTTAGGTCATTTGGTTCCATTGTTGTACTGCTCTAACAGTCAGGAAGTTTTTCCTGATGTCCAGCCGGAATCTGGCTTCCTGTAACTTGAGCCCATTATTCCGTGTCCTGCACTCTGGGATGATCATGAAGAGATCCTGGCCCTCTTCTGTGTGACAACCTTTCAAGGACTATTACGTATGCATTTATGAACATGTTGTAAAACTTACAACAACCCTTTCAGGTTGGCCTCTATATGATCCCCATGTCTAGAATGGGGGGCAGTGAGGGCTGAGAGAAAGTGGCTTTTGCAGGCCCATCTAGTGAGTTCATGGCAAAGTTTACATTTTAACCCAGGGCTTCCTGATGCGTAGCTTAGTCAGCATGGTATGCCAATTCATGAGCTGCTGACTGCATTCTCTTGCCACCTGACGCAGGAGTGAACATGAGCCTCCGCGACATCGGCTCTTCCGACTGTGGGACTGTCATGACACCAGGGCCAGCTGAAGTCCTGCAGCTGTTTCTTTCAGCCATGGCAGCACAAAACCAAGGGAAAGAGGGGGGCAACATGAAGGAAACATGGTCCAGAGAGCCCTGCCAGCCGCTCTCTCGTAGCAGCAAATGCCACGGTGGCACAACAGCAGACGGGGCTCTCTAGGACACCCGCTGGAGACACTGGGGCAGCGGTGGGTCCTCCTAGCAGGGCCAGGGGGAGTGGTGCAATTCAGTGTTGCTCCTGCTCTGCCACCTGATGCGGTTGCTTCAATCTGCTTCATGATAAGGCCAGCCCAGATGTCTGTGATGGCTTTCGACACCCAAACAAAATGGACACATGTGAGCTCATCACGCACACAGCTAGCTTCCGGTTTGATGAAACTAAGCTCCCTCTGGCTTAGGTAGGGCGACCATATGAAAAGGAGGACAGAGCTCCTGTAACTTTAACAGTTGCAGAGAAAGGGGAATTTCAGCCAGCATCATTTGTATGCAATTCGTACCTGGTGAAATTCCCTCTTCATTACAACAGTTAAAGCTGCAGGGGCCCTGCCCTCTTTTGTATCTGGTCACTCTAGTATAGTGCCTGCAACTTTAATTATTGTGATGAAGAGGGAATTTCACCTGGTACTAATTGCATACAAATGATGCCGGGTGACATCCCCTTTTCTCTGCAACTGTTAAAGTTACAGGAGCCCTGTCCTCCTTTTCATATGGTCAGCCTAGCTTAGGTAGGCCCTCGGCTGCAGGAAAACTGCCATTTTAAATTTCCCACAATGTCCCCGATACAATGCCACTCCAGGGCATTCTGGGAAATTGTAAATGGCACTGCCCCCTCCCTGTAAATTGTCCTTCATGCCCCAGGGCCGTTATACATGGGGAGCACTGTGGGAAATCCTGGTGGTTTCGCATGGACCTATGGCCCGATTGGAGTCCACCCTGAGCAGAGCCTTCAGCATGGTGGCCCCCTTTCTGTGCAACTCCCTGCCTCTGTAGGTCAGGCAGGTACCCACACTTGTGTTGTTTCCAGCACCTCCTGAAATTGTATTGATTCCAGGAAGCCTTCATTGACTACCACAATTTTTATTGGTACTCTGTTTTTTTAAAAAATGAACAAAAATGTGTTTTTTTAATATGGTGTTTGATTTCTTTTATATTTGTCTCTTTTACCTTTTATTGTTCGCCGCTCCGGAATCTGTTTAGATGTGGAGTGGAATATAAAGGCTCTAAATAAATAATAAATAAATACAATACAGTGCCAGATATGAACACTAGGCTGCTTGATCTTTCACAAAGTATGTCTTTGGCATGCCACTCCCTTTACAGAAGCAAGTTGCCTGTAAGAAATTCCATCTCGTGTGACGTTGGAACTGTCGTTCTTTACTTACCAAGTTCCAGCTCAGGAGTTAGAGCGTCCTTCCATCTGTCTGTAAAGATGTCCATTAACACCCCACATTCACTGTAGTTGCTCTTTTCTTTGCAGAAAGGGGAAGTTTGACAGTGTAACGGAGCACGATTTTAAAGGCTTTCTCAGCGTGATGTGTGTGTGTGTGTGTCTTTTTTTCCCCTTAGTCTGCAGAAAAAGCTAACAATCGACTGTCCCAAACCCAGAAAGATTTATAAAACCACCCCTCCTGTCGGCTATAAGGTTTTCTATGGCAGTTGCAACCTGGAAATCAAAGCAATAGACCCAGGCTTTAAAGACACTTTCATAATCATTAAGTCCCTCTCTCTTTCGCTTTCACCGTTCCTGTTCTGCTGGAGTTCAATGCTCAGCTACAGCACTCTTGAAGCAGATCTGAAATCTTCACTCTTTTATATAATTGATTGGGTTAAATTGGGGTATTCATTTCAGATTTGCCTTGGGAACCCATCTGGAGAGGAAAGGACTTGCATGATAAATAGTGATGGGAATTATTTGCTAATGAGGCCTCTTGTTAGAAAGGCAATTTAGCAGAGAAAACCAAAAAGGCAAAACAGAATGGGGGTTTACCAGTCCTACACGCACACATGGCTAAACAAAAGAAACCATGCCTTTCTTTAGTGAACTAAAAGGTAAAATGATTTGCTCACAATATTCTTGCATAAAAATGCAGGTACAGCATAGAGTTTCAGACAGTTTGTTCAGTCCACTTTTTTGTGTTTATAACTTCAGCAGGAGAGAGGGGGGAAGGGGGAAGGAAGGGGAGGGGAAAAATCATAGGAAATCACACTGTAGGCTATAGAGCCAACATTCCCATGAAATAACTAACTGCAACACTGCCCCCTTCCTGTAACTTGCAGACAAGGCTTCCCAACAGGAAGCAGCTTATACATGAAGAGGGGGGGTTGGAGGACATCCAGTCCACCCCACCCTCATTTGTTGCAGAAAATCTAAAGCTAGAGGATCCCAAATAGAGGGCAGCTAAGGGTAAAGAGCTCTTGGGAGGAAAAGCCCACCATTAATTGGCTCCTTTGTCGAAATGATCAAGATGTTTCTCCTAGGGTGCCTCTACAAGAGAGGTTTAATGCACTTTGAAGGTTCATTAAAATTTTTACCTCTACAAGAACGGAGCGCAAATCAGGCGTAGAGGCACGTTATCTCCCCGATAATGCGCATTTTCGAATGCGCGTTAAATCGCGAGTTTTATTTTGCTCCGGCCGTTAAAGAGCATTTTCCCCGTGTGAACAAGCGATTATGCGCATTAACTTCTTGTAAAGCGCTTTTTGGACATCTATTAATGCGCTTCGCCGCCTCTCGCCGCCTCCCGTGCAGAGGGATTAGGAGTAAATGCACGTCTGCGATAATGCGCATAATCGCCAAACCTGGCGCAAAAGCGAATCCTTGTAGACGGAGCCATGATGTTCAATCCAAATCTACGCCCCTGTAACTTAAGGCTATTTCATCAAGCAGTGCCCCTTCAATGCAATAGCCCTTCAGGGATTTGAAGAGAGCTATCATGTGCCCCTCAGCTCTTTTCTTCTCCAGGCTAAACACACCCAATTCCTCATAATCAAACTTTCCTCCTAATGTGCAGCTAGGTAAGTTTAAACCCTGGACTTAGGATGCAATTCTATGGATATTTAGATAGGAAAAAAAAGTCTTACAATTCCCAGCATTCCCCAGCCAGCCGAGGAATGCTGGGAGTTCTAGGACTTTTTTCTGACTAAACGTGCACAGGATTGGGACCTCAATGGTCTAACGGAGCTCCCCTTTAAACAGCCATGTGTATTACTTTGGTTGTGAAACACACAGCTAACATTTCTCTTCTCCGATTCCTTCCTGCCATTCCATGGTTCACAACTGCCTCTACAGTCCCAATACTTTAAAGCAAAACAACAACAAGTGTTTGCAAACCCTGAAAAAGAAAGGAAGACTCTGACTATGTGCAGTTTTGCATTTGCACTCACTTTACGCTTTCATTGCCACAGGGTTAAAATGGACTTGGCTTTTGTTGCCTTCATGCTAAACACGTCGGGCCGGTTTGCATGACACGCCTGGCTCAACATGGTTTATTTAACCTCAGTGCAAGGCAGAGGTGAGCTCTGAGCTCCGAAACACAAAACCACTTTTGACTCACAATTGCCTACCAGAACAACCCATTTTACAGAAAGCAAATTGTTGAAGCTCAGAGGTAAGTCACTTGGCCAAGAATACCACACGGGGCCCAGAGGCATTCTGGGAAATAAAGATGGCCCTGGAGGCTTCACTTTCCAGCCTGTCAGCCTGCCAGTTTATTATTTTTTTTAAGATCTTAAAAACTAAAATGAAAACCAATAGCAGCAGGGAACCTGGTCAAGAGAGGTGTCCATGGGTGCCATGTTGGAGACCCCGGTAGAAAACATTGAGCAGCCTGAGCCAGAACAGTGTCCTGAGTTCCTAATCCAAGACTGATTCAGAAGACCTGGAGCCCAGCTCTCCATTCTGTCCATGCCTTGACTTGCCTTTGGTGTACGGTGACCATATGAAAAGGAGAACAGGGCTCCTGTATCTTTAACAGCCGCATAGAAAAAGGAATTTCAGTAGGTGTCATTGGTATGCATGCAGCACCTGGTGAAAGTCTCTCTTAATCACAACAGTTAAAGCTGCAAGAGCGATACTAGAGTGGCCAGATACAAAAGAGGGCAGGGCACCTGCAGCTTTTACTGTTGGGATGAAGAGGGGATTTCACCAGGTGCTGCATGCCTACAAAGGACACCTGCTGAAATTCCGTTTTCTCTGCAACTGTTAGAGATACAGGAGCCCTGTCCGCCTTTCCATATGGTCACCCTACCTTGGTGCTGCCGTATGAAAGAGAGACTGAAGCGACCCCCATTTCAGAAATGCCTGTGGTTGAAATGCATTAGCAATTTTAGTAATCCCAGAAGTGAGACAGTAAATCCCAAATAGGCTGACCATATGAAAAGGAGGACAGGGCTCCTGTAACTTTAACAGTTGTAGAGAAAAGGGAATTTCAGCCAGTGTCATTTGTATGCAATTAGTTCCTGGTGAAATTCCCTCTTCATCACAACAGTTAAAGGTGCAGGGGCCCTGCCTTCTTTTGTATATGGTCACTCTAGTATAGTGTCTGCAACTTTAACTGTTGTGATGAAGAGGGGATTTCACCAGGAACTAACTGCATGCAAATGACACTGGCTGAAATTCCCTTTTCTCTACAACTGTTAAAGTTACAGGAGCCCTGTCCTCCTTTTCATGTGGTCAGCCTAAATTATTACCTGATTCTCCCTGCACCCTGCATGCCCAGTCTTGCCCTTTTCTGCTGCCACTGTCTAAGCTCAGGATGTAATCCCATCATGGCAGAGTTGATGACAGTCTGGCAAGATTTAGCCCCCACTTTCTGCATTACCTGGCCCTGCTGCCTCTGCCATCTCTCCCACTGCCCCTGTTCTCTGTTGAAACTGACACATCAGAGGAAAGCTTTGTCAATTTCACCCAAAAATGCTTGTGACATTTTTTTTCCTTTTTTAATGACAGGTTACTTTGCACACCTGCACTGGGGCATTGCACATAGAATCATTGAATCATAGAAAGGTAGAGTTGGAAGGGGCCTATAAGGCCATTGAGTCCAACCCCCTGCTCAATGCAGGAATCCACCTTAAAGCATCCCTGACAGATGGTTGTCTAGTTGCCTCTTGAATGCTTCTAATGTGGGAGAGCCCACCATCTCCCTCGGTCATTGTCGTACTGCTCTAACAGTCAGGAAGTTTTTCATGATGTCCAGCTGGAATCTGGCTTCCTGTAACTTGAGCCCATTATTCCGTGTTCTGCATTCTGGGTTGATTGAGAAGAGATCCTGGCCCTCCTCTGTGTGACAACCTTTCAAGTCTTTGAAGAGTGCTATCATGTCTCCCCTCAATCTTCTCTTCTCCAAGCTAAACATACCCAGTTCTTTCAATCTCTCCTCATAGGGCTTTGTTTCCAAACCCCTAATCATCCTCGCTGCCCTCCTCTGAACACGCTCCAGATTGTCTGCATCCTTCTTGAAGTGTGGTGCCCAGAACTGGACGCAATACTCAAGATGGGACCAAACCAGTGCCGAATAGAGGGGAACCAGTACCTCAAGTGATTTGGAAGCTATACTTCTATTAATGCAGCCCAAAATAGCATTGGCTTTTTTTGCAGCCACATCACACTGGTGGCTCATATTCATACATGTCCTTTACAAGGAAGGCATGCCAGCCAAGAAAATGATGGAACCGGCAAGCCTTTCTATGTCAGTTTCACCAGACAAGCTCAGCACTGAGAAAAACAGAAGATACATTAAATTCATATTGAATGACTTAATTAGCACAATTTATTCTGCCCCTCATGAGCAAAGGGTTATCCACTGTAAACTTTCTCCAGCCTCCTCTCTGGCAGGTACTGAAATCTACACACTTCCAACTCCCGCTTTTCAGCGGTAATGGCTAGAAACTCCGGGGCAGGGAGGTTGTATCAATTCTGTGTTCTGTGTGCATCCATGGTCCACCCATTGGTTCTAATACTTAAATAATAAGTGCTGTGGTTAGCCTGTGTTCCCATCCTCCCTGCTTTAGGCAATTCTAGAAAGGTCATCCGCTGAAAAACAGGGCTGTTTCTCTCTGTTACCTAAATTGGGTTGGTAACACACCAACCCCTTCGCTCCACCTTTTCTCTATGGAAACCGTTTTTGTCTCTCACTTCCTGTTGCATTGTGGGGCGATGCGTAAGACTGGCCGCTCTTGCTGAACTCCAGCAGGGAGGGGGAAAATGCAGGGCTTCTGTCAAGCGGGGGGACAGGAATGCCGAAAAGGGAAATGAAAAGGAGAGGAAAAGGCTAAGGTCCCCTCTACAAGGATTCGCTTTTGCGCCCGGTTAGGCGATTATGCGCATAATCGCTGAAGTGCATTTACACCTAATACCTCTGCACGAGACGCGGCGAAGTGCATTAACGGATGACCAAAATGCGCTTTACAAGTAGTTAATGCGCATAAGCACTTATTCACATAGTCAAAATGCGCTTTAACGGCCGGAGGAAAATAAAATGTGCTATTTAACGCGCATTCGATAATGCGCATAATCGGAGAGATAACGCTCCTCTACACCCGATTTGCGCTCCGTTCTTGTACAGGTAAAATTTTTAAAGCGCCTTGAAAGAGCTTTAAATCTCTCTTGTAGAGGCAGCCTAAGCTGAAAGTGGTTCACTTTGCCAGATTTGCACTGGTAGGTGCCCCCAGGAGGAAGAGTTTTGCAAAATGTGAGATCCTTTATTTATTTTTCCTGTCACTACCCCCCCCCCCCCCCGGTCTCCTTTTATTTTTGCAGCATCAGAACAGGGCACATAGAGAAAGGCTCCGTTTTTTCAAGGCACACAGGGACCTTTCGTGTGTAGGAAATAACCTGCACTCAACATGTCCAGGTGTGTTCTTCTCTGCACGTGGCAAGGCTCCCACAACTGCCATGTGATATGCAGTGCGCAGGTGACGTGTCAATGCCCTGGTCTAGATGCCCCGCCTTTGCATTTTGGAGTAAAGCTGACACAGAGGCATTGAATTCCCCAAAACATTTAGAATCCTAGAATAGTAGAATTGGAAGGGGCCTCTAAGGCCATTGAGTCCAGCCCCCTGCTCAATGCAGGAATCCACCTTAAAGCATCCCTGACAGATGGCTGTCCAGCTGCCTCTTGAATGCCTCTAGTGTAGGAGAGCCCACGATCTCCAGAGGTAATTGGTTCCATTGCCGTACTTCTCTAACAGTCAGGAAGTTTTTCCTGATGTCCAGCCAGAATCTGGCTTCCTGTAACTGGAGCCCATTATTCCGTGACCTTCACTCTGGGTTGATCGAGAAGAGATCCTGGCCCTCCTCTGTATGGCAACCTTTCAAGTCTTTGAAGAGTGCTATCATGTATCCCCTCCATCTTCTCTTCTCCAGGCTAAACATGCCCAGTTCTTTCAGTCTCTCCTCATAGGACTTTGTTTCCAGACCCCTGATCACCCTCGTTGACCTCCTCTGAACTCCCTCCAGGTTGTCTGCATTCTTCTTGAAGTGTGGTGCCCAGAACTGGCGGCAGTACTCAAGATGAGGCCTAACCAATTCTGAATAGAGGGGAACCAGTACCTTACACAATTTGGAAGCTATATTTTTATTTATGCATTCCAAAATGGAGCAAGGAAGACAGGGGCGGACATAGGGAACATCAGGACCTGCTGCAGTTGCACTGTTCCCATCCCCCAGGAGATTAAAGGGACAAACAGGGCCTTTCCAATAGCCCTGCTGAAAGTCCACTTAATTTTTCCCCTCTTCCCTCCCCATCACCTTTTCCTTGTGTGTTGCACCTGCTTTAGATTGTAAACTTTAGATTGTAAGATGCATCCATGGAGAAATACAGGTCAATCACTGGCTGCTAGCCATGACTGCTATATGGAACTTCCATATTCAGAGGCAGTGTACCTGTAACAATGATGTGGGAGGGCCATTGCCTCCTTGACCTGCCAGTGGGCATCTTGTTGGCCACTGTTGAAAGCAGGAGGCTGAGCTACTGGATACACCTTGATCTAATCCAGCCTGGGCACTTAGAGTTTATAATAGTTGTCTCTGTAGATAGATGCCTCAGTTCTCAGTATCCTGACTCTCTTTGGTCACACTCAAGAGTTGGGGAGGAGGCAACAGCTGAATGTGAGCTTTATCCCACCCTTTTCACAGGTCTCAAGGTGGGTTATTATAGGGTGACCAGATAAAATCCAGGTCAGGGCTCATGTAACTTTAACAGTTGTAGAGAAAAGGGAATTTCAGCCAGTGTCATTTGTATGCAATTAGTTCCTGGTGAAATTTCCTCTTCATCACAACAGTTAAAGTTGCAGGGGCCCTGCCTTCTTTTGTATCTGGTCACTCTAGTATAGTGCCTGCACCTTTAACTGTTGTGATGAAGAGAGAATTTAACCAGGAACTAATTGCATGCAAATGACACTGGCTGAAATTCCCTTTTCTCTACAACTGTTAAAGTTACATGAGCCCTGACCTGGATTTTATCTGGTCACCCTAGTTATTATTAAAAACAAAACATAAACATATATAAAATAATAACAACTGTAATACAATCCCTTTTAAGATTAAGAAAACACACACAACACCTCTTGATCATCTAAACATGATTAAATAAACAACCATTGGCAGAGGTCAGGCTAGATGGTCTTTGAGTGACCTCCAACATTTCATAATTCCAAGAGCTTGGGATACATCCTGTGCAAACTATCACAGACATTAGGTGGCTTTTGCAGGAACATCACTGTGTTGATACAGAAGGGGAGGTGCCCTGCCTTAAAATGCTGGATAGTTGGGGCATTATTTAAGATGGTAAACAGGTATGACCCTTGTAGGACACAGTCTGGCACAGAACAATTCCCTCCTGGGTTGGGTCTCATGGTGATTATTATGTGATGGGGATACCTTGGATGCCCCAGGCACGAAAGGGCCTTGGGCCAGTGATGCAGTGCTAGTCACTCTGGGAGAAATCAGGTCGTCTAAGAACTGGGTGTTTCTTGATTCATTTCCTCTACATCCCATTGCATCTTCCCTTTCCTGCTGATCACCATCCCAGCCCAAATCCCCAGTTCTTGCAAAAAGACACAGGCAGGCATAAGAACACGGCATGTGAATGTATGCAAATCGCCAATTCTGCATAAGTAATCGTTCCAATCGCAGAACGCGGGTACGTATCAGACATTTTGCAACATTTTCTCCCCGTTCTATAGTATCCCAGTCCAGATGATTCCTGAAATCAGAGCTTGCCACTCTTGGATCCTGGCATTGAAGGTGTGATGGTAGAAAGGATGGACAAAAGACCAGAGTTCCTCTCGAGTTCCTAGCATTGACATCTGCGCAGGAACGACACCTGGAATGAGGAAATAGTTGCAACTCTTTCAGTATAATTCCTGACTTCTTGTCACTGAGCTGCCACCTATTTGGGGCAACCTGAATTTGCCCCAAAGTCCCGTTTTTCACTTTAGAAGTGTTGATTCCTAATCCTGGGCGATGCGACATCTAGGACTTTGAAACGAAGAACTGGTAACCGGTTTTTGCTTACCCCCCTTCTCCCTCCCAATCCCTTTTCCTTGTGTGTCGTGACTTTCAGATTGTAAGCCTGGGGGCAGGGACTGTCTCATTATTAATCTTTGTAAACCACCCTGAGAGCCTTTTTGTTTTGTTTTGACTGAAGAGCAGGGTAAAAAACCTGTAAATAAAATAAATAAATAACCTGATCTCATTGCCCAGTGGTGGAAGAAAGTGTCCTCTGCACATGCTCAGAGGGTGTTCTGTTTATTATAGTGCTCTGAGCATGCACTTTGGGTATACAAAATAGTTTTTGTGAAATGTTAAATACATTTTATCTTGTTTTTTTTATATTGTCTTCGTACTAATTTAATAAACTATTATATTCTGGTCTTTGAAATAGCGCCCTCTCTCTCTTCCTCTCTCTTAGTTTTTGCATAGCCTGGTACAATGGGATCTGCATTAATGATCTTTGATGGATGGTGGCTGCTACAAATCCCCCAGTATTCACACCACCTGCTTGGGTGGGAGTTGGAGGAACAGCTTTGGCCGTTCTGAATCTGTCCCCCTCCCCACAAAAAGAGAGAGAAACCCGTGTTTTTAAAGCTGAGTGACAACAGGCAACCTTTGGGAGTTGCAAGACCGTGTTGTTGCTTTTGGGAAGGGTGACCATATAAAAAGGAGGACAAGGCTTCTGTATCTTTAACAGTTGCTTAGAAAAGGGAATTTCAGCAGAAGCCCTGCCCTCTTTAATATCTGGTCACTCTAGTATCGCTCCTGCAGCTTGAACTGTTGTGATGAAGAGGGGATTTCACCAGGTGCTGCATGTGTACAAATGAGCCCTGCTGAGATTCCCTTTTCTATGTGGCTGTTAAAGATACAGGAGCCTTGTCCTCCTTTTCATATGGCCGCCCTACTTTTGGGAAGGCTGGCAGCCCCCTCCCTACCTGTGAGCTTGGTTGCTTCCCACCAGCTCCACTTGTACATATGCAAACAGACAGGCTCATTCCAAAACAGACTCCACCTGATCTTGTGAAGCTGTTTCTGGAACATCTGGCCACTTGGGAAAGTCGGGAAGTGTGCTCTTGCAGGCCTGGCCCTCCAATGAAGCAGGGTGAGTAGGCTGACCATATGAAAAGGAGGACAGGGCTCATGTAACTTTAACAGTTGCAGAGAAAAGGGAATGTCAGCCAGCGTCATTTGTATGCAATTAGTACCTGGTGAAATCCCCTCTTCATCACAACAATTAAAGTTGCAGGCACTATACTAAAGTGACCAGATACAACAGAGGGCAGGGTCCCTGCAGCTTTAACTGTTGTAATGAAGAGGGAATTTCACCAGGTACGAATTGCATACAAATGACGCTGGCTGAAATTCCCTTTTCTCTACAACTGTTAAAGTTACAGGAGTCCTGTCCTCCTTTTCATATGGTCAGCCTAAGGGTGAGGCAACCGCATCAGGCAGCAGAGCAGGATGAGTGGCAAATGGCATTGCCACTGCAGCTGCCCCACTGCCTTCAGTGAGTGCTCTTGGAGAACCCTGCCATCCGCCTTGCGTAGTGGGTTTGTTAGTGAACAGAAATATGGACTTCACAGAGTTCCCAAATGCTGGTGGGTAGCTGCATAGAGACTCATGTAGCCTAACCCAGTGAGTAGATTTTAGCAGGCTTTAGCTAACAAGCGTAGGCCTCATTGCCTGGATGGGTCTCTCATAGTTATCTCACCCTTTTCTCATATTGGCCCTTTCTACGCCAGACAGGTGTAGAGGGCCAGAGATCCTGGAAGTAGCGACTTCCGGGATCGTCGCTCCAGTCCACATCAGAGGTGTGATGACCTGGGCTCCTCCCGGGCTGTCGCAGCAGTGGCAGCCACCATTTTGTTTTGTTTTTATATCGGAGGAGAGCGCTCTAGCGCTCCAGCGAAAGGTTAGTGGGGAAAAAAAATGCGCGTGAAATCAGGGGGGCTCCCCCTCCGCCATCCTGGGGATGGCGGACTTGCTCCCCCCTCTTCCCTGATGGGCATGGAGCCATGTGGCGTGGCTCCATGGACATTTCTGCTGCCCGCTTACTCGCGAGTCAGTGACCAGCACCCAGGACAGGCGGCCACCCGGGACCGTGGGAAAATTCGGGATTTTTCAGGTTTCCCATAAACCTGGAAAATCCCCCCCCCCCCCCGGGAGTCCCTGTGCGTTATTTGGACTCACAGGGATCAGCTGGGGGCCATCGCAGGTGAAACGCCTGGTGTGGAAAGGGCCAGAGTCTCATCTCAGCCTAGAGAAGGTGGGAGGTTTTCACTCCTAACCAGGCACTAGAAAGGCAATTAGTTTCCCAAACTGGGATGCTCTGGGAACCTGCGAGGGAGGCAGGGAGGGAGCCTTCCTGCTTCTTCTGAGAGCGGGGAGGGTTGTAGCTTTTCAGCTCCTGAGAGGGAGGAAGGCATCTAGCAGAGGAGCCTATAAGATCCAATGCACAGACGTTGTGCTTCGGTCTCGCTCCAGGGGCAATGTGCACAGTCAGCCTGGAGAACCTTTGTGGCTCATGGGGCGGCTTCGGTAGACATCCAGCTATGAGAGCTTGATTCGCTGGAAAGAGGTGTGACCTTTCTTTGCATGTATATACTCCTTATCCATTTTCTATCAATAAACTGTGATCTTTTTGCACAAGTGGCTTTGTTTCATCTTGGTAACCAAAATAATCTGATTGATGACTTGGGACCTTGCAGAACCTGAACCCAGATCTATCACACCTTGTCACGCTGAGAGCCGTGTGGCCAAAGGAAGTGGCTGCAAGAGTCTCATGAAAGCTCACCCGTGTCCCGTGAGACCTGGGCAAGCTCTCAGAAGAGCCCCGCAGACCCGTTTTCCTGCCGTGCAGCTCTCTGCAAGACAAGGTGAACAGAGGATAGGTCATGGCAGCAAAGGTAAGGAGGGGTACAGTGTGGCAGCAGCAGTGCATGATCTCTTCCATCTCAGGCAGCCAGGGAACTTGCACAGGAACTGTATTTTTTTGCATATTCCGGGGCTAAAGCATAGCATTAAAAAAGGAGGTGAGGCAGAGCCAGGAGGCCCAAGAAAGCGCTGCTTTTCATGTGAGAGATGGGTGGGGATCAAGCAAGGCTTCCGAGTAATGCAGGCCCAATGGAAGCCTTCAGACGGAGCAGCGGCAGGGAACACAAAGGAACCACACAAAGGGGGAGACTTGGAGACTTGCCTATCAGCTGTCGTTGGTCCTCAAGATCCGGAGCAGCATTGCATGGACCTCTTCATCCATGAAACCCTAAATGGGAGAAATACATTTCCCCAAAAGTCGGGTTGAGCGTCATCACACAGGGGGAAATCGCGTTTCCTTACCGTCGCTTCTCCACCCACGCTTTTGTCCCTCATGACTTTCTCTTTCGAAAGAGGAAGTAAACAACGTGCCCAAGGCCCATTCAGTGGGCCTTTTTGATTGCGCTGCTTCTTCTGTACACAGCAGAAGATAGCGGCAACTTCTGTCTCAAAAAGTAAGTCGGACTTACTGGGTTTTTTTTTTGTGGCGCAAAGAAGGCTAGAAGGGGCAGGAGGAGGGCGGTCGTCTTGAGAGGGACCCGCAAAAATCTGTGAGTGCCCAGTAATGAGCGTGCAATTAAATGCTCATCTGAAGGGGCTCATTGTCAAATTGCTCTTCCAGACAAGATTCTGTGGCAGGGACACATTTCTGGGCCACTGAAAACAGCAGTTCCTATATTCCTGGACCGTACCACTTCAGACGGCTGGCGGGAGATCATGTGATGGCATCCTCCCCTATTTTAAAAACAACTTGTTTCCAGGCCCAATTCAAAGTGCTGGTTTTGACTTAGCTCTATGCGGCTTTGGATCTCAATAGCTCATCAGTGTCCTCCCATATGTACCTGCCCATACCTTAAAGTCATCCACAGGAGCCCTTCTTCAAGTGTCCCCCTATCCTAAGGCTTGGAAGTTGACAACAAGAGAGAGGGACTTTTTTATAGTGGCCCCTCCAGCTCTGGATAGTCTGCTCAAAGGAGGCTCGCTTGGTGCTCATGCTGCAATTTTTCCGGCACCCAGAGTGCAGGACACGGAAGAATGGGCTCAAGTTACAGGAAGCCAGATTCCAGCTGGACATCAGGAAATACGGCCTGACTGTTAGAGCAACAGGACAATGGAACCAATGACCTAGGGAGGTGGTGGGCTCTCCCACCCTCGAGGCCTTCAAAAGGCAGCTGGAAAGCCATCTGTCAGGGCTGCTTGAAGGTGGATTCTTGCATTGAGCAGGGGGTTGGATTTGATGGCCTTATAGGCCCTTCCAGCTCTACTATTTTATGATTCTATGACTTTCCTGTTCTCCAAGGGTTTAAAAAAAACACTCACACACAAAGTCTCTTAAGATGCAACCCTATGCACATTTAGACAGAAGAAAATCCTACAATTCCCAGCATCCCCCAGCCAGCTTCTGGCTGGGGAATGCTGGGAATTGTAGGACTTCCTTCTGTCTAAACGTGCATAGGGTTGCACCTTTAAAATATTTTTCAATATTTTTGTTTTTTATTATCCTATTCTGATGCTGCATTTTTTGCTGTGTCGGCACATTTATTAGTTTTATATTGTTGATTTTATTGTGATTGTATTTCTCTTATTGTCATTATTGTAAAAACACCTACAGAAATTTATTTTATGAGGCATTTAATAGATAAATATAAATAAATAGCAACAACAACAAATAGCAGCTCCCACACATAGAAAAGTAAATGCCAGGGAGGGAGGTTTCTAACCTAACTACCTTTCTGACATGCTAGCTTTCTATGTGCAGGATTTTTCCCTGATGGTAAGCATTCAATGAAATCCAAACTTGCATTTGGGAATAGTACGGTTCAGAAAAGTATTCCCACGTGATCGGCTGTTTGGGTAGATCAGCCCTTATGACTTCTTCTTGTATGTTTGTACTGTTTATAGCTGTTGAATCACAGGCCTGCAGCCAAATTCAGCTCACTTTAATTGTGTCAATATTAAAGGGAAATCGTATTGTTTACCTGGGGCTTTTGCTTCTGTGTTGCAATTGTTATGGGCTACATTACACAGGCAGCAAGGAGCAAACATGTGGTTTGACTTGAGTACTTCACCTCTGCTCACTTCCACTGAGACACTGCAACCTAGTGGCAGAACATCCTGCTGCTTTACGACATCACTACATTCAAAGTGGTTCTTTTAATAGCGAAGTTTCCAGGGAATAGCACTGGAGACATCCTGGTCATTGATGAAGTCATGTAATGAACTCGCAAACTTCTGTGAGTGGCCAATTATGAGCGTGCAATAAATCGTTTGCTTAAAGAAGCCCATAGGCATGGGAGGGAAGGATCACTATATCAATAGATCTCCCCCGCCAAGCTATTAAAATTCTAAGAGACCCCTCACCAACTATACCCAGGGAATAGGGAGGAATTTCTCCTCCCTATTCTCTATTATCCACATTTCTCTGACATTCTTACCTGGGCTGCGTTGAGCAGGTGAGTTCTGTAGATGGCCACAATCTCTTGATGGTTCTTCTGGACCACCTGAAATACATGGAGGAAACCAGTGGGATGGGGGAGCCACCGACATGAACCTCACCCCCACCCACTCACCCCACACACAAAAGACAAACATAAGGGCAGAATGCTAATTTTCTAATCTACATGACCATGGCCTGCATGTGCCACATTCCCACATGTGGAAAACATGGTGTGTGCTTTCCCATAGCTGGCACACTGTGGTGGTTTTGAGCATGAAGGTCTTTGAATTGGGAAAATTCCACAATTCAAATGTTACCTCAGCCATGAACACCAGCAGAGGATCAAAATGGAGGGCAACAGCCATTTTGAGATCCCTTGCTGTACGATTTCCACATGTTAATTTGTTCCATACTTCAGTTTCTTATGGCATCATGTTTAGGCTGGCCAGATAAAATCCAGGTCAAGGCTCATGTAACTTTAACAGTTGTAGAGAAAAGGGAATTTCAGCCAGTGTCATTTGTATGCAATTAGTTCCTGGTGAAATTCCTTCTTCATCACAACAGTTAAAGGTGCAGGCACTATACTAGAGTGACCATATACAAAAGAAGGCAGGGCCCCTGCAACTTTAACTGTTGTGATGAAGAGGGAATTTCACCAGGAATTAATTGCATACAAATGACACTGGCTGAAATTCCCTTTTCTCTACAACTGTTAAAGTTATATGAGCCCTGACCTGGATTTTATCTGGTCACCCTAATCATGTTATAAAGGGGAGGGACCATAACTCAGTGGTAGAGTTCATGCTTTACATTCATAATGTCCCAGATTTGATTCCTGGCAGGAAAAAATCCTGGCTGAAATCCTGGTGAGTCGTTGCTGCCAGTCCGTGTCAACAACACTGGGTTAGATGGAGCTAGGCTCTGACTCAATGTAAAGCAGCTTCCAATGTCCCTGTATCCCTAAAGTTTGCACTACCAAATATTATATATTTATAGATCAGCAACTGGTCACCCAAGGACCTTATTCATCCCTATGCGTCTGTTGCCAACCAAGAGACAAGAGAAATGTGTACAGGCAGTGGTCACTGTGGCAATTTGTTGAATTTGGCAAAGATGGCTCTCAAAAGCTAGCAGGGATGGAACAACTGGCTGGGCCAGGGAAGTGATTAATGCCTCTTTGCAAGAGGGAGTGGTCCCAGGCCTCCTGAAAGAGGCGGCAGTGAGACCACTCCTAAAGAAATCTTCCCTGGACCCTGAAAATCTTAATAACTACAGGCCAGTAGCAAATGTTCCATTCCTGGGCAAGGTCCTGGAGCGGGTGGTTGCGAGCCAGCTCCAGGCACTCTTGGATGAGACTGATTATCTGGATCCATTTCAGTCGGGTTTCAGGCCTGGTTTTGGTACGGAAATAGCCTTGGTCGCCCTGTATGATGACCTATGTCGGGAGAAAGACAGGGGGAGTGTGACTCTGTTGATTCTCCTTGATCTCTCAGCGGCTTTCGATACCATCGACCATGGTATCCTTCTGGGACGACTGGCTGAGTTGGGAGTGGGAGGCACTGCATTGCAGTGGTTCCGCTCCTACTTGGTGGGTCGGCTCCAGAAGGTGGTGCTTGGGGAACATTGCTCGACCCCGTGGATTCTCCAGTATGGGGTTCCACAGGGGTCAGTTTTGTCCCCCATGCTGTTCAATATCTACATGAAACCATTGAGTGCAGTCATCCGGAGTTTTGGAGTGCGTTGTCATCAGTACGCTGATGACACGCAGCTCTATTTCTCCCTTTCATCTTCATCAGGTGAGGCTGTGGATGTGCTGAACCAGTGCCTGGCTGCGACAATGGACTGGATGAGGGATAATAAACTGAAACTCAATCCACACAAGACTGAGACGCTGTTAGTGGGTGGTTCCGCTGACCGGATGGAGGGTGTTCAACCTGTTCTGGATGGGGTTGCACTCCCCTTGAAGGAGCGGGTTCGTAGCTTGGGGGTTCTCCTAGAACCATCTCTGTCACTTGAGGCCTCAGTGGCACGGAGTGCCTTCTACCAACTTCGGTTGGTGGCCCAGCTACGTCCCTATCTGGACAGGGATAACCTGGCTTCAGTTGTCCATGCTCTGGTAACCTCCAAGTTAGATTACTGTAATGCACTCTACGTGGGGCTGCCTTTGAAGGTGGTTCGGAAGCTGCAGCTTGTGCAAAATGCAGCGGCCAGATTGATAACTGGAACCAGTAGGTTCGAACATATAAGACCTACTCTGGCCCGCTTGCATTGGCTGCCTGTATGTTTCCGAGCCCGGTTCAAGGTGCTGGTTTTAACTAGGGATGTGCACTGGATCGGACCCGATCCACGATCCGAGTCCGGTCCAGTGGGAAATCGGATAAATTATCCGATTTCCGATCCAACAGCTGGCTCCGCCGATCCAGTCCGAACCGATCCGAAAAGGCTCCGAACCGGTTCGGTGGATCGGCGGATCGGTGGGCACCCACTGGCGCCCACTGCCGCTTCCATTGGCGGGCGCCAGCGGGCGCCCACCAATGAAAGTGGACAGCAGGGGGGGAGGAGGGGGGTGCTTACCTTTCCGGCCCGTCTGCTCCCGTCCGGCGCCGGCGGCTACTACCAGCGGGCTCCACGGCCTGTTCCAGGGTGGCGCGCCGGGTGATGTCATCACCCGGCACGCTACTCGAGAGCAGGCCGCGGAGCCCGCTGGTAGTAGCCGTCGGCGCCGGACGGGAGCGGACGGGCCGGGAAGGTAAGCAGGGGGCGCGCGGAGGGGAGGAGGGGGCACCCGGAGGGGAGGAGGGGGCACCCGGAGGGGAGGAGGGGGCCCTTACCTTTCCGGCCCGTCCGCTCCCGTCCGGCACCGGCGGCTACTACCAGCGGGCTCCGCGGCCTGCTCCAGGGTGGCGCGCCGGGTGATCACCCGGCGCGCTACTCGAGAGCAAGCCGCAAAGCCGGCTGGCGGCAGCCGCCGGCGCCAGACGGTAGGGAACGGCCCGGAAAGTTGAGGAGGGGGCGTGCGGAGGGGAGGGGGGATGCTTACCTTTTAGGGACGCCTGTCCGGCGCCGGCGGCTACTACCAGCGGGCTCCGCGGCCTGCTCCAGGGTGGCGCGCCGGGTTATCACCCAGCGCCCTACTCTAGAGCAAGCCGCAAAGCCGGCTGGCAGTAGCCGCTGGCGCCGGACGGGAGCGAACGGCCCTAAAAGGTAAGCAGTGGCGGGGAAGGGGCTTACCCCCCCCGGAGCCGTCTGCTTCTATCCGCGGGCGCCCACGGGCGCCGGCGGATGGAAGCGGACGGCCCCAGGGGGGTTAGGGAGCGCGGGGGAGGGGGCTTACATGCCGGGGCCGTCCACAGCGGACGGCCCCGGGGGGAGGGAGTTAGGCCCCCCCTCACCCACCCGCCGCCATTTTTTCCTCATAGACTTGCATTGCAATGCAAGTCTATGGGGAAAAAAATGGCGGCCGATCCAAAAATTTACAATTTTTGGATCGGGATCGGACTCGATCTGGTCTGGGGGGCCTTCGATTTTGTCCGAACCGATCCATGACAAAATTGGAGGTCCCGATCCGGGTCCCGATCCGATCCGGGGGTGCTGTGCACACCCCTAGTTTTAACTTATAAAGCCTTACACGGCTTGGGACCACAATACCTGATGGAACGCCTTTCCCGACATGAACCTACCCGAACACTACGTTCAACATCTAAGGCCCTCCTCCGAGTGCCTCCTCCGAGGGAGGCTCGGAGGTCAGCAACAAGAGAGTGGGCCTTCTCTGTGGTGGCTCCCCAATTGTGGAACGATCTCCCCGACGAGGCCCGCCTGGCACCAACATTGTTATCTTTTCGGCGCCAGGTCAAGACTTTTTTCTTCTCTCAGGCATTTGGCAATATTTGAGGAGCCTGGGTTTGTTTTGTTTTGCTTTGTTTTTGTAGTTTTTGAAGTGTTGATGTGGTTTTTAAATGTATAGATTGTGTGTATGTTGTATGTTTTTGCTGTTTTAATTTTTGTATATTGTTTTTAATTGTTTTTAATCCTATGTAAACCGCCCAGAGAGCTTCGGCTATGGGGCGGTATACAAATGTAATAAATAAATAAATAAATAAATAAAAGTAAAACTATTGACTTGCTTGCTTCTTCTCCAGTAAAACTATTTGCTTCAGTAGTACTATTTTCTTCTCTCTCCAATAAAACTATTTGTTGCTCAAGGACTGTGAAAAATTTTAAACACAGTACTGCCCAAACCACTTCTACTACTAATTTATTTCTCATGTGTGCACATAGCAAGAAGAACTATCAAGTGGTTTGTGCATGGACCATCCTGGAAGCATGTGAATTCTTTACACTTGACAGCATACACAGGGGATACACATAAATTCCAAAGGCGGCAGAGATATCCCTGGGATTGTGAAATAGCCCTGTGCGACCACAGCATTATTCATTGTACCTGCCCTTACTTTCATTCCCCAGACTTTAAAATTGCCTCATTACTAGACTTGTTGAGCCCGCCCCCTGCCCTGCGCTCCCGCACCTATGCTGCCCTGGGATCCGTCCCCTAACTACGCTCACTCTCTTAATCTGACCATATGGAAAGAAGAACAGGGCTCCTGTATCTTTAACAGTTGTATTGAAAAAAGAATTTCAGCAGGTGTCATTTGTATGCATGCAGCAGCTGGTGAAATTCCCTCTTCATCCCAACAGTTAAAAATGCAGGAACTCTGCCATCTTTTGTATCTGGTCACTCTAGTATAGCTTCTGCAGCATTAAATGTTGTGATGAAGAGGGAATTTCACCAGGTGCTGCATGCGTACCAATGACACCTGCTGAAATTCCCTTTTCTATACAACTGTTAGATACAAGAGCCCAATAATTATAATGATAATAATAATAATTCTGGATCGAGGAGAACAACAATAAATATAAATACAAAGACCATAAAACAGATAAAACATTAAAAACAAATAAAAGTGATACATTATTAAAAACATCTTAAAATTCAACTGGGTAGGCCTGCCGGAAGAGATCAGCCTTGTCCTCCTTTCCATTTGGTCACCCTAGTCACCACTGACAGACAACAAACAACTGTGGTGACATCAGAGCAATGGAAAAAGTCACAGTAAAACGATACTTCGAAAAAGCGCAGTTTCACAGGGAAAAGCCTGATGCGGCTGCAAGTTGGCAGCTGCTTCATACAAACATTGTGACGCAACTGCACAGCCACGACAGGGTATATAGAGTGTATAGATAAGCCGATCTCCAAGAGATTCCTAGAAGTTGCAAGTTTCATGTAAAAGGAGATTCCCCCTAGGTCCTAGGCCCCTTTGGTGCAGAGAGATAAATGAAATACTGCCCAGAAATGCCGCAGATTAGGTATGCTAACATGCCCAATCTGAACGGGATAATTAGCACATCAGATTTGAACAATGTGCAAATTATGGATTTTCATTTGTGGTATGAGCATGGCTTGCTTCTTCAGTGTCTTTTAGGCCACACTCTCAAAATCTCAAGAAACACTGTTCTCTGTAAGCTATCCAGAGCTTCTCAAAATACCACGTGTGACTCACCTCATACTGCAGTTGGAGGCGGGCACGCTCACTGCGCAGGTTGAGGACTTCGCTGGAAAGCTTTTCCGTTTCCTTTAGCAGCTTCCTGATCTGAGGGGAAATGAAAGCGGGGAGAGTGTGAGTCTCCAAACATCTTCCCTGCTTCAGTCCCTCCTTCCATAAAATGGGGTAATGGCCTAGCTCACAGGGTCATTACGGAGGCCTTCATACAAAATTATAATGCATTTTTGGCTACAGTGTTCAAGTTGGACTGTCTCAAACCCTTGCTCAGACATTAAATTCACTGTATGACCATTAACCAGCCATAAACTTTGTTCAGACATACTGGCAGCATTCAGTGGCAATTTGTGGGGTCAAATTATTCGAACAAACCATGGGTTAATTTGGGGGTTGTTTCCTTCACGAACAACCCAAAGTACCCATGTTCACCGTAACAACCTTTGAATGTGACATAGGTTGTTGCTGGAAACCCATGAATTGCTGCCAGATGCAATCTTATGTCCAAACAGACAGACCCATAGTCTCTCAGCCTAAGCTACTATTTTGTGGGATTCTCTCCCCAGTGAGGCCCGCCTGATGCCAACAATGACACCTTTTTGGTACCAGATGAAGGCTTTCCTCTCACCCAGGCATATGATGGTATCTGGTTGGGCATTTTAATATCTTAGCATTAAATGTTTTACCATTCATGTCTTATTAGTTTTTCAAAGTTGTCTTATCAGGCCCTGATAATGTAGTGTTAATTGTTTTTTAGCTGTGTTAAATTGTTCTAAATTTTTGTGCATTAAGAATTTATATTGTTTTTTTATCGTGTTGCATTTTAGGATTTTTATTTTTGTGAGCCGTCAGGAGAGCTTTGGTTATTGGCCAATATAGAGAAAAGAAGAAGAAGAAGAAGAAGAAGAAGAAGAAGAAGAAGAAGAAGAAGAAGAAGAAGGCGACAGTTACATGAGAAAACCCGACTAATTCTACTGAGTTCCTAGGAAGGAGACCAAAACACAGTCTTCTCCAGTCACTGGCTGAGTTCAGACAGGGAATCTTTCCTATGGTTTGGCGTGACGTCTGAATTGACAACAGGAGTTTGCAATTATCCAGCAAGCCAGAATCAGAAACCATGAGGCTCAAAGCAACTTTGTAAACCAAGATTTCTACTAACGATGGTTTGGCATGATATCCGAATTAACAAACCGTAATTATGATGGTTGCTAGACCTAGAGATAGGGGAGCCGCCAAGTGGATGGGAAATGGAAGCAGGCAAGCACCTCTTACTCACGGTTGGCCTGGGGCATATTTTGGAAGCTCTAACCATGGGTTGCGTTCTCAACCATGGTTAGCACAAACCACGGCTTGGTCAGATGTCTGAATAGAGCCACTGAGACTAAGACCTGGGGCTTAACAAGGCATATCAGCCAGGCAGGATCCTACATGCCTCCTCTAGCAATTGCTCATGTTTCTATAGGGTGCCCCATGTCACACTGGGGGAATTCTGAACCTAAAACTGGGATACCTCCAACATGGTGCCTGTGGGCCCCAATGTATCTGCAGCCATCTCTCTTGGCATGCACCAGTCTCCTCCTGATTGTTATTTTATATTTTAAGAATTTTTAAACTATTTTTGTAACTGGGAGGTTGGCATGCCTCAAAATGAAGTGCTTCCATCTAGCGCCATTTTTATTTGGGTGTGTTTTGGCCAGCAATGGCCACCGTGAATGGGCAACCACCCCATGGCAGCCATTTTGTGAGAGCAGCCACGCTAGCTCTCAAATTTCCAATTGTATCCACTGACTCCAAAAGGCTGGGGACCCCTGTACTACAAGTTCTGCGCAGAAGCGCTAGAAGCCTCCTACCTTGCCTTCTTTGTCCTGGCAGGTCTTGGACAGCTCCTCTACCTTCTTATTCAACTTCTCAACCACACTTTCCATCATCTGAGAGGTCCCTCTCAGCTCTTCCACCTCCTCCTCGTGCTCCAGAGCCTCAGCTAGAAGCTCCTGGTTCTTCTGCCTCTCGGAGGCAAGTGCTTCCTTGTGACGGGCCGCCTCTCCGCTGGCTTCCTCAGATTTCTCCTGAAGCGCCGCCAACTCCTCACCCAGGGCTTGAGCCCTGACGGACAGCATGCCGCGGACCTTCTCGTGCTTCCTGAGAGCTTCCTCCTCCTCACAACGCAGCTCGGCCATCTTGGCAGCCAGTCGGTCAAGCAGCTGCTTCAGCTTGGTGACCTCTTTGCCTCTCCCGCCCAGAGAGGTCCAGGCCACCTCCACCGCCTCCTTCAGCTCCTGCAGGCCTTTCTCCACCTCGCTCATCCGCTGCCTGACTTTCAAGTTGTCTCCAGCAGCATCCGAGGCTTCGAAGGAGATGATTTCCTGCCGGGCTTTTTCATCCGCCGTGACAGCATGGAGGCTGTTGTGTTCAGCAAGGAGTGTCCGGTCAGCCTCAAAGGCATGGTTCTCCTCTTCCATCTCCGACACCAGCTGCAAGGCCTCGTTTTGCTTCTTCACCACGTTGTCCAGCTTCCAATGGAGCTCCTTCAAGATGCAGCTGTCGAGGTTCTCGCCCCCCAGGATGCTGGCCTCTTTGGCCATCTTCTTGAGGAAGCTGTCCCTCACCATCACCATCTCTTTCCTCTGGGCCTCCAGGCTCAGGCGCAGCGCCCTCGATTCGTCTTTCTCAGCCGAGAGCTGCTGGGACAAGGAATCCACAGTCTGCTTCAGCTCTTCCACCAGCCCCCCTGTCACCTCCTCCTGAGAAGGCCCGTCTTTTGGAGAACTCAAACTCCGTAACTCATCCTGGAGCTTCTCTCTCTCCCTGCTGAGCTGCGTCAGTTCCTTCACAAGGCTGCCATTGTTCTGTTTGAGATCCCACACCTCCTTCTCGAGGTCAGAGCTTTTCCGATATGGCCGGGCCTTGTTTTCTGCCATGTCAGGCTTTGGCCTGAGTTTAACCTGCCCGACGGAGCCGTCGTAGAGCTGGTTCTTCCCTACCTCATCCTTTTCTGGCTCCTTGAGGACTTTAGAGTTGCCCAGTGGCAGTTTTCCCTCACCCTGGAAGACACCGTTCTCTTCTTCAGGATGCCCGTTGCCATTCACCACGACTCCTGACGAAGGGACCAAGATGGCTTCCCGAAGAGGCCTGGCTTTCTCCAGGAGGGTGGAGTTGACCTGCTCCAGTTTCTCCAGGGCACACTCTAGGCCCGTGACGACCTTCTTCCAAGCAGATACACTCCTCTTGACCGCTCCTGAGGGCACCGCCTGGAACTGGAGCTTGCTCCTGAGTGTCTCCTCCGCCTCCCGCTTCAGGGCCTGGTTTTCAGTCACCACCACAGAGTTCTCCTTCTGCACTCTGGCATATGCCTCCTCCATCTCCGTAAGGAACTGAGACACCTTCTCATAGGCAAATCCGCTCTCATGTTTTCCTGCTTGCTCACACGCTCCCAGCTGCTTTGCCAACAGCCCCCGGAGCTGCTCGTTTTCACCGTCCAGCTCCAGGACTCGAGCCTCTAGTTCCTTCAGCATCCCGTTTTGGGTCTTCTTCTTGGCTTCGTAGACACCAATCACGGCCCTCATGTTCTCCATGTGGCCTTCCATCTCCTGCACCCTCTTTGTGGCACTCACCTTCTCCTCCAGGGCTGCAGCCACTTCAGCCTGAAGGAGCTTCAGCTCCGCTTGTTGCAGTTTCTGTTCCTCCGCCTCCTCTTCACCGGGCCACTGTAGTTTCTTCTCTGCTGTCTTCAGCTCTACAAAGGCCGCTGCATTCTTTGGCTCTTCTTTTTCGACTTCTTGCATTGCCACCATTTTGGGTGGCTCTTTCTCCTGCTCCTCCTCCTGCTGCTTCCTCCTTTTTTTCAGTTCTTGCACTTGTTCTGTCAAAAGGTTGAGGTAATAGTCTTCCTCGGTTGCGTCGCGGCTGTACCGCTGACTCAGCTCCTTCCAGTCCTGGCTTTTGTCTTCTCCCTCTGGAAGGAGCTGGTTGATCTCCTGCACTTGGTCCCATACCCGCTCTTTCATCACTTTGCACCCTTCTGAGAGGGTGCCGCATTCTTTTGTCTTTTGGGCCAGCTGCAGCTCCAGCTGAATGACCTTCATCTTCTCTTCTCGGTATCTGCTCCTCCACTCTTTCAACTCAGGATCCTCCTCCTCCTCCTCATCGTCACTTTGGTCTCCTCCCTCACTCTGGAGGGCCAGGCTACTCACGTCTGTCTCTCTTCCGCTCTCAGATGGGACCTGGAGGCACAGCCAAGCCAAAAAAGGTTAAAAACGTCGGGTCCTGTGTGTTTGCGGGACCCCAGCTTGTCTTCTACAGAATTTAATTTATAATTATTATTTCTAATTATGCACATATATTTGCATACATAAAGTAGCACCTGCAAATTTGTGCAATTCAAATTCCTATGGGCCTGAGCATATCTGCATATCAGTTATGATAGTAGCTGCATACTGGGGCATAGACATCCCCAATGAAAGGTAAACACACACCGATAATCCGCTATTCCAAACATCAACAGTAAAGTCTCTTCTTACCTGTGAGCCAGCCTCTGATGAATGATCGAGTCCTTGCTCTGTGGAAATGGAGAAACAAGGTGTGAGCCAAGGAAACTGAGGAAACCCATATACCTGTCGTGATTCCAAGCCCTCCCACCGAGATGTGAGACAATAAAGAGGTGTCCCGTGCAATCCACACAACCTTTATTCAGTAAATGCACACCTCTTCGCACCTGAAGGGAAGGTGATTGCTAGGAGCTGTCCTCTAAGCTTAATTAGCCTAACAAAGCAAGGAAGTTGCCTCTCAACTAAATGGATGGTTTCCTGCTGTGCCCAACAGGCTTTTACCAGACTCCTCCTCCTTCATGACACAAGGACCGCCTCCCGCTTCCTCTGAACTCCATCCGCTTGACCCTGCAGTGGACTCTGGGATCTGTCAATTCTGATACTCCTTCCCCCTCCGACAAAGACTGAGTTCCCATGGGGTAGGCTGACCATATGAAAAGGAGGACAGGGCTCCTGTATCTTTAACAGTTTCATAGAAAAGGGAATTTTAGCAAGTGTCATTTGTATATATGCAGAACTTGGTGAAATTCCCTCTTCATCACAAAGTTAAAGCTGCAGAAGCCCTGCCCTCTTTTGTACATGGTCAAGAGACAGGGCTCCTGCAGCTTTAACTGTTGTGATGAAAAGGGAATTTCACCAGGTTATGTATGCATACAAACAACACCTGCTGAAATTCCCTGTCCTTTGCAACTGTTAAAGATACAGGATCCCTGTCCTCCTTTTCATATGGTCACCCTACCATGGGGTGGGTGGGAAGGAGGAAGATGATATCTCAGCCTGGGTCTCCTGTTCAATAAGCTCCTGAGAAGATTCCTTGACTCCTGGAGAGTCTTGGAGAATTTCCTCCCCTGCTTCCTGTCTGATGCTTTAGTGGAGTTTGGAAATTCTGTAATAATAATGTATAATCCCATTCCTGTCCTCACCAATGACTGTTGGGATAAACACAGAGGTACAGCTTGTATATTGTGAGGATTAGTGAAATGGCAACTCCCTGTAGGATCCATGCCACTGGATCTACCTGGTACCACTAGTGGAGACAGACAAAAGAAAGTCCTTCTTCACACAGCACATAGTTAAACAATGGAATTCACTCCCATAAGATGAGGTGATGACCCAGCTTTAGGGTGCTTCTTCATTAAGGAAAAGCTCCTGCACTCTTACCAAGGTTTCTTCTTCTGGAGCCTTTCCGCATTTACGACTGGCTCCTTTAAATGGCGACCATGTGATTTTGAATTGAAAATGTCCCCATTTGGCAATGCTATTCTGTTCAATTAAACATCGCCATCTAATGGAGGAATTATAGTGCTACGCTGGGTTTACATATTGGAGACATTGCACAATCATTTTAAATACTGCATTATCTCCGATTTTTTTCAAAGCGAGGTTACCGAGCAAAAGCACGGGAGTCATCCTGGAGGTTGACGGCATCATGTAAAGGTCCTGCAAACTTCTGTGAGTGGACAATCACTAGCGTAGAATAATTGCTCATGTAGAGAAGCTCTTAGCTGGTTTTAAATGAAGCCTCCAGGTTTAGAGGCTGTCTATCTGTGAAAAACAGTTGCTGAAGGATAAAACTCAGGAAAAGGATTCTCCCCTAAGGCCTGTTCAAGGGCTTCCTAAAGCCATCTGGGAAATAGGATGGGGCCCGGCTCTTCTGAGGTTCTCATCAGGACTGTGTCCTCAAGTGAAACACTTTCCTTTTCCCCATAGAAGTGAATGGCAACCATTCACTAACACTAATTCACTAATAAATATAATTAATAAATAACATGGGAGATGATAAACTGAATGAGGCAGATGAGAGAGGAAACAGGGCCATTCCACCAGCCATGCTGAAGACCACCCGTCACGAAAGCCCCTCCTCCTCACCCCCACAAGCTATTCCAGCAGGCCGGACATAGGGAGATGTGGGGTTGGGGGTAGTATGGCCCTTCTACAATCCCTGCTGAAAGACCTAATTTTTTTCCTTCTCCCTCCTCTTGCTTTTCCCTTGTGTGTCATGTCTTTTTAGATTGTAAGACTGTGCAGGCAGGCTGCCCAATTAATCAGGGGCACCTTTTTAATTGTGACTGCAAACTTTATTTTATTTTATTTTAATGAGTAGTATTTTAAGGGTAGAATCCTTTTAATGAATTAGGGTACAATCCTATTGGAGACTGATGGCCATCTTAGGCAGAGCAGGAGGAATGTGGAGGTGATCTTCGCTTCTGTGCTGCCCATTCTGCACTTTTGCTAGACGGGCATTTTGCCCATCTAGCTAGGGCTCTGCAGAGGGGAAGGGAAGGAGGCTGGGGATAGCTAGGGATAGCCTGTATCTCTGCTTCCCCAGTCCCCTCTCTGCCCATGGAACCGCCCTGTTTCAGTCTTCTCCGAGGTTGCTTTTACAACCTCAGAGAGCAGCTGGCACGGTTCACTCTGCACTGACTACAAGAGGAAGGGGAGCCCGGATTCCTGGATCTGAGATCAGAGCACTAACTCTGACCTCGGATCCAAGAATCTGAACTATTCCATGGCCCCCCGGACGCTGGGGGCTATAGGATTGTTCTCTTAGTTGATTAGATTAATTGATTAAAATATTTATAATCAATTTTAAACTTTTTAGGCCCAGGGTATCTTCCCAACCCTGCCACTCCCTTACCTCTCCTCTTCCATTTCTTCATGGCACTCCGGACCAGTCGCCTCAGTGGCCGATTCTTGGCCTGCGTGGCATAGTGGAGGGAGTTGTGGCCCATCCGGTCAGCCAGCACCATGTTGGCTCCATTCTGCAGAAGCAGCTCCACCGACTCGGTGCTGCTACTTTCACAAGCGAGAATAAGAGCAGTCCTGGATGGAGGGGAGGAGAAGGAAGATCCATGGATGCATCCACACGATCACAGCCAAACAGCCAGGGATATTGCTGCTGGGTTATTCAGGAAACCATAAAAAGAACCCCGCTGAGTCAGACCAAAAGGGCCATTCCTCTTTCCGGCATTCACCAGCCAAACACATCTGGATGCCCACAAGCAAGCTATGAAATGAGCCATCTTTTCTTGTTTACCCACAGAATATCATCTCCAAAATTACACTGCCACTGGACTTGGAGGTGCCATTTAGTTATCATGGCCATTGATTGCGCCTCTTCTCCTCCATGACTTTTCACATCCCAGCTTAAAGCTATTTTAGGGTGCAATCCCATGCAGGTTTAGACACAAAAAAGTCCTACAACTCCCAGCATCCCCCCAGCCAGCCATGCAGGCTGGGTCATGTTAGGAATTGTGGGACTATTTTTTTCTGTCTAAACAAAGGATTGTGCCCTAAGATGGATTCCATGAGCTAATTAGGCATTGCACTCATCCCAAATCAATTCCATTCCATTGAATGACCCCAAGTTTTGGTATTAGGAGTGAGCAAGATAAAATCTCTCTGAGCTTTTCTACACAAGGCTGCATCGTGCATCTACTTTCCATTTCATCACAGAATTGAGATCCAAGTACAATATGAAGAGCATTTCCTTTCCTGCTTTTCTGCTACGTCACCTCTAAGTGGCACTGTGGTTTAGCAGAATACCATAAACACACAAGAAGAACTCGCCCTTTCTTTCACTTTCACAATTAAATGTCACATTTTCCCTGTCCTAAAAAAAGAATCAATCTTTCCAAAAGTGCTGGTTAGACACAGAAGCAAAACTGGAGGGTTACAATGTCATCTAAAGAACCTGTAAACAACCCTGTTTAAGGAATGGTAAGTGCACGATAAATGACTCATGTAGAAAAGCTTTGGCAACCTGGTGCCCTCCATATGTGTTACAGTACAGAATTCATCATCCACAGCCAGTGGTATGGTGGATCCAGGGCTTCCAGGAATACAGCCCCAGCACATTTATTAGCAGGGATGTTGACGTCATTTGCCAACACTCAGATTTCCCTCTTCCCTCTGAGCTGAGCTGCCATCCTCACCGTAGCTGGGAGGAAATTAATTTCCCCATCAACAATAAATTGTTCCCTGTCGTCATGCAAAGTATTTTACGATGACTTGGTCTTGGAAATGGGCCATTCAAACCCACCAGCTTTACCAAAGACTTGCTCTTCCAAGTGGAGATGAAAACCGCTAGAACTGTTTTGTTGATATCAATCGAAACAGCAGCCTGTGATTTGGGCCTCTCCTCGAGGGTATGGCTATAGGGACTGTCATGATGAGTGCCTGCACTTCCACATTTAACACTACACCACTGCCATTGACCATGCCAACTGTGGGTGATGGGACCTGTAGTCCAGCACATCTGCAGGGCCGAAGCTGGGGAAGGCTGCCTTCTCTACTTTCTCTCTACCATAAATGTACAAACCTCAGCTAGAACCCCATGGGGTCATCCCATGAAGCTGATGGGTGGGAGATTGTGGACAGATAAGAGGACTTCTTCACACAGCACAGAGTCTGATTATGGAACGCACTACCAAGGATGTAGTGAAGGCCACCAATTTGGATGGCTTTAAAAGGGGGCTAGACAAATTCCTGGAGCAGAATAGCTACTAGTCCTGATGGCTATGTGCTACCTCCAATATCAGAGGCAAGAGGCCTATATACACCAGTCACTGGAGAACATGGGCGGGAGGGTGCTGTTGCACTCATGTCCTGTTTGCAGGTTCCCGGTCGACAGCTGTTTGGCCACTGTGTGAACAGAATGCTGGACTTGACAGACCTTTGGTCTGATCCAGCATCAGGGCTCTTCTGATGTTCTTATGCTGGGGACAAACAGCTGGGCAGAACATTTGCCCTTGAGCCATTTTCATGGGCTTCCTAGAAAATCTGGCTGGCTGCTGTTTCTAACAGGATGCCAAACTTAATGGAAAGGCAGTGTGCTCCAGAGGGCTAGAAAAGGGCTGGGAAGGCCTGTGTTCAAATCCCAGCTCAGTTACGAAGCTCATGGGGTGATTCCGGCCATCACCGTTCCTCAGCCTCACCATGTTGCTGTCGAGAGAAAGAGAGAGAGAGAGAGAGAGAGAGAGAGAGAGAGAGAGAGAGAGAGACTCACTTTCCGTCTTTATCCATGAGGTCCACCTTGGCCCCCCTCTGGAGCAACTGGGAGCAGATGGCTGGCTGGTTCCCCTGAGCAGCCACCATCAGTGGCGTCTGTCCGTTCTGCAGAGAGACATGGAGAGAAAGAAGTTTCAGGCCTGGCTTAGTTGTGGGGTGAAAACAGTGTTGTTGTTTTAAAAAAATCAGGACACCCCACAGCTATTCAATGAAAGGATTCTTAAAACGGCCATTACAAACCACCATAAGCAGTAACGCTTGAACTAACACTTGAACAAATTCCAGTGGAGGCTGGTGGCTCTGATGTCAGTGGTGAATCTGCTCTGGGTTTCATTCAGAACCAGTCAGAACTCTAAAGGAGCTCTCTGAGAGCTCCTTTAAAGTCCTGGCTGGTTCTGAATGAAACCCAGAGTGGATTCACCGCCTCACTGAAAGCACCTTGGAGAGCTCCTTTAGAGTTCTGACGGGTTCTGACTGAAACCTGGACTGGATTCACCACCCCTCTGGCGTCGGAGCCACCAGCCTCCACTGGGTCAAAAAACTCCTTCCCATTTGTCAGGATTCTATCCCTTGTTGGATCCTTATAGCAGGGCTGGTCTGGCCCAGACGCTGGTCCCAGCGTCTGGGCAGCATCTACCCTGCCCCACCTTGATTCTTCTCCAGAGAGCTGGATCCGGCTCTTTTAAACTCCCCATGATGCCTCAAGGCTAGCATCACTCTGAAGCATTGTGGGAAATAGGCCCTGCCGCTTAATGCTACTCAGAGGGCTGCCACCACAGCTAAAAAAAATCCTGTCCCTGGGGCCCATTGGTAGACGAGGGCCCCCACAAGGGGACCTTTTGTTCAGGGGCCCCTCAAAGCTGGCGTGAATAAGCCCTAGTGCTGAACCTGGGAGAAGTCTCTAAGGAAAAGAAATACTGGGAAACCAGCCAGGCCAGCAAGGACACCTCATAATAACAGACCACAGTGGGTCAGGTCAACTGTCAGCATGGCCGGTGTCATGATTCCAAGCCCTCCCACCGAGATGTGAGCCAATAAAAAGGTGTGCTGTGCAATCCACACAACCTTTATTCAGTAAATGTAGACATTTCTTCACACCTGAAGGGAGGGTGGATGCTAGGGGCTGTCCTCTAAGTTTAATCAGATTAACAAATCAAGGCAGTTGCTGATCAACTAAATGGACAGTTTCCTGCCGTGCCCAGCAAGCTTTTACCGGACTCCTCCTCCTTCATGACATAACATCTGTCGTGTGGCTAATCGGCAGACTGCCTCCTGCTTCCTCTCAGCACCACTCACTTGTCTCTGCCGTGGACTCCGGGATCTGTCAATTCCAATGCTCCCTCCCCTCTAACAATAACTGAGTTCCCAGGGGGTGGGAGGATGATCTCTGAGCCTGGGCCTCCTGTTCAATAAGCTCCTGGGAAGATTCCTCCTCGACTCCTGGAGAGTCTTGGAGAATTTCCACCCATGCTTCCCTGGCTCAGCTGGTGTTCTTCTTCAGCTTCCGAGTCAGGTTCAGGATCCACTCCAGGGAGACCGGGCCAGAACCTGACAGTCAGATACTTGCTGGGAATCATTGGGGGGAATGACCGACAAGAGCCCCCTGGACCTGCTCCCCCTGTTCACCACTGCAACCTGCTTGTTCACCCACCTCTCACTCTGGCCTGGAGGGGTGTGTGAGCCAACAAGCCAACATTAGTAGTGAGACAGAGGAGGAGTTGCTGCCACGGCCTGCTTACTCAGTGGCTCTTTGTTTGGCAAGCTAGCAGGTGGTAACAATGCTGAGGAACAAGAGGCACTGCAGCTGGTGACCATGGAGATGATGGAGTAGGCTCACTGAAGGAGGGTGAGGCCCATTGAGGGAGTGACCCCTGGTTAGGTGACAGGTTGAGTCCTTAAAAGAGGAGGTCAGACCTGATTGCTGGCCTGAGCAAGTAGGAGCGCTACCTACTTTAAAAGTAATTAAGAGTGTAATCCTATGTATGTTTAGACAGAAAAAAGCCCTACAGCTCTCAGCATTCGCCAGCCAGCTATGCAGGGGAATGCTTGAGAACTGTAGGACATTTTTCCTCTCTCTAAACAGGCATAGGATTGCACCCTTAATTGCTCCTACTACCTAAAAGGTAGTTTTAAGTAACTACATTTTAGTAATAGTAATTATAAAGACTTTGTGTAACTTTATGCACCTATGTTGAACTACTTAAGTAGTTTCTACTACTTTTCTTCAGGTAGGGTGACTAGATACAAAAGAGGGCAGGGCTCCTGCAGCTTTAACGGTTGTGATGAAGAGGGAATTTCACCAGGTGCTGCATGCATACAAGTGACACCTGCTGAAATTCCCTTTTCTTTGCAACTATTAAAGTTACAAGAGCTCTGTCCTCTTTTCCATAGGGTCACCCTACCCCAAGAGTAATGCAGGCCTCGAATTCCATCCTCCCTTCTTCAGAACGTACCTCCAAAGACACTATGACTTTTAACGCTGACATTTGTTCACAGTGGCATTCTTATTAGTGGGGGATATTGGGCCTGTTCAGACAACGGAGGTTGTGGGTTCTCCATCTCTGGAGGTTTTAAGAAGAGGCTGGACAGACACCTCTCATGGATGGTTGAACTGGTTTTCCTGCACATTGCAGAGGGTTGGACTCTTCCAACTCCACAGTTCTATGATTCGATGATTTGATTAACACTCTAAGCCATGGTTAGGACGCTAACCCTTTTGCAGCAAATGGTTAGTGAGTGTGTTTAAACTGTGGTCATGTAGCCACCATGGTTAGGAATAGTTCACACAACATGCTAAACCATAATGGTTAGGGTTAGGGTTACATTGTCGTGTGACCCATTCCTAACCATGGTGGCGACATAATCACGGTTTAAACACAGTCACTAACCATTTTCTGCAAAAGGGTTAACAGCCTAATCATGGCTTAGCGTGTTGTCTGAACAGGCCCAATGTAGCACACTCTTATTTGTAACCAAAGCTGGCATTTTATATCAAAACCTTTCACATTTTAAAATCTGTTTCTATATGTATATGTATATGTTTAAAAAGTTCAAAAGGTGTTATTGTTATGCATGCAGCACTTTGTGAAATTCCCTGCCTATAGTGACTAGATACAAAAGGGGTCAGGGCTCCTGCAGCTTTTGTGAAGAAGAGGGGATTTCACCAGGTGCTGCAGGCATACAAAGGACACCTGCTGAAATTCTGTACAACTGTGAAAGATACAGGAGCGCTGTCCTCCTTTCCATAGGGTCACCCTACGTTACACCTACCCCCCTCGCCAGGTTGAAAATGAAAACACTAAGGGTGGAATCTTAGGCATGTTTAGCCAATTCCCAGCATGCCCCAGTCAACCACAACTCTATTTTGGCTTGTAATGGGGGGGATAATCCCTTTCTAACCATGTTTCCACACGCCCAGCAAACCCCGGCAAAAAGACGTACGTTGTCCATGACATCCAAGAAGGCCTCTTGGTCACACAGGAGCAACACACTGGACGCGCACCCAGAGGAGGCTGTTGGGGGATGAAAAGGGTTTGCAACATATTCATAATCATCAATATATCTGTACAGCAGCTCTCTTCCTGACCACCTGCCACTCACCACACTTAGTATACAATACACAACTTACTCTGTAGTAAATTTGCACTTCAGGCCGCTGCTGTGGGTTTCACCCTCAGACTTTATGGGTGCAATCCTATGCAAGTTTAGCTGTAGGACATTTTTCTTTCTACACATGCATAGGATTGCGCCGTAAGGATGCTTCCAGACTAGGTTTGTTTTTTATCATCCAATTATCGGGATTTTACAGAGGGTTCCAGATGTTGCTGATCCAATATTTTCCCACAGGTATTGCCATCTTTTTTTCTTTCCACAAAAGAGCCAAGCAGTAAAAGACAGAATGGGTTCAGACAACACGATAACCAACGGTGGTTTAAATAGTCGATGGTTGGTTATTTAACCCACTGTGGGTTACTGTTTTGTGTGTTGGGAGCTTTTTAACCAACAGCTGGTTATTTGGCCAAAATAACCCACACAAAGAACCAACGCTGTGCAGAGTTGGCTATTTGAACCACCGTTGGTTATTGTGTTGTGGGGAGGACACCACTGGTTATTTTGTCAGCCACAGAGTCGCAAGGCAAGAGTGGTCAAAGCTGCAGCAGTTGGCAGGATAGATTTTCAGCAGCAATGGCTGATGGGGAGGACTGAAGAGGGGAGAGAGGGCGGGGGGATGAGTGAGTCAACTCAGCGTGGACTAATAGTCAACTCAACGCTGATCCTAATCCACACCATGGTTGATTATCATCGTGTCGTGTGGGGAGCACCCCCTAGATAAACAACTGTTGAGTTAATTATTACCCCACTGTTGACTATCGTGTTGTCTGAATGCAGGCAATAGCTGCACATTGTCTTTTGCCTGGTAGTGCTAGGAACTGTCCATCTGGAAGCACCTTAAGACACCCTGATACATACTCTGTTTTTTTGATTAAAGAAAACTAGGATGTATTTCTCTAAATTTGTATTTATTCAGAAGCAACAAACAAATAAACAAAACAATCTCACAGTACAGATCCTTTCAGAGGAAGGTTTTATTATGCAATTGCACTGCCCCATGGGTGGGATTGTACTGAGGGTCCAGATGTCATTGTCTTCGATTTGTAACCCTCCTGAATTTTCCCATCTGTTCTTCTATCTTTTTTCTTACCAGAAAATAAAATCTGTTAAGGGGGAAGAAAAGACAGAATAACTGCTCAAAGCCTTTAGATCGTTAGCAACAGGGAGCCCCTGTCTGGAAGCATCCAAAGACAGTTCAGATTGCTGGATTAAGGCTCAAGAGGAGATCAATGTCATCTGCTCCTTTTGTCTAGCAGTTGGGCATCTCCTGCACAGTATGTTTGCAAGACCTTAGAGCTGAGCTATCCGCTCATATGTCTTGAAATTTCTTGAAAATAACTTTGTTTTTAGAGAAGCCGAGTCCTGGCAGACATGGATCAGTAAAACCCATTAAGAGTCAAGAGTTTTAGGCAAAAATGCTTCACTAACACAACTGTGCAAGTTAAGACCTGGGCTGCGTCACAAAAGGAAAAAATGCTTGCAAAAGGCCTGAGTTGTGCTGTGAGCTGTTTTGTTTTCAAAGCAGCCTCACAACAGGGAGGCTCTCATTCTAACTAGGATCTTACTTTCCCATTTGACTTTGGATTCAAATCCTATCCAAAATGGTGGTCAGCAGGTGGTCATTTTTAGGACTCACCAGCCCAGTGCAGAGGCGTGCGATTCTCCCCATCCACGCTGTCTTCATTAGCTCCATGCTGCAGGGAAACAGTTTGGCATTTATTCATATAAACTGTTACATCCTGACAGGGTTGCCACATCAAAAACACAACAACAAGCCAGCAGCAGTAGAAGCCAATGGAGTAAAATGCTTGCTAATTTTAAGTTAGTCACCTAGAATTAAAATAACCCCAGAAAGCTGTAAAAAGGCTGAAAAGGCATGAGTCAAATTTTGGCATTTGTCCAGGGGAAAGTGGGGGAGTCTATGTGTTTGTTGTATGGACTTGGCACTAGGAACTATATAAAGAAACTCCATCCTAACATCCATTTTCTCAGTCCCAAATAAAGTATTTCTACAGAAAACCCATCTTCCTCTCTGGATTTGGGATGGTCCCATTTGCACGGCTGTATTTTCTGCATTACCAACCTCTAATTTTGTATCAGATGCTCCTGATTTTTTTCATGCATCTACAATTCGTGCACAGCTGCGCTGCATCATGGGTGTTGTAGTTTTATTGTCACATATATAGTAGTCTCGTAAGTATAAGAACATAAGGACAGACATGCTGGATCAGACTATCTAGTCCAGCACTCTGTTCACAGTGACCAACCAGCTGTCGGCCAGGGACCAACAAAACAGGACACGGTGCAACAGCACCCTCCCACCTATATTCCCCATCAACAGGTGCACATCGGCTTACTGCCTCTGACACCAGAGGCAGCACATAGCCATCAGGGTTAGTAACCATTGATATCCTTTTCCTCCAGGAATTTATCTAACCCCCTTTTAAAGACATCCAAATTGAAAGAACTGGGCATTTTTAGCCTGGAGAAGAGAAGATTGAGGGAGACATGATAGCACTCTTCAAATCCTTGAAAGGTTGTCACACAGAGGAGGGCCAGGATCTCTTCTTGATCAACCCAGAATGCAGGACCGAAATCATGGGGTCAAGTTACAGGAAGCCAGATTCCGGCTGGACATCAGGAAAAACTTCCTGACTGTTAGAGCAATACGACAATGGAACCCATGACCTAGGGAGGTGGTGGGCTACATTAGAGGCATTCAAGAGGCTAAGATTCTATGATTCTATGGTGGCAAACACTACATCTTGTGGTAGTGATTTTCATAGTTTAACTCTGCACTGTGTGAAGAAATACTTCCTTTTATCTGTCCTGTATCTCCCACCAATCAGCTTCATGGGATGATCCCATTGGGTTCTAGTATAATGGGTGTATCTTACAAGATGGAGAACATCAGAAGAGCCCTACTGGTTCAGACCAAGGGTTCGTCTAGTCCAGTGTTCTGTCCACACAGTGGCCAAACAGCTGTTGACCAGGAACCCACAAGCAGTACATGATTGCAACCACACCCTCCCGCCCACGGTCCCCAGCAACTGGTGTACATAGGCTTATTGCCTCTGATGCCTGTGGTAGCAAAGAGCCATCAGGACCAGTAGCCATTGAGGAGAGATGTCACAGACTGGTGACATCAAGGCATCCGCCTATTTTTAGATAGTCGTGCAAAATATTTTTTCTGTGGATGGTCATGGCTACAGGGTAAGGAGTCCATTCGAATCCAAGACTCTAGCACCACAGGGACACTGCCGTGTCGGTGGTGATGTAAAATATTGCCTCCTGGTCAGAATTTGGGGCTGTGGCTCAGTGGCAGAGCATCCGCTTGGCATGCGGGAGGCCCCCGGTTCAATCCTCAGCATCTCCAGGTAGGGTGAGGAAAGAATCCTGCCTGATTCCCCAGAGAGCCTCAGCTGCTGCCAATCCATGTCGACAATACTGGGCTAGATGGACAAATGGTCTGACCCAGTATAAGACAGCTTCTTATGTTCAGCCTTGTATTTAGAACCATGAGGACTAGAATCTTTATTTTTAGGGAAAGGGCCATTTCTGCCGGTCAGAGTTGGCAATACTGGGCTAGATGGATGAAGGGTCTAAGTCAGTAGAAGGCAGCTTCCCATGGTTCTAAGCTTCCACCATACTTAGAAACAACGAGAAGTGTGCCTCTGTTCCCTCTTAAGGGGCAATCCTATGCAGGTTTAGATAAAAATATCTAGGGTGACTAGATAAAATCCAGGTCAGGGCTCATGTAACTTTAACAGTTGTAGAGAAAAGGGAATTTCAGCCAGTGTCATTTGTATGCAATTAGTTCCTGGTGATATTCCTTCTTCATCACAACAGTTAAAGTTGCAGGGGCCCTGCCTTCTTTTGTATATGGTCACTCTAGTATAGTGCCTGCAACTTTAACTGTTATGATGAAGAGGGAATTTCACCAGGAACTAATTGCATACAAATGACACTGGCTGAAATTCCCTTTTCTCTACAACTGTTAAAGTTACATGAGCCCTGACCTGGATTTTATCTGGTCAGCCTAAAAATATCCCTACAACTTCCAACATGGCTGGCTGGGAATTGTAGGACTTTTTTCTGCTGGAGTGATCAACTGTCGGGATTTCCCCAGATTTGTCTGGGTTTTTGTTCTATCCTGGGTGTCAGGCAGGGTTTTCTGAAATTTTCTACAATGTCTGGGAATGACATGCTTTCCCCTTTAAGGCCGCCATTAGCATGGTGGGATTGAATGATGCGCTTTCCGGAGGTGCATCGTTCCTCCACACTGCTCCAATTGAGGCCTAAAAGGGGAAAGCATGTCATTCCTGGACATTATAGAAAAGGCCCCGATTGGAGCAGGGGGAGGAATGAAGTAATTTCCAAGGCCTCTGGAAAGCACGCCATTCCCCCTGCCACACTAATAGCAGTTGCCATTAGTGTGGTGGGGGAATGATACACTTTCCAGAGTCCCTGGAAAACACGCTTTCACACCTCTCCACACTGGATGGCCTCTTTTTTGGTTTCCCAATATGGTCCCCCTAGGCCTAGGAAAAACCAGGATATGTCAGGATTTTTGGCAACAAATCCGGGAAGGGGGAGAAATTATGAAATTTGAAGAAAAATCCAGATTTTCCCCATCCTTCCCCCCCCCCCCCCATCCAAACGGAAGATTTACTTTATAGTCAATGGGAATTAACAAAAATGATTACAGCTGACATCATTAAATATAAAGAGATGAAATTTGACAACATTATAGTCCTTAGGTAGGGCTTTAGCCATGCCAAATTTGAAGCAGATCCGTTCATCCATTGATTTTTAGGATTTTTTAAAAAAGTTTGAGGTTTTAAAAAAGATTTTTTTTAAAAAAAATGTCATTTTTAAAGAAAAAGAGATGAAATTTGGCACTTTCGTCTCTATTACGTAGGGCTTTAGCCATGCCAAGTTTGAGCAGTTCCCTTCATCCATTAATTTTTAGGATTTTTTAAAAAATTGAGGTTTTATTTTTTTAAAACAACAAACACTGAAGCCGTACCCTTCAAACTCAGGTTGTCAAACCTCCTCTTTGGGGTCTTGCACCTTGAGCAGTGTCAGCCCTTGGCATCAAGGGGATCTTGAGTTTTTAGCTAAGAAGTGCTGGGCGAGCATGGCACCTTTCCTGCTGCAGATTTGGTGGGCAGTAAGGCACCTGGAACTCAGCAGAGGCGAGGCGTCCACAGATCAAAATGTGGGAAAGGAGAGGTCAGTCAAAGCAGCCACATGTGTGTGCAGGAAGTAGACAGGAGGTCAAAGACTGGGTGTGAAAGTGGTCCCAACGCACAAGCCTTGAGAAGCTAATGCATATAAGTGAGAAGTGTGACCCACAACACCCACCCTAATGTTAGAGTAGAGAAACTTGTGACAATCATACACAAGTTTTTTTAAAAATGAACTTTAAAAATAAAACTTTAAACTTTAAAAATAAAAACAGACAGCCGGCCGCAAGCCCTGTTAAGCAGTAGCTTGCAGAGGAGTGAGGATGCAATCAGAAAAGATATTTGAGGGAAGGGGAGAATGTATCACACAGAGTATAGCAACAAAGTACAGCAAAAGCTACAAAAATAGGAGTGAGTGGAGTTAATTTCAGATACCTTGGATGTCTCGCTTGTTATTTCAGTGATGTTAACATTAAGATGTTATGTAGAACAGATTTGTCTTAATTGTGTGCTGTAAAATCAGACATGTGACCAAAGCTATGTTCAGCTGGGCACACCCCCTTGGTGCTGGACATGTCCCCTGGGGTGGACATGTTAGTGGGGACGCTCCCTTGGGGGCCATCCATGTTGACCTCCTTTTTGGTTTCCAAAATATGGTCACCATACCTAGTCTAAATTTATCATAGGATTGCACCCTTCATCAGCAAGCCTGTTCTTCCCAGTCTCAGAGGGATGTTTTTGGGAGGCATCATTGCCACGCACAGGGGAAGCTGGGCCTCTTCGCCTTGGGCTCTGGCACCGAGGTGAGAGAAAGAAGCCGCGGAGCCAGAATGTCTTTGTTTCCCTCATCTTCACAACACACCCTTTGCTCTCGCCATGTTCGCTCTCAGCCCTGGGTTTCATATCCCACCCTGCTTTTCATATTCCCAGCCAACGCTGTGTTGAAACTGCCTCCCGGCTATGTCTTGCAACATCACCAGGAAAACGATTTCACCCCAGAGCTTGTGTCATGCAAGGGGAGCAGGCTGTGGGGTTTCCAGATGAATGACAATTAGGATACTTATTATTGAGTATATATTTCCGTATTTCTTTATTACACTTCTCTACTGCCCAATAGCCAACACTCTCCAGGCGCACAGAGCACCCTCAGCTGCAGGTGTAAACGTGTCCATCCTTCATCCTATTCGTAGCACCTATTAGACCGTCACTTTCCCAACTTTAGTCCTTATTATGAGTTCATGTTGGAACAACCTTTCCAAAACTGGTACTGTTCAGAAGTGTTGGAGGACGCCAGGGGCTCATCCACACCGGGTTTTCACTCTGGTTCTGCTCTGCCACCAAGTCGATTGTGCAGATGACATACGCTCCTCCCCGTAGCCAATGTGGCGTTTCTTGACCTGAATCCCAGGATTTTTTTTAAAAAAACTCTATTTGGGTTGGGCTTTCAGTGAAGTTTGGGAGCCCCTGTGACACCAGCAGGTTTCAGCGAGGGGTGGTGAAAGTGGCCACTGATTTACAGAGGGGAAAATTTGCATAGGGCAGGGGCTTATGTCTACCCAGAAGAAACTCATTGCCTTGGAGATGGGTGTCTGCTGCTTGCCCCTGTGCATTAGGGTGACCATATTTTGGAAACCAAAAAGGAGGTCAACATGGCTGGCCCCCAAGGGGGCGTCCCCAACAACATGTCCGCCCCAGGGGGCATGTCCGGCACCAAGGGGGTGTGCCCACCTGAACACAGCCTTGGTCACATGTCAGATTTTACAGCACACAATTAAGACAAATCTGTTCTACATAACATCTTAAAGTTAAAATCACTGAAATAACAAGTGAGATATCCAATGCATCTGAAATTAACTTCACTCATTCCTACTTTTGTAGCTTTTGCTGTACTTTGTTGCTATACTCTGTGTGATACATCCTCCCCTTCCCTCAAATATCTTATCTTTAAACAATGATGTTTTTTAAAACATTAATAATTTTAACACCTCAATTTTTTAAAGAAAATCCTAAAAATCAATGGATGAACGGCTCTGCTTCAAACTTGGCTCGGCTAAAGCCCTACATAGGAGCTATCAAATTGCTAAGACCCCCTCTAGATGGATTCCGTTTGACGCCTGGTTAGCCGAATATGCGCATAATCGCAGAAGCACATTTACGCCTAATACCTCTGCACAAGAGGCGGCGAAGCGCATTAAGGGATGACCAAAATGCGCTTTACAAGTAGTTAATGCGCATAAGCGCTTGTTCACATAGTCAAAATGCGCTTTAACGGCCAGAGCAAAATAAAACTCACCGTTTAACGCGCATTCGATAATGCGCATAATCGGAGAGATAACGCGCCTCTACGCCCGATTTGTGCTCCGTTCTTGTAGAGGTAAATTTTTTTAAGCGCCTTGAAAGAGCTTTAAACCTCTCTTGTAGAGGCAGCCTAAGTTACATCTCTTTGTCTTTAAAAATGATGGTTTTAAAAAAAAATAGTTAAAACTACAAACCTTTAAAAAAATCCTAAAAATCAACGGATGAACATCTGCTTCAAATTGGCATGGCTAAAGCCCTACATAAGGGCTATCATGTCGCCAAGTTTCAGCGCTTTATCTTTAAAATTGACAGAGCTGTAAGCATTTTTGTTAATTCTCATTGACTATGAAGTAGAGCTGCCTTTTGGGTGGGGGGAGGATGGGAAAAATCTGGATTTTTTCTTCAAATTTCATAATTCCCACCCCCCGCCCCCAGATTTGTTGCCAAAAATCTTGACATGTCCTGGTTTTCCCTGGCATATGCTCACTATACTACTCCGTATTCACATAAATGTTTAGGGGCCCAGACCTACATGAGACAAATCTGCATAAGACTTGCATATCCTAATTTATATTTATGCATGCAAATTTTTAAAAGAAATTACTAGGATTTATTGCAGGTTCACAGTAATTTCTCGTCCACATCTATGCAAATGCAACAAATTCTTCCTTTCATTCGCACCCCAGTCCAGATTATCCCAAAACAGCAATTCCTTTTTGATTACAATTCATTTGCGACAGTGTGAGAAAAATGCAAGAAAGAGAGGTGCTGGGAGGTTTTTCTCATGGGCAGTTCACACACAGTCCCCTAAAAATGGCAACATTTGCCCCAAAAGCAGATTCCAAAACTTCTGCAGAGTGAGAATACAAAAGCACCCCATGTTGGGGGGGGGTTATTGCTGTGGGGAGGAGGGGGCTTAAACTCCATTGAAAATTGCTCCCTGCATGGCTATTAAGCTAAGAACATGTTGGCATCCATAGACACTAAGGGCTCTGGGAAATAAACTTGGGGACAGGATCCCACACGTCTGGGCCCTGGTATTGCTGTGGTGTGTGTGTGTGGGGGGGGGGTGAGGATAAACACAGTCATAAAAGGGAAGGCTCCTCTTCTCCCAGAACCATTCCATTTGGCTACATCACAGGGAAGCGTGAAATGACAAACAGCCTCTCCAGCCTGGACCTGTCTGCCTTACTACAAGGCTGGCTCCGATTGAATTGTAAGTCTGAGGACACGGGCCTATGTTTTAAAAAAGTAATACACCTAGGGGGTGTCTTCATGGTGCTGGGTTAGCGCCACTCTGCCTCTAAACCCCGCACTATCTTTGGTGAGCGATGGCGGAAAATTGTCCTAACAAGGGGAGGAAGGGCAGGCTTTGTGGCAGCCACTAGGTTCACCAGGCCCGCCCTCTCCTCCTCCTCCCGTGGCTTCCGGTGACCAATAGGAGATCACTTTCTGCCCGGGAACACCCCTGGAGCGGCTGCGAGCGAGAACAGACCAGTGGAAGAGCCAGGCTGACCTCACCCTGGCTGGAAAAGTCGGGGTAAATCCCCAACTTCTCAGCTGCGCATCTTTGCCTCTTTGTGCTGGGGTGTTTTCGCATCTGTGGCAGCATCATCTAACCAATGCAGCATGGATTCGGTGTCACCCCAGGGCAAAGACGATGTCAAGACAGCCGGCGTGGCTAGACATACATGAGTAGATTGTAGCCTGCAGCCTGCTAGTTGTATACTTGTCTGTGTTTTTTAACGAACTGGTTAAAGAGTGATTGATTTGATACACTTGTGCTTGTTATTGGAATTGAAGTAGACTGATACCTTCTAGGCACACAAAGAATTCCGTAAACCATTTTCCTAGCACGATATCCCACTTTTTACTCCTCATTACCAGAGCAGATGTCATTACATGCTCCACAAGGTATAAATGTGCAAGAGGGATATAGCATCAGTATGATGGGATGGGATTGATATGACACGAAGGCCTTAGAAAACATTTGGTGATTTATGAACAGGAATAAAATGGTAGGTACGGAAATCAAAAAGAAGAAAATCGAATCCTGGTCAACTCGTGACCATTTGCGGCACTATCCTATACATGTCTACTCAGAGGGCATGTCTACACCAGCCAGTTATCCTGGGGTCAGATCGAGGTCTCCCCTGTGCATCCAAATCACGGGGTCAACTGGGGCCGACCTCTCTGTTGTCCCAGGATAACTGAGACTATGGTTTTCCCGATTTTCACATCCCCGCACTTCCACAATGCAGGAAAAAACACTCCCTGCCAAGAACGTCCCTCTTTACTTCCGGGACGATGTGCTGGCATTTAGACGCAGGGAGATGATCCCGGAAGCAGGTAAGCTCAGGATCCTCCCCAGGGCCCGGAAGGTCTCAAGGTGTAGATGAGGCCAGTATTAAGTCTCATTCAGTTCGATAGGGCTGAGTCCCAGGTAAATGTGTACATAAAGTTGCCACCTTAAATGTGTTATTTTATTGCATAAGCTAAGACATGGGGTGGAAAAAACAAAACTTATATTCGGCTAGAGCTCAAAAATGTATCTTCACCTAGACATTATGGCCAACAGAGCTTTTGAATGGCCAAGCTGGATGGGCACTTTGCACACCCTCAGATGCAATCTTTTCTTTCTACCTCTCATGTTCCAGGGTTGAACCACTGCCACTAAAATTTATCCCATGGCTGAACTAAACCTGGCTGTGCCTGATAGAAAGGAAAGCTTAGGGGTGTTTTTTTTTTACCTGCAGTAGGACCTTCACACACTGAGGTTGGCAAGCGATGGTAGCCAGATGCAAAGCTGTGCTGCCTAGAAAGTCAGGAAAAAGAGGAGGAAATCAAAATATGTCACATAATGTAGAAAAAGAGAGGGGCAGGTCTTTCTCCTGGAGGCGGGAACATTTTTGAGAAACAAGCTGGTCACTCTCTCCTGGATATCTCAAATGTGTGAGAAAGCCTCTTGATGTCTAATTATGGGTTTGAGTAGAATCTGCTAGCATGAAACTCGTCAAAATAAGAATCTCAGCTGCTTCCGTTTGACACCAAGTTTCTAGTCCTCATTGGAAACTTGCAGGCAACAGCAGGAGCAAGGGTGGAGACCCTCTTTCAGCCCAAGGCCAAACTGAATTTTGGAGAAGCCATCGGAGGCCACATTCCAGGGGTGGGCAGAGCTAAAGGCAAGGGGCAGGGCCAACATCAAAAGGGAAGATGCCGCTCATGCCAAAAAATCCAGCATATTTTAGTTTATCGCTCTTCCTGTTGGTAATGAAGCTTTAGGAGAGGTGTCTCAAGCTTCTAGAATGGGGGGGGGGAACCACAAGAGCTGGAGAAAGGGGGTGGAGTCAGGCAAAAGGGGCATGGCCTTCTGGGGAAATTCCAGAGGGCAGGAATGGGACTCCAAGAGGTCTAGATTTGACCCCCCCAGGCCTGAGATTTCCCCATCCCGAACTAGTGGTTTGGCCAGGCCTGCGAGCTTGTGTCCCACCAAGCTGAAAATGGCTAAACAACCATGAAGGGCAAACTCCCCTTCCCCCAAGGGACTTTATAAATGTCTTATTTTTGCTGACTTCCCAGGGATGTAAAAAAAGGAGGGTTTGCAAGGCACCATTTGTGGGAGGGGTGCTGCCTGGCATTTGGTGGGTTCCAAGTTGTGGTGAGCTTCCAGACACTCTTCATGGGCAGCCCCATGTATGGAGTGACCCTATGGAAAGGAGGACCAAGCTCTTGTATCTTTAACAGTTGTATAGAGAAGGGAATTTCAACAGGTGTCCTTTGTAGGCATGCAGCACCTGGTGAAATCCCCTCTTCATCCCAACAGTTCAAGCTGCAGGAGCCCTGCCCTCTTTTACATCTGGTCATTCTAGTATAGCTCCTGCAGCTTTCACTGTTACGGTGAAGAGGGAATTTCACCAGGTGCTGCATGCATACAAATGTCACCTGCGAAATTCCCTTTTCTATGCAACTGTTAAAAATACGGGAGCCCTGTCCTCCTTTCATATGGTCACCCTACCCACGTAGAGCGTATTGCAGTAGTCTGAATGTGATGGAATCAAGGCATGGATGACTGTTGCCAAGTCATACCGACCCAGGAAGGGCCACAGCTGATGCACCAAGTCACACACCTTGCCACCGCTGCCGCCTGAAGCTCCAGGGTCAGCGTAGGATCAAGCTATGGACTTGATCCTTCCAGGGGAGCACAGTCCCTTCTAGAATAGGTTGAATCCCGATCCCCGAGTCTTTGATCTCCCGGTTCATTGCTTCCCTGCCCCACTGCCCCAATGTCTCTTGTTCTTCACCATCCCTCCCACCCACCTAAAGTCTTTCCTGTCCCTCCTCCATCTGTCACGTATTTTCCCCTAGCCAGACTGCCCTTTTGCTTTCCTCACAGAGGCTGCAATGCTTGCCAACATGCTATGGACTGCCACGTGCTCCCAGCCTTCATTGAGAATGTTGGGAACATGACATCACAGTAGCTCAGCCAATGGCAAAAGGCAGCAGCCAAACACTAGCCTATCAGCTAGCTGCAGCTTAGAAACATATCAGTGATCTTTTTTCGCTTGATGTACCATTCCTGTTGGCTGGGGTGGGGGAGTCTAAATTGTTTGAAAAACTGGAAACAAAATAATGTTGGCAGAACCCAGCAGATAAATTCCAAAACACACCACTGAATTTCCTAGGACTGAACTTGAGTGGAAGGGTATTGTGTGTGTGGGGGGGGGGGGGGGGGGAGGCAGAATCTCTCACCCCCCTTCTCATGCCCCTGTCTTTACCTACCATCATCATTTTTATCATTAACTTCTGTCCCATGAATGAGCAGGATGGTCAGGCATTCTGTGAGTCCCTTGGAAGCTGCCAAATGGAACCTTCAAGAAAGAGAGAAAAGCAGAATGTTTATCTTTTCCCCCTTCAAAATAAGTTTTTATTCAGGACAAAGGAGAAACAAAAATCCTGAACTCGGTACTTGGCCATTCTCCATCCACCACACCCATCCAACATCAAGTTCAGTTAGTTGTAGAACAAAACTAATGACCACGAGTAGCGCATCCAGCTTATAATATATATATTTAAAATAATTCTAAAATTTCAAATGTTATAGCTTTGAACTTTTAAAACATATACAGATAGAAACAGATTTTAAAATGTGAAACATTTCAGTATAAAACACCAGCTTTGGTCACAAACAAGAGCGTGCAACATTGGGCCTGTTCAGACAACACAGTAAGCCATGATTAAGCTGTTAACCCTTTTGCAGCAAATGGTTAGTGATGGTGTTTAAACAGTGATTATGTAGCCACCATAATTAGGAATGGTTCACATGACACGCTAAGTCATGGTTCACATCATGACACGCTACGCCGTAATGCTTAGCATTTGAGCTACACATTATGGGTAAGCGTGTTGTGTGAACCATTGCTAACCATGGTGGCTACATAACCATGGTTTAAACACGCTTACTAACCATTTGCTGCAAAAGGGTTAGCGGCCTAACCATGACTTAGAGTGTTAATCGAATCATAGAATCATAGAACTGTGAAGTTGGAAGGGACCACAAGGATCATCTAGTCCAACCCTCTGCAATGCGCAGGAAAACCAGTTCAACCATCCATGAGAGGTGTCTGTCCAGCCTCTTCTTAAAACCTCCAGAGATGGAGAACCCACAACCTCCGTTGTCTGAACAGGTCCAATATCCCCCACTAATAAGAATGCCACTGTGAACAAATGTCAGCGTTAAAAGTCATAGTGTCTTTGGAGGTACGTTCTGAAGAAGGGAGGATGGAATTCGAGGCCTGCATTACTCTTGGGGTACGGTGACCCTATGGAAAAGAGGACAGGGCTCTTGTAACTTTAATAGTTGCAAAGAAAAGGGAATGTCACTTGTATGCATGCAGCACCTGGTGAAATTCCCTCTTCATCACAACAGTTACAGCTGCAGGAGCCCTGCCCTCTTTTGAATCTGGTCATAATAGGCAAAGCTCCTGCAGCTTTTACTGTTGTGACGAAGAGGGAATTTCTCCAGGTGCTGCATGCATAACAATGACACCTGTTGAAATTCCCTCTTTAATATCACTGTTAAAGGAGCCCTGTCGTCCTTTCCATATAGTCACCCTGTCCTGGGGCAACTGCAATGATCATATGACACAGGGGTGGGGAACCATTTTTCACCCATGGGCCGAATTCCATTTCAGCAAACCTATGGGCCGCATAACTGTGGTTGGTGGTGCCAGGGGCAAAACGTCAGGCCTCCAAACCCCAAATATCAGCATACTGCCAGGAACTACATCTTAGCAAATGGTTCTACCCTTAAAGCCAGCCTTAAAACAGCAGAAACACTAGCTCCTGTTTTAAAGTGAGAAGAAGGGCCTGGATTTGTAAATACTTACATTAAAAATAGTTTAACTTTTTTAAAAACAGTGCTTCGTTTATTGGGCTGGCTTTTTAATTGATGCAATGATTTTGGACCCCACAGTCTTATGTATGATTACTCAGAAGTAAGTCCGATTGTGTTGAGACATACTTCACCAAAAAACAGGAGAAAAGAGGGTACCGCTTTGCATAAAATTTGCATATGCCAATTGAGATAGAGAGACAGAGATGCACATTTAGAAATAGTTATTACCATTTAAACTGAAAAACAAAAACAGAAGTAGAGATCAACTAGTCATTGTTTATGTATCTCCAGCTTAATTAATATGAAGGCAGCCTAGTTGATCTCTATTTGAGTTTTCCATCAACCAAGGAGCCTGTCTGGCTCACTCTGGATGGAGACAGTATTGAGCTAACAGCTGGATTTTATATTTATAGAAATGGAAGATCAATAAATGTTTCCAACGTTCTTGTTACCAGTGGCTTTAGGAGCACTGAAAACTGAAACTTTGCACATTTTGGTGATCTTTCAGTTGGCCCTAATAAAAGTAATATACTCTATGGATTTTGGATTCCCCCCCCCCTTTGTTTCTTGTATACCAAGATGGCGCTTGTTTGGTAAGCAAGGGGGATTATGGGACAGGAAAAACTTACGTACGCAGATTGTCCCAAGGCATTGAGCTTGGTGGGCCGTGCGGTCTTCTTAGAAGCAAGGATGGAAACTCTCCCCACATCCCCTTTCTCCACGGCATCGAAAAGCTTCTGGTCATATTTGTTCCAGCTCTCGACCTGGGTGGTGAGAGAGAGAAGAGAACGTTCATGATAGTTAGTTACAAGGCGTGATTCCATGGACGCCATGTTGGCTCGCACTATGGGAGGGGACAATCACATAGGTAGCAGGGAGACCTTTCCGCGTCCCTCACAATGCTTCCTCAACCACCAATGGTAGTGAGAAAACTTCTCGCTCTTCTCATTCTACTTCCTCCACTACAATGCTCTGCTTCCTCATTCGGTGGCCATCAAGACACAACAGAGAAGGAGGAGAGCACTTCTTCCATCCCCTCCTTGCCACGTAATCTCTAACTTGCCTTGGCCAATTGCCCAGGAAAGAGAGTTCAGTGTACTACAGATGCTGTCTGGCACTCTACAATAATAGAACCGTGCCCCTTCAACCCTGACTTAGTAGTTCTATGTTTGGATACTCATCTCATACCCAGCATCAAATCAGGACCTTACAGAATCAGGAGATACTACTGGCCAACTTTGACCTTAGCCATGCTCACCTCAGCTAAAAGAAATGGCACCTACCCAAAGTCCACTGAGCCCCCTGGATCTACATAAGATAGACCTGGGGCTATAGTTACTCGTATCAGACTGCTTCTTATGGTCCTTCTTCATTGGCATGCAGGGAGGAAGTTTCCAAAAGTGCCAGAAGGGTTAGGGAACACATTGCTCCAGCCTCTTTGCCTTTGGCACCACCCACCCCTGGAAGGCTGCCCCCAGGAGCTTCACCAAAATGGATTTTGGCCCTTGGACTGAAAAAGGTTCGGCACCTCTGATCCAGAGGGAGACAGTGAGCCACAAACCTAAAGTCGCCTAGTGTCGTGATTCTAAGTCCTCCCACCTACAGGTGAGACAATAAAGAGGTGTGCTGTGCAATCCACAAAACTTTTATTCAGTCAATAGACATCTCTTCACACCTGAAGGGAGGGTGCATGCTAGGGGCTATCCTCTAAATTTGATCAGCCTAACAAAGCAAGGCAGTTGCTGATCAACCCAATGGACGGTTTCCTGCTGTGCCCAACAGGCTTTTACCAGACTCCTCCTTCAGGGAGGGTCCTTATGATGCAACCACTGTCATGTGGCTAATCCGGCAGACCACCTGCCACCTTCTGTCAATTCCACCCACTTGACCCTGCAGTGGACTCCGAGATCTGCCAATTCCGATGCTCCCTCCCCCTCCGACAATGACTGAGTTCTCAGGGGGTGGGAAGATGATCTCTGAGCCTGGATCTCCTGTTCAATAAGCTCCTGGGAAGATTCCTCCTTGACTCCTGGAGAGTCTTGGAGAATTTCCTCCCATGCTTCCTGTCTCGGTTGGTCTCCTCCTTCTTCAGCCTCCGATTTGGAGTCTACAATGGGAGACTGGGACTCGTCCTGACACCTAGCAACCACCCATTGGGTGAAAGCCAGTAATAAAAGACGAATGGGACTCAGTTGGACCATGGAAAGCTTTATTATATTCAATCGCTCGGTTTCCACCCACACAGAACAGGTGGCATAAAGCTGTTACCCTTTCTCCCATGTCCTCAGCCCTGTAGTTCTTTGCAAGATCACAACGCCTCAGAACAAATTGGCAATTGTCCCAGAAAACACACAGCTTTTCCTCCCTGTGAATTAGGAAGTTAATTGGAATAAGTTGCCTCCGGAAAGAGCAGAGGCTGAAAAGGCTGCGTGGAAATGTCCGCTATGCTCCCCGTACATGCCGTTTTCCCAAGCTAAATAGTCTCATAGTTAGTGTTGAGCCATGAGCCATGGTCCAGACGATACACACAAGCCAAATTGAAAGAAAAGCAAATGCAAACACGTCCAAGGTCCTCCTCCAAGCCATGTGTGTCTGCACGTGTGGGAGCATGGGACCCTCAGGCCCTTCCTGGTCAGGCACATTGTGCTAAAACACAGTTTCAGGTGCAATCCTGTGCTTATTTAGACAGAAAAAACATCTACAGCATGCCTGGCCGGGGCTTGTGGGAGTTGTTAGAACATAAGAAGAGCCCTGCTGGATCAGACCCAGGGTCCATCTAGTTCAGCATCAGGGACCCCAAGCAGGACATGGTGCAACAGCACTCTCCCACCCATGTTCCACAGCAACTTACTACCTCTGCTACTGGAGGTAGCACAGATCAGGGCTCGTAGCCATGGATAGCCTTCTCCTCCAGGAATATATCCAGCCTCCTTTTAAAGCCATCTAAATTGGTGGCCTTCATTACATCTTGTCTTAGCCAGTTTAATTATGTAGTGTATAAAGAAGTCCTCCCTTTTATCTGCTTGAATCTTTCACCCATCAGATTCATGGGATGACCCCTTTGCGTTCTAATATTATGGGAGAGCTGTAGGCCTTAGTTTAAACATGCATAGGATTGCACCCTGAGTGATGACATATAAATGTGGCCACTGTTAAATGTTAGAATCCAAATGGCAGGCTCCAAAGAACCTTACAACTACTTCCAGCTCCGGAGTTCTGTTTCTGACACAAGAGCACGAACCCCCCCCCCCCCCGGTTTACCATGCACATTCACTTTTTTTTATTGAAATGGCATGTCATTTTGAAAATCCTTTGTAAATATGGCACTGTGGTGCGGGAGGGAAGAATTCTGCTATTTAAAAGGGGTGAACAATAAGGAATCCAACTGGGCATGTCTAAATTCTAATTTAGGAGGTCCCAGGTTCAAACCTCAAGAAAAAGGATCTCAGGAAGCTAGCTGGGCTAAGAAAAGGTTTCTCTTGCCTAAGTCCTTGGAGAGAGCTGGGTCTACATCAGAAGTGCACAATCTTGTTGGCTCTGAGAGCAAAATCAGGTGTCAGCAACTGATTGAAGATAAGAGCTTTCCCCTGCTAAGCTCTGAGAAAGGCCGCCTTTTTTTGGTGCACAGCAGGGGATGCTCTTATCTCCAGTCAGCTGATTGGAGATAAGAACTTTTCCCTTCCTGGAAGGATGGGGGCTGGGGAAGAAGCTAGCAGGTGGATCAGCTGGGCTGCGGGGGAAGGTTGGTGGATGCTGCTGGCTTCATGATAGAGATGTCAGAGAAATCTGCAAGAGATTTCAGTGCTAATGCGAAATGGCACAAATAAAATGAATTTCGAATGAAAAGAATTCTGCCTCCAACAATGAGCAGTGACGGGACAAAAGTCCCCTTACAATCTGTGAAACACATATAAAATAAGTATATGCCTATTACATGGGCTGCACCATGAGTGGCCGAGGGACCCCTGGCCTTGATGAATCAATGGAGTGACTTAGTAATGTAGGTTCATAGGACGAAAGCCAAGCAAATGTAGCTCTTTGGAGCATGGTTGTTGGATGCAATCCGGAGGAAGTTAGAAGCTCTTAAAGCTATACAGAAAGCTGCATTTCTGAAGCACATAATTAAGGCAACATGCATGGACTTCAAATTCAATGGTATTCAAAAAACAGCTATGACCATATACACAAAGAGTGTATCTGAGTGTACACAGTGCCTTTTGCTCACCATTAAGTACCTACAGCACAGCATGCTTCTACAGGTGAAGGGTTAAGGGGTAGTAGGGCAGGAACAAAATGGGGATATGAAAAACTTCACACACACACACAAAATATACTGCCTACTTTGGTAACAGTTCAGGGGGATCAACAGTATGGGTTGAAAATGTTTGTCCATTCGGAGCGAGGGCAGGAAGCACCACCCTCTCTCCGAATTGGCTTCCTGGTGTCCTCACATAGCCAGTTCAGATTGGCAATGTGGCACTGGGACATAATGACACTGCTGAAGTGGTTTCTGATTGGCATAGCCAGCAAAAGAAAAAGCAACTAAAAATAATGTTTAAAAAACAGTATCAAAAATACTGCCGCCAGCTAGAAGGGAAGTCAACAGAAGCAACTCAGTGCCGGAGAGGTAAGAATTGGGTAAGGGATTCAGAGTACATTTCAGACCCCTTAACCTCTTCCCCTTTTTTTGCACACATAAAAAAAAAGCTCTCCCACGAAATTTGGCACTGCCCTAAGGCTGCAGGCACTCATGCTGGAAGGCATTTATTTGCCTTGGCAATTTTCTTCTTAAAAAATAACCCACTCATTTGGCCACGAGCATTTGTTGCGGCTTCTCTTGCCTGGTGTGTGTGTGTGTGTGTGTGTGTTTTAAAGGCAAATCTGTTCAGCAAGTCAGTGAAGATGGGCCGGCGCCACAGTTGTAGAAAATCCAGTTCTGAAAGCTTTCCCTGGTGAAGCAACACACCCTGAACTGACGGAGGGGGATATTTCACAAAGGCCACACACCCCGCTGTTGCTTAAATTCTAATTACGCTGGGAAGACACACTCGCTGGCGCAGGATAAGGCCAGTGTGCAGGCAAAAGTAGAGAAGGTTGCCTTTTGCTCTCGCTTCGCTTTGCTCCCAGTCGGTCAGGGGAGGAATTCTATTTTTCGCTGGACAATGAAGATGTCTCTGGAAACTGGAGCATTTGCAGCATGTTAGCTTCCCAGTTTAAATTTTTACATGAATTCTAAAATGCTAAAATGAAAATCAAGGGAGGCAGGGAGGTGCCCAGGGGCACCATGTTGGAGACCCCTATAATAAACATGTCACGTGACCTGGAACAGCTGATCCTCCTCAAGGCCACAGTTGATTTTTTCTTGTCCTACCTTGCAGGGATGGGAACACCCAGAAAGGGGTGACGTCACTAGAGCAACAGATATACCGCCCTGACCGGGCCTGTTTGTCAGGCCCTGAAGCGGCTCCATGGGGAACTGATGCCATGTGAAATGTCGTCCCCACGGGTGGATATAACGCAAGGGCAGGAGGAAGCAAGACTGAGCAGAGTCCAAGGTGCAGGCAGGAATGCAGGTAAGAATGCAGATAGAAACTTCCAGCATGGGAGGCTCAGCTCTGGATGGAATGGCTTCCCAAAAAGGCTTCCCCTGAGCTCGAAGAGGAGCCCTAGATGCTCTTCGCTGCACAAGGAGACAGGCTCACCACTTACAAAATGGAGGACAGTGCTCCTGAGTGCATGCAGAGGGCCAGCCATCTTTCTGGATGGTGTTGGCACCCATGGAGGCTGATGGCTCCCATGTCAGCGGAGTGGTGAATCCGCTCAAGGTTTCAGTCAGAATGCTAAAGGAGCTCCTTCAGCGTTCTGACTGAAACCCGAAGCGGATTCACCGCCCCGCTGACGTCAGAGTCGCCAGCCTCCATTGAATGGCAATGATAGCCAGACTTCCTTATCCTAAAGAAACCCTGTGGGAGCCCATCGGCATCAGCCCCTGCCACCTTTCTGGATTTATTCCTGCGTTCGCCTTTCCCATTTTCAGGCTTTGAGTGGACCCAAAGGCCTGTTTTGGGGGGTGGGGGGAGGGTGTTATCATTTGATGATCTGGCATTGTCCTCAGTTTCAAATCATAAAATAATACCCCCCACAAAAACCAACCTTGGGGTCAGAACAAACACTGGAAATGGGAAGGACTTATGCAAGAATAAACACACTCTCCAATGAAATGTTCTCTCCTCTGTGTTGCACCCATAGTGCCAGGTTTTCTGGACCGACAGGGCCTTTCTGGTGCTGGCTCCAGGTTTTGATGGGGCCTTAGGCAAGGCTCCTTAGTGGGTCCCCTCCTCCCTTATGGAGTCCACCTTCTTACCACGAATGTCCATAGGCATGCGCAGCTCATTTCATTGGGGTGTGCACCTTAAAGGCCCTGATTGAAATGGAGGAGGGGAAAGTGTGCTTTCCAGGGCCTCCAGAAAGTGGGACGTTCCCCCAGGGATGCTAATGGCAGCTTTCCGGAGGCTTTCCCATCCTTTTAAAAGCCCCAATTCAAGTGGGAGGGGGAAGGAAAGCAGAGGTGCCCTGGGAAATTAGGGTGTGCCTGAGTACACCCAGCACACCCTGTGTGCATGCCTATGCTAATATACCCAGCTGCTCTTGTTCTTGCTCCTCCTCTTCCTCATCATGGCTGTCACTCGCAGGCTTGAGAGGCAGGGAGTTAGGAAGCCAGCGGGTCACGGTGGCATCTCCTGCTTCTCCTTCTCACCACCACCATTTTCTGGGCCAGAACAAGAGGCTGGTAGAACAAGGACACCGAAATGGGGAAGAGGAGCAGCAGCTCCAGGGTAGGGTGACCCTATACAGAAAAGAAGACAGGGCTCCTGTAACTTTAACAGTTGCCTAGAAAAGGGAATTTCAGCAGGTGTCCTTTGTATGCATGCAGCACCTGGTGAAATTCCCTCTTCATCACCACGGTATAGCTAGAGTGACCAGATACAAAAGAGGACAGGGCTCCTGCAGCTTTCACTGTTGTGATGAAGAGGGGAATTTCACCAGGTGCTGCATGCATGCGAACGACACTGGCTGAAATCCCCTTTTCAATACAATAGTTGAAGATACAGGAGCCCTGTCCTCCTTTCCATAAGGTCACCCTTCATGTCTTGTTGCCAGTCAGCCCCTGCTGGCGTGTGAGCCCTCAGCAACTGCCCAACCAAGCCAGCAAGATTTGAACCAGTGTGTCTGTGAATGCAGCAGAGGCCAGGCTGTGCTTCCCTTGAGCTCTGGAGCCCAAGTTTTCCTTTCAGTTAAACGTGCACAGGATTGGGCTTGGTAGCTTCTGATAACTGTCTGACTTGATTAGTCTCAGGGAGAGGAATGTGGGTTCCACCCAGTGCCAGCTCCAGGTTTTTTGGCAAGCCCTTGGGCGAGACTCCCTCACTGGGCTCCCTCCTTCCTCAGCGAGCCAGCCTTCTCACCACCATCATCCCCGTCGCTTGCTTGAGGGGCAGGGAGTGAGCGGGACGTGGCGTCTGCTGCTGCTCCCTCCTTCGCACCACCGCGAATGTTTAGGCCAGAGTGAGAGGCAAGCAGGATGGAAAGGGCTGGAGGAGGAGGCGCAGGTCCAGAGGGCTTTTGCCTGTGTTCCCTGCTGAAGAGTGGGCCCAACTTTGATGCTGGTCCGGGCTGTTTCTGCTGATGAACCCGTGGTGGGAAAGAGGCATGCCACCGAACCCCATGCCGTCTGAACTGAAGTTCTGCTCTCTGATGTCAAACATACGGGCTGAAGGCTGTAATAGCCGCGAAGGAAATGCATGCACTCTGCATATGTTCAGAAGTTCTCTTTGCATCATTATCCAAAGTTAGGGTGACCTTATGAAACAGGGGACAGGGCTCCTGTATCTTTAACAGTTGTATTGAAAAGGGGGTTTCAGCAGGTGTCCTTTGTATGCAGGCAGCACCTGGTGAAATTCCCTCTTCATCCCAACAGTTCAAGCTGCAGGAGCCCTGCCTTCTTTTGTACATGGTCACTCTAGTATAGCTCCTGCAGCTTGAACTGGTGGGATGAAGAGGGGATTTCACCAGGTGATGCCTGCATACAAAGGACACCTGCTGAAATTCCTTGTTTTATACAACTGTCCTCCTTTCCAGATGCTCACCCTGTTCAAAGACTGGAGTAGGACTTCTGATACATTTACAGCCGTACCATCGCCAGTCTGTGTCCAAATTGTGCACATGGAACACACAAATCAAATTCAAATGCAATTTCGCTCCAAGAAAAGTTGAATTCCACCACCTGTCCACCAATGCAGCAACCTGCAACTTTTGGTCTGGGGGTCATTTATGCTGGTTCACTTGGGCTGGATGGATATATGCAGAGCTCTAAAATCTCCCTCCCGATGACAGAAAATATTAAACCAGCCCACTATGTTTCATGCTTCTAAGATCTCATGTCAGGAATTTTTGCAGCCTCATCATCATAATCATCATCATCAATTTATTACATTTCTATACCACCCAATAGCCAAAGCTCTCTGACCTTAAGGACTAGCAGCTTGGTTTAAAAAAAGAAAGCCAAGTTTCTCTGGTTACACAGCTCTCTCTCCTTTGCTGCCGCCTGCTCGTCAGAGATGAAGTACTCTGTACTCACTGCCACTTGGTTGCTGGAACAAGAGAACATTTTCTTCATCGCTGCAGCTTCCGTCTGTCCTGCCACGTTGACCCCAACGGTGCCACACCTGAGACATGGATCACAGTCCCACAAGCGGTGTGCAGGCTGCATTCAAACCCTGGGTGGCAATCATCTTTTTTGTCAGGAGGAGGGGATCGGGTGCTCCCAGGTGCCCAGCCCGGATGGGAAGACCAACCGTCCAAGACATCCCCGGAGAAGCTCCTGGTTTGGCTGGGAAGGTACGCGGCGTCCAGGCAGCGTTCAGAGATGGAGCGCTTGCAGCCTGCGGGCCTTTGCAGGAAGGCCAGGTCCCTCCCCTCCGTGCCTCTCACACACCTGTTTCCCCAGCACCTGGCCCAGGTCTGGACTTGCCTGAGACGCTCATTGCAAATCTCGCTTGCCTCCCGACTTTCAAAGGAGACCCACCCTCTCCCAAGAAATTAAGGGTTGTCTTTTTTCACACGTTACATCACCAGAAGGCAGCAGCAACGGAGAGCCTCATCCTGGGCACAAACAGCGTCCCCAAATTCCCCCCTCCTATTTAGGGGCAGAGAAATTGAGGTGTGGGGATCACACCATTTCAACACATTTCTCCCTGGGAGGAGAAATTCTCCCACAGTTTTGGGCAGGTGGGGCTCATCTGCTTCTTTCTTCTTTTCTAAGTGTGCTGTTGCTTTGATCAGCCTAGCCACCAGTTCCCATCCTCCACAGCGCCATGGAACAGACATTGTTCTGGGGCCTCAAAATAGGGTGACCCTATGGAAAGGAGGACAGGGCTCCTGTATCTTTAACGGTTGCATAGAAAAGGGGATTTCAGCAGGTGTCCTTTGTATGCATGCAGCACTTGGTGAAATCCCCTCTTCACCACAACAGTTAAAGTTGTAGGAGCTATACTAGAGTGACCAGATACAAAGGAGGGCAGGGCTCCTGCAGCTTCCACTGTTGTGATGAAGAGTGGATTTTATGACCTAGGGGGCGGGTGTGGGGGGAGGGAATGGCAGTAACCAACACGCACACACACAAATGGTGGAAAATATACAGAGGAAATTCCTTTTTCTAGGGAGGTGGGAAGAAGACAAATCTCAGAAACATTCTCAGAAAAATGTCTTCTGTGAAATTTGGCTCAGTTCTAGGGCCTCCCTATCCCCGTGTGACCATTTCGATTGATTTATTATAGGGTGACCTACTGTCAGGATTTTCACGGATTTGTCCTGGTTTTTGTTCTATCCTGGGTGTCCGGGGGGATTTTCTGTAATTTTCTATAATGTCCTGGAAAGACACACTTTCCCCTTTAAGGCCTCTATTAGCATGGCAGGAGGAAATGACACGCTTTCTGGAGGTGTGACATTTTCCCCCCACTGCTCCAATCTGGGCCTTGAAGGGGAAAGCGTGTCATTCCCTGACATCATAGAAAAGGCCCAGATTGGAGCGGTGGGGGGCGGGAATGACACGCTTTCCCTCCTTGGGTCCAATTGGGGCCTTTAAGGTGGTGGGGGTGAATGAGGTGCTTTCCAGAGGCCCCGGAAAGCCTCCCCCCACTGGGTGTCCTCTTTTTTGTTTCCCCAAATATGGTTACCCTAATTAATGCCATTCCAATTACATATGACCCCTTCCTCCAAGAAGTTTAGCACAGCGTATATCATTCTTCCCATTCCTGCTGTCATCCTCCCAACAGCCCTGTGAGGTAGGCTAGGCTGTTGAGCAGGGGTTTGAATCCAGATCTCCCCACTTCTAGTCTCCTGACACTTTAGCACAGAGGTGAGTAACCCATGGCCTGCATGCGGCCCTCAGATGCTGCCATGGCTGCGTTGCCAAGTGGTTGTTCTGCATGGAAAAGAGGACTGCTCCTTTCTCCGTGCAGAGAAAGGTACGAAGCAGAGACAGAGAGGCAGTTTTGCTCCTCTCTCACATTCACTGCAGAAGGAAACGCAGCCTCGTGGAGAGCTCTTGAAGGCCGCGACTTAGTTGCTCCTGCCCCCTCTCCTTTCTCGACAGGAGCGGGTCTTTGCAAGGGGGGTCTCACCTGAGACTCCGCAATCCAGATGGGGTAGGCTGGCAGGCCTGCAGGCCCAAGGTTGGCCACCCTTGAGTTAAGGCAACCAATGCGCAGCCCTCAAAAGAACCCAAAGAGGACTGAGCATGTAGCTGCGGAATATAGAGCGGAATCTGGAAAATTAAATTAAATCCAGGGGGAGCGAAATCCAGTGGAATGCTTGGCTTGGAGGGAATGACTGACTGGAACCCTGATCAGGACACCTGTCTTTGACATGTTGTGGAAGGACCTGCTTGTGCATCTAATCCAATTCTGTATCAAGGCCAAAACCAAGGGTGGGTGAAAAATCTGTTCCGTAGTGTTCTCCGTGCGAATTTAGCAAATGCGCTGCAATAAGCAATCCAAGGCTAAGTCGCACACCAATTTCCACGCTGTCCTGTGCTTAGTGATGCAGCTTGTCACAAAAAATGTTTGCACACATGAACGCACATCCAAATGCGCATATTGGTTAAACATGCGCACACAATGCATATATCGGAGGAAAGAGTGCACAAAGCGTCAATACATCATCAAAAAGTCCTTGGGGGAAATGAACACGCAAAAAGCACAAATTTCTATGCAGACTTTGAACTATACACACAAATTTAGGCAGAAATGGGATGAAGTGGGCTTCTCCCTGAAAATCTGAAGATCTCTGTGGCAATCCATTTATTTATTTATTTTATTCCATTTGTATCTTGACTTTTTTCCTCCAAGGGACCCAAGGGGGCATACATAATCCTCCTCCTCTCCATTTTATCCTCGCAGCAACACCTCTGTGAGGTAGGTTGGGCTGAGAGTCTGTGACTGGCCCAAAGTCACCCAGTGAGCTTCCATGGCAGAGTGGGGACTAGAACCCGGATCTCCCGACTCCCAGTCCAAAACTCTAGCCACTACACAATACTGCCTCTGTCCTACATCTATGCTAAGGCAGGCCAATATTTGCACTAAAAATATTCAGCCAGTATAAATTAGGCAGATTATGCAAGATTTCTCTAATTTAAATATATATATATTAATTTTGCCATTGTTAGCTATATGACTGTACAATGAGTTATACAAGGGCACTCTGAGCGCACAGCCCCCACAGGTGTTCTCATTCAGGCATCCATTGGATATCTGAGATTTCACAAATTTCCAACACATTTCAATCACGACTCAAACATCACCATAAGGACTAGAAACCTGACTTTAAATGAAAGCGAAGGAATGCCTTAGGAAGCCTAACCGCATGCTACAGCTTCAGCTGCGCAGTGTATGCACAGTCCTGGAGACCAGGGACTCCTGGTTGGAATGTATCGGTATCGGCTGGAACAGACTATCTGTCTGGAACATCTCCGCCAGAGGCAATTCTTTCAGCATCTGACATCTTGCATCGAAGACGGCAAATCTATTACCTACTGGTAGCCACCTTCGGCTCTGGGGGCGGGGGAGGAGGAAAGCATTTGTAAGATATCACCCCTAGGCAGAGGAATGTATGGATTTTGTTAAATTCATTCTGTGTTCCTTGGATTGTCAGGCATTTTTCCTCTTGTCGTCCTTTTGCTGTAATCAGATTCCCCCCCCCCCAGTTTTCCAAATTTGCATTGGAAATTGCACACTGGCGCAAATCTGAAAATACGCATTTGTAGAATTTAAGATTTAATACGGGCTGGTATTGTTTTATAGTAAATACAACATTGTCAGAATGGGAGAATAAAATTCCAAAAGCATTTCAATCTTTTTGGTTGGCGTAATGAAAGGTATATTTCTCTTGTGGTTGTTATTTTCTGACCTATAAAGAGAGGAAGGGAATGCTCAAGATTTGAAGAAAGATATATGTCGTAATATATATATATATATATATATATATTTGTAATAGTTATAATACGATCATTGATTCCTTGTGAGATGTGGGGAAGGGAAGGGCGGGGAGAGATAGCAAGTTTAAGTTTATTTTGTTTTGTTTTCTGTATGAAAATTAAAATAAAAAAATGAAAAATGAAAATGTGCATTTGTGCATAAATACTTTTGTATGACTAAATTTGCATACAATGCCGGAAAGTAAAAACCTGGTTCGTGAGTTTGCGGAATCCTTGCGATTCAGCAAAAGGTACTGGAGAATCCGCAAATGGGATTCATAGAAAGCTGAATTAACTTGAATCCCTCTGGGATTTCTCCGGCATCCCCACTTATACATGCTTACCAATCTGTCCCAAATCCATCACTGGCATTTTAACCCTCTGGGGACCAACCATGCACTCCTGCGCATGTTTAGGCAGATTAAAGAGCCACTTTGTTCAATGGGGCTTACTCCACAGTAAATGGGAGCGGGATTGGGGCCTGTGGGCAAAACAGGGGCCAAGAATGGGGGAAGGAGGAGGAAGCGGACTGGCACACATCCTTTTCTTGCCTGCGGCAGACCAGACCTGCATCCTCAAACTTTGGTGGGCAGCAATCCTACCTATTGCGGTGACACATAGCCCTCCATATCTCAGCCCAGGGTCAATTTGACCCTTGGGCCATGGAAGAATCTCCACCGCTGCTTTAAAGGCTATTCAGAAAGGTCAATTGGCTCAAAATAGAGTGGCAAGTTTTCACTGGCCTCAGTTATAGAGAAGCTATCCTGGCTGCCAGTTCAGAATACTGGTCTTGGCTAGGGTGACCCTATGGAAAGGAGGACTGGGCTCCTGCATCTTTAATGGTTGTATAGAAAAGGGAATTTCAGCAGGTGTCATTTGCATGCATGTAGCACCTGGTGAAATCCCCTCTTCATCACAACAGTTCAAGCTGCAGAAGCCCAGCCCTCTTTTGTATCTGGTCAAGCTAGGCAGTGCTCCTGCAGCTTGAACTGTTATGATGAACAGGGGATTTCACCAGGTGCTACATGCATACAAATGACACCTTCTGAAATTCCCTTTTCTATACAACCATTAAAGACACAGGAGCCCTGTCCTCCTTTCCATATGGTCACCCTAGTCTAGGCTTCTCGAACCTTGAAATGACTGAGATTTGGGGGACTTGAGGACTGATTACCTGACTAGTCAGACCTTCCTCAGGGAGACCCCACCTCACCCCACACTCTGAGGTGCAGGGGATGGCACTGAGCAAGGATGATTAGGGAGAGATGGTGACGAGGAAATGTCATGCCCATGACATTTTGCTGCCTGAAGTGAAGGAAAAAATAGTGTCCCCCACCCTCACATTTCCACATACTGCACCGACAGCTGAACCTGTCCTCAGCACTGACAATGGCATAATACTCTCCTCCACATCTGAAGGCAGCAAGTTAATTTAGGCATTGCAAGGCCCATAACTCTCTCCTCCAACACCTTGCTGCCGCCTCCAAGCATCTAATGCCTGAGGCGTCTGCGTCACATATGGCAGGACTGGCCTTGAGTTGTGGTTCCTCGTCTGTGGCACTCCACCCTTATCACTTCTTCAACTGCTCCCACTAATTGTATTTAAGGAACAGTTTTAAGATGTGGGTTTGTTTTTAATTCTCTCTAGATTTTAATGCTATTTAATTTTAAGGCTGTTCCCTGACTGAGTCTGTTTTCTCCTTGCTGCTGGCTTCAACCTATTTGATTTGTATGTAATTTCAAACGCGTTTACTGTTTATTTAAAAGATAGTTAGCTGACTTGTGAATCCTTGCCTAAAAGAAGAGGTCAAAAGATTTCAAGGAAAGAAATGAAAATACAGTAAGTATTTATCTTATTTATTTATTACATTTCTGTGCTGCCCAATAGATGAAGCTCTCACTATTTACATTTTTTTAATTAGCAAAGAAAATGTTTTGCTCAATTAATCAAAAAGGCACTTTGAAGTCAATCAAATGGTCTTTGGTTCGGGGTACCCAGAAGGCTTTGTGGCTGAGCAAGGATTAGAACTCGGGGCTTCCACAGTCAATGTCTGGGTCAATTTGGTTGATTAGAAATGTGGACATGTTTCAGAAAGTCAGTTTGCATTTTGCTTTGCTCGGATGCAAGAGACAGGAAATGCTTTGTCAATTACATGTAGCGAACGTCACACAGTGTTGCACTTCCATGCATGGAAATCCTACACCTGTTGTGTTTCTGCCTCTCAAAAAGGTGTTAAACTGACATAGAACCTGTAAGGTGTGAAGTGACAACCCTGGAGCAGTACCTCTAAATACCCAGGAGATGGCAGTACTAGAAAGGAACTGAAGATTAATTGATTAATTAAAAAGCAGTATGTGCCAATTTTGTATGAAAATATTACCAGCAGTGTACCAAAAATAATTTAAAAAATAAACTATCAATAATAAGAGCAATAGGAACAATGCACTCCAGAAACAAAACAAATGACCACTAGTAAGACATCCAGTTTATGAATTTTATAAATTTATTTTTTTAATTTAAAATTCTCTTTAAAAATGAAACTCCTAAAATTTAAATTTTATAGCTTTAAATATTTACATATACAATCAGATTTTAAAATGTGATACATTTTGGTATTAAACACCAGCTTCAGGGACTTTATACGAAAATGTTTCACATTTTAAAATATATGTACCTATATGTTTTATACATGTTTAAAAATGTTAAGCTATAAAATTTTAGAATGTTAAACTTTTTTTTTTAACTGGATGCACTACTAGGGGCCATTTTTAAAATGTAAGATCAGAAGCAAAACAAAAAAAAGAAAACAATTAATTAAAAAAATAAAACCAGTAAGATAATAAAGTTACTAGAACTACTGGAAATAATAAAAATAAATGTATTTAAATAACAAGCCCTGCCCTCTCTTGTATCTGGTCACTCCAACATAGCTCCTGCAGCTTTAACCGTTATGATGAAGAGGGAATTTCATCAGGTGCTGTGTACAAAGGACACCTGCTGAAATTCTCTTTTCAACACAACTGTTAAAAATACAGGAGCCCTGATCTCCTTTCCGTATGGTCACCCTAAATTTGGACATTTTTCAACCAAGCATACAAAACGCAGCTCAAACATAGCACGTCTGCACTGGAGTAAGCTCAGTGCAACAACTTTCAGGCCTGTAAAGCTATTGTTTAGTTCTCTATGGAAAGCAAATATAACATACCTGGTATTTTTCTTTTCTTCTCTCAGGAAATTCACCTGTGTCTCTTCCCCCCCCCCCCCAAAAAAAAGGATATGCTGTGACATCCCAGGTTCCTCTCTTTCTCGGACGCTTGGCTGGTCAGAATGGAGAGTGAAGTTTCTTGCAATAATATGACTATGGGATTTTACACATCCCAGAAGGCACTGTATGCCACTTGTGCCGTCGTACAACAGCACACCGTGCAAAATATTTGTGCGCACTCCTCCTACACGAAAGAAGCATCAGAAAACGTGGGTAGATGCTGTGAGAAGAGCGCCATTGATCAGCGAGAAATCCCTGTTGTTTGCGTGTCAATGTTAGCCCAAATAACATATAAAACTTTTATTACCTTCCAATATTGCTATTTGTGTGGGTGTGTTTTATTTGTCTCCTGAAAGTTCAGGAGTTGCTGCGCCGTGATGCAGTGCATTCAAGGTTCGCAGGGATGAAGTACCATGAGCATATCCTGACCCGGTTCAGAGCTATGGCATTAGAAACTGCTCTCATATACTTCTAAATATTTAGATGGCACTTAAATGGTGCGTGTTATTCAAAAGCCAGCCATGATGGAGCTCAAGATTGCTTGGATATAGCGGCTTTGGAAGACCATCCCCAAATCTTAAATTTAAAGACTGCTGCAACAAGTTGGTCAGTGGCAAGGGAATAACACTCTGCACAAACTCAGAGGCACTCTCTTCCTCAAGATGATTGTGTTAAGCATCCCACGGATCAAGGAATTACCCTTACTTGCATTTTAGCCCTCTCTAAAGGCACTCAGGAGAGTCTTCCTGGAATGCACTTCCTTGGTCCAGGTTCCAACAACCTTGTGCCGGCCTCCGGTCTAACTCAGGTTTCTCCCTGTCTCTGCTGGTGATTTCTTTTATGAAGAAATCTCGGAGTGTGACTGAAGATAAGAACTGGAGCAAAATGTTTATATAGTCACACAAATGAGGCTGGACTTTATACCCGCCCCCGCCTCCCCAGGAGAAACCCTGGCCTTGCCCCATCCTCAGGAGGGGCCGTCCTCCATGTGGGGCGGGGTTGGCATGTTTGATTTGCAGACGACTCCTTTGAGAAAGGAGAAAAGACTCAGACACCACCCTGGGCTTCATGAGAACAAGCAAAGCCAACAAGCTCACCTGTTTCTTGTGTGTGCGGGGGGGGGGGAGAGAACGGGTCGATTGGGGAGCTCCGCTTGCAGTCTTCATCCACTGAGGTGGGGTTGGGATGGAGCATTCCTGAACGAATGGACTTTGATTCCTCCCGAGCAACCCGATCTTGATCGGGAGGCCTGGATGCTCTCTACCTCAGCTATGCAAACGAGGAAAGCCAACTGCTGCTTGGAGTAGAGCTTACTTTGGATGTTTTTTTGATGGACAGCGCCTTCCCAAGTTGTGAGAAAAACATCATGTCCCACACCAGAGCTGTATGGTAGTCCAGGCTGCCACAGGGAAGCCTCTTTCAGCCAGCCCCTTTTGTGAAGATGGCGGTGAGTGAGCTTGGAGGGCCAAAGTGGAACAACAGCTTCGTGGATCCCAGCCCCTGGAACCAGTCCATGAAGGGAGGTCTGCACCTGATGGACGGCGGCACCTTGATACCACCAGAGGTTTTGTTCGGCTTGAGGATGTTCATCACGGCTGTCTACTCACTGGTCTGTGTGGTGGGGCTACTGGGGAATGGGCTCGTGATGTACTTGATCTGGGTCCACAAGGGGAGGCCAACGCCGGTCATCAACATTTTCGTTTTCAGCTTAGCGGTGGCAGATTTCCAGTTCTCCTTGACTCTTCCCTTCTGGGCCACGGAGATGGCCTTGGATTTCACCTGGCCATTTGGTCAGCCCATGTGCAAGGCGATCCCTTCCCTAACGATCCTGAGCATCTACGCCAACGTCTTCTTGCTCACTGCCATGAGCGTCACACGCTACTGGTCGGTGGCTTCAGCCGTCAAGGACGGGTCAAGGATGACCCCTCGGGTGGCCAAGTGGATCATTGCCACTCTTTGGGCCTTAGCGCTGGGGGCCACCATGCCCACCGTCATCTACACAACGCTGGTGGACGTTGGCGGAGTGAAACTATGCATTTTCAAGTTCCCCACCTATTACCGCTTGGGCATCTACCACCTCCAAAGGGTGGTGCTCACCTTCGCCATTCCATTGGCCATCATCTTGACCTCCTACCTTCTCCTCCTCCGGTTCCTCAGGACCCACCACATCACTGGAAACAACCAAAAGAGGCAGGACCAAGTTGCCACCACCATCCGCCTGGTGGTTGGCTGTTTCTTCATCTGCTGGTTCCCCAACCATGTGGTCACTTTCTGGGGGGTGCTGGTCAAATTCGGGGCCATCCGCATGGGCGAAACCTTTTACTTCCTCCATACGTATATCTTTCCTCTCACCACTTGTTTGGCTCATGTGAACAGTTGCCTCAACCCTGTTCTTTACTGCCTGATACGCCACGAGTTCCGGGAAGCGATGAAGGAAACCTTTCGGAAACTCTCCTCCGTGGCTTCCTCCTACTGGTACTTTTCTTCCCACAAGGAGGGCAGGCGGGTGTTTCTGCCCATGAGCCTCTCTGAAAACCCCAGCAACCCTTCAAGAGGAGGGAAGGAAGACTCCACCCACTCCACCATGTTGGAGCTGAAAACCAGGGGACCGAACCCTGAAGAATGATGCGTGCCCTAGAAATGCCAGTGTGACCCTGAAAACGATGGAGCTCTGCAGAATGCTGAATTCGTCTGGAGAAAAGATGCCTGGATCTTAAGGGAAACTGGTTTGCTATTGGCTCTTCTGATCTGACACAAAAGACCATTTTGGTAGAACCAAATGGGGGCCCATTGAACTCAGGGTCCCTAGGACCCACCCCCAGGATCTATCTTCTCTGCTAAGCCCCAGTCTCGGCACCTGTGAAGCCATAAAAGAATTCCCTTGAGTATGTGCAGAGTGCATTTCTTTCTCCAGTAAGTAACCACAGCTCAGGTTTGCATTGGTGTTCAAAAAAAATAAAAGGGGCTTCCAACCTGAGAGCGTGATGGTGAGGTTTGAGCTGATGAAATTTGCCTGTTTCAAATGAACCATGGGAATCAGAGGTATGGAAGACACCTCCATTAATCTGTGGGAAAATTAATTCTACCAAACTCTAATTCTTTAGCATTAAATATTGGATCACTCGATTATAACTTTTAAAAGCAGAGCCCAAAGGCAAACCTGTGCTCAGAGATCCTGGCTGTTAAAGACTATGTTTATTTAAAGGAGCAGCGACCAACTGTAGCCTTCCAGACGTTTTGGCCTACAATAGGGTGACCATATGAAAAGGAGGACAGGGCTTCTGTATCTTTAACAATTGTATAGAAAAGGGAATTTCAGCAGGTGTCATTTTGCATGCAGCATCTGCTGAAATCCTCTTTTCTATACAATTGTTAAAGATACAGAAGCCCTGTCCTCCTTTTCATATGGTCACTCTAGTCTAGCTCCTGCAACTTTAACTGTTGTGATGAAAAGGGAATTTCTCCAGTTGCTGCATGCATAGAACTGACACCTGCTGAAATTTCCTTTTTGAGACTATTTTAAAGATACAGGAGCCCTGTCCTCCTTTTCACATGGTCACCCTAGCCTACAATTCTCATCATCCCTCACCTACGCTGGCTAGGGCTGATGGGAGATGTAGGGCGACCCATGTGGGGGGCAGAGGCAATGTGTAAATGGCCAGCCTACCATTCGTCCAGCTAGCACCATTTATGGTCTAAGCTCTCAATTATGGGGCCTTTCCTAGCCTTGCTCGACCTATAATCTGTCCTCTACCTACATCGCTGGACACAACGTCAGCTAGCACAGCATAGATCCTCATGGACACTCCACAATGTATTGGTTTTCTGTTCCTAACCTGTGGGGTTCTGGAATGGACCGGTGGTGTCACGGATGAAACGTTCAGGGACCATTTCAAGGGAGGAGACAATACACCAGGGATGGCAAATCTGGCCCTTTGGGATTCCCCAGAAGGCTCCAGCGCTTTCTCCCAGCTACTGAAGGTGTGGTGGGTTCTTTCCTCCAAGGTTGAAATTAGAGGTGTGCACAGGTGGTCTCTCAAAATTCCCCACCCTATTTGTGGGCAGAGAAATTGGGGGTACAATTCCACCAAATTTCTCCAGGGGGAGGAGAAACTCCTCCACCTTTTCTCACAGGTAGGCATCATCATTGGCAAAGGGGTTGTAGAATGGCTTCTTTCTTTCATCCCCCCCCCCCCGGAAGGGTTTTTGGGGTTCTTTAAACTGCCACTGCCAAGTGGCAAATGCATCAGCTGTGTCGGCAGCCTGGCTCCCATTTTGCATCCTCCGCAATGCCCCATATACCTGGCATCACTCCAGGGCATTGAAGGGAGGGAATGCAGCCACCACCAAATATAATGGGGAAGAAAAATGTGATGGAAATTCTGAAAAGTGTCCTTTAAGAGAAATCTCAGGAATTTCCTGAAAGTTTTCTATCCTCCATGAAAGGGGCTTCCATTTTTCTGCCTCATTCTCAGGGCAGTTTATAATTTATTTTGAATGTGTGTTGGTGTTTTTGACCTTACCTAATCACTGTGAAGCGGCTGAGGGGACTGTCTATATTTTTCTTTCTATTACATGTCTCACCATCGCTTTACAGTCTCCCAGGCTGCCTGCACTTCCTGAGCTGAAAAGGCCCTATGGGAGGAATAAAATTCCATGATGTTCAACCCCGGGCGGAAGTGTGGGAAGCCAAGGAGGCTATAGGTTGTCAGAGAGATGACAGCACAATGAAGGACAGGACACTCACACACTCTCCTCAGCCATCTCATAAATAAAGCAAGTACAAGAACCCTGAACCAAACCCGTGAGCATTTCTCTGAATTTTTTTCTCCTTTGAATTCCTTTTTGAAAGCAATTTCTTTTCTATGAAGTGAATGAGAATGAAGTCGACATTCTCATGGGAGAAATTTCCGGGACAGCGCAGTTGAAATGCCTCTCCGAAACGGCTTCATGCTAAAATATGCTGATATTTCTGGCATTAGGGCCACACCCCTTTTGTCTTTGGCAGCGCACGGATGCGGCCCCCGAGCACATCTTCACAATGAAATGCAGCCCTCGAGATGGAAAGATTTTTCTGCCCCCCCCCCCCCCCCCGCTCCACAGCATACCAATTTCAGTTTCTAAAGGGTGATGTTCTGGAACGGAGTAGTGGCTTCAGGAATCAATTTTTAAAGTCCAGGGAACCATTTCAAGGAAGGAAACAGCTGGAATATGTCTGGAATATGGAGGCTATCACAGCAGTAACCTTCCGCTCTACAAATCAATTTGCCCCCAAATCCACGGGCTCATCAATGTTTGGCCCTGAGTGATTCCCAGCTCCATTCTAATTGTTTTCAGCGTTTGGGTTCCACCACGCCAGATGCGTGGAAAAATCTTTGAACTCCAGCCAGGAGGGTGATGCCCTGGGAAACTCTGCAGCAGCGAAAAGCAGTCTGACCTTCAGACTTTATGGGCTGTTTTGAACCCAGTTTTATGGGCCCAAATGCCAGTATCAAAAGACAGAGTGATCCCTGTGCGTGGGTCAGAGGGGTTCTTCGAAGGGTGCGGAGCCCTCACGTGTCTTTTTAAAAACATATTCATTACATTTCTATATCGCCCAAGAGCTGAAACTCTCTGGGTGGGTCTTCTGAGAGCAGGGATGTGTGCAGCATATGTGCTGCTAGTATTTTAGCAGACGCCAAAGTGCAGAAGTTTCTGCTACACAGGATACACAGCACTAGGCTCATGACACCCAAGATCAATCAGCCCGGTTACCTGTGTCCATCCATTTCCTACCTGAGTAGCAATCGGATGGAAAGAGCAAACCAGAATTCAGAAGTTCTAGACTTGTTAAAATGATCTTCAAGACCAAAACTCTTCCAGCGGGGATAGGGGATTGATATATATCTGGCCTCCACCTATCTGTGCTCCAGGATGGAAATGGAAGAAGCTGGCTTTAGGGAGTCCTTTAGGGAGGATTGCCCTAAAGGACTCAGCATCCATCTCCCTATTTATTTATTTATTTTTCAACACATGTAAAGCCCACACATGGAAAATCAATAAGAAAAGAAAACAGAGACCCTTATAAATCATTCCCAACCTGCTTGTGTACCTAGCAGGTGAGGCAAGGCCCAGGGAAGGCGGCCGTGGCAAAGACCTGTCACAGGAGAAATTAACGTAATAAGGACACGGCAAACACAATAAATCCAGCACTCTGTTTCCTGTTTAGAGAAATTAAAATGTTACGGGAGTCCAACAAGGGGCACAGGTTTCTTGGGAAAACACCCCCGGGCCCCTTTTCACAGCTTGCCATCTCCTTCTGGTCAAGGGGTTGGTTTGGTGTTCTGGAATACGTTAAGCACTTCGTTAGACGTCGGAAGAGGTGTGTTTTCCTTTGGGAAGGGCCGTGGTTCAGCAGTAAAAAGCCTGCATTGCATGTAGAACAGGGCCAGCCCAAGACATTTAGCTGCCAGAGGTGAAGAACAAGGTGGCATCTCCCCACCCCCTTTTGATCAACAAAAGCCAACTGGACTGGCAGTTGAATCTTAAGTCAATCCTGAGGATGGAACACCATCCTTCACCGCACCTGAAGGTAGCTTAGGTGGCACCGGGCAGGCTGCATAGCACACAGTTCTCTCTTCCAACACCTTGCTGCCACCTACCAGCATCTGCCGCCTGAGGTGACTGCCTCACTCTGACTAAAGGTAGGGCCGGCCCTGAAGTAGAAAGTCTCTGGTTCCATCCCTGACAGCATCTATTTCAGCCCCCATCTGAAGCTCTGGATTGTGGCTGCCAGTCAGTTAGACAATACCTCCCCCCCTTGTCTTCTCATATGGCTGCTTGAAGGAGAGTTGTGTGGAGATCTATGCAAGGCCGGTTACATCCACACTCTAGCCGGAGGGTATCGTTGGTTTTTCCAATCCAAGTCTCCAGTCACACGGACCCATAGAGGAAGAAAGCACACCTGAACTCAGGTAACCCCTTGCATTCACTCCGCACACAAGATTCAAAGCAAATTTCGTCATGCAAATCCTGCACAATGCCTAAATGGTGCACATTCCATCCCTCTGCAAACATTTGGGGACCCGGCTGTTTACACTCCTCCATTGTCAGAACTGACCAGGTATTCCTACACTTTGCTTTTTATGCATTAACCAGTTACCAGTTCTGGCGACAGGATTCAAGGTAAACATAAAGCCCTATGAGGAGATACTGAAAGAACTGGGCATGTTTAGCTTGGAGGAGAGAAGACTGAGGGGAGACATGTAGCACTCTTCAAATACTTGAAAGGTTGTCACACAGAATAGAGCCAGGATCTCTTCTCAATCATCCCAGAATGCAGGACACGGAATAACGGGTTCAAGTTACAGGAAGCCAGATTCCGACTAGACATCAGGAAAAACTTCCTGATTGTTAGAGCAGTACAATGGAACCCATGACCTAGGGAGGTTGTGGGCTCTCCCACACTAGAGGCCTTCAAGAGGCAACTGGACAGCCATCTGTCAGGGATGCTTTCAGGTGGATTCCTGCATTGAGCAGGGGGTGTTGTGTCTAATCTTCTTTCCCTTGGGCTGAGTGAAGGACTGTCAGACATTCATTCAGATCCTGAGGTTGAAGAGACATTTCAGTCTGTACCAGGAGGGGAACAGTTGATTCTCATGGCCAATGTTAGCTGCGAATGAACCTTTGCCAGCGCTTATCTTTGATGGTGTAAATGAACCTCAAGCTGAGAATCGAGCCTCTTCTTCCAAAAGGGAGGGTGTGAAAAGCCTGAGAGAAGCGAGATTCCGTAGGCCAGAGAGGTGAGAGAAGGCGGTCGGACAGATTGATTGCTCAGAAACGGCTTGGTCAGGACCAGTCTACGTAAAGGCAGTAATGGACTTTTCCTTTCCTTGAAAAGAACAACTGTTTTGCTTGTTTAGCTTAATCCTGCCTCGAGGGAAAGTCGCTTTGAACTTTTAGACTCCCTTCATATGAGGGAATGTGTTTATGGCCTGAATAAAGTTTTGTTGATTTCCTAGCAGATCTCTTTATTGACTTTAAAGAACGCACAACAGGGGTTAGACTCAAAGGCCTTAGAGGCCCCTTCCAATTCAACTAGTCTATGATCCTATGAGAGCATAAAAAGACCGGTGATGGATCAGAGCAAAGGCCTATTTAGTCCAGTAACCCTTTGACTCAGAGTGGCCAACCAATGCCTCAGTGGGAAGCCGACAGGAGCTCAGGAGCATTGTCCTGCTTCTGTTCCCCAGCAACTGGAGACCACATAGAGACACGATGGCCTTTACCGTTCATGATAAGGGCCTGCAAGGTTCAGGTTGACCGTGCCGTTTCCAGGACTTGGCTGGCTGCACCCTTGCAAAACTAACTCCCCTTGGCTCTGCTCGAATTGACCTGCAGATGAGAGGCGAATTGCCTCCAACAGGATGCGACCAGAACCACGTCCACGAGAAGTCTAATTTGCCACACACCGCTGCCCACCAGCCAAACTCAATTAGCACCGAGTTGCTATCTGCAATCTAGAGTAACTTCGTTGTTCTAATTGCCGGCTTCCCCCCTCCCTCTTTTCCTTGTTTGATACAGAGTTTAATTTCCTCCTTCCCTCCCTCTGACGAACATGGGAAATTATGCCCTTATCTTTGCGGTCACCCAGGGATGGATACCCTTGATTCTCTCTGTGTGTGCTTTTCTCCTCCATGCAAACACATTCCAAACACCCTCTTTCCAGCTTCTGCTTTTTTTTTTTTTAATTTTTAACCAACTGATAACAGGGCAGTTTGAGATAAGAGGCTCTGAAAATTTTGTTGCTTTGGGAGGAAAAGAACAAGATAAGACAAGATAAGACAAGACAAAAATCAAGTCTCAGAACTCTGCCACAGTAAATCCGGTCACCCCCATTTTAACTAACGTGCAGGTGGGGAACATGTTTTAGACATGTGGGGGGGGGGGAATTGCCCTTCGCTGGGCTGTCCATGGGCCAGATGGTTGTGCCCACGGACGAAGCTTCAAGAAGAGACAAACTCTGGTGCTGTGTAGAACTGTGAAGGCTTTAAATGTTGTAAAAAGCTCTTAAAGTTGTAAAAACCCGTTTTCAAAAAGCTCAGTGTTTCAGATCAATGCTAGAGTAAAAGAATAGGTTTAGCATCTGATAGGTTAATTCGGGTGTTGTCCTTGCTTTTTGATTTTGAATTGATTTTAATATTGTTAACTCCATTTTAAACAATCATATTTTGTTTATTGTAGCTCCTGACGAAGGATAGACCCTATCCGAAATGTTGAGCATTTTTAAAATTGGTTTTTACAACTTTTAGAGCTTTTCACAACATTAAAGTCTTCACAGCTCTACACAGTACCAGAGTTCGTCTCTTCTTGATGCTTCGTTCCTTGGTGCTTTTTTCCCTTGCATGTGCCCACGGACGGCAATTGGAATATACTTTCTCAGTGCCTTTTTCTGTACTGAAAGGGACATGGCAGTTCCAAGGCTCTCCACACAGAGGAAGGGGCAGGGCCGTCCCTTCCAGCGCTGGTCAAATCCCCTGGGGCTGTATTAAGCACACCGGCTGTAGGTTCCCTATCCCTGAACTAAGGACATCCCTGCACGATACCCTCGGGGGAGGGGCAGGAGGGAGTAAAGGAGCCAGGATGGCGGGTGGGGAGGTGTAAAGAAGGAATATGGATCCAACGTCCCACCCACTGAGAGGTAAGGAAACTACACCCGGAGTCTTGTGTACGATTCATAAACCAGGCATTCGTAAGCCAGTCCCACCTTCTCTCCCCTGCTCCAGGTGGCAAAATCATAGAATCACGGAAGGGGCCTCTAAGGCCATCGAGTCCAACCCCCTGCTCAATGCAGGAATCCACCTTCAAGCGTCCCTGACAGATGGCTGTCCAGCTGCCTCTTGAATGTCTCTAACGTGGGAGAGCCCACGACCTCCCCAGGTCATTGGTTCCAGACAGACTCTTGCTTCCTGTAACTTGAGCCCATTATTCCATGTCCTGTACTCTGGGATGATCGAGAAGAGATCTTGGCCTTCTCTGTGTGACAACCTTTCAAGTATTTGAAGAGTGCTATCATGTCTCCCCTCCGTCTTCTCTTCTCCAGGCTAAACATGCCCAGTTCTTTCACTCTCTCCTCATAGGGCTTTGTTTCCAGACCCTTGATCATCCTCATTGCCCTCCTCTGAAATCCCTCCAGTTTGTCTGCATCCTTCTTGAAGTGTGGTGCCCAGAACTGGACACAATACTGAAGAGGCCTAACCTGTGCTGAATAGAGGGGAACCAGTACCTCACACAATTTGGAAGCTATATTTCTATGAATGCAGCCCAAAAGAGCATCTGCTTTTTTTGCAGCCACATCATACTGTTGGCTCACATTCAGCTTGTGATCTAGAACAATTCCTTCTCGCTTGCTGTATTGCTTAGCCAAGTATCCCCTATCTTGTAACTGTGCAACTGGTTTCTTTTTCCTAGGTGTAGAACTTGGCATTTATCCCTATTAAATTTCATTCTGTTGTTTTCAGCCCAGCGCTCCAGTCTATCAAGATCACTTTGGAGTTTGTTTCTGTCTTCCAGGGTATTAGCGAGCCCACCCAATTTTGTGTCATCTGCAAATTTGATAAATGTTCCCTGCACCTCCTCATCCAAATCATTAATAAAAATGTTGAAGAGCCCTGGGCTCAGGAAGCCTGTCTGGGCTGCATTCATCTCCACTGTTCCACTGATTTCAAAGCCAAGAGGGTGATTGTTCTTTGTGCAAAGGGGGAGAGGGGTGGTGATGCTGCTGGAAAGTCCTCCAGGCTGGTTAGCTGTAGCGCAAAACGCATCTAGCAATCCTGCCAGGTTGTTTCTTTGAGCGCTTCCAGGTGGACCAGCATCAGTACCCGGCATCTCCGAATAATAACCTGGCACCCTCTTTCAAGAAGTGTTTCTCGCTCCAAGCAATCACATTTCCTACAACGGCCTCAACGTAGCATCGCTCTAGGGCAGGCGTCCCCAACTTTTTTGGACCTGTGGGCACATTTGGGAATTTGTTGTGGGCACCACCACAAGATGCCAAATCCGTGCGTTGACACTTTGGCATCTATCTGTCACGTCTATGGATCTTAGACTGTGTCTTATTCACCCCAAAATTGCTCCGTGTCCACTGGACGCCGCAATGTCTCTTTATAGAGGGATTCTCTAATTTGGATACTTGCTGGCAGTGCAATACAGTTAATGCCCCCGTTAAACATATGTTTTGGCCATGTCCAATAGTTGCTCCTTTTGGAGAGGTCATTACACATACATTTTGTACCCAAACTGTCTTTAATATTCACTGATGTACATACCCTTTTATATTATTTACCTACTTCATGAAAATTAACAACTGGATTCTCTGCACCCTTTAGACGGCTAAGACTGATATTACAACATTGGAAAGATAAACACTCACCTCCTATAATGCAATAGATTGAGAGGACCTTACAACACTTCCAATATTTGAACGAGCGGCATATAGACGCCATGTACAAATGGAAAACGTATTTGGATATTTGGTCTGCTTTTGCCATAGCCTGTGTATAATTGCTAGAAAGCTGTATCCCTTTCATACAAATTTATGTATGTATATTAAAAAAGAAGCTAGATAGATGATAGATAGAGGCTGCCTCTACAAGAGAGGTTTAATGCTCTTTCAAGGCGCTTAAATTTTTTTATCTCTACAAGAACGGAGCGCAAATCGGGCATAGAGGCGCATTATCTCTCCGATTATGTGCATTATCGAATGTGCGTTAAACAGCGAGTTTTATTTTGCTCTGGCCGTTAAAGCGCATTTTGCCTATGTGAACAAGCGCTTATGCGCATTAACTACTTGTAAAGCGCATTTTGGTCATCTGTTAATGCGCTTCGCCGCCTCTCGCTGCCTCTCGTGCAGAGGGATTAGGCGTAAATGCGCTTCAGCGATTATGCGCATAATCGCCTAACCAGGCGCAAAAGCGAATCCTTGTAGAGGGGACCAGAGATAGATAGATGGTGCTCATGGGTACCATGTTGGGGACCCCTGCTCTAGAGCAATATCAAAAATTAAAATAGTAGCCAGATTCAGGCATCTGGCTTGACTCGGACAGATGCTCTTTCTGCCAGGTAAGTACATTGATGGAGGGCCTCACACCTGGCCCTGCCATAGGCTTTCAGACTGGTGATTTTCTAGCACTATCTGTTTGTTACTCTTCTGCTTAAAGTTACATGTGGAATTGCAATTTCTGAGGTGACGCAAAAATGTGTTTATTTAAGTGCTATTCTAAAAACAAAAGTCAAAACACTTTTTCATTCAAGAGCTATTTCACAAATATGTAATATTTTTAAATGGTTGTAACACTACTAAAAGGGCATTGAAGAGAAAAAGCAATAGGCTCACCTGCCCGCTATGCGAAAATCACACCTCTTCAAAAATATAGAAGGGCAGCACTAAGCCGACAGATGCCTGTGGGGATTGTACTAGTCTTTCGTCCTTTCCCCCAAAGTTGAGTTTTCTGTTTACAAAAGAGATGGAACAAGCGAGGGGGAAACATGGTAGGATTGGAAGATATTATGTAGATGCCCCATAAAGAGTGAGTGAAAAACAATGGGCATTTTTGGAATAAACAGTGAGGGCCTTTATACATGAGGCTTTTAACCAAGGCTTCTGCTTCCAGATTCTGTGTGGGATTAAAATTGGCTCTTTTACATGTGTTTTTCCCCCAGGGTTTTTCTTTCTCTGCTTTTCTATATGTTCCATTCCAGAACTATTAGGTGGTGCTGTGGTATAGGAGAATTGTGCAGTTACATGAGGATCCTATAATGCCCCCAAGGAAAAATACTAAACTTTTCCCATGGGGGGGGGGGCGTAAAAATGGTTGCAAAGCACAGGAGAGGCCCTGGAGGAGGATGGCGTGATGTAAAGGACCTGCAAACTACAGAGGAAACACGAGTGTACAAAAGAAAGGCTCCCAGTGTGGAAACTCTCTCCCAATCATTACAATCAATCAAATATTTATTACGGTCATAAGACCAGCATAACCCAATCATTACATCATCCGTTCTTTGGTGGTTGGGAATCAGTGTATCTCCAGGATGGCTCTCCTTGCTCATGGTGGTATAGAGCATTGGCCTTTCTCATGACACACCTGCACACATTTCATTGTATCCAGAGCCTGCGCCAACTCACGTCTTTCGTGTTCAGCCATCCCTTGATGCAATCTTGGCCCTTCTAATCTCTCCCCTCAATACCCAGCAAAGTCGACACAATCTTGGTTTTGATATTTTTAATTAACCTTCCCCCCACTTCCTTTTACAAGTTAAATCAACAGGAAACAATAAACCGTTTTCTCTCTTCATATATATTTATATATATATATATAAAAAAATCAGTCTCGTGTGTTAATTTAAAAACAAAAAGTCCTTTGTAGCACTCTCTCTCTCTCTCTCTTCTTTAACGTTTTCTATTAAGAGGTGTTATGGGTCAGCACAGCAGGATTATTTTTCATTACTTTAAAAAAACTGCTCTTTTTATAGAACGATGTGATTTTTTTTAAAAAAGGGAGGCAGGGGGAGAGAGAATGCCCACCAGGTTTGGGGTAGGTTTGTGGGGAGGGGGCTAGAAAATACCAATCAGGTTTTATGTCCTCAGATAGATGCTGAGGCTGCCATCAGAACACAGAAGGAAGCACTTTTTCATACATCAAAACGTATTATTCTGATGGGTCTTTTCCCTACCATATTCACATATCTCTTCCCAAAGCAGCTCAGAGATTTTTGAGAGGACTTGAAATGGAGACATATTAAGGGGGAGAGTTCCCCCTCTTTCATAAGAGGGGGAGGAAATAGGAGTTCATTTGCAATTTATATCTTCTTCCATTACGTATCGTAGTCACACTTGGCAGACAATTTACTCTGTTCGGTGGACACCAAAATGGATCAGAATCCAGTATTCCCCCTAATGAAAACAGGAGCTTCAGCTCCTGATTACTTTAAATGGGCCACGCACAGCAGATGTGGAAATTGAGTCTACCATGGTGCAAACGACTCTTATGATCAATCTAGAATCGAGACAAGCTCTCAAACTCATTTTCTAATCCCTGGATGAAAACCTCCCTCTTCCCTGGACAAGTATTATTATTATTATTTTAAAAGGAACAAACTCCAGCTTTGGTACAAAAAGTATGTCTCTAGACTGAATTAAACAATAAAAAGATATGTGCTTTCCCTCCCCCCCCAACATACAGCAGGTCCTGATCCACATCACCTGCACATTGTAATTAACATAAATTTCCAAGGAATCCAGGTGGAGGCTCTAAACTCTTGCGTTCATATTTTATTTGGCTATTCTGTCAGCCAAGGAAAGTAAAGTCAGATTGAATTCTTTTTCTAGTAACACCCCTGTTCCTGGCTTTGGCAGCAGCCGGGGGGGGGGGGGCAATTTTTCTCCTCCTCACTGTCACTTTAGTAACATTGAGGCAGAAACTACATACAATCTGGGAGGCTCCTGTCATTCCAAAGGCCAACTCTAAGAGAGGGGGCAGCGTTGAGGACGAGTTCCTCAAAACCCAACAGCAGGCTGCGTTTGGAATGCTAATTAAGGACTGCAAGTCCCAAAATCCATAGCAGATGTTTGATCTTCTCTTTCGTGACCTCCCGCAATTTACAATTACATTTTAATTCACCATGGCTTGTTTCAGAAAGATGAAAACGGACTGCTTAGAAAGACAGTTCAGGGGCTGCTTGCTGTCTCCTCGAAGGGACACCACCTGCGACTCAGGTGCAAAAAGGTATCTCTGCACTTCAGACATAACCTGTTATAACCTGCATTATTCGCGGGAACAGAACTTTCATGGAAGGTGTTGAGAATTCCCTCTTGGACATCTCCACTCCTGTGCCAAAAACATGCACGCCCAGCTCTCCTTGAAACGATCAGTTTACAGATTGGCAATGTAGGTGGTTCCTAAGAGCTTGTTCTTTGTGTCACGCATAACAGGAGGAAAGCAAAGTTCCTCCCCAGAGTGCATTGCTTTTTTGGTAGCGCATGTGGGGGTAGTGAGTGTGTCAAAGGCTGCATTCACACGGGACGATAAGCCAGAATTCTTATGGTGAACAAACCAGTGAGCTAATGCATGCCGCTTGATCGCTCCGGCTGATTAAAAAACAGCAGACCTTTGGTCCATGGTTTGTTCATGGCTTATGACTCTAGCTCGTCCAGGGAGAGGCGAGCCTGAGTTTCCAGTTTGCAGGTCGCAATAAACAAACCACAGGCGGAAGGTCTGCGGGTTGTTTAGTCTCTTCTACTTGGTGGCAGCCATAGAGTAGCAGACACCAAAACGCCGACAATTTCATAATAAGTCAGAATTCTGGCTTATTGTGCCGTGCGAACACAGATGTCTTCTGCATGTAAAGAGGAATCCTGGATTTCAACGTAGAAATGCTCCAGTGAAGGAGCAGCTCATGAAGTTAAAATCCTCTAATCCAATGCGCCCAGACACCATGTGGGTGCAAATATAGTGTAAGAATTCTATGATCTGGACTCAGATGGATCATCTTGGCTCAGAGATCCGCTCCTCGCCTTTTTCACAACAGAGGGGCTTCTTAGGAACCTAGAACATTCCCTTCTCGCTTGATGCCCTTGCATACCCACAGAGTCCCATGATAAATTAAAAAAAGAAGCAAAAAACCAAAACCCAAAAATAATAATTTAAGGATGGGACAGCTTCTTCCCCCATTCCCAAAATAAATAAAGCTAAATTGCATTGAAGTGGGGGAGGGAGCCAGGCGGGCTGGAACCAGCAATACACTGCGTCTCATGGGCCTTTATGGTACCCAATCTCACCCGCCCCCCATCCCCACACTTTGAACCCACAGAGAGAAGTCCGGGGGCAATGGGAAGAGATCCCCTATCCATCGTCCATCAATGAGGCTTGATAAAGGCCACGAAGCAAGCCGTGGCCCCCAAGGGAAGGCGTGACCCAGTTCCCTGCCCTTTGCCCTCTGCTCTCAGGACGTGGCTTCCCTCCACCTTTCCCATAGCCCACACCAAAGGTGTGGCCTTTCTAAGTCCCTGAAGTTCCACGGTGTGGTTTTGATTGGAGAAAAAGCTGGACTTCAGCGGCGGGGGGAGGGGGGGTGCTCACTCCCTGCCTGCTCTGAGCAAGCAGGGGCTGGGAACCCCTCTGCCCCATCTAAGTGTCCAAAGGGCCGCCGTGTCCGACATTCAGTTCTTGAATGCTCTCGACCTCCTCCGGGATGTCCTGCATCCTCTGGAAATCTGAAAAACAGTCATGGGGTCTCTTGCATTTTGGAAGACAAGAAATATTGCATTGACAACAGTCAGTGTCAAATTTAAGCTCTTTCCTTATATACACGAGAAAACCAAGGCAGGATAGTGAGAAAATAAGGCCACAAGCCTTGATATACCTGCTCTGCATGTAGGCCTCTGTATGCAGTTTGGTTCTTGCAAGTGAAGTGCATGATGGGATGGGAATGAGGTATGTGCCTGAATGTGCTGTAATGCTGAAACTGTTATATCAGCAAGGAAAGGCTTAATTAGAATTTCTAACTGTCAAGACCATTTTGATATAGTATGAGACAAATAAGCTAGCTTGATCAGGAGGACTGGCCGTCTAGGTCAATCTGATATTGCTAGAAGAGTTATGGGCCACCTATAATGAAGACGTTTCTTTGATCTATCTTTGTTTTGCTTTAGAACTTTGCTAACTGCTAATTGGTTAAGATGCTATTGTGTACAAATATACCTGCTTTTCACACTGCCAGTTGAGAAGTTCTTTGTCTGTAGGACTTTCTCCATACAGCTGTATTTCGCTCAATAAAACAGAGTTGCCTTACAACTAAAGTGGATTTTTATCTTTGACAATAGGAAATGCAGGTGGATTATAGATAGCAGATATTTCTTGCAAAGACAACTTGGATCTGACATTTGGATGTTCACACCAAAATACACACGTTGAAATCTGGTTAAACATTGTAGAATTTGAATCTGAAATGTGACGTTTTTAATATTCCTAAACGGCCAAACGAAATGCAGCGCAAGCTACGTTTCTAGGGTGAGCAGTGCACCCAAAGTACTGATGAATTGGGAAGAGTAAATTGGGGTGGTGGGAGTTCAAATGTGAAGGATATGAGTGCAAATATTTGCAAGAAAATATTTGCAGGCTTCACTCCCTGGAGGAAAGCAGAGAGGCTCCGTGGGCCGCATCGGGGAGCTCCATGGGCCAAATGAGGCCCACGTGCTGGGGGTTCTGTACCCCAGTGCTGAGCTAGTCGGACCAAGGGTGGGATTCCTCTGTTCCAACTCACCTCGCGGGCTGGAAGGAGGAGACTGCGGGTGGAGCAGGCCATCTTCCTCCGATAGCACCTCCAGCTCCTGGTCGCTCTCCTGTGGTCTACTAGGCACGCCGTGGTAAGCAACCTCGTCCCGCTGGCAGCTGGCAAAGCTCCGGTGAAGGGTGTGGCTGCCAGGTGAGAGCGGTTCGCCTGCACGGTTCTGCGGTTGGGAGGAAAAGGAGTTGGAAGTGGAGAACAGAGGCTCGGGCCTGGATTGAAGTCTCAACAAGAGTTCAGTTTCTTCTGAACAGGGTGGTTTTTCTCACGCATGCTTCTGAGAAGGACCCTGTCACTAAGACGTGCATGTAATTCAAATAATCTCATACTCTCATACTTTCCCTGACACTCTATGTTGAACTATTCTAGGTAAGGTGGTTTGACCCGCTGTTTTTACTTCGGGTTTTGCGGTAGAATTAAGATCGGAGGTCTACATGATTTTCCTTTTCTGCTTTTCTGTGCTTTCCGCTACATAGCCTCTAGGTGGCACTGTAGTACAGCGGAATAACGCAGCTACACTGGCGACTTGCACTTTGTTTCACAATGCCCCAAAATGCTGGATTCCCTCTCCCCCGCTTCCAAATTCCCTCCCCACCCCCCACCCCCCGTGAAAGTACTAAAAAAACCAGAAGCCAAACTGGGGAGTTACGCCATCACCTAAAGCACCCGTAAACAACCATGAATGAGGAATTATGACCGCACAATAGAACTTTTATCTAGAAAGGCCCTTTGAGTGTACCCCCCACCCCAGGGCCTGTCCCCTTGTACTTCAGAAAGAACCATGCATATGTACTCCCTCACGAGCCTGCCCGTCCCCTGAAGTCTTCAGGGGAGGCCCTTCTCTCGGTCCCACCACCATCATAGGCACGCCTGGTGGGAACGCAGTAGAGGGCCTTCTCGGTGGCTGCACCGGGGCTCTGGAACTCCCTTCCCAGGGAAACTAGACCGGCTCCCTCCTTGTTGTGCTTTCGGAAGCAGGCTAAAACTTTTCTGTTTCAGCAGGCCTTTGGGAAGTTGTTTGGACCTTTGCAGATGTGTTGTTATAGCTTGGATTTTGAAAAATTATTTGTATTTTAAATGTTTTTAAATGTTTTAAATTTTTTAATATTGTACCATGTTTAATTATAGTTTTAATTTTTGTATATCTCTATCTGTTTTTAACTGTACGTGTTTTAATTTGTAAGCCTCCTTGAGTCCCAGTATTGGGGAAAAGGCGGAATAATAATAATAAATGTGCTATATACACAAATTAAAAAATAACATTGAAAATGACGCCACACATCAAATCCCAGGTGTGAAAGGGCAGCACATCGATGCTCAGGGGACAGCAGGATCCCAGAACGGCCAGAACCAATAGGAAGCGGACGTTGAGCGATGCTGAGTTCTTCCGGCTTAAGGGTTTAAGCGGTACGCCGCACAGCCTCTGGGCCCAAAGGGAGACACTTACCAGAGGTTGGGTGAAGCTTTGGTACAGCGCATCGCCAGCAGGCAAGCTGCGTCTCCGGGGCTCTGCCGGCTTTCGGACCCAGACGTTCTCCAGGGGCGGCCGTGGGGCAGCCAGCTGCCGGCGAGCCTCTTCAGCCTCCCGCTCATGTCGGGCCCTCTCCAGCTCGCTCTCCCGTAGCCGCGCCTCCAGGGCCGCCACCTCCTGGGCCTTCTCTTGGCAGAGCTGCCGGCAGCGGCTCAGCTCCTCCTGCAGCAGTGTGTGCTGCTTCTGCAGCAGTGAGAGGTCCGAGGCCTGCCGGTCTGCCGCGGAGGCGTCCTTGCGGGAGTTGGTGCGGCTTAGCCTCTCCCGCCGTTCGCCCGCCTCCTGGAAGTGGAGCTCCAAAAGTGTGTCCTGCTCAGCCACAATTCCCTTACAGGTATAAATGTGGGGGGAGGCACGGTTAGTTAGGCCTGGGATTGCACTGATGGGCCGCGTTTGATGTACGCGGTTTGACAGGGAGGCAAGAAGTGGAGAACAAATTGGCGCCCCCTCCAACCCCCGTGCATAAAACCCTTTCTCCAAGACGGAACACCTTTCTCCAACACCAACGATGGGGCAGCATCCTCCGCCACACCTGAAGGCATCAGGCTAGCTTAGGGGGTGTAGGGAAAGCCACGTCACACATAACTCTCTCCTCCAACGCCTTGCTGCCGTCTCCCAGCATTTGCCACCAGAGGCAACTGCTTCGCTTAGCCTAATGGTAGAGCCAGCCCTGCAGAAAGGCATTTCCATGCTGACATGCTATTGTATATTGCAGGGTTCCCTGAGGGGGTGCCCCCCCCCCCAGATGAATTGGACTACAACTCCCAGGGATTCTGGGAGTTGTAGTCCAACACATCTGGAAGGAACCAGTTCAAGGAAGCCTGCCTTATTGTATCTATGGCTAGAGATGGCAATTTCCACCTTCCTATAATTTATTTTAAAATCTGCACTTTCCTCAGCCTTTAAAAGTTCACAAAGGCTGGGGCTTTTCAGGAAAGAGATTCCATAACTGGAACGTGAGAGCCAAGAACGTTCCATTCCTGGACACCTTTCTGTGGGTCGTGGCCTAGGCTATGACATTTGGGCTGGAATGCACTGAGCCGTCCTCCCCACCCCCTCCAGCATTGGCTGTTGCTTTGGGGCGGTCTTGTAATGCTTATGTTCTGTCACTAGGTGTCGCAATAGCATTGCACTCTTCTGCATCAGTTTCCCCATCCATTTATTCAGTACATTTACATCCAGCCTTTTTTCCATCCAGTACATGGGGCAGCTCCTAGGTGGTCTCCCATCCTGGCACGGACCAGACCTAACTAGGAGTGGGTGAGCGAGCAAACGTTTGAGATCACTCAGATTCTCCAAACATTGTCGCGCTGTTTGTCTTGGTCCCGATCCCCGTTTGCATTCGGGAAACCAGCGGAAATCGAGCAGTTTTGTGTAAATTTTGTGCAAATTTCCCCTATAGATTAAAGTGAGGTTGATTCGGTCTACTGTGGAAATGTGCGCAAATCAAACAGGGAATCGGGAATGAAATGACCGTGAGTATGTGATTGGCAGTTTGTGCATATTCTTGGCGGATGCACGCACCCTGCTCGGGAGCTTTGAATGGCAGAGGAGCTGGGAGAGGGGGTGGAGTCCAATGGAAGAGCCGGGAAAGTATGATACTGAGCAATACAGTACTAGCGCGCAGGTGGCCTCCGTGAGTCAAGCCAATTTGTAAATATTTTTGGCGCACATGCGCTTGCGCTCGGAGGTTTGAATGGGCCACGCTCGCATGTTTTGTAGGCAAAAACAAATTCCTCACACCTCCCGAGATCCAACGCTCATTAGCTCCAGCAATGCAACAGCATCATGTGCCCCCACAAATCACGCCCGGGGTCCACAGGCCAATTTCATTAACAGCACTGGGGTGCCTCCTCCCCCAGGTATACACAAATGCACGATCGCTTGGTGGAGAGAGGCCTGAAATGAACATGATCCTTCTCACGAGGAGCCCTGGAGGTACAGTTCAAACCCCACAGAGGAGGGACAGGATCTCTTCTCGATCAACCCAGAGTGCAGGACGCAGAATCATGGGCTCAAGTTACAGGAAGCCAGATTCCAGCTGGACATCAGGAAAAACTTCCTGATGGTTAGAGTGGCACGACAATGGGACCCATGACCTAGGGAGGCAGTGGGCTCTCCAACCCTAGAGGTCTTCAAGAGGCAGCTGGACATCCATTTGCAAGGGATGCTTTAAGGGGGATTCCTGCATTGAGCAGGGGGTTGGACTTGATAGGCTCATAGGCCCCTTCAAACTCTACTGTTCTATGATTTTATGATACTGACCTGCAGGCCGTGAAGCAGAGAATACAGTGTTCTGAGCCGCTGCAGCACCTCCTGGGGGTGAGGGGGCAAGAAGGAAGCTGCAGTCAATCTCACAGGGCCACATGCCAGGAGAACAAGAGAGAAACCGGCTCCTGCCATGCTTCCCTTGTGGGAGGGGGGGAGGAGACCCCCACCCCACCCCATCCCTCCTCCACTTACCTCCTGTGGCAGTTTCTGCTGTAGCTGGTTTCCATTCCCATCCTACATTAGGAACACGACAAAACAAAAGATGCTACCATGGTATCACTTCTTCAACATGGAAACATCGACCGAACGTTCACGGCAGGGTTGAGCCACACAAATGGAGAGTCCCCCCATGTGCAGCCCCCCCTGGCAACATTCAGCAGGACAGCATCGGCAAAGAACTTTGTGGTTCACTGCTGGATATCAGTGACAAGCTGTGACAGAGGCCGGAAAGGGGCAAATCTAGCTTGGAAGCTCAGTCTGTCCCTTTTCCAGCCTCCCTTGTGGTTTGTTGCTGAATTTCTCAGGGGGAAGGTGATCACACAGAGCGGCTGGCACTATGCGACATGCCCTTGCTCCAAATGTCTGTGGAGCCGACCACAGGAGTATGTGGTAACACCAGGAGACCTCAAAGATGAAGGGGGTCTAGAGCGGAGACGTTGGTCTCTCAAGTAACCAGGTCCTAAGTGGCATAGGGCTTTAGACACTAACAACAAAACCTTAAATTTGGCATGGTAGCAAATAGGATTGGGGCCAAGTTATCTGAAAGATCGCCTCCTCCCCTATGTACCTGCCTGGACCCTAAGATCAATCTCAGGGGTCCTTCTCCATGAGCCCCTGCAAAGGAAGTGAGTCAATTGGCTACCAGGAGCAGGGCCTTCTCTGCTGTGGCACCCCGGCTGTGGAATGAGCTCCCTAGAGAGGTTCGCCTGGCGCCTACATTATACTCCTTTAGACGCCAGGCGAAAATCTTTTTATTTTCCCAGTATTTTAACAGTTTGCCATCGTAGTCTTTTAACTTTGCTCTTTTAAAACTGGATTTAAATCTCTGTATTTTTAATCTCTGTATTGCTGCTTGGTTTTTATTCTGGTTGTGCTTTTATATTGTGGTTTTATGCTGTGGTTTAAGTTTTTATACTTTAAATTGTACTTTGTGGTTTTAATTTTTGTGGACCACCCAGAGAGCTTCAGCTATTGGGCGGTATAGAAACGCAGTAAATAAGCAAATTGACGACTACTGCAGTTCCTTCAGCAGAGGTGTAATATGCAGTCACTGATAGCCCTGATGTTTTACAAGAACAGAGGTTCCCCCACCCCCAGCCAAAATCAAGCCAGGATGGAAAGGTGGATCTTGAGAGCATCTCAGCTAGTGATGGAAGAACTCCTCTTGGCTTGCCTGGAAAAACACTTGCATTTTTCCAAGGTTTCCTTGAGAACACGGAAAAAAAGGGGGCTTAAAATAAAAGTATTCTTGAGGAAAGGTTGAAAAAAATAAAAACAAAAATGGGTGAAGCCTGGCCCCCTCCCCAGCCAGGTGCCCCCCTCCTTTCAAAGCACAAAAACACATTTTGAGTGAGGTATGTGCAATGGAGAGGGCTTGCTAAAGACAGCAAAGGATGTTCCAGGCTTTCCTTAAATGGAAATGGCATCATTTCCTGCTCAGGAGCACAAGGTTTTTAAGGTCTCCTGCTGCCCCTTTCAGATTGGCCCATTTCCCAAGGGTTCCTGCTCCAGGACAGCCTGCTGCCCGACTCCAGACTTCAAACAGGCGCCTCCTCACCGTTGACTTCTCAGACACAGCACGAGGCTCCCGCACAGAAGCAGAAAGGGGAGGCGAACAGGAGACTCCTTCTCCCCACAAAAGACTCACCCGCTGGTTTGAGTCCGACTCAATCCTAGTGAATTCAAGCGAGCCATTAATGCTTCCGGTTTCCCCATCTGGAGGAAGAAGACAACACCGCAGCTGAGAGGAACCCCTGGAGCCAGGGGCCTGCCCCCACCCCTACCCCACCCATCTGCACTTCTGTTCTGTAGCCCCATAAAACCCATTCAACATTATCCAGCCCTATGGAAAACGGGGGGCGAATTCAGTGACTAGCAGACGTTCTAGTGAACACAGAAGCCTGAGGATTTATTCAGCAAGGAGCTGTCCACCCCATAACGTCATGATTAGATTGGCTCAGTTCACATAACATGTTCCTCAATGGTGGTTTTAGAACTCCACGGTGGAGTTTTTACACCACTATTGAGAAATGTGTTGTCTGGCGGGAAAACTCAAGGCAACAGTGGAATTTTTTTGGGAAAACACCCCACGCAGAATATCCATGCTGTGCAAAGGAGAGTTCCTGCACAACCGTTGTGTAGCGTTGAGTTGACTTTTCCCACTGGCTACAGAGTTCCCTGGCAAGAGGAGAGGTGCAGGGATATTTTTTTTTGCCGCAATGGCCGATGGGATACCATTGGGAGGACCAGGGGAGGAGAGAGGGCGGAGGAACTGTCATTCAAACGTCGCAATGGATTTTACTCAACTCCACAGTAGCCCACAGTCACACAACAACAGAGTTAGAACATGTTGTGTGGGTTCCCCCTAGAAACTCAACCATGGAGTGGAGTTTTCGCACTGCGCTGACTAATGAGTTGTGCTGAGCCATTGTAAGCCTGCAGGGGCAGGGACCTGCCTTGCTTAGCTGGTTGTTTGTCAGCTACTCTGGGAGCCTTTTTGCCCAAGGAGTGGCATGAAAATATTTCAGATGAACAAACAAGAAAAAAAGAAAGGGAAGTGGGGGGGGGGGGGGGACACACATGACCAGATGTGTAAAGGGAAAAGGACAGAGGGGTGCTTAATCCTGAAAAGATATAGGGCTTCCTACTTGTAGCATTGTTGGGGTTCGGGCTAGAGCAGCCGTTTGGAGAATGGTTCTGGTCTCGGTCCCAGCCGGGTCCCACGAAGAGATCTTTGAGAAGCTCCACTGTGTGTGCATTTGTCAGCGAACGGTGGGAGGGAGGAGAGGAAGAGGAGAGAGACATGCCTGTGTTATCAACGTATAGACTTGTCCTGCGGTCTTATAGATCGGAACAGAATTCCCAGCGCTGCTTTCCCGCTTTCCAAATATTCCGTCGCACTTTAGTGTGGCTTTGCCCAAGCTAGCTATATTTGCACTGGATTAAACTCCCATCATCACCACCAATATGACTATTGCTCATGCTGACTGTGGATGAGAGATGTTGTAATCAAACACATCTGGAGGGCAACAGGTTGGGGAAGGCTGCTGTAGTGAAACCGAAGCCGAATGAGCCAAGGCAGGGCTAGGGATATTGGAGAATCCGAGGCAGTCTGCCTACGTACACCAGTTGCTGAGGCACATGGGCAGGAGGGGGGCGTTGCACCCGAGCCCTGCTTGCAGGTTTCCCGTCGGCAGCAGGTTGGCCACTGTGTGAACAGAATGGTGGACTAGATGTTCTGATCCAGCAGCAGTGCTCTTTTTATGTTCTTAGGAGAAGGCTTGACTCTTGGTGGCTGAGGTCACTGGAATCTTGGTCAGATCCTCCCCAGCCATGTCTCTAAAGGCCCCCTTTGCTTTCTCCCATAAAATAATAAAAAAAGATCCAGCCATTTACTCATGTGGCAAGTATTACAATGCTACACTTGGCAACTCCCTCGTGGTGAAGGCAAAAAGTTGCCCTCCACTCCTGACCGGGGGCCACTCCAACACGGGCCTTGGAGGAGACGGCCATCTTATGTCTTGCAAGTCCTTTTGTCACATCCTTCTGCCTGTCTCCATGATGGACATTCAGGAGCAGGGAACCCATTTTGGAGATGCTCTCAGGGGGCTGTGCTGCAGTGGTGGGTGGAGCCAATGTCAAAAGGGGTGGGCCAAAAATGGCAGGATATTGTTGCTTAAAATTCTTCCTGCCTTAGGAGAAGAATTTCCACCATTTAGAAACCTGCACAAGAGCTGAACAACCAATAAATGATCAGTGCTTGGGGGGAAGGGGACAGAGCTGGGCAAAGGGGGCATGGCTACCTGAAGAACCACAGAGGGGCGGATTGAGACCTGAGGAGTGCTGGATTTGACCTTTAGGCCTGAGGTTAGAGCTAGATAGACAACTAAGGTGCCATTCTGTGCTTGTTTAGATAGAAAAATGTCCTACAACTCCCAGCAATTCCCCAGCAGCATTCCCCTGCCAGGGGCTCAAGCAGGGGCTCAAGCAAGCCAATCAAGTCTTCCCTTCCTGCTGCCCTGCTATCTGTTCCCTGCCTCCCAACTAATCTTCTGTAATCACTGAGCATGCTCAGTCCTCACTGGGCTGTTTTCTGGGGTTCATCCCTTTGCTTTTTGCTTTTTTGTTTTTCTGTAAACCTCAGGGCCACCTAGAGCATGCTGATAGCTCCCTCTTGATTCTCAGTGCTCCCGTTTTGGATCCATCTCCGTTGGCACTCATCACCTGAGTTCGCCATTAGAAGGAGTGGTAAGACGCCTTGGGTCTGCTGAAGGCTTTTTGATTCCTGCGGCGGAGAATGCAAGCACACTTCTCTCCCGCAACCATTCTAATTAACATGGAGCACGGAGTGCTGTGCACTCGTACAACACCTCTCCATGTCCATGGGGCTTGCACAGGACAGCTTCCTGGATCAGGTCCATCTCCTGACTGGCCCAATCCTTAAGGGCATCCAAACCTTGGTGGGGCTGCCATGCCTCAAGGCAAGCAGAAATGGAGGTCTCTAATGAGGAGAGACTGAAAGAACTGGGCATGTTTCGCCTGGAGGAGAGAAGACTGAGGGAAGACATGATAGCACTCTGTAAATACTTGAAAGGTTGTCACACGGAGGAGAGCCAGGATCTCTTCTCGATCAATCCAGAATGCAGGACGTGGAATAATGGGCTCAGGTTACAAGAAGCCAGATTCTGACTGGACATCAGGAAAAACTTCCTGTTAGAGCAGTACAACAATGGAACCAAATGACCTAAGGAGGTCGTGGGCTCTCCCACATTAGAGGCATTCAAGAGGCAGCTGGACAACCATCTGTCAGGGATGCTTTCAGGTGGATTCCTGCATTAAGCAGGGGGTTGGACTCGATGGCCTTAGAGGCCCCTTCCAACTCTACTATTCTATGATTCTATGAATTTGGACACATTCTTCTCTTGTTTCTCCTCCCAGCCTTCTCAGCCTTCTGTCTCTCATAACATTTTAGGAGGGGGGCTCTCAAATCCGGGGACACGTTACCTTCTTTGACAGCATCCTGGATCATCTTCTCGCCGTGGGGAGAGTCCGACGACTCGGTGCGGAAAAAGGTGCGGGGGTTCACGGGGAGCGAGGGGCCATTCTCGTTGCTGTTCTGTAGGGCCAGGATGTCCGCGAAGAGGCCTACTTTCTCCTCCAGCAGCTCTGCGATTTCCCGGTCGCGCTGCTGAAGCTTATCTGTGAGAAGGAGGAGAGTGTGGGTGCCGGAGGGGGGGAGTGGTGGGGTGCTGGAACAGCCTCCTCATTGGGGAGCCCATGAGGGGTCTTGCCCTACCTTTCTTCTTCCGCAGAGAGGCTTCACTCTCCGTCTCGATGAGCGGGAAATCGGCCCGGTCGGGACAACTGCAGCGAGGAAGCAACAGAAATGTCAGGATAAGGAGGTAAGGGCTGCCTTATGGAGTCAGAGCAAAGGTCCATCTCAGCCTTTCTCAACCTGGTGCCCTCCAGAGGTATTGGACTGCAACAGGCCTGGAGGTGACAGGCACCTGATGCTGCCTGTCCCAAGCAACTAGGCTTTGGGCCTGTTCAGACGACACGCCAAGCCATTGTTAAGCCACTAACCCTGTTGCAGCAAATGGTTAGTTCACCTCTCAGCCTGCACAAGTGTGTGAGCCTCCTTTGGAAGCCATATTAAAAGCTGCTGCATCCTGGCCTAGCAAACTTGGTCAGCATTGTATAGAAGTTCTTTCTTTGGTCTGTCACTGAACCTACACAGGAACACAGGAAACGGACGTATACTGAGTCAGACCCTCTGGCCAGTATTGTCGACAAGGACTGGCAGCAAAGGAGTTTTTCCTACCTTACTTGAAGATGCTGCTGGGGATCGAACCTGGAGCCTTCTGCATGCAAAACAAGGGCTCTGCCACGGAGTCACAGCCCCTTCTGCCCTAATGTCGATCGATTACAGCGGGTGACCCCAAAGTTCCAGCAGAGTCCTGAGTTCTCAGAATTCTACAGAGGGGGAACTTTCCCCGCTCTCATGTACTATCTACAGGGAGCTGTCTCTACGTGGGGAAAGCCCTGTGGTGGCTGCAAATCTGCGCTGCATCAGTTCTATGACACAGACACAGCTGCACAGCCACCACAGGGCTTTCTTGTGAAGCTGCGCAGCAAAAAACTCAGGGACTTACCCCGACCTTTTCATTGGGAGCGAGGTCAGTACGGCTTTTCTGCCATCTGACACGTTCCTGGAGCCAATCCAAGAGGCAGTTCTGGTGGGAGGCGACCAGCGATTGGTCGCCTTCCACGCGGAAGAGGGCAGGGGGCCGGATTCGGTACCTGGATGACCACCGGCAGCCCCATGCTCCCTCCTTGGTGTCAGGATTATCAGATGCCACCCCGAGTGAGTAAAACTGTACGGTTTTGAAGGGAGGCAGCACCAACTTAGCGCCGTGAAGAGAGGGTGCAGATCATTCCTAATTTTAATATTTTAATTATTCCCTCACCTCCCACACCTTAATTACTTCTGTTTTCTAAAGTAAAAAGCCATGAACACATTCACCTTTTTTTACAAGGAAGTTGCTCTAACCCCCGGATGATTTGGGGCTGACCATTTCATTCCCATGACATCCATTTCACGATGGGCCATCCAGAACTACCTGTGAATTCTACTACTGATCTATATAAGACTGTTATGGAGACCGGCTGTTTTATTTCCAATACATTGAGTTGACATTTTTCTTGCACTGCTAGACACTTAAAAGATTCGGGACTCCGGCCGCATAGAACGCAAATCTACACATGCTAATTTATGTCTATATATGCAAATTTGGAAATAATGACTCATTAAAAATTCACAGGAGGCAAAGCTGGCCAACCAATTCCTCATCCAAACAATAGTAAATACAATAAATTCTTCAATCTGTTTGCATCCTGCTCCAGATCATACCAAACGAACAGAAAGTGCGTTCCCCCTCCCAAGTGTAATTGCCACACATGGGAAGATTTGGGGGGGGGGGCGGGGGTAGGTGATACAGCATATAGGGAGGGGAGTTAACCCTCCCCTCCCTAGCTGCAGTCCCGCTTATACATTGTTACCGGCAAGGGATCGCCTTCTCCCATACAATCCGCCCCGCACACTCAGGTCCTCTGGGAAGAATTTACTCCAGTCAGCCAAAACTAGGCTGACAACTGTTACCCAGAGGACCTTCTCTTCTGCCGCTCCCAGACTGTGGAATGGTTTGGCGGGAGAGATTCGCCAATTTAACAGTCTTCCAGAATTTAAGAAAGCTATAAAGACTGATCTCTTTCGTCAAGCCTACCCAGTTGAATTTTAAGAGTTTTATTGGTATTTTAACATTGTATTTGTTTTTATACGTTTTTAATCAGTTTTATGTATTTTATATCATTTGTTTTTAATGTTGTTCCCTGCTTCGATCCAGAGGGAGAGGCGGGTAAGAAATAAATAAATAAATAAATAAATAAATATTATTATTATTAAACTAAGAATTAAAGTTCCATTGGCACCATTGGACACTCAGAACTAATCTATTTCACTTTGAGGGATTGGTCTGGGACCGTGGGAAATATCTTTGGGCCAGGTCCCCCCCATCCCCAAGGTCTCTTTCCTGGGGAGTTATAGCTAGGGATGTACAAGAATTCCAGTCGCAAAACACTTGAATATAAAACACTCGCGACTCCGAATGCAAACATGTTTGCACATCTCCAAGCTCGCGAACCTGTGTGTAAAATTCGCATTTTCGCACTTGGCTGACTGGGGGGAAAGCGTGGCCTTCAGATGCATATCAATGTATATTTTTCCTGACTGAGAAAAAAAAAAGACGCTCATCTTCAGGAATGTGAATGAGGTGAACTGAGCTCCAAGGAGGAATTTAGGCAACCTTGACGTGCTGGAACGTCACATATTCGTTCATCGCCATAGCCAGTTCTGTCCCCAGCAGTATTCAGCCCTAGGAACAGGCCTTAAGGTTCAACGTTTCAGTTTCGGATGGACGTCTGGCTCAGAGGAATCCTCAGGCCGCCCCCGGAGGAGAAAGTGCCCTGCCTTCCTGAGTTTACACTGTAGCGCAACTGGCTAGACCAGCAGCTGCACACACATCCCGCCCTCGGCGCCAATGCCTACTCACAGCTTGACAGTCTGCTGTATGAGCCTCATCCAGGTGTTGCGGTCGTCGCGGGAGGCCGTGTGCACCTCGTACATCTCGGGGGGAGTGTTGCTGATGAGGAACATGCCTTTCTCCTGGTTGGCGATGTCACGAACGATCAAGTTTTGGAGAGAGATGACGGCCGGCTTGTCCTGGGGGAAGGAAGAGCAATTCAAAGTGAATTCAAAACCAGGGATTTTCTGATGACCAATTCCCAGAAATCTTACATCCCCAACAGAGCCTTGTCTCTTTTAGCTATTGTACAGCACTGTATTGATTTAGGTGCTTTGGGTCCAACTTAAGAAAGAAAAAAGATCCTACAACTCCCAGCATGCCCCAGCCAGCAGGCAGAAATGGGAAGCAGGAAGTTTATAGATTAACACAGCATAAAAAGTTTTTCATGGGGGAGAAAGATTTCTGGTTCAGAGGATGTGGCTTTTGAGCAAGCCTGACTGCCATTACTGGTTTTGAAACTGTGAAAGAAACTGAGCACCTCCTTTCCCTGGAGGAATCCAACTTCAGAGCCCAGGTGATAGGTGGCCATCTGAGAGACAAGCAGGTAGAAGCAGGAGTGGAAGAGAGGTCCAGTTTGAGAGCAGCTTCGTCTTTACCTGAGTGAGCCATGCCAGAAGCTTTGTAGGCTTCGAAGGAACCCAACTGGTCCTCGGTATCCCCTGATCCCTGGAGGCTGCAATACCACATTCTGGCCATCCCCAACGGTGGCACCAAAGTGCAGCAGTCAGTAGTCCAGACGCGTTTCCTTCTAGCAAGCTGTTACAGCTGTGCAGGGTGCTAAGCGTCTGGTTTCTAGAACACCCCGTTTGGGAAGAGTCACAGCCCACCAAAAAGCCACTCACCAGGGTAGGGAAGGTGTACTTCTGATCTTTCTCCTGGAGGAAGATGAGAACATCCGTCATCAAAAGAACCAAGACATCTGCAGGGGAAACCATGAGAGACTGACAAGTGATTCTTGGTAGTTCACAGCAAGATGTGACCCAGGAGAGGTGTTACGACAAGGGTTACTTTTAAAGCTTGGCTCAGCTCTAGAATTCATTAGCAACATACTGGATGCATTCAGACAACACAGTAGTCAATGGTGGGTTAATAGTCAACTCCATGGTTGATTATTGAGGGGGTACTCAACCGTGATGTGGATTAAGGCAGCATTGAGTTGACTATTAGTCAATGGTGTGTTTGACGGACACATCCCCCCTCTCTCCCCCCTCAGTCCTCCCACTGGTATCCCATCAGTCATAGCAAGTTCTGCAGCAGGACTAGAGCGGCAGCCGCCGCTGTGGTCGTTCTTGCCAGGGGACTCTAACCGAAAAGAACCAACTGTGTGCAACGAAATAGTCAACGGTGCCCGACAGATGACGCGATAACCAACGGTTGTTCAAATAATTGACTCTGCACAGCGTTGGGTATTTATGTTGGTTATTTTGGCAGAATAACCAACTGTGGTGTGAAAAAGTCCTGACAGATGACACAATAACCCACCATTGACTTATTTAACCCACCATTGGCTATTTAACCTAGCATTGGTTATCGTGTTGTCTGAACCCAGTCACTGAGAAACCACCACTTTGATGTCATGCTGGGTTGCCATGAGGCAGAATTTAAAATGAGCTGAACTGAAGGAGAGGACCCACAGCTCAAGGCCAGAGCTTTTATTTTCTATGTTTAAGGTCCCAGATTCAATCTCCAATGAAAAGGAGATCAGGTAGAGAGGGTGACGAAGAACACAGAGAAATATTGCTAGCTGGAGTGGACAGCACTGCCCCAAATGGGTGCTTATTTATTTATTTATTTATTAAAACATTTGTATCCTGCCCTATTATCAGGGTGGCATACAGATTAAATCAGAACAATATAAACAAATAATTTATACAGCTAAAAATGTATTAAATCATTAACAAATTAAAATTGGTAGAAATTTTTTAAAAGCAATAAAACAATTTAAACTAACTGTAACCATGGAGAATTTAATTATTTTTATTATTGCATTTATATCCTACCTTTTTTCCTCCAAGAAACCCAAGGCGGCATACATAATCCTCCTCCTCTCCATTTTATCCTCACAACAGCAACCCTGTGAGGTGGGTTGGGCTGAGAGGCTGCGACTGGCCCGAAGTCACCCAGTGGCTGAGTGGGGACTAGAACCCGGATCTCCTGGCTTCCAGTCGAACACTTTAGCCACTACACCACACTGGCTCTCGAAGGCTTTGAGAAAAACCATGTTTTAACTTGGCGCCGAAATGAAGCCAGTGTAGGCGCCAGTCGGGCCTCCAAGGGGAGGGCATTCCACAAGTGGGGTGCCACCACAGAGAAAGCCCTCTCCCATGTCCCCACCATAATGTATGTCTCACATCATTCCTCGGTGCTTCAGGGGAATGTGGGACAGGTAGGAACCCATCATCCACCTGGCTAGGGCCCACTGTCATTTGGCCCATCCTCTCCCAGAACTGCCTCATCCACTGTCAGAATTAAGCTTCGTTTGCTTTGCTTCCTGTTGTATTGTGTCTCTCACATTGGAAAGCCATCGTTTTAAATGTAGACTTCCACGATTACATTGGCCGAAAGCCAAGGTATTAAAGAAGCCCTAAATAAATACGATCGCACATGTTCACCATTCTGATTTCTTTTCTTTAGCTAGGGATGGGAGAATCAGCAATGCTGGATTTTGCTGAAATCCTCCAAGCTGTAACCCAGACTTCAGACAGGCTTATTCCTGTTCCTGATTGTGTTCTGTTTTTCTTTTCATTTGAATGGGGAAAGTGTGCGTTTCGGTACACCTTTTAAAAAGTGGACACAGAAATGTGTATTTCCCTGCCAATGTTTAAAGCAGTTTTCCCTAACCTTGTACCCTACAGTTGCGTTGGACTACAACTCCCAGAATTCCCCAGCAAGCATAGCTGGCTATGGAGGGCACAAGGTTAGGGAAAGCTGGACTAAAGCGTGAAACTGAATTTTTTTTAAAAAAAATGTGCGTTTAAAATTGGGCATTTTTCGTGAATGCAGACTTGGGCACGTGTGAGCCTTTCCAGGGAAAATACACTCCCATTCCCATTTGGGGTTGCGAACGGGGCAAATTCTGGTTAAAAACAAAATTTCTTGGATGCCGCTATTCTTTACGATGCCACTAAGGGGCAACAGTGTACTGCTGAGAGTTCAGGCTCCGCCCACCTTTGAAGCGCCCGGTGGCCGTCTTCCAGAGCATGCAGCCGTCGTGTACCAGCTTGCGGCGAAGCATCTCGTCCTTGCAGAAGGAGCCCCGCTCCCAGGGCAGGAGGGCCTTGGTGCGCCCGTCTATCCGCCCGTAGATCTCCTGCAGCCGCGAGTTCTTCTCGTAATCGTGCACTTCCTGGTCGATGGTAGAAATCAACTCCTTGATCAAGGTCAGGGCAGTGCTCAGATCTCGCTGGTCAGCTTCGTTCCCTGGGAGGAAGGGAAGCAGGGAGACCGCGATCAAAACAAAGGTCTGGTTTGGTCATGGATTCACCAAAAAGGTACGTTGTTGTTGCTGTTATTATCAATTGCTAATTTATTTTATTAAAACATTCCTGAGTTGGTCTGGCTTGGCAACAGTTGTCCATGTCTTCTTGGGTGCATCATGTTTGAGCTACGGCAATGTGCTCTACCCGGGGCTACCCTTGGAGAGTGTTCGGAAGCTGCAATTGGTACCAAATGTGGCATCTGGGCTGCAAGGTATCAGGACACCTATCTTGAAAGACCTGGTAGCCAACTGCTTTCCAACCTCAATTCAAAGTGTTGGTTTTAACTTTTAAAGCCCCAAACAGCTTAGGACTGAGCTATCTAAGGGACACCTGTCTCATCATGAACCTGCCCGGTTGTGAAGATCTTTAGGAAACGCCCCTTTTGAGGGAACCACGACCGCCAGAGACCCATTTCTCAGCCACGCGCAAAAGAGCTTTCTCACATGTCGCTCCCAAACTGAGGAATGTGCTCCCACAATAACCATTCCCTTGATTTTTAGAAAGGGTGTGAAGACACATTTTTTAATTTTTTTTTAAAAAAATGTCGTTTTATTGTTTTACAGTTCTTAATGTCGCCTCTTTGTTCTCTCCGTCAGGTCTGAGATGCAATCACAGTGTAGCGGATCATACCAACATTTGTTGGGACTGTAACATCAGACCATTTTTGTGAAAGGTGGAAAAAGCAGTACAACAAATTCTGAAAAGCAGTATGATGTTGGAAGTCAAGTTCAACAAGGTAACGCTAGGATAGTTATCAACTCGTTAATAGCAGCCAGAATGTTAATTGCTAGGCAGTCATGACACAATTCCATTATTGGTATTTATTATTGCATTTATATCCTGCCTTTTTTCCTCCAAGGAACCCAAGATGGCATACATAATCCTCCTCCTCCTCTCCATTTTATCCTCACAACAACAACCCTGTGAGGTAGGTCGGGCTGAGAGTCTGTGACTGGCCCAAAGTCACCCTGTGGGTTTCCATGGCCGAGTGGGGACTAGGACCTGGATCTCCCAACTCCCAGTCCAACACTTTAGCCACTACTCCACACTAGCAACTTTGGTAGCCAAAGATCTGGCTGGTGATGAATAAGGCATCTGCTATGCCACAGAAAAGGTCCTGGAATGCATGGTTCATATTCCTTAATTATTACCAATAGGTACTACAGGCATACTATTCCATCGCCTCTGCTGAGACCAGCTCTCTTTGACCCTCACTAAAACTTAACCAGCGGCAGCCATTTCGTCAGGCTACTTGGACTATTTCCTTCCCAGCTGGTCGTCACAAGAACTACTGTAACTTTCAAAAAATGGTGTGTGAGCTTGGATTTCCTCCTCCTCTTTTTCCTGCCCATCCCTTTTTCCTTGTGCGTTATGTCTTTTAGATTGTAAACCTGAGCATGGCACGGGCTTTCTTACCGCTGGTTAGTCAGCTGCTCCGAAAGCTGTTTTGGCTAATCAATGGGGTGAACAACTTTAACTAACTGATAACTATTGGCGGGGGTGGGGGAATCATCATGATAACAATGACGTTGTGGGCGTTAAACTGATTATGAATGATAAAAAGAACAAAGTCATCTCCTCTTTCGTGAAAGGCCAACCCACTCCCCGTCTGTTGGTACCTTTGGAGTTCTGTAAGATTCGGTCAATCAGCCCTGGGTATTTAGTGATGCGCTGGGTGACCAGGAGGATGCATTCTTGCACACCATGACGCCGCAGTGCTGATGACCGTGTCAGCCTCTGGGGAGGAAGGAAGAAGGGTTATTATCCAGAACAGGTCATTAAGGGCCTTCTCTGAGGTGGTACCCCAGCTGTGGAAGTGCTTCGGCTGGCACCTACATTATACTCTTTTCGACGCCGGGTGAAGAACTTTTTATTTTCCCAACATTTTAACATTTTATCATCTTAGTCTTTTCACTTTCTTGTTTTAAATCTGCATTTTAAATCAGCAATTTAAATCTTCGTATTGCTGCTCGATTTTATTCCGGCTGTACTTCTATACTGCACTTTGACATTATGGTTTTTTCCCATTGTTTTTCAAGTTTTAAATTTTGAATTGTACTTTATGGTTTTGATTTTTATGAACCGCCCAGAGAGCTTGGGCTATTAGGAAGTATAGAAATGCAATAAATAATTAAATAAAAATAAGGTAACCTCTACTACTTTAGGTTCTTAAGCAAGCTGCTTTTCCTTTAGTCTCACCAGTTTGCCTTCTGGGAAATGGAGTGTTTTGTGTCTGGCCGTGCCCACTGTGGCAGCCATTTTGTGATTGAGCAAGGCCCCCTGCCGTAGCAACCATTTTGTGAGAGCACCTATGAGACTTTCTCAATTCCAAATGTGCCCACCGACCTCAAAAGCTTGGGGAATCTTGCTGTAAGCTCACTGGGGCAGGTATCACATTTCTGTATTCTGGGTACTGCCCCTCACATGCTGTTGGGCCCAATGCAGTAGCAGTCCTGAGCCCACAGCGAGGCTGACAGCCTGAGTGGTTCTGCCCAGCGCCTCATTTTCTCTTTGATCCCTGTAGTTTCCTGAAAATGCTGTGCCCTGTGGTAGGGTGACCATATGAAAAAGAGGGCAAGGCTCCTGTATCTTTAACAGTTGTGCAGAAAAGGGAATTTCAGCAGGTGTCCTTTGTAGGCATGCAGCACCTGGTGAAATTCCCTTTTCATCACAATAGTTCAAGCTGCAAGAGCTCTGCCCTCTTTTGTATCTGGTCATGCTAGGAAGGGCTCCAGCAGCTTGAGCTGTTGTGACGAAGAGGGAATTCCACCAGGTGCTGTATGCCTACAAAGGACACCTGCTGAAATCCCCTTTTTAAGGCCACCGTGGAAGCTACAGGAGCCCGATTCTTGTTTCCATAGGGTCGCCCTACCTAGTGGAGAGAGGAGTGAAGGAAAGAAAAGGGGGACGGGGAGAGGATGAGGAAGCCCCTTACCCGAATGAACTGCTGGAAGCGCTTGTCCCGTGCAAAGAGCTCTTTGTACTGCTTCACAGCCTTGGTGTGGCGACTGCAAAACTCCGAGTAGGCCTTCTTCATTTGCTCGGCGCCAGTGCCCGAAAACTGAAAGGCGGAAGCACAGGCGTGAGATGGTAACGTGTCACATGGGAGAGAGAGAGAGAGGAGTTGCTGCCTCCATCCCGGGCACGGCTGCTGCTCCTCCCCACGTCTGTTCCCTCCCCACTGAGGGAGGGAACAGACGTGCCTAGGGATACCCCGCGGGTATCCCTAGGCACTTCAAAGATCCTAGGGCCACGCCCACAGGACACAAACCTGCACAGAATAAATTCTCTCTCCATATGCAAATTTAGAAAGAATGACGAGGATTTATTTCTGAGGAGAGCAGAGGCAGCCAGTTTATTTCACATCCAAATTTTTTCAAATACAATAAATTCTTCAATGAGTTTGCATCCCACCACAGAACACCCCAAAACAACGGGGCTAGTCTTTTCCTGCCCCTAAGCTTAATTGCCATGCAGGAGAAGACTTTGCTGAGGGGTGTTGTAGCTTGAGGGAAGGGGGAAATTAGCCCTTCCCTCCCCAGCTGCAAGCCTCCTTGAAAATTGCCCCCCTGCATGGCAACTAAGCTGAGAAAAGAAACCTTCTATTGGTTCTAATGGATGCTCAGGGCCTCAGGGAATAGATCCAGAGGCCTGGGAAATGGATCTGGGGGCCTGGGAAATAGATCCAGGGGCTTGGGAAATGGATTTATGGGCCTAGGGAAATAGATTCAGGGTCCTGGGAAATAGATTTGGGGCCTTGGGAAATAGATTTGGGGCCTTGGGAAATAGATCCGGGGGCCTGGGAAATGGATCCAGAGGCCTGGGAAATAGATCCGGGGGCCTGGGAAATGGATTTTTGGGCCTGGGAAATATATCCGGGGCTCTGGGAAATAGATGCAGGGCCCTGAGAAGTAGATCTGGGGCCATGAGGCCCCACATGCCTAAGCCTAGCAATGCCCCTGGCAGCAGCCATGATGGCAGACACACCTGCTGGATGAGGATGTCTCCCAGACGATTGATGACAAAGTTCTTGCTGCTGTCGGTGGCCAGCGACTCCTTGCGGCGCTCCAGGAGCTGGACAAGGAAGCGGTCATGGATCTCGCTGAGCTCATCCACACAGGGGAACATGTTCTGCACCAGGGCCGCATCTATCTGCAGGTCCTCCAGCATGCTCTTGCGGAAGAGGTTGGTCATGATCTTCAGGGTCTGTACATGGTGGAGCTCCGTCTGGATCAGCTCTGTGCAGGGTGGAGTAAGGGAAGAAACTGAGGCAGGGAAATAAATCAGCCAGTTTCAAAACGGGGGGTGAGGGTGTAACACAAACTCCTTGCCTATGGGACTGTATTGATTCAGAATGCTTGAATGCTCTCCCATATACATTTTTAAATCCCACCCCCTGCATGAAGAAAATCAACACATCAGGGACACAGGTTCTTCCTTAGTCTGTTCCCTGATGTGCTAGTTTTCTACATGCAGGGAGGTTTCTGAAAATTTCACTTAGTTCACATGTCCACATCATCACAGGCCTTGAATGGACCTCTAATTGATTGTCCTAAGTCTAACCCCACCTCTGAATGGTGTCATGGCTAACAAGTCCGGTCTATAAACAAAAATGGTAAGAACACCACTTAGGGCATAGCATCGTAAACTGGGAAAGGGAATGGGGCAGGGGACACCAGTGAAAAGCATGCAAACAAATTTTGTAGACCTCATTGGAAACGGCTGTAAAAGATGCAAAGGGTTGGTATTTCACAAATCTGCCACGTTATATCTGCAGAGATCAATTCACACATGCAAGCCTCTGAGCAAGGAGCATGGACCACTCTCAGTTGCATGAGAAATTTTCTCAACATGCATATGAATATCTATCTGCCAACTAAGGGTAACATTCATGCATCTGATGAAGTGAGCTCCAGTCTGTGAAGGTCCTGTTAGTCTACAAGACTTCATTGGTTTGCTTAGGGCAGACTCTGTTGTCTCTTTGTCACTTAGTACTCTTGCAATGATTGATCCCTTTTCCTGTGTTTTTTTCAACTGTACATTACTGGGGAAATGTGGATTAATAACGCCCATCCATCTCCTAGTAACATAAATCATAGAATCATTGAGTTGGAAGGGGCCTCTAAGGCGATCAAGTGCAATAGCCTGCTCAGTGCAGGAATCCAGCTTAAAGCATCCCTGACAGATGGCTGTCCAGCTGCCTCTTGAAGGCCCCTAGTGTGGGAGAGCCCATGACTTCCCTAGGTATTTGGTTCCATTGTCGTACTGCTCTAACAATCAGAACATTTTTCCTGATGTTTTGTCATACTGCTCTAACAGTTAGGAAGGTTTTCCTGATGTCCAGCCGGAATCTGGCTTCCTATAACTTGAATCCATTATTCCTTGTCCTGCACTCTGAGTTGATCGAGAAGAGATCCTGGCCCTCCTCTGTATGACAACCTTTCAAGTATTTGAAGAGTGCTATCATGTCTCCCCTCAGTCTTCTCTTCTCCAGGCTAAACATGCCCAGTTCTTTCAGTCTCTCCTTATAGGGCTTTGTTTCCAGACCCCTGATCATCCCCGTTGCCCTCCTTTGACCCCCCTCCAGCTTGTCTGCATCCTTTTTGAAATGTGGTGCCCAGAATTGGACGCAATACTCAAGATGAGGCCTAACCAGTGCCGAATAGAGGGGAATGCGTACCTCGGGCGATTTGGAAACTATACTTCTATTAATGTAGCCCAAAAGAGCATTTGCTTTTTTTGCAGCCACATCACCCTGTGGGCTCATGTTCAGCTTGTGATCTACATTAAATTTGAGCCATGGGCTGCCTCTACAAGAGAGGTTTAAAGCTCTTTCAAGGCTGATTAAAATTTTTACCTCTACAAGAGAGGAGCGCAAATTGGGGGTTGAGGAGCTTTAAACCTCCGATTATGCGCATTATCGAATGCGCGTTAAACCGTGAGTTTTAATTTGCGGCGGCAGTTAAAGCGCCTTACCGCCGTGTAAACATGCGATTCTCCGCATGTCAACAAGTTTAAAGCGCGTTTCGGTCCTCCTGGAATGCGCTTCGCCGCCTCTCGTACAGAGGTATTAGCAGTAAATGCGCTTCTGCAAATATGCGCATAATAGGGCAGGCAGGCGCCAAAGCGAATCCTTCTAGAGGGGGTCTTAGTCCATTTAGAAACTGGGGAGTGTGGAGCAGGGCAGGGGGGAAGAGAGTTTGGCTGAGGCACCGATGCCCACCGTAGATGACATCTTGGCGCTTCATGACCTCCTTCTTGTGCTGTTGCAGGAAGTTATTGTCGACTGCCAGACTCCAGGAATCGGCCTCAAAATCTTTCTCATCTGTCTCAAATTCACTCATCAACTGGTTATATATTACTTCGGCTCCTGCAGGAGAGAGAGAGAGAGAGAGAGAGAGAGAAGGTGAAATGACGTTGATGAAGGAAAGCTAGGAAGAAAAAAGCCTAACCAAGCCATGTGTGCATCTAGAAAATGGACTCCTGTCTTTCATTTGGAACCATCGCAGGAAAATGGCTTATACAGTATCGGACCACTGGGGTCCATCTAGCCCAGTATGGTCAACACTGACTGGTAGCAGCGGATCTCCAAGGTTTCAGAAGGGAGCCTTTCTCAATTCTACCTTGGGAAGCTGGGGCTTGAACCAGGGGCTTTCTAAATGCAAAGCCCCCAAGCTACGGGTCCTTCCTCACAACCCAGAATATGCACACACAGTACACAAGTACATCTGGGATCTCCTCTACGGCGCAAACAAAAGCTGCTCAGCTTTCATCTCCCCAAAGTGTGTAACGCAGGAACACTGCACACTTTGCCTTGAGGACAAGAACTTGCACACTGGCTCAGCTGTAGGCATGTGGGACAATGGTCAGTGTGTTGGACTGGGACTCTGAAGATGATGCTCCCTGGGTGACTTTGGGCCAGTCACTTATTCTCAGCCTAACCTACCTCACAGGGTTGTTGTGAGGATAAAATGGAGTGGACCATGGAAATAAATTTGGGTTCCTCGCGAGAAGGGGAAAAGGGGCAGAATATAAATGTAACAAAAAAATAAATGGGCCAGCCGAAGTGCCAACATGCCAGGAATGCCTGCCTGAGCTATACACATGTTTTGGGAAGTCTCTTCATGCACTTTTGGAGGAGAGGCCCATGGCAGCTTAGTGCCTTGTTGGCTGCGTGATGCCCCCTTGCATTTCAGGAGAGACATCAAGACCGATGCGTCAACGGGGTTGGAAACACGGACAAGTAAAGTCATGATGGATGTTTGCCAATGATTTGTATATGTGTTACTGATGGTGCTGAGAACTTGGTGGTAATATTTAGTCCAGACTAACTAATGTGTTAGTCCAAGTACTGAAATGAATGCCACAAAAATCCTGTGTTCCCTATGAACACAGCCTCTGAAATCTTTCATTTTGTCCCCAGGAAGCATTTCAAGTCATTCATTGCTCGTACCCCTTCTTGCAACCTTGTTCCACATTATCCATCAGTAGCTTTTCATAATCCAGATTCCCCCCCCCCCCTTGCATTATTTGAACAGTCTGTTTGAATTTGCATTAAAACACATTCACATGCAGGACTGGGACCAAACTGCGTACATAGCACCTCCAGCTCAGGAGTCACCCACCCCACCACGGAAAGCCAACGGGAGTAAACAGAAATGGTGGTGGGAGGAACAGGGCATTTGGTGTAAATAACCCCCTGGAGGTATGAAGCACCATGACAGAATTATATACCAAGCATCTATTTATTTATTTATTTATTTATTGCATTTGTATACTGCCCCATAGCCGAAGCTCTCTGGGCAGTTTACATAGGATTAAAACAATTAAAAACAATATACAAAAGTTAAAACAGCAAAAGCATGCAAGATACACATACATTTAAAACCACTATAATAACTTTAAAAAGCTGTAAGCCAAAAAACAAAAACAATCTCAAGCTCCTCAGATATTGCCAAATGCCTGAGAGAAGAGGAAAGTCTTGACCTGGCGCCAAAAAGATAGCAATGTTGGCGCCAGGCGGGCCTCGTCAGGGAGATCATTCCACAATTGAGGGGCCACCACAGAGAAGGCCTTCTCCCTTGTTGCCGACCTCCGAGCTTCCCTCGGAGTAGGCACTCGGAGGAGGGCCTTAGACATTGAACGTAGTGTTCGGTAGATTCATGTCAGAAAAGGCGTTCCATCAGGTATTGTGGTCCCAAGCTGTGTAAGGCTTTATAGGTTAAAACCAGCACCTTGAATTGGGCTCAGAAACATACAGGCAGCCAATGCAAGCGGGCCAGAGTAGGTCTTATATGTTCGAACCTTTTGGTCCCAGTTATCAATCTGGCCACTGCATTTTGCACAAGCTGCAGCTTTCGAACCGCCTTCAAAGGCATCCCCACGTAGAGTGCATTGCAGTAATCTAACTTGGAGGTTACCAGAGCATGGACAACTGAAGCCAGGTTATCCCTGTCCAGATAGGGACGTAGCTGGGCCACCAACCGAAGTTGGTAGAAGGCACTCTGTGCCACTGAGGCCACCTGCACCTCAAGTGACAGAGATGGTTCTAGGAGAACCCCCAAGCTACGAACCCGCTCCTTCAAGGGGAGTGCAACCCCATCCAGAACGTGATGCGCCACGATTCCAATGGAAAAACTAGCGTGGCCCCAGTTACACAACGACAACTGTGTTTGACACAAGGGGGGAGCCTGCCATTTTAAGGTTAGGGCAGGATCCAGCTGGGTACACAACCAGTTGCTAGGCAAAACTTGGAATAGAGTTCTGCTGACTCGAGGAGTGGCGACTTGCTGACTTGAAGAGTGGCGACTTTGACCGCTCTTGCTTAGCGATTCTGTAGGTGACCAAAATAAATCATGGTGCCTGCCACATGACACGATAACCCACAATGGTTTAAATAACCCACTCAGCAGATCGTCGGTTATTTGTGTGGCTTATTTCGGAAAAATAACCCATCATGGGTTAACCTCCCCACTACGCACCACGATAAACCATGATGTAACCCATTGTGTGTTATCGTGTCATCTGAACCCATCCACAGTGTCTGGTACCTTTTGATTAGCAGGGATGGTGATAACATCTGCCCCCTACTACCCAAAATTCCCTCTGAGCTTAGCTGTGGCCCTCAGAGTAGCTGAATGGTGGTGGGAACAGATTTCCCTAGCATCAACGTATTCTTCCTTGTTGTAATGCAAAGTGTTTTGGGGTCGCTTGAATGGGCAGTTCTACAAAAGTCCTGCTCCTAGCAGATGAAAACTCCTAGAACTGGTTTAGAATCATAGAATAGTAGAGTTGGAAGGGGCCTATAAGGCCATTGAGTCGAACCCCCTGCTCAATGCAGGAATCCACCTTAAAGCATCCCTGACAGGTGGTTGTCCAGCTGTATCTTTAAGGCCTCTCAGGTGGGAGAGCCTAGGGAGATCATGGGTTCCATTGTTGTACTGCTCTAACAGTCAGGATGTTTTTCCTGATGTCCAGCCAGAATCTGGCTTTCTGTAACTGGAGCCCATTATTCCACATCCTGCACTCTGGGATGATCAAGATCCTGGCCCTCTTCTGTGTAACAACCTTTCAGGTCTTTGAAGAGTGGTATCATGTCTCCCCTCATGTCTCTCCTTTCTTAGTATGAATCCACACAGCCGCCTGGATTTTGGGGCTATCCTTGGTGGCTACAAGGAATATCACAATGAGCGTCCACACTCCAAAATGTGCCCCTACGCCACACACATGTACACAGATTATTGGCATGAAACACCCGCCCACGCTCCACATCTCACCTTCATCAATGAGGGACTCTACTGAGAGTGTTCGGTTGCGCATGTTCAGGGAATCGGTGGATTGAGACAGGATTCTTCGGATGCCCAGGGGAGATTCGTCATTGAATGTCCTGTAAGAGAAAAGGAAAAATCATTACCATCCACCATGTCTTTTCCCAATGTGGCATAGTCCAGATGTGTTGGGCTGGAAGTTGTAGTCTGACACACCTGGAAGGCACAGGGTTGGGAAAAGCTAGTCTACCATATTTGTACCCCACTCTTCTTTGGGGAGTTCAAGACAGCTGTGTGTGTCTAATGCTTCCAATTCTATACACAAACCAGCCCCTTGAGGTAGGTTAGGCTGGGAGGGGGAGATTGAGAGACTCTCCAGAGATCCACTCCTGACCTCCTTGGATTAGCAAGGAAGGGAAACAGACCCAGGTCTTCCTAGGCCACTTCTAACACTGCACCCATATTCTCTTTTACGAAGAGGGTGGACCTTTCATGACAACCCCAAGATCTTCCCTTTCCATCCACTATTTCTTTAACTCACCCTGCAATGTTCGTAGTGGAGATGCTTTTGGAGAGAGACAAGGTGGGACGACCCCGGCGGGACCCCAGCAGGGTCTGGCGGAAACTCTCTGAGGGGTAGATGGCGGAATTGGGGCGCTCTCTCGTGGTTGCTGAAGATTTAAAGTAGCAACAGAGGTGAGATAAGGATTGAGAGGCAGACGTCTGTTCTTTTGGGGCACAGCTCTGGCCCGCACCTTGGGCAGGGGGAAAAAACCACACACCTGTGTTTCTACAAAAAGTGGTGCTGAGACACTGCACGGCCTGGAAGCCCTTTCCCTGAGCAGAAACATGTCACGTATGCGATTAAGAGAGAAAGGCAGTCTGCACATGTTCAGAGGCACCCATTATTACGAGGAGTTACATTTTTGTAAGGGTTGGCTCAGATGAAAGCCCACCCTCACATGCCCCCGACCCTGTTTCCAAAGCTGGGGAAAATAATTTGGAAGCAGTATTTCTCAAGGCTGGAGTTGCCCTTGCCTGGGCTCATCAGCACAGCCCTCACGTGTCAGGAGTCCACAACATTTTTAGGTCAGTGGCCCATTTGGAATTGTGAGATTGTGTCGTGGGCACTCTTACAAAAAGGCTGCCATGGGGCGGGTGGCCTTGCCTGGTCATAAAATGGCTGCCCTGGCCACAAAGCAGTCTTTTTCCCAGAAGCCAAACTGGCGAGACTAAAAGAAAAATAAACTTGCCCCAAAAACTCCATCCAAGAGGCTGCCTAGACAGTCTGAAAGCCCCGTGTGGGATGCGTGGTGGCGCTACGTCGGTTACACAATGCAGCAGCCACCTTGCAGCTATCTTGCAGCCATCGTGGGGCTTTCCCGTGCAACTGTGACTTTAAAAAGTCAGGGATTTACCCCAATTTCTTTCCCCAGAGCGAGGTGAGTATGGCACATTCGCCATCTATCCTCGCTCTGGAGTTGCTGTGGAGGCGTTCCCAGGAGGATGGTGACCCTTGATTGGTTGCCATCTGCCCAGGCAGAGGGCAGGAGGTGTGCCAATGACCGCCAGAAACCCTGCACCCTCCCCTCTGCCTCGGGATTAGCCGTCACCACCCTGCAGCAGAGAAAGCGCAGGGTTCTGCTTAAGGCGGCGGCATCCCAGGGCCGAATAAGCAGCTCCAAAGACAGAGGTCAGGGTCTGAGCTCCAAAACTCAAATAAAGATAGTGTTGGAAAAGTTAGTGCTTTGCTAGCATCCCAGTTAAAAAAGAAGAAGTTTTAATTAGAAAACTCTGAATAAAACAAAAGCCAGGAGGGGCGTCTGCAGGCATATTGGTGTCCCGGGCGCCACAGCCGTGATTTACCATGCCAATTCCTTTAACAGGGGCAAATCGCTCCCCATGGCTGACTCCCCCCCTCCCCCCACGGGCACAGAATTTACAGATCTTCTCACTTTTGTTCCTCAGGGACACCGTCTGAAGTGCAGAACTGTTCTTCAGCAGGGCCGCTTTTTGCTGCTGCAAGAGAGAGAGGGGAAGGGGGAAACAATGAAAAGCCAGCTGGGTTATTCAATTGCAAGGAAGCTCGGATCAAGGCCCTTCAGTCTGTTTGGCAAGGATTATCTCTGGAACAGGAATGGTAGCATCGAAAATGGCAGCTGCCACGATTGACCGGGAACAAGGCCTGTTTCTTGGTACCCGCCTCTCATAAATCGGTTTCTCTACACCTGGTTAAATATTAGCCCTGTGAGTAGGTTCTTCAGGGCTCCTCTCAACCTCTCCTTCACCACCAGTCTCAGTCCACAGCCTCTTCCCTCCAGCCCTATCTTATCCGTGTAGGGCAGACTGCAAACCTCCTTGTGCAGGGACTGTCCTCCCTAGCTTCTGTGGAGCACCCAACGTTAAGCAGGCAAGAGGCAGTGTGTGTTCCCTATGCGAAAGATGCTCAACATAGCCATGAAGCCTCAGCCCCCAGGTTTTGGATTTCCTAGGGGTTGTCTTCATGGTGCTAGGTTGGCGGCACCTCCCTCCGAAACCCTGCGGTTTCTCTCGCGCGGGGTGGCGTTGAGTAATCCTGATGCCGAGGAGGGAGCGCGGGGTTTCTGAGCAGCCATCTGGGTACCAGAGCCGCTCCTGCCCTCTTCCTGGTTGCCTTCCATCGGGCACCACCCCTGGATTGGCCAAGGAGCAATGTCAGGTGGCGAAAGAGCCATACTAACATCGCTCCAATTGAAAAAGTCAGGTTAAATCCCTGACTTTTTCAATCCGCAGCTTTGTGGGAAAGCCCTGTGGGGCTGCGTTCACACCGTCTAACTGATGCAGTGCAGATCCACAGGGATTTCCCCACATATAGACAGCCCCTAGAAGAGACTCTCTCAAAGCTTCTGATATATTCTTGCCCATGCGATGCAAGCTTTTCCCCGCAGCCATAAGGAGTTGAAACTTGAGGACGTTTTTAAAAATGAAAGCTGAGATCCTTAGGATACTGATCTGTAGCACAGCAGAAAGCACATGTAACCAGGGGGGAGGGAGAGAACCGCAGGCCTAGGGGGCCAAATTCAGAATACTGCAGTTCTCCAGTAGTCCACATCCTCTTTTCTTGGCCCCGCCCCCTTTCCTGCCTCTTCTAAGGGCTTCTTAGTTCCTGGCTATAAATGCTAAATATGTTATTTTGGGCCCCTTTTGCCTTTAGCCTCGCCTGCACTAGAATGTGGTCCCCAAGAGCTTCTCAGAAATGGGCTGAAAGAGGTTCTGCACCTAGGGTGACCTACTGTTAGGATTTCCTCAGATTTGTCCTGGTTTTTGTTCTATCCTGGGTGGCAGGGGGAATTTTCTGTAATTTTCTATAGTGTCCTGGAAAGACACACTTTCCCCTTTAGCATGGCGGGAGGTAATGGAGTGCTTTCTGGAAGCGTGTCATTTCCCCCCCTGCTCCAATCAGGTCCTTAAAGGGGAAAGCGTGTCATTCCCAGACATCATAGAAAAGGCCCCGGTTGGAGCAGTGGGGGATGGGAACGACACGCTTTTCCCCCTCCTCTGCTCCAATTGGGGCCTTTAAGGTGGCGGGGGGGAGAAGGGGGAAATGACGTGCTTCCCAGAGGCCCCAGAAAGCTACATTTCTGCTCCCCTACAGGGTGTCCTCTTTTTTAGTTTCCCAACTATCGTCACCCTACAATATACCCCATTCCACTATGTGGTTACGAATCCTCTCATCCTCACACTCCCACCCCAACTTACTGCCACCAGCTATGACAACCACAACCACCCCCATGCGCTCACCTTCTGCTTGACTTTGGTGCAGTTGGGCAGAGTGTCTTTGCAGCGGTTGTGAATGGTGACATTGCAGGCTGGAAGGGAAAAACAGAGGCAGTGTGAGAGAGAGAGGAAGCGAGCTCATTGGACCCCCAAACTCCTCAACTAAATTAGAAAATCAGGCCTCAGGTTTTTCAACAGGACCAAACAGACAGGATTTCAACTGACCCAGGGACTCTGGCCTGAAACTTGTAATACATGTAGGAAAATGTGCCTCTGAGCATATCCAGAGTGCATTGCATGATGTACATATCAGGGGACAAGGTGCTGTGTTATTTCTGAAATCCATGCATGATGCAGCACAACCTGCCAGCTCCACCCAATCATTCCAGTACCTCGTAGAAGACCGATAACTCTTAAGCACGAGTTATCGGTTCTGAATCCAAAGGCAGGATTGTTCCTGCAAGGAGCACAGAGCACCGGGAAGTGACTACCAAAAGAAATCTCAAACAGAGTATACACTTTCTGGATCTTGAGAACTACAATTCCGTGGCTGGCCCTTGATTGATCCGGGAGGCTGGTGGCTCCAAGTCAGTGGGGCAGTGAATCTGCTCCGGGTTGCAGTCAGAACTCTAAAGGAGCTATCCACGGTGCAAAGTTCCAACTGAAGCCTGGAGAGGATTCACCGTCCTGCTGACATTGGAGCCGCCAGCCTCCACCAGGCAATGCATACGTTCAAGCGACTTCCACAGGCATCAGAAAACAATGGGTTAAGTGCAAATGAGCCGGGAAGACATCCCTTTCGAGGGAAGAGCATCTTAGGCTCAGCAGCTGTTGCAAAGAGTCTGGAACGAGCATTTGAAGTTCCGCAGCATTGCCCAGACGGCACATGGGAACTGTTCGTTTGGAGGAGGAGGCCTGGGCGCTCTGCCATATGCTGTGCTGTTCCTGGACGGCCAGTTGGTTAGCGACAAAGCTCTGTCTCCCACCCACCCAGGTTGGAGCAGGGGTTGTTGTGAGTACTTGGGTGGCTCTGCCCTAGTAGGGTGACCAGATAAAACTGCTAAAGTTGCAGGGGCCCTGCCTTCTTTTGTATATGGTCACTCTAGTATAGTGCATGCACCTTTCAGTGTTGTGATGAAGAGGGAATATCATCAGGAACTAATTGCATACTAATGACACTGGCTGAAATTCCCTTCTCTCTACAACTGTTAAAGTTACATGAGCCCTGACCTAGATTTTATCTGGTCAGCCTATGCCCTAGCGACCCCCAACTTCTCACTGGGGATCCCAAGAGATTAAAACAGCTCTGCATCTCAGTTTAAAACAAGCCACGGAGCTCGAAGAACAGGGAAATAGAGACAGGCTTTTATTGAGCATCACTCGTATTGAGCATCACCCAGGCATGATAAGAGAGCTTAGTGCCTGTCATGGACACGCCTATTCTACGCCTACCTCTGGCAAAGTGATCCTGTAGGGCAGGTGTCTCCCGTCTTTTTGAGTCAGTGGGCACATTTGGAATTTTGACAGAATGTCATGGGTACTCTCAGAAAATGTCTGCCCCGGGGGTGGGGGCTTGCCCATCCATACAACGGCTGCCAACGTGGGCATGGCTGGCCACAAAACACTAATTTCCCTGAAGGCAAACTGGTGAGACTAAAAGAAAAGGCATTTTCTCAAGAACTTAAGCACAAGGCAGAGGTGAGCTCTGAGCTCCAAAACAACAAAAAACACTCTTTGGAATCCAGTCCACTTCACAGACAGCAAAATGGTGAGATACCAGACAGAGGTGGAGTCTAGTCCCCAAATTCCAAATCACGTATTTTCCCCTAACAAAGTACAGCAAAATCCCAATTTTACAGCAGGTAAAGCGGCGGCAAAATGCACACAGGCAAAACACACGCCACGCCAAAACCATCAACCACCCTTTTTATTTTCTAAGAACGTATCTGGGACTCAGAGGCATTTATTGGAAATGCCTGATGCTTTACCAAACTCCCAGTTAAAACCATTGTTGTTGATGTTTATTTTCAATTAATTAATTAATTAATTAAAAGCAGGAGGGGCCTGGTGGATGCCAATATGGGAACCGCATTGGGAATCTCTGCCGTATGCATTCAAAAGCCTGCAAAACCTGTTTCAAAACAGACAGGAAAGGGACAAAACAGGTGTATAATGCACACAATGCAAGTACATGCCATATGTACACCAGTAGTGCTGCCTACCACTTTCAACTCTCCTAAAAAAAACCTACTGGCCCTGTTCAGACAACACGCTAAGCCACGGTTAGGCCGCTAACCCTTTTGCAGCAAATAGTCAGTGAGCATGTTGAAACTGTGGTTATGTGGCCACCATGGTTAGGAATGGTTCACACGGTGCGCTAACTCATGGCTCACAAGGCACGCTAAGCCATAACATTTACCTCAAAATGCTTAACCAATGTGGCTTAGCGTGTCGTCTGAACAGGGCCACTGTCAGTTTCTGCCCTAAGAATCTCCTAGTGCTACATCAAAAAGAGTCCTCTGGAAAACTAACCTATTTTCTCCATATCCGCTTGTCGTACTCAAGGCTTTTAAAAAGCCTTTGTTATGCACTAGAAAGGAACTATGTTTATTTTTTATTTAAGACCTCCCCAGTTGACAAGATCTTGGGCGGATAACTTTTGGAACACTGTTGTTGGGCAGCTGGGTTTTGTTTTTTTTAAACGGGGCCTTAGAATGATGCCATTTGCCAGGCCAGACTCTTTGTCCATTTAGTCTACCTTTGTCTGAGGATAGCTCTCACGCAAAGGCCTCCCCCATCACCTCCACCTGATTCCTTTTAACGGGCATTGATGGGAATCGAATCTGGGACCCTCTGCATGTGAAGCAGGGTGACAACGGGCTCCTCTATGCCGCCCACAGACATCAAAAAAGGAAGGCTTCTGGAGGAGCAGTAATATGGAAAACGAACGGAAGGACCTCGGAGCCACCACTGTTCCAGTTACAAATAGGTTTAGACAGAGAGACTTGCCGATGGAACTCCGTAGGGTGACAAACTATCAGGATTTCCTTGGATTTGTCCAGGTTTTGGTTCTATCCTGGGTGTCAAGGGAATTTTCTCAAATTTTCTATTATGACTGGAAATAACACACTTTTCCCTTTAAGGCTGCTCATTAGTGTGGCGGGAAGGGGATGATGTGCTTTCCAAAGATGTGTCATTCGCCCCCCCCCCCCCCCACTGCTCCAATTGGGGCCTTAAAAGGGAAAGCATGTCATTCCCGGACATTACAGAAAAGGCCCCAATTGGAGCAGCGTGGGGGGTGGACGGGAATGACATGTTTTCCCCTCCCCCGCCATGCTAATGGCAACTGCCATTAGCGTAGGGGTGGGGAATTACATGCTTTCAGGAGGCTCCGGAAAGTGCACTCCCCCCGCCCCACTGGGTGTCCTCTTGTTTGGTTTCCCAAATGTGGTCACCCTACTTTAGAGTTCCCAGTCAGATGTTCTGCCCTTGAGGGGATGCCTTCTCAACACATTTGCATTGTTACGCGAGCAAATCTAGTTTCATATAACTTCCAAATTGGTTTACATCTGTAGCTAAAGGGCAGGAAAACCTGTCCAGGACATTAAGGCCTACTCTGGACAACACCAGATAACAGCCAGTGTAACAGTTGCTTCCTGGATCAGCCCACCGCTCCAAAGAGCCTAGCTTTCTGTCTCCAGCCATGGAACTGTAGTTTTATTGAGGCACGAATAATTCTTTATTAGAGAAATCCCATGGCTATACTATTGGCAGTCATTCTGTAAGTGACAAGATTGCAGTTACAGATGCAGATTAAGGGAATGTCTGCACTGCACATTTAAATCCGTTTCAAACCTGCTTAATCCATCATGGTTCCCTGCCAAGGAATTCTAGGAAAGGGATCTCTAAGAGAAAATTCCCAAGGTGGAAGTAGCCTACTTGGAGAATATGTGGCACCCACCAAAATAGTTGCCTTACACCTTGGCCTCCCTATCAATGGGCTTTTCTACATGAGGCATTTATCATGCGTTTGTCATTCCTTACTCATGGTTGTTTATGGGTTCTTTAGATGATGTTGTAACTTTCCGGTTTATCTTCTATGTCTAACCAGCACTTTCAGCAAGTTTTTTTTTTTTTGGGGGGGGGGGGAAGGGGAAATGTTGTATTAAAATGTGAAAGTAAAATAAAGCAGTTTCCTCTTGTGTATTTGTGCTATTCCACTATACACAGTGCCACCTAGAGGTCATGTAGCAGGACAGCAGGAAAGGAAACGCTCCTTGTGTAGTGCTCGGATCTCAATTCAGCTGCGAAACAGATAGTAGATATGGTGGGTTAACAGCCTCATGTAGAAAAGCTCAATGTCTCATAAAACAAGACTTGTAATATGGTGTTACAGCACTTAATGAGTTAGAAATTCGAAGCTGATTTTTTTCTTTCTTTTTTGGTGTGTGTGCATGTATCTATAAATGCTTCCTTCAGTCCATGCAGAGTTTAAACAGTTTGATTATACATGTCCCTCATTTGCACAGTCTGGTGAAACAGCAGATTCACCAGCTCAGTGACTCATGGAACATCCAAGAACACATGGGTGGGAGGTAATGCAAGCAGGAAGTGAGCTTTGTTGGCAGAGAGAGTCATTTCTTAATTATGTCTGTACTTGGAGGGGAGGCGGGTGGGGGAACAGAACCACAGGCATTTTAATGTGTGGGTTTTTAAGGAAGCTGCAGTGGTAGATGCCTGTGCTCACACCTGGAGGACAAGGACTGGGCTGGAGGTTTCGGAATGAAAACATGCTGGGGCTCGAGCCCTTCGGAAATCCGAAATTGGACAAGGTTGGTTGCTGCAAGTCTTCTGTGGTGAGGAAAGGGAATTTTGCACATATTCTCATTAGTCACCGAATTAAAAAAAGAAAGAAAGCCTGATTGATTCATCACATGGGTTTTACTCCATTAAATCTGCATCAATAGTGTGTGAGGAGGGGAAACCTCCACCTCCACCCGCATTGCTATGAAGAACAGAAAAACACCGCCGGCTTTCTTTGCTCCGAGATGATGCATGCCTGTCGCAGGAGGCGTCCTCTTAGAAGAGGCAAGCCTCTTTCTCTCACGCACAGGAGGGAAGAAGGCCTCTTCTGAAACGGCACTTTTAATATAAGTTCTTGCTGTTAAAAATAAAGGCACAACTTTTCAAAAGCTCTGCTGTGCAGGCAACGTTTTCAGTCAAATACGTCGGTTTTAACTGATTAAACACTGCAGATCCACTTCCTGTATTTCTTCCCTCTCTGTTTCCTGAGAAGTACTTTTATTTTAATCTCCCAGCGCCATCCATCCTTTCCCTCCCAGCCATCTTGCGCTTCCAAAAATAGGAAGTTGCAGCAGGGCCTGGGAACAGAGCTCAGCAACATTTCAAAGGGACGGTGTGGCGGTAAATATGGCCTTGCCATCGACGTGGGATTTCCAGAGAGACTTCCAGACAGCAGCACTCAAAGTCTTCAGACACACATATATCCTTGTGAATACAAGATTCTTGCACCTCGCTCCCCTGTCAGCTCTCTCCTCAAAGCCTTCTGCGCATGCTTTAGGGAAGCCATCGATTGTTTCTGTGCTTTTAATGACAGAGTGACAAGCGGTTATTTCGCAAGGGGACGACAACAGATTTTCAGCCCTGCAGGTGCAAGATAGGCAGAGACACAACTGGACTGGATGGGGTTGCTGGGAAAGTCTGCCCTGTTGAATTTCTGCCCGACAGTGCCTAGAATCATGGTCAAATTTATAAAGACCCATCCCTCTCCTAATACGTTCCAAAACAGAACAGAGCAAAAATCAGGAGGGGCTTGTTCTGCCGCAACAGCCTGGGACCGCAAGTGAGGAAGTGAAGTCATGCTCTTCTTGCAAAGGAAGAAAATATTGTTTTATGAGATTGGCGAGCCAGATCCTCGACTCTCATGCACAGCTCCGAGGGGCGAAAGGAAAATGAGAAATTCCTTACGGAGCTGCTCCCACTTCACAGGGCTAGAGGCCTGCAGGCTAAACTACCTTCCTCCAATTGCTTGATTTCTGGAAAAAGCTGCCTAACGGACTCAGTAAAAGAATGAGCCGTGGGTGGGGAGGTCCCCAGTTCAGATTTCGCCCACCCAGGACACAAACTCACTAGGTGGTCTCAAGCGAGAGATTGCTCTCACTGGCAAGGTGGGAAGGATCAGGGCCCGTTCCAGGGTTTGTTTTTTTAGGGGTGGATGGTTCTGAACAGGCAGGAGACGTGCAGTGCTCACATAGACTACATCCACACCCTGACACTAGACACAGGTAATACACACACTTACAAAAATAGCAAACAGACAAGAAGCATACAGGCTGGGGTCACACAACACACTAACCCATACTCAGTGTTTGTGTGTTATTTAAATTGTGTGTTGTTTGTTGAAGCATGGCTTAGCGTGATGTCTGAACCCAAGATGTTTTCCACAGGGTGGCATGTTAACCATGCAGTGTGGCTTGTTAACCATCCTGAACAACCCAACAATAAACCATGGACCGGGGGAGGATAGAGGGTGGAGGAACTGTCATTCAAACATTGAGATGGATTTTACTCAACTCCACGGTAGCCCATAGTCACGCAATGGTAGAGTTAGAACATGTTGTGTGGGGAGTACCTCCTAAAAACTCAACCGTGGAGTGGAGTTTTCACACTGTTCAGACTAACACATTGTCTGAACTGAGCCAATATCTGCTACCAGGAGATTAAGAAGCCTATGATGAGCAAATTGAACTCTGAGTAAAGGGGCCCTGATCGTCACAGTAGCTCCTGAACTGAGTTAGCTGCGAATGCTGCAGTTGGTTTGATAGTTCAAACCCAAATTTCCACAGTAGCAGGCCTAGACACTCTTGGATGAGACTGATTATCTGGGTCCATTTCAGTCCGGCTTCAGGCCTGGTTTTGGCACGGAAACAGCCTTGGTTGCCCTGTATGATGACCTATATTGGGAGAAAGACAGGGGAGTGTGACTCTGTTGATTCTCCTTGATCTTTCAGCGGCTTTCGATACCATCGACCACGGTATCCTTCTGGGACGACTGGCTGAGTTGGGAGTGGGAGGCACTGCATTGCAGTGGTTCCGCTCCTACTTGGTGGGTCGGCTCCAGAAGGTGGTGCTTGGGGGACATTGCTCGACCCCGTGGATTCTCCAGTATGGGGTCCCTCAGGGGTCAGTCTTGTCCCCCATGCTGTTCAACATCTACATGAAACCGTTGGGAGAGGTCATCCGGAGTTTTGGAGTGCGTTGTCATCAGTACGCTGATGACACACAACTCTATTTCTCCTTTTTATCTTCAGCAGGTGAGGCTGTGGATGTGCTGAACCAGTGCCTGGCTGCGACAATGGACTGGATGAGGGCTAACAAACTGAAACTCAATCCAGACAAGACTGAGATGCTGTTAGTAGGTGGTTCTGCTGACCGGATGGAGGGTGTTCAACCTGTTCTAGATGGGGTTGCACTCCCCCTGAAGAAGCGGGTTCGTAGCTTGAGGGTTCTCCTAGAACCATCTCTGTCACTTGAGACTCAGGTGGCCTCGGTGGCACAGAGTGCCTTCTACCAACTTCGGTTGGTGGCCCAGCTACGCCCCTATCTGGACAGGGATAACCTGGCTTCAGTTGTCTATGCTCTGGTAATCTCTAAATTGGATTACTGCAATGCACTCTACGTGAGGCTGCCTTTGAAGACGGTTCAGAAGCTGCAGCTTGTGCAAAATGCAGCAGCCAGACTGATAACAGGAACCAGAAGGTTCGAGCATATAAGACCTACTCTGGCCTGCTTGCATTGGCTGCCTATACGTTTCCAAGCCCAATTCAAGGTGCTGGTTCTAACCTATAAAGCCTTACACGGCTTGGGAACACAATACCTGATGGAATGCCTCTCCCGACATGAACCTACCCGTGCACTACGATCAACATCTAAGATCCTCCTCGGGTGGCCTACTCCGAGGGAAGCACAGAGGGTGGCAACAAGGGAGAGGGCCTTTTCAGTGGTGGCCCCCCAATTATGGAATGATCTCCCCGACGGGGCTTGCCTGGCGCCAACATTGTTATCTTTTCGGCGCCAGGTCAAGACTTTCCTCTTTTCCCAGGCATTTAACAGCATATGATGAGGATTTTGTGTTGTTGTTGTGCTTTGACCCAGAATTGTTGTTTTAAAGGATATTGTACTTATAACTTGTTTTTATGCTTTATGGTTTTAAATTTTGTATATCGGTGTTTTTAATGTTCAATGTTTTTAATTTCTGTAAACTGCCCAGAGAGCTTCGGTTATGGGGTGGTACATAAATGGAATAAAATAAATAAATAAATAAATAGGGTGACCGTATGGAAAGGAGGACAGGGCTCCTGTATCTTTAACAGCTGCATAGTAAAGGGAATTTCAGCAGGTGTCATTTGAAGGCATGCAGCACCTGGTGAAATACCCTCTTCATCACAACAGTTCAAGCTGCAGGAGCCCTGCCCTCACTGAGAGAGGTCTGGTCAATGTTGGGCACCATGACAACGTGTGGACGCTGGTAGTTGCCTGGTTGTGTCAACCGCTGATACCAGACTTGAAGGGAATAGTAATCGTGGCTTGCCTTACAGGATTGTAGTAAAGATTAGTGAGACAATACACAGAATGGATTTCATACATATGATCCAGTCTCTGCTCTGGCTTAAAGAAATATACATCAATAAAATTCTGTGCTCAGGCATCACAAATTCAGTGCCGGGGAAAAACAAACTATGCAATCCCTCCTGTTTGCATACTTTCTCTTGCTGCACACTTAATTCTGCAATGTTTCATTTATAATGTTGGCTTTCCGAGTCACAGGGAGTGGCAAAGGTGCGGAAGGCCCACTGCGGACCACCACAGAACCTTCCCAATCTCTCTTCTGGCGTGAGGTTTCAGCAGGCAGTGCTCACAAACTGTCAAGAACCTCTCCAGTGCTAGAAGGACTAGAAATTTACCTCACCACCCCCCCAGTAACAAAATTTCTGCTTCTCAGGATTGCCTCTTCTCCACCTAAAATCACATTCTGCACTCTTGCAAAACTCTAACACACAAATAGCCCTACGTATAGTACTATTCTTCTTATTATTAATTATTCTTATTTATTATTATATTTCTATACTGCCCCACAGCCGAAGCTCTCTGGGCAGTTTACACAATTAAAAACAATATACAAGATTTAAAACCACAGAGTTGAGTTATTAAGAGTTGAGAGGTAGTGCTGTTTAAGGCTGCTTCCAAGCAATGCTCTCTGGCCTTCCCCTTGATCTCAGGAATACTGGGCTAAGAGTCAATAGTGAATGAATTAGCCTTCCACACATGCTCAGGGGCACCCTCTGCTGTTATATTGCAGGCCTGAGCCAAGGGTATTTAAAGGCTGAACCTTAGCAGAACAGTGCCTATTGATTCAAAGACTTCCATGGTGTTCGCACAGCTATATCTCATTTTCACAGATTCTTCAGCCTGCAAAGTTAAAGAGTTTTAAATCCCCTAGCTTACAAGGTTATTGGTTCCCCTCTCCCCCCCCCCCCCCCTGGTTTGAGACTTGGCACTTGTTATCTGTTCGACTACAATGAATGTTCAGACTAATGCTACAGCCCCCACATTTGGAAGAGAGAGATCACAAGCATGGGCAAATCTCAGCCTGGGAAAAAGACCCAGTCCGAGATAACAGGCAGAGAATACAATTGTATGATTCAGTCAGACAATGCTCCAGAGCAGCCTGTAGTGCCGTTCGTTTGACTGTACAAATACAAACCCTCCTCCTGATTCCCAAGATCAAAGCCAGGGAAGCCAGCAGAGTCCCAAATTTGGCTGCAGCCCAACTGGGAAATAATAAGGAAGGGCCAAAGACTACAGCCAAGGGTTGACTGGAAGAGCGCATAGTTTGTATCTAGAAAGTCCCAGAGCTACTTGAAGGACCCCTTCGCCCGTATCAGCCCGCCCACAATTTAAGATCAAAACGAGAGGCCCTTCTCACCTGCCCACCAGTGAGAGAAATTAGGTGGGTCTCCATATGGGAGAGGGCCTTCTCAGCAGTGGCCCCACACCTGTGGAACAAACTCCACCGACAATCCACCATGTACCATCCTTAAAGGCTTTTTATGAAGGCCTTAAAAACGTTTTATTTTACTATGGCCTTCTCATAAACGAATACTGTTTTGCTGCTGTTGCCCTTCTTGTTTTTACTGTTAGTTTTAATGATAGCTTTTATTGTTTTTAACTGATATTTTACTCTCTATGTTTTTATTGCTTTTAACGTTTATACTGTTTTATTGATGGCTGTAAGCTGCCGTGGGAAGGTTTCTGCCCTGAAAGACGTCTAAGAAAAGTTTTAAATAATAATAATAACAACAACAACACTCTGCAACCGACCAGACATAACAGTCAAAAACAGAAAAGCAAAACACACATACCTCATCGATATAGCAATACCGAATGACAAAAATGTTGTTGAAAAGGAAGAGGAAAAGCGAGAGAAATATACACCACTGGACATGGAAGTTAAAGAACTATGGCAACAGGAAAAGGTCACAATTATTCCATTAGTCACCTCAGTCACCTGCATCACTTAAAAAAATTACACAGAAAACCTCCAGAAACTGGGCCTACCAGAATACATCCACGCCAACGTCCAGAAAGCAGCCATAATTAAAACATGTTCAATGGTCAGGGAATTCCTGAATCAGCAAAAGACAGCATGACTTGGCAAAGCCCGTCATGTCCATCTAGAAAAACCGCCACAAGCAAGAAAGAAATATAATATACTTTGAAAAGAAATCTCTTGCAGATGCTGTCGGGTTCCCCCTCTACCCACACCTGCTGAGCATCACACACACACCCCACCTGTGTCTATACCTCTTCTTCAAAAGACACAGTGATGAAGAGCAAGATAATAAAAGTGCCTCTGAGCACACACAGAGTGCCTTTTCCTCAACTAGGAAAACCTGCATTCTATCCCTTCCAGGCATCGGTCCCTTAAAACCAAAAAAATGAACCTATGCCCCTCCCCACCTTCAATAACATTCTGAAAACATAACAGCATAAAACCTTTAAAAAAATATTAACATGGTAAAACTCCCTTTCTCTGCGATCTCCTCCCCCCTTTCTACACAGCTCAGCTCACTGGAAAAAGGGGGCTGCTGTTTCAGGGACCACCCCTTCTAGGTGCTTCAAGCACCTGTGGAGGTGTTCCCAACTAAGCCCTCTGCACTCACCCCATACCTTTTCTTTCGGGAAAGCAAGGGGTGAGAGGAGCCCTCATGAACCGCTGCTTCAGGTGCCTTTAGGTGGTGACTCTTGACCATGGGGGTGAGGGGCGGAGTTTCAGGAAAAGGGGGCAGGGCCTTGGCAAGCCAGAAAGGAATGCAGGCCGTTTATGGCCCGCAGGCCATTGGTTCCCCACTGCTGATCGAAGGAAAACAAAGACTTAACTTCACATATGAAGGATAAAGGAAGCAGCCTTTAAATGGAGAGACTATGACTCAGTTAGTCAGCACAGTGTGAAAACTCCACTCAATGGTAGAGTTTTTAGGGGGCACTCCCCACACAACTTGTTCTAACTCCACCATTGTGTTACTGTGGGCTACCATGGAGTTGAGTAAAATCCATTGCGATGTTTGATTGACAGACAATTCCTCCACCTCCTCTCCTCCCCCAGTCCTCCTGATGGTATCCCATCAGCCATTGCTGCAAAAAAAAACAATCCCAGCGGATCTCCTAGAGCGGCACTCACTCCTTTCACCGCTCTTGCCAGGGAACTCTGTAGCCAGTGGGAAAAGTCAACTCAACGGAAAACTCCACAGAGCCCTCCATACAACACGCCACACAACGGTTGTGCCGGAACTCTCCTCTGCACAGTGTCAATATTCTACGTGGGGTGTTTTCCAAAAACCCTTCCTCTGTCGCGTGGAGTTTTCCCGCCAGACAATACGTTTCTCAAAGGTGGTGTAAAAGCTCCACCGTGGACTTCTAAAACCACTGTTGAGGAACGTGTTGTCTGAACTGAGCCTATTTGTTCATCGTGTCCTGTATTGTGTACTTTGAGTGGCAGCTGCTCTGGAGCTGTTTGGGGAGATGGGGGGCTTTCCCATCACCTGATCCTTTTAACGGGGGATGCTGGGACTGAACCAGATACCTTTTGCATGCAAAGCATGTGCCGCACCCCTGAACTCTAACCCTTCCCTAATACCCAGCCACACCTGCCTATCAATTTTAATAGTCCTAGTCCTCATGGTTCTTCTCATCATCCTGTAGCTGCCACGTTTCTAACACCGCTGGCCACAGCTGGACAGAAGTATCAGCAGGCGCCCTTTTGCCAACTGCTTTTTAAACGCAGACTTTGCGAGGAGCTTTGATGCTGCTAATCAGTAACACAAATGTACTTCCAGGAGACCCCCCACACCCTGCAAATTCCAAGCCCACCCCCAACTACCAGAGAGGAGGGCAGGAAAAAACACACCAAATGGCTGCTTATTCGTAGGACCATCTGCTCGGCCAGAAGCTGTTGCCAAGAGCTGCAGCCCACGTGGACCGGACGGTCTCAGCTGTGGAGGCAGGAAGGATCGAAGCACAGGCTTTTGCGCTTCTTGCACGGGAGGGAGGCAGAACCTACACTTTGATGCACAAGGATCATCTGCGGTTGCTTCGTGGTGAGAGAAAGGCTCTCTGCACACCCACAAGAGCTCTCACCTCCTCATGGTCATTATTTCTCATGTCCGCAGAGCTGAGTGTGGGTTTCCTAACAGGTTGAGGGGCTGAATGCCAGCTAAATGAAGCCCTTGCACATCCCCCCCCAAGAGATCATAGGGATATAGGAAGCTGCCTTGTACTGAGTCAGACCAGTATTGTGGACACTGACTGGCAGCAACAGCTCTTCAAGGTTTCAGGCAGGATTCCTTCTTTGGGGGGGTGGGGGCGGAGTTCAATCCTGAAAGGCAGCCTAGAAATAACTCTAGATAAATTGATAGCTCTACCTGGAGAAGCCAGGGACCGAAACTGGGACTTTCTCTATGCAAAACAGGAGCTCGAACGCTGAGCTATGGCCCCTCCCTCAGTCAAAATTCTAGAGCATAATGGGGTCATCCCATGAAGCTGATTGGGGGGAGATTCAGGACAAATAAAAGGAAGTTATTCTTCACACAGCACAGAGTTAAACTACCACAAGATGTAGTGATGGCCACCATTTTGGATGGCTTTAAAAGGGGTTGGATGAATTCCTGGAGGAGAAGGCTATCAGTGGCTACTAGACCTGATGGCTATGTGCTACCTCCAGTATCAGAGGCAGTAAGCCTGTGTGCACCAGTTTCAGGGGAACATGGGTGGGAGGTGCCATTGCACCATGTACTGCTTGTGATTCCCTAGTCGACAGCTGGTTGGCCACTGTGTGAACAGAGTGCTGGACTAGATGTGCCTTCGGTCTGATCCAGCATCAGGGCTCTTCTGATGTTCTTCTGATAGTGTTCCGCTGGTACGGTTTGGGCTCAAGCCAAGCTACGATTCCAAAATGTGGGAAGGGTGAACAGAATGAGGAGTGAGTGCACAGGTGGCACTGCTTCTAGCCTAGCTCTTCTCATTGCCCAGGAGAGGGGTCTCCCAATCAACCTGGGGGGTGGGGCGGACAGGGTGAAAACAGGGACATGCTGTCGCTTCCAACTTGGGAAGTGCTCGTCTCAGTCGATCTCTGAGCCGGGCAGAGGGCAGACTCTGCCCAGCTCCACTTCTGCAGGGCAGCCCTGTCATGAACAGGGGGTTGTCTTCATAGTACTGGGTTGGCGCTGCCTCCCTCCTCAACCCCATGCTTTCCCTCTCCCAAGCAACGTCGGGTAACCCAGACGTCGAGGAAGGAGCACGAGGTGTCTGGGCGGCCATCCGATTCCTAGAGCCACCTCCGCCCTCTTCCCATTGGTCACCTTCCACCAATCCAATCTGGCCCCGGACTGGCCACAGAGTGACACGACACGGCGGAAGAGCGGTGCTGACGTCGTTCCCTTTGAAAAAGTCGGGGTGAATCCTGACTACTTCAAAACCCAGCATTGTGGGGAAGCCCTGTGGTGGCTGCGAACCTGTGGCTACATCGTTTAACCGACATGATGCAGATCTACAGCCACCGATGGGTAGTCCCTGCACATAGACAGCCCTCAGGTTGGGATCCTGCCACCAAGCAGCTTAGCCAGGAAAGGTCCAGCTGTCCAGGCTCCAGTTGTTGGCCACCTTCCATATGAAAAGCTCATGACTGTATGATGTAAGCGTCCTGGAAAGAAACTCACTGTCAGGCCCACGGCTCTCTGGGCAAGTGGACTCTAAGGCTGAGGTGGCCAACCAGCAGTCCTACGGCCACATGTGGCCTAATTTCAAAAGCCCTCAGCATGCGGTCAGTTCACACCGCTGGCAAAAGTGATGCATCTCTTACTTAGTAGCCATTTGAGCAGGAAGCAATAGGAAGACTGGGTTCATACAACATGCTAACCCACACTCAGTGGTTGAGCATGGATTGCTTTGAAGTGTGGGTTCTTGGTTGAACCGCAGGTTAGCATGTTGCATGTTTGCTGCAGAGTGGGTTAGCGTGTTGTCTGAACGCAGCCAGAGTGGCTTGTTAAACAGCTTGAACAACCCAACAACAAACCGTGGGTTCTCGAGGTGGCTTGTTTGAGAAAATAAGCCACAGTGCATGGTTAACAAGCTACCTTGACTGAGCTCAATTCAACGAAACAACCCACGGTTGAAAATAACCCACACTCAACCACTGAATGTGGTTTAGCCTGTTGTGTGAACCCCGTCTGAGAGAGAGAGTAGCATATTTGTAGAAAAAGAGAGGAAAAGGGGTGACCATTTCTGGTTCTGGCCTGGCCCACCGTTGGCTTCAGCCCCAGCCGTCATCGACACAAGGCCCCCAAGAGATTACTCGAGAGAAAAAAGGGTTGCTCACCCTTGTGCCCTAAGGCCTTGTTCTGGGCAGCAAAACCAAACATCACTGCCCAGATGCACTTGGGCCAATGTTTAAGACAACAGCTGCTAGGATCAGGAGAAAACGCGGCATAACACCTCTCTGCTGCCAGATCTCCAAGCAACAATGAGAAAACAACAGTTACGGTCACCGCAGTCTAACAAAACAAGTCACATATGCTGCCCGGTTGCAAAAGCTGTTTTTATAGGCAGATGTTCCGGACCTGCGCAGCATCGCTCCAAAACTGCAGCTGCTGTGGTGCACCGCTTTGCCAGGAGTGGAAGAGGCAGGAGCAAAATGGAGGACGGTCTGAAAGGGGCAATGAAGAGTTGTAAGGCCGGGCAATTCCATCCTCGAAGGGGGGACGCTACACCCACCCACTGTCTCGGCCAGAAGCACAGTGGAGAGAAGCTAGTAAACAAATAATCGTGTTTCAGAGGGTTGAAAATGGCACACATCAGGCATTGTTGCCCAGGGTGTGCACGCACCCATGTTACCATTGTCTCTGGAAAACAGGTGGGGCAGGTTTTTGCAGTGCTTCAAAAACCTACAGAACCTATTTAACCAAAGACTATAGCGGGACAAAAGGAATGAGGCTGGAGCCGGGATGGCAAAGGAAGCACCAAGCCAGGTCCTCAGGGTGCCATTTGAGTCGGCTTTGCTTCTTGTTTGTATTTCCCGATCGGGGAAGACGAGGAAGAAGTGAAGCTGGCTATGCATTCAGCGACCTCACCACCTCTCGCTGTCTAGGGAGAAGGGCAGCAAGAATTGGCGAATTTCTCTGCATGGAGAATAGGAACGGATGATGCCAGGGGTAAGGGAAGGGGCTTTGGGGAGACGCGCCTGCCCTGACGACACCTGCTCCCATTCCTAAATTGGTCTCAGGAGGTGCCGAGGAGCAATTTAATTCCCCGCCCCTATACAGGTACTTCTGTCTCACTGTTGCCTCTGGTCAATGAGATTTAGCAGGTTTAAAAACAACAACAGAAAAACCTGCAGACCCTGTGTGACCAGAGGCAAGCACGCGATTACTATACGTATCATAAACTGCCGTCTCTTTTCCGGCTCTAACCCGCTATTGTCTCAATCCAGCCTAATGTGTGCATCGCAGGCAACAACAGCTCTGGTCTGAACTGAAGGCAATTTTGATGAAGATAAGCAGGTTCTGTCTTTGATCCATGTCTGCATGGAAGCTTGTCTGGGAAGCCTGTCTATGCCACCTTGGAGGCTCATCGTGGCAGAATGGAGGAATATAAATGCAATAAATAAATAAATACCACACGCAGTTCATTAAGAGCATTTGCATTTCTCCAATAAAGGTTTTACTCTGCAAAACATATCTTATGTATTTATTTAAATATTAATTAACCTTCCTTTGCATTGGTGAAGTCTCTAAGGTGGCTTACACCTGACTTTTCAAGCAACGCAGAGATATAATATCAAACAAATTAAGGATATGAAACCATAAACGAAAGGTGCAGATCCGCTTTCACCCTGAGCTCTGAATTCCATTTCAGAGAATCTAAGGGGGCGGGGGGTGGGGCGTTTCAGAGATGGGCGAGGCTGAAGACCAAAGGGGACAGGCCAAAGGAAAAAGAGGTGTGGCCAAAAATACAAAAAAACCCAGCATATTTTAGCTTAAAGCTCCTAAGCCTCAGGAGAGGCATTTCAGTGTCTCAGAATGGGGGGGGGGGGACTGCACAAGAGCTGAGGAACCACCAAATGTGCAGAGAAACCAATTAAACTTCTCATGGATGGTTGAACTGGTTTTCCTGCAGATTGCAGAGAGTTGGACTAGATGATCCTTGTGGTCCCTTCCAACTCCACCATTCTACGATTCAAATGATTGGTAGCTGGGGGGAAAGAGGCTTGACCCTCTGGAGGATCCTGGAGGGCTGGACGTGGCCCGCAAGGCTCAGGCTCTGCACCCCTGCCAGAAACAGATAAAATAGCAGGAATAAACAGCTATTGACAAAAGGAAACGGGAGGCCCAAACTAGTTTCGATCACAGCCTTGAGAGAGCAAGGTCCATTTTGATTGGGTGCTTAAAGGCATCAACAGTAGGCTAATAGAGGGAAGTTGTTTCGCTGTGACGATTCCACCACAGGAAAGATGTCCATGCGTTTACTCTTCAAAACAAAGGGTCCCTAAAATGTAGCATCATATGATTAGGTTCTCAGCAGACAGGCAAGGAACCTTCTCTGAAATGACGGAATTGGTAAAAAAGAAGTTGAAAGGAAAAGTCAAGAGGGTCAAACATCTCCAGAACTCGTGGGGGTTACTCAACACCACAAGAATAGAAGCTCAGCAAGAATGTACGCCACAGGTCGCGTAAGGCAGCTCCAAGTCCACCGGGATGGCTAACAAACATGGACATGATTAGAGAATAGAAGGCCTTTCTTAGAAAATGGAAGTCTTGTCCAATTTAGGAGAACACAGAAGCTGGTACAAAGGAGATGCATGCTGAGAACCAGAAAGGCAAAAGAGTATTTTGAGGAGCCTATCGCTAATAACATGAAGACCAACAGTGACAAATTATTTAAATATGTCGGAAACAGGAAACCGGCTAGGGAGGCAGTTGGACCACTGGACGACAACAGAGTTGTGTGTTCACATAGAAGGCTGCTTGTGGGAAATCCACAAGTAGGACACTCTCCTGCTTCTGTTCCCCATCAACTGGCATATAGAAGCATATTGCCTCTGATACAGGATGTAGCACATATCCATCAGAACTAGTAGCCATTGGTAGCATTCCATGAATCTGTCTAATCCCTTTTTAAAGCCGTTCAATTGGTGGCCATCACCACATCATTTGGTAGCGAATTTGGTAAGTACATGCTGTGCAAAGTTCTTCCTTTTATCTGTCCTGGATCTCCCTCCAATCTGCTAGTACCCGTTGGGTTCTAGCATTACGTGAGAGGGAGAAAGATGTTTCCCTAGACATCTAAAAGGCATATAGGGGTCCCACAATTAGCAACTAGCAACCACATATGTATTGAAATGACAGGTTTGGGAAAAGAGGTTCCTGAATTCTCAGGAATAAATCGAGTGAGCAAACGGCTGGGTGCTCTTACATATGAACAAAGTTCCTGGCATGTGGAAAAGCGAGGGTCCGATCAGGAGGGTATGGACTTTCAACTTAAAACTGAACATACCGCCATTGCAAAGTTGCCGAGCATGCCCAGGCAATACAGGCCTGGCATGCTAATTCTGCCCCTGCACACACATGGCCTGTTCAGAAGATGTCTTAAACCCTGCCGGTTAAGGCTTTGGGTTAAGCCGCAGGTTTTAAGGTTTCTTGTGCGATGGGTTTTGCTAAACCCTGCTCACTCGCTAACCCCAATCAGACCATCTGCAGCAGGGTTAGCGGCTCAAGCTGTGGCTTAAAGTGTTGTGTGCAACTGCACGGCTTATGGTTAGCGCTAACCCCAGAGAACCACACTTTCACTCACCACAGAGCCTGAAGGGTTGTCTGAACAGGGCCAATAGCACACAGTTCAGGAATAGGGTCCTTATCCATTTTCCTCTTCACCTTTCCCTCTCAGCAAGACAAGGACAGCTGTGGAACTGCATCATGCGATGCTCTGGTAAGCTGTTTGGGGTTCAGCCAGTCAAACCTTGTGATAGCAAGGTGAGGCGATTTGTGAGGAGAGCACGTTGAGAGAATTCATGCTAGGCCCTGATGGAAGTTTAGGTTTTCGCATTGGACCAGGGTGGGCCAGGGGATGTTACAGGATGGTTTTTTGGTATCGCATCCATCAGAAAAAGAGAGCTAATTGTGGATTCTCCCCCACATAACAACATTAAAAAAAAATCTCCCCTATCTCTGATGACTCTGGAACAGCAGGCAGTTTGCAGTTTGCAGAATGCAAAGATGCTCCATCTGACCATATTCGTAATCTTTTTTTATTTCCACCAGTCGACGCAATCAGAATTTCCTGCTGCTGCAAGGCTAAAAAGTCCATTACAGTGATAATGTGGTTAACCTCCTAAAGCAGTAGGACTAGATGCACACTCACCCCCTGTTCAGGGACTGTAAATTAATAAGCGCCCCAATGACCAATGGTATGAAAAACAAAACGGGTGATGGCCCTGTGGCCTCCAGTTATTTTTTTTTTATCTTCTATAATGTGAAAGTCCGGAGGCTGAGCCTCAGGCCCTTCCTAAACCATAGCACTGTAGAGGGCTCAGGGTGAGGGATCCAGGAAGTAGCTACTTCAGGGATCGGCATGCCCAATACAAGAAATGCGACGGCCCAGGTTTCTCTTGGGCCGTTGCAAGTCGCGGTTGCCATTCCCCCCCCCCCTTCGACGGAGAGCACATGAGCGCTCCTCCACAAAAGTAAGTTTTTTTTCAAAAAAAAACCTGCGCGCAATCAGGGGGCCCTCACCCCGCCATCCTGGGGATGGCGAATTTGCCATCCCCCTCGCTCCTGATGGCTATGGAACCATGCGGTGTGGCGCTGTAGCCATCAGTGCTGCCGCGCTTACTCCCGAGTAGGCACGGCAGCACCGGGGCGGGCGGGCACATTTTCCAAGTTCCCGGGAACTTCCCAGGACCACAGAAGATTCGGTATTTTTGTGGTTTCCTTTAACCCAGGAAAATCCCATGACTGCCCCCTCCCGGGACTCCCTGTGCATCATTTGGACTCACAAGGAGTAGCCGGGAGCCATCCCAGGAGTCTTGCCTGGTGTGGAAAGGGCCTCAGACAGGGCATCTTCTACAGTGCATTGAGCCCCAGGCCTTTAGTCAATTTAGAGCAGGAAAGGTGCATATTCAAATGCTGCAGTATCCCATGCTGAGATATGAACTCTGTCTTTAAAAACGAACACCTATTTTCTTAGAGAGGGCCCAGAGCTTAATGTAGCCTCTCCCAATCTATTGCCCTCCAAGTGTCTTGGACTACAATTCCCAGCTTTCCTGATCACTGGCCATGCTGGTGAGAATGATGCACAAGGTCTAGATGACCTGTGCATGAGAGCCAAGGTACATTCTGAGAAGGGAACAGGAAAATATAAACAAATCACCTTTTCTAAGGTCACGTCCAAACTAACCTGGGAAGGGATTCCTTCCAAATAGGGTGACCACAGGGAAAGGAGGACAGGGCTTCTGTATCTTTAACAGTTTTCTTGAAAGGGGAATTTCAGTAGTTGTCCTTTGTATGCACGCAGCACCTGGTGAAATTCCCTCTTCATCACAACAGTTAAAGCTGCAGGAGCTATACTAGAGTGACCAGGTACAAAAGAGGGCAGGGCTCCTGCAGCTTTAACTGTTGGGATGACGAGGGAATTTCACCAGGTGCTGCGTGCATACAAATGACACCTGCTGAAATTCCCCTTTCAAGAAAATTGTTAAAAATACAGGAGCTCTGTCCTCCTTTCCATATCGTCACTCTACTTCCCAATCCCAAATGTGTCTCAGTTGAGTCCATGAGAACAAGCAAAGCTCCATCCATTGAGTTACCCCAAAGGGACATTTCCCAAGCCACTGTCCAGCACCCTATCTCTGCTTGTGTCCATTTCTAATGCCCCCAGACTTAGGTGTGAACAAAACCCACCAAATTTGCACTCCCCAAGTTCACACACAAGACGCTTAACTTACTGGGACAAATCAGCGCTTCTTTGGCAGTGATGCTCTTGTTACAGGCGTAACACATGGTCATGCCAGAGACGGTGATGGATGTGAAGAGGTGCCCATTGGTGTAGCGGGCATCCTTGTCTTTGCTCTCCTTCATCCTTTCTTTTTCTTTGTTCTGCAGGGGAAGAGAAAGAAATGGGTTGGTGGCATCCATGGTGAGAAACCCCTCCAGAGAAGCTCCTCCTTACCAGAAGAGTCACAGAATCATAGAAGAGTAGAGTTGGAAGGGGTCTCTAAGGCCATCAAGCCCAACCCCCTGCTCAATGCAGGAATCCACCTTAAAGCATCCCTGACAGATGGTTGTCCAGCTGACTCTTGAATGTCTCTAGTGTGGGAGAGCCCACCACCTCCCTAGGTCATGGGTTCTATTGTCGTACTGCTCTAACAGTCAGGCAGTTTTTCCTGATGTCCAGCCGGAATCTGGCTTCCTGTAACTTGAGCTCATTGTTCCGCGTCCTGCACTCTGGGATGATCGAGAAGAGATCCTGGTCCTCCTCCGTGTTAAAACCTTTCAAGTATTTGAAGAGTGCTATCATGTCTCCCCTCAATCTTCTCATGCCCAGTTCTTGCAGTCTCTCCTCCTTGGGCTTTGTTTCCAGACCCCTGATCATCCTCATTGCCCTCCTCTGAACACGCTCCAGCTCGTCTGCATCCTTCTTGAAGTGTGGTGCCCAGAACTGGACGCAGCACTCAAGATGAGGCCTAACCAGTGCCGAACAGAGGGGAAAATGCTGAAGGGCGCAGGAGGCTTCTTCTGAAGATCTCCCCACCCCAATGCACACAAGTTGCTAGCACATTTTAGAGCATACCCTGCAGTTTCTCTTCTGCCATGCTCCACATCTCCAAGGAGTGGGGACTGTGGTGTAGTCGATAATAGCCACACACCCAAGGCACTGAGTTCAAAGGTGAAAATAGCTGTGGTGATCCATATCAACAAACCAGTTCTAGCTCTTTCCATGTCTACCACCAGCAGGTGTTGTGTTAAGCAAGACCTGGGGGAAGGGCAGACAGAAAGATGCATCCTGGATGGGAAACCAAATATCACCCTCAAATTTGAATGCCAGCAGGATTTCAGGATAAACATCCAAAATTTTTCATTGACATTTTCTAGAACCTTAAAAAGCACACACACCTGGAATTCTTTTTTCTTTTTTTTTTAAAAACCACACATACTCAAAATCTCAAATCCTATTGATAATTTAAGGCAATTGTGCTGACTACCAGCATGCCAAAATGAAAATGTTCTCTGCTCTTTTCTCCCTAAAACGTCAGGGTCCAGCAATAACCAGAGGTCGAAATGTCACCGTCAGTTCAAATCAGGAGCAGGTCAGATTGAATCCTTGCAAGCAAATAAGAGGCCAAGGAATCTGCAACCTCTTCCCTCCCAACCTACGCAAATTCACTTCAGATATATTGTGCCTATGCATTGACACAACGCACCCCACTCCCCTTCACGGCTGTCTACCTCACCTTGACAGATACCTAAAATCTCCTGGAGTGAAAAGTTTCTGTATGCAGCATTTCGTGGTGACCATGCTGGCAGAAAAGGTGTCAAGCCAGGAATGCCATCACCACTGCCTTGTTTTGTGGAAAGGGAGTTACCTGCTGTTTCCAGAGCTGTAAGGACTTGAAAGAATATTGGATCTACCAAGTTACAAGGTTCTGGAAGTTTACCTGCTTCAAGTCACTATCTGAAAGGCAGAATCCTGTGCCCCAATTCCACACACACCCTGATCAACCTATGCAACCCAGAGGTAACAGAATTCCACAAGCTGAGGTCAGGTGCAATACAGAAAGTGGGTTGAGTAGCCACCTGCAGATGACTCAAGAAAGCAAGCCAAGCTATGAATATGAATATCAGCCAGACCTGGAAAGTGAAACAAATAAATTATCCAATGTGAATGTTAATTAGGCACAACTCCCTCCACCCCCAATAGCAAGATGCACACATCCTTCGCATGCAAACCACAGGATACATAGCTCAGTGGCCCATCCAGCCTCAGTCCCCCCCCCCCCACGCACCTTTCCCACAGTCCCTCTCCGGCTTGGTTGGCGTCCGTTCCAGCTCATCCCTGGACCCGATGGATCCCGGCAGGTTCTCGAAACTCCAAGCCTGAGCTGCCTCTCATAAACTGTAGGGAAGCTCATCCTGCCTTGAGGTGGGATGCTACTGAGTCACCTAAATGCCCCCTCGCCCCCACTCTCTACCGAGAGCAGAAAAAGCAAACCAATTGGGGTCTGGAAAGCCCAGATTGGGGAGATGCGACAAGGAGGTTGGTGAGGGGGTGGAGGAAAGGAGGGGGGGAAAGAAGAAGAAGACACCCATGCAATTTGTCCTCTGCTGTACCTCACTGTTTCTAATAACCATGACAACCATGTATCTGACTGAGAAATTCCACCACCACCCTCGTCCCACGTGCCTGGCTGTGCAGTCCTTAGCACGGAGCAATCTAAATAAACCATCTTCCTTCATTTTGCTTTTGTTATGGGGCGTGGTGGTGTGGAGGGAGGATTATTGTGAAGACCAGCTCCAAGGGTCATTTTGACATGACGAGGCTAGCGCTGAAACAAAATTGTGTGTACGTGTTAGGTCGGGAGGGGGGGGTTCCTCAAATTAATTCGCTTACAAAAGTTAAAACTGTAGATGTTGTCCGCTTTGATCATTTTAAGTATGGTCAAGTTTAGGTGGGCACGTCGACTGCAAAATGCCAGCTGGGCTTGCGAAGGAGCCCTGGCTGTTTTGTAAAAGTCACATCGCGAGACCAGCAGAGGGGCTGAGCTAGCTTGCAAAGTGCTTGGATTTGACCTAGCAAGCTCAGCTCCTGTGCAACCTCCGTCTCAAATTAAGCTGTTGCGTCTGGGACGCAGGGCTTATGCCAGAAACCTCATGGCGAGTGGCTCACTAGCCTAGTGAGCGGCTTGCTCAGTTTCGGAGCTCTCTTCAGGGAGGGAAGGGAACCGATCTTGTGCAACACCAGCCTCTGTGATTGGCAAGCAGTATGAAGCTTTTGGATTGGTCAGGCCTGGTATAAATACCTGGAACCTAATTTCCTGCCCTTCAGGTTCTCGTACAAGCTCCAACTCCAGGAACAGAATTCGGGCGGGGGGGGGGGGGACTCCATCTCTAGATTTGGACTAGATCCTGGCTCTGTTTACTTGAAGAAGGGAAAAATGATCAAAAGAGGGGCAGGGTCCAAATCTTAGGGTGACCAACTGTCAGGATTTCCCTGGATTTGTCCTGGTTTTTGTTCTATCCTGGTTGTCAGGGGGGATTTTCTGTAATTTTCTATAATGTCCTGAAATGACACGCTTTCCCCTTTAAGGCCTCTATTAGCATGGCAGGGGGGAATGATGCGCTTTCTGGGGGTGCATCATTCCGTCCCATTGCTCCAATGGGGGCCTTAAAGGGGTAAGCGCGTAATTCCCGGACATTAAAGAGAAGGCCCCGACTGGAATGGGGGGAAATGACACACTTCCCCCCTTGCTCCAGTCAGGGGCGTTAAGGTGGGGGGAATGATGTGCTTTCCGGAGGTCCCAGAAAACCACTTCCCCCCCACCCACACCCACACCCACTGGGTGTCCTCTTTTTTGGTTTCCCAAATATGTCCACCCTAGGAAGGATCAGCCAGGAAACTAGGGCCATTGATGGGTCCCTTGCGCCACAGCGAAACTGCAACTTCTTGGGAGCCGCTGCAGGCTAGCACAACCGGTGTAAAAACATACACAGAGAGCAAGAGGTTGACGCGCCTGCAGGCCCTGCGATCAGATATGGGAATGGCAAGGCAAACGGGTCGCTATGGCAGCCTCTCTTGAGAAAGAGGAAGCGGGTCGGGGAACTTCCTGTTGCCAAAGGGCTGAGCAATAACGCAATCAAGAGGCCCAGCTATTTTTGACTCCACAGCCACCCTGGCATCATGTGTCTCAGCAAGCGAGAGAGGAAAGAGGCCCTGCGTCGCACATTTCCTTGGGAGAAACAGAGGCTAGCAGAGAGCTACTGTCTCAGCATGGCTTCCAAGGCGATCCAAACTATACATTTAATGCTCCGGTGTGCTCCTTGGGACTCTGAGGAGCTCAGCATTTATCCTTTCATCCACACCTAACAAAAATGTAAGGTTCCAAAAAACAACATGAGCATAATACCTTGACCAGGTCAACCAAATTGTCCCAACAGCAGTGCAAAACTTTCGAGACCTCCAGGCAAGATGTTACAAAACCCAGGTTTTGTGGGGGCGGGTGGGGACCGATAAAAAATTGACTTGCAAAGGGTCTGCAGCCTGATGAAGGCTCTGTGCAGTATGTGATGACTGGACCAGCAGCTACCTCTAGGACTGCTGGGAACCAGACAAGGAACAACGTTGGATACCCATTCCGGAAATATAAAACCCAGCTGTTACTCAGTCATGTTTGCTTTCTGGACAAAGCACACTTTTGCCAGTTAGAAGTAAATTTAAGCTTTACTTTTTTTAACACGCTGGCAACACTAGACTTCGGCTTTCTGCTGGAGCCGCTGTTTTCGAAACGTTATCGCTTTGGGCAATCTTTCCCATGTTGACAGTGTCCCTAGAGCATTCTGGGAAGTCTCCCAAGGCACACGGTCACTTTCCATGGAGGCTCGTTCTGGGCGAACCGAGACGGTGTGCTAGGACAGAGCCGACATTTCGCTGCAGGCAGAAGGTCAGTGAAAGCAGAGAAGCTGTTTTCTCGAGTGACGTCGATGAGCTTCCACGGGACCCCAAGGTTCCTGGGAAGACAGTCTAGAAATCGCTGGGTCAGAGGCCTATTGGGCAACTTCCACCACGCCACCAAGAACAGTCATAAAGAAAGGTCCGTAGTGGAGGGTTACTGGCTCTCTCGAGTCTCGGATGCTGTAGTGCAGAAAATGGATCCTGGCAGTGAAGGGATGGCACTATCAGATCAGAGGGCGAAGCCTGGCAGGTTGGGGTGGAGCTTGTAGCGTCCGATACAGGTTGGCCATGCCTGTGGCTTCCAGGTAGAACCTGTCAGACACACTGGAGCACAAGGAATACGAAAAAGTTCTCAAGCTGAGCAGAAATCAGCCTGCCCCTATCATAAATGCTGGCCCCCGGACCTTTAGGTGCAACAGAAAATTCTGGTGGAGATGAGGCAGTCCGTTTTCTGGGAGGCAGGAGCACCAATTGCCGAGCCAAAGCATTTTCTCACCTTGCAAGACCTTTTCCTTTTCTTTTCTCTGTGTGTGTGTGCATGCGTTTTGAGTGGATTGACTTGGGGAAGTGAGAGAGAGGAAGTGTAAGAGAGAGGTGGGGAACTTGATGCTGCCCTGTGGGGTTCCCCATGTCCCCCCTCCGTTCTAAACAGTTAGAATGCCTCTGGTGAGGCTTAAATATTAGCAGTAAGAGCTTGAAGCTACACTATTCTCCGGTTGGGCTTCTGCCTGCTTTTTGCTACTCTTGGGTGCCACCAGTGCACCTGGCTGCATGAGGTATTGCAGCTCGCTAGCTCAGGGCTTGGGTGGCAGTATCAGAGGCCAATTTGCCTGACCTGATAACAGAGCCTGGCTTGGCTCCTCAACCTAAGTATGAGGACAACCAAGCTACTGCAAGCTTCTCCTGACCTTGTCTTGCTGCTTCTCTGCTTGCCTGCCTACATGGCGGCATCAGGCCTCTGGCTTGTCGGCCCCACTGCTGAGGCACAAACTCGAGAGTGTTAAATGAGAAGGCTTCGACATTTAAATAAGCTCCCATGCTGTTTGCTTAGTTCCAGAAAAGTTTCAGGGCTCATTGTCGAAAAGATGCCAGGTTTGATGTCCTCTCTCGGCCTAGGCTGACCAGACAGACAAAGAGAGCTCTGTTCTCAGTTGCAAGCCAGAGAGACCTCTGCCCTGATAGGAGTGCGCCTGTCTGCTCCTTTCAGCAGTGACAAGCTTCGGGTCTCCAGAGCAGCCACAGGAGGGGCCTCAGCAAGACAAATATGTTATTCTATGCTGTTTGGACCACGGCCAGAGAAGGCGATTGCAGCATCAAGAGGAAGCTGACTTGAAAATCTTTTTTGAAAACACACCAGAACAAAGTTCTACTCCCTTCCACACTGCAATGTTTGAAGCCCAAGTGGCAAGAGGGTCCGAAGGGATGAATTTACGGAAGATGGGAAGGTATCAAGTATTTCTTTTGCAAATCCAAACTATGCCATACAATTTTGATGCAATGGCCTCAAAAGCATCCCAGTGGGGTGTTTCCTATTGCACAAACAAAGCCTAATGTTGTGTTTTTTTATACAGTGCCTGCTCTTCGTTGATGTTACACAGTGCTTTATATACAACCTGGTACCCTTCAGGTGTGTTGGACTAAAATTCCCAGCATTCAAAGCCAATGGCTATGATAGCTGAGAATGCTAGGAGGGTAGCAAATTAGGGGAGGCTGTTGCAGAGTGACAGAAGTCAAATACATGCCCCAAGGAGCCTACAATCTCAACTGGGAGAGAAGAGGCAATAGTAACAACAAAGCAAGAAGTGAAGTGCCCGAGTACACGCTACAAATCTGGGGCAGCATTGGGGCCAGAACCCAGATTTCCATCTCTCTTTCATGCTTCATCACCATAGTGGCTGAAACGAATGGCAGACAATTCAGTTGCATGTATGTCCAAGTGACTGGCCTGCATGACAGCATGCCTCTGCACAGAAGGCAGGCATAAGAACATCAGAAGAGCCCTGATGCCGGATCAGACCCAGGGTCCATCTAGTCCAGCACTCTGTTCACACAGTGGCTGACCAGCTGTCGACCAGGGGACCCACAAGCAGAACACGGGTGCAAAGGCACCCCCCAGCCCATGTTCCCCAGCAAGTGGTAGACACAGGCGTACTGCCTCTGAGACTGGAGGTAGCACGTAGCCAACAGGACTAGTAACCTAACGTGAGGCCCTCTCTGGCTCCTTCCTGGTCATGCATGTTGCACAAAAACACAGTTTAAGGTGCAATCCTATGCTTATTTAGACAGAAAAAACACTTATAGCATGTCTGGCTGAGGCTTGTGGGAGTTGTAAGAACATCAGAAGAGCCCTGATGCTGGATCAGACCCAGGGTACATCTAGTCCACCACTCTGTTCACACAGTGGCCAACTAGCTGTGGACCAGGGAAACTCACAAGTAGGACACGGTGCAACAGCACCCTCCCACCCATGTTCTCCAGCAACTGGTGTAAGTAGGCATACTGCCTCTAGAGCATAGAGCCATCAGGACTAGTAGCCATTGAAATAGCCTTCTCCTCCAGGAATTTATCCAACCCCCTTTTGAAGCCATCCAAATTGGGGGCCATCACTACATCTTGTGGTAGCAAATTCCATAGTTCAACTCTGCGCTGTGTGAAGAAGGACTTAGAATCATAGAATCCCAGAATAGTAGAGCTGAAAGGGGCTTATAAAGCCATCGAGTCCAACCACCTGCTCAATGCAGGAATCCACCTTAGAGCATCCCTGACTTCCTCTGATCTGTCCTGAACTCCCACCAATCAGCTCCATGGGATGACCCCACTGGGATTCTAGTATTATGGGCGAGGTGCATGGGCTGAATGTGCTTACAAAGCAAGCAGCTCCAGACAACTCAGGAAAGTGAGCCAATCCGCACACACATCGAGAGAAGGGAGAGGGAGAGGGATGCCATTTCACCAGCTCTGCTGAAAGACTGAATTTCCTGCGCCTCTCCTGTTTCCCTCATGTGTAGTGTCATTTTAGATCATGAGGCGGCGGGCAGGGGCTTGTCTTGTTGAATTGATTATATGTGCACCGCTCTAGAAGTCTCTTAGACTGAGAAGCGTCATCAAAATACTTCAGACAAATGAATAAATGGAAGCCACAACCCATCAGCAGAGTTCAGCTTTCCTGGCCAATTTAACCGCGTGTGTATCTCTGCATGTAAAAGTCTCATTCTGACCCCAAATCTAACGATCAAATGTCCCTTAAGCAAACCCCACTTAATAGATTTTCCGCAAATAAATACCAGGAGTGAGTTCCAAGTGTTCTTCACCCAACCTCCTCCTTCACCCAACCAACAGACTGTAGTTTTCCTGGGAATTGCTTAAATGAAAGGACTCACATCATGGCTGCAGGAGCAGCAGAAAAGGATTTTTAGGCAAGCAGTGGGAATTTGGGCTCCATAGTGGGAGATTCCCCTTTTCCTTCCCTGACTGCAAGCCCACTTCGATGTTCATAATCTGCTTTAAACGGGGCCAAGAGGCTGGAAGCTTCTTATACTTAAAGCCCGCTGAGCCTCGAGGGTGAATTTTCCCTGCAGCGCCGGGTGCTGACACTTGTGCTACGATTTCCACACTACCGTTGCTATCCGACTATCCGAGTCCCATGCTCCACCCTGCTCTGGCCCCAGCCTCAGGGGGAGAGCTGAAATCGCAGGACCATGGCTAATGTTGCAAAACTGCCCTGTGGGGGATGACAGGGTGTCTGGCCCTTTTGGCCCCACAGGACGGAAGATGCAAAGGAGGGAGCATTGTGGGGTGGGCATCTCTGATGAAAGATGTAAAAACATCTTGCACTGCAACCCCCCCCCCAAACCCAATAAAAAACAAACCAGCAGAAGTGTAAAGATCTAAAAATGCAATAACAGATTTAAGGCGCAATCTATGCATGTGTAGACAGGGAAAAAGTCCTACAACTCCCAACATTCTGCTGGAAGTTGTAGGACTGTTTTTCTCATGGGCTGCCTCTACAAGAGGCATTTAAAGCTCTTTCAAGGCACATTAAAAAATTTACCTCTACAAGAACGGAGTGCAAATCTGGCGTAGAGGCGCTTTAAACATCCGATTATGTGCATTATCGAATGTGCGTTAAATAGCGAGTTTTATTTTGCTGCAGCCATTAAAGCGCATTTTGACTATGTGAACAAGCGATTCTCCACATGTCAACAGTTTAAATCGCGTTTCGGTCGTCCAGTAATGCGCTTCGCCGCCTCTCGTACAGAGGTATTAGGCGTAAATGCGCCTCTGCGAATATGCGCATAATCGCCTAACCAGGTGTAAAGGCGAATTCTTGTAGATGAGGCCTTAGATTGCATCCTTAAAAGCAAAAAGTGAAGGACTAAAATGCCTGGGAGATACAAAGGCCTTCACCTTGCACGGAAAAGACTACAATGTAGTCACCAGGCAAGACTCTCTGGGGAGGGATTCTACAATCAAGGTGCCACAACTGAAAAGGACAAAAAAAAAAGGGGGGGGGGAGAAACAGGTTCTCAGGATGCTAAAATACTTTATTTCAAAGCCCAACGCGTTTTGGCTTGTATTGTTTTTTTAAGTCCTTCTTCAGGGGGCTGATAAGAGATGTCTGCAGAGATACTCCTACAGAAATACAGTCGCCAGTAATTATTGTAAGAGTCTATAATCTTGTTAGGAGTATTTCTGCAGACTTCTCTTATCAACCCCCTGAAGAAGGCCTTAAAAAACAACACAGGCCAGAACGCATTGGGCTTTGAAATAAAGTATTTTAGCATCCTGAGTACCTGGTTTTCCTCCTTTATTTGTGCTGATTTGGATGCTCTCCTCCTTTTGGTTTTTCGCAACTGAAAAGGCCTTCTCCTTAGTATCCACCTGCCTCACTTCATTAGGTGCCTTCTGAAAGGTCCAGGCAAGTATATATGGGAAGAACCTCACCCATATAGCTTCAGGTAAGACATGCAAGCTTTTGAGTACCATAGAGCTCTTCATTAGGCGAGATGGAAAGACAGCAGAGTTTCCAATTCCTTTCTAACGCTGTTGCTTGTACACACAGGGTTGAAGCTTTCGGGTGTTATCACACAGTGGCCATTTAGGGTAGCATTTGAGAGGGGTGCTAGGGGACATCAAAGAAGCTGCATATCCGATGCAGAAGAGAGTCAGTTGCACAAGGCAACTACTTTGAACAGGAAAAAGATCTGCTTTTCAGGCCTATCCCTGTACAACTCATTTCAGGATGTCTCCCATTCAGTACTTTCTGCCCGGTCGCTCTCAGGGAACTCAAAAAGGGGCAGAGCACGCCGCAAGAGTTTGGACGGCGGCAACTTTCGCGTACAGAGAATTGGGCAGCTGGGGACTGAAAGAGGACAGCCAGATTCTCACTTCTCGTTCGTTCCAACTTCCTCTCTTGTCAGCTGGTCACTGTGAAAAGCCAGAAGATGAGGGAGGCACTTCATTATCTTCAACCCAGGATGAGCCCTACTTGATTTTGCCCAGCCTACAACTCTAGATTTAATGGGTGCAAAGCTGAAGAGGCTTGGATGAAGCTGGCTGAAAACGTGACCCACTTAAACCCCCCCCCCCCAATAATAATACGGAAGCCCCTTCTTGTGGCTTCAAGGGAGAAGAATCAACGGAGAGAAAATGCAACGTATTTCCCAGTCCCAAGAACTATTTTGCCAGAGACTTTCCGATGCAAAGAATGGGCTTTTACCCCAATGCATGTTTTCTCTCTTCACCCACTCCTGAGGCAAGATCTCTCGTTCAAAATAAGTCCCAGGGATGAGGCCTGGATCAGATTAAGTCCCCACCCACCGCAACGGCTGGAAGATATCCATGCCAAAAACATAAACACCATCAGCTTGATCTTGGTACCCAGTAGCTTGCAGCGTGTTGCACATGAATAGGAGAAAGCAGGATTCCGGGGGGTGGAGGAAACACAAAGTCCATCTAATCTCTGTACTGAGGTTGGCACTAGGCGATTCCTTTCTAGAGAGTTGAAAGAGGTTTAAAAACAGGCTACAGCCTTCATCTCATTTTTGCCTCTGATCACACAGGTTCAGTAGGTTTTGGCATTGTTTCAAAACCTAAAACACCTGTGCGACCGGAGGGGATTTTAGGAGGAAATAAAACGCGCTCGTCCGCTGTAAGAAACTAAAACTGTGTCGAAGCACTTTCAGGTCTCTTAGAAAACACTGTCTGTCTTCAGCCTGGGATTGACCCTTAAAATGCTCTTAGGATGCACAATGCACTCTTAAAAAGGCCCTCTCAACCAGGACTCCTGGCCTCTTCTGATCTAAAAAATGGATTGGGGGGGGGGGGGCAAAACAGAGAATTACTATCATTCAAGCTCATGGGAAGCAAGAAATGTGCGCAGCAATTTCCATACTGTCTGTGAAACTGTTTTGAGTTTAAGGCAATCTTGCCCAATCTGGTGCTCTCCAGATACGTTGGACTCCAACTCCCAGAATCCCCCAGTCCTAGCGGGCTGGGGGATTCTGGGAGTTGGAGTCCAACATATCTGGAGAGCGCTGCGTTGAGGATGGCTTGTGTATGATTCAAGGTGTTCTAAACATGGAACATGCTGACCAGAAGCAATTTGGAGTGTGTGTGAATGTCTCTTCCGAGAGCAGTTCAGGGGATGGTAACAAGGGAGAGGGCCTTCTCAGTGACGGCCCCCTCTTCCTTCCTAGGCTTTGAAACGTGAGTTGTTTTATTGGGTCCTGGTTCAGAGTTTCTCGCTGTTTCAAATGGTTCCCAATGTTTTGCACGTTAAAGAGTTCCTCTTCTGTTTCATCATGCTGTATTTTCAGGGTTTTCGTTCCTGCAAACAGCCCAGAGAGCTTTGGCTTTTGGGCGGTACCGAAAGGTAATCTGCGAAACGGAATGACACGGCGTGATAGCCCACTCGTCTCGGGTCATGATGCATGCCCATCCTGGGACAGAGAAGAGATTGATTGTTCTTTTGGATAAGGGGGTGGAGAGTGGGGGGGCCTTTCTGGCAGCCATTTCACCCCTCTCAACTCTTTGCATGAACAAGAGTGACCCTATGGAAAGGAGGACCGGGCTCCTGTATTTTTAACAGTTGTATAGAAAAGGAAATTTCAGCAGGTGTCCTTTGCATGCGCGCAGCTCCTGGTGGAATCCCCTCTTCATCACAACAGTGAAAGTTGCAAGAGCCCTGCCCTCTTTTGTACCTGGTCATTCTAATATAGCTCCTGAAGTTTTAACTGTTGCGATGAAGAAGGAATTTCACCCGGTGTTGCATGCATAACAATGGCACCTTCTGAAATCCCCAGTTCTCCTTTCCATAGGGTCACCCTACATGAACCAACGGCATTCTACAAAGTTTGCCCCCTTCCCCAAGCCTAACGTAGTCTGAGGCAGAGCCCACAATTCCTTTGGTGCCTCTAAGCACCCCCTAGGTGTTAGTAAGCATCACTTCTTTGTTTAAGAAATAGCGATCAGAAGCAGGATTCCGAGAAGCAAACAAAATCCTTGCAAAGGAAGGTAGTGCGGGCAGGGGAAAAGAGGAGCCCCGCTGGAAAATAAATGTTCCGGCTTTGCTGGGGGAAGGGAAAGGTTAAAGGTCTCGTGCCCCAGATTCATCCATGCATAACAGGCCGGCAGTCCATCAAGATCCAGGGAGGAGGCTTGGGGGTGGGGTGGAGGGTGGAATTGCACCAGGCGCCAACAGCCCGGGAGGCTTTCACAAAGCGCCAGAGCAAAGAATCTGCTATTTCAGCCTTGCAATCCCTGGACACACTAGCCAGGAGTCCATCTAGTCCGGCGTTCTGTTTACACAGTGGCCGACCAGCTGCCTGTGCAAAACCCACAATTAGGACCTGACCGCCCATGGACTCCCTTTTCAATCCCCTGCAGCCTACCCTAGAAAAGCTGACGAGCATTTCACGACCCCTCTCGGGCCTACCTCTCAAGGAAGTAAATAAACCCGTGTCGCAGGGCTGTACCACGTCCGATTGCAGATGGATGGGTCACACGACAGAACGCTCCTCCGTAAAAATACATCTTCTCTGCACATAGAAAACTAGCATGTCAGGGTCAAGGCTAAACTGAACGCCTTTTCCCTGGCATGCTAGTTTTCTCTGTGGAGGGACTTCTTTGGATTTGTACAGAACAGCATCCCCACATGTGAGCCCCCCCTCCCCCAGCTGTCTGACACAAATATAATAATAAATGAATAACTAACCGTTTGCTGCCTTTTCATAACAGCCAAAGTCTGCTGCCTAAAGCGGTGCTGCTTCACTTCGGCTGAAGTGGGGTTTCTGGGTTCCAACAAATTACGATACTACAACACACACACACACACACGTAGGGTTGTAAAGAAAGGACAATTTTGCCAGGTGCCACTTCTGGCAATGTCGCCTTCCAAAATGCTCTTCCCCCGAATCAAGGGATGGGCATCCATTTTCGCCCCTGGGAGCGATGGGCAAAGAGTCGGGCCTGCACACAGACTTACATGCGCACACAAAGTCGGGAGCGCAAAGAGATGACTCCCTTCCTGTCTTCTCTTTCCCAGTACATTTGGTTTCCCAGCAGCAAACAGCTGTTTTTTGGGGGAACCCAATTGTACTGGGGAAGAGGGTGCTTCAATGGAGTCATCCCTGTGTGCACAATCATGGTGGCAGCAACATATGTGTGTGTGGGGGGGATTTAGGGGGAATGATACCATGTACCATCAACCTGAAGGAGCATCCTGTCTCATATGTCCCTGCCCTATTGCTAAGATCATTTCCTCTGCGGCTCTTCTCTGGGCCCACAATGGTGCAACAAGAGTAGAGCCTTCTCTGCATGGCCCCATCTGTGTGCTGCCTTTCCAAGGGGGATCTGCCTGGCCTCTACACTGTGTACATTTAAATGCTAGATTACAACCTTAGTCTTCCAGCAGGATTTGATCTTTGATCTGTTGCTCTGGTTTTAAATTTTACTGCTGGCTCTTTAATGTTTTATTATTTCTAATTTTTTTATGTTTAATACTGAATTGTTTTGATGTTTTTATAGTTATGTTTTCTCCCTTTTGTTATTTAGTTGTTGTTGTTGTTTGGCAGGGCCCATGGTAATAAAATTTTTGCCAGTTGGGAAGTATCTAAATCAAACAAACAAAAAAACAAAAAAAGCAAATTTTATTTATTTAAATCATTTATTGGCTGCCTTTCAGCAGCAGTGGGAAGGGACCCCCTTTTTTAAAACGCCATCCAAGCTACTGGCCCTCACCACCTAGCGTAACAGTGAATATGTATATCACATACACATACGCCCCTGTACACAGTCGTGCATGCAAATACATATTTAACACACACTCCACCTTTTGTATACCCTCCCCATTCTTGCTAAATTACTCAGGTATCCAGAGAAGACACTACCACACAGAGGACTAGCCTCTTTCCTTCCATCACAATAGCCCGGGCGCAATGGTCGAGGCACGTGTTCACGATCTCGTGCAAGGAGCTGGGCTCCGATCCACCTCAGCTGAGCCCAGCAACGCTTTCCCCTCCTTTGCAATATGTTCTCTGCCTTTTGCTATCAAATGGGAGGGAGGAAAAGGAGCAGACTCCAGAACACAATAGCTGCTGTGGAAAATTTCCGGGCTTCAGCCAGAGCTACCAGTTGGGAATTGAGCCAGGCGGATAAGAACACAGGGGCGAGTAGACAGGAAGACCGTGGGGCCGGTTGCGGGAAGGCCGGGGGGGGGGAATTCTGGGCCCCTCCCAAACCTCTGCTGACGGTGCCTCGGTCCTCGAATGGTTGCAGTTAGCCAATGACAGATGACAGTAGCAGGGCCCTATCCTGAGTCAATGGCCATTAACACTATCAAGGCTGGAAGTCCCCACATGGAAGATGCTCAACAGCGCTCAGATCCTGCTTCTTCCTCCCAGAAGCCTCAGCGTCTCGGCCCTCACCCCAAGCTGAAGAGAAACCCCGCACTGTTCGCCGGCCCCTTGCCTTTTAATCCTAGCTTCGCCGCCCTGTCACCTCCCCCGCTTTCAACATTGGGGACTGCAAGCTCTTTGTTTCGCTCGTGTGACTCTAAAAGCAGGGGTGGGCAACCCACAACGCCTGCTGCATGTGGCCCTCCGCTGCTCCCCGGGAGCCTCGCTGGGCCCGAGAGCCCCAGCCACCTTTCCAGAGTGGAAAATATGGCTATCTGGTATTGCTTTCAGGAGCACCAGGAACAAGGCTTGTAACTAGGGATGTGCACTGGATCGGACCCGATCCACGATCCGAGTCCGGTCCAGTGGGAAATCGGATAAATTATCCGATTTCCGATCCCGCAGCTGGATCGGCCGATCCAATCCGAACCGGTCCGAAAAAGCTCCGAACCGGTTCGGCGGATCGGCGGATCGGCGGGCGCCCACTGGCGCCCACCGCCGCTTCCATTGGCGGGCGCCAGCGGGCGCCCGCCGATGAAAGTGGACAGCGGGGGGGGGGGAGGAGGGGGGCACTTACCTTCTCGGCCCGGTGGCTCCCGTCCGGCGCCGGCGCCTACTACTACTAGCAGGCTCCGCGGCCTGCTCTAGGGTGGCGCGCCGGGTGATGTCATCACCCGGCGCGCTACTCTAGAGCAGGCCGCGGAGCCTGCTGGTAGTAGTAGGCGCCGGCGCCGGACGGGAGCCACCGGGCCGGGAAGGTAAGGAGGGGGTGCGTGGAGGGGAGGAGGGGGCGCGCGGAGGGGGGAGGGGGGCCCTTACCTTTCCGGCCCGGCGGCTCCCGTCCGGCGCCGGCGCCTACTATTCCCAGCAGGCTCCGCGGCCTGCTCTAGGATGGCGCGCCGGGTGATGTCATCACCCGGCGCGCTACTCTAGAGCAGGCCGCGGAGCCTGCTGGAAGTAGTAGGCGCCGGCGCCGGACGGGAGCCGCCGGGCCGGAAAGGTAAGGAGGGGGTGCGTGGAGGGGAGGAGGGGGCGCGCGGAGGGGGGAGGGGGGCCCTTACCTTTCCGGCCCGGCGGCTCCCGTCCGGCGCCGGCGCCTACTACTCCCAGCAGGCTCCGCGGCCTGCTCTAGGATGGCGCGCCGGGTGATGTCATCACCCGGCGCGCTACTCTAGAGCAGGCCGCGGAGCCTGCTGAAAGTAGTAGGCGCCGGCGCCAGACGGGAGCCGCCGGGCCGGAAAGGTAAGGAGGGGGTGCGTGGAGGGGAGGAGGGGGCGCGCGGAGGGGGGAGGGGGGCCCTTACCTTTCCGGCCCGGCGGCTCCCGTCCGGCGCCGGCGCCTACTATTCCCAGCAGGCTCCGCGGCCTGCTCTAGGATGGCGCGCCGGGTGATGTCATCACCCGGCGCGCTACTCTAGAGCAGGCCGCGGAGCCTGCTGGAAGTAGTAGGCGCCGGCGCCGGACGGGAGCCGCCGGGCCGGAAAGGTAAGGAGGGGGTGCGTGGAGGGGAGGAGGGGGCGCGCGGAGGGGGGAGGGGGGCCCTTACCTTTCCGGCCCGGCGGCTCCCGTCCGGCGCCGGCGCCTACTACTCCCAGCAGGCTCCGCGGCCTGCTCTAGGATGGCGCGCCGGGTGATGTCATCACCCGGCGCGCTACTCTAGAGCAGGCCGCGGAGCCTGCTGAAAGTAGTAGGCGCCGGCGCCGGACGGGAGCCGCCGGGCCGGAAAGGTAAGGAGGGGGTGCGTAGAGGGGAGGAGGGGGCGCGCGGAGGGGGGAGGGGGGCCCTTACCTTTCCGGCCCGGCGGCTCCCGTCCGGCGCCGGCGCCTACTATTCCCAGCAGGCTCCGCGGCCTGCTCTAGGATGGCACGCCGGGTGATGTCATCACCCGGCGCGCTACTCTAGAGCAGGCCGCGGAGCCTGCTGGAAGTAGTAGGCGCCGGCGCCGGACGGGAGCCGCCGGGCCGGAAAGGTAAGGAGGGGGTGCGTGGAGGGGAGGAGGGGGCGCGCGGAGGGGGGAGGGGGGAGGGGGGCCCTTACCTGCCCGGCCCGGCGGCTCCCGTCCGGCGGCGGCGCCTACTACTACCAGCAGGCTCCGCGGCCTGCTCCAGGGTGGCGCGCCGGGTGATGTCATCACCCGGCGCGCTACTCGAGAGTAGGCCGCGGAGCCCGCTGGTAGTAGCCGCCGGCGCCGGACGTGCCGAGAAGGTAAGTGGCGGGGAAGGGGGCTTACCCCCCCCCCCGGAGCCGTCCGCTTCTATCCGCTGGCGCCCGCGGGCGCCAGCGGATGGAAGCAGGCGGCCCCAGGGGGGGTAGGGAGCGCGGGGGAGGGGGTTTACCTGCCAGGGCCGTCCACAGCGGACGGCCCCGGGGGGGGAGGGAGTTAGGCCCCCCCTTACCCACCCGCCGCCATTTTTTCCTCATAGACTTGCATTGCAATGCAAGTCTATGGGGAAAAAAATGGCGGCCGATCCAAAAATGTACGATTTTTGGGTCGGGATCGGACTCGATCCGGTCCGGGGGGCCTCCGATTTTGTCCGAACCGGTCCGGGACAAAATTGGAGGTCCCGATCCGGGTCCCGATCCGATCCGGGGGGTCCGTGCACACCCCTACTTGTAACCAATTTTGCTGGGATGGTGGAAGAGACTTTAGTGCAGTGATGGGAAAACAGGGATCTTGGAGCTTTAGCCTCGCTGCTGGAGAAGATGATCCCTAGGGTTGGCACACTTGGGCAGCTGCCAAGGGCCCACACCCTAGCATCCCCCCCCCAACAGGACCCCCCCCCGACCTGTTTCTCCTCTTCCCCATTGCAACCTGCTTGTTCACCTGCCTCTTGCTCCAGCCCAAGCAACAGAGGTGGCGAGAAGGAGGAAGAGGAGGAGCAGCAGATGCCGTGGCCGGCTCGCTCCCTGGCTCTCTGCCGACCAAGCAAGCAAATGGTAGCCATGATGAGAAAGAGGAGGAGAAGCCAGAGCAGCCGGTGGCAATGGAAGTGAGAAGGTCCGGACTCCCTGAAGGAGTAGGGGGGCCCACTGAAAGGATGTACGAGCATTTCGTTGAAGTTTGCAAATTGCTCCAAAACTCCCTGTTCGTAATCCCAAACAGGAACGGGGTGTTTTAGAGCACTCGAAAACGTTTGCAAATTCCCCAAGGCATAAGAACTTTCACAAAATGTGCTGGTTTTGAACAAGGCACAACTTTTCCCATTGGAACGAACTCATATAGAGATCCCAAACGAGAACGGGAATGAGCTTTGAAGTAAAGTTCAGAGGATTTCAGCAAGCTCCACCCCCACCCCACCATTTTGGTTGTCCTTTTCTCCAGCTCTACAAATATCCTTTCTGAGCGGAACATCAGCTCCTCATCACCAATATAGAGATAATTCTCCAGGGCTACCTTACAAGGATTAGTAAGATAGTGTACAAAAGCCACTCTGAACACTTAGGAAAAGGGTTATGTTTAGCAGGGACGATTTTAGTATGATTCCAAGCTCAACCAACCAGAAGGCAATGATCAACCAGAGGATGATCAGGGATCTGGAAACAAAGCCCTATGAGGACAGACTGAAAGAACTGGGCATGTTTAGCCTAGAGAAGAGAAGATTGAGGGGAGACATGATAGCACTCTTCAAAGACTTGAAAAGTTGTCACAAAGAGGAGAGCCAGGATCTCTTCTCGATTAACCCAGAGTGCAGGACACGGAATCATGGGCTCAAGTTACAGGAAGCCAGATTCCGGCTGGACATCAGGAAAAACTTCCTGACTGTTAAAGCAATACGACAATGGAACCAATGATCTAGGGAGGTGGTGGGCTCTCCCACATTAGAAGCATTCAAGAGGCAGCTGGAGAGCCATCTGTCAGGGATGCTTTAAGGTGGATTCCTGCACTAAACAGGGGGTTGGACTCAATGGCCTTATAGGCCCCTTCCAACTCTACTAGGTCCCCTCTACAAGGATTCGCTTTTGCACCCGGTTAGGCGACTATGTGCATAATCGCTGAAGCGCATTTACACCTAATACCTCTGCACGAGAGGCAGCGAGAGGCGGCGAGAGGCGGCGAAGCGCATTAACGGATGACCAAAATGCGCTTTACAAGTAGTTAATGCGCATAAGCGCTTGTTCACATAGTCAAAATGCGCTTTAATGGCCGGAGCAAAATAAAACTCGCTATTTAATGCGCATTCGATAATGCACATAATCGGAGAGAAAAAGCGCCTCTACGCCCGATTTGCGCTCTGTTCTTGTAGAGGTAAAAAAATTTAAGCACCTTGAAAGAGCTTTAAACCTCTCTTGTAGAGGCAGCCCTATTCTATGATTCTATGAGTCTGCCCCAAAAGTCATACAAGTAGAATTAAATAGCCTGCATTGAGTTAAAATGTGTTTTGAGTACCAGAACTGAATGGAGGTCAAAGACGTTACACACAACAATACACATCTAGTTACCCCCAAGATCTCTTCATTTCAATAGTATAATTTTGGTGCATGGGGAGTTATTGTCTTGCTGCTCTTGTTAAACAACTGGTTATAAGAAATCCGTGCTAATCTACTGCAAATCACCAGTAGATCCAGACCTACCAGCAAATCCAGACCTACCTTCTCCCTGCCCCTGATATATTGTATAAACTAATATAAAGGTATCAACATTATGAAATATAAAAGCATCAAGTATCAGCAGCATCCTTATCCAAGACTTAGTCCAACCTTATCTCAAGCCCTGGCTCTTTCCTCACTTTGAGCCAGTTCCTTATTATGAGTTTAGTGGAGGCCCGTCATTGGGAGGAGGGCACCTCTGAGCATGTGGGGAGTGCCTTCCCTTCATATCTAAGAGCTCCCAAGAGAACGATGCATCTTTAAAAGGGTTGCTGAATGGAAGCATCAACTGAAAAGCGCTCCTGGAGGAGATGCTGCAGCTTTTGCATCACTTGGGGCGCGCGGGGGGTGGGGAGTCAGGCCTCCAAGCACGTCCCAAACAAATCACCCCCCTTCCGCCACCGCCTTCTTGCAACACAAAGCGTTCTCCTTTCCTCAACTTGCTCAGAAAGAGAAATGGCAGCAGAAGGCCAGGGAGGAATTTAGCACGTCAGGAATACAATTGGCTCCATTCAAGCAAAGAAATGAAAATAAGTAAGAAGCATGACCCAATACAAAATTACAGGTTCCCCACAGAACACCTTTTCCCTGAGAGGCCTCAAAACAACCCACAGGCTTTCTGGTATGGAACAAATGGAGCCCCATGTGCATTCACACAAACAGTACTTAAGATCTTGTTCTTAAGGGTTTATGAATCCCAAGTCAAGGGCACTGCTTGGAAGCCCCTGTTCCCCATTACAGTGGAAGTTTTAATCTAAACATAGATACCACTGGGAGGTTTGGGGCACCATTAAAGAGCAGCAGAGTAGAAGGAAGATGCATTTGCCCCACGACCCACTGGGACCTTCTCCTGCATCAGCCCCACTGAAATGAATGGCAGCTGCACAAGAAGACACTATTTTGCACCTCTCCTGATCATTTCAGTGGGGCTGGAGAACATTGCGGTGGATCATGCCCTGCGTCGGGTGTGCGATGCTGTTTAGATATCCGCCAAAATCTCTCGGGGCACCCTTTCCTAATCCGTGTTAAGAGTCTTGGGTCTGCACTGGACCTCTGGTTTGCTGCTGCTGAAACAACTCCTAGAAATGGCCCTCCTTCCGTAAGAGATGCATTTCTCTAAGGAGGGATGAGTTACTGAAACCAATTGCAAGGCTTGTTATCTTGGCAACAGAGCCCCCGTAGTGCCCGTCAACCACTGTATTCCTTGCCCATTCAAAGGGTGAATAGCTGGCATTGAAAGAGATAAAGAGAAATCGTTCCCAATGAACACCAGGTCTGAAAAAAAAAGGGTGCACAATATCTCAAAATGTAGATGAGCTGCCTCTTCACCACCATGTTGGATTCACATACACGGTAGGTAAAGGGGGCGGCTTTCCTCACCATCTCAGCACGTAGATATCTGGCACACAGGGGGAGTTGAAAAGTTCTAGGAAAAGAAGAGAGAAAGAGAAGGAAGGAAGGAAGGAAGGAAGGAAGGAAGGAAGGAAGGAAGGAAAGAAAGAAAGAAAAGTTTGCAAGTCAATAAATTCATGAGGATTGCCCTACCCAAAGAGATCGCCTTCTTCCACGATTCCCCAAGAGAACAAAGGAAGGACAGCTGTTGGCAACGTCGACGCATGAATTAAATGGCACACGGCAGTTTTCCCGACTCTTCCCCGCCCCCCACCATACGCCAACGTACGAGCGCACAGGGCCACCGTGAACAACAATAGCAACAAAAAGTGGTGGGAATACACAGGGCCTGTGTCCCGCCCCCCCCCTCGCCATACCCACAATGAATTTGTGGATTATTACTGGTGAAAGGACGGGGCAGCTGGTGGGGGGAATCAGCTTGGAAGATGGCGGCATTCCAAAGGCCTGGGTAATTCATTCTCAAAATAATTGGGGAGGGAGAGGAAAGATAAATGGGACTTGTATGGGTTGGTTTCCCCTCCAGGGATGCAGGAGGCTGCCGGGGTGGGTGGTGGGTGAGGGAGAGGGACAGATTCCTGCAGGCAGTTCAAACTGCCAGAGGCCATTTTTCCATACCAGGATTATCCATCATATCAAGTACTCCGCAGACAAGGGGACCTTGGTCAAATTCAGGGCTCCCTGCTTGGGTGTTAACTATCAAGGTTGACTAACCATCATGCTTACTATCAGGGTTTTCTTTCCCCTATGAGAAAGGGTGTGCCTCATCCTGCCTACCAAAGATTTAAAACAGGATGCTACAGTGAGGAATCAGTGGCAAATCTCCTCCCACCCACCCCAAGATAAAGTAAAAACACTTTAAATTCTGGTAATTCACTAGATTTCCCCCCTGTATATTGCAGCTAATCTTAAAATGGTGTCTCTGACCATGTGCAGATTGCTTCTCTCTCACCCATGAGAGTGCCACTAGTGCGAGCACGGAGCACACACTGCCTCCTTCCCTGCACTGTTAAGACATCTAAACCATTTGGGGAGGGGAAAACGGATGCTTTGCACACATAAGGTCCCAGGTTCAATCCCCGGCAGCACCTCCAGGTAGGGCTGGAAAAATTCCTGCCTGAAACCCTGGAGAGCCATTGCTGCCAGTCTGTGTCGACAGTACTGGGTTAGGTGGACCAAGGCTCTGACTCAGGTCCCCTCTACAAGGATTCGCTTTTGCGCCTGGTTAGGCGATTATGCGCATAATCGCTGAAGCGCATTTACACCTAATGCCTCTGCACGAGAGGCGGCGAGAGGCAGCGAGAGGTGGCGAAGCGCATTAACAGATGACCAAAATGCGCTTTACAAGTAGTTAATGCGCATAAGCGCTTGTTCACATAGTCAAAATGCGCTTTTACGGGCGGAGCAAAATAAAACTCGCTGTTTAACGCGCATTCGATAAAGCATATAATCGGAGGGATAGCGCGCCTCTATGCCCGATTTGTGCTCCGTTCTTGTAGAGGTAAATTTTTTAATGCGCCTTGAAAGAGCTTTAAATGCCTCTTGTAGAGGCAGCCTCAGTATAAATCAGCTATTTACCACTTTCATCTTTTCATGCAGTACACCTTTCTCTTGCCGCTGTATAACTACACAACCAGGTCGAAAGATGTGATTTCTATGCAGGAATGAACCCCATCACCTCTTCTTTTGAAATTAAACACAAAGTCTGGTGAAAAAATGTGGGAGTTAAATACAGGGAAGCCAAGTTCCAGTCTCCACAAAAACCCAGTTGGCTCATTTTCTGTAAAAATGGCAACAATGCTACTTTCACAGAAATAACTAAAGGCCACTTTCCCAACCCTCGCTGTGGGGACTATGGAAGTTGTACTCCGGCTTATCTGCAGGGAACCAGGCTAGGGGAGGCTGATCTAAAAAAAGATTTCCTTTGTGGGTTTGATTAGGTGAACTTTTGGCTTCCTCCAAACTGCATGGGCCGGTGGACATTCTCCACTGCTTGACCGCAACATCAAGCCATTACTTGCATGTGTGAATGAGCTATTGCAGAACGCACACCAGACCAGAATTTCTGCCTGCCTCATACACCTTCTTCCTAATTCACAACATCAAATTCACTGCTGTTTATTGGTTAGCAATATTTCTATGCCTCTTCTCGTTTGCACAAATCCCAAAGCGGTTTACAGCAACGGCACAAAGCAATCGAACACTACAATAAATGTATCATAATGCAATGCTGGAGATTGTTCAAAACAGCTTTACGGGCTGAGGGAAAGCCAAGGCAAAAAAGATACATTGTCAATGAACGCCTAAAATGTGCCAGCGTGGAGGGCTGCCGAGCTACCAAGAGGAGATAATTCCACAGGGCAGGTGCCACTACAGAGAAGGCCCCGTCTTTGTGTCACTGTGAAATGGAAATCCATAGGCCACAGCATGGACCACAGGGCCTCCCCTGAAAATTGTGGTGCCCTGGGAGATTGGTGTAGGAGTGATGTTCCTTGATTTTTTTCCTAGTTGAAACAATTTCACACAGTCATCTGCATGTCATGAATGTGCAAACTGGAGCTTCTGGAACTTTACTCCCCAAGTTCACATGAATGTAGAGTATGGGACCCTAAATTTTTTGGATCAATTGGCACATTTGTAATTTTGAAAGAGTGCTGTGGGCAGCCTCACAAAATGGCCACCGGGGTCGGCAAGGCCAGTAGCAAAACACGCATTTCCCCAGAAGACTGGTGAGACTAGAAGAAAAGTAACTTTCCCAAGAATAGAGGTCTGAAGCAGAGGTGAGGTCTGAACTCCAAAAACACAAACCATTCTTAGGAACCCAAATAAAGCTGGCACTGGATGGCAGCACTTTGGTTTGCAGCATGGCAAATGTTAAAAAAAAACACCAAGAATAGTTTTCTAAATAAATAAATTTAAAAAAAACTTAAGTCATAAAATAAAACCCAGGAAGGGCAGGGAGTCTGGGGGATGCCAAAAGAGATGCCCCCATACAAACTGGAGCCCACAGACACCGTGTTGGGAGACTCCAGGTGCAGAGTGTCACAGTCAGAAGAGACGGGCACAAAACGCCCATCCCCCTGCGCAACCAGTTTTAGCCCCCAAGGGGAATGTCTCCATATCTGCTGCAAAAACCTCGAGCATTGCTGGAACATCTGCCTGATCGGCTGCCACGTTTGGCACCCGAGAGGGTCTCAGGGGGTTGCTGGCAGAGCCGCCCTCTCTGGCTGCCAACCGCAGACAGAGGGTCTGGCTAGCCCCTGGGAGAGATGAACGCGTCCCGTCAGCCTGATGGAAACCTCTGACTCTCCTCTTCTCCCAGCACCAGCTGGGGGAACCTCCCACCAGCCAACGAAAACAAGGTTGGGGTATTTGAGATACACTCAGGACTGTTTCCTCCTGTGGGCCATTTCCTCACTAAAAGGAGAGATGTGGCTGGCCAAACGTCGTCGCAGCCTCCCACGGTTACCAACAATCCTAAAAGTGGGGAGGCTGAGTGTGGTTAGTACTTGGCACATGCTCAGAGGTGGTCACTTCGTTATTGCTGCTCCATTCCGATTCTCAGCTGTGCCTTGGCGGTGGCACCAGAATAGGGGCACAATTGAAAATACCCCACCCACCCCCGAGAGAGAGAGAGAAAGAGAGAGAGAGAGAGAAGTTAATCTCTCTGATCTCCCCATCTTATTGTGCCCAAAATGGAATCAAAAAGTTGGTAGGGACACCAATGGGTCATCCATCCCAACCCTCTGTCCCAAAAGAAGATCACTTTTAGCTAAAGCCTCCTCAGTTCCACTTTCCCCTCTCAAACGCCGCTGCTGTAGTGTTTTCCATATCAGGACGCTTTGGTTAATGTTCACCCTAAATCAAGCATGGCTGTTGTTCCACCCATTCTCCGCCATGGCTATGGAACTCCCCCTGCCTAAAGATTCCCAGAAGGCGGTCCCACAGAGTTCAATAGGATTTGCTCCCTTGTATCCAAACCTTTACTCCTCAGGTTCAAGTCTTATTTCTGCCACGGACTTGTCTGGCTTTGAGCAACTCACATCCCCTCTCAATCTCAGCCAGCATTCTGTAAAATGAGGCTGTAGGTGGCCCACCTCGCAGGGTTGTCGTGAAGTATCCTGAGTCACGTAAACGCCTTTACAACTGGGTTAGCTTTCGGCGACCATGGTTAGGCAGAGTTTATTTTTGATTGCCCTGTCTCTAAATGCACCGCTTCATTTTAACCCAACGACACCAAGCTCAAATCTTTCGGCTGTTTCCAAATGCAAGCACATTAATTTGTGATTGTTTATCCTCATGCCACCCTAGCATTGGCTTAAAAGGAAAGGCTTTTAGAAGGAAAAACAGGTTTTAAAAAAAAAAAACGAGGAGAGGCTATTTTGGGCACAGCAGTTCAGATTTTGGTTAAAAATAACTCCAATACATGTACTGCCTTATTACAGACATTGTTCCATTGTGAAGAAGGGCCAATAAATGATTCCCGGGAGGGCGACTAAACGGTTCCCCTCCTCCTCCTCCTTGCCCATTGTGGGAGAACTGAAGGGGTTAAGGGAGGGAGGAAACAGCTATAAACAGAGGTTGTTCCCTTTTCTCTGCTGTTCCATTTCACAAGGTTACCCCAAGGCTGTTAAAAAAAACCGTTTTAAAAAACCCCACACAGTACATGGCTGTGTTCTAGGGAAGTGGAGTTCTCCACCCCTCGCCTCTCTGTGCCTGCTTTGAACCACTGCTGATTATGTTTTGTTTTGACATGGGGAATAAAAGACTACCAATTTTACTGGGGTGTGTGTGGGGGGGGGGGGGGATGGACAACTTAATGAGGATTGAGCTTGAAGGGAAGACACAACCCCTCGGCTTCCACCACAAAAGCCGGCAGCTCCAGATGAGAGCTCAAAGGAGGCACTGATCACAACTATCCACCAACTGGACCTGGACGCTTCCACACAATGGCAAATGGGGCCGGCGTCGAAACCTAAACCAAATAGACAAGAGACCCCTCTTCCATGCTTCACACCCAATGGAGAGACCTTGCACGACGCCATGTGCCGTCTTGGGGTGCAATGGGGGGCGCTGTTCGGGCAGACGCTCTCTTTTCAATGGGGTCTTTGGGGTCATAAAAGCAACCCCCATCCCTCGGAAAAGCTGTTGTCTTGCCACACACAAAGAAACATTCGTTACACCCAGGGAAAGGAAAAGGGGACCAGCAGGCCCACTGGTCAAAAGCATAGTTTAAAAGCAGGTAGGGGAAGCAGCTAGGAAATTTTGGCTTAATTTTTGCTCCTTATAATACGTAAGATTTTGTTTTTGCTGCAAGGGTGAGAACAGGGGAACCCAAGAAAAGGGGATCAGAGTGAGCAGCATGCTAGAAAACGAACATCAAAGAATCTCCAATGAAAATGATGGGTTGTGAAGAGGGAGAGTAAAAATCTGTATGCATAACTCTATGGTATGAAAATTTCAAAGATGTGGGTACACAGCAGAGCTCTGGTGTTTGTTTTATATACTGTCGAGTTGTAAACAACATAAGATATTTTTATGTTGTAGCTACCGAAACCTGATTGTTCAGGCCTTTAAAATAAAGGGACATTTGGCAAAACAAGATCTCAAACAAGAAGTGGGAGGGCAGATGTGTGGTGTGGTGTGTGTTTTTTAAAATGTAAATAAAATTATAGGTTTTTTTCAGAGCCGCAAGATTAAACCAGTTTGCCAAAATGCATAAGAAGGGTCGCAAATGCAGATCATTAGATCTTGGCTGCGATCCCGGGAAAGAAGATTTATTTGGAAGTCAATGAAAGTCACCAGACTTCATTTTCACATAAAACATGTACAGGACTGAGCTTGGAGCTCAATCCCAGCAGGTCTGCGAAGTTTTACAAATCAGGTCCAAATCAGATTAAGAGGTAGACTTTCTCTCATGCTGATTTTTTAAATATATAAAATGGGTCTTAAAAGAACTTTTTTTGTTGTTCTAAACAGTATGAAGATTCTAAGGGAAAGTGAGTTTTTTTAAAAAATAACGAACGATCTCCGAAACTCTCAAATGGAAACTGCCGCACTTCCAACGCAGAGAAACATCATTCACAAAAACTTCCTCGTTTGTCACCCACAAGCATCCTAAATTTGAGAAAGGTTATGGCGGGCTGGCTGTTGATGTCGCAGTCAGGACAATCAAAGGACCCTGGCCGCCACCCCGACGGTTTTGAATCCCTCTCCATGGAAGACATAACAGACCGCGTTGCAAAATAAAGGTGCCGGCTCCCCACCACCATTATCCCTCCACCACAAAGCTGATGCCATAATCATTTCTAATACAGCCCCAAGGTCTCTGGCTGTTTTGTCAGAGGGTCCCAAGGATTTTCAAAACACCCGTGCCCTCAAGACGCTCTGACCTAAAACCTAGACAGGACAACGTAACCCCAAATATACAGACACCCTAAGAGGACAAACCTTCGAGGCGATCTCCTTCGTACGCTCGATTCGAGATCTGGTCAGCGATTCTATCCGAGACATAATCCAACACTGAACCCGACTGGCTCCCAATCGATCCGACTGGATCTCCTGCTAGCTAGATGGGTAGGGGATATTTGGGGCATGAAAAGCACTCGAAGGCACAAAGGGGGTAGCGAGAAGGCTGGATGAATGAAGGGCTCTCGGCGCGACAAAGAGAGGCACCCCTCCAGGCGTGTCCTGCTCTGCACATGCAACACGCCGCACAGGAAGTTGACTGGCCGAGCGCAAAACTTGAACTTGGGCTGTTCAAATTGCTTCGCTCCTCCTCTCGAAAGCAGAGATGGAGGAGGAGGAGGAGGAGAAGGAGGAGGAGGAGGAGGAGGAGGAGGAGGAGGAGGAGGAGACCCACTGATGGCTCAGCTTGGCTTGACATCATCTTGACAAAAAGAGAGAGAGTTGTGAGCACAGGCAGTTCTGTTCCAAAACAGCAGCCAGAAAAATTGCTCGGAAGTGTCTGGTGGATCCAGACAAACCAGTTTCAACGGCGGTGTCGCATTCCAGTTCTGACTTCCCACACTGAGAGCGTCATCACGCGGGAGGTTGAATGCACGTCTGCCACGACTTTGATCCACTTTGGGTGCCTCTACAAGAGGCATTTAAAGCTCATTCAAGGCGCATTAAAAAATTTACCTCTACAAGAACGGAGCACAAATAGGGCGTAGAGGCGCGTTATCTCCCCGATTATGCGCATTATCGAATGCGCGTTAAATCGCGAGTTTTATTTTGCTCCGTCCGTTAAAGCACATTTTGACTGTGTGAATAAGCGCTTATGCGCATTAACTACTTGTAAAGCGCATTTTGGACGTCTGTTAATGCGCTTCGCCACCTCTCGCCGCCTCTCGTGCAGAGGCATTAGGCGTAAATGCGCTTCAGCGATTATGCGCATAATCGCCTAACCAGGCGCAAAAGCGAATCCTTGTAGAGGGGACCTTTGTCAGGGCTGGACTCGCTCAGGGCAAGAGAGCAGCATGGCGAGGATGACGTCATGCCAGTCCAGCGCTGACAAAGTGGATCAAAGTCGTGGCAGATGGGCATTCAACCTCCCGTGTGACGACGCTTTGAGCGCTGCAGATGTGGCCCTGGGAGCGATGAAGAAAGAACATGCCTCTGCCGTGTACCATGACCCGTGATGGTCTGGACCTGGAGCTCTTCCACTGTTTGGGAAACTGGCCCCCCATACCTCCAGTCAGCCATGGGACGGCACCGAAATGTCCCAGTCAAATAGCAACTGGAGACGGTCGCTCAGCCCTCACAGCTCCATGGGAGAGCGCCTGCTGTGCATGCAGGAAGCCTGAGGTTTGATCCTCAGCATCTCCAGGTAGGGCCAGTCAGGCATCCCGCCTGCAGCCCTCAGGAACCGCTGCCAATAAGTGTTGACAACACTGGGCTAGATGGACCAATGGCCTGACTCCTGTGTTCCTACAAAATTCCCACCTCCCCCATTTTAGGGCCATGGGGTTCTCCCACTCTCCCCAGGCACCTAATTGCCAGAGAAGTATAGCCATTATGGTGCAATCCTATATGTCTACTCAGATGTAAGTCCCACTGAGCTCAATGGGGCTTACTCCCAGATAATAGGGACAGGACTGAAGCATTAGAGACCTGGGTTCAAATCCCACTCTGCCACAAAACTGACGGCACTGTGAAACTTTCCCAAGAGAGCATCCTGCTGGAAAAGATATATCTGCCTCCCCCCAATCCTGCTCCCGCAAATGATGCACAAAATCTACCAATGGGGAGTGGCCGCCTCATCTGGCCCCATAGTAGGGACACCTCTGCATGGGAGTGAAGCCTGCAGTGACACGGATAACATAAAAGGCCTCAGAGGTGCTTCTGACGCAACAAGACGCCCAAACACAGCCTTGCCCAAGCGGCTGCCCTCCAGGTGTGTCGGTCTGCAACTCCCATCATCCCCCAACCAATCTGTCCCCTATCCTACAACAGCCTACTGAATACAATGCACAGCATAGATCAGATGGGGTCCACTGGTACCTCTAGACCCTGGACTTAATGGTAGGGTAACCCTATGGAAAGGAGGACCGGGCTCCTGTATCTTTAACAGGGGGATTTCAGCAGGTGTCATTGGTATGCATGCAGCACCTGGTGAAATTCCCTCTTCATCCCAACAGTTAAAGATGCAGGAGCTAAACTAGTATTACCAGATACAAAAGATGACAGAGCTCCTGCAGCTTTAACGTTTGTGATGAAGCGGGAATTTCACCAGGTGCTGCATTCATACAAATGGCACCTGCTAAAGATACAGGAGTCCTGTCCTCCTTTCCATAGGGTCACCCTACTTAATGGTCTTATGGGGGGGCTCCTTAGTCAGCCTTGGGCAGGGCCCCCAAACATGGTGCCCACAGGTGCCATGGAGCCTGCGGGGACCTCCAACGGCACCCCCAAAGCTCTCTGCTCCCTGCCCCCTTCAAAAAAAGTTTGAATAGAAATCTTGGAAAATATTAGAGTAGCTTTTTGTCTCTACCTTTCTAGTCTCTAGCTTTGCTCTTACTCCCCCTCTGCCTAGGCTAACCATATGAAAAGGAGGACAGGGCTCATGTAACTTTAACAGTTATAGAGAAAAGGGAATTTCAGCCAGTGTCATTTATATGCAATTAGTTCCTGGTGAAATTCTCTCTTCATCACAACAGTTAAAGTTACAGGCACTATACTAGAGTGACCATGTACAAAAGAAGACAGGGCCCCTGCAACTTTAACTGTTGTGATGAAGAGAGAATTTCACCAGGAACTAATTGCATACAAATGACACTGGCTGAAATTCCCTTTTCTCTACAACTGTTAAAGTTACAGGAGCCCTGTCCTCCTTTTCATATGGTCAGCCTACCTCTGCCTCGCTATTTCCCCCTCCCTCCCTGCCTCTAGCCTCACTATGGCCCTTTCCACACCAGGCAGTTTACCTGGGATGGACCCTGGCTGCTCCCTGTGTGGCCGTATGATGCACAGGGAGTAGCAGGGGTGGGGGCAGGCACAGGATTTTTCCCGGTTCCCCGGAACCAGAAAAATCCCAATTCTACCGCAGTCCCGGGAAGTTCCCGGGAATGCGGAAGAATGTGGCCAGCTGGCTCGGTGCAGCCGCGCTTACTCACAAGTAAGCACAGCTGCACCAATGGCCACGGAGCCGCACCGTGCAGCTCTGTAGCCATCAGGACAGGGGAGGACAGCAAATTCGCCAACCCCAGGATGGGGGGGGGGGGCAATTGCATGCGTGTGTTTTTTTAAAAAAACCTTTACGTTTGCGGAGGAGCGCTCACGCGCTCTCCGTGGATCCTCCTTTTTTTAAAAAAAAAATGGCCGTCGCATTGTGGTGTGTACAAGAGCGATGAACCCGGAAGTGGCTCCTTCCAGGTTCGCCCGCTTCCCGCCCTCTCCACCCCTATGGTGTGGAAAGGGCCCAGGTCTCTCCTCACCCGCCCCACAACTCTTTAGCTCACTTTTGACAAACCAGGCCACCATGGCAACCATCATACGACTAGCCACATCCTCTGCAGGAGCCATTTTGTGGTGGTGCCCACGGCAGTTTCTCAAATCTCCAAATGTGCCCACGGCTTCAAACAGGTTGGGGATCCCTGGCCTTCGGTGTCACTTCAGTTGTGAAGCACGCAGCTAAAGTTTCTTTTCCACCGCCACCACCACCATTCCAAGGCTTTACAACTGCTTCTGCATCCTCCATCACCAACCCTGTTGCTCTCATCACCGGCTGCTCTTTGGGTGGTCATTTGGGCACCCTTGGGCCGCTGGACCTTAGATTTTGACACACACACACACACACACACACACACCAGCTGCATCACTGCTGGGTCCTAGCAGATTGAAAAGGCCAGAGCCTGAATTTGTCATCTTGTGGTCGGCTGCCCTGAGAGAGGCAAGATTCCGGCATTTGGATTCGTAGCGCCATTTGCCCTGCTCAGCCCTAGTCAACTTCCATCTCGTGATACAGCCGTGGCCGACCTTCAAAGAGGAGACAGATAAGTTGGGAGCAGAAAATGGCCAAGGTCCTCCACCATCACTCCTCAAAGAAGCAGAGAAAAATTGGCAGAAAAGCTGTGGGGGGGACGAGGCCAGAGAAAGAGTGGTGTGTTTTTTAATCCATAAAAAGTTCCCGAAGACAATGGCAATGAATTCACGGTGCCCTTGGCAAGCAGATTTCAGGCTCTGAATGTAACTCCCCATATCTTGCAGCAAGCGAGTTTGTTTTAAAGGGTTGGACATTGCTTGGGGGGATCATGAAGGCTGAGATTGGATTGCAGGTTCAGAGCTTTACCCCACAAACTTTGAGTGTTCGTCTCGTGGTGCTCTTCATGCTATTTGTCTTACAAATCCCCCTCCCCGCTCGTTACGGAATCACATAATCCCAGACAGTATAATAGATGATCCTTCATTATTTTATCTATATTGTATTGCACTGTAATGGTGACGCCTCTGACACTGATTGGCTTAGTTGATGTGATGTCACAGAATGCTCATGGACATGCCAGTTTATTGGTAAATGAAGCTGACTGGACATCTGCAGGCTAGCTTCTCTGAGAAAGAGGAAGGTTTCCTCTTTGGCTAGGGTTGAAACATCACATCAGATTTTTGCAGAGGACTCGGAAGATATTTCAGGAGGTTAGGAAGCTAAGGGGTGGGGAGCCCAGAGGCTAAGAGGCTAAAGGAAGATTCCAACTGACTGAGGAACCTGGAAGCTTGGAAATGGAGAACCGGGACAATTTCACACATTGGATCTGTTTGCACAACATGCTAACTCACACTTAGTGGTTGAGTGTGAGTTGTTTTGAACTGTGTGTTGTTTGTTGAACCGTGGGTTAGCGTGTTGTCTGAACGCAGCATGGCTTGTTCACCAGGCAGGGTGGCTTTTTTTCTCAAACAAGCCACCTTGAGAACCCATGGTTTGTTGTTGGGTTGTTCAGGGTGGTTAACAAGCCACAATGCAGGGTTAACAAGCCACCCTGGCTGCATTCAAACACGATAACCCACCCTGCGGAAAGCGTGCTGCTGTCAGGCAACAGGTTAACACATGGTGCAACAAAGAACCCACGGTTCAAAACACTCAGTGGGTTAGTGTGTTGTGAGAACAGCCCCAATGATTGGAACTAACATAGGGTTAGTAACATAGTGCTATCAACGTACATGGCAATTTTAACAAATTAAGTATCTTATGATTTATTACAAGATTTTTAATACCACTCCTTCAATCATATTTGCAGGCAACAAAGCACCAATTTAAAGAGAGAGGGGGCAGTCTCTGCCCCAAGAAGCTTACAAGTTAAATGTAGACTGTGGTGGAGACCAGAGGATGCATAGAGGGCATTGAATTAACCCATTGATGCAACAAATAACTGCACTGAAGAAGTAACTAACACAGCTTTCTATGTGAACTAGTGAAAGGACGAGCAGAATACAATTCACATTTTCCCTTTGTTTAAAGAAAAAAGGAAAGCCCCTACCATTTATGCCTTTCTTCCCTGAGAAAAGCATCTCACTACTCTTTTAAGACTTAATCTGCACCAGGTTTCATAGTCCCAGAATACATCTTCCCTGATGTGATCCTGGAAAATGCAAAGAAACATTGGAGTACCTTTGGGCATGAACAGAGTGGGTCTTTCTTGCTCGACATGGTCAGAGTTTGTAGACCAGTTAGAACTCTGGCAGCTTTTTAGAAATGAATTGCCCTCCCTCTCCTTGGGGTTGATGTTCCCTGCACTTTCTCAAGCCCGTTAGGCCTTGCTGATTTGGGAAAAGGTAGGAGGGTAGGAACTTACTCAAGATCACTCTGAAAGCCCACGCGATAGCTTGAAATGCCACACCAGGGGTTCCTGGCTTTCAGCTTCTCTGGAACCCCCCAAATGGACCACGTTGGAGATGCCTCCCTGACTGTATAACGCTCGACAGCTCTCCCCTGCTCCAAGGACTCTGCCCACGCATTAGATGGGAATTTCCTTCTTCTTGACCTTTGAGGTTATTCATTGACACAGGCTCACAAATGTGCACGCTCTCTCTCTCTCTCTCTCTCTCTCTCTCTCTCTCTCTCTCACACACACACACACACACACACACTTAAACAGCCAGATAAACAGCAACTTGACAGGGGCCATTTCTCATGCTAAGCCCCATAACAACGCTGCTCAGGAGTGAGACAGTGGGGAGAAATGCCCAGTTTCTCCCTTACTTGTGAACATACACTTACCATGTAACCCTATGCATGCCTAGTCAGAAGTAAACTCTGGTGAGTTTAATTGGACTTACTCCCAGGACATGTGTAGAGGATTGCAAGCTTTAAGGACGTTGGACTGCAACTTCCATGAGAACCAGCAATGAGAGTGTTGGACTGGGACTCAGGAGATTTGGGTTCAAGTCCCCACTCAGCCAGGAAGCTCACTGGGTGACTTTGGGCCAGTCACTGACTCTCAACCTAATCTACCTCACAGGGTTGTTGTGAGGATAAGATAGAGAGGAGGAGGGGAAAAGGCCAGGTATAAATGTAATCATAACCATCACCATCATCATCTTCATCATCATCAACTATCCCTCACCACTGGCTATTCCACAGATCTATGGTTGTTGTTATTTTTTAAAAACACCTGGATTTGTAAACTTCTTGGGGCAGGCACCTGCCTATCCTTTAGTTATGTTACTCTGTGTTCGCAGAGAGTACAGGCTAACAGACAGAGCTGTGAACCTAGAAATCCCTGGTTCAAATGCCAGCTCTACCATAAACTCACCTAAGCAAGCTCCCATCCCTCAGGCCCAACCTCACCCCTCAACTACAATGCGAGAATAACAAGAGCGTCCAGCCATCCTTGCAGGGTTGTTGTCAGGATTACTGAGATAGTCCCCGACATTCCGTCACATTCAAGCCCGACTATGAAACTAAAAACAGGATATGGTTATGCAAATGAAGGGGTGGGGCTATGCAGATAGGGGCAAGCTCAATTTTCAAGCAGCGGGTTGAGTCTCTGCACCAGCAGCAGTGCAGACTCCAGGTTTTGGAGGGTCTTTGGGCAAGGCACCCTCACTGGGCCCCCTCCCTCGGTGAGTCCCCCTTCTCACTGCCATTCCCACCAGCTGCCCTTGCTTGTCCTCCTCCTCTTCCTCATCATGGCCACCACTTGCTTGCTCGACCAGCAGACGGTCAGGGAGCAAACGGGCAGTGATCAGGGGTCTGGGAACAAAGCCCTATGAGGAGAGACTGAAAGAACTGGGCATGTTTAGCCTAGAGAAGAGAAGATTGAGGGAAGACATGATAGCACTCTTCAAAGACTTGAAAGGTTGTCACACAGAGGAGGGCCTGGATCTCTTCTCCATCATCCCAGAGTGCAGGACACTGAATAATGGGCTCAAGTTACAGGCAGCCAGATTCCGGCTGGACATCAGGAAAAACATCCTGACTGTTAGAGCCATACGACAATGGAACCCATGACCTAGGGAGATGGTGGGCTCTTCCACACTCGAGGCATTCAAGAGGCAGCTGGACAGCCATTTGCCAGGTATGCTTTAAGGTGGATTCCTGCAATGAGCAGGGGGTTGGACTCGATGGCCTTAGAGGCCCCTTCTAGCTCAATGATTCCATGATTCTATGATCTGCTGCTCCTCCTTCTCACCACCACCGTCTTCTGGGCCAGAGCGAGAGGCAGGTAAAAAGGATGAGCAGATCCTGGGGTGGGGGGAGGGGGCCTTGTCAGTGGGGCCCCCATTCCAAACAAGGCTTTCATGTGCAACCATTGCGCTGCAATCCCTACCCTTGACGCCAGCCCTGTCAGACCTCTGTTACTTTCTCCCATCTAAGTGAATGGCTACAATTCACTCTGGCTGGAAAGAGTAAAGCGTGGCAGTTTAGAGACATCCCTGCAGAGAAGGCTCCTGTTCTGGCACTCTGTGGCCTTCTGTGACCGGGGATGCAAAGTAAGTATGTGAAATGTGTGTTTGTAAAATCCATCACGGTCCCCCGCCCCAGTCTTTGAGACCCCCCTAGTCCTCCTCTCTCCACACAAGCATACACCATCCTTTACAATAATGGACATTTCCCGAGTTCATCATAACAGAAGCGCAATCTGTCAAAAGGGCGTGCGTCGCAGCAGGCCATGCAAGCTTCTCACTTGCAAAACAAATTGTGCAACAATTGGCCAACGGGGATCTATTCCCTTCTCCAAACACGCCTGTGACTTTTCAAGCTACTCACTCTGGTAAAATTTAACTCAAGTAACCAACCGCAGGACAGTAGCGAGATGGAAGGCAAGAAGAAGTAGGCAGGAGCCGAAGAAGGGACAACATGGAACAGAGAAGCACTTTTCAAAGAGTTTTTCATATGCTGCCTGGCTCAACTATGGCCTGGAACAATAGCTGGGCAGGAGAGAAATCACAGAAAGAGGCCTGAGGGAGGGGAGGAGGGAGGGGCCTCTTACATGCCAGCTCTTTGCTTGCAAGCTTTAGACAAATCTAGTCTTGTCCAGTTGCGCTTCTAAGGACGAAGGGTGAAGTTCAGAGGGAACAGGAAACCTGAGGGTAGTAGCAGGCGATGAGAGCGTCCCTGCGAACCCGGCTTCCACTGCAACACTGGCTGTAACAACTTGGCATTCGTTCTTTGGGTAGGCCAGCATGGACAACTTCAAAGATATTCGGGGACCTCCCTTTCCAGACCAGCCTTCTCCAACCTGCCACCCTCCAGGCTTGTGCAGTTGAACTAGGACTGCAGATGATGGGAGTTGTAGTCCAACACATATGGAGAGCACCAGGTTGGGGAAGGTTGTTCCAGACAATAGGGGAATGAAAATGGTGGTTGGTATCGTCATGCAACCTGGACCCCCTTCGGGTCGGACTCCAGTATAAAGTGGGTTCCCACCAGCACCAGCTGGTTCGCCGCAGCACAGCTGTGCGTTTGGGCATGCCTGGATCACTACCTCCAAATCCTGTCTACCAACCATGTTGAATGCAGCCCACCAGCCTGACAACCCCTTTAATTTCGTAGGCCAGGCCAGATCCATCAAATCTATGGTGAAGTCGGGTCCTCCAGATGAGGCCTTCATTGTACAGTCACTATGCCATTCCTGATATTTTACAGGAGGAGTGTGCAAATGCCCTAACTATGACACCTTCCACTTGACACCCTCCTGCTTTCCTCCTGCTTCTTCTATCTTTTCCTTTACCACAGAAAATCAGCTCAAGAAGGAAAGACAAACAGTTGCACAAAGTCTTCTGATCAGTAGTGTTACGAGCAGGCTGCCTGGCAACACCCCAGGATACACGCTTAGCACATTGCATTCAGCTTTGTTATGATTCCTGTTGCCAGATCTCAGGGCCCCAAGCAGGCCCTGCAAACACGTCTAGTGAGGCAAGAGAGGCCCGGGTGACCAGCATTCATATGGGCAATTTTCAGAATGGGCTCATCCTTTTATTTTGGGCCACTAAAACTAAGATCAACTAGGCCCGGCCAGTTTAGAAGATGGCTCGAATTGTATACACTAGGCTGACCATATGAAAAGGAGGACAGGGCTCGTGTAACTTTAACAGTTGTAGAGAAAAGGGAATTTCAGCCGGTGTCATTTGTATGCAATTAGTTCCTGGTAAAATTCCCTCTTCATCACAACTGTTAAAGGTGCAGGGGCCCTGTCTTCTTTTGCATTTGGTCATTCTAGTATAGTGCCTGCAACTTTAACTATTGTGATGAAGAGGGAATTTCACCAGGAATTAATTGCATACAAATGACACTGGCTGAAATTCCCTTTTCTCTACAACTGTTAAAGTTACATGAGTCCTGTCCTCCTTTTCATATGGTCAGCCTAGTATACACCAGCCTCATTTGCACATAACACTAATCCACTGTTGTTGATGTCTGGGTTGTTCTGATGTGCAAACCCAGCCCATTCTAACAAACCTTGGTTTATTAACCACAAGCAACCCAGGAAGAGAACCCATGCTTTGTTGTTGGGATGTGAACTCTGGAATGTCTAAACCATGGGTTGTCATTACATACGAACCTAGAACTGTGGGTTGTTCGTGGGTTGTTTCGCCAGGCTACAGAGGCGGTGGGAAAGAGTGGTTAAAAATAAACCAGCCACTCTACAGTGCTGCAAAGGCATTTGGCACACAGGGAGGAGCAGGCGAAGGAGGAAGAGAGAAAATATACCACAGTTTGTTCGATCATCTGCCAGACAAACCCTAGATAAGGCAATAAACTCTGGGTTAATTAAAGCATGTATTAGTGTGATGTGCAAACCAGACCACACAGAAAAAAAAAACAGGTACTCAGAAAGGACAAGCCATTTTTTAAAATCTTGGCTGGAGATCAACTCTGCAACGGTTTAGAACTTTCTAAACAAAGCTCCAAGCTCTCTGTCATTATTTCCAAATAAAGTTGGCAAGACGACCCACTTGGGGATCAAGAAACTGAACTCCCCTCCCCAAATTGCTCCCCCTCCTTTCCCACCCTAAGGGATTTGGCGTTCCCTCTTGCCAAATATGCAAGAAAAGCACATCCTTCATCATCCTGAATGTATAGGAGGAGATGCTAACAACCGCCGTATGGAGAGAACTATATTTATCCCATGGAACATTACAGAGGAGAACACCCACAAGCATTCTGTTAAATCCCAAGAGACCAGAGATGTAGTGCTTGGCTAGGGGTACAGATTAAACCATTTAAAGATAATGGAGTGCAATGCAGAAGGGAGTCAATCCAGGGATTTACTACCTGGCCAGAACTCCAGTTTCAGAAGCCAGCTTTAGAACATGCAGCACAACAACAAGGGTGCATCAGAGCATCTGCAGAATGCTTGCACCTCACCACCAATTAAACTCAGTCGAGCTCATCATATTTCGTATAAGGAGGAACACCGCTTCATTTGGGTCACAGAATTCATTTCTGTGCCTGCACTGTCTCTCAAGTTCTAAGTACAACGGAGGAGGGAGAATGACCCCCTGAGTATGTGCAGAGTTCCTTCCCCTGAGAACAACTGGTCCCTGATACGGAATTAAGGAGCAACACTTCCGGATCAGAGAATGTGACCTTGAGTTTGAGCCCCAGGAATTATATTTCTTAGAAATAAAGTTGTGTGAACACCCACCATAGTCTGTGAGTGAGTGGCTATGTTCACACAAAATGATACGCTAGAATTTGGGAGAGTTTTGATTTATTATTCACACGCTGCCCAATCGCTCACAGCAGTGGCCATAGCAACCAGACACATCCTATGCAGGTTTTTGCCTGCAACATGAATAGGGTTAAAGCGGGGGGAGGGGGGAATGGGAGGCACGCAAGCCCTACCCCCCAATGTCCCTGTGCCCCCAGCTGCTTTGGATACCTTCGTGGTTTAGGGCTGCAAGTAAGTATGTTCAGCTGAACACACTTACCACACTACCCATGATTAGGAACAGGGTATGGCAGGTGCCACGCACTTCAACCCAACACACTTGCAAACCCTTTTCTGAATTTCTTGCTAAATGTGCAACAATCTCTAAAGTGGCTGGGTGTGCATTGATTGCACTTCAATCCATGTTTATTGTGCTAGCCAAAGGCCACGACAAATGCATTAAAATATACAAGAGCACAAAGATTTCAAACATTGCAAAGTAACACCGCTGAATTATAAATTGCCATAGGCAAACACAGCTTCAATTCAAAACTCGGAATCTCCAAGATACATTATCACAATTTTGTCTAATTCTCTCTTCTTCGTCGGTGTGTGTCACATAGCCATAAAATAAACCATTTCTGCAAAGGCATTCCTACATCCGTAAAAGTTAATAAAGTTTCAAGAATCTCTCTCTTGGGTCCCTATACAGAGGTGCGGGTGAACACTTGCCTATTCATGAATTCACCAGGAAGGAAAAGCTTAACGCTACATCCGGATCAGAACTCCTGGCTTCTCATTTCCAAACAAACCAGGAAGCAGAAACCAGCTTCAAACCCTATTTATTGGCTCTGGGCTCCATCACACCTACTTTTTTTTCCTGGTTTGCCTCCGCGATGCATTAGTGCGTCAAGCTAATGGTCCCTTTCACGTGGGTTTGTGGTATCCGTGAAACCTCCTTTCACTTGTCCCTCTCCCACTCCACCCCGCCTCCTCTCCTTCCCCCTCCAGTTCATCGGTTGTGACGTTGTGATTGATGTGGGAGCCTTCCCCACCTCGTTCTGGCTTTGTGGTCTAGCATTTTACCGATTTAAGGTTTCATCGGCTGGGTGCCGTTTCTATGGGCAATGAGGGTGAGGTTAGAGCAGCGAAACTCCTTCCAACTGACTCAGCACAAGCCCGTTCGCTCAACATGGCGTGCTGGAGGAGGAGAACCACCTCGTACTCCTCTTTCTTCAGCAAGACCTCCCTTCAAAGCACACGCCCCCAATAAAGGACATTGCGTGAGGACAGCAATACACAGGGGCAGAAGGACACTTTAATCCCACGTGGAGGAAATAAGGCGGACTTTCCCCGCTCTAGGAAAACAAGGAAAGACAGGGGGGAGAGGCGGGGTGACTGCAGGATGTAATGCGAGTACCGCACCGCAAAACAGCAAAACAGGCATGAAGAGAGTGCAATAAAATGCTGGTGTGATAGAGCCCCAAGTCTTGTTACAGAAACAACAAACCAGGAATCCCAGTTTGGACGTAACACTAAGCTTTTTCTTTCTGGTGAGTTCCTGGGTTACGGTATCCACCCTCCCTCCCTCTCATCTCATGGACCAGCATGCTGCTCATGAACGGAGCCAGAATTCTCTGGAATCTGGGCTCACTCTTCTGTGTGAACAAGGCCAGTGGGAGAGCAAAGTTTGAAAAGTCAAAAGTGTGTGTGGGGGGGGGGTAGTAGAGAAATGGACAGAACAAGAGCCCCGCTGGATCCAAACGAAGATGCATCCAGTTTGCAAAAATGGCTGAGCAGATGTCTCCGGAAAGCCCAAAAAAGGACAGCAATAGCCCCCCCCTGCTTTTTGTCTTCAGCGTCTGGTACTTTGAAACATCCTACTTCTTTACATGGATGTTCCATTTAACTCTCTTAGCAGTAGCTATGGGCCAACACCTCTTGCGGCAGTGGATTCCACAGCTTAGTTATGCACAGTAGGAGGATGTATTCTCTTTAGTCTGTCCTGAATCTACTGCCTCTCAATTTCATTGGATAATTCCAACATTTATTTATTTATTTATTTATTTATGACATTTTTATATTGCCTATCAGCCAAAGCTCTCCGGGCAATGCACAATTAAAATCATAAAATACAACAAGTATAGATGAATTTAAAACGTTAAAAGTTTTTTAAAAGGCAATATAAAACCAGCTAAGTTAAAATCCAGGGAAAGCCTGTATGAAAAGGTATGTTTTCAGGAGGCGTTTAAAAGATGTTACTTTTCTGCCTCCCGAACCACACGAGGGAGAGTTTTCCAGAGGGTGGGTGCCGCTACAGAGAAGGCCCTGCCGCTGAGGTTCTTCATGGCAGCATTCTGTTTGTCTCGGAACGGCCAGCAGGGCCTCCTCTGAGGATCATAGTTGTCATCCGGGTGCATATAAGGGAAGGCAATCTGCTAGGTATGCTGGTCCCAAGCTGCTTAGGGCTTTGTAAGATAACAGCAAAACCTTGTACGTGGCTCGGTAGCTATCAGGCAGCCAGTGCAGTTCTTTTAATACAGGTTTTATATGAGCAGAGCTAGGTGTTCCCGTGAGCACCCTAGCTGCTGCATTCTGCACTAGCTGCAGCTTCTGAGCCACACACATGGGTAGCCCCACACAGAGCACATTACAGTAGTCTAGTCATGAGGTTACCAGCGCATGAATGACCGTGGCTAGGCTATCCCTATCCAGGAACGGGCGTAGCTGGCATACCAGCCAAAGCTGATAATGGGCGCTCCAACTTCTAGTATTGTAGAGCAGTAACAATTTTTCCCCTCTCTACTTTTCCAGCATACACTAACTTTATACACTTATCCAGACATTGTCTACACACAGCGTGGGAACCCCTTTTGTTTCATTTTTTTTTTCTGTTGAAGGCCGCATTTCTTCAGGGCGAATCTGTCAGGGTCTGCATGCCTGTGGTTGATGGGGCTGAAGCCAAAAGTGAGCAGGGGGCACCTCCTTTTCTCTCTCTTCATCTTTCTCCCATCCCAGAATCCTCCTAGGAAGTGACTGATCGCTCTTAGCAGAGGCCTGAACTGGCCATTTGCAGAGGGATTTTGAAACTGAGCAGAGTGCTGCACGTTGTGCATCCCTGGTCTATACAATAGCTGCCATCACAAGAGAAGCGTAGCACCACTTTTGCATTTTTGACACCTCAAAGACAACGGCTCAGTTCAGACAACACAGTGGTCAACGCAGTGTGAAAACTCCACTCAACGGTTGAGTTTTTAGAGCCCCCCCCCCACACAATATGTTCTAACTCCACCATTGTGTGACTGTGGGCTACCGTGGAGTTGAGTAAAATCCATCGCGACCTATGACTGACAGTTCCTCTGCCCTCTCTCTTCCCCCCAGACCTCCTGATGGTATACCATCAGCCATTGCTGCAAAAAAACAATCCCGGAGGCTCTCCTAGAGCAGCACTCACTCCTTTCGCCACTCTTGCCGGGGAACTCTGTAGCCAGTGGGAAAAGTCAACTCCACGGAAAACTCCACGGAGCCCTCCACACAACATGCAACACAACGGTTGTGCAGGAACTCTCCTCTGCACAGCATGGATATTCTGCGTGGAGTGTTTTCCAAAATGCCTCCACCGTTGCGTGGAGTTTTCCCACCAGACAACACATTTCTCAACGGTGGTGTAAAAACTCCACTGTGGAGTTCTAAAACCACTGTTGAGAAACGTGTTGTCTGAACTGAGCCAATGTCCTAGCAATCCTGCATTATCCATGCCCCAAGGTTAAAATCCACATCTCTTTCCTCACACCCCTTTTTTCCTCTGCAGAATGAAAGCCTGGATGCTGCTGTTTCATTATGGCAAGAATTATCAATGCACCCATTTTCAGGAATAGGAAAAAGAGAAGCCGTCAGACCACTCTCATGCCACAGCCACATTTTCAGAAACTGACGTTTAAATTGATAATGGCTATTTCTGGGTTTCCCTGCTTTGCTCGTTTGATTTGCAAGGGCCCCAGACGACAAATAATTTCAAAGCCAAAGGGGTCTGCGTGTGTGGGTTTTAGCACCACCTTGGAGGGCGCCGTCTACATTTAGCACATTGTAGCGCTGAGCGACTAAATAAATACTGCCCTGAGCTTCCTGCTCTCCTACTCATCCTCTGATTATTTAGCCCCTTCTCTTTATATCCCCTCACCCCAATAGAGGCTTCTGGTTTCCTGATTTTCAGCCTGCCTTTTTTTCATTATCTTTCACTTCCTGCTTAAGTAGAAGCCAGCAGTGCAAGCAATTAATCCCAAAGAGTATTAACCAGTGCCTTAAATTTAAACAGCTCCTGCTGTCTTGATTGAAATACACCTCCCAGCCTTTCAAACATTCACTGGGTTCACACACACACACACACACACACACACACACACACATACTCCTTTCTTTTCCACAATGGCACCATGGCCTCCTCTCCAGGAGTCATTAGTGCACATCATTAAAGGGGCGCCAGTGAGGAGATGGAACAGGAAAAGAAAATGGGGCGAGGGTTTATGCTGAGCCAGGGTGACCTAAGGCTTAGTTCGGACTCCTATTTTCAATGCCAGGGGACAGTCTTTACAACTAAGTGAAGTAATTGTGAAGTGCCTGTATGCAATGGTGTAGTTATCGGTTTTGAGGTGCTGGTGCTCAGCATGACAGTCCTCATAGCCACACCCGCAAAGAGAGCCAAAATTGCAGGACACTGTGTTGAGTCATCGAATCCTAGAATCGTAGAGTTGGAAGGGGCCTCTAAGGCCATCGAGTCCAACCCTCTGCTCAATGCAAGAATCCCCTTTAAAGCATCTAGATGGCTGTCCAGCTGCCTCTTGAAGGCCTCTAATGTGGGAGAGCCCACCACCTCCCTAGGTCATGGGTTCCATTCTCGTATTGCTCTAACCGTCAGGAAGTTTTTCCTGATGTCCAGCTGGAATGTGGCTTCCTGTAACTTGAGCCCAGTATTTCGCGTCCTGCACTCTTGGATGATAGAGACGAGATCCTGGCCCTCCTCTGTGTGACAACCTTTCAAATCTTTGAAGAGAACTATCATGTCTCCCCTCCGTCTTCTCTTCTCAAGGCTAAACATGCCCAGTTCTTTCAGTCTTACCTCATAAGGCTTTGTTTCCAGACCCCTGATCATCCTTGTTTCCCTCCTCTGAACCCCCTCCAGAACTGGACGCAACACTCAAGATGAGGCCTTGCCAGTGCCGAATAGAGGGAACCAGTACCTCACTCAATTTGGAAGCTATGCTTCTATTAATGCAGCCCAAAATAGCATTTGCTTTTTTTGCAGCCACACCACACTGTTGGCTCATATTCAGTTGGTGACTCATATCAACAAACCAGTTCTAGCAGTTAGCAGGTCTTTCGTAAAGACTTAATTCCCCATTCCAGAACATGCCACCTCCCAAATAGTTTGCATTACAACATTCTCTCCACTGCCCAGATACTGTGACGACTGCAGCTAAACTCAGAGGTAACAGGGAACTCTGAGAGGTGGTGTTTGCAAATGACAGCAGTGTCCCTGCTAATGAAAAAGTCCTATCCTTGTGCCCCTGGCAAGACTACATCACTAATTCTATGCATACGTAGAGTGCCTTTGCCACACTAAAAGCACCCTTGGTCCCAAAGCACAAGAGGAGGAAAAAAGGAGGAAATCTCAAATAGCATTTTTGATTGCTGGCTGCATAGGCAATGGCTTCAATAAGTTCTTCTTTTGCTTATTTCGAGGAGGATATGTCTCGTATTATTACAGCCTCTTCATTGTTTGATAATGGCACCTCCCACGCCAATACTCATGATTGGAATGATTTAAATTTTTTAAAGAAAAAACTAACCAAGTTAAATTTGCATTCAACATCATTGATGGACTACTCTAGGGCACGCAGGATCCCTAGAGGACTTAGAATAAATAAGGCCACCATGCTATTTAGAGATGATCCAGAATTTAAAATGAAATGGATTGTGATCTTAAACAAATGTTCATTTGACCTGATGTTATTAATCACTGAGAAGACCAAGGAGGAGATACCCACGGTGATGACCAAGATTACCACTCAGGAAGGAGTCATTTCCCACAGAAGAATTTACTAATAAACTTCAAACTTTTCAAAAAGAATTATTGGAGTTTTAGGACGATTTGAAGAACATCAAGATCAGGAAGTTTATAAGGGATGAAAAAGATTATGCTCAATCGAGGTTCTACAGTTGGCTAGCTGAAGAACATCCAAAAAGGAAACAAACAAAACGGGTCACCTGGAGGAATCCTGCAAACATGCCATTAGATGTGGACAGTTTTGATACGGTGGATGAGTCTACTGGCACCTCAGGTGATGAGGGGTCCTCTAGAGCATTACAATCCCGGATAATACCTACTAGTGGGGAGCGTTTTTCCTCCTACCGTCCCCAACGGAGGGGACAAAAAAGGATTTAGTGGTGAATTTATCTAGTCGAGTACTGACTATAGAGGAGAGACGGATTTTGAATTTGGTCTAAATTCTGTACCCACTCCACAATATAATGCTTTTCAGTCTAGGGTGGATTTTTTTCAGCTGGTTCATCTAATAAATTAAGGGAAAAGTTTGGTAGTAGTGACATAAGCACTCAGTCCCCATTTAGACCACATTCTAAATACATACCGTTCACCCAAAACCCTTATATTCAGGTCTTTGAACAATTGGTTCTAAGGGATCTGGAGGATATAGCATGGAACCCTCCTAATAGATGGCATAACCTATCTAGGAATGATTTAAATGTTGTTCAACAAATAGCTAAGGATTCATCCATTGTTATTAAGGAAGCGGATAAAGGGGGAGCCATTGTTGTACTGGATCGACGGGATTATCTGTATGAAATTAATAGACAAATAAGGGATACTACATGTTATGTATTCAGATCTAACTCAACATATCACATTTATTATTAAAATAGTAGTACAGGAGGCCCTCATCGTGGGACAGATTGATGATAAAACGGCTGTTTTTTTGCAGAATGCGTTTCCACGTGTCCCTATATTTTACATTCTGCCTAAAATACACAAATCTGGTTTCCACTACCTGGCAGGCCTATTGTTTCCGGATCTAATTCTATTTTGGAACCTATTTCACAATATGTGGATTCGTTTTTACGGCTATTTGTGTTAACAACGTCTTCTTATTTGCGGGACACCATAGACTTTATAAACATTCCACCTCATTCTATATTGGTGACCATGGATGTCAATGCATTGTATACTAACATTCCGCAAGATGAGGCTAGAAATGTAGTGGAGATCTATCTAAATAAACGCATTAATCTAAATCCAGTCACTCAGTTTTTAGTACAACTAACAGATATCATTTTGGAGAAAAATTATTTTCGGTTTGCGCATGAATTCTTTTTTCAGATCAAGGGGGTAGCAATGGGCAGTCCATTTGCGCCTAGCGTAGCCAATTTATTTATGGCCTCCTTGGAGGAGAGATATAACTGTCATCCTTTAATTAATCCATATTACAAGGAAGTAATATTGTGCAAACGTTTCATTGATGATATTTTTTCTGATTTATGCTAATCCTAGTTCGTTTAATGATTTTGCAGCATGGATGAACACTGTTCACGAGCAAATCAAGTTTTCTGTTTCTAAGCATACTATGTCCATTCCGTTTTTGGATATGATTGTGTACCGGCGAGGAGATCGCCTATGTTTAAAAACGTACACAAAACCTACTGATAGAAATCCATTGCTTAATTTTACATTGCATCATCCATCACATCTCCGAAGAAATTTACCATTTGGCCAATTCCTTAGTTTTAAACTTAATTCAACAGATTCCTATCAATATGTGTCGCAACGACGGACTTTCCAAAGAACTTTACTGGACAGAGGCTATCCAATGACAGTGATCACGAGGGCAGAGAAACGTGTGGATGCCACTACCAGATCTTCATTATTAAAAAGCTCTATCAGGGCACGGGACAATAATATTAAGTGCACATTTGAGTATTCAACAGCAGCAAAATTGATTAGAAGATCTATTTATTAACATTGGCATATTATTCACAATATTCCCGGATGTGCCAGCCCACCCAAGATTGGTTGGAAAAAGACTAAAAGTTTGAGGGATTTACTTATATGATCAGATATTGATCCCCCCAAGAGAACCCTGAATACAATCAAGGGGCATTTCAGATGTGGGGGATGCACAACGTGTGCACTTGCTTTACAAACTAGAACATTAGTAAATCCAAAAAATAACGGCACTTATACACTGCGGCACTTTTCAAATTGTAAAACAGAACGGGATATATATGGGATATATTATTGAGCACAGATCCAAGCTTAAGAATCAGATAGTGGAAGCTCCACTTGATGCTTATAATTATAAGGACTTGAATAATGAGCTACTCAAACGAGAAGCAGAGTGGATCTTTGAATTGAACACAGTAGAACCTTATGGTCTTAATGGCAATTTGGACTTAACACCTTTCTTAACATAAATTACCCCAGCTGTTAAATCATGCCTTGGATGCATAAGTGCTGTTCTTCACACAACTTGCAGTAGCAAAGAGCCAGCGTGATGCTTTAGAGAGACAAGTCTGGAGAGATAAGCCTGGTGGTAAGCTGATATATCTTGTGAACCAGCTGAATGATCTTTTTTGAACATACTTTAAATATTTTTCATATATATATATCATTCTACAGCTTGAGTTATCCAAAGGAGTTTTTCTGTCAAACGATGATAAGGCTGACTCATGAAGTAGAAGGTGGGAGGATTTGTCTTTCTAAATAAAACAGTTTGCAAAGCGTTTAAAACATTATATAAATACTCGGAGTGACAGTAATTTAACTGTGTATTATCCTACAGCATTCTTCTGACAAAGTAATAATGAAACAGGAAGATTATTACTGGATGCCCTGTAAAATGAATTAGTGTTGCTATAAATTAGTGTTGTTATGAATTAGTGCTGTTATGAATTAGTGCTGTTAACATATGAACTAGTTTAATTTGAAAATGTGAGTCTTGGAGTGTTTGAAACATTATTGTAAAACTGAGTGAACTAATTGTAATCCAATTGGCACAAATAAGTATACATACTTCATTGTAGAACATGAAATAGTATGTTAACACATGAACAGGTGTTATTTGTAATTGTTAATATGGCCAATTGGATTGATTGATATTGTAATATATAGCTGATTGAATTAATTATAAACTGATATTGATACAAATAAATGTATAAACTTCATTGTATAACAGTTTTTGTAGTTATATGGTTGATCTATGTGGTTGAGTGCACTGCACTCCTATAGGGTATTGTTTTCAACCACTGCCTCCTGCGGTATTGTTTGCAAAGTTTTCAAGGCACACAAGCAAGGCACACAGCCAAAACCATTGTGGGGGGCATGGGGCAAGGAAGGCAACAGGAAACATTGCAGAACAGACAGGATATAAATACTGCCGGCACACTTGCCTGTATAATCATCACAAGTTCAAAGGGCGAAGGACTGCCTTTTCTAAATGCAAGCTGGAAATTTAAGGGAGAGACCTGGAATATGCCCGAAGAGGGGGCTAGGCATCCACTGCCCCTCCCCATGTAGCTGTAGCCCTGCAGAAAGGACTTTCAAACTAGATCAGTATTTAACAATCAGCCAGAGGAAGGGTTTGGTTGAAACCGAAAGCTTGCTTTTAAAAATATTGCCATTTCTTTCCTGTACCATATACTCAGGTGCGTTTGACTCCACAAGCAAAGGAAATTCACGGTGTTTGATGTTAGGCACAGAAATCAGCTTCCTGCGAATCTCAGCTTTCTTTCTTTTTTCAAAAGCAAATTTATATCCTTTCTGGGTGTGTAAATAAAGTAACGGTTTGAAATTCGTGGGCAACAGCTAGCAATATCTCAGTTGGGTGTCCAAGAGGGTAAGATTTCAATGCCCTGTGTAATTGTATGTTTTTTTCCTATGCCTGAATGAAAGCAAAATTAATTCATGCAAAATTAATAATATACAAAGCGTTCTTGATATGCACGGTGAATTCAAGCCCATGGTACTCAAATGTTCTTATCACGCAATTTAGACATGATTCTGAAGGGTCTTTCTCACTGCAAAGTTTACATGAGCCTGATCATTTCTCCAGCGAATTCTCTGAACACAAAAGGTCCTTGAAGCCAAGCTTCGTGTCTATTAAGCACTGGAAATGTGGGATATAACATGTAAAAAGTAGCAATAAGTCAACCTAAGGCAAAAGGAGAACGACTAATGGGCACACCGTCATTCCTCCTAAGTAGCACCTTAATACCACCAATCCTAGAGATAGAGCTTATTTCTGGCCAGGAAAGACGGGAAAAGGGCAGAGGAAAACGCATGTCTTTCCCCAAGGCCTGAATGGCATTTGGTAAGAATAAAACAAAATAAAGGCAAACGCATTCTGCATACAAGGAATTCACTCGCTCTACGACCGGGGCACACAAAAAGGCAGGAAACTACGATACAATGCAAACATAAAACGGACAAAAAGTGCAATATACTCACTCCAGAGTGGAAAACGGAACTTTCCCCACAAGTGGGAAGAAGAAAGAGAGAAAGTAAAATGGGTTTTCTTTCCCCTCACAAGGGAAGCTGTATAAGGAGAGGCAGTGGTGCCATTAGGGCAATATTTTTGGGTTGATGTTCGGCCTCCGCCAGGCAGAATGAGCAGGGCCTGCTTAGCACATTTTGAAGTGAAGTAACATGCATTACTATAGAAAGATGGGAGTGACCATGTGTCAGGAAAAAGCAGGACATGTCAGGATTTTTGGCAACAAATCCGGGAAGGAGGGGGAATTTTGAAATTTGAAAAAAAATCTGGATTTTTCCCCATCCTCCCCCCACTTAAAGGGAAGCTCTACTTTATAGTCAATGGAAATTAACAAAAATGCTTACAGCTCCGTCATCTTTAAAGATAAAGAGATGAAACTGGGCAAAATGATAGCCCTTATGTAGAGCTTTAGCCATGCCAAATTTGAAGCAGATCTGTTCATCCGTTAATTTTTAATACTTTTTTAAAGTTTGAGGTTTTATAATTATTATTTTTAAAACATCATTTTTAAAGATAAGGATATGAAACTTGGCATCATGATTGCTCTTAAGTAGGGCTTTAGCCATGTCACATTTCAAACAGATCTGTTCATCTGTTGATTTTTAGCAATTTTTTTTATGTTCAAGGTTTTAAAAATATTTATTTTCTAAAAAACACACTGAAGCCATACCCTTCAAACTCAGGTTGTCAAACCTCCTCTTTGGGGTCTTGCACCTTTAGCAGTTTAAGCCCTTGGCATCAAGGGGATCTTGAGTTTTTAGCTAAGAAGTGCTGGGTGAGCATGGCACCTTTCCTGCTGCAGATTTGGTGGGCAGTAAGGCACCTGGAACTCAGCAGAGGCGAGGCGTCCACAGATCAAAATGTGGGAAAGGAGAGGTCAGTCAAAGCAGTCACATGTTTGTGCAGGAAGTAGACAGGAGGTCAAAGTCTGGGTGTGAAAGTGGTCCCAACGCACAAGCCTTGAGAAGCTAATGTATATAGGTGAGAAGTGTGAATGGGCGAAGTAGTATCTGCTGCCCACAACACCCACCCTAATGTTAGAGCAGAAAAACTTGTGACAATCATACGCAAGTTTAAAAAAAAAATTAACTTTAAAAATAAAAAAGGCAGCCAGCCAGCTGGCAGCAAGCTGCGTTAAGCAACAGCTTGCAGCAGAGCAAGGATACAATCAGAAAATATATCTGAGGGAAGGGGAGAATGTATCACACAGAGTATAGCAACAAAGTACAGCAAAAGCTACAAAAGTAGGATTGAGTGGAGTTAATTTCAGATACATTGGATGTCTCACTTGTTATTTCAGTGATGTTAACATTAAGATGTTATGTAGAGCAGATTTGTCTTAATTGTGTGCTGTAAAATCAGACATGTGACCAAGGTGATGTTCAGGAAGGCACCCCCCCTTGGTGCTGGACAAGTCCCCTGGGGCGGACATGTTGGTGGGGACACCCCCTTAGGGGGACAACCATGTTGTCCTCTTTTTTTGTTTCCAAAATATGGTCACCTTATGTAAACTCTAAATGGTTTGGGGCCAGGTTTCCTCAGGGTGGGTTATCGTGTTTCTAAGTGCAGTGCATTTTCTGCAGGGTAGCTTGTTAACCACCCTGAACAACCCAACGACAAGCCATGGGTTCTCAAGGTGGCTTGTTCGAGAAAAATAAGCCACACTGCATGGTTGGCACGGCACCTGTGGAAAACATGCTGCAATCAGACAACATGATAACCCACCCTGCAGAAAACGTGCTGCGTTCAGACAACACAATAACCCATAGTGGGTTGGCGTGTTGTGTGAACCCAGCCTCTGTCAGTTCTCTGAAGCTGCCTTCACAGGAACAAAAGGCCCCCTAAAGACATTCCTAAAGAGCAGGGGTGGTAAAAGTGTGGCCCACCAAGCCGTTTCTGGCATCCCATCAGATCCTGCCCCTGCATTCACCTGGGATTTCCCTTGCTTGCGCTGTTAAACCCGTGTTGCAAATTAGGGATGGGTAAGTATTTACTGAAATTAGCAAAGTTCTCCATATTTCGGACAAATAGAACTTGAGGTTTATTTTAAAAATTGACAGATTCATCCATTGAGGCCCCAAGTCTTTGGCTCAATTCAGACGACACGATAGTCAATGGTGGGTTGACTAACCCTAACCCTAACCATAGGGGGCACTCCCCACACAACATGGTAATAAATAGTCAACTGTGGTGTGGATGAGGATCAGCGCTGAGTTGACTATGGCAGCATTCGGATGACACAATAGTCAAAACAACTGACGATTGTTTCCCCCACACCAGGTGTTTATTGTGTCGTCCGAATTGAGCCTTTGTGTGCTTGGTTTTTCCAAGCCTCCATTTGAACCCCTGCGTATTCAACCACATTAGTGCTGAATTAGGGTTGCCATCTCTTTCTTTGGACTGGCTCTATCTTTAACAGTTATATGGGAGGCATTAGGGTGGTCACCAGGCTGGGAATAGTTGTACCTATTGAATTTGGCTGGTACATGAGAATTTCATTCAGTTCGTTTTGATAAGAATTTCCTAAAACCCACAGTGACTGGGTTCGGCCGACACAATAATCAACAGTGGGTTAAATAGTCAACGGTGGGTTCTTGATTTGTCTGTTGGGACCTTTTCACACCACGGTTGGTTATTCGGCTGAAATAATCAACGCAAATGACCAACGCTGGACAGAGTTGATTATTTGAACAGCCTTTGGTTATCGTGTTGTCTGTTGGGTAGCATTGACTATTTCGTCACACACAGTTGGTTATTTTCAGTGACTACAGAGTTCCAGATTGCAGTTTGGAGATTCCTCCTGCCTCTTTCAAAAAGTCTAAGTCAGGGAGCGAGAAAGTCGATGCTGCCGCCCCTTCTAGATGGTTCCACTTTTAGACCCTTCGCCTGCCGTCTTCCCCGCTCCCAAAAACAGTTCCGTGTTGGCCACTGCCAAGCCTAAAAGCCAACAGTCGGCAATTCTCCACCACAGGGAGAGGATGCTGCACCTGTTTATTTTCTGCAGCTGTTAAAAGCACAGGAGCTGTGCCAGAAGAAAAATGCAGCAATGCCAAGACCGACACTGTCATCTTTTTGGTGGTAGGTTAAGACTTTCCTCTACTCCCGGGCATTTGAGGGCACAGGATGAGGCTTTTAAAGTCTGTGTTTTAGCAGATCCCAGTATTTTATTGTAACTGTTTCAGCGGCTTTAAAATGTTTTTATATTTTTGTATATGTTAAGGATTGCCTATTATGTTTCTTGTCTTTTAGAGTTCTTGTGAACTGCTCAGAGAGCATTGGTTACTGGATGATGATGATAATGATGATGATGATAATAATAATAATAATAATAATAATAATAATAAATAATAATAATAATAATAATAATAATAATAATATAATTTCTTACCCACCTCTCCCTCCGGATTGAGGTGGGGAACAACATCAATGCAGACAATATAAAATACATAAAACTGATTAAAAGCATATGAAATTAATACATTATTAAAATCAACCAAGTCTTAAAATTTGACTGGGTAGGCCTACCGGAAGAGATCAGTCTTTATAGCTCCCTTAAATTCTAGAACACTGGTAAGTTGGCAGATCTCTCCCGGCAGGTTGTTCCACAGTCTGGGAGCGGCAGAAGAGAAGGTCCTCTGGGTAACAGTGTGATCCTAGTCTTGGCTGACTGTAGTAAGTTCTTCCCAGAGGACCTGAGCGTGCAGGGCGGATTGTATGGGAGAAGGTGATCCCGCAGATAACCTGGACCCAAACCATGTAGGGTGACCAGATTTTGGAACCCAAAATCCCGGTCCCCCCCCGCCACCCAAAACAACCCCCCCAAGCCACCCCCCCAAAACAACCCCACCAAGCCACCCACCCCCAAAAAACATCAGCCCGGATCTACCGGGTTCTCTTCCGCTGCCGCCCCCACCGGGTCCGCCGCCCCCCCCAGGTCCCCCGCCGCCGCCGGATCTTCCTCCGCCACCGCCGGGTCCCCCGCCGCTGGGCTCGTAAGGCCAGCGGCCACGCGGAAGAGGCAGGGGAGGGCCGGATCCGGAAGTGACGTAATCTGCCCTCCCCCGCCTCTTCTGCACGGCCTCTGGCCTTGTCGGGGCTAGTCGCGATGGCGACGACCCCCGAGGAGCCCGGATGCCCATGCGGAAGAGGCGGGGGAGGGCCGATTACGTCACTTCCGGATCCGGCCCTCTCCCGTCCCTTCCACGCGGCCTCTGGCCTCACGAGCCCGGCAGCGTGTCATGAGGCAGTCTGAAGAATCTTCCTCTGAGGAGGAAGAAGTGGCAGAGACTGCAGCTTTACCCATTCCCCAGGACTTACCGGAGGAGGAGGAACAGCAGGGAGATTCCTCTGAAGAGCCCCAGGAAAGCCACCCTCTCCCACCCCGTTTCTAATGAGGAAGACTCGGGGCCTGAAGGAGTTTGTCCAGTAACTCCCCAGCAAAGGCGGCAGCTCAAACGGGCGGAGAAAGCTAAACCCACAAGGCGAAGCATGAGACTGAGAAAACAGAGCACAGCTGATGCAAGCCTTAAGTAAGATAACGAAGGAATTGCACGCAGCTGTGAACAGGCTCAAGCAACTATAAAGGAGAAAGAAGTCAGAAGCTAAGATCCGTTGAGAACAACCGTCGTCTTCGGCTGTTGACACCCGGCATACTCCTGAATCGGAACCTGTGGACTGAACAACCGGCTTGACTATTTTGGCTCTGGACTTTGGACTGCTCTAATACTTGGTTTGACCCTCGGCTTGACATTCGGACGGACTGAACTTTTGGCGTGACCTTGGCTATTGGTAATTGGATTTTGGAATTGCAAATAAACCCTTTAAACCGTTAAAGGCCTGGCATTTTCCCCAGACGTTCTTAGATAAGGGAGTTGGCAGGCTTCCTATACTAAGAGTCATAAATACGACAATTTGTTCTCAACCTTTAAAGGAAAAACAAATTTTTCCTCAATCAGGATGGAAGAGGCATTACTCCAGGAAAACCAGGTGCTCAGGGAGCAGGTGGGCCAGCTGACTGAGGCCATGAAAGCATTTCAGACTCAATTAAATCAGCTCACTGGCCAGCTACAACAACCTTCCCTGCCTCCCATGCCACAGAAACGGAAGTGCCCTGTAGCAGCTCCGGAGAAATTTGATGGCTCCCCAGATAAGTTTGCAACGTTTCTGGCTCAATGTGAGTTGTATATGCAGCTGCGTTCTGAGGATTTCCCCACGGAGCAGATGCAGGTGGGATTTTTGATAAGTTTGCTCGCTGGGTCTGCTGCAAAATGGGTGACGCCTTATCTACTGGACCGCAGCCCGCTTCTGCTCAACTATGCCAATTTTGTGGCTGAGTTCTGGCTGCATATGAGGATCCTCAAAAGGCTGCTACTGCCAACAGGAAAATACGGCGCCTTCGGCAAGGAAAAGACCCTGTGTCCGTTTATGCCAGCTCTTTACGGTTGCTGGCTCAAGACCTGAAATGGAATGAGGCTGCGCAGATGGACCAGTTCCAGGAAGGGTTGGCAGATGAGATTTTGGATGAGCTGGTGAGAGTGGAACAGGCAAAATCCCTGAAGGATTTGATTCAGCTCTGCCTGCAGATCGATGGAAGATTAGAGAGTCGCAGGTCGGCACGACACGCAGGCCCTGCCAGGGGGGGCATAACCGCTACTTTTGGCCAATCTACTCCAGGTTTTCAGGATGGGAGGCCCCAGGAGAGTTCCATGCCTACGGGGGAAGAACCAATGCAGTTGGGTGGGGTTAGACCTTGCTTGACAGCACAGGAAAAAGACCGTAGACGGCAAGGGGGATTGTGCCTGTATTGTGGGAAGGCAGGGCATTTTGCCGCCACCTGCCCTGCCAAACGACCTCGTCCTGCGGTGTCGGGAAACGGACAGCCCCAGTCATAAATGGAGTTGTAGGACTGGGGGGGGGGGGGAATCCTGTGTAATACCCAAGACTCCCACCAGAGTTTCTTGCCATCCCCTAACCGTGACAGTGACGTTGCAATGGGCAGGGCGTAACCCCATCCAAACTACTGCCATGATTGACTCAGGAGCTTCTAGCACCTTTATGGACTTGACCTTTGCTAGAAAATATGGGGTCAGATCGAGTCCTTTGGCTTCTCCCCTGGCCATTGAAACGATCGATGGGAGGCCTTTGGTCTCAGGACTGGTGACACATGAGACCGAGACCGTGACTGTAGAAATCCAGGGTCACATGGAATCCCTCCAATTTCTGCAGGCGGCCGTTCCTCACTTCCCCATTGTACTGGGGATGACCTGGCTGAGTCTCCATGACCCTCGCATCACATGGCCTCGGGGGGAAGTGGTTTTTTCCTCAGAGTATTGTCGATCACATTGTTGGCCTGAAAGAGTAAATGCTGCCGTACCGCATCTCCAAGACTCCAGTCCAGTCTCGCTCCCTGCCAAGTATCATGACTTTCAAGATGTCTTCGATAAGGGAGAGGCGGATCAGTTGCCACCTCACAGGCCATATGATTGTGCCATCGACCTGCTTCCAGGATCCAGGGTCCCGGTAGGGCGCATTTATACATTGTCCGAACCTGAGCTGGCAGCCTTGCGGGACTTCTTAGAAAAAAATTTAAAACGGGGATTCATTTGGCCCTCCACATCTCCTGCTGCAGCACCAGTGCTTTTTGTGAAAAAGAAATGTGGGGAATTGGGTCTGTGTAACAATTACCGGGCCCTGAACCAAGTCACCCGTCGCAACCGCTATCCCTTGCCTCTCATCCCGGAACTACTGGAGCGCCTCCGAAGTGCGGTCGTATACACCAAGCTCGATCTGCGAGGAGCTTATAATTTGGTGCGCATCAAGGCAGGGGATGAGTGGAAGACGGTGTTCCGGACTCGATACGGCCATTTTGAATACACGGTAATGCCTTTCGGGCTTTCCAATGCTCCCGCTGTGTTCCAGCACTTCATGAACGACATTTTTAGGGACTATCTAGATCACTTTGTCATCATTTACCTGGACGACATTCTGATTTACTCCTCCACACGACAGGCGCATGAATCTCATGTGCGAGCAGTACTGCATCGGCTACGGGAACATCATCTGTACGCCAAACTAGAGAAGTGCGCTTTCGACCTGGAGACCGTGGAATTCCTGGGACATTGGATATCCCCCAAAGGCGTGAGCATGGATTCTGCAAAAGTGGCAGCAGTGGTCTCATGGCAGGCGCCAAGGACCGTGAAAGAGGTGCAACGGTTTTTGGGTTTCGCCAACTACTATCGCCGCTTCATCCCGAACTTTGCTCAGATTACTGCACCCCTGACCGACTTATTGCGTTCACGCAAAACATTTCAGTGGGGATCTGCGGCGCAGCAAGCCTTTCAAAAATTGAAAGGACAGTTCATATCGGACCCCATTCTGCAATATCCTGATCCACAGACTCCTTTTGTGGTCGAGACCGATGCCTCAGATGTGGCCATTGGGGCGGTGTTGCTGCAGCCCACTGCTGACGGGGGATTCTCGTTACCCTGTGCCTTTTACTCCCGCAAGCTCAACTCCGCTGAACGTAGCTACACTATTTGGGAGAAAGAGCTATTGGCGATCAAAGCAGCTTTTGAGGCTTGGCGACATCTGTTGGAAGGGGCCCGTCATCCCATAGTGGTTCTCACCGACCATCGGAATCTGGAATTCCTACAGACCGCTCGGAAGCTTAATCAGCGAATAATCCGGTGGGCCTTGTTTTTCTCTCGCTTCCATTTTATTATTAAGTATATTCCTCGTTCCCAGAACCGGCAGGCAGATGCGCTCTCTCGAAAGCCGGAATATGCTTCTCCTCAGGTGGAGGAGTCCAGCTCGACGGTTCTACGCCCTGAGAATTTTGCGGCAGCGCGGACGATACCCAACCAGTGGGCCCAGCTGCGACAGCAACAGGGCCAAGATTCGTTTGCACGGGCTCGGCAACAGGAGCTTGCAGAGTCTGGGGGAACCGGGTCTTCTCCTTTTTCCGTGGAGGATGGTGTCCTCTACCACCATAACCGTCTTTATGTACCCCCAGGGTCTGTGCGCATGGAGATCCTCCAACAATGCCATGATAGCCGGTCGGCGGGACATTTTGGGCTGTACAAAACTTTGCATCTGGTAACTCGTGAGTTCTGGTGGCCCAGGGTTCATGCGGATGTAGAACATTATGTCGGGTCTAGTACAACTTGCCGCAGGGCGAAACACTCTGCAGGGAACCCCCAGGGCTCTTGCATCCTTTGTCCACACCTTCTGGTCCCTGGAAAGTTATCTCGATGGACTTTATCACAGACCTCCCTCCTTCTAGGGGATGCACTTCCATACTGGTCGTGGTGGATTTGTTTTCCAAAATGAGCCATTTCATACCATGCGTGGGAACCCCCTCAGCGAAGGAGACTGCTCATCTTTTCCTTCAGCATATCTTCAGGTTGCATGGGCTGCCTGAGGGTATAGTCTCGGACCGTGGATCTCAGTTTACTTCACGGTTTTGGCAAAATCTGTTCCGGCTTTTGGAAGTCAAACTCCATCTCTCTACAGCATACCACCCTCAGTCCGATGGCCAGACGGAGCGAACAAATGCGACATTGGAGCAGTACCTCCGCTGTTACGTAAATTTTCAACAGGATAACTGGGGGGACTTGTTGGCTCAGGCTGAGTTTGCTTATAATAACTCTGTTCATTCTTCCACGCAACAGACACCCTTCTTTGCCAATTATGGTTACCACCCACAATTTTTTCCAGCTCCAACGATCTCCTCTCCTATCCCTGCCACAGATCACTTGACTAAGGAACTTCAGGCCATACACTCCATTATCCGGGAGCAGTTAGACCTGGCTAAACAAGCTTATAAATCGGATGCGGACATCAAACGACAGCCAGACCCCGGGTTGAAAGTTGGGGATCAAGTGTGGCTGTCAACCAGACATCTACCAGCGTCGCAACCCTGCCGGAAATTGGCTGCCTGCTTTGTAGGACCTTTCCGGATCACGGCGCAGATCAATCCAGTGACTTTTCGCTTGCAGCTCCCTCCGTCATGGCGTATCCACCCCGTGTTTCACTGATCACTTTTAGCTCCGGTGCAGCCGACACATCCTCTCCATCCCAAGGCGTTACCCCCTCCACCTCCGGTGTTAGTGAACGAGGAAGAGGAGTACGAGGTGGCAGATATCCTAGACTCCCGGGTTCATCAAGGACGCCTGCAGTATCTGGTGGACTGGCTGGGTTACGGTCCTGAGGAGCGGGCCTGGGAAGATGCCTCTCATGTCCATGCTTCAGTTTTGGTTTGCCGCTTCCATCATCGGTTTCCCGGGAAGCCGAAACCCGGCGGTCCCTCGAGAGGGGCGCCTGGGGAGGGGAATAATGTCATGAAGCAATCTGAAGAATCTTCCTCTGAGGAGGAAGAAGTGGCAGAGACTGCAGCTTTACCCATTCCCCAGGACTTACCGGAGGAGGAGGAACAGCAGGGAGATTCCTCTGAAGAGCCCCAGGAAAGCCACCCTCTCCCACCCCGTTTCTAATGAGGAAGACTCGGGGCCTGAAGGAGTTTGTCCAGTAACTCCCCAGCAAAGGCGGCAGCTCAAACGGGCGGAGAAAGCTAAACCCACAAGGCGAAGCATGAGACTGAGAAAACAGAGCACAGCTGATGCAAGCCTTAAGTAAGATAACGAAGGAATTGCACGCAGCTGTGAACAGGCTCAAGCAACTATAAAGGAGAAAGAAGTCAGAAGCTAAGATCCGTTGAGAACAACCGTCGTCTTCGGCTGTTGACACCCGGCATACTCCTGAATCGGAACCTGTGGACTGAACAACCGGCTTGACTATTTTGGCTCTGGACTTTGGACTGCTCTAATACTTGGTTTGACCCTCGGCTTGACATTCGGACGGACTGAACTTTTGGCGTGACCTTGGCTATTGGTAATTGGATTTTGGAATTGCAAATAAACCCTTTAAACCGTTAAAGGCCTGGCATTTTTCCCAGACATTCTTAGATAAGGGAGTTGGCAGGCTTCCTATACTAAGAGTCATAAATACGACACAGCGGCGGTGGAGGACCCAGCGGCGGCGGACCCGGCCGCCCCAGCAGGTAAGTGCCCCGCGCCCCGCGCCTTGCGCTCCTTACCTGCAGGGGCGTCCGCTTCCCTCCAGTGCTCGAATCTACTGAGAAACAGGCTTCGCGGCCTGTCTCTCAGTATCGCGCCAGGTGATGACGTTATTACTCGGTGCGCTACTGAGGGACAGGCCGCGAAGCCTGTTTCTCAGTAGATTCGAGCACCGGAGGGAAGCGGACGCCCCTGCGGGTAAGGAGCGTGAGGCGCAACGGAGGGCACTTACCTGCTGGGGCGGCCGCTTCCCGGGCTCCGCCACCGCCACCGCCGCCGGGTCTACCGCCACTCCTCGCTTGCTGCCACCGCCGCGTGACCCCCCGCCCCCCTGGTTTGCCCCCACCGCCCCCCGGTTGGGCCGGTTCGCCCCAGGTTTCCCGGTTAGGACAGGGAAACCCCGAGCCATCTGGTCACCCTAGTTAAAGTATAGGGTAGTATAGAAATGAAATGAATGAAAGAACGAAACAAGATTTTCTGAGGAGCATTTCCTGACAGGGTGGGGAATAGAGTCCACACAGTTGCCCAGACCCAGAGAAAAACTGCATATCTTACACCTTATGCCAAGGGTGGGCAGAAGATAGATCTCCAGATGCTAGCATGGCCAATAGTCAGGAATGCTAGGAGTTGAAGTCCAAAACACTTTCTGCCCACTCCTGACTTATGCAACCCAATTTATCCACATCTACTTTAAAGTTGCACTGAGTTTAATGGAGCTTACTCCCATGTTAAGTGAGAAAATCAGAACAGTCCTGATAGATCAGACCAGGGTCTATCTAGTCCAGAACTCTGTTCACACAGTGACCAACCAGCTGTTAACCAGGGACCTACAAGCAGGACACAGATGCAACAGCACCCTCCACCCATGTTCCCCAACAACTGGTGTAAGTAGACATACTGCCTCTGAGACTGGAGCATAGAGCCATCAGGACTAGTAGCCATTGATACCCTTCTCCTCCAGGAATTTATCCAACCCTCTTTTCACGACATCCAAATTGGTGGCCATCACTACATCTTGTGGTAGCGAACTCCATAGTTTAACTCTGCGCTGTCTGAAGAAGTCCTTCCTTTCATCTGTCCTGAATCGTCCCTCAATCAGCTTCATGGGATGATCCCACTGGGTTCTAGTATTTTGAGAGAGGGAGAAAAATGTCTCCCTATCCACATTCTCTGCACTAGCCATGATTTTATAGATTTCTATCATGTCTCCCCTTAGCCTCCTTTTTGTAAGCTAAACTATTCCAGCTTTGTAACCTTCCCTCATAGGGGAGATGCTCCAGCCCCTAGATCATCTGAGTTGCCTTTACAATCAGCGATGTTAAACGTTGCACCCAAGGGGACATTCTGCAGGGTGTAGCTTCTCCTTTCATCACAGAAGTGTGATAAGAAAAGCTATACATGGCTGAATTCTTGCTTCCGTCCAGCTACGTTTAAGAATGAGTAAAACAAAACAAAAAAACCTCACCCATATCTGGCATCACGTTAAAATCAGAGCGTTGAAGGCTCACGGCACTGTCACACCAAACGCCTCTAAACTTTGCCAAGGTGAGATTTTCCACACGCTTAAATTGGGCCTAAAGTTGTGGGAACCTCCCGAGGGTCCGGATCTTGTAAAGCTACAAAATCCGCAGAGCAGGGAAGTGACAGAAGGAAAATATGCCTTTCGCCTCTGTGGAAACTTGTTTCCCAATTGCTCCTGCAGCCACACCCACCCAGCTGTTGCTGCTGCTCCCGTTGCAATCGCTGAAATTACAATCTGGCTGGAAGAAGGGGGGAGTCCTCCCCCCTCCCCCCCGGAAGAATTAATCCCCTTGATCTCTCCTAACAGGTGCTCCATGGCAGCAGCATTAGTGACGGGAAAAGATCGCTTTTTCTCCTGCTCTTCCCCAATCCCTGAAGGCCAACTTGCTCCAGTTGATAATTGAATGTGTGGGTCAGTGCCAGGTTAAATCCACTTCAAAGAACATTACAGCTGCAGCGTCTGAACGGAAGCATCTGGGATTTGGCTCAGGAGTGATGGGAGCTCGGAGGATGAGTACGCACAAGCGGAGGCTCAGCCCCAGCACCTATTTTCAACAGCGTGGAAAACATGAAAACAGGGGCTGTCTAAACGCTCAGAAAGCCCAGGGGTGGGTGCGTGGTGGCGCAGCGTCGATTATACATCGCAGCAATCGCGCACCCACCCCAGGGCTTTTAGCCAAAGCTGCGGGGAGAAAAAGTTGGGGACTTAACCCTACTTTTTTCTCTGGAGTGAGGCAAGGATGCGCAAAACACGTCAAGACAGCCCTTAAGCCTCACTCTGGAATTGCAGCGAAAGCATGAGGTTTCTGGTGCCGGTCACATCCTCTGTCCTCTGCCTGGGCGTACGGCAACCAATCAGGCGGATGGCCAACCCTGATTGGTTGCAGTATGCCTGGGCAGAGGACAGGGGATGTGACTGGTGCCAGAAAGCCCACGCTTTCGCTGCAGCATCAAGATTAGCTGTCGCTGCCCCGCAGCAGTGAAAGCGCGGGTTTTGGATCATAGCGGCAGGAACCCACCACCATAAAAACAGCCCCCAAGTTAAAGAGGATGAGCAGGGCTATAGGGACCGCTGAAGGGTCTCAAAAGAGCCTTGCTGGATCAGACTGCTGTACACGCTCTTTATTATTTACCTGCTTCATGGAAATTAACAAATGGTCAGAGTAAATGGATTCTCTGCATCCTTGTGACAATTAGAAGACTGATTTACAACACTGGAAGGATAAACACCTCCTATAATGGAATGGATTGAGGGATTCCGAACGCTTTCAACATTTGAATGGGTGGCAAATACACATCACCTTCAAATAGATACTTATTTGGATATCTCATCTGCTTTTGATGAAGTTATATATAACTGATAGCTATTTTCATATAAATGCATTTCAGATGTATTTGTTGCTATGGATATATAAAAAATTGAGCATGTATTTTGTTTTAAAAAGCTCAACAAAAAAGAAAGGAAATATTTATATATAAAAGAAAGAGCATGGATATGATAACCTTCCTATTTGTTTCCAAGAGCTGGTACTTCAAGGTAGACTTGTGTTTGAATAGGGAGACTCTGCTTAGCTAGTTACTGCTGATAGGCCTATACAGACACACACACACACACACAGACTTTCTCTGATCCAAGGATGGGGAACCCTCCAGAATTTGTCCCATCATCCCCAGCCATCATGATCAGCTGTTAGTACTGGTGTGAGTTGTAGTCCAATAACACTTGGAGGTCTTCACTACACCCAGGAGTAACCACAGCCTGGTCCTCCACACATCTAAGAATAGGCAATGCGGGTTCAAGCACGCTTGAGCCCCAGTACCTATCCTTGCAGGAGTTAACCACTTCCCTCCTGAGCAGCCATCTTTCACAGCTTTTCTCTTACATCAGTGTGGTCCCCTAGTTCCTCCCTCCGGGGTGGTGGTGTCATTGCTATTTATAATACGTTATGCTAAACCGGATGCTTTGCAAGAGGAAACTCATCCAGATTGGACCGCCCCAAACTTCCCCTGCAAGCCATCAGGGGACTTTTCTACAGGCAGGAGACTTCCTCCCTATTTCTGTGGCTGTGAACAGAGCAGAGCAGGGCTCTCTCTCTCTCATCAGTCACCTTATCAGCCCCAGCCTCACTCAGGGGCTCTTCATGGGGAGGGCAGGCCAGTCGGAACATCAAACGGAAAGTGGGGTTTTTTTAACATGCGGGATGGAAGCCGGAAGCTTCCTCTCCCCCGGCCTTCTTTCCGGCCTAAGGGCCGGCTGATATGTAACCCAGTGTTACCAGGACAGGAGCCCTCAGCCTGAAAAGAAAGAGCCTCAAGACTAGAAGAAGACCTTTGCTAGTCTCAAGGCAAAGAGCTGTTCAGATGCTATGGCTCCCGTGGATGGCACCAGTGGGTACAGGCATGGGCATATCCTTACCCATTGCATCAGTCCACATGGGCTGCTGTAACATGAACGTTAGGGGTGGGCAACTTCAAAGAATCATAATATCATAGAATAAGAGAGTTGGAAGGGGCCCATGAGGCCATCGAGCCCAACCCCCTGCTCCATGCAGGAATCCACCTTTGAGCATCCCTGACAGATGCCTGTCCAGCTGCCTCTTGAATGCCTCTAGTGTGGGAAAGCCCACCACCTCCCTAGGTCATGGGTTCCATGGTTATACTGCTCTAACAGTCAGGAAGTTTTTCCTGATGTCCAGCCGGAATCTGGTTTCCTGTAACTTGAGGATAAAGTAAGTTTAGAAAGGGAGCTCAGCTTCAAAACAGTTTATGAAATCCAGAAGTCAGTTTCAGGCACCCACAGACACCCCCTATTTGCTCACAGATTGCCGGGGATGATGAAATGTGGAGTCAGAGAATGACATGGCCACAAGCGGGTGTGAACTGCACTGGATGTCATCAACACTAGGTGCCCCGACCAATGTTTCCCACGCAGCAGCACCTCCATCTAGCAAAGTGTCCGGACCAGTAGTGGTTCTCTCAGGGGAAGCCATCTGGAACTCACAAGACAAATGAGCAACAACAGTGTGTGCCCCTCACATCGAAAACAGAACAAGCAGGTGGTGTTCAAAATGCTTTGTCATCTGTATTGCACGGCTTACAACACGGGTGGGGAACTTCAGACCCATGGCTCAGATCTGGCCCTCCAGGGTTCCCGAAATGGCCATGCTCCCTTCCCGTGACCCAACCCCTTTGTCGTGACTGCCGAACCTCCCCCGATTGCCGGTGGTTTCGCGGCTTTTGCAGTTTTCCCCACAACAGAGGGTTAAAAAAAGACAAATATAGCTTGGAAAGAAGCTAAATTCATCTCCTTTCAGCCTCTCTCACAGTTTAGGGGTTACATGTGGAAAGTGGCTACCAGCCACCCCAAATTTTTCTATCCCTCGACTTGTCTATTTTCCACAAGCAAATTTCCCTTACACAATAGTTGTTTGTTTGTTTGTTTGTTTTGAAAGTTTCCTTCAGTAATATGTGCAATTTTATAGGCACTTTTTCTTTTTTTTTTTTTTTAATTAATAATTTTATTAATTTCAACATAATAACAACATAAAATACATACATAATCCTCGACTATTCCCCCCGTGCACCCCAACCCCATGAGACCACTTCTTAATCATTCTTCTATCCAAAATTTTATCGACTCTTTTGAAGGTTTTTGTCCCTTCCCCGATCTTAATACATATTCCAAAAGGGGACTCCATATTTCCCTAAAATCATTTTTACTGGACATACCCTTCTTTAACTTCATTTTACAAGTCAGCATATCATTCAAAGCCATATTCCATATTTCTTTATACCATTCTTCTATTGTATAGCTTCCTTGTCCTTTCCAATTTTTTGCAATCATTAATCTAACAGGTGTCAGGAGGTTGTTTATCAATTCTCTCTTATTTTTATCATCTTCCCCTCTATCCCATATTGCTAGTAGAGCAAGCTTCGGGTTTAATTCCACTTTACTTCCAATTATTTCACTTATTTCTTTAAATACCCTTTCCCAAAATTTTTGTACATATTCACAGCTCCACCACATATTTCTTTAGAGAACTGCATCACAGTATCTGGAAAAGTGTGAATACCAAAGGACAACTGCATCCCGGTTTGCAAAATGTAAACACCGGTTTCTCAAAGTGAAAAATGGAGCAAAATTCTCCCTCATCCCTAGCCAAGGCACGAAGAATATCCCAGCAGCACTGAATGCATTTGTTATATTTTTGCTTGGTTTGGGGGGGGGGGGCAACCTAGTAAGCCCACTGTTTCATGGATGTCACCCACGATCAGTTCGTGGCAGTTCCCCTTCCTCTTTTTTCTTAGCTGATCACAGGAGAGAGGGAAACGGCATTGTGTGGCAATCTGGCATCCCTGCGCGGTCTTCACAGAAGCATTTAGAGAGAAACGCCAGCCCCTTGCCTCCGCTGCTTGGCTGGAAAATCCGGCAGGGCAAAATGATTGGGGCTCCCTCCTCCACTTCCTAGAATTATAATCTGTTTTGGAAGGTGGAGGGAGAGGAAGAGGAAATTCTCGAACAGAGAGCAAATTTCTCTAGTCTTTCTCCCAACATCTTCCCCCACCCCGATCCATCTATCCATCTCCCTCAAGCCTGAAAGGTCTTCATGACTAGTCCTGACTTGGCTTGTTTACGTGGAAGGCAGACAGAGAACTAACCCAACACTTCAGGAAGCGGTAGGCATGAGTAAGCCAAAGGTATTTCTGAAGAACTGAGTCAGGATTGAGCTGGAATGTCTGCATCAGAGGCTGGGGAGGGTTGTGACGTCGGCAGCAGGAATGGGAAAAAAGTAATATCAAAGCTTAACCTACATGCAGCAGCAATGAGCATCTTTCTGATGCTAAAGATTTTTTTAAAAAAAACAGTAGGAAAAGGAGATGCCATTGCTCTGGATAAATTCCAGTAAAGGGCAAGCACTGGAATATTGTGGTTGGACAGAGGAGATGGGGATGGAAAACCCCACTCAACTGATGAGCAAGTTCCACGCTCTCATCCCCGGTTTTGCACCTGTAAAATGGGGAAACTAATTTGGGCTCCTCTAAATGAGCGATTTATTGCACGCTTGAGATTGGCCACTCCCAGACATTTGTGGGCCCATTACATGATGCCGTCAATGACCAGGCCATCTCCCACGCTATCCCCTGGAAACCCCACTATTAAAAGAGCCACAGGTAATGTGGTAATATCCAGAAAAAAGTAGGCTCTCCAGTGTGTTACTCTGGCACCACTCGATGGCGCTGTCTCGATGTAGTGAACGGAGCATGCGGAATGGGGAAGTATTCAATTCAAATTATGTGGTCGCCCCTCTCTGCCCATGTAATGCAGCCCATAACAATCATGCAAAAGAAGCAGGAAGCACAAAGCCCCGGGAAGGCAACATGATTTGCCCTTCATGTAGAGGTGCTTTTTATGTTGAAGGAAAAATTAAACATGGGCTGTAAGAGCTTTTGTGCATAAGGAGACGCTTTGCCTAGTGTCTGCCGCCATGGCCACATTTGCACAAAATGCCAAGCCAGAATTCTTCAGAATCCTAGCTTATTGTTCAGGAGCAAACCTGCCAGTTTATACTGCCTGGTTACTCCCACTAGACTCCTCCTGCAAGCAGGAGGGGCTAAGCAACCCAGGACTTGCCAGTCTAACCTTCCTTGCCATACTGTTTTCTATGTACATGGAAGCGCTGGTATAGACCAACCTTAAATGAGCGGTCCCCACCACATCCTGCGGCAGGGAGTTCCAGATATGCAAACATGTATTTGCTTTTGGCCACTTGAACTTGCCAAATCCACTTGAATGGGTGAGCACAGGTTTATGACTGGGGGGATGGCTGTCTTCACAGTGCCGAATTGTCACCACTCCACTGCCAAACTCCACGGTATCGCTGCTGCGAAGTGGCGCCAACTTATTTATACAGAGGGAAGCAGTGCAGGTTTTCTGGCAGTCATTAGGCTCACCGGATCCACCCCTTCCCCCTCCTGCAGCTTCTGGTGACCAATAAGAGGTGGCCTTCCCCACCCCCAGGAATGCCCCCCCCCCCAAACACAGAACCCAAGCAAGGACAGACAGGGAAGAGCCGTGCCAACCTCACTCAGGCAGGAAAAGTCGGGGTAAGTCTGTGACTTTTCTGTTGTTGGTCTTCAGCTCTTTGCCCTGGGGTGGCTCCAACACAGTGCCAATTTGGAGCCACCCTGGGCTTCCAGAGCGTACATACAGCCCCAGAGAGAGAGGGTGTTCCAGATGAAGCTTTCTTGTGCAATTGCCCTGTCTCCTTTTGGGGGGTTCCAGGCAGCTTGCCCTTTGTAAGCCCCCATCTTTTCCCACTGTTTCTTCCATCTTTATTCTTTCCACAGGAAATCCACTAAGGAGGGGGAAATTGAGTAGCTGAACAACATCTTTTGATAGGTAGCGCTACAAGACCCTCCGCCTGGAAGCACCTTCTGTAATGGACACCAGGAAAAACGTCCTGACTGTTAAAGCGGTACGACAATGGAACCCATGACCAAGGGAAGTTGTGGGCTCTCCCACACTAGAGGCTTTCAAGAGGCATCTGGACAACCATCTGTCAGGAATGCTTTAAGGTGGATTCCTGCATTGAGCACAGGGTTGGACTAGATGGTCTTATAGGCCCCTCCTAACTCTACTATTCTATGGTTCTATGATAATAAGAAAGTAGGAAGCTGCCGTATACAGAGCTTTGGTGCATCCAGCCCAATCCTGTTGACACGGACTGGCAGCCAAGGAGTTTTTCCTGCCCTACCTGGAGATTAAACCCAGGTCACTGTACAAATCCTATGTATCATTCTGTAAGCCAGTACACAGGAAAACCAGCTGATTTCCCCTCCTTGAAGCGGTTCATTCTTAAAGGATCTCTGAAACTCACTGTAAACCGGCTAAACAGCATTTCAGAACTTTCCTCCTTCCGAAAGTGTCACCTTTCTATTCCTGTCATCGCAACTCCTACTTGCAGGAACAGCTTTTACGTTCCAAAATGAGAACTCTGTGGAATCATTTATTTTTAATAAGTCACATGCAGAACTTTGCTCCAAGCAGGTCAGGAAATTTAACTTTATATATATATATATATATATATATATATATATATATATCTCAAAGCGAAAAAGAAAAAGGAAAAAGATGCAGCCACGGCAACGAGGCAGTCATGTGATCCCTCGAGAAACGTGGTGGGTTCATGGAGAACAGTCTTAAAAGGGAAATACGCTTTTCAGCCCCTCCACCTGGGGTTATTCATTCTCTGGAACTGGCCCCAGACATTTCAGCCACGTGGGGCAAAAAATCAAAATGGCGCCTCTCTTTCCAGAAATCCACACAGGGCCTAACCCAGTGGTCCATTTTCCTGAAGAAGCCCCACTGAAATGACGGCAGGCGAACACCTCGCCGTGGTCTGTGCCTCACATGGGCACATCTGCCACGCGGCTCTTCACAGTGCCCAAATCTGTCCCTCTAGGTTGCCACCTCACTTAACCTCATGGTTAGGCTTGTGTGAGCTGCTGGCAGGAGGAATTGGAGACTCCCGGCCTGTTCAGAAGACACCTTGAACCACAGCTTTAACCATGGTGAATAAGGCTTTTTGCCTAATTCACCGTGGTTAAAGCCGTGGTTTAAAGTGTCTTCTGAACAGGACCACCATTTGCCATCAGGGTGTGGCTATTTCCATCTGCCTTGCCATTTCCCCAGCACGAGGGGGCTGTAATCACGGTGCTGAGTTGGCACCGCCTTCCCCCCAAACCTCACGGTTTCCCTTACCCGAGGTGGTGTCAGGTAATCCTGATACCAAGGAGAGAGAGCAGGGTTTCTGGCAGTCATCCGGGGACCGGACCTGCCCCCCGCCCTCTTCCTGGTTTCCGGCGACCAATCGGCAATTGCCTTCCACTAGGACTGCCCCCCTCCCCGGATCGGCCCTGGAGTGAGGTCAGATGGCAGAAGAGTCATACTGACCTTGCCCCCAGCAAAAAAGTCGGGGTAAGTCCCCGACTTTTTCTAAGCGCAGCTTCGCAGGAAAGCCCCGTGGTAGCTGCGTATCTGTGGCTGTGTCATGTAATTGACGCAGCGCTGATTCGCAGCCACTGCGGAGCTTTGGCTGTGTATAGACAGCCCCTAGGGTGCCTTCATAAGGAAGCGCCTGCTACTTTTGAGGTGTGTGCAGGGGTGTGACCTGAGATCCCAATGAGAGGAAGGTCTCTCACTGGGCAGAGTGATTGAAGTGCTGTGTGTTTTTCATTCCCTTTTTGGCTGTGAGTGCGATATAGGGGAGATCTCTTATTGTTAGGTCTTTTAACATGAACTGCTTAGTTAATTATATGCGATTATATATTATTATTGGTACTGGATACTGTTAGCTAGCCTACTGGTGCTTATTTACATTTTCTTTTCATTATAAATGAACTGCAATTGAGTTAATGCCATATTATAATAATGGTGAATGTGTTGGTGTGTTTTGTGAACCCTTTTGAACACAAAGTATAACTATGACCATGTGTACTTCTACGATACCATCAATGAAACTGGCTGAATGCCCTAATACAGTGCCATGAATATACTAGGCTAAGCAAAACAACAAGGTTAAAAAAAAAACCAAATTCTGCACCAAGGAAACAGAGAGCAAAATTCTGTGGCCCAAATGTGCAGGGTCCATGTTGCATAATCTAGTTCTCTTCCTAGCTATGGAGAGGAAGAAAAAACTAATTACACACACACACTACATCCATGACCACTGTAAGTCCTGATTAACCTTCCCCCTCCCTCTTTAGAGACATCATCAGGCATCGCCTTCCTGTTCTCAAACATATCTTTGCAGTCGTAAGTGCTAGAAACATGTCTTCTTCTTTTTCTGGATCCTACAAGTGCTACTCAGCTCTTTACTCATGCAGTGCAGTTGCAGATACACAAGGCACAAACAGCTTTGCTCAATTATAGCTGGAGATATCTGGGGATTACTCAGAGGAAAGGTAACCATGGCACAGAGCTGTTCTATGCATCCTGCAAATGAGGAGACGAAATTCCAAACTGTACCACTTTAAAATGCAAGTACAAGGTGTCCCATTTTTTGGAATGCCCCCCCTCCACATTTGAAAACAAACAAACAAACAAACAAACAAACAAACCAGCAAACAAAAATGCACTTCTTCAATGAAGCAAACTAGTACATCAGGAAGCAAATTACACTGAGGCTTTGTTCGCACAACACACTAACCCACCCAGTGTGGGATGGATTCAGTGCAGGAATCCATTCTTGTTAACACTGCAGTGTGGGTTATTAATCACTCTTGCACAACCCAACAACAAGCCATGGATTCTCAAGATGGCTTGTGTGAGAAAAAATAAACTACACTGCATTGTTAACAAGCCATCCTGCAAAAAACGCGCTGCATTCAGACAACACAATAACACACTCTGCGGAAAACGGACTGCGTCCAAACAACACGCAGTAAATCTGTATACACTAGTTGCTGGGGAACATGGGTGGGAGGGTGTTGTTGCACTCGTGTCCTGCTTGTGGATCCCTGGTCTACAGCTAGTTGGCCACTGTGTGGCCAGAGTGCTGGATAGATGGACCCTTGGTCTGATCCAGCATCAGGGCTCTTCTGATGTTCTTAACACATTAACCCTCCTTGCAAAACACGCACTGTGTTCAAATAACATGATAACCCACCCTGCAGAAAACATGCCACATTCAGAAAACACGATACCCCATGGTGAGTTACTGCGTTGTGTAAACCCAGCTGATGTTTTCCTTTTCAATTTCCTAATTTACTATATACAGGAAGATTTTGAGATGTGGCAGCATTCAAAAATAAGAACACATACCCCTCAACACAAACTGAAGTGGTGCAGGCCTTATTCTACCTAACTGTAGCACCTCATAGAATCATAGAATAGCAGAGTTGGAAGGGACCTATAAGGCCATTGAGTCCAACCCCCTGCTCAATGCAGGAACCGTTCTGCATAACGCAGCTCTGAAATTCTACCACCACTAAAGTCAAAATTGCAACACAGGATCTGGATGAATGAAAAGTTAACTAGTATAGTATTATGCCCACAGTTTATTAGCAGAAATGGAGTCAAGAATGCCTGGGTCAGGTAACCATTACCGATCCGCACAGCGCTGCTCATGCAAGAAGAATCCAGTCTACATTAAATCAGGATCAAGATCTCCTAAGAATGAGGATTCAGGGTCCTGGTCCATGAAAGGTTGGGGTGGGGGTTGACTAATGTGTTTTATGCATGCAGATTCATCTGCATGGGAAGACTGTCCTTCCAGCTTACTTGAATTTACAGCCATGAGAAGTGGGGATCCCAATAAACCAGTCACAAAATCAGAAAAGGAACAGGTCTATTCTACTCTGAGAACCATATGGTTAGGCTGACCATAGGAAAAGGAGGTCAGGGCTCATGTAACTTTAATAGTTGTAGAGAAAAGGGAATTTCAGCCTGTGTCATTTGTATGCAATTAGTTCCTGGTGAAATTGCCTCTTCAACACAACAGTTAAAGTTGCAGGCACTATACTAGAGTGACCATATACAAAAGAAGGCAGGGCCCCTGCAACTTTAACTGTTGTAATGAAGAGGGAATTTCACCAGGAACTAATTGCATACAAATGACACTGGCTGAAATTCCCTTTTCTCTACAACTGTTAAAGTTACATGATCCCTGTCCTCCTTTTGATATGGTCAGCCTACATATGGTTCCAAGTCACCAAAATTAAAAAAGCAAAGAAAAAGCCCTAGCATCTGACCTATGAGAACAGCCAAACCCCAATGACATATTCAGCTGCACATTCTCTCTGTCTCTTGCCTCCAAAAACAACAAACATCTGGAACCTGTTAGCGGCTGATCTGGGTTTGCTTAACGGTGGCACCGTTCAAAGACAATTGAGACCTGCAGGCAGAGAGTTGGAAGAGCTGCCAAAGGTACAATGTGGATCAGGCTCACCCAAAAGATAAGAAGAAGAAAAAGGCCCAGCATCATATTGAAGCAGCAAGCAAGACAAGGGCTATGCTAGAAGAGCCTTTCCCACTGTACAGATATGCTAGACTTACAACTCCCATCGCCCCCAAACAACATGGCCCATAGCTGGAGTGATAAGAATTGTAGTCCAACACATTTATTTATTTGTTTACAATATTTATATACCACTCCCCATCCAAATATTTTGGAATGGCAAACAACAAATATAATAAAAGCATAAAACACCACATTAAAAAAACAATTTGTTTTTGTTTTGTTGTTCCCTGCCTCCGGATCGAGGCAGGGAACAACATCAATGCAGACAATATAAAATACATATAAAACTGATTAAAAGCATATAAAATTAATACATTATTAAAATCAACCAAGTTTTAAAATTCAACTGGGTATGCCTGCTGGAAGAGATCAGTCTTTATAGCTCTCTTAAATTCTAGAAGACTGGTAAGTTGGTGGATCTTTCCCGGAAGATCTTTCCACAGTCTGGGAGTGGCAGAAGAGAAGGTCCTCTGGATAACGGTTTATCAGAACTAAGTTCTGATAAAACCCCAGTACTGGTAAAAAATGAAGCTGGTCAGTCAAGGAAAGCTTCCTGGAAAAACAATGTTTTCAGGAAGCACCGAAAACAGTACAAATTTGGGCCCTACCTGACTTCCAAAGGCAAGGAATTTCATAGGAAGGGGGCCACCATGCTGAAGGATCTTCTCCTGGTAGACTCCAATTGGGCCATAGGTCCATGTGGTACCACCAGAACCATGCCCTCTGAAGACCTCAGTGACCAGGCAGGTTGATAAAGGAAAAGGCTCTCTTTCTCTCAGGTATCCTGGTCCCAAGAACCTTAAACCTGGCCTGGTACCAAATAGGCAGCCAGTGCAGTTCCTTCAGCAAAGGAGTTAACATGCTGGAAAGGGGGTAGCTAGTGCAGAACGCAGTTACATGCTGCATTCTGCACTAGCTCCAGCTTCCGAAGCAACTTTAAGGGCAACCCCACATAGAGTACATTGCAGTAATCCAGCGTTGAGGTTACTAATGCCTGTACCACTGTGGCCAAGCTATCCCTGTCCAGCAGAAGCCGTCGGCGAGCCAACCAAAGCCGGTAAAAGGCACTCCGAGCCGCCATGGCCACTAGGGCCTCCAGTGACAGCGATGGATCTAGGTGTACCCCCAAACTACGCACCTGATCTTTCCGAGGGAGTGCAACCCCACCCAGAACAGGAAACCTATCTGGGGGCAGGGGCAGTTTGGAACAGCTTCTCTAAAAGAAATAGGAGATGAAATGGCCTGGGTGGAAAAATCCAAAAAGAGGGAATTCAAGAGTCAACTGATAGTCCGCTTGTCTGTGATGCTGGCATACAGCAGGAAAGTAACGGGGTCAATGGCAGTCAATGGCGAGTGACAGATTTGGCCGGTGGCTACCAACTAAAGCTGCCAGAAACACCCAGCAGCAGCTGAACATGACAGACGTCATGTGTCTGAATTACTCATCACTGCATGGATCGCACCAATTCCTTGGAGAACCATGTCGAAGACTCCCTGATTTAAGTACCCTCCAAACAGCCTCAGCTCGGGTTTCCCCTTTCTGCTTTAGTACTCAAGCGCTGAGCCAGAACCACCTGTGCAAACACACCACTTTGGAACTCCCAGATTTGTTTTCATTCGGCCTGCCTTCAAACGGCGAAAAGGGCCCGATGCGACAGTTACACGCGGCATGCTGTTTCCTCCCTGTCTGGTGGGGAAAAGCCACGCCGTTTTTTCTACCCTCCTAACCCGAATCAGCTGGTGGCGACTTCACAGTTGGCGAAAGAGAAATAAAACTCTTCATAAGAAAGATTTCCTAACAGGCCCAGATTTCCTGAAAGGGACTGCACGTTGGAGGAGAAAGGAGTGAGGAATTTACGCTTTCGTCTTTCTTGAGACAACAAAAATGGCCATTACACACACACAGACTTTGCACAGTTAACCAAATAAGCAAAAAAATTGAAGCCCTGCGGATGGCCAGATCAAGCGACTGCCTGGCCAGACGTACCCTGCAGTCTGGGCTTAATGTGAGCCAAGGCAGGGCCAGCCCAAGGCATTTTGGGTACCCGAGGCAGAGAACGCAAGAGCCCCTCTGCCACCCCCCATACAGGACTGAGCACACTGTTGCCCCTTCTGTGATGTCACAGCAGTTCAGACTTCAAGTAAACACAAGGGCAGCAGGCCCGTTTGTTTAACTCAGGTCTAACCCAGTGGGGAGGTAGGTAGGGTGACCCTATGGAAAGGAGGACAGGGCTCCTGTGTCTTTAACAGTTGTATTAAAAAGGGAATTTCAGCAGGAGCCGTTTATATGCATTCAGCACCTGGTGAAATTCCCTTCTCATCACAACAGATCAAGCTGAAGGAGCCCTGCTCTCTTTTGTATCTGGTTACTCTAGGCAGGGCTCCTGCAGCTTTAATTGCTGTGATGAAGAGGGAATTTCACCAGGTGCTGCATGCATAGAAATGACACCTGCTGAAATTCCCTTTTTTATACAACTGATAAAGATACGGGAGCCCCGTCCTCCTCCTTTTCATATGGTCATCCTAGAGGGAGGAGCAATTTTTAGAGTAAAAGGTGGGGGGGGCGAAGGGGCTTTGCTTGCTAGGGCCTCTCCCTGCCCATGGATTACTTCCACAGAGTCTGTCCTCCACAAATGCTTTTCTTCTCAGCCAAACTCCAGTTCCAGAAGCAAGCTGGGGTCAAAGGCTATGTGGGTGAACGTTCAGTGCCCTTTTACATTAAGAACAGTACATGCTACCCAGGTTATTATTAAAATATATTTATGTAAAATCATTTGTTTTTTTAATCTCAGGTTTCAACCATATGGTCCCTAAGGCAAGTTACAATAATCAGACAGCCAGTGTGGTGTCATGGCTACAGTGTTGGACTGGGACTTTGAGGGTCTGTGTTCGAGTTCCAGCCAGCCACGAAGCTCACTGGGTGAGTTTGGGCCACTCATGACTTGATTCGCATGTAACATTGACAATTCATGGGTTAATTAACCCAGGGTTAGTCAGGAATGCATGGAGTGTGGTAGCCACTTCCAGGTTTCAAAACGACCTAGGAACGGCCCATTCATAGGTTGTTAGTGTTCTATCTGAACCTGGTCACTTTCGGTTGTTTGTGGGTTAAACAACCTAAAGTTAACCTAAAATTGGTTCTGAGATTAAACTCTGGGTTGTTTAATCCAAAAACAACCTGAAGTGTCCAAGTTCGGATGTCACACTAACAACCTATGAACACATGATTTGCCACCGTTACATGCAAACTGGCCTAATGACTCTCAGACTAAGCTACTTCACAGGGTTTTTATGAAGATAAAATGGAAAGAAGGAGGATCATGTACCCCACTTTGGGTTCGCTGGAGGAAAAGGTAGCATATAAATGTAATAATTAAGTAAATAAATCCTTTCAAAACAAGCAATCAATGGCAAAGAATTAAATAAATGAGAAAGAAAACTAAACATAGCAAAAAGGCAGCATTAAAAAAAATCAACAAATTCTAATCAACTGCTGTTAAAAGCATAGACAATAAAACCATTGTCACCTGGGACAGAGAAAGGAAATGCCCTAGGTGCCAAGCAGATAGCTGGGAAAGGGGTGAGGGGGAATTCCATATGCAGGATGTCACAGGAGAAAAGGCCCAGTGCTGTTCCTGCTGTGCTGCTAATAGCCAGGGCTGTTTGGTGTGCATACTCTGCCCTGCCACGCCTCAAATCTCGTGAGACATCCTGGAAGTTGGGTCTCAATGGAAGTCTTGCAAGAGTTGATACTTGACTTCCGGGTTTTTGGCGCTGCATCCCAGGCTGTCTGCTGAGCTGGCTCTGGAGACAGCAAGGGATGGCAGCCACCCCGACTTCTCTGGAGATTTACTCAATAGAATAAATCTCTGTCTGGAGACCTGGTTTTTGGCTCCAGAACTGGATCCGACTGGGTTTTCCCGGGTGGGTTGGTCAGCCTACCCTGTATACAAGACTAGGACAGATCAGGGTTTAAACACTAGGATGGAAAGAGTACTTCCAGGATTCAAGCAGCAGCTAGTTTTTACCCTTACATATAATCTTCTGGGAGTGCAGGATTTAGGTCAGAAACCAGCTGGCAGTTGGAGTAGAATCCAGCCAAGCTATTAATTTGAATATAAGCTTTTATGTGCATGCGTGTTAAATATTCCCACCAACTCCCCCGCCCCGCCTCTCTCCAAATTTAGAAAGCCGGTCAAGAATGTAATTGCAAGGAGATGCTAGACTTTGCAGCAGCCCACAAGGGCACAAGGGGTGGCATTTTCACATCAAAGACATCCCGAGAGGAGTTTAACCCTGTTAACAGCTGGCTGCTAATCTAGATTCCCCCCCCCCTTCCTTGTGGAGATGGGAGGGGAAGGAAGAAGAGAAGGACACAAGGGAGGGAGATTAGACCTGGAATCCTGGGCTAAAACGACTTCTCCATCCATGAGGATAATCATCTCAGGCCAAAGCTGCCGACTTCATGGCAGGCTTTCCCCCTGCGAGCGTTTGAAGAAAGAAAGAAGATGTCCTGGAAGGGGAGGAGGAAGGATGTGACCACAGAAGCATCTTGAAATGGCTGTCCCAAGATGGATAAGTGTGCGACCGCAGCCCAGCAAAGCCCCCTTAAGTTCTTCCTTCTCCTTTTCCCCTTGCCAGAAGTGGGAGAGAATCCAGAGAGCAACCCAGAAAGGCAAGGAGATGTGGAAGGGAATGTTGGTGCTGATTTGGGCTGCATTAATAGAAGCATAGCTTCCAAATCACGTAAGGTACTGGTTCCCCTCTATTCGGCACTGGTTAGGCCTCATCTTTATTGTGTGTAGTTCTGGGCACCACACTTCAAGAAGGATGCAGAAAAGCTAGAGGGGGTTCAGAGGAGGGCAACGAGGATGATCAGGGGTCTGGAAACAAAGCCCTATGAGGAGAGATTGAAAGAACTGGGCATGTTTAGCCTGGAGAAGAGAAGACGGAGGGGAGATGTGATAGCACTCTTCAAATACTTGAAAGGTTGTCACACAGAAGCGGGCCAGGATCTCTTCTCCATCAACCCAGAATGCAGGACGCGGAATAATGGGCTCAAATAACAGAAAGCCAGATTCTAGTTGGACAACAGGAAAAACTTCCTGACTGTTAGAGCAGTATGACAATGGGACCCATGACCTAGGGAGGCCGTGGGCTCTCCCACATTACAGGCATTCAAGAGGCAGCTGGACAACCATCTGCCAGGGATGCTTTAAGGTGGATTCCTGCATTGATCAGGGGGGTGGACTAGATGGCCTTATAGACCCCTTCTAACTCTACTGTTCTATGATTCTATGAGCACTCCCAGTTAGCGTCAACAATACTAAGTGGTGCAGCACTTGCTTTGCATGCAGAAAGCTCCAGGTTCAATCCCTGGCATCTCCAGGCAGGGCTGGAAAATTCCTGCCAGAAATCCCAAAGAGCTACTGCTGCCAGTCAGTGTCAACAAGACTGGTCTAGATGGACCATGGCTTGGCTCAGTAGAAGGCAAGTCATTATCCTTCCAGGGCCATCTGAAGACATTTCAGGAACTAGGGGCAAAATCCCACCGCCACTCCTTTACATATTGGGCACAACTTCTCTTAATTTGTGTGTGTGTGTGTGTGTGTTTGTGTGTGTTTGTGTGTGTAATGTGTTGTGCTAGGATGTTGCACAACAATCTTGCACCCTCAAAGAGCCTCGACAGACGCCTGTATGCAGACCAGTGGGAAGTTCTCCTGCACAAATCGCAATGAAATGAAAGAGGAGCTGCACAGGACCTCCACTGGATTGCGCCCTGTAGGTCAGATTCTTGCCTGTTACGTTATGGATCCATCAGTCACGGTAGCTAAAGAGAACCTCCATATTTAGAGGCACTCTAGCATTGAGTATCAGACATTGAGGACAAGCAACAGGAAAAGGCTGTTGCCTTTCCGCCCTGCTCAAGAGCTGCTCCGAAGCATCGAGCTGGCCACTGCTGGAAATAGGACAATAGATCTGAGAAGGGCTTGGTCACTTTCTTCTTACCTGAAACCCACAATCTGCCCTCTCTTCTTCTTGCCTCATGTCCTGACGGGCTCACCTCTGGCATTGAGGATCCCCAAAGTGTGAGGAAAGCCCCTCTCTCCCCTAAGAAACAGCAGCAGGAAGCTGCTTCCAAACCCAAGTATCTTCGGCTATAAAAAAAAGGGCCCGGGCGGAGTCCGTAATCACTGGGTAAACAAACCCCTCGGCTGGGCAGGAGGTAGGAAAAGGTCGCGGTTTCCTCTGACTTCATCGGCCCAGCAGCTGTTGTACGAGATAGGGGAGTTCTTGAGGAACGAAGGGAAAGGCAGTGTGAAGTCCGGGACGTTGGAGTGGCAGAAAAAGGCCAACTTCTCTGGTTCAGATACGGCCGCTCCCGGAACCATTGGCCGAGGCAGTGGCCGATTTGCAAGTAGGGGGAGGTTGCGGGACCCCTGATCCCAGAAACGTTGGGACTGGCTGCGGTTACTCAGTCAGCGAGGAAGGGCGGAAAAGGCACACTCCCCACAGAGATCTTGGCAGGAAGAGCTGAGCCATAGGCTGGTTGGCACACTGGCACCCCTTGCGGCTCTTCCAAACTGCGAGATTGTTGTGCAACACCCTACCACGACACACTGCATGCACACGAATTAAGGTTATCTGTTACATTTTTACCCTGCACCAAAGAGCTCCCCTATCTCAGCAGTGTGTTTATAGGGGGGGGGGGGGGTGCAGCCCACCCTTAGCCCTGTGCGGATGACTGATGCGGCCCTCGGAGCCAAAAAGGTTATGCACCCCGATGTATAATAAGGAACTCACCCGCATCATGAGGAGCGGATGCTGCTTTGAGGTACTTTCAAGCCCTGCCGTTCACATAAAAGTGCAAGTCCCATAGATTTGTCAAAAAGAACGCTTCTCAAGACTGTCTAAGTCCACAAAAACAGTGTTCCTTGCTCAATGCTTGCAGCTGCGCCAGCACCAGAAAGTGGATCCTATTTCTTCACAGCACAAACTACTGGACAGCCAGAGACAGTACAGGCTGCATTTCCGTGGTAGTCGCCAGCTCTCCTGTACTTTTCATTACAGATGCAGAAGAAATTTGAGACAGACTAAAATGAGTTCAGATTCCAGGAATCCGCTGTGGACTAGCTACTCCAAACTGCACAGAGTCCACGGATTTCCAGATTCATTTATTTTTTTACTTTCCTGAAATGTACACAAATTCATTTGCAGAAAATTACACATGTTTCTGCTAAGACATTTGCCATGCTGTAAAATATACATGGGGAAAAGTCAGATGGAATGTAGGACGACATGCTAAATGTTACATACTAACACAAATTACGCAGATTGCTGTGAATTTTCTTGCGGAATAATTTGTGTATTTGAATCCGTCTGTGAATGCATGCTGGAACAAATGCCACTGCACAATCTATGAAACAAAAATCCACAAAATCTGAACATCCCTAGTTTCAATTTGCTGTGTGTGTGTGTGTGGCTCAGTTCAGACAACATGTTAGTCAATGCAGTGTGAAAACCCCACTCAATGGTTGAGTTTCTAGGGGGCACTCCCTACACAACATGTTCTAACTCTGTCATTATGTGACTGTGGGCTACTGTGGAGTTGATTAAAATCAATCGAGACATTTGATTGACTGTTCCTCCGCCCCCTCTCCTCCCCCGGTCCTCCCGATGGTATCCTATCAGCCATTGCTGTGAAAAAACAATCCCGGCGGCTCTCCTAGAGCGGCACTTGCTCCTTTCACCGCTCTTGCCAGGGAACTCTGTAGCCAGTGGGAAAAGTCAACTCAACACAATGGAAAACTCCACAGAGCCCTCCACACAACATGCCACACAACAGCTGTGCAGGAACTCTCCTCTGCACAGCATGGATATTCTGCATGGAATGTTTTCCAAAAAAACCTCCAGCGTTGCGTGGAATTTTCCTGCCAGACAACACGTTTCTCAACGGTGGTGTAAAAACTCCACCGTGGAGTTTTAAAACCACCGCTGAGAAATGTGTTGTTTGAACTGAGCATCTATCTATCTATCTATCTATCTATCTATCTATCTATACTTTAACACTATTTAGGCATCACTTACATTAATAGAAATTTCTAAGCAACATACAAAGCAAAACAGTAGAAGTTCATAATTAAATACTGTATAATAATACTGAATACAGAAGACAAGATTACCGTCCTGAGAATGCTTGTTGGACAAGTATGCTTTCAGTAGGCACTGAAAACCCAGGAGGGTTGGCGCCTCTCTAATTTATAGTTGTAAGGAGTTCCAGGGCCCTTCAACACCAAAGGCCCGGATTTCCAGCAAGAAGTTCCCTGATGTGCACAGCCACCAAACAGGCAAGCAAGGGGGGGTCAAGCAGTCAGTATTTTACATTTAGTTTTTATGTGATGTGTTTTATACTGTAACCGTGCTGCCACCTTTAGGATAAGGCAGGGTAGACGTCCGACCCAACAAAAAAAAATCCGCATTCTAAGGATGGCGGCTCACCAGCACTTAGCTCCAGAACCTGCTTTGAGCCTCCAAACAGGTTCTGGAGGGACCTGACACCCAAACATGAACCTCAAGTCCCAAGAATAGGAAGTCATAGAATCATAGAGCTGGAAGGGAACTTGGAGATCACCTAGTCCAACTCCCTGCAACATGCAGGTTCTGCAGTGCAGGATGCATCCCTGACAGATGGGCAGGATCGACACTACTGCTTTATAATGGTTTATAACGGTTTTGACAACAGTTCGGGTCCAGGACACATTCCATATACGGTTTTCAAACTGTTTCAAAGGCTCAGTTCAGACAACACGTTTCTCAATGGTGCTCTCTTTTGCATCTGGTTGAGAGGGCAGGGCTCCTGCAGCTTAAATTGTTGTGATGAAGAGGGAATTTCACCAGGTGCTGCATGCATACCAATGGCACCTGCTGAAATTCCTTTTTCAATACAACTGTTAAACATACAGGAGCCCGGTCCTCCTTTCCATAGGGTCACCCTAGCCCCCCCCCCCCACTCCGGGCAAATGCCCAACCATGCCTACCCTGGACGCTAGCCGTGCATGTGAAGCATGGGGAAGGGGGAGGGTGTGTTATGAACGTGGGGCTTTCAGGATGGTGTAGGGGAAACGGGGAACGACTGGCATTGCGAAAACTACATACTCAACCCTTTTCAAAACAGACACATCCACAGTGTGAAAACAGGTAGCATACACGAAATGTGAGCCAAGGCTCACGCCCACTTGGGTCCATAACCATTTTCACTGGTAGGTCTCAATCCTGGGAGCATGAGACAGTAAGGAACAGAGTTCCTCCTGAGCAGGTACAGAATGCAGTTGTCTCAATCGCTAAGCAATCACAGCCCACCTTCCAGACCCCTGGAGTTAGGGCCACATGGTTTTCAGACAAACATGAACCCTAGAACCACTTTAATCCCTAGCAACGGAAATTAAAACAAAAATATTTAAACACTCAAACAGCAACACAGCTGCAAAGTCCAATACAAAATACTCAGAAGAAGGAAGAATCTCCTCAATATATTTCTTGCAATAAGAACCTATAAGCCTCAAACATATTTGGGTAAACAGGGATGAAATGCAGGAAACAAAATAAATACAAATACAAGATATTGCATTTCACGGGGAGTTACATATATGTACCGCCCCTTGTTATAGAGTGTTGACATACTTTCAGAGTCAAAATATCTATAGTTAGGATCAATATATATATATATATATATATATATATATATATTTAAATGGGCTGGAGGAAGATGGTACTCCTATGTTTTGCCCAGCTTTGGAAGAGGGAGGGTTCATTAGGAAAACAATGCAGGGAAAGGCCCTGATCTAAATCACACCCCACCCTCAGGCCAGTATTAATTTAAAAAACAAACAAACCGGGAAATCCTGTTCACGAATAACCGTAAAGTATTAGCATAAGAAGCAAACAATCAATGCCTGGTGCAGTCACAGAAAGGCCAGGAAGTTGCTAAAACAAAGAAGCTTACATCTCAGGAGGACAAAAAGGGAGGATATATTTCATATCCATTTGAAAAGAACTGGGCAACTTTTTGAAATTTGCACCAAGAAACTGATGAAAGGAATTCGTTTTCATTGCTGCCGGCATCCGGGTTGTAAAATCAGGGCCACTAAGAAGTAGTGTACAGGTTGGCGCTTAAGTACCAGTCGTCCTGAAGATGTGGAGACTTTGAGCCTATCTACACTACTGCTTTAAAATGGTTTATAGCCGTTTTAAACCGGTTAATTAACCAGTTTAAAACTGTTATAAACCGTTTTAAAGCAGTAGTGTAGATAGGCTCTGTGAATCAAGAATAAATATTGCTTGGATATGAGTGGTCCAGCCAAAGGAAGCATCGCAGTGACACTTCCCACACCCAGACCCCATGAAAGAAAACTCCATGCCCCTACCTTTGACTTCCCGGCCATCTTTTTTAGGAAGCTGAGGGTCCTACCCAGGGTGGATCCCTCCCTCTGTGGGTGCACCAGCTCCTCGGCCTCCACCGTGGTGGCGTCCAGCTGCCCGCAGCTGCCGGTGCTGAAGCTGAAAGCATGGAAGGAAAGGAAGAGTGAGGAAGGAGGAGGACTGGGAAAACCAAACTCACAGACGTGTACCAGAGCCAAACAATCCCCCTTTTTGTTGTTATTGTTTCAAGGGCAGGAAACAGGGAGGGACCGGCTCCCTTCGCGGCCCCCAGTGACCTCAGAGGGTGGCTGATCCTACTCCCAGCTGGGGAGATGCAGCATAGAAGCATCTCTGTTTGCTTAAGCTCCGCCAGCAATTACCAAAGAGGGGGCTGGAAGTCACTGGGCCAAGGGAAGGATTGTAGGGCTTTGGCGCTTATGACCCCACAGAGTACCGCTCAATTCATGCAGCCCAGCTTGTCTCACAAGACCAAAATGGGGGCAACTGTTTTTTATCATTACAGTTTATTAATTCATCCTGCCTAGGCCAGATGTCTTCATTACTGGTTTTTGTTGTTTTTATGAAATTTGCGCTGTTTTATTACTGTAGGTCTATTTTGTTGCTGTCAACAACTTTGGGAGGCCTGCGGCCCAGAAAGGTGGACTTCTAATATTAAAACTAAATAAGCATGTGGTGGTGTTATTATTAATATTATTATTATCTCTTTTCTTGCTTGTGCCGGTTTTTCTAGACGGACATAAGGGGCTTTGCCAGGTCATGCTGTCTTTTACTGATTCAGGAATTTCATGACTATTGAGCACGTTTTAAGTATGACAGCTTTCTGGATGTTAGTGTGGACGTATTTTGGTAGGCCTAGTTTCTAAAAGATTTCTGTATAGTTTTTTGATGTGATACCAGTGTCTGATGTGACTAACGGAATAACTGTGCCCTTTTCCTGTTGCTATAGTTCTTTAACTCCCATAACCAGTGGTGTATATTTTCCTCTCTTACAGAAAAAACATTCTCTTACGGATTTTCCCCCCCACCTGTTCCACAGCTCAGGACTGGCACCATGGAGTGGTTCCAGGATGGCAAGTCCTAACTCAAGTTAAATCCCTGAATGTGTCCAGGGCGTAGGTATTGCTGAAACAGTGCCCCATGTCCCTTAAATTAATGCAATTAAACTTTATAACATGCCCCAAACTGCAGATAAACTTTGCCATGTGTCCCTGTAGCAAAGAGGACTAAAAGACTGTGAGTGGCGAAGGAAGGAGACCAGCTTTTCCAAAACCAAGGCAAGACAGACTTCCTAAAGCAGACTGGCAATGAAATAGCAAATGAATCCAGCATTCCCACCAGACGGTCCCCTTAATGAAGATGGGAATCGGAGCTGGCAGGGCAATAATGGGGAAGAACAGAGACTTTGCAAAATATGGAGAGAGAGAGAGAGAGAGAGAGAGAGAGAGAGAGAGAGGCTGTAATCCAAACTCAGAGAAAGGAGAGGGGGAGACACAGAGGTGTATGTTTGGAAGTCTTGGGGTTTGTGAGAAAAGCCCCCTGACCTCTCCCTCATCTCTGTCTGGAGCATCTTCTGCAGAGTTTAGGGTGACCATATGGAAAGGAGAACAGGGCTCCTGTATCTTTAACAATTGCATAGAAAAGGGAATTTCAGCAGGTGTCATTTGTATGCATGCAGCACCTGCTGAAATTCCCTCTTCATCCCAGCAGTTAAAGCTGCAGAAGCCCAGCCCTCTTTTGTATCTGGTCACTCTAGTATAGTTCCTGCAGCTTTAATGGTTGTGATGCAGAAGGAATTTCACCAGGTGCTGCATGCATACAAAGGATACCCGCTGAAATTCCCTTTTCAATACAACTGTTCAAGATACAGGAGCCCTGTCTTCCTTTCCATATGGTCACCCTGTTTAAGCGCTCTGGTTCATTAGGGCTTTTCCCTAAGTGCATGCATTTTAAAAATTGTTATTTGACAAACCCAAATGTTGACATTTTCCACATCAAAAATTTTAAAATGTCAGGGACAGATCCGGGTGTTGTTAGGCATTTAAAAGTTGCAAGGTCTCAAATTTGCATAAAACCTGCACATGCTAATTTGTATCTACATATACCAATTTAGAAATCATTGTTAGGACAATTATCGCCAGCCCATTAATTTCTTACCCAAATAATCCCAAATAAAATCAATTATTCAATGAATTTGCACCCTGAGCCATTTCATCCCAAACTAATGGGGAAAGGTTTTCTCCTAAATTTAACTGCCATGCAAGGGAAGTTCTTTTGGGGGGTGGAGGTGGAGTTTTTTTGCAACACGTGGGTAGGGGAAATTTAACCCTCCCCTCCCAAGCTTCAATCCCCTTTGTAAACTGCCTCCTGCACCAATGGACATTCAGGGCACTGTGGAATAGATCCAGGGGCGCAGCTCCAGGGGCTCAGACTGGGCAGATCCACCCCAAATGTGTTTGTTTTGCTTCCTGTGGTGCCTCAATCAAAATTAAAATCCCACCACCATCACGTGTTTTACCGTACGCTAAGCGGCATAACAACAGTAAACGATCAAGAGTGGATTGTGGTCCTACTTTCTTTTTTCATTTTCAACCTCAGTTACAGCTTCAATCCCTCCCTTTTTCAGGTCCGCCTGGGCCCCAGGTGGCCATGGAGGTCAGAAGGGCTCTCCGCCAGGCCTCCTCCAAAAGGGCAGTCAGGGGCTTCTCTTTTCAAGCTTATTTATATAGCCATGCTGCTACCACTCTGGAATTCCGACACCCAAACCGTTGCATCGTTTGTTTTTATGGCTGTGCTGGCTGGCCCTGGAGATCTATGTAGCAGCATCTCTCCAAGGACAAGGCGGAGAGGGAGATCTCTGTCGACCAGAGGACGAAGGGACGTGGGGATGCTGCACTCCCTTCCTCCCAGGAAAATCATCAAAGCATGGGAGAGGCCAACATGGCCTCCATAACATCAACCAGAGAGGAAGCAATTATAGGGAGCTCACTTCACCCCTCCTTGTCAGAAGGCACACACAGCTCTAACTGACCATTCCCTGGCGTTGCAGACTCTGGGCTCATCCATTGGCTGGAGAACCACTGGAAAGCTTCATCCTCCCAAGATAAACTTCTTAACAAGAGGGAGACCAACCTGGCCTCATACACTGGCCAGAGTAGGAACAGCTGCAGGGAACTCGCTTCACCCCTTTCTGACAGAAGGGACACCTAAATGGACTGGCACCTGAGTTTTGCATTTTTTCCCTCTCCCTCCCAATCCTTTTTCCTTTCGTGTCATGTCTTTCAGACTGTACGCTTGAAAGCAGGAGCTGCCTCATTATTAATCCTTGTGAGCTGTTCTAGAGACTTTTGGGGATGAAGAGCAGGGTAAAAAAATCAATCAATCAATATTTCCCGGTGGGCCTACTAGCCAAGATCCTTTCTGCAGGAGTCCCTGTAGTTGAACCGGGGGCTTCCTGTACGCAAACCACGTGCTCTACCCCAGGATTGTAGCCCCTTCCTAAAAGAGGGAGGTGTCTTCATGGCACTGGGTTGTCACTGCGTTCCTCGAAAATCCCACACTTTCCCTTCCTCGGGGAGGTGTTGGGTAATCCTGGTGCCGAGGAGGGAGCACAGGGTTTCTTACACCTCTTCCTGGTGTAAGGTGACCAATCACAGGTTGCTTTCCAACAAACTCTGCCTGGCCATGCCTCCACTGCGACTCTGGAGCGAGGCAAGCAGCTGTCTTGACACCATCTTGCATGTCCTCGCCTTGCTCTGGAGAAAAAAGTCAGGGTAAGTCCCTGACATTTTTTCTCCGCAGCTTTGGTGGATTGCAGCAGCAGCGTATAATCGACGCAGCGCCACCGAGCACCCACCCTGGGGCTTTCCAAGCATTTAGACAGCCCCAGCAATGACCCATCAAGCCAGACAGAGCCAGCCAGTCTTGATTTGTGCTTGAAAAACACCTTGTGTTTGTCAGGCAGCAAAACCAGGGGGGGTTATTGAGTCCATAGGGGGCTGCCATAAATGGCTGGTGAGCTGCCTTCAATTCTACCAGCCTCTTTCGAAGACCCGGCTTACACACACGCACCATATAGCACGGGTTATTTTCTTTTGGAGAGACAGAGAGAGAGATGCCAGGACAAGCAGCACCTCAGTATCCTCTTCTCCTTAGCTCTCTCTTTCCTCTCTCCCCCATCTTTAAAAAATAACCATGAACAGTGCCAGTGACTCCCAGGAGGGAGTGGGGAAGGAGTGGTTGGTTCTCGAGGTCTGTGAGGCATTCTCAGGGGACCCTATGTGAGAATGGTTACCATTAGCGATAATTACCAGCAGTGTTTTTTTCCCCTCCCTAAGTTCAGCCTGCTGTGGAAAGGCCAAATAACACATCCACGCAGATGCAAAGAGGATTTTACAAGTGCAACAGAAAAACAACCCCATCCCCACCCCGTGCAAGTCTTTCCAGGGCAGCAGCAGAACTACAACATGATATCCCCCACCATTTTTCAAAAAGCAAGAACAACTACTTACCCATTGGCAAGGACCACCACGTCAGAATACAGGGAAATTCCTGGTGCGGGAAGAGAACACATTCTTATTTAAAAAAACTCAGGGGAACAAGGCAGTACCTATAACAATAGTAACATGGGGTGCCTCTTCACGAGAGGTTTAATGCTCTTTGAAGTCTCATTAAAAAATGTACCTCCACACCAGCGGAGCGCAAATGGGGCGTAGAGGCGCGTTATCTCTCCGATTATGTGCATTATCGAATGCGCGTTAAATCGAGAGTTTTATTTTGCTCCGTCCGTTAAAGCACATTTTGACTGTGTGAATATGCGCTTATGCGCATTAACTACTTGTAAACCGCATTTTGGATATCCCTTAATGCGCTTCGCCGCCTCTCGCTGCCTCTCGTGCAGAGGGATTAGGTGTAAATGCGCTTCTGCGATTATGCGCATAATCGGCTAACCAGGCGCAAAAGCGAATCCTTGTAGAGGGGACCATGGTGAGGAGAATGTGGATGAGGAGACATTTTTCTCCCACTCCCACAATACTAGAACCCAACGGGGTCAATCCCATGAAGCTGATGGGTGGGGGGTTCAGGACAGATAAAAGGAAGGACTTCTTCACACTGCGCGTAGTTAAATTATGGAATTCACTGCCACAGGATGTAGTGAAGGCCACCAGTTTTGATGGCTTTAAAAGGGGGTTGGACAGATTCCTGGAGGAGAAGGCTATCCATGGCTACTAACCCTGATGGCTAAGTGCAACCTCCAGTATCAGAGGCAGTAAACCTGTGTGCAGCAGGGAACATGGGTGGGAGGGTGCTGTTGCACCGTGTCCTGCTTTGTTGGTCCCTGGCCAATGGCTGGTTGGCCACTGTGTGAACAGAGTGTTGGGCTAGATGGACCCTGGGCCTGATCCAGCATAGCACTTCTTTTGTTCTTATCTCTCTAGGGAGGGAATTTCAGAGCTAGTATCCCAACACAGGGAAATCCTGCTCTCTGGTCACCTTCCAGATAATTTCTGAAGACGGAGGACACTGGGACCTTTATCACACATACCATTTTCCCCCTGGATTGCTTCTGTGGGCTCCCCCTCCGTTTCCTATGCGAATCTAGCATTTTGAATCGCACGTGGTCAGTTGTGCCATACCTCAGCTCAGCTTGTTGAACTTGCCTGAAACAGACTTTGCCCGTTCAGGGTTAAATCGAAACAGAAACTAAAAATGGATCACTCAGGGCGCGAGGACAGTGCAAGGGGGGGACAACGTCATGTGAGTCCTGCACTGAAGAAGTGGATCAAAGTCATGGTGAGTGTGCTTAAAACCACGTGTGTGATAATGGCCTGGGAGGAAGAACTCAGAAATGGATCTTAAATGATGGGAAAGTTTGCCCAAGAGCAGGTTGTTCCTTAGATCACCTGGTTCCAGGCTGCTTTGATGTCAGATCATGGAAGGATATCAGAGAGCAAGCAAAGGAAGAGCTATAGGTGATGACTCTCCCATTCTCCCACAGGCCTTTGCATATCAGAAACTAACTTTCCCAAATTAACGTATTTTTGTAGCTTCCTGCTTTGTCTCTGGGTGGGCCTTAGGACCCCGAAGAGATCCTAGCCCTTCCCCGTGCCTGAACAAAATTGGAATAATGCCAGATTTAAAGCCAGTGTGGTGTAGTGGTTAGTTCCCACTTGGCCATGGAAGCTCACTGGGTGACTTTGGGCCAGGCATGGATTCTCAGCCTAGCCTACCTCATGGGGTTGTTGTGAGGATAAAATGGAGAGGAGGAGGATTATGTATGCTGGCTGGGGCTTCTTGAAGGAAAGGCGGGACAGAAATGTAATAAATAGATAAATAAATGGGGCTCAATGTTAGAATATTTTTTTTGACAGACAAGACTTTTTTTCAAGTCTGCTTCGCTTGCATCAGGTATACAGGGGTTGAGTGGGGCTTCCAGATTTCTCCTGCCATTGCCCTGCCTCATTCGTGGAGTTTTATTGGGGTGAGAGCGGGGGGGGGGGGGGTAGACTCCGGACAATTTCATCTGCCATTTGTGACCTGTCCAATGTTTTCCCATGAGTTCTTCCACCGTTTTTCTTTCCACACCAGCAAAAATAAAAATTAAATTTAAAAACTTTTAGGGAGGAAAAGATGCAACAGATGCACAACATGTCTCTTGGTCAGTAGCACAAAGAGTCCTCCATCTGCCAGCCGCCACGGCCAGATCAGATGTGACTTTAAGAGGTGGCTGTGTCTCTACCCTTTATTTTATGAAACGCAGGGTGGGGTGTTTCAACGGGGAACACGCACGGCGATGAAACCTTTCCTTTCATACCGTTTTCCCGCCATAAATTTTCTCCCGCCCCTCAGAAACTGCCGTATGTCCTGATATACTGGTGACGTAGCTATATGGGAGAGGAAGGGATGATTCACCAGATCGTTTTTTAATCCCCCCCACTCGCCTGTTCCATGTCTCCATTTACAAGGAGGAGTGGAGGTGGAGAGAAAAGGCTAAAAACCAAAAACCAAAAGGAGGAGAGCATCCAACTCAGGACAAAAAAATGGGGAGAAACAGGCTCTCAGGATGCTAAAATACTTTATTCCCAAGTCCAACGCGTTTCGGCCTGTGTCGTTTCTTAAAGCCTTCTTCAGGGGGTTGCTAAGAGATGTCTGCAGAAATACTCCTAACAGGATGAGAGTCTCCTACGATAATTACTGGCTACCCACCCTCCAAAATGGGTGGGCCTTTTCTGGTGAGGTACAAATGCCCACCCACCGTGAAGGGTCCTTGAGGCAACAGAGCCATTTTCAGGGATGCAGCGGCGTCTCTCCATTCCACTCCTCCCGCAATGCAATGGAGACAGCAGCTTTTATAAATCTTTTTTAAAACAACAACAACAACAACAACAACACACGGCTGCTCTTTCATTAAGCACATCTGCACGGATTTTTAAAAATACGGCCTGAAAAGGATTTCAACACTAATTAAAAGATCGATCAATCACGCATAGCACAAACAAACGAAGAGAGAGATCGAATGGTGCGGATTGGAAAGGCAATCATTGGGGGGGGGGAGTGTTGTGAGTCAACAGGCTCACCTGTCCAATATGTTGCCGCACATATTGGAACCACGCCTCTTAAAGAGGAAGGAAGAGTAGCACTAAAGCCACCTGTGCTTATTTGACCGTTATGTATTAGCAATATTTATAGACCGCTTCTCATTTGAAACAAATTGCTGGCAGGAATTGCACTCTTCCATTTTTTTATTTTTTACGCTCTGAGAAAAGATGAAAAAGCCTCAGGGGAAAGAGAGGACAGTTTTCGGGTGAATGAACATCCCCAGAGAGCTGCATCTTGCCTTCCCTTGGGGTACACCTAGGGGTGACTATATTACACCAGCTTTAAAATCGCTCCACTGGCTGCCAATTAGTTTCCGGGTGAAGTACAAAGTGTTGGTCATTACCTTTAAAGCCCTACATGGTTTGGGTCCAGGTTACCTGCAGGATTGCCTTCTCCCATACAATCTGCCCTGCACATGCAGGTCCTCTGGGGAGAATTTACTACAGTCAGCCCAAACTAGGCTGACAACCGTTACCCAGAGGACCTTCTCTTCTGCCACTCCCAGACTGTGGAATGACCTGCCGGAGGAGACTCATCAACTTAACAGTCTTTTAGAATTTAAGAAAGCTATAAAGACTGTTCTCTTCCAGCAGGCATATCCAGTGGAATTTTAGAATGTTTTAGGATGTTTTTAGGATGTTTTATTGCTATTTTAATAATGTGTGCCATGTTTTCAATCAGTTTTATGTATTTTATCATATTTTATATTTACTGCTGTTCCCCGCCTCGATCCAAATGGAGAGACAGGTAAGAAATAAATTTATTATTATTATTATTATTATTGGCAGCGCCAGCTCAAGGCCCCTCCCTCAGTGAGCTGGCTTTCATAAGAACATCAGAAGAGCCCTGATGCTGGATCAGACCAAAGGTCCATCTAGTCTAGCACTCTGTTCACACAGTGGCTGACCAACTGTCGACCAGGGACCCACGAGCAGGACATGAGTGCAACAGCACCCTCCCACCCATATTCCCCAGCAACTGGTGCACACCGGCTTGCTGTCTCTGGAGGAAGCACATAGCCATCAGGACTAGTAGCCATTGATAGCCTTCTCCTCAAGGAATTGATCCAACCCCCTTTTAAAGCCATCCAAATTGGTGGCCATCATCACATCTTGTGGAAGCAAATTCCATAATTTAACTCTGCACTGTGTGAAGAAGTCCTTCTTTTATTTGTCCTGCACTATCATGGTTGACAGCTGCTCTTGCTCCTTTTCCGCTTCCTCCTCATTGTTCCCACTTGCTGGCTTGAGAGGTGGAGAGCCAGGGAGCAAGGAGGCCGCGGCATCTGCTGCTCCTCCTCCGTCTCGCCACCTCCATTGCCTGGATCAAAGCGAGGAGCAGGCAAACCAGCAGGTTGCAACGGGGAAGAGGAGGAGGAGCAAATCCAGACGGTTCTCATGAGCGGAGCCCTTGTGGGTAGTGTGTCCTCAGCTGCTGCCCAGCCATGTCGACCCTTGAACCTGGCCCTGATTGTAGGACTGCAGCCCAAGACAGGAGAGGGCCTTCTGCTCCACCCCTCCAACGGCAAGGGCTTGCCAAATCTTGCTGAGCAATGGGAGGAACAGCCAAGGGAGACACACAGAAGCCGACCCAGTGTTTGCCTACTCACCATCTGCATCTGGGTAGCTGTCGATGCCGCTCATGGAAATGGACTTGGACAGAGAACTGCAGACAGAGCTGGGGGACGCGTGAAAGGCTTGCATCCTCTGGGAATGTTCCTGAAAGTGAAAACAGAAAATGAATGCCCCGTAGCTGCCAGCCTGGGGCAAAAGGTTCATCATCTCATTGACATGTGTGTGTGGTAGTTCTATCATTCCCTGCACCCCACTCCAAAGAACCAACTTACTACATCACTTGGTATGCATTAGCCAGCACTGCAAAACAGGGATATGAGAAAGCCCATTTTTGAAAGGCCCTATGGCGTGTCTCACTGAGTTCCTAGTTCAACTCCCACCTTATCTTAACAGCTTAATTTCTAAAAAATGAGAGGCATCAGGAATCCATCTGACTGCTGGCCTATCCCCTTGCTGTGGAAAGCTGGGTTCACACAACACTCTAACCCACCCATGGTGAGTTGTTGCTGAACCATCTTGTCTGAATACAGCATGTTTTCCGCAGGGCAGCTTGCTAACCATGCAGTGCGGCTTGTTGGCTTGTTTGAGAAAAATATAACAAGCAGGCGGAAAACATGCTGCGTTCAGACAAGATGGTTCAGCAACAACCTCCGCCAGGTGAGTTAGTGTTAGATGTCCAACTCTTCATGCAAGAAACCACGCCTTGAATACAGACTCAAGAATGGAGAGGGAGAGGCATCACATTCTTAAGGGCAACCAGGAAACGAGCAAGGAAGAATGAAGGCAAAGAGTGAGGAGCTTAGTTTGAGTCAGGGCTCAGCCTTTCAAAGACAGGAGCCATAACATATCTAAAGCTGGCCGTTCATTCATTGGCATGGATGTCTGTGGGCTAAACTGAACGGCAAGTGCCCCCCAGCAGATACAGAGGGCCTCTCTCTCCTTAAAGGTTCATTAAGGGAGACACCTTAAGAACATAAGAAGAGCCCTGCTGGACCAGACTGAGGGTCCATCCAGTCTAGCATTCTGCTCACACAGTGGCTGACTAGCTGCCCAGTGGAAACTCACAAGCAGGATGCGAGTGCAAAGCACCTTCCTGCTCATGTACCCCAGCATCTGGTGTACATAGGCCTACTGCCTCTGATTCCGGAGGTAGCACACAGCCAGCAGGGCTAGTAGCCATTGATGGCCTTCTCCTCCAGGAATTTATCCAACCCCCTGTTAAAGCCATCCAAATTGGTGGCCATCTCTACATCTTGTGGCAGCGAATTCCATAGCTTTACTCTGTGCTGTGTGAAGAAGTCCTTCCTTTGATCTGTCCCAAATCTCCTACCCTACCAATCAGCATCATAGGATGACCCCGTTGGGTTCTAGTATTATGGGAGCAGGAGAAAAATGTCATCCTCTCCACCTTCTCCACACCAGGCATCACTTTGTACACCTCTATCATGTCTCCCCTTACTCGCCTCTTCTCTAAGCTAGACAGTCCCAGCTCTCCTGCTAAGGGAGTTGCTCCAATCTCTTGATCATTTTAGTTGCCCCTGTTCTGCACTTTTTCCAACTTTACACTGCCCTTTTTTAGGAGTGGTGACCAGATCTGTAAATAGTGTTCCAAGTGTGGTCATGCCATCAATGTTACAGAAGAGCTGTACGATACTGGCAGTTTTATTCCCAATTCCTTTCCTAACAATCCCCATCATGGAATATGCCTGTTTCGCAGCTGCCGCACACTGGGTCAACATTTTCATTGAGCTGTCCACCACAACCCCAAGATTCCTGGCAGGCACTTCAGCCCCTTTTACCATTTCAAGAGCCAGGGGCTCCCCAGCTCCCGCAGCCATCAGCCATTTCAGAGAGCTTCCAGAAGGAACTCTTCTCAAACTGCCAGCTGTCCAGTGACTGCAGTAGCAAAGCGGACATCATTCGGACCTCTACCACTACTGGCTAGGGCAGTATGGGCCACTGGGTAGTTGCATCACCTCTATCCCAGTAAATCCTTTCCCCATCTGCCTGGTAACAACTCATAACCTCAGCCTTTCCCACCCTCCAGGTGTGTTAGAATGGGAATTCCCATAATTCCCAACCAGCAAGGCCAACAGCAGTCCCAACTCATCTGGTGGACGCCATACAGAGAAAGGCTGCACTACCACATTCTAGTACAGTCAAATGGATCTCCCACTTCTAAATGGATCTCCTATCTCTAAATAGAATCATAGAACAGTAGAGTTGGAAGGGGCCTCTAAGGCCATTGAGTCCAACCCCCTGCTCTATGCAGGAATCCACCTTAAAGCATCCCTGACAGAGGGCTGTCCAGCTGCCTCTTGAAGGCCTTTAGGGTGGTAGAGCCCATGACCTCCCAAGGTCATGGGTTCCATTGTCGTACTGCTCTAACAGCCAGGATGTTTTTCCTGATGTCCAGCTGGAATCTGGCTTCCTGTAACTTGAGTCCATTATTCCGTGTCCTGCATTCTGGGTTGATTGAGAAGAGATCCTGACCCTCCTCTGTGTGAAAACCTTTCAAGGACTTGAAGAGTGCTCTCATGTCTCCCCTCAGTCTTCTCTTCTCAAGGCTAAACATGCCCAGTTCTTTCAGTCTCTGGCTCAATTCGGACGACACGTTAACCAACGGTTGTTAAGTTAAACAACCGTCAGTGGGTTAACCAAACGTGTTGTCCGAATTCAGCCACACAACGGTTAACCAACCCACGGTTGTTTAAGTTGCAGTTTTAAACAACTGAGTTAAACAACTCGCTTGCGAGTTGTTTAAAAGTTAGTCAATTGACTAACGTGTTGTCCGAATTCAGCCACTTGAGGTGCGTTGGTTAAACAACTGAGGTGAGTACGTTAACACAAAAGACCATAGAGGAGAGCAGCAAGAGCAGCAGAAAGCGGACAGGAGCTCAGGCGCGGATGAAACAGATCGCTGGTTTCGCCGCCATAGCAACCAGGACGCCCACCTCCCCCACCAGGCAGCAGGCAGCGGAGCTCAAAAAGGAGCCAGCTCCTGCAAGCACTCACACAGGGTGCCCAGTCAGCTACCCAAACGGACAGGGAAGTGCACCAGAAGGGCAATACGGCAAAGGGGGGAGGGGGAGACAGAATACGCTACAGCCCCAGGCGCCCTGGAGCAAGGGGCAGCCCCCCACACACACCAAGAGGGAGAACAACACCCCATCCAAAGTAGACCCCCCACTGCACCACCACCTCCACCCTCGCATCACCCAGAAGGATGAGGGCAGGGGAAGCGGCGACCAGAGAGCCCCCCCCCATCCGCCCAACACGGCTGAACAGTGAGCCTTTGCCAGGCCCCGAGAATCCCGCTGGGGAGCGTCGCGCCCGTGTGGAGGCGTCCCGGGTGTGCGAGAGTATCAGTGCCTGGATCTGGCTGCGCTACCCCCATCCCGTGTGAGTGTCGGCTGTGGAGTCCCATCTCTAGACTGGCATCTCTCCCTGGCATGGCCCTCTCTCCACCTCCTCCACTTGGCACGTTCCGTGCTTGGCTCCCTGGAGGGATGGCGTTGGCCATCCCCTCTTCACCGCTGTGCCTTCCAGCCGCCTCCTCCTCCCTTCCCGGGGGGGCCTGTCCTCTCCGTAGGTTCTGCCCTGGCATAGTGGTGCCCATGTGCCTTACTGCCCATGTCTGATTTTCCTGCTGAATAAAGATTTCCCAACCGCCCCACTTTCGCCTTCTTTCCTGTGTGTGTGGGTGGCTGCTCTGGGAGGGGGCTTGGGGAGGTGGGTGACTCTCGCAGATGCCAGGTCTCCCGTATAGGGTGGGCGGGGGTGGCTCCCTGGGGTGTGGGTGCCAGCGTTTGGGGAGCATTGCTGGTTGTTACTCTTGTGTAGGTGCTGTGGTTCCTCCTTGCTGCCTTTTTGCCCGAGGCTGCTGAGTTCCGCCCAGTGACTGAGGCGGCCAATGGGGTTTGGGAAGCGTGTCCTGCATCGGCTGCAATGATGGCGGCCATGGTTTTCGGCCGCAGTGCCTTCTGGGATACCTGCTGGAGGACTAACGGGGTTTGGTAGGCGGGGAAAATGGCGGCTGAGCTGTCAGTCAGAACCAAGTATGTTATTAACCACCAGGGTGGTTAACTTAACTTTGCATCCCCTGCTGCAACGTGTCGTCCGAATTGAGGCCGCCTTTTTAACCCACTGTCAATGGGTTAAGTCCTGTCAGTTGATTAACGTGTTGTCCGAATTGAGCCTCTGTCTCTAAATAGATCACCCTCCAATCCCCTAGCATCCCATGTATCTTTCAATCTGTAAAATAGGCCTACTTCTTAATGCCTGGGTTGGATTATTATTTATATACCGCCGTGAGTATTGAATTTTAATTGAAGATAATGTTTTTGTTTGCAAAGTGGGCTAAAAATGCATACATACCCGAGACACTTCCCGGTCATCATCCTCATCCTCTTCATCCTGAGAAAGGAGGGACTCCATCTCATCATTGCTACGGATGATGGGGGCACGGCGGGGGTCCCTTCTTTCCTGAGGATGTCCATCCAGTTGGTCCGTGGAAGAAGAGTCAATTACGTCAGGGGCTAGGCCCTTCAAACTCATGCTGGAAAGGAAGTCACCAGATCAGACACCGTCCAAGAGGACATAGAATCATAGAGTAGTAGAGTTGGAAGGGGCCTCTAAGGCCATCAAGTGCAACCCCCCTGCTCAATGCAGGAATCCAACTTAAAGCATCCCTGACACCTGGCTGTCCAACTGCCTCTTGAATGCCTCTAGTGTAGGAGAGCCCACAACTTCCCTACGTCTTTGCTCCTATTGTCATACTGCTCTAATAGTCAAGGTGTTTTTCCTGGTGTCCAGACGGAATCTGGCTTTCTATAACTTTAGGCTGACCATATGAAAAGGAGGACAGGGCTCCTGTAACTTTAAAAGTTCTAGAGAAAAGGGGATTTCAGCCAGTGTCATTTGTATGCAATTAGTTCCTGGTGAAATTCCCTCTTCATCACAACGGTTAAAGTTGCAAGGGCCCTGCCTTCTTTTGTATATGATCACTCTAGTATAGTGCCTGCAACTTTAACTGTTGTGATGAAGAGGGAATTTCACCAGGAACTAATTGTATACAAATGACACTGGCTGAAATTGCCTTTTCTCTACAACTGTTAAAGTTACAGGAGCCCTGTCCTCCTTTTCATATGGTCAGCCTATATAACTTGAGCTCACTATTCCGCATCCTGCACTCTGGGAGGATCGAGAAGAGATCCTGGCCCTCCTCTGTGTGACAACTTTTCAAGTATTTGAAGAGTGCTATCAGGTCTCCCCTCAATCTTCTCTACTCCTAGCTAAACATACCCAGTTCTTTCAATCTCTCCTCATAGGGCTTTGTTTCCAGACCCCTAATCATCCTCGTTGCCCTCCTCTGAACATGCTCCAGATTGTCTTCATCCTTCTTGAAGTGTGGTGCCCAGAACTGGACGCAATACTCAAGATGGGGCCTAACCAGTGCCAAATAGAGGGGAACCAGTGCCTCGCACGATTTGGAAGCTATACTTTTATCAATGCAGCCCAAAATAGCATTTCCTTTTTTTGCGGCCACATCACGCTGTTGGTTCATATTCAGCTTGTGATCTACAATGACTCCAAGATCCTTCTTGCTGGTAGTATTGCTGAGCCAAGTATCCCCCATCTTGTAAATAAAACTGCCAGGACCCGGTAAAAACACACAAAAAAGAAGAACATTGAAAAGCCCCATCCTATGATGTCAAATGTCTGGGAGAAGAAGAAAGTCTTAACCTGACACCAAAAAGATGGCAATGTTGGTGCCACATGGACCTCACTGGGAAGAGCATTCCACAGTCAGGGCGGCCCAACCGCGAGAACCCTCTCCTTTGCTGCCATCCTCCAAACCTCACTTGGAAGATTTGTAACGGGGAAAAGATGGATAGTTTAAACAAATGGGACAGGCAACAAAATGTTGCGCTGCTGAGTGCTCCTGGTCAGGGTTCCGTATCATTTCCATCCTTTCATGACCACTGCAGTCAGCCGGCATTCTGTGCCCACCAAGCACGCTCAGTCCTCGCTGGGTCGGTTTTCATCTCCCTCCCCCACACCTAGAACTTCTCCCCCAATTTGGGCTACATATAGGGCTCCATATTTTGAGAGCTCAGTCGGATAACGAAATGAACCAAGGAACGGAATTCAGGATAAGACGGGAAGTGAGGCAGGTGGCCACTAGGAGGAGGGCTTTCTCTGCTGTGGCACCCCGGCTGTGGAATGAGCTCCCCAGAGAGGTTCGCCTGGCGCCTACTTTGTACTCTTTTCGTCGCCAGGTGAAGACCTTTTTATTCTCCCAGTATTTTAACAGTTAAATTAACTCAATTTTAATCCTTGCTGTTTTAAATTTGTATTTAAATCTGTATTAATTCCTGCTGCTTGGTTTAATTCTGGTTGTGTTTTTTATTGTATGTTATTCTGTGTTTTTAGATTGTGCCTTGTTTTATATATTTTAAAATGATTTCATGGTTTTAATTTTTGTGAACCGCCCAGAGAGCTTCAGCTATGGGGCGGTATAAAAATGCAATAAATAAATAAATAAATAAATAAAATAAAATAAATGTCTGGGAGCAGGGAGGTCTGTGCCCACTACTCTCTTCATCAGATAGCCAGAGGGACAATTTCCCTTTATCCACATTCCCAAGACTCAATCGTACTGAGGAATCTCTTTGCTGCCAGTAGGTGGCACCCAATGATTCAGATGGAAACAAACAAAACCAGACCGAGAGAATCTGTATTCAAAATCAAAAACCTGTACGGCTTGTAAATCGCCCACCCACACCATCACGCATGCGTGTACACTGAGTCATCACCTGCCCCTCCTGGCTCCTTTGCAGCTTGGCTTAGCCCTAGAAACTTGGCTCAGCCCTAGAAAGCGTGTTCAAGGTCAGGTCCGCATCAGTGAGAAACCGTTGCATTTGTGTAGGTTTCTCAATGTACTTGTGCTTGCAAACAAACAAACAAACAAAACTCCCAACCTTTCAAAATACCTATAAGATGGGAATGCACTTTGAGACGTATAACATTGGGTCCCGATAGCTTCCAAATGTTACAGTAGCGTGGAGTATTTTTCTGTGCATGTGCTATCCAGAGAAGTGAGCATCTCAGAGCACGTGCAGAGGGCTAGCCAGAACCTGAGTACTTGAGATACAGAGAAAGAAACCACTGAGCTGGCAGAGAAGGATTCTAGCAGCTTCCCTCGTTCAAATCTTCCAGGCTTCGATCAACTCCCGGTTTTGCCTTCCGATGAATTGGGACCCTTTTAGTCTTGTTGCTTATCTCCTCGCACGGGGTGAGTAGCAATTGCCCCGGCGAGCAATTGAGTGGCAACTGCACGTGTCCAGAATGTACCCGTCTTGCTCTTCCACTACCGTTTATTTGGGAAACCAAAAAAGAGGATACCGGGGGGGGCGAGAAAGCGCATTTTCTGGGGCCTCTGGAAAGCGTGCCATTCCCGGACAATATAGGAAAAATCCCCCCCGACACCCAGGATAAAACAAAAAAACAGGACAAATCCTGGGAAATCCTGATAGATGGTTACCCTAAAAGCAGCCCTTGGTGGCTAAAATGGCTTTCCATCCTCTATCCCACAAGTTAGGAGGTAGAAAGCCACACTCTGCACCACAAACACAGGGGCAGGAAGGTAGCAGCACACAGGAGTAGAGCAGGAGGTCCGGCACCACACCCTAAAGATATACATATGAATTGCACATCAAGGTCCAAAATACATGTGACATGCGGCTATATGGATCCTTCCTTTTCGTAAAAAAAGAAAATAAACAGAAGTTTCAGAGGCTACCGAGAGCAATTGAACTGCTTCACTCTTTCAACCAGCAGCGGGTTCCTACTCAAAATGCGCCCCCTTCACCTGCTTTTTCCCCTAGAAGGGAAATGATATGGTTTCCCACTTCATCTTTTTTCCCGTGGGGGGAAAAGGGAGATGTGGGGAGCAACTATGAGTGGAGGGTAAAGGGTAAAGCAGATCCGTCTTCCTTCCCTTCCCCTGTTCCTCTACTCAGACTGACAACCTCCGAGGCTTTTGATTTTGTGTTGCTTTCTGGAAAACAAAGGAAAGATACACACGCCACACCTCACTTGGCCCTCAGAAAGACTGAACTCGGTGCCCTGAAAGGGTCATGCAAGAATATTACCTTATTCTTGAATAATTCAGGGCACATTATTATTATTATTATTATTATTATTATTATTATTATTATTTCATCTCTTTCTCGTTCGTGGCGGTTTTTCTAGACGGCCATGATGAGCTTTGCCAAGTCATGCTGTCTTTTAGAGATTCAGGAATTCCCTGATGATTGAGCATGTTTTAAGTATGGCTGCTTTCTGGATGTTGGTGTGGATGTATTTTGGTAGGCCCAGTTTCTGAAGGTTTTCTGTATAGTTTTTTGATGTGATGCTGGTTACTGATGTGACTGACGGAGTAATTGTGACCTTTTCCTCTTGCCAAAGTTCTTTGACTTCCATGGACGGTGGTGTATATTTTTCTCTTTTCCTTTCCCTTTTCTACAACATTTTTGTCATTTGGTATTGCTATGCCAATGAGATATGCGTATTTTCTTTTTTGTCTAAGCATTATGTCTGGTCAGTTGCAAGGTATTGTCTTGTCCATATGAATTGTTCTGTCTCAGTATATTTTATGATGTGCATTATTATTATTATTATTATTATTATTATTATTATTATTATTTATAGGTATCCTGCCTTTTTCCCAATATTGGGCCTCAAGGCAGCCCAGTATAGACACAAAAAGTCCAACAACTCCTAGTACTCCCTCATCAGCCATGCACCCTCATTCTACTTCTGCTAGCCATGAGGATGTGATGTGAGTACTGCAAGAGTGAAGAACCCAGGAGTAACTAGGTGACCATACGAAAAGGAGGACAGGGCTCCTGTATCTTTAACAGTTGCATAGAAAAGGAAATTTCAGAAGACGTTACTTGTATATTAGCAGAACCTGGTGATATTCCTTCTTCATCGCAACAGTTAAAGCTGCAGGAACCCTGCCCTCTTTTGTATCTGGTCAAGGCAGAGTTCCTGCAGCTTTAACTGTTGTGATGAAGAAGGAATATCACCAGGTTCTGCATATATACAAGTAACACCTTCTGAAATTTCCTTTTCTGTGCAACTGTTAAAGATACAGGAGCCCTGTCCTCCTTTTCATATGGTCACCCTAGAAGTAATGCAAAGCCTCTTCACTAGTTATTTAAAACATTCCTCTTTTTTCACTCAATAGCAAGACCCACAAAGCGGCTTACAGCTCCCACAAAACCTCAAAACCACTAAACCCATTACAAATGAGCCCTCTCCCACCAACTATTCAAAAGTCCTATTCTGTCCCTTTGGCTCTGGCAATTTTACTACGCTCTCCCTTCCAATTTTGAAAGTTATATTTATAAGAACAGTAGCAGAACCCCACTGGATCAGACCAGATGAGTCTACCCAGAGAATCCTGCTTCGGTCAGCCAGATGCCCCAGGGAAGTTCATAAGCAGGACAGGAAGACAGTAGCCTGGTCCACATAACTCTATCCCATGGTTCATTTAACCCATGGCTCGTTGCCCTACCCAGGGTTTGTCTGGCTGATAAACGAACAAACTGCAATTTACTTTCATAAACCTTAACTTGCTTTTTTCACTCCTCCTTCACCCAAATACTTTTCTGGCACTGTATTCACAATGACTGGGTTTTCTTTTTTTACCACTCTTGCCCACCACCTCTCTCTCCTGGTGAAACAAGCCATGAACGTCCCACACTTCTGGGTTCACATGTAATGACAAACCATGGTTTAAACAACCAGAGTTCACAGCCCAAACAACAAACCATTGGTTCTCTTTCTGTGCTCTTCATGGTTAACAAACCAGGGCTTACTAGTGCAAACGTGTTTACACATCACGACAACCCAGAATTCAACAACCCAAACCACGGGTTAGTGTTATGTGCAAAACTGGTCAATAACCACTGTTCTCCAGTGACTAGTACTCAGAAGCCAGCTGCCTCTGTTCCTGGAGGCACAGCATATATAGCCATCATGACTAGAAGCATGAATTTGTCTAAGTCTCTTTTAACACCATCTTAGGTGGTGACCATCTCAACATCTTATGGCAGCCAATTTATTAAATTAACAGTGTGCTGAGTGATGAAGTACTTCCATTTGTCTGTCATGACTTTCTTACCTGCCAATCAAATGGGAGTTCTGCTATTTATGGGAGAAAAAGCTCTCTCGATTCACTTTGAGCGTCATTAGATGGGGGGGAGGGGGAATCGTGGTTCCCTACCATCACTTCTCTGCCCATGCTCCTGTCCCACCATACTTTCTTTTTCTTCCCAGAGAAGAAAGAGGAAGTAAACAAAGACCACGTGGCCCCATTCAGGGGTCATTTTTATCATGCCATTTTTCCTGCACACAGCAGGAAATGGTGGCACATTCCGTTTCCAAAAAGAAAGTTGGATTAAAAGGAGTCCATTTTGTGATGAGAAAAAAGGCAAGAAGGTGCAGGAGTTGTGAGAGGTGGATGGCGTCATCTAAAGGATGTGTGAAAAAAAATGAGTGGGCAGTAGCGAGCATGCGATAAAATGCTTGTCTGAAAAAACCCTTTCTCCGCACCGTAGATAAATCCATAGCCCCTTCCCTTAATGGTCTTGTTTCTGAACGAAAAAGTCCCAACGACTGTGATCTTTCCTTGTGGGGAAAATATATTGACCCTTGCCTTGCCACATTCAACAGGCAAAAACAAGGGGCTCCTTGTAACGCCAAACTTCTCTTACCAAATTCATTTATTCTAGGCTGACCAGATAAAATCTAGGTCAGGGCTTATGCAACTTTAACTGTTGTGATAAAGAGGGAATTTCACCAGGAACTAATTGCATACAAATGACACTGGCTGGCTGAAATTCCCTTTTCTCTACAACTGTTAAAGTTACATGAGCCCTGACCTGGATTTTATCTGGTCACCCTATCTGTGTATCTACCTCACGAATGATCATCTAGGCTGACCATATGAAAAGGAGGACAGGGCTCATGTAACTTTAACAGTTGTAGAGAAAAGGGAATTTCAGCCAGTGTCATTTGTATGCAATTAGTTCCTGGTGATATTCCCTCTTCATCACAACAGTTAAAGGTGCAGGCACTATACTAGAGTGACCATATACAAAAGAAGGCAGGGCCCCTGCAACTTTAACAGTTGCGATGAAGAGGGAATTTCACCAGGAACTAATTGCATACAAATGACACTGGCTGAATTTCCCTTTGCTCTACAACTGTTAAATTTACATGAGCCTTGGCCTGGATTTTATCTGGTCACCCTAATTTATTCTGTAGTCGCCTGTCTTCTATTGTTTTTATAAGCCAGGAAGGCATTTGTTCTTTTAGTTAAAGATCTACCAGGAAAGCATGATTGTCTCTAGTAGGTAACAATCAACAGCTCAAAGCACAGCTCCACAGCTGCAGGCTGTGAAAGGGTTAGGGTGAACTGTGCACCACATGGGGTGGTAAACTGCTTCCAGATCAGCATTTGTTGTGGAATTCACTCACATTTTCCCTGGGCTGTTTCCTCTTTTTCTTCTCACTGCAGAAAGCCTGGCTGATTTTATTTTTTTTTTTAGGATGGAAGAGTAATGCCATGTCCACAGGCTTATTCTCTTCCATCTTTTTAACTGATGTGGTTTGGTAACCATATAGAAAGGAGAACAGGGCTCCTGCATCTTTAACTTTTGTGAAGAGAAGGAAATTTCAGCTGGTGTCATTGATGTGCATGCAGCACCTGGTGAAGTTCCCTCTTCATCCCAACCGTAAAAGCTGCAGGAGACCTGCCCTCTTTTGTATCTAGTCAATCTAGGCAGGGCTCCTGCAACTTTAACTGTTGGGATGAAGAGGGAATTTCACCAGGTGCTGCATGCACACCAAGGACACCTGCTGAAATTCCCTTTTCTATACAACTGTTAAAGATACAGGAGCCCTGCCCCTCTTTCCATATGATTACCATATCATAGTTCAGCATATGTGCAATCAGCTTTGCAGGCCACCATTATTATCACATGTTTGTTTCCTTAACTTTTTTCTGACTATTTTTTTTAAGAATAGCAAAATACCACTTAAATGAAGGAGGCACCATCAGTTTTGCAAGATGCATGATGTCGGTGGCCAGAAAGGTCTTCTTTTTAAAAATGATTGTATTAAAATTAGCACATAAAAATTATAGTGTTATACCCCTACAAGTTTAATTGCTAATTTAAAAATAAATAGTAAATATATATTTCTGGTCACTGCCATTAACCGCCTTGCTAAAATTGCAGTGACTGAAAAGACTGTCCCCTCATATAGAGATAACCATGGGTTATCGCGTTGTCTGAATGCAGTGCTTTTCCGCAAGTTGGGTTAACATATTGGCTCAATTCGGACAACACGTTAAGCAACTGAGGGGAAATAACCCACTGATGGTGTGTTAAAGAGGTGGTGATCTACAGACGCCACGCTGCAGCGGGCGCTGCAAAGATTCGGTAACCACCCCGGTTGTTAATAATGTACTCGGCTCTGACTGACAGCTCGGCCACCATTTTCCCCGCTTACCAAACTCCGTTAGTCCTCCAGGAGGTATCCCAGCATACACTGCGGCCAAAAACCATGGGCGCCGCCATTGCAGCCAATGCAGGACACGCCTCCCAAACCCCATTGGCTGCCTCAGTCAGTGGGCGGAACACAGAAGCCTCAGGCAAAGAGGCAGCCAGGAGGAACGGCAGCACCAATACAACATTTGCACCCCATGCCCAGCACTGCAATTCCAACGTTGGCACCCACGCCCCAGCCCCCAACCCCCCTCCCTCCTAGAGCATCTTTCGCACACACAGGAAAGAAGGCAAGAGTGGGGTGGCGTAGAAAACATTATTCAGCAGGGAGACCAGACATGGGCAATAAGGCACATGGGCACCACTATGCCAGGGCAGAACCTACGGAGAGGACAGTTGCCCCCGGGAAGGGAGGCAGCGGCTGGAAGGCACAGCGGTGAAGAGGGGACGGCCGAGGCCACACCCCTCAGGGAGCCAAGCACGGAACGTGCCAAGGGAATGTGGTGGAGAGGGGCGGCACGCCAGGGAGAGATGCCAGTCCACAGATGGAACTACACAGCCGACACTCACAGGGGGTGGGGGTAGCGCAGCCAGATTCTGGCACTGATACTTTCACGCACCCGGGACACTTCTGCACGGGCGCGACGCTCCCCAACGGGGTTCTCGGGGCCCGGCAAAGGCTCGCTGTCCAGCCGTGTTGGGCGGATGAGGGGGGGCTCTCTGGTCGGTGCTTCCCCTGCCCTCGTCCTTCTGGGTGATACGAAGGGTGGAGGTGGCGGTGCAGTTGGGGGGTCTACTTTGGGTGGGTTGTTGTTCTCCCTGTTGGTGTGGGGGGGCAGCCCCTTGTTCCTTGGCGCCTGGGCTTCTTGCTTATTCCGTCCCCCCCTCCCCCCCTTTGCCGTAGTGCCCTTCTGGTGCCCTTCCCTTTCCGTTTGGGTGACTGACTGGGCACCCTGCGTGAGTGCTTGCAGGAGCTGGCCCCTTTTTGAGCTCCATGCCGGCTGCTTGGTGGGGGAGGCGAGCATCCTGGTTGCTATGGTGGCGATGCCGGGGCTCTGTTGCAACCACGCCTCTTGCCACTCTCCTCTATGGTCTTTTGCGTTAACGTACTCACCTCAGTTGTTTAACCCACGCACCTCTAGAGGCTGAATTCGGACGACACGTTAGTCAATTGACTAACTTTTAAACAACTTGCAAGTGAGTTGTTTAACTCGGTTGTTTAAATCTCCCGCTTAACCAACTGTGGGTTGTCTATCCATTGTGTGGCTGAATTCGGACGACACGTTGAACTAACCAACTGACGGTTGTTTAATTAAACAACCGTTGCTTAACGTGTTGTCCGAATTGAGCCATTGTCTCAAAGCAGTGCGTTTTCCACAGGGTGGATTATCGTGTTGTCTGAACGCCGCACATTTTCTGCAGGGTGGCTTGTTAACCATGCAGTGTGGCTTGTTGTTGGGTTGTTCAGGATGGTTAATAAGCCACAGTGCACAGTTAAAGAGCAACCTGGTGGAAAACATGTTGCATCCAGACAACACAATAACACACTGGATAGGTTAGCGTGTTATGTTAATCCAGCCACAGACAAAAATATATACTCAAGAACAATTATATAATAAACTTAATGAGCAGAGTCAAGGATCATCATTTGCAAAGACCTTAGGCCTAATTTTTAAAACTGTATTGAAAAACATTGCAACTTTCTCGGTAATGTTGACATTACGCCTCTCCAAACGTATTAGCAGAAGAGCACCACATCTGAATCACCAGCATTAGATGCCAAAATCTAATCAGTTTTCCTCTAGCCCCACTGATAAACACTACAACAAACATCATATGCATCAATGTTTCAGTAACCCCAGAATCATAAGGTTAGAGTTTGAAAGCAATGGGAATTCCTTCATATTGGCCTTCTAACTCTCAGGACTACATCGAATTAATCCTTGCTAATGTAAAAGCGACACATTACTTTAGGATAGTCTAAATACTGAGCGCTTTGCAACATATTGGAAAGTGTCAGCCGATGAACTAAGGTGAACAAACAGGGTTAGCTTGTGCCAACTGGTTCTGTCTGTCTCTCACCTGAATTCTGTGTCTAATTAAAGATACAGTTTGCAGTCGCTCCGCCTTAAGCGTAAATATTGGTGAAATTAACAAGCAGATGTAATAACCACGCAGATGCATGAGAATCAACTAAAAACTGGTAGGCAAATGCACTGATTGAGTCACTCGAACAGAGGTGTAACCAATCATAGGGTGGCCATATGAAAAGGCGGACGGGCTCCTGTATCTTTAACAGTTATGCAGAAAAGGGAATTTCAGTAGATGTCATTTGCATGCATGCGGCACCTGGTGAAACTCCCTCTTTATCACAACTGTTAAAGCTGCAGGAGTCCTGCCCTATTGACCAGATACAAAAGAGGGCACGGCTCCTTCAGCTTTATCTGTTGTGATGAAGAGGGAATTTCACCAGGTGCTACATGCATACAAGTGACCCCTGCTGAAATTCCATTTTCAGTACAACTGTTAAAGATATAGGAGCCCAGTCCTCCTTTTCATATGGTCACCCTGCAATAACATAGCATAATGTTTGCTATCACATATAATTAAATTTCTAGATTTAAAGTGCCACCTATGATTTTCTTTAAAAAGCCTGCTTGCAATTTTTCATAGGGATTAAGAGACTCAGTATACCAAACTGATGCTCCATAGAAAACCTTAGCTCGATAAACCTTAACAGCACCTGGGACATACTTGCCTCCTTCAATATAAAAGAAGCAAAGGATGGCGCCCCTAGGTAAAGAATATTCCCCACCTTAGGAAGGAATGAAAATACAAACCCAAGTATTTATACAATTAAGCTTGTTCAATGTCCTGTCCACTTAACTGCCATTTGTATTTAGGATTTCTCGTTGAAAAAATCATCATCTTGGTTTTCCCATAGTTAATGGCCAGTGCATTCATTTCACAAAATTCTCCTTTTTTTCCAGTAGACATGTTAAACCTGCATCATCTGCAAACAGCGGTATTGGAATTTTCTGAGATGCCAACTTAGTGGGATGAGATCCAACTACAGAAAGAAATGTAGGTATATCTGAGAGATATAAATTAAAGACCAAGAACGCAACCCTGCCTTATCCCATAATAAGTGGTTGGGATAGGGTAGCATCCCTGTAGAGTAAAGTGCTTTTATCAAAGATAAAGTGGTAAAGTACTTTTAAACATAAGAAAATAAGAAGAGCCATGCAGTCCAGCACTCTGTTCACACAATGGCTGAATTTGGACGACATATTAAGCAACGGAGGGGAAGGGAAACAACCATCAGTTGCGTTGCTTATTGTGTCGTGTGGGGAGTAACACACAATGCACACACAACCCACAGTACGCTAATCAGGAGAAATAAACAACGGATGGAAACAATGCACTTGCACGTTGTTTAGAGCAAACTCAATTGACTAAAATGTCATCTGGAGGGGTGTGTGCGTTACGACGGAAGACAAGAGAGGCAAGAGGCAAGCGGCAAGAGCGTCCGAAAGTGGCTGGCCGCTCAGGCACACCCACAACAGCTCGCCTGCAGCGCCGCCCTAGCAACCAAAGACGCCCGCCCTCCCACTCCAGGCAGCTGGCACAGAGCTCAACAAGGGGCCAACTCCTGCAAGCACGTGCACCATGTGCCCATGCAGCCACCCAAATGGGAAACCAATGCCGGCACAAGGGAATCAGGGCAAAGGACAGGGCAGGCAAGGGGACACACAACACCCCCAGGTGCTCACAGGCACCCAGGAACAAGGGGCGCCCCCCCCACCCACCAGGGAGCACAGCAACCCAGGTGAACCCAACCCCCACGGCCGCGCCCCCGCGCCTGTCGCCTCACCCAGAAGCAGGTGGCCCAGGGAAGTGGCGCTCGCCGAGCCCCCCCTCATCCACCCAACACGGACGGACAGCGCGCACTGGCTATGCACATCCTCAATATGCAGAGAACGCCAAGGCAAAGGGTGCCCATGGGCGCTGATCGGCCAGCTGCAGATGTTGTGGGAAACAGCTGGAGATATGCACAAGAATCCCAAGGACACAAAGCGCCCCCGGCCAGCAACGACAACAACACCTCCACACAGGGCACATTCCATCAAGCACAACAGCTCACCTGCACCCACCATCCAACAAGCACACGGCACAGGGAACACCAGGTGAGGACAGAGACACCCGGCAGCACCATAACACCCCCCCCACTAGCACCATGGACCCAGAGGGAGAGAACAGTCGGGGCAGCCAGCCCGAGGACACTAGCTTGCAAACCCCTGGAGAGGGAAGCAGCCAGGACCCCCCGGGAAGATGCAGAGCGCAGCACTGGTCCCAGGCAGAGATCGGGGACTTCATCGAACTGTGGGGCAGCCGGGAAGCGAGGAGGATCATGCCCACAGCCAGGCACGACCAGCTCTACCCCTGGCTCTCCAGGCAGATGTGGAACGGGGACACAACCGCAGCACCAAGCAATGCAAGGACAAGCTGCACGGACTCAAGAGGAAGTTCAAGGAAACCGTTACGCATAATAACGGAACCAGCGTCGAGCCACGCACCATGCCCTTCTATGACGAACTGGCATGCCTGCTGGAGGAGTGCCACGACGTCGTGCCGGTACACATGGCAGGCAGTGGGGTCGCGACCGACGAGCCGCCTCACACGAGACAACGAGCCCGACAGGCCCATGGGCAAAGCCGTGAGGAGGACACCGCTACCCAGGAACCCCAACCTCCGCCACGGAGGGACAGCCCACAACCGCCACCCACTGGCACACCGTCGACGAGGGCACCGCCGGACCCACGGCCGGGCACGCCGAAGCCAAGGAGCAGCCTCACGGGATCCCAAAGCCCATCACTGCTGCCGTGGCCGCTACCCGTGCCGCCCAAGACAGCCCACTCCTCAAGGAGCATCTCCCCCGCGACAGCCTCCTCCAGCACCAACAGCCCCACGGCCTTCCTACGGCTGATCTGTGCGGAGTTGCAGGTAGAGGACCCCACACCCGTCCAGCTAGTGCCAGAGACATAGCAGGAGGATGATCAACCAGGGCCGTCGCGGCCAAGGGTGCACAGGCCTCACCAGGTATGCGGCCGGGGTCGGCGAGGCGCAGCACCACAGTGGAGGAGTTTGCCTGCACCATCATGGATGCCTTGACGGAGATGGGGCTGGTGTCACAGGAGGAGCAGGTCAAAATGGAGCAGCTCGTGGAGCTACAGGTGGCCGACGTCCTGGAGCCAGAACTGTCACTGTCCCAGGATGAGCTGCGGGACATCGATACGCAGGCCACCGACGAGACCTTCGTGGAATTGGAAGAGATGGAGGAGGATGTGCCTCTGGAAGCTGAGCTCCAGGTCGGCAAGGCCATGCTCACGGAGGAGAACAAGGGACCCCCGCAGCCGGAGGACGCGGAGATGGAGGGTGCAGCCCCCTAGAGGAGGAGCTGCCGCCCCCGCCCACCGGCAAGGATGTCGCGGCCTCAGCCACGCAAACCCGTCCCCTGATCAACGCACAGAGGTGTGCCCATATACGCAACAGGCACAAGGCACACTGGCTGCAGGTGGCGAGGGACCTAGTCACAGCCACGGAGGCGACAGGGGGCCGCATCCATGAGCTATTCACACACATGGCAGGCGAGGAGAAGGCCAGGCGCACCAAGGAGCGCGTCTTCACCGTCTGGGCCACACGCACGGCCACCCAAGCTATAGAAGATTGCGCCCATGCCATACGGGGGGCAGAGCAGGATGTGCGGCGCGGTCTGGAGGATCATGTCACCGGGATGACCGGGGCCATGGCGGCCACCGACGCCATCATTGACCGGGGCATGCGCGAGTGTACAACTGCCATTGACCACCAAACCGAGGTGTTCAGGGAGCTCGCCCAGGCATTCCGGGGAGCGTATCATGGCCCCCCGCAGCCCGCCCCATACATGCTGCCATACGGATACATGCCGCCGCAGCAGCAGTACCTGCCTCCGCCAGTGGCCACAGCATACCGGGCCCATGAGCGGCACCAGCTATAGCAGGTGCTTCAGGGATGGCAGGGGGGAGCCCGGAGGGAAGGAGCAGCAACGCTCAGGCAGTCGGGCCAAGAGGGCAAGGGACATCCCACCCGACTCCGAAGAAGAGGGAGAGGAGGAGGAGGGGGAGCCCTCCCCGCACAACATGTCCTGAGCCACGGGCATGGAATGGCCCCCCTGGCCCATCAGCCGAGGGTCCTTGGCAGTAGACAATAGACGAGCCACCCCCTCCCCATGCTGCGATAAGCCCCCTCGTGCCTCCCGTCACTCTGGCAACCGCCTCCCTTGGCCCGATCTGCCCGCTCAAGGCCATGTAGATGCAGCATTCCCCTGTTACAATGTAGCAAACCCTGGCTGCCATTCTTTCCCAGCCCCAGCGCCCTTCATTGCAGCCCACTCCCGTCGAGATGGCAGCACCCTGCAGGTCCACTGGGCTCCACACGAGCTGCCCCAGCCGACGCTGCAGGGCCCCACGGCATGGAGGTTGGTGTGTGGGGCGTTTGGGCCTGGTGCAGGGGTAGCGCTCTGGCTTCCGTGTCACTGAAGGCTGTCCTCCCACCCCTCCCCTCCCCTTCTGTTCCCCCCCACCAGGGAAGCTGTGCTCCCTCTGCCATGCCATCCACAGCAGGCGGAGGGCCCATACGGCACGGCGTCTTCACGCTCTGGAGCTGGCCCTGGGAGAAGTCCTACGTCGCATTCGACATCTGGAGCGCAGCATCAGGCGTTGCCGCTGTCCGAACCCCAGCCGGCCATAGACCCTTCCATTGGCATGAGCGGGCTTCGCCCATCCCCCCTCTGTTGTGCCCTCGCCTCGTCCTAAAGCGGCGCTGCCCCATTGCATCTCCCCCCCACTCCAGCCACTTCCTTTCACTCCCCTCTCTTGCAGATGCGCTTCAGCCATAACAATGCCGCCTTGCCTCCCAATCGCACACTCCCGTAGTGGGCCGTCCCATGCTGGGTGCATTGCCACCCCTTCCTCCGCCCTCCTGCTCCGTCACACCCACCAGCCCTCCCGTCGAGCCTGCCTCCCCTCTGGCCACTCCAGCACTGGCGACTATGTCCCGGCGGGAGCTCGCTATGGCTGGCTTGCAGGCAGTGATCCAGGCAGCCACGCAGAACCACGGCGACGGTGACAAGGAGGACGTGCTGCGTGCCTGGCTGCGCCGCCTTGGTGGCGCCTTGCCCGCGGAGCCAATGTTTGGGACGGGAGACGGTCGCTGGCCCCTTGGTGCTGTGAAGGCCTTGCTCTGTCTGTGGGCCACCATCCTTTCGCTGCTCCACCACCGTGATGCGGGCACGGTGACCACGGGGGCGTTGGCCAGGGGCACGGCCGAGGAAGCCCTGCACCGTGGACCCTCCCTGGCAACATCTGGCGACCTCCTTGATGAGCGCAAGACGGTCCATCGCTGGGTGCTCCCCCGGACGGATGCCGCGTGGAAGGAGATGCAGAACTTGGAGGACGACGAGCGTTTCCGTGGGAGCTTCTGCATGTCCCGCGCGACATTCGAGGTGCTGGTTGCCGAGGTGACCCCTGTCCTGCAGAGGGAGTGTACCGTCATGCACCCGTCCATTTAAGTCTCTCGCCATCTGGGTCTGACGCTGTACAAGCTGGCGTTCAACATGGGGTACCTGCCACTGTTAATGATCTTTGTGGTGGGCGTGTCCACCGCCTGCGAGATCTTCCGGGAGACGGTGAGCTTGCTGAACGAGCTGTACCTGGCCAATGTCATCCGGGTCAGGGACGAGAAGGAGAACATGCGTGGTTTCTGTGCCCTGGGCTTCCCGCAGGCGGTGGGGGTGCTGGACTCGACCCACGTGCGCATCCTGGCCCCCCACTCCCACAGCGATGAGTACTACAACTGCAAGCATTTCTATTGCATGGTTCTCCAGGCAGTGATGGATGCCAAGGTCCGGTTCCTTGATGTCTATACGGGTGTGTCCGGGTGGAGCCACGACATGGCCGTCTTCTGGAACTCCTCCCTGGCTGCCAAGCTGTCTTCGGGCCGCTTCCTGACCTCCGATCCCGCTTCCATGTGCGGGCATGCCGTGGGTCCGCTGCTCCTGGCCGACCAAGCCTTTGCCCTGCAGCAGTGGCTGATGGCCCCGTACCACTACCCCCGCACCACCGTGCAGCGTAAATACAACCACTACCACTGCCGTGCCCGCCTGCCCGTGGTGCGCGCCTTTGGGCATCTGAAGGAGAGTTGGCGCTCCCTGTTTAGCTTACTGGACTTGCAGGCTGACATCATCCCCGACGTCATGGTGTGCTGCTGCATCCTGCACAACATCTGCGAGTCCCATGGGGACGTGTTACTGGCCGAGCATCCTTGATCTCCCCCGGCCGGGCGAGGACGCCAATGCCATCGCTGTGGACAGGCGTGATGTTGCGCTGTTGCCCGGGCCCATGAATCCCGTTGGGGAGCAGCGCGCCCGTGAAGAGGTGTCACCAGGGGCCCGTTTTGATCGCGCTGCTTCTCTTGCACACACCAGGAGTTAGCGGCAACTTCTGTCTCAAAAAATAAGTCGGACTTACTGGGATGGTTTTTTGTGGCACAAAGAAAGCTAGAAGGAGCATGGGAGACAGACGCCGTCGTGAGAGGGACCCTTGAAAATCCATGAGTGTCCAGTAACAAGCATGCAATAAAATGCTCGTCTGATGGAGCTCTTAGTGTTCACAAGCATGGACTAAGACTCCTGTGCACTACAGCTGTAATGCATCCCTGCCCAAAAGATTTCACTTCTAGAAGCCGCAAGGAGGGCCCTAAATGCTGGAGAATGACAATGCTAGCAACTCAACAAAATGGCTGCATTCAGACAACACATTAAGCAACTGAGGGGGGGAACAATCATCAGTTGTGTTGCTTATTGTGTTGTGTGGAGGGTAATACGCTGCTCACAAACTACTGACGGTATGCTATTCCGCCCAAATAAGCAACTGAGAAAAATAACTGGCTTGCAAGTTGTTTAGCTCGAAGCCAGTTGTTTAAAGTGCTGTGTGGAGGGGTGAATGTGTTAATGGCGTGCAGTGAGTGGGTTAAAACACAAGCCTATAGAGTAGAGGCAGGCGGCAAGAGCGACCAAAGCAACAGCTGCCACTCTGCTACAACTGGTGCAACTTGCAGAGGCTGCTGGGATAGAACTGGGAGGACTGAGGGAGGAGGAAGGGTGGGGAGAGGGGCAGGGGCTGTGTCAGTTAAATGCTGGGTTGACTATTAGTCCACTCAACACCAGCCCCAACCACCCACAGTTGTGTAGGAATATGTTGTGTGAGGAGTACCCACAAAATAACCAACTGGGAGTTGGCTACTCAACCCACCATTGACTAATGTGTTGTCCGAATGCAGCCAATATGGGCCAGGCATGCCCATAACACAAAGACAAGTTTTCCAGGACCATATTAGAAAACAGAAGCTGCACCTGATAAAGGCTCAATTCGGACATATTAGGCAACAGAGGGGGAAATAGCGTACTGACCGTGCGTTACGCAGGTGGTGCTCCCCACACGACATGCTGCAACGCCTGTGCTTGTGCAGCTTGAAGTTCCAGCAGCCATCTTGGTTGCTACGGCTGCTCCCTCCCCCTCCCTCAGTCCCCTAGCCGTATCTCAGCATGCACTGTGAGTTCTGCCGGCTGTATAGAGCGGTCAGGGGTTTTCAGCTGCTCCAGCCGGCGAACTCTATTCCCAAACGGAATAGTTCATGGAGAGAGTGGGGGCTCAATTCGGACGACACTTTAAACAACGGGCTTCAGGCTAAACAACGTGCAAGCCCGTTGTTTCTCTCCGTTGCTTAATTGGGCTGCTTAGTGTACTGTCAGTTGTGTGTGCGTTGTGTGTTACTCCCCACACGACACAATAAGCAACACAACTGACGATTGTTCCCCCCCCCCCCGTTGCTTAATATGTCGTCCGAATTGAGCCAAAGAGTGCAGTTGGGGTTTATGCTTCCCAACCGTAAAGCTAGGAAGTTTACTTTAAAATGAAAGCTTGAGATACGTTACATGAAGCAAAGATAGAAGTATGGGATACGCTGTGCCCTGCTGAGATCACTTTTTCCTAAATGAGGTCAGCGCTTAGCCTGGTCACACACCTGGCACATGGTTTTCCACATAGGGCCAAGCCCCGCACCACCCTTGTCATAAATTTAGTCTCCGCACCCCTGCCAACCTCACCGCGTTCTGTTTAGCTTTAAGAAGAGTCAAACTGCTCGTCAAACATGGAGTTAGCCATGTTTATGTCCAGCAGAAACCCCACCCTCTACAACAAATTTGCAACCCAGGAAACAAAGGACTGTCCAGCCACCATAAATCAGGAGGGCAGGGTGCTGAAAAGGAGAGAAAAAGGGGGAACAAAAGCAGCCGAGGCTGATGAGAAGGTGTAGGGGGACAGAGCACATCCAAAATCTGCATCGCAGGCAGCAATCCTCACCACCTCCAACAGAATCCATGTATCTAACTGTCACTAGATGAAACCCAACCATGGATATTAGAACCGTACACAGACACTCCACTGCAAAAGACCACAAACAGTTTTTGTCAGAGCCAAAAACATGGAGGAGAAAATACTTTAGGTTCACTATTCTTATAAAATCAGCCTTGCAAAGAAACTCCACACATTACTGGTCCTCAGTCCACGTTCACCTGTGTTCACAGAACGTAAAGGAAAAGAGAGAACCCACTCTCCTTGTTTCCTCTTTGGTCACCTGGGGACAAATTCCCACTCGCTGTAGAAGACCAATTTTTTTTAAAAAAATAATGTTTTTATTCAAGTTTTTCATATATTCAACATACCATAAACATTATAGCATAGTGTCATATAATATATTATAATATAGTATACCTACCTACCTACCCCAAAATAACGAAGAAGAAGAAGAAGAAGAAGAAGAAGAAGAAGAAGAAGAAGAAGAAATAAAAAATTAATGGAGTAAAGCTTATTCCCTTATTCCCTTTTTAAATTCTTGATTTTATTATTAATTCACTATAGATTTATGCTATATCGCAAATTTCATGCCATTTATACAGTCCATACCTCCTTAGCTACGTTTGGCATATATGTCAGCAACTCAGAATCAATTGTGTGTAAAATGAATTTCCACCATATAACACTAAATAGGGCTGTGCACGGATCCAGACCGGATCCGGAATCCAGAGTGGATCAGGCTGATCTGGGCCTCACAGATCCGGATCCGAACACAATCTGTGCACAGCACTCCCTCCCACTCTCCCCGCTCTCCCCCTCCCTCCCCCTGCTTACCTGCTGCCTCCTCTGCATCATCCCCCGTTGTCCTCTCTCCTCACTGTGTGCAGCCACATTTGCTGGTCATGGCGGGTGACGTCATCACCCGACGTGAGCGGGAAATGCAGCAGCACACAGCGAGGAGAGAGGACGACGGCAGGACAACGCAGAGGAGGCAGCAGGTAAGCAGGGAGAGTGGAGGGAGAGAGGGGGAGAGCAGGGAGAGTGCTGTGCACAGATCCGGAACGGGTCCAGATTGGGCCTGATCCGATCCAAGTCAGATCGGGCCAGATCCAGACCTGACAGATCGGGATCCGGATCGGATCAGGGGGTCCGTGCACAGCCCTAACACTAAACACTAGTGACTCATCTTTGCCTTGTAATATTTGTAACTTATATGTTATTTTTTCCCCCCAACTTGCAGTAGACTAGATGAATGGCTGAGTATATTTAACTACTATCACTTACCTTCGCTGATCAAAACCTGGGTCATCTTCTAGCACTTTCCCTGGCTCCCAGCTGTGCCTTCGGAAGGAGTCATACATGTGAGCAGAACCCCTCAGGACATCTGACCTACGCATATGCACATGTAGGAATTGATCGTCGCCATCCTCCTCTTCCATTGCCTCCCAGTCTTCTGCCAGAGGTGAGCTGGGCTCCACCGCAGACAAGCAACGACGTTTCTGGACCAGCGGAGGCTGAGGGACGCATTCGCAGGGGCTGAGGTTGTACTCAGTGCCGTTCATGCTTTGGGAAGGTTGTGGATCCAAAGGAGAGAAAGTCTTTGTGGAAAGGGAAGGAGGTTAGGGAGGGAAAAACAGAAGGAGTAGGTTGTTAAGTATATACATACAACCTTGCCAAACTGGCCACACAATTATTATACTAGAGGCCTTCAAGAGGCAGCTGGACAGCCACCCGTCAGGCGTGCTTTAATGTGGATTCCTGCATTGAGCAGGGGGTCGGACTCAATGGCCTTAGAGGCCCCTTCCAACTCTACTATTCCATGACTTTATGATTCTACCCTGTAGGCCCACCATCATTTGGAGTAAAAGAAATAAAAAGTTCTAATTTTACAAACCTTCTCTACCTGATAACGCCTTTATTTATTTCATTTATTTACAATATTTGTTTCTAACAGATTCCGGAGTGGAGAACATAGGAGGCACAGGAATTATGAGCTCCCTACTCAGGCAATGGCTCAGTTCAGACAACACATTTCTCAACGGTGGTTTTAGAACTCCCCTGTGCAGTTTTTACACCACTGTTAAGAAACGTGTTGTCTGGCGGGAAAACTCCATGTGACGGTGGAGGTTTTTTTGAAAACATTCCACGCAGAATATCCACGCTGCGCAGAGGAGAATTCCTGCACAACCTTTGTGTGGTGTGTGGTGTGGAGGGCTCCATGGAGTTTTTCGTTGCATTGAGTGGACTTTTCCCACTGGCTCCAGAGTTCCCTGGCAAGAGCGGTGAAAGGAGTGAGTGCTGCTCTAGGAGAGCCGCCAGGATTGTTTTTTTACAGCAATGGCTGATGGGATACCATTGGGAGGACCGGGGGAGGAGAGAGGGGAGAGGAACTGTCAATCAAACATCGTGTTGACTTTTACTCTACTCCACGGTAGCCCACAGTCACACAACGGCGGAGTTACAACATGTTGTGTGGGGAGTGCCCCCTAAAAACTCAACCGTTGAGTGGAGTTTTCACACTGCGTTGACTAATGTGTTGTCTGAATTGAGCCAATGTATGAGTACAGAACCAATGAAAAGCAGTGGGGGACAGGATTATGCCCACTGGCCTTGCCTTGACCTTCCACACTGATCAGCTCGTACACGTGTAGGCACTGTTCAAAAACCCAGTGCAGGGCTATGAACACAATCCTACACTACACATTGTTGTGCGAATGCTGAGATGTAATCGTACAGACGGGCACAACAATTTTTGCAAAACAAGAAGAATGTTTCATGCATACACCACCAGCTTTATTATCTATGCCAAGGAGGGTGCCCTAGATCAATATTTATTTTATCTGTTTTTATCTGAAGCATTTTTAGGCCACCTTTCTGGACAAAGTCCTCTCTAGACTGCGTATAATAATAATAATAATAATAATAATAATAATAATAAACACTGAAAGACTAGTACTCAAACTTTTAATATGACAAAACTCCAAATATAAGCACAACAACATTTTATATTTAAAAATATAAAATGAGAGCCAAAAAAAGGCAGTGTGACGAAGTAATATTTTTTCATTGGAAGTATTATACATATATTTTTAAAAATCGCATGCACATGGGGTTTTTTTCTTTGCTGAATTTAACAGACCGTTTCCACATCCCCTTTTTAGAATCAACATATACCAGAAACAGGAAACAATTCTTGAAATTAGGGCACAAAGCAGCCTGAATTTGCCCAGATATTTTGTCCATTAAGCAAGTCTGCATATATTTGCCAGGCCAGCCCTGAAAAGGGGGTACCCAGGGTGGTTTCCATCGTGAAGCCAGTTAAAATTAGGGGGGAAATTCAGCATTCAAAGCTAGCCAGGCGAGCAAAACCTGCTTAAATGTGGTACTGGGGTCAGGCCTCAATGCAGCCTACTTAGTAGGAAATGCTACCGACTGAGGTAAAACTGGAATTCACCCCCTTCCCGGTGAAGACAACACACAGCACTTCCCTTCTCTGACTGAGGTTGCTTTAAGAAGCAAGCCCAAAATGGTGTTACGTTGTTGCAAGGCAAAATGGCCTGGTTGTGGCCATCCTCAAACGTTTGTCAAATGTTGGCCAAAAATGAGGGTCAGGGTTTGTCACCTAGCAGGACTTTAAGGGCCTTTGGGAAATACATCCCCAATGGGGCCCCCTCCTCCCTCACTGAATCCACCTTCTCAGTGCCATGGTCACCTGAGGCTCTCGGTCCTCCTCCTCTTCCTCCTCATTGCTCCAACTTGACAGGCAGAGACCCAATGAGGAAAAAGGCCGTGGCATCTCCTGCTCCTGCTCCTCCCCACTTCCGTTGGCTGGACCAGAGCAAGAGGCAGGTGAACAAGCAGGTTGCAATGGGGAAAATGAGGAGTAGGTCCAAGGGGGCTCTTCCCCACAGACCCCTGCTGCAGTGCGGGCCCTCAGCAGACTTCCAGCCATGCCTAACCTTCAACACCGGCCCTGCGGCACAACCTCTTCTAACGACAGGTGTTTTTCAAATCGCTCAATATTTCCAGGTGAACCTACCGGGTGCTAGGCACTGCACATCAAAAAAAATAATAAACAGGTTCCCTCTGTAGGCCTGAGCCTGGCAGTCTAATAACCAGCAAATTAAAGGTGGGAATTCAAAGAACTTTGTGATGTTCCAGGAAGCCTTCCCTTAATGACAAGTCGGGGTTTTATTTTCTTGTTTTATTACTGTTTTATTGTTTTGTTGGTCACCTTTACAGTATTTTATCATGCAAATGGCTTTGGGGTTGTTTTTTTAAGAAAAGAAAAAGTAAAGAAATCTTCTGAAATAAATAAATGACAATTCTTGTGGCTTCCTTCCCCCCCCCCAAAAAAAAACGGATTGTTATTTTTTTGCAGTAAGAAAAAAAGGGCAGTAGAGGTGGGGAAACTCAGGAAGGTTATGATAACAAGATCTGAATCTCCCGTAAAATTCTGTGAATGAGGTAGAGTGATCCTCAGACCAACTTTCAGAGAAAGGGGGTATTTACTAGATTTAGCTCCTTCCCATTGCTACGCCTCAACTGTCCACAACGGCTTGTGAGGTTTCTTTAAAAATGTCAGGATCTCCTATCACAAATCTCCTGCCCTTCGTAGTGTCACCCAAAGTTTCAGCAAGAGACAGAGGGAATTAAGGACAACTCTTAACGGGACCCAAAATATTTCAATAACTAAGCTTTATCAAGGGGGCTTCGTGATTTTAGGTCATTTCTCCACCTGGAAAGATTTTGTTCTTGTTAGAGAGGAAATATCTTTAGTTCACCCAGCCGTGGCACAAAACCTGAGTGCTGCTGCAGAGGCGGCCATCATAAAAGGCCCTGCTCAAACATTCTTTTGGCTTTGATCTTGCACTTTAAGGGCTTTTAAGCCACCCGAGGTCAGTGTGGGATCATAGTGTTGGAGGGACTTTGTCTCCAACATCAACCCATCTGGATGCACCGGTGCGGGTTGGGGGGATGGCGACAGTGTTAAAATTTAACTCTGCAAGGTTTGCTCATTGGCAAAAACATACGAAAATTTTTCATCTATTTGTTTTTATGCTACGTTTTAATGAAGATTCTGGTTTTGATTTGGACTGTATTGTTAGCTGCCTTGAGTTGCATTTGGGGGCAGGAAGGCGGAATGGGAATCAAATAAATAAAATCATAAATGAATACCGAAAGATTTGGGCAGAATAAGACACTTGCTCTTCTTTATTATTATTTGGAATCTGGGTTTGTAAAATTAACCATGGCTGATCTGGCCATGTTAGTCACTTTTGAGGGGATAGGATTTGAATTACAGAATCAGTGGGGAGAAAAGCTTAATGGCCTTGATCCAATCTGCGGATACTTTTAAAGTTTGTGGAGGTTAAGACATCAGGGTGATATCCAATCAGAGAGTTTTTGCATCTCATCTAGCTGGCCCCTCAGCGGACTCTATGCTCCAACACAAACCTACCTGTACACTACGTTCAAGTCGGAAGACGCCAACAAGGGAGAGGGCCTTCTCAGTGGTGGCTCCCCAATTATGGAATGTTTAAGTGGTACCGACTTTCGAATCTGACTACCCAGGAGGGAATTGGGATATATGCAGAACATTCACTTTCAGGTGCTGGTGTACTATCCGCTGAATGGAATGTTCTCCGAGGACTATGGAAAGTAAGTGCCCAAGTAGATTAGATTATGAGAGCTATCCCACATTTAGCAACTATCCCGGAGCCTTACCAGGACTTTGTATTCCACAGTCTTCGCAGGTTTAACGATCAGCACAATAAACGCGCTCCCTGTCCCTTGTTTTTGCCGGTTCCTTCCCATACCTTTCAGTTATACTACCAGCAGATGGCTCTGCTTTATTGCGAGATTTCGATTTATTACAATATTTTTGGGGTTTCACAAAATGAAACTAGAAAACGGCGGGAGAGGCATCGGAGGTTGACGACGTCATGAAAAGGTCCGTGATTGATCAATCACAAGCATGTAATAAATCGTTCATGTGGAGAAGCTCCTAGATATGCACAGAGTTATATTTTCCCTGGAGTTTTTTTGTTTGATAAAATCTTACAGATAACTAAGAACAGTCAACTAAAAAAAATTATTGACCTCATCCCCAATTAAGCAGTTCCGGCAGGCATATCCAGTGTAATTTTTAGAATGTTTTTAGGATGTTTTAGGATGTTTTAATGCAGTTTTAATAATATTTGTCATGTTTTAATTAGTTTTATGTATTTTATCATGTTGTTGTTCCCCGCCTCGATCTAGACGGAGAGGCGGGTAAGAAATAAATTGTTATTATTATTATATTATTATATATAACTTATGGTTACCATATGAAAGAGAGGACAGGGCTCCTGTATCTTTAACAGTTGCATTGAAAAGGGAATTTCAGCAGGTGTTATTTGTATGCATGCAGCACCTGGTGAAATTCCCTCTTCATCACAACAGTATAGCTAGAGTGACCAGATACAAAAGAGGGCAGGGCTCCTGCAAGCTTTCACTGTGGTGCTGAAGAGGGAATTTCACCAGGTGCTGCATGCATACAAAGGACACCTGCTGAAATTCCCTTTTCAATGCAACTGTTAAAGATACAGGAGCAGTTTGTATAACTTCTTGCATTATCATGCAAGAATTTGCAAAAACTGCAGGTGACAGGCACTATCTTAGAAGAGGCATTTTCCTTATCTGTATGTGAGGTATATCACACATTGGAGAGCCTGTGTGAGAGAGATAAGAACCAAAGTAGCCAAGACACCAATCACGCAATGAGCGATTCCTTGAATTTCTGAAAAAAGTACATTGCAGGTACAGAGCCCTGATCTAGATTTGGACCTGGGGGCATGTCTGGAGTGGGGGTGGGAAAGTTGGTTTTTCACCCTTTGCCCCATGCACAGTTCTGATCCAAATCCGGCCCCTCACAGCAGCAATTTACTTTTTTTAAATAAAAACTACTAACTGCATTGATGACGCTGTATGTAATTTGGACTATTAGATGATGACAAAAAAACAAAAGTATTTGTTTCCCCTCCTCAGCAGCATTGCTTTATGCAGATTTAAAATCAATGCATTCACTGGTCAATTGACTAAAACTCATATGATTTAAAGAAAATGGTACAGCGCAACCCTATGCTTATTCAAAGGTAAGTCCCCTCGAGTTCCTTGGAGCTTACTCCCAGGGATGTGGATTTAGGACTGCAGCTGGAATGGATTTAATCAAGCGACAACCTTTGACAGAACGGCTTCCCAGATATCTGGGTTTAAGCATCTTGGTTTCATCAGAATCGACATCTGGGGATACTGAAACGCCCTGGCTCCACAAGAAAAAAGACAGAAGGAGCCCTGATAAAACAACGGGTGGCGTGGGGGGAGGGGGACTTTACAAGTTAATGACAACATCTATACTCCCCTTCACATTTGTGGAATGAGCAGGGATGTTGTTGGCACTTTAAAAGATTCAGCGCCCAAGCCCATGGGGCCCACATCTGTATAAACTCTGCACATGCTCATTTATGTCTGTGTATGCACCTTCAGAAACAATTACGAGGATGTATTAAAATTTCACAGAAGGCAAAGCTTGCCCGTTAATTTCCCATCCAAATAAAGCTTGTTGATTTGCACTCCACTCCAGATGATCCCAAACCAAAGGGGTGGGGAAATCTAGATTTCATTATGATGCACAGAGAGATTCAGGAGGGGTGTGTGGGTGTTACATCAGCCATGTGAAGAGGGGGGGTTAACCCTTCCCTCCCCAGCTGCAATTTCCCTCTTCCTGAATTGCCATTCATTTCAGAAAACAACATTCCTTTGGCACCATGAAACACTCAGGACTGGGCAGAATGGATTTGTGGCCAGGCCTCATTGGACAGGCGGTCTTCCAGATGAAGCTTTTTTGGGGCATTCAACCTGTCTCTTTCACAGGGGCGCTGCAGCACCCCTGTGAAAGAGACAGGATAAATACCCCATAAAAGCGTCATCTGGAAGACCCCCTGCCCAGCCCTTGTGACTCTGGGCTCCCTCAGTTGCAACCCACACACTTTTCTTTCCACCGCAGCCATCATGGAAAATGGCAAGTGCCTCAGGGAAGGGCCCTGGCCTTTTGCTCTTTGGAAGCATCCACACCCCTGGAAGGCGGCCGCTTGGCTCGCAAGGGTGTGGATGCTTCAGTGAGAGGGTCCAGCTGCCAGGCAGGCCTGGGCTCCCAGCACCTCCTGGCCATGTCAGAATCATGCCCTGTTTCCCCCCACCCCCAGCACACACACTCATACCAGTGTCCAACCTCTGCTCACCTGCCGAAATGCTCTCCCGCCAGCGTCTTCCGCAGAGGACGGTGTTACTTCGCCTTCCTGTGGAGCGATTCGAGATAGAAAAGGGAAGAGGGTGACCTCAGCTTCTTTCCTGTTTTCCCTTTTTTTCCCCTTTCCCAGGCACTGTCAGCTGGCTGGGGCTTTCCTCCTTATCTCCTGCAACATCAGCACTAAATTGTCCCGAAGGTCAGGGAGCCAGACGTTCCAGATGTAGAAGGTGGAGGGGAGGGAACGCCTCTCTCTGGAGGACCTCTCGGGAGAACCGGGTCAGGTCCTTGGCTAGGAGGCAGCGTGGCCAAATGGCTAAAGCACCCAGGAAGGCGGCAGCAGCCAGGAACCGCCCCCAGTCCGCCCCATCATTGTCCAACTCCGCTGCACCTTCGCCAGCCTTCCTCAACCGTCAAATCTCCCAACCCTCTTCTCGTTCAAGTCCCTCTTCAAGATCCACTCCTGGCACAAGACTGTTTCTCAACGACCTCAACAATCCTGGCCCTGATTCTGAGTTTTGAAAAGGAGTGGTGGAGGAGACGAAGTCATAGAAACAAGGAGTTATGTCCCTGTGCACAACCTCTTTGAGCCTGAGGGCCGAATTCCATTTTGCTGAAGCACTGGAGAAGCCGCATTTCAGAAGTGGGCGGGGCCAGAGGGGAAAGTAGCCGGGGCTAAAATGCAAAAAAATACCAGCATGCTGTAGCTTGAAGCTTTTACACACACTCCCTAAGACTTAGGAGAGGAGGCATTTCAACCTTTTAGATTGAAGGGGCTCGTGCAAAAGCTAGAAAATCACTAAGCCACCTGCAGTTGGGGCAAAGGGGCGTGACTACCTGGGGAATCCTGACAAGCTGGATTGGGGCTCTGGAAGCCGGATTTGGCCCACAGGGGCTGAGGTTATCTATAATGGTTATTTTCCACCAGCTTGCAACCAAGGAATTGTCTCGATGAGTTAAATCTATGCATGATGTTTAGGGGCAGGGCTGGTGTCAGCGCCAGGCCATCTTTGGGCAGCTGCCTAGGCCTTCAAGAAGCAAGCAGGACCACCACTCACACCTGCCCTGGCCCCTCTCTGAAACAAAGCCACTGCACCACCTTACCAGCCATGTTTTGTAATGGCGGCCTTCCTATCATCACTACCAGCACAACATCCAAGACGTCGACTTGATTTCTGGGACGGTATTGCGGGGGGGGGGGGGGGATGACCACTATTTGGGAGCCAACATGCCACCAAGGTAAGCCCTGCAAGACTCCATTGTAAAGTAGCGTGGTAGTGTGTCTAACTTTACAGAGGACAGTCCTCTGTTTGTCTCTTTTCAAAGTAAAGAACTTTCAGACGGAAAAGCAGAGCAAGGGTCTTCACAGCTAGCTACATTCATAGTTAGCTACAGCTGGACAGCAGACTGAGTAGAATCCTAGAATCCTAGAATAGTAGAGTCGGAAGGGGCCTCTAAGGCCATCGAGTCCAACCCCCTGCTCAGTGCAGGAATCCACCTTAAAGCATGCCTGACAGATGGCTGTCCAGCTGCCCCTTGAGTGCCTCTAATGTGGGAGAGCCCACGACCTCCCTAGGTGATTGGTTCCATTGTCGTACTGCTCTAACAGTCAGGAAGTTTTTCCTGATGTCCAGCCGGAATCTGGCTTCCTGTAACTTGAGCCCCTTATTCCATGTCCTGCACTCTGGGTGGATCGAGAAGAGATCCTGGCCCTCCTCTGTGTGACCACCTTTCAAGTATTTGAAGAGTGCTATCATGTCTCTCCTCAATCTTCTCTTCTCCAGACTAAACATGCCCAGTTCTTTCAGTCTCTCCTCATAGGCACTTCGTTAATCTAGTCAGTCTTCCCCACTAGGGTGATATGTAAGCCTGGTTCACACATAACGACAACCCCAGAATATGAGTTGAGTATGGGTTGTCGTTGAATCATGGGTTTGTTGCATAAATTATGCTATTCCCAAGTGTCCAAAGTCCAGAAATGAAACACTTGACGAAAGACCTCTTGAAGCTTTGGAAACTAATTTTATTCTGCGCAGAATAGGTGACCACTGGGCGTTCTCACTGCCTTCCAGAGTCACACCGCGCCAAGGTTCAAACAAGTACTTTTATACATTAGATGTCACATGACATTAGCCCTCATCCCATTGGTTTACAGCCCCCAAAACATCATTTCCGGTTACCGCTACTCCCGAGTAGACCGGGTAAGAGGGCACGTTTCGATGGATCGCGCCCTGGAGCCGTTTACCCTTCGCCATTACTGTTTGAAACTCAGAGGTATTCATTTGATTTTCGGCGGGAACCTGGTTTCCCTATTTGGTCATGCATTCCTTATATGGGCATACTGTTGATGACATCACTCAGGTATACTCATACCTGTATGAGTCACCCAACCTGCGCATGTCTCCTGGCCTCTGGAGCCGTTTACCTGGAGGCGGCCAAGAGGCAAGCCGGGGAGAAGAAGGAAATACTCTCTCTCCATCTCTTTGATCTTTGCACGCATGGCTGCAACTGAGCTAGGCTCCATTACAGAAGTGGATACAAAGTGTTCCTGTGAAGAGCCTGGCTTGTGTCTGCGGTTTCATCACTTTCACTTCTTACTCAAGCAGAACGGCGCTCAGGCGGGGGAAAGGAAGGTTTCAGCTATTTCTGGGCAATTTGAGACGGGGCTGGAGCGTGCTTGTGAGTGTGTGAGTGTGTGTGTGCGGGGGGGCAGTGTTGGGGAAACAGTCAGGAGACACGTGTAGGATGCGTGTTAGGTGCGTGTTAGGGAAATGGACACGTTTTCAGGGAATTTCTTCAACAGGTTGACATTATGTGGATTAACTATGGGTTGTTAGCCACGAACAACCCAGAAATGGAACCTATGGGTTTTTTGATCAGTTGTGAATTCTGGGTTGTTCATGGTAAAAAAAAAAACCACCTATGGTTAAACCATAGTGCAGGGTTCGTACATAACAACAACCCATGATTCAAATACAACCCATGATTCAATGACAACCCATACTCTGGGTTGTCGTTATGTGTGAATCAGGTCATATTATATTGCTATTGAATGATAGTTACATTTAAATTTGCATCTAAACATATTCATTAGCATGTGCAGATTTAGTGTTTTTTCTTTTGTCCCCTTCTTTGGCGGTGCAGAAGCATCCACCCTACTGTGAAACCTCAGGAGACCCACCAGCCAGTACTTTTCAGTCCTCACTGCCCCATTCACAAGGGTACAGGGACAGTAGAAGCCCAGCAGGCTGAATTTCTGTGTTAGAATCTAGAACAGGAATGGGCCACAAGCTAAATTTCGCCCTTTCTGGCCTCCGTACTGGTTTGCCGCTGAAATTCCCGAAGCTGCTGTTCATTGGATAAATTCTTTCCAGCTACAAAACCAACAACAGGAAGAGAGTTTATATAGACTGCAGGGCGGAGCCAAGGAATCATTTCCGGAATTCAACAAATCTTTGAAGACACCAGTAGGAATTTAAGAGGAAATTGAAGAACATGAGCACCTGTGTGGTGTAGTGGCTATTGAGTTAAGATTTGGACCGGAGAAATGCAAGTTCAAATCCCCTGCCAGCCGCAAAAGCTTACTAGGTGACGCTGTCTCTTAATCTAATCTCTCAAAAATAAATAAATAAATCCAGGGGTCCCCAAGGGCACCTCTAATGGATTTGTCTATATCCATAGCAATGAATACATATGAAATGCATACAGCTTTCTAGTATAGTCATACATAGGCTTCAACAAAAGCAGACCCAAAATTGAAATAAGTATCCTTTTGAAGGTGGTGTCTATATGCCGCTTGTTCAAATATTGAAAGCAATGTGAATTCCTCAATCCACTGCCTTATAGGAGTTGTTTATCTTTCCAATGTTGTAATATCTGTCTTTTAACTGTCAAAATAATCCATTTATGTTGACCATTTGTCAATTTCCATGAAGCAGGTAAATAATTTAAAAGAGTACGTAGATCAGTGAACATTCAAGACTTTTCCAGGACAAAATTTATCTGCGTAATAACCTCTTCCCCAAAAGAAGTAACTACTGGACATTGCCAAAACATTGGTTTAAAAGAAGCATTAGCTGCATTGCACCGGCAGCAATTAGCCGAATTAGACAATCCCTTATTAAAGTGACATTGCGGAGTCCAACAGACATGAAGAAAAGTAGTTGCTGAATAAGTTGCAGGCTACAATTCATAGACGTGACACATAGATGCCAAAGTGGCTTTTTGTGATGGTATCCACAGCAGTTTCTCAAATTCCCAATTTCCCCACAACTCCAAAAAGATTGGGGATCCCAGCTCTAATCTAACCTACCTTGCAGGGCTGTTGGAGAACAAGGAGAACCAACATATTCTGAACTCTTTAGTGGAGAGATCTGTTAGTGGTCCCCTCTACAAGAATTCGGTTTGACGCCTGATTGTCTGATTATGCACATCTTCTCGGAATCGCTTTTACGGCAAATCACTATACGTGGGAGGCGGTTAAGCGCATAACTGGTTGCCTTATCGGTTGTATGAAACATGCTTTAGAGGTGTTTAATGCGGAGAATCGCTTGTTTACATGGTCATAAGGCACTTTAACTGCCGCGGTAAATTAAAACTCGCTATTTAACGTGCATTCAATAATGCGTATAATCAGACAGAAAAAGCGCCTCAACTCCCGATTTGCGCTCCGCTCTTGTAGAGGTAAAAAATTTAATGCACCTTGAAAAAGCTTTAAATCGCTCTTGTAGAGGCACCCAGGGATGCTTTAATGTGGATTCCTACATTGAGCAGGGGGTTGGACGACGGCCTTATAGGCCCCTTCCAACTCCACTATTCTATGATTCTAATATGTAGGGTTAATACCAGGTGCATAGAACTTCCATCATCCCCAGCCAGCATGGGCAAAACATGTGCTGGCTATGGATGCTGGGAGTTGTAGTCCAACACATCTGGAGGGCACGACGTTGGGGAAACCTGGTCAATATTACACTGTGTTTGTTTGTTTGTTTTATAGGGGCTCTTGCTGGTTAGACGGCTTAGAATAGAGAAGGGATGAGCTGAGATGCAAAATCTAATTTACTCCAAAGGTGTTTTTTAAAAAATAATTTTAAAAATCCAATAACAAGGGTTATCACAGCACCAAGGGAGGAAACTGAATGTTTTTGGGAGGAAGCGCTTCTATGGGAACCTCATTCAGTGTACATAACACAGAGGAGGCATTGTGCCCGGCTGGGCAGCTGGAAAAAAGCAGGCAGGCAAAGGGGAGGAGAACCTACCCAAAATAGATCCGTGTTACACTCCCTCTCTGCTCCTCTCTTGATAATACCTTTGGGGAAGAAAGGCAATTTCAATGGCAAGAAAGCACTTTTAAAAAATCAAGAAAGCTACACACTGATCGTGATTCATAGTTATGTTCAAAAAACACCTTGTTTTACACACTTGGGGTGTCTCTATATTAAGGGGGGAAAAACACACTCTTATCAGGCTTTCTTCTTTGGGGAGGCCTTTCTCCGTTCACTACGACCTTCTTTACACGGCGACCATGTGATTTATAATTGAAAACTTACCTCCTGTGCAATGCTCCATAAAGTTCAATGAAACACTGCCATCTAGTGGCTGTATTGTAATGCAACATCGACGTTACACACCAGCAATAATTTTAAATAGTGCATTATCTCTAATCTTTTTTAAAGCGGGATTACTGGGGAAGGCATGGTAGATATCCTGGAGGTTGACAGCATCATGTAAAGGACCCGCCAACTTCTGTGAGTAAGTTGCTCATGTAAAGAAGGTCTTGGGGAATGCCTTTTAACAGACTGTTATTGGCTCGAACCCAATTAAGCCAATGGGAGTTCCCCCTGGGGCAAACTGCAGCCACCATGGGGGGGGGGGGGGGAGAGAGATTTTTTCTTAATATAGTGGCAGTGGAGAGAAAGTTCAATTCCCACCACCACCCCGCCGGTGCATTCTGTGGTCTTGATCCAGCTCCACCCATCCACCTAAAACAACACTTCCATTAGAAGCTAAAACCATTTAAAGTAATGAGTAGTTTGGCCCGACACAGCAATTTCATATATCGAAAAGCCCTGATTTAATGTGAAGGGGAGCCTGTGGAATTATATTCAGAATTATTATTTATAAGAAGGAAATCAACCTCACCACATGCGCCCCACCAAGAAAGGTGAAATTTCACACCAGTGCTCATAGTTCTACGAGGTTTTGAGCAGACAGAAAAGGTTCATGATACGTTGCTCATGCACCTTTTCTTTCTGCTCAAAATCTCCTGGAAGTATAGATTTTTAAAAGTAGGACTGGATAGTCAACACTTAAAATTAACTGCTGCATCAACCTAAAATAGCTATTGTGTTCTTAAAGGAGATTTTTCCAAAACCACATTTGTGGGCATATTGGGTGCGCCACAATTCCTTCCAGCAAAACCTTCAAGCGAAAACACACACAGTTTGAACTCGCCAGAGCAATTGACTCCCTTGCTGTACCCCCGACCTGGATGTTTTGGACTAGGTCAGCATGCTGGGAGCTACAGTCCAAAAGATCTGCAGGACGCCATTTTATGGGAGGCTGCTGCAGGAGAATATATAATAATAATAATAATAATAATAATAATAATAATAATAATAATTTATTTATAACCCGCCACTCCCTCCGGATCGAGGCGGGGAACAACAATAAATATAAACACAAGAACCACAAAATAGATAAAATATTAAAACAAATAAAAACTAATACATCATTAAAAACATCTTAAAATTCACCTGGGTAGGCCTGCCGGAAGAGATCAGTCTTCACGGCTCTCTTAAATTCATGAAGACTGTAGAATTCATTTAGGAATGCAGTAGTTTGACACATTCTTATATCCTGTGACGTCAAATACGTCGGAGGATTAACATGGATTTCCAAACGTCCCCCAAAAATACCATTCCAAAGAAAACTGCATGCAGAGCTGTAATATGGGTTAGGGAACGTACGAAGGGTTCATCTAGAAGAAATGCAAGCTAGCAGTAAAGAAGGGTGTACTTCTGAACCCTTCTGCAACACTCTAACCACTATACCACACTTTATAAATCTTGTTCACTTATAAGGATCAATTCATGGTAGTTAATATCCATGAGAACTAAGAATGGAACCTCTATGTTTCAAGGAAGTTTGCCTCCAAGTAAGAGAGACAGTGTGGTGCAGTGGTTAGAGCGTTCAACTGGAACTCAGGAGATCCAGTGGAGACTAGATCCAGGAGTGGAGATCTAGTCTCCACTCAGCCATGAAACTCACCGGGAGACCTTTGGGCGAATCACTGACTCTCAGCCTCACCTACCTCACAGGGTTGTTGTGAGGATAAAATGGAGAAGAGGCAGACCGTATAAGCTGCTTTGGGCTCCTTGCAAGATGGAAAAGGCAGGATATAAATATAACAATAAATAAATAATAATAAATGAAGTACCAGAAGATTGGGGCGGGGGGGAGGCGACAACAGGGAAAGATCATCTCCTCCTTCTGGGTTTCCCAGTTGGGATTGAGGGGGCGGGGTACCTACTGGTTACTATCGGAAACAGAATGCTGGACTATATAGAACTTTATGTCTCTTCCACCAGGACTGTCTGTAGCTCTGGAATGGTTCAAATAAGCCTCAGTTCATATTAACCATTCTGCTCTTCCAGTGACAAGTATGTAAATAGATCAGGAGCTTAACAAAAACAGCCAAAAGGACTGAACTCATGATTCTTGGTCATTTGTTTTACATTTCTATAATTCCTTTGTGATGGCAAAATCCTAACGGCTGATTTTGCTTCCACCCACAACAGACATACACAAAGACTTCCTCCCTCTCGTCTCTGCAAACATCTCGACGACTGGAGCACAATTTTATTCCAAATATAAATTTGAGGCATATTCGACCTTAACATGCACCCCCCCCCAAAGGATTATATTCTAGAGCACCTGGGACCCTCCAGGTGTGTGGGACTACAAGCCCAACCATCCACAGCCTGTTGGGGATGATGGAAGCTGGACATCAACACGTCTAGAAGGTATTACAGTTGAGAAAAGCTGCCTAGAAAGAGTGACTGGGTGGGGTGGGTCCTTGTTCAAACCACTGTTCAAGACACGCCTCCTGAGTGGTGAGTCATGCACAGATGTAACGGGCACTCACAGGAACGCCGGAAGATGCCTGAGATGGAATCAGAACATGGGTCCATCTAGCCCATTATTGTCGAGACGAGAGCTGTGTGCAAATGGCGTCTTGAAATTCTCCACCCTATTTGTGGGCAGAGAAATTGGCAGGGGATGAGAAGACAATTTCACCAAATTCTTCCAGGGGAAGGAGAAATTCTCCAGGTTCTCACACGTAGGGCTCACCATTGGCGGGGGGGGGGGGTGTGTCTTTCTTTTTTACCCAAAGATTGTTGTTTTTCACATTGTCATAGCAAGTGATACCAACAGCAAATGTGTTGACAGCCTGGTCACAATTTTGCGTCCTTCACCATGTCCCATACCTAGTGTTATTTAAGGGCATTGTGTGTGGTTCGGGGGGAAAGCGGGCCAACGTTGGTGAAAATTTGGCTATGGCCAAGAAGGCAGTTTTTTTGTTTTTGTTTCTTCCTGATACAAATCTCTGCATTGCTCTGCAGCCTTCCAGGCTGCCTGCACATCCTGTTCCAAAGTAGCCCTAGGGGAGGAACTACATCTTGATGCCTTCCACTGGGCTTTAAATGAAGTGTGGGAAGCTGAGGATGCCACAGGCTGCTGAAGAGACTGTACAAGGAAAGAAAGGATGAACATACACCCACACCTCAGCCACCTCACAAGGCAAGCATGAGGACACCGAATTGAGAATTCGTCCGAATTTTTCTTCTTTCAATTTCTTTTTGCAAGCCATTTCTTTTCTATCAAATTGAATGAGATTGGTCCCCCCAAAAAATGTGGGAGAGATTTGGGGCACAGCACTAGTTTCAGACAAAAAACAGCTGCTCTACTGCTGCAGTGGGTCCGAATCGGAAGAAATCAAACGACCCATTCCCATCAGATGGAGACATCCTTCCATCGGAGGTGAACTGGGAGGACGAAAGACCTGAACACAGAGATGCTCCAGGATGATCAAGGGTCTGGAAACAAAGCCCTATGAGGAGAGATTGAAAGAACTGAGCAAGAAGAGAAGATTGAGGGGAGACATGATAGCACTCTTCAAAGATTTGAAAGGCTGTCACACGGAAGAGGGCCAGGATCTCTTCTTGACACGGAATAATGGGTTCAACTTACAGGAAGCCAGATTCCGACTGGACATCAGGAAAAACTTCCTGACTGCTAGAGCAGTACAACAATGGAACCCATGATCTAGGAAGGTGGCGGGCTCTCCCATCCTGGATGCCTTCAAGAGGCAGCTGGACAGCCATCTGTCAGGGATGCTTGAAGGTGGATTCCTGCACTGAGCAGGGGGTTGGACTTGATAGCCTTAGAGGCCCCCCTTCCAACTCTGCTATTCTATGATTCTAGGATTCTATAAGATGTCCTGGATTCCATTAATTTATTTAGCACACTGGCCGTTCTTTCTCCTAGCACATCAGTTGGAAATTGTTGCTTATACGAATCTGCACTTGCTCTAGTGGGAAATGGCAAAGAAGAAGATGACAGAGAACATTTGGACCAGCCGTCCCCAACCTGATGCCTTCCAGATGTTTTGGACTACAACTCTCAGCATGCTGGCTGGGGATGCTGGGAGTTGTAGTCCAACACATCTGGAGGGCACCAGATGGAGGGAGGGGAAGGGTGCATTAGAAAATCTGGCTGTCCAACCCCTTCTTAAAAACCTCCAGAGATGGAGAACCCATTACAGTCATCAGTATACACACTAAAATAGTAATGTTATAATTGGAATTTTTATTACGTATTTCAGTGTGTACACCGATGACTTTACTTTAGAAAGATATTAAGCAGTCAGCTCCATTTGATAAAATTTCCCTGTGTATACAAGCCTAGGTAGGTGTAAAGATTATGTGTTGTGTGCACTAATATTTTTCTTCCCTTCCTCCTTCTATGGCACTAGTGAATACTGTTTGTATTTGTATGTTTTTTTATACGCCAGATGTTTGGCCACTGAAGGAGCCGTTCATGTCGAAACATATCTGGCCGCTTGAAAGGGAGTACTTTTTTTAGCAACTCATTGGATGTAAAATTTGGAAATACAAGTGCTCCTTTATAAAAATGCTGTTAATTTTAATTTATCTGTATTGTATTAAATTTGGAACATTTTATTGTCCTTAACTTTCTTCTTAATAATAGTTTGTGTTTTGTTAAGGCTAGAATCTTTTTGTGTGCAGATCTTACAGTCAGGAAGTTTTTCCTTATATTCCATCGAAATCTAGCCATGATTTCGGGTCCTAATTTCTGTGGCCAGGGAAAATAGTACTTGTCCATCCTCCCTGCGGCACCCTTTTATGGACCTGAACGCTGCTCACACATCTCCCCTCAGTCTCCTTTTCTCCTGACTGAACATTCCAAGTTCCTCCTGCCTGTCCTCCTAGGGCCTGTCCTCAAGTCCCTGGATCCTCTTCGTTGCCCTCCTCTGAACCTTTCCTAACCTGTCCATCTCCTTCTGGAAATGGGGTGCCTAGAATTGTGCACAAGACGCCAGGCGTGGCCTCACTAGGGCCGAGCAGTAAGGACTTCACGCATCTGGGATACAATGCTTCTTCTCATGCAGTCCAGAACTGCTTTAGCCTGACTAGCCCTCCTCCAAGTTTTAAGGGGTGGCCCAGGCATCGATGTTGCAATACGAAAAGGGGGTGGGGGGATCATGCCAGGCAAGACCAGGAAAAGTACATCATAAAACTCTCACTCCTGCAGGAATGTAAATACTCTCGAAGCCCAGCCTGCTGAGAGGGCAAGGAATGTAAAAAGAAAGGAAATATTGCCAGGGGAAGAAGGATGGAATTTGGGAGGATGCAGGGTTAAGATAAACTGGGATTTTCAAGCTGCCTGACCTATAGATTTTGCCTTTATGTGTTGTATGCGGCGTGGCTCACTTCCTTGAGCTACCTGGGAAGTCAGTTCCACTCCTGCCTGCATGGAATTGGAATTCGATGTGGGAAAGCCGAGCTCAAATAATGACTCAGCTACGAAGCTTCCTGGGGGGCCTTGGGCATGTCACGATTCCCAAGTCTAGCCTACCTCACAGGGATGTTTGTTGTGCAAGGTTAGACAGTCGCTCTGAACTCCTGCATGTAACAGAGAAACTGCTCTTGTTTGCAATCTAGATAACACAAGGCCAAAGCTATTGCAGTGGGCAGCATCCCCCCAAGTGCAAAGCTCTTCTATTATTTTGGGCACACTGATGGCCAAAAGGAAGAGCTCTCTTCCAACTGGAAGCTGTGCTGACCGGAGCGGAGCCATCAGGATATAGAAAGCAGCCTTAGACTGAATCCAGGCATTGGCCCATCTCTCCCAATATTGGCGACACTGAGTGGCAGCATATGCCGGATATCGAACCTAGGACCTTCTGCATGCTAAGCAGGGGGTCTACCACTGAGCTATAGCCAGGGGTGCTCATAGGGATGCAGCTCTGGTACTTTTTTATGAGCAGGGACCTTGATGTCACCTGCCGCCCTTTCAGGCTTCCGTGTTCCCTCTGAGCTCAGCTTCAATCCTCACAGTGGCTGGGAGGAAAGGAATTCTTCCAGTAACAATATATTCTTCCTCGTTGCTACGCAAAGTCTTCTGGTGCCTTGGTCTTGAATGGGCAATTGTAGAGCCAATCGCTTTATGAAACACCTGATTGAGTGTAACTGCTTGGATTGGGTTGTTGATACACATCAGCAGCCAGCCGGCTTGGCTTCCCCTTGTGGACGTGGCTATGAGGATTGTCACAAGGAGTGCCTGTACTTCAAAACTGACTAATGGCAATGGTCCTTCTCCTCATAAGAACTTCATGCTGAATCAGACTAAGGGTCCATCTAGCCCAGCACTCTGTTCACACAGGCAGCTGATGACCAGGAACTCACAAGCAGGACACAAGTGCAACAGCACCCTCCCACCCATATTCCCCAGCAGCTGGTGTACATAGGCAGAGTGCCTTGGATACTGGAGGGAGCACATAGCCATCAGGACTAGAAGCCATGGATAGCCTTCTCCTCCAAGAATTTATTCAACCCCCTTTGAATGCCATCCAGATTGGTGGCCATTACAGAATCATAGAATAGTAGAGTTGGAAGGGGCCACTCTAAGGCCATCAAGTCCAACCCCCTGCTCAATGCAGGAATCCACCTTAAAGCATCCCTGACAGATTCACTACATCTTGTGGCAGTGAATTCCATAGCTTTAACTATGCGCAGTGTGAAGAAGCCCTTCTTTTTACCTGTCCTGAATCTCCCACCCATCAGCTTCATGGGATGACCCCAATGGGTTCTATTATTATGGGAGAGGGAGCAAATTGTCTCCCCATCCAATGCCGCAGATGACAAAGTTCAAATTCACAAAAAGGGAGGGATGTTATCATGACCCCCTCTTCCTCCTTCCAATTCGCACACACAGGCAGAGATCCACCCATCATAGAAACTTACACATGAGTTACTGCCTGGCACACGCCAGCCCAGCTTCCCTCCCACTCCACGCTGGTGCATCGTACTTGAAAAATCCCAAACAAAACACGGGCAAGATAAGGAGAAGTCATACCATGCCAATAAGAGAAGGCAGGAAACTTTGGCATTTACGGTCCGTTCCCTCCCTAGATTTCAGAAGCATTCTTTTCCTTACAACACCGGCGCACTGCACTACACGGCCACCACGTTCGCCAGCCACACCATCCTCTGCACATTTTTGCTGACTCGTTCATGCCGCATGGGATCTTGTCCCTGTGCCAACACGTTTGCCTTCTTAAACCCTCCCAACCTTTGGCCATGGAGGGGAGTGTATCTCCCCGAGCCCCAAGGATATGGGGCGGTTTGGACGACATGCAGACGTACAGCAGGTGGTTTCTGGAGTCCAACCCTTGGTGCTGCCAGTGGAGCAAAACAGCTAGGAAATTAAGGGTTTTATTGCAACCCCGGGATCAATCTGGGTGACATGACTGGAATCTTCTCCACCCCATCAGAAATGGAAAACTTGGCTCCGATGTGCAATGAGCGAGGCCATTGTATAATGATCCCATGTTCCGGCCCTCCCCAACCTGGTGCCTTCCTGATGTGTCAGACTACAATGGCCAAGGTGCAGGGGAGAATGGAAGCTGTAGTCCAACATATCCAGAGGTTGGGGAAGGGTGGGATATTCTAATTCAAATTCGGTTCTCCAAGTGCCGGCCACGCAGAAGAGGGAGGCAAAAATAAAAACAACTCTGAGGTTTGCAAAGATACAAACAATCTTTAGGGGGACCGGGGTGTGTGTGTAAGGAGTCAAAAAGCATCATCCCCCCCCACAGTCCAGACTGACTGGGGAGGGGGAACAGAAAACCAGGGTGCAGGACTGGCATTGCTTTATGGTATATACAACTTTGTTGGAATGGGAGAATAAAATTGCAAAAGCATTTAAATCTTGTAGGCATAATGAAAGGTATATTTTTCTTGCAGTTGGTTAGTTTATTTTTTTGTTTCTTGACCTATAAAGAAAGGGGAGGGATGCTCTTGCGATAGCAAAGAGGAAAGAAGCGAGCATGCAGAGTAACAACGTAACCCAAACCACTGCCCCCCCCCCCCGGGAAGTTGGGTCAATGTTTTCTGCTGCTCATCGACAGAAAGTGAAGTCCCCCCTTTCCCCAAGATTATTTATTTATAGCGCTGAACACACAGTGCAAAAGAACATTTAATAGAAGATGCTGTCATGGACAGTGCCCAGCATTCAGCATCATTTGGCAAGGATTGACCCATTCACAGAGGAGAAGACCTAGCACCCAAGTCAGGCTCTTGGTCCACCAAGCCCAATACTGTCAACACTGGGTGGCAGGAGCAGCTTCTCCAGGGTTTCAGGCAGGATGTTTCTCAGCTCTGCCCACAGATGCCGGGGACTGAACCTGAAACCTTCTACATGTCAAGCAGGGGCTATGGACCCTCCTGATGCAACAGAACCCCTTCTTATGTTGTCATGACATGATACCCCCATAAAACAGACCAACCCCAACCTGAGGGACTCCCATTGACCATGCTGGCTGGAGGTGATGTTAGCAGTACCTCAGTGTTTATGGGAAAGGCAGTCTTAGAACACTTCAACCACCTGCCTTCATTCACAATTCAGGTGGTTAAAGAGCGGATGCCCCCCCTTCCAGTTTGTCAGTGCAGAGAGATATTTTTTTTTCCAGGTATGGGGGAGAGAAATAGGAGATTCCCTCCCTCAAACGTCTCCTGCTTCTTCAGCCTCGGACACGACCCCAAGTTATCCTATTTTGTTCAGTTTCGTTGATTTACACGCCGCTTTCCCACAGTGGACTCTGCTCCAAATGGCTCATAATAAACACCAAGTTACCAAAATACATGTTCAAACTTGGGGAAAAGAGAAAAAGTAACACAACACAACAACACATCCAAACTTCTCCTCTCTCTCCTCTGTTGCTGGCGGATGGTGAAAAAGAGCCATGCCCCGCGTTTTAAGGGAGGGTGCCCCTAAGCATGTGCAGAGGGCTTTTCCCTCTACACCAAGTACCCATAGCTGGGTTGAGGCAACAGAACTGTAGAGTTTGAAGCCGCTGCTGCGATCCGGAACAGCATTTCAAAAACCAAGCACTGCCCTGGCTGGATCCAGCCTTGACACATCCTAGGTCCCTTTATAGATTCTCAAGGCATTTGGGGAGGAAGCAACTGTGTGAAAATCCTGAGACCAGACAATAAACCAAACTCAAGAAGCATTCATGGCAAGGGCAGGGGTATCAAGAGGGAGTCACAGAAGGAGAATAATAATAGCAGACACACGATCAGCCCTTGCATTTCTCAAAGAGGCATTCTGGTTCTCAAGCCTCCCTTAAAGGCAAACCTTCTGACATAATTCCAGGACGTTATGGCACAGTTATTCATTGGTCAAGGGAAAAGCGCTCTGTCCATGCTCAGAAGGGCACAAACATTGCTTCACGTCTTTTATTCAAGGCTTGGGAACTGAATAAACGTCTGGGGATGGACTAAGCCCTGATTTATCTTTCCCTCAAAGCAAACCTCTCAAGCTGTTGCAGGAAGCGATAAGACAGTGCCTCTGAACACATGCAAAGTGCCAGTGACAGCCAGCTGAGCTTGAGCAGAAAGTCTTCTGGGTCAGGTACCAGGGGTTCCAGCTACCCCCACCCCACCCCACCCCCCAACACCTCCTGTTTTACACACTGAGCCCTGTGGTCATCTTAAGAACATTGGAAGAGCCCTGCTGGATCAGGCCAAGGGTCCATCTAGTCCAGCACTCTGTTCACACAGGGGCCGACCAACTGTCGATCATTAACCCACACGCAGGACATGGGTGCAACAGCACCCTCCCACCCATGTCCCCCAGCAACTGCTATATACAGCTTTACTGCCTCTGCTACTGGAGGTAGCCCATAGCCATCAGGACTAGCAACCATGGACAGCCTTCTCCTCTTTAGAGAGAGGACCCTGGAAAGCATTTCAAGGAGGAAAGGCAAAATGTGAAGCAAAAAGCATCCCCCTCCCCCACCACACACAAGCTTACCTTTTAGCAAATAGGCTAGGTGCTCCCATAGGGTTAATTCCTCAGTTTCCCCAAGTGTGGAGGGGCGTACACAGGTAGGGTGTTTAGAGTGAATTTGAACTCACATGCCCCTCCACCAGCCTTGAACTTCTTGGTTTGAATCCTGCTCTCCGCTCTCTCGCCATTCCCCTCAGCCTCCTTCCTCTTCTCTGTCCCAGCCTCCTAGGCTGACACCGAATAAACCAGGAACAACAGGCTGCATTTAGCTCCTCGTAGGAGTTAACCCTTTGCCCTTCTACCCGGGGAATGTTTGCTTTCACCACCCTGAATTGGGCCAATGTCAGCAATCGCCAACACGTGCGGGTTCATCCCACTCCCCTGACAATCTCCAGGGTTTCATTTGAGCACCCAGGACATGTTTTTCGAAGCCACCAAAATGTGAAGTCCTAATCAAAGGCAAGAGGTCCTCTTAGCATGTGAGAAGCACTCAAATCACTCCCCAAGGAACAGCAGGGAGAGAAAGAGAGAGAGAGCTTTCCTGGCCCCAGAGGGTTTCCACCCTAAGGAATCAACCACTCAGAGCACTTCTAATATAAAAAGGTAATAAATAATAATAATAATAATAATAATAATAATAATAATAATAATAATGCCACCAAGGAATCTGGGATTTTCAAGTCGTCCTTGATCCTAAATTACAATTCCAAAAAACATCTCTCTGAATTGATCATCTTCCTGTTTCTCACATTTCTATTAGTACCCAATTTGTTCTGGTTCAGAGTTCCTTAGGGGCAGAGATCTGACATTGTACCATAATGTTGTTGTTGTTGTTGTTGTTGTTATTCTCCTTGAGGCTAACATTTGCTGGGGAACTTAAAAAACAATGTGCCCCTGAGGATGTGAAGACTGCCTCTCCCAGGCAAAGAAAGTAGCTTTTTTTTTAAAAAAAAAAAAATGGACTCAATAACAAGGTATCCTTTCCTTTGTGAAGGAAACCAGCTTCTTTCCCAAAAATGAATACAAGAACAGAGTGTTCCTGGGCATGTGCAGAGTTACCCCTTGGCACAGATGTAAGCTTACATTTGCTGAATATGTAACCCCTGAAAACAGACATTTCCTCTCCGCTGGGCTCTTTGTTGACACCTGGCCAGGTGGGTGAAATTCTGGCTAGTGCAGGGAAATGCTCAATCGCTAGCCACCTTAAAAATTATGCTCAGAGACACTGTTGTTTGCTCATTCAGATGTTCCAGAAACCAGGGGGGATATGTTCTTGCCACTGAAGAGGGAGCCAGGGTTCTGAATGGGCCATGCAGCTACACCTGGCTGGGAGCACTTTACCTGGCTGGGAGCCCATTTCCCAGGCGAGATAAGGCCTACCGCAAGCAGGACGTGATAACAGAGGTAGGGCAAGCAACACACCCGGGTCAGGGATGCAGGTGTCACTTTAAGCCTTCACCCTGTGCACACAAGAACACATGAGCCCTCATGCAAACACACTCACACGTGTCCATGGGGTGGGAGGGTGCTGGGCAGGATTAAACCCTTGAGAATTGGGGAGAAAGCGGAGCAAAGAGGTTTTTCTTGCTCTCCCATAGTCTGAGGACAGTCTTCTCTACCCTGGCGCGCTCCAGAGGCATTGGAATACAATTTCCATTTCCCATCATCCCCAGCCATGCTGGGCATTGTAGTCCAACACCTCTGGGAGGCACAGATCAGGCAGAGCCCTGGAACTCTGGGTCTCCTGGTGAAATTTCCTGGGTGGGGTGTGGATTAAACCGAGCAGGTGGGATTCATCATACAAATACCATTCTGGTGGTAGGTGGCGCTAAAGGCAAAAGGGGTTGGCCCCAAATCCAAAAATGCAAAAAAGTCTTAATTGGTCACACCCATTCCCCTGGCTTCACCCCCTTTTCCCCCAACGACCAATAGTTTGGATGTTTCCTCCTCCCCACCCCCCCCCCATTCTAAGAGGTTAAAATTCCTCTCTTAAAGCTTCATTGCTGGCAGGAGGACCTTTAAAGGATGAGATGCTAGCATTTTTTGCATTTTGGGCTCCACCCCCCTTTGAGTTTGGCTCCACCCACTAGCAGATGATTTCTTCTACTTGGTCAAACTATTTGGCCATCTAGGCTCCGGGTCTCCAGCGGCGAAGGAAAATTTCCATCTCCTCCTGGAGATACCCGGGGCCTTCTGGATGCTGCGGAGCTGGGCACCTCCTTCCTTCTGCCCTATTTCACTGCCTCCGTTAATAAGCCATCTGTGAGCAGCCTCCGAGCGCAGTTCTCAGCAGCTCTGGGTCCCAACTTCCCTTTTGCCCTCTCCTGCCTCTTTAAACACTGATTCCCCAGCAGCCTTTAAAGCAAACAGGTGGCTCCTCCGGAGACCTTTGTGCCGCCTGACGAAGGTGGCACAGTGCCAACAGCTGGGCTGCTGTCTCCTAAGCAAAGCTCAGCCTCAGATTTTTAAAATATATATTTATATTTATTGCACCTCTGCGAAAGAGCCTGCTTCTGTGATATCAACATGGGGAGTGTCTCTGAGTACACGCAAGGTGCTTTCTCCCTTCACAGCTGAATAGCTACAACCAGCCTCAGAGAATAAGGAGCACCTCTGAACATATGCAGAGTTTGCCATTAGGCAATATCGGATGATCCCACAAAACTCCAGGATTAGGGAACAGAGATTCCGTTTTAAATGGTGTCATGGCGCAGTGGTTTTCAAGACCCCGACAGAATCTCCTATTCCAAATGGACACGACCCAGCAATAGGAAACTGGGACTGGTCCCCATTGAAAAAAACAAAAGAAAGAAAATCAGAATTTAGTTGCAACTTGCAAGTTCCCGTTCTCATCAGTGGGATGTGCTCCTTGAATGCATTAATGTTTAATTCAGAAGTAAGCCCCATTGGATTTCATGGGGCTGATGCGCAAGGCAAGTGCGCCCATAGGATGGCAGCTTTTGTCAGGACTGGTGCTAGCTCAGCTGAGCCCATGGATAATCTTTAGAAAGCTAGCTTAGTGGAGAGGGGAAGGCACTCTGCATATGGCCAGAGGCACTCTTTTCACACATCCTGGGGTTGAACCACTGGGGTGGGGGAACTGTTCGATGGTGCATTTTTAAGCCTGGATTTAAGCAGAGGAGTTTTGTTTGTTTGTTTGTTTTTTAAGAATCAAGGTTAGAGGGTGAAAATTATCAGTGCCGCCATCATATTAGGACCACACAGAAGGCATCTGCATTTTTGTAGCATGACATAACCACTCATACAAAACTCCCCAAAGGACAGAGTGCTACTGCGAAGCCAGGGTGTTGAATCTCTCTCACCCCAGGGCTGAGTTGCACTTCGGAGAAGCTCTCAATGGACAGGGGAAAGGAGGCGTGGCCATCTACACCCATGGGCCAAAGCCACCCACCCCCAGAGGGGGCTGACAGTCCATCCACTGTAGGGTGACCATATGGAAAGGAGGACTGGGCTCTTGTATCTTTAACAGTTGTATAGAAAAGGGTATTTCAGCAGGTGTCATTGGTATGCATGCAGCACCTGGTGAAATCCTTCATCACAGCAGTTCAAGCTGCAGGAGCCCTGCCCTCTTTTGTATCTGGTCACTCTAGAGTAACCAGATACAAAAGAGGACAGGGCTCCTACAGCTGCATACAAATGGCACCTGCTGAAATTCCCTTTTCTATACAACTGTTAAAGATACAGGAGCCCTGTCTTCCTTTTCATATGGTCACCCTGCCTACTGCCTCTGAGACTGGAGGGAGCACAAAGCCACCAGGACTAGTAGCCATGGATCGCCTTCTCCCCCAGGAATTTATCCAACCCCCTTTTAAAGCCATCCAAATTGGAGACCATCACTAGATCGTGCAGTAGCAAATTCCAAAGTTTTGGCCTTTCCATCTAGGTCATTCTGCCCTCTCTTTGCATTGTGTGTGATTGCCGTATTCTGCCACTCCCAGCCAGAGAGGTAAATGTCTGGCTGGTGCAGATTACCTGCTCTCTGGAAACTGCTGCCTGCTGCATCTCTGTGTGATTCATTTGTGCTGGGTTTGCCTAAGGATGAAGGCTCACACAGGGAGCGGACTCCTCAGCTGGCAGGTAAATCTCACCCTTACACACGACAATAATAAACCTCTGCAGGTGGAAGCGCACCTGTGTGCTTGAGGTTTTTTACCGGTATGTGTCATATATAAACAAATCAATATTCAGATCACCTGAAGGTCCACAGCTCCCCCTGCTGGATGAAACACCACATATCTAGCTTTCCCTAACCTGGGGCCCTTCGAGACATATTGACTACAACTCCCATCTACCCCAGCAGCTCAAAATAGAGTGCATGTAATAGTACTGGCTGCCATAGAGACTGTTGCAAGATGACTTTGAAATAAATGCAGGGAACACAGGCCATAAACACTTAGGACTGCCCTCCAGCTGTGTTGGACTACAGCACCTAGAATTCCCAGAGATGGACATGCTGGGAGTTGTAGTCCAACACATCAGAAGGAAAGGCTGACCTATTAATTTGGCCAATAGACCCGATGTTGGGCAGCCTGGGACCTGTCAGACGTTTGGGATTACAACCCATTATCCCTTACTTGTGGCCATGCTGGCTGGGGTTGATGGGAGTTGTAGATCAAAATACCTGGAGGGCACCAGGTTGCCTACTGCAGCAATATGCCACCCAGAGAGCCCTATGATATAGGGCGGGATACAAATGTTTTAATAAATAATAATAAATAGGCGATCGGTGCAGCAATTTGGCCTTCGTTGCTACCGTATTTCTTCGATTCTAAGACACACTTTTTACCCCATATAAACGTCTCTAAAAACGGGGTGCGTCTTAGAATCGATGGCCTCTTAGAATCACAGTTTTTGAATTTTAGATATATTTTAGCATTTTGTTTTATTTTATTTCATTCTTAGAATCAAAGCTTTTTTTGTTGTTGGTGGTGGTACTGAAATTAAGGTGCATCTTATAATCGATGGTGTCTTAGAATCGAAGAAATACAGTACCTCAAACTTTCGCCATAGCCAACTTTACCATGATGTACCTCAACATGGGATATTTCGGACGCTATTAATGGTAGCACGGCAGTGGAAGGAGACAGAATTGACTCATGGGTCCCAATCCCATCTCAATGAAGCTTATGCAGTAGAATTTCCCAGTAAATTATTGGGTCTCATAATTCTGGAGACACACATGTGGCTCCACCTAGATAAGGCAATCAATAAAGAACATAAGAACATGAGTAGAGCCAATACTGGATCAGACTGAGGGTCCATCTAGTCCAGCACTCTGTTCACACAGTGGCCAACCAACTGTTGACCAGGAACCCACAAGCAGGACACGGTGCAACAGCACCCTCCCACCCATGTTCCCCAGCAACTGACTGCCTCTGCTACCCTGCAACCCATATTGAGGTTATCCTGAGGACCAAATTAAATGTTCCTTTAATCACACATAATTCCACTTTCACTAGCTCCCCTGTAACCACGCACGGCCCTGATTCAGATCGGGACCTTGGCCTTTCAGAAGAAGAGGGTTTAAGCTTTTCCCCCATCTGTTTTCATCCTGAGATTCCACACCCCACTCTATGTTTGGGGGAGGTTTTTTTTTTTTAAAAAAAAGGAAATAAGCCTTCAATGGAGTTCCTCCCCCCCCTTTTTTTACTCTCCCACCCCCATCCCCCAGGAAGTGAAATTTCGATTGATGTTTGGGAGAAAGGGGGTGATGCTAGGGGAACGGGAAACATCCATCTAAGGGAAACTGGGCCTGAAGTTCCCCACCTCTAAGGTAGAGGATCTGTTTCCTGGTTTCTCTTCTCCAGGCAAAAGGCTCTTGTATAGTAGCCATGCTGACAAAAGTCTCTCTCTACCGGAGAATTGCTGCCTGTCAGAAAAGACCCTGAGAGGTCTGAAGGCAGTTGTCTGTGCCTCCCTTGTCATCGCTGATATTTCTTCTCTCCCGGAGTGTTCTGGATTTGCAACCACTCTGGGAAATAAGAAGCCACGTGCCATAATTCCAATAGCTGGGCCCAGGTTGGGCACTTACCTGTTTCATTGTGGTCAGGTCTACATCCTGGGCTGCAGGAGAGCCGGCCAAAGGTCCTTGGAGGGGGATGATTGTCATCACCCACAATCATACTGTCGGGCCCTTAAGGGCATCTCTTGATCTGGACGCACCTCCAATTGAGCTGACATCCAGCATCCAGGAGCCCCTGATGCGCACCCACCTTAAAAAAAAGGGGGAGACCTGCTTTGGGATTCTCTCTCATGAGTAAACCTCCTTCTTGCTTTTCCAACTGTTCGATCCCTGAACAATGACCCAGCAGCAGCAGAAACACCAAGCTAAGGGGGTGAGGAATCCTGGGGGTGGATGGGGGGGGGACCTGCTGCAGAATACAAAAGCCACAGTGTTCGCTTACAGAAAAGCCTACGAGGGTTATTTATGACTACACTGCAGAATCCCCAGAGAACAAGGGGCCAGCGGCGAGCGGCTCGGACTCCTGGCCTGCTTTGCTTTCAAACTATCCAAATTCAGAAGGGCTGAACAAACAGTGTTGGGTGATGAGGCCTGTGCACAGGAAGCGGAAGCACAGAAAAGGCGCTGGAAGTGGGGGGCTTATGACTGCGGAATTCACCTTCCTAAGCCTCAGCTTTTGTTTTAAAGAGGAGCACAATCAAGTTGCTTGCCCTTATGATGGCAAAGATGTACTACCACAAGACGGTGACGGTGCCTGATGCTCTCCTACAGCCTGGACGTTTGATCCGACACCTACAGCTGGCTTTTCATGGCCTACATGTAGCTGTTTTGTCTCTACCCGTTAACGTCCAGCTGCACCTACACCTTCAGCACCATGTCCACCCACGCCCAACATGTCTGTTACTTCTTGGATTATGGAGCTCTCAGCCCCTACAGTGTAAGGTCCTGCAGTCCTTCGTCACACCGTGCAAACCATGGAATTTGCGAACACGAGACGTAGGGATGGCCACCATTTTGTATAGCTTAAAAAGAGGGTAGAACAAGTCTCTGGAGGAGAAGGCTATCAATGGCTACTAATTCTTACAAATATGTGCTACCTCCTGGTGCAGAGGCAGTAAGGCTATGTACACCAGTTGCTGGGGAACATGGGTGGGAGTGTGCTGTTGCACCCATGTCCTGCTTGTGGGCTTCCCACTGGGGTGGCTGGTTGACCACTGTGGGAACAAGTGCTGGACTAGATGGATCCCCGGTCTAATCCAGCATCAGGGCTCTTCCAGTGTCCTTATGAAAACCTGGGTTTAGACCAATCACACCACCACACCACACCCTTCTAACAATATTAAGTGTGGAACACAAAAAATAAGCTGAAGAGAAGCAGAACACCATTGGTTTCAGAGTTTATTGTTCTTTCCAGTTTTGAATTAAAGCTGTTTTATTTAAAATAGAGATATTATTTCAAAACAAAACAAAACCCAGCATCATCACTCAGCTTGTCTATAAAAAAGGGATTTCACCTGGAGAGGAAGTAAACATGGCATTTTGACATTTCTTTCTCTGGTGAATTCAGGATTTCTTAGCAGCAAGCAAGGGCTGTTAAAATTACTCGAACAAGGAAACGTTGATATATTTTAAAACACATTCAAGGCAGAATAAAAGGCATGAGTCGGAGGCACAAGACCACTTGAAGTTTATAACATTTTCCACCCACCAGTTGAGAGAATTGTCCATATTGTTTTTCCTCTCCCATGGCAGGGCTCCTCTGTCGTTGAAAGCTGCAAAGCAAGCCGAAATTCAACAGGTGATGTTTTCCCAGCATGGCAATGCCATAATGGCAAAATGTGTCACCTGTTGAATTTCTGCCTGTTGTATGGATCTCAGGCAGAGAAGCAAAGCTGAGAAAAAGAGTGGCAACCCTCAGACGCCAACTGTTTAGGAATAACCTCTTGGGAGGGGGAATTCGGAAAAGGCACTGGAATGCTTTTCAAGAACATAAAATTTTCTGGCTTGCACTTTACCCAGGGCAAAAAAGATCTCCACCATCGCCTCTCCTCCTTAAATGTAACGGTGTTTTAAAAGTTAGTGTAAACAGAGTGGGGAATGTGCAAAGTTTTGTGAAAAGCACAGTGTTTGATAAATGGCTGGGTGGGAGGGGTTGTTTCATTTTAGAGGGTCGGGGGACTCCAGCCAGAAAGAACAGCTTCTCCTTTTAGGACAATTGCTACTTTCCCTTCTTTCATCAATATCTGTCAAAGTATATTCTAAAGGGAGGGTGGATTAATCAGCATTAAACCCATTATACAGAATGGTAACATCAAGGCCCGAACAGATATTGGTGTTTGATGTCCCAGCGGCTTGATGCAAAGCTGCCTAGTTTTTTCTTGGACCTATGTTCTGAGGACCAAACTAAATGCGGCACCAACAGGGTGTGTGTTTGTGTCTTTCCTCCCAGTGCAAAGAGGAGCTTCCGGGGCTGCAGCAGGGGAGAAAAGGCTTAAACTCTCCCCTATTCCCTGGCTGAGATTCCAGGAATTGTCAACATGAATTCACTCACCTTTTGTGCACCTTAAATGCAAAGATGCATTCAATGGTGCATATCATTTGGCCCTAGTCGGTAAGTAACCAAGTTGTGAAGTGCAAGATTTGGAATCCCACCCACCGACCTCTGCTGCCAACCCTACTTCACAAATCCTGATTTGATCCATCTAGGACAATAGAACAATCCTTTAAATTCAAACCTGTAATTGTTGATTGCTGGTGTTGGTTTTTAATCTGGGTTCAGTTCCAGATGTAAAGGAGCAGGGAAATACCCCCCCACCCCCCTCTTTCGTTTTGAGTGCCACAATTCTTTCTTCCAACACCGGAACTTTCTGCAGAACACCTACAGGAACGCCTTTAACACCCTAGCCGTCACGACGACTGTACCTCTCAAGGATCCTGGCTCTCTTTCTCCAATGAACAATACATGCCAGATCACAGATGAACCACCATCTCGTACAGCCTACATTCTGCTCATTCCTTCCTTCGGACCTTGTTTTCAAGATCACACCAAAAACAGTCTCCACCACTCAACAGAAGTCTGTCCCTACATCCTTTGGACTCTCCTTTTATGGACATGTCTAGACACTCTATCCTACCTTTTTCTCTGAACCCCTGAGAAGGCCTCCAAGACAACCATGATTAGATGGTCCGGTTTGCAGTGCCTGGATTTTTTTTAGCCCTACTCTTGCTCCTCATACCCAAAAGAGGACTCTTTTGTTGTTGGGGGTGGGGGAAGCAGGGAGAAAACGCTGGCAGTGGTATGAACTTTGAAGTAGATTTTAGGAGGACCTAATGCATCACTGAAATCCAACCCTTGGGTCACCAACAAGTCTCCAACCTAAGCATTTTGGCTTTAGCTTGGGGAAAACACAGGGATAACACACTCTTTCATCTCTAGTGGTTGATGGCCCTGAAATATGACCTTGACACCATCCAACTGCTCATCCTGCCTCATGAATCAAGTCCATGTGGAGCGTGTCCAGAGGAGGGCGACCGGGATGGTGAAGGGTCTGGAAACCAACTCCTATGACGAATGGTTGGAAGAGCAGGATGTATTCAGCCTAGAGAGGTGAAGATTAAGAGGAGACGTGATAGCGGTCTTCAGTATCTGAAGACCAGAAGATGGAGCAGACATGTTCTCAGTTGCTCCCAAGGGCAAGGCTAGAATTAATGGGTGGACGTTGGAAGGGAGAAGGTTTCAGCAAAACATCAGGAGAAACTTCCTATCAGTGAGAGCAGTTCAGCAGTGGTGATAGGATCTCCATACTGGAAGCACTTAAGCAGAGTTTTAAATCCATCAGGGAGGTCATAGATGACCTCCAAAGACCCTTACAACTCAATATTCTATGTCTTTTCATCCAAGTATTTTCCCAACCTTCTCTTGAACATCTTCAGTCATGGAGAGATCATTAGACCAGGAGTCTTCAACCTTTTCAGACCTGGGACCCATCTTGACCCCAAACATACGTTTGGGGAATCATTTCTTAATTTTTTAAAGTATATATTTGTCTACTAGTAATATTGTGGATGTGACCTAAGTTAGGTCAATGTGCAAGTATTAATGGGGCCCAATCCACCAGCTGAAGATAGGTGCCTTCAACAAACTAACCCAGGCTTCTCCAAACTGGTGTCCTTCAGATGTTTTGGACTACGTCTCCCATAATCCCTGACCATTGCCCAAGCTGGCTGGGGCTGATGGGAATTGGAGTCAAAAACCTCTGTAGGGCACAGGCGTGGGGAAGGCTGGCCTAATTTGTGGCCTTTACACACCCATATAGTTCTCTCTGAGGGTCAAATAAATATTTTTGTAATCTAACATAGCTGAGCTTGGAACGTTTACTGGAACATTCAGTTTGACCCTAACATCAGGCTGTTTGTTGCAGCCTCAACCCATTATTCTGGTGCTGATGAACGGACGGCTCATAACGGTACCAATCAAAAGATGCTGTGGAAGAATTCCACCTTTCCCTCTTTAACAGGATTTTTTGGGGTGGAAAAGAAACTATGGTAGAAGTACTGAGAAAACATGGAAGGGTAATAAACACAGAAATTCTCCTCTAATTTCCTACAGCTAAAGGGATTAAGCTGGCCTTCCTTAGGGGAAAAAACTTTATTGAAAGGCAAAATCTTGGACACTTAACCACATAACTTTAGCTGATGTGAAGCACTGTCCATTAATTTTATTGGGCATATACAGGAGAACCGCCCAGTAGATATATGGTGACAATATATATATATATATATATATATATATATATATATATATTGAGCCAGCCTGTAATGTCACCAATTTCAGTGATCCAAAAGATGGTGCATTGTTTTCTTGTGAGCTATGGTATGCTCTTGCTCCAAGCCAAGAGATCATCCTTCTCTTCCTGAGTTCTTCTCGCATCACTCTAGACCTCATCGTCACTCTGAGAAAACGACCAGCAGTAGATGGACGATACAAGGTACTTCTCTAAACAGGGCAGAGTTAGTTTATGGAATCTGCCACCACAAGATACAGTGCTGGCCACTGGCTTTAAAATGGGGGAAGGGTATAGAAATGTATGGAGGAGGATAGGTCTGTCCCTGCACATGGGCCTCCAGAATCAGGGCCAGCCTGCGTCAGATGACCTGATGCTGATGGCATAAATCGAGTGCGTGGGTGGGTGGTCCCACTGTCTTTGCTCAGCCTCTGATGGAGATGAGCTACCATGGGCTCCTCTTAGCTTCTTACGCCTAAGTCAGGGATGCGGAACTTTTGGCCTGGGTCCCAATCCAGCCCTCTAGGGTTCCTCAGATGACCAAACACCCTTCCTCTGGCCTCACCTCCTCCTTTCCCCAATCTTTTGGTCGTTTCCCCCATTCCAAAACATTGAAAGGATTGTCCAAAGGCTTCATCATAGAATCATAGAATTGTTGAGCTGGGCCTCTAAGGTTATCAAGTCCAACCCCCTGCTCAATGCAGGAATCCACCTTAAAGCCCCTTATTCTGCATCCTGCCCTCTGGGATGATCAAGAAGAGATCCAGGCCCTCCTCTGTGTGACAATCTTTCAACTATTTGAAGAGTGCTATCATGTCTCCCCTCCGTCTTCTCTTCTCCAGGCTAAACATGCCCAGTTCTTTCCGTCTCTCCTCATAGGGCTTTGTTTCTAGACCCCTGACCTCTAGTATGGGCCGTAAGAACTTTAAGCTACCCAATGCAGATATTATTATTATTATTATTATTATTATTATTATTATTATTATTATTATGCCTTTTTCCTTGCCCCTGAGAGCTTCTCCAAAATGGGATTCAGCACCCAGCCTCCACTCCTGGCCAATTGTGAGCAATGGGCATGCCCTTCACAGCCCCAATGGGTCCGTCTTAACAAACCAGTCGCAGAAGGCGGTGCATGGGGCCCTGGAAAAAGCAAATGGTTCAGGGTTTTGAAGGAGGTGCAGTTTTGAGTGTGTGGTCCTGCTTTAGGACCCACCTTGTCTGCCTATGCGCTTGTTTACCACCTACTCAACCTGTACATTAATAAATAAGCGTGAGCAGCTTATTACAAAAGGCACCTCAGGTCTCCAAGTGCACCCTCTCCTCGTGAGGAAGCTGACCCTGGAAGAAGCTGGCCAGAAACTTTCCAGTGCTCAGGAAATAGGGAGCACGTAATGATACCTTATAATGATACCTTAGCTGGCAGCTATGCAAGAGGTTAGGTGCACATTTTGACAGGAGCGCATGTGTGCAATTGCTTGTCGAGGCTTCGCCTTGGAGTTTTTCAGAAGTACTTCAGTGCCAACTTGGGGGTGGGTGGGGAGGCTGTACGTGTGTGAGATCGGTCCAGTTGGGGAAAGTTTGGATGGAATTCCTGGGTCTTCACCACAGCCCCAGGTGAAGAAAGGCTGATAATAATAATAATAACAATTTATTTCTTACCCGCCTTTCCGTCTGGCTCCAATGGCAGTGGTGCGGTGAATCCACTCCGGGTTTCCGTCAGAACCTGTCAGAACCACTCCTTTAGAGTCCTGACTGGTTCTGGCTGAAACCTGGAGCAGATTCACTGCCCCGCTGACATGGGAGCCGCCAGGCTCCAGACCAGCTTCTAGTGCTCCGGCTCAGCCCCTGGAATGGGAGAGGTTATAAGAAAAAAGAGCATTTCTGGGGACGTGCAGAATGTTCTGCTATCATCGCTCAACAGCCATGGCCTACCCACAAAGTCTGAGAAGGTGGCACAAGGGGGGGGCAGTCTCTGTCCATTCTTCCCCAATTCAGGAAGGTGAGGAACCAACGAAACCAGCTCCCAACTGTTCCCATGTCTCGATGCACCGGCTCAGTGCTTCCCTCTCCCTAGCGGATAACGCTGAGCCATTCCAGGTCAGGAAACGGGGTGGGGAGCCAAGCCAGTGGCTCAGTCAGAAACTGGATCGGGGCCTCTCCAGTTTGCAGCTGACAGGCATGGGTCTGCTGAAGATTGGATGATGCTCAGTTTTTTCCCTGGCTTTCATCATGGGCCGCTGGGTGGGGAGAGAGAATGAAAATGCCGCCACCTCTGCTGTTCTGTTTAAAGGGGGGGGGGACGGTCTAGGAACCAGGGCTCATTGCAAAACAGAACCAGCACTAGCAGGGATACTGATGTCATATTCCCCCCCCCCTCCCCCGGTCCCAGACTTCCCTTTTCCCTCTGAGCTTAGCTGCCATTGCTTGGAGAAAACGAATGCAAAGTGTTTTTGTCTGGCTTGGCTTTGAGCCGGCAATTCAAACCAATTTGCTTCACTAAAGACCTGCTCTTCCGGGTGGAGAGGAAAGCCGCTAGAACTGGCTTGTTGATGTGGCTCAAAGCAGCAGCCTGTGATGTTGGGACTCCCCCTGGGGGCTGTGGCTATCAGTGCCCTGCTCTGCCAGATTCACCCCTACAGCACTGTTGGGCAGTGTGTGAGTGAGTGTGTATCTGTGTGAAGGGGGGTGCATATGCCAGCAATACTGCTGCCTGATTCGGGTGGCAGCTCTGGGTTGTTTGGGAGGTGCCCACGGCCACAGCTGGCATGCATCCCCCTCCCCATCATCCTAGCCCAGTGCCAATCCGGTCTCAGGCTGAAAACGTTTTCCCCACGCTTGCTTTAGAAGTTGAACCCCTAAAGGCAGAACTGATGGAGATCTGGTTTTTCATTCTTACAACCCGGCAAGTAAAGCCAGAGCAAAGGGAGAGCCCACTCTAGCTGTCCTGGACGGTAGCCCAGTGCTGGATACCACACCCTTTCCCCGCCATGGCTGTCCTCTGTCGGAGACAGAGGCCGCTTCATGCTGCCAAAGCCTCCCCCGCCCCCTGCCGTGTGAGCAGCCCTGCCCAACCGAAGGCTTAAAGCACTCCAGCATGAGGGGGATGTTCAAAACGGGATCTCGGGTACCACGTACCTCCGGACACACGCTATTGAGGTATAAATGTGCGACAACTCAGCAAGCCCCCGCCCAGCCTTCCTCAACACTGCAGTCACCAGGACTCCGGGGACACGGACGTCTCCCTTGCGATCCGAGCTGCATGCAGCCTTCCAGGGCTGGTCACTTCCCCTTGGGCCGCTCCAACTCAGGGAAATTGCTCTGCAGGATCAAGTTGGCGCCGGACGAGCAGCAGAGGACAGCGGTGAACAGGGCAATGAGGACAAGGTTGCCCAGCAGGGCTGCTCCCAGGATGGCAAAAGTCTGCGTGAAGGCGGCCGCCGGCACATGCATGCTCAGCCAGGCCCGGCGCGAGTGCAAGTCCCGCAGGATGGCCTCCAGCTGGAAGTGGGTCCCCACCACTGCACAGATGTGGAACAGCTGGTGGCTGTGGCCTGGGGTCGGGAGAGGGGGAGGCAAGAGGGGGTCACAGGAGGGGAAGAGAAGACAAGAGGAGAAAGAGCAGTCAGTACGCGTTTGCTGGGGCAGGAGGGCGGGTGCCACGCGAGTCCCACCGGAGTGCAGGACGGTCTGTTGGGCACCACGTCTGTTCTCTTAAGAAAAGTCGTTTCTAGTCCTTGGGGCTCCAAAGTCGAGGGTGCGGACAAGGCGGGGAGAGCCCCCAACAATTATTAGGGGTCGTAATTCAATTGCGGAGTCCCTGATTGGCATGCAAAAGGTCCCAGGTTCAGTCCCTGGCAATGCACCTCGAAAGATCTTAGGTGGTAGTCTTTTGGTGAGACCCTGGGAAGGTCCACCAAAAATTTCCACCGAAAAAATCTCCACCTAAAATGATCTCAGATGATGGGGAGACCCTGGAAAGCTGCATCCTTTCCCAACCTCACGCCTTCCCAGTGACTTGGACTACAATTCCCAGCATTCCTGACCGTTGACCATGCTGGCCAGGGCTGATGGGAGTTGAAGTCCAAAAGGTGGGGAGGACACCAGGTGGGTGAGGGCTGGCTTTGAGAGAGAGAGAGAGAGAGAGAGAGAGAGAGAGAGAGAGAGAGAGAGATTACACTGGGCCCTCAGTGTAAACGGCACTATCCTTTTAATAGCGAATTCCATGCTCCCGTGCCAACAGGGCTGGAGTCAAAACAGGGCTGTTAAAAAGCCAGTGGGAGGTATCACCACGCTCAGGGGGAGCTGAAGTTTTGGAAAACAAACGAAGCAGGCGAAAAAACTCAAGCGCCCAAGGAGTACTTGTGCAAAACCAAAATAAGCAAAACCAAAAGGTCTACATTTTGATGGTGGGCAGGATGGATGTAAGAACTACAGGTACAGGATTCCCACTGCTCATGGTTGGGGCTTCAATGAAACCCAGAGCGGATTCACTGCCCAACTGACCTCGGAGCCACCAGCCTCCATTGGCTGTCGAAGCCAGGCTTCAGACCGGGTTCTAGTGCTCTGGGTCTGGGTTTTATAGCTCCTTGTCCTGCTCCCCGTGTCCAATAGGAGCAGAGTTATGCACAGACATTTGTAAAAATGTATGCAGGTTGCAGACCCCTTTTTGGGGGGGCAGTGCAGAATTTGGATCTATTTGCACTGCGTGATATGGCTCCATCAGAGCGTCCTGCATTCCTCTGGTGGTGCCCTAGCATACGATCAAACTGCCCCAATTTCCTAGGGACAGTCTCTGTTTCTTGAGAACTGTCCTTCATAAACCACTGCCTACATTTTGAGGGGGATGCCTCCTTAAACTTTTGGTTGGGATGGAAATCCTCACGTGCCAATGCGGCAAACGTTCTTCGTCGTTTCAGATTTTGCAAACTGGCTTTTGTTTTAGTGCCATGGGAAAAGGTTTAGATTGTGGAAACCCTGCATGGCGCTTGTGTTGTGCTTTGTCGGGCTGCAGCTTAGTGGCAGAGCAACAGCTTTGCATGCAGAAGATTGCAGGTTCAGTCCTCAGTATCTCCAGTTAGGGCAGCAAAGAATTGTGCCTGAAAGCCTGGGCAGCCATTGCTGCCAGTCAGTGTAGACAATACTAGGCTAGAAGGTCTGACTCAGTATGGGGCAGCTCCCTGCATTTCCACCTATGCAGCCCACCCATGCAGTCCCCTAGGGATGTGCCTAGGTGATGCATTGGGCTAGATTTGGTTTCCACCTCACTTACCAATGAAATCGAAGCGGCCAGGTGCCAGGCGTTCTGGCAGGTGGGAGGCAAAGAGGAAGCCAGTGAGAGCAGCGAAGAAAAGGTGGTAGAAATAACCAGCCACCGAGTCATTCCAGGCGCAGCCTTCGCCAAAACAGAACAAAAGCTGGAAGTCAAGGCAGAAACGTGAGTCAGCTGTCAAGGGATTCCCGAAGAGGGACCAGCCCTGCAGTGCAGCACGGTGAAGCCACCTTCTTCAGGCGGCACCATAAATGGGTGGAATAGATGGAGGAAGATAGTGGTGTGTGAATTATGCAGGGAGACTTTGTAAGCGTTGAGGCAGGCAGCTTTGGAAAGTCCAGACACCATTTTTGCCCTGCCCACTGTCCCCCATGGGCCAAAGTCTACCAGGTGACATGGGAATAGAAAAAAATGGCATCTGTAGCACTATGAAACACCAAAAAGACAGAAATTGGAGTATCTGCGAGCTAAAATTGACCCTTTTAGGGCTCTGTAGCTGCTAAACGTGAGCACTTTTTCCTTTAGATTCAGCCAAATCCCAAACCAAATTGGGCTGATCTGGAAAATAATGGGAGATGTCCACATCAAAACAAGGCTCTGAGAGCTCTTCTTCTTCTTTTTGCTTAAGAGCAGCAAATTCATTTTCCGGATAAATACATTATGCAGAATAAATCAAGCAAAGGGAGAGGAGCGATGAAAAGTTCCCCATTTACATAATTTGTGCAGGTGACAGAATCCTGCTCTTCCTGACAAAGAATTTTAAAAATGTAACATGCACACTACATCTCATGGCACCTTCTGCTGTGTATGTGCTGTGGATTGGTGACTGAGATGGGGGCAGAAGACACAATAGATCAGGACCAGGGTCCCACGCTTCTGCTGTTCCTTCATAGAAATTGGTATTGCTCCAGAATTAATCAGCTTTAAAACATTCGCCTATTCCATAGATATTGGAAGCCTGTCTGGCAAACTATATGCTCAGTTGGGGGAGCCAAGTCTGAAGCTGAAGTTATATAACACTGGCAAGGCTGCTATTAGCTCTCTAAGTAATCTGATCTGTCTGGGCTGACAAGCTGCAGTACACCTTCCGGCCATTATCCAGGTGGCACTGTAGAGCAGCAAGGACCAGGCCAGTTGAAACACACCAGTTTTCATCACAAGGACCACCTGCCCCTTATTTTTCAGTAGCCCCACATTGGCTTGATTTCAGTCGGCACTTCCCGCCTGAATTTGCTATCAAAGGGAGCGATGACAAATCTAAAAACAAGTGTTTGGGCTCAGCTCCTGTTCTAGCCATTTCAGGTCACGCCTGGCAAAATCACAGAGGCCAACTGGGAGCTGAAAAGGACTCTGTGTGTGTTCAGACATCAGCGTTTCAGTGCCTATGGCTCACAAAAGTGGAAGTTATGCCTGGGGTGCCCAACACAGTAACTATGGCTGCTACAGCGCTTTGGACACTTCCTTGGACACCACTAAAGTCCCCTGACCATCCCACCTTTTAAAATGGTTTTGAAAGTTTTTAATTTTTTAAAAAAAAGAAAATGGAGGCCAGGTGCTCTGCAGAGCTACGGCACTGTTTTTGTTTCCCCATGATGCTTTCAGGCTGGGGATGGACACATTTTGTTAAATCTGTTCTGTTTGTGTTTTAATGGATTGTCAGGCATCAATAAAGACTAGCCTCTTCTGGCAGGCCTACCCAGATGAATATTAACCCAAGAATTTTAAGATGTCTTGATTGTTTTATATGCTCTTTTAATTAATTTTATGTATTTAATCTATATTGTATTGTACTAATGTTGTTCTCCACCTCGATCCAAAGGGAGAGGTGGGTAAGAAATCAATATATTTTATTTATTTATTTATTGCATTTCTATACTGCCTAATAGCCGAAGCTCTCTTATTTATTATTGTATTATTATTATTATTATTATTATTATATTATTATTATTATTATCTTTCATGCCATCTTCTATCTACTCATTGACAGAATGGGATTGTGTGTGTGTGCTTTTTTAGGGATGCCTGAGAATTTTGTTCCTGTTTGCAAATGCGGAACTGTGCAAATGCCTCTCAAAAAATAAGAACAAAGCAGCCCTGCAGATCCCAGGGACCTGCATCACTTGGGAAAAGTCACATCCATGCTTCAGGCAGAGAGTTTCTTTAAAAATGAGAAATGGAGGGCGGGTGCAGGACAGGGCTTTGCTTTGAAGTGTTCCCAGCCAAGGGGGGTGGGGGGAAGGAGGAAGGATTAGGTAAGTGTGAGTGTGGTAGGAAGATTTCGGGGGGGGGGTTGTAGATGGGAGGTGAAAGTCTGGGGCAGGCAGAGAGAAGAAGTGCAGAAAGATAATTTATTTATTTTTATTTTATTAAAATATTTATATACCGCCCTATATTGCTGGGATCTCAGGGGCAGCGTGCAGATAAAAAAGTTGGGGGTGGTTTAATAAAATTGCCAGTGCGGGAGCCCCAATTTGGATTGGAACTGCAGTGAGGAGGGTACGGGGGTCCCATTTAAACCAACAGGATTCCTTTTTGCAAGGCACAATGCAGGCAACTAGGAGCCGATCTGGATTGGGATCACAGAGGGGAGCAAAGGGTTAACGCCCCCTGTTCCTCTGTGGATCTGGATGGGGGGTACTGGCAATTTGGCCCTTTGAGCATGTGCAAGAGAGTGTGCGTTTGGGGGCTGATCCTGCAATTGAAGTGTTTGCTCTAGTCCATAACCGGTGCTAATTTCCTATGTGGAAATGAACAAAATTGTGCAAAAGGATAAAAACTGGTCCACAAATTCATGGGACTCAGAAGAATATGTAAGGTGGATTCATAGTAATCCAAAACCATTTCAATCCATGGCTTATTTCTCCAACATCTCTATCTGCCATGCTCTCCATGGGAAGCCATTTTGTAAAGGCACCAGGGGCACTTTCTCAACATTCCAAATGTGCCCCCAGACCCAAGAAGGCTGGAGACCCCAGATTTATGGCAGGAGAATGTGGTCAGGGGGACATTGTTCTCCCTTTCCCATCATACTAGAACCCAGTGGGGTCAATCCCATGAAGATGAATGGTGGGAGGTTCAGGACAGGTCAAAGGAAGGACTTCTTCACACAGCGCAAAGTTAAACTATGGAACTCATGACCACAAGATGTAGTGATGGCCAACAATTTGGATGGCTTTAAAAGAGGGTTGGATAAATTCCTGGAGGAGAAGGCTATTTCAATGGCTACTAGCCCTGATGGTTATGTGCTACCTCCAGTCTCAGAGGCAGTAAGCCTATATATAGCTGCTGGGGAACATGGGTGGGAAGGCGCTGTTGAACCACATCCTGCTTTGTTGATCCCTGGTCGCCCACTGTGTGAACAGAGTACTGGACTAGATGGACCCTCAGTCTGATCCAGCAGTGCTCCTCTTATGTTCTTAAGCCAAAATTGTTGATTTGACTAATTTAGCAGCAGAGTTCACTATTTCTAGATATTCACTTCCCTCCCCGCCCCGCAACTCCCCTAGAAGAACCAGGGCATGGCGATATTGAACCCACTTTTAGCTTACCCTATAAAACAAGGGAATGTTGTCGAAGAGAAATGGGTATACGAAGGCTGCTGTCCTCAAGATCTTGCTCATACTTGGACACTCCAGTTCCAGGAATCTAGAGATCAAAGGAGATGGAAAGGAGCCATAATGAAATACAGGAAAAACAACCCACAGACCAAACAAAGAAGAAGCTTTGAAAGGCAGCATGGAACTAAAGCACTTCGTAGTTCATACACAGCAACCTTGTAAGGTGGAACAATATTATTATCTACATTTTGTAGATACAGGGTTGGACTGAATCTAAGGGAATTGGAGGTGGAGGCCACCAAGCATGTTTATGGCAATGCTCACCATGCTTACTCAGGGGAAAACTCTGCGGAACACATGGGGACATGCTCCCAAGTCAGCACACAGGATCAAGCCGTGTCCCGAGTTCAAATTCCACCTCAGCTCAAGGTGGCCAAAGGCTGGGAAAGGTAGAAGGTAGATCAAGATCTACCGGTAGATTGTGGGGTGATTTGCAGTGGATCTCCAAGGGTTTGTGATGTAAGAACATGAGAAGAGCCCTGAGGCTGGATCAGACCAAGGGTCCATCTCGTCCAGCACTCTGTTCACACAGTAGCCAAACAGCTGTTGACCAGGAACACACAAGCAGAACACAAGTGTAACAGCACCCTTCCACCCATATTCCCCAGCTACTGGTATACATAGGCTTACTGCCTCGGATACTGGAGGTAGCATAGAGCCATCAGGACTAGTAGCCATGGATAGCTTTCTCCTCCAGGAATTTATCCAAACCCTTTTTAAAGACATCCAAATTGGTGGCCATCACTACATCTTGTGGTAGCAAATTCCATAGTTCAACTACGTGCTGTGTGAAGAAGTCCTTCCTTTTATTTGTCCTGAATCTCCCACCAATCAGCTTCATGGGATTGACCCCGTTGGGTTCTAGTATTATGGGAGCAGGAGAAAAATGTCTCCCTATCCACATTCTCCATACCAGGCAAAATTTTGTAAACCTCTATCATGTTTCCCTTTACTAAACAATCCCAGCTCCTGTAACCTTCCCTCCTAGGGGAGATGCTCCAGCCCCTAGATCCTTTGAGTTGCCCTTTTCTGCACTTTTTCCAGCTTTACAATATCTTTTTTAGGTGTGTGACCCACAATACATTCACAAAAGCATGCAACATTGCAAGAAAAATACCCATTGCCCTGGCTGATCAGCCAGGTCTTTATTATCCTATTCTAGACTGTTGTGTTAGAACAGTTTTCCCCACCTGGCAAGCTCCAGATGTGTTTGACTACAACTCTCATAATCCCCAGCCAGGCAAAGGAACGCTATGTTAGAATGATTTGAATACTGATGTTTTGTTTAAAATGATGTTATAGGGATGTGTGAATCAGCAGAAGCCAAGCACAAGAGAATTTTGATATAAGTCCACATCAGATTTCGAGTTTTCGTTTTCTTTTCGCCTAAAAAATCCATGTTTTCGTACATATTTTTCCAATAGGGAATACCTTTGAAATATAAACACATTATTCTCTCATTGATTAAAACATTTAACACAATTATCTGGTGTACAGATCTCCAGTTGTTCTGAGAGAAAGAGGAAGAAATAAGACAAACTTTGACTATTTTGCAAACAAAGTTCTTGCTTAGAGCTGAAATGAATGTGAAAAGAAGGTCCTCACTTTTTAACTGATAGTTGTAAATTTTCCTAATAACCTTTTTGATAATATTAGCAATTATAGAAAGTGTTGGATTTGGGATCTGAGTGGTATAATAATATATAGAGGATATAAAGTTGAAAACTGACATTCTTGCCTTTATATTTGGTAATAAGAGGTTTAAAGATTGCATTAAGCGACGGAACTGAATTTCAAAACAGAGATCATTTTGAAATTCGGTTTCACTTCAGCTCCGATCTTGGTCCTGCAAGCAATCCTTACGTACCGGGAGTAACAAGAGAGACTGGTGCAGATAAAGGAATTAAAGGCAGCCAGAGGTACAAAGCAACGGTGCAAAGGGCCGTTCACCCAGCGATCGGGCATTGCATAGGCTCCGTATGTGAAAGCGCAGCCTATAAACACACAAACACACAAACACACAATGCCGTTAAGGGGAAACGCCTACACATTGTGCCTCCCATGTGCCTTGCCCACAGCTTAAAAATCCCAAAGCGGGAAAGCCTCTCCGCCCTTAGGTGTGTTGGGTCTCCTGAGGCTCCACCCCTGAGATGGAAGGGATGGAGCCAGGGAATAAGGTGTGGTACCTAGCCAATCGATGGATGGGAACTTGGGAGTGATGGGGTGGAGTCTAATCATGCTAGCTGTTTCAGGGGTGGGGCCTAATAGTCATGGGGCAGGACTACTAGTACAATCTTTCCAGCCAATTAGGAGATAGCCCGGATTCCGGCACCTCTTTTTGCTAGAGACCCTGAGAAGGAGGCTAAAGCCAGGGGCACACAACTACTTCTTGAAGTCACCCACCACTGTGCCTTACCATGATCTCTAAAGAAACCTAGGCATGCAGCAACCTGGGTGCCCATTCCCAGGGTTTCTACTATGCTTCAATGGCAGGGTTCAGACAACACAATAACCAATGGAGGTTTAAATAGTCGACGGTTGGTTATTTAACCCACCGTGGGTTATCATGTTGTATGGTGGGAGTTTTTAACCAATGGTTATTTGGCCGAAATAACAAACACAAATAACCAATGCTGTGCAGAGTTGACTATTTGAACCACCATTGGTTATCGTGTTGTGTGGAGGGCACCGTTGGTTATTTCCTCAGCCACAGAGTCACAAGGCAAGATTGGTCAAAGTGGCAGTGGCTACTCCAGTTCAGCTGGCAGGATAGGTTTCAGCTGCAATAGCTGATGGGATACTAGCAGGAAGACTGAAGAGGGGATGAGTGAGTCAACTCAGTGTGGACTAATAGTCAACTCAGTGCTGATCCTAATCCACACCACGGTTGATTATTATCATGTTGTTTGGGGAGTCCCCCCTAGATAAAGAACTGTTGAGTTGATTATTACCTCACTGTTAACTATCACGCTGTCTGAACACAGCCAGTGTCACATGGAGGTTATGCAGTGTCCCCCATTGAGTTCAATGGTACAAACTGCCATTTGGAACAGAGTGGGCCCAGATACCAAAATCATTAGACACTGTATCAGATTTTGCATATCCTCCTTTTGCCTGAAATGGTGCCCTTACGGGACCTTCCTCTGTGCTTTCTCCCATAAAACTGAATGTGCCATTTATTAACTATGAGGCGGGGGGCAGATAAAACGTTAAACTTTAATACAAAAAGATTACAAGGAGGGCAAAAGCCCTTGAGAGTGGGTAGCCCAGCCTCTACCAACAGAGCATCCCATGAGGAGCTGCAATGTGTCTCCATGCGCATTGCCGCCACCCTGGAGTCTTTGCGATATGTTATATCCAAAGACCAGTTTTGCTTTCACTTGGACCTCATTTCTAAATTAATGCTCAAGCCCAAAGCATTGAGAGTTTTCCTGTTTCAGTGCTTTAAAACTGAAGAGGTAGTTTAAACTTTTACTGTTCTAAGCTGCTCATAAATACCACCAGCTTAGCCGGTCAGCAAGACCTGAGCTTCTTAGCTGTTCTTCGATTAAGCGACATCAGCCGTTTCAGGTCGGTTTGCAAGACGGAGCTCATGTCGAGCAAAGTGGAGCTCTGCTTGGGTTATACTGCTAGTGGAGGAATGAAGGCTGTGGAACAAGCTCACCTTTTGACGCTGTTGCCTTAAATTGCAAATTATGTTGGATAAGTTTCCAAAATAGGAAGAGAGGGGAGTCAGCCTTAACAATAATTTCCTCCCGTAAACCATCTATATTCCCTTAAGAACAGAAGAACATCAGAAGAGCCCTGATGCTGGATCAGACCAAGGGTTCCACAGTGGTCAACCAGCTGCCCCAGTGGGAAGCCCACAAGAAGGATATGAGTGCAACAGCACCCTCCCACCCATGTTCCCCAGCAACTGGTGTACATAGCCTTGCTGCCTCTGCTACTGGAGGTAGCACAGTTGTAAGAATTAGTAGCCATCGATAGCCTTCTCCTCCAGAGATTTGTTCTATCCTCTTTTTAAGCTATACAAAATGGTGGCCATCCCTAAGTCTTGTGGTCACGAATTCTGTGGTTTGAACTACGCACGGTATGAAGGACTTCAAGACCTTACCCAAACTGTAGAGGCTGAGAGCTCCATAATCCAAGAAGTAACAGACGTGTCGGGCGTGGGTGGACATGGTGCTGAAGGTATGGGCGCAGCTGGATATGAATGGGTAGAGACAAACTAGCCACATATAGGCCATGAAAGGCCAGCTGTAGGTGTCAGACCAGAAGTCCAGGCTGTAGGAGAGCATCAAGAGCCGCCACAAGAAATACCTGCAAGGGGAGAGATTTGGGCAATGAGGAGGATCAGGGGTCTGGAAACAAAGCCCTATGAGGAGAGACTGAAAGAACTGGGCATGTTTAGCCTGGAGAAGAGAAGATTGAAGGGACACATGATAGCACTCTTCAAATACTTGAAAGGTTGTCATACAGAGGAGGGCCAGGATCTCTTCTCGATCCTCCCAGAGTGCAGGACACGGAATACTGGCCTCAAGTTACAGGAAGCCAGATTCCAGCTGGACATCAGGAAAAACTTCCTGACTGTTAGAGAATGGAACCCATGACCTAGGGAGGTGGTGGACTCTCCCACATTAGAGGCCTTCAAGAGGCAGCTGGACAGCCTCATGTCTGGGATGTTTTAAGGTGGATTCCTGCATTGAGCAGGGGGTTGGACTCAATGGCCTTGTAGGCCCCTTCCAACTCTACTATTTTATGATTCCTGTTTCATTCCGTCTTCACCTGCTAATCCCAAGACGTAGCTCTGTCTGAACACAACCACTCACCCCAAGACACCTGAACGGGGATTTGAACTCTGGCATCCCACATCCAAGATTAGCGCTCTCTCTTTTGCACCTCATTGGGGGTTGGAAGAGGCCACAGACTTACCAGGTCGGGAGGAAATGTGTCCAAATGTTGATGGTCTCATTGTTGAGTTGGAAGGAGCTGAGGACGCAATCCAGGGCAGAGCTTTTGGGGTGACGGTAGCCCGAGATGATACCATCTTCCCAGAAGATCTACAAGAAGAATTGACCTAGTAGGACGCCAAGTTGCAAAAGAGATATGGAGAAGACCACTAGGCCTCCGTCAAAAGCTTTATTGAACTATTTTCCCTTGGGGAACTTGATCTCTCATAAGGTCAATGACATCAACCACATTACATCTTCTCTATTTTACAAATGAATTTATTTTATTTTATTTTATTTTATTTCTAAAAAAACCCCCAACCAATGAACTTCAACCCAAGCCATCCAAGGGAGGTCCCGGTGGCCACAAAGCAGAGTTGCCATGTATTTGACTTTAGAGAGGGCAGTCCTCTCTTATTTGAAGAGCGGTCCAGTCCACACCTGATTTCAAGGTCTAAGAAGAAAGGTGACCAGTGCAGGAGCCTTGAAGTTGCTCATCCAGTTGCCCATCCAGTTAGCGGTACCTGGAACACAGATTGAGCAAACAAGCAAGCAGCTCACCTGGTCACTGTCTTCCACTGTAACACTCATTTCTAAATTTGCATCTGTATGTTCCATTATCACTGGCGGCTCCAACTGTCAGTGGGCTGGTGAATCCACTCCAGTTTTCCATCAGAACCAGTCCGAACTCTAAAGGAGCTCTCCAAGGTTGCTTCCGCACCTTGGAGAGCTCCTTTAGAGTTCGGACAGGTTCGGACTGAAACCCAGAGCCACCAGTCTCCACTGCATGCTCTGCATGTACACGTAGGCAGAAATATAGGAATAATTATTATACTTTAAACAGAAATATCTCACTCTAGCGGAGAAAACTGTGACCAGGTAAGCTATGTATCTGCTGCTCAGTCTGCTGCCCAGGTGTTGCTAACTGCACAGGGGCAACATCACGCCCCTTGCACCACTCTCCCTTCTTGGTTCTTGGTCTTTACAGCGGACTTGGGTGGAACAACCCTTCAAATAGAGGACACCTTCAAATAGAGGCCTGTCCTCTGTAAGATAAGACACATGGTCACTCTAAGAACATCAGAACATCAGAAGAGCCCTGAGGCTGGATGAGACCAAGAGTCCATCTAGTCCAGCAGTCTGTTAACACAGTGGCCAACCAGCTGTCAACTAGGGACCCACAAGAAAAACACAAGTGCAACAGTACCCTCCTGCCCATGTTCCCCAGCAACTGGTGCACATAGCCTTACTGCCTCTGATACTGGGGGTAGCACTTAGCCATCAGGACTAGTAGCCACTGATAGCCTTCTCCTCCAGGAATTTATCCAACCCCTTTTTAAAGCCATCCAAATTGGTGGCCTTCACTATATCTTGTGCCCATCACTACTTTCTCAATTACTTTCCAAATTGAATTGAATTTTCCTTTTTCACAAGCAGTTGCACACTGGGCTGACATTTTCATCAAGCTGTCCATCGCAACCCCAAGGTCTCTTTCTTAGTCAGTGACCGCTAACTCAGATCCCATCAGCATACATGTAAAGTTGGGGTTTTAGGTTATTCACTCACACGAGGTACTTGGTGGACCCTGAAGATCTGAGGCAGCTTTATCGTAAGCATTTCCAGTTCCAGCGGACTGAACTCTTTAACAATATGTATTAGAAGGCCGCTCTGCTTGTGGGCAGAGATTTTGTCAAGTGACCCCGGTGGCCGGTGATCCACAACCCCGTTCCCCAGGTAGCTCTACAGAGGTTCAACATTTGTGCCCTGAAATGACATGGGAAAGAGGAGGTTGGGTTGAGAAAAAGACATGCAGAAGAAAGATGAACATTCAATGAAGGGTCAAAGTGTTCAGTCAAGTCAACATGAACCGGAGTGACTCATCACTCAAGAGGAGGGTTGGCGGATCAGAGAGTTGTATATGTTCCAATTGGCCTTATTTTGGGGGAACTTAGCACTTGAGAGAGCATCAAATAACACTGCATATATTGGGGCTGTTCATACAACACGCTAACGTGGCTTGTTTTGACCCATGGGTTGTTGATTGAACCGTGGGTTGCCGTGTTGTCTGAATGCAGCCAGGGTGGGTTGTTAACTGTGCAGTGCGGCTTATTTTCTTGAACAAGCTACCTTGAGAACCCATGGCTTGCTGTTGGGTTGCTCAGGGTGGCTAATAAGCCACCCTGGCTGCGTTCAGACAACACACTAATTCTATGTTGCATGTAAAAAACCTGCTGTGGATCGTTTGCTTATGAGTCCATGGCAGAGGTGACATTTGATAGGGATGGGTGGTGGTGGTTCTGATTCATCATAGCTCAGTCTCATAGCTACACTAGCCCCCCAGGGATGATTTAGCAGAGATAGCTCCCGGAAAAGAGCTTGGGAAATAGGGAACCTGGGTTGAATATAAGAAACTAAGAAGAGCCCTGATGCTGGATCATACCAAGAGTCCATCTAGTCCAGTATTCTGTTCACACAGTGGCCAAACAGCTGTTGACAAGAGATCCACAGGCAGGACACAAGTGCAACAGCACCCTCCCACCCATGTTCCCCAGCAACTGGTGCATATAGGCTTACTGCCTCTGATACTGGAGGTAGCATAGAGCCATCAGGCCTAGTAGCCATTAGGGATGTGCACTGGATCGGACCCGATCCACGATCCGAGTCCGGTCCAGTGGGAAATCGGATAAATTATCCGATTTCCGATCCGACAGCTGGATCGGCTGATCCAATCCGAACCGGTCCGAAAAGGCTCCGAACCGGTTCGGCGGATCGGCGGATCGGCGGGTGCCCACTGGCGCCCACCGCCGCTTCCATTGGCCGGTGCCAGCGGGCGCCCGCCGATGAAAGTGGACAGCGGGGGGGAGAAAGGGGGCGCTTACCTTCCCGGCCCGTCCGCTCCCGTCCGGCGCCGGCGGCTACTACCAGCGGGCTCCGCGGCCTACTCCAGGGTGGCGCGCCGGGTGATGTCATCACCCGGCGCGCTACTCTAGAGCAGGCTGCGGAGCCCGCTGGTAGTAGCCGCCGGCCCCGGACGGGAGCGGACGGGCCGGGAAGGTAAGCAGGGGGCGCGCGGAGGGGAGGAGGGGGCGCACGGAGGGGAGGAGGGGGGCCCTTACCTTCCCGGCCCGTCCGCTCCAATCCGGCGCCGGCGGCTACTACCAGCGGGCTCCGCGGCCTACTCCAGGGTGGCGCGCCGGGTGATGTCATCACCTGGCGCGCTACTCTAGAGCAGGCCGCGGAGCCCGCTGGTAGTAGCCGCCGGCGCCAGACGGAAGCGGACGGGCTGGGAAGGTAAGCAGGGGGCGCGCGGAGGGGAGGAGGGGGGCCCTTACCTTTCCGGCCCGTCCGCTCCCGTCCGGCGCCGGCGGCTACTACCAGCGGGCTCCGCGGCCTGCTCCAGGGTGGCGCGCCGGGTGATCACCCAGCGCGCTACTCTAGAGCAAGCCGCAAAGCCGGCTGGCGGTAGCCGCCAGCAGCGGACAGGAGCAAACGACCCTAACAGGTAAGCAGTGGCAGGGAAGGGGGCTTACCCCCCCCCGGAGCCGTCCGCTTCTATCCGCGGGCACCAACGGATGGAAGCGGACGGCCCCAGGGGGGGTAGGGAGCGCGGGGGAGGGGGCTTACCTGCCGGGGCCGTCCACAGCGGACGGCCCCGGGGGGGGAGGGAGTTAGGCCCCCCCTCACCCACCCGCCGCCATTTTTTCCTCATAGACCTGCATTGCACTGCAAGTCTATGGGGGGGAAAATGGCGGCCGATCCAAAAATTTTCGATTTTTGGATCGGGATCGGACTCGATCCGGTCCGGGGGGCCTCCGATTTTGTCCGAACCGATCCATGACAAAATTGGAGGTCCCGATCCGGGTCCTGTTCCGATCCGGGGGGGCCGTGCACATCCCTAGTAGCCATGGATAGCCTTCTCCTCCAGGAATTTATCCATCCCCCTTTTAAAGACATCCAAATTGATAGCCATCACTACATCTTGTGGCAATGAATTCCATAATTTAACTATACACTGTGTGAAGAAGCATTTCCTTTTATTTGTCCTGAATTTCCCACCAATCAGCTTCATTGGATGACCCCACTGGGTTCTTGTATTTTGAGAGAGGGAGAAAAATGTCTCCCTCTCCACATTCTCCACTCTGAGTTGGCCATGACTATCAGAGTGTCAATCAAAGAGAGCCAGGTCTCTGCCCCAAGGAGCTTACGAATCGATATCTTAACAAAAAGGAAGTAAAAAAGAGCAGGAGAGGCTAGAATAACAGAAACCTTCCCCAGATTCCTTCCAGACCACCCATTCTAGTTCATCCATTCTCTTCTTCAACCAAGGGCCTTTGGCGCACACAGAAGGGGAAAAAAATCATTCCCCCCCACCAGGTTTTTTTTTCCTGAACAAGAAATCAAGTTCGCTTTTGTCCTTTCACACAAGGCTACCATTGACGGCTGCTAGCCATCGTGGTCATGTGGCTGACCACAGAGGAGTCAAGGCAAAAGTGACGACGCTCTGTATGTGTGCGTGTGGAAATGAAAGATTACTTACTTTCCATGTCTTCTTTGTCACCAACCAAGATAAACAGGCTTGGAGAAAATCCGCCTGTAAAGTTGGGAAGAAGGCCAGGAACAAAACAGCAGAATGGGATCAAAGTTTGGAAGGGGGGTTCCTTACCCTTTCCCCCCTCCCCCATCATCTTCTTCTTTGTTCTTCAATTTGCCCAAGAAGTGGCAAATGGCCACCAGCTGGAACCCCCCCTCCCCGGGACCCCCCTCCCCCCTCCCCCAGAACCATTTCTCTCTCTTCTCCCCGCCTCAGGTCTGCTTTCTGCCCAGAATATGCCAGCTGTCATGCCCACTTGGCAAAGCCAAATTGGTGGAGGATGAATTCTTGGGAAATAAAGTCATTGTTTCGGGTGCTCCAGAAAGATTTTTAAATGTTAGCTACAAAGGAATCAACAGGGATTTGAGCTGGAAGCAAAGACAGAGAGACAGGAAAAAATACTCTTTGCTGCACCCCAGACACAATCTCTTTCTGATGTACGGGGCCAAGAGAGGTAGTCAGGAGAGTGAGCTGTAAGCCGCACATGTGCCAGGAATTCAGGAGGTAGGAGAAGGCCAGCCGCTCTCTCTAAGCCTCCCCCTTAGCACAAGGGGGATAATTGTATTGGCCTACCTTACAGGATTGCTGCAGGGTCACTGGGAAAATTATGCAAAGTGTACGAGCACTATTTTAACACTATTCAGCTATGCTCCACCTTTTGTATCAAGGAGTTCCCTATAGTCCATCCCCACAACAACCCTGAAAGGTAGGCTAGTCTGATAGATGGCGAATAGCCCAAAGTGAAACAGTAAACTTCATGGATCAGTCGGGATTTGAACCCTTAGTCCACTGCTCTCACCGAGTCTTCTCCAACCTGACACCCTCCATCATCATCCATGATGGAAACTGTAGTCAAACAGATCTGGCCGAAACCAGGTTGGGGGAGTCTGCTCTAACCACTACACCACACTGTCTCTCGAAAATAACACGTGGTTTTCATCAGCTCTGTGTACTCTGGAGAGGGGGAATATCTGTGATTTTTCACCCATGAAGCATGCAACAGTTTTCCACAGAGGTGAATCTGGGGGGAGAGAGAGAGAGAAACACACACCCCGGCAAACGACTTCAAGAACAGGAATTCCAGTGAGTTATGCAAAGAGCTTTGGAATCAGCCAATTGGCCCCTTCCCCTTGTCCCCACCCCCACCCCCGGACTTCCAGTGGTCATCTTTTTCCCCTCTGTCTCTGGGGGGAAAAAGACTCTTCTCCCACAAGGCTCTCACATATATATATATATATATATATATATATATATATATATACACATTTATATACCGCCCAATAGCCAAAATTTTCTGGGCAGGTCACAAAAATTAAAACCATCAACAAAACAATATAAAGACACGGTATAAAAACACAATATAAAAACACAAGCAGGGTCTCTTGCCTTTTTTTTTTCTTTGTTATTTTAACTCAGTGTGAATTATCTCCCTTCCCACATTTCAGGGCAACCCACGCCCCTCTCTCCGCACCAGGACACAATGCTTCCTCTGCTCTGGGCTGCCGTTCATATAATCAACCATGATGGGAATGCTTCTGAAGAACACCAAGTGTTCGGGGCAGGTTTGGATTGGGACCCTCGCGGGAGGAAGAGGGCTGTAAGCTCTGCCCGCCCAGCCCCATTGCTGTCCAGATCTGGGGTGTGAGCGGAGTCAGTCCTCCACGGATTTTTGAAGACGTCAAGAAGGTGTGTGCTCTCTAGGTTAGAGGATACATTAACATGTGTGCACATGAGAATCAAGATATGTCTGCCCTGCAGGGGTACAGTGGACAATCTGGAAATGCAGGAACTCTTCCTTGGAGTCCCCATACCCCCGCCACCAAAGAGAGCCCAAAATTGCAAGGAGCTGTATCAATCCATATCAACAAACCTAGCAGTTCTCTCCTCCACCAGGAACAGGTCTTTTGGAAAGCGAATGGGTCTTAGGTGCCCCAAAATACTTTGCATCACAACAAGGAACAATATATTGCTGAGGGAGGGGGATTCATTCTCCCCCGGCTACTAGCTAGGTTCAAACAACATGCTAACCCACATTCAGTGATCAACTGTGGGTTATTATTGGACCATGGTTGGTCTGTTGACATGTGGGTTAGTGTGTTGTCTGAACCCAGGAAATTTTCTGCAGGGTGGCTTGCTAACCATGCAGTGCAGCTTGTTAACCACCCTGAACACCCAACAGCAAACCATGGGTTCTCAAGGTGGCTTGTCCAAGAAAAATAAGCCATGATGCATGGTTAACAAGCCACCCTATGGAAAATGTTCTGGGTTCAGACAACATGCTAACCCACTATTCAACAAACAACTCATGGTTCAACAAGAACCCACACTCAGCTGCTTAGTGAGAGTTAGTGTGTTGTGTGAACCCAGCCACTGTGGGAGAGAGCAGGGGAGTCTAAGGAGGGTGGAGGATGAGGTCAGTGACCCTGCTAATGAAAAAATGCCAGCCCTGCATCCATTTGAGCACCATGTACAGTGACCCATATGGAAAGGCGGACTGGGTTCCTGTATCTTTAACAGTTACATAGTAAAGGGAATTTCAGCAGGTGTCCTTTCTATGCATGCAGCACCTGGTGAAATTCCCTCTTCATCACAACTGTTCAAGCTGCAGGAGCCCTGCCCTCTTTTGCATCTGGTCAAGGCGGCAGGGCTCCTGCAGCTTTAACTGTTGTGATGAAGAGGGAATTTCACCAGGTGCTGCACGCATAGAAAGGACACCTGCTGAGATTCCCTTTCAAGGTACAGAAACCCTGTCCTCCTTTCCACAGAGTCACCCTAGCACCGCATCCATCACATCATGGCTGCCCCATCTCCCTCACACATGCCTCAAACTAAGATGTAACTTCCAGAGACCAGAGAAGAGGGGGCTGAAACCTGGAGAAAGGTCATCATTCTAGATTAATACTCACACCAACAACATGATTATTGAAATAGAATTTTTGGAATACGGGCAAATCAGTTATGCTACTACCTATTGCTGCTCTTGCTGTAGTATCATAGAATTATAGAATAGTAGAGTTGGAAGGGGCCTCTAAGGCCATGGAGTCCAACCCCCTGCTCAGTGCAGGAATCCACCTTAAAGCATCCCTGACAGATGGTTCTCCAGCTGCCCGTTGAAGGCCTCTAATGTGGGAGAGCCCACCACCTCCCTAGGTCATGGGTTCCATTGTCATACTGCTCTAACAATCAGGAAGTTTTTCCTGATGTCCAACCGGAATCTGGCTTCCTATCACTTGAGGCCATTATTCTGTGTCCTGTACTCTGGGATGATTGAGAAGAGATCCTGGCCCTCCTCTGTGTGGCCACCTTTCCAGGACTTGAAGAGTTCTCTCATGTCTCCCCTCAGTCTTCTCTTCTCAATATAATCTGTTTGGTTTAAGTTAGTTTACTATTTCTGTCCCCCTTTTCAGTAAAACCCATCAAAGCAGCTCATTTTTTTAAAGTAACAAACAACAGAAGCAAAACAAAGGTAAGAACTACCCATCAATCACAACCACCAAATGCAGCAATTACAATATTTGTAAACAGCAGTGTAAAAAGGAAAAAATAAAACTGTTGTAGATTTATTCAGCAGACATCACAACCAGATTTACAACACCATGTGCCCGCTTCTGCTTTGAGCATCTGCACATTATAACAACTAAAGGAAGATTATATTGCACACTATTACAATTTCTTCTTTAAGTTTTTTCTTTTTTTCTGAAATTGTATTAGCCAAGTCTTTAGTAACAGCCTATGAAGCCCCAGTTGTTAGGGGACTGTTCTTTTTCTGTTATATTTACAATAAAATATGGTTGTTGTTGTTGTTGTTGTTGTTTTAAAAAACAATCACATTCCTTGGAGGAAACATTCGTCTTGGAAACAGGCATGCACCAATATGCAGAGCAAGACAAAGCGGACAGCTTGGCATCGTTAAATGCCGCTCACAAGCTGGGATTCCTCCCTAAAACTTGGGCAGTTTAGCAGGTGGGAATCAGTCCATGGAGTCTTCATGGGCGGGTGCTATTGCACTCGTGTCCGGCTTATGGGCGTCCCACAGTGATGTGGCTGGCCGCCAGGGGCGGGATGCTTGGGAGGCTGCGGTGCCCGACGGGGGTTTCATCCGATCCAGCAGAGCTTTGTGCGTGTCCTCATGTAACCTTGTCCATTGTCCCAAACTGGGCATCCATCTCTCTCCTGCTCCAGTGCTAAATGCCAGCGAGGAGGAGAAATTGGCAGGGGTTTAGGCTGGCCTCGAAGCACAGCATCTGGGCCTTGGAGTGCTCTGCCCCCTCATCTCGGCTATTTCAGCAGGCTGTGCATCCCAAATGTTCGATAACTGGAGTGCATTTCTTTCCCCTGGACTTAAGACTGGAGGCTCCCTTCATCCCTTCACTCCAAAAGATAACAGTTGTGTGCGTGGGGGGTGTTGTTTTCTCTTCAGCAGGTATTCTCTGTGCTGTCTGCCGATCACACTGGAAGTGGCCCAGAAAATATTGCCTCCTGGTGCCAGTCAAAAAGTCAGGATGGCCAGTGGTTGGCAGAGTCCCTCATGCCTGTCAACTCTAAGGTGGTCTGCCTGAAGGAATCAGGAGGGTCCGTAGCTCAGGGTTAGAGGTCTTGCTCTGTATGCAGAAGGTCCCAGATTCGATCCCTGGCTGGAAAAACTCTTGCCTGAAACCCCGGAGAGCAGTTGCTGCCAGTCAGTGCCAACGATATTGAGCGAGATGATGGACTGCTTCCTGCGTGCTTGGTCTTCTCCTCCATGGCTTTATAAGTATGCACTGTGTGAAGAAGTCCTTCCTTTCATCTGTCCTGAATCTCACACCCTTCAGCTTCATGGGGTGAACCCATTGGGTTCTAGTATTATGGGAGATGGAGAAAAATGCCTCCTTACCCACATTCTCCACACCAGGCATAATTTTGTGCTCCTCTATCAGGCCTCTCCTCAGCCTCGTTTTCCAAGCTAAACAATCCCAGGCCCCCTCCACAAGAATGCGCCTTTGCGCCTGGTTCCGCGATTATGCGCATTATCGCGGAGGCGCATTTACTCCTAATCCCTCTGCACGGGAGGCGGCGAGAAGCGGCGAAGCGCATTAAAAGATGCCCAAAAAGCGCTTTCCAGGTAGTTAATGCGCATAATCGCTTGTTCACACAGCGAAAATGCGCTTTAACGGCAGGAGCAAAATAAAAGTCGCTATTTAACGCGCGTTCGAAAATGCGCATTATCGGGGAGATAACGCGCCTGTACGCCCGTTTTGCGCTCCGCTCGTGTGTAGGTAAAATTTATAATGAGCCTTCAAGGCTCATTAAACGCCCCGTGTGGAGGAGGCCCCAGCTGTTGTAACCTTCCCTCCAGCCCCTTCATCATTTGAGTTGCCCGTTTCTGCACTTTTTCCAGGAGTTACAAGACAGTCCAAAGGATGCTCGCCATTGACACCAAACTACCAAACCCAATTCAAAATAGCATATATTTTGTCAGACCAAGTTGAGTTGGTGTAGTACGTATCATTTTGAGTTTCACACCAATTACACTGCTGGGTCAAACCATCGCTCTCTCTGTCCCAATATTCTGCTTCTGGTACAGGGGCCAGGCAGATGCCTCTGGTCATGATGCTCAAGATGGGAGAGTCCCACCCTTTGGAGTGTCTCCATCAGGCATAGGTATCCCAATTTTGAATGTTTCTGGCTCTCCCAATAGGATGAGCCTGCAAATTGGCGGCTTTGCCATATAAGCAATGGAGCACAACTGCGCAGCCCCGACAGAGTATATACAGTGTATAGATGAGCCCTATCAGTGGCTCATATTCTCCATGGTTTGGTTTGATATGAAGCAATCACTACTTCTCATTCCTTAAATGTAGAATTCCAGGTCTGAGTTCTCCCCCCCTCAAAGTCAGCCATTCACCCCTTTTTCATGCCCCCCTAAACCGTCAACTCACACCGGGTTCAGAGGCCTCTTAAACGCCCTGCTTAGCTTACCACGTCTGCTGCAGGAAAGGTTTGAAGGTGGCCTTTGGCAAGAAAGTTCCTGTGCCTTATCATAAAGCTGGCCCCGTCTGGTGGCAAAATATTGCGAACACTTAGAGATTTTCCATATTCAAAAGCACTTAATGGGCATTAGCTAATTAAAGCCGTCCGCTATCCTCACAAAGTAACAACCGGATTAGCACTCCGTTGCCTGGGCAGCTTCGCTTCCAAGTCGTCGATGAAAAGAAACGAGCCATTCCCAAGGGTCCTGCGTGCATGCTGCGGTCCAGCACCTCTAACCGATTCAATGTGCTCACATTCGCCCCAGCGACTTTAAAATGACACTTCTCTTTCCTTCTGCCTTTCCAGGGGGTCCCCGGGGTTTCTGTTTGCAGATGGCACTCGGAGGTGAGGGGTTGGAATGCTAGAGAGACCCCCCTCTTTCTTAACGGTAGGTGCAAGCCGCCATCCTGCTAGCACTATGCTCTTCATGCCTTCCTGGTGTCAAATTGAAACCATGCCTCCTTTTCTAGTTGCTAGTCCATGGTGAGGAACGACAAAATGGACCTCTGTGGTGCTGGCTCCAGTTTGCAATTGTGAAGCGGAAGAGCAAGTCCACAGGGCTCTCGTCAGCCAGCCCTCGGCAGACGCCAACCATGCCCGCCTTGGACACCCGCCCTGGTGTCCCATTGGTGCTCCCAGGCAGAACAGAAGGCAAGGGCATGTTTCCCTATTACTCGCTTGTCTCGAGCCCACAGCGATGGCTCCTTATTGGGTAAATCCATGTGCTTACCTTGAGTATGTGGCCAAATTGCTCCTGAGGAATCACAGCTGGTCTCCAGTCACCTCCGGCTTGCAAGCCTCGACTAGAGGATGTGATTTGGATTTCAGGGAGACTCACGCTCCGACTTGGCTCCTCTTCATAAGGGGAGCATTGTTTTGCGGGATCTTGCAGCTCACCCCACCGGGGTGTGGAGATGACATCCCTTGCCTCAGACGCTTGCCCCCACCATCTGGCATTCAGGTGCACACTGCCGCTGAACATGGGTGTTTGATGTCATGATCATGGCTAATGCCCATTAACAGAGCAATTAATTCCATCACTTACACACACACACACACACACACACACTTTTGAGCTGTCGGCGCCTGTGGCCATTATCACATCCAAGTTAACTGTGTCGTTGTGTGAAACGGCACTTTCTTTCTCTGTCCTGATTCTGATCAAACAAATGAGAGGAAACCAGAGAAAGAGAAAGAAATCTCTGCATCGATTCTTTTCACACCGTTCATTCATTTTATAACCCACCCACCCACCTGGAACTGTAACTTCTCCTCTTGGGGGAGTCGCTCCCACGCCCCGGCCATTTCAATTTCCCATTTCCAACCTCTTTCTGGCTTCCTGGGTCCTTTTTTGAGATGGGACAACTGGGAATTTTATGTGGTATTCTTTGAAATGTCAATGCTGCGTGGATTGCACTGGCTGGGGCTTCACGCCCTGCACCAGTTCGGAGAAATCTGAATTTAGCCCCAGCCACCAAAAAAAGAAAAAAAAAAAGAAGAAGAGGCATTTGAGTCCTATCTTTAATTCACCTGAAAGGGGCTTTAAAGCGTAGCATCCCTGTACAACAGAGGGGCAGTTTATTTCCTCTTGATTGAGTCGGAGCATAGCTTTGCCGATTTGCACCCGGGGGGGAAAATGGTTAAGAAAATTTAATCCTATTTTAGAGCTGGGTAAACTGAGGCTTTCAGTGAAACGTAGGACGAAGGATCCTGAGGGCACAGAGCAAACGGTCCCCCCTTGTCCTCCTCTCCAGCTCTTAAAAAAAACTTTGCTCGGTGAGGCCAAGGTCCCTGCCGATGCTGCTGCGGGAGTCAGGCAAACATCAAGACGCGCATGCAGCCTTTCAGCCGCGTCTTGGAAAACTTCTACCAGCAAGCCTGAAAGTTCGCTTTTAAAAAAACAAAAAAACTCAGGAAGGAAGGAAAGGAAGGAAGGAAGGAAAGGAAGGAAATAAACCACCAGAAAAGTTCAAACAAGCAAACAAACAAACAAACAGCAGACAAGGAAAGGAAGGCGTCTGTTTCTTTCCGAAGCTGCTTACCTGCAGCAGAGACGATGGCACATGCGGGGCGACCTGACAGCTCCCCCAATAAATCGCTACTCCGTCATCACATCTGTGTGGGTCGCAGAGTGGTGCCTGGCCTTCGAGGCTTTGGCTTCGAGTTAGTTTGTGTTTTCCGCCTTTAATTCCCCCCCCCCTCCTCCTCTCCTCCTCCTAAGCTACATTCCTTGCCAGTGCTGGTGGACGAGAGCCAAACCGCCCTCTCTCTCCGTTGGCTTTGGACTTATGGGCGGAAGGGGAAGAAACGGGCCTCTCTTTGCAGAAGCCACGATCAGGAGCCAGAAACGCAAGAAAGAGGGACTCTTTTAAACTCAAAATTGCTCATTATTCCTCCTCCCTCCCCCCAGACGAAAAACCTCCAGCATCGCACCGGAGGTTGAATGCACATCTGCCGCGACTTTGATCCACTTTTTCAAGGCTGGGCTCGCTCAGGGCGAGAGAACAGCAGGAGGAGGACAACGTCATTCCAGTCCAGCGCTGACAAAGTGGATCAAAATCGTGGCAGATGCGCATGAAACCTCCCATGTGATGAGGCTAATATCTTTTTTAATAGTAGATCGGTGGCGGGGGTAGCGGGAAGGAAAGGCACAGCAGGTCCCTTCCTTGGGGAGTCTGATTTTTGAATGGGTAGATGGGGGGGGCCACACCGTTTGCGATGGTGAAAACAGCTTCCAGGCTCATGCTGGCCACGAGACCAACCCAAACAAAACCAGGACGCCACATTGAAACTGAGCGCATTTTTAAACATTTATCTCTGCAGCTAACAAACTTTCTGCTTTTACGATTTGAATCGGGGGGGGGGGGATTTCAAAAGGGATCTCCTGGGCGAAACTGAAGAGCGTTAAATCCTCCGATGCAAAAGCCTCCGCCTTTTTTGCCGCAGTCCAAAGAACTGTGCAGTGAATTCCACGCATAGGTGTGCACAGCACATTTCATTAGGGTGTGCACCCAGGGAATTGTTGTTGTTTTTAAAAAGGTGAGCGTTTATTAAATGCTCAGCCATAACTATCATAAGCTCCAGTAGAACAGAGGCCTAGTAGCTGAGAGGGTGAGGCTCCCGGCAGAGAGATTTCTTTTCGCTCTTGCTGCCGGGAGCAATGGTGCTCTCTCAGGGGCAGCAGTTCTTCAGTGCATTGTCAGAGCCACCGGAGAGCAGCTAGAGATCCATTCCCACTGCATCTGGATCCCCCACTGAATCTCTATTCAATACCACCCTTATTGTTTAAGACATTAGGCTGTGCCTGGGCACACCCGGCACACCCCTTGTGCACACCTATGATTCCATGCACCCAGAACTGGAGTGGGTACCCAGAACTGGAGTGGGTGGGTGGGTGGGGCTGCTTTAGGCCTTTATCACACCTACCCATTTTCCTTGTGTGGGTTCCCCCTCCGTTTCCTATGCAAGCGTAACTTTTTGATCACACGTGGTTGGTTGTGCTCCGATACCTCAGCAAAGCCTGCGGAGGAGGGGAGAAACGGACTAGTCCCCGTTAGGGATACTTCGAAAGTGAAACAGGAAACGGAGCACACGGGGCACGAGAGCAGCGTGAGGGGGACGACGTCGTGTGAAAGAATTGGATCAAAGTCGTGGTGGGTGTGGATCAAACCGCCCGTATGATAAAGGCCTTAGATCCGTGTTTTCAAGCAGCACTAGCTGCAACACAGACGCCATGCTTACACAGCACTGTCATATATGGCAAACAGCTTTGGAGACATCAGGGAGCCACCATGCAGTGGACTGCAGTTCATGGAAACACGCCACGATTCAACACTGAAATACTTTATTTGGACAGGGGCCTTTCTACATGTGGGTGGGGGTGCATGCCAAAGGCAAAAGTGGGGCTAGGCCAAAAATACCGACATAGTTCAGCTTCAAGCTTTTCCCGCTACTAAGTCTTAGGGGAGGCCTTTCAACCTTTTAGAATGGTGGAAAACAATGCACAAAAGCTGGGAAACCACCGGTCAGTGGTTCATATTCTAACCTCTTCTGCAAGTTACAGGAATGGGGCAGCGTTGCAGTGAGTTAGTTCATGGGCATTTAGGCCACAGCTAGCCCTAGGATCTCTATAGCCTACGGTGTGGTTTCCTGTGGTTTGATCCTTTTAGTCCTCCCCTTCCTTCCTTTCCTATTTCGATCTCTCTGACTTCTGTCATTGCTGGAAGCACGTGTGATTGCTCTCTTGCTCTTGCCAGGGTTATGGAACACTAAATGGACTGAACAAGTTCCATTGGAAACTGTATGCTGTGCCTGCATTTTTTTATGCAAGCAACTTGGTCGTTATCACACGGGTGGTTTTAAGCACACCCGCCTTGGCTTTGCTCCACTTCTTCAGTGCTGGGTTCGCATGACGTCGTCCCCCTCCTGCTGCTCTCTTGACCTGAGGTCGCAGTTTTTAGTTTCTGTTTTGATTTATCTCTCAACGGGGAAAGTCCAAAACAGGGAAAGTTCAATAGGCCAAGCTGAGGTCTCGCAGCAGTACCGACCATGTGTGATTCAAAACGCTGGACTTGAATACGAAATGGAGGGGGGAGCCGCAGAAGCAACGGGGGGGGGGAATAATAGGTGTGATAAAGCCTATTGTGAGTCAACTATTTAACCTTTTCTTCATATATAAGAGTATGATTTCCTTTTTAGCCTTGTGTGCATACGGTACTAGTATACATTCATTCTGTCATGCCTTTTCCTTTTCCTCTGCTAACTTCCTTTCTAACAAGAGGCATAAATTGGAAATAATTGGGGAAGGGATGGGGCTTGGGGAGGGGCATCTGGGGAATCCTGGTGGGTTAGACTGCGATTCTAAGAGGGCCAGATTTGACCCTCAGGTCTGAGGTCCTGCACCCCTTGGTTTACGCATTTAAGCTGGAGCATCTTGTACCATCAAATTTAAAAAGAAGTCAAAATCCAGGAACGAGATGGTGGTTGGGGTGAGGAGTCAGGACACATTTTGAATTTCACAAATATGTCGTTCCATGCAAAGAGATCAGAATAGAACCTTATTTCGCATTATGCTGCCATTTGTAGGACCCCGACTTTCCCCTACATGTTTCAGGGTGGCATAAACTGGGTTTTTCCCATGTTATCTGTGGGCCAGGCAAAGAGCTCTGTGGCACTCCAAAGCCCCAAACTCCAAGCAAGCTTTCTCTCTGCCACCCTTTCTCTCTCTCTCTCTCTCTCTCTCTCTCTCTCTCTGTGAGAAGGGATAGTTCTGGCTCCACCAACCATGGGGTCCAACCCACGGTTGACTTTTCCTGTGACTCCATGGCCCTTGAGTTCCTGCCTCCTGCTTTGAGAGCTCTGTACTGAACAAAGAGAGTGCCAGCCAGTGTGCGGACCATGGCCCTGACCCAGAATTCACAACCAACTCCCTGGAAGGAGGTGGGAGGAAGAGGTTTCAACAAAGGCTTCTTTTCCCGCTATAGTTGCAAGATCTGGGTCAGTTGACTGGGAGGACACTGTGTGGCATTCTGAGGCTACTAAGTGGTTTAAAGGTATTCTTTGGGCCATGCAATGAGGAGGAGGCAGCAGAGGCCCTTCTTGCTGAAAATGCCAGGCTTAAGAGTGCCTGGAGAGCAAACCTTCCCAAGGAAAAAACGGATCACGGTGGGAACATCAGCAGTTTATTGCCTGTACATTACTTCCCCATTTCCTTCCGCTCTCTTTTTGTTCTTACATGCAATGCAGGTTGTATATACTCTGTATTTTTTAAAAAATAATAAAATACTCAGCATTCTGCAACCTGCAGAGCAAATTTATCTAGTTGTGAATTGTAAGACATGCTCTTTGCAGCCATCCAAATCAGTAGCTTCCTTTCAAGGAGCTCAAAAAACCCAACACTGATATTTTTAGTGGCAGGATCCCCACGTTCCAAACACCTATGTAACACAACTACGGAAGCACAGAATGCACACAGCTCTGGACTTTGGTAGATCTCCTTAACAAGTCATTGAAGGAGGTTATTTATGGAGTTTCTCTTCTCAGACATGTTCAGATCAGGGATGCAAAATATTTTTGGTACACTGCCCATCCCTTTTTAGCAATTGCTTCGAAAGGGATCGTGGTGGTTTTTTTAGTCTATTGAGCAGGCATTGCCCTCACTTGGAATTGGCTTTGCTTGCCCCTAGTGATAAGTGCAGGCTGGCAAATCTGCTTGGCTATGTAGCATGGTGACATTATCCCATTCAGTACAGGGTCCCCTGTGGGACAATCCTCACTGAACTATCTCACAAAGGAACTACCAGAAGCCCACTGCCACCACTGTAGTTTTTCTGCATGTCATTGTGGGTAGGTGGTTTAGATGTTACATGTTAGCATCACTAGGCAATCTTGCACCATAGACCAGATTATGTTGCAAACAGTTGTATCTCAGTTCCCATTCAGTTTATGCAAAAAAAAAAAGGAAACAAGTCCCTGCCATTTCCAAGGCCTTACCAAAACAGCTAGCCAACTCTTGCAGAAAGAAAAGAATGAAACCACGAAGCACAGAAATTAAAGTAACTTACAGAAGCAAAACTAGGAACACGGTGCAGATGCGAAGGCCAGGTGTGCGGAATGTTGGGGCAGCAGATGAAAGGCACAGGAACGTGAGTGCACACATGGCTAGCAGCCAGGGGGATCTTGCAAGGTGCACACAAGTAAGGCAAGAGCAGGGCAATGAGACCGCCTTTGGAGGGAAGGTAGTTGTTATACATCCGACATTCTGAAGGATTGAACGTCTGCTTCCCTCCCGTGCAAATACACACCCAATGGGGCAGGAGACAAGACAGCCCAGAACAGTGAATCAGGCAGAGAAGCAATGGGCAGCCTCATCTAATTCATACAGCCTTCATTTAACATGTGTGGGGGGCAAACTCTCTTATCCGCTGCCCAGTTTGGGGGGAATTGCTCGAGAAAGGGACAATTGATTTTCTTCATGCAGGGAGGGAGATATCAAAAGGTCATCTAGTTCCAGCCACTGTCTGGATCTCAGCGTAGAGAGCAGCTCAGCTGATATCAACATCCACGACCCGTCTCCGCTTGGCATCATGGCATATCAGACCAGAGGGTTGTAGGTTGAATGGACCTGTAGAATCCTCCTTTCCGCACCAACATACAGGAAGAGTGTAGAGCAGGGATGCAGAACCGAGCTCCATATATGGCCTGCCAGGATTCTTCAGAAGGTCCAATCCCATATCATTTGACTTCCTGGATTTGGTGAAATGCCTCTAAGGCATGAAGAGCTTGAAGCTAAAGTTGGCTGGAATTTCTGACAGTTTGCTCCCAACACCAACACAGTAGCGCAGCCCCCGAGAGTGTGTCCCCAAATTGGAATTTCGGCCCTTGGACTTAAAGCGAACCGCCCAGAGCGCTTCTGCTATGAGCTGGTATAGAAATATAATAAATGAAACGGAAGTGGTTCCACATCCCTGGTGTTCCACATCCCCCCAAAGAAAAGTGCAACGGATCAGGAACAAAGGTTTACAAACATTTTACATTTTTATTAAGCTAGCTGATGTGTTCCAATCAATCAGAGTGGAGGCGTGTCACGAAGTCAGGGGCCAGAGCTCATCTCTTCCTCCTTACGCTGACATTCGAGGATCTGGTAAGCTCCTCAAGCTGCCAATTTCGTGCCAACTCCCGGTTGCCCCTGGGGCTGCGTTTTCATGGCACATCATCGCCACTCCTGTCCCCCTGGAGCACTATGACTTTGAACTCCCATCTCTTAGAGAAGCTGTATTTGGGGCCAATCCCAATGCCTTGTTCACTGTCGCCTGCTATCTTTGGAAGGAGCCGGCTCCGGGGAGCAAATTTGGACCAATGTCAATTCCTATGTCTCTCGTATCGCCCACTTCCCAACCATATGGCATCACACCCAGACGTTTCCCCCTTTCTAGATGCAGAAAGCGCACATGCATTTAGAAATCAGGTAAGGAGCTGAGGCAGAAAGGACCGGAGGAGCATTTGGCACAGTGTACAAGTGAAAGTAACCTTCAAACAATGTTTAGACTAATTGTTCCATGTGAACTACACACACACACACACACACACACACACCGATGCCCCAAGGCTGATTTGGTGGGAAACTGCCCACATTCCATTATCCAGCGACATAAAAGAGATGCATAATTATGCTGATTTTTTCAAAGGGTTCCGGCTCTTCCACAGTTAGGCAGAGCTGTTAGGGCAAAAGATGGTAGCTGTACAGGCAACATCACTAGCCCAGTAAGGCCTTCGCCATTGCCATGTGCCGACAATCCAATGGAGCCAGCTCATCTGAAGGAAGGGGCCTCCACAATCTTGGTCAAGTTAGTCAATAAAGGGTTGATGGTCAAACAAAGGCAGGTCACTCAACATTAGAACACCTGCCGGTAAAACAACCTCAGATCCCCAACAGGTGCGGACAAAAAGAGAAGGAATGTTTTTGATTTAACCAAAAGCCATAACTACGTTACGGGGGGACAAGACGCTGCACTGTGGAGATAAATCAGGGGATTTTGATGTCCTGCTCATTCTGACCCTCTCTAGGAAATGAAGGCTTCTATTCGTCTCTACTGCAGACATTTCCACAATGGCTGAAGAAGCTGGCTTTGAAAGCTGAAAGCCAATGTATTTGCTGCTAGGGAAGCAAGTATTGCTCACATAGGATGTGGCCCGGGGTGGTTGGGAATTCAGGAGGCGTTTTGGAGAGTTCGGATATTCCATTGCTCCTAGCTGGTGACTCAACAGCAATAAGGAATTTCCATATTAGAGGGAAATGCTAAACATCTCCCCACCCCACAAAAAGCCTCCAGATATGAAAGTTCAACTACCTTGTTTAAACTCCTGGGACTCTCTGACAAGAGTTACTTACTGGACAAGTAATAGTCCTCAAATGGAGGCAGACATTTCCAAAGTCAACTTGCCAAACATCCAATTTGCAGGGGCAGTATCTTCGGAGACCTCGTGCAGAGTTTTGCCAAACTGTGCGAAGGGGGAGGTTTTAATAATGGCAGATTCTTCTCAGGCCAGTTTGCCACAGCCAAACAAAACCCTTATAGGGAGGACTCCCTTTTCACTGTTTATTATGGGCCATTCTCTCTCTCTCTCTCTCTCTCTCTCTCACACACACACACACACACACACACACCACAAACACTTACACCAGATCTGCACCACTTGAGCCAAATGCTGTCCACCTCTGGGGATTTACCGGCTGCTTGGTAGCTTGCCCACACATTTGCATAGCCAGGCCAGAGGCAGCCTGCCCTACAAGGCTAGCGGGCTGCATTGACCTCCATGGGTCACCAGTTGTGCAGACCCACACCATCTTAAAACAAAATGCCCTATTCCACACGAATCATTATTTGCACACACCTCCTCCAGTGATAAAAGATTTGCTCTGTTGAAATGAGGTCAAGACGCCTCTTTCCACCAAGACCAAAACTGCAGCCCCAGGATGCGCTCTTGCGGATCTCCTTTGCCTTTCCTGACTCAGCGGCCCAGTTGGGCTTCAACCAGCCCAATCCAGCTCCTACTGATGGGCAAGGAGCTTCTCCCTGCCTCGGTCGTTTCAAGGCAGAGCAACCAGATTCCACTGCGAAAACCCAAAAGCGAAATACTTTCGTTCGTCAGGAGCGGCAAGAGACCAAGGCATAAAACCCCTTTTTCACAGCAGAGCTTCTCAATTACAAGTAGGTTGCTCGTTTCTGAAGAATCTGGGGTGGAGAGCGAGAGAGAGCACAACTGCCCCTGGCCTGACTGATGATGACTTGTGTTATCATCCTTTACACACAATAAGGGACATAATGGGAGCAGTTTCATGTTTCATCTTGGGGACACTTTGCATATTAGATGTAGAGAGATGGGAAAATATGCATGGAGGCCGCGCAAAAAGGTTAGCAGGTTTGAGTTTAATCCCACTCTTAAATGAGAAGTCAAACATTAAGAGATCGAGAGAAGTACGCGGTGAGTGCCAAACGCGGGACCCTCTCTGTGTACAAGATGGCAGCGTTGGACAGCTCACAACATGGACAGGGGGGTTCCCACAGAGGAGCCGGCCACATCTGGTTCTGCTTTCCAGAGCAAACAAAGTGGGGAAGGTTGAAAGGCCACACTTTAATGCGGCAATACATACACTTGGCTGGCAATTCTCCCTTCTCCTTTTTTTTCATTTGCCCGCTGGAAGGGAACTGGAATGTAGGACTTATTCCTCAGGGGAAATTGAGGGGGGAGAAGGCAGAGGGATTCCAAGCCCTCTTAGCATGTTTCCTTCCCAGTGTGTGTCAAAACCAGGCTGGGGCGGGACGGAGGGGGGAAGAAGACCACTGCTCAACATGTTTAGGGCAGAAAGTATTTGGCCCCCAAGATGCCTCTCTCCCGCCCCATCCTCCCCCCAAAAAACAACTCAGCTTCAAGGGAGGGGCTTGCTCACACCTGCCTCTTTCTGATTCTTACCCTGGTGAACTGAATGAAATATTGGCACTGGAGAGCTCAAGAGCAAGAGCAAGATTAAACGTATTCAAGAAACACAACGTGGATATTTTCCCTTCGGGCTACGTGGAATGGAGAATCCATTCCACAACCTCAACAGTTGGGCCTTCGACTCGGGGAGGAAGCTCCATGCGTTTTCTCTGCTGCAGAAGAAAACGCAGGGCTCCCTTCCTCCGGACTTTATCTTGCAAACCGCCATCTTCGCTCCCCAAACGGTTTTGATGGAAGGGTCAAGGGCACCTTCCTTGCCAAGCCACGGGGAGCCACTAAAGAGAGGGTGCGTGGTTTGCTTTGGTTCAAACTCGCCTCCCCCTTTAACAATGAAAGCTCGTCCGAAACAGTGGGGGGGGGGGCACAATTTCCTTGGCTACCAGTTTCCAGGTAACAGGAGGGGGGCGGTATGACACCATGCAGCTATTTATTTCACTCAAGGAATGAGAAGGAGAGCTGTTGAGGGGTCTTTTCACTCCCTGCTCAAGCCGCCCAAGCTGGGTCTAGGACTCCACTCACAAAATGCGACAATTTACAAAAGCAAAAAGGAAGAAAAAAGTGAATACAATTTTTTGTGGGGGAGTAGAGGGACAGGCAGAGGTAAGGCGTGGAAAGAGGGGGAATTGGGGGTCACTGTTTACTTTTTACAGCTCCATCTTCCCACCTTTCTCCCCACAAAAGGAAAAGGAAATAAATAACAGTTTTCATCCTAAAACTCCTTGTCAAAACAGTGTTTCGCTTCGCCGATACAGGACCACCGTTCCCTTGACACCTTCCAATGCTGGGTTGCCTAGAATCAACCCGCGCCCATCCCTGGAGAGGGAGAACAAAATGAAGAGGGACGTTCGCTAAGCATTAAGGGACACAATAGGGAAAGGGGGGGAGTAAAATAACTGATGGGGGGAACGTGTCCACTTCCCCACCATCAGCTTCCCAAAGAGCCGCCTGCAAACCCTGGCCCCGCTCTCAGGATCTCCGGCTCTTCCTGGATGTCTGTGTACTGCGGTGTGGATGCAGCAGCAAAACATCTTTTAAAAAAAATTCGGTCTGTTTCGTTTCAAGCGCAGGCAAAAAGCTACCTGCCGGTGTCTGAAGATGAGAAACAAAGCAAGCGTTTGGAAGATGAATGGAGCCCCTCCCTCCCACCCACCCACCCCAGTCTCGCCTGCCCCTTTCTGCTATGGGAAAGGAGGCCACCTCTCCTTGGTCTGACTGAGAGACGTCTCTCTTCTCAGGGCGGCTGCGTCCCCCCTCCCCCCCCCGCTGCGGACGTCGTCACCCGTCTTGTGAGAGGGGAAGGCATGGCGGGGTGCGGGGGATGTGTCTGTGTTAAGTGCACAGGCCCGATCACTCGTTTTTGTGGGTGGTGGCGGCGGCAGCTTCGTGTCCAAATCTCGCCTGTGGTTTGACTTCTTTCGTTCCAACGCTGCGCGTCCAAAGACGGGGAGACAGAGCTTCAACCAACCCAGTGGCCTCTCTCTCCTCAGCCCATTTCCTTCCACTGCTTGTAGAATTCCAGAACGTTTTTTATTTCAACGCTGGCGTTGGCTGCTGTCTGGATTGCAGACTGGAGAAAAGGGAAAGGCAGTGAGGATACGAAAACACAAAGATTTCTGGGGCGGTGGCGGAGGGAGGGTTACTGCCCTATGGTTTTAACTACCCACCCTAAATAATGGGTCTTTCTGGCTGAGTGTTCTGTCTTCCAACATCAGCTCGTCATTTATTTTCAGGAAGCTCTAAAGCAGAATACGAGGGTGATACGGCCCACTTACCTACTCCCCCCCTTGCATTAGGTAATCAGCAGAAATGAAGGCTTGCTTTTGTGCCCAAGCTGTCCCTTATGTCCTGTGGCAATGAGTTCCACAAGTGTAAATTTTGCTATGGTGTGAAATGGCACACACTCCTCCCCCCGCCCCTTTATTCTTAACCCATTTCAATGGCATTGAAATGGGAACATCCCGCCCCAAGAAATTGTTTTTGTCTCGCTCATGAACAGCAGGCATTCACTTCCTCCGGTGAAGCATCCCAAACTTAAAAGCAAAGGGAGGTGGCTCAAGCAAAGTCAAGTCTTGTCGAAAAGCTGAACCCCACTTGGCTTCATAGTAGACCCACCTGCATGGGTGAGGAGAGTTTACTTGGGTCATCCAGTTGAAAGCCCGTGATGATGGTCACCATCCCAATGGTGTCGTCTTCGCCGCCTCCTTGAGAGGCCGTCAGCTGTTTGCAGCTGTCCAATATTTTGTAGAGGTTCCTGTGGAGGTGGCAGAAAGAAAGGAGTCAGTTAGACAGGCGGAAAAGCTCCCACGGTTTGACTTGGAAAGCAGGACTCTGCTTGTAAGGACACACAATTTCGGAAGCACACAGCTGGAACTGTGTGCAGGTACTGAGTTCCGGGTCCTGCCACGTCTGTGCAGGCAAGGGGCTATGAAACGGGCCACTTGGCATGTGGACAAGCTCCACTCAGACATGACTTTGCCTCTGAGCAATCGCCATCCTGTTCTCCTCTGGACCCTCCCCTCCGGTACTAGGAGGTCAAGGAAGGCCGGAGAGTAACACCAGCTGCTAAGAAGTCCAGAGTGCAAATGCTATTCAGAATGCAAAATCGGAACAGTGTTTTTCAAGGTTTCTATATTTACAAATCCTTTCCGACACATCAATCTGAAGGGGAACGCCTGCCTAGGTCGTGATTCTAAGCCCTCCCGCTGAGACGATAAAGAGGTTTGCTGTGTAATTTGCAAAGCTTTATTTGGCAAACATCTCTTCACACCTGAAGGAAGTGAGAATGCGAGACGCTTTCCTCTAACCTTAGTCTAACAAAGTTTAAATAGTCTAACTAAAAGGGAAAGTTTCCTGCGCATTCCAAGAGTTACTGTAGCTCAGGGAGGGTCTTTCTCGAGAAGTCATCAGCAAGTAGTTAGCTTGGCAGATCGCCTCTCACCTGCTTACAACAACCCCTGCTTGACTCTGCAGCAGACTCTGGGATCTGTTAACTCTGAAGTCCCCTCCCCCTCCGACAGTAGCTGAGTTCCCAGGGACAAAGGGAGGATAGGCTCTGAGTCGTTGGCATTCTCTCCGATAAGCTCCTGGGAAGATTCATCCTTGACTCCTGAAGAGTCTTGTGGGATCTCCTCCCCCACTTCCTATCTTAGCTAGTAAGTTTCTAGTCCTGCTTCTTCTTCTTCTTCTGAATTTGATTAACCTCCTGAAAACCCTTTCTCCACACTGAAGAGAACAAGCTTGATCCTAACAGCCTAGGAGACCGGTGGGGAGCCTGGGGGCCAAAGCTAATCCTCTTGGGGTACAAACCCAAACCCCCAAAGTTTCCCAGATGGGCCACCTCCTTTCCTCAAACCAGTGGCAGTTTTCAGCTTTTGTGCAGTCCCCCCACCCCCAGTGTGGTGTAGTGGCTAGAGTGTCAGATGGAGAGTCGGGAGATCTGGGGTTCTAGTCCCCACTCGGCCATGGAAGCTCACTAGGTGACTTTGGGCCAGTCACAGATTCTCAACCTAACCTACCTCACAGGGTTATGGTTGTGAGGATAAAATGGAAAGGAGGAGGATTATGTACACTGCTTTGGGTTCCTTGGAGGAAAAAAGGTGGGATATAAATAATAAAATAATTTATACATATATTCAAAGAACTTGAAAAGCATCTCCAAAGGGTTAGTTCCTGACAGTAGCAGATTTACACTCCAATAGGATGGTCATTTTTGCATTTTGGGCCTCACCCCTTTTCCCTTCAGCTCTGCTCACTAGAATGCAGCCCGAGAACCTCTCCAAAATGGAATTTGAATCTGGGGCTGAAAGGGGTTCTCCCATTGCTGGTCTTCTCATTGAGAAACCTCCAAAGTCCTAGTAACACTTTGTCACTTGGGATCAAAGTACCTGAAGGACTGCCTATCTCCACAGGGATTAACCCTTTCAACAGTTGTGCCCCTAGATGCTCTTCTGCCCCCCCTCACAGTCCCCCCTGGCAAAATACATTGGGTGGCTCCCAGAGAGACGTCTTTTCAGTGGTGCCCTCCCCCCAATTTTAGGAATACATTCCCCAGGATGGCTTGCCTGGTACCTATGTTAACATCACTTTGACACCAAGGAAAGCACCTTTATTACAAAGCTTTTAAAACTCTCACTGCTTCATGTTTTGGACTCTTGCTTCTGACAATATATTTTAATTAACACACACGTGCAATTTAAAGAATACTGGCCTATGGTAAAGTGTGCCCAATTTCCATGTATCGATGGGGCTAGAAAGGCATTTCATTTATTTCCTATCTTTCCTCCAAGAAACTCAACAGTGCATAGATGGTTTCCTCCATTTTAGCCTGAGAGATATGGACTAAGCCAAGGTCCCATGGTGCGCTTCACAAGAGTGGGGATTTGAATCCAGGACTCCCCAGTCCTAACTCGACATACTGAGCACTATCTGTTCCTTCTGAGAATAGAACAAGCCAAATAGCTGCTGCGTGGTGTGAGAAGTAAGACTTTGCTTAAAGAATTAGGAACTATTGTTTAATTTGTATATTTTGAATATGTGCCTGGGGAGCTCAAGGGGGCAAGGGGGTGCCTGCATAACTGTGGTCATGGGTAGGGGGAGGTATGGTGTTGGGGGAGAAACAGATGAGGAGAAGAGGGGGTAGTTGCCTTACAACTATCCCCTTTTCTGGTTCTTCCCCCAACCGAGTAGTTCCTGGCAGCCTTACCAGCTTGCCCTCGGGGTTGGTGCTGCTGCTGCTGAATGCCAGGTCGGTCCAAAATAAAATCTCCCTCATCCATGATTTGATTGTGGATGAGGGGGCTGACCTGGTATGTATCACTGAGACCTGGGTAGGTGAACTGGGAGGGGTTACTCTCACTCAGATTTGCCCCCCTGGGTACTCGGTGCAGCACCAGCACCGACTTCAGGGCCGGGGGGGGGGGGGGGGTTGCCGTGGTCTATAGAAATACGATCTCCCTCTCTAGGCTTCCTGTGCATTCGAGTGCTGGTCTTGAGTGTCTGTACTTTGTGTTGGGTACCAGAGACAGATTAGGGATTCTGCTGGTGTACCGCCCACCCTGTTGCCCAACAGTCTCCCTGCCTGAGCTGACGGAGGTTGTCTCGGACCTGGTGCTGAGGACCCCCAGGATGGTGGTCCTGGGGGATCTCAACTTCCATGCGGAGGCTCCTGCATCCGGAGCGGCTCAGGACTTCATGGCTGCCATGACAACAATGGGGCTAGTCTCAACATGTCATCGGCCCAACGCATGTAAAAGGACACACTCTTGACCCGGTTTTCTCGGGTGGACAGGAGGAGGATGATCTGAAAGTGGGGGAACTAACATCTACCCCCTTGTCATGGTCGGATCACTTTCTATTGAGGTTTAGACTTTCGGCATCCTTTCCCCTCTGCAAGGGTGGGGGGCCTATTAAAATGGCTCTGGGGGATTTTCCTGCTGATATGGCCGGTGCTCCTGTCAAAGCCCAGGTCGCTCTGTGGAATGCAGAGATGACCCGGGCAGTTGACACGATTGCACCCAAGCACCCTCTCCCTCTGAGCAGAGCTCGGCCAGCTCCTTGGTTTACACCTAAGCTGAGGATAATGAAGCAAAAGGGGAGATGGCTAGAACGCAGGTGGAGGAAAACTCATGCTGAGTCTGATCGGACACAGGCTAGAGCTCATTATCGAGCCTACTCTGTGGTGGTGAGGGTGGCGAAGAGACAGTTCTTCTCCACCAGCATTGCATCTTCACAGTGTCGTCCGGCGGAGCTTTTCCAGGTGGTTCGTGGCCTGCTACACTCTGGGCCAGGGTGAGAGATGGTGGAACCCTCGATAGCACGCTGTGATGAGTTTGCACGGCACTTTGAAGATAAAGTCGCTCAGATTCATCTTGAATTGGACACCACGCTTAATGCAGCTCCGCTAGTAGAGGCGTTCAGAGCACCGTCTGGTTCAGTTTTATTGGATAAGTTTCAGTTACTGAGGCCTGAGGATGTGGACAAGGTGCTTGGCCAAGTCCAGTCGACCACTTGTGTGCTTGACCCTTGCCCGTCGTGGCTAATTACATCAAATAAGGATGGGACCGCCGGCTGGGTCCAGGAGGTTGTAAATACCTCGAGAGAGGGAGTGGTGCCAGCCTCGTTAAAAGAGGCAGTAATCAGACCACTCCTGAAAAAGCCTAACCTGGACCTGGAAGATGTTAACAACTATAGGCAGGTGGCGAACATTCCTTTCCTGGGCAAGGTGCTTGAGCGGGTGGTTGCAGGACAACTCCAGACACTCTTGAATGAAACGGATTATCTAGATTTCAATTGGGTTTCAGGCCTGGTTTTGGAACAGAAACTGCCTTGGTCGCCCTGTGAGATGACCTTTGCTGGGAGAGGGACAGGGGGAGTGCGACCCTGTTGGTTCTCTTGGACCTCTCAGCGGCTTTTGATACCATCGACCATGGTATCCTTCTGGATAGGTTGTCTGGGCTGGAAGTTGGAGGCACTGCGCTGCAGTGATTCCGCTCCTACTTGGATGGCCGTTTTCAGAAGGTGGTGCTGGGGGATTATTGCTCTGTGCTGTGGCATTTAAGCCATGGGGTTCCACAGGGCTCTATTTTATCCCCTATGCTGTTTAACATATACATGAAGCTACTGGGAGAGGTTATCCGGAGACGTGGGCTGAGATGTCATCAATATGCGGATGACACCCAGCTCTACCTCTCCTTTTCATCAAACCCAGGTGAGGCAGTGGCTGTTCTGAATCAGTGCCTGGGCACGGTAATGGACTGGATGAGGGCTAACAAACTGAGACTCAATCCAGACAAGACGGAGGTACTGTTAGCGGGTGGTTTGTCTGTCGGGCAAGGTGATGTTCACCCTGTTCTGGAGGGGACTGCACTCCCCCTAAAGGATTGGGTCCATAGTTTGGGGTGCTCTTGGATCCAGAACTGTCACTTGAGGCACAGGTGAACTCGGTGGCAAAGAGCACCTTTTATCAACTTAGGCTGATATACCAACTGCGCCCTTATCTGGACAGAGATAGCCTAGCTACAGTTATCCATGCTCTCATAACCTCTCGTTTGGATTACTGTAAAGCGTTATATGTGGGGCTGCCTTTGAAAACGGTCCAGAAACTTCAGCTGGTACAAAACAGGGCAGCCAGATTGTTAAAGGGGACTGGCCAACGAGACCATATTACGCCAGTCCTTTTCCAACTTCACTGGCTGCCGATCCAGGTCTGGGCCCAATTCAAAGTGCTGGTACTAACATTCAAAGCCCTAAACGGCTTGGGGCCAGGTTATCTAAAGGAACGCCTCCTCCCATATGTATCTGCCCGGACCCTAAGATCATCTACAGGGGTCCTTCTCCATGAGCCCCTGCCAAAGGAAGTGAGGCAGGTGGCCACTAGGAGGAGGGCTTTCTCCACTGTGGCACCCCGGCTGTGGAATGAGCTCCCCAGAGAGGTTCGCCTGGCACCTACTTTGTACTCTTTTCGTCGTCAGGTGAAGACCTTTTTATTCTCCCAGTATTTTAACAGTTAAATTAACTCAATTTTAATCCTTGCTGTTTTAAATTTGTATTTTAATATGTATTAATTCCTGCTGCTTGGTTTTATTCTGGTTGTGTTTTTATATTGTATGTTATTTTGTGTTTTTAGATTGTGGCTTGTTTTATATTTTTAAAATGATTTCATGGTTTTAATTTTTGTGAACCGCCCAGAGAGCTTCGGCTATGGGGCGGTATAAAAATACAATAAATAAATAAATAAATAAATAAAGTCCCAGGAGGGCTGAGGCTCTTTTCAGGAAGGATGGACGTGTTATCGGGCAGCTATCTTTCTGAAATTCCACGCAACTGCAGAAAACCCGCAACATTTAGTACACACCATTAAATTCAGCTTCTTGGTGCTCAGTTTTATTTTATTCCTCTTGGAGGGTCTTAAAATCAAGTTTCTGGCTCTTAAAGACAGGCTCAAAAGAGCATCAGTAACCCATGGCGAAATCTCACAAGTGGTGGCTGAGAGGAAGAACTTCAGTGGTCAGGGGAGGTGGGTACTCTGTGTTCTGCCCCTCCCCAGGACAAGTGGGGCAGCAGGGGAAGAGAGTTAATGAGAACCCAGTTTGATACAGGTTAATCTGCATTACTTACCAAGCATCTAAATCTTGCCTCTTCAGCTTATGCCTCTCAAAGCTTTTCCCAACTTCTTTCTGGCAGCGAATATACCTGGAGATGCAGGAGGAGACACACTGAGCCCAGGGGGCAAGGTGGAACAGATGTATGCCTTTATTTATAATACGTTTATGCCATTTAATATACTGAAATCCCTAAATGGTTCACATTAAAAAACACAAGGTAACAAGATAAAATAATAATTTAAAAACAAGGCAATAACAAAACAGAGCAGTAAAACAGAACTTTAATGTGTGTCATGGAAAGCCTGTGTGAACAGATACGTTTCAAGAGGCATTTAAAACCTGACATGGCTTCTGCCTTTCGACCCACATGCGGGAGAGCATTTCAAAGGATGGGTGCCACCGCTTTCATGCCATCACCTGGCGACATTTCATTGGTTGCGGAACGACCTGCAAGACCTCCTCAGAAGATCTCACGGGTCGACTGGATATACATAGGGGAAAATGGACAGCTAAGGCTTTGTAGGGTTTAGCACTTCAACAACAAAAGCTTGAGCATGGCTCAATATCTAATAGACACTTCTCCTCGATGTGTTTCCGGAGGCACACAAAAACTTTCTTATTCTGGCAGGCCTTTGGAGAATAATGTGGCCCCCCCATCTATGTTTTAAGACTTTTAATTTTAATATGTGTTTTAAATGTTTTAATATTGCAATTCATTTAATTATATTTTTAACTTTTGTATATCTCTTAGTTATACTTTTAACTGTATATGTTTTAATTTTGTAAAGCCGCGTGATATAAAGATAATAATAATAATAATAATAACAATAATAAATTTGCAAACCCACTTTGCAATGTTTTTTATATCGTTCATCCAAACTGCCCAGTTCATCCAAACTGCCCAGTAAAGGAAGATTTGCCCAGAGCCTAAATTAGGAAGAATAAGCCAAATCCAATTCTTCCAAGGGCCTCATATCAAAGCCTACTTCTATATGTCTAATCAATTTAACACCGGTGCCAGAAGCCCCCCCCCCACTTGCGGAATTCTTTCCCCTGAGAACTCTCCTTGGCCCCCCCCTCTTGTTAAGTGTACCCTAAAGAGAGATAGGAAGCTGGGCCAACTCTGCCCGTCCATCTGTCAGCATCAGAGCGCCAAGACTGTGAAATCTAGTGGGTCAAGATGTGACTCTAGGCTTCAATCACACAGGCACATTCAAAATACTTAAAATTAATGTATTTTTAAAACACAATAACCCCAAGGTGGACACCCCAAGGGGCCCCTTAATTGGCATGGCAAGTTTCAGGCGTTTAGTTTTATAGTCTTGTCACTGCAGCACTGACAAATGGACGGACAGACAGACACATCTTTATTAACCTCATCCCAACTTATATACATCTTAAAGGCCTTTGGGCTTTTATCTCCCAGCACCAGCGTAAATATACCCCCTTCACAACATTCAGTATTTGTTGCCCAACTTTTCCTTGCACAGGCAAAGTGAAGCCCTGTTTGCTGCATGAAAACCCTGTTTAACAAAACTGAGACATCAAATGAAATTTGGTACACACATTCGGGGCATGATTCTATACTTCCGGTTCAAATACTAGGCTCAGCGTGTACATCTATCTTTGGGGAGGTGTGTGTGTTTCATTCTGAAATTCAATGCAAGTCAGTCAGGAAGGCATCCTGCCCTTCGTGGATGAACAGCCACCTGACCCTTCCTTGTACCAATTTCCTTTTTGGGGGGTGAAGAGTGGGTGCAAAACAGAATCTAAACACAACCAAGCATGGCCTCTCAAACACCGTTTCTCATTCTTTCATTCCAATGCCCTTTTCCCTCCAGGAATGCCGTCGACAGAGAAGGCAAAACCAACCTACCTGTTTCCCTTTTTAAATTCTGCCTCTAAGTATCGGATGCTGTCACGGGCTCCCGCGTTCTCTTTCTTCAGGAAGTCTAAGCCATCGATTACTAATCAAGGAACAAAAGCAAGAGCGTTACACAGCGGCCGCTTCCTCCAAGGGTCATATCCATCCCTTCCCCTACCAGGCAACAATGCTCAGCAGAGGGGATGGAGAAAAAGGGAACTATCCGCTGTGCCAACTAGACGAGGGACAGCTGAAAGCAAACCGCTCCGCTTTGGGCTCTGCTTACCTGTCCGTGGAATAATAACAATAAACCTCCCGCTGGCAGCCAGCTGCCTGATGGTGCAGAGATGCTGGCAAAGGGCCTGGGTGTCAGGGACCAGGTATGGGGACATCACACATTGTGCTTTGGGCTGCTGGAGGCTCCCTTCCAACTGTGACACCTCCAGCTGGGGGAAAGAAGAAAAGAAGGGAAGCTCAGAGCAAGCGCCCCTGATTTAGAGAGCTGGCTCCCTGCAGCTCGAAGGTTCGAAGCCTACAAGTAAGGGAGCCGTCAGCAGCGAAGGGGGAAGAATTTCATGCAGAGACATAGGAAACCACCCTCCGCGGAGTCAATCAGTTCGTCCCCTGCATGGCCAGCAGCACATACTGTTTATAGAATCAAGGAATAGTAGAGTAGGAAGGGGCCTCTAGGGCCATCGAGTCCAGCCCCCTGCTCAATGCAGGAATCCACATCAAAGCAGCCCTGACAGATGGCTGTCCAGCTGCCTCTTGAAGGCCTCTAGTGTGGGAGAGCCCACGACCTCCCTAGCTCATTGGTTCCATTGTCATACTGCTCTAACAGTCAAGAAGTTTTTCCTGATGTCCAGCTGGAATCTGGCTTCCTGTCACTTGAGCCCATTATTCCACATCCTGCACTCTGGGTTGATTGAGAAGAGATCCTGGCGCTCTTCTGTGTGACAAACTTTCAAGTATTTGAAGAGCGCTATCATGTCTCCCCTCAATCTTCTCTTCTCCAAGCTAAACATGCCCAGTTCTTTCAGTCTCTCCTCCTAGGGCTTTGGATAGGCAGAAGAGTTCAGGTTCGAACCCCAGCATGTCCAGGTAGAAAAGCTGGGAAAGACCCGTCTGAGAATCTGGAAAGTACTGCCCAGGGTGGGCAATACCGGGCCAGATGGATGGACGGCTTGACTCGGTATCATATGGCTTCACGGGACCGGCTTTAGCAACTCCCCAGATCTTGTGAATATTCCCCACTGGGGCAATGCACACCAAAGCGGAACTTGCCCTGCCACTGAAGCCTGGCCTTTCTTCTCTTATGAGACGGCCGCAAGAGTCTCATACAGGCTGGACCAGCCATCGTGGGGCTTTAGCTACGGCGCTCTTAGCGCCGTGCCGTCAGCCGGTCAGTCTGACCCTCAAGCATGTGTTGGCTAGCACAGCCCTGTTGCAGCCAAGTGCTCTTAAGGCCCTGTGTTTGCAAGCGATGCGCAGAAGCCCCACACTTCCCCCCGGGAGCCTCACGGCCTCAACAAACACCGCCGTTGCACATCCTTCTGCCGCCTTCCCCACCCGACAGCTCTCCACCGTACCTGCAGCCGAAGCTGGGCCATGTCTCTCATGAGCCTGTTCCGGCGAGCTTCCTCAGCAGCCTAGGAGTAAAGGAGACATGGCAGGTCAAAGGAGCCAGCACTTGGGGCCGAAGGGTTTTGAAGACGCGCCCCTTTCCGCGGCGCAATCACACGGCGCAGACGGAAATCGAGGGAAGAGAGACCACAGGCAAGCCACAGGGCAAGGAAAGGGACAGGGTCCCCTTTGGCCCACGGTTCCATCAAGCCGGGCTCTTTGTGCCCCCCCTCCCCCCCGCGCACACAAGGTAGCTCACCATGCGGAACTGAGCCTGGGCCTGCCGGAGCAAGCCATCCTGCTCAGACTGAGCGATGCTGATGAAGATCCCGACCTCGGAATTGAACTGCAAGATGCTGCCTTGCAAACGGGTGATGAAATGGCCAAAACTCCGGACGCAGCAGACGCGAACCACGGACTGCAGGGGAGGGGAGGACAAGGGGCACCGTGAGACGGGGAGAGAGACCAGCTACCCACACCAAGCGGCGCAAAAGCCTATGTAGCTGCGGAAGGAGCTGGGTTTGGGGCAAGGTAAAAACAGGGCGAGGGGAGGCCTAACCTAACTCGGAGCTCCCTGGACAGAATGCAGTCAGCTGCGTGCGGGCTCTCTTTCCTCACGAGGGGCTGAAAGGCAGCTTCAGCTGATACTATCAGCTTCGGCTGATTCACCAGCTGCGCCCCTTCCTAGAGTTGGAAGACCTAAAGATGGTAGTGCACGCGCCGGTAACTCTGAGGCATGACTTCTGCAATGCACTGTACATAGGGCTACCTCTGTGCCTAGTCCGGAAACTTCAACTAGTTCAAAATATGGCAGCCAGGTTGGTCACTGGCACACCTAGGGGTGACCATATTACACCAATCCTAAAATCACTCCACTGGCTGCCAATTAGTTTCCGGGCAAAGTATAAAGTGTTGGTAATTACCTTTAAAGCCCTACATGGTTTGGGTCCAGGTTACCTGCGGGATCGCCTTCTCCCATATAATATGCCTCGCACACTCAGGTCCTCTGGGAAGAATTTACTCCAATCAGCCAGAACTAGGCTGACAACTATTACCCAGAGGACCTTCTCTTCTGCCACTCCCAGACTGTGGAATGGCCTGCCGGAGGAGATTCGACATATTAGCAGTCTTCCTGAATTAAGAGAGCCCTGAAGACTGACCTCTTCTGGCAGGCCTACCCAGTTGAATTTTAAGATGTTTTTAATGATGTATTAGTTTTTATTTGTTTTAATATTTTATCTATTTTATGGTTTTCGTATTTATATTTATTGTTGTTCCCCGCCTTGATCCAGAGGGAGAGGCGGGTTAGAAATAAATAAATGTATTATTATTATTATTATTATTATTATTATTATTATTATTATTAATACTGGGGCATTTATTCAAGGACACAGGGTACGAGCAGCTGCATCCTCCATTTCCCCCTGTAGATGCAACAGACTGATGATAACACTGCATCTCCTGATTTCAGATGTTGCCTGAGAAGCACTTTAAACCCTGGGGAAGAGAACTCCACAGCATTCCAAACATTGTAGGTACAAATGATATAAGAAAATCAAAAGAGCCCTGATGCTGGATCAGACCAAGGGTCCATCTCATCCAGCATTCTGTTCACACACTGGCCAATTAGCTGCCCTAATTAGAAGCCCACAACGTGACTGCAACAGCACCCTCCTGCTCATGGTCCCCAACAACTAGTGAACCTCTGACACTGGAGGCGTAGCATATAGCCATCAGGACTAGCAGCCATGGATAGGCTTCTCCTCCATGCATGACCCCCTTTTGAAGCCATCCAAGATGGCAGCCATCACTACACCTTGAGGTAGCGAATTCCATACTTCAACTCTGCACTGTGTGAAGAAGTCCTTCCTTTTCTCTGCCCTGAATCTTCCACCAACCAGCTTAATGGGATCACCCCAATAGGTTCTAGTATTATGGGAGAGGGAGAAAAATGTCTCCCTCTCCACATTCTCCACACCAGGCATAGTTTTGTACCCCTCTCTCATGTCTCCCCTCAGCCTTCTTTTTTCCAAGCCAAACAATTCCAGCTATTTAACTTTCCCTTGTAGGGAAGATGCTCCAGCCCCTGGGTCATTCGAGTTGCCCTTTGCTGCCCTTTTCCCAATTCTACGTATAGCATCCTTACATAGAGGAATAATGGCTTCTCCTCTCCCAATCCTCATCTCCCCCCCACCTCAGTGGCTTTTAGAAAAACAGCCCCCCTCACTCGCCCCTGACCTCCTCCACTTCTGTGAGGGCAGGCCTGTCCTGCTCAAAGTTGAACTTCTTGTGCGCATTCTTCAACGGGGGAAGGTTGCGGAGGGCCACGTCTTCTGGGAGAAGCAAGCAGGCGCTCGGGTCCGGGAGCTCGCACCCTGGCAGCATGCTCTTCACCTCGTTGCAGAGGAACAACCCTGCAGCGTTCGCGGCGGGGAGGGAAGGAAGCGGGACAAATGCTGAGCAGTTAGGGAGACGCAAGGAATACCGGCAAGTCACGCACCATGCTGGTCTCGGTGGGCACACTTGGCCGGTGGGTTTATGCTCCCCTTTATCACCAGCTCTGATTCTCTCCTCCATGCAGGATGCTCCAGGCTGGGACGTTTGTGCCCCTTTCCCAATGACAGCACCGGCCTGCAAGCCCTAGATCAGCGGCAAGGCACCTGCTATGCATGCAGATCCAATTCCCAGCACTTCCAGGCTCCATAGTTTCAGGGGTGCAGGGTCTTCCCAACCCTACCTGCTGATGCTGTCAACTAAACCTGGGACCTCTCTCCCACTGAGTCATGGCCCTTCCATAACACACAGGTGGCGCTAAGCATTAACACAGCAGCAGCAGCAGACCGGCCCAGCAGACTTCAGAGGGAGTCCCCGTCCCCTGCCTTAAACAACTGCAGGAGAACCAGGTGTAAAAGGAGAGGAAGGCCCAAATTGAACTCACAGCGGCACTTGGACCACACAGGAAGTGTAAATCCGGAGGGGTGATAAGCAATAAGGAAGGGAATTCCTTGAAAAGTTACCAGAGTCCTGCAGGTCTCCAGCTGACGGAAGTAGGTTCAGAAGGACGGAAAGTCTGTTCCATAAACTCTGAGAACTCTGAGGAGGAAAAATGACACAAGCAAGTGGAAGATGAGCAGGGAGAGTGTCCAAATGTGGACTACAGAGAACAAGGTTCAAAGCTGCTCAGCCATGAAGTTCACCGGGATGCTTTGGGCCAGTCACTACTGTGAGGATATAATAGGATAACCTCAGCTCAGTAAACTTCAAACACAGCATTGCCCCCTAGAGAGAAGAGCAGCAGAAGGCCAAGAAGCAGGTACCACTGCACTCCAGAACACACAGACACGCTGGCTGTGTTCAGACAACACAATAGTCTACGGTGGGATAATAATCAACTCGACAGTTGTTTATCTAGGGGGTGCTCCCCACACATGATAATAATCAACCGTAGTGTGGATTAGGATCAGCGTTGAGTTGACCATTAGGCCAAGCTGAGTTGACTCACTCATCCCCCTGCCCTCTCTCCCCACTCAATCCTCCCACTAGTATCCCATCAGCCATTGCTGCTGAAAATCTATCCTGCCAGCTGGAGTAGAGTGGCAGCCACCGCTTTGACCACTCTTGCCTTGCAACTCTGTGGCTGAAGAAATAATCAACAGTGGCCAAGGAAATAACCAACAGTACCCTCCACATGACACGATAACCAATGGTGGTTCAAATGGCCAACTCTGCGTAGCGTTGGGTTATTTGTGTTGGTTATTTCGGCAAAATAACCAGCCATTGGTTAATAAGCTCTCTCCACACAACACGATAACCCATAGTGGATTAAATAACCAGGAGTATTTAAACTGCTATTGGTTATCGTGTTGTCTGAACCCAGTCACTCTCTCTCCTCAACTCTTTCTCCTTTGCACTCCAGTCTCCCTCTAGAGAAAATGACTTGGGAGAGAATGCATCTTCACCCCCTTGCTACGCTCCCAGCTTATGGACATGGATTGGGGCCAGTGCTCATTGAAAGACACAGGCCTCCCTCCTTCAAATTGGTTTGGGCTTTAGCTATTTGTACATCCTGCGAGGAAGGGTGGTATGCAAATGCAGAAACTATCAGGGTTAAAAATCAGCATGGATTCCTGAGAATCACAGCTTTGTAAATACAAGATTTCTAGCAGAGAGATACCATATGGGGAATGTTTGCCAGCTGCGCCCGAGGCCTGTTTGGCTCACCTGCACGGTAGTGAAGTTTCGCTGCACACTCTCTCTGCCTATTGCTAGTCTTACTCCAGTCCATGCATCTAAATCCTACCACACCTTCACTGCTGCCCCTTCCGCAATTCGGTGAAAGCTAAGGAGATATGGAACTAATTTTTTAAAAAGGCAAAATGAGCGATTTCACTTGAGGAGCACTTGCAGCCATCATGACAAGATGGACACAAAATTCCGCTTGGATTCTCTCGACACCGGTCAACCAAGTCTCTGCAATGTCAATACACGGCTACCCAATCCCACATTCCCTCTGCCCGTTGCGTTTCAACGTAACTTCCACTTTTGCAGAAATCACAGTTCGCTGTTAACGACACACCTGCAGTTTTAAACAAACCCTATAAACCAGATTGGAAAATGCAGGTTGCTTACCTGTAACTGTAGTTCTTCGAGTGGTCATCTGTGCATTCACACATATGGGCTCTGCGCCTGCGTGGAGCCTGTCTCGGAAACTTCTATAGCTAAGGCAAACGTTTTTGGCGGGAACCCCTCCCCCACTGTCTACTGACTCCGTGTTCCCGCCTTTCTCCTCAGTTCCAAGAGACCGACTTGCTGGCCCCATAACTAGGAGAGAAACTGCTCGGTATTGACAGTACATTTACATCGACACCAAAGCGGGGATGGTGGGTGGGTTGTGTGAATGCACAGATGACCACTCGAAGAACTACAGTTACAGGTAAGCAACCTGCATTTCTTCTTCGTGGTCTCTGTGCATCACACATATGGGCGATTAACAAGCTAAATTCCTGGTGGAGGGTAGGTGTAGATCAATGTTCCCTCACAAGACAAAGAAATTGCTTGCCCCAAATTGCAGTTTGTCCTGGTACAAACAATCAAGTGGTAGCATGTAATGAAATTAAAGGACTTATACCAAATAGCTGCCTTACATAAGTCCAGGATCGACAATCCCCTGCTAAAGATACGGACTTCGATGCACTGCGTATCGACTTAGCTGTTACTGGACCAATGAGTTGCAAGCCCTTCAACTCATAGGGCAGTTTAATAGCATGTACAATCCACTCCGCGAGTCATTGCGACTCTTGCGTTTTATAAAATCTGTCAGTTCTAGCCCTGTGTGGAAGCCCAGGTAGAGTGCATCAATACTGAGGCAGATAATTCACTCGATCTGCGTAGTGTTGATATAGCCATCAGAAAACAACTTTCTAAGAAAATTAATGTGATATCGGAAGGTGCCATTGGTTTAACTGGTTTCAGTGTCAGAGATTGTGGCATGACAGAGAAACTCCATGCCAGAATGAAACTCCTAATTAGAGGAGCCAGATTCATAAAGCCCAGAGGAACCCCCTAACAACGGGGTTGGTGCAAAAACAGGTAAAGCAGTCAAATACCCGCATATCGACAACTATTTTAGCCCTATAGTGTATAGGGAGTAAGTGTAAGGACATCATTAAGGAGGCTGAATGGGGCTTGAGGCCCTAAAGATCCATGTATTTAGAAAAGAATCCCATTGTGCAGTATATGACTTCTTCGTTGCCAGGCTACAGGCTGGGTGAAAAAATGGAATCAACCTCATGTCGAAAGTAGTTACAGTATTGGGATACCCCATGCCATGGGCCTGAGCATATGCAGGGGTGTAAACTACGGGGGGAGGGGGGCAATGCCCCCACCGGGATTTCCTAAAGGGGGCAATGCCCAACCAAGTAACATCAGTAAGCTCACAGCCTGACTGACAGATTCCTCAGTCAGTCTCCAGTTGTCTCTATTCTTACGTGTTTAGAGGCAGTCTAAATTACATCCAAGCACATCCTGCTTCCTCATCAGCTGCCCAGCAGATCTCCTTGCAAGACTAAAGCCACTCTCCTGTTGTGTCAGGGTCAGGCTTCCCCAGATTCATTTTCTTCTACCCACTCGGGCGTTGTAAGACAAAAGATTGCCCATTTAGGAATTACAGTCTGGGTACATCTTGACAAGAGTTTTGCCCCAGGCCGGGGTGCATCCGAAGTGGCAGCAGGTCATCTATATGATGCAGCTGGCATCCTGAAGCCATCCAGGAGCAAATCCCTGAAACTCCGGTTTTAAAAAGTCGGGTACTTACCACGACTTTTTTATCGTCGGAGCTGCAGCAGAGCTGATGGTAACCTGATTGGTCGCCATTGGCTGATATCTTCAGAAGAAGAGTGAGCCACACCTGTCTCGGCCACCAAGGGGTGAATATGATGGAGACTGTGTGGACTACACAATATTAATATTATCATACCACAGTACTCATGGAATGAGAGGAAAAATGAGGGCTGCAAAGACATTCCCAGTTGAACAGAAAAGTGTTTGTATGAGGAGATGGGGGAGGAAGTGGGAAAGCACATGCCCCGTAGCAAATAGTCTGTGCAAGTACACCAATGTAGGGTTGTTAGATCCAGGGTGAGTCTGGATTCTGTGTTCACTACGAGGCCCAAAGAGCTCAATAAATTGAGTAGTCACCTTGCCTTCGATAGCATTTCCTTCTAGGATGCCACCAGAAGCCAGTTGTCTAAATATGGGTAGATTTCTACCCCTTGAAAGCAAATGAACGGAAGGACCAGTGCCATACATTTTGTAAATATTCTGGGGCAGAGCTTTATGTGTCATCAGAAATTTGTGGTTTTGATGTACGTATGGAGCCGTCTCAAATCCAGAACAGGTTGAAGAGATCTGTAGAGGAGTGGACCAAATATTAAATCAGAGAGTGATATAGGTCTTCCAAAGGAGGCTCCACTCTGTACAGCTACCCCACCCACAGGCGATGCAGAAGAGAGTAATGTTGAGTCCGACTGAGAGCTCTCTAAGAATTGAGGGGAATCAGGTTTAGTTCTAAGATTAAACCCATCTTCTCCAAGCTGAACTTTTTGACACCCCACAAAGTGGGGCTGGAAAGGAAAAGAGCTAGGTGGACATACTGACGCATTCACGATGGTATCAAGAGGCAATGGTTGAGCCCTGTGGACAGGTCACAATGACAGTGATCTCGATAGAGCTAGAGGGAGCTGCGAGAAAACTTCCTCCAGTGGCAATCGCGATACCGATGGAGCTGCTCAGTATCGAGAAAGGCATATGTACCAATATAGGGGTTGGTATCGATGCCTGGTACGGGAGTTACGGGTCCATTGCAAGAGGTGTCCCTCTCATAATTGATGCCAATCTCTGTACTGGTACGGCATTCTCGGGGGAGGCAACCCAGTTGAAGTTCTGTCCCTCTTCTTTTTTAAAAAAACAAACAAACAGGGACCCGAGAATGATGCCCCTAGACATCACAGGCATAAAAACTCTCTCTGTTGAAATCATAGCACTCCAATTGTAGCAGCTCTAGGGAGCAGCCCTGTAATTGGCAGCTAGCCTGTAATGGCTGTACTAATTAACTTGGTGGGGAGATGTCTACTTCAAGCTGCATGTTAGACGTCTCTTCTTGGTACCAAGAGATTGGTACCAAAAGAGGCAGTTGAATCTCACCCTTTGATGTCGATTCTGCCTGCTAGACATCTCATCTTGACATCAAAGCTGCATATTAGACATCTCATTTTGGTACCAAGAGCTCTGCACCAAGGAGCTCGGTACCATGGAGCTTGGTACCATGGCGCTCGATACCATGGATTTCGGTACCAAGGAGCTCGGTACCAAGGAGCTCGGTAACATGGCGCTCGGCACCAAGGAGCTCGGTACCATGGAGCTCGGTACCATGGCGCTCGGTACCAAGGAGCTCATGGAGCTCGGTACCATGGAACTCGGTACCATGGCGCTCGGTACCAAGGAGCTCGATACCATGGACCTCGGTACCATGGACCTCGGTACCATGGCGCTCGGCACCATGGACCTCGGCACCATGGCGCTCGGCACCAAGGAGCTCGGCACCGTGGCGCTCGGCACCGTGGCGCTCGGCACCGTGGCGCTCGGCACCGTGGCGCTCGGTACCAAGAAGCTCGGTACCATGGAGCTCGGTACCATGGAGCTCGGTACCATGGCGCTCGGTACCATGGCGCTCGGTACCATGGCGCTCGGTACCATGGAGCTCGGTACCAAGGAGCTCGATACCATGGCGCTCGGTACCATGGCGCTCGGTACCGAAGGAGGCAGTTGAGTCTCACCCTGTGATGTCGACTGAGGGGCTCTCATCCATAGAATCGCTCCAAGCGATCAGTCCCCAGAAGTCCTATATAACCTGGCCTTCTTAGATATCCCTTTCACTGTAGAGACAGCTAGGGAGTGTCCAAACACTGGACGATCAGAATGACTCATGGTCAGAGTCAGGGTCTGAGGACGCAGAGGGGCTCTCCTCCGTAGAATCGCTCCATGCGATCAGCCCCAGAAGGCTCCTGCCTTCTTAGATATCCCTCTTACTGTAGATACAGCCTGGGGAGCATCCAAATGTTGGAAGATCGGAATGACCCTTCATCAGAGTCAGGGTCCGAGGACGCAGAGGGGCTCTCCTCCGTAGAATTGCTCCATGCAATCAGCCCCAGAAGGCTCCTGCCTTCTTAGATATCCCTCTTACTGTAGATACAGCCCGGGGAGCGTCCAAATGTTGGAAGATCGGAATGACACTTCATCAGAGTCAGGGTCCGAGGACACAGAGGGGCTCTCCTTCGTAGAATCGCTCCATGCGATCAGCCCCAGAAGGCTCCTGCCTTCTTAGATATTCCTCTTGCTGTAGATACAGCCTGGGGAGCGTCCTAATGTTGGAAGATCAGAATGACCCTTGGTCAGAGTCAGGGTCCGAGGACGCAGAGGGGCTCTCCTACGTAGAATCGCTCCATGCGATCAGCCCCAGAAGGCTCCAGCCTTCTTAGATATCCCTCTTGCTGTAGATACAGCTAGGGAGCGTCCAAATGTTGGAAGATCGGATGAGGCATGAAGCAGCCATGTCTCCAGTAGATCGAGGCGCCTGTGCCATGAGTGTAACGATTGTCTGGAAGAAACCATGGCTTCTAGAGCTTTTATCCACAGACCTGGCGCCAACACGGTTATCTTTTCAGCGCCAGGTCAAAACTTTTCTCCCAGGCATTTCAACAGCTTAAGTTGAGGTTTTAACTGACTTTGTAGCCAGGCTTAACAGTTTAAAATGTTTTAAATGTCAGCTGTCTTATGTTTATGGTTCTAAATTTTGTAAACCACCCAGAGAGCTTCGGCTATGGGGTGGTGTATAAATGTAATTAATAATAATAATAATAATAATAATAATAATAATAATACAGTAGCAACAGGTTTCGATGACCTGAGCCTCTCCCAAAACAAATTAAACAGAGAAAAGTCTGTCTGCTGGGAAAGCTTGCTGACGCACTTAACACATTTTGAAAAGGGGCCTTAATGGCTGTGCGATCCCCCTCAACGTGATCCAAGATCGCTATAGAATAAAATATCTAAGAATATAATAACAATAAATTATATTGTTTTAAATGTACGTGTGTACGTTGTATGTTTTTAATTGTTTTAATCGTATGTAAACCGCCCAGAAAGCTTTGGCTATGGGGCAGTATACTAATGTAATAAATTAATTAATTAATTAATTAAGACTAAAATTGAACTAAAAACAAAGTAAAATAACTAAAAACCTTAGCACTCTAAAGCTTTCTCCTCAGGAGAAAGACAGAAGTTCCCAACAAGACATCCTTTCAGCAAGGCGGTTGAAAAAGAACTGAGGAGAAAGGCGGGAACACGGAGTCAGTAGACAGTGGGGGAGGGGTTCCCGCCAAAAACGTTTGCCTTAGCTACAGAAGTTTCCGAGACAGGCTCCACGCAGGCGCAGAGCCCATATGTGTGATGCACAGAGACCACGAAGAAGAACCATGGTTTGCATGCACAAGACCTGTTCATGTTCTGATTTGGCATTTCCTGTGAACCAGTCCAGCGCTGGTCACTGCACAAACGCACCCTTACCTGCGCGCACATAATGATGAGGTCTGTGTTTGTTCTCAGCCAGTCCAAAAACACCTTGACAGTTGGCAGCAACCCCTCATTGGTTATGATCTCTAGCTTCTCCTGGAGAGAACGCTCGTTCCGGCAGGATTTGTTACTGGAGATGCTCTCTTCCGATTCAGAAACATCGTCTTCGACAAGAAAAATGTCTCGTTAAACATCGAGAAACTTGGATTAACTGAACAAGAGGCAAAAAAACAGCAGAAGTGGAAGAAAACAGACAGATCTGTCCTGCTGATTTTTTTCTCCTCCCAGGTTTCACTCACGTTGTAGAACAAAACCGTTTGCCTATACTTCCATTGATAAGGAAATGATTCCCAGAAAGTAGCCGGGGGGGGGGGGGGAATATTCCATAATATTTCAATGTTGTGGCTCCATTTGGGTTTCAAATACAACCAGTGGGGCCTGAAACAAAAGGTTGAAGTATATCCTCACTTCTTTCAGATTCAGGACAGATAAAAGAGCTTCTTCACACAGCACAGAGTTAAACTATGGAATTCGCTGCCGCAAGGTGTAGTGATGGCCACCAGTTTGGATGGCTTTAAAAGGGGGTTGGAAAAATTCCTGGAGGAGAAGGCTATTTCAATGGCTACTAGTCCTGTTGGCTAGGTGCTACCTCCACTGTCAGAGGCAGTAAGCCTATATGCATCAGTTGCTGGGGAGCATGGGCGGGAGGGTGCTGTTGCACCGTGTCCTGCTTGTGGGTCTGTGGTCGACTGCTGGTCAGCCCCTGTGTAAACAGAGAGTGATGGACTAGATGGGCCCTGGGTCTGATTCAGCATCAGGGCTCTTCTGATGTTCTTAAGTTCTCTTTGCCAGCATGCCCCCAGTCAGGGTTCCTGCTAGCTAACCATGACTTCCTCCAGGGTATTTATAAGCTGAGGTAGGTAACCAGGTACCAGTGGAGGCTGGTGGCTCTGATGTCAGTGAGGCAGTGAATCCACTCCGGGTTTCAGTCAGAACTCTGAAGAAGCTTGTCCAAGGCACAGAACAGCTTGAAGAGCTCCTTTAGAGTTCCAACTGGTTCTGACTGAAACCTGGAGTGGATTCACTGCCCCACTGACCTCGGAGCCACCAGCCTCCGCTGCCTGGTTTCCTCCAGATGCCTGGGACTACAAATCCCATAAGCCCCAGCCAGCATGGCCCATAGCCAGGGACTGTGGGAATTGTCCAAAGGCCACCAGGTTGCCTACCTCTGCATGAACTACAGGGCCGCTGAGCATGCTCAGTCCTCAGCAAGTTGCTCTGGAATTTCTTTTTTGCCCTTTAGGGATTTCCCTCCCCGCTAAAGAATTTTGGAATTTCTGGAAAGATGACCACGCCAACACCTCCCTCTTGGTTCTCAGCAACAATCCGGTCAGTGATTACCACCCAAATTTGGGAGTGAGTGATGCCATCCCTGGTTCATACCTATTTAGGAGCTTTATGATAAAACCTGGCCCCTTTATAGAGGCATTGCACACCTGTGGGCCCCCAACTCCTGCCCAGGAGTAAAGGACAGCCATGTGGGAGTAACATGAACATCAGATGGAGGCCTGGATGCATCCTCATCAGAACCCAATGGCTTTACCAAAGGTTTTTTTTTGGGGGGGGGGAACAAGCTGTTAGAAGGAGAGACATTCTACATTGCAAACGAGCTCTTTTGGGTTTATGCATGTAATATGTAAGTGTACATATTTGTAAGTCGAGGTCCAATCACATGTGCTCCACAACTGTGAAGTCCACCCTGCTAAATATTATTTATTTACAATATTTCTACACCGCTCAATATCTCAAACAGATTCCGGAGCGGTGAATATAGGTATATAAACAGTAAAAGAAAGAAGCTTTTTTTAAAAAGCAAATTAAAATTGTTCAATTTAAAACGAAGGAACCAGAAAAACAGTGGCTAGTCAGTTAAGGAAGGCTTCTCAAAACAGAGGTGCCGGAAGCAGCCTAGTGCTAATGGTTACCTGACCTCCAGGAGCAGGGAGTTCTAAAGAGAAGGGGCTCTTCTCCTGGTGGATTCCGATCGGGCTAAAGGTCCATGTGGAACCACCAGGAGCATGCCCTCTGATGACCTTAGTGAACGGGCAGGTTGGTAAGGGAGAAGGGGAGTGGCCATTCCTGAGCCCCAGAACACTGAAGAACATCTGAAGAATGAATAATAATAATAATAATAATAATAATAATAACAATTTATTTCTTACCTGAGGCGGGGAACAACAACATGATAAAATACATAAAACTGATTAAAACATGACACATATTATTAAAACTGCATAAAAAATCCTAAAACATCCTAAAAACATCCTTAAAATGTCCACTCTCTCTGCAAAAAAACGCCCAGAAACTGGCCACCTCCAGCCAATACCCACCTCCAGAGTCCATGGGTCCTACATTTGCAGAGAGTCCTCAGCAGATGCCTATGGAGGCTGTCCTTGGAAACCTCCGCAAAAGGAAGTGCTCCCTTTTCCTTGCAATAGGGCATTCCAGGGCTGAATGCCTTAATGCTAGCCACAAATTGTATCTCCCCGTGCTTTAAAACCATTCTTCCTTGTTGCATTCTCGGCAGAGGGGGTCAACAATCCCTCTCCTATGAAAGTAACTGGGAACTGAGAACATATCATTCCTGACCCTTACAGAGAATGCGCTCTTGGGACCTCCCAGTGTTTAAGATCAGACTGGCGAGGTATCAGGATGCACTGTGAAGACATTTGTCTTCCGCAAGAGCTTTCTAGGAGTAGGTCTCACTGGCTCAATTCGGACGACACAATAAACAACTGAGGTGGAGGAAACAATCGTCAGTTGTTTTGACTATTGTGTCGTCCAAATGCTGCCATAGTCAACTCAGCGCTGATCCTAATCCACACCACAGTTGATTATTTATTACCATGTTGTGTGGGGAGTGCCCCCTAGATGAACAACTGTAAAGTTGATTATTACCCCACCATTGACTATCGTGTCGTCCGAACTGAGCCACTGTCTCTATGCCAACAGCCAGATGCTGCCTTAAAACCTTTCTGCTGATGTATTCTCTGATAAGCCTTCCATCTGTTCTTTACTACTGTATTTCAGGCCACAATCTGTAGGGCGACCCCACATCATCATCATCATCATCATGGAAAAAATGGAATCTGTGGAACTACGGAATGCAAACAAAAGGTCAAATTTAGCTTACCTGCAAGCTAAATTTGACAAAATTTGACATGTTTAGCGCTCTGCTCCGTTGCATCTAGGGAGCACTAAAAGTCAAATTTAGCTTGCAAGCAAGCTAAATTGGACCCTTTGTTTGCGTTCCATAGTGCCACAGATGCCATTTGTTTCCTCTTAAAAACAAAACTAAAACTGCGCCGAGGTCTTGACAACTTTGGAGCATCCCTGCCCCTACCTCCTGCCCCACACTTAACACTTTAGCAGCAAGTTTCCCCATTGTTCCGCAACTGCTATCAACTCCCACAAAAACTCCCCGGCTTCCCCATCCAGTATTTCTGTGCGGAAATAAAATGAAAGAAGCCTGCCCTTGTCGGTTCAGGACATGGAATATGCAGAGAGCTCTTCAGGTTTTCTAATCCATGTTAACACCGGGAAATACCCATTACACACATACACACACAGAAAGCTGGCTGTTTTCTCAGTCAAGCCCTTCACATTTGAAAAAGCACTTTCCTTGTGAGTGTGGCAACATAGTATTTAAACAGCAGCGCATCAACTTGTGGCCCTGCAGGTGTTTTTGCAAATACTTCCCATCAGCCCTAGCCAGCACTGCCAATGGTGAAGATTGATGAGAGTTGTAAGCCAAAACACCCAGAGGGACACAAGTTACCTGCCCCTCGTCCTATATGAATTAACTTCCCAGGTGGAAGCCTCTGCCAATGAGCTTATTTAAAAATAATGTGCCTTCGCTTCTGGATTGACATCAGCCATTAACAGTGATCTGTACAAGGCAATGTGGCTAGCTGTAATGTTAAAGACAGACAATACTATAGTCTATGGTGGGGTAATAATCAACTCGACAGTTGTTTATCTAGGGGGTGCTCCCCACACGACAGGATAATAATCAACCATGGTGTGGATTAAGATCAGCGTTGAGTTGACTATTGGTCCACGCTGAGTTGACTCACTCATCCCCTGCCCTTTCTCCCCCATTCAGTACCATTAGCCATTGCTGCCAAAAATCTACCCTGCTGGCTGGATTTGAGCGGCAGCCGCCGCTTTGACCGCTCTTGCCTTGCGACTCTGTGGCTGAGGAAATAACCAACGGTGCCCTCCACACAACACGATAAACAACAGTGGTTCAAATAGCCAACTCTGCACAGCGTTGGTTATTTTGCCAAATAACCAACCGTTGGTTAAAAAAACTCCCTCCACATAACACAATAACCCACGGTGGGTTAAGTAACCAACCACTGACTATTTAAGCCGCCACTGGTTATCATGTTGTCTGAAGCCAGTCCCATATAAATTTATTTACATGTTTTAATTGTACATGTTTTAATCTTGTAAACCACCTTGAGTTCCAATATCGGGGAAAAGGGTGGGATATAATAATAATAATAATAATAATAATAATAATCCTCATCATCTCAAATGTCCATTCTAAATGGACTCTGTGTACATGAATAATCAAATTCCAGACACATGTGCCCCCACAGGTCAGTCATGAGGTTTGTCAGATGGACAAAGCAAAGGAGGACAGTTTGGAGGGAGGTCTCATCTGGACCCCTCCCCCACTTCCACCACTGGCTGGGAGCTATAGCGGCCCAATAGTCCCCATAAAGCCCTGGGGAAAACAGGTTCTCCCTACCTCTCCTGGGGCCTTTTGCCCCTGCCGGATAAGAGCCCTTCCTTCCCAACCCAGCCCATTTCGCCCTTCCCTCTCTCACCTTGCTCAGCCACGTTGGACTTTTCCACGTCCCCATTAATGCACGGCTTGTCACCCGCCGCCTCTTTCGGTGCGGGCAGCTCACAGTTCGGCTTGAGGAGGACGTTACTGAATGTGGGGGCCAGACGGAAGCAGCGCTTGGTCTGGAAGAGCTGCGTGGACATGGCTTGGAGGTTGCTGGCTATGCTAGCGTCACTGGGGCCCAACGAGCCCAGCCCATTGGCCACGGGCTCCAGGACCTCAGCCTTGGCAACGCCAGGGCTTTTCAAGTCCACTAGCCGGTCCCCCTCGCCTGCCACGGCCTCCATGGCCCCCCTGGCACCGTTCTTCAGGCTCTTGGCTTGGCCTCCCCCATCAGCGTCCGGCTCGTCCTCCATGTCCTCCAGGTCCGAGCGGGACTCCTGGCTGTTCATGTCCGAGTCCGTCTCCACATCGAAAGCCGTCTCAGCCTCCTCGTCGCTTTTCTCCGAGCCCGACTCGGAGCCGCCCTCGCTCCCTTTGGCGGAATCGGGGCTGGAGTCGGAGTCGAAGCCCTCGCTCAGGTCGCTCTCGTCCACCTTCTGGGCGTGGCGGCGGCGACGCAGGCAAGAGAGGCGCGAGTACTTCTTGCCCTTCTTGCTCTCATTCTTCCGCTGCTCCTCGCTGGGCTGGTGGTTGGCCAGCGCAGCCTCTGGTTCTCTCTCGACAGAGGTCATCGGCTCACGAGGCTCAGGATCCTCTGCAATGAAGAGCCAAGAAAGGAGCACTTTGGAAAGCCGTGGGCCCACAACCGGCGCTCCTGGGCCCAGCCCACAAAAGGCACCGGGTCCAAATTTAAACTGCTACAACTGCAGTGTTTGTTACAGCGCCCTGCTCTCTAACTTGAAACCAACCTTCCCCAACCTGCCCCCCTCCCAACATGTTGGGACTGGATCCTTGATCCCGTAAGGCCGTCGTAGGGAATATGTCACCCTCCAGGAGTTACTGGATTACAACTCCAATCCGCTCTCGGGTTATGGGAGTTGCAGTCCGACAGCAACTAGAGGGCCACTCGTTTCACCATCTCTGATGTAAGGCCAGGTCTCTGCGAAGATGCCCAGATGTCATGACTAGGCCTGTTCCTCTTAGGCTGAAAGAAGGAGTTTCAGACGATCAATCAGAATCAGATTCTGAAGCAACAGAGACGGCGCCAGAAACATACCAGCCTACATGGGGAGCGGGAGAGGAGACTCTCACAGGCTCTTTGCCAGCTGGGAATGAACTTTCGTCTGACCTTGTCTCTGAAAATGTAAGCAACCCACAAGCTCTGGGAATTGAGGATTCTTTCGAGGGGGAGGGCACTGAAAGGCTAGCTGAACCCAGAGTACGCCGCACACTAAAACGGGCAGAGCTAAAGGAAGGTGAGAGGAGGTCAGCCCAGCTAGCTTCTCGTCAAAGGCTTCTTCAGAACCAGCCTCCCTGAAGATAAAGCATACTGGGAAAAGGCCTTCCCTTTTTCTTGAAAAGACAATTGTCTCACTTAGTTTGCACAATTTTGTCTAGAGATAAGTTCCTAGAAGTTAGAATCACTTCAGGTGGGAAGAGATGTTTATTGCCTGATAAAGCTTTCTGGATTACATGGCAGATTTCTTTATTGTCTCCCAATAAAGCGAGAGGTTTTAAGAAATATGACACTAGGGAAGTTACAGGAATCTTACTGCTAATCCATGTCATTTTAGATGGGGCGACTCTAATCCATCCTTATCAGACTGCTTGCGCTCAGTGGCTTAAGTAAGCTTAACACCGTAAACAGAGGAATTTGATGTCCATATGGGCCAAGACAACATGCTGGTCTTATGAACAGCTAGAGAGTCTTAGGGGAGAGTTTTAAAGAGATAGTGAAGGTGGCTATTCTCTCCCATGACCCAGCAGGGGTCCCCAAGATGGTGCCCATGGAGGCCTCCAATGACACCCAGGAAACTCTCAAACCCCTTGCCACCTTCAAAAGCGTACTTTTAATCTAAAAACTTGAAAATCATGAGGGCGCCAGGTATTCCTTCCTGTTCCTGAACCTGACGCTCATCAGCTGTTCGGTGGGCAGGAAGAGAAGGAAAGAGCTACTTCATGGCCCTGCCTTCTCGTCTTCCGCCCAAACAGGCCTTTCCACTTTGGTCTCCCACCACTCCCAGGCTCTAACCTTGCTGTTTCCCTCCCCTGACCCCTATCCTCGCTTTTCACTCCTTTACCTGTCACTACTTTTTCTCCCCCTTCCTAGCCCCTGACCTTGCTCATTCTCTCCTACCCCACAACCCCTTTATCTCGCTGTTCTCTTGTCCCAGCCTCCAGCCTTGGTGTTTCTCCTCACACCTCTTGTAGATCACAAGCTGAATATGAGCCAACAGAGTGATGCAGTTGCAAAAAAAGCAAATTTTGGGCTGCATTAATAGAAGCATAGCTTCCAAATCATGTGAGGTACTAGTTCCCCTCAATTAGGCACTGGTGAGGCCTCATCTTGAGTATTATGTCCAGTTCTGGGCACCATACTTCAAGGAGGATGCAGACAATCTGGAGCATGTTCAGAGAAGGGCAACCAGGATGATCAGGTGTCTGGAAACAAAGCCCTATGAGGAGAGACTGAAAGAACTGGGCATGTTTAGCTTGAAGAGAAGATTGAGGGAGACCTTTCAAATACTTGAAAGGTTGTCACACAGAAGAGGGCCAGGATCTCTTCTCAATCATCCCAGAGTGCAGGACAAGGAATAATGGGCTCAAGTTACAAGAAGCCAGATTCCGGCTGAACATCAGGAAAAACTTTCTGACTGTTAGAGCAATACGACAATGGAACCCATGACCTAGGGAGGTGGTGGGCTCTCCCACATTAGAGGCATTCAAGAGGCAGCTGGACAGCAATCTGTCAGGGATGCTTTAAAGTGGATTCCTGCATTGAGCAGGGGGTTGGACTTAGAGGACCCTTCCAACTCTACTATCCTATGATTCTATGATCAAACTGTATTATTGAGGGTCAAAGTGAACTGAAAGCTTTCGCTTATCAATTAATGAGCAAAGAAATATTGTGTAAAGTGTATACAATATATATATATATATATATATATATATATATATATATGATGTGTATTGTATCGTTAAAATAGCTGATAACGATACGATAGGAAATCATAAGGAATCCAACGATAATTACCGGAAACAATAAAAATTCCAACAATAAGTATCGTATTTTATCAGGTTATCGGAAGGCGCTTTCTCTTTTGCCGCCACATGGACGGAGCTAGAAGGTGGGGTGTGCTTGATGAGACTGACAGTTTCAGTGACCAATCGTGCAGCAAGGATTCCAGCAGGAGCCAATCACAATGTTGGAGGAGGGCGGATAACCCCGCATAAAACCCCCACACTTGGTGTTCCAGGCTGTGTTGGGAGTTAGGTGTTGAGGGGAGAAGGGTGGATTTTGTTGGAGCTCTGTCCTGGCTCCTGGGTCTTGGTGGCGAATTGTTGGAGATTCATTGGAATCTCTTGCATCTTTGTGTCTCAGGTCCGTTTGCCTGTGCGTTGCTGCCTGTGTGTTTGAGACTTTGAGTTATAAGTTTTATTTTTAAAGTACGTTTTCTGGTTGGGGTTAGGTACTTAGCATGAGTGGGGGTACTGTGACTGAGGGGGAGTGTGTTTGTCCTCTGCCTTGTTGAACTTTCTTTAAAAAAACACAGAATTATATTTTAAAAAAATATATTTATCTCCCTCTCTCTCTGGGTATGTGTGTTTGCTTGATTGAATGAGAGTGTGCTGCTGCTGTGTCTAGCCTGTTACACAGGATCTGTGTGGTCAAAGCAGCACACGAAGTCACAAACTGTGGGCAAAGCATACTTTTTTGTTGCAATCATTTTCTACTTTGTAGCAGTATGAATACAGCTCTAAGATGCGCCTTGGACGACGTGGCTTTGGGTCTAGGAGAGATACTGTTGCTGCTGGGGGCAGTTTTGGGGTGCCTGTCTCTCCTCTTATACATTTTTATTTCTTTTTGAAAGGCACTGCTCCAGCCAATGGTTCCAGTCTGGACTGGAGGGACTGCTTCAGGGAGCCTTGAGGGAGATTCCTGTATTTTTATTTTTCGTCACTACGTCCCCTGGGTCTGCTCCTCCTGGAGTTCGTTAGTGAGGGACTGCAGAAGCAGCCCCCTCACGCATTTTTTTTTAAATTTGGTCCAGGCAATGTGCCTGCCTATGCCTGCCCAGAAGGGGCTCTTATTAATTTGCCAATGTGCCTGCCGGGGATTCATATTATATTATCAATTGGCCAATGTGCCTACCCAGAAGGGGACTCTCATTAATGTGCCTGCCGGGGACTCATATTATATTACCAATTGGCCAATGTGCCTACCCAGAAGGGGATTCTTATCAATTGGCCAATGTGCCTACCTCTATTCCAAATGTGACTTTTATTTGCCTCTGCTCCAGCCAATGTGCACAGCTCTGGCATGAAGAAATGCCAACCTGCCTGCACGGGGATGGCGGGCAGACTGGATCATTTGCAAGCACAATGAGGTCAAGGCAGTGCGTGAGGGTAGTTTTGATGGGATCCTGCTGGTTGGCGCACCGCAGGGGTATCTCCTGGCCCAATGAAGCCCTAACCCCCAATCCTTTTATTATTTCAATTGTTCTTACATGCGCATGGCCTAGTCTAGAGACAAGGCAGCAGTTCTACAGCAGCAGAATACATCCACTCACTGTGCCATGCACGCATAGGCGCTAGTGGGATCCTGCCGGTTGGCGCACCGCAGGGATATCTCCTGGCCCAATGAGGCCCTGCCTGCTAAGGCTGGCTGAAACAACTGTTACGCCCGTGCCACTCCCCTAACCCCCAATCCTTTTATTATTTCATGTGTACTTAGATATGCATGGCTTAATCTCTTGAGGCAGCAGTTCTGCTACTGTGGTGGAATGCAGCCATCGTCCACTCACTGCGCCACGTATAGGCGCTAGTGGGATCCTCCAGGTTTCCGCGCTTCCTGCTGGCTGGGTATCTCCTGGCCCAATGAGGCCCTGCCTGCTAAGGCTGGCTCTAAAATAATAACTGTTACGTCCGTGCTAGTCTCCTACCCCCCAATCCTTTTAATTTATAAACATGCATGGATGAGACAAGGCAGCAGCAGTTCACACATTTTACTTTTATGAATGCATATGGAAGGCACTGATGCCTAGGTTTATCCATAGGTTTTGAATGTTCACTGTATTCATAAAAATATACCTAACTCACGTGACTTTTATTTGGCAAAGTGCCTACCTCGAACGTGAATTTTCTTTTATTTGGCAAAGTGCCTACCTTTGATACCCCATCTTCTATGAACTGGGCTATGTGCCTACCTGTCGTACTCTGTCTTCTATGAACTGGGCTATGTGCCTACGTCTACCCAAACGTGACTTTTATTTGCCTCTGCTCCAGCCAATGTGTGCAGCTCTGGCATGAAGAAATGCCCACCACCACCACTGCCTGTACGGGGATGGCGGGCAGACTGGGTCGTTTTCTACTGCGGTGGAATGCGGCCATCCACTCACTGTGCCAGGCGTAGGCGCTAGTAAGATCTTCCAGGTTTCTTCGCTTCCTTCTGCTGGGTATCTCCTCTCCTGGCCCGAAGAGGCCCTGCCTGCTAAGGCTATACATGTTATGCCCGTGCTATTCCCCTACCCCCCGATCCATATGACTGCATATGGAAGGCACTGCCAGGTTTAGCCACAGGTTTGTAAAGTTCATTGTATTCCATCCAGGAATGCATGCACTCATTCTCACTGTGCCACGCACGCATAGGTGCATTCCCTCTGCTCCAGCCAAAGAGCCAACCCTCTATCCTGAACGTGACTTTTCATTTATTTGCCAAAGAGACAACCTCAACCCAGAAGGGGACTTTTCTTTTATTTGCCAAAGTGCCTACCTCAACCCAGAAGGGGACTTTTCTTTTATTTGCCAAAGTGCCTATCTCAACCCCGAAGAGGACTTTTCTTTTATTTGCCAAAGTGCCAACCACAACCCCGAAGGGGACTTTTCTTTTATTTGCCAAAGAGCCTACCTCTATCCTGAACGTGACTTTTCTTTTATTTGCCAAAGTGCCTACCTCAATCCAGAAGGGGACTTTTCTTTTATTTGACAAAGTGCCTACCTCAACCCGAAGAGGACTTTTATTTTATTTGCCAAAGTGCTTACCTTAACACAGAAGGGGACCTCTATCCTGAACGTGACTTTTATTTTATTTGCCAAAGTGCCTACCTCAACCCCGAAGGGGACTTTTATTTGCCAAAGTGCCTACCTCAACCCAGAAGGGGACCTCTATCCTGAACGTGACTTTTCTTTTATTTGCCAAAGTGCCTACCTCAACCCCGAAGGGGACTTTTCTTTTATTTGCCAAAGTGACTGTCTACCTCTATTGCCTCTGCTCCAGCCAATGTTGTGCACAGCTCTGGCATGAAGAAATGCCAACCTGCCTGCACGGGGATGGCGGGCAGACTGAGTCATTTGAAGAACGATGAGGTCAAGGCGGTGCGTGATGGTTGTTTTGATGGCATTCTCACAGTTGGAAAAGCAGCACATAATACGCTTCTGCAGGGATCCTCCAGGTTGCCCACTGCAGGAGTATCTCTCTTGGCCCAATGAGGCCCTGCCAGGCTATGGCTGGCTAAAATAAGTTAAATAACTGTAACACCCGTGCTATTTCCCTACCCCCCAATCCTTTCATTATTTCATTTGACATGCGTGGCCTAATCAATGAGACAAGGCAGCAGCAGTTCACCATCTTCTGATTAACACATTTTACTTTTATGACTGAATATGGAAGGCACTGCCTGCCTACTAGGTAGGTTTATCCACAGGTTTGGAAAATTCATTCATTGTATGTATTATTCATATAACACCTATAAGTCTCAGCAGCAGCAGCAGCATGTACATGTAGTGCATTATTAGAAACAGAGCATGTTGCTGAGAGCTTACTTCCAAGTAATGCCTGCAGCTGTGCATTTGAAATTGGGCACAGTTGAGTCCCCTTCAAGGCCATCTGTGAGATGGCCATAAGTACTGGACGACGTCTCTTGAAAAAGGACCACATTTCAGCCACCTGAAACCGTGTATTTGAAAGCTTACTTCTGAGTAATACTTGCACCTATTGTTCTTTAATTTAGCACACATGACTAGCAACACTCAGTCTGCACAGTGACGAAGTTTCAAACCTGTAACTTGGAAAATTAAGAAGTTTTAGGCCTTTCAGACTCAAAAGCAACTCTCTCTAGGGCAAAATATAGAAACGATATAATATCGTATTTCCGATATTTATCGGAAATCCGATACGATACAATAACGATACGATACTTTCAGGCGTGCACATCCCATATATATATATATATATATATATATATAATGTCTTGAAAAAATTATGCACATCAGTTTAATTAGTAAGCTTTGAGTTAGGAATTGCTTTGTCAGATACATCAAAATTGTATCTAACTTGAAAGGTGTAAGTTTAAGCTTCTTTATGTGTTCTGATCATGAAGGATTCTTTTAGAAGTCACAATTGTGAGCCCAGATTTATAAAATTAGCAAGACTGTTGTTAATTCAGAAAGCTACCCAAGAGAGAATAAGGCAAATGAGGGATTAAGACTGCTCATTTTTAAACCTCCCTCAGAGTGGGGGAGTTTTATCTCAGAAGAACAATGAAGCAAAGGAAGGCAAGTAAGCCGTCTTGCCTGTAGCAGCAGTAAATCGTAGGTTAATTATCCCACAATTTGCTTGGCTGCTTGCTGCCTGCAAGTCACTTTTGCTTTGCATAATCTACCTTCGACTGGTCCCATAATAGCTTGTTCTGTGATGTGCGAACCTGGACACCATGGTTTGTTCTTGGGTTAAACAACCCAAAGTTATCCTAAGAAATAATTGTAGGTTAACGTGGGTTTGTTTAACCCACAACCCGAAAGTGTTCAGGTTTGCATGGATTTGCTGCTGTGACGTGCAAACAGGCCCAGTAAGTCTTTGCCAGAAATAGATTGCTTATTAAGACTAACATATAGAAGAAACTTTTACCATTTGTATGTAATTAACTGTACTGGCTTCCTGCAAAGAATCCTGGGAATTGTAGTTAGCAATGGGCTAAGAATTCTCCATTAAAGCCCCTGGTCACAGAACTTACAATTCCCAGCGTCCCATGGGAAGAGCAAAGGGCTGCTATATCAGTTTAATCTGTAGTGCAGATATGCAGGTTGCTTACCTGTAACTGTAGTTCTTCGAGTGGTCATCTGTGCAGTCACACATTATGGGCTCGTGCCGGCGCCGAGCCTCATTCCGGAAACTTCTAAAGCCTAGACTCTTGGCGGGAACCCCTCCCCACACCATCCTATCACACATGCTCGGGTTCCCGCCTACCTCAGTTCTATGAGACCGTATTTGCCTCGCGAACGAGATAGATGGAATTATTAAAAATAGAAGATGTGCATTGCATGTCAGCGATAACCTCTTCTTCGTGGTCTCTGTGCATCACACACTATGGGCGAGTAACAAGCAAACACTTACCGGAGGAGGGTAGAGCTCGCTGTAACGTTACTGTAGAACAGAAGACAGGACGGCCCGGCCGAAGGAGGCATCGTCCCTGGCTCTGGTGTCACGTTTATAATGAGACACAAATGTGGATGTGTTGGACCACATAGCCGCTCTGCAGAGCTCAGGGATAGAAATTCCACGATCCAATGCAGTGGAGGTAGCTAAGGCTCACGTGGAGTGAGCCTTCAAGGCATCCGGCGGATCTTTCCGTGCCAACTGGTACGCCAGAGTAATAGTTTGCACAATCCATTTGGCGAATCTCTGGGTAGAGACAGGTTGTCCTTTCGTCTTACCCCCATAACAGACGAAAAGCCGGTCTGACTTACGGAAGGATGTCGATCGGGTTTTATAGAAGGCCAAGGCTCGTCTTACATCCAGGGAGTACAGCTCAGAGCTAATAAGATCTGTTGAAGCTTGAAAAAAGGTAGGAAGAACTATGTTCTGATTAATATGAAAGCTAGATACGACCTTCGGGCGAAAAAATGGACCTGGTCGGAGGACTACCTTGTCTCGAAAGAATTGAGTGTAGGGCGGGTCTGCCATGAGAGCGCATAGTTCTGAGGCTCGTCTTGCCGATGTAATTGCCACCAGGAAGGCGACCTTAAGAGTTAGTAGCCTTATGTCAATGGTCGCCAGTGGCTCGAAGGGCTTGGCAGTTAGCGCTGCCAACACCACGGATAGACTCCATTGAGGTACCATAGGCCATAAAGGCGGATGCAAATTACGGAGTCCCTTCAGGAAGCATTTTGAGAGGGGGTGTGTGAACACTGAAAATGTTTGGATCAGGTCGTGTCTTGCCGAGATAGCAGCTAGGTAAACCTTGATTGAAATAGCCTTTAATCCTGCTTCGTGCAGTGAATGTAGGAAAAGCAGAATGTCCGAGATCTCGGTTGATACTGGTTCAAGGCCTCTTTCGGTAGCAAACTTGGTAAATCTAGCCCACTTCCTGTCATAAGATGACCTGGTAGAAGGTTTTCTGGCTTCACTTAGGATAGCCTGCACTGGCAGTGGAAAGTTCAGATCTCGCCAGTGGGCCGGATTCGCCATGCCGTGAGTTTCAATGTGTGTAGGTCTGGATGGAGGACACATCTGTTGTCCATTGAGATAAGGTCTGGTCGCATCGGAAGATGGCTGTATTCCCCCCTGGACAGGCGGATCAGAGGAGTGAACCACGCCTGGCGTGGCCACCATGGTGCAATGAGGATTGAGTTTGACATGCGACTTTGCAAGGTTGCGACTACCTTGGCCACTAGCGGAAAGGGAGGGAAGGCGTAAACCAGTCCTTCCCCCCATGGAGTGTTGAAGGCATCCCCTAGAGATCGGTTGCCTAGTCCCGCTCTCGAGCAAAATGTCTTGCAGACGGCGTTGCCCACCGAAGCAAACAGGTCTATGAGCGGTGTGACCCACCTGGCGAAGAGGAGGGAAAGAGTGGTGCGACACATGGACCATTCGTGTGTGTCGTGGAACTGTCTGCTGAGAGCATCTGCTTGGACATTGTCCGCTCCCGCTATGTGGATGGCCGAGAGTTGTATGTTGTGCGCAATCGCCCACTCGAAGATCTGTAATGTCATCCGGAGGAGCGCCCTTGATCGCGTGCCTCCTTCCTTGTTGATGTACCAGACAACAGTCGTGTTGTCCGATACAATCCTGACATGATGTCCCATCAGGTGGTTTCTGAAGGTTAGAAGGGGCTTCTTTACTGCTAGGAGTTCTAGCCTGTTTATGTGTAGTCAGTTCCTGTGCGGACCATTTGCCTTGTGTCGCCAAAAAGTCGCAGTGAGCTCCCCATCCCAGGAGGGAGGCGTCCAAAGTGAGCGTGCGAGACGGCTCTGGGGTCACGAAAGGGAGGCCCCCATCCAGGTTGCGTTGGAGAGTCCACCACCTAAGAGAGGGATGGAGAGTTTGCGGAACGCGTATTCTGGTCCAGTTTGGCTGCGTCAGCGGGTCGAAGCTCCGTAGGAGAATTTGTTGTAGGGGTCACATTCTGAGTCGCGCCCACTTGACTGTGTGTGCTGAGGATGCCATGAAACCCAGTAGTTTCTGCAGAGTTAGCGCCCTGGTGCTTGTTGAGCTCAGGACCTGTAGGCTGAGATGTTGAATCTTGAGAACACGGTCTCTTGGAAGGAAGGCCCTCCCAGTCACTGAATCTAGTGTCACACCTATAAACTGGATTGTTTGCGAAGGAGTAAAGACTGATTTCTCTTGATTTACAACTAAGCCCAGCCTCTGCAGGAGAGCTGTGGTGGTGGCCACATCCCATTCCGCTTGATGGCGAGAGGGGGAGACAATCAGCCAGTCATCCAGGTAGGGGTATAGCTCCACCCCCTCCGAACGAAGAAAAGCACAGACTGCTGCCATGCATTTTGTGAATACTCTGGGCGCTGTCTTCAAGCCAAAGGGGAGGACAGTAAATTGAAAGACTTTCTGGTCGATCGCGAACCTGAGAAAGCGTTGGTGCGATGGGTGGATGGAGATGTCAAAGTATGCGTCCTTCAGGTCTATGAGGGCGAACCAACTGTAGCACTTGATCAGAGGTAAGATGATTGCGAGCGTGATCATGCAAAATTTTTTGGTGAAAATGAAATCGTTCAGGTTTCTCAAGTCCAATATGGGGCGGAGTCCTCCGTCCCGCTTCGGGACTGTGAAGTACTGGGAATAGAACCCAGCTGGCCAGTCTGAGTGATGGACTTGAGCGATGGCGCCCTTTTGGAGTAGCGAGGCTACTTCTTGATGTAGTACCTCTGATGGCGGCGTCCACTTCATCGCGCCTTTTGGGGGGTGAGAGACAAATTCTAGTTGGTATCCGCACTTGATGATATTGAGGACCCACTAGTCCGATGTAATTTGGGCCCAGATGTGGTGGAACTGTCGTAAGCAGTGGCTGAAAGTCAGGGGCGGATGGGGAGTGGCCTGGAGAAAGTCAAAGACGCTGCTTCTGGGAAGCGTCTGGCCTTCCGCGTTATTGGCGGGATCTCCCTTGCTGGTATCCCTTTCGCTGTTGGAATGCTGGCTGGGCAGATGCTGATTGGTAGCGCTGTTGGCGCTGCTGAAATTGGCGACTTTGGTAGGGTTGGTGCCATGGCCAGCGTCGTGGATGATACAAGTGGGACGTAGAAGGGGGATAGAACCCCATCTTCTTGGCGGTGGTTTTTGCCTTCTGTATGGTATCCACCATTGAGTCGGTGGATGTATTGAAGAGCCCCTTTCCGTCAAATGGCAGGTCCTCAATCCTTGCCTTAGATTCCTGTGGGAGATTGGATGATCTAAGCCACACATGTCATCGTAGGGCAATAGCGGCGACCATTGTCTTGGAGAGGCAGTCCACCTGATGACGTACGGTCGTAAGCTCTTGCTTGGCTAGGGCAGTTGCTTCACGTTGGAAGATTTGGGCCGCACTGCGAATCTCGTTGGGTAAATGAGAATGGAGCGCAGATACTTTGTCCCATAAGAAAAGATGGTATCTCGCCATCATTGCTTGGTAATTTGAGATCTTCATGTTCAGCACAGCAGAGGCATATATCCTACGGCCAAAGGTATCCAACTTTCTCCCTTCTCTATCCACCGGGGCTGTGTGCGATTTTGATGATTTTCCCTGGGCTGACTCTACGATCACCGAATTCATCTTCGGGTGGGTGAGCAGGAACCCAGCATCCGTCTCCTGTAACTTGTACAGTGAGTCGAGGCGTTTAGACACCGGGCCCATGGTTGCCGGATTCTTCCAAGACTCTTGAGCTGTGTGTAGGAGGGTAGGGACCAGAGGGAAGGCGAGCATGGAGGAAGAGTCCCCATACATAACGTCGTAGATATTATTGATACACTGCTCCACTGGCTGCTGGAGTTCACCCTCAAGTGACTGGGCCATGTGAAGCATTTGCTCCGTAAACGACGCGACCTCCACTGTCGGAGAGGCCCTCCTGTCGGTTCCCACTGCGTCGTTGGGAGATGGCAGAGACGGCGGGGTGTCCACCGATGACGAAGAATTGGAGGCGTAGTCATCCACTGATTGGGGAGACATCTGAGCCTCGATGTCGGCTGGCGCTAGCTGTGTCGACGGCGCTGTCAGTACCAGCGCGTCCGGAGGGGGTACCAACACCGTAGCGGACAGAGGTAGCCTGTGCGGCCGTGGTGGAACAAAGGCTTCTGCAGTCTTCAGTCTCTGTCCCGTATAGGGGTCGAAGAGGTAGCCCTGTCTGGAGCTGATCTGTACCATGGGGCGTCAACGAGAGACCCAGGATTATACCGAGTGACTCTGGAACCGATCCCAATCTCTCGATGGGGTCGGGGAGCAGGAGTGGTACCTGCGCTCCGTCAAAGCACTTATCGACACCAGTGACGCTGCCCTTGAAGTCCGGGGTGAAGTCGGGTTGAAAGAGTAAGATGCCGATGCTATGGCTGGGGGCGACATCGACAGGTGGAGTGCCAATACCGATGGCAAGCGAAGCGGCATCTGTTCGGCGGCGTCTACTAGATATGAGGCCGAATGCTGTGGCTTGCTCGATCCCGAAGCGCCCTTCGACTCCTTGGTTGAATGTCGCTTGGCTGGTGCCTCTGCGGCAGCGGCTATCGATGGGCGCGACGGCCACGAGAGAGGAAGGGAGACCGGACGTGCCATCGGTACCAAGGATCGTATCGGTACCGAGGCCGGTCCCAACCAGGGCGGTACCGAAGACGTCTGTTCCTTTCTCTTATGCTCTCTTGATGGTTTTGGAGGCTTAGAGGGGATTGTTACAGTCTCCTCGGCCTTGGATTGGCTCTCTTTAGACTCTGTCGGAGCCTTCTTGCACTTCTTTGCTTTACCCCCGTCCGTGGGGTGAGAGGACTTAGTCTTGCGAGAGCGATCTTTCGGTTCTTCCTCGGTGCGTGTAGCAGCGGCGGCCATGGTCGGTGGGCGGGTAGGGGCATCGACCGTTTCCAGGGCTTTTTGCCACAGGAGTGCCCTCAGTTTATTAGCCCTGTTGTTCCGGGTCTGCCAGGAGAAGTTCCTGCAGTGAGAGAAGGTGTCCACCACATGGGCCTCACCCAAGCACAGGAGGCAGCGGGAGTGGCCATCTGAGAGGGTAAGCTTGGCGCAGCAGGAGACACAATTCTTAAAAAGAGCTGTCTGCACCATAACCGGTGACACAACGGGGTTGGGAAGGGGAAACGAACCCACCCCGGAATGTGGGAAGAAAACGAGAGAGAGAGAGAGAGAGAGAGAGAGAGAGAGAGAGAGAGAACTCGAAGCTCGGAGAAGCTGAGGGAGAATAGTAAAGAATTTTTTATTTTATTTTTTAAGGACGAAGATAATGAGTAGAGGAGAATGACGGAAGAAAGACCAGAAAGGGAGAGAGTCTAAGCTATATACAGGAAGAAAATAAACGAACGTTCTTCAAGAAGTCTTCCGCGAGGCAAACAGCACGGCGGTCGAAAAAGAATTGAGGTAGGCGGGAACCCAAGCATGCGCGATAGGATGGTGGGGGGAGGGGTTCCCGCCAAGAGTCTAGGCTTTAGAAGTTTCCGGAATGAGGCTCGGCGCCGGCGTCAGCCCATAGTGTGTGATGCACAGAGACCACGAAGAAGAAATACTGGCTCTCTTATAGGCACACAATGTAGCAACCCTCATGGAGGATTCCTTGCCCTTACCTGTGCCGTCATTCCGGAAAGCCGGAACTGGGTTCTCGCCTTCTTCCAGCTCTGCCTGCAGGCGAATATTGACGTGGTTGATGAGGTGCGAAAAGAGGGCCAGCGTGAACGCAATGGCTGCGCTGTACTGCTTGGAGCCTACAAGACAAAAGAGAAGCAGCATGAAGAAGGGGGCCAGCAGCGCGCCCCAGGGAGCTGGCAATGGGGACCCAACAACTGAAGTAGTAGAAGGGAAAAGCACCAATGAGAGTTGAAGTTCTGAAAGAGACTGGCTCTGGTGCTGATGTAAATACGTTCTTTATTCAAATGTAAAAAAAAAATCTTTTCTTTAAAACAATCCTTTAAAGATTTTTTAAAAAACATTTGAATAAAGAACGTATTCACATCAGCACCAGAGACAGTTTCTTCCAGTTCTTCAAGCCAACAACTGAGCCAGAAAGATGTGCAACGGTGTGCTTCAGGGACCTGCAACTTCCATGCTGAGTGAACTTCACAACCACACATTTGCCTCAATTGAATGCAGTACCAAAATGCCTTTGTGTGTTATCGAAGTTAATTCTCTGCATAACAACGAGGTGAGGAGAGCCTTAAAAACATGTCTGCAACAAAGTGAAACACTCTGATATTTCAGCTACTTGCAGATGCTGGGTATCCAGACACAGTTATATATATTTAACAGCACATCCCAATCACCAGAGATTTCAGCCCAGCTCATTATATATTCATCTGAACAGGCCCTTAGATACTAGACTAAAGGTTAGGAGAACCAGTGTAGTGTAGCGGTCAGAGTGTTGGCCTGGGACTCAGGAGACCCGGCCATGAAGCCCACTGGATGACTTTGGGCCACTCTCTGGCTCAATTCGGACGACACAATAAACAACTGGTGTGGGGGAAACAATCATCAGTTGTTTTGACTATTGTGTCATCCGAATGCTGCCATAGTCAACTCAGCGCTGATCCTAATTCACATCACAGTTGATTATTACCATGTTGTGTGGGGAGTATCCCCTAGTTGAACAACTGTAAAGTTGATTATTACCCCACCATTGACTATCATGTCGTCCGAATTGAGCCACTGACTCTCAACCTAACCTACCTACAGGGTTGTTGTGGGGATGAAGTGAAGAGGACTATGCAAGCTGCCTTGAGGAAAAAATGTGAGATAGAAATGTAATATTAAAAATAAATAAATAAATAAATATAGAACAGCACATTCCATCCACGAGAGATTTCAGACCTGCTCGTTACAAATCACATTTATTCTGTAATGAAAGAGGGAAGAGCCTTTTCAATAAGGGTTTGTCTAACTTGTATAACTGTTGGAGATGTAATGCACTTAATGCTTCTTTAATTCATATTTTTTTTGCAATGCCCTGCAGTTGCCCCCTTTTGGGAAGAGGTTGTAATAAGGATGAACTTTGTACTGAAACAATCTTTAATATGGAACGACGTGCATGTCCTTCTAAACTACCTACCGGCTTCTTGGAAGTTAACACTTGGTCAAGGCAAATGGATTATCAGCGCCCTTATGACAGCTAAAAGACTGATATTATCACGTTGGAAGGACAAATGCTCACATCTCATAATGCAATGGATTGAGGATTTAACAACACTGTCCACCTTTGAATGGGTGTTATATAGACACAACTTGCGAGTGGAAAATACATGGATATTTGGTCTGTTTTTCTTGAAACCTATGCATAACTCTCCCTTCCGCCCTTTTTTAAAAAAAAATGAATGGTATACCTGATGGGAAAAAATGATATTCCTATATATGTAATCTTTCTTTCTTTTTCACAATTTTTTTTTGTTCTGTTTTGTCAATATTCATCATCATCATAAAAACAAATGAAAGAGGGATGTGCTGGATGAGGTTTCAACCTGCTTCAATCTCCAACCTATGCCTTGAACATGTAAACCCAGGGATCAGCCCATGTTTGTGGAGTGGGAACGCCATGGGTATGTTGCTACGCCAGAGAGGGGTAAAACTCAAGAGGGACCAGCTGGGTTCAACTGACCACTAGTCACAGGCAGGCCCCTCAGGGAGGTTTAAAGGCCACACAAGGGGAACGTGCAGGGAAGGACTTTCTGCGGCTGCCATGCTATTCCAGGCCAGCCCAGTCTCTCCCCTGAAAGGACGGATTCCGTTGTCATGCCAGTTACCTGCCCTCTTGAGGCTGTGGACGCTCATCAGGCAGACGATGACCATGCGGAAGATGAGGAGGTCTGGCAGGAAGGAATAGCCGTTTTCAAACTCCTCTTCGTCGTCGTTGGCAGAGCTTGTGTTGGGCGAAGAGGGCAAGTAGAAGAGGCAGAGATTGAAATCCTCCAGGACCGACTGGCAGAGAGATGTCAGCTCAGAGTCCACGGAACTGAATGTCAGGGGACAGGGAGACAGGAGCCGTGGAGGATCAGGAGGCACAAGTGGCTACAAAAGGCGGCACAGGCTGCTCCATAAAGCACCCCACCCCCTGCAATCACAGGCATGTGCAGACCTCACCTGGACACACTGATCATGTGAGCCACTGAAAATTCCTAAAATTTAGGAAAATTCCACACCTCTATCAGGTCTCCCCTCAGCCTCCTTTTCTCCAAGCTAAACAATCCCAGCCGTTGTAACCCTCCCTCATAGGGGAGATGCTCCAGCCCCTGGATCATTTGAGTTGCCCTTTTCTGCACTTTTTTTCCAGCTCTATGGTGTCTTTTTTAAGGTGTGGTGACCAGAACTGTACACAGTACTCAAGTGTTGTTCCACCACAGATTTATATTAAGTCTGTATGATACTGGCAGTTTTATTCTCAATTCCTTCTTTACAGCAGCCGCACACTGGGTTGACATTTTCATCGAGCTGTCCGCCACAACCCCAAGATCTCTTTCTTGGTAGGGTGGAATCTAGTCCAGTGAAAGGACAAGTCTGACCTGGAACGAATGAACTACCCACAAAAAAGCAGAAGCGGACTGCAGCAAGGAACTCTCCTAGGGAAGCTATTCTAGTATCCTTGAAACTGTTTGGAGCTGTGCATTTTCCTAACATACAAGTGTTTTGTTTCATCCATATGATTTGCTAGGGATTAACTACCACTACCTCCACCTCCAGTAAAATAAGAATAAAGACACAAGAGACTCACCTGCTCTTTGGCTGAAGGAGGCTCTGCAGATACATGAAGCTCACCAGTAACCTTTTAATGTCTTTGCACCTACAGATTGTGGTGGGACAGGTGAAGAGGGGGGGGAGGAACAGTTACCAGATCTCAAAATGCTGGTATTAACATTCAAAGCCCTAAACGGCTTGGGGCCAAGTTATCTGAAGGAACGCCTCCTCCCATATGTGCCTGCCTGGACCCTCAGGGGTCCTTCTCCATGAACCCCTGCCAAAGGGAGTGAGGCAGGTGGCTACCAGGAGAAGAGCCTTCTCTGCTGTGGCACCCCGGCTGTGGAATGAGCTCCCTAGAGAGGTTCGCCTGGCATCTACGTTATACTCCTTTAGATGCCAGCCGAAAACCTTTTTATTTTCACAGTGTGTTAACAGTTCTTCAGTTTTGTTTTTAACCTTGCTGTTTTAAATTCAAAATTTTAAACCCCTATTAATTTCTGCATGGCTGCTCGGTTTTTATCCTGGTTGTGCTTTCATACTGTATTTTATATTATGTTTTTATACCGTCATTGTTTTATATTTTGAATGGTTTTTATGGTTTAACTTTTGTAAACCGCCCAGACAGCTGCGGCCATTGGGCGGTACAGAAATACAATAAATACACACATGGGGCAGAGAAGCCAGGGAGAGAGAGAAACAATGCAGGGGTGCCATTCGTCTAATAACATGTGGGATAAGGAAGGATGCTTTAGGCAGCAGAATACCTGTGGACTTAAAAGAGGCCTCATTCTCTTGAGACCACTGATGTGCCATGAATGACAGATAAAATGGGGAAGGGGCAGCAAAGGTTTGTGGGCCAGTGATTCAGGGGAATTGAAACAGAGTGTTTAACACACCTGGGACAGGCTGTTCACAGCATCTAACTAGGATTCCGCTTGAAGCAGCTTTTGACCCACAAATATTTCTGGCATGCGACCAGTGGGTCTTTTTCTGTTCCCTGCCTGCAACACGTGATAACAAGAGCAGTGTGTTTTCTGCATTTGCAACCTTTTTTTCTTCTTACACAAATTTGTAGTCCTTGTGGATGCAGAAACAGGACTGAAAGTGTGTGAGTGTTGTCCGGTACAGTCTCAGAAGCCAAAGGTACGTGAGGATTGATGTAAATCTACTCAATTTATATCCATTATAGAGATTGTTAACATTCAGCCCAAACACCAAATTTTATTCAAAGAATCACAAAATAGTAGAGTTGGAAGGGGCCTCTAAGGCCATCGAGTCCAACCCCCTGCTCAATACAGGAATCCACCTTCAAGAATATCTGACAAATGGTTGTCCGGCTGCCTCTTGAATGCCTCTAATGTGGGAGAGCCCACAACCTCCCTAAGTCATGGGTTCCATTGTTGTACTGCTCTAACAGTCAGGAGGTTTTTCCTGGTGTCCAGCCAGAATCTGGCTTCTTGCAACTTGAGCCCATTATTCCGTGTCCTGCACTCTGGGTTGATCGAGAAGAGATCCTGGCCCTCCTCTGTGTGACAACCTTTCAAATATTTGAAGAGCGCTATCATGTCTCCCCTCAATCTTCTCTTCTCCAGACTAAACACTCCCAGTTCTTTCAGTCTCTCCTCATAGGGCTTTGTTTCCAGACCCCTAGTCATCCTTGTTGCCCTCCTCTGAACCCCCTCCAGCGTGTCTGCATCCTTCTTCAAGTGTGGTGCCCAGAACTAGACACAATACTCAAGATGAGTATTGTATATTGTATATTTGCTCAAGATTTTGAGCAAGTGCTGTGGCTTTACGGCCCCATTAGGACCAAGGGCATTCCAAGGTCAAACCACATCCAATCCTGCATATGACAGTGCAATTCCTCCAACAGCTTTGATGAGGGGCTCCTTGAGCAACCGTCAAAGCGGCCACGCTCCTATGCCTCAACAAGAGAGCAAGGAAGGGAGGGGTAGGTGCCCTCTAATGCTCGACATGCCTCAACTGCACAGCGCCGTGCTTTCCACCTCCCAGAATCCCCCAGTCGCTTCATCTTCTCAATGCCAAGAGAATTTCTGACGCCCAAGGGGAAGACTGTCACAAAAACTGAAATGCAATAGTGTCCATTTTGCAACTGCAACTGGCTAAGCCTGAACGAGACATTTCTCTTTCTCAGAATCAGCTTCCCTATCTATAAAATGGACATGACAGAGTTGTTTGGGTAAACAAGAGGGCAGTGATATACTGTCACACACCAAACAGGCTATTTTTAGGGCACACTCAGGTCTTCTGGGAAGAATTTACTTCAGTCAGCAAAAACTAGGCTGACAACCGTTACCCAGAGCACCTTCTCTTCTGCCGCTCCCAGACTGTGGAATGGCCTACCGGAGATTCATCAACTTAATAGTCTCTTTGACTTTAAGAAAGCCATAAAGACCGATCTCTTCCGGCAGGCCTACCCAGTTTAATTTTAAGATGCCTTTTAATAATGTATTGGTTTTATATGCTTTTAATCAGTTATATGTATTTATGGTGTTTTGTATTTAGTGTTGTACCCTGCCTCGATCCATAGGGAGAGGCTGGTAATAAATAAATTATTATTATTATTCATTTTCCACTTCTTTGCTGCTAGGTGGCACGAACTTTATAGCATGAAGGCTTCTGCTGAACTTGTTTTGGGCAGCAACCCTTGATAATACAGAGGTTGGTATTCTCACATGTCGCACCTCACATGTGAGAGTTTGAGATATGAACACTTGGGAGTATCTCCCACGCTCCGCCAAAAGGGATGGGGGGGATTTATAGGGATATTGGGATATATATCACAAACAACACAAAACAACAAATTCCAGGATTTTTTCAATGATGAAACTCATTCAGCTCAGGTCATTCACAGGTTCCTGTGTTTCTCTACAGAAATGTTTACTACCACTACCACTCTACTCTTGTTTACATCAATACCAACTTCTGTTACTCTCAAGATCTGCTCTATTTGGCAGAAACTGGCTTTCCTAGGGCTGAATTTTTTCCTGCCCAAAGCAAGTTTGGCAGAAGCCTTCAGCTTATTCTACAAAGTGTGTGCCATCTGGAATCAAGGGCTTTACAGTTAATAAAGCAAATGCAAATTGGCACAACCAGGTCTTCCAGACAAAACCCAAACAAGAAGAGAAACGTATAATTAAACTGTGCGATATCCTATTTTTCTTCTTCTCCTGTGCAGGACAAGGAATAATGGGTTCAAGTTACAGGAAGCCAGATTCCGGCTGGACATCAGGAAAAGCTTCCTGACTGTTAGAGCAATACAACAGTGGAACCCATGACCTAGGGAGGTGGTGGGCTCTCCCACCCTAGAGCTATTCAAGAGGCAGCTGGACAACCATCTGTCAGGGATGCTTTAAGGTGGATTCCTGCACTGATGGCCTTAGAGGCCCCTTCCAACCCTACTATTCTCTGATTATGATTCTCTGATCCTCCTCTATACGCATGAAACACTGGGCAAAACACTTCAACCACACCTGGATTAGAATTAGTTAAGATTGCCAGGGGCTACGCATAACTCTCCGGCTATGTTCCACCTCTGTTGCGCTCCCTATCTTTGAACCTGTCACCTGGAGGCCAGACCAATTTCAGGGTTTGTAAATTCCACAACTGACATTTAGAACCTTACCTCTTTTTGCTCGGTGACAGTTTCCTATTTTCACATTTCTTCAGCTGGTGATACATTTTGGCAGCCTTATCGTACAGGCGTTTGAGGTTCCCATAAGCGCCTTCAAAGGACACTTCAGACTGGATACTAAACAGGCACAAAACCCACAAACAGTGTGCATACATGGCAAAGTGGTTTAATTAAACAATTTTTAAAAGAAAAAGGACTGAAGGGCTGGATTCTACTGTCAGAATATTTTAAGCAAGCAAATTTGCATTTGCTTGCTTATTTTACATAAGAGCAAAGAGTCCTGTAAGGCTCTATAAACTTCCCTCTCAACTTACTCAGCCTCATTCAGTGACCTCCCAAGTTTCTGTCATTTCAGCAAGCACTGCCCACTCGCCCTGAAGCATTTGGGCTGTTTCACACATTACGTAGCAACAAGCCAAGGTTGGCACTGAGTGTGTCCTTAACAGAGAACCAACACCCCATTACTTCTTTGGGGCATGTGCAACCACAGGCCTCCAACACACCTATGGCAACTGCTCTGCCTCATCCAGCACAGGAGCACCCCTCTCCATAAAGTTTTCAAGGAACTGAAGTGGACTCATAGGAGGGGAGAGATTCTCTTGCTTCACACTGGGGTATGGAGAAAGTAAGGAAGAACAGGACTCTCTCCAGCTGCATCTTACCCATTCCAAACCCATATCTCACCACAAACGAGAGAAGGCCTTGGCTTTCCCCTGAGACATCTGTTCACATGGGACAGAGAGCGAGATTGTGACCCTGTTCAGACAACACACTAAGCCATGAGGGTTAAGCACTTTGAGCTAAATGTGACGACTTAGCGTGTCACGTGAACCATGAGTTAGCGGGTTGTGTGAACCATTCCTAACCATGGTGGCCACATAACCACGGTTTAAACATGCCCACTAACCATTTGCTGCCAAAAGGGTTAGAAGCCTAACCATGGCTTAGCGTGTTGTCTGAACAGGTCCAGGAAGAAACAGAATGAGAGGGGAGGAGGGAAAGCCAGGACCAATGTTTGCAGATGCCTGCTCAGCCACGATGGCTTGAATCTTACTTTTTTAAATATAATTTTATACAATCCTACAGAGAATGAAAAAAAATTGTTTGGGTTAGGGATGTCAGAAGAATCCAATTTGTGGGTGGAGCTCAGCACGTTTTTGTCCACTCAGCCCCCACAGATGCCAGCTTGCAGAAACCTGAGCTGCCTCAACTTGGTGCATGCCGAGTCAGGCAAGCTCGCGGTTCCCCGCTTTTGTTTTTATTTGTGCAAATCCCAATTTGTGCAAATTTACGGCTGGGGAATATTTAAGGATATGAGAAAAATCGCAGCTGTAAATAGCACAATTTGTGCAAAACTGCAGACATAAGTGGTCCTTTATGCTTGCAATTTTATGTAAATTATGCTATTTACAGCCAGGTTTTGTGCAAATCCCAATTTCCATAAAGATTCTCAGCCACGATTCTGCACAAATCGTGGCTTGTGGATGCAAGCTCTCGCCAGGTACCCACAGACGATCTGGCAGTTCACCACACACACATGCCAGGGTTGGGCAACTGGCGGGAGTCCGGCGAGCAGAGCATGAACGGGATGCAGGGGAGACGGCCCATCCCTACTTATAATTGATCAAACAAGCTGCAATCATTTGTGGGAAAGAAAGATGTATTCCACAAAGACATTTTTTTAAAACAACAACAACAACCTGGACACCATTTACATAAATAATGGAGCCAGCTTGGATCTAGAGAGCCGTCGTACTGGATATATTAACAATGGTGTAATGTTGGAGTTGACTAGCCCGTTGTGGGATTTTGATTTGTGCTACTTTAGCTTTTCTTTATATAAATTTCGAGTAGAGAATCTTAGGTTCTGATTCTTCACTTGCAAGTTTCTGGAGGAGTGAGGGGAGCTGTTTCTCACCAACTTGCAGCACTAACATACGAGGCTGCACACAGAGCAACAAGTATCCAGGCCAGTCAGGTTAGGCAGCCATCAGAGCTACATTCCAGCAACTTTTGTCCCATATACAGAGCAAGGAATCAACAGGCAACACTGCACAGTACTCACATCTTGCAGCCCCCAAAGCAAAACGTGGCTGGTGTGTGTATATGTGTGTGTGTGTACACACACACACACACACACACACATACATATATATATATATATATATATATATATATATACTCACTATCCTTTTCCAAGCTGTCCTGTGCGGGATATACTCACCAGCGCAAGTAGCAGTAAGTGGCTTCCACGTTGTAGTATTTACTCCCAGCCAGTGTCCCAAGCTGGTTAAAAGGCATGCCTGTCCCAAAGAGACCAAAGTGAGAGCAATTCCACCTGTGTTTGTCTAATAACAGCAAGATATGCAATCTAGAAACTTGAAGCGCTAAAACCCAGTAGCAAAGGCGTGGACATTGCCATTTTTCTCAAGTGTGATGGATCAAAAAGGAAAGCAGAATGTCTGGGGGGTGGGGGGAGGCAGTTCTCACAATAGAGGGATGTAAACAGTGGGGTCACTCAGGAGCTGTACTGGGACAAGAACAGCTTTTTAACTTGTTCACAAATGATCTAGCGATCTAGGACATGGAGTCACATCCAATGAATCCTCCCTTCAGGCTTCTCAGCACACAAGAACCCCATTTCACCACTACCCTTCTTTCAGCTTAGTTTCTGTCCAACCCATCTCAACTTTGCCTTGTTGAGGTCAGCACACAGAGTTTCTGCTCTCCCCGTTAATTCAGGCTGTGAGGGAATTTCAAGCACAGAGGGCCGTGCAGCACGGCTGGCTGTTAACAGGCTAGAAAAGCTGGTGCCACTCTGGCATGGGAATTGGAGAAGCCATGGACACACAGGAACGCAGGGCCATTCTCCCACCCCCATGCTGACAGGCTGGAGTAGCCATAGATGCTCCCAAAAAGCTGTGAGGAAAAGTTAAAAGCCAAGAGTACAGGTGATTGACCCAGTGGCCCACAAATAGGCAGAAAGGCTCAGTTCGGACAACACGAATCTCAACAGTGGTTTTAGAACTCCATGGTGGAGGTTTTACACCACCATGGAGAAATGTGTTGTCTGGTGGGAAAACTCAGCGCAATGGTGGAGGTTGTTTTGGAAAACTCTCCAAGCAGAATATCCACGCTGTGCAAAGGAGAGTTCCCGCACAACCATTGCGCTGTGTGTTGTGTGGAGGGCTCCATGGGGTTCTCCATTGTGCTGAGTTGACTTTTCCCACTGGCTACAGAGTTCCCTGGCAAGAGCGACGAAAGGAGCAAGTGCCGCTCATAGAGAGCCGCGGTATTGTGTTTTTTTGCAGCAATAGCTGATGGGATACCATTGGGAGGACCAGGGGAGGAAATCGGGTGGAGGAACTGTCAAACAAACATCATGTTGACTTTTACTCAACTCCACGGGAGCCCACAGCAACACAGTGGTGGAGTTAGAACATGCTGTGTGGGGAGTGCCCCCTAGAAACTCAACCGTTGAGTGGAGTTTTCACACTGTGTTGACTAATGTGTTGTCTAAACTGAGCCAAAAGGTGGTCTGCAGGTCTTCCGTTCAAGGAGACATTCTGAAACAGTCTTCCCCTAGAGGTTAATGTCACACTTAGCCACAGGCACACTTTAGCCAGGACTTGCCTCCAACAAGAACCAGGCAGGGGGCAGTGTTACAATACCGAAAGTGTGGGCAGACCAGCAAATGTTTTTGTGGGCTCGGAACTTACGGATGTATTTGCCTGCTTGACATATACGATCTTTGAGGAAGGTCATAAGAAACTTGGGCGAAACACTTACCGATTTGTGGTGCAACAGAAAGGGCTTGATAGTAAAATCTCTCAGCCAGCAATTCTGTGTCCACGCCGGCTAATTCATTCTGATATCGAGCTGAAAACAAAACACACAGGAGGCTTTAGGATGACAGTAAAACAAGGGCCTAAAAACAGCTGCAAAACTACCTGGTAGGCCTTACGGACCGATGAAATGGTGGGACTTTATTAAAAAAATAGAAGAAATTCACATCGTTGGGCAGCTGGCAAGATTAGAGAAACATACTATATGTTAATGCAGGAGCGAGGAACCCCTTTGAGCCTGAAGGCTGAATTTCATTTCAGAGAATCTCTCAGGGGCTGCACTCTAGTGGTGGGCGTGGCCAAAAGGCAAAAGCAGTGGGCCCCAAAATACCAGTAAGTTTTAGCTTAAAGGTCCTACTCCCAGTAATTAAAACTTAGGGAGAGGCATTTCAATCTTTTTTAGAATGGGGGAAAAATACATAAAAGCCAAGAAAATGCCAAACTATCAGTGGTTGGGGTAAAGGAGCGTGGCTATCTGGGGAATTCTGGAGGGCCAAAGAGGGGCCCCAAGTGTCAGGATCAGGCCTGTTTTCTCTAGCATGGGGGAAGGAGTTTCAGGGCTTGAATCGGACTCTGAATCTAAAGAAGGAGGAGGAGGGCCAGAAGTAAATCAGTCAAGAGAGGAAGTGGGGGAAGAGATTCTCCAAGACTCTTCAGGAGTCAAGAATGAATTTTCCCAGGAGCTTATCGGACAGGATGCCGAAGATTCAGACACCATTCTCCTCCCACCACTGGGAACTCAGCCTCTGTCGGAGGGGAGGGGACTCTGGAGTTGACAGATCCCACAGTCCGCCGCAGGGTCAAGTGGGTGGAGCTGAGAGGAGGGAAGCGGTCCCTTAGGGTAGCCACTCGCCAGAGCCTTCTCCAAAGGACCCTCCCTGAGGTAAAGTGCTGGTTGGACTGCAGGGAAACCCTCCATTTTAGCTGAAAGGCAACTTCATAGCTTTGTTAAGCTAATTAAGTTTAGAGGATAGCTCTCATCATTCACACTCCCAACAGGTATAAAGATATGTTTATTTGTTGAATAAAGCTTTGTGGATTACATGGTGGAGCTCTTGATTGTCTCACATCTCAGAAGGCAGGCTTAGAATCGCAACCCCAGAAGGTGCTCAGGCCTGAGGTTCCCCACATTTCAACACACAATGTAAACATTCCTGTCCACCAAAATTGAACCTTAAAATAAAACTCTAAGGCAGGTTAGAGCTGAGGTTTGGAGTGTCTCTGAGGAGAGGGAATTCCACAAGAGTGGGACAGCTCCTGTAAGTCTTGCGAACTAGGCAGAGCTTGTTAGGAGGACTTTTGGCATGATAAGTCATTGCGGGATTTATTGGTCACCAGTTAACAGAGCCCATTCTTCTCCCCACTGCAAGGAAATCCGAGATTCACGCCGGGGGGGGGGGGGGGGGGCAGAGCAGCATTCAATCTCCAGCCCAGCACGCCAATTCTCACCTAAATCCCCCAGGTAAACCAGACACCGGTGGCAGGCCATCTGAGCCCACTTCATCTCCTTCTCCGATGCAGAGACAGGCTTCTTGCAGCCTACAGAAGAGACAACCAACAAGACAACCTGCAGTGAGCGCATGGCTGGAAGAACAGGATGGGCAGGAGCTCCAAGCTGACAGCAGTGGATCCGTCCAGATCAGAACCTAGGCCTGCCTTTGCTCAGAACCATAATACACCACACACACGGCAAAATTCAATATCCTGAAATCTTCCTTTTATTTTTTTAGAAAAGGGAAAAATGTAAGCAAAATGTAAGCCAAGCCTCAGCAGCCGCACGGGAGCAGAGGTTTCATGTCAGCCTACCCCAACTTGATGTCCTCCAGGTGCTTCGACTACAACTCCCAGCATTCCTGATTATTGGTTACGCTGGCTGAGACTGATGGGAGTTGGCGTCCAAAACATCTGAAGGGCACAAGGTAGGGTAAGGCTGCCCCACACACATGAGGTTTCGTCTCCAGGCTCTCTACAACCCAACCCACACAGCTAAGAGAGCAAAAAATGCAAAACAAGCCGCAGCACACCAAAAAAAAAGCCACATTAATTTGCATCATTTGTTCCCATTGCAGAACATCTTCTAGGATTTTTCCCCCCAATGTCCGGTATTTACTGCTCAAGCTTGCTGCAACATGCAACCGAAATCAAGGAGTTGGGAGGGCTCCTACAAGAAAAGGCTTAAGAATTGGGGGCTTTTTAGTTTAGGGAAGAAAGACTGGTGGGTTAGGTTGGGGGAACATACAATAAGAGGTTAGGACACAATCCTATGTATGTTTAGACAGGAAAAAGTCCTACAACCCCCAGCATTCCCCAAACCTCTCTGTCTGAGAGGACGGAGTGCTACTACTAGCCAGGGTAGACAATAGTGGGCTGAAAAGAAATACAGCCCGACTCAGGAGAGGGCAGTGCCACACTTCCATAGTTTCGGCACTCTCCTCATTGCAGGTGCTGCTGTTAAGGCCAGGAGAGGCTGCAAGTGGTGCTGCAAGAGAGCCACAGTGCCAAAGGTCCTTCCCCAGCTAGACGTAGTATTGACGCTGCTGGGAGTCTGACAGTAGTTGTGATAAGACTGTAAGCATGGGCCCCACATGAAGATGCATGGGATAGATGACATGCATTTCACACCTGTCACCCATTTAGGTTTTGCACCAGACTATTGTGGGAATTACAGCCGAAACAAACACAAACAACCCCACAATCTCTCTAAAGAAGCCCTTAAAGATGGATTTCTTCTCTCCTTGCACCCTTTAGGCAATGATCCATGAAGCCCTACAATTGCGCACTTTGACTGGGTTCAGATGGCATGTTAACCAACGATAGGTTAGATAGTCAACTGTTGGTTATTGTGTCATCTGTCAGGACACCTTTACACCACAGTTGGTTATTCGGCCGAAATAACCAACACAAACAACCAATGCTGAACAACTGTTGGTTCTCGTGTGGTGCATCGGGCACCATTGACTATTTTGTCACACGCAGTTGTTTATTTCTGGCGACTACAGAGACCCCTGACAGGAGTGGCCAAAGTGGCAGCTGCTGCTCTAGTCAAGCTGGCAGAACTCGCAATGGCTAATGGGATACCAGCGGGAGGACTGGGGGGAGAGGGCTGGGGGGGTGTCAATCAAACACACTGTTGACTAATCCACACCATGGTTGATTATAATTATGTCACGTGGGGAGTACCCCCTCGATAATCAGCCGTGGTGTTGAGTATTAACCCACTAATGACTACTGTGTTGTCCGAATGCAGCCTTTAACTCTTCTTCCCACGCACATAAGAGATTGTAAAGGAACCCAGGCAAGATTTTAAAGTGGAATTAATATATCAAAACCGACACAATCTCAGCATGGATTGGAAGATGTCGAAAGGCTTCATTAGTTCTGCAGTGATATCAACATGATGCTCACAGCACCAGTTGCCAAGGACACTCGCCTTCTAGCACATCATTCTGGGAGACAGATCTCAAGACTCCCACCAGTCAAGAACTGAAAATGTACAAGTGAACCAAAATCAAGAACAACTCGTTGCTACTCATGCCTTAGGACTCAAAGGTAGCTATCAAATCCCAATTCAAATCACCATCACCCCTTCCCCAAGGCAGGATCATTCACACACACAATCTGGAAGTTGCTACCCAACATAATCCACAGAGATTTCTTAACAATTTACATTCTAAATCAGCATGCACAAACCCGTGAATCCTACTGTTCTGTCTAACTGCACAAGCCAGAGTTTCCAAACATAGATCAAATATCAACGGGGAGAGTGAACATCCTTGTCTAGTACCTCACCCAACACGAAAAAAGCAGACAACCAACTGTTGGTCATGACTCTTGCTCTTGGAGTTGAATATAAAATTCTAATCCACTTCCAAAATTCCATCAAAAAACAAAAATTACTCAATGTAACAAGCATAAATTTCTAATGAATTTTATCGAAGGTCTTCTCAGCATCCAAAGAGACAAAGGCTGCCTGATCAGTTCCTTCTGTGTTTAAAGCTAACAGATCCACAACTAATCTCAAATTATCAGCTCCCATCTTATTTTTAATAAATCCCACTTGATCTGGTCCGGCCAATGTTGTAACGACTTGTTGCAATCTATCAGCTAAAACTGCCATTAATACCTTAATATCAACATTTATTAGCAAGATCGGTTGGTAATTAGCACAATTAGTATGGTTCTTGCCAGGTTTAGGGATGACTGTAATATAAGCATCATTTAGTGATGAAGAAAGGGAACCCACTTCAAATATATATTTGGAAAGCTGATAAAGTTTTGGAGCTAAAAAACTAGAAAATGTTTTATACCACTCAATTGGGACCTGGGGATTTCCCATTGTTCATACTCATAATTGCTTTTGTAATCTCTTCAAGTCTTATAGGAGTCATAAGATATTACCTTTGTAATGAATCTAAGCATGGGAACCTGACAATACATTGAGATTAACTATGCAAAAAACAGACTTATAAAACCTAAGCCAGGTACTATTTTTAAATCCCATCTAATAGCTGAAGAAGGCCACTTTTGGTTAAATTAAGTTAATAAAGCCAGTCATATACACTTTCAATATCCCCAAAATGCATCCTGCAAAATTATTTGCAGAGCGCTAGATTTTAAGTACAATGTTTGTAGTATCTCACAAAAAGCAAAGGTAGCCAAAACCATTAGCAAAATTCCAAAACCTGTATTAGTGTAAGCCTTTTATTAGGCCAACCAAAACAGTTGCCAGCTTTCAAGCCCTGGGGGGAAGGCAGCTCCAGGTGAAACCTGGAACCATCATGGCACTTGCGAGAGCCTTATTTGAATGTCTGCAGACCCTTCCTCCACTATTTCATCTCAAGGTTGTGTTCATGTAGATCCCATGACTTCAATATCAAGCCAGGGTTTTCCTTCTTTTGCACCCTCCCTCTAGCTCAAACCTGCTTTCTGTCACATCTTGCCTGATTAAGAGATCCGAAGATCTCAATAACTTGCACATCTGTGTGAACTTTTAGTGGGCCTAATCAAAGTATTACCCTAACATGGATTTTGGAATTAGTAATAGCTGCAAATGGACAGCTTTCCACTGCGAATTCCTTATACCAAAAAACAGCATGCATTGGCCACTCATCTACAGAATTCCAAATACTGTTGCTCCTCCCCAATTGTGTCTGAGAAACTGCAGTAGTTTAGTTAAGCTGGCCTATTTTACAGCACCTGCCAAATATCAGCACGGCCAGGTTAGCGCAAGCTTCCCCTGAAACGGGGAGGGATTAAAGCTCAGCAGCAGAGCGCAGGTGCAATCACATGCACTTCCAGTTAAAACATCAGGTAGCAGGAGATGGAAAACACATCTGTTGGAGACCCGGCTAGTCTGGGCACATGATACTGGCCTAGATGGGCAACAATCTGACCTGGTATAAGGCACTATGTCGGGACTTAAGGGTGAAAGCCACCAAAGTGACATTTCCTACAAATCTTCTCCACCCACCCACCCAAAACACGGGCGATCCTGAGCAAAGCCTCTTCCTTTTTTCTTGAAAGGCAGGTGTCCCTTTAACGTACATGGCGCTCAGGCTGTTTAGGGCTGAAACAAAACTGCAGCAGGGTTGGGGGATCCAGACAGAAAGCCTTCCCGTGACAGGAGGAGAAAAATTGGTCCAGATCATTAAAGTAGCCATTGCACAGGACAAAATGCTTTTGTAAGACATGAGTCAACACCTGGGTACTGACCCATCAGGGGATCTGTAACATGCGTCCAGTCAATACAACACTGCAGCTCCAGTTGATAGTGAGACTGAATGTAGAGAAGAAGGTGCTGGTAAAATCCGATGCCGGCAATAAGGTGAGTCCGGTAGGCACACTCCAGGGTACTGCGACTATGAATGTGCTGTGAGACGGGGGCGAAAGAACAGCAGAAGAATGTTACAGCGCATCCACAACTGCTTCTCAATTTCCCCCATCCCCAATAGCAGATAAAGGGGCTGTTCGCACAACATGGTAACTCACACTCAGCAGTTGAGTGTGGGTTGTCGCTGAACTGTGGTTAGTGTTTTTTTTTAACCCAGAACATTTTCCGCAGGGTGGCTTGCTAACCATGCAGTGTGGCTTGTTAACCACCCTAAACAACCCAAGAACAAACCATGGGTTCTCAAGCTGGCTTGTTTGAGAAAAATAAGCCACTGCATGGTTAACAAGCCACCCTGCGGAAAATGTCCTGGGCTCAGAACATGCTAACCCACAGTTCAACAAACAACCCATGGTTCAATAACAACCCACACCCAATCACTGAATGTGGATCACCGTGTTGTGTGAACAGCCTCAAAGCCATAGATTAATTCAGTGGTAAATTCTTCCATTTTGGGCCACCTTTTATGCTACTCCTTTGCTCAGCTTCCAAAGTAAATGCTGACACTGGCATTTTGCCACTGAGGCGTTCACAGTTGACAAGAGGCATCTTAGGGATTAAAACTACTGCTGAAAGATCAGCAGCAGTTTGCTACTGGGATGCCTGCATAAGCCCCCTCCCTGGGGAGAAGGAATAGCCAGCTAGCTGCATCCTCCCCCAGTCAAAGGATGGCAATATGAGGTAGTCAATATGCTGCTCTCTTTCATGTGTCCCCAGGGCCAAGAATAAGGAATATTTTAATCCCCAATTCCCTGCTCCCAGTAGTTCTTTGAATGAACAGAAATGTACTGCTGGATCCTGCAGTACATGTCTAGAAAGGAAGGTGTAAACCCAACCTGTATTCATTCATGCACTTTCCACATTGTTAAAAGCAACAGCTATTCTAAAATGCCTTGCTTGGAAGGCGCAGAGGCAATGTTATCTCACTAAAATGGTAAGCCTCCATCTGGGCAGTACTGTTTCGGGACTGCATCTGGGGGAGGGCTTGCGTGATTGCATGCTCCTTCATACCAAAAAAGAAAAAAAGAAAAAGAATCCTGCAAAGGAAGGAAAGTTCCATGCATGAAGGTGTACAGAATTGTGACTATTGTTATTCCGGGCATATAGAAAACCCTCCTCCTTTCAAATACTTTTTTGTATGCAGAAGATGTCAATCATGCAAGCCCCCTGCTCCCGCTAAGCCAAAGTAAAAAGAAATGTTGCTTATAGCTCAGTGGTCTTCAACCGGTGGGTCAGGAGGACCCACTACTAAGTTGCAGCCTGACCTAAGCTGACTCGCAACAGCATCACCTTACAAACACAGGGTTAAAAGAAAATTGAGATGCATCCTCAACTGCATGTTTGGGCTAAAGATAGGCTCCAGGTGTGCCAGGGTTGAAGGCTAATGCTGTAGTTGATAGGCTGTTAAAAGTGTTGGCCTGGGAATTTTGACGCTGCTGTTAAAGTAGAAGAGGAGCCAGACAGGAAGGAGAGGGCGAGAAGGCAAGGTGGAGAAGAAAAAAAGCAATGGAATCCAGCTGTAATAAAAAGGAGGGACCAGAAGAACCAAACAGGGACGGAGTTGGCCATAGAGTTTTGCAGGTTGTGTACAACCTCCACCACTTCCTTTGGATTACATGATGTCAATTTTCCCTTACACATCAATGGAGCAGTAGTAGCTCCATTAACTCTGAAGGAAAGTCAGGAAACCCATGCCGGAAGGGCCACAACCCATCATCACCACATACGATCTGCAGCCAAGGCGAAAGGCCAGTTTAAGAACTACCTTTGTAGCCTGACTCTGTACCAGAAGAGAAGAAGTAGCTATCCCAGTTCTCATTGCCGCCCTTATTGGTTTCGCACACCTTAGAACGAAAGGATCAGAAACCACCTGCCTTTTTGTTTGTTTTAATGAGCTGGATGACTTCGTAGTAAACTTTCCTCCAAAGCAGTTCCTCTGCTTTTCTCCCATAATCCACTGGGTGCAAGAACATCAACTTTACACACAGTTCACGTAGCCTGAAGTAGGAAATTGATTGGGAAGAGAGAAGGGGGGGTTGTTAGATTCCACTTCGATTAATGCAGCTGCTTTAAGCCACAACCTCTGCCCACCAGAACAAGAATACACACATGATCCAAAGTTATCCATCTCCACCACATCCTAACATTTAAGATCAAAGCCACAACAGATCTTAAGACACAGGTATGACAAAATGTTTTAATTGCTATTTTATTGTGATCTTGTTTTGTTGTAAGCCGCCTTGAGGGCCTCTGCCCTGAAAGGCGGTCAAGAAATGTTTTAAATAAATAAAATAAATAAACAAGCAGCCCAATAAAACAGTGTGGGATGGCAGTGAGCCCAGTTGCCCAGAAAGGCTTGCAAATAAGCCATTTTGCCTGTCCACTTGTGGTAAGCACTGCCCCTAACCAGGAAGGATAGCTTTTGAAAACTGGGATCGTTGGAACACAGTCTGCCTGGAAGTTCTCCTGGGCATGTTCCAAGTTCTGTTAGGAACCCCCAGTAACCCCCATCCCATTCAGGCTGCTGACATGCCACATCACAAACACAGTTAGGTTAGAAAAAATATATATTACGGAATAGAAAGTTTTGGAGCATTATCTGCAAGGTTGTTCCCAGACCACATTCTGTGTTAGTGAACCAATCTGGCAATGATCCTCTCAGAAACTAAGTGTAATGAGAAGTCCTGCACTGAATGGGCCCCCGGCAATCTCATTTTACAGCTCAGGAATGTTACGCTCCTACAAAGAATTGGTTGATTGCATTTATATCATATCTCATCTCTTCCATAGAACTCAAGGCAGTGTACAAGTGATTCCCAAGCAGTCTCACAACCAGACCTGTTTGGTTTCCATAAGGATGTAGAAACATGTGCTGTCGAGCCCAAGTGCTCTGGGTTGAAATACAGAATGCAAAAATAAAGGAAGGACCGGGTTGCTTACTTGTTTCTCAAGCTGATGTTCTCTGGCTTAAATACTTCTTGATAAGCTGCCTTGTTTCCAAGAATGAGATCCAGACGATGCACAGCTTCTACCACCGCTCTACAGAACGTACACAAAAGAAGAGAAGACATTCGCATCAGGGAGAGGACACTGTTTTGGGAGCTGCATGGGAATTCAGCTTCCTTTCCTTGGCTACCTCACACAACTAAGGTCCCCTCTACAAGGATTCGCTTTTGCGCCTGGTTAGGCGATTATGCGCATAATCGCAGAAGCACATTTACACCTAATGCCTCTGCACGAGAGGCGGCAAAGCACATTAACGGATGTCCAAAATGCGCTTTACAAGTAGTTAATGTGCATAAGCGCTTATTCACACAGTCAAAATGCGCTTTAACGGACGGAGCAAAATAAAACTCGCGATTTAACGCACATTCGATAATGCGCATAATCGGGGAGATAACGCGCCTCTACGCCCAATTTGCGCTCCATTCTTGTAGAGGTAATTTTTTTAATGCGCCTTGAAAGAGCTTTAAATGCCTCTTGTAGAGGCACCCTAAGATTCAGAAGGTGCCTCCTGTGGCTGCTCTCCTGAGATAGCCACTCACGTCTGCAAAAATTAGGAACTCCAGGGTGCTCTAGCCACACACCCTGGCTAGTTAACATTGGTCACTGTGTTTATAATTATTCTACACTAAGAGGCGAGCCCCCTGATCTTAAACCAAAGCCCAGCCGTTTGTTGCTTTTTCCAAGCATCCCTGGCCACGCAGCTGCATGGAGGAAGCTGGGTCAAGCTGCAGCTGCTACTTCCTGGCAGGGGTTTGTGTCAGAGGCAACAAGGAGTTTCAGCACATAAATGCTTTGCCACAATAAAGGCCTTAAGTCTTCTACGGTGTTACCTGTCTTTTGGGTTTGCTCTAAGAGTCTGACATGGTCACCCTTCTAGAACTTATGCCTGCAAGAATATAAGACAGCCCACTCATCCAAAGGCTGGTTTTCTTTAAAGGGAGAAAGAGGGTCGCTCCAAGGGCTGGAGGCCAAATCATGAAGGGAGAGTACCATTCAATTTCTAGAGGGCTGATCCCATCCTTTGCTTCCACAGCACTTTAGCTACTTTCCATTCTGGCCGATGTAAGGATCAGAAGCTCACGTTATCCAACTCAGTTTGCACAATCACTGTAGCTCTTTGTGGCTTATTTAACCCACGACAAGCCACAGGGTGCCTGGTTGCATGTTCAGACTCCAGCTGCAGCTTGCCATGTCATGGGAACCTAGTAAGGGTGTGTTGTTGGTACAATTAATCCATCCACAATCCTAGAACAACCTATGGGTTCTGAGTGGCTTGTTAACCATGCCAGCAAACCACCCTCACTAGGTTCGCACGACGTGACAAGCTGTGGTCATGGCTTGAATATTCCAAATAGCCAACTGCACCACTAAGTCCCATGGGTTAGTTTACCCATGGTGGCTTAGCGTGATGGGCAAAGAGGCTGTTGATGAAAGTGCAGCCAAAGGCAGCCCAGCATCACATACAAAAGCTGTAACTATGAAAAAACAAATCCCAAACATGACCCCCATATTCTGAACTTAGCACTGCTGTGGCAATGTTGCGATCATCACTCTGTCCAGAAGCATGCACGGATTCCAAGAATGACACGGGCTCTAAAGCTGTACAGGGCAACATGTCCTCATTAAGTGAAGGCCTGAGAACACGTAGGGCCTTCTGCAAGCGAAAGACTTGACAAACCTGAGCTTGGGGGTGGCGCAATAAAAAAACACGCAAACATGGATAAGGCTGCTGGACTTCCACTGACCAATCGGATGGGGGACATGGAGGCTGTGTGTGCTCTGCCCCTCCAAAGCCCAACTGACAGCGAGGAAGACATGGAAGCTACAAATGTGGGCAGGGTAACTTGAAACAGGGAAATGAGCTGGGGGTGGGTGGAGGGAGGGATCTGCAAAGACTATGCAGACACAATGGAAGGCTGCAGTTAGTCATCTGTTCAGCATCTGCTACAAGCACTCCCTTTCTTCCTCCTCTCTGAGGAAGCCTAAGAGAGATAAAGTTAAGAGGTACCAACCTTCCACCAGCCTGTTATTTCCAATATACTTGGAATCAGGACTACTTTGAGGTGCTAAAAGGTTGGCTACGGGCCTCGCTGGCATATCTTGGTGCCTGCTGGGCTTGCTCATTGGCAGAAAAGAAGTCAGATGCCACGGTCCATTAAAAGGCCCAAAAGTAGCACCACATGCCAAACTCCATGGACGCAATCCAATGACAAAGCATTCTGGAAGCGGGAAAGAGGGCAGAAGAAACCGTTGGCATCTTGTGCCTGAGCTGCGCAGCGAATCTAGCACTTGCCTTGGGTGGGGGAATTCAGAGCCCTGCTCAACAAAAGAACCACCAAGTGACTTTGGCAAAGTCACCCTCATAACCTCAGTACCTCTCTCCCACTACCCACAAAGGCAACTGCCTGACCCAAGAGCTGGTGGGGAAGTGTCAAGATCTAAGCAGCTGTATGAAAGTGTCAGGAAGAGAGGGGGGGACCACAGGGAGAGCAACAGTTTTGGAGGTGGGAGAGGAGGGAGGGAGGGAGAAAGAGGAAGAACAGAATGATTTGCCCACGTGAAAAAGAGACCCTTCTCTGCCACTGCAGCACTGTGTGGCCTGGGGCAAGTCACTGCTTACCTTCTCTGTGAGCCCCTGCCAAAGGAAGTGAGGCAGGTGGCTATCAGGAGGAGGGTCTTCTCTGCTGTGGCACTTCGCTATGGAATGGGCTCCCTAGAGAGGTTCGCCTGGCACCTATATTATACTCTTTTTAACGCCAGGTGAAGATCTTTTTATTTTCCCAGTATTTTAACATTTTACCATCTTATGTTTTTTAACGTTGAATCTGTATTTTAAATCTGTATAAATCTCTGCATTGCTGCTCAGTTTTATCCTGGCCATGCTTTTATATTGTACTTTTACATTGTGTTTTTATATTGTGGTTTGTTTTATATCTTGAATTGTACTTGATGATTTTAATTTTTGTAAACCGCCCAGAGAGCTTCAGCAATTGGGTGGTATAGAAATGCAATAAATAAGTAAATAACATGATCCATCTGTAAAATGGGAATAAGGCATCCGGTCTTAAGTATGTGGTGCATACTCAGCTCGGGGTGCAGGAATTGTCTAAAGGAGGGGCAGGCAACCTAGTGCCCTTCAGACCTTATTGACTACAACTCTCATCATCCCTGCCTATTGCCTTGCTGATTGGGGTTTATGGGACTTGCAGACTAGAACATCTAGAGGACATGAGATTGCTTATTCCTGTTCTAAAGAACATCCCCTCTATGATACTCTACAGAGATTAGGGGGTTTCCTATCAAACTAGGCCAGGGTGGAGAATGCTTGATAGCTATAAAAAGGCCAAGTATTTAAATATGGGTTGCCAGGCCCTACTTAAAGGAGAAGGGAAACAGACTGATGGGATGAGGATGCAGTTCAAAATACGGTGGGGCTGGACTCTAAAAAAAAGCAAGGTGAAAGAATTGCTTGACCTCTTTGAATGTGAGGTGCCTATCCAAAATTGGGAATGCTCCGCTGAGGAGGAGCCACCCCAATTTTGGGTGGAGTGGGGGACTTCCTCCTTCTTGAGCTCCATAAGGCTGTGGAAAGAGGGGGTACTTGCTCCCTAAATCTGGGGTGGGGAAAAGAATAAACTATTAGTAGGATTTTTGGGTACTTCCCTACTGTGCAGGCTACCATAGATTGGCAGTGAGAGAGAGTCTTGTGAAACTGGAAGGAGGAATATTTAACTATTACATTTCTATACTGTCCAACAGCCAAAGCTCTCTTAGTGGTTCACAAAAATTTAAACCATAAAATACAATATAAAGGCTTAAAACTGCAATCTAAAAGTGCAACCAGACTTAAATCCAAGCAGCGGTGCAGAGATTTAAAATGCAAGAGCATATTTACAACAGCAGAGCTAAAAATTGGAATGCTAAAATGCTTGGGAAAGTGAAAATGTTTTCACCTGACGCCAGAATGAGTACAATGTACGCACCAGGTGAACCTCTCTAGGAAGCTCATTCCACAACCAGGGCGCCACAGCAGAAAAGGTCCTTTTCCCGGTAGCCACCTACTTCACTTCTTTTGGCAAGAGCTCACAGAGAAGGACCTCTGAAGATGAACTTAGGGTCCAGGCAGGTACATATAAGCCCATTTAAGGCTTTGAACGTTAATACCAGCACTTCTGACTCAGGCCTGGAAAGAGACTAAAAAATAAAGCACATATTTTTATGGAGTCTGTAATGCATATTCAATAAAGCTCTAGGAGGGAGGAGAGAGAAAAGAAGCAGACTCGTGATTTTGGGGAGCATCCCTAATGAAATTGGGTTACAAGAGTGAACTCAGAGGGAAACTTTGAAACCGTGGAAAAATTGCCAGACCCTTTGCACATAGAGTACCCGCTCTGTTTCTATTTATTTACTTAGCAAATTTCCATCACACTCTTCAAAAACTTTCCCAGAATGGCGTACAAAACATACTGAAGACCATAAAACACAAATAAAAACTCCTATTTGGCAGAGACAGAAAGAAGAAGTAGATGGAATGGGAAGGGGTGGAGCTTTGTAGGATATTGGAGGAGAAGCCTATTGAACAGAGAAAGAGAATGGAGAATTGCTTATCCCCCCCACCCCAGGTGTGTATGTTGGAGGGGGACGGTTAGAAAAATTGTCCCTGTGACAGCGGAAACCTTTTCCTTCTGCAGCACTCAAGATGAGATGTAGGGAAACCTATGAAATATGGGGAGGAGGAGAACATGAACCCATTCATGTTGGTTATCAGCTCCAGAAATCCCTAGTGTCTGTTAATGGGGAGTGTGGGGGGGGGGAACAGAGAAATATAAGTATGGGACCCTCTGGCATTAGAGAACTTCCACATCTGTGAGGTTTTAGAAAACACAGAGGGGCGTTCCAAAACTTGGGGGGGGGATGCAGAAAGATCTTTAGAACTTTGTGAAGTGGGGGCACAAGGACTCTTGATAACTGGAGAGCTTCTCCCGCTATAGGACACCACGGATGAGGGGAGATATTTAGGGGTCCCATTGAAGGGAAGGATGCCCCATAAAGTCCCTGTGAACTAGTGTGGTGTAGGAGTTAGTGGTGGGACCCAGGTTCAAATCCCCACAGCCACAAAGTCTTGCTGGCTGACCTTGGGAAAGTCATGCTTCCTCAGGCTCCCTCGCAGGGCTGTTGTGAAAATTAAAATAAAAATAAAATAGGACTGGGGGCAGTGAGATCTGTGGGCTACTCTCAGGATAACCCACCCGATAGGTACTGTGGGGCATACAGCCACCCTCGTCAACCCTAACCTCCCTCACTGGATTGCTGTTGTTCCCCTTTCTCGATCCTGAGGGAGAGGTGGGTAAGAAATAAATATATTATTATTATTGCTGTGAGGACAGAATATTAGGGTGGGGAGATTCTGAGGGCGTCAACTACAGTTATAACGAGGATAAAAACTGGGTGGCACGGGGGGGGAGAAAAGAACAGGTTAAAGAAAGAAGAGAAACTGCACATGCCACCCCTGAACTCCAAGAGAAATAGGCCAGATATCATTGTTATAATTTAAGTAAATGAATAAATAAATTCAGAGGAGGGAGGAAGCGGAGGGGGGAGGGGAGACTCCCCCCCACCTGGCACCCTCCTGATGTGCCGGGTGGCGACTCCATGGCGGGGATAATAGGAGCCTTCCTTCCAGCACATCTGGAGGACCCCAGCCGGAGCGCTGGTCGTCCAGTCTATGACTCCCATGCTCCCTCGCCATGGGCTACGCCGGCCAGGGCTGATGGGAGTTGTAGGCTTTGAACACCTGGAGGGCCACCAGGGGCCCATCCCTGTCTAAAAAGGTAAAGACAGGAGATGAATGGGGGGGGGGGGGAAGAGACAAACTTTCGCAGGCTCAACCTCGCGCGCTCCAGATGTGTTGGGACTCATTTCCCCCCCCACACACACACACACACAAACACAGATTGGGGATGATGGGAGTCGCGGTCCAACATGTGCGGCGGGCACGAGGTTGGAGGGTGGCTGGTTTATGGAATGTTGGGGGGGGGGTCTCCCCCTCAAAGCTCACCGGTAGAGCCTCTTGGTGTGGAGGGCCTTGGCCTCCGGCTCGCCGCCGCCGCTTCCGCTGCCCTGGCTCATGGCGCCTGGTCCGGCTCCTCCCGTAGCGGCCTCCGAGGCTCCCTCAGCACCACCGGCCGCCGCGCCGGGCCCAGCCCGACCCGCAGCGCTGCTCCCGCTGCTCGCCCCGCAGACCCTTCCTCAGGCCCGCGGGCCCGCCCAGCTGCTGCTGCCGCCTTGGCTGCTGCTGCTGCGGCTCCCACCGGCCCCGCGCGGCCGCCATCGCGCTGCGGCCCGGCCGCCTGCCTGCCCTGCCTGCACCGCCGCCGCCCCCGGCGCTCGCCTCGCTCGGGGCTGCGGTAGCTCCTGCTGCCGCCACTGCAGCCCACCTCAGCCAAGTCTCGCGAGAACTGGTCCTCGGCTCTCGCGAGAGCGGAGGCAACACCGCACCAGGCTCTATAGACTTCGGCAGGGTGTAGAGTGGCGCTTCGGCTGCGTAATGGGAGGAATGGATTCTTTTATCTCTGTCTATCTGTCTACATAGAAAGATATATACACACACATACATAGACACATACACACATATATATGCACATACACACACACATAATCATAATCATAATATATTTATTTCTTACCTGCCTCTCACTTTGGATCGAGGCGAGGAACAACATTAGTACAACAATATAAATCAAATACCTAAAATTAATTAAAAGAGCATATAAAACCAATACAATATCAAAATAACAATCAAGACATCTTAAAATTCTTGGGTTAATATTCATTTGGGTAGGCTTGCCAGAAGAGGCTATAGCTGCCTTAAACTTGGAGAGAGAGAGTTAAATTGATTCTTGCACTGAGCAAGGGGGTTGGACTCGATGGCCTTATAGGCCTCTTCCAACTCTACTATTCTAGGATTCTATGACAAATCTCCTCCGGCAGGCCATTCCACAGTCTGAGAGCAGTAGAAGAGAAGGTCCTCTGGGTAATGGTAGGCTGACCATATGAAAAGGAGGACAGGGCTCCTGTAACTTTAACAGTTGTAGAGAAAAGGGAATTTCAGCCAGTGTCATTTGTATGCAATTAGTTCCTGGTGAAATTCCCTCTTCATCACAACAGTTAAAGTTGCAGGGGCCCTCCCTTCTTTTGTATCTGATCACTCTAGTATAGTGCCTGCAACTTTAACTGTTGTGATGAAGAGGGAATTTAACCAGGAACTAATTGCATACAAATGGCACTGGCTGAAATTCCCTTTTCTCTACAACTGTTAAAGATACAGGAGCCCTGTCCTCCTTTTCATATGGTCAGCCTAGGTAATGGTTGTCAGCCGACTGGAGTAAATTCTGCCCAGAGGACCTGAGTGTGCAGGGCGGATTGTATGGGAGAAGGCGATCCCGCAGGTAACCTGGACCCAAACCATGTAGGGCTTTAAAGGTAATGACCAACGCTTTGTACTTTGCTGGGAAACTAATTGGCAGCCAGTGGAGCGATTTTAATGTTAATTTTAGATATATATATATATATATATACACACACACACACACACACACACACGTATAATTGGCACTGTTATTAACTTATAGTATCATGTTCGTATAATTTTATCTCTCGATTTATCTTTGTATCAATTTATCTCTCGTTGTCTACACACACACACACCTGTATCTATATATTCATTTAGGAATATGTGTGTGTGTGCGTGCATGTGTGGTTTTTATTTATTTGTTAGCAACGTTTATATATCACTCCACATCTAGACAGATTCCCGAGCAGTGAACAATAAAGATTAACAGCTAAAGTGAAAAATAATAAAACTCCATATTACATATAAAAACAACAAAACAATATTCTGGTTCCTTTGGATGTTGTTGCTTCCTTGTTTTATTATTTATTCATTCATTCATTTACTTAGGGTGCAATCCTATGCATGTGTAGGCAGTAAACATTCATTAAATTAAGGTATTGTCTGCTGGGAGTTGTAGGACTTTCTTCTGTCTAAACAGGCATAGAGTTGCATCGTGATTTACGATGCTTCTATCCGTCCGATAGCCAAGACTCTCTGGATGGTTCTGAAAAGTTAAAACCCCAAAATGCAACATGGTAAAACATGAAACCTTTAAAACAGAATGAGGCCAGAGCAGTGTCAAGATCTAAAACCACAATAACACACTTAAAAAACAAAACTGAAGAATTAAAAAGCCTGGGGAAATTTTTTTACAAAAGGTCTCCACTCATGGCCAAAAAGACTGCATTGTAGGTGCTTCGCAGGCCTCTCTGCGGATGGCGTTTCACAACCAGGAGCCACCATGAAAAGGCCCTGTACATAGTAGCCACCTGCTTCACTTCATTTGGATAAGACATCCAAAGGAAGACCACTGAAGAAGATCTTAAGGTCAAGGCAGTGCTATATGTGGAAGGAAACAATCTTCCTGTCCTTACGTTTTTCATGCAAATTAAAACCTGAGTTGGAGAGAAGAATTTGTTTGTGTTTAATACTATACACGCTTACTTGGGAGTAAGCCCAATTCAAGAAAGCACCAGTTGCTGCTTCCTTTTGTATTTGGCCAAACTGCTGTCCAGTCAGACTTAAGATAAAATCCTGGATTTATCCATTTATCTATATATGGGCACTGATCAGTTTCAACCAGAGCAAACTTTTTTTTAATAGCTCTCATTGTATTTATTGATTTAAACATTTCTTTTCCACATTTCAGGGCAGAAACCCTCACAAAATGGCTTACAACAACAAAGCACATAAAAACAGTTAAAATATTAAAAGCAATAAAACCATAAATGCAATAAAATAGCAATTGAAAACAAAAATGTAAACCTGGAAGTTTTGAACCCAATTCAATGGGCTGAATTTCTCTTCTATTTTATTATCTCTATGTGCCACACTCTGGCCCACCGTCGCTATGTGACGACAACCCTCGGCTGCTGGCAAAAGAAAGGGCAGTTTTGGCTTCAATGCGCAAGATCTGCGTGAATTCTCACAGCATAGAAAGGAGCATTCTTATCAGCAAAGAAGGTACGAACTATTGTACATGATCCAACTCTTTTTAGTAGCAAAAAGTGTGGCCTTCATTGTACAGCTATGAAAACCAACTACAACTTCATAATTGTTGCTAGCTCCTCTACCAAATAAACCTACATATGCAGTTAGACGCTGCATATGACCAGGGTGACCATATGAAAAGGAGGTCAGGGCGGCGATGGAGGTGAGTCGGGAAGGCTGTTCCTCACTGCCGCAGTGGCAGCTCCTTGCTGGCAGCGACCGGGGCGGCGCTGGAGGCCAAGGAGGTTGGTGCCGCAGCATGGAGGCGAGTGGGGAAGGCTGAGTCGCTTGGGGGGGGGGGGCATGCAGGGCCCCTTTGTGAAGACGCTGTGGGGGTGGGGGGTGTATCTTCCAGCGATTCTTAGACGCCGTCGATTCTAAGATGCACTCCATTTTTACAGACATAAATATGGGGGGGAAAGTGTGTCTTAGAATTGAGGAAATACGGTAACCCACCCTACCCCACATTATGGGGGCCACTGTAACAGACTAAGGGTGCCTCTACAAGAGCAATTTAAAGCTCTTTCAAGGCGCATTACCAAATTTACTTCTACAAGAGCGGAGCGCAAATCAAGGGTCCAGGCACGTTTTATCTCCGATTATTCACATTTCCATATTCGCGTTAAATAGCGACTTTTAATTTACCGCGGGAGTAAGAGCGCCTTATGTCCATGTAAACAATTTTGTGAGGAGGCGCATTAACGATCAGATGGTCTTGATGTCATGCATAGAACTGCCCCTTTGCTGGGAAAACCTCCCACTTTTTCGTTTAGTTTTATTTCCTGTCTCCTCCTGGCAACTTCTTCCTTGTTCTCCGTCTCTCTGGATGGAAGCTCCAGGAAGACAAGACCCAATGTGAACTGAAATAAAGTTTATTTTAACTCCCCTGATGGAATAATTCGTTCATGGAGACACGGGGCCAGATGGAGATGGTTTCACGAGAAGTAAAAGGGGTAGGAAGGATGTGTGGATGTGCGCATCATTAGTGATCAGCTTAGATATATCGTCCCCTCGCTTCTTGCTGGGTTCCTGACATGAGCTGTGTATGTGTGTGTGTGCTCGGCTGGGAAGAGGAGGGGGAAGGAACGAAGCAGCATCCCCGTCTGTTTTGGCGTGTGTGTGTGTGTGTGTGTGTGTGTGCGAGGCACATTCCCATTTACTCCTGAGCAGTTCAGTTCAAATGGCAATCAGATAAAGGAGGGGGGGAGAGGTAGCCGAACAGGTTAACCACATAATTCCCGGCAGGTAACCTAGGTAACCAAAGGCGGAGATTCTGGTAGGCGGGGAGAATAAAGGGTGCAAAACCTGTTTGGGCAGTTTCCTGGGACAAAGCGCATTACTTTCAGCAACATTTGCATGCATGTCAACAACTTTAAAGCGAGTTTCATACAGCCAGTAATGCATTTTCAGTAAGGCATAAAAACGATTGTCAGGAGATGCGCATAATCGAGGAACTGGGGCGTCAAAGCAAAATCTTGTAGAGGGAGCCTAACATGTTTACTCCTCTTTAATTGGTCTTCCTGGATTGAGTCTGAAGTCTTCTGTTCAAACCCCTCTCCAGTTCTGGCATTTTATGTAGCAAGAAAAACATTGATTCAAGAATGGGACGCTCTGGTAAACAGTGATCATGCACATAGTTACCCTAAGAACACCCTTGAATGTAACCAAACACTTTCCCCCTAGAAACCTCTTCATCGATCATCCAGTGGAACAGGATTCTCTTCCCCTCCTCGGTCAACAGAGTGGGACCCACGGCATATAAACCAAGGGGTTGGTGCTGTGGAACAGCTGTTTCCCATTGGTGTCCCCATATTCCCCTTTAATCACCCGGTCATACAAAGGGAGCTCTAAATGAGGGACAGCTTTCAAGCTTCACTTGACAAAGTGCACGACTGCTTAGCAAGCAACATTTTTTTTTTTTTTGCAGCCCGGCAAAGCAACTTAAACAAGAGGTTGGTCTGACCCTTTGTGGGCCCATGTGACTGATGAGCTGCGTTTGATTTGGTGGGTCATGGATTGTGTGGGCCTGGCTTAGAGAGGAAGGGAGTTACAGTGCTTCTGAAATATGCTCAGGCTAGGGCTCTGGAGAACCTCCAGGGAAAACAGTTAACATGGGAGACAGAAAAGGCAGGGCTTCAAAAAGTTGATATTTGTTTGTTATTAGTTAACATGCTATTTCCTGATGAGACTAGGAAGCGTTAAAAAAAAACCCAAATACCTTTGCAGCATGCAGCACAATCCCCATAAACCCAGGCAGCACACATACACACATAGTTCCCATCACCACTATGAATATATTTCTCTCTTTAAAAAAAACCTTCTGATGTTCCCCAAAGAAAATAGGGTCAGGTTTGTAAACTCCTGAAGGGTGTTATACACTCCACCAAGGGGAGAGTCCCCACCCCAGTTTGGTTTCCTTTGGAAAGAAACTAAGGCCGTAATCCTATATGCCAGGCATCCCCACCCTTTTTAGATAGAACACATTTGTAATTTTGAGCATGTGTCATGGGTGCTCTCACAAAATGGCTGCCATGAGGGTGGGGCTTGCCCATTCACAAAATGTCTGCCATGGTAAAGGCATGGCCGGTCACAACACAGTCATTTCCGAGAAAGAAACTGGTGAGGCTAAAAGAAAAGTAACTTACCCAAGAACCAAAATTTAAAGCAAAGGTGGGGTCTGAACATCAAAACATAAAAACACTTTTTGGGAAGTGATGAGAGTTGGCACTGGATTTTAAAAATCTTAAGATATGAAATAAAATAGGGGGAGAGGAGCCCTGTGGATGCCAAAAGAGCTATCTGCAGACACATTAGTGTCCATGAGCGCCATGTTGGAGTCCCAGCTATATCAACGGCTACGAGTCCTGGTGGAGCCCTGCTGTCTTGACCAGATGCAAAAGAGGGCAGGGCTCCTGCAGCTTTAACTGTTGTGATGAAGAGGGAATTCCACCAGGTGCTGCATGCATACAAAGGACACCTGCAGAAATTCCCTTTTCTATACAATTCTTAAAGAAAGAAGAACCCGATCCTTCTTTCCGTATGGTCACCCAATATTTACAAATATACAAATTGAGCCTAGGTGGAGACAAACAGCACATGTATGAGCAGCAAATCCTCTGCCCTACAACAGTTGTCCTGGAAAGGCATCACGTCACTCCCACAAGGTGGTTTCCACATTTCCCTACCTCTGACTCAGGCTGCAACGTTCTTCGTTCTTTTACACTGACCTTCCTCAACTAGGTGCCCTCCATTATTCCCCAGGAATTATGGGAGTTGTAGTCCAACACATCTGGAGGACAGCAATGGGAAAGGCTATTTTACCCAAAGAGGGCTAGATTGCATCATTCTTGACTGGGGGGAGGGATGCCCCCCTGTCCTCTTCAAAACTCTCAAGGAAGACCTATTTCCTCGCTATTCTGAGCCATTGACCTGTGATTTCCGTAACAATATATGTGGTTGGCTGCTTGGCCTGTGATATTAAAGAAGTTTAAGCCCAGCTTTCCAGCCCCAAAACCCCTTTCCTGGACAAACACAGATGTTTCCATGCAAAGATTACTCCCGCATCCGAAACCTGCTGAGGCGGGTCCCTCACGAGTGTTCGTCGTCTGCAGAATTCCTTCGCTCCGTGATAACCTCAACTCTCTTTTAAAAACCAAGGTGGTGTCCATTCTTTAGGTTTTAAAAATGTCCTAAAATAAGCCCCATAGAATCATAGAATAGTAGAGTTGGAAGGGGCCTGTAAGGCCATCGAGTCCAACCCCCTGCTCAGTGCAGGAATCCATCTTAAAGCGTCCCTGACAGATGGTTGTCCAGCTGCCTCTTGAATGCCTCTAATGTGGGAGAGCCCACCACCTCCCCAGGTCATTGGCTCTATTGTTGTACTGCTCTAACAGTCAGGAAGTTTTTCCTGATGTCCAGCCGGAATCTGGCTTCCTGTAACTTGAGCGTATGATTCCGCATCCTGCACTCTGGGATGATCGAGAAGAGATCCTGACCCTCCCCTGTGTGACAACCTTTCAAGCATTTGAAGAGTGCTTGCGCCCTGCGTGGTGCTGAAACGTTCACGCATGTGTGTGACAGAAACAATTTGGAAAAGTAGCAGGGCGGCATACCAACCGCGAAAAGGATAACAAGCGAGAAAGTTGCAATGAGGCCTATTTATTGTGTGTTTTGCCTGACAGACATTTCAGAGAAAGATTGCTTTCTTCAGGGACTGCCTGCATCCAGGGATGTCTGTAAAGTTCACAATGGATTCAAACGAGTTCAGATTTTTATGAAGTTTGCTTTCTCCAAGTTGCACAGATTCTGGACTTGCGGATCGTTTTTTCGCTAATTCGCATAAGAGCTCGTAGAACAAAATTCTGGTTTAACAAACTGATTCCGTCAAGGAGCGGACGACGGGACTAAAGACACCTGACAATCCAAGAACCACAGATGGAATGAATGAATAAAACCAGCAACATCACAAAATATTCAAATTCAAAACTTTTGTACATCACCCAATTTAAAAAGCTTCTGTTAAAAACAACATTTAAATTTTCTATTTTGTGACATTACAGGCAGCACCTGAAGGAAACTTTTCTCTGAAAATGTGGGCAGACAAAACACACAATAAATAGACAACCATGTCACCTTAGAGACAAGGCAAAACCACACCCAGAGGGAAGAGCCCAGAGAAGGAAGGAAATGAGCCCTACAAAATGAGAAGCAGGGGCGTTGTTAGGCCTGGACTCACGGGGCCGGAGCCCTGAATCTATTCTCTGTGGCCCCTGGTCTATTCCCCAGAGTCAGTTGATACCAGTAATGGAAAGGTTCTCCCAACCCCAAGCTTAGCTGCTATGAAGGAGGGAGATTTCTATGCAGCTCACATTGTGGAGAGAAGGGTTAACCCCCAATCCCTCCTCCACACAGCAATTAAGCTTAATGTGTGTGGGGGGGGGCAGGACTCTTCTACTGATGCTAATAGAAAGATGGGGTCCCAATGCTTTTAAGTCCCTGATGAGAAGTCCAGCAAGCAACAAACACTAATACCATTTTAACTGAAAAGCAAAAAACTTGGGACAGCGATTTCTCAGGGACCAGGACTAGGAAATAGGGACCTTGATAGGGATGGCTGGAGTTAAAAAGCAATCGTCATTTGCTGTACATGTATGATGACATCCGTCCACGCCTTTCAGTGGGAGGGGTATGTGTGTGTTGAACTCAGTGGCCTGGAGGGTGGGACCAGGAAAGCCAAACCCCCTGGCCTTTTAATCCCAGCCCCACCTGGGCTGGTTAGACAGGTTTGAAAGTCCAAGAGAAAGAGAGAAAGCAAAGGCCAGGCATTCATTGTCCAAAAAAATTATAATAACTGCTCTGAGGAACAACTCGTCCGTGAACTGGATCTACTTCCCCGTGTTCTGAGCAAACTCAATTTTGTTTCACCGGGTGAAAAAGTGAGTGCGAAGGGGTGTGTGGAAGGGGAGAGGGATAGGAATGGTGGGGAGGGACAGGCAGTGGGGAGTGTCAGGGGCACTCGAGAGTCTACACCTCCCTCCATTTGAGAAAGCTCCATTCCAATTTTAAAAATGTCTTTTGTACCTTTCCTTGTGTGTTTCCTTCTTAGCAATGGTAACTTTTACTGATATCTCTACTGTTCTACTCCATCTCCCTTCCCCTAAGCACAAGCCCTCCCCTGCTCTTTCCATAGGACACCCCATAAACCTGGAATCTTATGAGTTGATGCGGTGGGCAGGCAGGTGTTGTTGGTTGACGGTTGGGGCTTCCCTGAGGCTGTGTTCCTTGCATTTCATAGCCTTTTAATTCCAGCGTTTAATTCTCTCTCTCTCTCTCTCTCTCTCCCTCTCTCATTAGGTGTACGTGTGCATATGCGTACACACAAATAAAATCCGGTGACTAAGAATCTCATTTCATGCGTCTAGTGAATCGAGTTTTTGTCCATGGAAATTTCTATTATCGTAACAGTGTGCTAATTTTCTCCCTCTCTCTCTTTACGTGTCTCTGTATGTTTTGTATATATAGATATCTGCGCACATGCGCGCACACACACATAAACTCTGGTGATTGAAAAATCACATTTCATGTGTCTACTGGGTTCTAGCCCATGGAATTGTCTATTATCATAACAAGGTGTTAATTTTCTCTCTCTTTATGTGTCTGTGTGTGTTTGCATATATAAATGTGTGCATGCGCGCGCACACGCACACACACACATAAAATCTGGTGATTGAGAATAACATTTCATGCGTCTACTGAACTGGGTTCTAGCCCATGGAACTTTCTATTATCATAACGGTGTGTTAATTTTCTCTCTCTCTCTCTTTCTCTCTTTACATGTGTGTGTTTGTATATATAAATATCTGCGCACATGCGCTGGGGTGACCAGATACAAAAGAGGGCAGGGCTCCTGCTGCTTTAACTGTTGTGATGAAGAGGGAATTTCACCAGGTGCTGCAGGCATACAAAGGACACCTGCTGAAATTCCCTTTTCTGCACAACTGTTAAAGATACAGGAGCCCTGTCCTCCTTTCCATAGGGTCACCCTAATCTGGGCTATACCAGAGATCTGACCTCTGGGCCTAAGGTTTCTCCCCCCAACCCTTTGTTTTATGGGTCTGTTTTGCTGCCGCTTTGCCCTGCTGTGCTGTTGGCCTTGTAGCTATGGATGTGGGGAAAGTCGAACAGTGGAGCCCGACTTCTCTGCTTTAACCGCGAATACCTGCAGTCTCCTTCTAAATTGTCATCCTGGCCTGCGCTGTTGCTACGGGGCAGCTTGGTTTCATCTCAGGCAGGGAAGCTGAAGGCAAAATGCCAGACAGCAGCTTCTAGGGACTACCCAGGGACTCTCTGGACACACAAGAGAACATGCAATATACGAAGGGAAGTTGTTCTGTACATGCTCTGGGGCATTTTACTTTAGATATTCTCTTTTTTTAAAAAAAAAAAACCACTTTCTTTTGAGGGGAAGAGACTCTGCACATGCTTGATGGAATTTTGGCAAAGTCAAGGTATCCATCCCAGTGGTGAAGGAATAGCCACTGCCCATAAGTGGGCTCTGAGTATACACACATAGGATTGCACTATTAATTCACAGGTTATGGCAGCTTTCCATGGCATAGCTGGCTAGGGCATTATGGGAGTTGTAGTCCCAGCACATCTGGAGGACACCAGGGGGCTGTCTTCAGGGCACCAAGTTGGCACTGTGTTTCCCTGCAGTTTCGCTTACCCGGGGTGACGTTGAGGAATCCCCACACCAAGGAGATAGTGTGGGGTTTCCAGCGGTCATCCAGGTATTGGAGCCCCTCCTCTTTCTGGTTTCTGGTGACCAATCGCTGATTGCCTTTCACCACGACTGCCCCTGAATTGGCCACAGAGCGCGGTCAGGTGTTGAAAGAGCTGGGGTGACCTCGCTCCCATCGAAAAAATCAGGGTAAATTCTCTACTTTTTTACTGTTCAGCTTTACGGAAAAGCCCTGCTGTGGCTGTGAATCTGCAGCTGCGTCATATAATTGACCCAGCGCAGATTCGTAGCTACTGCTGGGCTGTGAGCACAGCCCCCAGATTGGGGAAGTCTGGTTATGGTGTCGAGTGAAAAGGTTTCACACAAGAGGTTTTAAGGAGTGATTTGGAAAGAGAGAGAGAGAGAAGTGACGCCCACATTGGTGTTCTGGGAGAGAGTCTGAAACGGGAAGGGCAGTAAGGAAGAGTGGGAAGAGTTGCATTCCTGCTCTTTATCCTCCAGGCCAGAAAGGTAACATTCTGGTTGGGCCAGACCCCGGTTTCTGGATAGGTAGGTGGCAACCTGATTCATCATCGCTGAGTAACCTTAGCCTACCTGATCCAGATTTTGGAACATGACGTTCCAGCTCAGAAGAATGTGTGATTTTCATTCCAGGTTTGAGATTGGTCCTTTCTTTTTCTTAAAGATTAACCTGGGCTGAGGTTTACAGCTCCTTTATTGATCCTCTCCCATAAGCCCTTGCAAGGCATCTGGCAAAGCGAAAACTGGTGCAAGTGTAAACCTTTGACACTATTGATGTTCGCTTGCTCAACTGATAGAACATCCCTCACGTTGTGTACACATGGCGTGCCTCTTAAGCCCATTTATTGTGTATGCTTTTCCATCCCTTTTGTAGAGCGAGGCTGAGAAAATTAGACAAAACAGAAGATAAAGCTTTCACATCTCTCTTTCCCAGATCTACCTATATCTGTTCTGCCCACCTGGAGACCGGAGGTTAGAGGAGGAGGAGGAAGAAGAAGTGGCTAGAATGGAAATTTAGCTTGATAAGTCCAGAGAACCCAAAAACGGAAATCCCAAGTTGGTTTAGAGGCCCAAAATGGCAGCCGTCGCTCCATCTGAGGAGGTGGGGATGGTGGTTTTGGGAAAGGACATGCTTGGGACCCCAAGTTACGCCCACGAGCAGAGTTTGGAGGACTTGGAGACCACCTTGCCATGGGGTGAAGTCTACTGTAATTCGACTTGCGAAGTGGTGAGGAGGCTTGAGGCATCGGAGAGCGACGTGAGGCCTAGTCCTGAGGGGAGCAGAGAAGAGGCCAGTGTGGACAATGCCATGGACCATGTGGCCTTCTCCAAAACGCCCACCACCAAGGAGGAAGAGGACAGCAACAGCATGCCTGAGGTGGCCACTCACGTCTTCGTCCCCATTGACCCCTGCTGCATCGAACGCTCTCTGACACGCGATGAGAAGAAGCGCTGGGAATACGAGGAGGAGAAGATTGTGCGCTGCGAGAAGGAGAAGGGTGGCCTTGAGAAGCAGAACTTCCTCTCCCGTGGCTACTCGGCCCACCATTTCGACGACTTGCCCAGCTGTGACGGAGAGCCGGCCAAGACGTGCGCGGAGAGGCTGTCCTGCTGCCAGAACAGCCACTGCAGCTCTGCCAACCTCAAAGCCGTGGCCTCCATGGTCGGAGCTGCGGCCATTTTCCCATGCCTGCTCTACGGCGCCTACGTCTTCCTGCCCTTCGACGTGCCACAGATGCCCACCATGAGCTCTCGCCTGGTGTACACACTACGCTGCGGAGCGTTTGCTACTTTCCCCATCATTGTAGGTGAGCAGAGGACGGTGTCACCATGTTGGGGCATTCCCATGGCATGCTGGGAAACATCATGGGTAGCAGTGGAGGCAGGTGCTCCAATGTCAGTGGGGTGGGGAATCCGCTCCGGTTTTCCACCAGAATCAGTCAGAACTCTAAAGGAGCTAACCAAGGAAAAGCTACACCTAGGAAAAAGAAACCAAATGCACAGTTACAAGATGAGGGATACTTGGCTCAGCAATATGGCACGCAAGAAGGATCTTGGAATTGTTGTAGATCACAAGCTGAATATGAGCCCACAGTGTGACGTGGCTGCAAAAAATGCAGATGCTATTTTAGGCTGCATTAATAGGAGTATAGCTTCCAAATTGCGTGTGGTACTGGTTCCCCTCTATTCAGCACTGGTTAGGCCCCATCTTGAGTATTGCGTCCAGTTCTGGGCACCACACTTCAAGAAGGATGCAGACAAGCTGGAGGGGGTTCAGAGGAGGGCAACGAGGATGATCAGGGGTCTGGAAACAAAGAGGAGAGACTGAAAGAACTGGGCATGTTTAGCCTGGAGAAGAGAAAATTGAGGGGAGACATGATAGCACTCTTCAAATACTTGAAAAGTTGTCACACAAAGGAGGACCAGGATCTCTTCTCAATCATCCCAGAGTGCAGGACACAGAATAATGGGCTCAAGTTACAGGAAACAATATTCCAGCTGGATATCAGGAAAAATTTCCTGACTGTTAGAGCAGTACAACAATGGAACTAATTACCTAGGGAGGTGGTGGGCTCTCCCACATTAGAGGCATTCAAGAGGCAGCTGGACAGCCATCTGTCAGGCATGCTCTAAGGTGGATTCCGGCACTGAGCAGAGGATTGGACTCCATGGCCTTATAGGCCCCTTCCTACTCTACTCTTCTATGATGAAGGTGCAGAAGCACCTTGGATAGCTCCTTTAGAGTTCTGACTTGTTCTGACAGAAACCTGGAGCAGATTCACTGCCTCACTGACACTGGAGCCACCAGCCTCCACTGAGAGTTGGACAACTTGTGTCTCTGCCAATGTCATGGCCGCCACCATCATCCCTCACCAGAGTTTGTACTTCTCTTTTCCCACCATCATCCCTCACCATTGGCACAGTGGCCAGTGCAGATGGGAGCTGTAGGCCAAAACAGTTGGAGGGACACAAGTTGCCCGCCTCTGCTGTGTGTATTCTTGAGGCTAAATCCCACAATTCGGATCAGTTATGATCACCTTTTGTTTTGCCTAACGCTTCTGCTACTTTTGCGGAGGGCCAATGGGCGCAAGAGCGCAGTTCTGCCTTTGATTACTAGGACTCCGGCTTTGCTCCTGTTCCCACTTTCGATATTTTAAACAGATCATCTTTGTAGTCATAAGGGCTAGAAACTTCCTTATAAAGTCCTTACAGATACGCCTTGCTTGAGAGGGCAAGCTGGGACCTGTTCTCTTATGTACTGCAAAATGCAATGCACATTGTTGGCAACTATATAACTAGTTCAGTGATTTAAAAGAAAACAACCCTGAAGGTTGAAGACCAGAGTTAAGGGTCAAGTTGGCTCAGGCTCTGCAAAGCCCAGAAATCGGAAGGTTAGGTTGATGTCTTAACAGAAGTGCCCTGTGATCAGTGATGATGTTGTGCAACATCACAAATTGTGTTTGCTTACAACTTACTCCCTCCATGCACCCACACTTTTTCTGTTTTTTTAGGCCAAAGTCCAGATTGGGGGGGGGGGGAAGTGCCTGGGACCAGCAAAGATGCCTCATGTCATTCTGGTCCTGTGTTGCTTTGTGAAATATCCAAGCCTTCTTGTATTGCTAGAGCAATCCTCCTGTGAGTTGACTAGTGCCTGTTTGCTGCTTGTAAGCAAGCTCAACTGCACATGAACAGAACCTGGTTTCTGCTTTTCCCAGATCAAGTTTCTCGTCCTTAAAACTGAAAAGAATTAGGCACTGCCTAGTTAAGTTTCAAAGGCCACCATGTGGGTGGGAGGTGGAGTTCAGGGCCCTTCCCCATGACAAATAGAGTAAGCAAAATGAATTTGCATAACTTATAATTTAGCTTTCCTTGGCCCACAATTCGGGTGACCTTGGGTGTCACACAGGGGTCAGCAACCAACCTAGATACTGGTGGACTCCAGCTCTCATCAGCCCTGGAGTCAGCATGGCCGATAGCCATCCAACAACATCTGCAGAGGTTAAAGGTCCCATCCCTGTGAGAATTTTAGCCTCTCCTTAGCCCAGGAAGCAGCAATACCAAATAATTCCCATGAGAAAAGTCATGGCATAATTGAAGGCCTACTGGCAAAGTCCATCAGATGTGTTCTCTCTCTTCGCTGTCTTTTCTGATGGAAATTATTTGGTACTGCTGCCTCCTGTTAAAAAGGCAGTTAGCAGAGGGGGGAAAAGAGGCAGAAAAAATGAGCATTTACTATTCACATATGCACACAAGGCTAAAAAAGGAAACCACACCCTTTTTCATTGAAGAAAAGATAAAATGGTTGACTCACAATATTCTTGCATAAAAATGCAGATACAAAGTACAGTTTCAAACAAAGTTTGTTGTCCATTTCTATAACTCTGGCAGGAAAGAGAGCAAACACGTGTGCTTGCAGCAATGGAGGAAGGTCAGAGAGAGGGAGCAGAAGAAAGAAGGGAAGGAAACCACACTGAGGACCACAGAGATTCTAAGGCTAGCTATGCCCCAAATTCCCATGCATTAATTAACTGCAACACTGCCCCCTTCCTGTAACTTGCAGATGAGCTTGCAATATCCCCAACCTTTTCTCCTTCCCTTCTCCCCTGCAGGTATGATCGTGTACGGGGCATCTCGCCTCTGCTTCTCTTCCCTGCAGCCCTTTGGCGAGCTGCGCAGGGAGGTGGAGATCCACCGCCGCTACGTCTCCCAGTCCGTCCACCTCTTCATCCTCTACTTCTTCAACATCGCGGTCCTCTCCACTTACCTTCCCCAGGAAACCCTCAAACTCATCCCTCTGCTGACGGCGCTCTTCGCCATTTCCCGGTAAGAGACCCCTGCTCCTCTCAAGCTTGCTGCCATGACCCCAGGGCCGAATGCTGAGGCCCTAACTCATGTCAAGATTCAGAGGCCCCATATCATGAAAATAAAAAGAAAAAAAAGGGTATTATGTCATAATAGGAAGGGTAATGTTAGATAGCCTTCTCTGAAGATGAGTATAAAAGCACGAATAAAGTTGATTTGAACTTCTTTTTCATTGGCTCTGTGCTCATTGCCTCCAATACTGTGTTGCCACACTTTCTGTATATAAGGCAACTCTGCTGTAAGTCACACCAGGCTTTCCAACCTATTTAAGCCAAAGCGATTCCAACTATAATGCATCCTAGTTATCTCCAACAAAATTTAGAGGCCCCTCATAACATGAGGCTCTAAACCCTGGCTTACTTAGCTCATTCCTAAATCCAGCACGGCATGACCCGTGTCTTGGAGTAGGAAGGATGTGGCCGTTCTGCTAATGATTCCCACAACCGACACTGGGAGCACCTTCCATAGCAGCCTTCCAGAAGCGAAACCGTTGCAAATCTGGTTACTCTTTTACAAGAAGGCAAGCAGCTCAGACTTAAAGAAAAGTTAATTTACCCAGAGACCTGATTACAAGACAGAAGAAGGATCTGAGCTCGAAAACACAAACACTCTTTTGAACTCAAAGATGGTGCCGGAGGAGGTGCAGCAAGCAAGCTTTCTTAAGAGGTTTCTAACTAAAGAGGTTTAGTTAGAAATCTCTTAAGAAATGACATAAAAATTAAGAGGGACAGGGAGACATCCGTGGGCATATTTGTACCCATGGGCACCACATTAGAGACCCAGGACTAGCGGCTGGATAGGAGGCTGGCTAAAAAGGACGGACGTCTTCACACAGCGCGTCATCGAACTATAGAATTCGCTACCACAAGATGTGTTGATGGCCACCAATTTGGATGGCTTTAAAAGAGGGTTGGATAAATTCCTGGAGGAGAAGGCCATATCCATGGCTACTAGTCCTCATGGCCATGGGCTACCTCCAGTATCAGAGGCAGTAAGCCTGCGTGCACCAGTTGCTGAGGAACATGGGCTGGAGGGTGCTGTTGCACCATGTCCTGCTTGTGGGTTCCTGGTCAACAGCTGGTCGGCCACTGTGTGAATAGAGTGCTGGACTAGATGGACCCTCGGTCTGATCCAGCAGTCTCTTCTTATGAAGACTGAGGGAAGACATGATAGCACTCTTAAAGGACAATGAAGATGGTTGGTGGGAGATTCAGGACAGATCAAAGGAAAGACTTCTTCACACAGTGCATAGTTAAACTATGGAATTCACTATCACCAATTTGGATGGCTTCAAAAGGGGGCTGGATAAATTCCTGAAGGAGAAGACTATCAAGGGCTACTAGTCCTGATGGCTTGGTGCAACTTCCAGTATCAGTGGCAGTAAACCTAGATACACCAGTTGCTGGGGAACATGGGCAAGAGGGTGCTGTCGCACCCGTATCCTGTTTGTGGGTCCCTGGTTGACAGCTGGTCGGCCACTGTGTGAACAGAGTGCTGGACTAGAATCCAGCATCAGGGCTCTTTTATTCTTTTGAAAACCTATCCACCTGTCCATATAGATATATGGCATTGTGGAGAAAAGGTACAATATCATTCATATAAATATGAATCAGTAAATAATGGTAATTCCAAACGGTAATTCCAAACACTGTGCCACAACAAGCAACATCATCTTAAAACATTTGTGTAGTCAGTTTTTCGCTTCTAAACAACAGAACTCCAGGCGGTTAAATATGCAGTTCCCAAGTGTGCGCTGTCCAGGCCCTGGCTAGATTCAGCCCTACTTAGTTTCATGGCTGCAATTCAAATTTGTGGAGAGACCAAGCAAAGAGGGGTTTCTAGTGCTCCACCTCTCTTTCCATGGTGCGGTTTCTCTGGCATTGCCTCCCGCTGTGGATGCTAGTCACAGGCCACTGGTGTTGCTGGCTTAGATATGGGCTTCAAAGCCCATAGCTTGGGGACAGAAAACTTGCTTCGCCAGCAGAAGGCCCCAAGTTCAGATTCTGGTAGTTCCACGTAAAAGGATTTCAGCTAGAAAGTCTGGGACAACCCCATGTCTGTGCACCGAACTGGATGTACTGGGATGTTCATGGTTGACAGCGGGGAGAGCTGTTACCCGGGCAGCAGAAGGTGGCCAGTTCTAGCTCTAGCATGTGGGCTGCACAAAGTGGAGGTTGGTGGGTCCAATGTCAGTGGAACAATGAATCCACTCCAGGTTTCAGTCAGAACTTTAAAGGAGCTCTCCTTTAGAGCTCTGACTGAAAACCTGAGTGGATTCACTGCCCCACCGACTGGAGTCACCAACTTCCACTAGCCAGGGTCAGGTGGCCTTATGGGGAAGATGGATTCAGGCCCCTGGGCTTCCCCACTCCTGTGTTGAAGCCAGGGCCAGGGCTGGGTGTGCTTCATCGCCATATTTTGACTCTCTCCCCAACTTGTCTTTGCTCTTCTTCCCCCCCCCCCCGCCACACTCTCTGCAGACTTCTCTACTGGCTGGCCTACACCATGGGCCGTTCTTTCCGCGGCTTCGGCTTCGGTTTGACCTTCCTGCCGCTGGTCACCATGCTCCTGTTCAACCTCTACAGCATGTTTCTCGTGGACACTGAGAGCCTGTTTGTCACCGCAGGTAACGGGGAGCCACCACTCGAAAAGGAGCGGCGGCTGGAGGCCTCCAAGCCCAGATACTGGGGTTGAGGGCGCTGGAGCACCACTGCGCTTTCCCAGCTGACCGACATGTTGCCGCCAAGGGGAGTCGATCCAGGCCTTGGCCAAAAGGAACAATTATAGGAAGACTCTCAGGCTGCCTCACTGACTGACTTGATGGGTTTTCTCCCCATGAGCCCTGATATTTGGTAAGCCGGGATATTCCGAAGACTAGGACAGTCTGAAAACATTGGCCCACCTCATCTACAAAACCGAGGGCAAATTGTACCGCCATTTTCAAGCTACACCCCACAAGCTGCAAAGCTTAATTTGGGAACACGGGTAGCCAGAGACACCCTGGCTCATCAGTGGTGGATCCGGGTTTTGGAGGAGCCTTGGTAACACCCCCCAATAGGCCCCTCCCTCAGTGAGTCCTTCTTCTCGCTGCCATTGTCACCACCTGCTTTGCTCCTCTTCCTCTTCCAAATCATGACTGGCACTTGCTTGCTTGACAGAGAAGGGCCCAATGAACAAGTAGACCGGGGCATTTGTGGCTCCTCCTCCTCACCACCACCACCACCACCACCACCGTCTGGGCCAGACCGAGACGGGTGAACGAACAGATTGCAATGGGGACAAGGATTGAGCCTCTAGGGTTGTGGGCCCTCAACAGGTGACCGGCCATGCCGACCCTTGGCGCCAGCCCTGCCTCCCACATGCTGCACTGGAGGGGTTGAGCTGCACAGTTGTGCAGCTAAACTTAACACAGTAGGTACTTGGAGAACACCAAGCACCTCCATGAGAATGGGGAGAAGATGTTTTCACATTCAGAAGCTTCCCTGTGGTTTCTTTCCAAAGCACAAAAATGCAGCTCCCTGCAAATAATAGGATTTCTGGCGCGGGGAGAGAGAAGCACTGCTAAATTGACACAATAGGATATCAGGTTCCATGTTTGGGTAGTAGAAGTAATAAAAAATAAATGGAGTGCTCAAGTCTTCTTTTCAAAATACAACAGAGGTCAGCAACCAGCAGCCCAGAAATCAAATCCAGCCCTCAATTGCCACAAAAAGAGGGGTGTTGATAAACAGTAAACATAGCAAAAGAGCATAGCAACCTGGCAGTGTCAGCACATCACCCCCCATCCCTCTACTAAAACATACACCTGATCCTACGTATTTATATAGCACCTTAAAGTGTTGAGGATGCTTCGTAGATGTTCTCCATATAACCCTTGCAACAACTTTGTAGGGTAGGTCACTGATGTTTGTCCCATCCGGGGGGGGGGGGGGGGAAGGCTGAGAGAACAGATCAGTGGCTTCCTACGGTAAATATTTGAACCAGCCGCCTTCTTGGGTCACAGCTCTAGTCTCATAGATGCTGCACAGTATCAGCTTCTACAGCAGCGGTGGGAAATTTTGGGTTGAATTCAAGCTCTTGGGGTAGGCTGACCAGATAAAATCCAGGTCAGGGCTCATGTAACTTTAACAGTTGTAGAGAAAAGGGAATTTCAGCCAGTGCCATTTGTATGCAATTAGTTCCTGGTGAAATTCCCTCTTCATCACAACTGTTAAAGGTGCAGGGGCCCTGCCTTCTTTTGTATATGGTCACTCTAGTATAGTGCATGCACCTTTAACTGTTGTGATGAAGAGGGAATACCACCAGGAACTAATTGCATACAAATGACACTGGCTGAAATTCCCTTTTCTCTACAACTGTTAAAGTTACATGAGCCCTGACCTGGATTTTATCTGGTCACCCTATCTTGGGGGCCACATTATGGTGATGGGGAGGGCCAAAATTACAGGGAAAAAGTTACCAACCTATCTTCGCTTAAAAGCTTCTACTGCCAGTAACAGGGCCTGGGGGGGAGGCATTTCAAAATGGGGAAGAAAATGCCCAACAGCTGGGAAACTAAACAGTCAGTGATTGGGGGGAAAGCCATGGATAAGGAGCGTGACCACCTGTGGAACCCCAAATTGTGACCCAAGGACAGCTGGATTTGAACCCCATGCCTAAGGTCTCCTATTGCTATCCTACAGTGTTCTAGTGTAAAAAAAATGCTAAGAAATGCCGAGTTAGACCCAGAGTTTCCATCAAGGCCTCAGTTGCAAGGAAGCATAATTCTCCCATCTGTCGAGTTGGGTTCTGATCCTGCCAGGTCCAAGTCATCCATCAGGTTCTTTTGTTTATTGAGATGAAACAAGCCACTTGTGCAAAAAGATGACAGTTTGTTGATGGAAAATGGATGCAGAATATACACATGCAAAGAAAGTTGGCACCTCCTTCCAGCTAATCAAGCTCTCATAGCTGGGTCTCTGTCGGGGCCCCCCACAATAGACAGATGCCATCCCTTTGAGCCACAGCAGGTTCTCCAGGCCAGTTGTGCAGTTCTTCCTGAAGCAAGGCCGAAGCATGATGCCCGTGCATCGGATCTTATAGGCTCCTCTGCTCAGGAGCAAACAGGCTGCATCCTTGACCCTCTCAGAAGAAGCAGCGGGGCTCCTTCTCGTGGGTTCCCAAAGCATTTAAACCTTGGAAATTAATTGCCTTTTCTAGTGCTCCATTAGGAGTGAAAACCTCTCAGCTCATCTAGAGATAAGACTCTATGAGAAATGGGTGACATTACTATGAGAGGTCGATCCAGGGAACGAGGCTTGCTCTTGTCAGCTAAAGCCTGCTAAGTCTATTCATTGTGTTGGGCTATACAGGTCTCTCAGCAGCATTTTGGAACCCTGTGAAGTCCATATTTCTGCTCACTAACAAACTCACCACACCCCAACACCCTTATTTTAAAAATATATATAAATAAAATAAAAAAAGCAAGATCGGAGTTTGGGGCACCCAAGCACATAAACGCCCATGTAATTCTTTAAGTTACGTGGACAAGATCAAATACGCCATAAGAAGTTTTGCATCGTTTCACTGCACAGTTCTCCACTGCAAAGCAGAGCCAGCCATCGTTGCGAGAAGGTGTAGCTCTCAGGTCATTTGCGCTCATGCGCACGCTGATGCAAATCCAGAAAGTGGCTCCACCTGGATCCACACTGTGCTGGGGAGGAAAATAACAACCAGGATCTATGTCAGGTCTGACTTTAATAGGAACTGCATCGCCCGTGCGCTAACGGTAGCCGATACATAGGGAAAAGAATGACTTTTAATTTTAAAAGCACTACTTGGAGATTTCTCTCTTGATCTGCAGCCTTCTGGTTCTGTCGCTGAGCGTAGGCACGATTTGAAAGATAAGGTAGTTGTACAGCAAGGCAAAACTTGCTTGTAAGAGAAAGACATGGGCAGAGTAGGGGTGAGAAAGGAGACCAATTCCTAGGTATCTCTGTATTGCACACTACTACGTAGGCACACACACAAAAAGAGCCCCAGGCTATGGAATTAGTTGCCAGGGGTGATGGAGACATGTCAGAGGTTATAAAATATGAACAGTAAGGAGGAAATGGTGGGGGGGGAGCTCTTCCTTTAACTTGACACTAAACCACAATGAAAGTGGGAAAGACCTGGACATGATTATTCAAGCACTAGTTACCTCCAGCTGGACTCAAAGAATCTTAGAATAGTAGATTTGGAAGGGGCCTCTAAGGCCATTGAGTCCAACCCCTGCTCAATGCAGGAATCTACCTTAAAGCATCCCTGACAGATGGTTGTCCAGCTGCCTCTTGAATGCCTCCAATGTGGGAGAGCCCACCACCACCATAGGTCATGGGTTCCATTGTTGTACTGCTCTAACAGTCAGGATGTTTTTCCTGATGTCCAGCCGGAATCTGGCTTCCTGTAACTTGAGCCCATTATTCCGCGTCCTGCACTCTGAGATAATGGAGAAGAGATCCTGGCCCTCCTCCGTGTCACAACCTTTCAAGTCTTTGAAGAGAGCTATCATGTCTCCCCTCTGTCTTCTCTTCTCCAGGCTAAACATGCCCAGTTCCTTCAATCTCTTCTCATAGGGCTTTGTTTCCAGACCCCTGATCATCCTGGTTGCCCTCCTCTGAACACGCTCCAGCTTGTCTGCATCCTTCTTGAAGTGTGGTGCCCAAAACTGGACGCAGTACTCAAGATGACTCCTGCAATGGACAGTTTGGAAACTTCAATTGGTGCAAAACTTGACCATGTTTTGTTCCCTCATCCATTCGTTGACAGCATCAGATTTTTTAAAAAACATGAATCATCCTACTTATGATAATTTGAATTAGTTAATGTGAATTAGCACAAATGCACCTCCCCCCCAAAAAAAGTGGGGAAAAAAACTGATGCAGAATCCGCAGGTTGGATTCCTAGACATCAAAACTCATTTGAATCCATTGAGGATTTCTCCAACATGCCTACCCAGAATTTATTATTATTATTATTATTAATTATTATTATTATTATACATTTATATACCGCCCCATAGTCAAAGCTCTCTGGGCAGTTAACAAAAATCAAAAGATTGAACATTAAAAAGTCAATATACAAAATTTAAAACCGTAAAACATAAAAACTAATGTTTAAAACATTTTAAACTTTAAGCCTGGCCAAAAATTCAGTTAAAAACCTCCACTTAAGCTGTTAAAATGCCTGGGAGTAAAGTTTTTTTTTGTTGTACTAGCAGGGAGCACAATGTCTGACCATACGGCACTCCTTTTGCGCCAGTGGCATTCCACTCTACGATTCATTTCCAGGCCCAATTTGAAGCATGGCCACTCATCTTAAAGGCCTTAACTGTTTCGGGCTCAGCTTACTTCACCTACCCTGCCTTTCCAGACTTCCCAGACTGTTCAGTGGCTTCCCTGCGGATCTAGAACTCCTGTCGCTTCGACATTTGCTTGGCTCCTGCAGTGCAGGCCTTTGACACGGCCTTAAACACTTCGCTGTTTGCCGCTGCCTTTCCTAAAGAGCACTCATAGCTGCGTCTTCTGGCGCAGTTTCTCCACAAAGCAAACTCTGAGGGAAAAGAGCATCCTAAACATATTTTCCGGAAGAAAATGAGCACAAGGCACAGATTGCAAACACAAGTTATCTGTTAAGATACTTCACCTCCGTTAATTGGGCCTTGCGAACAAAACTGCATCACACTGCTGACATGCAGGAACCACACAAAACATTTAGAAAAACATATTTCTTTAATTGGTCCACAAAAGACAAATGGGGACAGGAAATACCTGGAAGCCCCCAACGGAAAGCCTCAGCAAGTGAACGCATCGCTTTAGACTATGTTATAATGCTGTGCGTCAAAAGAGTAAGGTAGCAGCCAGGACCGGTTCCCCCCCAGAAAGGAAAGAAGCCCCCACACCCACCCCCTTTTTTGAATGAGAACTCTGGACTGGTTTCTGCTCTTCGCATGCCTCTCGGGCAACATGGCCAAGAACAGGGCTCAAAACCAAACCCGAAGAGCACAATCCAGTCGCCCTGAGTGGAGTGAGATTCAAGATGGCAGCCGAGGTCCTGGGCAGGTGGGCCCTTGAATGAGCCCACGTAGCTGGCCCAGGGTTCTGCCACCAGCCACACCGTTTTCAGCTCTCCATGCTTTTGGATTTAGTGCTAAAATATTGGGAGTTGGCACCTTTGCCCGAGCTGATCCTCCTCCAGGTGTGTTGGACTACAATTCCCAGCATGCCCCAGCCAGCTATACCTAAATTGAGTGTACCACTGAAAAGCCTATGCTTGCTTAACTTAAATCAACTTGGCTTGATGGCCTAAATTAGACCCGGCTATGCTGGTTGTGGCAGCCAGGGGCTTGCTAACTTTTCAGAGGGTCCAATCCTTCCAGGTCCTGGACTCAGCCTAATCCCTAATCCATCTTCAACCTCAGGACAGCAGCAGGGAGGACAGAGCAGGTGAGCATCCCCTGTGGAACAGGGAAAGGAGAGATATAACCATTAAGTTAACAGTGTGGTGGGTGTACAGGAAGGAGTTAGCTTTTGGAATGGGGGCCACATTCAGGGGGGGGGGAAAGAAAAATGGCATTCATAGCAATATAGAGCACTAAAATGAATGGTTTGACCCCTTTGCCACTCCTTACTGCTCCGGACACATCCCCCCCAAATGTATTTAATCAAATTTAGGGCACCCCAAGACTGCAGTTTGTGGGGGGGGTCCAGGGGACAAAAATGACCCCCAGGACTCCCAAAGCCACCCACCCATTTTAATTGTCAATAGTGCAATTGTCTTTTTGCTTTTTTGGTGGACAGCAATAGCCTGTAAACAACCTAACTAGTGGTTTATCCGTTTTTTAAAAAAACATGCTGCCAACTCCTCCTTTCTTCCGCTTTGGTGCCCCTGAGCTTTTGACAGCTGTATTAACGGGGAGAAATCCCAACGATACAACTTTTAAGAGTGATTCGCAGCGAGAGGAACTTGCTCCGGCTTCTCTCGTCCCTGAAGAGCCCCACGACAGCTAAGCTTCACTTCTTTAAAGACAGAGGAGCCTCAGTCGTGAAAGGAGTTGGCAACTGTAAGAGCGAGGCATTTCAGAGCAGTGCTAAACTAACCCAGCCTCTTGTGTTAATGCCAGACGGTTTTAAAAAGAAAGAAAAAGCCAGAATTATTATTTTTCTTTTGAAGGTGGGAAAGGCGGTTCAAAAAACAGGTTCGAAATTTGGCATCTTTGAGAGGAAAGGGGGAGGGCGGGTGCGTGGATGAGAGACGCCAAGCAGAGGTGCCCACAGATCCGCAAAATGACAGTTCTATTGTGTGCATCACATTTTAAAAACTGAACTTCTGCATGAAGGAACGAGATGGGAAACCATGGCTCTGAAACCCCACTCTGGAAAGCGCCTGGGGGATTCTCAGAAGGTGCATGGAAGGGAAAGGTGAGAAAGATGAGGGAAGTAAACATAGTTTTGCTTCTTCGACATGGAGAATCACAGAAACAGCAGAATCCTGATAGGGCAAAATACATGGCAAACATGACTGTCTATGCCTGCGGTGCAGAATTGCGTTCCACGCATCACGGGCAGCCCTGTTGAGGCCATCGTTGCTCCAGCGCCGCTTCCGCAGTAAGAGGGGCCATTTTGAGAAAGGATCGCTAGAAGCAGCCCAGCCTTTGGACGTGCCACCGCCCCCCCCCTCCTTTCTCCTTGCATCCCAAGGCAAGGAGATTGCCCCTCCCAGCAGCACCACAGAATCTATTAGGAGACCAGAACATACTACAGAGACCTGCCCTTCTCTGTCAGGAACCCGAGTTCGAGAGACATGGAAGCACCCTGCGGGAACTCTAAGCAACCCCCCCCCCCGAAACAGCTGTCTCTGGCATCAACCACAGATCCTTCTGGAGCCAATCTGGACACTGCAGCCAAGGGCTTAGGTTCGGTTGAGCGATGATCAGTTGATGGGTTCATAGTCAGAATACCGGTGAGTCCTCTTGGCAACCACGGCAAGGCTCCCCACAAGCAAGAGCACCACCGGGGTCCCCAGTGCCACAGCCAGGATCCCGATCACTAGAGGAGAGAAGACGTCCTCAGGGGGGTCTCCGAAGCCGATCAATGCAGACCTGGAAGGGAGAAGGGGCAGACAGGGTGGCGGTGAGAAGAGAAACATGGCATTCACTGCTGTTCTTATTCCCCCCTTCCCTAACACTCACCCTAACGCTCCCCCCCCCCGAACCACTGCACCAACTGCCCATGGGGCTTACCTTAGCCATGCATCCTCGATTACAGCTGCCATTTTTTAAAATATATTTTTTATTGAAACAGAAGTAACATCCAAACACATCAAACATAACACAACAATCAAACATGGGATATCCTTGATACACACGATCAGCATCAAATTAAGTTAAATCAGGTGACATAGTGGACTGATTGTAACTATATATTCAAAGCTAGAAGAAAATATATCAAAACGGCTTTCCCCCACCAAACTCTTATCCTAGTAGATTTTTCCAGCGTGCTCCGCGAGTTGCTTATTGCTATTAGCATAATTAATAAATGACTCCCAGATTCCATAGAAATTATCAATATATGTCTCAGATCTATACTGCATAACCTGTTTTGTTAGCTTTTCCATCAATGCCAGAGACCAGAGTTTATTTCTCCATATAGTAAGGGATGCTGATTGTTCTTTGTTCCATGAAGATGCTATTATCATTCTGGCAGCAACAGACATGAAAGTAAGGAGCTTTTATGTGGCAGGTTTTTATTTTTTCCTTCAAAAATGGCTAATAAAGCTAGTTGGGGGGAGAAGTCAATTTTTTGTTGAGTAATCTTCAGCCTTTTTGAAGACATTTATCCAAAACTGGTTTACTGAGGAACAAAGCCACCACTATGAAAGTAGGTGCCAATTTCATCACATCCTCTCCAACAATTTGGGGACGTTGACCCACTAATATGACTCAATTTCACTGGGGTAAGGTACCATCGATACAATAGTTTGATAGAGTTCTCTTTTATTTTGGCAGGAACAGATTTAAATGGGTCACTAGTCCAAATTCTGTTCCAGCTAGAATTATCAATAGGTTTGCCCAAGTCTCTTTCCCAAACTGCTTTGACACCTTCAGAGGATCCATATTTAATATCAATTAGCATATTATATAATTTGGAAACTAATCCTTTAGTGTCTAACTTTGTTTTTGCAATGATAGATTCAAAGTCAGTTAGTGGGCGAACTGCTTCTGCTTTCCCTCGAGGTTTTGCTGTAAAAGAAGAGATCTGATAAATTTGAAACCAATTTGTGTTTGTGTCCTGAAGCATATCTCTGAGTTGTTCACCAGATCTAGGGCACATATCCACAAATAAGTCTTTCAGTCTATACAGACCAGCCTGTTCCCAGCCCTGAAACCTTTCAAATTTATTTGGATCAAAAAATGATGGATGATGAAAGAAAGGAATCATAGGAGAAAGCTCAGGAGCGAGAAACTTGTGCCATCTTTTCCAAGTTTCCATAGCTGCCTGAAGAAATGGGTTGTCTATTGCCTGCAATCGTTTCCATTTGTCTGGTCAGAATGGTAATCCCCTTAGCTCTATTAATTCATTATTGGTTGCCTCCGATCCAATTCATGTGTTTTCAGGTTGGTTGATTAGTACCTGAGCTAACTGTCTGAGATGATATGCATCATAATATGACACCAATCAGGAATGCCCATACCACCTAGTCTGGAATGTTTATAGAGAATCTGTTTTGATAATCTCGCCTTTTTTCTTCTCATGAATAAAATCCATTATGTGCGATTGCCATCTGTTCAGGTATTTCACTTAGAGAGAAATAGGCAAGGTCTGAAATAGATACAAAATTTTGGGCAGAACGGTCATCTTTACAGCAGCAATTTTCCCTAACCATGGAAGTTTTAATTTCCCCCAATTCTTAAAATAACCTAAAACTTGGGCACGTAAAGGTTTAAAGTTTAGCTTTATCACATTTAGTATTGACTTTGGTAAATATATCCCATAATATTTAATATTCTTGGCATTTGTTGGGACACCAGTAATTTTCATGAGCTCTTCTTTAGTTTCTTTAGTTAGATTCAGAGATAATATGTTAGATTTTTTTTTATTGATTTCAGCCCTGACACACTACCATATTCAGTAATGATTTTCAATATTTTCTGTAAGTCTCTTAATGGGTTTGAAAGGGTTAGAGGCTAAATCATCTGCATATAAATTGGTAAGAATCTTTTCCCCCTTAATTTGGATTCCTTCAACTGAGTTATCGTTTCTTATAAGATTGGCCAGTGGGTCTATGGATAAAGCAAATAAAAGAGGTGATAAGGGGCATCCCTGTTTGGTGCCTCGATATATTGAGATAGGTGGTGAATCCAGATCATTTGTTCTGATCAGTGCAGAGCTGGAAGAGTATAAAGATTTCAAAGTGTTTGTGAATTTTGAACCCAACCCCATAGCCTCTCCCAGTTCATGAATGAACCCTCCATTCCAATTTGTCAAACGCCTTTGACGTATCAAGGGAGTCAATGGCACAGGGTCTATTCTTATTATGAGAACAATGAAAAATCACATTTAACAACCTTTGTATGGGGTCAGAGACCTGTCTGCCTTTGATGAACCCAAACTGATCTTTCTTAATATATTTACATGCAGATTCATTTAACCTTGAAGCCAAAATTCCTGTAAACAGTTTATAATCTTGGTTGAGCAATGAAATTGGTCTGTAGTTTTCTACTTCCTCTATGTCTTTGTTTGGTTTAGGCAATAAAATAACCCTGGAGGTTTTCCATGACTCCGGGATGGGCTTGTTGTCCAAGATGTCATTGAATAATTTCAGCAAAAATGGCGTTAGTAAGGGCTCAACGGTCTTATAAAAACCTCCAGTGAAACCATCTGTCCCAGGAGCTTTAGTTTTCTTTAGTTTTTTAATGGCTAAATAAATTTCCTCTTGTGTGATTTCTTTATTTAAAAAGTCTTTATGCTCTAATGAAATTGGAAAAACTGAAGATTTATTTAAGAGTGATTTGATTCCATTTTAGTCCAGATTAACCGAAGCGTATAGTTCATTAAAGTATTTGCTAAATATTTCATTGATTTGAGATGGAATAAAAACTCTTTTGCCATTGGTGTCTCTAACTGAATATATTCTATTTTTGTTTTTTTTCTGATATAACTTGTTAAAAGTTTAGATGATTTGTTGCCAAATTCATAATATTTTTGATCCACGTAATTCAAATTCATTGTAATTTTATATAAATCTAGAGTTTCCAATTCAGTTTTTTTACTTGTCAATTGTTTTAGAATGCGAGGACTACCTGTTTTCTTATGCTGATCTTCCAGAGCTTTAATCTCTGCCTCTATTTTCTTCCTTTGAGCCTCTTTTATTGTTTTGAGAGTGCTCATTTCTTTTATATAATGCCCTCTAATCACTGCCTTTAAGGTGTCCCAAATTGTGTTGTTTGGCATTTCTGGGGTCAAATTCTCTTTTTAAAAAATCTGAGATTTTTTTTGTTTTTTTCACAAATGTCCTGTTTTTGTAAGAGCCATTTACAACCCTAGATCTAGGAAAAACTACAGAGCCCCCACCTTCGTGTAAAATAGCAGCTCAGAGCCCCCACCTTCGTGTAAAATAGCAGCTCAGAGCCCCCACCTTCGTGTAAAATAGCAGCTCTAATGGAGGATGCGCTGCTGAGGTAAGTCCTGTAGGCGGTGGGGCAACAGTTCTAAGGGTGAGCTGGGTAGGAGGGGAGAGAGGGAGGGGGCTGTCATCAATGGACTCCCAGTCCCCCCCGTGGCAGACTGGGAAAGCAGCTCGCCACCTCTTCAAATCAGGCCAAGACGCCCCAAAGTGCTTCGGACCCATCCTGACCTGCTTCGGGGTACAGATCCAGATTCAGGCCGAATCAAATCTACTTCAGCTCAGATTCGGGGGTCAGCCCTGTGGCAGTGCACAGCCCTAGTAAATTGGCCCCCAGACCTCCTGAGGTTGCTGGGCTCTGGTATACAGCAACGGTGTCCCCAACACACACAAAATATCCATTACATTGTGAAGCAGTACCAACCTCTCTGAAATCCCCACACCAGGTCCTGGCTCACTTCTGAACACCACACAAATTCTTCATTCTCACCTTTGAATCTCAGATTCTGACCTGTGGCCTTTGTTCCACCCTGCTCAGCTGTCCAAAACCTCTCGCTTCCTCAGATGCTTCCACCATTTCCCCGGCTGCCCCTTGCACTTAGAACCCCTCCCCAGACACCCGCAGGAACCCAACTCTCAAACTTCTGTCAAACCCTAATTGGTTCGCCCTCCTCAGCTTCCAAAAACTACCCCCCACGACCCTCCTGTCGCTGCATGAGCTCCTACTCTCCTCCCACCCTGAAAAAAGCCAAAACCCGACTTTGCACTGCTCAAGGGAAGCAGTCAGCAACAGACTGTTGACAAAAAAAAAACAGGGCCGGGAGCATTCGCAGAGCTTCCATGAGGTCACCACCGCTCAGCCAACGGCAGAGGTTCGGACGACAGAGATTATTTCCCTCCACCTCTTTGGGCAGGAAAGAAAAGCTAAGCCCTTGAGGCTGCTCCTCACCAGCTCAAGTAGCCCTTTTCCTGGTAGGCCTCATTGTCCTCACTGCCAAAGGAAATGTTGATGGCAGCCACGCCATGGTCTGTCTCCAGCTCCTCCCCAAAGTAGGCGAGGGCTATGCTGCGCCTGGGAACAGTGCGGTTGACCGTTTGCAGAGGGTAATACTGACAGTGGACAGTGTCTTCCCTCTGGGCATGCTTGGAGCTGTACGCCGCCGTCTTCCACTGTAGGAAGCTCAAGCCCACACTCCTGTTGCGGGGCATCGAAATCAGCTGAGCCATCTGCTCCAAGGGGGGGGAGAGAGAAGAGGGAGGGAAAAGGAAGACGGAACAGCTGTCGGATTGGATAAGACAGACAAAGCCAACATGGCAGGGAGGCTGAAGAATCACAGAATAGTACAGTTGGAAGGGGCCTCTAAGGCCATCAAGTCCAACCCCCTACTCAATGCAGGAATCCACTTTAAAGCATCCCTGACAGATGGTTGTCCAGCTGCCTCTTGAAGGCCTCTAGTGTAGGAGAGCCCACCACCTCCCTAGGTCATTGGTTCCGTTGTCGTACTTCTCTAACAGCCAGGACGTTTTTCCTGATATCCGGCTGGAATCTGGCTTCCCGTCGCTTGAGCCCATTATTCCATGTCCTGCACTCTGGGATGATCTAGAAGAGATCCTGGCCCTCCTCTGTGTGACAACCTTTCAAGGACCTGAAGAGTGCTAGCATGTCTCCCCTCAGTCTTCTCAAGGATAAACATGCCCAGTTCTTTCAATCTCTCCTCACAGGGCTTTGTTTCCAGACCCCTGATCATCCTGGTTGCCCTCCTCTGAACATGCTCCAGCCTGTCTGCATTCTTCTTGAAGTGTGGTGCTCAGAACTCGATGCAATACACAAGATGAGGGGAACCAATACCTTGCGCCATTTGGAAGCTATACTTCTATTAATGCATCCTGCAACCACAGTAAAGGTCTGCAACAGGGCCTGCTGAGGGCAGAATGCCTCTGCTCCCCCACTCACCACAGCCTGAGGCCCTCTGCACCATGATCATGAGGTCTGGTAGCTTCAGGACAAAGGAACTTTCTTTACACAAGACCTACGAAACGCATGGAACTCTCTGCCGTGAGACACAGCGGTGTAGCTTAGCTGTCTCTCAAAACGGTTAGAAAACACAAAACTCAGGCACCGGTTGAATACAGGCCAAGAAAACTAATGCTAAAAAGCATCCAACTGCACAGAAAATTGGGAAAAGCAATATTGTAAGAAGGAACGGAAAAAAGAATGGGCAAAGCAAGGCAATATAAAAAATAATTACATACTAAGAAAACCGACCAGGGTTAAAACATAGTGGTTACAAAGGCACAGAAAAAAAAACACATTAGTGGAAAGGAATATAAACACAAGGACCCAACAATGTGTGGATGTTTTTAAGCAAAGACAGAATTACAGGGACTGTTTCAAACCTGCTTTGCAGTAAACAGCTTCTTCAGAAAATCAGGACTACATGAAGTGCGGCTTTTCTTAGTATGGGATTTGTCCGGCAGTATTACATTGTTCTTGATATTGCATAGGTTTGCTTAGCTTCTTTTCTGCCACTTATGACAATATTGCTTTTTCCAATTTTCTGCGCAGTTGGTATGCTTTTCAGCATTTATTTTCTCAGTCTCAAAACGGTTGGACCACGGTGGGGAAACCTCCAGCCTGCAGGCCGTACCTGGCCGGGTGGAGATTCCTCAACCAACCTGCAGGGGGCTGGGCTCCCTCTGGGCTCTAGGAGCTTCTGAACCAGGGGGTGGGGCTTTGGGAGGAGGCGGGGAGAGAATCCTATTATCTCCAACTGGTGATAGTAGATAACAAGGAGGTCGCCCTGTGGGCCATAGCCCCTCCCAAGTGGCAAGTGGCATGCAGGGGAACCCCCTCATTATTTCCTAACTGCAAATCCATTTAATGTAACTCCAGGCTGGATTAGGCCCCAGGTTTAAGACACTTTTAGAGCAGTGTAGGAAAACTTTGGCCCCTCCAGAGGTTGTCGAATTAAAGTTCCCATCCTGCCTGCCAGCATGCTGGCTGGGAATTATGGGGGTTGTAGTCCAAACACATCTGGAAGGTGCCAGTTTGGGCAAGGACTAAACACGGTAGCCACCATCCCAGCCCAGACCGTTACCTCGAATATCGTCGGCGTATACTCGTCGTCGATGGAGCGGACGGAGCGCAGCGCCTTTCGCCTACCTCTCTCTTCCACCATGACCAGCTCCAGGGCGAAGCGAGAGTGGTTGCCCCGGGGAACCACCCTGTTCATGACGAACTCGACCTTGGAGCTGTTGGCCGTGTGCAGGAGGCGCGGGAGCGGGGCGTCACGGCTGGTCTCGTTGTAAGCCGTCACCTGAAGAGCAGTGACAGGAAGCGGAAGAGGAGTGGTCAGGCAAGGATTTTGCATGCTGTGGGTGCGCCAGGGCCCGCTCAGTGGATGCAAGACACGGGGTGACACGTACATTGAAAGCTCAAGCCACCACGCCCTTTCCATGCCTCGGTTTCCTGCCCCAATTCACTTGAAATAATCTTTAAATAGATTAAAGGTAGCATCTCCAACACCATGCCCATGAGCCAGCAAACACCACACTTGCAGCACACCAGACTCTCTTCGTAAAGTATATATATGCCATGTGTTGTTTGTTGAACCCAGGACATTTTCCACAGGGTTGCTCGTTAATCACCCTGAACAACCCAACAACAAACCATGGATTCTCAAGGCGGCTTGTTTGAGAAATATAAGCCACACTGCCTGGTTAACAAGCCACCCTGCGGGAAATATCCTGGGTTCAGACAACGTGCTAACCCACAGTACCCTCTTTTACCTGAAGGGATATGCTTCCATTCCAGAAAGCTCTACCAGGATCTGAGCTGACCCCCTGAAATGTAGCTGTCAGGGTGGTCTCGTTCAGCCGGCCATCGAGGCTGTCCCAGGTGAAGTCGGCCAAATCGTAGGTGGAGTAGAAGTCGCCCGCGTCCACCTTGGAAAGATCCGACGACTTGGTACCGTTGTACTCATACACCTAGAAATGTCAAAGTTAGGAAACTATGCCAGCCGATATTTCAACATGGATCTCAGTCTCAGTCTCTTCTACATTTCCATTACTAACATAAGAACATCAGAAGAGCCCTGATGCTGGATCAGACCAAGGGTCCATCTAGTCCCGAACTCTGCCCACACAGTGGCCAACCAGTTGTCGACCAGGGACCCACAAGTTGGACATGGGTGCAACAGCAGCCTCCCACCCATGTTCCCTAGCAACTGGTTTATATAGGCTTACTACCTCTGATAGTGGAGGTAGCACAGAGCCATCAGGACAAGTAGCCATGAATAGCCTTCTCCAGGAATTTATCCACCTCTCTTTTAAAGCCATCCAAATTGGTGGCCATCAGTACATCTTGCGGTAGTGAATTCCATAGTTTGACTCTGCGCTGTGTGAAGAAGTCCTTCCTTTGACCTGCCCTGAATCTCCCACCATTCAGCTTCAGGTGATGACCCCACTGGGTTCTAGTATTATGGGAGAGGGAGAAAGATGCCTCCCTTTTCACTCTGTCCACACCACTTAATTGTGTTCACTCTTTATCACATCCCCGCTTACCCACTTGTTTTCTAAACCAAAGAGCTCCAAACTATGCAACTCTTCACAGGGGAGAAGCTCCAGCCCTTTGGTCGTTTTGGCGGCCCTGATCACAAAAAATATCAGGGCAGGCAAATTTCCATTAGGGAAAAAAGGGCTTTTATCCTCACAACAAGCCTGCGAGGCAGGTCAACATGGCACAGAGAGCTTTGGGGTGATGTGGGATTTGGCCCTGGGTCTCTCTGGGTTTTAGTCCAACACTCTGTCTACACCACTCACAGCCTCTCCAGATCAGAGGTGGAGGCTTTGGTCCCAGCTTCTTCTTTTTTTATGTATTTATTTGACTCCATATTCTACAGCCTCCCATCAGTGAGAAGGGCAGAAATTTTTTTCCAGCGCTTAATATTTCCGCTGGAAAAAAACCCACATTTCTTAAGTTCATTAGTAGCCATAAATGGATGCCAACTGCAAAGACACGACAAGCAATTTCAAAGTTGGTCATTCATGTTTTTCAGGTGATTCAATATTCCAATATAAAATTCTTCCTAATGTAACGTTTAAATCATATTAAGTATGTTTTAACCATTTTCCTCAAATGTTACAGATCAAATATACCTGGTGGGTTAAAAATTAACCTGGGGTACTTTTTTTTACAGCTAAGTTTACTAAAAACCAGGTACAATAAACTTGTTAAACTAGATTGCTCTGTGCAGCAGGACAGTGTCCAGACATTCCGGGCCTACAACTCCCACAATCCCTTACTACTGGGTCTGCAGGGTAAGGGCGGATGGGAACTGTAGGCCAAAAGATCTGGGGGACCAGAAATTGCCCACACCAGAAAAAAATATGGTGGAAATTTCCCTATACGAATTAAGGCAATTTCCCAGGAAATGTTCCAATTCAATGTTTTCCGGAAAACCCACGTCACTACTTAGGAATACACCTTGGCAAAGATGATGGCCGTGGAATACAAGATGCTGGAGGCTGGCTTGACCCAGATGGCTTCAGAGGGGGAGGAGGAGAGGAGCGCAGTCCAGTCGACGTGGAGGGTGCTGTTCCCACTCTTGGTGTAAACTACTAGCACAGTGGGCACCCCAATGGTGCTCCAGACATAATGGATGGTGTCAGTGAGACCCGCAGCCCGGATGTGCAGGAGGTTGACGGCAGAACTGTTCAAGCCAGGGTTGTACTCCAGAGAGACCTGGGAAAGCACATACGTGCGAGCAGTTAATCCAGTGCCACAAACGCGTGGCAAAGTTCTTGCTCAGCATGGCACAATCAGAGGCATACACAAAAGCTCCTAACAAGGCACTATCTAACCTGGAGATCCTTACCTAGGAAAAAATGTGCCCTAGCAGGTGAAGCGCATACTAATTTAATTTAGAATTTCATTTGCAAGGGTCACGGGTTAAGATCCCCATAACTCTTGCCTCTCCTCTTGTCGGAATGTGGACTGGAAGCTTCTTGGAGCATAGACTTGCTTTTTGGGTTCATACAGAGGACCATATAGATGATCTATATGGTATCTATATGGTCTACAGAGGACCATATAGACTAGGGATGTGTATTGTATTGTTAAAATGTACGATAACGATACGATAAGGTCATTATCGTGCATGTGTTTAACGATAACAATATGATAGAAAAACCTACGATAATCATCGGAGACGATAATTTTTAGGCAATTTTATCGTTTTATCAGACTGCCATATAAATATACCTATAACTTCTGTATTTTAGAAGTTAGAGGCTTGAAACTTGGTCACAGTGCTTTTGGGGTATACTTAAGTATGTGTATGAAATTTGAGATCGATCCCTCCAACCCCCAATTTTATATGATTTTTTTAAAGATCGTTTCTGTTCTGACAGATCAGAATGATAGCACGCCATGTGCATTCATTCAGACCTGTCAGAACGGAAACGATCTTTAAAAAATTCATATAAAATTGAGGGTTGGAGGGATCGATCTCATATTTCATGCACATACTTAGGCATACCCTATAAGCACTGTGACCAAGTTTCAAGCCTCTAACTTAAAATACAGAAGTTATAGGCATTTTTACCTTTAAAAACAGAGCTGCAAAAAAAAACATTTTTTCACGATAATTATCGTGAAGACAATACAGTTCACTTATGATATGAATGAAGACGATAATTTTTTTGGTCCGAAATGACGATAATGATAAATGACGATATTTTTTGGTGTGCACACCCCTAATATAGACACCAAGGGTCCCCCAATGTCCTCAGGCTGCTGGGCACAATAGAAATTGTGATAGAAAGTTGTGGGCGCTCTCGTAAAAATGGCTGCCGAGGGGGAGGGGCCAGTCACAAGACACAAGACACCCATTTCCCAGAAGGCAAAGTGGTGAAGCTCAAAGACAAGTAACACATCCCAGAAGCTAAATTTAAGGCAGAATGTGAGCTTCAAATTACAAGGCCACTGATTGGAACGCACAAAGTTCTGCATTCAGATGTCACACTAAGCAACAGAGCATCCCTGGGTTGTTTACTCCTGCTGCAAGCAGCAGCTGTCAAGCCTAGCTTGTTCATGATAACCCAGGTTTTTTTAAAAAAACACATACACACACACCGTTGCAAAGAAGAACAGCGAGAGCGGAAAAGAAGTTACGCCAGCAAAATGTCAAAATGCAAGTTATATGCCTTGTTTAGTTCAGTCACAAAAATGCTGTAGATCGGGGCCAAAAATCTGGAGGGCTTTAAGTTCCACCATCCCTCACCACTGGCTATGCTGGTTGGGGCTGATGGGCATTATGGTCATTAAGCTGTTTTGGCCTACAAGCTGCTCATGCCTGTTGTAGATGGAGAAAGTATATGATTCATACCCCCAGCACTGCAGGGAGCAGGAAGATATGATCAAATCGCCATTTGTACTTCCTGTTCCGAACAAAAGAGAACTGAAATACTGCAGAGCTGAAAACTTTCTCCTTCCATTAAACAGAACTTTGCAAGCACAGGCAACTTGTGGTGGTTGTTTTTTTTAATTAAAAAGAATCTAACCTCCTTTGGAGATAAGAACTCAAGTTAGTTTCTTTTAAATTAAAAAAGAAGTTGCAAAGCAAACAGGAGAGAGAAGCAACCAAAAATTTTGATTATCCTAAAGCCTTATAGGGAAGGAATTCATTTGATTCCTTCCTGGCTTTGCAGCTCAATCACAAAGTCTCATAAGGAAGAAAGATGAAAAATAAGCAAACAAACGGAGGGAAAAAAGCTACAGACACAACCTGACTCCTGATCTGGCCACACCCTGGGGAATTCCAGGGTTCAGATAGATATTTTTCATAGGCAGGGATTACAGTTCAAAAGTCAGGTCCCTGCTGCTGCTCTGTCTCAGACTCAAGATTTGAAAGAGGGCACTGGAATTGTCTCCGAATATTTTAGGACACTTCTAGAGGGCACCAGGCTGGGGAAGAGGGTTTTAGGACATCTGCGCGTCCTATCCTGAGAGCCAAAAGTAGAGGCTGAGGCTGGCAGCTCCAAGGTCAGTGGTGCTGTGAATCCGCTCTGGGTTTCAGTTCAAACTCTAAAAGCTCTGCACCTTGGAGAGCTCCTTTAGAGTTCTGACTTGTTCAAACTGAAACTCAGAAAGGATTCACTGCCCCACTGACCTCGGAGCCAGCAGCCTCCACTGAAGGTGGGCATAACTGCAGAACCCAGTTTTCAAAAGGAGGGTTCAAACAACCAAGAACGCACAGGCTTCAAACATTTCAAAGTCTGGGCCCAATTTTGAATCTCTGCCTCCAAATCCCCTTTTAAGAAACATGTATATTCATTTTTTTATTATGTTTTTATCTCACTCTTCCTTTGAGGTACCTTGGGTGGGGTGGGGTACACATGATCTGCACTTCCATTCTATCCTCACAACGACCTGACGAGGTAGACTATGCCAAAAGTTCTGGGGTACAGTTTTAGCGGCTCAAGCATCAGACCAGGGCTAGGGAGACCCAGGTTCAAATTCCACGCTCAGCTGTAAAGCTGGCTGGGTAATCTTGGGCCAGTCACTCTTCCTCCGCCTAGCCTACCTCACAGGGTTGAAGGGAGGATGCAACAGAGAAGAAACCATATCAGCCTGAGGTGCTTGGAGGAAGGAGAGTTAAAACACACACCATCAAGGTTCCAGGGCTGAGCAGGAATTTGAACTCCTGACAACGTAACAGAGAAGATCCGAAGTGGGGGCGGAAGGTTTTGAAAGGTCTGAGGCAGATATTTATGTCTCCCCCCTCCCCCCCGACCAAGTCAAACACTCCACATCCTAAAATTTCCCCCTTCTCTCTCTCTCTCACTCTCTGTTCCCAGCCGCCACTCTTTCCTTTCCTACAACAAGCTGAAAAAAGAAAAACACAGCGAGAGCAAAAACGGTAGCTTAACATCACTATTGCTTAGCTAAGACAACCCCTTTTCAGTCAGGCTGCAATCTACCAGGTGAAGAGCAATGGAGTAAGCAGGGATGGGGGGGAGAGACACCACTTCCGGTCAAAAACAGCCAAAAAATACCGGCATCTCTTCGCTTCAAGCGCTTCTTACTGCCAGTAAACAAGCCTTAGGAGAGGGATTTCGCCCGTTTAGAATGGGGGAATTCATTGGTGCGTGAGGGAATTTCTTTCTCTACCGCTTCCAACCCCCCTTGAACCCCTCTAGGGCTTAGAAAGAGTGGCCTTGAGCATACGCAGAGTTTCTCCACTGCTTCTAACCTCCCTTGAACCCCTGTAGGGCTCAGAGAGAGAAAGAGAGAGAGACCCAGAACATGCACAGAGAGCATTTCTTTCTCCCCCGCTTCCACCCCCCTTGTACCCCTCTAGGGCTCGGAGACCACACTTCCAGGCAAGCATTAGAACACCCCCTACACACACGCACACACAGCTGCCTTCAAAAACAATCTAGCAATAGGTTAAACCCAGCAATCCACAAAACACAACCCCCTCCCACAAAAAAAAAGATCCCTTCCCTGGATCCTTCTTCCAGGTCTCTGCCCCGCGCCCCCCATCCCGACCTACCTTCCTCCTGTAGCCCCCCGGATCGCCCGCGCAGCCGCCCCCCAGCGCCAGGAGAGCCAGGTAAACCCAGCTTCCCGCAACCGGCATGTTGCGTCCAAACGACCCTGTTGCAACGCCTACTCTGGCCACGTGATCCGGCAGCTGATCGTTCCGGTTTTTTCTTGAAGGGCGGCGGCGGCGAGGGTGGGGTGGAAGGAGACTCTTAAAGGGGCCGCTATATGGAAAAAGACTGGCGTGGAGGGTCCGAATGGATTCCATGGCAACTCTCCAAGAGGCTGGAAAGAAAGAACAGCGACTCAGGCAGCTTCCAGAGAGGGCAACCCGTATCCGTGTTGACAGCAAACGGTGCCACTGTGCATGCACAAAGCGCCTGTACAAAAATTGGTGGATTTTTTTTCCCTTCCATCCATCTTTTCGGCCCCCTCGGCAAGACAGGTCGGCAGAAAATCAACCCCCACACAGCACATACGTAGTTGAACAATGGAATTCACTTCCACAAGATGTACTGACGGGCACTAATTTGGATGACTTAAAAAGGGGGGGGGGAATTCCTGGAGGAGAAGACTATTTCAATGGCTACTAGTCGCCATGGCTATATGCTGCCTCCTGTATCAGAGGCAGTAGGCCTATGTAATCTCAGTTCTGGATTTAGGAACAAGCCAAGTAAGCCATACCTTAGGGCCTCCTATTATGAGGGGCCTCTAAATTTTGTTGGAGATTACCAAGATGCATTATAGTTGAAATTGCTTTGTCTTAAATATGTCTAGTGTGATTTACAGCAGAGTTGCCTTATGTAGAGAAAGCGTGGTAACACAGTATTGGAGCATTGGAGGCAGTAAGTCTGATTCAGCATGGCTCTTCTTATGTTCTTATGTCCCAGCATGAAAACACTTGCATGCAGTGGGCCAGCTAAATAATTTTGGACCCTGAACTTCATGTTTTTTGGGGGGCGGAAGTTTAGATGGTCCCATGTCTACCTTCAGTAGTGAGGCTCCCTTTTCTCTTCCATGCTTTCCATCTGCTTCTACGTTCCTGTTATGTTCAAACAACCACAACCCATTTGGCCTGGTTGAAAAGTAAATCCTCTGAGCATGCGTAGGTTTGCATTTGAAGATCATTTCATCAGGGCACCAACATAGCTCCAGGCATAAATTGGGGCCTGCTTTTGATGCTGTCATCAGCTGCTGCTCTCTGGCTTGTCATTTTTATTATTCTGGTGTTTAATGACCAGCAGCCATTCCATCAGGCTGTAGGGAGGAAATGAGAGGGGGAAAGACCAAGATCCCACCCCCAGGGCTGAGATGCAGGGATTGTGAGGGGGGGGAGGACTACCTGTTGAATTTCTGCTCGCCAGCAAGTGGAGAGAAGGAGGCCAGCTGGGTGCCCTTTAGATGTGTTGGAATACAACTCCCAGCTACCACTGGCTGTGCTGGCTGGGAATGAGGGGAGAGTAGTCCAACCCAACTGGACAGCACTAGATAGAACCCGGCACCCTGCAGGTGTTCCTGTCCTCATGCAGGTAAAGCAGATCAGAATGGAGCCGATGGTTTGGAGGGTGATTTTTATTCAAAAGCTTCAAAGCAAAGTTTGCACAGAGAACTACAAAGCGGTTGTACTTATAATAAAAAGTTGGGCATCGGGGCTTGCAATCCTGCCTGTGCACACTTACCTGGGAGCAAGATCCTGAATGAAGTGGCACTTGCTTCTGAACAGGCATGTGTAGGGCTGCATCTTCCACCACCACCTGCAAACTTACCCCCCCCCCCCTTCTGCCTCTCAGCAATGCTCATCTGCCAAATCCTGGAGAGCCACTTGCCAGGCAGTGCAGGAACACTAAGCTAGAGAGAGCGATGGTCTGACTCAGAATAAGCAGCTTCCTATGTCCTTTTTTTAAACCAGCCCTTGGCACAGAAAACTTGAAAGGTTGTCACACAGAGGAGGACCAGGATCTCTTCTCAATCATCCCAGCGTGCAGGACACAGAATAACGGGCTCAAGTTACAGGAAGCCAGATTCCGGCTGGACATCAGGAAAAAAATCCTGACTGTTAAAGCAGTACGACAATGGAACCCATGACCTAGGGAGGTGGTGGGCTCTCCCACATTAGAGGCCTTCAAGAGGCAGCTGGACAGCCATCTGTCAGGGATGCTTTAAAGTGGACTCGATGGCCTTAGAGGCCCCTTCCAATTCTACTGTTCTATGATTCTATGAACCATGAGGACTAGAATTTTATTTTCTTTTTAGGGAAAGGGCCATAGAGCTCAGCGGAAGGGCACCCGTTTTGCAGGTAAAACGTTCAGATCTCAATTGCTGACATCTTCCTAGACAATTGTGAAAGACCCTGATCTAAGACCCCAAGGAAAGTCACTGCCTGTCAGTATATAGACCAGGGACGTTGTTAGTTTCTAAAAAGATCAAGGGTACAGGCCCATAACATAAATTTGCTTATATAAAAGTCCAAGTTGAACTGGGGTGTATCAGTGCACACCTCCAGCAAATATATGTGTATATAATGCAGATACAGATTAGAGGTCTACATTTCCCACCCTCTTCAACTCAGACCCTGATTCAGTAGTTTGGAAAATATCCAGCTTCTGCTTGTGTCTGTTTGGAGTCAGTCACTTCAGCTCAGTACCAAACCTGAGTCAAGGTTTGGAAAACCAAGGCTTTGTGCTTCCTGCTGACTATAATGGAAATAAAAACAAACAAACACTTTTTTCTCTTGGTCAGAATTAGATAATTTCAGGCAGAGGAGCCCTTTAAAAAGTAGATAACCTGTGCCCAATGTCTCAAAAATAGGTGCAGAGAGCTCCGGCTATTGGGTGGTATAAAAATGCAATAAATAAATAAAATAAATAATTGTACCGTACCTTTTTATTTTGATTTTCTTTTATAGGGAACTGCCAATAATTTTTTTGTTCCTTGGAAGAACTGGATGAAAATTTCATGATTCGTCGCCCCATCAGAGGGGATCATGCCTGCCAAATGGCAGGATGATAGCCACAGGGGCTTGTGTGCAAGAGTAGCCTTGACATTTTTGAGTCCAAAGGAGGACCTATGTTCCCTGTGGAGCATATGTTTGGAAAGTACAGTCAGCTTAAGGTCGTCCCTAAGTAAGAAACCAACAGTTTCAGGATAGGTGCAGCAGGTCATGTGAAAAGGAAGCTCTCCAATTTGGGGGAGGTCGTGATTTTCTCTCCCTTAACCCCCCCCCCAACCCTGCCCAAGGTTTTGGGGTAAATTTAGATGAAAATGCACACATCCCCAGGAAAGAAACCTACAAAGATTCAAACGAATTAGGAGCAGGGGTTAGAGAATGCTTGAAATCTAGTTTAAGCCTGCTTCATGGTTAAGTGTGCTGATTTCTACAGCATTTGGGGATCCATCCTGTGGTACTTGACTATTATTCCTATTTTTCTTTGGGAGAAGGAAGTGGGTGGACATACAGAGCAGCCACTTAGTAAGCTCAAGGCTGAGCTGGGATTTGCCTTCAACACTCACATTCTGGATTCCTTCACAGCAGGGCTACAACCAGAGTTTTTGAGTTACAACAGCATGCAGCGTGGCTATCATGTCTATCTAGAAAACAGCATGTATCTATTCTTGCATGACCATACGTGCCATTCATTATGTGAAGGGAAATGCTGCATCGGCTCACTCCAGACTGTACACATTTACAGATGTTTTAATAATGACGAACACCACTGCTCATTGTACAATAGAGTACAAGTGTATCTATATTCTTAGTTACTTTGAGTTCCCTTAGTGAAAGAAAAACAGGATAGAAATTTCAAAGAATAAAAACGTGCAATTGATTGAAAGCACATACTAACAGCTGAGATGGACTGCAGCCCTCTGCTGAGAGTGCACACTCTACAGCAAGCCTGGATTTGCTGATATGCAATGTCCAAAACATACAGTGACTGGATTTGAGACCACACCAAAGAGCAGCTTTCCACAAGAGGGGAAAAATCGACCCCCACAAAAATCTATGAATGTGAAGTGACGTTTTTATTAGTAAAGCCACAAAGAAGCTACAGTATACACTTAAATAAAGCGTCAGTGTCTCCTTAACAGAACGGGGAGCTGACGCATTGTCGGCCCTTTCTTTCACCCACTTCCCTGCCGACTCAAACAAATCACCTGAACCCAGGGCAGAGAAGAAAAGCAGCAGTCGAAGTTTCATGCCGATGGTTTCCATCTCCAGCAATCAAAGGGGCATGGTTTTCCCAACCACAGGAAGTTACTCTTGGGCTGCAGCTGGGGCGCCAGGCTGCTTGCTTTGATCATCTCCTTTCTTCTTATGGCCTGAAACAATGTCGTCAATACGCAGCAGGAGGACGGCGGTCTGGTGTGAAGAAAAAGGTTTTAGTCAGCAACAAAAGGATAACAGGAGAGGCAGAATTCCCACCCAAAACTCCTGTGGTTTGCAAGACGTTGTTAAATTGCTGCCAAATGGTCTTCAAGACGCTGAGCTAGAAATGCAGGTTGCTTACCTGTAACCGTAGTTCTTCGAGTGGTCATCTGTGCAGTCACACATATGGGCTCGCGCAGGCGCCGAGCCCCGTTCGGGAAACTTCTATAGCTAGCTTAGAGATTCTGGTGGGAACCCCTCCCCCCACCATCCTACTGCGCATGCTCGGGATTCCCGCCTACCTCAGTTCCCTGAGACTGCTAGGCCTCGTGACCAAGGCAGATGAAAAGAGCATACCCAGAAACCAGTTGGCCCTCACAACAGCATGGCCAAGAGGGGATGGTGGGTGGGTTGTGTGACTGCACAGATGACCACTCGAAGAACTACGGTTACAGGTAAGCAACCTGCATTTCTTCTTCGTGGTCTCTGTGCATCACACATATGGGCGAATAACAAGCAGGACTTACCGGAGGCGGGTCAGCCAGCTGTTGGGTGCAAGGTCATTGACATATGGCAGAGAGGACGGCTCTACCGAAGGAGGTGTCCTGCACGGCCCTGACATCCAGGCGGTAATGCTTAATGAAAGTAGAAGCATTCAACCACGTGGCAGCTTTACAGAGATCGGGAATCGTAACACCACAAAGAAAGGCCGTAGAGGTTGCTTGTCCCCTCGTAGAGTGGGCCGAGAAACCGGCAGGAGGTGTCTTGTGAAGGATTTGGTAGGCGAGGACAATGGTTTCCACGATCCAATGTGAAAGACGCTGGGAGGATACTGCCATACCTTTGGACTTTCCCCCATAGCAAATGAAAAGTTGACACGATTTGCGGTAACATTCAGTCCTGGATTTGTAAAAGGCCAATGAGCGTCGAACGTCCAAAGTATGCAGTGTAGAACTGAGTGGATCTGCGGGGGTGTTGAAGAGTGTAGGAAAGACAATATCTTGGGAGATATGAAACGTTGAGTTAACTTTGGGGACAAACGTGAGCCCAGGGCGCAGTACCACCTTGCCTGGGAAAAACTGTGTGTGAGGCGGGTCAATCAACAGGGCTGCAAGTTCTGAAGCACGTCATGCCGACGTAATTGCCACCAGAAAAACAGTCTTGAGGGTTAGTAAACGTAAGTGAACCGTTGCTAAAGGCTCAAACGGCTTAGCAGTTAGAGCTGTGAGAACTACAGATAAACTCCACCGAGGCACCAACGGGCGGATTGTTGGAAACATGTTCCGTAAACCTTTGAGAAAGGTTTTGGATGAAGGGTGAGTAAAAACAGAGAACCCATTGATTGGTTTATGATTTACTGAAATGGCGGCTAAGTAGACCCGGATAGAGGAGGGCTTCAATCCCGCCAAGTGGAGAGAGTGAAGAAATTGTATTACGTCTACTATTGGTCCAGCGTGGCAGTCAAAGTTATTTGCCATTGCAAAGTTCTGAAAACGAGTCCACTTAACAGCATACAATGCTCTAGTGGTAGGTTTCTGAGCCGCTTCAAAAATGGCCCGTATAGCGGGGCTGATTACTAAGTCTTGCCATCGGGAAGAATCCTCCAGGCCTTTAGTCTCAATGAGTCGAGGTTCGGATGTAGGATCTTGCCCCCGTTCCTGGAGAGTAGGTCTGGCGTGTTGGGGAGGTGCCAAGTTAGGTGCCGAGCCAGTTGAAGAAGAGGGGTGAACCAAGGTTGACGGGGCCACCAAGGGGCTATTAGGATAGCGTTTGTCCAGTGACGCCGACAGCAACTCCTGTTGTTCTAAAGGAATGGTGTCCATCATATCAATGTCAGATGAGTAGTCGTCCAGTACCATTTCCATCGGTACCGGGGGTGGCATCGATGGTACCGGAGGCAGAGAGGAAGACCTGGCCGCCAGCGTTGAAGGGCACTGTCTTCCTTGTGGCTCAGATACCACCGACGCCGGAGAGATGGAGAGAGTGACCGACGGTCTCCTAGCCTGGGTAGGCGTCAGTGCCGGTGCCGGTGGCGACATGATGTCGGGCTCTACTTGTTGCACACTGGAAACCGAGAATGTCGGTATCGAGGATCCCGACGTCGATGGACCATGACGTTTGCCGGTAGCTGTAGTTTTCGATGTCGAAGATGTCGTTTTTGACTTTTTCTCCTTGCCTCTGGGCGGTAGCAAAGTAGGCGGCTTCAGAGTCGAAGAAGGTGCCTTCGATCCCGACGCCGGTATCGAGGTCGATGGTGTCGATGTCGACGATTTTTTGGGTTTGCTGGTCGAGCTGAGAGATTTTGCAGTTTTGTCTCGGCTCTTAGTCTTTTGTTTCTTAGGTTCTCTTGTAGGAGAGGAAGATGTCAAGGTTGGCTGACTACTGAGGCCAGACTCCTGAACCGCAACCCTTAACGTGGGTGAGCCAGGGGATGCTGGGTCCGAGCGATTTGAAGGCGAAGGCCTACGCTCCCCAGAAAAACCCTCCATCGTCGAGCGAGGTCTGTCCACCGCCGAGAGGGCCTTGCTCCACAAAATGCTGCACAAGCGATCGGCACGGTTGCGACGAGTTTGGCGGGAAAAACTCATACAATGCGAACATGAATCAACTAAATGCGTTTCCCCAAGGCACAAAAGACAAAGAGAGTGTCCATCGGTCAAGGTTAATTTAGCTCGACACTTCGAGCAATGCTTAAAGAGCACAGATTGCGCCATAAGAATAGAAAGAACAACTACCTAAACTATCACTATTTTTTTAATTTTTTTTTGAAGAACAATAAACAGTATTAAACAATCTACAACTAGAAAAAAATACTAAGCTAACTATCTTTATTCTTTTTCTTTTTCTCCACAGATACAATACAGTTTGAAGAGCGAAGTCTCCCGCGAGGCGTTCAGCGAAGCGGTCGAAGAAGAACTGAGGTAGGCAGGAACCCCGAGCATGCGCAGTAGGATGGTGGGGGGAGGGGTTCCCACCAGAATCTCTAAGCTAGCTATAGAAGTTTCCCGAACAGGGCTCGGCGCCGGCGCGAGCCCATATGTGTGATGCACAGAGACCACGAAGAAGAACTTTACTTGGTGACAATGCTGGCACCAAAGATTTCTTCACAGCTAAAATTTTATCCAGCTGGCCAATTCCAACTTGCATGATGCTAAACTTCCTCCTTGATATAGCCAATACCAGTATATAATTGCATTTTCATAAGTGGATTTTTTTTCTATTTCACCAGTATAACATTGTAGCATCCTCCACAGAAGTGAGGGAGGAAAGAGGTGAGCAGGAACACAACTAAAGCATAATGCAACCAAGAGAGTGAAACTTCCAGGTTGTGTCACCTCTTCAGCCTCACCAAAAAACTAAGGCCAAAATAAAGCCTTGGGGAAGTTAGATCCGAAGTTATGGAGCAGACACTATAAATTCCGTCAATGCCCACGTAGGAACATGGCGTGCAGTAGCAGAATGCAGAAGGAAGTGTTTCTTCCAGAACTTTAGGCTCATGGAAATGTCACTCCCGGTTAACAAGGGGTCACCTAAAGCCTTCCTTCCTGTCACCCTGAGGCCCAGAGTTGGGCTCCGACAGAGTCCTGCTTGCAGTTTCTTCCTTACCTCTACAGCTGTCTTGTAGGTCTGCAATTTGACAGACAAAGGCTCCCATATACCCAGCTCCTTCATGTCTGCCAAGGCTCCAGTCTCCCCATTTACTCCCCAGGTCTGGCTGCCTTCCTGGGTGTGTTTTGCCTGTAAACAACCATTGCAAGAAGTGTCACAGCACCAAAACGTCCGTTTTCCACTGCTGACCCAACCCAATAATCCAACTGCTTCCCCAGCCCCCAAATACCCTGCCTCTGAAAAAATAAACAATTCCAGATGCTATGAAGCAACCAACCTGGGACCAGGAGACACGAGAGAGCGCCTTCTCCCCATCAAACAGCCAGGTCACTGAGGTCATCTGAGGACATACTCCTGGTGGTCCCACATGGACCTCTGGCCCAATTGGTGGCCACCAGGAGAAGCGCCTTCAGTGTGGTGGCCCCCTTCCTATGGAATTCCTTGCCCCTGGAGGACAAACAGGTGCCAACCATGTATCCCTTCCGGCACCTCCTGAAAACATTCCAGGAAGCTTTCCCTGAATGACCATTTGCCCGTTTTATTTGCACTTTATTTAAAATTGTATTTTTAATGTGCTTTTGTTGTGCTTTTATTCTTTTTTATATTTGTTCAACACGCCGACATTTTTGAATGGGGAGCAGTATATAAATATTGTAAATAAATAAAATGGGGCAATTCTTGAAGGATCCCATTCACTTGTTTGCAGCTCACTCCTAGCTTTCTTGCTAAGATCTGAGATTCAATCCAATGACTACAACTTTGGGAAGACTTCCGGGGACCAGGGCTCTCTTGCCTGTCCTCCCCTCCTTGCACTGTCTAAGCAGGGACCATAGAATTTATATTCCATGTACAGTACCTAGCACAATGCTTGCTTATGACAATCTTCAAATTGTAGGAGTGTAGGGAGGAGGCTAAGATTTAGTACAGGGGCTGGCAGGAGGATGCTACGACATGTTAGAATAGCAGCAGTGGCAAATGCAGCCCTTACCCGTAGCGAAGTCAGTGCACGGATGGTGCTGGCACCACAATTCTGAATGAGTGTCCTGGGAATGACTTCTAGAGCCTGGGCAACGGCCCGGTAGGGCCACTGCTCCACCCCGGTCATGACCTTTGACCTTTCTGTTAAGGAGTGAGCAACGGCCATCTCAGAAGCTCCGCCTCCTGGCACCAGCTGAGGGTCAATCAGGACGTTGCGGCAGACCTGCATGGCATCGTGGAGGTTGCGCTCCACCTCCTGGAGGAAGGAAAGAAGGGAGAGAGAGAGAGAGCAAAGGTTCACACACCTCAGGACAAAGCATTTGGCAAACTGGAGAGCAATTCAGAGGGGAGCTGCAGAAGCTGATGGGTGCAACTGAATGAATTACATGATGAAAGGCTCCTGAGAACCGGCCACAAGGGAGGTCACTGCTCTGGCCCAGCCTCCAGCCAAACAAAATCCACTGAGCAAAGGCAGTTCTAGGGGAACTCTGCATCAGGAGCCAGTGAATGTTCCAATCATTACTGGTGCAGAGATGATACAACAGGACTATCCAAGCTCACAGGAAGCTGGCCATTGTGTGTGTGTGCACACATGAAAGACTGCTTTGGTCTTGGCAGTGCGCAGAACACACACACCAAGGTGGCTTGTCTGAGAGCAGGTAATTCTTACACTAAAGTAAGCCCTTTCTGGTATAAGAATTACATGGGCATCTAATTTTAATTCAGAAAGAAAGAAAAACCCTAAGTCTCCTTAGAGCCAACAGGAGTTTAGGAAGTACTGCTTTAAGGATTGGAGGAGCCTCTTGGCCATTGGAGTAGAAGTTCCAGAGGGTCACCTTTACCCATATCACCCTACCCGCACTTCAAGATCAGCAACAGAGGCCCTCTCACTTGCCCACTTAACTGCCCTCATAGGTGGATAGGTACATGAGAGAGTGGCCCCACCCCTGTGCAAGGGGCTGCCATCTGTGGTCCATCAGGCCCCATCATTGCAAGCTTTTTGGAAAGTTCTGAAGACTTACCCATTTTCTCTGGCCTTTCCTGGAGTATGTTTCATGCGACTATTCTGGGGTTTTAGCTCCAATTGCATTTTACGTTTCAGTTGTTTGGGCTGCATGCTTTTATTATTGGTGCCCTGGCTTTATCAGCTAGTTTGCTTATTTTATTATTCTTTGCTGTTTTACTATTGTATGGATTTATTGTACTGGATTTCATAACGTAAGGCACCTTAGGAGAGGTTTTACCCTTAAGGACAGGGTAATAACCTAGAAATATTTTAAATAAATAAATATGCCTTAAACTTGAGGAAAAAATTAAACTTGGAATCCAACCGGCAAGCAACATCTCTCCCATTTCCCCAAAATAAAATGAACAAAAGTTTAAGACCATCTCTCCTGTTCCGGGCCTCACAAGCTTGCCTCTCAGTGTTGACTGGGGGCCACTCACCGCTAGAATCTCTTTGCTGGCACCCCGGAGCATGATGGTGCAGGCCTTGGGCTCCTTGCAGTCAGCAATGAAGGTGAAATATTCGTCCCCAATTTTCTTCACTTCAAAAAGCCCTGCGCCAGTCCCAACATCCTCTTCGCGCAGCTCGTCTGTGCGGCTGACAATACGAGCCCCACACGCCCTGCCATGAAAAAGTGGGGGGGGGGGGAATCCTTCTTTGTACTCAAGTCTGGCAATATTAGGATGCTACATGTGCGCTTCTCTGGTGGACTGTCTTTACCAACAGGATGTCTCCCTGCTAGTGGCTAGTTCTAAAGAGGGAAATACTGGGGCTCAGACCCACAGGGAAGTTGTGTCCCACCTGCTATGGACAGGATGGGCACCACCCTCCTTCAATACATATCCAGTCAGCAGTATCTAATGATAGTTTCCTGCATGGCTTTGTGAGAGTTGCCCACTACCAGCTCTGTCTAGCTTTAGGAAAGTTTGTAGTATTACAAGTAGGCCAGGCAGGAAAGTTTCTTCCACAAGATGTCCTTGGTTCCTTCTAGTGATTTTGAGGAGTGTTTAAACTTTTAACAAGTCAGTTCTTTCTCCCAGCTGGCTTAAGGTGCAAAGGGCAATTTCCTGAAAAGACGTGGGCTCTCCAATGTTTCCCAAACTCCACACACACATGCCTCCCGAAACAGATGGAACATCACCCTCCGACAGGAAGTAGTAACAGGGAAGCGGAGAAAATTTGGCCCCTCACTAGTGTGCTCCACCCTGGTTAAACTAGATGCTACTCCAAATACATACAGAATCATAGAGTTGGAAGGGGCCCTTTCGGCCATCGAATCCAACACTCTGCTCAGTGCAGGAATCCATTTTAAGGCATCCCTGGCCAATGGCTGTTCATTCTCTGCTTGGACTAGCTCCAGCGACAAAGGATGCATACGGTGCAGGAGAGAAAGCAGCCTGGAAATGTCAAATATGTGTCGCTCCAACTCAACAGTTTCCCAGCTTGTCTTGCAAAACATTCAGGTCCATTTACCTTGCAATCCGGTTGTTGTCAGTTTTCCTCACCCGGCGGATAGCAGTGATGTTTGCTCTCATCAGGAAATGTTGGGCCAGGTCTAGAGTCAAAAAAACCTCTTAAAAATCTATACACGCAGGGAAGTAAAAAAGGTTCTCAGGAGATGCTTACCCACATAACATCACATGTGCTGATTACCTGAGATTCCCTTTTCTGTGATGATGAGATCTGGTTTGAATCTAATCAAGTGCTCACACATCTGCTGAATGAACTCCTCCTCCATCTGAAGAATGCGAGCAAAATCCTCCTCGCGAGTTATTTCAATGTCAGTCTGCACAAAAGGATGTAAATGCTTTTGGGTAAGTTTACAGTCAATAAACGCGGTTGGTTATAGCACAAATGTCTGCTTACGCAGGTATCCTCCAGGAATGGGAAGTGTTGGCCATTTCCCACCCCATTTCACGATATCTAAGGTTTGTAATTCTGTCACTCATTTCCTCTATGGCAATGTTTGCTTTGGCATTCGCTTCCTCACCCACAAAGAGGCAGCACAGCAAAAGTGCAGAAAAATGGCAGGATACAGTTGTGGATGCAGAATTCAACTTGGTGAGAACCTCAGATTAAAAGGCAACTTTCTAGCCCGTGTGGCTGCAATGTGTGTGCTTGTATTGGGGGGCAAAAGCGGAATGCCTGCTCAAATGTCAGAAGCCAGAAGGGGGGCTGAACCAGATGCCCAACGTTCAAAGGAAAAGCTTCAGTTTCTATGTCCCGTCAATGAAAAGATTACACAAAATCGTGAAAGTGGGCAAAAGAAATTGTGCCACAGAATTCCATTTTCCTTGGCCATATTTTGGACTGCCTGGAAGCAGAATACACACTGCTCTGACTATAGCATAGAGACCTAATACCAGGACAGAAGCATTAGCTTACAGAGAAATTGTCATCTGAAGTGAGTTGTTCCTGAATTCTCTATAATATATGGGGTGCAAAACTGTCCAGTTGTGTAGGGCAGCAGTGGGCAACTTTGGGAGGACCAGGGGCGATTTTCATCCCCTTAGGCCCCTCCCCCCCTGTTGGCCACCCCTCCCACCCACAGGTGCCAAAACTGGGGGTGGACTGGATAAAAATAAATAAATACACTGCTAAGGAGTCCCAAAACAAACTTGCACATGGATGTTATTGTACCAAAACAAAGCAACCACGATAGAAAGCCTACCGTGAAAAAGGTCACCCTCAAGGTGTAGGAGACAGCCTCTGACCCTGCAAAGCTCTCCTGAATCCCACACCAATACAAGGAAAGCACCAACTCCACCCCTCAGCACCGAAGAGCAGAGGAATCTTGCAAGCCAACGTACCTGACTCTCCCCTTTCTTGTACTCCAGCGAGCAGTCCAGCAAGATGATGCGGGGATTCTTGATGGTGCGACGCATCCGAGGATGAGTAATATCTTTATTGATCATGACGCCACGCAAGACACATGAATCCTCAATAAAGCCACCAGGAATCTAGGGGGAGGAATGAGGCCAGGAGCCATTTAGTTTTTGTAGCAAGACAACACACTTGGGAAGACCTAATTTTCTTCCAGACCTACATAACCTACTTAAGCATAGGTATTTACACTGCAGCCTAAATCAGGTCAACTATTAAGGCTTTTAAAGCTCATACTGTGCATGCACAAATGTTATATCAGAGAAGCAATTGGACTAAGACTGAGGGGGAGATGAACCCAAGGAGAAACAGCCAGTCCCCCCTTCTCAGAATTGTTGTCTATAGTCAAGCGGAGGAGGGGAGTGACTGGCTTTTGCCACTTGTCTTAGCGGATAAGAAAGTGGGGGGAGAATCCCTTTCAAGACCTGTCCCTGCTTCTAGAGCAATTTCTACAATTAGGAAAATAGACAGCTGACTTCCTATTTAAGCCTTGTGGTTGCTATTATTGAAGATATGAACGTTTCCTTATACTAAGTAAAGACAACTGGCCCACCTAGCCCAGGAGCGTCTCCAAAGTCTCAGGCAGATCCTCTTTCCCACTCCCATTATCTGCAATTCTTTTAAACAGAGACGCAGGAAATTGAACCTGCATGTAAAGCATGGGGTGTGGCCCCACTGCTTGGCCAACTTGCTTAATGGACCGGCCACTGGATTAATCTGTAAAAACATACAAAAACTGGACTTCAGCTGGCCACTACCAAGAGAAAAGCGATAGAAAAAGGTGATCTTGTTTGCAGCTGAAACAGCATTAAAATGGGCAATTCCCACTACCGACTGTGTTTACTGTAACATGCCTTTTGTTTATATTACTTGCAAACTGGTTTTGTTTTCAGTTATATCTTATTCTGAAAGCAAGGTTCTTCCACGTTTGAAAAGCTCCTCAGTATCAGTCTATATTCCTTCCACTAGCATAAGAAGATGTCAACTATTTCTAAAGAACTTCAAATTTCTTTCTCCCAAGTCTTCAAAACCCGGCTGTAAACACAGAAACGCATTTTTGTTTTTGTACCTTTTCTACTTTGGCATATTTCTTGATGTCGATTTCTTTCCTGCCATTTTCCTCCAACTCCACCGTCTTGACTGCATCGAGGGCAATGCTGCAGGCCAGATCGGACCAACGGTTTATAGCCTTGGTGCCAATGGCGCTGTTGATTATTTTAAGCATGGCTTCGCGGTTGTTAATGTCGACTGGAGCACTGTGGAAACCAAGCACAAAGCATGCAATCAAAAAGGCATAAACACATGACAGAGCTCCATGCCTATTCCTAACGGCTGAGGAAAAACTGGCTTTGGACACATCTACAGATCAAATCAAAACACATTTTAGCTGTCATGAAGTCCTCCCCAGAGAACTCTGGGAAATGTAATCTTAAATGCACATTGATCAGTCATTGCTAAAAGTCTATAGCTTCTTCAGAGAGCTGCAACTGTTGTGGCTTCAGGTTTCAAAATGATTTTGATTTGTGGGATGTTATTTATTTATTATCGTTCTGTACCATCCAATAGCCACAGCTCTCTGGGGCTGGCTGTTCATAAAAATGAACTGCCCAGAGAGCAGTCATGTTATTATTGAAGAGGGGCATTTCCCCATTCTATAACTGGAGTTCACAAGCATCAACCACAAGAAAAGAGTACCATCTACCACCAAAATAAGGTTCCTCCCACAAAAAAATAGAGATTGGGGTCAAATACGGGTTTCCTCCTTGATCAGGAGCTGGAAACCTTTTTTGGTCTGAGGGCCGAATTTTACTTATTGTATCTTAAAGCTCTTACTGCAAGGAACCCAGCCTTAGAAACACCCCAACGCTTTAAAATGGGGTGGGGGCTGCACAAAAGCCAAGAAACCTTCGAACTATAGCTGGTTGGGGAAAGGGGGCGTGGCCATTTAAGGAACCCCAAAAGTCCAGACTGGGACCCCAGGAGGATCGGATTCGGCCCTTGAGGTTCCCCACCCCTGGTCTAGATGCATATCAAGTAGGTGTGTGCTTAGATACGGCGTTGGTCACCCTTGGACTCATTTGCACCCAGCTCTTTGCTTGACACAGGCTCCTCTTCCCTTAGTGCTGCCTCCCTCGGTTGCCCAGAGAGGGGCTAAGCCTTCCACCTAATCTGAAACCCTCCTAGCCTCACCTGATCCTTTTCAGAGAGCCAATCATGTCATCCAGAGCCTTTCTGTAGGCACCGATGATCACCGTTGGGTGCATTTGCTGCTCTAGGAAATGCTCAGCAACTGACAACATCTCTCCAGCTGAAAAGCAAGCAAAGGGGCCAGTTAGCGGGTGATACTGCTGTGGAGGTTATTAAAGGCACCAGGACAACAGAGACACCAGTCACCCTCTACATCCCAATGAAGGAGTCAACTCCCAGCAACATGAATGTTTCCAAATTGCTCAGTGGAAGAAAGGCCCGTGTTACATTTAGAAGAAGTTAGGGAAAGGACCTTTGGGCCAAACCTTTTAGCCTGCACCCCTGGAATACAGGTCCAGCCCCACCAGCCTGCAGAGCCTCCTAGGATTCAATAATGGGGTGGATTTGGCCTCCAATCCCCTCCTCAGCCCGGAGGAACCCTCGCTGTTATCTCCAATGTAAGGCTGAAGTTAATATGTGTCACTCTCTCTCCCACTGGGAAAGCCTGTGCACAGTGAAGCAGTGTCTCTGCTTGAAACTGGAAAGCTAATGATATCACATGGGTTCACCCATCATCATCCCCCTGCCCCCCCGAAGTGGCTCTGCAGTCTTGCTCTATCACCTGGCCCCTCCCCAATAACCCCTTGCCAGCTGGTCTGAAATGGAGGCAAAAACTGGAAATATCAGCAATTCTGTGAACCAAGCCCGAGGAAGACAGCAGCATTCCTCAGCAGCCCAAGATAGAAGTGCTGTCTGTCTTGTTTCCTGTTCCTCCACATTACAAACTCATTTGTGCCTCTGCTAAGGACTGGATCATATTGGGGACAACCAACTTTTTAAGGTAAATTGGTTTCACAGATGCAGAAGTGCCTCTTCGTGTTTTTTTTTAGAGAGAGCTGGCCCAAGGCACTGCAATGTCTGAGATGGGAAATCCAGGCGGTACCACTGGGAGGTTCTCCTGCGCAAGTCCCATTGAAATGAACAGTGAGACGTGGAGCTGCCCTCCAAGCTATTTCTTTAAAGCTACAAGGACTCTTGGCCTTACTGCCAGCATCCTTAAGTGACATGGAACACCACAAGTATTTTCCAGGGACTTCCAGATCCACAATGGCACTGAAAATGTTTCAGCCAAGGAGACTTCTTTTCTTCGCCTCTTCTCATTATGGTAATACAAATGCATTACGCACTTGTGGCCATCTAACATACCGCATGCATTTCATTGACAGTCTCTTGTGCCTGCATGCACACAGTTCTTACCAAGAATAATCACAGATGTGGTCCCATCGCCCACCTCTTCGTCTTGAGTGCGGCTGATTTCAATCATGGACTTGGCAGCCGGATGCTGGACCTGAATCTGTAAGGAAAGATGCACACATCTTGCACTCCGGAACACACCTGTTCCCTGGGGATATGACTGAAACTTCCTGAAACACATGGAGGTCTTGAATTGGGCCCACACAGTGGTGAAAGGAAATTATGGCCCATGGTAAGGACCATCTGACCCTGACCAGGGTCTGATTGGGAGACCAAATGGCAGCAGGCCCATGATGCATAAATAAAACTTGTTCTAATGAAGCAATCAATATTTGTACTTCGGAAAGCAGAAGATGTGACATCTTATATACTCCCTTCTGAAAACACATTTGTTCACCCAGTAAGTAAATTATGCTACTTTATTTTACTGCTCCTCTGTTTTTTTTACTGTAGTTGGAAGTGATTTTGATGCTGATTATTAATGTTGTGTTTTTAATAGTGTATTTTAATATTGTGAACCAGTGAGAGATTTTACTATACTCAGTGGTATATAAACGCCACAAATCAAAATAATAAAATAATAGATAAACATTGTGCACACCTAGCCAACACAACAAAAGGTTATTTATTAACATACAAAGTAACACATGCTCTATCTTGGCAAGAAACTTCCGATCTTAAATATCTGGATTACTATCAATAGTCCATAGATATTCATGTGGTAAATGGCAACAGAGGCCTTGTAGCTGCATCCTGCCTTTCTGCAACGTGGGAATGACCATTGAAGTCCAATACTGATCTCCAGATGGGAGTTTTACTTCAACACATTGCCCCAGCATGGCCAATGGGATGGGAGTTGTAGTCCAACACATCTAGAAGGCAGCAGGTTGTGGAAGGCTGCCTTACAGAGGAGGAAGAGCAAGTGGTGCTGCCCAGGAGAGAGGGAGAGGAAGCAGCAAGACTCAAAACAGAGGGAATCTCAACACTGAGCGAAGGAGAAAGTAATGGAATGGCTAGGGAATGAGGAACAGGAAGGAGCGTGGGTTGGGATCGAGCTCAGAGCAACGCAGAGCAGAGAGAGATCTGGCTAGAGGGAGAAGCAGCAAAAGGAGCTGGTAGCTGCAAATCATGTGGATGTCTATATGCTCAGAAATTATAGCCATCTTAGCCAGTAAGGGGAAGTTTACTTCTGGGACATCCTCATTAAGATGTATTTCGGCTCCTTCAATATCACAGTCATCCAGGTCCTTTAAGGAACATGGCAAGGCTCACTATGGATGCCTTTTCCCAATCACGCCTGCCTTTTAGCCAAGCCACTGACGTCAGCACCAAGGCAACTTACTTCTCGAAGAATAGCATTGCCATCATTGGTCATGACAATCCCACCCATGGGGTCCAACAGCATCTGCATTGGGGATTGAGGAATATTTCTGTTAGCTTTGCAACAGCAGCACAAGTGCATTCAGATTATCAATGTACTGCGAGTTACTGCGGTGATGTAGCAAAATAGTTCTCACCTTCATCATGGCTCTTGGTCCTAAACATGTTCTAATAATATCAGCAATGGTCTGAAATTAATAATAATAATATTAATATTATTAATAATAATAATAATAAAGTGGCATGATTTTTAAAAGAGAAGATAAGGAGATATGAAATCTCCATGGTAATTATGCTTTGAGCTTCAGAAACATGATGATGCAAGATAAAACTGGCTACTATCTAACAACTGAGAACTTCACTATTTATTGGCTACGCCACTGGATATCACTGAATATTCATTAACATTCCAACAGCTCAGCAAGAAGCTGTCACCAAGAGAACACTGACAAACACAGCACTTCCTATGAAGGGACAGAAAAGGTGAATCTGACTTGGAAAAAAAGCATAAACTGAACAGGGGAACTGTTTGCCATTGGTAGGAAGGGAATGGGACAGGCTGGTTTTCATACAGCAGCAATCAGTATTAGATGCTACTTCTCTTTCTAGGATTAATTCTCCATTTTGTATTTATACACTTATAAATTAACTAAGGAATAGTTATGATACTCTTCTTAAAAAAGAGTCAACTTTACTAGCCCCTCACTTTACTTCAGAAGCAGTACAGTATACAGCTAGTAGAATAGCATGTGAACATAGGCAAGGGGCACACAGAGCATAACACCTAAAAAAATTTCCCAGGAGGTCTGTCCACATAAAAGTATTGCAACGTTTTGACATCATGCCCTGGGACTACAAAGCTAAAGGGGGAACATACTCTGCCCTTTGCCCCCAAATTGGGAAGCAAGGGCTACTGAGAAGTTGCACCCTCTGCCGCCCAGGAAGAACATCTCGTTAAGGGTAAGACAGGCAGGCCCCATCCTTCAACCAGTGAAGGTGCAGGTTTCCCTCCCTCCCCCTTCCTTTTAACTTTTGTATACCTCATATAATCAATTGTGAGCCTACAGGCAAGGGACCGATTTGTCTTTTAATACCTGCAAGGTGCTTAGAAATTTCAGGAGATTTATAAATGTTTATTAATGATAACAGTAGTGATGCATCATGGTAAAACGATTCTATCCTCTGATGCATTTACTAGTCCTCTGCCTTGCCTGCAAAGGAGGAAAGGAAAGGCTAGAAAGGCACAGCAGGACGTCGTGGTTTTGGTTCTGCTCTCCCAAAGGAAGAGGCCTACAGTTGGACTTTGTGCTTTCAGTCATTAAACCCTGGGTTCCAAGTCCTCAAGATTTCGTGAATAGTGTATTTTGTGCTCCAAAGTCCTTAAGCAGCTTGAATAAACCCTTCAGTGTAAATCCAGACATTGGGTTTTTAATTCACCTAAGTAACCAAGGGATCTAACACAGTTCTCTATTGGATAAGAGGTTGTAGTTGTGCAGGATATACCTTTATTGCAAGAAGACCAACTAAAAGCACTTGTCCATAATGAGCTTGGGACAGCATATTATGAAGTGATCCTTTCCCCACCCCCACCCCTTCATTATAAAATAATTTAAGGGGTAGATTAAACAGAGAGAAGAAAAGAGACTGATCAAAAACGCCCATTGAACTTGCATGGCTGAATAGGAACTTGAACTCAGGTCTTTCTGGTTGAATTCCAACACTCTATCCACTACACCAGGGTGAGCAGATAGTAATTTGGGGTCTACTGGCAGATCTCTGGGTCAGTTGAGCAGCAAAAGTTTCCAACTCCCAATTGTTTTATAATAGCAAGAACAACAAATGACTTTTACCACCAAAATTAGGCTGCTGAAATGAAAGCTGGGGGATAACAAGGCCTGGAGCTCCGTGTGGAAGGACTGTGAGCTCAGTTCAGTTCTGGTAGTGAAAAGTAACGCCTAGGCTCAGAGGCACCCTGATCTTTAATCCAAACTGTGTATCTTTACCACCTGGCACAGGTTGGATCAGACAAGGCTGGCATATGCCCACCCTTTCACTATACCGCAATGACTCCAATGGGGATCTAAAGTTGAATTCTCTCAACAGACATGCATTTTATTGCTGTGCAAGCGTCCTTCTCTACCCGTTTCTCATATTCTGAGGAGTCTTGCAAACTAGTGGCAATGATGCACTTCTCTCCCTTTCTGCTCCAATGCATTTTCCAGCAAACCATACCTTAGCAGCGTTAATGTTTCCAGTCTGAACTTTTCTTCCAGACTCACGCTTTGTGTTCTGACCTAAAGCAAACAAAAATAGGAAAAACAATAATTAGAACATTCAAATCTAAGAGGTGACCATATTACACCAATTTTAAAATCAATCCACTGGCTGCCAATTAGTTTCCAGGCGAAGTATAAAGAGTTGGTTATTACCTTTAAAGCCCTACATGGTTTGGGTCCAGGTTACCTGCGGGACTGCCTTCTCCCATACAATCCACCCTGCACACTCAGGTCCTCTGGGAACAATTTACTTCAGTCAGCCAAAACTAGGCTGGCAACTGTTACCCAGAGGACCTTCTCTTCTGCCGCTCCCAGACTGTGGAATGACCTACCGGGAGAGATTCGTCAACTTAACAGTCTCTCTGACTTTCAGACAGCCATAAAGACTGATCTCTTCCAACAGGCCTACCCAGTTGAATTTTAAGATGCTTCATTGCTATTTTAATAATGTGTTAGTTTTATATGTTTTAATAATTCATTAGTTTTATACATTTTTAATCAGTTTTAAGCATTTTATGCTGTTTTGTATTTAATGTTGTTCCCCGCCTCAATCCAGAGGGAGAGGCGGGTAAGAAATAATTTTATTATTATTAAAGCTCTTGCTTGCCTCTTCCCTGTTTCTGCTCACAAATGCAATGAAGTCCAAATATGTGTAACTGCACTTGCTCACCTTAATTCCTCCTCCCTTTCTGTACATCCCACCCCCCACCAATCAGGCTTTATTGTATCCTGCTTGGGGCAGGGTTCTATTTCTTGTTTGTATATAATGTAAAGCACCACATGCATTGATAATGCTGCCATAATTTGTGACTTTTGTACACAACATCTTATGTACACTTACTCAGACTATGTTTGACTGGGCTAATTCCCAGGTAAATGCCTACAGGATTAGCATCTTGAAAGATGAAGCCATTGTCCATAAGGAAAAGAAACATAATATTCCAAAGTTTGGCAGCTAATGTACAAAGCCACTTCTCCAGTAGCCATTATGTAGCAGAGGAATAATGACCAAGCAACACTAAATGAAAAGACAGTCGCTTGAGATGTTACCAATGACTGCCCTAGTATGGCTGTTGGAATGCCCTTCTCCTTTAAGGGCATTATGCTTTCCCCAACAGGTCTCTGTAATGCTTAAATGGCAAAGAGAACATATTTTCTATAGGAAATCCATGATATATGTAGCTTCTTCTCTATCCACCCCTCCTGCTCAACAAAACCACTTACCCCAGTAACTGCAAAGTGTTTTCTCAAAATAGACATTAATCTTCTTCATACAGATAAAGGTAATACCAAGAAGATCTTTAAGGAGCCGGTTACGGACCCAGCAGCTACAAACTCCATCCCCACCCCACTCCCAAAGATAGGGAAGTATGCACAATCACCCCACCTATTATGTTGGCCAAGAAAAGAAAGGGCCACCTAACTCCCACTGACTGTCAATGGTGTGGGAGCTTATTTTCATTGTGATATCTATGCCTGAAACAGAAAGCTTATTTGGGGGACCCCTCCCTCAACACATACATATGCCCTTGAACAAATGCAGCCCTATTTGAGATTTTGCTAAAACAAAATCCCCACAAGCCAGAATCTGCTGCACACTTGTGGTGCATTCTGTAGTAGGCATCCACCCCCCAATTAGGCGATTTCCTCTACTCACTGTATCCACCCACATAAATTCACACACATGTCAAATCTCACTGTTTTGTCTTTCATGAATGGAATAAAAGGCAAACCCAAGATGACATTGCGGAGAACACAAGAGGTAGACCGTGACGATCAGAGCAAAACAGCAAAACCCACCTACTGAGAATAAGTAAACCAAAAAAAAAGGTGTGGGGGGGGGGAACTGAACCTGAGTTTAGCAGAACACATGGGAGGGCAAAGCTACGGAATATATTTCAGAGGTGAGACTCCAAACAGCGCCCTTTCTAGTTCTGTATGCCACTTTGGATGTTTTAAACATTTAAGGAATATGAACAAAGCATGGGAGAAGAGACCCAGGGAAAACGGGAAGTAGAATAATTAAAAGTATAGGTGGGAAGGGGTAAGGTGAAGCGATTTAACGTGGGAAGGAAAATATTTGGAGAAGGATAGGAGAGTAGTGGGGCAGATCTCAAAACAGACAAGGTGCAAAGAGGAAACTTATGGGGGAGGAAATGAAGGCCTCCCCCCTTTCCTAATATAATTTGCTAACAGAGGATGTGCACAAGGAGTGATTTGGGGGGTGGCAGGAGGACCAACAGAAAGATGGGGGTGCACTTGACAGTTATGGTGCACATGTGAGGGAAGGTCCTATGGGCAAGAAAAAGGGGGCTCAGACTGAACAACAAAGCTGTGGCGAGTAGTATGAAGTACACAATTATGGAAAGCATCCAAAATTGGAGCCAGATGAAGACATAATTAGGTCCTAAGCCATATCAAGATTCAGAGGCCCCATACCATAAAAATAAAGAAAAAGGTGTATTACATTATAATAGGAAGGGTAATGAAAGGGCGCCAACCAGCGTGAAGCCGGTACCTGTAGCTAAACACTGTTAGTCTTCTCTGAAGATGTGTATAAAGGAATTAATAAAGTAAATTGATCTGAACTTGTTTTAAACTTGTTATCGTTTGCGCTTATTGTCTCCAATATGAAACGCTGCATTGCCACACTGTCTCTATGTATGGCAACTCTGCTATAAATCACACCAGACTTTACAACCTATTTAAGCCAAAGCAATTTCATCTTAGTTATCTTACATTTTCATTATCTCCAACATATTTAGAGGTCCTTCATAATATGAAGCCCTAAGCTGTGCCTTACGTGGCTTGTTGCTAAATCTGGCACCGGGGCGGGGTGGGGGGCAATACTAAGGCCCCCCAATGTAAGTCCAAGAAAATAGAATGGGGCAGTTTAGTTCAAGACCCCCCAACACTCTGGGGGCACAAGGAGAATCAGCCTGATATACATACCCATCTGGGTTTGTCTAGGGAGGGGGCTTTGATTGTGAACTGTCCAGAGAGCCCTTGGCTATTGGGCAATATAAAAATGTAATAATAAATAAAATAAACTTGGGGGGGGAGGTCAGGAAGGAGAAAGAAAAAGAAATATGAATCAGGTAATTGTGGAAGATTGTGAATGAGGAGAAAAATGTCCCCCATAAAGACTTTTGGGAATTCTTGATGGGAGATATTAGAATTAATGAGAAACTTATGAGGGGGAGAATTCAATAGAAAAACAGCAAATATATAGGGGGGAGTCAACAAAGCCAGAGTTGTAAGGACTTGGGGAGAGTCTTCTGGGGGCAAGGACAGTGAAACAGGGACTTTGGGAGGCTATTTTGTGGGATTTCTGGATGTATTGGGGGGGGAACGAAGGAGGGGGTCTTGAGGAGGGAAACTTAAGAGGGGCGCAATGGAGACCTATTTGGGGGGCTGGAGGTCGAAACGAACGAAGGAATCGTGAGGTAAATGGAGGACTGCGTTGGTCGCACCCTATTTAAGGGCGGACAGGCGAGGTCTCCAATGGGCGCCTCATGGGTGGGGGTAGGGGGGGCGACGTCCAGAGGAAGCCCCACTGTGGTGGGGAGATATGACGGGGGGTCGCTGAGGGCGGGGTCCGCTGAGGGGGCTTCTCCTCCTCCACCCTCCCCCGTTCCCTCAAACTCACTGAGCACGAGGACGGGGCGCTGGCCCATCATCTTCGCGGCGAGGGGGAAGCCGGCGCCGAACCTTCTGGAGGAGGAGGAGAAAGGAAGGGGGGGGGGGGGGAAGCGCCGTTTCACCGCGCCTGGACAGCCTAACCCGCCCGTCGCGGCCGCTCTGCCAATCAGCGTCACCACCCTGCCGCCTCGGCCAATGGGCAAGCGGGCCCTATCACGTCGACCCCGCCCACTCCTTTGCGAGCAAGATGGGTTGACAGGACAACGGGCTAGGCTTTCTCCTCCCGCGTGCGGCTCTACGGACAGGGGGAAGCATCGCGCACGCGCGGCCCGCCCGGATGCGCACGCGCACACCGGAAGCGCGGGCGCGGCGAAGCCGAGTGCGCTTGCGCTGCAAAGGGGCGGGCGGCTTGGAAGCGAGAGAAGGGAAACGCGCATGCGCACAGAGTCTAGTCAGCGGTTGGCTGGATGGAGCCCTCACATCGGCGGTCGCTGCAGCACTTGCCGCGCTCCGAACCCGACCAGCCCCACCCCAGAGGCGAGTTTGGCGGGGTGGGGGAACCCACACAAAGGAGCTTCGGAGTCCTGACTAGCCTGGGTCTGGGCATGACGGGATTTGTAGTCTTCTGTGGCTCTCGTCAGAGGAGCATCACGGGAGTTGGAGTCTCTCTCAAGGCCTGATTCGCTCCCCAGCTGAGTCCCCCTCCTCGCCCCAGGGCATGATGGGAGTCGTAGTCCGTTCCCTGTTTTAGCTTTCCTCCAGCGCCTGAGTCAGGATGTAATGTGCAACTCTTAAAACATATCTATCACAGACAGACAGACACACAAAAATATAAAATAAATATATTTATTTATTTATAAATAAATATATTTAACAGCGCTGCTACTGACGAGAGTGGAAGCCGAAACATTTAGTGCTCTCTCTCTCTGTAATACTTTTCTTGGGCCAACTCCAAGAGCACAAAAAATGAAATCTCTTTATCAGAGAAGATGTTAAATTAAGCAGATGGGAGAAAAATAACAATATATTCTAGCCTACAGCATTCCCTCCCCAACTGCTTTTTGTGACATCTTGCCTGATTAAGAGATCTGGCAATCTCAAAAGCTTGCACATTTTTGGCTGTCTCGGAGCTGACCTAATTTAAACATGCTCCACTATATGAATTTCAGTATTTGCATAGTGTTCAAAATGCTTCACACCTGTCATTCCCCTTGCAATCCTTGCAACAGCCATGTGAGGTGGGCTAGTGTTAGTTAAGCACATACTGCACAAGGGTGGCAGGGATGCTTAGGGCCACCAGATGAATTTATGACCTAGGCCAGGCAGAATTTGTCCCCTCCCCAAATAATCCCAAAGAACCACATGTAATAATTACAAACTATCAAGAGGACAGAAAAAAAGATAGTAGAGCATTTACCACCACCTGAAATTTTTGAAGTTAAACAACAGGAGTACATATACTTCAAATATATAAAGATACCCAGTGGTCTTGAAATTCTCCATTTAAGAACTCAGTTTTAAAGCAAATTGCTTTACTGAATGTATTGTTGACACACTGACCTCCATCACACCTAATCCCCCCCCATTTGCCTCCGCGTCTTTTTACCTCTGAGGCAAAAGCGCATCAAGCTTATGATCCCTTTCACTTGAAGAGCTGCTCTTTCGCTCCTCTCTTCCATTCCGCTCCTCTCCTTCTCTTTCTCCCTCCAGTCAGGTCCTTGCAGATGAGTACTTCAACCAGACCACCTTTCTCCCCAGGGCAAAAAACCACCCTTTAGTCTGGCTCTTTGGGGGCATTGAGGGAGTACAATCCTGTCTCTGCAGAGATTCAGGCATTGTATGATTTTTAAAAAAGGCTTTGGAGCCTGGGATGCAGGTTTGGGTTTTACATTGAGGCTTGGAGAGATGGCGTATCCCTGCCAGGACCTGATGCAATCCATTCAAACCCCCAGTTTCTTTAAAACTACACAGAGGCTTAGGGTGAATTCAATGCGCTTAGGGAAAATAACCCAGAGTTTTCACGTTCTAGGAAAGGCTGGGGAAGAGGCAGGGTGTCAGCAGGACAGGCACGGCGTCCTGTGAGTACCGTGCTGCAAATCCGCACACCAGGCACGCAAGAGAGCACTAAATTGCTGGTGTGATGGAGCTCTGTCCAACGGCAGGGGTGGGGGTGGGGCATAAACTTGGCTAGGAAGTGAAAAGCAAAAGCAGCAGCCCCATAACCTCCCCGCCTTCTCCCCAACACCCCCACCATGTCCTTCTCTGTGTGGCTGCTTTTGACTGTGCACAGCTTTGAGCCACCGCCCAATGTATTTTTAAACCTTCATCACTGCGCACCATCGAAGGTAAGCCTGCAATCAGCACTCATAAAAAGAAAAGAAAAAGGAGAAAACCTGAAACTGTAGCATACCGTCCTATTTCCCCCCACAATTGCAGCATTGTAAAGAAGCTGTCTCGTCATGCGCTCACGCCACAGACGCAAACAATAGAACACGTGTGACCTTTTAGACTCCTCCTCTGTGTGTACTTGCTGATTTTGTAGAATCCACTTTGCAAGTCGTGAGCAGGGCTGACGTCAAGGCTCAGGATCGCTGCGCACAGGCTGAGGCCCACCCAGCACCGACCCGCCAAGCCCCCTTACCTGCTCCTTCTCTTCGCTGTTGTTGCCATTCACCTGCCTACTCCTTTCGTGGGATCAGCGATAAGAGCAGGGAGAAGGTGGAGCAGCTCCTGCTCATCTTGCCCTCTCCTCCTGGGTGTCGGTGCAGATGCACCCAGAGGGAGGGGGCAATTGACTGGGCATTGGTGACAAGAGCAGGAAGCTGAAGGCCCCTCACAGACTGGGGCCCACTGAGGGCATTTTGCCCTCCAGAGTCCTGAGCTGACACTGGTCATGAGTATGGCTGAGGAGCTATTCGAGGCACCAATTCGCCTCCCCTGCCAAGCATGGCCTAAATGGTTTCAAACATGTTGCTGCGACCTTAAGGCCTGTAAACTTGCTTTTATTTCAAATGAGATTCTGAAGACGTGCTCTACTTCTAACACCCAAATGTCTGTGTCTGTGCAGGCTGAACATGGTTAACCTTTACGACTGTGTTCCTTCTTTCTCGTTATGCTAGAAAGACAACATGGTCATCCAATAGGTTATGAAATGAACGGTTCAAATCCCCTCACAGCTGCAGTGGCTAAATGGGAGGGTTCGCTCTGCATTAGGGTGACCATATGAAAAGGAGGACAGGGCTCCTGTATCTTTAACAGCTGTATTAAAAGGGAATTTCAGCAGTATGCATGCAGCACCTGGTGAAATTCCGTCTTCATCACAGCAGTTAAAGCTGCAGGAGCCCTGTCTTTGACTAGATACAAAAGAGAGCAGGGCTCCTGAAGCTTTAACTGTTGTGATGAAGAGGGAATTTCATCAGGTGCTGAGTGCATACAAATGACACCTGCTGAAATTCCCTTTTCTATGCAACTGTTAAAGATACAGGAGCCTTGTCCTACCTTTCATATGGTCACCCTACTCTGCATGATGCCTTAGTGTTGGTGTATGTACGTTGACATGAGAGCTTAGTTGCATCCATGTCCCCCTCCCCTACGAGGGAGGGCTATAGTTCAAGAGTGGAGCACATTCTTTGTGTACAGAAAGTCCCTGCCATCTCCAGGTAGAGCTGAAAAGGTCCCTGTCTAAAACTCCAGAATGTCGCTGTTGGGCTGCGTAGGCGGAGCAGCATAGATGTGCCACCTCTCCCCTGTAAACAATCCCTGCTGTATGCACTACTGAGCCAGACGGGCCAATGGTCTGACTTGGTAGGAGGCCGCTTCCAATCTTTCCCCACACTCTTGGGATTGAAGCTCTCATCTTGAGATTCTGGAGAGGGAGCAAGCTCGACCCTAGCGACTCACCACCACCGGAGGCACAGATGAAAGAGGGCTGACCAGGGACAGGCGCCACCTTAAAGCAGGGAATGTTTTGCCAGGGGGCGGTTGGAGCATGTACTGCAGGCCAAGTTGAATCAAACTCCAAGGCCTACAGAAGGGCTGCCTTTGATATTGTCAGCAGCCAGCAGCCTGGGCAGGGCAGGTGTCAACGGTAGGCATGGTTGGGCAGCCAGGAAGGCCCCATGCCCTAGCGGGGGGGGGGGGGGGGCCCTGACAAGAGCCTGCTGAACCTGCTCCTCTTCACCTTTGCCACCTGCTCATTCACCTGCCTCTCACTCTGGACCAGACCACAGAGGTGGTGAGAAGGAGCAGGAGGAGATGCCATGGCTCACTTGCTTACCGGCTGTCTGCCAGTCAAGCAAGCGTCAGCCGTGATGAGGAAGAGGAGGAGGAGGAGCCAGAGCTGCTGGTGACCATGGCAGAGAGATGGTAAGACTCCAGGAGGGAGGACCCTAAAAGACTTGGAGCTGGTCCTGAGCCTGGGAAAACCAATGCACTGTTGAGGATGCTCTAATCTTTCCTTTATTTCTAACCGCAGCAGTATGAAACCGGAAAGACCCCGGAAGACCTTCTTGATCATAAATAAGAATCATAAGCCTCTCCCTCCAGTCCAAATCCAAGGGGAGTTGCTTTCCAGTCTTGGACCATATAATATTATTATTGAGTGTCATCACACGGGGGGAGAAATCGTGTTTCCTTACCGTCCCTTCTCCACTTGGGCGTTTGTCCCTCATTACTTCCTTTTTTGAAAGAGGAAGTAAACAACCTGCACCTGGCCCATTCAGTGGGGCATTTTGATCGCACTGTTTCTCTTGCACACAGCAGGAGATAGCGGCAACTTCCGTCTTTAAAATAAGTATGACTTACTGGGGTGGGTTTTTTTGTGGTGCGATGAAGGCTAGAAGGGGCAGGAGGAGGGCAAGAGGCAGACGTCGTCATGAGCAGGAACTCGTGAAAATCCGTGAGTGTCCAGTAACGAGCATGCAATAAAACACTTGTCCGATGGAGCTCATTAGCATCCCCCACCAGATGCTCCTGAAATATCCCACCCGTGATGCAATTAACGATTCTCTTCCTTTCCTCTCCTTGTTTTCTAGGCATGGGTTCCAGTCCTGTTCGGGTGGAGCCAGACATGAGTCCTCAGGATGAAAAGCAGCATCGGAAAAGTAGGTTGGATGCCCATCCAACCCTGTCTGGCCTCTTTTCTCACCAGCTAACACTATGGCCGTTTCTACACCAGGCTTTTGGCCTGGAATCACCCCCAGCTGCTCCCTGTGCATTCACATGATGGTGGGGAGATGGGCATGGGATTTCCCAGGGATAAGGGATCCCAGGAAAATCCCAATTTTTCTGTGGTCCCGAGAACTTCCTGAGACCGCGGAAGATGTGGCCGCCCGTCCTGGCTGCTGCCGCGCTTACTCACAAAGCGCGACAGCAGAAATGGGCATGGAGCCGCACCGCGCGGCTCTGTGCCCATCAGGGGAGGGGGTGGCACCAGTTTTGCCACCCCTGGGAGGGCCGGTAGGGGGTGGGGGGGCGATTGCGTGGGTGTTTTTTTTTTTTTTTTTAAACCTACCTTAGCACATGAGCACGAAGCTTGGGGCCCAGGGAAAAAGAAAATGGTGGACCATAATGAGCATGTTGCACCTGGGAGGAAGCAGAACTTGAGCTTCCTCCATGAAGACTGAAGAGGACGATCCCGGAAGTAGATGAGTCTGGGACCGTCCTCTTGCCCTCCCTCTACACCCTGTGGTGTAGAAAGGGCCTAAATCAATCTTTCCCTGCTCTCCAGAGATGTTTGGACTACAATTCCCAGCAAGCTGGCTGGGGCAAGTTGGGAGTTACAATCCAATGCCACCTGGAGGTCACCAGGTTGAGGAAAGCTGCTTTGAATAAGTGGACACCCCATAGAACTGCCTCCCCTGAAAGCCCACAGTGATGAGGAATCCACAAGCGGCTCAATCTGAAGAACCAGGCTAGAGTCAGTCGCTGTCCAGGGCCAAGAGGAACCAGTTTGCAATTTCTTCCCCTTTATTTACAATATTTATATACTGCTTCCCATCCAAACAATTTTGGAGAGGTGAACAACAAATAGAAGAAAAGAATAGAAAACACCATATTAAAAATAAAATTTTTAAAAGAACAAAATTCTGATAAAACCCCCGTACTGGTAAAACTGCAGCCAGTCATTCCCAGAAAGCTTCCTGAAACAGCAGCGTTTTCAGGAGGAGGCAGAAACAACGCTGGCGTCTGTCTGACCTCCAAAGGCAGGAAGTTCCATAGGAAGGGGGCCACCATACTGAAGGCTCTTCTCTTGATGGACTCCAATGGGACCATAGGTCCACGTGGAACCACCAGGAACGTGCCCTCAGTTGACTTCCGTGACTGAGCAGGTTGGTAAGATTATTTGCCTTTGTCGTTTGTGAAATTCAAAGAAACCCAAGTAATTCTTTCTAAATTTGCATATGTAGGTATAAATTAACAGATGTAATTTTTTTAAATGTAGGTTTGTGTCCTGTGGGCCCAGTGCCCACATCTTTTAAGTGCCTAGCTCCGCCCCTGCTTGCAAGACTTTCCCTCTGAGCCGTCAAGCAGCGAGAAGCTGCTGTACAAGTGACTGCCAAGGTTTTGCAAAGCAGCTGTGGTCTTGTAAAGAATTCTGCTTGGATGTGGCCTCTTGGCTTCTGCCAGGCTTTTTTTTTAAGGTCCCAGGGCTGAGTTTGGAAGTTCAGACAGGTTCAAACAACCCACATTCAACCACTGAGTGTGGCTTGTTTTGAATCATAGGTTGTTTGTTGAACTGTGGGTTAGTGAGTTGTCTGAATGCAACATGTTTTCTGCAGTGTGGGTTATCGTGTTGTCTGAACACAGCCAGGGCAGCTTGTTAACCATACAGCACGGCTTGTTAACCACCCTGAACAACCCAACAAGAAACCATGGGTTCTCAAGGTGGCTCGTTTGAGAAAATAAGCCACATGGCACGGTTAACAAGCCATACTGGCTGCGTTCAGACAACACACTAACCCACGGTTCAACAAATAACCCATGGTTCAAAACAACCCACACTCGACCACTGAGTGTGGGTTCACGTGTTGCATGAGCAGCCCTAATATGCTTTGCAGCTCTTTACATTAGATAAATGTGAATACTTAACTAAAAAAAAGAGCAACCCAGTAAAATCCCATAACGATGGTCATCTTATATTTTTCAGGTACACCAAGGAGATCTTTGCAAGTCACCCGTAGGTGTTTTTGTCCTTGTCTTTAAATATCTTTGTGCCTCATGAACGATTGCTCAGAGTCGATTGCTTTTGTTAGCAGTTCCAATTTTTCAACCAGCCACCACAACTGTGTCCCCAGCAGCCGTTTGACCTGTGAAAATGAGCAGCGAGATTCTATGGCATGAAGCTAAGCACAATTTCCCCCTTTCTACTCCATCTCCAGCTGCTGTTATAGGCGCAGCACCAAGCAGCAGATGAATGCCAGTGGGAGAGATGTAAACATCTCCTGAACTCTCTGTTTTATTTTATTTTATTTATTGGATTTCTGCCCCGCCTTTCTACCAAGAAAAATGGCACTCAGGGCAGCTTACAATCATCAATAAAACTTGATGAAAACAATTGTAAAACACATGTATGAAAACACAGTAAGAGAATTCCTAAGCCTGGGAGCAGCCACCGAGAAGGCCTTCTCTCGCATCCTCACCAAATGTACCCGTTATTTCGTGCCCTACAGACTTGGAGGATAGAGAATAGGTTGGGGCCCTGTTCTGCGGGACAACTATTTTTACGCACTTGAAAAGTGCTGTCATACCTCTCTTCCGCCTTCCCTTCTCAAGACTCTCATCCAAGACTATAGGGTCCCTTCTACAAGGATTCGCTTTTGCGCCCGGTTAGGCGATTATGCGCATAATCGCAGAAGCGCATTTACGCCTAATCCCTCTGCACAAGAGGCGGCGAAGTGCATTAAAGGATGTCCAAAATGCGCTTTACAAGTAGTTAATGCGCATAAGCGCTTGTTCACATAGTCAAAATGCGCTTTAACAGCCGGAGCAAAATAAAACTCGCTATTTAACGCGCATTCGATAATGCGCATAATTGGAGAGATAACGCGCCTCTACGCCCGATTTGCGCTCTGTTCTTGTAGAGGTAATTTTTTTAAAGCGCCTTGAAAGAGCTTTAAACCTCTCTTGTGGAGGCAGCCTAGGACACAAAATAATGGGATTCAGTTGCAGGAAAGTGGATTTCATTTAAACGTCAGGAAAAACTTTTTAACGGTCAGAGCAGTCAGACAATGAAACCAATGGCCTAGGGAGGAGATGGTGGGCTCTCCATCGCTGGAGGTAGTCAAGCAGAGGCTGGATGGCCATTCTGTCAGGGATGCTTTAAACTAGATTCCCGCACCAAGCAGTGGGTTGACCTCCATGGTCTCAACGGCCCCTTCCAATCCTCGGATTCTCTCCGAGCATTGTTTATTGACAGCATCTCTTTTCTGCTGCTTGATAACTGAGCTCTACGGTCTTGCAAGCTGTGCTGTCCATCCTTTGCTTCCTGCCTCTTCCTAGTCAATGCAGCAAGGATTCCGTGGGAGGAAAAGAGCTTTCACGCAGCGCTCTCCTTTCCTGGTTCTTTACAGAGGCAACTGCAGTCATTCTGCTGATTTGGGCAACCGAGGCTGCTGCGAAATACGCTAGAGCAGATCAAGCTGGTTTGTTTCTGATCAGTTGGCAACCCTGCTGCTCGACTGGGACAGCGCTGCTGCATCCCTTGCAAGGCGGCCAGCTTCAGCACTCACAGTCAGGTGTTTCTATGTCCCTAGGCCATGTGTGTGTGTGGCTCTCAGCTAGATACTGTGGGACTAGATACTAGTTGCCATTGGTTGTTTTTTTGGAATTCACTCCTGCACACAAACACACAGAGGGAAAGCTGGAAGATCAGGGCCAATGTAGACGTACCAGGAAATGTGCAGGTGTTGCCAAAAACAAATGCCAGTTAGACCTCCATTGCACCTAATTTTTTCCCCTGGTTTGCCTCCGTGTTTTTTTTAACCAGCGTGTCAAGCTTATGATCCCTTTTGCCTGAAGAGCTGCTCCTTCACGCTTCCTCTCCATTCCACCCCTCCCCTTCTCTTTCTCTCTCCAGTCAGGTCCTGACAAATGAGCACTTCAACTAGACCCCCTTTCTGCCAGGCAAAGATGGGACAACCTAGGCTGACCATATGAAAAGGAGGACAGGGCTCATGTAACTTTAACAGTTGTAGAGAAAAGGGAGTTTCAGCCAGGGTAATTTGTATGCAATTAGTTCCTGGCGAAATTCCCTTTTTATTACAACTGTTAAAGTTGCAGGGGCCCTGCCTTCTTTTGTATATGGTCACTTTAGTATAGTGCATGCACCTTTAACTGTTGTGATGAAGAGGGAATATCATCAGGGAATAATTGCATACAAATTACACTGGCTGAAATTCCCTTTTCTCTACAACTGTTAAAGTTACATGAGCCCTATCCTCCTTTTCATATGGTCAGCCTAGGACAACCCTTTAGTCTGGCTCTTTTGGGGGCATCAAGGGAGTACAATCCTGTCTCTGCAGAGATTCGGGCATTGTATGATTTTAAAAAACACTTTCGAGCCTGGGATGCAAGGTTTGGGTTTTATCTTAAGGCTTGGAGCCGGCTGCCATGAGAGATCGCTTTTCCCTGCCAGGACCTGATGCAATCCATTCAAGCCCCAGTTCCTTTAAAACTACATGGAGGCTTACGGTGCATTAAATGCATTTAGGGAAAATAATCCAGAGTTTTAGCGTTCTAAGAAAAGCTGGGGAAGAGACGGGGTGTCAGCAGGACAGGCACAGTATCATGTGAGTACCGTGCTGCAAATCCACACACCAGGCATGGCAAGAGTGCACAAAATCGCTGGTATGATGGAGCTCTCAGTATTTAACTCTCCCTCCCTTCTGTAACCTCTTGTCATGCCTACCCATGTTCTGACATCATGACCTTCTGCTTTTCCTCACCCCGGACCACAAGCAGCCAGCTCCCTCACAGCTGCAGGAGCTATACTAGAGTGACCAGATACAAAAGAGGACAGGGCTCCTGCAGCTTTAGCTGTTGGGATGAAGAGGGAATTTCACCAGGTGCAGCAATGCCTACAAATGGCACCTGCTGCAATGTATCTTCTATACATCTGTTTAAGATACAGGAGCCCTGTCCTCCTTTTCATAGGGTCACCCTAGCTTTGTGCATGCAAATATAACCATTAAGACACTAACCCAGCATAACATGCTTAATCGGCAAAGATTTCTCTAGTCATGTGGGAGGCCTAGCAATTGCAACCCATTTCAATCTCTCTCTCTCTCTCTCTCTCTCTCACATCAGGAGAAGACTTTGAAGGCCCCCCGCCCACTCCTTTTAAGCCTCTCTGCCCTGCCAAACCCTCCCCCAGTTTCCTGGAGCTTCCATCCACCCAATGGAGACCCAGCCCAGGCCTGCCCTATACCCAAGCAGCGAGGATTGGAAAAGGAAAGCGACATTTCTGTAAGTTCTGTCAAGTCCAATGATGAAATAAAAAGGGAAACGCAAGTGTCCCTTCTTCTTTTCAAAGTTCTTTTAGGTGCTCTTTCTGGCAAAGAGAGAAAAAAAACAAGTTCCCTGGAGCTGTTCCTTCCCTGGGAGATGTGTGGGGCCAGGTTGTTTTCCCCCTTGCTGGGTGCTCATCCTGGGAAGAAGGATGAACTTGCCAATGGCTCCGGCCAATGGATGAGGCCAGAGTTTGCCATCCCAGGGAGCTGCAGTTCAGGCTGTTTGTCCCTCCTCCCCTTTCCATGATGTCCTTCCTGGGACTTAAGGGATGCAGTCTTCCAGTGTCTTTGGTTTTACCTTCTACCACTGGGCTATAGCCCTGATGCCCTGTCCACATCAGATTTGGAGAGCAAGGACACAAAGGGGAGGTTCAGACAACACGCTGACCCACCCTCAGTGCTTGAGCGTGGGTTTGTTAGATCACGGCTTAGCATGTTGTCTGAATCCAGGACATGTTCGATAGGGTGGCTAACCTGCTGGTTTTGGTCTTTGTTGCTCAGGAGAAAGCTGGGAAATGTCAGCGAACTCTAGAGGAACTCTTTCCTCTGTTGCTGTTTTTTCCTGTGGTATCTGTGTTTCTGAGCAACCCACGCTGGCTTAATGTGTCGTCTGAACAGGCTCTGAGATACGAGACTAGAGGTTAGGAGAATCAGTGTGGCATAGTGGTTAAATTGTTGAACTGGAACGTAGTAGACTTGAGTTCTAGTCCCCACGTGGCCCTGAAGCTCACTGGGTGCCTTTGGGCCAGTCACTGGCTCTCAGCCTAGCCTCCCTCACAGGGTTGTTGTGAGGATAAAATGGAGAGGAGGATCATGTAAGGTTCCCAGTAGTGGGGGGTGGAAAGTGGGATATAAATGTAATAACAAATGGAATGTAAAAATAGTGTCCTCTCCCCGCTTCCATTCCCCAGCGCCTGACCATCAGCCCCAGGAATGCTTCGGCCTCCTGGAATGTATGCACAACAACATCCAGACTCAAACGCAGATTGCTCAGGCCCAGCTGTCCCTGCTGGAAGACATGCGTGAGTCCATGAACATCCTCCTTTCCAGGCAGGAGAGGCAAAACCCAGAGCTCGTGAGGCAGCCAGAGCAACGGACCCCGAAAAGCTCGTCTTCCCCTCCCCGCCCCATTGGCTAGAAACAGGTGCTTGCGCCTCCCCGTGTTCCGAGCGTTCGCAGAGCCACTGCCTTCACGCCCACCGTGCACCACCATGTTCATCTCTTAGCAACGGCTGCAGGATTTGGATTTCTCTCTCCTAGCTGGCAGTGCCACTGGCCACTTAGGGCTTGAAAATAAAGATGATTGTTTTCAATTCTCTGCCGTAACATTTTTCTTTCCCCCTCAAATCAGACCAGCATGGAAAGGGTCATCATGCAGTCCAACCTGCTTGCCCGACCCAAACTTTTAAATGCACAGCTGGCTTTCAATAAAACTTCGTGGTAGCATCTGATTGTTTCATAATTCTTTTTCTGATATGCCAAGCGTATCCTTTTCACGTTATCATAGTTCTTACTTTGCCTCACAACAGCCCTGCATGGCAGGGTAGGCTGAGAAAGAGAGAGAGAGAGAGACAAAGAGAGAGAGAGACCGGCTGAACTCGGACGACACAATAAGCAACTGAGTGGGGGAAACAATCGTCAGTTGTATTGACTATCGTGTCGTCCGAATGCTGCCATAGTCAACTCAGCGCTGATCCTAATCCACACCACAGTTGATTATTTATTACCATGTTGTGTGGGGAGTACCCCCTAGATGAACAACTGTAGAGTTGATTATTACTCCACCATTGACTATCGTGTTGTCCGAATTCAGCCATTGAGATTCCACATGCTGTGACTAACCCCTATTTAACCAGCACAGTCCGGATTTTCTTGTCCTTATCACATCACTCCCAGTCACATTTAGGCTGTGATGGGCTTATGGCCATGCTGGTTGGGGATAATAGGAGATGTCATCCAACACATCTGGAAGGCAGCTGGATGGGGAAGGCCGGTCTACACCTGGGATGGGGAACCTGTGGCCTGTGGACCAGATTTAACCTATCAGTCCTTCGGAAGGGTGACCATATTTTGGAAACCAAAAAGGAGGACAACATGGTCGGCCCACACGAGGGCTTCCCCACCAACATGTCTGGCCCCAGGGGGCGTGTCCAGCACCAAAGGGGGGGGGTGCCCACCTGGACATAGCCTTGGTCATATGTCTGATTTTACAGTACACAAGACAAATCTGTTCTACATAACATCTTAATGTTAAAATCACTGAAATAACAAGTGAGACATCCAATGTATCTGAAATTAACTTCACTCACTCCTACTTTTGTAGCTTTTGCTGTACTTTGTTGCCATACTCTGTGTGATACATTCTCCCCTTCCCTCAAATATCTTTCCTGATTGTATCCTTACTCAGCTGCAAGCTGCTGCTTAACAGGGTTTTTTATTTTTAAAGTTCATTTTTTAAAAAAACTTGTGTATGATTGTCACAGGTTTCTCTACTCTAACATTAGGGTGGGTGTTGTGGACGGCGGTCACTACTTTGCCCATTCACACTTCTCACTTCTGTACATTAGCTTTTCAAGGCTTGTGTATTGGCACCACTTCACACATCCAGACTTTGAACTCCTGTCTACTTCCTGCACAAACACGCAACTCTGAGACCCTCTTTCTAATGCCCTGCATTCCATGCCAGCACCGTGGGGCTAAGTTACAACAGGTGTATCTGGGTTGTCTGTGCAGCCTCTGTTGTCTCTCTAAGTCATTGCAGCCAAACCAAAGCCTCCAACCTCAAACAATCAATCTCCCTCCCTCTGCCAAAGTCTCCCAACAGTCCAGCCGGGCTGCACACTTGTACCCTGTGGCTGGGGAGAAGGGTGCCAGCTTATTGCTTGGTCACATCTGGTGACTCTTACTTTAAAAACCACCTCTGCTGCCAGCTGCCTGTACCTGCACCAACACTGGACTCTGAGACACTCTTAAAAGGCTCTGTGTGGCATGTCAGCCTCTCAGGGCTCAGCTACAGACATCTCTGAGTTGTGTCTTCAGTCTAACTCTATCTCTAAGAGATATGCCTTATGCCAGCCAGCCAAAGCTGCAAATCTATCTATTTTTCTCTGACACGCACTTCAGACATTCTGCATTGCATGCCAGCAATGCAAACAGAGCCTAACTCACAAGTGAACAGAGTGAAATGGAAGGGAACAGGTAGCAAAGCAAAGCAAAGACATGCCCGGTTCCAACGTCTGCATCAACAGGACATCCACAAAGATGAGAGCCTCTCTCTCCACTGACACTTCACTGTTGGTCATGAGAGTTTTTCTCTAAGGATGACCCTTCATCACCCATGATGTGGAACTCAGAAAAAGGCCTCTGGTCTGTTCTGTTTTGCCCTGTGGGCTGCTTTGACTGACCTCTCCTTTCCCACATTTTGATCTGCAGATGCCTCGTCTCTGCTGAGCTCCAGGTGCCTGACTGCCCACCAAATCTGCAACAGCAGTGTATAAATCTATTATAGTCAGCGTTATATAAATCTATACCAGCGTGGCATAGTGGTTAAAGCATTGTACTGGGACTCAGGGGATGCTAGTCTAGTCCGCACTCCACCACGAAGCTCACTGGGCGACTTTGGCTCTCCGCCTCACCTACCTCACAGGGCTGTTCTGAGGATAAAATAGGAGGAGGACCATGTAAGCAGCCTTAGGCTCTTTGCAATAGGAAAAAGATGGGGTATAAATATAATAATAAAATCAATAAAATAATAATAATAATCCTGCATGCAAAGCACACACTCTGCCATGGAGCTTGGGCCCCTTCTCTGCAACTGGAGAGGCTCTTCAAGGACCTGCTATTGCAACCTCCCCCAACCTGGCCCCTTTCATAGGGTGACCAGATAAAATCCAGGTCAGAGCTCATGTAACTTTAACAGTTCTAGAGAAAAGGGAATTTCAGCCAGTGTCATTTGTATGCAATTAGTTCCTGGTGAAATTCCCTCTTCATCACAACAGTTAAAGTTGCCTCTTCATCACAACAGTTAAAGTTGCAGGGGCCCTGCCTTCTTTTGTATCTGGTCACTCTGGTATAGTGCATGGACCTTTAACTGTTGTGATGAAGAGGGAATTTCACCAGGGACTAATTGCATACAAATGACCCTGGCTGAAATTCCCTTTTCTCTACAACTGTTAAAGTTCCATGAGCCCTGACCTGGATTTTATCTGGTCACCCTAGCCCTTTCAGATGTGCTGGACTGCAACTTCCATCACTCCCAGCCAGCATACTGGGAAGTGTAGTCCCTCCTACCTGGAGGGCATCTGATCGGTGACCGCTGGACTATTGCATTGTAGGCTCATACTTACCACAGAGGGAGCCTTCAGCCCCCATAGAAAGAGGGAAAGGGTGAAGCAGAGCCCAAGGACTACATTTCCCAGCAAGCTCAGCGGCCTGGGAGGAAGCCACGTGGCACCTCAGAGAGGCGGGGTTCCGGAGGCCGCCTGAGTGCTGACGCTCTCTTCCGTTCTGCTGGCAGTGGCAGGAGTAGAGGTAGGAACGAAGCTGGTGGTGGCTGGGGTGAATGGGGGTCCTGGAGGAGAAAATGAGGGGGTCCCTGGCAGGGGAGGCATCTTCTGGGGGCTCTGGTAGAGGACATGCAGGCTAATGGGGGGAGAGTCTTGGCCATCCATTTATCTACCCACCCCAACCTGGCCTGCTCGAGATGTGTTGGACTAAAGTCCCAGCATCCCCTGGGGGTGCTGGGACTTGTAGTCCAACACATCTCGAGCAGGCCAGTTTGAAGGAGGCTGAGAGATGCTATTGGGGAGGGGAGGCTGGCCTGGGATAATAGGTGTTGTAGTCCAAAACATCCGGAGGGGGCAGGTTGGGGGAGCCTGAGAGATGCTATTGGGGATAATGGGAGTTGTAGTTTAAAATGTCTGAAAGGGGCCAAGTTTGGGAAGTGTGAGAGATGCTACTGGGGATAATGGGAGTTGTACTCTAAAACATCTGGAGGGGCCGGATTGGGGGAGCCTGAGAGATGCTGTTTTGGGAGGGGGCATCAGGGTGGATTTAGAGGGGCACTGGGGCAATGGCCTGGCAGGAAATGTGGCGGATGGCGTGTGTGGCAGAGGAAAAGCAAAGGTCCCTTGTTGCGCAGCTGAGGGGCTCTCAGGGGAGGCAGGTCCTAGGATGGCCAGTGCATTAATCCCTCGCGCCATGCCCAGTGGGAGCATAGGAAGCTGCCTTCTATTGGGTCAGGGCCCTCGGTCGGTCTAGCAGCAGCCCTCCAGGGTGTCAGGCAGGGAGGGGTCTGCCTAGGCCCTGCCTGGAAACACCGCTAGGGTTGGGACCTGGGACTTGTTCCCTTGGGTTTCTTTTCTTGGTAGCTCTTGGTGCTGAAGGCTTCCAATCCAAATACTTGCAAAGGGTTCATTGGGGGGAGGGGGCAGACCTCCGATTGGTGCTTTATTTGAAAGTGGCCTGCATGTCTAAGATCTGTGTCAATTTCAACCCCCCATGGTTGATCTCTATCATTGTCACTCCAGTTTCACTTCCAAGACATGGCTTTTTTCCCTTCCTTTCTTTCATGTTGAGGTGTGGATACTCAAGGTCACTTAATATGGGTTAGTTAACTCGTAAACACCTTTTAATCATCCCAAAACCCATGTTCATTTAGAGGCCACTTGGGGATTCTAATCTGTATTTAGTAATAAGTAGTGGTTAATTGATTACTTGGTTAGGTTAATGGATGAAAACAAAGTGTTAAACAGTTAAAACTGTTTCCCCAGTTAATTTGGCAGCAGATTTTTTAAAAACACACACACCCCTTTCTGCTTGCCTGCTTGAGAGCTTTGGCTATAGAAATGTAATAAATAAAGTAAAATCTATATTTCTTTAATGCAAGTACTTATAAAAACGGCAGATGGCAGACACCATCTTAGATGGAGTGTGTGTGTGTGTGCCTCTTCTAAGGCTATTTCTGCTATGACAAATGCATGCATCATCTAAGAGACTTTAACAACCTGTTGTCCTCCAGATCTTTTGGGACCACAAGCTCCATCATCCCTGCCCTGCCAACTGGGGATGATTGGAATTGTCCGACACATCAGGGCAAGGGAAGGGCACCAGATTGGGGGATGCTGATCAAAAAAGTATGCTTCTTGCTTCCAAACAATTGTTTTTACTGACATGAAATGAAATCGATCAATTGGCTAAAAATAACATCACACAATAAGCTAAGATTTTTAAAATCAGGCGATAGCCCTAACAGAAACACAGAACCAGCAGTTCCAGATTAATTAAAGATGGGGCGCATGGGTGTTTGTGGCATTGTCTCCCCCCCCCCCCTTTTTCCCCTATTTCTTTCCCTCCAGCTTTTCACTTCCCTTGTAGATTCCGCTTGCTTTCCTTCTGCCTTAGAAAATCACCATCTTTGTCATTTCTCTGCTGGACAGGAGGCATCCAGGACTTGTTTTCCCAAAGTCTGTCATTCCTGGGTCCTTGTCCTTTGGTCGGCAATGCGTTAATCCCTTTCTCTTCCCTTCCAGATGAAGCTCTTGGTTCTCACGCTACTGGTTGTCTTCTTCTCCGTCCGCTGCGAGGAAGGCGCGAGGCTGCTGGCCTCCAAGTCTCTGCTGAACAGATATGCTGTAGAGGGCCGGGATCTCACTTTGCAGTACAACATCTACAACGTTGGTTCTAGGTAAATCCAGGGCTTCATTATGGTGGTTGTTTCCCAGGGACTCTGAGGCAAGGACAGATGTCTATGGATGCAGTACCACCCCCACCCCCACCCGCCCCCTTTTTCTTCCTAAGAGTTGTTTGCCCCAGGGACTGATGCTTCCATTGCCAAATGGTCAGCAGTCATTTGAATAGCAGCCAGTACCAGACATTTATTTATTTACAGATTTTTTACCCTGCTCTTCAGCCCAAAATGTTTCCCAGACTGGCTTACAAATAATAATAATAATAATAATAATTAATAATTATTATTAATAATAATACAAACAACAACAATAACAATTCTGTAAAATTCTGGCTGGAATAGTCTATATGGACAGACACAATATAGCTGCAAAAATAATTCACCAACAACTGCCCATCAAATTCAACCTCATCAAACAACCTACACCATACTATGCATACTCACCCGAAACAATCTTGGAAAATGCAGATCATAAAATATACTGGGACAGAACAGTTCATACGGACAAGACAATACCTTGTAACCGACCAGGCATAACAGTTATAGACAAAAAAGAAAAAAAAACCACTTACCACATCGACATAGCAATAGAAAACGAAGAGGACAAGAGAGAAAAATATACACCCCTGGCTATGGAAGTTAAAGAACCATGGCAACAGGAAAAAGTCGCAATTATTCCGTTAAGTCATGTCAGTTACTGGCATCACATCAAAAAACTATACAGAAAACCTTCAGAAACTGGGCCTACCAAAATACATCCACACCAACATCCAGAAAGCAGTCACACTTCTTAAAACATGCTCAAATGTCAGGAAATTCCTGAATCAGTAAAAGACAGAATGACTTGGCAAAGCCTGTCATGTCTGTCTAGAAAAAACTGCCACGAGCAAGAAAAGAGATAATAATAGTTTGCAGAAAACCTTCAGAAACGGCCTACCAAAATACATCCACACCAACATCCAGAAAGTAGCCATACTTAAAACATGGCAAATAGCCTGCATAGCCTATCATGTCCATCTAGAAAAACAGACACAAGCAAGGAGAGATGATAATGAATAATAATAATATAATGACAATTCCTGCCCTAAGGGTTACAAACTAAACGATAAAACACAAAAGTAAAAGGGATTGGGAGAGAGAAAGTAAAGCAAAACAAACCTCAGGCACCAGTTATGAGTTTCAGAGTTATTATCGATGCTTTTTTAAATAAAGGGCCCACGCTGTGGGGGGGGGGGGGGGTAAAGTGATTCCCAAATGGTGACTTTGAAATCAGTACCAGAAGTTTATGCTGTGTGACACTCCAGTATATTATTAATTCTCTGTTTTTATTGATGTTTTATTTTGTTCTGCATTTTATACTCATCTATTAAGTTGTGATGAGCTGGGATTTGAAACCCCGAGTTTAATCCTGCACTTCCCAGCCTTTTTGTGTCAGTGGACACATTTGGAATTTTGATAAAAGTGTCATGGGCGTGCTTCACAAAATGGCTGCCACGGGGAGTGTTCTACATTCTTAAAATGGCTGCTATTTTGGGAGCCTAACTGGTGAGACTAAAATGATGATGATGATGATGATGATGATGTTTATTTATAGCCCGCCTTTAGCCCAATACTGGGACTCAAGGCGGCTTTACAAATTAAAACATGTACAATTAAAACAGTTAGAGATATACAATTTTTTTAAAAAAATAAAACATGCTACAATATGAAAACATTTAAAAACATTTAAAATATGAATTTTTTTTTTTTTTTACAAAATCCAATTTATAAACAACATATCCACAGAGGTCCAAACTACTCCCCAAAGGCCTGCTGAAACAGAAAAGTTTTCGCCTGCCTCCAGAAAAACACCAGGGAGGGATCCAGTCTAGCTTCCCTGGGAAGGGGGTTCCAGAGCCCTGGAGCAGCCACCAAGAAGGCCCTCTCCTGCTTTCCCACCAGAAAAGTAACTTACCCAACTACCTAAGACAAAGGCAAAAGTGCAGTTTGATCCCAAACATAACACCGCTCTGTTGAAATAAACTAAATATGACACTGGTGGGAAGCAGTTTGTTTTGCAGCATACCAGTTTTTAATAATGTTAACGTCTTAAGATCAATCAATCAATCTTTATTGACAGTCAATAGACCATTAGAAAACAAGTCACGGTATGACATTAATAAATGTAATAGTATCACTCCACACCCATCTGTGATCTACAACCAATTATTCTATTAAGGAATTTAGCTACTTGTCTGGTAATAGAATCATTTGAACCTTCAAGGAGACAAATTAACAGGGACTCTTTAGAGTACCCTTGGTAATCCTGGAAAAGTGGTCTCAATAATTCTTCCCTAACTTGGTTATAATAAATACAAGAAAACAATACATGTTCAATGCTCTCAACTTCACTGCCATTACACGGACAACATCTATTGGCTACAGGGATTTTTTTATACCTGCCTTCCAACAGTTTTGATGGCAGTACATTAAATCGTGCCATAGGCCTTTCTGTATTTAGGAACAGTTAGCCTTTTTAGGTAAACCATCCCTTCATTAGGTACAAAATTTGATATCCCCAGCGACCGGGGAGAGCACGGGCCAGGAGTGGCCTCACAGCTATCTTGGAAGTCAATATCCTGCAGTCTTCGCTTGATTGTCCATTTAACATATTCAAAAGTCTGTGCTAGCAGTAGACCAGGAGAAAGCCCTGTTGAGTTGACTTTTAGAGCTCGTGCTTCAGTCCATGGGGATGCATACGAGTGTAAAAACCTGGGCTACCAGGGAATTGATAGAAAGATTATGATATTTACAGAACCAATATTGTAATGTTTGGATCCAGGTCAAGAGATAAACTCTGAAGGGTTCTCCTTACTTATATTGGAAGAGAGATCAACCCAACCCCCTTTGAATTGTCTTCAGCCTACTCCAATGAAGACTATCCCTCTCCAAACAGGAAAAGGGCTCACCTTGACCAAAGAACTAACCCCAGGATCGTGCAAGTGGCAGTTGCAACTACAAAACAAGATTCTTGTATTTCCAAACTACCCTAAAATCATGGGCCCCCGACACAGAGCGTACGAATAGAGCACCTTCTAATCATAATTGCAGAACGAACAAGACTAAGGCTGGAGCCTACAGCTGTTAGTAAGGTGGAATATCTATTTTACAACTATAGAACATGCCGTCGTAACTTTTGGATCCTCAGATGTTACCTCTATTGAATATGCTCAAAGGCATATTCTACAGCAAAATGGTCTGATTGTTAATAGGTATTTTAAGAATGTGAAGCACATGAGGTGGGTCTACCAACAGGGTTTGGATGTAAAGCCTGGCAAAGGCCTTCTAACTGGAAATTGGACTGATCTAAACTCTAACCATGATTCTTCAGTATCCCTTTGTAGTACTTTTATGATTTCGAATCTGATCGATTCAGAGTTGGGAAGTAAGGGGAGAGTGGATAGGGACTCTGGGGCCGAGGATGAGTTTTGGCCTGAAGGATCTAAATTGATCGCCAGTTTTGGAGCTCTCCCAGCAAAGGAACAACAAGAGATTCTCACTAGACTCTCAAAGCTTAAAAAAAAAATTGATACATAAAACTCAGATGAAATATAACCCCTTTACGAGTAACAACAATAACTTCGAGCTGGGAAATATGAAGGAAAACTCTAAGAACAAAATCGAGGGGGTCTGTGGCAGTGAGATATCTCAGCTGCAAGAATTGTCACAATTCAACCATAGGGGGAGGGTAGCCTTGAGCCCCAAAATCCAAATAGTTAGTAGAGGGGAAATATTTAGTCTAGACAATCATGGAAGTACGATGGTGCAGAAGCATCCTTCACAGGACCTTGAACCAATTCCAATATTGCCAGAAATTAGGAGTCATGGCAAAACAGAATATGCGATAACCATTAATAGTGAACATAAAACAGACAAAGGTCAAACTCCCGCCGTCCCGAAGTTTGTCAACTGTTGCTTAATGGAGGACGTGGGAAGGGAGCTGGATGAAATTACCGAAGCTGATTGACTGTAAAAACAGAAGCCCAGCTCTTATTTAAAAATGTTGTCTTGGAATGTCGCAGGCAGTAGCTCCAAACTGTTTCAAAGTTTGATATAATTTTCTTGCAGGAGCCGTGGAGCCGTAGTGATATTTATGTGAGCGGCTTCACATCATATTGTCTTCCAGCAGTTCCAAATATAGGAAAAGACAGGGATAGTCAAGGATTGTGTTGTTTAATATCCTCTTCTTTAGATGTTAGTATAACCATGCTCTCTAAAAGCAATTTATCAGTCCAGGTCCTGCTACTGGAAATGAGAGTTCCTAGACTATCTTTTTTATTGTTTAATGTGTACCAAGCCCCCCTAACTACCAAAGAAATGATTCTAGAATATTGGTTAAAATTTGCGGAATGTTTCTTGAAATTTAAAGATAAATATCCTGTCTTGGCAGGAGATTTTAATGCTAGAACGGGGACATATTTAGTTGTCCCTCACAACAACAACAGTGGCCTGAAGGTTGACAAAGTAGAATTTGGAATCCATTTACATAACTCCAAAGACCTTATGATTAACAATGCAGGTTACCAACTATTGCAGTTTGTTGATAGAAATAATTTGGCCATTTTAAATGGCAGTGCCCCAAATGATGAAAGGGGCGAGTTTACTTATATTTTCTCATGGGGCTCAAATGTGATAGATTATATTATTATACACAAGCAATTTGGTAATATGGACTGCAATTTTAGAGTAGCGAATCCTATGGACAGTGACCATGTACCCTTGGAGCTAGAGTTGACACTCCCCGGCCCAATTCGAAAGCCTTTTAGGTATCCTTGGCTTGCAACCCAGCACTGTATGATAGACAATAAGAAAATTAAATGGACTAAAGAATCCCCAGAGATTTTTAAACAGAGTACTGGTTCCCCAATTAGTCTAGCTTGTATTGAACGAATACTAGGGGCCAATTCTCCTGAAATGAGTGTCAGTGCCTTTGAGGAGCTGATACATAATTTGGTCTCAGCTCTACACAAGCCCCTGAACTTGGCCAAAAGGCATCACCCTAACAAGAACAATTGGTTTGACAGGGATTGTGTTAAGAGTATAGAGTATATCGAAGGAATAGTGAAAGATTACTCCCCAAATCATATTACCAATTAAAAAAGGACTACAAGAGTCTCCTGCGAAAGAAAAAGTATTTAGCTGACAATAATAATAATAATAATAATAATAATAATAATTTATTTCTTACCCGCCTCTCCGTCTGGATCAAGGCGGGGAACAACAACATGATAAAATACATAAAACTGATTAAAACATGACATATATTATTAAAACTGCATTAAAACATCCTAAAACATCCTAAAAACATTCTAAAATTCCACTGGATATGCTTGCCGGAAGAGAACAGTCTTTATGGCTTTCTTAAATTCTAAAAGACTGTTAAGTTGACGAGTCTCCTCCGGCAGGTCATTCCACAGTCTGGGAGCGGCAGAAGAGAAGGTCCTCTGGATAACGGTTGTCAGCCTAGTCTTGGCTGACTGCAGTAAGTTCTTCCCAGAGGACCTGAGCGTGCGGGGCGGATTGTATGGGAGAAGGCGATCCCGCAGGTAACCTGGACCCAAACCATGTAGGGCTTTAAAGGTAATAACCAACACTTTATACTTCGCCTGGAAACTAATTGGCAGCCAGTGGAGCGATTTTAAAGCTGGGGTAATATGGTCACCCCTAGATGTACCGGTGACCAACCTGGCTGCCATATTTTGAACTAGTTGAAGTTTCCAGACTAGGCACAGAGGTAGCCCTATGTACAGCGCATTGCAGAAGTCGAGCCTCAGAGTTACCGGCGCGTGCACTACCGTCTTTAGGTCTTCCAACTCTAGGAAGGGGCGCAGCTGGCGTATCAGCCAAAGCTGATAGTAGGCACTCCTGGCCGTCGCATCTATCTGGGCTGTCATTTGGAGTGACGGATCCAAGAGCACCCCCAAGCTGCGATCACAGTCTTTCAGGGGGAGTGTAACCCCATCCAGAACTGGTTGACACACCTCCAAACCCAGGTTGTGGCCTTTGACCGTAAGCACCTCCGTCTTGTCTGGATTCAGCTTCAGTTTGTTTTTCCTCATCCAGCCCATTACTGCCTCCAAGCATTCATTCAGAGGAGACACACTATCCTTAGCTGACACTGTTATTGAAGGCATAGAGAAATATATTTGGGTGTCATCAGCATACTGATAGCACCCCGCCCCATGCCTCCGGATGATCTCTCCCAACGGTTTCATATAAATGTTAAACAGCATTGGAGAAAGGATGGCACCTTGCGGTACGCCACACAACAGCTCCTTCTTTGCAGAGCAGCTATCCCCAAGCATCACCATCTGGAACCTGCCCGAGAGGTAGGACCGGAACCACTGAAGCACAGTGCCCCCGATTCCCAATCCCTTCAGGCGTTCCAGAAGGATACCAGGTCGATGGTATCGAATGCCGCTGAGAGGTCCAGAAGTACCAACAGGGACACACTCCCCCTGTCAATACTCAGGCGTAGATCATCCACTAAGGCGACCATAGCAGTCTCAACTCCATATCCTGCCCTGAAGCCAGTTTGAAATGGGTCTAGAAAATCAGTGTCATCCAAAACTACTTAGAGTTGAAAGGCAACCGCCCTCTCGATCACCTTGCCCAAGAATGGAAGGTTTGATACCGGTCTGTAGTTATTAATGTCCAGGGGGTCCAGGGAGGACTTCTTTAGAAGCGGCCATACCACCGCTTCTTTTAAACATGATGGAAAACTCCCTTCCCTGAGAGATGCATTAATAATATATTGTAATTGTGATCTAACTGCATCTCCTCCCTGGGCGACCAGCCATGAAGGACAGGGATCGAGAGGGCAAGTCGTCCTCCTCACTCGTCCAAGCAGCTTGTCCACGTCCTCAGTACTCACCAACTGAAATTGATCCAGTGTAATTCTACTCGCGGAGTCGCTGGACACTCCATCATTAGCCTCTGCTATAACGACGGCATCTAAGTCGGCTCTTATCCGAGAGATTTTATCTGTGAAATGATAGTTAAAGGCATCGCAGCAAACTGCCGAAGGCTCTAAGATCGGATTCCGGGGGGAAGGTGCCCGGGTTAGACCCCTCACCACCCTGAACAGTTCTGCTGGACACGAATTCGCAGTCGCAATGCGCGCAGAGAAGAAAGCTTTCTTCGCTGCATGTATTGCCACCCCATAGGAACGAAGATGTTCTCTATGTCGTGTCTTGTCGGATATAAGTCGAGTTTTCTGCCATCGGTGCTCCAGTCGTCATCCTTTCCGCTTCAACTCCCTGAGGTCTTCTGTATACCAGGGCGCCCTGTTAGAAGCGGATCGGAGAGGACGTTTGGGGGCGATCGTGTTGATAGCCCTAGTTAGGTCTCGATTCCATCTATTGACCAGAGCTTCTACAGGATCGTCGACGATACCAGCCATAGAACCCTCCAAGGCTTTCTGGAATCCAGAAGGATCCATCAGCCTTCGAGGGCGGACCATCTTAATAGGTCCGCCACCCCTGCAGGGGCAGGTGGTAGCCGTGATACTAACCCTAACCAGAAAATGGTCTGTCTATGACAATGCGGAGGTATTTGTTACCTCCGCCCACAGATCCGTCTGTTCAGAACTGAAGACAGCATCAAGGGTATGACCCACTGAATGTGTGGGTCCAGAGACCAATTGGGATAGGCCCATGGTTGTCATGGATGCCATGAACTCCTGAGCTCCACCTGACAAACCAGCCTCGAATGGGATGTTGAAGTCACCCAGGACCAAAAGCCTGGGCGAATCCAACACCAGCTCCGAGACCAGTTCCGTGAGCTCGGCCAGGAAGTCTGATAGGCAGCGGGGTGGCCGGTTCACTAAGAGAATCCCTATCTATCCCTGGTCTTCAGACTCAGGTACACACACTGTATGTGATTCAATTCATGAACAGGAAGTCTGATCAGGTTAAGATTATCCCTATAGACCACAGCTACTCCACCCCCCCACCCCCCCGCCCACTTTCCCTCACCTGCTCACTAACACAGTACCCAGCTGGGAGGGCCTGCGCCCATGTTGGTCCACTGTCATCTCCCAGCCAGGTCTCTGTGAAGCACGCCAGGTCAGCCTCCTCATCTGAAAGAAGGTTATGGCTGATATTTGCTTTATTTTTAACTGACCTGGCATTACATAGGAGCAAGGAGAGGTTCTGTGGGTGGCCTGCTTCGTTCTCAAAGTTCCCCGGGTTGGCAGAGCAATCGGAAGGTAAGATGGGTGTTAGATATCTATCTCTCCTTCCCCTGTAATGGCACATCGCCCTGCCAACGCCATATCTCCCTTTGCCCTGCACAACACAAATTGCCACTCCCAGTAAGGCATGGCAAATGCTGATAGTAGCTTCAAACACTAAAAATTCTAAAATATTTTGGCAGATAGTTTCTTATGCTGCTAATGAAAGAAATAATCCCCCCGAATGTGTTATATCATCAGGGACTTGGGAAAATTATTTCTGTAATTTGTATAATGCAAGTTGTGCAACTAACACAGCTTTGGGGTTTCCAAAAGATTCTTTAGATTGGCCTGAGGTCGACCCCAATTATATTGAGGAGTTAATAATTGGGCTGAAATCGGGCAAGGCACCGGGACCTGATGGCATCCCAGCTGAGATGCTAAAGAGCGACCCTGGCTGGTGGGCCCCACTACTTGCAGTACTTTTCAATGCAACATCTTAAGAAATAAAATAAAAATCCAGAGGGCAGGATGTCTGTCAGGCGCCAAGGATGGTATCTGCAGACACATTGGCACTCATGGGCACCACGTTGGAGACCCTAAAGCTGCACAGTGATTCTCATTATTAGAATATATTCAAGTAACATAGAACATAAATATCAACAGAACAAAATGGGAAGTTTTAAAAATTAAAAACCAACAAGATAAGCTTAAAATTGGAAGCAATGAAAATGAATTATCCTGAAAAAGTCTCTTTGGAATAGGAATGTTTTTGCTACCAGTTTCTCTCCACAGATTATCCCTTGCAATAATTAGGGCAGTTTCAGTCCCAAAACCCACATTGGAAGTGCAGAAAAGGGCAACTAAAATGATCTAGGAGCTGGAGCATCTCCCCTATGAGGGAAAGTTACAACAACTAGGATTGTTTAGCTTGGAAAAGGAGGCTGAGGGGAGACATAGAGGAGGACAAAATCATGGCTGGTGTGGAGAATGTGGAGAGGGAGACAAATAAAAGGAAGTACTTCCTCACACAGCGTTTAGTTAGATTATGGAATTCACTACCATAAGATGTGATGGCCACCAATTGGGATGGCTTGAAAACGGGGCTGGATAAATTCCTGGAGGAGAAGGCTATCAATGGGTACTAGTCCTGATGCTACCTCCATTATCCAAGGCAGTAAACCTAGATACATCAGTTGCTTGGGAACATGGGTGGGAGAATACTCTTGTGAGTTTCTGGTCGACAGCTAGTCAGCCACTGTGTGAACAGAGTGCTAGACTAGATGGACCCTTGGTCTGATCCATCAGGGCTCTTCTTTTATGCCCTTATGTGATTTAAGTGACACATGCGCAATCACTGTTTCTCAGGTGACAACTTGTTCCTAACGCTGTTTTCCCAATCCTTTTATCTGCCGGCGTGTAGCGCTGCCTTAGAAGTGGAGCTGTCAGATGATTCCTTTCCCCCAGAAGACTTTGGCATCGTTTCCGGGATGCTCAATGTCAAATGGGATCGGATCGCGCCGTATCCTTTTGCAGAGTGCTGGATGGAGGGCTCCTGTTGGAGCGTTAAATTTGCTGGCAAAGTTTCTAGTCCTCATTTCTTGTGGGGAGGGAGAGAGTGGCGCTGAAAAATACCAGGACGATATTATACCAAGGTTCAGAAGGCAGTAGAGAACCCAAACACCCGTCTGGTCCTCTCCCATGATTGCAGAGGCACAAGGCAGCAAAATCCTGTGTGCAGTGATCGAAAGGGGTGTGGGTGTGTGCTTTTATGAATCCATCAGCCATACCATGTGAATCCCATTTTAGCCAAATCATGCATCTCTCCCTGTCAGCTTCTAAAAACAGTAGCTAAGGAAGCCAGCACAAAAGGTAACGGGGTGGAGGGTCCTACCCCCTGCCTATCAAGCACTGCCTGCCATGGTGTGTCCTGCCTCCCCAGCCCTTGCAAAGCTGGTGGCAATATACCCGCAGGGGGCACCATGCAGCATTTTCAAGTGGGGTGCACGGTTGCGAGGGCGGGAGTTTGCTGCCTTCCAGTGGACAGAGGGAGGCCGGCCGGCCTTCACCCCTTTTGAGTACTTGCTGTGGATTCTTGTTGGGTACTTATTTCCGACTTCTTCTCTTTTGCTTTCCCTCCCTTGGTTGCTCTTCTGCTTTCATTTTGATTTTCATAGGAATGAGAAAAGCGACACCCATCCTTGGTACTCATGACTGTATGGGACTGTTCAAACAACACGCTAAACCACGGTTAGGCCGCTAAACCTTTTGCAGAAAATGGTTAGTGAGCGTGTTTCAACCATGGTTATGTAGCCACCAGGGTTAGGAACGGTTCACACGACATGCTAAGCCAAAATGTTTAGCTCAAAATGCTTACTTAACCACTGTGGCTTAGCGTGTCGTCTGAACAGGGTCTATGAAATGTCAGGATGTCTGGCTTACTGTTCAGTCTACAGTCACTTGTTTCTGTCTTCCCTTTTGACTTGCATATTTAGACCAGGATAAAGATGTGAAGGCCCAGAAACCCCCCAGAAAAATTAAGAAAATCGTTTTTCCATTTTTCCCCGAAGCCAGTTTTTCTAAAAAATTGAAAGAAATGAAGAAAAATGGATTATGGAATGCTTTATTTTAACACGATGCATAAAATGTTTAAGACAAGGTGTTCATGTATTTACTTCTCCAAATGATTTCTAAAAACTATGTACAGTATCAGATTATTACAATTTCTGTACACCGAGGACAAGCAAGTCCTATATTGCAAACTCTCAAATACAAGAGCAAGATGCATTTCTGCCTCTAGGGGGCACTGCCATTGAAGCAGAGACTGAAACTGATAGTGATAGCTCAGAAAAAGAGTCTGATTAAATTTCATGCCTATTCATTGAATCTCGGTCCCCCTTTTTTCTTAGTTCTTGTCTGCTCCTCATAAACTGGCAAAACCAAAGAGGTTCCTTACAGTTCAGAAGCTTGTAGCTCCATTTGTTACCCCTCCCCCCCAAGGTAAAAATTTTAAAAAGTAAATTTGTAATAATTGCTTGAAAGCATTATACTTTTAATATACCAAATGTGATAATTTTATGCCAAACCAACTTGTACATAACTACGTTTTATGTTCCTAAAGTAACAAAGTGACTTTCAATCTGTAAAAAGTGCTAATATTTTATTTTTTTTTCAATTTCCCCCAAAATCTCTTTTTTCCCGGAAAAAATGGTTTTTTTCCCTTGGCTTCAACATTTTTGAAAATTTTACATCTCTAGACCTGGAGTGGGACATTTTTAACCCTCCAAATGTTTTGGCCAACAGCATCCATCATCCTTCACCATTGGCTGTGCTGGCTGGGGCTGATGGGAGTTGTAGGCCAAAACGTCTGGAGAACTACAAGTTGCCCATTCTTCGGATATGATTCGCCTTAATTTTCCTTTGAAGCACTGAATGAATTTAAGCATTCATTGCGCAAATGAGCAATAATACACAAGGCATCCCCCGACTCCCCCCCCTGCTTTTCCCCTTGCTCCTGCAATGTAATTTGCTTCCTTAGCCTTCGCCTGCTCAGTGCCAGCAATGTCTCCCATACGGTGGTCTTGAGGCCCCTGAAAGCCGGCTACTTCAACTTCACATCAGCTACGATCACGTACCTGGCCCAGGAGGGAGGCCAGGTAGTGGTAAGTAGCACATGCCCTGGATCGAGTCTGTTCTGCAGGGGTCCATAGCTTTTGGCTTGGCTCAATAGACAAGGCATCTCTGTTGCCACAATTGACTGCACCGTTTCTGTTGTTACAATTGATGGCATAGAATCATAAGAGTTAGAAGAAACTTTTGAGGTCATCTAGTCCAGCCCCCTCCCTGCTCATTGCAGGATACAGGATACAGGATACAATTAAAATTGCTATTTTAATAATGTTTGCCATGTTTTTAATCAATTTTATGTATTTTATCGTGTTTTATATTTACTGTTGTTCCCCGCCTCGATCCAGACGGAGAGGCGGGTAAGAAATGAATTTATTATTGTTGTTGTTGTTGTTGTTGTTATTATTATTATTATTATTATTATTATTATAGCATTTTTATTTATTTATTTCATTTCATTTCTATACTGCCCAATAGCTGAAGCTCTCTGGGCAGTTCACAAAAATTAAAACCATAAGGTACAGCATAAAATATAAAATAGGGAAGCTTAAAACCACAATATAAAACCAGAAACGGAGCAACAATTGTAGAGTTAAAAGACTAGGATAATAAATTGCTAAAATGCTGGGGAAATAAAAAGGTCTTCACTTGGTGCCTGGAAAGAGTATAACATAGGTGCCAGGCAAACCTCTCCAGGGAGCTCATTCCACAGCCGGGGTACCACAGCAGAGAAGGCCCTCCTCCTGGTAGCCACCTGTCTCACTTCCTTCAACAGGGGCTCACAGTGAAGGAGCCCTGAAGATTATCTTAGGGTCTGGGCAGGCACATATGAGAAGAGACGATCCTTCAAGTAACCTGGCCCCAAACGTCCCTGACAGACGGCCACCCAGCCTCTCCTTAAATCAGTCCAGCAAAAGATATAGCGCTCACCCTTATCACTCCTGAACTTGTCAAATCAGGAGAATCTTGATCTGACAAACTGGAGACTAGTGGGATTTCAGTTTGGGTGCTTTGGAGAAGGTGGGGAGGTTATGGGGCTGCTCATTATTAGAAGGACGATTTAGTAAGATCCTGGTCAATGAACGACTATGTCCCTGTGGTGCTGGAGCCATAGAATCTGCTGAACATGTCCTTATTGTAACATGCAGAAAGGAATGCAGAAAGAAGTGATTTTTTCCATTATTAACAGCCTTCTCAGCAAGTACCTCAGTGCAAATTAGGGGGAAAGTGTTGTTATCCTCCTGAGAGAAGGAATTTTACCTGCTTTATATTCGCTTTGCTGGTCTTCATAATAAATGAAATGATGATGACTGGATGGGTTGGGTCTTCTTCTTCATCGTCAACAGGTGAATTTTGGGGGCAGGTGTCGTGATCTTGCCTGTACCTCCTTAGTGTGGGGGAAGGAGTTTCAGGCTATCAATCAGAATCAGATTCTGAACCAGAAGAAATGGGACTACAAACGTACCAACCTACACAGGAAGCGGGGGGAGGGGATTCTCTCAGGCTCTTCACCAGCCAGGGATGAATCTCCACCAGACCTTATTACTGAAAATGTTAACAACTCAGAGTCTGTGAGATCTCAGCAATCCTCAGAGGGGGAAGGGACTTCAGAGTTGACCGATCACAGAGTCCACCGCAGATTCAAACGGGTGGAGCTAGAAGGAGGCGAGAGGCGATCAGCTCAGCTAGTTTCTTGCCAAATGCTTCTTCAGAGGAATCATCCCGGAAGTTAAAGGGACTCAGGGAAAAGACCTTCCCTTTTGTTGAAAGGACAATTGTCTCACTTAGTCAGCCACGTTTTAGTCTAAAGGAAAGTTCCTAGGGTTCAGACTCTCTTCAGGTACGAAGAGATGTTTATTTGCTGAATAAAGTTTTGTGGATCATTTGGCAGACTAAATTATTGTCTCTCAACGGCAGCGGGAGGGCTGGGAAACACGACAGCAGGGGCGTCCTGAGGGTCTTGAGCCAGTTTCGGGATACAGCTCTGGCGGTGGCTGTCTGGTGACAAAACCTACGTCCACCGTGGCCCGTAAGTCACACCCTTCTTCCTATCTTTCTTTCCAGGTTGGCTTTACCAGTGCCCCAGGACAAGGAGGTATCCTGGCCCAACGCGAATTCGACAGGAGGTTTTCGCCCCACTTTGTAAGTAAATACAGACATGCCCAAGGGAGCCTGTGCGCATGCTGCCGAATGCCATTTTGGGGAGGCTTTCAGGGCCACAGTCCGGTGGTGGGTGGAGCCAAAGGCAAAAAGGGATGGAGCCAAAATGCCAACGGTACCAACATATTGTAGCCTAAAGCTCTTATTGCCAATAACTGAGCCTTAGAAGAGGCATCTCAACCTCTGAGTGTGGGGAACAAACTGTACAAAAGTTGGGAAACCAATGTGGCTGAGGGGAAGGGGATGGGGCTACCTCAGAGGGCCAGATTGGCCCCAGGCCTGGAGTCCCTGACTCCTGTTACAAGCCAGCCAAAGGACGCCCTCCTAACTATACCATTGGCATGCTAAATTTACAACATTGGGGGTTACTAAAGAAGCATTCTCCATGACTGTTTACTATTCTGGAATGCCTCTTCTCCTAGGGGCATGAAGAAGACGGATTGGTTAGATCTGAGTAATTTGCAGTAGATCTCCAATCGCTTGAAGATCCACTCCCAATCATGCGGAGGAACTCCCTGGTAGTTTAAAAACTGCAAGTTAAACTGCAAAGTTGTCTTTTCTCTGCGTTGGCTGACCATGTCCATTCCTCTCAGGCAGACTGTGCCTCACCTGTAAAATAGGAGCATCCGTTGGATGCTTCCGACCAAGTGTTTACACTGCCCAGCTTTAGATTTTGGGGAAGAATCCCTGATCGGTAATAACTCAGATGGAGACTTAGAATCATAGAATAGTAGAGTTGGAAGGGGCCTCTAAGGCTATGGAGTCCAACTCCCTGCTCAATACAGGAATCTACCTTAAAGCATCCCTGACAGATGGCTGTCCAGCTACAACTTGAATGCCTCTAGGGTGGGAGAGCCCACCACCTGCCTAGGTCATGGGTTCCATTGTCGTACTGCTCTAACAGTCAGGATGTTTTTCCTGATGTCCAGCTGTGCTTATCCATGCAGGCTTGTGGGCTGCTTGGATCCAGGAGATATAGGGCTCTGCCCCATAAGCTACCATTGCACACCTGAATCCAGCTCCCCATAGCTACTACTTTGCACATGTCTCTGGTTTGTGGGACCTCTGGATTTGAGTGACACCATGTGCCTGAGCATCTGTCCCAGTGTTGTCAACACAGACTGGCAGCAGCAGGGCTTTCTGGGGATCCAGGCAGGAGTTTTTGCAGCCCTTACCCGGAGATGTTGGAGATCGAACCTGGGACCTTCTCCATGCCGAGCAGGGTTCCACCCCGTGTTATGGTTCCTCCTAGGGCTTGTAGTCTGCCTGCCCCTCCTCTGGGGACTTGCCAGAGCCCAGCCCTCAGTCAAAGAGGAGTCATGGCAGAAGGTCCCGAGTTCAAACACCCCTGGAGAACCGCTGCTGCCAATCGGTGTCAACAGTATTAGGCTAGATGGACCCATACTTTATGCAGAGTCAGCTTTTGATGCAGGTATTTATATCAGCCCTTTGGTTAAAGCCATAAGGACTGGAACCCTTGGGTCATGTCCAATGTTAGTCCTACTCCGGGTAGACCCATTGAAAGGAATGATACTTAAGTTAGCCATGAGTATGTTGATTCTCATTCCTTTCAGTGGGTCTATTCTTAAGCAAGACTAACATTGGATGTGACCTCTTCTTTTTTGGGAAAGAGCCGTAGCTCAGCGGTAGAGCCCCTGCTTTTTACGCTGAAGGTCCCGGGTTCGATCCTCAGCAAATCCAGGTAAGATGAGGAAAGAATCCTGCCTGAATCCCTAGAAAGCTTCTGCTGCCAGTCCGTGTCGATAATACTGGGCTGGATGGACAAATGACCCAGTATAAGGCAGTATAAGGCAGCTTCCTATGTTCAGCCTTGTATTTAGAACCATGAGGACTAGAATCTTTATTTTTAGGAAAAGGGCCATTTCTGCCAGTCGGAGTTGGCAACACTGGGTTAGATGGACCGAGGCTCTGACTCAGTGCAAGGCAGCTTCTCAGGTTCCTATCTAAACCCTTAATTTTTAGGGGACAGGGCCTTAACTCAGTGGTAGAACCTTTGCTTTACATGCAGGAGGTCCCCAGTTCGATCCCTGGCGGCATCTCCAGGTAGGGCTGGAAAAGCTCCTGCCTGAATCCCCAGAGAGCTGCTGCTGCCAGTCCATGTTGACAGTACTGGACTAGATGGGCCAAGGGCCTGGCTCGGTATAGGGCAGCTTCCGACGTTCCTCCACACAAGGGTTTGGAGAACCTCCACTAGGATCAGGAAAGACGGAACCGTCGCCTGGCTTGCCTCTCTCTTTCTGTCTCTATCCATGATGAATCCCTCTGTTCCTTTTTCCCCTTTTGGCAAAGCTGGACTGGGCAGCCTTTGGGGTCATGACTCTGCCCTCCATCGGCATCCCGCTGCTGTTGTGGTACTCAAGCAAGAGAAAGTACGACACCCCCAAGACCAAGAAGAACTGAGCGGCGCCCGGCGGACCCGATTCCCTTTCCTTTTACAGTTGCAGGTTCATTCAGGAGTGGCGGCAAAGCTCCACTCCCGGTGCTTTATCAGGCGAGGCGATTTCGGGGTCGGCCTGCCAAAAAACATGATGGATAACAGGGTCTCCGTGCCTACAGGGCTGCCGCCTCCTGCCTGTTGCGCCGTACAGCCCCTTCCCAGCCACGGCGCCGAGAGATCTGTCTGCAACTGAATTGCCTCATGACACGTCAAATCCACTTTTCTCGGCCAAAGGGAGTTCTGCAAGAAAGAAGTGCGCTTTGCCCCTCCGGGGAGGAAAAATCAAAGCTAGGCATCGCGACGTGGAAAGGTCGATTCTCTTTCTCTCCCGAGAGATCTGCCGCACCTTGTAGTGATGGGTTTTTTTTTAAATCATGAAAATAAATCACAAACCATGAATCGGCTGTGTATTCCCCCCTCCACCTTTCTTTCTCCCTTTCTTAGCCTGAGGGCTTTGTCGCAGTGTGTGTTGAAACAGCGTGTGGATCAGAAATAATAAACAGAGGTGGTGGATGTCCATCAGATTGTGTGAAGGGAGCCTGCAGGGCTAAAAACAAGACACATGGGGAAGAAATGAAATCTTTTATGGAAACGATCTGGATTCTGCAACAAGAAAGGCAAAATTCTGCAATCTGGAGGAATTATGCATTTTAGGCAGTGGAGGCCAGTGGCTCCGATATCAGCAGGGCGGTGAATCCGCTCTGGGTTTCAGTCAGAACCCTCCAAGATGCAGAGATCCTTTCGAGCTCCAACTGAAGCCTGGAGCAGATTCACCTCCCCACTGACATCAGAGCCACCAGCCTCCACCAACCTTAGGCATAGTATTGCTTACTTTATTTTACTTGAGTTAGAAGGCATTATCCACATGCTTCCAAGCTCATCTTCATGCCCATGAGGACTAGAAACTTGTGTCTTGTTGGTTTTTAAGAGCCCTGAGTGTGCATGCACTCTTCAGGGTTTTTTTTTTCTTTTTAACTGAGCAGCTGTTTGATAACACTTATGTACTGCCTGGTTCTGTACAGCATAGGGAGAAGAAGTCGCTGCCCTGCAGGCTCAAAATTGAAGAAACACTGAACTGAAAGGGGAGAGGAGTTTGAGTTAAAGGGGCTTTGCTCTTTGCCTCCTATCCTGTGAGCCATTTCCCTTAAACTTTACACTCCCACTGGGACATTTGTGCCCTTCCAGATGATTTATTTATTTATTTAAAACATTTCTTAACCACCTTTCAGGGCAGAAGCTCTCCCAAAGCGGCATACAACTATATATAAAACAGTATACACATTAAAAGCAATAAAAACATAAAAAGTAAAATATAAATTAAAACAATAAAAGCTAACATTAAAAACTAGTAATAAAACAGCAAGGGCAACAGCAGCAAAACAGTATGAGAAGGCCATAGCAAAATAAAACGTTTTTAAGGCCTTCTTAAAGACCTGTAAGGATGGTGCATGGCGGATCGTTGGTGGGAGTTCGTTCCACAGGTGTGGGGCCACTGCTGAGAAGGCCCTCTCCCGTGTGGAGACCCACCTAATATCTCTCACTGGTGGGCAGGTGAGAAGGGCCTCTCGTTTTGATCTTAAAGTGTGGACAGGCTGATACGGGTGAAGGGGTCCTTCAAGTAGCTTGGTCCCAAACCATTTAGGGCTTTAAAGGTCAGAAACAGCACTTTGAATTGGGCTTGGAAACACAAGTAGCCTACAACTCCCCGCATCCTTCACTATTGGCTATGTTGGCTAGGCCTGATGGGCGTTGTAGGCCAAAATGTCTTCGAGGGCTGCAAGTAAACCACCTCCAGTGTAGAGGGTGACGTGTGTGGGACCTCAGTCCTGTTGGCAAGGGAAGGAAAACGTTTGCCCTCTTCCTCCAGATGTCACCTTGGCTCTACTATTGTCCTATTCCCTTTATGCGTCTTTGGGAGAAAAGCAATGATCGGTAAACAAGGGTATCCAAAAAAGAAAGAAAAGAACCGTTCAATTTCTTATCATAGAACTGTGGAGTTGGAAGGGACCACAAGGATCATCTAGTCCAACCCTCTGCAATGTGAAGGAAAACCAGTTGAACCATCCATGAGGTGGCCGTCCGTCCTCTTCTTAAAAATCTCCAGAGATGGAGAACTCACAACCTCTGTAGGTAGACTGTTCCACTGTTGTACAGACCTTGCCATCAGGACACTTTTCCTTATATTTAATCGAAATCTAGTTAGCTGTAACCTAAATCCGTTATTTTAGGTCCTAATTTCTGCGGCCAGGGAAAATAGTTCTCGACCATCTTCCCTGTGGCACTCTTTTATGGACGTGAATGCTGCTCACACGTCTCCCCTCAGTCTCCTTTTCTCCAGACTGAACATCCCAAGTTCCTTCCATCTGTCCTCCTAGGGCCTGTCCTCAAGTCCCTGGATCCTCTTCGTTGCCCTCCTCTGAACTTGTTCTAACCTGTCTATGTCCTTCTGGAAATGGGGTGCCCAGAATCATATTCAAGACACCAGTTTTATTTAAATCCTTTTTTTAAAAAACGCATATTGGTTGGGAGAAGCTGCTAATCTCTGGAATCATTGCCTCTACTAGATTAATGTCAGAGCTGTGCTGGATCCAACCAAAAGCCAACTGGAAGTCCACACGCAGGGCATGAGTGCAATAGCCTCCTCCTGCTCATGATTCCTGGCATTTGGGGTACAAAGACGTTGGGTTGAAAGGAAGGTTTTCTATGTAAACGAAAGCCAATTGGTTCATTTCTCAAATATTTACGCTCTACCTTGCATTCTCAAATATTTAATATTTCCCTAACAGAAATCCAGCTGCTCTAGCCTGCCCTATGACCATCACACTTTGTTTAAATTTATCAACCATGGGCATTTCGTTTTTGTTTGCTACTTCACTTTTGCAAAGGTGGGAAATTAAATCTTTTCTCAAATATTTGCACTCGGACTGGGATGAAGGGGTGTGTGAACTGCAGCATCCCACAAGGATCCATATTGGAACCAGTGTTCTTTAACTTGATCATAAACGCTCAGGAATTAGGAGGGAGCAGTGAGCTGACCAAGTCTGCTTATAACACCAGATTATGTAAAGTAGCTAAAACAAAAAGGGATTATGAGGAGCTCCAAAAGGATCTCTCCAAAATTGGGGAATGGGCATCAAAATGGCAAACGCGGTTCAGTGCAAGCAAATGTAGTGATGCATGATGGGAGGGGGAAATATGCTAATAGAATCACAGCTGGCAGTAGAATCATACAATAGTGGTGTTGGAAGGGGCCTCTAAGGCCATCGCGTCCAACCCCCTGCTCAATGCAAGAATCCTCCTTAAAGCATCCCTGACAGATGGTTGTCCAGCTGCCTCTTGAAGGTCTCTAGAGTGGGAGAGCCCACCACCTCCCTAGGTCACTGGTTCCACTGTCATACTGCTCTAACAGGATGTCCAGCCAGAATCTGGCTCCCTGTAACTTGAGCCCATTATTCTGCGTCCTGCACTCTGGGATGATCGAGAAGAGATCTTGGCCCTCCTCTGTGTGACAACCTTTCAAGTGTTTGAAGAGTGCTATCATGTCTCCCCTCAATCTTCTCTTCTCCAGGCTAAACATGTCCAGTTCTTTCAGTCTCCTCCTAGGGCTTTGTAACTGACCAAGAAAGGAATTTTGAGGTTGTTGAGGACAGCTTGTTGAAAATATCGACCTGGTCTGTAGTTGCTGTAAAAAAGACAAATTCCATATAGGGGACATTTGAAAAGAAAGTTAAATTGAATCTGCCAAGGGCAATACCACCTTACACTTATTACCTTGTAACCACACCTAAAATAAAGGAACTTTTAGAAGTTGGGAAAGGTGTAGAAAATGACAACCAAGGGCTGGAGCAACTCCTGTATGAGGAAAGGTTAAAACATCCAGGACTGTTTAGCTTAGAAAAATGCTGAGTATAAGGAGACATGATAGACATGTCCAACATTATACATGCTGTTGAGAAAGCGGGTAGAAAAACAGTTTTTCTCCATCTCCCATATTGCTAGAACTCAGGGTCACCACATGAAGCTGATTGGTGGGAGATTCAGGACAGATCAAAGGAAAGACATCTTCACACAGCGCATAGTGGAACTATGGAATTCGCTACCACAAGATGTAGAGATGGCCACCAATTTGGACGGCTTTAAAAGGGACAAACGTATGGAGGAGAAGGCTATCAATGGCTATTAGTCCTGTTTGGCTATACATTACCTCCAGTATCAGGACAGTATGCCTCTGTATCCCAGTTTTTGGGGAACATGAGCTGAACTAGAAAGCCCTTTGGGCTAGAAAGGCCAATGTGTGTCCAAACGCTGGTCTAGAATTTGGTCTGATTGGGTGGGGGCTTATTTTATTGTTCTTAAAACTGCTTGAATCTGCCCAGTGCCTATTAGAGCTGGCTTTGACTTATCAGCTGTGGGCATTGCATTTTTGTTTGCTCCTTTCCTTTTCTGAAGGTGGGAAATTAGATGGTTTCTCAAATATTTGCACTCGACCTACTCAATATAAATTATTTCATTTTCACCTGAGGAAAACAAAACGGCTTTTAGTCTGCTCTGTGACTACCGGACCTGGATCCGGCTAATCCATCATAGGCATTTATTCTTTATTTGTGACTTCGTGTTTTGTGAGGGTGAGGCAGAATGAAGCAAAACTGTAAAAGAAGGAGGTAAAAAATATCAAAGACGGTATCAAAGAAAAAAAAGATGAATGAAGGAAACTTGATGTAAATCAACTTTCTGGGTTGGTGGGCTGATTTGGAATTTTGAGAGAGCATTGTTGGTGCTCTCACAAAATGGCTACCAGGGAAGGGGTTGGCCATTCATAAAATGGCTGCCATCATGGGCAGGGCCAGTCACAAAACACTCATTTCCCAGAAGGCAAAGTGGTGGCACTAAAAGAAAAATAACTTACCCAAGTACCTAAATACAAGGCAGATGTAGACATTGAGCTCCAAAACACAAAAGCTCTTTTGGTCACAAAGATGGAACTGGAGGGCAGCATTTTGTTTTGCAGCAAGCCAGCCTCCCTGTTGAAATAAATAAATAAAAAACAATTAAAATGTTTTTATTTGTTTTATTTATTTATTTATTTAAAACATTTATTGGCCACCTTTCAGGGCAGAAGCCCTCACAAGGCAGCTTACAACAGTAAAATACATAAAAACAGTTAAAAATACTAAAAGCAATAAAAGTATAAACACAATAAAATAGCAATTAAAAACAATAAAAGCCAACGATAAAGCCAGCAAGAGCAGCAAGAGCAGAACTCCTATCACGAGAAGGCCATGGTAAAATAAAATGTTTTCAAGGCCTTCTTAAAAGCCTGCAAGGACAGTGCCTGGTGGACTGCCAATGGGAGTTTGTTCCAAGGGTGTGGGGCCCCTGCAGACACCCACCTCATTGCTCTCACAGGTGGGCAAATGAGAAGGCCCTCTCTTTCTGAACTTAAAGTGCAGGCAGGCTGATGTTAAAGAAAGAAAATAAAAATCAGGAGACACAAGGAACCTGCTGCGTGACAGGAGAGGTTGCCATGGTGCTCACGGGGATCGTGTTGGAGACCCCAGGGTTAAGGAATACAGGGAAATGTCTGCATTACAAGCAGCGGCATAAGATGCTTTATAGCACTCTGCATGCTTTACTCCTTCCGTGTTTGCTCCTTTCTACATGGAGACTCTACATCGTGTATCAAGTCAGCTTCTTCAGAGAACCTGTGTTGGTCATGATGAGCAAACAGAAAAATAGGAATCCTGGCTGTGGTTCTTCCCACAAAGTGATCAGGGAAGGACAGTGGAGGCTGGTGGCTGCAATGTCCGTGGGGCAGTGAATCCGCTTCGGGTTTCAGTCAGAGCTTGAAAGGAGCTATCCAAGGTGTAGAAGCACCTTGGATAGTTCCTTTAGAGTTCTGACTGGTTTTGATTGAAACCCGGAGCGGGTTCACTCCCCCAATGACATTGGAAGCACCTTGGAGAGCTCCTTTAGAGTCCTACTGGTTCTGACTGATACCTGGAGAGGATTCACTGCTCCACTGGCATCGGAGCCAACAGCCTCCACTCGACATCGTGGTTGAGGTTCTGACCAAATACAGTCCAAAATTAGATCAAATTAGCACGTCCACACACACCTTAGAAAAGAGGGGAGCAGAATAGGTGGCTATCATTTGTACCTTTTGAAAATAGGCCAGGATTGCAAAGATACCTTTCCTTGGGTCCGTGTGACCCAGTCCTCAGGCTGAAGATTAGGGCCTGTCAAAACTTCTGAGCCTCAGTGGGCTTAAAAGGGGGCTTTTGCATATTTTCACCCACGGTGAGGCGAGGATTTAAGTGGGCAGGCCAGGGTGGGACTGTCCAAAATAGAAAGCAGTGAAGGAAACCGTTCTGCACTGCTTTGGTAGTTTTCTCTGAGCTTGTCTGGTGGTGGTGGGGACTCCGGGGCGTGTCCCTTTCTAGGAGAGAACAGTTGGACCTCATGCTCAAACATTTGGCAGCAAGCATCTAGATGGTACTGGTCCTCTAGCCATGATTGGACTCAATCTATTTAGCTTAGGGGAAAGGCAACCAGGGGAGAACATAAGAACATCAGAAGAGCGCTGCTGGATCAGACCGAGGGTCTATCTAATCCAGCTTCTGTTCACACAGTGGCCAAACAGCTGTCGGCCAGGGACCCATAAGCAGGACATGAGTGCAAAAGCACCCTCCTGCCCATGTTTCCCAGCAACTTGTGAACACAGGCTTACTGCCCCTGACACTGGAGGTAGCACATAGCCATCAGGACTAGTAACCATTGATGGCCTTCTTCTCCAGGAATTTATCAAACTCACTTTTAAAGCCACCCAAATTGGTGGCCATCGCCACATCTTGTGGTAGTGAATTCCATAGTTTAACTATGCACTGTGTGAAGAAGTCTTTCCTTTGATCTGCCCTGAATCTCCCACCAATCAGCTTCATGGGATGACTCCATTGGGTTCTAGTATTATGGGAGAAGGAGAAAAATGTCTCCCTCTCCACATTCTCCACACCATGCATAATTTTGTACATCTCTATCATGTTTCCCCTCAGCCTCCATTTTTCCAAGCTGAACAATCCCAGCACCCTTCCGCCCATGTAGCCTGGGTGGGAGGGTGCTGTTGCAACGTGTCCTGCTTGTGGGTTTCCTGTGGGAAGCTGGTTGGCCATTGTATAAACAGAATACTGGACTAGATGGACCCTTGGTCTGATCCAGCATCAGGGCTCTCCATATGTTCTTATAAGAGAGGGCGAACAATATCTCCTTACCATTCCCACAAAATTCTGCAAGGTATGGAAAAACTGGATAGAGAGAGGTTTCTCTCTCTCTCTCTGACATAATACTAGATCCCAATGGTGTCATTTGATGAAGGTGATTGGTGGGAGATTCAGGACAGATAAAAGGAAGCGCTTCCTTACACTCTGCATAGGTGTGGAATTTGCTACCACAAGAAGTAGTGATGATCACCAATTTAGCTGGCTTCAAAAGAGGATTAGACAAATTCATGGAAGATAATGGATATACCGTATTTTCCGGCGTATAAGACGACTTTTTAACCCTGGAAAATCGTCTCTGAAGTCGGGGGTCGTCTTATACGCCGGGTATAGGACGGACGGAGGGGGGCTGCAGTAGCTGCCGGCGCCGGATGGGAGCGGGCATCCCGGAAAATTAAGGAGGGGGCGCGCGGAGGGGAGGGGAGCGCGCGGAGGGGAGGAGGGGGGCCCTTACCTTTCCGGGACGCCCGCTCCCGTCCGGCGCTGGCGGCTACTACCAGCGGGCTTCACGGCCTGCTCCAGGGTGGCGCGCCGGGTGATGTCATCACCCGGCGTGCTACTCTAGAGCAGGCCGCGAAGCCCGCTGGCAGTAGCCGCCAGCGCCGGACGGGAGCGGGCGTCCCGGAAAGGTAAGGAGGGGGCGCGAGGAGGGGAGGAGGGGGCGTGCGGAGGGGAGGAGGGGGGCACGCGGAGGGGAGGAGGGGGGCACGCGGAGCGGCGGTCTTACCTTTCAGGCACGTCCGCTCCCGACCGGATTTCAGAGACGCTCAGAGGGTGGGGCTACATTCCAGTGGTGGGTCGAAATGTCAGTACATTGTAGCTGAGAAGTTCTTACTGCCCGCAAAATGCTTGAGGGAAAGGGGGCTGGCCCAGCTTCAACTAAATGTCTTGCATGTATTTTACTTTTGTGTGTGTAATCGCCTTGCCCTTTTGCCAAGAAGCCCAGGGCAACATACATGGTCTTTTCCCTCCTTTTTATCTTCACATCAATCCTGTGAGCAGATTAGGCCAAGAGATACTGCTTGGCCTAAGTGCGGCCTCCCACGTTGCACTCCTATACACACACCCCTGGAAGTAAGTCCCATTGAACACAATGGAGCTTTGGGCTTACTTCTGAGTAGTACTGCCTAGCATTGCAGCCTGGGAGTGACTTAACAGCGCAATCCTATACATGTCTACTCAGAAGTAAGTCCCACTGAGTTCAGTGGGACTTAGCAAGTAAATATGTGTGTGTATAGACTGCAGCCTGAGTAGGGATTTGTCTCTCTGGCTTCAGTCCAACACTGAACTTCCACAGACAATTTTCCACAAAGACATCCTGTTGTGGTAGTAGCTTTAGGTCAATAAGAAAAGAGCTAAAACTGGATGCGGAAGAGAGGCTGAGCTTCTCCAGTCAGAATGTGGGTTTTTTTTAGAAAATTAATGTCTCTCAATTCCTTCCCTAAGGAAGCACATAATTTACCATATTTTGTTTTCCAGGTTATGACATATCTTTTGACTCAGGCCTTTATAATTTATATAAATTTGCACCTGCTGGAAATTGTTGCCGGAATTTGTATTGCTATCTTGTATTATGGCTGTTCTATTGTACTGTATTGGATTTTTAAATAATACACTATTTATATTGTAAACTGCCCCGAAGTCTCACACGATGGAGGATAGCATAGACATGTTTTAAATAAAATAATGTAAAAAAAAAAAAAAAAAGTCCGCTCTCCTTCAGTTTCCGCACCACACAGGTAAATAGGCTCAACTCCCTCCCAGACAACATCTTCTCATTTTAATCCACTTGCACTGTTTTATGTTTACATGTTTGATGACAAACAGCCTTATGTTTATAAGTGACAGTTTTCCTGCTAAGTACCTGCATGTCATAAGCATTTGAATTAAAATTACCATATTGAAATCAAATCTGATTTTTTAAAAAAATTTTATTTGGTGTGCGTTGGAAGAGGGGTAGTCTTATACGGCGAGTATATCCCAAACTCTATATTTTAACTGGAAAAGTTGGGGGTCGTCTTATACGCCCAGTCATCTTATACGCCGGAAAATACTAAGTATTAATTCAATGAATGGCTACTAGTCATCATGGCTATATATCACCTCCAGTTTCAGAGCAGTATGCCTATATACCAGTATACCTGTTGTTGGGGAATGTGAGCTGGGTGGTGGTGTTGCCCTCATGTTCTCCTTTGGGGCTTCCCACAGGCAGCTGGTTGGCCAATGTGCGACCAGTATTCTGGATTAGAAAACACGTTGGTCGGATCCAGTGGGGCTTTTTGGATTTTCTACCAAGTGACTATCAGATCTGGCTTTGACTGATTAGCTGTGGGCATTTCATTTATACTTGCTACAATAGGTTAATTTGATTGTTTCTCAAATAGTTGCACTCTTCAGTGCATTCAAAGGACTCCTGATTTCTATGAATTCTGACTTTTTCCACTGCAGAGTTACGGACCAGTTTTTCACTTTGGGCAGGACAGCAGCAGTGAGATTTATGTTAATTTGCATTAGGGCTAATGGTCATTCACTAATGTAGATTAGGGCAAGTGGGCAACTAGCACTAATGAAAACAATTTATTTATTTACAGCATTTATATAACGCTCCATATATAAAATAAATTCCAGAGCCATGAACATAGGAATAAAACAGTAAAAAATTTTTTTAAAAAAACAGCACAAGGACAACAAAATTCCTGTAAAAATAATAATAATATCTGACTGCAATACATTCCTATCACAGCATAACCAATTAAGTTTGATGCCACAAAAGTGGATGTTTCACAGAGGCTGGTTAAGATATAACGCACACAATGCCTTGCTGGGGTATATATTGTGGGCATGCAGTGGCCCTTTCGGTTATGGAGTCTTTGCTCATATAGATTCTGTTCTTGAAAAATCGGTGGTAATTGCAGATGTTCAGGCACTTTTAAATTATATTCTTGGGATGTGGGCAGCAGAAGTGGACTTTGAGAGCAGGTACATTTGCAAATAGACTCATACTTCATCATAGGTGTGTGCAAGAGGTGTGCCAGGTCTGCCCAGGCACACCCTAATGTCTCAAGCAATAAGTGTCAAATTGAGAGGGCCATTGAGTAGGGTCCAGAGAGGGATCCAGATGCTGCGAGAATGGTCCTCCGGCTGCTCTGCTGCCACCCACCCCTCAAAGCACGCCGTTTTTCCCAGCATCAGGAGCAAAAAGGAATCACTTTGCTGGGAGCCTCTCTACCGGGAGCCACAATTCAAAGAGTCCAGGGCAGGAATAGGGACCCCGAAGTCTAATATGGCCTCATAAGCCTCCTCCGGCCAGTGTCACCACAAAGCCCCACCAATACTGGGGCTTGAGGAGCATCTCCTCATTCCCCCACTTCTCACCAATGGCCCTCCTGCGGTCAGGCAAGCGAAATGCGGAGTGTCTACAGTGTTTAACAAATAAATGAATAAAAATAAAGTCCTTTACGATTGAGTATTCAATAAATGTTCGACTATTAAAAACAACAACAACCCTGGGTGCAACCCCTCAGGGAATGTGCTACGCACGCCTATGTACTTCATGACTGGAAGGCTAAACACCCACCACCCATCTTCCAGGGGTCTAAAGTTCCCACGGCTCGCTCAACATTTGAACCTACAGCTCGAAGGCAGCCGCCCCTCACCTGCCCATTCATGCTTTGACTGCCGGGCCATTCATTGGCTGGCTTCTCTGCGTGGGCGTGGCCGCGGCCGCGCGGGAGGCTTATTAGAGCCGGCCGCGTGCGGCGCTCTCGTTCTGCTCCTCCGCGCTTTCTCCAACCATGGCGTCCCACCTGCTCTCACCTGTCGCCTCCGCGAGCATCCTCGGCCTGATGCTGCTGCTGCTGCTGGTGGGACCTCCAGCGCTAGCCGAAGAGAGTCTCGGGGGCGTGGAGGACGCCCGCGTTTCGGATCCGGACGTGCAGGAGGCGGCTGCCTTCGCCGTGCAAGCCTACAACAAGGGCAGCAACCATCCCTTCTATTACAAGGAGCTGCGCATCGAGCATGCTCAAACACAGGTACGGCCCTGGGGTGCGTGTGTAGGGGAACGGGGGGGGGGCGGGGGGAAGCGCGGTTTGAAGGGGAGGCTTGAAGGAAATCTTGAACTTCTCCGATTCGCTTCCCCCCCCCCCCCAGTTTAGCCTTCCCCCGTCTGGTGCCCTCCAGATATGTGGGACTGCAAGCCTCAGCATCCCCAGCCAGCTGGGAATGCTGGGACATGTAGCCCAACACACCTGGACGGTGCCAGGCGAGGGGAAGGCTCTTGGGGTTCATTGGCAACCCAAGTAAAAGATGAGAGGGAAAGCCAGGCCATTCCAGCAGCCCTGTTGAAATAATTAATTCCCCCCACACCTTTTACCTCCCTGACCCTTTGTGCTTGTGTGCCCTATTGTTGTTGTTGTTGTTGTTGTTGTTGTAAGCCTGAGGTCAGGGCCTGTCTGGCTTTGCTGAATATTTGAAAGCTGCTTCCAGAACCTCTTTTGAATGAGAAGTGGCATGGATCACTTCAAAACACTTTGGGCCAGACACTGACTCTTAGACTAACCTCCCTCACAGGGTTGTTGTGAGGAAAAAATGGAGAGGCGGCAGCTCATGTATACTGTTGCCATCTTAAGCTTCTTGGAGGAAAAGCAAGATATAAAGGTGACACATAAATAAGTAAAATAAACAATTTACAGGAGTGTAGCTAGCCAAGGAAACAGTTCCAGAACCACTTTTTGGGGAATGAGACATGACCATTGTGCCTCAGGACGAAAAAGGAGACAGGCAGCCTAGGTTCAGGGGGAGAGGTATATAGGGTGCTCTTTGAGCAGGAAGAAAGGGAAACTCTGCAGAAGATTTGGAAGTGGGGGGCACAGGAGATAGAGGGGTCTTTCTGAAAACAGCAGTAAAGTGCAGACAATGTCAGGTGAGTCACATTTTATCCTTCAAATGGCTAAGTACAGTGATGGGACTATGTAAAGAATCTCTCCCCTCCCACCCCTTGCAGATTGTCGCAGGAATGCAATACTTTCTGACGGTGGAGCTGGTGAAGACCCAATGCGAAAAGAAAAGTGGGAGAGACCTGAGCACAGAGGAGCTGCAACGCTGCGCAGTGTCCCCACCCGGAGACCGGCAGGTGAGATTACAGACCAACTGTTCACCTGGGCCTTTGCTGCTTCAGGCCTCTGCATTTATTCAGTGGCTAAAAGATAGGATGGCCATATGGAGAGGAGGACAGGGCTCCTGTATCTTTAACAGTTGTAGAGAAAAGGAAATTTCAGTAGGTGTCATTTGTATGCATACAGCACCTGGTGAAATTCCCTCTTCATCACAACAGTTAAGCTCAAGGAGCCCTGCCCTCCATTGTATCTGGTCACTCTTCAAAAGAGGGCAGGGCTCTTGTAGCACAAGGGTCTTGATTTGTAACCAGAAGCTAGTAGAACAGGTTTTGGGGCCCAGTCCAGCTCGCCTGGGGGACCAGATGGTTAAGTCTTGTGAAGGATTTTCCCCCTGAAGGAATGAGGACACACACACCGAGATGTTGTTAGCAGGAAGCAAGCAGCCGCATGCAGAATCTTTTATTGTCTCTGAGCATGCCTTATATAGATCTTTAGCAATGCTGTCCACGAGGACAGAAGGTTGCTGTGCATGAGGACACAGCGTGATTCTACACAGTAGAGCACACACACATTATGGCTTGTCATAGGATAATACAATAGACCACAGAATAAGAATGCTACATCATTACTGCAACAATATTGTAGGATAGAGAAATCTTAGCTGGCTTAATAAGAACATCTTGTATGTAGCTGGAAAGAGCCAGAAAGATATAGAGAGAAAGAAAGAACTAGGTGACTCCACATCAGGGTTTTCCCAACAATGCTTTGTCAGCTGTGTTCTTTCCTTCATCCCCCGAGTCTTATTTTTCTCTTCTCTCCACCTGCTCCCATACAGGAACAAACCTGCAATTTCCAGGTTCTTTCCCAACCTTGGATGGAAATAAAAATCCAGCTGTTGTCCACCAACTGCATGGCCTGAACTTCACACTGAGGGGCAGCTGAGATGGAGCTCAGCCAACTTGCTAATGATTTTGGAGCAACATAATTGTTTTTCCGTATATTCTAGGGATTTCTAGAATCCACTGCATGGAGGCAGGGCACAAGCATACTTTTCATGCCTGGTCCAAATTTGTAACGCTGGCTCCGCCTTACACATATACCACCATCCCATCAATCGTGAAATAATAGATTCCTGGAAGAATGAAGCTTACGAAACTTGCTTGCTTTTCTGTAATTTGTTGGTTCATCTTAATAAAGACGCTTTCCTGTTTATGATCTGATTTTTTTAAAATAAAAATTCTGATGTCAGGGTGTCAAAGCTATTTCAGTCCAAGAGACAGATGCCGATTTGGAGAGAGTCTTTGGGGCTGTATTCCAGTGAGCCCCCACAAAATGCCAGCATATTGTAGATCAAAGCTCTGACTGCCAGTAAACCAGCCTTCGGGGAGGCGTTTCTTCTATTTTAGAATGGGGGGGGGGGAGGAGAGAAAGTTGCACATTCAAAAATGTCATGTCATCTTAGTGTTATATTTATAAGTTGCCTTTCCCAAAGAAGGAGGCGAGGAAGGGGGTGCTCATGTCCATCTCCATATTAGGTGGTGGACTGTTCTAGCCGTTAGAAGCAGGTGCATGTGTCATTTCTGAACCAGCTGCATTGGGTGGGACTTTCACCCCAAATTCCCCCTCCAGACACCTGGCAACGTTAGCAACTTCTATCCCAATGCTCCTTCACACACTGCATAGTTAAGCTATGGAATTTGCCAACACAGGATGTAATGGTTGCCACCAAGATTAGACAGGTCCATGGAGGAGAAGGCCATCAATGGCTACTAGTCCTGATGGCTATGTATCCCCCAGTATAACTCTGTATATCATTTGTTGGGGAACAGGAGCAGGAGGTATTGCTCTCGTATCTGACTTGTGGCTTTCCTACTGGGACATTTGGTTGGCCACTGTGTGAACCAAATGCAGGACTAGAAAGACCTTTGGTCAAATTCAGTGAAAAGTGGGCTAGATGGAACAACTATTAGGTGGATCCACAGTTGGCTACAGAATCGGACTCAAAGAGTGCTTATCAATGGTACCTTTTCGCACTGGTGGGAGGTAACGAGCGGGGTACCCCAGGGCTCAGTCCTGGGCCCAATGCTCTTCAACATTTTTACTAATGTTTTGGATGAGGAGGTGCAGGGAATGCTTATCAGATTTGCAGACGACACAAAATTGGGTGGAATCGCTAATACCCTGGAAGACAGAAACAACCTCTGAAGGAATGAAGACACACACACCGAGAGTTCTTGGCAGGAAGCTTGTTTATTGTCTGTTACCTTGGCTTATATAGATCTTTTACAATGCTGTTTGTGAAGACACAGCATGTTTCCACACAGTAGAACACACACACATAATAGCTTGTCATAGAGCAAAACAATAGACCACAGAATAATGCTACATCATTACTGCAACATTGTTCATAGCCTGATGCTGGCAAGCTGAAGCTGGAACAGCTTGTATATAGCTAGAACATCTTGCATGTAGCGGGAAAGAGATAACAGATAGAAAGAACAAGGTGAGAGGAAGCATCAGGGTTTTCCCTACAACACTTTTTCTCAGGATATTTCCTTCAAACCTCCAAAGTGATCTTGATAGACTGGAGCACTGGGCTGAAAACAACAGAATGAAATTTAACAGGGATAAATGCCAAGTTCTACACCTAGGAAAAAGAAACCAAATGCACAGTTCCAAGATGGGGGATACTTGGCTCAGCAATTCGACAAGTGAGAAGGATTTTGGAATTGTTGTAGATCACAAGCTGAATATGAGCCAACAGTGAAATGTGGCTGCAAAAAAAGCAAATGCTATTTTGGGCTGCATTAATAGAAGTATAGCTTCCAAATCGTGCGAGGTACTGGTTCCCCTCTATTCAGCACTGGTTAGGCCCCATCTTGAGTGTTGTGTCCAGTTCTGGGCACACTTCAAGAAGGATGCAGACAATCTGGGGTCTGGAAACAAAGCCCTATGAGGAGAGACTGAAAGAACTGGGCATGTTTAGCCTGGAGAAGAGAAGATTGAGGGGAGACATGATAGCACTCTTCAAATACTTTGAAAGGTTGTCACACAGAAGAGGGCCAAGATCTCTTCTCGATCAACCCAGAATGCAGGACACGGAATAATGGGCTCAAGTAATAGGAAGCCAGATTCCGGCTGGACATCAGAAAATCTTCCTGGCTGTTAGAGCAATATGACAATCAAACCAATTACCTAGGGAGGTGGTGGGCTCTCCCACATTAGAGGCCTTCAAGAGGCAGCTGGACAACCATCTGTCAGGGATGTTTTGGGGTAGATTCCTGCATTAAGTAGGGGGTTGGACTCGATGGCCTTATAGGCCCCTCCCAACTCTACTATTCTATGATTCTATGTTCCCAAAGCTGCTCTATTCGGCCTAGTGATTATCTGACTTTGCTTTGACTTACCTTCTATGAGCATTTCATTTTTGTTTGCAATTTTGCTGTTGTGAGGATGATGAATGTGATCATTTCTCAAATAATTACTCTCTCCTACCCAAAATTAAAACTGTTACATTTTCCCCTCATGAAAATGCAACTGTTTTGCTTCAACTTCTCAACCATATTTTTTGGACGAGGGTGGTAAATTTGTCAAACCCTTCTCAAATATTTATCCTTAACTTATCAAATATAAAGCATTTCATTTTCACATGATAGAGGGTTAGATGGAGGACGTGTAACCAGTGGGGTCCCACAAAACTCTGTATTGCGACTGATGCTTTTTAGTTTAAAAGAACTACCTTAACGCTCCATCACACCAGTGATTTAGTGCACTCTCCCCATGCCTGGTCTGCCCTGCCTGTCCTGCTGACACCCTGCCTCTTCCCCAGCCTTTCCTAAAATGCTTAGAGTATGGATTATTTTCCCTAAATACATTTAATGTGTGCTACGCCTCTGTGTAGTTTTAAAGGAACTGGAGGCTTGAATGGATTGCATCAGATCCTGGCAGGGAAAAGCGATCTCTCCCAGCAGCCGGCTCCAAGCCACAATATAAAACTCAAACCTTGCATCCCAGGCTTGAAAGCATTTTTAAAAATCATGCAATGCCTGAATCTCTGCAGAGACAGGATTGTACTCTCTCGATGCCCCCAAAGAGCCAGACTAAAGGGTCATTCCATTTTTGCCCTGCAGAAAGGTGGTCTGGTTGAAGTGCTCATCTGACAGGACCTGACTGGAGGGAGAAAGAGAAGGGGAGGGGTGGAGAGGAAGAGCAAAGGAGCGAACGAGCAGCTCTTCAGGTGAAAGAGATCATAAGTTTGATACACTGGTAAAAAAATGCAGAGGAAAATGGGGGGGGGGGGAATTAGGTGCGATGGAGGTCTTAGTCTGCCCAGTGGATGTGCTTGCAAATTGGGAAAAGAAGGAACATCATTTAGGAGTTACTGTCTTGTGTTCTTTGCAAGGGGGAAAATATAGATTATTATTATTAGAAGAACAACTTAGAATTATGAAGCCAAGAAATTAATTTTGTGTCGCAGAACAGAATGGAGCTCACCTCCTCACTTGCTTTCTCCATTTCAAAAGCTTAACTGTGTGAGGTTTTTTTTTAAAAAAAAAAAGGGTGCGTGGGAACATTTTTGTTATTGCAAACGATCCAGACGGAGAGGCGGGTAAGAAATAAATTGTTGTTGTTATTATTATTATTATTATTATTATTAGAACTGGGAGTTGGATGCCCCCGTTGATCTCCTGCAGCTCATGCAGATATGTCCCTTCTGCCCACCTGTGACTTATGGGCCAAAAGGAAGTAAGAGCCAATGAGTCTCATCTCTCCCAAGGCAGCCTTTCCCCTCTTGTGGGCATGGCACTCCTTACCTGCCCGTTCATGCTTTGGCTGCCATTGACCAGATACAAGAGAGGGCAGGGCTCCTGCAGCTTGCTGTTGTGATGAAGAGGGGATTTCACCAGGTACTGCATGCATACAAATGACACCTGCTGAAATTCCCTTTTCTATACAACTGTTAAAGATACAGGAGCCCTGTCCTCCTTTTCATATGGTCACCCACATGACCACATTTTTCTCCATCTCCCATACTGCTAGAACTCAGGGTCACACTATGAAGCTGAATGGTGGAGGACAGATAAAAGGAAGGATTTCTTTACACAGTGTATATGATGGAATTTGGTACCACAAAATGTAGTGATGGCCACCAACTTGGATAGCTTCAAAAGGGGACTAGACGCATGGAGGAGAACGCTATCAATGGCTACCAGTCCTGTTGGCTATATATTACCTCCAGTCTCAGAGCAGTATATGACTCTGTATATCTTTTGCTGGGGAACATGAGCTATTTTGGTTATTTTTTCCTTAGGGGCTCCCCACAGGCAGCTGGTTGCCCGGCCAATGTGAGACTAGAATACTGGACTAGAAAGCCCTTTGGTGTTATCCAACAGTACTCTTAAGATGTTCTTAAAATTGCTCTAATCTGCCAAATGACTATCAGACCTGGCTTTGGCTTATCTGCAGCTGATATTGCATTTTTGTTTGCTACTTCACTTTTGTAATGTTACAGTATTTGATTGTTTCTCAGTGATTTGCACTTTACCTACCAAACACAATGTCCTGGAGAAGCTGAGTCAGTCTCCACATTCATGCAATAAATAGGCAAACCTAATGGCAAGTCATAAACAGCCAAAAGTTCAAGCACAAAAGTATCAGTCCAGCAAGAGAGCAGTTCAAGGCAGGAGTGTTCAAGTAAACAGGCGATGGTCAAACCAAATATTACCTACCATACAGAAGGCATTTCATTTTCACCTTATGAAAACAAATTGGTTCTAGTTTGCACCATCTATCAGATTTGGCTTCATCTTATCAGCAATGGCCATTTAATTTTTGTTTGCTGCTTTTGACTATGCAGAATTTGTCAAAGATATCTCAAATATTTGCACTCTATCAAATGTAAGGCATTTCATGGAGTGCAAATATTTGAGAAATCACATTTCATAGAGGATTGGACTGAAGGTATGTAAACAGCAGGGTCCCACAATGATCTGTGCTTTTTAACATAACAAAACTGCTCTAGTCTGCCCAGTGGGTGAGGTGGTCACAGCAGGACAAAGCTGAAAGGAGCTAAATGGGAAAGAGAAACAGAAGACCAAGAAATTGTCCCATACGTAGGATCCTATCCTTTTCACCTCACAGACTGTCCTGGGTGCTGACTATAAGAAAGACCAGATATGAGGATATTTTAAAGACATCCCCGCTATAGATTTTTAAAAAAAGGAAAGTGTGCAAAATATATACTGGGACAGAGAGACGGAAGGCCTGGCTGTAAGAATGAAACGGTGCAAATAGCATTCTGTTTAGCTGTGCCTTGACATGGTTAAAAGTGCACCATCGTTGAAGAGAGACATGAAGCATCAACGAGAAACTTGATTTCAATCAGTGATTTTAGTCAGTCTTTTTCCTTTAAATTGTATTGATTTTAGTCCATCCTCCCTGCCTCTAGACACAGGACTTTTTTTAAAAAAGCGTAACCTGAAACAGCAGCTTGACTGTCCTGCAATTTCAGCACTATGTTGTGTCTTGTGCCATGTTGCTTGCCCTGAAAACACAAATGATGAAATACCCGTGATCTTTCAAATCCTCCTCCTTCACCTGCAGTTCCAACACTATGCATTGGTCTGTGGCACTTGATCATGGGATAAACAGAGTAATGGATACCTTGCAGTATTCATGAATGCCTGGCAGGAGCCAAGAGATGGGTCCAATTTGCTCGTTGACAAATTTGCCTCTACAGGCTCCCTGCATCCTCCTGATTTTAATTTATTTTGTACAATTAATTAAATTAACTATTTTAAGTGGAAGCCTGGCCTACTAAAAAATGAAGTTCTGCCCTCCAGCACTATCTTTGTTTGCAAGAGGGGCTTTGCGTTTTGGAGTTCAAATCCCACCGCTGACATACTTCGGCTGCTTGGAAAGTTACGTTTCTTTCAAGCTTATCAGTTTGCCCTCTGCAAAATGAATGTTTTGTCACTGGCCACGTCCACAGCAGCAGCCATTTTATGAAGAGCATGCTGTATTCCTTCTCCTTCGTCAAAATATTCAATTTTTACATTGTTTGGTAATCTTACATGGTCTTTTAATTTCACTACATTTTCTGATAGTGTCTTGTACCCGGCATTCCGTTGTTTTGGATCACATTGTTCAGCTGGACAGATGAGGTCACCTTGTAGTTGGCACAAACAGCATTTATTCCAGTCAAACCAGAAGGAACTACTTGTGTGGAGGCGAGTTTAAGTTTCTTCCGCATAGCCATTACGGCAGTTCACCTGAATAAACAATAAAAAGAATTTTTACTTATGAAAAGTTTAAGTTATCTTAAACATCGGTACATGACTAAAATGTTTGATTAGTGAGGAGTTTTTAAAGAAAAAAATTAATAGTTAAAATATTCTTTTTAATTAGTGCAATCAAAAAGTTTTTTAAAAGCAACTACTTATCTATGTCATTTTTAATAGGGGTGTGCACGGACCCCCCGGATCGGATCGGGACCCGGATCGGGACCTCCAATTTTGTCCCGGACCGGTTCAGACAAAATCGGAGGCCCCCCGGACCGGATCGAGTCCGATCCCGATCCAAAAATCGGAAATTTTTGGATCGGCCGCCATTTTTTTCCCCATAGACTTGCATTGCAATGCAAGTCTATGAGGAAAAAATGGCGGCGGGTGGGTAAGGGGGGGCCTAACTCCCTCCCCCCCCCCGGGGCCGTCCGCTGTGGACGGCCCCGGCAGGTAAACCCCCTCCCCCGCGCTCCCTACCCCCCCTGGGGCCGCCTGCTTCCATCCGCTGGCGCCCGCGGGCGCCAGCGGATAGAAGCGGACGGCTCCGGGGGGGGGTAAGCCCCCTTCCCCGCCACTTACCTTCTCGGCACGTCCGGCGCCGGCGGCTACTACCAGCGGGCTCCGCGGCCTACTCTCGAGTAGCGCGCCGGGTGATGACATCACCCGGCGCGCCACCCTGGAGCAGGCCGCGGAGCCTGCTGGTAGTAGTAGGCGCCGGCGCCGGACGGGAGCCGCCGGGCCGGGCAGGTAAGGGCCCCCCTCCCCCCTCCCCCCTCCGCGCGCCCCCTCCTCCCCCCTCCCCCCTCCGCGCGCCCCCTCCTCCCCTCCACGCACCCCCTCCTTACCTTTCCGGCCCGGCGGCTCCCGTCCGGCGCCGGCGCCTACTACTTCCAGCAGGCTCCGCGGCCTGCTCTAGAGTAGTGCGCCGGGTGATGACATCACCCGGCGCGCCATCCTAGAGCAGGCCGCGGAGCCTGCTGGGAATAGTAGGCGCCGGCGCCGGACGGGAGCCGCCGGGCCGGAAAGGTAAGGGCCCCCCTCCCCCCTCCGCGCGCCCCCTCCTCCCCTCCACGCACCCCCTCCTTACCTTTCTGGCCCGGCGGCTCCCGTCCGGCGCCGGCGCCTACTACTTCCAGCAGGCTCCGCGGCCTGCTCTAGAGTAGCGCGCCGGGTGATGACATCACCCGGCGCGCCATCCTAGAGCAGGCCGCGGAGCCTGCTGGGAATAGTAGGCGCCGGCGCCGGACGGGAGCCGCCGGGCCGGAAAGGTAAGGGCCCCCCTCCCCCCTCCGCGCGCCCCCTCCTCCCCTCCACGCACCCCCTCCTTACCTTTCCGGCCCGGCGGCTCCCGTCCGGCGCCGGCGCCTACTACTACCAGCAGGCTCCGCGGCCTGCTCTAGAGTAGCGCGCCGGGTGATGACATCACCCGGCGCGCCACCCTAGAGCAGGCCGCGGAGCCTGCTGGGAATAGTAGGCGCCGGCGCCGGACGGGAGCCGCCGGGCCGGAAAGGTAAGGGCCCCCCTCCCCCCTCCCCCCTCCGCGCGCCCCCTCCTCCCCTCCACGCACCCCCTCCTTACCTTCCCGGCCCGGTGGCTCCCGTCCGGCGCCGGCGCCTACTACTACCAGCAGGCTCCGCGGCCTGCTCTAGAGTAGCGCGCCGGGTGATGACATCACCCGGCGCGCCACCCTAGAGCAGGCCGCGGAGCCTGCTAGTAGTAGTAGGCGCCGGCGCCGGACGGGAGCCACCGGGCCGAGAAGGTAAGTGCCCCCCTCCTCCCCCCCCCGCTGTCCACTTTCATCGGCGGGCGCCCGCTGGCGCCCGCCAATGGAAGCGGCGGTGGGCGCCAGTGGGCGCCCGCCGATCCGCCGATCCGCCGAACCGGTTCGGAGCTTTTTCGGACCGGTTCGGATTGGATCGGCCGATCCAGCTGCGGGATCGGAAATCGGATAATTTATCCGATTTCCCACTGGAACGGACTCGGATCGTGGATCGGGTCCGATCCAGTGCACATCCCTAATTTTTAAGATAGAGTTCGCTATTTTGAAAGTTGGCTGCCATATTGAATACTAATTGATTTTGGGGGGGGTTCCCTATCTTAAATGACTTATATAGGCCTAAAGTAAATGTGAGCAAAGTGGCACCTTCTTATCACAAATTGCCGGATACTTAAGTGAACAGACCCAACTACCATGACAAAATATGCCCACCACACCCCAAGGGCTGGGGACCCCTGCAGTAGATCCTTTGCTGTATTCATTAATGTAGGCTGACCATATGAAAAGGAGGACAGGGCTCCTGTAACTTTAACAGTTGTAGAGAAAAGGGAATTTCAGCCAGTGTCATTTGTATGCAATTAGTTCCTGGTGAAATTCCCTCTTCATCACAACTGTTAAAGTTGCAGGGGCCCTGCGTTCTTTTGTATATGGTCACTCTAGTATAGTGCCTGCAACTTTAACTGTTGTGATGAACAGTTCTCTACAACTGTTAAAGTTACAGGAGCCTTGTCCTCCTTTTCATATGGTCAGTCTAATTAATGTGCACCCACAGAGCAGCAAAATTTGACAACAGCCATGTCTTACGAGCGAAAGGAGCTGCAATATAGACCCAACCTAACCCAATAGCTGAACTCCCATGCCTTACTTAGCCCAGGGGCAGGCAAGGTTATCAGTTCTACATTGTTTTGTACTAGAGACCCAAGAGCGACCCAACTGGAGCCTGGTACAAAAAAACATAAACTTGTAATGAAAGTATTCCAAAGCCTAGAAATTAATTTTGGGTATCATAACATAATGGGCTTCAGTCCTTCCATCCATAGAAAAATCTACTCATGTTTAGACCTTCCCCTGGCTTTCTTCATTTCAGCAGCCTACTGTGTTTTTCGGGAAGGAGGGGGAAGGCTTTTTGTCATTGCCATTGCTAGAACAAGTTGGGCACTCTGGCTGATCTCCAGCAAATCTTCCAGAGATGCACCATGGAAGCTGCATACAGGTGCGCTTCGCGGTGCAAAGCTGGCATTATTATTATTATTATTATTATTATTATTTACATTTATATACCGCCCCATAGCTGAAGCTCTCTGGGCGGTTTACAAAAATTAAAAGATTGAACATTAAAAAATCAATATACAAAATTTAAAACCATAAAACATAAAGCAGCTTATATTTAAAACATTTTAAACTTTAAAGCCTGGCCACAAAGTCAGTTAAAACCTCAACTTAAGCTGTTAAAATGCCTGGGAGAAAAGATCATTCCATAATTGGGGGGCCACCACAGAGAAGGCCCTCTCCCTTGCTGCCGTCCTTTGAGCTTCTCTCGGAGTAGGCACCCGGTGGAGGACCTTTGATGTTGAGCGTAGTGTACGGGTAGGTTCATGTCGGGAAAGGCGTTCCATCAGGTATTGTGGTCTCAAACTGTGTAAGGCTTTATAGGTTAAAACCAGCACCTTGAATCGGGCTCGGAAACATACAGGCAGCCAATACAAGCGGGCCAGAATCGGTCTTATATGTTCGAATCTTCTGGTCCCTGTTACCAATCTGGCTGCTGCATTTTGCACAAGCTTCAGTTTCCGAATTGTCTTCAAAGGCAGCCCCACGTAGAGTGCATTGCAGTAATCTAACTTGGAGGTTACCAGAGCATAGACAACTGAAGCCAGGTTATCCCTGTGCAGATAGGGGCACAGCTGGGCCACCAACCAAAGTTGGTAGAAGGCACTCCATGCCACTGAGGCCACCTGAGCCTCAAGTGACAGAGATGGTTCTAGGAGAACCCCCAAGCTACAAACCTTACAATGGGGTTGAATAACATGATCTCTGAGGGCTCTTCTAACCTGTGCCCTATGGACCAAACATTAGCCAATGGGTCCCACCCAGAGGAGGCTGGTGACTCCGATGTCAGTGGGGTGGTGAATCCGCTTGTGGGTTAGGGCTCTAAAGGAGCTTTCCAAGGTGCTTCTGCGTCTTGGATAGCTCCTTTCGACTTCCAACCACTTCTGCATTCCTGATATGTCAGAGAAGGGGGGTAAGCAATTTGCTAACCTTGATTTTACAAAAAGGACAGAAAAACGCTCTGGCCAGACGCCGCTCTCACATTTCAAACTCCCTTCAATCAATGCCTCTCCAAAGGCAGCCTCTCCCTCCTTAAGTGGGCACGGCCTTCTACCAAAACGGGCGAGACGCCGCCCCTCACCTGCCTATTCATGCTTTGGCTGCCACTCCCTTCATTGGCTGGCTCCGCCGCGTGGGCGTGGCCGCCGCGGCCTTATCAGAGCAGCCCGAGCGCTCTGCTCCCCGCCTGTTCCTCTGCGTCTCCTCCAGCTATGGCGCAGCAGCTGTACTCACCTGTCTCCTCTCCGCGCATCCTCGGCATCGGCCTGATGCTGATGCTCTTACCTGCGCTCGCCGCGGGGCACGTGCCGATGCCCGGGGGACGAATGGACCGACCAGTCTCCGATCCGGACGTGCAGGAGTCGGCTGCCTTCGCCGTGCGAGCCTACAACAAGGCCAGCAACAGCCTCTTCTATTACAAGGCGCTGCACATCCTGAAAGCGCAAAGCCAGGTACGGGGCTGCGGTGCATGTCTGGGGGTGACGGGAGGGGGGTTGAAGGGAAGTGAGACTGGGGGGGAGGCTTGGGGGAAATCTGGAGCCCTTTCTTGAGCCTCCCCCTCCCCAACTTCAAAGGCTGGAAGAGAAGCCGTTTTTTTAGACCAGCTTTCCCCAATCTGGTGCCTGCCAGCTGTTTCAGACATGCCCCAGCATCCCCCAACTAGTAAGTCTGGCTTGGGGATGCTGGGAACTGTAATCCAAACACAGCTGGAAGGCACCAGTTTGAGGAAAGCTGGTCTACAGGCGCTCAGTGTTAAAATCTTACTGGCTTTTCCAGCATTACTCTAATTTTAGACTAGGATGAGTCAAGAGCCAACCATTCTGGCACGCCTAGGGGCAGCTTGTGTATGGCACAGAACTATTTAGCCTTTGGTTTGTTCTCTTCTTAATGTCTGCAGCCGACCATTGAGTCGGACGCACCTTTCGCAAACAACGCTCACCAGTAATTCAATTCTGGGGGATATCCTCCAATATGCCTCACTGTTCAGCAATTAATGACAGTGGTGAACACTAGCTGACATTGAAGTCATCTAAAAGAATAAGCAGGGCATTTGGGAAAGCCCTATTCAGCTCCTCCAATAGCTGTTCCAAGTGTAGCCATTTCTCTGATGAACAGTACTGTGAAGATAGTGGAGGTAGATATACATGTATCATAATTAACACCAAACCATCAATATTGAGTTTTATCACCAGAATATTGGGAATCAAGGGTGCAGTATTAATCAGTTTATCCCCATCCCATCCCAACTCTTCGTTAACTAGGACCCCCTCTAGATGGATTCTGTTTGACACCTGGTTAGCCGATTATGCGCATAATCACTGAAGCGCTTTATCGTAAATGCTTGTAGCAAGAGGTAATTGAGCGCACAACTGTGGCCTTACCGGTTGTTTGAAATGTGCTTTACAAGTAGTTAATGCAGAGAATCACTTGTTCACATAGGCAAAATGCGCTTTAACGGCTGGAGGAAAATAAAACTCGCTATTTAACGCGCATTCGATAATGCGCATAATTGGAGAGGTAAAGCACCTCAACTCCCGATTTACACTCCGCTCTTGTAGAGGTAAAATTTTTAATGAGACTTCAAAGAGTTTTAAACGTCTCGTGTAGAGGCAGCCTAGGATCGCTACTTACCCTCCACCCCCACAGCTCTACCCCTATAATTTCGTTTCTGTTCTGGTTTAATCTACACTGTAAATCCTGGCATTGCTACCTGGTCTGTTGCGATGAGCCATGTTTCTTGCAGCGATATCGCTACATAGTTGGATAAATATTTCATCAGCTCCATCGCATCAGCTCCATCTTGCTATATTCAATAACATAATGCCAACAGACTTAGCGGAGTGATTATAATCACCCATTTTTGGCTTCAGGACACACACACTCTTGAATTTTCCCCTGCCGGTAAGTCAGGGAGTTGGCTCATGACATTAACCCTGAGAACATATGGATTCTCAGCCATTGTTTCCTTCCTTCCCTGACTCTTTCACAGGTGAAATTTGGATGATAAAAGACTTTGGGGCAGGGACCTACTTTTTTGGGGGTGCAAAATGTCGAGTACAGGACTGGCTTGATAATAATGGTATTCTTTCTCCCATTCCCCATAGGTGGTGGAGGGAATAAAATACTACCTGACAGTGGAACTGGTGAATACCCAGTGCCAAAAGAAAGGTGGATCTGGGCTGAACGAAGTGAATCTGGAACACTGCACAGTTGCCTCAGTGGCAGACCAACAGGTGAGACTAGAAGCCAGCTACTGCCTTGGCTGCTTCGGGGCTTGGAGTTTATTCAGTAGCAATAAGAAAAGGCAGGTTATTCTGTCAACCCACTGGTCTGGTTCAGACGACGCTCTAAGCCACCGTGGTTAAACATTTTGAGCTAAACATTATGGCTTAATGTGTTGTGCGAACCATGATTTAATGTGCCATGTGAACTGTTCCTAACCATGCTGGCTACATAATCACAGTTTCAACACACTCGCTAACCATTTGCTGCAAAGGGATTAACGGCCGAACCGTGGCTTAGCATGTTGTCTGAACAGGCCCACTGTTTCAAGTGTCAATGAAAGCAGCTTGATGGTTCTGGAAAGAGCCACTTTGTTAAGGTGGCTTCCCATCAGATAGAAATACATAAGCCTCTTCACATATTCCCATGCAGATGACCTTGGGAATATGTGAAGATGCTTATTTCTTTATCTTGCCCTTCTCGATTGGCCCAAAGTCACCCAATGAGTTTCATTGAAACGTGGTGTCTGGAAACCAGGCCTCTCCAGTCCTAGTCAAAGACTATCCACTATGCCACACTGCCTCTCATTTTGTTAATAGAATTTTGTTAAAGATCCCAAGGGTGCCACAGGGAAGATGGTCAAGAACTATTTTCCATTGCCACAGAAATTAGGTCCCGAAATGATGGGTATAAGTTACAGCTACCGAGATTTTGATTAAATCCAAGGAAAAACTTCCTGACAGTAAGATCTGTACAACAGTGGAATAGTCTACCTACGGAGGTTGTGGGTTCTCCATCTCTCATGGATGGTTTAATTGGTTTTCCTGCAACTTGCAGAGGGTTGGACTAGATGATCCTTGTGGTCCCTTCCAACTCAACAATTCTATGAGGCTATGATATGATCCTACCCTTAATACCAGCCTCCTTGAAGTTCAGCATGGGACCATTTGCAAACCTGAGTGTCTCCATCCACAGTTCAAGTGGGGATCCAGATAGCTGCCTCCAAATTTATTTTGACAGTAGTTATAGTTTTGACAGGGACCCAAACTCATTCCTGGAGTACTGGAGACTGTGACATCTTCCATTTTATAATCCTCTTCTACATTTGATAGGGGTTCTCTACTCTGTGGTGACTCTTTTATGTACTGCAAGACCCTGATCATGAGGCTGTGTTCTGTAAACACAGTTTGTTCCTGTATCAAGGCGTCACGATCCTAAAATGCCTTTAGAGGGACTGTTCAGCATCTTGCAGCAGTGGATTAGGCTTGCTTTGCATAGGATCAGTTGCATCGGAAATTTTTCAGTTTGCATTGGAAACTCACTAGAGACTGGTCTACTTTAACATGTTTATTTTACTTGTATTTAGTTTAGTAAGCAATAAAACTAAAACAGTACTCCATGTTAATTTATTTGTTCTCAACGCACCACAAGTATCTGACCTGAAATACATTAAGGGGAGAAATTAAAATGCACTATGTAATTTTTTTAAAATTGGAATACTTGTAAAAAACAAAAAAGACAATAGCATTGTTTCTTACATTTAAACATAACAAAGTTCCTGGAAACTATTAGAGGCATTCAAGAGGCAGCTGGACAACCATCTGTCAGGGATGCTTTAAGGTAGATTCCTGTACTGAGCAGGGGGTTGGACTCGATGGCCTTATAGGCCGCTTTCAACTCTGCTATTCTATGATTCTATGACACATGAATTCAGCTTTCCACAACGTGGTGCCCTCCCAATATTTTGTAAACCACAAGTCCCAGCATCCTCCAGTCAGCAGGGATGGCTGTGGATGCTGGGAGTTGTAGTCCAACACATCTGTAGCCACCCAAAGAACTGTGCATGATATGCTGCCAACCGCTCATCTGTATCAACAGAATTTAACTCCAGTTCTTGGGATCACCTTCAGTTTTGACATCACTTCTTAGCATAATTTTACTCTGAGACTTACACGTATTTCAAGGGGATCTATGCAATTCTCTCACACACTTGCTAGAAAGAATCATCTGAAAAACATTAATGACAACTTTGAAATTGCCAGTTTGCCTAATTTTGTACTTGCAATTGGCATCCATTTGTTGCTACTAATGAACTTACAAAATGGAAAATATTCCTTGGATTGGGGTGAGGGGGAAATAAAGCAGCAGAAAAAGTTCTATTTTGGACATTTTTCCGCTCCACCATTCTACTGCCAATCTGTGTGGACAATATCTAGTGGTCTGATCAGGATAAGGCCGTTTCCCTTATTATTATTATTGGGGTTCTGGTCTGTACGCCAAAGCCTGTTTTCTCTCTAAGGCAGGGATGGGGAATGTGTGTCCCTCCTGACATTGCTGGACAGTAGTTTATCCTTGACCAGTGGCCAGGCTGGCTGGTTGTTGCCCACCCCGATCTTAGCAGGACTTCTGGAGGGCTGCAACATCTGGAGGGCCAAATGTCCCCCAGCCCTGCTTTTTACGTCCTTTTGTGGTGTGTCTGCCTTCAGCTACGCCTTCTTCCATGGACGTTATCTCTCGTGTGTGTGTGTGTGTGTGTGTGTGTGTGTGTTCCTTCAAGCTACCCTCTTCCATCCGGCTGCAAAACAATTCACTTGCTGAGCTTTGAACCCAACTCCCCTAGAGCTTAAAATTTCAGCATCACAACATTTCTCCTGTCGCATACTGGGGGTCACAGCCGTAGGCCCCCTGTTGCGGTTCTTTTAGATCACCATGGAAATGACATGCTCAGAGACTAGGTTTACTTATAAGGCAATTTATTGAGTATTTTCAGGCCTAACAGGCATACCCAAACAGTGGACTCAAATGGTCAATGTCCCTGCACAAAGCTGTCGACCCATCTGGACCCCCGCTTGGGTACAGAAGCAACAGTTATAGTGTCATGATACAATAACAAAGTGCACGTTCTCATCATAGAATACTTCGTTGTCATAAACAAGCGAGTCTTCTTGGGAACTAGCTGATTGATGGGGAAGCTTTGACCTTGCGTCCAGGACACAACAGCCTTGGAATGCAGTGCTCATTAGTGCACTATAGATAAGGCACTAGGCTTGCTAAAGCATACAGGTGCTTGCTCTATTTGAGATCAATGCTTCCATTTGACTGTTCTTTGATCCATCTTTCTCAGCAATTAGCAAGATGCTTACACAGTGATACAGCAAACTAGCAGGCTGTGCTGTGAGAAGCAGAGACAGCCACTACCCAGAAGCCTTTGAGCAACTATGGCTTGCTGGCTTTCAGGCTTAGACATCTTCCCTACCTTCAAAGTACATAGGAAGCTGACTTATCATAGAATAGTAGAGTTGGAAGCAGCCATTGAGTCCAACCTCCTGCTTGTGCAAGAATCCGCCTTCAAGCATCCCCTGCAGAGGCTGTCCAACTGCCTCTTGAAGGGCTCTGGTGTGGGAGAGCCCACCACCTGCCTAAGTTATCGGTTCCATTGTTGTACTGCTCTAACAGTCAGGAAGTTTTTCCTGATGTCCAGCCAGAATCTGGCTTCCTGTAACTTGAGCCCACTATTCTGCATCCTGCACCCTGGGTTGAAGCTGCAGGAGCCCTGCCCCTTCTTGTATTTGGTCAAGAGGGCAGGGCTCCTGCAACTTTACCTGTGGGGTGGAGAGGGAATTTCACCAGGTGCTGCATGCATGCAAAGGAACCTGCTGAAATCCCCTTTTCTATGCAACTATTAAAGATACAGGAGCCCTGTCCTCCTTTCCATAGGGTCACCCTACCTTGGACTATCCAGCTCTATATTGTCAGTCCTGACTGGCAGTTTCTGTCTGGAGATTTATGCCACCTCTTCTTGGTGATGCCAGGGATCGAACCTGAGAAAACCTGCCTGGGGAGCCAACACCAGGGCACTTCCCCATGTAGGGTGCGGTGTGTACCTGCTTCAGCTGCCAGATGAGCATCAAAACAGGACGTTGCATTAGCCTCAAGTATCAGTTGGCATACCTGTTAGAGCTGCTTCTTCCTGTGTTTGATGATCAATCCTCGTAAGGATTTAAAGAGGCAGGTTAAAGCCGGTGACCAGGCAGCTGTATCATCCGGTTGACATTCCATTCCAACCCAAAACATTGAAACTGGTGATTGGTTGGGACTCCCAACCATCCTCTTCCTGCTGACCTGCTGTCCTGTTCTAGAGGTATACCAGAAAAGCCTGGGCATGTGTAAAGCAGGGGAGGGCAACCTCTGGCCTGTGGGCCTAGTTTTGTCCATCCGGTCTGCGGAGGCTCTGGCTTTCCTACGTGGGGTCCCATCCATTTCTCTCACCAAGCACAGCCTCCTGGTGAGGAGGCGGGGAGAGAAATGCCCTTTATCACCTATCACAATCAGATCACTACTCCCCCCTGTGATTTGTCCTCCATCTTATTTATTTTATTTGTTCATTTATTACATTTTCAAACTGCCCAATAACAAAGGCTCTCTGGGCAATTCACAATTAAAACATAAAAAAACAACAAATCAGAATAAATTTAAAATTTTAAAGGTTAAAAATGCCACATGAAACCAAAATACAATCTAAGGAAAACCTGTGTAAATAGATATGTTTTCAGGAGGTATATAAAAGATGTTACTTTTCTTGCCTCTCGAACTGCATGAGTGAGGGGTTTCGTGTACATCTGCAGAGGAGAGAAATGTAGGTACCCATCTTTTCTCACTGTGGGTCTAGAAAGGGTTCAAGAGGGAAATGATATGGAGATGTAGAAAGCTTAAATGGCAGAAAAATTGACATACCAACTGAAACTAGCTAAGGGCAAAGTCAAAACATCTGATTTTTATCAAACACGGTCAGACTTTATTCTATATATGGATCATGGACATACACAGGAGTATTTGTTCAAACCTTTCCTCAGATTATGGAAAACAGAACTATACATAAGTTTGACATATAGAAAACCTATATTAAAAAAACCTAAGCAGACCATGGATTTCACGTATGTCTTGGATTGTAAAGAAATAATGAAAAAATATGAATTGATCTTAAGAGTGCTGCCCTCTGTCGTTAATTTGATTTAAATTCAACGTATTTCTTTTTTTATCTGTTTATTTCCATCTTTCCCTTTCTATCTTCTTTTGTTGATTTTGTTTTGGAAAACTAGTAAAAATCGAAAGAAAGAAAGAAAGAAAGCTTAAATGCTTGTTTTCTGCAGTGCTGTTGTTCTGATCAAAATCTTTTCTCCCTGCTATCTTAAAAGTTAATACACACTGACTTCCAACTTGCATGATGAGATTGTTCCCAAGTCATCTCTGTAAGCTTTTCTCTCCAACTGTACAGCCCAAGTATTTGGGATGCTATTTCTAGAGAGCAGAAAGATTAAAAACGAAAAGCTGTTATGAAGAAAAGGAAATGAGTTGCAAACTTCGTTTCCCCAAATCAACCGCCTTGAGTCCCAGCCCTGGGAAAAAGGCGGGATATGAATAATAATGATAATAATGATAATTAACACCATTCAATTTCAAAATCTGGGAGATGGTGTGACTTCAGCATTATTTGCAATTGCATTAATTTCCGTCCACCTCAGCTGCCTTCCGTTTTATAGCTGAAGAGAAGAACTTGGACTTAGATGTATAAGAATGGGGTTCACTTGTGTGAGTTAAAGACACTCTGCACATGCTCAGAATCTGTTGTCTCTCCAGTTGTTTGGCAGATATGTGTGCAAGATGTATTGATATTCCTCTTTGTGTGCTTCAGAGTACGGGGGCTCAGGCACTGCAAATATATCCTGGGGCTGAGCCCAGACTCCAGTTAAGCCTTGAGGGTGACAGGAGAGCCCCCGACTGCAGTTGTCCCCATGTGCATTAACACAGTGTAGCCATGATCCTCACCAGCCCACATTAAACCCTGTCCGACCCGCTTTGGATCTAGATCCGAAGTGATATTCGGACATCTGAAGCAGGTCAGATGTTGTGCTTTCCTAGGCACAAGGCTGACCAGGAATATGTTGGATGCTTGCTCCAAAACCCAGTGGGCTGCTGCCCCCACCTACTGAGCTGTGCAAGCAGCTGGGACTTCCCTGACCCACCTGCTCGCTTCCAGCACCCACTCGTCTGCCACGAGAGCCGCCATTTTTAAGGAAGACAGAGGCTCTGTGTTGTCATAGATCTAATGCTGTGCTCAATGGTGGCTGCAAAGGGCCATTTCCAGAAATTTCCACCCACAGAATCAGCCAGCTTCAGTTTGGGATTCGGATCTGGAACCGAAGCGGTGCACAGCTCTTGTCTGAAAGTGTTTTTGCAATTTTAAGTCCCTTTTTTGCATACTATCTAGTCCAGTGTACAGTTTGCACAATGGCCATCCAGTTGCCCCGATGGGAAGTCCACAAGCAGGACGTGATCTCAATAGTGCCCCTCCTGCTTTTGTTCCCAGCAATTAGTATTTCGAAGTGTACTGCCTCCAATACCGAAGGCAACACATAACCATCATGACTAGCAGACATTGCTACCCTCCCCCTGTGCATGCTTTGAACTTATTCTTCTCCCTTCCTTGGGTCCTTTACATTTTACATACTTTTGGGTGCAACGTGGCAGTCGTGAGCCACTGCGTGTGCTGGCAGGTACACCCCAAAACAGGTTCTGCTTGTCTTGGAAATGTTGCCTGCCGGGATTCTTGGAGCTCCATAATCTCTCCAGTTACTTCCCGAGCAAGGATGTAAAGAGGAGGTGGGACGTCTTGAAAATGGGGAGGGAACTGACATTCTGTTTGCCATTCTACCTGGGATGTGTCGTTGCATTAACACGCCAGTGCTTCAGTTTCTGTCAACCCAGTTTTTAATTGGATGCGCGCTTTCTTCGGAAAGCGGTACACTGGGAGTTCAAGGTGAAGGCGGCTTGCAGGCACTGAGTCACTTCTAAACCCGAGTCTGGCTCCCAATTCTCGACTGCCCGCCTTCCCAGTGTTGACAGATGAAGTTAAGAACACTTGCTTTCCTTTGAATGGAGTGCTGTTCAATTTCAAGGCCTCGCTGTTCAGGTAGACTGCCAACACGGTCAACAACAACATCTTTAGATGGGCTGTGCTTGGTAGCCTTCATTCTTGGTCATTAAAAGGGGAAAAAAATCACAAATTCAGATTTATAATCCCATTCTCGGAATAACTATGAGCGGAGCCTGTGTCACTCCTGGGTGTTCTGCAGGCAGGGATGGCGATGCTACATGGAGGCAGGGTTGCGGTGTGAGTTGCCCACATCATTTGGAACAGGTAGCGTAGTCTGGGCTAGGCAGGTCATAGATAATTGAGGAGTGAAGGCTTGAATGAAGGTGGGGTGGAAAGACATTAATGTGGGTGGCATGGGGTACATCAGCCTTCCCCCAACCTGGTGCCTTCCGGATGTTTTGGATGGTAGAGCTACTGCATTGTATGGAGAAGGTCTTGGGTTTGGTCCCTGGCATAAGAACAAAAGAAGAGCCCTGCAGGATCAGACTGAGGGTCCATCTAGTCCAGCACTCTGTTCACACAGTGGCCAAACAGCTGTCAACCAGGGGACCCACAAGCAGGACACAAGTGCAACAGCACCCTCCCACCCATGTTCCCCAGCAGCTGGTGCATATAGGCTTACTGCCTCTGATATTGGAGGTAGCATATATCCAACAGGACTAATAGCCATTGATAGCCTTCCCCTCCAGGAATTTATCTAATTCTCTTTTCAAGCCATCCAAATTGGGAGCCATCACTACATCTTGTGGTAGCAAATTCCAGAGTTTAGCTCTGTGCTGCGTGAAGAAGTCCTTTTATTTGTCCTGAATCTCCCACCAATCAGCTTCATGGGATGACCCCGTTGGGTTCTAGTATTTTGAGGGAGGGCGAAAAATGTCTCCCTATCCTGGGTAGGGCATCTCCAGGTAGGGCTAGAAAAACTCCTGCCTGAAACTCTAGAGAGCTGTTGCTGCCTGTGAGTGTCAATGCTACTGAGCTGGATGGACCTGGTGTGTCCCTAATACCCATGAGTCTCAGTAGCATGGCCAGTGGTCAGGAATCATGAGATTGGTAGTCCAAAAACTTCTGGAGGGACAAACTTGGGAAAGGCTGAAGCAGAGACCACCAAGAAAGGAGCAAGATGAACTTGTGAGGAGGAGAAAACCGTCACACAGGGGTCCTAGAGGCAGGGGGCGAGAGAGTTGGTGCTCGAACCATCAAGGGATATCTGAACCCAGAAAGCCAGCGAGTTGGGGGTAGGATGTAGGGAGACCACCAAGAGAGGGTGGCGATTGAGCCAAAGGAATTATCTACATTTTTGCCCTGGGATGTCTGGATGAGTTTTCTCAAAAATATATACCAGAATTTCCAGTTTATGGATGTCTACTGGTAGATTTTCCCCCTTGAGTCCTAACTTCCTGGATCCTTCTTTTCTCTTTTCTCTCCCCCACCTCCTCCAGAAACAAATCTGCGAATTCCAGGTCTGGTCCCGTCCTTGGTTGAATGACATGCGGTTGGAGCAAATGAACTGCAAAGCGGCAAGTTCTTGAACTTCACGCCAAGGGGCTGCTGCGCCGCACCTAAGCCAACATGCTTGCTGATACTACGAAATGAATTTGGAGCAATATATTCCTTTTTTCTTGGGCTTAGGGGTTTCTAGAATTCACCTTGTGGAGGTTGGGTCCAAGCACAATGAATATTGAAATTAAAGATTTCTATTTTAATTGTGAGATCACACGTTCTACGTTACTAAAATTATACCAGTAGGGATTTTCTGTTCTGTCCTGCACCACCTTTGCTACTTTTGTTTCAACGTAGCATCCTCCCAGAAGAATCCTTCAAAACTGCTGGTTCTTTTGTAATTTGTTAGCTCTTCTTAATAAAGATATTATCCTGTTGAGGTTCTGATTTGTTTTGGGGTGTGTGTGTGTGTGTGTGTGTGTGTGTGTGTGTGTGTGTATATCGATATCGATATCGATATAGATATATACACACACATACATACATACATACATATAAATGGATGAAGGTAGCTGCAAACATAAATACACCAACGTGCTTTGGGAAAGGAAGGCTTGCTATGCATATTATACAGAAACACACATTCCAAAACTTCATTTCATCCTTGAAATGTGGAACCATGGCTTGCTGGTGGTTGGGTTTCCCAGAGGCATCTGTTTGTGGTGTAGTGGTTAGAGTGTTGGACTGAGGCTTTCAAAGCATGTAGTTTTATTTTTTGTTGTATTGTTTTTGTTTCATTGGAACTTACAATAAAAAAATGATCCTGCCCAGAAAGAAAAATTCCGAATGAAACCACATGCAAAGGAACTGATCTTAATCCCGCAAGGAATCTGGAAGCAGAGCCCTGGTAAGAGCGGGGGATTTTAGCCTCCTGTAGAAATGCTCATAGTCTTTAGCATGAGTGAGAAAAGCAAGGCCTCTAACACAAAATGAGCATTTACCTCATTTTTGTAGCCCACTGGAGCAAGATCAGAAGTGTTCCACACCTGCCCATCAGAAAGTTTATAAGTATTAAGTGTCACCATGTTGTGTTTCTTTGTCTGCCAGTGGTGGATTCGGTTCTTGTTGAGAAAGTGGGTGTGTCTAGGGGCGGACCCAGTGCAGGATAGGTGCAGGGATACAGGGCAGGGGGCAGGCTCAGCAAGCCTTGCAATGGCCACCATGGCCATGTAAATGTCAGGGAATGAAAGTCAGGGCAGTTAAGCTGTGCAATGCTTCAATTAAATTAACTGTAGCAGCGCAGAATGCACTGCTACAGGCTTTCGAAGTTGTGCAGAGTAGCCGTTTAAAAAAAAAAGGAAAAGGGTTTTGTGGTTTCCCATTTCTTTCATCTGACAACGGCACTGCAATCTGCGCTGCATCAGTCAGACGACGCAGGTGCAGCTTCGCAGCCATTACAGGGCTTTCCCTGAAGCTACGCATTGAAAAATGGAATCGATGTCAGTACGGTGCTTCTGCCATCTGCCATCACTCGGGTCAATTTGGGGCCAATCCGGGGGCAGTACCTGGTGGATGGTGACCTGCGATTGCTCGCCTTCCACCAGGAAGAGGGAAAGCCCCCAGAAGCCCCACACTCCCTCCTCAGCAATGGGATTACCCCATGCCACCCCACAGGAAGGAAATTGTGGGGTTTCTGAGGGACGCAGAGCCAACCACGCAGTTTCCCGGTGCTGTGAAGACACCCCCAGGGAGATGGGTCCTAGCAGCCATTAACCCCCAGACTCATCTTGCTGCTTTTTATAGGAGAAAATGTTCAAGTATGCAACTTCTCCACCTCCAGCCCACATGGAGATGGCCTAGCCAGAACTGTACCACTCGATTCTGTTTATCACATAATTTGGCCCCTCTGTCCAGATAGTGCCACAGCTGCGCCGCAAAGGGAGGAGTGGGAGACGGGTTAAGACAGGGGGACACATATTTGCTCAACCACATGGCAATGCTTGTGCAAGTTAATTTTATTAGCTTAATTTCAGAACGAGGAGAAAGAGAGATCTACCGGAGGTCCTAGGATGAGGAGGGAATGCCATGGATTCATGTTCAGTGGGAGGGGTTTTAGACTTGCATCTAAATGATTATATTGCAGACGAGGAGGAAAAGGAGCAAACTGAATAGGTGGGGTTCTCCCCCCACACACACATACACAATTGGCCATCAGCATCCAAAGTTGAGGTGGAGGTGTGTTCACCAGTCTGGGATGGTTTGCAGCGGTGTGCACATGTGGCCAACCACAGCTTCCCAGTAGTTTTTCTTTTCTGAAAATATGTTAAATCGGCACTCAAGATTCTGAAAGCAAGGGTGTGGGGAGAGAATACCAAAGAAACCAGTTATTTGGGTGTTTTTTTTTTAAAAAAAATCACTTACATTTCTATACTCTCTTGGTGGTTCACAAAACAAAACTTAAAACCATAAAGTACAATAACGTATCAAGCTTCTCTACATTAAGGGAAAAAAACCCGCATCCGCACCAGGCTTAATTTTTTCTTGGGCCTTTTCATGTTCACTACGGGCTCCTTCAGATGCAACCATGTGATTTGTAATTGAAACCTTCCCCTCTGGGCAATGTTCCAAAAAGCTCAATGAAACAATGCCATCTAGTGGTGGAATTAATCCCCTATTAATTTAGATACCGGATTAACTCTGGGTTGTTGTTTTTTAAAGTGAGATTTCTGGGGGAAGGCACAGGAGATATCCTGGAGGTTGCCGGCGTCATGCAATGGACCCGTAAACATCCATGAGCGGCCAATCATGAGCATGCAATAAATCACTCATGTAGAGAACCTCACAGAAAAACGTAATATAAAATGAAACAGAAAAGGCTGGGGAAATAAAAAGAGGCCTTCACCTGGTGCCAAAAAGACCACAACGTGGATGCCAGGCATGCCCCTCTGGAAAGGGTATCCCATGACAGGGGTGCCACCACAGAAAAGGCCCGCTCCTAAATAGCCACCCACCTCACCTCATTCAGTGGGGGCGCCTGGAGGAGGGCCACTAAAGATGATGTTAGGGTAGGTAAATTGGGAAGGTAAATATGAAAGGAGCCAATCCTACAAGTAACTTGCTCAGGGCCCAGTGATTAGAGCCCCTTGGACCTGTTCCTCCTCTTCCCCATTGCAACCTGCTTGTTCCCAGCCTCTCATTCCGGCCCAGGCAACAGCGGTGGTGAGAAGGAGGTGCACCAGCAGATGTCATGGCCTCCTTGCTTACTGGCTCTTGCTTGCCAAGATGAGAAAGGGGAGGAGGAGGAGGAGGAGCAGCAGCAGCTGGGGACAATGACTGGGAGACAGAAAGGCTCAGTGAGAGAGGAGCGGGGCATGGACAAAACCTGGAGCCAGCGCTGCGTAACTAGTGTTTCCTTATGTCTAAAACATCCCCTTAATAAACCAATTTGTTTCATAGTTCACCTTCTCTCCAATGGTCATGCTCATTTCCTGACTAAGTGTCTTAGACCAAGTGACTAGGAGGTTCTGAGGACGCAGTCCTATCAATTGTGATTTCGATGCTCATAAGCCCCTGAACTCAGAGGTGTCTGATCATCCTATGCAGGGAGGGAGGAGCAGAGGAAGCAATCTTCACCTCGCCATCCTGCATTTTTCACTAGATGGGCTTTTTGCCCGTCTAGCAATGGCACTTCAGAGAGGGAGAAAAAGAGACTGGCAGAGGTTCAGGATAACTCATATCCCGGCTTCTCTTGCCTCCTCCCCTCCCTGCCCACCAAAACGCCCCCTTTTCTCCCTCTCCAAAGTCGGGTTTCTGACCTCAGAGGCCATCTGGTACAGTTCTTTCCATGGCGGCTGTGAGGAGGGGTGAGGTTAGATCTATGATTGCCCCCTCTGAGGTAGGACCGGCAAGTCCTAGAGAGGTCTAGGGCCATAGGGTTGCTCCCTCTGAGAATTGGTGGCAGCAGAAAAGAGTCAGCTTGTGGAACTCAGGGTTATAGTGGCAGAGAGTTCCTCAGGCCCTGAAATATAAGCATTTGCTAAACCATAAGAAACCACACAGGCGGATTTCCCCAGTGAAGGAGCAGTTCCTCCACAGGCGGTGGCAGTGCTGCAGAGAAAATCCCCCATATATAGATGTTAAAAAACAACAGCACCTATTTTATATTCAGGGGGTGGCTGGCTGGGTATGTACATGATTACCAGGGTGACCAGATAAAATCCAGGTCAGGGCTCATGTAACTTTAACAGCTGTAGAGAAAAGGGAATTTCAGCCAGTGTCATTTGTATGCAATTAGTTCCTGGTGAAATTCCCTCTTCATCACAACAGTTAAAGTTGCAGGGGCCCTGCCTTCTTTTGTATATGGTCACTCTAGTGTAATGCCGTCACCTTTAACTGTTGTGATGAAGAGGGAATATCACCAGGAACTAATTGCATACAAATGACACTGGCTGAAATTCCCTTTTCTCTGCAACTGTTAAAGTTACATGAGCCCTGACCTGGATTTTATCTGGTCAGCCTAATGATTACAGATGCTTGTGTTATCATTCTTACTTGAAAATATATTTTATCCTGTTCCATAACACAGTGGTGCTTCTTCCCAAGTGAATGTGTTTTGCATCGAGGCAATGGAAGCAAAGTCTGTTTGATTCCTGTATAGGCTGACCATCTGAAAAGGAGGACAGGGCTCATGTAACTTTAACAGTTGTAGAGAAAAGGGAATTTCAGCCAGTGTGATTTGTATGCAATTAGTTCCTGGTGAAATTCCCTCTTTATCACAACAGTTAAAGTTGTAGGGGCCCTGCCTTCTTTTGTATATGGTCACTCTACTATAGTGCCTGCAACTTTAACTGTTGTGATGAAGAGGGAATTTCACCAGGAACTAATTGCATACAAATGACACTGGCTGAAATTCCCTTTTCTCTACAACTGTTAAAGTTACAGGAGCCCTGTCCTCCTTTTCATATGGTCAGCCTATTCATGTAGTCATCATGGTGCTTTGATTTAAGTGAGTTTACAGTGTGAAACTGCACACGTTCAAGGTATTATTTTTTAATTAACTATCGAGGTTGACAAGGATGACCCTATGGAAAGGAGGACAGGGTTCCTGTATCTTTAACAGTTGTATAGAGAAGGGAATTTCAGCAGATGTAATTTGTATGCATGCAGCACCTGGTGAAATTCCCTCTTTATCACAACAGTTAAAGCTGTAGGAGCCCTGCCTTCTTTTGTATCTGGTCACGCTAGTATAGCTCTTACAACTTTAACTGTTGTGATGAAGAGGGGATTTCACCAAGTGCTGTATGCATACAAAGGACACCTGCTGAAATTCTCTTTCCTATACAACTGTTAAAGATACAGGAGCCCTATCCTCCTTTCCATGGGGTCACCCTAGGTTTGACAAATGGAGTTCCCCCCTCTAATGTATTGGGAATATAGAAGGGGCTGTAAAGCATGGCATGGCAGTGGAGGAGTGTTTGTGGAGAAGATAAATGTTAGATGTGTGATTCACAATGTAGTAATGTGATCATCAAAAGCAGGGTGTGTGTGAGACCATTAAGTCCAGGTTCTAAAATTATCTAGCTTCACCGCTGTATCTGAGAGGCATTTGGAAGGATTAAAAACATGCTGGCTCATTTTCTGCAGTCGCTTGGTCCTGAAGCCAGTCTCTTGCTTGTCGCATTACACATAAGAGTGGGTTCACACAACACATTGACCCAAATGTGGGTTGTTGTTGAATCATGGGTTGTTTGTTGAACCATGGGTTAGAGTTTTGTCTAAACCCAGGACATTTTCCACAGGGTGGCTTGCTAACCATGCAGTGTGGCTTGTTAACCGCCCAGATAACCCAACAACAAACCACAGGTTCTCAAGGTGGCTTGATCGAGAAAAATAAGCCACACGGCATGGTTAACAAAGCACTCTGCAGAAAATGTGTGGATTTTGCTTGTTGTGAGAAACCAATTGTTGAGTGGTGAAGCTCTCCTTCCCAGGACCCAAATTGGAGCTCTGGGGGCTTGTGATTGTTGACTCTAAGAAGAGGCGAGAGGTTACGAGGCCCTCAAAATCTTGTTCTGTCTTAGATTTTAATCCAAGCTGGAGAATTCCAAAGTGATGTCCACTCACCCCCCCCACTCCCCTGTCCAGTTCCCTTTCTCTTTAACTAGGGTGACCATATTTAGGAAATCAAAAAAAAGAGGACACCCAGTAGCAGGGGGGAATGATGTGCTTTCCAGAGGCCCCGGAAAACGCTCTTCCCCTCCTCTGTTCCAATCAGGGCCTTTTCTTTAATGTCTGGCAATGACACGTTTTCCCTTTTAAGGCCCCGATTGGAGCAGTGGGAATAGGAATGACAACCTTAAAGGGAAAAACATGTAATTCCAGGACATTATAGAAAATTACAGAAAATCCCCCCTGACACCCAGGATAGAACAAAAACCAGGACAAATCTGGGGAAATCCTGGCAGTTGGTCACCCCACTTTAACCAACAATGTTGCCTGTGCAGCAACACTAGGAAGAAAGGTCACCGGGACTCTTGGGAAATGGTCCCTGCTACAGCAGTAGTCAAGCTTTCCCTAATGTGGTGCCCCCCAGATGTTTTGGACTTCAACTCCCATCAACCCCAGTCGGCATGGTTAATGGTATGCCTATGAAGTACATTTGGGTGGTGAGAGGACTGTACTACGTCCAAGACAGACAAAGACGTTGGACTTCTACATGCAGCCTAAGAACAAAACGGGCAGTCTGCTCACCTCCTGTGCAGATTCAGGCGGCAGATCACAGGGGTTCAGTTCTGGCCTAGGCTGATTCATCGATTCTATGTCACTGATGATATCACGATCATGCAAGAACACTTGGCGGTACAAAACCTCCTCTTTTGTGCAGCTGGTTTTTGCCAAATACAGGCCGATGTGTATTATGTTCCCAATGGCTTTCTGGAAGCAAAGAGAAAGAGAAATTTCAAACATCGGCTGCTGACACATATCCAGAAGTGATTGTTGTAGTGGGGGAAGAAAGAGATTTCTGTATTAAGCCAGGGTTTAAACTGAGCTCCAGAACCTCCCCCCCCCCGCCCCCCGTCAGTTGCTGAAGCCTCAGAATAAGAAAGGCCTAAGAAAGGGCTCTAAGAATGTGTAGAGTGCCTTTTTTTTAACGGTAAAGTAACCACAGCCAGATCAAAGGATGCAGGTTCTAAGACAGTGTGACACCATCCACACCTCTTTCCTTTGAGAAGTCAAGCACTGTGTGTTTCTTCAGAGCTTATCTACATGAGTGATTTATTGCATGTTCATGATTGGCCACTCATGGAAGTTTACAGGTCATTACATGATGCTGTCAACCTCCAGGATGTCTCCCATGCCTTCCCCCACTAATCTCGCTAAACAAAAAAAAACAAAAAAAAAACATGCAGACAATGGGAGTATTTAAAATAATAACAGGATTAATTAAGATGGCATTCTTTCATTGAACTTTATGGAACTTTGGCCAGAGGGGAAGTTTTCAATTAGAAATCACATGCTCACTGTTGCTCGTGTCTAATGATGCCTGAATGCGAAAAGACCTGAGGAAAAAAACATTGGTAGGGGTGCGGGTGTTTTCCTTAATGTAGAAACGTTCAGTCACACTCACACACATGGTCAGGTTCTCTCTCTCTCTGACTTTGCCAGACTCAATGTGCTTCCAGACAGGTGTTTATCTTGCAAGCACAATGCCTCAAGCCCAGAATTTACATGGAGTCCATTCGTACTGAGTTTGTCATTGAGCAGAAATATGGACTTCAAAGAGTTCCGAAATGCTTCTAAGAAACCAGTGTAGCTTAACACAGTGAGTAGATTTTAGCAGGCTTTAGCTGACAAGAGCAGCCCTCATTCCCTGGATGGGCTTCTTTTAGTTATGTCATCCTTTTCTCATAGAGTCTTAACTTTAGATGAGCTGGGAAGTTTTCACTCCTAAGCAGGCCAATTATTTTCCCAAGCTGAGATGTTTTGAGAACCTGCAAGAGGGAGCCTTCCTGCTCCTTCTGAGAGTGGGGGAGGGATGCAGCCTGTCAGCTCCAGAGAGAGAAGCAGGCACCTAGCAAGAGTGCCTATACGATCCGATGTACAAGCTTCATGCTTTGGAAGAACTGCACAACCAGCCTGGAGAACTTGCTATGGCTCAAAGGGACAGCTTCTGTCTATCATAAGGGCCCCAACAGAAACACAGCTATGAGAGTTTGATTAGCTGGAAGGAGGTGCCACTGCCAACTTTCTTTGCATGTGTATATTCTGCATCCATTTTCTATCAACAAACTGTCATATTTTTGCAACAGTGGCTTGTTTCATCTCGATAACCAAAAGAACCTGATTGATGATGTGGACCTGGCAGAACCAGAACCCAACTCAGCACACACACACACACACACACACACACACATTTTCCCATTGCTTCTTCGGGTTTTTCATATTAGAAAAAAAAATGGTAAAGGAGAAAAAGACAGAATAAGTGCTTTTTGACTGGTACCACTAGATGTCCATCCAAAATAAACCTCCTATTTCTCTGTGTTCTCCAGATGTAATAAATGTGTGCATATATTGGGGGGGAAAGATATATTTCTTCTCTTAAACAGCCCCTCCCAGAATTCTGTGACCTGAAAGTCAAACTTTTAACTGGGTTTTGCAGCAAGCAAGCAAGCAAGCAAGCCTTGGGCAGGGTGGGGAGGGAAATTCAGATATAAATGGATAGAGTTTTTTTAAAAAAAAAATCAAACAAACCGAATGCTATGGTCCTGATCCAATTCAGAGTCATGCACACTTCCCTGGGAGTAAGTAAAAATATGCAGCATAGCTACACTATGCATGATTAAATGAATGTTTAGTTTGGCTGTAAATGAAAATCTCATTCTATTTACACAAAAGTTTGTTTCTCCAAGTATTTATTTTATTTTATTAATTAATTAATTAATTCCATTTATATACCGCCCCATAGCCGAAGCTCTCTGGGCAGTTTACAAAAATTAAAAACATTGAACATTAAAAAATATACAAAATTTAAAACCATAAAAAGCATAAAAACAGGTTATCAGTACCATACCATTTAAAAACAACTATTCTGGGTCAAACCACCACAACAAAACACTCAACATACGCTGTTAAATGCTTGGGAGAAGAGGAAAGTCTTGACCTGGCACCGAAAAGATAACAATGTTGGCGCCAGGCAAACCTCGTCGGGAGATCATTCCATCATTGGGGGGCCACCACTGAAAAGGCCCTCTCCCTTGTTGCCACTCTCCGTGCTTCCCTCGGAGTAGGCACCCGGAGGAGGACCTTAGATGTGGATTGTAGTGTACGGGTAGGTTCGTATTCAGGCAACTGCAGCAAGAGGCAAAGAGAGGGTGATGCTTCCAGACGAGGATTATTTTGTGAAATCTCCATGCCTCATTCACTTGCAATCCTCCTGGAATTTCCCATGGCTCCTTCTGTCTTTTTTCCTTTCTGCAGAAAATCCATTGAGAAGGGAAAGATGGAATTGTCTCTCCGCATCTTTTGTTTGGAAGCGCTAAGTGCTGTCCATCCGGAAACACCTGGAGAGGGGATGGTGTGGGACGTAGAAAAAAACTATCGCTAAGAGCCATGTCTAGGCAGGGATAGGGCAGGTGACTGCATAGAGTAGCCTTCCACAGCCTGGTATGTCTAACTACACCTCCCATCATCCACATTGACCATGCGGGTTGGGAAACATGGGAGTTGCAGTCCAGTACACCTGGAAGGACAGGTTGGGGACGGCAGCTGACTTGTAGGAGAAACCCACCTGCGTGCCCACCCATGAGCAAACGAATGCCAAGAAACACAAAGATTGCCATGTGGTTTGATAGCAGGTTGCTGAAGGGGTGACAGCAAAGAGAAGCAAGAGACCCCAAATGTGATCTCTCCCATTTCCCCTGGAATCATGAGGCAGCAGCTGCTCTCACCTTGATTGTGACATTTCTCTCCACACTCTTGTAGAAATTCATATTGCCTTTCCTATTATAGAAATCCAGGGCCACATCACCAAAATGTTCTGCCCAACGATCGTACGCCCCAGCCGCCATCATCGAGCTCCGTTGATTGCTTGCGATTCGCTCCAGTTCTTCTTCCGACTCCTCTGACTGGTCCACGTCTCCTTGTTCTGAAGGAGGCTCCTGTCCCTCTTCCATCCCTCGCACCGGCTGCCCCAGGAGCAGCGCCCACATGAGGAGCAGCTGCCAACACATCCTGGAGCCCATCATCGTGGCAAGGAGATGCTGGAAAGGCAGAGACTGCCTGGCTGGAGGTGGAATACCTGCTGATATAGTATGAAGAAGCCCCGCCTCCCCACAACCTGGAAAAATCCTGCCTCCCACAAGACACATCCAGAAGATCAGAAAAGAAAAACTCGGTCAAGTCCCACAACCCAGAACAGACTTGGGTCAACCTTTCGGCTCCAGCAATTCAAATACAGATTCATAGAATCATAGAATAGTAGAGTTGGAAGGGGCCTATAAGGCCATCAACCCTCTGCTCAATGCAGGAATCGACTCTAAAACACCCCTGACAGATGGTTGTCCAGTTTCAAACAACTGTTTACTAACTTTTAAAAAAAAAGCTCTAGATCAATGGGAGGCAGAAAGTAGGTCTTTTGGACTTCAACTCCTTTTGGCTCTGACCATCGGCCCTGCTGGCAGGGGTTTCTCAAGAGTCGAAGTCTAAAACATCTGCAGATCTATCTTCTGCACACTGTTGCCCAACATGATGATTTTCTTGGCGGTTTAGTGCAGAGCTACAGTTATTCCCATTTAGTCCTACAGGACACAGCAATCTTCAATTATTTGTGATGTCATAGGAGTGGGCATTCCTAGGGTGGCCATATGAAAAGGAGGACTGGTCTCCTGTGTTTTTAACACTTGCATAGAAAAGGGAATTTCAGCAGGTGTCCTTTGCATGCATGCAGCACCTGGTGAAATTCCCTCTTCATCCCAACAGTTCAAGCTGCAGGAGCCCTGCCCTCTTTTGTATCTGGTCACTCTAGTATAGCTCCTGCAGCTTAAACTGTTGGGATGAAGAGGGAACTTCACCAGGTGCTGCATGCATACAAAGGACACCTGCTGAAATTCCCTTCTCTATGCAACTGTTAAAGACAAAGGAGACCAGTCCTCCTTTCCATAACATCACCCTAGGCATTCCAGGCTGCTTCTGTGGCAGCTGGTGTGTGGGTCTGGGAACAAAGATGAACTGGGGCAGAAACTGGAAAAAGAACTGGAGTCAATTGCAAGTGCTCTTTGAAGGTCCTTGAAGTTGGATTCTTCGCAGTTTTGGAGAAGCCATGTATTACTATTCAATTTGAGCATTGGGGAGCATGTAAATCTGATGGTTCCAGAACATACAAAGCTGCCATATACCATTGGTTCTTGTATCACAAGACTGATTGTGGGAACCTCTCCATTTTCCCAGTCCTACCAGGAGATGCCACAAATGAAACCTGGAACTTTGACTTTGCAAACGTATGTGCTTTCCCCTTCCAGATGACACCGAAGCAGACGTTTTAGATGTAAAATGAAACGTTTATATCCAGAATGCAGTACAAGAAATGATGTGGGGGTATACCTTTGCAATCAGAGAGGCAGACAGAACAATTCTCTCTGTGCCAACTGCGAGGGGGAGGCAGAGGGGACAGGGAGACCAGATCCCCAGCACCGAGGACAGAGCACTGTCCCCAACCTCAGAGCTGGGAATCCAACATATCCTACAGACCCCGGACTTTATCGAAGGGCCACAGGTGCAATCCTATGCATGTTTAGACAGAAAGCTGGCTGAGGAATGCTGCAAGTTGATGGACTTATTTCTGCCTAAATATGAATAGGATTGCGCCCTAAAAAAGACAATTTGCCAGAGTAGACACTTGATAAGAGCCAAATGTTGTCCAAGCAGTGATATTTACAACAGTGTGTATCAAAATGAAAAGTGGCAGGAGGAATCAGCCTATCGAGGCATAAAGCAAAGCTGGCCCATCTTTCACAACCACCTGGGGTTGTACTTGGCCGTTGGGTTGCTTGCGAATCAGGTACCTCTAATGAGCTTGAATAATGCCCCATGCCAAGTCCGTGCCAACCTAAGCCCCGGTGAATCGCCCTTTCAGAACTGTAGCATCTTGTTCATTGTTTCAATTTTTTTGAAAGCAATACTGTTATCGCTTAATGCCGTTGCGTTTGGATGAGCTGCGTTTGATGTCCTCAGTTGTCCCGGGGTGTTTTTTAATAGCGCTTGAGTTCCCCTGCTCTTTATGCTCCTTTATTTTGTTTGCTTTCAATGCACCATTGATAGCGAGATCATGCAGAGCCTGGGGGCATCTGTGCATTGTTGGCAGGGATGGGGACACAGCAGAAAGGGTGGGTACCAGGTGCGCCAGGAAAGCCCAGATGTAGGGGGCTGAAGTGAGGGGGTTCTTGCTTTCCTACCCAATGTCTGGGGTGGGGGAAAGAAAAGTATCAGATGCAAAGGTGAAGGAACCTATGGAATTAGTGTTGAAACCGGGGTGGGGGTGGGGGAAACCCAAGAAGCCTAGAAGCTGTTATCGAATGAGCTTCCCTCATTGAGTTCACACAAGACGAGCGTGCACTACAAGGGACTTTTGGACTGTGGCGATAGAGTGTGCATGGCTAAGAAAGCAAACCCCCAACCAAAAGGTTCACACATATGTGAGGTTAAAGGGGATAATACCACTTTGGCAGGTTTATTCAGTTTGACATGAGCTTCAGTTGTACCAGCTGGTTGTGGGGGGATTTGCATTTGCAGTAAAGCACTAGCTGGCCAGAACAATCATAGAATCATGGAATAGTAGAGTTGGAAGGGTCCTCTAAGGCCATCGAGTCCAACCCCCTACTCAATGCAGGGATCCCATCCCTGACAGATGGTTGTTCAGCTGCCTCTTAAAGGCCTCTAGTGTGGGAGAGTCCATGACTTCCCTAGGTCATGGGTTCCACTGTCGTACTGCTCTAACAGTCAGGAAGTTTTTCCTGATGTCCAGCTGGAATCTGACTTCCTGTAACTTGAGCTGCATCCTGCACTCTGGGATGATCAAAAAGAGATCCTGGCCCTCCTCTGTGGGACAACCTTTCAAATATTTGAAGAGTGTTATCATGTCTCCCCTCAATCTTCTCTTCTCCAGGCTAAACATGCCCAGTTCTTTCCATCTCTCCTCATGGGGCTTTGTTTCCAGACCCCTGATCATCCTCATTGCCCTCCTCTGAGCCCCCTCCAGGTTGTCTGCATCCTTCTTGAAGTGTGGTGCCCAGAACTTTCAGCCTGGGAAAAGGTATATTACTCTCGGAGAAGCCATTGCTCTCCAGAATATGGGTGATGACTTCTCCCACAAAACAACCTGGCAAATGCTTTCAACGAAAGGTCCTACCTTTTGCACTTCCTGCGCAGAAGAGCCAGCACTAGAATTCCCAGCCAGCACTAGAATTCTGTTAAAAATTGAGAATGGTGGCACTCACTGGCTGTGAAAGAAAGAGCCCTGCGTTTTTTCCTCCCGCATCGATTTTCATAACAAATAAACAGTGCTTGGTGAGTCTGGCTGCCTCAGTTGCACGTGTTAAAAAGATCTAGGCAGGATCTACACTACTGCTGCAAAATGGTTTATAACGGTATGGACAACTGTTGGGGCCATATAGTGTTTTCAAACCATTTTGAAAGTGTTATATCCTGTTTGGTGTAGATCTGGCCCTAGTTAAAACAATGAGAGCATCTTGCACACCACCAGCCAAATTCCAGAGAGCTGTTGCTCCATCAGTACGACTTGCACAAGTCTTGCTAAATTTCACCCCCTACCAATATTTATTCGCTCATGCCTTTGTGGAGGTCTATTGGAAAATGACATGGCTTGATCTAGTCATGCGTACGTACGTGACAGAATGCCTGAGGATTATCCCTGTCTTCTGTGTCTTCCTGCTTGCCCGAGGCCAAAGGCGTCCAACTCATTAGCTTCGTGCCGAGATCGAATCTCTTATTTTCACCCTAGCTGAGCCAATTCGCACGCAGAAGGGACCAGACAGGATTGGGAAAGAATCCCTTCTGGAGAGCCACCGCCAGATATGGGTGGAGAACCGTGTCTGGCAGTGGCTCTCCAGAAGGGATTCTTTCCCAATCCTGTCTGGTCTGGTCCCTTCTGCGTGCGAACCATTGAACATTAAAAAAGATATAGAAAATTTAAAACCATAAAAAGCATAAAAACATATTATAAATACAATATCCATTTAAAACAACTATTCTGGGTTAAACAACAACAACAACAACAACAACAACAAAACCCCTCAACATATGCTGTTAAATGCCTGGGAGAAGAGAAAAGTCTTGACCTGGTGCTGAAAAACAACAATGTTGGTACCAGGTGAGCTTTGTCGGGGAGATCATTCCACAATTGGGGGGGCCACCACTGAGAAGGCTGCTCCCTTGTTGCCATCCTCTGAGCTTCCCTCGGAGTAGGCACCCAGAGGAGGACCTTAGATGTTAAGCATAGTGCACAGGTAGGTTCATGTCAGGAGGGGCTTTCCATCAGGTATTGTGGCCCCAAGCTGTGTCAGGCTTTATAGCAGGCCAGAGTTGGTCTTATATATTTGAACCTTCTGGTTCTTGTTATCAATCTGGCTGCTTTCATTGTAGAGACAGAGAATCTTTGCGTGTACTGATCTGTGGCAGGTAATACACACAGGTCTTTTTTGTTTTGTTTTGCCTATTGTAAAAGTATTCTTAGGGAAATACAAGGGATAGTTTTGTGGGGTGATTGGAAAAAAATCTCTGTACATGCTCCATGGATACTCTCTACTCCTCTTCATGGAGCATACCTCAGCCCTGGTGCCGAACTTTCGTTTCCAAGCGAAGCTTTTGCTTAGATTTCTTCCCGGGGGGTTATGGAAGGGTGTAAGTGTGGGGGAGGGAGGGAGTTATTCCATGGGGAAAATAAACCAGAATCTGACTTAAGATGCCTAATACTACTTATGATTCCTGGGAGCGTTTTGCAGGAATCAGTGAAGCTGGAGAGAAATTTAATAAGGAGGGAGTAGGAAAACCTTTGCAGAAACGCCTAACCCTGGAGTCCCAAATCACTGCGGAATTGTTCAATCTGACTGGGTCTGGAAGGAGGGGGGATTCTTGTGGCTGGTGGGCGGAGCCACCTGGGGGGCAGGCCTTTGTCGTCCTATATCAGCAGGTGTTCCACCTCCAATTGGGCAGTCTCTGCCTTTCCAGCGTCTCCTCGCCACAATGCTGGGCTCAAGGGTGGGTTGGCAGCTGCTCCTCGGGTGCGTGCTGCTCCTGGGGCATCTGGGGTGCGGGGCGGAGGAAGGGTGTTGCTGCTGCAAACAGCAAAATGGGTCTTCAAAACAAGAAGAGCATCAGCCCCCTGCGGAAGATTCGCACGAAGACATGTTCCAGAAGTTTATGGAGATGGACTCAGAAGAACGATGGGAGATGCAATCTGAAATGGGAAGGAGACAATTTCAGGAAATTGCAGCAATCGAAGCTCAGCCAGTGAGCAGATATTGGAAGGAGATGGCTATGGATTACTACAATATGCATAGCCACGGGCCATACTACAAGCATTTGGAGGATATCCATCTCAGCGCCGAGGTGAGGGAAGCAGAGCTGGTGACCCTAGAGGAGGTGGGATGGGGGCCACAAATGGGGACATCTCCATCTCATGCTGGCAAGGAAGAGCTTGAAGAAATGGTGGAGGTAGAAAGCTTTGTTAGCCTGTTCTTACATCCTGTCTGATTTGTGTCGGGAGGGGTGATCCTGGAATCAGGCTGTGGGACCTCTGGGTGCAGTTCATCTCCCTGTCCCCTATGTCATCTATTTGTTTCCCTGACCATATGTCCTGATTGACGCTCTTTTCATAGACATATAGTAACCAGCAAGAAATAAGCAGGGGATTCGGAACAGAATCAAGAGCATTTTATTTATATATTTAAAATGTAGAAATTGCCTTTCATCTGAAAGGGGTATCACCCCCCTCCCTACATGTCATCCAGATCTTGCTTGTTCCATTATAGCAATTTCCAGCCACGTTAAATCAATTGCAGGGTGAAAAAACAAGTTTTGTTGCACTTTAAAGATGAATAATGGTGCAGTCCTATGCATCTTTAGACAGAATGAAGAAGCACCGTGCATGGACACCCCCAACCTGTCTTGGAGCTGATTTGGAGCTTCTGAATCGGCCTTGATCCGCCTCAGCTCAAGTCGGACCCAATCCAATCTGCTTCGGATCTGCATCCAAATTGTCCCGCAGCTTGGAGGGTGGGAGCAATGGCTCATGATAGTTTGGATCAATCCAAAGTGATCTGAAGTGCTTTGGATCAATCCAATCTGCTTCAGACTGGTCTGGAGCAATTCCCCCCGCTTCGGTTTGGGATTCGGGTCCAGAACCGAAGCGGTGCACAGCCCTAGTAAAAAGTCCTTCAACTCCCAATGTGGCTGGCTGGAGAATACTGGGAGAAGTTGTAGGACTTCATTTCTGTTTAAACATGCATAGGATAGCATTCTAACTATATCGTGATAAAAAAATACAGGTGCATCTGATGAGGTGGCCTCTAGCCCACTTACGCCTTATATATTTGTTAGTCTTTAAGGTGCCACAGGACTCTTCATTGCAGTCTAGATCTGTGCCTGAGAAGGAGAATTGAGATAGATATCGTTTTGTGGAGGCCCACCTACTGCATGAGTTGGAATTCCAACCATGCCTCGAACCCATGTCCTCTGGTTTACTTTGTGTGTTTAGTTAATGATGAGAGAAAGGCACTCTACACATGCCTAGACACCCATTCATAGTTGCTTTGTTACTTTGCACATTGAAGCTTGAACCCTAAATATGTTTCAGGAGGGGGGGTGTCCAAACAGAGCTGAGAGCATCTCTTGTGTTTTTGTTTGTTTGTTTGTTTGTTTTTGCTTCCAGAAAGCAGTCGGGACGGTGGCATATGTCAACCTGGCTTTGGCAAAAACCAACTGCACCCACGATGAAGACAGGAATGAAGATGGAATGTATACTAACTCGGACCTGGATCAGATGGGCTGTGAGCTCCTGCCTCAGTCTGCAGAGTGGGTGAGAGAACAACCAGTATTGTTTTGATATCAGACAGGGAGATGCGAGATGAATTTTTCATACTTGGAAGCCATGTGGTTCTTTCGTAGCCCAGATGCGAAGCTGTCTCAAGCAGCGATTTTCCAAACCTGGCTGCTATCTGAAATAAGATTATTTAACCTGAAATTCCCAGCTTGAACGGGAACTCTTATACGCAAAGCATGTGCTCTACTATAGAACTACGGCCCGTCCCCAAACTTAATGTAGTTTTTGTACCTCTGACTTCTATCAATGTCTCTGTCTTTGGTTCCCTGCAAGGTCTTCTGTAAAACATTTCCTAGTGGCCCGATCCAGACATCACATTTCGAGAACATGTTTCTCTGGTTATCTCACTCCCTTCACATGCAAGGGAAGGATATTCAAAACATTTGCATTCACTTTTGAATAAACTGCACTTTGCCGTTTCATCCCGATGACCCTGTTCAGATGACACACTAAGCCACGGTGGTTAAGCACTTCGAGCTAAATGTTATGGCTTAGTTTTTCGTGTGAACCAGGACTTAGCGTTTTTAGTGAACCATTCCTAACTATGGTGCTACATAACCACGATTTAAACAGGCTCACTAACCATCTGCCGCAAAAGGGTTAGCAGCCTCACCATGGCTTAGCATGTCGCCTGAACAGGCCGGATGAAACATTAACCTTTCCCCCAAAATAGCTTCAGTGTCTCAGATAGCTCCTGCAGAGTTCTGGCTAGTTCTGACAAAACCCAGAGTGGATTCACAGCCGCACCGAAACGGGAGCCGCCAGCCTTCACTGCCAAAGTGCTTGCTCTGTCCTGTAGTTCTGAGATGCCAATAAGCTCAGCATCCCAGACTTCCTAACTTGGCTTTGTTTCTCTGCTTTCCTCCCATCCAAAAACTCTTCTTAGAAAATGGACTGCTTATTCGGAATATATATCGACGCGAGGAGCGGACGTGAAACTGTGATTGGCCATAGGTGCAAGTGGTGAAGGTAGAATCTACTACAGACACTTTAAGGAATCAATACCTTTGGATGCTGTTGGCCAATTGTGTGTGTATCAGGGAGGGGGAGATAACTCAAGATCCCCCTCCTTCCATAGCTGCAATATAATCACTTAGATGCAAGACCTGCATACTCTCCCACTCATTAGGGGTGTTTGAATCTGTGACAATCCCTCCTCATCCTAGAACCTCTGTTAGATCTCTTTCTCCCTTTGTTCTGAAATAGGACAATAAAATTAACTTGCACAAGCATTGCAATGTGGTTTAACAGCTGTGTGTTCCCCTGTCCTAAATGTCTGCCTCTCCTCCCTATGGTTAAGGCAGCCAAGTCACTTGATCAGCAGGAATGGGTGGCACGGCCCTTGCTAGACGTACCCACTTAGGCAGGAGGTGGAGAATTTGCCAGTTTGAATATTTCCCTCTATTAAAAACAACAACAGCACGGTGAGGTTGGGGGTTAACGGCTGCGAGGACCCATCTCCCTTACAGGTTAGCTTTCTATAGTCAAGGAGGATTTCATACAAGGGAGTCCTTTAAGATCCTTTCCCAATCTCCCCAATGTACTCCCATGTGGTATAGTCCTATCAGAGGTGCACCACATCATTGTCATATTGTATGGGAAATACACAATCAGGAATAGCTCTGAGTCTGGATGTTTACCCTAACCCTTAGCTTAAAAAACTACCATCAAAGCCCCTGCTCTGGGCCTCCTTCTTAGGAGTCTTCATTTTTTTAAAAAAACCAGACTTGGGCTGAGCAGATCTTCCCATAGAGCAGGGGTGGTTAACCTCTGGGGGTCTGGGGACCATTTTCACACACACACACACACACACACACACCATGGGCTGTACTCCTGGCACTGCTGGTAGCAAAAACCCTCACCCATTTCCTGCTACAGAGCAGTAAATAAGTCAAATTTATTGATCTGTCTACTGCTCCGTAGTGGTAACTGGTCTCTTTTTTGCTGTTGCTGCCATGAATTTCAGCAGTCCCAGCATCGGGGGGTCGGCGGGAGATAGAGGGAACGCATGTTTCTCACCCCTGACGTAAAGGATGCTTTCAAATAGATGACCATCCTCTCCAGATTAGGACACCCAAGGCCAGTTGGGTCTCTTGGCTCCGAACTTCAAGGTAAAGATGGAAGAGGCAGGATCTTTCACCTGGGCAAAAAGAGTGAGGGGTCTGTAGGTATTTGCCCACTTCTTTAGCTGTGGCTACTCCTGGCTAATCCCCAGGACTCATGAGCTGGAGTCTGGGGTGTGGCTGGGCGGGGGAGAGAGAAAAGCTGCCTCTATATATCCATTTATGTGTTCACATTCTAAGAAATTCCTGCTAACAGTGTTAGTTCCAGATTTTGCAGGGCCTTTGATGAAGTTACCCCCTCCTTATGCATGCCCAGAAGAGGAAGGCAAAATGAAAGCTCCTGCTTTCCATGGTGCAGCTAAGAAATTTTGGATCCTGACTCGTTTGGAGACCCATGTTCTATGATTTCAAGTTGGGAAGCATAAAACTATATTTCTCTTCTCCCGCCCACTGCCATTTCATGCTTTACAACTGCTTCTACATTCCGGGTACATTGCAGCAAAAACAGAAAGACAAGAATACTGCTTGCCAACTCTGATTATGTATATCCAAAGCCTGCGCGGTTTCGTATTTTACACTCCCATAAATCCAAGCACCATCATGATCACAGGAATAACATGAAGTGTTTTGCTTCTGCTGCCCTGATGCGAAACAACATCGACATGGGAATAAAGCCCATGTTGTCGTCAGGAAGGGACAATATATTTTAAAAGTAAAAATAATGAAATGAGCACTTGTAATCATGTACAGAAAAATTAGAAATGAATGGCAGCAGGTTACAGACTAACAAAATGCAGAATTAATTTCAGTGGAGATTTCACTAGGCATTACCTAGTCATTTTTCAAGCACAATTCTTTGTTACAAAGACGTGAATGCTTATTTATTTATTTATTGCATTTCTTTGCCGCCCAATAGCCGAAGCTCTCTGGGCGGTTTACAAAAATTAAAACCATGAAAACTGTTCAAATTATAAAACAAAAAACAGTATAAAACATAGTATGAGCAATCTAAAAGCACAACCAGGATAAAACCAAGTAGCAACGCAGAAATTAATACAGATCTAAAATTCAATTTTTTAATAAAAATTAAAAATTAAGCTGATGAACTGTTAAAATACTGAGAAAATAAAGAGGTCCACTTGGCGTTTAAAAGAATATAACATAGATGCCTGGCAAACCTCTCTAGGGAGCTCATTCCACAGCCGGGGTGCCTCAGCAGAGAAGGCCCTCCTCCTGGTAGCCACCTGCCTCATTTCCTTTGGCAGGGGTTCACGGAGAAGGATCCCTGAGGATGATCTTAGGGTCCGGGCAGGAACATTCTCATGCCCAGTTGGCAGAACCGAAACTATGCCAACAGTTGTAAAATGAGCAGTGAAGGCCAGTCTGAGTGGCAGGGCAGAGAATGGGTCAGCAGAGGCGGAGCCAAGGGGTCTCGCGACATGCAGTCAATGGAGTCTGCGGATGTGGAATAGTCTTTGAATCCTTAACAGCCAGCAACCAATACCATGGAAAGAGAGAACTGAGGCACGAAACACAGCAAGGATTGGGTGGGAAAATCACACGGACACACGAAAACACTCCTTTGAACCCACAGTCTCCTCTTCCAGCAAATCTCCCATTGAACAGAGAATCAAATGACTTCAAGATGAGGAGTGGGAAGGGAGAATCCATACAGCCATGATAACGATAACAATTCAAACAATAGGGGGTATTCTCAGAGCCACACAGAAAAGCAGCCTTTGGACACACAGGAACATGTTCAGAAAGCATTCCCACATCCACGCCTTGGTATACCCATCACAAAGCATTCACCAGAGCAAGCGTACTCAGAAGCAGCACCGTACAAAATTCCAGATTATGCATTTCTTGTCAGAACTCCAGAGGACTAGATTGTTCAGGAGAAACCATGGCAAGTTCTGTGCACATTTACAGTCAATCCCTTTGCATGTGATAATGATGATGATTATGATGATGATTGTTTTATCACTTTGCAAGCTTTCAGGAATCCACACAGGCCCCATCACAAACGCACCCCTTCATTCACCCCCCCAAAGCATACATACACAAACCCCAAAGCATACATCACCCCAAAGCATACACACACACACCACACACAGAGCCCCCTAAGCATGCACCCCAGAAAGAATACCCCAGAAAGGATACTCACACACAATTAGCTTGGGGGTTCTCCTAGGGTGGCCTCGGTGGCACAGAGTGCCTTCTACTAACTTCGGTTGGTGGCCCAGCTACACCCCTATCTGGACAGGGATAACCTGGCTTCAGTTGTCTATGCTCTGGTAACCTCCAAGTTACATTACTGCAATGCCCTCTATGTGGGGCTGCCTTAGAAAACGGTTCAGAAGCTGCAGCTTGTGCAAAATGCAACGGCCAGATTGATAACAGGGAACAGAAAGTTCGAGCATATAAAGCAGATTCTGGCCCGCTTGCATTGGCTGCCTGTATGTTTCCAAGCCCAATTCAAGGTGCTGGTTTTAACCTACAAAGTCTTACATGGCTTGGGACCACAATACCTGATGGAATGCCTCTCCTGACATGAACTTACCCGAACACTACATTCAACATCTAAGGTCCTACTCCGAGGGAAGCTCAGAGGTTGGCAACAAGGGAGAGGGACTTCTCAGTGGTGGCCCCCCAATTGTGGAATGATCTCCCTGATGAGGCCCTCCTCGTGCCAACATTGTTATATTTTTGGCGCCAGGTCAAGACTTTCCTCTTCTCTCAGGCATTTAGCAATATCTGATGAACCTGGGTCTGTTTTGTTTTTTAGGCTTATAACTTTTTAAGTTATTATAGTGGTTTTAAATGTACGTGTATCTTGTCCGTTTTTACAGTTTTAATTTTTGTATATTGTTCTTAAATGTTTTCATCTTATGTAAACCGCCCAGAGAGCTTCGGCTATGAGTGGTATACAAATGCAAATAATAATAATCATAAGAACATTAGAAGAGCCATGCAGGATCAGACTGAGGGTCCATCTAGTCCAGCACTCTGTTCACGCAGTGGCCAACCAGCTGTCGACCAGAGACCCAGAAGCAGGACATGAGTGCAACAGCATACACACACATACACACACACACCCATGTTCCCCAGCACCTGGTGCGTATAGGTTTACTGCCTCAGATACTGGAGGTAGTATATGGTCTAGAATTTATTTTGTGAGACTAGAGCTCAGAAGGCCTAGGTAAACTCCACCCTTGCCTACCCCAAACCATCCTGAGCCAGCTGCTGGCATAGCCCAGAACTGCCAAGCCCAAGGGGAAGGAAGGAGGAATGTTCCATATGGGCCTTATTGAGAAACGAGGGATGGGGGAACAGGCCCCCATTTTCAGCCCTTCACCTGGGCATCAGATGACCCACAAACCAAGCCTTGACCGTGGATGGAGTTATTTAGAGAGAGGTGACATTGACAGTTGCCCGTGTCCGAAATGGAAGCGTTTGCTGAACTCTAGTGGTGTAGCAATAAATATGGAAGTGCAGGCACTCCTAGGGGCTATCCCCTAGTCCCCAAGAAGTGTCCCAAGTTGTGGTGTTGATCCAGGCCTGCAAACCAGTTTTAGCAAGTTTCATCTCCACCAGGTCTTTGTTGTGCCTCTGGAAACCTTGGGGAATCTCCCATACCTGCTGACATTTTTTTTCCATTTGAAGTGCCGCTCCTCAGCTAAGTTCAGAGCAAGTTCCATATAATGATCAATTAAAGAGGACAGTCCCTGCCTGCAAGCTTAGAATCTAAAAAGGCATGACATGTCAGGAAACAGGAATGGGGAGGGAAGAGGGGCGAAATGAATTATTGTAGCAGGACTAGTGGAACAGCCCTCATCTCCTTCGAGGTGATACCAGACCTTTCTCTTGGGAGTGGATGGTATCATTTTATGTCTATGATCCACCTGGAAAAAGTGAAGTACAAGCTGAAGGGGCTGGATTACAGTTTGAGATTGATAAACAAATGGTCAAGAAACACCTACTTCCTTTGAACAAGTTCAAATCTCCAGGGCCCGATGAACTGCATCCTAGAGTAATAAAGGAGCTGGCAGTAGAACTCTCAGAACCACTGTCTATTATCTTTGCGAAATCATGGAAGATGGGTGAAGTGCTGGTCGACTGGAGGAGGGCTAATGTTGTCCCTATCTTCAAATAGGGCAAAAAGGAGGAACCTGGGAACTACAGAACAGTCAGTCTGACATCCATCCCTGGGAAAATCTTGGAACAGATTATAAAGAAGTCAATCTGTAACCACCTTGAAAACAATGCAGTGATTACTAGTAACCAGCATGGATTTGTCAAGAACAAATCCTGTCAGACTAATCTGATCTCATTTTTTGATCAGGTAACCTCCTTTGTGGACTGTGGGAATGCTGTGGACATAGTAAATCTTGACTTCAGCAAAGCTTTCGTCAAAGTACCCCATGACATTCTCATTCACAAACTAGTGAAAAGTGGGCTAGATGGAACAACTGTTAGGTGGATCCACAGTAGGCTACAGAATTGGACTCAAAGAGTGCTTATCAATGGTACCTTTTCACACTGGGGGGAGGTAACAAGTGGGGTACCGCAGGGCTCAGTCTTGGGCCCAGGGCTCTTCAACATTTTTATTAATGATTTGGACGAGGAGGTGCAGGGAATGCTTATCAAATTTGCAGATGACACAAAATTGGGTGGGATTGCTAATACCCTGGAAGACAGAAACAAACTCCAAGTGATCTTGATAGTCTGGCGCGCTGGGCTGAAAACAAAAGAATGAAATTTAATAGGGATAAATGCCAAGTTCTACACCTAGGAAAAAGAAACCAAATGCATAGTTACAAGATGGCGGATACTTGGCTAATCAATACAAGTGAGAAGGATCTTGGAATTGTTCTAGATCACAAGCTGAATATGAGCCAACAGTGTGATGTGGCTGCAAAAAAAGCAAATGCTCTTTTGGCCTGCATTAACAGAAGTATAGCTTCCAAATCGCGTGAGGTACTGGTTCCCCTCTATTTGGCACTGGTTAGGCCCCATCTTGAGTATTGCGTCCAGTTCTGGGCACCACACTTCAAGAAGGATGCAGACAAACTGGAGAGTGTTCAGAGGAGGGCAACGAGGATGATCAGGGGTCTGGAAACAAAGCCCTATGAGGATAGGCTGTCCAGATGGCTCGGGGTTTCCCGGTCCTAACCAGGAATCCAGGGGTGAACCGGCCCAACCGGGGGGCGGGGGGGGCAAACCGGGGTGGCGGGGGGGTCACGCGGCGGTGGCAGCAAGCAAGGAGCGGTGGTAGACCCGGCGGCGGTGGCGGCGGAGGAGCCCGGGAAGCGGCCGCCCCAGCAGGTAAGTGCCCTCCCTCGCGCCTCACACTCCTTACCCGCAGGGGTGTCCGCTTCCCTCCGGTGCTCGAATCTACTGAGAAACAGGCTTTGCGGCCTGTCCCTCAGTAGCGCGCCGGGTGATGACGTCATCACCTGGCGCGATACTGAGAGACAGGCCGTGAAGCCTGTTTCTCAGTAGATTCGAGCACCGGAGGGAAGCGGGTAAGGAGCGCGAGGCGCGGGGCGCGGGACACTTACCTGCTGGGGTGGCCAGGTCCGCCGCCGCGCCGCCGCCGCCGGGTCCGCCACCGCCACGCCACCGCCGGGGCTGCCGCCGCACCACCGCCACCGGGGCCGCCGCCGCCGCGCCGCCGCCAGGTCCGCCACCGCTGCGCCGCCGCTGCCGGGTCCCCCGCTGGCTCGTAAGGCCAGCGGCCGCGCGGAAGAGGCAGGGGAGGGCTGATTACGTCACTTCCGGATCCGGCCCTCCCCTGCCTCTTCCGCGCGCCCGCTGGCCTTACAAGCCGGCGGGGGACCCGGCGGCGGTGGCGGCGGCGCGGCGGCGGCGCGGCGGTGGCGGAGGCAGCAGAAGAGAACCCGCCCCGGTAGGTCTGCGCTGATGTTTTTTGGGGGGGGTGGCTTGGTGGGGGGGTTGTTTTGGGTGGGGGGGTGGCTTGGGGGGTTTGTTTTGGGGGGTGGCTTGGTGGGGGGGTTGTTGGCTGGGGGGGACCGGGATTTTGGGTTCCAAAATCTGGTCACCCTATATGAGGAGAGACTGAAAGAACTGGGCATGTTTTGCCTGGAGAAGAGAAGATTGAGGGGAGACATGATAGCATTTTTCAAATACTTGAAAGGTTGTCACACAGAGGAGGGCCAGCATCAGCTGTGTCGGCAGCCTGGCCCCCATTTTGCGTCTTCTGCATTGCCCCATATACCTGGCATCACTCCAGGGCACTGAAGGGAGGGAACGCAGCTACCACCAAAAATAATGGGGAAGAAAACGTGATGGAAATTCTGAAAAGTGTCCTTTAAGAAAAATCTCGGGAATTTCCTGAAAGTTTTCTTTCCCCGTGAAAGAGGCTTCCATTTTTCTGCCTCATTCTCCAGGCAGTTTATAATTTATTTTGAATGTGTATTGGTGGTTTTGACCTTACCTAATCACTGTGAGGCGGCTGAGGGGGACTGTCTATATTTTTCTTTCTAGTACACGTCTCACCATCGCTTTACGGTCTCCCAGGCTGCCTGCACTTCCTGAGCTCCTATGGGAGGAATAAAATTCCATGATGTTTTCCCCTGGGCAGAAGTGTAGGAAGCCAAGGAGGCTACAGGCTGTCAGAGAGATGACAGCACAATGAAGGATGATTAGGGCAACAAGGATGATCAGGGGTCTGGAAACAAAGTCCTCTGAGGAGAGATTGAAAGAACTAGACATGTTTAGCTTGGAAAAGAGAAGATTGACGGGAGACGTGATAGCACTCTTCAAAGCCTTGAAAGGTTGTCCCACAGAGGAGGGCCAGGATCTCTTCTCGATCATCCCAGAGTGCAGGACACGGAATAATGGGCTCAAGTTACAGGAAGCCAGATTCCGGCTGGACATCAGGAAAAACCTCCTGGCTGTTAGAGCAATATGACAATGGAACCAATGATCTAAGAAGGGCATGTGCTCTCCCTCATTAGAGGCATTCAAGAGGCAGCTGGACAGCCATCTGTCAGGGGTGCTTTAAGGTGTATTCCTGCATTGAGCAGGGGTTTGGACTTGATAGCCTTAGAGACCCCTTCCAACTCTACTATTCTATGATTCTATGATTCTTTGAAGTCGTTGCAAAGGACAGGATGCTCACACACTCTCTTTTTTTTTTTTAATAATTTTTTTATTGATTTCAACATACACATACACATACTATAAAACAATAATATGAAACAAACTACCCCCCTCGACTACCCCCCGTGCACCCCCCCCTCCGAGACCATCTCATAATCATTCATCCTCCTTCCAAAATTTTAATGTTTCTTTTGAAGGCGTTTGTCCCTTTCCCGATCTTAAAACATAATCCAAAAAGGGAGTCCATATTTCTCCAAAATCACTCTTCCTGGACATTCCCCTCATTATTTTCATTTTACAAGTCAACATATCATTCAAAGCTAAATCCCAAATTTCTTTATACCAATCTTCTATTGTATAACTTCACTGCCCTTTCCAATTTTTAGCAATCAGTATTCTAACGGGTGCCAGGAGGTTGTTTACCAATTCTTTATTTATTATATGCTTGTTGCTACTATCCCATATTGCTAGTAGAGCTAACTTCGGGTTTAATTCCAGATTACTTCCAATTATATCACTTATTTCTTTAAACACCCTTTCCCAAAATTTTTGTACTTGTTCACAGCTCCACCACATATGAAAATATGTCCCAACCTCCTGACACCCCCTCCAACAATTCTTGGGCAGTTTTTTATCAATCTGGTGAAATCTAACAGATGTTAAATACCATCTCCAAACTGTCTTATAGTAGTTCTCCTTAATTCTAATCGACAATAGCTTTAACATTCTTACATTCCATATCCTCCCCCAATTATCTTCATTGATTTTTCCCCTTACATCTTCTTCCCATACCTCTTTTATAACCTTAAGTGAGTCCTGAAATTCTTCCTCTATTAATATTTTATATATCTCAGTAGTGAGTCCTTTCTTAGCTCTGGCTTCTTCTTTTTTCCCTGATTGTTCAATTAAATCTTCAAATCTAGTATTGTTTCTACATTCCTTATTCTTTATCCTCCATTCCTGTGTCCATTTTACCAATTGCAAACACTTAAACCACGCTATCTTTTGTCCTTTAAATAAATCTTTAATATGCTCACTATCCTTCATCTTTTCCATCCAATTCCTTAATTTAATAATATCTTGTTCTTTCAGTCTCGCTTCTATCTCTTGTTTTAATACTCTTGGGAAGTTTCCCACTACTACAACTGGGGCGAGCGGAGAATCCCCTGGTATCAACTTCCCTCTATACTTCTCCCAGATCATTAATATATTTTCCAACAATGGGTTGTCCAGTACTTTCAATTCTTTCTTTTGCATTTTAGTAAAAAAAAAATATTTCGCAATTTACATTCTATCTCTACTGTTTGCGATTCCAACCATTCCAAATCTTGTTCCCCTAAAATAGCATAAATAACATATCTTAACTGATTAGCAATATAATAATTCTTAATATTCGGAAGTCCTAAACCTCCTTTCTTTTGCACCTTATACCATAACCCCTTATTTATCCTAGCTCTTTTATCCCCATTACAATAAGCATTAATCATGTTTTGCCAACTTTTAATCTCAGCTATTGATATTCTAATAGGTAACATTCTAAACAAAAAAATAATCTTAGGTAATATCTTCATTTTAATAACCGCTATTCTACCAAACCAAGAATGTTTTAATTTTCTATATATCTGTAATTTCTCCCCTACCTCTTTTCTTAACCTTACAAAATTAAGTTCCTCTAATCTATCTAATTCTTTATCTATATTAACTCCTAAATATCGTATTATATTTTTATGCCTTAATCCTAACTTAGCTTTACATTTCTCCATCTCTTCCTTGTTATAATTATACAACCTCATTTCTGACTTCCCCCAGTTAACTTGTAGTCCTGTAATTTCCCCAAATTCTCTCAAATGTTTCTGAATCAACTCCCTGCTTTCTAGGGGATCTTCTAGTGTCAATAACGTATCATCCGCAAACATATTCACTTTAATCTTATCAATTCTACCTATCCCCTTTAATCTTTCATCTTCCCTAATTACATTTGCTAGAATTTCTATAACTATTGCAAATAAGATCGGCGAAAGTGGACATCCTTGCCTAGTTCCTCGAGCTAGTGTTATTTGTTGCGTTAATCCATCATTAACCATTATTTCCGCTTTGTTATTTTTATACATCTGGTTAATCACTCCCATAAATTTAGGTCCAAACCCAAATGTTTTTAATATTATTTTTAACGCTGGCCATTCCATACAATCAAAGGCTTTGAAAATATCTAAAGCTAGTAATCCTGCTTTTAAATTCCTTTTTTTTAATAATATTTATTATATTTATAACTCTCCCTATTAAATTCGGCATTTTCCTACCTACAATGAATCCACATTGATCATTTTTTATATATTTAAAAATAAATGTTCCCATTCTTTTAGCCATTATTGCTGAAAATATTTTTGCATCCTGATTTATTAAAGATATTGGTCTATAAGATGCTGGATCCGTCAGATCCTTGCCTGGCTTCTGTATTAACATAACCAAGGACTGATCCCATGATGGCGGAGTCATTCCTCCTTCTATTATATTATTATATAATTTTATTAATCTAGGTATTGAAATATCCTTAAATGTTTTATAAAATTCCGGCCCCAATCCATCAATCCCCGGAGACTTACCTCCTTTTAGTTTTGCAATAATTCCCTCAATTTCTTTCTCAGTAACCAAGGCTTCCATACTCTCCTTATCTTGATCATCCAATCTTATTTTCCAATTTCTTTCTACATATTCCTGTATCTTATCTTTTGAAACCACCTGTGAAGTATATAACTCTTTATAAAATTCCTGAAAAATTATTAATTTATCTTTCATTAAATTAGATCTATTCCCTAACTTATCTCTTATTGTCCCTATCATATTTTAACCTTCTCCGACTGTGTGGATCTAGCCAGCATCTTAGAATTTCTATTATTATATTCAAAAAAATCTCTCTTTAAATATAACAAATTTTTTTGAACCTGTTCTATTTCTTCTTTCTCCAATTCCTTTTTTTTTGCTTGAATTAGGGCATATAACCGCTTATCTTTAGACGCTCTCAAACTTTCCTCTAGACTCTTTATCTCTTCTTCAGCCTTTTTATTTAGTACTTCCTGTTGCTTTTTAAGTGTGGACATTTCCCTAATACACATCCCTCTTATTACTGCTTTCATCGTATCCCATAATAATCCTTGCGATTTAACTCCTTTTTCATTTATCTGCCATATTTCCTGCACTTCCTTTTTTAATTTCTCTACTATGTTTTTATTTTTAAAAATTCTTCCATCCAATCTCCATCTCTTTGCTTGTTTGTAATCCTTCTTCCTTTTCATATCCATCAACATTAATGCATGGTCAGTGATCTTTATTACTCCTATATCACAATCTATTAATTTTGGTACCATATTCTTTGATATAAAAATATAATCAATCCTTGAATAACTCTTAAACCTAGGTGAGTAAAAGGTATATTTTTTCTCTTCCCCTTTTAATACTCTCCATACATCCATTAATTCTTTCCTCTCCATTAATTTAGCTAGTTCCGTCTTCCCCCCACCTCTAGCATCTCTAATAATGTTATCCCTATCTTTCCCTTTATCAAGTACCATATTAAAATCTCCTGCCATCACCATGTTTTTTTTCCCTAAATCTCCCGCCATATCAAATACTTCTTTAAAGAATTCAATTTGTTTCCCATTTGGAGCATAGACATTAATCAACACAAATTCTTCCCCTTCCATCGTACAGTAAATTATAAGGATCCTTCCATTCTTATCTTTCTTTACACTTTGAATATTAATACCACATTTCTTCGATATTATGATTGCCACACCTCTCGCTTTAGAAGTACCAAATGACTTTTCATACGCTCCTACTTCCCTCATTTGTAACTCATTAACCCCTTCCTTTATCTGATGAGTTTCCTGCAAAAAAATTATATCGATTTTTTCTCTTTTCAACATTGTTTCAATTCTTCGTCTTTTAACCACCGTTCCTAGCCCCTTAACATTTAGAGTTGCACATCTCAATTTATTTTCCATTTCTTACTTTCAGCCTTATGATTAAATTGATCTCGGTCAGTGAACCACATACCCCCCTCCCTTCCCTCCCCCCACACATACCCTCATTTTTACCCCCCTCCTCACCAGACCTCTGGGCACCGGTCCCAATTATTTTAGAACTCTTCGGGGGGGGGGGGAACCCGGCCCAACCCTCAGAGCGAAGTCCGATCCTCCTCTCCTTTTAATCCTTTCCCCACTAATCCCTTTTCATTGACGGGAACCTCCAGCCGCTCCTTCTTCTTGGACTATTTCTCCCGCATCATTGGCATCGATTATGCCCAACTTCTCCAACAGCTCGATTCCCTGCTCACACGATGTTACTCTTTCTTGCTTCCCACACCAGACAAATCTCAAAAATACTGGATATCCCCAGCTGTAAGTTATCGATTTCTTCCTCAGTGCTGCTGTGCAAATCTTCACACTCTTCCTCCACTGCACGGTCTGCGGGAAAGATCCTGATAAATTTCAACTGCTGTTGCTTGAATCTTTGGTTGAGCTTGTCTTCTGATTGCTTGCATAAATTTTTCTTTTTTATAGTAGTTTGCAAATTTAACAATTATGTCCCTTGGAAGCAATCCTTTACGCTTGAAACCAACTCTATGCACCCGTTCGAGATCAGCTTCATCCCAAGACTCATCTGGAAGTTGTATTCTTATCCATGACAAAATTGTATCTCTTAAATCTTTTAAATTCTCTCCTTCTTGTTCCGGATATTTTCTTATACAGATATTTGCCCGTCGATCCCGATCCTCCATAGCAATAAGGCATAGTTCATGTTGAGATAGCTGCTCTTCCTGCTTCTTACAAACTCCAGCCAATGCTCTCGTGTCTGTCTGCAGCACCCCCACATCCTTCACCACTTGCGTTAATCCCATCATAAGCTCCGTTTGCATATCGTTAATGCGCTTAGCCAAGCGCTCTTCGAGACCGACGAGCATATTTTTAATGTCAACCTTTAACTCATCCATTGGGTCTGTCTGACCTCCTCTGGTAATCTTTGGAATTACAACCGGCTCTGCCATTGGTAACGCAGAGCTTTTTACAGGAGATTTCTTTGCTGGCTTCTTATCTGGGATATCTGGCATATTTTGATCCTCCAAATGCGACAATCCCTGCCAGGTGCGATCCGATCCACGCTCTTTTGAGGATCTAACCCAGGCGGGGGTGGGAACAGAAGATTTCTTCTGTCGTCCCTCCTTCTTTCTCATGAATTATCCCCCCCCCCCCATCTGCCTGGTGCCTCTTGTTTACCTAAGCCAGTCAAATTAAACTTCAATTTCACTGGGGATTGACATTGATCGTCTTCACAATATTCAGTTCTATTTCACCTCCGACTCCCTCCCAGTAACCTAATCAGCCAGTCTGCCTTATACCTTCAATTATAAGTCCATAAGTCCAATTATAAGTCCTTATACCTTCAATTATAAGCTTCTTTGCTTACAGTCCAACACTGTTAGTTTCACTTTTGCAGCCAGAAAGTTCTTGCTGTTTCTCCGCTCTCCCTCAGATAATTAATCACTTCCAGTCAATATAACACACTCTTTTGAGAGTCTAACCCAGGCGAGGGTGGGAATAGAAAGCTTCTTCTATCATCTCTCCTTGTTGCTCATAAATTCTCCCCTCCCTCCGTCTGCCTGGAGGCTCTTTCTTATTTGCCACTGCCAGTCAGCCTAGACTTCCAGTTTACTGGGGATTGAGATTGTTCGTCCTCACAATATTCAGTTCTATTACAACTCCAACTCCCTCCCAGTAAACTAATCAGGTAGTCTGCCTTGTATCATCCATTAAAAGTCCATAAATTACCTCAGTAATGGCGTCGTTTCTTTATTGTCAGTCCAGCGCGTCTGGTTTCACTTTTACAGCCAGAAAATTCTTGCCCCTTTTCAGCTCCCACTCAGGTAGTTAATCACTTCCAGTCAACATAACATGCCTTTATTACTCTCCAGAAACTCTTCTTTAAGGAATTAGTGCTTAATTCAAAGCTTTTTTAAGGAGCTCCGAAGATCTACGACTTCACCCGGTCGCGTTCATGGCCACGCCCCCCTCACACACTCTCTTCAGCCATCTCATAAGTAAGGCAAGCACAAGAACTCTGAACCAAAACCATGAGCATTTCTCCGAAATTTTTTCTCCTTTGAATTTCTTTTCAAAAGCAATTTCTTTCCTATCAAATTGAGTGAGAATGGTCGAAATTTTCGTAGGAGAATTTTTCGGCACAGCACTGATCTATATGATGTGTCCGTTCTGTGGCTTGCAGGTGCCTCAGAAATGCCGGTCCAGACTTCTTAGGAGTCTTTGTAAAAGGCCAACGATTGAATCTGGAACCCTCTACATACTGTGTCACTGAGCTGTGCTTTCTCGGTAAAAAAACAAGGAAGTTGTGAAGAAAAAGCTGATTTTAAATAGGAGTGAAGGCAGCGTCTTGATACCAACTCCCTACACTGTCTGGTGGTTGTTCTCAAAGGCTGCAAGTCTTTGCCCATCACCTGTTTTTTTCAGCTGGAGATTCTGCCAGGGGCTTCTGCAGGTAATGCAGGTCCTTCACCCACTGAGCTCCAGCCAATGATAATAAGCCATGTTCTCCAGGGTGGGTATCCTGTGGCCAATGCCATCCAGATGTTGCTGGATGTCAGCTCCTGTCATTTTTGACCATCAGCCATGCTGGCCCATGTTGGAAGGCTGGAGGTTGCCACCTACCCCGTTTCACCGTTACAGTCACAACTAAGTAGGGTGACCAGATTTTGAGGATCAAAATCCCAGACCCCCCCGCCACCCCACCCCCCAAAAACAACCCCCCCACTGCGCACCCGCGCTGCCCCCCCACGCCGCGCCCCCCCACGTCTCCCCGCCCGCCCCCACGCCACCCTCCCCCACGATCCTTACCGGCTGGGGCATCCGCTTCCCTCCGGTGCTCGGAATCTACTGAGAAACAGGCTTCCTGGCCTGTCTCTCAGTAGCGCGCCGAGTGATGACGTCATCACCCGGCGCGCTACTGAGGGACAGGCCGCGAAGCCTGTTTCTCAGTAGATTCCGAGCACCGGAGGGAAGCGGACGCCCCAGCCGGTAAGTGCCTCGCGCCGCCAGCCTCCCGCCACCGCCGTGTGACCCCCCGCCGCCCCGGTTTGCCCCCGCCGCACCCCGGTTGGCCCGGATTGCCCCAGGGCCATCTGGTCACCCTTTTGGGGGGCTAAATTTCCGGATTTGGCCCCCCAAAACAGTTTTTCCGCCCGGATGCAGATTTGCTCCCCATTTCCCGGGCATGTCCGGACAAATCCGGGCATCTGGTCACCCTACAACTAAGGAAACCTGATTAACTCCTGTCACAGCCACAGATACAGCTTGACATAAGCTGAGGAAGGTCAGACAGCGGGCATTCAAAAAGTGTCAAGAAAGAATTTTTTTAAAAAAACTCTTCTGTCTGTGTGCATCACAAGACGATCTCCAACCCCACACACCATGCAAACAGAAAGATTGTGGCAGACTTCCTCTTTCTTCCATTGTCCCCTTGCAGCCAATTGTGGCTAAGCTAGAATTTCCAGTTGAATACTCTGTACACACTCAGTTGTTTCATGTCTATGTGACCAGGATTTGCTAAATAAAACAGCTTTCATGCCCAGGCAGGGGCAGAGTCGCACTTTGGGCGAAAGAGTTGCGCTTTGGCTAAGGTGGGCTCTCCATCGCGATGTATCCTTTCTACCAAAATAAAGGTGTCTTTGGAACCTTAAAGTGTCTCCATTGTGATTGGGCCACAACACTACATTGAGAGGGCAGTGACCTTTACAACTGCCCCCATCAAATGCCAGAGCGGTGGAAGCGTCAGGGTTATTGTAGCGTAAACCAAAGCTGTCTTCCATTTAGAATCTCCTGAGGTTTTCCTTGGCCCTGGAGATGTTTGGGCCAGTCGGAAAATGCCCCAAGGCCTGGCCATCAAAAACCCGGGCAAGTTGCCCCTTTCAGAATGGTAGCTTCCTGTCAATTGTTCAAAAGGATCTTGAAACAATGCGGTTACTGTCAACGTGACAAACAGCATTCTGATGACGTTATTTGACCTGGGTTATTATTATTCTTTTTAATACTGCTTGATATCCCCCGTGTTTTATTCTCCTTTATCTTGATTGCTTTCAAAATGTGCTGGGCTGTGTGATTGCACAGGGCCTGGGGGCAGGTGTGTACGTTGGGCAGGAACGGCAACATGGCAGAGGGCCAAGATACTGGCTGGCATGCAGTGCCAGCACTAAGTTTCGGTGGGCCTTTGGGCGGGACGCCCACAATGGGCCCTCTTCTCCCTCTCACTGCCATGGTCCCGAGCTGTTCTTGCTCCTCCTCCTCCTCTTCCTCATCATGGTTGCTACTTGCTTGCTTGAGAGGCAGAGAGACAGGGAGCAAGGAGGCCGTGGCATCCCCTGCTCCTGCTTCTCACCACCACCGTTGTCTGGGCCAGAGCGAATGGCAGGCAAGAAACAGGAGAACAGAGAGAGCAGGGGCTTCTTGTGGGTGGCCCCCTGTTGAACAGTGCCCCCTCAGCAGGGGCCTGGCTATGACTACCCTTGATGCCCACCCTGCAGACTTAGAGGAGGGCCCAGAAATGGGTGGCTGAAATGAAGGGGCAGAGGGAGCTCTTGCTGATCTACCCACTGCCCAAATGGAGGAGAAATAGCAGAGACAGAGGCAGAGGCAAAGAAATTTAAGAGACATGTGCCTTTTCTACACGTAAGGGTGTAGAGGGAGGGCCTGGGGATTAGGCTGACCAGATAAAATCCAGGTCAGGGCTCGTGTAACTTTAACAGTTGTAGAGAAAAGGGAATTTCAGCCGGTGTCATTTGTATGCAATTAGTTCCTGGTGAAATTCCCTCTTCATCACAACGGTTAAAGTTGCAAGGGCCCTGCCTTCTTTTGTATCTGGTCACTCTAGTATAGTGCCTGCACCTTTAACTGTTGTGATGAAGAGAGAATTTAACCAGGAACTAATTGCATGCAAATGACACTGGCTGAAATTCCCTTTTCTCTACAACTGTTAAAGTTACATGAGCCCTGACCTGGATTTTATGTGGTCACCCTATCTGTGTATCTACCTCACGAATGATCATCTAGGCTGACCATATGAAAAGGAGGACAGGGCTCATATAACTTTAACAGTTGTAGAGAAAAGGGAATTTCAGCCAGTGTCATTTGTATGCAATTAGTTCCTGGTGATATTCCCTCTTCATCACAACAGTTAAAGTTGTAAGGGCCCTGCCTTCTTTTGTATCTGGTCACTCTAGTATAGTGCCTGCACCTTTAACTGTTGTGATGAAGAGAGAATTTAACCAGGAACTAATTGCATGCAAATGACACTGGCTGAAATTCCCTTTTCTCTACAACTGTTAAAGTTACATGAGCCCTGACCTGGATTTTATGTGGTCACCCTATCTGTGTATCTACCTCACGAATGATCATCTAGGCTGACCATATGAAAAGGAGGACAGGGCTCATATAACTTTAACAGTTGTAGAGAAAAGGGAATTTCAGCCAGTGTCATTTGTATGCAATTAGTTCCTGGTGAAATTCCCTCTTCATCACAACGGTTAAAGTTGCAAGGGCCCTGCCTTCTTTTGTATCTGGTCACTCTAGTATAGTGCCTGCACCTTTAACTGTTGTGATGAAGAGGGAATTTCACCAGGAACTAATTGCATACAAATGACACTGGCTGAAATTCCCTTTTCTCTACAACGGTTAAAGTTACATGAGCCCTGACCTGGATTTTATGTGGTCACCCTACTGGGGATGATCCCGGACTTAGCAGCTTCCGGGAATGTCCCCATCAGGAAGCGCGATGTCCCGGTTTCCTCCTGGGACATTGCGGCCACCTTTTTTTTTTAAAGGATCCGGGAGCACATTTGTGCTCCATTGAAAAAATAAGTTTTTTTAAAAAAAAAAATCCCCCCAAAATTGCCCCCCCCCCCCGCCATCCTGGGGATGGCAGACTTGCTTCCCCTTTTTCCCCTAATGGGCACGGAGCCACCCCATGTGGCTCTGTGCCCATGAATGGTGCCAGCTTACTCGCAAGTAAGCGGGCTCCAGGTGGGACGGGCATTCACCCCTCCCGCGGTCTTGGGACAGCCCCAGGACTGCAGGAAGTATCAGGGTTTCGCAGGGTTTCTTTATCCCTGGAAAAAGCCATCCCGTCCCCCTCTGCCCCCAGGAGTCCCAGTGCATCATTTAGACACACAGGGATGACCTGGGGACAGTCCCAGGATATATCCCCAGTGTGGAAAGGGCCATGGTGTTATGGATAGTGGGGGAAGGTCATTCTTCTATTGACAGCAACAAAATAGCCCAGCTTTCCCCAACCCAGCATCCCACCAGATGTGTGTGACTACACATCCCATCACCCACTACCAGCCCTGGTGGGGATGATGAGAGTTGTAGTCCAGCACTTCTGAGGGGGGGTCCAGATTGGGGAAAGCTTCTTTAGAGTAGGGGCGGGCAGAGCGGAGAACTCCAGGTGGTTGTGCGCTTCGGTTGCATTGGACTACAATGCTCAGCAGCATCCCCCAACCAGCTAATTTATTTTCAGATGATAATATGCATCTTTCGCTTCCATATGAGAGAGTCGTCTGATGCAGAAGCTGCCTGCAATAAAATACCCTGTGCCTACTCAGAGGCACGTACTCTTATTTCATGTTCAAGTCCTGGGGGCCAAGCATTGTTTTCTCAGCTAAGCCTTAACTCAGATGTTCACCTCTGGCCTTCCTGGGGTTTTCTGGAAGGACTCGTGTCCCTGCTAGAAAAGAGTCGCTTGTGATCTCTGGTCATGTTTCGTTGGTCCTTGCCAGCAAGTGGGGGACCAACTGATGCCAAAGAGAAGAGCCATCCAGGGGGGAAAAAAATGAGAAACTACGGGAATGAAAGATATCAGAGAACCATTTCAGAGCAGAAAGGGTTGCCCAAACGTTGACCCTGAAGTCACAAATCTCTCCTGCGTGGTCAGACTTGACTGAGTATTTCCTTCAGGATCTTGCTGCCATGTATGCAGGTCTCGAAGGAGGTGGGGTCCTTCTGGCTGGTGAGTGGAGCCATCTGGGGAGGCAGGGCTTCTTCATCCCTATATCAGCAGGTGTTCTACCTCCACACAGGCAGTCTCTGCCTTTCCAGCCTCTCCTAGTCACAATGATGGGATCCCGGGTGTGTTGGCAGCTGCTCCTCGTGTGGGCACTGCTCTTGGGGCAGCCGGTGCGTGGGACGGAGGAGGGACAGGAGCCTCCTTCAGAACAAGAACCTTCTTTAGAAGAAGCTCCTTTGGAAGAACCTCCTTCAGAACAACAACTTCCTTTGGAAGAACCTCCTTCAGAACAAGAACCTTCTTCAGAAGAACTTCCTTTGGAACAAGAACCTCCTTTGGAAGAACTTCCTTCAGAACAAGAACCTTCTTTGGAAGAACTTCTTTCGGAACAAGAACCTCCTTTGCAAAAATTTCCTTCAGAACAAGCTCTTCCTTCGGAAGAAGAACCTCCTTCAGAAGAAGAACCTCCTTCGGAACCAACCCCTGCGGACAATCTGGGACAACTGGTGCAGCCCGAGTCATCCTCGGAAGAAGACCTAGAGGCAAGTGCCAGTGCAGAGCGAAGAAGATTGAACAAGCAATTTTATCCAATGGCAGATCACTGGAAGACCGTGGCCATTGAATATTATAATAAGCAGAGCCTTGGCCCTTTCTACAAACATTTGGAAGATGTTGACATGAAGGTGAAGGTAAGGTGAAGCAGCTACCTAGAGAGTCCCGGGGAGAGGGGGACGTATCACATTTGAGGACATGTGTCTTTCCTTAAAAAAAACACTAACCCCCTCCACATCTGACGCATTTCCTTTACAATCAAAATATGAGCAATATATGGTAGGGTTGTTCTTTTTTATCTGCCCTAACACACTGCCTAATCTTTAAAAAATCTCTTTCGATAACTCTTTTGAAAAGAGAGTGGGCAACAGCGCTTCAATGAATAAGCCCTGCTGCACAAATTAAATCAAAAGAGGTCCGTTAAACAGTGGTGTGCAAGTGGATTGACCCTGCTGCTGATGTGGCCGTGTCATACCCATGAGCGAGGACAGAATTGAGAGGAGGGTGTCAGCTGTCTTGATCCTTCCAGCACACATTGGACGTGGGACCTAAATCAGTGAGACTTCTTTATTGTAGGAAATCCCACGGCAAAAGCTGAATGGTTACGCGTTTCAGAAACCAGCTAGCTGGTGGCCTGTAGCTATAGGCTCTTAAGAAATTCCAGAATCGTCAAAAGCTCATCGCTACAAACACGACTGAGATCCTTGTTGATGTGACTTCCCCATTGCCATCTCCACGGCTCTGAATCGGGGGCTGGGATGTCAGGCACGTAGGCCAAATGTGGATGTCAGGCTGAAAGAGTTTGTCAGAAAGGCATAATGCTCCTGCTCAGGTGGAATTCCGCTTGGGACTCATGGGAAAAGGGCAACGAATAGGAGTCGCTCGGAGCTGCCCATCCGGAATGATTTCCCCCCGAAGGACTGAGTTTCCGTTCCCCAGGCTCCTCAGGGGCATAAAAGCAGAAATCTCCCCCTCTTTATTTCATTTCATTTATTTCATTTCTATACTGCCCCATTGGCGAAGCTCTCTGGGTGGTTCGCAAAAATTAAAACCACGAGGTACAGCATAAAACATGGAAGCGTAAAACCACAATATAAAAGTACAGCCAGAATAAAAACAGGCTGCAATACAGATTTAAAACAGCAGAGCTAAAAGGCTAGGATGCTACAATGCTGGGACAGTAAAAAGGCTTTCACCTGGCACCGAAAGGAGTACAACGTGGGTACCAGGCAAACCTTTCTAGGAAGCTCATTCCACAGCTGGGGAGCCACAGCAGAGAAGGCCCTCTCCCACAAACTAGATCCGGGGGGCGTGGAGGGAATTTAGGAAAGCCAAAGTCCTGAGAAAGTACTTAATATGTGGCCTGGGGCTGGAATCAGCACTGCTAAAAAAGTAAAGGCTGTACCAGATTTCTGAAAGGAAACGGGGGTAGAGGACATTTCCACTAATTGGGATCCACATTCTCAGACAAGGCCCCATAAACCACATTGTTTCTTTTGTGGTGAGGGAAAGGTCCTCTGTACATGCTTAGACACCTTTTCCTGCATCTTTCTGACTTAGAATATGACTTTGGGAAAGGATTGGGTGAGTTGACTTTGTGGTGAGGGAAAGGCACTCCGCCCATTCTTGAACACCCTATCTCACACCTAGGCTGACCATCTGAAAAGGAGGACAGGGCTCCTGTAACTTTAACAGTTGTAGAGAAAAGGCAATTTCAGCCAGTGTCATTTGTATGCAATTAGTTCCTGGTGAAATTCCCTCTTCATCACAACAGTTAAAGTTGCAGGGACCCTGCCTCCTTTTATATATGGTCACTCTAGCATAGTGCCTGCAACTTTAACTGTTGTGATGAAGAGGGAATTTCACCAGGAACTAATTGCATACAAATGACACTGGCTGAAATTCCCTTTTCTCTACAACTGTTAAAGTTACAGGAGCCCTGTCCTCCTTTTCAGATGGTCAGCCTACTCACACCTTTCTTACTTAGTATGTTCTGAGTCTTGAGCCCTGGAAGCAGAGTCTGGGACTCAAATTAAGCCCTGACTTCACGCGTATTCCCCCACACCCCGCCACCCTGTGCAATCAGCCTGGGTTTGTGTTAGGAACAGGTAGGGAGGAGCAAGCGGAGGCAGAAGCGCCCCGTGCTGGAAATATCTCTTCTTCTTTGCTTCCAGAAAGTGACTGGGGATATAGTAAGCTTCTCGCTGTTTGTGGTGACCACCAACTGCACGAAGGAGGAAATAATGTGGCCGCACTATTCAGAAGAGGATGGGAAACGTTGCAACCCGGTTTTAGACCCCCAAGAGTTGGTGAGATAACGACCAGTTTTGTTTTGCTTTGTTTGTAGTCATGTTTCATGTAGAAGACAAACATCTTTGAGCCTATGTACACTATTGCTTTAAAATGGTTTTAAATGGTTTAAAATGATTTATAATAGTAGTGACAACTGTTGGGGCTCAGGACACACTCCATATACAGTTTTCAAAACGTTTTCAAAGTGTTATATCCTGCTTATGTAGATAGGCTCTTTGTCAACTGTGAAAGTGGTACGGTCCTCTCACAGTCCCAATGTACTTGTAGAATTTCTCAACCCTCAAGCAGTCTTCGTTCCCAGACAATGCTTCCCATCCAGGGATTGAATCAGGGCTAGGTTGTCATTTGGGGCAACTTTAAGAGATAAACAAACTAAAAGCGTTCTTCAACAACAGCAAAAAACAAGAGCTGATCTTCTCGAAAGCTGCATCGAGTGCCCAGTATCCGACCAGCTCTACATTAAGAGGGAAATCGCTTTGCTTACCCGGAGCTTTGTGCTTCTTGGTTCTTTGGCGCGATTGTTATGGGCTGCATTACACTGTTAGCAAGGGGCAATTACATGCTCTGAATTGAAAACTTCCCCTTCCTTCACTTCTATTGGGACTACACCATCTAGTGGTGGAAAATCCCACCTTTTCAGGATATTACCACATTAAAAATGGTTCTTTTCGTAGAGGGATTTCCAGGGGATTCCACAGGAGATGTCCTGGTCATCGATGACATCATGTAGTGGACCTGAAAACGTCCATGAGTGGCCAATCATGTGCGTGACATAAATCACTCGTTTAGAGGAGCCCTCCATCTCTTCACATGCTTGGTGGTGTCATGAAACCCAAGACAGCCCTCTCTTGACCACTCCCCAGAGGACAACAATAAAAATGCAGGAAGCTTGATATTTATAAAACAAGGCACCCTAAGGATCTCTAACTGATTCATTTCTTTGGTCTTTCAGGTACAGAAATGTACATTTTCAATATTTCTGGGAGGGATAGAAAGAATGATTTCCGTGGTTGACCATTTCTGCAGACCGGCGGATCTTTTTCATGCACAACCACAGGCCCCTGAGGAATAGTGAAGACTCTGCCTTATCTAAGGAAACTGATGGTCAAGTGGGGGTGGGGTGGGGAAAGCTCCCCCTCTCAGCTTGCCCCCATTACTTCCACAGCTGCAATTTAATCACTTAGATGCGAGCTTGCAAACTCTCCCCCTAAGAGGGGTTGCCTGAACCCACAGCGATCTCTCCTCATCCTAGAACTCTCTTTCCCTCCGTTCTGAAATAGGATAATAAAATTGACTTGCACAAGCATGGCTATGTGGTTTGACAATGGTGTGTTCCCCCCCTTTCCAACTTCTGCGTCTCTCCCACATAGGCGTGGGCAGCACATTTCATTAGGGTGTGCACCCAGGGAATTTTTTTTAAGGCAAGCATCTATTGAATACTCAATCATAAAGAACATTATTTTTATTCATTTATTTATTAAACACTGTAGACACGGATGCCCTGCTCTGAGTCCCGCTTGCCTAACTGTGGGAGGGCCATTGCAGCTGCTCAGGCAGAGGCTTGGTGGCTGAGGGGTGGGGGCATGGCTCCTGGTAGAGAGACTCCCAGCAGAGCAATTCCTTTTCATTTCTGCTGCTGGGTGCAATAGTGTGTTATGTCTAATTACTCTCCCCTTGCGCAGGGTGAAGGGCTGTCAGACATTAATTCAGAATCAGATTCAGAATCTGAACAAGCATTCCAGTCCATACCAGAAGGGGAGAATGTGCTTCCCATAACCTCAGCTTCAGAGACTATATCTCCTGATGTAAATAACCCTCTGGCTGAGAAACAACTCTCCTCTTCAGAAGCGGGGGGAGAAAGCAACTTCAGGGATGCCAGATTCTGTAGGAGGGAAAAGCACGCCCAGACCAGGGAGGTCACAAGGCGGTGCTCAGAGAGATTGCTAGTGCAGAAGAAGATCGATTTAGACTCCTCTGACAACTGACTCTCTCTCTTTCCAGATCAACTGTGTTGTTTTGCTTAGTTTAATTACGCCTTGGGGCAAAACACTTTCTACTTTTAAACTCCTTTCAGCTGAAGGAAGGGGTCATTTGCTGAATAAAAGATTGATTGCTTTTCTAAGAGGCCTCTTTATTGACTTCAATGAATGCCCGGGGTTAGAGAGTTATGACATAGTGCTCTCTTGGAGGCAGCATTCTTGGTGCAGCAGAGGAGCAACGGGAGGTCAGCCAGAAAGTCATTCCCTCTGCACCTTTACCCCCCTCTGGATCCCTACTCAATGGCCCCCTCAATTTGGCGTGTATTGCTTGAGAGATTGGGGTGTGCCTGGGCACACCCTTTGTGAACACCTATGCATCCCCCACTGTCCCCCACCCCTCCGGCTGCCATGAGATGGGCCGAATCAAAGGTACAGCTCATGGTACATCTCTTGTAGGACTGTACCCATTCAGGCTGAAAGTAGAGAGGTAGCATATTTGAATATATTCCATTATGAAAAAAAGAAAAACAAGACGAGGCAGAATGTGCAGTTAAAGTCAGCTGGGATTCATCACTCTGACTGGTACCTTTGTAAGAGCAAAGAGATTTTGACATGAGGGAGTATTCGAACGTGCTTTTGCCCACCTGCAGACTATCTGGATCCATTTCAGTCAGGTTTCAGGCCTGGTTTGGGCATGGAAACAGCCTTGGTCGCCCTGTATGATGACCTATGTAGGGAGAAGGACAGGGGGAGTGTGACTCTGTTGATTCTCCTTGATCTCTCAGCAGCTTTCAGTATCATTGACCATGGTATCCTTCTGGCACGACTGGCTGAGTTGGGAGTGGGAGGCACTGCATTGCATTGATTCCGCTCCTACTTGACAGGTCGGCTCCAGAAGGTGGTGGTTGGGGAACATTGCTCAACTCTGTGGATTCTCCAGGATGGGGTTCCATAGGGGTCAGCCTTGTCCCCCACGCTGTTCAACAACTACATGAAACCATTGGGTGCGGTCATCCGGAGTTTTGGAGTGCATTGTCATCAGTACGCTGATGACACGCAGCACTATTTCTCCTTTTCATCTTCATCAGGTGAGGCTGTGGATGTGCTGAACTGGTGCTTGGCTGTGACAATGGACTGGATGAGAGCTAATAAACTGAGACTCAATCCAGACAAGACTGAGATGCTGTTAGTGGGGGGTTCCTCTGACCGGATGGAGGGTGTTCAACCTGTTCTGGATGGGGTTGCACTCTCCCTGAAGGAGCAGGTTCGTAGCTTGGGGGTTCTCCTAGAACCATCTCTGTCACTTGAGGCTCAGGTGGCCTCGGTGGCACAGAGTGCCTTCTACCAACTTCGGCTGGTGGCCCAGCTACGCCCCTATCTGGACAGGGATAACCTGGCTTCAGTTGTCTATGCTCTGGTAACCTCCAAGTTAGATTACTGCAATGCGCTCTACGTGGGGCTGCCTTTGAAGACGGTTTGGAAGCTGCAGCTTGTGCAAAATGCAGTGGCCAGATTGGTAACAGGGACCAGAAGGTTTGAACATATAAGACCAATTCTGGCCTGCTTGCATTGGCTGCCTGTATGTTTCCAAGCCCGATGCAAGGTGCTGGTTTTAACCTATAAAGCCCTACACGGTTTGGGACCACAATACCTGATGGAACGCCTTTCCTGACATGAACCTACCCGTACACTTCGCTCAACATCAAAGGTCCTCCTCCGGGTGCCTACTCCAAGGGAAACTTGGAGGACGGCAACAAGGGAGAGGGCCTTTTAAGTGGTGGCTTCCCAATTATGGAATTATCTCCCCGATGAGGCCCTCCTGGTGCCAACACTGTTATCTTTTCAGCGCCAGGTCAAAACTTTTCTTTTCTCCCAGGCATTTTAACAGCTTAAGTTGAGGTTTTAACTGACTTTGTGGCCAGGCTTAACAGTTTAAAATGTTTTAAATGTCAGCTGTTTTATGTTTATGGTTTTAAATTTTATATATTGTCTTTTTAGCGTTCAGTCTTTTAATTGTTGTAAACCTCCCAGAGAGCTTCGGCTATGGGGCAGTATATAAATGTAAATAATAATAATAATAATAATAATAATAATAATAATAATGCGGCACAGCCCCATGAGCAGGCCTGGCTCCATCACTTAGCAGGGTGAGACAATCGCTTCAGGCAGCACAGGCTGGGGAGAGGGCAGAGGCAAGGTCTTGAAGGAGAGAGGTGTGTACCAAGCAGCCTACTTCATGGCCCTAAACTAGCTTGCTGTCTTCTGGTGTGTCAGTGTAGAAGAAACAGCCCAGTTGGCTTTTGAACATGGAGAGGGCGCCATTTTGTTTTTCACCTCAGTCAGGAAAATGTCTTGGGCTGGCCATGCCCATGAGTAAAATGTCACTATGCAGATGGGAGATGAGGCAGTGTCAACCATATCGAATCACTCCAAGACAGCATCCCATGTACCCTTGGTGGGGAGTAAGTCTTGCTGAATTAAATGGGACGGACTTCTGCGTACGCATACATAGGGCCAGTATCCAGTGATGTAATTCTGCAAACCCAAATACCGCTAGCGGAGCTGAATCCATTTGTCAATGTTTGAGCGATGGGTTTTATTTTATTTATCATTATTGCATTTATGTCCCGCCTTTTTTCCTCCAAGGGACCCAGGGTGGCATACATAATCCTCCTCCTCTCCATTTTATCCTCACAACAACCCTGTGTGGTAGGCTGGGCTGAGAGCCAGTTGTAGAAATCTGAACAGATCTATGATTTGCACCCCAAACCACGTCCATTTCCCCTGACACGCATCTTACACGTGACACGCATCTTACACGTATCTTACATGCATCCTACATGTGTTTGCTAATACGCACACCCAAACCGTCCACACACAGCACCCCAAAGCCCCATTCCCCACTGCTGCTTGCAAGTGATTTGGCAGCACAAGAACTAGGAGCTTGTCAATATTGCCAATGCTCCTTCTCCAGGTCAGACTCCATTGTAACCAGGAGTGTGACTCATCCAGATGTGACCGTAGCACACCTGGAGAGACAAAATGACCATATAAGGGAATGATAGAAGTGGAGAGACGTTGCAAAGCATCTCTGGGTACAAGTAAAATAGCACAAGGCAATGCAATGCCACGTCTGGCCACTACTCGGGTCTACTCGAGAGTAGCTGTAGCCAGAAATGATGTTTTTGGGGCTGTAAACCAATGGGATGAGGGCTAATGTCATGTGACATCTGATGTATAAAGGTATTTGTTGGAACCTTGGCACGGTGTGGCTCTGGAAGGCAGTGAGAGCGCCCAGTGGTCACCTATTCTGCGCAGAATAATAAATTAGTTTCCAAAGCTTCAGGAGGTCTTTTGTCAAGTGTTTCATATCTGGACTTTGGACACTTGGGAATAGCATAGTTTATGCAACAGCTGGCGACCGCATGGCAGGACCCTGGTGACCTGTGGACTGGAAAGAGGACTGCTACCTCCGGGGAGAAAAACAGGCGCCTTGGATGGGAATTTCCCCTCCACTCCTCGGAGCTAAGGTCTCTGGCCAGGATCATGGCTAAACAGGGTACCAGAAAACCGAAAGACCCAGAGGCTGTGGAATTTAGGTAGGGGCGTCGGCATTCCATTTGCTCCCCACCCATCCTCTGATACACGGTACATTTTCAGCTCATCTTTTCTAGGCTGCACTTTTGGGGGGCTCCCTTTAGCGCTAAAGCTAGTTCCCATTTGGGCAGAGGAGCAGCGTAAAAGACTGTTCTAATCTGCCAAGGGGTGTGTGTGTGTTAGGTAGGAAGATGGGGGCTAAGTGTACCACTCAGAAGGAGGAGAACCCCTTGACTGTGTATTGCGCAACTACAAGTCATTTTTGTGGGGGTGGGGGAGATTTGAAAAAGGGAGACTTGATCAAGTATTGTAATTTTGTTTGGACGTCTTTTGTGGGATGTGGGTGGTCAAAAGGGGAAACTTGGGATCTGAAAGTGGTGAGAAATGTGCATGACTATGTCATTGAAATGAAGATGTGGGATCAATTGCCTTACATTGATACATAGTTGGGAGCAGTTTAAAAGTAGACCCCAGTGTGGGAAAGAGAGATTCCTCCCTCCTTGAGAAAGGAGGGAAGTTCAAAAGCTATTGTATATTTTTTGTATTGTTATATGAATCAAATGAAAAGAGTAGAGTTTTAAAATATAGCTTTTCTCATTTGAAGCCTTTTTTTTCTCATGCATTTTAAATCCATAAGAAATGGAACACCAAAAAGAAAAGTTGTACAAAATGAGGCTTCAGAAGAGTAAAGAAATTGCAGGCAGACTGATAGAGTTAGAAAAGTCACTGTATTTAAGAGAGCTGAATACGTAGCCAGTACAGCCAGTGTAGCATAGTAGTTAGAGTGTTAGACTGAGACTTAGAAGATCCAGGTTCAAGCACCAGTCAACCATGAGACCCACTGGTTGACTTTGGGCCAGTAACTGACTCTCAGCCTAACCTACCTCTCAAGGTTGTTGTGAGGATAGTGTGGAGAGGAGGAAGATCATGTATGCCGCCTTGGTCTCCTGGGGAGGGGGGATGGATATACATGTAACAAATAAAAGGTTCAGACCTGGGACAGGTTTCCAGCTGCAAAAGCTGTAAAGGAAGGCTTTGAGGCAGCTGAAGCCATGGAATCCTGCTCCACGGGCACAGGGGGTTTACACCACTATTTGGGGTTTATGACAAGTAATATTATTTTAAGCTGTTTTGAAAAGAAAGCTAGAGTTGAAAATATAATAACTGCTGCTCTGATGTCTGATTCTTTCCAATGGAAATAAGAGATATTTGCAAGCAAGCAACTTAAGTTGAACTCGCCTTCCCCCCCCCCTTCTTCCTTCCTATGGCTCTGTTGCCAGCAACAAAGGACAGTACTTAAAGAAGTAATTACCCTTTATGTACTTAAAGGAATCCTTTTGTTCCTGAGAAGTATTGGCTCTGCCTTGAGGCAATGGGCCATCAGCACAGAGCCCTTTCTTTTTCTTAGGCGGGGAGGAGGAAACTAGTCTACCTGACATTTTGAAAGAGACCTGGGCAAGAAATGTTTGAAATGTGGCAAGGGCGGTGTCCCATAGAAATGAACGGGGTTACGTTTGGGCAATTGTAGAGATTTGTGACATGTGTCTTTTTGAATTCCGTATAAGAACCCTGATCAACAGATGGGTGACTGCATGGGGATTTTTGTCTGCTTTTGGGTCAGATAAGCCTCACTTTGCAGAGGGATTAATAAACTGGAGTTTAGAAGATTGAATGTTAGAATGCACAAAATAGAGAAAATGACCACCCATTTTGCATGACTTGGGTTTGAGGGAGAGATGGGAAGTGATGCCCCCGCCTTACACCCCAAATCCTGCCCAGGTGCCCCTTCTGCCACAATGATCCATGGCACAAGCCCCCCCCTCCTCGGGTACCCAGCCCAGCAGCTCAGGCAACCCGGGGTTTTCCACAACCCCCTCCGGAGACCCCGTCGGCCCAACAGCGGGTGGCCCAGGAGAGCCAAGCAGCCGCGAGCTCTGGCCGCAACAGCAACCCTTCCCACTTCCTCCTCAGCAACCCCTTCCACCTGAGAGGAATGCTCAGCCCCTACCCAGCTCAGGCGGGCAAAGCGTTTTCCCTGGTAGTGGCTCTAGCACTGGCCAGCCAGAGCCAAGCAGCCTTGCCGCTTTAGAAAGCTCTGGGTTCTGGTCATACCAGCAACCGCAGGCAAGTCCTTACACCCCAAATATCCTGGCAAAAGTCACAAGGAGGGGGGCTCTGATCCCCCTCTAGTGGGCTAGTGAGCCATGTGGCAGCAGTCCAGATGGCTTTAAACCCAGGATGGCAGGGAGCAAGCTGCAATGACCCCCCCAGTGGTTGGATCCTGCTAGGACACAAGGGCGTGTGCAAGGAAGCCTTGCCGCGCCGAGCACAACCAACCCATTGCTAGCTTGAGAGATTGGCATCCATGGGCTCCATAATGAGCAGTTGGGAATGAATAGCCAAGAGGGCGCCCTGGTTATAGCAAAGGTCCTTCAGGAAGCTAGCAATGCTCTAGAAAAGCTGCATGGAGCCAAAGAATTCTCTCCCCGGCACCTCTGCTCGCAGGAAGCAGCAACCAAAAGAGAGTTTGGGGGAAAGAAACTGGACCCAAGCAACATTAGCTGTGCCATGCAGCATTCCAAACTGAGAACCACATACTCTAAATGGCAGAGCAAGCCTGGAACGCTACCGCAGGCTGATTTTACATAGAATGGCTGCTTCAGGGCACAAGGTAGATCAAACCAAAGTCTACCAGCTCAAGCAAGAACCGGGTTAGAAAACTGACAGAGGGGGGAAGCCAAGGCCCCCTGGATGACTGAAAGAAGGCGAAGGAGTAGAAAGAGGGAAGAGCCAGAGTGTTGGTTCCTCCAGTGAAAGAGAAGAAGCATGTTGAAGATGGCCCGGATCCCCTATGCTCACCACTGAATTGCTGGCTGCAATTGAAGAGAAATGGTGGCTGAAAGAATCCAGGGACTGATTGCCCCAGGTGAAAGAAGAGGACGTGAATAGAGAGAAAAGAAGGTTGATAGAAAGAATAGAGGGAGAAGCGTTTCATGTGTTCAGCACATATCCCCTCATCACAAAGGTGGGGATAGCAAAACTGAAACATTAATTCTTAGTGTCAGAAAAGTGCCCAGTCGCCCTGCTTGGTTGTGATCTGCTAGCAAAATTGCAAGCGCAAATCTACTTAGAAAGAAGAAAAATGATAATAGAGTTACCCAAACAACATGGCTCTATCAGATGGCCATTTTTGAGAAAAGTGCTGAACAGACAGCAAAAGAAGATCAAGTTTTGATTCACCTCTTAGAGCAAGTGCCACCCAGAGGCAAGGTTGCTGCAGTACACTGATGACTCAAAGAATAAGACAAAGACTGTCACCAGTGCGAAAATGCCACCATTTCTCTCCTGAAAGAACTAGGAGAGAAAAGATACAAGGTGTCAAAAGAAAAAGCACAAGTTTGCCAACAGAAAGTCATCTTCCTCGGACATGAGATCATGAAAGACTCAAGAACTTTGAGCCAAGAAAGAATCAAGGTTATCCAAAAAGTCCCCAGACCAAAGAACCCAAAAGCTTTGAGGGCGTTTCTTGGACTGACTGGGTTCTGCAGGCTATGGATTCCTGAATATAGAGACAAGGCCCAACCTTTGTATGACTCCCTGGAAAAAAAGAGGAGATCTGCTATTGGAAATGGACACCAATCATAGAGAAGGCTTTCCTTGAATTGAAGAAGGCTTTGATGTCATCTCCAGAAAGGCATAGCGTTGGGAGTGCTGACTCAAAGAATGGGAGGAGACATCAAGGTACATGTTCCACATGGTGCCCCAAATTTTAGGCACAGTTAGAGAGAAACCTCTGAATCCCAGCAGAAAGTTCCGCTATGAAATAGCTCTGCTAGGGACACCAGGACTGACCTTCAAACTCAGCAACATCCTGAACCCAGCAACCCTCATGCCAGTAGAAGGAACGATAGAACATGACTATGTGGAAGTCTTAGAGCAAGTGACAATCGCACGACCAGACCTGTAAGATGTGCCTCAGCGGAAGTGGAGATGTACGTGGACAGATCTAGTCGTGTCATAGGAGGCAAGTGCTACACAGGTTGTGCTGTAGTAGTCCTGAAAAGAGAGACTTCAAAGAAAGACTTCCAACCAGCTGGTCAGTGCAAGCTGCAGAGTTGACAGCACTTGCAAAAGCCCTAGAACATGCAGAGGGCATGAGATGCTATAGAGAGAGAGAGGCTTCATCAGGACAGAAGATCGCCAATGGACCAGAGATTAAAAGACTGCTGGAAGCATGAAAGAAGCCACTTCGAGTACCAGTGATGCATGTCCATGCGCATAGAAAAAGCAGTTGCCCAAAAGAAAGAAAAGAGAACCGATTGGCAGACGAGGCATCAAAAGAGGCAGCTATGGAGGGACCAGAGCCAGAACCAGCAACTGAACCTCCTACCAGTCAAGTGGAAAGAGACAACACCAGTTTACTCACCAAAAGAAGAAATGGCTGCCAAAGAGTGCCAAGCAACAAAGACTTCAGAAAGATGGTGGGTTCTTCCAGGAGGAAAAGTAGTGTTGCCAAGACCTCTGTTGATCCAGTTAGTACTAGCCTTACACCAAAGCACTCACCTGGAAGGGAGTGCTCTAGAGACTTAATGACACGGGAAGTGGTGGCACCAAGACTGTATGATGAAACGCAGAGAGCTGCGCCAAATTGCCCCACTTGTCAGAAAACCAACCCAAAGGGACACTCTCATCCTCAGCCTACAGGTGGCAGGCCATGGGCCTTCTACCCATTTCAAAGACTTCAAATTGACTTTGCTGAGCTGATGCCAGCCCTCGGGTACAAATATTTGCTAGCAATCGGGGTGGGTGGGAGCATTTGCCACAAAGAAAGCCACGGCACAAGCCACAGCCAAAGTCCTCTTGAAAGAAATCATTCCCCGTTTCCTGGTGCCTGAGGTGATAGAGTCTGATCAAAGATCACACTTTATTGCACAGGTAGTTCATGAAGTGTTGATAGCCCTGGGAATAGAATAGGTTCTCCACTCGCCCTGGAGACCACAAGCCAGTGGCCAAGTAGAAAAGATGAACAGGACTCTAAAAACAGCCTTAACGAAACTAGCTATAGAGACAGGGTTGAAGAGGCCACAAGCATTGCCTCTTGCCCTTACGTGAATCAGGTGCACCCCAAGGGGTAGGTCTAAATTGTCACCTTTTGAAACTGTATATGGGAGGCCGCCCCGCACACTGCCTCTGACTGTTGTTGAAAATGTGAATTTAGAGATAAGTTGTCAGGAGATACAAGAGCATGTAATTGCCTTTCAGTCCGTTTTACCCACCTTGCATAGGTATGTGGTGCCTTTCCAAAGACTGCCCTTGGACGTGCCTGCACACCCATCCAATCCAGGCAGTTGGGTCCTAATTTGAACTTGGAAAGACGAGCCTCTTGCTGAGAAATGAAGAGGGCTGTACCAAGTTTTGCTGATTTCCAACTCTGCTGTTAAAGTTGCCAGAAGAAAGAGGTGGACCCATTACATGTGTGTCAAGAGAGCTCCACCAACAATCCAGGCTGACCCAGCACCAGAAGAGCAGAAGTGGTCGGTGAAGAAAAGTGATTTGGACTCAAAGCTGTTGTTCAAGCAAAAGCAAGAGCCATGAACTTGTTATAGTTTCTGTGTCACTCGGGGGGAGGGATTTTGGTTTGGATCTCCCTCGGAGAAGCTCTGAATGAGAACCAGTTTGTGAAACTTATTGTAAACCTCACAAAAATCTAGACCAACAACACCTGTTTGGCCTGCGGAATGGCTCCTTTGTCACACACACAGGAGGGCTGCCTTTTGTGGCCCACCCCATCAACTTGAGAGCCTTACTGATGAGTTCTTGGAAGAAGAATGAAACTGACCCACACTCCTAAAGGGGAGCGTGTGTGCATATCGCAGAAGAGAACTGGAAAATTTGTGAGAACCTGCTTTGTGGAAATGTATAGGGTTCTTGAAAGTGAATAGTTATGATTGTATCTGCACCTTGCTGATAGAAAAATATGGTAAGATTGTGATAATTAAGAACACTCTTTCCAAAGTCGCAGGTATTTAACTTCTCAAATCCTGGTGACTTTGATAGAAAAACACAGATCAACACACAGGTTGTGGTTGATATGTAAGAAATATGCTTACAAGCGGCTCCCAGTAGATTAGAGTAGAAGCTGTTATGTAAGAATGACTGTCTTTCTGGATATATGCTTCTGTATCATTGCTGGCTGCTGTTTCCAATGTACAACTTCTTTGTCGGCTGCCTACAAGACATGCAGGTATGGGAGAGCCAGTTAGAAGTAACACAAGCAGCCCCTTCAATTAAGGAGAGCCTTGAGGGGGGACTGTTGTAGAAATCTGAACAGATCTATGATTTACACCCCAAACCATGTCCATTTCCCCTGACACGCATCTTACACGCATCTTACACGTGACACGCATCTTACACATATCTTACATGCATCCTACATGTGTTCGCTAATACGCACACGCAAACCGTCCACACACAGCACCCCAAAGCCCCATTTCCCACTGCTGCTTGCAAGTGATTTGGCGACGCAAGAACTAGGAGCTTGTCAATATTGCCAATGCTCCTTCTCCAGGTCAGACTCCATTGTAACCAGGAGTGTGACTCATCCAGATGTGACCTTGGCACACCTGGAGAGACAAAATGACCATGTAAGGGAATGATAGAAGTGGAGAGATGTTGCAAAGCATCCCTGGGTACAAGTAAAATAGCACATGGCAATGCACTGCCACGTCTGGCCACTACTTGGGTCTACTCGAGAGTAGCTGTAGCCAGAAATGATGTTTTTGGGGCTGTAAACCAATGGGATGAGGGCTAATATCATGTGACATCTGATGTATAAAAGTATTTGTTTGAACCTTGGCGCGGTGTGACTCTGGAAGGCAGCGAGAGCGCCCAGTGGTCACCTATTCTGCGCAGAATAATAAATTAGTTTCCAAAGCTTCAGGAGGTCTTTTGTCAAGTGTTTCATATCTGGACTTTGGACACTTGGGAATAGCATAATTTATGCAACAAGCCTGTGACTGGCCCAAAGTCACCCAGTGGGTTTCCATGGCCGAGTGGGGATTAGAACCTGGATCTCCCGACTCCCAGTCCGACACTCTAGCCACTACACCACACCGTTGTTCAATCGTTGCACAATGGTTGCCCAAGAATGATGCGCAGTGTGTTGGAAAATGGGTTGCATAAGCATAATTTACAGCTGCTCATGCAGCCGCAACTTTTATTGTGATTCTTGTCTTGCGCATCGTTCAAAGACTAGGTCCGCTAGCACATCATTTGCCTTAATAAAAAGACACAGCTGGATACTGCCCCGGGATTACACGCAGAACGACATTTCATTTGTCAAATTTCTGACATTTCTCGCTCCACGTACTTGATGGGAAAAACATATAGATGCTGGCAGCAAGCTTGGCCAAACCACAAGACGTGAGTCCTTCCTGCCACCCAGAATTAATTCCACCGGTGAAGGAATGAGGACACACACACCGAGATGTTGTTAGCAGAGAGCAAGCAGCATGCAGAATCTTTATTGTCTCTGAGCATGGCTTATATAGATCTTTAGCAATGCTGTCCATGAGGACAGAAGGTTGCTGTGCATGAGGACACAGCGTGATTACACACACACACATAGAGCAATACAATAGAACATAGTATGAGAGCACAGAATAAGAAGGCTACATCATTACTGCAACATTGTTCCTGAACCGAGGCCGGCAAGCTGGAAGCTGGCATGTAGCTGGAACATCTTGCATGTAGCGGGAAAGAGATAAGAGATAGAAAGAACAAGGTGAGAGGAAGCATCAGGGTTTGCCCTACAACACTTTTTCTCAGGATGTTTCCTTCACACTGGCATCCATGAAAGCCAGAAAACTGCTTAAAATGCACAGTCCGCAGTCTTTAAGCAGCATTAAAATCAGATAAAAAGGGGCGTGGCTATGATCGAGTCGGAGTGAGGTCGCAGATCTTCTGAGCTCCCTAAAAAAGCTTTGAATTAAGCACTAATTCCTTATCGTGAAGAGCAATAAAAGGAATGATATATTGACTGGAATGAATAATTATTGAAGGAGAGGTGGAAACGGGCAAGAACGCTGGCTGCTGGCTGCTTCTCTGGCTGTAAAAGTGAAACTACAACGGAGAAAGAGAGACGCCATTAACGAGGTAATTTATGGACTTATAATTGAAGATATAAACCAGCCTGCTTGACTTAGAGTATTAATAGGCATGAAATATAGTTTGGAAGTGAACAATTATGAGTGAAGGAGTTGGAAGCAGTAAGAAATTTCTAGCTGCTAGCTGGTTCGGTTGGATGTAAAAGTGAAACTAAGCGCCGCCATTACTGAACTAATTTATGGACTATATTTGGCAGCTAGCCTGATCTATACTTGGAGGGAGTTTGAGAAGAAATAAAATTAACTCCCAGTGAATTTAAAGTCTAGGTTCCAAGGCAGAAGTAAGGATCTCCAGGCAGACGGGGGAGGAGGGAAATTTATGAGTAAGAAGCAGAGGCGGCAGAAACCCTCTATTCCCACCCCCACCTGGGTAAGACCCTCAAAAGAGCGAGGATCGGATTGATCGTGGCAGAGATTGGCGCGATTGGAATCTCAAGACATGCCAGATAAGGTTGGGAAGAAATCCCCTGTTAAGGGCTCTGTGTCGCAATTTTCGGAGCCAGCTGCAATTCCAAAGATAGCAAGAGGAGGGCAGCCAGACCCAATGGATGAATTAAAGGATGATATAAAAAAAATGCTCATTGGTTTAGAAGAACGCTTGGCGAAGCGCATTTCAGATACGCAGACGGAGCTTATGACGGGATTAAAGCAAGTGGTGATGGATGTTGGAGTCCTCCAGGCAGATACCAGAGTTTTGGCGGGAGTTTGTAAGAAACAGGAAGACCAGTTATCTCAACATGAACTACGCCTTATCGCTATGGAGGATCAGGACAGACGGGCTAATATTCGCATAAGGAAATATCCAGAACAAGAAGGAGAGACTTTAAAGGATTTAAGAGATACAATTTTGGCATGGATAAGAATACAACTCCCAGATGAGCTTTGGGAGCAATTTGATCTCGAACGGGTGCATAGAGTTGGTTCCAAGCGTAAAGAAGTCCTTCCAAGGGACATAATTGTTAAATTTGCAAATTATTATAAAAAAGAAAAATTGATGCAGGCAATTAGGTGACAAGCTCAACCAATGATTCAAGCAACAGCGATCGAAATCTATCAGGATCTATCGGCCCAAACAGTGCAGTGGAGGAAGAGCGTCAAAATTTGTACAGCAGCATTGAGGAAGAAATCCATAACCTACAACTGGGGATACCCAGTATTTTTGAGATTTGTCTGGCTGGGGAAGCAAGAAAGAATAACATCATGTGAACAAGGAATCGAGCTGCTGGAGAAGCTGGGCATAATTGATGCCAATGATGCAGGAGAAATAGTCCAAGTAGAAGGAGCGGTTGGAGGCTTCAGAGCCCAAGAAGAAGGACCGGTGGGAGGTTCCAGTCAATGAAAAGGGATTAGTGGGGAAAGGGTAAAAGGAGGGGAGGATCGGACCTTGCTCTGGGGATTGGGCCGTGTTCCCCCCCCCTGAAGAGTTCTAAAATAATTGGGACCAGTGCCCAGATGACTGGTGAGGAGGGGGGTAATAATGGGGGGGTGTGGGGGGGGGAAGGGAGGGGAGGTATGTGTTTCACTGACCGAGACCAATTTAATGACGTGGTTGAAAGTAAGAAATGGAGAATAGATTGAGATGTGCAACTTTAAATGTTAAAGGGCTAGGAACGGTGGTTAAAAGAAGAAGAATTGAAACATTGTTGAAAAAGAAAAAAATTGATATAATTTTTTTGCAGGAAACTCATCAGATAAAGGAGGGGGCTAATGAGTTACGAATGAGGGAAGTAGGAGTGTATGAAAAGTCATTTGGTACTTCTAAAGCGAGAGGTGTGGCAATAATAATATCGAAGAAATGTGGTATTAATATTCAAAGTATAAAGAAAGATAAGAATGCAAGGATCCTTATAATATACTGTACGTTGGAAGGGGAAGAATTTGTGCTGATAAATGTTTATGCTCCAAATGGGAAACAAATTGATTTTTTTAAAGAAGTATTCAATATGGTGGGAGATCTAGGGAAAAAGAATATTGTGATGGCAGGAGATTTTAATATGGTATTAGATAAAGGGAAAGATAGGGATAATATAATAAGAGGTTTTAGAGGAGAGGGGAAGACAGAATTAGCTAAATTAATGGAGAGGAAAGAATTAATGGATGTATGGAGAGTTTTAAAAGGGCAAGAAAGAAAATACACATTTTATTCACCTAGATTTAAGAGTTATTCAAGGATTGATTATATTTTTATATCAAAGAATATGGTACCTAAATTAACAGATTGTGATATTGGAGTAATTAAGATTACAGATCATGCACTAATGATGATGGATATTAAGATAAAGAAGGATTATAAACAAGCAAAGAGATGGAGACTTGATGGAAGAATTTTTAAAAATAAAAATATAGTGGATAAATTAAAAAAGGAAGTACAGGAAATATGGCAGATAAATGAAAAAGGAGTTAACTCGTATGGATTATTATGGGATACGATGAAAGCAGTTATAAGAGGGATTTGTATCAGAGAAATGTCCACACTTAAAAAGCAACAGGAAGTACTTAATAAAAAGGCTGAAGAAGAGATAAGGAGTTTAGAGGAGAGACTGAGAGAGTCAAAAGATAAACGGTTATATGCCCTAATTCAAGCAAAAAAAAAAAAAGGAATTGGAAAAAGAAGAAATAGAACAGGTTCAAAAGAATTTATTATATTTAAAGAGAGATTTTTTTGAATATAGTAATAGAAATTCTAGGTTGCTGGCTAGATCTACGCAATCAGAGAAGGTTAAGAATATGATAGGGACAATAAGAGATAAGTTAGGGAATAGATGTAACGTAATGAAAGATAAATTAAGTATTTTTCAGGATTTTTATAAAGATTTATATACATCAGAGGCGCATTCACAAGAAAAGATTCGGGAGTATGTAGAAAGGAATTGGAAAATAAGACTGGATGATCAAGATAGGGAGTGTATGGAAGCCTTGGTTACTGAGAAAGAAATTGAGGGAATTATTGCAAAACTAAAAGGAGGTAAGTCTCCGGGGATTGATGGATTGGGGCCGGAATTTTATAAAATATTTAAGGATATTTTAATACCTAGATTTAAAAAATTATTTAATAATATAATAGAAGGAGGAATGACCCCAACCATTGTGGGACCAGTCCCTGGTGGTGTTAATACAGAAGCCAGGCAAGGACTTGACAGATCCAGCGTCATACAGACCAATATCTTTAATAAATCAGGATGCAAAAATATTTTCTGCAATTATGGCTAAAAGAATGGGTACATTTATATTTAAATATATAAAAAATGATCAATGTGGATTTATTTTAGGTAGGAAAATGCCGAATTTAATTGGGAAAGTTTTAGATATAATAAATATTATAAAAAAAAGAAATGTAAAAGCAGGATTATTAGCTTTAGATATTTTCAAAGCCTTTGATTGCGTGGAATGGCCAGCGTTAAAAATAATATTAAAAACATTTGGGTTTGGACATAAATTTATGGGAGTGATTAATCAGTTGTATAAAAATAATAAAGCGGAAATAATGGTTAATGATGGGTTAACGCAACAAATAATACTAGCTCGAGGAACTAGGCAAGGATGTCCACTTTCACCGATTTTATTTGCAATAGTTATAGAAATTTTAGCAAATGTAATTAGGGAAGATGAAAGATTAAAGGGGATAGGAAGAAAGCATAAGATTAAAGTAAATATGTTTGCGGATGATACGTTATTGACATTAGAAGATCCCCTAGAAAGTGGGGAAATAATTCAGAAACATTTGAGAGAATTTGGGGAAATTACAGGATTACAAGTTAACTGGGGGAAGGCAGAAATGATGTTATATAACTATAACAAGGAAGAGATGGAGAAATGTAAAGCTAAGTTAGGATTAAGACATAAAAATATAATAAGATATTTAGGAGTTAATATAGATAAAGAATTAGATAGATTAGAGGAACTTAATTTTGTAAGGTTAAGAAAAGAGGTAGGGGAGAAATTACAGATATATAGAAAATTAAAACATTCTTGGTTTGGTAGAATAGCGGTTATTAAAATGAAGATATTACCTAAGGTTAATTTTTTGTTTAGAATGCTACCTATTAGAATTTCAGTAGCTGAGATTAAAAATTGGCAAAATATGATTAATGCATACTGTAATGGGGATAAAAGAGCTAGGATAAATAAGGGATTATGGTATAAATCTCAAAAGAAAGGAGGTTTAGGACTTCCTAATATTAAGAATTATTATATTGCTAATCAGTTCAGATATGCTATTTATGCTATTTTAGGGGAGCAAGATTTGGAATGGTTGGATTCGCAAACAGTAGAGATAGAATATAAATTGCGGAATTTTTTTTTACTAAAATGCAGAAGAAAGAATGGAAGGTACTGGACAACCCATTATTGGAAAATATATTATCGATATGGGAGAAGTATAGGGGGAAGTTGATACCAGGGGATTCTCCGCTTGCCCCAGTGGTAGTAGTGGGAAACTTCCCAAGAGCATTAAAATCAGAGATAGAAGTGAGACTGAAAGAACAAGATATTCTTAAGCTAAGGGATTGGATGGGAAAGATGAAGGATAGTGAGCATATTAAAGATTTGTTTAAAGGACAAAAGATAGCGTGGTTTAAGTGTTTGCAACTGGTAAAATGGACAGAGGAATGGAGGTTGAAAAATAAGAAATGTAGAAATAATACCAGATTTGAAGATTTAATTGAACAAATAGAAAAAAAAGATGAAGCCAGAGCTATGAAAGGACTCACTAGCGAGATATATAAAATATTAATAGAGGAGGAATTTCAGGACTCACTTAAGGTTATAAAAGAGGTATGGGAAGAAGATCTAAGGGAAAAAATCAATGAAGATAATTGGGGGAGGATATGGAATGTAAGAATGTTGAAGTTACTGTCAATTAGAATTAAGGAGAATTATTATAAGACAGTTTGGAGGTGGTATCTAACACCCGTAAGATTTCACCAGATTGATAAAAAAGTGTCCAAGAACTGTTGGAGGGGATGTCAGGAGGTTGGGACCTATTTTCATATGTGGTGGAGCTGTGAACTAGTACAAAAATTTTGGGAAAGGGTTTTTAAAGAAATAAGTGATATAATTGGAAGCAAACTGGAATTAAACTCGAAGTTAGCTCTACTAGCAATATGGGATAGTAGGAATAAGCATATAATTAATAGAGAATTGGTAAACAACCTCCTGGCACCCGTTAGAATAATGATTGCTAAAAATTGGAAAGGGCAACGAAGTTTAAAAATAGAGGATTGGTATAAAGAAATTTGGGATATAGCATTGAATGATATGTTGACATGTAAATTGAAAATAATGAGGGGAATGTCCAGTAAGAGTGATTTTGGAGATATATGGTCTCCCTTTTTGGAATATGTTTTAAGATCGGGAAAGGGACAATCGCCTTCAAAAGAGTCATTACAATTTTGGAAGGATGAGTAGGTCTCGGGGGGGTGCACGGGGGTAGTCGAGGGTATTAGTTTGTTTATATATTATGTATTAAGTGTATGTTTGTTTGTTTGTTGGAAAAAAAGAAAAATTAATAAAAAATTATAAAAAAAAAATCAGGTAAAAAACACGGAGGGGAGGACTGTAGCTCAGTGGTAGAGCCCTGCTTTGCCTGCCCAGGTTCAGCCCCTACCAGCATCTCCAGTAAGAAAGGACCAGTAGCAAGTGGCTACAGTGGAGGCTGGTGGCTCAGACATCAGTGGGGCGGTGAATCCACTCCAGGGTTCACTCAGGACTAGTCTGAACTCCAGTTTCACACGTTGGGATGCTCCTGTAGAGTTTGGACTGGTTCTGAGTAAAATCTGGTGGATTTGCCGCCCAATGACATCGGAGCCACCAGCCTCCGCTGGGTGAGTGGAAAATCCCCTCTTTGCTGCAGCCCCTGGAAAGGTGTAAACATACTCGGCAACATAGGCAAATAGACTAGCCAACTGCTAGGCAATCATCTACAGGAGCTTTCCCCACTCGGGTGTCCTGATGATGTGTTGGACTACTACTCCCATCATCCCTGCCAGCACATCCAATGATTCAGAGTTGGGCTTTCAAAGGGCTGACACATACGCCCTTTTGCCATTTCCATCCCATCCATCAATACTGGACTGCATGAAAACGGAAGAGGGTTTGCCCTGGCTTGTAACCCTGTTTTGGAGGGCTTGCACAAACTATCGCTGTTCTCTGCCTCAACCCGAAGCACCCCGAATCCAAGTTGAGGCAGGCTGATTCCGCCTGCTTCAGCCTGAAGTGATACTGGGTCTGCCCGAAGCATCCTAAAGTGAAGCAGATTGGTTCTGAAGGCCTTGGGGTGCCTCGGACCGATTAGGGGGTGGGTGGGCCGCTCCCCCTGTCCCCCTGGGAAAGCCAGTGCAAGACTGATCTTAAGTCCCTTGGACTCACCAGACACCTCCCGCCCTCCCCTGTACCTCCTTGGTCACCCCCCAAACTAGCCACTGCTGTCCCCATGCATCCTTCTCCCTTAGAGCTGCGATTTAAAGGTAAGACGGGAGCTCACTCTTTTTTATAGATCTATGGTCCCAAACTAGGGAAACGGCCCTTTACAGGCAGCAGGCGAGCAAGGAGTCCAGTGGACTTCCAGTCAGTCTTGCACCCAGTTTTCCTGAGCGCCTGCTGCGCTGGAGCCTAGAAACCTGCAAAGGCTGCCCTGCTTCGGGGAGGGGGAGGTTAAGGGAAATGAAATTGGACGTACCCGTAGTGAGATGAAACCGGGAGAATGATGAAAAGTGAGGTGTAGGTTACAGGTTTGTCATCTTATCAGTACCGATAAAGACCCCTAAGAAGGATAAACACACAATGCGCAAGCAGAAAGCTTTACAAGTCCTCGCATCAAACCCACGGGCCTGTGAGCCCACTGGGGCATGAAGCAAAGCTGGCCCAACTTTTGTGATCACCTGAACTTTTCCTTGGCCGTTGGGTTGTTTGCAAATTGGGTACCTCTCATGTGCTGGAATAACGTCCAATGCCAAGTCCTCACCGACCCAAGCGCCTGTGAATTGCCGGGGCAATCCTTGCTGTGCTGACTGTGACAGGGAGAAGGAGGGGATGGGGAGCACAGATCCCCAGCTCCGAGGTCAGAGCGCCACCCCCAACCTCAGAGCTGGGAATCCAAGCCAGAGAATTGTTCGCTGCAACTGCAATGCTCTGCATGTTTAGACAGAAATGAGCCCTACAGCTCCAAGCATCCCCGAGCAAAGCCACGCTAGTCGGGGAATGCTGGAAATGGTTGGACTTATTTCTGCCTAAATATGAATAGGATTTCACCCCACAAAAGACATTTTGTCTACTGTGACACCTGATAAAAGTGCATAACGCTCAAGCAGTAACATTTACAAGAGCTCCCATCAAAGTGAGAAGTTGACAGGGGATATCTGCCCATTGGAGCATAAAGCAAAGCTGGCCCATCTTTCACGTTGTACTTGGCCATTGAGTTGTTTGCAAAGCAGGTGCCCCTAATGCGCTGGAAAAACGCCTGGTGCCATGCCAACCCAAGCCCCGGTGAATCACCCTTTCAGAACTGTAGCGTCTTGTTCATTGTTTTGAAGTTTTTAAAAGCAATACCATTATCGCCGATGTCACTGTGTTTGGATGAGCTGTACCTGATGTCCTCCGTTGTCCTGGGTCGTTTTTTAATAGCACTTGATTTGTTCTGTACTTAATGCTCCTTTATCTTGTTTGCCTTCAGTGCACCCTTGGCAGGGGGGTCGCGCAGGTCCTGAGGGCATCGGTGTGTTGTTGGCAGGGATGTTCACACAGCAGAAAGCGTGGATAGTGTACCATGTGGGCCAGAAAAGCCCAGATGCGGGGGGGGGGGGGGAGAGGGCTGAACTGAGGAAGCAGAGGGTGTTCCCACTGCCTGGATGAGGGATCTATAGCACATAGAAGCCCTGTTCAGACAACATGCTAAGCCATCACAGGTAAGTGTTTTGAGCTAACTGTATGACACCCGCAAGGTCAAGCTGCCCCAAAATATTTTACATTACAACAGGGAGCAGGGAAGTCTGGGGGCAGAGGAGGGGAGCAGATGGGGTCAGAGGATGCAGACAAACACGAGTGTGTTCAGAGGAGGGCAACAAGGATGATTAGGAGTTTAGAAACAAAGCCCTATAAGGAGAGACTGAAAGAACTGGGCATATTTAGCCTGGAGAAGAGAAGACTAAAGGGAGACATGATAGCACTCTTCAAAGACTTGAAAGGCTGTCATACAGAGGAGGGCCGGGATCTCTTCTCGATCAACCCAGAATGCAGGACACGGAATACTGAGCTCAAGTTACAGGAAGCCAGATTCCAGCTGGACATCAGGAAAAACTTCCTGACTGTTAGAGCAGTACGACAATGGAACCCATGACCTAGGGAGGTGGTGGACTCTCCCACATTAGAGGCATTCAAGAGGCAGCTGGACAACCATCTGTCAGGGATGCTTTAAGGTGGATTCCTGCATTGAGCATGGGGTTGGACTCGATGGCCTTATAGTAGGGCTGTGACTGGATCCGGATCCTGAATCCGGATCAGGCCCGATCAGATCTACGATCCGGATCCACTCCGGATCTGTGCAGAGCCCTCCCTCCTGCTCTCCCCCTCCCTCCCACCAATCACCCTGCTTACCTGCAGCCTCCTCCGCATCATCCCCCATCGTCCTGCCTCCTCGCTGTGGGCCGCCACATTTCCTGGTGGCAGCAGGTGACATCATCACCTGCCGCAACCAGGAAATGCGGCGGCCCACAGCAAGGACAGAAAACGATAGCAGGATGATGGCGGAGGAGGCAGCAGGTAAGCAGGGCGATTGGGGGGAGGGAGGGAGCAGGGAGAGCGGGATGGAGGGCTCTGCACGGGCCCAGAGCGGATCCAGATCCAGATCCGAGGTGGATCCGATCCAATCCAACACGGGTTGGATCAGGCCCGATGTGGACCTCCCAGATCGGTTTCCAGATCGGATCGTAGGGTCCGTGTACAACCCTACCTTATAGGCCCCTTCTAACTCTACTATTCTATGATTCTATGAATCTCTGCTAATAAAAAAAATGCTAGGGAGGATGTAGTCCCTGTGAGCCTAGACTCCACTCAAGGCTGGCCCAAGATATGTTGCACCATAAAGCAAAGCAGCAAATGGTGCCCACACCAAATCAAGGTGCATTGAATCAAAATCCAGCCACATTTTTTGAGTACAAGAGGCAGAAAAGCCCATAAGCACCTCTCCCCATCCCTGGAGGTAGAAATACAGCAACAGCTAAGTAAATAATAATTATGACACCCAAAAACAGCTACCTGAGGCAACTGCTTTGCTCTGCCTCATAGCAGGGCCGGCCTTGATTCCAACACACTGCTGGTCGAAAGGTGAGGATTTTTAAAGAGACGCCAAGACTGAGGGGGCTGTCTTTACAGGTGCGGGTTGCCACCACGAGGTTCCACAACCTCTGTCTTTCATTGCTGTGGGACAGCAGTAGGTAATCCTGATGCTGCAGTGAAAGTGCAGAGTTTCCGGAGGTAGTCCCATCCCCTGTCTTCTGCCTGGGCGGATGGCAATCTCCTGGCCACACCTCTGCTGCGACTCAAGAGCGAGACGTAGACAAGGGATGGATGCACCGTCCTTGCCTCGCTCCCCGACTCCCCCCCCCAACAGCTTCGGCAGAAAGCCCCGGGGTGGGTGCACGATTGTTGCCGCTTTGTATAATCAACACCGTGCCACCACACACCCACCCCAGGGCTTTCCGTGCATTTAAACAGGCCTGGGGCTACATCTCCATCAGGGAGGCATTCATTACCTTTGGTGCTCAAGTCTTTAACCCTCCCTGGTCCTTTTTAATAACTTTGATGGGCAGGACCCAGATAACTTGTCCACATCCTCAGCTTGCACAAGCTGACAACATGACTAGATGGTGCAGGGAAAGATTATTCCAGATTTTTGCTCCAGGCCAGTGAACATCTGCTCCAATCACCCCTATTTACCAGGGACAATCCTGATTTTCTAGTCCCCATCCCTGGAAAATTGCTGCCCTTTGGGGGAAAAGGAAACGGAAGATTAAAGGAAGTGGACATGTTTAGCTTGGAGAAGACAAGATTGCGCTCTTCAAATCCTTGAAGAATTGCCACATCGAAGAAGGCAAAAACATGTTCTCTGTTGCTCCTCCAGAGGGCATGACTAATGAGCTTAAATTACAGGAGAGCAGATTTTGGTTGAATACTAGGAGAAAATTCTTAATGGGAAGAGTAGATATGTAAAGGCCTGGGGAAATGGGAAACATTTCCCCCCACTTTTTTAAATGGAAAATGTGGGAAACATTTCTCCCCAAAGACATTTTGTTTTCCAATTTAAAAAAAAAAAGGAAAAAACAGAACAATTTGGGATCATGAAACATCTTTCTTTTAGAATGATTAGTAAAATGTTTCAGACAAGGTGTTTCTATATTGCTACCTGTCCTTTACTCCCACAGAACGATTTCCAAAAACTTCTTATTCAAATTGTTGATCTACAGTAATGTATCATTTACAAATAGACTTTTAGGGATGCTCCAAATCACATTCAGTTTCCCAACATGTGTCTAGAGTCACTCTATCATAATATGTGAAGAAAATGTGTATTCCTGACAGTTTGAGTTTTCTTCTATAGAATCCTGTGTTTCCAGGTTCTTTCTGCTTAGACGCTGTAGCTGTCTAGTGTAGTTTTAAAACCCATGTGTGAGAGAAACTCTAGGTTATCTCTGTAGGTTAACCTACCTCTGTGGTTTATTGTTGTGTAGATTATACAGTTTTAAATGAAGTTCCCAGTCAGACTTTGGCTGCATTCAGACAACACAATAGTTGATGGTGGGTTAATAGTCAACTCCATGGCTGATTATCAAGGGGGTACTCCCCACATGACATAATTATAATCAACCGTGGTGTGGATTAAGGTCAGCATCGAGTTGACTATTAGTCAACGGTGTGTTTGATTGACACATCCCCCACCCTCTCTAACCCCCTGAGTCCTCCCTCTGGTATCCCATCAGCCATTGCGAGTTCTGCCAGCTGGACTAGAGCAGCAGCTGTCACTTTGGTCACTCTTGCCAGGGGACTCTGTAGTCGCCGAAAATAACCAACATATGTGACAAAATAGTCAACAGTGCCTGACAGACGGTTGTTCAAATAATAAACTCTGCACAGCGTTACTTATTTGCGCTGTTATTTTGGCCGAATAACCAACCATGATGTAAAAAAGTCCCAACAAATGACACAATAACCAATTGTTGACTATTTAACCCACTATTGGGTATGGCGTCATCCGAACCCAGTCTTTCTCTCAGCATGCCCTCTGCACTTCTGTGAGGGCAAAAACTGAGCCATGAACTACTAAATGCCTTGGCTAGGCTGCTGCTATTCTCTAAGTATGCCTGCCCCACACACCCCATCTGCATAATGGGGATTACTACCTGGGCCTACCTTAAAGGATTATTTTGCAAGGACTGCAGGGATAAGGTAAATCAATTACTTGGAACACTCTTAAAGTCTTATCTAATGGCAAAGTATTTACTTAGGAGGTTTAAAGCCTTTTGATATCACAATTCTTTTTGTTGTTTTATTATCACCCTTATCCAGCCACAGGCTCAAGGCTGAATGCAGCATTCTCAATCGCTTGGACAACGATGGTCAGGTGTTTGCGGACAATGTCCCACGTGCCCTGCTCTTTGGCACTGTCAAACGCATCGGCAAGGCCTGGAAAGGTAGCAATGGCGGACGATTTGGAGGCCATGAGGACGTGACTGCATGAGGAGAGAGAGGCAAAGCTGAGGCAACGAAACAGCAAAAATGGGCCAAATAGCTCGCAATATATAGACTGTAAAGAGCCCTTTATTTCGCATGGAAGGGGCATCTGGTAGGTGGGGCACTGTCTTAGATCATGGCTTTCCATATGTCATTGGACTCCAACTCCTATCAGTCCCAGCCACGGAAGCGTCTTGGAGAGCTCCTTTAGAGTTTTGACTGGTTCTGCCTGAACCTGGAGCGGATCCACCACCCCACTGCCATCGGAGTCACCAAAGCTTTGTCATTTTAATATATTTTAATTGGTTCTGTAATCTGCCTTGAGTGTCATTTTTTTGTAGGGGGAGAGGGAGAAAGACAGGGGACAAATTAAATAAATAAAACAAATAAATAAAATATCATGTTTTGCATATTTAGCAGCGAAGGTTGGTGGCTCCGATGTCAGTGCATTGGTGAATATGCTCCGGGTTTCAGGCAGAACCATTCTGACCGGTTCTGCCTGAAACCCAGAGCAGATTCACCGCCTCACTGACATCAGAACACCTTGGCTAGCTCCTTTAGAGTTCTGACCGGTTCTGCCTGAAACCCGGAGTGGATTTACCGCCCCGCTGTCATTGGAACCACCAGCCTCCATGGCTCCACATTCATCACCAAGAGTGTTTTTCTCCTGGGGGCCATCTATACGACTCCGCTTTGCCTACTTAATCTCCCCAAACCCTGCAGCATCACTGCTGCGAAGCAGCGGCGATAGGGTTACATGGCAGGAGCGAGAATGAGCTATCCAGGCAAGAAAAATTGTAGCACCAGAATGGGCAGCAAATATCAGAGGAACCCAAACCTACAAAAAACTTTTTTTTATGGTTGTTTTCTGGCTACTCTGTGCAACTTTGAAAGCCTGTAGCAGCACAGATGCACTGTTCATGTTCATGCACCTAATGTGATAGTCATGATAACTGCCCTGACTTTCGTTCCCCAGATTTCAATATTGCCATGGCAGCCATTACTAGGCTTGTTGAGCCCGCCTCCGCGTTCCCGTGCCTACACTGCCCTGGGAACCGCCCCTAACTACGCTCACTTTCTTAATCTGAATTGAAGCCACCACTGATAGATAACAAACAACCCTGGTGACATCAAAGCAATGTAAACAATCGCAGTAAAAGGACACATAGATCTTGCAAGGAAGAGCACGATGTGGCTGTGAGTTGGCGGCTGCATCATATAAACAATGGGGTGCAACTGCACAGCCATAATTGGGTATATAGAGCAATCTGACTGCAGGAAAAGGTGTCTGAAGCAACAGAGCAAGCCGAGGCAGCTATCTTTGAGCACACACCCCTTTTGATGTTAAAATTAGAGCAACACTCCAGAGAAAAGTTTTGCATACCTGTAGTAATACTTCTCGGGAAAAGCCCTGGGGTTCAAGAATGCCCTTTCGAGCAGCATCAGTTGGTCGTTTACCATCCGCACATGGAGGGGGCTGTCAAGGAGCAGGTAAAGAGAAACAAGGTTGGTTCCCAACAACAGTGGGGAAACTTTTTCAACCTGTGGGCCAAATTCCATCTCATCCGAGAAGCTCTCGGGGGGGCGCCAGGTTCCAGTGGTGATGGTGGGCCAAAGACAAAAGGGTAAAAACCCCAGTTCAAAATGAATTGTATCTAGTTGCTTAAAGCTCTTAATGCCACTAACTAAGCTTTAGGAGAAGGCATTTCAACTTTTGAGAAGGGGAGGGGGAAGCACAAAAACTGGGAAATTGCCAAACGATGGCAGTTGGGAGAAAAGAGAAGGGAAGTCTCCCTCCTGGGGACTAAAAGGCCGGATTTGGAAGCCAGGAGGGGCTGATGTCCCTGACCCCTGGTTCAGAAGAAACTTTACATAGCATTTTAGAGGGTTCAAGTCACTTCACATTCATGAATTCTAGTCATGCTTACTAACAAGCATGTAAGGCAAACCGGAATTGTTGTCTACAACTAATTGCCAATGGGAGAAAGGTGCGCCTGATGGCTGAAAGATAATGGGAGATTGGTCTATCAACAAACCACAAGGCCTTACACCATGTTATAGGGTGACCCTATGGAAAGGAGGACAGGGCTCCTGTATCTTTAGCAGTTGCATAGAAAAGGGAATTTCAGCAGGTGTCCTTTGTATGCATGTGGCACCTGGTGAAATGCTCTCTTCATCACAACAGTTAAAGGTGCAGGAGCCCTGCCCTCTTTTGTATCTGGTCATGGTAGGTAGGGCTCCTGCAGCTTTAACTGTTGTGATGAAGAGGGCATTTCACCAGGTGCTGCATGCATACAAAGGACACCTGCTGAAATTCCCTTTACTATGCAACTGTTAAAGATACAGGAGCCCGGTCCTCCTTTCCATAGGGTCACCCTATATAAAAATAGCATTACGAAGTGTGTTGGAATGTTCACCTAGGAGATTCTTCTTTCTGCAGGCTTTCTATGCGTTGGTTGAGACCGGCAGCTGCCGACCGGAAGTGCGCAATTGCGTTCCGGAGTGGGACTGGAAGAGAAGGGGGAGGGGAAGCAAAATAGATCAGGGTCTGGGAGGAAAAAGTCCAGCTCTTGTATGGCCTGTGTGCCCCTTTGATCCCTTTCAGAATCCATGGTTCAAACAGCCAAGGTAGACTGGACACAATTCACAGAGTCAGCAGTTGTGTGAATGGATGTGCACGCATTGTGGAGCAAATAGCAGTGCGCTGGTGGGAGGTAGGAGTTTTTTAAATCAACTGTTCCTGATTCATAGAATCATAGAGTTCGAAGGGGCCTATGAGGCCATGGAGTCCAACCCCCTGCTCAATGCAGGAATCTACCTTAAAGCATCCCTGACAGGTGGCTGTCCAGCTGCCTCTTGAAGGCCTCTAATGTGGGATAGTCCACCACCTCCCAAGGTCATTGGTTCCATTGTCATTTGCTCTAACAGTCAAGAAGCTTTTCCTGATGTCTAGCCGGAATCTGGCTTCCTGTAACTTGAGCCCATTATTCCACATCCTGCACTCTGGGATGATCAAGAAGAAATCCTGGCCCTCCTCTGTGTGACAACTTTTCCAGGATTTGTAGAGTGCTATCATGTCTCCCCTCCGTCTTCTCTTCTCCATTCTTTTCAAATGGTTGCATGGGGCAGTGAGGGGCTATGATTTACCCTTTTTTTAGAAAGACATTCATGCAATTGCTAATTATTTGAATGATGTCTTGTCTATATTGGGCCCTGTCAACTCTTGGCAGAGTAAAGGTGTAAATCTGTGCGTGTTTATAGACAGAAAAAGGTCCTACAACTGCCTTGGGGCAATGCATGTGGTCCTCCATTAGAAGTGGGGAGAGGCAGGTGGCCACATTTCTTTACAATATGGATGCAGGCAGTTAACACAACCAAGTAATATAACTGGGAATGATGAGGAAACAAACACACCCATCCACCCATCTCCAACTCCATTTGGATCACTTGACAACAAACTGCATCGTACATAACCCCAGTGGCTAAAACTACCTATGATTTGGCAGAGCCACGTGGGAGAGAGCAACCTGTCACCTGTGCTTTGCATCCACGCCACTAAACACAACCCTGGGTTATTAAGTCATGGCATTGAGGGCTAAACAACCCAGAGATTCAACCCTACAACAAACCATGGGTTCAAATTCTAGGTTGTTCAACCCTCAACAAACCAAGAGTGCGGGTTTGGACATCACAATGATCAACCCAGGAATGTTCCTGGGTCATTTATCAAAGCGGATGTAAACCAGAAGGGGCGAGTGTGTGGGAGGGAGGCAGCCACCCAACAAACCAGCCCTGCAGAGCGGACCAGGACACACACACCCCAGGCCCACTGTCTTACCAAGCGAGATGTTTTGACTGGTCAGGTTTGCCTGGAACGCCTGCTCAGCAGTGCGGTACATTTCTTGCAGCTTCTCCCCATAGTCGCTGGCGTTGAGCGGGAGGATCAAGGAATCTGCCAAGCGCAGCAAGACGTTGCCGGCTGTCCGTGCCACGGCCTGGTGGCTGGTGAAACCTGGGGGGAAACCTTTGAGTCAGAGGGTGGGCAGGTGTCCTCTTGTACAGAAGGGCTGTCCTCTATTTCAAAGCCATCCTCTGTCGATGGGCTACCAAAGCAGTGGAGGTTGGTGGCTCCATTGTCATTTGGGTGGTAAATCCACTCCTGGTTTCAGTCAAAACCAGTCAAAACTCTAAAGGAGTTAGAGTTCTGACTGGTTCTGGCTGAAACCCAGAGCTGATTCACCACCAACCTCCACTGTACAAAAGGACCAACCTGTCTTTGAAAGGCTGTCCAGTTCAAAGTTAAAAAGAGAGCCCAGGGTCTTTGAAGTTGCCCATCAACCTGAATGACATTTCTATTTGAATTATAATATTTCCCCCTAAATTTGCATCTATACATATACATTAGCAGGTGCACATTTTATGGAAATTGGTGTCTTTTTGTGGTCCCTTACCAACTGGCGCTGCTGAGGGTGTCCGAGGGAGAAAAAACCAATTAATAACTGAATTTTCCAATTAAGAATCTAGTGCCTGGATTTGGTTCTTTCCTCCTCCCTCCCAGTACTCTTTCCTTTTGTGTCATGCTTTTGAGCTTTTAAACCGGGCAGCAGGGACTGTCTCATTTCCGATTTTTGTAAGCTGCCTTGGGAACCTATTTGGCTAAAGTATGGGATAAAAAATGCTGTAAATAAATAAATGATCCTACAGAGATATTTATTTATTTCATTTCTATACCACCCAATAGCTGAAGCACTTTGGGCTGTTCTGAAAAATGAAAGGTCTAGAAATTTAAATATTTAGAGCTTTTCAACATTTTTTGTTTTAAAAATCCTGCTGTCTTACCAGGGCTTTCTGTTTCCGCTTTCTTTCTGAGATTGCAATTGGCTCAATTACATGGCCGGCCATGTAGTTTGAATTGAATACTTCTTCTCTCTGCGTGCTCCCATTCAGTTCCATTGAGAAAGCGCTATCTAGTGGTGGAATTATTGCACCATGCCGAGTTTGCACACTGGGAGATCCCGTTTTTTCTGGATATTACCACTTTATCTGTGGGTCCTTTAAAATCAGGATTTCCAGGGGATAGCATGGAAGACGTCCTGGTCATTGACGACATTGTATAATGGACCCGCAATAAATTACTAGTTTAGCAGAGCCCTTAACCTGGAGATGTGGTTTGAAAACCAGTTGCTCGCTCTGAATGGCATCAGCTTTCCACTCGCATGCCTTACCTGGATCAATGAATTTTTCCGCATAGTCAAAAGTGTCAAAGGCTGTGTGGTAGGCAGGATAGATGCGTGCAGAAGTCTTGCTCTAGGTGAAGGAACAAAGGGAAAAAATCAACCATATTGTTATGTGCTTAGCCATCTTGCACAAACTGGATTTTATCCAGGCTGTGCAAGATCATAGAATCGTAGAATAGTAGAATTGGAAGGGGCCTGTAAGGCCATCGAGTCCAACCCCCTGCTCTGTGCAGGAATCCACCTTAAAGCATCCCTGACAGAGGGCTGTCCAGCTGCCTCTTGAATGCCTCTACTGTGGGAGAGCCCACCACCTCCCTAGGTCATTGATTCCATTGTCGTATTGCTCTAACAGTCAGGAAGTTTTTCCTGATGTCCAGAGGAATCTGACTTCCTGTAACTTGAGCCCATTATTCCGTGTCTTGCATTCTGTGTTGATCGAGAAGAGATCCTGGCCCTCCTCTGTGTGAAAACCTTTCAGTTATTTGAAGAGTGTTATCAGGTCTCCCCTCAGTCTTCTCTACTCCAGGCTAAACATGCCCAGTTCTTTCAGTATCTCCTCATAGGGCTTTGTTTCCAGACTCCTGATCCTCCTTTTTGCCCTCCTCTGAACACGCTCCAGATTGTCTGCATCCTTCTTGAAGTGTGGTGCCCAGAACTGGATGCAATACTTAAGATGGGGCCTAATCAGTGCTGAATAGAGGGGAACCAGTACCTCGTGCGATTTGAAAGCTATGCTTCTATTAATGCAGCCCAAAATAGTATTTGCTTTTTTTGCAGCGACATCACACTGTAGGCTCATATTCAGCTTGTGATCTACAACAATTCCAAGATCCTTCTCGCTTGTAGTATTGCTGAACCAAGTATCCCCCATCTTGTAACTGTGCATTTGGTTTCTTTATCCCAGGTGTAGAACTTGGTATTTATTCCTATTAAATTTCATTCTGTTGTTTTCTGCTCAGTGCTCCAGTCTATCAAGATCACTTTGGAGTTTATTTCTGGCTAAGTATAATATATATATATATATATATATATATATATATATATATATTTCTACTCACCCAGTGGAAGCTGGTGGCTCTGATATTAGTGGGGCAGTGAATCCGCTCTGGGCTTCAGTCAGAAATCTAAAGGAGCTATCCAAGGTGCTGAACCCATTTTGGAGATAGAGTTCAACACATTGGACAGCACCTTTGGTGTTCTGATTGAAACTCGGGGCGGATTTATAGCCCCACTGACATCAGAGCCACCAGCCTCTGCTGACCATTTGATATCCTAAAATCTCTAAGCAGTTTACATTGAATACATCGAATATAAGATAAAAACCAATGGAAAAGCAAGATAAAATAATAATAAAAAAACTGCATCAAAAACATTGCAACAAAAATAGTAGAACAGAGCAGTGTCAAGATTCAACGACAAGTCAGGGAGAGCCTGCATGAACTGATATGTCTTCTACGGGCGTTAAAAGATTGCCAGAGTTCCTGCCTCTTGAACTACTTGTGGGGAAACGTTCCAGAAGGTCGGTGCCACTACTGAGAAGGCCTGCTTACCTGCCATTACCTCACAACACACTTTTACCTCCTTGGAGGATCTCAGGGATCAATTTGGTTGTGTATAGGGCAGGAGCGGGGAACCTCTTTCAGGCTGAGGGCTGGTCTTCTGGGGGAATCCTGGACGGCCAGATTTGGCACCTGAGGGTGAGGTTCTGCACTCCTGACTAAAAGCATGTCTACATTAAGGAAAAACCTCTCACTGTTACCATTTCTTTCTTCTGGGGTCTTCCTGTGTTGACTACGGCTCCTTTAGACAGTGGCCAATAGTGACCATGTGATTTGTAATTGGAAGCTTCCCCTCTGGGCAATGCTCCATAAAGTTAAATGAAACATTGCCCTCTAGTGGCCCCCAATATCCCGTGATCATTTTAAATAGGGCTGCCTCTACAAGAGGCATTTAAAGCTCTTTCAAGGCGCATTAAAAAAATTACCTCTACAAGAACGGAGCGCAAATCGGGCGTAGAGGCGTGACCAGGTTGGTCACCGGTACATCTAGGGGTGACCACATTACACCAGTTTTAAAATCTCTTCACTGGCTGCCAATCAGTTTCCGGGCGAAGTACAAAGTGTTGGTTATTACCTTTAAAGCCCTACATGGTTTGGGTCCAGGTTACCTACGGGATCGCCTTCTCCCATACAATCCGCCCCGCACGCTCAGGTCCTCTGGGAAGAATTTATTACAGTCAACAAGAACTAGACTGACAACCGTTACCCAGAGGACCTTCTCTTCTGCCGCTCCCAGATTATGGAATGACCTGCCGGGAGAGATTCGCCAACTCACTAGTCTTCCGGAATTTAAAAGATCTATAAAGACTTATCTCTTCCGGCAGGCCTACCCAGATGAATTTTAAAGTGTTTTATTGGTGTTTTATTGGTGTTTTAATGATGTACTGGTTTTATCTGCTTTTAATCAGTTTTTGTATTTTGTGTTTGGTGTTGTTCCCCGCCTCGATCCGTTGGGAGAGGCGGGTGATAAATAAATATATTATTATTATTATTATTATTATTATTATTATTATTATTATTTTCTCTCCGATTATGCGCATTATCGAATGCGCGTTAAATAGCGAGTTTTATTTTGCTCTGGCCGTTAAAGCGCATTTTGACTATGTGAACAAGCAATTCTCCACATGTCAACAGTTTAAATTGCGTTTCGGTCGTCCAGTAATGTGCTTCGCCGCCTCTCGTACAGAGGTATTAGGCGTAAATGCGCTTCTGCGAATATGTGCATAATCGCCTAACCAGGCGTAAAGGCGAATTCTTGTAGATGAGGCCTAGAGCATTATCTCTGATCTTTTTTTAAAGTGAGATTGCTGGTCGAAAGCATGGGAGTTGTCCCAGAGGTTGATGGCATGATGTAAAGGACCCACACACTTCTGGGAGTGGCCAATCGTGAGTGTGCAATACATCGTTCACGCATAAAAGGTCTTACCCGATCGTAGGTGTAAGCAATGTCCATGGATGTGATGCCCAAGTAATGAATAAATGGGGCGAAATCGCTGCCAGCACCCAGAGCCCCTAAACTGAATGAGGGAGAAAGACAGTAAATTGAAAAGTGTCTCTCCAAGCTGGGATTAGAGCAAGCAGCCTTCAGGCTTTTGCACTGGCATAGGCAATGACCTCAACCGAGAGAGGGAGGGTGCCATAGATCCAAGCCCTCCCACTGGAATGTGAGACAATAAAGAAGACTGCCAAGTAATCCTCAAAGCTTTATTCAGTAAATAAACACCTCCTTGCACCTCAAGAGAGTGTAAATGATACCAAAGAAAGTGTCATTTGTGCCTCCCTGGGGAGAGGGTGCCACAGATGGGTACCACAACTGTAAATGGCTTCTCTCTGACTGCCACCCAACCAGGGGTATCCAGAGCAGGGCATCAATAGAAGACCTCAGTAGACGGGCAATCCACCAGCTCTGCTGAAAGATTAAAACATTTCCCTCTTCCCTCCCCATTCCTTTTTCCTTGTGTGCCATATCTTCATAGATTGTAAACCTACAAGTATAGATTATTTGTAAGCTGCTCTGGGAGGCTTTTTGGTTGAGGAGTGGGAACAAAATATTGTAAATAAAAAACAAACAGGCAAGTTGGGAGTAGGTATTCATTTAGGTACCTGAGTCCTAAACCAGATAAACACCCTTACTTTGAATTGGGTTCAGAAACGAATTGGAGTGTGATGGATACTTACAGATGCTACAAAGTGCTGGATTTTATTTTATTTTTTACACTAAATGTTATGACTTGGTTATATGGGGCTGAGGCTGAGTTGTTGCTGATCACCCCCAGGAATGGGGGATAAAAATTCAATGGAGAAGGTGGATAGGGAGACATTTTTCTCCCTCTCCCATAATACTAGAACCCAAAGGGGTCAATCCCATGAAGCTGATCGATGGGAGATTCAGGACACAGAAAAGGAAGTCCTTCTTCACACAGCACATAGTTAAATGAAGGAATTCGCTACCACAAGATGTGGTGATGGCCACCAATTTGGATGGCTTTAAAAGGGGGCTGGATAAATTCCTGGAGAAGGCTATCAGTGGCTACTAGTCTTGATAGCTATGTGCCACTTCCAGTGTCAGAGGCAGTAAGTCTGTGTGCACCAGTTGCTGGGGAACATGGGTGGGAGAGTGCTGTCGAACTGTGTCATGTTTTTTGTAGATCCCTGGTCGACAGCTGGTCAGCCACTGTGTGAACAGAGTGCTGGATTAGATGGACCGTCGGTCTGATCCAGCATCAGGGCTCCTCTTATGTTTTTTATGTTCAAGAGAATTGAGAGGGGAGGGGAGAAGAAGAGCATCAGTGGTTTGCCCCCAAACCTATTACCTGGGGATGATCCCATAGTCCAGGCTGCTTCGGTTGAAGTGGCATTTCCAGTTTTCATAGACGGACACAGACGTATCTGCTGGCGTCTTGACCTAGAGAGGAAAATCAGGTGGATGATTCAAGATATCCCCTTTCAACAAAGATGAGGTCACGTTAAATGCCATTTCTCTCATCATCCTGGAACCCAAAGGCATCATCCCATGAAACCGAAAAGTAGGAGATTCAGGACAAATAAAAGGAAAGGCTTTTTAACACAGCACATAGTTAACCTATGGAATTTGTTACCACAAAATGTGGTGACAGCCACCAATTTGGATGGCATTAGAAGGGGGTTGGACAAATTCATGGAGGAGAAGGCGATCCTGATGGCCATCTGCTACCTCCAGGATCAGAGGTAGTAAGAACATGCTGGAGAACCTGGATGGGAGGATGTTGTGGCGCTTATATCAAATTTGTGGGTTTCACACAGATCTCTCTCTCTCTCTCTCTCTCTCTCTCTCTTTTACAGCATGTGACTCTTAGGGCGCAATCCCGTGCATATTTAGACAGAAAAAAAGTCCTACAATTTCCAGCATTCCCCAGCCAGCTTTGCTGGCTGGGGAATGCTGGGAATTGTAGGACTTTCTCTCTCTCTAAACATGCATATAGGGTTGTGCCCTTATATAATGAAATATCACACACATGGACAATCCTAGGTCGAGTGCCCAGGTGCAAAAACGGCCTGGTCGTCTTGCGTCCTTAATAGTTACATAGAAGGGAGAATTTCAGCAGGTGTAGTTTGCCACATAAGTGCTGCTACGCAATTAAAAGCTTTTGCTAATTCCCCTCCTATTCAGCTTTATCAATGCCTCTGAGGCCCTGTCCTCTGTTGCGCAGGAGGCCGGGATTCCAAACCAGGGTGACAAGGGTCTTTTCGCACCCCTATTATATAGGGCCTTTCTGTCCTCTACTGCGAGATCCTTGCTTCGACTGCCACGTTGGAATGTCCTTGTGGATCTGGACCGATATTAACCCAGTCCAACATTCTGTTTCCAGCGATACCCAGTTTCAGGAAACTTAAAAGCTGCTGTTATTTCTCAGCCACTGGGATTTAGAGATACAATATTTCTGGATATGGAGGCTTCATTGACCCTGTTCAAATGACACGCTAAGCCACAGGAGTTAAGCACTTTGTGCTAAACATTACGGCTTAGCATGTTGTGTGAACCATTTCCAACCATGGTGGCTACATAACCACAGTTTAAACACACTCGCTAACCATTTGCTGCAAAAGGGTTAGCAGACTAACCATAGCTTAACATGTTGTCTAAGCGTAGGGTGGCCATATGTCAGGAAAAAACTGGACATGTCAGGATTTTTGCTAACAAATCTGGGAAGGGGAGGGAGAATGATAAAAGTTGAAGAAAAATCCAGATTTTTTCCATCATCCCCCCGCCCAAAAGGCAGCTCTACTTTATCGTCAATGGGAATTTACAAAAATGCTTACAGCTCTGTCATTTTTAAAGTTACAGTGATGAAACTTTGCAACATAATATCCCTTAGGTAGGGCTTTAGCCATGCCATATTTGAAACATTGTTCATCCATTGTTTTTTAGGAATTTTTTAAAATTTGAGTTTTTAAAATAATTTTTATTAAGATAGTCATTTTTAAAGTTAAAGAGATGAAACTTGGCACCTTGGTATCTCTTGAGTAGGGATTTAGCCATGCCAAGTTTGAAACAGATCCATTCATCCATTGATTTTTAGGATTTTTTAAAAAAACATTGAGGTTTTAAAATATATATATATTTTTAAACCCATCATTTTTAAAGATAAGAAGATAAAACTTGACATCATGATAGCCCTTAAGTAAGGCTTTAGTCATGTCATGTTTCAAGCAGATTGGTTCATCCATTGATTTTTAACAATTTTTTAAAGTTTGAGGTTTTAAAATTAATTAAAAAACAAAAAACAAAGGAGCCATATCCTTCAAACTCAGGTTCTCAAACCTCCTCTTTGGGGTCTTGCACCTTGAACAGTTTTAGCCCTTGGATGTCTCACTTGTATGTAGAACAGATTTGTCTTAACTGTGTGCTGTAAAATCAGACATGTGACCAAGACTATGTTCAGGTGCCCCCCCCAGTGCTGGACATGCCCCCTGGGGCCACACATGTTGGTGGGGAAGCCCCCTTGGGGGCTGACCATGTTGTCCTCCTTTTTGGTTTCCAAAATATGGTCACCTTACCGTTAAGCATTTTGAGCTAATCATGATGGCTTACCATGTTGTGTGAGTGGTATTTTTCCTAACCATGGTGGCTAGATAAGCACAAGTTAACCAAGTTCGTGATTAGCTGCCTGACAATGATTTAGCGTGTCATCTGAACAGGCTCGTTATTTTGCTGGAATATTTATTCTACCATTGGTGCTGCACACAGATAGTTATACTAGGGAGCAGTTAACCCTCACCCTCACAACCTGTCCAGCGTTACCTGCTGAGTAGCTGCGAAAATAACACTTTGAGCAGGCGGTGTGCCTTGCACCCTCAAGGTAGCATTGGCTGTCAAAGGAGAAAGAGATGCATTAGAAGTTCTCCAAGCCGACATGGGTATTAAGCAGCGTTGCCAGTTTTGATTTCTGGCAGCGATGCATTTTTGCTTTTAAGAGCTATGTGTCAGGCACAGTTCAACAGGAGCAGCTTTCTCCCAGCATGCACTGTAGACAGTGATGGGATGAACAGCCGCTGAAAAAGGGACAGGGACCCTGCAGAAAAAGAGACATGGACCCTCATTAGAGGCCTTCAAGAGGCAGCTGAAAAACCATCTGTCAGGGATGCTTTAAGGTAGATTCCTGCATTGAGCAGGGCGTTGGACTCAACGGCCTTATAAGCCCCTTCCAACTCTACTATGCTATGATTCTATGACTCCTTTCAAAAGACGAGAGCCAGGCTGACTGAAAAATCAGCAGCACAGTTCTTGAGGACTAGGGACATTTCTGGCCCTACACACATTTTCTTTTGCAGTTTACTACAAAGGGAAAACAAAGACAGGAAAAGGGAGAGGAAACATCGCAACTCTGTTTACTTGTTCATACATCTCCACTGAACTCAACTGGCTTCACCTATCCTATGGTGGTCAACTATATTATTTTTAACCAGACCCTAATGCTATGCTTTAACAGCAACTTGATTTGCAGGCAGCAAAGAACAACAACACTGCTAATGCCTGCATATCAATTTGCTGTTGTAGCAGAGGTGAGGAACCTTTTTCCTCTGAAGCATTGTTGAAAAGTCCCATCAGAGTTGTAGGACCTTTTTTTCTGTCGAAACGTGCATAGGATTACTACTTAAATTATCATTGCAATAGAGGAATAAGTTCATCCATACAGCATGAAGGTGTGCAAACAGGCGATTTAAAGTACCTTCTCTTCAACATATCATCCACACCTTGAAGTTGTCTTCATGGCACTAAGTTGGCGTCGCCTCACTCTCAAACTCTGCACTTTCTGTCTCCCAGGGCGACGGCAGGTAATCCCGACGCCAAGGAGGGAGCGCGGGGTTTTGGGGTGGCCATCCGGGTACTGGAGCCTCCCCTGCCCTCTTCCTGGTGGAAGGCAACCAATCACCCATCTCCTTCCACCCCTGGGTTGACTCTGGATTGGCCCTGGAGCAACAGCAGAAGAGCCGTACTGATGTCTCTCTGATTGGAAAAGGGCGGGGTAAATCCCTGCCTTTTTCAAACTGCAGCTTCACCGGAAAGCCCCAGTGGCTGTGAATCTGTGGCTGCATCATCTAACTGATGCAGCGCAGATCCACAGCCACCATGGAGCTTTCCCCATGTATAGACAGCCCCGTTGTGTGTTTAAAAAGGAAGAGATCCTTTCACTGTTACAGAACCCTGTTTGTGAAAGTCCATCCCCTTAGAAGTGTAACTGGTGCTGGCCTTACAATCTTTTCAACACTAGGTTCAAACCTTTTTTGTTCACCTGGGAATTTTAAGTGGGTTAGTTTATCCTTTTATCCTTTAATGCCTTTTAAATTGGTTTTTTATTGCATTTTTTAGGATACTATGATCATTTTGGAGTATTTTTGTACAATGCCCTGATGACTTTGGACACCGTTTCATTTAATAATAATAATAATAATAATAATAATAATGGTGGTGGAGCTTACCAAAGACTGCAATGTCCACATTGATGTAAGCCACACTGCGCTCTTGTAGTTTGCTGTAAAATTCCTATGTGGAAGAGAAAGAGAATTCTCAAAGTTTTCTTAAGGACATTAATACTAGAACTGGCCCTTTTATTATCCCTTTTGATTCTTATCTTCCCTTGTTTCGGTCAGCATCCAGTCAGCATCATCTCAAGTTCTACAAATTGTGGGAAAGTCTGACTGCAGCAAGGTTGCCTTATATAGAGAAAGCGTGGTAACGCAGCATTTAGTATTAGAGGGAATAAATGCAGGCTAGAGCCAGTTCACAAGAAGTTCAAATTAACTTATTTCTTAGTAATTTTACATGCAAGGCTATCTAACACTGTTTAACTACAAGCACCCCCTAACGCTGGGTACATGAGTGCAAGTAAGCGAAGGCATGAGATATGGTTATTTGCTTCCTTTCCAGAAAGAGCAAATGGAGCTTATTGCAGAAGCAGGAGAGGGGAAAGGAAGAGGGAGCAGGAAAAAGGAAATGATTGAGCTACAGGATGATGTGGGGCATGAACAAGACAAACGGCTGTCGATGCAACACATTCCTTATTGCCCCCTAGTGTCTGGAAGCATGTGGGGTTGTTTATTATCCAAGGGTGTTGAAGCTCAGGCCTATGGGCTAAATCCTGCCCACTTGGGATCTGCCGTGGTTCCAAGCCCTCCTGCTGGAGTGCGAGACAATAAAGAGGTCTGCCAAATAATCCTCAAAGCTTTATTCAGTAAATAAAGCCTCCTTGCACCTCAAGAGAGTTGAAACATAGGGACCTAACTCCAGGCTAACACTTGGCTAAACTAAACGAGACAATTGTTCTTCTAACAAAGGCGGTGGTCATTTCCCTAAGACCCTTTCACTTCAAGGATGGTTTCTTTGAAGAAGCCTTTGGCGATAGGCTAGCGGAGCTCACTGCCTCTCACCTGCCTTTAGCTCTGCCCGTTTGAACCTACAGCGGACTCTGGGATCGGTCAGCTCTGAAGTCCCCTCCTCCTCAGAGGATTCTTGTGTTCCCACAGACTGTGTGTCATTCATGTTCTCACTGATGAGGTCTTGTGAAGATTCATCCCTGGTGGGTGAAGAGCCTGGGAGAATCACCTCCTCTACCTCCTGTGTAAGGTGGGACGTTTCTAGTCCTGTTTCTTCAGCTTCAGAATCTGATTCTGATTGACAGCCTAAAACTCCTTCCCACACACCAAAGGGAACAGGCCGTGTCATGACAGGATCCCCATCCACATTTCTGCACTTCATTTGGGAGTTTCCTAGCTATAAATTAAAATATGCTGGCATATTGGCCCCTCCCTTTTTGTCTCAGGTCCCACCCCTTTTCAGTTGGCCCCACCCACTCCCTGGAGCTTCGCCAAAACGGAATCCAGACCCTCAGGCTAAAAGAAGTTCAACATCTCTGATTTAGATCCCTGAGAATTGGGATAAATCTCTCTCTCTCTCTCTCTCTCTCTCTCTCTCACACACACACACACACACACTCCTGGTTCTTTTACCTCTGTGTATTCTGTAGAACCGATGAGACCGAATTCCTCAGCACCCCAGCTGCCGAAAATAATGGACCTTCGTGGGCGCCACTTCCCTGAAGGGGGAAAAAAGCCCCACGCCAGATTTTTATCCCCTAACTACTTGAATGTTATCTGGAAACATTAGACAGGGCCATGTGTGTCTTGGATCATGTGCTTTGCTCTTGCAGAAGCTCTAATCCACTAAATTGCGGCAGGGAGGACAGAAGCAGGCCAGCTTTCCATGAGTTACAGGTTCTTAGCCCAGGATAACAACCCTGAGGAAACAACTGTTTTTCTTTCAGGGTTGTTAAGAGACAGGGCCTTCTCAGTGGTGCCCCCCCATTACGGAATTATCTCACCGACGAGGCCCGCCTGGTGCCAACGTTGTCATCTTTTCAGCATCAAGTTAAAATTGCTCTCCTCTCTCAGACATTTGGCAGCCTATGTTGAGTTTTAATTAGGTCCTAGGTCGTCTTTGGCTGATGGTTTAACAAATTGTTTTTAGACAGGAGTTTGCCTGCATTTATAAGTTTTTATGTAAATGCTTTTGTGTCCTGTGTGCAATGTGCTTTAATGGGTTTTAATTTCTGTGAACCACCCAGAGAGCTTCAGCTATGGGGCGGAATAGAAATATAATGAATGGATGAAATGTTGAACTTGACTGTGCGACCCAAGACCAGCTTTTCCCAATCCAATGCCCTTCAGAGATGATAGACTACAACTCCCATCCCGATGAAGAGAGTTGTAGTCTGCCCCTGCAGAGCACCAGATTGGAGAAGGTTGCCCTAGATAGTTAAGATCCTAGATATCCCTGGTCTGGTCTGAGTGTAGATCTTACAGCTACGTTCCTGAAACTCAGCAGGATGGGGTCTGTCCACTGACCACCTCCCCACCCACTCACCCACCCCATATACATAATCTTGAATTCTATGATGGAAGAAAGGTGGGGTGTCAATGTTGTTTGTTTTCCCCTTCCCTGCCAGAAAGAACACCTGTGAAAACCTTGAAATTTGAGAACAGGTGCATGAGTTTTGCTTTTTTCCTCCTCCCTCCACACTCCTTTTCCTTTTATGTCGTGTCTTTTAGATTTAAAACCTGAGAGCAGGGACTCTCTTCTTATTAATTTGTATAAACCACTCTGGGAGCCTTTTTTAGCAGAAGGACAGGCTAAACGCCATGTAAACAAGCAAATAAATAAATTTATCAAGGGTTTTTAGGACCCAGGGCGTAAAGAAAAATTCTACCCCATATCCCAAGCTCACCTTCCTTCACCATCTTGCCCAAAATCCGTGTGACCTCCAGCATTACAGCTGTCCCACTGCTGGGATCAATAGCTCCGTGGACCCAGCTGTCCCGGTGGTTACCATACAGGACGTACCGGTCTAGAGGAGGAAAGAGAAGACACTTCACCAATATGGAATTCAGGTGGGCGTCAGTGTTGGACTGTAGAGATCAGCCCATCAGAAGAGAGAAATGCCCTGCCTTCTGTATAGTTTATTGTACTCCATTAAACTTGCCATTCCTTTGCAGCCGCTTTAACCAGTCTTCCTTGTACCAAAATTCATGGAAGAAATAGCTCTCCCTAAAAACACGATGCATGGCAATACACTTTAGTGCTGTTCATTAAATTCCAGTGCATTTTGAAGGAAACAAAGGAAGTAGAAGAGATTAGTAGTACAATTGGTTTTGTTTTCTTTTAGTATCTAGCCCATCTCATCCCCTGGCCTTGGGGCAGGTAAAACCCACCTAGATAATATATTGCAAATCAGTGGAACCTGGTGTCTCTGATATTAGTGGGGCTTTAAACTCAATTCTGGGTTTTAGTCAGAACCAGCCAGAACTCTAAAGGAGCCATCCAAGGTGGTGAACCCTAGTACCAAAAATATATATAAAAAAAAATTAGGTTCAGCACTTTGGACAGCTCCATTAGAACCTCCCCAGTTGAAAATAAAATAGATTATCAAAAATGTATTACAATTCCTCAAACAAAAAAGCCTTACAGAACAAATGAGAAAAATATTTAGACTTGTGATGAGCTTTTAGAGGAAGGGAGCTTCCTGAGAAAAAAGATTTCCCACTCTTGCTTTAGGGGAAAGGAAATCCCTTCCCAAAACATGGGATTGTGACATTCCCAGAAATTTGGTGAAGCCATTAATCCTAGAATTACTAAATTTGTGATACCTTAAAGCAGATCTTACATTAGAATGGAGTTAAATAATGATATAGTGCATTTCAGTGCACTTCAGTGCTGTTCAGTCAACACTAGTGCAGAATTCATGAACTAAGCCACAGAAGGAACCAACCTAGCAACATGCAAACAAAGTAGTTATAATTCTGGAAGGGGTATAAATTATTATTTATTATTATTATTTATTACATTTATATACTGCCCCATAGCCGAAACTCTCCGGGCAGTTTACAAAAATTAAAAGATAGAACACTAAAAAGACAATATACAAAATTTAAAACCATAAACATAAAACAGCTGATATTTAAAACATTTTAAAACATTTTAATTGTTAAGTCTGGCCACAATGTCAATCAAACCTCAACTTGAGCTGTTAAAATGCCTGGGAGAAAAGAAAAGTTTTAACCAGCCGCCGAAAAGATAACAGTGTTGGCGCCAGGCAGGATGGATCTTTAAAAAGTACTCAAATTGAATGTTCAAACATGGATCTCTGGTTTGGGAAAGTGTGTGTGTGTGTGTGTGTGTGTCAGTCACTGCATGCTGCTGCTATTAAGACCCAAATAGCTGAAGTAAGTCTTAGACCTCCTCTAGACCAGGTTTTTATCCCGCACCTTTACCAGAGCTTCTGCTTCCGAATTCTTTGTAGGATTAAGATTGGCTCCTTTACATGTGCTGTTTTCAGGGATTTCCTTTCTTTGCAAGTTCTATATGTTTTGTGCTACAGCCACTAGATGGCACTGTGGTATAACCGCAGTATAGCAGAATTACAAAAATACATGAGCCATAGGAGTGCTACAAATCACCATTAAAATTGAACGCTGCACTTTCCCCATTCAGAAAAAAACCCGCACTAATAATAATAATAATAATAATAATATATTTATTTATCACCCGCCTCTCCCAACGGATCGAGGCGGGGAACAACACCAAACACAAAATACAAAAACTGATTAAAAGCAGATAAAACCAGTACATCATTAAAACACCAATAAAACACCAATAAAACACTTTAATATTCATCTGTGTAGGCCTGCCAGAAGAGATCAGTCTTTATAGATCTTTTAAATTCCTGAAGACTAGTAAGTTGGCGAATCTCTCCCGGCAGGTCATTCCACAATCTGGGAGCAGCAGAAGAGAAGGTCCTCTGGGTAACGGTTGTCAGTCTAGTTCTTGTTGACTGTAATAAATTCTTCCCAGAGGACCTGAGCGTGCGGGGCGGATTGTATGGGAGAAGGCGATCCCGTAGGTAACCTGGACCCAAACCATGTAGGGCTTTAAAGGTAATAACCAACACTTTGTACTTCGCCCGGAAACTGATTGGCAGCCAGTGAAGAGAATTTAAACTGGTGTAATGTGGTCACCCCTAGATGTACCGGTGACCAACCTGGCTGCCATATTTTGAACTAATTGAAGTTTCCGGACTACGCACAGAGGTAGCCCTATGTACAGCGCATTGCAGAAGTCGAGCCTCGAAGTTACCAGTGCGTGCACTACTGATTTTAGGTCTTCCAACTCTAGGAAGGGGCGCAGCTGGCGTATCAGCCGAAGCTGATAGTAGGCACTCCTGGCAGTCGCATCTATCTGAGCTGTCATTTGGAGCGACGGATCCAGGAGCACCCCCAAGCTGCGAACACAGTCTTTCAGGGGGAGTGTAACCCCATCCAGAACTGGTTGACACACCTCCAACCCCAGGTTGTGGCCCTTGACAGTAAGCACCTCCGTCTTGTCTGGATTCAGCTTCAGTTTGTTTTTCCTCATCCAGCCCATTACCGCCTCCAAGCATTCATTCAGAGGAGACACACTATCCGTAGCTGATGCTGTTGACGAAGGCATAGAGAAATATATTTGGGTGTCATCAGCGTATTGATAGCACCCCGTCCCATGCCTCCGGATGATCTCTCCCAGCGGTTTCATGTATATATTAAACAGCATTGGGGATAGGATGGCACCTTGTGGTACACCACATAGCTGCTCCTTCTTTGAAGAGCAACTATCCCCAAGCATCACCATCTGGAACCTGCCTGAGAGGTAGGACCGGAACCACTGAAGCACAGTGCCCCCGAGTCCCAATTCCCTCAGGCGTTCCAGAAGGATACCATGGTCGATGGTATCGAAAGCCGCTGAGAGGTCCAGGAGTACCAACAGGAACACACTCCCCCTGTCAATACTTAAGCGTAGATCATCCACTAAGGCGACCATAGCGGTCTCAACTCCATATCCTGCTCTGAAGCCAGTTTGAAATGGGTCTAGAAAATCTGTATCATCCAAAACTGCTTGCAGTTGGAAGGCAACCGCCCTCTCGATCACCTTGCCCAAAAATGGAAGATTTGATACTGGCCTATAGTTATTAAAGTCCAGGGGATCCAGGGAGGGCTTTTTTAGAAGTGGCCGTACTACCGCTTCTTTTAAACATGATGGAAAACTCCCCTCCCTGAGAGATGCATTAATAATATATTGTAATTGTGATCTAACTGCATCTCCTCCCTGGGCGACCAGCCAAGAAGGACAGGGATCGAGAGGGCAAGTCGTCCTCCTCACTCGACCAAGCAGCTTGTCCACGTCCTCGGTACTCACCAACTGAAACTGATCCAGTGTAATTCTACTCGCGGAGTTGCTGGACACTCCATTGTCAGCCTCTGCTATAACGACAGCATCTAAGTCGTCTCTTATCCGAGAGATTTTATCTGTGAAATGATTGTTAAAGGCATCACAGCGAACTACTGAAGGCTCTAACATCGGGTTCAGGGGGGAGGGTGCCCGAGTTAGACCCCTCACCACCCTGAACAGTTCTGCTGGACGCGAATTCGCAGACGCAATGCGTGCAGAGAAGTAAGTTTTCTTCGCTGCACGTATTGCCACCCCATAGGAACGAAGATGTTCTCTATGTCGTGTCTTATCGGATATAAGTCGAGTTTTCCGCCATCGGCGCTCCAGTCGTCGTCCTTTCCGCTTCAACTCCCTGAGATCTTCTGTATACCAGGGCGCCCGATTAGAAGCAGGTCGGAGAGGACGTTTGGGGGCGATGGCCAGAAAGCACAGGACAGGCCCTGGAGCTTGACAATGTTGTGCAAAGGACCCGCAAACTACCATGAGTGACCAATCACAACTGCACAATAAAAGCCTCATGTAAAGAAGCCATTAGCAATTAGCAATTTCTGTAACATTTTTGTTAGTGGGTGTTTTTTTTTTTTTGCTTTAAGATTAAAAGTTGAACTGCTACCCTACGCAAGTCAAGGCAGTGAATGAGGTGCCCCTGAACATGCTGGAGAATATTTTGCCTATTAGTGAATGAGTTAACTCTGTGTTTCTGGCAGAGTCAGAGCAAAGAGATCAGGAGAGCAATCAAACCTGCCATTCTTAACGATTTGGCACAAGTGAAGTCCTGGAGTGGATCCGACCAAGAAAGAGGGGACAGTAAAGATGGAAGGGGGCTACAGAACAGCTCACCAGGTTCAACGCTTCCTCGTATCAGGCCCATCACATTGGAAGATGCTTTGATCTGCCTCTGGTTATAAACGTTCACCTGGACATCGCTAGAAAGGAAAGGGCAGCAGGAGTAGTTAAACCAGAGGTGAGGAAGGGCCAAGGGCCAACTTCAGTTTCAAAAAGGTTCTTGGGGGCTGTATTCCAGTGATGGGCGAATGAACGAAATGTTTATTAAAGTCAATAGCCCATAAAAATCATAAATACAGGTTGTTACTACATACAAACTTTACACAATACTCATAACAGACCTCAGAACTCCAAGCAACCACCTCAGTGATGGGCGAGCCAAAGGGGCAAGGGGTGGGGCCAAAATACAAGGGCAGATTCTACACAAAATGGCCACCATGCTTTGGAATTCTGAATCCAAAGCTTGCACAGCCATACAAAATACCAAACTATTGGAGATTAAAACTTCTACTGCCCATAACTGAGAGGAGTGACATTTCAGTGTTTTAGGATGGGGGGAAAGGTCGCAAAAGCCTGCCAAATAAATTATTACAAAATAAAATCATGGTTTGGGGGATGTGTGATTGACTCTAGGTGATTCAGTCTCAATACCATAACTTTCTGCTTCCAGAGGTAGGACAGAATAAAGGACTTCCATTTAGATATACCTGATATTAGAGAATGAGCCATCTTGCTGGAATCCTGGTCCAAGATGGTAGACACACCCCAATGAACCTTGCCAAGTGTCCGCTGCTATAGGGCCAATCAGGTTACTGCAAGTACAAGACAACGTTTAAGAGCTGTCCTTTGCCATACTAGCCTGCCTAACCCTTAAACTCGTATTTGTTTAGGCGAGTCAGGGGGATGAGATGTGGAGTTTATTATTTTCCTAATTCTTTTACAGCATTCTCAGTAACCGATACTGTTTTGTTGGGGGGGGGGGGGTTCCTCTAAATGAGCGATTTATTGCATGCTCATGATTGGCCCCTCACTGACGTTTTCTGGTCGATTTCATGACATTGTCAACAACCAGGGCATCTCCCACAGAATCCTCTAGAAATCCCAGGATACAAAGAACCCTTTTTAAAGTGGTAATAGTTGGAAAACAGCAGGATCTTCCACCACTAGATGGCACTGTCTCAATAGAACTCAATGGAACTGAATGGAGGGAAGTATTCAATTGTCACCCTTCTCCTCCTGTATAATTCAGCCCATAACAATCACACCAAAGAACCAGGAAGCAGAAAAGCCCCGGGTAAAGAACAAAACTTTCCTTAATGTAGCGATGCTTTAGGATTGCCGACAAATAATATGTTGTTGGATTAGCTGAGTTTTTTGTACTGTTCTATTGAATATTAGATAGGCCCTGTCTTGACAATGGTGTGATGGCGGCAGCGTGGTAGTGCGAGGCCACGAGTTTCCTCACTGGTGCTCCTTCCGCTCATCTGCACAGGCAGGAGCACCAATGCAGGGTTTACAGGAAGGAGACGACGCCGCTGCACCCATCAGCCCAAGCCCGTGGCCCTTATTCAAGGTGTTCTTTGGTGTGTGTTTTTGCATGGGTGCTGGGGGGGGGCAGCCTTTTGAGGTTTGTTTTTAAATTATTTTTCAATCTGTAAATGCGAAACTTCGCATTTACAGATAAACATATTAAAAAACACACAACAGTGGATGGAGGAACAGGGCTCCAGTTCTCAACTTCCACCCCATTTCATAGAATCATAGAATCATAGAATAGTAGAGTTGGAAGGGGCCTATAAGCCATCGGGTCCAACCTCCTGCTCAATGCAGGAATCTACCCCAAAACATCTCTTACAGATGGTTGTCCAGCTACCTCTTGAATGTCTGTAGTGTGTGAGAGCCCACGACCTCCCTAGGTCATTTGGTTCAATTGTCATACTGCTCTAACAATCAGGAAGTTTTCCCTGATGTCCAGCTGGAATCTGGCTTCCTGTAACTTGAGCCCATTATTCTGTGTCCTGCATTCTGGGTTGCTCGAGAAGAGATCTTGGCCCTCCTCTGTGTGACAACCTTTCAAGTATTTGAAGAGTGCTATCATGTCTCCCCTCAATCTTTTATTCTCCAGGCTAAACATGCCCAGTTCTTTCAATCTCTCCTCATAGGGCTTTGCTTCCAGACTGCTGATCATCCTTTTTGCCCTCCTCTGAACACGCTCCAGCTTGTCTGCATCCTTCTTGAAGTGTGGTGCCCAGAACTGGAGGCAATACTCAAGATGAGGCCTAACCAGTGCTGAATAGAGGGAAACCAGTACCACACGTGATTTGGGAGCTATACTTCTATTAATGCAGCCCAAAATAGCATTTGCTGTTTTTGCAGCCACATCTCACTGTTGGCTCATATTCAGCTTGTGGTCTACAACAATTCCAAGATGGTGCGCAGAGGTGGTTCAGCGAATGTTTTGCTCGCTGATCCATCCCCTTCCCTGCCCATCAGTTTATACTTGAAGTTGCGATTTTTGGGCCCAACGTGCATCACCTTACACTTGCTTACATTGAATGGCATCTGCCATTTGGATGCCCACTCTCCCAGCTTGGAGAGATCCCTTTGGAGCTCTTCGCAATCCCTTTGTGTTTTAACAACCTTAAATAATTTGGTGTCATTGGCAGACTTGGCCACTTCACTGCTCACTCCTAATTCCAGATCATTAATAAACAAGTTGAAAAGAATTGGTCCCAATACCGATCCCTGTGGGACCCCACTATTTATCTCCCCCGACTGGGAGAATTTACCATTTATTCCTACTCTCTGCTTTCTGTTCTTTAACCAGTTACTGATCCATAAGAGGGCCTCTCCTCTTATTCAATGACTGCTAAGTTTGTTCAGGAGTCTTTGGTGAGGGACTTTATCAAAAACCTTTTGGAAATCCAAGAGGACAATGTCCACTGGATCACCCCTGTCTACATGTTTGTTAACACTCTCAAAGAATTCTAGAAGATTAGTAAGACAGGACTTGCTTTTGTGGAAGCCATGTTGATTCTTCTTCAGCAGGACATGCCCTTCTAAATGCTTACTAATTTTGTCTTTAATAATGCTTTCAATCGATTTACCTGGGACGGATGTCAAGCTAACGGGCCTGTAATTTACTGGACCCCCCCCCCGGATCCCTTTTTAAAAATTGGTGTTACATTGGCCATCTGGTACAGAGACTGAGTTTAGGGATATGTTGCATATTTTTGTTAGAAGGTCCACAATTTCATATTTGAGTTCTTTGAGAACTCTATGATGGATAGTGATACCATCTGGGCTAGGTGATTTATTTGCTTTCAATTTGTCAATAAGGTTGAGAACTTCATCTTTTGTCACCACTATTTGCCTCAGTTCCTCTGACTCCATTCCTGAAAACATCAGTTCAGGCACAGGCACCTGTCCTGTATCTTCTGCAGTGAACACCGATGCAAAGAATTCATTCAGCTCTCTGCAATTTCCCTGTCCTCCTTCAGTACTCCCTTAACTCTATTGCCATTCAACGGTCTCCCTAACTGGTTTCCTGCTTCTGATATATTTAAAGAATTCTTTATTGTTGGCCTTGATATTATTAGAGATCTGCTCTTCAAAATGCTTTTTTTGCATCTCTTGTTTTCTGCTTGCATTGCCTTTGTGCAAGCTTGTGCTCCCTTTTATTTTCCTCACTTGGGCAAGACTTCCATTTTTTGAAGGAAGCCCTCTTTTCTACAATAGCTTCTTTGAAACTGCTTGTTGACCATGCTGGTGACCTCTTGGACTTAGTGCTATATTGGTGGAATACATTTTAGTTGAGCTTCTATTATTGTCCTTTTGAGTAAGCTCCATGCATTTTGCAAGGATTTAACCCTCTTGATTCCCCCTTTCAACTCTCTTTTCACCAGGCCCCTCATTTTAGAGAAGTTTCCTCTTTTGAAGTCAATTGTGACTGTGTTGGACTTCCTGGGCAGTTTCCCATACAAATATAATGACAAATGAAAAAAAAGATTAACAAGTAATAAGAATTAATTTATAGGTCTCCAGTGTAATAGGCTAGCTGACTATTCTGCCATTGAACTATGCAATATATGGGAGAGAGGCCATCCTATTTCTAATGGCAACTGATAGTTATAATTTACATATTTTTCTGCTGCATTTGAGAAAATTTGCTTTAAAATTTGCAGATGTTGCTTTAATTTGTACGACCAACGTCCTTACATTGTACTTGGTATTCATATTGTAATGTCATTATTTATAATTAATATATTTATTTATATATCTGATTTCCCCCCCCCCCCCGGTTTTGCTTTATGCAAGTGTGTGTGTATAGTATATGTGTTTTAATTCTTGTTTCAGGGCTTTTACAAAAGAAATAAAGTGCGCTGAAATTGATATTAACACTTAACATCATTTCTCTAAAGACTGGCCAACAAGGTTTAAAATTCGTGGTGCTACCCTCCCCATTTCTGTCTTTCCCTCAAATTTAATTTTGAGATTGGAATTTTGAAATTTGAAAACTTTGGGCTTTTTTTTCTTTTCTTTTTTTAGCCATTTCTCAGACCTCTGTGGAATTTTATTTTACACTCTGGGGGAAAAAGAATAGCTTCTATCTAAGTCAGAGATTAGTTTTCCTGTTCTCACACACATCATTTGAAGAGAAACTGGGTGCTATTGCACTGTGTCCTGCTCGTGGGTCCCTGGTCGACAGCTGCCTGGCCACTGTGTGAACAGAGTGCTGGACAAGATGGACCCTCGGTTTGATCCGGCATCAGTAGGGTGACCAACGGTCAGGATTTCCCCGGAGTTGTCCTGGTTTTTGTTCCATCCTGGGTGTCAGGGGGGATTTTCTGTCATTTTCTACAATGTCCTGGAAAGAGACACTTTCCCCTTGAAGGCCGCCATTAGCATGGTGGGAGGGAATTATGTGCTTTCTGGAGGTGGGTCATTTCCCTCCCGCTGCTCCAATGGGGGCCTTAAAGGGGAAAGTGTGTCTTTCCTGGACATTATAGAAAAGGCCCCAATTGGAGCAGTGGGGGGCAGGAATGACACACATTCCCCTCCTCCACTCCAGGGCCTTTAAGGTGGCAAGGGGGGGATGGTGCACTTCCCAGAGGCCCTGGAAAGCCGCTTTCCCCCATTGTGTCCTCTTTTTTGGTTTGCCAAATATGGTCACCCTAGGCATCAGGGCTCTTCTGATGTTCTTAAATAGGCTGACCATATGAAAAGGAGGACAGGGCTCATATAACTTTAACTGTTGTAGAAAAAAGGGAATTTCAGCCAGTGTCATTTGTATGCAATTACTTCCTGGTGAAATTCCCTCTTCATCACAACAGTTAAAGGTGCAGGCACTATACTAGAGTGACCATATACAAAAGAAGGCAGGGCCCCTGCAACTTTAACTGTTGTGATGAAGAGGGAATTGCACCAGGAACTAATTGCATACAAATGACACTGGCTGAAATTCCCTTTTCTCTACAACTGTTAAAGTTATATGAGCCCTGTCCTCCTTTTCATATGGTCAGCCTATCTTAAATCCTCTTTTAGACATCAAAGAACGTTACTCACCAGACTAGCACCTTGGCATCCTCAAAGCCAATGGGTTGGATGGGGATCGGAGGAATTCCTATGATCTCGTCCTCTGGAATCCGATAAGTGAAATCTGCAATTGGAGAGAGGTCGAAGGAGGGCTTCTATAAGATGGTGCTAGAATTCCACCCTGCACTAGATCTTGATCCAATGACCTGTGCCTCTTGTTGTATTGATACAATCTCTTCCCAGTTACAGAAGCATCTTGGAGAACTCCTTTAGAGTTCTGACTGAAACCAAGAGCAGATTCACTGCTCCACAGACATCAGAGCTGCCAGCCTCCACTGGATTTGGGGCACTGCACCCCAGCCCAGATCTCACCTTTGGCCGGATAATAAGGTGTCAGCAGATCTCCAAAATGATCATTGTAAGAACCTCTCTCCACGCCTGAAGAAGGCATGTACCACGAATGGGGGTAGGTATCCTCTGCCGAAGCCTTGCCGTCATTTATGTCCGCTGGGTCAGTGTACACCACCACTCCAATTACGCCAAACTGGGCCCCATTGACAGCCTGCCAGGAGAGGAGACAGGTGTGCAAATGTTTGTGTGTTGGGCATCCAAGCTGCCATTTTTCTTTAATTGTTTTCTTTTAATGTTCATTATTATAAAATAATTCAACATAAAAATGTAAGCATCACAAAGCAGGAAATAACATTTCTATTATGACCCACATACAGCAAAACAGATAGTTGAGATTGTAGGATTCAAACCCCCTCCGTAGGGTCCATAGATCTAGCTTTAGCTAGGAAATACGGAGGGAGTTTTTTCAAATAGTTACATGGGATTGAGAAAGTTTCAAGCTCCCCCTCCAAGCACAAGTTGACAAAAGTGATCCAGGGTGCCCACATGTCAACTATACTATTGCACATGGCCCTGGGCTCTTTGGTTAACTTTCCTAATCAAGCTGTGTTCCAAAGTGTCTTTCCCCAGCTTTTGATTCCTGTAGGCTTCCATTCTGGTGCAATTTCCATTCTTGCTGCTTTCCAGAAAAATGTTAGCTAGGCAGAATAGTGCAAATGCACAAGAAGAAATTGCACTTTCTTTCGCTTTCAAAATTAAATGCTGCGTTTTCTCTGCTCTTATAAAAAAAAACTCACCAAAAGAGATGCCTAGAGACAGAAATGAAACTGGAGGCTCACGACATCATGTAAAGAACCCTTTAGCAACTGTTAGTAGAAAGTGGCAGCACACAATAAATGTCTCATGCTGAAAGCCTAAACCTTAGGTATTTCAAACTTTTAGTTGGAAAAAACCCAATCAGTGGATGGGGGAAGGAGGGCTGACCATTTGGATAACCCAAGAAGGACCGGTTGGGTTGGAGGGTTGAAGTCCCCCCCCCCCATGCCACCTGCACCCAGCCTGAAGTTCTGCATCCCTAATCTACATGATCTAGTAAGCTAATACTTTAGTTCGTTGTCTCAAAAATTTGTCACAAACTGTTACAGTTTAGGGTGCTGCTGTTTTTTAAGTGTCCCACAGAATCTAATTGTGACAAGAGCAAAACACGAAAGTAGGCCAGGCTTACCTTGGCCGCTCGGCCAGCCCCTCCGAATCGAGTTATGGCTATTGTGCCATTGAGAACAATACTCTGGTTTATCAGGTATTGATAGTCGCTTATTTTGCCTTGGTTAGCATAAACCAGTTTTCCCTGGAAGGATGAAAAAGAAGAGCATTGACATAAGAATGCAGAGTGAGCGCCATGGAGCAGGGATCCTGTGGTCATATAAGAATGAAAAATAAGATGGTTCGCTGTAAACACAATTCATGGAGAAAAATCAATTCTAAAGTTTGAGGTTTAACTTAACTAACAGAGACTTTTAAATGTTATTTTCTTAAATTGAACAGCTGGAGACTTCTTTTCTGAGCAATAACTAAACTTTGACTGGGGTACTTTAACCGTAGGTGTCTCTTAACCCCTTCATGATTTGAACTGAAGGTGTCTCTTAATCCCTTCATGATTGTTTACAGGCATTATGTTACTGGCATATCATTGTCGTTTGGCCTGCTCCTGTGTTTATAAAGGTTTACGGAGGCTGTTCATATTTCATTTTGTTCCAATTTGCAATTAATTATGTTTGCTTAATTATACTTGACATGTTTATATTGATAATAAATATATTGACAAAGTATATGACATGTTTATATTGATAATAAATATATTGATAATAAAACTTTAAAGTACATTTTTATAGAAGATAGCCTAAGTCTTTAAAATAAACCTGCATAGACTTCAATAAAGTCCTGACTTTGAGTTATAATGAAAACCGTTGCTATTCGTGGAATCTGCATGTCAAGAGCTTTCCAACGAGGTGTGTTTCCACACCTTGGAGAGCTTCTCTTGAGTTCTGACTGGTTGTGATGGGACAGTTGGTGAGGGACTGATCTCTCTCTCTCTCTCTCTCTCCCTCTCCCTCTCCCTCTCCCTCTCCCTCTCCCTCTCCCATACACACACGTAATCTTTCCACAGCTGGCAGTGCAACAACACCATGAGGGCCATAAATGCGCTGCCTGTGTGTTGCTGACCCTGCAACTCCAGGATTCTGCCCTGGGCCCATGAAGGGGGCAAATTCCAAGCAGAGATAAGATAAGACAACAAGAGATTCGAATCAAGGACAAAGGCCACACACGGAGAGGCCCTTCCTCACTTTGTACCTTGGGGCTCCCCCGGGGTGCGTACGCTGCATAGGGCTTCACCACGTCCTCGTCGGCCTGTTCCGGGGTGAGGTGTTCCTCCATCTCCTGGGAGACAAAGACCTCGGTGCCATTTTGCAACACTGGCACAAGAGGCAAAGCAGGTCCGGTCAAAACATTCATGGCACCCGTCCCCATCCTGGCCTCTCCCTCTCCCCTGACGCTTTTCCCTTCCTGCCTTCCAAACCCTTCATCCTGAACTTCCTTATTTTGCTCGACAAAGTTGGTTTCTGATTCCCCCCACCTAAAAAAAAAAACCCACATGCATACATACACTTTTGAATCTCGCCTGCCGAATTTCGAGATATCCTGGCTAGTTTTACACTTGGTGCTGGCTCCATGTTTTAAGGGCCCTCGCACAAGATCCCACCAATGCCCTCCCATCAGTGAGTCTACCTTCTCACCAGCAGCTGCTCCTCTTTCTCATCCTGTAGGGTGACCATATGGAAAGGAGGACCAGGCTGCTGTATCTTTAACAGTTGCCTAGAAAAGGGGATTTCAGCAGGTGTCCTTGGTTTGCATGCAGCACCTGGTGAAATTCCCTCTTCATCACAACAGTTCAAGTTGCAGGAGCCCTGCCCTCTTTAGCTAGAGTGACCAGGTACAAAAGAGGGCAGGGCTCCTGCAGCTTGAACTGTTGTAACTGTTTGGTTGTAAGCTGCCTTGGGAGGGCTTCTGCCCTGAAAGGCGGCTAAGAAATGTTTTAAATACATAAATAAATTGAAATGTTGCTGATTCTCAGCTGCTTGAGAGCTTGCGACTCCATTCCGACAACACGGTGGGTAAGCATTTTGAGCTAAACCTTATGGCTTAGCATGTCATGTGAACCATGACTTAGCGTGTTGTGTGAACCATTCCTAACCATGATGGCTACATAACCTCAGCTTAAACATTAACCATTGGCTGCAAAAGGCATAACCATGGCTTAGTGTGTTGTCTGAACAGGTCCTGTGAAACTTGCCAGAGGAGCTAAGCAGCAGAGGGCAAAATTCAAATTTGCAAACAAAATGGGACAATGTTCAAACCTATTCTTCAGTCTTGTTGGCAGTATGACACCTGTTAAACACCTTTACCTTTTGCAGAGGCTTGGCAGGACAATATTATATGAGCTACCATGCAAGGGGTGGGAAACCTCATTCAGCCCGATGGGTGAATTTCATTTGGAAGAAGCATTCCAATAGTGGAAGGGATGCTTTGAGGTGGATGCCTGCATTGAGCAGGGGGTTGGACTCGATGGCCTTATAGGCCCCTTCCAACTCTTCTCTTCTAAGATTCTATAATTCTATGAAAGGCAAAAGAGATTGAACCAAAAACGCCAGTAGCTTGACCCTCTTCCTGCCAGCAACTAACGTAAGAGGTGCATTTCAACCTTTGCAAATGAGGGGGGCGGAACTGCACAAAAGACAAGAAATTGCTTACATGGAGGGCAAACCCATCACAGTTTCTTGCTTTCTATGTAAAATGCCTTGAGGTCAAGCACTATGCAAATCTAACCAATATTGGGAGTCTTTAGATTAACAGGAAATCGCCTTCACTTACCGGCGCTTTGCTTCCTGCTTCTCTTCCGCAATTGTAACTAGCTGAATTACACAGGAGGAGAAGGGCAACCACCTGGCCTGTAATTGAAAACTTCCCTGCTCATATACTTGAACAGGACAGCACCCTCTAGTGGGTATTTTGTTGTGCAACTTCTGCTGCACATGGCAAGTCATCCCGAGATATTTCAGAAGAATCTATATATCCACGTGTTGGGTTTTTGTTTTTGTTTTAAATGGAATAACTGGCAGAAGGAGCAGGAGATGTGCAGGAGGCTGACGACATCGTCAAAATGACTCGCACACTTCCGTCAGTGGTCAGTTACGAGTGTTCTATAAATCGCTCATTTAGAAAAGCTTATTATCTCTCTGCCTTTCCTTGCTTTACTGTTATCCTTGATTTATAACAAAGTCAGCAACTTCAAAACCTAGAACCCCATTGGGTCATCCCATGAAGCTGATTGGTGGGAGATCCAGGACAGGTAAAAGGAAAGACTTCTTCACAGAGTGCTGAGGTGGCCTATGGAATTCACTACCACAAGATGTGGTGATGGCCACCAATTTGGATGGCTTTAATAGGGGAGGAATAAATTCCTGGAGGAGCAGGCTATCAAAGGCTACTAGTCCTGATGGCAGTTCCTGGGGAAGATGGGTGGGAGGGTGCTGTTGCACTCATGTCCTGCTTGTGGGTTTCCCATCCACAGCTGGTTGGCCACTGTGTGAACAGAGTGCTGGACTAGATGGACCCTTGATCTGATCCAGCATCAGGGCTCGTCTTATGTTCTTAGGTTGCTAGTTTTTTTAAAAAAAAAAGGTTGGTGGGTAAAGCCTCCCTCTTTACCACAAAGCCCCCTTCCCCATACTCACCCACAGCCACGCTGTTTGGTTTCCTTGGGTCAGGGAATGAGAGGAAGACATCATATCGGACCTCCGTGGCATTATCCAGACCAAAAGCAGGGTCTTGCCAGCGATTCAACATCAGCTTCACCAGATCTTCGTCCCCTGTTGTGGTAGCCATGTGGGGCTTAGAAGACAAGTTCCTAACGTGAGAGGAACAGGTTTGGGGAGAGAGGATGCCATCGGATTTTGCTGCGCAGAGGCACATTATGATAAAGGATTCATCATCCCCTCAAAATGAACTTCGTTTAAAAAAAAAAAATTAGACATCCTTTCCCATTTAAAGTTATTTGTTTAATTCCTTACTGCACACGTTCACACATTACAGTCCCAGGGTAGGCATAAGGCAGGGGGATACCCTCCAGATATTTTGGATGGCAATCCCAATCAGCCCCAGCCAGCATAGCCAATGGTGAGGGATGATGAGAGTTGTAGGCCGAACCGTCTGGAGGATTTGAAGTTGCTCACCCTGACATAAGGGCATAGGAATTTGCTTAAGAGACCATCCTGGAATCATAGAGTTGGACCTTGGAAGGACATTTATGTCTAAGTCCTTGCTCAACACAGGATCGTTCTGCAATCAGAATGGAAAGACAGCTGCCTGACAAAAGGCAGCCCAGCCTCTGCTTAAATACCTCCAGAAAAGTGAGAATCCATCACCTCCCCAAGAAGTCTGTTCCACTGATGAACAGCTCATCCTTTTAGGAACTTCCTCCTAATCTTGATCCAAAATCAGCTTCCCTGCCATATAGACCAACGAACAGCAACTTTGCTCCATCTTCTTCAGCCTTCCAGATATTTGAAGACTGCTACAATGCATGTCTCCCTTCCACCTTCTCTTCTCAAGGCTAAACACACCAAGTTCTTTGAAATGTTCCTACGGGACTTGATTTCTGGACCTATTGCTATCCTGGTTGCCCTCCTCAGGATGCTCTCCAGTTTGACAGTGTCCTTCTGGTGCACAGAACTAGACCTCATCCTCAAGATGTAGTCCACCCTGCGCCAGGATAACATTCTGATTCTAACGGTGACCTGTCGCTCTGGATGTGGGTGTCAGGATCAGGCCTGTTCTCCCAAATGTGGAGGAAGAAGGAGAAGAAGGACCAGAAGTATGCCAGCCAGGACAGGAGGTGGTGGAGAAGATTCTCCAAGACTCTTCAGGAGTCAAGGATGAATTCTCCCAGGAGCTTATCAGATAGGATGCCAAAGGCTCAGAGACCATCCTCCTCCTGCCCCAGGGAACTCAGCCTTTGTCGGGGGGAGAAGGGACATTGGAGTTGACAGATCTCAGAGACTACCACAGAGTCATGTGAGCAGAGTCGATAGGAGGTAAGAGGTGGTCCATTAGGATAGGGATGCATAAGAGGCTTCTCCTGAAAGACCCTCCCTGAAGTAGAGAGCCTGAAGGCATAGTGGGGGAAATATCCAGTTCAACTGCCTTACTTTGTCAGGCTAATTAAGCTCCTAGCAGTCACACTCCCATCAGGTGTGAAGAAGTGTCTGTTTCCTAGCATATGATATTCAGAAATAGACCATCTTTGAAATGGTCTACTTCAGAGATGGTCCACCTCTAGGAACCAGTGCTGCCCCTATCATTAGGCAAAATGAAACAGTTGCCTCAGCTAGCAGATGCTGAGAGGTTGGCGCAAAGTGTTGGAGGAGAGAACTGCATTCAATTCAGGTAGTGTGGCTGACAGCTGAAGATTCATCTACCTTTTTGAATTTATCTCACTTCTTTAAAAAAAAATCCATCTAAGCTAGTGGCTGACATTGCACCCTGTGGCTGACATATTTTGTGACTACATCGTTAATGATATGTTGTATGAAGGACATCCTTTTGTCTGCATCGTTTGAACTAATCAATTTTGCTGGGTAGCTCTGAGTTCACGTATTTATGAAAGAGGGTGAAGAACTTGATTCCAGGAGACATTCTCAAGGTGGATGGTGCAAAAGCCTTGCTGAAGAAAGCTAAGAAGGCCTGGGCGAGGGTTGGTGGAGAAATATGTTCAGTTTGCACTTCAATGCAAATTCACCTAATTTTGCATTTTTGAACCAACATGCGAACCGAAACCCAGTTATGCTTTGAAATTCGCATTTCTCCAAATTTTGCCACGGAGTTCTCCGATTGAAAAATGCATACCAAAAATGCATTTGTTAGAAAATGTGCTGCATCAGGGAAATTGCTTTAAAAAATGAGTAGATTAGGCAAAATGCATAAAAATAGATGACTTAAGAGAAATATGCCAAAAAAAAAAAAATGCTTGCAAATTTTCATCCAAACTTTTTTTTAGAATGCTCAAAGCTCAAGACAAAACAAATTTAAGACTGGAGCAATTTGCAAAAGTCAAGATGAACCAGAGGCCTCCTCCACACGGGGCGTTTAATGAGCCTTGAAGGCTCATTATAAATTTTACCTACACACGAGCGGAGCGCAAAACGGGCGTACAGGCGCGTTATCTCCCCGATAATGCGCATTTTCGAACGCGCGTTAAATAGCGACTTTTATTTTGCTCCGGCCGTTAAAGCGCATTTTCGCTGTGTGAACAAGCGATTATGCGCATTAACTACCTGGAAAGCGCTTTTTGGGCATCTTTTAATGCGCTTCGCCGCTTCCCGCCGCCTCCCGTGCAGAGGGATTGTGAGTAAATGCGCCTCCGTGATAATGCGCATAATCGCGGAACCAGGCGCAAAGGCGCATTCTTGTGGAGGGGGCCTAAGTTATATTTGAAAAAATGGGAAACAGGAAAACCAAAATTGATAGATTCAATCCCTAATCTGTCCCTGGTCAGTGCCAGAATGGGAGAGTATGGTGTAGTGGTTAGAATGTTTGACTGGAACTCAGGAGACTTGAGTTCAAGTTCCCACCCAGCCATGAAGCTCACTGGGTGACTTTGGGCCACTCACTGACTCTCAGCCTAACCTACCTCACAGGGTTGTTGTAAGGAAAAAATAGGGTGTGGGGCAAGGATCATGTACACCACCATGAGCTTGTTGGAGGAAATAAATGTAACAAATAAGTGAATAAAAATGAAAATATATACTGCTATCTTGGGCTTGATGGAAGGGAGCCAAGATACAGCTGTAATAAATTACCCCTCCACATTCCCCCTGCACATACCACTCATAATTTTATCATTCTCTATCCAGCACCCACCAAGTTATCTTTTTCAATTAAAAGAAGCTGCAAACCCATTAGCTTTTCCATCCTTTGAATGCCCAGAATATTCGGACTGGTACTGATTTAAACCCAGAGTGGATTCACTGCCACACTGACATCAGAGCCACAGGCTTCCATCGATTCGGAGTTGCCCCTTCCTCTCCCCACCCCTTACTTGAGGTTCTCTTGAATGCGTCCGGCTTCCACCTGGTTCATGAAATCTTCGAGCAGAGCAGGGTCCAGGTCTCTGGAGAGGCTGCGAACCCAGCCAGACTCTTCTGGGTTTTTGGGAATGGCATAGTGGCCCAGCAAGATCCCAGCGGTCAGCAGGGCAGCTGCTGCAAGGACTCCCCCGAGGGTGTACTTCCAATTCACTCTGCACCCTGCCATGTCTGCCTGTGCCCAGGAAGGAAGACGGCCAGTCGCGGCAACAAAGATGATGCCAACCTTGTGGGCCCTTTTCTGCTTTTTCCTGACACCGTGGCCAATTGTTTGGTGGATCTTTATTTCTGTTGCCTGGCTGGTGACGGGGTATGGGGCTGATAAGATAATTCCTCCATCCCGAGATGCCCTTTGAACAGGTGAGATGGGCTGATAAACACAATCGGTATCATTCGCCAAGCCTGCAAGTGAGCAGGTGGGGAGAGAAGTCCTCATAGCAACAGGGCACAGGAAGCCAGGTGTGGGTGGACCTCCCTGCCCTTACCCCTTATCTCTTACCTCACCTCTTCCTTCACAGCCAATTCCCCCATCTCCCCTGCTTTGTATACAGTGGAGTTGCGGAGGGGAAATGCAGGCAAATACAACTCCGGGACTTTTTTTTCAGAGCAAGAGCAATGATCGGCAGCCTTTCCTTTCTTTTGACAAAGATTCTGTTCTCTAGTTGGATCCAAAAGCCATTTTCTTGGAAGTAAGCTCCATGTCACTGGAGTTTATTTTCAAGTAATTGCATCACAGGGTGGACAGAAGGTAGGTCTTCAGGTGTTTGGGACATCAACTCCCAGAAGCCCCTGCCAGCATGGCCAATGGCCAGGAATGCTGGGAGCTGAAGTCCAAATCTGGAGATCTACATTCTGCCCACCACTGCCTCCCATGTTGAGACTTCATAGCATCTAGAAGAATGAAGGAGTATCAAGACCCATAGCACTTTGGTTCAGAAGTTCTAAAAGAACATATCTACATCCACAGAGTTAAACTGGTTTAACAAGCAGGCTTCTTTCCAGGTTCTATGAAGGAGAAGCAGAGGGGAAAACTGTAACTCGATAGAAGGGCACATGCTTTGCTCTCACAATGTCCCATGTTCAATTCTTGGCATCTCCAGGTAGAGTTGAAGATGTTCTCCCATCTGAAACCCTAGAGCTGGAGTGGGCAGAAAGTAGAGCTCTAGCTGTTTCGGACTTCAATTCCCAGCATTCCCGACCATTGGCCATGCTGGCAGGCGCTTCTGGGAGTTGATGTCCCAAACACCTGGAAACCTACCTTCTGTCCACCCCGCGATGCAATTACTTGAAAATAAACTCCAGTGACATGGAGCTTACTTCCAAGTAAATGTCCTTTGGATCAGGACGTTACATAAATTTTGGTGACCCAATAAGTACAGTTCTTGCTTCTAACGTATTTTTCATCAGGCTCATCGTTGTTTAGACAGTGCTTCTCATGCTTCTGGATGAAAAACAAAACTCCTTCTCTACAATGAAGCAGGTGTATGTAATGGAAAAGGGAAAGGGGAAAGGTGGCGAAACTGGCATTGCTAGGTTTGTGCATCTTCTGTGTCACCAATATTGACGCAGCTGGCATGTGTTGTGGCGCATACACAAACTTAGCAATGCCAACTCTCTAACTAGCTACTTTTGCTGGTCACTTTAGCCTTTCAAGTACAGCTCCATTAGAGAGCAGCAGGAGCCACATTATTATTGTATCTCTTTTTTGCTCGTGGCGGTTTTTCTAGGCGGGCATGACGGGCTTTGCCAAGTCATGCTGTCTTTTATTGATTCAGGAATTTCCTGACTACTGAGCATGTTTTAAGTATGACCGCTTTCTGGATGTTGGTGCGGATGTATTCTGGTAGGCCCAGTTTCTGTAGGTTTTCTGTATAGTTTTTTGATGTGATGCCGGTGACTGATGTGACTAATGGGATAATTGTGACCTTTTCCTGTTGCCATAGTTCTTTGACTTCCATAACCAGTGATGTATATTTGTCTCTCTTTTCTTCTTCCTTTTCAACAACATTTTTGTCATTCGGTATTGCTATGTCGATGAGGTATGTGTGTTTTGCTTTTTTGTCTGTGACCGTTATGTCAGGTCGGTTGCAAGGTATTGTCTTATTCATATGAATGTTCTGTCCCAGCATATTTTATGATCTGCATTTTCCAAGATTGTTTCGGGTGAGTATGTATATTATCATCATCATCAATATTTATATACCACACAATTATCTAACACAGATTCCAGAGCGGTGAACATAGGTATAAACAGTAAAAGAAATAAGATTAAAAAAGCAAATTAAAATTGTTCAATTTAAAAACAAGGGAACCACAAAAACAGTCACAAGCCAGTTGAGGAAGGCTTCTTGAAACAGAGTTGTTTTTAGGAGATGGCAGAAGCAGCCTAGTGTTGGTGCATGCCTGACCTCCACGGGCAGAGAGTTCCACACTAAAGAGTCTTCTCCTGGTGGATTCTCAGCAGGCCACAGTCCATGTGGAACCACCAGAAGCATGCCCTCCAATGCCCTCAGTGACCAGGCAGGTTGATGGGGGAGAAGGCGCTCTCTCAGGTATCCTGGACCCACGTTGTTTAGGGCTTTATACACTAGTACCCAAACCTTAAACCTGGCCTGGTAGCCAATAGGCAGCCAGTGCAATTCCCTCAGCAAAGGAGTTATAAGCTGAAATTAATTTTAATTCAGAAGCCTTCCAAGATTGCTTAAAATGGAAGAAAACGTGGCAACTCCCAAGCAAATCAGAATAGCGGTCGAGAGTAGAAGCAAGTTTAAGAATTACTGTATTATACAACTGAATTTATAGACAGCTCCAGAGGATCCTCAAAGAACAGTAGCAGCATATGGAACAAGGACAACCCTGACACTTGCAGACAACTGGAGAAGTGTCTGAAATGTGGTGGGAAAAACGTAACTTCTTGCCAATATGGATGTGGTGTTCCCGCCTCTTCCTAGTAAGAACCCCCTTCCTCTAAGACCTTTCTCACCCCAAGCAAGAATCACCTTTTCTCTCACACACTTAGTTTTGCTGCCATCAGGACCTTTAAGGCTCAGACCAAACCTTTTACTCTGTCCTCAAGCTGTGAGGATACACAGATTTTGTTCTATAATCATGTACTGTTCCATTTTTACTACCTCCCTCTTATGTAGCCAAGAGCAGAAGGTGTAGGGTTTTATAAACAAAGAAAGCTTTATTAATTACAACAATAAGTTGTTAAATAATTCACAGGTAACTCTTAATGGCTCTATCAATATAAGTTTTCTCATATACAGTAGTCAAAACCACTCTCTCAAACAATCACATCACAAATCACCACAGACCTTTCTCTCTCTCTCTCTCTCTCTCTCTTTGTTTTCAATCCTAAAATCCTATCCCTATCTAAACCCTATCTCTGATCTTAACAGTTTCCTCCCTGATCTCATCTTATTTCATCTCTCTTTCAAACACTATCTCTCCCCATCTCACACAGCACAGCACATAGTTTATATAGCACATTAATATCACCCCCTTCACTCACTCAGCCAATCATCACACATATGCAAATCCACCATTCTTCTGTCATGGTGGGAGAGAGATGTCACTCATCTCTCTCCCACCATAAAATAAAGAACAATACATAACCATAACCTTGGACTCATTATATACAGACGTGTAACGTCACACTTCCTTCCAGCACCCCTGTCCCTTTAACAAAAGCAGGAACCTGATCTTGCACCCAAGGTCAGGTTGCAGCTTCTGTGGGGAAATGTAGTCCTTTCATCATCTCAGATCACAGCCTTACTCCATCTCATGAGGATTAATGCTGAAAGAAAGGGTCCACCACCACATTGCCCTTCCCTGGGATGTGTAGAATGTCCATCTGGCACTCCTACAGCCTCCAGGACCATCTCTGCATCATGGTGTTGGCGTTTCTCTTGGTTTGCAGCCAGCTCAGCGCATGATGATCCACTTGCAAGGCGAATCTCCCTCCCCAAACACATGGCTGCGGCTTGTCCAGTGCCTATATCCCTCCTTTTGCTCCAATGAATAGTTCTTCTCATGGTCTGATAAGTTATGGCTGAGACAGGCAACAGGATGCTTTATGCCTCCTCTCTCATGCAGCAGCACCTCTTCTCAGGCCCTCATCAGATGCATCTGTAGCCACTAGGAGGCGCCACTCAAAATCAGGCACAGTCACAAACGGCTTCCTGCTTGGGGCTTGCTTCAGCTGGTTAAGGGCTCTTTCACAGGACAGAGTTCAATTAATCCAATTGGTTGGTTTTTTCTTGTCAGCTCATGCAAGTGCATAGCTAGGCCACCAAAGTTTGGGGTGAACCTCCGAAAGTAACTGGCCATCCCAAGGAACTTTCTAACCTGACACATGGTTTGGGGAGCTGGCCATGACTGAATTAACTCCACTTTACTCCATAGTGGGGTAATTGTTCCATTCCCTACCCAGTTGACTGTGGACCATGACATGGGGGAAGTGGGCCAAACTGACACTTGCTGGTTTTTATGGTCAGTCCTGCCTCCTGTAATGCCCCTAGTACACTTTGAAGATGGGTCAGATATTCTTTTAGGTTCTTGCTAAATATGGCCACATCATCAATGTAGCCACAGCATACTCCCACATTCTCCTCAGGACTTGATTCATTAACCTTTGGAAGGAAGCTGGAGAGCTCCTTAAACCTATGGGCAACGTGGTGAATTCATATAGTCCTTCACAAGTGATGAAGGCAGACTTGCGCCTTGCCCCTTCCTCCAGGTTCATCTGCCCGAACCCTTTCATAAATCTATAGTGGATATAATGGAAGCTGAACCTAAAAAATCCAATGTACTATCCATGTGGGGCATAGGATATGCATCTGGGACAATGATCTGGTTGACCTTTCTAAAGTCCACACAGAATCAGATGGTCCTGTCCTTTCCCCCCATCAGCATAGTAAGGGATGACCATGGACTACCGGATCACCCCAAGTCCAACATATCCTTACCTTCTCTCCAGATGTCAGCCAAGATCTTGCCATTCATCTATAAGGAGAAGCTCTTATTGGAGGATGATCCCCTGTATCCATTTTGTGGCTAGCCAGACTGGTCCTTCCTGGTTTGGGAACTCCTGCAACATCCGGGTGATCTCGATTTTGACATTCTCCGGGGTCCCTTCTGCCCACTCCAATTGCTGCAAACTGCACCCCTGTTGCTCTTTTGGACTGGGTATAAAATCTCAACATCCCCCTCTTCTGAGGATAAAGTGAGGTACGGGGCCCAAACCTCTCAAGGGTGGTAGGGTTTCAGCATGTTCACATGTACTTCCCTATTCTAATGCTCCTTGTCACTGGTTATCGCATAGGGTCACCTGGTCAATTCTAAGGACCTTCCCAGCTTCCGTGCAGTTCTTTTCCCATTCTAAAAGGTTGAAACGCCTCTCCTAAGGCTTTGTTACTGGCAGTGAGAGCATGGCTGACTGGGGATGCTGGGAGTTGTAGGAGTTTTTTTCTGTCTAAACAAGCATAGGATTGCACCCTAAAGCTACAATATGCTGGTATTATTATTATTATTATTATTATTATTATTATTATTCATTTTTGTCCCAGCCTACCACTGGAATGTGGCCTCCAAGAGCTTCTTTGAAACTGAATTTGGCCCTCAAGGGGTTCCCTGCCCCTGATTTCGAGGGGGAGGGAGCATGGGGAGGCTTGAGGGGGCTTCCTCCCCATGCTGAGAGCAGCCTTCCTGCCTCAGAGTGACGTAGAATCTTGCGCTGCATTACTGCCCTCTGGCCCCAATGCTGCCTGCTTGGCATCCCTTTGAAGAGATCCCACCAAAAGCTGAGAGCACGGATAGCTCTTCCCCTCCTGCAATTCCTCCCCAGGGTTTGGAAAGTCCTGGTAGTAACAGATTCTGTGCTGTTGACTGAGGATTCGGCCTGGCCCACTCCCCTCTTTGTATCCAAGGTGCCAGTGGTTTGCCCGCTGGCCAAACATGCGGGACTCTTTCTCCCAGTTCTTCTCTTGCTCAGAGCCTTTGTGGAGCAGGCTGTCCAGCATCTTTTGAGCCGATTCATAATCCAGGTGGGACGCCGATGTCTTCTCCACCAATCCAGGGCTCCAGGAGACCTCCCCATCATCTGAGCTCTCCGAACTGCTCAGCTCCGGCACCAGCTCCAGTTGCCCACTGGAGGGAGGAGGAGGGCGCACCATTTCAAAGACCACCGGCTCATGTACAGGCAAGGAAGGAAAACTGTTAGGCCCCGACGGGGCCACCAGGGCCTTTTGCCTCAAGTATAAGAAGCGTGGTGTTGGGAGTGGGCAAATTGGGGTGGTTTCCTCTCCACTGCATTCGCTCTCTGTCGAATTCACTTGATCGGTAGAGAATCTTGTTGACTTCTGCTCCCAAGGGGTGAAAGCCGTTGCCCGGGTGTAGCTCTTGCTGTGCCTCTTGGGTCCTTCTGCGGGTGTTGTCGGGACATTGTACTCCAGCCGTGGGGGTCGCTCCCTATTGGGCCCGGCAGTGTCAGACTCAGAGCTGCCTCCCAACTTGCTGGTTTCAGTGGCCGAGTCAGACTGGCTGGGGGTGGTTTGGGCATCCGAGGCGCCATCCATGAAAGCAGGGGGTGGTGCCACATCCAGGATGTGCAGAGAGCAGAAGCTGTCAGGGGACTCGGCCTTCTCGCTATGCTGGTGTTTGATGCCGGATTTGGAGAGCAGGCCGGAAATCTGCATGATGTCAAAAAAGTACGGCATAGTGGTTAGGGTGTTGGACTGGAACTAGGGAGGTTGGCAAAAGAGGGCAGGGCTCATGCAGCTTTAATAGCAAACTACCTCTGCTGAAATTCCCTCTTTTACACAACTATTAAAGGTGCACGAGCCCTGTTCTCTTTTGGGTCTGGCTACCCAACTTCCAAGTTCTGCTATCAGGGAAATTGCCTTAGGTTCTCCCCACCCCATGAGGTGTCAGTTCTTTGTCTGGAATCCAGACAGCCCCACCCTATAATCTTTGCAACACCCCTCCTCCTTTTGATCCAAGCACTCACATTAATTTTCTCCAAGGTACAAATAGTGTTTTGGGCACTGATTAGCCTCTCCAAGAGCAAATTGATATGCTCGTTCAAGGTTTGCCTCTCTTCAGCCATGCTCTGAGCCTGTTGGGAGGTAAAGAGGGAGCAGGGAGCAGGGCAGGGGAGAGAGAGAGAGAGAGAGAGAGAGAGAGAGAGAGCAAGAGGGCATATTTTTCACACTACAAATATATTTCAATTTATTTATCCCAGCTGAACTGCAAAGGCAATCCCCTAATGAATTCCAGGGATTGTACACGTATTTGGAAATTGCCGAACTTCTAATCATCTTTTTTTTCACCAAAATATTACTGCCAGGTATCCCTGGGGAGAGAGCATGGTCTTGAAATCATGGGTGAGCAACCCCTGGGTTCCTGGGATCCCAGTCTTGGCCCTCCAAGATTTCCCACATGAGCCCACTTTCCCCCTAAATATGTGTCATCGCAATTTCCTGACTTCCGTACTGTTCCCTCCCACCATTCTAGAAGGCTGGAATACATTCCTAAGGCTTAGTTATTGGCACTAAGAACTTTAAGATACAATATGCTGGGTGGGAGGGTACTTTTAGCCTCAACGATTTTGCCTTTGGCCCTGCCCAATCCCCAAGAGTTTAAGAACAAAAGAACATCAGAAGAGCCCAGATGCTGAATAAGACCAAGGATCTATCTAGTCAGGCACTCTGTTCACAGAGTGGCTGACCAACTGTCAACCAGGGACCCACAAGCAGGACACAAGTGCAACAGCACCCTCCCGCCCATGTTCCTCAGCAACTGTGTACATAGGTTACTGCCTCTGATCCTGGAGGTAGCACATAGCCAAATTGATCTAACCCCCTTTTAAAGCCATCCAAATTGGTGGCCATCACCACATCTTGTGGCAGTGAATTCCATAATTTAACTATGTGTGGTGTGAAGACGTCCTTCCTTTTATTTGTCCTGAAACTCCCACCAATCAGCTTCATGGGATTGACCCCATTGGGTTCTACTATTTTGAGAGAGGGAGAAAAATGTCTCCCTATCCACATTCTCCACACCAGGCATAATTTTGTCCACCTCTATCAGGTCTCCCCTTAGCCTCCTTTTCTCCAAGCTAAACAATACCAGCTGTTGTAACATTCCTTCATTGAATTCAACCTTCAGCTTGAAAGAGGTTCCACATTCCTTCTTTAAATTGTATGAAACTAAAGAGAATGATTGTCATATATCTTGTTCAATAAGTTTACTAAGCACCTTATTTTGTTGGATATGTATATTCTTAATAGAACAATGAAAAGAAAATCTCTATATCAAAGAAATTTCCCTTACAATAATCTGAAGTTTCTCTTCCAGAAGCTGGTTGGTAATCTGAGTGTGTGAGTAGTCTTCCTGAAGCCTGCAAGGAAGAAAAGGCAGAAATGAGGGCAAAAATTCTGAACCAAGATTCTGTTCAGCCAACGTTGGGATGGAAGGTGAAGCAATGGGATTCAATTAGCCCTGACTACTTGTTGGCTCTGCTCCCAGAAAGAGCGGGGCTTGAAATTAATCTCCTCCCTTATGTGGACGGGACTGGGGAAAGCTCTGCGGCTGCCCCAACTCTGTTGCCAACAGGACTCACCCACCCATCCCTACAAATATACTTTGGACCTCTCACCTGCTGAATTTTTCCTTTAAATTCTCCAATTCCTCCCAGGTTTTCTGAAGATCCCGCTGCGCTGATCTGGATTTGGCATGTGCTTCTTCCTTCTGCGCTGGAGATGTTGTTGGCTCCTGTTCCTGAGGAGGCCTGTAATTATAGTAGGAACCAAAGTGTTGAGTTGTGAAGATACATGAGCGGTGCAAGGATGGCAGCCATTTTGAAATATATTCTAGCAATAGTTGCACTGCCTTAAGGGAAATTGGTTTCTTTCACACTTCAGCCTCCTGTGGCGTCATTTTATGAAGTTTGCAGCAGCAAACATTACAGAGCCATGATAGAAACACATTACAGAGGCTGTTCATCCAGGATTTGAACAGCAGCTTGAGGTGCAAACGTGGGAACACAGTGTTAGAGTGCACCATAGGGCAGGGTGGCTTAGCCGTCCCCAATAGCCATGTTCCTACCGCCTACAGATTTGGCGCATGTGCAAAGTGGCTCACTTATCAACATAGAGATCTTCCATGCAAGGGGGTGGGATCCTGAATGGGCAAGGTGGAGGATCCCGTGTGTGGAGGATCCCTATGCACTACATGTGCCGAGCCGTCATGGGTATGGCATTAATTGCTCCCCCCCAATCAATGTCTGAAGGGCGTTCACACGAACACTGTTAATGTTTACCTTCCTCATGTGAAAAGTTGTCACCTGATCGCTGCAAGTTTCTGTGAAGGGATCAACAATAGGCCAAATTGGCTACTGTGGGGGAGCTGGTAGCAGAATTATATAAGATTAGCTCAAACAGAGCTATCCAGAACTCTGTAACAGATACAATATTTTTAGACATGAGGTGGGGGGGGGGTGTTGAAAGTGTTTTGGGTGAAGGAGGATCCCTGATCCAAACATGCCACCCAAACTTTCCAGGATAACAGAAATATTCAGGTGTTTAAAATCATTACAAATGTTCAAAATCCTCACACTCTCTCCCCTCCTTTTCTCTTGCATGGCTGCAAGGTACAAACGAGAAGATTCCACTCTTAAACTACACATCGTTATGGTTGAAATGAGGAACTCTGGTTTCTTTGAACTGTGGTTTCAGAACAAACTGGAATCTGGAATCCCTATTTAATCCTGGCTTGTTCTAAACCACAGTTCCCTGAGTTCAGATGTAACAGGCAACTATGGACGGATGGTTTAATAGCAGAAGGCTTTGATCCCCTCCATGCAGCTGTGCAAGAGGAAACGAGGGGTAATAGATAAGTCTGAGGCTCATGCTGGCTTGTGCAAGGAGCAGGAAACCACGGTTTAGCATTCAGTCCCCTTCTCTTGCGTGTCTTGTCTTTTTAGTTTGCAAGATTGATGGCAGGGCCTGTCTCTCTCTTTTTTGACTGACATGAGCCACTTTGTGAAGCCATGATTGTCTGAAAAAGACGGGATAAAAATACAGTAAATAGCAAATAAATAAATAAACCTATCTTGGAAATAATGTTTATGGAGTTTTAACAATTCTGGTATACCACCAGATATTTATAAGCAAAGAAACAACAACTTATATGGCAGATATTTTATAACGATGGGTTCTAATAAGTGGACAGGGGATTCTAATAAATTGGGATTGGGGGTATATTGAAGTTCAGGGAAGCAGGATGGAGATGGGGTGGATAGAGCCAACTATGTCTAAGATCCTTTGTGTAGGAATCAGTAATCAAAACCAGAAATTGTTATCCAAGGCCACAGGCACGAAGAGGTGGATACTCACCTGGGTTGTTCCGTGTTCATCTCTGCCAGCAGTTCCTGGAGAGAAAAAGAAAAGTAATTTCAATGTTCAAATTCTCTGTTTTATAAAAGGCAAGTTCCAAGCCCTCAAGGCTGTGGCAAGAAGCTTCAAAAGCATCCTGGAGTTAAAAATGTCCTCAAAGGTCATCTAGTCCACCCCTGCTAATGCAGGAAATCTCGTACTATGCCTTGCAAGGTAGTCTGTTCCAGTGCTGAACAGATTGTCAAGAAACTCTTCCTAACGTTCATTTCAAATCCCCTTTCTTGTAATTTTAACCTTGTGCTTCGGGTCTTATTCTCCAGCGGAACAGAGAATATGTTGCTGGTTTTCAAAGGTTTGGGCACTTTCCCCCACTCTTCAAGGTTGAAATACCTCTCCTAAGGCTTATAGGAAAATATCGGGGTTGGGGGCTGGCATTTTTGGGGTTCCCCATCACCACTCTAAGGTTTGTCCAAGGACCTGGAACAAATGAAATACACACACGCCCTTTGAAAACACAAAAAGCAGCAAGGAAGGACATGTGAGATCCGAGTTCCATACCCTCTTCAATCAAGCAGATGGAGGGTTGCTGTCTCACAGTAAATCACCTCTAGGTAGATTTCAAAAGATCTTGGAAAACTATAGGAAATATCAAAAGCAACTACCACTGCTCTAACTTCTTGACCGTTAGAGCAGTCATGGAAGCCATGACCTAGGGAGGTGGTGGGCTCTTCCACCCTAGAAGCCTTCAAAAGGCAGCTGGACAGCCACCATCTGCCAGGGATGCTTTAAGGTGGATTCCTGCATTGAGCAGGGGGTTGGACTCAACGGCCTTAGAGGCCCCTTCCAACTCTACTATTCTATGAGTCTATGAACCAGGATCCCAAGAAAAAAGAAGCTATCGCCATGCTGGGCATATCCACAGCCTTGCCCAAATTCCTGTTTTTAATGCCAGGGATCAGTTTTGAAATAATAAAGAAAGGTGCTTTTCAAGCATGTGCAGAGTACCTTTCCACTACTAAGCTATAATACACAAATTAGCAACCCAAAAAAGACAGACTGCAATAGCTCATTTCCACCTGCGTGATGTTAAAGGTGCTGCAAAACAGGGAGGGAAGAAAGGCTCTCTGCAGCCCAAAGGCCTGGGTGAGAGACACGATACCTTGATGTGCGTCCCCACCTTCATTGCCACACCCTCCTGCTGCTCTTTGCTGTTTGGTTTCTCTGCGAGTCCGGCGGTGTCCTTCTCCGCTTCCTTGGGCGGCTGATCTTGGCCCTCCATGCCAAGCCGGCCTTTGCTCTCCCCGGGCTTCCTGTGCTCCTTGCCCACCTCTCGGGACAGTTTGGACAAACTCCCCAAGTTGGCTGGCAAAGGAGCAAAGGGGCCTAGCTCCGGGCTGGTGCTGGCCACAGCAGCGGCCCTGGCCTGTTTTGGGGGCTGGCGGCTGGCGGTGGCGGAGTCTCCCTTAGCGTCCATCTGCTCCGGCCTCCTCCTCGCCCCATGGGCACCCATCTCGTCCATCGCTTTCCCATCTGCAGCCTCTGGCAAAGGCCCAGGAGAACTGTCTTTGCTGCTAGAGCCTTTGGAGTCGAGCCCATCAGTGCTGGAGGCCTTGCAGGCTGAGACGGCCTCCGGGGCCTTCCAGCCCAGCGAACTGAGACTGGAAGGGCTCATGACCTGCCAGGTGATTTCGTTGAGGAACTCCGAGAAGCGCAGCTTCTCTTCCATCAGCTTCATCCGTTCCATGACGGGCGACTTCTTGGGGGTGCTCAAATCCAGGTTATTGGGGGGCTGCCTCTCCCGCTGCAGAGGCCTCATAGGGCCAGGCCCGGGTGCGGACCGGGACTCCCTTCCCGCTGTCCGGACGGTGATGGTCTCGATGGACTTGGCCTTCCGCAGCCGGTCGCCCCCGGCAACTTCCCCATTCTTCAAGATGCCCTTGCTGGGGGCCGGGACCCCAATTTGGTGGGGCAGCCAGGGGGCCAGGATTTCCGTCTCTTCGTTGAACACGAGGCTGCGCTCCAGGCGAGTTGCCTTGTAGAGATGTTGGTCGATGTCATCAGCTGGGCCAGGCAGCGGCAGAAGCTCCCGGTGGTCCCGGCGATGGCGAGGCAGCCGGTCGGCACTCTTGCTCTGGCCTCTCTGCAAACGGGCCAAGAAGCCGGCCGGTTCTTCCACCTCATAAGCTGCGGCGGATTCCTCCTGGCCCCGGGGGAAGGCCCCGGCTTCACCCGAGATGTCCACACAGGACTGAGAGTGTTGAGAGTGGTATCTGGGGCTGGTGAGCAGGAAGGCCTCCTTATCAAGGCTGGCTTCTGAAGACCACGAGGCCGAGGAGCTGGAAGCTGAGATAGGAGAGGACGAGAGGGTGGAGAAGCGGTCACTCCGACTCTCTTTCCACGGCAGGTGGCAGCGGCAGCCCCGCACAGCCAAACCAGAGGCCCCTCTCACCTCTTTGGTCTGCTGAACCGGCGTGAAGAATTTCTCCATGACCTGCAGCTTTCCAGCCGGCACCTCGCCACTGCCACCACCCCCGTCCGCCTCCCAATGGACTGGGGAGAACGGCCCGGCCTCCTCTTGAGCCTTTTTGTAAGACTTTCGGCGGATTGCTGAAGCACTCATCTTGGGCGATCCGCTCAACTGGGTGATGTTCGTGCACCTGCTGGACCTCTCCCCGCCTGTCCCTTTATTTAACCACGCAGGCCAGTTCAGTGGAGCAGAAAGGAAACATTGTCAATACGATGGGCGCTGGAGCATCCGATCGGGCAGAGAGAGGCTGGCCGAGTTCTTCTGACATCGGTTTCTCCTCCCAGCCCACCCCCACTGCACCCTGAGTAGGAGACTGATCTCCCTGCCTCCCACTCGGACATTTTGGCCATTGTTACGGCTAGGAGTTGAATTTGCAAAGAGGCAAGTGGACTGTGCTGGCTTTAGGTTTTGGAGGGCCCTGGCCATAGAATCCTAGAATAGTAGAGTTGGAAGGGGCCTTTAAGGCCATTGAGTCCAACCCCCTGCTCAATTCCGGAATCCACCTTAAAACATCCCTGACAGGTGGTTGTCCAGCTGCATCTTGAAGGCCTCTAGGGTGGGAGAGCCCACCACTTCCCTAGGTCGTGGGTTCCATTGTCGCGCTGCTTTAACAGTCAGGAAGTTTTTCCTGATGTCCAGCCGGAATCTGGCTTGCTGTGACTTGAGCCCATTATTCTGCATCTTGCATTCTGGGATGACCAAAAAGAAATCCTGGCCCTCCTCTGTGTGACAACCTTTCAAGCATTTGAAGAGTGCTATCATGTCTTCCCTCAGTCTTATCTTCTCCAGGCTAACATGTCCAGTTCTTTCAGTCTCTCCTCAGTCTTTCAGCCAAAACACCCTCAATGGGCTCCTCCCTTAGTGAGTGGCTGGGTTCACACAACATGCTAACCCACCCAGTGTGGGTTCTTGTTGAACCAATAGTTTTTTGCATTGTCTGATCGCAGCACTTTTTTTTCCGCAGGGTGGTTTAGCATGTCGTCTGCACACAGCATGCTTTCCGCAAGGTGGCTTGTTAACTATGCTGTGTGGCTTGTTAATCACCCTGAACAACCCAGCAACAAGCCATGGGTTCTCAAGGGAGCTTGTTCGAGAAAAGAAACCACATTGTATGGTGAACAAGCCACCCTGCGAAAAACGCACTGCGTTCAGACAACGCGATAACCCACCTTGCGGAAAGCACACTGCGTTCAGACAGCAGGCTAACCCATGGTGGGTTAGCGTGTTGTGTGAACCCAGCCAGTCTCTCTTCTCACCGCCGTTGTCAGCAGCTGCTGCTGCTCCTCATCTTCTTTCCCATCATTGCTTCCACTTTGCTATATTTAATAGCAGCACACAATGAACTCTAGTCTGCACCTTCTTTCCAGCTGTAGCCATTGGAGGTGTAAACAGGCAGGGTGTGCATGCAATGGTACATCCTGAATAAAGAGGTTCCATTGCTCTGTACTAAGAAACATGCCCTGCCAGAAAGGACACTCTGCTCCAACAGACAAGACCTGATGCAGGGGCACAGCACTCACCAGGCCAGCTCGAGACACCCTCCAAGCTATTTTCACCCTTTTCAAGCGCATGGAGTGATTCCTGCATTCATTTGCGGAAGCTGGGGGGGGGGAACCCTGCCGAATTACAGCTGAAGTGGGGGCAAAGACTGCCCCCCCCCAGATCCTGACTTTTGGCCAGGACTCCAGGGGCTTCCCCATTCCCTATTAAACTCCAGGGGCATCCCCACCCCCTATTAAATCCATTGGCTTTAATAGGAGGGGGGGAGAATGAAAGGAGCCAGAGGGAGGGGGGCAAGCCAGAGAAAGAGGGAGAGGCCAGGGAGAGAAAGGAGACAGATAGAGAGAAATAAAAAGGAGCCAGAGGAGAGAGGGAGAAGTGAGTGAGGAGCCAGAGAGAGAGAAGGAAGGGAAAGCCAGAAAGAGAAAGGAGACACAGAGAGAGAGAAAATAAAGAGAAGCCAGAAGAGGAAATGGGAGAAGAGGAGAGTGATACAGAAGGCAGGCAGGCAGGCAAGCGAGGTAAAGGAGACAGAAAGATGACAGCTCTAATTGATATGCGGCTAAGGTGCGTCCCACAGGTGGTGGGGGCAGTATTTCCAGGTTCTGAAACAAGTAAGAAGGGAAGGTGAGCAGGGAATCCAATGGCTGCTCACCACCCTCAATAGGGCCAAGGCACCCAAAAGCTTCTGGACCCATTCTGCTCCACTTCGGTGTGTCTTGGCCTGATCTGGCACCCCTCTGAATTTGGGCTGATGCGGCTCGCTTGGGCTCGGATTCGGCCCAGAGACAGTGCACAGCCCTGTTCACAACAACCCTGTGAGGTGGGGTTAGGCTGAGAGTCGGTGAGGGGCCCAAAGTTACCCAGTGAGTTTCATGGCCAAGTGGGGATTAGAACCTGGATCTCCTAAGTCCCAGTTCGACACTCGGAGCACTACACCATACTGGCATTTTATGCTGGACCAAGCATGCTTCTGCAGACAGATGCTAAACAGATGCTGGGGATCTAAGTCAATCCTTTTTTGGAGGACAAATAAGTATTTTTGAATCTGAGGAACAAACTCAACAAATTCTCTTCTTTCCCCACTCATAAGCATTGTGATGTTGTTGCGATACTCTGATTCTGATGAAGCATTCGCGAAACAGGTGAAAGAAGCCGGAGACCTGTAATTGCTTAGTTATTGCAAACTATTTTTGCTCATTGCTCAGTTATTGGAAACTATTTTGTCATCATTCAGTCTTTGTATAATTGTCCAGTTATTGCAAACTATTATTGCTCACTGCTCAGTTATTGTAAACTATTTATGTTTGGTTATTCTAAACAACCTGTTCAGTTTCTGTATACTATTATTGTATTCTCACTTTTGATAAATGATATTGCACAATTAATACATTAACATAAACTGTTGGTTTACCCCAGTTCTTTTGATATTTATTAATATTCTAGCGGTTGTGTGCTGGTTAGCATTATTCTATTTTGGTAGTAAACAGCCATTCATACACATACACAAAACAACCAGCAATTTACACTCCCAGCATGTTATTGTTTGCAAAACAAAGAGGTGTTGCCATTTAAAGGTTGCCTGAATTGGGCTCAAGCAACCTCCCAACAGGACTGTTACATAAATCCATATACTCAAGAGCACTTTTCCTGGCTTCTGTTCCAAGATACCAAAACAAGAAAGAAAAAGAATATTGATCTATTATAGCACGTGGGGTGGGGGGGTGAGTATAATGCGACCGTGTGGTTTAAATGGTTATTAGTTTTAGCCATACTTTGTTGGCTGAGATTTGCAGGGCAAACCTCATGGCTTTGTTTGAGCAGTATGTAAATGACACAACTTCCAGATCTTCTGGGTTTCAGTGCCTCTTTTCCTGACCCCCAATGTGCCCATAGAGTCAGAGCAGATGCCTTTAGGCCAGGCAGGAGGCCTCGTTGCTAGAGATCAGCACGCATGCCCCAAACATCAATGGCCCATCTTCCTGCAAGGGAGGACACCGACAAGGTCATGCGTGGCCTCGCCACATGATTGCTTCTCTCTGACTGGCTGAAACTGCCTGAGCATATTCAATCAATGGAGAAATTACTGCAATCTCCAGTTCCCAATAGCGGGAGCACTTCCCCCACAAACTGCTGCATCCAAGGATACAGCCCTGCCGACCAACTTTAATAGCATGGTATCAGCCAGTAAATTTTCTTCCAAGCTTACGGGCCTGCAATAGCATCAGCCTAAGAGCCACACTGGATCAGACCAAGGGTCCATAGTCCAGCAATCTGTTCACACAGTGGCCGACCAGCTATTGACTAGGAAGCCACAAGTAGACCACAAGTGCAACACCACTATCCCACCCATGTTCCCCAGCAACTGGCACACACAGGCTTACTGCCTCTGATACTGGAGGTAGCACACAGCTATCAGGACTAGTAGCCATGGATAGCCTTCTCCTCTATGAATTTACCCAACTCCCTTTTAAAGCCATCCAAACTGGTATCCATCTTGTGGTAGTGAATTCCATAGGTTCGCTATGCATTGTGCAAAGGAGTCCTTTTTATCTGCCCTGAATCTCCCATCCATCAGCTTCGTGGGATGACCCCACTGTGTTCCAGTATTATGCGAGGGAGAAAAATGTCTCCCTCTCCATATTCTCCACACCAGGCCTAATTTTGTACACCTCTATCATGTCTCCCCTTGGCCTCCTTCTTTCCAAGCTGAGTAATCCCAGCTGTTGTAACCTTTCCTCAGAGGGGAGATGTTCCAGCCCCTGGATCATTTGAGTTGCCCTTTTCATTCGTTATCTCTCTAGCTGCTCAAATATAGAACTCAAAAGCTTGCTTGAGATGTTACCATACTGTGGATTTAAAATATATGGATGATTAGCTGCTTGGGGAATTGTCCTTTTTGTTCATGTTACTCTGTAAAAAAGCCATTTTATTGCCCCACAATTTTTCTTCAATTGTGAGTTGCTACAAGAGCCTCACGGAACACCTTCGAGCCCAGTGCAGGCTAGAACTGTGACATTTAGTTGAATAATTGTTTGGATGAATCCATTTAAACAGATGGTTTGAATGAAAATAAGCCTGCCATTAACCGGTCAAATTTTAAAGAAATTGTTTGTGGTTTTTAATTCCAGAACTTGCACCTCGCTCTTAGATAAGCCATACCTGCTTCTCGCACACCACTTGCAAGGGATCACATTGATACATAGGAAGGTGCCTTATACCGAGCCAGATGATTGGTTCATCAGTAGCATCCACAGTGATTAGCAATGGTTCTGCAAGGTCTCAGAGGGGTCTTCACCAACCCCTAAGGACCTTTGGCATGGATGCATTATCCAAAACCAAAATTAAACATGGAAATTGATAAATCTTTATATAGAAAGGGGATGGAGTGGATTCCAAGACTAAAAACTTTGGGCCCATGAGGCCTTAATGAGGAATTAGATTTATTTGCCCCACTGCAATTGAGGCTTTTTTGCTTTGGTGACACTCCCTAGGTTCCTCTGTGCCATTAGATTAATTGCACAAAACAATGTGTATCTAGACAGTATCTAGTCAGAACGTACCTGACTTCTTATCCCTCCAAAATTGCTAGCACATGAGCGAAGAAACACCTACACCCATGTATAGGGTATTTCGGACACCATCCTATCCCAATGCTCATAAGCCTCCAAATATGGAGGGTTATGGGCATCCCATGCAGAGCAAGAGGAACAGTGGAGGTGACCTTCACCTTTGTGCTCCTCCTGCTCTGCTTTTTTGCTAGACGGGCTTTTTCGCCCATTTAGCCAGGGCACTAAGGCAGGGAAACGGAGGTGGCTAGAGGACTGGGGATACTTCATAAGCCAGCATTTCATGTCCCCTGCCTGGCCACAGGAATGCCCTTTACATCCTCTCCAAGATCACAAAAGTGACCTGGGAGAGGTACTGGCAGAGGGGAACATGGATTTCTGGATCCAAGGTTGGAGCATTGTTTCTAAACTCAGATCCAAGAATCCTAACTGTCCATTCCCCCCACTCCCACAGATGTTTCGTCTGATGACTTCTGTAATAATTTTACCTGCCAGTTATTCAGTTGAATGCTCAAAAGGGAATTTTAAAGCTAGCAAGTACAGCAGCATAAGCAATTTGCATTGAATTTATTTGCTGTTATTGTTCATTTTAAGAAATGTAATTTTGTATATTGCCTTTTTATAGCCCCTGAAGAAGGCCTCTCAGAAGACACTAGGACCTAAATGTGTTGGGCTTTATTCAAAATTATTATATTTTCCAGCATTTGGAGACACGTTGGCGGCGTTCGGACAACACAATAGTCAACGGTAGGTTAATAGTCAACTCCACAGTTGATTATCGAGGGAGTGCTCCCCACATGATATGATTATAATCAACCATGGTGTGGATTAAGGCCAAGGTCGAGTTGACTATTAGTCAACTGTGTGTTTGATTGACACATCCCCTGCGTTCTCCCCCCCCCTAGTCCTCCTGCTGGTATCCCATCAGTAATTGCGAGTTCTGCCGGCTAGACTAGATCAGCAGCCGCCTCTTTGGCCGCTCTTGCCTGAAGACTCTGTAGGCAGCCGAAATAGTCAACTCAACGGGGTGAAATAGTCCACGGAGCACAACAGATGACATCCTAACCAACGGTTGTGCAACTAGCCAATTCTGCAGAGCCTTGTTTTTCTCAGTTGATTATTTTGGGAAAATAGTCAACCGTAGGGTGTTTTTTGCCCGACAGACAACACAATAACAGTTGACTATTCAAACTTAACGGTTGACTACTTAAACCAACATTGGTTATTGTGTCGTCTGAACTGAGCCATTCTCTCTGTATATCCATGGAAGCTGATTTCCAGTTTGTTTACACTCATCATAAGACCTTTTAAAATTCTATTATTATTCGTATGCACGTATTTATTTATTTTATTTAAAAGATGTTTAACCCGACTTTTAGGGCACACTGCCCTCACAAAGTGGCTTAAAGTATTACAAAAACATTCGTGAAACACAGCCATGGAAAAGCAATGACAGGATTTCACGAGTTTTACCATGTGGGGGAGCACTTTATCACAATGAGCAACTGTGGATCTCTGCTGCTGACATTTCACAGCGAAAGAGAAAAGATTAAGCTCACCTCTAATTAGCCCATAAAAATTTAGAAGCGAGCAGATCAAAGAGGGCCCGGTTTCTCATTCCATTTATACTAAGTAGATAAATATGACACTCTATGAAGCCCAGCATGGAAGAATTCTTTTAAAAAGCCACAGAACGCAAAAATGTCAGCGAGGGGAAAAAAAAAACTTTATACATCAACACATAACTCCAACAAACAAGTCATTTTTACTTGCCACCTATGCAGAAAAGGCAAAATCCTAGCTAAGATTCCTTTAAAAGAAGACAGAGTGAAACTGAAAACACAGGGCATGATGCTATGTAGCATTACAGGCAGGCAGGATGTTTCAAATGCTCAACCTTCCATCAAGCAATTAGAACATGGGATGTAGCCAGTACTTTCCCTGCTCCCCAATGGCTTTCAGCCCCAAATAAATCCATCACCAAGTAGTTAGACCTGTACAATGTCCCTCATTTGTTTCAGGACCATCTATAAAGAGAGTAGCTGACTTTTGCCACAAAGTCCATCCAAAAGCGAAGCGATTTCCTGTTTTTCAGGCTTGGGGAACTGAGGAGTCGTCCCTCCTGGCAGGCCCTAGATTATGTACACAGCTCTCAGGCAACCAACACACTGAGTCCCGGTAGAGGAGGCGCCTTCATTCCACAGTGAGGTCAAATCTCTCTGCTTCTTCAAACTCGGTGTTCATTTGGGCTGCCCATTCATCCAGTTCTGATTTCTGAAAAGGCAGGAAAAGAGGCATTCACTAAAAGCATGGCCCCAGTTTCAGGGACCAACATTGCTAACCCACACTCAGTGGCTGTGGACTGTTTTGAACCATGGGTTGTTTGTTGAAGCACGAGTATTGTCTGAATGCTGGTAGGGTGGCTTGTTAACTTATTTTCCCAAACAAGCCACCTTGAGAACCCATGATTTGTTGTTGGGTTGTTCAGGGTGGTTAACAAGCCACCCTGCATGGTTAGCAAGCTACCCTGGCTACGTTCAAACAACACGATGACCCAAAATCTAAGAGGGACAATAGGCCACAACTGATGTTACTACTAGGCTCTGGTCCCTGCCCTGTAGAGATTAATGGACAGCAGGTATGAGATTGTGGCATTTACATCGCATTTCAGAGAGGAGCTCAAACCATTTCACACGCATTAAGCTTACAATAACATTGTAAGGTAGGTCAGTATCTGCAGTGTAATACTTCTGACTGAGCAGGGTGGATTTAAATCACTACACAGAAAGACTCGATTTAATCATGTGACTTCCTCCCCCAAAAAGTGCTCTCTTCCTCGCTCATTATGTTGTTCCATTCGGGCCACCAGGCCTTGCATTTCTTTGTTGCAGTGTTTGCATTTTGCACGCATGCCTGCCTTACCCATAGGTAGCGGAACGTCATTAAAATATTCCCAAACTGGATCTCTTTTACGGCCTGCTGCCATTCTAGGTTTTCTCCTCCAGGGAAAGAATAATATGATAAACCTCAGGCTATACACACAAAGATCCAAAGACTTGTGGAGTATTCTGCTCAAAAGGTTTCACTTTCATTTTTACGGCTTGCCCCTCCCTCCTCACACTTAGCTTCTTGTGCAGCTCTATTCCACTCCCAACAATCTATTCATTGAATTTTTTGAAACTTAGCACCTAAGAGGTAAGGGGTTGATTCTGTGTATACAGATTTGCAAAGGAACAACGGGATTGTGATCTCTGCAAATACAAATTCACAGTTTTGAGAACTGTAAAACCAACCATCTGTGATAATATCTTCTAGATAGAAAAATTGCCCAATAATCTTACAGAAATGAATATACAGCCTCATCCTTATTTCATGATGAATAACCTTTGGACTATAATGTATCTTAAATAGAAAACTATTTTTAGATAGATTTTTCCTCAAAAAGCATTTTATTTAAATAAAAAAATCCAATTTAAATAAAAAAAATCCAATTTAAATTTCAAAAAATCCATTTTTTTTAAAAAAATTAAAAAATAATTTCTTTTTATCCACCCTGTGACTGAGCAGGGAGGGCAGAAGAAGCAGGGGCCGAGGAGAGCCACTCCCCTAAGATCACCTAGCAGAAGTGACATTTGAGCTTCGGGGATTTCCTGATTTACATCTCAGTTGGCTTCCAGACGGCCAACATTTTGGGTACCCAGGACAGCCCTTTCCCCATCTCTGTCCAATATAATACTCACATCAAACTGTGGCATCTTTTTCTTCCTCCGTTTTTCCTTGACAAACGAAATCCCCGGGATGTCAGTGTCTGGCACACAGAGGGCACTGGGTTCCAGCGTGATCGCTGCCGGCTTCTGGGTGGCGTTCACGGGAGACAGGTCGGCCAGCATGCCTGGAACCAGGAGCTTCTCAAAACCAAAGAGCGTCTGCCGCTTGCCTGGGCCGTGGTTGGGTGTGGAGGTGTCCGAGAGGTCAGAGCCAGGAGACTCCTGCCTCACCTGAAAGCTGTGGCTCAGGGAGGCCTCCAGGCGGCTGTAGGACCGCCGCACCCTTTTGGCCATGGCCAGGTCCCGCTCGCCATCCAGCAGGGAGTCACATGCGCTGGTACCAACTGGGGACAGGACACCTGTCGCTCTCTGTGAGGCTCCCGCCTCAAGATCCGAGGAGCAGCGTGGGGGAGAAAGCTCCAATTCTGTCTTGGTAACACTTCTATCATGACTTTTAACCTTAGCAGCTCCCAGCGGTACGTTCTCCTTGTCTTCTTTTAAGGAGATCTGTAAGACAGGAGACACAAATGTCTTCTTCAGCAACAAATATATGGGGGGTGGGTGTACTGCTGTATATTTATTTATTTATTTATTTATTTAAATACTTTTTTAAATTAAGTTTTCATAATAAAATACAATAAAAAGTAAAAACAAACAACAAACTACACAAGCCCAAAACATTCCCTCCCCTCGCTTGATTTGTTCCAAATTTTTTCCCTGTTCTCTATTCCCTGGTGGTATATTAAATTGTATATTTTCTTCCTTTCATGAGTCCCATAAATTTTTGTACGCTTCTGCCATGGTTTTTCTGTTCGGTACTTTTTTAATATAGTCTATATATTTTCGCCAATCGGTCCTGCAAGTATCTCTTTTCTTTTTTCCTCTGTGAACTCTTAACTTCTGTGTCAACTTTTCGTTTATCGCTATGTTCCAAAGATTTTTCCCCCCACATAGTTATTGTCAACATCCAAGCTGTCTTCCAATTTGTTGCTATCAATTGCCTTGCTGCTGTTAACATGAAACTAATTAATACTTTTTCTTTTATCTTTCTATTTTCTGTAACATACATATTCAATAAAGCTAGCTCTAGTGTAATTTTTGATTTGTAATTTTTTCTATTTCTTGAAGAATCTTATCCCAAAACTTCCCAACCTTTCTACATTCCCACCACATATGAATTTGGGTTCTATTATCCTTACATCCCCTCCAGCACAACGGTGTCAAATTTATATTAATTTTTGCCAACCTCACAGGTGTCAGATACCACTTCTGAACTAATTTTAACGCCCCTTCTTTTATTCTTGTAGATATTGTTTGGAAGGGAAATCTCTCAAAAATTTCCCCTTATTCTTCATCCTCACTCCCCTCTTCAAAATCTCTTTCCCATATCTGTTTTATTGTCACATCCCCCCCAATCTCCTGCTTTATTAAAGTTCTGTATATCTGTGTTATTGTACCCTTATCTCCTGCTTTATAATTGTCCAGAAATTTTCCCATTCTGTTAAATCCCTTGTGCTTTGCTTTACCAGCTTTCTATTTTTTATAAATTTACAAATTTGCATCCATACTATCCATGACATTTCTATATTTTCTGTTTGCTTGTTCCATATTTCCTATGTTATGGGATGTTGCTGTTCATAAAAAAAACTCATTTGTATCAGTCCTATTTCTTTAAACTTACTTTTAGCTACTGCTTTCCCTTTTATATCAAATTCCAGATGTATCAAGATTGGTGTTAATGGTGATTTCCCTGGCATTAATTTTTTCTTTCTTGAAATACTACTTACTTGTTGTTTTATACATTTTCTACTATAGAACATATTCTGTATTTCTTCTTCTTTTAGTCCCTTCAATTCCCTTTCTATTTCTACCCATTGTATGCTTACCCTTTCCTTTATTATTGTTAATAAATGCCTTAATTGATATGTATCATGTTTTTAAATGTGGTATACACCATCCTCCTTCTTGTACAAATCTCTATCTAAAGGTTTTCGCTGTTCATGGTCTTTTACTTTTAAAAATTATTTTTTCTATCCTATTTTGCCATATTCTAAACCTATTAATTGGGATTTCCTGTGGCAATACATTAAATAAATAAGTAAATTTTGGTAATAACATCATCGTTATAGTCATAAACCTATCTGAAAGCGATAACTGTATTCTTTCCCATCTGGCTATGTCATTTTTTAATTGTTTCCACAGTTTTCCATAATTTAGTTTCAATACATTTTTCTGCTTTTTAGGGATCTGGATTCCTAGATATCTAAATACTTTTGTTACTAGGGGAATGCCTGTCATTTTTGAAATTTCTATTTGTTTTTGAGGTCCTATGTTTAAACACAGCAAACCAGATTTCTTTTTATTTACCTTAAGTCCTGCTACCTGTTAGAATTCCGCTAGTTCCCTTTTCATTTCTTTTATTCTCTTTTTTGAATTTTGTAGTGTCAATAAAATATCATCTGCATATAAATTTAAATTAAATTCACATATATCCCTCTAATGTCTGTATTTGCGCTAATTCTGTCAGCAAGAAACTCAATCACCATTGTAAATAAAAGTGGTGATAAGGGGTATCCCTGCCTTGTTCCTGTATTAAGTTTTATTTCCCTTGTTTCTAATCCATTGTATCTTATTTTAGTTGTTTGTACATATACTGCCTCCATTATATGTTTAAACTTACTTCCCAAATTATATATATTTGGCAAGTTTAATATAAATTCTGGGTTTACTGTGTCAAATGCCTTATATAAGTCCAGTGTCATAATTGCCAAGGGAAATTTTCTTGTCTTGCACATATTAATCGTAACAAATATTTTCCTAATCGGTTCGGCAGCGAATCTATTTTTTAAAAAACCATGTTGATCCGAAGCTATGGATTCATTAATTACTTCTTTAAAATGTTTAGCCCATATTTTAGTAAATATCTTGTAGTCTACATTTGATAGAGATATTGGTCTATATGAATCCGGATTATCTTTATCTTTATTTGATTTAGGTATCAATGTTATTATAGTCTGTGCCCATGTTTTTGGAAGGGGCCCTCCTTCTTGTACTTCATGAAATAATTTCTTCAGTTGTGGCACCAACTTGTCCATAAATGCTTTATAAAATTCTCCCGTAAAACCATCATCTCCTGGTGATTTATTATTTCTTAAATCTCTTATAGCCTCTTTTATTTCATTTTCTTCTATCTCAGCTTCTAAGTACTGTTTCTGTTCTTCCTTTAGCGATGGTATTTTAGCTTTGCCCTGATATTCCTTAATCTGATTTATTTCTATCTCGTTTCCTTCATAAAGATCTCTAAAATATTCTTGCAATATTTTTCCCATTTCCTTTTGATCATGTGTTTTAGATACCTCTTTCGTATTCAAGGCCCAAAATTTGTTCCTAATTCTCTTCTTTTGGACTCTATTTGCTAATCGTTTTGAGCTTTTTCCAGTAAATTCATAATACCTTTGCTTCACATATAGCATTTCTATCTTTATTATATTTATTTCTAAAGCCTCCCTTTCTTTCCTCAGTTTTCATTTCTTTCCTATTTTTTTATCTGTCCTGTATTTTTATACCTCTCTATTAACCTGTTAATTTCTTGATCCAACTTTTTTCCTTTCTTTATCCTTTTTTCTTAATTATACTTAATTGTTTTATACATTGTCCTCTTATTGTAGCTTTACCTGCTTGCCATCTGATTTTTTCTGTTGTTTCCCGTTTGTTCTCTTCAAAATACCTTTCTATACCCCTTTTAATTCTTTCTTTAGTTTAAACACAGTTTAAGAGGATATCTTATCTTTAACTGTTAGCTGCGTACACTTCCTTTCATCTGTCCTGAATCTCTCACAAATCAGCTTCATGGGATGACCCCGGGTTCTAGTATTTTGAGAGGGACACTGGCTAATTAAAGTTTGCAACCCTCATTAAAAGGTGTGATTTTTTTTATTAAACGCTGTTTCATACTTACCCTTGGACTCCGGCGGGGAGTTATGACAGTCTCCTTGATCTGGTTTGGAAAAAGAAAAACCACATGAAATCTACAGTGAATGTTGTATGTGAAAACAGAGGAAATGGAGCACTCAAAGGGATCACCCCCCCCACCCCCCGATTCAGTTTCAGGCCCTTCCAGGCTAGAGATCTTCTCGTATTTGCCCAGAATTGGAAAGGAAACTTTAGGGAGTTTCCTTGTTTCAGCTTTACGCCACAATTGCCAGCTTGCGTTTCAAGGGGAAATTAGGCCCCAATTCAAAGCTTATATTACTGCAATGCTTAACATTCTGTAATAAGCAAAAACAACAAAGTTGTTGAGTGGGGAAGCAACCCAGCTGTAACCCAACCCAGAATACTCAGTTCCTGGGATGTTCCTGGGTTGTTTTAGCTCCACCTTGCTGCAGCAGGAGCGATCAGGAAGCAAAAAACAAGCATCTTGCTTGCTCCTGCATTGTTTACAATAACCCAGGGTTTGGCAGGGAAAATGGGTTGCTGTGACATGCAAGCCAGAGTCTTCAATAGTTGTGTGAAAGATATATTTGTAGCTAGAAGTTTTCCACCCCGGCATGAAAAGCTGCAGTTCCTAAGTCTGTACTAGTATTATAGGTACAAGAGTCCCATCCCTTCAGCTATGCCTTCCTTTTAGGGTGGATAAAAATTGTTTTTTTTAAAAAAGCAATTGGATTTTTATTTTAAAACCACCTATAGTAAGTTTCCCTTTTAAAAAATAAACCTTAACTTAATGCAAGCACATGGTCTCCTAAAGCTGAACTGACAACCCTTTCACGAAAGGCTGTTTTTCTTCGCACAGTAAGAACTGCAGGGAAAACATCTTCGAAGGACAGGATGTCTGGGTGTGAAAAGGCTGAGGACTCCTGTGAATACGTCCACAGATGGATCCCTGCACCACAGGGAAAAACCACCATGCTAAGTAAAACTCCACATACCTGCCGATTTCGCGGCACAAACTTTTTCAGAGTTATTGGCCGCATCACTAATGGGCCTGGACGCTGCAGAGAGGAGAGAAAAAATCCCAAGTGAGTTTGGAAAGAGGATGATCAGAGGTCTGAAAACAAAGCCCTATGAGGAGAGACTGAAAGAACTGGCCATGTTTAGCCTGAAGAGAAGACTGAGGGGAGACATGATAGCACTCTTCAAATACTTGAAAGGTTGTCACACAGAAGAGGGCCAGGATCTCTTCTCAATCATCCCAGAGTGCAGGACACAGAATAATGGGCTCAAGTTACAGGAAGCCAGATTCCGGCTCGACATCAGGAAAAACTACCTGACCGTTAGAGCAGTAGGACAACGGAACCCATGACCTAGGGAGGTGGTGGGCTCTCCCACACTAGAGGCATTCAAGAGGCAGCTGGACAACCATCTGTCAGGGATGCTTTAAGGTGGATTCCTGCATTGAGCAGGGAGTTGGACTTGATGGCCCTAGAGACTTCCGACTCCCACTTGTTTTAAGAATAACAGCAACAAAATGACTCCCCCACCCTGCCCAAAATTATACTCCTGAAATGAAGAGAGCTTGGGAAACCAGGAATAGGGTTGGTGTTTTTTTTGGTCTGGAAGGGTTGAGCTGCATTCAGTTCTTATACTCAACACAGAACAAGTTGTTTGGCTCAGAAATCTTTCGTTCTAAGTACATTGTTTGTACCAGGCTTCGGTTGGTGGATCTTGACTTTCTAATAGCAAAGAAAGTAGGTCCCACAGGTCTGAATTCCTGCCTACCCCCGAGTTATACCATTTGTGTGCAAAAAAAAAAAAAAAAAAAGTCCAAGCTGTTGCTAAATTTGCTGAGATCTCAGATTGCAAGCCCCTTGGGACTGAAAAACTGTCTTTTCTCCATTACTTGGCAATACACAACGTGCTTGAAGGACTTCTTCTTGTCTTCTCCTATCAGAGGTAAACTATCATCACAGCTAATTTTGTTTTTAACACGGCTGCTCTAAATAGAAGTATAGAAGTACAGCTATACCATTCTCTCACGTTCTTTAGCCATGAAGATTTTTTATCTTCAATTTTCCCTTGTATAATAAATTGGAGTATGGTGTATTTTTCTCCTTGGATAACATAACCAAGGTATCGCATTGTTCTTCTTTTGATGGAATTTATTAATTCAGTTTGATAGCTTACCCTTTTAGGGTGCTGCATAAATAATAAATAACAATTTTTGCAGGCTCTTATTTTGTTTTGATTTCTGCCGGATTAGAATTAAGCATGCTTTTCAGCCAAAGGACGTTACTTAAAAGCAGGGCTGGACCAAGATTGTTTGATGCACAAGGCCAAAATGAAGTTAATCCAAATGGCACTCCCTCCTGCTAAATAACACAGGGCACAGCACAATGCAAGCCTCATAGAACGGAACAGGGGCAGTTCTGCCTGAGACTCCCATTCTGCCAAGTCAGCAGCCCACCTCGCCAAAGAGCAGGTCCATCTACAATGGTAAAGCCCCCATGGCTGCTGGACTACTAAGAATTACTAAGCACAGCAGCAATCAAAAAAATGGCTGGTTTCAGACAACACTTTAGTCAATGGTGGGTTGAGTAGCCAACTCACAGTTGGTTATTTTGTGGGTACTCCCCACACAATATATTCCTACACAACTGTGGGTGGTTGGGGCTGGCGTTGAGTGGACTAATAGTCAACCCGGCATTTGACTGACACAGCCTCCGCCCCTCTCCCCTCCCTCCCTCCTTCCTCCGGCCCTCCCGGTGCTATCCCAGCAGCTCTGCAAGTTGCACCAGTTGTAGCAAAGTGGCAGCCGCCGCTTTGGTCGTTCTTGCCGCCTGCCTCTAAGGGGTTGTGTTTTAACCCACTCACCACACGCCATTAACACACTCACCCCTCCACACCACACTTTAAACAACTGGCTTCGAGCTAAACAACTTGCAAGCCAGCTGTTTCTCTCCGTTGCTTATTTCGGCAGAATAGCATACCGTCAGTACTTTGAGTGACGTGTTACCCTCCACACAACACAATAAGCAACACAACTGTTTCCCTCCCTCCGTCGCTTAATGTGTTGTCTGAAATCAGCCAGTGTGTCGGTCGCAGAGACCAAGTTCAGAAAAGATAGACACAGCTAGGGAAAGAATAGAATAGAATAATATGTTTATTGCTCAATCTAAAGACCATGGCAACACACACAGACTTAAAATTTTAAAATACTATTATACAATATCGAAAGTTACACATAAGGTTGAGGCAACAAAACATGAAATGCATAACAATCCTTATCTAAAATAAAGATGGGTGTGTGACAATAATCTCTACCTATAAAGCTGAAAGTATGTGTGTGGGATGTATGTCCAGAAATGTTTACCCACTTCCAGATGAGTTAGTAACTTGAAATTTGGCACGCTGATAGGGCTGGCTATACAATGTATCAAAAAATCTAAAAATACAAAATTTGGAGTTTTCAGTATTTTAAAATAATTTAATAAAAAAACCCTAGGCTTACACCTACAACTCCCAACATGCTTTGGGTGCAAGGCCAGACTTACTGGCCTTTGGTAGCCATTGTGAGTGTCTGGGCGGGTAGCTGCTGTGTGCCTTTCACAACCCAGATTCCTAAGGTTGGTATCAAGTAATCAACCCAATTTCACATAAAAGGAAGCAACCCACATATATGGGCTGTGTACATTTGTTGCGTGTCCTCCCATCCGCTGTGCATGGTTTTAAAATCACAACTAGTATAATATATATAAAGAAATCTTTAATATCTGATCACATTGCCTTACTATCTCTGAATCCTTATAACACTTCACACCGATAGTTATCTGAAAACTTTGCTCTACAGCCAGAGAAAATACACCTGTCCAATGCCACTTTGGACAGCAGAAGCGAAATTGACACAACTCCCAATAGGATGGGAATCAGAAGATGGACTCCCTCTCTTCAGTGGTGCAGTGGACATCTAGCTCTTCCCCAACTACAGCCTCCCTTCACAACAGAGGTATCATCCAGAAACAAGGAAGGAATAAGCCTACGTCTTGAAAGGGCTAGACCTGGGGTGTGGAACTTCTTTCAACCGGAGGGCTCAGTGGGGGTTGCATTCCAGTTGTGAGCAGAGCTGAAGGGGACTGGGGCAGGCCCAAATTATCAAAAAGAAAAGACCAGCCTGTTTTAGCTTAAAGCAATTTCTGCAAGTAACTAAGCTGTAGGAGATACATTTTAACCTTTTAGAAAAGGTTAAAGAAAACTGTACAAAAACTGGGAAACCACAAAATAATTGGGGGGATATCAGGGGGCACGATTTGTCCCCCAGACCTGAGTCTCTATACTCCTGGACTATACACCGTGATATGAAGGACCTGCTGGTGGCTCTCACACACAAAAGCATATGGTTAAGGTTATGTTTTGCAGGTTGGTCAGCACTATACCTCATAAAGAAAGCAACAGTGTTATTTACACAGCCATAACTTTGACGACATCAGAACCCTGCCAACCAAACTCGGCCTCATTTATTCATGGAATAACATGAATAAATTCATTATTCAACGGACAAGACAAGAAGCTTTTTACGCACCGGGCTGCCCACCGTTTTGCTTGCTGCCATGGGTGGTTTCCCCTCGGACTGTGGCCGAGCAGTAGAATCCGCATTCCTCTCAGACCTGCGCCTCGGGGGAGAAGGGACAGCACCTGGGGGAAAAGGCAGGATTAAATGGGGTTTCTGGAGAGAGATGTGTTAAGAGCTAACTCACAGGAGCATATATTAAGTACGGCATAATTTTGCTAAGAAAACTTTAAATTCTGGCTTCCTTTAAAAAGACCAATGAGTTTTGTGGCACCTTAAAAACATAACAAATTCATCTGGCATAAGCTTTGATGGATATTGTCCACTTCATCAAATGCATCTGATGAAGTCAACCACCATTCCCCAACTTGACAGTTTGGGACTACAACTCCCAGCCTTCCATGCTGGATGGGTTGATGGGAGTTTATTATGTATTTGTTATGTTTATATCCTGCCTTTGTTTCCTCCAAGGAGCCCAAAGTGGTGTACATGATCCTCCTCCTCTCCATTTTATCCTCACAACAACCTTGTGAGGTAGGCTAGGCTGAGAGTCAGTGACTGCCCCAGTGAGCTTCATGACCACATACGAAATTTGAATCCAGCTCTCTTGAGTTTGAGTCCAATACTCTAACCCAACCTTCCCCAACCTAGTGCCCTCCATGTGTGTTGGACTACAAGTACCATGCTGGTTGGGGGGATGCTGGGAGTTGTAATCCAACACTTCCAGAAGCAACGGTTTGGGGAAAGGCTGAAGGACACAGTATTCTTATGCTGGAATAAACATGTTAAATCTTCAAGGTGCCACAAGATTCTCTGCTGTTTTTGCTGTGACAGATGAACACAGCCAGCCAGACACCCCCCGAAACGGGTCTTCTGGCAATTCAGTGTTTGAAATAAATCAGAATAAAAGCATAACAAATCAATAAATGGCTATATAAAGCAGAATAAGTAAATGAATAAATAAATCAGAATAAAAGCAGAATGAACCAATGAATAAATAAATAAATGAGTCTATGAAGTGGAATAAACAAACAACACTGACTAAAAGCACAATGAATGAATAAATAAGTATACGAAGCAGAATTTAAAAAATGAATAAAGCAGAATAGAAGGAGAATGAATAAATAAATGAGCACGTGAAGCACAATAAGTAAATAAATAGAACGGAATAAATGAATACATATATAAAGCGTTATTTTTTTAAAAAAAAAATCCCCCCTTCATCCCGCCCTATATGCATATTAAGCTCCCTTCCTATTCAGCCCCCCTTCCTCCAGGCCCCCTCAGCAGCCCCCTTATAGCGCTCCTTCTCCCTCCCCAAACGCCTCTTGCTCCCCCCTCAGCAGACCCCTTATAACGCCTGTGCCTGGTGAGCCCCCCTCCTATAGCGCCCCCTCCCCTCCTATAGCACTCCTGCCACCACGCCGCCGCTCCCGCCCTCACCTGCCCGGCCCTCCCCAGAGGAGCGGGCCCGTCCGGGGCGGCTTCCACCTCCCGCCATGGCGGCCTCTGAGCTGCGTCGCGGCCTCCGTGCCGCCTCCCTTCAAGCGCCGCTTCGCCGTTGGAATCGCCCGCCACCGCTTCGGCGGAAGTGACACCCAGGAAGGGGCGGGACAGGCCGAGCGGAAGGGGGTGCGAGGCGGCGCCATCTTGGGAGAGGCGAGGGCAGCTTCTGCCCCCGCCCAGGCCTCGCGAGACTCCCCGAGCCCCGCGTGACGCCATCAAAGCGCGACCTCCCCGGAAGAGACGTGGCAACCGAGCCAACAGGCGAAGCAGCCACCTCGCCCCTTCCCTGAGGAGGTTTCTGAGGGACCGAGACCCTCCCGCTGCCCCTCGGGTAGGGGAGAGATGCCCCTATCGCGGGGAAGACGGGCTGGGGGCCTTTTGGCTGAGGAGGCGCGGGGGCGGGACGCCTGGATTCCTTTCAAGGAAGGAGGGGAAGGTGTTGTCACTAGGACGCCTGGGTTCTTTTCCTGAAGGGGGAAGGTGTTGTCACTAGGACGCCTGGGTTCCTTTCCTGAAAGGGGAAGGTGTTGTCACTAGGACACCTGGGTTCTTTTCCTGAAGGGAGAAGGTGTTGTCACTAGGACGCCTGGGTTCCTTTCCTGGAGGGGGAAGGTGTTGTCACTAGGACGTCTGGGTTCCTTTCTGGGGGTGGAGTTACTGACATCGGGATGCCCGGATTCCTTTTTTAGCATGGGAGGTATTGTCCCTGGAATTGCACTCTGGGTGGGGGTGAAGGACAGATATTGTGATGTAAATACTGTTATTGGGACTCCTGGATTCATTTGGGTAAGAGGTAAACAGGAGGGCCTGGAGGCCAGAACGCCTGGCGTCTCTTTTCAAAGGAGGTGGTGGTAGTATGGTTGGTTCATTGAGGTTAAGATTGCAGGCCAATGCACAATTACAAGAGAGTAAGCATCATTTAATCTGGTAGGGTTTGCTTCCAAATAAAGGTGTACAAGACTGTGGGGGTGGAGATCAGAATGCTTCTGATGAGAGTGCTGCTTCCCTTTGGAGAGTAGGCAGTTGGTTGCCCTTAAAAAGAACAGTTCAGTGTTTTTAAAACAACCCAGTCCTGGGTATATTTACTTGGAAGTTTGCCCAACTGAGTTCAGTAGGGTAGTATTCCTACAGAAAAGGGCACAGGGTTGGTGTGTTTTCAGTAGAGTTCACCATATGCCTATGACAACTGCATGAAAGGCAGGGATTCAGTAAGTTAAGTTTACCCTTCCTTGTATCTCCATCTTCCCACCTGCTGCTTTTCTTTCATCTATGCGGCTGTTAAAAGCACAGGAGTTCTGCTGGGAAGGAAAGAATGATGGCCCTACCAGGAAAAAAGACAGCATGGACAAATGTTGAGGAGAAGCTGCAGATTTTGTTAATAAAGTGCTAAGTTGAGGATAGGAAGGAGAATGTTGTGAGAGCAAGAGAAAATGTATTAGGGGTGGGGAGCCTCAGGCCTCAGGGCCGTATCTGGCCAGCCTGGGTTCTGAATACAGCCCTTTGTGATTCCCTGGATGGCCAAGATCCCTTTTCCCAAACCCCTGATTGGTAGCTTCCTGGCTTTTATGCAGTTCCCCCCCCCCCCAATTCTAAAAGGTTGAAATCTGCTGGTGTTAGTTGTATTTTGGCTCCACCCCTTTGCCTTTGACCCTTGCCCACCGTGGAACGCAGCCAGGAGAGTTTCTCAGACATTGAATTTCTCTTTGAAATTGAAGAGATTCTCCACCCCTTGATTTAGATAGCGGTAGTACAGATTCCAGGGTAAAATCTGGCACAAATCCTATTTAGAGAAGAGTCATTGAAATGAATGAGACTTGAGTTAGTCATGACTGACTTAAGTCCCATTCTTTTCAAAGGGTCTGCTCTAAATAGGATTTATGATGCAGTTTTACCCCTAGGGTCTCCTGGTTGTAAAGGTGCAGGAACTGGAACAAACAAAGAAGATTTGTAGTGAAGGCTGTGTCCAGGCGTTGTTCTGGTGTGGGAGTCTCTTAAAGTCAGGCCAGGCAAGGATTGAGAAGCCTCCATCTAGGCAAGATTGTAATCCCTTTTTCTGTGACTTCTCTTTCTTTGTTCAGCCCACTCTGGTCCTCAGCCCACACTACACTTAGCTGCCATGGGGCTCTGTAAATGCCCCAAGAGGAAGGTCACCAACTTGTTCTGTTTCGAGCACCGAGTGAACGTCTGCGAGAACTGTATTGTTGCTAACCATGCAAAGGTAAATGGGACCCCTGGATTAAATTATGGGAGAATGAGTGGGGGAGAGGAGAGTTGGGGGGGGGGGTTTGCCAGCTGGGATTATTCACTATGACCTTGAAAAGGGGAAATTGGATGGTTCAGGAGAAAATTATAGCGAAGTGTTCGTTGACTTTTTAACTGTAGAGTTTTAGCTCCCCTCTTTCTCCAGTTAGAAACAAGAAATCATACTGCTGAGGTGCATTTTAGGTTAGTTTTTATCTGAATGTTGGTTCATGATGTCCACTATCGTCCACAATTCCTGTCAGCAGCCATCCAAGGACTCGAGTAGAGATCTTTCCCAGCCCTGGCATCTCCAGTTAAAGGATCTTAGATAGTAGGATTCTCTTTAACTGGGAGGTACCAGCAATCGGACTCTCTGAACTTTGATATGCAAAGCATGTACCCTATTGCAAGCAGTGTTAAGGAAATCTGCCGAACTATCGAATTGAAGAAACACATCCGATCTAACAGGTTTATTCAATACAAGGTACGCAGGAGAGAGAAATGGCACATGGGTAGTACCAAAGCTCTTTGATTCACAAAGGCAAAACTGTTACATTTTATCTCTGTTTCAGGCTTTGATGTCACATACCACTCGCCCCCTCCCTCCTGTGATGGATTACATGTCAATAAATGTTTCATATTAAACTATTTCTTAAACCATAATAAAAGCAATATCCTGGGTACTTGATGCCTCAATGTAAATTTATTGTTCTCTGATAACCTTTGATCACAGATACTTGGTGGTGCTTAGTTTCATCTAATGGCTGGCTTTTCTTGGGAACAATCTGCAAATGTTTACATTATAGGTGCCATCCTGTCTGTAAGATTGTGTCTTGAGGGCAGTTGAGTCATGTTTACTTTACAACACAATTGGGAGGATGAGATTGTGGGGCTTGTTATCAGGAAGGATGTTTTAGGCCCTGGTATTCAGTGTTTTTTCTGTGTAATACTAGAATGTGAGGTGTGAACTTTAGCCTGGTATACTTTTTAAGTGCTTCTTCTTGTCACGTTTCTTTGAGGCTTGAGGGAAACCAAAGTTCAAATTTTGATTTTATATCAATGGCCATATCAAATAATCTTTATCAGCAGCTACAGCTATTCCCCGAAACCAACACACATGAAGATGCTAAGGAGCATTTTACTGAGTCAGACTGTTGGTCCATCTAGTCCAGTACGGTTTATTCCAGTTAAGGTGTTTCAAGACCTGAAGCAGAGTTTCTTTCCCAGTTCCAAATTCCTTTTAAGTAAAGATACCAAGAATTTCACAATGGGAGTGGGTTGCAAACCAGGTACTCTACCACTGAGTTACAGACTCACATATAGATGTGAAAGCCCAGGAGGGGGGGGAAACTAATAAAATTAAGGAGGCAAAGGGATTTTCCGGGGGTTTCCCCAATACCTTTTTTGTTTTTTAAAAAACATTGAACAATTTGTTATTATGAATTTTAGTTTTGTATGATGAATAAAATATTTAAGGCAAGCTGTTCATATATTATTACTCAGTCTTTACTCCCCAAAATGACTTTAGGGCAGTCACTGACTCCCAGCCTAACCTACCTCACAGGGTGTCATAAGAACAAAATGTATAGAAGGAGGATCATGTATGCTGCCTTGGGCTCCTTAAAGGAAATGGCAGGATATAAATGTAATAAATAAACTATGTAATAGGAAGACTGGTGATGTAACATTTCTGGAAATGTTAAAGCCCTGTCGTGGGGAGAGGTTTAATCTTTTCTAAGATTCCCAGTGCAGTTATTTCTTCCCTTTTTTATTCAAATTAGTGATCTAAACTATCTTTTACTAATATACATTTAGGGATGTTCCAAGCCATGCTGCTCTCTCTTTCCCAACGTGACTAGAATCACCGTGTCATAATATGTCAAGAAAACATGCATTCTTGACAGTTTGGGTTTCATTCTATAGAGTCCTGTGTTGATGAGTTCTTCTAGTCCGATGTTATAGCTATCAATGTAGCTTTGAAATCCATGTGTGGGAGAAACACCATAGGATGTTCAGCTACTGCCACCACATGCAGCAGAGTGACTGGGTTCACACAACACGCTAACCCATTATGGTTTATTTTCTGGAACAACCCCTACCATGGAGGGGTTCTTTCCCCCAAATAAGCCACCCGAAGAACCCACAATCTGCAGGGAGTATTTTACCTATGGTGGGTTACAGTGTTGTCCATTGCTATGCATGGGTTACAGAGATCGCCTACAGAGCTGCTCAGGAAGAGCAGCAAAAAGCACTCTGCTCTCCACCCTGCTCTCTCTCAAGTGATCTCTATCATCCCGCATACCAAGTATTTGCCTCTCTTCCAGTGCATTGTCCAGTCTTACCTCCAGTGGCTTCAGGACAGCGATTACAATCCTAACTGTCGGCTGTGCAATACGCTCCTTTCCACCAAAGAGACGGTCCGGCTTGTCTGCTATGGTCAGTAAAACCCCGTTGTCCTCTCAAGCGTGATATGCATCCCAGGAAACAGGTTTGGGGTCAGCAGCTGGTGGCCCTTGCTGCCACATCTGCCCAAAAAAACCCAAGGAGTGGCCTCTTTGATGCAAGTAATTCCCTTCCCCAGATCTTGAGATGCCAAATGCTCTGACTTTCCATCTGGCTTTGCACAGGCATGGATGGGGAAATCCTAATTGTGGAAAAAGAATGGAGAGTCAGGTAGCATCCTATGGGTTGTCGCTGGAGGATGTCTTCTGAGCTTTGAGGGGAGCACCCAATAAACCTGCAGTGAAGTCTACTTTCACCAAACAACGGACACACAGCTTTCTTTTTCTTGAAAGTTTAAGCACATGAGCAGAGCTAGAAATGTGTCCTGTTTAACATCAGAACTGAGATGCTTGGGACGTGCTTTTTTCACTCTTTATTTTTTCATTGTTTGTTTCTAAGCTTTCTTTGTTGTTTTTGCTGTATAGATTGCACTTGAGGCAGCATATAAATTTAAGAAAAAATATTTACAAACACAACAACAAAAGGGGAGAAGAAAAGGGAAACGGGGGGGATTTAACACTTCCATTTCAAATATATGTGTTAATATAAGCGACAGACCCTATATCTAAATAACCATACGAAATTGATGGCTGTAGGAGATACACTCAAATGAAGCAAGCGCAGTAAGATCTTCAGTCCATTGACTGATAGGTGGTGGATGTTTATCCTTCTAAGTTTGAAATATAAGGAGGCAATATTATGTATGTGTGGGGTGGTAGTAGTCCTACAATTCCCAGCATTCCCAGTGCTGGCTGGGGAATGCTGGGAGTTGTAGGACTTCTTTCTGCCTAAACATACGTAGGATTCAGCCCTAAGTCTCTTTGCAACTGTAAGCGCTCTCAGTATCCACCTTTGCTGTCTGTCTGTTAATCCTCACATTGCAGGCAGCTTATGAAGTTAGAAGAAAAAGCATACCAGCAATTAAAAGTAGAATAAAATATCATTAACCTCACATCAAAGAGGGAGAATAAATTTTAATGTGCGAGGAAGCAGATGTAAGCTCAAAAGAAGAGAAACTGCAGAACAGAGGGTGTGTGGGTGGGTGTGAAGGGACAGGGCAGCAAAGAACTGGCCAACCCAGAAGGACAATAGATGCTGTATAAACCTGATTTCAGTTGCGATATTCCCATCCATCTGCCCCACTGAACCAAGTATGACATTCATGGGTTCTCCCTTGTGATCCCTTTTTTCCTGTAGTGTCTTTTTAGATTCTGCACCTGAGAGCAGGAGCTGTCTGATTGCCAATCCTTTTTAGCCACCCTAGAGTCTTTTGACTGAAGAGTTGACTGAAGAGTTCGACAGAAACGCTTTGAATAACGAATCTTAGATAAGAATACGGCAGTGTAAGGCTTATTACTTGAGCTCCACCGGACCGATTTTACTCTTTTTTTGTCTCAGACTGAAGCTTGATCTCTGCAGATGTGCAGAAAATTTTTGAAAGTTCGAAAAAGTCCAACGCTCATGTTTGGGAGAAACCCTGTGCTCCGTAAACATACCTGCTGAAGTGCAGCTCCTCCGTCTTAGGGCATCTCCTTAACAAGCCCTCCCTTCTCTCCCCCTGTGTAGATCTCTTTCACTGGTCTTGCCTCAACGACATGGCGAGCCAGCTGCCGAAAAACACCGCCCCTGCTGGTTACCAGTGCCCCAACTGCCAGGGCCCTGCCTTTCCCCCGGCCAACCTGGTCAGTCCAGTAGCATCGGTGCTACGGGAGAAACTGTCGACCGTCAACTGGGCTCGGGCCGGGCTCGGGCTCCCCCTGGTAAGAGGCGGTCCTGCTGTGGGCTTTTTTTGCTTTGTGCTGCAGAGCAGAAATGAGTTTCTTTGCTTTCTGCCAAGTGGAGTACTAATTGGAAGTCTAAAACATTGCAGGCTGAAACCTTCTAAAATAAACAGTTATGATTTAGATTTTAATACACCTGACTTAGCTGGCTGTTGTTGGAAGGGAGTGTGTGTTGCTTACTGCTTTAAAATAATGCTCAAACTGTGTGTGTGTGTGTGTGAGAGAGAGAGAGAGAGAGAGAGATCAAATCAAATCTGGGTGGTTAACAGAAAATTAGGCCACGATATTAAACTGCCTATATATTGAGCCAGACCACTCCAGCTCAGAATTGTCTATGACAGAAGTAGGCCTGTTTTTCTACCCCTTGTTTCTGTTTTGAGTGGAGTATGAGGCTTTTGGGGCCGTATTCCCAACCAGTCATTAGTTCAGCCCTGGCTTTTGTCTTCCTTCCGCTCAGATTGATGAAATCGAGGCCATTCAGGAGACAGAGTCTCATGACGCCACAGACTACACGGACTGGTCCAGCTTCACCAGTGAGTATTACACATCTGAAAAAGGTAAGGAGCTGTGCAGGATGCACCTACTTGAGGTCCTGCTGCTCTGTTCTTCTGGCAGCCACTTTGTGTCCATTGTTAAACGTAATTCTACGTCGGTGTGAGCAGGTCACTTGATTTACCTGGTGATCCAAGTTCATGTGGAAGCAACTGTGCTTAAGAATGGGGCTCTACAATTCATAAGAATATCAGAAGAGCCCTGATGCTGGATCGGACCAAGGATCCATCTAGTCCAGCACTCTGATCGCACAGTGGCCAACCAGCTGTCGACCAGGGACCCACAAGCAGGCAGGACACAAGTGCAACAGCACCCTCCTGTCCATGTTCCCCAGCCTCTGATACTGCAGGGAGTTCATAGCCATCAGGACTAGTAGCCATGGATAGCCTTCTCTTCCAGGAATGTATCCAACCCCCTTTTAAAGCCATCCAAATTGATTGTCATCACTACATCTTGTTGCAGTGAATTCTAACTATGCGCTTCTAACAATCAACTTCATAAGATGATCCCACTGGGTTCTAGTATTTTGAGAGAGGGAGAAAAATGTCTCCCTCTCCACATTCTCCACACCATGCACAATTTCATACACCTCTATCAGGTCTCCCCTTAGCCTCTTTTTTCCAAGCTAAACAGCCCTAGCTGTTGAAACCTTCCCTCATAGGGGAGATGCTCCAGCCCCTGGATCACAATGGCACATTTTCCACCTCTATGAGCGTGACAAACATCAGCTGCACTGGTTACCTGTGCATTTCCAATCCCAATTCAAAGTGCTGGTTTTGACTTTAAAGCCTCAAGCGGCTTGGGATCAAGTTACTTGAAGGACCGCCTTCATCCATATCAGCCTGCCTGCAATTTTAAGATCGGAAAGAGAGGCCCTTCTTATTTGCCCGCCCGTGAGAGCAGCGAGGTGAGTGATCACACATGTCAGGGCCTTCTCTGCAGTGGCCCCACACTTTGGAACTAGCTCCCATCAGAGTTCCACCACACTCTGTCATTGCAGGCTTTTCAGAAGGCCTTGAAACCATATGATTTTGCTCTGGCCTTCTCTTGATATGATTGCCATTGTTGCTGCTGGTTTTCTTTCTGGCTTTTGTTCTTGTTTTTATGGCTATGTGATTGTGCTTTACATTTTTATCACTTTTAATATTTTAACTTTTTAAATGTGCTTTATTCTGTAAGCCGCCTTGGCCCTGAAAGGCAACCAAGAAATATTTTAAATGAAACAAAATAATTCTCCTGGCCTCGGGGCTGGACAGAACATGGAGAGGGGGGCCCTGTGCTCTGTTGTCCTGTGTTCTGGAGGCACTCCATGCAGCCTGGAGCTTACAGCTGGGGAATAGGCAGGGTGGAACTAGGGAGATAATCCCCTCTTCCAAGTTCAAGAGGTTGGGGGGGGGGGGGTGTTGCGCTGTACATCTGAGGCACTCCAGTGCTTACTGCAGGGGGGGCATTATGCTGCCTGCATGCAACCCTTGCCATGCCACCACATTTGGCTGCAGAGGGGAAAAAAGGTTGTGCATGTTGCTACAGAGCATCAGTTTTAGCCCTCTGTCGCTGTTGCAGAGTGTTGAAAGGGTCGGATTTAGCTTGCAAATCAGCTACATTGAACTCTTTTGGCATTCTGTAGCACTACGCAGACAACTTAAAACAACATCCAGATGCCCCCCAGTGTGTGGCCTGACTGTTAGAGCAATACGACAGTGGAACCAATCCACCTTAAAGCATCCCTGACACGTGGCTGTCCAGCTGCCTCTTGAATGCCTCTAATGTGGGAGAGCACATGACCTCCCTACGCAATTGGTTCCATTGTCGTATTGCTCTAACAGTCAGGAAGTTTTTCCTGATGTCCAGCCGGAATCCTCTTTCTTGCCTCCAAGCTTGCAGCAGAGGGTCATCCCTGATATCACACTGAGTTCTGGAGGCGTAGCATAGCTTAAGGAGAAGACCGTGCCCCTTGTGGTTCTGGGTGTCCACAGATCTTTGGTCGCCAAGGCTGGTCTAAACTCATGGACCCTTGCTTAAGAAAGTGTCTGTGTGTGAGCAACCCCAACTGGACTTTTACGCTTGCCTGCGTCTCTCTCTGTGTCCAGACCTCAACTCCGAGAAGGCTTCCCAGCAGAGCTTCAACTACAGCCCAAACTCTAGCTTCCCTTCCCCGCAGCAACAGCAGCAAAGCCTGACCAATGGCAGCATGCAGGAGCAGCACACGGTCATCAGCATGAACACCGTGGGCGGAGACCCCATGACCATCAATGCAGGTATCGTGCAAGTTGGGGGAGGGGCGTTTAGTGGAACAGAGTTCCGCTGTCTGGTTTGCGGCCACCTCAAAGGCTGTGATGGGTAAGGAGGGATGCATTGTGAGTTGTCTGCTGGAGACAAAGCTTAGAACATCAGAAGAGCCCTGATGCTAGATCAGGCCAAGGGTCCATCTAGCCAGCACTCTGTTCACACAGTGGCCAACCAGCTGTTGACCAGGGACCAACAAAGCAGGACATGGGTGCAACAACAGGACCTTCCCGCCCAGTTTCCTGTCTTAAAGATCCCAAGGAAGCCCCCAGTTGCTTTAAAACTCTGAATTAATGACTGGATTTTGCCAGTGCGGGGTGGGGACATTTTATTTATTTTGTGGCGCACAAAAGTTAAAACCACAAAATACAGTGTAAAATATAAAAGCTTAAAACTGCAGTAGAAATGGCATGAGGGGGAAGGACTCTTTCCTTCCCTTTGATGCAGCCGGTCGATAAGACAGCGGATTCAAGACCAATAAAAGAAAGTTCTTCACGCGACATGAGAGCCGATGTAGCGGTAAGAGGACTGGAGACACCCACGTTGACCACGGCGTGAACAGGCACTGGATGTGTGTTCAGGCAGTGGCAGGTTACAGAGAGGGGGAACTCTGGCCCTTGCTGTCTCGCTCGCTCAGCCCTGCCCTGCCTGAGACACTCCTGGGCTAAATGGACAAATAGTAGAACTTGTAGAAGGCGGCTTCCTGTTTCCCAGCTGGACCGTTATCTTGCAAACCAGGTTCATTGAAATGTATTCTGCCTTTTCACGGGTGGGGAGGGGGCAGCCGAGCTTTTTCCAGCCCCTCTCCTTGACGCCAGGATCCGGTCCTTTTCATGCAGCCTCCTCGCCGCGGAAGGTTTACGACACCCGGGAAAGTGGAGGTAGCCGAGTATCTGATGCTCACATAGACTTCGACGAGGACAAGTACCGCCGGCGGCCGGCGCTCGGCTGGCTCGCCCAGCTGCTCAAGTGCGTCCCGGGAAACGATGCTGGTTTGGAGGGTTGTGCATGGCAAGTGCCCATGTGGGGAATCTGGAGTCCTTTAGCGGAGGGTGGCAAGAGGACAGCTGATTGAATGGGTGCAGGTAAGGGTGTGGGGTTGTACAGAAAGAAGGCCGGGAAGTTTAGCCCCCTGGGGTGGGACAGGAAACTCTCCCAGGGTGGGTGGGTAAAGGAGGTTGCCTGCACCTCTTTTGTTTAGCCTTTAGTCAGCATTGGGGCTGTTCACACAACATGCTAACCCACACTCGGTGGTTGAATCCTAGGTTGTTTTGAACTGTGGGTTGTCTGACAAACCATGGGTTAGCGTGTTGTCTGAATGCAACACTTTGTCCACAGATTGGGTTATCGTGTCGTTGGAATGCAATCAGGGTGGCTTGTTAACCATGCAGTCTGGCTTGTTAACTACCCTGAACAACCCAGCGACAAACCATGGATTCTCAATGTGGCTTGTTAGAGAAATAAGCCACACTGCATGTTTAACAAGCTTCCTTGGCTGTGTTCAGACAACACACACTAATCCACGGTTCAAAACAACCCACACACAACCACTAAGTGTGGGTCAGCATTTTCTGTGAAAAGCCCCACTATCGTTTTGTTTTACAACCTTCCATGAGATCTTGTTGCTTGCCGCCTTGTTTAATGTAAGAACTAAGATATGCAAGGAATTCCATAGGAAAGAGGCCACCACGCTGAAGGCTCGTCTCCTGTTGGGCGCACTTCCTGTGACCTCATGGCAGTTCAGCCAATGGTTAGAAAGCGTTCCCCAGCCAATAGCACGGGGCGCTTGGAAGGCGCTCGTGTCAAGAGAGCACCCTTTCGCTAACTCCTCCTCTCTCGCTGCCTGGCAGGAACCGCTTCAGCTCCAGGAAGCAGCCGCGCTCCTTGATGCAAAGGTTCGCCATTCTTCTGCTCATCGGTGGGATTGGCTTCTTGACCCTCGTCATTGTCATGATGAAGCTGGGCCGGGCCTCGGCTGACAATGACCCCAACCTGGACCCCAAGTTCAACCCACACATCCGGGTCGGGCAGGAGTGAGCGGGGCTGGCCTCCCCCCACGCTGCGGGCCCTTCCCCACTCCCGCCTCTCCTCCCAGCGACTGGGGAAAGTTGGGCCAGGGAGGGTCTGAGAACAGCTCTTCATTTGCAGCTGCTGGGGGCCGACTGAGCCGCCCTCCCCAGAAGAGCAATGGCCCTCGGGCCACCCTGAAAGTTTGGACAAAGACGCCCCGAGGGAAAGGGCGGCCCTCTTCTTTCTCCCCCGTTCTGCACGCTGGATTTGGAGCTGACAGACGCTGCGTCTGCGGTGCCCGAAAAGGGAGCCCCTTCTACTTTCATCCCAGTGCTGGGGGGGCGCCAGGGGGGGCAGCTCTTCCTGCAGGGGAGGGCGCTTCCTTGACCGCTTTCCCTGAAGACCTGCTGGGAGTCCCCTAGCTGCCATTCACCGGGGGGCCCTTTCAGCACGATCCACCAGGCTCTCCGTTCACCCAGGAAAAACGGCAGCCGCCGGGTGAGGTGGAGAACTTTCATTCTCCTCTTACACCCACCTGTATTGTCACAGCAGCTCTCTCTTTCCCTGAGGGAGACAGCCACGCACTTTGCTATGCTCTGCCTGGGGCAGGGAGGTTTCCTGTTTGGTTGGGGGGGGGAGTCCCCCCTCGAGTTCGGCATTCAAGACTTAAAGCGACAGGGCGGAAACCAGGCACCTGACCTGCGGGGCTCCTTCCCTCAAACTTGAACAGGGTTTTGGAAAAGCGTGGGACTAGTTGGGGGGGGGGGCTTCAGCAATAGGGCTCCTCCACTCGATCCCTCCCTCCTCCCTCGGCACCTGTCCTCAGGCTGCCTGAGAATGTGGCGGGCGGCCACCTTAGACCAATAGGACCTCCTAAGGGTTTATATGCGTGCCTCGGCCCTTCACCGAAGAAACGGTTCCTTTATCCAAACCGGAAGCTTTGCCCAAGAGGCGCCTGCGTCATTTCAGCACAGGGTGTCGCTTGCCTATGCCCGGTAAGCTTTCCCTAACACACCTGCATTCTGTAGGAATGGGTGGCTGGATCCGTTCAGCTCTCCCCCGCCTCCTCAAATTTGCACAAATTGTGCAAGAACAGGATTTCCACACACACACACACACGCTGTAGGATTCTGGAGGAGATAGAGGGAGGCTTTGCTCACTGGTTCATAATAAAGTGCTGTTTTTGCTGTACCCCCAGGGAAGCGTTTCTCCTGTCGGGTGGGGCCCTTTCCTTGGAGGCTGTTTTTGGCGAAGCCGCTCAGGACTGAAAGCCACCGTCCGTTTAAAACCTGGCCACGGATCTGCTTGGGCTGCAGTTCCAGCCAACCTCGGGCAGAAGCACCCACGTTTGTAATATTATTTTAGCCCATGTGGGTGCATGAGCGGCACTGTATGAAGGATTAAGGGGACCACGTCTCTCCCTACCCCCCAAACTCCCTTGGCTCCCGTTGGGTTCATCCTACACACATCATGCCGCCCCCTCCGTGGGACTCTCATGTGGGTTCCCCAAGAGGGCTGGTGATAATCTGGTTTCCCCACAAGCCAAGAGGCATTGGCTCCGTTGACATGGGTGGGTTGGGGTAGAGGCCGACCTTCCCACGATCCCTTGCAGCAAGCGACTGTATTCCAGAGGTGGTCCTTCAGGGGTGTTCGTATGGCTGACGCACCCGTAGCCAAGCAGCGCATCAAGCAAACTGTGTGGTTTATTTGCTGCCCCTCCGTTCTCTTGCAGCCCAGAAAGGCTGCCGCAAATGCAAAACCTTTAACAACTAAAGCAATAGACTTGTTTGTGGCTGTTCTATTAAACTCTCTTGGCTAACCCCTGAGCTGCCTTCACTCTTCAGCTTCTTCCTCGGAGGTAAACTGGGACGCCGCCACACCAAGCCCTGCGAGCCTTCCTCCTGTCCTTTCCTTACCCTTCTCTCGGGACTCCTCTCAGTATTCTTCCTCTCTGTAATCAATGGTGAGGTAGTCCATGCAGAAGCGGGCCAGGAAGATGGCAAAGTTCATGGCTGGGCGGAAAGAAGAGTGTTCAGTCAGTCTTGCCAATTCAAAAGAATTCCTTTTCCCTAATTATGGGGTGGGATCCCTCAATTCTAAAGTCTTCCACACAAGCTGGGCCGATTAAAAGCACAGCTTTTGTTGGCTATACCCCCCATTGTGATCCTGGGCCCCATGCGTTCCTCCTTCCCCTCTTTTCTTCTGGCATGAAGCGATCAGAAACATCCGTTTCTACTTTAGTCCAGCGGAGGCTGGTGGCTCTGTTACCAGTGGGGCGGCGAATCTGCTCCGGGTTTCAGTTAGAACTCTAAAGGAGCTGTCCAAGGTGCTTCACTTGGATAGCTTCTTTAGAGTTCTGACTGACACCCAGAGCGGATTCAGCACCCCACTGATACCAGCCCCACCCACGTCTTACTCATTGCAACTTCCTTTGGAACATGGGGGAATGCTGCTCCGTTTAAACTGTGGTTTGTTAGCAAGCCAGGATGCTGGCATACCAGAGCTCCCCCAGGTTTAGTCAATTCAAGAGTGGAAGTCAAAGCTTCCAATCTCCTCACAAGCAGGCCTGAAGGGGATGCAGGAAAATCTCTTCCTCATTCCTCTAGCGCTGGTTCAGCGTTATAGTCAAAGACACACAAAGTCCTCTTTATGTGTGTTGTGGGTGTGTGAAAGGGGCAGGGAGGGGATAGTATTTAGCTTTAGTGAATGCACACCAGGGCCATAATCATGCATTTGTTTTTTTAAAATTAAAACAAAATTGGGAACCTTTGCGGCCCACTTTGTCTATTTTTTTTTAAAAAAACTAAAACAAACATGCAAGATCTTTTGTAAAAAGAAATCGGTCCATGATTCTGAGAAACACCTGTTTCAGAAAATACAAATCTAGGGGGAGACACTTTTGAGAAATAGCTGTTATTTTTTACTAGGATGAAATGCATTGTGGGGCTTTCATGGACACCCAAATTGCTCAAGCTGTTGGGAAAAAAACCATGCCCGAAGGAAGAAACAAGATTGCTAGTCTCTGGGAAAGAATACTGTGAAATTGGCCCTAGGCTGGGAAGGGAATGTTAGAAAGTTGTGTACCTGCTGTGAAGGGAGAGGTCAGTTTAACGCAGGGAAAAACCTCACACGGCACCTAGGTAAAAGAGGGGCTTGATGCTTTAGGTAGGAAGGCTGAGGAAGAGAGCTTGGAACACAAGAGGACGGGAAATGTCAGAGATGGCTGAAGAAAAATAACTTGCTACCTGGTGCCTAGCTCTCGCAAAACAAAACACACAAAATGAAAAAAAATGGTAGATTATGTAAGTGCGCAGCAAACACGTGAATACATGAGCAAGAAAAATGCTTTGGATCACGCAACTATTAATGGTGCAATCCAATGCATGTTTAGGCTGAAAAAATTCTACAACTCCCAGCATGCCCCAGGTAGACTTTTTTCCTCTCTAAACATAGGATTGTGCCCAAATTCTCTCAAGGAACTGCAGCAGTCAAAGGATTTTAAGCCCATTGTGCCTATATTTTGCATCCCTTCTGTGAGAGAAACCAGCCGGCCAGCTTCTTTTCACCGCTGATCTTTACAGTGGTAGCTTACCGAGTGACGTCAAAGCAATGCACATCAACACATTGTCCTCTGCTTGCAAGGTGTAGATGGTCGCCAGCAATGCCCAGTAAAAACTGATCACATGCGAGAACTGTGGAAACCCAACAGAAGAGGAGCAGAAGTGATTTGTCTCTAATGACGATGAGAAAAACAGATCAGGACAGGGATGGTTTTATCAAGTGCCTAGACGTTCTTTGTCGGAATGACCTATTGCAAGGGTTCTTGCTCATGTCTGGTGAGGCTTTTCTTCTGCCCAGAATTTGATCCTAAACCGGAATTTGGATTTTTGCCCACATGGGTTCTTTTACCCGGGACTACCTCGAAATCAGCCTCCAAGAACAGTTACTACCCTAAGGGGGGGGGGGGAGGGATTGGCAGAACTTGTGGCACAATCTGGTTTCATGATGAACAAACCCAAAGAGAGTGACTTGTTGGGGGTGTTTAAGAAAGCACGCAGAACCCATGGCTTGTAGGGTTGCCGGGCAGTTTGCTAACCACCTCCAGCAAGCCAGCCTTGCCAGTTTGGACGACATGAAAAGCTGTGGGTGCTACAACTCACTGTGGCTTAAATAAACCAACTGCATCGATTGTGCAAACCAGGTCTCTGTGTCTATAACCTGGGCTAAATGCCACTCTCCTGATTTTGGATTTGCAATGATGAACGCAGATGCAAAACCCTGTTTCACTAATTGGAATCCTTCCTTCCCTTAATCCAACCTTCCCCCACCCTAGTGTCCTCCACATGAATTGGATTGCAATGCCCATCATCTGGCTAGGGGATTCTGGGAGTTGTCCAACACCTAGAGGACACCAAATTGGAGAAGCCTCACTTAACCACTCTGAGGGTCAGTAAAGCAGGGTATTTACAGCGGGATCCGTTGCTAGCTGTAGATTGGAACAGATTTCTTACTCCCCAAATGGGTCACTGTTTAAATGAAGTGCTTCATTTCATGAAAGGAAAAAAAACAAGAGTGGGTTTTGGGGTGAAGACTGAGCCCAGTTCTGTTACTGAAAACTTATTCCTGGGCTGAGCGTATGCTCAGAGGTACCCTGTTCCTTAATTCGAAGCATACATTAGTCCTTATTTTGCATCTGGCTCTAGTTGTTGCTCATTGGGATTCTAGTAAAAAACCAAAGTGGATGTTCCAAGCCTAAAGTCTGCCATCCGTCGTTTGAAAGATGTGGTATGTGTCTAACCTTTGTTAAACAGGTATCCCAAGATGGCTACAAGGCTGAGTTATGAATCAAGAAGTCCGCGATTCAAGTCTCACGTTGGGGCCAAAGGAGAGATGACATCTTAAGGAGGTGTGCTAACAATGTAGGAAAGCCCAGTGCATTTTGAGTTTGAAAGACTTGTGTGGGCAATGGTCACGGAAGAATGGGCTCAACTGACAGGAAGCCAGATTCCGGCTGGACATCAGGAAAAAATCCTAATGGTTACAGCACTATGACAATGGCGCCAATGATCTAGGGAGGTGGTGGGCTCTCCCACACTAGAGGCCTTCAAGGGGCAGCTGGACAGCCCCTCTGTCAGGGATACTTTGAGGTGGGTTTCTGCATTGAGCAGGGGGTTGGACTTGGTGGCCTTAGAGGCCCCTTCCAATTCTACGATTCTATGATTTATCCAAGGGCCAAGAGCCTATCTACATTACTGCTTTAAAACGGTTTATAACAGTTTTAAACCGGTTAACCGGTTTAAAACTGTTATAAACCGTTTTAAAGCAGTAGTGTAGATAGGCTCCAACTGAAACAATCTTGTCTGCCTCCTGACAGGGATGAAATCTATTTTCCCTGAAGAAGAGCTTTGCAACTTAAAATGCATTGATTGAGCTTTCTTTGTTCCTCTGCTCTACTCCTTTCTCCCAACCACCAATGGCTTGATGGCTTTCAACGTTTTGTGCAGTTTTTTTCCTCTATTTGAAGCTCTTTCAACTTTTTCGAACAGAGGGAAAAAAACCTGCACAAATACAACTGTATTTTTGTAATTTTTTTGGGTCCTTCCCTTGTGCCTGGGGCCCTGCCCTTCCCCTTCAGCTTCCGACCCACCCAACACCGGGATGCTTTTCCATGAGCTTTTCCGAAACGGAATTCCGCCCTCTGGCTGAAAGAGATTCCTCACCCTTGTCCTATGGCCACAATCCCCATGGCACTTCTACCGCGCAAGCCTCTTTGGCATGAATGGCTTGCAAGGTACAGGAAGGAGATTTGAGCCCTTTACCAATAGCACTAAGGTAAAACGGAAGCTCATGAGATCTCCCCTTTGGGAGACGAGGAAGTGGTACAGGTCGCCAACGAAAACGCCCGTGTGAATGATGAACAGGAGCAAGGAGCCGATGGTGAAGATCACTTTGTTTGGGAAAGTGACCGTTATAAAGGGATCCTTCCAGCTCATTCTCTGTGCGGTTGGTTGCTTCGTGGATTTAGGAAAGGGTTGAGGGAGGAGGCACCCGCTTCTGTAGGAGACAGATCTTAAAAAACAGCGGTCAACTAATCCAACCTCTGGCTTGGAGAGAGCTGGATCCTGGGCTGATGAAGTCACAAACATCCAAAAGTTCTAGAAGGCTGGGAGTTTTGCCCTGCTCAAAGCAACAGCATGTTCTTGTGAACCGCCCTGGGAATATGATTGAAGCGTGGTACAGAAAGACGTACAATAAATATATAAATCAGATAGCCCTGGAAAAAACAGTGGTTTCTTTGTGAACAAGACGTTTCCAGGTTGAGGAGGAATGCGGAAGAGGCTGTGGAATGGCCAACCTTGCAAAGGACAAAGATGGCATGGTTACTAGGGCTGCGACCGGATCCAGATCCCGAATCCAGAGCGGACCAGGCTGATTCGGACCTCCGAATCCCAGTTCTGAATCGGATCAGGTCCAGATTTGGCCGGATCGGATCCATGGTCCGGATCCAGCCACAGCACTCCCTCCCGCTCTCCCCGCCCTCTCCCCACCTCCCTGCTTACCTGCTGCCTCCTCTGTGTTGTCCCCCATCATCCTTCATGTCATCCTGCCTCCTCACTGTTGGCCGGCCACTTTTCCGCTCGCACTGGGTGATGACATCACCCGCCGCAATCGGCAAATGCAGCACTCTAACCAATTAGAGCGCCGCATTTGCCAGTCGTGGCGGGTGACATCATCACCAGGCACGAGCAGGAAAGCTGCTGGCCCACAGCAAGGAGAGAGGATGACGGTAGGACGACGTGGAGGAGGCAGCAGATAAGCAGGGAGACTGGGGCGGGAGGGAGGGAGAGAGAGAGCAGGGAGAGCAGGAGGGAATGCTGTGAACGGAGCCAGATCGTATTGGATCCGATCCGAGTCGGATCAGGCCTGATCCGGGCCTGACAGATCGGGTTCTGGATTGGATAAGATCGGGGGGTCCGTTCACAGCCCTAATGGTTACTGATGCCAGAGGCCGGCAACACTTTCCATCAAATCAAGCCTCATATTCAAAATCACATAATGCAAAGAAACTACCTTTTTGTCATATTTGGTCTATTAAGAACCATATTTATTTTCTTAATAAAGGACGTGTTCCACCCGTTTTGATCCATGCATCTCGATGCAGCTGGAACTGTGATTCACGTTTGCAATCATCAGTGAGGCTGACATATTATCCCATGCTAATTGTTATTTTGCCTACCAGTATCTTTAGTCACCGCACCTGTGACTTCGAGGCAACCCGGTGCATTCACAAGACTTGTTAGATGAGCCCTGTAGCCACATAAGAAGCAGTCCTAATTTTGCTTCCATTTGCCATTGACTCTGGAAGGTTCCATCTCTTCAGCTAAAACTGAGGCAGTTTCCCCATACAATGCATATTGGTGGGGTTCCATCCATTATCACTAGAATTTCCATGTTCCAAATAAACCTCCAGTTATTTGCAGAAACCTGCCTTCATGCAACAGAGAATAGGTTTTGACAAACAAAAAACAAGCTGCACCCCTGCCCCTGAAACTACAAAATGGGGACATCAGTGGGCTACATTGCAGGGCTGTCAAAGGCAATTCAGGTACATCCTCCTCTTGCAACCTGCAATAGAGGATATCTATGGACTGTACTTGGACTAACATTTTTTAAGGTTTAAAACCTCAAAAACTTCACATGGTCCTTACAAAATAAAACATGAGTCAAAACTAGCAAACTCTTGCCTAAGCCTGTAATTCTATAGAGCAGGGGTCCCCAATGTGGGACTTGTGGACACACACAAAAGATTTTTAAGGTTATTTTAATATACGTACTTGGGTTTGTATATATCCATAGCAATGAGTACGTATGAAATGTATACAACTTTCTTGCCATTATACTTAGGTTTCAACGAAAGCAGGTTAAATACCCAAATACGTACCAGTTGAAGGTGACATGTATATGCCACCCATTCAAATATTGAAAATGTTGTTGGGGCTTCAATCCATTGCATTATAAGAGGTGGGTATTTATCCTAATATTGTAATATTAATCTTTTAGCTGTCAAAAGGGTGTGGAGAATCCATTTATGCTTACCGTTTGTTAATTTCTATGAAGCGAGTAAATAATTTAAAAGAGTGTGTACATTTGTAAATATTCAAGACTCTTCCAAGACAAAATTTATCTGTGTAATAATCTCCTCCCCAAGAGAAGCAAGTACTGGACATTGCCAAAACACATGTTTTAAAAAAGCATTAGCTGTATTGCACCGCCAGCAACTAGCTGAATTATACAATCCCTCATTAAAGAGATGTTGTGGTTTCCAATAGACATGAAACAAAAGTTGTTGCTGAATAAAATGTAGCCTAAGATCCAAAGCGATGCTCCACCGATTAGGTATTTTGGGTAAATTCTTAAATGTGCCCAACAGTCCAAAAAGGTAAAACCCAGTGTGATAATTCTATAGCAACGTGGTGCAGTAGTTACGGACTGGGCTGAGTCCAGGTTCTACTCCCCACTGGCCATGAAGACCATTGGGTGACCTTGGGCCAGTCGCTGGCTCTCAGCCTATGAGAGGCTGAAAGAACTGGGCATTTTTAGCCTGGAGAAGATTGAGGGGAAACATAATAGCACTCTTCAAAGACTTGAAAGGTTGTCACACAGAGGAGGGCCAGGATCTCTTCTCCATCAACCCAGAATGCAGGACATGGAATAATGGGCTCAAGTTACAGGAAACCAGATTCTGGCTGGACATCAGGAAAAACTTCCTGATTGTTAGAGCAGTATGACAATTGAACCAATGACCTAGGGAGGTGGTGGGCTCTCCCACACTACAGGCCTTCAAGGGGCAGCTGGACAGCCACTTGTCAGGGATGCTTTAAGATGGATTCCTGCATGGAGCAGGGGGTTGGACTCCATGGCCTTAGAGGGCCCTTCCAACTCTACTGTTCTGTGATTCTACCTCACAGGGTTGTTGTGAGAATGAAATGGAGGACTATGTAAGCAGCTTGGGTTCCTGGCAAGAGGAAAAAAGGCAGGAAATCATCATCATCTCCCCCCCCCCCCAAAAAAAAAACTTGGCAAAGCCCGTCATGTCCATCGAGAAAAACCAACACAAGCGAGAAAAGAGAAATATAATAATAATAATAATAATAATAATAATGATGATGATGATGATAATAGACCTTTCCCTGGGAAGTCAGTCCTATTGAACTCAATGGGGCATACTTCAGTGTAGACAGAGAGGCATAGGACTACACTGTAAGGCTACAACCCTACTCCCACTTTTACTGCAGAGTAAACCCCATTGAACCCAGGGGGGGTTACTTCTTTGTAACAGGCATAGGGTTGTATTAGGAAAAGTCCTGGATTTCTCCAGCCACTCCAAGGAGGAGGGAAGGGAGGAACAAGGCGTCGTGGTAGCTCTAGGACTTCCTACAAACCCAAGCATCGGCCGCTCTAGGATTTCCTGCGAAGCGTCGCCGGCAACCAGGAATTCCTTCAGCAAAACTTGTTTGTTCCCGGAAGTGACTCGAACGACCAGGAGGGGGGAGTGGTTTCCATAGAGATAGTCCATGCAGGGCCAGGTTTCAACAAAACTTTATTGTTCTCGGAAGTGATTATTTCCCCTTACGCCGTTTCTCTCCAGTCGTCGTGGTCGTCTTGAGGGGTGCTTGCTGCGCACGTTTCCTTATCCCGGAGCCCGCCGGCGGCGGAAAGGCGGCCTCATGTCAGCGCCTCAGGCCGAGCTGGGCCCGGAGCCGGCGGGCGGGAAGCGCAGGCCGCACGGGATGCTGAAGCTCTACTACGGGCTGCCGGACCCGGCGGCGGAGGCCTCGGCCCGGGGGGAGCAGGGCGGCCCCACCGACATCAATGGGGCCCACTTCGACCCGGAGGTCTTCCTCAACAAGGTTAGGTGGGGCAGGGGGCGCGCTCCTTAGCAACGTCCCACCCTTTGGGGATCTCCATGGCAATCTGTCACCAGGGGGTCCTCCACACATCTTTCTCCCTGTTAGGGGGGTTCTATATCAACTGCCCCAGCACCCCCCCCCCATTTACTTACAACTTACAATACTTTATTACGGTTAAAAAACCAGCATAGCAAAGAGAACAAGTCATACATGTAAAAATATACAGGCTTTTATTTGAGGCAATCAGATAGGGTTCAGTAGTGTTAATATTTCCCTACGCCGACGAATGGCTGCTGCACAGAATTTGGCGACTTTAGATGTAACTTGGTCGTCCAGATCAGCCAGAAGATAGTCCGGGTCCCCCATTTACGGCTTTGCCCAATTTTTATTTTCCAAAATAATCCGCAACATTGAAAGAGTGTCTCTGAGCATGAGTAGAGTGCTTTTGCTCGCTTGTGGGTGCTTGTTTGACTTTTTTGTACCTAAGGTTTTCACTCGAGTAGGGGATGGGCTGTTGTTGTTGTTTTAATTATTTTATTTTTCAACATAATACAACATAAAACAACATAAAATACAATACATAACCACATACCCCCCGTGCTCCCCTCCCCCCAGGAGACCTTCATTTATACATTCTTCTTCTTTCCAAAAGTGGAAAGACACTTTTGAAGGTATTTGCCCCTTCCCCTTTCTTAATACATGTTCCAAAAATAGGCTCCATATATCTCCAAAATCATTCTTACTGGACATTCCCCTCTTTATTTTCATTTTACACGTTAGTTTATCATTAAGTGCCATATCCCATATTTCTTTATACCATTCTTCTATAGTATATATCCCTTGCCCTTTCCAGTTTTTAGCAATCATTATTTTGACGGGAGCCAGGAGGTTGTTTATTAATTCTCTCTTATTTATATTCTCATTTCCTTTATCCCATATTGCTAGTAGAGCCAGCTTTGGGCTTAATTCCAGTTTACTTTCAATTATTTCACTTATTTCTTTGAACACCCTTTCCCAATTTTTTTGTACGTGTTCGCAGCTCCACCACATATGGAAATAAGTTCCAACCTCTTGACATCCCCTCCAACAATTCTTGGACACTTTTTTATCTATCTGATGAAATCTTACTGGCGTTAAATACCATCTCCATACTGTCTTATAATAATTCTCCTTAATTCTAATCGACAAAAGCTTTAACATTCTTGCATCCCACATCCTCCCCCAGTCATGTTCATTAATTTGTTCCTTTAAATCATCTTCCCAAATCATTTTAAGAGAGTCTCGATATTCATCCTCCTCTGTCAGGATTCTATATATTTCACTAATCAGACCTTTTCTAGTTTTAATTACTTCCTTCTTTCCTCTTGATTCAATTAAATCTTCAAATCTTGTATTATTTCTACATTTCTTATTTATCTTTTTCCATTCCTGTGTCCATTTTTCCAATTGTAAGCATTTGAACCAAGCTATCTTTTGTCCTTTTAACAACTCTCTAATTTGCACCTTATCTATCATTCTTTCCATCCAGTTCCTTAACTTAATAATTTCCTGATCCTTCAGACTCCCTTCCAACTCTACTTTTAAATTCCTTGGGAAGTTTCCTACTACTACCACTGGGGCGAGTGGAGAGTCTCCTGGTATTAACTTTCCTTTAACCTTCTCCCAGATCTCTAGAATATTTTTCAGCAACGGGTTGTCCAGTCCCCTCAGATCTTTCTTTTGAATTTTAATAAAAAAAATATTTTGCAATTTAAAATCTAGTTCCCCTGTTTGCGTTTCTAGCCATTCTAAGTCTTCCTCCCCTAATATACTATTTATAACATATCTTAACTAATTAGCAATATAATAATTCTTTATATTTGGAAGTCCCAAACCACCTTTCTTTTGTGTCTTATATCATAACCCTTTGTTAATCCTAGCTCTCTTATCTCCATTGCAATAAGCATTAATCATATTTTGCCAGCTCTTTAACTCTACATCCGATATTTTAATCGGCAGCATTCTAAACAAAAAATTAATCTTAGGTAATATCTTCATTTTAATAACCGCTATTCTACCAAACCAAGAATGTTTTAATTTTCTATATACCTCTAACTTTTCCCCTACCTGTTTTTTCAAACTTGCAAAATTAATTTCCTCTAACCTATCTAAATCTTTTGCAATATTAACTCCTAAATAACGTACTACATTTTTAAGCCTAAGACCTAACTTAACTTTACCTTCCTCCATCTCCTCTTTGTTATAATTAAATAACATCATTTCTGACTTCCCCCAATTAACTTGTAAACCAGTAATCTCCCCAAATTCTCTCAAATGCTCCTTAATCAACTCCCCAGTCTTCAGGGGATCTTCTAATGTCAGTAATGTGTCATCCGCAAACATACTCATTTTAATCTTCTCCTTTCCTCCTATCCCCTTCAATCTTAAATCCTCCCTTATAACATTTGCCAAAATTTCTATCACTATCGCAAATAAGATCGGTGAAAGTGGGCAACCTTGTCTTGTTCCTCGAGCTAGTGTAATCTGTTGCGTTAACCCATCATTAACCATTATTTCTGCTTTATTATTTTTATACAATTGATCCATCACTCCCATAAATTTTACTCCAAGCCCAAATGTTTTCAAAATTGTTTTAAGTGCTGGCCATTCCACGCAATCAAAGGCTTTGAATATATCCAATGCTAACAAACCTGCTTTTAAATTCCTTTTTTAAATAATATTGATTATATTTAAGACTCTTCCAATTAAATTAGGCATTTGCCTTCCTGAGATAAATCCACATTGAGAAGTCAAGTCAAAGTCAAGTCAAGTCAAAGTTTATTTGCATATGGCATAATGGCCTTTACAATCAATACATACACAACCTCTGTGGGTCGCCCCAAACACATTGATCTTTTCTAATATATTTATGTATAAACGTACCCATCCTGTTTGCCATTATTGCTGTAAAAAATTTTGAGTCTTGATTTATTAAGGATATTGGTCTATAAGATGCTGGATCCGTCAGATCCTTTCCTGGTTTCAGGATTAATATAATCAAGGAATGATCCCACGATGGGGGGGGGGGTCTTTCCTCCTTCTATTATACTATTAAATAATTTTTTCAATCTTGGTATTAAAATTCCTCTAAAAATCTTATAATATTCTGGCCCTAAACCATCCAATCCCGGAGATTTTCCTCCTTTTAATTTAGCAATAATTCCTTCTATTTCTTTCTCAGTAATTAATCCTTCCATATAATCCCTATCTTGCCCCTGTAATCTTATTTTCCAATTCCTCTCTACATATTCCAATACCTTAACCTGTGACCCCGTATCTGATGTATATAATTCTCTATAAAATTCCTGAAATATATTTAATTTAGCCTTCATTAAATTACAACTTTTCCCTGTCTTGTCTCTAATTGTCCCTATCATATTCTTAAGCCTTTTTTGACTGAGTGGACCTAGCCAGCATCTTCGAATTTTTATTACTATATTCAAAAAAATCCCTCCTTAAATATAGCAAATCCCTTTGAACTTGTTCTAACTCTTCTCTTTCTAATTCCTTTTTCTTAGCTTGGATTTGAGCAAATAGGCGTTTATCTTTTGTCTCTCTTAGCTTCTCCTCTAAGTCCCTTACCTCCTTTTCAATCTTTTTATTTTGTGCTTCTTGTTGTTTTCTTAGGGTACACATTTCCCTAATACAAATCCCTCTTACTACAGCCTTCATAGTGTCCCATATTAACCCCTGCAAGTTTGAGTCCTTTTCATTAATTTCCCATATTTCCTGCATTTCTTTTTTTATTTTCCCCACTATATTTTTATTATTTAATAGCCTTGTATCCATTCTCCATCTCTTCGCTTGTTTATAATCCTTCTTCATTTTAATATCCATCGTCAATAATGTGTGGTCGGTGACTTTAATTACCCCAATAGCACAATCTATAAGTTTAGACATCATATTCTTTGACACAAAAATATAATCAATCCTGGAATAACTCTTAAACCTTGGTGAGTAGAAAGTATATTTCCTTTCTTCCCCTTTTAATACTCTCCAAACATCCATTAGTTCTGTTCTCTCCATTAATTTGCTTAACCCCGTCCTCCCACCACTCTTAAGAACTCTTAATATATTATCCCTGTCTTTCCCTTTGTCTAATACCATATTGAAGTCACCTGCCATCACAATATTCTTTTTACCCACTTCTCCCACCACATTAAAAACTTCATCGAAAAATTCCATTTGTTTCCCATTTGGAGCATATACATTAATCAGTACATATTCCTCCTCCCCTACCATGCAAGAAATTATCAGAAATCTTCCCGCTTCATCCTTCTTCACCCTTTGTATAGTAATACCACATTTTTTTGAAATTATTATCACTACACCTCTCGCTTTAGAAGTGCCAAAAGACTTTTCATAAACGCCCACTTCCCTCATCCGAAGCTCATTTACGCCCTCCTTTGTTTGATGAGTTTCCTGCAAAAAAATTACATCTGCTTTCTCTTTTTTTAATAACATTTCTATTCTCTTCCTTTTTATAACAGTTCCTAGCCCTTTAACATTTAAAGTTGCAACCCTTAATTTATTTTCCATCTCTCTCTTTCACACATATCTCTATATTGGTCTCCCTCTGTGATACACATACCCCCCTCCATCACCCTCACCCCCACATTTACCCCCCATCTTCACCCCCCTCCTCACCAGACCTTTCTGGGCAATGGCCCCAATTATTCTTAGAACTTTTCGGGGGGGGGGGGGGAGAAGCAACCCAACATTCCCGGAGCAGAAATCCAACCCTCCCCTCCCTTATAATCTTTTCTTATCCCTTTTACAACAATATTTCTTCATTGACTGCTTCCTCCTACAGCACCTTCATCCTGTAGACAATCAGGACAGACTTCACTTACAGTATCTTCATCCTGCTTTGTTTCTCCAACATCCATGGGATCAACTAAGCCCAGCTTCTCCAAAAGATCCATCTCTTGCTCACATGATGTTATTCTATGTTGCTTCCCTTTCCACATAAATCTCAGAAAGACTGGATATCCCCAGTCTTTCTGTGTACACAGCCACTGTACACAGTCTAACACTCTTCCGCCACTGCACTGTTTGAGGGCATAGGTCCTGATAAACCTCAATTGATGTTGCTTGTAGCATCAGCTGGGCTTGACGTCTAATTGCTTGCATCAACTTTTCTTTCTTGTAGTAGTTGGCAAATTTAACAATTATATCCCTTGGGAGCATCCCCTTCTTCTTATAACCCACTCTGTGGATCCTCTCGATATCCGCCATCTCCCAAGTTTCCTGAGGTTCGACTTCCTTAATCCATGCCAAGATTATATCTCTTAAATCCTTAGGACTCTCTCCCTCTCTCTCTCCAAAAGATCTAATTCGAATGTTGACTCTCCTGTCCCGATCTTCCAAAGCAATTAAGCGCAAGTCCATCTCCTTCAAGTGCTCCCCCTGTTTCTTACTGTCTTCCTGCAGCTTCCCAGTGTTCCTCTCCAATCTCTCCACATTATCCACCACAGTTTGAAGGTCCAACATAAATTCAAGCTGTGAGTCCTTAATTCTTTGCATTAATCTTTCCTCCTGCTTCAGCAAAGCCACCTCCAACACATTCTGAAATTTGATCATTAAATCATCTGAGGTCTCTGCTTGACTCTCTTTGGCCAGTTTTGGAACTGCACCTGCTGCTTTAGGAGCTGTGCCAGATTTAGTACTTCCGGAGTGACTAGGGGATTTCCCAGTCTTCTCCGACTGCTGCGACTTGTCCGGCATTTTGTCTGGCATAATTCCAGAAACTCTCGTGAGCCGATGCCAGTTCCTATCAGATGGATGATCTTTCGATAGCCTGCTCCAGGCGGGGGCACTGGACTTTTTACCTTTTTGCTTTCTTTTCATAAAGCTAACTCATAAATCCGCACCCCTCACCTAAATCATCGCTATCCGCCTCAGATATCCTCTCGGCTCATATCAACAGTTACGTTTCGGCTTCTTTTCTCACTTAAAATCACTTCAGCCACTCCCTCCTGTCTTATCTTAGCCTTACTGCTTCAAATTAAAGTCCATTAATTACCGTCACTGGTCGCCTGCCAAAGCTCCCGTCCACATCAAAGATAGTTTCGCTTTTCCCTCTGCTGATATAGTAGGTATTCAGCTGCTTCTTTCACCACAGATACAGCAAAGCTTCTGGACCCGAAATCAAATCTTTAATCAAAGATCCATCATCTCCAAAGTAGGGATTTTGTAATTATTTTGTCGCTTCTTAATGAGAGCGAGAGAGTTCTGACTCTACTCCATATCCGTTAGGCCACTCCCCCCCCCCCCCCCCGGGCTGTTGTTGTTTTTATGGATCTGAAGATGGAATGTCTCTGAGCATGAGCAAAATGCTTGGCCCTAGAAAGCAGCTCATCTGCACAAAGCAGACCAAACGAAATATCTGTTTTGTGGTCACTGAATGTACTTCATGTGTTTCCATTCCCTCTGATCTCACTATTTACAATTTCCCTCCTCCTTTGCCCAACTTTGTGTAAGTTACATGATGAAACATCACCCATCTGATGAAGCTGGATGTAGTAAACAAAAGCTTTCCCCATAATAAGTTGGTTAAGGCACAGTGTAGTGCATTAGTGGTCCTTGGTTGCCAAATGGCTGTACCTTTAGCAGACCAGCCAGGTTTTTGTTCTCCTAACTAGGATGCTGCAAAGAGACAAAGCATGCATAACCAAAAAAACACAACAGCATGTCTGATGCTTCAATAGCTTATCTCCAACTTTATTTGGATCACTTATTATACTCATAAAAACATCAGAAGAGTCATGCTGGATCAAACCGAGGGTCCATCTAGTCCAGCACTCTGTTCACACAGTGGCCAACCAAAGAGCTGTCGACCAGGGACCAACAAAGCAGCACATGGTGCAACCGCACCCTCCCGCCCATGTTCCCCAGCAACTGGCGCACATAGGCTTACTGCCTCGGATACTGGAGGTATCTGTGTCTTCCTTTACAAAGCCTGGATCTCCTCCCTTTGGTCTATCCTCCAGGCGCTGAGTAGCTCTGCACTTGCTTGTCTGTAGAGATGCTATAGCATTTGATGTTCCCATCTTATTCACTGGACCAGGAGGATGGGAACAATTGTAAATACATTTTCTGTAAAAACGTTGGCATAATCCCCCGTTTTTTTGTGCCCCATTGTAAATCAGCCCTAACTAAATCAAATCTCATGCAATTCTTTAGTCCTACAATTCCCAGCATGTCCCAGCCAGCAGGATACCTGATCCCCTTTTAACTGACCATGCTAGGGATTAGACCTGGGCATTTCTTAAATGCAAAGCGAGTGCTTCATCCTGCTGAGCTTGGGTGCCTTTCAAGTGGGAAGACCAAAGGGCAACGAGTAACGTGGGTTCTGCCGCCAGCCAGCCAGCCTCTCACTGCCTCTCTCCTGTGTGCCAGCTGCGGAAAGAATGCCCCCTGGCTCAGCTGATGGACTGCGAGACCGACATGGTGAAGCAGATCCGAGCCCTGGACAGCGACATGCAAACACTGGTCTACGAAAACTACAACAAGTTCATCTCTGCCACAGGTAATCGGAGGTGTGTGTGTGTGTAACACTTTGCGGCCTGAATGTGGGATGCTGCAAGGAATTTACTTCTAAAAGGCTTGGAAGGTTTATTTTTGAGTGCTGTGCCGCCGCCCCCCCCCCCCCCCATCATTTGTATCGAAGAATCCTGCTGGATCAGACCCAGGTCCATCTTTTGCGGCGTCAGATGGCCTCCAAGGCTTCCTCAGTTCTTGTTTTACTCCAGCATCTTGTTTTCATTTGTAGATGTTGGCTCAGTTCAGACAACGCGTTCCTCAACGGTGGTTTTAGAACTCCACGGTGGACCGGGATACCATTGGGAGAACCGGGGGAGGAGAGAGGGCAGAGGAACTGTCAATCAAAGGTCACGATGCATTTTACTCAACTCCACTGTAGCCCACAGTCTCATAACAGTGGAGTTAGAACATGTTGTGTGGGGAACGCCCCCTAGAAACTCAACCGTTGAGTGGAGTTTTCACACTGCGTTGACTAACGTGTTGTCTGAACTGTGCCGGCCAGATGCTTCTTGGAAGCTAAAGATCAGGCCACAAAAGCAAGAGACCACTCTGATTGTTTGTCTCTCTCTTCCTCCCTCACACTCATACAAACACACATCGGCCTCTGAACATGGAGGCTTTGTCAAAGGACCACAGTTAATAATCATTTATCGATCCTTTATTTTATTTATTTACAGTATTTATATACCGCTCCACCTCTACGCAGGATCTGGGAACCGGTGAACTATAAAAGATACAAGATAAGATAAAAGAATAAATCATGTTAAAAGTTATTTAAAAAGAAATAGAATTCTGATAAAAACCATGGCTGGTCAGTCAAGGAAGGCTTCCTGAAATAAAGATGTTCTCAGGAAGTGCTGGAAACAGCACACTGTTAGCGCCTTCCCGACCTACAGGGGCAGGGAGTTCCATAGGAAGGGGGCCACCACACTGAAGGCTCTTCTCCGGGTGGACTCCAATTGGGCCATAGGTCCATGTGGAACCACCAGGAGCCTGTATACACCAGTTGCTGGGGAACATGGGTGGGAGGATGCTGTTGCACTTGTGTCCTGCTTGTGGGTTTCTGGTCAACAGCTGGTTGACCACTGTGGGAACAGAATGCTGGACTAGATGGACTCTTGGTCTGATCCAGCAGGGCTCTTCTTATGTTCTTATTGACAGCACTCTGGTCCAGGGCCTCCAGATGTCTTCACCTATAACTCCCATCATTGGCTATGATCATGGGAGAGGTGGGCCAAAACAGCTGGAGGGCCACAAACTGCCCACCGCTGAAGGCATCGAATCCTATTTTAAAGACATGTAAGCCAGTGATTACATCTTGTGGTAACAAATTCCTCTAAAAGTGTACAGACTGCTTTACATCTATGGCTGTGTTTGCCTTCTCGTTAGTCCCATGATGCCTTTTTTTCTGCTGTTCCCATTCTGTGTTTTTTAAAATGGTATTGGGGTTTAAAAGATCTGGCCCACTTTGGGTCCCAATGTGGTATCCTCAGGTGCCCACGCCTGATCTTCTTTCCACCCATCGCCAAGTGTTTAGCAGTTTCCTAGCTTTGAGGCAGTTTTTTCTCCATTCTAAAAGGTTGAAATGACTCTCCTAAGGTTTAGGGGCTGGCAGGAAGGGTTTTAAGTGAAGATAGGCTGGTATTTTGAGCCCGCCTCCATTGCCTGCAGCCTCACTCACCACTTTGTCAAGGATAAAAATCCACTTTGGTTGTAAGGCAACTCTGTTTTATTGAGCGTAATACAGCGGTATGGAGAAAGTCCTACAGTGTGAAAAGCAGGTACATTTATACATAGTAGCATCTTAACCAGTCAGCAGTTAGCAAAGTTCCAAAGCAAAATAAAGACAGATCAAAGGAAACATCTTCATTATACCTTAACAAAAGGCGGCCCATATCTCTCCTGGCAATGCCAGATTGTCCTGGATGACCAATCCTCCTTATCAAGCTAGCTTATTTGTCTTCTACTATATCAAGAGGTCTTGACAGTTAGAAATTCCAATTAAGCCTTTCCTTGCTGATATAACAGTTTCAGCATTACAGCACATTCAGGCACATACATCATTCCAATCCCATCATGCAGCTCACTTGCAAGAACCAAACTACTTACAGAGGCCTCCATACAGGGCAGGTATATCAAGGCTTGTAGCCTTGCTTTCTCAACTGGAATGAGGCCCCTGAAAGCTGCTCCAAACTGGAACACAGTCCTTGGGGCTGAAAGAATTCCTTCCTCCCTGATTGATAGAATACAATTTTTATGATTATGTTGTCAACTGTTCTGAATCCTTTTGCAGATACATAGAGATCATTTAAATGAGTTATTGTCATGACTAAAGACAAGGCAGGGAGGATGGGGAGCAGGGCATGCCTGAGGCCATTCACAGGAAGCTCAAGGTAAGCTGTGAAGCCCACGGAGAGGGTGAAGGCCCTCCTGACTCCGTTGCTGCTCCCTTTCCCGCTCGCTCCCCAGACACGATCCGCAAGATGAAGAATGACTTCAAGAAGATGGAAGATGAGATGGACTGCCTGGCGGCGAACATGGCCGTGATCACAGAGTTCAGCGCCAGCATCAGCAGCACCTTGCAGGATCAGCATGAGCAGATCACCAAGCTGTCAGGTAGGTGGGCTCCTTCTCTGGTTGCTGCCGTTGTGGGACAAGGGTACCAGGACCCCATTGGACCTGATCCCTGGGAAGGGGAAGGTGTCTGTAGTTCAGTGATAAAACATGCACTATTTGTGCAGGAAATTCCCGGTTCAATTTCATTTTCATGTCACTTACTTTATGTCTGCGCTGCCCAATAGCCAAAGCTCACAAAAATTACAATCCATTATAAAACGCAATAAAAGCATGATATGAAATCTTTAACATACAAAATTCAGAAACAGCTAAAAAAACCAAACATTTCCAATAAGATACTAGGACTTGATAAAAACAGCTGACATGAGAAGTCACGTCAAATGCCTGGGAGTAGAGGAAAGTCTTAATCTGGCTCAGAAAGGATGAGAATGTTGGCGCCAAGCGGACCTCACTGGGAAGAGCATTCTACAATCGGGGGGGGGGGGCACCACCAGGAAGGCTTTCTCTCTTGTTTTCCTCCACACTGCCCTCGGAGGAAGCACTTGGAGCAGGGCCTCAGATCTTGGTGGGGAGCATCTCCAGGGGAACGTGTTAATTCCTGGAAGGTTTTGGGGGGGCTTTGAATTTTCGATAACCAGAACATCCTGCATGCCCTGCTCTGACCGCGCTTGTCTGCCGGCACCAGGTGTCCACGCTCTTCTCCGCAAGCTGCAGTTCCTTTTTGAACTCCCATCCCGCCTGACCAAGTGTGTGGAGCTGGCAGCCTACGGGCAGGCCGTCCGGTACTACAGCAAAGCCCGCTGCATCCTCCACCAATACCAACACATGCCTTCTTTCCGGGGCATCCAGGACGACTGCCAGAAGATCATGGCCAACCTTGCTCAAAAGCTGCGTGAGAAATTCAGGTAGGGTAACAGGAGCACCTGTTTGCTTGAGCGTTATCAATTGGGTTGCGCTTTGATGGTTATTGTGAGTTAATCCCAGAGTGCAGGAGACGGAATACTGGGCTCAAGTTACAGAAAGCCAGATTCCGGCTGGACATTAGGAAAAACTTCCTGACTGTTAGAGCAGTACAACAATGGAAATCATGACCTAGGGAGTTTGTGGGCTCTCCCACACCAGAGGCATTCAAGAGGCAGCTGGACAGCCATCTGTTGGGGATGCTTTAAAGGGAATTCCTGCATTGAGAAGGGGGTTGGACTCGATGGCCTTAGAGGCCCCTTCCAACACTACTATTGGAAGGGGCCTATTGTATGATTCTGTGTATGATTCTATGAATCAAAACAATGAAGGCTGTGAACCCGAAGAGAGCAAATAAGTATGGCTGGCCTGTGGTTCTATTCCACATATTTACATCAGACGCATAGTAGCGTAACTCTGTTATTATTATTATTATTATTATTTACATTTATATACCGCTCCATAGCAGAAGCTCTCTGGGTGGTTTACAAAAATTAAAAGATTGAACATTAAAAAGTCGATATACACAATTTTAAACCATAAAACAGAAAAACAACTAATATTTAAACATTTTAAACTTTAAGCATGGCCAGAAATTCAGTTAAAAACCTCAACTTAAGCTTGGCCCATGGCTTCCTCTCAAAAAATCCTAGGAACTGTAGCTCATTGACCCCTCAAAGGCCTGCAGTTCCCAAGGCCCACTGGCAAGAGGCAGGGATTATTGAGAGCCAGTCTGCAATTTCCATCATCTCTAACCAGTGGTCAGGAAGGATGTGCGTTGTAGTCCAACAGTATCCGGGGACCCAAGGTTTGGGAAAGCTGGGTTAGAGTGTCAGACTGGGACTACGAGTGCTGGGCTTAAATCAGCCATAAAGTTCTTTGGGTGACCTTGCGGCAGTTGCTATGGCTGGATTCACACATCATGCTAACCCATGGTTGGTGGCAAGCTACGCTAGATAGGTGGTTATGCTCCTACAAACCTGTGCTTCCGTCAGGTGATCAGGCAAACAAACTTACAGGGAGTGGTTCGTTTCCCCCCTCCTGTCATTCTCCCACCCAGCCTCCTTCGCAGCAGGAGGGGGCAGAGCGGCATTTTGGCTGCTCTTGCCAAGCAGCTCTGTAAGCGATCTCGGTAACCCACGCTGTGCGACAGATCAACACGCTAACCCACCATAGGTAAAATAACCCTTCCTTCAGACCACGGATTCCTGGGGTTGGGTTATTTGGGAGAAGTTAGCCACCATGGCAGGGGTGGGGGAGGAACATCCCACAGATGACACTCTAACCCATCATTGGTTGTTCCGGAAAATAAGCCATCATGTGTTAGTGCGTTGTGTGAACGTAGTCCATTTATCAGCTTAGCGAAGGCAAAATTGTGAGGGGGGGGGGAATTTCTGTTGTTCAGCCCTGGTTTCTTTGGCGGAAGCGCCGGATAAAGACGGAAGAAGCGATAGCAATGAAACCCATTTTAAGCCTGCAGTGAAAGCGCTATGGCCTCCTCCTCCTCCTCTCTCCCCAGGGATGGGGCCTCCGGAGCCAAGGACTTAGCCGAGTGCGTGGAGCTGCTGTTGCAGCTGGGTGAGCCGGCGGAGGAGCTGTGCGATGAGTTCCTCTCTCATGCCCGTTGCCGCCTGGAGGCTGAGCTGCAAGCCCTGGAGGCCGAGCTGGGGCAGGGGCAGCAGCTGAGCCCGGCCAGCGACATCCTGGAGTTCACTGACCGCGGCTGCAACAGCTTTGTCAGCAACATGTGCCTGGTGATTGCCTCGTACCAAGAGCTCTTCATCAACCGGGAAGGTGCCCAGGGCATCGGCCGCATGGCCCACGACAAGCTAGTGGCCTTTGTGGACAGCCTGATGGAGCGCTACTTCGGCCTGGTGGAGCGGCGCATCCAGCTGGAGAAGGGCGTGGGGGACAACTCCCTGCTGGTGCGGGCCCTGGACCGCTTCCACCGACGGCTCCAGGCCCTGGCCAAGCTCTTGCCAGCTTCGCGAGCGGCCGCTGAGGGCACAGAGATCGTGGTGCGGGCGGCCAAGGAGCGCATCCGCCAGTACCTCCAGGCCCTGCAGAGCTTCTACGTGGACTGCCTGATGGACGTGCGCCAGTCGCTGGCTGCCCCCCGCCTCGTGGGCAAGGACAACCCCAACCTGGCGGACCTGCTAGGCACCATCTCGGCCTCCATCCTCAACCAGATCAAGTCGGTGCTCACCTACGTCCACCTGTTCACAGCCAAGGACATCACTTTCTCCAACAAGCCTTATTTCAAGGTAGAGAGCGGGCCCGTTCAGGCGACACGCTAAGCCACGGTTAGGCCGCTTAGCCGTTGGCAGCAAATGGTTAGTGAGGGTGTTTAAACTGTGGTTATGTAGCCACCGTGGTTTGGAAGGATTCACACAACACGCTAAGTCATAATGGGCCTGTTCAGATGACACTTCAGTCTCTGAGGTTAGCACTAACCACCAGCCGTGCACACAACACTTTAAGCCACGGTTAGAGCCGCTAACCCTGCTCCAGACAGTCCGACTGGGGTTAGCGAATGAGCAGGGTTTAGCAAAACGCATTGCACGAGACACCTTAAACGCTGCTGTTTAACCAAAAGCCTGAACCGACAGGGTTTAAGGTGTCTTCTGAACAGCCCCAATGTTTAGCTGAAAGTGCTTAACTACTGTGGCTTGGTGTGCTGTCTGAAAAGGGTCAGAAAGGGCTTGTGTCTGGTGGGCTCTGAGGTCTGCGGTTTGGTGCCCACAGACAACTCTCTCTTCCGCTGGGCTCCCTGCCTCTCCTGATCGTAATTACTTAATTTTCATAAGATCTTCCTTTAAAAAAATTATCTGGGAGCTGAGCATGCTGCAAAACAAAGGGCCGCCCTCCAGCACCATCTTTATTTGGGTTCCAAAGAGCGCTTTTTGTGTTTCAGAGCTTAGACCGCCCCCCCCCCCCCACCTCTGCCTTGTAATTAGGTTCTTGGGCAAATTTCTTTTAGTTTTGACCATTGCATTCTGGGAAATGAGTAGTTTGTGACTGACCCTGCCCACCAACGCAGTGATTTTTTGAATGGGCAACTCCTCCCATGGCAGCCATTTTGAAAGAGTGCCCACTCACCCAAAGAAACTGGAGGGGGGGCTGGAATACACAGTCAGTAACAACCTAGATGCTTGACAAGGAGCAATAAATAGTGAAGCTTATGCACAGATATAAAATTATATTCAGGTACTTTATTATAATGCTTTCTGTAGGCTTTGCTATGGCAGCCCCCTCCCCAGCATCAGAAACCGCCCTAAAAGAATTGTCTTCTCAGGCTCTGATTTTGGAGAGTCTCCAGTGGGATGGAGTTGGAATGAAGCAGCCACTTCATCATGCCTCCCTTCTGGGGTCCAGACGGATCTAGGTGCGTTGCTACATTTAGATGAGCAACTGGCAGCCTGAGGCCTCAATCTGGTCCCAGAGAGCCTCTGTAATTTCTGGTCCTCATGACCCTCTTCTTATTCTACTCTATGCTGGCTGGGGAATGCCGGGAGTTGCAGGACTTCTTCTGCCTAGGCATGCAAGTGGTTTTTCTCTCTGAAAGAAGCCCAGGCACAGGCCAAGGGCTCTTCAACCCCTTCGTCCCCAGTGTGAAGAGCAAGATGGGTTTTGCTGGAGTTCTCCCCTTGACGAGGCATCCCAGTGGCTCGCTCCCATTTGGGTTGTATGTTGGAGGAAAGAGCAGTTGAAGGACAGAACTTGGGCAGAGTCTCTGCTGCTCTTGCCACGGGAGAAGAAAAGGTTGTCTCAGTTCAGACGACGCGTTACTCAACGCAGTGTGAAAACCACTCAATCGTCGAGTTTCTAGGGGGCGTTCCCCACACAACATGTTCTAACTCCACCGCTGTGTGGCTGTGGATTGGAGTGGAGTAAAATCCATCGCGATGTTTGAGTGACAGTTCCTCTGCCCTCTCTTCTCCCCCCAGTTCTCCCAATGGTATCCCATCAGCCATTGCTGTGAAAAAACAATCTTGGCAGCTCTCCTAGAGTGGCACTCATTCCTTTCGCCGCTCTTGCCAGGGAACTCTGTAGCCAGTGGGAAAGTCTACTCAACGCAACAGAAAACTCCATGGAGCCCTCCACACAACACGCCACACAATGGTTGTGCCGGAACTCTCCTCTGCACAGTGTGGATAGTCTGCGTGGAGTGTTTTCCCAAAAAGACTCCACCATCGCATTGACTTTTCCCGCCAGACAACACATTTCTCAATGGTGGTGTAAAAACTCCACCGCGGAGTTCTAAAACCACCGTTGAGGAATGTGTAATCTGAACTGAGCCAATATGTCTCCAAGCTTCCACTATGATATGGCCAACGTGCCTTTGCTTTCTTCCTAGGGTGAGTTCTGCAGCCAGGGCGTCCGCGAAGGCCTCATCGTCAGCTTCATCAAGTCGATCTGCCAGACGGCGCGGCAGTTCTGCGAGAGCGCGGGCGACAAGGGCGGGTCCACTCCCCCTGCGCTGCTCTTGCTCCTTTCTCGCCTTTGCCTGGATTACGAGACCTCCACCATCAGCTACATCCTCACACTGACCGATGAGCAGTTCCTGGTGCAGGTATATATTATACTTCCTATGTCAGATGTTGTGAGGACGCACGTCAGTGGAGCAGCGATGCTGCACACCGCTCCTTATTCTCCTTTGCTGCATATCAGTGTGGCTCCTCTGCTCTCTACTTGTGGCACATTGTGAGCTGGTTGGTGATGGCTTGGTGGTTCATGTGCGAATGCGTGCGGTAATCTTTGGCCTTTTCCAGCCCTAGGATTCTCCAGCTTCATGTACTGAGTGTAGATGGCGTCATTCCATGATGTTACAACATCTGGCCCTTGCCTCTGAAGTTAGAGAAAGCGACATAGCTGAGTTGTCGGGGGCCTGCTCTTTTAAAACTTGCAAGATAGGATCAGACCCCATTAGGAGTATAAGCTGTGAGCCAGGAATGAACCCCTGGTTCAAATCACCTTCCTGTAGCGAACCCAAGTCTCCCCCCCGCGCCCCGGTTTCCATGCTCCAGCAACTCCAACAGCCATGAGGGATTCAACAGTATCATTTCGGTCGGGATTCTTGCACCTGCCCTATTCCTGAAATGTCAAAACCCATCAGAATCTGAAATGCAATATGGAAGCTTCCTCCCCCCCTTGTTTATTTCAGACAGCCGTTGCTATTGAGCCAAAAACAAGGAAAAAAACCCCTAAGCATTATGCAACCTCCATAAAGAGCTTGATTTTTTTTTAAGCCAATGAAAGGGCAGAAGCAAGAATTGTACACATCGTACTGTTTGTGCAATCTGCGTGCTGAACAAAGAGCTTCTTGGTTTCCTCATTGCAGTATTTGGGAGTTGGGCTGCATCATGAATAGGGGCATTGCGTGATACCAAGGGATGCTCATTTCCTCAGCTTGGGGGGAAACCCAGGGAAAAGCCCCCATCTGCTCCCTCCAATCTTTTGAAGGGCTGCTTCTCGGTAGAGTACCTTGGCCAGGGTGGAAGGGTCCAGGACGAAGATGGGGCTTCTTTCCTCCTGCCCCAAGCCTGAATTCTCCTTCAAGGGACGGCACCTTGTGCAGAATAAATTCTACTCATTGCAAACAGGTCAAAGTGGGGGTTTGTTGTGTTTGGAAGAACCCTGAAGTATTAATATTGTGTACATAAAACTTGTAGTGGCTTAATTTAGCCGGCTCTGTCGGGTTGGAGAGTTTAAGTATGCAATCCTAGGCATGTTCAGACATGCATAAGATTGTGCCCTAAATGCATTAGCTCTGCGTATGAAGCTCATCCTCAGCGCTATTGACTGTGTCAATCTGCTTTCAGTAAAACCTCACTGGTTGGACTTTCCCCACTGCCTCTCCATTGCCCCATCTTTTAAAAAATGAATAAGCAAATGTTGCTGTTGTTGTTGTTGTTGTTATTCCACTACTCCAAATGTGATCCAAAGAGGCATACAAGTCTCAAACCATCCCCAAATCAGCAAAATATCTTTGATACAATCTCATCGGAACAGAGTAGTTGACAGCATGAGCGGTGGGCCAGGAAAGCACTGGTTCAAATCCCACTTCTGCTGGGAACTTGTTGAATGACATTAGACTCTCTCTCTCTCTGCTATTCCGCCCACCTTGCTACCCCCTATTTTGAAAAATAGTGATAGGACTGGCCTACCTTAAAGGATTGTTGTAAGGATGACTGATGCAGGTGAAGCCCTCTGACATGCATTGTAGCATTGCGAAATGTCGTCTCCATCATCCGGGCCCTCTTGCTTGTTCCTCTCATCCTGACTCGGCTTTTTGCCAGGACCACTTTCCTGTGACCCCTGTCACTGGGCTGTGCAATGAGGCCCGCGAGGCCGCTCAGAAGCTGCTGAACCATTACGTGAAGGTGCAGGGCTTGATCATCTCACAGATGCTTCGCAAGAGCGTGGAGACGCGCGACTGGATCACCACCATCGAGCCGCGCAATGTCCGAGCTGTCATGAAGCGCGTGGTGGAGGATGCCACCTCTATCGACGTGCAGGTGAGCGCAGAAAGTGGCGGGGATTACGAGCAGCTAGGCCACAACTGAGTCTTTCTGCCTTTCCTGCAACTACAGACATCAGCCATGGGGCAGGGGGCAACCCATGCTAGAAAGCTGTTGAGGTTCTGCACCCCTGAAGCTGTTGGGGCTGAGATCTGCTTGGAAACCTCCCCCTATAGCTCCAAACCCAGGTGTGCAGACAGGAAGTGTTCACTCAGTGGTGAAAGTGAGGTGCCTCTTTTCTTGCCACAAGCTCTGTGGGAAGGGGCTTGTCTTGCCAAATCTTTCTCTCTGCTAAAAGCATCTTAGCTGGAAACATGTTTTGTTGTGCATCTTTTTCACACAGAAACATAGAATAGTAGAATTGGAAGGGGCCTCTAAGGCCATGGAATCCAATCCCCTGATCAGTGCAGGAATCCACCTTCAAGCAGCCCTGACAGGTGGCTGTCCAGCAGCCTCTTGAATGCTTCTAGTGTGAGAGAGCCCACGACCTTCCTAGGTCATTGATTCCATTGTTGTACTGCTCTAACTGTCAGGAAGTTTTTCCTGATGTTTTGTTGTACTGCTCTAACAGTCAGGAAGTTTTTCCTGATGTTTTGTCGTACTGCTCTAACAGTCAGGACGTTTTCCTGATGTCCAGCTGGAATCTGGCTTCCTGCAACTTGAGCCCATTATTCCACATCCTGCACTCTGGGATGATGGAGAAGAGATCCTTGCCCTCCTCTGTGTGGCAGTCTTTCAAGTCCTTGAGGAGTGCTATCATGTCTCCCTCAGTCTTCTCTTCTGAAGGCTAAACATGCCCAATTCTTTCAACTAAAAAAGCCTTCATCTTTTTTAAAAATCTGTTTGTTGCCTCCACCGCAAGAGTGTATCTGTGAGTGTGCTACCTCTGAGTTTGTACAGAGTTCCATCCCCTAGCCCCTGAGGGATCACAGCCAAGCCATGTTTCCAGGAGTGATGCTTCCAGGAAGTAGCAGCTGGCTTTTTAGAACTGGGGCTGGGCCCAGTTTCCTCTCCAACTGGACTGAGCTGCATTTCCCTTGTTGTGCGAATAACCTCCCTTTCTCCCCAACGTGATTTCCTTGCGCAGGTCGGCCTTCTGTACGAGGAAGGGGTGCGTAAAGCCCAGAGCAGTGACTCCAGCAAAAGGACCTTCTCCGTGTATAGCAGCTCCCGGCAACAGAGCCGTTACGCACCCAGCTACACGCCCAGGTGAGCTGGGCCGAATTCCATTTCAGAGAAGCTCCTGGCGGCTGCATTCTGGGAGTGGGCAGGGTGGAAGGCTGAAGGGGGCAGGGCCAAACGTACCATTATATTTTAGCCTAAAGTCCTTACTGCCGGTACTTGGGAGAGGCCTATTTCAACCTTTGAGAACACGTGAAAGACGGCACAAAGGCCAGGAAATCATGAAACTGTTGGTGGTTGGGAAGAAGGTGGTGAGGCCAGGAGAAGCCATCTCAGGGTCCCCAGAGGGCCAGATTGAGGCACTAGGCAGGTTGGATTTGGCCCACGGGACTGAGATTTCCCACCGGTGCAGTAACTCAGTGGTCAGCTGTTCTGTGAGAGAGGGAGGGTAGGCAGAGTCCCTTGCATCAACCCATGTGTATTTATATTTCTTTTGCTGGCTGTTGTTCATTCGACAACAAATAAAGTTGGAAACCCTCTTCCCACGTGGTTTGCTGTGGCACTGCCACGGGGAGGCATTTTCACAAGTTCTGCCCCAACGCACGGAGCGCCACTGCTCAGCTTTGTGTGGAGGCCTCCTCACGAGGGCGATAACCTTTAAAATCATCCCTGCATTAAAATGTTTCGGGGTAAGGCAGTCTTGCAAAGCAGTCTGTGAGAGTTGCTAGTCCTCAACCGTCGATACCAGCTTGCCCATTAGTTACATTGTGGCATGTCCTAAGTCCCAAAAGGCAGAAAGTAGGATGCAGTTTATAAGAGCTTCTTTACTTGGCTCTCCAGGACGTGATCCTGAGTCACACAGGCAAGCAAGCGAGTGGCTCTATTCCACCCTAATCTAATCTATTCTCCCTTTTACACCAGTGCCCCCATGGATACCAACCTGCTGAGCAATATCCAGAAGCTATTCTCAGAGCGGATTGATATCTTCAGCCCTGTGGAGTTCAACAAGGTGAGGTTCAAAAAGGGTCCTTAAAGTTCATCTCTTTGATGCTCCCCCAAGACCAGGGTACTCACAGCACATGCGTTGGGGAAGGGGTGTTCTCTGACAGGGTCTGAATCTTGGGGAGACAGGATCCAGAAAGGTACAATTCTCAAGCAACGGATATTGGCAGGTATCTATTAAAGGATGGCTAATTCATTCATTTCATTATTACTAGCTTTGTACCACAGCTGCCTGGTTTAGCTGATTGATCAGTTAAATTAACCCATTTGAAATAATTTTGATGAATAGGAACAACTAATCAGGCAGCAGGTTTTAAAAAGGAATTATTTTCAAGATAGGTTCAAAAAACTGCTGCGGAAGTGATATTTCCTGCAACATTGTAAATTATTGTATTCAGGAAATGTTTTCTGCAACGTTATCCATTATTGTAAAATGTTATTAAACTTGTGAGATCTGTAGGAATACCTGAGGAAGGCCTCATTTGGTCGAAATGGAGATACCCTGATTCCATAAAAGTAACAGTTAACGGTTATTGTTAAAGGGATCAGACATAACTGTCAAAGATGTTGTTAAGTAGACCGGCACAACGGATACAGTTGCTTTGAAACTCTGATGAACTGTGCACATATGTAAACCAATTGGCATAATTGTACTTGTGAGCTTTTCTGTTATACATTTGGTAACTCATTGACCCAGAGATATTTTGTAGGTCTCTTAGACTAGGTGTATTTACATTGATGTTGTTACTGCAGACCTTGTCCTTTTGGCTTTGTTTGGGAATTTATGCTGCACATGAGAGAACAGGGGAAAGCCAGTTCCATGCAACACGCGGGCAGGATGTCAAAGCAAAAGAATTACGTTCTCACCCACCCCTGTAGAGTGGTTGTTTTTCCACTTCTGTGAATTTATGCAGTTGATTTTGGTTAAATCAACTAAGGACACAAGCCTATGCATGTTCAGACAGAAAAAAAAAGTCCTACGACTCCCAGCATGCCCCAGCCAGCTGGCTGGGGCATGCTGGGAGCTGTAGGACTTTTTTTCTGTCTGAACATGCATAGGCTTGTGTCCTAAGCCACATACAATCAAAGGAAGGTTTTTCTAATTGGGGTAGGAGCTGTAATTTTTGCTCTTTGTCTTCTCGATCGGATTGTCAAAGTGTATTGGGTCAAGGAGCTTCAATTCCCCCCAAAAAACTCAGATTTTTTCTGGAGTTCAGAAGTACAATTTGTAGCCAGGCACCTCTGCACCCTGGACGGACTTCATGACCGGCTCCTTCCCCCTCCAGGTTATGAACAAGGTTGGGCAACATCTGTATAAGCTGTCAGCAAGAAGGAAGTGGTTTGGCTTTTATGGAGACGTTCTTGATACAAATCTGCGATGAAGCTATTTAAAAAGGACAGGGCAGGATGAGTTGGCAATATTCACAGCTCAGCCAGTAGGAGCATATACATTACCCACTTTTCTCGTATATATTAAGGGGTTTTCCCCTATGTTATGACTTTACCTTTCTCTGCTTTGAAATGTAAAGTTTTTTTAAAAAAACAGATGCAGAGGCCACAAGCCAATGCAAAGTAACACATAAGCCCAGTGAAATCAATGGGTGTGAAGTGTGCTGAACTCTCACATTAATCTCCAGCTTTTCCAGGTAGGGCTAAGAAATAATTCTGAAACCCTGAAGGGTCGGTGTTGTCAGTACTGGGTTGGAGGGACCAAGACTCAGTGGTCAGGTTCGGAAGATCACGAGGGTGGAAGAAGCCGCTGTGGCTTCTTCGCTCATCCCCACACATGTGTCCGGGATTTGCATAATTACCCACAATGCAGCGTGGGTTGCTGTGTCGTCCGAATCTGGCACAGGTTACAACAGGGGTGGCTTCTTACCCATGCCACAACACATAGTTTGTAGTAAGAGTTGTGGTGTTGGTAAAAAGCCACCCCTGCTGCGTACCACGACAGATTCAGAGGACACAGCAACCTCTGATGCATCATGGGTAATTATGCAAATCACATTCATTGCTTCCCCCATGATCATCTGAATGCAGCCAGTATAACGCTGCTTTTGAGGTTTCTAAAGCATTTCATACCAAATTTGAAAGTTTGGAAAACTCTGTAACTGAATTTCAGAAGCAATTTGTTTTATCTAAGAGCTTCCCTACACGAGCGATTTATTGCATGCTCGTGATTGGCCACTAACGGAAGTTTGAGGGCCCTTTACACAATGTCATCAACTTCCAGGACTTCTCCTGCACGTTCCCCCTTTATCCCCCTTTCAAAAAGCTCAGAATGAAGCTGAAAGAAAAATTAATGATCATATCAGCAACGTGTAGTGCCGGTGTAGTGCTATCATACAGCCTCTAGATAGCAGTGTTTCGTTGAACATATAGAACATTGCCAAGAAGGGAAGTTTTCCATTCCAAATCATGTGTTTGCTCGTAAACCCAGCAAGACTCTGGAAGAAGAAAGGCTGGTAAAGGTGCGGGGGGTGGGTTTGCTTAATGTAGAGGAACTCTTGGCTTTGCTGTCAGTTGAATTTTGATTTTCTCCAACACCACCCAGGTCTCTGTGCTGACCGGCATCATCAAGATCAGCCTGAAGACGTTCTTGGAATGCGTCCGTCTGCGCACCTTCGGGCGCTTTGGCCTCCAGCAGATCCAGGTGGACTGCTACTACCTGCAGCTCTACCTGTGGCGTTTTGTTTCTGATGAGAACCTGGTACACTTCTTGTTGGATGAGATTGTGGGCAGCACAGCCCACCGGTGCCTTGACCCCGTGCCCATGGAGCAGAGCGTTATCGAGGTCATCTGCGAGCGTGGATAGTTCAACGAGAGCGGTGCCAGGCCGGGGACCTATACACGGACACTGCCTCACTCCTGTATGTACACCACGCTGGGCGGGTAGAGGAGACGGAGGAGGCCCTGTAGAAGCTCTCCACAACTGAGACCTTGAAACTTCCCAATGTGTTTGAGCTGAATAAAGAATAATTTAATCCCATGGTGTCTTTCATATTCTGTATTAATTATGGCAAGTGCCTTAGTTTCTGATGCAACCTGGGAACTACAACTCTGGGTGAAATGAAACCGGATCAGTTGCTTATTTTTGCATGATTTCTTCTCCTGCAACAATTCAGCTTTTCAAATAGTTGTGCACTTACTAAGGGTAAGTTTTGGGGAAGGCCAGGGAATGGGTTGACAGAGCACCTTGATGGAGAAATTGGCCTTAGACCAGGTCAGACCAGTATTCTGATTGGCAACAGTTCTCTAACATTATTATTATTTCATCTCTTTCTCGCTTGTGGGGGTTTTACTAGATGGCCATGACAGGCTTTGCCAAGTCATGCTGTCTTTTACAGATTCAGGAATTTCCTGACAATTGAGCATGTTTGAAGTATGACTGCTTTCTGGATGTTGGTGTGGATGTATTCTAGTAGGCCCAGTTTCTGGAGGTTTTCTGTATAGTTTGTTTGATGTGATGCCAGTGACTGATGCAACTAACGGAATAATTGTGATCTTTTCCTGTTGCCATAGTTCTTTGACTTCCATGGCCAGAGGTGTATATTTGCCTTCTTTTCTTCTTCCTTTTCGACAACATTTTTTGTGTGTGTTTTTCTTTTTTGTCTATGAACGTTATGTCTGGTCAGTTACAGGATATTGTCTTGTCAGTATGAACTGTTCTGTCCCAGTATATTTTATGACCTGTATTTTCCAAGACTGTTTTGGGTGAGTATGTATAGTAGGTTGTTTGATAAGGCTGAATTTGATGGCCAGTTGTTGGTGAATTATTTTTGCGGCTGTATTGTGCCTGTCTGTCTAGTCCATTCCTGCCAGAATTTTACATCCTCCTGTTATATAGTCTATTGTTTCTTGGAATTGATGGCACTTCCTGCATAGGTCTGTTGTTATACTGTTATCTTTTATGGTGTATTTTTGGTAGTTCTTGGTTGCTATAACTTGATTCTGTGTAGCTATTAGGAATCCTTCAGTTTCTGGAAATAGCTCACCCTTCCTGAGCCATTCGTACGATCATTCTTTGTTTATTCGTGGGTTCTGTATTATGTTGTAGTGCTTCCCATGGAGTGCTTTTTGTGCGCATTTTTCTTTTTTCTCTGCGAGTGAGAGTGGTCATGTTTGGTCTTGGTTTTGTAGTGCTGGGTTGAGTGGGGTGTAGTTTTTATCTGCTGTTACTATGGCTTTATGAACAGGGGTGTTTTTGGTGTGGAAGTTTTTTCTGAGTGCTTTTTTCTGTTTAGCATGCATTGTGTTGTTATTATTACTATTATTTCCATTTATATACCGCCCCATAGCCGAAGCTCTAACATGACGCAGCACGCATGGGAGTGGGGGAAGATGGCTTCTTTCACCCTTGCGATCGTCCAAACGTGTCATGCAGCTTCCATTGTCCCTGACAATCCGTTCATACCAAATTTAAGAACACCAAAAACTTGGGTGAAATCCTGTAACTGAATTTCAGAGGCAGCTTGTGTATCTCCTTTCCCATTGCCTGTTCCCTGTTCCTTTTAACTGGTCTAAACTCCAGAGTCTGAATTTGGAACTTCTTTTGCAAGCGAAGCATGCCCTCTACCAATGAGGTGCAGAGCAGAGGGATTGAGTTATTTCTTTAACTTAATGCCTTATCCTGGATCAGGCTCTTTGTCCACCGAGCCCTGTGTTTTCTATTGTGCTCTCCAAGGTCTCGGACGGAGACAGGAATTTCCCATCCCCTGCATACAACATTTATTCTCCACCAGGCTGCAGTCCCTCTCCCAAAGAACATTTTCCTCTGGAGCCTCCTCTGATTGGAGTGTGCCCTCCCTGGGCATAAAGCCAAAGTTGGGAGACCTTTGCACCTGGTCATCTCATCATGGCTTTCATTTCATTTCTTTTCCTTTCGTCCGAAGCTGGCTGGCCTGACCACAATCATCCGTACCCCCCCTCCCCTTCCATGTGGTGTTGAAATTGTGTTGTGTGCCTTGTGCCATTGCAGCAGCTGGTTGGGTAATGCCGTGAGCAGGAATTCCGGCTGTGTCACAGGTGGTGGGGACATTGTGTCTCTTCTGGAGCCTCTTTTATCCCTGAGAAGCATCCCAGGCCATGATGCACGCAGAGGTGGCAGGCAGCAGAGGTATGTCTGGAAGCTGACGCTATTGGGCCAGGTATAAGATGGTACTGACATTTTCGGAACTAGCAGAGCACATGATTTGTGTGCATGGATTCCCCCATTCAGGCTGCAGTATATTCAGCTATGGGTGCAATCCTATGCACGTTTAGACAGAAAAAAGGCCTACAAGTCCCAGCATGCCCCAACCAGCATGGCTGGCTGGGGCTTGCTGGGAGTTGTTGACCTTTTTTTCTGTCTAAACATGCATAGGATTGTGCCTTAAATACTATCAGGATAGTCACTGTAATTACTATACATACATTAAAGCTTTTAATGTAATTGTCACAGCCTGTACTTTTTGAATTTCATTTCTTCCTACATCACTGTTTACAATTTACCCACAACTCTGTGTGAGTGTGTGTGTGTAGCCACACACACCCTAGGAGTGAGGAGTATGTGGCCTTCCATTTGACTTCATTTTCATTTATTACATTTCTATTACTACCCCATAGCCAATCCGCTCCGGGCGGTTCACAAAAATTTAAAACCATTAAAACACATTATACGAAATCCAAAAAGAAAAGCATTTGCATAAAACCATACAAACAGATAACGCGCACACAGACAACCTATGTCTAAAAACAATTTGTTCAACAGTCAATCAAAGACGACCCAAGACCTAATTTAAAACTCCTCCTATGCTGCAAAATACCTGAGAGGAGGGCAGTTTTAATCTCTTATCAGTCCCAGCCAGCATGGCCAATGGTCAGGGATTATGGAAGTTGTATTTATTTATGACATTTCTATACCTCCCAATACCTAAAGCTCTCTGGGCAGTTCACAACAATTAAAAATATAAATTACAGCACCTTAAACTCTTATCTATCGAGCGATTGATTGATTACAGCACAGTATCGAAATAAAAACCAACAGCAGTGTAAAGATTGAAAAATACAATAACATTTTAAAATGAAGACCGAAGGTCTAAAATGCATACGAGAATGAGGTCATCACCTGGTGCTGAAAAGTCTAGGAAGGGCTTTTTGCAACCAGGTTGCCAAGCTATCTCCGTGGTAGCCACATGCCTCAGCAAATTTGGCAGTGGCACCTGGAGAAGGGCCACTGAGCATGATGGCTCAGCTTGGAAAAAAGGAGGCTGATGGGAGACCTGATAAGAGGGTTACAAAATTGTGCCTGGTGTGGAGCATGTGAATAGGGAGACATTTTTCTCCCTCTCCCATAACACTAGACCCCAAAGGGGGTCATCCCATGAAGCTGATTGGTGGGAGATACAGGACAGATCAAAAGAAGGGCTTCTTCACACAGTGCAGAATTAAACTCTGGAATTCACTGCCACAAGATGTAATGATGGCCACCAATTGGATGGCTTTAAAAAGGGGGTTGAAAAATTCCTGGAGGAGGAGGCTATCCATGGCTACTAGTCCTGATGGCTATGCGCCACCTCCAGGATCAGAGGCAGTAAGTCTGTGTGCACTAGTTGTTGGGGAACATGGGTGGGAGGATGCTGTTGCACCATGTCCTGCTTTGTTGGTCTCTGGTCGACAGCTGGTTGTTCACTATGTGAACAGAGTGCTGGACTAGATGGACTCTCGGTCTGATCCAGCAGGGCTCTTCTGATGTTCTTATGATTTTAGGGTCCGGGCAGGTATAGGTGGGATGTAGTCCAACATTTGAAAGGCCATACATACACAACACACGCTAATTTACTGTAGCACTTCATCTGACAAAGTGAACTAAAAAGGTTTCTCCCAAAGCGAATGTCTTTGAGATACTGCAAGATTCTTCGTTGTTTCTGAGCCTTTCATAAAATTGCTGCACTCTGTGTTTCACGATTCTATGATGGATGTGTTCACTGATCCCTTACAAATGTCTGCATCTACGGTACATAAGTGTCACACAATCTGTTGGATTTTTGTTTTCCTTTTAGAAAAACATTTATTCTTGGGAGAGAGGGATTCTTCTTGCAAACACATCTCTGCATAGTATTTATTTATTGCATTTATTTATTGCATTGCCCAATAGCCGAAATAGAGTTGGAAGGGGCCTCTAAGGCCATTGAGTCCAACCCCTGCTCCATGCAGGAATCCACCTTAAAGCATACCTAACACATGCCTCTTGAATGCCTCTAGTGTGGAGAGCCCACCACCTCCCTAGGTAATTAGTGCCATTGTCATTTGCTCTAACAGTCAGGATTTTTTTCCTGATGTCCAGCCGGAATCTGGCTTCTTGTAACTTGACCCCATGATTCCGTGTCTTCCATTTTGAGTTGATCGAGAAGAGATCCTGGCCCTCCTCTGTGTGACAACCTTTCAAGAATTTGAAGAGTGCTATCATGTCTCCCCTTAATCTTCTCCAGGCTAAACATGCCCAGTCCTTTCAGTCTCTCCTCATAGGGCTTTGTTTCCAAACCCCTGATCATCCTTGTTGCCCTCCTCTGAACACGCTCCAGCTTGTCTGCATCCTTCTTGAAGTGTGGTACCCGGAACTGGACACAACACTCAAGATGGGGCCTAACCAGTGCCAAATAGTGGGGAACCAGTACCTCACGCGATTTGGAAGCTATACTTCTATTAATGCAACCCAAAATAGCATTTGCTTTTTTGGCAGCCACATCACACTGTTGGCTCATATTGAGCTTGTGATCTACAACAATTCCAACATCCTTCTCGCTTGTAGTATAGCTGAGCCAAGTATCCCCCATCTTCATAGAATCATAGAATAGTAGAGTTGGAAGGGACCTATAAGGCCATTGAGTCCAACCCCATGCTCAATGCAGGAATCTACCTTAAAGCATCTCTGACAGATGGTTGTCCAGCTGCCTCTTGAATGCCTCTAATGTGGGAGAGCCCACCACCTCCCTAGGTAATTGGTTCCATTATCATAAGTTTTTCCTGGTGTCCAGCCTGAATCTGGCTTCCTGTAACTTGAGCCCATTATTCCGTGTCCTGCACTTTGGGATGATCGAGAAGAGATCCTGGCCCTCCTCTGTGTGACAACCTTTCAAGTATTTGAAGAGTGCTATCATGTCTCCCCTCAGCCTTCTCTTCTCCAGGCTAAATATGCCTAGTTCTTTCAATCTCTCTGTGCATTTGGTTTCTATTCCCTAGGTGTAGAACTTGGCATTTATTCCTCTTAAATTTCATTCTGTTGCTTTCAGCCCCCAGCGCTCCAGTCTATCAAGATCACTTTGGAGTTTGTTTCAACGTAGGATGCAGGATGACAAAATGCAGCACAAACCGACCAAATGCATTTAATAGCTGCTCTGGAGAGGATATTCCAGCCACTATGTCCTGGGCATTATGCTTTAACAAGGAACATTGCCTGAAATACCCTCTTTTACCCAATGGTGCAAAGCGCAGGGGCCCTGTGGGCAGTCGGATCCAGTTAGATATTTTGTTTTAGCCATATCTGAAGATCTGTTGACTGGGGGAGGCTGCTGGTACGGGGTGGGCTGGGAGGAACAAAACAACCAGAGCCGCTGAAGGGGCCCAGGGGGAATTTCCCCAGCGTTTCCCCATTATGCAATTGCCCACATCACGTTTTTGAGTCAACACCAGCTGCTGACGTGGGCCTGGGAGGGGAAATGGCTGCCTGGCAGTGTTTATATGGGGCGACGACCGTGCCAACGTGCAAGCAGAAGGGAGAGGCACTTGCTTTGCATCCTCGGCTGACATCATGCTGCGTTTTCATCAAAGTGGCCCATTTTGTGGACCTCAGATAGGTAAGTGATAGAAGAAATTGTGTCTTCTGCTAGGGTCTGGCTTCTCTTTAGCCTGGAGAAGAGGAGACGGAGGGGAGACATGATAGCACTCTTCAAATTCTGGAAAGGTTGTCACACAGAGGAGGGCCAGGATCTCTTCTCGATCATCCCAGAGTGCAGGACACAGAATAATGCGCTCAAGTGACAGGAAGCCAGATTCCGGCTGGACACCAGGAAAAACTTCCTGACTGTTAGAGCAGTACGACAATGGAACCCATGACCTAGGGAGATGGTGGGCTCTCCCACATTAGAGACCTTCAAGAGGCAGCTGGACAGCCATGTGTCAGGGATGCTTTAAGGTGGATTCCTGCATTGATCAGGGGGTTGGACTTGATGGCCTTAGAGGCCCCTTCCAGCTCTACTACTCTATGAGCCAGGTAGATCAGACCTTCGTGGGGAAAGGTTGGCTATTTTTTTTTCTAAAGACAGGGATGGTCCAGAGCTTTGCAGTGGATAAAGATGACAACTTGCTTTACCCAGACTTTGCTCCTGTGCTCTTAACATCAGCTGGATGTGCAGGCAGGATTTGCAGGTGGCCATGCTTATCTGCTTGGTGCAAAAAGCTTTTTGGATTTCTGCACATCAAGTTGCTGTTAAAGACACCAGAGCAGGGGTCTTTTTATTGGGCAGTTGGCAACCATAACAATTATAAGAAACTGAGCTTTGCATGTAGAATTTCCCTCAAATCCTAATCCTGCCAGTTAAAAGGCAGAAGGGCTGGAACAAACTCGGTTTAACCCCTGGAGAGCTGGTGGGTCAACCAGATGTCAGGATATGGCTGCATTATTTGTTCTACAAAGGATCCCATCTATGCCTGTAACAGCCAAGAGTTAACTCAACAGGTGTTTTCCGCAGCATGGAGAAGCAGTAATAACTAAGGTCGCGCCTGCTGAATTTCTGTCTACCACACAGTGCTAAAGATCCTGGAGGCTTATCAGGCAAAAAATATGGCAGTCAGGGGAGGTGGGAGACTTCAGAGTTTATAATGAAGTCTCTTTTTCCACTGGATTTTTCTCAAGTATCCAGATAGAGGCCAAATTCTTCAGCTTTTGTTATACTGGCTTTTCTGCATCTGTGCCTTTCCCCTCCATCCTGAGATGCAGAAATTAAGCAGGGAAAGCTTTTCATTGACCCAGCCATAAGCATGCTGAATCCTGCAAAATGCCTGCATGTTAGGATACTGTTAAATGCATGTGACTCTGAAACCCTGGGCTGGCTCTTGTTACACTGTATTGGTAGATCGTGCTAATATTACATCTCTTATTTAACAAGACATACTGGATCATAGACTCATAGAATAGTAGAGTTGGAAGGGGCCTCTAAGGCCATTGAGTCCAACCCCCTGCTCAATGCAGGAATCCACCTTAAAGCATCCCTGACACATGGCTGTCCAACTGCCTCTTGAATGTCTCTAATGTGGGAGAGCCCACCACCTCCCTAGGTCATGGGTTCCACTGTCGTATTGCTCTAACAGCCAGAACGTTTTTCCTGATGTCCAGCTGGAATCTGGCTTCCTGTAACTTGAGCCCATTATTTCTTGTCCTGCATTCTGGATTGATCTATCAATGTAGGTTGCTGTTAAGTCCAAGTAAATCTTGATGCAGTATTGATTTCACTTGCACCCTCTCCTCCATATGGCTGCTATTTTTTTTAAAAAAAAACCACCAACAAACCAGATTTGTTAAATACAACCATACACCTAATATAATGTAGTTTGCATGTTTTTGAATTTTTAAAAATGTTTTAAATTGTTAGTTGCCTTGGGGTGGGGGTGTTGGGTTGAAGGGTGGCTCAGGAATACATCTATAAATAGATCTATAAATAAATTAAAATGTAAAATAAAATAAAATAGGCTCCATCTTACTTAGTCCAATGAAGAAATATAATTTGACCACCTTTGTTTAAACGTCCAAACTCCTCAAGGCTGCAAACCTCTGCAGATTTACCTGCAGGAGTAAGCCCTATTGAATACAATGAGACTTACGTCTGAAAAAATGTGCAACAACGTCTTGTTCATCTGGACTAGCCTGCATCCTTAAGAATATCTCAACTGGGCTTACTTCCGAGTAAACAGGCATAGGATTGAACAAGACAGAGACCAGAAGGCATTGCTTCTAGCAGGTTTCGTTCCCAGCACCACTCATGATTTAACACAAGTTGTTGCGCTTTAGGGAGAGTTCCGAGTACTTTGCACCAATTATCTCAGGGATCCTGACAACAGCCCTGAAAAGTAAGGCTGTATGAAGAACATCCCCATTTTGCAGTTGGGGCCTGAGGCTGACAGAAAAGTAGTTTGTGGCTCAATGGTACAGCCCCTGCTTTGCATGCAAAAGCTTGCAGGTTTTATCTCCAGGTAGGGCTGGGGGGAAAATCCCCTGAACACCTGGAGTTCCGTTGCTGCCAGTCTGTGTCGACAACACTGAGCTAGATGTACCAGGGGTCTGACTCTGGATAAGGCAATTTCCTGTCTTTCTAGCTTTGCCTAAATCCACCTAGTGAATTCGTGGCTGAGATGAAATTCGAACCAGGGACTGTCACCAACCAAACTGCCCCAGCTCTGGCCCAATCCATTGACTCCTTGCCCCACAAAACCATGGAAACAACCGTGTGATGGGACATTAGAAGGGCTAGAAAACAAACAGGGTTGTGGGCTCTCCCACACTAGAGGCCTTCAAGAGGCAGCTGGACAGCCATCCGTCAGCTATGCTTCAAGGTGGGTTCCTGCATTGAGCAGGGGGTTGGAGCTGATGGCCTTATGGGCCCCTTACAGGTCAACTATTCTATGATTCTATGATTCTATGATCTCCTTCTCTCTATCTCCTCTCATTTCTAGCCCCCTTTCCTATGGTAATCTTTTTGCTGGTGATCCTTGGCTGCGCGATGGGCCTGCCGTTCCACTGCCGTCACAGCAAGGTGAATTCCCTGCTGGTGGCCGATTGCCAAGCTCAGCACCACAAGGCAGTCCCTCACGTCCACCCCTCCGTTCAGGCCCTCCTGCTGAATTTCAACGCCTTCTCCACCATCTTGAATTCTTCCTTCCCCCCGCTGAAGTCCCTGACGATGCTCTCACTTGGGAAGCAACAGGGAGGATCTCTCCTGGTTGGAGAGAGAGCCTTCTGGAATGTGTCAAACATCACGTTCCTGGACCTTGGAGGCAATGTGAATTTGACCCTACACCATGAGGCTTTCAGGGGCCTGACCAAACTAGAGGTGTTACTCTTGGACGTTGACGGCTTGGATGAAAGGGTGCTGGAAACTGGCTATTTCCGGGACTTGGTGTCCCTGAAGAGACTTGATCTCTCTGGAAACCGCATCCATAGGTTGAGGCCTGACCCAACCTTCCAAGGGCTCAAGCGGCTCAGCATGTTGCAGCTGAAGCTCAACAAAATCGGAGCAGTCTGTGGGAATGACCTACAACACCTCCGGGGCCATCATTTGGCCTTGCTTGACCTGTCCTCCAACCAACTGCTCAACCGCCCAGCCTGCGCCAACCCCTTCCACGACATCACTCTGGGGACCTTGGATGTCTCTTCCAATTCGTGGAACGTGATGGAAGCCGAGCAGTTCTTCATGAAGATAAAAGGCGCACGGATCAAGGACCTCAAGATGCAACACTCAGGCGCCATGGGGAGTGGGTTCGGATTCAGTAACCTCAAAGGCATCTCAGCCAGCACTTTTTCGGGGCTACGCAGTAGCGGTGTCGTCTCCTTTGACATGAGCCACGGCTTCCTCAACAAACTGGTCTCCTTGGCCTTCTTGGGGTTCCCAGATCTTCAAATCCTGCTCTTGAGATCCAATCAGATTAATCAGATTCAAAATGGGACGTTTGCTGGATTGAGCAAGCTGCGCGTTCTGGATCTGTCTGACAACCTTCTTGGGGAGCTGTACAGGACTGCCCTGCAGCCACTGAGGTCGTCTCCACTGTATCATCTCATCCTGAAATCCAACCACATTGGGGTGGTTCAGCATAATGCGCTGAAGGAGCTGAACTCCTTGCAAATCCTTGACCTCCAGGACAACGCTCTTTCGCGGGTACCGCTGGGGAAACTTCCATCCCTGCTGTACCTTAAGCTGGGGCAAAATAGGATTGAGGATGCCTGGGGTATTGCGGATCTCAGCAAGAACCTGACTCACCTTGACCTTTCCTCCAACCGCCTGAGTGACCTGGGGCGTCTCTGGGGTCACCTGGGGAAAATCCCGAACTTGCTTTTTCTGAATCTCTCACGCAACCGACTAGCAAAATGCTTCGGAGTTGAGAAAGGCCCCCGGCAGCTCAGGGAGTTGGATCTTTCCCGCAACAACCTGGAAAACATCTGGAAAGCGGATAAATGCGTGGACATCTTCCAACCTTTGGAGAAGCTGACGGTCCTCAATCTGAGCTCTAATGGCCTTCGGGACTTGCCTGGGGATCTTTTCCGGGGCCTCATCTCGTTGCAGACTCTGGATCTCTCTGCCAACCTCTTGCCCAGGCTTCCGGAATGGCTATTCCAGAGCTTGATATCCCTGTGGACACTCAGCCTCCGTGGGAACCCCTTGACCACCCTCTCGCCTCCCGCCTTTCGGCCGCTGGTGCAACTGCACTCCTTGGACCTGAGAGAGTTGTCTTTGTTTTGCCAGTGCGATCTCGCCCGCTTTCAGAACTGGATGCAGGACAGAAAGGCGATGGTGCAGGGAGCTGAGACAGCGCTCCGTTGCATCCAGACCAGCCCTGAGTTCGTGGAGTTCTCCCTGCCCGTGTTCCTGCAAAACAAGTGTTCGCATTAACGCCAGGGTATCCTTCCCTCGGTGCTGTGGGCTCCAGGCATGGGAGGTTCCCGGGCGAGATGCCTTCAATGTGCCCCATCTCTGAGTGCGGCCACCTCCGCCTCGCCACAGTCACCCCTAGCCATTGGCTGGCCTTCTCCGACCACTCTGGATGCCCAGAGAAAGAAAGAGGATCAAGAGAACAGAGGCGGTGGCTGCGGCACCTTCTCCTGACTCCTGTCACTGCTCACTGGCTTAGAGGGGACAAGTAAATAGGCAGTGAGAGCAAGGCAGCGGCCCTATTGTGGACCTTTGCAAGTACCCAGTTATGTCGACCAGGTCCATCATCAAGGCTAGGCATAGTTGGGTACCTGCTATGGACCCACACCCCAACTGACAAAATCCCCCTGGACCTGCTCCTCCTCTTCCCCATCGCAACCGGCTTGTTCCTCTGCCTCTCACTCTGGCCCGGTGGTGAGAAGGAGGGGCAGCAGATGCCAGGGCCTCCTTGCTCACAGCCTCTCAAGCAAGCAAGGAGGAGGAGGAGGAGGAGCAAGAGCAGCTGGGGACCATGGCAGTGAGAAGGCTGACTTAGTGATGGAGATTGCCCGCTGAGAGTGTATTGCCCGAAGCAGGCTGCAAAAACCTGGAACCAGTACTGATGCATCACCTTTCTCGGGTGCCATTTTTGGAGAAAGGTACAAATCCAACCAATCAAATTCCACTCCCGGAAATGGATTTAGAGCAAAAGAGACTCCGGGCATGCCTGGGGTAGAACTAGGGTGTCCCTATGGAAAGGAGGACCGGGCTCCTGTATCTTTAATTGTTGCCTAGAAAAGGGAATTTCAGCAGGTGTCCTTTGTAGGCATGCAGCACCTGGTGAAGTTCCCTCTTCATCTTAACTGTTCAAGCTGCAGGAGCCCTGCCTACCATGACCAGATACAAAAAAGGGCAGGGCTCCTGCAGCTTGAACAGTTGTGATGAAGAGGGAATTTCACCAGGTGCTGCATGCCTACAAAGGACACCTCTTGAAATTCCATTTTCAATTCAACTGTTAAAGATACAGGAGCCCTGTCCTCCTTTCCATAAGGTCACCCTAACCTCGCTGTCCCTTTCCCATGAATCCAAGAACACAGAGTTGACAAAAGAACCGGTTGTCCAACCATTTTTTTTCTTTTATTGTGCTTTTAATCCATTTGTTTTTATGATCGCTTTAACTACATTTATTTTGGTTTTACTACAGATAGTCAGCCACCTCAAGCTCCTTTTTTTTGGTGGAAAAGTAGGGTATAAATGAAATAAATAAATTAACAAGCAAATCTTGCCACCTCTTCACGTCGGAGTGTTTGTGGCTCAGAACCAGGGTGCTGAGTGTATTTATCTATTTATTTAAAGTATTTTATCCCGCTCCTCAGCCAAACAAAGTTCTCTGACCGGCTTAGGATCAATCAGTAAATAATACAGTCTCTGCCCCCACAGGCTTACAATCTTAAAAAAAAAGGCATGACACACAGGAAATAGGATGAGGAGGAAATCTTTCACAGCTTTTAAACATGAGGACTTGGATTCCCAAATTCTGTTTTTGAGCTTTGGGAGGAAAATGGCAAATACAGGCAAAGGTTACCAACTCCCCACTCCCCTTCGTTATTGCCTCTGCTTCTGTGCTTTTTAGGGTAGCCTGACATGGCAAAGGTTTACCAAACAGGGCTTCTCCTGTCATGGAAAGGTGATAGGAAAAGCCTGGCTTACTGTAGTGTGTGTGTGTGTGTGTGTGTGTGTGTGTGTGTGTGTTATATTGCTATTTAAAGCGCAGAAGCAAGACAAAAACATGTTCGCCGCTCTAATAATGGCATTGACCTTCAATGATACCTTCTTATAGTAGTATCTACACTACAGACTTATTTTGGTTTGGACTTATCAAAGAATCAGGATGCCAAACCATTGTGTGCCCTCCTAACTTAAAATTCCCTGGACAGCGGATAGGACTATAAAACCCGTTTAAATCTACAGTGCAGATACAGTGTTGTGTAGCTCTTAGAAATGTCAACCATTTTTAATTTTATTTTATTTTATTTAGAAATTATTAAATCATTGTGCAGAAAACACCTTTCTTTATTCTTTTCCTGTCATGGTCAGTGGATGGAATGGGGGCTGAAATATTTTACTTACTTTCTAGGACACCAAATCTCTTCTGTGTTTTAGCTTCCAAACTAAGCGTTTTGTGAGATCAGGGGTTTGGGGCAGAAGAGGGTTATTAACTCTTCTGCCCCAAACCCCTGATCTGAAGTACTGTTGGAAACTACCTCAAAGAGAAAACCTATATAGGTCTACTTAGAAGTAAGCTTCATTGCATCTGGGCTGCAATCCTCTACTCACTTATCTGGGAGCAAGTCCCATTGAACTGAATGGGGCTTACTTCTGAGAATACATGTATAAATTGTACATCCTGAAATGGCCAATGAACGTTTGTTAAATACCTCTGCCCATAGATCTCTGGATGAGAATTTCTGACCCCTAGTTAATGACAGGAATGACAGGTAGGCTCCTTTCTCCTCTAAACTGGTCTGTTTAAATGGGATTATTACGTGAGAGCGCTGCAAACTCATATTCCTTGACTGAGGATATGCTCAGAAGCACTCTTGTTCCTTAATTCAAATTGATGATGATGATTTTATACTTGACCCCCTTCCTAGGTGGGCTTTGAGGTTCTAGGGAAAAAATTAAGTTGATCCCACAAGCCTGAACTCTGACCTGACCTGAATGAGGAAATCTTTGAACCTGAAAGGGGGCAACATAAAATTATAGATGATTCACTCTTAGATGTCTGTGAAAGGAAGTCAAGTTTTTGAGTGGGATACAGAGGAAGAGTATTTGATGGGCTGCCTTTCTTGGAGATTTTTCTTCGTCTGCTGGATTGCTTACCCTGTACCTCTGCCTATGCTCAATCTGTATATGTGTAATAAACTCAAATATTATGAAACGCCTTAAATCTCCAGTGATCTTCTTCCAATAAACCCCAGCAAGCATCGTGCCGCAGAAATGTCTCACTGTTTGGAGAAGCGGGGTGAGCATAACAAGACGTAAAGTGGATTTGCTCTGACCGTGGTGCTGTAAGATGGGCGAGAGGCTGAAAGGACCCTATATAAACACCACAGATTTAGGCTGCACTACTATACTTATTTATCAGGGAATACATCCCATCAGTGGAGGATGGTAGCGCCAAAGTCAGTAGGGAAGTGAATCCCTCGATCACTGACTCTGATGGTGGGGAAGTGCAGACAGGCTGGTAGAGGAGAAAGTGATCTTTCAAGTAACCTGGGGCTCAGCGAAACGAGCTATTTATTGTTTGCGGTTCCATTACATGACGTCATCAATGACCAGGATGTCTCTCGTGCTATCCCCTGGAAATCCCACTATTAAAAGAACCACAGATAATTTATGTGGTAATATCCGGAAAAAGCGGGATCGCCTGGTGTGTAAACTCGGCATTGCGCAATAATTCTGCCACCAGATGGTGCTGTCTCAAGAGGTGAACAGAGCATGAAGAGAGAGGATGTGTTCAATTCAAACCACGTGGCTGCCTGTGTAATTGAGCTGATTTTAAAATGTAGAGAAGCTATTGGTCTCAAACTGATTAAGGGCGCAATCCCATGCATATTTAAAAGAGTCAGCTCCGAGCATTCCCTAGCCAGCATGGCTGGGGAATACTGGGAAAGTTGTAGGACTTTTTACGTCTCAACATGCATAGAGTTGCACCCTGAGGCTTTAAAAGTTTAACCAGCACTTTAAATTAGGTTTAGAAACGCAGCGGCAGCTGGCGTAGTATCAGTGTCACATGAGCCAACCAGTACCACTATGCAGGCAGCCATATTCTACACCAACTGAAGTTTCTGCACTGTCTTCAAAGGCAGCCCCACATGGATTGCATTACAGTAGTCCAGCCTGGATGCCACCAAAGCATGAACAAGCAAACAAAATTCTACACAAGGCATTTATTGTGTGCTTGTCATTCTCTACTCATGGTTGTTTACGAGCTCTTCACACAATGTCATGACTATCCAGTTTCAGTTCTGTTTTTAAACAGCACTTTCGGGGAGCGTATTGTGTTTTTTTTAAGAGCATGGGAAATGTGGTATTATTTAAAGAAAGTGAAAGAAAACATATTTTCCTACTTGTATAATTGTGTGACTCTACTGCGCCAACTAGAGCTGATGTAGCGGAAAAGCAGGAAAGGAAGCACACTTTGTGTGGTGCTCAAATCTGAATTCTGTATGAAACTGAAAGTAGGTGTAACGGATTAACAGCCCTGGGTAGAAAAGCTCCCAGCCTTCTCTAAAGTATGCCGCTGATGTACCAGGCTAAGCTGGTTTTAAAAAAGTACTTCTGGTTACTTCCGTTAGCTGAGCTTCCCCAGTTAACACAGAGTCCACCACTAGTCCCTAACTCTGCAGGTGGTCCTTTTGTGGGGAGGGAGTGTAACCTCAGAGGTATTCCTCTGTCCCAATTGGTCAGTTTCCCTACCCACATAAGTCTCAGATTCTTTGTTTGTGACCAGAGTTGAGGCAGGTTTTGGGAGTCCTAGGTTCAAATCCTCACTCAGCTATCGAACTCACTGGAGGTTCCACTTTTTCAGCCTAAGCTACCTCACAGGGTTGTTGTAAGGATAAAATGGGCCTGTGTGATGTTGCCTTGAGTTCATTGGAGGAAAAGGAAGCTATCAATAAAATTGGGGGAGGGGGTTTCTTGGTCAAAGACTGCATCTTCAAGGCAACCTTTGCCTTGAAGACCGCTTTTATTGTAGAAATGACACATGAGCCTACCAATTTAAAAGCATTTTCAGCAGACCCCAATGATTATTTCATCTCTGTCTTCCCTCTACACCAGGGGTTGCAACTTCTTTCAGCTCAAAGGGCAAATTCAACCTCATAGGGCCAAATGGAGCCCCCCCATCCCTGTTTGAAATTTGTTGTTATTATTATTATTTTATTTAAAGCGTTTATATTCCGCCCTATATCACTGTGATCTCAGGGCGGAGTACAGATAAAATCAGAACAATGTAAGACAATAAATAATATACACAGTTTAAAAACTTATTAAATCGTTAACAAATTAGATTTTTTTAAAAAAAAAGCAATAGAAACAATTAAAACTATGTGCAACCATGGAGGATTTAGTCCTCAAAGGGGAGGCACTGGGCTCCAAATTTGTTGGGGGCAGGATGTTGTTGTTTTTAATAGGGTGGTGGAATTGTGCTCTGCCTATGCTCAGGAACCCTCTTCTCCTTGGCATAGTCCAGGGCATGAATCACAGTCTCTCTCTCTCTCTCTTTCTACAGATCAGGGCTAAATGCACCGGATGGAATTGAAACTGAATTGAAGTGGAAACTCAGACACTCCTCCTGGATCCTGATAGGTCCCTTGGCCTGCCGTCTCATTCTTCTCCGCAGGCTGCGATTGGCTGCTCCTTCATAAGGTCAGGATGGGCAGAGAGTGGTGCCGTTGCAACCTGGATTGGTGCGGGTGACAGACGTCAGATTGATGGGCCAGAAGAACAGGTGGGCATTCTTGCTGTCCTGAGCCGGGAGCATCCTGCAGTCTTCCAGACAGGTAAGCCTTCTTCGGGTAGTGGGGAATGCACTTCAGCAGCAGGGAATTATTCCTCCTCCTCCTCCTCCGCCACCATGCAGGGCCAGATGCTAGAGCCAAACCTGGGATGCAGCTGTGCGCAGCTCTGTCTTACCCCGCTTGTAAACAGATTGCAAAGCGGCGTACTAAAACGAAGGCTGACAAAATAACCCCTGAAATGCACGGATGCTCGCTGAAGGGCTGTGGGAATGCACAGAACTTCCGAATGGAATGCATCCGACCTGGCATGAATAGTTGTTTATACCATGGATTTTGGGGACGGTCTACAAAAATCCAGGCGAACCATCAAAAGGCATCACAAATCCAAATGACAAGGGGCTACAACCCTACGCTGTCACCCGTAAGGCTCTGAATTAAAAGCAACTTGACGAATCTCTTAAGGGTTTGGTCCCTGGAATGTGGGCCCCAGCACAGAGGCCGTGCACCCCAACCTCTTAGGAATTTTGAGAGGGTGCTGTGGGCGCTCTCACAACATGGCTGCCATGGTGGCCATAGACAGTCACAAAAGACTCGTTTCCCAGAAGGCAAACCTGTGAGACTAAAAGAAAAATAGCTCTTCCCACGAACGAGGGGGAGACGGGGGGTGAGTTCCGGCACATGAGACAACCTGTTCGAACCCACAGTTTTCTGCTCTTTCACAGAAGGCAAAACTGATGAGGCTCAGAGACAGGTAACTAAGCCAAGAAAAGGAGTGCAAGGTAGAGGTGGGATCAGAGCCACAAATTCCAAATTGCATCTTTGCCCCCTGCAAAGTTCAACAAAATACCCATTTTACAGAAGGCAAAACTGATAATACTCAGAGGTATCCATGCACACACTCATAGGCAAAACACCCATCCACACCACACCCCCAAACCCAGACTTTCCAGCATGTTGGCCTCCCAGTTGATTTTTTAAAGTGAGAAAAATATTTAAAGGTTAAAAATAAAAAATCAGGAACGGCAGAGAGATTCGTGAGCACCAAGGTGTCCATGCGCACATTGGGGACTCCAGGTGTAGTATTTCTAAGCTAGATAGACCAATGGCCTGACTTGGTATGAGACAGCTTCCTATCTTCCTAGGAGTGGCACTCTGCACATGCTCAGGAAATCATAATACTTAGGATTTCGATGATGATGATGATGATGATGATGATGATTATATTTATTACATTTATATACCGCCCCATAGCCGAAGCTCTCTAGGTGGTTTCTAGAGCGCTTTTCCAAAACATTGACAAAGCTTTGCACACTGTAGCTCAGCAATCTTTACAATAGCTTTTCCCAACCAGCTGTTCTCCAGCTGTCAGTTCAACACATCCTGAGAGCAACAGGTTAGGGCAGGCTGCCTTACAACATCCCTGTAAGGTAGGCCGGTGGCTGATTTCTAGCACGACTGATGCCCATCTGAAATACATGCCCTGTGCTATTGGGTCACAGCGCATACCAGCTGATACTCCCCAAAGCCTGGCTCACTTTGGTTGACTCTGCACCGAGGGACTCTGCGCATGCTCTCCGGGTGATTCAGTTCTAAAAAAAGAAGGTAACCTGAGTGGAATAAACACACGCATGTGCGCAATCTGCACATAATGCACAGCTAGTTAGAAGGAGGATTTAAATTAATACGGCGCTCTGCCACCAGCTTGGCATTTGTGAGCGTGAGCGGACGTTCAGAGTGAATCAAAGGGTGACCCGCTTGCACCCAGGGGGCTTAACGGTGCACCCCAGAAGAGAAATGAAACTTGATCGAAACGGATTCTTTCCCCAGGGTCCAGGCGTGTGGCGGTTGAGCACGCCTTCTTTTTGCACAAATCGAGCCATAAAACAGGTGCAGAGGTCCGTCAGCCGTGGAAACATTTGGCCAAAGAAGCGCTCCGGTCCAACACTTGCTCAAGAGGACAATGGATCGGTTCAGGGTCCCCCGCACCAAAGAACTGGAATTTGGGGGTGTCCTAGGTGAGAAGAATACATGTGTGTGTGTGTGTGTGTGTGTGTGTGTGTCAGGACCCTTGTTTTTGGGATATCTTTGCACGCCCCCCTCCCTGCAAGCCCCTCCTGCTTTGAGAAGCAAGCCAAAACTCTCCTCCGCACCCCCTTAATCTGGAATAATTACCCCACCTTCCAGTCTGCAAATAAAAATCCTCAAGCCTTTGGAAACGCTGAGAATACCCACTTTCCTTTCCCAATTTTTTAGCTCTGCAAATGGCAAGCAGAAATGGTGGTTGAAGGGTGGTTAAAGCGTGGCAAGCGGTTACTACCATGAGTTAAGAAATCTTCAACGTGCCCTGGGATTAGAGAGCTGGAAAGGAGAACAAGATTTCAACCAGCACCCCTAGGCTCTGTACTCCCACTCTGGAGGGGAAAGAGGAGTTGAGTAATGATAGAATTAGGGTACATTGCCAACTGACCAGTAAAACCCCAGCCGGGTCTGCTCTTATGCCTTTAAACATTACGTGATTTGCAGAAATCGGCTCTCAAAGCTTTTCATGTTGTGGAGATAAGCATGATTACTTGCTAACGTCAGTGAGAGACAGCATGGTGTAGAGGTGAGAGTGTTGGACCAGGACTGGGGAGACCAGGGTTCGAGTTCCCACTCGGCCATGAAGCTCACCGGGTGACCTTGGGCCTGTCACTGACTCTCAGCCTAGCCTACCTCACAGGGTTGTTGTGAAGATAAAAATGGAGGGGAAGAGGACCGTGTAAACCACCTTGAGTTCCTTGCGAGAGGGGAAAAGGCAGGACACAAAAGTACTAAATAAAAAAAAATCAATGAAGTCTGCTGCTGTTACTGACACAGGTGTTGTGGTTGTCAGAGAAGTTGGCAACCCAAAGGTATTGGGTGGGGGAGAGCTAAGACCCTCTGGGATTTGTCATTATCATTAAGAGAGGAGGGATTGCAGATAGACCTGAACTTCTGGGACACATTTTTTGATAGGATGCAGTTTTATATGAGTTTACCTGTCATGGCTTCCCCACCCCCAAAGAATCTTGGGAATTGTAGTTTTGCAAAGGAACTGTCAATGCCCTCTTAGATAGGGTGACCAGATAAAATCCAGGTCAGGGCTCATGTAACTTTAACAGTTGTAGAGAAAAGGGAATTTCAGCCAATGTCATTTGTATGCAATTAGTTCCTGGTGAAATTCCCTCTTCATCACAACTGTTAAAGTTGCAGGGGCCCTGCCTTCTTTTGTATATGGTCACTCTAGTATAGTGCCTGCACCTTTAACTGTTGTGATGAAGGGGGAATTTCACCAGGAACTACTTGCATACAAATAACACTGGCTGAAATTCCCTTTTCTCTACAACTGTTAAAGTTACAGGAGCCCTGACCTGGATTTTATCTGGTCAGCCTACTCTAAGAGATTACTCGACACACACACCCCTCACAGAAATACAGTTCTAACCCATTCAGTCTGAGGTGTAGATGCGCCTCAAATTAAAAGTAGGGGCTGCATAATTCCTCCAACCCCCCCCCCCAAGTTTAAGGTGGGGAGCTGAGAACGCTTAACTGAATGGATGGCAGTGCCTTTAACACTTGCAGGACAGAGAGAAATTCAACAGGTGAAGCTTTTGCCAGCCTTGCATCTCCACAGCAGAAAAATAACAGATTCACCTTTTGAATTTCTGCCTGCTCTGTTGTTTGATTTTTTAAAAAAATTGTCCTGCTCCTCAGTCCAAAAGGGCTGCTGGACTTGGTTTATACTCCATCAGTAAAGAAGACAGAACCTGCCCGCATTCTTACCATCGAAAAAGACACGACACACAAGGAAGAAGCAATGGGAAGGGAAGAGGAAAAAATAAGTAGACTTTCATTGGGGCTGGGGGAACATACCTGCTTACCCTCTCATCTTCTGGACCAGATCCTGATGTTCCCTTTGCCTGCTCCTGTTGTCCTCGCAGGGATAAGAGAAAAACCAGATTTTTTTACCCCCAGTAAATTATAGGATACCTGTGTTCTTTCCCCAGCTTAGGGAGTGTTGGGATGCAGGAGTTCTGGATTTTGTATAGGTAGGGTGACCACATGAAAGAAGGACAGGGCTTCTGTATCTTTAACAGTTGCATAGAAAAGGGAATTTCAGCTGGTGTCATTGGTATGTCATCACAACCGTTCAAGCTGCAGGAGCCCTGCCCTCTTTTGTATCTGGTCACGCTAGGCAGGACTCCTGCAGCTTGAACTATTGTCATGAAGAGGGAATTTCACCAGGTGCTGCATGCATTCAAATGGTACCTGCTGAAATCCCCCTTTCAGCACAACTGTTAAAGACACATGGGCCCTGTCCTCTTTTCCTTAAGGTCACCCTAGTATGGGGCAAGGGTCCCTCCCCAATGCAAGGCACTCTTCTCCATTTCTAACCCCTCCACCCTTTTTCCGCTGCAGGGGCTGCTCTCCTGGTCGTCCTGATGCCCGCCACCGTCTTCTACCTGCTGCTAACTTGTCGGACGGAGCAAGCCAGCCTCCTGAATGTGCCCCTGCCTTTGCCAACCTTCCGCTCTTTGTGGAACCCCCAGGACTTTGTCCTGGTCTTGGCCTGGATTGGGCTGCAAGCCGTGTTTTACATGCTGCCAATGGGAAAGGTAAGGAGACAACAGGGAGAGGTTGGTGGGTCCAATGTCAGTGGGCGGTGAATCCGCTCCGGGTTTCAGCCAGAGCCCGTCAGTAGCACTGGGCAGTTAGCGGAGGCACCTGTTTAAGGAAAACTCATGTCAGACGACACCCTTAACCCTGCTGCTGAACCAAAACCCCTTAACCAACATGGTTAATGGTGTCCTCTGAATGGGGCCAGTGGGAGCAATGATGGGAAAGAGGAAGAGGAGGAAGAGCTGCCGGGGACCATGGCAGTCAGAAGGGGGGGTGTTCGCTGAAGGACAGGTCAAGGACTTGCAAAAAACTGGAGCTGGGTGTATGGGTGCGTGTGCGTGCCTGATAGAGAGTGGCTGCAACCTTCCAGGTCCAGCGTCTGACATGTTCGCGAACATTTCTGCCCCGCAAAATCGCCCTCTCTAGCCCCATCATGAAAGACCTCCTTGAAATCAGAGTTCCCACCCTCCTGCATCTTGTTTTTAACAGGTCACTGATGGGATCACCCTTCGAGACAAGACTCGCCTGCAGTACCGTATTAACGGTAGGTAACCCCAGGGGAATTGGGAGCGATGCTAGCAGGGGAAGCTGGCGGCTCCGAGGTCAGTGGGGCGGGGAATCCGCTCCAGGTTTCAGCCCGAACCCGTCCAGACTCTAAAGAAGCTCTCAAAGGTGCAGAAGCTGAACATCAGGAAAAGCTTCCTGACTGTTAGAGCAATACGACAATGGAACCCATGACCTAGGGAGGTGGTGGGCTCTCCCACCCTAGAGGCATTCAAGAGGCAGCTGGACAACCACCTGTCTGGGATGCTTTAAGGTGGATTCCTGCATTGAGCAGGGGGTTGGACTCGATTGCTTTATAGGCCCCTTCCAACACTACTGTTGTATGATTCTATGATTCTATGATACTGAAACACAAGCTCAGCTATAGTACAGAAAATCTGTTTCAACTACTGTAGACATCGCCTGTTTTTTTTAATCTATACTTTCAAAATGCTGTCATGACTTTATATTGTGTACTGACTAATTATGCAATCCTGTGTATATTTCGGCATGGCCGGTGGACATGCTGGGAGTTGTAGGACTTTTTGGTTTTTTGTCTAAACATGCATAGGATTGCGCCCCAAATTCATATTTATTTTTAAACAAAGAAGAAAAGAAAAGAAAACCTACCCGCAAGTAAATTAAACGAAACAGAAAACTAGCATATCAAGGAGAAAAGTTCCTGATCTGCTAGTTTTCTTCTTGTGGGGGAGCTTTTTACCCATTTGAAAGCGTGTTCTCTTAGAATGTCGTGTTGAAGTGGCGTCTTCAGTTCCGCCACCTCCAAACCTGACCACCTCTGCTTGCTGCATGAGCACATGAGCAGATCCAGTTCCTCTTTTGCTTGTGGCACATCGCGGCCAGGATTAGAACACAGAGCACTGAAGAAAGGTCTTGCTGGGCCAGACCAAGGGTCCCTGTCGTTCTGTTTCCATCTGTCTCAAAAGGCCCTGGCTTGGCCAATTCGATTTCTGTCTAGTCGTGGCACTTTATCTCCCTTTGGTAGGATCGCACACCATGTTGGTCACAGCGCTGGTCTTGGGAGCCGGGCTAGCCGCAGGGTTGCACCTCAGTTACATCTACGACCATTTCCTGCAACTCGCCTTCTCTGCGTCCCTCATCGCCTTCGGCCTCAGCGTCCTTCTCTATCTCAAGGCCCTGTTTGCCTCAGAGACAGCCCTGGCTCCAGGTGGGAATTCAGGTGAGGTCTTCATGAACACAGAAAGGCACAGCTGCACTCATGCGCACTCTGACAAGTCAGCAGTGGTGTCCTAGTCAATCTGGAAGTACACACGCTCATCATGACTTGCCCCCATAGCCCCCCCCACACACACACCTGAGGAGAATCCAAAAATTGCAGGCAGGGGTGTTAATCCAGATTTTAAAAAAGCCATTCCAGCATTTTTCGTCTCCTCCAAGAGCAGATCTTTAGAAAAGCTAATGAGCCCAAATTGCTCATTAAGAACATAAGAACATCAAAAGAGCCATAGCAGATCAGACCAAGGGTCCATCTGGTCCAGCAGTCTGTTCACACAGTGGCCAACCAGCTGTCGACTAGGGACCCACAAGCAGGACAGGAGTGCAACAGCACCCTCCCACCCATGTTCCCCAGCAACTGGTGCACACAGACTTACTGCCTGTGATAAAGGAGGTAGCACATAGCCATCTGGACTAGTAGCCATTAATACCCTTCTCCTCCAGGAATTTATCCAACCCCCATTTAAAGCCATCCAAATTGGTGGCCATCACTACATCTTATGGTAGTGAATTCCATAATTTAACTGTGAATTCTCTGCATTACAACAGGGTATAATTTATTGTTGCTGGGAAAACTCTCTCTCTCTCTCTCTCTCTCTCTCTCACACACACACACACACACACACACACACACACAGCTAGTGAGTGGTTTTCCACAACATGCTAAACCACACTCGGTGGCTGAGTGTGGGTTGTTTGTTGAACCGTGGGTTGGCATGTTGTCTGAACCCAAGGCATTTTCCGCAGTGTGGCTTATTTTTCTTGAGCAAGACACCTTGAGAACCCATGGTTTGTTGATGGGATGTTCAAGGTGGTTAATAAACCACACTGCATGGTTCACAAGCCCCCCTGCGGAAAATGTCCTGGGTTCAGACAACACCCTAACCCACAGTTCAACAAAAAACCCATGGTTCAACAAACAAGCCACACCCAACCACTGAGTGTTAGCATGTTGTGTGAACAGCCCATAGTCTTCCAGATTTTATCAACACACTGCTGTTTAGTGAATTGCTTTGGAGACTTCCAATTGTACACTATATGTGATTTTGCAACTGAATACAACTGCTGAAGAAGCTCTTTATCAGGAATTCAGGATCATTAGGTTCAAAAAGATGATGCAGTATAGCTTTAGGAATGATTGATTGATTGATTGATTGATCGATCGATCGATCTCTCCCCACCACCCTACAGGAAACCCTATTTACGATTTCTTTATGGGTCACGAGTTGAACCCGCGCGTTGGTGCTTTTGACCTGAAGTTCTTCTGTGAGCTGCGCCCAGGTCTCCTCGGATGGGTGAGTGTCGCCGTTCTGAGCAGGATCAATTTTAAATTTTCAGCCGGTTGTTTCATCAGCTCCTGTTGTTTTATTGCTAGTGGTTAATTGCATGGAAAAAAACATATTGGTAAGGAGGCAAAGCCAGTACAAGGGTCAGGAAAGACAGCAGGGTAATGTTGGGAAGTGTTTTTTGTAGCAAGTCCATGGGCAGACTTTATGTTCCAAGGCTGTAGCTCAGTGGAAGAGGAACTGCTTCACATCTCAATGGTCCCAGGTTCAATCCCCAGTTTTTCCAGGTATTTATTACCTTTTTATACCACCTAATAGCCAAAGTTCTCTGGGCAGTTCACCATAATTAAAACCATAAAATACAACGGGATAAAACACAAGCTGGTATGCTGGCAACTGTTGTATTGTTCCTCCTATCGTAATTTTTGGCATATTTTATTACTCCTATTTTACAAGGAATACCTGGGAGGTCTGATGTGTTTTACTTAGATTATCTCTTGTCCAACCGGAATCCACAGTGGCTAGATTCTGCGCTACTGCAATTGCTTGTCAGCATGGGATGATGCTAAATGTCCAACAATGTTTTTAACTTTTAAAATCTTGTATTACTATGAGTGGGGCACATGCTAGTTTTTCCCTTTTAGCTATTTATTCAGTTTTATTTTTAATTAATGGTTATTGCTTTTTTTCTCAGTGAATTCACAGTGCTATTTCACTTTGCTGTTCTTGCGGCCATGATAAACTACTTACTTACTTACTTCAACATAAACTTTTAAAAGTGCAGTATGAAATTAAAATAAAAAGCGAAATAAAACCTAGCAGTAGCTCCATAGGTTTAAAATGCAGTAACAGATTTATAGCAACAGCAACTGAAAGACTAAAATGCCTGGGGAATAAGACGGTCTTCACCTGGAGCCAAGAAGAGCACAACGTAGGTGCCAGGCAGACCTGCCTGGGAAGCTAATTCCAAACCAGGTGCTGCAGCAGAAAAGGCCCTCCTCTTCTTAAGAACATCAGAAGAGCCCTGCTGGATCAGATCGAGGGTCCATCTAGTCCAGCACTCTGTTCACACAGTGGCCCACCAGCTGTCGACCAGGGACCCACGAGCAGGACATGAGTGCAACAGCACCTTCCTGCCCATGTTCCCCAGCAACTGGTACACACAGGCTTACTGCCTCTGATTCCAGAGGTAGCACATAGGTTAATAGCCATGGATACCCTTCTTCTCCAGGAATTTATCCACCCCCTTTAAAGCAGTCCAAATTGGTGGCCATCACTACATCTTGTGGCAGTGAATTCCATAATTTAACGATGCACTGTGTGAAGAAGTCCTTCCTTTTATTTGTCCTGAATCTCCCACCAACCAGCTTCATGAGATGATCCCACTGGGTTCTAGTATTTTGAGAGAGGGAAAAATGCCTCCCTATCCACATTGTCCACACCAGGCATAATTTGTACACCTCTATCAGATCTCCCCTTAGCCTCTTTTTTCCAAGCTAAACAATCCCAGCTGTTGTAAGCTTCCCTCGTAGGGGGAGATGCTTCAGCTGTTTAATCATTTTAGTTGCCCTTTTCTGCACTTTTTCCTGCTCTAAAATATCTTTTTTTTAGGTGTGGTGACCAGAATAGTACACAGTCTTCTAAGTGTTGTCGCCCCATAGATTTGCATAAAGGCAGCTTGATCCTGGCAGCCACCCACCTCACTTCCTCTGGCAGGGACTCTGGGAGGAGGCTCGCAATCTATTTTAGGATCCAAGCAGGTATATAAGGAAGGAGATGATCCTGCAGGTAACCTGGGCCCAAGCCACCTAACAGAATACCAGAACTTTGAATACACAGGGGCAGGTAGCAGGTAATGGGGGGAGGGTCTCTGCCTGAGATTGTGGAAAGCTACGTCAGAGTAGGCCATGCTAGGTTAGAGAGAGCAATGGTCAGTTTTGGTATACAGGAGCATCACCACATTGAGAGAAGCAGTGGATCTGTGTGGTCTCCGACCTCCTGCAGCCAGTAATCCTGACAGATGGAGAAAGAAACAAGATGTAGATATTGATGATGCGTGCTTAAAATCATCCAGCTTTGGTTTTCAAACCAAACACTGATTATCATCGGTTCTGCGGCTTAATTGAAGTGCATGCTGTTGTGATTTCTTGAACTGCCAGCAGGGGGAAGCCACCGGCATTTTTAAATTTGTTAGAAATAGTAGTTGCGTTAAAGAGAAATGGATAGAGAAGGAGTTAAGCAGGGGACTGAACTCGTTCCATAGCTGATATGTTCTCCCGTCCGCTGTCTCATAGGCCCTGATCAACATGGCCATGTTAGTGAAGGAAACTGAGCTGAGGGGCAGTCCTTCCTTGGCAATGATCCTGGTGAACGCCTTCCAACTTCTCTACGTGGTGGACGCCTTCTGGCATGAGGTAGGTTCCACCTGCTGTGGAATCCACACTGGCCTGAAAACTTGGCGGAGGGATATCCTGGGACGATCTCTGGCCTTGCAAAAAGTTTTGAATTCCAATCTCTTGTGAAGAGGGGAGTTACCGAAACAGCCAGAGACTGGAGGCAGGGTTGGGTTTATAAATGACACACATTGGCGTTTCAGTACTTTCCTTCACTGCAATAAGGACTAGAAACTTGGTTTGTTTTTGTACAAGAAGGAGCAAATGCAGAGATTTTCAAGTTGTGGAATGTCTGGTACCCAAATCCCGTGCTTTCCTAGCGCTGGGATCAAGTGCACAGGGTAAATGCCGGCCCTAGGATTTGGAGGGCCACCTCCTCCCTCAGTGAGTCCCCTCTTCTCACTACCATGATCCTCAGCTGCTCATCATGGTTGCCTCTTGCTCGCTTGACAGGCGGAAAACCAGTGAGAAAGTTGCCAGCGACATTCACTGTCCCTCCTCACTGTTACCACCGTTGTCTCAGCCAGAGACAGAGCCGGCCCTACCATAAGGCAGAGTGAGGCGACTGTCGCAGGCAGCAAATCCTGGGGGGGGGGGGGCAGCATTGGCAGCCACCCAGCCTTTTCCTTCTCTTGGAGGACACATCTGTGTGTGCCACATGGCTTGTCCTTTGCCCCGTAAGAGAGCCTGCTGGCCTCAGGTGCAGTGGAGGATGCCTACCTGTTACCGACATTGAAGTCAGATCTAATTGTGATACCTGTACATGGAATGGAGGGGAGGCACTGTAAAGGAGTTCAGATAGACTGTGCTGGTTGGAGAAGGAGAGTGAAGACTGGGGGGGGGGAGTCGCATGGATAGTTGAGAGGATTTGGTAAAGTAGGCACATACCGCTGTAGCACATAGAAAGACAAACGGCCCTGGGCTGCCACCTGGGAGGAGATAAGGGATTCAAGGACTCCAGAGCAGGAAGGCCGGGGCTATCGCAGGCTGTAAAAACTTCAAGGCCGGCGTAGGAGGTGTGAAGAGGAGAAGAGCTCTGGCGCCGGGATGGGAGGGGGAACATTCCAAAGAAAGAGGTCAAAAACCCTAACCGGGGAGAGGGGGCTGTTCTTGGTGGGGAAGGTGATGCCAAGAGTTAGTCGCACTGGAGAGGCTGGCCACGGGTCTCGGGATGGCATCGATGGGCCTTGCTGTAGAGAATTGTTTTAGACCGCTGAACCTGTTTTTTTTTATGAATAAAGCTGCTTAAAGAAATACGTGAGTCTTGGTTTGTGTCTCTGAGTTCTGCACATCCCTGTTAGGAGAATTGCCCTAGGGCTTTTCCTCCCTTACAGGCACCATCTTGTCTCTTGCCTCGGGCGGCAAAATGTTTTGGGACGGCCCTGGCCAGAGAGCCAAGTGAAGAGGAGGAATAAATCCAGGGTGTGGTCTGCTGTGGTTTGGTTTATGTGCAGTGACTTGCTGAGGGGGCCTTCTTAACCAGAGAGGGAAAAATGCACATTTCTCATGTTTCTTCCTGAAGGAAGCCATTCTCACCACCATGGATATAGTTCACGACGGTTTCGGCTTCATGCTCGCTTTCGGAGACCTGACGTGGGTTCCGTTTTTGTACAGCCTCCAGACGTACTTCCTGGTAACCCACCCACAGAAGCTGAGCCTGCTCATGGCGGGGAGCATCATCCTGATAAATGGTGAGTTGGGCCGCAAATACAGCCCCTGAGCATGCACAGAATGCATTTTCCTCCTCACCAAGGGGCAGCACCTCTCTCTCTCTCTCTCTCTCTCTCTTCTTCTTCTTTTTTAAAGTAGTCACTGGCAACCATCAATCGTTTGTGGCCATGGGGGGCTTTCTGTTGAGGAGAGGGATAAAAAGTCTTTATAAATTGGTAGTAAACCACGTGGATTGGAAGCTGGAAAGGAAGTAAAAAAGACAGGCAATATTCAGGATTCCCACAAGGCCAAAGATATGCAGCTCTACCTGCTGTCTAGAATTACCTCAGTCACGGTTCTTATGACGGCCAGAAATCATTGAATTTTCGGAGGATCAAGATGGGAGTTTGTCTACAGAAAAGGCCAGGACAGGAAAAGGCTAAGAGAAGTTTGAATTTTGCACCATGGAATGCATAATGATGTGGCCAGAACAAAGTGTGCAAATGTGCATATATTTAAATAATCTGCATATTATTATTTTTCTGTTCATCGTCCTGTTCCTTCAGCCCCCTCTCTCCCAGATCAAACCTGCAATGTTTATGGACTTTGCCTCCCTCTGTTTCCTGCTGCCCATTTGTCGGTCTGCGCTCACTCTCCCCTCTCCTCACCCTCCAGGGCTGGGCTATTCCATCTTCCGTGGGGCGAACTCCCAGAAGAACACCTTCCGCCGGAATCCTGCCGACCCCAAAGTAGCGGGTCTGTAACTTTTGCAGCATGTTTCTGTTTATAGTGTGCTAGGTGCTGCACAAAATGCAGCATCCGTTCACAACCAACTACCTTTCTGTTTCTAGCGGATTTTTTAAAAAATGCCAATGGGGTGTGTGTGTGTGTGTGTGTGTTGGTACTGCAGCAGACACCTGTATTTTAAATCCAGGGAACAATCCTTAAATCTGGCCATTAATATCTTTTATTAACATTGACATACTTACTGCCTCATTTGCTACAACAAAATACCCAAGCAAAACCTAAACACAAAGAAAAACCAGTAAATCATAAAACCAGCAACATAACTTGAAAGGTTAAATTAAATCCTAATAGATAGAAAACCCTGTTTTCTATCTTAAATTTGAATGGGAGCAGGCGGATGAGGACCTGCCTTTGCCCATGAAAAATAATGTGCGTTCCTGTCCAGTCTTTTAACGTTTTTTTTTTTAATGGCAGTGAAAACGAGGATTTTGGACTCTCGTCCAGGGGATGTATCCCCTTCCACACTCAAAAATGGTGGGCGTCATAATAGCGGGGGCTGCGTTGGCAGGGGCCCCCATTTGTTCACATGTGGACGTCGCCACGGACAATTCTTCGAGATGGGTGCACGTAGAACTTTGTTGGACAACTCACAGGGCTGGCGGACCAAGGGATCTGTGCCCCACGCCTCCCAAAATGGCCATCTGCAAGTCCCACTGGCTGTTCACTCACACCTGTTTTGCCTCTGGCATGAGTGTGTGGGAACGAGAATGCACCACCTAGGAGACTGGGGTTTTGGGCAGTCTCTCGCAGAAGCTCAGGTTGGAAAGCTAAATCAGCCCTCAGGCTTTCCCATATGGCCCCTCCCTCTCCCTGGCTCCGCCCCTTTTCCCCAAACACTGACCCTTGGGGGATTGTCCAGCTTTTGCATAGCTCCGCCCCACACTTTGAAAGGTTAAAATGCCCATCCTAAGGCTTCGTTACCAACAATGAGAACTTGACACTACAACATGCAGTTTTGGGGGGGAATGTTTTCGCCTTTGGCCCTGGATTGAGACCTCCGAAAGCTTCTCTGAAATGGAATTTGGTCCTAATTTCTGCACCTCAGGGCTTCATTCTCTGCACATGGCGCTACTCACACAAAAGCAAAGAGCGTTCGGTACTTCTGTATGGAGGATGCAGGAGAACATGACTTCCTGTGCACCTGTTCTTGTCCAGTTTGAGGATGGGAATAAATACCAGTGGCGTCCCTCACAAGACATCATGTGGGGCTTTCCTAGCATTCTTCTCAACCCATCGTCTTGCAAAGCAAAAAGCCACCTTCTGGCCCAATTCAGATGACATTTGGAGACCCGAGGTTGGGAAAGGCTACTTAAATCCAGGTCGGTTGCCATCGCAGGCATAGGCGTGCACATGGGGTGTGCTGGGTGTGCCCAGGCACACCCTAATTTCCCAGGGCCGCCTCCACTTTCCTGCCCCCCCTGCTCGAATCGGGGCTTTTAAAGAGGACATGAAAGCCGCCATGAACATCCCTGGGGGAACTACACACTTTCCGAAGGCCCTGGAAAGCACATTTTCTCACCCCCACTGCTCCAATTGGAGCCTTTAAGGTGTACACCAGAATGAAATGAGGTATGCATGCCTATGGCAGGCCTTCTTTTATTTTTAGCCCTTGTAAATGTCTTTTGTGAAAGCTGAGGGTGGAGGGGCTCTAGCGTGTGTGTCCAGAGAAGATTTTGGATGCAGGGCGAGCCACAAAAGTCTCCCCACCCCGGTCCTCCCACTGCTGAAGGTCGGTTAATGATAGAAACATCCTTCGTTGCAGGACTCCGGACCATCCCCACAGCCACAGGACGGCGCCTGCTGGTTTCTGGGTGGTGGGGCTTTGTGCGGCACCCCAACTACTTAGGAGACATCATCATGGCTTTTGCGTGGTCCTTACCATGCGGTAAGTGGGGCAGCTGCCTCCCCCGGTTAGGTTTTGAATCACATTCCTCTTTAGGAGGCTTGATGCACTAGGTGTGTTTTAAAATCAACAACACAGGCATGGGGGAATGGCTTGTCCTGTGTTAGGTAAGGTTACTTTGGGCCCGTTCAGATGACACGCGAAGCCATGGTTAAGCCGCTAACCCTTTTGCAGCAAATGGTTAGTGAGCATGTTTAAACCATGGTGATGTAGCCGCCATGGTTAAGAATGGTTCAATCAACATGCTAAGCCATGTTTAGCTCAAAATGCTGAACCACTGTGGCTTAGCATGTCGGCTGAACAGGGTCTATGTATGAGAGAAAGAGAATAGTTGCTATAAATGTGGGTACAAGTTCTGAGGGTGGAGAATGAAGGAGACCAGTTATCCTCAGAGGAGGGCAACGAGGATGATGAGGGGTCTGGAAACAAAGCCCTATGAGGAGAGACTGAAAGAACTGGGCATGTTTAGCCTGGAGAAGAGAAGGATGAGGGGAGACATGATAGCACTCTTCAATGACTTCACACAGAGGAGGGCCAGGATTTCTTCTAGATCATCCCAGAGTGCAGGACACGGAATAATGGGCTCAAGTTACAGGAAGCTGGATTCCGGCTGGACATCAGGAAAAACTACCTGATGGTTAGAACAATACCTGATGGTTAGAGCAATACGACAATGGAACCAGTGACCTAGGGAGATGGTGGGCTCTCCCACACTACAGGCCTTCAAGGGGCAGTTGGACAGCCATCTGTCAGGGATGTTTTAAGGTGGATTCCTGCATGGAGCAGGGGGTTGGACTCGATGGCCTTGTAAGCCCCTTCCAACTCTACCATTCTATGATTCTATGGATGAGATGCCAGTGACTGATTTGACTACCGGAACAATTGTGACCTTTTCCTGTTGCCATTGTTCTTTAACTGCCATAGCCAGTGGTGTATATTTTTCTCTCTTCCCCTTTCTTTTCTACAACATTTTTGTCATTAGGTATTGCTATGTCAATGAGATACTTGTGGTTTTCTTTTTTTCTTCTTTTTTTTGTGTATGACTGTTCTATCTGGTCAGTTGCAAGGTATTATTATTATTATTATTATTATTATTATTATTATTATTATATTTTATTAAATCTAACCTTTAGTGCTTAGTACAGCCTTCCCCATCCTGGTGTTTTGGACAATTCCCGGCATCCCTGACAATTGGCCATACTGGCTGGGCCTGATGGGAGCTGTAGGGTTGGATCCAGATTTAAGCTGAATCACCTGCTCTGGTAGTAGATTTCCCTGCTCCCTCCTTCCAACTTCCTTCCCGTGCCCCTGAAAATGCCCCCAAGAGCCCCTGCTTAAACTGTGTTGTGTGCGGAGGAGCCCTAAAATTCAGATGGGGGGGTTCTCCTCCTTTCTCTTGCAGGTCCTGGATCCCTCCAGTAGTCTGAAACATCTGGAGGACATCAAGCTGGGGAAAGTTGCTTTGAGCAGGAGGTAGACCTCCACATGTTGTGGACTTTAACTCCCATGAGCCCCTCTCAGCTTGATCAGGAATTCTGGGAATGGATTTCCAAAACACCTGGAGATCTACCTAACCCTACTTGAGAATATCCAAGAGCTGGATTCAGGGCCTCCCTGAGCTGCTACCTCTGTGTTACAAGCAGAGACAAGTGATCGGTCCTCTCCCTGATCTCTCTCCCTTTTGTCTCTTCTCAGGCCTGAGCCACATCCTGCCTTATTTCTACGTCCTCTACTTCATCTTACTTCTGGTCCATCGGGAGGCCAGGGATGAGCATCAGTGCTTGAGAAAATATGGCCTAGCCTGGCAGGAATATTGCCGGCGCGTCCCGTACCGGATCTTCCCGTACATCTACTGAGCTGCTGCTCAGCCGCTCAGTTCTCACCAGGACCACACCGATGCAAATCCATCTGTTCTACGTGGCTCGGCCATGACTAAACCCGTGCTGTTGAGAGAACGAAGATGTCACGGCCAGCAAGCCAGCTGGGCAGAGGTCTCAGCTGCACGCAGCCCGGGATTCAAACAACCCCACTCGCTCGACATGGCTTGTTCCTTCCATTAAAGAAAATGTTCCCTTGCCTCCGAGGACATTTTAATCTGGGAATTCGTTTGCTATGCCTCAAGAGGGCAAAGCTGGGCATATAGACCTAGTTCTGTGCAAACCTCCCACCCAAAGTCCAGATTCTGTGAACATGCAGATTTATTCTGCTCTTAGAATACAAGAGAAGGGGCATACAGCTATGCCAAGATAGCTGGCTAACTGATTGACTACTGGAAGTGCTTCTCTATCCTCTCTCTGGCTTCTAAGATTTCGCCGCATATCATTTTGTAACCTGTGCAGCAATAAGGACTAGAAACTTGGTTTAGCATTTTTCACAGAAAGCAGAGATTCTTGGGAGGAGCCATTCCTACAGCCAACACTCATTAAGCTGTGGAAAAGATGGAGCCCTGAGATGGAATTAACAACGCAATACTAATTGGGAGACCTGACGTAATACAAAGCAAAGAAATTGTTATTTGGGATGGGAAAAACAGCTTACTTGGCTTTTCAAAAATGTGTGCCACAGAAATGATCAAAAAGGGACATAAAAACTCTCAAAGATTTTTTAAAATAGTTTCTACTTATTGGAGTCTAGGACTGGATTAGATGTTTTCAAGAGCGCTATTTGGAGGGATGAACATAGTTTCAACTTTAATAAAGGAGGTTTGAAACTCAAAGATTGCATTTCTCTGTTCTTAAACAGCAAATATAGCACTGGGAATAATCTAAATAATTTCTAGCAAGGAAAAAGTGTTTAAAAATATTGTCGTAATGCTATACCAATTTGCCAAAAATTATTCTAGCTAGTGTTGACATTTGAAGTTTTGGAAGGGGAATTCTCAGTCAAATTTGGAGAAATTTCAAGTGCATGCCAAATTTTCCTTTATCCCTGTGTGGAGGTTTACGCTCACATAGAGCAGCTAAAGAGGGGGGGGGGGCATGTACTCTGAATCCCAACACTACCAGCACGTACTAAAGGATCAAGTGCAGTGGACAGACTCTTGACATATTATTTTGCACTGAAGTTGTCTAGCACTGATGCTAGAACAATCACAGTGGCTAAGCTGAAGCAAACTCTCTAATATGGACTGGTTAAATTGGATTTCCTCTATAGGAAGGTCCTGGCCAATTTGGGAATTAGCACGTTATTTGCTTAGGGGTTTTGGAAGGGGTATGAACATAGAATCATAGAATAATAGAGTTGGAAAGGGCCTATAAGGCCATTGAGTCCCACCCCCTGCTCAATGCAGGAATCCACCTGAAAGCATACCTGACAGATAGTTATCCAGCTGCCTCTAGGAGAGCCCACAACCTCCCTAGGTCATGGTTCCTATTGTCATACTGCTCTAACAGTCAGGAAGTTTTTCCTGGTGTCCAGCCAGAATCTGGCTTCCTGTAATTTGAGCCCTGTATTCCGTGTTCTGCACTCTGGGATGATCGAGAAGAGATCCTGGCCCTCCTCTGTGTGACAACCTTTCAAGTATTTGAAGAGTGCTATCATGTCTCCCCTTAATCTTCTCTTCTCCAGGCTAAACATGCCCAGTTCCTTCAATTTCTCCTCACAGGGCTTCATTTCCAGACCCCTAATCATCCTGGTTGCCCTCCTCTGAACCCCCTCCAGGTTGTCTGCATCCTTCTTGAAGTGTGGTGCCCAGAACTGGATGCAGTACTCCAGATGAGGCCTAACCAGTGCTGAATAGAGGGGAACCAGTACTTCGTGTGATTTGGAAGCTATACTTCTATTAATGCAGCCCAAAATAGCCCAGATGTAACTTATTTTAATAAAGACTGCATTAAAAACTTTTCTCTTTTTGGAATATAATTTTTTATGCTTGTGCAAAATTTCTGCTCAGCACTTTGGGGAAATCAACAATGAATGCAGAAGTTTTGGCACAGACTATGACAGATTTCCATATCATCACGGAAAACAAGGAAGAAAGCCGTCTCCAAAGGAATACTAATTTCAGATTATTAAAACACGACCTGTTTAGTTATTAATAGTTCTGATGTGTGCTTCAAAAATTTTAGTTCGTTTTGATATAGAATAAAAAATAACAAACTCCTGTCCATGGCCTCGGCTCATCCAGTTCTACCACCCTTATCTAGACTAGATGAATCTTTGATCTCACGCAATTCTTTTCTGTGTCTCCAGGATCTCTTCTCGATCAACCCAGAATACAGGACATGGAATAACAGGCTCAAGTTACAGGAAGCCAGATTCCGGCTGGACATCAGGAAAAACTTCCTGACTGTTAAAGCAGCACAACAATGGAACCAATGAGCTAGGGAGGTGGTGGGCTCTCCCACATTAGAGGCATTCAAGAGGCAGCTGGACAACCATTTATCAGGGATGCTTTAAGGTAGATTCCTGCATTGAGCAGTGGTTGGGATTCGATGGCTTTATAGGCCCCTTCCAACTCTACTATTCTATGTTTCTATAACTATAAAAATTTAGCCTGTAAGCTCTTTGGGACAGCAATCTACTTTAAAAACAAAAATGCAATGATAAACTTGTGCTCTACATGCTTGAAGGGCTGCTGCTTTGCGGTGCAATCCCCAAATTATTTCTTGGGAATACAGCGAGACTGCCCACCCCCCAGTAAACATGCACAACACTGTGCTGTTAATGGGGTTAAAAGGAAGCTGGAAAGAAAACAGATGGCCAGCAAAGCAAGGAAGTTCTCCTTTTATTACAAATCCCCATCTCAACCCCCAATCTCTCTTTAATCCCAGGCCATGCTCCGTTTCAAGGCGTTCGGTATACAGAGACCCAAAAGAGGCTAATCTCTACCCATCTGCGCTCAGGTCTAATTCGAGAACTGACCCTGTTTACAAAGCATTGTTTTTCCAATTTCCTGCTCAAAAATCTAGTCCCGTTTCCTACAGAGAGATTCCATCGTCGGCTGAGGAACACCGGACTGTTCTAAGTGCTAAATCTAATTCTTCTATCAAGGGTGTTTTGGAGGGGGGCACTTTGGCCCCCCACATCTTCTCCAGTTCCTGAGCGATGGCCCCCACTTCCTTCGCCATGTCCAAGTGGGACTTGTACTCCCTCTGCACCTCCAAGGCCAGGAGGGTCAACGCCTCCTCGTTCTCGTTCACCCAGGAGAGGAGGAATTCGCACTTCTTCCGGGCTCTGAACACCTTTGGCCGGTCCTCGGCTGGTACCCGTCTCTTCCTGTTGCTTAGCAACCTGGAGAGATGGGCAAGGGCGGCCAAGGTGAACCCCTTCTGTTTCGCCTGGCACTCCCCTATTAAGAGCTGGGCCACCGCTAGCATCACTCCGCCGTTCCCCAAAGGGCATTCGGGGTATCGGCCTGCGGCCACCGCCTGCAGAGCAGCTTGCAGGGCCTCCGCCGTGGAGCGGTACACCTGCTTTGCCCCCAGGGCACCGGAGACATCCAGGACCGCTTCGCAAACTTCGGGTAGCATCTCCATCCCGTCCACATCCCCATTATAAAGCGACAGGGCGTAGGCGTAGGCGTAGAGTACGTTGGGCAGCTGGAAGCGAACCAGGGGCGAGAGAGGCGAGCCAGTGAGGTTGGCCAGAGGTGGGATGTTGGCGGGCACGGCAGGCACCAAGTTCCAAACACCTGCAGGCTGCGGAAGGCTCTGGGTGCCGGTGTCGATCTCTTGCATATGGATGGGAAGCGGAGTCTGGGCGTTGCATTTGGAGGTTTCCTGTGGGGCCTGGGCATCCGTGGGATCCAACTCCTGGATCAGGGCTGCCCCACGGCTGCATCCTACCCACCAGGGCTTCCAAGGGGGCAGGAAGGCCGAGATCTCCCCGCTGCTCAGCATCCGCTGGAAGGCCTTCCTCTGCTCGGGGCTCAGCTGTTCCCACAGGTCCTCGAGCTCCGCCTGCTCCGCCTGGGAGGCGAGGCCTAGCTGGGGGTCCGCATCCCCGGGCTCGCGTAGTTCCCGCAGCCGGAGGAGGGCCCCCCTCAGGCGTCGTCGCGAAGCCTCGTCGCCCCGCTGGCCCTGGAGGCGGAGTTGCAGCTCACGGCTCTGGAAGTCGCGGGCGCACGAGCCGTGGCCCTGGTAGCAAGGCACGGAGCAGAAGCGCAGGTGGCAGCGCGGGCAGGTGTACGGGGCTCGCCCGGCCAGGCACAGGCCGCAACGAGGGTCGCCGACGAGGCTCGAACCCGCGGCCTCCATGGTCGGGAAGGCGGTCGAGGAAGCGGGAGCACGCTCGGCAGTTTCCGCCGGCAGTCGGTGAGTTCCGCCGCCGGAAGCTCCCCAGCGGCGACGGCCGCCTCTCCAGCCTTCGCTTGAGCTCGGCTGTTTCCGCCCAGTCTCGTGCGCTCACTCGGGCCAGAAGAAAGCTAGGTCTCCGCCCCGTGGCAACTTGCTCTCTATGCCAACCTTCTCCAAGCTGGCGACCCCCAAGGCGTGTTGGACTGCAGCCCCCCAGACGGCTGATTGATGGGAGATTCAGGACAGACGAGAAGGAAGGGCTTCTTCACACAGCACATAGTTAAACTATGGAACTCACTACCACAGGATGTATTGATGGACCTCAATTCGGATGGCTTTAAAAGGGGATTGGATAAATTCCTGGAGGAGGAGGTTATCCATAGCTACTAGCCCTAATGGCTATGTGCTGCCTCCAGTAGTATGGGGAGCATGGGCGGGAGGGTGGTGTTGCACTCATGTCCTGCTTGTGGGTTCCTAGAAAACAGCTGGTTGGCTGGACTAAAATGCTGGACAACGGACCTGGGTCTGATCCAGCATGGCTCTTCTTATATTCTTAATGAGGTAAAACACCATATTACCTTTTGTGTGCGGCAAAGCAATATAGCAAAGGAGTGTTTGTGCTCTGATCCCAGTGCTCATTTACTTGGAAGGAAATCCTGTTAAAATCCAGTTTATTTAATAATAATAATAATTTATTTCTCCATTTGGATCGAGGTGGGGAACAGCAGTAAATATAAAATATTCCCAAGTAAATCGTGGAGGGGGGGGGCAGGCAGGATGGATTGCAGTGAAATGTGATAGACTCAACTGAGAAAGAGCAAATAGGGGGAAATGAAAATAGAGGAAAATGAATGAGTTGAGAGAGACTTGAACAAGCAAGGATTGTGAGTGTGCGCATGGAACGGCCAGCAAGGATTTTAGCTAATTTGAGCGGTTGTTGTCGGTGTGTGTGTGTATATACAGGGCCATTGCACTACATTTTATGGAACTACCACAGTCCTATGCACGTCTAATCAAAAGTAAGTTCCCCTTTTTTTTTCCAGTGAGGTTTACTCCCAAGTAGGTGGGTAAGGATTGTAACCTAAAGCTACCATCCTATACACACTTACCTGGGAGTAGGCCTCAGTACTTGGGACATTAGCTTCCAAATAGACAGGTATAGGATTGTGCTGTAACTCACAAAAAAGGTAGGTCTCTGCCCCAAGGAGGCTGCATTTTTAAATGTGTCAGCACAGGAGGCTATAGGAACGGAAGGGAGGAATGAGTGTTATAAGAGAAAGGAGGGAGGAATAAAGTCCCTTACTATTCAAAGGTAGTAATGTGAATGAACCCCCCCCCTGCTCAAATATCTTTTCTGACATTCATCCGGATCTCCTAAAAAAACAAGGATGGGGGCTGAGTCAGAGTTAAGCCTCCCATATGTTATTTCTATAGTGATGAGAGTTCTATACACCCGACGATTGTGCTGGGAGAAAGCAAACTAAGACTGGAATCCTATACCCACTTACCTGGGAGCGAGCCCCATTGAAGTCAATGAGAATTATGTGTGAGAACACAGAATTGGACTATACACTGCATGCTGCATGTATTTTAAGGCTTAGATCATCTTTAGTCTTTTCTTTGGCTGACTATCAGAGACAGCGCCTTCTTAGTGGTGGCCCCCATCTGTGTAATGCCCGTTCAAAGGAGAACTGCCTGTATACCTTCCTCTTCCAGCAGGCATTTTAATCTTTAATCTGTTGCTTTAATTATTAACTTTACTACTGCCCCTTTTAATTATCATTGTGTGGTTTGTTTTCATTACTGTATTTATTGTTTTGGTTGTTGTTTCATCATTTGGGGGGTTTTCTATGACTTGCCAATTGAAACTGATACCTCTAACACATCATACTATATATAAATGCAATTTTCTTTCACACGTCCCTTTTTTTCTTTTTTTTGGTATGATCTGCTTTGCATTGTTGAAATTTACAATAACAATGTAATTTTAAAAAAAGATTGCAAGGCCTTGAGGGCATTTGCCAGTGGGGCAACAAATAAATTTTAATAAACGAGTTAAGAAGAGCCCTGCTGGATCAAACCAAGGGTCCATCTAGTCCAGCACTCTGTTCACGCAGTGGCTGACCAACTCTCTGCAGAAAGCCATAATAGAGAAGAGGTTACGAATCTCAGCAGGTGACATGTCCAGAATTGATCTAAACTGTTGCAGCCACCAACCAACCCCATTTTCCAGAGGGACAATGGAACAGATGGCAGCGGAGCAGACAGGAGCACTTTTTCTGCAGAAGGGTGAGGATGAAAGAGCTGGTATCGCTACCCGCTTGTTTTGAAGATCCAGTAAAAAGCCTCTTATGCCAGCATTCCTCTAGACTTTTACTTTAAATCCTGGTTCCCACACAAAATTTTGGACAACAACTCCCAGCATTCCCGACCATTGGCCATGCTGATTGGGCCTGATGGGAACTGGAGTCCAAAACACCTGGAAGCTATCCAGCTGGGGAAGGCGGATCTACCATGTGACGTAGGCACCCATGTGACACAGGCACGCATGCAAATATACGCACACTGGAGCATTGTGGGAGCCAGAAAGCGGGGTGCAAATTGAGGCTCCCGGGGCACCCCAACACACCGACCTGCCAAACTGGAGCATGGCGGTGTTTCTACTCTCCTGGCCTGAGCTTGCTAGAAGTGCTCAAGTGTGCTCACCATGTCGCGGTTGGCAGGGCCAGTGAGGCGCATGGAGGTGCCCGGCCCAGTCCAAGTCATACTTACCTGGCAGGGGAGACACCATGATCATGAAGGTGGTTTTCCCAGGGTGAGGCTCATCCATTGCACTTCGGGTGTGCTGACCCCTGCGATTTCCCCAAATGCGGGAAACTCGACTGCATAATTTGTGGTAGTGGGGGACTGCGTTCGCGCTTTCCCCTGATCTCTCTAGTTCAAAAACAGATTTAAATTTTTTTAAAAAATTATTAAACTCTTTTCTTTTTCTCTCACCCAAAAACTCCTCCTCTCTATCAAAACTATTAACTCAGAAACATCTAATCCCTCCTTGTAAGGACCTTACTAAGTAAAATTAAAAGGGCATAGAATGGAGTAAGAAAGAACAAAACTTCTGTTGCAAAATGGCAGTTGGGTTGGAGGAGAGAAGAAGAGGAAGAGAGAAACTAGCAGCGTAGTGGAGACGGATTGCACCCCATACACAAAGACAAGCATCTAGAGGACTAAGGAACGGGATAAAGAACTGTTGTTCGTCCAGCAAAACTAACGTTGCTCTTCACAGAGGACTGTGGGTTGAAAGGGGAGTCGAATATATTTGGATTTGTATCTGGGCTAATTGTTTTCTTCATGTTATTATTCCCTAAACCTTTTTAAGTGAAGTACACACGTACACACACACACACACAGTTTAGGGAATAATAACATGAAAAAAAAATTAGCCCAGATACAAATCAATTATATTAGACTCCCCTTTCAACCCACATATATATTTTGTTTGCCTCTGGAGTGATTGTAATCTGCCCCTCCTCAACCTAGTTATAGAAACCTGAAACATTACATGTACATTTTTTTAAAAAAAAACATAAATGATAACACAGAGGTAGCATAAAAAATGCAGGCTGGACGCATGATGGGGCAAAGTGCACTTTGAGGGAGCAGGGAACCTATATTTCCTATTAAGGCTGCCCCATTCGAAATATTGGGATGGATCCAGACTTAGTTATGCTTAGAGCAGGCCCACTGAAAAACAAAAAGCTAATTTGTTCCATTGATTTCAACAGGTCTCACGCTATGACTAAGCCTGGATCCAAGCCATTTTCTCTGAAGTATGTCCGATAGATTCAGATGGTGTTAACCTCCAAGTAAGCACACTACTGGAAGGTTTTAATTATATTATTTTAATTCCCAGTTTATGATTTGCGTGTAATAAGCGCTTCAAAGACACCACAGGATCCAGCAAGGAGGTGGGGGGAAGGCATTATAGGGTATGCGCTCACTTTCCCTTTGGGTCTCTGCTGCTACTCTAAAATCTATGGGTTGGAGCCACACTAAATTAGTTTAAGTTTCATGGATTTCAATAGGACCAGCATTTGACTAATTTGAGGTAGCCCAATCTGGATCGTAAAAGCTTCTGGCTACTTGAGAGTATGAATGAAAAAGACATCTCTCCTAGATGTAGTTTTAAAGTAATGTCTGGTTTGGCGCAGAGATCCCCTTAGCAGCTGAGCCAAGACAGACAGAATTCCAAACCATTCCCATTGTACAATTCAAGAAAAATGAAAATTTGACTTAATTTAAAGGTAAAATTCTTTAAGTTTTTTAAAATCAGTATTTATTCAGTATATCACCCATTTCTAGTTATAATTTATATATAACAAATGAAACAATATTCAGTATTGTGACTTACTTTCATTTTAGTTTTGTTTCAAAATATCATAGACTTCCAACTTGGAGTATTTTTTTTAAAAAAAAATCATTAGCTAAGTCTGCCAAAGAGTTTTAAGCGGGATGCTGGAGGTAAACCAAAAGATGTCCAAAAGGGTATCTGAACATGAGAATGGGTTACTTGATTAAGCATGTGTCAAAGTGCACTCATCCAGAGGATAAGAGTATATAAAAATATTATCCAGATTGTTGTGATGGCAACCACATCCACTGTGTCTTGTCTTCTCCTTTACCTGAATTGTCACCTAGCTGCAGCCATTCCATCAGGCTACAGGTAAAAGAGGTGAGAAGCCATTTGTCAGCTCAGCTGATATTACCTACATTTGCCTCGTCTCCCAGACCCAGCTCCATTCCAGCTTTGCTGCTTTAAGAACTGGTGTCCACATTTACTTTTTTCCTCTTCCCTCCCCCTCCCCTTGTCCTCTTATGTTGTGCCTTAAATTTTAAGCTAGTAGGCAGAGACCGGGAGTCTTTTTTGGCTTGAAGAGCAGGGTAAAAATGCTTTAAATAAAACAAATATGAAAACTGAAGGGTGTAACACCCCAGCAGTTCACAGATAATGGGGTTGTCTTGCATCACTCCACACAAACAGCTGCTAGCACTGTGCTGCATGTGTTCGCTCTCTAGCAAACCTTCCCACATTGTTTTAATAACTAAAGGTTTGCTCTTTAGGTTAGGCACTTTAGAAAAGCATTCTTGCGCAATGTCTCTTTTATTAATAGTTCAACGTCTTGCCAGCATGCGAAATGGAACTTGTGCTGCGCTTTAATATTTATGCGTCCTTGCGTTTACTTATTGTAAACGTAAACGTAATTAGCAACATAATGCATCTCCACACACACTTGAAGGAGTAACCGGCAACCTTTCTTCTCTTTTAAAGGCAGAGCCTGTTTTTCCTGCCTACTCAACCATCTTCCCAGGTTCTACAGCAGGCAATACAAATGCCGTCCGAACACACACTATCCAATCCCAACGCTTTCACACTGCGGGAATCGATCCATGGCTGGGCACATGCCACTTCAAACTGCAACTACAGATCTCTGTGAAAACGTCTGTGCGCACAGAAAAGCAGCATAGCAGGTAAAAGGCCCAGACTTTCTACTGATATTCTCTCCAGAACGAAAACTAGAATATTTCTCACATAGACATCCATCATGTGAGCTTTCACCTGCAGTCAAGACGGGCCAAGATCCAACTCCTTATTTCTCATGCTTCAACTCAAATAAAGACCAGATGAGTTGTCACTGCAATCACTTGTTACCTACCAGTGGTTATAATCACCTTTGGGCATAGATTTGTAAAGTAGCAGGGATGCGGATGATGCTAAATCAGCCTTAGTCAGCCTGGCACTCTCTAGATGTGGTGGACTAGTGTTGGCTGGGGGATGATGGGAATCACAGTTCATCACATCTGGAGGGCACCCGGTTGGGGAAGGCTACATTATACAAGCTAACAAAACCAACACTGGAAATATGCCACCAGGTGTGTGCAATGAGTAACTTGCTGATTTTAAACAGGTATCATTTACCTTTTGCTTTTCCTGATCATAGCTGGTGGCATATCAAAGTGGGTCTTGTACATTCACCCATTTTGTTATTTTTTTTAAAGGATCTTTCCTTTAAAGGGTTGATTTAGAAAACCTCAAATGATTGAGAAAGATACAAGGCAAGTGCCTTTCTAGTTGCTTCCCACTTCTACTAATTCTGCAGAGACTTCCAGGGTCTTGAATGTTTTTGAACTGGGTAGTAGAATCCCATTCTGAGCCCAGTGACATAAAATCCCACCACCAGAAATAACTAAAAGCAATCTCCCACCTTGAGAGGAAACATACAAGTCGGGGAGTGGGGGGAGGGTGGCTAACAGGGGAAGGCAGCCGGACAGCTTCCCCTAAGCACCTGACTAGCCATTACTGAAAGGATTCTCAAAGATATGGAGCCAGCTGTGATCCAGCACAGCATCTTAGGTGCCCAAGTAGAGCCTAGGAAAAGCTGACCCCCAGCTCACCCATGGACAGCACAGTCCATTTCAGCTGAGCGGCTGTAGCCCTCAGCTCAGAATGAAACCCCTAAGGAAGAAGAGACCCCGACACTAGGAAAAGCATCATCAGGGAATGGTTGAGGCAAATAGCAGGTTTATTAGATAACTGGGTGCTGCCTAGGAGTTGGCATTGGGTCCTTTCTTCTTGCCAAAGCCTGGCACAACATTGACAAAGCGGCGGTTGTACTGCATACGTCTCTTGGCACGGCCGGTCTTCTTCTTCTTCTTCTCTTGCTTAGCAACCTTGGAGAACAGAATCAGAAGTCAGCGAAGGATTTCATCAGGCTGCCACAGCCTCAAGTCCCCGCCATGCTCATCCCCACCTTCAAAGCTTAGCCCCCTCAGCCATTTTACTGGTAAGGGTCTCGTTCATTCTCCATACACCTCACCCGCACCCGGACACTCTCCACTTCAAGATGCCAGGTGGGCGGAGATCCGGAAGCTGCCGCTCCCTCTATTCCTATCGCAGGGGTTTTCCCAGAAAGTATTAGCAGCTCTAGGGCGGATTTGACCCAGGGCTCAGCCTGCAACTTGTGAAGATGGCTCAATGCTGCTGTGCAAAGCTTCTATCTCAGGTAGATTCAACCTTCCAAAGAGACCCATAAGCTATCGTTCAGATAAGCTACAGTTTAAGGTCAAGGGCCCAAGTTCATCTCTTCGCAGTTCGCCTGCAGCCAAGCTACCTGAGAGGTCGCTCCTTTCTAGAGCCTCACCGACCACCCAGTCCTACAGCAAAACCCAGGCTCAGCTTCCCCACACTATGCTAATGGGGCTTTGCTGCTCAGAGTCTTTCCCACTCAGCAAAGGGAAGCAAAAGCAGCCCCCATCCCACCCAATTTGATGCTATATTCTCATCCCTAGGCAGCGAGCGCCTTTTCCCCCAAGCTGCAGACCGCCAGACCCCGTGAAACACAGGCGGAAAGGGCTGGAGAAACCACTCGCTTCTTAAGCAGGATTTCATTGGCAGACTCAACTACCTACCTTTGGGGTCTGGCCCCTCACTTTGCCGGCACGAGCCAGGGAGCCATGGACCTTACCTGGGCAGAGGAAACAGAAGAGATGCAATGAAGGCCACTGTATCTATGTGTTACTTACGAGTGCAATCCTATGCATGTTTAGACAGAAAAAGGTCCTACAATTCCCAGCATTCCCCAGCCAGCCAGGGTGGATAATGCTGGGAATTGTAGGGACTTTTTTCTGTCTAAACATGCGTAGGATTGCACCTTGAATGGACCAGCCAGTTTTTATTGATACTTTTGTTTGAAGTTGTACAATTTTAACATTGTTTTAATCTTTTTATCCTTTTACTGCTATGTTCACCACTCCGGAATCTATTTTAGATATGGAGTGGTATATAAATATTGTAAATAAATAAGAAAGGAAGCCTCATTATGGTGATCAGGGGTTTGGAAACAAAGCCCTATGAGGAGAGACTGAAAGAACTGGGCATGTTTAGCCTGGAGAAGACTGAGGGGAGACATGATAGCACTCTTCAAATACTTGAAAGGTTGTCACACAGAAGAGGGCCAGGATCTCTTCTCGATCATCGCAGAGTGCAGGATGCAGAATAATGGGCTCAAGTTACGGGAAGCCAGATTCCGGCTGGACATCAGGAAATATTTCCTGACTGTTAGTGCAGTATGACAATGGAACCAATGACCTAGGGAGATGGTGGGCTCTCCCACATGAGAGGCCTTCAAGAGGCAGGACAACCATCTGTCAGGGATGCTTGAAGGTGGATTCCTGCCTTGGGTAGGGGGTTGGACACGATGGCCTTATAGGCCCCTTCCAACTCTACCATTCTATTTGGGCCTTATTAATGAAAGGTCATCTGGGCCCATGAGATGAATATACTGGATCATCCCTTCAAAGGAAGGCCAAAGCCAGGCAGGATGAAGGCTCCACCATTTTACTTTAAAGTTCATTCTGCATAACCTTTTCATATATGGCGCATTGTACAGCACATCCTCAGCAATTCATAGCTCTGGTTTTCAAACAAACCTCAACACAACTGCCATCTCTTTAATGTCCCGTCCCCCACAAAACCTGAGGCCTTCACACTTACCTCCCAGCATACGTGCAGCAACCTCCAGTGTTGTGAGGTCACTGATGCCACACTGCCCAATGACAGCATCGTCTTCCAGGGGAGTCCCACCCAGGAGAATCACCTGATCCTCAGGTGTGATGCCTTCCAAGGATTCTATGCAAGCCTAATGGGAAAAGATGATCAGCAAGATAGCCAGGGACATTTTAACTCAGAAGCTGCAGCTTGTGCAAAATGCGGCAGCCAGACTAATAACCCGGACGAAGAGGTTCAAGCATATAAGACTGACTCTGGGCTGCTTGCAATAGGTGCCTGTATGTTTTCGAGCCTGATTCAAGGTGCTGGCTTTAACCTATAATCATAATAATAATAATTTATTTCTTACCCGCCTCTCCATTTGGATCGAGGTGGGGAACAAGAATATAATAAAATACATAAAAACTGATTAAAACATGACACACATTATTAAAACTGCATTAAAACATCCTAAAACATCCTAAAAATGGCTTGGGACCACAATACCTGATGGAACGTCTCTCCTGACATGAACCTACCCGTACACTACGTTCAACATCTAAGGCCCTCCTCCGGGTGCCTACTCCAAGGGAAGCTTGGAGGATGGCAACAACGGAGAGGACCTTCTCAGTGGTGGCCCCCAATTATGGAATGATCTCCCCGATGAGGCTCGCCTGGCACCAACATTGTTATTTTCTTGGCGCCAGTTCAAGACTCTCCTCTTCTCCCAGGCATTTAACAGCATATACTGAATTCTTAATTGACCCCAGAACTATATTTAGGCCTGGCTGAGAGTCCGCAGCTATTTTAAATGTACACTGGTTTTTTATATTGTCTGTTTTTATGTTTTTAAATTTTGTATATTGATTTAAAATGTCCAAAGTTTAAATTTTTGTAAACCGCCCAGAGAGCTTCGGCTATGGGGCAGTATATAAATAATAACAATAACAACAATAATAATAACAGCACCTGCCATTGCAATAAAAGGGTTGCACGACAGCTGCAGGCAAGCCAAACAATGCACGCACATCCATCAATAGCCAACACTTTCAGCAGCTTTAAGAAAGATGGGGGGATTTCATTGCTGAGAAGACAAGCTGCACACACCTCTTGCTGCTTCTCCAATACTCCTTGGGAATACAGAGTCTCAGGATGGAATTATACACTACATGCCACTGCATGGAATGAACTACCGAGAGCCAATACATCTAGGGGAAAGCAACAGAGACGTGACAGCATGTGTGTTTACCCCCTTGCCCCACCCATCACCTCCTGCTGAAAGCCCAGATGGGGTTTTGCAAGGGTAAATATCTGTCTGGAACCATGCAGCGGGGAGGGATTGGGGTGGAGAGGAGAAAGACAAAACTGCAGTAGAAAAGCAGTGAGCCTACTCCTCTACTAGGAATACCCACCGCTACACACACAGCCGGCTGCTTTGCTCCAGTGACTATCAGGACTTTGTTATGTGGGTCATGTCGTTTATTTACCTAAAATTTATACCCTGCAGTTTCTCCAGCAGAACACAAGGCAGCATACGTGGGGTTTCCAGCTGGTGTTTCATCCTTACACTGACTGGAGCCCAATTGGCTTAGCTTCAGCGAACTCACTACACCATGGCCCTTCAGACTAGATCCCTGCCCCAAATGCCATACAATTCTAGAATCAGATGCAAAGGTCTGAAAGGAAGCAACCCCCTGCCCCAAAACACCACTTATCATACATGTTTTCTCCCCACCGCAATAGGTAATACCAGCAAAGAGCTGCTCGAGCACTGAAAAAGAACATTTGAAGCCAAGACTTCCAGGTGACTTAAGCAAACAAGCTAAGCTGCAACTAAAAGTATAACAAAGTAAAAATATCCTCTCAGAGCCTCAAGTGAATGCATCTTATGAATGCATCTTATGGGAGAATTCCTTCCCAACTTTAAATATGGTAACTGGCTAGCATACAGTAGGGGCAACCAGGGTGGATAAAAATGAATGATTAAAAAAAAAAATCAAAGAAATCGGATTTTTAATTTAAATTGGATTTTTTAAAATTTAAATTGGATTTTTTTAATAAAATGCTTTTTGAGGAAAAATCTATCTAAAAATAGTTTTCTATTTAAGATACATTATAGCCAAAGGTTATTCATCATGAAATAACGATTCGTTTTTAATTATGTAGCCGGAGGCTGTATATTCATGCAATGTTTAAATTTTTTGGTAAATGAATTCCATTAATCCATTCACAATGTCATGCTCATCCAGAGGTTTCTGTAAGATTATTGGGCAATTTTTCTGTCTAGAAGATATTATCACAGATGCTGGGTTTTACAGTTCTTAAAACTGTGAATTTGCATCTGCAGAGATCACAATCTCATTGTTCCTTTGCAAATCTATGTACACAGAATCAACCCCTTACCTCTTAAATGCTAAGTTTCAAAAAATTCAATGAATAGATTGTTGGGAGTGAAATAGATCTGCACAAGAAGCTAAAAATGAAACCTTCATCTGCTTGTAAATATTAAGATTATACCAGCAAGAATAATGAGTCTTTGGTAACTCTGAGTTGCGTAAAATATGTATTAAGCTTATAGCGAGGAAGAGTGCACTTTGGGGGAGGGGGGGGAGTCACATGATTAAATCATGTCTTTCTGAGTAGTGATTAAAATCAAATCCACCCTGGTAGTGATTTAAATCATGATTTAAATCAAATTCACCCTGGGGGCAACATTCCCTATAACTGTGCAACAAGCAAATAAGCTGAGCGAGATTCAAAACCCTTCACCAAGGTAGTAAATTTAGGGTTCAAAGGTAAGGAGACATTACAAAACCTACAGCACTTTCCTGCTTCTCCAGCGATAATCAGTAAAACAGGAGCGAAACAGGGCAGAATACACCTTCCTTACCTTAAGGTGAGCAACTGTTTCTTCCTCGGACACCTCAAGGGTGTGGAGATTCTGAGCGCGAATGAAGAGCTGCATGGTTCCACCTGTGCTGAGAGGAGAGAGCCGGAAATTAGCAGGCTCTGCTTCGAAGGCAAAGGCATAAGATGGGACATTTGGCACCCCCATCTCTCGCTACAAGACATCTATAGCATATGTTGAGTTTTTTAACTGACCCCTGGATAGCTGATACGTAGTTTTTATGCTTTGAATGTTCCATGTTTTTAATCTTTGTAACCTGCCCAGAGAGCTTCGGCTATGGGGCAGTATATATATGTAATAAATCATCATCATCATCCATCTCCCCACCAACCCCTCCGAGACATGCTCACACACACTTTTAACTGCAAATTTTCTCTTTACTCTGTAAAGCAGTGGTCAAGGTAAGGTGGCTGTTTAATCGCCCACTCGGAAGTTGTGATTCTCAGGACTCTCTGTTCAGCCTGCTGTTTCTCCCCTTTCTGGCAAGAACTCGGTTTCCAAGAGGGAGCTCTTTGAAAGACTCCAACTGGAGTTCAGGGACTCAGAAAAGCTGTGGGTGTCTTTCCTAAAATGGTGCAGAGAACAGGGTTCACCTAGGAAGACAAACCTGGACTCTGTTCATCGCAGTCAAAGATTAGCATCTTTCCAAGCAAGACAAACAGATAATGCCAACTGCTGGCCCAGCCCTGATCCAAATTCTTTCCTAGAGAATGGTAACTCAGGGACCTGTCATCTCTCCACTATCCACTGACTTGCTCATCAGCCAGGATGCAGAAAATCAAGGCCAGAAATCATGGCTTATTAGTCCTCAAAATCTGGGAGTTGAGGCTCCAACACACCACCACCCTGCTTTCCAGCTCACTAATCTCTTTCCCCTCCATTTCTCCTCCTAGTTTAAAGATGACACAGAACCCCAGATTTCCCCCTCAATCCTTCCTCTGGGAAAACCCAGGTGAGTCCCAGCTCATTACGCCTTTCCTAAAAACTAAATCCAGGAGTCCCAGTTCTTATTATTGTCCCCTCAAAGAACCTAAGTTGCAGGAGGGGGCAATAGCTCAGCGGTATAGCACTTGATTTACATGCCCGGGTTCAATCCTCATCATCTCCAGGTCGGACTGCCGGTCAGTGTTGGTGCAACTGACCTAGATGGACCCATGCACTGACTCAGCTTCCTCTGTCCCTATTATGAGTTCTCACCCACTAGCCCAGTCACCCCTAAAGCTGGTCCACCAGCCCTCCTAAAAGACTCCCTTCATCAAGGCTCTTCTTCCCCCAACTGTCACTAGCAACAGCCTTCCCAGCAGGCTGTAACTGAGGGAGGCGAGAGGGAGGCAGGGCCATTCCACCAGCTCTGCCAAGCCTCATTCTTTCCTTTTCCCTCCTCATCCCCTTTTCCTTGTGTGTCACATCTATTTGGATTGTAACCTACGGGCAGGGACTCTCTTCTTTGACCAATTGATGTAAGCCGCCCCAGAAGACTTTCGGGCCAAAAAACAGAATATAAGTTAGATAATAAAATTTAGTTCTCCAGCTAGTCCCCCACCCCACTAGATGAATAGGGACACAAAAAGCTGCTTTTTCCTCAGTCAGGCCCTTTATCCATCTAGTCCAGTGTTGTTGACACTGACTGGCAGCAATGGCTCGCCAGGGTGTGTGTGTTCATGCATCAGTTTTTCCAGCCCCACCTGGAGGCTGGGGATGGAAGCCAGGACATGGCCCCTCCCAAGAACCCAGGTGTCCTGGCTCAGTCTGACTCCCCTTCTCAGTGTGCCTGGTTCAAACTCCCCACAGAAGCAGAGCCCAGGATCTTCCCTCCACTTTCCTCGAATGGCAACCTACGTGCAACCTCACCCGCTCAACCAGCCTCTTTTCATGGCAATGTCGGGGCATTTTTATTCGCCAAGCCAGTTTCAGGACGTACTAAAACAAAAGAAAGTACTTGCCCATAGGGAAACATAGGACAGCACTTGCCCATAGAGATCCCTGTCCTATGGATCCCTATGGGCAAATGCTGTCACTTGTTTTAGTACGTCCCACCAGTTTCCACGGATTCTATTGGCTTCTGCTTGATGACATTTATATCCTGCCTTCATTTCCCTTTGCAAGGAGCCCAAGGCGGCTCACGTGGGGCCCCCTCCCTTTTACCCTCCCAACAACCACCCTGCGAGGTAGGCTGGGCTGGGAGTCCGTGACCGGCCCGAACTCAGTGAACTTCAGGGCCGGGCGGGCCTCCCGAGCCCCAGCCCAACCCCCAGCCCAACCCCGCCCTCTACCCATTGCACCACACTGGTCTCATTATCTGGACGGCGGCTGTTTCTTGTCCTATTTGGCCGTGTTCTGTGCGGCGCCCCGGAATCCCTGTCGACGAGGGGAAGAATCCATCTCTCTATCTGAGGGAAATGACTGAGAACCCGGAGCCCCCTCACCCCGCCTCACCCGTCACACGCCGATCCAAGATAGAGGCCGGAGAGAAAAGGAACCGCCGCCGCTTCGCGCACGCAGACGACGAGAAAGGGACAGGAAGGGGTGGAGCTACGGGGAGCGCAGGCGTACTGGCGAGGCGAGGTCGGTGTGGGCGAGGGCGTCTCAATGGCCGGTCGCGCCCGTTCTCGTCTTCTACTCTCGCGAGGCCTGGCACCACGCTTCTGGGAGGCTTCGGAAGTGGTGTCCGGAAACGTCATCAAACCGCGCCGCCACCACGCAAGGAGACTCAAGATGGCGGCTTTCGGCTTGGCCAGAGCGGGGCTGAGGCAGGAGCTGCTGTTCTTGCTGCGAGGAGGACGAAGGCAGCCGCCGCTGTTAGCAACGGCTCTGATGGTTAGAGGAGAATTAAAGGGGGAATGGAGGAGGGAAGGCCTTGGAGGGAAGGGGACGACGGGAGGATCCTTTTTTCAGGTGCGACAGGCCAAAATTCAATAGGTATAGATCCCTCCTCTCCCTGGTCAAAATGTCTCTTGGCCTTACAAACGTGCATTTCTTGTCATTCCAATTATTAATTACAGTTCTATACCGCCCCATAGTCGAAGCTGTCTGGGTGGTTTGCAAAAATTAAAAATCGTTAAAAGTACAGTATTCAAAGCTTAAAAACCATTTTCATTTTTTTAAAAAAATCTCTGACAATATACACAGAGACTATGTCTAAAACCAACTTTGAGCAATCAACCAAACCGTAAGACAAATCCAAGATTGATTAAAACAAATCTTATTAAAGGAGATCTGGTAATGTAATAAAAAAATGACTGACCCTGTTCAGATGACACGCTAAGCCACGGTGGTTATGCATTTTGAGCTAAACATTATGGCGTAACTTGTTGTGTGAACCATTCCTAACCATGGTGGCTGTATAACCACGGTTTAATCACACTAGCCATTTGTTGCAAAAGAATTAGTGCCCTAACCATGGCTTAGCATGTTGTCTGAACAGGCCCACTGTGTGAGACAGGGTAGTGATTGCTGTCCGTGGAAGTGTTTTTTCTGCTCTCTGCTAGACTAGTAAATGGGAACACCACGATAACCTTTACAGGTGAACTTGTTTTATGTGTTTACTCTGCTGTTCCTGCAAGGAGCCCAGATTGGCATGAGTGACCCTCTTCCCTTCATCAAATTTCATCTTTGTATCAACTAAATACACCCAGTTTGGCTGTGTGTGTGTGTGCACGCGTTTGACTGGCAAGCTCAAGATCACACAGGTGGTTGAACAAGGATCGGAACCCAGGTTAGTTCCATTTAACAGAGAGGCAGCAGAGATGTCTTTATAATAATACATAAATGCTTACGATGAGATGGGATGCCTGCAGTACCAATCTCTAGAATCAATTCATGTCCCGGTATGCTAGATGAGATGCTCAAGAGTATGCCAGGCTGACTTTCTTAAACCAGCTTCTATTGCACATAGATCCAAAACTAACTTTGTTTCCCAGCCACCAACAAGCACGCAGCCCTGTCTGTGTGACTTCCTGCAAAATCTTGTAGATTGTATTAAGCCAAAAATGGGTTGAACTTGGGATCCAAGCCAGGGTTAACAAGTTCACAAAGGAATGTTTCCCATCTCTTCCTCCCTACAGACACTTGCAGCCTACCGAAACGACCCTCCTGAGCCATGTGGGATGGGGCCTCTGCGGTGCTAGGGGGAGGAGGTTCTTCATGTGAACATTCTTAAATCGCCTTAAGATTCAAGACCCATTTTGAGTTATTCTTACCCTCACCTGCCGTCTCTCCACTATTGATTCCACTTTGTTCCAGAAGTCGTTGTCCCCATTGGGGTTTTTTTGGAGGGCAGCAGTTGGGAAACTTTTCCGCTGTGAACTTACCTTAAAATGTTTTCTATTCACTTAATTTCAGTGGCTCCTATTAGCATATGGATCTCACCCATCAACTGAAGTGAGAATGGAGTTCTATTTTTATTTTAATTGATTTATCTGTGCCATAGTGGGAGAAAAATAAAGTGACAAGAATTTTGCATGAGAAAATGGTGAGTTCACTGTTATCTCTCATGTTTCAGAGCCGGGTCTCAGGAGAATCCAACTATGCAGACTTGAACTATCCAGGGATTATTGAGTCTACTGAGGAATATAAATTTGTGGAGAGGCTCATACCTCCCACTCAAGTGCCAGTACCTCCAAAACATGACAAATATCCCACTCCCTCTGGATGGAGGCCGCCACAAGGTGAAATGGGGGAGGGGTGGGAAGAGAATCTGTGTTTGGTGTCGTTGTAGGCTATTGTAACTTTAAAAGTTGGGGGGAGATGCAAGTTTTCTAGCATTTGAATGGATCCTAAAAGAGCTTATGAAAACATTATGTGTTTAAGTCTCAGAAACTAAGGGACAGTTTGGACAGGATAGTTGAACATGTGCAGTTGAGACTGAAGGAATGTGACACTTCCATTGCTGCAGCCAAGCATGTCTGGCACTGTAGTCTATCTGGGTGGGTTATAATATAAACATCTTGGAATTCAGTGCTTCTTCTGCCTGCTTCTCAGTCCATATAGTCCCCTCCCCACCAAAATCTATGCTAGAACCTCAGACCTGCAAGCTTAAACACGTTACACAAATTAAAGATGTTTGTAAAATCAGAGTAGTAGGAGGAGTGGGACTAAGTGTACCCAGATCTCTGCGGCCGAGGCATTGATGCTGTTTACTTTCGTAATATGAAGTGACACAATCTGTAGAGCCAAGCCTGTTTTGCTCATGTCTCAAATTCTCTCATACTAGATCCACCTCCTGACCTTCCATACTTTGTACGGCGCTCACGCATGCACAACATCCCAGTGTACACAGATATCACACATGGCAACAGGAAGATGACGGTCATCAGAAAGATTGAAGGTGATATCTGGGTAAGTGTCTCTTCCCCACCCTTTGTTCAAGAGGTTGCCACATTGGAAGCAAAGCTGCTGCTTCAGTCATTTTAAGATTTGTATACAGCCAAGTGAGGGCTGGACTAAGAAAATATGAAACTTAGCACGAACACTGAAAGTGCACCAGGGCATCATGCTCCCTTCCATTTTGACCTCTCCCGTTGTGCTTTAGGATGACAGAACTGGGTTGTAGATATTAGGGATGTGCATCGGATCCGATCCACAATCCAGATCCGATCCAGCCAAAATTGGAATGAAAGGAAACGATTCCGATTTCAAAAAATGGAGTTCCAATTTTTTCCGATCTGATCCCCCCCCTCCCCCCCCGATTTTAATCAGGGAAAATCGGATCTCCATTTTTTGTGTTTTCACCATAGGCTTGCATTAGGGGAAAGAAAGCTTTCCCCCAACGCAAGTCTATGGGGAAAACATGGCGGTGGGTGAGTGGGGACCTCCACCTCCCTCCCTCCCCCCACTCATGCTCCTTACCTGCTGCCTCCTCGCTGCCGCCCGCTGGTCCCTTCTACTGAGAGGTAGGCCATGAAGCCTGTTTCTCAGTAGAAGGGACCAGCGGGCGGAAGTGGATGGCCCTGGCAGGTAAGGAGTGTGAGTGGGGGGGAGGGAGTAGGGGGAGGGAGTGGGAGTTAAGTCCCCACTCCCCCTCCCCCATGTTTTCCACATAGGCCTGCATTGGGGGAAAGCTTTCTTCCCCCCAATGCAAGCCTATGGCGAAAACACCTAAAATGGTGTCAGATCTGAAAATCAGACGTCCGATTTTCAGATCGGAATCGGATCCGATCTGATCCGCAGGACCTCCGATTTTGTCTGATCCGATCCAGGGCAAAATCTGAGGTCCCAATTCCGATACAATTTTTCCTCCCATGCACACCCCTAGTAGATATAGACATCCAGTTTAATCCAGGGCAAAGGGGTGCGAATTTACAAATGGCATGGAGGTGTGAGCAGAATCTCAGTAGACAACTCCGTCCCAGTGTTGAAACAGAATTAAGTTCAAGTAAATGGGTGAGAGGCGTTTAGCAAGTACAAACTCTTTGTAAATCATGGGCTATGTATTGTTTTAGGCCAGCAATTGTGGAACTGTGATAGCTTCAACCAAAATCACAAGAGCATTTGGCTTTTTTCCTCTTCCCCCCAGGCACTTGAGAATGAAGTGAAGGAATTCCTCACTCAGCTGTCTGGAAAGACTCCACGCACCCAAGTTAACGAAGTCGCTTGCAGTATTCGCATCAAGGGCTATTTTGACCAGGAATTAAAAACGTGGCTGGTTGACAAAGGCTTTTAAATAAAAGACTTGTGGGAGGACCTCTTGTTTCTCTTCTGTGAAGATCTGCTTTGCTAACTGTTACGGTGTATTGACCAGCAGCGAGGGGGATTACAGACTTATTTCAGGCTTAGAGGTTTGGTCTTACTCATCTTTGGTGGTGGTGGGAATCAAAACTCTTACAAGGAGCAGCACATTTAGTGAGTTGGACAGGTGTGTTCTAGAAGTCTGCTGCTTTTTCTTTAACTATCACTCTACTTGGTGGGAGTTTTAGTCATCTGACATAGTTCTTTAGTAGAGAAGAGTAAATAATTCTCGTTTGCTACAGAATTGCGCCAGGGAATATCTTGGTCATGTTCTTTTAGAACCAATGTCAGACTTTCAAAAGAAGACACAGTAGAATTCTTCCTTCTCTGAGATTGACAGATTAATAATTTGGATCTGCTGATGGTAGATGGAAGTGAGGGGTTCCAGTCCCATTGCACCCTATTATTTTGGTTGCTAACATCCTGAGTTAGCTTAATAGATATATTACTCTAAAGTGGATTTTGGGATTTTTCTTACGGCCAAGATGGCTAGCTTTGCTTTTTGTGTAAGAGTACTGAATTTAACTGTGGGATCCTCCACTAGAGGAAGAGTATTTGACATCACCTGGAGATGGGTCTTTACACTGTGTGGATCAAACTACTCCCTAAAACTAAGCAATTTGGCTTCTGTTGACTTTTTAAAAATAGTGCAACATATAAAATTATCTCCGTCACTTAATATAAAAACTATCTAGTTTATCTATTTGTTTTCTACCTACCAAGGAACCTGTATTTTGCAAAGAATGGAGACAGTTCTGAGTAGCAATCAACCAGGTTTTTTTTTTCATTTCAGCAGTCCCGTGTGCAACTTGACACTTGTATCACCTGGTAGAGCCCAATTTCAATGCTTGCCTCTTCCCACCCTTCAGGTTATGCCTTTCTTATATACCCATGCTTTGTAACACCTTGCTTAATGAAAGCTTGCAGTTTTGTCATCTTAAATTAGCCTAGTAAAGTTCTAATTTATAAAGCTGCCTTGAGTCCCAGTATTGGGGAAAAGGTTGGATATAAATAAATAAAATAATAAAGGCATTATCTTAATTAGGATTTTTTTCTAATGGCCAAACTGGCTGCCATTAGTTATTCAGCGAGGGGAAAAGAGAGTGCCCGTATCAGTATCATCGCTGCCAACTGAAATAGGGCTTTCATGTCAGTGCTTAAGAGTTCAGAACTTTGGGGATTTTGGAGCTGGTTGAGTATGATAGTTTTAGATAGGCACCTCTATGAAATGAGCCACTAGGCAACAAATTACACTCTGTCTATAATAGTACTATGCATTGTACAAGTTCCTGCTTCCGTACATGGGTACTGATGTATTTCATTGTGCATGTTAGAATTGAGCACATGAGTCTCAACTTTCTAAGAACAAAATTCCTGCCCAAAGAGGGTTGCAGAAACGGTTTTAGTCCCTAAGGTTACAACACTGAGTTTGAGACCGTAGTGGCCCCTTAACCACACCTGCCCTGTAAAGTAAAATAATCAGGCACGCAAAGGTACATGAATTTCTGTGTGTTAAAAACAACGAAGACACAGCAGTATTCTTACCCATACTAAGGTTACCCCCCTCACTTCTACAATTCTCTGCGATGTTGTAATTAATTCCTGTTTATTTACACTTGCAACACATGAAATGTACAATGGGAAAAGGTTTACAAAAAAAGAGGTGCTAGTTCAGAGAACTCCGTTTAATTGAAATTAGTTTTGGTCTGAGAGTTACACTATGAGGATCCTGTAGCAGACACAGTCCATGATCACTCAAATCCTCAAAAGGACCTCAGGAGAATCGCAGTAGCCTCCCTTGAGTCATGGGCAACCTCAGCTCTGCATGGAATGAGTGATTTCAGTTCTTCCACACCTGATCCGCTAATGGCAACATGTTCCCTCAGGTCTTAAAAACTCACAAAAATCATGGCTGGTAATAGAGGGTGAGGCAGCTCAACACATCAAAAAAAAAAGAGGAAACCCAGTTTTTTTAAAAAAAAAGATGGGAGCAGTTCATTTTCTCCACAGCTGTCACAGAGAAGGCAGCTACAGGCCACAACCAGACTTCATTTTGCTTCTACTTGGAGGATCAAGCAAAAGTAGCTGCAGTTTCTGCTATGTCCCACAGGTACTGCAGTGACTCACTCCTGTCCCTCTCAGGTCTGTTGATAATACTGATTGTAGTTCCAGGCATTCTGGTACCCATAGTTGCTATAGTTCTGCAAACAGAATATAGAAGTAGTCAAGGAAAACCTCTTTCTCTGAAGGTGAAAACTGCTTTGCTACACAACTTTAAATTTTTAACCCAAACATTGCTCCCACTCCATTCCTTCAACCAGGTTTGCTGCAGTAGATACATTTTCTACATAGTTATTTTAATTTCCTTTAATATCTCATAAAAGCACCCTTATTGCTGAAAAAAAATAATGGCAATCTTTAGGATATGAAATCCCACTTGATCCAGTATTTTTGTATGTGCTAAATTACATGGATGGTTCTGTTTATCAAGAACATACATTACTAGCTTCTTATATAGTCAGAGCAGCAAGAATTATACATGCAAAAAATGGAGATCATTAATTCACTCACTACAATGAGTGAATTAATGTGAATTAATTCACAATGAGTGAATGGATGGAAAAAATGTGAGATTTTGTTCTTATCACTAAACATATTGAGCAGGTTTGCACGTAACAACAACCCTGGGTATGGCTTGTCAGAGTGAATCATGAATTATATTATGTGTGAACCCTGCATTATGGTGGGTTGTTAACCATGAATAACCTAGAGTTCACAACCCAGCAACAAATGATGGGCTCTCTTCCTGGGTTGTTTGTGGTTAACAATCACACATAACAACCCACAATTCAATAACAACCTGTACTCAACCCATTATATTCGACCAAGGCAAAAAGATAAAAGACAGTGACTGGACAATTTCATAATAAATTAGACCCCAATTGTTGCAAAAATATTCCTTGGTTCCAAAAATACAATCTGTTTTTCTATGTTCTGACTCTACTTATTATATATTACATTATTACTTTTTGTGGTGGTTTTTTTAAAATTCAATGGCATATAGTTAAAATTAGATATATTGTTTGCTATTATTTACAAAAACAATTCTGAAGTGATTAATGTTCTGCAGTTCTGAGAAGAATTATATCAGATTTCATACTAATTTGTTATTACTCTTGAAAAAAAAGAGAGGCAAAAATAGTTTTACAATAAAATAATTACAAAAAACAATGTTAATAAAGGTACTCATTTTGAGTTTGGTAATGTGCAAATATATTTAAGTTAGCCGGTTTAGAAGGCAAAGTTGTTTTTAACACCAAATGTTTATTCTAGTCAATATTGAAGGCACTTTTAGTATTATGCAAACATATTTTTAGCCAATTCAAAAGGTAAACAGTTTAAATCCACTACAGCATTTATTGTGTGGAGAGCTTTAGTTTTCATACATGACAGCAAGTTTTTCTCTGAATGCTTGTTGATGCAGGCAAGAAAGTTTTTTTTTTTTTAAAAAAACAAATGTTTATTCTAGTCCATATGGAAGGCACTTTTAGAGATGTGTGAAAATGGGCCAGACTTCTTGTACGTCTAGACAAGGCAAACCAACATCCGGTAAGAAGAAGCCTACATTATGATGATTGCTCAAAGTGGTCCAACTTTAATTCTATTGATCTGTGTTGTGCACACCATCTAGCGGGATCAAATTTAAGAATCAAGCCAACAATACACGTGTGTGTCCGTGCTGCCTGGCAAATTGTTTGTGAACTGCTTCTAGCAACTCACCTGGTACCAGTTATTGTAGTTATAAGTTCCACTCGCGCTGTTGGTTACATCTGTTGCCATCAAGGGTGTGATGCCTGTTGTTGCCACTGCAAGGTTGTTGCCGCCTCCACCAGCGGCATCCTCCAGTCGCATTCTTTTCTCGTCGGCCTCATCGGCACTGCTTGGAAGTTTAAAAAGGACAGTCAAGCCTGCATCCTGGAACAGAGTGTGCCTCTTTGGCTGCATGTATCATGCAGAGGGGTGATTTGCAGTGAGAGCCAGGCATGGAATCTATGCTTACAAACAACAAGCATAGCCTATTGCCAGAAATGTAGGCTAAGAACCAACCCTGTTAAATCCAGATCACTGAATGCCAGTTCAAAGGCTGCAGCTTTATGCTACTTTTGAAAAATAGATGCCAACGTACAATCAGAGATGTTGCTATTCTGTCAAGACCACCCACCCACATTTTTGTCAGAAAAATCCATTTCTATGGCTAGAAGATCATTTTCAACCAATGGCCCCTTGTGTATGAACTTGTCCAATAAGCAGGTTTCATTCCAAATCAAGGCATTTGAGAATTATTTGTAGAATAGCTTGGCCATATTGCTTCACCACTGAAGTCAACGTGGGCACAAGAGCATTTTTAACTTTCATAGCACTTTCAGTCATTCAAAGCACAGCACATACACGCTACCTTGTCATAATCTTTACAACAGCCCAGCAGTAAGTCAGCATTATCATCTTTACTCACTAGAGCTCAGAAGGCTATTTACAGGGTTGGCCTGTCTGTGGAGTTCATCACCCCACCCTCTCAATGACCTTAAAATGGAAAGAAACAGCCTCTTGTCTTTAAAACAGCAAACAAAGGATGCAGCGAGAAAGCAAGGCCACAAACCTTGATATACCTGCTCTGTATGTAGGCCTCTGTAAGTAGTTTGGTTCTTGCAAATGAACTGCATGATGGGATTGGAATGTTGTATGTGCCTGAAAGTGCTGTAATGCTGAAACTGTTATATCAGCAAGGAAAGGCTTAATTGGAATTTCTAACCATCAAGACCTCTTGATATAGTAGAAGACAAATAAAGTAGCTTGATAAGGAGGACTGGCTGTCCAGGTCAATCTGACATTGCCAGAAGAGTTATGGGCCATCTGTTGATAAAGTATAATGAAGAAGTTTCCTTTGATCTGTCTTTGTTTTGCTTAGAACTTTGCTAACTGCTGATTGGTTAAGATGCTACTGTGTATAAATACACCTGCTTTTCACACCGTCAAGAGAGAAGTTCTTTGTCTATGGGACTTTCTCCATACAGCTGTATTACGCTCAACAAAAAAGAGTTGCCTTACAACCGAAGTTGATTTTTACCTTTGACAGCAGACTGATGTCCCAGTCAAGAAGGGCCATTAAATCCTCCACACACACCCCAAACAGGCCTTCCGCAGGCTGGGTGGGATTTCCGTGTCTCTCTCATTACAGAGAAAGGGACTCAGCTGGCTGCTCCTCCCAGCACTGTCTGAGTCCCCATGGAGGCATCGCACAATCCCACTCAGCTACTCAGTCTAAGTCCCTCTGGGGGCACCGGCGGAGTCCCCCCACTGCCCACATCCCTGCTGTTACCTCCAGTCTTAGACAGGAGATAACAGTGGGGGCAGAGCTAGGAGAGGAAGCCCTGCCCCTAAGGAGGCTCTGGGTGCCAAGGAGGCTGGGGGTTCCACTTCCCTGCAGTAGCACATCCTACAACTCAGCTAGACTCACTTCCAAATAAACGGGCGTAGGGCTGCAGCCTTAGTGAGACAGCCTACATTGGGTGTCTCCTCCTATGCTGACAACACCCAGGTTGGGAAGGCCAGAGATTGAAAATAGGAGCGGCTGAGGAGCTGCTCACCCATTTTCCAGGAGCCTTTTCTTCATCATTTGTTGGTTCAGGAGTTTCTGATGCTCGTCGTACGATGTCAGTAAGCTGGAAACACAAAAAGGAGACTGAGCGTTGGTACAGAAAATGCTCTGGCCTGTGTCATCACAAACCAGAAAGACAGTAAAAAAAGAAGAAGTCTCAAGTTTGGCAATTGCACTGGGCTATTACCTGTTTATGCTAGACCCAAAGTCCTCAAGGAACTCCACTCTGCGCTGGGAGAAGATAATCTTGGTCTCCAAGGGGAGGCCACTGGTCAGGGCTCGGTCAAAGCTACTCATGGTGTTGCCCTCGTTTTGCCGAACGTCAGCACTGAACTCCATCTCCAAGAGATTGGCATAGAGCTTAGCGTTGTCCTGCATCCGAAGAAAACCCAGGGGAGGGGGAACGGGGGAGAAAGACAATTCAGAACAGTCAGAAACAACGCTTGGAAGAAAAGAGTCACACCACCTCCACCTTCATGTCCAATTCTGCACCGAGAAAACATGTAGTTCAAAAATAAAGCTTTGGCAAAATCTGGCCAGCAATAGATCGACCCTGGTTGTCTAGCCTTTTCCCCCACCGTTTTGGTACCAAGGGGGAAAAAGAGGCTGGGGTGAGGGGAGAAATGGGACCTGAACAGGTGCTAGGAAACTGATTACAGAACTAAAAGTCTTGTGGTACCTACACTCCTGTACGGAGAAAGAATTGTGATCAATGGGACCAAAACACCATGAAATAACAGCTGTAGGAGACCTATATTTCTGAGCCTGATTCAAGGTGCTGGTTTTAACCTATAAAGCCTTACACGGCTTGGGACCACAATACCTGACAGAACGCCTTTCCTGACATGAAACTACCCGAACACTATGTTCAACATCTAAGGCCCTCCTCCGAGTGCCTACTCCGAGGGAAGCTCAGAGGTCGGCAACAAGGGAGAGGGCCTTTTCTGTGGTGGCCCCCCAATTGTAGAACAATCTCCCCAGTGAGGCCCGCCCGGCCCCAACATTGTTATCTTTTCGGCGCCAGGTCAAGACTTTCCTCTTCTCTCAGGCATTTAGCAATATCTGATGAGCCTGGTTTTGTTTTGTTTTTAGGCTTATAGCTTTTTAAAGTTATTACAGTGGTTTTAAATGTATGTGTATATTGTGTGTATATAGTATGTTTTTGCTGTTTTGATTTTTGGATATTTTTTTAATTGTTTTAATCTTATGTAAACCGCCCAGAGAGCTTTGGCTATGGGGCAGTATACAAATGTAAATAAATCAATAAATATGCAAAACATTTGTGTGCGTGTGTGTGTATGCACACATCTTTTCTCTCTCTTCCCCTCACTGCCAACTGAAGATAACAATTTAAGCATGTAACAGGCGATGGAAGTATGCCATGATGAATCTGTTAGACTTTAAGGTACCACAAGAGCCCGTGGTTTATTGAACAGGGAGACAGTTTTGCAGAGAATACTGGAGACACCACCGTGAAAGAATAAAAAGAAAGGCCGCCACTCCATGATAGAGCACCTGCTTTGCACGTAGAAGTTCCCAGATTCCACCCTTGACCTTTCCACATGGAAATGAACTTGGCGCCAAGTGTCCCACTAGCAGAACTTGATCTTATCATAGCTACGTGGAAACACCTGGCCGAGCCCAGAAAAAAACAGACTGAGCATATACGAATGAATTTGAGGAGTACCTTTTTCAGTTGCCAATAGATTAATACGGGAGACCATCTTTTTGCTGGAAGAAATTCTGTAGACACCTCCTTCTAGTAAGGAAGGACTTGTCTGCTATACTTTTGCAAATGGCCAGATTTATACGACATAATAATAATAATAATAATAATAAAATAATAATAATTGCATAGGCAGTGGCAATGTGCTTAATCAACCTATTAAAAGAAATACATTTTAATACTATGTGTTGTTTCATTGTCCTCTATTTTATCATTAATGTTACAGCCCTGTGAAGAAGGCCTCAAAACTGTCCGAAACGAGTCAAGCTTCTTGTCAACAACGCAATTCTGCATGCTGAGAACTTGTTTCTCTCTTTTGGATGCTCATCTCCTTCTGACTCTTTGAAACCCTGGAGAAATGACTGCCAGTCAGTGATCCAGTCATCTTCAACCTTTTCAGACCTTGGACATTGGACTGCTCCCTTAGGGTTCTGACTGAAACCCAGAATGGATTCACAGCCCCTCTGACATCAGAGCCACAAGACTCCACTACAAGATCTCTCTCTCTCTCTCTCCCTCTCTCTCTCTCTCTCTCGCACGCACACACACACACACACACGCAAGTGCCAGTAATTTTTACCGGATCCTTCTCCAACGCCTCCAAGAGGATTTTCCGGGCTTTGATCAAGTTCTTCTGCACTTTCAAAACCTGACGGGCCAGCTTGACAGAATAGAACGAAGAGACGGGCATCCCTTCGTTGTCCCGGATGGCTTCCATCAGGAGTGTCTCGGCCATCTCCATGTTCCCCAGCCGGCGCTCCAGGCTCACCCGCCGCAAACGGACCATGACCAGGCCAGGCACACAGTCCTCAAATGTTTTCAAGATGCGCCGGGCTTCCTCCACCTCTCCTACGTTGGGGGGGGGGGGGGGGGGGGCGGAGACACAACATCATCAGAGGCGCGCAAGCAGCTTGTGGAGGGGTTCAGTTCATATTTTTATTCTCCAAGCTGTACCAGGAAGCCTCTGCAATTTCAGCAATGGCAAAAGGGAGCCATCCTCCTTGCAACTGAGGAGACAAGTCCACTTCACATTACTTCCCACTGTCCCAGACTCCTGTTCACTCTGGGGTGCAGAATGTCTGCCCCAAATCCAGCCTTCTGGACTCCCTGATCTGACCCGCTGGGGTTCCCCAGAAAGCCCCACCCTTCTTCTAGCCCCACACACTTTCCCCATCAATCATTCAATGGCTTTCCAGCTTTTGTGCTTGTAAGGCTTCGCTACATGCAGTAATAGCTTCAAGCTAAAACACGCTGGTGTTTTTGGCCCAGCTTTTTCTTCTTCAGTAGCTCCCCAAAGTTTCTCTAAAATGGGAATTCCTACATCCCAGGTTTGATGGGGCCGTGCATTCTGGGAAATGGGTATTGCCTCTGGTATTCCCCCATGCTCAGCTACATGAGGCACTCCAGGGAATCCTAGCACATTCCTAGTGGTGTCCGACAGAGGAATCAGTGCTGCTGGGAGTGTCTTGGCTCTGACAGCCAGAGAATGGTGAACGCAAGACGACATTATGGCTTCATCTGTCGTGACAGCGCCGTCTGTTTGGTGACTGGTCTGGAAAGTATCTACACATTCCGGGAAACTGGGTTAGCTATAAAAACAGGGACAACCTCACTTTCAACCAATAATAATAATAATAATAATAATAATAATAATAACAACAACAACAACAACAACAATAGTATATTTATTTCTTACCCACCTCTCCCTCTGGATCGAGGCGGGGAACAACATCAAATATAAAATACATAAAACTGATTAAAAGCACATAAAACTATTACATTATTAAAATACCAATAAAACTCTTAAAATTCCACTGGGTAGGCCTGCCAGAAGAGATCGGTCTTTATGGCTTTCTTAAAGTCAAAGAGACTATTAAGTTGACGAATCTCCTCCAGCAGGCCCTTCCACAGTCTGGGAGCGGCTAACCAACTACCAAAGAAGGCTATTTTGCCTTATCAGGACAAGTACACCAGTGTTAGAATTGCCTTTTCAGGAAGCATGATTTTCTGCAATGTTATCTGTTATCGTCCTATTCCGGAAGCGTTTTCTGCAACGTTATCCGTTATTGTAAAATGTTATTAAACTTGTGAGATCTATAGGAATACCTGAGGAAGACCTCATCTGGTCAAAACGGAGATACACCCCGGTTCCATAAAAATAACTGTTAACGGTTGTTATTAAAGAGATCAGACATAACTCTCAAAAGTTGATGTTACAGTTGCTTTGAAACTCTTGATGGATTGTGTACAACTGTAAACCAATTGGCACAAATGTACTTGTGAGTATTTCTGTAATGAATTTGGCAACAAATTGGCCCAATGGTATCTTGTAGGTCTCTTTCACAAGGGTTTATACTGATATTGTTATTGGGGACCTTGTACTTTTGGTTTTGGTTTTCAAAGCACACTTCAGTCCTCCTCATGGCAGACAGTTTGGAGATCAACACAAATACTGCCGTGTCAGCTTTTTGAGTTCTATAGAAATTTCTGGCTGGTGGAGAGTTCTGTGAAACCTGAAGGCCTGCCTACTTCCTACAAGCCAACTTACAGCAGATAATAATAAAAAAATTAATATAAGTAACATAGTATAAAGTGGATGCCCCAGGGCTCTGGAACTCCCTTCCCAGGGAAGCTAGACTGGCTCCCTCCTTGGTGTGCTTTCGGAGGCAGGCTAAAACTTTTCTGTTTCAGCAGGCCTTTGGGGAGTAGTTGAGACCTCTGCGGATGTGCTGCTTATAGTTTGGATTTTTAAAAATATATATTTTGTATTTAAAATGTTTTTAAATGTTCTAAATATTTTTTAATTGCACTATGTTTAATTATATGTCTAATTTTTGTATATCTCTATTTGTTTTAACTGTACATGTTTGAATTTGTAAGCCGCCTTGAGTCCCAGTATTGGGGAAAAGGCGGGATATAAATAATAATAATAACAACAACAACAACGTGCTTCTCAGGCTTGGAAGTAGGAAGTGCAGGGAAGATCACAGTCTCACCTTGTTTCTCCTCAAATGCTGCCCACAGGAGGTGGATGTTGGGCTTACGAGGGAGGTGGTAGCAGCACGCTCGCTGGAAGACGCTCCTGGCCCCTGCTATGCTGTGATTCTCAAGGTATCTTGTGTACTAGATTGGAAAAGGGACAAGAGAAACAGAGCATGATTTTAAAACCAGCTGGCAAATAACGGACATCTCCTAGAGCAGCTTGGGTGGTGCACTCAGATGGACGTGGTGTGTGCTTCACACACACCTCTTCAGAAATCCTTGCACTTTCTTAGGTGGAGAACACTCGCTAAGATGGAGAGACAGGTAAGAACAGCAGAAGAATTCGAAAGAACACTGTTGGAACTTTTGGACCACGGCAAAGTAGGTATTTATTTATATTTAAAATCCTGAAAAGGTGCAAGAGCTATGAAATCGCTCTGAATGCACAACAAATTGGGCTTAATGAAGAGGGTTTTCCCCGTGCAAGCAATTTGCTCTTGGGGCCTGAAGCGTTGCCTTTCATCTCCCGTATGCACCTCATCTCTGCTCGGTATGAGCCTCCCCACGACCAATTCTGTCTAGATTAGTTGCTGTCCTAGCAACCATTCCTCTCTTGTAAGGTGTAAGTATGGCTTATTTTCTCAAACAAGCCACCTTGAGAACCCATGGTTTGATGTTGGGTTGTCTGAATACAGCCCCCCCCCCCACCAGCTGTACTGACATGATAATCCACCCTGTGGAAAATGTGCTGCGTTCAGACAACACGCTAATCCACAGTTCAACAAACAACCCAACAAACAACCCATGGTTCAAAACAACCCACACCCAACCACTGAGTGTGGGTTAGCGTGTTGTGTGAACAGCGCCTACATTTCTTGCTTGCACTCTCCAGATGAGAACGTGCAACAGGTTGTTCACAAGTGGACTTTTAATTGCAGCCTCTGAGGCTGCCTGGAAGGCAGGGAAAGGGAGCCGTTACCCTTATTCGCTGTGGAGTCAGGGGGAGTCAGACATATACGCTTGGATGGGTGGGCGGGCAAGGAGTACGCCTTGCTGAAGGACGAGGGTACACACCTTGATCCAGAACTCCTCATACAGGGCGCAGGCGATGACGCAGCGCTCAAAGAGCACAATGGTGCACTCGTGCGGGGAGTTGGCAATCTCGAAGTCCAGGTAGTCCCGCCAGTTGCGCAGCTGTGCTCGCTCCAGCGGTTTCACGTGGAAGTAGGGCCTCTTGATCTAAACCAGAGGGAAGGGCAAGGCTACGTGAGGGGAGGGGCTCAATTGAAGGGCGGAAGAACAGAAGCTCTCGCTGCACCGGCAGGACGGGAGAGCTATTTCGTGGCACCGCAACAGACAGTCCACGAGGCACGTCAGCCCCGCAGAGGCACTCCAGTATCACTTCCTTGCCACTGCTGCTCATCGCTTCAAACACTGGGCAACATTCCTCCAGCAGGAAGCCCCCAAGGCAGGCAAAGGTCCCCACAGGCTGCCAAGTGAGTGAACACTGAGAAAACAAGGCCACAAACCTTTATATACCTGCTCTGTATGTAGGCCTCTGTAGGTAGTTTGGTTCTTGCAAATGAACTGCATGATGGGATTGGAATAATGTATGTGCCTGAATGTGCTGCAATGCTAGAACTGTAATATCAGCAAGGAAAGGCTTAATTGGAATTTCTAACTGTCAAGACCCCTTGATATAGTAGAAGACAAATAAACTAGCTTGGTAAGGAGGACTGGCTGTCCAGGTCAATCTGACATTGCCAATCTGTTGATCAGGTATAATGAAGAAGTTTCCTTTGATCTGTCTTTGTTTTGCTTTAGAACTTTGCTAACTGCTGATTGGTTAAGATGCTACTGTGTATAAATACACCTGCTTTTCATACTGTCAAGAGAGAAGTTCTTTGTCTATGGAACTTTCTCCATATAGCTGTATTACGCTCAATAAAACAGAGTCACCTTACAACCAAAGTGGACTTTTACCTTTGACGACACCAATCTCTTCGCTAACGGGAGACAGGCAAGGAGCTAGGCAGGTGACCCCTAAAATCCCTGCTTGGCACCCTTTCAGCATTTGACAGGCATGCCTGCACATATTCAAGGTGACTTCATGACCATAAGAGCTAGAAACTCAATTTTAAAACAATAAAACTACCCCCAAAAAGGCATAGAATGTCAGGATGCCAATTTTCTGCATTCCTGCTTGCATAGCTGCTTCTTTCACATGCTACGCAAGCATGTCAGAGAGTGGTGTAGTTGCCAGGCAAGACTGAGCTTCTCTTTTTAGAAGCCAACTACTACATTTCTGTCCCAACAGTGCAGAGCTTTGGCATCTGAATCACAGTTCCTTTATACAAACCCCTTCCTCGAAATTCCAGCGCTTGCTGACTTCTGCCTCATTCTGGGCGTACATCTGTTGGCGGATAGAAAGAGCCAGCTCCCGGATCTTGTCCTGGTCCAGGGGTCCCTGAAAACCAAGAGCGGTTAGCTTGGCCATGTCAAGAGAAAAAGGACACTCTCAGAGCCAATGCAAATGTTCCCTGCTAGATCAGTTCGAAAACCAAGGCCTCTACTGACAAGCTGAAGCCGGATCCACAGGCTGCATTATCAGGACTAAGAGTTCATTAAAATTTGGCAGGAAACAATGAACGCTGGCACACGAGCAACACAAGCATCAAGCAGCGTGCGTATGCTGGTAGGACCTTCCCTCTAACAAAATACTGGCGGGCCAACGTCCAACTCTTTACCTAAAAGATTCCATTTTGGCATGGCTGCTGCCGCCACCCAAGATTGTGGCCTTGATTGGCATATAGAAACTGGGAAGGCCCTGACAAAAGTGACACCCCCCACCCCAAGCATCAGATAAAGAGGAGCAGCCAGCAGCACTAATACTCACCAACATGTGGCTCCCATCTCCAGCTTCCTGCTGGACTTCTGCCTTCAGGGGCACGTCCTCCCCAGGAGGAGCCTCCTCTGCATCCATTTCAGTGGTCTTGGCTACCGTCTCGGAGACCATCTTCGACTGCAGCCACGCCAGCTCCTCCGTGGAGAACATATCTCTGGGATGGTGGCTAGCCACGTGCTCCTTGAACCTGAAGAAGGGAAGGAAAGGGCCATGATGCTATTTGGAATGTGGCAAAGCAGTCCGACAGTGCCCCTGCTTTGCATGCAAAAGGTCCCAGGTTCGATCCCCGGCTTTTCCAGGTAGGGCAAGGAAAAGAATCCTGCCTGAAACCTGGGAGAGCTGCTGCTGCATTCGATGTCGACAGTATTTGGCTAGATGGGGTCATCCCAAGAAGCTGGCTGGTGGGAGGTTCAGGACAGATCAAAGGAAGGACTTCTTCACACAGTGCAGAGTCAAACTATGGAATTCACTACCGCAAGATGTAATGATGGCCACCGATTGGGATGGCTTTAAAAGGAGGTTGGATAAATTCCTGGAGGAGAAGGCTATCCATGGCTACTAACCCTGAAGGCTATGGGGATGACCCCATAGGGATAATCTTAACCTGACCAGACTTCCTGTTCGTGAACTGAATTACATCGAGTGTGTGTACCTGAGTCTGAAGACCAGGGATAGACTAGGGATTCTGTTGGTGTACACCGGCCACCCTGCTGCCTATCAGACTCCCTGGCTGAGCTCGCGGAACTGGTCTCGGAGCTGGTGTTGGATTCACCCAGGCTTTTGGTCCTGGGCGATTTCAACATCCCATTCGAGACTGGTTTGTCAGGTGGAGCTCGGGAGTTCGTGGCATCCATGACAACCATGGGCCTATCCCAATTGGTCTCTGGACCCACACATTAAGCGGGTCATACCCTCGATGCTGTTTTCAGTTCCGAACAGACGGATCTGTGGGCGGAGGTAACGAATACCTCCGTGTTGTCATGGACAGACCATTTTCTGGTTAGGGTTAGTATCACGGCTACCACCCGCCCCTGCGGGGGTGGTGGACCTATTAAGATGGTCCGCCCTCGAAGGCTGATGGATCCTGCTGGATTCCAGAAAGCCTTGGAGGGTTTTATGGCTGGTATCGTCGACGATCCTGTAGAAGCCCTGGTTGATAGATGGAATCGAGACCTAACTAGGGCTATCGACACGATCGCCCCCAAACGTCCTCTCCGACCCGCTTCTAACAGGGCGCCCTGGTATACGGAAGACCTCAGGGAGTTGAAGCGGAAAGGACGACGACTGGAGCGCCGATGGCGGAAAACTCGACTTCTATCCGACAAGACACGGCATAGAGAACATCTTCGTTCCTATGGGGTGGCAATACGTGCAGCGAAGAAAGCTTTCTTCTCTGCGCGCATTGCGTCTGCGAATTCGCGTCCAGCGGAACTGTTCAGGGTGGTGAGGGGTCTAACCCGGGCACCTTCCCCCCTGAATCCGACTTTAGAGCCTTCGGCGGTTCGCTGCGATGCCTTTAATGATCATTTCGCAGATAAAATCTCTCGGATAAGAGCCGACTTAGATGCCGTCGTTATAGCAGAGGCTGACGATGGAGTGTCCAGTGACTCCGCGAGTAGAATTATACTGGATCGGTTTCAGTTGGTGAGTACCGAGGACGTGGACAAGCTGCTTGGACGAGTGAGGGGGACGACTTGCCCTCTCGATCCCTGTCCTTCATGGCTGGTCGTCCAGGGAGGAGATGTGGTTAGATCGCAATTACAATATATTATTAATGCATCTCTCAGGGAGGGGAGTTTTCCATCATGTTTAAAAGAAGCGATGGTACGGCCGCTTCTAAAGAAGCCCTCCCTGGATCCCCTGGACTTTAATAACTACAGACCGGTATCAAACCTTCCATTCTTGGGCAAGGTGATCGAGAGGGCGGTTGCCTTTCAACTCCAGGTAGTCTTGGATGACACTGATTTTCTAGACCCATTTCAAACTGGCTTCAGGGCGGGATACGGAGTTGAGACTGCCTTAGCGGATGATCTACGCCTGGGTATTGACAGGGGGAGTGTGTCCCTGTTGGTACTTTTGGACCTCTCAGCGGCATTCGATACCATCGACCATGGTATCCTTCTGGAACGCCTGAGGGGATTGGGAATCGGGGGCACTGTGCTTCAGTGGTTCCGGTCCTACCTCTCGGGCAGGTTCCAGATGGTGATGCTTGGGGATAGCTGCTCTGCAAAGAAGGAGCTGCTGTGTGGCGTTCCGCAAGGTGCCATCCTTTCCCCAATGCTGTTTAACATTTATATGAAACCGTTGGGAGAGATCATCCGGAGGCATGGGGCGGGGTGCTATCAGTATGCTGATGACACCCAAATATATTTCTCTATGCCTTCGACAACATCGTCAGCTAAGGATAGTGTGTCTCCTCTGAATGAATGCTTGGAGGCGGTAATGGGCTGGATGAGGAAAAACAAACTGAAGCTGAATCCAGACAAGACGGAGGTGCTTGCTGTCAAAGGCCGCAACCTGGGTTTGGAGGTGTGTCAACCGGTTCTGGATGGGGTTACACTCCCCCTGAAAGACTGTGTTCGCAGCTTGGGGGTGCTCCTGGATCCGTCGCTCCAAATGACAGCCCAGATAGATGCGACGGCCAGGAGTGCCTACTATCAGCTTCGGCTGATACGCCAGCTGCGCCCCTTCCTAGAGTTGGAAGACCTAAAGATGGTAGTGCACGCGCTGGTAACTTCGAGGCTTGACTTCTGCAATGCGCTGTACATAGGGCTACCTTTGTGCCTAGTCCGGAAACTTCAACTAGTTCAAAATATGGCAGCCAGGTTGGTCACCGGTACATCTAGGAGTGACCATATTACGCCAGCTTTAAAATCGCTCCACTGGCTGCCAATTAGTTTCCGGGCGAAGTATAAAGTGTTGGTCATTACCTTTAAAGCCCTACATGGTTTGGGTCCAGGTTACCTGCGGGATCGCCTTCTCCCGTACAATCCCCCCCGCACGCTCAGGTCCTCTGGGAAGAACTTACTGCGGTCGGCCAAGACCAGGCTGACAACTGTTACCCAGAGGACCTTCTCTTCTGCCGCTCCCAGACTGTGGAATGACCTGCCGGAGGAGACTCGTCAACTTAACAGTCTTTTAGAATTTAAGAAAGCTATAAAGACTGTTCTCTTCCGGCAGGCATATCCAGTGTAATTTTTAGACTGTTTTTAGGATGTTTTAATGCAGTTTTAATAATATTTGTCATGTTTTAATTAGTTTTATGTATTTTATCATGTTGTTGTTCCCTGCCTCGATCTAGACGGAGAGGCGGGTAAGAAATAAATCGTTATTATTATTATTATTATTATTATTATTATTATTATTATTATCCATGGCTACTAACCCTGAAGGCTATGTGCTACCTCCAATATCCGAGACAGTAAGCCTGTGTACACCAGTTGCTGGGGAACATGGGTGGGAGGGTGCTGTTGGACCATGTCCTGCTTGTTGGTTACCCATTGACAGCTGGTCGGCCACCGTGTGGACAGAGTGCTGGACTAGATGGATCCTCAGTCTGATCCAGCAGGGCTCTTCTGATGTTCTTAGATGGACCAAGGGATTGACTCAGTGTAAGGCAGTTTCCTATGTACCTGACCCGCTCAAGCTGTCCTGAAGCGACCGACCAGAACCAATGGGGGTTGGATGCTATAAAGCAGGATTTCTTTCAGATCAAGGGCAATATTGCAGTAGTGGGGTGGCCAAAGGCAAAAGGGGTGTGGCCAAAATACCAGCATATTTTATCTTACAGCTCTTACTGTCAATAACTTCGGAGAGGAAGTCCAATCTTTTAGAATGTGGAAAGCAAAGCAAAAGCCAGAAAGACCAAACAACTGGTGCTCCAAGGAAGGGGAAGGGGCTAGGGGAAGGGACGTGGCCCTGTGGGGGCACTCGGTGGGCCGGGCTCGGCCCCTGGGCCTGCTGTCTGACACCCCTGCTGTAGAGAATGGGAGATTCCTGTGCAGAGCAGCCGGCCAAATGGTTTCTCATAGTTGTTCAAAGCACTTCACATATGTTATCTCAGTAACATGTTTATAATAACTCTGTAATGAAGATGAGTTTTTATTGCAGGATGTAGCAAGGAAAGAGCAGTTAAGGAGGAGAGAGAGAGAGTAGCTTTCCTAAGGCCATGTCATGAAGTAAACGATCAATATTTCTTTACTGCACAGCAAGACACCTGCCATACAAAATATCGAAGATGTCCAAAAGAAGTCACAAGGCTATAGTCTACTGTGTAGCCCCTCAGCCTCCATTCCAATTTGTAATATTTTATTGTTTCATTTTTATTTGTAACATTTATATACTGCTGAATATAATAGAATCTCTCAGAGGTTTACCAGTGTCTTACATTTTGGGGTAGTTTATTTACTGTGATAATGTGAACCTCTCTATATATTTAGGAACACAAGATGAAATTGAAAAAAAGACAAGCCTTTATCACTGTCAACTTTACATGTGGAAGACTCATGTTTCTCTTCAACAAATGGTGCTCAGTGTGTGTGGCCACCAGGAAATAACAGACCCTGACTTACAGGGCCAATGTGAGGAAGAATATGAAGCGCACAACATGGAACATTCCTCAATTAAGATACTTTCCGATTTGTGTCAAGTCCTCCAACACAAATGCTGAGAAAGATTTAAAACAACATCTGTCGTGATGGACTGGTAGAGTTGCACAAACTGTGAAGAGCCAGTGTGGTATAGTGGAGAGAGCATTAGCCTTAGACTGCTGAGACCTGGGTTCAAATCCCTGCTCAGCTACAAAACCTTACAAATTAAGCTTTAGCCACTCATTCTCTCGCAAAGAAATACGGAAACAGTCAAAACTCCTTAGAAAAATTATGCAGGTGGCCAATTGCTACACACACACACTTACTTCTCCCAGTGGTGGCTGTAGAGCTGGGTTGGCGTGCTGAGCACTCTGTCATAAATGGCGGTGATGGCTCTTGGGTCACCCTGCTCCCTCTGCCACTCCACGTACATCTCCCAGAGTCTGTCTGAACGGAAATCCACCCCTGCGGCAGCCACAGCCGACTCAAAGGTGCTGCAAGGGACGGAGCAAATGAAAAAGGGGGTTGCATTCATTTCACAAGTAGGACATGCAACAAAGCGTTGCCATATAAACTCACACCCCTAGCAAGAGTGCCCCTAGTGTGGAGTTCCAGCCAGCCATGCCCTTCTTTGCATACTCCATTCCACCCACCCGGATTTCCCATTTTCTTTTCCAGCTGCCAGCAATTCACAGGTACTGAGCATGCCCAATCCTCAATGGGCTATTTTTGCCCCCTTCTGTTTTGTGGTTTTCAAACATTGTAGAATCATAAAATGGTAGAGTTGGAAGGGGCCTATAAAGCCATCGAGTCCAACCCACTACTCAATGCAGGAATCCACATCAAAGCATCCCTGACAGATGGCTGTCCAGCTGCATCTTGAATGCATCTAGGGTGGAAGAGCCCACCACCTCCCTAGGTAATTGGCATTTCAGCAGCTGCGGCTACATAGCCACTGGCACTATTCGAAGCAGCGATTCACCGTATAACTTTACTCTTCTCAAGGAGGGAATCTCTCAAGTGTTGCCCTGCACTGCAGGAACACAACCCTGCCTGTTATGAGTGGGAAGGGGGGCACTTTGAAGGTGGGGACGAGCACTGCCCACCCCACTTGTAACAGGTGGGCTTGTGTTCCTGCAGCCCAGGGCAGCATTTGAGAGATTCCATTCCCTTCTTCGGAAGAGAATTTCTCCCTGTTCCGTGCCGAGTCCCTGGGTGGGCATCAAGCGCTCCTGGAGCAACCAGCCTTCCTCTCAACTTCAGAGCTAGGGAGGGATCATTCCCGCAGCATTATGAGTTTCAATTCTCCCCCGCTCCAATTTGGGGGGTGGGTATGTGTGCAAAAGCTGAGGCTTCTTTGGTTACTGGGTTAGTTCGCTTACTGTGTCGCTGAGGCACTGGGAGAGGCTTGGCTCTAGAACGGCCAAACTAGCAAAGGGGTGGGCAGGGTTGTGGCAACTAACATTTTAGGCTTGGCTACCCATGGCAGCCCAAAAATGAGTATCTTCAACTTTTCAAGGAAGTTTTGCAAGCATGCTGAGTAAAATTCATGAAGCCAGAGGAAGGGTGTGTTTGGCTTTCTGGAGGGAGGGAGTGGGAGAATCCACCCTCTCCCTCCAGAAACGCCCTGCAAAACTCCTTGCCTTTTCCCCAATGGCCTCTGTGTTTCAGCTGCCATCCAAGCTCACACAACCTACCCGCAGATCTTCTGAGCAGAGTCTGGAAGATTCATATCCAAACTGGACTGCAGGAAGGAGATGTAGTGGATCCATAAGTCCATGCTGAGAGGGATAGACTGCAGACCTCGCTGGAAAACCTGTGCAACGGCAGAGAAGAGAAAGAATACATTCTGTGAACTTTTCCCCCCAGTTGTGCAGGATTAGTGTGTGTGTGTTTCTCTGCTTCCTTTCGCACTTAAGATCTTGGATCCCCTCCTTCCTCTGACACTCCAGCAGCTCCAGAAGCAGACACAAGATGTCAGGGTGGTACTCTCACTTCGGAAAGATCGCTCAAGTGAGTTTCATTTCACATTCAGAGTACATCTGCCACATTTGACGAGAAGGCATCCCTCCCCCACCGTACACCGGCTCAGGTCTGAGGTGTTTTCCCATCCTGTTGCATGACGTGGCTTGTCTCACTTGCTCAAGTTATCTTGACTGTTTGAGAGGCCCACAGTTCTCTCTGTATGGTACACAGTGGTTTGAATTGGGTGGCCGGAGCATGACACACACCCAAAAGAGCAAGAGCACACATGCAATCTTACGTCCTCTGTCTCCTTAATGAAGTCAAAGCGACGCTCCATGTCCGCATACTTCTTCCAATAGCCATAGCAGTAAGGGTACCGCATGAAGAAGCTGTCGAAGGCTTTACGAGCCGCATAGATGTGATTCTGAAAGAACAGTAAAGAGAAAAGGATTTGGTCAAGCTGGACACAGAGAAACACAGCCTGCCACTGTAAAACTGGGGACAGATTTAGACAGAAGAATAAGGTCTCATAAGTACATACATGTCCGTGTAAGAAATACGCCCTATAAACATATAGATCTGTCTTAGGGTCAATTGGACCGTTGGTGTCTTCTCTGGCTGTCAGTGGTTTTCCAAGATGTCCCAGCCTTGTTATCCAAGATCCTTTTACCTGAGGATGCTGGAAATCAACACTGGGACCTTTTACAAGCAAAGCAGGTGTATTACCTTCTGAAACATTAGTGCTATTTGGATATAGAACATGGGGAAAAGGGAGAAAACCCAACAGGTGTAACCTACATTTCCAATTAGATATAAATGTTAATCTGGTCTTGAGTTCATTGTCAAGAGCTGTTAACCTTTCCCTTCTGGCAATTTGGTTAAATATAATACCAAATCCCCATTCCCTTTTTCTTTTGCATTGGCTCTATTATGGCAAAAAGCTAAAAACTAAAAAGTACAATAAATAAACCGCCCAGAGCTTCAGCTATGGGGCGGTATATAAATGTAATAAATAAATAAACAAACAAATAAATAAATAATAGAACAATGAAAATATTAAAAGATTACAAATATTTAAAAGCCAGCTTAATAAACAAGAGCACCAGGTTAGAAACTAAATGCCTGCTGGAAGAGGAAGGTCTTAGCCTGGTGTCTAAGTGTATATAGTGATGACACCAGGCAGGTCTCCTTGAGAAGGATGTTCCAGAGATGGGAGCCATTACAAAAAAGGCTCTTTCCCTGGTAGCGATAAATCACACCATTGCTAATGGTGGCACCCTTAACAGAGCCACCACAGAACAGCCACGGAACATGTCATGGTAGGCCGGGGTTCCATGGAAGCACACACAAGCATGCTGCTTATAAACAAAAAGCTAGGCCTCTCAAAAACGCTGGCTTATCATCATGTATCAAAACTGGGGCAGTTTTAGAGCATATGGTGCAACAAAATGGAGGTGCCCTGGGGCTGGATTCTATACTTTGGCATCCAAGTAACCTCGGTTCCCTCAAAGCAAGAGGACAATCTCTCAGCCTACCTCTTGCTCCACATACTGCAGCAGCTCAGTCCACGCAGTAAAGTCGAGAGGGTTCTCCTGAGCCGCCCTCCAGTATCGCTCAAACTCCAGAGGGTACGTGATGGAGAGATCCTCCATGGGCATGTTGGGCGCAACGTGAGTCACCACGTCAGGGGCAGGGGGCTGCAGGACCTCCCCCTTAGCAGGCTCAGGTCGCAAGGCTGAAGCATTGGCATCTAGGCTGACTCCATTGCACCCTTGTGCTGGCGTTGCCTCATCTGGCTTTGGAGCACCATTGCTGGCTGGCTTAGGCAGCACCTCTTGGTCAGGGCCTAAAGATTTCAGGAGCAAATAAGGAAATGAGAAGTCTTCAGTTCCCTCTAGAAGATAGTGTTGGCAACCATCAGATATTAACGCTAAGGACTGTCTGTGCTGTTCTGCAGATGGGGCATGGGAAGGATGTGGAATGCCCCAATGACAAAATTCGCATATCCTAGCTTTCTTGCTCTCTCTGCTTCACACTCAGATTCTCTTTCCCAACCTAATATTTTTGCGGCTCAGCATATGCATAGCCCAAACTTGACCAGAAAAGTTATTCTCTAACAGGCACTCAGTTCCCCCTCTCAAGGAAGACCTCCCTCAAGCTTCTATACAGGCATTTGCCCAGTCCCCTGTACTAACAAAGAATTGTCTCCAAGAGAGGAGAAAACTCACGGCTCAGCCTCTGTTTGCACAAAGCCCCAGGTTCAACCCCTGACATCTCCAGCATATAAAAGGATGTCAGGAAGCAGGGCTGGGAGAAACCTCTGCCCAAGATCCTGAAGAGTCATTACCTCTCAGAGCAGACAATACTAAGCTAGAAAGGCCAATTCAGCATAAGGCATTTTCATATGTTAATATAGGGAAGCTTTTGGAAAGTGGAAGAGAAGAATTCATTTTTCTCTTCCTGTATGTTACATGTGGACAGTTAGATCAGTTTGTTGTTGTTGTACAAAATGGTTTCTGGGTTTATTTACATGACTCCCCCTCATTCAAGTGGAAGATTCCCACTTTTGCATCAGCTAAAGCTGTAGCACCAGATTCTCTTAACCACAAGAAATTGCCAAAAGGTTAATCAACAGGCACGCAACAGATCGAATCAACTGGACAACTTGTTAAAAGGGAGATGGTTAATCTAATAAACATTTGTCAAATGAATTTACACAAAGTCATCTACACTACCACACCTTATGTCGGTAAGCTTCTAGTTACCACATCTTCTATTTATATTTGAATCCTGAAGGAAGATTCTATTTTCTTCTATTCTGCATTTTATACTGCACAGGCTGATAGGGTGGGCGATCCCTGTTGAACAACATGGTTAGCTCTCCTGGATCAAAACAAAACCACATTTCATCCAGCATTCTGTTTCCAATAACATGCAACCGGGTGCCTCTGGGAAACCTATGAGCAGGGCATGAAAACAATGTCTGTAGCTGTCCTACCTTGGCATGGATGTGCCATTCTCAACTCTCAAGGTCAATAGTGGCCGATAGACCTCTCCATCATTAATGTATCTCTAGCATTACACACCAACCTGGTAGCCACAAGCACGTGAGCGCAGGGAATTCCATGCAGGTGAGTGAGTGGAAGGGATATGGAGCACTCCATTCCACCACCACCCGGCAGAGAAACCAGGCAAGCTGCTTCCCTCTAAATCCAAGGAAGCTGTTCTAGTTCTAAATCAAGGTCTGGTGTCAGTTTATAAAGAAGTCAATCTGTAAGCACCTTGAGAACAATGCAGTGATTACTAGAATCCAGCATGGATTTGTCAAGAACAAATCCTGCCAGACTAATCTGATCTCATTCTTTGATTGGGTAACCTCCCTTGTGGACTATGGGAATGTTGTGGACATAATATATCTTGACTTCAGCAAAGCTTTTGACAAAGTATCCCATGACATTCTGATCAGCAAACTAGCTAAAAGTGGGCTAGATAGAACAACTATTAGGTTGTTCCATCCCAGAGTGCAGGACACAGAATAATGGGCTCAAGTTATAGAATGCTAATTCCGGCTGGACATCAGGAAAAACTTCCTGACTGTTAGAGCAGTACGATAATAGAACCCATTACCTAGGGAGGTCATGGGCTCTCCCACACTAGAGGCCTTCAAGAGGCAGCTGGACAGGTATGCTTTAAGGTGAATTACTGCATTGAACAGGGGGTTGGCCTTAGAGGTCCCTTTCAACTCTATTCCATGATTCTATGGCACGAGTGAGGGTGAACAAATCGAATAGTAATCCAGACAAGACAGAGATACTCCTAGTTAGTCAAAAGGAAGATTAGGGGATGTTCTTATAATGCATTAAATTGTATTACATTAATTTAATGGATCGTGTAATAGCCAGGTATAGAAGCATGATCAATACAGAACTTCTACGTTGGGAAACAGTCTATCTCTGAGCACGAACTAATTGGGATCAAACAGCAGGGGGAGGCTGATGGACTGATGCCATTCGTGAGGTTCACAGAGGCCTCTTCCTCTGGAAACCAGATCCTAGGTTTACAGTGCAATCCTATGCATGACCAGTAGAGGAAGCAACAGCCCTTCCACTGTATCCATGACCTGCTGAACTTTTCAACTAAAAATCTAGTGCCTGAACTTGCATTTTTATTTATTTATTTATTTTATTTATTACATTTGTATACCGCCCCATAGCCGAAGCTCTCTGGGCGGTTTACATAGGATTAAAAACAATTAAAAACAATATACAAAAATTAAAACAGCAAAAACATACAACATACACACAATCTGTACATTTAAAAACCACTTCAACACTTCAAAAAAACTACAAAAACAAAACAAAACCCCTTGCTCCTGCTCAACCTCTTTACCTTTTGCGTCAAGTTTTTAAATTTAAAGCTTGTGCGTTGGAGAGTATCTTAAGAAATATCGTAAGTGGCCTTGGGAGCCTTTTTAACAAAAGGCGAGCTAAAAGTGCTATAAATAAATGCCTATTCAGACGCAAGCCCCCTTGAGTTCAATAGGGCTGACTTCCAGATAAGCGTGCATAGGATTGCAGCCTTGGGTTGCAATTCCGATGCACATTTCCCTGAAAGCAGGCCCCACTGAGCGCGGCAGGACTTTGCCTCCAAGTATAGGACCAGGCAACTCTGAGACTCACTGGGGGAGGGGGTGTTCCAAGCACTACATCCCAATATAAATCTGTAGGGGCAGCCTAGCCACTGCACAGCTCTGCACCATGACTGATGAGGATAGAGTTTCCACGCTCAGGAGCAGTGCACCTGCGCAAAGACCAGGCACCAGGAGTAAAGGACAAGGGGATGGTTGCCTCATGCTTTTTCACGCTATGCTGATCTGCTTTTCATGGGGCACCCTGACTGTCTATTGTTGGAAACTGGGCACTGGGCTAGACAGACACACGCACACACCCTTTTCTCCCATAGAATACCTTGACTTTCCATTGTTAGAAACGGACACTAGGCTAGATAGAAACACCCTTCCCCCCCCCCCCCCCAGGGTACATCTTGACTGTCCATCGTTGGAAACTGAACACTGGGCTAGGCAGAACCACCCCCTTTTCCACATATGGGACACACATGGCGTTACTTTGGTTCATTAGCTAGGTCAATTTACTCAACACCTTGACTGTCCATCGTTGGAAACTGAACACTGGGCTAGGCAGAACCACCTCCTTTTCCCCATATGGGCCACCTTGACTGTCCGTCGTTGGAAACTGAACACTGGGCTCGACAGAACCACCTCCTTTTCCCCATATGGGACACACATGGCGTTACTTTGGTTCATTATTTAGGTCAATTTACTCAACATCTTGACTGTTTATCATTGGAAACTGAACACTGTGCTAGGCAGAACCACCCCCTTCCCCCCCCCCCATGGGAATCCTTGACTCTCCGACGTTGGAAACTGAACACTGGGCTACGCAGACACCCCCTTTTGTTTTGGGGAGGGGGGCGGTGGCGGCTCCAGCCAGCCAGCCCTCCTCTGCGGACCCACGAGGACTCCAGACGCTCGGCGCCCCCAAAGCCAGCCCTGCCAGGCCAATTCCGAAGCAGGCGTGACCCACGGACGCCTTGACTCCCCCCGCCCCCCTCTCTCACCGGCCGCCTCGGACCCCGGGAGCCCCTCGCCGCCTGCTGCTCCGCCGCGGCCGGGGCTGGCCGGCGCCTCGGGTCCTTCAGCCGCCATTTTGAGCGCGGGCGCTGAACGGGACGGGGCTTTTTTCCTCTCTGAGGGCCGCCGCCGTCGTCGTTCCCGCTAGGCCGCACTGCGCCTGCGCAGTCTCGGGACCCGGATGAGACGGGCAACATGGCGGCGGTAGGCATTGGCCAGCCGTCTGAGGAGAAAAATGCAACCACCATAGAGATGGGGGAAAGAGAGGCAGGCGCTCTAGGGGGGAAGAGACAGACGGGAGTCATGTCCCATAGACTTACAATTATGAGAGATTCACCCAAAGGGTCTTTTTCCGGGAACATTTGGGCGCTTCCCCCCCCCTCCCCCCAAAGAGCTTCTCAGAGAAAAGAAATAAAAAATCCATGTTTTTTTTTTAATGCTTTTGCGTTTAATTATTTTTAATTTTTATCTTGCTTTTATATTATATCGTATCTTAATGTGAACCGCTTAGGGATTTTAATATATGAACTATATTATATATTATTATTAATTATATTATTAATTATAAATTCATACATAAATGTTAGTGCAGGTGTGATTGGGCTGAAGCATTTCCCACTCCTCCAGAAAAACAAAGCGAGAGAGAGGGGAAAAAAGTATCTTTGTTCTTTGCAAAGTAGCCTTTGCTTTGTGTAAAAAAAAATTACTTATTTAAAAATTCAACCTACCTATATGCAAGTTAATGGAACATGAGGCTTCTTCTTACAACCGAGCTCTAGATTTTATCTGGAAGGAGATTTTTTTTTTAATGAATATATTAACTACCTACTGCTAGCCTATTATTTTAACAGTGGCCTACAGTGCAGGACAAGCATAAGCCATCCAGGGCCATCACCGAGAGTAGACCGACTTGCTTCATCCACCCTCTGAGAATGCTAGATTTCAACCTGGGGCCTTAGCATACCATTGAGCTATGCTCTCCACACAGGACTCCCAATGTAGGTTGTAATTTTGTTTCATTAAGCTGCCTTTAAAGGTAAAACCCTCTCAACATGGCATACATGATTTAAAAAAAAGAACATACAGAAGTATCCAAATAAGCAAGAAATATACAACAAAATACCATAAAAACAGATCACACCACTAAAATCTGCAGCCCACAGATGATGGGGAGGCCAGCGAAAACTGCTTTCCTGAAGACATGCAAAGAACCCCTGATGGAAGCGGATTCTAGAGGCGCAGTCCACCACTGAAAAAGTCCTCTTCCCACACCAGTCTAATAGCCTTAGGTAGCAGGCAGAAGTGCTAATGGCCTCTGTTGATGGCGTTAGGGTGTGAACAGCCTGGTAGGGTAGAAATAACTTGTGTCCAAACCACTTGAGGTTGTGAAGGTGAAAACCAGCATTTTAAATTTGGCTCAGGAATGCACTGAAGGTGGTGCTGAACAACTAGAATTCTTCATTGTGGAGACTCCGTTGTGGCACTAGCATGAACTGGACTTGATAATGGGCTGGATGAGGGCCAATAAGCAGAGACTCTATCCAGACAAGACAGAGGTTCTATTAGGAGGTGTTTCTGCTGTCCAGTTAAGTGGTATTCAACTTGATCTCATAGAATCATAGAATCCTCTAAGGCCACCGAGTCCAACCCCCTGCTCAATGCAGGAATCCAACTTTAAAGCATCCCTGACAGATGCCTGTCCAGCTGTCTCTTCAAGGCCTCTAGTGTGGGAGAGGCCACCACCTCCCTAGGTCACGGGTTCCATTGCCGTACTGCTCTAACAGTCAGGATGTTTTTCCTGATGTCCAGCCGGAATCTGGCTTCCTGTCACTTGAGCCCATGCTTCCACATCCTACACTCTGGGAGGATCGAGAAGAGATCCTGGCCCTCCTCTGTGCCAGGTCCTAAGTTCCCCCTGCCCACAAATGGTGGTTCCCTCCCAAGATGCTGCCATTCTGGCTCTCTAAGGATTTGCACGCAAATATTACATTCCCCGTGACCAGCAAGGAAAAAGCCAGGGAAGCAAACTATAGGAGGATGAAAAGATGAAAAGACACAGGAGGGACACAAAGGATGAGGCGGCCTGGCTACGGAACAGGAAAGCTTTAATCAAGAAGGATTGTAGGCATCGAGCCCATGTCTCCCAGCTGCTACAGTCCAGGAGGTAGGCGGGGGAGTATTTAAATTCATAGGATGGCCGCTGGGATGGAGGGGAAGACACTCTAAATAACGGGTGCTTCAGCTGACAAGACCTGGAGGGGAAGAAAAAGGAAAATCTTGAACCTGCTGTCCATTGTAGTAAAATCCCCTCCCTCCTCAAACACACACAAAAAGACACAATTGCTGCACGTCAATAGCATTCTCATTGAACCTCACAATTGTTCACCTTTTAGCATATCCTCCCCCCCAAAGCCATCTGGATAAGAAAGACTACGAGCCAGCCTTAAGAACATCAGAACATCAGAAAAGCACACCGAGGGTCCATTTAGTCCAGCACTATGTTCACACAGAGGCCAATCAGCTGTCAACCAGGGACCCACAAGCAGGACATGGTGCAACAGCACCCTCCCGCCCATGTTCCCCAGCAACTGGTGCACACAGGCTTACTGCCTCGGATACTGGAGGTAGCACAGAGTCATCAGGGCTAGTAGCCATGGATAACCTTCTCCCCCAGGAATTTGTCCAACCCCTCTTTAAAGCCATCCAAATTGGTGGCCATCACTACATCCTGTGGCAGTGCCTTCCGTAATTTAACTATGTGCTTTCATTTGTCCTGAACCTCCAACCAATCAGCTTAATGGGTTGATCTTTTTGGATTCTAATATTATGGGAGAGGGAGAAAAATGTCTCCCTATCCACATTCTCCACACCAGGCATGATTTGTCCACCTCTATCATGTCTCCCCTCAGCCTTCTTTTCTCCAAGCTAAACAATCCCAGCTGTTGTAACCTTCCCCCATAGGGGAGATGCTCCAGCCCTTGATCATTTTAGTTGCCCTTTTCTGCACTTTTTTTTCCAGCTCCACAATACCTTTTTTTAGGTGCGGTGACCAAAACTGTACGCAGTATTCCAAGTGAGGTCGCACCATCGATTTGTAGAAAGGCAGCATGGTACTGGCAGTTTTATTCTCAATTCCTTCCCTGTCCTCCAGATATTTTTGGACTTCAACTTCCAGCAGCCCTAGCCAGCATGCCCAAGGGTCACGAGGGCTGGCAGCTGCAGTCCAAAACATCTGGGGCAGGTTAGTATATACACAATAACTCTCTGGCTGGATGAGGAATCCATCTAGACCAGCTTTCTGCTTCCAATGGGACAGCCAGATGCCCCTTGAAAGGTTGCAAGCAGGCCAGGCAGAAAATGGCCTCCCCCTTTTGCTTTTCCCTTTCATGTGGCATTCACAAAGGTGAACTGACTGGGAACCTGGAAGTTCTGTTTACCTATCACAGCAAAGACCTCTTGAGAAACCTCTCCTCCTCCGTGGATTGGTACCAGCCATTTCAAAGTCTGTTTAAGTGAGCGGCCACTACCCTGAAGAGCAGTTTCCTAATTAGATTATTACAGGGGTGGCTAGCTGTCAGTTTGGGGAATCCACTGCTAAATCTCTGGGCAACTTGCACTACATTGGTAAGGATTTCCAACACCCAATAGTTTAAGAAGAGCATGTAAAAGGGAAAGCTTCACAGCAGGACTTATGCTGATGATGTCTCTCTTAGCCTCAGTGTTCCTCACCTGTAAAATGGGACTATTCATTGGCTGCCTTTGATGCTCATCTTTATGCTGGCTTGCTAGCCAATTTTGGAATTTTGCATTAGATCACCAATCTGAAGTTGGCCGAGATATATACTTGTAAGCCAGCTTGCAAAATATAAATACGCAAGGTGTTTGGCTCTGCTCCTAGAGCCACTGTTTTGCATCTGACTCCAGTTGGTGGGTCTCCAGGTTCGAGTAAAAAGAATGAAGGACGTTCCACAAGCTCACCTTTGTCTATTGGGAGTGAAATCTTTAAAATGTTGTACTTAGAAGAAATCTAAGAGGGAGTCTGTATTGCATTGAGAGAGAAGTTCAAAATGGGAGCTTTGTGTTGAACTATGTATATGAAATCATAATGGAGCTTTGTGTAGAAACTGTGTATATGTGAAAAAAAACAGGTACGATCAGTAACTTGTTATCAGGAAGTTACAGAACACAGACATCTAATCCTGAAGGCTGAGTTCATGATGTATTCAGCCAGTTCACACGGGAAAGCAACATACGCATTGAGATTATTTTTCAACAAATAGATGACTTTGCTCATTTTCCTAATATGGTAATAAGTCCTGTTTTACTGGTTCCTCCTATCAATTAAAAGCTAAAGGTCTTGTAATGGCCAGCACCTTATTTCTCAGGAAGTGATGGTCCGTACATAGAAGGGAATAAAATAAACTCTGTGTGAACCAGAGAGTTATGTTTGATTCCTCAACCTCAATCTTACCAGCCTGTTGGCTTCCTTTTCTCTGACCTTGAGAGCTCAGTGTGCTTATCGCTCAAAACCCCTCTTCCTCCCAATACACCTTTTAATTGAATTTTCTCTCTCATTTGCTTGGATTCTCATGATAAACAGTCCCACACAAGCACAGTTCACAGCATGGATCCCACCCCCGTTGGCAAAGCTAAGAGGAGAAGAAACTTACCAAGATAGTCGTCCATGAGCGACCCAATAGCAAACTGCAAAGCAGGGAGAAGAAGGTTGAAAAGTTAAGAACCATTTTAACATGAGATGTTTTGCAATAGTTGGGACCTTTAGCCTACGAGGAGCATGGACTGAAAGTAAAAGACAGGGCGAGGATGCCAGGGAAGGGGAAGAGAAACCATTATCCTCAAAGCAGCCCAAAGAGGTACAACTTCTGGGCCTGATTCAAAGTGCTAGTATCAACATTTAAAGCCCTATGCAGGTTTAGGGTCAGGTTATCTGAAGGATCATCTCCTCTCATATGTACCTGCCTGAATCCTAACATCATATTCAGGGGTCCTTCTCCGTGAGCCCCTACCAAAGGAAGTGAGGCAGGTGGCTACTAGGAGGAGGGCCTTCTCTGCTGTGGCACCCCAGCTGTGGAATGGGCTTCCTAGAGAGGTTTGCCTGGCACCTACGTTATACTCTTTCCAACGCCCTTTTATATTCCCAGTATTTTAGCAATTTACTATCCAGTCTTTTAAGTCTGCTATTTTAAATCTGCATTTTAAACCTCTGCATTGCTGCTTGACTTTATTCGGGTTGTACTTTTTCTATTGTGGTTTTCTATTGTGGTTTAAAGCTTTCATATGATATTTTATGCTATACTTATGGTTTTAACTGTTGTGAACTGTCCAGAGAGCTTTGGCTATGGTGGTATAGAAATGAAATGAAATGAAATGAAAGAAAGTCCTCCTCAGAGATAAGAACATCAGAAGAGCCCTGCTGGATCAGACCAAGGGTCCATCTAGTACCACACTCTGTTCACACAGTGGCCAAACAGCTGTGAACCAAGAACCCACAAGCAGGATACGGTACAATAGCACCCTCCCACCCATGTTCCCCAGCAACTGGTGTACATAGGTTTACTGTCTTGGATACTGGAGGTAGCACAGAGCCATAAGGGCTAGTAGTCATTGAAAAAGCCTTCTCCAGGAATTTATCCAACCCCCTTTTAAAGCCATCCAAATTGGTGGCCATCACTACATCTTGTGGAAATGAATTCCATAGTTTTACTACACGCTGTGTGAAGAAAACCTTCTTTTTATCTGTCCTGAACCTCCCACCAACCAGCTTCATGGGATGACCCCATTGGGTTCTAGTATTAAAGGAGAAGGGAAAATGCTGGGGACAGAACCCTGGAAACGTCTGCATGCAAAGCGTGTGCTTGACCACTGGTCTATCGTCCAACCCCCAAGGAACGGGTGAAGCAGCCTTGTGCCAGGTGAGGCTGGGAGCCATTTTGACCGGCACTGTCCACTCCAAGAGTGGGTAACTGGTGGCCTTCAGATGTATTGGCCTACAATTCCCATCAGCCCTAGCGAGCATAGCCGATGGTGAGGGATTATGGGAGTTGTAGGCCAAAACATCTGGGCAGACACCAGTTGTTCCCAGACTCCTCTATATATTAGAACAGCTGGGGGTATAAGAAAGTGAGCCCCCCGCCCCACACCCAAGTCTCTCCACACATCCACTCACAATATCGTTCTTGTCCACTCGTGTCCCCACAATCTTCAGCCTGATCTCATCGTCCTGCTGGATGACAATATCCTGTCGGGAGAAAGGCGTGCAACAGTGTTGAGTGGGAGAGTTAATGGAATTCCTTCTATCCCCCGATGTTCAGGCAGGGAGTGCTGCTCCAAAATGGCACCCGCCACCAAAACACAGGAAGGAGGTATTAGAAGGCCTGGGGAACGTCAAGGTTTGGCAGAAATACAAAATCTTTAGGGGGAAAAACCCATCAAGGGGGAAACCCCAACACTGCCCAATGAAAAGTGAACAGCAGTGGCTGAGGGGACTAGTAAACAGGAGCAGGGTGTGTTGGATGTGGTGGGCGGTCAGGTGTGCCCAAAGCCGTATGAAGAAAGTAAAACAGCGATCAACAGCATAAGTACACCGATTTGCTAGAGCAGTTGGCAATTTGTATGATTTGAAAGTTGGTTCTCAGAACAGTATATTTGCATACGATGAAGATCAGTGCTTTTTGCTACTGAACTACGCACAGTACTTGTTCTTCACAGGGTGTCCCTTCTAGCTGATAAGGGATGCTTCTTTCTCTACTGTGAGAAATGTACGTTGCTGCCAAGAGAGAACGCGTGCACACACGGCCACCTTTCTCCTTCTGGATGAAGGGAGGAATGTGGTTTTTTTGACAGTGACCCTGTTCAGACGACATGCTAAGCCACAGTGGTTAAGCATTTTGAGCTAAACATTGTAGCTTAGTATGTCATGTGAACCATTCCTAACCCTGGTGGCTACATAACCACAGTTTAAACACGCTCACTAACCATTTGCTGCAAAAGGGTTAGTGGCCTAACTGTAGCTTAGCGTGTTGTCTGAACAGGCCCAGTCTGAACAAAATGATGAGACCAGCCCTATGAAATCCTGAGCAGATTGGGCTGCGACCCGCTCTCGCCTGAGAAGGGGAAGGCATGCCCCTTGCTCAGGTAATCAGCCCCGGTGATGTCCATTTCACCCCCATCCACCCTGGAACCAGAGTGACTAAACTGAAAGTTATGGATGTGTAAGCTTTTCCTTGCTTTTAGTCTCTCTGCATCCATTTTCCACCAACAAACTCTGTCATTCTTGCACACGAGCGGACTTGAGTCATATTGCTATCTTCAAACCTGGGTGGCGTGGGTCCCGGCTAGAGCAGACCCCTAAGTTTGAGACAGAGGGGATGGAATGGAGTGGCTATAATCCTCGGCCGGATGCTCTCAACATGTTGCTACCCACTTGTGACCTGCTCAGCTACACTCAATGAAGACAAATAATTCCATCACATGGCCTCGTCACTGTAAACACATTGGCGGGCAACAAGGATGATCAGGGTTCTAGAAACAAAGCCCTATGAAAGAACTGGGCATGTTGAGCCTGGAGAAGAGAAGATTGAGGGGAGACCTGAGAGCACTCTTCAAGTCCTTGAACGGTTGTCACAAAGAGGAGGGCCAGGACCTCTTCTTGATCATCCCAGAGTGCAGGATGTGGAATAATGGGCTCAAGTTACAGGAAGCCAGATTCCGGCTGGACATCAGGAAAAATTTCCTGACTGTTAGAGCAGTATGACAATGGAACCCATAACAGGGAGGTCGTGGGCTCTCCCATATTAGAGGCCTTCAAGAAGCAGCTGGACAGCCATCTGTCAGGGATGCTTTAAGGTGGATTCCTGCATTGAGCAGGGGGCTGGACTCGATGGCCTTATAGGCCCCTTCCAGCTCAACTATTCTATGATTCTATGAATGGCACGCACGCCGCTCCCTTCCCACGCGCTCTTGCACCGGGAGTCAGGGGAAGACTCACCTCATCGACAGTCTTGTAGCAGGGTGGATTGGAGTTGGGGTCAAATTCCATTTCGGAGGGAATCGACTGCAAAGAGAATGAGACGCAAACATGAGCGGCGGGAGAAAGCCCAGAGCTCTGCGGGAGAGCATCTCGCATTGCACACAAAAGGTTGACTGAACCAATTCTTCTCTTCTTTTATACTTCCCTTCTTCATCCCTGCCTCAGCTTCCCTCTCCTTCCTCTGCAATTTCCCACATCTCAGATTGTACATTGTGATCCAGGGGCTGGAGCATCTCCCCCATGAGGGAAGGTTACAAAAGCTGGAACTTTAGATTGGAGAAAAGGAGACCAAGGGGAGACCTGATAGCGGCACACAGAATGATGCCTGGTATGGAGGAAGTGGACAGGGAGACATTTTTCTCCTTCTCCTATACTAGAACCCAGTGGGGTCAATCCCATGAAGATGGTTGGTGGGAGATTCAGGACAGATGAAAGTAAGGAGCTCTTCAGCAGAGCATAGTTAAACTATGGAATTCGCTACCACGGGATATAGCGATGGCCACCAATTTGGATGGCTTTAAAAGGGGATTGGATAAATTCCTGAAGGCTATTTCAATGGCTACTAGTCCTGATGGCTAAGTGCAACCTCCAGTATCAGAGGCAGTAAGCCTAGGTATACACCATTTGTTCGGGAAGATGGGCGGGACAATGTTGTTGCACCCATGTGCTGCTTGTGGGTCCCTAGCTGACAGCTGGTCGGCCACTGTGTGAACAGAGTGCTGGACTAGATGGGCCCTCGGACTGATCCAGCACGGCTCTTCTTATGTTCTTAAGCTCTTCTAGACAGAGAATACTGTAATGTAAAGAAGGACAGAAAGGAGATGTTTTGGACGTCAACTCCCAGAAGCTGCTGACAGTGTGACCATCAGTCAGGAATGCTGGAGATCTATTTTCTGTCCACCCCTCCTGGAAGGCATTTTGTGCACTAAAAGAACTATATAAATAAACAAATTGATTAAAGGTGCCCAGCTGTTTCTGGTGAAAGAAAAGAACAAACTTTAAAGGTAGGCATCACTGAGGAGGAACTGAGGGAAGATGCCAACGCAGGGATCATGGCTTTTAGTAACCCCCTCCGCAGTTCTAAGTGAGGACCAAACTCCCGGAAGGACCTACAACAGCTGCCCACCCTGGGCTCTCCCTTAGAAACAATTATGGTGAGGAATGGTTGTCAAAAGTCTGGGAGCCACTATTTTAATTTCCCAGAATGCCCCAGAGTAATGCTAAATCAGGGGCATTGTGGGAAATAAAAACGGTAGCTCCCAGACAGTTCGGAAAATGGCTGCCACCACCGTCGAGACCCACTGATATTGGGGGGGGGGGGGTGTCAATGGAGGGCATTTTTCCCAGGACCCCTCAGACTTGGAACTGGCCTTGGGTGTGACACATTCTCCCCAGCCGCAAGCCACTGACCCCAGCACTTACGTGTCGCGAAATGAAGCAAGACATGGGTCCGATTTCAGTGAAGAGTCCAACCTGGATGGAGGTGGGGGAAGAGAGGAAAGGCATCATTAGCAGGAGACCCATTCCTGGAAATCTCTGGGCCTTTGTCCCCCACACCCCCAACCCCAAAGCATTATCCACTGAGCAAGTTAGAACCAAAGAACGGTCAACGTTGCTATTTTGGGAGGGGAAACCTAGGCGTTAAATCTGGCCTAGAGAAAAGAGGGGCTTCCCAGACCGGTCTATTTATTTGTTTGCTTGTTCATTACATTTATATCCCACTTTTCTTAAAAGGAGACCAAAGCGGCTTACTTGACATGCCTCCTTTCCTCTCCCTTTTTATCCTCACAACAACCCTGTGAGGTAGGACAGGCAGAGAGACAAGGACTGGCCCCAAATCACAGACTGAGCTGCACGACTCAGCGGGACTAGAAGCCGGATCTTCCAACTGCCAATCCGGCACTCTAACCCCTACACCACACTGGCTCGCCACAACAGTGCTGAGGATGATGGGAATTGTAGTTCAGCACCCCAGAAAGGGCATTGGGGAAGGCCGGAAAAGAGGAGGCACCTTTTCCACTCCACAGATAATAGAAACGGCTGCCCCAAGAGTGTAAAGATGCTTTTGGCCAGAGATGCTGGAGGCTGGGGATTTTGTTTGGTTGATAATATTTATGCTCTGCCTCCTGCTCACGGGGAGTGACAATTCATGAAATGCTTGCAGGGAACCTGTTGGCAACAGGGCACTAAGCTGGAGGGGACCCCAGTGGGTTTGATCCAGGAGGCTCCTCTTGACCATAAAGCGATGCAGAATTTACTGGAAGTAGGCTCCACAATGAACTAAGTGGAACTTACTTCTGGGTAAATACACATCGAGCATCAGGCTTGCAAATGGATCAACCAGAATGTACATCCTGGCTAATTAGACTCCCCCTTCAGAAAGGCAGAACAAAAGCCTTAGTTTAGCCTTCCTAACAGCAGGAGTAACAACAAAAGGACGCATCTAAGATGCATAACAAATCTGGATGAAGCCATTTCACAAACAACTCTTGCACACACACACACACACACACACACACAAGAACATAAGAAGTGCCATGCTGGATCAGACCAAGGCTCCATCTAGTCCAGCACTCTGTTCACAGAGTGGCCAGGCAGCTGTCAACCCACAAGCAAGACATGAGTGCAACAGCGCCTTCCCACCCATGTTCCCCAGCAGCTGGTGCACACAGGCTTACTGCCTCTGAGACTGGAGGTAGCACATCGCCATCAGGGCTAGTAACCATTGGAATAGCCTTCTCCTCAAGGAATTTATCCAACCCCTTTTTAAAGCCATCCAAATTGGTGGCCATCACTACATCGTGTGGTAGCGAATTCCATAGTTCAACTCTGCACTGTGTGAAGAAGTCCTTCCTTTTATTTGTCCTGAATCTCCCACCCATCAGCTTCATGGGATGACCCCATTGAGTTCTAGTATTATGGGAAAGGGAGAAAAATGTCTACCTCTCCACATTCTCCACACCAGGCATCATTTTGTACACCTCTATCATGTCTCCCCTTAGCCTCCTATTTTCCAGGCTGAACAATCCCAGCTGTTGTAACCTTCCCTCATAGGGGAGATGTTCCAACCCTTTGATCATTTCAGTTGCCCTTTTTCCAGTTCTACAGTACCTTTTATTTTAAGGTGTGGCGAACTGGGCAGGATCTGCACCACTGCTTTAAAACGGTTCATAACAGTTTTGACAACTGCTGGGGCCCATGATACATTCCATATGCAGTTTTCAAAACACTTTAACCTGCCTGGTGTAGATCTGGCCCTGAACTGTACACAGTATCCCAAGCGTGGTCGCACCACAGATTCGTATAAAGGCAGCATGATACTGGCAGTTTGATTCTCCATCCCTCGTCCAGCAGAGCCAGGGGCAAACGAGCCAGAGCCAAGAGCGTTGCAGCCCCCCACCCCTGGCTTCTTACATGACCTGTGCCTCACCTTGTTCACCTGAGTCACCACAGCGTCCACCACTTCGCCCTTGAAGGGCCTGAAGACAATGGCCTTGTATTTGACCGGGTAAAGGACGAAGCCACGGCCAGGCTGGATGACGCCTGCTCCAATGTTATCAATGGTGGTCACGGCAATGACAAAGCCATACCTGGGAATCGGGGTTGGAATATTGGCATCAGATACATAACAGAAGCCCTTTATTTGATCATGTCTAATGCTTCCCAGACTGATTCAAGGTGCTGGTTTTAACCTAGAAAGCCTTACATGCCTCGGGACTGAAATACCTGACGGAATGTCTCTCCCAACATGAACCTACCCAGACATACAATCAACATCCGGGGCCTTCTTCCAAGTGCCTCCTCCAAGGGAAGCTCAGAAGTTGGAGACAAGGGAGAGGGCCTTCTCAGTGGTGGCCTCCCAGCCATGGAATGACCTCCCCAACAAGGCCCGCCTGGCGCCAACACTGTCATCTATTCAGCGCCAGGTTAAGTCTGCCCTCTACGCCCAAGGCAATTAACAGCATTTGATGGGACACTTATATCAGCTGTCTTGAACAGGTCTGCTACTGAAATTGCACACTGAAATTGCTTTAAGCTGATTGTTTTAAATTTTGTATCTTAAAAAAACACGTTTTGACTACATTTCATTATAATGCTGTATTATAATGTTTATAATGTTGTAGTTAATATTATAAATTATACATACAATGAGAGCACTACGATACATACTATATAAACAATCAGTAAGAGAACACCTACTACAATCAATAAGACATCGCTTCTCTGGGTTACTAAATTTAGGTATATACATTTTTACATTCATATGTTATACATTATATGTTTCATATGCAGAATCCAAAAAAAGAATAGCTGGGAGTTGTTATCTACTAGAATATTACTAGAGTTTAACTATAGGAGTTCATTCAGCTATTGGACAGCATAGAAATGAAATAATAACAACAACGAGGAGGAGGAGGAGTTGATGATGATGCTCCAAGTTACGAAAAGGGTCTATCACCTATGTAAAAAATTGAAAAGTTTTAGAATGTTTTCTCATTTTTAAGTCACTTAGGCTGCAATCCTATATATATACTCATAGCCATAGTGGGGGGACATTCCCATTTTTCTGGGGCTACAAAACTGACCCAGCAAACAAGTGTGTGGAAATGTGTTTACACAAGAGAGAGAAAGGGAGAGAGTGGGAGTATATTTTTACACTGCTCTTCAAATCCTAAAAGAGGGGTGTGCAACACATGGCCCACGGGCAGCATGCAGCACCCTGTGAATGTTTTTCTGCCCCCCCCTGCCCCCACCCCACCCCATTTTGTGGTGGTGGCAGCAGCAGCAACAAAAGACAGCCATTTTGCAAGAAAACGAGATGTGTGGACAGTGAGAGAGCATGCCTCCTTTGCTGGCAGAATGGTGCTCCCGGAAATATTTCACACACGCTTTATTTTCTTGCAAAATTGTTGGGGGTTTTACCCCTGCTGCTGAAGTGGCCATTTCAGGAGCCATTTCTGTGGTGGCAGCAATTTCAGCAGCAGCGGCAGGGTGCGGTCCCGATGGGGGTACCGGGGCCCTTCGACCCCTGCTGTAAAAATTCCCAGAGGAGCGCACAATTAAAATTAAAAAAGCAATTCAAACATAACAGCTGGAAATTACGACGTATCATAACAGAAAAGACCTGTGCAGGAAATAAAGGGTTTAGAACAGAACAAAGCCAGAATCCAGCCAGGGATAGAGATGTGAAGGCCCGGGGAAAAAAACGGAAAAAAATGTTTTTTTTCCCTTTTTTCCTGAAAATTTCTGTTTTTTTCCTGGGTTTTTTGGGAAAAAATGGAAATTTTCAGAAAAAAAGGGAAAAAAACAGTTTTTCCACAAATTTTTCTGGTTTTTTTCCCAGGCCTTCACATTTCTAGCCAGGGATAAAGCATCTAATAAAATAAGTATTAAAATACACAGAGTCAGACAACTGGGTTGCTTAGCTTAATGCCATCTAGAACGTAAGAAGAGCTGTGTGCTGGATCAGACCAAGAGTTCATCTAGTGCAGCATTCTCTTCACATAGTGGCCAACAAGCTGTCGACCAGGGACCAACAAAGCAGGACACGGGTGCGACAGCACCCTCCCACCCATGTTCCCCAGCAACTGGTGGATACAGGCTTACTGTCTCGGCTACTGGAGGTAATACATCTATTAGCAGTACGGCCAGATAAGCTTTCCTGGGAAAAGTATTCTAAAGATGGGGTACCACCTTCCTCACCTCCAAAGGCAGGAGAACCCAAAGAAGCAACTCAGAAGAGGATCTTAACATCTGGCCACGTTTACATGGGTGCAAGTAGTCCCCAAGGTATGCTAAACATCAGCCATAGAGGGCTTCAAAAGTCATGACCAGCACTTTGATTTGGACCTGGAAACAGACCAGAAGCCAGTGCAGATGCTTTCAAACTGGAGACACACCCAACCCTAGTCAATCATCTAGCTGTATTTTGCACCAATTGAACCTCCCAAGTAGTCTTCAAAGGCAGACCCACATGCAGCACGTTACAGTAATCTAAACAAGATGCTATCAGGGTGAGAATACCTGTGGCCAGGTGATCTCTGTACAGGAAGGGGTCACAACCATTGCACCAACCTAAGCAAGAGAAAGCTGCTTTCTGCCACAGAGACGCCTGTCTCCCCCCATCCTCCCAAAGGACAGATTCCTAAGGAATCCACACGAGAAGAGCCATGCTAGATCAGACCAAAGGTCCAAGCATTCTGTTCACATACTGGCCAACTGTGAGTTTAACTTCATTTTAACTTTTGTAAATTTATAGTTAAACATTTTAATTGTATATGTTTTAATCTTATAAACAACCTTGAGTCCCAGTATTGGGGGAAAAGGGATATAAATAGAAGAAAAGCAATAACACCCTCTTGCTCATTTTCCCCTTGCAAATGGTATAGAGAGGCATACTGCCTCTGATATTGAAATCAATATACAGCCTTCATGATCTTAAGCCACCCAAATTAGTGGCCATTGCTACATCTTTGTGATAGCGTATCCCACGGCTAACAATGCACTGTGTATCTCCCCAGTTTGAAAAACCAAAACAAGGAGAGCATCCAAAGCAAATCAGAAAAAAAGGAGAAAACAAGTTCTCAGGATGCGGGAAATTCTTTATTTCAAAGCTTCACGCGTTTCAGCATGTAGGCCGAAACACGTCAGGCTTTGAAATAAAGAATTCTCCGCATCCTGAGAACGCGTTTTCTCCTTTTTTTTCTGATTTATCTCCCCAGTATGAACACCAGCTCCCTGAGAAGGTGGGACGCCCACTCACAGTATCACTCTCTTCTCTGGACTGAGCATCTGTCTGTCGGTCCCTATCCACTCCATGACTGATCTGCACCGTGGAGAAAGGATCCCACGCCTCTCTCTTACTTACTTGCCTGTGCAGGTCCCTTCCACCTCAGTGAACAGCTTTTGCTTAACTGTGTTGAGAAGGTTGGGGCCAAAGTAACGTGGATGCAACAGGATTTCGTGTTCCAAGGAGATCTGGAAGCAAAAACAGGAAAGTGGGGGGGAGAAGATTAATAACATTGAAAAGGAGCAAGACTCCTGTATTTTTAAAGAATGCATAGAGAAGAGAATTTCAGCAGGTGTCCTTTGTTTGCATGCAGCACCTGGTGAAATTCCCTCGTCATCACACCAGTTGAAGCTGCAGGAGCCCTGCCTTTATTTTGGTATCTGGTCAAGAGGGCAGGACTCCTGAAGCTTTAACTGTTGTGATGAAGAGGGAATTTCACCAGATGCTGCATGCCTACAAAGGACACCTGTTGAAATTCCCTTTTCTATGCAACTGTTAAAGATACAGGAGCCCTATCCTCCTTTTCATATAGTTATTCTAAACTAGGAACATAGGTACACCAGAAGCTGCCTCATACTGAGTCAGGCCTCTGGTCCATGTAGCCCAGCATTCACACTGACTGGCAGCATCTTTCCAGGGATTCAGGAAGTGATTTTCCAGCCCAACCAGAAAATGCCTGGGACCTTCTGTATGCAAAGCAGGGGCTCTACTATTGAGCTTTGCCCCGCTTCACTAGTAGCTATGTGCAAGGGATGCTGTGGGCCTGTTCAGACAACACACTAAGTCATAGTTAGGCTGCTAACCCTTTGGCGGTAAATGGCTAATAAGTGTGTTTAAACCATGTAGCCACCATGGTTGGAATGGTTCACATGTCACACTAAGTTATGGTCCACACGACATGCTAAGCCATGTTTAGCTCAAAATGCTTAACCACCATGGCTCAGTATGTCAAATGAACAGGGTCTGTGTCTGATGCTTAAGCACATAACATAATGTTTGTTGTTTTAATTTTTAAAAATATTCTGAATGGGGTTTACTTGTGTTCATGACTTTCCGTTGGAAAGAAGACTCCAAAATGTGAGCAATAGTGGAATAAAAAGACATGCTATAAAAGCATCTGGGGGGAAACCCCACCTCTATTCACTCTCTCCATACCATTGATGATTTTATCATCTTTATCATGTCCCACATTAGAAGGGTTAATCGTCCTGGGGATTTCTGGAGGTCAGGGTATCTTGCATAAAGGGTGGATGGGATTTGCGCCTCTCCAGATGTTGCTACCTTCCAATGCCCATCAGCCCCAGCCAATGGTCAATTGTAATCCAACAACATCAGGAAGGCTACAGGTTGTACTGACACATGAGAAAAGCCCCTGCTGGATCCATCTAGCCCTGGGATAAATTCTGACAGCAGCCGTCCAGAGAGCTTCGGCTATGGGGTGGTATAGAAATATTAATAACATCAACAACAATCCAGACGTCTCTGGGATGGGTGAGCCATGCCCGTCTTTGCCCACAGCAAGGGGGATCCAGAGGAATCCTACCTCTGGGCACAAGGAGCTCCATTATTGTTATCTTTTGTGCCACCATGGCCAATAGATGGGCATCTCCACAAGGCCTTTAAGAAAAAAAGGGCCCCCACAAGCGAGAACCCCCTGTCACCGCATCTTGGAGCTTCCTCGGCCGAACTCACGCAGCGCAGGAAGAAGCCCTCGCTGGGCTCTGCCCCGCAGATACTACAAACCCACCCCACTGTGGACCACAGGCACAAGAAGAACTCCCAGAGCCCTAACATTTGGGGGGACCCCCCAAACTCATTGCAGCCCCCCATCTCCAGGGATGCAGGGGGGGTCCCAGTCTCCCACTCCCTCCCCCCCCCCCGACAAAACTCACATGGTAAAACATCCTCCCGGCTGCGCCTCCACTTGCCCCCCCCCCCCAGACCGGAAGGAACGAGGAGACTCGTTCCTTGTTGCAACCCAGCTTCCTTCTGATTGGCTGCGCCGCGATTCCCAGGCGCTTTAAAGGACCAGGCACCGGCCGCTTGGCTGCGCACGCGCCGAGGTGGTTGGTGTTAGTGCCTATCGTGTCATGGCGGCTGCGATAGGCGAATCCTGCGCCTCCCCCCCCTCCACTCCTTTCTTTGGGACTCACGGGTAGGGGGCTGGGTGCAGGGAGGAGGAGAGCTTGTTCTTTGCAAAGACTTTTGCTAAGCCAAGGGTGTTCAGAAAGAAGGTGAACTAGTCAGCTACAAGTCCCATTCTCCCCAGCTGGAAAACGCTAGGCTTTTCCAACAGGTCCCACTATCCCCAGCCAACCCAGTTGGAAAGTACCAGGCTTGGCCTACAGACCCCATCATCATCCCCAGTCAACCCACCTGATACCCTGTGAACAAACAGAACTAAAGATCTGAGGAGCAACAGGGTGTTTTTGGACCTTTGCAAACATGGTTTGTTCCAAGGCAAAGCATGTGGGAACCAAACCACCATAACCGCCTTTGTAACCTAGAGCGTTGCCACACAATATGGTCTGAATTCAAGGTTTGGTCTTAACCTTGAAATCCCTAAATGGGCCTAGTTATCTAACCGCCTGCCTTGCTATGAACTGCCTGAGTACTAACTTCTACAAGGCCCTTTTGAGGATATAATCTGAAAATGCTTCTGAAAAGGTTTCCTTTTAGATTGGGCAGAGGAATGCCGCTGCTGTCATCAGCATGCATGAAACAATTTCCTTTATGTTATTTCTATACCACCCAATAGCCAAAATTCCCAGGGCAGTTCACAACAGTTAAAACCATAAAATACAGCAAAGTGATAAAATGTCATATCATTAAAAAAAAAAAGTTTATAACTACAAGACAGAGTACCCCACCTCACCCCGAGATATAAAACAGACACATATCCCTTAGGTTTCTGGTTTCAGTAAGTCTTTTCCATTTTTTTTTCTCCTTGGGAGAAAAGCAATGGAGAAATTCAGGATTTTATTTTTATCTGTGATTAGCCATCAGGACTAGTAGCCATCGAAATAGCCTTCTCCTCCAGGAATTTATTTAAACCCCTTTTAAAGCCATCCAAATTTGTGGCTATCACTACATCTTGTGGTAGTGAGTTCCATAGTTTAACTTTGCGCTGTGTGAAGAAGTCCTTTCCTTTGATCAGTCCTGAATCTCCCACCAGTCAGCTTCATGGGTTCTAGTATTATGGGAGAAGGAGAAAAATGTCTCAAGGCCAAACAGAGCTGCATCTAACCCAAGATTGGGTGCATATATTTTGATTAGAGATATAGTTAAAAACCCGTGTGGCGCAGTGGTCAAACTAAAAGGATCGGGGTCATCTCAGCTCAGATGTGAAGATCCCTGAGTGACTGGGCTAGTGACGCACCTACTTGCGGTAAGGATAAAGTGTGTGTTGCCGGGCCGGGGGGGGGGGGGGGACTGAATTTCATGCTCAGCTCCCTGAGTGAAGAACATAGAAACGTAATAGATGCATGAAGTGGACCTTTTAGATCAGGCATCAATGACCTACAGCTTCTGTCATAATAATAATAATAAATTTATTTCTTACCCGCCTCTCCATTTGGATCGAGGCAGGGAACAACAGTAAATATAAAATATGATAAAATACATAAAACTGATTAAAACATGGCACACATTATTAAAACTGCATTAAAACATAGTATTGGCTGGTTAGGACTGATAAGAAACTAAGAATCTGATAAGGACTGATAAGAAACTAAGAATGCTGGATCAGACCAATAGTCTATCTAGTCCAGCACTCTGTTCACATAGCGGCCAAACAGCTGTCGACCAGGGACCCAGAAGCAGGACATGGTGCAACAGCACCCTCCCACCCATGTTCCCCAGCAACTGGTACACAGGGTTACTAACTCTGATCCTGGAGGTAGCCCAGAACCACCAGGACTAGTAGCCATTGATAGGCTGACCATATGAAAAGGAGGTCAGGGCTCATGTAACTTTAACAGTTGTAGAGAAAAGGGAATTTCAGCCAGTGTCATTTGTATGCAATTAGTTCCTGGTGAAATTCGCTCTTCATCACAACAGTTAAAGTTGCAGGCACTATACTAGAGTGACCAGATACAAAAGGAGGCAGGGTCCCTGCAACTTTAACTGTTGTGATGAAGAGGGAATTTCACCAGGAACTAATTGCATACAAATAACACAGGCTGAAATTCCCTTTTCTCTACAACTGTTAAAGTTACATGAGCCCCGTCCTCCTTTTCATATGGTCAGCCTAGCCATTGATAATCTTCTCCTCTGTTTTCACTGACCTAGGCCATCGGTTTTTACTGGTATTTTTTTTCTATTGGATTTAAAACTGTTTTTTAATGGATTTTAATGAATGGACTTTAATGAACCAGGTTTTTACAACATAAAAAAAGTCTATCCATTTTGGGTGGTTTCTATCTTGCACGCCATTATAGGAGAATTGCATACTGACAGGCAGGTAGTCTAGAAATAATTTTAGAGAGATGGAGAGATAGAGTTAGGAACATCTTAAAAAAAAAAAAAACTTCTGATGGGAACCCGGAAATAACCTATCTACAAAAGGCAGCGGCTTTAATTATTTCTTATCTCTGCGCGCTCGCGCTCCCCAACGCGCCTCTCACGTCGCCACGACGAGGCTCCGTCCTTCTCCAGTGACGCATTATAAAGGAGAGGGGCGTGGCCCGCAGGGCACGTCGCACTCGCTTGCCAGCCCGGGCCCCCGGCTCGCTTTACGGCCGTGTCGCGCGACGCTCCTCCTTTTCCTCTCCTCGCTAAGATGGCGGCGGTCGGGGTGAGCTTGCTTTTCCCGCGGAGGGCCGTAACTCATCCGTCTGCATCCGGCCCTGGGGGGCAGCAGTGGGGCTTTAGCGTTGGGGGAAGTGGAAGAGAAGGCCTCGGCCTTAAGGGGGGCGGGATATTGGGGTGGAGGGGCGCCTGAGGGGCGAGTAGTCAGGGGTGGGGTGGGAGTGTCAAGATACTCTTCTTTCCTTCCTCTCCTCCAGTCATTGAATTGAAATTGCCTCATGGTGGGAATTATTTGGGATTTCAGCTCCAATTTGGGGCGGGAATGACGTCTCTGTTGTCTCCCTTCTCCGGGTGTGTTGGACTACAACTCCCCATTTCCCCCTCGTTGACGAGGGGATGATGGGAGCTGTGCTTTAGTGTAGCCTCCTGCCTCCTGCGATGGTAGGAGGAGCCTCCCTAATATCTCCTACAACACACTAGGACATCAACTTGCACCCCCTCGTGGCAGGGGGATCATGGGTGCTGTAGTTGCTGGGGGGCAGCATGTTAGGGACAGCTGTGTTCCGTGTTAATTACCTGCATAGCCCAACCCTTCGTGGGGCAGAGGCAACCGACCTCTCAGTAGTAGGCGGCTTCTGGGGTTTACTGGAGGGGCAGGCAGTGGCTCTGGTACCCTTTTCGTGAGCGTCCAGAGGTCGGCTGTGGCTGCTAACAGAAGGATGGGCTAGTGGGACCCGTAGAAAGGCAACTTCATGGGGGATAAGAATGTCTCCTCTCAGAGGCATCTCTGGGGAAAGTCATGCTGGACTCGAGGGACTTCTGGTCCAAGCCAGCCAGGGAATCTCTGAATAGGCATGTCAAGGAGAAGTAGGATTGAGGGGTTTGGTTTGTGAATGAGGGGCATTGGGGACCTCTGAGTCAGAGCTCAGGGGAAGGTGGGTTGTCCGTTGGATGCAAAGCCACCTATCTGAGATGCATCTGGGATGTTTAATTATATTTTTAGTTTTTGTATATCGCTATTTGTTTTAACTGTGCATGTTTTAATTTGTAAGCTGCCTTGGGTCCCAGTATTGGGGAAAAGGACAGGATATAAATAAATATAATAATAATAATAATGATGCAGGAAGTCCCACTAGGTTCAGACTTCCAACTGCGGCTGAGAAAGACGTGTGTCTGAAACCCTAGTATTCGCACTGTAGTCTGAATGCTGCTAAGGCAGTTTCCTATATGGTAGGAGCAGGTTTTGGTGATTGCGGGGAGGCTACGGTAATAGGATATTGAGTTGCAGTGCAACATAGCTGCCCATGGTTGGAGGCTGCCCATGGTTGGTGAGTGTGGTCCTGCATAAAGAGGTCTGTCTTGGTGTCTAAGAAGTAATTTAGTAGAGCTGTGTCTCGGCTGGGTGAGCACATGAGAACAAGGATGATGGGTGCTGTAGGGTTATTTTTGGGTGCTGGTAGCATTCTGAGAGGGGAAGCCCTTGAGATATTGCAGTGTCAGTGTTGCAGGGGTGGAAAGTAGGCTGGCCAGCTGCAATGATGATGTAGGATGCCATGTCTCCGCCTACAGCTGTAAAATCCAACAGCTGTTCTGTCTGCTACTCAGATTGCCCTTGCTCAAAATAAATTGGGTTAACTCCAGAGGGGAAGGGGTTGTGTACTAAGTTAGGATCCTTCTTGGGCATCACCTAGATGGGCTGCTGCATTCATCTGCCTTCTCATGCTACTTCTTTCTCCTGTAGACTCTCTACACCTACCCCGAGAACTGGCGGGCATTCAAAGCCCTTATTGCTGCCCAGTACAGTGGCGCCAAGATCAAGGTCCTCTCCACTCTGCCGCAGTTCCACTTTGGGCAGACCAACAGAACACCTGAGTTTTTGAAGAAATTCCCAGTGGGGAAGGTGAGTTGCTGTCCCTCCTTGGGTTCGTGAGCTCTCCTACACTAGAGGCATTCAAGAGGCAGCTGGACAGCCATCTGTCAGATATGTTTTAAGGTGGATTCTTGCATTGAGCAGGGGGTTGGACTCGATGGCCTTAGAGGCCCCTTCCAACTCTACTAGTCTATGACTCTATGAACTGCCTGCCTGCCTTCCCAATGAGTTCTATGAGTTGGCAAAATGGGAGCTGGCAAAATGAGTTTGCCTGTGAACCTCGATTCTTCCCAGTTTGCTAGGCATTAGCTGAGCATGGTGGCAAAGACTGTAGAAGCCCAATGTGCAACCTGGGAACAGTGTCCCAGCTCCCTAGATGGAAGCAGCAGAGCATTCAGAGCATTTCACATCCACCGTCTCTTTCTTAGAACAACCCTGTTAAGTCGATGGACATACTGCAGGCTGGTGGCCAAGTCCAAGGCTAGCTTAAAGGGCCCCTAGTGAGTTCACGGCAGAGGTAAGAGTTGGCCTGAGGACTTCCTAAGAGCCCAAGTCTCTTAGCAGGTACATCAGATCAACCCTGCAGGATACAAGTATTTTAAATAAAATGGACAAATCCATGGCTTTGATGCTTGCTCTGGAAATATTTATGCATTTAAACCTAGTTCCTGTCTCTTCATGGATAGTGTGAGGCTGTTCCAGCTGTGCAGGAGTTTTCCAAATAGCACATGTGTCCCCCACAGTTGGGGCTTTGCTACTTCAGAAGTTTCTGGGGCGGATGTGTTGTTTCCAGTTTATATATTCTGTACAGTCTTCAAGGGCAGCCCCTCTGGTCTGTAGGTGAAGGGTCTCCCTTGAGGGGGGAAAACCACCTGCATGTAGAAAAAGGAATTAAGGCTAGGCTGGACTCTTTTCCCAGACATCGTATTTCTGTCTGCAGGGAGTTGTGATTTTATAACAGGAGAAGGCATTCAAATATTCAGCCTTCCATCTGCAGCTGTATAGTCCAAGATGGAGATTTTGTGCCTTGACTACAAATTAAGGAGTGACTGTTGAATACAGTTTCTGCATGTATTGGCAGTGTCACAGTGCAGTTATTCTGTGCTGCTGCAGGCATTCCTGGATGGAGTGGGGTTATTATTATTATTATTATTATTTATTACATTTATATACAGCCCCATAGCCGAAGCTGTCTGGGTGGTTTACAAAGATTAAAACTTTGGTAATTAAAAATTGATATACAAAGTTTAAAAGCATAAAAATAGACAACATATAAAAACAGTATACATTTAAAATAACTGCAAACTCTCAGTCAGGTCTAAATAGAGTTCTGGTGTCAATTAAAAACTCAGTATATGCTGTTAAATGCCTAGGAGAAGAGGAAAGTCTTGACCTGGCGTTGAAAAGATAACAATGTTGGTGCCAGGCGAGCCTCGTTGGGGAGATCATTCCCTAATTGGGGGGGGTCACCACTGAGAAGGCCCTTCCCCTTGTTGGGCAGAGGCAGCTGAGGTTAGCAGGGGTTCCCTGGCGCTGGCATGGTGGCTTGACAAAGTCTATTTTCTTCCATAGGTTCCAGCCTTTGAAGGGGATGATGGATTCTGTGTGTTTGAGAGCAATGCCATTGCACACTATGGTAATCCCAATTGTTTCTGCTTGTTCATTTCCCAAAATGGGGGAACAGTGAAGACATCCTAGATTAGTGTCTGGCCAACACTCTTTGATTGCCACAGCTTCAAGGGTGGCTGACTGGCTGGTTGATGGGGCAGGTGGTGAGGAACATAGGAAGAGGCCTGCTGGCTCAGACCCAGGGTTCATCTAATCCAGCGCTCTGTTCACACAGAGGCCAACCAGCTGTCAATCAGGGACCCACAAGGAGGACACCCACCCATGTTCCCTAGCAGCTGGTGTATATAGTCTTGTTGCCTCTGATACTGGAACTGGGGGGTTAAAATTACAAAAACTTGCTTTCTTGGAATTGGGGCCTTCCCTGTGTTTGAGCCTGCAGTTGCTTTAATGAGTGCTAATTCTTGGCATGTCAGACCTCCCCTTTAGACTTGGTTCAACTCTTCATTGAATCTTTGGCATGGCTCATCCGCTTTCTTCGTGTACTGAAACTTACGAACTACCAATAATGCCCTGCTTGAAAATGCCATCTTAGTGGCTCTTCCATGGGAGACCACTAAGAACGGCTCCGCACAACACTTTAACCTACCATGGGTTATTTGATTTATTTATTTATTTACAAGATTTATATACCTCTCCCCATTCAAGAATTTTGGAGCAGTGGGCAAATCAAATAAAATAATAAAACAGAATAAAAACACGTTGAAAGTACATTTTTAAAAGAAACAAAGTGCAATAAAACTGGCTGGTAATTAAGGGAAGGCTTATCGTGTTATCATGTTGTCTGAACGCAGTGCGCTTTCTGCAGGCTGGCTTGTTAACCACGCAGTGTGGTTTATTTTTCTCAAACAAGCCACCCGAGAAACTGTGGCTTGTTTCTGGGTTGGTTAACAAGCCACACTGTATTAACAAGCAACTCCGCAGGAAAAAGTACTACATTCGGACAACACAATAATCCACAGTTCAGCAACAACCCAGACTGGGTGGGTTAGTGTGTTGTGTGAACCCAGACAGTAGCCTGTCATCCTTTGGGAATCAGGTTAAAATCTCATCTTGGGCCTTATCCACTCATTTGTTTTGGTTCTGTTTTGCTTTAGACTAATGGTTAAAACTCATATTCTATCATCTCTTCTTCCCTCCTTCAGTCAGCAACGATGAGCTGCGAGGAACCACTAAAGAGGCAGCTGCCCAGATCATCCAGTGGGTGAGCTTTGCTGACAGTGATATCGTCCCTCCTGCCAGTACTTGGGTTTTCCCCACGCTGGGCATCATGCATTACAACAAGCAGGTGAGCGATCAAGATAGATAAATTGCTTTTCTTTACAGAGTCAGGCCACTGGCTCAACTCACGAAGGGCTAAGCAACTTGGTGCCCTTCAGATGTTTCGGACTAAGACTTTCACACATTCTGGAAACAACAGAATGAAATTTAATAGGGACAAATGCCAAGTTCTACTCCTAAGAAAAAGAAACCAAATGCAGAGTTACAAGATGGGGGATACTTGGCTCAGCAATACTACCAGCGAGAAGGATCTTGGAATTGTTGTAGATCACAAGCTGAATATGAGCCAACAGTGTGACGTGGCTGCAAAAAAAGCAAATGCTATTTTGGGCTGCATTCATAGAAGTATAGCTTCCAAATGGTGCGAGGTACTGGTTCCCCTCTATTCAGGAGTGGTTAGGCCTCATCTTGAGTATTGCATCCAGTTCTGGCCACCACACTTCAAGAAGGATGCAGACAATCTGGAGCGTGTTTAGAGGAGGGCAGCGAGGATGATCAGGGGGCTGGAAACAAAGCCCTCTGAGGAAACACTGAAAGAACTAGGCATGTTTAGTCTGGAGAAGAGAAGACTGAGAGGATATGTGATAGCACTCCTCAAATACTTGAAGGGTTCTCACACAAAGGAGGGCCAGGATCTCTTCTCCATCAACCCAGAGTGCAGGACGCAGAAAAGTTACAGGAAGCCAGATTCCGGCTGGACACCAGGAAAAACTTACGACAGTGGAACCAATTCCCTCGGGAGGTCATGGGCTTTCCTAGAGGCATTCAAGAGGTAGCTGGACAGACATCTGTCAGGCCTGCTTTAAGGTGGATTTCTGCATTGAGCAGGGGGTTGCACTAGATGGCTTTATAGGGCCCCTTCCAACTCTACTGTTCGATGATTCCCAGCTTTTTCAATGGTTGGGGATTATGGGAGTTGCAGTCCAAAACACCCAGAGAGCAGTGGCTCGCCTGCCCCAACGTCATGCAGTCCTGTATAATAAATGTCTCTCAAAGTTGTTTCCCAGCTCCACGAGCAGCCCTGCTAGATCCGAGCAAAGGTCTAGCGTGTTCTCCAAACCGCTTTGCTTCCAGGAAACCCACTGCTGTTCCTCTTCTCCCTTTACTCCCCCCCCCCCCACACTGGTATTCATTGGCATGTTCTCCCTAAGTCTTGAGGCTCCACTGCGCTGTTACGCATAAAAGCAGCTTAGGTAAGCCCTACTACCTGAGATCTTTTTAATGCTAGGATTGAATCTGGGACCTTAAATGTCCCTGAATGCTGGGTAACTGTCTCATGTTGGTATAGATATGGGTTGGAGGACATCCACTTGAAAATAGAAGATGCACTTTGTTGTATTTTCTTCTACAATGCTTTGATTTTTGCATTGGATAATTGTATACCAGGAAAGACCATTTGCCTTCCTGTTTCTTAGAATCATAGAATAGTAGAGCTGGAAGAGGCCTCTAAGGCCATCGAGTCAGCCCCCTACTCAATGCAGGAATCCCCCTTAAAGCATCCCTGACAGATGGTTGTCCGGTTGCCTCTTGAAGGCCCCTAGTGTGGGAGAGCCCACCACCTCCCTCGGTCATTGTCATACTGCTCTTACAGTCAGGACGTTTTTCCTGACGTCCAGCCGGAATCTGGCTTCCTGTAACTTCCTGTAACTCTGGGATGATTGAAAAGAGATCCTGGCGCTCCTCTGTGTGACAACCTTTCAAGGACTTGAAGAGTGTTCTCATGTCTCCCCTCAGTCTTCTCTTCTCCAGGCTAAACATGCCCAGTTCTTTCAATCTTTCCTCATAGGGCTTTGTTTCCAGACCCCTGATCATCCTCATTGCCTTCCTCTGAGCACGCTCCAGCTTGTCTGCATCTTTCTTGAAGTGTAGTGCCCAGAAGTGGATGCAGTGCTGAAGATGAGACCTAACCAGTGCCAAATAGAGGGGAACCAGTATGTTGATCTATCCTCCAAAGACATCTTAATTGGAGTCATTATTATTTTCATAGAACCGTAGAATAGTCGAGTTGAAAGGGGTTTATAAGGCCATTGAGTCCAACCCCCTGCTCAATGCAGGAATTCACCTTCCAGCATAGCTCCACCTTAAAGCATGTTCTCTTTCAGCTGCCATGACCGTTTTGTAGTTGCTCCAACCGACTAGCACAGCTACCCCTCCAGGATTCGCCCCTAAACTTTGTCTTTCTGCCCTTCCAGGCCACAGAGTATGCGAAGGAGGAAATGAAGCGGGTGCTGAGCCTTCTCGACTCCCACCTGAAGACGAGGACGTTCCTGGTGGGGGAGCGCGTCACCCTGGCTGACGTTACAGTTGTCTGCACGATACTCTGGCTCTACAAGCAGGTGGGTCCCTCGTTATGAGGCTGAGGAGAAGCTCCTTGGCAGACGGCTCTGAACACTGGAATGCCTGAGAGGTCGGTAGAAGTGCTGGCAGCGGCAGCATGTGCAAAGTGTGCTCACTACTCACCTCCTGTAGGTGCGAGCTGCTTTTCTGTCCATTCGCAACTCTACAGCGTCCGACTCTGCTTATCTGTGCATAATTGGGGCTTGTGGGACCAGATTGGCACAACCGAGATGATGATCAAGCAAGAGAATACTTGACAGTGACAGTAACAAGACTTATTTCTTACCCGCCTCTCCCTCTGGATCGAGTCAGGGAACAACATTAAATACAAAAATACCATAAAATGCATAGAACTGATTAAAAACATATAAAACGGATACAATATTAAAATAACAATCGGACATCTTCAAATTCATCCGGGTAGGCCTGCCGGAAGAGACCAGTCTTTATGGCTTTCTTAAACTCGGAAAGACTATTAAGTGGACGAATCTCCCGACAGGTCGTTCCACAGTCTGGGAGCAGCAGAAGAGAAGGTCCTCTGGGTAACGGTTGTCAGCCTAGTTTTGGCTTACTGGAGTACGTTCTCCCCAGAGGACCTGAGTGTGAGGGGTGGATTGTACGGGGGAAGGCGATCCCACAGATAACTTAGACCCAAGCCATGTAGGGCTTTAAAGGTAATAACCAACACTTTGTACTTCGCCCGGAAACTAATTGGTAGTCAGTGAAGTGATTTTAAAGCAGGTGTAATATTGTCACCCCTAGGTGTACCGGTGACCACCCAGGCTGCCATATTTTGAACTAGTTGAAGTTTCTGGACTAGGTACAAAGGTAGCCCTATGTACAGTGCATTGCAGAAGTTACCAGCACATGCACTACCATCTTTAGGTCTTCCAACTCTAGGAAGGGGCGCAGCTGGTGTATCAGACCTTTGGTTCTTGAGCCAGGGTGGTGTAGTGGGTAGAGTGTTGGACTGGGAGTCGGGAGATCCAGGTTCTAGTCCCCACTTGGCCATGGAAGATCACCTGGTGACTTTGGGCCAGTCACAGACTCTCGGGCCAGTCTACCTCATAGGATGGTTGTTCTGAGGATAAAATAGAGAGGAGGAGGATTATGAATGCTGCCTTTGGTTCCTGGGATGGGGTGGGAGAGGTGGGATATAAATATGATAAATAAAATTTGGTGGTTCCTCTTGATAGTGAAGTTGGAAACCAGCATCTTCGTTGAATCAGAGAAGATGGGGCCTGCTTTTGAGGCTACCTTCATATCTTTCCACCTCTTGGCAAGTTGTGCTTTGAATCTGGGCAGCAGAGCTAGCTGAGGTTTTGGGAAGCTTCACTGTGTTGGAAGTCACTCTTCCTGGATGTCATGGGAAGAAAACTCCAGATTTCATCCCAGAGTTGCTTGAATAGGCCTTAAGCAAATCATGCATCTTCGATTCTACTTATTGCATAACCCTATTTCTGTTAGCTATCTGGGAAGAGCCAGCACTGTATGCTCCTCCCTCTTCTTCTCTGTTATGATTACAAAGAACAGATTGGAAGCTTTTTCTTCTGCTTTTAAACTAAGCAGAGTTAGCCATTGCGCTTAGACTTGGAAAAGTCCAGTTAGTTTGAAGTATGATTTGTGCAAACAAGCCAAGTTCAAACCATGGTTTACGATCCTGGCTTGTTTGAACAAACCGTGGTTCAAACCAACCAGAGTTCTTCAGGTGCAGTGCAGAACTCTGGTTAGTTTAAAGGCAAAAGCTTCCAGTCTCCTCCTGTGTTAATCCTACGTAGAGTATTATTATTATTATATTTATTTATATCCTGCCTTTTTCCCAATACTGGGACCCAAGGCAGCTTACAAATTAAACCATGTACAGTTAAAACAAATATAGATGTACAAAAATTAAAAATATAATTAAACATAGTATGATTTTAAAATATTTAAAACATTTAAAAACATTTTAAATACACAAAATTTTAAAAATCCAAATTATAAGCAGTACATCCACAAAGGTCTGAACTACTCCCCAAAGGCCTGCTGAAACAGAAAAGTAGAACCATTTAAACAAATTGAGACTTAGGTTTATTTATTTTTTATTTATTTATTGCATTTCTATTTTGCCCAATAGCTGAAGTGCTCTGGTTTGGTTCACAAAAGTACAAAACCACATACAAAAACCTATAATACTGGAAATTGCTTGCAAAAAGTATACATATTAGGGGAAAGTGCGTACAAAAATGTGTCTGTTGGGATAAATTTATATTAAAAGGCAATCAACTTTTGTGCAGACTTCTTTAAAATAATCCCAAACTAATGAAGAAATAGGACAAAATTAACCTAAGGTTGGAAAAACTCACAATATCCGGTATTTCATTACACTGGTGAACATGACAAGCCGCAACCTTGGGGCTCAAAATGTCTCTGAAATCCAAAGCACGACTAACTTAATTCCCATTCATTAACATTGGATACTACCCATTGTCTACACAGGCTGTTGCAGTAGAGATCAGACAAGGACACAGGCCTCTGTCCCTCGATCTGAGAATGTTACTCAGCTTGAGAACTTTCTGGTTTTCCCTTCCGCCTTCAGGTTTTGGAACCATCCTTCCGCCAACCTTACGAAAACGTTAACCGTTGGTTTGTGACCTGCATCAACCAGCCGCAGTTCAAAGCCGTCCTTGGAGAAGTGAAGTTGTGTGAGAAGATGGCACAATTCGATGGTAAGGGACCCAGGGAGCTCATTTTAAATTGCTAGCCTTTAAACCGCTTGTAAGCCATCCTTAGCTGAAAGGTGATCTTGATTTATTTATTTTTAAAGAAAATGAAATAAAAGAGCTTTGTAGCTTCTAGAACAGACGGTGTATTTGGCAGCCCTTTTCCCTCCTTGGTTCTGTTGCTTATGTTACCAAAGGGGTGGAACATTTTCATATTTCCCCTACGCTCCATCTTCTGAAAGATAGCAAGGTACAGGATTTTTGAGACACTTCTTTTTTTGTTCGTTCCTAAGGCCATAGTGTTGCAGGATTTTCCTCCTACCTAGGCATGTATTGCTGCCAGCAGTATCATAGCGGCTAAAGTGTTGGACTGGGAGTCAGGAGATCCGGGTCCTAGTCCCCACTCAACCATGGAAACCTACTGAGTGACTTTGGGCCAGTCCCAGACTCTCAGCCCAACCTACCTCACAGGGTTGTTGTGAAGATAAAGTGGAGAGGAGGAGGATTATGTACACCGCCTTGGGTTCCTTGGAGGAAAAAATGCAGGATATAAATGCAAGAATAACCCCCTCCCCGCCCAATGCTGGAATCCACCTTAAAGCGTCCTTGACAGATGGCTGTCCAGCTGCATCTTGAAGGCCTCTAGGGTGGGAGAGCCCACAACCTCCCTTGGTTATGGGTTCCATTGTCGTACTGTTCTAACAGTCAGGAGGCTTTTCCTGATGTCCGGCTGGAATCTGCCTTCCTGTAACTTGAGCCCATGACTCTGTGTCCTGCGCCGTGGTTTTCTTAAGCTGCTCATCAAAATTTTCTGCAAATGCAGCCACCTGATCTGCGATGGATGAACCTAGCTTGGTTCCTTGGGAGGAATGCTGTCTTTGCATTCTGAAGAGCTGCCTGTTGGCTTTCCTTCTCTGACCTTGGGAATTAATGAGACCTAAACTTTTGCTTGAACAGAGTAACGAAGAAGATGCTTTTAAAACAGACTCACATATTTGCTGTGGTATGGCTTAGCATCCATAAGCTTCTACCCTGCCTACCCTGAGTCATTGCTTGGAGTAAATGAGAGTTGCCAATGCTGACACCACTATAACTTAGTAGTTACGTGCTTTTGCATGTATAAAGTTGCAGTTTTAGATACTGGCTCCTCGAGTTGAAAAGAGACTGTTGAAAAACGGTAGGATTTTTCAGAATGCAAGCAGCTCATCAAGCTCTTGGGACAGATAGCCCTGGCCATCCATGCATATATGCATTGAACTTAAAGGGCAGCACAGTTGGGGCAACTTCTGTTTGCCATAGTTATATGGCCGCAAGAAGCTGCAGGTTGGTTCCGCTGAGCCCGGTGTTGTCCATTTCAGTGGGCAACAGTGTTTTGGGACAGCGGTCTTCAACCAGTCCAGACCTAAGACTCAGTCTGGACTCCTAACCTGCAACGTGGGACCCACTTTGACAATTACTCAATGTGACGGCAACATCTGGACTGATCTCACGACCCAGTTTTGGGTCACGATTCACCAGTTGAAGCCCACCGTTCTGGGGAATTTGGGTGTGGGATCTTTCCCAGGCCTTTTACCCGAGTCCTCATTGCCTCGAGATGTCAGTCGGGAGCTTTCTGAGTATGACATCTGTACTTTTGCCTGTGGATAGTGGCCTCGTTGACCTGATTGTCCTCCTTCCTGCAGCGAAGAAGTTTGCTGAGAATCAACCCAAGAAGGATGCGCCCAAGAAAGAGAAGCAGGCGAAGGAAGAGAAGAGGCCCGAGAAGAAGGAGGAGAAGAAACTGGAGCCTGAGGAGGAGTTGGACGAGTGTGAGCAAGCCTTGGCAGCTGAGCCCAAATCCAAAGACCCGTTTGCTCACCTCCCCAAGAGGTAAGGCGGGCTGGCGGCGCGGTATTGCAGAGTGACAGGGGCCTGGGGCGGATCTGCCAGTGGTTGGAGCTCTTGGCGGAGCCGGAAAGTCCCACGTGCCACGGAACAGAGTGTTTTCTTACCCAAACCAAGTGGCAGCTTCATGGATCGGTCTCTTCTGTTTTTAAAAACGAAAACACATTTCTTTTAACTGTGTGGTGAAACCAGGGATCTATGCGTCCTCCTTTCCCCTCCCAACGTGAAATCCTCCTCTGGCACTTAACGTGGTGGTTTTTTAAAAATACGTATTTCAAACATGTATGCCCCCTCTTTCCTCTAGAGAGTTTAAGGTGGGAGTCAGAGACTGTGAGAGACGCAGCATCAACACCACCACGGCCCTAGAATCCCATCAGACGCCCACCCTACTGAAACCAGGAGGGCAGGTCCTGACCTCTGAAACGGCCCTGGAGTGGAACTGCAGCAATGATTGCGGAGGCCCGCTTTTAAAAAGCAATTTATAGCTTTAGTCATGGAGGCAAAGACACCTGAAAGTGTGTAAACTATGCCTGCTGGAACACACCTTGAGCTCTCTAGATGTGTCAGGCAGCCTCCCAGGGCATGTGGAGTTGCGATGCACTCACAGCTGTCCCACTAATATCTCATAAGGCTTAGGAAGGAGGTAGCGTCAGCCGTTGGACTCTACAAAACCCTTGAGACACCAGCCTCTGTCTAGTGGGGTGACTCCAATTCTAGACCTGGTTCCTGTTGGGCATCTACATTCAGACACTGACAAACAGGTGCTACGTCCAGATGGGCAGGGAGCCTCCGTGGCAAGGGGGATGGGACCAGAAAGCTTCTCTACTGAAAATCTAGGCCCTTTACCTTTTCAGCCTAATCTGAGCCCCCCACCCCCTTAGCGAGGCAGGGCCAGCAAATGCGATGGCAATTGTTCATATAGCCAGAAATGCCCAGCTAGGTTGTGCTGGAGTTACGGGCAAAGAGAAGTGCGTGGCTTGTTGCTTCCATGAGCCTAAGGCTTAATAGGCAGCAGGCAGGAATTGTACTTGGAGCAGGCCAGTGTGGTGTAGTGGTTAGAGTGTCGGCCTCTGAGTTGGGAGCTCCAAATTCTAGTCCCACCTAAGCTATGGAAGCTCCCGGGGTGACTTTGGGCCAGTCCCAGACTCTCAGCCTAGCCTACCTCACAAGGTTGTTGTTGTGAGGATAAAATGGAGAGGAGGATTATGTTCACCGCCTTGGGTTATAAAAGCGATAAATAACAAATTATGCCCATACTCTGAACCAAGGGTGCTTAAAACTGAGCATTGCCCATTTACAGGTCAAAGTTTTAATGGGAAAAAGGACCTTTTTCTCAGCCTAGTCTCTTCTAGCAGTCCATGAAAAGCAAGAGCCTTTCCCCTTGTAATCGTCTTGCCTCCACCAGCTGGCACTCCAAAGTCCATTAACGGCCTCTGAAAATGGCCATCCCCTGTGGCTACCACCCATCGATGGGGCCTCCCCTCTGTGAATTCGTCTTCGTTCCTTTTAAAGCCATCGAAGCTCCTGGAGATCGCCACATCTTGCGGCATGGTTCAGGCAGAGGCGTTGAGCCTTTTACAGCCCACGCCCCAAATTCAGTTTTGGAGAAGCTTTGGGGGTGCTGTGTTCCAGCGATGGACAGGGCGAAGTGGGCCTGGGTGAAAAATACCGGTCTGTTGTACCTGAAAGTCCTTCCTGCCAGCAACTACAGCCTTAGGAGTGGTGTGTCAGCCTTTTAGAATGGGGGACGGGGGACTGCTAAAACCAGGAAACACATCAGCGGTTAGGATGAGGGATGAGGTCATCTGGGGAACTCAGAGGGCCAGATTGAGTTACCAGGTGAGCTGGATTTGAAATGAGGTTCTGCACTCCTAGCTTAGGACATCAAGTGCATGGATATCAGGCTTAAAAGCCCAGATTTTGTGCACAGGTGATAATAAGAACATCAGAAGAGCCCTGCTGGATCAGGCCAAGGGTCCATCTCGTCCAGCACTCTGTTGACACAGTGGCCAACCAGCTGTCGACTGGGAACCCACAAATAGGACACAGGTGCAACAGCACCCTCCTGCCCATGTTCCCCGGCAACTGGTGTATATAGGCTTACTGCCTCTGATACTGGAGGGAGCATATAGCCATCAGGACTAGTAGCCGTTGAAATAGCCTTCTCCTCCAGGAATTTATCCAACCTCCTCTTAAAGCCATCCAACTTGGTGGCCATCATTACATCTTGCGGTCGTGAATTCCAGAGTTTGCAGTGTGTGAAGGTCCTTCCTTTAGCTGTCCTGAATCTCCCACCAATCAGCTTGGTGGGATGACTCCGGGTCATTGTAAACAGAGTACTGCTAGCAAGTTGGTGTGGAGCAGGGAGGCTCAAGGTGGCTGGTCTCCTCAGGGTGCTGGGCTTGCGCCCCTAAGGACTTTGTGGGGCAGACAGAGATTCCTGCATTATACCCGGAAGACAACAGGGGGCTGGTGCAGACTTCGGCATCTGCTGGATGGAATCAACTGGGAGCTCATGGCTTAAGTGCCGGGATCAATCAGCTCATTGTCCACCACCCCACCTTCTGGAATTGGCCCCCTCAAACTAAGGACTGAACCCCTGAAGCACAGTGCTTTGATGCAGGCTTGCCCAGCTTGGAACCACATGCACTCCACCCACCTCTGGTTTTCCGAAAGCAGCCGCTAGGGGGTAGCAGAGGGCCATCCTTTGGCAGCCGCTGGGCCCCAATGAGCCCTGTGCCGCCACGCCCTGCCACGTGCCCGGAGCGGCTTTTTCGTTCCAGCCAGACCAAGCCTGGATTCCCTGCTGAGCTGGAGACTGGGAGGGGCGAGCGGCGGTTACGGCCACGGGATCCTGTTTGCCCAAACTCCAGAGGGCGAGCGGCCTGTGTTAGCCGTGCCCCTGGGTGTAAAACTTGCCAACCGGCTGATAGTCTGGAATATGTGGGCAGGCAGGAGGGTGGTTCTTTTTTTAATCCCAGTAAGAAATGGAACACTCGATGATGTGTGTGTGCAATAATGAGAAAAGTTGAGGTTGCGAAATGGGGGGGGTTGTCTTGCACCCCGCTAGCCTGATCCTCTGTGTTGGGAACACGCTGCCTGGTTGTTGAGGATGACAGCTACAGACGCCTCGGGTCGGGGAGGCACGAGAAGCAAATCCAGACCTTGGCCTCTTTAAGGGGAGGAGGGTCTTCCCCAGGCAAAGTACGTTCCATCACCGAACTCTGCTCCCTCTCCTCACACTGGCTCCCGAAGTCCTGCTGCGAGGAGTTTCGCAACAGAAACATGCAGCTAATATTGGCCGTGTTGCAACACTTCAGCTGTTGCTGAAATGAGCGTCCTGTGAGCCAATGTAGCCTTAAACAGTAGCTGGCTTGTTTTTTGGGGGAAATTACCTTCCCCACCCCACCCCGATGCTCTCTACCAGGCGTAACTAATGGTGCTTTTCATCCTGAAAGCGGATGGGTCGTGACGCCGCTCTGCCTTTCACCCGCATGATCTCTGCATGCTGGAAAAACCAGTTCTGGGGAGGCTTTTTTAAACTGGCTTTTCCATTCGGCAGCGAGCATGAACTTGCGACGGCTGGGCTGAGGTTGTAGTTGCTGGCGTCAGCACTGCCCAGCCTCTCCGCGGACCGCTGAGGGATTGCAGTCTTGTGTAAAGTCCCTGCTGGGCATGTGGAAGCAGGAGCTGGCACGTCCTGGAGGAAGCTCTGGCAGCCTCTTGTCAAATCTGGGCAAGGTGGCAGCCGTGTGTTCTGACCCCGGTTTGTTGTTGTTTTTTGCCTTCCATACACTCTCCATTCTTCCTTGCCCCTCTCCTTCATTCGTCCTGCGCATGCTCAGGCCAGAGGCAAAATTGGAGATGGTGTGTCCCACAGGCCATCCAGATTGACTACTATAAAGCACTCTATAGGGGGCTGCCTTGAAAGATGGTCCATCTAGTCCAGCATTCTGTTCACACACTCGCCAGCTGCGTGTGAGTTTCCCGCAAGCAGGACATGAGTCCAAGAGCACCCTCCCGCTCGTGTTACCCAGCAGCTGATACTGGGGGCGGCATGAAGCCATTAGGAAACTTGAGCTGGTCCAAAATTCAGCTGCCAGGCAGCTTCTAGATCGATGTCCCCTAGTATTGCAACTACATCAGTTGTATTTGTTACTCATTCATTCCCATGCTCAATTTAAAAGCCTTGGTATGAAGTTTTAAAAGCCCTGAACAGCTTGGGACCAGATCGTTTGAAAGACCACCTGCACCCATGTGAACCTGCCTGAGCCTTAAAATCAGCCCAGAGGCTTTGCTGTCTGGTCCAGCAGTGATAAAGATCAAGTTGGCAGGTACCAGGGACAGGGCCTTTTTGGTGTTAGCCCTGCACTTGTGGAATTCTTCCCCTGAGCACCTCATTTTGCGAGGGCATGTTAAAGAGGCAAGGTATTACACAAAAACAGAAGGCATCAGTTGGCAAACTAAACAAGTATGTGATGCACAAAGCACACAACTGCAGTACAATAAAACTATTTATCTAAGTTGGGGTTTTCATTTACCCCAACTTAGATAAATAGTTTTATTGTACTGCAGTTGTGTGCTTTGTGTATCACATACTTGTTAAAGAGGCAAGGTAAACATTAAAGCGAGAAGAAGGCAGGATGGTCTTCGTCTGAGACATGAAAGATTCCTTCTCTCTGGGCAGAGGTTGAGTGATGCCTCCTTCCCGTTTCCCCTCCAGCCCCTTTGTCCTGGACGAATTCAAGCGGAAATACTCCAACGAAGACACCCTGACGGTGGCGCTGCCCCACTTCTGGGAGCATTTTGACAAGGAGGGTTGGTCCATCTGGTACGCAGAGTATCGCTTCCCTGAGGAGCTCGCACAGACATTCATGAGTTGCAATCTAATCACGGGTAAGGCACTGGTGGTCTTCCTCATCTCCCCCCCTCCCCCTTTCTCAGGTTGGCGCCCATCGTGTTCGGCCAGGCACTCCAGTAAAACCGAAAGCAGGTAAGCACCCAAAACTGGTCAAAAAGACTAGCAACGGGTTCTCCGGAATGCCAGATATTTATTTTCAAAAAGCCTGATGCGTTTTGGCCTGTTCTTTATTCTAGGCCTTCCTCAGGGGGCTGTAACGTTAATTAATACAATAAAATACATTAGGTTGACACGTAATGTTAAAATACATTTTTGCTATTAGGTTAATTCAGCACATTGCCACAAGGGCCGATGCATAACTGTTAGTATTAAAAATGTAACATACCCAGTAACCTCTTGGCTTCTCCCCCTGCCCCCCCTTTTTCTGGCAGGCATGTTCCAGCGCCTGGACAAGCTTCGCAAGAATGCCTTTGCTTCTGTTATCCTCTTTGGCACCAACAATGCCAGCACCATCTCCGGCATCTGGGTCTTCCGTGGGCAGGAACTAGCCTTTCCGGTGAGTCTGGGCCTCAGCTTGCATCTGGATGATTCAGCGAAACGGAGGCAAGGGAGCTGCCTCGTGCAGTCTTGCGTTGGTACATGGCACCTCACTTGATTCTCAGTTCAGCCAGGCATGCATTGCCTTTCCACACAGAATTGTGGAAAAGCTGCTTTCGGTTTGCAAAGCGGGGAAGTGACCGCAACAGCACATCAAATTAAGCACCAGTAAGGCTTTCAAGATGTCACGCCAACATTTAAATACATGCTTTGTTGATTCATAGAAGAAGGTTTTTTGTTTTTTTTATCAAGTCTTAGTTGATTTGGATAAGCGAGTTGGTTAAACCCCCATGGTCACTTCCATGAGGAACCCCTTCTAAAGGGCATTTTGACTTGAGATGCGTACATGTTGCAGCTGGTGGCACCTCAAGAGATGAAATTAAAACCCTATTTTTAATATTCACTGCTGCACATCACTTCCTCTAACATCGATCTGGATGGAGAGGCGGGTTAGAAATAAAATAAATGAATAATAAAATAATAACCAGCTGAAGTGGCAGAATGCCTGTCAGCTTGGATGTGAAAAACAGAGCTTGTACTTACTTGGGGGGGTCTCCCTATAGATACAGATGGCTAGAATGGCAATGGAGAATAACTAAAAGCCCCAAATGGCCCAATGGGACCCTGTGAAGTCCTAGTATTGGGCAAGATGGTGATGGGTGTTGAGCCTCTAGCAAAGGTGGGCAGCGTGTGGCCCTCCTGATGGTTCGGCCTACAACTCCCATGATCCTTCACTGTTGGTTATGTTGGCTAGGGCTGATGGGAGCTGTAGGTCAAAACATCTGCAAGGCCACGAGTTGCCCACTCCTGCTCTTGGGAAGAATGAGTTTTATTTGTCTGTGGCACAAAAACCATTACAAAATACAATGCTATGTGAAATACAGCCAAATGAAAATAACCAATTGGCCTGTTTAAGCCATGTTTAGGCTGCTAACTCTTGTTCAAACCATGGTTATGTAGCCACCATGGTCTACACAACACCCTAAATCCTGGTTCACACGACACGCTAAGCCAAACAGTAACATACCTTTATGAAAGGTCTACAACAGACTAGCAGATTTAATTCCTACTTATTGGGAATAAAGCCTCTAAAAGAACTCAGAGCTTGTTGGTCTGCATGTCCATGATCGTGAGCAGCTGAGTCACTGAATGCTAAGGTGGTGTGTGTGTGTGGAATGGCTCCGGTTCCAGGGTGAAAGCCCTATAGTACTAGAGAACATAGCAGAGAAGTCTAGGGTGGGTGGGAACATGTCCTTTCCCCCCTGAATCCCTCCTGCCCCCAAGACGCCTGGCCAGGGCTGCAGGTCTTTTATTCTAAGCTTCTTGGGGGCCCTAAATAGGAGCACTCCGTCTTAGGGGTTGGGGATGCGCTGCAACATTTCATTGCAGCGCAACACTTGTGATATCCTGTGTTGTCATCAGGGGCTCCTCTGCTCTCCCAAAGAGATGGCCAGACAACTCCGCATCTGCTCTGTTTCAGTGATGCTGCTGCATCTGTCATGAATCCCAGCCCCTCTTCACCTCATTGGTAAAACTGAAGCAGAGGGATTCCCTCGTCACCCTCTCACCTGCCCGAAGAAAATAATACTTTGCCACTCATGAAGCAAGCATGCGCACATTCAAGGGTTCTAAATTCTCCATTACTTTTGGCAAACAAAGAAGTACCATGCAGCTGCTTCTCAAGGGGCTGTGCATGAGTGGCCTGCGTTAGCCTTCCCTGGCATAATGTGTGGTGGCCATGCAAGAGTCAAGCAAGCATTAGCTGGCCATGCAAGAAAAGCTTAATTCTTGGTGTAAAGGCCAGGGAGTTTGGGGAATCCGGAGATTGGGGTGAGGTGAGTGTAGGAGCTGACAGACCAAGGCGGAGGCAAATTGCTGCCTTCCTTTGCTTAGGACTGCAACTACAAAGAGAGCTGCTGCAGTATGGTGGTTATAATGTCAGTCCAGGACTTGGGAGACCCGGGTTCTAGTCTCCTCCCCCCTCAGCCCTGAAGCTCACTGGCTCACTTTAAACCAGTCCTCGCTCAGCCTAACCTACCTCGCAAGGATGTTGTGAAGATAAACTTGAGAGGAGGAGGGTTATATAAGCCGCCTTCAGTTCCTTGCAAGAGGGGAAAAAGCAAGATATAAATGTGACACAAGCACCCCTGCCCCATTGGCCCTGGTTGCCGGGCCAATCCGCCCAGAAAGCACTGGTTATTGGGCAGATTAAAATCTAATACATTAATAGCGTAACTGATGAAGGGCAGGCCCTGTTCAGAAGGCACCTTTAACCACAGTGAATAAGGGCTATTTGCCTTATTTGTTGTGGTTAAAGGTGTCTTTCTGAACAGAGCCGTATAGTCCAAAAGGCACTAGGTTGCCCTACTCCCCAGTAAACACAGGAGCTGCAGAATAAGTTGGGCAGAACGCTTTCCTCCTGCAGAAGCGTGGCCTTACCAAAGAATCCCCAGTGGTCCTGATTCCTAGTTTTGGCGTTAATGGCGGCTGAGCTGGCCTGACAGTTCCACATGAGGCGGGGGGAGAGAAGGAGCCCCCAGCCTGTGCTGACCCTGCCTCCCCGTGTCATTTTCAGCTTAGCCCCGACTGGCAGGTGGATTACGAGTCCTACGCATGGAGGAAACTGGACCCGACGGGCGAGGAGTGCAAGACGCTGGTCAGGGAGTACTTCCTGTGGGAGGGTGCGTTCCAGCACGTCGGCAAAGCCGTCAACCAGGGAAAGATCTTCAAGTGACGGACGCAGCCGGCAGGGAGCCGCCTGCCAGACGTGGACCTAACGAGGGACAGATCTCCGGAATGGCGGCCGTTGCCGCCGCCAGTGGAAACAACTTGAGCAGGAGGAGAGACAGTGTGACGTTCTAAGAAGTGAATTAAAAACCTGAGTGTGCTCATCACGTTGGTATCTTGTCTGTCTGTGCATGTGGGCGGGGGGAAGGGGCCTCTACCTCAAAGGTCTCCCCTGCACAGTCTTTTGGCTATTTCTGTGTGCATTCAGGAGGCCACCAGTGGTGGCTTGGCTTACTAGCCAGCCTCTTTTTATCTCCTGCCCTCCCCCCCACACCTTCAACTCCTCTGCCGCACGGAGCGGGAAGGATTTTTCTCACCTGTGCCAAGCTACGGTGAAGTTAAGAAACCAGCTGGATTTTCTCCCCCTGTTCTTCCTTTCTCAGCACAAATGCAAGGAGGGGATCCTTTAGGCCTCTGGCAAACATAGGGGCCGTGAAAGATAGATGAGTGGGAGACAGCTTTGTTGAGTTTGGAGCACAATGTACATAGCACTACCAATCTAAACACAATCCCCACATAAGTAGGCTTTGGGTGCCGTGAAAGCACAGGCAGCTTGGGTATAACTGCACCCCAACCCCTCTTTAGAACCAGTGGGGGCAGGCAGTACGACTTATTTATTGAAACAATTGTATCCTGCCCCATATCAGGGAAGCGTACAGATAAAATCAGAACAGTATAAAACAATAAATAAGCACAGCTAAAAACGGATTTAATCAATAACAAACTAAAACCAGTAGAAAAGTTTAAGAGCAATAAGAACAAAACTGTGCAACCTTGGAGAATTTAGCCTTCAAAGGCTTTAATAAAAAGCTGTGTTTTAACCTGGCGCCGAAATGAAGCCGGCATCGGCGCCAGTCAGTCCTCCAAGGAGAGGGTATTCCACAACTGGGGTGCCACCACAAAGGAAGCCGCTCTGGGGTCTCCACACGTCTCTGTTTTCAAAGCTCTGCCAATATTCTTACAGCTGCTTTTACTCAGATGTCTTTCTGTAATCCCACCCGACTAGTTTGCTTAAGCCAGTGGCTTGCACTTGCCCCACGGTCTTGTTTTCGATGAGGGAGGTGCTACTACTGAGAAGGCGTGCCACTATTTGAACAGGGTTGGGGGGGGTTTGCTGTAAGAGGAAATGTGGAAGGAGTGGATGGAAAACACAGGAGGGTTATGAGTAGAAGATTTAAGTCTGGACCATCTGAAATTCCATGAATGAAGTGGGACGACTGCACCCTAACTTTCTTACCTGGAAGCACAGATGTGCGTGCTTTCTCATGCTCAGAGGACTTCATCCTCGGCTGAGACATTCTAGGTCTGCTCTATGGGATGCTGCCTTCTGCCCTGTCAGACTACCCACAGAGTTCAGTGTCACCTGGCAGCAGTTCTCCAGCATTTCTGCAGAGGATTTTTTCCATCAATTGCTCCCTGATCCATATAACTGCTGCATCCCAAGGAGGTGCTCTACCACTGACTTACAATCTGTCCTCTGCTCCTTGGCCATGCACTGTGTTAGCCTCCCTCTAAACGGGAATGGGTGTGTCTACCAGGATTGCACAAGTCGAAGCTCTGTGAAAGACTTGAAGCTTCGCTTGACTTGCAGGTTGTATAGGCTGGTTTAGTCAAGGCCTAAAGTTGGCTGGCTGGCTGGAGGTGGCACCTTACTACTTGCTAGACAGGTTTCTGAGCCCTGCCTCCCAGCCGAAGTTATTTCTGGTAGGACGGCTGGATGCCTCCATGTGGTGATGCACAGGAGCTGGATGTGGCTTCCCCCACCACCACTAGTTTTATCAATGCTAGGTGTAAAGGACTGAGTCAAAGGACAAAACACACCTGTATTGATCCAGGGCTTGCCTAAACAAACATGTGAGGCTGTTACCTGCACACCACTGACCACCCATCTGTTCAGAGGAATGAACGGTAGTTCAGGCATTCCGTGTGTTCCGCCCCCTCGGTCCATAGTGGTCAAGCCATGGATCCTCTAGGAGTTCTGGAGGGATGCCCACCCCCTCCCCAGAATTCAGGACTGTCCACCGTAATCCATGTGAAGGCATGGAATGCAGTATTGCGCAACTACGCTTCCTGTAAATTTCATCTTGAGCTTTTTTTTTAAAAAAAGTAAAAACGGCCCTTACGACTTGTATGCGCTGGGACGCTACAGCCGGGCTTGTACAAAAGAGCTATTGTGCTGCCAGGGTGTGTGTCCTGTGAGTGTTATTGTTTGCAGTGAAATCCATGCTCTCTCTGCAGGGAGAGCGTTTTGCCTTGGCGTGGGTTTGGAGTTTGATCTGGTCCGGGTGTCTCTCAGGCCTGGATTCTTAGCATAGTAAACCCTGGGCGAGGGCGAAGTCTAACTTGTTGCAGCCTGGCTATTTCTTGGCCTGGAGTGCATCCATTTGAAGTCTCTGCCATTTCTTTCCTCATTCATAAAGAAGCCCTGGTTTACTATGGTTTGTTATCCATGACGGCAGCTGAACGTGGAGATCCCTATCTCTACAGGCACCTACCACGTAACGCAGGGCAAACCCACCAGGATCATACGAGCATCTTTGCGATGTCTGTCTGATGGTTGGTGGTACCTTGATGCACCTTTCCTGCCTGCTGCTCCAGCAAGCGAGTCCTTGCAGGGTTGTGCAGATAGAATCTCTGCTCTTTTTATCTTTACCGTGTCCCTTGCCGGCCCTTCTAAAGTGGGGCTGTAGTCTAGAAGCTGCTTCTGGCTACCTTTCTTCCATCCATCCATTCCACTGGTTCAAGTGGGCTGCCCATTTTTTTGTTGGGTTCCCCCCACCCCCACCCAGGCTACTGGCGTATTTGCCATTTTCTTTCTGGCGTGGCGGTTTGTTTGGGGAAGGGCGGGGAGGGTTTGGGGAAGGGGGCATGGCTTACGTTAATTGCATCCATCTGGCTTCTCTGGGGCTCTCAGGAAGAGTGAATCATGCACCCATCCTGCTCACGGGTGGGGCTTAGCCGCAAGTTCTGTATTTATCGTATGGAGCCAAATGCAGCGGGGGGAGGAGGAAGGGAGCAGAGCCTTGTAATGGGCATCCGATCCCAGACCAACCTTGCACTGTAACTTGCAAGTCAGTGTGTGCTACCGGCTGCTGCCCCCTTTCTCCCCCCCACCTCCCCACTTTCCAGCTCTGCATGCAGCTGTTGCAATGTTGTGTTGTTGTGGAGCATCTTCCATTGCCTGCCGAGCGCACGGTTTTGTTTATGTCTCGCATCGCGCAACTGCAAGGAGTTGCAGAAGCAATTTACAAAGAAATAGAACCTACAAAGCAAACAAAAACAAAAAACCAACCCCCAAATGCAATAACATACCTATTAAACCCATAGCAATTTATCTACATAAAAGATCACCTAAGGACAAACAAAACACCATCCAAAAATCAGAGCGCTTCAGCTATTAGGCAGTGTAGAAATGTAATAAATGAGTAATAGCTACCAAGTCTCAGCCATTCAGCTATCCGAATCCTCACGAATAGGGAAACGTCTTTGCCTGGTACCTTAAAGATGGCAGAGATTACTCCAGGCGGGCTTTCCTGGGGAGAGCATTCTGCAATCGAGAGCCAGGGCGGGGGCTACTACAGGAAGGGCCTGTGTCCTCATTGCCACCCTCCAAGCATCTTGGACAAAGGGATTCAGAGGTTGACTTTGGGGGTCTGGGCAGGTTTGTAAGGGGAAAGATGGTCCTTGAGGTACTGGGATCCTGAACCCTTCAAGGCTTTATAGATCAACACCAGCACTTCAAATTGGGCCAGGAACCAATTGGGCAGCCCACGCAAGCAGGCTAGAACTGAATTCCATGTTCAAAATGCCTGCAGTGCGGCTCAAAAATGTGGCTGCCACATTCTGCACTACTTGCAGTTTCTGGACTGTCTTCAAGGGCAGCACAACATAAAGTGCATTGCAGTAGTCTAGCCCCACCTAGAGGATACCATCTTGTAGAAAGTACTCCATTCTACAGAGGCCACTTCTGCCTTCAGTGATAAGGAGAGATCCAACAGTGCACCCCTGCTCCTTAAAGAAAAGTGTGACTCCCATCTCAAACTGGTTGCACCTCACCCAGTTAGACTGAGGAACCACCTACCACCAGTGCCAAGGGATAGCCCAATTCGTTTTGCTCCTTGAGGTGAAAAACAAGATGTCGCCCCTTCCCCTTCCATATAATGGAATGGTGGTTTTCTTCAACCCTGACCACCACATCTCAAGACAGCAGGCTTGCTTAGGGGATGTGCAACAGCCTGTGTGAACCACAGCTCTCTCCTCCAACATGTTGCAGCCACCTCCCAGCCTGCCACCCAGGACAAATGCCTCACTCTGCTTAATAATAATAATAATAATAATAATAATAATAATAATAATAAATGTATTCCTTACCCGCCTCTCTGTTTGGATCGAGGCAGGGAACAACAGTAAATATAAAATATGATAAAATGCATAAAACTGATTAAAAACATGGTGCACGTTATTATCCACTGGATATGCCTGCTGGAAGAGACCAGTTTTTACAGCTTTCTTAAATTCTAAAAGACTGTTAAGTTGACGAGTTTCCTCCGGCAGGTCATTCCACAGTCTGGGAGCGACAGATGAAAAGGTCCTCTGGGTAACGGTAGTCAGCCTAGTCTTGGCCGACTGTTGTAAGTTCTTCCCAGACGACCTGAGCATGCAGGGTGGATTGTATGGGAGAAGGCGATCCCGCGGGTAACCTGGACCCTAACCATGTAGGGCTTTAAAGGTAATGACTAACACTCTGTACTTCGCCCGGAAACTAATTGGCAGCCAGTAGAGTTAAATGTAAGCTGATGTAATATGGTCACCCCTAGGTGTACCGGTGACCAAACTGGCTGCCATATTTTGAACTAGGTGAAGTTTCCGGACTAGGCACAGAGGTAGCCCTATGTACAGCGCATTGCAGAAGCCGAGCCTCGAAGTTACTAGCGCGTGCACTACCAGCATGTGGTAAGGCCGGCCCAGAATACACCCCTCCCCCTCCCCTGAAAACTTCTCCAAAATGAAATTTGGCCTAAAAGATGTCCCCCAACCCTGCCCTAAGTACACCTATACTTGTAGTGCTCTCTCAATCTCTCTTTCTGTTTTTAGCAATTGCAGTTTTAATAGCTTTTCAAAGATCTCTCATTTTTCACCTGGTTGCTTCCTGCTTCCTTAGTTATAAATATTATTGCCTGTTTCTAGAGGTCCAGTTATAACAAAACAAACTGATAAAACAACGAGTTTGTCTGTACGGACCAGAGATGTGTTTTTTTGTTTTGTTTTTTGGTGTGTGTAGTTGGGGAGGATAGTTCACAACAAAAGTATGAGTTGTGGATTGTGAAGTGAAGCTGCATCGCTTTATGTTCCAGAGTTTTGTTGGCGAGGAGAGTGCAGAATATTGATGGGAGGAGAGGCGGCAGCAACAGCAAATATCAGGACGGGGGCGTAGCTGGATCAACAATTCCCTGGCTGAGTTTTTTAACAACTTACTGCAATGAATTCTGTGGCTAGTTCTGGAATTTGGGCTCTTGTCCAGATTGTGTTGGCAGAACTTTTCTTCCCTTTCCAACCCCCAGAGAGATGGAGAGAAAAATTCAAATCTGGGGATGTCAGGGTTAAGGCCCAAGCCATCTTCCCTTCCCCCCTTGCAAGTTGCGGGGTTTCCTCCCCATGCAAAAAGGCAGTGGCGGGTGCTCAAAGATGGACAGCAGCTGGAGAAAAGGGAAGGGAACTTGGCCCAGGGCCCAGCATCTGGAATTCATTTTTTTTTGCATTCGACAGATGCCCCACCCAAGCGCACACTGTGTGAGTGAGGCACAGAGAGAAAAAGATCAGCCTCATGACTCATGATCCAGGCCCAAGATTTTTGGGGGAGGAAGGAGCAGGCCCAGCGAGCCAGCATGCCTCTTTCCTCCTGCTCCCTCCCCTCTCTCCCAAACAGTACACAATCCATGTTTTGCTGCTGGCCTGGATTTTTGGATTGCTGCAATTTACAGAGAACATCTATAAGGCTTCTCTCTCTCTCTTGCCTCGGCCCCCTACGCTTCCCCACCACAATTCCCTGCCCCATATTTTGGCATTCCCAGCAAGTCCAGGCAATTGCAGTTCCTGGCCAGCAGAAGCTGGGTGGGACCCTCAGCCATCAGAACGTGTATAGGACTCGAAGGAAGCCCCGCCGCCTTTTCCTCCCTTGCGGCTGTTGCTACCTTGCCGCCTCTCATCCCCGTTTCCTTGTTATTCTTCCTCTCCCCTCCCCTCCAGTCCGTTTCCGCAAATCGCAATTACACGATGGAGAGGATTTTGTTTTATTTTGAGAGCAACAGCGGGCCTAGTCCTGGCAATTGCCCTGCCAAGGAACTTTACTGCAACGCCTTCAGCCTGGGCCGCTAGCGTTCGTGCCTGCAAACCTGGGGCCTGACCCTGGAATATTTGAAACGGAGGTTGGAGTCTGAGCGTGTGCAGGTTTCATCTTTTCACTGAGCGACATCAGAGCTGCCTTGCTGCATGAAGCTAAGGCTTAACAGTCGTATGCTGCTGAGAAGCTGATAAAGGACTTTGTGGAAGCTGCTCTCTGGGTAACCCGAGTGTAAGGCGGGTAAACATCCAAGAGGAATACAAAAAGGGAACGAAATCTCAGGATGCTATAGAAAAGTTTATTGTACAAAATGGGTGACCATAAGAAAAAGAAGACAGGGCTCCTGTATCTTTAACAGATGCATCGAAAAGGGAATTTCAGGAGGTATCATTTGCATATATGTGCAGCACCTGGTGAAATTCCCTCTTCATCACAACAGTTCAAGCTGCAGGAGCCCTGCCCTCTTTTGTATTTGGTTACTCTAGCTATAGTAAAGTGCTATACAACTGTTAAAGATACAGGAGTCCTGTCCTTTCCATATGGTCACCCAACACGTTTCAGCCTCTTGTCTTTTTAGGCTTTCATGGGGTTGTTATAATGTCTGCAGAAATTACTACTGGGAGACAGGCAACCTCTGGCCCAGAGGCCAAATCCACCCTTCCCAGTGTCCCAATCTCATCCTTTGAGTCTCTCCAGATGGCCCCGCCTCCTTCCCTTAGCCCCATTCTCTTTCCCCAAAACACTGGGGGTGGAGGAGATCCTCAGCTTTTCCCAAGTTAGTCTGTTTTCCTGGCTTGGGTGTGTTTTTCTCCCACCCTAGAAGGTTAAACAGAATTTCCTAAGGCTTCCTGACAGGAAACGAGATTTGAGATTTGAGCTACAATATGTGGATCTTTTTGGCCACACCCCTCTTGCCTTTGGCCACGCCCAGCCCTGGAATGCGGCTCCCCAAGAGCTTGTTCCCCACCCTTGCTCTACTGCTTCTCCATCATATGGTTCCAGTTAGCTAAGAGGTGTTCGCAGACCTTTTCTCCTTGCATGGCTCCGGTCGTTTTTCAAACCCACCATGTGGCTGTGAGTTCCAGGAGAGAAACGGCAGGTCAGGCCTGAAGGAACGCTTCCTCTAGCCTGCTCCAAAACCGAATTGCTGGTGTTCAGAGTCCTATCCCCGTCCCCCCCACCCCCACCCACCCCTGGCTTCTTTTTCCGGCCCAGATTTCTATGCCCAAGGGAAACCTGTGTCACTGCTGTGGCTTCACCCCCAGGCCGGGAAAATCTTCACCCACTAAAAAGAACTCCCAAATGGATTGGGTCCAGTGGCGGCTAGTGGGGCGGAGGGGATATACTCAATATTTAATACTCTCCTGGGATTGTTGGAGAAGATCACGTGTGGCAATTATTATTATTATTATTATTATTATTCTTTATTTATATCCCGCCTTTTGCCCAATGCTGGGCCTCAAGGCGGCATTACAAAATTAAAACATACACAGCTAAAAGCTACAAATCAGAGATATACAAAAGTTTCAATATTAAAACATTTCAACATTTAAAATGCATAGCAAAATTAAAAGTCTTAAAACGTAGATGGAGTCCACATTATTCTCCAAAGGCCTGCTGGAATAAGAAAGTTTTTGTGTGCCTCTGGAAACACACCAAGGAGGGAGCCAGTCTAGATTCCCTGGGAAGGGAGTTCCAGAGCACTGGAGTAGCCACCGAGAAGGCCCTCTCCCACGTTCCCACAAGGCATGCCTGTGATGGTGGTGGGACTGAGAGATGGGCTTCCCCTGAAGATCTCAAAGCACGGGCAGGCTCGTAAGGGAGAATGCGGTCTTTGGCGATGGCGTGCCATGTGTCAGAGCAAATGTACCAGGTTGTGAGGAATTTCTCTGCCACAAGTGGGCGGGGGGTGAGGCAGGTCCCTATTTGCCCCAAATATAGAGCTGCCTCTGCTCTGGGCTAGCACATTTCTCTGACCCTATTCAGACGACACGCTAAGCCACAGTGGTAAAGCTTTTTGAGTGAAAACCATTCCTAACCATGGTGGCGCCATAACCACGGTTTACACAAGCTCACTAACCATTTGCTGCCCAAAGATTAGCAGCCCAAACATGGCTTCGCGTGTCATCTGAACAGGCTCACTCTGTCGCACTGCTCGGATCTTTTTGCTTGCCGTCAGAGAGTCCCGACGGCTCCCCCAGCCCCAGAGAAAGTGTTCGAACCCTCCCGTCTCCAGCCTCACGCTTTAAAAGCACAGTGTTTACAAGTCCTTCTTCTTGGAGAATGCAGAGCTGGCGGGGGGGGGGGGGGAGGGGGAGGGGGAGGAGGCAAGTTCAGTTTATGGGGAGCAAAGGCCGGCTTCTGGCACCGGTTCCCACAGGCTTTGCACAGCAGGGTTGTGCAGGAATGCGAGCCTGGAAGACAAAACGCGCCAAGAGCTGGTGTTTTGCTTGAAAGGCTCTGGAGTTCGGCTGCCTCCGGGATGCCTTCGACAAAGCCTCGGTGGAGCTCACTGGCGGCGGCGGGACACTTCAGGGCCCCGACTTCCCCATTGCGCAACAATGTTTGCGGGAGTGAATTATATTTCATTTCATTTATTACATTTATATACCACCCCATAGCCGAAGCTCTCTGGGCGGTTTACAAAATGCAAGTTTACGACAGAAATACTATAAAAAATATTCAACAATATACTACAACAATATACTACAACAACTTGAGCCTGTACAGATATAAGTACCTCAAAAGAGTTAGAAATCAATCGGTGGGATGAGGAACGTGGAATTCACAAGTATAACTTGTTTCAAACGCTGCTTCGGAAATATTATATACACACATATACTAAGACATTTCTTCAGAGAAACACTTCTTTGCAGTTCTCACAGTCCTTATTCCAATCCTTCAATAACACCTTTTAGGGTTCCCCCTCATGCTTTTTGCATTGTGTGCTTTTCACTTTGACCTGTGGAAACATCTTCTTTTCCTTGTCCTCCAGTCTTCCCTAGGTTTAAACACAATGCAATTAATATTCGATCTTTCAATTTTTGTAAACCACCCAGACAGCTTTGGCTATGGAGCGGTATAGAGATGTATTACTATTATTATTATTAATAATAATAATGAGGAGGAGGAGGGGGGATTTGAGGACTCCCCAGTTGTCATGCAGGGCCAGCCCAGGACATTTTGCTGCCTGAGGCAAAGAACAAGATGGCAGCCTCTCTCCCCTTTCATGCCCCCAAACTGGCCGGATTGTTTCTTCAACGCTGGGGACGGAACTACATCCTCCATTGAACTGGCAGGCAGCAAGCTGACTTAGGGAGCGTGAGGTACGCCGGGCTGCCCACCTCCCGGCATCTGCTGCCTGAGGCGCTTGCTTCACCCTGACCAACGAAAGGGCCGGCCCTACCTTCATGGCAGCTCCACTTGGGGGGGAAAACTCCCATTGGCAACAACTGTGTATGGCAATTAAACTGAGAAAGAAAGAAAGAAAAAAATCTTCCATGGGGCATTTTGGGGGATAGACCTAGGGCTGTGGAAAATAAATTCGGGGATAGCAGCCATTAGGACCCACAGCTCTTGCAATACCTGTGGGGCTAACATTGACACTTTCTTTTGACACTCCGCTCCAGCTTGGCATGAAGAAGAAGAAAAAAGTCCCAGTCCCTACCGAATAGCTGGGTTGTTTTAGCAGTTTGGGAGGCTCAAATTCCCTCTTGACCACAGAGTCATCTGAAGGCATGGGCCATCCTTTCTCAGCCTCAGTTTGCTAACTGTGAAATGGGAATACAAATGGCAAAGAGTTGTTTGGAGGGCAAAAGGCATCAGAGAGTGGGGGGGGGATGTAAGCAGCACTCATAAACTGCCCAGTACAATGTCAACTATTTATTTTTTAACTCATTCAAAATGTTTTGCCCCTCCTTTCCTTGCCAGAGAGGCTGGAGGCAGCTGAGAACATGAGTATTGCAACACTAATAAAAAATGCAATTAAAAACGAGCAAACAAGAACAAGACAGGATCGAAAACAAGATGAGCAAATTAAAAACAGTGGCCAACCGCACAGAGGCGGCAGAAAAACAAGTCGCTTTGGCATCCTGAAGCCCTGCCTGAACAATAAAACCTTAACTTGCTGTCAGACAGGAAGCGGAGAGGTGGGTCTCTGTGGGAAAGAAGTTACAAAGCCGCTGAAATTCTGATTCGGACAACACCGTCTTCCTTTTCAGATTTTCTGCAGAGGTTTGTCTCGGAGTCCCTGCAGTTGGTGTGTGATGAAGCCTGTCTAGCGTGGAGCTGTTAAAAGCCAGTGTGGTGCAGTGGTTAGAGTGCTCGACTGGGACTCAGGAGACTCAGATACTAATCCCCATTCAGCCATGAAGCTCACTCAGCGACTTTGGGCCCGTCACTGACTCTCCTCCTAGCCAACCTCACAGGCTTGTTGTGAGGATAAAAAGGAGAGGAGGAGGAGGATTTTGAACGCCGTCTTGGCTTCCTCGCAAAAGGAAAAATGACAGGATATAAATGTACTAATAAATAAAATAAAAATCACACACACGCCCTGCAGCAGGCTCCAAAATGCTTCTGATATTTTGAGGTACATTTGTCTCCTCTCTGAGGAGCAGCCGGCCTATATATAACCAGTCAAGGAAGACAGCCCCTGCCCACAGGCTTACAGTCTGAAAAGACACAACACACAAAGTAAATGGAATGACAAGCGCAGAGGGGAAAATTAAGCCTAAATTAATTAATTAATTAATTAATCTAGCACCCGGAGTCATCCAGTGAAGCTGAATGGTGGGAGATTCAGGACAGATGAAAAGGAAGGACTTCTCCACACAGTGAAATGATGGAATTTGCTACCACATCAATTTGGATGGCTTTAAGGAGGGATTAGACCAATGGAGACCGGTGACTCTGATGTCAGTGGGGCAGTGAATCCGCTCCGGGTTTCAGTCAGAACTCTAAAGGAGTTCTCCAAGGTACTGACATGGATGATGCAACTTGATGCTTCTGCACCTTGGAGAGCTCCTTTAGAGTTCTGACTGGCTTTTGACTGAAACCAGGAGCGGATTCACTGCCCCACTGGCATCAGAGTCACCAGCTTCTGCTGGATTAGACAGAGCCATGGAGGGACAGAGGTCTACCAATGTCTACTAGTCCTATTGCCTGTGGGGTACAGGATGGACCCCGGAAGGTCTAATCCAGCATGGTTCTCCAAAGGAAAGTGAGGCGACGTGACCTCTCCAGTTTGACCCAAAGCTGTGACTGTGTGCTGTCTCGTTCCAAAGCCAGCTCGTTCCAAAGTCAACCAGAGCTGGCACTTTGGATGGCTTTAAAAGGAGGTTGGATAAATTCCTGGAGGAGAAGACCGTCCATGGCTACCAGCTCTGATGGCTCTGTGCTACCTCCAGTAGCAGAGGCAGTAAGCCTGTATACACCAGTTGCTGGGGAACATGGGTGGGAGGGTGCTGTTGCACCATGTCCTGCTTGTGGGTCCCTAGTTGACAGCCGGCTGTCCACTGTGTGAACACCATGCGAGGCTAGATCTACACTGCTATTTTATAGCGGTATTGAAGTATAGTAATAACTGTTTAGGCACAATCCACATTCCATATACTGCTTTCATAATGTTGCCTGCTTTCATTCTAGATTCGTAACGCTTTGACACAAGGTGTACATCTGGCCTAGACGGAACCCTTGGTCTCACCCAGCAGGGCTCTTCTTATGTTCTTATGCACCCCATCTCTTTCTGTCTCCCCTAGAATAAAATTGCTCCCACCCCCCTGCAATGAAGTTTAGAAGTTTTCCCCTAAACTAAACATGCTGGAGTTTTATACGACACGGGTAACAGCCTGTTCCCTAAATCCTGCTGCTTTTGAAGCCAATGGAGGAGGGGACAGATGCAGTGTTCAGCAAGAAACAAGAGCCAGCAGCCATGGCGATGGAAGAAGGATGTGACAATCACACCAGTGTCTGTCTTTCCCTCCGTGAACGATTTGGCCCGCCCAACCTGTGCCAGTTCCTGGCCCACGCATCCTCGCCTCACCTCTCCCGCCCTGAGCGGTGGCCTTTTGTCCGTCAACAATGTGTGTGTTTCCCCGGGAAAGCTTTGCCAGGCTTCTACCTCCAGTTGTGCCTCTCTTCCATGCGTTCCCACTTCTCGTTAAAAAAACCACTTTTGGACACCATTCTGTGGTTCACGCCTGCCAGGCGCTGGCTTTTCGTCCCATTTATGAGGAGCACCCAATTAAAGACAGCAGTGTTGGCCAGGAACTATGGCTCAGCTCCCTCATTCTGTCCGAAGGGGTGACAAATCACACATTGGTGGCTTCCTACTGCTGCCAATGCGCACAGAACTTCATGCACAACAGGGCTGTGCTGTTTTCATGCGCCTGGCTTAGTGCTGGATTTAGGAGCAGGCCAAATAAGCCGTGGCTTCGGGCCTCATATGACGAGGGGCCTCCAAATACGTTGGAGGAAACTGAAATGTGTTATAATTGAAATTGTTTTGGTGTAAATATGTTGGAAAATATGGTGAGACTTACAGCAGAGTTGCCTTATATAGAGAAAAACGTGGCAACACACAGTTAGTATCGGAAGCAATCAGTGCAGATTAGAGCCAGTTTAAAAGAAATTCAGATCGATTTACTATGTTAGTGCTTATACGCCCATCTTCAGAGAAGGAAGTCTAAAACTGTTTAACTATAAGCCCCCACTAACGCTGGGTGGTACTCTTTCATTACCCTTCATATTGTAATGTAATACACACTTTTCTCTGAATGTTGATACGGCTTAGGGCCTCAGCATGTCTTCATCTGGCCCTGGCCTGGCCGGCGCAAGTTGGAGAGGATGGTTCTGGTGTAATCCAAACCAATTGTCCCTTTCTTCCACCCGTATAATTGACATAACCACATCAGCAGCTAAGGGCCTGCATTGGTTGCGTCTTTGATGAGCAACCCGCAGTGCTGCGCTGCCCAGAGGGAGACAATAGACAGGCGGCTCCCACTTTCCCTCTAGGGAACACGGTGGGCCCAATCCTCCCTGCTACGGCGCCCCTTTTTAAAATCTGTGTTTAATGTCATATTTAGCTGGGCCCTAAGTTTAAAGGTAGCCTTAGGAGGCGATGCTATGCATGCTTCGACAGAAAAAAAATGTGTCAGGGAAAGCTTAATTTTGATGCTTCGGGCTGCTGTTCAAAGCGCAGGAACCGGGCAAGGCAAATGTTGGCAACCTCCAGAGATGAGGGAGGACGAGGCACCTCAAGCTGTCCTGAAATCTCCCTTGGGGATCTCTGGGTGAAAATCCAGAGCTTGTTTTCGTCCCTGACTCCGTGCGGTTCAGGTCCCATCTCCTTGTCTAATGACAGGGTTGGTAAGCAGCTCCACACCCACATGGAGAGCTGGGGACAAGGTAGGCCTTGCCAAAAAGACAAGAAGAAAAAAGATGACCTCATCCTGCAAGTTTTGAATGCTTTAATAGAGCAAGAAACACGCCTCAGCTCACCTGCCAAAGGTCCGAGGGGGTGGGCGGTGCCAGAAGACACTGGCTGGTTGTCCACACAGGAAGTCAAACTACCTCAGGTGCTAATTTTGGCCCAGCAACATTGATCAGGTGGGGAAGAGGCTCAGGTGAGGAGAGATTGAAAGAACTGGGCATGTTTAGCCTGGAGAAGAGAAGATTGAGGGGAGACATGATTGCACTCTTCAATACTGAAAGGTTGTCACACAGAGGAGGGCCAGGATCTCTTCTCGATCAACCCAGAATACAGGACACAGAATAATGGGCTCAAGTTACAGGAAGCCAGATTCCGGCTGGACATCAGGAAAAACTTCCTAACTGTTAGAGCCGTACAACAATGGAAACCGTGACCTAGGGAGGTGGTGGCCTCTCCCACAGGAGAGGCATTCAAGAGGCAGCTGGACAACCATCTGTCAGGGATGCTTAAGGTGGATCCCTGCATTGAGCAGGGGGTTGGACTCGATGGCCTTAGAGGCCCCTTCCAACTCTAGTATTCTATGATTCTATGAGGTCAAACTACCCCAGGTGCTAATTTTGGCCCAGCAACATCGATTAGGTGGGGAAGAGGCTCAAGTTTATTACGTCACGTGTAGATGTGGCTATTGTGGGTGGGGGTAGAGACGGTGAACCACCCACTTCGAGGTAGTCTGGGAGCCCATCCCCTGCCTCAGTGAGGAATGCTCACTGTTGCTTCCAAAGATACTCCTGAAAAATGAATGTTTCGAGAATGCCTTGACCACACACCCATTTAGCTCCCAAATATGATCGTTCCAGAACTCTGAAACTTGTCGCAGACGAGAAAAACAGTCATGTCTGCTCCCAAACAGGAAACACCGCATGCTCTCCTAACCTAGACATGATGATGATGATGATGATGATGATAATGATGATGATGATTTTTCAAAAGCCAAAACAACTTTCCAGATTCAGCAGCCACTTAACAACTTGTGTTAGGTCCAAATGGGCTTGATCTTCTCCCAGAGACAGTTCGACTTCAAACGCCCCCTCTGCCTCCATCCACCCCCAACCTTCCCTTTCGCTCTCTGAAATGCAGAACCAGTTATTGTGGTATCTAAATAAAAACGTTGGGCACGCTGGGGTGAGTCACTTGCTGCCGCCGGATTGTTTACATGGAAGGAGAAGGAGATCGTCCGACTCGGGAAGTGGGCCAGGCATCAATCTGCACTCTGAGGGAAAGGGTTGGGCAACTTTGGTTGGTGTTCTTACTTCCAATAGTGCGCCCATCCACTTTGGGGTCTTTCTGCTGCCTTTTGTGGTTGGCTTTGCTTTTGAGGGGAGAGGCTAACGTTGCAGAGTGCATTCCTAACCACAGGGTGGGTGGCAATTAGGCTACATAGATAAGCTTTGCAAGAGGTGAGCTGTTCAATAGGAGCAGGGATCTTTTGCAAGCTACCAAGGCTAAAATAAGATTATCTATCGATCTATCGATCTATCATCTAACTATCCCTTTAGCAACCTAGCAGGCTTACTTGTGATGGGATAAGCTTTGCAAGAGGTCAACTGCAGGTGGATAAAAAATGTGCAACAGAATGAAAGATGTAACCAATCAAACCTTAAACCTACCACCATTCAGTCTTTAATATGGCAATAGAACACCTCTCCCTTCATTAAAAAAAAGTATTGTTTTTTAGATCAAACATTTAACTAGTTAAATTTCTGGCCTGATACTGTGGTGTTTATTGATAGGTCAGGCACTCTGAGGGAAAGGGTTTGACAACTCTGGCCCTTTGGTTGGTGGTCTTACCTCCAACAGTGCCACCCATACACGTTGGGGTCTTTCTGCTGCCTTTTGTGGTTGGTTTTGCTTTTGAGGGGAGGGGCTAATGTTGCAGAAGGCATTCCTATATATATATATATATATATATATATATAATTTTTTATTTTCAACTTAAAACAAATAACATAACAAAAAATACAATACAAAACTAACAACCCTCATACCCCCCCGTGCTCCCCTCCCCCCAGGAGACCTACATATATTCCATTATACATCCTTCCAAAATTGTAAAGTATCTTTTGAAGGTGTTTGCCCCTTCCCTGATCTTAACACATATTCCAAAAATGCACTCCATATATCTTCGAATCATTCTTCCTGGACATTCCCCTCTTTACTTTCAAATTACACGTTAGCTTATCATTAAGTGCCATATCCCATGTTTCTTTATACCATTCTTCTATTGTATATTTCCCTTGCCCTTTCCAGTTCTTTGCTATCATTATTCTAACGGGTGCCAGGAGGTTGTTTATCAATTCCCTCATGCTTATATTCTCATTTTCTTTATCCCATATTGCTAGTAGAGCCAACTTTGGGCTTGCTTCCAATTTACTTCCTATTATTTCACTTATTTCTTTAAAAACCCTTTTCCAAAAATTTTGTACATGTTCACAGCTCCACCACATATGAAAATATGTTCCAACCTCCTGACATCCCCTCCAACAATTCTTAGACACTTTTTAATCTATCTGATGAAATCTTACCGGCGTTAAATACCATCTCCATACAGTTTTATAATAATTCTCCTTAATTCTAATCGACAAAAGCTTTAACATTCTTGCATCCCATATCCTCCCCCAGTTATTTTCATTAATTTGTTCCTTTAAATCATCTTCCCAAATCATTTTGAGAGAGTCTTGGTATTCATCATCCTCTATCAAAATTTTGTATATTTCACTGGTCAAACCTCTTTTAACTCTAATTTCCCCCTTTTTTCCTCTTGATTCAATTAAATCTTCAAATCTTGTATTATCTCTACATTCCTTATTTTTCTTTTTCCAATTCTGTGTCCATTGTTCCAATTGTATACATTTAAACCAAGCTATCTTTTGTCCTCTTAATAACTCTCCAATTTGCTCCCTATTTGTCATACTTTTCATCCAATCTCTTAATTTAATAATTTTCTGATCCCTCAGACCCCTTTCCAACTCAACTTTTAAATTCTTTGGGAAGTTTCCCATTGCTACCACTGGGGTAAGAGGAGAATCTCCTGGTATTAACTTCCCTTTAACTTTCTCCCAAATCTCTAAAATATTTTTCAACAACGGGTTGTCCAGTCCCCTCAAATCTTTCTTTTGAATTTTAGTAAAAAATATATTTTGCAGTTTAAAATCTTGTTCCCCTGTTTGCATCTCTAACCATTCCAAATCATCCTCCCCTATTATACTATTTACAACATATCTTAATTGATTAGCAATATAATACTTCTTTATATTTGGAAGTCCCAGACCTCTTTTCTTTTGTGTCTTATACCATAGCCCTTTATTAATCCTTGCTTTTTTAATCTCCATTACAATAAGCATTAATCATATTTTGCCAACTCTTTAACTCTACTTCCGTTATTTTAATCGGTAACATTCTAAACAAAAAATTAATCTTAGGTAATATTTTCATTTTAATAACCGCTATTCTACCAAACCAAGAATGCTTTAATTTTCTATATACCTCTAACTTTTCCCCTATCTGTTTTTTCAAGCTAGCAAAATTAATTTCTTCTAATCTATCTAAATCTTTTGCAATATTAACTCCTAAATAACACACTATAGTTTTAAGCCTAAAACCTAATTTAGATTTACACTCCTCCATTTCCTTCTTGTTATAATTAAATAACATCATTTCTGACTTCCCCCAATTTACTTGTAAACCTGTAATCACCCCAAATTCTCTCAAATGCTTCTTAATCACCTCCCCACTCTCCAGAGGATCTTCTAAAGTGCAGAAGGCATTCCTAATCACAGGGTGGGTGGCAATTAGGCTACGTAGATAAGCTTTGCAAGAGGTGAGCTGTTCAATAGGAGCAAGGATCTTTTGCAAACCACTGAGGCTAAGATAAGATGGCATCTCTATCAGCCCCTTTAGCAACCAATGCTCCTGACAAGAGCTCCACTGCAGGTTTACTTGTGATGAGATAAGCTTTGCAAGAGGTCAGCTGCAGGTGGATAAAGAGTAGAACTTGCGCTAGAATGAAAGACGCAACCGACTAAACCTTATATCTACCACCATTCAGTCTTTAATATGGCAATATGACGCATCTCTGTGCAGTGAAAAAACTTACTGTTATTTTTTAGATCAAACATTTAACTAGTAAAATTTCTGGCCTGGTATTGTGGTGTTTATTTTCAGGTCAGGAAGAGGTCTGTGAAGTATTTTCTTGGGTGAAGGGGGAGTTGGCGTTTCTTTCAAGCCTGTGAGCCTGAGTTGATTCTGGCAAAATCTCTGAGTGAACGTCCCAAGTGGGGGTCGTGGGACATCAAGACCTAGGAAGTTGAATCATACTGAGCCATGCTGTGGGTCCATCTAGCCCAGTACTGCTGACACGGACCAGCAGCAACAGTTCTCCAGGGTTTCAGGCAGGAACTTTTCCTAGCCCCACCTGGACATGCCATGGATCAAACATGGGACCTCCTGCATACAAGAGAGAGTGTGTGGAGAAAGTCCTCCTCCTCTGTCCCCTTCACCAGCCAAACTGTGCTATGTCACTGTGGGAAGGGAAACGGAGGGGAGGTTACGTGGGGCACCTGCACAGGTAACCTCTGAGGGCTGCATACGGCTCATGAGTTATCAGTTCCTTGCCCTTGAGGATGTTGGAGAATCATAGAATTGTGGAGGTAGAAGTAGGCTGACCATCTGAAAAGGAGGACAGGGCTCATGTAACTTTAACAGTTGTAGAGAAAAGGAAATTTCAGCCAGTGTCATTTGTATGCAATTAGTATCTGATGAAATTCTCTCTTCATCACAACTGTTAAAGTTGCAGGGGCCCTGCCTTCTTTTGTATATGGTCACTCCAGTATAGTGTCTGCACCTTTAACTGTTGTGATGAAGAGGGAATTTCATCAGGAACTAATTGCATACAAATGACACTGGCTGAAATTCCCTTTTCTCTACAACTGTTAAAGTTATATGAGCCCTGTCCTCCTTTTCAGATGGTCAGCCTAGGTAGAAGGGACCACAAAGATCATCTAGTCCAACCCTTAGGGTGACCAGATAAAATCCAGGTCAGGGCTCATGTAACTTTAACAGTTGTAGAGCAAAGGGAATTTCAGCCAGGGTCATTTGTATGCAATTAGTTCCTGGTGATATTCTCTCTTCATCACAACTGTTAAAGTTGCAGGGGCCTTGCCTTCTTTTGTATATGGTGACTCAAGTATAGTGCATGCACCTTTAACTGTTGTGATGAAGAGGGAATATCACCAGGAATTAATTGCATACAAATGACACTGGCTGAAATTTCCTTTTCTCTACAACTGTTAAAGTTACATGAGCCCTGACCTGGATTTTATCTGGTCAGCCTACCAACCCTCAAATGAGTTCAGATTTCGATTTATTTATTTTATTACATTTATACCCCCGCTTTTTTTCTTCCAAGGAACCCAAGGCGGCGTACATAATCCCATGCAGTAGGTTGGGCTGAGAGTCTGTGACTGGCCCAAAGTCACCCAGTGAGCTTCCATGGCCGAGTGGGGACTCGAACTCGGATCTCCTGACTTTCAGTCCAACGCTCTAGCCGTGGATTTCACAGAGGCCTATTTTTGTTGTTGTTGCACAGATTCTTCAGGCATGGGCACCATTTTGTCTACTTTCTGGAATTTTATGCAAATTTAGATGTAGAAAAATGCATGAAATAATTAAAAAAATCAGCTGAAAATGCACATTTCTACCCAGATGTTAAAGCATGAAAATGCAAATTTGGGGGACGGGGGGATGGGACATTTTCGCGAGTATAAATGGCCATTTGTGCAAATTCAGGAAACTAGGGAAAAAATCCAATTGCGCTAATTGGCAGGCGACAGAACGAAACGCAGGTGGAATGAATTTTATGAAAGCTGTACACCCTTACCCGTCCCCACTCGATTTGTTAACTCCCTTGCCTAACTCTGAACCTCAGGCCTGTCTCAAATGAAGCCTTGCCTGGAAAAAAACAAACCCAAACTTATGTGTTGTGCAATCACTAGGATGACAGTGCCTCTGAGCATGTGCTGAGTACTCCACCCTTATCTCTGAGTAAGCCCAGGCAACTGAGATCCGAGGGCAGAGGACGTGGATTCCATGCAAGTTTGAGGCCTGACGCATCCCTTTCTCTTCATTCTTCTTCTTCTACTTCTGTAATAATTAGGAAATATTTTTGTGTGCTGGTGGCAGGGTGTCCTGCAGTTGTGCTTTTGGGATGTATTGCTCAGAGCGCCTGCCTTGGGGGCGAGGCTGGTGGCTGCAAGAGCTGGTATCCGGCCAGCAGTGACTCACTCAGCCCGTGCCGCTTGCCTGGGCACAGTATGGCTGTGATATCCGAATTCTTTGTCTTCTGTTGCCACAGTGACACAAACCTGGAGGAAGGATGTACGGGAAGTCAGATCTGTAAATTGCCAGCAAGCTATGCTGGGGCTGCCATGTTCTGAAAAGCAACCCTCTTACTCAGAGCTTTCCCCTTTGGGCTTTCCCTGAAACTTTTGCTTGCGTGTTGTTATGGCAACAGGCTCTGCATGGATGGAACAGGGGGCTGCGAGGCACAAGCAGGACGCGAGTGCAACAGCACCCTCCCACCCATGTCCCCAGCAACCGGTGCACATGGCATACAATCATAGAACAGTAGAGCTGGAAGGTAGGGTGACCCTATGGAAAGGAGGACAGGGCTCCTGTATCTTTAACAGTTGTGCAGAAACGGGAATTTCGGCCAGTGTCATTTGTATGCATGCAGCACCTGGTGAAATTCCCTCTTCATCACAACAGTACAGGCTGCAGGAGCCTTGCCCTTTTTTGTCTCTGATCACTGTAGTATAGCTCCTGCAGCTTTAAATGTGGTGATGAAGGTCCCCTCCACAAGGATTCGCTTTTGCGCCTGGTTAAGTGATTATGCACTTCATCGCTGAAGCGCATTTACACCTAATACCTCTGCATGAGAGGCAGGCAGGGAGAGGGGAGGGGGGAGGTAGGGCGGGCGGGTGCCTGTCTCTTTAAGGCAGGTCCCTGCGAGTTGTTATGCTGGAGAGCGAAGGAACTGACGGGGCGATTGAATGAAACGGAGCAAGGGGGGGGGGGGGAACAGGGCAAGAAAAAGGGAAAAGGGAGCTGGAAGACGGCGAGAGTGAGAGGTCAGCGGGAGCCCGGTAGGAGCGGAGCCAGGAGCCGAGCGGGGGAGCCAGCAGCAGCAGCAGCAGCACTCGGGAGGCAGGGCGCACGGGGGGGGGGGGGGGAACAGGGCAAGAAAAAGGGAAAAGGGAGCTGGAAGACGGCGAGAGCGAGAGGTCAGCGGGAGCCCGGTAGGAGCGGAGCCAGGAGCAGAGCGGGGGAGCCAGCAGCAGCAGCAGCAGCACTCGGGAGGCAGGGCGCCAGCTTCACATCCCGCCGCAAAATAAAACTCGCTATTTAACGCGCATTCGATAATGCGCACAATCGGAGGGATAGTGTGCCTCTACGCCCGATTTGCGCTCCCTCCTTGTAGAGGTAAAAATTTTTAAGCGCCTTGAAAGAGCTTTAAACCTCTCTTGTAGAGGCAGCCGAAGAGGAGATTTCACCAGGTGCTACATGCATGCAAAGGCCACCTACTGAAATTCCCTTTTCTATACAAACGTTAAAGATACAGGAGCCCTGTCCTCCTTTCCATAGGGTCATCCTATGGAAGGGGCCTACAAGGCCATCGAGTCCAACCCCCTGCTCAATGCAGGAATCCACATTGAAGCATCCATGACAGATGGCTGTCCAGCTGCCTCTTGAATGCCTCTAGAGTGGGAGAGCTCATGACTTCCCTAGGTAATTGGTTCCATTGTCATATTGCTCTAACACTCAGGAAGTTTTCTCCTGATGTCCAGACGGAATCCGGCTTCCTGTAACTTGAGTCCATTATTCCATGTCCTGCATTCTGAGTTGATCGAGAAGAGATCCAGGCCCACCTTTCAAGTATTTGAAGAGTGCTATCATGTCTCCCCTCAATCTTCTCTTCTCCAGGCTAAATATGCCCAGTTTTTTCAGTCTCTCCTCATAGGGCTTTGTTTCCAGACCCCTGATCATCCTGGTTGCCCTCCTCTGAACACGCTCCAGCTTGTCTGCATCCTTCTTGAAGTGTGGTGCCCAGAACTGGACGCAATACTCAAGATGAGGCCTAATCAGTGCCGAATAAAGGGGAACCAGTACCTTGCGTGATTTGGCATCATACTGCCTCTGATTCTGGAGGTGGCACACAGCCATCAGGACTAGTAGCCATGGATCGCCTTCTCCACCGTGAATCTGTCTCTAGCCCCCCTTTTAAAGCCATCCAAATTGGTGACCATCACTATGTTTTGTAGTAGTGAATTCCATAGGTCCACTATGTGTGGTGCAAAAGTCCTTCTTTTTCTCTCTCCTGAATCTCCCACTCATCAGCTTCATGGGATAATGACCCCATTGGGTTCTAGTAGGATGAGAGAGGGAGAAAATGTCTCCACGTTCTCCACACCAGGCATAACTTTGTCCACTTCTATCTTGTCTCCCCTCAGTCTTCGCTTTCCCCAGCTAGACAATCCCAGCTGTGGAAACCTTCCCTCATGGGGGAGATGTTCGAGCCCCTGGATCATTTCAGCTGCCTTTTTCTGCACTTTTTCCAGCTCAAAAATATCCTTTTTTTTTTAGGTGTTCTTATTGGAACTGTGCACCGTATTCCAAGCATGCTCACATCATAGAATTATATAAGGGCAGTATGATCTTGGCAGTTTTAGTTTCAGTTCCATTTCTAATTTTGGCCAACATGGAATTTGCTTTTTTCACTGTAACCGCACACTGGAGGAACATTTTCATCAGGATCTCCACCACAGCCCCAAGATCTCTTTCGTGGTCAGTCGCCATCAACTCGGATCCCATCAATATATATGTAAAGTTGGTTGTTGTTTTTTGCACCAGTATATCCTGCCTTTGCTATATAGTCTAAAGGAGGGGGGAAACCTCTACACATTAATAATAATATCTAGCATCTATTCTATAAGGCGCTATAAAGTGTTCAAAGTGCACTTCATGTGAATGAACTCAGGACAGATAAAAAGGACTTCTTCACACAGTGCAGAGTTACCACAAGATGTGATGGCCACCAATTTGGATGGCTTCAAAAGGGGATTGGATAAATCCCTGGAGGAGAAGGCTCTCCATGGCAACTAGTCCTGAGGGCTACGTGCCACATCCAGTAGCAAAGACATAATAATAATAATAATAATAATAATAATAATAATAATAATAATTTATTTCTTACTTGCCTCTCCGTTTGGATCTAGGCGGGGAACAACAGTAAATATAAAATACATAAAACTGATTAAAAATGGAACACATTATTAAAATAGCAATAAAACATCCTAAAAACATCCTAAAATTCCACTGGATATGGCTGCTGGAAGAAATTAGTCATTATAGCTCTCTTAAATTCTAGAAGACTGGTAAGTTGGCGGATCTCTCCCAGCCGGTCGTTCCACAGTCTGAAAGCGGCAGAAGGGAAGGTCCTCTGGGTAATACCTGTCAACCTAGTTTTCGCTGACTGAAGTAGGTTCTTCCCAGAGGACCTGAGCACCAGTTGCTGGGGAACATGGGTGGGAGGGTGCTGTGGCACCCCCGTCCTACTTGTGAGTTTCAAACAGGCAGCTGGTGGGCCACTGTGTGCTGGAGCCTTGGTCTGATCCAGCAGGGCTCTTCTGATGTTCTTACTCCTTACAACCGTCCTGTAAGGTAGGCCAGTAAGAACCCAAGAAGAACCCTGCTGCTGGAAGCAGTAGTCACAGTAGCTGGAAAGATGCCTTTGGGAAGCCTAGAAGGAGGGCATGAGGGCAATACGGTTATCTCCCCACTGTATTGGGTGCCTTACTGCCTCAGAACGTGGCATGGCTAAGAAGGACCTAAGAAGAGCTCTGCCGGAGAGCGTACCAAAGTCCGTCTTGTCCAGCATTGCTTTCAACCAGCTCTAGGATTTTGAGACACCCTCCATGGGACCCCTCCCGGAGCGATGCCCCCTTCTCACACCACCATTCTCACTAGTTGCTCCCAATTCTTTGCTTGACCGGCAGAGAGACGGGGAGGAAGCGGGCCGTGGCATCCGCCGCTCCTCACCTCCACCGTTGCCTGGGCCACCGTGAGAGCAACCAGGTTGCTGTGTTAAAGAGGGGGAGCAGTTCCAGCGGGGTGCTCATCAAGGACCTCTGCTGGGTTGCAGCCGGGCTCTCAACAAAAGCCCAATTATGCCTACCCTTGATACCTGCTCTGGGCTTGTAGATTCCATGAAGCACCATCTTCTGCCAATTGGACAACCCCCCTTTTCCTCTTCTCTTGGCACAAAGGCTACACCTGCTCCGGAGGCAATCTTTGAGCTCCAGTGCAGCAACATCCTTAAAGATCCACCCCCTTTCTTAGCTCCCCCCTGGATGCCAGTTCCAGGGGAAGGGGGGGTTAGAAGCATCCCCTTTATCCAGGGTGTAGAAAGGTGTACAGATGAGCCCTGGATGCAGGCTTGGGGACATTCATATAGGGTGACCAGGTACAAAAGAGGGCAGGGCTCCTGCAGCTTGAACTGTTGTGATGAAGAGGGAATTTCGCCAGGTCCTCATGCACACCAATGTCACCTGCTGGAATTCTCTTTTCTATGCAACTGCTAAAGATACAGGAGCCCGGTCCTCCTTTCCATAGGGTCACCCTACATTTGTGGCAGTGGGCTACAAGCGAAGGGAGAGTTGAAGCGGGTGGCTGGCAGAATTTTAGACATCCGAGACGTAAGGGCCTATCAGCAGGCAGGCCAACGTAATGAAGTCGCGGCCGCTGCAGTGCTCTGGAGGAAGGCGTCCAGGAGGAGGGATTTTACCAACGGCAAAACTTCCATCTCCTATCTCACTAGAAGGTGTGGCTGCAGTGCCAGCTGCAGGGAAAGTCAGACCCCCTCTAGATGGATTCCGTTTAACGCCTGGTTAGCCGATTATGCGCATCTTCTCGGAAGCGCTTTATCGTAAATGCTTGTATGCAGGAGGTAATTGAGCACTCAGCTGGTGACCTTACTGGTTGTTTCAAATGCGCTTTACAAGTAGTTAATGCGGAGAATTGCTTGTTCGCATAGTCAAAATACGCTTTAACGGCAGGAGCAAAATAAAACTCGCTATTTAACGCGCATTTGATAATGCGCATAATCGGAGAGAAAACGTGCCTCTACGCCCGATTTGCGCTCCGTTCTTGTAGAGGTAAAAATTTTAATGCGCCTTGAAAGAGTTTTAAATGCCTCTTGTAGAGGCAGCCTCAGATGCGATTCCACCACCACCAGGTTTGGGCTTCCTTGCATGTGCTGACGATGCAGCGTCCCAAGCCAGGAAAATGAACCTGGCACCGTCTTTAGCATGGCGGCAAGGAAAGGTCGCGGACCAGTGCCGGGCGAGAATCTGAACTATTCCAGCGGGTCATTTTATTCGCGATTGTCTGCAGGCGTCAGGGATTTGGCGGGCGCTCGGATGAATTTGCCCACCCCATCCAAACTGTTTCTCTGCAGATTGTGATGCTTTCCCTGGCAGCCTCTCTGCATTCGGATATTTGGGATCTGTTTTTGACATCTGGTGACGTCTGATTTTAGTGTTTGATATTTCTTTGACATGCAGTGGTATTAGTGCCTGATGATAAAGAAATACATACATTTATATTTGAAATTATATTTAGGCTGCCTTTTTAAGTTTCTAGTGGGACTTTGGGGGATCTTCTGCCTTTTTGCTTTCACTTTTGCTTCGCTTGTTTATTCTGCGTATTGATGCAGTTTGTTTGTTTGTTTGTTTGTTTTTAAAGAGTTTATTAGATTCCTCCTCCCCCACATTTTTCAATACATTACAAACAGTAAAGCATTGTCACCCCACCTCCCTTTGTCCCTATTCCCCTACGCTTTAGGTTTCCCCCTCCCCTCTTCATATTGGTGCTATATTTAAAGAGTAAAAGAGTAATGTAGGAACATAAAACCATTAAGCCTCCAAAATGTTTCAATTAATAGTGACATGGGGGGAAAACAGCAATCCAATAAACATTTTAAAATGTTACTGTGCTTTTATTTTTATATTTGTGATTTCTTTGACACTTTGAAGGTAGGTGTGATCCAAAAAAGCAGTTTGTACATATTTAAATAAATAAATAAAGCAAGCAAATATTGCAAATGTAGTCTAAGTTGGGGTAACCCTATGAAAAGGAGGAAGGGCTTCTGCATCTTTAACAGTTGTATAGAAAAGGGAATTTCAGCAGGTGTCCTTAGTATGCATGCAGCACCTGGTGAAACTCCCTCTTCAGCACATCAGTTAAAGCTGCAGGAACTATACTAGAGTGACCAGATACAAAAGAGGGCAGGGCTTCCGCAGCTTTAACTGTGTTGACAATACTGGGCTAGGCAAACCACCGGTTGGGCTCTGTAGAAGGCAGGTTCGTCTGTCACCAGGGATTATCTCCTCTAAAGAAAAACTTGGCTCAGTAGCTTTGCCTTCGGATCATCTCACTGTTTGGGGAGCGGGAAAAAGCCGGTCCTCCCATTAGGTAGAGTGAGGGAGCTGCCTCAGGTGGTGGATGTTGGGGCGTTTGGAGGGGGCAGAGCAACTCCCTTCTAACCATGCCTCCTCAGCCCACCCCCCATGCTTCCCCTCTGTGCATTTTGTCACACTTAGGCTGACCATATGAAAAGGAGGACAGGGCTCGTGTAACTTTAACAGTTGTAGAGAAAAGGTAATTTCAGCCAGTGTCATTTGTATGCAATTAGTTCCTGGTGAAATTCCCTCTTAATCACAACAGTTAAAAGTGCATGCACTACACTAGAGTGACCATATACAAAAGAAGGCAAGGCCCCTGCAACTTTAACTGTTGTGATTAAGAGGGAATTTCACCAGGAACTAATTGCATACAAATGACACTGGCTGAAATTCCCTTTTCTCTACAACTGTTAAAGTTACACGAGCCCTGTCCTCCTTTTCATATGGTCAGCCTAGTCACACCTGTTTAGCTCCCGAACCCCATCATTCCAGACCTCTGTAATACGCTGCGGAGTAGCAAAATGCTCCCCAAACAAGAAACGCCGCATGCTCTGAGTTCTTCAGAAGACACCTTAAAATACTGTGGTTAAGGCTTAAGCCTTAACCACTATGGTTTATGGTATCTTCTGAGCAAGTCCAACCTAAATATGATCATTTTTCAAAAGCCAAAACGACTTCCTGGATTAAACAGCCACCCCTCTACTTCCTGGCTCAGACAACTTGTGCAAAGCCCAAACGGGGCTGATCTTCTCCCCAAAACAGCTCCGCTTAGGACTGGGAGCAAGTGGAGGATGCTGCCCTGTCCACAAGGTGTTGGGCCTGGCGTGTTCCTAGCCAATCTGTTTTTCAGCTGTGCACAGAGGAGAGGAAAGCCCTGACCGGACGTGAGCGGCTTAAAAGCCGTGGAGGTATTTCCGGCCTTCCATGGTTTCACCGAGCAAAGCCACATCTGGAGTGAATCGGGTTGTTGCGGCAGCAATGTGATCCCGCCAACATTCCTGAGCCCTCCACACACACACCCGACAGATTCCTGCCCTGCCTGCTGCGTACGTCCATCCAGCAGGCTCTGGTGTGAAGGCAGCCTGGCCCCAGCCACCCCTGGCAAAAGGCTGAAACATTCTCCCATATTTCTTTCGATCATCCTCATTCAGTATGATAGAAAAAATATGACTTCTCCTACAGGAATTTGTCTCTCCCCCCCCCCCCTTTTCAAGCCATCCAAATTGGGGCCATCACTACATCTTGTGACAGCGGATTATGTATGTCGCCTTGAGCTCCTTGGAGGAAAAAAGGTGGGATATAAATATTGTGACCATATGAAAAGGAGGACAGGGCTCCTGTATCTTTAACAGTTGTATTGAAAAGGGAATTTCAGCAAGTGTCATTTGTATGCATGCAGCACCTAGCGAAATTCCCTCTTCATCACAGCAGTTCAAGCTGCAGGAGCTCTGCCTAGCTCAACTAGATACAAAAACTCCTGCAGCTTGAACTGTTGTGATGAAGAGGGAATTTCACCAGGTGTTGCATGCATACAAATAACACCTGCTGAGATTCCCCTTTCAATACAACCGTTAAAGATACAGGAGCCCTGTCCTCCTTTCCATAGGGTCACCCTAATATAAATGTAATAATAACTAAATAATAGGTGCTGTGTGATAGCTGCAGGTTTTCCGTGAGGTGATCAGTCCCACATTAATGAAGGCTGCGAAGGACAGGAATGTGTGGGCCTTCCCCATCCTATGCAATCGCCCACACCTTGCAGGCAACAAGGTAGGGTGACCAGATAAAATCCAGGTCAGGGCTCATGTAACTTTAACAGTTGTAGAGAAAAGGGAATTTCAGCCTGTGTTATTTGTATGCAATTAGCTCGTGGTGAAATTCCCTCTTCATCACAACTGTTAAAGTTGCAGGGGCCTTGCCTTCTTTCGTATATGGTCACTCTAGTATAATGCCTGCACCTTTAACTGTTGTGATGAAGAGGGAATTTCACCAGGAACTAATTGCATACAAATGACACTGGCTGAAATTCCCTTTTCTCTACAACTGTTAAAGTTACATGAGCCCTGACCTGGATTTTATCTGGTCACCCTACAACAAGGGTATTGCTATGGCAGCATTTCCCAAATTTCCTTTCCATGGAATTGGCACCCAACACAACCCTCTTGCCCACGTTGTGCTGACATGGCCGCGTGGCAGCGTCTCCTGAAAGGGCAGCTCCCATGAGCAGTTCCATCCAAAAAGCACCCTAGATTCAGGCCCCCTCCACAAGGATGCGCTTTTGCGCCCGGTTCGGGGATTATGCGCATTTTCGCGGAGGCGCATTTACGCCTAATCCCTCTGCACGGGAGGCGGCGAGAAGCGGCGAAGCGCATTAAAAGATGCCCAAAAAGCACTTTACAGGTAGTTAATGCGCATAATCGCTTGTTCACACAGCGAAAATGCGCTTTAACGGCCGGAGCAAAATAAAAGTCGCTATTTAACGCGCGTTCGAAAATGCGCATTATCGGGGAGATAACGCGCCTGTACGCCCGTTTTGCGCTCCGCTCGTGTGTAGGTAAAATTTATAATGAGCCTTCAAGGCTCATTAAACGTCTCGTGTGGAGGAGGCCTCAATCATTCCCAGCGTTGGTCACTCTGAACCTGGTTGGCAGCATTAGCTGGGCCTCCTTAGTCTCGTTTTCCCAACCTGTAAAATGTACAGAAGCAAGGAGCTGCCTCAGAGGGTGGCTTGGATGATGAAAGAGATATGGGTCATAAACAGCTGCGTGTTTAGCGTCCAGCGTTCTCTCCAAAGCCTTGCAAACAGAGCCAAAGAAATAACTGCCAACCTTGCAAGGTATAAATTAACTCATTAGGAAGGAAGGAAAGAAAGGCAGGCAGGCAGGCAGGCAGAAGAAAGAAGATAGCAAGGGAAGAAAGAAAGAGAAAAGGGGGAAATTCGCTTGGCAGGAGCCATTCCATCAGGCTGAGGTGAGGGAGAGAAGGGAAGCAGGTACCGCACCATCGGCTGTACTAAGAGACCAATCCTTTTGGCTCCTCCTCCTCTCCTTGAACTGCTTTCTGTTCCAGTCTGTCATTATAAGAATTTTGTAATAAAGGATCGGGCGTCTGGGTTTGGTTTCCCCCCCCCCCTTTCCCTTTTTCATCTTTCGTTTGTCTATTTAAAGTCTTTCTAGACTGCTCCTCAACCAAAAAAGGCTCCCTGGAGAAAAAAAAGAACATCCAATCTAAGAAGAAAAAAATGAAAAAGAAGACACGATACGCAAGGAAAAAGCGCTGGGGAGGGAAGACGAAAAAAACTTAAGTAGATTTTCAGCAGGGTTGGTGGAATGGACGTGCTCCCCCTCTCATCTCGTGGAGGTAGTGGAAATCCAACTGGAACAGATCCTGATGTTCCCTCTGCCGGTTCCTGTCTGCCTTGCTCCTTCTTAGGGCAGTAGTCAGTTAGCCCTGATGAATTATTACGGATCTTTGTACGCCGCTCTGGGAGCCCTTTTCGGCAGAGGGAAACACCCTCTGAATAAAGAACTGCTCATAAAAAAGGGTTTCTGGAGGCTTTCCCGCCTGGGCTCTTGGACAAGGGCCTCCCTGGCACGCTGGTATTTACAACCATTATTTTACGCGCACTTGGAAAGATCCCCATCGCTCTGTGGGAAGCCCCTACCTGCCCCCCCATCAGCCTTTGCCCGGTTGTGCCCCTGGGGTTTTATAACCACCAGGCCAGCTTGTTTATGAAATGCAGAGGGGACTATTTCTGGGCGGTTGGCAGCCGGTGAATGTCCTCCTTTGTTGGAATGTGCATGGAGTGGCGTGCAGCTGTCATGTGAGGGAGCATTGGTTTCCCTGCTAGCTCAGCCCTTTCGTGGCTTTGCCAAGGCCTTGTCAAGGCTGTGTGTGGGGTGAGGTGGGGGGCACAGGAGCCAAAGGCTGACAGGGGCAGAGCGTGAGCTTGCAAACCTCTCCCCCCCTCAGCACGCCTCACCGCTCCCCTTACATGTGTATGCAAAAAAAAGGGGGGTCCCCCACACTTCATTTCTGTCCCCCACAACATGCTGGGCTGAGGGCTGGGGGCTTCACCTCCCCCCCCCCATTAGCTTTCCCCTGTCAGAACTGGCCATTTATGCCTCCTTTCTCAGTCACAGACTAGTTGAATGCATTCGGCCACCCAAGCCACAATAACTGGCGCATGTCAGCCATTTTCCTCAGTAGGGCTCTTAGAGAGATTCCCAGGAGGCCTGGACTATGGCCAAGATGCTTCGCATAGTCCAACTTTTACTGTGGGAGCGAAAGAATGGGCTCTCGTGTTAAAACACAGTCTCCCGAGGCCTTCAGGGGAGGCTTCGGGGCGGCCCCAGAGGTCTCGTTACAAACCAAAAGATCCTCCTGACGCTGGAAGGGTCGGACCGAGACTGTTTAAAACCCCACAGTGGCTACGGCGCACATCATCGTGACGTTTCTCTCACGGGGACAGAAAAAACAAACTGACTTTAGCCCAGTTCGGATTATTGCTCTGTCTATTTATTAATAATATTCTTGATACAACAAAAACTCCAGTGTCAGAGGCAGTAAGCCTATATGCACAAGCTGCTGGGGAACATGGGTGGGAGGGTGCTGTTGCACCATGTCCAGCTTGTGGGTCCCTGATCAACAGCTGGTTGGCCACTGTGTGAACCCTTGGTCTGATCCAACATCAGGGCTCTTCTGATGTTCTTACTGATTTATTTTATTGACTATATTTATAAACTGCTCCCTATCTGAGGATTTCGGAGCGGTGAACAAATTGGATAAATGAATAAAACCAGAATAAGAGCATCATTAAAAATTACATTTCAAAAGATCAGGTACAGATTGAACCACAGCCAGTCAGTCCGGGAAAGATTTTTGGAACAATAATGCTTTCAGGAGGCACCAAAAACAATACAACATTGTTGCCCTTCTGACCTCCAACAGCAGGGAATTCCATAAGAAGGGGGCCACCACATTGAAGGCTCTTCTGTTCTTCTGTTCTCTAATACATGTGTTAGAGTGTATTAAAGTGTTAAAATCACAATTAAAGTACATTTATTATTAGTAGTATTAGTAGTATTATTAGTATTCTGCCACCCCATGGTCAAAGCTCTCTGGATGGTTTATAAGGATAGAGTTTGCAATTCATAAACAGTTAGAGCTACCACAAATAAAGAGCAAGAGAAACAATAAAAAAGAATTTTAAAAAGCAACAGCAAACAAGCAAACATCACAATCATCAATTACAAGCCAAGGAAGTTTCCCCCTGTCCAGATTGACCAAGCAATATATGAGTCCCTTTAAGCATGTGAAAGCGCTTTTCACTTACCACAGAGCCCATGCAGCCTGTGTTAAGTGGCAAAATTCTCTTGTAGCAAATCTCCCTGCCATTCTATCCCTCGGTAGGGTGACCAGATTATATCCAAGTCAGGGCTGCTGTAACTTTAACAGTTGTAGAGAAAAGGGGATTTCAGCCAGTGTCATTTGTATGCAATTAGTTCCTGGTGAAATTCCTCCTTCATCACAACTGTTAAAGTTGCAGGGGCCCTGCCTTCTTTTGTATATGGTCACTCTAGTATAGCCTCTGCAACTTTAACTATTGTGATGAAGAGGGAATTTCACTAGGAACTAATTGCATACAAATGACACTGGCTGAACTTCCCTTTTCCCTACAACTGTTAAAGTTACATGAGCCCTCACCTGGATTTTATCTGGTCACTGACCCTCGGGATGTCAGAAATTCAGCTCTCCTTTGATAACTTCCTGAGAACACAGTGCAGTCTTTTAACAGAAATGTGAAAACATTTTAATGTGCTAGATTCTAAAAATGTTTTAAAAAATTCACATTTTAAAAAGGAATTGATTCAGCTGTGCATTTTAATTCGTAATTGTATGGTTTAAATTTTGGATTTGTTTTAAAAATGTTGTGTACACAGCCCTAGGATCCCTCATGGATAAAGGTATATCCATAAATAGTCTTTTTTTAAAATAAATAAATAAAATCCATTTATATAATATTTCTAGCCTGCAGTGGCTGTCCCACACTGCTGCCAAAGCTTGGCCTGATATTTGATGCCGGACCATACATGCGCTCATCTTCTGTCCTGCAAAGGACATTCTGCATGTGCTCAGAGGCACTCTTCCTCTCGCCGATTGCTTTGCACATTCTGGGAAAGGGACAATGAAGCGAAGTGTTTTTTGTCTCCGGCTGAGCTGCTTGTCCCTTGTTGTCCGTCTCTTCAGGAATTCACGGGGAGTCCACTGCGGTTGCAACAGCCAGCGTTGCTGTATTTTGTCCAGTCTGAAGACGCCCGCCTGTGTGTGGAGGCTGGCTGGAGCATCTCCCTTTTGATGAGCCATGTCTCAGGCATGCGAATCCTCGTTACTGTTATAAATTGCACTTGATAGCGGTAGCTTGAAAGAAATAATACTTAAACTTTGAAACAAACAACGCCTTTAATTCAGGCAAAAGCAAACAGTTCTATTCAGAAAGCACTTTTAAAGGAAGCAAAGTAAACTAAAAGTTGAAATTAACAATGGCTAACGAACTCGCTTCCTTGACAACTCTCCTTCGTTAAGGTCTGCTTGCTCCTTTCCCTGCAAACGTTCAGACCAACGTGGTCTCCCTCTCGCCTCTGTTCTCCTCCGACGTCTGCGTTCTTTGGCATCTTTTAAAGAGGTTTCTTCCTCGTCCTCAGAGGATACGGGCGTGGTTCCACCTGCTGGCTCATCATTTAGATTAGCACTCGTTTCAGAGCGCTGATTCGCATCAGCTGGCAGAGAGGGGCTGCTACTCCCCTCCTCCTCAGACCCAGGATCTGGATCAAACTCACGAACCCTGTCTTCTCTTGCCAAGCCATCTGGCAGCTGCTTCTCCTGCTCAGAAACCCGAGGGGTAAACACAACAGTTACTTCGTGCTCATTCAGTTCAAATTGTCATAGGTCTGCATCGAAAAAGAGAGCGGCAAGCGTTTGCTCTCCGCTGAGCCGGGCTCCCAGCCAAAACCTCCTCTACAGAATGGCCTAGGTCCCCTCTACAAGGATTCGCATTTACGCCTAATCCCTCTGCACGAGGCTGCCTCTTCATGAGAGGTTTAATGCTCTTTGAAGTCTCATTAAAAAAAATTACCTCCACACCAGCGGAGTGCAAATGGGGCGTAGAGGCGCGTTATCTCTCCGATTATGCGCATTATCGAACACGTGTTAAATCGCGAGTTTTATTTTGCTCCCTCCGTTAAAGCGCATTTTGACTGTGTGAATATGCGCTTATGCGCATTAACTACTTGTAAACCGCATTTTGGACATCCGGTAATGCGCTTCGCCGCCTCTCGTGCAGAGGGATTAGGCGGAAATGCGCTTCTGTGATTATGCGCATAATCGCCTAACCGGGCGCAAAAGCGAATCCTTGTAGAGGGGACCCGAGAGGCGGTGAAAGGCGGCGAAGTGCATTAATGGATGTCCAAAATGCGGTTTAGAAGTAGTTAATGCGCATAAGCGCATATTCACACAGTCAAAATGCGCTTTAATGGACGGAGCAAAATAAAACTCGCGATTTAACGCGCGTTCGATAATGCGCATAATCGGAGAGATAACGCACCTCTATGCCCCATTTGCGCTCCGCTGGTGTGGAGGTAAATTTTTTAATAAGACTTCAAAGAGCATTAAACCTCTCGTGAAGAGGCACCCCTAGGCAAGAATGGAACCCTCTAGATCAGTTGGGTGCCGTCCAGATGTGCTGCACTGCAACTCCCAGAATTCCCATTGGCCGTGCTGGTTGGAAATTATGGGAATTATCTCTCTAGACGGGTGTCTACATGGCCTATTTACCCCGTCATGGCTGCGCAGTGGCACTGTGTTGTTTACATGAGAAAGCCGGCAACTCACAGCTGTGTCAGGCTTTTACCCTCAAAACAGTGCTTTTTCACGGTGTGGTTTTACTATGATTTTTTGAGTTGCTACAAGGTCACCATGTTGTTTCTCTGTCTGATGGTGGTGGGCCTTGGTTTGGGTTAAGCCCCGTGGGCGTTGCTAGAGGTGGGTCCAAGCAAAATTGCGATTTTCCCCCATACAAGGTAAGTGCTGGAACGCAGGGCAGGGGTGGGCTTGACGAGCTGAATTCTTCTTCTTTCTCTCTTTCTATTATTATTATTATTATTATTATTATTATTATTATTATATTTATTTGTATCGTGCCTTTTTCCCAATACTGGGCCTCAAGGCGGCTGTGTGTTGCAGTTTTCCGTCTGAATGGCCCATGCTCCCTCCTTCCAACTATATATTGATCATTTCCGCTTCACAGCTGTGATGCTGCACTATTTTGAGGGAATCGCCTACAAAGCCGCCTTGCATAGACACTCTCTAGAATGCTGAAAGCAAGGGCACCATTGAATACACGGAATAATGGGCTCAAGTTAAAGGAAGCCAGATTCCGGCTGGACATCAGGAAAAACTTCCTGACTGTTAGAGCAGCACAACAATGGAACCAATGACCTAGGGAGGTGGTGGGCTCTCCCACACTAGAGGCCTTCGAGAGATAGCTGGACAGCCATCTGTCAGGGATGCTCTAAGGTGGATTTCTGCATTGAGCAGGGGGTTGGACTTGATGGCCTTATAGGCCCCTTCCAACTCTACTATTCTATGATTCTGTGATTCTATGAATGGCCTTCACCAAAAGCAGTCACTGTTTTCTCCCGTGGTTCTCCAGTCTATTCTTGCCCAGCTATTGAGATCTTCCACAGACGTCTTTTCGGTCATGTGCAGGCGGTCATCATGACATTCCCATTGCTCTGCCCTCCCCACCACGGGAGAGACCACAAATTCTGGACGCTGTGTAGATCCATATCAACAAACTGGTTCTAGCAGTTTTCACCTTCACCGGGGGCAGATCTTTTCTGAAGTCGATGGTCTAATGCTGGGAGTTGTTGTAGGACATTTTTTCTGTCTAAACATGCATAGGATTGCACCTTTAGTAACCTAGTGTTTACTCCCATTTTCTCTCTTCTTCTTGATCAGACTCAATGAGGTTATCTTGTCCCTCTAATCTTTGCTTTACACTGATCCATTTCTTAATGACAGCGACGGGGAGCGGTCTTGGGTCAGAGTGTCTGTTTGACCACTGGATGGAATTTCACCAGCCCAGGTCAAAATGTTATCCTCCTGCACAGAACAAGGTAAAGCCAAGGAAGGGTCTATGTTGGGGTTTTTTTTTGTCTTTCCAATCCTTCTTAAGAGGTACTTCAGAGGAGGACTCATAGTTCTGTGGTAGAACCCCTGCAGGCCAAAAGAGTCCTTCATCAGAGGGCTTTCAGTGCTCCTGTAAGCTTTTTATCAGCATTGAATATACATACATCAGAAGAGCCCTGCTGGATCAGAACAAGGGCCCATCTAGTTCAGCACTCTGTTCACACAGTGGCCAACCATCGACCAGGGACCCACAAGCAGGACATGGGTGCAACAGCACCCTCCCATCCATGTGTCCCCAGCAACTGATGATCATAGGTTCACTGCCTCTGATCCTGGAGGTAGCACACAGCCATCAGGACTAGTAGCCATGGATCGCCTTCTCCTCCAGGAATTTATCCAACCCCCTCTTACAGCCATCCAAATTGGTGGCCATCTCTACATCTTGTGGCAGCGAATTCCAGAGTTTAGCTCTGTGCTGTGTGAAGAAGTCCTTTGATCTGTCCTGAATCTCCCACCAATTAACTTCACGGGATGACCCCGGGTTCTAGTCTCCTGTCCACATTTTCCACACCACGAACAATTTTGTACACCTCTTTCAGGTCTCCCCTTAGCCTCCTTTTCTCCAAGCTAAACAATCCCAGCTGTTGTAACCTTCCCTCATAGGGGAGATGCTCCAGCCCCTTGATCATTTCGGTTGCCCCTTTCTTCATTTTTTTTCCAGCTCTACAATGTCTTTTTTTTAGGTGTGGTGACCAGAACTGTACACAGTATTCCAAGTGTTGCCGCACCATAGATTTGTATAAAGGCAGTATGATACTGGCAGTTTTATTCTCAATTCCTTTCCTAATAATGCCTAACATGGAGTTTGCCTTCTTGACAGCAGCTGCACACTAGGTTGACATTTTCATCGAGCTGTCCACCATAACCCCAAGATCTCTTTCTTTATCAGTCACCGCCAGCTCATTCTGTAAGACACTTTTCTGCTTTTTATTCCCCCGACCAAAAATACCGCAACATTGTGTGCGCTGCGAGGTATAAAATGCGCGAGAGCGATATAGCGTTGCCATGATATGATCGTATCATATAACACGAGGTATAAATCTGGCCTTACTCTCAGTGCAAGGCAGTGTTGTAAATCCATCAGCAAACAAACCAAGGGTGATTAATGGTGTGCTAGCAGCCAAAGTTGGACGCTGATGAAGCTGTGGAAGATTCGGTGATACCCTGTGTGTGTGTGTGTGTGTGTGTGTTGCATGCCTGAAATACATGAAGGTTTGGCATCATCTTTAGATGTTTTGGGCCTCCTACTCCTATTAGTGCTGAACATTGGTCAAGCTGGCAGTTGCTGCTGGGACTTGTAGTCCAAAACATCTGAAAGGTACCAGGTTGCCTCTCCCTTAGAAACTGTCTTCTGACAGTCCTTCAAACAGAGGACTGCCCTCTATAATGTAGGGCACACAGATACCCTAGAGAGCACACTCTCTTTATACGATCAGAGATACCATGGGCAAAATTTGGAGGGGGCAGAAGAGAGACGACAGAGGGTCAGATAGAACTTTTAGCCTTTTAGCTCTGCTGTTCTAAATCTGTATTTTAAAATGTCTGCATCGCCGCTAGATTTTATTCTGGTTGTACTTTTATATTGTGATTTTAAGCGTCCATATTTTATATTTTATGCTGTACCTTGTGGTTTAAATTTTTGTGAACTGCCCAGAGAGCTTTGGTTGTTGGGCAGCATAGGAATGAAATAAATAAATGAATATACTGTAGAGGGTATACAACATAGCACGTAGACCACAGACTTGAGCCATTAACCCACTTGTATAGCATTCCTCTGGATTAACCTGGATTTGGGGGATCCCTGACGGAGCCTCAGTCTAGAAATCCTTATCTAGGTTAAGCATACATGAGACTGATTTGGTTTAGGCTTTGCTTCAGGGGGTCAAGCTGTGGATCATATACTCTTTCAAAGACATTTTTGTGTTGCTTGCGAGTTTGTGTTAAAAGTCACGGTGGATCTCAGTTATTGTATAATTTCAAACGTTAAACGTCTAGCTCTTGTTGTGACAAAAATGAATTTGAACAAGTTAGTATGGGGGTTAAACTCACAAACTTTAGAGAAGGGAGTCAACAAAACACCCAACTTGTAAAGAAACTTGAGTCTTTTTTATACATTATTAGAATGATGGAGTCTTTATTTGGAGTGATTTGATCAACTGCCTTTTTTATTTATTGACATTAATTTAGAGTACAATCCTAAGCACTTTTAGATAGAATAAAGTCCTACAACTCTCAGCATTCCCCAGTTGGCTGGGGAATGCTGGGAGTTGTGGGACTTTTTTCTGTTTAAACCTGCATAGGATTGCATCCTTGATGTATTATTGTCTGTATTTTGCTGTTGTTGTCATTGTTGTTGTTGTTATTTATCTTCAACATTAATGAGGGATATTGGAGAAGTGATTATTATGTTAACTGTATCCTTCTATATCTAGATCTTGGGAGTAAGTTCAAATGAACACAGTGGGACTTACTTCTGAGTAAACAGGCATAAGGATGGGCTTTTATGGAAAGGCAATCTCTGCGTACCTCCTTGCTATGATTCCTACACTCACCATCCATAGTTTATCAGCTGCAGTAAATTCCTTCCCACTTGCTGATAAACTCCTACAGAATTTCACCAAAGAGTTTACAGGTGCAATTTACAAAAATAACCCACCATCAAAACCGTATACAAATATAACTTTCATAAAAGAACATTTTTTCTTATCACTTGAAACCCTTTGGAGCTGAACTCTGGGCAAACATTTTTAAAAATGAGAAAATTCCACGCAGTCCGAACACGTCCATATTTACTCCACCTCAGCCCAGTTTAGGAGAAAAACACACCAGCTGGTTTAGAGAACTTTTCTTCATGGCAGCATGTTTTAAAGCTAAACGGTGGGTTAAAGTTGTTCTTGTTTTGCTTCAGTGACGTTTTGTCATTTCTGAGATGTTTGCAAAGCGTCTTTCTCTTACACCAGTCAAGTACCTGGAACAGCAGTTGAAATCTTGCAAGGAGTTTTGATTCGGCAACTTGGCTCTTGCTCAGTTCACCCTATCTGGAAAGCGCCACAGAAGAAAATATAGCTATATAGCAAGGAGTAGGGAGGTAAAGGGTATCTTCTTACAGGGTATCTTCTGAAAAGGTAGAATGAGGAAGGATTTCTGACAATGATATTTATTGCTCAGGGGCACAAGCTTTTCATTGACAAGCGGGTACATCAGAAGACGCAGTCCCTGAGATAGAGGTAGGGTGACCCTATGGAAAAGAGGACAGGGCTCCTGTGTCTTTAACAGTTGTACTGAAAAGGGAATTTCAGCACGAGTCATTTGTATGCATGCAGCACCTGTTGAAATCCCCTCTTCATCACAACCGTTAAAGCTGCAGGAGCCTTGCCCTCTTGACCAGATACAAAAGAGGGCAGGGCTCCTGCAGCTTTAACGGTTGGGATGAAGAGGGGATTCCACCAGGTGCAGTGTGCCTACAAATGACACCTGCTGAAATTCCCTTTTCTACACAACTGTTAAAGGTCCCCTCTACAAGGATTCGCTTTTGCGCCCGGTTAGGCGATTATGCGCATAATCGCTGAAGCGCATTTACACCTAATACCTCTGCATGAGAGGTGGCGAGAGGCGGCGAAGCGCATTAACGGATGACCAAAATGCACTTTACAAGTAGTTAATGCGCATAAGCGCTTGTTCACATAGGCAAAATGCGCTTTAACGGCCGGAGCAAAATAAAACTTGCTATTTTAACGCGCATTCAATAATGCGCATAACCGGAGAGATAATGCGCCTCTACGCCCGATTTGCGTTCCGTTCTTGTAGAGGTAAAAATTTTAAAGCACCTTGAAAGAGCTTTAAACCTCTCTTGTAGAGGCAGCCTACAGGAGCCCTGTCCTCCTTTCCATAGAGTCATAGAGGTATTACGCTGTTTTCATTGTTTTTGCAAGTGCTCCTTGAGGTGTGTGTGTCTAAAAGGCAGCAAGCCCAAGGCCCCTTGGCTCTGCTTCTGTTTTTCTTCTGATTGCTTGTGCTTCTGATTCCACCACAATTATTATCATTATCATCATGATCATCATCATCATCATCCAATTCCTTCCTTCCACCAGTGGCTGTCAACCTGCAAGCCCTGCCCATTTCAGGGCCAGTTTGCCAAGAGAAAGACCTGAGCTGGGCATCTGTTTGGGGAGGGGGCATTTCCTTGCATCCCTCTAGTAAGGTTCTCCTAAGGAAGAGGTAGCGGGTGCTGCGTGCATACCAATGACACCTGCTGAAACTCCCTTTTCAGTACAACTGCTAAAGATACAGGAGCCCTGTCCTCCTTTCCTTAGGGTCACCCTGACAGAGATAGGAGGATAACCCCACAATATCTGTGAAATCCAAAAGGTACAGTTCATGTCCTTTGTATGCAAAGCTGAAATGCATGCAAGGAAAGTCCATGATGCAACAAGCGCCCACGAGGAGCGATCCTTGGCCGCATCGCACAATCTTCCCAGGGTCCTTGCGCTGACGTTTAATACCTCCGAATCAGGGACTGCGCATCTGGTGAAGCGAGCCCTCTCGTCAATGAAAAGCTTGTGCCGGGAGAAATCAGTTAGACTTTCAGGTGCCACAAGGATCTTATCAGCAAGACTGATTGTATTCATTGAGGATTCAGGCTTGCTGATAAAAAAACCTCTTGTGTCCCCTTAAGTCTAACGGGCTTCTCCGCAGCACAAGCTTTCATGGACTGGAGAGTCCCACTTCATCAGTTGCATGATAGGCCCATGACAGGTGCTCAATTAGCTGGGAAGATTTTGCTAGTACCAGTTAAGGCTCTTGCAAACGTTCCCTGGACTTATCTTGCATTTCAATGTTTGAACTTTGCATTGAAGTGTCGCGGACGGTGCCTCTCCTGCAGCCCTTCGGCTTCTCTGTTGTCAGTGTCTTTCTCTTCACGCGTGAGGGGGTCCATGCGCACATGAACCACGTGAGGATACCCTTCATGCGTCAGGTGAGGTGGGTTCTAGCTTATGCCACAGTCAGTCTTTAAGGCAGGAGACCCCCACGGCCTTTGACTTGGTGGACACACTTGGAATGTCGAGAGCGTTGTGGGCGCTCACACAAAATGGCCACTGGTGGGGCCTTGCTCGTTCCTACCATGGCTGCCACAGAGGGCGTGGCTGGTCACAAAACACTCAAGCCCCACTGTTAAACAAAAATAAAAGTCGTTTGCCCAAAAACCGAAGAACGAGGAAGAGGTGGGTTCTGAGCTCCAAAATGCAAAAACACCTTTTTGAACACAAATAAGGCTGCAGGCCAGCCTCCCAATTACAATAAGAAATGTTAAAGAAAATCTTTATAGATAATATTAAAAGTAGGAGGGGTAAAGAAGAGTACAAAGAGGGGTGTCCCTGGGCAACATAAGAATATCAGAAGAGCCCTGCTGGATCAGACTGAGAGTCCATCTAGTCCAGCACTCTGTTCACACAGCGGCCAACCAGCTGCCAATCCACAAGCAGGACATGGTGCAACAGCACCCACCCACCCATGTTCCCCAGCAACTGGTGTGTAAAGGCTTACTGCCTCCGATGCTGGAGGTAGCACATAGCCATCAGGGCTAGTAGCCATTGACTGCCTTTTCCTCCAGGAATTTATCCAACCCCCCTTTTTAAAGCCATTCAAATTGGTGGCCATCACTACATCTTGTGGAGGTGAATTCCATAGTTCAACTACGTGCTGTGCATCTGCTTGATACTGCAAAATCATTTTTGCACATGTAAGGCTCTGGAAAGGGCTGGTCACTTGCCAAGGCTCAGTCCTTAACATAGGGCTCACTGTTGATTCCCCCAAAGCAGCGGAGGCTGTTGGCTCTAAAGTTGGTGCAGCAGGTTTGGTCAGAACCAGCCAGAACTCTAAAGGAGCTCTCCAAGGTGCTTCCGATGCCTGTAGGGTGGTGAATCCACTCCAGGTTTCCGTCAGAACTCCGCACCTTGGAGAGCTCCTTTAGAGTTCTGGCTGGTTCTGATGGAAACTCGGAGTGGATTCATCACCCTACGGACACTGGAGCCACCAGCCTCCATTCCCACCCACCCAAACCTATAACAATCGCTACCAGCAATGTTCCTCTTGCCCAGGAAAAGAGCACCGGCAAGTCACAGCCATGCAGCAACGACCCCTGTGTGCTCCCTAGGGTGGCCGCTTAGGAATTGCTAAAAAAGAAGAAGAGGAAATGAATCACCCCAAAAAATAAAATAAAAGGCAAATTGTGTAAAATTGGCAGGGGCTAATTGATAGGCTCCGATGCAAATTTGGAAAGGATTTAAATGAAAACGCAGCACAGCTTCAGAGGCGGATGACTCTGAATAATTCTGTCCTTGTTTTGGCCTGTGGTCACATCACTCTGATTTAATCGCTTTGTTTCTTGGGTTTGGAAGAGTTTCGAGGGCTTAACTGCTGTTATTATTCACCGTTTAGGAAGGAAGAATTGGGTTATGACCGTTAATGCGAAATGTTTAGCTTCCTAGGGCAAAATGCTGGGAGTTCTGGAGCAAAAAGCTTGGAACGCCCTGTGCAGAAATGCATACTTCACAACAACTTTGCAAGCAGTCCTTGGCTAGGAGGTGCTGCCCCAAGACTGTACGGATTCCTTACATGCTCATTGTGTGCTAATGCGCTGGATGTCTGGCTGCAGAAAAGGTGCGCTCCTTACTAGGTCAGATCAAAGATGATTTCCTCGGGCACGTTGCTTCTCATTGCGGCCAAGGAGGTTCCTCTGGGAAGACAAGAGGACATGAAGGCAAATGATATTTCGTAAACAAGCCACATCCACTCATTTCCTTTTAGCCTATAGATCCTTGACCAAAGGGTCATCTAATTCAGAAGTGGGGAGACATTTGGGGGCTGTGGGCCAGACTGACACCCCCCTGGACCTGCCCGTGGGCCAGATGACATCAGGGACACACCCCATCTGTGACATCAGTGGGTCCCCTGGCTGAAGCGTCCAGTGGAGCTCCTCAGGGACAGTCCAGACAGAGTGAAGAACATAGAGATGTAGGCTTTGCTGCTCCTTTGTGTTCCCCATGGCCTATGAGCTAGGGGATCCCATTGATCTACTTCCTGCTTCCATCATGGGCCAGATGGGGTCCTTGCAAGCAGAGCATGGAGTCAACAGGCCTCCCCTGGTTGTTTTCCGACAGCATCTGGGATTCAGAACTATATTGCCTCTGAACAAGGAGGACTTCACTTAGCCACGATTACTCATATTTTGGTAACATCCAGGTTGGACTACCACAATCTGTTCTACGCAGGGCTGCCCTTGAAGACAGTTCAGAAAGCTCCATTGCAAATATAGCAGAAAATGCAAGAGTGAGGTTAATGACTGGGGCTAGGCTTATGTCCTTGAAAAAATACATGGCACCTCGCCCATTTTCAGGCACAATTGAAAGCGCTGGTTTTTAGCCTATAACACCCTCAATAGATTTGGACCCAGATTCTTTTAGGGTTGCCTCTTGTTTCACAAACATGCTCACTGGTTAGGATCTGTTTCAGAGGCACTTTCTGTCCCCCCCTCAACTTCAGAGATGGCGGGTGGCACCCAAAGATATGGCCTTTTTCAGTTGCTATGCCCTCCATGAAGCGGCTCACCAGCACCGACTTTGATTTCTTTTGGAGCCTTTTGTAAATTTGCCAGGCATTTAAGACCATTTCATCCTCATTTTCAATTATTCTTTTATTATTGCTCTGCTGTGTCTTGACTGTGCTTTCTATGGGGTTGTATCTTGGTTTGACTGATCTATAAAGTTTGTAATATATACGCATCTCTCAAAAAAAGGACAGGAGAGGATGCAGACCTGTCAAAAAGTTGCATGTGGCATATTGCACGCACGTGCATATTGATGCAAATCTAGAAACAATTATAATTTAAATGAAAATGCTTCTCACAATAGTGGGGAAGGTATCAGCTAGACAATGGGAAACAGCAGATCTTGATAGAATTGCTGGGGAGGAAGAAACTTTAACTTTGCAGTAGATCAGCGTGTTTGCTTTTTTATGAACAACAAAATGACTAAAATAGATCAACAAAGTAGATCCAAGATTCTGGGGTGGTATTTGGACCCAAATGGACTACTCTAGCACCTTGCAGTAACAACAATGTAACAGGCATCATCGACAGGAAAAGCTTGGACAAAAACAGGGATTGTGATTTTCCAGGGACCAGATACAAAAGAGGGCTTTAACTGACACCTGCTGAAACCCCCTTTTCAATGCAACTGTCAAAGATACGGGGGGCCCTGTGTGGGTGATGCATGTCCCCTTTCGCGGCGATTCACACTTACCCACCCCACAATTTACCTCACTCGGACTAATGCCAAGGTTGTTTATTTTGGCTCGGATTATCAGACGTCACTCCAGAAAAAAACCTGGTCCTTGAGGGCCTGTTTCTTTTTTGAGAGCTCTGAAAAGCTGCAGTACATGTGCAGGAGGTTTTTTTTGTAGTCCTTTGGATCCAGGCCTTTGTCCGTTAGCTACATTTATCTATCCACGGGAATGTACTGGTGCTGCATACATATGTAAGATGCATGTTTATTTGTTATTTATTTGTTACATGCAGGACATGGAATAATGGGCTCAAATTACAGGAAGCCAGATTCCAGCTGGACATCAGGAAAAACTTCCTGACTGTTAGAGCAATATGACAGTGGAACCCATGACCTAGGGAGGTCCTGGGCTTTCCCACAGTAGAAGCCTTCAAGAGGCAGCTGGACAACCATCTGTCAGGGATGCTTTAAGGTGGATTCCTGCATTGAGCAGGGGGTTGGACTCAATGGCCTTAGAGGCCCCTTCCAACTCTACTATTCTATGATCCTATGATTCTATGACTCCCTCAGGTGGCAGATGTTGGGGGGCAGCAATGGTGGTTCCCTCTGGACTCTCCACCTATTCCCCTCTGTTGGGGGACAGAGCTCTGTGTGCCCCACAACCTGTTCCAGGTCCCTAAATTAGCTGCCTCTGCTGTGGTGGAGGGCTTTATCTCATTGCCAATGTTCAAGCAAGGACTAGTGTTATGGGTTGGCATATCTGGGCATCTGCTAAGGGCCCACACCCTAGCAGGGAGCCACAGCCAAGAGCCCCCCGGACCTGCTCCTCCTCTCCCCTATAACAACCGGCTTGTTCGCCTGCCTCTCGCTCCGTCCCAGGCAATGGAGGTGGTGAGAAAGAGGAGCAGCAGATGCCATGGCCCCTGTGCTCCCCGGCTTTCTGCCTCTCAAGCCAGCAAGTGGTGTCCATGATGAGGAAGAGGAGGAGGAGGAAGAGCAGCTGGTTACAATGGCAGTGGGAAGGTGGACTCACGGAGGGAAGTGGGGTCATGGAGGGGGTCTTGCCCACCCTCAAAAACCTGGAGCCAGTTTCTGGACGTGGGCTGTGGAGGGTGCACCTTCTTGTCATTCACCTCAAGTAACATGTCTTGGGCTGGCCCTGGTCATAGCTCAGTGGTAGAGCAATAACATAAGAGCATCAAAAGAGCCCTGCTGGGTCAGACCGAGGGTCCATCTAGTCCAGCACTCTGTTCACACAGTGGCCAACCAGTTGTCAATGGGAAACCCACATGCAGGACACAAGTGCAACAGCACCCTCCCACCCATGTTCCCCAGCAACTGGTGTATATAGGCTTGCTGCCTCAGCTACTGGAGGCAGCACATAGCCATCAGGACCAGTAGCCATGGATAGCCTTCTCCTCCAGGAACCCTCTTTTGAAGCCATCCAAATTGGTGGCCATCACCACATCTTGTGGTAGTGAGTTCCATGGTTTAACTCTGTTCTGTGCAAAGAAGTCCTTCCTTTTGTCTGTCCTGAATCTCCCACCCCTCAGTTTCATGGGATGACCCAGTTTATTTCTAGGATTATGAGGGAGAAAAATGTCTCCCTCTCCACATTCTCCACACCATGCATAATTTTGTGCACCTCTATCATGTCTCCCCTCAGCCTCCTTTTTTCCAAGCTGAACAATCCCAGCTGTTGTAACTCTCCCTCATAGGGGAGGCACGCCATCCCTTTGATCATTTGAGTTATTTATTTATTGAGTTGCCCTTTTCTGCCCTTTTTCCAGCTCTACAATATCTTTTTTTAATTGTGGTGACCAGAACTGTACACAGTATTCCAGGTGTGGTCACCCCATAGATTTGCATAAAGGCAGTACAATACTGTCCATGTTATTCTCAATTTCTATTGTAATTATACCTAACATGGAGTTTGCCTTCTTTACAGCAGCTGCACACAGAGTGCTTCCTTTTTCGTCAGGAAGGTCCCATAGTAAATTCTTGGGAACTCCTGTTCAAAAGAGGCAGGGGATGGGAAAACCTCTTCTCTGCCCGAGTGTTGCAGCCGGTCAGAAAAAGACCATACTGGGCTAGACGGACAAGTGGTCCGACCCTGATTTGAGGCAGCTTTCAATGGTGCAGTAGAGGATCAGAGTGTGTAAGAGAAAGAATCACCTGCCCGTGTGCGGCTCACCTCTTGTGATGCTTCGTGTCACTGATTTGAGTAGGGAACAGGAGACTTTATTGTTCCTTCATTTTTTTCTTTTCTTCGTGGTGTTCTGCATCCAGCTCCTCCTGAATTCTGGAGCTCTTCCAAACCAGGCATTTTGTCATGCCCCAGGAATTTTACGGAGCTCCCATACAATGTTGCCTTCAATTTATAGCCCCTCTGCATTTTCCCACAGGGGATCCAATATGACTCAAGGGCACCAGGTTGGGGGAAGGTGGTGTAATTTATACTGAGCTGCATTACTGGAGTTACGACTTCCAGAGGAAGCATGACCCACCCCCCCTCAGTTGCTTTGCACAGAGACGCAATGGGGCAGCCTTCTCTCTCTGTGTGTGATTCTGTTATGCCTTCCCACACTGGGGGAATTGGGATTGTTAGATTATTCCATCCTTTTCTCCTTTATGGATTTCCCACAGTACAGGAAAAGATGGAAGGGGGGGGGACATGAGAAGGTTATGTTTAGAAGGCAACGGCGTCTGGGAAATTCCATAAACATGGCAGGACGATCATAGAATCATAGAACAGTAGATAGCCTGCCAAAGGCCTCCTCTTAAGCCTCCCTGTATTTGGGGAAGAGCAGGACAGAGCAGAACGAACAAGAGAAACAATAAAGGAACATAAAGGAATCACAACGTCTGTCATCGCTAGTTGGAATAGCAACCCAAGAAGACTCCACAACATCTTTTTAATAAGGGTTTGTCTAATTCACATAATTGTTGGAGCTGTAGTGCATTGTTGTAGATCACAAGCTGAATATGAGCCAACAGTGAAATGTGGCTGCAAAAAAGGCAAATGCTATTTTGGGCTGCATTAATAGAAGTATAGCTTCTTTTTTTAAAAAAAAAAAATTAATAATTTTATTTCAACTCTGAAGTACAGAGCGAGCAGCGTTGTTGGTCACACTCTGATGTGACCTCGTTCTTCTCTATCTCCAAGCTACAATAAAAGATGCTTCTTGCCAGCAACAAACAGTGTGTGTCTCATCTTTCCTTCATCTGGCGCCCGAACAGGGACCTCTGCGCTCACTCACTACGCTCGGCCTGAGCTTCAGGTGCACCTCTCATCCTTTGGGAGTATGGGCGTCTCGCTGTCAGCAGTACAGCGTAGACACGCAGATGAATTAGCATTTTTGCTAAAGAGAACTGGGCATGATGTTCCCTCTTCTGCCCTTACACAGCTGGTCCGTGAACTTGGGGAACAGTGCCCATGGTACCCAGAGAAAGGATCTTTAGCTTTGAGCGACTGGGAACGTTTAGGGCGTCTGCTTCATACAGAGCCTCGAGCTCCTGTTGAAATCTTACATTTGTGGCATTTATGTCGTCATGCAGTCGACCTCTACGGGTCCTAAACTGCTTTGTCCACGCAGCCTTCTCCCGCTTATCACACACCTACCCTCTTACCTCCTGCTCCGCTATCTCACCCTTCAGCTCCTAGTGCTTCTCCTCCTCCTGTTGCTTCCGCTTCTGCAGTTTCTGATTCTGTACCCCTGTCTGGGTTCCAGCGCATGGTGCAGAAGTGTAAGCAGGATCCCACCTTAACAGGAGAAGAGTTGGGAGACCTGCTTGCAGTCTGTCCTGTTGCGTACACTCAAAATAATCAGGGCCAAGTAGTCGCTAACTGGGAACCACTGCCATACTCAGTCTTGCGAGAAATTCGTAAAGCTATTCAAGATGCAGGTGTTAGCAGTACCTATGTAATTGGAATGATTGAGGGTATTTCCAATGAGTATCATATGATTCCGAATGATTGGAAGGATATGATGCGCATTCTGCTAAATACCTCTCAGTTTGTAATGTGGGGCAGTGAGTTGAGATGGCATGCTGAGGCGCATGCACGAGCTGCTGGTGGTGCCGTAATCATCGACCAACTAATTGGTGAAGGGCAGTTTGCTGATGTGCAAACTCAAAGTGTTTTGCCGCAAGCTACATTGCATGCCACTAGTCTATGTGCAGTAACTGCCTTTAAAAAAGTTCCAGCTTCTGGTCAACCTTGTAAGAGCTTTGCTAATATTCGGCAAAGCGCTGCTGAACCCTATGCTGACTTCATTAACCATCTACAAGCTGCTATTAAACAGCAAGTAGATAATCCAGAAGCTGCTACAGAATTACTCATGCATTTAGCTAAAGATAATGCCAACAAAGATTGCCAGCAAGCACTGCAACCCCTTTCAGCTGCCAATGTCTCGTTAGCTGACATGCTCCGGACCTGCCAAGACATTGGCACACAAACATATAAAATGAACCTGCTTGCTGAAGCACTAAATCGAAGCCACAAAAAAATTGGCAAATGCTTCAATTGTGGCAAAGAAGGGCATTTTCGGCATGAGTGCCGTTCCACCCTGCAGTCAGGTAAACGACCATCTACCAAATGTCCAATTTGTAAAAAAGGATATCATTGGGCAAACCAATGCCGCTCAGGAAACTCCAGACCGGGCGTGCCCTCTGCCCCCGACAAAAAGAGAGCATATCCCCTCACTGCTCCAGAAAGCTCACCTCCTCCTCCTCGTCCACTGTCAAATCCGTTCCTGTCTCGCAGCTTACTGCCGCCACAGCCAGTAGTGCTGGGCTTGACTTAATAGTTACTGTAGACACTGTATTTTCCTTTCCTTTGGAAGTACTCCTTGTTCCCACCCAGGTTACTGGTCCGCTGCCTGCTGGATTTTTTGGATTGATTCTTCCTCACTCTTCTGCCAGTAAAAAAGCTTTTTTCATTGTTCCAGGTGTAGTCGATTCCGATTTCACAGGTGTTTTAAAGCTGCAAGTCTGGACGTCTCTTCCTCAAACCCTCCCTTGTTCTTCCTCTATTGCTCAGCTGTTGTTACTTCCCTATTTTGTTCCTCAGGCCTCTGCAGCCGTCAGTGGTGATGCAAGTTTTGGATCTACTGACTTAACCCTTATTTAGAACAACCAGTTGGTCGAAAGCGACCACTCTGCACTTTCATTGTCAACAATTTATTATTTATAGGTCTTATTGATACTGGTGCAGATGTGACCGTCCTTCGATGCGCTGAGTGGCCGTCACAGTGGCCCCTTCAACCTGTACAGCAGCTGTGGGGCGTTGGTGGTGCACAATCTGCGCAACACAGAGCTCAGAGTGGCTTGCTGTTCATTCACCTCATCGTCACATGCAAATTGCGAGTGTAAAACCTTTTGTTTTACCTCTCCCTTTGAATATCTGGGGCAGCGATTTGTTAGAGCAAGTGAGTGCAACACTTGTTCTCGATGTCTGAATCTCACCCAAAGCTTAATGGCTTTGTCCCAACTGTGCTGCCTTTAGTATGGACAACTGACACTCCTGTTTAGATCATGTCCAGGCTTCTCTGTTGCCCTGTTGTCAACTCCTCACTCACCTATTGCTTTGCTTTTTGTGCCAAAAGACAACAAGTCTATTTATATCTGTGAATGGTTAGTATTATCTGCTACTCCGCCCCGCAATATTTACCCACTGGTACAGGCCTATGCTGATCTTCTCATTAAATGTTGCAATCGAGCTTTGCAGCTACTGGGCCAAGATGTGCTCGCTGTTCACTTGCCCATTACTAAAGTAGAACATGTTCACTTAATGACTACTTCAGATAGTTACCAATTTGCTTTCTCCAATCATGTGGGTCCCCTGTCATTTAACATGCCAAAAGATAAGCGAATTACTGTAACTTTAACTATTCAGTTACAAGCACAGTCAGTCGCCGTTGCAGCTCCCTTACAGGGAGCCTCCACAGTGTTCACTGATGGCTCCCCAAAACGGGGTGTTCTTACCTATGTAGATGCCATTACTAAAACTTGGCGATTTTTATACACTCCTATTCAAGTTTCTGCGCAGCGAGCTAAAATTGCTGCAGTAATACTTGCTTTCCGGCAGTTTGCACAGCAACCATTTAACCTCATTGTAGATACCATGTATGTATATAACCTTATCTTTCATTTAGCTAATTCTCTGCTGACTGCTCAAATTGATCACAATTTAATGGCGTTGTTCTTAGCTTTGCAGAATGCTCTATCGCAGTGTACAATTCCCTTTTTCGTTGCGCATATCCGCAGCCATACTTCCTTGGTGAGTTTTGGCAATGCTCAGGCAGATGCTGCTTTGCGACGTCCAGCTGCGAATTCATTATTCTCCAACCCTTTCCAGAGCCATTCCTTTTTCCACCAATCTGCAAAGTCCTTGGCGTGCCAACTTTCTCTCCCACTGATGCAAGCACAAGCGATTGTTCAAAATTGTTCGCATTGTTCCTTCCATAATTCCTCCCCATCTATGGGGGTGAACCCCAGAGAAGAAAAAGCTAACTGTCTATGGCAAATGGACGTTACCCATTTTCCTCCCTTTAAACCTTATTCTCTTCTTCATGTTAGTATTGACACGTACTCCCATTACCTTCATGTAACCGCACAGAAACATGAAAATGCCCCTGCCGTGACAACACATTTGTTGGCAGCCATTGCTATTTTAGGCAAGCCACAAAAACTTAAAACAGATAATGCACCTGCTTATGCATCCAAAGCGCTAGAAGATTTTTGCTCCCAATGGGATATTGTTCTCACCCATGGGATACCCTATAACTCCCAAGGGCAAGCTATTGTTGAGAGAGCCAATCACACTCTTAAAGAACTCCTTAACAAGCGTGTTAAACAAGTTGCTATCCTTCCCCATTACCGCAATATTCAAACTCATTTAGCTGTAGTCCTGTTTATTTGGAATCACCTAACTATTGGAACTGATAGCATGTCTCCAGTGCAGCGTCATTTTGGTTGTCTCCCTAACCTTCCACGTCCACAGGTATTATATCGTCAGTTTCCTGATCCGCAGTGGAAAGGCCCTGTTCCTCTCATCACCTGGGGTCGTGGTTACTCTGCAGTGTCCACCAGTAACGGTCCCGTTTGGATTCCTGCGAAGTGTGTCAAACCTTATCATTCTAATGTCGTGGCATCAAGCCCTTCCCAATCCGATTCCGAATTTCAATCCTTAGCTTCACCAGACTGCTCCGCGACAACCGTTGCCTCCGAAAGCTCCGGTACCAATGATAACGTGGGGAGCAATCAAAAAGACAACTAATACAGCCCAAAGATGTCTCCAACAACAAGAGCTGCCTGAAACTCCTGAAAATTTAGTTACTGCTGTCTTTGCTGTAATTACCACCAATTCCGTGATGATGTTATGTCTAATTTCGGTATTATTCAATTTAAGCGCCGCTGCCCCAATACCTGCAGTTTCTTTAGTGCCTGATGCTAACCTTTGGGTTCGACATGCCCTGTATATGTTTACTATTCATGGTCACAATGCTACTTTGTATTATGAACATCCATTAACTGCTAGCCAAGTAGCTTTTATTCCTACTGCTTTTATCACTCCTGAAATTGTTGTATCTCATCTGCAGCATATTCATCAATCAGCACTATTTGCTAACCCCGAGAGCTTAAATCAGACCAAATGGCGATTTTTTCGAGTTTCTAAAGTCACTCCAGCTATGTGCTTCTGTTGTCATGCCACTGGCGCTTGGAATACAAAGTGGCGTGATTGGCATAGAGCTGTTAAAATCCTTGCTGCTGTAGGTAATTATTCAGCTTGTACTGGCAAATTTTGGTTATGGGGGAATTATAACTCTTTCTATCCCCTCAACGTTATGCACTGGAATCAATCCATGACGCTCAATGACATTTATAAAACTTTCCCTATGTTTCAGCCAAATTATACAGCTATGACCGGTAGTATCTGTAGTAGCTGGCAGATCCAAGACCCTAATTTATAGTTTTTCTTCAATAGCACAGCCGCCAATTATCACCCAGGCGCATATCAGTGTGCCGCTTTAGGTTACCTCACTTTGCCAGTACAAGTTGTTCATTCAGTAGCTCCAAGAGAGCTCGAGCTATTCAGAGTGGCTCTTTAGGACCTCACTGCTCTGATACCATCATTATTGATACACAATTATCTGAGCTGCCTGATGGGTCTCGAGCTGTTTTAGGAGCAATCACTGGCACTTTATCTTTAGGATCCTACCCTGGAATAATTGCGCAAGAAAATAGGCGCTCTATTCTTGGATTAACTTGTCGTTTAGAAAAAACAGTTAACGCTACTGGCAATATTGTGCGCGATTTGCAAATCGAAATTGATGAATTGCATCAAGACCAAATGCAGTATCGTTTTGCAATAGACTACCTTCTAGCAAAAACTGGTGGGTTCTGTAAATTAATAAGCCCTGCTGGTTGTGCAGTTCATTTCCATGACTTAAATCAGACTATTGAAGATCAGTTAGCTAATCTAGAACATTATATTAAAAACAATGTTCATACACAATTCTCTGTGTTTTCATGGTTAACAGATTGGCTTCCCAACTTTACATATCTCCGACAGTTATTCTTTTATGTCATTTGTGGAACAGCTATTTTAATTTCCTTGTGTTGCTTTGTTCAATGCATCCCTTCTTTGTTTATGATCGTAAAAAATTTCTTTGCCTTCACTTCATATTCAATGCACAAACCGTTATTTCACAAACCTTCTTATTAATTAAAGAAAATTTAATTAAAATAGAAAAAGAGATGAGATGAAGTACAGAGCGAGCAGCGTTGTTGGGCACACCCTGACGTGACCTCGTTCTTCTCTATCTCCAATCTTATCCGGCTACATACAAGATGTTCTTGGCTACTGTTCCCCAGTCCATGAAATGTTGCATTCTTATGTTTCTCTTGTATTGTGCTCTATTGTGTATTAGCATGCTGTACCCTCGTGGACAGTAAGGCTGTGCCCTCGTGTACAGCAAGACTAAAGATCTATATAAACCTTGCTAAGCTACAGTAAAAGATGCTTCTTGCCAGCAACAAATGGTGTGTGTCTCATCTTTCCTTCACAACTCTTAACTACAATTATACCATTCTTTTCCATTCTTTATACACCAAGTGCACCCCTCACCAGGACCAATTCTTCTTCATTACATTTTCCAAAATTGTGATACTTTTGCACAGGTTTGTGTCCTTTCTCTCTCAACAATACATGCTCTAAAAATAATTCCCATATATTTTCAAATTCATTTCTATTACATATTGTCTTTTCTACTTTAATATTACATGTTAGTTTGTCATTAATAGCAATATCCCATACCTCTTTATACCACTCAACCATTTGATAGTTATCCATCTTCCATTTCCTTGCTATTATTAATCTTGCTGCAGTTAGTAACATAGTAATTAAATCCTTAGTATTCTGATTACATTTCATCCCTTCATATATTGATAATAATGCAATCTTTGGGGATGACTCCAAATCAATTCCCGTTATCTCTTTTATCTCTTTATATACCATTTGCCAAAACTTTTGTACATATTTACATGACCACCACATATGAACATACGTGCCAATTTGTTGACATCCTCTCCAACATAATACCAAATATTTTTTATCTGTTTGATTCAATCTAATTGGTGTTAAATACCATCGCCATATTAATTTATAATAATTTTCTTTTATCCTTACTGATAAAGTTTTCAAATTCCTTGCTCCCCAATTCTGATTACTTATTGAAATTTACATATCTTTTTCCCACACCAGTTTGCAACCATCCCCTTGTTCTTCTTTTACCATCAATATTTTATAAATTTCACTTGTTATACCTTTTAATACCATATTTTGTTCCTTCTCTCGTCTTTGTGTTATCATTTTTTCAAATATTGTATATGCTCTACATTTTTTATATTCTTTTACCCACTTCTTTATCCACTGTTCCAACTGCATACAATTAATCCATGAAACTTTCTCTTCCCTTAATGTTTCTTTTATTTGATTTAAATTGTCCATCTTTATCACACTTTCTAATCTATTTATGTTTTGTTTTCTTAATATTTTCCCCATTACTTCTTTTAGATTTTCTGGGAAGCTCTCCATCATCTCTACCGGAGTTAATGGAGAGATGGCGGGTATTAATTTAATCTTATTCCTAGCCCAAATCTCCAAATTATTCTTCAATATTGGATTCCTAACTCTTTGTAAATATTTCTTATTAATTTTATTAAAGTATATATTTTCCAATTCCATTTCTACTTCTTTGGATTCCAATTCTAACCAACACTTTTCTCCCAAACCTAGAATACCTTCCACTACATATCTTAATTGGTTAGCCAAATAATATCCCTTCAAATTAGGAAGGCCTAACCCTCCTATTCCCTGTTGTTTATACCACATTTTCTTATTTATTCTAGCTTTCTTATCATCATTACTAAAATTATTAAACATTGTTTGCCATTTCTTCAACTCTATTTCTGATATTTTAATTGGCAACATCCTAAATAAGAAATTAATTTTAGGTAATATCTTCATTTTTAATAGTGCTATTCTACCAAACCATGAAAGTTTTATCTTCTGGTATTCCTCCAATTTCTTTTTAACCTCCTGCCTTAATCTATTATAGTTTTCCTCTTCCAATTTATCCAAATTCTCTGTTATATATATTCCTAAATATTTTATTTTTCCTTTTAATATTCATTTCCCTTTCTGACTAGTTCTTGCTTCCCTTCTTCTTTGTAATTAATTAAATATCATCATCTCTGATTTGGGCTAGTTTTTTTGTAATCCTGTCATCTCTCCAAACTCCTCCAGATAATTCCGTGGTCTCCCCATCTTCTCAATCGGTTCTTGAATTGAAAGTAATGTATCGTCTGCAAATAAACTTATTTTAATTTCTTCTTTTTTCCCTATCCCCTTTATAGTCATATCTCCTCTAATTGCATTCGCCAAAAGCTCTATAACCATTGCAAATAAAATTGGGGAAAGGGGACAACCTTGCCTAGTTCCTTGGGCTAGCAACAATTGTTCTGTAATACCATCATTGACCATTACCTCCGATACATTTTCCGAATATAACTGATCTATTAATCCCTTAAATTTTCCTCCAAATCCCATAGTGTCTATTAATATTTTTAATGTTGGCCACTCTACACAGTCAAAGGTCTTAAAAATGTCTAGGGCTATTATACCCGCTTGTAATTTATCATTCCTTATATTTATCATATTCAATACCCTACTTATTAAATTTAACATCTGTCTACCTGCTACAAATCCACATTGATCCTTATTAATATATTTATGCATAAATTTATTCAATCTTTTTGCTATTATCGCTGTCAATATCTTAGCATCCTGATTTAGCAATGATATAGGTCTATAACATCCCAGATCTGTTAGTTCTTTATCCGGTTTTGGAATTAAGACAATTAAAGACTGCTTCCACGATGGTGGGGCCTTCTCCCCATTTATTATTTGATTATATAATATTTTTAATTTAGGCACCAACATATTCTTAAAATTTTTGTAATATTCCGGACCCAATCCATCCATTCCCGGGGATTTCCCCACTTTTAATCCATCTATTACTCCTCCAATTTCTTCCTCTGTTACCGGTTGTTCCATTGGTTCCCTATCCAGTTCTTGTATTTTTATTTTCCAGTATTTCTCAATATATTCTCTAATCTTTCCCAATGACTTGTTATTTGATTTATATAACTCTTGATAGAATTCTTGAAAAATTTGTCATTTATCCTTCATTAAATTATTAATCTTAGCTAATTTATCTTTTATAGCCCCAATTGGCTTTCCCATTTTCCTTGACTCTGTGGATCTGGCCAGCATTTTAGAATTCCTATTGCTATACTCAAAATATTCTCTTTTTAAGTATATCAAGTTTCTCTGTATTTTCCCAATTTCTATACTCTCTAATTCCTTCTTTTTTGCTTGTAATTGGGCCCCAATAATTTTATCTTTATTCTTTATATATTCATCCTCCAGTTCCCTAATATTCTTTTCCAATCTTACCCTCTCCTCTCCTTGTTGTCTCTTTAATTTAGACGATTTCCTAATGCATATTCCTCTCATCACAGCCTTCATTGTATCCCAAATTATAGCCTGAGTGGATTCCCCATTATTATTTATTTGCCATATATCCTCCATTTCTTTCTGAATATTTTCTATCGTTTGTTTATGTTTAAATATTCTTGTGTCCACTCTCCATCTTTTAGCTTCCTTATAATCTTTCCGAATCTTCATCTCCATATTTATTAATGCATGATCTGAAACTTTAATAAGCTTTATTCCTACTTCTAATACTTTTGTTAATAAACTCTTAGAAATAAAAAGGTAATCTATTCTAGTATAGCTCTTATGTACTGCTGAATAGAAAGTATATTTCCTTTCCTCCCCTTTGTTTAACCTCCAAACGTCGAACATCTCCTTTGCTTTCATTAATACATTTAAACTTGTTACATTTTGCCGCCTATCATTCATATTGGGATTAGATTTATCTTTATTTTTATCCATTACCATATTAAAATCTCCTCCCATTATAATGTGGCCTTTTTGAATTCCTTGCATTTCCTTGAACACTTTATTATAATTTTTTTCTTGCTTTTCATTCGGGGCATATATATTCACCAATGTATAATCTTCATTAGCTATCTTCCCATGTATAATTATATACCTCCCCTGTTCATCTTTTATTCCTTTCATATCAGTAAAACCACATTTCTTTGAAATTATAATTGCTACCCCTCTAGCTTTAGATGTTCCATATGCTTTCTCGTAGATGTTCGCCCATCTTAATTTAATTTCATTAGCCCCTTCTTTAACTTGATGTGTTTCCTGTAAGAATACAATATCAGCTTTATCCCTATTAAATAAATGTTCTATTCTCTTTCGTTTTATCATCGTTCCCAGCCCTTTAACATTTAATGATGTTACTTTCAATTTATTACCCATGATATTTTTTTACATAGCAAATTGTCTTTTCTATTGGTCCTTATTAGTGCTCTACCTTCTCCCCACGCTCTTCCCACCCCACTTCCTCCCTCCCTCCCTCCCCCCTCCCTTCCCCTCCCCCAATTATTCATCCTCCCTCGTGCCCGAGGAGTTAACCTCATCCAAAGACCCAAGATCAATCCGGGGGGGGGAGACGCCCTTCCAGGATTCCCAGCGACAGCCACCCTCACTCCCCGGTCAGTTTATGTATCTCTTGTCATCTGTTAGCTTATATTTAATTCTCTGTCTTAATAAGAAAAACTTTCTTCTATTTTCTGCTTCCAACTGCTCTTTCCTCCATCTTGCTTCCAGCTGCTCCTTCCTCTGGATCCATTATTCCCAACTCTTGTAGTAATTGTATGCCTTGTTCCGATGATGTAATCCTGTACTTTCGATCCTTCCACTGAAACTTCAAAAACACTGGATAGCCCCACGTGTATCTCACATTCTTCTTCATCAAGACTGCTGTACAAACTTTCACAGTTTTTCTCCAGTTGATTGTCTCTGAACATAAATCCTGATATACTTGCACTGGAGTTGATTGATACTTCATTCCCTCTGGGGCGTGTCTCGCTACTTTCATAAATTCCTCTTTTTTATAATAATTTGCAAACTTTATAATGATATCTCTAGGCATTACTCCGCTTCTTCTGCCTCCAATTCTATGTATTCTTTCCATGCCCATTCTTCCCATGCAATATCTGGAGTTATATCCTTAATCCACCCCATAACTCAATCTCTCAAAACTCTGGGGTTTTCACCCGATGATTCTGGAAAGAATCTGAGACAAAGGTTAGAGCGTCTTGCCCAATTCTCCAAATCAATAATTTTCAGCTGCATTGAATCAAATTGTTCCGTCTGGTTCTGTATGGCTATTTCATTTGACATAGCTTTTCTCTCCAATCGTGCGAGGTAATAGTTCCCCTCTATTTGGCACTGGTTAGGCCCCATCATGAGTATTGCATCCAGTTCTGGGCACCACACTTCAAGAAGGATGCAGACAAGCTGGAGCGTGTTCAGAACAGGGCAACGGGGATGATTAGGGGTGTGGAAACAAAGTCCTGTAAGGAGAGATTGAAAGAACTGGGCATGTTTAGCCTGGAGAATAGAAGATTGAGGGGAGACATGATAGCACTCTTCAAAGACTTGAAAGGTTGTAACACAGAGGAGGGCCAGGATCACTTCTCGATCAACCCAGAATGCAGGACATGGAATAATGGGCTCAAGTTACAGGAAGCCAGATTTCGGCTGGACATCAGGAAAAACGTCCTGTTAGAGCAGCACGACAATGGAACCAATTACTTAGGGAGATGGTGGGCTCTCCCACATTAGAGGCATTCAAGAGGCAGCTGGACAACCATCTGTCAGGGATGCTTTAAGGTGGATTCCTGCAATGAGCAGGGGGTTGGACACGATGGCCTTATAGGCCCCTTCCAGTTCTACTATTCTGTGATTCTATGATAATGCTTCTCATATCCATATGTTTTGGTAATGCCCAATTATTGCCTCCTTTTGGGAGGAGGTCATAATATAGATAAACTTTGTATTGGAACAGTTTTTAATATCCATGACAGCCAAAAGACTGATATTACAACATTGGACGGATTAATATTCACCTCCCATAATGCAATGGACTAAGGACCTAACAACGCTATCAACCTTTGAATGGGGGTGGGTATATAGGCGCCACTCGTAAATGGATAAATATATGGAATTTGGTCTGCTTTTCTTGAAACTTACACACAATCCCCCCCTTTTTTAGAATGTTGTACTTGATAAAATATTGATATTTCTGTGCCAGTAATTTGTTGTTCTTTTTTATTTTTATTTTCACAATTTCTTTTTTCTTTTATTACATTCACAATAAAAAAGAAGAAAAAGATTAAAAATGAAAAGACGTCACAGGAGAGGAGCTGCAACAAGTGTTATGACTGAAGATGGGGACATCTGCTCCCCCCTCGTAAAATTATGTAAGTGAGGCAGTGTCATAGTATGATATATATATATATATATATATATATATATATATATATATACACACATAGATATATTCATCTGGAAGCACCCCCAAGAATAGTCTTTCACTCCCTCTTACTTCACCAAAACTCTGTTGGGAATATTTGGACCTCGTCTGCAAGTCACAGGAAGGGGGCAGTGTTGCAGATAGTTGATTCATGGGGATTTGGGGCATAGCTCGCCTTAGGATCTCTATGGCCTGCAGTGCGGTTTCCTATTATGTGTTGTGGTTTTGTTGTTGTTTCGCTGACAGATCACAAAAGAGGGACACTCTTGTGTGTTTGCAACATCCCTCTCCTCACACAGCAAAGATTTGTGCCCAAGAATGTCCCCCACCCCTTGCAATTTTTCTCACCTGACCTTCCCTGTGGGCTGCACACTGTATTTTTTGCCACTGCAAAAGACCATCCTACACTGTCCTTTGAAGCAGGGAGTGCTCGTTTCTCTTCATTCCAGAATGCACCTGTGCGTTGTCAGCTGCACCAGCTCCCAGTCTGTATCCAGGTGCAATTTAAAAGTGCTGGTTAAAAGAAGAGCCCTGCTGGATCAGATCAAGGGTCCATCTAGCCCAGCATTCTGTCCCCATAGCGACCAACTGGATGTCTCTGGGAAACCCACAGCAGGACATGAGCACAACAACACCCTCCCACCCATGTTCCCCAACAATTGGTATTCAGAGACATGCTGTCTTAAAGATGGAAGTACATAAGAACATAAAAACATAAGAACAGCCCTGCTGGATCAGACGAAGGTCTATCTAGTTCAGCAATTTGTTCGCACAGTGGCCAAACAGCTGTCGGCCAGGGACCAACAAAGCAAAACACAATTGCAACAGCACCCTCCCACCCATGTTCCCTAGCATCTGGTGTATATAGGCTTACTGCCTCTGATACTGGAGGTAGCACATAGCCATCAGGACTAGTAGCCATTGATAGACTTCTCCTCCAGGAATTTATCCAGCCCCCTTTTAAAGCCATCCAAATTGGTGGCCATCACTACATCTTGTGGTAGTGAATTCCAGAGTTTAACCATGTGCTGTGTGAAGGACTTCCTTTTATTTGTCCTGAATCTCCCACCCATCAGCTTCATGGGATGACCCCCCTTTGGGGGTCTAGTGTTACAGGAGAGGGAGCAAAATGTCTCCACATTCTCCACACCAGCCATGATTTCATGTCTCCCCAAAGCCTCTGTTTTTCCAAGCTAAACAATCCCAGCTGTTGTAAGCTTCCCTCATAGGGGAGATGCTTCAGCCCCTTGATCATTTCGGTTGCCCCTTTCTTCATTTTTTTCCAGCTCTACAATGTCTTTTTTTAGGTGTGTTGACCAGAACTGTACACAGTATTCCAAGTGTGGTCGCACCATAGATTTGTATAAAGGCAGTATGATACTGGCAGTTTTATTCTCAATTCATTTTCTAATAACACCTAACATGGTGTTTGCCTTCTTTACAGCAGCTGCACACTGGGTTGACATTTTCATCGATCTGTCCACCACAACTCCAAGATCTCTTTCTTGTTTGGTCACCGCCAGCTCATTTCCATCAGGTTATACTTGAAGTTGGGTGGGGGGTTTTTTGCCCCAAAATGCATCTCCTTATGTAACCATCATGACCAGTAGCCATCAATAGCCTTTTCCTTCAGAAATTTGCCTAACCCCCTTTAAAGCTATTCACGTTGGCTGCCGAAACAAAGGCTTGTACTAGTAAAATCCACGGAATGACTATGTGCTGCCACTGACAAATGATTCCTGTTTTCCATGAATCTGACCAGCAGAGTCTGCAGCAGATGGCTTTTTCTCAAGTTGCGTGCATTCTGCAGACTTGCGGCTGGTTTTTCACCTTTTTTGTTGGGGGGGCGGGATTTGCGCTAAGTCGCTTTATTTATTTATTTATTTACAATATTTCTATACTGCTCCCTATCTAAAATATATTCTGAAGTGGCGCACATAGAGATGAACAGTAAAAAGAAAGAAGATTTTACAAAAGCAAAATAAAATTGTTCAATGCACATTGGTGCTGATGCAAATTAGAGCAAGTGGAGCGAAATTCTGGTTAAAAAAAGAAAGACAAATTTGACTCTATCAGTGAACAGACCATGGAATGAGACAGAGATGGAATTGGTTTAACAAAACCAGGACGTCCCTAGCACTGTGTAAAGTTGGGCTGTGAACGGACCTCCCAATCTGATCCCAATCGGTCAGGTCCAGATCGGACCTGCTTACCTGCTGCCTCCTCTGCGTCATCCTACCGTTGTTCTCCCTCCTCTCTGTGGGCCAGCTGCTTTTCCACTTGCGGCGGGTGATGAAGTCACCCTCCGCAACCGGCAAATGCGGCTGGCCCACAACGAGGAGGGAGGACAACGTGGAGGACAACGGGGGATGACGCGGAGGAGGCAGCAAGTAAGCAGGGAGAGTGGAGGGAGGGAATGCTGTGACCGGATCTGGATCCAGGATCCGGCGGTCTGAATCAGCCCGATCTGCTCCGGATTCAGGATCCAGATTTGGTCACAGCCCTAGTGTAAAGTAGGGGTGTGCACGGACCCCCCGGATCGGATCGGGACCCGGATCGGGACCTCCAATTTTGTCCCGGACCGGTTCGGACAAAATCGGAGGCCCCCCGGACCGGATCGAGTCCGATCCCGACCCAAAAATCGTACATTTTTGGATCGGCCGCCATTTTTTTCCCCATAGACTTGCATTGCAATGCAAGTCTATGAGGAAAAAATGGCGGCGGGTGGGTAAGGGGGGGCCTAACTCCCTCCCCCCCCCGGGGCCGTCCGCTGTGGACGGCCCCGGCAGGTAAACCCCCTCCCCCGCGCTCCCTACCCCCCCTGGGGCCGCCTGCTTCCATCCGCTGGCGCCCGCGGGCGCCAGCGGATAGAAGCGGACGGCTCCGGGGGGGGGGTAAGCCCCCTTCCCCGCCACTTACCTTCTCGGCACGTCCGGCGCCGGCGGCTACTACAAGCGGGCTCCGCGGCCTACTCTCGAGTAGCGCGCCGGGTGATGACATCACCCGGCGCGCCACCCTGGAGCAGGCCGCGGAGCCTGCTGGTAGTAGTAGGCGCCGGCGCCGGACGGGAGCCGCCGGGCCGGGCAGGTAAGGGCCCCCCTCCCCCCTCCCCCCTCCGCGCGCCCCCTCCTCCCCTCCACGCACCCCCTCCTTACCTTTCCGGCCCGGCGGCTCCCGTCCGGCGCCGGCGCCTACTACTTCCAGCAGGCTCCGCGGCCTGCTCTAGAGTAGCGCGCCGGGTGATGACATCACCCGGCGCGCCATCCTAGAGCAGGCCGCGGAGCCTGCTGGGAGTAGTAGGCGCCGGCGCCGGACGGGAGCCGCCGGGCCGGAAAGGTAAGGGCCCCCCTCCCCCCTCCGCGCGCCCCCTCCTCCCCTCCACGCACCCCCTCCTTACCTTTCCGGCCCGGCGGCTCCCGTCCGGCGCCGGCGCCTACTACTTCCAGCAGGCTCCGCGGCCTGCTCTAGAGTAGCGCGCCGGGTGATGACATCACCCGGCGCGCCATCCTAGAGCAGGCCGCGGAGCCTGCTGGGAGTAGTAGGCGCCGGCGCCGGACGGGAGCCGCCGGGCCGGAAAGGTAAGGGCCCCCCTCCCCCCTCCGCGCGCCCCCTCCTCCCCTCCACGCACCCCCTCCTTACCTTTCCGGCCCGGCGGCTCCCGTCCGGCGCCGGCGCCTACTACTTCCAGCAGGCTCCGCGGCCTGCTCTAGAGTAGCGCGCCGGGTGATGACATCACCCGGCGCGCCATCCTAGAGCAGGCCGCGGAGCCTGCTGGGAATAGTAGGCGCCGGCGCCGGACGGGAGCCGCCGGGCCGGAAAGGTAAGGGCCCCCCTCCCCCCTCCGCGCGCCCCCTCCTCCCCTCCACGCACCCCCTCCTTACCTTTCCGGCCCGGCGGCTCCCGTCCGGCGCCGGCGCCTACTACTTTCAGCAGGCTCCGCGGCCTGCTCTAGAGTAGCGCGCCGGGTGATGACATCACCCGGCGCGCCATCCTAGAGCAGGCCGCGGAGCCTGCTGGGAGTAGTAGGCGCCGGCGCCGGACGGGAGCCGCCGGGCCGGAAAGGTAAGGGCCCCCCTCCCCCCTCCGCGCGCCCCCTCCTCCCCTCCACGCACCCCCTCCTTACCTTTCCGGCCCGGCGGCTCCCGTCCGGCGCCGGCGCCTACTACTTCCAGCAGGCTCCGCGGCCTGCTCTAGAGTAGCGCGCCGGGTGATGACATCACCCGGCGCGCCATCCTAGAGCAGGCCGCGGAGCCTGCTGGGAATAGTAGGCGCCGGCGCCGGACGGGAGCCGCCGGGCCGGAAAGGTAAGGGCCCCCCTCCCCCCTCCGCGCGCCCCCTCCTCCCCTCCACGCACCCCCTCCTTACCTTCCCGGCCCGGTGGCTCCCGTCCGGCGCCGGCGCCTACTACTACCAGCAGGCTCCGCGGCCTGCTCTAGAGTAGCGCGCCGGGTGATGACATCACCCGGCGCGCCACCCTAGAGCAGGCCGCGGAGCCTGCTAGTAGTAGTAGGCGCCGGCGCCGGACGGGAGCCACCGGGCCGAGAAGGTAAGTGCCCCCCTCCTCCCCCCCCCGCTGTCCACTTTCATCGGCGGGCGCCCGCTGGCGCCCGCCAATGGAAGCGGCGGTGGGCGCCAGTGGGCGCCCGCCGATCCGCCGATCCGCCGAACCGGTTCGGAGCTTTTTCGGACCGGTTCGGATTGGATCGGCCGATCCAGCTGCGGGATCGGAAATCGGATAATTTATCCGATTTCCCACTGGACCGGACTCGGATCGTGGATCGGGTCCGATCCAGTGCACATCCCTAGTGTAAAGTACTCCTTTCTTTCTGCAGTCCCAAATCTTCCACCATTCAGCTTCATTAGATGGCCCTATGTTCTCGTATGATGAGTATCTACCTTCTCCACATCATGCATAATTTTTTACACCTTGATCATGTCTTCCTTTACTTGTCTTTTTTCCTAAGCTAAACAGTCCTAAGCTAGACATGGCAACCTTTAATTATAGAGGAGTTGCTCCAGCCCCATGATCATTTTGGTTTTGCCCTTAATGGCCACCTCTCCACCCCTGAGGTGACCAGAACTGCACACAGGAGTCTAAACAAGGGCTATTCTTGATAAATAGGGACAGTTGGAGCATATGCTGAAGCTGGTTTCCTTAACCAGAGAAAAAGCTCTCTGCACACTCTCAGAGCAGGGTCTGATTAAGCCATGCTGTGGCCCTAAGCTATATGAAGTTCCAGAGGCCCAATACCATAACAAGAAAAAAAAAAGCATATTACATTATAATAGAAGGGTAATGAAAGGTATCACCCAGCGTTAGGGGGTGCTCGTAATTAAACAGTGTTAAAAAGTCTTCTCTGAAGATGTTTATAAAAGGACTAATTAAGTAAGTTGATTTGAACTTCTTTTAAACTGGCTCTAGTTTGCACCTATTTCCTCTCATTCTAAGTGCTGCGTTGCCACACTGTCTCTCTCTATAAGGCAACTTTGCTGTATGTCACACCAGACTTCCCAAACTATGTAAGCCAAAGCATTTCATCTGAGTTATCTTACATCTTCAATACCTCCAACATATTTAGAAGCCCCTCCTAACAGGAGGGCCGAAGCCGTGTCTTACTTGGCTTGTTCCTAAATCTGGCACCATCTCAGAGCCTTCCTAACCAGGGTGTTTGACTTTTATGTTTCTTCCCCCCCCCCCCCCAAGATTCAGAAGTGCTGAATATGTTGAAGCAAAATTAATTTGGACTGCAGGATCTGGAGGCGTTTGGGGGGTGTTTAAACGCACACATCCCAACACAGGGCGTGGACTGCTGCTCAGATATGGGCAGGACATTATTTGTGCTGTCTATCTCTCCCCCTGCCCCTCCGCCCCACCTCTGCTGAGAGATTTTAACAGTCGAAATACTGAGGCGCTGAGCCAAACCTCTCCTGCTGCTCTTGATCAGACAGAAACCTGTTCTACAATATTTTCCCCTGTCTGTTCTGTGCAAGTTTGATCTTGCCTTATGCCTCTTCTCCTGATGAGCTACCTGGATTTGTTGGGTGTGGATGGGAGAGAGAGAGAGAGACTGGGGGGGGGGGAGGAGGTTATAATTATAGGGCAACCAGGAGCAATGCACCCCCTTCCTCTGCCTCCTATATTTTGCTTCCTTCAAACACCAGCAACTCACTGGAAGATGCTGTGGATGGGAATTGATGACCAGAGTGCCCGTTTTAAAAATAAAAGAAATGAGCAGTGGTCACGGGATCAAATCCTCTGATTGCCTATCTTTCCTCCTGCCCCGTAAAGCTTGGGACACAAACTTTGCCTTTCTCGTGGCAGCCTGCAAGCCAGCTCCGAGCATGCCCGGGCACAGATCTGATGGAATGCTTGCAGGCAGAAGTTCAGAAGCACCTGAGGACGGGCAGACAGAAGATTTTTAAACGAGCAATTGATCCCCCCACCTCATAGGAACAAAGGAATCCACCATGTATAACAGGTGAGGCTAGGGCAGTATCCTCTGTACAGACAGGTGTTGGTTCTCCGGGGTCTCAGGTAGAGAAGGGTTTTCCCCATAACCACCTACCTGATCCTTTTTACCTGGAGATGTTTGTCAGGTGTTGAATTGGGGGCCTTCCTGCATGAAAAGCAGGTGTTCCGCTTCCCCTAAAGCCAACCAGGATGCATTATTTGTTTATTACATCATACCTCCCACCTTCAAGTTGTTTCAAGGCCTAAGGTCATGCAGGTGAGATTGATAGCTGAGTGGAAAATGGAACCTGAGGCCTACCCTCTCTTAGCTTGACATTCTAACCACTATCCCATTCTGCCTCTTGCATGACTAAGAAGGCTCTCTCTCACACGCACGCACATGAACGTACATGCACACACACCTAACATACCAAAAACCAGGGGCATGTCTATACGGCACCACTTTGCCTCCTGATTCCCCCCAAACCCTGCTGCTGCTGCAAAGCAGCACCAATAGAGTTATATGCAGGAGTGTCCACGAGCTGTCCAGCCCAGGAAAAATTGCTGTGCTGGGGGCCGTTTGGCTTGCCAAGCCTGCCCCCTGTCCTGTATTCCTGGGCTTACCCTGCACTTCAACCTGCCTCTGGCAACACCCACTTCGTCAACCCGAACCAAGGCCCACCACCGACAGATGAAGGAACAAGCGACTTCAGAGCAACTGAAAAAGTCGTGGCAAAATGACACTGTGCAGTTTCGAGGGGGAAAGCCCAATATGGCTGCAAGTTGGTGTTCCAGGGTGGATGGCGACCGCTGATGGATCACCGGAAACCAGGTAGAGGGCAGGCCCAGCGAGCTGAACGGCCACCGGAAAGCCTGCACTACCTGCTGCAATTGGGATTGCTTGCTGCCACCCCGCAGCAGCGAAACTGCAGGGTTTAGCGCAAAGTGGCAGCAAAGCAGCGCCGTGAAGGCAAACTCCTGCTTGTGCAGTCGACAGCTGGTTGGCCACTGTGTGAACAGAGTGCTGGACTAGATGGGCCCTCGGTCTGATCCAGCATCAGGGCTCTTCTGGTGTTCTTAAAATAACAGCAATGGGAGGGATAGAATGAGGGGATTTATATTTGGCTCTTAGGTAGAACTGCCGCTTCTGTTTTTATTTCAACAATTCCAGCCTTTCTGAAAGGGGGCCAGGAGGAAGATCAAAGAGAGATCCTGAGTTGGAGCTTCAAGGAAATTGACAAGTGCTAGAGCAAATCCAAGGTGATGCGTGGTCAGTTGCAGAGTGTAATTTTATTGGCTTTTCAGCTCCCAGTCACTGGTAACATGACAGAATATATTAGCTGGAGGAATAAAAATGCCGGCTTGTTGAACAACTGTATTTTCACATGGAGCAACCAATCCTGTCTTTTCCCATTGAATCTCTCCTCTGATTATTTCACAGCGAGGGGTTTGAGATTGCTGTTCTCCCTCCGTTTTGAGCCGCCGTGCAGCCGTGTAGCTGTTTCAAAGAATACCAACCTTCGGCATCTCACAATGCGTTGCTCTGAAGTTTCTTGTGTACACTCCAGGTTGCTACACTGTAAGGCTGAAACGGGCTGGGCTGGGTGTATTCCACAACCGCCCTGGATCAAATACAGAAATTTGCCATCAGATCCAGAATTCAACAAAAGGCGTTTAAGAAAGAAAGAGCAAGTCTCTAGTCTCTCGGCTTGCAAAGGGAGGGTTAAAAGTGCATGAGGTATCTAGCCTGTTGCTCTTCTCCCCATAAGCGAAAAACGGGGAGAGAAGCATCCAAATCAGGTGAAATGAAGGGAAAAACAGGTTCTCAAGATGCTGGGTTTTTTATTTATATTTTCAAAGTTGAAGAGCTCTTCAATTTTGAAAATATAAATAAAAACCCAGCATCTTGAGGACTTGTTTCTCCCTTCGTTTCACCAGCTCTTCTGGTGAAACGAAGACTAGCAGGAGCAGCATTTGGTATGCAAAATAAATACATCTATGCTTAATTTACATTAGTTTCAGAGAATTCGTCTCTTTGGGCAACACGCATGCATACACAAAAACTTATACAGAGCACGAAATATGCTGTAGAAATAAGGGCGGGTGGTGTGGTTTGTGGTTTACTGGCTGAGGCAAAGGGAAAGGAGCTCAGAAAAATGAAAAATAAAGAAGAGGCAGGGGAGGGAAATGAGAGAAAATAACCCCGGGCCAACTTAGACCTGTCCTTCTGATCTAAACAGGTCCCCAGAGTGGGCGAAGCAAGACTTTCACTGTAGCTAAGGAAGAGAAGGCCGGAATGTGGCTCAGCGTTGGATCTCATGAGGCGTTCGAAATGAGTCCCTCCCTGCGTGACTCAGCCTGTTTCTTATCAAACTCCTCTTCTCCTCTGCCAAGAAATTGGGACTGGGAATGTGGCGCGCCCTGCTCCGTCTTGGAATCACCGAGACACCCTGGAAATCTCAGCCCAGCGAAGCAAGGCCTAGCTTAGGGCTCCTCCTTGGAGATACGGCTGTGGCTTTACGGCTCCGAGGCAGACGGGGGAACCCTTTCCTCCACCTCCGCGGCGCGGCTCATGCGCTGTTTGCGCATGGTTGCTGCAGATACCAGATCATAATAGAAGCAAATATTGCAATTGGGTTGCCAGGGAACTTGGGGCAGATGACAGCACAAGGCCTGCAGTGTGCAAGCTCGGGGAAGCCCGTGCCCAGCCTCCTTGTGGCAAAATGACGATGCGTCAGTGCCCTGAAGGATGCTCACTCATAGGGAAACAGCTTCGAGATGCCTGGACAGTGAGGGATCGCTGAGGAGAATGTTTTGGCGTGACTGTCCTGAGGCAGTTAAGATTTCTCCCAGTCCTGTTACTTGAAGACCTGCCTAGCGAAAGAATTTCGGTGAGGCAAGTCTTCATTCCCAGGGGTGCCATTCTGGAATTGGGTGGGAAAGAAAGCTATTTCGGAAGGGGAGCAAAGTTAAACAGGCCTACTCTTCTCTTGAAGAGCTTCCGGATGAAATTGCAAATGAAATGGTGCATCTGAAGAGCCTTTGATGTGATTATTTCTCTCGTTATACCTCAGAATAATTAAAGCGTTGTAAGCAGCAAACACAGCTCAAACTATATGCTTCACAGCTGTCCCAAATTTACCAAGGGACTTCTCTCTGGTAAATCGCAGAGGATCCTATGTTTACCTTTTAGAAGTCCGTATTAAAACGTTGTTATTGCGTGTGAGTTGATAATGTTGTCATTCTTCATGGTTTAGCTTCCTTCCAGGGTTTCGAGAAGTTACATTTCCATGTGGGGGGACAGATGCGTCTTGTCTCTAGAGCACATGTATATGACCATGTTCATGAACACCAAAGCGCCACACTTGCTACTGATTTGGCACACTTTGGTTGCTGGATTATATTTTTATTTATTTAAAAGATTTATCTACTGCCCTACATCCCATGAAATCCCTAAGCGATGAACAATAAAAACGAAGGGGAGGAAAAAGAATCAAAATACAGAATTACATTTTTAAAAAGCAAATTATGCCAACACTAATAAAATGACACCAAGCAGGATATTGCATTATGAAAGCGGTATGAAAGCAGTATATAAAATGCAAGAGCCATACTACTGCTTTATAGCAGTATTGAAGGCCCATTGACACATACCATATACCGCTTTCATACTGCTATATCCTGCTTGGCGTGGCTCCTGCCTTTTATATACCGCTTTCATACCACTTTCATAGTGCAATATCCTGCTTGGTGTAGATTAGGCCTGTGGCTCAGGGAAGACTTGTTTAAATAAGAATGTCATAAACCAAACGTCAATGCCTGCATGACATCAAAAGGCAGGCATTCCAAAGGAAGGGACCAACACACTGAAGGCTCTACTCCAAATGGACTCCAAATGGATCGCCGGTCCATGCAGAACCACTTTGTCTGATAACCTCAGTAATGGGGAAGGCTGGTAAGGAAGAAGGTTCTCTCTGAAATATTTTAAATTGTTGATAAGATACCGTCTTGTGGGACAATTGTGTTTTTAAAATATATATTCAACCCAAAAATGCAAACACCATAGTAGCGCATTCTTTCTCAAATGAACCCGAAGCAGCTTACCATTTAAATCATACATGTTTCAGCCCACCCTCGAATGCTTGCCATTTCTGCTTGGGGAAAGAGAGGTACAACTCAATAGTAGAGCGCAGCACGCATAAAAGGAAGGACTTCTTCACATGGCACAGAGTTAAACTATGGAATTCACTGCCACAAGATGTTGAGAAGCCACCACTTTGGATAGTATTAAAAGGGGATTGAATAAATTCCTGGAGAAGGCTATCAATAGTTACTAGTCCTGATGGCTATGTGTTCCCTCCAGTATCACAGGCAGTAAGCCTATATACACCAGTTGCTGGGGAACATGGGTAGGAGGGTGCTGTTGCACCCATGTCCTATTTGTGAGTTCATGGTCGTCAGCTGGTCGGCCACTGTGTGAACAGAGTGCTGGACTAGATGGACCCTCGGTCTGATCCAGCAGGGCTCTTCTGATGTTCTGGGCCATGTTTTGGTCCCATATTTTGGGGGTACACATTTCCATATGCAAGTTGTGGCTGCAAATACGGAGCACCTCTTCTTGACTGGGCCATGTCTCCCTAGAAAGCTGTTTTAAAAAAATATCTCGATTATGTCTGGGCCTAGTAGTTTTATGCATCTGCTACCAAACCGTCTCCATCTGCTTGCAAGACTTCAAGGGGCTTTTTCTGACGATGTTTGCTAACGAAGCTTCCTGTGAGCCAGGTAATAATTAGAAGGACAACTTCCACTTTCTGGCGCCTCTGTTCTGGGGATGCTTTGCAAACAGCAATTAATTGGGCCCAACACCTACTGTACAGGTGAAATCATTAGCAGAGGTACCGTTCGCTTCCTCCCAAAAAAGGATATCACAGAGCGGAGAAAAGGTGTAGAAAAGGATGATGAAAATGATCATAGAGCTTGTGGCATCTCCCTTATAAGGGAAAAGCAGAATTGCTGGCAGTTTTTTAGTTTAGAAAAAAAAAGATGACTCAACGGGGGACATGACAGAGGTTTATCAAAATTACATGTGGCAAGGAGAAAACGGAGGCAGACATTTTTCTTCCTCTCCCCAAGATGAAATGCAAGGGTCACCCCATGAAACAGATGGACACGTAGACCAAAGAGAAGCAGGTCTTCATGCAACACATGATTCAATTCCAGAGAAGCACTTGGGGGGGCATTCCAGTGCCCCCCCAAATTCTGAGGTTCAACACCCTTGGCATGTGGAACTCACTTGTACAAGATGTGGTGACGATGGCTTGGATAGCTTTAAGTGGTGATTATTAGAGGAGAAAGCTAGCAACAGCTGTTAACCACAGTAGCTCAATGGAACCTCCACATTCAGAAGCATTGTATCTCGGCACACTAGTTTCTGGGGTGCAAAGGGAGTGCTATTGCCATCATCATCATAATCATTATTATTATTATTATTATTATTATTATTATTATTATTTCTATACTGCCCCACAGCCGAAGCTCTCTGGGCGGTTTACAAAAATTTAAAAAATCATTAAAATACAGTATACAAAGTTTAAAGAACATGTTCATAAAAACACGCAAACAGTATACACGGAAGCAACGTATACCTAAAAACAACTTTGAGCAATCAATCCTAACCAAAAACAAAACCAGGATCAATGCTGCCAACTTCCAGAGAAAAGAGAAAGGTCTTAACCTGGCACCAAAAAGATAACGATGTTGGCCCCAGGTGAGCCTCGTTGGGGAGATCATGCCATAATTGGGAGGGACACCACTAAGAAGGCCCTGTCCGCTGCCATCTGAGCCTCCCTCATGCCCTACGCATGACCATGTGGGCCAGCATGTTGTTTGCAATAGTGGCCAATCAGGTGTTTCCCTGTCCTTTTGCCTGCAGAGATAGACTGCCTCTCTACATTGAGGTTTGATTTAGGCATAATCACCCATAGCAGCTCATATACTTCATTCTTACCCTCTTCCTCCTCCTCCTTCCTCCTTCATTTATTCCTTTTTAAAACCATCTAAGTGGACATCTTGTGGCAGTGCGTACCATAAGTTACTTACATACAGTTTGAGGAAATCCTTTTCCCTTCAGTCACTGCCACCACCTCTTTCCCTTCTCCCAAACCAATTGACCAGGATTCTCAGCTCTGGCCAGAGAAGACGGACATGACGCTCGGCCATGTTCGGTTTGCACGCAGGTGCCTCCACCAAGGGATCCTTTACAGCAAACCTCGTATTATCTCAATAGCTATTTTTTCCGCCCTGCTCCGGCCATAGTCTGCCCTGCTTTGTGCTCTGTGTGAGGTGATGTCTGCTTAGGGTTCGCTCTCGGCAGAGGTCGGACTTTAATCCGCCTTTCTGTTATGGCTACAGAACAAGGTTCCAGTTGTAATTACAGACTCGCATGAGTGATGTGAGCCTTTGCTTCCCAGGCTGCTTGAGGAAAGAAAAGCGATTAGTGGTTGCATGGAGTAAAGACAGACAGAGAGAGAGAGAGAGAAAGAGAGAGAGAGAGAGTTCTCCCTCTCATGATGCTAGGAGTTTTAAGTGCGTGTATGTTGCCCAGTGAAGTTCATTATTGGCACTATCAAGACCCATCAAAGGAAGTGTGACATTTCCATGCATAATTAGCTGACGGAACTCACTCTCACATGATGTGTCAGTTCTTTCTTTTTAAAGAGCGGGCCAATCTGCAGAGGAAAGATAAGAACGTCAGAAGAGCCCTGCTGGATCAGAGCGGGGGTCCATCTAGTCCAGCACTCTGTTCACACAGTGGCCCACCAGCTGTCGACCAGAGACCAACAAAGCAGAACATGGTGCAACAGTACTCTCCTGCCCATGTTCCCCAGCAACTGGTGCACACAGGCTTACTGCCTCGGATACTGGAAGGAGCACACAGCCATCAGGACTAGTAGCCCTGGATAGCCTTCTCCTCCAGGAATTTATCCAACCCCCTTTTCAAGCCATCTAAATTAACTTGAGAGGCAAGGGATTTAACCCGTGGCATTTCACATGCAAAGCAGGTGTTCTACCGTGCCAGCTTTCCTCAACCTGTGTTGTACTACAACTCCCATCTTCAAACTACAATTCCCATCATTCCCCAGCCAGCGTAGGTTGGGGGAGGTTATAACCTACTATGGCCCTCCCTGGACAGAGGTAGGCATATAATGGCTACCTTACAGCAGCTGAGCAGTACATCTGTCAGCCGAGGACCAAAAGAAACGTTGGAGATGCTCTTGGGGGGAGGGGGGATTTCAGTGGTGGGTGGGGCCAAAGACAAAAGGGGCATGGCCAAACAACCCAAATGCCAATGTATTTTAGCTTAAAACTTCTCCCACATAACTAAGCCTTAAGAGGGGCATTTCGCCCTGTTACATATACACATCAAACAATTAGTGGTTGGGTGAAAGGGGCATGGCCTCCTGGGGACTGCTTGGAGGGCCGTATTGGGCTTCTGAGCCAGACGTTCTGCATCCCTGCTTTGCAGCCCCTTGCCACCTGGGCGAGCTCAAGGATGCAAAATATGAAGGAGATTTCAGTGCTTTCGACACCTAGCCATGCTGTGAAGTATGATGGGCAAACCCACAGAACCACTGAGGGAAAAGGAGACGAATCCCGACCCGCACCAGGCAGCTGCTGTGTTTCAGGAAAAGGCAGCGGCTCAGCGGGAGACCACAGGCTTTGCATGTAGAAGGGCTGCTGCCAGTCCGTGTTGACAACACTGGGTGAGATGGCCCAAGGGTCTGGCTCAATAACAGGCAGCTTCCTACGTGCCTGTGAGTGTGAGAGACACCTCTTTTTTAAACAAAGGTGCAGCTGGTTTCTTTTGCACCTGATCAACAGCCAAGGGGATTCCAGTATTGAACTGGAGAGCTTTCCGTGATATTTATAACATATAAACATGTTGCGCTCTAGGAGTATTTATAGCGCGTAAGCAGAGCAGGTGCTTTGGGGCAAAAGATGTGTTGTTGCAGCTACAGGAGTGAAGTGATGACTTCAGTCATACATGGGTAACCAAGAGGAAGTTTGTGGCCCAGCAGCCTCCTTCATCTCGCCCAGCATCTTGGCTGCATACCGTTAATCTCTCTCTCTCTCTCTCTCTCTCTCTCTCTCTCTCTGTCTTGTCTGTAGTGGCTTCTCATCTTACCAAACGACTGGAGTCTTTGCTCAAAAAGAATCTGGGGCAGTTGGGAAGGGGAGGTCAGCTGATTTTGCAAGGTTGCCTTTTGCAGACTTACTGGTGCCCTGGCCTGGCTCAGGGTATTATTATTATTATTATTATTATTAAACAGAAGAAGAGCCCTGCTTGATTAGACCAAGGGACTAGTAGCCATGGATAGCCTTCTCCTCCAGGAATTTATCCACCCCCCTTTTAATGCCATCCAAATTGGTAACCATCACTACATCTTGCGGTAGTGAATTCCATAGTTTAACTAACTATATATTGTGCGAAGAACTCCTTCCTTTGATCTTTCCTGAATCTCCCACCATTCAACTTCATGGGATGATCCCAATGGGTTCTAGTATTATGGGAGAGAGAACAAAATGTCTCCCTATCCACATTCTCCACACCAGCCATGATTTTATACACTTCTATCATGTCTCCCCTCAGCCTCCTTTTCTCCAAGCTAAACAATCCCAGCTGTTGTAACCTTCCCTCATAGGGGAGATGCTCCAGCCCCTGTCATTGGTATGCATGCAGCATCTGGTGAAATCCCCTCTTCATCACAATAGTTAAAGCTGCAAGAGTCCTGCCTAGAGTAACCAGATACAAAAGAGGCCAGGGCTTCTGCAGCTTTAACTGTTATGACGAAGAGGGATTTTCACCAGGTGCTGTATGCATAGCAGTGACACCTGGTGAAATTCCCTTTCCCTGTCTTCCTTTCCATAGGGTCACCCTAATCAAAAGATGTCCCCCCCTTTTATTGTTGTAAACCGTCTTGGGAAGGCTTCTGCCTTGAAAAATAGCCAAACAATGTTTTAAATAAATAAACAAGTCCAGGGTCTAAAATGGCCCAGCTGCATCCGGGCTAAAATTGTAGTCTTTCAGTTTCTGTTGTTTTTCATCTGTTGGGAGCGATCCTATGCATGTTTCGACAGAAAAAAAGTCCTGCTGCCTGAACTTTAGGGTTCCCCTCCCACCCCTGCCCTGCCTCCACATGCATAGGATTTCATCCTCACTGTGTTTTAAATCTTGACACTGCTGCTCGGTTTCATTTTGTTTTTCGTTTTTTTATTTGATTTCATACCTCCAATTTCAGCTTCCAGATTCCCCTTCCTCGCCTCGCCCGCATTGAACAACGGTTCCGGCTGTCGGATGGCACCAAAAGGCCGCTGTAAATAAAGACATCAGGAAAAACTTCCTGGCTGTTAAGAGCAGTACGACAATGGAACCCATGACCTAGGGAGATGGTGGGCTCTCCCACATTAGAGGCCTTCAAGAGGCCTTCTGTCAGGGATGCTTGAAGGTAGATTTCTGCATTGAGCAGGGGGTTGGACTCAATGGCCTTACAGGCCCCTTCCAACTCTACGATTCTATGAAATAAAGAGATAAGGTGAGCTCAGTGGAGCCTCCAGCTGCAAAGGCAGTCTATCTCTGAACAGCGGAACAGCAGGGAGGGCTGCTTTCTGATTATTATTATTTTGGGGGGAGCATCTGGTCGGCCACTGTTGGGGGTGACCAGGGGGGGTCCTCTTTGGCGCTTAAGAAGGAGACCCCCCTTTGTTGGCTCTGTCCAGGCAGAACTGGAGAGGGGTGTGCCCGCCCTAGCTCATGTCCCTCCCTCTCTCTCCCTCCCTGTGTCTGCTTCGCTTGGTCCCTCCCCTCCTGCTCTCTGGGAAGGGGAGAGCGTCACGCCCATCCCGGACTGAGTTACAAGAGCCCAACCCGCGCCTGGGAGCTACCCACTCCGTGCGCGCTCCTGCTGCAGGGAACTCACGACCGGAGCCCGCTTGCCAGGGCTCAGCCACCGCCTCCAGGAATCCAGGAACGGGGTCTTTCTCTCTCTGGGCAGTCACCGGGACGTCGCCTGGCATGGCCGTGCCGGGCAGCTGAAGGCCTCTGACCCACAGGTATCACCCATGAAGGGAGCTGGGGGGGGGGGGCGAAATTGGCAGCCTGGCAAAGCTGTTGTGTGTATGTGTGGGGGGCGGAATGCACGTCCGGTGCCCCAGATGGAGGAGGGAAAGGACCCGTCGCGGCTCCGCATCGTTTCTCTACCGCCCTGTCTCCAAAACGCGTGGGACCCCTCCCCGCACAACCTGGCGCACGCTTTTGGGAATTTCTATCTGAGCGCTTTGCAGAGTGGGGGGGGTCCCTCTTTATTTGCCGGGGCCCCTGCTGCCTGGGCACCTCCGGACAACGCCCTTGGCACACGAGGCGGGGCAGACGGATCGTCTGGCTTTCTTTGTAGAGTTGGTAGAAAGTTTGCGACCAGTTGGGGAGGGTTGGGGGAGCAGTATCCAGTCCGCTTTGGGGGCCGACAAAACCAGGGGTGGGGGGAGAGTGCCCCCCCTGTACGTTGAGAAAAACCACGCCCAAGAAAGGAGTTTTCAAGCGCCATCGATATCTCTGATGGGATAGTTTCGAGTGAACTTTTCCAGGGTTGCTTTGCTGCAAGGTGGGAGTCACACCCACACCCACCCCGTGGGGGCGAAGAGTAGAGGCAGGGCATGCCCACTGCGCTTGGGGGGCTGTGGAGGGGTAGCAAGTCCCTCCTGGTGCCGCAGGGGGGAACGTATGCGCCAGGTAAGGGGTACCACCTGCATGTGGGAGATCGGGGGCTCATTGAGATGGGTCTGCCTAATTTGGGGGGGATATGGGGCTGTCCGAGGGGGGGTTGCATCTGGGTGGAGGCGAGGACGGGAGGGCGTGCGAGTTGGAGCTGCTGCACATGGCGCTGGGTTGTGCAGAAGAGGCGTGGGCGGGTGCCTGTAAGGCGTTGGCTTGATCCGGAGTGACTTCGCTTTGCGCTTTACTCCGGAGTGACTCCCCTTTGGGAGCAACTCCATATTGGAAGCCGGGGGATCCGGTGTGTAGGAGAACGGGATTGTAGAAGCGGGGACCCCCCCTCCTCGGACTGTCTTCTGCGCGTGTGTTTGTCGCCACTTTGGGGAGTGGCGCCCTTTCGCGCCCGGTCGGATTACTCTGGAGCAAGAGAGGCGCCCCCTGCCTTGCAGCCTAGACTCCCCGCGGGAGAGGAGGGAGGTCCGTGTCTGTTTCTAGGGTCTTGACGGGCGTCGGAACTCCCTTCCCCACAGCCTTCCTGGCACAGTCTTTCGGTGAGTATACTCCTGAGTGACTCTGGATTGCTTTTCTCGGAACGGGGGCGATCCTTCCACCGTGGAGAGGCTTGCCAATGGATGGAGCGCTCTGTGTGTGCGTTGTGTCTGGGGGTGCGTGCGTTATAAGCCCCTACTCATTCGAACCAGCAACTGGAGTGACTTACTCCACATTGCTGAAACTCTCTCCCCACCACTCTTTTTGCAATTTTCTTAACTTGGCAGGGGTGGGGGAAGGGAAAGGGAAGAGGCTGGAAGTATCCGAAGCCGCCTTCCTCTAAGGCTGGCCCTCTGGGTGGGGAAGCCCCTCCCCCCTCCCCAATTGGCCCCCCTCCAGAAGCCTTTGGAATGCGGTGGTTGGAAAGACTGACTAATGCGAAACAGACTGTTTAGCTGGCAGGAGGAGGGTTGGGAGGGGCTGAGCCCAGCTCCAAAAGGGAGTGCGTGTGTGGGGGGGGGCTGGATCTAGGAGTGTTGTGTGTTCTTGGGGGGGTGACAGCTCTCTGAAGGCCCCCAGCAGCCCCGAGCGAAGCAGCCCAAGATGTGTGCAAAATTGCACCCGGCTGGGGGAATGCCTCTTCTGTGGGGCGGAAGAGGGGGAAGGGATATTCATGTGGAACTAGGAGAAAAAGAAAAGTGGGGGGCTCTGCAGAAACTATGTAGAGGGGACCTTCTGGGGCGATGTGAAGTCTGGAACCTCTATGGATCAGAGTGGGTCGTTTGTATTTTCGCATCGTCCGTGGGGTTTCTCGGAAACTAGGGTGCAGCTCTCTCCATTTCCACACTGGGCTTACGGGGAGGGAGCCCCTTCAGACAACTGTGTACATGATTCCAGATGTGAAACATGCCACGAACCCTGATTTGTTAAGGCATTTTGCCGACCCTGATGAAAAAAACGAAGAAATACCCCGAGTCTGTGTGCTTTCATTTTGTTCACATGTGAAGCCCACCGTTACAGGAACGAAAGGGAGTTTACTTCTGCGACCCTAGTCGTTACTTTGGGGTAGGGGTGTTTGAGTGTGTGTGTGCTGAATCTGGCCCCAAAGGCCCCGGTCTACCTGCACCACTGTGTGGAATCCTGGATGTCCTTTCCCTGGGGAAAGGTGGGGTGGGGAAGGCCCTTCCCTGGACCTATAGGAGGGCATGTGGGGCATTTTGCGGCCTTTGCAGAGTGATCTAGGAGATGTTCCAAGCCTGGATAATGTGGGGGGTCTTTGTGAATCCATGGGGTGTCTTTGCAGGGGTAAGGTGTCTCTTCTCTAGGATAATCTGGAGGTGGGGGAGAATTTTTCTCCCCTTTGCAGCTATGGGGCCAGCCTCTTTTGGAGCAGGATTTATGGAGCCATACCGGGTTAGGTGGGGTAAGGGGGTGCCTGCTCTAGAGGGCGGTGTAAATAACTGTATTGGGGAAGGTCTCTCTCCTATAGAGTTGGTGGGTTGATTTTTATGGGTTCTGGGTTTGCTTCGTTGAGGGAACTTCATAGAAGTGTGTGTGTTTCTGGAGCGATGTCCCTGATCTGTGGGGCTGTGAGCTCTGTGCCCCACTGATTCTTCCATTATAGGCCTCCTTAGGGAGCAATCCTGCAGATATTTATTTTAAAAAGTCCTAAAACTCCCTACAAAAAGTCCTACTAAATGTCCTTCAACTCCCTGCTTTCCTTACAAGTTCCCTGGTGAATGCTCAGAGTTTTAGGACTTTCTCTCACTCTCTCTAAACGTGCATAAGATTGCGCCTTACACATCTTGCAAGACGGCCCCCTGATGAGCGTACGTCAGGCCCGTCCTACAGTCCTGCGGTCGATGTGGCTGTCCTTCGCCAACTCCCGATTGGGAGTGCTTTGGGGCAGAGCCCCCCTCTCATTAGAGATTCCACACTGAGAAGGGAGAAATGCAGAGTTTAACACCCCCCCTCCCTTTCAGAATAGTCTCCAGCCACCTGGACCCGGCTTTGGGTTCTTGTCTTGGGAAAGGAAGGCCTTCAGTTTAGAAAACAGTGTGTTGGCCTCCACTTTCAGGTAGGACAGGCTGGAGCACATTGGTTTTTTTGTATCCCTGCTTCCACTCAGGCTTGGTTACTGCTTTGTCATGGGTTTTTTCTTTTGGGTGTGGCACCTCTGTCTCTCTTTGGGAAGCAGCGAGAGCGGACCAGGCTGGTGAGGCGCCGTCCTCTGAAGCTGCTTTCTGGAGCTGTTCCCCCTCCAAGGGAAGTGTCTCCGGGGGGCTCTGGGACAGCCACAAAAGTTTATTTGAATTTAGTTGATGCTGACCGTAAATACCAACTCCCACGCCCCCCTTTTTTTTGCCTCCCGTGGCTGCTGGCCCAGGTTGGTTGGCACCAACGCGGCCGGATTTTCTGCCCAAGTCTCCGTCTCTGAATGGATGGACCTGAAAAGGGACTCCCCACACACACACACTTTTCAAGATGTTTTGCTCTCCGCTTGACCCACGGCTTGGACGAGGCTCTCAACCGAAATGTCCGGGAGGGATGAGTTGATGGGCGAGCAAAAGAGAATCCACACATAAAAGACGGTAGGCCGAGCCAGAAAGCCCAACAAAGGAGTAAAAGAGGCAGCGTCCACTATTTTAAGGTGCTAAAATTCATGGTTGGCGCCACGGGGCTAGGGGGTAAAAGGCGGAGTCATTTAAATTGGCAAGGGAGAAGTGAGATAGAAAATTTTCTGGCTTCAGTTCATCCCTCTCCTGATGTGTTTTTCTAGGCTTAGACTTTCTGACCCAGTCAGCTTGTGTTTGGCTTTATTACGTTTATTACTAGGCTCATGGGTGCTCATCTGATTGAATTTTCCTGTTTTTTTTATCACTGCATGTAGTAATCTAGCATGTCAGGGAGAAAGCCGGCCAGGGCCGTGACATGCTTGTTTTCCAGGTGGAGGGAATTGTATTTTTTACTGGTATTTTCCCCCCTATGGACAACCATTCAGTCCCACTTGCGGTTTGAAATGGCGCAGGCCAGAGAGGCAGTAAAAACTAGGCCTGGGATGTCCTGTTGCAAGGTGAGAGGGGGCAGATGGAAGGCTAGGAGTAGGCAACGGGGACCCTGAATCCCACCCTGGCTGACTCCCCAGAGGTTTCCTCCTTGGAATTCTGAGAGAGGTCTGAATTTTCCAACTTCTCTCTCGTCGTCGGCATCTCAGCCTGTGAGGCTTGCTTTGCGCTGAGTTTGTTCTTTCTGATAGCTGGTTCCTGCTCTCTTCTGCAAAGCAGGTCGTGTTAATTTGCCTTTCAGCTGTCGTCCCCCGTCCCGTGTGTCCCTTTGCTAAAAAGGTTCATTGGCGCACAATGAGAGAGAGGGAGATGACACAGTGAGGTTACATTAGTTTGCGGTCAGGTCGGAAGATCTCTTCCACCAGAGTCTTTCTCAACCCCATGGGGCAAAATTATCTCGGTTTGCTGGCATCCATTTTGGGAGGTGTAGCTCTCAATCCAGACCTCTGGTTCAGAGGTCAAGGTTGCCAAACGTTCCCCCGTGTGAAGTTTTGGTGCTCAGGACCCCGAATGCCCACATGGTTGTCTCAGTTTTTGGAGAGTCGTTTTCTATTCCTGAAAAAAAGGGGGGAAGTTGGGGGGCTCAGCTCCTTTGGATGTCTCTGCCCTGCTTTCAAAGGGGGAGCAGAGGCCTGTGCACTCACGAGGTTGGTGCACGTGAGGGGGAAGAATGAATTCATGTTCCGAAAGGAAATGTGCAACGGAATGCATTGCAGGGGACGACGCCTTCCAGGGTTCCCGTCCAAGATTTTTGTGGATGCTGTTTCGGAGAGGAATTGCCAGTTTGGGGAGGGGAAAGTTGAGGGATGATTCTGAAAGGGAGGGGAGGGGCGCTGTCGGCAGATCTGCTCTTGGTGCGATGCAGAAGGAAATTGTCCATTGGGGCTAAAAAGTTTGGAAGAAAGTGAGCGAGTTAAAAACGATCAAACAAAAACCACCGGGTCGTTCCCCTTGGGACATTCAGAAAGCATGTGCTGGTCCCTGTTAGTCATTTCATCACCTCTTTCAAGAGGTTGGGCTGTGAGTAACATACAAATTCTGCAGGATTCTGTGATGCAGACCAATTACGCAGATCTTTCACGTTTCCATCGTTGTTCTGTATAACTTTGTGGTAGTTTTTTTCTCTCTCTCTCCATCCTTTTAGTTTTTCTGGTCGTGGGTGGGGGATTTATTTAGCAGCCCCACGGGTTCCTGCAATGGCATTGCCCCACACTGTATCTTTGCAGCCATACGGGCTAGGAAGCTGGGATTCTTGAATTGCTAAATTCTGCACCTACTGTCCCCGTTTTGTGCTTTTTCTACGCTCCTGCAAAACCTCAGGATGCTCCTGCTCCTGCCTGTGAAAATGGCTTTGTACAGCTAAGCTTCTGGTCCGACATGCCCGTCTTTCTGCTCATAATTAAAGACAACAACCTCTCCTTGTGGTTCTGGAGAGTTTGCATGTTTTTTGTGGGTGTGTAGAGACCTGTGAACCTTGTGTTCTCTCTTCATTCTACTCTCTCTCTCCCCATACGTACCAAGGTGACAAAGGAAGAGGAGGCGGCAGCAGCAAGACCAGTTTAGCTTCCCTTTCCTGTGTGATAACTGACAAATGAAACCCTGGTTTTCACTCACTGGGCTGTATTGCTTCCAAATGCAGGTTGCAGCTCATATAACTCAATGATCTTCCTACAAATTAAAGAAATACATATCTCTGTACATAGAAAAGCAGCAGGTCAGGGGGAATGGTTCTAGCTTCCCTTTCTCCCTGGCATGCTATGTTTCTGTGTGCAGTGGATGTCGTTACAATTGCAATTTTGGATATTGTCACACACGTGCATGGCTCATATGAGCAATCAGATCAGAGTGGTGGGAAGAAACAAAGCAAGGAATTTAAGAACAACCGGGAAAGAACAGGCATGACTTAAGAGCTGGCATCAAAGGCTTCGAACATCTAGTCAGGCGACTGAATCCAAGGTAGTATAGTCCAGTCCAAAGTGATATAGCCCAAACTCAGGTCAACCACCTAGGTGAGAACTAAACCTAAAATTGAACATACATGTGATGTTCGGCATAGCCTGACCTTGACCCACTCTTTGACAAGCATGGTTAGGCTTGAGTCTATGCTGCAATTCCATGGAAAATTAGAAACAAACAAGTAAGCACAGAATACAGTTTTGGGTGAAATTTGAAGTTTCTGGAGAGGCTCAGCTTTCATATTTTTTTTTTAAAAAATCAACAGCCACCAAGTTCCTAGTCCTTATGGATGCATGTGCTTAAATGGAGTTGGGCTATGCCAGTGAAAACTCAGAATCTGGCCAGGGCATCTGTGGTCTTTGCTCTTCCCCATAACTAGTTTAAAAAGAATGTCTCCCCCCCCCCTTTGACAAAATGAAAGGGTATGCCAAGTTATACACGTTGCAGAATTCAGCTTTGGGTGGAGTGCAGAAGATTGTTGCCTGTCTTGGACGTGAATGGCTGGAGGAGTGGGATCCTCCCTGATCCCCTTTGACGAATTCTGAGGTCCCTGACTTCCTGACCCATGGCCGCCAAGAGTCCTTTGTTCTAGGGCCAAGCGTAGTGGGAACTTCCGAATAGAAGCGCCCCCATCCCCTGTCATTAAATTCCTCGCCTTGATTTTTAAATTCCTCCTTTTAACAATCGTGGCTGCTTCCTTTCTCTTTCCTGGGGATTTGGTACTTGTATGTTTCCTACTCCAAGGATAACAGTTTGGTGTTGGATGGGGAGTGATTTAGATCTGGGAAATGGTGCAATGTCAACGCTCCAATCAAATTTGACCATCCACACCCAACCCCACTCCTTTTAGGTAAAAATGAAAACGCTGGAACATGCAAATATGACTCTCCTGCCTCCTACCCATTTGTGTAAACGTGACAGAGATGCAGGAGAAGTGTGCCCTGGCAGCATGCACTCAACATCCATAGGATCTCAGGTTTCGTTTCAAAGCTAGCAAGCAAGTTCCTAGACCTTATGATCGCAAAGCAAGAGGTGGGAGGAGAGTTTTTGGTGGGTCAATGGAGGGCTTTAGTGCTCTGCCTAATTCTGCGCCCTTCCATGGCTACCAAAACAGGAAGATATTATGTCAAAGATAAGCTAATTAGCTTGCTGTTTTGGCACAGGCCTCAGGAGCCAGCTATTCTTGGCGTGCAGATGTTGGATTTTTTAGCCAGAACACAACACAACTTGCTTCTGGAAAAGGACTGTGGTACTTTTGCATTTTGAACAGGACCGGTTTGTTATTGGGGATAAAACAGAAATGAACTGCAGAGACCCACGCAGAGTGGGGCAGAGCTCCACTTTGGGCTGAATCCCTGAAACTGAGGCAAGATGGGCCGATTCAGTGGGCCCGAGGTGCCCCGAGGCCGAAGCAGATAGGAACCGAAGCCTCGGGATACTGCGGGCCAATTTGGAGCGGCGCTGGGCCCTTCCTCTGCCGGCACCCAGGAACCAAGGCCGAGTTGCTTGGGGGGGGGGGGGAGATTCTCGCTTCGGTGCCGAGGTGGGCATCCCTCAAAGTGCCCCGAGTTGAATCCGGGCCATTTTGGAGGCTCTGAAACTGCCTCCAAGGAGAGTCGGGGGGAGGGCTGTGCACAGCCCTAATGCAGAGGTGCAACAGGCAGCCTCGGCTCAGGGCAAATGACTCAACTGGATCTCTGCATCTGGAGAGATTGAATGATCCGCTTGCACCTGAGTTGCCTGCAATGGCAAAAATCAGAGTTTGCCAAGGGAGCTGGCACATACCTCGCCTATTGAGATAAAAGATCCACGTGTTATTTGCCCAAACTGGTGATTCCCGGATGGCAAACAAGGTCCGGCCCAGGCGTTGTGGGAGGCTTGTGGGTGCGTTGCTAGGTTACTTCGAAGGATTTATCATTTGCGGAGGGCGGTAGGACTTGCTGGCATGCGATTTCAACCGGGAGGATATAGGCATCTTGCTTGACTACTACTGCAGGGCATGCCCTATGGGGCTGCCCTTGAAGACTGTTTGGAGGCTGCAAATTAGTTGCTGCATTGTTCATTTTTTTCTCCTTTGTTTATTATTTCTGTAGCACCGTCAACGTACACAGGGCTTAAATAAATATAGCCCAATATTGTTGACACAGGCTGGCAGCAACGGCGCTCTGGGGTTTCAGGCAGGAGTTTTTCCAGCCCCACCAGGAGGTGCCGAGGATCGAACCTGGGACCAGTGAGACATGGCCCTTTCATTTATATATCATAGCCTTTGAAGGACACTCCTCCTCTTTGACTTTGGCTGATCCTCACATTAAGCCATCTAAGCCAGCGGCCATCACCACATCTTGAGCCAGTGAGTTCCATAAATTAATTTTATTTATTTATTTATAATATTTACACCACGAATTGAAAGCTCTGGATATATTAAAAAAAACATGATAAACTCCAGTGTAGCTGTAAAATAAAGTGCCAAAATATAGCCTTAAAAGGCCTGGGTAAATTTTTTTTAAAAAAAGTTTTTTTAACCTAGATGCTGAAAAGGAAAACAGACTAGTGGCAGGTGCAGCTCTCAGAGAAGAAATTCCAGAGCTGGGGGCCACAGCAGAGGAGGCCCTGTGTCCTGTCTTAGCACAGAAGGTGGCCAAATTTATTACCCAGGCAGGTTCATGCAGGAATAATTATGCACTGTGTGAAGAATTACTTCCTTTTGTCTATACTAAATCAACAGTCCAGATGTTCCATTAGATGACCCGATTTCTAGTTTCGTGAGTAATCTGCTTTCTTTGCAATATAAAAGAAAAAAGTCAGGCTCCTACCTTGGGGAGGTTACAATCTAAATTTCAAACGAGGGGGGGGGAGAGAAATGGCAGAGCAGGGCCGGCCCTACCATGAAGCAGAATGAGGCGGTTGCCTCAGGTGGCGGTTGCTGGGAGGCGGCAGCAAGGTGTGCCAACTGGCTGGCAACCCCCTAAGCGAGCCTGCCGCCTTTGGGTGTGGTGGAGGAATTAAAATTCAAGCCCCAGTCCGGTTAGCTTTTGTTCACAGGATGGGACAAGGCGCCTTCTTGTTCTTTGCCTCGGGCAGCAAAATGCCTTGGGCTGGCCTCGTGGCGGAAGCACGAGAATCTCAGGACATCTCTTGATGCCGTTCGAGGCACATAACAGCTCAGAGAAGGGCCGAAACGGGGGCCCGGGGAGGTGCGCGGCGGGCAGCTCAGTCCCACGTCGGCGCGTTTGCCATGGGCGGAGGCAACACGGTGGGAGGAGACAGGGCCGCGAGAATTCTGGGGGCGGATCTGGACAGGGTTGGGGCCCAGCTGGAATGCCGGATTGCCGGCTGCCTGGCCCTGGGGGCTCGAGACACCACAAGCCAGCTGTAGCAGCTCCTCTTCTCCTCGTTTATCAGCCTGATCTTTTTCTCGGGGCCTGCCCCAACGCGAGGAGTGTGAAGAGGGCGGGTGCTGCTGGGGAGGCGCCAGTCCTCATGCGCCGCCTTCCCAGCAGTTCTACTTGTTCCCCTGGCGCCTGAAAGCAGACCAAGGGGAAGCGGCGAAGGACCCTCCGGCACCTTCCGTAGGAGGCAAGCTGGGACACGTGACAGCAACGAAGGAGTCTGGATGTGCCCGGCCAAGTGCTCATGCAGTCAGCTCAAACCCAGGGGTGTGCGCACGGGTAAAGCTGTTTGTGCACATATTCATTTATTATTTTATTCACTAAAGCATTTGTATACCGCCCTATGGTCGCTGGGATTTCAGGGTGGCGTACAGATTAAATCAGAACGTAAAACATCAGTAATTTACACAGCTACAAGCGTAATAAATCATTAACAAATTAAAAACGGTAGATTAAAAAAAAACAATAAAAGCAATTAAAAACAAAACCATGTGTAACCATGGAGAATTTAGCCCTCAAAGGCCACGTTTTAACTTGGCGCCGAAAAGAAGCCAGTGTCAGTGCTATTCAGGCCTCCAAGGAGAAGGCATTCCACAGTTGGGGGGGGGGGACACCACAAAGGAAGCCCTCTCTCACGTCCCACCATAATGTATGTCTCATGTTGGTGGGATACAGAGGAGGGCTCCTGCAACTGATCTCAACTCTCGGGCAGGCATATATAGGGAGATGTGCTCCTTCAAGTACATGTATGCACATGCAAATGCCTCCATGTGCTCTCTGTCTGCTACAAATGGGATGCATGTTGTGTGGGTGTGTAAATTGCTGTGTGTGTAGTGTGTACTGCAGTCTGCATTTGGTGCCTGAAAATCATTTATTTATTGCATTTCTAGTATTTATTTATTGCTCTCTGGGCGGTTCACTAAAATCAAAACCATAAAGTACAATTTAAAATGTAAAACTTAAACCACAATGTAAAAACATGATATAAAAGTACAATATAAAAGTACAACCAGAATAAAACCAAGCAGCAATACGAAGATTTAAAATACAAATTTAAAACACAGATTTAAACAGGAATGTTAAAAAGACTAAGATGATAAAATGTTAAAATACTAGGAAAATAAGACGTCAAAAAGAGTATAACGTTAGGTGGCAGGCGGAATCATTGAGCAGGGGGTTGGACTCGATGGCCTTAAAGGCCCCTTCCAACTCTACTATTCTATGATTAGCTACTGTTACTGCTCTTGTGTGTGTTTTATTGGAATTTGTATGTTCATGTTTTTATAATATTGTAAGCTGCCTCGTGAGGGTAGTGCCTGAAAGGCGGGTTAAAACACACCCTTTTAAACAAATAAATGCTGTAGGTCAGGGTGGACGGACTTCACACTTGCATGATCTATTTTTCTTTTCGCTATCTTTTTTGTCCCTGGAGTCATGTGATTTTAAATTGACATGCTGAAATTGACACGCTGAAATTGACATCTTCTTGAGGGTGTGCCCTCAGGAAGGGGTAACTCATCTGCATGAAGTGATGACCCTTTGCTTAGGAACTTTGCGACTTAGCTCAAAGTCTACAAAGTTCAGAATTCCTTGCAAAGTGCCAGCAGGCACTATATAAATACAGAAAAAACCCTGCTAGAGTCTTGCATGCAGCCTTACGTTGCATGGCATGAAATGGAAAGGCCCTGTCTGCCATGAGGCAGAATGATTGGCAACAAAAGGCCACGCCTACTTTGCCCTTGGCCACGCCCACCCATGGAATAGGCCCCTTCCCCAGATTGGAATTTGGCTCCTCGGCGGAAAAAGATTCCCCGCTTCCAGGCTTTGGAAGTTAAAACGACACCACATTACGCAAGTCCTTTTCCAGCTTCACTGGCTGCCAGTCGAGGTCCGGGCCCGATTCAAAGTGCTGGTATTCAAAGCCCTAAATGGTTTGGGGCCAGGTTATCTGGAGGAACGCCTCCTCCCATATGTACCTGCCCTGATCCTAAGATCATCCTCAGGAGTCCTTCTCCATGAGCCTTGCCAAAGGAAGTGAAGCAAGTGGCTACCAGGAGGAGGGCCTTCTCTTCTGTGGCACCCCGGCTGTGGAATGAGCTCCATAGTGAGGTTCGCCTGGCACCTACACTGTACTCCTCTAGATGCCAGGTGAAGACCTTTTTATTTTCTCAGTATTTTAACAGTTCATCAGTTTAATTTTTAACTGCGGTTTAAATTTGTATTTTAAATCTGTATTAATTTCTGCATGGCTGTTCAGTTTTATCCTGGTTGTGCTTTTATACTGTATTTTATATTATGTTTTTATACTGTTGCTTGTTTTGTATTTTGAACAGTTTTCATGGTTTTAGATTTTGTAAACCACCCAGGGAGCTTCGGCTATGGGGCGGTATTGAAACGCAATAGATAAATAAATAATGGAAAAGCAGATCAATTGAATGCAGGAGGAGTTATTAAGGATTCTATAAAGACTGGAAATTGGTCAGTCAAGGACTCCATTGTGTGTGTATGTCTGAGGGGGTTTCCCTGCATGAATATGTGACTTTGTGCGTGTGAAAGATTTCAGCATGGGGGGAGCCAAATTAATAGGCTGCCCTTGGATCAGTTAAAGATTCCATTGCAAAAAAAGAAAAGGAAGGTCTGGTGCATTTAAGAAGCATTTACTTCTCTTCCCCCCCCCCCCCCCCAGTCCTCACTAATTACCAAAGAAATGAGGAATAAAGGTCTGGCATGGTGGGAAAAGAGAGGAATGGAACTGCTCCTTCCCTGAAGAAGCATCTCTTTTGTCCTAGGGTCACCTCTGAACAAACAGATTAAGCAGGTTTTGTGGGGTGAGGGGAAACTATACCAAAACCTGCAAGGCCTGTTTTGCAGAGGCGATTGTGGGAGATGTGTATATGACACTAGCAGTGACCTTGCTTTGGTCCAACTCTCCTCTCGACAAAAGCGGATGACGCCCAGGCCTTCCCCTCCACTGCCCCAAAGCGGCATCCAGCAACTCTTGTGGTTTTGCTTCTGGGGGTGGGGGGGTCTTCCTCTCAGATTTCACGCTTTTCTCATTGGAGCCCTCCCTGAACCATGCCTCTAAAACCTGGAGAGTAGGACTTTTTCTTTCATTTTATTATTACGTTTACATCCCACCTTTATTTCTTCTTGCAAGGGACCCGAGGCGATTGACACGATCCTCCTCTCCAGTTTTGCTTTGCAACAATTCTGTGAGGTAGGCCAGTGAGTGGCCCCAAATCGCTGAGGGGGGACTCACACCCAGGACTCTGGATTACCAGGCCAACTGCACTGGGTTGTCAGCGAACCTTTGCGTGGCACCTTGAATGTTTGTTCCTACCCAGGAAGTTCTTGGCTGTCTCCTTTGCATTTTTTCCAAAGCTATTCATATGACTTTCTGTTTTGGCGTTGTTCTGGTTTGCCAGTAGAACAAAGATAGGATTTTGCCCTTTCTCCTACACAATCTTTGACTTTCCATTCCTGCCCTGACTGGAGAGAAGCAGCCTTACACGAAGAAACGAACAGGGTCTTTCTTGTTTGGGGACGTTGGCTCCACGCCCCCCTCCCCCATTCTTGTCTGCCAGGGAACCCGCCTAACACGCCAGGACAGATGCATGAAAAGCTTCGGTCTGCGTGACCTTTCTTTGCAGAGCTGGAGAACAGAGAATCTCCGATTGGATGCCGGCCTGTGGACCCTAGGGAATCTCATCAGGAAAACCCTGCAGGATGAGGCCTGGGCAAACGGCTAGTTTACGGAGCATGTTCCAGGGAGCCTGAAACCCAACAAAATGATCTGGCAGATTCATAAAAAAAAAAGGGGGGGGGAAGTCCTGCCCGATCGGTACTTAATTGACAGAGATTAGAACGAATCGAGGAGGAGAGATCTCTTTAACCACTCTTAGCCATGATAGCGAAATGGAGCTTCCAGTTTTAGAGGCAGTATATCTCTGAGTAACAGTTGCTAGTGGGCAAGGCTGTTGTCTTTATGCTTTGTGGGGTGGGGGATATTTGGAGGCACCTGGTTGAGAAAGGGGATAGAGCTCAGCGGTACAGCCCCTGCTTTGCAGGCAGAAAGTCTCAGGCTAAGTTTACATTACATGCTAACCCACAAATGCAGCGCCTTTCCGCATAGTGAGTTAGCGTGTCGCCTGAATGCAGCACGTTTTCCACAACGTGGCTTGTTAAGCATGCAATGCGTTTCATTTTTCTTGAAAAAGCCATCTTGTGAAACCATGGCTTGATGTTGGATTGTTCAGAGCGGTTAACAAGCCACACTTCATGGCTAACGAGCAATCCTGCGGGAAACGCACTGCGTTCAGGCAACATTTTAACCCAATCTCCGGAAAAAAGCACTATGTTCAGACAACCGGATAACCCACAGCTCAACAACAACCTGCACTGGGTGGGTTAGTGTGTTGTGTGAATGCAGCCCCAGGTTCAATCCGTGGCATCGCCAGGTAGGAGTGGAAAAACTCCTTCCTGAAACCCTGGAGAGCCGCTGCTGGGATTCATGGACCCAGGGTCTGACTCAGTAGAAGTCACCTTCTTATGTTGAGAGACAGTGTGGTGTAGTGGTTGGAGTGTTGGACTATGACTCGGAAGCTCTGGGTTCTAGTCCCTACTCGGCCATGATGACTTTGGGCCAGTCACTTGTTCTCAACCTAACCTACCGAGCAGGGTTGTTGTGAGGATAAATTGCAGAGGAGGAGGACTGTGTGAGTTGCGTTGTGCTCCTTGGCGGAAAAAAGACGTGATATAAATGTACCAAATACGATTCTGTTCCTATATTCCACTGTGGGAAACAGAATTTTGGATTAGAAGCACCTGTGGTCTGATCCAGCAGGGCTCTTCTTATGTTTATAAGGCAGATTCTAGAGCTCAGGGCATTGGACTCTGGTACCTAACAGATGAGTCCCCTCAACATCTCTGTTGGCATTCATTAACATTCCATTTTTTTCCTGCGCCATCCTAAAACTGAGCCTCAGTTTTCAGCTTGTATGAATCCAACTGTAATTTCTTGTTTATCCTGTGCATTTCTTTCAAGTGCTTTTAATTTTGACCCCAATTTCAGAGGTGCTTTTTAAAAAACAAACGAACATTGTGTTCGTGAGAGAAAAGAGCCGTGGCTATTCTCTTAGGGAAACCTAACTGTAGTTATGGCTTGACCCTTCCTTTCTTAGAAATCTGCCAAGTTGGTAGTGATTAGAAATATTGGGGTGGGGCAAAACATTTGTGTATTTGTGTAGTGTGTGAACCTTGCTGGTAAGGGATTAGGTATGACTTTGTGTTTTGGCCTTATAATATATATTTTAAACTTTGAAATTCCCATCCTCACTCCAGGGGAAATGGCGGAGCAGGTTAAAATACTTGGTAGGACCGAGAAAATGCGCAGCTTCAGGATGGATAGCGTGAGGTGGCTGCGAATTGGCAGTTGCGTCATCTAAACAAAGGTGTGCAACTTCGCAGTCACGATGGAGTAAATGCCCCGTGCAGACATGTCCCAGGAGCTCAGGGTGGGATACATGGTCTCTTTCTCTCCTTTACTGCTTCAGTTTTATATTCACAACAACTCTGTGAGGTAGGCTAGGCTAAAAGGGAGGGTGATCGGCCTAAAGCCACCCTGTGGATTTCCTAGCTGAGGTGGGATTTGAACCCGGGTCACCACAACCTAATTAGCTCGACACTTTAAACCATGACAGGCTCTTAACCAAGCAGAAAATGGCTGGGAGTGTCCATGACATTAGGTGTGTTTGGACAGGTTAAGCCCAAAATCTTTTGTGCAATTGCAAAGAGTTGTATGGCTCAATTCCCAAATGGAGCACAGCTTTGGCTGATCTGAGAGGTGAAACCCAGGATCTTCTGCAACTTAGACGGTCTGACATACACCAGGTTTAGGTTGTGGACGTCTGGTAAGTAACACTCCAGACCCTTGTGGCTTAACACAACAGTTTACTAGTAAAGTAAAACAAGCAAATTACAACTACGGTTATTTAGTCAATAGAACTGAGTGATACAAAGGCATTAAAAGAAAACAAGAGTTGTAAAAATGCAAGTTATTTTACCCTAAGCTCCTTTCCGCTCCTTCCAGAAACTCTAGTCTTTCTCTAGCCCTGGTCTGCCTCCTGGGGGGGCTCTCTCACTCTTTTAAACCCTTTCCCCCCCCCCCCCCCAAACAGTTCACACTTTAAAGAAATGAAACTGAAATGGAGAAATGAAACTGAACCAGGGGATGAATCTTTACTGGAGAAATGAAACTACTCCTCTCAGGATACACCCTACCACTAGAAAACTCCAGGCCTCTTAAGGCCTGACTTTATTATCTTGCTTTTGTAGGCCTCGAACATTTGGACTAGCATTCTGGGCTCAAATCCCACATAATGACTACAGACATATTTGTTCAAGCCCGATTCTGCCCCAGTCTCCGATAAAGCAGGACGGGATTCAACCAAATGCACATGGAGTTTGAGCCGAAGGATCTCTGGTTTCATTTTTTAAAATGAGCACACTTCTAGTCCTTATGATTGCTGTGGAAGGTGGGTTATGTGCGTCGTAGTGGGAAGTCTGGTTCGAAAGACACTGTGAGCGCTCCCAAGTGAAATTTCTAGGTCCGTGCAGAACCTCCTAAGGAATGAGATATCCAGGTCTGTTCCTCACTTCTAGTGGACGCAAAAGATGTACGTGAACAATCAAAAAGATGGGCCTTGGCTGAGTTTTGCACCCTTTTATTGGCAGACTTTGACTTCTCTTGGCACAGGATTGGAGTTTTACTGTGTGCCTGTGTGCACTGTATATGGCAGCGTTCCCTAGCCTGGTGCCCAGCTTTGCTAGCTGGGGAATTATGGCCGTTGTAGTCCAACATAGCCAGAGGGCACCAGCTTGAGGGAGGATGATGTGCAAAGTCTGACCTCTGGTGACAGTGTTTGACTTGTGACTCTTGATCATGCATCAGAGCAGCTCTATTCAATGACTTTTGAGTGTTCCCTGCTAAATTTATTTTTTCCACAATTTTTGGTGAAAACTACCTACCGCCTGCCGCTTTGTCACTCTTTTCATTTGCGCAGATGCGTTCTGGTTGATTTTCGAAGTTGGGGGTAGCTTTGGATTTTATTCTCATAGTTGGCTGTATGGCAAATGGCAGTCGGCTGGGTATGGGGAAATGTATCTATCTATGAAAGCCCAGTTGTAAGGACTGATGACTCTGCACCCTAACATTTTGCAGTCTGACACCGTGTTTTTCAGGCGAGGAATGGGTGAGAGGAGGGATGTACAGAGCGGGAGAACGAAATTTAGATATTTGCAGCCTCTATACCTTATTTCTAGATGGGGCCTGGGGTGGCGGCAAGGAATGAGCGATTGATGCTGAGAATAAAGAGCCATGTAGAAAGACAGGGCTGGGAGAGACGGTTGTGGAAGGAAAACTGGAGGCTGCGAACGTCACCCCCCCCCCCCCGGGTCCACTGGAAAATCCACAAATCAACACGTTCCCCCTCTCTGCCCCCTTAACCAGACTCTTCTAACAGGGTTTTGTATCTTTCCACGCATATCATGACATGAAATTTAAAAAGAGCTCCTAGTGGTGATGGAAACCCGGAACTGTATTCTACCGACGTCTTTAGTAGGTGTTTTCTTTGCTGCACAGTCTCGTTCTGCTAAATTTCAAACGCTTCACCTGATCATAGCAGGCAGGATTCCAGCTGAGGGTTGGGTGTTTTCCCCACCCCCACCCCAAATAGCCTTCACAACATATACAGAAAACAAATAATGCAGTCGTTGTGTAACTGGTAAATCGCAGCAAAATAAACAGCAGGCAAGAAGATTGCAAAGCCAGTAACAGAGATAACAATCTAAGGTTTTACATGAGAGAAGTATTTGTAACACCCAAATTCTCACGGCAAGAGTCACCGCCTGCCTTCTGCTGTTGCTCATTGCCGTGGACTCGTCTCTGCCTGCTGTATGCTGTGCTTGTTTACTCTGCAAGAGCGCTGCAGTCATTTAAAAGCAAAGAGGGGTGGGTGGGCTGTTCTTAAGTTAAAATATGTGAGTAAAAGGGCATGTTTACCCCAAAATATTGTTATTACAGCTGATTTTTCTGTGGCACATTGCTGATGAATAGTCCAGGATGCTCCACTGGTCTTTCTTCAAAGGCATCTGGGTTGTTAGGAGACTGTCTCCTGGGGCTTGTCTATACACTGTATATACTCCATCATGGCTGCACTGTTGTGCTCCATTGTTTCTGTGACGCAGCCTCCAATTCGCAGCCATATCGTCGTATTCCTGCGAAGTTGTGCATTTTTGATGTGTTGTGTTACTGCAAGTTTTTACTTTGATCCAATGTCACCATGATTATTTGTGCATGTGTCAGTGGTGGCTTCAGTTTGGATTAAGAGAGTGGGCATAGTTAGGGGATGGATCCCAGTGCAGGGTAGGCATGAGAATATAGGGCAGGGGGCGGGCTCCAAGTGAGTGTTTAGTAATGGCCAACATAGCGACATTAAAGTCTCATTCTGGAACGAAAGTAAGGGCAGTTATTATGTATACAGCATACATTCAATGAACCTTCGTAGCGCAGCAGCGTAGCTGCAGGCTTTCAAAGCTATAATGTTGCACAGAGTTGCCAGAAAACTAGGAATCTCTCTGTCCTTGAATAAGATACCCATTAGAGAAGGTTACAACCATCCTGCTAAGGGGAAGGTGCGCAGAGAGAGTGAGAGAGAGAGAGTGTAGCTGTGGAGCACTTAGAAGAGACAGAGCAAGGAAAAGACAAGCTAAGTTTCCAGGACACTCACATCGGCAGCTCTAGAAATGTGAGCCATGTTTTCCGAAGCCACAACCCTCAAAGGCAAAAAGGAGACAAAAAGTTGCGCCAGAAAAGAAGGCCTTCCCCTGACTCATAGGGACTATTGGGGTGCATGCATATCATTTTGCCCCAGCCACTCCCAGAAGATGCTGCTAAAAGCCGAGACTTTCTCGAGCTTGAAAATTCTTTCTCCAATGGGCCAGAGCCCAAAGTTTAAAATTGTAGAATCCTTGAATAGTAGAGTTGGAAGGGGCCTCTAAGTCCATTGAGTCCAACCCCTGCTCAATGCAGGAATCCACCTTCAAGCATCCCAGACAGGTGGTTGTCCAACTGCCTCGTCAAGGCCTCTCGAGTGGGAAAGCCCACCACCTCCCTAGGTCATTGGTTCCGTTGCCGTACTTCTCTAACACTCAGGACTTTTTTCCTGATGTCCAGCCGGAATCTGGCTTCCAGTAACTTGAGCCCCTTATTCGTCGTCCTGCACTCTGGAATGATCGAGAAGAGATCCTGGCCCTCCTCTGTGTGACAACCTTTCAAGTATTTGAAGAGTGCTATCATGTCTCCCTCAATCTTCTCTTCTCCAGGCTAAACATGCCTAGTTCTTTCAATCTCTCCTCATAGGGCTTTGATTCCAGACCCCTGACAATCCTCATTGCCCTCCTCTGAATCCCTTCCAGCTTGTCTGCATCCTCCTTGAACTGTGGTGCCCAGAACTGGACACAATACTCAACCAGTGCTGAATAGAGGGTCCCGCCCTTTGGCACTTCCCTTCAGCAAGCACCGAAGCCCAAGGCAAGAAATTCTGCTTCATATCCAGGCTGTTACATTGGGAGGGTTAAATGATTTTGAGCGTTGGGCCATGGCTTGGTCACCTCTGACAGCCTGGCAGTTGATGGGAGATATTACCCAACAAACCTGGAAGGGTGTCAGGTTGAGGAATGCCGATTTCAGTCACACAGAATGGTGTAACTGGAACTGTGCCGAGAATCTGCTTCATATTCCCAGCCTAGAGATACTCCCCCCCCCCCCACACACACACACACACACACCGCTCCTTCAGCGGTGGAACATTTGGTCTCTTGTTGGCTGCCACTTCTAATTAATCCAACAGAAAACAGAGCAGGGACGACATCCCATAAAGACCGGCACAAACTGCATGGAAGGCCGGAGCAGAGTGTGCCTTGAAGAAAACGCTCCGTCTGCAGGGATAGGGAGGAGAAGGGCGAAGGCTTCTTTGCACGGAGGTGAAAGAGCTGTTTGCCCCATCGCCTGGAATCATAGAATCATAGAATAGTAGAGTCGGAAGGGGCCTCTGAGGCCATCCAGTCCAACCCCCTGCTCAATGCAGGGATCCACCTTAAAGCAGCCCTGACAGGTGGCTGTCCAGCTGCCTCTTGAAGGCCTCTAGTGCGGGAAAGCCCACCACATCCCTAGGTCATTGGTTCTATTGTCATACTGCTGTAACAGTCAGGACGTTTTTCCTGATGTCCAGCCGGAATCTGGCTTCCTGTAACTTGAGCCCATTATTCCGTGTCCTGCACTCTGGGATGATCGAGAAGATATCCTGGCCCTCCTCCGTGTGACAACCTTTCAAGGACTTAAAGAGTGCTATCACATCTCCCCTCAATAATAATAATAATAATATTTATTTGTAGCCCGCCTCTCCCTCCGGATCGAGGCGGGGAACAACAACAATATAAAACATAAAAATCACAACAGTTAAAAAAAAAATTAAAAACAAGAGAAAAATACAACATTAAAAACATCTTAAAATTCATCTGGATAGGCCTATCGGAAGAGGACAGTCTTCATGACTCTCTTAAATTCATGAAGACTTTTCTTCTCCAGGCTAAACATGCCCAGTTCCTTCAATCTCTCCTCACAGGGCTTAATTTCCAGACCCCTGATCATCCTCATTGCCCTCCTCTGAACCCCCTCCAGCTTGTCTGTATCCTTCTTGAAGTGTGGTGCCCAGAACTGGACACAGTGCTCCAGAGGAGGCCTAACCAGTGTCTCATCTTGAGTAGGAACATGTGCTTGAAAGCTATACCCCAGCTCTGCCTGCTTTGCATGCGGAAGATCGCAGGTTCAATGCCCAGCGTTGCCAGTTAGAAGGTTCAGGTAGCAGGTGATGGAAAGATTTCTCTCCTATGGAGACCGTTCTAGCTAGACGGGACAATGGCTCTTCTCTGCATAAGGCAGCTTTGTCAGATCCAGGCCTGGAGTTTCTCATTCTCCGTGCCCTCTTTTGTTACCTCCCATCCCTGTTGGGGTGTGAGGGGTGGGACTGAGGAATGTGCCCCAGCAAGTTTGACAGCCCAGCTTTGGAAGGCAGAATCAGGTCCTCCGAGAACTTAAGCCTTGGTGGAGTTTTCCCGGTGTGCTTCAAGGCCTCGTTGTTGAGTGCCTGTGAGAAGGGCTCCTTGTCTCTCACACTAAGGGGCTGTGGGATTTCATAAATATGTCCCTGCAGTGCATAAATGCATGTCGGACACAAACGTTTGCAAGGGAAGCATGATGCAACCCTGGGAGAGGTTGGTTTGGAGTGAAACAGCAGTGATGGCGGGGGACGATGCGTCAGCCTTCCCCCTCCGACCACTCGATTTGCATGCTGAGCAAATCATTACATCATGGGAAAATTGGGCATCCCGGACTGGGATAGGAGGCCCATCTTATGGCTTGACTGGTGCTTGCCAATTCCATTTTAGCTGGTTCTGGGCAGATCGGAGCAGGGCCAAATTAGCAGACGCCCTAAACCATGTCAATCCCTTTTCCATAAAAATCAAGAGAAAAAAGTGTATTACATTATAATAGGAAGGGTAATGAAAAGCTTTCACCTGGTGTTAGGAGGTGATCGTAGCTAACAGTGTTACATAGCCTTCTCTGAAGATGTATATAAAAGGACTAATAAAGTAAAGTTGCTTTGACCTTCTTTTAAATTGGTTGTGGTCCGTGCTTATTGCCTACAATATTAAATGCTGCATTGCCACGCTTTCTCTATGTAAAGCAACTCTGCTGCAAGTCACACCAGACTTCCCAATATATTTAAGCCAAGGTGCTTTTAGTTATAATGCATCTTAGTTATCTCCAACGTCTTTAGAGGCCCCTTCTATTACAAGGCTGGGTTGGGCTGCGCCTAAACAAATCCTGAGGTGGAACCAGGGCCAAGGGTAGGCACGTCCGGGCATCTACTGAGGATCCACAGCTTAACAGGGGCAGAGTGAAAAGAGCCCCCTGGACTTGCTCCCCTCCTTCACCGTTGTAACCTGCTTTTTCACCTGCAGCAGATGCTCCAAGTGTGTGGCGGCCATGAGGAGGAAGAGCGGCTGTGCGCAAGGGCGGTGGGAAGGTGAGCTCTGAGCTCACTGAGGAAGAGGGTCTGTGGAGGGGGCTTCCAAAACCTGGAGCCGGCACTGCATGGAACTCCCGTGTTATTTGACAACGGCGTGGGGTTGCTGTTCCCCCCCCCCAGTACATTTTAGTCGCTCTCCCCCAGGCCCAACCCTTCCCGCCTTCCTCCCGCAGCCCAGCTCCTGCCCCAAATTTTGACATTCCTCTTAAGCTGACATCATAGTTACAATCGAGATAAATGCAGCTGTGCTGAGCGTCCGTGGGTATGCGTTTTGGCATGGTTTCTGCATCATGCCGCACTTAAGAGACGGGGTCTGTCTATCTCTTCATCTGCTGGAGAAGTTAATATCCTAGCTGCAAGGACAATCCCAAATCCAAAGCATTGAAGCGGGAGTGTTTCTTTCTCCATAGAAAGGAAGGGAGAGATGGGTTTCTCGGTGCTGGATGGTCATAGGAAGAGCCCTGAAGCTGGATCGGACCAAAGGTCCATCTAATCTAACTTCCTGTTTTCCACAGCTGGCTCTGGCAAGGTCCACAGTGGGGCATGGAACAAAAGCCCCCCCTTGACATTCGGACCATGTTCATGCAGCATAAGCCAGGATTCTGGAGAGTCTTGGCTTACTCTGAATGAGCGGCATCCACACAGTCCTTTCATGCCTGCTTTTTTCTCCATTTGACAAGCCAGGATCGTAAACCAGGATTTGTAGGAACAAACCACGGTTCATGCATTCTGGCTTGTTTGGGAGCAAGAAGCCAGGATCTCCAGGTTCAGACACCATGCTGAACGAACCATTTGTGCTTTGTTCAGCCAGTATCACTTGTAGGAGGCAGCACACAGCTCGTTCACGGGGAGGCCAGATTCTGGTATTAGAGATAGACTGCTTCTGATCCTGGAGGTTCCATTTAGTTATCATGGCCATTGATAAATCCCCCCCCCCCATGGCTGGTTGGGGAATGCTGGGAGTTGTAGGACATTTTTCTGTCTAAACAAGCATAAGATTGTGCCCTCGATCATATTTTAATTAGGGAAGCTTGAAGAACTTGATCTCTGAATATTCCTACGCCTGATCGACTCTTCTTGGACGAATTTGCCATTCAGAGCTATGAGCCAAGTTTTGTGTCTCTCTGAATGGTGGTGACAGTTCTTGACAGTTTAAACATATCATAAGTTGCATTTTAAATACTTGCTTCGAAAGAAAATTCACCTTGAGTCTGCAGTCATATGTGCCCTTGCCTGGGAGTCAGAGTCCTGTTGAATTCAACTCGGACTTACTTCTCAGTAGCCATATGGGATTGCATTGCAAAATGCACATTCAAATACATATTTTGAGATTCATTTTGTTCGAATTGTGCAGGTTCATGTGGGAATGGAATGGAATTTGGAGTAAAAATATGGATAAGTAACACAGACTAGATCAGTCCATCTCTGGTTTTCATGGGAGAGGAATTGGCAACCCCAGAATCAGTTGGCGCCTCTCCTAATGTGAAAGGAGACCCAGAGGCATTTAAAGCACAGGTCAATTCCAGCCCAGCGCAAAGAGGAGCAAAGGACAGAGAAATGGCCAGTCCTGGATCCGACATTCAAGTCCTCCCATTGCCCATGCTCTGCAGTCATGCAGCCCTAAGGGGTGTTTCGAATCGGTGTTACTTTTTTCCCTTCACGCCCCAAAATGATGTCTGTTGAACATGTGCACACTCTTTGGAAGGACAGGAAAAAAGTTGCATGGAAAATCTTGTAAAGGGTCCCTTGCTTGATCACCTAGGGCGAGGAGAAATCGCCAAGCGATCAGCAAAAGCCAGTCCATTGGAGAAGTACCATGTCGGGGCTGACGAGCCCTGAGATTGCAGAAGCCGCAAAGCCTACAAATGTTTTGCTTTTCCTAGAGTTGGGAGCGGGGGGGGGGGGGGATACTTTCCCCATTGAAGTGTCTTTTCCCCTCTAGGACAGCAAAAAAACAATTGTAGGATTTGTGGCTTCTGCAATCTCATCAGTCGTTTGCCAGACAGACTTTTACTGGCATTTTCAATGTGTCGCTTGGCATAGTGGTGGTGGTGGGGATTAGCCGAAAACTGTAGCCCTCCGTTTTCTCAGCAGCCCATCCCCTTCTTTTGTGTTCTGGCCGTTCCGGAGCAATCTGTCATCCTGGTGTACACAGCAACAATTAAAAATGTCCAGCTGGGATAAAGGTATTATCGCTTGTGCCGAGAGAATGGCTTGCAGCTTGGGGTGAACAACACACACACATCCACCCACCCCTTGAATACCCAAATTTATTTATTTATTTACCGCATTTCTATACTTCCCAATAGCTGAAGCTCTCTGGGCAATTTACAAAAACTAAAACCATAAAAACCATTCAAAATATAAAACAACAACAGTATAAACACATAATTTAAAATACAGTATGAAAGCACAACCAGGATAAAAACCGAGCAGCCGAGCAGAAATCCATATGGATTTAAAATGCAAATTTAAAACAGCAAGGTTAAAAATCAAACTGAAGAACTGTTAAAACACTGTGAGAATAAGAAGGTCTTCACCTGGCGTCTAAAGGAGTATAGTGTAGGTGTCAGGCGAACCTGTCTGGGGAGCTCATTCCACAGTCTGGGTTCCACAGCAGAGAAGGCCCTGTTCCTGTTAGCCACCTGCCTCACTTCCTTTGGCAGGGGCTCACGGAGAAGGAGGCTCCTTCACATTTCACACAGTTTGGAGATTTGCACGAATAGTAGAGCTCTGAAAATGTACCTTTAAACACATTAGAATCCAGGTGCATTTAGGGTTTGTTCTACTGGATGTTGTTCTTTTGCATTAACTTTTGATCCACAGCTTTTCTGAGTGCATTTCCCAGTCTGGGCCCTTGCTGAAACATCCTATCGTGTGAGGTTTCCAAATGGAGGGCATCGTGCGCTACCAGCCAGAAAGCTTTGGGGGTGTCTATACGACGCCACTTTGTAGCTGATTGGCTGAAAACTCTGCAGCAGCGAAGCTGTGAGGTGGAACCTATAAATATAGACAGAAAATGGCCAGAAATAACGCTGCACTGGTGGCCGTTCGGCTCGTCAAGGCCGCCCCTTTCCCGACCTAGACTTGGATCCTCCCCCAGTAGCATCCACTGGCTTACCCCGAACTGAGGCCACCATTGACAAATGGAGAAATAAGGTGGTGACCTTGGAGCAACTAAAAAAATTGCGGCAAAACCAGACTGTGGGAAAGTGCAGTTTTAGGGATAAAACCTCAATGTGGCTGTGTGTTGGCGGCTGTATCATATAAACAATGCAGCGCCACTGCGCAGCCACGGCGGGGTAAATAAGTTGTATAGACACACACGCCTGGCTGGCAATTCGGTCCTGCCCCCACCCCTCTGAATTTTCTACGGTAGGGGAAAAGACAGTGAATAAATGCAGGATGGTTTTGAGTTTAAGATGGTGACGTCTGGGACCATCATAAAGTTCCATGAAAGAGACAAAGTGATGGTGGAGTAATAACTGCATCTGAAAATACTCATTGAGGGATAAGAACATCAGAAGAACCCTGATGCTGGATCAGACCAAGGGTCCATCTAGGCCAGCACTCTGTTCACACAGTGGCCAAATAGCTGTTGACCAGGGACCCACAAGCAGAATACAAGTGCAACAGTACCCTCCTGACCATGTTCCCCAGCAATTGGTGCACATGGGCACACTGCCTCTGATCCTGGAGGTAGCACTTAGCCATCAGGGCTAACAGCCACGGATAGCCTTCTCCTCCAGGAATTTATCAACCCCCCTTTTAAAGCCATCCAAATTGGTGGCCATCACTACATCTTGTGGTAGTGAGTTCCATAGGTCCACTGTGTGTTGTGCAACAAGTCCTTTTTATCTCTCCTGAATCTCCCACTCATCAGGGTCATGGGATAATGATCCCACTGGGTTCTAGTAGGATGAGAGAGGGAGAAAAATGTCTCCCTCTCCACGTTCTCCACACCAGGCATCCTTTTGTATACCTCTATCACGTCTATAATAACATAATTCATGACCCATGGACAATGAAAGATGGACCAGGGAGGTGGGAGGGGGAAGCAAGAAAGAGTTGGGTGGATCTCTGGGCAAGCAATTACCTGTCCCTTATCCTTGTGAGTGTTAGGTGCCAGGTAAGAAGAGACAAAGTACCCATCTGGCTTGGAATTATGTTGTAGTCCAACACAATTGGAGCACACCAGGGTTAGAAGAGTCCTCTGTCATGTGCCCTCTGCGTCACCCCGCTCTAAAATCCCAGAGATCCCCAAATTCTTGTGTGTGTCCTCATAAGGAAGCTGCTTTAACTCTTTGATTAATCTGACCCATTCTTCTCTGCCTGTCTCACCCCCTGTCTTTTGAACTGAGATGATTTAGACAAAGACACGATGACACTGGACGTGATGTTATTAATCCTGTCCTAATGGGGGATTTTAGCGAGGTGATACAATAGAGGAATTCTACTTCCGGGACGATCTCACAGATGGCTTGCAGTCCTGGGTTTGTTAAGTGGCATGGAACAAACCCCTGGAGCTGGGATTACCAATTGTGAAACCAACCTTTTTCCAGGTGTAACACCCTGGCAACAGCTCCTGATTTGTCTTGTCTGGAACCCCCAGGGCAGGCAGCAATGAAATTAGAAACCTACGCGGTGGGATGTGCAGGGAAGAGGGACCCCATCCGGTATCTGTCGCCTGCAAAAAGTTCAGGGTTTGCGAGGGGAAGTGAAACCATTTCTTTGCAAATACCCAGAAGGGGTTCCATATTTGTGAGTTGCAACGAAAGCAATACCTAGCGTGACCAGATACAAAAGAGGGCAGGGCTCCTGCAGCTTTATCTGTTGTGATGAAGAGGGAATTCCGCCAGGTGTTACATGCCTACAAAGGACACCTGCTGAAACCCCCTTTTCTATGCAACTCAGATACAGGAGGCCTGTCCTCCTTTCCGTATGACCACCCTACCATTGCACAACTTCTGCCTGTCCTTCTCCCCTTGTGGGACGCTTGAGCAGGTTGCACGCCAGGAGGCATGAAGGCTCTGCTCTTGCACCGCCATCTTTTCAGATCATATTTGTTTCCTTGGTGTTTTCTGCTTGGGAGTTATCCCTTGTTTTTATTTCCTTGTGCGTTCCCCCCCCCATCCTGCCTTACCACACATGTATAAGGGAGCAGATACTATTCAAAACGTGGGTGTTTCAAAATGCCTGTCACGTCTGCAGCTAATGCCTTGTGCCCGGAGAGGCAGTGTGGCAGAGCTGTTAGAGTGTTGGATTGGGTGCGTTTCGGCCAGTCACTGACTCTCAGCTTAACCTACCCTGCAAGCATGTTGTGGGTATAAGCGTGGAGAGGACCGGGGGGGGGGGGGGATGTAGACCGCCTTGGGCTCCCTGGAGCAAAAGGTGGGATATAAATATCACAAATAACTTCAAAACCATTTGGACAAAGAAATGCATTTGTTTATTCCATCTTTACTGCCTTTTTCTTTCAAGCGTTCAAGGGCTCAGCCCTAGTTTCATCCTCACACCAACCCTCTGAGGTAGGTTCGTCTGAAAGAAAGTGACTCACCAAAAGGTCGCCCACTGAGCTTCATGGCCAAGTGAGGACTCAAATCCGGGTCTCTACTCCACACTTCTGGAGCGCCAAAGCTCTGATATGTTCCCAGAGTTGATCTCTGCGCATAGCACCTTTCCCTAACCTCTAGTGCTCCCCAGACATGTTAGACTACAGCTACCATCATCCTCAGCCAGTATCTGGAGGGTTGGGATAGGGAACCCCCCATGCGACAGACGGCTGCTCCAAGAGCATCCATCCCAGGTCTCCGAAAGGCCTTCCTTGCTTTTCCTTGTGCCATGCCACCTTTTGCTGCAGAAATGCGGCGCTGCGTCTCATCTTGTGTCCAGCCGCCTCCCTGTCTTCCGTGACGTCACGGGAACGCTGGGGGAAAGCTGGGCTCCGTTTCGCCCTCCCTCGCTTCTCCCCCCCACCCCGCTTTTCCAGTAATAACCCACCCCTGTCCCGAGAAAGACGGAGCCGCTCATAGCTCGCGAGGTGAAGCAGAGCCTGCTAAAAATACAGGGAATGCAAGCACGTGGCTGGCCTGCGAATAGAAACAACTGGCAGGGTCCCTCGTGGCAGGCATAGCTCCCTGGGCTGGTTAGTCTCTTCTTTCCAATATGGGGGTGGGTGGACATGCGCCGGGACCTTGCCACACTCAATGGCCACCGTGTTCTACCAAGGCCTTGGAGTAGCTGCTGCTGCTAAAGACCAGGATACGGACAATATGAGGGGATGGATGGCAGAGGCCCGTGATGGCTTTTCGGGGAGAGTTGGGGTTGCTTCACGCACATGGCCCCGGCGCAAGGCAGTTTGCTGCGTAGAAAATAAAATGCAATGTGTTGGATCGAGTCTTAGGGCGCAACCCTATGCATGTTTAGACGGAAAAATTCCTACAATTCCCAGCATTCCCCAGGCAGATATCTGAGCTGAGATGACCCCGGTCCTTTTAGCCTGACCACTGCGCCACCCGAGTTTTGAACTATACCGCTAATCAAAATATATGCACCCAGTCTTGGGTTAGATGCAGCTCTGTTTGGTCTTGAGACATTTTTTCTCCTTCTCCCATAATACTCGAACCCAGTGAAGCTGATGGGTGGGAGATTCCGGACAAATAAAAGGAAGGACTTCTTCACACAGCGCAGAGTCAAACAATGGAATTCGCTGCCACAAGATGTGGTGATGGCCCCCAATTTGGATAGCTTTAAAAGAGGCTTGGATAAATTCCTGGAGCAGAAGGCTATCTGTGGCTACTAGTCCTGATGGTTATGTGCTACCTCCAGTATCCGGGGCAGTAAGCCTATTTATTTACTCACTTACTTACTGCATTTCTATACCGCCCAATAGCTGAAGCTCTCTGGGTGGTTTACAAAAGTTAACTATATGCACTAGTTGCTGGGGAACATGGGCGGGAGGGTGATGTTGCACCCGTGTCCTGCTTGTGGGTCCCTGGTCAACAGCTGGTCGGCCACTGTGTGAACAGAGTGCTGGGCTAGATGGACCCCCGGCCTGATTCAGCTTGTCACATTTTATGTTCTTATGATACATGGTGTCCTTGGTTCTGTTTGACGTAAGGGTGTACCTGAATGCCCCCCCCCCATCTTCTCCCGCCATGTCCAAGCAACTGATGGCCATGATGAGAAAAAGGATGTTGCAATGCTGGTGAGAAGGTAAGACTCATGAAGGGAGGGTGCCTGTTGTCCACAGGCCCTCAAAAACCTGGAGATGGCCCTGTTGGAGGAAGATGCTGCTCATCTTGAGCAGTGGTGCAAGGCTCCTCCTCTTCCTCCTCCACTATTGCTGTCCTCTGTACCAGCAGCAGTGACAACTGCAGACCTTGCCGCTTGTCAGCCTGGCCCTCATTTTTGTGACCTCTGAATGTTCCGGATGCACTGCTGTTCCAGGCTTTTGAAGCTGGAGGGACATGATTGCTCCTCCTCAAAAAAAAAATTCACCAAGCTCTCTATGCTCTCCACAAGCAAGATTTTGCTCCGTCTGCACCCCGCACCCCCGCAAGAAGATAGCTGAAATATAAATTTCAGTAATCCCCATCTCCGCATTAGCAAAGGGATGTGGTTTCTCAGAAATGCAATATGCCTATTTCAGTTGGGATCGTAGGTGCAGGGGTAGGGACAGGAGCTGGCCAGGCCGCCCACAGACATGTGTGGGTGAGTTAGATGTTGCAATGTGCGCCGAACATCATTCATTAGTCACTAGCTGGCTTGCTGAGGGTTGTACTCCCTAGCTACGGAAGGTGTGTTTTGTTGACCGTGGACTGTGCATCTGGTAGGAGTGGAGCAAAGATGGCGTTTCTGCTGGCTCAGACTTTTGGGGTGCTGGTTTGGCAGGGGGAAAAAAAGTCCTACCATCCCAGGATTCCTTAGCCAGTTGTAGGGCTTTTATTTAATATCTAAACACGTGTAGGATAGCTCCTTTTGCCGATATAAAGCAGGCAACATCGCGAAACAGGAGCACAGTTAGGAATGGGACTAAGACTAAAACTGCCAATTTCATCCTGACCATGCCTGGAATACTGTGTGTAGTTCTGGTCACCGCATCTAAATAAGGATACTGTGGATTGGAAAAAAAGTGCAGAAAAGGGCAACTCAGAAGATCCAGGGGCTGGAGCATCTCCCCTATGGGGGAAGGTTTCAACAGCTGGGATTGTTTAGTTTGGAGAAAATGAGGCTGAGGGGAGAAGTGATAGAGTGTACAAAACCATGGCTGGTGTGTTCTCCCTTTCTCAAAATAGTAGAACTCAATTGGGGTCATCCCATGAAGCTGATGGGTGGGAGATTCATGACAAATGAAAGGAAGTATAGCACATAGTTAGATTATGGAATCCACTACCACAAGATGTAGCAATGGCCACCAATTTGGACGGCTTTAAAAGGGTTTAGATCAAGTTGTAGCTATCAGTGGCTACTGGTCCTGATGGCTATGTGCTACCTCCAGTACCCAAGGCAGCCTGCTGAGGAACATGGGCAGGACGCTGCACTCATGTCCCGCTTGGGTGTTCCCAGTCAACGGAGCTGGTTGGCTACTGTGTGAACAGAGTGTTGGACTAGATGGACCCTTGTTCTGATCCAGCAGGGCTCTTCTTAGGTTATTTAGTTCTTAGGAGCAGGCAAGTTTTTGAGTTGACACAGAACTGCTCACCTGGCGAAGCTTTTATGAGAAACTAATTAAGCAAATAATTAAAGGCCCAAAGTCATTACCTAGAAAGGAGGCTGCCTGTTGCAACCCTGAATGATCTAGGGTTATTGCCCCTCTTTTGCCTTCTGCTGGGAGAGGCAGGTAATCTTTCACCTGAATGATGTATTCTTGGAGGAGGCTGCCCCGTTGCATCTATGGATGAGTCACTGCTTTAGGAGTGCATGCCTGGAAAACTGACTTACGTAGAAACTGTCCATCTCATCTTGCGCACCCTCCCAAGGTAAACCTTTTTGGGGGCGTGGAAGTGAAATGTGCTGTCGGAAATTCGGAAAGAGCTTCTCTTTCTGCATGCGTGCCGTGTGGCATAGTTGTTAGAGTGTCAAACTAGGAGTGTGCAGAAAGCTGGTTTCAAATCCCCACTCGGCCGTCAAGCTTCCTGGGTGACGGAGGGCCAATCTCTCTCTCTCTCTCTCTCTCTCTCTCTCTCTCTCTCTCTCTCTCTCTCTCTCCTACCTTACAGGGTTGTTGTGAGAATAAAAATGGAGGGGGAGTTAACCATGTAAGGTGTAACTATAATTGCTAAATTAAAAAAACCTTGGGTTCCATTTTCCACCGCTCTCTGATCTCTTGCTTTGTGCTTGCTAAAATGTCTTGCACGGCCCCTCCCTTTACTCTCACCCAGCCTGGTGGTGCGCTGTGAGTCATCTTTGTCGGTGATCCCGCCCAGCCCTGATCCTGCCCAGCCCGCAGGCTCCTATCCAAAGGAACAAAGCCGGGCGGGGCTCTTTTGTTTCCAGTTTTCCCAAGAATTCAGCCACTGAATATTTCTGGCTCCGGGTGTGGGGTGTGTGGGGGCTGTCACCTAACCATGCCTCAAAATGGGGCTGGCGTGGATTTTAGGGTGTTGGGGGTGAGGCAGGAAAAGCGACAGCATGAAAGCCCTTTTTGGTTTAGACATGGCTGTACCACGAATGTGGATATGGAACGTGAAACGAATGCAACGTTTGGCTGTGTTAACTTATTTTTTACCTCTCTCTTTGGATGGAAAAGACTTCCAGAGCAGCATATGAAGACCAATGCTAAGTCAGTTCCTTGCAGTCTGAAAGACACAACACAAAAGGAAAAGGGACTGGGAGGGAGGAGGAAAAAGAAAGCAAACTCACCACCAGTTCTGAGTTGAACGATGTTCTTTTACAGCTGGAAGAGAAACGGGGTGGATGTTAGAAGCAAGGGACTCTGCCTTAAATTGAGCCAAACTATTCGGCATTCTCTGCAGTAGCTGAGCCCCAACCCAACACTCTCTGGGTGGGGTGGGGTGCTGGACTACCATGGCCATCATCCCCAGCCACTGGGGGATGATGGGAGCTGTATTCCAAAACACCTGGACAGGGAAGGCTGCTTAACGGCCACAACACGCTGGCTCTCACTGGTTGCTTTTAAGCCGCTTTCTGGGGGTTGAGGATGTGGCCGTGCCGGGACCTTTCTCACCGTTTGACAAAGGGAACCTTTTCCAGAAGGAAACACTTTCTGTTCAAACCAGCGCACTCTTCTTGTCTAGACAAGCTCTGAGTTAACTGTGTTTGGAGCAGGAACCACAAAGAACTGGCAGCAGGGGAATTTCTAGGTTGTTTTTCTCGTGGTAGCATTACCTTTTTCGGTTTGCCGGGAGGGGCTCCGTGTCTGCTCTGAGAGGCCGGGAATTTGCTGCAGGAGGCTTGGAAGGATGGACAGCCGGCATGTTCTCTCTGCCGCTTGGATTTTGCACAGGAAGCCCCCTTTTTTTGCACAGATGTGGCGCCCTGTTTGTCCAAGCAGAAGGCGATCCTGGGGAGCGGCTGTTTCCAAGTGAGGGAAACGTGGTGGAGAGTGGAACTTTTGGGTACGACATTGATGTACGGCAGCCTTCAACAACCTGTGCCCTCCGGATGGGTTGGTCCCGGGCAGCAGAATGGACAACAAAATGAAATTTAATAGGGATAAATAAAGATAATATCTATGCTTAAATCTCTTGTAAAATGAGCTGTTTATCTGTGGATTCAACCAATAAGAACAAGTTTACATAAAAGAAAAAGGGAAAACCTATTTACCTTTTTTTCAGCAAGAGAAAAAAAAATGTTACTCGCTTCTGTTGTGGAGAAAATTGGAAGTCTATCTTAACTTTGTATACTCTCTCGCTATTTCTTTCTTTGTGTTTTGTATTCTCTTTTTCTCTTTTTTCTTATTTTGTACTGTATGTTTCATAGTTTCATAGTTTGTTTGTGTTTAAAAAAAATAAAAATAAAAATGAAATTTAATAGGGATAAATGCCCAGTTCTACACCTAGGAAAAAGAAACCCAATGCACAGTTACAAGATGGGGGATACTTGGCTCAGCAATACTGTAAGCGAGAAGGATCTTGGAATTGTTGTAGATCACAAGCTGAATATGAGCCAACAGTGTGATATGGTTGCAAAAAAAGAAAATGCTATTTTGGGCTGCATTCATAGAAGTATAGTTTTCATATCGCGTGAGGTACTGGTTCCCCTCTATTTGGGATGTTTTAAGGTGGATTCCTGCATTGAGCAGGGGGTTGGACTTGATGGCCTTAGAGGCCTCTTCCAGCTCAACTATTCTATGATTCTATATGATAAGTGCCCTCGACTGGCCCCAATATCACAGATTGAGCATCCGTGCTTTCTTAGCAAGCAATCATGTTCTACAAACAGTGGTTCCACCTTTATCTCATCCCAAGGTACACAAAGCAAAGTTCCTGCCGTCGGTAGTGCTGGAATCGCTCCGTGCCATTTTCTCTCTTATCATGTGGCATTATTTGCCATTTAGGCTCCACAGTGCTACAATCTCCTTGTTATTTGCCTGTTGGCACACTGGTCAACATCTCTCACCTGATTAGTAGCAGTCATTCCTATGGCTTTCCCATTTCCTCTCCCATTATCTGTGTTTGCCTTAGAAGCGAGGAGGACGATGTATGGTTTTCGTATCACCGGGGCAGGAAACCACTTGCAAGGTTTCAATTTCGGAGAAGGTCTCGGGATAGTCTAGCAGTGGGCACGACGTTCAAAGGCAAAAGAAGCAGACCAGAAACAAATACACCCCAAACATACTGGCCTATTGTAGCTTAATTTTTTTTTACTATCGATAGCTCAGCCTTAGGAGGAGAGGCATTTCAAGCTTTTAGAACGAGGGAAAAACCAGGCAAAATCTGGAAAGCCGTCCGATAATCTGCAGCCGTGAGAAAGGGGTCCATCTATGTCTGGTGCTTTAGAGCAGGCCTGGTTTTTTGAGCGGGGGGGGGGGGGGGACATTGTTTATTTAAATTGGGTGTTTTTTTACCTGTTTACATAGTTTTAATTTTTCTGTGTTAAAACGATGAAACAATTTTTGTTGTATTTTGCCCAGGGAGCTTCAACTATGGGGTGATGTAGAAATGAAATGAATAATAATAATAATAAGCAATCTTGTGAAAAGTTCCCTCTAAGGCTGGAGGTTTGTGTGTTCAGAAAGCGTTTGTTTTCTAACATGCTTCAGGAAGTCATAATGTAACATTTTATGGTGAGGACTGTATTTCTTACGACCAAGAAAATCTTAGCTCAGAATTAATATTAAAAAAATATTTGGCCAATCCAGCCCTTAGTTTTTGAGATATTGCAGCACTTTTGTCATGCTAAGGGTCGTCTGTCCCTCTTTTATGGTTGGATTTATTCATTCTTTTTAATTTTGTCGCATTAATTTGCCTCTCTCTGACTTAAAAATCACAGCAGTCAAAGATGTTGAGGAGTGGTTGTTGTAGGTGCAGAGGAGCAGAGGCGAAGATCCGGTTGAGAAATTGAGGCAAGCAACCCATTCCTTACCTTGTTTACACAGAAGTATGCCCTGTTGAGTTGAATGGAATTTACGTCCCACTAGAAGCACATGCACACATACATGAATTTGAGAAGGTGGAAATACGCTCTGACAGAATAGGCTCTGTTGGGGGGGGGTGTGGAAGGAAAAGAAAACTGCAGCAAAAAGTACATTTGCACGCACCCTATGGCTTAGATTATCTCTCGCTAATGTAGTCAGCCTGTGCCTGGACTGTACCGCTTCAGATCGCACGCCTTGCCTCACCATTATTGAATGTTCTTCATTACTGGGAAAACTCCTCGCACAAAGAAAGCTAGCCAGTCAGGGAGAAGATCTCTCCCTGAGAGGCTAGCTTTATCAGTGCAGATAATTTATTTATTGTCTGTTGTCATCTATAGCTTTGGCATTGTGAGCTGAAACCTGGACCTTAGTTTATGCTTGGGATTGAGACTGTTCAAGGTTAGCCAGTGCTTTTTCTTGCCAAAGGGGGCTTTAGAGCATGTTAGGAGTGCTTAGAGGAGATGGTGTTGTCAGAGTGCCTTACCTATCAAGGGAGTCCCAAAAGAACCTCCAAAACCAGGATCCATACCAAGAAGACCTTTAAAAAGAATCCTTCTCTGATTTTTAGAGAAACTTTCTAACATGGATGTGTGGGGTATGGTGAAATTTGCTGTGGGGCAACTTTCTTAGTCCGCAGTTGGAACATCTTTAGGAGCTGGGGGGGGGGGAGCCCTCTCCCAAGGGCATTGTAATTATTTGGGAATTTCCATACCTGAAAGACACACAAGCCAAGTGCATTCTTACAACCCTGGCTACCCCTTCGGGCTTTTGGAGGTGGCAGGCTGGCCCATCGGCATTTGGAGTGCCAGAGGCGAAGTACTTCAAATAGCAGCCTCGCCCCACCGCTTACTGGTTCCTGAAGCCCTTGTATCACACGCCGTTTCTTCCTCCATCTTACCCGATTTTGTGGGTTAAAGTTGCAGGCACTATACTAGAGTGACCCTATACAAAAGAAGGCAGGGCCCCTGCAACTTTAACTGTTGTGATGAAGAAGGAATTTCACCAGGAACAATTGCATACAAATGACACTGGCTGAAATCCCCTTTTCTCTACAACTGTTAAAGTTACATGAGCCCTGACCTGGATTTTATCTGGTCACCCTAGCAGTAGATCACCACTGTACCGAAGCGAATGAATAAATCAGAGTAACTATCTGTTGGGTTGGATTTGAACCCTGGGCCAGAGCATTTGCACCCTGATGGACCGTATATTGCAGCGTTTCCCAACCTGTAACCGTCCAGATGTCTTGTACTGCAACTCTCATCTTCCACAGACCAATTGCCATGCTGGCTGGGGATGATGAGGCTGTAGTCCGGCGTGAGACAAGGCCGGTGTATTGCAAAGGCGTAATAAGATGTTTCAGTGAATGTATGTATGCGTGCGATTGCCTTCCCCAGCTTTGGATTCCCAGATGATGTAGACTCCAACTTCCATCATCCCCAGCCAGCATGGCCGATGGTCAGGGATGATGGGAATTGTAATCCAGTACATTTGGGAACCCGAGATTGGGGAGTGCTGTATAAACCATGTCACAGTTCTGTAACATTATAAAGACTGCGACCTATCATGTGTAGCAGTCCGGTTTGTCAGTTCGCTGCAGGTAATCGTTGGTTTTCTTCATAAAAACAACCCGCAAGAGATGCTAGGGCTCAGACATACCTGAAATGTATACCCTGCGACCCCAAACACCGGTTCTTTAACCCTGGATGCATCAGGATTGGTTGTACTTACTCAACAGCATTGTATTAGGCCAGTGTGGTATAGTTGTCCAAGTGCTGAAACAGAGAAAATGTTCAAAGTTTTTGTAAATGATTATAAATACAGGCAGTGGTGGCTGGGAACTCCGATGTCAGTGGGGCGGCAACCAGCCTCCACTGTCTACTTCCCAAAAATGCCCCAGGCTTCCATTTCGAAGAGTCTGCAAAAAAGACAGCATGTTTTGCAGAATCTTTCCCCACAAATCCTTGTTTCAGGGCAATTTTAAAATAAGTTGTGTGTGTGTGTGGAGGGGGAATCCAGTGGAAATCTACCACATCCTCACCATGCCCATTTCTGCATTAGTAGATCACGTTTTCCAGGGTGTGCTGGACCAAACCGCCCCCGAGATCACTTTAACTAGACTCCTAATTTAATTTTGCCAAAACCAGTCTAAACAGCTGCTGCTAGGAGAAGTGTTTCTCAAGGACCTGTCCTGCTGTTTTGTGGAGTATCTCCTTTAAATTACCTTATTTTGCCTATATTGTTCTGATGCCATTGGGGGGTGAGTTTTGTGGTCAACTACATAATACCTTTCTGCATGGTTTAAGTGGTTTTGAAATAAGATAAATGCATTTGGTCCCCCCCCCCCCCGAGTTTTTAATGGGGGGGGAAGCTAAATTAAAATGTTAAGCTCTCAGGAGACTTCAAATATCTATCATTTGTTATTTGTGGATTTGAATCCCGATTATCGGATTAAAGAGACAAAATACTAATAAGTGATAGATGTTCCTAAATATAGACGTGGTTTGACATTGGCTCGGTTCCGAGTTTACTTTCTGTTCTGCTCTAAAGGAGATTTTAGGATTTTCCTTGTGCTTGTTGATGTCCTTGTAAACACCCGTTTTAGTACATTGTTCATTTGTTTTTGCAGAGATTAGATCAAAAGTATAGATAGGTTTAAGGAAATCTTTAAATGAGCTAATTAGGGTTATACTTCTGCAAACAAGAGATATCAGATGGGTTTTCCCCCCCCAAAAAATGTTGTAATGAGGATGAAATTGGACAAATACTAATCTAATGTTTTAAGCTTGGGGTTCCGCTCTATTCATGCTGGCCTCTGCCTGTAATCTCTGATTGTGTGACGATACTTCATAAATCACGTGAGGACCGTCTCTAGTGTGTATGCATGTCAGTGCTACCCATTTTATACGACATTTTCAAGGTGCATGAACACTAATGTGCCATTTACGTGCCCTGGCTGGTGGAAGGCTCCTTTGAACTGTTGATAACACACGGCAGGACAATGTATGTATATACTGAAATATCTTCAACAAAATGAAGCAAACAGCTTTTTTGCTCTGTAAAACTAGAGTAGGAGTTGATACTGTGGAATAAATGACTGCAGAGCCCTTCGTAGCATGATTGTAATAATTTATTGATTTTTTATTTGTTTAAATATTTATATACTTCTCTATATCTTAACAAGATTCCGGAGTGGTGAAGAATAAAAGGGGAAAAAAGAATGAAGATGCAGAATTCAACCATTTAAAATCTGATTATATTGTGATAATCCCTCTACGTGTGTGCGTGTGCACTTTTTTGTGATTATTGTTGTGAGAATAGGTGCATAATGGACACAAGAGCGTCCCTGTTCCCATCAGTGAAGTGTTGTGGGGTCAGTTTGCAAGACGTCCGAAAGGAAGAAAATGGATCAAGCCTCCTGTTGTCATTTGCCATCTTGCTGGGCGGGCATTGGCGTTACATTCCAGCTCCAAACGTTGGCTTTTGAATGTCCCCTGGATCGGGCCTGGCATTGATGTCAGCATGAGCCTTCCGCGGCATTCCCCCTCCTCTTGTCTGGGCCGATCGGGTTTCAGGCATGACCTGAGCATGCATGTCTGTAGCGGCTTGAAAGTGGAAAACTTTCTTCTGGCCTCGTCAGAAAGCTGGCGCAGCATGAGAGGCGGGGCGGAGCAGCCGGGGTGGGTGTGCAAGCTGGAGCGTGCAAAGCGCCGCACGGCAAGGCAGCGCTACCCCCTGGCTGTGCCGGTTTTTTTCAAAAAATCATGCAACGTGTCCAGTTGTGCCCCGTGCTTTCTCCTGGTTCTTCTTTTTCGTAGCAAGGAATTAACTCTTTCCCACTCTGCATGAAGATGGATAGGATAGGATAAGAATCATAGACTAGTAGAGTCGGAAGGGGCCTTAAGGCCATCGAGTCCAACCCCCTGCTCAATGCAGGAATCTACCTTAAAGCATCCCAGACAGATGTTTGTCCAGCTGTCTCTTGAAGGCCATTAGGGTGGGAGAGCCCACCACCTCCCTAGGTCTTGGGTTCCATTGCTGTATTGCTGTAACAGCCAGGACATTTTTCCTGATGTCCAGCTGGAATCTGGCTTCCTGAAACTTGAGCCCATTATTCCGCGTCCTGCATTCTGGGTTGATCGAGAAGAGATCCTGGCCCTCCTCTGTGTGACAACCTTTCAAGTATTTGAAGGGAGCTATCATGTCTCCCCTCAGTCTTCTCTTCTCCAGGCTAAACATGCCCAGTTCTTTCAGTCTCTCCTCATAGGGCTTTGTTTCCAGACCCCTGATCATCCTCGTTACCCTCCTTGGAACCCCCTCCAGCTTGTCTGCATCCTTGAAGTGTGGCACCCAGAACTGGAGAGAGAGAGAGAATTCTTTTTTGTCTTTTTAAGGACAGAGATAAAGCTGCTCCAGTTTTACCTGAGCTGTATCAGTTCTGATTGCATGGGGAGAAACCAGGTCTGGCATCAACAGTCGGTGAAGTAGGGGCACCCCCCCCCCAAGCAAGGGCCCTCTGCCCATGTTCCCCGCCCCCCGGGATTGCTCCTCCTCTTCCCCATTGCAACCTGCTGGTTCACCTGACTCTGGCTCCGGCCCAGGCAACAGAGGTGGCGAGAAAGAGGGGCAGCTCTCTGCCGGTCGAGTGAGCAGGTGGGAGGAAAAGCCGCAGGGGGCAATAGCGATGAGAAGGTGGATCCCCGGAGGGAAGGGGCCATGGGGGGTGTCTATCCCAAAGGCCCTTCAAAACCCGCTGCTGGCGATGGGAGAAACCACAGCTTCGTGATTTGCATGCAGAAGATCCCTGCTTCCATTTCCAGCATCTCTAGTTTAAAAAGGATTTGGGGGGATGAGATGTAGATAACAGAAAATACTGTTTGAGAGCCTGGTGAACCTCTATCAGCAATCATGGACCAAAGATCATACTCAGCATCAGTTTCAAGAGGACTTTTATTATTCTGTTGATCTGCATCAAGCGTGTCGTTAGGGCTGGTTCTAATTCCCAGGGCCCCGGATTCCCACTGGTGCCAATGGAAGTTTATTTTGTTTAGCTGAATTGCCACGCAGGGAACGATTTTCCGGGGGGGGGGGGAATTCAGCTGGGGAGGAAGGGTTAACACTCCCCTCTCTGCATGCTGTAATTGCCCCCGCTCCTGAATCTCTCCCTGCATTAAGCTTAGAAAAATGTTTTCTAGTGGTTTGGGATAACCTCGGTCAGGGAGAAAAACTGAAGAATTTATTTTCTTTGAGAATGATACGGATGCGAAATTAATGGTCTGGCTTTGCCTCTTGTGAAATTTAAATAAAGCCTAGTCATCCTTTCTATTACTGCACATCCCGATAGAAATTGACGTATGCAAATGCTATGCAAATTTGTGTCCTTTGGGGCCTGAGCCCCCAAATCTTTTAAGTGTCTAACAACTTGAAGCTGTGCAGAGAGTGAAGGGCTTTTCCATCCCCTGCTCCTTTGAACAGGAGATGCTTTTAACTGGATTTTGCACCTTGGACTTCTTGCATGCAAAGCATGTGTTCTGCACAGTCTCCTCCCCAGTTCGCTTCTCTGCTCAGAGCCATGTTGCCAGTCCTTATTGTTTCTTTACATTTCAAGGTAGTTTGTTCCGATGGTTCCTCCTTCTAGAGTCCAGGACTAGGGAGAGCACAGCTTTCACATTCCCGCCGGCATATGTACCATACCTTGCATGCTCATGCTCTGGGAGTGGCCGGCTGGCATGTGACGTGCTCAGCCAATGTACCAGGGTGCGCAGGCGCAAGGCAGAGCCACCCGAAGGGAGCAAGGAGGAAGGGGTAAGGGAAAAGGGCTGTCTTCATCTTTCTTTATCTGCTCTCCAGTATGCAACCTTTGTAGTGCGTTGAAGTCATGCGGGATCACCAGCTTTGAAAGAGTTTACAGGTTTTGGCACCCCATCTCAAGGAAGAGGTTATAGCCAAGGCTGGGTCTGCTATGCAGCTGAGTGAAGCAACCTGCCCCGGGTGGCACCATGGTGGGACGCAGGAGGACGGGGTGTAGATCAAGGCAGGAATTGGTGTCTGAGTGGTGGAGCAAGGGTTTTTAAAGTGTCGGCCCTAGCGGGCTGCGGGGAGCATTTAGGGTCCACTTCAGTTGGGACAGGCAAAATGAGAGCATCTTGGGCTGGAAGCAATTCTACAGGGTACAGAGAAGGACAGCAGGGTTGGAGCATCTTTGCCACGAGAAAGGAGAAAGGATTTGGGAGATTTTTAATTTAGAAAAAAAATATTTCAGGGTGTGTTTGTTTTTGCAAGGGGCAGGAGTGTCAACATAATGGGAAGAATCCAACAGCATGTTTACGCCCCTGCCCATTCCTTTATGCCTCGCCGATTTCTGCAAGCAGTGGGTCCTGCCAACTCCGTTGCTCCTGCTCCGGAGATTTAGCGCTTCCTTGGGGGCACCTCAAAATGAGCAGAAACTCATTTCTGGAAGGAGGCGGGTTGACGGAACTCCCTTATGCGAGCTCCATGGTCCTGCCCCCTTCTAGAAACAAGCATTTCTACTTGTTTCGGGTTTTCTCGGAAGCGCTAACATGCCGCTGCGCAAGCAGTGTGGGCTGCTTGCGCAAAGGCATTGGTGGGCGTAGTAGAATCAGCAAGGGTGTAAGTGGATTCTGCCCAGTAAAAAATTGTGAGCGGTGTGCGGATGTGCCCTGATTGCCAGTTGTTTTCCGGGCTCAATTCAAGGCGTTGGTTTTCATCTTTGAAGCCCTCAATGGCTTAGGGCCAGGCCATTTGAGGGATCGGCTGTCTCGTATGAACCTGTTTGGTTATTAACATCATCAAAAGATATCTTGCTTGCAGAGCCCTGCTTTTTGGGACTGCGGAAAAGAGCTTTTTCCTGGGTTGGTTCCTATTTTTGATCTCACTTCTATTACTCACAGCCACCCGATGAAAATTGGTTGGCAGTAGATTCAAGGCAGGCAAAACAACACACATGATTGACTGGTTTAGATGGCTATTTCTTTTCTTTTTTAAGGGTTAGGGAAATTCATGCGGGGATTTGCTACCTCCAAATGAAATGCAAAGGGGAGGACCCAGGCAGAAAAGGCAGGAAACTAGCCAGGGATTGAGAAAACAAGCCACGGTTTGTTCGATTGTCTGCCCTAGGTTAAATAAACCATGGTTTAGCAAGGTGTGTGAAGCAGCCCTGTGTCTTGACAGGCAGAAAAGGTCTTGCCGTTTTATTGGGCCAGGATGGTTATTAATGTCGACCTGCGTATGCTTCCAAGCATGGAGAATAATTTTGCCGAGCAGAATGCAAAAGCCGCATTCCTAATTACCTTTTAAAAATAGTTCTCGTGCCTTTTCTTTCAGCAGTTCTCCTTAGTCCAGTTTTGGCTGTCAAAATTTCATCAGACATCGTTGAAATGCCAACCTTTGCAGCTCTTAGGAAACGGAGACTTAAAAAAAAAAAAAAATTAAGAAAAAAGGTGTGTTGTGAAAGCTGTGGTTCAGTCCTGCACTGAACAGAATTCTGATCCCCTACCACACTTGTCTGTATTTCTAGAAGACACACTCGACCTTGAACATTGCAAGTTATCTCATTCACTGACAGTTTTTGTTTTCATGTCTTTCTAGGTTGGGAAGTTGGAAGGAACGTTACCAAAGGAGTGCAAAGTGACAAAAAAGGAATTCCTGGGGCGGTTCCTGCCAGGACCAAAGTCCTAGAAAGGTGCGTGACTGAACAATGGCCCCATCTTTTCTTGCTTTCACCTCCATTATTAGCAGGGTAATCCAATTGAAGAAATCATAGCTATCTAGAGCTCAAGACGATGCATGTTTAGACAGGAAAAAGTCCTACAACTCCAGCATCCCCCAGCCAGGCTAGTATTTTTGGTCTTTTGGCCCTGCCCGTTTTGGCTTTCGACCCCTCCCATAGCCGGGATGAAGCCCCGCAAAACTTCTCTTAAATAGAATTTGGCCCTTGCGCTGAAAGAGATTCTGCCCTTCTGGATGTATTCATTGATTGACTCTGCATAGGTTTGCATAGTAAAAGTATTTTCCTGCAGAAGGGGAGGTGGAGGAAATGTTTTTTTTTTAGTTTTAAGAGGATGCATGCATTGGTTTAAAAGGGGGTGAGGAACAGGTAGTGGGGAAAGAAACCCTAATTGCTACTGTGAGTTAGAATAGTCAGTACAGGGATAGCTGGGGAAATAGCATGGGTTTGTAGAAACCTACTGCCCGGTTAATTTGGGGGCACTATTGTTAATCAGCCAAAATATTTTCAGTGTGCTCATCTAACTGATTCATTGACCTAGTGTTTGTAGGAATGCAGGGCAGCAAAGATGGACTGCTATGCAATCTTTAGCTGATTCTCATAAGCATGGAGCGTTTCTACACAAAGCTTTTATTGCATTTGTTTATTTATTTGTTTGTTTATTTATTACATTTATATACCGCCCAATAGCCGAAGCTCTCTGGGTGGTTCACAAAAGTTGCTTGCTTATTATTGGTCAATTGGGGATGTTCGCGGGTCCTTTGCATGACACCGTCTGCCTCCAGAGCATCTCCCGTGCTTTTGAGCTTTATACTTTTTTTAAAAAATGGTTGGAGATAAGCTGCTAACAAACATTAATGCGATATGTCCGCAGTGCGTAATGATGCCGTTGTGCTATAATACAGCCACTAGGTGGTGGTGTGTAATGAAACTAAATAGAGCGTTGCTGATAAACTTTTCAATTCAAACATGTCCCCAGTGTAAAGAAGCCCATTATAATCCTGCAAAGAAACCAGAAGCAGAAAGCCCTGGTAAGGATGTGGGATTTCAGTCTGGTGTGGTGAAGCCCATGGAAAGCGGCTATATAAGGAGTGCAGTGTAGCGAGTAGAGCAGAAATCCAGGTTCAGATTTCACTTAGCCATTCAACTCACTGAGTGGCTTTGGGCCAATTGTTGTCACCCTGACCTGCCTCACCAGTTTTTTGCGTGGATAAAAATGGGAGGTAGACCTCTAGACCACTCTGATTGAGCTCCTTGGAAGAAGAACGGATTAAAAAAAAAAAGAATTAGAATGTGTACAAATCTATTACACTTCAGTCTGTTAGGGGATGTAGAAATGGGATTACCAGAGGGCAGGATTTTTATTTTTAAGCACAGAATACTCACAGTACAGCCTGTAGGTTTCCCAGTCATTTGTTTATGCATTTTCTTTCTTTCTTTCTTTCTTTCTTTCTTTCTTTCTTAAGATGGAGAAGGAGGGAGAAGATCCCCGGGAGATTCTCCTCCCTGACTGGCAAGGCAGCGGTTCTCACGGCATCACCATTGACCAGACAGATGAAGGCGTTTTTGTGAAACAGGTTCAGCAGGATTCACCTGCTGCCAAAACAGGTGTCGTGAAGGAAGGTCAGTGGAATTGCCCTAGTCCTTTGGACAGGGAAAGCCCATTTCTTGAATCTCACTTCCACCTTGCTGTTTGTCATCGTGTACATACCCAACCAGTTTGTAGTCCTCATTTTATTTTTATTTTTTAAAATGTTATCCTACCCTTCATCTAAAACTTCACAGCAGAGTACCGTTCTTAAAGAAATCCCTACTATAACCAGCACTGAAACAAAAAAGCAAAGATAAAAGAATCAACAGCAAATCCGGCAATATTGAAATCTTGCAATCCCAATACAGAGTGCAGCAAATGTAGTGGCCAAATATTCCCAGAAAGCTTTCTGAAAGGGAAGTGCTTTACCCTCCTCCTCCACAAAAAGGCAGCAGTACTGCGGAATTTGAAGCGGGACCACATCAGGAAAGTACCAGTGGGTGGAGGTTCTCAGAAACCTCTGCTAGGGATGGGTGAACTGCCCCGACTCCTGTTCACAGTCTGCTCACTGGACTCCCACCATTTGCCTGCCCCAGTGTGCATGCGGGGTGAGCATCTGGGGGCTGTGTTGATTCCAGTTACTTTCCGGGCAAAGTACTAAGTGTTAGTCATTACCTTTAAAGCCGTACATGGTTTAGGTCCAGGTTACCTGCAGGATCGCCTTCTCCCATACAATCCGCCCTGCACTCTCAGGTCCTCTGGGTGACAACCGTTACCCAGAGGACCTTCTCTTCTGTCGACTCCAGACTGTGGAATGGCCTGCCAGGAGAGATTCGCCAACTTAACAGTCTCCCGGAATTTAAGAAACCTATAAAGACTGATCTCTTCCTTCAGGCCTACCCAGTCAATTTTAAGAGTTTTATTGGTATTTTAACAATCTATTAGTCTTTATATGTTTTTAATCAGTTTTATGCATTTTATATCATTTGTTTTTAATGTTGTTCCCTGCCTTGATCCAGAGGGAGAGGCGGGTAAGAAATAAATAAATTTATTATTATTATTATTATTCCCCACCCCCACCTGGATTCCTTTGACATCCCTACTCGTTACTATGGGAAACAGGATCCTGACCTAAATGGTCCCATTCAGCAGTGATGTTCAAGTGCCCTGAGTGTCATGATCAGACCTGTTCCCCTTAGTGTGGGGGAAGAAGTTTCAGGCTATCAGTCGGAATCAGATTCTGAACCAGAAGAAACAGGACTAGAAATGTACCAGCCTATATGGGAAGCAGGGGCGGAGATTCTCCCAGGCGCTTCACCAGCTAGGGATGAATCTTCACCGGACTTTATCTGTGAAAACGATAACAACAGAGTTTGTGGGAACTCAGCAACCCTCAGAGGGGGAAGGGACTTCAGAGTTGACCGATCCCAGAGTCTGCCACAGGTTCAAGTGGGTGGCACTAAAAGAAGGCGAGAGGCAGTCAGTTTGGCTAGCTTCTCGCCAAAGGCTTCTTCAGAGGAATCTTCCCTGAAGTTAAAGGGACTCAGGGAAAAGAACTTCCCTTTTGTTGAAAGGACAATTGTCTCGCTTAGTTAACCAAGTTTTAGCCTAGAGGAAAGTTCCTAGTGTTGAAACTCTTTTCAGATGTGAAGAGTTGTTTATTTGCTGAATAACGTTTTGTGGATTTCTCGGCAGACCTCTCTATTGTCTCACGCTGCAGCGGAGGGCTTGGAAACACGAAACTGAGTGCCTTCTCAGCATGTGTGTATATGTATCTCCCTTTTCTTTTCTCCCCCAGGCGATCAGATAGTGAGTGCCACCATCTACTTTGACAACCTGCAGTCCGGAGAGGTGACAGAGCTCCTTAAAAATGTGGGCCACCACACGGTTGGTCTCCGGCTGCAGCGGAAAGGAGACCGCTCTCCATTACCAGGGCAGTCTTGGTCTCATGACGTCTTTGCTCCAAGGAGTCCAGAGGTTGTACTGGTGAGTGAGTCCCGTCACAGAGTGAGCCCTTCTTCAGGGGATGGGGAAGAATCGGGAATAGATTGCTTAAGGAACGTCACAGAAATGAGCCAGATTCAAGCACCGCTGGTCCTTGGAGCCTTGGGTATTCCGGGCCACCAGACTGAGCTTCTTCAAATGGAACATTGCAGTCAGTGTGTGGTCAGGGAGGCATTTGAGGCCATGGACCAAAAGGTCAGCTTTTAAAGGAGACCCATTTCTCATGGAGATGGTCAACTCATGTCTGGACTTTACCATTTCAAATGACCGGTGGGGACTCATGCGACTGAATACGACTTTAAAATGCCCTACGTGTAGAAAACTGGAATATCAGGGAGAAGCTTAGGCTAATATTGTTCTTGCTGGCATCCAACTGCCTTAGTTGGTTCCAGAAAGGTGGTACAGAAATACAAAAAATAAGTAAATAATCATAAATAAGTAAATAATCAGAACTACCAAAGTTAAACACAATACATATAACACATAGTACACAGAATTATATACACGCACACATATACAATCTATAATTAGTCCATATTTTTAGTCTTTTACTATGTTTTTATGCTGTCTGTATTGGTATTATTATTATTATTATTATTATTATTATTATTAATTATTGCATTCATATACCACCCCATAGCTGAAGCTCTCTGGACGATTTACAAAAATTAAAAACATTGAACATTAAAAAACCGATATTCAAAATTTAAAACCATAAAGAGCATAAAAACAGGTTATAAATATCCATTTACATGTATTGTAATGTAATGTATTGTTTCATTGGTGTTTATTCATTTAAAATACTTATGTCCCAGCTTTCAGCTCCATACAGACCTGTTCAGACAACATGCTAAGCCATGGCAGTTAAACATTTTGATGGCTTAGCGTGTTGTGTGTGAATCATGACTTAGTGTGTCGTATGAACCATTCTTAACCCTGGTGGCTACATAAACCACGGTTTAAACATGCTGACTAGCCACTTGCTGCAAAAGGGTTAGCTGCCTAACCATGGCTTAGCATGTCGTCTGAACAGGCCCACAGAGTCTTCAAGGTAGCTCACAACATTGGTTAAAACACTGTAGAGTTAAAACACACACACAAACACACCTTAAAATTAATCAGAGACTCAAATTATAAATCAGAGCCAATTATACTGTTTTTTTGTTTACAGAGCCCCTTGGGACTGAAAAGCGATAGATATCTGTGATAGATAGATAGGCCCACATTTTGTGTGTGCTGTAAACTGTAGCGTTTTTATAGATTGAGATATAAGATAAAAATCTAGATAAACTTCGGTTGAGATCTCTGTCCGTTTGGGCACAGATGGCAAATATTTCACGTTTAGACTAGCGCCGTCCTTAACAACCCCATTCCCCTGTGTTCCAGAGTGGGGATGACGAAGAGTACAGACGAATTTACACAACGAAAATTAAGCCTCGCCTTAAATCGGAAGACGGTATGGAAGCAGAGCACACAGGAACTCAAAGCAGAACCATTACAGTCACCAAGAGAGTTACTGCTTACACTGTCGACGTCACTGGTCACGAAGGCACCAAAGAGATTGACATCACCAGTCCAGAGTTTAAAATCAAGATTCCTAAACATGAACTTACCCACGTTTCCAAAGCAGAAATTGAAACGGAACCGGGGAAAACAGTCATCACGATCCCACAGATGGATTTGTCAGGAAGAACCACCCAGATCAAGGACTCCCATGCTGGAGTAAGAGGGAGACCTGATGTTACATATTCTGGAGCAACCGTTGAATCTCCCTCCCGCCAGTTGGAGTTTGGCGTTCCTGATTTCCATGTGGAAACGCCTACGGTGGGGAAAGGTGATATCCGTATCTCTGGGCCTCATGTTACTGGTGTAGATCTGAGAGCCCAGACAGACTTTAAACCAGAAGGGCGAGATGTTGGTTTCTATGTTACAAGGCCTGAAATAAATGGGAAAACGGGAGGGGTTGCTGGCATAGACTTGAAAGCAGGGGCTCTGGGGGGTCTCTCAGGCCCTAAAATACAAGGCGATGTGGGAGGGTTCCAAGCTGATTTGTCATTGCCACACCTCAAGGGTCCTTCAGTTGGCATTTCGGGGCCCCACATAGGTGGTGAATTGAAAGGTCCGAAAGTGGATATCCCCATCTCAAGGGTTGAAGGCAGCGTTAAAGCTCCACATGTTGACATTGGAAGCAAAGGAAAGGTTGCATTTCCTGCCATGAAAATTCCCAAATTTGGTATATCGTCTCCAGTTTCTGATGTTGAGGTTCCTCAGCTGGATGCAAGTGCTCCATCAGTGATGATCAAAGGTCCCGGAATTGCACAACCACACGTAGACGTGGGCCTAAAAGGACTGGACTTGAAAGGTGGCATGAAAGTTACTTCTCCAACATTGGAAGGCCCCAAGGTGGATATCAAAGGGCCTCAGGTGGATGTTGGGGGCCCAGACATTGGACTTGAAGGGGGTGAAGGAAAAATTAAAATACCCCACATGAAACTTCCTAAATTTTCTGCATCAGGCCCTGCGGTGGATGTGACTGTTCCAAAGGGGGGAGTAGACATCTTGGGACCTAAGGTGGATCTACATGCTCCAGATGTGGCTCTTGAAGCACATGTGAAAGGACCCAAGTTTGACAAACCCGAAATAGTTGGCCAGGTACCCCATATCTCAATGTCAGATGTGGACTTGAACCTGAAGGGCCCGAAAGTGAAAGGAGCCTTTTCAGGGCCAAAGCTGGAAGGCGGCTTGAAAGGGGCCAGCATGGACATTAAAGGCCCCAAGCTAGATATTGAAGCTCCCAATGTTGACCTGGAGGGTAGTTTAAAAGGCCCGAAAGTCTCCATGCCGTCCTTGAAAACATCACCAGTAAAAATAGGTGTGCCAGATGTGGACTTGAACCTGAAGGGGCCAAAACTGAAAGGTGACGTGGATGTTTCTGTACCAAAGATAGAAGGTGGCCTCAAGGGCCCCCAGATGGATATCAAAGCCCCCAAAGTGGACATAGCTGCACCAAGCATTGGCATCAAAGGCCCTGGAGGACAACTGAAAGGTCCCCATGTCAAGATGCCAGAAATCCATGTCAAGACCCCTCAAATATCCATGCCGGACATTGATCTGAATGTGAAAGGTCCTAAAGTCAAGGGGGGCATGGATGTTTCCATTCCGAAAGTGGAAGGAGAATTAAAGGGCCCCGCAGTTGGTAGCAAGGGCCCCGAATTGGACATTGGCACACCAGATGTTGAACTTCATGGACCTGAACTCAAAATGCCTAAAATGAAATTGCCTAAATTTGGAGTGCCTGGCTTGAAAGGCGAAGTTCCTGATGCGGACGTCAGTCTACCAAAGGGCAGCGTTGACATTTCAGGCCCTAAATTCGATATTGAAGCTCCAACTTTGGACATCAAAGGCCCTGGAGGACAGCTGAAAGGTCCCCATGTCAAGATGCCAGAAATGCATGTCAAGACCCCTCAAATATCCATGCCAGACATTGACTTGAACTTGAAAGGCCCCAGAATCAAGGGGGGCATGGATGTTTCCATTCCGAAAGTGGAAGGAGAATTAAAGGGCCCTGCTGTTGGTCTCAAGGGCCCCCAATTGGACATTGGCGCACCAGATGTTGAACTTCATGGACCTGAACTCAAAATGCCCAAAATGAAATTGCCTAAATTTGGAGTGCCTGGCTTGAAAGGCGAAGTTCCTGATGCGGACGTCAGTCTACCAAAGGGCAGCGTTGACATTTCAAGCCCTAAATTCGATATTGAAGCTCCAACTTTGGACATCAAAGGCCCTGGAGGACAGCTGAAAGGTCCCCATGTCAAGATGCCAGAAATGCATGTCAAGACCCCTCAAATATCCATGCCAGACATTGACTTGAACTTGAAAGGCCCCAGAATCAAGGGGGGCATGGATGTTTCCATTCCGAAAGTGGAAGGAGAATTAAAGGGCCCTGCTGTTGGTCTCAAGGGCCCCCAATTGGACATTGGCGCACCAGATGTTGAACTTCATGGACCTGAACTCAAAATGCCCAAAATGAAATTGCCTAAATTTGGAGTGCCTGGCTTGAAAGGCGAAGTTCCTGATGCGGACGTCAGTCTACCAAAGGGCAGCGTTGACATTTCAAGCCCTAAATTCGATATTGAAGCTCCAACTTTGGACATCAAAGGCCCTGGAGGACAGCTGAAAGGTCCCCATGTCAAGATGCCAGAAATGCATGTCAAGACTCCTCAAATATCCATGCCAGACATTGACTTGAATTTGAAAGGCCCCAGAATCAAGGGGGGCATGGATGTTTCCATTCCGAAAGTGGAAGGAGAATTAAAGGGCCCTGCTGTTGGTCTCAAGGGCCCCCAGTTGGACATTGGTGCACCAGATGTTGAACTTCATGGACCTGAACTCAAAATGCCCAAAATGAAATTGCCTAAATTTGGAGTGCCTGGCTTGAAAGGCGAAGTTCCTGATGTGGACGTCAGTCTACCAAAGGGCAGCGTTGACTTTTCAGGTCCTAAATTTGATATTGAAGCTCCAACTTTGGACATCAAAGGCCCTGGAGGACAGCTGAAAGGTCCCCATGTCAAGATGCCAGAAATGCATGTCAAGACCCCTCAAATATCCATGCCGGACATTGACTTGAACTTGAAAGGCCCCAAAATCAAGGGGGGCATGGATGTTTCCATTCCGAAAGTGGAAGGAGAATTAAAGGGCCCTGCTGTTGGTATCAAGGGCCCCCAATTGGACATTGGTGCACCAGATGTTGAACTTCATGGACCTGAACTCAAAATGCCCAAAATGACATTGCCTAAATTCGGAATGCCTGGCTTGAAAGGCAAAGTTCCTGATGTGGGCGTTAGTCTACCAAAGGGCAGCGTTGACATTTCAGACCCTAAATTTGATATTGAAGCTCCAGCTTTGGACATCAAAGGCCCTGGAGGACAACTGAAAGGTCCCCATGTTAAGATGCCTGAACTAAATATCCAGGCACCAAAGATCTCTGTGCCAGATGTGGACTTGAACCTGAAGGGGCCAAAATTAAAAGGTGACGTGGATATTTCTGTGCCAAAGATAGAAGGTGGCCTCAAGGGCCCTCAAATGGATATCAAAGGCCCCAAACTGGACATAGCTGCACCAAGCATTGGCATCAAAGGCCCTGGAGGACAACTGAAAGGTCCCCATGTCAAGATGCCAGAAATGCATGTCAAGACCCCTCAAATATCCATGCCAGACATTGACCTGAACTTGAAAGGCCCCAAAATCAAGGGGGGCATGGATGTTTCCATTCCGAAAGTGGAAGGAGAATTAAAGGGCCCTGCTGTTGGTATTAAGGGCCCCCAATTGGACATTGGCACACCAGATGTTGAACTTCATGGACCCGAACTCAAAATGCCCAAAATGAAATTGCCTAAATTCGGTGTGCCTGGTTTGAAAGGTGAAGTTCCTGATGTGGACGTCAGTCTACCAAAGGGCAGCGTTGACATTTCAGGCCCTCAGGTCAACATTGAAGCACCTGGATTGAACATTGAAGGACCAGAAGGCAAAATTAAAGGTTCCAAATTCAAGATGCCTGAAATGCAGATTAAAACTCCTAAAATCTCCATGCCGGATGTTGACTTGAACTTGAAAGGGCCGAAAGTGAAAGGCAGCTATGATGTTTCTGTGCCAAAAGTAGAAGGTGACTTGAAAGGTCCTGGGATTGATATCAAGGGGCCCAAGCTTGATGTGGATGTTCCAAATGTTGAACTTCATGGTCCCGAAGGAAAATTGAAGATGCCCACAATGAAAATGCCCAAATTTGGAGTGCCAGGCTTCAAAGGGGAAACTCCTGATGTGGCTGTCAGTTTGCCGAAGGGTGACATTAACATTTCAGGTCCCAAACTTGACATTGAAGCTCCTGGGCTGGACATTGAAGGGCCTGAGGGAAAAATTAAAGGCCCCAAATTCAAAATACCAGAAATGCATATCAAAACTCCTAAAATCTCCATGCCAGACATCGATCTAAACCTAAAAGGGCCCAAAGTGAAGGGAGATATGGATGTTTCTATTCCAAAAATAGAAGGTGGCTTGAAAGGCCCTGATTTTGACATCAGTGCCCCCAAAATGGACATTGACGTACCTGACGTTGACCTTCATGGGCCAGATGGAAAACTGAAAATGCCAAAATTCAAAATGCCAAAATTTGGAGTGCCCGGGTTCAGAGCAGAAGGCGCAGAAGTGGACGTAAACCTTCCAAGGGCTGATGTTGATGTTTCTATGCCCAAAGTAGACCTTGAAGCCCCAAGTTTGGACATAGAATGTCCAGAAGGAAAACTGAAAGGGCCCAAGTTTAAGATGCCGGATTTCAGCATCCATGCACCAAAGATCTCCATGCCAGACGTAGATTTTAATCTGAAAGGGCCTAAATTGAAGGGGGATGTGGATGTTTCTGGGCCAAAGATAGAAGGTGAACTCAAAGGGCCTCATGTCAACATTGAGGCTCCTAAATTGGATATTGATGTTCCTGATGTGGAACTGGAAGGTCCTGAAGGAAAAATTAAGGGTTCCAAATTCAAGATGCCAAAACTGAATATTAAAGCTCCTAAAATTTCCATGCCAGATGTAAACCTGGATCTAAAGGGCCCCAAAATGAAGGGTGAAATGGATGTGACTGTTCCAAAGATTGAGGGTGATCTGAAAGGACCCAGCATTGATATCAAGGGTCCGAAACTTGATGTAGATCTCCCAGATGTTGATCTTGAAGGTCCGGATGCCAAGTTGAAGATGCCCAAAATGAAGCTACCAAAGTTTGGGATGCCTGGGTTCAAAGTGGAAGGCCCTGATGTTGATGTAAGCCTTCCCAAGGGAGCTCTTGACGTTTCAGGACCGAAGCTGGATGTTGATATGCCGACTGTAGACATTGAAGGCCCGGAAGGAAAATTGAAAGGCCCCAAGTTTAGAATGCCCGAAATGCATTTCAAAACACCCAAAATCTCCATGCCAGATATTGACTTAAATTTGAAAGGACCCAAGCTAAAAGGGGATGTTGATGTTTCCATCCAAAACCTAGAAGGAGAACTCAAGGGCCCCAACATTGACATCAAAGGCCCCGCATTACATCTCAGTGGTCCAGATGCTGATTTTCAGACTGAAGGGAAGCTGAAAATGCCAAAATTGAAGATGCCACACTTTAGTGTCTCAGGCCCCAAACTTGAAGGCCCTGATGTAGATCTGAGCTTGCCAAAAGGAGATGTTGACATTGCAGGTCCAACGATCGATGTGGAAGCACCAGGATTAGATATTGAAGGCCCCGAAGGGAAGCTGAAAGGTTCAAAGTTTAAGATGCCAAAACTAAATATCAAAGCACCAAAGATCTCCATGCCTGATGTCGACCTGCACCTGAAGGGCCCCGGAGCGAGAGGGGAGATGGATGTAACTGTTCCGAATATTGAAGGAAATCTCAAAGGCCCTAAACTGGACATCGACGCTCCTGATGTTGACATTGGAGGTCCTGAAGGAAAGTGGAAGAGTCCGAAGTTTAAGATGCCTGACATGCACATCAAGGCTCCAAAGATCTCCATGCCAGACTTTGATTTGAATCTGACAGGCCCTAAACTGAAGGGTGATGTAGATGTCTCCGTTCCCAAACTGGAAGGTGATTTGAAAGGACCAGAAATGGACATCAAGGGCCCCAAATTGGATATCGATGCCCCAGATGTGGACCTCCATGGGCCAGAAGGGAGATTAAAGATGCCAAAATTCAAAATGCCCAAGTTTGGAATGCCTGGATTCAAAGGAGAAAGCCCTGACATGGATTTAAGCCTCCCTAAAGCAGACCTTGATGTTTCTGTCCCAAAAATTGATGTTGAAGCACCAAGTTTGGACATTGAAGGCCCTGAAGGAAAACTGAAAGGGCCCAGGTTTAAGATGCCTGAAATGCATATCAAAGCTCCAAAGATCTCCATGCCAGATGTCAAAGCACCCAAAATCTCCATGCCAGATTTTGACTTGAACTTGAAAGGCCCTAAACTGAAGGGTGATGTTGACCTTTCAGTTCCCAACCTGGAAGGTGACCTGAAAGGCCCAGATGTTGATATCAAAGGCCCCAAATTGGACATTGATGCTCCTGATGTTGAAATTGAAGGCCCTGATGGAAAGTGGAAAGGACCTAAGTTTAAGATGCCCGATATGCATTTCAAGGCACCCAAAATCTCCATGCCAGATTTTGACTTGAATTTGAAAGGCCCCAAAGTGAAGGGAGACATAGATGTTTCTGTGCCAAAGTTGGAAGGTGATTTGAAGGCCCCGGACATTGATATCAAAGGGCCAAAATTGGACATTGATGCTCCTGATGTTAACATTGAAGCTCCAGAAGGGAAGTGGAAAACCCCCAAATTTAAGATGCCAGAAATGCACATCAAAGCCCCCAAAATCTCTATGCCCGACATCGATTTGAACCTAAAGGGTCCCAAGGTTAAAGGTGATCTGGATGTTTCTGTACCAAAGCTAGAAGGTGATTTGAAAGGCCCTGATGTTGATATCAAGGGCCCCAAATTGGATATTGAGGCGCCTGATGTTGAGATTGAAGGCCCTGATGGAAAGTGGAAGGGCCCTAAGTTTAAAATGCCTGATATGCATTTCAAGGCACCCAAAATATCCATGCCAGATTTTGACCTGGGCTTAAAGGGACCCAAGGTAAAAGGGGATGTGGATGTTTCTGTGCCAAAGTTGGAAGGTGATCTGAAAGGTCCTGATATAGATATCAAGGGCCCCAAAGTTGGTGTTGATATTCCAGATGTTGATCTAGAAGGTCCTGAAGGAAAACTTAAAGGGCCAAAATTTAAGATGCCTGAAATGCATTTTAATGTTCCTAAAATCTCTATGCCAGACATTGACTTGAACTGGAGAGGGCCTAAAATCAAAGGTGATGCTGATATTTCTGTACCAAAATTGGAGGGAGATTTGAAAGGCCCAGATGTTGATATCAAGGGTCCAAAACTGGATGTTGATGTTCCTGATGTTGATATTGAAGGTCCTGATGGAAAGTGGAAAGGTCCTAAGTTTAAAATGCCTGAAATGAACATAAAAGCACCCAAAATCTCCATGCCAGATTTTGACCTGAACTTGAAGGGTCCCAAACTGAAAGGGGATGTTGATGTTTCTTTGCCAAAGTTAGAGGGAGATCTGAAAGGTCCAGATGTTGATATTAAAGGCCCCAAATTAGACATTGATGCTCCAGACATAAGTTTAGAGGGTCCAGAGGGAAAGGTTAAAGGTCCGAAATTTAAGATGCCTGAAATGCACATTAAGGCTCCCAAAATTTCCATGCCGGATATTGATTTGAATCTAAAGGGCCCTAAATTGAAGGGTGATGTTGACCTTTCAGTTCCCAAACTGGAAGGTGACCTGAAAGGTCCAGATTTTGATATCAAGGGCCCCAAATTAGACATTGACGCTCCTGATATTGAGATTGAAGGCCCTGATGGAAAGTGGAAAGGACCTAAGTTTAAGATGCCTGATATGCATTTCAAGGCACCCAAAATCTCCATGCCAGATTTTGACTTGAATTTGAAAGGTCCCAAAGTGAAGGGTGATGTGGATGTGTCTGTACCAAAGTTGGAGGGTGATCTGAAGGGTCCCGACATTGATATCAAAGGACCGAAACTAGACATAGATGTTCCTGATGTTGAACTTGAAGGTCCTGAAGGGAAGTGGAAAGGCCCTAAATTTAAGATGCCTGAAATGAACATTAAAGCCCCCAAGATTTCCATGCCAGATGTAGATTTGAACCTGAAAGGCCCCAAATGGAAAGGAGACATGGATGTTTCACTACCGAAGGCAGAAGGCCCTGACTTTGAGGTCAAAGGCCCCAAAATCGACATTGAGACACCTGATATTGACTTGCATGGTCCAGAGGGGAAGCTCAAACTGCCCAAATTTAAAATGCCCAAATTCGGAATGCCTGGTTTCAAAGGAGAAGGCCCTGAACTGGATGTAACTCTCCCGAAGGGAGATATTGACATATCTGCTCCAAAGGTGAACATCGAAGGCCCTGAGTTAGATATCGAAGGTCCTGAAGGCAAATTTAAAGGCCCCAAGTTTAAGATGCCTGACATGCACATCAAGACATCCAAAATCTCCATGCCAGATGTTAACTTGAATTTGAAGAGTCCAAAACTGAAAGGCGATGTGGATGTTTCACTACCAAAGGTTGAAGGTGAATTGAAGGGCCCTGACTTTGACATCAGAGGCCCCAAGTTGGACATTGACGCACCAGATGTTGACCTTCATGGCCCAGAGGGCAAGCTCAAACTGCCCAAATTTAAAATGCCCAAGTTTGGAATGCCTGGTTTTAAAGGAGAAGGCCCTTCAGTGGATGTGAATTTACCCAAGGGAGAGATGGATATATCTGGTCCCAAACTAGATATTGAAACACCTGATTTTGAAATTGAAGGCCCTGAAGGAAAATTAAAGGGCCCCAAGTTTAAGAAGCCTGAAATGCATTTTAACGTTCCCAAAATCTCAATGCCAGACATTGACTTGAATTTGAAAGGTCCGAAATTAAAGGGAGATTTAGGAGGTGACATTAAAGGTCCTAACGTTGAATTGAAAGGACCTGATGTTGACCTGGAGATGCCAAAAGTAGATATTGAAGCAAAGCCAAAGAAATCAAGATTTAAACTTCCAAAGTTCAATTTTTCTGGCCCCAAAGTTCATACCCCAGAAGTTGATGTGAAGCTTAAGAAACCAGATATTGATATCTCAGGACCCAAAGTTGATGCTCAAGGTCCAGATATTGACATCCAGGGAAAAGCAAAAGGCCCTAAATTTAAAATGCCTTCCTTGAACATTTCATCACCTAAAGTTTCACTTCCTGATGTGGAATTAAAAAAGAAAGGGCCTAAATTGAAGGGTGAGCTGGATCTTTCTGTTCCAAGCCTGGAAGGAGATTTGAAAGGACCTGACATTGACATCAAAGGCCCCAAATTGGACATTGATGCACCAGATGTTGATCTTCATGGACCAGAGGGAAAACTCAAAATGCCTAAATTTAAAATGCCAAAATTTGGAATGCCAGGAATCAAAGCCGAGGGGCCTGAGGTAAATCTAAACCTCCCAAAAGCAGACATTGATATTTCAGGCCCTAAAATGGACATTGAAACCCCTGACTTGGAAATAGAAGGCCCAGAGGGTAAGCTAAGAGGTCCCAAATTTAAGATGCCTGAAATGCATTTTAATGTCCCCAAGATTTCAATGCCAGACATTGATTTGAATTTAAAAGGCCCTAAAATGAAAGGAGACATTGATGTTTCAGTGCCAAAGCTGGAAGGTGACCTGAAAGGCCCAGATTTTGATATTAAGGGCCCCAAATTAGATGTGGATCTTCCTGATGTTGAGATTGAAGGACCAGAAGGAAAACTGAAAGGGCCCAAGTTTAAGATGCCTGACATGCATTTTAAAACCCCGAAAATTTCCATGCCTGATTTTGATTTGAATCTAAAAGGACCCAAAGTGAAGGGTGACATGGATGTTTCCGTGCCAACTTTGGAAGGTGATCTGAAGGGTCCTGGCATTGATATTAAAGGACCAAAACTAGATGTCGATGTTCCCGATGTGGAACTTGAAGGTCCAGAAGGAAAGTGGAAAGGCCCAAAGTTTAAGATGCCTGAAATGAACATCAAAGCACCCAAAATTTCTATGCCTGATGTGGATTTCAACCTGAAAGGCCCCAAAATGAAAGGAGATCTGGATGTTTCAGCACCAGGGTTGGAAGGTGATTTGAAAGGACCCAACATTGACATCAAAGGTCCCAAACTGGATATTGATGCACCAGATGTTGATCTTCATGGGCCAGAAGGGAAACTAAAAATGCCCAAGTTCAAGATGCCCAAGTTTGGAATGCCGGGCTTCAAAGGGGAAGGCCCAGATGTGGACGTCAGCCTCCCCAAAGCAGACCTTGACATTTCGCTCCCCAAAGTAGACATTGCTGCACCAAGCTTGGATGTAGAAGGCCCAGAAGGAAAGCTGGGAGGGCCCAAGTTTAAGATGCCGGACATGCATTTCAAGACACCTCACATTTCCATGCCAGACATTGATTTGAATCTGAAAGGCCCTAAACTGAAGGGTGATGTTGACCTTTCCTTTCCCAAGCTGGAAGGTGACCTGAAAGGCCCAGATTTTGATATCAAGGGCCCCAAATTGGACATCGACGCTCCTGATGTTGAGATTGAAGGCCCTGATGGAAAGTGGAAAGGACCTAAGTTTAAGATGCCTGATATGCATTTCAAGACACCCAAAATCTCCATGCCGGATTTTGACCTGAATTTGAAAGGTCCCAAAGTGAAGGGTGACATGGATGTTTCCGTACCAAAGTTGGAAGGTGATCTAAAGAGTCCCGACATTGATATCAAAGGACCAAAACTAGATGTTGATGTTCCTGATGTTGAACTTGAAGGTCCGGAAGGAAAGTGGAAAGGCCCTAAGTTTAAGATGCCTGACATGCACTTTAAGACACCTAAAATTTCTATGCCTGATGTGGATTTCAACCTGAAAGGCCCCAAAATGAAAGGAGATCTGGATGTTTCAGCACCAGGGTTGGAAGGTGATTTGAAAGGACCCAACATTGACATCAAAGGTCCCAAACTGGATATTGATGCACCAGATGTTGACCTTCATGGACCAGAAGGGAAACTAAAAATGCCCAAGTTCAGGATGCCCAAGTTTGGAATGCCGGGCTTCAAAGGGGAAGGCCCAGATGTGGACGTCAGCCTCCCCAAAGCAGACCTTGACGTTTCGCTCCCCAAAGTAGACATTGCTGCACCAAGCTTGGATGTAGAAGGCCCAGAAGGAAAGCTGAGAGGGCCCAAGTTTAAGATGCCTGATATGCATTTCAAGACACCTCACATCTCCATGCCAGACTTTGATTTGAACCTGAAAGGCCCTAAAGTGAAGGGTGATGTTGACCTTTCTGTTCCCAAGCTGGAAGGTGACCTGAAAGGCCCAGATTTTGATATCAAAGGCCCCAAATTGGACATTGACGCTCCTGATGTTGAGATTGAAGGCCCTGATGGAAAGTGGAAAGGACCTAAGTTTAAGATGCCTGATATGCATTTCAAGACACCCAAAATCTCCATGCCGGATTTTGATTTGAACTTAAAAGGACCCAAAGTGAAGGGTGACATGGATGTTTCCGTGCCAACTTTGGAAGGTGATCTGAAGGGTCCCGACATCGATATCAAAGGACCAAAATTAGATGTCGATGTTCCCAATGTTGAACTTGAAGGTCCAGAAGGAAGGTGGAAAGGCCCAAAGTTTAAGATGCCTGAAATGAACATCAAAGCACCCAAAATCTCCATGCCTGATATAGATTTCAATCTCAAAGGCCCCAAAATGAAAGGAGATCTGGATGTTTCAGCACCAGGGTTGGAAGGTGATTTGAAAGGACCCAACATCGACATCAAAGGTCCCAAACTGGATATTGATGCACCAGATATTGACCTTCATGGACCAGAAGGGAAACTAAAAATGCCCAAGTTCAGGATGCCCAAGTTTGGAATGCCGGGCTTCAAAGGGGAAGGCCCAGATGTGGACGTCAGCCTCCCCAAAGCAGACCTTGACGTTTCGCTCCCCAAAGTAGACATTGCTGCACCAAGCTTGGATGTAGAAGGCCCAGAAGGAAAGCTGAGAGGGCCCAAGTTTAAGATGCCGGACATGCATTTCAAGACACCTCACATTTCCATGCCAGACATTGATTTGAACCTGAAAGGCCCTAAACTGAAGGGTGATGTTGACCTTTCTGTTCCCAAGCTGGAAGGTGACCTGAAAGGCCCAGATTTTGATATCAAGGGCCCCAAATTGGACATTGACGCTCCTGATGTTGAGATTGAAGGCCCTGATGGAAAGTGGAAAGGACCTAAGTTTAAGATGCCTGATATGCATTTCAAGGCACCCAAAATCTCCATGCCAGATATGAACCTAAACCTGAAAGGTCCGAAAGTTAAAGGTGATGTGGATGTTTCCGTCCCAAAGATAGAAGGGGATCTGCAAGGTCCTGAATTAGACATTAAAGGACCTCACATTGATGCTCCTGACATTGATATTCAGGGACCGGATGGAAAGCTGAAAGGGCCCAAATTCAGAATGCCTGAAATGAACATCAAAGCTCCGAAAATCTCCATGCCAGATGTTGACTTCAACATAAAGGGCCCAAAACTGAAGGGAGATATGGATGTGGATGTATCTGTCCCTAAGATAGGTGGTGATTTGAAGGGACCAAGTGTTGATATAAAGGGTCCCAAACTGGATGTTGAGGTACCTGATGTTGAGTTGGAATGTCCTGAAGGAAAACTTAAAGGTCCCAAGTTTAAGATGCCTGATATGCATTTTAAAACCCCCAAAATTTCCATGCCGGATTTTGACTTGACCCTGAAAGGTCCCAAGGTGAAGGGTGACATGGATGTGTCCGTACCAACGTTGGAAGGTGATCTGAAAGGCCCGGACTTTGATATCAGAGGACCGAAACTAGATGTAAACGTTCCTGATGTTGAACTTGAAGGTCCAGAAGGGAAGTGGAAAGGCCCTAAATTTAAGATGCCTGAAATGCACATCAAAGCACCCAAAATATCTATGCCTGATGTAGATCTCAATCTCAAAGGACCTCATATGAAAGGTGACCTGAATGTTTCTGGACCAAAACTTGAAGGGGATTGGAAAGGCCCAGAAATTGATATCAAAGGCCCGAAACTGGACATTGATGCTCCTGATGTTGATATTCATGGTCCAGATGGAAAAGTGAAGTTCCCCAAGATGAAGCTACCCAAATTTGGCATGCCTGGATTCAAAGGAGAAGGACCTCATGTTGATGTCAATCTACCGAAAGGAGAATTAGATTTATCAGGTCCTGCAGTCAACATTGAAGCACCCAACTTGGACATTGAAGGGCCAGAAGGAAAACTAAAAGGCCCCAAGGTCAAAATGCCAGAAATGCATTTCAAGACACCTCAAATCACCATGCCAGAGATCGACTTAAATCTGAAAGGACACAAAATGAAAGGCGAGGTTGATGTCTCTGCTCCCAAGATTGAAGGCAACTTAAAAGGTCCAGAGATTGACTTAGAGTGTCCAGATATGAATATCGAAGGGCCAGAGGGCAGTGTTAAACTTCCCAAGTTTAAAATGCCAAAATTTGGATTTGGAGCAAAAAGCCCCAAGGCAGATGTGAAGTCTCCCACCCTGGATGTTTCTCTTCCAGAAAGTGAATTGAATGTGGAGTCACCTGACATTGCCATTTCTGGTAAAGGGAAGAAAAGCAAGTTTAAAATGCCCAAACTCCACATGAGCGGACCTAAAATTAAAGGCAAGAAGGGTGGATTTGATGTGAGTGGAGAGATGGACGCAAGTGTCAAAGCACCGGATTTAGAAGGAAGCCTTTCCATCCCGGAAGCCACGCTGAAAGGGGATGTTAACATTAAGTCACCCAAAGGAAAGAAACCGGTGTTTGGGAAAATCTCCTTTCCTGATGTTGAATTTGATATCAAATCGCCAAAGTTCAAGGGTGATGCTTCTTTGCCCAAGGTGGAAGGAGAAATCAGAACGCCAGACATAGACGTTTCACCGCCAAATCTCAAAGCACCAGGTCTTGACATTACTGTTCCCAGCGGGAGTGCCAGTCTCCCTGAAGTCCACATTGGAGGTCCGGACATCAGCCTGAAAGGTCCCTCCGTGAATCTGCCATCCGTGGATATTTCTGCGCCTTCCATCTCAGCTCCTGATCTCGACATCAACTTGAAAGGACCAAAGTTAAAAGGTGATGTTGATCTTCCCAAAGCAGAACTACAGGGCCCGGAAGGAAAAGTAAAATTCCCCAAATTCAGCTTGTCCAAAATTGGGAAGCCAGGCGTGAAACTGGAAGGGCCTGACATTGACCTTCAAGGACAATTGCCATCGGCAGATATCGATGTTTCAGGCCCAAGAATTGGAGGAGATGTGAGTGTTCCTGCAGTTGACATAAGCTTGAAAGGACCAAAATTAGGAGGAGACTTGGGTCTTTCTGGTGATGTTAAAGGCCCAAAGATCGGATTTGGCATGCCGGATGTTGACATTGGTAGTTTTGAAGGGAAGCTGAAGATGCCAAAGACCCCAGGTCTAGATGTCAATGTGAGTGCTCCAGACCTAGATGTGAAAGGGCCGATGGTGAAAATGACCTCTGGAGGAGGCATTTCTGCACCTGAGTTTGATATGAATCTGAAAGGACCAAAGATCAAAGGAGATCTCGGCATGTCCAGTGGCATTACATCTCCCAAGGTGTCTGTCGAGGCACCCAACGTCAACTTGGAAGGTTCTGGAGGTGGAATTAAACTTCCATGCATGAAGATTCCTCAGTTTGGCATCTCCAGCCCTCATGTTGAAGGAGTGGATATTTCAGGGCCACAGATCAAAGGAGATCTCGGCATGTCCGGTGGCATTACATCTCCCAAGGTGTCTGTCGAGGCACCCAACGTCAACTTGGAAGGTTCTGGAGGTGGAATTAAACTTCCATGCATGAAGATTCCTCAGTTTGGCATCTCCAGCCCTCATGTTGAAGGAGTGGATATTTCAGGGCCACAGATCAAAGGAGATCTCGGCATGTCCGGTGGCATTACATCTCCCAAGGTGTCTGTCGAGGCACCCAATGTCAACTTGGAAGGTTCTGGAGGTGGAATTAAACTCCCTTGCATGAAGATTCCCCAGTTTGGCATCTCCAGCCCTCATGGTGAAGGAGTGGATATTTCAGGGCCACACATCAAAGGACCTGAAGTAGAATTCAGAGGGCCTAACCTTTCTGCCCCAGACTTTGACTTGAACGTGAAAGGACCAAGTTTGAAGGGTGATGCTCATATTGCTGGTAACCTGAAAAGTCAACACATCGGAGTGGGACTACCAAGTGTGAAAATGTCTGGCATGGACTTGGACACTGGTGTTCCTGATGTTAGCTTGAGAGGACATTCGCTCAACGTGTCAACTCCCAAAGTTTCTGGACCAGACTTTGACGTCAGTCTGAAAGGGCCGAAGGTTGATATTTCTAGAGATGTAAAAACTCCAGAGCTAAATGTTGGTATCCAAGGGGCAGGAGGAGGCCTTCAGTTTTCTGGACCAAAAGCAGGGAGTGATCTCAAAGGACCCAAATTAGAGCTCAAAGGTCCTTCCATTGGGGTAAATGTTCCACAAGGCCACTTAGAAAGCCCATCTGGGAAAGTTTCATTCCCTAAAATGAAATTACCGAAATTTGTGGTTTCAGGGCAGGAGCTAACAGGAAGGGAAGTTGGAGTTGACGTTGAATTTCCTCAGGCTCCAGAAGCAAGCCTCCATGCTGGGGCAGTGAACGTTGAACTGGAAGAGCCTGACATTAAACTTAAGAAATCTAAAATTAAAATGCCAAAGTTTGCTTTCTCAAAACCTAAGGCCAAAGGCAGTGTGGGTTCCCCAGAGGTCTCAGCGTCCGTTTCGGGGTGTGAAGGGGAGTTCAAGGCAAGCTTGGGTTCCTTGGAGGGCGATTTGGAGGTAGGCGAAGGGTCTGCCTCTCCAAAAGGGAAGTTCTCCTTCTTTAAGACCAAAAAGTCCCGACACCGGTCGTCGTCTTTCAGCGACGAGCACTCACCCTACTCCACGCCGACCGGCACACTGGAGCGCGAGGGAGACAAAAGCAAGCACGCCAAGCTGAAATTTGGCACCTTTGGAGGGATAGGGTCAAAAACTAAAGGTTCTTATGAGGTAACGGGAAGTGATGACGAGGCGGGGAAGGTGCAGGGCAGCGGGGCCTCGCTAGCGTCGAAGGCGTCTCGCCTGTCTTCTTCTTCGAGTAATGACAGTGGGACGAAAGCCGGTTTGCGAATGCCGACAGTAGAATTGACTGTGGCAAAGAAGAAAGAGTAAAATGGGAAATTCTCATGTACATATTGTCCCTGTATATATCTCTCTCTCTTTTTCTCTTTTTCTCTTTCCATGCCTGTATATAAATTTCCCAGCTTGAAATACTCAGCAATAAAACAGGTGAAGCCCCGTGAAATAGTAGGCCTTAACCGAAAGGTGACTAATGTTTTACTGTGATCAGGGAGGGGTCTCCTCCCATCAATATCCATATATATCTGACAGAAACGGATACAGCTAGTGTTTGGGTGAAGACCTCAAGCAAAGATGTGGCAAGCGAAGGCCTTAGGAATATCCCACAATGCACTGTCCTGCTTCCCACAATGCACTGCAGCTATGAGAACTGTGAGTTGCGCCAAATCGAAACAAAACGAAAATTAAAAGTAGCGATACATCCCCCAAAACAGAGCTGCTTGGTGAATCAGCTGTATCAGTTTGAATTAATCAGTATAATTTTTGCCAGGGCTATTGCTGAGTGAAAGGCGGTTTTATTGATTACCGATTAAAGAAGAAGAGCCTGGATTTTATGTGATATTTAAAAGCTGTGCCATATGGAAGATGGGTGTACAGTTCCTGGAACGTCTTTTGAAAGTTTTATCTTGCTTTCAGGCTTAGGGTTTGCGCTTTGTACGCTGAGAGCTATACGTTTACTTAAGCAAGCTTTTGAATATATATATATATATATATATATATATATATATATATATATCAATTTGCTGGATATTTTCAGTGTTGATCTATGGGAATGTGTTCATTTTAACTACTTTTTTTGCTTTTATCTGCAAGGGGGTCTAAAATTTGTATCATTTAAAAAGTGGATCTATTAAAAAAGAAAACACTGTAAAACTATATAGATGCAACTGAGATGTGTCAAGGTTGGCATTTCACAAAAAGTCTTACATTACTGCAAAAGAAAAAAGAGAGTCAAACTTCGGATGAGGGACAGAAAAAAATACACATGTAATAAAACAACCACAGTTTAATTTTTTTGGGTTGAAGAATGCCATTCTAAAATAAATTAATTGGATATGTACACATGTGTACATTCTGACATCATCTTAGCTGTCTCTGTATGTTTGTTATTTTTGTATAATAAGACAGGAGTTCTCTTAGTTGTGGAGCAAACATTTTTTTGACAGCTACTTTATTTCTCCCCACTCACGGATGCTATTTGTTATCTTCTTTTTTTGCTGTTAACAAATGTATCTTGATTTTAAACAAAACAAAAACAAAACAATAAAAGGAAAGCTCTGTCAGCACTTTAATGACTAATTAATTGAGAATGTATGGAACCTGATCTTGTAAAATGCAAATAAACTGTTCATTAACCTTTTGAACCCCAGGGCCTTTTATTCCTCTAGTTTCCAGTCACTTTTTTCTGCAGCAAGAACAATTTGCTCTGAATTTTCACAGGATGCATCCTTATGGAATTCACTGTGGTGTGTTGATGACCGCTGGTTTATATGGCCTTAAAATGAGATTAGGGGTGCAATCCTATACATGTTTAGACAGGAAAAAAGTCCTACAACTCTCAGCTGGCTGGGGAATGCTGGGAGTTGTAGGATTTTTTTTCCTGTCTAAACACGCATAGCATTGTACCCTAGGCAAATTTGTGAAATGGATCTTCCATGGTTAGAAGATGTCTACCTCCAATACTGGGGATAACATACAAGCATTGCTTTCTTATCTAGTTTGTAATTTTCCCAGGAGTATTGGACTGGTACCCAATGGGCAGAAATAAAAAAGGTTGTCTCATGAAAACTAAAGCCCCCAAAGTGAAAAGCAAAAGTTTTTCTTAAGTATTTAAGTAAGATGTAAATGTCTGTAGCGCAAAAGTGACTCGTGCACATGAGATCTTTGAACAGGGACTTCTTATCTGCTCCGTGGAGATGGGCAGGGATTAAATCTTGTGCCTTCTGCTGTAGTGCTGAGTTACAGCCCTTCCAAAATGTACTGATCCAATTTTGTATCCTGTGCAATCCTATGCATGTTTACTCAGACATCTCACTGTGCTCAGATCCAGCAGGGATTATTTTATGGTTCAGACAATTGGTCAAGTGCATTATGTAACAGAGTGAGGTGAGAGGTTAAGGCAGCTACAAGAGAGGCAAAATAGCGTCTCTTATTTAACCTCTCAAGGTTCAAGAAAAATTTGGGACAGGTTTATCCAAGGTTTGCATGAGCAGCAGGAACAGATGAACTACTAACCGTTCTAGGGCTCCGTATGATAAAACATGAGCTCTCTTACCCCAGACAATATGTGTCCAGCATGACTAATCCCATTGATCTCAATGGGTCTACTCCCACATGTGATTACATCTGGATCTAACCCCATGTTGTTAAAGAGTGTATTATTATTATATTATTTACATTTATATACCACCCCATAGCCGAAGCTCTCTGAGCAGTTTACAAAAATTAAAAACATCGAACATTTAAAAAACCAATATACAAAATTTAAAACCATAAAAGCCTAAAAACAAACTACATATCATTTAAAACTGACCAGGGGTCAGTTAAAAAGCTCAACATATGTTGTTAAATGCCTGGGAGAAAAGTCTTCACCTGGTGCCGAAAAGATGAGCCTTGTCGGGGAGATCTTTCCATAGTTGGGGGGGGGGGGGGCACCACTGAAAAGGTCCTCTCCCTTGTTGCCATCCTCCAAGCTTTCCTCGGAGTAGGCACCCGGAGGAGGGACTTGGAAGTCGATTTGTGTTGTTATGGCAATTCATCAGAGGCAGACTTCTTGTACCTTTAGTTTTGTCGATTGTAGTGTACGGATAGGTTCGTGTCGGGAGAGGCGTTCCGGTATTGTGGTCCCAAGCCTATTGAGCCTAGCATTGAATTTCTCCCACATTTTTTTCAAACCACTCTCAATTATTTGATAGAAAAGAAACTGCTTTTGAAAGGAATTCCAAGGAGGAGAAATTCCCATGGGTTCAGGGTTCTTGCGCTTGCTGCAGCCTGTCGCTTCCTACAATTCATTTGATATAGTGGCCACCTTCCCTCTCAATGCTCTGGAGCGGGAATACCTGCTAGGTATGGACATTGTGGAGGAGGTAAATTGGGTGCAAACTGCCCCCCAAAAAACCTCCGGAAAGAAGAAATGAGTTGTGTCACAAGCCCTGCCAATGGTGAGCCCTACTTGTGAGGAAACTATTGGAGAATTTCTTCCACTGGAGAAATTTGATGAAATTTGCCCACCCACCCCAGATTTCTCCACCCACTAACAGGGTGGAGAATTTCGCGGGGCTGTTTGGGTACAGCTCTAATTATTACGATTCCAGTTCCAGTTTCCAATCAAAAACTTAATCGTTTTTTCAACAAGATGCCCAGGGTGATTGCTGTGGATGTCAGAGAATGTGAGATGAGTGTGTGTGTAGGAAATTGCTTAGGTAGACTTTTCATAGATTCTTGAAGGGATATGGGCCTATATGGTTTAAAAGGAATAAAGATCTAGGATCCTGAATTAACGTCTTGTACTTCCAAGATGGCCCCAGACACACAATTCTACCATGCAACCTAGCTGTTGAACAACCTGTAGGAGTTACGTTGACATCCCATAAAGTGAGTCCTGGGATGGGGTGAGCTTGGGGCACCTGGGTTTCCAACGCATGGTGTCCCTGGGTAAAAAAGACAACTTGGAACATTACGAACAGCCAGAGATGGGGGATGGAAATTTCTGCATTACTTCATTTTTCCACAAAAGGAAATCTCTGAAGGGTTTGAAGAAGAGGCCGGATAGCCACCTCTCATGGATGGTTGAATTGGTTTTCCTGCACATTGCAGATGGTTGGACTAGATGATCCTTGGAGGTCCCTTCCAACTCCACCATTCTATGAAATAAGTTTCCATTTCATCAGTTTATGAGTAACAATGAATGTGTGCCAACCGTAAATACAAAATTAAGCAACCTTGGTGGTTTCATGTTGTTCGAGTGATTTTTCCCTGGTGAGAATTGGACAGAATACACAGATGTCCCTTGAAACACATAGTGTAAAACGGAACTGAACAGTAGTGAGTGCAAAAAGTGCCCCAACAACCTTAGTGGAAGAAAGTTGAGCTCTGAATGCTTGTCAGCATCTCAAGCACAACTCTATAGGTTGCTAAAATGAATTCGTGCTGCCTTCCCCAACTTGGTGCCCTCCATTTGGACTACAACCCCCCAGCATCCACCGCTAGCCAATCAGAATTTTTTTCCAATGCAAATTGCCTTGTGCAAATTAGCCTAATCTGTATTGGGGGGAAAATCCAATTCAAAATTTTCCAGAAAACCCACCAAGCGCTACTAGATGTTTGGACTACTAGACGCGGTTACCAGATTTTTTATTCCCAACGCAAAGCAGCCACAAGCCAGAGAGCCACACTTAGAATACTGTGTACAGTTCTGGTCACCACACCTAAAAAAAAGATCTTGCAGAGCTGGAAAAAGTAAAGAAAAGTATGACTAAAATGACCAAGGGGCTGGAGCATCTTCCCTGTGACGGAAGGTTACAATTGGGACTGTTTAGTTTGGGAAAAAAGGAGGTTAAGGGGAGACATGATAGAAGTGTACAAAATTATGCACGATGTGGAGAAAGTGGGGAGACATTTTTCTCCCTCTCTCATAATACTAGAACCCAGTGGGGTCACCCCATGAAGCTGATTGGGGGAAGATTTGGGACAGATCAAAGGAAGGACTTCTTCACACAGCGCAGAGTTAAACTGGAAGATGTGGTGATGGCCACTAATTTGGATAGCTTCAAAAGAGGGTTGGATAAATTCCTGGAAAAGACTACCCATGGCTACTAGTCCTGATGGCTATGTGCCACCTCCAGTTTCAGAGGCAGTAAGTCAGTTGCTGGGGAACATACGTGGGAGGGTGCTGTTGAACCCATGTCCTGCTTGTGAATTCCTGGTCAACATCTGGTTGGCCACTGTGTGAACAGACTGCTGGACCAGATGGATCCTTGGTCTGATCTGCCATGGCTCTTTTGATGTTCTTATGAGTAAGACACAACAGCCAGAAAGGGGAAGGATGGAAATGGTCTTTGGAGAACAAAATGCTTTGGATGCAGGTAAAGGAAAATATTGAATTTTTCAAAGCCTTTTGCAACGTAAAGGAAATGCCAAATTTCTCAAAGCTATTTGCAGCATTTAATGGCTTCTTTCAATATAAGCTTGAGGCAGAACATTCCAGCTGCTGATGCAGCCATGCAAGTGTTTTATTAGGTTGGAATCAGCAGCTGAGATTTCTGCAGGAGGAGGCCGGAGCCTATAACACACAATATTTGAAAAGAAGAAACCCAACACTGGCTCCATTTTGCACTTTGGCTAAGGCTAGAAATAGCACCAACTAAGAAACAGGTTCATAACAACACACAATTGAACTGCATCAACAACAGAGCTCCCTCACTTGGCCAGAGTGGTCAAAGCGGACCCCCCCCCCTTCCCAAATCCCAGACACTATCTGGAAGAATGGCCATATATTAATCCACTGTGGTCACAGGATAACTCAACGGGACATCAGTATCCGATTCTACCTAGGAAGAATTCTGCCCACATCCCCAAATTCGCATGCAGCTCGGCCTTCTGGGCCAGGACTGATAAAGTCTTCTCTATGGAGCAGAGGCTGGTCGCTCCGATGTCAGTGGGGCGGTGCATCTGCTCCGGGTTTTGGTCACAACCAGTCAAGATGCTTCACAGCTTAGATAGATCCTTTAGAATTCTAACTGGTTCTAACTGAAACCCAGAGCGGATTCACCACCCCACTGATATCAGAGCTGCCAGCCCCCCCCCCCCTGATCTCGGGCAGCTCCCTATGTTTCACAGCAGCGCAGCTGCATTGCCTGCAGAAGGCCAACGGATTCCATTTCCAAGTAGAGCTGAGAAAGGGCCCTTCCTGAAGCCCTGGAGAGCTGCCAGCCCGTGCAGAACCTGTGGCCCACTAGGCATCGGCGGGGAGGACTCCAATTCCCATCAGCCGCAGCCAGAACGGTCCATGTTAGGGAGGATGAGCGTTTCATCCAACAAATTTGGACAGACACAAGTTGAGTGACTAGCAGTGGCTGGTAGAGTGACTAGCAGTGGCTTTCCAGGGTTTTGGTCTCTTGACCCAAAGGAAGGGGGGGGGAGGGAGAACAAGGATCAGGAAGGGAGGGGTTTTTACTTCCTTCTACTCAGCCTTCCTAGTGAGAGGCATACCCCAACTAGTTTAGGTTTGGCTGCTTTCAGGGAATATGAATGCTCTCCCACAACAACGCACTACGGAAACAGAGACCCCCGTGCCTACAGAGAGCGTGCATGCGCCCAGACAAGGAGGCCATTCTAACTGCCTATGCCTCCTTCTCTATGGTCTACCTTAATGCTGCGAAAAGAGCTCCTTTCCTAGTGTGCTGCATGCCTGCAGCACAGAGCTACCTGCTCCACCTTCCTGATCTGCAAACATCTGCAAAAGTCCCCTGAATTTTTATTTGCAGAGTTGCTCCAGTGAGGCATAAGGCACTTTTTGGACTGACCAAATGCACTGTAAGTGACACCTCTGCAAAATGAGCATAGACGGGCTGGGACTCTGCACTCAGCAGAACTGACTTCTGACTACTTCTGACTCGGGAAGGGGGGAGTTGCATTTTTAATACCCTCCTCTATGAAGAACTCTGCACAGAAAGGAAACCAGCAGAGGAGCCAAAGGACTTTGCTGGATCTTCTCTCCCTGATGTGCTAGCTTTCTACTTACGGGGAGAGGTTTGTTGTGAAGGACAGCATTTAAACGCGGCACCTGCAGAATTCCTCTTTCTTTCTTTTGATACCGCCCATTAGCTGAGGTGATCTTGGCTGCCCCCAAAACCAAACTTAAAACCACAAAATACAGTCACATGAAGAACCACAGCTTAAAAACAGAACAAAAACAAAGTCAAAACCAAGAAAGCAAACCAGCTGAGGTGCAGGGCTGTGAAAATGCGCCGACGCCGTTTCCCAGGACTTAAAAAAAGCCTGGGGGAAGAAAAAGGCCTTCACCTAGCACCGAACAGGCCACAAAATCGGTGCTCCCTGATTGGGAGGCCACCACGGAAAATGCACTCTCCGGAGTAGTCACCTGCTTCATGTCGTTTGACGGGGGCACCGGGGAGGAGGGCCTCTGAAGATTATTGTAGGGCCCGGGCGGTAGCATAAAACAGTACAACCCCTTCTCTCCTTGCCACCCCACTTCAGCTGCATATAGGGAAGGGAGACACCCATGGCTTATTCCACTTCCCAGAGTGGGTGGGGAAACTGGAACCACGGCCCCGTCTGCTCACACGCATCCCCATGAGCTGCAGACATTTTCCGAGAGCTCCAGCAGCGTCATCTTGCCCCGTTTCCCATTGACGAGCAGCTGCGACGGCTTGTGCTGCAGCATCCCAGCATCCCGGAAGGATGCCTTCTGGAAGATGATGACGTCGCCATCTCCCACGGCCAAGCCGTGCACTTGGCACAGCTCGGAGGCCTCCTCAAGAGTGTCCGTGGCCAGCAGCTGGGCCAGCTGAGCCAAGGGGTACCGGCAATTCCTGGCGCTGAAGCCATGGCTGAAGGTGAGCAGGGCCAGGTAGCGTGCTCTCCCCAGGTGCTGATGCATGGCACAGCTTTGGAGGTAGGGCAGCGCCCGGGCCAGGCGGAAGAAGCGGGCGAAATTTCGCTCCAAGAAGGCCCAGTTGATGGCCAGGGCCATGCACAGTTCAGGGGACGCTCGGATGTCATCCGGGAGTTGGAGGATCTGCCAGAGAGCTTCCGGTGAACCTGTTTGAGGGCAGGAAAGGAGAAAGAAGCACACAGTCACAATGGCTGCCATCACACATAACCCTAAGCCATGGTTTACTTTAACCATGGTTTGTTGCTTTGGCCCTGGATTGTCCTGCCAACGAGCAAACAACTTGCAGCCAATTCCCCGTTTCTGGTTTGTTTCCCTCTGGCCCATTTAGACAGACATCTGAGCAATTTAGTTTTCAGGCTGCTTTCGCTGGGTACCTCTGTTTTAGGGTGGTCAGCAGCACAAACAAGCCACGGTTCTGGGTTCAAATATCACAACAAACCATGGGAACGATTTGCAGTTTATAGCTGGCTAACAAACCAGTTTGTTTGCAGGGATGGGTTCAGACACAAGCTGGATATCAACAAATCACATCATGGTTTACTGTTATGTGCAAACCAGGCCAATGATTCCATCTTACAGTCCCCACAGCTAGCCAACTGGGCTCTAATCACAATGAGTACTTTAAGACTTACCCATACCCACACTGTACTGAGCGCTGTGATGAAAGCAATAACATAGATTTATCAGAACATTTGAATCAGTTTTTAAACAAAAATAGCCTAAATTTATTGGGATCTGCTTTAGATGTCTGTTTGATTTATACGTAGTAACCAAAACTTCCAAAACCATTCCAGGTTAAATGTTATGAGCAGCACCAATATCCATAGATGTTTTTCCAGTAACCAAATATAACTGGGTGAAATATTTTATTTAGGAGGAGAGTGGTAATAATAACAACAACCACACAACAAGTCAATACAGTGCACTTAAGCTACAACACTATACACTTAGCTGAGAGTACATCCCACTGAAGTTTAGGATTGGGGGAGATACAGCTATAGTTTTATTTTCACTTCTAGTCAACCAAGTAAATCCATGACTTGATTTTTGGTTTGGATTATCTATACTTTTTGTTTTAAATTTATCCCCACCTCTCTTGTTTATAAATAAGTAGGGCCTAGTTTGCGTGAGACAACATACACATTTAGGGTGAAATCCTAAGCATGTATAGACAGAAAAATGTCCTGGAACTCCAAGCGCATACACACACACACGGCAGGTCATCTAGGGTGACCAGATAAAATCCAGGTCAGGGCTTCATGTAACTTTAACAGTTGTAGAGAAAAGGGAATTTCAGCCAGTGTCATTTGTATGCAATTAGTTCGTGGTGAAATTCGCTCTTCATCACAACAGTTAAAGTTGCAGGGGCCCTGCCTTCTTTTGTATATGTCACTCTAGTATAGTGCATGCACCTTTAACTGTTGTGATGAAGAGGGAATTTCACCAGGAACTAATTGCATACAAATGACTCTGGCTGAAATTCCCTTTTCTCTACAACTGTTAAAGTTACATGAGCCCTGACCTGGATTTTATCTGGTCAGCCTAATCTAGACTGAGGCAAAGTGCTTGGCCCAGCTTCATGGCTAAGCAGCAATTTGAACCCGGGTCTCCCCAACACTTTAACCCAGCCTTCCCTGATCTGGTGCCCTCCAAATGTCATGAACTTCAACTCCCATCATCCCCAGGCAGCACAGCCAATGGTCAGGAATGCTGGGAGATGTCATCCAAATATACCAGGAGGGCATCTAGTCAGGTAAGGCTGCACTCACCGCTACCCGGGGGGGGGGGGGGGGGGGGGGAGAAGGAGATCCCAGGCAATTTTGGACATAAATTCCCAGCATTCGCCAACCCGGGTGCTGTTCAGGGGTGTTAGACTACAACTCCCAGCACCCCCAGCACATGGCCTTCCAGAGACGTTGGACTACAACTCCCATCATTCCTCAACGTGGGTCATTCCTAGTGTCTTGGACTACAACTCCCAGCATCCCCAGCACATGGCCTTCCAGGGACGTTGGGCTACAATTCCCACCGTCCCTCAACACGGGGCATTCCTGGCGCCTCGGACTACAGTTCCCATCATCCCCCAGCACGGGGCCCCTCCCAGGGGGCTTTGAGCTACAACTCCCCCCCCCCGGGGGGCAGGGCTGGCTGGGGATGCTGGGATGTGTAGTCCAGCTCCTCGCCCCCGCCCGGAGGCCTGGTTCTTCCCCGGGGTGGAGCCCGCGCCCGCCGGCTCACCCAGGTTGTAGAGCAGGAAGAGCGCCTGGAAGCGGGGCTGCGCGTCGTCGGCGCCGTCGCCGGGGCGGTAGGCGCGGCGCAAGGCGGCGAAGGTCTCCTGCACCTGGGCGCGATGCAGGTGCGCGTCGAAGCGGGCGGGCGGCTGGGCGGCCAGGCGGCCCCCGGCGTGCAGCAGGTAGACGAGCGAGCGCTCCAGCAGCGCGGCGCCCGGCCGGCCGGCCACGCGCTGCAGCGCCAGATCGAGGCGCAGGGCGCGCAGCCGGTCCGCCACGAAGGCGCACCGCTCGGCCGCCCCCTCGCCGCCCTCCTCCTCCTCCTCCTCTCGCTGCTCGGCGCCCAGCAGGTGCCGCACGGTGGCCAGCAGCACGGGCGGCGGGCGCAGCTGCTCGGGTCGCGGCGGGGGCTTGCCGGCGGCCGGCCGCGAGTACTCCTTGACGGCCCGCGACGGCGACGGGCGGCGCTCCGGAGGGGGGCCCCGCTCCAGGCGGTGCAGGCGGCCCTGGCGGCGCCGGCGGGCGAACTCCTCGGCCGGGCACATCCCCGGACACGTACCCCGCAGCGAAGGCGGCTCCTTCCCCGGGCCCGGTTCGGCGCTCCCCATGCTGCGGACGGCACCGGCACGGCCAGTCGCGCGTGGAGCGCCGCTCCGGGCCGCTGGAAGAGCAGCCTGGCGCCTCCCTCCCGCTCGGGGGGACCACAACTCCCGGCATCCCCCAGCTGGCTGGGGGATGCCGGGAGCTGTAGTCCCCTCCCCCCCCCCCCCCAGCAGGAGGGCGCCCAACAGCTTCCGAAAGATTTTGCCTTTAGCGCTCGAACCGTACAAAGATGCCTAGCCTAACACCACAACCTCCGGACAGCTTTGCTCTGCTGGCAAAGCTTGTAGTCCCACACCGCTGGAAGTCCCTCATGTCGACGCTACGACTCACAGGACCTCCCTGCTCCTCTCTATTCTGTTGACTCGGGGATACTGGGATTTGTAGTCCCACACAGCAGGAAGGCGCCCGCTCGTTTCCAAAGAATTTTGCTTTTGGCGCTGGACCGCACAATGTTTTGGACTAGCTGCGTCCAGCCATCTCCACTCTGCTGGCTGGGGGATGATGGCATTTGCAGTCCCACAAACCTTGAGGCCGCCGACCAGTGTCTGAAAATTTCCCCCTTCCTTTTCTCCGGAGCTGCCCATGGAGCTCAATGGGGAAAACGCAGCAGCGCTTTGGGAACTAATCCTCTGTCCCACCCTTACCTGGGTGTCAGTCCCTATTGAGTTCCCTGAACTTACTCTGAGTAGGCGCTGCCCAGGATTGAGCCCTTGCTCTCTTTCTCCCTACCGCCTCCTTTTGTGTGTGTGTGGTTTTTAAATTTTTAGCAATAAAATGTTTGAACTGCATCGTCGATAAAATGTTAAGAGGGATGCCAGGAAGTGAAGCAGGAGGTTTCTGTGTGCAACTGAACGCTGGATTGGGGCTGCCCGCTGTCCCCAAGCTGGTTAGATTGCAACTTCCATCATCCCCGGCCGGTGTGACCAGTGGGGGCTAGGGAGGAAGAGAGGTTTAGCCCAGCGCACTGAGAGCATCAGATGGGCCTTTGCTGCAACCTGAATGATAAATCATTATTTTGGCTGAGGTTCATGGCTTATGACCATCCTGCAATGTAGACCACGGTTAATATTGCAGGATAGAGGTAGGGGCTGTGGTTGGTTTGGATTTTCAGCCGCCAGCTTCCCAATACAAAACCCCCCTCAAGTTGCATCAAAAGGCAGTTTCTTGAATTACCCCCTTTCCAGCCCAAACCCAGCATTCAGCTTCCAGAAGCCTACTGAATTGAATATAAATATTTTTTAAATACTGCTTTTAAATATCTAAAAAATTCTAAAGTTACTTGTCCCCTGAGTTTAGTAAGAACAGGATCTCCTTTCTTGTCTCTTTGCTGGATTTCTTCATGGAGTGCTTATGGGCAGCTCTCACTTCCGCTCCAAATGAGAAATGTTATTTTGAAACCGGAAACTGATCCCCACGTCTCCGTCTACCAGCTTGTAAGTCTGTGCTGCAGCCACCATATCCAGCGAGTCTTTTCCTGAAAAGGGGCGGGTCTTAGCGATGACTGGCAGCAAAAGGGAAGGGGGAGCAGTCTGACTCGTTCTCTGTCTTGACTTCAGGTTCCTGTCCAGTTGGTATAAGCTTCCAAGCATGGGACAAGAGCAATAGGTATATCTATATCTATATATATGTAGTGTAAACCTATACATGCCTACTCAGAAGGAAGCTCCATTCAGTTCAATGGGGCTTACTCCCAAGTAAGTATGTGTAGAATTGCAGCTGAAATCACTCCCAATTCCAAGCCTACGCCCTCCTTGCCTGGCAAATAAGCCCCATTAAGCTAAATGGGGCTTACTAATGAGTAGGCATAGGTTTACGCTTTCAGAAGTTCAAATACAAGCAGGTAGGATTAAAGCCTTTTTTTCTATCTTTAAAAAAAACAAAACCCAAATTCCATCAGCCATCGGGGGAGCATTAGTGGAGGGATTTTAACGTAAGTCAGTCATCACCAACGTTGGTGTGTGCAGCTTATTTCATTAGGGTGTGCACAGGAGAGATATATTTTTAAGGCAAACGTCTATTTAATAGTCATGTGGTGCATTATTTTTATTCATTCATTTTATTAAACACTGTAGATACTGAGGCCCTACTCCTGACTTGCCTGACCTCTGGAAGACTGTTGCAGGTGAGGGGGTGGGGAATGAGGAGACGCTTCTCAAGCCCAGCATTGTTGGGGCTTACAAAATGATATTAGCCGTGGGGGGTGGGGGGGAGGCTCCTTCCAGCCTCTCTGAATTGCTGCTCCCAGCAGAGAGGCTCCCAGAGGAACAATTCCTTTTCCTGCTGCCGGGAAGCTGGAGGACGATTCCCACTGCTTCTGGATCCCTACTCAATGGCTCCCTCAAGTTGGTGCTTATTGCTTGAGACATTAGAGTGTGCCTGGGCACACCCGGCATATCCCTTGCGCACACCTATGATCGCCAAGAAATGATTCAAGGCACCAAAGCCATCAAATAATCCAGATTAATACAACATGCCATGGGCATGAAACAAGAACTGGAAAGATATGCAGGGCCAATAACTGCATGATCTTATCCGCACACCAAGTCACATATAACATGCATTTCAAGAGGGTAGCTGTGTAAATTGCTAGCAAAAACTACAAAGGGGTTTGTGGCTTCAGGGGCGTAAACTATGGGTGGTAGTGATGTGACTCAAGCCTTCCCCCCCCCCCCCCCCCCAGGATTTCCAAGCAGGGCGTAATGCCCAAACAGGTAGCATCAATAAGCTCACAGGCATTTTAACAGCTCAAATTGAGGTTTTGATTGACATTGTGTCCAGGCTTAACAGTTTAAAATGTTTTAAATGTCAGCTGTTTTATGTTTATGGTTTTATATTTTGTATATTGTCTTTTTAGTGCTCAATCTTTTAATTTTTGTAAACCGCCCAGAGAGCTTCGGCTATGGGGCGGTATATAAATGTAATAAATAATAATAATAATATCCTGAATGTATTTCTTCTCCTTGATGCTTTGTCTGGTTATCTACCCTTCCGTGCTACCTCTGGTGAGCTATATTAAATTTGTTTTAATTCATAAAAAGAGCTTGTTGCTTTTTATCTTGGGCTTCAACCTGGATGCTATATTGTATAGGACTATGGAAGGTGCGGTTGTGTGTAAACTATCATAATATTATGATTAAAATGTAATGTTTTTGTTGAGTACTGGTTATTTTAATATGTGGCTTTAAACACTCTAGGATCCATTGATGAAGGATGGTTTCCAGAAATAGAAATATATATGCAAATGTAAACAAGCCTAGCCCCCTTTCCTAGGTTTAGCCCCATCCACCCTCTGAAAATTGAGAAGTCTACGCCCCGTGTGTCTTCTTAAAGACTAACAAAGGTGGACTATAGTCCAATTTATCAGATGCATGAAGTGCTATTGATACTAAGCAGAACAGCTAGGAATTTACTCCTCCCCTGCTTTTCCCTATGAGATAGCAAAGACAGCCCAGAGCAAAGGGGGTCAAGAGAATTTGTATATGTGGTAGAAGTGCATTCCTTAGTGGAGTTTGAGCCTCATGTAAAGAGACAAAAAAACTGACTTTTATCCAATCAGCAGTTGCTTATTCTATGATATATGTGCATACTTGCTTAAATCAGTAAGCTAGTCTGTGAGAAGCACTGACCAGTAATATTCATGTTTTGTTAACATGTGATGATGCTAGCCAATGAAATAGCTCAAAAATAACAAGTACTGCCTTCCTTTGTTCAAGAAGAGAATCCAGAGAGACAGTTGGTGCATTCTATGGCTGCAGACATGAGAATGACTTGATTAAACTTTTTCCTCCCACCCTGTGTGTTTAATTGGGCAAGAGCGCACCGGGCCGAACTTTAATTACTCTCTTTTTGGGAGTCAACACTATGGAGCATTACAGGGTTTTTTAATACATTATGATGGATGGATGGCTCCATCTATGGATGGGAAAGAGTTGAAAACAGTAAAGTCAGGAAGAAATTCAATGCAGAAAGGAATGGTGGTAATCACATTAATAACAGCCAGTTACACCGCAGATGATGCTAGTAACAAACATTCTGGTATTAGATAAGCCCATTAACAAATGTAGGGTGATACAAATCCCTTATCCTGATTCAGGCCTCTGGCAATCAAATTCATCAACAGGTTTATAATCCGAACTCCACACCCTTTTCGCTCTGATCTCCCTTTGAAGTCCCTTTGCTCCACAATGGTTGCTTTAAGGTCCATATTACAGCGTGATAGGGGATAAGTGTGCAATCTTACGCATGTTTGGACAGAAAGAAAAGTCTTACAACTCCCAGCATTCCCCAGCCAGCTCTGAGGCATGTTGGAAGTTGTAGGACTTCTTTCTACCTAAAGATGCATAGGATTGTGCCTTGAATTTATTATTCTTTACAACATGACTTTTTGTTGATACAACATGCATGTATTAGCATTGGCAGAAAGGGGCAATTTTTCTAGCAAAGCTAGGGGGAAATCCCATTTCACAGAAAATTTAGCAAAATTTAATTTTCTAAAAGATTTCTATTGTTTTCTGTCAACTAAGCCTGTAAGCCTATATGTATTTAAACAGTTAAAAAAAGGGTCCTACAATGCCCAGCATGCATGATGGGAGTTGTAGGACTTTTTTTGTATCTAAACATGCGTAGGATTGTGCCTTACAGCAGTCTGTCCTGAATTTCACCCCTAGGAATTAGAGTAGACCCATTGAAACGAACGGGACTTCAATGAGTCGTGACTGATTTCAATCCCATTCATTTCAAGGGGTCTCCTCCAAATAGGATTTATGTTGGATCTTGCCATCAGAGCACACAGAGCGTGGTTCTTTCAAAGCTCTGTAACTTCTTTAATTGTTTCCTTCGATTCTTACGAGGTAATAAGGGGGAAAAACCCACTCTGGCCCCGCATATGGCGGATTTCAAAGAAGGTCGCTCGGAAGCGCGAGTTATGCGCACGCCTCTTTCTCTCGTTGGCTGAAAGAGCCTCCGGCCTTTCTGATTGGTGCAGGCGGAGCCGATGAAACCCGGCAGGGGGCGGGAGGAAGAGAGCGGGCGAGTTCGTGTGCACAGGCGATGGGGCTGCTCAGCATCCTGAAGAAGATGCGGCAGAAGGAGCGCGAACTGCGGCTGCTCATGCTGTATCCTTCCGCGGGGAAAAGGAGGGCGCGGAGAGAGAGGGGGGGCGGCTTGGGGGTTTGGGCGAGGGGAGCAGCGGCTTGGTTGGGCTGGGCTTCACGCATGACTCTGCATTCCCAAGAAAACAGGGCCTGACTTGGTCCTGTAACGTCGCGGGGGGGGGGGGGGTGTCAATAACCCCAAAAGGTAAAGAGCACCCCTGTGCATGTGCAAAGTGCCCTTGCCCCCACGGCAGCTGGTCACATTGAGCGCGCGCCCCTGGGTTTTCAGAACAGGCTGGCAATTTCAAAGCCGACTTCCAGGTGTGCCAATTCTTACTATTTTTCCTTCTCTCTGTGGTCTCTTCTTCCTCTGCTGCTGTTGTCCCTCTTAACTGCTTCTCCTGCCAGGGGCTTGGACAACGCAGGCAAAACCACAATCCTGAAGAAGTTCAACGGGGACGAGATTGACACCATTTCGCCCACCCTGGGTTTCAACATCAAGACGCTGGAGCATCGCGGGTGAGAGGCTTAAATCCGACCCATCATTAGAGATGTGAAGGCCTGGAAAAAAACCGGAAAAATTTGGGGAATTTTTTTTCCCCTTTCCCCCCCCAAAATTTCTGTTTTTCCTTTTTTGGGGGGAAAATTGAAATTTTCGGGGGAAAAGGAAAAAAACAGCTTTTTTCTGAATTTTCCCATTTGTTTCCGGGCCTTCACATCTCTACCCATCATCTCACGCTTTCATGGCAGGACGAAGGGGCAAGTGGAGGCTTCCTTTGCCCTTCACCTCCTAGCCTTCGGCCTGGCCCAGGCACCCACGCGGCCCTTTCCCTCCTCACTCAGCACCGCGTCTCCTCTTTCCCCCAGGTTCAAGCTGAACATCTGGGATGTGGGAGGGCAGAAGTCTCTCCGTTCCTACTGGCGCAACTACTTCGAGAGCACCGATGGCCTCATCTGGGTGGTCGACAGCGCCGACCACCAGCGGCTGGAAGACTGCAAGCGGGAGCTGCAGAGTCTCCTGGTGGAGGAGGTAGGAGCCCCGCCGGGGGCAGGAGAGGGGAGCAAGGGGCCTCCGTCCCCACAGGAGTTCCACGGGAAAGGCAGCAGCAGGCTGGCGACCTTTGCTTTGCGGGCAGAAGGTCCCTGGCACCTCCCAGTAAAGCAGGAAGAACTCCTGCCTGAAACTCCCGCCTGTGTTAAGAACATCAGCATGTTCTGCACTGGAAGGTGGCATGAGGGAGTGCATCCAGAGCCCCAGTGATGTGCCAGGTAACCCTAAGCACATGTGCTCAGATGCAAGCCCCTTTGAGCTCAATGGGATTTACTCCTAAGTAACCACGTTGCGGGTTACGAACACAACAAGAGCCCTGCTGGATCAGACCGAGAGTCTATCAACTCCAGCACTCTGTTCACACAGCGTCCGACCAGCTGTTGACCAGGGATCCACAAAAAAAAGGACACAGTGCAACAGCACCCTCCCACCCATGTTCCCCAGTAACTGGTGCATATGGGCATACTGCTAACGATACCGGAGGCAGCACATAGCCATCAGGACCAGTAGCCACTTATAGCCTTCTCCTGGGATTTATTGAGCTTCTTATAAAGCCATCCAAATTGGTGGCAATCACTACATCTTGTGATGATATTATTATTATTATTATTATTATTATTATTATTATTATTATCATTTCTATACCTCCCCTAGCCAAAGCTCTCTGGACGGTTTACAAAAGATTAAAAATGTGAAAAACAATATTCAAAATTTAAAAACATTAAAAAACACACAACAGACAATAGACACAGAGATAGCATGCAGTTGTAGTTGAAGTGTAGCGATGTGGTGATGGTCACCAATTTGGATTGCTTTAAAAGGGAGCTGGATAAATTTCTGGAGGAGAAGGCTAGCCATGGCTACTAGCCTGATGGTTATGTGCTACCTCCAGTAGCAAACCTCTTCAAGCTCCCTGTCGGGAATTTTGATGAGAATTGCTGGGGGGGGGGGGGGGAGTGAACCTCACCCCCCCCCACACACACACAAACACCAAACCTGCTGAAGTTCACAATTCATAGAATAATAGAGTTGGAAGGGGCCTGTAAGGCCATCGAGTCCAACCCCCTGCTCAAAGCAGGAATCCACCTTAAAGCATCCCTAACAGATGGGTGTCCAGCTGCCCCTTGAAGGCTTCCAGTGTGGGACAGCCCACAACCTCCCTAGGTCACTGGTTCCACTGTCATATCGCTCTAACAGCCCGGACGTTTTTCCTGATGCCCGGCCAGAATCTGGCTTCCTGTAACTTGAGCCCATTATTCTACGTCCTGCACTCTGGGTTGATCGAGAAGAGATCTTGGCCCTCCTCAGTGTGACAGCCTTTCAAGTCTTTGAAGAGTGCTATCATGTCTCCCCTCAATCTTCTCTTCTCCAGGCTAAACATGCCCAGTTTTTTCAATCTCTCTTCATAGGGCTTTGTTTCCAGACCCCTGATCATCCTCGTTGCCCTCCTCTGAACACCCCCCAGCTTGTCTGCATCCTTCTTGAAGTAGGGTGTCCAGAACTGGATGCAATGCTCAAGATGGGGCCTAACTAGTGCTAAACAGAGGGGAACCAATACCTTGCAAGATTTGGAAGCTATACTTCTATGAATGCAGCCCAAAATAGCATTTGCTTTGTTTGCAGCCACATCACACTGTTGGCTCATATTCAGCTTGTGATCTACAACAATTTCCTCGCTGATCTTTGTTGGTTTAACTGGGAAGGGGGCAAAGTTCAAACCTCTCTCTGTCCCCAGCAGTTCCTAATGGGTATTGCTGGAGAGGTGGGGCGAGATTAGAGCCTCTGTCCCCTCCCTCCGCAATCCGGAACAAGATTGCTGGACCAAGGGGTCTCTCTTGGTTTTGGGGCGCTTCCCGGATGACGCGATTCACAGGTTGCTTATCTCCCAACAGCGCTTGGCCGGAGCCACTTTGCTCATCTTCGCCAACAAGCAGGACCTGCCAGGTGCCCTGAGCTCCAGCGCCATCCAGGAGGTAAGGACCACGAGTGGAATTGGGGAAGTTGAGGGGTTTGTCCAGCGCTCATGGCTTTGGTGCCTGGGAAGCTGAAGGGCAGAAAGGTGGTTTGAAGTCGGAGAAGTTGGCCACCCTGCCTTGTGGGTCCTGGCCCCGGTCCTGCAACCTGGAGCCACATTAGCTGGTTGAGGATGCAGTGGTGACCCTCACTTTCTCTACGAGTGGGCAGCCTTTAGCCTTCCCTGGCTCTGCAGGGTGCTCAAACGCGGCTGCGGGATTCACAGAATACAGGGTACATTCATGGGTGTGCCGCGTCTTCTGCAATACGTTGTTCCCAAAGCGGTTCACAGAACAGATCCAAGCCGTGTCGTGGTAATATGCCGTTAGCGCTGTTGCAATTGGTTAAAAACATTTAAACTTTCCAATAAGCGTGAGAATGCGCCAGTAGGCCAGTTGACAACCTCCAGTAGCGAGAAGGACATAGGATCATGTTAAATGATTCACTAAGTAGTTGGTGGTAAGAGACAATGGCGTGCCTCTTCCACATCACACTGGCAGGAAGAAAAAGAATGAGGGGAAAAAACACCACCGGGGACTTCAAGCAGCAGAGAGAGAGATCCTTCTCTCACTAAGATCCCGTGTCTTGTGGGTTAACATTTGAACGCAGTGCACGTTTCCCACAGGGTGGGTTACCGCGTCGTCTGAATGCAGCACTTTTTCCGCAGGGTGGGTTGTCACGTTATCCAAAAAGTGTGCCTTTTCCACGGGGCTGCTGGTTAACCATGCAGTGTGGCTTTTTCACCACCCGGAACAACCCATCAACAAGCCATGAGTTCTCAAGGTGGCTTGTTTGAGAAAAATAAACCATGCTGCCTGGTTAACAAGACACCCTGCAGAAAACACGCTGCGTTCAGACAACATGATAAACCATGATGGGTTAGCGTGTTGTGTGAACCCAGCACAGAGGCCTGTTATGCATGATCAAAGGCGCCCACAGTGGTTTAAATTAGCCACCATGATTTGTGGGGGGCCTATTCCATCACCAATGCCCATTCGTAGGTTGGCGTGCTGTGCGAACCCAGCAAAGGTGGGTTGTTGTCGCAGTTAACAACCCACCCACAACCCTAAAACAGCCCATGGGTTCTGTCCGGTTTGTTAACTGCGATACCAACCCATCCTTGCTGGCTTCACGCGACACAACAACCTACGCACATGGGTTGAGTTACGGAATGGGTACCTGCAAATCACAGTGGCTGACTTAATCGTGCGAACCTGACCGGAGTCTCTCCCCTTCAGTGGTGTCGTGGAACGAGGGCGACGAGGGACGCAGGGCCATTTTCATTAGCATTGACGCTGTCGTCATCTGCTACCCCGCTCAGAGCAGCAGGGGGATTTACAGTCTAGCATTCCTTTATTTGTAAGATTCAGGGTTTGAGAGCAGTGGTGTCACGAAGGCAGGGCTTCCCAGAGACAAGGCCCCGACACTGCTATTAGCAGGGACCCTGGGGTCCCCTGCCACCCTCCTCGGACTTTTCTGTTCCCTCTGGGCTTACCTGGAATCCTCACAATAGCTGGGCAGAAATAAAATTCCCCAGCAACCATCCCCGTTGCCAGGCCAAGTATTTTGGGGCGATTCGGTCTCGAATGGGCAAGTAAGACCCCTTCACTGTAGCAAAGAGCTGTTCCTGGTGGAGACGAAATCCTCGAGATCTGGTCTCCTGCTAGAAATCAGGCCGGCCATTGGCATTTGGGGCCTGCTTGGAGGTGATGGTGGGCCTGCTTTCAAGCCCCGCCCCCATGGAGACCTGCCCCGCAGGAGGGTCACTCCAAGCCTTGCAGGAGGGTCACCCCACTCCCAACTTTCTGCCTCTGCAGGCTTTGGACCTGGACTGCATCCAGAGCCATCACTGGTGCATCCAAGGCTGCAGCGCTTACACCGGAGAGAACCTGCTGGCGGGCGTGGACTGGCTTCTGGACGACATCTCCAGCCGGATCTTCACGGCGGACTGAGCGGGCAGAGGGGAAGCGAGACCCCTCTCCCTCCTGCCCCCCAAGGCCCGGGTGCGGCTCGTAACTTGGACTCCTGGTTCCCCCAGGTGGCTTTGGACCCGTTCTTTGTCTCTGGATGGAGCGTGTCCCTCCTTTATGAATCCACGCCGCTTCTAGGACTCCACTGTTCCCGCTGAGGGTGGCCCTTGGGTCCCGGCTGCGCTACGGAGGACCTGGGAGTGGGGGACTGGGGTCTTCTCACCCCCAATTCTCTGTAGGGAGTTGGATGAAGAGCATACTATTAATAAAGCTGTCGCTGTGTTTCAAAGCTTTGGCTTATTTGTTGCTTTCTAGGCCCTGTTTTCTCCCTGGATTGGATCTCCGTGGCTACTGGAGGATGGTGCTGGTGTTGAACGCAGCAGCTGCTCAGTTTTTGCTACACTCCATCTTGGTTGGGGGTGGGGGAGGATTTGTGTTTTGGGTCGACCCAGGCTGAGATCTTTCAGCGGGGTCAAAGGCGAAAATGTGTGCGTTTAATTTTGCGGCATGTGGCTGGATTGCGTGATCGTAGCGCTAATGAATGGACAACTGCACACGACGCCTGTGAGCCCCTGTCAAAAATCTCAGAGACTGTTTTTATTCATTACATTTATCTTCACTTTTCCTCCAAGGAGCTCAGGGGAGCAGTGTCAGGTTCCTCCCCCCCCCCCCCCACCACCTCACCTTTCATGCTCTCAACAACCTTGGGAGATAGGTTAGGCAATATACTGGCCTTCTTGTCAAAATGAAGAAGTGAACCCAGGTCTCCCAATGCCTGTTCTAGCATTCTAACCACTACACCACACTACCTAGATACTAAAAATATATGTTTTGGCCATTGAGAATAGGTTGCGCTCCTACATACTAAGTTCTGAGCAAATGTGTGTCTGTTTGAACTGCCTGACATGAAAACTAGTAAAATGAAAAGCTAGTGGAACGGAACTTAGGTGCACTTAAACTAGTATTATTTATTTGTGGCATTTATATACCACTGAGTACAGTAAAATCTCTCAGCAGTTCATAATATTAAAACTGGGGGAATTTTAAGAATATAACAAGAGTTGTGTTGGATCAGACCAAGGTCCATCTAGACCATTGTATTATTATTATTTCATCTCTTTCTCGCTCATGGCTGTTTTTCTAGACGGACATGATGAGCTTTTCCAGTTCATGCTGTCTTTTACAGATTCAGGAATTTCCTGACAATTGAGCATGTTTGAAGTATGACTGCTTTCTGGACGTTGGTGTGGATGTATTCTGGTAGGCCCAGTTTCTGAAGGTTTTCTGTTTAGTTTTTTAATGTGATGCCAGTGACTAGTGGAATAATTGTGACCTTTTCCTGTTGCCATAGTTCTTTGACTTCCATGGCCAGTGGTGTATATTTGGCTCTCTTTTCCTCTTCCTGTTCAACAACATTTTTGTCATTCGGTATTGCTATGTCGATGAGGTATGTGTGTTTTTCTTTTTTTGTCTATGACCATTATGTCTGGTTGGTTGCAAGGTATTGTCTTGTCAGTATGAATTGTTCTATTATTATTATTATGCCCACATTGCCATGGGCGTTAATAGTCCTGCTCCTTCCCTGCTTTTTTGCCCCTCAGTCCCCTCACCACAGAGAGGCTCATGAATATTGCAAATGTGACTCATGCATAGTGAATATCCCCATCCGAAATTTGCATGCATTGCTGCTCTGCCCCCTCCCTCACACGCCTCGATTTGCTGCCTCCAACACTGGAGCTCTGATACTGGATAATCCGATACGCAACCAATAGGACTAGTAGCCCGATAGCTTTCTCCTCCATAAATTTATCTAGCTCCAACTTTATTTCCAAGGGGTGCTCCTGAGCCCTACTTGGGTCCCAGCGGCATTCCCAGGAAATAAGAATGGGACAGTATAAAAGTATCTCATGTGCCATTTTGAGCATGCTTTTTTCTTCTTCAAGTCAAGTCCCCGTTCCATACCGTTCTGTACTCTTCCAGCTTTTATACTGTCCCAATGAACATATCAAGTGGCTGCAGCCTAGTCCTTTGTTTTGAAGGGTGCTCAGCCACCTAGAAGATAAGCTGGAGGGAGGGGTGTCATAGTTAGTGTCTCGGGAGGCACCCAATCCAACAAGAAAACCTCATGGGATTGCTCACCACGGAGCGAAAATCCTGGGTGTACCAAAAAGAGGATGGTGGCTATAAAACCTTTGAGCAGGATCAGGACCATACTTCATAGACAGCCTCCCCTGTCTATTGCTCAATTCACAATTCCAGGATTCAGAACACAATAAACTATCTCTGCCAGCAATATCTATTAGGGGTGTGCACGCCCAAAATTATCGTATCGTTACTGGAAATTACTTTTTTAAAAATTTTTGGATCGGATTATATTGTAGGTAAATCATATTGTATTTCCGATCCGATATTTAATTTGCAGCCCCATTGTGCCCTATAGAGCTGAATTTTTTAGAAAAAATGCCTATAACTTCTGTATTTTCAAAGTTAGAGGCTTGAAACTTGGTCACAGTGCTTATGGGGTATGACTAAGTATGTGTATGAAATTTGAGATCGATCCCTCCAACCCTCGATTTTATATGAATTTATTAAAGATCGTTTAAGTTCTGACAGGTCAGAATGACAGCTCACCACGTGCGTTCATTCAAACCTGTCAAAAAGTTGCAGGATCTTTAAAAAAATCATATAAAACACAGGGGTGGAGGGATTAATCTGAAATTTGAGATCGATCCCTCCAACCCTCGATTTTATATGAATTTATTAAAGATTGTGCAACTTTATTGACAGCTGGTTGACAGGGCCTCCGTTCTATCATCTTGTTGTCTGCTTTTTTCCCCATAGGCTTGCATTGGGGGAAACGACTGCATAACTTTTTTATTTGAAATGATAATGACATGAAACTTGGGGAGCCAGGACTAGCAGGATCCAATCTGTAATGTCCAAAAAGTTTCATGTCCCCAAAAGCCCCACCCCCGCTGTAACTTCTTCATTTTTAAAGATAAAAACTTGAAACTTGTGGGACATTGAAGATGAGATCTGGCTGGTCATTTGTGAAAAAAAATCAGAGCAATTGCTCAAACCCTGGATTTTCTATGATTTTTTAAAAGATCATGTTTGTTCTGAAAGCTGAGGCCCAGCTCCCCAAGTTTCATGTCATTATCATTTCAAATAAAAAAGTTATGCAGGTGTTTCCCCCAATGCAAGCCTATGGGGGGGGGGGGGAAGCAGACAACAAGACGACAGCACAGAGGCCCGGCCAACCAGCTGTGTCAATAAAGTTGCACGACCTTTAATAAATTCATATAAAATCGAGGGTTGGAGGGATCAATCTCAAATTTCATAACATGTCTAGCACATGTTGCTACGCATATGTGCCAAATTTCAGATCAATCCCTCCACCCCTGTCTTTTATATGAATTTTTTAAAGATCCTGCAACTTTTTGACAGATCTTAATGAATTCACGTGGCGAGCTGTCATTCTGATCTGTAAGAACTTAAACGATCTTTAATTAATTCATATAAAATCGAGGGTTGGAGCGATAGATCTCAAATTTCATACACATACTTAGTCGTACCCCATAAGCACTGTGACCAAGTTTCAAGTCTCTAACTTTGAAAATACAGAAGTTATAGGTTTATTTACATGGTGGTCCGGTAATCCGAAAAAAAACTGATATAATTGGGCTGAACATTTTTGGATCGGATATTTATCAGAGGTTTTTCTATCGTATCGTTATCGTTAATCGGATGTCGCATAATGACCTTACGATACACATCCCTAATGTGTATGGGGAGAGAAACGAGCTGTTGTACAACAATGAATGAATGAAATTATTGCAGTTGCGCAACAATGAATGAACGATATCATGCTATAGTGAATTGGCAAAAGGGCCCTATAGCTAGAGTTGTAAAATTTCTGGAAATTTTGAAGCCATGAGGAAAAAAACATTTTTTCCCCAAGAAAAAACAGAATTTTCGGGAAAATGGGGGGAAAGGCAAGATTTGCACTTTTTACAGATTGAAAGTCACTTTGTTACTTTAGGAACATAAAATGTAATTATGTACAAGTTGGTTTGGCACAAAATTATCACATTTGGTATATTAAAAGTGCAGTGTATTCAAACAATTATTACAAATTGAATTTACTTTTTTAAATGTTTAGGTTTTTTTGTTAACAAACGGAGCTGCAAACTCCTGAACTGTAAGGAACCTTTTTGTTTTGCCAGTTTATGAGCAGCAGGCAAAAACTATTTTTAAAAAACCCAGAAGAAACCATCAACATTAATAACAAAGAAAATTATGTATGTCTCTGCTAGTCCTCCACAGTGTCAAGCAGACATAAAGCTCCCATTCTCATAAAAAGAACTGAGAAAAAAGGGGGACCAGGTCTCAAGGAATATGCATGAAAATGCCCAATGCAAAACAATCAGCGGCAGGTTAGGATCAACTTTGGAAGGCGAGTATGCCTTGCTTCACTCCCTACAGCACTTCCTTCCCATTTATTCCTCTCATTTTATGCACCCACTCACACCACAGGCACAGAGATGTGAGCTGGGTCCTTTAGAGAAGAGCCCTAACCCCACCCCAGAGTCATAGAATGGTGGAGCTGGAAGGGACCATAAGGATCATCTAGTCCAACCCTCTGCAATGCGCAGGAAAACCAGTTCAACCATCCTGGAGACCTGGCTGTCCAGCCTCAAAATAATAGTCTCCTTCGAACCGGAATCGAACTAGAGACCTAAGGATTCCTATAGTACAATTCCTCTACAGTCCTCCGCTTTACCAGCAGGGAGCATGTGCCCTGCAGGGAAGTTCTGGCTACACAGGATAAGGAGAATGGCGAGTCTTGCGAGAGTTCAGGCAAGTCTCTGCAGCCAGAAAGGAATGCGGTAGTGGCTGCTCCAGAGAGCCCCGTCAGCTGCTCTCTCACTGTGGCCCATGGGTGTAAGAATGGATGACTTCAGATAAGCCCACAGTGACTGGATAAATACATGTTCCAGTCATGAGTGGCTACCAGGAGCAGGGCCTTCTCTGCTGTGGCACCCCAGCTGTGGAATGAGCTCCCTAGAGAGGTTCACCTGGCACCTACATTACACTCTTTTCAACGCCAGGTGAAGATCTTTTTATTTTTAAAGTATTTTAACAGCTTATCATCTTAGTCTTTTAACTTTGCTCAATCTAGAGGGAGAGGCAGGTAAGAAATAAATAAAATTATTATTATTAATAATAATATTTTAAATCTGTATAAATTTCTTCATTGCTGCTTGGCTTTATCCTGGTCGTGCTTTTATATTGTACTTTTTATATTGTGTTTTTATACTGTTGTTTGTTTTATACTCTGACTTGTATTTGATGGTTTTAACTTTCGTGAACCGCCCAGAGAGCTCTGGCTATCGGGCGATACAGAAATGCAATAAATAAATTTAATCAATAAATGAGCTATTTAGTTAAAAAAAAAGTGATTGGCAGATGCAGTTCAGTGTAAGCAAGTTTAAAGTGATGCACGTTGGGACAACCCCCCCCTCCCCCCGAACTTCAATTATAACCTGATGGCGGTGATCAACCAAGAAAGAGATCTTGGGGTTATGGTGGACAGTTCAATGAAAATGTTGACCCAATCTGAAAAGGGCAAATTCCATCTTGGCCATAATTAGGAAAGAAATTGAAATTTTGCCCAAGCAGCTGGGGGAGACCCACAGACAAACACAGAGAGTGCCCGAGGGAAATTTGTCCTGAAAGAAAGATAGGAAGGGGAAATGGTGGAGAGCAGGAAAAAAGGGAAATGAACACATAAAAGGAAGTACCTCTTCACAGAGCACAGAGCTAAACTATGGAATTCACTGCCACAAGATGTGGTGGTGGCCACCAATTTGGATGGCTTTAAAAGGAGATTTGACAAATTCCTGAAGGCTATCCATGGCTACTAGCCCTGTTGGCTAAGTGCAACCTCCAGTATCAGAGACAGTGAGCCTGTGTGCATCAGTTACTGGGGAACATGGGTGGGAGGGTGCTGTTGTACCAGCGTCCTGCTTGTGGGTCCCTGGTCGACAGCTGGTTGGCCCCTGTATGAACAGAGTGCTGGACTAGATGGATTCTCAGTCTCATCCAGCATGGCACTTGTTATATTCTTAACATGAGAATCAATACAGGAAAACAGGCAGCATAAGGAAGGAAAATAAGAAAAAGTGGAAATCAAGACAGAAGATGAGAGCAAGTGAGAAATGAAAAGAGAGGAAGAAAATCAAAGCTACGTTGAAAATAATAGGGATGCTCCTCCTTCCTGCCCCAATTTTATTAATTATTTTTGTTTTATTTTATAATTCATTCATCAATTACATTTTTATACCACCCAATAGCAGGAGCCCTCCAGGCACTTCACAACAATTTAAACCATAAAATGATAAAACACAATATGACAGTTTAAAAGAGCTAGTGTGGTGTAGTGGTTAGAGTATTGGACTGGAGTCAGGAGATCCAGGTTCTAGTCCCCACTCCTCCATGAAGCTCACTGGGTGACTTTGGGCCATCACTGACTCTCAGCCCAACTTACCTTACAGGGTTGGTGTTGTGAGGATAAAATGGAGAGGATTATGTACGCCCCCTTGGGTTCCTTGGAGAAAAAAGGGCAAGATACAAATGGAATAAAATAAATAAAAATGCAACATAAAAACAACCAACAGAATTTTTGCACTAGCTGCAGTGCAAAAATTATATTGTTTGCCTAGGATTATGAATACTGCAAGGGAACTATCTTTTTTTCTCTCATCCCTTTCTTTTCTTCTTTTTAAAAGCAAGAATCTGGATTCTTATTAAATCCCAAATGCCCAATGCAAAACAATAGTCTGGACCTCTGTTAATGTGCTGGATTTTGCATTGTCAGTTGCTTTTTATATTATTATTCTTATTCTTATTCTTATTCTTATTCTTATTCTTATTCTTATTCTTATTCTTATTATTATTGGAAATGTTTTAATCTCACAGCTGGTTTAACTACATTTTTTAAAACTTTTGTCTATTTCTATTTATAGGTTTGAATTGCATATGTTTCGATTTTGTAAAGCCGCGTGGAGTCCCAGTATGGGGGAAAAGGCAGGATACACAAAATAAATATTAAGAATAAGAAGCTTGCAGGTTGGAATAAACTTGGAAAGGAGAGGATCCCTAACGTCGCTCCGCCCGGGTTGCACTTTGCAGACGCTCCCTCCGCCCCGCGCTAGGCAAGGGAGCGGCCGCCCGCTGCCGCGCATGCGTCTTGGAGGGGACAAGGACCCTCCTGGCTCTCGCCGCCTGGCCGCCGCTCGTCCTGGATTTAAAGGGGCCGCGACGCCGAAAGGGGGCGGTGGGATGTCTCGCCGGGCCAAGGAAGACTACCAGCGGCATTACGCGGTCACCGACCCTCGCAGCCACCCCAAGGGCTACACCGAGTACAAAGTCACCGCCAAGGTGAGGAGGGGGCTGCAGGGGACCCCCCAGGTGGGAGGGACCTGGACCCCCTCTCCCCCCAAGCCCCTCCACCTGCGGGGGCTAAAACGTGAACCAAGGCGCGGCCCTGGTGGAACCTGGTTCTTGGAGCGAAGGGATCGAGCCTCTGGGCATGTGCAGAGTTCCGGCCTCATAGGAGGAGGAAGAGGGCAGCGGCACCGGCTTCCAGCCAGGTTGCTTCCTCCACTGGTTGGGATATTTCAGGTAGGCTGACCATATGAAAAGGAGGGCAGGGCTCATGTAACTTTAACAGTTGTAGAGAAAAGGGAATTTCAGCCAGTGTCATTTGTATGCAATTAGTTCCTGGTGAAATTCCCTCTTCATCACAACAGTTAAAATTGCAGGGACCCTGCCTTCTTTTGTATATGGTCACTCTAGTATAGTGCCTGCAACTTTAACTGTTGTGATGAAGAGGGAATTTCACCAGGAACTAATTGCATATAAATGACACTGGCTGAAATTCCCTTTTCTCTACAACTGTTAAAGTTACATGAGCCCTGTCCTCCTTTTCATATGGTCAGCCTATTTCAGGGCTGCGTTCTTTTGTCTGCTCTTGCTTACCTGGGAGTAAGTCTGGTTTAATTCAGCGGGCTTTGGGACGAACAGTTGCGCTTAGGGGGGCTGCGCTGCAGAGCTGCGACTCCTTTGCGCTCTGCACCTGGGCAGAGGCCCTGTAGAGTGGAGTGGGGGCAGGCTTATGCTTTCCATGTAAGCAGCCCTTTGGACTGCAACATGTCTGAACGCAGAAGGATTTCATTTATTTAACATTATTCTTAAGCCACTTTACAGGCATTCTCTCGAATGGTGAGATGGGTCACTGTTATCTGGGGTGTTGTGCGAACCCTGGGATGTGGCGTGTGTGTGGGGAGGGAGCATATGGTTACAGTATGGGTTGCAATTCCTCTAAATCCGAGAAGAAGGGAAGGGGCAGAAGGATGCTGTGCCACACACCCTTGAAGGCCTCGGTTCTTAGCTCGTTTCTGACATCTCTTTTCTTTGTTCCAGTTTGTGTCAAAGGTGAATCCAGAAGATGTCAAGGAGGTATGTCCTCATGGCATGGTCCCAGTGGAAGCTGGTGGCTCCGATGTCCAGTTCAGGTTTATTTAATTACGGTCACAGACCAGCCACTAAAAATACAATATTTGAGGTCAACCAGCAGAAACAAATACAAATGCAAACTACAAATGCGAAAATCTACATGGATTAGAACATTCAATCCACACTAACTTCAGCGACTATATCTATTGGTAACAGCTGATGTTAAAATGAATTATAATGGGATTTAATCATCTGATTCCTGATAAAGTTTGCCTGGGCGCAGAATTTGACAGTGAATTCTTTGAAAGAGTCTGAAAGAAAGAGGAATAAAACTTTTCAGAGCTCCCTGGAAATTTTGTTAAAATTGGAGCAATGTAATGAGAATGACTATCATAGTATAGACAGTGTAATAAAACATGCTCAGCTGTTTCAACCATGCCACATTGGCATGGTCACACACGGGGAGATTGGATAACTCTTTTAGAGTTCTGACATATTATTATTATTATTATTATAATAATAATAATAAATTTTATTACGGTTAACAAGACCAGCAAGTATAAAACATCATAATATAAAAACATATTTACACATTAGATTTTCAATTAACCCTCTTGATAATATAAAAACATTTAATAATTGAATACATAGACAAGTCATCAACCCATAGGGAAATGGTAACTCGTATATTATAACTGTCTTACATGTATACAGTGTCATTTGGTTATAACTATAGAACAATGCATGCTAGTTGTCCATTCTTTCATGCAGTTTACCAGTCACCTCCCTGCGACGGGAGATGGCTGCTAAACAAAATCTGGCCACTTTTAGTGTGACTGGATCATCTAAATCTGACAATAAATATTCTACATAAAATTTGTCCGGCCTGCCCGGGAGTTTTACTATAAGCGGGGCAATAAGAAGAGATCTAAGATCTTTATATATATAGCAGTGTAGCAGAACATGACCTACTGTTTCGATTGCCCCCTTCCCACATGGGCATACCCGTTCTCTGTGAGGAATTTTTTGGAATCTGCCCTCCAACAGAGCGGATGGCAAAACATTGAACTTGGCCAAAGTAAAAGCTCTTCTACGTTTTGGAGAGGTCAGGGCCACTAAGTGTTTAGCAGGCATGAGTGGTCTACTATTTTCTCTGATAGCCGGATGCAGTATTATTTGGCTTAAGTGATTTTGGAAATCGACATCTCGGATTCGCTGTGCTATCTCAGCTTTTGCCTTTTCGTAGCCTAGGCTCTGAACAGCAGTCATCGAAAAACCCAAGGTTTGAAGCTTCCTATTTAATAGTTTTTTCCACTTTGAATGGAAAGTGTCCAACAAAATTAATGAAGCCAATCCCACAGGCATGAACAACATTTTCAACCAGCAATGTATCTTACGTATCCATATACGTACGTCTATTGTAATCAAGCCCGTCTCTAACCTTAAAACTGCATTTGGGACACAGCTTGGGACCCCAAGTATCGTTCTTAAAAATTTAGTTTGCAGTTTTGAATGGTACAGATTTTTCGTACAGACAAACCTCCGACCCATACAACAGTTGGGCTAAAACTTTTGCCACGAAGACCTGAAGCACCGGAGGAGTGTACTGACCACCTTTATTATGGTAAAAAGAAAGGAGAGCCTTGGTACTCCTCTGCACACTTGCAGTTGCACTTTTTGAATGGGCAGTCCAGGTACCTAATGAATGAAAAGTTATTCCTAGGTATCTATACAAGGATACCTGCTTATTAAGTGATCACTTATTTGCCAATTATATTTTGTTCTTTTTTTAGAAAAAACTACAACCTTGGTTTTGTCATAGTTAATCTGCAGCAATTCATCTTTACAGTAGTTATCTAGGGCCCTCAACAGCCTCCTTAATCCCACTCTTGTCAATGATAGTATCACTGCATCATCAGCGTAGAGCAGAATCGACAAGGGTCTATTGGCCAGGGTGGGAGGTTGGGCCTGAACCCTCGCCAAATGTCCAACCAGTGAGTTGATACAGAAGTTAAACAGGGTGGGGGCTAACACACATCCTTGTTTCACTCCCCTTGCTGTTGATACAGCTCCAGACAAATGACCCGCCCTATTATATCTCACCCGCATAGTTGTATTATCATATAGACTGCGAATGAGTGTCAACAGCCTGCGGTCAATGTTGGTATCCTCAAACCTCTCCCATAATCTATCTCTTGGTATGAGGTCAAAGGCAGATCTTAAATCTATAAAGGCTGTATAAAGGGCACCCCCCGGCGTGGTTGTGTATTTTTCCACTAGGTGTTGCAAGACAAGTCCGTGGTCCACTGCTGAGCATCCACTCCTAAAACCAGCCTGCTCTACCGCTATTATATTTTCCTGGTCTAGCCAGTCCCTCAGTTTCTCCAATAAGTGATTTGCATACATTTTACTGATGACATTTAATAGGCTGATAGGTCTGTAATTTGCAGGATCAGATCTTTTTCCTTTTTTGTATATTGGGATAATGATGGCTAGACCCCAATCTTCTGGATTGGTTGCTATATGATCTATACACGTAAATAGTGCTGCCAAAACAGGCGCCCACCATTCTACATTGGATTTAAATACTTCAGCCGGAATGTTGTCATTTCCCGGCGCCTTACCCACTTTAAATTGGGATATAAGGCTCTTTATTTCCAAAGCGGATACTGGCTGCCATTCTAAGCAATTTATAAGATTTGGTTGATTGATCTGTTGAGTTGGCTGTCCTGTTCCGTAAATGTTTTTAAAGTGGGACTCCCAAGCATTTGCAGAAATATGCCACTCAATATTTGCTGTTGTGTTCGGCCACCCTCTAGCTACCAGATTCCAGAAAATAGCCGTCTCTTTGTCCCTAACTGCTTTTATTAAGTCATTCCAGGCCTCCTTTTGTGATTTGAATTTTTTGACCTTAATTAGTTTTTATATCGCTTTTTCAGGTCAAACCATTCAGATGGTATTTTTGCTAGATTTTTGTCTCTGTATGTTCTATATTTTTCTACCAAGGATTGTTTCATAATTAAACATTCCTTATCAAACCACTGTTTGGATTTGACCTGGGGGGTATATATATTTTTTCTGGGTCTTTTGTTTTAGCAGATTTTGCAAAACCAAGGTCAACTCTTGAAAAGATTTAAAAACAGTTTCTACTGAGTTTGCTACTATTAATGCATTACGTAAATCAAGGCAGCCATCTGTAAACAGGAATTCCTTCACCTCATTTTCTATCCTTGGTGCCCATCTGATTCGGGTAGATCTTAATTCAATATCTCCCGAATGTACAGTATTTTGGTCTATAAAGACCTTTTGATTTCCATAATTTAAGAATGAAACACTATCAATAAATTTTTCCACTACACAACACGATACTGCCCCAAATAAATCAAAGGAGACAATAAAATAGTCTATTATTGAAGCTCCTTGACTTGATAGAAAAGTGAACACGCCATTTCTGTCTCTGTCCACACTTCCATTTATGATAGCTAGGTTTAGCTTATTAAGCATTTGCATCAGGCAAAGCCCTGCAAAATTACAGCCCTTGTCCTTGGATTGTCTGACTGGAAGTTTCTGCACTTCATCTGTTATAGAGGGAAGAATGTGGAAGTACAAGAGTAAATCCTCCTCAGATTGTCCCGTTCTGGCGTTAAAGTCACCTGCCATGACAATGTAGGCACCAGGATGTTGTGCCACTAGATTGGCGACATATTTTTCTAGCCTGCACCAGGTATCTCTAACCAACTTCTTTTGGCGCTGCGGGGGGAGATAGACGTTTATAATTAGAAGACATGTCCAGTTAAATCAGTGCAATTGCCAGGTCATGGAGCGGATTGAGTTCAACCACTCTGGCTCGGATACTTGTTGAAATCAATAATGTAAGGCCCCCTTTTGGACGTCCCCCCTTGGTACTTGGTTTTGCTTCCCATGTATAGAACTCAAAACCATTCAAATTTATTTTGTCCGTTGCCCAGGTCTCCTGCAAAAATATTATGTCATTTTTTTTAAATAAAATCCATAGAGGATGGGTCTGCCAGTTTTCTATTCCAACCTGCAGTATTCCAAGAAAGTAGTTTCAATTGAATATTTGAGGAGTCAGCTCCTTGTCAAAGTGAAGTGGCGTTAGTTGAATGCTTTAGGGGGAATTCTTGATTTTTAATTGATTTTGTCAAATTCTGCCCACTATCATTTATTTATTTATTTATTTATTTATTACATTTGTATACCGCCCCATAGCCGAAGCTCTCTGGGCGGTTTACATAGGATTAAAAACAATTAAAACCAATATACAAAAATTAAAACAGCAAAAACATACAACATACACACAATCTGTACATTTAAAAACCACTTCAACACTTCAAAAAACTACAAAAACAAAACAAAACAAACCCAGGCTCCTCAGATATTGCCAAATGCCTGAGAGAACAGGAAAGTCTTGACCTGGCGCCGAAAAGATAACAATGTTGGCGCCAGGTGGGCCTCGTCGGGGAGATCGTTCCACAATTGGGGAGCCACCACAGAGAAGGCCCTCTCTCTTGTTGCCGACCTCCGAGCTTCCCTCGGAGGAGGCACTCGGAGGAGGGCCTTAGATGTTGAACGTAATGTTCGGGTAAGTTCATGTCGGGAAAGGCGTTCCATCAGGTATTGTGGTCCCAAGCCGTGTAAGGCTTTATAGGTTAAAACCAGCACCTTGAACCGGGCTCGGTTTAGATATTCTATAGTCTCAGTTGGTAAATTCAAGACACAAACATTGGAGATTACTGGTTTTACTATATCATTTTTACAAAGCAATTTACTTTCTATTGTTTTCTTCTCTAAGGGTCCAATTTCTTCCTCCTCAAGTAATCTCATTTCTGTCCAAGTCAGGACCTGTTCTGTCCCAGTTCTTACAACTATATAAGTTCTTACAACTTCTTGTTTTTACTCTTCTCGTTGTTTTTGGGTGGCTGATGTATTTCTACGTACGTCTGGTTTTTATCCGCATTTACTTTCACATGAGGAAAAACCATCCCCTATATCCACGCTATCCTTGTTATTAATTTTATGAGCCTTTTGCTTTTGGCAGTACTCCTCTGGCCAGAGAGATTTGTTTCCAGCATAGGAAGAACCCTTTCCCTCTGTCTGTATATTTGCTAAAAGATGGTTGAGTGATTTTAATCTTAGCATTATTTCATTTTGTGCTGTTGATGGAAGTGCACCGAAAGAGTCTAGCAATGAATTTTCTTCTCTTGTCAAAGCACGATTGTCTAACATAGTTGGTGTTCGGGTTGGATGTTCATATTGTATATTCACATTTTGTTTAGAAGGCTCCAGGCTTGAACGTGTGGAAACTGAGATCTATCAAGTTATCTACTCTAGCCCAGCTTCCATTATCACATTATAAGATGTCTGTTCTTAAATCCTGAGGAGGTTCTGAATTCTCAAAGAACCTTGATATCAAAATGTCTCTAGTTCTAAATACTTCTCTATATTCCAATACCAATTTGGTTATTTCCCAACCATTAAAGGTGACTACAGCACGCGTTGTCAAGTAGTTGTAAAAAAAGGTATTCCACATGTGTTATATCATTTATAGTAAACAGGTCTGGTAGGAACCAATTTAAGATTTCCAAAAGATGTACTTTACGTTGAACTTGCGTAAGTCTACCTACTGGTTTGGGATAGTTTATCAACACCAACTTATGGCGATTGAGTATTAGAGACCATTTTTCCCTTTCTATTTTCGTTTTCTGTAATGGTTTAAATTGCAGTAATGCATTTTCCCATGGGTCCTGATTCGTAGCCGTATCCACTTGCGTTGGAGGTTGTTCTATCATGTCTAAAGTGGTATAACCGCCTCCACCAGACTAGGATCTTGATTTTTATTTTTATAAATCTTTGGAAGAGGTTTCTTCCTGCCTGACATCATATTCTCTGATTTTTCTGCCTGATTCAGACTTGTGTCCAGGATCTTAAATAGTTTCCCAAAGTCAAATTTGTTATAGCGACGAGTCTTTGGATTTTGTTTATTTTTGCTCTTTTTCATTTGGGTATCCTGACTTCTCTTTGTCCCCCCCCCTTTTTGATTTCTTTCCTCTTCTCTGGGTTAGTTTGCTTTTTTGTGTGATGGGCTGAGCACAGCCTTTTATCTGTCCCATCTCTTCAAGTCTTGGGTCAGTTTTTATATACATTTCCACAAGGGTGGTTAAAAGGTTATTTGCCTCTGATAGAAAGGTTTTGATTAATTCTACCTCTCTTGTTATCATAAACAGCCAGCCTTCAGCTGGAAAGCTTTCCTCTTCCAACAATTCATTCAGGATAGAAGGCATAGATGTATTTGCCTTTCCCCCCGGGGTTGGTATATTTTCATTGCTGACTAATTCCTCAGTTTGTTTTATCATTGGGTCGTTCGGCTGTTTTAATACACCTCTTTTTGGTGGTTGTGATGGACTATTTGAGGCCTTCAGAAGCTCTTGTGCCTTTGCTGTAGATTGCATTAGTCTTTGTGGAATCGGGGTGTCAGCCTCCCTGATCACTTGAGCCAGGGTTTTGGCAGATAAGTCCATGCCTGGAATCATATAGACTCCCTTTGTATCCACTGGCCATTCAGAAGGTAGAGCCTATTCTTGTGGACTTTCCTCTCTTGTCTCCTTTAATTTTCCTCCCAGCTCTCTAGAGATACAAAACTGCGTGATTTTCGTTTGTTTGCTTCGTTTATGTATCCTTAATTCGGGGACAGGTTCCAGCCCCAGGCCTCTATAGTTGCTCCTTGTGAGAACCATAATAAAAGTATTAACTTAACATGGTTTCATCAATCATATTTAGAAAAATACTCACGACCTTCAATTTGGCAGCGATAATTTTAGCCCTTGCTGTTCGTTTGTTCAACTGTCAGCTGCCAAGTTGCTCAAAACCTTATAATTATTATCTTTATTTGTATCCTGCCTTTTGCCCAATGCTGGAGCTCAAGGCAACTTTACAAAATAAAAACATATACAGTTAAAAACTATAAATAAGAGATATACAAAAGATAAAAATATAATTAAATAGGTTTCAATATTAAAACATTTCAACATTTAAAATACGTATTAAAATTTAAAAGCCTTAAACATGGATGGGAATCCACATTATTCACCAAAGGATGCACAATAGAAGCGGGGTACAGACGTACACTGAGAGGTGAGATCTAAATTGCATAAGCAGGAATGGGTTTGTCCACCACTTGCTGCCGAATAGGGGAATACAGGTGAAACCTCTCAAAGAAGTTGAATCTGCAAAAGTATAGAGAGTTGTAATGAGTGCATGTGGGCTGTCTTTCCGGATGCGTTCTCTCTTGGCAGGGGAGGGAACCATCGCTCAATGGGTAGAGCAGTTGCTTTGCATGCAATGGTTCCGGTTTCAAAACCTGGCATCTCCAGGTAGAGCTGAGAAAAAGGTTCTTGGCTGAAATCCTGAAAGTGCATACAAGATAAGACGGTAGCCTGAGTTGGGATGTGACTAACCAGATCAAAGGGACCCCAAAGCATCCCATATATTCAGATATAATGCTGCTTGCGATTATAAAGTTAACAATTTATCATAATAACAACAAATGTACATTCTCAAAGATAATACTTATTAATATTTTAAAAATTCTTGTACATCCGGATGGGTTATTCTACCAGTATTAAAAACAACAACAGTGTGCATTGCATATACTCATGTAAGAGCTTTTTCAGGATTTCTAGATACCATTATTCAGGGACGGGATATTTTCTCTTTAGATTTTGATTGACTTCTCCTGGATAACTTGGTTTGGCTCACCAATGTGACAGTTTGCTGAAAAGGGATACTGATATAGTGCGCTTAACTTTTATATGAGCATCTCAACTGTTGTTAAGAATGAACGTTCAGAGTCAGAGCTGTGTCTCTGGACATTCGTAGACATTGGTGGTCTATTTGATCTGGTTAGTCGTTTCAACAGAGAGTCCCTCTTTTGTTTTGTTCTGGGTTGGGATGCACCAGCTCAAATTTTAGCCCGCCTCGAAACCATGAAGAGGAGGGTACTGTGTAGGGTGACCCTATGGAAAGGAGGACCGGGCTCCTGTATCTTTAACAGTTGTATCGAAAAGGGAATTTCAGCAGATGCCATTTGCACGCGCGCATGCAGCAGCTGGTGAAATTCCCTCTTTATCATGACAGTTGAAGCTGCAGGAGCCCTGCCCTCTTTTGCATCTGGTCACTTTAAGGCAGGGCTCCTGCAGCTTTAACTGTGGTGATGAAGAGGGTTTTTCACCAGGTGCTGCATGCCTACAAATGGCACCTGCTGAAATTCCCTTTTCTATACAACTGTTAAAGATACAGGGCCCGGTCCTCGTTTCCATAGGGTCACCCTAGTACCGCAATGTCATTCTAGTGGCCTCTCTCACCTCTATTCCGTCCTGCAGATCGTGGTCTGGAAGAGGTACAGCGACTTTAAGAAGCTTCACGGAGACCTGGCCTACACTCACCGAAACCTCTTCCGGCGCCTGGAGGACTTCCCCTCCTTCCCAAAGGCTCAAGTTTTTGGTGAGGGCTTGGGCGATCCGGGGTGGTGGTGCTTGCCGCCGACATTCGACTCTGGAATGACCCCTGACCTCAGTGATGCCGTACCCTAAGAACAAAAGAGCGGCCCTGCTGGATCAGGCCAAGGGTCCATCTAGTCCGGCTGTTCCCACAGTGGCCAACAAGCTGTGTTGACCAGGGACCAACAAAGCCGGACATGGTACAACAGCACCCTCCTGCCCATGATCCCCAGCAACTTGTACTACTCTAATTGTTTTGGCAAAGTCCGGGCTGTGGGATCCATTCTGTGCAGCTATTTTGTTTGGCATTTATGAAGGATAGTTCCTGCCGGCGGCTATTTGCCACGGTAGCCAAATAGAACGTCCAAATATTCCCACTGAATACTAAATCCTAAGACAAGAGCAGGACTAGTACATTATCTATGTATTAGTTTATAAAATTTACATTTAAAGATTTTTGTACCATCCTTCATCATTGATCCTGGGGCAGCTAATGACGTATGAGAACAATCAAATACAATAAGCACAAATAACAAATCCAAACCATGACAAAACAAGTTAGGAATGAATTCTCAAAAAGGTATTTTAGGGTGAAATTGTAGACGTGTTTAGACAGGGGGGAAAAGTCCTACAACTCCCAGCATTCCCCAGCCAGCCAATGCTGAGAATTGTAGGACATTTTTCTGTCTAAACATGCATAGGATTGCACCTTTGAACACTTAAAAGGCCTGGGAGATTGTTTTCTATTTAAAAAGCCTTAAGCTGGTGATTGAAGGATAGAAAAATGGGTGCCAGGCAAACTCCTTGGAGAGGGAGTTGCACAAATGGAGCATTGCGCCCAATAAATAAATAAAAAAATAAAAAATAGCTCTCCTGGGTTGCACGGGACTTTCCTGGAACTTTCCAGAGACGTCTGCTGACCCCTGTTGGAAACGGTACTGGAGTAGATGGCAATCCAAAAGGAAAATGCTTTGAGTGCATCTTTGGAGGTCTGTGGCTGGGGATTGAGCATAGAAAAGTTGAGGCCTCCTGAAAATGTGTGTGTGTTGCAGTAGTGTTGTGGAGGGGCAATCCAGGGAGTGCAGCTCCTGGACTTGAAGTGAAGGAGGTGATAACAAGGCATTCAAGATTCATTATTTTTTATAAGGGATTGGCATAGAGGAAGTTGGGAGGAATAACTAGGGTGACCATATGAAAAGGAGGACAGGGCTCCTGTATCCTTAACAGTTGCATAGAAAAGGGAATTTCGGCAGGTGTCATTTGTAGGCATGCAGCAGCTGGTGAAATTCCCTCTTCATCACAACAGTGAAAGCTGCAGGAGCCCTGCCCTCTTTTGTATGTGGTCACTCTAGGCAGGGCTTCTGCAGCTTTAACTGTTGTGATGAAGAGGGAATTTCACCAGCTGCTGCATGCCTACAAATGACACCTGAGGAAATCCCCCTTTCTATGCAACTGTTAAGGATACAGGAGCCCTGTCCTCCTTTCCATAGGGTCACCCTATATTAGTTGAACATGTGCAGTCAGAAACCAGCATTGCTGAGTTTAGTGGCGCTTACTCCCAGGTGACTCTGCATGGAATCACAGCCATGTGGATCCTAATAAATTGGGGCATGATGCCTCTGCGCTGGTGTGTACACACTGCCACTCTAAGCACCTGCACTTCCAAAATTTACTGCTGGCATTTAGGCAAAGTTGCTGCTGTCTGCACCTGGAAATGTTGATGTGTGGGGGAGGGGGCACATGATCCTCATTTGATGCAGCGCTGTTCTTCCCTACAGGCCGTTTTGACCCGGAGGTGATTGAGGAGCGGCGGAAGGCATCCGAGGTTATGCTGCGCTTCACCGTCCACATCCCTGCTTTGAACAACAGCCCTCAGCTCAAGGAATTCTTCCGGGTATTTCATAGAATCACATAATAGTTGAGGTGGAAGGGGCCTCTAAGGCCATCGAGTCCAACCCCCTGCTCAATCCCCGACAGATGGCTATTCAGCTGCATCTTGAAGGCCTCTAGTATGGGAGAGCCAACCACCTCCCTAGGTCATTGGTTTCATTGTTGTACTGCTCTAACAGTCGGGACATTTTTCCTGATGTTTTGTTGTATTGCTCTAACCATCAAGAAGTTTTTCCCCAGTTCTTTCAATCTGTCCTCATAGGGCTTTGTTTCCAGACCCCTGATCCTCCTCGTTGCCCTCCTCTGAATCCCCTCCAGTTTGTCTGCATCTTTCTTGAAGTGTGGTGCCCAGAACTGGATGCAATACTCAAGATGGGGCCTAACCAGTGCTGAATAGAGGGGAACCAGTACCTCACGCGATTTGGAAGCTATACTTCTATTAATGCAGCCCAAAATAGCATTTGCTTTGTTTGCAGCCGCATCACATTGTTGGCTCATATTCAGCTTGTGATCTATAACAATTCCAAGAACCTTCTCGCTTGTCGTATTGATAAGCCAAGTAGCCCCCATTTTGGTAACTGTGCATTTGGTTCCTCCCTTCTGGTGTTCGGATGGGAGGAAGGTGCCGAGAGGTTCTCTGGGCGCTGGTCTCCTCCAAAGTGGTCCTAGTGTGTCTCTTTAAAGGAGTGGGGGGTTTTGCTTGTTTTGCCACTGCGGTGGGGCCTTATGCCTGGTTGCAGAAGTGGTGCTGGGCTCACCTCTTGCTCTAGTCTCTGGATGATAGGATCCGGATTTCACCCTGTTGCTGCTTCTGCCTTGTAGTGCGGGGAGGGAAAGACACTCTCTGAGAAGTCTGACTTGGCGTCCCTGCCTCCCCCTCTGATCCCGGTGCCACCGGAAGGAGTCGAACCAGCGGAGGACGCTCTGGGATCAGTCGCTGAGCAGGGTCTCCCGGAACTGAAGCCAGACCCGTGCGGAGCTGCGGAGGCCATAAGCCAGGAGTGGGGCTTGGAGGCCCAAAGGGAGGAGAGAGGTACTGTTTTCCGTGGCTCGTTTTCCATGATGAAAAAGAGGAGGAGTCAAAAGAGCCGTCGACAGGGGTAGTGGGAAGGTAGGCTCGCTGCGGGAGGAAGGGGACCATGGTGGGAGTCTCGCCCAAAACCTGGAGCCACTACCAAGCAGGCCCTAGTCATGTCTCCAGGTTGCTATTCTAGAATAGGGATGGATGAGACATTTGTTTTGTCCTAATTCGGCTGTTGGGCGGTATGGAAATGTGCAGCAGGGGCCCACTGGCAAAATCTCCCTGGAGTTGCTCCTCCTCTTCCCCATCGCAACCTGCTTGTTCACCCGCCTCTCACTCTGGCCCAGACATCAGTGACAGGGGGGAGGAGGAGGAGCAGATGCTATGGACCCACTTGCTCTTAGGCTCTCTGCCTGCCAGGCAATCCACAGAGCCCTGAGCGTCCATTGGTGCCAATAGACATGTGCTTTTTCCCTCTTAGCTTAATTGCTGCATGGGGGGGGGCAATTTTCAATTCCCCTTCCCACATCCTGCAGCGCACCCACCCACCCCAAATTTCCCATGCACGGCAATTCATTGTAAAAAGTGATACTTTCCTCTGTTGGTTTTGCACAGTCTGGTTCAGGGTGCAAACTCACGGAAGAATTTATCATCTTTGAGAGGACTTGGGAGAGAAATGGATAGGCTGGCTTTGCTTGCCAGGAAATTTAAATAAGTCCTCTGTGATGGTTTCTAAATTTGCATATATAGGTATCAATTAGCATATGCAGATTTGTGTCCTAGGGGCTTGGGAACCGACTCTTTTAAGGGCCTAGCTGTAACTCTTTCTAGGAGGGTGGGTGTTTGTGGGAGGCCTTGGAGTGCTCTCTGTGTTAACTGTGTCAGGTTGCCTATCGTAGGCTCGCTTTGAAAGGGGCCCCTTCCCCTTATGCCTTTACCCTAACTAAATCCCCCCTGGTGCAGGGGGGCCCTCCTTCCCCACGAAATCTGAGGAGGACGAGGCCCTGGATGCGCTCTTTGCCTTTGTGGAGGAAGAGGAGGATGAGAAAGGCCTCGGATCGCCAACGCACTGCCTCTTGTCAGTCCAGGAGTTAGCGCTCTTTGACCCCTTCTCCAAGGAAGGTAGGCAGATTGGGGGATACTGGTGGTGGGCCATCCAGGCCCTGGGTCACATAGGGGGCAGGAAGCCAGGTCTTGTTTCCCAACACCCCTCGCTTTATTGGGAGACAATACCGTGTAATCCACAAAGCTTTATTCAGGCAATAAACATCTTCTCTCAGCTGAAGGGAGACTACTTTTCTAGCAACTTTTCTCCAGGCAAGATTATACAAACTGAGCGAGACAATGGTCCTTTCAAGGAAAAGGGAAAGTCCTCCCCCACCCCACGCTTTAACTTCAGAGAGGCTGGTTTTCACGAAGCTTTTGACAAGAAGCTAACCGGGCAGACCTTCTCCCACCTTCCTTTGTCTCAGCCTGCTTTAGTCTCCGACGGATTCTCAGAACAGCTAGACTTTCAGTGTCTTCCCCCTCGGAAGAACACTGATTCCCAGCTTGTGGGTTGTTTACCCCCTCAGAGATAAGGGCTGGCGAAAGTTCATTCCCAGCTGGTGAAGAGCCCCGTGAGAGGCTTGTACGTTTCTGGCGCCGTCTCTTCTGCATCAGAATCTGACTCTGATTGATCGCCTGAAAACCCAGCCCAGGGGAAACAGGGTTAGTCATAACACCAGGCACAGGTCCCTCACCTCTTGGGGGCACTGGTCCAGTTTCCCTAGAGAAGGTGAGGAGATAACTGCGGGACAGTGGTGTAGCGGAAGCAGGGCTCACAGGGACGGGGGCCCAGCACTTTTTGTATTAGCAGGGATGCTGATGTCATCCACACACACACAGCCCTCAGATTTCCCCTCCTCCTCCTCCTCACAGTAGCTGTAGGGGAATGAATTTCCCCCACTACAATATATTGTTCTGTGTTCGGACGGCAAGAATTTGGAGGCAGCTTGCTCTTGAATGGACAGTTGGGGCCCATGCGCTGTACAAAAGGCCTTCTCCTCCTAGGAGGCCCCTAGAACTGGTTTGCTGATATGGATCAACCTCGTGGCCTGCAGTTTTGGACTCGCCTTGAGGCTGTGGCCATGAAGACAATCACATTTCCACATTCACCGCTACATCGCTGCTATGGAAGAGAAGGGTTGTACTTCTTGTAACACTTCCCTCCCTCGTTTTTTCATCTTGCAAGGAGCCCCAGGCGGCTTGTGCAGGTCCTATTCTCCATTTCATCTGCACAACAACCCTGTGAGGTAAGGTAGGCTGAGAGGCAGGGACTGGCCAGAAGTCACCCAGTGAGCTTCAGGGCCAAGCGAGGACTAGAACCCCGATCTGAGTCCCACTCTAATCAATACACCACACTGGCTCTTTTGGGGTCCTCCCCTTCCTGTACTGTCCCCAAGCTGTTCCTATCAGACTGCTGCTCATGAACTAGCTGGGAGTGGTTTTTGGGGCGTGGGGCACAAAGGAAGATGGTGCTTCGTCTTTCCATCAGCTTTTTCCTTCGTTCTTTAAGCCTCCGGCGCAGCAAGATTCCCCGACGGGGACGTCCTGGCTGTTCTCGCTGCCGCGGACCACAGGCCGGCACTGTCTGCCCCCGGAGCAAGAGCGGGGCAGGAAGCCGTGGAAGGAGCGGCCACGTCAGACCCCGGCGGGTACCTGCCCTTGGCCACGGAGCGCATCAGGCAGGCCTTAGAGAGCGAAGCGGCCAAGGACTACAAGGCAGCTTTCTCTGGCTACCGCAGTGGCGTAGATTTATTGCTCCAGGGACTTCAAGGTAAAGCGGGTCGCAAATGCGCCGGGATGATTCAGCCGCCTGGGCCTACGTGTTCTCTGCCGGTGGAGCGGCTGGAGGGCCAGGATGGTCCGGTTCAACCTCCGCATGCAGTACTGGTCCGAGCAAGAAACACGTCTCCCAGTTTTCCCTACCGGGATCCGATTCCGAGTTTCCTCGATAGCGGACTGATGTCAGTCTAGGGCCTGTAGCGTGGAGCCCGCGGGCACTGCTAATCCAATGGACTTTTCTCAGCACCTCCCAGACTGCCTGCCCCTCCTGATTGTTAATATTATTTTAGATTGTTTTAAAAAAAAATTTAAAAAATAGCCAGGAGGCTGATGTGCAACAGAGGGACAGGAGGGCACCCCTTGGTAGAGATGTCAAACCGAAATGGAAGGGCCACGGAAAGTGGATTACTGAGCTAAGACGGTCACTTGTAAGGTTAATAATGCTGATCTAAATCAAAACGTATTCATCAAATTCACACAAATTGTATATGCTTACACATATACATAGATAAAATAATTGTTTTGACCATTTCCTATAATTGACTATTTAAGCTGAAAAACTAACTGCATTGATCTCGTTCACTGTAGTTAGACAGCGTGATGTCTACCTATATACTTTAGTATAATTTGACGAATACATTTTGATTTCTGTCAGCATTATTAACCGTACAAGGGATTATATTAGCTCAGTAATCCACTTTCCGTGATCCTTTTGTTTTGGTGCAACAAAGCGAGGCAGCAACTTTTTATTTCCACGAACGTTTCTAGCCCTCGCGTGACATTCGTGGCCAAGTTACTTATCTCTCAGCCTCATCAGTTCGTCCAGAAAACTGTGGCCTCGACGGTTTTGGAGCTCAGGTCGCCTTTGTGGGTTTTTTTGGGGTGTGTATGTTGAGTTATTTTTCTTATAGCCTCACTGGTTTGCTGTGCCCACTGCAGCAGCTAAATGGGCGAGCGTGCCCTCCCTCACGGCAGCCATTTTGTGAGAGTGCCCACAACCACCGCTCGAATCGCCGACTGTGCCCAACAACTCAAAAGTGTTAGGGGACCCCTGGTCTAGGTCCTTCTGGCTGCTGTAGGGGTGACTCAAATTAGCCCTCCCTTTGCTCGGCCCCCCCCACGGCTGAGCGACAGACACAAAGGGCTCACGTGCGCAGCAAGCGAAACGACGGCAAATTCACGTACGTCTTCCTTCTTTCAGGGGACTCCGACGCAGCCCGCAGAGAGGCAGTAAAAAAGAAGACAGCGGAGTACCTGCAGAGGGCTGAGGATATCTTTCAGCAGCATCTGAAACACTTATAGCTGTGAGCGAGGCAGCCGGGCAACCATGGCCCGCCCGCGAGCATCTGCTGCCTACGAGCAGAATAGCTGCCTGCTTCTCCCAGCGGTCTCATCCTGGCATTGGCTGGCTGGAGTGGATTGGGTCACTCAAAGTCACCCTCTTTGCACCTCCCCCCCATGTTCATTGGGTGTTCTGTCCCCACTGTGAAATACATGTTTGTAAACCTTTCAATTGAGCCTCGCTGCTTTTGCTTTTGGCTTTGGGCCTCTTTGCTCTTGGGTTGTGGGGGGGGGGGGGGGGTCCAATCTTCTTGGTCACTCACAGGTACCAGAGTTGGAGTGCCCCGATCCTCTGTACGGGGAAGATGCAGAGGACTCCTCCTGCTCCCTCTGTCCTGCTGCTCAGCTTAGGTTGGGAACAGCACTGGCTGCAGGTTTTGGGGAGTCCTGGGGCTAGACACCCAAAATGAGCCCTCTGAATGAGTCTACCTTCTCACCGCCATGGTCACCAGCTGCTCTTCCTCCTCCTCCTCTTCCTCATCGTGGCCACCACTTGCTGGCTTGAGAGACAGGGAGCCAGGGGGCCGCGGCATCTGCTCCTCTTTCTCACCACCTCTATTGCCTGGGACGGAGCGAGAGGCAGGCGAACAAACAGGTTGCAATTGGGGAGAGGAGGAGCAGGTCCAGGGGGCTCTTGTTTGTGGGCCCCTGCTGGGATATGGGCCCTCAGCAGATGCCCAAATATGCCTACTTTGGGAAACAGGTGCAAAGCTCAGGTGCCTCTTGCAGTTGGGCTGTTCATGGGAGAGAAACCAGAACTTGCCTCTGTTTCTCTTTCCCCATCTAGGGGACTCTCATAGAAGCACAGAATAGTAGGGGCCTATAAGCCCATCAAGTCCAACCCCCTGCTCAATGCAGGAATCCACCTTAAAGCATCCCTGACGGGTGGCTGTCCAGCTGCCTTTTGAAGGCCTCTAGGGTGGGAGAATAAAAAACCTCCCTAGGTCATTGGCTCTATTGTTGTATTGCTTTAACAGTTAGGAAGTTTTTCCTGATGTCCAGCCGGAATCTGGCTTCCTGTCACTTGAGCCCATTATTCCACGTCCTGCATTCTGGGATGATTGCGAAGAGATCCTGGCCCTCCTCTGTGTGACAACCTTTCAAGTCTTTGAAAAGTGTTATCATGTCTCCCCTCAGTCTTCTCTTCTCCAGGCTAAACGTGCCCAGTTCTTTCAGTCTCTCCTCATAGGGCTTTGTTTCCAGACCTCTGATCATCCTCATTGCCCTCCTCTGAACCCCCTCCAGTTTGTCTGCATCCTTCTTGAAGTGTGGCGCCCAGAACTGGATGCAACACTCAAGATGGGGCCTAACCAGTGCCGAATAGAGGGGAACCAGTACCTTGCACGATTTGGAAGCTATACTTCTATGAATGCAGCCCAAAATAGCATTGGCTTTTTCTGCAGCTGTTGCAAATGAAGTGAAAAGCCAACAACCACTCTGCCATTTTGTAAGTGTTCAGGTGAAACGGGTGTGTCTGCATGCTCTATTTTGCTACTCGTTCCTTGTGCTGCCCGGCGTCATCTTTAGACGATGTAGTGAAATACATTCTCCTTGGCCAGCCCAGTGCCCACCCCTCAGATGGTTTGACTGCAACGTCTATCGTCCGTGGTCATTGTATCGACTGGCTGGGGATGGTGGGATTATACTCCTATACATCCGGAGGGCGCTGGATTGGGAAAGGCTGATGTGCATGCTTACTCCGAAACAAGTTTCGCAGAGTTTAATAGTTCCCAAGTTCTGTGTGGACAGTGCTACGTCCTTAAACTGACTTTGCCAAAAAGCTGTTTGTAGGTTCTCTCCCTAGAGTTGTGCATAAACGGGTAGCATTGGGGAGGAAAAGGACACACGTGTAACCCTGGGTCATTGTAACCTGTGAACCATGCTTATATCAATGTCTACCTATATAGAACTCAGTCTGGAAACCGCCTTCAAGGGGCTGTTTATATGCCGGCGCTGCATCAGTTATACAACGCAGCCACCATCGCGCATCCACCACAGGGCTTTTTCCTGAAGCTGTGGATTTAAAAAGTCGGGGACTTACCATGACTTTTTGCTTTGCTGTGAGGTCACCACTGTCACCATCCCGGATCTGTTTTTAGCTTTGGCTGACAGCTCAAAGTTGTTTTTAGATATACGTCGCCTTTGTGTATACTGTCTGTTGTATGTTTTTAAATGTATATAATTTTAAATATTTTAATCTTTTGTAAACTGCCCAGAGAGCTTCGGCTACGGGGTGGTATAGAAATAATAATAGGGGAGGAGCATTATCTTGCCCTTCTCCTCAGGCGGTAAAATGTCCTGGGCTGGGCATGACAATAAGATACCCCCCCCATGGTCTGCTTTAGTCCTGCCACACTGGCTTTATGGTCGAACATTTAGCTCTGTGGAGATAGAATTCTGAAGCTGGAAAATATTCCCCACTGGAGGCTGAAGGTTAACCCAGCATGGTCGGGAGCACACACAACGGCCCACAGACTCCAAGCACACACAGCATCCTACAGAAGTGCCAATTGTGACGACATCTTTGAGGGAAGGTGCCATCTTTATTTGGGTTCAAAAAGCATGCGTTTGCATCCCACTTTTGCCTTGGACCTCGGGTGACTTTTTCGTCTCACCCGTTTGGCTTCTGGGAAACGAGTGTGGTGTGACCGCGGCAGCTATTTTGTCAATAGGCCAGGTGACCTCTTAGCAGCCATTTTATGAGAGCGCCCACTCAACATTCCAAATGGGCCCACCAATCCAAAAGGGTTGGGGACCCCCGTCAAAGCACATAGGAAGCATCTTGCTTTTCTTACTCCAGCCATCTCCTTGCTCCACCTCTTCTCTTAAAGCTGGGATGGGGAACCCCTTTCCTGTAGGTGCCATGTTCCCTTGAGGGGGTAATCAGTTGGGGGAAGAGTCCATTGGAAGGAATGAAGCCAGTGGTGGGTGGCATCACAGCCCAAAGTGAGCAGGAACATCCTATTTCTCTCTCTGTCACCACTGGTGGTGCAAGATGTCTCCACCCCATGCCTTACTCTGAAGAGTCCTTCCGCCTCTATGCCTTACTCTGAGGAGCCCTTTCTTGGAGTAAGGCATGGACCAAGCAGGCAGACCTCCCGATGGTGGTGAGGGATGTGACGTGCCACCCCTCCCAATTATACTGCCTAAGGCGAGGGTTTCACCCTGCCTCATGGGAGGGCCGGCCCAGTTTCTACCCCTTTCTCTCTTGGCTAGGGAGGGAGGATAGATTGCTTTTGCTAACCATCTGAACGAATCACTTGCAGAGGGCTTGTGAAATTGCCCACCCCTTCCTTAAAGTCTCAGACTGACGCTGCAACCCGTGGCCAGAGGTGAGGAGATGGTGCCACAAAGAAGGAAAGCCAAAATCTGAGCCAGCCAGAAATAAGCCAGATGTTTTATTGCTGGTGTGTTGTTGTTTTAATGCAATTTTAACTGTTTTATTACCGTATTGGTCTATTTAATTGTCATGGGACGCTTTGGGAGGGCTCCTGCTCTGAAATGCACCCTAGAAATAAAATAAAATAATAAAGTTTATAAGATAAAACAAAATAAAAAATAAAATAAAGATAATAATAAAATTTACAAAATTTATAAAAAAAAATAAAAATAGAATTTATAAAATAAAAATGTGTAAAAATAAAAGATTAAATTAAATAAATTTATAAAATAAAATCATAAGATTTATAAACTAATTATAAAAGTAAAAATAATAAAAATCAAATAAAAATATATAAAATCAAATACAAATAATAAAAATACAATTTGTAAAATCAAAAATAAAATAAAAATAAGATGTATAAAATAAAAATAAGATGTATAAAAGAATAAAATAAATAAAATACTCCCGTCTTCAGAGTCCCAGCATCAGCCTTCCAGGGGGAAGAGACCCTCCACACTGCCTTGCAGCTCCCAGCCCCAGAAAGAGCACCTCCAAATGGAACCCCACATGAAGTCAGGAAGAAGTGCAGTGTGTTGAATCCCAACCAAGCAGGTAAGGTGCAGACTCACCTCCGTTGTATCACAGTGACCGGGGCTGAGCCCTGCTGGGAGGAACAGAGAAGGCTGAAGAGGGGAGGAAAGCAGAGGACCCCGTTGGCTTGGAGAGAGGAGAGCTATGGGGGGAGATGAACCCCAAGAAACCCATGGGCTTTTCACATTTCCACTAAAAAATGTCCCCAGCTGCAGCAGTATCAATGCGCCAAGGGCGTGTATGTGTGCCTAAAAACCATAACTCAAATATCCCAGTGGCTTGCCCAACCTGCTAGACCCTGGGTAGGTAAACGTGTGCCCAGCTGCGGGCACCTATGCAGCCCCTGGACACCTGCCATGGCACTCACTATTGTGCCCTGACCCTCCCACCGCCCCACCCTCCGCTTTAATTGGCGTGCCTCCTGACTCGCAGCTGGTAAAAATAGGTTTCTGTCGCTCCTGAAAACTGTGGGTTCAAAGGAGCTGATTTTAGTGCGTTGGGACTCAGACCCCACCTTGGCCAGCCTTTGGGGCAGGTGACTTGTCCTTTGCCACACCTCCCATGGCAGTCATTTTGTGGTGGTGCCCAGGACAAAAAAATATGTTGCAATATAGAAAGGCATGACTCCTACTGTGATAATCTCCTTCCTGGGACGAGCATGGAAATAACATTCACCAGTGGAGGCTGGTAGCTCCGAGGTCAGTGGGGTGGTGAATCCGTTCCGGGTTTCAGTCAGAACCAGTCAGAATTCTAAAGGAGCTCTCTGGAAGCTCTTTGGAGAGCTCTATTAGAGTTCCAACAGGTTCTGACTGAATCCCGGAGCGGATTCACTCCTACAATGGCACAGGAAGCACCTTGGAGAGCTCCTTTAGAGGTCTGACTGGATATGATCGGAACAGATTCACCACCCCACTGACATCAGAGCTACCAGCCTCCATGGACTTTCACCCATTCTCCCACCCACCCCACACGTCCCCGCAGTGCCTACTCCAAGAGTAAGAGAGAAGGGGGGTGGGGGAAAGCCGGACGTTCACTTGGAGAAGCTTCGAACTCTGGTCAGCTGGCCGGTGGGCAGAACGGACGGCGGCGTGCGGCGGTTCAGGTCAGCCTTGCCCACTTGTGGGGCATTCCAGCTCCCCATGTTCCTTCCAGAAACAGCTGTCCACAGAAAGAGAAAGTCAATGGGGGGGAAAAAACAGCATTAAAAACTATCCGGCGCTCGGCACAGGCTGCGTGTTAGCCAGACCCCACGTTCCTTTAAAAGCCGGAGAGACGGAATCCAGTAGTGGCACGAAGCCAGGGCTCGGGATCTTGCGAACATTTTCCCTAACTCTCGAGATGGAGTTAGTGGCGGTGGCGTCAGCAGAGCCGAGACAGAGGAGGCAGCGGCAGCGTCGGTGGCGGCGGCGTTGCTCTTTACGCAAAGCACAGGAAGTTAACCGAGGCGGGAATGCGGTACAAACGCCGGGAGGCGGAAGCCACAGCGGGGCCAAAGTGGACAATTCCCCCATGCAGAAAGAGGGGCGGAGAAGGTCGGATCAGGGGTGCGGGGGGAGGTGGAGGGTGGGAGCGATCTCATTAAAGCGACGCTGATTTGACGACGAGACGCGGTAGGTTCTGTAAAAGCCATTTAATCATCCACATTGGAAAGAAAATAAAAAGTGAACAAGTTGCCGCGACGAGAACAAACTCTGTTAACCAGTTGTACAAAGGCAAAATTATCATATTTTTTTTTAAAAAAACAACGAAATAGAGTACACAGGAATACAGCAAAGCAAAAGAAGCCTCCCTGGCTACGCAGCCCGGTGACCCGGCTGCAGGGATCGGAACTCGGCACGCAACGACGACATGGAGCAAGCAAAGAATCTAGCCGGCAGACTGGGCGGAGGTTCGCAAACGCCGGCGGCACGGGGAAAGTGTCTGGGGGGGAGGGGGAACCGGACCCGTTTCTGCAAGTGAAAGCGTCTTCGGCGTCATCATGGATTGGCACGGTGGGCGAGGTGGACGCCGACTCTTCGAAGCAGGGGGCAGTTTTTGGGTAACGGCCGGATCAGAACGGGGGAAAAAAAAGGGAAGAGGGGAGGAAGAAAAAAGGGGGGGGGGTTGGCAGAACCAGAAAACGCAGCATCACCAACCTTGGAAGGAAGCCGAAAGGAAACGTCGGTGCAGGTTAGCGTGTGCTCAGTAGAAGGGCCTCAGAGACACCGCTCCGGCGTTGCCCGGGAGAAGCCTGAAATGAAATCTACACAACTTAGGTGCGTGCCATCATATACATACATATACATACACACGCGGGGGACTGGAGACAATACAGCAGGGGGGGGGAATCTTCCCCCCTGGGAGCTGCGTTCAGTTTTAGAGAAAAACTTGGGCGCTCCTGTTCTACTGGTGGGCGGGGCCAGAGTCAGATGGGCTGGAGTCAAAACGATGACAATCAATATTTTCAATCGGGGGTAGAGGATGGGACAAGAAACGGTGTCCAGGTTGCCTGCCCGGCCATAGTTCCTGGGGTGATGCGGGGCCAGCCAACATCTCTCGGCCTAATCTACCTCACAGGGTTGTTGTGAGGATAAAAATCAGCGGTGGGGGAGAACCAACGAATTCTGGATTGGGTTTACTGGAAGAACGGCAGGACAGGAGCGCAGGGCGGTGGGATTTCTTTCAGTCCAGGGGTCGGGTGAAATTACGAGGAAAGGAGCATTCCGGCGACGGGCATGGCCAAATGCAAAAGAGGCATGGCAAAAACACCCCCCCCCCACACACACACACACTACCAGCCACTTGTAGCTTAAGGCTCTTCCTGCCAGGGGCGTTTTCAACCATTTGAACTGGGGAGGAAACGCACAAAAGATGGGAGAGTCACAATATGATTGGTGGTTGAAAGAAGGCGGGGCAGAGGGAAAAGGGCATAGCACTCTGAGAAATCCATGGGGCTGGACATGGCCCTCAGGAATGCTGGCTTTGGCCCAGGGCCTGACGTACCTCGCAAGCGCAATACAGGATGTTGTGTGCACATACGCCCAGCAAAGAACTGCCCCATCCATTGCATGGCCAGATATTTATCCCTTCTCTCAATATTTTCTCCCGGAAAATATGGGGTAGCGAGAAATGCTGGAGGGGCACACTGCCCACACACGCCCCGCCCCTTGCCCCCCCCGCCGCCCCTGCCACCACGGATTTCTGGACACTTACTGGTGAAAGGGATGCAACACCCTCAGAACGTCTGAGCGTACTGGGCGGCGTAGGCGCTGGCGTATCTCTCATAGTACTCTGCCACGTTGTAGGCAGTGCCGATGCTGTATTGGGAGTAAGTGGCGGCAGCGGCGGCGGCGGCCGCATAACCAGGCTGGCTGTAAGCTTGGCTGTACGTCTGGTTGGCGGCGGTGGCGGCAGCTGCCGCTGCGGCAGCCGCGGCAGCATAAGGGTCAGCGTACTGGGTCACGACGGCGGCGGGTGTAGCTGTCCGCCTGCCCACGGGGCTTCTTTCCCTATAGGCAGCTGGGGGAGCGGGGGCAGGCAAGGCCCGGTCGTAGGCCGCTCGGGCCCGGTCGTACAGCTCGTAGGAGTAGCGGTCACAGTAGTCTCGGTCGTACCACGTCCGGGGGCAGTAAGGTGTGTAGGCCGTGGCAGGAGTGGGGATGCGCCCCCGGGAGAAGTAGTAGCTCGGGGCGGTGGGGGGCGGGGTGGCCACGGCAGCCCCCTTGGTGGCACGGAGGGAGCTGTTGCTCTTGGAGAGGGTGACAAAGATTTTCTGGTCCTCCAGAGGGGTGTCGTTCAGGTTCAAGATGGCGTCCATGGCCTCCTGCTCCTTGGCCATGTGGACGAACGCGTAGTTCTTCACAATGTCACACTCCACCACTTTGCCAAACCTCTCAAAGAGCTGCCGGATCTGCGAGGTCGTCGCTTTGGCCGAGACGTTGCCGACGTAGATCTTGGTGGCGTTGCGGATCTTGGAGGTGGCGTACTCCACTGTCAGGTGGGCCCCGTAGAACTCGCTCTTGTGCAAGGCGCTGATGGCCTGATGGGCCTCATCTTCCTTCTCCATGTGCACAAAGGCGAAGTTCTTCAAGATGTCGCACTCGTTCACCTGCCCGTACTGCTCAAAGAGCTTCCTCAGCTCCTCGGCCGTGACCACGGGCGACAGCCCCCCCACAAATATCTTCACCATGGTGAAACCGGGCCCCTCCGCCAGGAATCACTGCCAGGAAAAGAGAGGGGAAAGAGGCTAGCCCAAAACACACACACACACACACACACACACACACGGGCTTCCATTAGTTACCCACCCTGGTCTCCCTGGGAGGGGCCAAAGCTCAGCGGTAGAGCTCTGCTTGGCAAGCAGGAAGTGCCGGATTCGAGTCCCAGCATCTCCCAAATAGGGCAGAAAAAATTCCTGCCTGAAACCTCAGAGAGCCACTGCTGCCAGTCAGTGCCAGTCAGTCACTCCCTGCACAGAAGCTTCACTCTCACACCAACCCTCCAGTTTAGGATGAAAGCCTCGGGTAGTCCTGATATGAGAACATCGATTTAGATTATATATATATATATATATATATATATATATGAAAAGCCTGCTGGATCAGACCCAAGGCCTATCTATACAGGATTCTGTGTCCACACTGGCCAACCAGCTGCCTGTGAGAAACTCACAAGTAGGACTTGAGTGCAGCAGCACCCTCCCACCCAAGTTCCCCAGCAACTGGTGATCATAGGCTTACTTCCTCTGATACTGGAGGTAGCACAGAGCCATCAGAGCTAGTAGCCATGGATAGCCTTCTCCTCCTCCAGAAATTTATCCAACCCCCTTTTCAAGCCATCGAAATTGGTGGTCACCACTACATCTTGTGGTAGTGAATTCCAGAGTTTAGCTCTGTGCTGCGTGAAGAAGTCCTTTTATTTGTCCTGAATCTCCCACCAATCAGCTTCATGGGATGACCCCATGGGGTTCTAGTCTCCTGGAAAAGAACCCTGAAAAAGCTAGCCTGCCCTCTTCCCCAATGAAGCCTTACAAGACCCTGGATCGCCTCACCGCTGGGGATGACCATGGGAGTTTCAGGGCCAGTGATATATCCCATGCATAAAAAAAGGATACTGTAGAGCTGGAAAATGTGCAGAAAAGGGCAACTCAAATGATCCAGGGGCTGGAGCATCTCCCCTATGAGAGAAGGTTTCAACAGCTGGGATTGTTTAGCTTGGAAAAACAGAGGCTTTGGGGAGACATGATAGAGGTGGACAGAATCATGGCTGGTGTGGAGAATGTGGAGAGGGAGACATTTTGCTCCCTCTCCTGTAACACTAGACCCCCAAGGGGGGGGGGGGTCATCCCACAAAGCTGATGGGTGGGAGATTCAGGACAGATAAAAAGGACTTCTTTGCACAATGCATAGTGAATAACACAAAACATAGTGATGGCACCAAATTTGGATGGCATTAAAAGGGGGTTAGAGACAGATGTGCGGTGGGGAAAGCTATCGAGGGCTCCTAGTCCTGATGGTTACATGCTACCTCCAGTAGCAGAGGCAGTATGATGCCCATGTGCACCAGTTGCTGGGGAACATGGGCTGGGGAACATGGGCTGGGGGGTGCTGTTGCACCGTGTCCTGCTTGTGGATCCCTGGTCAACAGCTGGTCGGCCACTCTGTGAACAGAGTGCTGGACTAGATGGACCCTGGGTCTGATCCAGTATCAGGGCCCTTCTGATGTTTTTAGGACTCAACAGGCCTTGGGTGAAATTCAGCGTGGGTTATGGGGCACCCAATGCAGCACTGGCTCCAGGGGGCAGCAGGCGCTCTCTGGAAACATCCCCCCCCTCCTCCTCCATTTGCCCGCCCATGGTGATCCATCCCCATCGAAGGAGGCCCCTACCCTGCCCTCCTTCCCCATCCTCGGGCTGAGCTTCGCCTGCGCTCCTTTGCCCGGAGTCGCCCCCTCCCCACCCAGGAGCTCAGCCTTCCCAGGGACCAGGAGAGGCGGGCCAGGGGGTCCTTTCCTGCTCAGCGGGCGAGATGGAGCAAGGGACCCGATCCGGAAGAGTGCAAGGATGGCAAGCCCCCCCTCTTGTGGGGGGACGACCAAGGGCGAGCCAGGAGAGCGCACTTTTGGGGGGGTGCAAATTTGCAAGGAGGGGAGGGAGGATTGAGCGCCCCCACCCTCTTTGGACCAGGCTGGCGCCCCCTACCCCCAGACCACTCACCGGCCGGGCTCCTAGCTGCGTCTCCTCTATGCAATGCGGCGCAAGGTCTCTCCCCCCTCCGCTTCTTGCCTTATCTTCCCTCCTGGGCTTCGCGGAGGATGAAGCTGCCTAGCACTGCGCCATGTTGGGTTCCTTTTGGATCACGTGAGTAGAGGTGGGGGGGGCGACACATCCGTCCCCTAAGCTATTTATTCCAGGGGAGAGGAGAGGAGGGGTTAGGGTGGAGCGGGAGCGCCTGGCCACGCGCGCTCCGGATGCCGCGTTTCCTCCACGCCGAGGCGCAGGCGGGCTTGTTGCACCTGTGAATGCGACCCTTCCCTCTGGGGGCGAAGGGGAGCTTGGGCGTGGGGAGGGGGCGATATGCCCCTTCCGCTCACCATGACCCCATGCATCCGGAGATGCTGGAGTGGAGAGAGATATTGATTGATTGATTAAATAGGGATAAATTTATAGCACATCTCACTGTCAACAGTCTCTCCGAATTTGAGAAAGCCGTAAAGTCTGATCTCCTACCTAGTTGAATTTTAAGACGTTTGACTGTTATTTTAGTGATGTATTCGTTTTGTAGGTTTTCAATCAGTTCGATGTATTTTATATTTGGTATTGTTCCCCGCCTCGATCCGGAGGGAGAGGCGGGTAAGAAATAAATATTATTATGATTATGATTAAGCAGTTTTATGTATTTTATAGTGTTTTGTATTCAGTATTGTTCCCCACCTCGATCCAACGGGAGAGGCGGGTAAGAAATCATCATCATCATCATCATCATCATCCATCTTTAAGAAGCCCCCATTGCTCATCAGGGAGGGAAACTTGCAAGAGTGAGAGTGATCCCAGACTCCCTGATAGGTAGGCAAGGATCTCCAAAAGTCAATAGGGTACCACCAGCACCACCACTGATTCCTCTAATCCAGTCCAAGTCAGGGGACTTTTGGGCCTTTGGATTTGCTTTGGAGAGCTCAAGCTGATGCCCTCTATTTTAGCTTCCAAGCCCAAACATGACACGCACAGTCACTCCGCCAAGAGGCACAGGACATAGCAGCAGAGCACTAGAGGTAGGGAAGGAGTTGATGACGGTAGGGAAAGGAAAATAACCTTTACTACAATATCAAGAACATCAGAGGAGCCCTGATGCTGGATGAGACCCACGATCCGTCTAGTCCAGTGTTCAGTTCTCACAGTGACCAGGCAGCTGGCGATCAGGGACCCACAAGCAGGGCACAGGTGCAGCAGCACCCTCCAGCCCATGTTTCCCAGCAATTGATGTTTATAGGTTTATTGCCTGAGATACTGGAGATAGAACATAGCCATCAAGGCTAGTAGTCGTGGATAACCTTCTCCTTCAGGAATTTGTCCAACCCCCTTAAGCCATCCAAATTGGGGGCCATCACTACATCTTGTGGCAGTGAATTCCATAGTTTAATTATGCGCTGTGTGAAGAAGTCCTTCCTTTCATCTGTCCTGAATCTCCCACCAATCAGCTTCATTGGGTTCTACTATGACGAGAGAGGGAGAAAAATGCCTCCCTATCCACAATCTCCACACCATGCATCATGCTGGACACTTCTATCAGGTCTCCCGTTAAGCCTCCTTTTTTCCAAGCTGAACATTCCCAGCTGTTGTAACCTTTCCTCCTAGGGCAGATGCCCCTATGCCCTTAATAATTTCAGTTGCCCTTTTCTGTACTTTTCCCAGCTCTACAATATCTTTTTTTAGGTGTGGTGACCAGAACTGTACACAGTATTCCAGGTGTGGTCGCACCATAGATTTGTATAAAGGCAATATGACACTGTCCATGTTATTCTCAATTTCTATTGTAATTATACCCAACATTAGGCTGACCATATGAAAAGGAGGACAGAGTTCATTTAACTTTAACAGTTGTAGAGAAAAGGGAATCTCAGCCAATGTCATTTGTATGCAATTAGTTCCTGGTGAAATTCCCTCTTCATCACAACAGTTAAAGTTGCAGAGGCTATACTAGAGTGACCATATACAAAAGAAGGCAGGGTCCCTGCAACTTTAACTGCTGTGATGAAGAGGGAATTTCACCAGGAACTAATTGCATACAAATGACACTGGCTGAAATTCCCTTTTCTCTACCACTGTTAAAGTTACATGAGCCCTGTCCTCAGCCTACCCAACATGGAGTTTGCCTTCTTTACAGCAGCTGCACACTGGGCTACATCCCAAGCAAAACAATAAAACACTAACTGGCCAATCCTATGCATTGCTAGAGGAAGGGTCTCCCCGGACAGGGAGCCAGCCAGGGTTCAAGAATGTTCATGACAACTTGACACATGAAGATGGGAGACAACCACGCCATTCCCCATCACTCCTTTTATTTCTCAGAACCCAGCAACTCAGGGCAGATCTCAGGCAGCCTGAAGGGAGTTGGACTTTCTCACCAAAGCACAGCCGTAATCATTCAACCCAATTAACAGAACCTACCCTTGAACTTGGCACATACCCTGTCTTTTTTCCTCGAAGAAGCTCAAGACAATTCTCCCCCCCCCCATCCCATTCCCACCATTTTTATCCTCGCAACAACCCAGTGAGGTAGGTTAGGCTGAGAGATGATACCCAGTGAGCTTCATGGCTGGGTAGGGATTTTTTTTTAAAAAAATAAGATTTTGTTAGTTTTCTAAAACAAAATCAACAAAGAATCATAGAAAGGTAGAGTTGGAAGGGGCCTCTAAGGCCGTTGAGTCTTAGTCAGGCTAGTGTTATTGTCTGATATTTATTTACCTATATGGACCTATGGTCCAACTGGAGTCCACCAGGAGAAGGACCATCGGTGGGGTGGCCCCTTTGGAACTCCCTGCCTTTGAGGTCAGGTAGGCACCAACCTGCGGCTTCCTTGAGCAAAATGTTGCTGTTTCAGGAAGACTTCCTCGAATGACTGGCCGTGCTTTTACTAGATCTTGCGTTTTATCAGAATCCTGTTCAATATAGTGTTTTTTATTCTTTTGTCTTACCTGTTGTTCACTGCTCCGAAATCTTTGCATGTGGAGCGGTATATAAATATTGCAAATAAATAAAGTAAATTTACCTCTATTCCACTCTTCACCAATATTTATCCCAAGGCAGCTTAGAGTAGGAAACAAAATCAAAACAACATTAAAATATATTATCCACAATATATATATATATATATGTTATATATTATATATCATAATAAAGATTATTATATATTTCCATATATTTAAAGTATATAATAATACTAATATGTGTGTGTGAATATATATAATAAATAGATAAATCAGGCGGTGACTGTTTATTTTATTTATTTGTTTATTTATTTTATTCCATTTATATACCGCCCCACAGCCGAAGCTCTCTGGTTGGTTTACAAAAATTAAAAACATTGAACAATTAAAACACCAATATACAAAATTTAAAAGCATAAAAACAAGTTAAAATTACAATATCCTTCTGGGTCAAAGCACAACAACAACAACACAAAAACATAAAAACCCTCATCATATGCTGTTAAATGCCTGGGAGAAGAGGAAAGTCTTGACCTGGCGCCGAAAAGATAACAATGTTATCTCTGAACGCACCTCTACATCTCATCTCTGCTCTTTGTGCCTCTCTGTTTATTCCCCCATCCTAGTTGCGGGACTACAACTCCCATGATGCCTTTGGGGAGGGCTCTGTCTCCGCCCCGTGGGCGAGGCGTGGTGTCCCCGCCCCCTCTCCCCATTGGCCGCCTCCCTCCCAGCTGGGCTGCTGCGCCCGCTGTTCCTCCTCCGGCCCGGCCTCCTTTCCTTACGCGTCGCCGCCCGGGCTGCTTCGCGCTGCGCCTGCTGCTCCTTGGGGCCATGGGGGCGGCCGTGTTCTTCGGCTGCACCTTCATCGCCTTCGGGCCGGCCTTGGCCCTCTGCCTGCTCACCGTGGCCGGGGACCCGCTGCGCGTCATCATCCTCGTGGCCGGGTCAGCCCAGGGCAAGGGCAGGGCGGGGTGGGGAGCGGCCCCTAGGGGGCAGCACATGGGGGGCTCAAAAGGGCGGGGTGAGGAAGGGGAGGGGTCTTTTAGAAGGGACCTGCGAGGGAGGGGGGGACCCGTTCTATCATGAATACTCCTTTGGGGGGATAGATATGGGAGGGGGGGCTCTGGGAAGGCCCCAGCCAGCAGACAAGTGCTTTGATAATTTTATTTTATTTATTACATTTCTACACTGCTGGAACTCTCTGGGCGATTCACAGAAATAAAAACCGCAAAATGCAGTTTGTGAAATGCAATATGATATACAACGGCTTAAAAGCGCAGTATAAAAGTGCAAACTGAGTCAAATCCTAGCAGCAGAGCAGCGATTTGAAATGCAAGAGTAGAGCTCAAACAGCAGCATCACAAACTGGAATGCTAAAACTGCTGGGGGGTGGGGGGTGGGGGGTGGGATAGAAAAGTCTTCACCTGGCGCTGGAAAGAGCAGTTAGGTGCTGGGTGAACCTCTAGGAAGCTCATTCCAGAACTAGGGTGCCACAGCAGAGAAGGCCCTGCTCCTGGTAGCCTCCTGCCTTGCTTCCTTTGGCAGGGATTCCCGGAGAAGGACCCCTGAAGATGACCTTAGGGTCCAGGCAGGTGTATATGGGAGGAGACGATCCTTCGAGTTACCTGGCCCCAAGCCGTTCAGGGCTTTGAGTGTTAATACCAGCGCTTTGAATTGGGCCTGGAAAGGGACTGGCTGCCAGTGCAGCTGGGAAGAGACTGGCATGATATGACCTCGTTGGCCAGCCAGACCTGGCTTTTCCCCTGCGAAGGACAGTCCCCTGCCTCAGGTGCTTTCAGTGTGAACCTTGAATGGACAACGGAAGGGGAGGCACACCCAGGACCCGGGAAAGACAGAGCAGTTTCTTCCCCTGTGTACGTTTGCCCTTAGTAGGGCCCAGCATTTCCCGACCTGGTGCCCTCCAGATGTTTTGGATGGCAACTGCCAGCATACCTGGCTATGCTGACTGGGGCTGATGGGAGGTGCAATGCAGCACATCTTTAGGGCATCAGGTCCGGAAAAGGCTGGGAGAAACAATGTAACTGATGAAAGGAGGAGCTTGTAATGCTGCCTTGTTGCAAATGCATTTTGGAAAGAACTCGCCGGCGGCAGGGTAGTATGATGTGCTTGGAAAGAACACCCGCAATTTGCTTTCCCGTGTAAGAATCCAGGGCTCAGGAGCAAACCTCTTAATGCTCGGTTGAGAATGTGCCAGAAAAGACTTTCCACTCGTAAAGAGGAATGCTGTCGCCCCTCTTGATCTAGACTTTCTGGTTCCCGTTTGTTTTTCTTTCACTGTTGCAATCTTTCCTTCCTGCCCACAAGGAAGCACGTGATGGGTGTTGTGGTAACCGCACCTCCCTTCCGTGCTTCCGTGCCTTGGAGGGGGAAAGTGAGTCATGGCACAGGGCAGCTTAGGGTGTGATCGACATCATTATTTTTAGTGTTATTTTCACTACTATACCACCCCATAGCCAAAGCTCTATTGGCAGTTTACAACATTCCATAAAAATACAAAACGCAACATAATAAATAGGGTCTAAATGTTTTAACATAGAAAAATGAAAACGACGTCAACGGCTAAAAACAATTTAAATAAACAATGTTTTTCCTAGTAGATCTTGTTCCAACCACATGCATGTTTAGAAAAAAGCCCTGCAACCCCCAGCATGGTTGACTGGGGGATACTGGGAGTTGTAGGACCTTTTTCTGGCAAAACACGCATGGGATTGCGCCCTTGCGCATATAGCCGAAAAGGTTCCCTGATATCTCCCACTGCTTCCTGCCTAGTTCTTGGGCTAGAGGCTGCTCTTGGATTTCAGTGTGTCGAGCAACTGGGTGGCACAACATCACTTAGGCAGCATCAGTAAAATTGCGCTGTTTTCAGGATTGTCACAGGGCCAGTTTATGGTGGTGTTAGTCTTTCCACGTTAGTTTATCACCAGACAGCCTGATGTTTTTCTCTGTCTCCGCTGCTGACCCAGGGCCTTTTTCTGGCTGGTCTCTCTCCTCTTGGCTTCTTCCATCTGGTTTATTTCGGTGCACCTGAGCAACCGCGAGGATGGGCGGCTTCAGCACTGCCTCTTAATGTTCGGGGCAGCCGTGTCGGTCTTGCTTCAGGAAGCCTTTCGCTTTGGCTACTTCAAGCTGCTCAAGTAAGAATGCCCTTCGAGGTGAAGTTCAGCCTGGTTGAACTGCCGCGGTTCTTCAAAGTACCCTGGGGTTGTAGTTTTGGGAGGGTGCACAGAGATCTTTGTTAGGGGACCACCCTAACTTCTTCCTGGTTTTTCCTTTTTTTTCTGGAGCTGTGTTCCTTCAAAGGAAGATATGGAATAGGCCAGGTTCTGAAAGTACCTGTCGTAGTAGTTTAAAACAGGTGGAAGATCCTGTATGTAAGATTATATGTTGACCTTTGTATTTTATTTAGTTATTTATTTAAAACATTTCTTGGCTGCCTTTCGGGGCAGAAGCCCCTCTCATGACGGCTCACAGCAATAAAATACACAAAAACAGTTAAAAAGTTAAAGGCAGTAGAAACGTAAACAGAATAAAATGGCAATAAAAACAACAATAAAACCAGCAACAAGCTGTCAAGGGAAATAGCCGACACCTATCGAGTTGAAGAATCATCAGCAACAGGCAGAGTCCGGTCCAACAAAATTTTATTTGGTACTACATACACAGGAGGGGGAAATGGCCCCAACAGCTAAAACTATTTCCTAAAACATAATAAAAGCACTATCCTGGGTACTTGATGCTCCAGTTGTTCTCTGATGACCCTAATCAAGGGCAGTTGAGACGGCTCTTATAGCTAATTCTCATGAATAGAGTGTTTGCATGTTTACATAATGGGTGCCTCTTTGTCTGTGAGATATGTTTCCTGGGAAGATGGACCTAATTTATGACACAACAGATAGGCCATTTGGAGGACAGAGTGGAGGATGGAAGTAGGTTATCAAGAATGACATTTGCAGTTCTAATCTGCTCAGTTTTCCTTTGTCATGCTGGAATGTGAGGTGTGAACTCTGGCCTGGTGTGATTTTCAGTGTTTTACATTTCCTCTTGAAACTGCCCAACAAAGGCTTGGTGTAGGCCAGAGTTCAGATTTTACATTTATATTAAGAGCCATATCAAAATATTCTTTAACAAAGCGCTGTCATATCAAGAGAAGGCCAAGGTAAAATCATATGTTTTCAAGGCCTTAAATGCCTGCAATGATGGAGCACGGCGGATTTCCGATGGGAGCTTGTTTTGTAGATGTAGGGCCACTGCAGAGAAGGCCCTGTCATGTGTTATCACCCATCTAATTGCTCTTACAGATGGGCAAATGAGACGGGCCTTCTTTCTGATCTTAAAGTGCAGGCATGCTGATGTGGGTGAAGATGGTCATTCAAGTAACTTGGTCCCAAACCATTTAAAGCTATAAAGATAAAAACCAGGACTTTGTATCATGTCTTGAGGGAACGATATTTGGATCATATTTTAGAATGTAATCTCACCGCAATGGCAGTTCTGTTCCAAGAAGCTTTCCTTAACTGACAGCCATGAGTTTTATTAGTGTTCTGTTTTTTAAAAAGTATAATTTTCATATGCTGTTTTAATCTTTTTATTTCCCCCACACACACTGTTTTAATTCTTACGTTCACCACTCTGAAATCTGTTTTAGATATGGAGCAGTATACAAATTTTGTATATAAAGAAATAATTGGTATTAAGGAGGAAAATCTTGTCAGGCAGATTCAGAACTTTTAAGTTAATGCGTGATTTCATATAATCTTTCTTATATTAGTCAGATATTCAGAATTTGAAGTTTATTCATATCTGATATCTTTTTAAAAATGTGTTCTGATGGTCCAATGTCTGTATACACTTAAACACCAGTGAAGCTGTTTCAGATATTTAGAGCAGTAGGCATATATTTACAGAGCAGTGTTGTTTTTTGGGGGAGGGGTATCATTCAGACTATCTGTTGTCTGATTTGGATCTCATGGTCAAAAGTGAAATCATCTGTCATGCATTTTGCGAGCTTTTTAATTCTTCTGAGAATCTCTGTATTCATTCTTTCTTTTTTTTTAGTCGCTAGTCCTCATGGATGTAGAGATGAGGTTAAACATAAGATAGATATCATCTGTCGGGGATGCCCGGCAGTCAGCTAGTGAAGGTTCTGTATTGCAGCTAGATTTTGTTCTGATCCCATAAGGGGCCCAGTAAAGATGGGGGTTTGCAGGGTGAGCCATTTTGTAAAGAGGAGTAAAAATGAAATTGGGAGCAATGTAGTTGCAGTGAGATTCTTTAAAAATTGTAGAAGACTTCGAGGCATGTGTGGCAAGATGATGATGATGGTTATATTATTACATTTCTGTTCTGCCCCATAGCTGAAGCTCTCTGGCTTTCTTTGGTCTCCCTTTTCTTTCCTGGAACTGTTGACTGATTCCTTGCTTCCTTTTCATCCAGGAAAGCTGATGAGGGGCTGGTGACCATAAGTAAAGACGGCCGCTCTCCCATCTCAATCAAACAGATGGCGTATGGTGAGTGAGCAGCTGGCCACTTCCAATTGCGTGGCTCACTCCAGACGCACTCGTGTTCTCACTGAAAACAGCCGTGAGCCATCTTTGTCGCCGTCTACATGGAACCAATACCCCCCCTCCCCACGTCTCTTTTTGGCCTTTAAATGGCTGTTGACAAAGCTAAAGTGGAAGACGATTACACTTCTGAATTTAGTTTCCTGTTCAGCCTCCTCCATTTTCAGAGCCGCTTCCCCCAAGCGAAACATCCATTTTGCTGGTTCCTTCCACCTCATTAAGATGCCTTGAGTTGTTTTTCCCATTGGCATTGGTGTGCGAGATTTCTCTTATGAACTGCTACCGTGATTGCCGCTGATTTTGGAGGGTGAAGTGCTGGGGGTGAGGCAGGGTGTGGCGAAACCGTTCTAAACATGCTCCACTGTAATTGGGGGTTTGTCTGTAACTTTCCCTTATGTAGTGTCGGGTCTTTCCTTTGGGATCATCAGTGGTGTCTTTTCGGTCATCAACATCCTTGCGGATTCCATTGGGCCGGGCACCGTAGGGATCCATGGGGATTCTCCCCATTACTTCATCACGTCAGGTAAGATCTGCTCCAGGAGTGTGTTGCATTGAGAGCCAGCATGGCTGCATGGATGGAGAGTGGGAAACCCTGGAGTCCAATCTCCCTTTGCATGGGAGAATATTATTCCCATTTTTTCTTTAATATGAGAATAATAGAGAGGTAATATGGAAATAATAGGTTGTGAGGCATCCTTCCCTCACCTTCCAAAGTGCCCTCGCTAGATGGGCAAATTCCCCTCAGCCTTGGAGGATTTTGATCATCCAATGCAAGGCTTTGCCTCCCCACCCTCGTGCCCTGCAATTTTTGCTAGACGGGCAAAAAAAAACACCTTGGAGGCTTTGGTTCATCCATTGCAAGGCTTTGTCTCCCCATCCTCATGCCCTGCATTTTTCGCTAGACGGGCAAAAAGCCTGTCTAGTGAAAAATGCAGGGCGCAAGGATGGGGAGGCAAAGCCTTGTATTGGATGAACCAAAGCCTCCAAGTTTGGGGGCTTCTGATCATCAAGGGCAAAATCAATAGGATTGTGCCCTGAATCTGATCCCAGGGAAATACCAGCTGATCCCTAGTTCCCGAGCCAAAAATAACAGCTGCCTAAGAACCATCTCCACATTAATCTACCCAGATCTTGCAACTGCTTTCAGAGGGTCTTGTTTCAGTGCCCCCACCATGTGAGGGGCAGCATTTGCCAATGGGGTAGAAAGGGTCTTTTTAGTGGTGGCACCCTGGAGCCCATCTTGGTGTCATTCTGGTGCCTGGCCAATTGCTTTATTTTTTAAAAAAAATTCCCAGGCCTTTGGATCTGTATTACCTTTATGTTGTTTTTACTCTCTGGGGCTGCTTTTACTGCTGCATTTTTACTTGCATTTTTAAATTTTAATTTGTTTTGCTTCTTGTGATCCGCTCGGAGAACTCCTTAGGGTGACCTATAAATACTGTAAATAAATACATAAGGAAGAGTTCTACTGTTTGCATAGCTACGTACGATCCCTGAGGTCTTCTCCCTAAGGAACCCCAAATTTCAATATTGTGGAAGGGGGGCTGCTAGTTTGGAAAATGGGCTTTCGCCTAGACTTCTTTGATCCTCCTTGCACAGTTGGTCTGCGGGTGCAGAATGGACCACACACATACTGACAGCAACAGGTGTGTGTGTGTGGGGGGGGCTTTTATTATTTATTTAATGGTGTTTATGTATCACTTATGTTGAAAGAAATGTCTACGCAGTGTACAAAATGATACACTGTAGGTTCATAAATTAAACAGCTGAATATTATTGCTTTACACAGAAGACCAAGTTACCTTGCTGCGTATGCTTCTTGGGAAAGGTGCAGAAAAGGGCAGCTGAAATGATCCAGGGACTGGAGCATCTCCCCCGTGAGGGAAAATTACAGCAGCTGGGATTGTTTAGCTTGGAAAAAAAGGAGGCTAAGGGGAGACATGATAGAGGTGGACAAAATTAGTCCTGGTGTGGAGAATGTGGATAGGGAGACATTTTTCTCCTTCTCTCATCATACTAGAACCCAAGGGGCTCAATCCCATGAAGCTGATTGGTGGGAGATTCAGGACAGATCAAAGGAAGGACTTCTTCACACAGCACGTTGTTAGATTCTAGAATTCACTGCGACAAGAAATAGTGATGGCTCCCAAATTGGATGGCTTTAAAAGGGGGTCGGACAAATTTCTGGAGGAGAAGGCTATCACTAGCTACTAGTCCTGATGGCTGTGTGCTATCTCCATTAGCAGATGCAGTAAGCCTGTGTGCACCAGATGCTGGGGAACATGGGTGGGAAGGTGCTGACGCACTGTGTCCTGCTTGTTGGTTCCTGGTCGACAGCTGTTTGGCCACTGTGTGAACTGAGTGCTGGAGATGATGATGATGATGACGATTTATTGCATTTATATCCCACCTTTTTTCCTCCAAGGAACCCAAGGTGGCATACATAATCCTTCTCTCCATTTGGACCCTTGGCCTGATCCAGCAGGGTTCTTTTGATGTTCTTATGTTTCAGCAGGCATCGGAAACCCTGATGGGTTGGCAACTAATTCGTAGCAGTGGGGAGTTCTGGAGAGTGGGTGCTAGGACATGAAATGCCCTATTCCTAGCCACCATGGGTCAGACTTCCATAAACCTTGTCCAGAGGTTATCCAAACAGGCTGGTAGAGGGTCAGATGATCTCTTATGTATCCTGGCACTGAGTTGCTTAGGGCTTTGTAAACATGAACCGAAACTTTAAACCCCGGGGTGCCAAAACTCAGTCCCATGTAGCTTGATCGTCTGTCTTCTCCTTCCAGCCTTCCTCACCATGGCATTAGTTTTCTTGCACACATTCTGGGGGACGATTTTCTTCGACGCTTGCGAGAAGGGGCGTTACTGGAAGTTGGCTTTAGTGGTCGCCAGTCACCTCATCACATCTGGACTGGTGAGTGGACAGGTCTCTCATCTGTGTTGCCTTCCACTGTTTCTGCCTTGGGTTCTGCCTTGACCCCAGGCGTGCATTAAGGACTCACTTCCTAATTTTTTTTACCCTTTATGCGTACAGTGCCCGACCCACCTTGGGGTTCATCCGTGAAACACCCAAGATACACAGATAGTTAATTGCTCATTAGCCAACCAGGCATCTGCAAATAGATCCAAGTGTCCCTCTCATGGATACAGGTTCAATGTCTTATAATTTCTCAAGGGAAGCATCAGACTGCTCTGTGTATGGTGGGCCCATTTCTAGATTATATTGAAAAGCAGGCCCAAAGCCTTACTCCAGGAGAATCCAGGCACAAAGCCAGTGTGCGATAACCTCTGGAGGCACCTTATGGTCACACAGGGTGAGAATGAGCTGTCGATACTTTAACTCACAGCAGATAAAGATTTGCAGGGAGGGAGGATTATTTTTGCTAATTTGCCCTCTTAAAGATTGTCAAAATGAAATAGGAAAACTTCAGTAAATGCTGTCTGTATATTCTAAAGAATGTAGCGGCTAGAATGTGGGAGCGGGAGTTGGGAGATCCGGGTTCGAGTCCTCACTCGGCCATGAAGCTCACTGGGTGACTTTGGGCTCACAGGGTTGTTGTTGTGAGGATAAAATAGAGAAGAAGAGGATTATGTACACTACCTTGGGTTCCTTAAAGGATGGGAAAAGGCAGGATATAAATGTAAATAATAATAATAATATAATATAATAATAATAATAATAATAATAATAATATAATCAGACTCAATCGCAGGGCTTGGCAACTCTGGGGGCCCACAAAACCAAAAAGCGGCGATTTTCCTTTAAAACTAAGCAAAATTACTTTGATTTTGCGAAGCAAAACCGAGTCCCTGGGAGAAGTCCAGCGGCTGTGGGGACTTCATGTTGCCCCCTGGTCCTCTGTAGTGAGGGGCTATAAGAGTTCTGGCTTCAGAAAATTCAAGGGACACCTCCTCTCCTGTCCCCCCCCCTCTCCATTCTTCACTGTCTTGGTGAACGTTTGCAAATGCAGAGGGAAGGGCAACAGAAGCTTCAGTGTTAGCATCATGTGGGATTCAGGCTCGGGCAGATGTTTCAGGTGGGCGTTTCAAAGTCACCCGGGTACTTCAAAGATGCAACCTCTTGGGAAGTGTGTGTGTGTGTGTGGCGGGGGAGAGGCGGGCTGGGGGAGGCGGGTGGCTAGTGGGACTCCAGTTTGCTCCTTCACCCTCACAGAGCGGGGGACATTTTGCCAAAGACTGAAAGTCACACAAAGCCCCCCGCCTTTCGGAACAGCCGGGGTTTATCTGACACACACCACGCCAGTCGCCACGGAGATAAATCAAAGCAGTCGACTTTGTGGAGGCGGCTTCAGCCATGCCCTGGTGCAAAGGCTTCTGGGAAATCGAGGGGAGTGTTGTGGTTTCCGACAGGGTCTGAGTTATCTTCTCTTTCTGTTCCCACTCTAGACGTTCCTGAATCCGTGTTACGAAGCCAGCCTCATCCCCATCTTCCTCATTACATTCTCCACGGGGGTGTGGGCCTTTTTCACGGCTGGAGGCTCCCTGGGAAGCATCCTCGCCTGCCTCTCCTGTGAGGGTCACGACGCTTGTGCAGACCAGGGGGCTTGGGGAGGGGACGGCAAGGCGGGAGGACGGAAACGACCCCCGAGTTGATGGCTTGAGTTCTACATCCGCAAGGAGGGAGCAGAATTGCTTGTTTTTCTACCTAAGCAAACCAGCTGTCTATTGCATTCTTAGGATTCAGCTTTCCTTTAAAAACAAAACAGGATGTTTCTAGTCCTCATGGCTCCAGTGATTGACTTGAAAATGCGCAAGCAAACAGAAGTCAGCATGCCCCTGGGGTTCAGCGTAGGAACTTCCGACATTGGCTTCTACTGAGTCAGACCCTTGGTCCATCTAGCTTAGTATTGTCGACACGGACTGGCAGCAGCGGTTCTCCAGTGTTTCAGGCAGGAGTTTTTCCAGCCCTACCTGGAGATGCTGCCGGGATCAAACCTGGGACCTTTTGCATGGGAAGCAGGGGCTCCACCACTGCGCCACAGCCCTTCCCCATAGAACATCCAGGAGCTGTGGGGAGGGAGGGGGTTCAGCAGCCTATATCCTCCCAACTGGCTCCCCTTCCGAAAGCCTGCCTCTACCACCCTCTCGCCCCCGACAGAAAACCTGTGGCACCTCTTTCCTGCGCCTCGCTCACTGACGCGAAATGATCAATCTAATGATCGATCCGGCGTGCCCGATTCAGGCTGGAGCGCCGCCCTCGTTCCCTGCCCAGCCCGGTTCGAATGAATGCTCTGTGGTGTGATTTTAGTGCAGGCGTTTTGTCGCGCGTAGGGGGTGGGCTGCATGGGACCTCGCACTCCTTCGCCGGGTGGTTGACAGGCTTTTTCTCTCTTCGGGGCTGTCGGCTCCCTCGCAGGCCGGCGGAAGGAGGAGGACCACATCATGGTGTACTCCGCGCTGCAACTCCCCGTTGAGGACTGAGATACTCGGAACGCTTCGAAGGGAAGCCGATCACCCAAGTGCCCTCTCTTCTTGGCAGCTGGAAACATACTTTTGCGCTCTCGTCTCTCCGCCTATGGAGACGGCAGGACTGGCCCATACTTTTGCCTAGCCTGATGGGCTGCTGCAGGAATTCTTCAGCCCGAACCCACGGCTTGGGTTTCAGGATAAGGCCCCCAGGCTCCAGCTTTGCAGTTGGGAATTTTTATTTTTCCTCTGGCGTGTGTGCGTGTGACTTTTTTCTCGCCTCCGTCCTGGAAGATGGAAACGTCAGTTCGCTTTCAGCGATCCCTTCTCTTTGCTGGAGGAAGAGGCCAGAGCGAGACCCTGGTCCCTCCTAACTCACACTCTGGGGCAGTGTGCTGTCGGACGGGTGATTCCTGGAGGTGCAGAGCGCGGCTCGGTCTCTTCGCACAAAGCCTGCACCGCCTTGGGATGCGACTCGCTGCATTTCTTGGACTCGTGGCCTTGGCGGAAATGATTTTGAGTCGGTCGTGTCCGGGCGAGGACCCTGTCCCCTGGTGGGCAACTACTTTGGCCGGAGAGGAGAGCAGGCCTAGTGGGCCAAGCGCCCCCCTTCCCCGAGAGGACAGCAAGCAAGTCCAGTGGTCTCAACCGCCACTCCTTTCCCCTTTTGCCTCTGAACTGGGAGCTAGTATGTGCTCTTCAGCAAGCCCAGATTTGGCCCTGGGGCTGCTCACCGCCGAACCTATTCTAATCCATGTCAGTACATGCCCCACTCCGAGCGTTTTGAAGTGTGCACTTTCCCCCTCCCTGTGGGCTTTTCCCCCCCAGCTAGAGTTTTTTCCCCCCAGTCTCAATCTGCTGCTCCGGAGTAATCCCAGCATGTTTCTTATCCCCAATTCCTCCTGCCCATTGTCGGGGTGGAGAGATTATCCGAGTTTTGCAGGCCAAACTCCCAAACTAGAATCTCCCCTTATTTTGAAAGAACCCTCCTGGGGTGGGGTTGGTGGGGGAGTTATTGCGTGTGTTCATTTTTAATTTTTTTTACTGTCCATTCCTCACCACTGACTGTGGTGGCTAATGGGAGTTGTAGTCCAGCCACATCCAAAGAATCGCAAATTGCCCACCATAAGATGGCAAGAGTGCAAGGCTGCATTCCAGATGTGTTGGGACAACAATTCCCATCATTACTGGCCCGCAACCAGCTTCCCTGGGGTGTTTGTTCATTTGTTTGTTTGTTTTACTGTCCAGCTAAAATTGAGCTCAAGTAATTTGGCTGAAGGCTGGTGAGATTTTAGTTCAAGTTCACCCTTAAGATTCTTTGCTCCCAGTCGTTCCTGATAGCACCGTAGCCCTTGATGGTTCTTTTTTATTTAACATTTTCTCTCTCTCCTTTTGCTCCCTGCTGTTGGTGACTAGGCCAAGCCACGGTCACAAGGGGGACATGCTCCCTCCCTTCTTGTAAACATCAGCCCATTTGGGTGGCAGGCAAATGGGGTTCACCCCATAGAGGGCAAGGGGGCACCTCCAATTGCCTCCTGGCCATTCCAACAGGAAATGGTGGGTGCCTCTCTCGCGCTGGTTTCAGCTCTGTGGTTGCTGCTGCCATTGGCCAACCGGTGGTGCCTCCAGCAGGAAATGACCTAACAGTGCTGTGTAGTACCCCCTCTGCTGGCTAGAAAGTGCCACTGCATCTACATTAAAGGACTGTGTCGTTGTCCCCCGTCCCCCCCGCTCTTATGCGGGCAGGCACTGGAAGTAGCACTTTTGACGAAGCACCAGCCCTTTTTTAAACAAAAGTGCTTCAGGATAGAACCAACCCAACTCCCGTCAGCACAATGAATAAAAGGATTTATCTCATTCATGGGGCTGATGTCACGTGTGGGGATGTTTCCTTTGGCAAGCCGTGTTGAGGGACGCAACTAGCCCTCCCTCTTCCAGAATTTGGAGTGGTGGTGGAGGCGATGTCTGAGTGACTTCTGTAATGACTATGGCGTGCGTGTTACCATAGAATCATAGAAAGGTAGAGTTGGAAGGGGCCTATGCAGGAATCCACCTTAAAGCATCCCTGACACGCGGCTGTCCTGCTGCCTCTTGAATGCCTCTAGAGTGGGAGAGCCCACCACCTCCCTACTGCTCTATCAGTCTGGAAGGTTTTCCTGATGTCCAGACGGAATCTGGATTCCTGTAACTTGAGCCCATTATTCCACATCCTGCACTCTGGAATGATCGAGAAGAGATCCTGGCCCTCCTCTGTGTGAGAACCTTTCCAGTATTTGAAGAGTGCTCTCATGTCTCCCTTCAGCCTTCTCTTCTCCAGGCTAAACATGCCCAGTTCTTTCAGTCTCTCCTCATAGGGCTTTGTTTCCAGACCCCTGATCCTCCTCGTTGCCCTCCTCTGAACACGCTTCAGCTTGTCTGCATCCTTCTTGAAGTGTGGCGCCCAGAACTGGACACAATACTCAAGATGAGGCCTAACTGGTGCCTCACACGATTTAGAAGCTATACTTCTATGAATGCAGTCCAAAATAGCATTTCCTTTTTTTGCAGCCACATTTGTTCAGCTTTCAGTAGGGGGCAGAATGGGATATAATGGTGGAACGGACCGCACTATTCCTTTTGGGCCTGGGGCAAAGGGATTTTGGGACGGAGGGGGCCATGGGTTGGGGGTTGTTCCTCTGTCCTCGGAGTTGCAATCCTAGTACAGCTCGGGTATTTCCACCTTACAGGTCCCCACGTTCTCTGCGGCAGAAGGGTGAAAATCAAACCCCTTCCCCTGGCCCGAGACCTCTGGTTTATTTTCATTCTGGAATGCGGCAAGTTCTGATCTGGTGCTGGTGATGCTTTCCTCCTGGTACAGACTTGGCATTCCTCACCCACAGGCCGGCAGGTGTGGAATGTGTCAACATCCCTAATCAGAGTCCCATGTCTGCAAAAAATGAGAAGTTGCAGGTTATTTTGGCTCCTGCTCCCTTATAGATTAATATCGAGTGACCCACGGCAAAAGCCTGCTTACGTAGCTAGCGATGATGTGTAGACGTACGCACAAGAGTGCCGGGTTGGAGCAGGCTGAGGTCACCTGCTTTCCCCCCTTTTATTCTTTGTCTTTTTAGACAGTGCATTCCAACCTGCTTTCCCTGGAAGCTTAGCCAAGCCTCCTCCGTTGGAAGCTCGGATCTCAGCATTGAATGCATCTGAAGGGGCCCGTTGGGTTTATGTGGGGTGATGTCTCAGTCCTCCACTGGTGACCCCAAAATCCTCTCCCAAGGGGATCAAGAACTGAAGCCAGTGGTGAAGGTTTTGCGAAGTTTGAGAGGCGTCCACTGCTTTGGGAATCAGAGGAAACGCTCTCTTGTGGGTTCTAATTTATTTTTGTTGGTCTTGAAAGAGATTATGAAATGTCCTCCAGTAGGACTACGGAAGCTAAGAAGCCCTGAAAAAATGTCCGTGTGTGTGCATACGCCCCTTCCCCCTTGGCGCTGATCTGAGCAAAGTGCAACATTTCGACGCGCCGGTGGCCTCAATCCCCGTCTTTCCTCAAATGGATCCTATCCCCCATTTTCCCCCTCTCATTCCCAGAAGGGCAAAAGCAGGACACAAGTCATTGGGCAAAAAAATCCGGACTTTATTTCTTACATGGCGGGGTGAAAATGGCTCCTCCCAGTGTTCCTAATGTCAAAGGGTTTTCCGACCAGGGGTTTCAAACTAGGATATCTCCGTGCATGGCTTAAAAAAGGGAAGGGATGAATATAACTCCTGTGAGTAAAGAAAGTGGGAACGGGGCACATCTGTACCCACCTGTTTACGGAGTTTGACCTCATTGTAGAAGTCCTGGACTGGGGGTGGGGAACCCCTTGAGGCTATATTATGGGACAGCCTTCACCACCCCGGCCTTGGGAATGTGGACCGACGCAGCTGGAGGGGAGGCAGGATGACGAAGGTTTTCAGCATGTTATCTGATCTAGGTGCTCCTTCAATGCTAAATTTGCAACAAACGCTCGATGCTATTCACCTCTCCAGCTGAAATCAAACAAGCCCTCTTCCCAGCAGGTTTCCAGCTCCCTGAAATTCTGATTAGGATTTTCAATTTTGAGACCTGACCAGCTCTTTTCTGTGCTACAGGGTCAGGAGCTTGGAGTGGGGGGGGAGGGAGTTCCTTCCCCCATCTTGAAGTTTTGCCCCGGTGCAGAGATGCAAGAGCAGTGGTGGAAAGGGGTTGGTTTATGGTGAAGGAAACCACTGGTTTCTCATGGGTCTCCAGAGGAAGTTCTCATTCATCGCTGCCTCTTGACCTCCATGCATTCTGCACCCCTTCAAAAAAACCGAGTCTATGCAATCCTTGCATTGCAGCCTGGTAGGGAAGGGAGAAAGTCCGGAGAGGCATCTTGCGCATCAAGATGAAGCCTTAATCCGCAACGGCTCGCCTGGAGGAAGATGTGAAAACCACGCCTTTCTGTTCTGGCATCCTTTTCTCCCTGGTTCGGAAGGGGAGAAGGAAATGTGAGCTGGGCAGTGATGGGGGGGGGGGGGGGAGAACCCTATGCCCTATTTGGACAGGGATAACCTGGCTTCAGTTGTCTATGCTCTGGTAACCTCTAAAATGGATTACTGCAATGCACTCTATGTGAGGCTGCCTTTGAAGATGGTTCAGAAGCTGCAGCTTGTGCAAGATGCAACAGCCAGACTAATAACCTGGACCAAGAGGTTCGACTCTGGCCCGAGCAGGGAGGAATCTCCGATCTGGGCAAAATCCAGCTGGCGTCCGAATCCTGTTCTCTGGAGTAGCCTGGCTGTCTATGTCCTTTTGCCCCAATCGCTGCTCATTGGGCAGTTGCCTGGCTGCAGTTCTAAAAGCTCGAAAGCATAGAATGGTGGAGTTGGAAGGGAACCCAAGGGTCATCTAGTCCAACCCTCTGCAATTCACAGGAAAACCGATTCAACCATCCCTGAGAGGTGGCTGTCCAGACTCTTCTTGAAAACCTCCAGAGATGGAGAACCCGCAACCTCCATAGGGAGACTGGTCCATTGTTGCACAGATCTTACCGGCAGGAAGTTTTTACTTAATTGGAATCTAGGGAGCTGCAAATTATAGCTGTTATTTCGGGTACTGCTTTCTGTGGCCGTGGAAAAGAGTTCTTGACTGTCTTCCCTGTGGCACCCTTTGATGCACCTGAACGCTGCTCACACATCTCCCCTCAGTCTCCCTTTCCCCAGACTGAACATCCCAAGTTCATTCAGCCTGTCCTCCTAAAGCCTGTATCCTCTTCGTTGCCCTCCTCTGAACCTGTCCTAGCCTATCCATGTCCTGGAAATGGGGTGCCCAGAATCGTACACAAGATACCAGGCGTGGCCTCACTATGGCCGAGCAGAGAGGAAGAAGGATACAATGCTTCTTCCAATGCAACCCAGAACTGCTTTAGCCCTTCTAATGGCTATTGTTTTCCGATCTCTTACTTACTGGCAGAAAGAGCTTCAACATAAAGTCTATTTTGGAGTTTTTGTCCCTGCCCTTTTGGTCCCAACTGCCACTGAAATGCAGCCCTCCCTCCAAGAGCTTCTTCAAAATGGATTTTCAGGGATTTAGACCCCACCCTCTGCCCTAAACGGTCTCTGTCCACACTACAGAGGGGAACGTTTTCTGCTGGGACCCTGCTCCAAGTCCGCAAGCTGCAGGGCCTTTTCTGTGACTGCCCCTTCTTTTCCATCTGCAAGATGACAAGCAGGGTCATAAATGATGCAATTCTGCATTGCGTGGAACCACGCACCCTCCCGCGTCAGCCCTGCATCTCACTGCTCATTCATTTCTTGGGGTGGCCTTGAATTCCCTGGGTGAAGATCAAGCATGGGGGAGAAAGTTTTTCCCCTCTCCAGCCAATGCCGACTTCTGTAAACCTATGCCTTCCCCCAACCTGGTGTCTGCTCAGGTTTGCACTACAACTCCCAGCATGCTTGACCATTGGCCCTGCTGGCTGGGCCTGATGGGAGTTGTAGTTCAAAACACCAGGAGGATATTAGGTTGGGAACGGCCACTTTAGCTTTCCTTGATTGTCTCTTTTCTAAACTTTCCACGAGAGGTTTAAAGCTCTTTCAAGTCTCATTAAAAATTTTATTTCTACATGAGCGGAGAGCAATTTGGGAGTTGAAGCGCGTTATCTATTTGATTATGCGCATTAGCGAGTTTTATTTTGCTGCCCGTTAAAGCGCATTTTGACTATGTAAACAAGCGATTCTCCACATTAACTACTTCTAAAGCGCATTTCAAACAATCAGTAAGGCCACCAGTTGAGCGCTCAATTACCTCCCCCATACAGTCATTTACCATAAAGCGCTTCCAAGAAGATGCGCATAATCGGAGAACCAGGCGTCAAACCGAATTCTTGTAGAGGGGGTCTTAAGGAAAATCTCCACCAGTTCATTCCCTGTGGTGACATGTCAGCAATCCCTCTGTCTTTATGGGGTGTCTTTTCCTTTCCCCCACACTTCAAGGGCCTAGAGGTGTTGCCGGCATGCAAGCAAAAGGACTTTTGAGTTTCCTCCTTTGCCCAAGCCATCATAGATCTCCGGGGGAGAGCTGAGTAGAACTTTTTTTTTTTTTTTACTCTATACAAACTACCACATCTTAGGGAAGAGGAGCTGGTAGAACTTTAAATTTATTTTATTCTGTAATTGTTAATGTTTTTATTGTATTTTTGATGATGATGATGATGATGATGATGATAATAATACTGTAATTCTATCCCACCTTTACCCCAATACTGGGACTCAGTGCGATTTACAAGATTAAAACATATACAATTAAAACATTTAAATTGCAAAGTTTAAAATAGAATTAAATCCACAGTAAAATTTAAAACATTTTTTAAAATTTTTAAAGCAGTAACCATTTTTTAAAAAACAACCAAAGATATTAACACAGGTCCACACTATTTCCAAAAGCCTGCCGGATCAAAAAGTTTTTGCCTGCCTCTGAAAGTGTAACAAGGAGGGAGTTCCAGAGCCCTGGAGCAGCCACCGAGAAGGCCCTGTCCCATGTTCCCACCAGGCATGCCTGTGATGTTGGTGGGACCGAGAGAACAGCCTCTCCGGAAGATCTCAGAGCATGGGCAGCCTCGTAAGCGAGAATATGGTCTGTCAGATAACCTGGACCCAAGCCGTATATGTATTATCTCGCTGTTTCAGTCAATTTTAATTGTGCCTGTAAGCTGCCCTGACTGCCATTTTTTTGGGCAGAAAGGTAGGATGCACATTAAAAAACCCAAAACTTCCCCTCTCTTTACAGTTAACCAGGGGATACTTCCTGCAGGTAGAAGGGAGCGACTCGCCTCCCGTGTCCGCCTGCGTCTCACCGTATTCTTTTTGCCACAATCCATCCAGCGAGAAAGATGCCCAGGCAACCCAAGAGCACCCCAAAAATGATGGCGGCGATCTCACCTGGAAGGAGAGAGAGGGAAGAAGAAAGAGGCCCCGAATCCACCAGAAACATTCAAAAGTCATGTGGGGGGAAGGAAGGGGTGCACATCAACATTATAAAGCTTCCTCAGTGAGGACTAGTACAGTTAAGAGACCGAGTTTGGGCATCCTTCTCCATCTATCTCTCACCCTGCATTGGTCCTTCCAGCTTTCTCCTTTGCTTCTCTACCTCTTGCCCTCCCCAGTCCCAGTCCTCAGCCAGCCCCTCTTAATATCCCCTCGCACCAAGGGCCTGTGGAAGGTTTTAATGCCAGCCAAACTGACAACTCCCCCTTCCCTCACAGAAGCTGGATGGCAGATGCTCTGCGGAATCCGGAGTGATTGTGAACATTCCATGACGTCTCAGCCAACTTGCGACGGAGGCTTCATTGCTACAAGCGTGATCCCGTATGGGTTGAGGCAGTTGGGTCTTTGTGCTTTCCGGTTCCAGTGTTAAATTGCAGACAGCGCTCAAAATGATGCCGCTAGTTCTCGTGATTCGACAGGGCTTGCATCTGTGAGCATCCCATGCATTTTGGCACAAGGGACACACTAGATCAGGGAAGGCTAGTCTCTATTCATGTCCGGGGGGTTTTCCCCAGCCCCTGTGTGTGTCTTCAAGATGTCCCCAAGCCTGACTGCATGGCTTCAGGTTTTCCCCGTCGGAGCTGGGATATGGGGGATTCGTAAACAAGCTGTTCTATACTTGACTTTTGAATGCGCTTGTACAAAATATCCCCCTTTTTTGTAAATTCTTGTAGCTAAAGTAGTACTGATAGGTTTAGGATGATCCTATGGAAAGGAGGACCGGGCTCCTGTATCTTTAACAGCTGTATAGAGGAGCGAATTTCAGCAGGTGTTATTTGTATGCATGCAGCACCTGGAGGAATTCCCTCTTCATCACGACAGTTAAAGCTGCAGGAGCTCTGCCCTCTTGACTAGATACAAAAGAGGGCAGGGCTCCTGCAGCTTTAATTCTTGTGAAGAATCTTCGTAAACCACCCAGAGAGCTTCAGCTATGGGGCGGTATATAAATGTAATAAATAATTATGATGATGATGATGATGATGATGAGGGAATTTCACTTGCTGAAATTCCCTCTTCTATACCACTGTTAAAGGTACAAGAGCCCAGTCCTCCTTTCCATATGGTCACCCTAGATAGGTTCAAACTTTTTCCAGCAGCCATGACTGCCACATTCTTCTCCTGGGCAGTCCTTCCCTCCCTCCTTCCCCCACCATGATGCCGCACACTCTGACCCCCATGTAGAGCCCCATATACCTGCAGAATATCCTGAAGGCCCTGTAAGGCAAAGGAGAAAGACACATTGAGAGAAGAGTTAGTGTCCACACAGTGGTGTCACAAAAAATGAAGTGCAGGCACTCATCCTAACTATCCCCATAGCCACGCCCCCATAGGGTGACCAGATAAAATCCTGGTCAGGGCTCATATAACTTTAACAGTTGTAGAGAAAAGGGAATTTCAGCCAGAGTCATTTGTATGCAATTAGTTCCTGGTGAAATTCCCTCTTCATCACAACTGTTAAAGTTGCAGGGGCCCTGCCTTCTTTTGTATATGGTCACTCTAGTATAGTGCCTGCACCTTTAACTGTTGTGATGAAGAGGAAATTTCACCAGGAACTAATTGCATACAAATGACACTGGCTGAAATTCCCTTTTCTCTACAACTGTTAAAGTTACATGAGCCCTAACCTGGATTTTATCTGGTCACCCTACCATAGCAGGCAGTTGTGTTGATACACAAACCAGTCCTTGCAATCTTATTACCACCATGAGGTCTTTCCTCAAGCTACTGGATCTGAATGCTTTTAAGTCCTGGAGACTTCTGAGATTGAATACGTTAAAGGGTGCAATCCTGTGCGTGTTTAGGCAGAAAAAGAAGCCCTGCAACCTCCAGCATTCCCCAGCCAGGATGACACGTAAAAGGCGTGTTTAAATTCACAGAACGGGATAACGCAGGGGCCCTGCTGATTTAACTGCACGATTCAAACCACCATCCAGGAGGTCTTAATGGTTAAAGCGGCAATGCTTAGCTAATTAATCGGTTAAAAAAGTGGTCCTGATTAACTGGGCAGCAAATTAGAAATACACTGTTAGGACAACGGGTAAAAAAACAAGAGATGGCAGGCACCATTTTGAAAGAGATGCATTCTGTCGTCTAACTCACGTCGGAAATGCTTCTCCTGATCCATTTTAGAAGAGGCATTTTGCTTTCTCACACGCATAGGAAAAAATGCCTAATACAGTATCTTCTATGATCATTTGGTGCATGCAACATCTAAAAACAATGTCTCTCTCTCTCTCTTCTTTCTTTCTTTCTTGGTTATATTCGTTTGTTAATGAATGCCTATTCATTTCATCCATTAAAACGTAGGATGTGTTTATTAAGATCTCTTTCCCTCCTGACATCCCAATCCTTTGTACATTTATGCTAGGGTGATCATATGAAAAGGAGGACAAGGCTCCTGTATCTTTAACAGCCACATAGAAAAGGGAATTTCAGCAGGGGTCATTTGTATGCTTGCAGCACCTGGCGAAGCTCCCTCTTCATCACATCAGTTAAAGCTGCAGGAGCAATACTAGAGTGACCAGATTCAAAAGAGGGCTCTTGCAGCTTTAACTGTTGGGATGAAGAGGAAATTTCACCAGGTGCTGTATGCATGCCAATGATGCCTGCTGAAATTCCCTTTTCTATGCAAGTGTTAAAGATACAGGAGCCCAGTCCTCCTTTTCATACAGTCACCCTATGAAGGGACACCCCCCTAGCTCAATGGAGCTTGCTCCTAGGTAAGTGCGCACAAGAACGCAGCCCCGGAGTGTGGATTGGGCCTCCATCTCACTGTTTATATTATCAGTGTCCAGAAGAGAAGCAGGAGGCATTTGTAACGCAGATCAGCCTCCGTTTCTCCATTTGCATTACAAACCAGATCGGAACAAGATCCACTTTAAGGCCCATGTCCTCCATTAGTGCTGCTGCTTCAGAAAGGTGCTGAGTCACAGATGCTGTCTTCCAAAGAAGGGCCTGGGGGCCTGGCAGGCAGCGTCCCCCTGAGAACATGTTATAATTTTGTGCCCTGCTGGTGCCTTCAAGATGCGCCAACTGCCACTGTTTGGGGGGGATAGAACTGACCCATTGGACTCCAACCTGGATTCTTTATTTGCCACAGGGTCTGGGACAGGCCGTTTTTGTCCACCAAGGGGCGGTGTTACACAGTCACTTTATTGCCACTGCTTCCTTTGGGGCAACCCCTTACAGAAGAGTTGGCAATGTGTCAACCTGCTTCTCCTGTAGCCCTTAATTACAGCTCAACATGAAAACCAAAAAGAACAACCTCACGTTTCCATGTTTGCCCACCATTGCTGACGAAAGGCAAAGTGACAAGGCTCGGTTGAAAAACTGGCAAGCTTTATCCTTCGGACACCTCCTTGCTTAAATTTGTTTCTTGTTTAATTGTCCAGGAGCTCAATCAAAGCACTGAAGATCTTTCCACCCTGGTGACCTCCATCTTAGCACGCCCAAAGCCGCAAAACTATACATATATGGTGTGGGGGAAGTGGATAGAGAGTAGGGCTGTGCATGGACCCCCCCCCCCCCGATCCTATCCGAGCGGGAAAAGCGGCGGCACACAGCAAGGAGAGAGGATGACGGGGGACGACGTGGAGGAGGCAGCACGTAAGCAGGGAGAGTGGGGGAAGGGACAGGGAGAGCGGGAGGGACTGCTGTGGACGGATCCAGATCGTGGATCTGATCCGGCCCTATCTGGGCCTGATCTGGATCTGGGATCTGGATCCGGATCTGTGCACAGCCCTAATAGAGAGAACTTTTTCTCCCTCTGATAATACTAGAACCCAAGGGGGTCATCCCATAAAGCCGATTGGGGGGAGATTCAGGATGGATAAAAGGAAGGAGTTCTTCACACAGCCACACTGAACAATGGGATTCACTATCACAAGATGTAATGATGGCCACCCATATGGATGGCTTTCAAAGGGGTTGGAGAAATCTATGGAAGAGAATGAGGCTGTCGGTGGCTACTAGTCCTAATGGCTTTATGCTGCATCCTGGATCACAGGCAGGCTGGGGAACATGGGTAGGAGGGTGCAATTGTGCTCATGTCCTGCATTCAGGCTTCTCACTGGGGACAGTTGGCCACTGTGGGAACAGAATGCTGGACATTTTGGTCTGATCCAACATTAGGGTGACCAAATGGAAAGGAGGACCAGGCTCCTGTATCTCTAACAGTTGTATAGAAAAGGGGTTTTTCAGTAGGTGTCCTTTGTATGCATGCAGCACCTGGTGAAATTCCCTCTTCATCACAACAGTTAAAGCTGCAGGAGCCCTGCCCTCTTGACCAGATATGAAACATGGCTCTTGTATTGGTAAACCGCAACATGTTTACTTAGGAGTAAATTCAACTGGGCTCAATGGGGCTTACATCTGAGTAAACGTAATTAGGGTTGCCTTGCGCACCACTGGGGCTCTCTGTACATTCCCCCGTGCCACCTTCCCGTGCAGAACGTTCGATGTGCTCACCGATTGGGAAGGAGGAAAACACCACTCGTTGGTTCAGGAGTTGCGTGGGCCGGAAGTTATCCACTAGAAGCACCGGAGGGGTTTTCCCTTCTTCCGTAGAATAAATGGATCTCTGCAGCTTCTCCAGCTGGAAAGACGGGGGCAGAAAGTGAGGCAAAAGTTTCCCACCTCCATACAAGGTAGCTTCAGTTGCTTCAGCTTCCACGGGGCTGAGGAAGCTGCAAGCTCCCCAAGTGTGTTTGGATTACAATAGGGGTGACCCCATGAAAAGGAGGACAGGGCTCCTGTATCTTTAACAGCTGCATAGAATAGGGAATTTCAGCAGGCGTCTTTGGTATGCATGCAGCACCTGGTGAAACTCCCTCTTCATCACAACAGTTCAAGCTGCAGGAGCTACACTAGAGTGACCAGATACAAAAGAGGGCAGGGCTCCTGCAGCTTGAACTGTTGTGATAAAGAGGGATTTTCACCAGGTGCTGCATGCATACCAATGACACCTGCTGAAATTCCCTTTTATATACAACTGCTAAAGATACAGGAGCCCTGCCCTCCTTTCCATAGGATCACCCTATGATTACAGTGCCCACCGTCCCAACATTTGTCCTGCAGACTGGGGCTGATAGAAATTGGAGCCCAACAACATCTGGAGGACCAGAGGTTCCTTTTGGGAATATTGAAATCTTGTCTGCAAGTTACAGGAAGGGGGCAGTGTTGCAGTTAGTTAATTCATGGGAATTTTGAACACAGCTAGCCTTAGGATCTCTATAGCCTACAGTGTGGCTTCCTGTGACTTTTTCCTTTTGCTCCTCCCCTTCCTCTTCACCCCCTCTCTTTCTGACTGCCAGCATTGCAAGGAGTGCATGTGTTCGCTCTCTTGAGCCTGCCAGTGTCATGGAACACAAAATGGACTGAATAAACTCTTTTGAAACCCTACACTGTACCTGCATTGTATATGCAATAATACTTGTGAGTAGAACTGTTTCTTTGCCTTCACCGAAGAAGGGGGTGGGCTGCTTTTATTATGTTATGATAGCCCCTGTGTGCATATGCGGCTGGTAAATGCTCAGAGATTTGCATCATGAGTGATTTATTGCATGCTTGTGATTGGCCACTCACAGAAGTTTGCGGGTTTTTTACATGATGCTGTCAACCTCCAGGATGTCTTGTGCACTTTCCCCCACTAATCTTGCTTTAAAATAAAAGGGGAGATAATGTAATATTTAAATAATCGCGGGATGTCCCCAGTGTGTAAAGCTGGCATAGCGCTATAATTCCGCCGAGAGGGGGACGTTTTCAATTCAGTTCAAAATCATGTGGTTGCTGTCTAAAGAAGCGAGTAGTGAATGCAGAAAGACTCCAGAAGAAGAAACCCTGGTAAGAATGTGGGGTTTCCCCCCTTAATGTAGAGACACCCTCATTCGGTTTTGCGTTTTGGTTTTGTCTCTGCTAACTGCCTTTCTAACAGGAGGCATCATTAAGAAATAACCCCATCCGTTCGCCTTTGCATGACCAGATACAAAAGAGGGCAGGGCTCCTGCAGCTTTAACTGTTGTGATGTTGAGGGGATTTCGCAGGTTCTGCATGCATACAAATGACACCTGCTGAAATTCCCCTTTCTATGCAACGGTTCAAGATACAGGAGCCCAGTCCTCCTTTCCATAAAGTCACCCTAACCAATTCCTTCTGTTTCCCTCTCTCTCCCTGCCTCTAGCCTCACTGTTTCTCTCCCCCACTCCTCATGACTAGCTAGGACCCTGCGGGCAGCCATCATGCGACTAGCCGCATCTTCTGTGGGAGCCATTTTGTGGTGGTGACCACTGCAGTTTCTCAAATTCCCAAACGTGCCCACGGATCCAAAAATGTTGGGGATCCCAGCTTTAGGGCACCCCCTCCCCATCCACGCACATGTTCACAAGTCTGAGGAGGCCAGCCTCTGAAGGCCCAATAGCCGAGAGGAGGGATACCTGGGTGCCCGAGAGGCAGGCAGGCTGGTGGAAGACAGTCCACAGCACGCTCTGGTAGCAGGGCGGGGTGGTCAATGAGCCGTTGTAGCGGAAGTAGTGGCCCAGGTGCATCGGGAGCAGGTCGCGCACATTGAAGGCCGCCACGGGTATTTCCTGCTCTGGCCCGTTCAGAAGGCAGGGCAGTGAAAGAGGGAGAGAGAGAAAAAGAGAATGAAACACCCATCAACAAGAGAGATGTGTGACCCAGGAGCTGGCAGTTGGCCACCGTGGTCCTCTGGCAGTGTTTGGCAGTGTTTGTCACAGGACAGAGCGAGGACTGCCAACTTGGGGGAACTTTAAAAGTGGTTTAGGCAAATTTGAGGAGGATAAGGTCTTCAACAGCTACTAGTCCTAAATATTACCTCCAGGTTCAGAAGCAGGTGCTGTTGCGTTCATGTGCTTCTTGTGCGTTTCCCATTGGGGGGCATAGAATAGTAGAGTTGGAAGAGGCCTATAAGGCCATCATATCCAACCCCCTGCTTAATGCAGGAATCCACCTTCAAGCATCCCTGACAGATGGCTGTCCAGCTGCCTCTTGAAGGCCTCTAGTGTGGGAGAGCCCATGATCTCCTTAGGTCATTTGGTTCCATTGTCATACTGCTCTAACAGTCAGGAAGTTTTTCCTGATGTCCAGCCGGAATCTGGCTTCCTGTAACTTGAGCCCAGTATTCCGCATCCTGAACTCTGGGATGATCAAGAAGAGATCCTGGCCATCCTCTGTGTGACAACCTTTCAAGTATTTGAAGAGTGTTATCATGTCTCACCTCAATCTTCTCTTCTCCAGGCTAAACATGCCCAGTTCTTTCAGTCTCTCCTCTTAGGGCTTTGTTTCCAGACCCCTAATCATCCTTGTTGCCCTCCTCTGAACACGCTCCAGCTTGTCTGCATCCTTCTTGAAGTGCGGTGCCCAGAACTGGATGCAATACTCAGGATGGGGCCTAACCAGTGCCGAATAGAGGGGAACCAGTACCTCGTGCGATTTGGAAGCTATACTTCTATGAATGCAGCCCAAAAGAGCATTGGCTTTTTTTGCAGCCACATCATATTAAAGTGGTTGGGGGGTAGTATCTGTTTGGCCTCTATACTCACAGAACGCTGGACTAGTGAGGCCTTTGGACTGACCCAATGGGGGTCTTCTGATGTCCTTCCAACTCCCCGCCTCCAACCACTTCTAGACAGCCCGTCCTCTAAATAGAAATGCAGTAAACACATAAATAAAAGATATCTCTTGCTAACAAAATACTCCATCTAGAGGGATGTGGCGAGGAGGGGGGGTGGAATCCTTCCTAAATTTTACTACTTTCACGTTTCCTCCCCCTGATTTCTCCACCCCCCATCTCTTTTGCACCTTTCACGCCCCCTTCCGGCTTGTGCCACCTGTGCGCCTTTAACGGTCTGGGGATGGGACGCTTCACCTGTGTACTTGATGTCGTCCAGCCGCTCTAAGATGTGATTGTAGGCGGGGTTCTCCTCGCTGCCTTCCTGCCGGAACAAAAGGAAGAGATGGGTTAGTTGCAGGTACCGTCATTGGCTTGAGATGTCCCTGCCCTGGGGAGATTATAATTTCTGTTGTAATAGTGGGGGAGATAATAAACAAGCAAACAAAAAGCGAAGGACGGAACAGCAGAGGGAAAGTTATCAAGGGGATAGATGTTAACAGGTGCCCTGCCTTAAACCTATTGCCGTGTTTCCCAACCCCCCTCGATTGATTGGGAGACAATAAACAGTTCTGCCTTGTAATCCACACTGCTTTATTCAGGCAATAAACATCTCCTCCCACCTGAAGAGATTCTAATTTTTTGGGAACTTTCTCGAGGCAAGTGTATGCAAACTAAGCAAGACAATGGTCCTTTCAAGAAAAAGGGAAAGTCCTTTTCCAGTAGGCTTTAACTCCAGGTAGGCTGGTTTTGAAGAAGTCTTTGGGAGAAGCTAGCCGGGCCGACATTCTCTCCCCTTCCTTGCGCTCCGTCCGCTTTAGTCTGCGGTGGATTCTTGGACCAGCTAGGCTTTCCCCCCTCGGAAGAACATTGATTCCCAGCTTGTGGGTTGTTCACACCCTCAGAGATAAGGGCTGGCAAAAGTTCATTCCCAGCTGGTGAAGAGCCCGTGAGAGCCACCTCTCCCACCCCCTGTACAGGCTGGTACGTTTCTGGCGCTGTCTCTTCTGCATCAGAATCTGACTCTGATTGATCGTTTGAAAACCCTTCTCCCAGCCCACGGTGAACAGGCTTAGTCACAACACCTATCTAGTACAGAAGCCAACCAGGCTGGCTGTTGAATCTCATTTCACCACTGGCTGCCTCTATTGCAGCCAAAGGAAGCAGGTAGCTTATGCAGGGGAGGCTGTGGGGTATGCATACAGCTCTGCCCTCCAAGTCTTCCTGTCACTGCTGCTCCCCCAGGATCTGCCGCCCGAGGGGGCCCACCTCACTCTGCCTCATGGTTGGGCCAGCCCAGTTGAGGCTTCGTTTTCTTTGGCGGAAAGGACATAAGGCCAAAGGTTTTGCTGAAGGATTGGAGATTGGTGGCCCCACTAAGGCATTTGCAGGGGGGGCGGGATTACAGGCATAAAAGGCAGCATGGCAGAGCAAGTAGAGTTGTTTAACTTTCCTTCTGGTCAATGGCCTTTCCATTAGGAAAGAAATGGGAATAGATGGACACTGCCTGCATGGGACAAGTAAGGACTCACAAGCATTTATTTATGCCTCCTTCAAACCTTCCCCAACGTGGTGTCTTGCAGATGTTTTGGACTTTAACTCCTACCAGTCGGCATGGCCAATGCTGAGGAATGCTGGGAGTCGTGCTCCCAAACATCCGGAAAGCCCCCATGTTGGGGAAGACTGCAATAACCCCTCTATAGCACGTAAAACTGGGCACGGCTTCACTCCAAGTGCATTGGATTGAATTGGTCAGCCCTGGAGCGCGCTGAAGTGCCTGTCGTGATTGGAAGTGTTTCCCTGCCAGCAGATGGCACTGTGGCTCCATGAATTCAACTGCAAGGAATGCCCTGGTTATAGGGAACTAGCAGGCTTCACTGGTTGTGGGGTCATTTTGTCAGCTGCCAACACACTGGTGCTATGTCTTTGTTAGCCTCCAGTGTCAAGAGAAATACCAGGAGTAAAGGGACAGCAACAATGGATGATGGGGGTTGCTAATATGGCAGGGACATGAGAAGTATGGGAGAAGCAGTGGAAGTATATGGGTTTTCTGTATCGGGGTGGGTAGACTTCAGGCTTGCAAGATCTTTTTTCTCGATGATGATGATGATGATGATGATGATGATGATGATGATGATTAGAACTCTCAAGATCTACCAACTAAAGCCTGGATGCAACTAGATGCACTCTTTTGATTAAATACTTCTGAGTCCAGAAATTTGTTGTGCGTACCAGAACTGAGCAGAGTTCTTCCACATACCAAATCCACTCCTGGTTACACCTCACCCCCAAGCTTTCTTCATTTCGGCAATAAATTTTTTAGAGTGGTGGGATGGCCATTTTGTGGCTGCTATTGTTAAAAATTGGGGGTCAGGAATCCTGTAAATCAGCCAGAAATCAACCAATCGGTAGGAATCCACCTTCTGCCCACCACTTATTTCATATGGTGATATGGCTTTGTTCTTACAGAGCTCAAGCTGACCTCTAGAAAAACGCCCAGCACTGCCAGTCCATCTGGTTGGTGTTTCGCCTCGCTCACGTTTGCATATTTGTCTGAGTTGAAATGAACAACGTGAAGCTGAAGGAGGGAAAGGGGGAGAATATTAGAAGCCCCGACTACAGATTAGAAATGAATTGAAACAAATTTGTCAAGGATCCTAATGCCATTATATAAACCTTTGGCATGGGCTGCATTTAGAATACTGTGTACGGTTCTAGTTGCCCCATCTCAAAAAGGACATTGTAGGGCTGCAAAGGGCAACTGAAATGATCAGGTTGGGGGGTGGGATTGGAGCAACTCCCCTATAGGGACAGGTTAGAGCATTTTTTGAGGCTTTTTAGACCAGAAAGAAGGCACCTTTTTAGACCAGAAAAGACACCTAAGGGTGCAGGTGCTTTGAAAAGGTTGCCTTGGCATCTCCTTCTCCATTTCTGGAAGACCCAGAACACCCATTCGCTTCATAAGGGCTTGGGCAGAAGGAGAACGTCTTCCTAAATTGGGTCCTCTGTTATATATGGGAGAATGATCGCCAGGTGGATTGTCTGCCTGGGGGGTGAACTGAAAAATGTCCCACCAATCCTGTCCCCAGTTGACACCTGTGGCCCGTGACTCAGTGTGGTTTTTCCCGCAGGCCTTAAGCCGGTTACAAGTCTGGTGCTGCTGGGTCAGGTCAGGTTTCTCTCTGCTTTTGCCATAAAAAATGGACTTTTCTTTTTTTCTCCCTGTCTTCCCTCGCTCCTAGTATTCCGTGTCCCAAATTGTCCTTGTTAATCCCCCTCGCCCCTCTGTGAACTGGGGGTTAATCCTGCCCAAGACCTCCATCCTTCTGGAGCAATTACACAAATTAACAAGCACGGCACGGCACTGCACTGCCTCTCTCTTTCGATCCCATGCATGGCAGTGCACTACGGTGCTGCCAAATTTGCTACAGCGATCTGTTATGCAGTGTGTGTGTGTGTGTGTGTGTGTATGAAAACAGAATATGCAAACTACGAGGGATGAGACATCGCTGACGAATAGAGAGTTGAATTTCATGAAACCCCTTAGCCATGCAAGCTCAATAAAACCTCCATGGAAAGGGGCAGTATACTTCTGAATATCATATTCAGTGTGGTGTAGTGGACTGGGGAGACCTGGGTTCAAGTCCCCATTCAGCCATGAAGTTCATTGGGTGATGTTGGGCCAGTCACGGATTCTCAGCCTAACCTACCTCACAGGGTTGTTGTGAGGGTGAAATAAAGAGGAGGAGGATTGTGTAAGCCACCTTGGGTTCCTTGCTAAATGGGAAAAAGGACATATAAATGTAATAAATAAAAATCAAATATGCTGGGGACAAACAACAGAATTTGGATATCCCTTGTGAGCTATGTGAGTTATCCTCGTGGCGGTATCTGGCTGATCACTGTTGGAGACAGTAAATAAAGGCAAGAGCTTTTCCTAAGGCAGCCTCAAAACATTGTGGACTTACCTCTGCTGGAAAGGCCTGACCATCTACCCGGTGCTCAGACCCTTCAGCACTTCCCTTGCGGCTCCAATGAAAATGCAGCTGAACTGCCGAATAGATCCTGGTGAGGCCATGCAGGCGCATGTTCTGCGGGAGCAACATCTGCACTGCACAAGAGAGATACCAAGATGCCATTAGTCTTGGCGCTGGATGGAGTGAGGCTGATTTTACACCCATAAAGTGCATCCAAACGATTATCAGGATCTGGAATCCAGCATCCCCCCAAAAAGGTTCTCAGCCATCATTTTGTTTTGTTTTCATTTTAAAAGCAAGTCGCTAGCCCTCAAGGTTGTAAAGATAGACGTGACAGTGGCTGAATTCGGACAACACGATAGTCAATGGTGGGGTAATAATCAACTTTACAGTTGTTCATCTAGGGGGTACTCCCCACACAACATGGTAATAAATAATCAACTGTGGTGTGGATGAGGATCAGCGTTGAGTTGACTATGGCAGCATTCGGACGACACGCTAGTCAATACAACTGACGATTGTTCCTCCCTCCTGCCCCAGTTGCTTATTGTGTTGTCCGAATTCAGCCAGCGTGTGGGTGGCAGCTGGCCGCACACCAGAAGCGAGAGGGTGGGAAGGATTTCCAAAGGGCCAGGATCCTTGCAGCGCTACGCATAGTGCTTTCCTGCCTCCTCGTGGCCATCAAAAGCCATAAAATGCATGCAAACAAGCCATAAAATGCATGCAAACTAGTGTTATGGGGGTATTTGTGAGGGGAAAGGGCAGCTACACCCCAGTTCCATGGGGCTTGGGACAAGTGGTCAAGTAATGTGCTTAACAGGGGTGCACAAAATGGCCCCACTGTGGCCAAGGCCTAGCTTCAGAAGGTCCCGTGAACGTGTGGCGGGTTCGGCAGCTATAGAGTGTTGCCATGACAACCGGGCTATGGCTGACGTGACTGCTGGAACGTCGAGGCCTGGTGGTGCCTCAAACCGCAGTAATCGGAGGCGGCTGCCTCCTCCTCTTCGTAACAATGCTGTGGTGCCATAGCAACAAGGAAGTGACTGGCAACTTTGTGACACCAAGGTGACTGGAAACAAACAATGGCCTAATTTTGCCTTGCCCAACCTGGTGCTCTCCAGATATTTTGGCCTCCCATTAACCCAAACCAACATGGCCAATGGCCAGGCCTTATGAGAGATGTGGTCCAAAACATCTGGAGGTTGGAGAAGGCCAGTGGGCTATGGTCCCAACAACTGACGACATTTCACTACTATGGTAGAAGACCACTGTGTCCCTTGGTAGAGAGGCTCATGGTACCACGGTAAAATGGAAGAGGGTCTCCTTGATGCCATAGTTGTTGCAGGCCTAGGCGTAGTTGTGGGCCAATGGAGGACTCTTCCACAAGGCAATCTATATACTCAGGTTAGGTTCGCACCACACGACAAGTCCTACTCAAGGTTGAGTCTGGGTTGAGTGTAAGTTGTGGTTGAAATGTGGGTTGTTGTGTTGTGCAAACCCATGTTTTTTACATCACAAACAAACAACAGTTTGCAACCCAACAACAAATGGCTTCTCTTCATGGCTTATTCACAGTTAACAACCTTTGGCTTGTTAGATGGTTGGATTCGCACAACCAACAACCCACATTTCAACCACAACCTGCACTCAACCCAGACTCAACCTTGAATATGGGTTATCGAGTTGTGTGAACCCGGTCAAATGTAAGAGCACAAGCAGAGCGTTCGCTCGCTCTGACGTGGAGAGCACCAAAGAGAGATTCAAAATGGCTGCCAAAGGAGTGTGGAAGCCTCACCTGTGTGCCCGTTATTTGTCAGGGTGAAAACATCACTTCCAGGGTCCCAGTACCCCTCAGGCTCAACTGGAAGCAGAGATGGGTCGTATTGGACAGAGTCCATCTGGATATCAATGGGGGACTGAGCTTGCAATCCGCAGTCTGGATAGGTGTTGGGCCAATGATCCTGTCCATGGGGCCCTGAGAAGAGAGGAAGAGAGAAAACGAGCATCAATGTTTGGACCAGAACAAGCATTGGCGGTGTTCAGCCCAGAACATGGTTTGAGGGACTGGAAACCAGGAGTCGGTAAGTCCACCGCTTAATTTTTCAGCATCTATTGAGCACCAGTATTATTCTAGGATTGAGCTTTCCACCCTACAGATGTGTTGGGCTGCAACACCCATTAGCTAACATGGTCGTTGGGGGACGATGGATGTTGTAATTTGACACAGCCAGAGGGCGCCGGATTGAGGGAAACTGTCCAAGTCGATGGGGGGGGGGGGGGTTGCTTCTTGCAGTAGTGAAGGAAAGGAAGTCTGTGCATGCTCAGAGCTAATTTTTCTTTGTTACAATGTCATGGATTTGGGGGTGGGGGATGGGGGATGTGCCCGGGAAGAGGGTATTGTCCACAAATTGTTTCCCTTCCAAGTAAATTCAGAGTTGAGGTTGACCTTGCCTTCCAACCAGCCAGACAAGCTGAAGATCAAAAGGCTGCTACTGCTACTGCTGCTGCTGGAAAACCAGGACAAATATTCAATACAAGTGAGAAGGATCTTGGAATTGTTGTAGGTCACAAGCTGAATATGAGCCAACAATGTGATGTGGCTGCAAACAAAGCAAATGCTATTTTGGGCTGCATTAATAAAAGTATAGCTTCCAAATCACGTGAGGTACTGGTTCCCCTCTATTCGGCACTGGTTAGGCCCCATCTTGAGTATTGCGCCCAGTTCTGGGCACCACACTTCAAGGAGGATGCAGACAAGCTGGAGTGTGTTCAGAGGAGGGCAATGAGGATGATCAGGGGGCTGGAAACAAAGCCCTATGAGGAGAGATTGAAAGAACTAGGCATGTTTAGCCTGGAGAAGAGGAGATTGAGGGGAGACATGATGGCACTCTTCAAATACTTGAAAGGTTGTCACACGGAGGAGGGCCAGGGTCTCTTCTCGATCATCCCAGAATGCAGGACACGGAATAATGGGCTCAAGTGACAGGAAGCCAGATTCCGGCTGGACATCAGGAAAAACTTCCTGACTGTTAGAGCAGGACGACAGTGGAAAGAGTGACCTAGGGAGGTGGTGGGCTCTCCCACACTATAGGCCTTCAAGGGGCAGCTGGAGAACCACCTGTCAGGGATGCTTTAAGGTGGATTCCTGCACTGAGCAGGGGGTTGGACTCCATGGCCTTATAGGCCCCTTCCAACTCTACTATTCTATGATTCTATGAACTGAAACCTGTTTCACAGCAGCCCCAGTTGATAGTAAGGGATCCGGGGGCCTTTCAACCAGCCAGACAAGCAGAAGAGCAAAAGGCTGCTACTGCTGCTGCTGATGATGATGGTGAAAAACCAGGACAAATATTCAAGGAGTGGAGGCCTTTGGGTGTTTCCTTGTTAACTTCAGAGCTTTGGTACCCAACCCAGGTTTGGCAAATAAAAAAGGCTGTTTTTTCTTCCAGGAGGGGGAGGAACTGCCGCGAAGCCAAATCCCAGCTCTTTTGAAAGAGCCCTTGCCTTCATGAATAGCCCCCGAGAGAGGCAAGGGTGATCCCTGCACGCTCCTTTGCATCTGAATGCGCTTTGCTGGCATGGGCCCCTTTGCTGGCTGCAAAGTTTTTTTTTTTTCCAACCAGGGAAGCAAGGAGAAAACAGTCTGCTTTGCTCATCCCGCACCATTGTGATTCCAGCAGCCTGGGAACTCAAATGTTACCGCACACAGACTCCCCCCCCTCCCAAAAATGGAATAACATTCCACACCTTTGCCAAAGAGGTATTATCTTCATGGCTATGTTTGTCCATAGCCAGAGACTCCCAGAATCCTCTGAGCTTGGGAAAAAATGAACCATGATAGACAAGAAAATGGTTGGTTGGGATGGGGTTTGGAAACAGGGTGGGCACCTTTTTTTTTTTTTTTTAGCCCATTAAAGGATTTTAATTGATGAATCCAAACATTGCAGACATTATGAGATGCAACAGGAATATGTGCAATACCATTGTGGCCCACACCAGGGGGGACTTGAATCCTGGACCCTCAGCTGAGCTACAACCCAAGCTCTTCCAATATCTGAGGCAGTAAGCCTATATGCACCAGTTGCTGGGGAATATGGGTGGGATGGTGCGGTTGCACCTGTGTCCTGCTTGTGTGTCCCTGGTCGACAGCTGGTTGGCCACTGTGTGAACAGAGTGCTGGACTAGATGGACTCTCAGTCTAATCCAGCAGGGCTCTTCTGATGATCTTATAACCTCAGTGAACCTCTTTTGGCTCAAGTAGTTTTATCAGCTCCCTTCTGTGCCATAGAAATTTTGGTAAATTCCTTTGTCTGCTCGTTGACAGAATCAGAGGGGTTTTTTTGTACAAAAATGTTGTTCATTTGCAAAGAAGAAGCTGCACTAATGCGCATTATCGCAACGGCTCATTTGCAAATGAACGAACTTGCGCAAAAAGGGACAACCCATCCACAGGGCTGCAGCTTCCATCATCCACTCGTTAACAGAATCAGATTTTTTTTACAAAAATGTTGTTCATTTACAAACACAAAGCTGCCCTAAAGCGCGTTATTAGCATAAGTGCCCATTTGCAAATGAACGGACTTGTGCAAAAAGGGAAAAACCATCCACAGGCCTATGAATCTGCAGGTTGGATTCATAGAAACCCAAATTCATTTGAAACCATTGTGACTTCCAACACCTCTAGGTCTGCCCCATCCCGTTGTGATTTCGTTTCTGCTCCTTCCTGTCCCTAAATCAACTTCCTCTTCCTGGGAGTTCCATGCTGGGTGTTGTGTACGGAGCCCGCCTGGGGTCCTGCAAGTCCCACCTGCCTTGCTATTTTTGCTTTTGCCCTCTTGACCCAGGTGCCTCACCTTGCCTCCCTCGCTAGAAAAGACTCCCCGCAACATGGCAGGTAGTGGCCCACTTTGTCATGATCTCCCTGTTTTTCTCCCGCAGAGAGCCCTATGCGCGGGGAAACAAACATGAAGCATTGCACCCATGCTACGGCTCTCGTTTTCTCCGAACATTCGACCATTTTTAAATATCGGGCGGACGGAGAGCGCCTGTGATCCTGCACCCGTCCGGTTATCTTTGCTGGCCTTCCTATCATCATAGCTAAGCCCTTCTCAGTCTCCCAACAATGCCGTTGTTGTTGTTGTTTTTGTCAGCTGCCAAGTCTGGGAGAGTTTAGGGTCTGGACTACCATGTCCCTCCCCGGCGCAAGAGGATCAGGCATGCCCAGCTAAGTTCTGTGGCACTCACCTCTTTGGAACGACACTGGGGTGTTGTTGTCGTTTTCGCTAATTGGAGCAGCGATTTGGCCCTGATTTGTTTTAGCTGGGAAAACAGGCAAGCGGCCCAAGTAAGCATACTTGGAATCACAAAAGGGAGCTTTTGGGGACAGCAATCGAGGTGAGGGGAGTACGAAAGCCAAACACTGGTCCTCTCCTAATGCCTACATAAGACCCCACGTGCTCCGTGGGGAAGAAGAGGCGAGGTCAGTCAACTCAGCTACGCCACACCAGTCGGTGGATCTCTGGACACGACTGCACTACCAGGCCCGTAAATGCACCCACCAGCCCTCCAAAGCCTACCCTTCGTAGGCCAAACCAGCCTTCCTCAACTGGACATCCCTGAGATACTTTGAATCACAAGCCCCATCATCCCTCGCCGTTGCCCACACTGGCTGGGGATGATGGCAGTGCCGAGTTGGAGAGGTATAGACTAGGGACTCCTTGCCCGGCCAATGGGGGCGCTATTTAGGTGATGGGCGGCAGTTTTGTTGGGACGGCAGCTGTTTCTTATTTTTGATGTTTAAAGGCATGTTTTTTTTTAAAAGGCACAATCGCTGCTGCAAACGGCAGCTCCCCTCTTGCGTCCTGCTTTGGAAGAAGGTTGAGTTGCGTCCAGTCTTCTTGTTTTTTGAGGCTGGGCGCTCACAAAGCGCCTTTCTAGGGTGCTTGATTCCTCCGTGGAGGTTGAATGGATTTGGCCGGGGGCCTGCCTGGAAACTGGCAGAGACCTCCACCATCACAGTCGAGTGCACACAGCCTGTGGCAGGAGAAGAGGACATCCCAGGTCACACCCACACCCATGTGCCCCACTGCCCATTAGAATTCGTGCTGCAGCAGGAGAGGAGGAGAAATCTCTTAGGTTAGACCTGAAATTAAAACAAAAACAAGCCCCCTCCCTTGTGAAGCCCTGCATTTATATATGCAAACATCCATTATTTTCACACACAAACACAAACATGTCGATCCTAGTCCTCATGAAGTAACCTTAGCATGAAATTATTTGCTCTAAAAGAGCACCAGCAACTTGGGACATCCGGATTTTGTGAAATCCGTCCCGTGGATGTTTCATGGATTGCACAGTGCCGTTCGTTCCAGCATCCCTTCACAAACAGATTCGGGATCCCCCCCTCCGTTATGTGGAAAAATACGCAAATAATTTCGTAAGAGGTTTCCCACAATTTACGCAATTGGTGTTTGCATGTAACATTTACCATATTGTTCCCCCATTGCACTTCACTTTCCCCCTGTGTATATTTTCCAGGATGGCATGGGTCTCAGCAGAAATTTACCTATTTCCCTATGAATAAATTTGCCCAAATTTTGGGACAGCTTTTTTTTTTTTAAAGACTCCAAAGTCCACGGATTCCACAGGTCAGATTTTTATAAATTCAAACTCATTTTATTCTGTCTTGAATTTCTCCAGCATCCTTGCCTTCAACACACACAGTGCTATATACAAAGTCCAGGAGGGCAAATCCAGTCCTGGCCCACAAGGGGCTTCCAATTTCTGAAGGATTTGACACAAGGAAGACAGCAGAACGAGACAGAGGCAAACAGAGGCTGTCAGGGGGGAGCAGGAGGCAAAGGGGAGCTTCTTTTGACTTTTGATGGTGTCTGCCTCTACAAGAGAGGTTTAAAGCTCTTTCAAGGCGCTTAAAATTTTTTACCTCTACAAGAACAGAGCGCAAATCGGGTGTAGAGGCGTGTTATCTCTCCGATTATGCGCATTATCGAATGCGCGTTAAATAGTGAGTTTTATTTTGCTCCGGCTGTTAAAGCGCATTTTGACTATGTGAACAAGCGCTTATGCGCATTAACTACTTGTAAAGCGCATTTTGGTCATCCGTTAATGCGCTTCGCCGCCTCTCGCCGCCTCTCGTGCAGAGGTATTAGGTGTAAATGCGCTTCAGTGATTATGCGCATAATCGCCTAACCGGGCGCAAAAGCGAATCCTTGTAGAGGGGACCTTAGTTGTAGGAGGGTCAAGGATTGAGTGTCAGAGGTTTCCCGAAAAGGTGGGTTTTGAGGAGAGATTGACAGAGAAGCATTCTAGGTTGCAGGTGTAAGGGAGAGAAAGGGTTGCGTCATTTGAGGGAACAGGGAACCTCTGGGCAGCTGACATTACAATTTGCGAAGGGGACATCAGTAGCATCCAGATTAAAACTGCTTTTGCATGTTACAGAATCCGAAGCAGCATTCTGCAAAAGGCAGCTTTTGGCTAAAAGGACTGCCTTCCTAGACAGCGATTTCTGAGGCTTAGGAGCTGGCCGTGCCCTGAGTAAAGACACTCTGCACATGCTCAGGAGCACCTTTATCATTGCGTCACACAGGCTAGTATCGCTTCATTGGCATTGCAAGCAGGCCTGGCGGTGGCTGAGCCCCACTCCAGCCGTTGTCACGGCAAATTCGCAACGGCATAAGCGAATGCATTTGAAGCTCCGAGAGGCGGATTCAGATCAACACAAAAGGCCTGGAAAAAACAGTCTCTCCTTACCTTCATATGTCCAGTGGGAACCTGCAAAGAGAGGGAGGAGAGGGGGAAAGCGATGAGTCAGTGTAGCTGCGTCTTCATCTGCATCAGCAGCAACAACTCCATTATCCCAGTGAGATGTTCTGCCCCAGAAGTGGCTGCATTTCAGCGCTGCAAAGTGTCCCAGGATGAGAAGGAGTATCATGGCATAGTCCATACTCGCCTCTCCCAACCCGGAGCCCTGTTTTGGACTTCAACTCCCATCAGCTCCCAAAAGGATGGCCAATGGTCCAGAATGCAGTTGTAGCGATGGGGATGATGGGAGTTGTAGTGGAGGACACCCGTGTTGGGGAAGACTGCACTAGCCAGCATCATGTTCCTGTGGTGACCAACTAGATGCCTCTGGAAAAACCACCAGGAGGTCCAGGGGCGTTGTTGGAGGAGGGCCCACAGAGTCCTGGCCACTGACGCCATTTCCAGTGGCCCCGGATCTATTCTACAGAGCCCTGGACATCCACTGGCATCAGTGGAAGGTTTATCCCCACCTCCTGGTTTAATTGCTATGCAGGGGTCAATTTTCAGGGGGCATTGCAGCTGAGGAGGAAAGGGTTAACTCTCCCCTTCCCACATGCTGCATCACCTCCTCCCCAAACCAATCTTCCCTAGCACAGCCATGAATTTTAGGGGAGGGAAAATATTTCCCATTCGTTTGGGAGGATCTCCGCCAAATTAACTGAGCCATTTATTTTATTTGAGATGATGTGGATGAGAAATCAATTGTCTGGCTTTGCGTCCTGTGAGATTTAGATAAATCCTAATCATTATTTATATATTTGCATATAGAGATATAAATGAGCCCGTGCAAATTATGTCCTAAAAGGCCCTGAGTCTTTTAAGTGTACTAGGGCAGCACCCCTGAGCAGGACATAAAGACAGCCTTTCACAACCCCATGCTAGCCACTACCCCACACTGCCTCTCGTTCCAGCACAAGCGAGGCACATGGCACATTGAAGTGCCTCTCAATTTGTTCCACTTTCTCGCCCTTGGAGACGTTCTGCCCTTTTAAACTGTCCCTTTATAAAAAGGAGCTTTGGAAAATAAAAATAAAAGAAACAAAGGTCACCCCAGCCACAGGGGATGTATGCTCAAACACCGCATTTAAATGCTTGTCTCCAGTTACACCTTTGAAATATCTGCTGCTTTCTTCTTCCTTCCTTCCTTCCTTCTTGCATCTATTGCCTTAAATATGTCTCTCTTTTTCGAAAAAAGGAGCAAAACCTTCAGCCTGAAACAAGACTTAGATGCAAAAGATGAAACTTGAGTCAAAGTTGATAGACTAAGAGATAAGTGAATCAGAATTTGTTCCACACTGAAAAGGGCAAGCCATCCCTCAGCGGAGATGTGATATGCAAAAGGACTGCTGCTAAATTTACTCCGGCAGTGTGAACAATAGACTTAGCAAAGGGAGAGAATCCCCCCCCCCCCAGAGGGGTAGAGAGATAATTTTAACTCTGGAAGAGACCCACAGAATCAAAATCTCACTGTCTCCAGACCACTCAGAGCATGGCCTTTGGCAAGTCCCTCCCCCCAGCCTCAGTTTCCCCATCTTCCAGAGGGGGGACATCTTTTCCAGCCAAAACCACAAAGGGTCTTGTAACCCATAAGGTGAACGGGTGTGCAGTGCAATCCTATGCGTGTCTACTGAGACTTAAGCCCCAATTGGCCTTGGTGTGTGGAAACATGTGTAACACGTGTAAAGTGTCAAAGCCTCAATGAGGCAGAAAATTTGGTGTGCTTTGCCGGATGCATGGATTTCAAGATTGACCCACTCAATCCCAATGCAAAACTGCCGAATTAGAACATTTCAGGAAATTGGATTCTCTCCGCCTAGGCCTGAATCAAGACAATGGTTTTCTCTCTATCTACAAATGTTTATTAATAGCTATGTTTGGGGCAATGTCTGCTGTTGCGCTTATCTTATATAAATTTAAGCTTTCAATAGAATTGTCAAAGACTCTGTGTGTGAAGGGGGGTTGCATTTAATTTCCATCTGACTTCAGTGTTTATATCCCTCCTGCATGTGTCTGTGTCATATGTGTGTGTCCATTGAGGGTAACACTTCACGCATCCAATGAAAATTTTTGATTCTATAAAAATTGTCTTTAAGGGTTCCAGAAGCCTCATTGTAGTTTCCCATTTCTAGAACACCCAGCCAAGAATTCTGTGTGACTCTAAAATGTGCATTCCCTGAAAGGTAGTCCAATAAAAAAAAAATCAACATTTCTGTTTTATTTCTTTAGAATTTCTGACCAATCTCTATAATTTTCTTTCTTTTTGGGTCAGGCCAAGAGCAACCATGTCTATTTCAAACTTGGAAAATGCACTTTAAAAAATAAATAACGGACAAAAATATACCTATAGTTGCTTCCAGGTCTACACATCTATATTGTTTCTGGATAATCAAATGAGCTATTCTGTAAGATCAGATCAGAAGGCAGATCAGAAATATTTATTTAAAAGTTATTTCCTGTCCTCTAACATCCTCCCTGAGGAAATTTTGTGTACCCCAACCCCTATTTCAATCACACCTGGTCTACGTAAAAGTTTCTCCCTAGATTTTCACTTCGGCATATGTCCTTCCTGCTTCTTTCCCACAACCCAACTGTTCTTTTTAATCACCCAGATTTGAATGGTTCCATCAGAAAATCAAATTCCATGTGTCACTCAGTAAGACGTATGGAATTTACTCTCTCCAGACCTTTAATTATTGTCTTTTCTTGACTCTTCGAGGCTTTCGCCCAAGTTGGGGGTGGGGAAATGAAAGGTTAGACAACAAAATTTGTGTCCCTAATGTCGCGTTATTTGCATGCTTGAAACCGAATTGGTCTGCGCAAACTGTGAACGTTTATAATGGTAATATGAACAATGTCTTGTAGTCTCTAGTGTGCTGACTTGGAACGCAGCCAAGCCCAGCGGTGAATTTTCGGTGCCCCATAAATGGAGATTTGGCAAAAGCAGACCCCAAAGGAGTGATCTACTGGGACATTCTCCTTCGAAAACTCAACTGAAATGAATAGGAGTTGCCCCGGGTCCTGACTTGTGTAAGAATACGTCCTGAGGATCATGCATGCCTCATGTTTAGTTAGTGGGAAGAGGCGAAATCTCTGCCTGGACTTTCATCTCGGACACCAGAATGTCTCGGCTGCTGCTGAAATTCAACATTGTACTACTGAACATTGGAACAACAACAAAACAGCTTAAATCAAAAACAGGGAGAACAGTGTTACTCAGCCTGCCCAGAACCTGGTGCCTTTCAGATGTTTTGGACTACAACTCCCACATTCCTGACCATTTGCCATGCTGGCTGGGGCTGATGGGGGTTGAAGTCAAAAACATTTAGAGGTCATCAAGTTGGGGAAGGCTGATGTAACTGGGTAAAAGCTTGCACACGATAGTAATTTTAAAAAATGGCCTTTTTCGGCTACAATTCTGGACCTGGGAATGAGTCCCATTGAATTCAGTGAGATTTACTTCCAAGCAAACCCTACACAGGCTGAGTCCATTTGCATCATTTGTGAAAAATGCCCATTGTAGCCTCTTTGGGGCAGAAGCCAAAATAAATGACCCTGTTTGCAAACATCCTTCAGGGATGGATCTCTCGCAGAGAAAGCATCAACTTTTGCAAACTTGGCCTGCGATCGTGTCCAAAGACTTACTCTGGATTAATTTGGGGCTTTTAAAAAAAAGATAAAGAATAAGGCTGATTTTTGTAAAAAGAAAAAGGGGGAAAGGCCTGAGCAGTCCTGAGTGGTTTCTAGCATTAGCGACAATGATGAAGCAAGAAAAGAGCAGCCTGAGAATTTGTCCAAAACGAGACAGTGAATTGCAGTTGATTTCCTGCACCCCAAAAACTCAAAGTAACCAGAAGCACCAGAGCAGAAAAGCAAACAATCAGGAGATGTAAACTTACCGCCACTTCTAGCCATAGCTTGGGACAAGACTTGCAAGAAGAAGCTGAGAGTTAGGAACATCTCAATATGGCAGAAAAGAAGCAGCAGGTGATCATCAGACAGAAAGAAAAGATGGATATTTCCTGGGCCAAAAAAAGAATGTTCTTTGTTCAAGGGTCTTGCTCCATCTGGGCAAAGACGAAAAAGCTAAAACAAAAAGCCACCGCCAAATGGATCCCCCCACTGTTTCTGCCCCTACCTCGTCCTTTCGACAGGAGTCATGAGATTCCCCATTTGCCACCACAAAAAAGATGAGCCAAGTTGCCTTTTAAGGTGGCTCTGGGCAAGCAATGGAGTTTGCCCAGCGGCTGAGGTCTCTGCTCCTTAAATACTTCACCCACAAGCCGATACAGTCCCAACGGTGTTTGGACAGGACGAGAAGGGGGACGGAGGGGGGAGGTGGCTGGAATTTGGCTCTGGTTCAGGCCTGTGCCAGCCAAGTCGCTATGCAAAAAGGCCGGTGTCTTTTATCCCCGGCTTTGGCGGAAGGAAAGTAAGCAAAGCCCCAAAGAATGGCTGAGAAAGGACAGCTTTTGCAGCGGTTTAGAAACAGAACAGGGAGCCCAGGTTTAATTTTCACAAGGGTTCAGAACTGGAGCGGTAGCTATTTGTCAACGCTGGGGCTGCGGCCCGTTGGCCTCCGTGGAAGAGATAACGAAGATAAGAGTTCCACGGAGTGTACACAGAATGCACTTCCCTCAATACACAGTAAATAAAGGCTCTGATTGTTGTCGTCCCAACCAAGTTCTGGCATTCCAACTTAAAAACGGGCAATGTCCTACGTACTCTCATTTCCGCGTCTCGGCCACGTGGGAAGTGCTCAAGGTAAAGATGGAGCCCCTCTGACTGCCTCAGTTGTCCAGCTGCTACCCATCACTTCCCGGTGGGGGCCGCACGATTCACAATCAGCCACAGGAGGTTCAGGTGAAATCTCTGGAGGGGCAAGAGTCCAACAAAGCTCATTCGGAGGCTCGTGGAAAGAAGGAACATGATCCTCGGGTGTGCTGAGTGGTGGACCAGTGGTAAACGATGCCGGAGTTTGTCATGACAAATCCACCTAGCCAGGTCCCAAGGATACTCCAAACATGCAGGCAGCCATGTGGATCCATATCAACAAACTAGTTCTAGCAGTTTTCATCTCCACGAGGACCATGTGTTTTGGAACTCTATTGGGTCAGAATTGCTCATTCTGCACCAGGCCATTCCAAAATACTTTGCAGCACAACAGGAGACAATGCTTTGTTGCTGGGGAAATTCATCCCCCCACCCCAGCTACTATGTGAAGAGTGCAGCTCAGCTCAGAGGGAACAGTGAAATCCAAAGGGCCGACATCCCTGCTTATAAAACAGTGTTGGGGCTGCATCCCTGTGAACACTGCCTCCACTACACCACTGGATATTCAGACGAAACCGGGCTCCTCATCTCTGGGGGAAGCCCGTCAAAGCGGTCCAAAGATCCACAGGAAGAAGGGACGTGATCCAGAGGCGTGCCGAGACATGAACACCAGCAAGGGGCGTGAGACACTCTCTGAGAAAAGCGGGGTATCCAAACGAAATGAAGATCTAATTGATTGATTGACAGGAATAGAACCCACGGTTGACGGTCACAGGGAAGCAGGTTTGGACTCAACATTAGAGGAAACGCCCTAGCACTGAGAGCTGTTCAGAGGTGAAATGGGCCACCTCACAAGGTCGTGAGTTCGCCTCTGCTGGAGATAATTTAGGCAGAGGCAGGATGCCCGGCTGGTGGGGATACCGATGCTGCATCCTGCATTGTAGGGGTAGCGGAGGACTACATCAACCCTGCCCTCAATTCCACACAAGAGGGGTTGGAGAGCGGAGAGCGGTGCAGAGAACCCAGAGGGTAGGAGAAAAAGGGTCTTGCTGTCAGTTTTCGCCACATTCCGCTGCCCTGATGCTCGAACCCGAGGTGGTCATCCGCTTAAAGCTGAACAGCGGGAGAGTTGGGAGCGCTTCTTCACCCAGGGTGTCGTTAACCTGTGGAACTCCCTACCACAAGAGGTGCCAAAGGCCATCGGTTTGGGCAGTTACCAAAGGGGGCTAGAGAAATCTACGGGGGGACCTTTTGTTATTATGGCGATACGGAAACTCCATTTTGGGGCAGGTGACATCCAACCACTGCTTGTGTGTGTGGGGGGAGAGGGGCAAACCAGGGCGGGGGGGGGGGGGGGCGTTGCCTTCAAGGCCTGCATTTAGGTGTTCCAGAAAGCATTTGTTTGTCCCCTGAACTAGACAGACTTTCTGTCTGATCCAGCTGGGCTCATCCGAGGTTCTATTTAAAGTATTCGATACATTAATGCAGAAGGGACGGGTCTGTCAGCAGCTGCTAGCCATTAAAGCAGTGGTGGGAAACCACCAGGGGTCCAAATCCATGCCCCAAATGGACACGCCCCCTCCCCCAGGCTCCACCCCTTTCCCCTGGTGGGAGGGGGCAGAAGGGAGTGGGATGTGCAATTGAAGAGATTCTAAGCTCAGTCTTCCCCAAGCCAGGCTCCTCCAGACGGGTCGGACTGCAAAACCCGTCCCGAGGAGCCAGGCTTGGGGAAGAGTGATCTATGAGATTCAGAGACATACATCGCAAGAGTCGCTGCAAGATTAGAGGCCGTGCGTGAAGTCCCAGACTGGTTGTTGGGCGAGATCCAAGATGGCGGCAGAAGAAGTCAGTTTTGGGCCACCCTGGGTAGCAAGACGCTGAGCTCGATGGACCATCCTCATCCTCATCCTGACAGCTTCTTCTGAGGTCCTTCTCCCTTGGCAACTTCATGGGAGAGCCGAGAGGAAGCCAGCAGGGATGGCAAGCAGAGATTAGCAGGTGCACGGGCCGAAACATCCAATGGAAAATATGTATTTGCGTATCGCCCGAGAGAAATAGGTTGGCAGCAGTAAAATCAGAGCAGGAGGAATTTCAAGCACAATGTGACTGGCAGATGAAGGGTTAATTCTTTCCTTTCCTCCCCCCCTCCCCTGGCCCACAACCCTTCCTTGATGCAAATTGCTCCCTACTGAGGATGCTTTGCAAGTGAGAAGGCTTTGTTACCTGCAGGCAGAGATGTGGTTCCCCCTGGAAGTTAATTCAGGGTTGCTAAGGGTGAGAAGATGGCCTCCTGATAACTGAGGACCTCTCTGTCTATTGAAATTCAATACCCACCGGGGTTTGTCCAAGATCCCGAATCTGGTGATGCCTTAAAGGATAACTGATTGCAAAGTCAGCTTTCCTAGGGCCACTGCTTCATCATTGGTGATCCCCCATAATCATCCTGGCTGCGCTCCAGGGCAGGAAGCGAACCATTGTCTCCGCTGAGTCCAAAGCAAACAGAATCCGAGTTTAGCGGAAATTCTATCTCAGCCATTTCACGGAGTTCCTTGGCTGGGGCATCGTAACTTTCGAGTCAGCAGCCAGGGGGAAATGATCTCCGACTGGATTCCGAATGTTTATATTGGATTGTTGCCATTTCATATCATTGCCATTGGTTTTTCATATTGGATTGTTGCTATTTCATATCATTGGTTTTGGTTTTTCACATTGGATTGTTGCCATTTCATATCGGAACAAATTATTATTATTTTATTTCTATACCGCCCAATGGCTGTTTCTTAATATCCTTTTGCATCGAGACTGGAGTGTTTGTCCAATATAGACATTAGAAGGACATTGTTGGCAGGCAAATGGTGTTTATCACTGAACCCCCTGATACTGTGGTTAAGGTCATCAGCTCCTCTTAACAGCCCATATCTGGAGACAGAGATGTGCACCCGTTATTATTTGATTTAGTGGTGACATCTGTTTCTACTTTGCCTCCAAGTAGATCAAGGTTTCCCTGTTTGTTTTATCTGCACAACAGTCCTGCAAGGTAGGTTGGGCTGAAGATCGCAAAACACTGCCCCGAGGTCCTTCTACAAAAGCTTCACAGCCGAGTGAAGATTTGAACGTGGGTCTCCCTGGTCCTAGTTTGATACCCAAATCACGACTTCACTCCACTGCTGAGTTGATTCGGATTTGATCAGCGAGGGCAGGGCTAGTACTGCCCTTAGGACTCAGAGAGAGGGAGGGAGAGAGGTGGCCGCAGAGAGGGAGGGGAGAGAGGTGGCAGCAGCCTAATACAGTATAGCCAACTCAGGGCTGCTTTGGACTCCACCTCCGGACATTGGCCATGCTGGCTGGAGCTGATGGGACTTGTAGTCCAAAGGCAGAAGGTGCTTCTTAACATTTCTCTCTTGAAAGCGACCCCCTGCTCCTCACTTGGAGAAAATGGGGAGCATGTGACATTGTTCAACAAAACTAGACAAGATATTTCTGCTGCACAGCTGATGTATAGGGTTTTTTTCCCCCTACCTGCCATGGCTTCCCCCCCAAAGAATTTTGGGGACTGTAGTTTGCTCTGGGTGCTGTGAATTTTCCGAAAGAAATCCTTCTTCCTCTGCCCCGCCCTGCAAAGACCTAGAGCAGCCTTCCGCGACCGAACCTCCCTCCAGAGGTTTTGGACTCCAACTCCCATTATCCCTGAGCATAGACTGTGTTGTCCCCTAGAGTTCCTAGCCAGGGTTGCTTACCCAGATTTTTGGCCCAGCAGAGGCGGGTCATTTCCAGTCTGTGTGTAGCGAGAGAGCGGTTGGTTAATTTGTTACACGTATGGATCATCCTAGAAGAACCATACGTGTGTTGCATAAATTATGCTATTCCCAAGTGTCCAAAGTCCAGATATGAAACACTTGACGAAAGACCTCCTGAAGCTTTGGAAACTAATTTATTATTCTGCACAGAATGGACAGGCAGTGGGGAATGGGACTTTGGGGTTCTGTGTGTGGATGGTTTGGGTGTGCGTGTCAGCGAACACATGTAGGATGCATGCAAGATGCGTGTAAGATGCGTGTAAGATGCGTGTCAGGGGAAATGGACGTGTTTTGGGATGAAAATCATAGATCTGTTCAGATTTTTACAACACGTGTGCAACTGATCTCTTGTGGTACCCTCCTAACTGCGTCACGAAAAGCTCTTGTGACCCAAACGCAGCCATGGCCACAAAGAAGCCTGTCCGTTGCATCTCTGTGCGATACCCTGGTCTGGCCTAGCCTGGCCTCTCCTAGGGCTGTGGACTCCCACCCAGTCTGTACAATGAACCTGATACTGCAGAGTGCTGACATTACAAGAGGCTGCCCGTCGCACCCCATGAAAGCTCCTTCTCCTCAGCCGCCACCACCAATACTCAGACCCCCTCTAGATGGATTCTGTTTGACGCCTGGTAAGCCGATTATGCACATGTTCTCGGAAGCGCTTTATCGTAAATGCTTGTATGCAAGAGGTAATTGACCGCACAACTGGTGGCCTTACCGGTTGTTTGAAATGCACTTTACAAGTAGTTAATGCGGAGCATCGCTTGTTCACATAGGCAAAATAAAACTCGCTATTTAACGCGCATTCGATAATGCGCATAATCGGAGAGATAAAGCACCTCAACTCCCAATTTACGCTCCGCTCTTGTAGAGGTAAATTTTTTAATGAGACTTCAAAGAGCTTTAAACGTCTCGTGTAGAGCAGCCTCAGTGAGAAGGGAGGAGGAAGCAGGCCTTTCACCAGTCCTGCTGAAAGACTTGTCTTTATTTTGCTGATTGTCTTTATTTTGCTGATTATTTGAAAGCCATATATATGGCTTTTTTGGCTGAAAAGACGAGGATGTTTTAAAAAACAAACAACCCGTTAAACCTCCCCCCCCCAATTGTACTCTTGTAAAGTAGGGTGACCAGATAAAATCCAGGTCAGGGCTCATGTAACTTTAACAGTTGTAGAGAAAAGGGAATTTCAGCCAGTGTCATTTGTATACAATTAGTTCCTGGTGAAATTCCCTCTTTATCACAACAGTTAAAGTTGCAGGCACTATACTAGAGTCACCATATACAAAAGAAGGCAGGGCCCCTGAAACTTATCTATTGTGATAGGGTGACCAGATAAAATCCAGGTCAGGGCTCATGTAACTTTAACAGTTGTAGAGAAAAGGGAATTTCAGCCAGTGTCATTTGTATGCAATTAGTTCCTGGTGAAATTCCCTCTTCATCACAACTGTTAAAGTTGCAGGGGCCCTGCCTTCTTTTGTATATGGTCACTCTAGTATAGTGCATGCACCTTTAACTGTTGTGATGAAGAGGGAATTTCACCAGGAACTAACTGCATACAAATGACACTGGCTGAAATTCCCTTTTCTCTACAACTGTTAAAGTTACATGAGCCCTGACCTGGATTTTATCTGGTCACCCTGTATTGTGATGAAGAGGGAATTTCACAAGGAACTAATCGCATACAAATGACACTGGCTGAAATTCCCTTTTCTCTACAACTGTTAAAGTTACATGAGCCCTGTCCTCCTTTTCATATGGTTAGCCTACTAATAGTATTGGACCCCAAAACCTACCATCCCCAGTCATTAATGCATTATGGTGACAACACAGAGATTTCATATCTTTTTCTGGCCTGTCGGCCGCAATAAAGTTGATTGATTGATTTCATATCAGATACGATCTTTCAGTTCAGTCGTACGACGCTTTATATTTCTGTGTCAAACATAACCATCAAAAAGAATTGAGATGGTATTGTGCTGTTGGCTTTCGGCAGAGAAAGCTCCTTAACAGATCTAGGCTCCCCAGTAACATAAAAGCTGGCCTTCCTCAATGTTGAGCACCTCAAAGGAATTGGATACACCTCCCATCATCCCCCAGTCAGCAGATTATGGGAGTTGTCCAAGCCATTTGGTTGAGGAAGGCTGCATTAGGCCTATAAAGATACTGTGAGGTGCAGAAAAGTGCCACTCAAATGATCAAGGGGCTGGAGCATCTCCCCTATGAGGGAAGGTTACAACAGCTTGGAATATTTACCTTGGAAAAATTGTGAATGATGGAAGACATGATAGAGGTGTACAGAATCATGCCTTAGGGTGGAGAGGGAGACATTTTTCTCCCTCTCCCGTAACCCTACAACCGAATGGGGTCATCCCATGAAACTGATTGGTGAGTGATTCAGGACAGATAAAAGGAGGTACTTCTTCACACAGGGCAGAGTTAAACTATGGGATTCACTGCCACAGAATGTTGTTATGGCCACGAATTTGGATGGCTTTAAAAGGGGGTTGGGTAAATTCCTGGAGGAGAAGGCATCAGTGGCTATTGCCCTTCTGAAGAAGAATCAACATGGCTTCTGCAAAGGCAAGTCCTGTCTCACTAATCTTTTAGTGTACTTTGGTGAATGTCAATAGACGTGTAGACAGGGGAAGTGTGGTAGGCATTGTTTACTTGGACATCAAAAAGTCTTTTGATAAAGTTCCTCTCCTGAGACTCCCTCTAGATGGATTCCGTTTGAAGCCTGGTTAGCCGATTATGCGCATAATCACTGAAGCGCTTTATCATAAATGCTTGTATGCAGGAGGTAATTGAGTACTCAACAGGTGACCTTACCGGTTGTTTCAAATGCGCTTTACAAGTAGTTAATGCGGAGAATCTCTTGTTCACATAGTCAAAATGCGCTTTAACGGCAGGAGCAAAATAAAACTCGCTATTTAACGCGCATCCGATAATGCGCATAATCGGAGAGAAAATGCGCCTCTACGCCCGATTTGCGCTCCGTTCTTGTAGAGGTAATTTTTTTTAATGCGCCTTGAAAGAGCCTTGAAAGAGTCATGGAATAAGGGGAGAGGTCCTCTTATGGATCAGTAACTGGTTAAAGAACAGAAAGCAGAGAGTAGGAATAAATGATCAATTCTCCCAATCGGGGGAGGTAAATAGTGGGGTCCCACAGGGATTGGTATTGGGACCAATTCTTTTCAACTTGCTCATAAATGATATGGAATTAGGAGTGAGCAGTGAAGTGGCCAAGTTTGTCGATGACACCAAATTATTTAAAGTGGTTAAAACAAAAAGGGATTGTGAAAAGCTGCAAAAGGATCTCTCTAAGCTGGGAAAGAGGGCAACCTGGGTTTGGAGGTGCATCAACCAGTTATGGATGGGGTTACACTCCCCCTGAAAGACTGTGTTCGCAGCTTGGGGGTGCTCCTGGATCTGTCGCTCCAAATGACAGCCCAGATAGATGCGACGGCCAGGAATGCCTACTATCAGCTTCGGCTGATACACCAGCTGCGCCCCTTCCTAGAGCTGGAAGACCTAAAGATGGTAGTGCATGCGCTGGTAACTTCAAGGCTCGACTTCTGCAATGGGCTGTACATAGGGCTACCTCTGTGCCTAGTCCGGAAACTTCAACTAGTTCAAAATATGGCAGCCAGGTTGGTTACCGGTACACCTATGGGTGACCATATTACGCCAGCTTTAAAATTGCTCCACTGGCTGCCAATCAGTTTCCGGGCGAAGTATAAAGTGTTGGTTATTACCTTCAAAGCTCTACATGGTTTGGGTCCAGGTTACCTGCGGGATCGCCTTCTCCCATACAATCCGCCCCGCACGCTCAGGTCCTCTGGGAAGAACTTACTACAGTCGGCCAAGACTAGGCTGACAACCTTTACCAAGAGGACCTCCTCTTTTGCCGCTCCCAGACTGTGGAATGACCTGCCGGAGGAGACTCGTCAACTTAACAGTCTTTTAGAATTTAAGAAAGCTATAAAGACTGTTCTCTTCCGGCAAGCATATCCAGTGGAATTTTAGAATGTTTTTAGGATGTTTTTAGGATGTTTTTTGGATGTTTTAGGATACTTTAATGCAGTTTTAATAATGTGTGTCATGTTTTAATCAGTTTTATGTATTTTATCATATTGTTGTTCCCCGCCTCGATCCAAATGGAGAGGCGGGTAAGAATATATTATTATTATTATTATTATTATTATTATTATTATTATTATTATTATTATTATCCAAATGGCAGATGCAGTTCAATGTTAGCAAGTGTAAGGTGATTCACGTTGGGCCAAAAAATCGCAACTTCAAGTATAACCTGATGGGATCTGAGCTGGTGGTGACTGAACAAGAAAGAGATCTTGGGGTTGTGGTGGACAGCTTCATGAAAATGTCCACTCAGTGCGCAGCTGCTGTAAAGAAGGCAAACTCCATGTAAGGCATTTTTAGAAAAGGAATTGAGAATAAAACTGCCATTATCATACTGCCTTTATACAAATCTATGGTGCGGCAACACTTGGAATACTGTGTACAGTTCTGGTCACCACACCTAAAAAAATGATACTGTAGAGCTGGAAAAAGTGCAGAGATCAAAGGAAGGATGTCTTCACACAGCGCAGAATCAAACTATGGAATTCACTACCACAGGATGTGGTTATAGCCACCAACGTGGATGGCTTGAAAAGGCGGATAAATCCGCCTAAGTACACCAGTTGCTCGGGAACATGGGTGGGAGGGTGCTGTTGCACTCCTGACCTGCTTCTGGGTTTCCTGTGGGCAGCTGGTTGGCCACTGTGTGAACAGAATGCTGTACTAGATGGACCCTCGCTCTGATCCAGCATCAGGGCACTTCTGACGTCTGGCTCCTTATACGCAGAAATTGGGTGAAAATCATAGAAGAGGAAATGTTTGCTCCTTCTTTCCTCGCGTCCTGTACATCTCCTTGGCTCCTTTCCCAGAACTATACACCCGGCAATTACAATGAACCCATGTTGCCCGGCACTTCTTAAACCGGGCCCCAGTGCTTTCCTTTCTGCGCCCTGGTGCTTACATCCCCTGGCCACCCAACCCGTTTGCGAACGCACGTGGTGCCCTTTCCGCCACTGACCAGCGCTGCAGGCCCTGCAAGTGGTGTTTTTGTCAACAGCTGGGGTTTTGCAAAGGCAGCCACCTCTGGAGTGGAGCACAGTAGCATCTGCACAAAATAAAGAGAGAGGCAGGGAAATTGTGGAACTCCAGCTCTTGTTGCAAGTAGGTGACTCCAAGAAGAGTCGGGCTGGATTGGACCAAGGCCTGTGAAAACTCCCATCAGCTTCAGCCCAGAATGCTGGGAGTTGCCATCAAAAACATCTAGGAGGCTGGTGTTGTAGGACATTGGGGGTGTCCCTTCCATGCTCCCCCTCCCTCATCCAGTTAGCTCTCTTTTTATCCAATATAAAAGAAGCCCCAAACTCTCCTGGGTGGGGGGTTAACTCCAGCCCCCTACTCATCCTGGTAGCCCTTTTGGGCACCTTTTGCACCTCTGTGATATGACGGAGCATCAAATCTCTCAAGATAATATCTGCAGACATGCCCAAAGGTCATCCATTCTGCGCCAAGAACTTCTCAACTCTACTACACCGGTTGAAATCTAATCCTGCAGATATTTTCACACATATTTCTCCAATGTGCCACGATTTTTTTTTAACATTGTGCATACTTGGTTGTGGGTATTTTTTTAGCTTAGTGTGGGAAAAGTAAGATGAGGCATAATGGAGGTGTACAAAATGATGCATGGTGTGGCGAATCCTTGATGTGTATGTGTGATTTTGAGGTTGCAAGTCTGCAAGCAAGAAGGTATGTTTTATTTCAATCTCTGCAGTTACAGGGCACCCACCGGATGGGTTGGACTACACCTCCCATCTGCCACAGCCTGGTGCCCTCCGAGTGGGTATGACTACACTTCCCATCTCCAGGTGGGTCAGGCTACAACCCCAATCTTCCCCAACCTGGCACCCTCCAAATGGATTGGACTTCAACTCCCGTCTTCCCCAACCTGCGGTCCCCCAAGTGTTAGGCCACAGGTCCCATCTTCCCCTGCCTGGCACCCTTCATATGATTTGGATGATGCCTGTCTTCCCCAGCTAGCATGGCCATGCTGGCAGGGAATGATGGGAGTTGTAGTGGCTAGGTGACATCGAAGACTCTGGGGGACACCTGCAGACTCACAATCTTATCTATTTTATTTTTTAGATAGCAAAGAACACCCGCCGACCCTTTTTTTGAAGCTGGTGTCACACACACATCAGGGGCTTTGTAAATAAAAACATATATAATCCTTCCAGAAATTATGGCATTAAAATGAAATGTATTTTAATTCCCATTGTGCAAGCCAGCCAGCACAGTGACCCCGTTTTGCCCCGTTCCCACGACCCTCCGCTTGCGAGTTGCTGGCGGCGCCTTCAAAACGCACGCGGAGAGCGAGGTGACTCGGCCACCTTCGCCCTTATGTAACTTTCACTTGTCCGGCACGCGGGCTGCCATTGGTCCGTCGTCCGGGATGGAGCGCCGCGCCATTGGCCGCCTCGGCGTCGGGGGCGTGGCCCGAGGCCCCATTCATGGCGTTGCCGCTGCTCAGACACGTGTATCTCGCGGAGGGGAGGCGGAGGAGGCGTCGCCCTCAAAAAGGAGGAAGCGTCACAGCGGGAACGAGAGAGGCGGCCGCGGCAGCGGTAGCGGCAGCGGCTATCTCAGCCCCTCCCAAAATAGTCCTGCCCGGCCAGGTTGCTCAGAAGGGTGCATTTTAATTCGACTGGCGGGGCGAAACGGGGAAAAGGCCCCAATCCATATGAGTGTAACATGCTTTTTAGGGCCAACTCAAAGGTCACCCCCCCCCCACACACACACAATTTTTTTCTTTAAATGTGCAATCTCTTGAGACCTGCATATGTCTTTATCAGGGCAGGCAACATGTTACAAAAAGCAGATGTGGGGGGAGGGAAATAGGAGGGGTTCACTCTGCCTTGATTTTAAAATCTTGAGGTCTCCAGAACCTGGGTCTCTGCAAGCTGCAGAAGTGGTGTGGGTGTGATATGCTGGGTGTGTGGAGCTCCAGACTAAAAATGCTATTTTTGAAGACTCCCGTTTTCCAAACCTTTCCTCCGCCGCCAATAAAAAGCTAGCACATCCATTCCCTACGGTGCTAACTTTCCACTTGCAATGACCTGTGTATGTGGAGTCCCCCCTTTCAAAGGTGGAGGTGCATTCAATGGCTCATTTGGTTGCCTGTCAGGCTCCATCACCTCATTCCACTGCACCGTAGACCAAGGCCAGCCAACTGAGTCCAGTATAGGAGCTTGTTTGCAGGAATGGGGCTCATGCAGAACCTGTTTCCAGCACCAGGGCGTGGAGTCTTATCCCTTTATGCCATTTTCCTGGCATAAAGCAGAGCTGGGATTGCACCTGTTGAATTTCTTTCTGCCATGCCACACTGAATGATGTGTTTCTCTTGTTTTAATTTTTTTTTAAAACTTTGTCATGCTTGTATGTGTATTGTGTTCCCCACCTCGATCCGTAGGGAGAGGTGGGTTATAAATTATTGTTATTATTATTATTATTATTATTATTATTATTATTATTATATACTATCTCCTCTACTCCCCCCCCCCAAACACTGCAAGGGACATAACATTCACAACTCTCCTCATCAGGGCAGCTTAAGATTCCTGCTCTAAACCTCACCTGTTGAAATTCTACCTGGCAGGCACTTTCTATGTTCAGTGGTGCTTATTCTTAGCTAAGTGTGCACAGCGTTACAGCCAGGTCTAGCTTGGGGGCGGGGGGGACACTTGATTATTTTCCTTTTCTTACATCTTCAACCTTGCCAGGTTTTACTACTGCTGTGAGCCTGATGGACAACAAGGCTGCCCTTTCTTGTGCTCATAAGATGGTCACCTGCAGGCTGTCCACCTTCCCATTGGCTAGGCTCCTGTGATGTCATGGAAAGCTCACACATTTTCGAACTGCTCAGAGGGAAGCCGTTACATTGTACAGCAGCCTGGATTCAGTAAGGGAAATGAAAATGTGAAGAAGAAAAAAAGATATCAGGTAGGAGAGGGGTGGGCAACTTGAGGCCTTCCAGAGGTTGATGGACTGCATCTCCCATCAGCGTCAGCCAGATGGGCATTGTAGTCCAACAACATTTGGCAGGCCACATGTTCTCCCTGGTCTGGAGAATGGGGCTGCTTGTTTGTTGCATGCTAAGTTTTCATTGGGCATTATTATTTATTTTTTATTACATTTATATACCCCCCAATAGCCAAAGCTCTCTGGGAGGTTCACAAGAATTGAAACCATCAACAAAATAGTATAAAACACAATATAAAAAATACAATATAAAAACACAACCAAGGTAAAAAAAACCACGCAGCAGTGCAGATTTAAAATGCAGATTTAAAACAGTGGAGTTAAAAGACTATGATAAACTGTTAAAATACTGAGAAAGTAAGGTTTTCATCTGACGTCGAAAAGAGTTTAATGTAGGTGCCAGGCGAACCTCTCTAGGGAGCTCATTCCACAGCCGGGGGGCCACAGCAGAGAAGGCCCTCCTCCTGGTAGCCACCTGCCTCACTTCATTTGGCTTTTTCTCGGAGGAAGGTACTTTCACAAATCCTGGGGTCCCCACAAAGCCTGCGGAGCCAAGCCCCCCGGGTTCGCTATTTGAACAATGAGGTTGTGCAACGATTTCATTTGCACATACTTCCTTGGCCTCTCCCAATCTGAGGGCCGGATTCCAATTTGAGAGAAGCTCTCGAGAGACCCCCCCCCCCCATATATATATAGGCTTTTGGTAGGTTGGGTCAAAGGCAAAGAGCAGCGGAGCCCAAAATACTAAAAACGCTCTCTAAGCCACCGGAGAGGCATTTCAAACTTTGAGAACAATTTGGGGGATGGAAGGGGGGGGGGGTCAAGGAAAGTGGGAGAGCCCTCTTTTGAGCCCCCTAAGGTTCTGCAGGCCTGCAGTTTGGGTAGGCTTGCCACAGTTCACCTCCTCAGTGGTGCCCCCCCCCCAATTATGGAACGATCTCCCCAACGAGGCCCGCCTGGCGCCAACATTGTTACCTTTTCGGCGCCAGGTCAAGACTTTCCTCTTTTCACAGGCATTTAGCAGCACATGTTGAGTTTTTAATCAACCCCAGACCTACTTTTAGGTTTGGCTGACAGCTCAAAGTTGTTTTAGATGTATGTTGTCGTAGTGTACGCTGTCCGTGTTACGTTTTTATGGTTTTAAATTCTGTGTGTTGATTTGTAATGTTTGAGTCTTTTATAACCTGCTCAGAGAGCTTCGGCTATGGGACGGTATAGAAATGTCAACAATAAAATACTACTACTACTAATACAACCATTCCAACTTTTTTTTTTTTTAACCAGGGCTGGATTTCAGCAAGTGGCTCTAGAAAGTCCAGATCCAATTTCCCCAATGTGTGCCCCCCCAGGGTTTGTTAACTGCCCAGCTGTGTGCTCGTATCCCCCCCCCCCAATCTCCATCCGGCAAAAGTCCTCTGAGCTCCTGGCATTTTAAATTTATTCATGGCTGACTCACCGCCTTGTTCCGAGCAGCCGGCTGACGGGGGAAGTGGAGCTTGGAAGACATTGTGTTCTCTTTGCGCGGGGAGGGGATTTATTTTCTTCCTCCTTTAAAAAAAATACACAGGGGAGGAGTCAGTTCTTAAACTTTAGAACTGCCAGTTATGTAATGAACTCCTGAGTTGAACGAGGGCACGTTATTCATCTCGGTGGAATGTGTGTTGGCGTATGTCGCAGGCCTGGAGGTCAACTCTTGCTCCTGTGTTGCGCGATACGTATGAGCTGCATGGTTGGGTGAAGGCTGTGCCGCTAGATCTGCTTTTACACAGGGGTTGGTAGGGCCCCTACGATAGGTTCCCTGCCCCAGGGACCATAAAATTTATATGTAGACATGGAAGCAACTTTCCCCGGCCCAACTGAGTGCCCTCCCGGTGGGTTGGAATACAACTCCTATCACCCCCTGCCAGCTGGTGGGGGATGATGGGAGTTGTATTCCAACTCACCGAGAGGGCAAAGTTGGGAGAAATAGCAGAAGGAAATAGTAGAAAAGGGCTTCCGGAGCCCGTGTGAGTCACTGTTTAATCGGTGTCCTTTTTGTTCCAAGCTAGTCCTCTCCAGCTGCAGGAAGTCCTGAATGAACGGCAGCATCATTCGCTATTCACGCGAGGCCTGCTCCTGCCCGGCGAGCCAGCTTTTTCAAAAACTCGCTGCATGCCTTCAAGAATGGGCGTAGAGGGAGGCCTTCGCTGCCATGGGTTTGATTCGGGGGAGGGGGCTCAGCAGAGAGGGCGTTCGCATGAGCAGTCCACTCCGCAACGCAGTAGCCGGAGAGCCGACGGAGGCCATGAAGCCTCACGCTCGAGAAAAGCCAACCATTCCTGCGTTGCAAATGACAAGCGCACAACAGCTGCAACAGAATGTTGCAGTATGTCCTTCCCCCGTAACAGTTCAGGGGTCCGGCCAGCGGTTTCCTCTGAGCATGGCACAACTCCCGCTCCGATTTTCCTTTCCAACAGACATTCAACCTTCTGAGTATGTGTGGCCCTCTTTGGGTTTTAGGCACTGACAAATCCGTGCAGTTCTATTCAGTTGCATTTTTCTGACATTAAGGTCGTTCCATCCTGTTTTTGCATCAGTTTGCACATTCGTCTAAATGTATACATTTATGCACGCATTGTTCCAATGCAAGTGACTTTCACCTAATATAATGTAGTTTTGTGTGCACTTTACCCTAATACACAGTTTTGTGCTCGTTTTCCCTGTGACATGCATTTTTGCAAACTGCATTGCAAAATTCAGGGATGTGCGAATAGTGTAGATTCAGGAAATGCGAATTGGGGCAGTTCGCATTAAAATGTGAACCCAATGAATTTCTCACTATTGGGATTTTTACCTCCTTAGGCACTAGTTTTTTTTAAATGATGTTTTGTATTTCTGCAAATGTCAGGGTTTCCCCAGGCTCCTGTATCTCAGTTGGCGCTGTTTTAGCTTCACTACTATCGGCACTCTCAACTTGAGATCACTATTAGAAGGACTGATGGTTTTTCGGCAAAGAGGTCTTAGTGGACCATGAAGGAGATAGATTTGACCCATGATGGGACACGATCCACTGGAATGGGTTCCCACACAAGCTAGGTTGAAATGAAAAACTCGCAAACAACCTTAGTTAGAAGAATGCTTTCCAGGCGCTGCCCACATTTCCCATGCTTAGTTGGCAACAATGAGGACTAGAAAGTTGCTTAAAAAGGACATGCATGCCCAGATTCTCTGGATAGGAAGTGTTCGCGCCAGTTTTTGATTCATCTTATCAATTAAATTTTGCATGTAAGTAAAAACAGTGTTTTTGAAGGGACGTGCCTACTTCATGCTGAGATGATGCTTCATGCTGTGTCATAGCAACCGCATCTTAGAAGAGACATTCCTCTTACATGTGTGCATGCCTCTTTTCTGGTAGCATTTGCCATCTGTAGTTTTAGAAGCATATATATATATATATATATATATATATATATAATATCATAATCAATGTATTTTTAAAAGCTGATGACTGACGGAACCACGGGCAGCATTTTACTCAGTTTAGGCTGCAATCCTATATGCACTTACATGGGTGTAAGTCCCACTGAATTCAGTGGGGCTTCCTTCTGATTGCTCTGTTACAGTGGGTTGGTTTTTTGTTGTTGTTTGGTAAATCGATTAATCTACCTGATAAACCCATTAAACATTGTAGCCTAGGATAGACATCAAGTAACCGGGGGACAAATTACAAATAATAGTAATAATAATAATAGAATACATTTAAATCTCTGTAATAAATATATAAGACAAACCATAATCTCTCAGCCCCCAGTTTACCGTCTGCAGTAGTGGGATAATTCTGTCCTACCTTTCAGGGCTCCTTGTTAGGATTTCAGAGGCAATGTACAGGAATGGCTTCGGCTGCCAAGTTTTTCCACCTTGCTTTGGTCTGCATTACATAAGCGGTGCCAGGATTCCTTAATTCTCACCCGAGGCCCAGCGTGTGACTCATCCTAAAAGATGCCAAACACCTGAGCTGCTGTCTCAGCATGAAATAGATTTGGACTGAATTTCCATCCTGCACCTGGCTTGCTGGCAGCACCCGGCGCTCCCTGCTCAGCGTGTTTACCTTGCAGGGGAACAGGTTCGAAACCGGCTTTTGTTGCTGTATCCACACACAACCAGGCTTGATCCTTCTCTTACCATGGTCTGGATCTCCACAACGCCGTTTCCCATCCCGTCCATCACTGATGGAAACACCGTGCAGAGCTCTGGAGGTTACTGGGTGAACTGGAGAAGGCATGGCTATTGCAGGGGGTGGGAGAGCAGGTTTAGAGGCTCTGCAGCAGAGAAGCGGTGGCGGAATCAGTGGGAAGGAATTTCATGGATGACAACACAAGATGAGCCCTGATGGGTCCGACTGGGGCAGGGCTATATAGTTCAACATCCGTGGCCTGCTAAAAGTTTCCAGGAAGCTCACAAATGGGTCAGGAAGCCAAGTGGTTTCCCTCTGCTGTTTACCTCGAGCAGCTAATAGTTGTTCTTTATTTATTCCATTAGTATACTGCCCAATAGCCGAGGCTCTCTGGGCAGTTCACAAATAAAACCAGATAATACAGCAGATCAAAACATATAAAGCTTTCAAAATTTAAAAACAGCATGTAAGATCAAAATAAACCCACCGGCTGTTACAGCCTGTGTGAAAAGATGTGTTTTCAGGAGGCATTTAAAGGATGTTACATTTTACTTCTCCCGAACTGGTAGACTGCTCCTGGACTTCAGCTTCTGTTTTGCTTCCATATCTAGTAGTCATCGGTAGCCCCTTCTTTTGAATGATAGCACTCTTCAAATACTTGAAAGGTTGTTACAAGGAGGAGAGCCAGGATCTCTTCTTGATCAACCCAGAGTCACAGGACACGGAATACTGGGCTCAAGTTACAGGAAGCCAGATTCTGGCTGGACATCAGGAAAAACTTCCTGACTGTTAGAGCAGTACGACAATGGAACCCATGACCTAGGTGGTGGTGGGCTCTCCCACATTCGAGGCATTCAAGAGGCAGCTGGACATCTGCCAGGGATGCTTTAAGGTAGATTCCTGCATTGAGCAGGGGGTTGGATGCGATGGCCTTATAGGCCCCTTCCAACTTTACTATTCTCTGATTCTATGAATTGATCCAATCCCTACTCATAGCTAAGTCCACAGCCCCTGCTACTATACATGGCAGCAAGTTCCCTGCCTTGAATTAAGAACTAGTGCCTCCTTCGTTCTGTGTTGTGTAAGCTTCAGATCAAAGACAGTCTTAATAATCAACTTTGTAAGCCACTTTCTGGGAACCTTTTTTGGCTAAACAGGTGGGTAAAAACACTGTAAATAAATAAATATGCGTTGTCTGAAGGAGGCCTTGCTTTTGAGCCAATCCATTTCATGGCTGAGCACGCACACACACACACACCCTGCAAGTTCTACCATAAGAGAGGAAAATGTCTCTGTTTATAAACCAGACGGGACTTTGGCTACTTCTATAATAGAAGGGAGAACATCTGGAGGGGTTTTTCTTTATTTTTAGACATTTTACCCTGCTGTTCAGCCGAAAGGGCTTCCAGAGTAGCTTACGTATGACCAACGCTTGCAAGATAATCCCTGCCTGTAGGCTTACAGTCTAAAACATCGCGACACAAAAGGAAAAGGCGATGAGGAGGGAAGAGGGGAAAAAAGAAGCAGCAAACTCTGGCAGCAATTCTCATGAATGGCCAGCTGGAGTCGAAACATCAACCTTAAAGCGATCCAACTGCCTTCCAGAGCTGGAAAACGTTACTATCCACTATGGGGAAAAGTTTGGAGAAGCTAAATCAGACTTCCTCAACCTGGACCTCTCCAGATGTGTCAGACTGCAATTTCCATCGTTCCTAGCTAGCTTGGCCATCGCTGGGAATGATGGGAGTTGCACTCCCAAATGTCTGGAGGACACCAGTTTGGGGAAGTCTTTGCTCACCTCTTGTCCGCTTCTTGCTCAGAATCCCCGAGTTTTATTTACGTGGTGCGTTGTTTTCTTTGCTGAGCAAATCGATGGCATTTTAGTAGCCAGCTCCGGATCCCTCCCTGGCCCATCTGTCTGCAGGTACCTACTCAGTGGACTTTGAGGCACAGGCTTCTGAAAAACTGGCATGGTGAGGCAAACGTTATATCATCGAGTTCATGACAAATTCACGGAGAACAGTGTGGAGGAGAGTTCTATCAAAGGGTATTTCTCCATGTTGGCTCAATAAAGCCTCCATCAATAGGGGCAGCCTACCTCTGGGTATTAGCCGCTGGCATTAAACAGCAGAAGGAAGGGATTTGACCTCATGACCCACTTGGAAACTTCTGGGGAACATTTAGCAGGCCATTGTGACTTATAGGGCCCCACCTCACTCTGACTCAGTTGGGCTGTCTTCCCATTATCCGTATAATTTTTGTCATTCTCCAATGAAGATCCCGCTGTGTGTCACCCAGACCCACCCCAAACTTTGCCTTGGCTCTCCTTCCTCCGAGTCACCTCCTCCATTCTGCCCCACCGATTCAGGCCTGTTTTTTTCCCTTCTAGTGTCCCTAGATCTCACCCCCCTTCCTTGCATGTCAAATGGCCTTTAAAGCCCACTCACCAGAGCTGAGAGGCTGAAAACACATTAAAAGACAAATGGGGAACATTACATAACCTAAGGATGAGGGAGTAGAAGAATGGGGACTATTGCTTGAATCCTCAGGAAACACAGTCAGAATCAGGCCATGAGATTGGTAAACAGGGTTTTGGTGGTGTGTTCATGTGTGCCACCTCAATTTATTTAATACATTTATATTCTGCTTTTCCTCTAATGACCTTAAGGCAGTGTATATCCCCCCACCGCTGTTTTGTCCTCGCAACAACCCTGTGAGGTGGGTCAGGGTGAGAGAGCCAAAGTCACCCAGTGAAGTGTACCACTGAGCGGAGATTTGAAGCTGGGTCCCTCCTGCCCCTAATTCACTCCTCTAATCACTGTGCCCCCATAGTCCGTAAGGGCTTCAGGTCTCTGCCCCACTGAGCATCCATCTATGCATATCCCATCCTGAAGAAGCAGCTCTTCTCCTGTCCCCTTCATCCGACATCCCTGAAGCTGCCCCACTGATTACTAACACTCCCCTCTTGCAGGCAGGGTGGTCTCCCTTTCCCCTCCAAGGATCTTTAAACCATGTCCCATCCTGAAGCAGCAGCTGTTGTCTGATCCCCCAACCCAAAAGATGCTACCCCACTGATGACTAACTCTCCCACCCCACAGCTGCAGGCCAGGCTGCTTTGCCCTTCTTCGCCAAGGTTCCTTAAATTTTTAGGTAGGATGACCATATGAAAAGGAGGACAGGGCTCCTGTATCTTTAACAGTTGTAGAGAAAAGGGCATTTCAGCCAGGGTCATTTGTATGCAATTAGTTCCTGGTGAAATTCTCTCTTCATCACAACAGTTAAAGTTGCAGGCACTATACTAGAGTGACCATATACAAAAGAAGGCAGGGCCCCTGCAACTTTAACTGTTGTGATGAAGAGGGAATATCACCAGGAACTAATTGCATACAAATGACACTGGCTGAAATTCCCTTTTCTCTACAACTGTTAAAGTTACATGAGCCCTGCCCTCCTTTTCAGATGGTCTCTGCCCTGCTGAGCATCCATCTACCCACACCTCACCTTCAAGAAGCAGCTGCTCTCTGCCCCCCTAACATCTAAGCTGCTACCCTGCAGATGCCTAAACCTCCTGGGCTGGGCGGCTTGGCCTTTCCCTTTAGGTCTCTTCCCCGCTGAGCATCCATCTATATCCGTATCCCATCCAGAATCAGCACCAGCAGTTCTTCCCTGCCCCCTAAAGACGACTCAAACTCCTAGGCTGGGCGGCTCCATCTTTCCCTTCCTTCCGCGCCTTTCACTGCCTGCCCGGGGGATCCTCCAAGCCCCGCCCCTGCGCTCCCTCCCTCCCTCGCCCAGGCACACGCACGCCGCGGCCACGTGCGAGCGCACGGGGCGTTCCAGGCGCGCCTCCCCGCCTTCCCCCGTGCGGGCAGCATGCGGCCGCCCGCGCCCCGCCCCGGCCGGCCAATGAGCGCGCGCGGCGGCAGCCATTGGCCGGCGCCGGGCCAATGAACGCGCTCCGAACGCGGAGGCCGAGGGGCGTGGCTGCGGGGCGGGGGGCGCGGCCCGCGGGCACGTGCGCCGGCGCACGTGGCCGCGTGGCGCGGGCCCTGAGCTCACTGCCTGTCCAGGCGCCGCGCCGGCAGCCGTCGCGGTTCAGAACTGCCGAGCTGAGCGGGTGAGTGGAGCGTTGGGGCGGCTCCTAAAGTTGAGCTTTCCTTCGGGGGCCTGAGCCCTGGAACTGGGGGTTTCGTCTCCCCCTCTGCCAAGGCTTGCTTTTAGCCCAGGCTTGTCCTGACTAATTCCTGTTATTTTCCTTTTTATTAGCACTATTATTATTAATAATAATAGTAATAATTGTTCGTATTCTTTTTTTAAAAAGTGTCTCCAATCCTGCAGTATTTGGAGGCATCGCCGCGGCACGGCGTGCCTCTGGGCGCGTGCAGAGTGCCAGATAACTTTCGGAGTGAAAGGAGAAGGCGCGACCGGGAACAGCTGAGCTCCCTTTTTAAGCACAGGAGCCCTGATGCAATCCTATTTTTATTAATAGGCATAGTCGCGGCACAGGCGAGCGTGCCTCTGGGCGTGTAGAGAGTGCCAGGTAGGGTGTTTGGGTAGAAGTAAAGAGGTCTAGAGTAGGAAGGTGGAGGAGCGTCTCGGGGGCTGAGATCCCCTCTAAGGACAGGCTACTGTTTATGTCTTGTATTTTTCTGCTTTCTCTTCTAGAAGTCGTCGTCGTCGTTATTGTTATTATTATTAATATTATTTTAGTTGTCTTCATTTCGCAGTATCTGGGGCCGTGATCACGAGCGTGGCTCTGGGTGCGTACAGAGTGCCAGGTAGCGTTTGAGGTGGAGGGAGAGAGTTCTAGGGTAGAAAGAAGAAGGCATGGCCGGTAAAACCCATCGGAGGGCAGACCTTTCTATTGGGAACAGGGGTCCTGTTGAATTCCTATTATTTGTCTTGTTGTAGTCATTGTTATTATTATTTTTTAAGTGTCTTCAGTTCTCGAATATCTGGAGGCATCATCGCGGCACAGGCGAGCGTGCCTCTGGGCCCGTGCAGAGTGTGCCCCCCCCCCCCCGCGAATGGCTGCGGTTTGGGTGTGTTTGTGGGAGGGGAGAATTGTGGGGTCAGGAAAAAAAACAAGGCGTTTCCTTCTCCCCCCCCTTAAAGAAATGCCTCTGGGTTCAAGGTCTTGAGTTCGGATTCTGGGTGTCACAAGCCTGCTTTAGAAGACGATGGAGAAATAACTTGGCTGCTATTAAATTTGTTCTGATTTGTCTTCTGTGTCTGGGAGTGTTGCCTTGATGCGGGTGAATGTGCCTCTGGGCTTATGCAGAGTGCCAAGTAGCATTTTGGGTGGAGGGAGGGAGTTCAAGGATAGAAAGAAAAAGGTTGCATTTGCTGCCTCTGGATCCCTGGTAGTTTTTCCCTGGGGGTGGACAAGGAATCCGGAAAAAGCAAGGAGAAATAACGTATACAGACAAAAGTCCTACAACTCCCAGCATCCTGCAGTTTTGTTGATCTAATTATGCATGGGGTTACACCCTAAATCATTTTCTTTCACCGCCCTTGAGGAAGCTGATTGAGGCTGCAATCTTACGCCTAGGCCTCCTCCACACGGGGCGTTTAATGAGCCTTGAAGGCTCATTATAAATTTTACCTACACACGAGCGGAGCGCAAAACGGGCGTACAGGCGCGTTATCTCCCCGATAATGCGCATTTTCGAACGCGCGTTAAATAGCGACTTTTATTTTGCTCCGGCCGTTAAAGCGCATTTTCGCTGTGTGAACAAGCGATTATGCGCATTAACTACCTGGAAAGCGCTTTTTGGGCATCTTTTAATGCGCTTCGCCGCTTCTCGCCGCCTCCCGTGCAGAGGGATTGTGAGTAAATGCGCCTCCGCGATAATGCGCATAATCGCGGAACCAGGCGCAAAGGCGCATTCTTGTGGAGGGGGCCCTACTTACCTGGGCGTAAACCCAGTTGAAAAATTGGGCGGTTGGGTTATGATGAGGTTTTGGATTGTATCTATCTAGCTAGCGCGTTTCTATTTGAAATGTGTGTTGGTTTGTTGTGTTAATTGCAAGGTGTGTAAAGAAAGTAATTCAGTTTGGTTGTAGTTGCAACATTGTAGCAGCTGCAACAAAACCGTTTTAAAAAAAATGTATGATAGGCAAATCTATAGCTCATATTCCCCATTGTTATGCATTGTGTAAGTAGGCATTTTATTCTAACTTCATAAATGTATAGACTAATAGAATTAGAAAGGTCACATGGAAGGAATTTCTAGGCTGTTGTTGGGTCAGCGTCTGTAAATTAAATGTACAAATATGAGAAATCGACAGGTAAAATTTAATAATGTGCTTAGGTGTTTTAATTTTTGGAATGTGACAGTTTAAAAAGTATTAGGACAAACATAGATCTATGGTAAAAGCTTCGTTTGCAACTAACCTATGCAGTTCTTTCCTTGATTACTCAGGATTAAGCATGTCTAGGATTTCAGCCTTTGTATTTCTCTAGCATTAGAAGATGCTATAGAGGTACGATGTATATTACATGCTTTTTTCTAGAGTGTGCAACATCCTGCAGCTGGTTTGTCTGAGGTGATTAAGAAACAAGCAAATAACTTTTCGTGAATTGGGAAAGAGTTGTGCGTTTCTTGAGAGAAGTTGATGAGATGTGCACATGACTCCTGCAGATATGTGGTGGGTAGGCAAGCTTGTTAAACCCTTTTTATGGACTAGTAACTTTGGTAGACTTCTTTGCCCTCTAACATTCTGACTGTTCCAGGAATAGCATGAACCCAAAGTCAGTGTTGGATGTATTTTTGCAAGAGTAGCAGCTGTGTTAGATTGTTCTTCAGTTATTTGTGCATTGCTTATTTAAAGAGAGGAAAAAGCAAAATGATAAAGCTAAAATAGGAATTGCTTGAAATAGGTAAATTAATCTTTGGAATTCGCTGCCACAGATTTGACCACAGATTGGTCAAATTCATGGAGAAGGCAAAGAAATAATAATAATAATAATAATAATCAATAGAACCTCCATGGAGTTGCAGTCCAAGACATCTGCAGGGAATCCTCGCTATTGGGCGGTACAATCTTAACATATTTACTCAGGAGTAAGTCTCATTGATTTCATTGGGCCGTTGCAACCTGGTCTGGTGCAGGTTTTGCTCAGAATTAAATCTTGTCCAGCACAGTAGTAGTTACTCCCAAGTAAGTAGGGTTGGTGTGACAGCCTGCCAACCCGGTTCATCAACTCACTTCCTTGTGAGTCAGTCAATGCTTCTGAATTTCTAAGCAAAATGGGACTCTGCATGAAATAGCTCTTGGAAGACAAAAGATATAACTCACAGTTCAATCCTGTGCCTATTTACTCATGAACTCCAATGGATCCCATGCATCTTCCTCCCCAGGAAGTGCAGTCAGGATTTGCCCTTTTAATGCATGATTTTTCCCGATACAAAGTACCTCCCCCCACTCCAAGAATAGAAGCCAGATTAGTGCATTGCAGCCAAAAGAATGAAGACTCTCCTGGGCACCTGAAAGACATCAATGAATTTATTTGTATTTTGCAAGGTGCTGGGTTTTCTTTGGGCAGGAGTGGGTTAAACCGCTTGCCTTTGTGTGAATGGGCCAATGGACCTCATTTGCTGTGACACGCCTGTAGGGGAAGGTTGAATGGGTGACTTGGAAGGGGCGGGGAAGCCAAGGGGGTGTGTATCACTGCAGCAGGAGTGCCGCAAGGATGGCGGTGGAGGGCCACGCATGCCAGATCACGTGTGTGTGGTGTGTGAACAAAGAGTTCATCAGGTGGAGTCACACGTTGGGCATGCCGAATCATCCGGGTTAATGTGCCCTGTCTGGATCATTGGGCTGGTCTTGTTGCAGAAACTGTGAATGGTTGGGAGTGGACGTTTGACAGTTGCAGCGACGTGGTTCTGCGTGTGCGTAGGGATCGGCAGGGCTGATTAGCGGCGCTGTGTGACTGTTCCCTCTGTGCGTAAGACCCACGTGGTTTGCTCTGGGTCGCAGGAGTGCAGGCGCCCATTACAAATCCGTGTGCTCGGAATGACTGGCCCAGTACATGCATCGGTTAAAGGTGCACCTCGGCTTAGGCGGATTGCTAGATCAGCCTTTTCTGGTGCCCTGCAGATGTTTGGGGTTTCGACTCCTATCAGCCCCAGCCAGCTTAGCTGACAGCCGGGAATGCTGGGAATTGTCTCCCGAAACACCTAGGGGCTGTGCATCTGAATAGTGTGGGGGAAAAGAGATTAGTTATTTAGTCCATTGACTTCTTTCTGTTGTGGAATCTACTACATCAAAATCCTCTCTTTATGTGACCCGCCCTACGTCTTTGGCTGCTGAAATACCCCAACAACAGGGTTGGTGTTTGTGTGTGTGTGTGTGTGTGTGTGAGAGAGAGAGAGAGAGAGAGAGAGAGAGGACGAACACGTTTTGCTTTTGGCACAGGGACCTGCAGCTTCTGGGGGTCACCATCTTCCTGGAATGGCTCCGATGCTTGACTGGATTTGGTCTGGAGCTTTTGTGCAGGCATGCTGTCTTTCAGGAAAGGCAGCGGATCTCGGCCCGGAGGTCTGGACTGGGCGTGATGGCTTTAAGGTGGCTGGCTTTGCCTGTTGGCACAGCTGAGCCAAACACGTACACAGTGGGTTAGGCCGCCTTACAGAGGGGTGTAGCCAGGTTGTGGAAGAAAAGAGGTCAAGCCCTGGAGAACTGAAGGCATCTCATGGTCTCGCCCTTCCTTTGCCTTCTGTGGCTAGCACCCCACTATGCTACTTGCGATCCTCCCACAAGCTGGCTGCTGTTGCAAACAGCTGGCGCAGTTGCTCTCTTGGGCTGATCCAGCGTCCCCTTTTACCCTCTTGGAGCAAAAAGCACCAGTATTTAATTGGGATTTGTCATCCCCCCCTTCATTGCAGATGAGCTGAGTCGCTGCACTGACTCAGCATTTTGCAAATGCACTGTCATGGCAGGCTTGGGGAGGGGTTATGTGCAAAACTAGGGTTTGATTCTGAAGGCAAGAGCTGATCTGCAGGGGCAGAATTTACCATCCCTAACCCACCCATCCCTCCACTGCTTAGCCTTACAGAATTTGCCCTGGGTCAGGATTTGGGCGGTGTGCACGCATGTGTTTTGCAACTGTCTGCAAAGAAGTGAAACCTCACACTTCAGAAATATTACGCCTTATTAAATCAGTTAATAATTAAGATGTATTGCAAGATCCTTTGTTGTCCTCATTGTAACAGACTTACAAGGATCTAGCGAGGGCTGTCCTGATGTCCTCCAGACTGGGAATTATGGGAGTTGCAGTCCAGAGCATTTGGTGGGCATCAGTTGGGGAGGGCTTGTCTATACTGAAGCAGAGGGATTTGTATGCAGAAATTGTCTTTGCCAGAATTCCTGGTTTTGGTTTCTTTTAAAACCCAAGTTTCTAGTTCTCATGGAGGAGATGGTTTTGTTGAATGGGTTGTTTCAAAGCTTATATGCTGCCCTACAGTTTAAAAACATCCAAGGCTGTTAGCACAATCATAAGAACAAAAATATAGTGATGAAGTCAACAAAATTCACTACTTTTTGTCGCTTGTTGTGTACCAGTTTTATTCTTTCAGCATGTAGTCCACCCAGAGAACTTTTTTTGTTACTGGGCGGGCTAAAAAATATAATGTATCAAGCAAACAATAACAAATACTCAACAAAAACCCAGACTAACAAAATGTAAAGATGGGAAAAGGCCTGGGAAAAAAACCAGAAGAACTAGGGGACAACTTCAGGGGGAAAAACATTTTCCTCTTGTCCCCCCTGTTCCGCCCTGTTTTTTGTTCTGTTTGTTTTGTCTGCAAGAGGGATAGACAGACAGACTTTTCCCCTCCAGTTTTTTCCCAACCTTTCACATATTTGGCAAAATAAAACTTGTGTGATTTATAATATGGCTCGTTGGATTTTTCTGGCCATTTTGTTTGGGGCATGGGTGTGGGGAGTTGGGGCCCTGTATTGGAGAATTTCTCGACGCAGCCGGCGTCTTGCTATTTGCTTGATCGTCTGTCTGAGAGGTGCACAGTCCATTGACCCACCCCTGGTTCTTTCCTTGTTCCAGATGACCTCAATGGCCAACATGGAGTCTTCCGCGAGCGTCTCTTCCCGCGAGTCCTTTTATTCATTCGACAGCGCCACCAGCGAGGAGGAGGAGGAGGAGCGGCACCGTCAGCGCTGTGGCAACTTCGAGGTCTTCCTTTCAGACAGTGGGAGCGACGTGGAGAAGGAGGTGGCTCCCTCAAGGCGCCAGCGAGATGTGTACCCAGATCGGCATGCTTTTCTCTTCGCCCCGGGACCAGGCCGGACTAATCCGGTCCTGCTTCGCCAGGATCACAAGCGCCGGACACGGAAGCCGCTTGGTTTGCTGGCCGCGGCCCGGCTGCGACCCACAGGGCCCTGTTGCCAGTACCCTGTGGCGCTCAGTGAGGCGTACTGTACGCACATGATGGACAACGATGGCAGCCTGCCCAGGCAGGTGGCAAGCCAGACGAGGATGGAGAGCAGCAGGTGCAAACGCCTCAGCAGTGCCATGGGAGGCGGCCCACCCCGCACACACATGCCACAGCCTTCCCGGCATGGGATAAAGAGGCAGCGGAACATGAAAATGGATGCACTGGAGGATCTGCGCTCTCCCTGCTGGACCGAGGGGGACCATCTCTTTGCGCAAAAGGTTGGTCCATCAGCACCACTGAGGGATCTTGGCTTACGTGGGAGTTAGCAGAGCTAGCTGACTTGCTTTTTTAAAACACCCAACTAACCAGACAAGTTGCTAGCCCTCATGGTCGCCAGGATATTTTTTGAAAGTGCATCAAGGATGTCTGCTGATGCCTTAAGAGCTGGAAAGGGTCTGGCCAGGTTTTTTTAGGTTTTGAAGTGGTCAGGCAGGAGTGCCCCCATGACTAGGAGGATAAAAGAAAAAAAAGTAAATAAACCACAAGAATGTGTTCTGCAAACCTCACTTAGCTTGTATAATGTGTAGAGGTGTGCAGCCCAGCTTTCCGCTTCTAGCACAGAGAGTGAACACATCCTTGTTGGGAGCTCCTTGGGTGTAGGTGGGGCTACCCTTGAAGACTGTTTGAGAACCGTGGCTGCTGCAGAAAGGCTCCCCTTGACTCCTCTAACGGGAGTGGTGCAAAAAGAGCAGGCGCGGCTGGTACTGTGCGGATAGGGCTAGTTGCCCAGCCTTTATTTGGGAGATAATGAATGTTGGAAAATTCCCTGGTCCTGTTCCCACGTTACCAATGTCACTGAGATGCGAGTCTGTTTTGGTGTCTTGAGTGCAAAGCTTTCCGTCTAGAGTCTTATGCTTATGCTCCCTCCTCCCTTTTCTGCAGTGCCGGGAGCTCCAGGGCTTCGTCCGCCCTCTGATAGAGCTTCTCAACAGGCTGAAGATGGGCCGCTTTGACCGAGGTAAGGAGCCCTGGGCTTTGGGCTGGCTTTGGGCTGTTGTGTTTTTTTTTCCTTGTAGTTCAAATTGGGAGTCCCAGAGACTGAGGGTGCTGGATAGTGAAGAGAAGGCCTGGAAAAGGGTAGTAGGGAGAAAAAAAAATTTCTGGAGATTTTGGGGAATTGGAGGGGAATCCCCCCCACATTTTGGGAGTATTTTCTCCTACACACACATTTTTTTCTGGGCCCTCACATCTCTACCGCTGGACTTCCCTGAGGTGCAAAATGGGCGGACATATCCCAATTAGAGTTTGGTGGCTGTCATTCCTGCCTGTCTGTGGGCTGGGCTTGGAGCCAGCCAACAAGAATTGGAGCCCATGATCCCCCTGAAGGTTTTGGAGCAATCCTGCTTTCCTTCAGGTCCTTCCTGGGAGAAACGAGGGGAGAAGTCCGGCCTTGCTGGTTGTCGTAGCCTCCGTTTCATGAGCCAGGAAGAGGCAGCTGGGACCTTCACTGAGATCTGTCTTTTTTTTGTTCTGTGTGGTGCTTTGATAAAGTTTTCCAAATTTCAAAAGCTCCCTTAAGCTTCTTCCAAACAGAGGCGCAACTCGCACAGCAGCCAAGAGTGCCTGGTTATGTAATTTACTTATTTTTCACCTGATGGGGGAAGAATTATATAACAGCAGCTCTCCTGGGGGAATGGGCCTTCTCCCAGTGAGAAATTTGTCTCCTGTTTTTGTCATCTGCAGCCGCCGTGTGTGCAGAAGGTCTGTGGGGTGGGTGGGGGGCCTTCCTGATGGCATGACTTGGTGCCTGGACATCTTTTTTTAAAAGGCCTGGCAAGATGCCGTTGCTGTGAAAAGTGCGGCCTGAGCTTTGTTTGCCATTTGTCCGTCCGGTTGCATGATTCATACCAGGGAGTGGAAAATGGAAAGCCCCACGGAGAGGGAGATGGGACACAAGTAGGGTTGCTTCATTTATTATTATTTTTACAATCACCCTTTCCTGCCCGTCTGCCAGGAACACTGCAATAAAATGATTTGCAAATCGCTCCTAGAGTTCCTCCAGGCAGCACGGTAGAACAAAGAGAGCGTTTCCTTAAAAGAAATGGGGTGAGGGCTTTATGTCACTGTGAGCCTTTCATGATTGTGCAAGTGCCGAATGCGCTGTCAGGGTGATGAGTTCAGCGATTTGTCATTTTGAGAATTCTGCTTTCGATAAGTGGTAGTCCAAATATACCCGTAAGGGCACCTGGCTTGGGAAAGCTGATCTCGGCGAATCTGTGTCGGGATCTAGCAAGGCATATTGTAACCTTTTCATACATGTCGCCGACTTTCAAAATGTGGAGTTGCGTTGACCCTTTTTAATAGGGGGCTACAAGGCTCTTGGGCTGTCCTATTGAAGAACCGGCCCCTAATACGCCGTCCCAGTTAGCGTTGCTGGATATTAACAACGATAATAATGTTTATGGACTTCCTTCTTGGCTAAAAGGCATCAAGGCAGCAGCAGAATGACAATTTAAAGCAATCAGACCTTAAAACAAGGAGAATCAAGAACATTGAAAACAGTAATGCTACATATAATTTGAAATACTACCTTAAAAAGATGTGTCTTGATATCCTTTCTAAAAGAGTGGCAGCTTTTTTACACAAATACACACACACATACACACACACGCTGCTTACCTACTGTTGCATGCATGTCCCAAAAGGGGGAAGATTTAGGTGTCCATAAGGGAATATTTTTGGATGGGCAGCTCCAAATGAACTCTCCATCCCCCACCCACCCCCAATCTTAATACACTTCCTGTCTTCGTTCCTGAGCAGTCAAGGATTATGGGCTACTGGTACAATGGTGGGCTAACCAGCGTCTCTCCCTTGCTTTGATCTTCCAGGGCTAAGCAGTTTTCAGCAGAGCGTGGCCATGGATAGGATCCAGCGGATCATTGGAGTCCTCCAGAAACCAGAGATGGGGTAAGGATGTGGCAGAGGTCCCATTCGTGGGGGGTCCGGTGCAAGGAGCGGGGAGGAATTTACTGGCCTGGGCTGTTCTGGGAAAGACTCATTAGTACCTTCTGGGGGCTTCTAACAGTCCTGGTTCTTGGATGTCCCAAGCAGGCCAGGCCATCAAACTGTTGAAGATCCCTCCCTCCATTTCCCTTGCCTACTGAATTTTCCATTGCCAGCTCCTCAGGACAGAGAGCCGTGCATATTGATGGCATGGTAATCATGAAGATAATAATGCCATAAGCAGCGAATGGTGCTGTAGTGTGCGCTCCCCTTGAATTCAACATGAGTTTACCTCCTCCCTGCTGGTAGACCCCTCTGGGCTCCGTTGGGACATCTGTGGCTCTGAGTTCCCACTGCCTCACGTGCTGACGCTTCTCCTCCTCTTCTCTTGCAGCGAGCGGTATCTGGGCACCCTTTTGCAGGTGGAAAGGATGCTGAAGGTCTGGTTCCCTCACGTCGCCGTGAAGAGCTCAGGCGATGCCCACGGTGCAGAGGCAGTCAAGGTGAGAGACGGGGTCCCCTCTTAGCCCCTCACTCCTGTGCCTTCTGGCTCAATTAGGGTAGGGTCAGGGTCCCATCTATGACCTGGATTCCCCGAGCAACTCCCGAAGGGGCGTTTGCCTCCTTAGGACTCCCATCTTCCTTCCTTCCTTCCCAATAATGTGGGTTTTAGGCTGCAGACGTGGGGTGAGTTGCACTCCAGACGCTTTAGGGTTAACGTAACAGTTTGCTAGAATATCAAAGCAACCAAATTGCAAGTAAAGGGTATTTAGTGAACAGAGCCAAGCGACAGAAAAACATTAAAAGAAAATAAAATTGGGAAAACGCAGGTTCTTTTACCCTAGCTGCATTTAGGTTTTTCCAGCTGCTACTTCCTCTTGTGCTCGTGTTTTCATAGAACCATTGAATAGTAGAGTTGGAAGGGGCCTCTAAGGCCATCCAGCCCAACCCCTGGGGTGCTGGGTGGAGGATGTTGGTGCATATATGTATGCATCCCACCCTCCACGCACACCCACACCATCTCACTGCATGTCAAAAGCTAGCATGTCAGGATTGCAGGGTTTGACTCTGACCTGATATTCTCTGTGTGTCCAGGGAGGTTTTTTATTGATTTAGTACAGCCTGCCACAACCTGGTGCCCTGCAGGTGGGGATAATGGGAGTTGTAGTCCAAGACAGCTGTAGGGCACCAGGTTGGCTGAGTCCCTTTATACCAGGGGTTGGCAAATTGTGATGTTCCAAATGCGGTTGGACTGCAACTCCCATCATCCCTCACTTTGGGCTATTCCAGCTAGGGGTGATGGGAAGTGTAGCCCAACAACATCTAGAGGCCCACAGTTTGTCCATCCTGATTTTATATCCTGCATTTCTTCTGTCGTGGAACTCTGGTCGGGGGAAGTGTCCTCCGATGTTGTCTCAGACGTTTTAAACTTCTAATTGGAAATCGCCATGGGGGCTCCTATTTGGGTCGGAAGTGACTCACACGTCTATAAACAAAACAAATATAAAAATGGACATACGTCCTTTTCCCCCCTCAGCTGTCCTCTGTGGAAGAGAACAATGCCGAGAAGTGGACCGCATCTGTCCCAGGCTCGGTGCAAGGCCCCCCTGCGGAGGAGCACCCCGTGTACCCCACCTCACCCGATGGCGAACCCAGCACCCCCTCTGGAGAGCCGGCGCGCCGCCTGGGCGACTGGCCCGCCATGAACTTGACTTGGATTCATACCTCGCCCATTTCGAACCCTCCCTTGGGGCACGTGGACTTTGGCCAGATGAGTTCCGCCTTCGGGCAGGCCTTGCTGGGGCCCCACTCCGGTGCCTACGGGGTCGTTGTCTTCCTCCAGAACAACCCTGCTGGCCTGGATCCGCTTGGCTGCGCCGCCTCCCCGACTTCCGTCAACGTCTCCCCGGCCAGCTGCCATCCCGACACACCACTTCCGGGCTCTGCTGAGCACCCTCGCTGTCGCAGCCTGCCGGGCTCCACGATAGCGGGGAGGCATCTTGCCAGAGGGACGCTTGGGGGCCTCTCGAGGTCTCTGCCCCATTTGCCTATATCCAGGGAGGAGCCGGAGGGGCGGAAAATGGCCAGCGGGACGCCCACATATTACTGCAACTCCTGATCCTTGGTTATCATGCATCTCCCATGTTGTGTGAATTCCCTTTCTGTCTTCCTTTCCCTCTTCCCTTTTCTTTTTTTACAAATGTTGTTCTGCCTTTTGTTTGTTTTAACTTAAGACATTTCACATGCATCCAAGAGCCGATGCTAAACCCTGGCTATCGTCCGGGGCTGGGAGGAGAAGAATGTTTGGGTTTCAATTAAAAGTGCCGCAATGGTTTCAAACAAGATATTTGCAGTGTTTTTTCTGTCTGTGTCATCTTTTCTGAAGTTTGGGAAGAATATGCTGTGTTCGAATGGCTCTTGTGTTACTTATAAACTTACTTGAACCATCTTTTTCCAGAGCAATAGGCCATCCCGCCTCCCAAAATTACACTAAATCTAGCAAATCACAGAGAGCCCTGTTTGAACTGACACAAGATCCATCTTGCCCAGTGTGGTGGAATTCAAAACACCGAACATGACTCATAGCAACAGATTAAAACATTTATTTAGATGATGTGCTGCACATCAAAGTGAGGTTTGGTGGGTGTGGGTGCGCATGTCCTCAATGAGTTCGTGTAATGTGATGAGAGATTCGTAGTGTGGGTGTAGCATTAGTTCTGTGTTGTTTTGGTCTATTTCAACATCGTCCTAGAAGGTGAAGGTCCTAGCTCCTTGACAGAACTCCTGCGTTGCATGCGTCACAGGTTCATCCCCTGACCTCTCCAGGTAGGGCTGGAAAAACTTGCCAAACGTCCTTGGGTTGCCACTGCCAGGCTGTATAGACCAGGTGTGCAAAATGTCCATCCTGGTGCATAAATCTGGCTCTCCTGGTACCTCAATTTAGCTGTATGGGATTCTCCAGATGGCCACACTCCTTCCATGTTTATATTGGAACTACATCCTGCTTATTTGAAAAGGACTAAAGGCCTTTCCCAATCTGATGATGGCTGGAATTGTAACACATCTGGAGAATGAAAGGTTGGCGAAGAGAAACCTCATTGCGGATTTAATGGAAAAATGAACAGCGTAATATGTTTCATTTTATTAAGACCTCACGTAAAAAAATTGGTCTCTTCTAGTCCTTCGCTACCATGAAATGGACAAAAATATGGGTTCCTTAAATCCCACTGCTGGGACACCAAATGTGAAAATACAACCTAGCAGATGGTTACTATCACACCAAACTGAAGGACCGATCCTTACTCAGCCTGTATTACAAATTCACTTTTAACTCCTTACCCATTAAATTCCTAAAATAAAACCTTCCCCTTCATAAGGCTAGGTTTAAAAGACCCCCCCCCCCCTTATTTAAACACTTGCTTACAACATGCTATTATTTAAGATTAGGTGTAGTTAAAAAGTTATTTATGGCCACTTCAAGGAACCTGAAAAAGTTATTTATGGCCACTTCAAGGAACTACAAATGTTAGGCTGCAACATCCACCATCTCACAGTTGGCTATGTTGGCTGGAGTTGATGGGAGTTGTAATCCAACACCCATCAGCTGGGTCACACATTCCCTGTTCCCTGCATTGCATACTTAACTAAGTCCAGTTACATAAATGAAACTCATACGCCAACTACTGTTAATTTCCCCTATTAGCTCTCTGACAACACGAAGCATGAAGTTCTCCCTCTGGTCCACCAGTCATTCGCAAAGGACTCCCTTAGGATCTTGAAGTCTTCCTTCTGGTCAGTTACTCGAGAATATAGCCAGGATGCCACAGTTGCCTCTTTTATGATTTATTAAAAACGTCAAAATAAAGTTAATAGAAATCACTAAAGAATGTACTTAATTCACATAATAAACAAAGGAATTCACTAAAATCTTAAGTCTATAACCAATATGCTTATGGAAGACTACAGTAAAATGGCTGAAGTAAGAGCTTAATTCCTAATTGAAGATACAAATTATACACCATACAAAAGGAGCATGTGTGAGTGTTATGTCATTTTGTGTGTATACATCAGGAAAAAAAATATAAGCAACTGAACGTGGTTGGAATTTTATCAGGTTTGCAGTGCTTCAAGATAAGAAATAAATGGAAACCATGCTGCCATATCACTCTTTGAATTAGGATTCCTTACTTGCTCCGTTCCTCTTCATTTATTTCATAAAAATTATGCACAATTTTCCTCCCAGAAAGGTTTCAGGCCAGTTTACATAAAAAGGAAACAGGTAATGCACTAAAAGCAACTTTTAAAAAAGTACAACAAAAATAAGAGGCATAAGCACTATTCCAACTACTTTTAAGGTTTTAATTTAAATTGCTTTGAACCGCCTTCTTAAGGCTGACTGCCTCCTGTTGTCACTCTGGCCAGAAGATATTCCAGAGACCTAAACCCCAGGTTTTCTTCTCCTGGCTAATTTATCTGTGGAACTTAATAGATTGCTTCTTCTTCGTGGTCTCTGTGCATCACATATATGGGCTTCTGCGCCTGCGCGGAGGCTCGACTCGGGAGAACTACTTTAGCTATTAGTTAATTTTCGGCGGGAACCCCTTCCCCAGCTGCGCGTGCGCGTGCGCGGGAGGGTTCCCGCCATGTACCTCAATTCTTCGACCGCCATCGCGGCTGCATCGTCGAGAACTTCATCTTCGGACTTCTGTAGAAAGAGAGAGAGAAAACGGTAAAATCGTCGTTTGATAGTAAGACTTACCTTCGGGTACCTTTTTTCTGCCTATGGCCCTCAGGGCCCCCTTTAAAATGTGCTCCCGTTGCGGTAGCAAGCTACCGCCTTCCGACGGACATAGTCTTTGTCTTTTCTGCCTTGGAGAGAGCCACAAGGTCGCTTCTTGTGCGAATTGCCAGGCCTTTTCGAAACAAAGCATCGGGCGGATAAGCTTCGAGCCGAACTCTGGTCGAAAGCTTTAGCGGCAACTGATTCCCAGACAATGGGGTCCCCGCTGGCCACCTCAGCTCGTGACCTGGTCATCTTGTCCTTACCAGCCTCACCAGCAAGCTCCCAACATAGTGGAGCCCGAAGAGATGCGCCCACCGTACCGGGCAAATCTCTATCAGCAACGGCGCCCAAAATACCCTCACGTAAGGGTCTAGCGCCAAGACTGCCTGAAGAACAGCAGAGGAAAAAGAAAAAGCGGAAACATGACACTGACAAAGGACATCGATTGACTGCCCCAGTGTCGACTCTGAGGCTTGACACAGAGGCACGGTCTCCCACACCGTCTCTTTCTGCACCGGTATCGGCAGTACAGGCATTAGATACAATGCCACCCACTTCCACCTCGATACTGAGGGTCGGTTCGTTACTGAGGAGACAGTCTTCCACTTCCTCCTCCTCGAGGCTCAATCCCGAACCGCACCGTTCGACACCGACACTACTGGCAGAACAAGGACGCTCCTCAACACCGAGGCTCGAAGTCGTCGCCGCACAATGCTTCGACACTGTACAGCGCTCGACACCGAGACGTGAGGTTGACGCCGTACAGCACTCCACGCCGAGGCGTGACGTCAACACCGTACAGCGCTCGACACCAAGACGGCGTTCAGCCTGCTTTTCGGACGGGGACATACAAACCTCCCCACAATCCCTGCTACCTTCGGGGCACATTTCTACCCTCCCACCAACTTTGTCTTCCGCGGTCGGGCAGGATTACTACAGGGGACATCCACGGCATCGAGACTCAGCATACTGTTCCCGCTGTCCGGCTTCGGATTGGGATAGACGCTCCCAAGCTTCTCAATCGTCTTGACACAGCTACACACAGGGGAGAGACCTCGTGGATGAGCAGAGATCTACCGCCAGCCAACACCGTATGTTGCCCATACACCCGCCACCCTCGCCAGCGGTGTTGAGAACTACACAATCTCCTTCACATCCCTCCTTACCTAGGGGCGTTTTGCACCACTACCGCTCCAAGTCGGATTCAGACGGCTACCGCTCTGACTCTTCTTCCTCTGCCTCACCGCTTCCATCAGCACCGTCACCGGAAGACTTGGTGGCATCACAGGAACCTGTCTCTCCATCGGATGATTTCGACTCCTTCGCAGACCTGATCCAACGGATGGCAAAATCTCTTGGCCTGGAAACACACCAATCAGAGCAGCAGGTCATTGATACTATTTATGACGTTCTCCAATCCGAGTCAACCTCAACTCCAGCCATCCCATTCATTCCAACACTCTTACAAACAGTGCAACAAGCGTGGAAAACCCCGGCTTCACTGGCACCCACTTCGAAGCGACTGGAGAATATGTACAGAATCCTGGACAAAGAGACACAGTTCCTTGTCACTCAACCTCCACCGAATTCCGTGGTAGTAGAAGCATCGCAGGGACGCTCCCAGAAGGCTCATTCAACACCTCTGGATAAGGAGGGGCGCAAATTGGATTTAATGGGGCGCAGAATGTATTCCATGGCTGCACTCAGCCTTAAAGTTTCGAACTACCAAGCAACTATGGCCCATTACCACCTTTTTCTTTGGGACAAAATGGGATCCCTCTGCAATCATCTTGACGGAGACTAGAGGGAGCTTGCACACGTGTTTCAAACTGAAGCGGTTCATCTAGCTAAACAAGAGCTACACACTGCACAGCACCAAACTGATTTCGGCACTAAACTAATGGTTAGTGCCATTGCCCTTCGGCGCCATGCCTGGCTCCGTTCTGCGGGCCTCTCGCAAGAGGCCTGTACAAGGATCGACAATCTCCCATTCAATGGCGTTGGCCTCTTTCATTCCACCACTGATGACGCCATGGATACGGTACAAAAAGCCAAGACCACTGCCAAGAAAATGGGCTTGACAACTTACCCTCAGCACTCTAAGGCAAAGTGATGGTCTCACCAACCTTTCCCGGTGTCTAACAGATACCAGGGTGATCGCACCCATTTTAAGCAGCAGCCTCAGCAGCAGCCCCAATCATCACTACATAAGAGACAAGCCTTCTCGTCTTCTAAGTTTTGCCCCCAACGCAAGAAGAGTGATTATGGCGATAAACGGCGCCTTTGACTCCACCTCCGATACCACAACCTTCAGAAGCCGGCTCACCCCTTTTCTATCGATGTGGGAAAACATAACATCAGACACCTGGGTCCTGTCGATTATAAAAAACGGCTATTATATTGAGTTCGACACCCTGCCGCCTTCGGGAATATTTCAAGTCACGAAACCGTCTGCCCCTCTCATAGCAGAGGTCGCAACCCTCTTAGGAAAAGGCGACATTGTGCCTGTACCACCAGCGCAAAAATACCAGGGTTTTTATTCCCGGTACTTCACTGTCCCAAAGCCGGACGGAGGATACCGGCCTATTTTAGACCGCAGAGATGTCAATGCGTTCATTACCACCACAAAGTTCAGCATGGCATCGATTGCTACAATCCTCTCGTTTTTACCAGGAAATGCCTGGTTCGCTTCAATCGACCTCCAGGATGCGTATTTTCACATCGATATTCATGGGGCAAGCCAGCGATTCCTCCAGTTTGCTATCAGAGACCAGCCTTTTCAGTTCCGGGTCCTCAATTTTAAAAAATCCACCCTTGAGCCTACGCAAACCATAATATTCATTGGCTCCCTCCTCTCGATGCCTCAAGGGAAAAAGCATACCTCCCTATAAGCAGAGCAGACACCCTACGGTTCCTGGCACTCCGCATAATAGACCGCCCACATCTGCCGGCAATCAGAATTCAGCATGTTATTAGAACACATGGCAGCCACGACAATGGTCATCCCCTTCGCTCACCTCAGAATGCGCAGACTTCAGCTTTGGTTCACCAGAGCATTCCTACCACAACTCAACTCAAGACACACCCTTCTTCGGGTGCCCCGAGGCATGTTAAAATCACTCCGATGGTGGACTCACCTATCCAACCTTCTTCAAGGTGTCCCATTCTTGCCGTCAACCCCAACTTGCATGGTGACTACAGACGCTTCTCTCGTAGGATGGGGAGTGCACTGCGATTCTCTCCGGGTTCAGGGCACCTGGTCAGACGGAAAGAACGGCACACATCAATCTACTCGAACTGTTAGCGGTCCAAAAGGCACTGAAGGCCTTCGAGCAACACCTGCTCAGAGCCCATGTCCAGATAGCTTCGGACAACACGATGGTGGTCTATTACATCAACAAACAGGGCAGCACCAGTCCGTGGCACTGTCGAAGCTCACCATTCACATCCTCAACTGGTGCCTAGGCAGAAACATCACACTCACAGCAATTCACATTGCAGGTTGCCTTAATCACCTCGCCGACAAACTCAGTCTCCAATTCTCCTTAGCCCACGAGTGGCAACTCCACCTCGTGCCCTCCAACTACTGTACAACCGTTGGGGTCACCCCACGTTCGACCTCTTCGCAACGGCTGACAACGCCATATGCCGCCCCTTCTGCAGCAGGACGGATCAAGGCCTGGGATCCCAAGGGGACGCATTCCTCAGGGAATGGACGGGACATCTCTTCTTCATCTTCCCACCAATCCCGCTCATATCACGCGTCTTGGCCAAGGTCAGAACGAGCCAGACGGACTGCATTTTGCTGACCCCCTGGTGGCCAGACAGGGGTGGTTTGCCCCGCTCCTCAACATGTCCAAGGGACATTACCTCCGCTTCCCGACCAGATGGGATCTTCTGTACCAGGCTCACGGTCAGGTGACCCACCCGGACCTGGACTCCATCCACCTCACAGCGTGGAGGCTCCAACCTCCCTACTAGATCCTAGGATCCAGGACGTCTTAAATGCAGCTCTGAGACCGTCCACCAGAGCATCATATGCCAGAAAGTGGTCTGCCTTCTCAGCCTTTGCCATACGCAACGGTTTTCCTCCCACCTCTTGTTCGGTTACGCAGATTCTGTCCTTTTTAATTCATTTGGTTGACAAGGGTCTGCAGTTGTCCTCAATTAAAGTTTACTTGGCTGCAATCTCAGCCTCACACGACCAAGTTGAAGGGTCAACAGTGTTCTTCCACCATTTAATCAAGCGTTTCCTTAAGGGACTATTAAACCTCGCCCCACCTAGGCAACCAACCGGCATGGAGCCTGTCGGTCGCACTACAAGCCCTGACGGCAAAGCCGTTTGAACCACTAGCGACGGCTGACCTTAGACTGCTTACATTGAAGGTACTTTTCTTAGTAGCGATAACATCGGCATGCAGGGCTAGCGAGTTGGCCGCCCTACGCATTGATGAACCGTACCTCACCTTCCATAGGGATAAGGTGATCCTGCGACCTGATTTGCAGTTCCTCCCGAAGGTCATCTCTGCCTTTCATATTAATCAGGACATTATCCTCCCAGCGTTCTTCCCATCCTCCACAACGTTCTTGGATTGCACACTCCACACGCTGGATGTACGCAGAGCCCCTAGCATTTTATAAGGCTTGTACTGAGGCATTTCGCTTGACCAAGCGCCTTTTCATCTGCTATGGCACGGAAAAAAAGGGACAACCAGCCTCTTCGCAGCGTTTGGCAGCTTGGCTGACCCAGGCCATCTCTTTGGCCTACCAAGTAGCCCGGCTTAAGCTACCAACCCCGGTCAGAGCTCATTCCACCTGGGCAATCACTACATCTTCGGCATTCCAGCGAGGCGTTCCCCTTGAGGAAATCTGCCGTGCAGCTATTTGGTCCACACCTCTAACTTTCGCCCAACACTATCGACTGGATGTACGATCCTGGGCGGACTGCTCCTTTGGCAGAGCCGTGCTCTCGTCCATCTGCACCTAACACCAGCCTCCTCCCACCTTCCGGATAAGTGAGCTTGCTAATCGCCCGTATATGTGTGATGCACAGAGACCACGAAGAAGAAGGACAGGTTGCTTACCTGTAACTGTTGTTCTTCGAGTGGTCATCTGTGCAGTCACACAACCCACCCACCATACCCTCTGGGTGGTGTTAGACTACTTTACAGGTACCTAACCATTATACTTCAGCCTGGACCTCTTCGAGGGTCTCAGAAGAACTGAGGTACAAGGCGGGAACCCTCCCACGCATGCGCACTCGCCACTGGGGGAGGGGTTCCCACCGAAAATTAACTAATAGCTATAGAAGTTCTCCCGAGTCGAGCCTCTGCGCAGGCGTAGAAGCCCATATATGTTTTACTGCACAGATGACCACTCGAAGAACAACAGTTACAGGTAAGCAACCTGTCCTTTTTCTGCCTTTTCCTGACACAAACACTCCTCCTTCAACTTCTTTTGTTCAACTGACTCCTGGCAATTTAAAGCTGCCCCTTTTATACCATTTCAGTCTGGACCCTCTGACCAATGACCTGGAATTCCTCAATCTCTGCCAGCTCATTGGCCTATAGCTATGAGCCAATGGGAGTGTGTGCAATGTTCAAAAATGACCTATTGAAACGTGGCCTTTTGAATCCTCCTGTCCGGTGTATAAGCTGGCAGGTCTCACTGTGAATCACAGAGGAGGCCATTTTGAACCTTATACCCTTTAGATGTGTTGGGGTACAACAGCTGCCACCCCCAGCCAGCATGGTTTTATACAAATCTATGGTGCAACCACTCTTAGAGTCTTGTGTATAGTTCCGGCCACCAGAGCTTTAAAAAAAGATATAGAGCTGGAAAAAGTGCAGAAAAGGGCAACTGAAATGATCAAAGGGCTGGAACATCTCCCCTATGAGGGAAGGTTACAACAATTGGGATTATTCAGCTTGGGAAAAAAGGAGGCTAAGGGGAGACATGATAGAGGTGGACAAAATGATGCCTGAGGTGAGAATGTGGATAGGGAGACATTTTTCTCCCTCTCTCAAAATACTAGAACCCAATTGGGGTTATCCCATGAAGCTGACTGGTGGGTGATTCAGGACAAATAAAAGAGCATAGTTAAATTATGGAATTCATTGCCACAAGATGGTAGCGATGGCCACTGATTTGGATGACTTTAAAAGGGTGTTGGATAAATTCCTGGGGGAGAAGGCTATCCATGGCTACTAGCCCTGATGGTTGTGTGCTACCTCCAGTATCTGAGGCAGTGAGCCTGTGTGCACCAGTTGCTGGGGAACATGGGCGGGAGGGTGCTGTTGCACCATGTCCTGCTTGTGGGTCCCTGGTCGGCAGCTGGTTGGCCCCTGTGGGAACAGAAAGCTGGACTAGTTGGACCCTCGGTCTGATCCAGCATGGCACTTCTTATGGGTAACAGGAATTGTAGTCCATCGCATCTGGGAAACACAAGGTTGGGGAATGCTACACTAAGGTCATAACAGCTTTTTTTGGGTAGCAACAGTGACAGGTTTACTGGCTGCTGGCAAGCTGCTCAGAGTGGGCCTCAGTCACATAGTAATGAGCCTCAGAGTAATCTTTTCACCTCTTCCACATAAGCTTTTACAATTTTAGCAGTGCCTCATTACAGATTTACTGATACATTGGGAGGCCTGGCTTGCGGCAGTTCATGTGAAAAAGACCTGGGTATCTTTGTGGATCATGAGCCAGCATGGTGACACAAAGTGTTGGCCTGCGTTAATAGAAGTTGAATGTTCAGACCATGGGAAGTAATTGTTCTGCTCTCTTCTGAAACAGGCTGCATTTGGAGTACTGTGCCCTCAGAGAGCATTAAATGAATCAAAAATAATTATCTCCTTCCTGCTCATCACAATTCCCCACATTTTAACCAGAGTGACGGCTTCCATCTCTCTTCATATGGATACTTAGATAGGCCTGTAATTTTTGTCCTTTTTTCTTTACCAAAATGTACTCAAAACGGGAATTGAGTAAAGCGATTGCGCCACCTACTGCCAATGCATAGGCTGCAATCCTATACAACAGCCTTCCCAAGCTGTGGCCCTCCAGATGTTTGGGACTTCAGCTCCCATCAGCCCCAGCCAGCATGGCTGATGGTCAAGAATGTTGGGAGTTGTAGCCTAAAACGTCTGGAGGGTTGGGGGAAGGCTGCTATACACACTGACTCAGAGCAAGTCCCATAGATGTCGGTGGCACTTCTGAGTAGGCATGTATAGGATTGCGATGATGGCCATGCCACTGTTAGCGACTCACAAGAAAAATGTAGCAACCGTCTTTGCAGCTGCAGCGTTCGTCTACCCTGCTGGCAGAAAACATCTGAGGTTCTCTCTGACAAGTGCTGTATAAAATGTTGCTGATGAGCAAGCAGATCTCCCCATGCATTCATTTTCAAATGTACTCTTCCTCAGGTTGCTCGTTCAAAATAAAAAGAGTGTAAAAGGCGAATGGCTTTAGATAAATTCCTGGAGAAGGCCATCCATGGCTACTAGACCTGATGGCTGTGTGCTACCTCCAGTATCCGAGGCAGTAAGCCTGTGTGCACCAGTTGCTGGGGAACATGGGTGGGAGGGTGTTGTTGCACTCATGTCTTGCTAGTGGATTTCTCATCGACAGCTGGTCGCCCACTGTGTGAACAGAATGCAGGACTAGATGGACCCTAGGTCTGATCCAGCACGGCTCTTCCTTTATTCTTATGTGTCAGTCAGTGAAAGTCTCTGAGCCTGTTTGATTCAGTATAAGGGTGGCCACGAAGAATTCAGTTCTCAGCCTAATATTTTCAGATTGCTGATTGTTGCTGCATTTTGCTCTGGATTAGCAATGTAAAACACTTAAAATGCCAATCACAAATATGAATTTATTCTCCGCCTCCTCTTAGTAATGCTACTACTACTACTACAAAACCTTGTTTAAAAGTCCAACCAAAGAACTAGGCAGTTAGCATAAATTGCCTTGATATATTAATTAAAGTTCAAACCTTATCACCAATTTTGTTGTCGCTTAGATTATTGAATTTGGGGAGGGTTGCAGCCTTGCTTGCAAAAATTATTGATTTCATGGAGGTCCCGAGTGTTGCAATTGAAAAGCTAACTAATAAAGTAGCAATATACTTTATTTTGTATTGACAGGAATCTCTCTCTCTCTCTCTCTCTCTTTGTGTGTGTGTGCTTAAATTGACACTTTAAATATCTGCATTGCTAACTCCCAAAGGAAAATAAACTAACAATAACCGTTCAGAAATATATAGCAATGAGATGAGATGACACGTTAAACTTAGGAAATGCTCATAAGCTCATTAAAAGTGGGGAGGAGAAGACTCGGCCAGAAGTAGGCCGGCTTCCTTCTCTCTGTTGCCATGGTTACCAGGGCTCGGCCGCAAGCCTGAAAAGGAAGCGAGGGGGCGACTTTTGAATTTCCGGTTCCGGCTGTGGGTCCGTCCGGGCTTTGGGGTTTGTCGGACAAGCCAGGGGGTGAGTAGTTGTTGGTGTGGGAGCGTGTCTTTGCCCCCTTCCCTTTGGGGCGCTGTAGGCCGCGCGCATCCTCGGCTTCGATTAGTAGCTACTGTCCAGGGGCGGGAGAGGGAGGACGGCCTGCTCTAATTTCTATCGTGGGCAAAATTTGATACTATTTTTGTTTTTGAATGCGACACTTGCCCTCCTTTCATGAAGAGGGGAGATTAAGGGCAGCTCCCCCTCATAGGGTGGGTATGGGATCCCCCCTAATTTTGTCTACTGTCATTGAGGGAGAAGATCAGAGGTATTTTCCTATTCAGCAGCAAGAAAGAGAAAGATCCTTCAGTAGCTCCCTCCAAGTGAAAGGGGGCAAATTGGTGGGTTCCCTTGCTGCCCCTTGTGTAATAATCATAATCATAATCATAATTTTAAAAATCATTATCATTTTGTTAGATTTCTACCCTTCAAGCAATTTTTCCCCCTGGGTGCCTTGTACTATTTATTTATTTATTTATTGCATTTCTGTACCACTAAAGCAATAATATAAATATATATTTTTGCAGCAAAGCTAAAATGGCAGCCAAAAGCACTATTTGTAACTGTCACTTTGCAGTTTTAATGTCCCACTGGCTTTATAGTAGCTTTCGAATGTTCAAAGCAGTTCATGTACATAATGTTATTAATAGAGCGAAATTTCCAAGTGGATATGTCAGTCTCATGTATGTATGGGTGTGTAATCCAGAAGTGATAATAGCACAATGTCTTGCTTAAACTTACTTTGGTTTAAAAATAAACAAATCAATCCTCATAAATATGTTACGTTCCTGTTGCGATATACAGAGCCTTATAAGCACTTTGTGAGGTAGGGCAGTATTATTATCATCCCCATTTGGCAGATGAGAAAACTGAGGCTGAGAGTGAGTGGCTTGCCGAAGGCAACCCAGTGGGTTTGTAGCAGAGGTGAGATTCGAACTCTGGGCTTCCTAGTCTATAGCTCAGATGCTGGACCCAAATGGATGAGATAAAATAAGGGTTCTCTAAAGGCAGGGAGGGAGTGTCCTTAATTATCTTCTCCCAGTGAAGGGTTCTGTAAAAGGATTTTCTCATTTTAACCTCAATCCATTGGAGGAAAAGTCTGAAGCTACCCTTTATTGGGGGTGGGGAGGGGTGTTGAAAATCCTGATGATGTTCTCAGGAAGATGAAGGGATGGAGAATCCTCTATATGAAGCCCTTGGGAGATATTAATTCCTCTAGGGAGAAATTTAACTGTATCTAAATGGATTTTGCTCATCCTGATTGATAAATCACACCTAGCTACAGCATTCCTTCTTTTATCCCCATACTGCAGACAGGGAAGCTGAGGCCAAAATAAATTGTGGCTTATTTAAGGCTACCAGTTTTAGTTTATGTCAAAGAAAGAATTTGAACCAGGCTAGGCACTACACCAGCCCTCAATGTTTTTGGTGACAGATACTTAGTCCTGTATGTATAGGATGATCATATGAAAAGGCGGACAGTGCTCTTGTATCTTTAAAGGTTGTATAGAAAAGGGGATTTCAGCAGGTGTCATTTGTATGTCTGCATGCAGCACCTGGTGAAATTGCCTTTTTTTATACAACTGTTAAAGATACAGGAGCCCTGTCCTCCTTTCCATCTGGTCACCCTAGTATATGTGTGTGTGGAGGTGTGTGTCCCTCTTTAAAATCAGGTATCCAGCTGAAAGTCTCTTATGGGCCAGAATAACCTCCGTTTCCTTAATAGAAACAGCTACACCTAAGATGTCCCACCACTTGAAATTTGTCTCCCGGACAGTGATGGTCCCTAATGGCAATGTAGAAGCTGCCTACAAAGTTCTCAACAGGTAAAGGGGTTGCTTTGGTTCCACTCTTCCCCAAAAGTGGCTGCAATATTTTTGTGAGTGAACGGGGTGTGTGTGTGTTGTGCTCTTAATTGCTAGCTGTGATTTGAGCTGCCCTGTGCTCCTCTGTTCCTCCTGTTGGTGCAAAGAAATAGAGAGGAACTGGTGTGATCAGTGGTTCTGTGTAACCTTTGTGATCTGTAATGCTGTCTTGTGGAAGTGTGGCTATAATACCCACTGCCGGCCGAATATCGTAAACGGGAGCATTTCATGCTTTTGCTGGCAAAGTTTCTATGTGGCTTGGAACACTCTTGTGATGGTCTTGGTTGTGTGTTGTTGAAGTTTTTTAACTGTGCAAATGGCTCCAGTTCTGTTCTTCTGACACAACGTCTGTGACTTTATGAATGTGCAAGCTTTTGAGTTGAAAAGGATCCGTTGACAGGTTTTAATTGGCACACATCTCTTTGGTTGCAGAATTTGAGAGGGGGCATCCTTGGCCGTGGGGGAAAGTGCAAAAATCTCTGGAGAATTCTTGCTCAAGGCCTCCTTAATTCTAAATGCATTCCGTAGAAGCAGTTCTGTTCGCAATGTGTTTAGGATTGGGGTGTTAATATTATCTTAGGGCATGGGTGTTGAACCTTAGGCTTGTGGGCCAAATCCAGCCCGGTTGGTATCCCAAATTGGCCCTCCGGGGTTCCCCAGATGGCCACACCCACTCCCTCTGGCTCCACCCCTTCCCCCAACCACCAGTCCATCGGTAGTTCCCCACCTTTTGTGTAGTGTTTCCCCCTATCCTGAAAGGTTGAAATGCCCCTCCTCAGACTTAGTAACTGGCAGTGACAGCTTGAAGCTAAAACATGTGGGTATTTTGCCTCCACCCCCTTGCCTTTGGCCACACCCACCACTGGGATGCAGCCCCCAAGAGCTTCTCCAGTGTTCCACACCCCTTCTCTAGAGTAAGCAGTCAGCAGGGGGCGGTGCCTTCTGGGCTTTGAAATAGGACCTCCCGTTTGAGATAGAGGTTTAAAGATGTGAAACCTGGGAGGTGGGGAAATAGAAAACTTTGGGGTAGGTGTGGGGGGAAGAACCAATTTTCCCCCAGTCCCTGGCCCCCAAGCCTTCACCTCTCCACTGTTGGCAGGTCTACTTTTCATCTGAAGTTTTGTGTGACACACCATGCTTAACTGGATGTTATAATCATAAGGGCAACAGACACATGCTCATCATTCACTTCTTGGCCTTTGGAGGCTTTGCTGAAGTGACTCTTGGGGTGGATCTTCAGGCCCCTAAAATCCATGGTGGTTTTGAGTAAAGAACTTGGTGCATCTGGGGCATTGTTGCGGAAGGAGCCAGAGGAGGAGACGGCTAACGAGCTCTTTTTTTATTCTTCTTCTTTTTTTATTTTTTTATAATATTTTATTTTTCAACATAATACAACATAAAACAACATAAAACACAATACATAACCAACATACCCCCCGTGCACCCCTCCCCCCAGGAGACCTTCAATTATTCATTATTCCTCTTTCCAAAATTGTAAAGACTCTTTTGAAGGTATTTGCCCCTTCCCCATTCTTAATACATATTCCAAAAAAGGGCTCCATATTACTCCAAAATCATTCTTACTGGACATTCCCCTCTTTATTTTCATTTTACACGTCAGCTTATCATTAAGTGCCATATCCCATATTTCTTTATACCATTCTTCTATAGTATATATCCCTTGCCCTTTCCAGTTTTTAGCAATCATTATTCTGACAGGAGCCAGGAGGTTGTTTATCAGTTCTCTCTTACTTATATTCTCATTTCCTTTATCCCATATTGCTAGTAGAGCCAGCTTTGGGCTTAATTCCAGTTTACTTCCAATTATTTCACTTATTTCTTTGAACACCCTTTCCCAATTTTTTTGTACATATTCACAGCTCCACCACATATGAAAATAAGTTCCAACCTCCTGACATCCCCTCCAACAATTCTTAGACACTTTTTTATCTATCTGATGAAATCTTACCAGTGTTAAATACCATCTCCATACTGTCTTATAATAATTCTCCTTAATTCTAATCGACAACAGCTTTAACATTCTTGCATCCCATATCCTCCCCCAGTTATGTTCATTAATTTGTTCCTTTACATCGTCTTCCCAAATCTTTTTAATAATTTTAAGAGAGTCCTGAGAATCATCTTCCTCTATCAATATTTTGTATATCTCGCTGGTCAAACCTTTTTTAATTTTAGTTTCTTCCTTCCTTCCTCTTAATTCAATTAAATCTTCAAATCTAGTATTATTTCTACATTTCTTATTTTTCATTTTCCATTCCTGTGTCCATTTTTCCAATTGTAAACATTTGAACCAAGCTATCTTTTGTCCTTTTAATAACTCTCTAATTTGCTCCTTATCTATCATTCTTTCTATCCAGTTCCTTAACTTAATAATTTCCTGATCCTTCAGACTCCCTTCCAACTCTACTTTTAAGGTCCTTGGGAAGTTCCCCACTACTACCACTGGGGCGAGTGGAGAGTCTCCTGGTATTAACTTTCCTTTAACTTCTTCCCAGATCTCTAAAATATTTTTCAGCAACGGGTTGTCCAGTAGCTAATGAGCTCTTAGCAGGTCAGCATAAAGGGCAACAAGAGAGAATGAGGGGACGAGAGTGGGGCAGAAACTATGGACTAGAAACTTGCAGCTGGAAAAATGGTTGTGTGTGTGCCAACATCAACTTGAGCTTGCTTTTGAAAGCACCATTAAATGTTGACTGGGGCTGGTTACATGGAGCACACAACTCCCCTGTTAAAACAGCTCCACTAGCTTCTGGTCTGTTTCTGGGCACAATTCAAAGTATTTGTTATGACCTATAAAGCCCTATACAGCTCAGGTCCAGGTTATCTGAAGACCATGTTCTCCCTTACAAGCCTGCCTGTGCCCTGAGATCTTCAGGGGAGGCTTTCTCTCATTCCCACCACCATCACAGCCACGTCTGGTGGGAATGCAGGAGAAGGCCTTCTTGGTGGCTGCTCCAGGGCTCTGGAAATCCCTTCCTAGGGAAACTAGACTGGCTCCCTCCTTGCTATGCTTCCAGAGGCAGGCAAAACCTTTTTTTGTTCCACCAGGCCTTTGGGGAATAGTCTGACCTCTGTTTATGATTTGGATTTATTTTTTAAATTGTCATTTGTATTTTAAATGTTTCAATAATACAACGGGTTTAATTATATTTTTTAACTTTTGTAAATTTCTATTTATATGTTTTCAATTGTGTATGTTTTAATTTTGTAATGCTGCCTTGAATCCCAGTATTGGGGAAAAAGGCAGGACAATAATAATAATAATGTTGTTGTTTAAGGTAAGGATAGGGTTGTGCACGTGTGTGTGTGTGTCATGGGACAGATGGGGTTGGAGGGAGAGAAAATACTTCGTAGTGTCTAAGCATCCAAATTACTAGGAACCCCCCCCTGCCTGGCTGGAAAATGATGCAACATGTGAGTATGAGTAGAGAGAAACGCAAGGTGCAGCGGAGGGATGTAAAAATCCCTGCTATGGCAGCCCTGGGCAGGAGGCAAGCGAAACTTGCTTTGTTCTTCAGGAACAAATGTTTTTGGCCTCCTTTACCTGCTACTCATTGGGGGTTTCCCTGGCAAGACGCCAAACACCGGATGTGTGGGGTCATGTCTGGTCATTAATGGAGCAAATAGCTCTCTGGCACGGGGAGGGGCATGGGGGAAGGCTACCATCTGAGGATCTGCTACAAAGCAGCTATTAGCTGCTACTGGCAGCTTCTGCCTCCCCTTATGTGCTCCTGGCTCTTCGACCAATGCTTCCGCTGATTGCCTTTAAAATAGCTCAAAAGGCAGTTGTGTGTGTGTGTTTCGCCGAGTCCTCCGCACGTTCTCTCCAAACGCCTGTGTGTCACCAAGCCAAACATGTGTCTCCCGCACAGCCCCAGACCATGACTCCATAAGCAAGGATGCACACGAGGTTGGATAACTCCATTTTGATAAACCAGCTGTGTCCAGATTGGCTCCGCTGATGGGTGGGGAAACAGCAGAGCTCCATCTCGTTGGGTGCCAGGTGCTGGTGGGCGGTGCTCGGAGTCCATTCAGGACTTTTTTTCCCCTTCACACATGCATTGCAGGCTGACACACCAGGCCCTGTGTGAATCCCAGCCTTTCGCCGTGTCAGATGTCTGGAATGGTTTTGAACTCTGTTAAAGAGAAACAGACACCTTTTTAAAAACACACACACACAACGGTTTGCTTTTCTTTTTCAGTTACATTTGAATTACCTCTGGCAAGTCATCCCTGGAGAGTCTTTCTTTTGCAGGCTGTCAAATAGTTTTAGGCTTGATAAAGCATGTGCGTTCACTCCCTGGTCCCTGCATCAAATCTGGCAGTGTTGGAAGGAGAGCTCTTTGATGCTTGCTGTTACTCTGAACCTTCGTACACTGCGTTTCAGGTGCTCGAGTGCTCTTTGCAATATCTTTATCCTTACAGCAGCTCTGCAGGTTAGTGACCGAATTGAGATTTGAACCCTGAGCTCTCTCTCTTTATGTCAGTGTAGAACTCCCAGCCTGTGTCAACCTTCTAGGCCCTTTTAGCTACTAAGGTTCTCTTCATTCTCTGTTTTTCCTGAACTGCAGCCTCCCTTACTCATCTCTCTCCCCCTCCCCCCCAATCCTGCTGTAATGCAGCCATTTTGAGGGAAAACTGCACAACACAGCATGGCATCACATTTCCACATTGGGACCAGTGGGGCAGACAGTCACTGCACTAATACCTCCTTTCGAGGAGAATTGGTGGGGCTGCATATTCTGCTTTTCACTCTTCGGTCTGAACTAATAACCAAATTTGATATGAGGAAAAAAATGTTGCTGGGCTACACAAACCTTTTGGTTTGACAGTGGTAGTGTCCTTACACTGACCCCTTTAACGCAGCCTCAAGGCTGTTGCTGTGGTCTCCCATGGGTGCCCTGACCCTGCCACCAAATTCCACCCAGGTTGCAAGTAACAGTGGGGAAAGAGAAATCTACATCAGGGTCGCTGGTGTGTGTGTGTGTGTGTGTGTGTGTACACATTATGTGTATCTGTGAACTCCGACCCTGTGTCACATGCAACTCTTGGGTCCAAAAAAGCACTCGTGTTTAAGCCCTCCTCAACTGGACATGCTTTTTTAAAATGCGGAATAAGGTAAGTGTGTGTGTGTGTGTGTTAGCGTGGAAGTTAAAGAGAACTGGCAATTAAATCAACATGCGCTTAGATGGGGAATGAGCAGGTTGCTATCCTGATCCTGGCTTCTTCAAGAACGTGACTCCTTTCCTTGTTCTCTGCAGGATCCTAACCATGGATGGCATCATTGACGAGGCCAAGCGGCGGCGTTATTATGAGAAACCCTGCCGCAGGAGGCAGCGTGAGGCGTATGAGACGTGCCGGAGGATCTATAACATGGAAATGGGGCGCAAGATCAGCTTCCTCATGCGGAAGAATCGTGCGGATCCTTGGCTCGGCTGCTAAGCTTAAAGGCTTCCCAGAGAGCAGATTTCTGCAAAATTGACTTTTGCATTTTGTCCGCTTGGATGGCTTTCTGAAAAAAAACTGGCTGGTTATGCAGAGGAGTTGGCACTCCTGTTTCCCCCCCCCCCCCCTTTCAATGGGATCTCTAAGTCTGGTTACCCATCTTTTCTTTAGATTTGTAAATGGGTGAAGTCATTCAAAGCCATGTTCTGCAGCATTTGTCAATAGCAAGCTTAACTAGTATCTTCATGAACCTACATGTTCAGCAAAATCACTTCCTAGTCTATCCTGGATCAAACCATTTCTGCTTGTAGGTGTTGAATGCTTCCTAAATATGGGGAGAGATAGCTCTGAATGATTACATCAGGTTTAGATTTCAACATGCAGGTATGTTTGTTTCCATGGGAGAGCATTTTAAAACATCAGTTCCGTTCCCCCCACTTGTAGTCTTGAGGGGGTACAATCCAGGAAAGACACTATGTAATTTTGCTCATTAACTTGAGGTGTTCAACTTTCACCAGTCTGGCATTTTAAAGGATTTCTCAAAGCCAATAAAAAGCTACTTAAATTTTAAAACAATGGCCGTGTTCATAGTGCTTACTATGTAGTTGCGAAACTGCCACATGCCATTACCTGCTGGTCTTACAAGAGAAGGGATGTTTCAGCTTAATAGGTCAGGACTGATGCTAAGGATGGTTCTAGCCCCAAACATCTCCCTTAACAGCTCGATAAGAGTGGCATAAGGAGAGCCATGCTGGACCAGAACAAAGGCCCGCATCCTGTTTCCCACTGATAGAAATTCTACAGGTGTAGCTCTCCATCACTGGTTTGGAAAAAACAGCATTTTTTGTGTTTCTAACAAGCCCCTATCTGCATTCACTAAGAATTTTGGGGAGCACAATTTTTAATTAGAGTTATCTCCCCACCCCACCCCGAAGCCTGTTTTATACAAGACACTCTCTCGCTGGAAAACTCCACGGAAACAAAAGTGACCAGCTTTGGGGTGTGGTACAGGTGTGTATCTTGCAGTGGACTATTTAACAACCCTGAATATTGTGCGAAAGTATTGTGAGATACCTGGATTTTAAAGACAAGTGGGCAGCCCTCCAAGGTTGTTGTAACCTGCTCTTTTAGCACCACCCCTCAGTTAGTGGAATAATCACTGGCATCCATTAGAGGACTGTTGTAACCTGCTCTCAGCTTCAACCCTCACCACTGGCACTAGGATGATAACAAGCTGAAGAGCTATCAGGTTCTACCTATAGCTTGCAATAGCTTCTACCTATAGCCTGTAATATTAACAGTGGACTACACTACAAGATTATTGCAAACCATTGACTCTCAGCACCTCTCCCCTATCCTGTAGGGTGAAAGGTGATGATACCCATGGCTACAGGCTAGTTTGTAATACAGGATTAATCATGGTGGCTTAGGCCGTTCATATTGTCTCTCCAGGCTTTCAGACGGGTCTTTCTGAGGCTAACTTGGGTGTTGACCCTAGGACTTTCTGCATGCAAAGCAGATCCTTTACTGCTGAGCTTTGATCTCCTTAAAGTTCACTGGCCAACATTGCAGGGCTGTTGTAAGCTGCTCTCCTCCAGCCGCGGTTTACAACACAGGTTACAATAATGACAACCTACATGTCAGGGTTGTTGTGTGTGGCTTTCGCTCAAGCATAGCGCCCCTCCCATCCTGCATCGTGGGGATGATATTTATAGGCTAGATTTGCATTGGCAGCAACAAAACAAAAGTGACTAAAAAAAGCAGTGACATGTTCACACACACACAATAAGGCCGAAGTTGTAAAGAGCAGGTATGAGTCCAGGAAGGGGGAGCATGTGGCTTGCTAGATATTGTTTGACTACAACTCCCATAATCCTTCAACATTAGCTATGCTGGCTGGAGCTGATAGGATTTGCCATCCAACCAAATCTGGAAGGCCAAATGTTCCTCATCCCTGGGTGAGTCTGACAACCTTTCTCAGCCTTCTGCCCCGGATGGCGCTGGAGTACGGCCTACATTTTCGGTTGCTCAGCGAAAGACTCCAGTGGTGGCACCAGGAAAAAAAAATCCGGGGTGGGGGCACAGAAGAGGCCAAGTGTATTTCTAGGTGGGTGAGATGTGTCCCATATGTTAAAATCTCTGAAAGGAAAATAATGGTATATTGCACATTAACACTTCCATCCTAAACATTTCTGAAATAAAAATGGGGTGGGGGGAAGGGTGCTTTAGGCTTACATGACAAAATGGGAAATTCATTTTAATTTTGGAAAAATGTTAATTTGCGGTTAGAATTTATTTTCCCTTTTACTATTAGACATCCCCCTATATAATTAATTAAATGAATCCACTCTTCTCCATGTCAGGTGTTTCCCATTCTCTTCAGTGGATCCAAATCCATACAAGACCGAAGTTCCATAGGAAGCAGGTCAACGGTGGCAGATGATGGGTGTTGTAATCAGCCACACAGTGCCACACACACTCCCATAATAAGCCTGGAGCTGCCCTGCGGCTCCCTTCTGCACACTTTGGGCTCCCCGTCGCACTAGAACTCCCATTGTCCCCAGCCAGCATGGTCAGGGATGATGGGCGTTGTAGTCCAGCACCATTTTGAGAAATAACGTTTTGAAAGGGCTGGAAGCGGCCTCCATTCCCAAACCCATCTTGTATTTATCTCTTTTTTTAATTTGGGAGGGGTGGAGAGGCGCTTGGGAAGGACAGCGCTTCCGCCCAATCAGAGCGCAGTGCTGCCGTCTCCATGGTTTCCTAGGGGCAACTGACATTTCACGGTCATAAAAATGGCGTCCAACGACGCCAGGTCGCCTCGCCTCCGGATTTAAGAAGGGACGCTCTAGGAAATCCCCACTTTACTCTATGGTGAGGGCCACTTCCGGTTCCTCTCTTCTCCCCCCACAATCGCTCTCGCTCTCCCTCAGTTTCCGCTTCCGCTCCGCGCGGCGACGACGTTCCGTCTCCGTCAGTGGCAGCCTCTGTTGCGGCCTTTCCTTGCCTGGCTGAGGAGGGAGGGCCGCTCGGCCGCCCGCCTGGTGAGCGGGCAAGGGGGAAGGAAGGAGGGGGCTCGGGGAGGGGGCGATTTGGCAGAGGGGAGGGGGCTGAGGGTTGGTGGTCGCGGGGGCGTGGCCTCTTTTCTTTGGTGAGAGGGCTGGGGGGGTTCTCCCTCTAAGCGCAGCCTCCTAGATCACCTTCCCCTCACCTGGTGCCCCCTAGATTTGTTGGACTACGGCTCCCATTAGTTGCATAGCCATAGGGGCTGATGAGAGCTATAGTCCCAACAGGGCACCACCTTGGGGGAAAGGCTGCACTGCAGTACGTTCGAAAACATGCACTGGGCTTTTTGTGTTTGTGTATTGTTATTGTTGCTATTATTATTTATTTATTATTATTTACCTTGACCGTAACTGCAGCATCTTTTTCCTCACCCTACCAAAATACTATGCTCTAAAACACACACTGGCCTGGAGCGTATGTGTGAGTTTGTTTGTATTCTCATTGTTCTTCTCATTATATTTCCCTCCTTATTTAATTATGTATTTATTTGTCATATTTAGCTATTGGGCGGTATAGAAATACGACAAATAAATACATAATAAAATAAGGTTCTTGGTCAGTTTGCAAAAAGATTAAAACCTTAAAATTGCAATATAATAATGTCATATTCTTCACATAGTGCATAGTTAAACTATGGGATTCACTACCACACGATATCGTAATGGTCTCCCATTTGGATGGCTTTAAAAGGGGGTTAGAACAATTCCTGGAGAAGGCTGTTTCAATGGCTACTAGTCCTGATGGCTATTTGCTACCTCCAGTATCAGGCAGTAAGCCTATGCACACTAGTTGCTGTGGGACATGAGCGGGAGGGTGCTGTTGCACCTGTATCTTGCTTGTGGGTTTCCCTGGTAAACTACTGGTTGGCCACTGTGTGAACTGAGAGCTGGACTAGATGGACCCTCGGTCTGATCCAGCACAGCTCTTTTTATGTTCTTAATATATAAAAAACATACAAAACCAATGTAAAACAACATTTCCAATTTCACATCCCTACCAAGTCCCACCTTCCCCAAAAAGTCACATCCTGAGTTTGGACTGCTTTTCTGCATGCAAAAAGCGGCTTGCCCCGGGGGCTGCTGTTGAAGACACGCAGACCTCAAGTCCTCTTGGGTGCGCAGAACCATTTGTGTGGATCCCTGGATTTCAGCCATAGCAATGTGGACCGTTTTGACCAGTCATCCGATAGGTTAAGCGTGTTCTGCTTGAAGAAGCTATAATAAATTTACTTTGTTTTTTTATTAGGTACACTCTGGTAGTCTTGTTGAGGTTTTATCAGTCCAACTTGGTACTGTAGATTTGTAAGACTGTTGAAGCTCCTCATGATACTTATCAGGATGTTGTACCCCACTGCAGAGGGCGCTGGGCTGGGGACAAGAGGGTTTTCCCCAGCTCCAGCTGTTTGTGTGGCCGGAGGCAGGCCTATACGGTGTGGGTGGACAATAGAGGAAGAAGCAAGTGACAGATGGGGAGAAAGATATACTATTTATGAGGAACTGTCTGCATGCTTTGTTGATGGCTGTACAGATTATCAAAGGAAGAATCCTATTTTCTTCCTCTCCTCTTGTACGTTTGGCTCCCATTGGTTCCTGATGATTTACTGACAGTTCATTGAAGACAATCTCTTCTCCTTCCAGGCTAAGTCATCCTCCCCTGAAGATGGCGCTCTCCAAGAGGGAGCTGGAAGAGTTGAAGCCATGGGTGGAGAAGACGGTGAAGCGAGTCCTTGGCTTCTCGGAGCCCACCGTGGTCACTGCTGCGCTGAACTGCGTTGGGAAGGGGATGGATAAGAAGAAAGCAGCTGGTAGGTCTCTGTTGGCATCTCTAAAGTGTGATGTGGGGGGAGGGAGATGTGTTCCTATGCACCTTCTTAATGACTCACCCCACTGCTGACTTTACCCCTTGGTAACCCATACATTTCATAGAATGGTAGAGTTGGAAGGAGCCTATAAGGCCATCGAGTCCAAACCCCTGCTCAATGAAGGAATCCACCTTAAAGCATCCCTGACAGATTGGTGTCCAGCTGCCTCTTGATTGCTTCTAATGTGGGAGAGCCCACGACCTCCCTTGGTCATGGGTTCCATTGTCATATTGCTTTAACAGTCAAGACATTTTTCCTGATGTCCAGCTGGAAACCGGCTTCCTGTAACTTGAGCCCATGATTCCGCGTCCTGCACTCTGTGATGATCGAGAAGAGATCCTGGCCCTCCTCTGTGTGACAACTGATCATGTATTTGAAGAGTGCTATCATGTCTCCCCTCAGTCTTCTCATCTCCAGGCTAAACATGCCTAGTTCTTTCAGTCACTCCTCTTAGGGCTTTGTTTCCAGATCCCTGATCATCCTTGTTGCCCTCCTCTGAACACGCTCCAGTTTGCATACTTCTTGAAGTGTGGTGCCCAGAACTGGACGCAATATTCAAGATAAGGAAGTACTCAACATGAGGCCTAACCAGTGCTGAATAGAGGGGGACTAGTACCTCATGCGATTTGGAAGCTATACAAATTCTGCCGAAAGTGGCCCCTCCAAGAAATTCCTGACATGTGTGACTGATAACTTTCTCTTACAGAAAGTAGAGGAAGGAACTAGAGGAATGGCTATCCTTGACTTGATACTGACCAATAGGGATGACTTAGTGGATAAAGTGGCAGTTACAGGAACTCTGGGGGAAAGTGACCACGTCATACTTGAGTTCTTGATTTTAAAGGAAGCAAAAGCTGAGTGTAGCTATATGCACACTCTGGATTTCAGGAAAGCCGATCTTAATAAACTCAGAACTATGATAAGTAAGGTCCCATGGCAAGTGACCCTACTGAGAAAAGGAATCCAAGATGGGTGGGAGCTTTTAAAAAAGGAATTTTTAAAAGCACAATTACAAACAATTCCAACAAGGAAAAAAGATAGAAGACAACAGAAGAAACCAGTGTGGCTCCACAAAAAGCTTAGAGATTACCTGAAAATAAAAAAGGATACATATAGGAAGTGGAAGGAAGTTCAGGCTACAAAAGAAGAGTACAAACAAATAGCACAGAAGTGCCGGAATGGTATCAGGAAGGCTAAAGCTGAGAAGGAGCTGAAGCTAGCAAGGGATGCAAAAAGCAATAAAAAGGCTTTCTTAATTGGTAACAGGTGACAAAGAAGAGGCCGAAGTGCTCAATTCCTACTTTGGCTCAGTTTTCTCCCAAAAGCGGGTCTATGACCCCCCTGGAAAAAATGAAGTACAAGCTGAAGGGGCAGGATTGCAGTTTGAGGTTGACAAACAAATGGTCAAGGAACACCTAATTTCTTTGATGATCTCCAGGGCCTGATGAACTGCATCCTAGAGTAATAAAGGAGCTGGCAGAAGAACTCTCAGAACCACTTTCTATTATCTTTGCAAAATCATGGAAGATTGGTTAAGTGCTGGATGACTGGAGGAGGGCTAATGTTGTCCCTATCTTCAAAAAGGGCAAAAAGGAGGAGCCTAGGAACTACAGACCAGTCAGTCTGACATCCATCCGTGGGAAATTTTTGGAGCAGATTATAAAGAAGTTAGTCTGTAAACACCTTGAAAACAATGCAGTGATTACTAGAAGCCAGCATGGATTTGTTAAGAACAAATCCTTTCAGACTAATCTGATCTCATTTTTTGATCTGGTAACCTCCCTTGTGGACTGTGGGAATGCTGTGGATATAGTATATTTTGACTTCAGCAAAGCTTTTGACAAAGTGCCCCATGACATTCTCATTCACAAACTAGTGAAAAGTGGGCTAGATGGAACAACTATTGGGTGGATCCACAGTTGGCTACAGAATTGGACTCAAAGTGTGCTTATCAGTGGTACCTTCTCACACTGGGGGGAGGTAACGAGCAGGGTACCGCATGGCTCAGTCCTGGGCCCAGTGCTCTTCAACATTTTTATTCATGATTTGGACGAGGAGGTGTTGGAGAGCACTGCACCCAGGGCTGAGCCCTGCGGTACCCTGAGTGAAAGCAAGGTTCCATCAAGAGCTGTTTGAAGTACAGTTTTCCCTCTTCACAGAATAGAAATGTTCTGAGAACGTGGTCCACTTAAAGTGACAGTCCCTATTTCAAAGGTGGCTCTTGTCAGGCCAGTATTCTGTAATTCTCTTTGATTGCTTTCTGGAAGTCATGGTGTTCATGGACAGCAGTTATAGCTTGTTTGGGTGGAATTCTTCGGACCTCCTCTCTACTCCTATTCTTCTTCTTCTCCCCTCCTCAGATCACCTTAAGCCCTTCCTGGACGACTCCACTCTGCGGTTCGTTGATAAGCTCTTTGAAGCGGTCGAGGAAGGCCGAAGCTCACGGCACTCTAAGTCCAACAGTGACCGGAACCGGAAGAGGGAACTCAAGGTGAGCTGAACTCTTGATCGGGTTTGGCTGCTGTAGTATAAAGTCAGCTGCGCTTTTACGATTATGTGTATGGCAATGTTGCTTCACTATGTTTTCTTCTTCCAGAGAGGGCTGTGTGCTGTAATGCCTAAAAGTTCAAGAGAAAAGGCCTTTTTCTCAGCTAAACCCCCCCCCCCCCAAAAACACAGTGTACCTGGAATATTTTTTTAGTGCTCTTCCTGTGCCCTGCTCCTTCTTCACCTCAACCCCAAAACCTTGAAGTGTCAAAAATCTTAGGGGAATGGCTAGCAGAGATCACAGAATTAGTATTCTGTGTGTTCCATTTTCTTATTTGCTCTTGTCCACTTCTGCGAAACATGTGAAACTGACCTTGATTTGGAGACAGGATACTGGGCTCTTGGCTTGCCAAAGGAAGCTTGTGCCTAGGCAGGGATTCCCTCTGCTCTTAGTGAGGTGCTTGTTCAATAAAACAGGCACACAGAGAGCTAGTGGCGCTTATATGTTTGGGGCGGCCCTATTGTTGGGTTGACTGCACCAGTCCCCAAATTGCTATGGGCTGAGATGTGGGCAGGAGGAGGATGGGTGGGGTGGAGGAACTGATGGAAAGGATCAGTGTGCACAAGAGATGTGTGTAGATAGATCTGCTTCAGGTGGAAGTATTTTCCCCCTTTGAAATAGCTTTAAGGTGCAGTGCTTAAACATTTTGGCTGGATTTACCAGAAGTATCTTGATGGACTATTTTATCCTTAGCTAGAACATTGGGCAAAGAGATGCTTCCTTTTGATTAACTCGAATAATCCAGATGGGCGTCATGCAGTCAAGCAGGTATATGACTCCCATCATGTGTTGCTGCATTTTTAACCAGCAGCCGTCAGAGTTGTGTAAACCATCTGTTGCTTGAAGCTCTCATTCTTTTGTCCCTTTTCCTTGTGCTGCAAGATCATCCTGATCTGTAAACAGGTTGATTTCATATTTTGAGTTAAATCGTGTTTTCTGCAAGGGTTTTCCCCTGCTTTCTTTCACTGGGCTCCAGTTCATTTGGAAATTGCAGTGTAGCATGTTGGGTTCTGGAATAGCTGGGCCGGGGTGGTGGTGGTGGTTCTGGCCTTTTGACGCTTTGGTCCACAGTTCCTCTTCCTTGGCATTCACATCCCTTCTGGCAAAAATACCTTGAATGTTTTGTTTCTCAAATTTCTTGAAATGCCAGGACATATTTCCCTTTCATCATAAGAGCAGCATCGTGTTTCTCCCAGTGGCCAATCAGCTACTTTGGGAAGTGTACGCACGAGTGTAATAGCTCTGCCCTGCTCATGTTCCCCAGCAACTGGCAATTTGTAAGTGTGCTTGTTAGCTCTGATCCTGAAGGCCGTGTATAGCCATGAGGACTAGTAGCCATTGATAGCTTCATACTCTGTGAATTCGTCTAATCCCCCTTTAAAACCGTCCAAGTTGGCACTCATCACCACAAAGTGTGGCAGTGAATTCCACATGCTGTGTGAAGGAAGTCCTTCCTTTTGTTTGTCCTGAATTTCTCACCATTCAGCTTCATTGGATGACCCCATTCATTGGGTTCTAAAAACAAAACCCCTATCCGCTTTCTCCATGACACAACAAAGTTCTATACACTTCTGTCATGTCCCCCCTAGCTGCCTTGTTCTAAATTAAAAAGGCCCAAAGGTTTAAAATAATGTTAAAAACCCATGTCATCTCTTGCTGTTGCTTGGTTTATCGCAGGGGCAGGCGATATGGCACCTCCAGACACCTTTCTTGGTGCTCACCAAGATGTTCTACCTCCCCTGGTTTTTAAAAAAATTAACAGATATTCTTGCCAGCTGTTGGGATTGCTGTGAAATAGGTTTCTGATGCTGAAAACTGGGTTCACAGGCATTGTTTAGTGTGTTGGGGCTCAGACTACATCTCTGCTTTGTCACTTGGGCAGATGATTTGTGCTTTGCCATGACCCCATGGCAGCCATTTTGTGGTGGTGCCCAGGACCATTTCTCAAATTGCCAAATGCCCCCCTGCCCCCCAAAAGGTTACCTACCTCTGATTTATTGCTTGATCTTATTTGTTGGAGGAGTTCCTCTTGGCCGTGGTCGCTCTGCATGCTGTTTAGCAGTGAGGCTCAGAGTGGGTGTTGTTTTACATAAGAAGAGCCCTGTGGGATTAGACCAAGTGTCCATCTAGTCCAACACTCTGTTCATACAGTGGGCAACCAGCTGTCGACTAGGGACCCACAAGCAGGACATGGTGCAACAGCACTCTCCCGCCCATGTTCCCCAGCAACTGGTGTATATAGGCTTGCTGCCTCTGCTACTAGAGACAGCACATCACCATCAGGAACAGTAGCCATGGATAGCCTTCTCCTCCAGGAGTTTATCCAACCCGCTTCTAATGCCATCCAAATTGGTGACCATCACTACATCTTGTGGTAGTGAATTCCATTGTTTAACTATGTGCTGTGTGAAGAAGTCCTTTTCTCTGTCCTGGATCTCCCACCAATCAGCTTCATGGGATGACCCAACTGGGTTCTAGTATTTTGGGAGAGGGAGAAAAATGTCTCCCTGTCCACATTCTCCACACCAGGCATCATTTTGTTTTCTACATCAGTGCAGCATCAGTTAAAAAGAAGAGCCAATAGAGCTCCCTGCTCTCTTGGGTGCACATCTTTTAAGGTTCTCTTTCCTCCTTCCACTTACCCAGCCTGATTCCAGCTAATATCTGTAATCTTATTGACAACCACACATTCATCCCCCATATGACTACAATCCAGAACTCCAGTGCCTGTGATACCATATTATCCTGTGTCACATCAACCCAAAGTTTTCATTCTGGTGCTGTGTGAACAGAGAGTCTTTCTGCTCTGCAACGCTTGCTAACTATGGAAACAGGCCTAAAATGAGGCTCATTGTTTCCAGGAGAGGGGAGGGGTTGGTGATAACTTTGCAGGGGCCAGGTTAAGTTTGGCACCAATTAATGGTGCGTGCTGTATAAAAGGTATGCCTCATAGTGCGGGTTATGAAGTTGGCCACCTCTTCTCCTCACAATGTCATTTGCATTCTGGCTGGGTTGGCAGCCCATGACGCACGGACCAGGAATTTAAATTTTTTGCTCCTCCGAAACAAGAAACCATCTTTATTTGCAGTCCCCTTCTTGGGCTGTTGGAATAACCTCGCAGAAAGAGATTGTGTTGATGGATGAGATGCTCATTGGCTCCAAATGCTTGAAATGCTGGGGATTTTTATTCTGAAAAACGGTCCTGTAATGGCACATCAAGGTTTCAAACACTATGTAAATTTATGAAATTTCCCATCCAGTTGGCTATCCCTCCTGTCTTCACTTTGGACAGTGTTCCCCGACCTGGCCCTCCACATTTTTTGTACTACAACTCCTATGCTCCCTCAGCAGAAATAATATTTGTATCAAGGTCAATGCAATCCAGCAATATTCAGTGTCTGATGTTCAGCAATATTCAGTGTCTGACATCTCTATAAGAATCCCTTCCTGCTGCCGCTTTCAAAAAGGTTGGAATTCATGTAAAGGATTCACACCAATTTATAAAAATTGCATCACCTGCTAGGGCAAAATTGTCTTAGCATACTCCAAATTTAGGGCTTAATTGCAGCATAGACCCCCCCCCCCAAAATACCCAAACCCCATATTGCTTTTCTCTTCCAAATATTACTCCCGCATCTTTTCTTGGAGTGAGAATACTGGGGGCGCCATGCACCTCCTTCGTTGGGCCAGCTCCTCCTCCTCTGGACCGGAAGCCTATTGTGTGGCAATAGCTCACTGCAGAGAAAAAGCTCAGCAACTGGATTGTCGTGGTCTACACATTTTATGCTGTGGGACAGCCTTTTCTCTTGAACTTGTAGGTATGCCACGACGCGCCCTTGTTTGTGGGCGAGGAACTGTCCTTGTAGAGTATGAGTAGTGAAGAACGGAGCTCAGCTCACTCTTGCTGACGGTTTGTATGTACATATATATTTTGTTTCTCTTTGCATGTAGCACTCTCTTCCCACAAGCGGGGCTGCATCCTTCCCCAAGACACGGCAGGTAGGAGCTCGCGTTCCTTGGTTGAGAGCAGTGGGTTGGACCGGGTGGGGTTTGGAAGGGTGCACACGGGCCAGCGAAGAGGCAGACCTCTGGAAGGGGCGAGCGGAAACGCGTCCTGTTTATAGAATGTGCTTCAAGCGTGCAGCGTGCTTTTTGTTGGAAACCACGTTTGTGAGCGGCCAAAAAAGCTGATTCCAGGGCCCTGTAAGGGCATGCAGTTGTGGCCCAAATGCTTCTAGAAATGAATTGTTTTTTCTGGCACCTCTGTGAGATTCTGGTTGATTGTTTAGTCTGCAATTGTTTCTTCCGGTGCACCTAGGGCTCCCATTCCCCAGGGGGGTGCGCGCTTTATTTATTTATTTATTGCATTTCTATGCTGCCCAATCGCCGAAGCTCTCTGGGCAGTTTACAAAAATTTAAACCATAAAAACGGTTCAAAATATAAAAACAACAACAGTATAAAACCATGGTATAAAATATAATATAAGAGCACAACCAGGATAAAACTGAGCAGCCATGCAGGAATGAATACAAATTTAAATACAAATTTAAAACAGCAAAGTTAAAAATTAAGCTGATGAACTGTTAAAATACTGTGAAAATAAAAAGGGCTCCACATGGCATTGAAATGAGTATAACGTAGGTGCCAGGCAAACCTCTCTAGGGAGCCCATTCCACAGCTGGGGTGCAGCAGCAGAGAAGGCCCTTCTCCTAGTAGCCACTTGCCTCACTTCCTTTGGCAGGGGCTCACGAAGGACCCTTAAGGATGATCTTAGGGTCTGGGCAGGCACATAGGGGAGGGGTCTGTTGTGCCACTGCAACCACGTGGGGATGTATGGGGTTTGAACCCCCCTCCCCTTTAACCTTCCCCCCCTAAAATATTTGCTGACAAATTGAGGCAGCTTGCTTTGCCTTTTTCCATTGGATTTTATTTGTGCCCATTTGCCAGTCTTGACCTATCAGGGTATATTATTTGCATCAAAGCTTTCTCCCTGCAATCCTTTCCTCCACCCACTCACCCGCAACTTAAACAATCCATGCACAAACGTGCCTAGTTCTTCTTTAGCTCCACTGCGGTGTCTTTTGAAAAATTGCTTTTAATGCATTCCTATTGGCACTGAAACACTTTCACAGGGACGGGAAGCTGTGGCGACTTTTAATTTCAAATCTCACACCCATTTTAAATTAAGGCTGCCCCTTCATAAAGCGGTTTTGTGCCAACAGCAATGTGCTTAAAATGGAGCGACTGTGTTTTGTTCACATCTGTCTTTCTGCTCCTTTAGTGCCTTTCTGCTGCAGTCTTGCCTCTGTACTTATGAGGACCAGAAACTTGTTTTGTTTGAAAAAGGCTCTGATGCCTCAAGAAATTCTGGATTGGTTGTTGCACCTGGTTCTGCCTTTAAATTCTTTATTGATTTTATTATATTTTTAGTCCGCCCAATAACCAGTGTTCTCTGGGCAGGTTACAAACGCGGCCGTTCTTTGCTGAAAATTATCAGGGCCTTTACAAGGTGTTTGTGTTACTTATGTGTGTGGAGGGAGGCGGAAGAAATGAAATGCATTGTAGAAAATATCCTTTTTGATGGAAGCTTCCTGAAATGTGTTCGTTACCTCTTCCCTGCCTTTCTGTACTGATTGTGGGATCACTGTTTTCCTAATCAAGTTTTTTTGTTTACGTTGAACACTATTGCAGGTTAGCAGTGAGAGCAGGAGTAGGCAAGTCAGAGGTGTTTGGACTGCAATTCCCATGGGCCCCAGCCAACATGCCTGGGGATTCTGAGAGTTGTGGTCCAAAACATTGGGAGAGCACCGGCTGGCTTGCCTCTGGGCCAAGAGTCAGAATAGGACCAGGGAAGACCTTGGTCAAGTCCCCGTTCAGTCCTTGGGCCTGTCATAGAATCATAGAATCGTTGAGCTGGAAGGGGCCTATAAGGCCATTGAGGAATCCATGCTTTCGTGGCCTAACCTACCTCGCAGGGCAATTGTGCAGCTAAAAATAGGGTGGAAGAAAGCCATATCCCTTGAGCGTCCAGGACGAAGGATGGGATGAAAAAGTAATAAACAACGCAACTTGATGTGGAAGATACCCATAGTTTTTTCCTACCAATTGGGAATGTGGATATTTTACTGACCACGTCAAACACTTGGGGTTCTCTGAGACAGTTGGATTCAGGGACTTCATTGGGACTTTGGCTCCCTCTGTTTTTTCTCTATCTGCATATTCATAAATAAAAAGACATTTGGTCTCGGTGCACTCCCCCCCCCCCCCCCAAGGAGGTGCATCGTCTTTTCACTGCTGTGTATTTCCACTTGCTCGCAGGAAGGGTAGTAAAACGCAAGTGGGTTGCCGTACTTCAGGGGTGTCCGGCCGGCGCCTGGCTCTTCCCGCGCCCCCTGCCCAAGCTTCCCCCCCCCCCGTTCTGTTCACGTAGGATGTCTTCGGCGATGACTCCGAGATTTCCAAGGAGTCTTCGGGAGTCAAGAAGCGGCGCATCCCTCGCTTTGAGGAAGTGGAAGAGGAGCCCGAGGTGATCCCCGGCCCGCCCACCGAAAGCCCGGGCATGCTGACCAAATTGCAGGTGAGCCAGACCAAGGGAAAGCTCCAGGTTCCATCAGGCGGAGCCAAGTTCGAGTTCTCTCCCGGTCGCGAAGCTCGGCCTGCCTCAAAGGGTAGTGGCCACGGAGGAGCAACTGGAGGGTTGGTTGGGAGGAAGGAAGGAAGGAAGGAAGGAGAGAATCGAAGTGGCTGTCGTGAGCTCTTTGGAGAGAGATAAGGTTGAAAACGTTTTCCAATACGCTGGTGGATTTCGGTCTGCGGGGACCACCTTCAGGGAGCTGGCTTTTTACCCCGACTGCAGCTGTGTTCGCACACAAGCCCAGACCAAACAGTGTTAGGTACTGCTGAGGGGCGCTGGCTTTTGGGAGGGCGTTCTCCACGTCTGGGTCGCTTGCAGGGGCAGTTCGTTCCTCACTCAGAAGGGTCTTAGGGGAGCTTTCCTGTTTTAAAGTTTTCACATGTTGAAAAGGGATGGTTCTGTTCCTGGCAAGACCTTGGGAGTGGGGAATAGTGAGGTCTGCGGAAGGAAGTTCTGCTTGTGAAGAAGGAAACTAGAGGCGAGGTCAGCGGCATTAGGTAGCGGACAGATCGGGATGGCTGTGATCACCAGGTGACTAACTCTGTTGTCTTGGCCTGAAAGTTTCCCATAGCTGATTTTGTGGCCAGATTTTAACAGCGTGGTTGTGCTGTCAGACTCACCGGTCTTCCTAGCCAGCCCTATTCTAGATTGGGAGGTTTATTTATTCACACGAGCGTTTCGCGGCTGCCTTTCGGCCCTAAACAAGCCTCCATCTGAAGCGGTTTACAATACACTGCAATAACGCAATGGTTAAACCATTTGAAACATAAATAATTTTTAAACAAATAAGAGCAAAGGTTAAAAGCAGAGAAATTACAATTTCAATATTGTCATTATTACCAGATGATTTTAAAAAAAACAAAACGTATTTATTGTCCACCTAAAACCATCAGGGTTGGGGCTAGCTTAGTCTTGCCCAATTTGATGGCCCCTCCAGCTATGTAAGTCTGCAACTCCCATAATCCCCAGCCAGCATGATCCAACAACTGGGAATGATGTGAGTTGTAGTCCAATGCATCTGGAGGTTAGCAGGGTTGGGGAAGGCTGGGCAAGTATTAACTTCTTTTCAGGAGGGTGCTATCACAGAGAAGGCTCTGTCTCGAGTTCCCACTCACGGGACCTCTTGGGTGGTGAGACAAAAAGCAGAGTCTGCAGGGAGGATCATAAACTTTGGGGCAGGTTGTTTTTCTCTCTGTGCATACCTTTTGGTGGCCCTGGCCAAAAAATTGTTAAACAGACGTGTTGCTGTTCATGCAAACACGGCTGGCAGGAATTCAGGGCAAATGGCCGGTGACTTGCTCTTGGGCCAAAATTATATGCCTGTGGTGGAGCGGGGCTTGGATGTCATTTAGTCTAACCCAGCAGGGCTAAGGTTCGTTTGGGACGAAAGGGAAATGTCCTGTGTTCAAAATGAAAGGACCTGAACCAGTTTTAACTCTTCCTCTCTGCAGATCAAGCAAATGATGGAAGCCGCAACGCGGCAGATTGAGGAACGGAAAAAACAGCTGAGTTTCATCAGCCCCCCTGCGCCTCAGGTACAGCCCTCCAGCACACAAGTGGCACGACTCCTCCAGCTGGAAGCTTCCAAAACAATTCCCCCCTCTCTTTCGGACGGCACGAACCATAGTACCAGTTGCTCTACAGAGCAGGGTCCCTGCTGAGGTTCAATTCCCCCAAAGAACAGCTAGCAGTCTGACTCGAGCATGGGCCGAGCGATACAAAAGAGCTAGTGGATGTTGGAGGGGTTTTCTGTGGCATTCCGAAGAGCTTTGAGGGTCAGGCAGGGAATCTTTGTTGAGATTTCATTTCATTTATTACATTTATATACCGTCCCATAGCTGAAGCTCTCTCGACGGTTTACAAAATGCAAGTTTACAATGGAATTATCACAAAAAATAATCAACAGTATACTACAACAATATTTAACGATATACTCAACAACAATAGTACAATAATACTTAAAATATACTAAATACAGCAAAACAGAACAGATAAGGAAAAACACACAACTTGGTTGGAATAACATCTCTCCCCCTGAAGCAGCGCCTCCCAAACTTCATCTCCAGCCTTGCTTTTAAAGTCTCCCAAGCGTGGGGTGGGTGGGTAGGTAGGTAGGTAGGTAGGGGAGCAGGTGAAATAGCTCACCCTTGAGGGCACAGCGTCTTTCCCCCTGAAGCAGCACCTGAGGGGGATCACGAACGGCAGATGAGCTTCCCAGCACGAATGGCAGGACCCATTCCCAGTCTTACTGTCTTTGAAGCTGAGGAAAGGGCTCCAGTTCCGACCACCTTTTTTCCCCTCGCTTGGTTGCTTGAGAGTTTGTCTGACCCTGATGAAGGAAGCTTCTGCCGCACCCTTGCTATGCGCCTCGCAAACGGGAGAAAGCCACAGCTGTCCCCAAAGAGAAACAGACATCCGAGGCTTAGCTTCTAGGAGGGAAGGAGCGCAAGCGTTCTAGGGAGCATCTTGACACGGGTGTGCACCCTGCTCCCTATGTTGGGTTTTTGCTTTGAGCGTTCATATTCATTCATTCATTCGTTTAAAATACCTTGTTTCCTATTCCTCGGCTAAAAACTCGCAGACCAGCTTACGTCCAATCAGTTAAAGAAGCCAGTCCCTGCCCGCAAGCTTAAAATCTTAAAAAGACACGACAACAAGGAAAAAGGGATGAAGAGGGTAGAGGAAAATAGTGAACAGTCTTTCAGCAGGGCTGATGGAATCCCCCCACTTCCCATCTCATCTCCCTTGGTACAGAAGACTCACTGTCTACATTAGAAATAGTATCATTAGCCAAGATTTCATTCTTTATATTGATTATTAATCGCAGTTGATTCCTGCACGGTTTACAAGAACCACAAATCAAAGAATAGAAAGCTCTCTAGATTGCAGGAGTAGTGCTCCAGTGCCTTTCAACTTGGTCTGTGTGTCCTTTTCCTGGCCGTGCGCCCTGTCCCAACCTACGCCACCTCCCTCTCCTCGGCTGCATCGTGTGCCTGAGGGCAGCTGGGCTTCGTGGGACGCTCCAGAGCTGCCTTGTAACTCCTGGCGGTGACCCGAGCGTTTCTCTCCTCCTCCTCCACCCTCAGCCTAAAGCTCCAACAACCACCCAGCCTGAGCGCCTCCCCATCGGCAACACCATCCAGCCCTCGCAGGCTGCCACCTTTATGAACGACGCCATCGAAAAGGCCCGGAAAGCGGCTGAGTTACAGGCCCGGATCCAGGCTCAGTTGGCTTTGAAACCTGGGCTCATTGGCAACGCCAACATGGTTGGCTTAGCCAACCTGCACGCCATGGGCATCGCACCGCCGTGAGTATCGGAACACGCTGTCCGGGGCGGGGGTGGGCGTTTTTTAATTACTGCTCTGCAAGAGAACGCCGAGGAAATTCCGCTGGACGGTTTGTTCTCATGGGGCAGAGATGGCTCCAGGGGACGGAAACATCCAGTCGCAAAAGAAGTCTCTCCCTTTTATTCACATGGTAAGCAAGTAGTTGTTAACCTGGGGGGAGGAGGCGGCCAAGTTACCTAGTAAGAGGATCCATGGGACCAGAACCTCTTAGAATCATAGACTAATAGAGTGGGAAGGGTCCTCTAAGGCCATCTAGTCCAACCCCCTGCTCAATGCAGGAATCCACATCAAAGCATTCTTGACAGGTGGCTGTCCCACTGCCTCTCAAATGCCTCTAGTGTGAGAGAGCCCACAACCTCCCTAGGTCATTGGTTTCATTGTCGTATTGCTCTAACTGTCAGGAATTTTTTCCTGATATCCAGCCAGAATCCTGTTTCTTGTAACTTGAGCCTGTTGTTCCGTGTTCTGTACCCTGAGATGATCGAGAAGAGATCCCGGCCCTCCTCTCTATGACAACCTTTCAAGTATTTGAAGAGTGCTGTCATGTCTCCCCTTCGTCTTCTCCATTCTAAACCTGCCCAGTTCTTTCAGTCTCTCCTCATAGGGCTTTGTTTCCAGACCCCGGATCATCCTCATTGCCCTCCCCTGAACCCCTTCCAGCTTGTCTTCTTAGAGTCCATGGGCCAAACTGCATTTTGAGGCACCCTCATGGGCCGCGTCCCAATAGTAGGCAGGGCCAGAGGCAAAAGGGGCAGGGCCAAAATACAAAATTCTCCGGCCTATTTTAGCTTAAAGCTCTGGTTGCTTCTAGCTAAGCATCAGAAAGGGCATTTTAACCTTGTAGACTGCCAAAACAAACAGGAAACTATCACGTGATTGGTTGCTGGGAGAAATGGGTTAGGGTTTAATCTACCCCCAGCAGCCCAGAGAGGAACGTACCCCCTATCTTTTCTTCAGGGGTGTTAATTTGCACATTCCCTGTAGCTGACTGTCCTTGAGTGAATCCTGTGCTCCCATCACTGAGTGGCTGCTCACCCACTTTGTGCGCTGCGTTAACTCTGTTTTGCGGCGTAGGTGGGAGGCCAAAAGGTCTGGACGCCCCTTGCTATGTAGGTTTTCCTTTGGAAGGTCTTCGTCTGGCGGGCTCGGGGCGCTTCCCGAGAACTGCGTTGTAACCAAAGTTGTGTTGGGGATGTCTTGGCCCAGGAAAGTTGAGCTGAAGGACCAAACCAAGCCAACGCCGCTGATTCTGGACGAACAGGGCCGGACGGTGGATGCCACCGGCAAGGAAATTGAGCTGACGCACCGCATGCCCACCCTCAAGGCCAACATCCGGGCCGTCAAGAGGGAGCAGTTCAAGCAGCAGCTCAAGGAGAAGCCCTCCGAGGATATGGAGTCGAACACGTACTTTGACGCTCGCGTCTCCATCACCCCAGCTCAGCGGCAGAAGAGGACTTTCAAGTTCCACGACAAGGGAAAATTTGAAAAAATCGCACAGAGGTTGCGGACAAAGGTACGGCACTTTTGAACCTCCCCCCTGCCCCCCCCCCCCCGAATGGTACAGATAGAGAGGTTCAGCTTGTTACCCTATTTATGGTTGGGAAGGTGCCTTCGTTAAGCTTGCTGTGTTAGGAGAAAACTTCTTTAAAACAACCAAAAAGGAGCAACGATCTCCCAGTTTACGCATTCTGCCGTACCTGGTCACCTGCAGGCGATCCCTGTTCACCGCAGGCGACCAGACGGTTGTCTCTTTTTAAGCCCAATGCTGAAAAGGGAAGGAGCAAGCCCACCCTCCACTTAGGGCCTTCAGTGTCCTCGCTTTGCCTGATAGAAACCCTACCCAAGGGAATTGCACATCCCTGGAAGTTTGCTTTTTGAAGTTATTATTTTTTTTCCTGCTTGTGTGCGTGTGCCTGAAAATGCTTATGTTGTTGTCAGGCCCAATTAGAGAAACTGCAGGCGGAGATCTCGCAAGCAGCCAAGAAGACTGGAATTCACACCTCTACCAAATTGGCTCTGATTACCCCCAAAAAGGAGTTGAAAGAAGGGGACATCCCTGAGGTGGAGTGGTGGGATTCCTATATTATCCCCAATGGCATTGATTTGTAAGTTTGCTGCGCCTTTCTGTTTGCTTGTTCTCGCTTAGAAACATTTTGTCTTGATGAATTTAATAATAATAATAAAAAAATTTATGTATTTATTTATTACCCGCCTCTCCCTCTGGACATTTCAGAGGCCTGTTTATTTATGTCTGGCATCTACATTTATTTTTTTTATTTATTAAAACATTTGTATCCTGCTCTATTATCACTGGGATCTCAGGGCAGCATACAGATCAAATCAGAACAATATAAACATAAATAATTTACACAGCTAAAAATGTATAAAATCGTTCACAAAACCGGTAGCAAAAAATAAAACTATGTGTAACTATGGAGAATTTAGCCCTCGGAGGCTTTGATAAAAAGCCATGTTTTAACTTGGCGCTGAAATGAAGCCAGTGTCAGCGCCAGTCGGGCCTCCAAGGGGAGGATATTCCACGAGCGAGGTGCCACCACAGAGAAAGCCCTCTCCCACGTCCCACCATAATGTATGCCATTCTCCATCAAAAAACTCAAGGCAGGTTTGCCTTCCCAAATGCTAAAATAAAAGATAGCCATAGAAAACAGAATGCAACAACAAAATTTGGGGGCTTTTTAGTTCTTCAGTGTCCATTGTTGTGTTCTTAGATCGTTCTGCTGGCTGCTGGTTTTTACTCTGGCTTGTTCTGTTTCGTTAAAGGTTTTATACAATCGTGTTGCATTTTAGGATTTAATTATTTTTTCAAGCTGCCCGCAGAGCATTGGCTAATGGGGGGGGGGGGGCATAGTTGCAGTAAATAAAATTGGAGTTTGTGGAGTGGGGCACAGAAGGGTATGAATTTTGCATTTTATTTTTCACTTTCTTTTTCGTTGTGAACTGTCTTAACCATGACGGGTGATCCACAAATTTCTGAATACAACACAGGTTTTTAAATAGAGTGAGCAGTTCGCCTCCGAACCTCAGCTCCTTGCAGCAGGCATGAACAGCATAAGGATTGGGACAGGCAGATGGGAGTGCCCTCAGAGGCGGCATCCAAATTTTTCTCTCCGTTTTAATTTTTAGAAAAGCTGCCGAATTGCTTAAAAGAGAAGACTATTTCGGTATCACGAATCTGGTGGAGCACCCGGCTCAGTTAAACCCACCAGGTAACATCCTGGGTTTGGTGCAGTAGCAGGGAGGGAGATTGACCGAGAGACAGACAGACAGACAGACAGAACAGCGTCCCTAGAGTGAAATGGCTGGAGCGAAAGTTGGCCGCTCAGTTCACTGGTGGCCTAATGGGGAGTTGAATACAGCAGCAAGAGGCTCAGCCCCTCTGTCTGTCACATCTATACACACACATGCGGTAGCCTTCGCCAACCTGGTGCACTCCACATGTGTTAGGTTGCAGCTCCCCCCCTCCCCCCCCCAGCCAGCTATACAACCCCGACACATTTGGAGGGCAAGTCATCCACTGTACGCTCTCACTCTCTACTCTTTCGCCAGGATTCTTGAGAACTTCCTGAGGTTAAAATGCTCCAGGACAGTTGCGTGGCCTTTAAGAAGTCGGATGCGACCAGAAACATGCAGTTGGGGACAAGGGGGATGCTGGCTCTTTAAGATGGACTCCTGGCTAGAAAGACATAGGCAGAATACTGAATACTCTGCACTAACTCCCCACCCCACCGGAGCTCCAAGCAGCATAAATCGCATAAATGAAACACACAAATATGGGAAGGGATAAAAGAAGAAGTAAGAGGGAGCGACGCAGAGCGTATAAGCCCCAGAAGTAGAAATTCCGCTAGCATCTGACTGCCTTGCTGCTACTTGAATTAATTTTGTTGGCTCTCTCTTCCTCTCCCCCCCCCCCCCCCAAATCCTCAGTGGACAGTGACATGCCGGTGACCCTGGGGGTCTATCTAACCAAAAAAGAACAGAAGAAACTGCGGCGTCAGACCCGCCGGGAAGCCCAGAAGGAGCTGCAGGAGAAAGTGAGGCTGGGCCTCATGCCACCCCCTGAACCAAAAGGTGAGGAGGGCCTCGTAGCAGGCAGGAGGGTTTAAAAAAAAAAGAAAGGGGGGGGGAACCCGGCCACACGTTCGAACCGCTGCTCTAAACGTTGCCGTTTCCCTTCCTCTGTAGTACGAATTTCAAACCTGATGCGAGTTCTGGGAACGGAAGCCGTTCAGGACCCAACCAAAGTAGAGGCCCACGTCCGCGCGCAGATGGCAAAGAGGCAGAAGTAAGGGCTCCTGTGTGCTCGTTGACCCTTTCCTCGTGCCCCTCGTTTGAGTGACAGGCACCCTTTTGTCTGTTTGGTTTTCCATATCCTGCCCCTTCCTCCATGAAGCGTGGGTCCCACAGGAGCAGGCAGTGTGGTATAGTGGATGGCATATCAGTTAAGCAGGAGAGGTCTGGGTTCGGATCCCTGCCCACCGGGTGTCCCTAGGCTGGGTGTGACTCTGCAGCTTAACTTCCTTGCAGGACAATTTGTTTCAGCTTATCAGTTTTCCGCCCGGCGACAGTATTTGCTCCAGCAGGAGCGGGGAAAGTGGGACCTTCCTGCTGATCGTGGACTGCAAGCCCCACCATTTCCTAGCCAGTGTGGCAGTCCAGCAGTATCTGGAGGGCCCACACTTTCCCCACCCCTGGGTTACAGTACTTGGCAAAGTGCCTTTTGTAGGATAGAAGTACCGGGGTTGTACACCTCTCCGCCGTCACCAGATTGTGGCCTTTTTTTCTGGCAAGGATTTAGCCAGTGAGAAATAACAGGAGTAATAAGCTACACAAGCAGGCTGTGGCAAGAGCCACACAAAACGTAAGATAGGGCATGAAGCTGGACTACTGACATGGGAATCTTACTCTGCCTCTCCACTGTACCTACACAAATATGAAACAAAATGAATTAATAGCAAACTACTTGGCTGAAAAGTAGGATATATAAGTATAACGCTTAGAGAAAGCTGGATGGGAGTACAAATGTGATAAATGTCTCTCTCCAGTCTGGTTCGCTTAGGCTTGGGGCAAGTCATTCAGCCAAGGTGTAAAAGTGTTTCCCTCTTGAGGTTTATGAAAACATTGCCGTCTTCTTCGTGGCCTCTGTGCATCATACAGATGGGCTCTGTGCCTGCGTGGAGCTCGTTCGGAAGAAGTCACATACGCTTCCCTGCCGCTTATGTATGTGCGTTTATCTCGCTCCTCACAGAGCTCATGAAGAGGCGAATGCTGCACGGAAGCTCACGGTGGAACAGAGGAAAGCGAAAAAGGTGAAAAAGCTTAAAGAAGATATTTCACAGGGGGTCCACATAGCCGTTTATAGGTGAGTGTCCTATCGATGGTTACTAGGCCTGATGGCTCTATGCTACCTCCAGTATCGGGGGCGGTATGCCTCTACCAGTTGCTTGGGAACATGTGTGTGTGTGTGTGGGGGTGCTGTTGCACTCCTGTTCTGCTTGCGGGTTTCTCACAGGCACCTGGTTGGCCACTGTGAAGAGAATGCCGGACTAGATGGACACTTGGCCCGATTGAGCATCGGGGTGCTTCTTTTGTCCTCCATCCCCAAACTCAAAGGCATCATAGAATCATAGAATAGTTGAGCTGGAAGGGGCCTATAAAAGGCCCCTTCCCCCTGCCTTCTTTGTTCACCAACCCTTCCCATGTGTTCTTAATTCATTTCTCTCTACTAACCTTCCCCCCTCCCCAGAGTCCGAAATTTAAGCAACCCAGCAAAGAAGTTCAAAATCGAAGCAAACGCCGGAGAGCTGTACCTAACCGGAGTGGTGGTTCTGCATAAAGATGTCAACGTGGTGGTGGTAGAAGGAGGTGAGATGGCTGAAGCGGGGCGGGCGCTGGCTTCCTTACGCCGTAAATCTCTAACGTGGCAGCTTGCTGCTTGTGCTTGAAACCAGGGCTCCGCCAACTAAAAGGATTGGCAAGTCGATCCAGTACTGCAGGAACGGGGCAATCTGCAGAAAAGGGCAATTCAAATGATCCAGGGAGTGGAGCGTCTTCCCTGTGAGGGAAGGTTACAACAGCTGGGATTGTTCAGCTTTGGGGAAAAAGGAGGCTTTGGGGAGACATGATAGAGGTGGACAAAACTATGCCTGGTGTGGATAATGTGGAGAGGGAGACATTTCTCTCTCCTGTAACCGTACAACCCAAGGGGGTCAGTCCCATGAAGCTGATGGGTGGGAGATTCAGGACAAATGAAAGGAAGGAGTTAAACTATGGAACTCGCTACTACAAGATGTAGTGATAATCACCAATTTGGATGGCTTTAAAAGAGGGTGGATAAATTCCTGGAGTAGGAAGGCCATCCATGGCTACTAGTCCTGGTGGCTAGGTGCTACCTCCAGTATCGGGCAGTAAGCCTATACACACCAGTTGCTGGGGAACTTAGGAGGAAGGGTGCTGTTACACTCGTGTCCTGCTTGTGGGTTCCTGGTCGACAGCTGGTCGGCCACTGTGTGAACAGAGTGCTGGACTAGATGGACTCTCGCTCTGATCCAGAGTGGGACTTCTTACGTTCTGATTTCAAAAGCCCTCTGCAAGCAGTCATTTCAGGCCTCCGTCAAGAGTGACCTGTCCTTGCTAGTAGGGAGGGAGGTAGAGAAGGAGGTGGCCCACCCACCTTTGGCTCTGACCCTGCTGGTTTTGGTCCAGCCCACCGCCTCCATGCAGCCCCCAACGGATTACCCCGGAGGGAACGCAGACCTCAACCTACCAAAGCAGGCAGAGGGGTGGGCGAGGCCCTCAACCCACGCAACCCCAAATTACCATGTGGGATTCATAGCTGCAGGAGACTGCAACCAAGCAGCTTTTAGAAAGAGGAAGGGCCTGGAGCTTTCCAGAGAATAGGCACCATGTGTGGTTGCGATTCAGCAGCAGCTTGCGGGGGAAAGGGTGTGCAGCACCATCTCCTAAGTAGCTTAAGTAACTCAAATGATCCAGGGGCTGGAGCATCTCTCCTCTGAGGGAAGGGTACGACAGCTGGGATTGTTCTGTTGGGGGGAAAAGGAGGCTAAAGGGAGACATGACAGAGGTGGACAAAATGATGCATGGTGTAGAGAATGTGGAGGGGAAGACATTTTTCTCCCTCTTGCATGATACTAGAACTCAATGGGTCATCCCATGAAGCTGATGGGTGGGAGATTCAGGACGGATAAAAGGAAGGACCTTCTTCTGAAGAAAATGCTTGGAAGAGTTTAGCCGATGCTGCTTTCTTTTGCTGCTTTTTCTTACTATAAGCCACCCTTCCCCAACCTGGTGTCCTACAGGTGTGTTGGACGGCGACTCCCGTCATCCTCCAGCCAGGGATGATGGGAGTTGCACACCAGATTGAGGAAGGCTTGTATTCACTTGTATCATCGCAATATCGATGATATTGGGGGTGGGGGTGGGGGTGGGGGGGTTGAATGCCAGCTGTCGCTTCGCAGTTACAATGGCTCCTCATCTTTTTTTCCCCCCGTTGCCTTATTTAGGCCCTAAAGCGCAGAAGAAATTCAAGCGGCTCATGCTGCATCGAATAAAGTGGGACGAGCAGACATCGAATACAAAGGGAGATGGTAAGAAACGTGTGCGTCCTCAAGCGACGCTGTTCCTGGCGTGGAAATAAATGTCGGTGGACTGCTTGCTCCAGTCGCTCAAAGCAGTTTGAGGACAAATTGAAATGCTCAGCAGTAATAAAAAAATCATCCAAACTAAACACACCGAAAACAAATTCGCCAGAATCTTCCAATATGCTGGTTGGAAGGGGCAAAGAGAGAGGTTTTCTAGATCCAAACAAGGGGGAGCTTTTTCATAACCTCAAGCAAAGAATTCTAGAGTTCAGGAGCCACTGAGATGAAGCCTCTGCGCCTAACAGCAGCCGTTTTAATGTGGCGCAAGGATAGAATAGCCAGTGGTGCCTTCGGACCTGATCCCAGGCCACAGTTTCTGTGGCTCTGTTGACCTCCCTTCCAAAGGAGGTCCCCTTCTCACTTCTCCAGAGGCTGGTGAAATACTTTCTATTTTAGGGAGGTGATGACTCCGTAACATTTTAAGTTGCTGTTTTAATCTGCCTCTGCCTTTTTAAAAAAACACATTTGATTGCAGTTGTATTTTGAATTTCTGCTGCTGTTTTTGTGCTTTAATGTTTATTGGTTTCGTTTTATGTCGTAAGGATGATTTAAATGTATAATCTGTAAGCCGCCTTAAACTCCAAGGAAGAAGGGTAGGGTATAAATGTTTTAAGATAAAAAAATGGGAAAGGTGGTTCTTTAGTTATCAACAGATATCTCCTCATCCGGTGCCCTCTAGGTCTTTTGGACTAAAACTCCCAGCATTCCTGAGCATTGACTATGCTGGCAGAGGCTGATGGAAGTTGAAGTCCAAAATAGCTGGAATGTACCAGGTGTGAGATGGCAGGATTTGGGCAGTGTAAAGGTTGCTTCTTTTTACAGGAACCTTTTGAAAGACATTTATTTAGGATGCAATCCTATGTGTGTTTAGATAGGAAAAAAGTTCCAGCATTCCCCAGCCAGCCTGGGAGGTGTAGGACTTCTTTCCCTGTCTAATCATGCATAGGGTTGCATGCTTAGTGGTTGATTTGAAATCTCCCTTCCCAGTGGAGCTCCTGTTTTTATACATTCGGCTTTTCAGAATTCCCTCCCCTTTAAGTTGTAGCTCCCATCTTTTACCTGTAACCGCATACTACCTTTCATTTGTCTTTCTTCAGATGACGACGAATCCGATGAGGAATCTGTGAAAAAGTCAAACAAATGTTCTTTGGTTTGGGAGGTAAGTTAAATATCCAATTTAGCAGGAGTGTTTTCACTTTAGCTACCGCACTGAACATTAAAATCTTGGGTTTGTGCTCAATCGTTTTGGTGTCTCTTCTTTTTAACTTTTCCCTACCATCTCCTTGAGGTGGGACAACTTGAAGTAGATGTGACTGCACAGGATTGTTGAGGTGTTGAGTATTGTCTTAGGGATCTCTTGCCTCCTTCCTAGAACTCTTGTCATGTGGAGGGTCATAGGTATGAACTGTCCAGAGAGCTTCGGCTATTGGGCGGTATAGAAATGAAATAAATAAATAGGAATTAAATCCATTTAGGTTCCTAGTGTTTGTCTATTTATTTATTGCAATTTTATACCACCCTATAGCCGAAACTCTCTGGGCGGTTTACAGAAATTAAAACCATAACAACTTTTCAAAATATAAAACAACAGTATAAAAAACATAGCATAAAAATACAATATAAGAGCACAGGCAGGATAAAACTGAGCAGCAATGCAGAAGTTAATACAGATTTAAAATACAAATTTAAAATAGCAAAGTTAAAAATTATAAACTGTTAAAATACTGAGAAAATGAAAAGGTCTTCACCTGGTATCTAAAAGAGTATAATGTAGGTGCCAGGCAAACCTCTCTGGGGAGCTCATTCAACAGCCGGGGTGCCACAGTAGAGAAGGTCCTCCTCCTGGTAGCCACCTACCTCACTTCCTTCAGCAGGGGCTCATGGAGAAGAACCCCTGAGGATGATTTTAGGGTCCGGGCAGGTATATATGGGAGGAGGCGTTCCTTCAGATAACCTGGCCCCAAGCCATTGACAAAGCCACTGTGTATTAATAACTTGGTAGCCACTCTTTGTATTTTACCTTTCACTGATTTTTTTCTCTTTCTCTTTGCCTTTTCAGGGCACGGCAAAAGAGCGCAGTTTCGGAGAGATGAAATTCAAGCAGTGCCCCACCGAAAATATGGCACGGGAGCACTTTAAAAAACACGGAGCGGAGCACTACTGGGACCTGGCTCTGAGCGAGTCGGTGTTGGAATCCACAGACTGAAACCCTTTCCTGAGCCCGTTTCCAGCAATTTGTGGCGTTCGATTTTGAGAGCAAAGAACTCAGCTGAAACAATGGACTTAGAGCTCCCTCCCCTTTCTCCCCTCAAGTTTCTCACAGTATAATGCATATGATTAAAAGAAATATTTTTCAAAAACAGATCAAAACTACACAGGGTTTTTTTTTTTTTGGTTTTTCTTTTCTTTTTGAACTGAAACAGTTCGTGGATTTTGATGTGTGCTCTTTAGCTTTCCTGTCATGCTCTCTGGAAAACATTCATCTTCGAGGCCTTGGAATAACAGCGGCAGAAATCCAGCCACGTCGTCTTTCCTCTCCAAACCTATTGGCCTCTAAAGATACGCAGCTGTCTTTTTGCTTCTCTTCCCCCCCCCCCCCCCCAGTTCTGTAGGTTTGTTTGGACACTAAGGCAACTAAGCAAGGTGCCTCCGTGACGGGGAGAAGGAAGGAATGAGAGAGGAGCAGCAGCGTGTGGGGTCATGGATTCCCGACGGACACAAGGGTGCAGTTCGCAATGTTGGAAAATTGTACAGCAGTTTAGGAGCTGGGGATTTAGCCCACATCCTACATTTACATAATAAACTTTTTTTGTAAGAAGTTGAAAAATGAACAACCCTGTTTCTTTACTGGGTGTTTTCAGCGGTCTGCTCACTCTTTGCATTAAACAAATAGTGTGAGTTTGAGCTTCAAGGGTTGGCATTGAACAGAGATGAACAGCAGCAGGTGAGAATGTAAAAGTATACTCTCGCTGGATCAAGCCCAGAGGTCCATCTGTTTCAGCATCCTGCTTCTCATAGGGGCTGGTTAGATGCCTCCGACAAGCCTACAAGCAGTGCCCCAGTGGCAAAAGTGCCATCCTTCTGCTGTTCCCCTTCTACAACGGATATGCAGGAAGGGAGTGTCTAAACATGGAGGTTCTACTTTCTGTCACAACTCCTATTAGACTTCTCCAGCTCCTATTAGACTTCTCCGTTGATTTCTCTCATCCCCATGTATCCCAGTGGTTCTCACCACAAATCCTATGGAGTTGGCCCAGTTTGCACTTAACAACAACCCATGGGTTGTTTAAACCATGGGTTGTCGGGGCTGTGCAGAAGCAAAGGAACACACTGCTTCCTGCCCCACTCACACTTCCACTTTGAAGCAGCTTTCTGTGACTTCTACGGGTGATCCATTTGAGTTCTAATAGTATGAAAGAGAAACTTTTCTTTCACTTTTTCTGCACAATCCATAATTCTATGAGTAATTCTTAACAAGGGTTCATCAAGAGCAGGTCCCCATTTAATAGCTGCCTCAGTTCTGTGTGTCAGAGTATGTTATTTGCAGTAATAATGGAGTGATTGCTGTTAGTGGCACAGGCAGCAGGAGTTGGACAGAAGAGAGGAGATACTGGTTCTGTTCAGACTATAAGCTAAGCAATGATGGTACAGCATTTTGAGCTACACGTTACGGCTTAGCATGTCGTATGAACTATTCCTAACCATGGTGGCTACATAACCACGGTTTAAACATGCTCACTAACCATTTGCCGCAAAAGAGTTAGCGGCGTAACCGTGGTTTAGTGTGTTGTCTGAACAGGCCCAATCCTGCTTGCATACTGTAGTGAGCACTCTCATCAGACTTATTTATTTCCTTTTAAAATTGCTCAATAATTGATGTCCTCCGGGCAGATTATAAAAGAAAAAAATACCAAACAGCACAGGAGTGAAAGTAAAATTGTATTTATTGATTTGATCTGTACCCCACCTTTCTACCTAAAAATGACACTTAAGGCAGCTTGTTTACAGCATCTTATACCCTGCCCATTCCTCCAAGGATCCTAGAGCGGCTTACAAACAAAAGTAGTGTGATGATCCTGCCTTCAGGTTTACAGTGTAAATTTAGACATGACATGCAAGGAATAAAAGAGAGGGATATATATATATATATATATATAGTCAATAAATAAGATTATTTGAAGAGTTGGTGACAGTTCTATAAATATGTAAAGGCATCCATAAAATCTTTAAAAACAACAACCCCAAACTGCCTGGGAGAGAGACCAGAATATTCTCCTACTCTATGTTTAGAGTCCACCCCTACATTTTGGTGCCTGTCTTTGATAAAATGTTCCATAATTGGTACGGTGCTCTACACATGTAATTTTAAAAAAGATTTTAGCCCCCTTGTCAACATGGCTTTTGAAATTTTCACTGAGGTGAGACAGGAACCATTTTGACTTTAATGCCCACCCATGTACGTGTATGCATGAACAGTAAGGAGCCTTGTGACGGGCAGCTTGCCAGTTCAGACTGAAGGTGATGTTGGTTTTGCAACTAAGTAATTTGATATATCGGAGAACTGGTTATTGCGCAGAGTACAGGAGGCAGATGTAAGTTGTCAGACTTTATTGGGTAGTCAACATCAGATCTTGCTCATTTTCCTTCTCATCGTTCCCACTTGCTTGACAAGCAGTCAGTGAGCAAGTAGGCAGTTTTTATTTGCGAAACGAAGGATATAGCCGTGACTTAAGCTTATGCAACGTGAGCTTTTGTACAAGGAGATGAGGACATTAATCTCTGAAGCCTCAGGTCATTTTCCAGTCCTGTGGCCAGAGACACACGTTTTCGTGCTAAATTTTGCCAAACTCTTGCGTTGTTAGATTAACATTGGATACAATCCGTACAAGTCCTGCCTTGGTGGTATTTTAAACGGTATTTTAATTTGTATAACGTGAGAACTAGAAAACAAAGCTTGGCCTAAACACAGCCAATGCTGATACTGTGGACAAGAAGAAGTTTCCCATGGAATTCTGGGAAAGTGGCCAAGGCGGAGGCGCAAAGGCTTCTGGGAATGCACGTTGGCCAAGAACAGCGACGGAGCGACGGCCAACAAGCGCAGATGCTTTACTAGTCTGACACATGAGCGACGCCGGATCTCGCGATTGCGCAGTCATGACGGGCTAGAGACCAGTCTTATTTTTTTTACCTATAACGTTTTCACGCTAATTGAACTTTGACTGGAGAACGTTGCGCATGCGCCGCTCCTCGTTTCCGAAGACGGCCGCGCACGCGCTTTGGGCGCGCTCGCCGCCTGAGGCAGGACGCGCCACTTAGAAAATGGCGGCTTCGGGTTTATGAGGTCGCTCGCCGCTACACTGTTCAAAGACCGGAGCCTCTTACGAAGGAGTGGGAAAGTTTTAGACGGGGAAACGGCGGCGGTTACAGCCAACAGTTGAACAGCCGTTTACCTCAGGGTCAAAAGGGGGCGGAGTGCTCAACTGCGAAAGGGCCGCCACACCCCTCTCCATCCCTCCGTACCGCCCCTTCTCGCTTTCCATTGGCTGCGTCGCGCCCCTGCTGCTTCGTCATTAACGTTCTGCCGTTTGCAGCTTCCTCATTGGCAGCCTGGCGCGCGCACTGGCATCCACCAATGACCACTCGACGAGGGTGAACTTTTGATCTTCTCCCACACTGCGCTTTCTCGCTCTTTCCGCGCCCGACGCAGCAGAAGGCTCGTCCCCGTTCTCTAGTTGATCACGTGGGGAGAGACTGAGATGGCTGCACTTGCCCGCTAAAGTGCCGTTAGGCTATTAAATAAAAATTGGAAACCCCACTGCGATCTGCAGGTGGTTTGGGGGCCTTTGACTGCAAGGAGCATTTTACATAGAGAAATGGTTTGCATACAGAAATAGTGCTCACAGAAAACGGGGGCAGGTTGCACGGCTGGAAACTTTTGCAAAAGTGTCTGGAGAAAGCGGTGGGAACAAAGGTGCTACGCGTTGCATGGCCGCGTGCAAACGGGAGAGAGGAGCCGCGCTTGCACGTGGCCGTGGCGCTGCAAAATACCCCAGTGGCAGAAGCGGTGCTGCAAAAAAAAAAAAAAAAAAGTGTATGGGTGTCCGGGTAGGGGGCTGGGGAGGCGAGTGTGGTTTGCAAGAGCCAAGGAATGGCTCTGGGGCGAAGATAGCACCCTGCAAGAGGGGCACGCGGTCTCAGCGGGGAAGAAGCAGAGCCGAAGCACCTCCGGGGCTTTTTGAAACACCCTTCCGATCTTCGGAGGGCATTGATTGCCTTTAGGGGAAATGGGGAGGGGGAAAGCGGGCCTGGCTTTTAGAAAACACGCACAGCAAACAGGCAGCAGTCCTGCTGCACACGAGAAAGAGATCCCTTGGATGGGCTTCGTTTGCAATGAGAAAGTGGTATAGAACCGTCGCTAAGAAATACTATCGGGGAACCATCGGTCAGGGATACTTTAGGGTAGATTCCTACATTGAGCAGGGGGTTGGAGTCGATGGCCTTCTAGGCCCCTTGCAACTCTACTATTCTGTGATTCTATGACACCCCCCCCCCCCCGTCTATGCCGCTTTGCAAGATGTCGGAAGCTCCAGGCGTGTGGAGGGCGCGGCAGGAAAAGGCCCTTATCTCGCCTTTTTTAAACCCGGCTTTGAAACATTTCAAATCTCCTTGCAAAGGGTCGGGGGAGGCTCGAAGAATTGCGATCTTGAACACACAAACACATACACAACCATACCCATTTTTAAAAAAATGTATGGGAGCCTTTTCACTTGCGTGGTAGAATATACACCATTAAAAAAAAATACATTGTTAATTTTTTTAAAAAAATCTACTTTCACATATTATTAAAAATTACTTTGTTAAAAAAAAATAAAGAAAAAAATCCACTTTCACTTATTGTTATCATCACCATCGTTACATTTATTTATTGCCATCTTGGGGGAAGGAAGCACCGCTCCCCCCCTTTTCCTGCTCTACTTTTCCCCCTCTTCGAAACAGAAGAACCTTGAGCTCGCGCGGCGGCGGTAGCCTTGCAGGTGCGCCTGCGCGGGCCCACTGCCCTGCGCCTGCGCGTGGAGGGAGCAGAGGAGGTGGAGACGGCTGCGTGCGCACCTCCTCCCCCCTCCTGTCTCTCCCTCTCCCCTCAGCGGCGTTGCTTGTGCGACCGAAGGGGAGGGAAGATGGCGGCCGGTGGCGGCAAGGCCTCGTCGTCCTCCTCGTCGTCCTCGTCGTCCTCGTCCTCTTCGTCGTCGTCCACCGCGGCGGCGGCGGCCGCCTCGTCGGCTTCGGCCTCGTCGGGCCCACTGGAGGCGTCGCTGGACAGGAAGCTGCAGGCGGTGACCAACACCATGGAGTCCATCCAGGGCCTGTCGTCGTGGTGCCTGGAGAACAAGCGGCACCACAGCACCATCGTCCACCACTGGATCAAGTGGATGCGCAGATGTGAGTCCGGGCAGGGCCGCGCCTCAGGCGGCGGCGGCGGCTGCGGCTGCTGCTGCTCAGAGCTCGGAGGGAGGGGAAGGCCCAGGCACGCGCCCCGAGGGGACTGCAGGAAGAGGGGGTGGGGCCGCCTGCCCCTCACTCGCCTCTCAGGGCTGGGGGCTGCTCGTCCGGCCCATGTTTAAGCAGCAGTCACCGCTGGGTCGGGCTTGGACTACACCTCCCATCGTCCCCAGTCCAGCAGGGAATAAAATACATGGGAAGGAGGTTAGCTCCCATCATCCCCAGCTCAGCATCACTATTTGAAAAGTATTTAAATGAGTGGGAAGGAGGATAGCTCCCATCGTCCTCAGTCCAGCAGGGAATAAAATGCATGGGAAAGAATATAGCTCCCATCATCCCCAGCTCAGCACCACTATTTGAAAAGAATTTAAATGAATGGGAAGGAGGATAACTGCCATCGTCCCCAGTCCAGCAGGGAATAAAATACATGGGAAGGACAATAGCTCCCATCATCCCCAGCTCAGCTTGGCACTGCTATTTGAAAATAATTTAAATGAATGGGAAGGAGGATAGCTCCCATCATCCCCAGCTCAGCACCACTATTTGAAAAGAATTTAAATGAGTGGGAAGGAGAATAGCTTCCATCATCTCCAGTCTATCAGGGAATAAAATACATGGGAAGGGGAATAGCTCCCATTATCCCCAGCTCAGCTCGGTACCACTAAATGAATGGGAAGGAAAATAGCAGTCATCACCCCTAGCACACAGGGCAGCACACTTTCATAGGAATAAAATAGAAATTGTAATGATAAATCCCACCATCATTCCCAGCAAAACTATTTCATAGAAATAAACTAGATAGAAAGAATGATAACTCCCATCATCCCCTGCCCATTATGGCACAACTATTTCATATAAATAAGATAAATATATAAAACTAATCACATTATATCTCACCATCATCTTCGTCATTGGCAATGCTGGCTGGGGGTGATGGGAATTGTGGTTCCAACACGACTGGAGGGTTCTGGGTTTGGGGAAGGCTGTTACACAGGCTCCGTTTCAAAGTGTTGAAAGGCATGGTACACCTCCGTTGGGTGATTTTTCTATTTGGCGAGCCTTGAAGGGCAGGTTGAAACAGGGGCAGTGGGATGAGGGGGGCGGGCACTTGTTGCTGTGTATGTGCGTGTGTATAAAAAGTTTATAGATAATATACCTATTCATAGATACAGATTTTGGCATTTATATCTTGTCCAACAGCCCTTCGGCGTGGCCTGAAACTAGGCCATATCTTATCTATAGGTAGGCTTTAATTGGCATTTATGTATAATGCATATCAAAGTCAGTATATGCTTCTGCTGTGTGTCTATTTCAAATGATCCTTGCCACAGCCTTTCAAGGTGGCTGAGGGTCATCTATGTGTCTGTCTGATAAGAATTGCTATGGTGATGTTTAATATTTATAGATACAAGTGTTTGGGATTGATTCACTGTACGAATTTGTTGTTCTGCTTATATTGCATACATGCACTTTGGTGGTCCTGGCAAAGACCCTGTAACTTCAAAACAGCCTGGTGGGATCACCTATTTGGCATTTATATTTTGCTCATTTCAAAATGTTGGCAGGCAATATATCATCTGCACTGTGTGCATTTTCTCTCCGTGATCGTAGCAACAAGTCTGATGCAAAGAGGTTGGCAATGCATGCAGAAGCAAATGGGTTATTTGTGGTAATGATGCTTAAAGCTGCTGTCTTGATGTCTGTGTTATTTGGGAGTAACTTCAGTTGAACTCTGTGCAGGCTCAGCATCTCTTAGAGACTGTGCTGTGTGATTACCAGTAATATCCAATATATTTGAAGGATTTTGCTTCTGTTAATCTTAGTGATCCTTGCAGTAGCCAAAAGGAAGGTCAAAAGTGTATGTGTGTGGAGAGGTGGCCCTATAGTACATTTCAAGTGGTCAAAACATTTGCATAGATAGGCAAACTGTGGTGTGTGGTTTTTTATAATAATGCTTTTCAGATGTTTGAAGCAGTTTGTATGTCTTACTACGTCACTGTAAGGATTGCTAAAGTAATGGGACCATTATTATTTTGATTCAGATGGGACAAGACCAGTGAGGGGGGAACTGAGGCTGAGTTTAATAGGGTCTTGATTAATAATGTCTCTTGGCGGTTTGAATCGTGAGCATATGGGGGTTGTCACAATAACATGAGATAACGGAAAGCTTGGGGTAATTAGGAAAAGCACTACAGAAATCCCATGTCATGTTGTCTGTTTAGGCTATGGCGTGAGAACTGGGCAGCAAAGGATGCCCATGAGTTTTATGTCGAAACAGGGTTTTGAACCTGGGTATCATGCCTGGCCCAGCATCTGCAGCTGGAGCTTCACATTGCCTATGGGGCAACTGGTAGCCACATTCTATTATAGAAGGGGTGGGCAATCTGTGCCCCCCCAGATGTTGTTGGACTCTGACTCCCAGTCAGCAGGGCCAGTAGTCAAGAATGAAAAGAGTTGTAGTCCAACAGCATCTGAAGGACCCCAAGTTCCCCATGCCTGCATTATAGCAAAGTTCACAGAGTCCAGTCATGCTTTTATTAGGACCAGACAGTGTTTACAATGCAGCATGCAAGCCTTTGCATTAAACTGGATTCTTCCTCAGGCTGTGTGCCCAAGGTTTTGGTGTCTTGGTTATAGTTTCTTTGTAAAAAGGGAATCGGCAGCGATGTTTCTGAGTGGGGCTGTGGTGTTTAAGCTGTTGTCTGCAGGTTGTTGCAGTAGTCTATAATGCGATAGGGAACAGCAACCTGGTGCCCTCCAACTCCCATTAGCTCCAGCCAGTGTGGCCAATAGTCAGGGATTATGCGAGTTGTGGTCCAAAACATCTGGAGGGCACCTGCCTGATTGTTGGAACTCTTGTTTGTTTTTGTTTTTTACTGATAATTGCCTTGCAAAGTCATTTGCTTTTTACAGGTTGGGGAACTGAGGCTGAGACTGGTAGAGGCAGTGATTAATGCCCATATTCATTCAGGGTGTGTGAATTCATGCTCTGTTATTGAAATGACCTGCTTCTCTGGCCTACAGTGTGTGCTTCTTTCTGCTCATCCCCTCCATCCTTCCGGTTTTCCTCCTTCATTGGCAGATTACAATCAGTTTTAAGAAAAGGGTTCCTTCTGCATCATCTCCACAAAATGAAATGCAGATGTAGGCAGCTTCTTAACAAAAATTGGCTCGATTCTAGTAGATAAAATGTAGATGTTTTATATCATCATGCATTGCCCTGAGTGTCTATGGACAGAGTGATGCTAAATCAGCTTTATAAATTAAGGAAAAACCTCAAGGGTTGTGACTCTGATGATGTTTTTAAAAGGATGTTTAATTCTCCTGTGTAACTCTTCTCAAGTGCACAGTGATTTCTCAAGATTGAATGGTGTGCACCTTTCTGCTGGAACAGGCTGGCTGGTAGATATCCTTTTCCTTCTCTCTTGGCTTTTGCAATTAATTGTTTGGAAGGGAAACGTTGGAAGCTAAGGTAGCCCTGCACAGCTATGCCATTGCAAGGTTTACTAGCTATCTGTCCATACATGCCAATATTAGCGATTTGTGGCCTTAAAAAAAAAAATCTTCCCCACTTGCCTGAAGGCAGTACATTCTCACCACAGGCTGCTGGGCAAGTGGCAACTTACAAGCCTGCATAAAATCTTTAAATGGCAGGAGGAGGTCCTTGTTAACAAGCTCACTTCTACCTCTCTCATGAATTATTGGGTGAATCCCTTGACCTTGTTAAAGTCCTCAGTGTATATATGTGCTTCAAGAAACAGCGTGTGCGATTACCTTGATTTCTCAGGGCCCTTTCGGGTTACCTTTTTCCATTTTCCCTACCACCCTGTTATAAACTGCCTTCTTGGATAATGCTGTGGAATTACTGGAAAACTTAAAATGTAGGTTGCTCGCCAAAGTGAGGCTTCTTGTTACTATGCGTGTCCCCTTAAAGTTCATGGATGTCTTTGAGCAGGGTGAACAGAGTCTCAAGCCAAGGGGGGCAAATTTGTGGCCCCACCCACTTTCCCCAGACCACTAATCATTTGATGGATTCTTGGCTCTCCTGCAGTTTCCCCTTATTCTAAATGGTTGAAATGCTTCTGCTAAGGCTTAGTTACTGGTAATAAGAATTTTCAGCTGAGATATGCTTTTATTTTTGTTTTAAGCACCCCACCTGTTAGCCTTTGGCTCCGTCCACCCCCAAAATGCAGCCCCTGAAAGTTTCTCTGAAATGGAATTCATCCTTTGGGCTGAAAAACGTCCTTGAGTCTGCATGACAGTGGGGTGGATATCATGATGTTTATGCTCTGTACCTGCAGCTGAGCTGAAACTTGTTCCTGTGGGGCAAATATTGCCTAAGCTGTAATTTAAACGCTTCTGCAAACCAGTTGCCGGGGAAATCCTAAAAGTGTACCGGGTGTGGTCAATCCTGTATTTTAACTTAGTATAAATTGTTGTGGCCTCTGGAGATGAAATGAAGAATTGGCAAGGTGATGACATAGCCCAGTGGCTTTTGTTGGTTTTAGGAATATGCAAACCCAAGTTATGCATGGGGGTGTTCTGTTAACTGGGAATAATGTCAAGAACTCATGGATGTTGTACCTCTTTTGCATGAATCAGTAAATGAATAAATAAAATGCTTTGTTCTTTTTTTCTTGTGGTTTTTAAATTGCTGCTTGATTCTCTCTTGATCCAGAGTTGGGGGGTGGATTATTAGAGAATGTTGGAGATGTACTGGCGTCTTTCATTCGTGATACCTTGGCCCTAGGCTCTCATTCTAAACCCATCTTCCTGTGTGTGAGACTTATGCACTAGAGATAGACGATATTTGCGCTATTAGGTGTTGCAGTATTTAGCAATTGTGATGGAATATAGAGAATGTGGTTGCATGTAACAAACTTCTTGTGCAGAGAAATGAACTTGGCTTTATTGAAACCTCTGAGCATTGCCAAGTAACTGCTCAGGAAGATGTTGTTTTCTTTGAAATTAATTCCTTCTATGGAATGCTTATTTAGTGAAAAGACTGCTGCTGTGTATAATATGGGAGCCTCTGTCAAGTGTTTGGTCTAGACTACCCTTCCCCAACCTGGTGCCCTCCAGTTGTATTGGACTACAGCTCCCAGCATCCTCCACCCAGCTGTTGTAGTCCAACACACCACGAGGGCACAAAATTGAGGAAGGCTACTCAAGAAGATGACCTTTCAATTTTCATATGTGTTGCTTGTATGTAGATCCATTCTGAGGATCATTTCTTATCAGTAGTTGCTGAAGGGGGAGCCCCACCTGCCTGCACGCTTGGTTCTGTTGTTCTCTGTACTACAGGTGTGTTGCTTGTGTATCAACATTTATTTTTAACCCACTTTTCTTGTGAAACCCAGCCTCCTGCTCTATACAGAACTGGGAATGACTCAAATTCTGGGCAAAAGTGTGCATTGGTATGTTTCCCCTGACTTTTTGAAAAAGGTTGATGGTTGTCCTCTTCCTAAGACCTTTGGAACTCGTGGGTTGCTGTCATAAAATTGTATGTATGAACTGAATAGAAAAAAGGTGCTTGACATGTTGCACGTTACCTGGCACGTTAACGCATCCTGTCTAAGTGGTTCAGCACCATAAAACCTCTGCTCTACCTGAGGAGCAGCACAATCCCAAGCACCTCTTGGGGAGAGGTGGTGAAGGAGCAGTTAGGGGGTGTAATGGCAGTTGCAAGACAGAGGACACTGAGTCATTCAATTTAACTGGAAGAAGCCACGTTGGGAGGCTTTTTGAAATGGCAGGCTGGGATGAAAGCAACTTTGCCCAGAGAAAATTTACAGTTTTGGAAGGAAGGTAAGCAAAAACAGAAGGGCTGCATACATTTTGAAATGGCAGGCTGGGATGAAAGCAACTTTGCCCAGGGAAAATTTAAAATGTTGGGAGAAAACTAAGCGAAGTTTATCCAATCTAAGTTTTACTACTTTAAAAATATCCTGTGCTTTTTTGTGCATTTCCAGTCCCACATGCATTTGTGTCATATCCTTTCATTTCTCATCGCTTAGTTCTGCCAGAGAGAGGTGTTTGTTGATGGGGAAGGGGGAGTGTGTCACTGTGAGGTGTTGGCATCAGTCTGGAATACAGATGCTTCAGCTCTGTGGTGCCACTTGGTATCCAAGTGTTAGTGGTGGGGGAGCTGTTCATGATTGGTTTGGCTGCTTTTCAGAACGTACCAGCAAGAGAGAGTGAGTTTGGGAGCATACTGGTGTAGTTAAGTGGTTATGGCTGCAATTCTATGTAGGCTTAGTTCAGAGTAAGTCCCCATTGTATCCAGTGTGCTTTGCTTCCAAATAAGCAAGCACAGGGTTTGCACTCCATGAATGTGAGCCTTGGCATCTCCATTTGGGACCCGCCACTGCTGTGAATTGAACTTGCAAAATGGCATTAAGCGAACCACTCTGGTCCCCCACCAAAATCCTGCAGTGCGGGCATAGTACTGATCTACCTTGAAGGGCTATTATAAGGATAACTGGCCTAATTGGTATTAAATGCTTTGGATCACGTGCTCTAAATTTCTCCATAAGGCGTGAGCAGTTGCTTTGCTGCCTTTCTTTTCACATGTTGGTTATGTGTTTGTCACGCGATGAGGCAGAAGTGGCGCAGTTCTTTGTGTCCATGCACTTTCAGTTGTTTATAGCCTATCCTACTTGAAAAGGTCCTCATAATGTTGCTATCACATCAAGGTAAAGGGTTGCCTCACTCAAAGCCCCTTGTCTAATCTGCAAAGGGAGACATTTGGAAACTTCAAGCCAGGTAGAGTTGTGAACGTAATGCACCGATTTCCATGTTTCTCTTACAAGAGGGGAAAGATGCATGGAGGTCAGCCTGCAGCCTTCTCCAAGCTGGAGTCCTCCAGATGTCTTGGGCTATCACTCCATCATCCCCAGCCAACATGACCTTGAAGTGATGGGAGTTGTAGTCCAACACATCTGGAGGGTACCTGGTTGGGGAAGGCTGGGGGCGGCTCACCAGATTGAGCATGAATGTGGATGTCACCAGTTGGAATGTTCCAATTTAGTTAGCTAAGCTCGAAGTTGATGCATTTGTTTTTCTCTGTGTCTTTAGGGGCTTGATTCTCTGTCAGTATCTGAAACCAGAATCTGGTTTATGAAGACAGGATGAAGCCTCCTTGCAAGTCTGCTTGTGGTTCAGTCAGGATGAGATTTGGTGATGGGGGATAGGAATTTTTCAAAAGCTTGTTTCCCTTTCCCTTAAAGCAGCCATAAAAGCTAATTGCTAATACCCTCGTTTGTCACAAATCACTGGATGGTCTTTATGGTGGATTAACCATGGCTGCGTTTGGACAACGCAGTAGTCAATGGTGGGTTAATAGTCAACTCCACAGTTGATTATCAAGGGGGTACTCCCCACATGACATGATTATAATCAACCATGGTGTGAATTAAGACCAGTGTTGAGTTGACAATTAGTCACGGGTGTGTTCCCATCAGCCATTATGTGTTCTGCCAGCTGGAGTAGAGTGGCAGCCTCTGCTATGGTCACTCTTCCTAGAGGACTCTGTAGTCAACAGTGCCTGACACACAATACAATAATCAATGATTGTTCAGATAATAAACTCTGCACAGCATTGGTTATTTGTGGTAAGAAACGTCATGACAGACGACACAATAACCCATTGTTGAGTATTTAACCCACCGCTGGTTATTATGTTGTCCAAACCTAGTCCATGAGTCTTCAGCTAGTTGATCACTTACCGTCCTGATGGTATGAAACTGCAGTAAGCAGCCCCACATGCACTGCAGGAGTACTTTGGATTCAGGGATTGGTCTTGAGTAGAGATGTAAAGGCCTGGGGTCAGGGAGGAAACAAGAGGGGGACACATACATAAAAAAAATACTTAGGGACTTCTGGAAAATTTGGGGTGGGTGCAGGACTTTTTCCCCCGAACATTTCGGAGTTTTTCCCAAGCCTTCACATCTCTAATCTCCCATACTGCTTACTTCACATTTTGCATGCAAATAATATATCCTAAGGCCATCAGATTTTTAAAATGGGCTTCTCAGCCCCATAACAAGAATAAAATGGTCTATATGCTGCCAGCCCCAGCCCCCCCCCCCAAAAAAAAAAACTTGTCCTGCTCTACATCTAAAAGCATGGAATTACAGACAGATTGGTATATATATCTTCAAAAAGGGCAAAAAGGAGAAACCTGGGAACTACAGACCTGTCAGTCTGACATCCATCCCTGGGAAAATTTTGGAGCAGATTATAAAGAAGTCAGTCTGTAAGAACCTTGAAAACAATGCAGTGATTACTAGAAGCCAGCATGGATTTGTCAAGAACAAATCCTTTCAGACCAATCTGATCTCATTTTTTGATCGGGTAACCTCCCTTGTGCACTGTGGGAATGCTGTGGATATTGACTTCAGCAAAGCTTTTGACAAAGTGCCCCATGACATTCTGATTCGCAAATTAGTTAAAAATGGGCTAGATGGAACAACTATTAGGTGGATCCACAGTTAGCTACAGAATTGGACTCAAAGAGTGCTTATCGGTGGTATCTTCCCAAACTGAGGGGAGGTAATGAACAGGGTACCGCAGGGCTCAGTCCTGGGCCCAGTGCTCTTCAACATTTTTATTCATGATTTGGACAAGGAAGTGCAGGGAATGCTTATCAAATTTGCATATGACACAAAATTGGGTGGGATCACTAATACCCTGGAAGACAGAAACAAACTTCAAAATTATCTTGATAGACTGGAGCACTGGGCTAAAAACAACAGAATGACATGTAATAGGGATAAATGCCAAGTTCTTCACCTAGGAAAAAGAAACCAAATGCACAGTTACAAGATGGGGGATTCTTGGCTCATCAATACTACAAGCGAGAAAGATCTTGGAATTGTAATAGATCACAAGCTGAATATGAGCCAACAGTGTGATGTGGCTGCAAAAAAAGCAAATGCTCTTTTGGGCTGCATTAATAGAAGTATAGCTTCCAAATCACACGTGTTCAGAGGAGGACAAGAAGGATGATCAGGGGTCTGGAAACAAAGCCCTAGAAGGAGAGACTGAAAGAACTGGGCAGGTTTAGCCTGGACAAGAGAAGATCGAGGGGAGACATGATAGCACTCTTCAAATACTTGAAAAGTTGTCACACAGAGGAGGGCCAGGATCTCTTTTTGATCATCCCAGAGTGCAGGACACAGAATCATGGTCATGAGCTCTCCCACACTAGAGGCATTTAAGAGGTAGCTGGACAGTCATCTGTCAGCTATGATTTAAGATGGATTCCTGCATTGAGCAGGGGGTTGGGGTTATAGGCCACTTCCAACTCTACTATTCTATGAGTCTATGAGTCTATATTTCTTGCCCTAGGCAAAGAACAGTTAGGTCAGTGGAATTGGGGGTTGGCTACATCGTCTTATGGCATGCTTTAAAGTAACCTGGAGTTGAGGATTCTAGAGCAATGCCCCCCGCCCATGGTGGTACTCCACTCTCAAACAAAATGGGGCGCCTCTACAGTAAGGAAAGTCCCGTTGTTTATTTACACTATGCTGTTGTGCTTCCTGGTTCTTTGGTGTGATTGACATGAGTCGGATTATACGGGAGTCATGAGGCAGAGGGTCCTGCTGCTTCCCAGGGCAGCTTTAAACAGCAGACATGGTTGAATCCAGGGAGCCCCTCCCTCCCTGGCATGCGTGTAAAGGAGCAGGGCTGAGTCTTGTTTTCATCTGTTTCCTCTCAGCCCCCAGGAAAGCCAGGACTTATTTCTGAGTAGCACATGGGGATCAGATCTACCCCCCTTTGTTGCAGGGAGGCATTTTATCCTCTTCCTCCATTTAAAGTCCTTTCTCCCTTCCTTGACAACTTCATAGTGCAATGCCAGCTTTACATGCTGCCGATTTCGTGCCATTAAGTGTTTATTCCAGCTTTTCTCTGATCTATTTTAAAATGGATCAAGAGGAGGGGGGAACCAAGGGAGACGTCCTGTTTGTTTACAGTGTCATTTAATTGACCTGGAAACTTCTGTGAATGGCTAGAAACAAGCGTGTGCTATCCCTAAAACAAGGGTGGAGTCATATGGTTGCTCATATGACACACTGTGTGGAGGAGGTTGACTGAAGTGTTTTCTTCTTCGTCCAGCTAAGACAGACATAAAAACAGAAGATTAGAGGTGGGGAGAGGAATTCCACTTAGGTTGCCTGGGCAGTGACTCTGAGGAGGGCCCATCTCACCTTGTTTGTAGTTTATTCTGAGAGATTAGTTTGGTTTAACTTCCTTGGCTTAAGAACATAAGAATTGTCATGCTGGATCAGACTGAGGGTCCATCTAGTCCAGCACTCTGTTCACACAGGAGCCAAGCAGCTGTCAGCCAGAGACCAACAGCCACGGTCCAACAGCACACTCACACCCATGTTTCCGAGCGACTGGTGTATATAGGCTTACAGCCTCTGATACCAGAGGTAGCATAGAATCATCTGGACTAGTATCCATGGATAGCCTTCTTTTCCAGGATTTTATCCAACCCCCTTTTAAAGCCATCCAAATTGGTGGCTATACTACATCTTGTGGCATAAGAAATTCAGGTGAGAAACGAGACTCTCTTGACACATGGCAGGCTGCGCGGAGGGGGCAAATTCAAATTCCTTCTGGGCTCCTTGTGTTTCCTCCACTACCATTTAAACAAAGGGGGCGGGCAGGGGAGTAATTTGTCTTTTAGCAGTATTAAAGGGTGTGCATGGCTGGGGTTCCATCCAGATCAATAGGTGGCCTCCATAATGTGTCTGTCCAGCAAATGGATGTGGAGTTTGGAGTCTGTGAACCAGGTTCTACACACATTGCCAGAGAATAATTGTGTTTCGCTCCAAGGAGCTGAAAGGTCATCAGATGAAGAAACAGGATAATTTGGAGGAGTAACGGGTGGTGGAGAACTGAAGGGCTGACCTAGGAAAGCATTTCAAATTCCAAGATGCTGGTGTCAGTTGTTCAGGGGCCAGTTCTGCACAGGTTCAGATTCTCAGTGGGTGTCTTCATGGCTCCGGGTCGGCGCCGCATCCCTCAGAACCCCCGGGCTTTACCTCCCCCGGGGTGACGTCGGGTAATCCCGATACCGAGAACAGAGTGCAGGGTTTCTAGGTGGTCACCTGGGGGCTGGAGCCACTCCCGCACTTTTGTGGTGGAAGTCGATCGATCGTAGGCCGCTTTCCACGGGGCACCGCTTGGCCACGCCTCCGCTGTGACTCTGGAGTGAGGCTTTGGAGCTTTCTTGATCCCATCTTGCTCGTCCTCATCTCGCTGTGGAGAAAAAAGTGGGGTGAAGTTGCCAACTTTTTTTTTCTGCAGCTTCGGCAGAAAGCCCCGTGATGGGTATGTGGTTGCGGTTACAGTGGTGTCGTATAATTGCTAGTTGCCTCTAGGGACTTTTCCCATCCCCAACAAGGGCCAGCAAGGACAGGCGCTGAGTAGGCAGAATATTTAGAACAAGAGTGGCAAGACCATTCCAGCCCTTGCAGGTTGGTGCTGATTAAATTGTGGCCCATGGTGGCAGCGGGCCTGAAAGTTCCAAAAACAGAGAAGGCAAATATACTACTTTTCCTCTTGATTTTGAAGCTCTGTTTGAGACTTTGCGAGGGTGTCTGGTGCAGCTTATTTCTGGCGGGGAGAAATGCTAAGTAAATGAGTAGTACCCTTGACAAAGCATGTGCTGCTCCTGGGAAGCAAAGAGAGGAGAAGGAGCAGGGGAACAAAAGAGTCCTTTGGGGGGGGGGGGGAACTTGAAACAAGCGATGCGTTCCCTTCAGCGCAGAGAGAAATCTCGTCTAGAATGTTCCCTTGTATGGACTGTGTTCCTGAGGCTCCTCTTTGAATTTGGCAATTTCAGCCAGCGAGATGAAAGAGAATCCAAAGATTGTAATTCCATGCACAGGTACTAGGGAGTAACTCCCACAGAAATAAGTGAGACTTCTGAGTAAACATGCATTGGATCGTGCTGTGAAACGACGTTCAAGGTTATTTATGAAGGGAGGGGTGGTTTGGTGTCCACAGCTCAAGAGCCTTAATGTGCATCTTGAGAGACCTTTGAGCAGGAATAAATAACTATTTTGGGTCCATGGGCACATTTAGCAACATGAGAAACTGTCATGGGCACCACCACAAAATGGCTGCCGTGGGAGGAGTGGCTAGTCACAAAGGACAAGTGACCTGCCCAAAAGACTGTGTACAAGGCAGAGGTAACATCTGAGCCACAGCATCCTAGACAACTCCTTTGAACCCACAGTTTTCAACGCCAACAGCAACCTATTTCACAGAAGGTCAGTTTTTCCCCTTTCCCACTCCTCTGCCAGCCATCTCATTCACCCTGTCTCTTTTTCGCTCACACTCTGGGTCACCACCCATAGATGCATTATACACACATACGCACACACACATTCTCTCTCTCTCTCTCTCGTTTTCATTTCTAAAGAATATATCTGTAACCATCATGTAACCCAGAGGCATTCATGGGAAATGAAGATGGTAGCAACTAGAAGTCCTCACTTTGTTTTGAAGCCCTTTCAGCTGCCAGTAAGAACATTTGTTACTATAAATATATAAAAGGGAGGGGGAGGGCACCTTGTCAGGCTCCAAGAAAATAATTCAGTGGTGCGTTGGTGCCCACGGGCACTGTGTTGCCTACCCCTGCTTTGGGCCAGTGTGTATTTCTCGAGCAGCGACTCAGTAGGAGCACAGCATATTTGTCCATCTCTCTGAACAGAACCACAAGCAATCCAGGATGAGAGCTTCCCAATGAATCGGATCACTGAACAGGAAGAATGAGGTGGTGAACACTGCTGTGGGTTCAGTTGCTTCTTGCTGGTCATGGAACTGCATTGAGTGAAGCAACATGAAACGGCAGGGTGCGTATGGGAGGTACCTATCGAGCAGTTAAGCAGGTATATCCAGGGAAGTCTCTAGAGTTGGTAGGACCAGGAAGCTCAAGCAAGTTGGTGGTTCTTAGAGGTTCCTCAGGACATGCTTTCCACATTGGTTTGTCTGATGAGGAGCCCCTCTATTTCTGCCACTGAGGCCACGTCTGTTGAAAAGGATTGTGGTGTGCGTTTCAAAGTGTGCCTTCCATGTGTCCCTCCCCTTAAACATTGTAATTGTCCTTGGCGAACTCTGCATATGTCCTAGAATGTGCCTAACGCCCATCCATCAGCACCTTGCTGCAGTTCGCAGAGGAAGATCAGTAACGCTGGGCAGGCTGCCTTTGTCCACCGTTGCTGGTCTTCTCATTGAGCAACCCCTGATTCCAAAGAACACATGCACCCTCCCGGGTCAGTAAGCATATAGTCAGAAAACAGCAATGATAACCTTTGAACAAGAGGTGCAGGGCTGTGAAGGAAGGCCTTTATAATTTGATTTTCTAGCAACTTCAGAAGAGCTCTTTAAGGCTCAGCATGGGGCTATCTGTCTAGTAATGATGGGTTGTTGGATTCTGCACGTTGGCAGAGATTTTCTATTTAAATTAGTCTTTTTTCCTTTGTGATATAAATCACAAAGGAAATATGATATAACTCACAAAGGAAATGTGATGTAAATCACATTTGTGATGTAAATCAGTCCACCCAGCCTAACACATTGTCTCCACAAAATTCTGTTTGTAATCACAGATCTTGATTGAACAAGCCTGCTGTTTGGTTTAGTTTGGAAAGCATTTATGGTCAATTTGTTGATGAATCAGTGATAATTGCAGAATATGCTGGTAGGCAAGGCATTAGAAAAATCTGTGGCCTGATTCACTCTCTTTCATGGAATAATGATGCTATTTACAATGTGGGTTTTTTATGACTTATGAATTAAAATAGAGACTTCTCTTTGTGTTTAATGAGTTGCAGTTTTATAACATAGCTAGGCCTTGTGAGTTGATAATTGCTTACTTGTTTGTTCGGAGGGAGAGATGAATGATAACTTCAGTCTTGATGTGTTAAGACAAATAAGGCTGAGGGAAATTATTTAGCAACAAGGGCATGATGAGAGAGCAGATTTGGAAAAAATCCCAGGTATCTCATTACTTGAACATTAGATGAAAGGGCCTAGAAACTTGAAATGTTCAGCTCTGTTGAAGGCCCTAACTTTTTTTTCTTTTTGGAAAGAAAAAAATGATGTAATGCAATAGTATAGTTAAGGTATGTCAGCCTTGGAAAAATAACTAATCACCAGTGGCCAATAAAATGCCTGACCGTTTGATGTGCCACAAATTATTTCTATGTGTATGTATAGACAGGCTTCTATCAATTTTATTGACTTTTAGCCTTGTTGTGTGTTCTTATTGGCAAAGTTGATATGTGTCCATGGTCGCTTTCAAGGGGCAGTGTTAAAGCCCACTTGTTGAAATATTCAAACACTTTTCCTGAGTATTTTCCAGCCCTAAGCCAGGCTTTCATTGTTGATCTTATTCTTTTCAGCTTGTGATAATCAAAATATTTAAGCCTTCAGGCCAAAGATTTGGTTCTCACTGTGGAGGTAAAGTTGTTTCTATCTCACATCAGACTATAAGCACGGATCATGTGATGGAATGCTCCTCCACACACAAAAAAGTTATCTGCAGAGTGCTAGTATGTCATGGAAAAGGATCCTACCCTAGCTTCCTATGTGCAAGGGATGAGTCCATCTGCAATCTGATGTGGTATAGCCCAAGCACAGCTTTCAGTCTTTGGTTGTGAGGAAGTCTGCAACTTCAGTGCAAAACTAAGAATGTATGGAGGCAATTAGAGAATAACAGGATTGGAAGAGATCTTGAAGATCTAGTCCAACCTTCTGCACAATGGACTAGCTTGGAAAAAAGGAGGCTAAGGGGAGACATGAGAGAGGTGAACAGAATCATGCCTGATGTGGGGAATGTGGATGGGATGGGGAGTCATTTTTCTCCCTCTCCCATCATACTAGAACCCAAAGGGGTCAATCCCATGAAGCTGATTGGTGGGAGATTCAGGACAGATAAAAGGAAGAACTTCACACAGCACAGGGTTAAACTATGGAATTCACTGCCACAAGATATGGTGATGGCCACCAATTTGGATGGCTTGAAAAGGAGGTTGGATAAATTCCTGGAGGAGAAGGCTATCAACAGTGACTAGTCCTGATGGCTGTGTGCTAGCTCCAGTAGCAGAGGCAGTAAGCCTATACACACCAGTTGCTGAGGAACATGGGTGGGAGGGTGCTGTTGCACCGTGTCCTGCTCGTGGCTTCTTCGTCAACAGCTGTTTGGCCACTGTGTAAACAGAACGCTGGCCTGGGTGGACCCTTGGGCTGATCCAGCATCAGGGCTCTTCTTGTGTTCTTAATGCAGGGTCTGCAATTCAGGGTGCAGCTACAGCATCTCTGGCAGATGGCCATCCAGCCTCTGCTTAAATACCCCCAAGCAAAGGAGGGCCCACCACCTCTCCAGGCAGCCTGTGTCAAACAGCTCTCACCATTAAGAAGTTTCTTCTAATGCTTAGCCAAAATCTGCTTCCCTAGCTCAAGCCCGCCCTTTGGAGCAACAGAGATCGTCTTGCTATTGGTATATAAAACCCTAAATGACTTGAGACTCGAGTTGTTGAGGGAGCGCCTGTCCTATTATCCACCAGCACATGCCTTAAGATTGATGGCGAGTTGGGGCAGATGCCTTGCTTGTTGTCCCACCAATAGCAGAGGCTAGGAAAAGACATTTTTCAATTGTCCGGGTATTTGGAATCAAGCTGTTTCAGTGCGATCCTAGTGAGAGTTGTCATTACTGTTTTATTATGTTTTAATATACGGTGATTTTAAGGATGTTTATATTTTGACGTTGTAGTAGTTTGGGCATTTTGTGGTGTTAGTCTCCCAGTTTTCCAGAAGTGCAAGGAGAGTGGGATACAAAAGTATTGAGTGAATAAAATAAATCTGCTCCATCTTTTGCTTGATGGCCCTTCAGATATTTGAAGATCTCTATCACATCTCCCTTTAATTTTGACTTCTCCAGCCAGCTCTTTTAACCGTTCCTCATAGGACTTGCTTTCCAGGCCTGTCGCCCTCCTTTGAACATGCTCCACTTGGTCAGTGTCTGAGAAGTCAGGCCATTTCTGTTTTGCCTTTCTGAAGGCTCAATCCTGTGAATGATAGCAGAAATGGACCCCATGCCCCCCCCTTCAAGCAAGAAGGCTTTTGCTGCAGGCTTTCCCTTTTTGTGAGGTTAGAAGAGCCTCTTCTCCATACAGTCCCAGTGAGGCAGCTGCCGTTGACACTGCTCAGAGCTCCTTTGCAAACAACCAGCCCTGCTGGTGTTGTGAGTGGGACCATGCAGAGCAGCATCTTCCAAGCTGTTGCTGTCATAAGAACATCAGAAGAGCCCTGATGCTGGATCAGACCAACGGTCCATCTAGTCCAGCACTCTGTTCCCACAGTGGCCAACCTGCTGTCAACCAGGGGACCCACAAGCAGGACACGTTGCAACAGCACCCTCCCGCCCATGTTCCCCAGCAACTGGTGTTTACAGGCTTACTGCCTCTGATACGGGAGGTAGCCATGTGTTACCTCCAGGCCCTGTGGTATGGTCTTGCACTCAGACAGCTAGAAAGAATTTTTAATCCAGAATTTCTGACACTATGACAGTGAGCTAAAAGTTTGAAGCGGGTGGTAGTTCGAAATCAGTTTGCTTCCTTCTGAAGACACATGTTTTGTATTCCTTGTTTAGAAAAACAACCCATGTATTATTATTATTATTATTATTATTATTATTTACATTTCCATGTTACTCCACAATTGAAGCTTTCTAATGTTGAATTTACCTTTAAGTGTCTATAATGGTTGCAGTGATTTAGAGTTGGTTTTTCAGTGATTTAGAGGTTTTTTTAAGGAGTTGGGAGATGTTACCAGTGAGAAGGGTTCACAGTAAAGGAATTCCAAGGTAACTTAACCAGGAAAGAGATCTTGTGGTTATGATCAAATGCTCTGTGAAAACCTCGATCCAGCATGCAGCAGCTATGAAGACAAATTCCTTGCTAGGGATCATTAGAAAAGGAATAGGACATATCTCAATGCCTTTGCACACATCTGAGGCATGGGCATGCTTGGAATACTGTATACAATTCTGTCTGCTGCAACTGAAAAGGGATATTTTCGAGCTGGGAAAAGTGAAAAAAGGCAGCCCAAATGATCGGGAACTTCTGTACAAGGAAAGGTTACAACTTGGATGGCTTTAAAGGGGGATTAAATAAATTCATGGAGAAGAAGGCGATTGATGGCTACTAGTCCTGATGGCCATATGCTACCCCTAGTATCAGAGGCAGTAAGCCTATGTACACCAGTTGCTGTTGAACATGAGCAGGAGGGTTCTGTTGCACTGGGTTTCCTGTGTCCAGCTGTTTGGCCACTGTGGGGACAGAATGCTGATCTGCCCCAGCTCTTACGTTTTTAATATTTCACTCTGCTGTTAGTGCAGGCACATATAGCCTTGAAGTTGGGCCTCTTTCTAGAGGCACCTTTCTAGATGGACAGAAAGACATGTGTGACTTGTGCCTCTCCCCCTGATACACCTCTATTCCCTTTTGCTATGAGAAATCTGATGTTCTATTCACCCATTCCTTTCAAGCATTTTAGCATCTTGGTGCTGCACACATCTACACTCATGATGAAGATCTGCTTCTCCTTCAGTTGTATCTGTAACTCGGAATGAAACACTTGCAGAACAGGGGTTTCCTTGTGAACAGAAATTGTGGGCAAACTTATTTTGGGAAGGAACGATGGCTCAGTGGCAGATTGTGCCAGTGTCTGGACTACTGCAATGCGTTATACGTGGGGCTGCCTTTGAAAATGGTCCGGAAACTTCAACTGGTACAAAATAGGGCAGCCAGACTGTTAACAGGGACTGGCCAACGAGACCACATTACGCCAGACCTTCTCCATCTTCACTGGCTGCCAGTCCAGGTCCGGGCCTAATTCAAAGTGTTGGTATTAACATTCAAAGCCCTAAATGGCTTGGGGCCAGGTTATCTGAAGGAACGCCTCCTCCCATATGTACCTGCCCGGACCCTAAGATCATCCTCAAGGGTCCTTCTCCGTGAGCCCCTGCCAGTGAGACAGGTGGCTACAAGGAGGAGGGCCTTCTCTGGTGTGGCACCCCGGCTGTGGAATGGGCTCCCTAGAGAGGTTTGCCTGGCACCTCCATTATACTTATTTCGATGCCAGGTGGAGCCCTTTTTATTTTCTCTGTATTTTAACAGTTCATCAGATTAATTTTTAACTTTGCTGTTTTAAATTTGTATTTAAATTTGTATTAATTTCTGCATGGCTGCTCGGTTTTATCCTGGTTGTGCTCTTATATTGTATTTTATACTATGTTTTTATACTGTTGTTGTTTTTATATTTTGAATGGTTGTCATGGTTTTAGTTTTTGTAAACTGCCCAGAGAGCTTCAGCGATTGGGCGGCATAGAAATGCAACAAACAAACAAATAAATAGGCATCATTGGGCTATGGAGGTGAGAAGGTAGACTCACTGAGGGGCCTCAAAAACCTGCAGGCAGCACTGATGATAGGCCTCATATATGGCATGGCATAATGTCCCAGGTCCAACTTCTGGCTTCTAGGTAAAGGATATCATGTAGCAGGTGTGGCGTAGAAGAACTTTCTCTGTTTGTGGCCCAGGAGCTCTGTTTGAGGTCCAGTGTTGACAACGCTGGGCTAAATAGGCAAATACTCTGACCTAATATATGGTAATGTCTTAGGTTCCCTAACTGGGAATTCTGGGGTGCTGGTGGTGGTTTCGGGAATGTTATCTTGCAAGAAAACTCAAGGGCAATTTGGGAATTCAGCCCCTTGAACCTTTTCCCAGATGCGACTGAAGAACAGAGGATAAACCAGTGTTCTGTGCTCTTTAAGGCAGCTTGTGGAGTTATCTTAATTGGTAGGCCTGGCATTTTTGTGATGGTCTTTGGACCTCCATGACCTTAGTTGCACATCTGCTTTAACTGCCCAGATCGCACAAAGAGATGGTTGAAATGTGCTAATGAGTAGTTAAGGCCATGAGTCGGAGGACTGTTTCTTTCAGTCCCTGTGCCTGGCTAGTGCAGGCCTAAGACAGTAGGACATTTCTTCCTAGGTTGGGCATTAGGTGATCTGGTTGGTTTGCCTTTAGACTTGGAGGCTGTGTGTGTGTGTGAATGGGTTGGCATTAGGTGATTCAGTAGGGAAAATCTCTAACATTTTGGAATGGCTAGAGTTGTTTCCATTGTGGTGCGATGCTTAATACTGCTTTGGGTGCTGCTGCTCCACTTGCTCCACTAGTGTCTAAATCCAAGGCCTTTTTACTGTGCCATTTTGCATGTGTTCCGTGCGAGAGAAAAGCGGGCTAGTTCTGAAAGCTATGGGAGCAAAGTTGTATCACGTTTCAGGTGCTTTTACACAGCATTTTAGACTGATTCTTATGTTACTGTAAAGATCTGGTCTGACAACAAAGAACTGTTTCTAGTTGCTCCCCTCTGAAACAATACACACAGACCGCCAGCAGCCCCGTAACTCTTTGCCTGCCTCCGTCATTCCCCACACTGCATCAAAGAGCCATCCAACTGTGGAGAAACCAAGGGAGTGCTGGGAGAGAGAGGTAGCTGCGCCCACCTGCCCCATGCAGATCACGCCCTTCCTCCACTTTTTTGCTTCTCCTTGGAAGTGGGGTTACTGCCGTCAGACATCTTCTAAAAATAGTTGCGTTCCCTAGCTGAAGGATCTCAAACAGAGTGGAGGCGGATTTCTTTTGAGATACTGGTGAGCCGCTGCCAGTCCGCACAGACAGGACTGGGCTAGATGGACCAATGGGCTAACTTGGTATGAGAGAAGTCCTTGTAAGGCTTCCTAAGCTGGCCAACCCACCAGCACACTACTTCAGTATCTCTCCTGGCTTCCTTAGGCATTTTGGAGACCCTTGAAGGGGCTGGTTGTAGCCTATGCGGCCCTGAATCACCTGCCCCCAACCTAGTTCCTCTGGCTGTGTCAGACTGCAACTCCCATAATTCCCAGCCAGCATGGCGATTGGCCATGCTGGCTGGGAATTCCGGGAGTTGCAGTCCGTCCGACACATGTGGAGGGTCCTGGGTTGCGAAAGGCACTCCTAAATGTTCAGGTCCTACATTTCCTGACTACTGTCAAGCTGGTCTCCTGAGAGAATGGATTTCTTCATTGTGTCCTTTCGAGATAGAACGGCTAAGACCTGCCCGGGGTGTGTGCATGGTGAGTGCTGTCCAGTTTGAGACTCCAATCTTCCACACCTACTGCAGGATTCTTCTGTGTAGGAAAGAATAGGCGAGAGCTCCTTCTTACATGCAGACTCATTTTTAAAGCCTCCAGTGACTCCCAAATTGGTTTTCTGTTGCATATTTTGATAGCTAAAGCTTGCTCCAGTTGAGCTCTTTGGCCTGAGCAGTTGCAGGATAGAGATATCAGAATAACAAAGAGCTTGTTAAATCTCATTGTTGGCTCTGACTTGCTGGGGTAGAGGAGGATTTAAAATGTAAGTAGGAGTGCAGGGTGTGGAGTCTTGTCAACCTGAATGAATAAATTTGGACACCACCACCCCATCCCCATCCCGAGGGCTAAGTGCAAATTATTTCAATATGGACAGCTTTGGTGGCAGACAGCAATGGGAAGTCATCTGCTTTTTTTCTGATTATGTGTGACTGAAAAACCAAACTGGGCAAATTGAGATGAGACTCTGAGTCAGCCATCCAAGGAGCCGTCAGCTCTCCGAAAATGATTTGTGCTTCCTACTAGATAAGAGGTCATGGCCATGAGAATACCGAGGCATGAGCTTCCCCACCCATGCTGAGGCTGCCTAGAGACACTTCTGCCCAACGTCTTCACTTCTACTTTGTTCAAGCATAACTCCCTGAGGTGCTGTCACTGAACCTAACCTAAACCTAATCCTAAAGCAGGATTAATTGTGACTTCTGTTCTGCCTATCTGCCAAATTGGCCCTATTGGTCTGTGGCTCAGGACTTTGTGCATTGACTGATGTCTCCTGATCTCTCTAGCTGCCTTTCCTCATCGGCTGAACCTTTTTTACCTGGCCAACGACGTCATACAGAACTGCAAAAGGAAAAACGCTATTGTGTTCCGTGACACGTTTGCTGAAGTGCTTCCTGAAGCTGCAGCTTTGGTGAAGTAAGTTACTGATTTACCACATTTGTCATACAGCATTGATGTGTCTTTCATTTATTTGTTTGTCTTTGCCTCCCTACCAATCCAGGTAGATGTGTACAGGCGGGTTGAATGTATTCTTTTGTCTGCTTGTGAATGAGCCGTAAAACCTTACCTGGTATCCTCTGGTTGTTTTGGACTGCAACCCCCATCGTCTCTAACCAGCATTGGCCTTGCTGGCTGGGGGATTATGGGGTCTGTGATCCAAAACATCTGGAGGGCACCAGGTTGGGGAAGGCTGCTCTTGGTACTGTGAGGCCACTCTTTGCAGTGTGGAGTGCTGTGCAACTAGGTGAGGATCATAGGTCAAAAGCCTCCTGAATTACTCTGTTGCTTTCTCCTTTATTTTTAAACCTAACTTTGGGATGAGCTATGAGGCTCTTAACCTCAGTGCAAGCCATTGTGATAAGCTAGCCAAGTGTAAAGGTGCTGTAGCCCTTGCATTAGCTGCTGAACTTTATCAAACTCTTCCAGTGTGGTGCATCCTCCTTCTGGGATGCTGCATGGTGTCTGTCCTAGGTGGGTCACCAAGGGGATGTATAGAGGGTCCTACTCTTGGAGTTATGGCCCTTTTGATCTTCCTGGTTCCATGACGGAGATCAAGGTAGATCTTCACTGGAGATTGGTCCTTGGAGGAAAGCTTTGTGTTTCGAAATAACCTGTTCCTTTTCTTTGTTTGTGACTTAAGCTTTGGCTTGCATTGGATGGGCCTCATGAGGCTTAAATGCAGGCCTCAGTCCAATTAGGATTCCTCAAAAGATTCACAGCTGGCTTCCTCTCACTTGCTTTTGGTTGTTTGTGAAATGTAATCCAAGCTCTCCCCTTCTGTTATCCTGAAAGAAACCTTAATGGTCACGTTTTATGTTTGAATGAATTTGACAAGAACAAGGGAAGCCTCCATTTTGAGCCCATAAATCTGGATGGTAGAATTCTTGCTGTAAAGCAGCTTTCCCTCCCTAGCTCTCTCCAGATGTTTGGACCAACTCCCATCAGCCCCAGCCAGAATAGCCAGTGGTCAGGAATGCTGGAAGTTGTAGTCCAAAAATCTGGAGGGCACCAGTTTGGGGAAGGCTGTTGTGAACTGTTCCTGGAAAGATCTTAGGGATGTTTTTGGCTTTTCTCAGGAAAGTATCTCATGTTTCAAGTGTAGCTTGACTGAGTAGATTTAACCACTGTTGACAAGAGCCACTATTTCTCATGGTGGAGTTTAAATTTTCTATGGACACTTAAAGCCCGCAATGCTTTTGTTCTTTCTTTGCTTTCAGAATGTCATCTATGTTAATGAAGAGCTATATCTTCCTTCTGTTTCTAGGTGTTGTGTGCACATGTCATAGTATGCATACTCTTAGAAGAGGCATTCCTTCCTATGCAAGCGATAAGGAGGAATGCCTCTTAAGGATGATGACTGCCATTCATAATTGTATTCTTGTATTCTAAAATATTTTGTTTTCTGCCTGATTAGCAAAGGCACTTTTTGTAATCAATTTTTAAAAAATTATTTAACCAATTAAACTTTGCAGCCTATTTATACCCAAACACTAAAGATCCTGCAGCAAACCTAAAGCTCTATGCACCCCAGCTTTGCGTCTCCCAGCGTGGGGCAGCTCACAGGCAAAGCTGGAGAGGCATGTATTCTTGTATTCTAAAATATTTTGTTTTCTGCCTGATTAGCAAAGGCACTTTTTGTAATCAATTTTTAAAAAATTATTTAACCAATTAAACTTTGCAGCCTATTTATACCCAAACACTAAAGATCCTGCAGCAAACCTAAAGCTCTATGCACCCCAGCTTTGCGTCTCCCAGCGTGGGGCAGCTCACAGGCAAAGCTGGAGAGGCATGTGTTTGAAGAGCTCTACCTATAAACAGAGGGCTATTGTACCTAGTTTGTAAAGATACCTTTTTCAACACTGCCTTATTCTAGTGATCACCACGGTATCCTGTGGCAAGGAATTCCATAGGCCAATGATGTTGTGCAATACTCATGCCTCATCCATCCTGAACTGTTGCCAGTGAATTTCCTCATAAATGTTTGATTCTTAGTATTTTGAGAGAGACAGAGTGCATAATTTCACTCTCATCAACCTTTCCTTGATCTTTATAACTTCTACCCACTTAGGCAGCTTTCCCCAACTTGGTGTGCTCTCCAGATGTTTTGGACTACAGTGCCCATCATCCTTGGTCTCCCCACCTCAGTCATAATTTTTAAAAATACACTCTAAAACCTGGCCCTGCTAAGACATGTTCTGTGGGGGGAAATGCTCCAGTCTTCACATGAGTTTAGTTGTCCTTTCCCAAGCTTCCTTAGCCTGCTGCCCTCCAGATGTTTTGGACTACAACTCCCAGGGTTCCTGGTCGTGGGCCTTGCTGGCTGGGGCTGATGGGAGTTGAAATTCAAAACACCTGGAGGGCACCAGGCTGGGGAAAGCTGTCCTTTGCAGTTCATTTTTCATGGCAGCTAGATCTCTTTTAGATCTCATTTAGCTATTCTAGTAGTTGTGTGCTGTTTAGCATTATCTTATTTTGGTGTCTTAATAGTTCTCCAGAGTAGAGAATTGGGGGGCATGGCATACGCTTCCAACACTCTTATGACACCTGTGGAATCTGTACACAGGGTAACCAAAGCCTGCTTGCCATGTCAGGGTTTAAGAAACAAGAACAGGAGAAAATACAGAGTTGTATTGAAGCCCGCTCCCCACCACTTTCCTGCACCCCACTGCTCTTTTCCTCCATTGCAAACCCTATTTCTCCTCAGTCAGTATAAGCGTGATGCTGGTCAGTTGCAACACTTACAGTTAGTTTTGTTTTTGTCATTTTTCTTTTTTGCCACTTTGAAGTTTAGGGAAAGCAGTTTGGAAATACACAAAGAAGAGCCAATGTCTGGCACTTCTTGGTAGGCTCATAATTTTTTTTCCTGGGCTTTGTGTCATGGAAAGGACTCAGCTGTTCATATTTTAGTCATTTGCCAGACTCTGTGCCGGTTGCTAACCCCGTCTCCGGCAGATTATCAAAATGTTTGTGCCAGGTGACCTGGGTGACATTCGTGTTGCTTTCAGTCTTGAAAGAGATGGTAAGGTGGGATGCATCTTTTAAAAATAAAATTAGCCGCCCCTTGAGTTCTGGCATCTTGTATGTGCATAGAGGGCGATTTTATGCAACGGCAACAAAATCTGCGTTTCTGTATGTCATTTGCAGAGATCCATCTGTCTCCAAATCTATAGAAAGGATTTTTAAGATCTGGGAAGACCGAAATGTGTATCCAGAGGAAACCATTGCATTACTAAAAGAAGCTTTAAGTAAGTTTTCTTATTCTTTTCATATCTATGCACTTATGGTGAAAACATGTGTGTGTGTGTGTGTGTGTGAGAGAGAGAGAGAGAGAGACCTTAATCTCAGGCCTAAATTTTATCCTTTAATATTAAATCAGCCCTCCCCAATTGGTGCCATCCAGATGTGTTGGACTACAAGCCCTAGCATTCTCATCTGTACAGGAAATCATGGGGGTGGTAGTGCAATACATTTGGAAAGCTGCTTTGTATCCATTAGTGCTTTCCTCTCTACAGTTGCTTCTGCACAGTAGTCAGCAAGGGAAACATGAATGAACTTGGGCTGTCATTTCTTAGGGAAGAGAATTCCAAACTCTCTGCAATAGTTTGCTACAGTTGTGCCACGGCTTTAAGGCCTGGCCTGTTTGAAGGGACCCATCTCTCATGGATACTTAAGAGTGAGGGATTGAATTCCATCATTTCCACAGTTCCTCCCTCCATCTTTTTTCCAGTTTGTGCCCAAAGCTGCTGCATTGAAGAAGGAAAACAAAGAGGTGGGGCAAAACTTTTTTCTCTATAACTTTCCTACCATACACCATATGTTTTAACACAGGCAGTTGCTCACACAGGATTAAACTTGAACACTGTTTCTGCAGTTGATGGTAGCTAAAATGGTGCAAGCCCACTGTCTCAAGTTGAGCATAAGTTCGAGCTATAAAGTGTCACAGAGGTCAGTGCTGCAGTTAAATGCTCTTTTGTGAAGAGGACAATGTATATTCTGATATTGCATTTTGGAAAACACCTTTAAATGTGGCTTTGATGACTAACATGGGTGATAGCAATTGCAGAAGGAATTTGCACAGCCTTTTAGCTCTCAAGTTCCAGTTCAGCATTTCCAAATTTAAGTTTTCAAAAGCTGAAAGTCCATCCATTTCAAATGTGCCAAATTGTACAACTGTAGAACTGTAAGGAATCCTCTTTCGTCGAAACTTCAGGACATTGGTCCATAGAATGGATTCCTTGTGCGCAGAAGTCTCACAAGCTATCGTACTGGGATAAATCCTGCCTCCCAAATTTGATTCCCCCCCCATTTATTTGGTGTGTTGGTGTGTTACCCTGTTCTGTTCCATATGTAATGCCAGCTCTGGATTAGTGCTTCAGTCCACAAATTTCCCTTGCAACAGCAGGGAAGGGTGTGACAATCTCTGCAGATTCACCTCATTCATACTGGGTTAAGTGGGCCAAGGAAGTAGCATAAGTTGTGGTGAGGGGACAGTGTCTGTTCAAAAGGTGTGTGAGACTTCCATGTTTACTTTATATGTGCTTAGTTAGAAGGGAGCCTCAAGTGGGCAATTTAAGACACTCAATTAACATGGGCATAAAGCGTCCTGTCTGCTCTCTTAAACCAGATGAAAGTAACTTAAACTACTGCCTGCAAACTCAATTGATGTTTAACTCTGTTCCTTGAGATTGCCAGCTTCATCCTTGCCATGTAAAGCCTGAACAGAATCCTTGACAGCAGAGGGTTGCCACAGACATTTCTGAATTGTAAGCTCAGTTTTGGTTTAGGTCTCCTGCTGCTTGCTTGCCAGAAATTGGTGCACCTTCAAGCCGGTTTCTTTTGGCCTCCCTTACCATGGCTAAAGGGAGAGAGAGGGAACCCCGTAATATCTGACTGCAAAACCAAACCACCCCTAAAAAATGTTTTCCAGGTTCCACTTTCAAAACACAGAAGCAGCAGAAAGAAACTCAAAGCAAACAACCAACTAAGTCATGGAAGAAATCTCAAAGTAAGGAAATCACACATCTCTGAACTTGCTATGTTTAAAACTCTTTTGAGGAATGTAAGGGGCGCATAAGACACCCACACCCAAAACCCCATCGCCTAAGAACCTAGGAACTCGCAGGGCCTCGTCTTCAGGCTTGCTATGTCCATCTCTAACCGTGCGAAAGGGAGCCGCTGCTTGGATGCATGCAGCGTGCCTAAGAACGTCTTAAGTGAGCAGAAAGCGTGCAGAAACAAGAGGTGGTGTCAGTGGAAGGCGGCTTTGGGGAGCTGGCGTTAGGATATTGAGAGACGTAGAGTCGGCAGGCATGACCACTGGGTGCACGGGCGCTGCTTAAGCCTGGCATATAAGACTTGAAGCCGAGGACATCCATCCGTCAGCAGCAGATTAGGCTGACTAAACAACCAGCACACTCTTAAGTTCAGCACAGGGAGAGCGAGAAAGAGAGAGAGAGAGAGAACACAGATAACGCGCAGTCTTTGGCATTCTCGTGAAAACAGCTTATCTGACCGCCTTTGCCGTGTGTGAGTCACCAGCACAGCAGTGCTTCTTACAGTCAAGTCATGAATGGCTAAGAGAAGATGTCGATGGAACGTCAGACAGGAAAGGCTTCTGTCGCTCCAGTTTGGGTGGCGCTGGGGAGCGGGGCTTCGATCCACGGCGGAAGCCGAAAGCCCAGGTCCCTAGCAGAACACTGATCAGGAGAAGTGACTCGATGAATGCTGTAAATCCGCCTTCCCCCACCTGGAATCCTCCAGATGTATTGGACTACAGTTCCCGTCAGTCCCTGCCAGCAGGGCTGGGGGGAGGGGGGTTGGGAGATGTGATCTCCCAACCCCCTCCATGGTCATTTAGTCCTAATTCCCAAACACAAGTTAACAGCTGGTGAGAAATTAACTGCAAGTTGTTAGAGGCTCCCATGAAATGTAAGCCAGCAGAGATCTGCCTGCTGCTTCTCTGCGTGATGCAGCACTTGGCCTCCTACTAGTCCACCTGGGAGTGGGTAATTCTGCCCTGTTTCTGCCTCGCCTTGTCATTCCTAAGGCAGAGCTGCAGCAGAATGCCCTGCCCTTGGAGGAGTGTGCCTGTTGCACTTCCTCACGAGTCATCGCTCTGTGCTAGTATATTTCCCAATAGAAGAGCAGTTCATGCGGAGACAAAATGGGGGCATGGAATCCCTACTCCAAGAGGTAAAATGTCAGGAGGGTATACGAGCACAAGGTAGTACCTCAGTTCTGAGACGTTCGTTGGGGGAAGTCAGTTACGGAGGGTTGAGCAATGCAGCCTTGGCGGAGAGCAGCTGGCCTGGGCGCGTCAGCCTTTCTGCATGTGTGAAACATCTCATTCAGATTGAGGGGAGGGGAAAATAGCTACCTGTGGGAGGATTGCAGTAAAATTGGGCTGTGTGTTTGCACACTTCACATTGTGAGCCTGCTGGCCAGGTAATCGTAGCCAGGCCTGTGCTTTGTGCATCTTCCATGCCCGAATGGGTGTCGTGTCACACCTCTGCACGTGGACATGGGGAGAAGGGGGTGGCAGGATGTTCTCTTCCGAAGTCTCGCAGCTGTTGGGGGGTTTGTGCTCTCCTCAGTGGGCCCCCTTCTAAACTTGTTTGTTCTTCGTTCCTGCAGCCTCCACGAATCCGAAAGCAGCTCTGAAGTCCAAGATCGTCGCAGAATTCCGAGTAAGTCCAGCCTCAGGGTTGTCTGTGCACTTCCGCTTCCCATGGCTTAAACCTGACACATGGTTGGGTTGTGAGGCACATGTAGCCTTGGAATCATTTCTTCCTTTTACAGAGCCAAGCCTGCTCTATTTCCCAGCAAACTCACCATCCTGTAAGACAAATGGAAAGTAACTTTAAACTTGCAGGCCCTGACCTTATAGACTCTTGAGAGGCGAATTTTCTAGCTGGGTGCCAGGTATTCTTTCCAGTATCCCATGTCATACTTGGACATGAAGCGTCTGCCTCTGGGCAGCGTGGGGGTGAATGTGGTGTAGCAGAAAGAGCCCCCCAGATATTTCTGAGCTGGGAACTTAACTCTTAAGCATCCCTGGCCTGCGTAGCTATGAAAGCTGAATTTGACAAGCCCTTGTTTTATCCAAGGGAGATTCTTGTTCATTGCTACAGCTAGAACAAGAGAGTCATAGAAGCATAGAATAGTAGAGTTGGAAGGGGCCTATAAGGCCATCGAGTCCAACCCCCTGCTCAATGCAGGAATCTACCTTAAAGCATACCTGACAGGTGGTTGTCCAGTTGCCTCTTGAATGCCTCTAATGTGAGAGAGCCCACCACCTCCTAAGGAATTGGTTCCATTGTCATATTGCTCTAACAGTCAGGAAGTTTTCCTTGTTGTCCAGCTGGAATCTGGCTTCCTGTAACTTGAGCCCATTATTCTGTGTCCTGCACTCTGGGTTGATCGAGAAGAGATCCAGGCCCTCCTCTGTGTGACAACTTTTCAAGTATTTGAAGAGTGCTATCATGTCTCCCCTCAATCTTCTCTTCTCCAGGCTAAACATGCCTATTTCTTTCAATCTCTCCTCATCATCGCCATAGCTTCCATATGAGGTGCTTGGACTGGGTTTTGTTACATTTAGCGGTGGAATAATCCTGCAAAAATATACTGTCCAGCATTGACTTTAGATTAGGAAGATTCATTAACCCTCTTCCCACTGTGTGCTCAGATGCAATGTAAGTGTGGAAATATATATAACCCCCCTCCCAAAAGATGAAAACAAAATAAAGAGAAGGCCAGAGGGGAAGGATAAGACATTTGTGCCCAAACTAGACCGTCACAAAAGGCTATTTGTTGTGGGACATACAATATCCAACAACAAATAGCCTTTGAAACCTCTCTCTCTCTTCCCACATTAGCCAATTGAAATACAACTCTGCTCAAAACGGTAGGGCAGCCTTATCCCAACCTGACGTCCTCTGGATGTGGTTGGCAACAGCTCCCATTGCCCCCGTTAGGTTGGGGTAAGGTTGCTGATGGGCACAATTATATCTGCTGGAGTCTAGTTAAGAGTTTGATGGGTGATGGGAGGGAGAAACAGAATGCACCGAACCCTTAGCTTATTTCATTGCCTTTTTTTGCAAATCCAGCTGGATTTATTGCACTTGCCTCTTAAAAACCCTCAAGGAGCACTCACAGTTCCCAATTTTGGTAGCAGCATTGTGGGTGTTAGCTTACACACACACACAGCTGCTTTAGTATGATGTTGCTATAGTGGGTGAGCTGGCTGTTGAGGAAGGGAAGCTACCATAGAAAAAGATGCAAAGTTGGCCAACGTCTACGCCCCAGTTTCTCTTGGCCGTCTCTTCCAAGGCAAGTGAGCTTTGGGAACGTTTTGTGCCCCACCCCTCTCTTCTCCTGCCCACAAGAAACTTGGTTTTGAAAATTCGTTACTTCCACACCGTGGCATGTGCTGAGCGAACGGCGTGCTCAACGGGCCTGTTTCTCTCTCTCCCAGCCACAGTCCCTCGTCGACGAACTCCTGTTCCACAAGCGTTCCGAGGACCAGATAGAACTGAAGGAGAAGCAGCTCTCCACCATGAGGGTGGACGTGTGCAGTACCGAGACGCTGAAATGCTTAAAAGGTACGGGCAGACAGAGCGGCCTGGCAGATTTCCCGTCGCAAAAGGGAATAGGGTGACATCAGGAGGGAGAGGCAAAGTTCACGCATGTCTTTCTGTCCAACTGAACTCTTTGAAGAGGCTTTGTCGAAAGATAGTTTAAAGGACAACAGGATTTTTCAAGGGTGTATGTGCCTGCACAAACAAAGGCGCAAAAATTTAAGAATATAAGTCGTGCTGGATCAGACCATGGGTCCGTCTAGTCAGGCATTCTGTTGCCACAGTGGCCAACTAGATGACCCAATGGGAAGCCCACAAGCAGGACATGAGCATAGTGGCACCTTCCTGCTCGTGTTCCCCAGCAACTGGTATTGAGAGGCATACTGCCTCGATAATGGAGGTAATATACAACCCTCAGCTTTACTCTATTAATTTGTCTAATCCCCTTGTAAAGCTGTCCAAGTTGGTAGGCATTGCTACGTCTTCTGGTAACAAATTCCATAGTTTAACTCTGCTGCGTTAAGAAGAGATTCCTTTTACCTGTCCTGAATCTCCCAGAACTCACTTTGGGCGCTAGTATTACGAGAGAACATAAGAGCCCTGCTGGATCAGACCAAGGGTCCATCTAGTCCAGCACTCTGCTCACATAATGGCCAACCAGCTGTCAACCCCACAAGCAGGACACAAGTGCAATAGCAGCCTCCTGCCCATGTTCCCCAGCAACTGGTGTACATAGGCTTACGGCCTATATACACCAGGAGAGTCCTGCCATTATTTATTTCATTTCATTTCTATACCACCCAATTGCTGAAGCTCTCTGGGTAGTTCACAAAACTTAAAATCACAAGGTGCAGCATAAAATATAAAATGTAGAAGCTTGAAGCCGCAATCTAAAAATACAGCCAGAATAAAACTCAGCAGCAGTGCAGAGATTTAAAATTCAGATTTGAAAAGCAGAGCTAGACTAGGATGCTTAAATACTGGGGAAATAAAAAGGTCTTTATCTTGCGCCGAAAAGAGTACAATGTAGATGTCAGGCAAGCCACTCCAGGGAGCTCATTCCGTGCTGGGGTACCACAGCAGAAAAGGCCCTCCTCCTGGTAACCGCCCTGTTGTGGGCTCTTCCACCAAATTTTTAAAAGAATAACCCATTAGGGATTAGCATTGCTGGCTCCTTCAGTAGCCGTGGCAAAGGACTGCAGACTTGTAGAGATGTTTGGATTTTTAAGCGGACAAATAACTTCAATTGGCCAGCCCTCTCCTCTCCCCCTCCTTTCCAGAGAACTTTTCAGATGCACACCTTTGTGGGGAGTTACGTCTCTTTTGCCTCCTCCCCCCCCCCCCCTTTAAATATTCCCTTTCCCTTTCAGACAAAACAGGAGGGAAGAAGTTCTCCAAGGAGTTTGAGGAAGCAAGCGCCAAGCTCGAAGAATTTGTCAACAGCTTGGACAAACAAGTGAAAAGCGGCCCATCCTTGACGGAAGTGCTGGAGAATGCCGGGATCTTCTACGAAGCACAGTATAAGGAAGTCAAGGTGGTGGCAAACGTAAGTACCGAGAGGCTCCCCTGCTTCGTCAAGCACGGATGTACAACCTTTTGGGCCCCGAGGGCTGCATCAGGGGGATGCACACGTGCGCAAACCTGCACACCCAAGGCTTTCTCTTGCTAGCGCTAGCAAGAAAACTCCTTCCTTATCTCCCATCTTTGAGGAGAGATGGGAGATAAGGATTCCCGTGCTAGCAAGGGAAACCCCAGGCAATGCTGCCACATTTTTGTCGGGGTGCCAAACATGTCCCCCTTTTTGCTCCCCTGGTGTAGTCCCTGGAGAAGGGTGGGTGCTCCCTTGTTCCTTCCAGATGGGTACAAGACTAGATCGAGGGATCAGGGCAAGGAAATGTGTGGGGTTTCCCCTCTTTCCACTCATAAACAGGTTTTGAAGACGTGTTTGTTGAGATACGGTCTCCCCCCGTGGTACTTGTTGGTGGTCTGTGCTTGCCACTGGCACAGTTTTTATTCTTTCACTGTGATATTTATTTAAAACATTTATTGGCTGCCTTTCAGGGCAGAGGCCCTCACAAGGTAGCTTACAACAATAAAATACACAAAATATTAAGAGCAATCAAAATATGATCACAATAAAATAGCAATTAAGACAATAAAACCAACAATAAAACCGGCAGGAACAACAATAGCAGCACCCATTGTGGGAAGGCCATGGTAAAATAGAATGCTTATAAGGCCTTCTTTAAAGCCTGCAAGGATGGTGCATGGCAGGCCTCCGATGGAAGTTTGTTCCAGAATTTGGGGCCACCGCAGAGAAGGCCCTCTCCTGCGTGGACTCTCCTTCCTTTGCTCCAGGCATTGCTCACTCTTCCCTGTTTCCCCTGGCTAGGCTTACAAAACATTTGCCAATAGAGTGAACAACCTCAAGAAGAAACTGGATCAGCTGAAGGCAACACTTCCGGATCCCGAGGAGTCCCCTGTCCCCTCGCCAAGCATGGACGCTCCGTCCCCAACTGGTTCTGAGTCTCCCTTCCCCGGAATGGGGGATGAGGACAACTCCCCTTCACCACAGGCAGAGAGGGAAAAGTCTCCGGAGCCCGCAACGGACAATCGCGATGTGGAGGACATGGAACTGTCTGACGTGGAGGAGGACGCCCCAAAGATTATCGGTACGTTGCCTGGAGGGAGGCAGTCCTTGGAAGCTCAGTTGAGCAGTTTGAAAGTGACGACACTTGTCCTGGCCTGTCCCATGCCAGGTTGGGATGGGGAGGGAGGACCCTTCCTTGCCTGTAGAAAAGGGTCCCATCCGTCTCAATCTGTGAACTGCCCCTTCTGGTGAAGGCATGCACGAATGACTTGAATCTCCTAGGTAGGTGAGGGGTTTTGCTTCTGGAATTAGGTCACTGGTCGTCTGAAAGGACCATAATTGCCTTCCACTTCACACGATCGCAGCGGTGTTTGCATGCCATCTGTATTCATAAGAACATCAGAAGAGCCCTGATGCTGGATCAGACCCGAGGGTCCATCTAGTCCAGCACTCTGTTCACACAGTAGCCAAACAGCTGTCGACCAGGGACCCACAAGCAAGACATGGTGCAACAGCACTCTCCTGCCCATGTTCCCCAGCAACTGGTGTTTATTAGCTTACTGCTAACTGGAGGTAGCATATGGCCATCAGAGCTAGTAGCCATTGATAGCCTTCTCCTCCAGGAATTTATCAAACCCCCTTTTAAGGCCATCCAAATCTTGTGGTAGTGAATTCCATAATTTTCAGGTGACTTTCAGTTTAAGGGACACTGAATACAGGCTGCATTACCTTGCATCAATGCTGTAAGTGAAAAGGAAGAGCCGAAGATAGACACTCAGAATGATTGATTTTACTCATACTCACAAACTCAATGAAACTGTTGTTGTTGTTGTTATTATTATTATTATTATTATTAATTTATTTATATAGCACCATCAATTTACATGGTGCTGTACATAGTAAAAGAATAAAACAGCAACACCCTGCCACATAGGCTTACATTCTTATAAAATCACAATAAAACAATAAAGGAAGGGAATGCACCAAACAGGCACAGGAGACAATAAAACTAGCATTATAAAAGTAAAATCAAAATCAAATTCTAAAAGCTTTAGAAAAAAGAAAAGTTTTCAACTGAGCTTTGAAGACTGTAATTGAACATGTGGTCCGCAAATGCTCTGGAAGAGAATTCCAGACATAAGGGGGCAGCGAGAGAAAATGGATGAAGCCGAGCCAGAGAACTAGAGACCCTTGGGCGGGTATGAAACATAACATTTGATGAGCGAAGAGCACGAATGGGGCAATAGTGTGAAATAAGAGAAGAAAGATAGGATGGAGCTAGACTGTGACAAGCTTTGAAACGTTCTTTAAAACAATTTAAGGAAGTTAAAGTTGAACAAACACGAACCTCTCTATTCAGCAAAGCAAAATAAAAGAATATACTCACAAGTCTGGCAGATTTTTGGAGAACATAGACAAACATAGACAAACACCCCACCCCCCATGACAACACTCTTGTTGGCTGAATTCGGACAACACGATAGTCAATGGTGGGGTAATAATCAACTTTACAGTTGTTCATCTAGGGGGTACTCCCCACACAACATGGTAATAAATAATTAACTGTGGTGTGGATTAGGATCAGCGCTGAGTTGACTATGGCAGCATTCGGACGACACAATAGTCAATACAACTGACGATTGTTTCCCCACCCCAGTTGCTTATTGTGTTGTCCGAATTCAGCCACTGACCCTGCGAAGGAGCTCTTCTCCACAGAGGGACTTCCATTTCTCCCAGGCAACCAAGGAGTCACTGAGGCCTACATGCCCGGTTCAGAGCAACATCCTGGATGTCATGCCTGAGGGAAAGGAAAGACATCTTTGTCTCTTGTACACAGACTTAAATGCTGTTCTCAAAGACAAAGATTTCCCTCTTAAAACATATTAATTCATTCTGAAATGGCTAAATCCATTGGTCCATGTCGTCAATTTAAATCATCCTCTTCCCAGAATATACCATCCCCTCCTGACGTACTTGTTTATGACAGCGAAAAGTCAAATTCCCTATTCTTGTGGTTAACTGCCTGTTTTACTTTTCTGGTCTTATGGACACAGGGATTTTTCCAACCACAACCTCACCTGTTCTTAACACTGGACCCCTTCACCTATTTCCCTTAAAAGGAATACATACGGTTGATATAAGTCACAAGTTTATATGACTAATGTCTTTGGGCAATATTGTCGATGCAAGTCCTCATGAGTAATGTCCTTGAGCAATATCAAATCACATTTCCAAATCCTTTCCCATCAGGCCCTATCCAAATTGAAGCATCTAAACCCTGATACAGTGTTCTGTGTGTGTATGCCTACTTGCTCCGTTGCTGCCCCACCCCGGCATTCCCTAACCTCCCCCACCCCTGTGCCCCAGCATTATAATAATAATAACAACAACAAAAAGCAGATAATCTCTCTCCTATAGTACTAGGTTGGGGATGTAAACGAACTTGATCCTGAGGAGATAAATGCAAAGGGAGGACATACTCATCTGAGTGTGGGCAGCATAGAAGCAAGCTAGCTGTTCATGAATAAGAACAAATGCATAATCCTGGTTAACGCTTATAGTAGGGGTTTTTGTTTGTTTGTTTGGTTTTGGTATTTGGCCTTATTTCTGGTTGAATCCCTGATTTAAAACCCTGGTTTAGATGTCTGAGCAAAGCCTTGCCTTGCACTCCCCTGGAGGACATGTATCGTGAAGAATCTGGCAAGAACGGCTTATTATTGCCTTGTGAGCAGAAAGGCTAGAGTAGTGTGGAAATTGCCCCAACTGTGGCTTACTTGATGCAGATGTAAAACTTAACCAGGGTTAACAGAAAGCACAGCATCCCAGCCCACTTTGAACCCTGGTTAAAATATTTAGATGTGACACAAAGCAGTGACTTGCTTTCCTTAACCACAGTTGAGTTAAGGAAATGTTGGCATTACAGAAAACACACAAAACTGTGGTCATGTGGGTGTCCTGAACGGGTCTCTGAAATCAAAAGAGGCTGATCTTAATCCATCCTCTAAAGCAAAATGAGGACTGAACAGGTGTGGTTTGTTCTTGTGCTTGCGTTCCAAGACATTACAGCTGCACTGAGTAACTCTCGTTGCCTCCTCTGTCTTTTGAACTAGTGGAAGAGAGGAAGGAGAAACCGGCTGCTTTGACGCCAGCCCCCACAAAGATGGCCGAGAGTGTCCCCAAAATGTCTCCTCCTCCGACTGCAGCAGCAGCTGGTGCAGCAACCTCTGCGGGAGCAGTGGCGCTGGCTCCAAGCCCCATCACTCCTCCACCCCCTAAGCCAGCCAATCCAGCGCCCCTTCCCCAGTCGCCGGCCCTTGCATTGCCAAACCTTGCAAATGTGGATTTGGCCAAGATCAGCTCCATTCTCAGCAGCTTAACTTCGGTTATGAAGAACACAGGTGAGAGTGGCATGTTTTCTCTTTGCATCGTTTATTCCAGTTTTGCTGTTTGCTATAATTCTGGGCTTGCTAGATAGAATCATAGAAGAGTAGAGTTGGAAGGGGCCTGTCAGGCCATCGAGTCCAACTCCCTGCTCAATACAGGAATCCCCCTTAAAGCATCCCTGACAGGTGGCTGTCCAGCTGCCTCTTGAATGTCTCTAATGTGGGAGAGCCCACCACCTCCCTAGGTCATTGGTTCCATTGTCGTACTGCTCTAACCATCAGGAAGTTTTTCCTGATGTCCAGCCGGAATCTGGCTTCCTGCAACTTGAGCCCATTATTCCATGTCCTGTGCTCTGGAATGATCGAGAAGAGATCCTGACTTTGTGAGGCCCCAAGATTTCCACAAGACTGGAATTCTTCTTTAGCCACCCATCTCAGACCACAGATTCCCGCAGGTGTTCCCCACCTACTTCTTAAAGCATAGCTTTGTACCCTTGAGGGCTAGAAACTTGGGAGTTCTCAGGAATGAAAGCTAATGTTCTGAGAAAGCCGGATGCACCTAGTGCTACTACTTTGGGTTTTCTGCACTTCCATGGAAATGCAGCCCAGCCCCACCTAACAGTATCTGGCACCTGCTACCTCTCTGTGATTTTGTTTTCTTTTTTTAACATGGTGCATGAGCTTGGAACGTGTGGTTATCGCTATAGGCATGCTCCCTCTAGTTTGGCATCGCTTCGTTTTTCACGCATCGGAAGCATATATCGTAGCAAACTGAAGCACACTTGCTTTTGGTTTAAGAGAGAGAGAGACAAAGGGCCTGTTCAAACAACATTTCAGACTGTGTGGTTAGCGAAACTGTGGTTCTCTGGGGTTAGCACTAACCACAAATCGTGTTGTCGCGCACAACAATTTAAGCCATGGTTAGAGCTGCTAACCCTGCTGCAGATGGTCCGACTGTGGTTAGAGAGGGAGCAGGGTTTAGCAAAACACATTGCACAAGACATCTTAAACCCTGCTGCTTAACCAAGAGCCTTAACCGGCAGGTTGTAAGGTGTCTTCTGAACAGGCCCATTATCGTCTTTCTTGCCTTCTGACTGTGGCCAATATCCTGACAAATGTTGAGTCCATGTGTCCTTCCTCCCTTCCTTCGTCCTCTCTGATCCATTACCCCCATGTGTCCCTTTTCTGCTGGGTTATGCAGCCTTCAGCACATTTCTTACAACATTTTCTCCCCTCTCCCTCCCTCCCTCCTCCCCCTCAGGTGTCAGTCCTGCCTCGAGACCTTCTCCCGGTACCCCGACAAGCCCAACAAGTCTTACGAGTGGCTTGAAGACCTCGGCTACAGGTGCCCTGTCTGCACCTCCAAACCCTTTGGCCAATATCCTTTCCAAAGTGGAGATCACCCCGGAGAGTATCCTGTCAGTGCTCTCCAAGACCCAGTCCCAGTCTGCGCCGGGCTTGCAAGGTAAATAAACAGGTCACCACTGTACTGGGGGTGGCGCCAGTTGTCAGGTTAGACACTTGAGCCTGCTCCAAGTATCAGTAGAGAGCACACCTGCTGGAATTAACATGCTTGGATGGTACAGGTTGTTCCCCTGAAGAAGAGCCGGAAGCTTAAAACAGAGCAGAGTTTTGCTTTGTACCAAGCTGGAAAGGTGCCAGCTTGATCTCCCCCCCCCCCCCCCCCCAGTGTCTGGAAATTATCCTCCAGGGCTCCCCACAAGACAGAAGCCACGTTGATGCAAATAGATCCTGGGGCGATGAAGGTTGAGGTTTTGAGTATAGTCGCAGAACCATTGAAGGGTGGCAGAACAGTCTGAAAAAAACCCCCAGTGAGATAAAACGGTGCACGGATTTGCGTGAAGAGCACTGAAAGCTGCAAGTCGGTGCTTTTTGGAAATGGTTCCCTTGCCCCTTGCTCTCTGATTTAAGATGTTCCTCTTCCACTTCAGGTTTGTCCTCGTTTCTTCAGAGCGTTGCCGGGAACTCGGCCCAGCCCAGTGAGATGGCTTCCCAGAGTACCTCTCCCTCGCCTGCCAACACAACCGCGGCTCCTTCCGGGAAGGGAAGGAATGTTCCGTCTAACCCTCCATCCTTCATACCCCAGAGTTTTGGGTATTCTCCAAATTCCTCTTCCTCTGCTGAGGTTTCCTCCACGTCGGTCAACAAAGTCCCTGCTGGACATAGCACGGGGCTCCCCGGCACCAGTTTTAAGCCTCCGACCAATTCCTTGGGGTTCACCGGTGCCCAGGCCAACAGCCCTTCCCTGCGACCAGCAGAGAACCCGATGAATCAGTCTTCCGAGATCTCGGAGACCAAGCTGGAGGTGGAGCCCACATCTCCCAGTCTGGAAATGAAGATACACAACTTCTTAAAGGGGAACCCGGGGTTCAGCGGGTTAAACCTCAACATCCCGATTTTGAGCAACTTGGGATCCAGCATGCTGCCTGAAACCCATTCGGCGGTGTCGGATTTCAACCGCGGGCCCACTAGCACTTCTATGGACAGCATAGACGGGACCCCCGTCCGCGACGAACGGAGCGGGACACCCACGCAGGACGAGATGATGGATAAGCCCTCGTCCAGCAACCTCGACACCATGTCGCTGCTCTCGAAGATCATCAGCCCCGGTTCGTCTACTCCCAGTAGTACAAGGTCGCCTCTTCAGAGCCGGGACGACGGCTACTCCCAAGAACTGTCCAATTCGGTGTACCGCTCTTTCGGCCTCAGCCACGATTCCCCTGCAGGCATGTACAAGCAATCCTCCGATGGCATCGAGTTACCGTCCTCCTTAATGGATTCCCCTCAGGAGAAGTTCTATCCAGACACCTCCTTCCAGGAGGACGAAGATTACCGTGACTTCGATTACTCTGGCCCTCCGCCGTTGTCCTTGGTGAACCTGGAGAAGCAGCCGGCCAAATCCATCCTGAAATCCGGTAAGCTCTCCGAGCCTTCGGAGTACCAGCCGGTTATGTCGAGTTACAGCCAACGAGCTCCGGGCTTTGGCCTGAAACCGGCCTTCCCCCAATCCATGAGGTCTCTCCATGACCAGAGCGACAGCTGCGATCCCTTGTCCCCTCCCGGAAGGTATGGAAGCTACAACTTACGGGGCAACGACTCCGGCTCGGACGCCTCGCCCACGCCAAGCAAGAACGACGTCTTTTTCCCGCCAGACTCTAACCATAACAGCTTGTCCAAATCCATGCCTCTCTCTGGCCTGTCGCAGAAGCAGTACCCGGATTCTCCTCACTTGATTCCCCACAGGTCGCTCTTCTCGCCCCAGAATGCGCTGATGTCCCCAGCCAGCAGGCTCCCTACATCCAATGTGGACAAGCCCGTCGTGTCTTCCATCTCAGCCACTTCCACCATTGAGTTCAAGAACATGCTTAAAAATGCATCGCGCAAGCCCTCCGAGGAGAACAAGCATTTTGGCCAGGGCCCAAAGGGCGGCAACGGTGCCGGCCTTGGCCAGGCTGGAATGCCTTTGGGAGGAGAGCAGCAGAAGCAGGAGGAGGAACATTACCGGATTGAGACCCGGGTGTCGTCATCGTGTTTGGACTTGCCTGACAGCACTGAGGAGAAGGGAGCCCCCATAGAAACGCTGGGCTATCACAACGCGTCCAATCGGGGGATGCCTGGCGAACCCATTCAGACGGTAGAGTCCATCAGAGTTCTTGGGAAAGGGAACAGAGGACATGGGCGGGAGACCAACCGAGCAGGGTGGTTTGAGTTGAGCGGCACGGGGGGCACCACCTTCGACAACGGCCCTTCGAGCGCAGCAGAGATGCAGGCCGTGGGAACCGGGAGCGGCGTGGGTGTGTCGGGCTTCGCGTCCCAGTACAAGGACCGCGTGCCGCCGTTTCAAGAGAACGTCAACAACTTCCGAGCCGGTAGCTTCAGCTCCACTTTCGACCGCCACGTCCCACCTCCTCCCCTTGAGCACGGGACTTCCTTCCCCAGGGACCAAATGGGGCCACCTCCTGCAGCACCTCAGCCTCTCCCGCCGAAGGATCTGGGTGCCCTTTTCCCTCGGGATCACTCGGTGCCCCCTCCGCGGATGCCGTCGGTGGATCACGCCAGCCCGTTCTCAAAGGAAGCCCCCTTGCCGCACGGCGTCCCTCCGCCCCCGCCCCCTGCCTTCCCCACCCAGCCGCCCCCTCCTCTCCCCGTGGAACACGGCAGCGTTCCCTTCTCCGGTCCTCCAGCCCCGCCTGGGGACCGCAGCCTCCCGTTTCCGGCTCCCCCCCTCGCCTCGGAGCACGGAGCTGTCCGCCCAGGAACGATGAAAGAGCATTTTAACATGCCGCCGGGAGCAGCTCGGGACCAAGCGGCCCAGCCGCAGCGCGATCACGGCGGGGGCCAGTCGCTTGGCCGAGCTCGCGAGAGCATCGGCCTGGCCGCCCTGTCAAGGGATCCGCTTGCGGCAGCCCTTAACCTCGGCCCCTCTGTCCCACCTCATCGAGACGGCACAAACCGAGGCGGGTTGGGGGTGAGGACCCCGAGGCCAGATTTCCGATCTAGGGAGCTTTTCTTAAACAGAGACCCCTTTAACAGCTTAAAAAGGCCTCGCCCCCCCTTTGCCCGGGGGCCCCCCTTCTTTGCACCAAAACGCCCCTTCTTCCCTCCCAGGTACTGAATGAAGGTTTCCAGAACGTTCTACAGAGCAGTGGGGAGTGGGCGCTTTTCACTTCCATTTTATCCTTTCCCCTCCCCCTTAAAGGGGCCCCACAACCTTTTTCGTTGTCAAGGTATGTTCTATACTACAATATATATACGGTATATATATATATATATTGTTCTGTTGGTTTCATGGGTTTTGTTTGTATTTTTTAGCCATCAGCCTCAATATAGGGGGTGGGTGGGGGGGTAAGTGAAGGGGTGGCTTTTGCTTGGGGTTTTTTGTTTGGGTTTTTTTTGCAAAATAATTTAAAAACGAATCGTAAGGTGGTTGTTGAAATAAACAATTTCAGTGGCTACAAAAAGTTCATCCAACGCAGGATTTTTTTAAAAGCCAAATTGGGACTCCCCTAGAAGGGAAGCGGGAAATAGGGACGGATCCTGTACCAAACATATTGAGCGAGATAAAAAAAGGTCCAAGAATTCTCGTTCCTGCCGCATCTTTTTTCTTTGTCACAACTCCTCCTATTCCTTTCCTCAGCTGCTGCTTCTTGGACGCATTTCTTTTCTGAGTCTACCTTGGGTCGAGTCAGCCGTAGGCAGAGGAGGGAAGGGTATGTGTCCTCTCTGTGTATCTGCTAATCCCCCTCTTCTTTTCTTTTCGCAGTCATTTTAGGCTCATAAAATTCTCATGCATCTCTCAGATGGGTGAGGACCAGAACCCTGTGATAGCGTAATTTAACTTCGGCTGGGTCTTGGCACTTTAAAGGGGTTGTCTGCTAACTAGATTGGCTAATCTAGGGAGGAAGCGGGAGGGGCGAAAGACTGTGGCCCACTCCCCCCACCCCGTCCCCCCTCTGTGCCCTCCCTCCTGAAGCCAGCTGTAAGTCGCTTCTCTCAACACAACTGTGGCCATAGGCGATCTTTTTGTGAAAACTGGAATCCTCTCAATAGCTGCATCCCCCCCCTTTTTTTCAGCTACAGGCAAGCAGCGTTTTTAAGTTCAGAATATTTTGCCATGCTGCGCATTTCTTAAAAGTAATATTCCATAACGTGCGTGCGCACATTTTAAAGAAAAAAATAATAATACATAGATGCACTACTTTTATGCATTGGATGGGTTTCAAAGATCCTGGATTTACGTTGATTGTCTTTTTTATTATTATTATTCCAACATTTCCCCCTAGGCATGCGGAAGATGCAGGCTGAGGCTTTAAAATAATGTAGAACCCCCTGCTTCTCGTCGGTTCGCTCTATGTAATGTTTGCTTCCCCTAGTTAATGGTTATGTTTGGTTCTCTGAATAATTTTGTTTTAGCGAAGGACAAAGCCTAACCCAAATTCCATAGCAATCAACACAAGTCCATTAAGATTTCACTCTGCCCTCCTTCCCCAAACTGATGCCCTCCAGGTGTGTTATACTGCAATTCCCGTCACTCCAGCCAGCATGCTCATTGGACATGCTGGTGTGAGTTGATGGGAATCGAAGTCCAGTTTATCTGGAGGCCACCCAGTTGGGCAGGGTTGCTACATATATATGTCTGTGAGATGATTCGTGATTAATCCCCCCCCCCCTCTAAACTTTAAAATTCCCAGAGGTCCTTGAGGATGGTGGGAGCCAACCTGCTAAACCAATTTAACAGTATAGTATGTCTACTTGGCTTGACCCAGTGTGCTTGCCGTAGAGCACAAACATGGTTGCCTGCGTGACACAAGAAAACCTACACCGTGGCTATACTTTGTACAGCTCCCTTTTCCCACTTAATTGCATGACTTCTATAATTCCTGATACGTGTTCCTTTAGACATCTGGGAGGGTTAGTTTCAGCGGCTGGGGCAGGGGAGAAGAAAAATACCTTTCTAGGCTCTACTCAAGTCGTCATAGGTGTAATCTACCAAAGAGTTCTCCCACATCGGCCCTGTTGAAACTTTTGAGTGGATCTTGCACAGGAGATCTTTCGGGTGGAGTATGCCCTAAGCTCGCATCTATATTTTCATTATTTTATTTTTAAAAGTCAGGCTTCAGAATGCAAAAGATTGAAACCAATATTGAACAAACAAAGGTTGTTTGTATGTTTGTTTGTTTGTTTGTTTCCTTTCTAGGATAAAGAATGTGAAATTTCTTATTTCTGCTGCTCTCTTAGTGGCGATTTTGTTCTTTTTTAAAAAAGGGGGGGAAGGAAAGAAAATCTGGAGGTAACGCAAACACCTAATTGCTACTGCTACTCAGATTGCCACGTAAAATAGGAAAATGGCTTCTTGCAATCAGATCTGGAGTGCCGTTTGGGCATCTTGCAGGCAAAGAACTGAAAAAGAGCTTAACTTGTAAAAAGGCAAAATATTTTAAAGGTAAAGTTCCGTGTCTTTTCCTCTCCCTGTTCTTTTTATACATGATTTTGTGCTTTTACTTTAAAATGTTCACAGTTAACTAATGGCAGCAATGTACATACATGTGTAAAAAAAAAAAAGCAAGAGAAAAAAAAGCCAGTTAGTTTGTTTGGCAGGAAAGGGATCTTCCTGACTGAAGTTTTTTCCTTCCCTTTACTTTGCTGTTACTTTTGTATTTCACCTGATAAAGAGAGAGAGAAAAATGAAAAGAAATAAACGTGTATTTTTTAAGGAAAACATTAGTGTCTCTTATGAAGGACAGAATTTCCTAAGAAAGGAAAGCAAACCACACGCCGCTTTCCAGCTGTTTTGGAAACATAGAAGCAGGGTTTAAAGTATTACACTTGGTACAATTCTTGATGCTCATGGATGACAATTAATTTCTAACGGAGGTTTTATTGGGTCATTTGAAAACACCATCCCTGTTGGGCGATGGGCCAGACTTCTCAATAGGCATTCTCCCCTAAAAATCCCCCATAGATCAGCCTTCCCCAGCCTGGTGACCTGGACTACAGCTCCCATCATGCTGGGTGCTGTAGTCCAGTAGACCAGGCTGGGGAAGGCTGCTACAGACGCACTTTTTGGCCTTTCTGGATTAGCATAGCCCAGGAGAACGGATCTTCCCTCGTTTGGGCTCACGCAGCATGTTTACAGAGTAGACTTCGCCCATGGAGCGGTGTCTGGGTTGGGAGAACCGGGTTCAGACCAGAACCCGCTGCCCTTGTAAGAGGGAGCAGCCACGTGGGAGAAAGCCCACGGGAACAACACGGAAGTGGGCTGCAGCATTTTGAAGACACTGTAAATAATTGGTGTGCTTTTTATTTTTGTGCCTGTTTTTTAAAAAGAAAACAGTTGGATATTTGTTGGCTTGGATTTATTTTCAAGTGTTTTCTTGTGCGGGGCGGGGCAGGGGAACCGGGGGGGGGGGGGCTTTGGGGCAAAGCCGCAGCCAACCGTTGCAGATCGTCTCTTGAATTGTACATTAATCCATTTAATAAAATAACTACTTTGAATGTTTTGATATTCTTCTTGTAAATAAGCCCTCTTTTAAGTGTGCAATAGGTGTATAAGGTTGAGAATATGCCTGAAGAGCCAGACCCAGCTTGTCCCTGCTCCACAGTCTGCAGTTAAAGCCGGAAGATTGCTTCGCCTTCACCCAAGCGACCAGTTGGAGGAGATGTGGAGCACGCTCTGCTGTTTAAAGGGGAGGTGGCAGGGGGTGGCAGGAGACACGCAGTCCATTTTCAAAGACCTGCAGGAGACGTTTTGCGGAAGTGTTGACTGTTCTTGATTGTGCATCTTTCTATTTGGAAGTGGGCTAGAGATGGTCCCCTTTTCAAAGCGCAGCACTTCGATGGTGATATCCCGGCCCCTGACTGCCCGCCTGCCTGCCTGCCCTTATTTTTGTATTGTATACTAATAAAGTGTTCTTGACTTGGTGTGGCCTCCATTTCTAGGAGAAGAGGGCTAGAATTCATTTCCTCATCATCACACGGTTTCAGTGGCCGGTGGCGAGGGCAGCCCTGCAGTTGATCCGACGGGTACCGGCTGGGTGGGCACCAGTGTGCCATGGGGCGATGATAGATTTACTGTAGGAGAAATGGGATTGTACACCTTAACCACTCCTAGTCTGCAATTCTAATAATGCTAAAACAAATTCAAACCGAGTGGGATTTTTTTTTGGACAACTGTTCGTCCAGACTAGACAAGCTCACTGGCCTCTGTTTTTCTCCCCATTTCCACTTCTCTGTTGTTGTTTTTATAATGTTATGGCTTTTTAAAACACTGTCAGACTTAAAAGTGGGTTGTTTATTTTTTTAAAAAGAGCTTGTTGGAGTGGGTGTTTGATCTTGCTGCAACCAAACGGGCACTGTAAAAGCTGTCTGGGACCGAGCAACTTTTGAAGTTTGCAGCTCAAACTGAGTGAGAAATGTGAAAAACTAGCAAGCTCTCGCTCTGAATCTACCTTCCCCGGTGGAACTGAAAAACTACGTAGCATAGGATCGCTAGCTAACGCTATATGTCCCCTGATGTCAATATGACGAGAGTTTTCTTTTCGCCCCTTGAGATGCAAGGTAGGCTATTGATCAAGTCATGTTCATGCGTGCCTTTTTGCGTGTTGCCTAAGCCCACGACTTCATGCGGTTGGTGCAGTTCTACGTGTAGCGCGTGTGGAATTGTATGTGTGTGTGTTTCTGCTTGTGGGCACTGAAGCAGCCCTTCACTTCTCTACCTGGTGCCAACTCTGCAGTCGTTCGAAGTGAGTTCATCGCTATTAGCAGGGAGAGAAAAAGGTATATATTCAAAATATTTCGAGGTTCAAAATAAGAGCTTAAGTCATTTCTCCATTTGCATCTAGTGGGTCAAACAGCCTTCTAGTTACCACCCTGGCAGTTCAAATCCTTGATGTCTTTTGCCACAGTATTGGTTGACTTCCCCTGCTTTGTGTTTTGAGAGTTGTCACAAGCATCCGGTGTTGTGATGCACCAAATAGGGCTTTCTCCTGTGTAAGTGTGCTTTAGACTGTAGCCTTACTGCTCCATCCTTGAAAAGGGAGTTCCTTTCAGGAGGAAGGGAAGACTGGGTTTCCCTGCCTGTGCTGCCGACTTCAGCATCTTGGCTTGTAAAGGCAGTGATCTTTCCCACCAGATTTGCAGCAGGAGGACAACCAACGAGTTGAGTGTTGAACTTTTTTCTTTTCTTTTAAGCAATGCACTGTCAAGTGGAAAGACCTTATCTGGAACATTAAGTAAGTGACACGCCACCACCAATGTGCCCGCTTCTGGTTTGTGGGCATCAAAGTACTGCAGGTTGAGTGGTTCTGTCATTGCAAGGAAAGCTCCAGCTGTAGAACACGGTGGGCAGGAGAGGCAAGCAGCATCCGTGAACTGCTTCTGTTTGAGCCGTGTTGGGAATGTGGCTCTAAGTGGACAGCGTTTCTGCATCCATTGGCAACTAAAGAAGCTTTGATTTGGTTCCAAAGGCCTGTGGAACCGTCCAAATATCTTCCCCTGCTCGCAGCCTCTTCTCTTCCAAAGGATTAGGGTGGTCACAATGAGACTAGGAAAGTGTCAATGGACGGCCGCCTAACTACACGGGCCCCTCTGTTGCCCGTGCATCCAAGACAAGCAGGTTCCCCTGGGGTTTGGTGAAATGTTTGCAGCTGATGGTGGAGCGGCCAGCAGGGACCAGCCAACATCCATTGGGCTAAGCATTTTGGCTCCATCCCATTGGCACTAGAACGCTCTTCCATTAAATATCAACTTCAGCCTGCTCTACTTTAAAAATTAGTTTTTGATCTGCCGTTTGGGCCCCTCAGGTGGCTTCCAGTTAAATCTTGGGATAGTGTAAAACCATTGGGAAACATTTCCTATACTTACAGCTGGCCTCAGGCATGGCTCTTCCCATAAGGTGTTGTTCCATGAAGCTGAATGGTGAGAGAGTCAGGATGGATTAAAAGGAAGCTCTCTACGCAGCACATACACTGGGATTTGCTACTGCAAGATGTAGTGATGGCCACCAACTTGGATGGGTCTAAATGCATATAATAATAATATCCTGCCTTTTCCCCAATACTGGGCCTCAGTAATGGAGGAGGAGGGCATAAATGGCTCCTAGTCCTGGCAGCTCTATGCTGCCTCTGTACCAGTTGCTGGGAATCATGAACCTGAGGTGCGCTTGTTCTGCGGTCCTATTTCGGGGCTCCCCGCAGGCAGCTAGTTGGACATAGTGTGAACAGAATGCTAGATGAGACAAACCTTTGGTCTGATCCAGCGTGGCTACTCTAATGTTCTGGCCCAAGTATAGCAATTACCACTTTATACTGGAGGGGGCAGCTTAGATGGAACTGTGGTGTGGTCCATTATGGCTCCTACGAGATCGTAAGACGTGGTCTGGGCTATATTGCCTCAGTGGGAAGGGGGGAGCTCACATGCCCAGTTGTGTCTCCATCACCAGGCAGAACACCTCTCTGAGCCTCACGGGCTTCTTCCAAAACCCTTGAGAACTGCTGGGGCTACTTCTCAGTTGTTTCCCACTCCGTGGGCTCATTGCCTGTGCAGTTTAAAAAGGCTTCATGCCCTTTTATCAAGGCAGCTTGTGGAATTTTGTTTTTTAAATAGCACTCTCCAACAGAGCCATTAAACACACACACAAGTTGCAATTTTACCTGCTTGAAACTATCCCATTGAATGGTTTACTTTTAAGTAGACATGCATAGGATTGCACTGTTAAAAGAAAAAGCGCCAGCATGCCTTCTTGCAGTTGGAGTTTCTCCAAAATGTATAGCAGGAAAAAGAACTGACCACTACACACCTCCAGAAGGCTACTACGCACAGCAGTAATGTTCAGCTCGCTGGAAGGTGTGTGTGTTCAGGCATTGGCCACTGTGTTTCCTTCTGCTGATGCTCAGTTGCATGCACAACATCAGGGTACATGTGTGCTTGGCCTTGAGCACTCCTTGGAGGACTGCTCTTGGGTGTGTTGATGAGAAATAGCAAGCGACTCCATCCGGGGTGAGGGGGGGATGTGGGCCTCCAAATGTTGGTGTACTGCAATCCCATCATCCTAACGAGCATAGTCACTCATGATGGGAGTTCCAATCCAATATCTGAAAGACCACATGTTCCCTATTCCTGATTTAGAGGGCTTTTAACCAATGAATGGGGACTATTTGCTATGAGGAGTATTGCTGAGAAATCCCCATAAGATCTTTACATCTTTTGCATTTGTTCGCAAGGGAGCAGGCTGGAGTGGTTTGTGGGGGAAAAGATCAATAGTATGTATTTGCAATGCCCTGAAATGTTTTGTGGGTGGGTGTGATGGGGTGCAGCCTCCAGCTTGTCACACAAACATCTTTGACTATGGTTAGTTGAGTGGCTCTCATAAGAATCTCCTGCCAGACTGTTGACTTGAGCTGTTCCAAATCCTAGAAAAAGGGGACAGGAGAAAGACAAGTAGAAGACATAGACAAGTGGACCAGCAGTAGTGGGATACCTGTGGAAGCGACAGGGCATGAGATCATGGAGGTGGCCAGAGAGAACGTGTTGGAAGGAGAACACTGGGGAAAGCGGGATGTGGACGTTGTGGTTGAGAGGATGCTGAAGCTCTGCAAGTGAGATGTGTTTTGTGATAACTCCCATTCGCAAGCCACTGCTTTGATGCTAAGCTCACCAAATCATTGACTTCACCCTGGTGTGTGTGTGTTGAAAACGGATTGAACGAGATCTGATTTAAGTGACGGTCATGGGAGCAATACTGGGCATGTAAGAGTGAGTCATAAGCTTGCTTCTGTGGCAAATCTCATGACAATAGGAGCCCGAGTCGGATGCATTCATGTCTGTGGCATCCCTAGCTAAGGAGCCTGGGCCTTATTTTTTGGGGGGGGGGGGTGTTGCACTTTTAAGAAAGCTGGGCCCCTTTCTGGAAACTTGGCCCATTCCACACAGTGAAATCACCCTGCTCCAGTATCGGAGACCGCATGCTTATAAACAGTTTTTGCTGGGGAACAAGGGCGGGAGGGTGCTGTTGCACTCATATCCTCCTTGTGGGTTCAACAGCTGATCAGCCACTGTCTAGATGGATCCTTGATCTAATCCAGCAGGGCTGATGTTCTACAACAATGAAACCAATGACCTAGGGAGGTGGTGGGCTCTCCCACACTAGAGGCCTTCAAGTGATGTCAGGTATGCTTTAAGGTGGATTCCTGCATAGAACGGGGTTGGATGTGATGGCCTTATAGGCCCCTTCCAACTCTACTATTGTATGATTCTATGCTCCAGTTTTGTGGAAGAGCAGATGCCTTCATTCATCCTGCTTGTGTGCAACCTCTTATTTGGAGGGGTACAAATTGTGTAAGCCAACCAAATGTGTGTGCTGCAGGGGACCAGGCCTGTTTTTCTTCCATGTGAACTGGAGCACCAGCTCCCTGGTTTGCTTGAGAGGGAGCCACATCAGCCAAGTTGCTTTGATGCTGTTTTAAAAAAGAGTTGAACATGGTTCAGCAGAAGTTTCAACTTCTCCTGGGATCAAACAGGTTTCACAGGGATTGGAAATGGCAAAAATCTGCCAAATCTGTTTAACCAGATGTGAAAGATGTGTGTGAGCACATTACTAACAACCACCTTTCTTTCCATCTACTTTCAATGCTCTGAAGGGACTTAAAAAACAATCACCACCCTAACCTTTTTTCCATCACGAGAGCATTCATTACGATGGAAGTGCACATAACTGGCTTAGGAGAGTTATTAACCCAAGCTGGTCACCTATTGTTTTTTTTTAGCAAAGGGATTTGGCTTTTCTGTAGACAGCCCAGTTAATGGTTTCTAATGAAAGTCATATGATGGGCCTGTTCAGACAACACGCTTAGTGAGAGTGTTTGAACCATGGTTAGGAATGGTGCACACAACACGCTAAGTCATGGTTCACACATCATGCTAAGCCATAATGTTTAGCTCAAAATGCTTAACCACCGTGGCTTAGCATGTTGTCTGAACAGGGTCCATGCACAGATCCAGTGGGTTGGTCAGGGTTATAATAGGTGCTCCTGAGGAATATAACCAGAGGTGGTCTGAAACTTCAGTGCCCCCTTCCAAAAGGCCTCTTTGCCCAACTATATGTTTCCATGAAGACTGAGGGGCTTGCATTATATTCTAGCCACAGCATCTGTTTTCAAGTATTTGGGAAACAGGTGGAAAATGTATTGTCCCAGGGCAAGTGTAAACCTGATAGTGGAGCCACACGAGCGTTGGGGTAGATCCAGCAGTGAACTGGCGGTAAATAACTGATACTGACCTGGTTTTCTTTACCTATCTTTTCCAAAAACTGAGCGCTAGGCGTATTTTATTTTACTTCTCATCTGGGGCTTTTTGAAGCTGGAAGTGGTTGGGGGGGGGGGGTTGCTAGGTGTCTGCTAAGGCTGCAATTTTTAGCTGGGAGCAAGTTCCATTAACCACATTTGGTCTTGAATCCGAAGGCAAGGCTACAGGGCCCTGCTCTTCTGATGTACATTTACCCAAGAGTAAATGAATGCAACAGGGCTTCGAAGTTAACAGTCTGTCACTATTTGTGTATAGTCAGGCCCTTTGCAAACATTTCAATAAAAAATAATCCAAAAGGCAGGCCACTGCTTCAAGTTTTGTATTGTTTTTAAATTGTAATTATAAGGCATTCTTAGGATAGAGCAAACAAACCGCAACTTCAGAGTAACTTTAGTACATCATCACTTAATATGAAATAAAGGTTACCAATGGCTGTCAAGATGGTTCTCTCTCCATATATATATATATATATATATATATATATATATATCCTCCAGCATTGGGGTAGTATGAACCTGAATACCAGTGGCTGGAGATCATGAGCAGGATGTGTGCATGTCCTGCTCATGGATGTCCCATTAGGGCATCTGGTTTGCTGCCCTATGAACAGAATCTTGAAATAGATAGATGGGCCTCTGGTCTGATCCAGCATTGTGTTATTACAAAATGTGTGGCACCTGGAGCCAGATTTATTGGATTTGGCCATTAAAAACTGAAAAAGACAACAAAATCTGAATATTTTTGGGGGGAGGATACATTTTGATTTTAATTTACAGTATTCCTTCCCCCAGCAAAAGGAGCAAAATGCAATACAGTCCTAGTTAGCTCTTTGTAAATCACATTGGTTCCATCAATGAAATTTAGAAATGCTTCACTTGGGAGTGATTGTATCCGTTTATAAATTATGTATTCAGAAGTAGGTAGAACACCATATTAAATACAACTGGAGTGTGCATTGCAGCAACAAATTGTATAGACTGTCTTTTAAAAAAAACTATAGCAAATGGCTAGGATATTCGTTTGAAGGGCCTCCCGGATTACTTTTTAAAGTGATTATACTGATAAATTAAGACACCCTTTCTTTGCTGTCTCTTGTGTGTGAGCACTGGTTTATAGAATTTTATGGAGCTGGATGGGGAGATAATCGCCTTTCATAGGAAGTCTTTTGTCCCTTTAAGATCTGCAAAACCAGGCAGACCTTCCTAGCTTTCCCAATACGGGGCACGCAATGTTGGAAGCAGCTATACTTGTTGAATTTATACTTTGTTTTACATGGTTTTTTTTCTTTTCCTTTCCAAACGAGTCTGTATGCACTTCTCTCCCTTTGTGCAATTTCTGAGCAGCTCTACTTCCCACAAGCATCGCCTGCCACCCCGAGGGCCATGGCTGCTAGGTTGCTAACTTTTCAACTGGCCCTTGCAGCTCTGTGGCTTGGCAGGGCAAGCTGTGCAGGACTGAGTCCTAGTGGCAGGGGGTGCTTTTCATCTCTCTGCTCTGGAAAAGCACTGACCGGCTGCTTCCCGCACATCCCAGCAGCTGGTTTAAAAGGCACAAGAGCAGCTCTGTATCTGGGGAGTTGGCAACTATACATGCATGCAATTAAAAAAATATTTCTCCCCACCCCCCTCCATTTTTGCATGGGAATCGGGGGCTTGAGGGAGGACGACTGCAGCTGGCATTTTGCAGCCGCTGCTGGTGCTCCAAACGGGGTCGGAACTTCACGTGCCCGCGTTTTTGTTGCCGGAGGGAAGAACAAAAGGACGGCACTACTTCCAGGGGAGGGGCGGGGAGGAGGAGGAAACCCATTGGCCGACCACGCGACCAATCCATACTCTCTTCCTCTTTGCAGAGCCGGCCAATCAGCGCGCGGAGACTCGGCCACGCCCACGCCGCCTGCTCCTGCCTTTGGAGTTGCAGCCAGCTTGCAGGTCAGGAGGGATGTAAGGGGCCAAAAGTGATTGCGGCATTTTTGCACGTGGGAATCGACGGCTGGACCCGTGTCTTTCCTAAAAGATGAGGATTCTTCGGCCCTGGAGGAAGATCTGGGCTGGGAAGAGCCATCTCTGCAGGTCCTACAGGGTCTGTCAATCACTTTTTTAAAAAATAAACTCGCCTATATCTATTTGGGGGGGGGGGTGGCTGTAAAGATATAACTTCCTTCAACCTCGTATTTTTCTGTCTGGTTTGTACTGGGTGCAGGCTCGTGTGCCTTTCTAAGACCTGCCCAACAGACAGGCATTCAACGGGTGAGGACCTCGGTGCCTGGAGCAAACTTGGATTTTATTTTATTTTTGCCTGCTATGGAAGTCCCTCAAATGTATTTGCTTTAGGATGCAATCCTATACATGTGTAGACGGGCAGGGCGGGAGGGGGGATGCCCTGCAATTCTCAGCGTTTCCCAGTGCAGGCTCCTATGCCTTTCTAAGAGCTGCCGAACAGACTGGCATTCAACAGGTGAGGTCTTACCTCTGTGCCTGGAGCAAACCTGGATTTTATCTATTTGTGGAAGTCCTTCAAGTTTATTCGCTTTTAGGGTGCAATACTATACACTTTTAGACAGGAAAAAGCCCTACAATTCCCAGCATGGCCCAGCCAGCCATGTTGGGAGTTGTAGGACTTTTTTTTCTGTCTAAATGTCCATAGGGTTGCATCCTCAAATCATCAAATGTAGTTTATTTGTGTAGCAAAAGCAGAACACGTTTAAAATAACAGTAAAACCTAGTAAAATCTAAGAAATAAAGGATTACTTGTCAAGACAGTTCAATTTACCGCAAACTTTCCATCTTAAAATTGTTGCCTTAAAAGCAAAACAGGTTGCCTTTTCAGAAACATGAGGCGACCTGTCCCTCAATAAAAAATATGAATCAAATACCCAACTGTTCTACTTGATGGCAGATTTAAATCTCTAAACAGGACTGTTCTTAACTCCTCATAAATTGGGGAAGCAGATTGATAATTTGGGAGGCCTTCAGGCACATTGCATCCTTATTTATTTATTCAATTTCATGAAATATCATTTGAACAACAAGGTCTTAGTTAAAACATAACTTGTAAACAAACCAATTGCAAACACTATAAAAGACATAGACAGCTGGAGCGTTGGAAATCACTGTAGTTTGCTGGAAGTTTATGCTGCCGTCAGTCTCTATTTTGCTGTTCTTTATTTTGCTGTGAGGGCCGTGTTTTGTACCTGGGATCTGGGGTCAGAAAAAGTGAAAGAAAGGCCCAGACATAATCTAAGGCCATGTAGCAGAATCTTCCCATCACCTTTGGGAAGGCAGTTACTCTAGAGAAACACGCTGGAAATCGTATGGTCTACTGAGGTGTCTCTTCTGGGCATGTCAAGATAGCTTGGCCCTTTCTCGCGAGCAACTGCTGCCTTTCCTCATGCTCACGACTTTCCCTTCCCTTCTTGGCACTCAAAGATCCACTCCCAATCTTTTAAAGTTTAGTTTCAGTTCATTTATTTCAGTCACAGACCAGCACAGCAGAACCAGTGTGGTGTAGTGGTTAGTGTTGGACTGGGAGTCAGGAGATCCGGGTTCTAGTCCCCACTCGGCCACGGAAATTCACTGGGTGACTTTGGGCCAGTCACAGACTCTCAGCCCAACCTACATCACAGGGTCGTTGTGAGGATAAAATGGAGAGGAGGAGGATTCCTCGGAGGAAAAAAGGCGGGATATAAATGCAGTAATAATAAGAAATAAAACATTGTTTAAAGGTTATTGCTTTATAGTGGCACTTCCATGCCACTTTAACACACCATTTCCCAAACCTGGGGCACGCTCACAAGTTGTGGGAAATCATGGCATTAAACTGTGAAAGCCCAAAGTGTCCACTCTCTGAGGATGCTCCTGTTTTATCTCTGTATGACTCAGTGTCCTGGCCTCACCTTCATTGGGGGGCAGGTTATTTTGGCCACACCTGCATATTTCTTGTCTTTGCATGTCTGGCTGAGTTGGTGTTCTGGGCATATCTGCTTCTTGTTGGAGGGTTTGCTCAGAGCACTGTCTTTATGCAGGTGATTCTAAAAGGTTATGGTAAAATTTAAGTGGTTTGAAAGCAAAGTACTGTCTTCAGCTTTAATCTGGGGAAAGAGTGTGCATCTATGGCCACAGTACCATTTGCATCTACGTCTCTGCAAATGGTACTGTGGCGTTACGCTCTCCAGATTCCCCCTGTCGAAACTGAGAAACCTCACAGAACATCTGCCTCTACTTTGGTCAGTTGTCCTTACAGATGTAAAATTTCTGAAAATTTTGAGGCCATGAGAGTGGTTCCCCCCCCCCCAGTTATTTTTTCTTAAAAATTGGAAATTTTGGAAGAATTGAAAAATAAGCAATACTTGTTTTTTAAGTGGTCTTTACAGATCTAAAGTCACTTTGGGGGAGTCTGTCTTAAAGAAACAATTGAGTGCCCTCCAGGTTATTTGGACTTCAGCTCCCATTGGCCAGTGGTCAGGAATGCTGGGCACTGTAGTCCAAAACATCCAGGGGGCACCAGGTTGGGGAGGGCTGCTTTAGGAGCATAATGCAGCCTTTCTATTCCTCAAGTTATTTTATGTATAATAGTTTGCTCGTAAAACTATCAATCTATTAAAAAACTTTTAAAAGTAAACTCAGATAGTAAATGTGTAATTATTGTCTGAATCTATTAGCAGTACGTGGAATGACTGCTACAGCATCAGAACCACAGGGCTCTATGGAACAAAACCCAAATGCACATTTACTGTCAGGAATGTACAATGCTGACTCTGCTAACGTGTCGGGAAACTGAGCATAAATGTCGATCGGCAAAAAATTACATCAATTATTTTTAATAACGAATGAAAGAAATGACTATTCTGGGAATCTTTCAGAGAGGATTAAAATATATTTTTCACCTATGGCTTCATTATTTCCAGATGTTTTACATCTCTGGTCTTCTATAAAAGGATTGTTATTACATAGTTTTTAGAAATTATTTTGTGGTGGTGGGGTAAAACCTAGGTAACAATATATAGAGACTTTGTTTTAAATTCTAAAAGAAAATATTTCATCATCCAAAGTGGTTTAATTTTTCCAGTTTTTTTGTGGGGAGGGAAAGCAAAACAGTCCTTGTGGGGGAAACATGGAAAAGAAATGGCTTTTTCCGAATTTTTCCTCCCCCCCCCCCCCCCCCGGCTTTCTCATGTCTACTTACAGTTCCTTTCTCACCTCTTCCCCAATTGTTGATTTAAAAAAATGTTTTGCGTTTTGTCCCTTAGGCGGGTGCTCGCCCCTCCCATGTCGATGAGCGTTTTGCCCTTTATGAAAGGCTCAGATCCGCCGCTGAGGAGCGCTGTGCCGACCGAACCCGCAAAGAGAAGCGGCCGATTCGGATTTCCATGCCAGACAGCAGACAAATTGAAGGCGAGGCCTGGACATCCACGCCGTACCAGGTGGCCTTGCAGATCAGGTGGGTTTTTTTTAACATCCATTCTGAGATTTCTCTCTTCCAGTGGGTTTCCTCTCTAGCATTGCCAGCAAAATATTTGGGACAAAAGGCGGGTGTGTGTGTGTGTGGATTGTCAGCAGTGGTGGGAAAGTCTTGGATGCTCACAGTGGCAGGACCTGAGGCCTGCCTTCTCCGCAAGGTGGAAATGCCTCCTCAGGAGGGGAGTCATTCGGAGTTTTCGGGATACTCGGAGATTGGCTGATAATTAATTGCGATCCAAGTGCCAAATTCCGTTTTGTAAGAGCCCATCCAGCCGAAGGCAAAAGGGGTGGAACCAAACCCACAGAAATGCCAGCGTAGTTTAGCTTAAAGCTCTTACTGTCAGTAACTAAGACTTACAGGAGTTTTTTCAACTGTTTCGGTTGGGGGTGGAGGAAGTACAAAACAGGAAAACAAAATGCACTTCATAGAATCATAGTAGAGTTGGAAGGGGCCTCTAAGGCCATCTAGTCCAACCTCCTGTTCAATACAGGAATCCACCTTAAAGCATCCCTGACAGATGGCTGTCCAGCTGCCTCTTGAATGCCTTTAGTGTGGGAGAGCCCACCACCTCCCTAGGTCATGGGTTCCATTGTCGTACTGCTGTAACAGTTGAAAAGCGGGGTGCAGAGGCCTCCGGGGATTTTCACAGAGCCAAAGATTCAATCCCCCATCCTAGTGGGTGAAAGCAATGCTCTTAGGGATGCAGTTTGAACCTTGGAAGAAGCAGCTGCTTGTTGTTAATGTTATTGTTTTATTATTTTTATCATTATTAATAACGGTGATAATAATGATGAACAATAATAGATTTATATCTTGCCCTTCCTTGCACAGAGTTCAGGGATCCCCTATTCTTCTTGTCTAAATCTGTGATGCAATCCTACAAACGCTTGCTTTGAGCTAAAAACCCTCTGGACGCTGAGACTTGTGTGTGCGGGAACATGGATAAGTTCGCACTGTATATGCATTAGACTTTTTTTTCTTTGCAATTTGAAGGAATGAGGACACACACACCGAGATGTTGTTAGCAGGAAGCAAGCAGCCGCATGCAGAATCTTTATTGTCTCTGAGCATGGCTTATATAGATCTTTAGCAATGCTGTCCACGAGGACAGAAGGTTGCTGTGCATGAGGACACAGCGTGATTACACACAGTAGAGCACACACACATTATGGCTTGTCATAGGATAATACAATAGACCACAGAATAAGAATGCTACATGATTACTGCAACATTGTTCCTGAACCGAGGCCGGCAAGCTGGAACATCTTGCATGTAGCGGGAAAGAGATAAGAGATAGAAAGAACAAGGTGAGAGGAAGCATCAGGGTTTTCCCTACAACACTTTTTCTCAGGATGTTTCCTTCAGCAATTACTGCTGTGCAATCGTAGGGATGGGTATCGTGTACAGGTTTTTAGTTTAACAAACAAACAAACTGCAATGGAGAATACATTTCTAGTCCTTCAAGCTACAAAGAAAAGTTTGAGAGAGGTGGGCGAGGTGTGATGAAATTTCAGGAGCCAGGGGCCGGCCGCTGCCAGAAAACGTGGGGAGCCATCCTTCTGTGTCCGCAGCTTATTTAAGCTTTATTTTGCTTATATAGTTTAAAAACCTAAATCCCGCTTTGAAATGGAAATGGAAAAGAAGCTCAAAAAGGGGCTTAAAACAATAAATTATACCTGCAATGGAGTGAGAACCAGGGGAATGCAATAAACACAACAACCCTGTTCAGACAACATGCTAAGCCACAGTGGTTAAGCATTTTGAGATAAACATGGCTTCACGTGTCTTGTAAACCATGACTTAGAGTGCCATGTGAACCATTCCTAACCATGGCGGTTACATTACCACGGTTTAAACACGCTCACTAACCATTGGCTGCAAAAGGGTTAGCGGCCTAACCATGGTTTAGTGTGTCATCTGAAGAGACCCACTGTTAGTATTGCGTGCTGTAAAAGTCTTTCGTTTGTGAGGCTGTTACTGATCCATGATGCGTTCTGACTTTCCCCTGCTCTTTCAGCCAGAGTCTGGCCAAGCGCGCAGTCACGGCGCGGGTGAACGGGCACTTGCATGACCTGGACCGCCCTCTGGAGGGCGACGCCACCTTGGAATTTGTGGATTTTGATTCTCAGGCGGGGCAAGCGGTGAGTCGCAATTCATCTGCATCTGCTCATTTTGGAGAGGGGGACAGGGGTTTGCACAAATCTTTAGCAGCGTGGAGTTGGCAAGGAAATGCTTTGTCGTCACAGAACGCAGGGGACTTTAAGGGAGCCCTCCACATAAAACTGCCAACATCCCCGGGGCTGGTGCGCCAACTGCGCCCATTCTGAGGTCTAATTTGGCCACAGTTGCGCATCCCGGTTGGACTACTGCAATGTGCTCCATCTAGGGCTGCCCTTGAAGAGTGTTTGAAAACGTCAGCTGGTCCAGAATGCTACAACCACACTATTGACCAGGCTGGTGATAAAGAGCAATACACAGTTTCAGTGGGTACTGGTCTGTTTCTGGGCAAAATTCAAAGTGTCTGTTGTTAGCTCTAAAGCCCTCTATGACTTGGGAACAGACTACCTGAAAAATCATCTTCTCCCATACATGCCTCCCATGTGCTTCGGCTGGCCAGCAATTGCATTTTTATTCAGGCAGCCTTTGCAGTGCAAACCAGCACATTGCAGAAGGGGTTTTGAACTGGCAGGATGCTGTTGATTCCTTTCACTGGTGTGTTTTTAATTGCCTTTTTTTTTTCATGCCATATTTTAATTAAAATTTCATTCATCTGGATTGTAATATTGGCTGCCTTGAGTGCCGTTGTTTTGGTAGAGAGGCGGTATAGAAAATAAATAAAGGGAGGAGCTTCTTCCTTTGTTCAGCCAATCACTACCCAGCAGGATGTCACTTTGATCTCTGGGGTACAATTGGCTTTTTAAAAGCAACTTGGACCAATTTTATGGCAGTCAAGAGATGGGTTAACAGTTTGCCCCTGTGGGTCATGACTCACTTGGGACCTTCTCCAGACATCTGGCTGCTAGAGGTGGATCACCTGGCAAGTTTTTGAGTCTTGGACGTTGTTCCATGCAACGCTGCTGACGTTCTTGGAGAGGGGAGATACACAAATACTGCATCTAAAAAACAATGTTGTAAAGCTGGGGGAAAAAGTGCAGAAAAGGGCAACTCAAGTGATCTAGGGGCTGGAGCATCTCCTCCAGAGGGAAAGCTGCAACAGCTGGGATTGTTCAGCTTGGGAAAAAAGAGGCTAAGGGCAGACCTCTGATAGGGGTGTACAAAATTAGGCCTGGTGTGGAGGATGTGGAGAGGAGGACATTTTTCTCCCTCTCTCAAAATGCTAGAACTTGGGGTCATCCCATGATTGGTGGGAGATTCAGGACAGAGAAGAGGAAGGACTTCTTCACACAGCGCAGAATTAAACTATGGAACTCGCTGCCACAATTTGGATGACTTTAAAAGGGGGTTGGATAAATTCCTGGAGGAGAAGGCTATCCATGGCTACTAGTCCTGATGGTTATGTGCTACCTCCAGTATCCAAGTCAGTCTGTCTATGTGCACCAGTTGCTGGGGAACATGGGTGGGAGGGTCCTGTTGCACCGTGTCCCGCTTGGGGGTCCCTGGTCAACAGCTGGTTGGCTACCGTGCAAACAGAGTGCTGAACTAGATGGACCCTTGGTCTGATCCTGCAGGGCTCTCCTAAGGTTCGAAATAGGAGTGTCCGTGCGGTTGGCCATCTCTGCCTTGGCTTCTGTGGCCTTTGGCTCATGTTGGCCTTCGCTTTTTTTCTGAAAGGTGGCTTGTCCTTGGAAGGTACAGTGCCAGTGCCCCATAGATGGAGGCTGAAAGACCCCTCCCTCCCAGGCTGATCAGAACCCCATGCCAAGGGAGTTCTTTGAGACTCTCTTCCTGGGCACCATCCGCCATCTTGATTTGTGGCAGTCGTTGCTCATGGGCTGCCGGTGACGTGGGGCTCTTTCTCTTGCCAAGGATCCAGGAATGCCCGTCTGCCTAACCGGGCTTCTCCATCCCCTTTTGCTCTCCCTCCCTTCCCCAGCTCTTCTGGCACTCTAGTGCCCATATTCTTGGGGGTGCCGCTGAGCGTTTCTACGGTGCCCTCCCATGTCACGGGCCCAGCACTGAAAATGGTTTCTTCTATGACCTGCATCTGGATGAGAAAAGGTAAGCTGGAAGCATGATGGTCATGGTGGCAATAAAACATCACTATTTTTTCATGGTTATGAATTAATAAGAACTATTTATTTATTTATTTATTTATTTATTTGAAGTATTTCTTGCCCACTTTTCAGGGCAGATGTCTTCCCAGGGCGGCGTTCAAAAATGAAACCCATTAGAACCGATACAATATCAAAAGCGATAAAAATGCAACAAAACAGTAGGAACACGATCAAAACAGCAATAAAAATAGCAATACAACAAGAACAACAATAATAATCCAAGAACTACCAAAAATACATCATCAAAGATAACAATGTAACAATAGATTTATGTAGGAAATGTCATTAATTCCAAGAAACAATAGGCTATGTAACAGGAGGATGTAAAATTCAGGCAGGAATGGACTATACGGACAGACACAATACAGCTGCAAAAATAATTCACCAACAGCTGGCCATCAAATCCAACCTCATCAAACAACCTACACTATACTGTACATACTCACTCTAAACAATCTTGGAAAAAGCAGATCATAAAATATACTGGGACAGAACAGTTCATACCAGTACAAGACAATCCTTTGCAATCAATCAGACACAACACTGATAGACAACAAGAAAAACACAGATACCTCATTGATATAGCAATACCTAATGACAAAAATGTTGTAGAACAGGAAGAGGGGAAGGGGAAAAAATCCTTTGGCTATGGAAGTTAAAGAATTATGGCCACAGGAAAACGTCACAATTATTCCATTAAGTCACACCAGTCACCGGCATCGCATCAAAAACTTTACTGAAAACCTTCAGAAACTGGACCTACCAAAATACATCCACACCGACAGCCAGAAAGCAGTCGTATTTAAAACATGTTCAATAGTCAGGAAATTCCTGAATCAGTAATAGACAGCATGACCTAGCAAAGCCTGTCATGTCCCTCTAGAAAAATGCCACGTGCAAGAAAAGAGAGATGATAATAATAAACATGTGTGTTGCTTCCCACTGCAAAAGCAATCTCAAAGCGACTTGCATGAATCATAGAATCACAGAATAGTAGAGTTGGAAGGGGCCTATAAGGTCATCGAGTCCAACCCCCTGCTCAATGCAGGAATCCACCTTAGAGCATCCCTGACAGATGGCTGTCCAGCTATCTCTCGAAGGCCTCTAGGGTGGGAGAAGCCACAACCTCCCTAAGTCATTGGTTCCATTGTCGTACTGCTCTAACAGTCTGGAAGTTTTTCCTGATGTCCAGCCGGAATCTGGCTTCCTGTAACTTGAGCCCATGATTCCGCGTCCTGCACTCTGGGATGACTGAGAAGAGATCCTGGCCCTCCTCTGTGTGACAACCTTTCAAGTATTTGAAGAGTGCTCTCATGTCTCCCCTCAATCATCTTCTCCAGGCTAAATGGGCCCAGTTCTTTCAATGCATAAACATGCAATTAATATAACGGTGGGGTGGGGAGCAACCACATTTGTTTTGAACCATTTGTGTTGGGGGATGGCTGGAGCCCATGGGATTTGCGAGTGCACAGTTCCAGGTTCGATTCCTGGCATTCCCACGTAGGCTGATAAAGAATCTCCAGCCTGGAACCCTTGGGAGCCATGTATAGGCACTTCTGAATTCGATGGGCCGAGGGGGGTCATTTCCTTGTGTCAGCTGCCTTTTGCTGAAAAAAGAAAAACAGGATAAAAATGCAGTAAGGGCTTCCTTGGTTGGGCGGGCATGTTATATCTTTACCATCCACTAGGTGTCCTCGCGTCTAAGTGATGATTTGGGCAGAGATATTTGCTAGGGATCTCGGAGGAATCTGTTTTGGGGGTGCAGATTGGCAGAGGTTTGCCAGCTGGGCTCCCCGGTCATCAGCTCACAGAGCCCTGAGCTGGACCGACTCAGCGCATGCTGAGTCAGGTAAGCTCACAGTTTCCGGCTTTGTGTGTGTGCAAATCGTGATTTGCGCAAATTTGCAGCTTGGAATATTTACAGAAATCACCATTTGCACAAAATTGCGCCCATACGCAGCAGATTTGCGCAAAAATGCAGGTGTGAATGGTCCTCTACGCCTGGATTTATATCCAAACTGCACTGTTTGTGGCCACGATTTTGCAGAATCGTGAATTTGTGCAAATCGCAACTCGTGGGCAAAAATAAGACGAGAACTCTCGCTGGGCGCCTGCGGGCCATCTGGCGGCTCAGCCCGCATGCCGGCCAAGTTCGGGCAACCGGCGGGAGTCTGGCAAACAGAGCGGGAACAGGACTCAGGGGAGTTCGCCCACCCCTAGATCTTGCTGTGTCAGCTGGGGGAGGTAAGAAGTGACTGATTGCCCACATGTGGTCATGGTTGCAAACTGCCCCTCAACACACATGTAGCAATCTTGCTCCTTATAATTTTTTTTTTTAACTCCTCCCTTCAAAATATCCCAGATGGTTTAGCCTCCAAATCGGTTGTGACGTTTTCTTTTAGGCAGAAGACTTTCAGGTATTCGAAAGCAACTTGGAGAGAGGAGACGAGGCCAAAGCAGCATCGTCGCTAAGGATGCAAGGGCCTGGGGGAAAACTGGAGTTATTCAAAAAACAGGGGAAACGGCTTAAGTATATATATAATGATGCTTTGTTCCTTCTCCAGGCATTCGCATCTCTCATTGTCATAAGTACTCAAAGCAGTCTTAAATTCCCTGGAGTGCTGATCTTCATGTGTAGTCAAAAGAGAAGCACCCCCTCCACACACACGCACAAGTGCCAGGTTTGAAAAATCACAGAGTCCTAGAATAGTAGAGTTGGAAGAGGCCTATAAGGCCATCGAGTCCAACCCCCTGCTCAATGCAGGAATCCACCTTAAAGCATCCCTGACAGATGGTTGTCCAGCTGCCTCTTGAAGGCCTCTAGGGTGGGAGAGCCCACCACCTCCCTAGGTAATTGGTTCCATTGTTGTGCTGCTCTAACAATCAGGAAGTTTTCTCTGATGTCCAGCTGGAATCTGGCTTCCTGTAATTTGAGCCCATTATTCCACCTGCTGCACTCTAGGATGATCGAGAAGAGATCCTGGCCCTCCTCTGTGTGACAACCTTTCAAGTCCTTGAAGAGAGCTATCACGTCTCCCATCAATCTTCTCTTCTCCAGGCTAAACATGCCCCGTTCTTGCAGTCTGTCCTCATGGGGCTTTGTTTCCAGACCCCTCATCATCCTCATTGCCCTCTTCTGAACACGCGCCAGCTTGTCTGCATCTTTCTTGAAGTGCAGTGGCACAAAGAAAATGTAGGGGGAAATGCCCTTTGGGAGAGGGTATCCCAAAGCCTCCCAATGAGGATTGAGGGTGGTGAGGGGAGAAACGGGCGAACGGGGTGGAGGGAGAGAAAACTGGACAGCAGGGCTGTGGTCTTGAGCAGGGAGCCGTTCGTGCTGCAACCCTTCGTTGCAGGCCCAAATTTCTAATTGGATGTTTTGGTGTTGACCAGACAGGAAAACCAACCAACCCATGATTAGGACCGGTTGGTACATGGGGTGATGCCAGTACGTTGTGTCCGGTGGAGCCCCCCTTCCCCGCCCTTTTCTCTCTTGTCTACCTTTCCTTGCTTTTCCCTGCTGTCTCCACATTTTACCGAGAACTTTTCCACCTTCCCTCTCAGGACTGTGTCCGCGAAGGACCTGCCAGCGTTGGAGGAGATCTGCCGGGCGATGGTTGCGGAGAAGCTCCCCTTTGAGCGGCTGGAGGTGTCCCGGGAGGATCTGCTCGAGCTCTTCAAGGTGCCGAAACCTTAGACCAACCTCTCCCCAAGCGTGGAGCTTAAGCCAAGCCGTCTGGACAGCACCCGCTTGGGGAAAGGTTGCCTTAGACTCTGGACGTCCAACTTTCTGTGCTCTGACTTTTTTCTTTATGCGGTCCAACATGTGTTGATTGATGAAATTGAGAGAAGCTTAAAATTAGGACTGTGCAAGCTTCAACTTTGGAATTCCAAAGCATTGGCGGCTGTTTTACAGAGAATCTGCCATTTTGCGCACAGGCCTAATGGCCACCGAAAAATGGTCCTACAACTCTCAGCATGCTTTGCTCGGGAGGGACGGATGTACTGGGTTCCACATCCATGTACATCGTGGCCTGCAGCCGCCCGCTTCTCTCTGCTCCTTGTCAGTGCTGGGCTCCTGAAAGTACGCAGAAAAGATCTTGCGCACAATGGCGGTAAACAAAACAGCCAGTTTCGCAAGATGAGAGGCCAGAGCGTCTGTTACTCCCTGACCCTCTAAGTCCCTCCCTTCCTTCCTAGCATAGCATGCTGGGAGTTGTAGGACCTTTCTTTGGTGGACACCAGGGCAGTGCTCGAAATGGCAGATTCTTCACAAAATGGCTGCCAATGCTTCAGAAGTCCGAAGCTAGCACAGCCCTACTTAAAAATGTGTTTAGCTAAACCAGTGGTCTTTTGCCATGGGTCAGTACATGCTTGAGCATCTTCCAGATGTACAAGTTCAATAAAGGCTTGAAATAGAATTGAAAGCAATGGGGAAATGCCGTGTCTTCTCTTCTGAGGGAAGCCCATGGTTGTAAAGGGAACTGCTGATGCGTTGGCTTGTTCCAATTTTCCCCACATTCCCAGAGATTGGAATTCCTCTCCTAAGGCTGTGTTACTGGCAATGAAATCTTTTAGCTAAACGATCCTGGTAGTTCTGCAATATGTGCCCCACCTCACCCCGAGAGCATCTCCAGGGTGGAATCCCACCCCCAGGCTAAAAAAATATTCAACACTCCCTGCTCAAAGTTTCACAGAACTCTGCCGTTGTTTTCTGCAGCAGCTTAACCCGTCTATCCTGCTGGAAATTCCAAGCCTGGAAGGGTTATTATGCACATTTGAATTAAAATATCTGGCAACCGGTTATTCAGGCTTTTTGGTTTTGAAGTCTGACCTGGTTTCTGAAATAGGCACCGATTATTTAGTTTAATTAGGGTTTCTTGGGCTTTGCAGCCACAGGATGTGGCGATGTCCATGGGCATAGATGGCAGGAGAGAGGCATTCTGGAAATTTCCGGAGGCCGAGAGCATGCTACTAGTTGTGAGAGCGAAATAGAGCCTCCGCTCTCAGGAGCAGTATACCTCAGATACTTGGCCGCTTACAAGCCGATTGGTAAGGCGACAATATCATGAAACGTTGAGCTATTGAAGCAGTTTTTTAAAAAGCAAAACAACATCATTAAGGGTCATTAAAATGAGAATGGCAGATAAAAGTTAATTATGCCTTTGAGGACTGTGGGAAACAGGATGCTGTGGGAAACGGGCCTTCACTCCGATCCAGCCGGACTCGTCTTCTGTCGCTGTTTCCCCAGCACGACCCCAGATGTGGCACCCTGAATGTTTTTTGCCTTCCACTGCAAATACGACGCAGCCGGACTCCTACCATTGGCCTTGATAGCTGCTCCGCTTATTTTGGGAAAGCAGGTGTTCCCCTAAGAGGATGGCAGGATGAGTAGCTTTAATTAAGACGCCCCTGAAAATAATTTGTGCAGATTTGAAGGATGGTGGGAGGGCCCGTTGGAGACTTCCGTGGCATTACATGTTGGGTGTCGAGAGAGACGGCTCCCCTTCTCCATAAACAATCGTTATGAGATGCTGGACGAAACAGATCCGGTGCTACCCTGGCTATCCCCAACCTAGCAGCTTTCAAATGGCTCAGACTGCCACTCCCATCATCCCCAGCAAGCGTGGCTGAACAATGGGAGTTGTAATCCAACACGTCCGGTGGATGCCAGCTTGGAAGAGGATGCATTCCCCCATTTTCTCTGGATTCCCCTTTCCTCTCAGGGCGGGATTCCCTGGGCAGGCCGAGAGCTGCGTAGCTGCCTTCGCAGTCCCTGACCCCCAGGATAGCTCCCAACGTGAAAATACTTTTGCCGGGGTGGCTTGTATGGCCGTGTGTGTCATGTCCCAGGCGTATTTAACCCCAGGACCCGAATGCCATGTAACGGTTTTTCCTTGCTGTTCCAACTCCAGGAAATGCGATTGTCCGCAGATGTGACCGTTCCGATGGGTGACTCACGGCTTCTTTTCGGGACCCTCCGAGAAAGCTGTTGGTGCAGGGGGGGTGGAAGGTGGGAGGTATCACTTTCGACATTGCCGTTGTGGGATGGAGAGATTTGTCCTTGAATGTCTTCCTGTGCTTACTTCACTATTGGTGGGCTAAATTTCAAAGACCTCTTCCTCCCTTCCTTTTCCCCTCCAGCACAACCAATTCAAACTGCAGATCATTCACGAAAAAGTGAACTCTCTGACCGCCACTGTGTACAGGTGAGACCTGTTCTTCCTTGGCTTGCCTGCGGCTCACAGAAGCTCCCCTGAAGTTCCCTCTTCTCTGGATCTGAGCTTCTGCCTGGGGGCAGTGGGGGTTCCAGGGCATCTCTGTTTACAGATTCCATTGGGGGTGGGGATAGGGAATCTGTTTTGCATTGATTTCAGTATGGGAAAAGAATTCTGCGTTGTCCTGTTTGAGAGACGGCCTGGGATGGTGCTGATCTGCTGTCACCGCCATCCCTAGTTCTCTGTTTGCAGGCTTTTGGGATGGGTTTTATTTCAGAAATTTCCCTCTCTGTAAACATTTTGGGTGGGGTGGGGTGGGTGTACATCCTGCCTTCCCTTCTGCTTTGCGGCTTGGCTCCCTTCCTAGAGTTACCTGAAGCGATGCACTTTGCTTTTATTTACAGTTTAATTTCTATCCCATTTTTCCACCCCCAAAAAACCAGAGCCCAAGGAGACCTAGTTCGGTTGGCTCAGCAGAGGCCTGATAGTTAGGTAGCTCTCCAGTTTTGGCCCATATGACCGTTTCACCTTCTATGAGATGACCTCGAAAGACATGGAGAGGGAAGAAGAAGCGAGACCGTTTATTGTAGGAATTCTCTCCTAGCCCTTACGGGCATTTTCTATATATTTTAGCCAATGCGGCCAGTGTGGTATTGAGTTTCTCTGTGTGCCCATGCTCATGGGGGTTAGAGACTTGTTTAGTTAAGAATATCAGAAGAGCCCTGCTGGATCAGACCAAGGGTCCATCTAGTCCAGCACTCTGTTCACCCAGTGGCCGGCCAGCTGTCGACCAGGGACCCACGAGCAGGACATGAGTGCAACAGCACCCTCCCACCCATGTTCCCCAGCAACTAGTGCACACAGGCTTACTGCCTCTGAGACTGGAGGTAGCACAGAGCCATCAGGGCTAGTAGCCTTTGATAGCCATCTGCTCCAGGATTTTATCCACCTCCTTTTAAAGCCATCCAAATTTGTGTCCAGCTTGTGGCAGTGAATTCCATAGTTTGACTCTGTGCTGTGTGAAGAAGTCCTTTCTTTGATCTGTCCAGAATCTCCCACTAATCAGCTTCATGGGATGAGGCCCCACTGGATTCTAGTATGATGGGAGAGGGAGCAAAATGTCTCCCTTACCCACATTCGCCTCACCAGGCCTAATTCTGTACACCTCTAGTTCTGCTGAGCTCACTCCTTTTTTCTGGTTGTTCCACGCTAGCTACTGTACTGCAGTAGTGTGACTCAAGCCACATAGGTTTTCTTAGCCCCTGGTTATGTTTATCGGCGCAGAACCGTTGAGGGGGTGCCGTGCCCCTGTACGCCAGCAATTTTGCCAGCCTGCAGCCTAGCCAGCCCCTCACGATTGCCGCCCCATCATCCCTGCTCATCTTTTTTCTTTCCAGATGTGGGACCTTCATTGACCTCTGCCATGGGCCCCACGTCAGACATACGGGAAAGATCCGAGCGCTGAAGCTCCTAAAGGTGGGTGGCGAACAGCCTGTTGGGGAATGCTTTGGAGGAGGGTGCAGAGGCCCCGTTTCGAACACCAGGCAAGGAAGTGGGGAACCAAAATACACCAAATACTGGAGCACAGAGAGAGATCCTCTGGAGGTTCCGGCGACCGGCTGCTCTGGCCCAGGCACTAAATTTCTGCCCCTCCTCCTCGCCAGACCTCCTCCGCCTATTGGCACGGAGACCCCTCCAGAGAGACTCTGCAGCGCATCTATGGCATATCTTTCCCCAGCCCCAAACAGCTGGCAGAGTGGGAACGCGCACAGGAGGAGGCCACGCGGCGGGACCATCGGCGGATCGGGAAGGTAGGGGAGAGAATTGGTCCGCGTTCAGTCTTGTCTGTCATCTTTCCACCCCATCCTCTGCAAACACATTCACTCTCTGTTTCTCCTTTTTTCTTTTCCCTTTCTGTCTTCTGTCTCTCCTTTTTCTCTCTTTCCCTCTCTCAGCGAAACCCTGTCCTCTAACAGTGGTGGACTGGGGGGAGATCGTGCCCACTAGCAAATGGCTGGCCAGTTGCCAGCGGTCCATGTAGCCCTTGGCCATGGCTGGGATGTATTCTTGGACTTGAGTCAGCAGGGCAACATGGCCGCTAGAAGGGCCAATGCAGTTCTGAACTGCATTAGAAGAAGCATTGTATCCCAGACCCCATTTCCGGAAGGACATGGACAGGTTAGGACAGGTTCAGAGGAGGGCAACGAAGAGGATACAGGCCCTAGGAGGACAGGCTGAAGGAACTTGGGATGTTCAGTCTGGAGAAAGGGAGACTGAAGGGAGACATGTGAGCAGCGTTCAGGTGCATCAAAGGGTGCCACAGGGGAGACAGACAAGAACTCTTTTCTACAGACACAGAAATTAGGGCCTGAAATAATGGCTTTAAGTTACAGCTCTCTGTCCTGACAGTAAGATCTGTACAACAGTGGGACAGTCTCCCTATGGAGGTTGTGGATTCTCCATCTCTGGAGGGTTTTAAGAAGAGGACGGATGGCCACCTCTCATGGATGGTTGAATTGGTTTTTCTGCACCTTGCAGAGGGTTGGACTGGATGATCCTTGGGGTCCCTTCCAACTCCACTATTCTGTGATTCTATGAGCCGACCCCCGTGACGCACTCCAGAAGTTCTTAAGTTTTCCAGATCCCTTGGTAGAGATTAATTCCAGCAGGGTCACGTTGAGCCTGCTGCAGCGGAACACCAAGGACGACTCCTTGTGGCCCTCTAAACCCAAAGACTTGTATTATGACAGCGCTTTTTCGTGGGGCTAGAATCCGCTGCCTTTGACAAACCCGTCGCGTCTGGCAGCAGGGCATTAGTTTTGCCATAACTTCTCAACGGGGCCTGAGAATTGCTTCCCGGTTTGCAAATATCCCTCACAGAAAAACAAAGGAAAAGTTGTTGCTGGTTTTTTTTGCCGAAAAGGGTGCAGCCCAGACCTCTCCTAACCCACTGAATCTCACTCCCAGTTTCTGAGAGGTTGCTGCAAACGCTTTCCGACCTTCAGGGCCAGGGCCGATGGGGGGGGGGGGGGGGAGGGAGGGAGGGAAGCCCGTACAAATTACTGGGCCCCAGCGGTCCAGCTATGTTGCAAGTGTTTTTGTCTTTCTTGGCAGCGTCGTTATTCGTCGATTGTTTTTGACATCCATTGTAAAATCGGTGAATTTCAAAGAAAATAAGAATGATATTCAAATGATATTCAATTTGAATGATATTCAAAATTCTGTCAGTTATTGGCCAATATTGACTCTAATCAACTAAAGAACTCTTTTGCAGCGGGCGCATGCGAGGTTGCTTGTCATTGCAAAGAGCTGCTAGATTGAAACAATCCGTACGGGAGGGCATAGAAACCGCCCAGGGGACAACGGAGGGGGAAGGAGCTGTTTCTTTTCAGTCCAACAGATCCCCGCCCACAGCGTGTTCCCCAAAAACAGGCACCAAAACCTTAGGACCTCTAAGAGGGAAAATGCTCATGTGCTCCTCCTGTTGCTTTTCTCAATTCTTCCTGAGGCTCTTCCTACTTGCGTTGACTGTTTCTTGATTTTATAGCATTACAAGGATCATCCTTGCCAGGGAGGGCCCAAAAACTGTTTTTTTCACCGGGGCCCAAACCGCGTGTGTCTATGTTTTAAGTGAAAGCTCAGACATGTTAGAATGCTAAACTGATCGGTCCCCCTCTGCCATGTAAAGCTGGCAGTCTGCCACTGAGCTCTGTTGCAGCAGGTGGGCGCATGCAAGGCGGATCCCCATGGTGGAGTGTTTATTCGCCCGTTGGGACGGTCTGTATCCGAAATTGGAATTCCCGGCCAAACAACTTTCAAGACCAGCAACCCAGCGGCTCCCGTCTTTCCTTTCCTTTCTCTCCAGCATCAAGAGCTTTTCTTCTTCCATGAACTGAGTCCCGGAAGCTGCTTCTTTCTCCCAAAAGGCGCCCATGTCTACACCACCCTCGTGGATTTTATTAAGGTGAGCCTTGGTTCCCAGTGCATTGGATTTTTGTGGGGGGGGGAGGGGATTTGGAAGGTAAAAGCAACAGCTCGTCCCCGTTCATTTCTCCCTCTTTTCCTGCAACCTGCAGAATTTTTCCTGCAATCTCTTTAACCTATAGAATTGCAAATGTTTCAATAGATTTGGGACACAGCACTGTTATTTTAGTAATAGATGTTGTGTGGGGGGGGGAACGTTACCGGCCATCTCGTCGCAAAGAGATGTTTCCCTGTACAGAAAAGTGCAGCTAGCATTTGGGAAGCTAAAATTTGGCAAAGTGAAAGTTTGTAGCCTGGATGGGAGACCAGGAACTTGTCGTAGATTACACAGCTTGTGCTGCTCTTGTCAAATCCACCTGCTCAGAGATGGAAGCCAAGAATACAGTCTCTTTTCCAAGAACTATGGACTTTACGTCAGTTACCAGGAGGTTAAAAGTCTGATCATGTGTTCAACCTATTATCAGGGGTTCTAAATGTATGGATTTGGGAGGGTTTTTTTTGTTTATTAAAAATGAATTTTGACACTTCTATAAGAGGAGGATGCACTCATGTTCTGCTTCTGGTTCCCTGGTTGTCCCCTGTGTGGACAGAATGCTGGCCTAGATGGACCCTTGGCCTGATCCAGTGCAGCAGTTCTCATGTTCTCAACAATAAATTAATTACAAGTCTGTCTCGCTCCCAACCTGACAAATTACACCACTCGGTACGGCTCTTCCAAATTCTTCCCTTTCCCGTACCCCCAGAGCGAATATCTGAAGCGTGGATTTTCCGAGGTGATCACCCCCAACATTTTCAACGCGAAGCTCTGGGAAGTCTCCGGTCACTGGCAACATTACGCAGAGAGCATGTTCACCTTCCGGGTGGAGGACGAAGCCTTTGCCCTCAAACCCATGAACTGCCCCGGCCATTGGTGAGTCGTTGAGGGAGTTTTAAGGCGCAGTCAATGTGCCCTGACGGACACAAGCAGGTCACCCCACCCACCCTGTGGGAAGATGGCCACTGGCTTAGCTGGCTTTAAAAGGTGGGCCGAGTAACCTTTGGTGGACAGAGAGCTCCATCAGCAGCTATGCACTGTTGAGACTCCATGTTCAGTCACAGTCTACCACTGAACATAAGCCACAGGGGACATCTAACTCAGGGAGCAGTCCACTTCCTGTCCTGATCCTTGGCTTTCTGGAGGCACCAGGTTGGCCGCCGTGAAAAGCATGATCGTGGAACCACATGGATCTGCTCCAACAAGGCCGTGCTTGCATTGTTAAACATATCTACCAGTCATGATTATCCATGAGAGAGAGAGAGGCTGCCATCTTTAGGCCATACCACAAGTGTGTATCCTCAGGCCTGTGGGCCAAATCTGGCCCATTGAGGTTCCCCAGCTGGCCATGCCCCCTTTCCCTGATCACCTGTCGCTTGGCAGTTTTCTAGCTTTTGTGAGGTTTCTTCCTCCATTTTGAAAAGCTGAAATGCCTTCTAAAGCTGGCTTACTGGCAGGAAGAGCTTTAAGCTAAGATATGCTGGTGTTTTGGCCCACCACTTTAATATGGCCCCAGAGGGCTTCTCTGAAAAGAGGTTCCCCACACTGGCTGTGCAGGATGTCTTCCTGCTTGGCCGCTCTGGGCTGAACGGAACGGAGTTGCTATCATCCTCTAGCTGTCGTTCACCACAGAAGCAAAACCCCCAAAAACAAAAGAGGCGCCCTTACAATTCATTCAAACAAACAAACAGCGAAAGACCTTGTGAATAAATTACCCGACTGAATAGAGCTGGAATGTCATGCAACGGAAGCTGAATGCTACATACACGTTATTACTTAATCAGTGCGCCCCAAGGGTTACACAATGTAAAAGATACACTCTGAATGAACAGAATAATGTTGATTCTATTTTAATGGGCATGTCATAAACCCAATTGTTATAGGAAAAAACTGATTACAACACTGAAATTAATTTTGGTGGGTTTACAAATAATGCTTGATAAGTAATAAGTAGACAACAAGTCCCATGACCGCATTTGTGGGGGCCAGTAATCCGTTGAGTAGAGAGATTGCTCGGAAGGATGTCCGTATGGACCAATTTATTGCCCCAGTTTGGAGTCCTGGTTTGGACTCTCATCACTTTTTTGGGATTTTATGACTCATATTGTCAATGGTAACATTTGTGTCAGAGGATATTCGAAACCTACGGACAAAAATTCCATTCTACATTTTTCAAGTCGTCGTCCCAGACATCCAGAATTTAATCTTCCATATGGCCAATTTTCACGCCTTAAAAGGGACAGCATATCTGAGAGTCTATATAACACTCAGGCAGATACTCTTGCCAATGAGTGTTTGGATAGGGGCTATCCTAAACATATTATTGCATCTTCCAGATCCAGAGCCAGTTCTATCAAGAGATAGAATAAGATTAAAAAAAAACCTGGTTGCACCCTCATTATCTTCATTTTTTTAAGGAGCTTGTAATTTGTGCAGAAGTATTTATCCCCTTCACTTTTTATTTTATAAATTTATTCTCCTATGTCGATGCGCAGTGAGAGTGATGCGGAGCGTGGCCTGGAATATAATTAGTTTCAATTATTAAGTATTGAAACGCACAACACAATCCGGAGCCTTTACAGATTACTTATCGAGCATTGTTTGTAAACCTGCCAAAATTCATTTCAGTGTTGTAATCAGTTTTCTTTCTATAACAATTTGGGTTCATGACATTTCCATTCAGACAGAATCAACTGTTCATTATTCTGGGGCTGGAGAATGTTTGGCGGAGGCTGGTTCTCCGACCCTGAGCGTCTGTGTGGCTTCATTTGTTACCAGCGTTGCTCTGTCCAAACTCTTTTCTAAGAAAAGCGACGTTCTCTCTCACAACTCGAGCAAACGCCCCTGCTATTGCTCTTCATCGGCCTATTCTGCAGACATATTTGTGTAATTAGTCTGGTTTTGCGATAAGGGCTAGTAACTTAAATCTTTTTTAAAAAGCAACAACCATGAGAGCTGAGATTTGCATCTCAACAACAATGAGGACTAAAAACGTTGCTAACTGAGAAAGACAGAGATGGTCAAGAAGTTTAATTGTGCGATATTTCTGCTATTTTTCCGCGGGCATCCTTGGCACCCATAGCGATGACTCAGTAAGTCCCATCTCTTTCCTTCTTGGGTAGTCTTATGTTCGGCCACCGTCCCCGATCCTGGAGGGAGCTGCCCCTCCGCCTGGCTGACTTCGGCGTCCTGCATCGTAACGAGCCCTCGGGATCCTTGACCGGGCTGACACGGGTTCGTCGGTTCCAGCAAGATGATGCCCACATCTTCTGCTCCATGGATCAGGTGAGGGACAGGCTGCCAGCATGGCTGAACCGAGGGCTCTACCTCTTCCCTCCTGCTCAGGAATGCTGCCTCTCTGGCAGTTTTTTAGGGCTGTGCTGGCATGAGTTGAGTATCGTTTTGAAAGGGGCATTGCCCGCATGAGCTGGGAAGTTATATTCTGTTCCAAACCTTCTCTGTCTCAATCCCCAACTCAGCTGGAAGGCGAAATCAGAAGCTGCCTGGACTTCCTTCAAGCCGTATACTCCGTCTTTGGATTCACGTTCCGCTTCTACCTTTCCACCCGCCCCGAGAAGTTTCTTGGGGAGCCTCATCTTTGGGATCAGGCTGAGCAGGTAAGGATATAACCAGTTAAAATGCAGCTCAGCAATCCAAATTGAGACCCTGGCCACTATATTAAATATTCATCGCTTCAAGGATGGGCCTTGTGAGACCCTCACTGTCCACTGCTCCACCGTGACCCTGGCCCAGTCTTGACTACTGCAGTGCACTCTGCATGGTACTGCCCTTGAAGGCTGAGTTCGTACCCTTACTCCTGTCCAGTTACACGGGCTTCCTATTAGCTTCTGAGCCCAATTTAAAGTGCTGGCTATTTCTTTTTATGTCTTACGGGGACATCTCTGTCCCATGGCATGCTGAGATAATCTGGTGTGTTTCATTCATCCTGGATGCTTGACTGTAGCAGGGCTGCCTTGGTGCTTGCGTCAGGTTCCTGGGATTCCCTTGGGGCTTTCCATATAGTTTGTATTTTGTCAAGAATTTGGCAGTAGAGGAGTCAGCTGAACCTTTGTTTCCAAATGAATTAAATTCGTCCATTTTGGGGGGGGGGGTTGTTTTTGTTTTTTGCTGTGTGATTCATTGAGGGGTGGAGGATGAACGACTCAGGGTAAAATAACACTTTATTTTATTGATTACATTTATATACCAACTTTCCACTGGAAAATAGTGCCCAAGGAAGGAAGGCTGCAGTTATTGAATGCAAAATGTTGGGATTCTGTTAGTTTGTCATTTGAATGGTTTGCCACATCAAATAATGTTTGCCACATTGGCCCTGCTGGCTGTGGTTGATGGGAGGTGTAGTCCAACACACCCTCTCCCTCCTTTTCTTCTCTCTCTCTCTCCCCCAAATCCCAAATCCGGGAGAGTTTTCTGTTTACCCCCACCTATGAAAATTGATATCATCGCAGAGCAATCAAAGAGCTTGAAATCTTATCTTTCCATCCGCCCTGAAGTCTGCGGTTTTATCCTTCCCGGTTGCGAGAGGGTATCCATTTTGTACATCTTGTCGAATGTTTGTAAGTCTTGGCCCTCTTTGCTGGGCAGAGAAGTTTGGCTTGCTCTCACTCCTCTCCAGTGGCCGGGCCAAATGTTGACTTTCCACCCCCTCCAACCGGCAGTGTCCGGTGCGAGGAGCCGGATCGCGGCTGCTGGGCTGGAGCCGAGGAGACTCGTGTGGCATCACCGCCTTCCCTTTTGTCTTCCAGCTGCTGGAGAAGAGCCTCCAGGACTTTGGTCTGCCATGGGAACTCAACCCCGGTGATGGTGCCTTCTACGGGCCGAAGGTCAGTGGGTATCCCTGCTTGCTAGGAAGGCAGCAACCGGCCTTAGAGCGAGTCACATCCTGGGTCCATCTAGCCCGATATCGTCAACTCTGACTGGCAGCGAATGGCCCGTTCCCTAAAAAAATCAAGATCCATGCTTCTAAATGCAGAGCTGGCTCTCAATAGGAACATCAGAAGCTGCTTTGGACTGAATCAGAAACTGGGTCTCCTTAGTCCAGCATTGTCGGCATGGACTGGCAGCAGCAGCTGTCCTGGGTTCCAGGCAGTTTTTCTTGCCCTAACTGGAGATGCCTGGGATGGAACCCGAGGGGCTTCTGCACGCTAAGCTTGTGCTCTACCGCTGAGCTATGCCGCCTCCCCAAGTTTTCTGTGGTGGGGAGGGCTGTGTTCTCTGTACGTGTGTGTGTGTGTGTGTGTCCCCGCCGGCAGCCTTTTTTTCCCTTTTCATCTTTCCAACATAAAATTTGGACATTTTGAGGAACACTGGGAAAAGCAACAGCCCTTCCTAGGGAATATTTCCTCTTTTGGAATGGGTGAAAAGCTTTTGAAGATGAGGCTTTAGTGGGCGCTCTGGCTGCGTTTGGAGTGCACTTTCCACGACTGCTGGCTAGGGCTGATGGGACTTGAAGCCCAACACGTTTTAATAATTTATTGCATGTCTGTCCTGCCTTTTTCCTCCAAGGAACCTGAGGTGGCATTCATGGTCCTCCCCCTCTCCATTTATCTTCACAACAACCCTGCGAGGTAGGTTAGGCTGAGAGCCAGGGACTGGCCCAGAGTCACCCAGAGAGTTTCATGGCTGAGTGGGGACTGAAACCTGGATCTCCTGAGTCCCAGTTCAGCATTCTAACTACTAGGCCTCACTGGGCCTCCCAGTTCCTTCAGCTTTTCCTCCTAGAACTTGTTTTCTGTCATCTTCATTGCCTTCCTCTAAACCTGTTCCAGTTTTTCCACATCCTTAAAGTGTAATGCCCAGAACTGGACACAGCACTTCACATAAGGTGTGACTAGTGTGGAACGCTTACTTTCCATGGCTTGGAAACGATGTAGCTGTTCATGCAGCCTGGAATCACATTTGCCTTATTTGCAGCTGTGTCACACTGCTGGCTCCTCCTCCTCCTCTGCAATCCTGGGATCTCTTCCCAGAGTATCCTAGTCAGTGCAGACAATAAAGGCTTAGATGGACTTGACAGCCTTATTCTTTGTAAGGCATATGTGAATCAACTACTCAATGACCCCATTGCAAAAACAAAATTTCATCTGTCATCCTTGGGTCCCCCATGCCCCGTGGAACTTTTATTGAACTCTTGCAACGTTTCATCGCCAGGCATACTTTAAGCCGGATGCTCCTGGATGTGTTTATCTTTTGCTTTTGGGGGGGGGGGGGCACGGTCACAAGGCAATGAATAGAGTCACGGAGATAATGTTCAGGTGACCCTTAAAAACATTGCATTCAAACTGCATGTGTACATGGCGCCTTTGGCTGCATCGGAGTGACACGTTCCACATTCTGTTCTGTCAGGTCTCTCTCTCCCTCCCCCCTCCCTCTCTCTCTCTCTCTTTGGGTTGCATGTCACTTGGCAGAACACGCTGTTCCCAGTTCTCAGACACTTGCCACGCAGGACAAGGTGGCTCTAAATTGGGGAAAGTATGCTGCATGTTAGGGCTGGCCAGATCCTGCCAAGAGCTTGGGCAGTCCTTCAATTCCAGACTGATGGAGGTTGAAAAACTTTGGTTTGTTCTGCATGAGTTTGAGCCTCACATCAATTTGAGGTCCACCTCTTCGCTGCTTTCTCAATCTCTTTATGTTTTGTTTAATTGGCCAAGTTGCTAGCTCTCATGAGTTGCAGTTTTTGGGTCCTGCACCACTTTCCATTGGATGGCTTTATACCCAGGGGTCAGGAAGTTCTCTGCTCATGCCTCAGGCCATCATGGCCAGCTTAAGCCAGGTTTTGATGCCTGAAAGTCGCCAAGACGGGCATACTGACATACGCTCCCTATTGAACAGGAATGCTCCCCAGCAGGCAACAAATTAATTTGCATGAATTAAAGTCTGTGGCATTTCTGTAATGTTGCGTACACCTCATTGAGGTTTCTTCTAGAGGAAAGATGGCATATCCAGTTTTAAAAATAAGACATTCCTATGCAAATCTCAAATGAGTACGTGATAAACACTGTAACTCCTCAACACCAGTGGTTGGTGATCATGGAAGCTGCTAATTCGGCCCCTTAGTGGAGGGAGAGAGCATTGTTCTTGATTGAGTCCTACAGACAGAGAGTCAAATTTACTGTTAAATTCTAGCTCAGCGATTCTATGCCGGGCCACACGCATGCGCAAATGTATGCTGATTGCTACATTTCTCCCTTCAGGTCTCTCTGGTGGAGGGTTTTGACCAGAGTGCTGAGCACCTCCTACCTTGGTGGTGACACATGCAGGATTGACAATGGGAGGCTGGTGTCCCTCAGGAACGATTTGATCCTGTGGTTTGCATTGTTGTTGTTGTTGTTGTTTTTTGCTGGTTTCTTTTCCTTGTGAGAATGACAGAGTAGCCCAATTAATCCTGATTGTACCTTAGAACTCTTTCTCTCCATCCTCCCCTCCTCTCATGGAAGGGTTCCTGTGACTTTAACAGCAGCGTGGCAGGCAGGAATTCCACAGATGGAGTTTTCTCTAGAAGAGGTGCATGGAGGAGGAGGAGGCTTCACCAGGAGAGTTTTGGCCTGCTTTTTAGCAGTTTAAAGACTCAGTTGACCTGCTAGTCTTGCAGGTACCGGGTTGGTTGCGATGGTGAGAGAATGCTGGACGAGACGGGCCTTTGGTTTCATCCAGCCTCCAGGTTCTTTGAAAATCCTCATGTTTATCGGCAAAAGAAGCCAAGAGGAAGGGCAGCTGATTCTGACACATGTTCTCCACCTCTGCTATCCAGGTTGACATTCAGATCAAAGACGCGTTGGGCCGGTACCACCAGTGCGCCACCATTCAGCTGGATTTCCAGATGCCCATCCGGTTCGACCTTTCCTTCGCAAGGTGAGCTCTGTCCTAAAACCGTCTGTGGGCAAAGAAGCCGCCTTCGTACTGAGTCAGGCAACTGTCCCGGCCAGTCCAGTTTCTGCCCTGAAAGGCGGCCAAGAAATCTTTTCAATACAATAAATATTGGTGCTGACAGGCAGACCGGCTGCCCAGGGCTTCAGAGGGGATCGTTCCCCCTCCTCCGTATGGAGATGCTGGGAATCGAACCCAGGACCTTCTACTTCTGAGCTGCTCCCAAACCCCATGAGGTGTCCGTACATTCTGCAGCCGGAGCTTGAAGGAGTTGTGGGAAAGATTAAGGATTGATAGGCGTTTTTTTTTATCAAGACTCTTGAATCTCAGTGACCCGCTCCTTCATGAGTGTGTCCAGCAGCGGAGGAGCTTCCGCAACTGACGGGCAGCTGAAACTCGCTCTCAGCACTGTTCCCGGGTGGTTTGTGTTTTGATTTTATGACCGTGCAAATGGTAACAATAATATAAAACAATGAGCAAAGTTTGACATGGGGGTGAGGAACCCCCAGATTCCATTCCGGAGAAGGGCTCGGGGGCTGCGTCCCTGTGGCAGGTGGAGCCAAATGCAAAAGAGGGGCGGAGCCTAAAATCCCAGCATGTTTGAGCTTCCAGCTCTTACAGCCGGTGGCTAAATCTTAGGAGAGGCATTTCAATGTTTTAGAATGGGTGAACAGCCGCACAGAAGTCAGCAAAATGGCAAAAAATCTGGAGTAAAGGGGAATGCAAGAAGGTTGGATTGGGACCCTAAGGTAGGCTAGGTTCTGCCCTCCCGGACCTTAGGTTCTGTACCCACCCACCCCGGTGTAAGAAAAGCATTTTATGTATTTATGAAAAACAATGCTACAGGTAACGGTCATCCCCATAAAAGAAAATAATCCATTCAAACTAATCATAAGACTTCCCCAAAAGCGAGTAAAGTTGAAGTGCAACTTGGATTTTATTTTATTTCTCATCCTGGTATGTTAACTTTCCTCAAATACATTTGGCACCCTCTGGATGTGTTTGACTACAGAACCCATCATCCCCAGCCTGCGTGGCCATCGGCTCGTGTGGCACAGGCCATGGCAGTTCTCTGCCTTTGCAATGCGCCGCTTCGTCCTCAGCGGCAACTTGGCTGTTTTTTTAACGCGATGCATCGTGGGAAATCCACAGGACTCCTTCGCCCTTCTCAGCCACGAAGCGCCGCTCTTCACGCAGCATGGCGCCGTGATAAAACGCTCGGTGACGCGAGCGACTTCTTGTTTTAGGAGGACCGACGCAAACGCCACATGGCGATTCTGTCAGAGAAGCCTAGCGTGGCATCTTTGAGTTGAAGGTTCCCCTTTTCTCTCTGCCTGTCTGTCTCTTCCTTCCCTAATCTTTTCGTAACCGTTCCCTGTGGTCCGTGTGACCACAGAACGAGTAAACAGGAACTGCTGTGGAATGTGAAGGAGGCTTTGTTTGCACTCTGAGTTTCTGGGTAGATGGAGATCAGGTTGTGGGGAGCTGATCTGACATCTCTACAGCACCTGGAAGGCCAGTCCTGGGTGTCAGATCTGGGCTGGGGAGGAGACCTTCCCACAGGGATCCAGAGGCAGGCTAACCCTGTTTTGGGGATAGGTAGCCAGGTTTCTGCAGGATTTGGCAGAACACCCCCTCACCCCCCCAGGAGTGTCCAGATGTGTAGAAGCTGCTTTCCGGATGCTGGAATTCATTGTTGCTTTTTTTTCAAAGTTTCTCTTTTTCTGTCCTGGAAGGGTAATGATTGATTTACATTTTTTGATATACCCTTCAGTTTTGCAGCGACCTGAAGCAGAACAAAGGTGTCATACCGCTTTCCCAGCTGCTGATCATTTCGTTGTTTTCCAGGTTTTGTGCAGTTTCTACCCCCCCCCCCTTCTCAAAGGGTGAAATCCCTCTCCTAAGGGTTAACTAAGGCAGGAAGCTAAAAGATGCAGGTATTTTGGCCCCGCCCAGTACTCAGATTTGCAGCTGGGGGAGGTTTGCTTCAAGGGCTTCTCTGGAATTGAATTTGGCCCTTGGACTAAGAGGGGTTTCAAGACCCCTGTTTTTGTTTTAAACGTCAAAATAACAAAATAAAACTCATGACAAAATTGTAACTCAAATTGCAAGAGTAGGATTGCAACGGTGCAGTGCGTCTCCTGTGGTTGCACTCATGTGGTTTGGGATTCCAGTCCTGGGAATCTGAATTATTTTTTCACTTTACTCTTAAGAATCAAGTCTAGGACCATAAGAAGTCCCTTTAGAGCGGGCCGGATGGCTTGTTTATCCAGCTCAGTATTCTCTGTTCTGACCTACATCAATTATCTAGCATCTCAAGCCAAGAGAAGAATTCCCCATCACCAGTGTCTGCTTCTTCTAACTGGAGATGGGGGTCCCAACTATTAACAATCAACTTCCTAGTCCTTATGGTGGCGAAGGAATGCTTCAAGGCGTGGGGGCGGGAAATGCCTGGGGTGGGGTGGAGGCATTAATCAGACCGGCGGGAGTGCAGGGACCCTTCCCCACTAGTAGAAGCAGATTAGATTATGCAAGGGCAGGGCAACGTTTTCATTATTCACACAGGCTGCAGAAGTGGCCTCTCTGAGTACAGAAACACTTTGGTCCTGCAAGGACTGCAGGAAGACGCTCCGCTCTGTGTGTTCAATACTGTCTGTCTGTCTGTCTCTCATGCAGCAAAGATGGCGGAGTGCTGGAGAGACCTGTGATGATCCATCGGGCGGTACTTGGCTCTGTTGAAAGGATGCTGGCTGTGCTGGTAGAGAACTACGGCGGGAAGTGGTGAGTGGCCCTGAGCCTTGCTTTGGTTGGACTGAGAAGGACAGCCAACATGGCTGAGGGGCTGGAGCAGCTCCCCTGTGACAAAAGGTTTCCTTAGGGATGTCGCCGGCGTCCATTTTGGGCTCGGAGCTTGGCGATTTCTTGCCAGCTCGGCTCCCCGAACTGGAGTCCACGGATGGCCGTGCTTACCCGACTCTCATTATATTCTGAATTGTTGTAAACCGCCCAGAGAACTTGGGCTATTGGGCAGTATAGAAATGAAAATAATAATGACAAGACAATACCCTGCAACCGACCAGACGTATAGACAAAAAAGAAAACAACAACACATACCTCATCGACATAGCAATACCTAATGACAAAAATGTTGTAGAAGAGGAAAAGAGAGAAAAATATACACCACAGGCTATGGAAGTTAAAGCTCTATGGCAACGGGGAAAAGTTACAATTATTCCATTAGTCACATCAGTCACTGGCATCACATCAAAAATTTTTTACAGAAGCCCTTCAGAGACTGGGCCTACCAAAATACATCCGCACCAACATCCAGAAAGCAGTCATACTTAAAACATGTTTAATAGCCAGGAAATTTCTGAATAAGACAAAGACAGCATGACTTGGCAAAGCCCGTCATGTCTGTCTAGAAAAAACGCCACAAGTGAGAAAAGAGAGGAGGAGGAGGAGAGCTAGCAGAACTTTTTAGGATGGGAAAAGCCATGCCAAAATTAGAAAACCTCAGAATGGTCAGCAGTTGAGCGGAATTGGGCCATGCAGAGTGTGATTTTGATCCTTGGGCACACCTGGGGGATGTCGGCTTCAGAGTTTGTGATGCACTGCACTCTCTGAGCATGTACAGAGTGCAAGCACACAGCAGCGGAATGACAGCAGAGCTCACTGATAGTAGACAGATGCCCTGGTAGTCAGAAAACACTCAGACACAGCAGTGTTTTAAACTACTATCCTAAGTTTTACTGTACAAGTATATACAGAGAACAAAACATTCCTCTAATGTCTTCACACAGTATTAACCAGCACCAACCACAACTTCTACAACGTCCCATCTAGCATCGCCCACATCATCACCCACACTGTTTCTCCACATGCTGTACATTTATAGCACTGTGGACCTATCACAGCGTTGGCTGCATATCTCCCCATGTGTGCTATGCCTTCCAGCACACAGGGAAGAGAACTAAATGACCTTGGTCTTTAAGTGCTTACCAGCTGCACTTGATTTGGCAACTGTACAGAGTACTTGAGATATCAAGTCATCTCATGTCTCTCTTTTTACTTAGTAACAGAAAAAATACATTTGCTTTTACATTAAACCAAATAAAATCTTAACAGGCTTTGCAAGCAGCCAGCCTTGAAAGGGAAAAACTGCACAACAGTGGGAAACATTTGTCATCCGCAGAAAGCAGCAGCTGAATGCGAAGTGAGCTTGGGATGCTGGTCAATTGGCCACCTGTTATTTGACCACAGTGATCTTGAAGAATTGACTTGCTGCCTCATTTGTTCAGCTCCTTTTAAAAACTGACTTAGGGTGCAATCCCCGGTGCATGTTTAGACAGGGAAAAAAATCCTACAACTCCCTGCTTTTCCCAGCCAGCCATGCAGTGGGATTTTTTTTCCTGTCTAAATACGCATAGGATTGTGCCTTCATTCTTTTTAATAGTTGCTGTGGCTTTGCTGTATTTCTGTTTTTTGTTTTAATTCATTTAAAAAACCTTTTTGGAACTGTAATCTGAACCCAGTGTTCCAGGATCAAAGCCATAGTGAAGAATTTGGCTGCCTGGTTCCTCTTTTTATAGAGACCGTGTTGTTAAAATGTTAAAACTGTTAAAAAGAAAACAGTGACTTGTTCATTCTTTTTTTTTTTTTTAAGGCAGCTAATTGTGACAATAACAATTACATCATTTTGCTTTTATGGTCAGCTGGTTGATGATTCACATATCTTTTTCGGTGTTGCAATAAAGGGAATGTTTTAAAATAATATATACACACACTTGGCTGCTATTTTACAACGTTTAATTGTAAATGTTTTACAATTTTACAACGTTGACCAGCTCTTTTGATGACGGGGAACCACGCATATATCCCCCAACCCTAGCTGCTAAGCTTTCGTTCTTCCTGTGAGGAGAGCTACACTGTCCAGTGTTCCTTGGGAAAAGGAAAGACTCTGGGAGTTTTAGAAGGCACTGGGGAACATGGGTTTGGAGGCAGTAACGCTCCTTTGAATGTAGGAATGACAAAAGCTACCTATACTGAGCCAGACCATTTGTTCCATCTCGCCTGATATTGTCAACACTGACTGGCAGCAATTTTCTAAAAAATGAAGATGCTAGTCCTCATGGTCCTGAATACAGGGTTGGTTTAAATAGGGACATTGGAAGTTGCCTTATACTGAGTGGGACCCTTTGTCCATCTAGCCCAATAACGTGGACACTGACTGGCAGCAATTGCTCTCTAGGGTTACAGGCAGGGGTTTTTCCTGCCCTACCTGGAGATGCTGGGGATCAAACCTTGTACGAAGTACTGGTTCCCCTCTATTCGGCACTGGTTAGGCTCCATCTTGAGGATTGCGTCCAGTTCTGGGCACCACACTTCAAGAAGGATGCAGACAAGCTGGAGGGGGTTCAGAGGAGGGTAACGAGGATGATCAGGGGTCTGGAAACAAAGAGGAGAGACTGAAAGAATGGGGCATGTTTAGCCTGGAGAAGAGAAGACTAAGAGGTGACATGATGGCACCCTTCAAATACTTGAAAGGTTGTCACATGGAGGAGGGCCAGGATCTCTTCTCGATCATCCCAGAGTGCAGGACGCAGAATACTGGGCTCAAGTTACAGGAAGCTGGATTCCGGTGGAACATCAGGAAAAACTTCCTGATGGTTAGAGCAGTACGACAATGGAACCCATGACCTAGGGAAGTCATGGGCTCTCCCACCCTAGAGGCCTTCAAGAGGCAGCTGGACAGCCATCTGTCAGGGATGCTTTAAGGTGGATTCCTGCATTGAGCAGGGGGTTGGACTTGATGGCCTTAGAGGCTCCTTCCAACTCTACTATTCTATGATTCTATAACCTTCTGCATGCAAAGCAGGGGATCTACCACTGAGTTATGGCCTCTCCATTATTGGCCATACAAAGGTTTTTTGGGCAGATCACCCCAGGAACTGCAGGAGGGGAAGCAGCAGCTAGACAAATAAAAGGAGGTACTGCAATAATAATAATAATAATAACAACAACAACAACAACAACAACAACAACAACAATGATAATAATAATAATAATTTTATTTCTTAGTCACCTCTCCCTTTGGATCAAGGCGGGGAACAATATTAATACAATAACAATATAGATCAAATACATTAATTAAAATGGCATATAAAACAACCAACACAGTTTAAAATTCTTGGTTTAAAGTTCATCTGGGTAGGCTTGCTGGAAGAGGCGGGTCTTTATACCTCCTTAAACTCAGAGAGAGTGTTAAATAGACGAATCTCCTCCGGCAGGGCCATTTCCAGTGTTTGGGAGTGACAGCAGAAAAGGTCCTCTGGGTAACAGTTGTCTGCCTAGTTTTGGCTGATTGAAGTTCTCCCCAGACGACCTGAGCGTGCAGGGTGGATTGTACGGGAGAAGGCGATCCTGCAGGTAACCTGGACCCAAACCATGTAGGGCTTTAAAGGTAATGACCAACACTTTGTACGTCGCTCGGAAAGTAATTGGCAGCCTACAAGAATACAATTATCAGTGAAAATTTAACAATTAAGTAGCTCAATTTGATACTCCATTCAACCAATCAATCATACACATCCAACTAGCACAACCATATATGATAGTTTGTGGCAATAGCCAGCCATTGGTCACAAAAAGGACATCAGGCTAGCTAATTCACTAGCAATATTTCCCAGTCATTTAGTCATTCCCCGTCATCTTTCACATGGAGCCTCACATACATTCCTCCCCTCTGCCTCTCACCCAGAGGGTAACACACTTCAACCCACAACAGGCTCTCACCCTAAGCACACACACACACACGAGAACAGGAAAAAAGCAAATTAAGAAGGCAAAAATAGAAGGTGCCCTCGCCCCCTTCGGGGACACCCCTGCTGGGCTGCCCGCTGGTCCACAGTGAGGCCGCTGTTATCTCTCTCTGGGCCTGAGATTGTCCAATGCCTAAGAGAGACTAAGCCTATATGCACCATTTGCTGAGGAACATGGGTGGGAGGGTGCTATTGCACTGTGTCCTGCTTGTGGGCCGTTGGTCGACAGCTAGTTGGCCACTGTGTGAGCAGAGTGCTGGAATAGATGGACTCCTGGTCTGATCCAGCATCAGGGCTCTTCTTATATTCTTATGAGCTGTATTGAGGGCTTTCTGGGTTGCATCTGTTGAGTTCTACCCAAATGTTAGTCTAACTTAAGTCCCGTTTTTTGCAAAGGGTCTATTCTAACTTGGACCAACATTGCTTCCAATGCAGGCCCTTCTGGTTGTCCCCGTTCCAAATCATGGTGATCCCAGTTGGCCCTGATGTGGAGGACTACGCCCACGAGGTGAGACTGATGAAGCGCTAGTCATATTTGGAGTAGTTTTGCCTGCTTTCTTGTTGCTCTCAGCCTTTCGGGCGTGCATGCTGAAGCTTGCAGGGGCACAGAAGGAGTGAAGAAGGCAGTCCTGAGTGCACAACTCCACTTCCTGAAGATTTCAGCTCATTTAAAAAAAAATAATCTAGTCCTCATGGCTGAAAAGTGTGCTGAAATCTTGCAATCCGAGTGAATTTTCCCAACAGCCGCGGAAAGGGCTTAAATGCATGAGAAGACTGAGGGGAGACGTGATAGCACTCTTCAGATACTTGAAAGATTGTCACACAGAGGAGGGCCAGGATCTCTTCTCGATCATCCAGAGTGCAGGATGCAGAATAATGGGCTCAAGTTACAGGAAGCCAGATTGTGGCTGGACATCAGGAAAAACTTCCTGACTGTTAGAGCAGTACCACAATGGAACCCATGACCTAGGGAGGTGGTGGGCTCTCCCACATTAGAGGCCTTCAAGAGGCAACTGGACAGTCACCTGTCAGGGATGCTTTAAGGTGGATTCCTGCATTGAGCAGGGGGTTGGACTGGCCTTAGTGGCCCCTTCCAACTCTACCATTCTATGATTCTATGATTTATGTTGCTCCTTTCTCCTCTCCATCCCTAGTACAAGGAGAATAAACAATGCCAAAGTTTTTTGTTTTTGTGTTTTTAGTCTAATAAATTTATACAAAATGACGGAATTCTTGCACATTGCATAATTCAGATCACTGTGGTGAGAAACCTTGAGTGTCTTGATAAAGAATGTTAACGTGTGCATACACTTCTGTATTGATTAAAAAACCTTTTAATAGGGTACTCGTTCCCCCACCCCCAAGCATCCTGGGGCTAGTCGTTTTTAGCGGGGGTTGCAGTACTCCGGAGCCCATCTGTTCCTGTTTCAGGTCCACCGGTTCTTCTGCCAGATGGGATTCATGACAGACGTGAACGTCGACTCGGGGTCGACCCTCAATCGCAAAATCCGGAACGCTCAGCTGTCCCAGTACAACTTCCAGTTTGGTAAGGTTGTGCAGCGGATGATCAGGCAGAGAGCTAAGCTGCCTTCTCTTGACTCAGTATCTGTTGCGCTTCACCCACAAGCAGCAGGTTTTCACGTCTTCAAACAAGGGCCCCTTTTCCCAGCAATCCTTGAAGATGACGGGAATTGAACCTGAGGTCTTTTGCATGAAAAGTAGACTTCTTTCTCATGAAACTCTGTGACTTCCCCTGGTAGCTCAAAGGAAGATGAAGTCAGCCCCTTGTTCCATGTATCTCATTGTTATCTGAGCACAATTAAAACAGCCAGGCGCTGGTGTGGATTTTGCCATTCCACGAGAATGTAGAAAAAGCATCGGAGGTGGTAAGTGGGCACAGGATCAAGTTTCTGGCCCTGATGGTTTTGAATGCAGGCTCAAAAGCATAGGGGCTTATAAAGATATCAAAATAAACCGGGAGCATGAGCCTCGTTTTATATCCTCCATGAACGCTTGTAATCTTCCCATCTCTCTCATTTCCACCCTAGTGGTCGGCCAGAAGGAGATGGCCAACCGCACCGTGAACGTCCGCAGCCGTGACGCCTGTCAGCATGGTGAGCGGGATTTGCATGAGGCGCTGCACAGGCTCCGAGAGCTCCGGGATGCTCGTGCCAGAAACGCAGAGGAGCTGTTCTGAGGCCTTTGCCAACGTGTGCCCCTAGCTGGCAGGGGAACAGGATGTTTGTGTGCAGGAATGGTTCAAGAGAGCTATCAGTGAATTAAAGAAGGGGCGATCATTTACCGGTGCTCATGGGGCGCAGGAGAGAAATGCCTATGGTTTCCTGCCTGTCTCGTTTTTCACGACATTTCAAGACGCTAGTCCTCACCAAGTGCATCTCGGCCAAGACGCAGCTGCAATAACTTGGGAGTCTGGGACCTTCTGTCAGACAGGAGTCTTGTTTGTCCAGCAGCTGACCCCTCTGCAGGTCAGAACCTGTCCTGGCTCCTCACCAAACTCCTTACATGGCCCCTGAGTACTTGCCGTTGTTCAGGGTATGTACGGCAGCGCATGACACAGAGGCAGGAGGGGACGCCGCTTCTCAGGAACAGCTCTTCACGGAAATGAGTCCTTAGCGGGAGGCCCAGCTGTGCCAGGTGGCTTGTCTATCTGCCTTTTGCGGTCACGGTCTGCCCGCAGAGGCCTGTAATTAAAATACTTTTTTCTTGAGTAATTGCACCGTGTCCTCAGTGGCTGATGGTCTGGTGTTCGCAGACTCCACATTAGCTCCGGGCTACTTGGCGGGGTCGAGGTCAGAGTAAGCAGGTCGGGTTTTTATCTTCTTTTTTCTTGCGGATGCTTAAGGTGCGCCTGAAACTGCTGCCTTTGGGGCATCCTTAGGTTGGTCAGTATGTGTATAAATGGCTCAAGTGATTCATAGCAACCTGTCCAGTGAAAGCTGCACAGGTTGGAAAGAGAGACTGTGTGTGTATCCCCCGCAACACACACGCAATGAGTCAAACACTACTCGTGCCCCCCACCCACCTTGGTTTATCAAATGCAAACAATCCTCCGTAAGAGTGAGGTGAGTAATTAACAGGGGTGGCGGGCTGAGCAGTAAGCCTATCTGCCCATGGTCTTAACAAACATGGCTAAGCCTTTTAAAGCTTATTTATTTATTTATTTATTTATTTAAAGTCTTGCCTGAAGCAGCTTACCTATTTTCAGTAAAACGAAACGGTCCCTGCCCCCACAGGCTTATAATCTAAAAAGACACAACACACAAGGAAAAAGCGACGGGGAGGGAAGAGGAAAAAGCAAAGTCGCCAGTCAGCTTAGAGAGTTGTCAAAAAGGACGGGAGGCAATCGCAGCAGACTAGCAGACTCTGAGTTTTGGTGGCTAAATTCAGCATCCCTGCTCAGAGGCGGTGTGCCTCTGTGGACGAGATGCTGGAGGAAAACAGATAAGGAGAGGTGTCCATTGGAGCATCTGGCCAGCCATTGGGAAACAGGATCACAAGGTCACTCCTTACATAATGTACTGAGGAGTGTGTTTCTTAGGGGCAACAGGTGACATGAAGAAGGCAGCCAAGTTTGGCTTTGAAAGAAAAAATAAACCTTATTAGTTGTCTGTCATTTTCTCTTTTTTGAGCTCTTCAAAATTACTTCCTGTGCTTAATGGGTGGGTATTCCTTTGGCTCAACCTGTTCAGGACAACCACAGTGTTGCTCATGGGTGAGGTGTTGCCTCAAAATCTTAAGGCAGGTGGAGTTTTCGTGGGCCAGGTTGTGGAGGCACCATCCCTTTGCATTTGGCCCTGTTGCCGCCGAGGCGGAAGGACTTTATTTATTTATTTATTGCATTTATAACCTGCCTTTTTTCCTCCCAAGGAACCCAAGGCGCCGTACATAAACCTGTTCTTCTCCATTTTAGCCTCACAATGACAACCCTGTGAGGTAGGATGGGCCACATGTCCCAGCATGCACTGCTTCCCTATACTCAGTGCTGTGCAACGATAAAACAGATGCAAGTGGGTAATTGCAGGATCACCTTGGAGTGTCTTTATTTGAAAAGAGCCTCCAGCCAACAACATTAAGCCAAAAGTTACACTTGGTGAACATGTGCAGGACACAGAATAATGGACCTAAGTTACAGGAAGCCAGGTTCCGGCAGGACATCAGGAAAAACTTCCTGACAGTTAGAGCAATACGACATTAGAACCCATGACCTAGGGAGGTGGTGAGCTCTCCCACCCTAGAGGCCTTCAAGAGGCAGCTGGACAACCATCTGTCAGGGATGCTTTATGGTGGATTCCTGCATTGAGCAGGGGGTTGGACTCGATGGCCTTAGAGGCCCCTTCCAACTCTACCATTCTATGATTCTTTATAACAGCAGAACCCAGGTCCTGGTATTGGCAGGTTCTTTCCCAGCCCAGTTACTTCATATCCTTCTAACTGGAGATGCTGTGAATTGGAACGGATGTTCTTTGCAGTTTGGACAACTGGCTAAGACAAGCTTTCAGAACCAGAAGCTGGAAAAACCCGGCACCTGTCCGAGTTGCAATTCCCTATGTTGTGATCAGAGTTGGAACGCTCAGGGATGTTCGAACTCGCCGAAATCCTCCCTACATTGCTTTGAAGCTTGGTTTGGCTCACTCCCCATTTTCGTTTGCAACCTGTTTTTCTTTTCCTTCAAAGGGGAAAATGTGCATGTTCAACAGGAAAAGTGCACACTTCCTTGCACATTTTCCAAAGGTGTCCCCTCTTCTCCCTCCCTCATGGACTAAAGCGTGAATATTGGCCTGCTCAGAAACACACGAAGCCATGTTTAGGCCGTTAACCTGTTTGCAGCAAATGGTTTGTAAGCGTGTTTAAACCGTGGTTATGTAACCGCCATGGTCAGGAATGGTTCACATGACACGCTAAACCATATTGCTTAGCTTAAAATGTTTAAGCACTGTGGCTTAGCGTGTTCTTTGAACAGGGTCAATTTATATTTTTTGGAAAATGCTCATTTCAAAGTGCACTAAGAAACAAAACACGAACCCACAATTTTTTTAATAACGATTGTAAGTTTGGAAATATGCAAACATATTTCAAATAAATGTGCTACCACTCATGTTCACGTTGGGTGTTGCAGACGGTAAGTTCAGATGATTTGTGTACTGGAATGAAATTCTTTGTACATGCCTTGCTGTGGCTGCTTTTGAAACTTTGGAGTGTTAATTTCACTCCTGAGAGTGGCAAAAATAGTTCTAAATAGAGCCCAGATCTTGGTGGATACAGCACCTACATTTTATTTATTTATTTTATTATTATTTTACTTCATTTTTATACTGCCCACTAGCCCTCTGGGGAGTTCATAAATATAGTTATATAGGGAAGGCCTCAGATTCAACGTCTATGATAGAAAAGAATCTCAGGTTGTCTGCCTTCTTGCCGGCAGTATCAAAAGTCTCCTTGTGTTAACCATCTGTTAAAACCCCCCATTGATGTAGAATAAAAATCCAAAATATTTAATAGTTATATCCACATTGAAAAATTATTTGTTTCTTTAGAAAAGATAGACAGCAAAAAGCAGTCTTTGAGACCACGATGCAGCAGGATATATTTTAAGACTTTTGACTAACTAATTCTAATGACTGTACAGCTCCTGATGAAGGACCTTAGGACCCGAAACGTTGAGATTATGTACAAGTCTGTCTACCTTTTCTAAAGAAACAAATCATTTTTCAATGTGGATATAACTATTAAATATTTTGGATTTTTATACTACACCAAAGGTGATCTTTCGTGCATACCAGATCCTAGCAAGTTTTGGCACCGACAAAGTCCTACGCACCCTTTCTTTTGTCTAAAGAAACATTCCCTTTTGATGACAAGCCAGATGGAGGGGAAAAATCTAAAACTCCTGTCTGCGGTAAACTTTTACGGGTTCCTTTCTGATGCGGTTTTGAAGCTTGTTAAAACAAATGAGGAAAGGGCTGGGTGGTCTCCATGGGAATTCATTTCCGCTGCAGGTTTGGAAATACCTATTTGAAAGGATTTCTCGCTTGTATATGAGTGACTTAAGTGCTTTTAAATCTGCCTGGGTCTCGTTAAATCCCACCAGCCGCTTGAGGCAATGCTGGAACGCTGCCCAAACAGGATTTCGCGTTCAGTGGTTGGTTTTTAATAAGAGTTAGCTCCTCAAATCAGTATCTCTGCTTTCTAACCCCCAAAGAGGAGATTTAGGGAAGGGGAGAGCCGACAGATGAGCAGGATGCACTTTGCCCATGCTCAGAAGCGTGCTGGTTTTGCTTTACATCAAGGTGCAGGAAAGACGTGCTGCAGGGCCGGCTCTACCATTAAGCAGTGTGACATGGCCGCCTCGGGCAGCTGATTTTGGGTGTCATGAAAGTGAAGCAGATGGTTAGCTGTTTGAATTGGTGGTGACGATGATGATGATGATGGATGATTTTACTATTAGGGGAGCAGGTGCTTGGGGGGATTTCTGCCTCAGGTGCCAAAATAACTCGACTGGCTTTGCATACTTTGTATACCTGAACGGCCACCTTTTTGTTGCAGGGCTTGAGGCAGCCAAATGACTTGGTTTGCCGTAGATCAGCAAGGTTGTCCAAGTCCCATTTATTTAACGTGAGCACCAACAAAAAGACAGCAAGCGTAGGCACACTTACTTGCCTGATTATTTGTGTTTATTTATTTATTCATTTATTTAGCTATCACGTTTCTACCCCAAGCTGCAAAATAGGACTTAATTCTTAAGAGTGCTGGTTGTCATCTTCTCAAACGTGTCTGTCCTTGGACTAACCACTTGTCAATTTACCTCAAGTATTCATCAGCTGTATTGATTGGTTGCCTTTTAAAGGATTTATATTCAATTTCCTTGTGAGATTTATGTACTGCTGACTATACTAAAATCCCGCAGCGGTTCATGGTACATTTTAAAATACTACTACTACTGCTACTACTGCTAATAATTTATTCCTTACCCTTCTCTCCCTTTGGATCGAGGCAGGGAACAACATTAATACAACAATACAATATAAATCAAATGCATAAAATTAATTAAAAGAGCATATAAAACCAATACAATAATAATCAGGACATTTAGATACGATATTAAAACAAACAAACCTAGAGGCAAAACAATTCAAGGAGCAGCAAAATGGACAGGCATGATTAGTTTATTGACAGACCAGGGGAAGCCTGGGTGAAAAGGTATTTTTTTTAGGGGAAAGATGTCCCATTTTCTGCCTCGTGAACTACATGAGGGAGGGTTTTCCAGAGGGTGGGTGCCGCTACAGAGGATTTACACCAGCCACTTATGACTTACTCAGGGGTCTGCATTTTATGGCTCTCCAGATGTTTTTGCCAGCCCCTGGGCTTTGTGGGAAGCAGGAGCTAACTTGCTTCCTCACCTGAGCCACAATTTTGCACTTGTCTCTGTTTGGACCAGATTCTAGTAAAAAAACATTATCAAAGGAATTCCCACATAGAATCATAAAATAGCAGAGTTAGAAATGGCCTCTAAGGCCATGGAGTCCAACCCCCTGCTAAGTGCAGGAATCCACCTTAAAGCATCCCTGACAGATGGCTGTGCAGCTGCTTCTTGATTGCCTCTGGTGTGGGAGAGCCCATCACCTCCCTAGGTAATGAGTTCCATTGTCTTACTGCTCTAACAGTCGGGAAATTTTTCCTGATGTCCAGCCGGAATCCGGCTTCCTGTCACTTGAGCCCATCATTCCGTGTCCTGCACTCTGGGATGATCGAGAAGAGATCCTGGCCCTCCTCTGTGTGACAACCTTTCAGTTATTTGAAGAGTGCTATCAGGTCTCCCCTCAGTCTTCTCTTCTCCAGGCTAAACATGCCCAGTTCTTTCAGTCTCTCCTCCTAGGGCTTTGTTTCCAGACCCCTGATCATCCTCGTTGCCCTCCTCTGAACACGCTCCATGACTGAAATCTGCCATTTTCTGAGTCTTGACATTCTACTCAGGCTCCACAGCTCAACCCCTGTTCTAAAATTGTACTTTGATTTGGCATCCACTACTTTGCACCTGTTTGGTTTTTTTTTTATAGATATATAGCCTCCACAGGATGCAACCTGTTCTCAAGTTGACATGGTGCTCTCATGGAGTCAGGACTGTCCATAATTTCAAAAACTGAGGTTAGGGGAATGAGCGGGGAGAGAGAATTCAAGACTGCCTGGAATGTAACCCGCTGGTCTCAGTTGTGTGTGGGCAGGTTGTGGTTCTGTGGTAACTTTTCAAGAGGTGCATTTGGTGCAAATCTTTCCTGGTTGCCCCTTCTGTTGCTGGCTCTTGAGATCTGGCACATACATGCCAACACCCCAAAGCCAAGCCCTGAGGGGACGATCCAGGAAAGGGAGTAGGCCTAGCTGAGAATATTTTTCTTTTCTTAACAGCCCTCTTGTTTCTCAAGAGGTTTGTGTGCCAATGAAAGAGCTGTCTTTCACAATGTCTTTCTTCCCCCAGCTCCGCTCCTCTTCTCCGGTGAGCGGGGAATACTCATGCGAGGAAAAGATGACTTGGGCACCTTTGTGCAACTTTGCCTCCTCGAACTGGAGTGCTGGAGCTGGAGTGCATTGTGGCATCCCTCCCTTGTGCAACCATGCTCCTGGCAACAATTGCATGTCCACCAACCATGCTCTTTTCAGGTTAAAAGAAGACCCCACATCTTTAGGACAACTGATATAATCAGTGGGAGGTTATTTGCATTGTGGGAGAGATACAGCCCCAAGAAAATGCACCCTGTAGAAAAGCATTCCATAAGCAAAATGTAGATAAGTGTTCAAAGAACCATCCCATTTGGTATCGGCTTATTCGGCTTCACTGTTTTATTTTGTTTGACAGCCAAAAAAAAAGACTCCCAGACCAGCTTACATGCAATCAATAAAACGAGACAGTCTTTGCCCCTGCAGGATTACAATCTAAAAAGGCATAACACACAAGGAAAAAGAGATGTGTAGGGCAGAGAGAGAAAAAGCAAGTGGTTTTTAAGCAAGGCTGACGGAATGGCCCTGTTTCCCCTCTCATCTCCTTCTGTACAACCTGCTGGAATAATGGCTGCTGGTAACTGTTGAAGGAGACGTCTTGTATTTACGTGTCAGACCTCCATATAGAGCTCCATCACACCAGCGATTTAGTGCACTCTCGCCATCCCTGGTGTGCGGATTTGCAGCATGGTACTCACATGACGCTGTACCTGTCCTGCTGACACCCCGCCTCTTCCCCAGACTTTCCTAGAATGCTAAAAGTCTGGATTATTTTCCCTAAGCACATTGAACGCACCCTAAGCCTGTAGTTATAAAGGCAGAGAAAGGGGAGGGGTGGATGGAGTGGAGTGGAAGAGCGAAGGAGCAAAAGAGCAGCTTTTCTGGTGAAAGGGATCATAAATTTGATGCGCTTTTGCCTCAGAGGTAAAAAAAACGCAGAGGCAAACCAAGTGGGGGGTGGTGGTTTAGGTGTAATGGAGGCCATAGAGTGGATGTGTATTTCTTACATTGAACAGAGTGAAGGGAGCAAAATCATCTCCTGCTACATACACCCTTCCCCCTCTGGATTCTATTGTTTGAAGCAAACGTGCAATTTAACCATCTTTGCTAGATGCAGGAATTGCCAAGGGGCTGTTTAATCATAATAAATGTCATATAGATAGATTAGATAGACAGATAGATAGATACTAAAAAGTGCCGTCCTATAGAAAATGCAAGGGGACAGGTCCCTACCTGAAAAGGATGTAAGTGAAAATTGGTGGCAATGTTTAAAATTAGTGCTTCAAAGCTGCCTTCCTCAACCTGGTGCCCTCCATAGGGTTTGGACTGCACATCCCATTATCCCCATCCGGAATGGCTGTTGGGAGTTGCAGACCAGCACAAGTAGAGGTCACCCAGTTAGGGAAAGCTAAACCCTGGTTAACGTATTGCTGCTCTATTATTGAAAACTCTTCAAATTACCAAATACACTTTAAAGAAAGGCAAAACTAAACATTTATTTAGCTCCCCAGGAAGCTTTACAGTCTAAAATTTGACACAGGGGAGATGAAAAGAAGACAGAGACAAGGGGGAACAGGCTGAATAGGCATTTATTTCAGGTACAAGTATTTGAGTTTAGGGATATCCCAGCACAGAGAGCAAGAACTTGCTTAATTTTTTTTTATGAGTTTAGATAGCTGATTCAAGGTGTTGGTTTTGACCTATAAAGTGTTACACGGCTCAGAACTGCAAATACTGGATGAAATGCCTCTCCCGGCATGAAATGACCCATACGCTTCGCTCAGTTTCTTACACCCTCGTCTAGGTGACTCTTCCAAGAGAGGCATGAAAGGTGGCAACAAGGGGGAGGGGCTTCTCAGTGGTGGCCCCCGAGTTGTAGAATAATCTCCCCAACAAGGCCCACGTGGCACTAACACTGTTATCTTGTCAGTGCCATGTGAACACCTTTCTCTTCTCTCAGCCATTTGGTAGCATATGAAGAGGTTTTAATCAGTTCCTGGGCTTTTCTTATTATTTATGGTTTGAAATTATTTTAATAATAATAATAATAATAATTTATTTGTAGCCCGCCTCTCCCTTTGGATCGAGGCGGGGAACAGCAACAATATAAAACACAAAAATCACAACAGTTAAAATTTTAAAAGCAAGAGAAAAATACAACATTAAAAAATCTTAAAATTCACCTGGATAGGCCTGTCGGAAGAGGATAGTCCTAATGACTCTCTTAAATTCATGAAGACTGTCAATTTGTCTAACCTCCTCCGACAGACCATTCCATAGTCTGGGAGCGATGGAAGAAAAGGTCCTCTGGGTAACACCCGCCAGCCTAGTTCTGGCTGGCTTGAGTAAATTCTTCCCAGAGGACCTAAGTGTGTGGAGCGGATTGTACGGGAGAAGGCGATCCCGCAGGTACCCTGGACCCAAACCATGTAGGGCGTTAAAGGTAATAACCAACACTTTATACTTCGCCTGGAAACTGATTGGCAGCCAATGAAACGATTTTAAAACTGGTGTGATGTGATCACCCCTAGATGTACCGGTGACCAACCTGGCTGCCATATTTTGAACAAGTTGAAGTTTCCGGACTAGGCACAAAGGTAGCCCTATGTACAGCACATTGCAGAAGTCGAGCCTCGAAGTTACCAGTGCGGGCACTACCATCTTTAGGTCTTCCAACTCTAGGAAGGGGCGCAGCTGGCGTATCAGCCGAAGCTGATAGTAGGCACTCCTGGCCGTCGCATCAATCTGAGCTGTCATCTGGAGCGACGGATCCAGGAGTACCCCCAAGCTGCGAACACAATCTTTCAGGGGGTATCTGTGTGTCCTGTCTGCTTATATGTTTGCAAGCAAATGGTTTTTCTAATGTATTTTTAAGGGTTTAATCTTCGTAAACGCCCAGAAAATCTCAGACCACACGTACAATACTGTGTGCAGTTCTGGTCACCACACCTTAAAAACAAAAAGATATTGTAGAGCTGGAGAAAGTGCAGAAAAAGGCAACTCAAATGATCAAGAGGCTGGAGCATCTCCCTTATGAGGGAAGGTTACAACAGCTGGGATTGTTTAGCTTGGAAAAAAGGAGGCCTAGGGGAGACATGATAGAGGTGGACAAAATGATGCATGGTGTAGAGAATGTGGATAGGGAGACATTTCTCTCTCCTTTAACCCTACAACCCAAGGGGGTCATCCCATGAAGCTGATTGGTGGGAGTTTCAGGACAGATAAAAGAAAGGGCTTCTTCAAACAGCGCAGAGTTAAACTATGAAATTATCTACCACAAGATGTACTGATGGCCACCAATTTGTATGACTTTAAAAGGGGGTTGGATAAACTCTTGGAGGAGAAGGCTATCAATGGCTACTAGTTCTAATGGCTATGTGCTACCTCCAGTAGCAGAGGCAGTAAGCCTATGTACACAGTTGCTGGGGAACATGGGTGGGAGGGTGCTGTTGCACCGTGTCCTGCTTGTGGGTCCCTGGTTGACAGCTGGTCGGCCACTGTGTGAACTGAGTGCTGGACTAGATGGACCCTCACTCTGAGTCAGCATCAGGGTTCTTATGTTCTTACATTAATGTCGAGGCTCAGCAAGTTAATGTGAGTGTAAGATGGTTCATTTAATAACTCAGTCCCAAACTGTTTAGGATAGCATACATCTACGTTTCACCTCTAGTTGACCTCTCGCAGCTATGCACAATGGGACGTGTTTGTGTGTGTGGATCCCAAGGCTTCTCCTTCCAGCAGGTTGCAATCTCCAGTTGCACGTACCTAGAATTTGTTGCAGTTGAGGATAAAGGCTGGAGTGTGCTGTGATTTTGCTTTGTCTTTCTAGATTAAGTGTCCATTTCCGCATGAACGTTGTTAAATGGATTGGCACCCATGTCCCTTTTTTTCTCTCCTTGCCCTTTCGTTGGGAGATGGGATGCCTTTCTCGTAAATGCATATTCAGTCCATAAGATGCTTCCTTATACCTGAACAGTGATGCCACAGTGACTGTTTTGGGTGTGAGTCTATTTCGTGCCATGCAGTCTCGTCTTTTGTTTCAAAATCCCATGGAGCAACAGTGGCTTCTTTTGTCCCTTTGCTGCTATTCAACATGTGTTTTGTCTAAAAAAAAAAAAAAAAGCCTTCACAAACATTGCAACAGATTTTTATTTGCAAAATGATGAGATTGTCTCAAAAGACAGCGGTTCTTCCAAGTTACCAGCGCTCCTGTATCTTGCTGTAAACATTCCGTTTCCTTCGGTGAGATGAAACCACTTCCTCTTTTATAATTTGGGAGATCAGATAAAACTACTGACAAATGTTCTCACAGGCCAAAGGTGTGGCCACCCCTTTTTTAAATCTCGACTGGCTTACCTGAACTTGTCCCAGGAGTTGCACGTAGAGGAAAGTCCTTTGAGTACATTTCCGCATTATATTTTCATACACCTGGTGCAAGGATAGCCCCTACCTGGCGCTGGGGTTCTCCTGGTGACGCAGTTCCCTTTTCAGATACAGAAAATGGCACATGGCCAAGGTGCAACTGCTTAAACACATACCACTTTGTACTTCTGCTCGATCTAAGGCAGCATCCTATTCCAGCAGTGTCTGACCACATGCCTCCAGGAGTGGGGCCGTAACTCAGGGGTAGAGTCCCTACTTTCAATCCCTGACATCTTCAAGTAATGCTAGGGGAAAAAAACTTTCCTGAAACCCTGGAGAGAAACAGCTGCCAGCCCATGTCGACAATACTGGGCAACCCTAAATATGCCAACGTGTGTAGCGCTTTCTAACAACGGTAGGGCTGAACTCCCATTCTGATTTGGACCTGTCAGGATAGATCTCCTTCTCCCCCAACTGCTGGACAAGGTGTGTGGTGAATAGTTTGTCCTCTGCTGCTCAAGAGTTTTTGAAACAGGTGTTGGCAGAAGCCCCAAAGATGTAAGCACAGTTTGCTGAACGGAACATCCTCTGTTGAGGCAATGGGGCATAAATGTACATCCGTTGTGAATTGAATTGAATTGTTTATTTACTGTCAATAAACCAACACAGTAATCAATTTACAAATACACAATATTAAAACATTCCCATAAAACCACAGCTGATTCCATTAAAGTATTAAAACGTTATTTGCCCATTTGCAACCTACAATGCATAGCAAGTGCAAGAAATTTAGACACTTGCAAAGTGATTTGTTTTATCTGTACCCCACAAGAGGATTATCTTTAAGATACTCATGGGGAGATCTGTAAAACTCTGGGTGATTGGAAATATCAAATCTCTCCTAGCTTCTATATAGTAGTTACAACAGAACAGGACATGTTCAATAGACTCAACTTCCAGCTCATTACATGGGCAGCATCTATTCACCAGAGGTATTTTCTTATATCTACCCTCTAGGACTCTGGATGGGAGAACATTAAATCTTGCTAGGGTGAATGCCCTTCTATACTTAGGGACTGTGAGCCATTGTAAATATCTCATTTCACCTTTTTGGGCTCAGTCAGTCAGTCCTTGTGCGAGAGGGCAACAGGGGCCTTGCGCTATTCCTCTCATCTCTTGAAGATCATCTCTGCTTGATTCAACATCTCACACTCCTTGCCTCAAGGACTAACAAAAAGAGGGAGAAAAACCCAAGGTACAGATTCTCTGTACTATCATCTTGGTCCAAGGTGATTCATAACCGTCCAATAAGACCTGAGTGACTAATGAGTTTGGGGTAAGAGAGTGGTATAGGCGGAACCAATATAATATGGAATGTGTCCATGCCACACATTTCACGGATCTCATTCCTGTCTCCAAATTTAGGGCAGCACCAGGAACACACCTTGGGACTCCCAGGATTGACCTCAGAAATTGCGATTGGATGTTCTCAAGTGATACTTTGAATGTAGGAAACCAGATCTGGGCCCCAAACAACATCTGGGCCACCAACTTGGTTTTATATACTCTGAGGGCTGCTGGGGAGAATTTACCTCCCCTCACTAAAAAAAAATTCAGTAAGGCCCCCGCTGTTTGTTCCGATTTGGCTTTGACCAGTCTGCTGTGCTTATTCCATTTTAAGTTATCTTGAAACCATAGGCCTAGATATTTGTACGATTCCACCCGTTCGATTTTTCTTCCACCCATCCGCCAGGAGAACCTACATCTTCTCTTTGCAAATACCATAACCTTAGTTTTCGTATAATTAATCAACAATCCATTTTCAGCACAGTAACTCGCAAAACCATTTAGTAATCTTCTAAGGCCCAAGCGGGTTCATGAGATTAGGACCACATCATCCACGTAGAGCAAAAGAGGCACGCTGACTGGTCCTATCTTGGGAGCATGAGTTTGGATTTTGGCCAGTCATTGTGGAAGATCTGCCAGATATAAATTAAACAGGGTTGGGGCCAGGACACATCCTTGTCTCACTCCCCTACAGTTTATAATCTCATCCGTGAGGTGACCCTGTCTGCTATATCTGACTGACATAGAAGTGTTAGAGTACAGGGATTTAATTAGAAATAGTAGTCTGGGTTCAATGGAAAGCTGCTCCAGCTTACTCCATAATCGGGATTGAATGATGGAATCAAAAGCCATCTTAAGATCAATAAACGCCACGTACAACTTCCCTCCCTTTGGAGCTAGATGTTTATATGCTAGATGGGCTAAAACTAAACAGTGGTCGTTGGTTGAACTTCCAGCCTTAAAACCTATCTGTTCTATGCCCAGAATATCTTTTTCCTTGATCCAATCCCTCAGTCTAAGATTTAAAAAACTGGCATATATCTTGCTTATTATAGACAGCAAACTGATAGGTCTATAGTTGGCCGGGTCTTCCTTTGGGCCCTTTTTATGTATTGGAATCACAATGGCTTTCCTCCAAGCCACAGGAATCAACTCTGACTTGTTTATAAAGGTGAAAAGTGATGCAAGCAATGATCCCCACCATCCAGTGTTACACTTCAACATTTCAGATGGAATCCCATCAGGTCCGGGCGCTTTCACTGCTTTCAGCTGATTAATTAGCATCTCTATCATACTTGGGTCAACATTTGGCCATTCGGCAATATAAGGTGCAAGAATGGGATTGTCAGTTTGCACCTTGTCAGCATCAGCTACCCCTAACCTACCAAAGTAGTCCTCCCAAACCCCTACTGGAGTAAGACAATCCTGGGACTCACTTCTAGTTATGCAGCCTTTCGTTACCAGCTGCCAGAATGTTTTGGTGTTATTAAGTAGCATAACCCCAATCAGCAATTCCCACCTGTGTCTTTAGGGGGGTTTATTGTTGGCATTAAAGTCATACACAGGTTCTTTATTATTTTCCCAAATGCTGCAATGCCTTGATCAGGGGAGCTAGTTGATGTGAGCTGATTGAGGTTACTTCTCACTTCCGTTGAATCTATTATCTGCTCAAATCTGTCTCCCATGTTATTTGTCCACCTTACTCACTTAGAGCTGATGGAGAGTTGCTGATTAGACAATATGGGGTGACCTTGTTCTTCCTTTAATATCCCAACTGTTGGTAGCCCCAGCTCCAAAGGGAGATGGTCGTTTACCAATTGTTCTGCAACTCTGAAATAATAGTTCAATTTCCCCAGAGGTTTGTGTACCAGAATATAATCGATTACACTAGATCCTCTGTTGGAAATATAAGTGAATTCTCCTCTTTTATCATCAGATGAACCTCCGTTTAAGATGGTTAGTTTATGGTTATGTACAAATCAAAGGAGACATTGGCCAGCATAGTTAATTAGAGAATCCTTCGATTGACGTTGGTTAGCCTTAAAAGCTCTTTTCCCAATTGCATTTTCTGAACTGGTGGCTTCAGGATCTATAGTGTGAGTTCCTGTCCTTGCGTTGAAATCCCCTGCTAAAACAGGGTAAGCATGTGGGAACTAAGCTAAAAGCTTCAAAAACAGCCCCTCTATTTGGCACCAGTTAAGTGTAATCTTTTCTTTACTGGATGATGGCATTAGGTATATATTGACCAGTAATAATGTCATCTTAGGATCACCAATTTCTAGAATCAACGCTTGAGCCATTGGATCAATGTTCTGGTGCTCTACTATTTTGACCTTCAGAGAAGAGGAAATCAGGCAGCATAGTCCCTGGGAGCTTCTGCCCCTGCCTCTAGAGACCAGAGCTGGGATACAAAAAGAGATATAACCATTTACAAATATTTTTTCTCGGCACCATGTTTCTTGTAAGAGGATAATATCGAACAACGTTACATACTCCATAAAGTTTTTTCCCTTAGATTTGGAATCCCAGCCAGCAACATTCCATGACAGCAGTTTAAGGCAATCAGTGTTATCCCTGTTAATTAATCAGTCTAATTCTATAATTTCATCTAAATGCCCTTTAGCGTTGTCCAGGATGCAGCCATTTACTGGTTGGCCTAGCCGTCTCCTTTGGTTGACTGTACCATTGGGCTCTAGAGTTTCAGAGGGATAATCTTTTATACGGGATTTCAAATCTAAATCTGTACCCGTTGGGTCTGGCCCTACAAAGTTCATAAGTTCTGGGTAATCAAAATTTGGACTTCCATTCCTTCCATTTTGAGATTTTTTCAGAAATCCCTGCTCATTATTTCTATTGGGGATAATTAGTTGGCCATTTTCAGTGTCATTATCTTTTGCTGTCCCTGGGTAACTGGCCCCTAAACCATCACTTGGGAAATGTTGATGATCTTGCTCCAGCGGCCGTTTGTCATACATCGGGGGGGAGGAGGGGGCGGGAGGAGGGGGGCCCTTACCTTCCCGGCCCGTCCGCTCCCGTCCGGCGCCGGCGGCTACTACCAGCGGGCTCCGCGGCCTTCTCCAGGGTGGCGCGCCGGGGGTTGACCCGGCGCGCTACTCAAGAGCAAGCCGCAAAGCCGGCTGGCGGTAGCCGCTGGTGCCGGACGGGAGCGAACGGCCCTAAAAGGTAAGTAGTGGCGGGGAAGGGGGGTTACCCCCCCCGGAGCCGTCTGCTTCTATCCGCTGGCGCCCGCGGGCGCCAGCGGATGGAAGCGGACGGCCCCAGGGGGGGTAGGGAGCGCGGGGGAGGGGGCTTACCTGCCGGGGCCGTCCACAGCGGACAGCCCCGGGGGGGAGGGAGTTAGGCCCCCCCTCACCCACCCGCCGCCATTTTTTCCTCATAGACTTGCATTGCAATGCAAGTCTATGGGGAAAAAATGGCGGCCGATCCAAAAATTTCCGATTTTTGGATCGGGATCGTACTCGATCCGGTCCGGGGGGCCTCCGATTTTGTCCGAACCGATCCGTGACAAAATTGGAGGTCCCGATCCGGGTCCCGATCCGATCCGGGGGGTCCGTGCACACCCCTAGTAAGAAGGTCCTTACTTTCAGACAAAAACTTTCTGATGGAAATAAGTTCATTTGCCAGGACTGAAAACAGTTTCTGAGTTTCTCCATGGTATGAACCAAATAAGGAATCTGTGGTTTTTAGTATAGGGTTTACAACCTCCTCTTGCTTTTGAGTTGGGCTAGAATTGAAGATGAAATTTTGGCTGACTCGTTCGAGGTAATTTTCCCCTGCCTCTATTGGGCTCACAGATGTAGTTATGATTTAATTACAATCACATAGAAGAGGCGACAGATCTAACCAGTCCTGCTCCCTTCCTGGTGAATTAGCCACAGATGCTATTTCATCAGCTAAGCTACTGTGGCCTCCCTCTGTAAACCCATAAACCTCTGCTTGCATTATGGAATGAGGTCCTAAAGACCAGTCCAGAGGCTGCTCTTCCACTACTGGTTCTACATGTCGCTTGGAAATTACATGTGTGAAATTGGTAATTTTTAATTGCTTATGGGTTTTCACGTAAGTTTCAATGTCTTCGACTATCGGAGTTTGTCCCAGCTCCTTGTAGCCTCTTGTTAAGACCATCTTAGCATTTACATTGGCAAACAGCAGTTCCAGAAAGTGGCCGGTTGTTATCCTATCGGGTTTGATTTGTCTACAGTCTGTCTTTAATCATCAATTGGGCACCAATTTCCAGATACTGTCATTGGGTCTAGCTAGAGAGACTACGTAATTCCTTGGATCCATCTGTTGTGCTTTTTTTTTCTTGCAAGCACTGTTTTTGTGGTCAACCAGCTGTCAGAATCTCTTCTCAACCTTAAAACAATTTGAACCTCACTTCAGGCTTGTAACAGGGAGCAGAAAAATGAAATGTCACCCATCCCCCCAGGGTTGGGAACCCTGAGCACTGAGGAATGCAAAAGATTTTATTCAGGTTTTTGTAAAGCCAGCTCTTTTATTACAAATGAAAATGAATAGAGAAAGCATCTGGGCCCGAGGGCTTTAGAAATCGTTGAAGCAGTACTCTTGTGTGGCTCTCATTCCATTTGGTGAGAGCTGTGCAAAAAAGGAAATACGCTTTCCAAGCGGATTGTGGCCCAGGTTAATTGGTGGAAGGAAAGGGGGCCACTGTTGTGGATTTTCAGTTTCAAGCCCCCTTCCCCAAATCTCTTAAGGATCCCTGACAGGGCTGTCCCATCTTGGGCCCCCTCCACAAGGATGCGCTTTTGCGCCCGGTTCGGGGATTATGCGCATTTTCGCGGAGGCGCATTTACGCCTAATCCCTCTGCACGGGAGGCGGCGAGAAGCGGCGAAGCGCATTAAAAGATGCCCAAAAAGCACTTTACAGGTAGTTAATGCGCATAATCGCTTGTTCACACAGCGAAAATGCGCTTTAACGGCCGGAGCAAAATAAAAGTTGCTATTTAACGCGCGTTCGAAAATGCGCATTATCGGGGAGATAACGCGCCTGTACGCCCGTTTTGCGCTCCGCTCGTGTGTAGGTAAAATTTATAATGAGCCTTTAAGGCTCATTAAACGTCTCGTGTGGAGGAGGCCTCTGACACACAAGCTACTGTTTCTCTTCAGCCAGAATCCACTCTGCTAATCCCACTCTGCCACCTTGCTAAAGCATTTCTGCAGCCCAGACCATATTCTGAATCTTGTGCAAATGATGTGAGCCTTCATCACAGTTCCTCAGTGGCGTTGTATCCTCAGCACAAAACCTTGATGCCGGTGCCGATACCACAGGTGAGCTTGTGATCAGCAAAGGGGAAAGAAGAGGCAGGGAGTTTGCAGCACAGCAAGGACTAGAAACTTGAAATGTAAAATGGGACAGGTACGCATCCTGCAAAGTTCCGCAGAGCTAACTGTGTTAGACGGTTGCAGCAGAAGCAACGTAGAGCCTCCTGGCACCTTTAAGGCTAACACATTTATTTCGGCAGAACCTTTTGTGAGGTAGCAACTTTGCGTGGAGGAGAGATAGCAAGGAAGGAGGTCAGAGAAGAGATTTAGAAACGGGAAAAGTCTGGCCTGCAAACAGTGGTACATTAAAAAGCAGCAAAATAGGAAACAACCTTCTATCTTGTAATGTGAACTTTTTGTTTTTCCAGGCAGAGAGCCAAAGCCTTTAGGAGTGTCCTGCAGAGATTTGTCACCATTTCAACATATGCTTGGTCTTTGCGTGTGTGTGTTGTATTGTGTTGTGCGGAAAGGGTGCTTGAAAGGGAACAAATGTAAGGCATTGTGTGTAGCATTTGACTTGAGCAATCTTGGACTGCCACTTCCTTTTTCCTGGCTGGAGCTCCTATGCCTTCAAAAACTATGTGCCAGGAAGAAATTCTGCAGGTGCAGCCTTCACCAGCGTTATGACGCAGCAACAGAGAACTATTCCCTGTTCTATTTCTACCTTTTGTGCAAATATTAAAGGCATTATTAAAGTTCTATCTGGACATCACTAATTGACATTCTTCTCTCTCTCCCCCCCACCCTCAATTGTTCACAAGCTACATTTTCAGAGGTGTAAGATCAACTCATCTGAAATGTGGCATTTTGCGGATACTGTGAACCATGAAAAAAGACAAATAAGTGGGTTCTAGAACAAATTAAGCCAGAACTCTCCCTAGAAGTGAAAATGTTGAAACTGAGGCTATCATACTTTGGACATATAATGATAAGAAATGACTCATTAGAAAAGACAATAATGCTAGGAAAAACAGAAGGTAGAAAGGAAAGAGGAAGACCAAACAAGAGATGGATTGACTCCGGCTACCTCCACAAGGGCGCTTTAATGCTCTTTGAAGGCTCATTATAAATTTTACCTTCACACCAGCGGAGCGCAAAACGGGCGCAGAGGCGCGTTATCTCCCGGATTATGCGCATTATTGAATGCGCGTTAATTAGCGACTTTTATTTTGCTCCGTCCATTAAAGCGCATTTTGACTGCTGCTGCCGCTGTCAAAAGCCCTCCCCCGGCTGCAACCTGAACTTCAGCAACCCCGGGGCATGATTTGAAGCTGGCGAGGCGAGAAGGGGGAGAGCAGATTTCCTTCCTCACCCCCTTTCCGATCGCTCCATGCCCCGACCTGACTTCAGCAACCCCGGGGCTCCGGCGGAGGGAGCTAGCGCCTGGCTGCCGGGAACACGATGAAGCCGGCGAGGTGAGAAGCGTCGCGCAGCCCGATCCCAGCCTCCGGAGCCAGCCTCGAAGTTCCCTGCAGGGGGCTCCGGCCACATTGGAGGGCAGTCGGCGCCACCCTCGGGGGAAGCTCAGCCCCACCGGCTCGTGCCCATCCGGCACATCCGCTCCTCTCGCTCGCTCGGCAAGCGACCGCTCTCCTCGGCGAAGGCGGCAGACGCCAGGAGGCAGCTAGCTGGGAAGAAAGCGCAGGGGAGAGAGGCGCTGCTGCTGCTGCTGCTGCCGCTGCCGCTGCCGCCACAGCCTCGCCCGGCCTGGCTTGGAGGCGGTGGCGGCTCAGCTCTCCCTGGAACTCTCGCAGCTCCGCCGCCCTCTGGGACCCAACTCGGCAGCCGCCTCCCGTTACGGGACACTTTTCTCCAACATTTGACACAGCCTGCCAGAGGGAAGGGGAGGGGAGCGCCGCCTCTCATGCAGAGGTATTAGGCGTAAAGGCGCTTCAGGGATAGTGCGCCCAATCGCCTAACCGGGCGCAAAAGCGAATTCTTGTGGAGGGGGCCTCCATAAAGTTACAAGACCTGAATAGGGTAGTTTACAACAGATGCGATTGGAGGTCGCTGATTTATAGGGTCGCCATCAGTCGAAGCAGACTTGAATGCACATAACTACTAGTACTACATTTTCAGAACCAGAGATATATTTTTAAGGAGCATGTCAATTATTCCAGCTAACCACATCTTCAGAGCCAAGTTAGGAAATTTCAGACAAGAGAGGCAAATAATAACTTGTGTCAGAGGGTGAGAAACAGGGTTTTATCTCTGCTGAATCATTGTTTTCTCTTTCCCCTCCCGAAATTGTGCTGATCTGCATTTTTCTCACCAGCTGCTATTTATTTTAAAATTGTTTTCTTGCTTGCTGGATGAGAAGGAATCTAACCAGATAGATCTGCATATCCCATGCATGTTTACTACTTGTGTATTCCGTTATACTAACTCCCAGGTAAATGTGTGTAGGATTACACCTTTGCAAGGAGCTAGCTGTGCCAAGAAGAACTGATTTTTGCTCCCTCTGTAAATTAGGAAACATCGTCATATATTTATTTATTTCTTACTATTGCCCAAAATTCTAGGCTCGTTCTCCCAGGAGGATAAAGTCGCTTTCCCACTAAGAGGCACAGAGTCAATGATCTGATCCAACGCAGTTTATTAAGGCAGTCAGCTGAATGGGTGCACCTCTAGGACTCCTGCCACCAGAGGCCACACCTAGGAGCATGCAAGTTCCCACTTATATAGCATACAGTAAGTATCATATGTCATTGCCACAGACAGCACACGCGCAAGCCTAACTCAATGCATTTCAATGTGAGCCATCGTCCTTTGTTCTAACGCCAAGGACCACCAAGTTTCTCATAATTAGATCTTTACTGCACCTGCAAGGCTGCTGGCAGATACTGCTAGGACAAGATATCAGTTCGCCTTGTACTTCTGGGGACGCTTCCAGCTCCAGCCAAGGCCGAGCTAGTAGCTTGCTCTTTTGTATCCGCCACATACACAGCCTGTTCCTTTTGGCTTTTGGCTTAAGCAAGCATTCCCAGCAAGCATTCCCAGAATTCTATGTGAATGAGCAAAAGATGGCTCTACTTTAGCTAACATTACCCGCCCCTCCCTCTGGATCGAGATGGGGTACAATAACAAAGGCAAAACACCATAAATACATATAACTGGTTAAAAGCATATAAAATGAATACATTATTAAAAGGCATCTTAAAATTCAACTGGGTAGGCCTCAAGAGACTTGAGCGCAAATTCCCTTACGTTTGCATATATGTTTCTGGATTTACTACTACTGTGTCTCATTAATAGGGTCAATCCATATTTTCTAATCTGACAAATCTTGTAAAATTGCCCAAACAAAAGACGCAGCAATAGAATCATATGTAATTTACCTTTTCATAACATTTGTAGTTTTATAAGACATTCTATTAATAAATATTGGTATTTGTTAAAAGATATAGCTGGATGTAAAGAAAAAATGTATGTGGTTTTTAAAAGAGCTAAGGATATAGGGGATTGGTTGGTCAGGAGTGACACATCAGAAAAACTATTTCTCCTATCAGGATTAAGACCTCCAGTAGGACATTCTCCTTGTGACCATTGTAAACATTGTGAGCATTGCTTTAGACTGAGATACTTTGAGAATCCTATAGATGGGAAAGGATACACACCGGGCCCGTTCAGACAGCACTGAGAGCTCTATGGTTAGCTTAACCATGCTTCTCTGTGGTTAGTGCTAACCACAAGCCATACGCTCGCACACTACACTGTTAACCCTATTCAGTTCCTGGTTTCTTTAACCACACACTAACCACAAAGCAGTTAAATGAGCGCATGAGTCCTCCAAATGCCCTGCCTCGTATCCCATCAGCCTTTGTGTTAAGAGAGGCTGCAGTTTTGCGATTTAGGCTATTTAGGCCACTCTAAACTGCTAGCTCTATGATTTCAGCCCCTTAACCACAGGTGTGTGGCAGACATACCATAAGCCAAAGTTAGTGCTGCAAACCCTACTGTAGAACAGGGTTAATGAAGTCGACCACAATGTGATTGGCAAAGGCACCTGGTTAAGGAAAACGCATGTTGGATGACACTGATAAGCAAAAACCCTTAACCAGCATGGTTAGTGGTGTTATCTGAACAGGGCCACCGAGAGATTTCATGACATGCAATAGTAAATTTCTGGTGGTATTTGTCATACTTTGTTGGGGGAAAAAACGCAAGGAATCTTAACGTCAAAATAAAGGAACATCTCAGTATCATTAGGGTGACCATATGAAAAGGAGGCCAGGGCTCCTGTATCTTTGACCCCATCTAGAAGGATTCGCTTTGGTGCCTGGCTGCCCGATTATGTGCATATTCGCGGAAGCACATTTACTCCTAATACCTCTGTACGAGAGGCGGAAAAGCGCATTACAGGTCGACTGAAACGCGCTTTAAACTTGTTGACATGCGGAGAATTGCATGTTTACATGGCGGTAAGGCGCATTAACTGCCGCCGCAAATTAAAACTTGTGGTTTAACGCGCATTCGATAATGCGCATAATCGAATAGATAACGCGCCTCAACTCCCGATTTGCACCCCGCTCATGTAGAGGTAAAATTTTTAATGAGAGTTGAAAGAGCTTTAAACCTCTCGTGTAGAGGCAGCCTGTAACAGTTGAATAGAAAAGGGGATTTCAGCAGGTGCCATTTGTATGCATGCAGCACCTGGTGAAATTTCCTCTTCATCACAACAGTCAAAGCTGCAAGAGCCCTGCCCTCCTTTGTATCTGGTGAAGAGGGCAGAGCTCCTGCAGCTTTAACTGTTGTGATGAAGAGGAAATTTCACCAGGTGCTGCATATATACAAATGACATCTGCTGAAATTCCCTTTTCTATGCAACTGTTAAATGACATCTGCTGAAATTCCCTTTTCTATGCAACTGTTAAAGATACAGGAGCCCTGTCCTCCATTTCATATGATCACCCTAAACATCAAACAGGAACTTGTGGGAACCCCATTAGTCCAACATTGGAAAGATACTTCCCATAGAATTAAGAGACCTTTCATTTTGGGCAATAGACTCAATTGAGAAAAGGACAGACAAGATTCTTTCAAAAGGAGAGCCAGGTGGGTTGAATTCATTCACTCCTCTTGGTCTTAATGAATCTCTTGACCTTGCAGCTGTTTCCAATTATCCTGAGCATATTTAAATAAATACCCGGTGTTTTCTCTTGGAGTGAACATAACATAGGAGGATACTGGAGATATGGAATGAATTACATCCATTGCATTCTAAGTGAGTCAGGGTATCATCTAGATATGTGAATGTTTGTAAATAAGTTCAATGTTTGGAGCTTTTCATTCTTTATGTATTGTCCTTTGATGAGTTTATAATTTATTTCGCCATGTTCCAATGTGAGTCAGTTTATCTCTCAGATAGGGCAATGTTTGTAAATGCATGTGAGCCTCTTACTCTTTATGTGTTAATCTTTTTTAAAAATGTATACTTTTATATAATGATTTATGGTTTATGTGACATACATGGGTGGACATGTGAGTGCATAAACATATATTGCCTTTCTAGAGTGCCCTGAAAAAGGACCATAGAGTTGGAAGGGGCCTATAAAGCCATTGAGTCCACCCCTCCTGCTCAATGCAGGTTTGCAAAGATTAAAAGCATTAAGTATTAAATTACAGTTAGAACAAAACATTAAAATACAGTGTAAAAGTTTAAAAACCACTTAAAACACACATACACATACACCAAACAAAACAAACAAACAGTATACGTGAAGACAACATAGATCTAAAAACTACATTGAGCAACCAGCCATAAAAGTCAAATCCAGGACTGATTAAGCCGTCATCATATGCTCCTAAATGCCTGAAAAAAGAGATAAGCCTTAACCTGGTGCTGAAAATATAATAATGCTGGCACCAGGCTGGCTTTCTTGGGGAGATCTTTCCACAGTAGTGTTCTATATGCTTTTCATATGCTTCCTGGTATATCTTTAGATCTCCATCACACCTAATTCCCCCCCCCCCAGTTTGCCTCTGCATTTTTTTTTTACCTCTGAGGCAGAAGCGCATCAAATTTATGATCTCTTTCACCTGAAGAGTTGCTCTTTCGCTAGTTTGCTCTTCCACTCCACTCCACCCCGCCCCACCCCTTCTCTTTCTCCCTCCAGTCAGGTCCTGTCAGATGAGTACATCAACCAGACCGCTTTTCTGCCATGCAAAAATGGAATTACCCTTTAGTCTGGCTCTTTGGGAGCATTGAGGGAATACTATCCTATCTCTGCAGAGATTCAGGCATTGCATGATTTAAAAAAATGCTTTCGAGCCTGAGATGCAAGATTTGGCTTTTATTTTGAGGCTTGGAGCCATCTGCTGGGAGAGATCACTTTCCCCTGCCAGGACCTGATGCAATCCATTCAAGCCCCCACTTCCTTTAAAACTACACGGAGGCTTAGGGCGCTTTAAACATGCTTCGGGAAAATAATCCAGACTTTTAGCATTCTAGGAAAAAAAGAAAAGGCTGGGGAAGAGGCGGGGGGTCAGCAGGACAAGCACGGCATCATGTGAGTACCATGCTGCAAATCTGCACACCAGGTATGGCGAGAGTGCACTAAATCACTGGTCTGATGGAAAGAACCTCATTGCTTCTAAATCAGCACTGGACAGGTGAATACTGTGCCATGATGGGCTAGTGTGTTGTGTGAATGCACCCTCTTGTGAATGCACATAGAGGAAGTGCTCAGGCGTGGAAATAACTTGCAAGGGTGTTCATTTTACACCTGTGAAATATTTGGAGGGGTCAGATTTGGGAGAGACGATGGGGAAGGGATTAAATGGCACTGGATTGTACCAAAAACTGGGAATGTTTCAGAGTGGCTTTCAATTCCAGTCAAAATATTTTTATCCCGTTGTTCTTTGTGAATATTCAAGGCAGCTAACATGATACATCAAAAACGAATCCTAATAGTGTGGCTATTTTTAAATCATTTCAATTGCTCTGTTTTATAAGCTACTGCTCCAGTTTTTGGTTTTCATTTCATAGGTTGTGTCTTATACTTGCTTTTCTTGTTGCTATGTTAAGCGGCCTTATAACTCTAAAAAGACCAAATTGTAAAACACAGGAAGAGGCAGAGCATAAAGCATAAGATGGCAGTACCAAAAATTGTGATAAAAATATATATATATATTTCACTTCTCTAAATGCTTGCCTCATTCCAAGTTCCTTCAGTATCTCTGAAAGAGATATATTGAGGATTGGAGTGAAATTAAAAGTTGGGTTTCAATGCAATTGATTAATAAATCTGACTTTGGACCAGTTACAAAGTTCTTTTATCCCTTGGCCCACATTTCAAGGAGTTAGGAAAATTGGTGGCAGGGAGGCTACAATCCTCTCTACTTTTATTAGGAAGTCCTATTGAACACAGTAGCACTTAATGCTGAATAAATGTGTCTTAAGACCAGGCTGACTATCAACTAAAAAACTCCAAACAGTTTCAATTTGAACATGATGTGTGTCACCACTGGAACGGCCTGTGTGCCTTTTTAACCCAAACTGAGGAAATGACACTCAATCCAAAACCGTTTTGTACCTCTGGTTTTGGGTGCAACAGAGGTGCTTGGCCAGGGATCCTGTTGGGAATAGCTTTTCCTGGAAGTGAGTTGTTCTTGAGAAGTGCGGTTTGACATTTGGGATGACTCTGGAACAGATTTGTGCAAACGGGTTTTGTGCAAATGGAAGCCAAGAAATGGGCTCAGGTTTACCAGCAATACCAGCTGTTTTTCTCTCCCCCTTTCTCTCCTCTCAGCTCTCGGTGAGGAAGTGGTCAGAGCCTTAACCCCTCACCTCTATTAACAGGGAAACTAAGGCATGCATCACAAGGATTCTCTAGAATTGTAGTTTTAACCAGCAAAACACCTCATAATCTGTTGATTTGTGGTTTTTTTAACCAGAAAAAACACCTCATACATTGTCAGCCGGCCTCACCACCCTGCATCATGTGCCAGAGACATAGATTATGATAGCTAGGAAGGAAAGCCCCAGAAGAAGGTCACGGATGGGGGAACCTCTTCCCATCCGTCCTGATGTTGTTCAGCTCCCATCAGCCACAGCCAGCATGGCCAACAGCCAGAGGACAATGGGAGCTGTAGTCCAGCAATAGCTGAAGGGTCCCAGGGTCCCCATTCTCCCAACCCCAAGGGAAAACAGCGGCACCAACATGAAAATGCAAAATTGGCATTTCCTGGGATCCTTTTTTCCTTGCAATTGCTTGGAGACTTGCATACAACTGAATTCAAAATGTCCTACATATTTTGGCTCCAAAATTTTGTCCTGAGGGAAAGTTGCTCTCCCAAAAAAATATTAAAAATGTCTCTTTTTATTTTCTTGCACAGGCAATGTGCCAGTCCCTGGCATGCCTCAGCTCAGACTGAGAGAGATTATTAGATTTCTCCTTCACTCTTTTGCAAATAGAAAACAGGGCAGCCTAAAACATAAACCAAAATCAAATTTTCTGTTAGTCAAGCATGAAGCGTGCTGATAATTTGTTTTTACTAACTGTAAAATGAATCTGGAGAGCATTTTTTTGTTCTAGAAAGCGAGGTGTGGGTAATCTAAAGAAGAAAACCAGTAAATCTTGAGAAGAGGGAAAGGACAGGCTTGACATGAGGTAAAAGTTGGGGTGGCCACCTTAGATAGAGCAATTAAAGGCCAACAAATGTCAGTTAATTTAATTATTGTAGCCTACTGCCCAAGATAAGGCGGGGATACATGCACTTATTAGGATATATATTTTTTATCTCAGGCAACAAATTGTTTTGGCCCGGAACCAAATGGGAGCCTTTTTCACCCCTCGTCTTACAAGATGGAAGATGAGGAGAGGAAGGGGAAAAATGGCAGAATTTTAAATACATTTTACCCTCAGGATTTTACCCAAGAGGGACAAAAATATTCCTTCAGAAATCAGTTTCCAAGCAGTGGTTCTGATTTTCTTCCATGTTCACTCCACCCCCCAGCCCTTCCTCCAAAATATGTGTCCCCCCCCCCCCATCATGCTTCCTTTTATCTTCACAATAACCCTATCAGGTAGAGCCACCTGGCCCACGATTACCCAGCCATGTGCAAGGAATTCAAGCTCTGTCTCCTAGGCCAAATAACGCCTTCCACCAGAGCTGAGGTAAATCTACCAGGATGCAATTTGAGTTCAAGGAAACACCTGAGGTGTAGGCATCCTAAAATGTGTGGAAAACATTATTTAAAACACTGTTTTAATTTACGTTAATTTTTTTCTGGAGAAGTGCTGCCAACCATGCAGTTTACAAAACCGTCAGCACCCTACCTCCAGTTTTCTGTGAGCAATGAATTTCCTGAAGCGCTGATTTTAATCTTCCTTTTCCAAGTTGCTAGCAACAAAAACACCTAATGGCTGCTGTCCCGACACAATAGAAGCCCAGCTTTCCCTCTTCACCATGTAGGCCATGAAGAAGGGATGGTGGGAAACGGCTCTTAAGGGCTGAGCTTGTACACACATTGAACTCCTACATCTTCTTTTTTTACGGGAATCGGGAACTGCCTGTTTCTCAACAGGTGCAAACAATGAGCTCATTCAGCTTTCCCCCTTGTCTCAGTGGCTGTACTGAACAGAGTTAATAATGCTTTTCTAGCATCCTAGTCACTTGGTATTTTACATTTCTTTCTTCTGTTTGTTTATTCATCCATTACTTCATCCACCCTTTCTTTCCCTTTCTGAATTCCTTCCTTCCTTCCTGTGATCCTTCCTTTCACTATTTCATCCTTTCTTCTGCCTGCCTGCCTGCCTGCTGTTTTCTTCTCTTCCTTCCTTTATTTGATCCTTCCTTCCTTCCTTCCTTTCTTACTTCTTCCTGCTGTCCTTCCTTTGATCCTTCCTGACTGTTAGAGCAGTACGACAATGGAACCCATGAACTAGGGAGGTGGTGGGCTCTCCCACATTAGAGGCCTTCAAGAGGCAGCTGGACAGGCATCTGTCAGGGATGCTTTAAGGTGGATTCCTGCATTGAGCAGGGGGTTGGACTCGATGGCCTTAGAGGCCCCTTCCAATTCTATGATTCCTTCCTTCCTTCCGCCCGCCCGCCCGCCTTTTTCCTTTCTTCCTTCCTTGCACATGCATGTATGCACAGGTGTGATCAAGGCTTATTTCAATGGGCAGAACATTTGGGGATTTGCGGAGAGCCCACCTCATAGGGTGACCAGATAAAATCCAGGTCAGGGCTCATGTAACTTTAACAGTTGTAGAGGAAAGGGAATTTCAGCCGGTGTCATTTGTATGCAATTAGTTCCTGGTGAAATTCCCTCTTCATCACAACAGTTAAAGGTGCAGGCACTATACTAGAGTGACCACATACAAAAGAAGGCAGGGCCCCTGCAACTTTAACTGTTGTGATGAAGAGGGAATTTCACCAGGAACTAATTGCATACAAATGACACTGGCTGAAATTCCCTTTTCTCTACAACTGTTAAAGTTACATGAGCCCTGACCTGGATTTTATCTGGTCACCCTACCACCTCCTTGCCGAGGCTCACTGACAGGAGTGCCCTGGAGTCGCCCCTCCTCTTCACCACTGCAACCTAGTTGTTCACCTGCCTCTCACTCTGCCCCCCTCCCCACAAAGTGGTTGTGAGGAGGAGCGGTAAAAATGCCACTGCCTGCTTGCTCCCTGGCTCTCTGCCTGTCAAGCAAGTAAGCAGCAGCCATGATGAGGAAGAGGAGGGGGATCAAGAGCAGTTGTGGACAATGGTGCTGAGGAAGTAGACTCGGTGAGGGAGAGGGCCCATGGAGGGTGAGATCCCCAAGGCCCTCCAAAACCTTGAACCGCCCCTGGCTGTGATAATATCGCAACATCCATCCAGCGTCAGACTTTTTGTTCTATCTAAGACCTCCATCACATCTAATCCCACCCCAGTTTGCCTCCGTGTTTTTTTTAACTCTGAGGCAGAAGCGTGTCACGTTTATGATCCCTTTCACCTGAAGAGCTGTTCTTCCACTCCACTCCACCCCTCGCCTTCTCATTCTCCCTCCAGTCAGGTCCTGTCAGATGAGTACTTCAACCAGACTGCCTTTCTGCTGGGCAAAAATGCAATGACCCTTTAGTCTGGCTCTTTGGGGGCATCAAGGGAGTACAATCCTGTCTCTGCAGAGATTCAGGCGTTGCATGATTTTAAAAAATGCTTTCAAGCCTGGGATGCAAGGTTTGGGTTTTGTATTGAAGCTTGGAGCCGGCTGCTGGGAGAGATTGCTTTTCCCTGCCAGGACCTGATGCAATCCATTCAAGCCCTTTAAAACTACAGGGAGGCTTAGGGCGCTTTAAATGTGCTTAGGAAAAACAATCCAGACTAGGGAAGAGGCAGGTTGTCAGCAGAACAGGCACAGCGTCATGTGAGTGCCATGCTGCAAGTCCGCACACCAGGCATGGCGAGAGTGCACTAAATCACTGGTGTGATGGAGCTCTAACTCAGCATCTTGTCTAGTGACAATGGACAACCCAATGCACCTGAGATGTTCTCTCTCTCACACACAGGGAAAATCCATTCCCAGGTGATAACGATAAGGAAATGGGTAGGTGCAATTCTCACTCATATTCTGGCTCGGGAATGCTGGGAGTTGTAGGCCTTTTTTGGGGGGGTCTATACGTACATACGTTTGTGCTTTAAATCATGGATCGTTTTGACATCCTCTGATTGCACCTAAAATGGGTTTCCCAAGTTGACCACCTCCATTCTGCCTCGTAATAGGGCAGGATCTGTGGATCTTTGCACATAGTAGCAGGGTGCATGCCCTGTCCACAAGATCGTCCACATGCTCACCCAGTAAGCGGTTGGTGGTTGTGATGCTGGCGGTGATGTAGGTGGTGGTGGGTATGCATCAGGTAAGATTGAACAAGTCTAAAATTGTGTGTAGGTGGAAGTGGAAGTTTCAAAAAACTTTGAGAAACACAATAGTATTCTATGTCAGTCCAGCTAAATGTTAACCCACCCTATATGTCCATACTCTGTAAGCAAATCTGAATATGCTGCTGCTGCTGCTTCTTGGGACAAAGATTTGGGTTAACCATAATATGTCAACTTGTATACTTTGCACTCAAATCACAATTCAGGGCCATCTTTACTTGACCAAATGTGCATTTATGTTATCTGTTCTCATCATTTATTTCTATTTCTACTAGTGGACCGAAGAGCTATCCAGTGACTTTATAGTGCCACTTTACCTGCTGATTCCCCCCAAAACCCCTGCAGCATCGCTGCTGCGAAGCAGCATTGATAGGGTTACATGGCAGGAGTGACCGTGGGCTATCCAGCCAAGAAAATTTGCCATGCCATTGTCACATTGTGGTAATGGGCAGCAAATATTGAGGGACCGAAAACTGCCAAAAACTTTCTGTTTTTGTTTTCTGCAACTCTGTACAACATTGTAGTTGTGAAAGCCTCTATCTGCACATCTGTGTTGCTACAGTTCATTGAACTTTGGTGTTATACATAATAACTGTTCTTACTTTTGTTCCAGACTTCAGTGTCGCCATGGCAGCCTTTACTAAACACTCACCTGGGACTTTGTGAGCCCCCACCCCTGCTCTGCATTTCCACGCCTACAGTGGACTGGGATTGACCCCCTAACTACACCCATTTTCTTAATCTGAACTGAAGCCACCACTAACACATGAACAAGCAAATGTGGTGACATCAGAGCAATGTAAAAGTCACAGTAAAACGACACATCAAAAGTGCGCAGTTTCTCGGGGAATAGCACAATGTGGCTACAAGTTGGCAGCTGCATCATATAAACAATGAGGCAAACAGCCCCTGGCTGTAAGAAATCTTAACCTTTATTTCTGGTTGCAGGGTTTTCTCCATAAGTCACCACAGTTTATTCAGGATTATCTTGATGACTTTAAGGGCTAGTAACTTGCTGACCTCTGTGTGTGTATTAGAGTTGGATTCTGTGCCCAGTTTCTGCGCTTGAGCAGAATAATGTGAGAAATACCGAATATACATATTTATTTATTTATTTTTATTACATTTGTATACCGCTCCATAGCCGAAGCTCTCTGGGCAGTTTACATAATATTAAAACAACATTGCTGTGTCACAAGGTTTAATCGACACTACAGATTTATGCTGGTCGTTCCCTTTTCCCAAGGAACCCGGGGGTGAGGGCATAGTTCTGAGAGGAAAATTGTCAGCATCTCCATCAAGATAGAATTCCCAGGATGCTTTGAGGAGGAAGTCATGACAATTCACCTGGCCAAAAAATGACGTCAGGTTGTAATGTTGACCACTGTGCCGTTGTATTGTGTTGTGAGCTCCAAACTGTCATGAAGAAAAAATGGATGTCTTCAAGCATGACTGTTTTGTGTTACATCCTCATGTTAGCCGTATTTCCTTGAATTTGTAAGGCAGGGAACAATCCAGATTTCTGAGTTCTCACATTTAGTTCTGTATACACCAGCTCCCCCTTGGGCAAGTCTTCAAAATCTGCCCTTATTTCCTCAAAGTTATCCTTTGATGCCCGCAGAGGGTTGTGGGGGGTTTCAGTCTTAGAAGCCGCTTCTGATTCTCTTGGGACTAGATTACAGGCATACGGGCTAGAAGGCCTGGAATGAAGTGGTAGCATTCACCCCAGTTCACAATGTTTTGCTGAGTACGGCTGTTTGCAAAGCACTGTTGACATTTTGCTGTCAACAGATCAGGTGCTTTTAACACAGTTTAATCCAAAAGAGTTTACTGCTTGAAAACTTTTGGGCTTGCAAACTGAACAAACAGAAAATCCAGAGAGAGGAGGCATGGGCAGCGTTGGTGCTAGAGCAGGTGAAATAAAGTGTCTTTGGCTGGTGGATTTTGACTCTCACCTGGTCTGGATCCTGACCTAAAAGGAGTTCTTTCAGCAATACTGCCATAATTTTTCTTATTATTGTAATTTTTTTAAGAAGCAAAAATAGATTTTGCTGCTGGAAGATTGTCAAGAAGAAGGGACAGATGGGAGGGTGAGAGGAAAAATTAATATATATATACAGAGGAAAATTCAACAGGTTCCATGTTGCAGGTTGGAAGAAAAGGTGGATCCCAGGTCTCAAAAAGGGTAAATCATACCAAGTAATTGCACATATAAAAACTACATCTTTAATTCTTATCTCGGAAACATTAGATTCCTGCTGGCAGGATGTTGAGATGTATGTGTTTTTTCAAGTACAAAAATGCCCAGCATGAAGAAAACTGCCTATAGCCTAATGTTTTTATATAAATTTTGGTGCAATCATACGGGGAATACTGTAAAGAAAATTGTAGAGCTGGAAAATGGATAGAAAAGGGCAGACAAAATGATCAAGGGGTTGGAGCAACTTCCCTGTGACAAAAGATTACAAAATTTGGGGCCCTTTAGCTTGGAGAAAAGGCAAGGAAGGAGGACATAATAAAGGTAGAGCCTTTCTGCACAAGGCATTTATTGTGTGCTTGTCATTCCCTAATCAGAGTTGTTTATGAGTTCTTTAAACAACATCATGGCCCTCCAGTTTCATTTCTGTAACTAAGGGCACTTCGGGCGAGATGTTTTGGAGCAGGGAAAATACGATGTTTAACTGTTAAAGTGAAAGAAACAGTGTTTTTCTCCCCTCTTGTGTATTTGCACTATTCTGCTATACCACAGTGCCACCTAGAGGTTATATAGCAGAAAAATGCTCCTCAGATCTCAATTCTTTACTGAAAGCAAATACAACAGATTAACAGCCTCTTGTAGAAAAACTGTGAAACCCTACAGAGCTGTTGCTGCCAGTCAGTGTAGACAATACTTGATAGACAAAGAATCTAACTTAGTGACTAGCTTTGAATAATACTACTAATACTACTAATAATACTAATAATACTAATACTAATACTAATACTAATACTAATACTAATAATAAATGTATTTATTTACTTTTTACCCACCTCTCCCTCCGGATTGAGGCGGGGAACAACATTAAATACAAAACAGCATAAAATACATAAAACTGATTAAAAACATATAAAATTAATTAATTATTAAAAACATATAAAACTAATACATTATTAAAAGGCATCGTAAAATTCAACTGGGTAGGCCTGCCAGAAGAGATCAGTCTTTATGGCTTTCTTAAATTCAGGAAGACTTGTTAAGTTGGTGAATCTTTCCCAGTAGGCCATTCCACAGTCTGGGAGCGGCAGAAGAGAAGGTCATCTGGGTAATGTTGTCAGCCTAGTTTTTGCTGACTGGAGTAAGTTCTTCCCAGAGGACCTGAGTGTGCGAAGTGCATTGTATGGGAGAAGGCGATCCCGTAGGTAACCTGGACCCAAACCATGTAGGGCTTTAAAGGTAATAACCCAACACTTTATACTTTCGCTTGGCAGCCGGTGAAATGATTTTAAAATTGGTGTGATATGGTCACCAATAGGTGTATTGGTGACAACCCTTGCATAACCCTAAAACAAACCATGAGTTGTGCGATGGTTTAACCCTCGCATAAGCCACCCTCACTGGCTTCATACAATATGGTAAGCCATGGTGACTGTCTGCCACAGCTTTAATATTCCAAAGGGCAGCTGGCACACACCGCAACCCACCGAGGCATAAATGTGGGGATTGTGCAAAGCAGCCCAGTATAAGGCTAGTGCTGTTAAAGACACCTCTCTAGAGAGAAAAAGTGGCAAACCTTGAAAGAGAAAAATTAGAACTTTCATTGCCCTTTTTTGTATGTGTGTTTGATCTGGGAAATAGTTACAGGGCAGGGAAAGAGGTAATTTCCCCCCAGAAATAGGATGGCTGAAGTAATATGAATCTTAATTCACACCCTTCAGTGTGTGTTAGAATTGCAGTTTCATGGGCCAGCAAAATAAAAATGGATGCACAATCCTTGCTCATTACAATCTACCTTTCCTCTCCAGTTGTGCACTCATTTTTGCACAGAGATGGTGTTTTTTCCCACCTGGGAATTTGTGTAATGTGAAAAACGCCGCTTGGATGAGTGGAGTCTTTGCCACGGACTGGAATTGTTACCTTTTGGGAGTGTTTCAAATATTTCCAGTCTATCGAAGAGTTGCATTTTCTTCCATGCAGAGAAACACCAAGGTTGTTTATCTTTTATTTTTGGTGGCGGAGAAGAGATTATTTTGGAACTTCAATGCTGCCTCCTAGCTTGTGGCTTGCAAACCCGTACAAACATTAACGCACCGTGAACGGATAAAATAACACAGAGAAAACCACCCTGTCATCAAATACAGATCTTCGGATAGAATGTATTTGCAGATGCTTCGCTACAGTTCTCCACTTCTGTCCCCTTTCCAACCCCGCCAGCGCCAGTACGTGGAATATTATGATGAAATTGTCTACCCACAATTTCATAACAGGCAGGTGATTTTCTTTCTTTTTAACTGGCTTGTAAGTTGATCTTGGATACATAAAATGTCTGTTTTTAGGAAGGGGAGAAGAGCACAGGGTATAATGACTATGGCCTCTTCTTCTTCTTCTTCTTCTTCTTCTTCTTCTTCTTCTTCTTCTTCTTGTGGTTTTGATGGTATTACGGCTTGCTCATGCTCAGGGTGTGGCCTTCCTACGTAAGGCGATGACTCAGTTTTTTGCTGGGAGGTTTGGCCTGCCAGAGAGTCTTATAAAAGAGCTGGAAGCAAACGGCAGCAGCAGCAGCTGACACACCAGAGGAAGAAGGAGAGGCAACTTCTGACAAAGCACAATCCTAGAAGTGACTCCTGCCGGCTCGACATGGCACTGAAGATGCTGTTGGTCTGTCTGGCCTCATGGCTCATCTTGGCAAATTCGGCCACTGTTGCTCCCAAAGGTAGGCGCAAGGAAAAGAAATGTTAACTTACCATGACAATCTGCTCCCTCCCTGCCTTCTTCCCCCCCACCTTTTTTCCCCTCTCCCAAACTAGAGCAAATGTGTCGGACCTCAGGTAAGGAGCAAGAGATCTGTTGAACAAGATTTACAAGCTGGCACGGTGGTGCGTGAATCACTCCAAATGGGCATGCTGGCCGGAGCCACGTTCCCAGGAAGAAGGGATGGGGAATGTCTGCCTCTCCAGAGGTTGTTGGATTCCCAACTCCCATCAGCCGCAGCCAGCATTGCCACTGGTAAGAGATGTTTGGCATCATAGCGTAACATCTGGAGAGCCGCCCATTCCCCACCCCAAATTAGGGGCGATAGGATGATTTAAACAGCAGGAAAAGCTCCTGGATTTCCCCCCTGTCTGTACGTTCCACCTCTGAAACTACTTGCCGACCAGCTGTTTTTATCCTGGAGGTTACAGAGGGAGGGGGAGGGACAGCCGGTGGGGAGAATCAGCTTCAAGAGGGGGAAATACAGAAGGAAAAAATTCAGCACACACAAACACAAAACCTTGTGTGCTTTAAATCTCCCCCCCCCCCCCCGGTGCTTTATCGCCTCAGCCAATTTTATGAAAAGGTCTATTAAGCAATTCTGAGGCCAAAGTCCCACTTTAGGTTTTTTTTTCAAAGTCTTGCATTCCCAAAGTCCTTTCCTTAAAACTTCAGGAGGAGGGACAGGCCCAATGTTAATTACCAGGAGTAGCAGTATGCAAACTTCAGGAGTTACTCAGAGCTCTTTGTTGAGCAAAGTAGAATTCAGCGAATTTGCATTCATGTGTGTGTTTGTGGCTGAATGTGCTCAGCTTTGTACACATGATGCATATTCTTCTTGCTCAACTATCTGTAGAAGTTCTGCTGTCTGCATAAGTTTTCAAAACAACCCCTCTATGTAGCATCATGCTTGTCTTTGGAATTGAAAACCAGCTGTTTACATTTTTCGCTGATTGTCCAAATGTTTGCTAAGCCCTGCCTCCTGCGGGCAAAATACATTCTAGATTTTCAAGCCCTGCCTCCTGCGGGCAAAACACATTCTAGATTTATCAACAATGGACTAAACTGTTACTTTCAAAACCACAAACATCTCGGTGTCATTCCCATCTGCGTGTTGAACTTCGCTTTAATTGGGAAAACGTGCTGCCCTGTTTGGAACTAAAAGGTCTTGTAACTAGCCGCAGGATTTTTGCTTCCTTGCATGTCACCCAAGGTGGGGTGGGGATTTTAATTTCACTTTGGTTTATTTAAGCCAAACTGTTTTGCAATGTTTTAAGGGCCCTTGAAAAGAATTCCTTTCCCCTGGGAAGATGAATTTGAACGTGGCTTGAGCTTCAGCCGGTCAAGGTTTCATGGAAAAGGCAAACCCTGGATGAACACAGAACATAAAGAAAAACAGTGTAGCTAATTGATATTTCTGTGTCCCAGATCATTTGAGAGAGAAGCAGCTATGTATTTCTGAGTTACAGAGCTCTGCCAAAATGCAGATTCCCTAAACTATGAAGTACTTTACATTTTCTTTTTTAAAAACTGTCTACTCTGAGAATAACCCTTTTTACTAGATCACTATTATTCCCATTCTACGGATGATGGAAACTGAGGCAGTAAATAAATAGTACTGGATTTTACAGGGAGTCCATTGGTAAAGTCAAGCCTAGGATATGGACCTCTTAGATCTCCAAGCTGTATTCTCTCTGTCCATTGGACTACCGTGGTTCTGGTTGCACATGGAACCAGTTCAGTCCCAAACCTCGCAGTGGGTGTTGTCCGTCGAATCTCTTTATCCCCCGAATCTCTTTATCCCCAAGTGCATGATCAAGTATTTACCTGCCCTACAACAGGGCCGTGTGTGTGTGTTTCCTCCTGCAATATTAGCAAGGAGCTTTTATCAGCTAGAGGATGCTACAGGGATGTATTATGACCAGAAACTCTGGTGTCCTCCCTAAGTCTCCCCAGTCTGTTCTGTGAATGAGACAGAGTTATTGCATGATCAAAGCCCCGTCCGGAAGTGCCACTGGTGTTACCTGGGAGCAATATTTATGGGAAGATTAGATTAATCTTTCTGAAATTCCTTGGGGGGAGGGGTGCCATCTAGGAGAGCATGCCTCCCTGGCTTCCTCTACACGATCAATTTAAGGCTCTTTCATGGCGCATTAACGATTTTACCTCTACAAGAGCGGAGCGCATAACAGGCGTACAGGCTATTTTTATCTCCTTTTATGCGCATTTTCACATTCACATTAAATAGCGACTTTTATTTTTCCTCCGCACTTACGGCGCCTTATCGCAGTGTAATCAACATCTGAGAAGTTGCATTAACGATAATAGTGGGCGGACTATGCTTGTGATGTCATGCATGAAGAGAACTGCCCCTTTGGCAGGAACACCTCCCACTTTCCCCCAAATCCCAAATCCTATTGGGGGAGGAAGCGAGGGAAGGAGGCAGCCATGACAGAAATTATTTTTCAAAAGGGGGCTGGAGGGGAAACTGGCAAGGCACATTCCCATTTACTCCTGAGCAGTTCTGGGGGGAGGGGTGACACCTTCAGATGGCGATCGGGCAAAAGGGGGGAGGGAGAGAGAGGCAGCCAAAAATATTTTTTAAAAGGGGGCTGGAGGGAAAAGGTTAACCAGGTGATTACCAGCAGGTAACCAAAGGTGGGAGATTCTGGTGGGCAGAGTTAGCAAACGACAGGAACCCGAGGGGGCAATTCCTCCAGGAAACAGTGCGGTACTGTCTGCAACATTTCCTTGGCTGCCTCTACAAGAGGCATTTAAAGCTCTTTCAAGGCGCATTTAAAAATTTACCTCTACAAGAACGGAGCGCAAATCGGGCGTAGAGGCGCGTTTTCTCTCCGATTATGCGCATTATCGAATGCGCGTTAAATAGCGAGTTTTATTTTGCTCTGGCCATTAAAGCGCATTTTGACTATGTGAACAAGTGATTCTCCGCATTAACTACTTGTAAAGTGCATTTGAAACAACTGGTAAGGTCACCTGTTGAGTGCTCAATTACCTCCTGCATACAAGCATTTACGATAAAGCGCTTCCGAGAAGATGTGCATAATCGGAGGAACAGGCGTCAAATGGAATCCATCTAGAGGGGGTCATAGACTGAGCCTCGATTTATGCTTCATTGATAAAGTGATTCTCCACATGTAAACAACTTTAAAGCGCCTTGCAGAGAGCCCGTCATGCGCTTCCACGTCTCTCGTGTATAGGTATTAGGCGTAAACAGGCTTATCAGGAAATGCACACAATTGGAGAATCAGGCGTAAAAGCGACCTCTTGTAGAGGGGGCCCTGTCTGGTCCATTTGTCTTGCTTCCTAACGATGACATTGTGTAAAGACAGATTTATTTCCTCCTAGCTTATCCTGAGCTGGGCTGGTGACGAAATAGTGCCTTTGAGGGATCCCCATAGTGGCTACCAAGTACCAACATGCCTGTCCGAAGGAGGGGCCTCTGTAAATCCCGGGTCTAAAGTTATTTAGCTCTGTCACTGACCAGTAGATCCAGGTGTGCCTTCTGACCATGCCTGATGTACGTGATGGAACAGTTTGTGGACTTGGCCCTGTCCTAGAAACGTGCCCATGAAGGCAGAAAAAGCTCGGGTGTGCTGGCAAAGTGTTGATTAAGCAGTAAACAGCCGCTGCATCCAAAATCCTTCTCCTAGGAAGGAAATGAGCATATCAAGGAAGTAGGCCAGGCTGTTGACCAATGCTTATTCATCTGTTTTTGTAATTGAGAGAGGAAGTAATTGAAGCTGATTAACTATAGCAGGAATTAACTGTAGCAGGAATGACTTTCCTCCCAAGACCACCTGGAATGTAGCCAGCATCTGCCCAGGAGGGGTGGCAGGGATGCATTTAAATAGGTTGACCATATGAAAAGGAGGACTGGGCTCATGTAACTTTAACAGTTGTAGAGAAATGGGAATTTCAGCCAGTGTCATTTGTATGCAATTAATTCCTGGTGAAATTCCCTCTTCATCACAACAGATAAAGTTGCAGGCACTATACTAGAGTGACCATGTACAAAAGAATTCAGGGCCCCTGCAACTTTAACTGTTGTGATGAAGAGGGAATATCACCAGGAACTAATTGCATACAAATGACCCTGGCTGAAATTCCCTTTTCTCTACAACTGTTAAAGTTACAGGAGCCCTGTCCTCCTTTTCATATGGTCAGCCTACATTTAAATAATTCTTAATCGTTTGGTTTGATATTTGTCGCTGTTCTTATCTCTTGCCTTGATGCCCTGGAGCCGAGTTGCGACTCCTCAGCCCCCAACATAGGCTACATATTATTTTTAGTAATGCCATTGGGTCGTTTCTTTGCAAACTCACCTTAATCTCATCTCTGAACATCTCAGGGTTTGGTTGTCAAGTGAGAGAAATAAATGGGTCATTTCGCATATATGCTGCTGAGGCTCTAAATTGGCTAGAGCCCTCTAAAGCCCTCTGCCTTCTTCCTTCCTTGTTTGCATTGCCTTGGGGCAGCTTACAACCTCGCCTTTGTAGACACACGGCTCTGTATTAATCCTCATCCATGAAAAGTAAAGCAAGACAGAGCTGTCTATGCAGCGCTTAGGCTGAGATATTGTGTTTGTTTCACAAGACCAGGCAGGTAGTTGTGAGAGTCAGGGCCTTTTAAGTGGTGATACCCACACCTGTGGAATACCCGGCCCAGAGAGGTTTGCCTGGTACCTACTTCAGGACCTTTTCAGTACCAGGTGAAAACCTTTTTATTCTTCTAGCCATTTTAAGAACCTATTTTTAAAGGTGCTTTTCGATCCCTGCACTTTTATTGCTGTCATTTTTCCTTTTGTTTTCTGTGTCGGAGTGTTCTTTGCTACTAGTTTTATTGTTTATAGTTTATGTTTTTAGTGTATTGTACACCACCTGGAGAACTTGGGTTAGTCAATGGTATAGAAGTATCATGAATAAATAAAAGCTCCTTGCAAATATTGCAGGAGGAAACACACACACACACACACACACACACACACACACACGGGCCTGTTGTAGGGCAGGTAAATACTTGATCATGCACTTGGGAATAAAGAGATTCAACGGACAACACCCACTGTGAGGTTTGGGACTGAACTGGTTTCATGTATTTATATATTCATTGTTGTTCCCCGCCTCGATCCGGAGGGAGAGGCAGGTTAGAAATAAATTATTATTATTATTATTATTATTATATTATTATTATTATTATTAAATTTGAAAAGCATGTTAGCACATTATACATTACATATGGATGAAAATTATATATAGGTGATTGGATATACATACTTGCCTATTTATATACAGAGTTCCATCCTGTTTTGCTTTTTAATTCGAGCCTCGCTTTTCCTCCTTCCTCTTTCTTCTTCTGTCCACCCCATCTCCATCTTTTGCTGTCTTACTCTGAGTTGTCCATGGATGGGGTATCTCCTTGCTTCTCAAGTCTTTGCATTATTCATAATACGCCCTGTCTTATGCTAGCCAAACATGTTCTGATGTTGGTCCAAGTTTTTAAATTCGCTTCCTTCTACTTTTCTGATCCTTCCTTCTAGGCGATGGAGGTGAGGAGCCGCCGCCACCACCTTCTGAACTCATACTTCAGCACGAAATTCAATTCGAAGGGAAGTTCCCGCTTCAAGAGCAACTCAGTGATGACTTCACCGGTGAGAATGAGAGAGAGTCTGTTAGGCTGACACACACTGGGGATACGGGCTGCTTCTAAGGGAAATGGCTATTGAAAACCTCTCTTGGACTATGTGGTAGAATTAATTGGTGCCGTGCCAATATTTGTCCTGCTGCTGCTGCTGCTGCTGCTGCTTCTTCTTCTTCTTCTTCTTCTTCTTCTTCTTCTTCTTCTCCTTCTTTTTTTTACCATTCTTAATCAATTTGATTGAAAAGAAATAGTTTCCGAAAATAAATTTAATGGCGAAGACAATTTCGGAGAAATTCTCGTGGGTTGGGTTTTGGATTTTTGTGTTTACCTTGCTTAGGAGGTGTGCACAAGCGTCCTGTTTTCAGTGTACAGTCATCTCTCCGGCAGCTTCCTCAGCTTCCCACACTTCAATTAAAGCCTAGGAGAAGGCATTGTTGTTATGTGTCAGTTAAGGGATCAGCCGGAGAGAAGTGTTGGAGGCATGGCATTTCATGGAAGCATGCAAGAACCGGCTGAAATCCAATGCAGCTGATAGCATTGGCTAATTGACTGTCAGCTGCATTGGATTTCAGCCCGTCTTTGCCTGCTTCTATGAAGTGCCATGCCCCCAACACTTCCAGGCTCAGCTGTTCCTTCTCTCTGGCTGATCCCTTAACTGATGCACAGCAATCGTAATAATTCCTCCCAGAGGGCTTTTTCAAATTAGAATGCACAGACTGCCTGGATGGGCTGCAAAGCAATGGAGAGATGTGTAATAAAAAGAAACACACACACACCATCCTCAGTCACCTCACAGTTCTTAGAGAACATCACCAAAACAAATTATGAAGCACCCTGGGGAAGAATCGGAAAAAGAGAAGCCTCTTTCATAGGGAAGAAAACCGTAAGGGAAATTGGAGGACAGATTTTGGCACAGCGCTAGCTCCACCTCTTCCCTGGAACTAGACACGATGGCTGCACCCCTGCTTTTCAGGAGAGGTGCAAAACATCCTTGCCAACATGGTTGCTGCTGTCACCTTTGCAATGGAAGCCTGCATGCAACCCCCGCCCTCCCTGAAAACTCCTCACGCAAAAATAAAGCAGTTGTGCTACAACCTCTGCCAATGGCGAGCCATACTTGTGAGAAACGGTGGAGAATTTCTCCTCTTCCTGGAGAAATTAGTGAAATTGTCCCCCCCCCCCATATCTCAGCCCACAAATGGGGTGGGGAGTTTCAGGAGGCCATTTGTGCACAGCTCAAGAATTAACCCTATAGGGCAGGGGTGGGTGATGTATGGGGCTCAGCCTAATTTTGCATCGGCAAAATTTCCTGGCAGAGGTGGGGTGGGAGAGGAAGAGAAAGGAAATGGGGTGGCAGAAAGAAGGAGACAGAGAGAGAGAGAGTGAAGGTGAAGGCGAATGGACTCTGAGCTGAGAGGAGGAGGAGACGAAAAGGAACTGCAGAGACCATTACACAGGCACTACGTAGAAACTGCTGAAACCCCAAAGGTTCTTAAGTATCCAGAGGAAGAAGAAAAAAAATCTTATCACCTTCCAAAATATTGAAGCACAAGAGAAGAGTGAGAAATGTTTAAACGTTAGATTTAATTCAGACACATCTTAGAATTGTTGAGTTGGGAGGGACCACAAGGATCATCTAGTCCAACCCTCTGCAGTGTGTGGGAAAACCAGTTCAACCATCCCTGAGAGGTGGCTGTCAGGCCTCTTCTTCAAAACCTCCAGAGTTGGAGAACCCACAACCTCTGTAGGGAGACTGTTCCACTGTTGCACAGATCTTACTGTCAGGAAGTTTTTCCTTATATTTAATCAGAATCTGCCATTTATACCCATTATTTTGGGTCCTGCTTTCTGTGGCCACAGAAAGGGGTTCTTGACCATCTTCCCTTTGGTTCCCTTTGATGTACCTGAACGCTGCTCACACATCTCCCCTCAGTCTCCTTTCCTCCAGACTGAACATCCCAAGTTCCTCCCGCCTGTCCTCCTAGGGCCTGTCCTCAAGTCCCTGGATCCTCTTCGTTGCCCTCCTCTGAACCTGTCCTAACCAGTCCACGTCCTTCTGGAAATGGGGTGCCCAGAATCATACACAAGACACCAGGCGTGGCCTCACTAAAGCCAAGCAGAGAGGAATACGGACTTCACGTGTCTTTGATACCATGCACAACAGATGAGATGAATGTGTCGGGTGAGATTATACCCTCTATCTCGTCAATTTTTTAGGTCTCGATCTTCCCTTCTTAGACCACGGGGACCCCAATTCACAGACATCAGCTCCCTTCAGCCCCAGAGGCATAAGACCCAGCTGTCATGGTGGTCTTTTGTGCACCCGGCAACTTCCCCGGTTCACGCTAGATGAATTCCCTCCTGCCCGCCCCACCCTCAGCAACATTGGCAACATTTGTGCAGAAGGAAGGAAGAAGTCATCCTACGGTCGGTGGAATCTGCCCCAAACAAGCTTCAGCCATCTCAGTCGCCAGGGAGATGCCCTCAACAACCTGGAGGAAGGTTTCAGCCAGTGTTGCCGGCTGCCCGGGAATGAGAAATTGTCTTGCTCCAACATGGTGGTGAGTTTCTGCCTTTTGCAGTTGCTTGCCTGACAACTGTGGCAATTGCTGTCATATTAGCTGCATTACGGTGATGGGGCGCTGCTCCTAGGTGTGTCACGGTGATGGGGTGTTGCTCTTGGCCTCCTTTTCCAGAGGTGACTTTAGCACAAATTCTTGCCAACATTTTTTGGGGAAGATTTAAAGAACTCCCTTGCACACTAAAGCACAGCTCACTCAAGGACTGAGAGCATTCACATATTGCTATTGTTTTGGAAGTTCAGTTGGGTGCTGCCTTTTCCGATCCAACATTAGGACTGTCTCTGGAAGATCTCATCCCAGTCCTTAAAGCCTGACCTTTCTCAGCGCAGGCTGTAAAGATGGGTGTAAAAAAAAAAAAATACAGAGGAAAATGATGATTCTGGAATGTGCATCAGGAGCCGCCTCCTCCCTACCAAAAATATATATATTAAAACACCTTTGAGGTTTTTTATTCTAGCCTCAACTCTCTGCAAAAGTGCTGAGTTCCCTCTTCCAACCTCACCTAGAAGATAGATAAAATGTAGTGGGTTGTTGTAGAAATATGTTCAGTTGCAATAACAGGATGGCATAAAGGTGTTCTCTCATGGACAGTTCATCCACTTTTTACACAATCCGTTAGACTTTAACGTCAGTCAGGTAGAATTTAACACTGCCTTTTCTCTGGCTACTTTAACCTGCAAATTGGGTCTGGTCATATTTTACCATGGAGACAAAAAGGGACAGATGCTGTCTGGTCTTTAGCTACAATTTTAAAACTGCCAGGCATTGTAGAGAACAGTTATTTATAGGAGATGCCTAGCCACTTTTGGGGTTTGAAGGCTCGCACGTTCTAGTGCAACAGTACTTAGCTCTTTGCGGAAGTATATTGCTCAGTTATATTTGTGGCGTGCTCAGATACTGTGGCGGTTGTGAGGCCCACACAAATGACTAGTGAGGCCTTTGCACCGTGCGAGGTCAGAGCAAAAGAAGATGGGCCAAAGAGCGGCAAAGTCCTGTCATTGCGATGCTGTGGACCTTGGCGGGACTTCCTTCCAAACAGATTTTGGGACTGCCCCAGTTTTTAGTAGTGTTGCTTCTAAAGGTTGGAACTGGAAGCTTCTCCTCTAACTCTAAATGTGTGAAGGGGCATGCTGTGGTCTCTCTGTGTTGAGGGGAAAGCACTCTGCATGTGACCTAGAGCTGCAATCTTTCCAGTTGCTTGCTGCTTTGCATATTCCAGGCATCAAAAGCGGGCTCTAAGTTTGGGCTTGAGTTTTTAAAAAAATATCCAGTGGGCCCCTTTGCTGACCATTCATCTCTCCCAATCCCACTTCTCAGTGGTTAGACGTCCTGGAGCATTTTTGCTCCATCGAGTTCTCGATCAAGACCCGTCATTACCACTGCTGCAAGCTGAAGGGCGCTCGGAAGGAGCGCTGTTTCAACGATGAGGCCGCTTTCCCAAATTATGACTTCAAGGCTGTTGACGATCAAGACTTGCTGGAGAGGAAGCCGAGAATCGAACCACTGCTTCCATCCGTCTCCTTCCCTCCCGGTGAGCCCACCGATGCCAACATCAAGAACATTTGCAAGCTGCGCAGATTCCGGCCCACTTACCCCGCCAACACCCTCCCAAAGTCATATTTCAGCTGGTTTGTGCGCCAGGCCCGGACCATAAACCGCATGGAAAACGAGTTCAAGAAATGTTGTCGCAAGGAGGACGTGGGCTGTGCCCACAAAGGGGTGAGTTGAGCCAGAGGATTTCTGGAAAGGCAGTGTGGAAGCCTTTGTAAATTTTCTGCCCATGTTTGGCGGCACCTCCCAGCACCCCTTTTTTCTCCCAGCATTCTATGCTTTGTGGTTGTAACCAAAGTATCTGAGCACTTCACAATGAATTGTTCTTGGCTTGGGGGTGACACATTCGGTGTGGCATCCAGGGGTTGGCCGCTACCACAGGCCTGGCTTTGCTCCTTTTTCTCTCGCAGAGGCTCTGCATCTTTTAAACCGGCTACCCTGGCTGGGGGACGATAGGCACTGTAGTCCCAACACATCCAGAGGGTACCGGGTTGGGGAAGGCTGGCTTAAACAGTGACCTGTCAACCTACTAGTTCAACGGGTGCAGCTTTCTTCAACTTGGAGGGACAGTGATGAGGCAAGCTACACTTGTTGGATTTCTGTTCAACTGACTCAGCCAGGAGGGGATCATCCCCGCCACCTCTGTGGATGGAATTTAGGAGCAAGGAGAGAATATGATAAGCTTTGGACTCCTGCATATATTTTTTGGGGGGAGGCAGCCTGCAATTCATACTGGTTTTGCAAGGCAGTGTATCGCTTTGGAGCGTGAGTGGGTGTTAGAACAGCATGTGACCCTTCCTGTCTTCATGCTAGCATTTCTGATTTTATGTTTTAAAAAGTTGAACAACTTGTGGTTTATTTCACGGTCGGAACATGCTGCATAAAATGACTCTGTTCCCCTAAAAATTTTTTTTGTAATGCACCTGTAATGCACCTGTCGTTCATGCATTCCACAAAGTTGAGCTTTCTGACCTCCAGACCTTTTCCAACTGGATGCTGGACATATATTGGGTGGGTGGGATTTGGCGCTGGATATTCTGTGGCATAGCAATGCACTTTGTGTGTGCAAGCCCAGAGACACATTTCCCTTCGTTCTGCAATAGGCTGTTTGTGTTGAAGGCAGTTTCCAGACTCCTCTTGCTTTTTCCTTTTCTGAGGCTTCCTGATGGAGGGAATTCTGTTCCAAACAGGAACTATCTGTGTAAATTTCGGCAGGTGCTCATAGCCACGCCCCCAAGGAGAGTCCAAAAAAGCTGTCAACTGTGTGGATTCATTTGTCTTTCTGCCGGTGTTATATATGTCTTTTTTAAGGCTTTTGCAAAGCAAATGGGTCTTAATTACCTATTCCAGACTGACTCACCCCAAAATACTTTGCATTTATAACAAGGATGGCTCCCAACAATATAGGAAATGCCATCTCCTCCCCAGCTAAGACTTGTTTATATGCCCTGTATACCCTGCCATGGCTGTGCAGTGGCGCTGCATTGTTTAAATGACGCAGCCTCCAACTCACAGCCACGTTGGGCTTTTCTCTCCCAAAGTGCACTTTTTCGCAGTGTCGTTTTACCACAACTTTTTCAATTGCTCTGAAGCAACTCAGGCACCCAGCAAGTGGCAATGCATCAGCGTGCTTTTCAAAATGGGGCAAAGGTTTTAGGAACATCCCTCCCCAAACCTCTGATGCTCTCCCCCACCATTGGGTGAAAAAGATGGAGGCTGTAGCTGAAAATGGCTTCCTGCTGTATAACTCTGTCCCTGCTGCTTTGCAGCAATGATGCTGTAGGGCTTGGAGGAAATGGGAGGCACAGCAGCAGCATATATACATGGCGCTACTAAGAGGACTGCTGCTACGCTCAGAGGCTACACAGAAACCTGGGAGGGCTGTCAGTTGATGTCAGCGTCCCTGCTCATAAAAAAAGCCTTGCCATTCAAACCTGTTAGCCCTGGCTCCGCTCCACCTCTATTCATCATCCTATTTCCACCCCCATTCATAGAATCATAGAATAGTAGAGATGGAAGGGGCCTATAAGGCCATTGGGTCCACCCCCCTGCTCAATGCAGAAATCCACCTTAAAGCATCCCTGACAGATGGCTGTCCAGCTGCCTCTTGAAGGCCTCTAGTGTGGGAGAGCCCACCACCTCCCTAGGTCATTGGTTCCATTGCCATACTGCTCTAACAATCAGGAAGTTTTTCCTGATGTCCAGTCGGAATCTGGCTTCCTGTAACTTGAGCCCATTATTTCATGTCCTTTTGGGAGCAGATGGTGTCTCCCCTCCTCTGGCTCCATTTCTCAAAGGTTTCGCTTTCCTCTCCAGTGGGAAAAAGCCCTGACGCAATACTGCAAGCAAGAGTTTTCAGTGAAGGACAGACATCACCACTGCTGTATCGCGGAGACATCAGGAGCAGACTATGGCTGTTTCGCCAGGCAGGCTCCATTCCCGATGTTCGACAAAGAGATCAGCTTGGTCAGTCTGGCTGAGATCACCCCGGCACTCCTGGACTCACTCTGTGGTCAGTTCACACTTCTTACCAAGCAGTAAGTGGATATCCTTCTTGACCTAATTCAAATCCCTGTCAGAGGCATGGCAAAGCACAAGAGCCATACCAAGCTCGGGGTAGGACCCCATGGTGTCTCAGCGCCAGCGCAAACGGCATTGCCCCTGTGGAAACTACCGCTAGTGTGATGTCATCACCCCTTCCTCGTGCAAAGGGGAGAAAGAGCATAATGGAATTGTGTCAATGTTGGTGTTTTGGTTAGCGAAATGTCAGGGAGGGGGCGCAGCCACAAGATAGCTGCCGATTTGGATTGCTTGAAAGGGGGGTTGGATAAATTCTTGGAGGAGAAGGCTATCCATGGCTACTAGTCATGATGGCTACATGCTACCTGCAGAAGCAGGAAGCCTATATACACCAGTTGCTGGGGAATCATAGAATCACAGAATGGTGGAGTTGGAAGGGGCCTCTAAGGCCATGGAGTCCAACCCCCTGCTCAATGCAGGAATCTACCCTAAAGCATCCCTGACAGATGGTTGTCCAGCTGCCCCTTGAAGGCCTCTAGGGTGGGAGAGCCCACGACCTACCTTGGTCATGAGTTCCATTGGGTGGGAGGTTGCTGTTGCACTCATGTCCTGCTTGTGGGTCTCTGAGCTGGTCGGCCACTGTGGGAACAGAGTGCTGGACTAGACGGACCCGTGGTCTGATCCAGCCTCAGAGCTCTTCTGGTGTTCTTATGTCAGAGCCCAGCTTTGCAGGCAGAAGTTTCCAAGTTCAACGGCTGGCATTTCCACAGAAATCAAACCTGGCTGAAACCTTGGAGAGCCGTGGCTCTCAAATCGGTCGGGATGATAACGAGATAGATGGACTAAGGATGCGTCTCAGTATAATGCAGCTTCCGGCATTCCAGACGTCATAGCCACCCAGGTTGACACACCACGGAACCCTACCCAAAGAATCCAAGTTTAGACTTTTGGACCGGTCACAAGTTTGCTAGGAAGCCATAAGCCAACGACTCTCTCGCTCATCTTCCCATCCACACGGGCTCAACAAGTACAGGGATGACCTCTCTCTTACACGCATCCACACGTATGCACTTGAGCACAAACACGGAACAAAGGGAGCCAGAAAGTTGAGAAAAGAGTCCCTGCGGCAGGGCAGGTATATCCACAGCCCCGTGGCCTACTTTGCAGGGTTGCTTGGATACAATAAGCGCAGCCCTTTGAAAACGTGGAACTGCGCTGTGGACTTGGCCTTTTTGTTCTTATTAAAATGGTCATTAGTCTGACTGGGCAGGATGCAGGTGGGGTAGGTTACAGCTCTGCACGCAGAGCTGGTTAACCCTCCAAACATCAACAACTTTGCTGTTATGAAACTGATAAAATTAAGAGTGGCTTAAGACAGATTGAATGGGTGGGTATGGTTTGCCCCCTTGTGGTTGACACTCAAACTGCATCCCCCTGCAACCAGCCCTTTCCAGCTGCCTGGCCACTGTGTGAACAGAGTGCTGGACCAGATGGGCCCTCAGTCTGATCCAGCATGGCACTTCTTAAATTTTTATCTCCCGCAGTCCTGTGCAAATTATGTTTTCTGCAAAACAGCTTCTGTAGATCCTCTGGGACACAGGTGCATAAAAGAAAACCATTAGGATCAGGAGTATTTAATCATCGAATCATAAAACAGTAGAGTTGGAAGGGGTCTCTAAGGCCTTTGAGTCCAACTTCCTGCTCAATGCAGGAATCCACATTCAAGCATCCCTAACAGATGGTTGTCCAGCTACCTCTTGAAGGCCTCTAGGGTGGGAGAGCCCACCACCTCCCTAGATAATTGGCTCCATTGTCATATGACTCTAACAGTCAGGAGGTTTTTCATGATGTCCAGCTGGAATCTGGCTTCCTGTTACTTGAGCCCATTATTCCATGTCCTGCATTCTGGGTTGATCGAGAAGAGATCCTGGCCCTCCTCTGTGTGACAACCTTTAAAGGATTTGAAGAGTGCTCTCATGTCTCCCCTCAATCTTCTCTTCTCCAGGCTTAAATGTCTGGCTTAAATGCATTCAAGATCTGTGGGGTATTATATCTCCCCCCCCCCCGCTTCGACATGAACAATGAAATGTTTCTCATTGTTTTCCAGGAGACGCATCCCTGCTTTAGTCCAGAACATCACCGAGCTCTGTTGCAAGATGCAGGGCAGCGAGAGGACGCAGTGTGCTGAGGAAGCGGTGAGTAATTGGTTGGGAGGAAATTGGTTACTCATTTGTAAGGAATGAGATGGGGAGGGAGACTATTGCATTGAACACGGGGGTGCCTGGCAGCTTGTGTTCTATCTATCTATCCGAAATTATTTCTAGACCGCCTTTAAGGGGAGAACATCCCTAACTCTTCCTCCTCTGCCTATAAATCAAAACAAACTTTAAACTGTGGTCATTCTCTTCCAAGGGAGGAAAATCACACCCCAAACTTAAAAAAAAAAAAAAAATCTAAGGTGGGGTGGGATGTGGGAATTTTCCCATCCTTAATCTGCCCTGTCCATCCCACCATTCTAGGAAAGAAAGTATTATTATTATTATTATTATTATTATTATTATTATTATTATTTCAATTGATACCCTGTCTATCTACAAAACACCCTATTTATTTATTTATTTATTTATTTAAAACATTCCTTGGCCACCTTTCAGGACAGAGGCCCTCACAAGGCAGCTTACAACAATAAAATACATAAAATATTAACAGCAATAAAATATAAAAAATAGTAAAAGCAATAAAAACATGATTGCAATAAAACAGCAACTGAAACAATAAAGCCAGTAGGAACAAGAACAGCAGCCTAGGCAGCCTGCCAATGTAAAGCAATTTAAGCAAGATCAAATCAGTCCATAAAATACCATACGTAGCATGAACATGTTAAAAACAATTTTAAATGATTTTTTAAAAATCAATTAAAACCATACAGAATTAAAACAATATATAGCAATATATAGTTTATGCTCTGACATGCCCCCCCTGAAATTACCGTGTTCGTTCTCCCCAGAAATCTCAGTTCATCACCGCCCTCTGCGGCACCCAGAGAAATACATGGAAGGACCCCAAGAAATGCTGCTCCCAGACTGAAGAGCTGGCCCGCAACAACTGCTTCAACGCCAACTACCTGGCCAGTGTGCCTCTTGCCAGCATGCCTCTCGCCAGCACTGCACCCCCTCTCCTCCCGACAGAGCTGGCTGTGTAAATCCGGAGGGACGTGTCTTGCTAAAACACACCCTGCCTTCCACCTCCCCCAGCCTGTCCTTCCCTCTCTGGCTAGTCCCAGTTCCGTGCTTGGGGAGAGGGTTGGCTGCTTTCTTGGCCTTCAGGCTGTCTAAGACGTTGCCCCTGCCCCAAGCCAAGGAAGGGGGGGAGACTTTAAGCACTCGGCATGGCATGCACTGAATTTCCACTCCAAGAAGGCCTCTTGAAGCCCTCGCTTTAACGCCCTTTACCTCCTAGGCAGTAGCTTTAAATGAATAACATCTGAGGTTCTGAAACAGGGGTCGGGAACCTCCGGCCTGCAGGGATTTCCTATCCGACCCATTAGATTGTTCCTTGCTTTCTGTTTTGATTTTGATCTTCTGTGCTTGAAGCACTAAATGGTATTTCCTTTCAACCTGGGAATTTATGGGGAAACGTTTCTCTTGTCCCTGAACGTCTCTCCTCACCTAGCAATAAACCTTCACCAATTGGCAAAGTTTATTTCGTGCCTTTTCAGATCTCAGCGAGGTCTCCGAGGAGGTTTTTGTGGGGAGTGGGTGGGATGGAGAGCACTGAAATCCTTTCCACAAAGAGGAAAGCTGCTTTTGAATCTGTGCTAAATCTAAATGGGTCCAACTGGTCTTCAAGGAGTGGAGTGGTGGGCAATGTTTTTTTTTTTTTTTTTAAACAGTGTAAGCAAAGCAAGGAACTCAAAGCCTGAAGGGGAAGGAGGAAGTGTGTTTATTTCGGAGCCACACTTCTGCTGTATTTAGGAAATGCAGATTTGCCAACAGGTCTGTTACAATCCTGAACCAACAGTGACGCACAGTGATTGATGAAACCTGCCTAGCGCATGCCAAAGCCCCAAAGGCAACGTATCTGACAAAATCGCATTTCAGCATCTTGGTCTTGATGTCCCAGTTGTAACTCCTTGCTCATCTTATAACAAAATGCTTATGCAGATCTCTGCCAGAGGCAAAGAGGCTCCAATAAACCACTTTTTGGAGGAATAATCTATATTTTGTCTGACTTCTTTACGTCTTGCTGCTTCTCACTCATCACTGGTCATAGGGGCAGGCCAGTTGCCTGGGATGGTATTGACATAAACCAGGGTTAATTAATAATGTATGAATTCACTCCAAAATTAAAAACCACATCTTATGCTGGTTATAAAAGTTTAAACTCATCTGCAATATTTTTCTTTAGAAAAATTATTGTTATCATCATCATCATCATCATCATGATAGCACTCTTCAAATCCTTGAAAGGTTGTCACACAGAGGAGGGCCAGGATCTCTTCTCAATCAACCCAGAGTGCAGGACACGGAATAATGAGCTCAAGTTACAGGAAAACAGATTCTGGCTGGATAGCAGGAAAAGCTTCCTGACTGTTAGAGCAGTACAACAATGGAATCAATGACCTAGGGAGGTGGTGGGCTCTCCCACCCTAGAGGCATTCAAGAGGCAGCTGGACAACCATCTGTCAGGGATGCTTTAAGCAGGGGGTTGACTCGATGGCCTTATAGGCCCCTTCCAACTCTTCTATGATTCTATGATGATGATGATGATCATCATCATCATCATCATCATCTAATAATCTCAGGCATGCCATATAAGGAGTATTGGTTATTCCATTCTATTTTCACAACAACCATGTAAGGCAGAGGTGGGAAATGTATGGTCCTCCAGATGTTTTGACGTACAACTCCTGTCAACCTTCACTATTGACCATGCTAGCTATGTCTGATGGGTGGTGTAGTCCAAAACATTTTGTTACTCACCACTGACTTAAGTATGTTAGGTTAGGAGAGAGTGATTGGCCCATGTCAGCAAGCAAGTTCCATGGTTCTTGTGGGTTCAAAATGCAGACTAGTCCCGCTCAAAATCCAACACTCCATCCTTGGGAGAAAATAAACAGTACATGATAAATAACTGGAGTTCATAAAAGTATCAACACACCAGGAGCTTTTCTACCGGAGGCGTTTATTGTGTGCTTGTCATACCTTATTCATGGTTGTTTGTAGGTTGCTTAGATGATGTCATGACACTCCAGTTTTGCTTTTGTTTGTAAACGGCACTTTCAGAGAGGTTTTTTTTTAAGAGCAGGGAAAATGGGATATTATTTCTGATGGCAGATAGAAAATGCAGTTCCTTGATGTGTATTTGCACTATTCTGCTATACCACAGTGCCACCTAGAGGTTATATAGCATAAAAGCAGGAAAGGGAACGTTCCTCGTGTGGTGCTCAGATCTGAATTCTGTGACAAAACCGAAAATAGACAGCCTTCTGTAGAAAAGCATTGGGGTAGTGGAGATGCAGAAATTATGTAATCTCCTCATAGGGCTTCTCCATGTTTGGCAAATGCCTTCCAGAATCTTTGTGGGTTTAACAAGAGGCACAATACAAGTACCCTCCCTTCCCTTATTTTTGCTGGTTCCTTCCCATATGTTTCCATTCTACTGCCAGCAGATGGTGCTGTTTTATTGCGCAATTTCAATTTATTACTGCATTTTCGGGGCTTTCTAAAATGACAGATTCCTGCTTGAAAATGGCGGGAGAGGCATCAGCTGTTGATGACATCATGAAAGGGACCCACAAACTTCCATGAGTGATCAATCACGAGTGTGCAATAAATTGCTCGTGTGTGGAAGCTCAGAGTCAAAACTGAAAGGCAATCAGGTTTAGGAAACACAAGAAAGTATTTTTTTCATGGAGACAGAATGCTGGATTTTGATGGACTTTTGGCCTGATCCAGCAGGACTGCTCTTACATTCTCCAGAACTCCAGAGAAAGCGTGTTATCTAACTTATTCAAGCCACCAAGGCCCCCTCCACAAGGATGCGCTTTTGCGCCCGTTTGTGGTATTATGCGCACTATCGCGGAGGCGCATTTACGCCTCATCCCTCTGCACGGGAGGCAGCGAGAGGCGTTGAAGCGCATTATCGCTTTTCTCCGACGCGCGTTTTAATTGTTCACATGCGGGGCTTCGGGAGGAGGAAACAGACATTTTAATTCGCTTTTTGCCTAAAGCCAACCCCTTTCCCAGCCCTCCCTTCCTGTACTCCACCCACAGGAATGTACCTGCCTGCCTACGTAATTTCGGGTTACCTGGCAACCAGATGGGAGGGGGGGAGAGGGCAGAGCTGAGCGGGGGGAAAAAAATGCCTTCAGGTTACGCGCACCTTCGCGCGCGTGCATATGCATACAAGCACGTGATCAGAGCCAACCCCTTTCCCAGCCCTCCCTTCCTGTACTCCACCCACAGGAATGTACCTGCCTGCCTACGTAATTTCGGGTTACCTGGCAACCAGATGGGAGGGGGGGAGAGGGCAGAGCTGAGCGGGGGGGAAAAAATGCCTTCAGGTTACGCGCACCTTCGCGCGCGCGCATATGCATACAAGCACGTGATCTGAGTTTCGTCGACCCTTGAGTTCATTTACCTAGGCGACACCAGAGAAGCAAGTTTGGTTCCCCTTTTCTCTTTCTGAAACGCCATTTTGAGCTGGACGGGAAGAGAAGGCGAGATGGCTCCTACCTCGATTTCTCGTTCCCTCGTGTATGCAATTCAACTTATGATCGCAAATATGCATTTTACATTGACTTGCCTAAGGACAACGATTCAACGGAGAAGAAGAAGAAGAAGAATCATCATGAGAATGCTCCAAGAGAACAACTCATATCTTTTAAGGCTCCAACAAGATAGGCTCCAAGAGAATTTATTATATGTTCCTTTGATGAAACAACAGAGACCAAGAAGATGGTGGTGCTTCCCCAGGAGTCGTGACTGGTGGGAAAACGATGTTCTAGCCCTCTGGGGTGATGAGCAGTGGCTAGAGAACTTTAGGATGACCAGAGCAACCCTTTTCCAGATTGCAGACCATCTTCGGCCATTTCTAGAACGTCGCAATACGAACATGAGGGAAGCCATTCCAATGGTGAAGCGCGTGGCCATCTGTATATGGAGGCTAGCAAATCCTGGTGGTTACCGGGTGGTGGCTCAGCAATTTGGGATCGGTAGAACAACGGCAGCCATGATCGTTGTGGAGGTCTGCCTAGCCATGGAGCATGCGCTTCTGAGAAAAACAGTTTGCCTTGGCAATGTTCCAGAGGTGAGTCTTGTTTTTTATTATTTGGGATAGGAAAAGATGGGCTAGGCTGTTATATAGGTGGCCAAATGGAACTTGATCATTGTATCTCAAGCATGCCAGCCGATGAAGCAGTAATGATTTATTTTCCATTATTTATGTTTTCTCTCTCAGATCATGAGTGGATTTTCCAAACTGGGCTTCTTTCATTGTGTTGCAGCCACAGATGGATGTCACATTGAAATTGCCTGTCCTCCTAGGCAAGGCCCTGACTACATAAACCGGAAACGCTTTTTTTCCATGCTCCTTCAAGGCACAGTGGACCACCGTGGGCGATTCATGGATGTGGAAATAGGTTGGAGTGGGAGAAATCACGATGCCCATGTCTTCAGGAACTCTGCGTTCTTTGAGGCCATGGAAGCTGGTGTCTTCATCCCAGGGAACCCTACCATTACTGTTAATGACGTGCAGATTCCTCCACTGGTGGTGGCTGATTCCGCTTACCCCATTCGGAAGTGGCTGATGAAACCTTACGGCGGAGCCCTGGACCAGCAAAAGCAACATTTCAACCACTGTCTGTCACGGGCGAGGAATGTTGTTGAATGTGCCTTTGGAAGGTTAAAAGCACGGTGGAGATGCCTGTCGTCCAGGATAGAACTCGCTGAAGAAAACGTCATTTCTGTGATATCTGCCTGTGTCATTCTACACAACATTTGTGAAAGTCAAGGACATGATGTTGCATTGGATCTCCACGAAGCAAGGCAAATTGAACTGGCAACCCTGGGTGCCCCGCTGCCAACGGGGCATGAGGAAATTCAAGAAAAGGCTGCTGGGGAAAAGGTCAGAGATGCCTTAAGAGGCATGCTTTGGTCTCTGCGTGGGCAGAACCCCTAGGGAGGTGAGTGTTCAGTGCCAAACCCCTGTGCCAAACTTGTGTAAGCCATGTTTTCCCTAACTTTACTCTATTTACTCTATTTCAGCAAGTCACAGGAAGGAATCATGTGTCAAGACCTGCTCGAAGCATAAACCAATAAGGAAAGTGCATAAACAAATCAGGAAAGTATCCGCATAAAGGCTTCATGGCCTGAGAATGAATGAATGAATGAATGAATGTGTAGAGGGTGGGATATTGTTATTACATCCTATGCTAAAACAATCCATCTCTAAATTTCCCTTAGAACATAGCATAGAGAGAACTGCAGGGGATCAAAGACGGTGTCGTGTGGAACCTCTGTGATGTGACCAGACCAGAAGGCAACCGCTTCCTTTTTCTGGATCATTCATTCCATTCTTCAAGCAAAAGCCAAGTCCCGCTCCAGGCAGCACTGACTGTGTTTATTCTTTTTTCATCAAGAAGAAGCTGCATTAGGAAATGAGACTACTTATAGACAATCCCTTTAGAATATGTGAATTTTATTTTCTATGTTGATTTCGCTTTTACATTGCTGTTTTGAGATGTTCAGTGACTTCAAAGTAACGTATGTTTCTTTCAATGTGTAATGCAATGCTGTTGCAAATGCTGTTAATTTTATTTTCTTTGCTGATTTTTCTTTTACATTGCTGTTAGTAATTAGATATTGTTATGAGATGTATGTTCATAATAATGTGACTTTCAACTATGTTTCTTTCAATGTCAAATTAAATGCTGTTGTAAATGCTGTTAATTTTATTTTCTATGCTGAAATTGTTGTTGCCATATTGCCATATTGTTGTTGCCATATTAAAAAGTGCTTATTTTAAAAATGCTTATCCTAAATAAAATATGTTCCTACAATTCCTAGACAATAAGACTTCAGGTAACCCAACACACATATGCAGTACAGTGAACATTGCAGAAGGGCAAGTAACAGGACCACAGCCCATCCATGTCTACCTCACAGGGTTGTTTTTTTGAGAATAACATAGTACCATCTAGTCAATAACATTCTCAGGTTTTCAGTTCAGGACACCCAAAGGTACATTCAGGACACCCAAAATTGTTGTTGCCATATTAAAAAGTGCTTATTTTAAAAATGCTTATCCTAAATAAAATATGTTCCTACAATTCCTAGACAATAAGACTTCAGGTAACCCAACACACATATGCAGTACAGTGAACATTGCAGAAGGGCAAGTAACAGGACCACAACCCATGCCTACCTCACAGGGTTGTTTTTTTGAGAATAACATAGTACCATCTAGTCAATAACATTCTCAGGTTTTCAGTTCAGGACACCCAAAGGTACATTCAGGACACCCAAAACACATCTGGTAACTTTCCCACTGCTCCGAACAAACGCGACAGTGTTTAATCACTTACGCGCGGTTCGGGAATGGTGGTTTGACGGTTCCGCGCGCATGCGCGCAACCGCTAAACCGGTCCGCGGAAACATCGCAAACCGGAAGTGAGGCCTAGACTTCCTCACAATCCTTCAAGATGCCTAGAGGGAGGTATTGGGGGGATGCGGAGGTCCGCATATTATTGGCCTTCCTCCTCCAATCCTCCCTCGTTGGAAGGATTGTCAGGAGCAGCAGCCTCCCGACTATGAGGCTGTTTAGGAGGGCGGCTGCTGCTCTCCAGAGAAACGGCTTTGTCCGCACTGCCCTGCAGTGTCGGACTAAATTTAAATATGTGAAGGCCAGCTTTTATAGGGCCATTACTGGCCATGGCGAGCATCCCCCCTTCCGTCAGCGTCCACCCTATTTCGGTCAATTCCGGGAGCTGTGGCGGAAGGCGGGGAGACCAAGCCCTGAGGAGAGGCTGACCGCAGGTGAGTGCATTAGCATTCTGCCCACTGCTCATTGTATATTCTCTGGTGGATGTGCAGGTTGGGGGGGGGGGGAATGCCCCAAAAACAATGACCCCTGACACAATGAGGCTTTAAGGTGGATTCCAGCATACATCTTGGGTGGGGTGGGACTAGATGCCCTTCAGGAGCCCTGTGTGCTGGTGATTCTGCCCACTGCTCATTGTGTATTCTCTGGTGGATGTGCAGGTTGGGGGGGGGAATGCCCCAAAAACAATGACCCCTGACCTGACACAATGAGGCTTTAAGGTGGATTCCAGCATTCATCTTGGGGTGGGACTAGATGCCCTTCAGGGACCCTTCCACATTTTAATGTTATTTCCCTTTTTCCCTTCCCTCTTTTTCTTAGCCCAAAACAGGAGGGCGGAAGAGGCGGCTCCGTCTCCCGAAGTGGAGGAGGTTGGGGGGACTTCTCCTCCTCCTCCTCCTTCTCCTCCTTCTCCTCCTCGGATGACCCTCCGCAGAAGGGCACGTAAGTTAAATGCAAGCCAGATTAATTAGGAATACTATTTTTGCCCAGCGTACTTTAATAATATTATTAATATTAATAATTGTAATGATATATGTATTTATTTATTTATTAATTAACAGACTCTCCCAACGGATCGAGGCGGGGAACACCATGATAGAAACTTAAAATAACATTTTTTTTCCAATTTTGAAGGGATACTCAGTCCATCGCCGTCGCCGTCTGCGGAGGAGGTGGAGGAGGAGGTGCAGGAAGAGGAGGAAGAGGAGGATGCACCCCCACCTGTCTCACCTGCTGCTGTGTCTCCAGCAGGTAATAGAAGTTCCATTGCTTTGTATAATGTAGAGTACATTGAGCATATAAAATCCAGGTCAGGGCTCCTGTATCTGTAACAGTTGTAGAGAAAAGGGAATTTCAGCCAGTGTCATTTGTATGCAATTAGTTCCTGGTGAAATCCCCTCTTCATCACAACAGTTTAACCGACCTGGATTTTATGTGGTCACCCTATTGTACAGTACAGGACTAATGGTTTAAATTTTTAATTAAAAAATGAAAAACTATATTTACATTCCTGTAAATTGAATCGCATTGAATAGCCAATGTCATTGAGTGGTACATCTTGAACTGTTTTTCTGTTGGTTATATTATATGATTTTAAACATTTTTTTTTTCTTACCATCCCATGCAGTTCCCACTCAGGAGCGGCTGGAGAGGCTTGAGGCAGCCGTTGGAGGCATGCAGAATCGCATGTCCTCCATGGAGGAAAAGTTGGACAAGATCCTCAATAAATTGTAAATAGTTGAAAAAAATATTGTAAATAGTTGAAAATAATATTTGTTTAAAAAACTAAATCTTTATTTTTGTTACTAAAACATTGTTTTGGTTTTCCTTAGCATTTTCAGGTTGGTGCAGTATTAAGGAGGGATGCCTAACTGTTTTAATAATAGATAGGAAGCACAGTCCCAACCACACAGTGAGATATGAAAACTATATTTTAATGGTTAAATACAACATAAATAACAGCAAAAAATACCATAATTAACAGCAAATAACATAACAATTACATAAATAACAGCAAAAAATACCATAATTAACAGCAAATAACATAACAATTACATAAATAACAGCAAAAAATACCATAATTAACAGCAAATAACATAACAATTACATAAATAACATCAAATAACAATTACATAAATAACAGCAAAAAAAACCATAATTAACAGCAAATTATTAACAATAACATAAATCATGTATTCTAAGGGGAGAACTTTAAGGGTTTTTTTACCTCCCGTGCCGTGCGCTTTATGCTTGGCTCACCTTGAAGTGGTGATGATGAGCGCTGTGGGGGTACTGTATGGGAGCACGGGAGCAGTGATTCGTCCAAGTCTTTGGTTAAAATGTCATTCTGGGGATTTTGCAACTGGGCAGACTGGGGGTGTTGCACCCTGACTTTACGTTTCTTCTTAGCCAGGCATTTTCTCCCCTCACCCTCTCCTGAGTTCCCACCTAAGTCATTTGGCTTAGAGCTGGTCCCCTCCATACTGTCAATAGCCAACCGTCTTTTTATTGGCTGGCGTTTTCCATGGCTAGTAGTAGATGATGGGTTGGCTGTATGGGTTGATCTTCCCGGTTCTTCCTGTTGCACCACCGTCACCAGCTTCTCCATCGTGACACATTGTCTTTCTAGAATTCTGAGAAGGGCATCTTGATTTCTTTGGTCCCTTGCATCTTCTGTTTTCAAATAGTCCAACATCTGGTCATTTTTCTGCAACATCTGCTCATGCATCTGCAAGAGGTTTGCGTTGTGTGCAGAGGCATGCTCCAGAATGCGGTCTGTGTCCCTGCTGCGTGGGGGTCTTCTGTTTCTGGCCATTTCCAGGCGCGTTGCAGGCGAGAGTGCTGACTTTTGGATGGGATGTCTCCTTCCTTCATCTGTACCTGAAGGGAAAGGGCAAAGTTTAGTGTGTTTAAAAATCATTTATTACATGTCCAGCCTGTACCATGGGTTCTCTCGCACCCTCATCCTGAAGATGAGAATGTCCTTTCACACATTTATAAGAATTGCAGGACTGAAACTTTATCAAGCAAATAACATCGGCTGTACTTACTCGCTCCTGCTGCAGGATGCTGCTGGAGATTTCTGGCCCTCAAATCTGCGTGGTCACTGGTTTCCGACGCACTGGTGTAACCGCTGCTTCTGTAGGCTGCCGTGGAAGAAAAAGAAGAGCTATTAGGAGGCTGCCTGCCCCTTATTCTTTTTCCCCCCCGCCCTGGAGAGACCAGAGAAACGCTGGGTAGCTAGAGGAGATCTCTCCTGCCCTCTCCTGCCCCACCCGCTCACCCGCATCTGCCTGCCCCATTTTAGAATACAATTTTTTATTCCATGGAACACAATATTAAGTTGTAAAGTTAAGAGTCTTCCAATAGGCACAATCACAAACCTCCATTTTAAATAGGGGGGGGGTTGTTTGTGTGTTCAAAATGGCTGCCTGCCTAGGCTGACCACATGAAAAGGAGGTCAGGGCTCATGTAACTTTAAGTGCTGTAGAGAAAAAGGAATTTCAGCCGGTGCCGTTTGTATGCATGCAGCACCTGGTGAAATTCCCTCTTCATCACCACAGTTAAAGTTGCAGGCAGTATACTACAGTGACCACATGAAAAGGAGGTCAGGGCTCATGTAACTTTAAGTGCTGTAGAGAAAAAGGAATTTCAGCCGGTGCCGTTTGTATGCATGCAGCACCTGGTGAAATTCCCTCTTCATCACCACAGTTAAAGTTGCAGGCAGTATACTACAGTGACCACATGAAAAGGAGGTCAGGGCTCATGTAACTTTAAGTGCTGTAGAGAAAAAGGCTGAAATCCCTCCCATAGACCACAATTTCTGGTCCCATGCACCCCAGAAATTAGCCCAGTACTTACACGGTGGTGCTGGTGCAGGATGCTGCTGGAGATTTCTGGCCCTCAAATCTGCGTGGTCACTGGTTTCCGACGCACTGGTGGAACCGCTGCTTCTGTAGGCTGCCGTGGAAGAAAAAGAAGAGCTATTAGGAGGCTGCCTGCCCCTTATCCTTTTTCCCCCCCGCCCTGGAGAGACCAGAGAAACGCTGGGTAGCTAGAGGAGATCTCTCCTGCCCTCTCCTGCCCCACCCGCTCACCCGCATCTGCCTGCCCCATTTTAGAATACAATTTTTTATTCCATGGAACACAATATTAAGTTGTAAAGTTAAGAGTCTTCCAATAGGCACAATCACAAACCTCCATTTTAAATAGGGGGGGGGGGTTGTTTGTGTGTTCAAAATGGCTGCCTGCCTAGGCTGACCACATGAAAAGGAGGTCAGGGCTGACCACATGAAAAGGAGGTCAGGGCTCATGTAACTTTAACAGTTGTACAGAAAAGGGAATTTCAGCCGGTGCCGTTTGTATGCATGCAGCACCTGGTGAAATTCCCTCTTCATCACCACAGTTAAAGTTGCAGGCAGTATACTACAGTGACCACATGAAAAGGAGGTCAGGGCTGACCACATGAAAAGGAGGTCAGGGCTCATGTAACTTTAAGTGCTGTAGAGAAAAAGGAATTTCAGCCGGTGCCGTTTGTATGCATGCAGCACCTGGTGAAATTCCCTCTTCATCACCACAGTTAAAGTTGCAGGCAGTATACTACAGTGACCACATGAAAAGGAGGTCAGGGCTGACCACATGAAAAGGAGGTCAGGGCTCATGTAACTTTAAGTGCTGTAGAGAAAAAGGAATTTCAGCCGGTGCCGTTTGTATGCATGCAGCACCTGGTGAAATTCCCTCTTCATCACCACAGTTAAAGTTGCAGGCAGTATACTACAGTGACCACATGAAAAGGAGGTCAGGGCTCATGTAACTTTAAGTGCTGTAGAGAAAAAGGCTGAAATCCCTCCCATAGACCACAATTTCTGGTCCCATGCACCCCAGAAATTAGCCCTATACTTACTCGGTGGTGCTGGTGCAGGATGCTGCTGGAGATTTCTGGCCCTCAAATCTGCATGCTCACTGGTTTCTGACGCACTGGTGGTACCGCTGCTTCTGGAGGCTCCTGCCATGGCAGAAAAAGATGAGCTTTTAGGAGGTTTCATTGACATAGCCCTATACTTACTCGGTGCTGCTGCAGGATGCTGCTGGAGATTTCTGGCCCTCAAATCTGCGTGCTCACTGGTTTCTGACACACTGGTGGTACTGCTGCTTCTGTAGGCTGCCGTGGAAGAAAAAGAAGAGCTATTAGGAGGCTGCCTGCCCCTTATCCTTTTTCCCCCCCGCCCTGGAGAGACCAGAGAAACGCTGGGTAGCTAGAGGAGATCTCTCCTGCCCTCTCCTGCCCCACCCGCTCACCCGCATCTGCCTGCCCCATTTTAGAATACAATTTTTTATTCCATGGAACACAATATTAAGTTGTAAAGTTAAGAGTCTTCCAATAGGCACAATCACAAACCTCCATTTTAAATAGGGGGGGGTTGTTTGTGTGTTCAAAATGGCTGCCTGCCTAGGCTGACCACATGAAAAGGAGGTCAGGGCTCATGTAACTTTAACTGCTGTAGAGAAAAAGGCGGGAATCCCTCCCATAGACCACAATTTCTAGTCCCATGCACCACAATGTTGTGTCCAATGCCCCCCTTTCCCCCTCCCCCCCCCATAAACCCAGCCTAGATCATTGGGAACTCCCTTCCTTCCATGATGTCTGACCTCAGAAATTAGCTAGGCCTGTACTTACTCGGTGCTGCTGCTGCAGGATGCTGCTGGAGATTTCTGGCCCTCAAATCTGCTTGCTCAATGGATTCCGATGCACTGGTGGTACTGCTGCTTCTGTAGGCTCCTGCCGTGGCAGAAAAAGAAGAGCTTTTAGGAGGTTTCATCAATAGGCACAATCACAAACCTCCCTCCTTTTGAAATGGGGGTGGTTGTTCAAAATGGCTGCCTGCCCCTTATCCTTTTTCCCCCCCGCCCTGGAGAGACCAGAGAAACGCTGGGTAGCTAGAGGAGATCTCTCCTGCCCTCTCCTGCCCCACCCGCTCACCCGCATCTGCCTGCCCCATTTTAGAATACAATTTTTTATTCCATGGAACACAATATTAAGTTGTAAAGTTAAGAGTCTTCCCAACCCAACAAAAGAAACAGTCTATACCTTCAGGTTCTTCGTTTCCAATATCTTCTGGTGTCTCCAATTCTAAAAGGGGAAAACATCAGATGTGAGCTATAGGCATGAAATAGAAGGAAGAACGAGATTTTTTAAAAAATGGCAATTACAATCAATGTACCTCCGGGAGAGTAGGGCGTTCCAAGGTAGTCCTCCACATCTATTGTTTGAAGTTCACTGCTGAACAGTTCTTCTGAGCCTTCTGAGAGCGGGAAAGCCAGGGGGGAACTTACTGGGGGAGCAGCAGCAGGTGCTTGGACACGATGGATGTTCAGACTCCTGCCCACGCGATTTGGTTGAATAGTAGCATCCCCCCGAAAAATGCTATGAAGCTCCTCAAAAAAGGGGCAGGTGGCAGCATCATTTCCTGATCGTGAATTATGATTCACGACCCTGCGATATTCCTGCCTCATTGCCTTTGCCTTCGTCCTGCACTCCTTCGCTGTACGGATATGGCCCCTTCTTTGCATTTCCTGAGCAATGGATTCATAGGCATCGAGGTTCCTATGGCTGGCATTCAGTTGAGCTTGAACTTTCTGCTCCCCAAAAATGTCCAGAAGGTCGAGAATCTCTGCCTTTTTCCAAGAAACTCCCCTTCCTGGAGCAGCCATTTCGGTAGGTGGAAAAGGTGTAGAGGAAATAAATCAGGATGCAGTCTCTCTGGCGTCGCGAAGTTAAATGAGGTCAACGGTCGGATCGCGCGCACGCGCTTATATGCATAGGCGCGCGACCACACCTGCGCCTCCAGCCAAACCGTTGGGTGAGCACACCCGCGCGGCTGCGCATAACCTGAGGGCTTTTTTTCAAATCTCCCGCCGGAAATCCCTTCCCTCTCCCCGCCCATCTCGTCAAAACCCGCCCTCTACCTGCTCACACCTCTCCGAAAATGCGCTTCACTGAAAAACTGTACACATGGTCATAACGCGCTTTACATCCCGCCGCAAAATAAAAGTCGCTATTTAACGCGCATTCGATAATGCGCATAATCCGGGAGATAACGCGCCTTTACGCCCGTTTTGCGCTCCGCTCGTGTGTAGGTAAAATTTATAATGAGCCTTCAAGGCTCATTAAACGCCCCGTGTGGAGGAGGCCCAAATAAGCAAATGGCATTCCGTTCCCATGGGTTTAAAAGGCATCGTTCAAATGTACTTGGATGCATCAGTAGTTGTGGGCATGTGGGCGCCAGGCTACAGGGCCTTCTTGGTAGAGGCAAAGCTTGCAGAACTGTGTTCCAATTGAGATCTGCCTCTCCCCATCATTACAAGCTATAAGGCAGGTCCATAACACCCCCCTGTTTATCTTAGCCTTCCATTCATTTATGTTTCTCAAAGCGTTTTTGATTCTGCTCCTCAGCCAAAACTTACAAACAATAAATAGAAGCAAGATGCTACCCGGCCCGCCAGCTCGCGATTTAAAAAAGACACAACACAAGAGGAAAGGAAATGGGGAGGGAAGAGGAGGAAAATAAGAGTTACGGACCACCCAGGGCCGTTTCTTATGTGGCGCTATTAGGTTTTAGCTATCTGTGATTTTATTTTCGGCTTTTTTAAGTCGTCGTTTTATTATATTTGTGGCTTTCAATGTTTTGTTTTTCGCTGCCGCGCAAGGGTTTATACTAAGATGAGACTTTTAAACCGTTTAAATAAAAAAATGTGAATAAAGCCACCAGATGGCAGCAGACAATTCCGGCAATTTGAGACTGGGTCCCCATCCGCGGTGCCAGAACTTTACTCACACTTTAATTAGCTGCTTGGCATGACTGATCTTTCTTGGCTGCATCTGCTTCTACAAGATCACTGGAGATTGGAACCCGGCCGTGTGTTTTGGGAAAAAACGCTGTCCACTCCGCTTCCCGTCCCTCAACCCGAAGATGACAGAACGCATCTGCCTTGGTTTTTCTGGCTGTAGGACAGCTGTTAGTCAAAATTGCCCTGGCTGCAGCTAAAGAGCAAGTCCTGGGAGAAATTTTTAATCGGGAAGAGGTTTGGAAGGATTGCTTGTTTGGAAGAGACTGAGGCAGCACAGTGTTTGCTCTGAGCTTGAGGTGGAGAACCCCACCCCTCCAAAGTCGTTTGGGTAGCCTCAGTTATTGTTGTTGTTGTTATTATTATTATTATTATTATTATCCCGCCCCCTAGTCAAAGCTCTCTGGGCAATTTACAACAATGGATTTTCTGCCTCAGAGGTAAAAAAAACGCGGAGGCAAACCAAGGAGGGAATTAGATGTGATGGAGGTCTTTGTTTTTGATGCTGCTGCTCTAAATGATTGTATATAAGTACAGCCATATCATCCCCTCAAGCTCTTTAGCTATGATGTTCGTCTTCTTTCTGCTGACCTTTTTTCCCTTCAATTTCCCCTTGTAGAATAAGTTGGAGAATGGTGTATTTTTTCTCCTCGGATAATATGACCATTCTTTTGATGGTATTTATTAATTCTATCGGTTTGTTTACCATATGTAGAACATCCTCATTTGTTATTCGGTCAGTCCATGGTATCTTCAATGCATGTTGGTATATCCACATTTCAAAAGATTCAATTATCCTTAAATTGTTTTTCTTATGTGTCCAAGCCTCCACTTCATAAAACAATATTGAAAACACATCGCATCTTACCATCCGAGTCTGTAGTGTAAGATTAAAGTCCTGATTACGTAGCACTTGTTTCGTTTTGACAAACCCTGTCCTTACCATCGCAATTCTTACGTTTATCTCTTGTGTTTGTTCATTGCCTTCATTGAGCCAAGTTCCTGGGTATTTATATCTTGTGACAACAATGGATAAAAATACAAATACAGCATAATAAAAATAGCCTTAACCTTTTTAACATAGAAAAGTTAAAAACAAATAAACTCTGTTTCCTAATAGACCTGTTCTAAAATAGCAGACATAGATGCCTCATAATATACCATTAAATGCCTGGGAGTAGAGGGTGGGCTTAAACTGGGGCCAATAGGATGACAGTGTTGGTGCCAGGCAGGCCTCAGTAGGGAGTTCATTTCATAGTTGCGGGGGCCACCACTGAGAAGGCCCTCTCTTTTGTCACCATCTTCTGAGCCTCCCTTGGAGAAGGTGCTTGGAGGGGGGTCTCAGATGTTGATTGTAGTGTCTGGGAATGTTCAGGTCAGGAGAGGTGTTCCATCAGGTATTGTGGTCCCCAGCTGTGTTGTGCAATCTGAATAAATGGGTGTGTTTGATGAAATCTATAGGGGTTTGTGCCTCTGTTTATTGACTTGTTTAAGAAATGTATATCCCCTTCCACCTCAGCTATTGTGCATTGGACTGAAAGTGTCACAACTGTGGTAGACGTTGAAAAAACATACTGACAGCTTTATTCAGACAAATATACAGACATTTGGTCAGCATATCTAGACCTAGATGTATAATGGGAACAAATTATAGTCAAACAAATGACATATTTGCCTGTGTGTCTGTTTCCTTGTTTTTTCTTTCTTTCTTGCAAGTTTTAAAAATTATTATTTAATTTTTTAGGGGATTTCAATGTGAAGCTTTTATCCCGCACCTTTACTGAGGCATCTGCTTCTGGATTCTTTGTGGGATTAAAACCGGCTTCTTTACAAGTGCCTTTCTATATGATGGCGCTGTGGTAAAGCAGAATTGTGCAATTGTGGAATTACATGAGACTCATTCCGCCACTTCTAAATAATACCAGACTTTCCTTGTTAGGACCCCCCCCCCCCGCCCCGATCATGGTTGCAAAGCATGGGAGAGGCCCTGGAAGATGATGATGGTGTGCACTGCATTACCATAAGTGAGCAATCACGAATTGCTATTATGCATGTTATAAAAACATGCCTAAGTGAGCAATCACGAATTGCTATTATTCATGTTATAAAAACATGTTGAATTTTAAAAAATAATACAAAAAAAAGAAAAGAAATGTATATCCCGCTTTCAGTCATGTAGATGTCCAAATTAGTTCACATTAAAAAAAATCTGTACGAAGTAAAACCTATCCTGCAAAACACGGTTATTGTTACTACTATTAGTAATAATATTAATAATAGCTGTTGGTGTTGTAAAATATTCAAGTAGGCTCTAGACAGATATCTTTGGGAAGGGCCTTCTACATTAAAGGTGCCATCACAGAAATTGCCTCATTCCAGGTAGCTGCCCGTCTGAACTTGGGAATTTGGAGGTACCTGGATAATCACCAGTGGATTCCAGTGACTAACCAGTGGGCTAGCCTGCAATCCATGCTGGCTGGAGAATGCTTGGCACCATGGATAGGGTGACCATATTTTGGAAACCAAAAAGGAGGACAACATGGCCGCCCCAAGGGGGCGTGCCCACCAACATGGCCAGCCTCCAAGGGGGCATGCCCACCAACATGGCTGGCCTCCAAGGGGGCGTGCCCACCAACATGGCCAGCCCCCAAAGGGACGTGCCCACCCAAAGATGGCCTTCGTCACATGTCTGATTTCACAGCACACAATTAAGACAAATCTGTTCTGCATAACATCTTCATGTTAAAATCACTGAGGCTGCCTCTACAAGAGAGGTTTAAAGCTCTTTCAAGGCGCTTTAAAAAATTTACCTCTACAAGAATGGAGCGCAAATTGGGTGTAGAGGCGCGTTATCTCTCCGATTATGCGCATTATCGAATGCGCGTTAAACAGCGAGTTTTATTTTGCTCCAGCCGTTAAAGCGCATTTTGACTATGTGAACAAGCGATTATGCGCATTAACTACTTGTAAAGCGCATTTTGGTCATCCCTTAATGCGCTTCGCCACCTCTTGCCGCCTCTCGTGCAGAGGTATTAGGCGTAAATGCGCTTCAGCGATTATGCGCATAATCGGCTAACCAGGCGCAAAAGCGAATCCTTGAAGAGGGGACCTGAGACATTCAGTGTATCTGAAATTAACTTCACTCCTACTTTTGTAGCTTTTGCTGTACTTTAAAGCTTTTGCTATACTTTATGTGATACAGTCTCCCTTTCCCTCACATATCTTTTCTGACTGCAAATCCTTCACTGGATGACCGTAGTCTCACCTTTCCTAACATTTAACACTCTTTCCCCATCACCTTTCTCATATCCATACTCACAGATTCAGCACTAAACAAATGAAGCAGTTGACAAGTGCAGAAAAATCTAGTACAGGAAAATCTAGTACAATAAATGAGTAACGTAGCATTGAGAAAGAGTATAACATACTATTACCCTACAAACAGTCATGGAACAAAATGGACTAAAGGCTTGTAGCACTTATTTCTCACTAGCATTTCTTAGCTTGTTTCAACTTCTGGTTTATCAATGAGAAACTAATCTAAAAATGTGTCATTATATCTCTGGTTCATTAGCCATGTAAACAAGCCCATGGTCAGTAGAGGTACAAAGAAAGGCCAGAACAGATGCCCATTATCACAATGCTAGACAAAGATCTTTCCCTCCTTTTATCCAAATATCTCCTGAATTTACACTGCCTCAGTGTGCAGAGAGCAGAAATCCCAATCAGAGTTTAATACTTTACCCAAAGAAAACTGAGTAGCAGATAACTCAGAAGCTATCATCTCCCTATGTCCTATCATACAATGCTATCCTATGACAACTCAGGAATAAGTCCTGTTGACTTCAATAAACTGTACTCCCAGATACATATGGGATTGCAGCTTCTTCACATTTGTTCACCTTAATATAGCAAGTGCAAGCCCCTCCTGTCAAGGAAAACTGTGCACTCACCAGAACCCGGCCTCGTGGATCATGCAACCAGCAGATGCTCTCAGAACGATGCTTTCAGAGCCTAGGAGACCCAGACACAGTCAAACAAGACAAGACAAGCCACACTATGCACTCATATATTATCTTGCTGGGACAGAACAATTCTGGAACAAGGCAACACTTTGCTATCAACCAGATGTAACAGTCATAAACAAAAATGAAAAACACACTACTTCATTGACATAGCACTACATAATGACACAAACGTTGCATTAAAGGAAGAGGGAAAGAGAAATCTATACACCACTGGCTATGTAAGTTAAAGAACTATGGTAACAGGAAAAAAGTTACAATTATTCCATTAGTTAGAGTGATTATGGAAAGGAGGACAGGAATCCTGTATCTTTAAGAGCTGTATTGAAAAGGGATTTTCAGCAAGTATCATTTGTATGCATGCAGCACCTGGTGATATTCCCTCTCCATTACAACAGTTAAAGCTGCAGGAGCCCTGCCTAGCATGACCAGATACAAAAGAAGGCAGACATACACACCCCAGGTAAGATCAGCAGTAGCAGCATCCATGCACACCTCATGCTCACTAAAGGCAATAAAAATTAAAATTTACATACCCTTGCACACTTGCCCAAAGTGGGGGAAAACTCCACATCCTCCCGAAAGCAATTTAAACAACAACAACCTCCACACACACACTTAACTGGAAGGGGGGATAAAAATCCACCCCCACGCTCTCCAAAGGCAAAATAATAATGACAATATTAATGATAAGCCACCCACACAATGCAAAATAACACAAAAACATGCACACACCCATTGCAATAAACTAATATTAAAAATACAACACTCACCCACATACCCACCCAAGGAAAAATAATAAAAATCCAGACAAGCACCAAGGCAAAAAACAACCAACAGAACAAATACACACACTCACCAAGACTGAAAATACAATAAATATCCACACACACCAGCATACTCACCCATGGCAAAACTAATAATAATTTTAAAACACACACACATGCACCACCCCAATTAATTCATCAAAATATATCAAAAATATTAAAGAAAAGTTAACTAAACAGTAGCAGCACCCAACGATAAATGAAATCACATCCAGGCAGCCCCAGCCCTGAGTGCCAGGCCAGGCTAAGACGCCTGCACACCTGACTGGGCCAGGCCGCCCCATGGGCTTGAAGTCCAGCATGCCACACTCCAGGCCAGGCCAGACCACCCCACACCCGGCCAGGCTGTGCTGGGCCGGGTCGCCCTGCGCTGGGCCAGCCGCAACGCTCACCATGATGCCCCGGTGTGCCAGGAATGCCCCAGGGCCCCGGTGCCCCAGGATGCCCCCCACTGCGCCGCCCCATGGGTCGCACTGGGTCAGGCTGCACTGGGTCAGGCTGCACCGTGCCAAGCTGTGCTGCCCGCGCACCATGCCAACTTGTGCTCCGTGCCAGGCCATGCCACCCTGCACCGGCCCAGCACCCATCCACCCTGCTTCCGCCTCGTCAACCCCACGCCCGCCCATCTCGCATGACCTGCACACATGCCCGCCGCACCCTATGCCTGCCCCGCCCACCCCGCAACCAGCAGCTGTGCACCCCACAACCACTCCACCTGCCTCACCTGCAGTGTGCCCGCCCATCCCGCGCTCCACCCCCACGCACCCGCCAGCCTCGCCCCACGCCCACCCCACAACTGCACACCCCACAACCGCCCCATCCCACCCCACAACCCACTTGTCCCACCTGCACTGTTCTCACCCCGTGCCCACCTACCTAGGGTGACCAGATAAAATCTGTCCCCCCTCCCCCCTGCTTACCTTGCAGGGACGTCCGCTCCTGACTGGCGCCGGACGGGAGCGGACATCCCTGCAAGGTAAGCGCGCCGTGCGCCCCCCTCCCCCCTGCCCCCTGCTTACCTTGCAGGGATGTCCGCTCCCGACCGGCACCGGACGGGAGCGGATGTCCCTGCAAGGTAAGCGCGCCGCCCTCCCGCCCTCCCCCCTCCTCCCTGCTTACCTTGCAGGGACGTCCGCTCCCGACCGCCGCCAGACAGGAGCGGACGTCCCTGCAAGGTAAGCGCGCCGTGCGCCCCCTCCCCCCTGCCCCCTGCTTACCTTGCAGGGACGTCCGCTCCCATCCGGCACCAGCTAGAACAAGCCCCGGATGGTGCAGGGGAGGAGTCCGGAACGACGCATACCTAGAAGTGCGGGCACGCGTCATTCCGTCCTCTTCCCCGGCTGATCTAGGCCTTGTTCTTGGCCAGCGCAGTAGCACCGGCTAAGAACAAGACGTAGATGGCATAGATGAGGCCCAATTTCCTGGACTTTGGGGGATATTCTGAAATTTCCCCCCGGATTCAAATTTGCCCCCCTTATTCCGGACTTGTCCGGGGGGATCCGGATGTCTGGTCACCCTAACCATGGAACTTCTTTCTGTCTAAACATGCATAGGATTGCACCCTAAGAGTCCACAGGCCTCTTCCTTTTCTTTTCTTTTCTTTTTTGTCTGTTTTGATGTATTGACCCCCGCTTCTGTATCAGTCTTTGACGGTCAGATTTACAAAGCAGCGCAGAACCATGCAAAAATTTCATTCCATTGAGAAAGCCAAATGAAATGAGCGACAAGCGAATGGATCCCTGTGCGATTATCACCAATAGAACGCTCCCCATCCTTGTCCATTCCCCATTGATAGCCCATCTCTGGGCCCAAGCCTGTGCAGGTTTCATCATAGAATCATAGAATAGGAAGGGGCCTCTAAGGCCATCGAGTCCAACCCCCTGCTCAATGCAGGAATCTACCTTAGAGAATCCCTGACAGATGGTTGTCTTGAAGGCCTCTCGTGTGGGAGAGCCCACCACCTCCCTAGGTCACTGGTTCCATTGTTGTACTGCTCTAAGAGTCAGGAAGTTTCTCCTGATGTTTTGTCGTACTGCTCGAACAGTCAGGAAATTTTCCCTGTCAGCCCTACGTCGGGGGTGGGGACATCGCAGTGGCGAGTTCCGTAAGTGAAAGACAGGGCGTCCCAATGCCTCCAACACAGTTTCAGTGGCCAAGCCCTAGGCAGGGGTGGGCAACTGGAAGCCCAACACGGGGAGGGCCCAGATTCTCACCAGGCTTTCCATTTGGCCTAGAAGCTGCTGATAGAAGTTGCATTCCGGCAACATCCGGAGGGCCACAAGTTGCCTGCTCCCGATACACAGTGTGGGGCTCGATGCCTGCATTATTACTTGGAGCGCAGGTCTGAGAACTCCTGGGATCCATCTCTTTTTGCATTCTTTCAGGGCTGCTTCGGATCTTTTGACTGCGTCAGATGCGGACCTGTCCTGTGGAGACCAAACAGATCAGGAATTTATTCTAGAAAAGCTAACCTTTGGCTTCATGTTGGGGATTGAGTCTTTTTCTTTCTTTCTTTCTTTCTTTTTTCCCCAGTGACCGACCTCATTCCAGTTCCTTCAGGATTGGGTGAGTGTGGGGGAAATGGACCCAGTGGCGCCCGTGGAGAGGATGCTGGCACTGGCCGTCTTTAAAGCAAACAATCCCGGAGGCTGCTTATCAAGGCCGGCGCGTTGGGCAGGCCGGCAAGAGGGTGGGCAGTCATCCCAAGCAAACAGCAAAGAGCTGATACAGGGCCCCTTTGAGCGACAATGGGCGCATCCCCTCCCCGCTTTTTCAGGCTGGGGAAAGACAAACAGAGCATGCTTGAAAAGCCCGGCTTAAGATCACAGGCCAGGGGGCCTGGATGAGCCCAGACAATGGGGCTACGCTGGCCCCCAGCCCTGTCCTGCTTTGCCACTGAACTGGGACAAAATGGGGGGGGGTTAATTTTGAGAGAGAGAGAAATGCAAGGCCATCCTCAGCTTTTGGAGGTCCCATGGGTCAGGCAGTCCCAGAGGGCCCGCATCCTTCAGTGAGTCGACCTCCAAATTGCTACTGCCAACAGCCCCTGTTCCTCATCATGGCCACCATTTGAGAGCCAGGAAGCCAGGGACCAAGCAAGCAGTGGCATCTGCCTCTTCTCTTCCTGGGCCAGAGCAAGAGGCCAGCGAACAAGCAGGTAACCACGGGGAAGAGTGTGGCTCCAGGGGGTTTCCATCAGTGGGTTTCCCATTTTCTAAATGTTCCCCCCTCAGCCCCAAACCCATGCAGTTATTCACTGTGGTGATGAAGAGAGGGCAGAGATTTTTTTAAAAGATAATCTGCGTATGCTCAGAGGGAGAGGGGAGAGGGAAGCAGGGGTGGGGGAAGGCTGGGAAAGCGGTGCAATTATGATTTCAGTTCAGTCCTTATACTATATATATATATATATATATATATATATATATATGTTTTAATATTACAGCTGGTTTAATTACATTTTAAAACGTTCGTAGATCTCTGTTCATAGGTTTTAAGTGAATATGTTTTGATTTTGTAAAGCCGCTTTGAGTCGCAGTATTGGGAAAAAGGCGGGATACAAATAAAGACCATCATCATAATCATCATCGGGTGAGGCCTCTGCCCTTTGCGCCATGATGTCATGTTGCACACTTCTTTTGCTAGATATGTGCAAGGGAGATGCACGGGGAAGGAACAGAGGAAGCTTCCTCTAATGCCCGTGCATGCTCATCAGGAGCTGATGACGTAGACCATGGCTCCACACTACAATTCCCATCATCCCCGCCAGCAGGGCTAGGCGAAGCGCGGAGCTTTTCTACACCAGGCTGTCAATCGCCGCATCTCTGTTCGGTTTTGCCTCCTTCAGCCTCGACTGCGATCTCCGTCTTGGGACTTGCACCGTGCAGTGATCCAGCACAGTCTCGACACCCAGACTCTCCTCTCCAAAAATTGAGCCTCCTGTGTTTTTATTTCCAAGAGGAAACGGGTGGGGAGGAGAGACCGAGGCCAGCTGGCTTTGGCATATACCTGCCCCCCCCCTCCCGCTGCCTCAATTGCAAGAGAAGAGGTTTGCTTTGGCCAAGATGCCACCAGGCTGGATGCTGAAGCAGGTCCATTCCATCCGCCACACCTTCACAACCCGGCCACGTTTCTGTTCACACCTGCCACTGCTCCCACGGCTGCCAGAACCTACTCCCTTTCCTCTCTCTCTCTCTCTCTCTCTCTCTCTCTCTCTCTCTCGTCCCCCTTTCAGTTTGGTTCATGCTTGAGTTAATAAAAAACAGAGAGGCCAACACCGCCCCACACCCCCCGGAGAGCATGGGGGCTGCTCAGGATCCCCTGGCTACCTGTGCCAGGTGCAGTGCTTGGCCTTTCATGGCCTGCCAAGCAGCCGCCGTGCAAAATTTTTGTGCGTGGTTTGGAATGGGGAGGAGGAGGGAGGAGCCCAGCCTGTGGTTTGGAGAACCTGGCGTCTCCTATGGCCACGGTATGAGCTTCTGGCCGACAAACTGCATCCTAGAGTAATAAAGGAGCTGGCAGAAGAACTCTCAGAACCGCTGACTATTATCTTTGAGAAATCATGGAAGATGGGTGAAGTGCTGGATGACTGGAGGAGGGCTAATATTGTCCCTATCTTCAAAAAGGGCAAAAAGGAGAAACCTGGGAACTACAGATCAGTCAGTCTGACATCCATACCTGGGAAAATACTGGAGCAGATTATAAAGAAGTCAATCTGTGAACACCTTGAAAACAATGCAGTGATTACTAGAAGCCAGCATGGATTTGTCAAGAACAAATCCTGTCAGATTAATCTGATCTCATTTTTGATCGGGTAACCTCCCTTGTGGACTGTGGGAATGCTGTGTGGACATAGTATATCTTGACTTTAGCAAAGCTTTTGACAAAGTGCCCCATGACATTCTGATTCACAAACTAATGAAAAGTGAGCTAGATGGAACAACTATTAGGTGGATCCACAGTTGGCTACAGAATTGGACTCAAAGAGTGCTTGTCAATGGTACCTTCTCACACTGGGGGGAGGTAACGAGCAGGGTACTGCATGGCTCAGTCCTGGTGCAGACAACACAAAATTGGATGGGATCACTAATACCGTGAAAGACAGAAACAAACTCCAAAGTGATGTTGATATACTGGAGCGCTGGGCTGAAAACAACAGAATGAAATTAATAGGGATAAATGCCAAGTTTTACACCTAGGAAAAAGAAACCAAATGCACAACTACAAGATGGGGGATACTTGGCTAAGCAATATGACAAGCAAGAAGGATCTTGGAATTTTTGTAGATCACAACCTGAATATGAGCCAACAGTGTGATGTGGCTGCAAAAAAAAGCAAATGCTATTTTGGGCTGTATTAATAGAAGTATAGTTTCCAAATCACTTGAGGTACTGGTTCCCCTCTATTCGGCACTGGTTAGGCCCCAACTTGAGTATTGCATCCAGTTCTGGGCACTACACTTCAAGAAGGATGCAGACAATCTGGAGTGTGTTCAGAGGAGGGCAACGAGGATGATTAAGGGTCTGGAAACAAAGCCCTATGAGGAGAGATTGAAAGAACTAGGCATGTTTAGTGTGGAGAAGAGAAGATTGAGGGGAGACATGATAGCACTCTTCAAAGACTTGGAAGGTTGTCACACAGAGGAGGGCCAGGATCTCTTCTTGATCAACCCAGAATGCAGGACATGGAATAATGGGCTCAAGTTACAGGAAGCCGGATTCCGGCTGGACATCAGGAAAAACTTCCTGACTGTTAGAGCATTACGACAATGACCGAGGGAGGTGGTGGGCTCTCCCACATTAGAGGCATTCAAGAGGCAGCTGGGCAGTCCTCTGTCAGGGATGCTTTAAGGTAGATTCCTGCATCGAGCAAGGGGTTGGACTCGATGGCCTTCTAGGCCCCTTCCAACTCTAATATTCTATGATTCTATGAGCCTCACCTCAGCCTTCCAACAAGAAGGCAACTTTCCTGCCTTCACTGCAGTGTGTTTGCTTAATTGTTTGCACATGGTGTGTGGCGGGAGATGCCAGGGACCAGAAATTTGCCCCTGCGCCTAATCTGGAAGCCGCCGGATGGCTTGCCAAAGGGGTGAGGTTACAAGAAAACAGCAGGGGAGCCAATCCGGGTGGAACAGAGGCCCAGCCGCCACGGGGTTGGGGTGCCGAGCTAGCTGCTTTGCTGTGGTTTGCGTGGGGAACGGCTGGCCGGGTTTTATGCATGTGTGTCTCTCGGTTAACTGAACGGGTCTGTGTGCGAAACCCTGGGGGGGCAAAAGAGTGCTCCTTAGCTACGCAAGGCTCCCCCTTGGCTGGCTGAGGTTGGGAGGCATCCCAGAGAGTGATCCCAAGGTCAGCAGGAAACGGACACTGTGCCCGTGTGTTTTGCATTAGCTCCGCTCTGAATACGGCTGAATGTCTACCGATGGCAAGGCACACAAGGGGGCTTTTTCATTCCTTCTCTCTGAGTTCCTTCCTCCGATTCCTTCGCCCCCCCCAACCGTTGCCCAGTCTTCCTCAAAGTTTGCCAAGGAAGGCAGAGGCAGCCCAACCTGCGCCTCGTGATGAAGACGGCTTTGTGTCGTGTGCGCTGCACAAAGCGCTCCTTTGAAAATGACCATCTATGTGACCCAGAAAGAGAGTTGGGCTTTTTCAAAATCCTGTTTTCTTCCTCGCCCTGAGATGTCAACTTTTGGGAAAAACGCATGCGTATGTGCTTTCTGGCCAATCGAAACCAACGTGTCACGTGGATCGGGTCCCGTTCTTTGCAGCGGCTGCTTTTCAAATGAGGCAGAATTACGTAGAATTGGGTTTGTTCGTAATGGAGGTTATCTGATTTGATGGTTTGAGGGGCAGTGCGGTGTAGTGGTTAGAGTGTCAGGAGATCCGGGTTCGAGTCCCCACTCTGCCGTGGAAGCCCACGAGGTGACTCTGGGCTCGTCACAAACTCTCAGCCCATCCTACCTCACAGGCTTGATGTTCTGAGGATAAAATGGAGAGGAGGAGGATTATGTATGCTGCCTTGGAGGAAAAAGGCAGGATATAATTGCAATAAATACATGGTTTTTGTTGTTGTATTTATCGATTTATTTCCCCCTTCTCTCCAGTTTTACGATGAATTTTCAATTCACCCAAATCAAGATTTATTAAAGATTTGCATGTGTGCACTTGTAATACACAGACACAGACACAGTTATAAGCTCAGTAACCACAGAATGCTCAAGATTGCATGAAAAGGTGGGAATGTAATGGAGTATTATGTGATAGGCCATGGCTGGCTGGAACCCTGGCATGGAACAACCCGCACTGCAACATTTAATTGCAGTCCCACTGGTTTCTTCATCTCTCTTTAGAGTCTTGGATTAAAACTGGGGAGGACCGGGTTCAAATCCTCACCCAGCCATGAAGTTAATAGGCCATCCTCATCCACCCTCTGCCTTACCTACCTTCAGTATTGTTGTGAAAATAATTGGGGGCGGTGGGCACCTATTGGCCATGCTGGTTGGGGATGATGTAAATTGTGGTCCAATGGATTGGGAAGGCACCAAGTTGGGGAAGGGTGGCGTGCGATGCCCCTCGGACCGCGCAAAGCCTTATTACGTCTCGGAGAATGGTTGTTCTCACGGTGTAACCATCTCAAAGCTAGCTTGGGAATACGGGGAAAGGATGATTTGGCACTCAAGCGGGCCCTGCGGCTGGCTGCAATTAAAACCAAGTCTTTGTATCTTTCTGGATTTCCTCCAAGGCAACTCTCTCTGGGAGTCCGCCACTCACATCAGGGGCCTGTTTAAAAAGTTGTACGACTTTTTAAACCTTCAGCAGGTGACTCTCTTACCTGAAAATAAAATCCACCACATCTATCCTAAGGACACAATCTCTCTCTCTCTCTCTCTCATTGTGATATTTTTTATTAGCACTGTCCTCTTTGCAATATTGAGGACTAGAAACCTCCCCTTTTAAAAACCAAGGCTAAAAATGCTGATTATCCCACACCTGCTCCCCATGTCCCTGGCTTGTTTGTGCTATGATGGTGAAATCGTGCAAGAATGTGAGATTGAACCGGAGCAGCAAGCTTCTATATTCAGAATTTAGCTCCTTGCCGTGTTTGTCTGAGATGATGATGATGATGATGATGATTTACATTTCTATACCACCCCATAGCCAAAGCTCTCTGGGTGGTTTACATAAGAGACAAAATGAACGTTCAGCATCAGTCAAAGGACTAGTGACAGCTTTTGTTGTCTGAAGTAGTGCAGCGCAGCCTTTCCCATCCTGACGCTCTCCTGGACAGTGGGGGATGATGGGACTTGTTGTTGACCTGGTCTGGAGGACACCAAAGATCGTTGTAGTGCCTCGAGGAGCAGAGCGTCTTTCCTGCGATCACCTATCCCACAGTCTTGGTGTTCTCCATCTTCAAAATTCAAGGATGACCGCAGCAGCCACGGGTGGCCGGTGTCAGAAACCCCCGCTCCATGGGCTGTGCGTGCGTGAGTCACGAAGGCGCAGCTAGATTAGAGCTGTGGCGATAAAGAAGCTTTCAGGTCACCTTCAAGTTCCCTGGTGGGGGGTTGGGTGGGATGCTAGGAATTGAAATAAGGCGATCAAGGGATTAAATTGGGGATACGAAGGGAGCGGCTCCGGGCATGGTAGGAAGGATGCTGAAATGGTTCTACATAAGGAGGCTGCTTCTTTCTTTCTTTCTTTCTTTCTTTCTTTCTTTCTTTCTTTCTTTGTAATATTTATATTTTGCTCTGTATCTGGAGCGGTGAATGAAAAAGATAAAAGGCAATTTTTTTGTATAAAAGATATCAAATAGGATAAAATAATCGAATGCTGTGTTAAAATAATTGCTATTTTTAAAAAGAAAACTGAATTCTGATACAACTGTGTCCAGGCCGCTTAAGGAAGCTTCCTGAAATAAAGATGTTTTCATGAGGCACTGAGTGCAAATTTGGGCCCTGCCTGACCTCCAAAGTCAGGGTATTCCATAGGAAGGGGGCCACCACGCTGAAGGCTCTTCTCCAGGTGGACTCCAGTTGGGCCATAGGTCCATGTGGAACTACCAGGAGCATGCCCCCTGAGGACTTCAATGACCAGGCAGTTTGGTGAGGGAGAAGGCTCTCTCTCGGGTATCCTGGTCCCAACTTGTTTAAGGTTTTGTACCCTAGTACCAAAACCTTAAACCTGGCCCAGTAGCCAATAGGCAGCCAGTGCAGTTCCCTTAACAGAGAGTTACACGCTGAAGTTATATTCTTTTTCTTCTCTTTCCATGGAAAAACTATCAAGGAGGAAAAGACAGAACTGTTACAAGAGGGTAGGGAATGCTAGAAGCAACCCAGAGCTCCATCCACAAAACTGACAAGCGGATACCTCTGGGAATCTCATGAGCAAGCCCTTCTCTGTGTCCCCCCAACATCCAGCATGCAGAGGTACACTGCTGTTGTACATGGAGGCTCAGTTTTTCCACTGTGGGTAATAATAATAATAATAATAATAATAATAATAATAAATTTATTTATTTATAACCCCCTCTCCCTCCGGATCGAGGCAGCGAACAACAATAAATATAAACACAAGAGCTACAAAATAGATAAAATATTAAAACAAATAAAAACTAATACATTATTTAAAAAATCTTAAAATTCAACTGGGTAGGCCTGCCGGAAGAGATCAGTCTTCACGGCTCTCTTAAATTCAGGAAGACTGCTAATTTGTCTAATCTCCTCCGGCAGGCCATTCCACAGTTTGAGAGTGGCAGAAGAGAAGGTCCTCTGGGTAACACTCAGCCTGGTTCTGGCTGATTGGAGTAAATTCTTCCCAGAGGACCTGAGTGTGCTGGGCGGATTATACGGGAGAAGGCAGTCCCGCAGGTAACCTGGACCCAAACCATGTAGGGCTTTAAAGGTAATAACCAACACTTTATACTTCGCCCAGAAACTGATTGGCAGCCAGCGGAGTGTTTTTAAAATTGGTGTAATGTGGTCACCCCTAGGTGTACCGGTGACCAACCTGGCTGCCATATTTTGAACTAGTTGAAGTTTCCGGACTAGGCACAGAGGTAGCCCTATGTACAGCACATTACAGAAGTTGAGCCTCAAAGTTACCAGTGCGTGCACTACTGTCTTTAGGTTTTCCAACTCTAGGAAGGGGCGCAGCTGGCATATTAGCCGAAGCTTAATAGTAGGCACTCCTGGCCATCGCATCTATCTGAGCTGTCATTTGGCGTGACGGATCCAGGAGTACCCCCAAGCTGCAAACATAGTCTTTCGGGGGGGGTGTAACCCCATTCAGAACCGGTTGACACACCTCCAAACCCAGGTTGTGACCTTTGACAGCAAGCACCTCCATCTTGTCTGGATTCAGCTTCAGTTTGTTTTTCCTCATCCAGCCCATTACTGCCTCCAAGCATTCATTCAGAGGAGACACACTATCCTTAGCTGACGATGTTGTCGAAGGCATAGAGAAATATATTTGGGTGTCATCAGCGTATTGATAGCACCCCGCCCCATGCCTCCAGATGATCTCTCCCAGCAGTTTCATATAAATGTTAAACAGTATTGGGGAAAGGATGGCACCTTGTGGTACACCACATAGCAGCTCCTTCTTTGAAGAGCAGCTATCCCCAAGCATCACCATCTGGAACCTGCCTGAGAGGTAGGACCGGAACCACTGAAGCACAGTGCCCCCAATTCCCAATTCCCCCAGGTGCTTCAGAAGGATACTGTTGTGTCCACAGACCTGGGACCCTTGGAAGTAGGAATCTGGTTCCACATAAAACTGAGGTGGTAGACATTTATTGTAGTGCTCCTTCTTTGCAGGCAGCTACAGGCAGACTGGCCTTTGTATTGCCAGCCTGCTACAAAACCTGGAATGGATTATCTGTGCTTAATTGCAGGTCATTCATAAATCCTGGCCTGGCTCAAAGAATGGGCCTATCACAAACACTACAGATACCATGGTCGATGGTATCAAAAACCGCTGAGAGGTCCAGGAGTACCAACAGGGACACACTCCCCTTGTTAATACTCAGGCATAGATAATTCATTAAGGCGACCAAAGCAGTCTCAACTCCGTATCCTGCCTTGAAGCCGGTTTGAAATGGGTCTAGAAAATCAGTGGCATCCAAAACACCCCCATGAGATCTCCCCTGTTTGGTTTGGTGTAACCAAGGGGTGGTTGAATATCTTTCTGCCCGGCGAACCTCTTGGGGACCACATTACAGCGGTTCACTGCACAAAAGCTGAGGAAACTTTGGCAGTCAGAAAAAAGGAAGGGGACGTGGCCGCTTGGCGACTCTCCGAGGCCTGGATTGTGACCCTGATGTGAGGATCTAATCCTTAAAAGTAAAAACGTAAAAAAGACATCTACACTGGTGTCCGGGCTGTGAGTTCTAAACTTACATTGATGGAGTTTTTGTTTCATTTTGTTCTGAGGCAGCACGTGACGTATGCAAGGATCATCCCCCCGATCAACAAATTGTGCATCAGAATCTGGTCATTTCTGAGTCGTTACTCCCATAGTACTGCTAGGAAAACATGCCGGCCTGTTTGATGTCCTTGCCGGCTCTTTTCTATGTTAGCTAAGCGGAACCACTATGAATTGAGGCAGCATATCGCTGGATGTGAGCTGCTGGGGACGAACAAGAGGAAAATTCAGGGCAGGTTGGTCTCTGAAAGGCTTTGAACATGAATATCTGAACTGAGCCTCTGTGTTCAGAGGCAGTCTATCTTGAACGTCAGTTAGCCAGTAGCAGCAGGCAAACTCTGTGGCGAGTCTGTGGCTGTCGTTTTCTGCTCCGGCCTTCGCGATGGTGGTGGTCGCAAGGATCTCTGTCCACGGTCGAGGACAGAATACTATAGATCTTGTGTTCTAAGCGCCACTGAAATTTTGGAGCTCTGCTCACTCTATAACCCAGCAGCCTTCCTGCGTCGCAAGCCAAGAGGCACCAGAGATGGTTTTGGGGGAGGCGAGGGGGTGACATTTTGCAAAAATATTAATTGGTGCCAGTTGGGATGGAAATCTATTTTTAGGAAGCCAGGCTCAACAAGTTAAAAATAGCCAAGGGGGGATTTTTATGTTCCATTCACTCTGATGGATGGCAAATTGACACTGGAATATTTTTGGTGCTTTTGAGCGCACGTCGGGCCTGTGGGGAGTCCTGAATGCTGGCAGGCTAATATTTGGTAGTTATTTATCAAGGGCGTTTTCCCCTGACTGGGTGTGTTGAGCTGCACCTCCCATCGTTGCTGGCTGGGGTTGATGGCAGTTGTAGTCCATCACACCTGGAGGATAGCAAGTTTGGGGGAGGCTGATCTGTGGGGATTTAATTTTCATGTCATATGTAAGAGAGACAGAAAATGACATGGCGGAGAGAGATAGAAAATGACACGGCGGATAATCAAAATGGGGGTGGATTACTGTGGAGAGGAAGAAGATCAAATAATGTTAAAAGCTAGGGTGACCCTATGGAAAGGAAGACCGGGCTTCTGCATCTTTAACAGTTGTATAGAAAACGGGATTTGAGCAGGTGTCATTTGTGTGCATGCAGCACCTGGTGAAATGCCCTCTTCATCACAACAGTTCAAGCTGCAAGAGCCCTGCCCTCCTTTGTATGTGGTCACTCTAGTATAGCTCCTACAGCTTGAACTGTTGTGATGAAGAGGGAATTTCACCAGGTGCTACATGCATGCGAAGGACACCTGCTCAAATCCCCTTTTATGTGCAACTGTTAAAGATACAAGAGCCCTGTCCTCCTTTTCATATGGTCACCCTAAAAGAAAACAAGCCTTTCATAGTTGTTTTCAGAAAGGTACATGTGAAACAGAACATGATGCTCATCATCATCATCGTTATTGCTGTTATTTTATTTACATAGTACTTTCAACTGTTGAAAGTTTTTCACCTTTGTGATCTTGTTGCTATCCTTAAAGCAACCCTGGAAGTTAATTCAGTATTTTTATCCGCATTCCTGAGATGGGAAAACTGAGGCCGTGAGCATGTGTGTGCGGTTTCCCCCCTAAATCACTATGAGTTTGTGGCTGTGGGGAAACATGAACTGTAGGCACCCTGATTCGTTAGCTTGGTTGCTCTGTGCTCTATGCCCTGCTAGCTGTACCACATGGTACAGGCAAGGGCAACCCAACCAGGGAGGCAGAATTCCAGGGTCACAGCTGTGTGAGTTCGGAAAAATGCAATTTCCCCCACTTCTTCCTGCCCCACTTCCTTGGGAGGGTCTGGTCTTCCTGGTCTCCCCTGAATCCAAACCGTGTCCCTCCTCCGTACAAGTGAACGGATCCAAGGTCTCATCTCCATTGCATGGAGAAGGTGGCAGCTGCTGGCAAAGTAGAAATTTTCATCTGGGCTACCAAGGGATAACTGCCCCTAAAATCCCAGAGATTTTGTGCTTGATCCATAGATTTGCTTGGCATATGTCAACAGGTTCCACGATGCGCAGGCTTGCAGTATGATACCAGCCACCTGGACTCAAAATTTAGCCCCACTGAGTTGATCTGTGCCTCGGATTGCAGCCCTACCTGCACTTGGCTCTCCTCTGAGTAACACTCACCATGTGATGCATGCCTTTATTTTTTCCCCATTTTAACTTGGGCCTCATCTACAAGAATTCGGCTTTACGCCTGGTTAGCTGATTATGCACATATTCGCTGAAGCGCTTTATCGTAAATGCTTGTATGCAGGAGGTAATTGAGCACTCAACAGGTGACCTTACCGGTTGTTTCAAATGCGCTTTACAGGTAGTTTATGCGGAGAATCGCTTGCTCACATAGGCAAAATGTGCTTTAACGGCCGGAGCAAAATAAAACTCTGAGTGAAAATGCGGCGATCATAAATTGAATACCATACCATCTGTTGCCCTTTCAAGGCACCGCTTGAGGCAGCTGCCTCACTCCACCTTAGGGTAGGGATGGCCCCGGAGACTTTGCTAGGATGTTACCCCACACTTTGGGTGCTTTGAGTGGACTAGCTCTCAGAAGTCTAAAGGAGCTCTCTAAGGTGCAGCTCTGATGCCCATGGTGTGGGTGTGTGTATGAATCCGCTCTGGGTTTCAGTCAGAATCGGTCCGTACTCTAAAGGAACCCTGCAAGGCATGGCGCATGCATGGCGGTTTCCTGAAGTTGGTTTCCCCATCTGACTCGCTCTCAATTTCAAGCTTGCTCTGCTGATGTCTCCCAGTTCCCCAGGAACCGAGGTGACCTCAGGCCGCTAGAGGGGAAGCCCGAGAGTGCGCAAGGACAGGTCATGGATCCGAACTATCCTATCAAAACTGTCCGGCGTCTTGTCTGGCTCCCTCTTGAAACCGTGGCCTCCATTGACCTTCCCTCTCCCTCTTTGCCGCTGGGTCTATCTTTAGCTAATGAAACAGCGTGACCTACAAAGGGCTAATTCGTCAGATATTTAGCAGCTCCATTCCCGGCGTGCGGAGGGCCGGGTAATTCTGGCAGGATGGAGATGGATTGCAGGGCAGATTCAGGGCAGAGCAAAAAGAAAGCCCTTTTCCTCTACAATGCAGAATTAATGCGCGGAAACCCCACCTAGGGTGGTCCTGCATCCTCTTTTACAGAGGGTTGTCCTCTCTTGGGAGGCATCCTCTCTCCGAAGATAGTTCTTTATCTTCCAGTTTAAAGATAAAGAACGATCAGAAGTGTGGCCCATCACCAGTAAGCAGACTGAAAGGCAGACCGCACCCCCCCAGCTCACCTGGGGCATGTCTACACAGGGTATTTATGCCGTCGGGGCTGCGAAGATGGGCACCGCTATTTAGATGACACAGCTTAAAAAAAGGAAGAGAAGCAGGTTCTCAGAATGCTAAGTTACTTTATTGTTCATGCCCAACGTGTTTTGGCCTATGTTGTTTTTTTAAGGCCTTCTTCAGCGGGTTGGTAAGAGATGTCTGCAGAAAACTCTTAGCAGGATGATAGTCTACTACAATATTCACTGGTGACGCGTTGGGCATGACCAATAAAGTATTTTAGCATTCTGCTTCTCTTCCTTTTTTTACTCTGAGTGGATGTTCTCCTCCTTTTGGTTTTTTTACCCTGAGTGGATGTTCTCCTCCTTTTGGTTTTTAGGTGACGCAGCTGCCAACTTGCAGCTGCATCGTAGTAACCGGTCCTGAAGTTGCGCATTTTCCCGGTTCTGTTTTATCATGTATTTTAACTTTGCTCCACCATCGCCATGGTTCTCTGTGCATGTTGCCATTGTTGGGGTGAATACAGCTTTAGGATGGTGGGCATAATTTGGGCGCTGATCGATGGAAGGGAAAGTCTGTGTGGGTGTGGGGAGAGCAGAGGTCTATTTGGAAGTAAGTCGTTGCCTTCAATTGGTACTTTGGGAGGACAGAAGGGTCTGGAGTTAAAAGCTGCTGTGTTGGGAACATGGGCTTAATTGCTGCTCCTTTATTTAAATATTCATTGAGTGCTGGGTTTTAATATTCATGGAATCCCGCTTAGGGATTCTGTATATAAGTGAGATATAAATAAATTAAATAAATAATAATTATGCTTACTCTGAAGTAGGAATGGTCACAGTCTTCCACACTAGGGTGCGATGTACTGCATTCCTGTTTAAACGTAATCATTCTTTCCAAATTTGCATCTATGCCTTCGCATTAGCCTAGGCAAAGTTTATGTAAATTGCTGACCTCTTTTTGGGGGGGAGAAGCGGTTCATAAGTAGCCCCCCTACAAGATCTGAGGATTGGCAACCAACTTTAAAAAGGGGGTTAGAGAAATCCCCGGCAGAGGAGAGGTACTGTTGGCAGCTGAGGGCAGATAGCTCTGCAGAGCTTCCAAACCCAGGAACAGTTTACCTCTGAATCCCCATTCTAGTGATGGGCGGGACCAAAGGCAAAAAGGGATATGGCTGAAATAACAAGCCTTTTTTGATTAAGGCTCTTACTGCAGGTAGCTCTCCCCGAATTGAACCCCCAATTCTAAACGATTGAAATGCGCTTTTCAATCGTTTAGGATTGGGGGTTCAATTCGGGGAGACCGGGGTGGGACCGAGAGAAACTGAAAGGCCATCTGGAGAACTCCAGTCGGGTTGGGCCCTCAGGTGTCCGAAATTATTGGGACTCCAGGTGGGTTTAAGAGTCAACATAAGTCAACATACCTGCCCTAGGAACACTACCAAAAGATCTATAGCAACGAAGGCTGTAATCCTAGGCATATATAGGCAGAATAAAAGTCCTACAACTCCCAATGTTGGGAGTTGTAGGATTTTTTTCTGTCTAAACACGCCTAGGATTGCACCCTAAGACACCTGTTCTTTCTGAACGTATTGTTGAAAAAACATCCCTGGAGTGTTTAATCTTTAAAGTACCGTGTTGTGAAATGGTGGCCTTAGCCATAAAACGAGATCAAAGGGGATTGACTTTCATTGTGAATGTTCGCGGTGCATTTAATAGGGGAGGTGCTGTTGTTTTTATTCCCATTTTAAGGGGATGTTTCCAACCCTCTCTTTTGTCTCGGAATAAACCTCTTTGCTGGAGGATCCTTTTCGTGAAACTTATTGGAACAAAAGCAAAGTCAGAAGATCAGATTTCAGGACTGGAAGAGAAATTGCCACTCAGCTGGAATTTTTACCGGCTTGATCAGTATTTAATTCGCCTGGCCTAACGCCAGAGGGTAAAAAAATATGTAAAGTTGGGTAGCAGGGCAAAAATACAGCTGTTGAGTCAACTTTATTTTTATGTCTCGGTTCTTTCTGGTTCTTTTCAAAGGGCTCTGCTCTGCATACACTCAGAGGAACTCTCTCCCTACATCCATCACTCCCTCTAGTTCCAAAGCCCAGGTGTTGAGTGCCGTTGCTTATGTAGACAGAATGGCCCATGCACAAAACGGAGAGGTGTCAGTGTGCTCAGGAGGTTTGTAGAAGCACAAAAAAATCTTTAGGAATAAATATCTAATGTGGAGGAATCCCAAAAAGAGGCCTGTGGGGCCACTTACTATTGGGACAGGAGAAAGCCAAGCCAGCAAACTGCTTGAGGGAAGAAATGGAATGGAATATTGTGGAGGAGGGTGTGGCCGGCTGACAAAAAGAGCAAACAGAAGTCCTCCGCACTGCAACATTTTATTGCAAGACCCGCTGGTTTTGTTTATTTATAGATATGCTTTCTGTTACTCTTGGCTTTTTACGAACTTTTTTTTTTAAAAAAATGTTGCTTTCCTTTATGCTTCACACATGCTCAGATGCTTTCCCTTTAGGCTGTTCACACATGCTCAGATGTTTCAGGTCTTTTTATTTGATACACCTCTGGTGGAGCTTGAGTGAAGGCGCTCTCTGCACATGCTTCAAGGCATCCAAGGGCCCAAATTTCCCAACGCTGTTTCCTTCCCAAAGGATTGGCATTTGCTACATGTTCAGAAATGTCCCTCTCATACAGCCCCCCCGTCCCCCTCTTTTAGGCACTGCTGTCACTAATCAAATAATCATGTGCCAAACATTGCTAGGTGACCACTCAAAAGTGCAATGGTCTTAAACAATTCAAGAATGAATACCCTCACAAGCATGCTTTTGTCTCTGTGGTGAAGGCACTCTGTACATGCTTGGAGGAGCTGAGACAGAATGTCTGAATGTATAAGATGACGGCAACTGTTAAGGGGATGGTCAGAAAATTGGCCGGTCTGGGGTCGACAATGTGAGGAGTCAAATCCAGGGGATGCCTGGATCTCATTTGTCCCTCTCTGGAGCAATTTAAACCCACACTCCATCCTGGGAGGCTGGTGAGTATCAAGTCAACCACCTGAGGGTGTTGACAGGTCCTCTGACATCGTGGGTTGTGCTAGCAGACAGAAGCAGCCGCAGGATAGCAGAGTCCTTGGGGGATGATTCGTGGCTGTGGCAATTTGGAGATGGAAGGAAGAAAGGAGAGGACCTCCGAGGTGGGGAGCTAACTGGCGGAGTGCTGTGTTTTTTCATGGTGTGGCTCGGCTTTTCCGTTTTAATGGAGATTCTGTTTTTAACCTGCGATCAGGCAGCTCACATGCTGTTTGAGGGAGAAAGGAGGGAGAGAAATTTCAATCGTAATAATTTTGTGTAAGAATATGATAGTGTAAGGCTTATTATGTGAGATCTACTGGCCCGATTTTGCTCATCTTTGTTTTAAACTGAAGCTCTAGCAGTGCGGTCCTGTGGGAAAATTTGAAAGTTCGAAAACATTAAAACACGCGAGCTTTAACCGCCATTCATTTCCTCCACACCAAACAGGCCGGGGAAGCCCCTCCCCCAGTGGGATGACGGACAGCCCTGCTCAGCCAATCAATGTGTCGTGAAGGCAGGCTCCAGGCACAGCTGGGCTGTCGCCGCCAGCGGGGCGGGGCGACGGGGACGGAGGCGACCCACTGGGGGCATGTGAAGCAAGGGGGAGGGGCTGCGCCGCATGCAAATTTCAGAGGGGGGATTCACTATTCATGGGCCATATTTGGTGATTGGGAGCAAGGTGCAAAAATGGCGGGAAGGAGCAGGACTACGTTCTTTTGTTTTTGAAGCCCATGTTTAATCTCCCCATGGGTCGTGGCCTCACTCCATCTACAATCGCGGCCACTTTTTAACGCAACTGAAGAGCATTTAAGGAGCGGCCTGGAAGCAGGAGGGAAGCAGTTCACCGGACATGTTGCATCCATCTGCAGGCACATGTGGGGGCCACATTTTTTTCCTAAAGAAATATATTTTCAAAAACCGCAAGAACAAACAAAAAGCATGCCTCACAGTCAAGGCCCTCTTCTTGGGGGGATTTTGCTTCCGGGGAGCAGAAGCAGGTGCCGTACAGGTACACCGTGCTCCGACTTATTATACAAGCGGAAATGGAAGGGAAAAGATCCGTGGGGAGAAGACGAACATTACGGCTAAAGAACTTGAGGGAAGGGTATAACCGTACTACTTCTATACAATTATTTAGAGCAGCGGCATCAAAAACAAAAATAGCTGGAATGATAGCTCACCTCTGATAGGAGAATCCTAGAATCCTAGAATCGTAGAGTTGGAAGGGGCCTATAAGGCCATCGAGTCCAAACCCCTGCTCAGTGCAGGAATCTACCTTAAAGCATCCCTGACAGAAGGTGGCTGTCCAGCTGCCTCTTGAAGGCCTCTAGTGTGGGAAAGCCCACCACCTCCCTAGGTCATGGGTTCCACAGTCATGTCGCTCTAACAGTCAGGAAGTTTTTCCTGATGTCCAGCTGGAATCTGGCTTCATGTAACTTGAGCCCATTATTCTGCCTCCTGCACTCTGGGATGATCAAGAAGAGATCCTGGCCCTCCTTCATGTGACAACCTTTCAAGTATTTGAAGAGTGCTATCATGTCTCCCTCAATCTTCTCTTCTCCAGGCTAAACATGCACCCTTCGAAGAAGAAGAAGAAGATGATGATGATGATAATAATACTGATTTAAATTTTGTACATTATCTAAGGGCAGAGTGCTGAAATCAGGGTGCACATTTCTTAACAGAACAGATGAATGAACCCTTTGCGGCCTGGCATTAGTGAGTGCCCCCCTGCCCCGCCCGTTCCATTTCCACCGGCGTAGGAATCCCGTAAGTGCTGTTTTCAGCTTGCTGCAACGTGTTGAAGAGTCTTCCTTCGGAGAAGGTCAGAAACGGCAAGTGAGCCTGTGGGTTGGAAAATAGCTTTCTTGTGGTCCAGGAAGGGAGGGGGTCACTGCATAGGGGAGCATATGTACTTTCATGGCAGTTTTAAGTGAGCAAAAGGTGAGACTTGTTTTATCTCACTAGAAGCTACCTCTGGATGAAGAATTTCAGTCACTGTTGTTGCATCTCCGTGTTAGGGAAAGCATCGCCGGGTCGGGGGAGCCCTACTGGGAGGAAATAAAGTAATCAGCAGTCCTCCTGCAACATGGAAATAAGTCCTGCCCACCTGGAGCATGTGCAAAGTGCTTTGCCCTTTCCCAGTCGCAACCAGGACTGGTGGGAGTGGGCTGCCCTCCGCAGGCATTCTCTTACTTAGCAGAACCAGCGTGCTTGCTTCCTGGATCTCTTGTGGGAGCATCAAAGCCAGAGGTTTGGAAGTGACGGCCGACTGATAAAACAGATCCTGCTATCTCGGTGGGGACGAATCACCCACCCACTGAGACTCTGTGTGTACTCTGGGGCTAAACATAGCACATTTTTGGCTTGGTTGCTTTCCTGCTCCCATTGAAAGGAAATATGGACAAAGTGAGTCACAGGCACCGAGAAAGGTTTTTTGGCACAAATTGAGTCCTGGGAATCCCCCTTTCCCAGGACTCAGTTTGTGCCAAAGTTCTCTGAGGCATCTTTTTTTTGGTGCCTGATCTCAAACCTGGAACATGGGAAGTAAGAATCAATGAAAGCACCTCCAAGCATGTGCACAGGGCATTCCTTTGCACCCTTAAGGCCACTGAGCGCAAAGTATTAGGCTTTGGGTCGGGGAGACGTTTTTCAGACTGAAAAGCGGCGTTTCTAATGAGATTTGAACTCCAGTCCTTTGAGATAGAAAGCACCCACCCTCCCCTCGCCAATATATTATCCATTCGAAAAAGTCCGAGCCTATTATTTGGAGAGCTGGAGAATGGAGAAAAAAGGTGGAGAATTAAAGCTATTTCCCCCTCCCTCTGCGGGTGGAGCTGAAATGAAAGATCAATATGCCGCCAGCTTCTGGGGCATATCTAAAAACGTGTCAACTAGTAGATCGATTTGGGGGGGGGGCACTGTGGCAGAAAACCTGAATCGTTTGTGGGGCTGCGGTAGAAAACCCAAACGGCAGGACTGTCCCCCTCCCAATAACTGAACTGGGACACAATCCCTCCAGGAACAAGATGCTGCTCAATCCCCATTTTGCTGAACAGGTGCTGTTCAAGCGCAGAAACCGGACTGCAGAATTGTCCATGGCCTTTTGGGAAATGGAGAGGAGGAGAGGTCTCTACTGGACTTTCTCCCTCTTCCTCAATATGGCCAGTACTTTCCCCCTTCTGCCCAGCCTCTGCTTCTTTTCTTGCTGTTTCTGTATATCTCAACTTTAATCTTTTAAGAGCAGGTATTATAAATATTATAATTATCAACATTCCAGAAAAGGGAAGAAACGTTTTGCTAGAATAATCTTTCTTTCTTCTCTCCATCCAAGCCACCTGTTCCCCAAAGTCTTCATGGAGTGCTCTCCAAGACTTAACCCACAAGCCATAGAGGTTCTGGGGTTTTTCTTGAACTAGCAATCGCAAAGCCATCCGTGCGCCACAGGCGATTCGAAGGTTTGCCTTCTCTCCCTCACCCTCCTGGCACCGACAGATGCAGGCAAAAAATATTCACTCTCCCCGTGCCCACAAAGACAGGTTTGAGCTGCCAAGAATCCGCCCCAGTAACCCCAAATGTTCAATCGCGGTACAGTGCAGAATGGGGAAAAGGTTAGGGTTTGTTATGATTAGAGATGCCTGGTTTGTTTTTGGGAGTTGGTTGGTTAAATTACTCTGGATTTCAACATGCGTGGTTTAAATATTGATTAATGACTCTTTCATTAGGGCGATGGTGAATTGAAGTGAACCTCAACTCCTCTTCCTGGCCCTCTACACAGCTCCTGCCTTTCCTTTGGAGGGCTTTGGCTTTATCTCTCGCTCTGTTTCTGGGTGGGGGGGTTTGCTTTGCCCAGTACCTTGTGCGCATTTTCTCCAACGCTAAAAGGTTGAAATGGTCTCCTAAGGCTCAGTGTCTGGCAGTGAGACCTTTAAGCTAAAATAAGCCCTGCAGGAGCCCTGCCCTGCTGGTCACTCTAGCTAAAGAGGGCAGGGCTCCTGCAGCTTGAACAGCTGGGATGAAGAGGGAATTTCACCAGGTGCTGCATGCCTACAAATGACACCTGCTGCAATTCCCTTTCCTATGCAACTGTTAAAGATACAGGAGCCCTGTCCTCCTTTTCACAGGGTCACCCTAGTTTGAATTGTGTGTTTACTTTATTTGTATTTACTTGGGGAAAGCTGCACTGCCTCGTCAGTGAGGTGCAGGCCGCACGGAAAGCATACCTAGGACCAAAATGCACAACCATTTAAACACGCCATGCTGGGACCTGCTTTGTCGAACTGGACAGTTTGAAGCACCCACAGGAAACCTGGAGGTGCCTGAGTCCCAAACTGTGGCAAGGAAAACAGCAAATATAAAAGCTTCACATTGGTCAGTCCACTTCTGTTTCATCTTGCGACAACTTCTTTTGCTGATGGACTCTGCAAAGAAGTCCCATCTTCGTGCCACGAAAACTGAGATGGACATTCGATGGAGTGCCCAGTCCCGTTTTCAGGTCCCCGTTTCAGATTGTCAGAGACGAGTGCAGCTCCTCCCATCCAAATTCCACTGCCGCTTGGTTTGCAGAGCAAAGAAGCTGGCACGGCCCCCTTTCTTCCTTTGGACGGCTTGTGTATTCCCTTCAGGAGTGGCGCAAACAGTCCGGCCTTTATGCGCAAAGGTGCAGAAGAACGGATTCACCTCGCGTCCAAAGCACACAGCACCTCAACCGGGTGCGAGGGGGGGAAATCAACACCCGGAGTTGTAGGCGTAAGGGGCGGATGAGAATTTACCGTGCTATATCTCTGCATTTAAAAACAACAACAAAAAACCAGGGAGAGAAACGCTTGACACAAGGGGTCATTTGGAGGACAAGACATTTTGGCTAAATCATTCTCTGGGACTCTGAACTCCATCACATCAGTGATTTAGTGCAGTGGTCCCCAACCTTTTTGGCACCAGGGACTGGTTTGTGGAAGACAATTTTTCCACAGAGTGGGTTTTTTTGGGGGGGTTTGGGCTGGGTCTTTTGGGGGGGTGGCTTGGTGGAGGGGTTTGTTTCGGGTGGGGGGTGGGGGGCGGGTTGTCACCCCACTTGAAACAAACCCCACCGCCAAGCCCCCCCCAAAAAACCCAGCCCGGACCTGCCGGGTCTGCCGCTCTCCGCCGCTGCTCTCCGCCACCACCGCTGCTCTCCTCCGCCACCGCGTGACCCACCACAGCCCCGGTTTGCCCTCACTGCCCCTTGTCTGCCCGGATCGCCCCAGTTTTCCCGGTCAGGACCAGGAAACCATGGGCGATCTGGGCACCCTACTGGTGAGAACGCAGCCTGGTTCCTAACAGGCTACGGACTGGGACTGGTCCGTGGCCCGGGAGTTGTGAACCCTTGATTTAGTGCACTCTCGCCATGCCTGGTGTGCGGATTTGCAGCACGGTACTCACAGGACACGGTGCCTGTCCTGCTGACACCCCACTCTTCCCCAGCCTTTCCTAGAACGCTAAATGTCTAGATTATTTTCCCTAAACGCATTTAATGTGCCCCAAAGCCTCCGTGTGGTTTTAAAGGAACTGGGGGCTTGAATGGATTACATCAGGTCCTGGCAGGGAAAAGCGATCTCTCCTAGCAGCCGGCTCCATGCCTCAATATAAAACCCAAAGCTTGTATCCCAGGCTGAAAAGCGTTTTTTAAAATCATACAATGCCTGAATCTCTGCAGAGACAGGATTGTACTACCTCAATGGCCCCAAAGAGCCAGACTAAAGGGTCTTTCCATTTTTGCCCAGCAGAAAGGCAGTCTGGTTGAAGTACTCATCTGACATGAGCTGACTGGAGGGAGAAAGAGAAGGGGAGGGGTGGAGTGGAGTGGAGCTGAAGAGCAAAGGAGCGAAGAAGCGAAAGAGCAGCTCTTCAGGTGAAAGGGATCATAAGCTTGATGCGCTGGTAAAAAAAACACGGAGGCAAACCACTGGGGGAAATTAGGTGTGACGGAGGTCTAAGTCTGCCTAGCGAACTCCCGAGTTCATTTCCCTATGCTCTGAAGGTCTGGTTTTCATTGCTGAAGGCACTCTGTACATGTTCTCAGCTGTTCTCTTGATAGTTCAGATGGTCCGGGCAAAGCGAGAGGTTGAAGGAAAGATCTGGGTGGCTTCCAGTCAGAGATTGATGGTAGATTCGGCATGGCTGGTTTGGTGACTCATATTTTGTGCACGATCTGCACAATGGCGTCACCATGTCATGCTCAGCTCATCCTTTTTCCTGAGGTTTTCTCCGTCTTTTGTCTTGATGTGGAAAATTCATGGAACTCTCCGTGCGTGGTTGTCCCTTGGTGCCACACTGGCTGGGGAATGCCAGGGTTGTAGGACTTGTTCCAAATATGCGTAGGATCGTGCCCTTAGCTGTCTTTCCACAAGCGCAAATGACAAGGTAGCGGCAACCTACCTACATCTTCTCTGTATGTGTAAAAAGAGGGGGGGAAAGGAGGGGAGAATGTCTGGTTTTGATTGTCCTCTATTCAGTCTTATTTAATGAGTTAATTTTGGAGCTGAAGCACTGTACCACAATTTGGGCTGCCACATTTCCAGGGCCTCTGCACTTTTCGAAACCTTTGCTCTTGCTAGTCATGTGGCTAGCAAAAGTTTGACTGGCTCCTTATTTATTTGCAAACTCACTCGAATGTTGCAGAAACGGTTTACATTTCCCTGTGAGCTCTTCCCCCCCAGAGGAAATGAAACCCCCAGAGTGGCTCCAACCCTGCTACTTCTCACCGGTCAGAGAAATGGGGCATGTGTCATGGTATCGCCCCTTCTGTCTGTATAGCTCCTCCATGGAGCCCCTTGGCTGCTCACACAGGTATGTGACCGAGAAACGTAGCCTGGGAAAAGTTTTTAGCTAGGAATGCCAAGCCAACCTTCTCTCTCTCTCTCTCTCTCTCTTTTTTCAAAAAAAGAAAGATGAAGTCAGGCAGGGTAAGAACCCAGAAGGCCGATGAAATAGATGGATTTCCCATCGGTGTGATGAAAGATAGTGTGGTGTAGTAGTTAGAGTGGGACTCGGGAGATCTGGGTTGTAGTCCCCACTCAGTCACAAGGCTCACTGGATCATCTTCGGGGGTCCTTCTCCGCGAGCCCCTGCCAAAGGAAGTGAGGGCTTTCTCTGCTGTGGCACTCTGGCTTTGGAATGAGCTCCTTAGAGAGGTTTGCCTGGTGCCTTCGTTATACTCTTTTCAATGCCAGGTGAAGGTCTCTTTATTTTCCCATCATTTTCCCACCTTAGCCTTTTAACGTTGCCGTTTTAAATCTGTATTTTAAATCTCTGCATCGCTGCTCAGTTTTATTCTGGTTGTACTTTTGCATTGTGTTTTTATATTGTGGTTTAAGTTTTATACTTTAAATTGTACTTTAGGGTTTTAATTTTTGTGAACTGCCCAGAGAACTCCAGCTTTTGGGCAGTATAGAAATGCATAAATAAATATTTTTTGAGTCAGTCCCTGACTCAGCCTAGGCTACCTCACAGGGTTGTTGTCAGGATAAAAATAGAGAGAACGGCCAGGTTATGTTGCCTTGGGTTCCTTGCAAGAAGACAAAAGGTGGGATATAAATGTAAGAATTAAATAAATCAGATGTTGGAAACCCAGGTGACAGTTATAGAAATCCAGCTATGTTGGGGGGGGGGCATGCCGAATCTCGCCAGCCACGAGTCAAATTAATTGGGGCTAAAATGCCCCGAGTGAGAGACGTCAAGCGAGTCCTGGGGCACAAGCGCTCTGCATTTCCTCAGGCGACCATGAACCCTGTCAGGGCTCATTTGAGGCCTAGTCAGAGTCACTTTCATTGGCTGGTGGAGCATGAGACCAGCCATGTCGAAATTCGTACACAGAGACCAGGGGCTGAACCTCTTAGCAAAAGACTATTTAACGGCTACGGAGAATGCTGGGGCGGGAGGAGAGGCATTGCTTCCAGCGCGTGGGAGATATTCTCTGTGGCTTTTTTCAGCCGGGCAGACATAACAAGTGTCTGCGGAGTCTGGCCGGGCCAAATTTGGCAGCTTCTCTTTGATTTGTGGGTTTTAGCCGGGATTAGCAGTGCTCCCCCACCTCTACCCTCCATAAGCCAACAAATATTCAGGTAAAAAAAGGGACTGGAGCGAAACTCTGCTGGTGTCCCGACGTGGGAATTGACAAACTGTTTTGCCATCATCTCTGGGGGTGTGCGTGTGCTCATGGATCTGACCCATGCCCCTGTTCTCATGCCAGGTGGCTTTCTTTTAGAAAATGCGCCAATGTATGATTGCCCCTGTAACCCATCTCAGCCAGCTCTTAATTATTACAAATAATTTCTAGGAAGTGACAGGTTTCTAAAAAAAAAAGAAAAAAGGAGAGAGATAGGATTGAGTTTCTGCTTGTGGGTCCCTGTGGTTGGCAGAATGCCGAACTAGATGGACCCTGGTTCTGATCCACCATGAGCCATTCTCATGTTCTTATGCTGGAAATTTTACTCCTACGGCTTGTCTATATGCTCTAAATACTCCACCATGGCTGTGCAGTTGTGCACCATCGTTTATATGACGCGGCCACCAAATCGCAGCCACATTGGGCTTTTCCTTGTGAAATTGTGTTTTTTCTAAGAGTTGATTTACTGCGACTTTTTCCATTGCTCCGACGTCACCACTACTGTTTCTCGTCTGTCAGGGGTGGATTCAGTTCGGGTTTAGAAAGTGGGCATACCCCTGGGGCAGATCCCAGTGCAGGGAGGAGGCGGGAATGCAGGGTGGGGGTGGGCTTGACAGGCCTCGTAATGGCCGCCATGGCGATGTAAAAGTCAGGGAATGAGAGTAAGGGCAATTAAGATATGTGATGCATGAATTAAATGAACTGTAGCGGTGCATCTGCGCTGCTACAGGCTTTCAGAGTTGTGCAGAGTTGCCAATTTAAAAAAAGGTTTTTGCGGCTTCCCCGGTCCCTCGATGTTTGTTCCCCATTCCCATCTGACAATGCTGCCGTGATTTTTCCCAGGCTGGATAGCCCATGCTATCACTCCTGCTAGTTAGCTCTTTTGATTCCACTTTGCAGCAGCGATGCTGTGGAGTTTTAGAGGAATCAGGAAGCAAAGCCGAGTCTTATAGACACGGCCCTAGGCAATGCCTGTCCTGGCTGTGATCATTCAGGTGTGAGGGACATTAATATCAGAAGCACATTTTTCTTCAATTATTTGTTTGCCCTGTAGCCTAAGTGGTCACGGAGATGCGCATGAATACCAAATAAAGTGCAAGAAAACCCTATGAAGTCTGGGGCTGGGGGGGGACACAAGAGGAGCACGAGGCGATAACGGGGCCAAAAACATCAGAAATGGTCCTAAAAAAGACAAGTTTGCAAAATGTCCACAGAGAGCCAAACTTTCAAGATTAATCTGAAGGTGCCAGAGTGTAGTGAGCAAGGCAAAAGGCCTGAAAGGATGAAAAGAAAGATCTTTGGCGCCCCAAAACAACAATGAAGTAGGTGCCAGGAGGATTTCTCTGGGGAGAGAGGTGTACAGGTTGTGGGGTTGTGGGGGCTACGACTGAAAAGGCCCAGTCGGGAGTAGCCAGTGGCCAATTCTCAGGCTGTGGGAGCCCTTGGAACAAGGCCTGCTGGAAACAAACAAACACAAGTTTTGAGGGTAATCCCTGATGGTAAGCTTTGGGTCAGATTAAAAACTGGCTCGGTGTCTCTTTCCTTCTCCTCCCAAGGTCTTAAAATCATGAGATAGTAAGGAGATCAAAAGAACCCTCCCCCAGCCTTCCCCTCTTCCTTCCCACCGACCTACATTAATCAAAAGGCTGACAATATTTGTTTATTTATTTTAAATACTTTTCGCCTGCTTCTCAGCCCAAAGAAGGCTCCTGGAGTGGCTTACGCTCAGTCATTAAAACGAGAGAGTCTCCCACCTGCAGGTTTACAATTTAAAAAGACACAACACGAAAGGGAAAGGCGATGGGGAGGGCAGAGGAAAAAAAAGCGAGTGGTCTTTCAGTGTGGGTGGCGGAATGGTCCCATTTCTTCCCTCTCTTGAGTGTATGACGCAAAACAGCATGCCTGTCATAATTACGAAGAAGACATCCCATGCTACTTTTCTGCTTGCCTGGCAAACCTTAGCTGCTTAAATTCTTTCTTTTATACACACGCACACCCCGCCAGAAAGTGCAAGAGCTCTGCTCTCCTTCATGCCTCCATTGTTTTAGCAGTTGGAATTTTCTGAAGGGGGCTTGCGATTGAAGCGTAAAATTGTACGTCTCCCAGTGAGAGCATGCAATCTGCTCCTACAATCTGTTCCTGATTATTGCAAGGCGGGTGGGGGTGAGGATTTGAACAAGTTTTTGCAAATCTTACGGACCTGCTAGGCATGTTACCGGACTTAAGAAAACTGAAGACTTGATTGACTTAGCTGAAAGAGAGAGTGAGAGAGCCCCTGTAAACACAATGGGACATACGTCCGAGTAGGTGTGCCAGAGACTGTGGTCCCCTCTACAAGGATTCGCTTTTGCGCCTGGTTAGGCGATTATGCACATAATCGCAGAAGCGCATTTACGCCTAATACCTCTGCACGAGAGGCGGCGAGAGGCGGCGAAGCGCATTAACGGATGACCAAAATGCGCTTTACAAGTAGTTAATGCGCATAAGCGCTTGTTCACATAGTCAAAATGCGCTTTAACGGCCGGAGCAAAATAAAACTCGCTATTTAACGCGCATTCGATAATGCGCATAATCGGAGGGATAGCGCGCCTCTACGCCCGATTTGCGCTCCGTTCTTGTAGAGGTAATTTTTTTTAATGCGCCTTGAAAGAGCTTTAAATGCCTCTTGTAGAGGCAGCCTGTGTAAAAATAAAACCCCAAAATGCCTTTTAAAAACGTGCTGCTTCAATTCTTTGATTAAACATTTTATCTTTAGGTTACAGGTGCTTTCAGATGAGGCTTTTACATTCCCAGACAGGTTATCTGTGCTTCAGAATCGTCCGAAGCACTCCAAAGCACTTTGGATCAATTTGACTCTCTTTGGATTCAGACCGAAGCAGTCTGAATCGGTTTGGAAGTCAGATCCGGAGCTGAAGCAGTGCACAGCTCTGCTTTATATGGCATCATCACCTTGTTTCATTCACAGAATTTGACAACAGGTCCAGATGATGACATCAACCTGTAACTTTTTTTGTAATTGCCCACAACTTTTTCTGTCCTTTTAGGACCCTAAATCTATCACGATTTTCGGTTGCAAATGTAGCTGTTGGCCTGTGTTGATACATCTTTTAAAGTTAGCCTTTTAATGGTGCAATTCTATGCCTGTTTAGACAGAAAAAAACTTTAAACTCTCAGAATGATGGTTTGGGAATTCTGGGGGTTGTAGGACTTTTTGTTTCTTGGCTGGGGAATGCTGGGAGTTGTAGGACTTTTTTTCCGGGCTGGGGAATGCTGGAAATTGTAGGACTTTTTTGCCTGGCTCGGGAATGCTGGGAGTTGTAGGACTTTTTCTGGCTGGGGAATGCTGGGAGTTGTAGGATTTTTCCCTCTATCCAAACATACATAGGATTGAGCCCCATATTAAGGAGTTGTTTTAGGCTGCAATCCCATACTCATGTGAGAGAAAGACCTGTGTGCTTTATGTGGGGCTGCCTTTGAAGACGGGTGGGAAGCTGCAGGGTGTGCAAAACGGGGCAGCTAGAATGATAATGGAAACCAAAAGATCTGAAGATATAATATGGATCCTGGCCTGCTTGTACTGGCTGCTTGGATATATCTGATTCAAGGTAATGGTTTTAACATATGAAGCCTTACATGGCTCAGGACCACAATACCTGACAGAGCACCTTTCCTGGAATGAACGTACCTGTAATACATCAGAGGCCTTCATAGAATCATAGAATGGTAGAGTCAGAAGGGGCCTGTAAGACCATCAAGTCCAGCCCTCTGAGTGCTTCCTTCTTGGGAAGCTCAGAGGATGAAACAAGGGAGAGGGCCTTTTCAGTGGCAGCCCCCCACTCTGGAATGATCTCCCCACTGAGGCCTGCCTGGCGCCCAGTTAAAACTGACCTCTACTCCCAGGCATTGGACAACATGTGATGGGATATGGATCTCAGTTGCTTTATCAGATCCCAGATTCTCATTGTACCTTTTTTAGCTGCTTAAATTGTTTTTAACATATATATATATATATATATATATATATATATATATATATATGTAATTTTTGTGAATTGACCAAAGAGCTTTGGCGACTGGGTGGTATATAAATAAAATACATAATTAAAATAATAATAATTATGCAAGGATTTACTTCTGAGTAAACCCATCCAGGATTGCACTGTTATTTTTTTTTTAATGCTTACTGTTTTGAATGCTCTTTTTTTTTACAGTATTATTTTAAATTGTTGCACACCGTTTTGATGGCTATTTAGCAAATAAGGCCAAATAAATGTGACTAATAAATAAATACAACCATATTAAAATAATATTTCTTTCTTTCCTTTCTTTCACCTTCAAATTGTTCTGAAATGACCCCCCCTTCCTTTTGTAGACAACTTGGAATTTTCAAAGGGGTGCGACTAAGTTTTATAACTGCATTGACATCATGAACCCCCCCTCTATTCCCCCCCCCAAGTTCCTTTGTAAAACCTTCACACATGACTGTCACAATTCCCCTGGACGTTTACCAAGAGCCTGGACATATTCCGGAAATGCTGTAAAACCACCTTACTGGGAATGACCATCGGTGAGTACAAGATGTTTCGCTCTATTTTCACTGGGTATTTCCTATTTCCCTTTAGGAGTCAGTATTAATTCTGTGTTTTGAATTCTGTTTCAACGCATTTGTTTTATCGTTGTTTCAATCAAGTTTTATTTGCGATCGTTCAGCGGCCTTGAGTGCCGTTTTCTTGGAAGAAAGCCAGGGCACAAATCGAGTCAATAAAATATAATATTATGTGAGGTTTTAATTGGAGTGAGGTTTTGACCCAAAACACTTAAATTACTGCTCAGGAATCTGCCTCCTTCTGCTTGGTTAATTGTGCATTGCCAGCCGTTCCCAAGTTACGTGTTTTCCTGCTTTCAATTATTTTATTTATATCCAAGAATTAATAAAACCTGCTTCTCTACCTGGGGATAAACAAAGTATTTTACAGCCAAGTGATGGGGGCGGGGCGAAAGGAAGGTAAAAAAGAGAAAGACAATTCTTAAACTTTTAAGCATTGCAGCACATCAATAATAAATCTGTAAGAAAAGCGAAGGCAGAAATAATACCATGAGTTAAAAAGAAAAGTGCAGTTCAAAGCACACAAAAAATATTTCTTTATTAAAATACTTACCTCTCTTGGCAAGTCACAGCAACACATAGAAAGGCAAGAAAATAGCACGCACCAGTAATAAACACACAGGTATTAGCTTATTTGTGGATACTCTGTCACTGTCATTTGCAGATATATATAGAGAGAGATCTCTACATGGCAGGGAGTTTCATCGCTTGGGCCCCACCACAGAGGAGGCCTTGTAGCTGGTCCTTATCAATTTCACATCAGATGATGATGGGAAGTCCTTTAAAAACCAAAGGGTGTGGGAAGGATCATGCCATGTCCTTTCCAAGAAGTATATGAGAAGTCACTCCATCCCCACATAAGAACATAAGAGCCCTGCTGGATCAGACCAAGGGTCCATCTAGTCCAGCACTCTGTTCACACAGTGGCCAACCAGCTGTCGACCAGAGACCAACAAACAGGATATGGTGCAACAGCACTCTCCTGCCCATGTTCCCCAGCAACTTGTGTGCCTCTTATAGTGGAGGTAGCACAGAGTCATCAGGACTAGTAGCTATTGATAGCCAGCTATTGATAGCCTTCTCCTCCAGGAATTTATCCGCCCCACTTTTAATGCCATCCAAATTGGTGGCCATCACTACATCTTGTGGTAGTGAATTCCAGAGTTTAACATGCTTGCTCATCATGGATTTTGGGCCCAGATACAATTTCATGGTACCTCTTCATCTCCTCCCGATTCTCCTTTAGTGTCTGAGCCCAGTGAAATTGACAAGAGTCAGAGGAAAATCCTGTCAGTTTCACCTTGCCTGTATCCTTTTTAAAGTTTTATTTCAAAATTCTCATTTGCCATTGTTTTCACACATGTTTCCTTGAAGGTAAAACGAAAGCTCTCCCCATGCCCAATTTGGAGCAGGAGCAGCATCAATAAACGTATCAGCTGAATTGTTTAACACAACCCTGATGTGCTTATTATTTTATGGGATGGTTGTATTTTAATGAATAATTGTTGCAGCTGTTTTTAATTTTGGGCATTTCAATTCTATGGTAAGTGCCTTGAATGCTTTGCTGCAGTTGTTATTGAGAAAGGCAGCTAAGAAATTTAATTAATAAATAGTACTCTCAGCCGGTAGCTTAACATGCTTTTCCCTCCTATTATATGTCTGTAGAAACAGTGTCCCTGGATGCACCATGGCTTAAAATTTTTCTTAGAACTGATTTCGTTAGGATGGACAGGAAGGTGGGAAATCAATAGTTTGCTGGGTTTTGTGACTGAGAGTCAAGAAAAAGAAAAAGCCGGTGTGACAGAGAACCTTTGCTTTCCTTGCTGTACAGGTTATACCTCTTTGGTTGCACTCTGGTCAAGCAGGTTTTTGGAACGATACACACACACCTGTTTGACCAGAGGCCTGGCTGGCATGACCCTTTTTCATACAGTGTTCCACAGGGTGGCCCCAAGTAATTTATCCGCCTGAAGTGAAAGACAAGATCCCCCACCCTGCAACAAAAAAACTCTGCATTCAACATTACAGAAGCCAACGAGAACGGCAGTTGAATTTTTCATTTCACGTTGGCAATGGGACCGTATTGTCCGTCCTGCCTGAGGGCAGCAGGCTAGTTTAGGGGCCGCTGGGCAGGCTGCGGCCCTCCAAGCCCTCACGCTACCATTCTGTCACACAGCCACGCCCAGCATTAGCCACCTGAGGCAGCCGCCTCACAGTGTCTCATGGCAGGGCCGGTTCCAGACTTTTCAACTCTCTGGAGAAATGATGGTCAGCCTCCAACCCAGATCAAAGTGGGGTGGAAGGCTAGCAGCAGAAGTAGAATTGTGGGTTTAGGCTGCAAAATAAATGTGAGTTTCTTACGTGTACCTAAGCTGAGTCTGACTGCGTTTTAGGCATATGTTCTTTCTGTCTTTAAGAACATAAGAAGAGCCCTGATGTTGGATCAGACCAAGGGTCTATTTAATCCAGCACTCTGTTCACACAGTGACCAGGCAGCTGTCGACCAGAGACCAAGGCTGCCTCTACAAGAGAGGTTTAAAGCTCTTTCAAGGCGCTTAAAATTTTTTACCTCTACAAGAACGGAGCGCAAATCGGGCGTAGAGGCGCATTATCTCTCCGATTATGCGCATTATCGAATGCGCGTTTAATCACGAGTTTTATTTTGCTCCGGCCATTAAAGTGCATTTTGACTATGTGAACAAGCGCTTATGCGCATTAACTACTTGTAAAGCACATTTTGGTCATCCGTTAATGTGCTTCACCGCCTCTCGGCGCCTCTCGTGCAGAGGTATTAGGTGTAAGTGCGCTTCAGCGATTATGCGCATAATCGCCTAACTGGGCGCAAAAGCGAACCCTTGTAGAGGGGACCCAACAGAGCAGGACACAGTACAACAGCACCCTCCCACCCATGTTCCCCAGCAACTGGTGTACATAGGCTTATTGCCTATATATAGAATCATAGAATAGTAGAGTTGGAAGAATCCTCTAAAGCCATTGAGTCCAACCCCCTGCTCAGTGCAGGAATCCACCTTAAAGCATCCCTGGCAGATGGCTGTCCAGCTGCCTCTTGAATGCCTCTAGGGTGGGAGAGCCCACCACCTCCCTAGGTCACTGGTTCCACTGTCGTACTGCTCTAAAAGTCAGTTGACTTTCGTTTCTTTCCTAGGGTTGTTTCTTTTATGTATTGTTCAGAAATTAAGTGTTTTATCTCTTTACCGTTTTTGTTACAGCACCAATTTGGATGATTTTAAAGAGGATTGGATAAATTCCTGGAGGAGGAGGCGGCTATCCATGGCTACTAGTCTTGAAGGCTATGCACCACCTCCAGGATCAGAGGCAATAGGCCTGTGTGAATCAGTTGCTGGGGAACATGGGCGGGGTATGTGTGCTGTTGCACCATGTCCTGCTTTGTTGGTCCCTGGTCAACAGCTGATTGGCCACTGTGTGCACAGAGTGCTGGACTAGATGGACCCTCGGTCTGATCCGGCAGGGTTCTTCTGATGTTCTTCTGGTCTCATGGCATTGCAAACTAAAATTTATATCTCTCAATCTTGATCCTAGTGAATTGAAAGATGGTTGCATGATTACCTGGAAGTAAGGCCTTCTATGTTCACTGGGGCCTATTCTTAGGTCAGTGTGCATATAGGACTGTCACTTTCAGTCCCGTGGATTTCAACCAGGAGAGTTAAGGCTGTGATCCCGCCTGTGCTTATTTGGGAGCAACTTAGAGGGACTTACTTCTGTGTAAACATGCCTAGCCTCCAGCTGCATCTCCCTTCCATTGAATGCAAAACCCCTGCAAACAGCGCAGAGCACTTGGGAGTGACTTAAATTGAACTGAAACCAGTGGGGGGGAAAACGTACGTTAAACTTGTATCTGTAGGTCGGTGCTGAACTTGGAAAGATACTTTGACTCAGAAGGAATTCCCCTTGGGATTCAGCCTTCCTTGGTACCTTCCAAGCAGCATGCTGGCTGGGGATTATGGAAGATGTAGTCCTGCAGGTTTGGAAGGTGCCAAGTTATTGCAGCCTTAAGTGTTTTTAAGTTCCACTGATTTCGAGGCCAGAGAGATCAGGGTGGTATGCAAGTTTATTCTGAAGTAATGATTCCCCCCTCCTCCTTCTTTCCCTTCCTTTTATTAATCTCTCTCTCTCTCTCTCTTTTTTTCCCTTCCTTCCTTCCTTCCTCTTCTTCTTTCTCTTCCTTTTCTTGAGTTCTTTCATCTGTTTCTCTCTTCCCCCCCCCCGTCCCCCTTCTCTCCTTTCTTTCCTTTTAATCCCCCCTCTCTCTCCTCCCTCCTCTCCCCCTTTCTTTCCGATCCACGTGGAGGCGCGGGCGCGCGCGGGGGGGCTTTCTCTCTCCCCCACCCCCCAGGCTAGGGAGGAGGAGGAGGGCTATAGGGAGGAGGGTGGCGGCGGCGGACCGGCCGGGAGGAGCAGCCGGAGGAGGAGCTGCCAGGAGGAGGGCGGCTGCCCAGGGGCGGAGGAGCGGCAGAGGCGGCGCGCGCGGGGGGATCGGTCGGTCGCTGGGACCGGAGGCGGGGGCGGCGGGGCTGCCTGGTGGAGACGACGCACTTTGGCGGCGCAGCCGGGACCCAGCCCAGCCCCAGCTCTGCAAAACTTCACATCCAGCGGCAGCTGCGCCTCGCCAAGCAGCCGGGGAAAGGACCTGGAGGCGGAGGGAGGGGGGGCGCGTCCCGTCGCTTCTTTGCGCCCCCGGGAGGCGCCCCAGCAGCCCTGGGCGGGGCCCCCCCTTGGGATCCCCCGGAGAACGTGGAGAGGGGAAGAGGGGCTCAGCGGAGCCAGGTGCGTGTGTGTTTGGGGGGATCTCCCCCTCTCCAGCTCCCTCTCCAGCCCCTGCCTGCCTGCCTTCCTCCCTTTCCCTCCTATCTCTCCATCCCCCGGTCCCATCCTTCGGGGGGCGCCCAGTTCCTGGCTCAGCCCCCCGCCTCTCCCAGCCCCCTTCCTCCCATCCACCCGCCACCCCCGCCCTCCCTCACCTCCATCCTGCCACGCACGCAGACACCCCCTCTCTCTGCACCCCTCACAGGGGCTGCACCTCAAAGTGGCTCCCTCTTTCCCCTCCGGAGAGCTGCTTTCACTTGCTCAGCCACTGGCCTCCCTCCCTCCCATCATCCACCCATTCCATGCCGCCATCTCCCTTCTCTCTCTCTCTCTCTCTCTCTCTTTCTCTGCGCCCCTAAAAGCCGCCCATCTCAAAGTTGCCCCATCTCTGAGACCTCCTCCTCCTCTGCTGCCCCTACCCTCTCCCCGGAAACTTGCCCCTTTGCCCTCCGGTCCGCCCTACCTGCCCACCTCTCCGGCCTTGCACACCTGTCCTTACAAGGCGCCTGCCTGATCCGTCCCTCCCGGTTTATCTTCACCAAACCTCTTCTCCCTGCTGCACACCTGTCTAGTTCCATCAATAGACGAGGGCTGCAGCGACGCCACTCTAAACTTGCACTCTTTACCTGGGAGTTTCATGGAGACCCACGTAGAATTGGGCTCCCGGCTTGAACCCTCAGCTTATTCCGTGGTGACTCTCCTGGCTACATGGTTAGATCACTTCCACCCCAGCACCCCAGCCCTCCTTTAGTTTAACCACCGCTCTTTTCTTTTTTTCTTGATTTATGTACAATATTTGTGTAGCGCTCCCCATCCCAAAGATTTCAGAGTGGTGAACAGCAAATAGAATAAAAGAATAAAAACACTGTATTAAAAATACTTTTTTTAAAAACAACAAAGTTCTCTCACTCTTTCTCTGCTGTATATCTTTCCGGCTCAACCTGTCCGGACGGGCTTTCTTTATCCATTGAACCAGCTTTCCCCAACGTGGAGCACTCCAGATGTATGAGATTACAGCTTCCATAATGCCCGTCCAACACCATGCTACCCAGGGGAGATGGGAACAGTAGTTCCGTTTTATTTCTAATTGTGTTTTAATGCACTTGTTTTTATTACGGGTTTAATCAAGTTTTATATATGATTGTAAGCTGCTTTGCATGTTGTGGTGGGTTTTTTATTTTGGTAGAAAGGTGGGGTACAAATCAAATCAGTAAATAATAAAATAAAATATGTGGAGGGTGGCAGGCTGGGTTAAGCTGTTCCTTTCTTTTCTTCTCTTTCTCCAGTAATTTATTCACCTCTTCATTTATTTGTCCTTTCCCCCCCTCTAGAATACGATATATATATGATTGAGGATCCCACGGTTTTGAGAGCAAAGGCGTCTGCATACTCTGCCTCCTCTTCACCCTTGGATCTTTCCTCCAATCCAAACTCTGCCAGGCAAGTTCACTTATATATATATTAATTCCTTTTTAAAAGGGGGGGCAGGTAATTCATTATGGTGGCCTCTGGAGGATGATTTACAAATGCACGGCAGCGGGCGGTGGGTGCAATTTCTACAAGAAAAGATGCTGGAACTCAGTTCATCTTCGAATGTCTCATCCGCTATGTGTGGTTCAGCTGTAGTTATCCAGTGGTTCAGGGAAAACACTCTGCATATCCCCAGAGGTGGGTTTGTTGTGTGGTTTGCGCCAGAAATCAGCCCTACAGTTCTTCCTAGCTCTGAACTGTCCTTTGATTGCTGTCGCCATTAATTGCTGGGATGGCTTATTTTAAGCTTATGGGGGGGGGAGGGGCGCTTTTCAACCAGTTGTGCGTGTCCTGTGATCCCGTGGAATGAAAACCGTCTGGGCACCACGCATCCGAAACTAAGCGCAATTTAAGTCCTGCCGGTAACTTTAGCACATGCGTAATTCTTTCTGCTTTAGATCAAGGGGACATTATTTCATTCTTTCTCTCTCTTGTTCCTGTGTTTGGAATCATTCTGGCTCCGGACCACCCACGGCAGAGGCTGCGTTCAAGGGGGAGGGGGGAAATCTGTGAAGAAAGGCGCTCAGCTTTAGTGGCCGTGGAGTGGAGCAAAGGCCAGGCCAGGCCAGACGGTGTGGGAGCCTCCTGCTTGTTTGGCGAAGCCACCTTTTTATAGCACCTCGTGAAAGGCGCGATCTCTTGCTATTGTCCCATCGGCAAAGGCCAGTAACATGATATGGAAGGGAATGGGATCCTCAGAGGATTGGACAGCTACAAGCAAGAGATTGAGGAAGGGCATGGAAAATGTTGTGTACTGTGCATTCTTATATAAGAGCTGCCCGGCTGGATTTCGGCCAAAGGCCCGTGGAGCCCTGGGTTAGGTCTCCAGCAACAGCTGGAAGCTTATCAAAGACAGGAAGATTTTGTTAGCTGTCACGATGTCCTGGAGTTCCAGAGGTAGACTGCCCTTGTACCTGGAGGTTTTCTCTAGCTGCCACTTAGTTGTAGCCCGGGATGGAGGTTTTTAGAATGAAGAGAGCGGTTTGAGTGTTGGGAGATCGAGGTTTGAGTCTCCACTTGGCTCTGAAGCTCTGGGCGTCTTTGGACCGGTCACTGGCTCTCTGCCTAACCCACCTAACAGGGTTGTTGTGAGGATAAAAGGGAGAGGAGGTGGCCTGTGCGAGCCACCTTGGGACCCTTGCGAGTGGGGAAAAGGGTGGGATATCAGTGTCATGAGAAATCAAATAAAATGGCTGTCGGTAACCCTATCCGTCGTCCGGGAAATTGATTTAATCCACCTTGAAAGCCATCCGAGCCGGCGGCCGGACCGCCGGCTCTTCTGGGAGAGGAGCTCCCTCATTTGGGCACTGCATTGTGTTTGGACGTGCGTCCTGTCACTTGCCCTCCATCCACTGCCTGTTGGTCTCCCCCAATACAAAAATGAAATGCATCTTCTGTCCCAGATTGTGCCTCTCGTCTGAGCCTGGTTTTGAGGTCTGCAGCGTTCCTTTTGGCCCTGATCCGTCTAAGTTAAGTGGGTGAGAGCCTGAATTTGGCGGGCCCTGACCCCAAATCACACCACTCCTCTTTGCCATCTGAGGGGAAGAGAGAGGGGAGGGGGGATCTGTTTCACATTCCGAGGTCTCCATGGGAAAAAGGGGGCATCCGAGGTTGGAGCCGCTTGCTCCTAGAAGCATGAGGTGAGTGAAGTCTCGGGTGTGACGCGGTGAGTTCAGCGTCGCACAGTGCAGCTCTACGCCCGTTTTACTCTGAAGGCAGCCCTGCTCAGTGGGGCTTACTACTCCGGGGAAGGCCTGCCCACCATCTCAGCCTTGGTGTCCCAAGTAAAGTTGGGAAGGTTTATGCAGTGGAGGGGGGTGGGTTGGGGGAAGCCACGGAGTGACTGTGTTCATCCTCTCCAGTTGCAAGCCAGGACTTGCCATGTGCGCAGCTGACCGGAGAGCAGGGAAAAGCTGGACTGGAGAAACTTTAGCCATCTGACCTGGGAATACAGAGATTGGGAAGGAAGTTTGTAATTCATCAATTGAAGGTGCAATCCCTTGCATACTTAGACCAGTGGTGGTGGGGAATCCTACAATTCCCAGCATTAATTAATTAAAGGTGCAATCCTATGCATGTTTAGACATTAAAAAAAAGAAAGGGCCTTCAATGTTCATCATTCCCCACCCGACATGTTTGGACAGCCAACAGCATTTAATTAATTAATTAAATGGTGCCGGCTGTCCAAATTTCACTCTGTTTCCCAGCGCCGGACAAGAGGATATGCATCATCCCACCCCCCAAAGAGAGCACGCCGATTTGCATAAGATCGGCGCATGCACATTTATATAATCAGGGGTACAAACGGAGAAATCATGAACGTGGTTTGTACAAAAATACAACGCATCTAACTGTGGCGGAGAAAACTGCCTTTGTCGCCTGGGTGCCTGCCAGGTCTGCGGCCCAGGTGATAATAGTGCCATTTTGGGGTAGAAAGGTAGAATATAAATCAAATCAATCAATAATGGGTGGGCAAATTCAGGACCCCTGAACTGCCTTGCTATGGTTGCCTGTCTTTAAACTGGACTTGGACTGGGAGTGCTTTCGATTCAGCGCAGTTTAAAACTGGCAGATTAATTCGACTGGGGAACTTTTCTGGGTTGACTGAAAGTGTTTTAAGCGATTCACTGATCCATGGTGAAAACGTTTGCTGGCTACTTTGGGAAGGAAGGGGCATGGCCAAAAGGGGAGGGTGGTGCTAAGTGGTCGTGGTTACAGGGGAGGGGAGGGGCTCCAGTTTTTGAAGGACCACCCTTAGAGCTGCTGCCCTTTCTTTTTAAAATTTTTCCCAGGATCTTAGCATATTGCTCTCCTGGTCTTTTAACTCTGCTGTTTTAAATCCGCATTGTTAAATCTGTCTTTCAAATCTGTGCATTGCTGCTCGGTTTTATTCTGTTTGTACTTTTGTATTGTGGTTTTCAGCTTTTAAGTATTATATTTTATGCTGTACTTATGGTTTTAACTTTTGTATACCACCCAGAGAGCTTTGGCTATTGGGCGGAAAAGAAAATAAATAAATAAATAATAACGCTTTTGCACAAGTAAGGCCAGCTCAATTGTTTCCCCGTGGCGAACCCAATTGTCGTCGTCGTCCCCCCGCTCCAGGCTGTGTTTATATATCAACTCAAAGTTCTTCTCATAGCTCGGGACCTCCAGCGTTCCATAGCTCAGAACCTTAGCGTTATATAATAATAATAATAATAATAATAATAATAATAGGTGTATAAAGATCATTATTATTGTTATTCATACACCTGTTGTTAGTATTATTGGCGGATAAAGAATCTTTCACTGGTATCTGTGATTTTGTGGCTTGGCCATCTGTCTGTCTCAAAGAACACCGTTTTGTGGTGTCCGTGGAGCCTTTTCACCCAGAGGGCGTTTTAGAATGTGAAAGACATTTCAGCAGCAGCCCACATTTTTTCCTTGCAGTCTTATTTGTTTTACTGTGGGGTTTTGCATCCTAAGTTGCTCAGGCTGCATCGCCGAGAATGCAGCCCAGATGATTGGTATGGAACGCACAGCGGTCCAAGACCAACAGTATGTGTTGAGGGGAGAAAAAAGAAATGTTTTCCATTGACGCCGCTTGGCATTGAGAAAAGACTCGCCCAGTTTCCAAACAACACTTAAAAGCTCAATCATTTTAGAAAGATAGACCTTTGAATCGAGGTTCTGGGAGCAGTTTGCACACATGCACACTTCTTCATCAGCTGGCCCCCACACCTGGTTCCCTTCAGATGTGTTGGACTACAACTCCCATTATTGCTGTGGCTGGGGATGATGGGAGTTTGAGCCCAACGCACTTAGACCCCCTCTAGATGGATTCCGTTTGACGCCTGGTTAGCCGATTATGTGCATCTTCTTGGAAGCGCTTTATGGTGAATGACTGTACTCAGGAGGTAATTGAGCGCACAACTGGTGGCCTTACCGGTTGTTTGAAATGCGCTTTAGAAGTAGTTAATGCGGAGAATCGCTTGTTCACATAGTCAAAATGCGCTTTAACGGCTGCAGCAAAATAAAACTCACTATTTAGCGCGCATTCGATAATGCGCATAATCGGATAGATAACGCACCTCAACTCCCGATTTGCGCTCTGCTCATGTAGAGGTAAATTTTTTAATGAGACTTGAAAGAGCTTTAAACCTCTCGTGTAGAGGCAGCCCCAGAGAGCGGCAGGTGGGTGGACAGCCACCTCTCGGGGGTGGTTGAATTGGTTTTCCTGCGCATGGCAGAGGGTTGGACTAGATGATCCTTGTGGTCCCAACTCCACAATTCTATGATTCTGTGATGCTATTGGCTGGTGGATATAGCATTCTGCTAATGGGTGCTTGTGCCTAAAGGTTACAACATGTGGCTTACGGATCCTAATAGATGAAGGGTTTTTTTCTTGCTTGAGAGAATCTCCTTTTGCCCACGTGGTCCTCAAAACATGATGCAGGTGGTTGTCCAAGGTGTGACGCCCCAAAAGTGGGCAGAGAAAAGGAGTCCAGAAAGGAGAACAAGAAACTATCCCCATATTGCCTGAAAGTTGTAGCGGTTGCTTTCCTGTGCTCAGACCCTCCTAGAATGTTGTCCGCTCCGGAAACGCTGATTTCCTATATGCGCGTATTGACTGCATTCCTTGGCGATTGATGGACTAGCACTCTGCACATGGTAGAGGCACTCCCAGAAATAACACTTTAAGGCTGAGGACTGAGGTTTGGCATGGAAAAGCAAATTTGGGGGCTGAGCTTTGATTCGCTTTGAGCCCTGCATTACAGATGTCGTGGGCGATGGCTGGGATCAGGGGAGCAATTCCTCTCCCCCAAGGTAGTTGTGGAATTGCACTCCCATAAACAGGAGTGGTGTTGAAGGAGCTGAATTAAATTTCAGAGAAGCTCTTGGGGTCTACATTGTACTGGTGGGCAGGGCTTAAGGTGTAGGGGCGGGGCCAACATACCAAAAATGCCGGCCTATTTTAGCTTGACGTCTTTGCTGCCAGAGTGAAGTTTTAGGAGAGGCGTTTCAACCTTTTAGAATGGTGGAAAAATGCACAACAGCTGGGAAACCACAAAATGATCAGTGGTTGAGGGAAAGGGGGTGGGATTACGGGAAGGGGGTGTGGCCATTTGGGGAAACCCCAGGGGGCGTATTTGGCCTGAAGTGCTGCACGCCTGTGATGGGTGGGTATTCTCAAGGAATGTGGTCCATGGGGCCACCACGGAGGGCAGAGCCTTCTTGGGAATGGCACCCCGAAGATGAAATTCCCTTCCATTAGAGATTCGGCTGCCATTCAGCTAAAGATGTCTTTTCGGGTGCACAGGCAAGAGTTTTGTATGTTTTCTGGTGTTGCAGTGATGGTATTATTGCATTTTTAAGCATGCTTGTAATTTTAGAGTTATGGATTTTACCTGTGCTTGTGGGTTGGCTTGTTTTTATATGGGCCACTAGCCACCCTGGACAGGCCACAAATATATATAAACAACTACGTCACCCAAAGCAACCGACCACATGTGGACATGCACGGTATGGGGAAACACTACACGAGGCGGGCCCTACAGCTGAAAAGCATTGCTAGCAAGCCACACAGCATGGCGTAGTGGTTAGTGTTGGACTGGGACAGGGAAGACCCGAGTTCTAGTTGTTGTGGAGCCCACGAAACCTGCTGGGCGTCTTTGGGCCAGTCCCTGACTTTGAACCTCTCTTCTACCTTGCAAGGTTGTTGTGAGGTCAAATGGAGAGGAGGAGGAAGACATGAGCCCCCTTGGGTTCCTTGTCAGAGGAAAAAGGTGGGATATAAGTGTCATAATAAATAAAGAACAGTGAAACCCAGGAATTCCCAGCCACGAGCCGTACCACACACGGCTCCGGGTCGGCATCTAATATTAATCTCCCGATTCCAGGAGAAGAAATCGGTCCCGTTTTCCAGGTATTAAAAATTCTGATGTGAAGCCAGTGTGTTTGGCTGACTTCGAAAACACTTGCGATACAGTGGAAAAATCTCTCCCCCCGTCCGCCCTTCTGCCACCCAAGGTGTTTGTTGACTGGCAAGAGACCCTTCGTCGAGGCTCGCTGAATCGCAGTGGGGAGACAGTTGCACTCTGAGGCTCCCAGACTGGGGTGTTTGTGTGTTGGATGGAGAGGAAGCGTCAAGGGAGAGAGAGAGAAATTTCCCCTCTCTGTCTCTCAGTTCGGTTTGGTTTCATTCCGGTGGTGTTTAAAATGCTGCCTTGCCTGCTCTTTTCAGTTGCCCATTTTTAGTCTCTGAGCACCCAGAGGATTCGAATTATCATGCGCAGCCTGTAAAATTGTGTGGATGAACAATATCGAAAAGTTCCAAGGAGATCAGTGTTCTTGTAGAACGTCAGAAGGGGGTCATGTCGTTCCTGGGAGACATCTATGGGGCAGGGTAGGGGAATGGGAGCCACCAGCCATTGGAGAGAGCTGGCAGATCTGCCTCCCCTGGAAAATCGTCCAAATGACCCCCCCCAATGGATGGCCATGGATTTTTTTTTTTAAAAAAAACATTTCTTGGCTGCTTTTCAGGGCAGAAGCCCTCACAAGACGGTTTACAACAATACAACAAAAACAGTTACAATATTAAAAGCAATAAAAACATAAACACAATAAAATAGCAATGAAGAACAGTAAAGGCCAACAATAAAACCACAAGAACAATAATGACAGCAATAATAGTACTCACCATGAGAAGGCTGTGGTGAAATAAAATAAAAGTCTGCAAGGATGGAGCATGGCGGATTTACAATGGGAGGTTGTTTCACAGGTGCGGGGCCACTGCAGAGAAGGCCCTGTCATGTGTGATTGCTCATCTAATTATTCCCACAGGTGGACAAATGAGAAGGGTCTTTCTTTCTGATCTAAGTGTGGGGAGGCTGATATGGGTGCATATGGGGCAGATTGGTCCCAAATTAAATAGCATGTAATTATTGTCTTTATTATTTTCAATAATAATTTAAGCAATTACTTAAACCAATTATTGTTTTTAAATAACGTAAATAATTTTAATTGTTATTTTAAAGTTGCACATCACCGTGATGTAATTTGTGTCTAAAAAGAAAATACATTTAAAAATTACCTATCCTCTAATTTGCAAAACAAACAAACAAACCCAACTCCAACAAAAAAATGTTGTTGGGTCACCTAGCGGCATTTCTGAATCGCTGCTGGCGACTAAGTGTGTGGCTGCTTCAAAATCTTCTGCATTAGAGTGAGTTTGACATTTCCCCTCTTGTTAAATGATGGAAATCATACAGCCAAGGAGAAGGCTTGATCCTGGACCAATTCTTTGTTGTGTTTACAAAGCATTACTCATCTTGTTGGCGATGCGTGTGTGTGCTCTGATAAAGAACACTCATTTTCACTTCCCTGGTTTTGAGTTTGCTGCCACTGGGTTAGGTTTAACCCCCCCACCCTCTCATCCTCACACCGTGCCGTTGCTTTGCGGGGTGAAAAATGTGTCTTGCCCTTCCGAGGAGTGCAGGGCAACAGCGGTGGAGACGCACCTCCAACACGTCCTTTTTAATCCTTTCTTTCTTTCCCTGGATGGGCCCGGAGTGCTGAAGGACGGCACGCATTGCTTCACCACTTAGCAATGCACAGATGGACATCCCCGTTGGAGGGATCCTCCCGTTCGCCGGAAGAGCCGAACAGTGGGAAAAAGGGAACCTCGTCTTGACCAGAACGTTTCTTGGCTTCGTTTTTTCTTCGTCGCTAAGGTGACGTTGTTGCACCGGCACCGAAATTGGGCATTCCTTGTCAGGAAGAGAATGCTGGTAGATAGGCACGTATGAAGAGATATATCGGATCAGGCTGACAGTCCATCTAGTCAAGCAGGACATGAGTTCCACAGCAACTGGTGTACACAGGCATACTGCTTCTGATACTGGAGGCAGCATGTAGCCATCAGGACTAGCAGTAATTGATAGCCTTCCATAAGCATGCACAGCTCATTTCATCAGGGTTTGCACCTTAAAGGACCCAATTGGAGTGCAGGAGAGGAAAGTGTGCTTTCTCCTCCCCCCCCCCCCCCCATTGGCTGAATTACACACTTTCTGGAGGCTCCGGAAATTGCTTCCCTTCCCTTAAAAGCTCCGATTCGAATGTGAGCATGAGAAAGCGGAGGCGGCCCTGGGAAATTAGGGTGTGTCTGGGCACACCTGGCATACCCCGTGCACATGACTAGGTAGCCTTCTCCATGAATTTGCCGAATCCCCTCTTAAAGCCATCCAAATTGATGGCCATCACTATGTCTTGTGGCAGTGAATTCCGCAGTTTAACAATGCGCTGTGTGAGGAAGCCCTTCCTTTTATCTGCCCTGAATCTCCCACCGTTCAACTTCATGGGATGACCTTGGGTTCTGGTATGATGGGAGAGGGAGAAAAATATTTCCCCATCCACTGACACACCTTTCTACACATGTACACCTCAGTCATGTCTTCCCTCACTCGCCTTTTCTCTAAGCTAAACCTTCCCAGACGTTAACACCTTTCCTCATACCGTAGGAAACATTAGTGATCGTGTGATGCAGCCAGACACAAATGTAAGCGCTGAGTTTCAGAATTGGCAAACCAGCACGTCTGAGGGCTGCGATCTCTGTATGCCTTGCAATGGTGTTTGCTTTCTCCAGAAAGAGGTGTGGGGGCTCAAGGTTTGGACTATGGAAGGAAGCCACAGTTTCATGTGTTGCAAACTTGTGGGGACGGACACCCAGATTAATGGAGCAATTTTATTAAATTTAGATCTCACCTTTCCACTCAATGATAAAATGCAAATGAAATATAAAAAAGTTACAACTGAATTTGAATGATTATCATGAGCGACCACCAGTTGCACACACATTATAATAAGTTATAATTCAAACACATTCATCAAATCAAAGCAGGTTCCTATAGAAACATTGAATAAAACCACATCAGTTAGAAGGGGGTGGAGTGGGGAGAAATGGCACCCACAGGATTCAATCCTGCTTCAGTAGCACATCAAGTATTCTGAGATGGTTTGGACTGCAATTCCCATCTTCTTGACCAACCATGTTGGTTGGGGCAGTTGGGAATTGTCCTTCAATCCACCTGGAGGGTGCTATGTTCGGGAAACTATCTTACATGAGTGTTTTTCAATAAAAATGCCTTTGCCCACTGGGGCTAGCCTCAGGATCTCCAAGTGAGGGAAAATGGCACTAAGTGCATGCTCAGAGGCAAAGCAGCCTTGTTTGGAAGTAGATAAGAGAGAGTTTCCCCCCCTAGAAATTAGTGGTCATCCAATGACCAATAACTGCATTCATGTGCAGAATAAAATGCCCTGACGCCCCAGTCAGACCTGGCGAGTATTTTGTGTTCCCGGGTAATATGCAGCTTGGCTCGCTTTCTTGAGTGTACTCTGGAAGCATCTTTCTGGACGGCACCTCTGGCATGCCTTGGACCATAGATGGCTGGATCAGAGAAGTTCAGGAGTGATTCTTGGTTTTCTCTTCTGGATGAGAAGTTGTGACCCAAACAGGCGACACCATCATTTCAGTTTCTTTTCCTGAGCAAAAGAGAGATAGAGGGATGTACATGACGAGCAGGTTTTTTTTTTTTATATCGGGTTGACCATCACAATTTCCCGGGGATTTTGTACTTTGATAGAAAGGCTGAGAATTCTGTAATAATAATCTTGAGTACTGCGGCCAGTTCTGGGCACCAGACTTCAAGAAGGATGCAGACAAGCTGGAGCATGTTCAGAGGAGGGCAATGGGGATGATTAGGGGTCTGGAAACAAAGCCCTATGAGGAGAGAGTGAAAGAACTGGGCATGTTGAGCCTGGAGAAGAGAAGACTGAGGGGAGACATGAGAGCACTCTTCAAGTCCTTGAAAGGTTGTCACACAGAGGAGGGCCAGGATCTCTTCTCGATCAATTTACAGGAAAACAGATTCCGGCTGGACATCAGGAAAAGCTTCCTGACTGTTAGAGCAATACTACAATGGAACCAATTGCCTAGGGAGGTGGTGGCCTCTCCCACATTTGAGGCCTTCAAGAGGCAGCTGGACAACCATCTGTGAGGGATGCTTTAAGGTAGATTCCTGCACTGAGCAGGGGGTTGGACTCAATGGCCTCATAGGCCCCTTCGAACTCTACTATTCTATGATTCTATGGGCAACCCTCCCCCCCCCCCATGAGCCACAGTTCTCTGGGCAGTGGTGGTGGGTGGAATCAGCTGTTTTGACCACTCAGTCTATGCCTCGAGAAAGATGGGTGGACGCTTTGCTTATCAATTATTTTTTTAAGAAATCCTGGTTCCCATGTTGAAGGACGAGTTTCAAAAGGCGTTTCCCTGATCAGAAAAAGCTGAAAGCCAAGAGGCCTTAAAATTCTGTGGCTCTTCGTGATTCTCCTGGGTTTTAATTTGATTTCATCACACACACGCACCCTTTGCTTTCCTGCAAGAGGGGAAGCGTGCGTTGCCTCTTCCTTCTATGTCGCTCTGGGCCAGCGGGATCTGGAAACTGCCGGTACTCAAAGAGTACTTTCAAACCTCTTTCTTGTGTCTGCTGAGCCCAGGTATGGAATACAGCGCCTCGCTTGGGTGCTAAACCTCAACCAAAGCCAAGGAGCAGGGTGGGAGAGAGAGAGAGAGAGAGAGATTGGGATCCTCTTCTGGGCGGCTTTCGAAAAGACTGAAGGTGGGGGTTCGATTCCTGGCATCTCCAGGTAGAGTTGGGAAAGCTCCTGCCCGAATCCCTAGAGATGCTGCTGCCAGTCAGTGTCAGCAATATTGATCTAGTTGGACCAAGTGACTGACTCAGTACAAGGCAGCTTCTCATGTTCCTATTTAAATCTGCCTTTTATTGAATGTTATGAGAACTAGAATCTTTATTCAGAACCGTGAAGGCTAGAATCTCTATTTTTGGGGAAACAGCCATTGCTGCCAGTCAGTGTCGACAATACTGGCCTAGATGGACCAAGAATATGACTCAGTACAAGGCAGCTTCTCATGTTCCTATTTAAATCTGCTTTTTATTAAAAACCATGAGGACTAGAAACTTTATTCAGAACTGTGAGGACTAGAATCTGTATTCAGAACTGTGAGGACTAGAGTCTTTATTTAGAACCGTGAGGACTCGAATCTTTATTTTGGGGAAAGGGCACTTATCCAACATTGCCGTGGAAGCTGATTTATCACCTTTTGTGCATACCTGGATGTCAATGCATCAACATGCTCAGAAAAAGCTACACCAGTTGGTTTATGCCTGTTTTATGTGTAGCTGCTTTTGCGATCCCCACTTTGTTCCTTTGCTGCGGCTGCTGAATTTGACCCGGTAGAGGCAAATATCCAGCAATCGCTCTTGGAAATCAGGTGTGCAGGGAGTTTGCAAGGGGAGTGAGTTCCCAGAAGACCAATTCTGCTCAGAAACACAGTGCATGGTCCCTGTGTGACTCATTTCATTTCATTGTTTCCATTTCTATGCCGCCCAATAACCAAAGCTCACCGGGCAATTTACATGTTTAAAAACCTAAAAGTAGCATGTAATAGAATCTAAAACCGATGGACAGAAATAGAACCAATTTAAACAATTGACGGTAAAATCCCAGGACCCATTTCTCTGGAGGATTGAAATTTCTCGCATCTTGTTCCAAAACTCGTTCAAAAATAGGCTGGCGTCTTTTAAGTCAAGGCTGTGTATCTTTATTTGAAGAAGCAGAAAAAAAGCCAAGGTGTAACAGGTTGCGGAGTGGGTCAGAGTTACATCTGCTGGGAGGTTGAACCAAGGGGAGTCAAAATGGCTATGTAGGAATCCTGTGTAAGTTTCTGGTCACCACATCTCAGAAAGGATATTATAGAGTTGGAAAAGGTGCAGAAAAGGGCAACTCAAATGATTAAGGGGCTGGAGCATATTCCCTGTGAGGGACGGTTGCAACAGCTGGGACTGCTTAGCTTGGAAAAACGGAAGGTAAATGGAGACATGATAGAGGTGTACAAAATTATACCTGGTGTGGAGCTTGAGGATAGGGAAACATTTTTCTCCTTCTCCCATAAGACTAGAACCCAAGGGGGTCAATCCCATGATTGGTGGGAGATTCAGGACAGATAGGAGGAGGGATTTCTTCACACAGTGCAGAATTAAACTATGGAACTTGCTGCCACAAGATGAAGTGATGGCTACCAATTTGGATGGCATTAAAGGGAGGTTGGATAAGTTACTGGAGGAGAAGGCTCTCAATGGCTACTAGTCCTGATGGCTACTGCTACCTCCAGTAGCAGGGGCAGTAAGCCTATGTACATCAGTTGCTGGGGAACATGGGCAGGAGGGTGTTGTAGCATTCATGTCCTGCTTGTGGGCTTCCCAGTTGAGCATCTGTGTGGCTGCTGTATGTAGAGAATGCTCTAGGAGAGAAGTCTTAGGTCTCATCTAGTCGGGTTCTTCTGATGTTCTTCTGAGCTCCATACTGGCAACTGTATACCTCAGTCTTCCCCGATCCAGAGGTGTTGGACTACAACTCCAGTAATCCCCAGCTGGCCTGCCAAGGGAGATCACATGCCAACCCTACTTTGTGGCCTGGGTAAGGTAGGGGTGGCCAACCTGTGGCTCTCTAGATGTTGTGGACTGCAGCTCCCGTCATCCATGACTGTTGGCTAGGTCTGATGGGAACTGTAGACCAAAACAAGTTGTCCACCCTGGGGGTAGGGAGATGACCCTGCTGGGGCGCAGCTGCATTGCAGGAGGAATCGGCCATGCTGGCTGAGGAAGATAGGCATTGTAGTCCTACACATCTGAAGGGTGACCAGGCTGGGGAAGGCGGGCGTCGTTCCTTCGAGCTGCGTGGCACCGTGCGGAATCTACAACGCGAGTTGGGGAAACCTTTCCTCTTGCAAATTCGCAAGGGCCGGTGGGAACGGAGGCGTGGCCTTTTGTGTCGCTGACGTGCCAGGGGGAAGGCCTTGCTTGCCAGGACCTCTAACCCAGCTGGAGAGCCCTTTAAGGGAAGCCGCATGCCTGGCGGCCCCTCCTCCTCAGTGGAATGTTGACCCCACCAGCCAGCTTCCCTTGGTGACCGTCATGGTGGAAGCTGCCCAACTCCGGGCCGGATGGTCGGCTCGTGTCTTCCTCCTCCCCTTTTTCCTGCATAGGTCAGTGGAGTTTGCTCCCCGCGGATCCCTGGACGAGCTGGAATGTTCTGCCAGGCCTGCTTCGTCCTGGGAGAGCCTCCCTGAGCCAACGAGATGTGCGGCCTTGAGCTCCTTGTTCTTGCAAACGCCACGCGGCGAAGCCTAACAAAAACGCAGGAGTTGTCCTGCCCCCGAGTTCGCTTTAAGCTCAGTCAGACATTCTCTGGCCTCCCTAAAGGTGCACCTGACACCTGGAGGGGAGGCCCTGAGTTCCAGGGAGGAAGAACTTGAAACAAGCCGGGCCAGAGTTGCTTTGTTTGGGTGATGCCTCCGCCCAAACTGCAAAGGAGCAGGGGACATTGGGGGACTTTGGGCTACAGAAGCTTTTCCCTCCATGCCTGGCTGGTTCCTTTCACTGCATTGCATTTATACTCAGATCCACAGAACTGGGCCTGGGGTGCGGAGTCTTCACGCCCCTGTGCCAAAGGGAGATTGCTGCGGGGAGGTTGCGGGTGGAGGATGCTCAGGAAAGTTTGGAGGAATGTGACACAGGTGCGGGGGGGGGGGGGCGGATTAGATCCCCAGGCTCCGTTTGCAGCTCCACCTTCACTAGCTGCCTCGTTTGGCTGAGTTCAGTGCTTGAGTCCTGTCCTCTGGGCTGGGGTTGGGTCATGCGTGAGCCCTTGTACTGCAGCCAATCCAGCTGTTTTCCGTCCCAGGATGTGTATACAATTTTGGGAGTTGGGAGAGCTGGAAATGAATTGTATTCAGTGCTCAGTGCGTTTGTGTCGGAAGGGATTCGTCCAGTTTTTCATTTGTTCTGAAATGAATGCGCACCCCTAAATGACCACGTCTGCACGGTGCTGGATTAGGCCTTTCTAGTGCAGCATTCTGTTCCCACAGAGCCCAACCAGCTTCCCCAATGGGAAACCCACAACCAGGACTTAAGGGCAACAGCACTCCCCCACCCATGCTCCCCAGCAACCGCTACACAGAGGCACTCTGCCTCTGATCCTGGAGGTGATATATAGCCATTCTGACTAGAAGCCATTGATAACCTTCTTTTTATCTTTTTATTTATTATTCCATTGATATCCCAGCCCTTTTCTTTCTTGCAAGGAACCTAAGTTGGCCTGTCCTCACAACAACCCTGTGAGGTAGGCTGGGCGGAGAGGCTGTGATTGGCCCGAAGTCATCCAGTGAGTTTCCATGGCCGAGTGGGGACTAGAACCCAGTGTAGCGGTGTAGCTCTAACCGCTACACCGCACCGTCTCTTCTCTGTGAATTGATCTATTTGATTCCAACTCCCATCAGCCCCAGCCAGCTTGGTCCATGGTCGTGATTGCCAGGAACTGTAGTCAGTGGAGGTTGGTGGTTCTGAAGTCAGTGGGGCAGTGAATCCGCTGCGGGTTTCAGTCAGAACTCTAAAAGAGCTCTCCAAGGTGCAGCACCTTGGAGAGCTCCTGTAGAGTCCTGACTGGTTTTGATAGAAACCCGGAGCGGATTCGCCACTCCGCTGACATTGGAGCTGTCAGCCTCCATCAATTGTAGTGCAACACCCTTGAAGGGCACCAGTTCAGGGAAGGCAGGTTTTTAAGCAGAGGCTGTAGACTGTGCTTGCAAGGTTCCTTTGCTGAGCCGTGGGCTGGACTAGATGATCTCTAAGGTTCACTTTGCACTCTGAACTTTCCGCGATTCTATGTAGGTCAAAACCAGGGCTTTGAATGGTGACCAGACAGCAGCAAGGGAGCTAGTATGTGGGTGGGAAAAACATATGTTTAGGATCTGTGTAAACTGGCGTATGTGTGTTGAAGTAACGGCACATCTGCGCCTATGGACTGGGTTTGCTAGCTCTGGCGCATGAGCGCGGCTCCATCTGCCGTTTGCCAAATCACAGAAGGGTGGAGTGTGAGGCCGACTCTCCGTGGGACACAGCCAAGCGGGGCAGCTTGGCCTCCGTCGGCCAAGAGGGAATTGCGTGGTACGTCTAACCTTGGCGTTTTAAAGTTTCCTTCGGCCTCCTGATCTCTTTTCCCAGGGATGCGCCCGTCTTTTTCTTTCCAAAATGGCCCGGCCAAGCAGCCGAGAGAGAGGCTCAGTGATTTTTATCTTCTTTTATTTCCCTTTGTTTTTGTTTTTAATCATGAAGTAATAAGTGGGGAATTTTACTGTAATCGCCCAAGCCAAGGCAGGAAGGGTCGTTGCTCATGTGGGGTTTCTGCAGAACAAAGTTTGTTGCAAAGTGAATATATGTATAAATTTGCGAATATTTTTTTAATGATACAGAAGGTCCAGGGCTTGCATTGCACTGCCGTCCCTTGCCTGACTTTGCTGCCCTCCTGACCCAATTTCAGGCACAGGAAGGCTGTGGTTGCCCAGTAAAGGAGGGAAAGCACTCTGCACATCCTCAGAGGCTCTGTCTTTTTGTTGTTTTTGTTCACATTTTGCAGGAAATTCCTGCACTGTTACCCCTATGTGGGTTCCGAGTTCAAAATGACCCCTGTCCGGGATCTTGCCTTCCCTCCTGTCCCCTGATGCAAACCACATGGCCAAAGTTCACCTCTGTCTAAATTGGTCGGTTTTTGCACCCGGGGCCTGCTGGCATGCATGCCGTGGTCAGGGTGGAGGGTGGAGGAAGGAGTGGACAAGGCAAGGTCCTCTATAGGTCGATTACTCCTCTGCGTGCATTCCCAGCCTGCTAGAGCATCCTGTCAGTTGACCTGCAAGGGCCAATCGCTGCCCCCCCAAGGCCTATAAAAGCCCTATCTGGCTCTCCAGCCTGAGCAGCTTGTCTCTTAGGTAGTGTGATGGGAAATGTTGAAAGTACAGCCCCCCACAGCCTCATCTGCAAGGAAGAGTCCAGAAAATGCAGGCAGCTGTGTGGATCCATATCCACAAACAAGCGCTAGCAGTTTTCATCTCCACCGTGAAGAGTAGGTTTTTGGTAGAGCTAACGGATCAATTGCCTGTTCAAAACCAAGCTAGCCCAAAGGGCTGGAGCATCTCCCCTATGAAGGAAGGTTGCAACAGTTGGGATTGTTTAGCTTGGAGAAAAGGAGGCTGAGGGGAGACGTGATAGAGGTGGACAAAAGCATGGCTGGTGTGGAGAATGTGGACAGGGAGGGACTTTTCTCCCTCTCCTGTAACACTAGAACCCCAAGAGTGGGGGTCATTCCATGAAGCTGATGGGTGGGAGATTCAGGACAGATCAAAGGAAGGACTTCTTCACACAGCAGATAAAAGGGACTTCTTCACACAGTTAAACTATGGAATTCATTACCGCAAGATGTAGTGGTGGCCACCAATTTGGGTGGCATTAAAAGGGGGTTGGATCAATTCCTGGAGGAGAAGGCTATCCATGTCTACTAGTCCTGATGGCTCAGTGCTACCTCCAGCATCCAAGGCAGTAAGCCTATATACACCAGTTGCTGGGGAACATGGGTGGGAGGGTGCTATTGTACCCATCTCCTGCTTGTGAGTCCCTGGTCGACAGCTGGTTGGCCACTGTGTGAACAGAGTGCTGGACTAGATGGACCCGTGGTCTGATCTAGCACAGCACTTCTTATGTTCTTAATTCTGTTGATTGTCAACTTGTTTCTGGGACATTTGTTTGTTCCCAGCTATTGTGAAGATTGCTGCTTGGTTCAGAGGGAACAGAAACATCTGGGTGGGGGGCATGACGCCAGCATCCCTGCTCATCAAAAAGTCTTGGTGTGCCCTCCCTGTGAGTCCTGCGTCCACTACGCCGCTGGTGAGGATGCCTCCTTCTCCTGATTGATGTCTTAGATCCTTGGGAGGGGGGGGGGTAGAAAAATTTGCCTGTTGTGATCATCCCCTTATTTTAGTTAATGACATTTTGGGGGATGGGAGAAAGGGGTTGACTTTTTAATATTGCTTTAGCTGTTAGCTGTAACAACAACTGGCATTGATTGCGCCTATTCAAACGGGGGGCAAAAACCCACAAGAAATCTGCTCCCAAGCTGCTTTTTTAGACCACATCTAGAAATCTTACCCTTTTGGGTGGGTTCATTTTGTTTGTTCCTGAGACACGATCCTGTTCTCCATCTCCAAAAATCTTTTTGCAACAGGAGGGTCAAAGCCAGATTGCTTTTCAGACACAATGTTCCTTGCTTCCCCTTCCTTAGAAAATAAAATAAAATAAAAATACATAAATCCCTTCCCAGCCTCAGCTGTCTTGGCAGCCATCGGCCCGTTCTATTCATTGTCCTTTTTGAAAGCGGTTTCTAGGACCGCTGGCCGTGTCTAACCTGATCTGCGATTCGTCTCGTGGTTTTGGGATGCGGATGCATCTGTTGCTTTCGCGGGATGCTCAATTCCGCAGGAACGTTTTCCTTCCCCGGAGAGAGTTCTTGGAGATTGCCCTCCTCCAAATAATCCCAGATCCTAATCTTAGAGCAAATTTGGCATGCCGGGGGAAATCGTAGAAATATATCCCCTTCTCCTTTTCGCTCTCCCCCGCTGGCAGAATTCTCGCCCCCCACCCTTGTTACACCAGGGCTGTAATTGCAAACGGTGAAAAGGCCATGGGCAGTGAAAGTCTTAGAGCTGGCTAACCGAGGTGCCTGGGAGTTCATGGCAGGAGAGACGAATGCGATACCATCCTCCAGACTTCGGCACACGGTTTGTTTGCAAACAGTTCTGTCCAACTTACCCATCGACCTTCACTTTCCCTGGTCAGCTTGCCAATCTCCTGCCAACCCGTCATCCTCGCCCTCTTAACCTCTGATGGGATTATCTCGGTGAGGGAAACATTATCATGTCTTCGAGGCTGCGAGCGTCTTGTCCCAGAAGCGATTTAAAGCTAATCTCCCTTTGTGTAAGCAGAAAAGTACTCCCTTCCCCCAGGCAAGAGTATTTTGGCTTCAGACCATAACTGTTGGTCTTCTGCATGAAAGGCCTTGTTTAACTGGAGTTCAGTCAAGTTACTAGTCCTCATTGCAAGCCTGCCCTCCCCCTTAGCTCCATGGTTTAAAAGGAAAGCAGAGAAAATTAGAGACCCAGAGAGAGAGAGACTGAGACCGAGACCCAACTTCTTGGAAGCGTCTATGTTTGATTGTCCCATACTCATGAGGTGACCTAGAAAGAGGAGGTTTTCCAGGTCTGTGATATAACCTGTTAGTCCAATTCAATGAACAAGCCCACTCTGATGTGGGTGTGAGTTGTCATGTGTCCCACAATTGCTCCACAGACTTGTTGAGCTATTCAAAGGCTGTGGGTTCGAGTTTCACCAGAGGGTGTAACCCAGTGCTAATTGCGTGTACGAAGGGACTTTTAGAGCAGAATGATAATCCCCCTGTTGTGAGCAAAACTGGGGGCCTGATCCAGATTTTGTCATCCTCATAGTAGACCCATTAAAACCAGTGGGAATTCAGTGAGTCGTGACTAAATCTGGCTCTGGCTCAGTGTGAATGGATTGCCTTCCCTTATAATATGCGACTTGACTTGCTGTATGCACTTTTTGGATTGGCCAAGCTTGGTATAAATGCTGGGAGCATAAGGCTTTTGATCTTGCATGGTCGCAATCTTTGCCTGTTTCTTTTTGAGCTCCAGTTGAAGTCCCCAGTTCCGGGAATATACAGCCAAGACCCTGTGTTGGAGAACCCCCATCCTTGAGTCTGCCGCTCCCAGGCTGGGCCTGATGCGCTGAAGGGTCTTCCGCGATGTATTTCCACATGTGACACGTGGTGTTAGCAGTGGGATCCTGGTGCAAGTCATGTGAACTTGGGAGTACTTCCAGATGGAAGGGTCTTAGCGCTACCCATCAAAAGACATCGTGCAGCTATTTCACCTTTTCTTTCTTAACAGATGTGTGTGTGTGTGTGTGTGTAAAGGAACAGTGGGAAAACACAGGGTGGCGTGGGTTACAAATGGAAGACGTCATCATCTGGAACACAGAATTCTGTGAATGAGGCAGGGTGATTGCATGACAAAAGCCTTGCCTGGATCTACCTTTGGGGGGTGGGGTGGGGGGGTGGAAATGACCTGTTGCAGGCCTGTGTTAGGAACTCTCCCAGAGGGTTGTACATACCCCTGAAAATAAACATGCTTGCATTACTTTGATGTAGAACCTGACCCAGTGGCCAAGGTTCAGCAGACAACGAACTTTTTTCTTCTTGCGGTTGTGACTTGCGTAGCTCAATCTGTGAGGCGAGGGAAACGCGGATCCGCTGTCTTGGGTGTGTGTTGACCTTTCAGCCATGTTTGGATTCGACAAAGTGGCAACCTTTCCCACACGATTCGGAGCCAAAGACGCTGTTTCTAATGTCGCTGCCCGGTCTCGGCTTATTTGGAAAGATAAATGGGGAATGTAACGGGGGTATATTTGGATTGGCCATCTGATACGGGGGCCACGTCAGAAAAACGTGGATGGGTCCCAACAAGATAAAAATACCCAGGGTTGGAATAAAACAGGTTCGGGCAAACAAAGGGAGCGAGGTCCAAACTTTGCCGAGGTGAGGATCTTCGTGAGAATCCATGGTGACCTCTGAGCAAGCCGGAGGATGCCTCTGGTTTCTTTTCTTTCGTCATGGCAACGGCAGCGGAAGGACCGGTCCATGCGTGTTATTGCATCATTTTTAGACAATTCGGTTCAAACAGGTGATGCTTGCAGAAGAAGGATGAGCAGGAACAGAAACAAGGGGGCGGGGGGGTTGTATTATTTTTTTTGGAGAGTAAACAAGCTGAGGGACATCACTCGAAAGCCATCCGTTTTCACTGTGGCTGCTGTTGATTTATATAGTGCCGCTGTGTGTATTGCACCATATGAGGTCTCGCAGTCTACAGTGGAGTAGGAAACTGCACACACAGCAGTCAGGGATAATGGGAGTCGTATTCCATGTTTCCATGTTTCCCACCCTGGCAGTACAGCCTGGGGACTATGTTGACCAGCAGATGTGATATTTGTTGTTATTATTATTACAATTATAGCCTGCCTTTTTTTCTCCTGCAAGGAGCTCAAGGCGGCTTACATAATCCTCCTCTCCATTTTATCCTCACAACAACCCTGTGAGGTAGGTTAGGCAGAGGTTCTGTGACTGGCCCAAAGACCTCCAGTGAGCTTCATGGCTGAGCGGGGATTAGAACCTGGGTCTCCCGAGTCCCGGTCCAACACTCTTTAACCACTACCCCACACTGCCTCTCGGCGTTTTCCCGTGACGTGGGGTGGATGCGACCTCACGAGCACCTGAATGGACACGGTGGTAGATAGATGGTCCGGAAGCCCTGTGGACAAAGTCCAGGCTGTTATTTGGACAGCACCTGGCACACTCACGACAGATCAACCTTTGGGGTAAGGAGTAGCATCGTACCGATTGGAAAGGCCTTGACATCCCTTCTGTCTGCCCTTCCTCAACCTGGTGCTCTCCATTCTCCATAGCCAGCATAGGAATGGACCATAGCTCAGTGCTTCACATGCAGAAAATCCAAGGGTCAATCCGCATCTCCAGGTAGGGCAGGTAAAACTCCTGCCTGAAATGCTAGAGAGCAGCTTCTGCTAGTCAGTGTTGACAGTATTAGGCTAGATGGACCAGTGGTCTGACTCGGTAGAAGGCTGCTTCCCATGTTCCTGTTTCAATCCAACTTTATTCAGACCATGAAGACTAGAGCCTTTACTTTTAGGGACAGGGCCTTAACTCAGTGGTAGAGCCTTTGCTTTGCGTGCAGAAGATCCCCAGTTTGATGCTTGGCAGCCTCTCCAGGTAGGGGCTGGAAAAAAAGTGCTGCCTGAATCCCCAGAGAGCTGCTGCTACCTGTCCATGTCGACACCATAAGGCAATACGGACTAGTGTTTTGATTCGGTAAGATGTTCTTATGTTGGCTGGGGATGGTGGGAATTGTTGCCCAACACGATCCATGCTGCCTGTGGATGATGGGAGTTGTAGTCCAACGTATCTGGAGGGCGCTGGTTTAGGGAAGGCTGCTTTTGTCCGATCCCCTTTGCCCGACGGCAGGACCCTGCAGGGATTCCCCCGTGCAGTCAATCCATCTTGCTACAGTTGGATTGGGTTGTAAGAACTCGGCAAGAGTGCCCCTTATCTCTTTTGTTTTGAGTTCTTTAAACTAGAGAGGTTGGATACGGCTGACAATGAGCAGTGCTGCTCTTGAAGGGTATGACCCAGCCTAAATTTCCAGGTGCCGAAAATCCTGTTGAATCAAAGGATGGGAAATCAGATTACTGATGTGTTGAATCTGGGTCTTGCTTCCCTGCATGCAGCGCACCCGAGGCAGTTTCTGATAGACATGGCAAAAATAAAAACCGCACGTGCTATAATTGAAAATGAAAACCGCACCGAAAATACCGATTGCAAAAGGAGGGGTGCAGTGGAAGAGAAGATTTGGCAGTTGAAAGTGCCTTGTGGTGATTAGCTCAGTCTTCTACACAACAGTCCTGCAGAGCAGGCTGGTATCATTGCTCATAAATTTATTTATTTATTGCATTTCTATACTGCTCAATAGCCGAAGTCCTCTGGGCGGTTCACAAAAATTAAGACCATGAAATACAGTTTGAAATATAAAACTTCAACCACAGTATAAACACACAGTATAAAAATACAATATAAAAGTACAACCAGATGTAAAATCAAGCAGCAATGAAGAGGTTTAAAATGCAGATGTAAAACAGGATAGTAAGATGGTAAACTGTTAAAATACTGTGAAAATTAAAAGGTCTTCACCTGGTGTCGAGAAGAGTATAACGTAGGTGCCAGGTGAACCCCTCTCTAGGGAGCTCATTCCACAGCCAGGGTGCCACAGCACAGAAGGCCCTCCTCCTGGTAGCCACTTGCCTCACTTCCTTTGGCAGGGGCTCAAGGAGAAGGACCCCAGAGGATGGTCTTAAGGTCTGAGCAGGTACATATGGGATGAGGCGTTCCTTCAGATAACCTGCAGCTAGAAGAGGAAGACAGTGGCTTACCTGAAGCCGTTCCTAGTTGCTGTAAGGTCGAGATGAGATGAGATTTGAACTCACCTTCTCCTAGATCTGCCCAGTCTTCCGGCTGCTACGGCAGCTTTCAATAATACAACAAATAATGCTACAATAAATGAATGCAGGTCTGAATGGTCATCGCCAGAGTTCACCCTGGAACTCTGTTGTTGTTTTGAGGACTAGAAGCTTTTTTTTTTTTTTTTAAGGCTGAGGTGTTCTGCCTTGTTTTGTATTTTGTGCTTGTACTTGCAAATCGTGCTTATGGGATAATTAGACCAGGGCATGCCCAGATGGTCTTATCTGGGTCTTGGGAAGGGTTCCCCAAGCAGATCTGAGCCGTGGGGCACGGAGGCGAAATGGCAAGATGAGGGAAGGAACCACCGCTCCTTTTATGAGCCGATTTCCTAATTCCCTTTCCTGTTCCCCCCCCTTCCCTTTTAAGTCCTAAATGGCTGATTATGAGTCACCAAGTCCAGATCAGTGAAGTAGAGTTTTGCTTTCCCTCTTATTCCTTTTGAACGGTCAGTGAGGGGTTAAAGTTTCAGAAAGTCTTCAAAGGTTTTCATAGAGAAGCGACCCTCTGTTCCCCAATATCGCCCTGTCCCCCACGTCTCCTCTTACAGGCCCACTTCTGTACGCAAATATTTGAAGGTGGCGGGAGGGGTGGGGGGGAAGACAGCCTTTCCGTTGTTCCGGGTGTTGATTTTACGCTGATGTTTACTTTTCTTTAAAATGTTCCTTTAAGGCGCTGGAAAGGTCATTAAACAGGGGTTTCCCCAGGGAGAGAGGGGCTTTGCAGCTGAGATGGAGAGGCGTAGCAGACGCTGAGGCTGCCCGGGAGGTTCAGCTTTCAAGGGCAAGGCACGGTTTGGAAGACGATGGAGACATCAAGCCGAAGCTGGATTGGCAGGTAAAGGGTGCCCTTCATTTGTTGTTGTTGTTGTTGTTGTTGTTGTTATCATTATTATTATTATTATTATTATCATCATCATCATCATCATCATCATCATTTTTATACTGCCTGATAACTGAGGCTCTCCAGGCAGTGCACAATTAAAACAGTAAAAACACAGTTAAGTATACAATAAATTTAAAATATCATAAACTAAAAGCACAAGATAACATTACATTTTCTGGCCCCTGAACCTCACGAGGGAGGGTTTTCCAGAGGGTGGGTGCCGCTACAGAGAAGGCCCTCCACTGAGGTTCTTCGTGACAACGTTCTGTTCGTCTCGGAGTGGCCAGCAGGGCCTCCTCTGAGGATCATAGTTATCGTCCGGGTGCATATATGGGAAGGCAGTTTGCTAGGTACGCTGGTCCTAAGTTCTTTAGGGCTTTGTAGGAAAACAGCATAACCCTGTATGTGGCTCAGTAGCTAACAGGCAGCCAGTGCAGTTCTTTTAACACACGTTTTATATGAGCAGAGCTAGGTGTCCCCGTGAGCACCCTAGCTGCTGTGTTCTGTGCTAGCTGCAGCTTCTGAACCACACACAAGGGTAGTTCCACATAAAACGTGTTACAGTATATACAGTGTATATCTCTCCCTCTCTCTTTCATTCTTCTCAGTATCTGTTGTATTCAGCCATGATCATTTCTTTACATAGCGTAATCCTCATACGTTTTTCAAAGAACGAGGCCATGGGCTGCTGCCCCAAGAAGCTTACACTGCGGCAACGTTTATTTTTCCTTTTAAAAGTATTGGTATCCTGCTTTTTAAACAGTGTTCGAAAGTGGCTTCATGTCCAATAAATGGGATTTTTTTTTCTCGGAGTTCAGATGGAGGGCTGGATCCCATTTCCCCCCTATGCAATTTAACTCAGCTTTCTCTAACCTGATGGCCAATGGCCTTGTTGGCTGGGGAGGATTGGAGGTGTATGCCCACACATTTGAGGGGCAAAGCTTGGGGAAGGTTCAGTTAGCTTGCTCAGTTCCTCAGTTTCCAAGATTTTTATGTCGCATCCTTCCATTGCTAGAGCTTGGGCCTTTTCCCAATAATTATCCTATGCTGTCTTAGCTGCCAACAGATGACTCATAGTAAGAGGTCTAGAAGCACAAGGAAATAGTCCTGTGGAGGAGATACAGCCCTATAACCAATAGATCAGAACTGAAGCCAGGCCCAAGTTATCAGAGAAGAATAACTTCTAATTCAAGGATGTCTGGGGGGCAAATCTGGCCGTACGGCATTCCTCAGAAGGCCATGTGCTATTCCCCTGGCTCTGCCCTCTTTCCCCTAACAACCAATTGTGTGGCCCTTTGCCAGTGTGCAGTCTTTTTCCCACTCTCAAAGCATGAAATGTGTCTTTGAAGGTTTAGTTATTGGCAGTGAGAGCTTTAAGCTAAAATGTGCTGGTATTTTGACCCGCCACAGCCCACAGGGCTGGACTGAGACTCCAGGCAGGCTGGAATTTCAATACCCCTGCTAGGGATGGGCAAACTCCCCGAGTCCTGTTTGTGTTCTGCTCGCCAGACTCCCGACGGCTGCCCGAACCCGGTGTGCGTGCGGAGTGAGCCACCAGACGGCCCACAGGCGCCCAGCGAGAACTCGCATCCTTTTTTTGTGTGCACGAGCTGCTATTTGCGCAAATTTGCGAGTGGGAATATTTACAGAAATTGCAAATTGTGCAAAACTGTGGCCATAAATAATGCAATTTGCGCAGAAATGCTGGCCTGAAAGGCAATTATTTATTTATTTTATTCCATTTATATATCGCCCCATAGCCGAAGCTCTCTGGGCAATTTACAAAAATTAAAAACATTGAACAATTAAAACACCAATATACAAAATTTAAAAGCATAAAGCATAAAAACAAGTTAAAATTACAATATCCTTCTGGGTCAAAGCACAACAACAACACAAAAACACAAAAACCCTCATCATATACTGATAAATGCCTGGGAGAAAAGGAAAGTCTTGACCTGGCGCCGAAAAGATAACAATGTTGGCGCCAGGTGAGCCTTGTCAGGGAGATCATTCCATAATTGGGGGACCACCATTTGTTGCCACTCTCCATGCCTCCCTTGGAGTAGGCAACCGGAGGAGGACCTTCGATGTGGATCGTAGTGTATGGGTAGGTTCGTGTTGGGAGAGGCGTTCCATCAGGTATTGTGGTCCCAAGCCGTGTAAGGCTTTATAGGTTAAAACCAGCACCTTGGATTGGGCTTGGAAACGAATAGGCAGCCAATGCAAGTGGGCCAGAGTAGGTCTTATATGCTCGAACCTTATATGCCTGCACTTTTGTGCAAATTTTGCTATTTTGCACAACTTGCGATTTCCGCAAATGTTCCCAGCCGTGAATTTGTGCAAATCTAGATTTGCATATACAAAAAAGCCGGGGGGGGGGGGGGAAAGCAAATTGCCGGACTCAATGTGCGCCAAGCTGAGCCAGCTCAGGGATCTGCGAGTGGGCATCAGGGGACCGAGCTAGTAAAAACTCACCAAACTCCATCCCCGAAACAGATTCCTCCGACTTCCCTACATAAATGTTCAGAAATAAAGCTTCACCATGGTTAAGCATTGGGTCTGCATCAGGCCATGGATTCAGTCCTGAACACGCTTCTAAAAACGTTGCTCTTTTCCATAAATTGGGAATAATGTCATTCCCTTCTTGTGGTCCTGAACGATAGCTCTAAACCCCAGCTCTTTGCACCTTCTGTTTTGGAAGCTGGATCAGGAACAATTCACGTGCCTCCAAGGTTTTGTCGTCATGAGGACTAGAAACCTGCCTTGTGCTTCCATACGGCTTTCGTATTGGTACTGCTGGAGATAATAGGGGTTTCAGCCCCTATTATCTCCAGCAGTACCAATACGAAAGCCCCAAAAGTGGCCGCGGAGGGCAGGGGAATGTATGGAAGCACAAGGCAGGTTTCTAGTCCTCATGACGACAAAACCTTGGAGGCACGTGAATTGTTCCTTCTCGTATTCTAAGCAGAAAAGAAGAAGAGGCTGTTTGCCAGGGTAAAAAAAATCCTTCTCCCCGCTCCCAAAACAGAGGCCGACCAGGTGCAGGCAGGAATGTCTTTCATTTCCTGTGCGTCTGAAGCATTCAGGTAGCAATGTTCCCTGCGGGGCATCAGTAGCAGAAGAGAGGAGGGAATTGAGCTGAGCTACTGCTGCAGCTCTATTTTCCTCATTGCCTCCTGGATGTATCCTAATGGTTGTGAAGTCCCAAACACAAACAAACAATCCTTGAATTTTAGCCACAAACAAAATGGGGTCACTGGTAACCAGCGGTAGAAGTCAGATGAAAACAGACACCTCAGTAGAGCACTGTGGGGGTGGGGGGTTAGGCAGAAGCAGTCTGTGTGAGGATGGGGGCTCCCCAAGGAAACCATAAGGACTGTGCAGGGGGGAAGGCACCCCAGATTTTTGGGGAGTCATAGAATAGTAGAGTTGGAAGGGGCCTGTAAGGCCATCGAGTCCAACCCCCTGCTCAATGCAGGAATCCACCCTCAAGCATCCCTGACAGATGGCTGTCCAGCTTGAATGCCTCTAGTGTGGGAGAGCCTACCACCTCCCTAGGTCATTGGTTCCATTGTCGTACTGCTCTAACTGTCAGGACACTTTTCCTGATGTCCAACTGGAATCTGACTTCCTGTAACTTGAGCTTCTTATTCTGCATCCTGCCCTCTGGGATGATCGAGAAGAGATCCAGGCCCTCCTCTGTGTGACAACCTTTCAAGTGTTTGAAGAGTGCTATCTCTTCTCCAGGTGAAACATGCCCAGTTCTTTCAGTCTCTCCTCACAGGGCTTTGTTTCTAGACCCCAGAACCCTCCTCTGAACCCCCTCCAGCTTGTCTGCATCCTTCTTGAAGTTTGGTGCCCAGAACTAGACGCAATACTCAAGATGAGGCCTAACCAGTGCCGAACAGAGGGGAACCATTCTGAGCATCTTCATAGGACGGGGCGGAGAACTCCAGGCGGCCACATGCGGCCTCCCCCTGGTCCCACCTGCCTTCCCCTGACCAATGATTGTCTTTATCCTAGTCACCTTTCGATGGCCATTTTGCACATTCAGAACAGGGAAAATGCAGGGCTACCAAGGTCCCGGGGCTGCTGTCTTGTTTCTGGAGACAACACTGCAGCCTGCCTGAAATGGTTCATGGTACTGTTGTGGAATTCTGTACATGGTCAAGAGCCTGGACACGACTCAGGTAGCGCTCACTCACCAATCACTTTATTTCAGCCACATCACAGAGGACACACTACGTTGCAACGGAGCTCTCTAGTGCGACGAAAAGAGAACTGCCCACGGCTTTGAGGTCTAACACTTAATAATATAATAATATAGGTTCCTACAGTTCCCATACATAATTAGAGCATGCCTTATTGAAGAGGTCAGTTGTCCGATCACAAAGCTTACAATATGTTAAGCATGACATAATGACATAATCTGTTGCCTGGTTACATGTGATGGAGCTGATCTGTATGTTCTATATCTCCCTTTGGCCCCATTTTCCACATGTCTCAGTCTTGAGAAGTGGCTGACCACACGTTTCCTGTTGCAGCCTACACTCCCTTTTCCCTCCTTTAATATCCCAGGGTAAAAAGCAAGCTTCCCAGCAAAGCAAAGCCCCCTTTAATAAGCAAATTCTTTTATTGATAAAGGTGAATTTCCACCACAGTACAAAATGGCGGACGGCCTGGCTTTCCAAAGCTCGCCCACAGCTCTGTGAGATGTGGGCTTGCCGGAAGCTTGTAGAACCTTTGCTTGCCTATGACCCACAGTTCAACTCTCGGCCGGTGGCTTTCAATACCCCCTCGGGAAAATATTTTCCTCCAGTGTGGCCGGCCGGCCATCATGGCTACCAGTAGCCTCCCGCCTGATTTCCTGTCCTTCAGACCTCGGCCTCGAGGGCTCCATCTTTGGAAGGGCAGGGATTCCACCCCGGAGGATCCTGGCATACATAAAGTTGACGCGACATCGGAAGGCGGTTTGAATGGAGACGGATAACCCTCTTGGTTCTGAGAAGGCTCAGTGGAATCGGAATGGATTTACCAAGCCTCAAAACAGAGCAGGCTGGCTACATCTCCTTGAGGAGGTGAATTCCACAGTTCTACCGGGAAAACTTTCCCCACTGTGGATGCTTCTCTCAGATGGTGGCAGCGCCGGGTCCAGGTTTTTGGGGGCCCAAGGGGGACACCCCCTCACCGTTGTCACCGGCTGCTGTCGCATCTCCTGCTCCTCCTTCTCACCGGCACCATTGTCTGGGCCAGAGTGACGGGCCGCCAGACCAGAGCCTTGTTGCAGTGGGGGAGAGGGGCAAGTCTAAAACCTGCACTTGCTGCGTGCACGTTTCAATTTCCTTTCCAAGTGTTTGTTTGCCCTTTCTCCTGGCTGCTTCCTGGAGTGTGCTTGCGATGTTTGGCAACTCTTTGGTGCAAGTTTTGACACGTTGGCTGCAAAGTTTTCTCGGAAGGCCGGCGTGGGCGTCCGCCACCCAGGTCGGCATTTTTAAAAAGAGGGCACCACTCCCTGGGCCATGTCTGGGGGATGCTTCCAGTTACGGACTGGAGGAGGGCTAACAAATTGAAACGTCAGCACATAAGAAGATCGAGGGCCCATCTAGTCCAGGGTTCTGTTCACACAGTGGCTGACCAGCTGCATGAGAGCAACAGTACCCTCCCATCCATGTTCCCCAGCAACGGGTGTATACAGACTTACTGCCTCCACTACTGGAGGTAGCACCTACCCATCAGGACAAGTAGCCATGGATAGCCTTCAGGAATTTGTCTGAACCCCTTTTAAAGCCATCCAAACTGGTGGCTGTTACTACATCTTAAACCAGGCAAGTCATAGCTGAAGATGGGGGCTTGTTCATAAAATCAGTAGAGGAGCAGTTTTACCTCTACTGAATGGCCTTGAACCTTTCACTGCCCTCAAATTTCCAAAAATCACTGGGGGGAAAACGGGGAAAAAAACACATACCTTTCCCTCCTGGTTTTCCCTGTCATTTTCCCTGTGTCTTCCCCCCCCCCCCCGCCCCCACAGTCCTTCACATATCCAATTGAGGACAGGGCTTCTGTACCTTTAACAGTTGCATCGAAAAGGGAATTTCAGCAGGTGTCATTTGTATTCATGCAGCATCTGGTGAAATCCCCTCTCCCCTCTTCATCATGACAGTTAAAGCTGCAGGAGCCCTGCCCTCTTGACCAGATACAAAAGAGGGCAGGGCTCCTGCAGCTTTAACTGTTGTGATGAAGAGGGCATTTCACCAGGTGCTGCATGAATACAAATGACACCTGCTAAAATCCCCTTTTCTGCACAACTGTTAAAGATACAGGAGCCCTGTCCTCCTTTCCATAGGGTCACCCTAAATTGTACCCATCCCAAAGTAAAGCCTGAAGGGATAAAGTCTGAGGTTGCCCCTTGAATCCTATGTGACCTCCAATTGACAGTGCTTCCTTGTTCCAGATTGGGAATCGGATATGGATTTATTATTAGTGATTGTTAGTATTTATTCAATTTAATATTTTAGCCTCAGCCTGCCTTCTTTGTCCCCAGCAATGGGGATTCAAAGGTCTACTGCTTCTCAATACAGGCTCTCCGTTTAGTCCTCCTGGATGAGAGGCAACTCCTACTATGTGGACTGGTCTGATGCACTGGGGGGGGGGGGGTTGTCACCGCCACATCTTGTGGTCATGGATTCCATGAGGTTGCTGTTTTCATTCTGGTTAATACAGGAAACAACATTAATAACATTTAATGCTGCTAAAGCTCCTAATCTTTTCTAAGCGCGGGGCAGATACTGAAAGGGAAGGCCTATTCCCTGCCTGCAGGCTTGAAATCTCATAGGCACGACACAAAAGGAAAAAGCGATGTGGAGGGCAGAGGAAAGCAAGGATTGGAGACATGTGGAGAGAGGAGGGAAGCAAACTCCCTATAGCTGCTCCTTCCCTGTCCAATGGATGGGGCCAGGCTGCTTTCCCCCTTGCGGTGAGATTTGAGGGGGTGGCAGTGCAGGGGGAGCATTATTATTATTATTATTATTATTTGCATTTCTATACCGCCCCATATCCAAAGTTCTCTGGGCAGTTTACAAAAGACTAAAACATTAAAAACGATACACAAATTTCAAAACCATAAAAACATACAACAGATAATACATACAAAGACAACATGCATCTAAAAACAACTTTGAGCTGTCAGCCAAACCTAAACAAACAGAACTAGGATTGATCAAAACTCTTTACATGCTGCTAAGCGTCTGGGAAAAGAGAAAAGTCCTGACCTGGAGCCAAAAAGATAGCAATATTGGCGCCAGCGAGGCTTGTTGGAGATAATTCCATAATTGGGGGGCCACCACTGAGAAGGCCTTCTCCCTTGTTGCTGTCCTCCGAACTTCCTTCAGAGTAGGCACCTAGAGGAGGACCTTAGATGTTGAGCGTAGTGTATGGGTAGGTTCATGTCGAGAGAGGTGTTCTATCAGGTATTGTGGACCCAAGCCATGTAAGGCTTTATAGGTTAGAACCAGTGCCTTGAATTGGTCTTGAGAAGTTAAAATAACGGCATTAATAGCTCTGTACATGGATCGAGGAACATGAGCGATGGGAATACAGAACCAAACAGAGAGGCGGCGTCGGCATGTGTGTGTGGAAAGCTGTGAAATTATGTCATCTGGGCTGCTGTCCCAACCCTGGACAGCCTGTGCAAAGCATTCCAAGCAAATTCCTGTCCAGCTTTTTCCTTGCAATCTCCCAATGCCCCTCTGCCCCCTGGAAGGTGATTCCACAGTGGCCTGCCTCCATGAGCCACCTCCACCTCCCTTGGCGTGCCTGCTTTCTGCTTGTGGTGTTGATGTGCATGACCAGGCCTCCGGAATGGGGCGCGCGTGCCACTTGTGGGGATTTTTGCCCTGGTGCGACAGGCGATAGCGCTGGTTAAGCTCTGGGCCCTGACAAGCCGGCCTCTGACTCATCCTTAGCTTGACTTGAGTGTTCTTTGGCGGCTGCGCGTGACCGTAAAACTCCAGTCTCTAATGCCGTCCCCACCACCCCTGGCTCGTGACTTCCTCTCGTCCAGGACGGAGGGGTTATTTTTGAGGCAAGGACGGGGAAGTCCAGAGCAAATGAGTCACCTTGGTGAAGTACACAAGGCAGCCCATCGGTCGCTGTGCAAAAAGGGAGCCATTGCCAAAAATGTTGCGATGGGAGGGGGTGTAAACTGAAACAGCTAAATCCAGGGGAATTGGCAAAATAAAATAAAACATGGATGAAACAACACCCTCCGTCAACACACACACACATACACAACCCCTACTTTGTTTTTGTAGATTTGCACACTTGTGTCATGTCAGGCACCATCTTAGAAGAGATGTGAGGGAGGGCTTCTTTTAAAGCGGTGTTAGAAGAGGCATTCTCTTTTGTTCATCAGGGAAGGAGGGAATGCTTCTTCTCAGCGGGAACTCGGCCGTGCTTTCAGATCAAATCGGGAGCCACTTAAACCAGTTACAAGCCAAACATAAAAATGGATTGTGTATTTGCGGGTGTGTGTGGGGGAGATGAAGCAGAGAGAGAATGGTTTGTCTTGGGCACCTGGTTCCAGATGTGTGGGGACTACAATGCCCATCATTCCTAGTCAGCACAGACATGTTTTAGCTGGGGATTTTGGAGTTGTAGTCCATAATTGGGATAGCAAAAACGGATGTTAGGGGTTTGGGGATAGATGATGATGGTGATGATTATGTTTATAAACTGCTCCATATCAAAAGATATTGGAGTGGTGTACACATATGCAGAACAACTGACACTAAATCCAGGAGAGTCAACAAAACAGTGGCTGGAATTTAGTCATTAGTCTGGAAATGGTTGCCTGAAAAGAAACGTTTTCAGCAAACACCGAAAACAAAGCCATATATGTGCCTTTCTGATCTCATCTGGGAGGGCGTTCCGCAGGGAGGGAATCAACACAGTAAAGACCCTGCTGGTGGTGATTTCCACATGGATCTCTGACCCATGTGGGACCACTGCGGATGGCTCTTCCAACGACCTCAGTGATGGGGCAGGATATTACAGGAGAAGAGTCCTGGTCCCAAGTTGTTTATTTTAAGATGGGATTAGAAGATGCATCCCTGCCTCTGTGAGAGAAGAGGGGGCGTCTTCTAATGCAGGGGTTGGCAGCTTTTGGACTACAACTTCCATACGCCCCAGCCAACATGGCCAATAGCTGAGTAGTATGGGAGTTGTAGTCCCAGAGATCTGGAGGTTGCCTCATTGCCTAGCTGCATCAGATGGAGGTAGGACGGAGTAGAGAGACTTCCTGAGTGCGGTGTTGGGGGTGGTGTGGGGCGCGTGTTTATGTTTAGCAAAATGTGGGGTTCCTAAATATTGCCCGTTCGGGGACAGTACCATCCTTTGCACTCAACAGAAAACCCAGCAACGCGCTTCGATGTACTAGTGAGTAAGTGCGGAGGATGGAAATGCTGCCGCTCTGCAGTTTTAACGTGGCTTGTATTTTCTTTAAAACAAGCAAACATCTTCATAATGAAAAGCTGCCCTCGGAGTTCTTCAGAGCTGAAGGGTGGAGGATGGGACTTGTGTACAATAAAACAAATGCAAACACCCTTTTGCTAGTGGCGTTCACCAGCATCAGGGTCAGTGCGAAAGAAATCCAGAGGAGGGGATGTTTGCATTTCTCCAAAAGCTTTGTGTTAAAGACAGGTTAAAGACGGGCAAAAAGGAGCAATTCTTTCCAGAAGGAATAATAATCCTGTGGGATAAAAGTGCAGTAATAAAAAAAAGTGCACGAGATGTGTCAAATGACACAGGCGAGCGCACTTTTGACAAGGGGGATTGAATGGAAAACATAACTGAGTGTGGGCTTAAAGTGCTGGATGTCGAACCGTTTTCAGTCCAAGGGGCGAAGGCCACATTGCAGCGGTGGGCAGAGCTAAAGGAAAAGGGGGCAGGGCCCCAAACAGCCACCTATTGTAGCTTTTAGTGTCGGTAGCTATGCCTTAATAGAGGCATTCTGTTTTTTTTAAAAAAAAATGGGAGTGGAGAGAACCGTGCGGAAGCTGGAAAATCACTGCACAAATTCATGAGCAGGGAAAGGCTACATTTTGCTCCAGGTCTTGAGCTTCTTTGCCACTGATTTAGTGACTGACCTGAAACCCTAAAGTCCACTGCTCCCATGCTTATTTATCTATTTATTTATTTATTGCATTTCTATAGTGCCCAATAGCCGAAGCTCTCTGGACGGTTCACAGGAATTAAAACCACAAAATGTACCTCTTGACTCTCTGATGACGAGGGCCTCCAATAGGGATATTCCCATCATGCTTTGCTTCTGGAGCATCTGACTGGCCTGCGTTATTAGCCCAGCTGCATCACCCTGTCTGGCTCAGTGCTGATTCTTCCTGCCTACGTGCGATTTCTAAAACAAAAAACTGGGGCATTTGTTATTTTGGAGGAGATGGTGTAGGGTTGTCAACAAAGGTAGCAGGGCGCAGTGGGTGGAGGCACAATGCAAGTCCCCTTTTTTCTCCTCATCTCGCCCACAGCAGCAGCCTTGTCCCAACAGAATCATGTTCTTGGGTCTTTGTTTGTTTGTTTGTTTGTTTGTTTCTAGGTTTCCCTTGGCTGGCTTCTCCTTGACTCTCTCCGTGATGACGGCGTGCCTCGGCCAAGGCATTGGAAAGGTGAGTCACCTTGCAACAATGGGCTTCCTCATGAGTTGGCTGGAGAAACCCAGAAGGGGCCTTGGTGATGTGTTTGCCCACAGAACTGGACACTGTGGCTGCGTCCAGGGTTTACTGTCCGAGAAAGAGATCTTGGAGTTGGGGGTGGAAGGAAAAGCCGAGCTGGTGTGTGTTGTTGCTGTGAAAAAGGCAAACGCCGCATAATTGGGAAAGGAATTGAAAATGAAACAGCTGAGATCCTGCTGCCTTTATACAAATCTATGGTGCTTCTGCACTTAAATAACAATATTGTAGAGTTGGGAAAAGTGCAGAAAAAGGCAACTGAAATGATCCAGGTTACAACAGCTGGGATTGTTCAGCTTGGAAAAAAGGAGGCTTTGAGGAGACATGATTGGGAGGGTGACCATACGGAAAGGAGGACAGGACTCCTGTATCTTTAACAGTTGTGTAGAAAAGGGAATTTCAGCAGGTGTCCTTTGTATGCAGGCAGCACCTGGTGAAATTCCTTCTTCATCACAACTGCTAAAGCTGCAGGAGCCCTGCCCTCTTGACCAGATACAAAACAGGGCTGGGCTCCTGCAGTTTTAACTGTTGTAATGAAGAGGGGATTTCACCAGGTGCTGCATGCCTACAAATGACACCTGCTGAAATCCCCTTTTCTATACAACTGTTAAAGATACAAGAGCCCTGTCCTTCTTTCCATAGAGTCACCCTATGATAGAGATGTACAAAATTATTCATGGTGTGGAGAATGTAGATAGGGAGACATTTTTCTCCCTCTCTCATCATACTAGAACCCAAGGGGGTCAATCCCATGAAGCTGATCGCTGGGAGATTCAGGACAGATCAAAGGAAGGACTTCTTCAGACAGTGCAGAGTTAAACTATGGAACTCGCTACCACAAGGTGTAGTGATGGTCATCAACTTGGATGGTTTCTAAAGTGGATGAGACAGATTTATGCAGGAGAAGGCTGTCAATGGCTACTTGTCCTGATGGCTCTATTCTACCTCCAGTGTCGGAGGCAGTAAGCCCATGTACATCCATTATTGGAGAACATGGGTGGGAAGGTGATGTCGTGCCCATGTGCTTCTTGTGTGCTTCCCTCAGGCAGCTGCTTGGCCGATGTGGAAGCAATGCTGTACTAGAAACATCTGATCCAGCATGGCTCTTCTTATGTCCATATGTTTGCTTCATCTCATGCCGAGGGCAGGACTTTCGAAACTGAGAAATTAATTAAAAGTTTGCAGGGGATCCCCAGAAGGAAAATAGCCACACCTTTACCAGGGTTTCTTCCACTGGAGCATTTCTATGTGTACCACTGGTGATCACATGAATTGAAAAATTCTCCTCTCGGCAATGCTATTCTGTTCAAGGAAACAGTGGCATCTAGTGGCAGAATTATAGTGCTGCGAAGGTTTTACACACCGGGGACATCCCATGATAATTTAAATACTGCATTATCTGTGATTTTTAAAAAAGCGTGATTACCGAGGGAAAGCGGCGGGGAACGTCCTGGAGGTTGATGGCATCATGTAAAAGACCTGCAAACTTCTGTGAGTGGCCAATCATAAGTGTGAAATGAATAGTTCATTAAAGAAGCTCCAAGAGAGGGTGCCTGCTCTATCTTTGATTCACTGTCCTAGGCTTACTGCATTTCAGTCATCAGGATCAGATAAAAACAGACTCATCCTTTTATTGGCTGTAACCGGCTTATTCAATTGTCCCCAGCACAAAGAGGCAGAAGGTTTACTTGCCTTCACTCATTCTGAAAGACCCAGATGGGGTGGTGGTGGGTTGGATTCCTGTGTGTGTATAGATTATTAAAACCTTTGCAACTTACGCACATAGGGCAGACAAGTAGGAGGCAGGGATTGAGAGCTGCAGAGTTTTGAAGGTGAGGACTAGAAACTTGAGGCTGATTCACCATGTGGCAAGAAGCCTCCCAAAACAACTCTTGATACTGGAGAGTCCCGCCATCCAATCCTGTTCACATCTCCAAGTCTGCAGACGCCTGGATGTGGGGCAGCGACCCCTTGGTCTCCGTTTCCTCCATCTGCAAAATGGGCATAAGAAACAGCTGTAGGAGGTTGGTTATGAAAATGGGGCGCTTGCTATTCCCACCCCACCTGGCAGTAAAGTAATATCTTATTTGCCTGCACATGTTTGCCATTGTAATCCTGTGGACTTTTGTGATATTAAAAATTTTTTTTCTTTTCATGTTTTGTTATAAGGCTTATTGTCACCTTTTGGCTTGTTTATTTTTCCTGCCCTTGTGGGAACCAGAGCAAGACAGCCAGGAAACATTAACAGTGGAAGCAAAATAAAATAAACAGGTCCAAGGCCACCACGCCCCATGCACTGGGGGAAACCGATGTAGTGACGGGAAAATAGCTGTCAGTTATTCTTGGGCACTGGCAAATGTAAGCGGCATTGATACCCTGGCTTGCACTTTTAGCCTGATCAGGGCTTTGTTGATCCTGCTCTCAAAGCAAGCTCGTCCTCAGCATCATTTTCCCCCTTTGCCTCATTCCCCCTGCCCGTGAAATGGGCACATTCTGAACCTATCTTAACCATTCAGCTGTGAAGATGACTGAGGTTAGGAACACAGCTCTGCACTTTTAAGTGTGTGCATAGGAAGGAGGGAAATGTTTCTGATTAGGAAATGTCTCATGGCGCTATGTAAAAATAGACATTGGCTCAATTCAGACAACACGTTTCTCAACGGTGGTTTTAGAACTCCACGGTGGAGTTTTTACACCGCTGCTGAGAAATGTGTTGTCTGGCGGAAAAACTCCACGCAACGGTGGAGGGTTTTTGGAAAACACTCCACACACAATATCCACACTGTGGAGAAGAGAGTTCCTGCACAACTGTTGTATTGCGTGTTGTGTGGCGGGCTCCGTGGAGTTTTCCATTGTGTTGAGTTGACTTTTCCCACTGGTTGCAGAGCCGCCAGGATTGTCTTTTTGAAGCGATGGCTGATTAAGATACCATTGGGAGGACCGGGGGAGGAGAGAGGGCAGAGAAACTGTCAATCAAAGGTCGCCATGGATTTTACTCAACTCCATGGTAGCCCACAGCCACACAGTGGTGGTGTTAGAACATGTTGTGTGGGGAGTACCTCCTAAAAACTCAACCTTTGAGGAGTTTTCACACTGTGTTCTGAACTGAGCCATTTTTGATCATACGTTTTGCTACAAATAAATCTGGCTATCTTGATGGAAAGTCATATTTCCCCCCCCCTTTTTTTTAAGGCAGGGAGAATCCAGAGGTTCTCCAGATGCGTTCCGACATTTTCTTTCCCATTTTACATCTAAGTATATGTTCATAAACACAGAATTCCTCTTTCTTATGTCCCATACTTCGTGCGAGCCAGAAGGTAATATATTTTGGCATCGATCACTGTATTCCCAACCAAGTCTTCATCCTTTAGATTAACTGTATCTTTACAAAATCCAAGGAATTTTGTTTCTGTTTTAAAGGGTGTGCTTTTTACCTTATCGTCCCAATTTTTCCTCGTATTTCCACCCCCCCTCCAAACAGGTTATGTATGAGGACGTTCTCTCCAAAACCTTCAAATATAATAAGTCCTGCATGATGGCATTGTACCTCGTAGAGCTTTATATATAATCAGTTAAACTAGAGAGTCCCTCTCTGGAAGCTTACACACAAGGAAAAAAGAATGGGGAGGGAAGAATTAAAATTCTTATTTCCAATCTCTTTTTGCAGTCATGGGGTTTAGGAACTTCTTTCTTTTTTAAAAAAAATGAATTTAAACAATGGAAACGGAAATGTCCGGGTCCCTCACCCTCTGCTTGTGCATAATTGCTAAATGCACAAAATGTATTGTTCATAGCTGATTCCTCAGAAACGTTTAGCACTGTGTCCACATTTCTTGGGCTGAGTACGTTTGGCTCCTTTGGAAGGGGGCAGAGGGGATTGGGAGGTGTTTTTTTTAAAAAAATTAATCCTTATTTTCGGTCAGCTGCCAGATGGTGTGAAAAGAAGCGTCCTCGCTCAGTTCTCCTAGAGGGTCAGATACACGTGTTAGTTCGGAACTGGCCCAAGACCAACGTAATTTTTGACCCCAGGGGCACCAAGCAGCTGGGTTTGATTTCCTAGGCGAATGATTTTGTAATTTTAGCTGGAGTCCTAGGCAGGGCAGAGGGCTGGGTGTTGCATCGCGCATAAAATACTGAACATTTCTGATTGCAATGCCATATGGGATTTGAAGGGGAAGATTGTTCCAACCAAAGGTCAAAAAAGCTTTTCCTCATTGCGGCAGGAATAATTATCACCAGGCTTCCACAAACCTGGGGTCCTTGGGATCTTTTGGACCACAACTTCCATGCTCCTGACTGTTGGCAATGCTGGATGAGAGTATTTTGGGAGTTGTAGTCCAAGTTCATCTTGAGAGCGCTAAACCCGCCTTCCTCCCGTCTGGTAGCCTTCAGATGTGTCAGACTGTAATGGCTGTGCTAGTTGAGGATAATGGGATTTGTAGTCCAACATGCACCTGGAAGGTGTAGGTAGACGATCTTGGGTGATGACAATGATTGCAAAATAGCTGGATGTAGTAGCAGCCAGCTTTCTATGTTCCTCTGTACCCACAGCGCTCTGGTGAGCTCACGGCAGAGTTAGCTCTTGAACCCGCAGCCTCCTGGGCCCTGGGCTGTAGGACTCCAGGGGCATCCCCTCCTTTCTCTATTTTCTAAACAGCACGGGAATGATTTCTGGAGGAGAGGCTGCATATTGTGTGGGTGCACATGTGTTTGCGATTGAGGAGTGTGCCTGCATGTCTCTGTATGTGTATGGACTAAATGCATTACTGTAGATGAAACAGTTTTCCCTGCTTCAGGAGGTGGGCCTTTTGCTTGAGAAGGCGGGGACACCCATTTTAGGGAGTGGGGTTTCCCTGGGCCGAGAGGTGCCCCAAATTTGCCTCCTCTCAATTTGACTGCCTCTCTGAGCATCAGTCTCTCTCTCTCTCACACACACACAGAGAGCAGGAGGGAACAGGGTCCCTTTTTTGCAGGACAGATAATTGGTGCCTCCGTTATCGTCCGAGTCGGTGCCATCTCACCTGCCGCCGACTCCCTGAAAAAGCCAAGGAACTGGACTGTGGAGCAGAACCACCTTCGTTTTTATTAAAAAATGCCCTTTTTTGGCTGAAAAATGTGCCCCTTTTGGACCTCTTCTCCTTGACCGGTTTCCGACGTCACCGCCCGGTGAGGGAGGAAACGGCTGTCTATATGGGCTCAGCAGCTGGGAAGCATCTCCTGACACTCAGGGCAACTGCAGCGGGAGCGCGGGGGGAGGGAGGGGGCATGTGGAAGGATTCTGAGAAGGAACGCACAGTCCAGCATGGGACAGGGACTCTTCGCTGCCTCTCCGAAAAGGCAAGACTTTTTATTTAGGTGTGGTTTTGTTCGGAAGAGTGGAGAAACAAGGGCCTGACCAAACGTAGCTGCTGCAGCTGAGGAAAAGGGGCTGAGCAGGCTCCTATTTCTCCTCTATCCACACGCCTGGTTGTGTTTCCACGCCGACTTTGTGTTTCTTTGTACCAGACACCTGCCACGAGTGGAGCCTGAAGGCGACAGCAGACTCTCATGTCCTATTGTTGCTCCCCAGCAGATGGTACTTCGTGCGGAGTGCCACTAAGCGTGGAGGTTCCGTTCCCAACTTTTAGGGCTGATAAGAACATAAGAAGAGCTATGCTGAATCAGACTGAGGGTCCATTTAGCCCAGCACTCTGTTCATATGGTGGCCGACCAGCTGTTGATCAGGGACACACAAGCAGGACAGGAGTGCAACAGCACCCTCCTGCCCATGTTCCCCAGCAACTGGTGATGATAGGCTTACTTCCTCTGATACTAGAGGTAGCACAGAGCCATCAGTAGCCATGGATAGCCTTCTCCTCCTCCAGGAACTTATCCAGCCCCCTTTTAAAACTGTCCAAATTGGTGGCCATCACCAATTCAAGTGGTAGCAAATTCCATAATTGAACTATGAGCTGTATGAAGAAGTACTTTTTATCTGTCCTGGATCTCCCACCATCCAACTTCATGGGACGACCCCATTGGTTTCTAGTATGATGGGAGAGGGAGAAAAATGTCTCCCTCGCCACATTCTCCACACCAGGCATCATTTTGTACACCTCTATCATGTCTCCCCTTGGCCTCTAAAGATGATCTCGGACACTCAGACCCTGCTAAAAGATCTTGACTCTGTAATAGTGTCTCAATTCCCACTTAAAGCCATCTAGGTCCGTGGCCATCACCACATCTTGTGGCTGTGAGTTCCATAGGTTAACCTGGGTTTTTGTCCGTCCTGAATCCACTGTCCATCAGGTCCATTGGGTGACCACGAGATCCAGTGTTAAAAGAAAGTTTGGGACAATGTTCTAAAGGTTTGGACGCGATGGCTTTATAGGTCCCTTCCGACTCAACTAGTCTATGAATGGTGCCAGGCTAAAGAGGTGCCAGAGTTGAAAATGGGGGGGGGGCATGGGGTGGCAGGTGGGCCATTGATCTCAGGTGGGGAAGGAATGCCAGAGGTGATGGCTGCGGGTCTCGTGTTGAGTGCTCTCTGTTCTCTCGCAGGTCCCCCAAAGGATACCTCGGCAGGCCTCCGAAGATGACGGTGCCGGGGGTCGTGTGCCGGGGGTCTGGGGCATCTGGACTTCATGGTCGGATTGCTCTCAGCCCTGTGGCCTCGGAGTCTTGGAGCGGAGCCGCAAGTGCCAGTCTCCGTATCAACGGGTTCCCTGGGCTGGGAGGACAGAGTTGGCCCCGCAACCTATATATCCGCAAGAAGAGGAGAGGGCCACCAGCCCGTATGCGGTCCGCCCGCTCCACCCCCTCCATCCCGAGAGGAACACTAGGCCGGCCGTGTCCTTCCATGGCAGCCACTCTGTGCTCCCCCTGCACAGCCAGCCCGGGCCACCTCACGTCCCTCACAGCCCGCAGAACCGCTACACCCGTCACGAGGCCTTCCCTCCTGAAGAGTCACCCCTGGCTCAGTCCTGGGATGCTGACGTTGCCCCCCAGCCCAACCGCCGGAGGGTCTCTTTCCCCTCCCGTGAGGCTGCCCAACCGTCAAGGCCTCAGGGAAGCCAGCTGGGTCTGGAGGAATACCCCAGCCACGTTTCATCTCCAAGACCACCACACGGCGCCAATGTTGCGCCTGCCAGACGTGGCAGGCCAGGCCGGCCTCCCGCCCGTGACTCCATCCCGTTGTTCAAGCCCCTGAGACGAGACAACCATGAGGCGGGCCTCAGCCCCGATCGGCCCCGTCACGGCAGCCAAGCGGACAGCAGCCGATATGCCTGGGCTGCAGCCCCGACGCCTGAGGCCCAGGCAGCCCGGAGGTGAGAGTTCAGGTGGGATTAGGACGTCAGAAAGGGGATTCAGGTAGACAAAATGGCCCTATATGAATAATAACATTTCCAGTCCGCGTCACGGTGCCATTTGCCCGTTTTATTTATTTATTTATTGCATTTCTATACTGCTCAATTGCCGAAGCTCTCTGGGCGGTTTACAAAAATTAAAACCATGAAAACCATTTAAAATATAAAACAAACAACAGTGTAAAGACATAATATCAAATGCAGTATAAAGCACAACCAGGGTAAAACCGAGCAGCCATGCAGAAATCTATACAGTTTTAAAATACAGATTTAAAACAGCAAAGTTAAAAATTAAGCTAATATGCTGTTAAAATACTGAGAAAATAAGAAGGTCTTCACCTGGTGTCTAAAGGAGCATAATGTAGGTGCCAGGTGAGCCTCTCTAGGGAACTCATTCCACAGCCAGAGTGCCACAGCAGAGAAGGCCCTCCTCCTGGTAGCCACCTGCCTCACTTCCTTTGGCAGGGGCTCACAGAGAAAGACCCCTGAAGATTATCTTAGGGTCTGGGCAGGCACGTTTGTTCTGTTTCTGCATTGATCTGTGTTTTTAAAAAAGGAAAAATTGCACGAATAGTTATGTATCATTTAGTATATTTAATGCATTTTCTGTCAAAATGCAGATTTCTAAACGCAGTGTCTGAAAATACACATTTCTTGCCTGTATTGGCGCTCAAAATTAGCATTTTAAAATGTGTTTTGATATGTATTCTTGAGCCCAGAAGTGAGTGCAAAGATTCGGGAATGGCAAAAAAAACCTAATACTGATGTCAGATCACAATCCTCATCACCCCTGGGAATGATGGGGATTGTAGTCTAAAACATCTGAAGGGCACCAGGTTGGGGAAGATCACCTTATCTAGTCAAAGCAAGCCTGTGAACTAAGTCAGTCTTGTTATCCCCATACATGGGGGAATGGAGGCTGGGCGTGAGTGGCTTGCCCAAGGCAACCAAGTGAGTTTATGGCAGAATCTCTCTTTGACTCCGTAGCCAAAAATATTTTGCAGGTAACTGTTGTTAAGCTATGGGGTGGTATAGAAATGAAATAAAACGGTGGTGGGGGGGGGAGAGATTTCCCAGCAGCCTTCGCCCGTTCAGCGGTGTTGATATGATTGCCCTGGCAGGTAATTGGCCACCATACATGACATATGTTTAAACATGATGTGTTGGAGTACAGTTCCCATCATCCCATTCTTAAAGATGGTAAGAAGTAGGGCTGTGCACAACTCCCCCGATTCGGATCCAGATCTAGACCGGGGGGGCTGTGCACAGCCCTAAACGCGGCGCTACTGCGAACTATGCCGCGATCCCGTGTTTTTCCAGGCTGAGGCAGCGATGGAGGTGAGTGGGGAAGTGGGAGGGAGGGAGGCAGCTGTGTCTGGATCCCGGGACTGGTTTGGACCGATCTGGACCTCCTCGATCCAATCGGGATCCGGAGGTCCAGATCAGCCCGATCCGCTCCAGATTCGGGATCTGGATCCGGTCACACTACTAGTAAGAACTCTGTTTTAGAAATCTCTAACCACTTTTAAGAAAAGACAGTTCCCGTGAGAATATGGAATAATCAACAAGACGTTTTGAGCTGGCTCTTGAACCCTCTTTCACAAGTCCACATTCTCCTAATGGGCTGCCCCTTGCGTGCCCATTTTGGTGGTCCCCGAAAGGGAGGGGCATTTTCTAAAGGGGCATGGCCTTTTTTCCAGTGAAAGAGAATTTTAAGTTTTTGGGTGGGGGGATGGAGGGGATCGCTGCATGCTAAAATTGGAGCACCCCCTTCCTTGTACCCCCCCCACTGAAACTTGCCTTGCAAAACCTTGTGCCTTCCAGGTCTTGGGTTCGAGAATCTATCAAGCCCGGCAAGTACGGCTATGGGAAAGTGCCGTTTGCTTTGCCCCTCCACAAAGACGTGGCCCGAGGGTCACCGCCTCGCTTTAAGCGGCACCACGGCGACCGCACCAACGAGCCGCCCCCTCCTCCCCCACCGCCTCCTCCTCAACAAAAGAAGCAGAAGCACAAAGCGATAAACTCTCCCTCCCACGAGGAAGCCACTGGCCCGGAGAAGGAGCTGCTGACCTCCGGGGTTGATCCCGGGACCCCTCGCCACCCGAGCCCGGTTCTGCTAGCCGACGGTGCTGCTCCGCACCCCCTGCAGGTTGGCAATGGGGCTGAGAACCATTCAAGACACGGCCCCCAAGAGGCCAATAGGCACACTGCAAATGGAGGTGGCGTAGGGGACACATCTCGCCCCATGGAATCTGGTTCAGCCGCAGAGCTGACGAGCGGGTCCTCCAGGGAACCCGAGCATCATGGTAACCCTGCGGCCACCTCTCCGGCGTCTCACGGCAGTGCTCATGAGACAAGTCGTCCCACGGCACCTGCGGAAACCCAGCCACGGTGGCATACTCCCAGCGCCCGTGGAGTGTCTGAAGAGGACCCCCGCTCTGAGAAGTCAACGGGCAGCTCCATCCTGGCCGGGAAAGGGGGAGCTGAAGATGGGAGTTCCTCCACAACTGTGGGTCTTCCTCCATCTAAGATGCCCTCCTCAGGCGGCAGCCCGTCCTCCCAGGCAGAACTCCGCCTCACTCATCAGGTGCTGAGGAACCACACTGCTGCTCCTAAACGGAACGGCCTGGGGACAGGAAAGAGCCACCGGGCCATGCCGGAGCCATCTCACCGCCTGGAGAGCAGTGGGGTGGCCCCGCTGGACAGAGCAGGGCACCTTAACCGCCCTCCCCCACATGGGCCACCCCGATCCCGAAACCAAAGACAGAATGAGCACCGGACTGGCAGCCACGGCGGCCGGACATCCCACAGCCTCTTTGTGGAACAGCCCACAGCACCTCGCCCAGCGGAGCCGGACATTTGGCTGCTGCATCAGGGCAACCCCATTCAGTTCCACACTAGGGGGCAAGGCCCACAGAGCAGGGTGCGCCTGGGGGGCGAAATGCCACAGTGGAACCTCTACTACCCCGGCACGGAGACCTTCCACTGTGAGGGAGAAAGCAGGCAGTTCAAAGCCTGCCGGCACGAGGTAAGAATAATGGGGCTGGTTGTGCCGAACTGGTAAAACTCCCGTCGAGTGTGGGTGTGATTTAAGAAACCCTTTTTTGTGGGGGTCAGAATTTGTTCTCAGAAAAGGAGAAGACCTCAGTCCTGATCTCCTTTTGCTGTCCCTTCCCCTTACTTGTCTTTTATGAAAGGAGAATTAAAAACATGGAGGAAAAACAGAGGGTCTGTACTGATGAATTCCTAGGGACTAGAACCATGGGGCATTTGCCTGGCATGTTCCGAGCTTTACTGATTGGCCCATTAGGGCCAAATGGTCCACTGCCTTATACGGGGACTGGGAAAGCTCTGTAGAAGTGGATGTGGATAGGCAGACTTGGGAATTAAATAGACAACGGTTCTGTCCGCCTTCACATCTGTTTACACTATTCCCAGCTTGAAGATAGTAAGAAAGGCTTCATGATTAGAACGGGGGGAGGAGGAAACCTGGATTCTGTTTGGAGCTTCTGGAGATACTTTTGGGCAGAGGCCGAAAATGGATTTTAAGACATCTGAAAATGGTTTGAGAGAGGTATCGCTCCTCACGCTTTTCCACATTGTTTTTCTTTTTCTCCCAGCGCGGTCAAACAGATCCAGCAGGTTTTGGAAGCGATATAAAAGCCTGCCAAACTTGTTTAGCCAGAGCAGCGACCTTTCTTTGAAATCTCCTTTAGTTTGCTGGTGGGGGGGAACTCCCTCTCTCCAGCCTCATATGATCTCTGGAGGCTTCGGCGTCTTTGTGTATAAAGAATATATTGTTCCCGGCCCTTTGAAGTGGACGTGAAGCATGCCCTTGATTGAACTTCCTGCTTGTTGCAGTGATGAATTTCCCAAACACCCTTTATCGTCAGCACAAAGGGGACATTTCCACATTTTTGAAATGGATATCGAAAAGTTCAGCTAAGAAATAACATTTGAATGATAGCAGTTTGCCCGGGACTGTGTTCCTGTGATATATTTACCCTCATCTTCCTCAACCTGGTGGTCTCCAGATATGTTGATCCACAACTCCGATCACTAACGTGCTAGCTAAGCATGATGGACACTGTAGTCCAGTGTGCGGGGGTTGGGGCAACCTGATCAACACGATGAATTTAAATGCTTTTGGAAGCGGTTTCATTGTTTTGGTCTCTCTTTCCTCCCAATCCCAATGGAATCAGTGGTGATGCTGCAGGCTGGAGCTGGGTTCGAAGATTTCTGGTTACCTGGAATCAGTCCCTTCCTCTCTCTCTCCACACCAGGTTGGTGTGGCAATAAAAGTGGGGAGCACCCTCTGTGCTACAGCTTAGGCCTCGTGATTTTGTGTGAGAGTTTTGACTCAGGGATTCTCTCTGACATGAACGCTCACCCCGAATCCCATCTCGGACTCCACTACCGTCAAACAGGTTTAGAACTGGTTGGCGAGGGCGGTGCAGATGGGACGGTCTAAGCCAAGCCTTGTGAGCCAGTGACCCCAACACAGTTATGTATTGTGGCCTGCTGGGACAGGGGTGTTGAACTTCAAGCCCCCAGGTCAAATCCGGCTCATTATGTTTTCCCCAGCCAGGGGATTCCCAGCTTTTGCACAATCCTTCCTCTCATTCTAAAAGGCTGAAGTGCCTCTAATGAGCATTAGTTAGAATCATAGCATCATAGAACAGCAGAGCTGGAAGGGGCCTCTAAGGCCATCGAGTCCAACCCCCTGCTTAATGCAGGAATCCACCTTCAGGCATCCCTGACAGGTGGCTGTACAGCTGTATCCTGAAGACCTCTAGGGTGGGAGAACCCACGACCTCCCTGAGTCATGGGTTCTATTGTCGTACTGCTGTAACAGTCAGAATGTTTTTCCTGATGTCCAGCCGGAATCTGGCTTCCTGTAACTTGACCCCATGATTCCGTGTGCTGCACTCTGGGATGAACAAGAAGAGATCCTGGCCCTCCTCTGTGTGACAAGCTTTCAGGGATTTGAAGAGTGCTCTCATGTCTCCCCTCCATCCTCTCTTCTCCAGGCTAAACCTGCCCAGTTCTTTCAGTCTCTCTTCATTGGGCTTTGTTTCCAGACCCCTAATCATCCTCGTTGCCCTCCTCTGAACACGCTCCAGTTTGTCTGCATCCTCCTTGAAGTGTGGTGCCCAGAACTGGATGCAATACTCAAGATGAGGCCTAACCAGTGCCCAATAGAGGGGAGCCAGTTGCATTCAAGAAGTGCTTTAAACTAAAATAGGCTGATAGTTTGAGTCTTTGGGTCTTTGTTTGGGATGCCGTCCCCTGTGGACTTGTTCAAAATGGAAACCGGGCCTCGGACGGAAAGGTTTTTGACCCCTGCTTTACGGAGCCAGGATAAAAAGATCACCTTCTGAGATGTAATGATGATTTGGGTGTTCTTTTCCCCACTGCCTGGGCTTTTTCCCCCCCCCCCTCCCGCAGCCATGCCCATCCGATCGCCCCGATCCTCGTGCTGTCCAGTGTGCTGCCTACAACAACCAGGAGTTCATGGGTCGCCTGTACCAGTGGGAGCCATTCACAGACGGTAAGAGTTCAGGCAGCGCCTCTGGGTTTGCAGTTGATAAATGTATGCCTCCTACCTGCAAGCTCTGATCTTTGAAGAGCCGCAACAGAGAGAGGTGATCCCCCAGGGGAAGGTTTCCTCATGGTGGCAACCAGTCATACGTGTTGACCCTCCGTGACACATACCCTTTGGCCGTTTGGTGCTTGACTTCTTGGGCTTTACAAGGCTGCTTTTATGGAGTGTGTGTGTGTGGGGGGGGGGGAGAATGGGCTTCTGTCATCTGTATAAAATGGGGCAGGTCCTCATGGTCTCTCCCATTTTGCATAGTTCATTCTGATTTTGCTCATCAGGTATGGACCCAGCCAGGCATGGCCCTGGATCGTGTTTCCAGATTGACCGAGGAGTCGGCTCTCTGGAATGGCAAAGCCCAGATCCGCACGCCGAGGAGCAGGATGGAGAGGTGGAGGTCAGACGCCACCTGTGGAGGGGAGAACACCATGGAGGAAGCTCATTGCAGGGGAAGGGCCTCCTTTGAGACAGCGGCAGACAGGATTTTGGACAAGCTGAAAATGCAGGCCGCTGGATTCAGGGCCCTGAAAAAACCATTTCCTCGTTTAGACTTTGAGCAAGCACCTAGTCCTCAAGGACAAGTGGACAACTGAGGGGTAAAACAACGAGCCATGTAGTGAGGGAGCAGGAGTTCGAATGCAGTCCTGCACCACCACCACCCCTGGCTGGGTTGTAGGGGAATGTGGAGAAGTTACGGTATACCCCCTGGTCCTAATATGGCTCTCCCCCAGCGAAATTGGCCACATCCACCCCTCCTTAGCTCCAGCAATGCTGCAATATCAGATCCTCCCCAACCGCGCCTGGTCACGCCCTTCCAAGGGCCATTTGCGACCTTGAGGACTAGCCGATTGCTCTGAGTCTAAACAAAGAGACTTTTTTTCAGGAGCCCGGATTCCATGGCCTGCACTTGCATGGTGTCTGCAAGCCCGTACACGCCCCCCACCTGCTGCCGATCAGTTTTGCCGTGCGTTTCGAGGGAAGCCCTTCCTCTACGATTCGTTTCCTCATCCTCTCCATTCCTGCCCTGCCGTGTGCAGATCTTGGCTCTGCCGGTTTGACAGAGAGCCAGCTCCTCGGGCGATGTAGAAATATAATCTCCGAAACTGCTGCTGCGGGCCTATGATTACACACACACACACATCACATTCCAAAGCAGCAGCTGAGCTCTCTAGTAATCTCAGGGGCCGCGTAACAAGAGAGGGGCAGTGCTACCCCCTGTCTGTGTTTTAATGAAGAGTTTATAACAGCGGGTGGTTAGGGTGCACTCGTCACCAGCACTAACATAAGCAGCTTTGGAGAGGTCAGGGAGCCGAGATCCAGGTGATGCCAAGTGGGTGCTGGCACATGGGTTGGGTGTGCGGCTCAGGCATGGTGAGGAGCCAGGTCCAGCAGGCCAACTTTGAACCATCTTAAGAACGTAAGAATATAAGAAGACCCACGCTGGATCAGACCGAGGGTCCATCTAGTCCAGCACTCTGTTCACGCAGCGGCCAAACAGCTGTCAGTCAGGGACCAACCAAGCAGGACATGGTGCAACAGTACCCTCCCACCCATATTCCCCAGCAACTGGTTCACACAGGCTTACTGCCCTGGATACTGGAGGTTGCACCTAGCCATCAGGACTAGTAGCCCTGGAGAGCCTTCTCCTCCAGGAATTCATCCAACCCCCTTTTAAAGCCATCCAAATTGGGGGCTATCACTACGTCTTAAGAGATGTTCTCCTGACATTGAGGCCTCAGTTGTCCCTCCTAACCAGCCTCGAAGTGAGTTGCCCAAGTTGTCCCATGTAGCTACAGTCTGTGGAGCTCCTTGCCACTGGGGGTTGCAAAGACGACCGTCTCTAGAACAGGCAAAGATGTGGAGAAGGAGTCAATCTCTCTTGTCTCTCTCGGCTACTGGAAGCCAAAATGGGGACCTTTTCTGTCCAAGACGGCCCTGTGAAATGGATGTTTGTGAGTGGCTGCCTGGCCGTTCCAGGAGGAGGAACAAAGCTAGATGGATCAGTGCTTGTATCCCATCTTCCCGGTTTCCCGGGCTGGAAAACAGTTGAAGCCTTCTGAGGCATTTGGGAGTTGCCCTCCTCTGCAGTGGGCAGTCGGGGGGGGGGGGAGTAAGAATGAATTCGGGGGAAGGGCTTGATCCGAACCACTGCACCCTCCTTGATTTGGCAGGGCTCCTGTGACTTTGGCAGGCGCGTGGCGGTAATCCAACCGGCGTTGCTTTCCTTCCATCTCTGCATGCTCATGGTGGAGAAAGCTACACCGGTTGGATGCCTGCCTGTCGGGGCACTCAGAAAGCTGCAGGTGATAATGGGGCCGGGGGGGGGGGGGGGGAGGCTTGAAATGCCATTTGTCTTTCTCCCTTTTTTATTTCTTCACCCTTTGTTCATTTGGGGCCAGCTGCAAATGCTCTTTATCCTGGGAGGTTTAAGGCCTCTCTGGCTCGGAGAGGGGTGGGGAACTCTCCCCCCCCAGCCCAAACTCCCTCTCGACCGCCCCCCCCCCCCTCCGGTGAGTTGCGGAGAGGGATGGTGTTGGTGCCCCCTACTGGTGGGCTGTAGGAAAGGCGGCAGCCGTTGAGACACACCCACACCCACACCTCTGCCGCAAAGAAACACACAACCGGTCAGCCAGAGGTTTTTGTCTCTGATGCTCGGTTGGCAGGCTTGAAGCGCCAAAATGAGCATGCCGCTGGGTTCATCATGTCCCCCTTTTGGAATGGTAGCGCCAGAAAGGAGCTGGGGAAAACTGTTGACGTGCTGAGAGGCGCCCTCTCCAACAACCTCACACGATGAGAGAGCAGACGGATCCGAGCCCCGGTTGTCATAGGAGCCTGATTTATCTAAGCCCAGGCGGGAGACCAACCTTGAGGCATCTGAGAGGATAACAAACGAGAGTGGCTCTAGAGCACATATGGAGCACCTTCCCCTCTCCCCTGAAGGACCATGGCTTGCCCCACCCTGAAGCAGGTTGAAAGTCCAGCGTGAGGCCTAGTGAATCCCTCCTTGGTTCGTGGGTTCATTCCTGTGTCTACGGCTTAATTAAAGCCCTGTACACTTCCAGTCCAGTTTGGGGCTTTTAGTCAGGTGTTACAAGAGCGGTGGGTTTGTATTGGAAGCCCCTCTCCTAATTGGAAAGGGGACCGGAGGCATTAAATTCAGCCTGGCTTCCCACACGCCTCCGTACCAAAACCTGTTTTGCATGTGGGCATGTGAAGCAAAACCCAACGGCGGGACATGCTTGGGCACTTGCGGAGTGCCTGCAACACCGGTTAGTTCCCCCGGATCTGAGATTGAGAGCTGGGAGGCAAAGGCATTCCATATGTAGTTATGTATTGGAAACAGGACAAAAATGATGCAAAGCTATGCAAAACAAAATAAACAAGCCAGCTCCACTGGCTTCCGGTTTGTTTCTGGGCACAATTCAAACCTCTACGGCTCGGGTTCCGGTTATCTGAAAGACCATATTCTCCCATATGAGCCTGCCCGTGCTCTGAGTTCTTCTGGGGAGTCCCTTCTCTCAGTCCCACCAACATCCCAGGCACGCCTGATGGGTACGCAAGAGAGGGCCTTCTCTGTGGCTGCTCCAAGGCTCCGGAACTCCCTTCCTAAGGAAGCCCGACTGGCTCCCCCTGTGCTCCATTTCCAGAGGCAGGCAAAACCTTTTTTTTTAATTCCAGCAGACTTTTTGAAATACTCTAGACCTATGTTAACGTATGGTTTTGTTTTTAAAAAAATTGTTACTGTTTTTACATTTTTAAAAATGTTTTTAATTTTACCAAAATTTGATTCTATTTTAACTTTTGTAAACTTATATTTATATGTTTTAATTGTGCATGATTTAACTTTGTAAACCGCTTTGAGTCCCAGCCCTGGGAAAAAGGCAGGATATTATTATTATTATTATTATTATTATTAATAATAATAATAATAATGAAATGCTCAGTGGAATTGCTACAAGTAAGGTCTTTCTGGGATGCGTCAGCCCCCAAACCTCTCTCCCACCCACTCCACATTCCTGTAATTTGGAAAACTCTGATAAACAAATCATCTTTCCCCAAACCGAAATATTCTTAAGTAAACAGGATTGGGGCATGGGGGAGAGTTTCCCAGATGGAGGGATCCGAGCCGTCTCGCGTGCCTTCCCCCTTTCCGCCTGCCTTCCTCGTTTATATCTGGAGCCAATATTTATGTTTTTTAAGCGCGATGGGCCGGGGGGAGCCATCGCACAAAAAGACCCTTTGTCTCTTGCTCGCTCGCTTGGCGGCCTCATTCGGCACGGTGGCTGCCGGGCAGGGGTCAGCGGCCCCCGCCATACAAGAGCGGCCAAGCCAAAGACTCTGCAGGCCGCGGTGGGGACAGCCAAGAGGGAGCTGAATTTGGCCCTCATTTCCCATCCGTCCTCGGCAGCTCTTTTTAAAACAAACCCTGGAAAATGTGCGAAGATCTTGGCTGTGAACAAATATTCACCTCCCAGAAGACCGGTTTCATCTAGGTAGAAGAGGAAGCCGACTGGGCTTTTAACCCTTCCTGCGAATCTGCCTCTGTTTCAAGGCGCTGGTCCTCAGTTTTTAAAGCTATGCCGGTCGGCCCTCTCCATAGGGGCATCTTTACCGCAGGTGTAGAGTTGGTTTGATTGTGATTCTCTAGCCCAGAGAACTGTGGATCTGTGATGGGGAGCTATAGACAATTTTAACAGAATTTTTGACCGCTTCCGAAGGAGACGTTAAATGCAGGGCGCTTAAATTGCTATGAAGCCAATCTCTAGAGCAGATACGTTTTTATACCAGCTCCTTGCCAATGACTTGCACCAGCTCCAAGGTTCTAGTCCCTTTCAAGCTGTTCATGCCCACCATTTTCACACCCTTTTAGGTCATCCTTTGTGAGGGGGAAGTCATGACAATTAAATCAGGATATAATTTTGTACAGTAGACATGTCCAAACTCTTTACACTGGCTCTCTGTCATCACTTAGCCTGCATTCCAAGGTGCTAGTCCTTACTGTTGAAGCTCCTAATGCCTATCTTCACATACTTCCTTTCCTTCTGACTATTGATAGTCCTTCCACAAATTAATCCTAAAACAACAAATGAAAGATATGATGACCTTGGAAAAGCCCATGGAAGGGGGCGGGGAAGAAAAATGAGAGAAAAACTCATATTTTTTAGATTCTTTTTTGGAAATTTGGGGGGAAAATGAAGGTGTTTTTTCCCCTGGCACCCCCACCCCGTAATTTCCCCAGGCCTTCACATCTTTAAACAAAACCCATATTGGCTGTCATTTCATCCTGTGGTAGGCGGTTCCACAGGTTACTTGTCCATGGTGTGAAAGAGAGTCAAGGAACAATGAAAATGAAATTGGATACATCTTCTTGGAAAGAAGTGCAGGGAGAGAAGGGATGCAGACCTAAAGGAATAGTAAGAAAAGGAGGAATATATTTTGTGAAAGGGCGGGGGGGGGGGCTGAGTGAGAGCCTTGCAGGTAAGTTTTTCTAACCCCAAAAGTTTAGGGCTTTCCGGATCTACCTATTAGGTTTACTTTTGGCCTGTTAATGACCTCAAAAGACTTTCTGCTAAATTGCCAGTGCTTCTCTGGTTTCCTGGAAAAGGCTCTTTATTCGCCACAGGTGACCGAGCGAGCTGCAACTTTATGATCCCAACCCTCTCTGCTGTTTTCCTCTTGCAGTGCGCGGCTCCCAGCGCTGCGAACTGAACTGCCGCCCTGTCGGCTACCGCTTCTACGTGCGCCACACGGAGAAAGTGCAAGATGGCACGCCATGTGAGGTGGCCTCCCCAGACATCTGCGTGGCCGGCCAGTGCTTCGTGAGTCCCCTGTTTTCTCTCGTTTCCTTGAAGGGCGGTCGGATGTTTAAGAAGGTTTGGGGGTGACCTTCCCCAAGAGGGCTGAGATACCATATGTGATGCTTGTATATGGGCGCCAATGTCTCTCATGCATTTGTTTGTTGCCTCACCAGACCCCTGGCTGCGATGGGATCCTGGGTTCGAATCGCACGTTGGACAGCTGCGGGGTGTGCGGGGGCGACCACACCACTTGCAAACTGGTGGTGGGCAACTACAGCGAGACAGACGTCCCCATTGGATATCACCGCATCTTGGTGATCCCAGCAGGGGCCACTCGGATCCAGGTCAAAGAGATGACCCCTAGCCCCAACTACCTGGGTATGGACTCTCTCTCTCTCTCTCTCTCTCTCTCTCTCTCTCTCTCTCTCTGTGTGTGTGTGTGTGTGTGTGTGTGTGTGTGTGTGTGTGTAAAGATACCCTCCTTTTGCTCCAACAACAATTTGAACCATCAGTGAATAGACTATCAGGTCCTGGGTTCAAGTCTTGCCTTAGGGAAGCAATAACTGCTGCTGCTTTCAAGCCCCTAAAATTATGATGATGGTGATGGAATGGACTATGCAGACAGACATAATAAAATAGGATTGGGGGGAAACATGTTGCTCTCCAGATGTTTGGGCTTCAGCTCCCATCAGCCCCAGCTAGCATAGCCAATAGTGAGAGATGATGGGATTTGTTATCCAGTCCCATCTGGAGGGCTATGCAGCCCCCATTCCTGTCTTGAATAGCGGTGGACGAATGTGTCAATTTCACTTTCTCTCCCTTCCTCATTTCTCCAGTCTTCAGCTCGGCTTGTCTTGCACGTTGAAGCGCTTTCCGCGAAATTGCGCCTTGAAAATGCGTAGATTCGTTTTTTGTGCATGTTTCTCCTCCGAGGTGCATTTCTGCCTAGTAAACACTTTGCTTTAAATGTCCAAGCAGTGACCTGGATAGAAGGCATTTTAAAGTAATCTCCCCTCCCCCCCGCCTTTTCCAACTGGAGAGGCCAGTTGCCAAATTCAAAGAAATGCAAATTTTGAAGAAATGCGACTTTTGCGTGTCAAAAGTCACATTGAAATGCTAACTGAGTAAATGATCTGCCTCCTCCCTAGACTTCAGGGGTTCGCTGGATTAACCCACTCTCCTTTGGGCTGTGTTCGCTTTGCATGAGGGGTGGGCGGTAGAAAGAGGGTGGCACCGGAGGCAATTTGGGACTGGGGGGCGACTTTCAACCAATTGAAAGAACTGGGCATGTTTAGCCTGGAGAGGAGAAGACGGAGGGGAGACATGAGAGCACTCTTCAAATACTTGAAAGGTTGTCACACAGAGGAGGGCCAGGATCTCTTCTCGATCATCCCAGAGTGCAGGACACTGAATAAGGGGCCCAAGTTACAGGAAGCCAGATTCTGGCTGGACATCAGGAAAAACATCCTGACTGTTAGAGCAATACGATAATGGAACCAATGACCGAGGGAGGTGGTGGGCTGTCCCACATTAGAGACATTCAAGAGGCAGCTGAACCACCATCTGTCAGGGCTGCTTTAAGGTGGATTCCTGCATTGAGCAGGGGGTTGCACTCGATGGCCTTAGAGGCCCTTTCCAACTCTACGATTCTATGATTCTATGTACCGTGGCTCTGTGTTTTTCTTTCCCCCTCCCCCAGCCCTTCGTAGCCATAACGGCAAATCGATCATCAATGGGAATTGGGCAGTGAATCCGCCAGGCCGCTACGATGCAGCCGGCACTGTCTTTGTGTACAACCGCCCAGGAAGCGAGAGGCGGGAGGGCGAATCGCTGGCTGCCGAAGGCCCCACTACGGAAACTGTAGATGTGTATGTGAGTACGCAATGGGAGGGGAGGCTGAGGCTTGTGCTCTTCGGATGCCTCTGGGCTGGTTGCAGAATTCTACGTCCTGACAAGAAAAGAAAACCCCGGCTTGAATGATCGTTTTTAAAAATCAAGTTTCTAGCGCCTAAGGCTACGAAACGTGTTGGCGACGGTTTGCGAAAACTACAGAAGGCCCGTACAGTGGGAGAGCTAGCTTGATTTCTATCGGTTTGACGTGATGCTCTGCTCCGCTCATCTTGGCGACTCCAGGATACATCATTCCAGATATGCAGATGTGTGGAGATGTCCATTGTTTAAACAGATTCCTTTACCTTTTCTTTTTGAGTTAGCATGCAGCTCCATAGACTCTAAGGTTTGGAATATCCGGATGCAGAGCGCCTGTCCAGGCCCGGGGCCGTAGGTGGTGTTGAGGAGAGGAATGAGAAAATAACGGGGATTGGGTGGGTGGGTCTGTATTCTTGGTGGGCAGAGCCTTGGAAATGGGAGGAGCCTCCTGTTGGCAGCCCAAGGAGATGCTCATGCGTGTGTGAATGGGGCATGTTTGAGCCCTTTTCATTGTGTGAAGAGCATTTTTTTGCTTCCCAAAACACATAATTTAATTTTCAGAACATGCGGCCACAGGCTCCCATGGCTTTCAAGGTGGACGAGGGCAAATGTACAGGAAAGGAAGCTGGGTCTTGGTGGCTGTGGCCCATGATACCAAAACAGTGCTAGATTTTTGTGAACCACTGAGAGATTCTATTATATTCAGCGATATATAAATGTTACTACTACTACTATTATTACTAATGGCTTAGAAAGGGTAAGCTATTTCCAGAAACAGAAGGATTCGTAATAGCCACACAGGATCAGGTCATAGCAACCAAGAATTACCAAAAAATATATCATAAAACAGTGTTAGCAACAGATTTATTTATTTATGTAGGAAATATCATCAATCCCAAAAAACAATAGGCCATGTAACAGGAGGATGTAAAATTCGGGCAGGAATGGATTATACAGGCAGACACAATACAGCTACAAAAATAATTCACCAACAACTGGCCATCAAATCCAACCTCATCAAACAACCTACACCAGACTATACATACACACCTGAAAAAATCTTGGAAAAAAAAAGATCATAAAATATACCGGGACAGAACAATCCATACAGATAAAATGATACCTTACAATCGACCAGACGTAACAATTCTAGACAGAAGAGAAAAACACATGTACCTCATTGACATAGCAATACCTAATGACAAAAATCTCGTGGAAAAGGAAGAGGAAAAGAGAGTATATACCACTATGGAAATCAAAGAACTATGGCAACAGGAAAAGGTCACAATTATTCTGTCAGTCAATCAGTCACCGGCATCACGTCAAAAAACTATTCAGAAAACCTTCAGAAACAGCCTACCAAAATACATCCACACCAACATCCAGAAAGCAGCTGTACTTAAAACATACTCAATTGTCAGGAAATTCCTGAATCTCTAAAAGACAGCATGACTTGGCAAAGCCCATCATGTCAGTCTAGGAAAACCGCCACGAGCGAGAAAAGAGAGATGATGATGATGATTCTGTCCTGCTTGCAGGCTTTCCTTTGGGGCATCTGGTTGGCCACTGTGAAAACAGGATGTTGGACTAAATGGCTTTGTCTGGGATGATGGGCTTTGTAGTCCAACTCACCTGCAGGTGTTTGGCTGGGCATGCTCTCCCTGGGGAGGGATTTTTTGGGCACACCGTAGGGAAGTCAACCCCAACGTGAATGGGGAGGGACGTTTTCAGCAGTCCGTTCTGTGTCCTGCTGGCTCTCTCTTAATGCCTTTTGCCACCTCCTTCCACAGATGATCTTCCAGCAAGACAACCCCGGCGTCTCTTACCAGTTCTTCCTGGCCTCGGCCCAGCCGGAGAGCATTGGCCATGATCCGCATGGAACTCGGCAAGAGTTCGGTGAGCAAACACCCCCCCCCCTTTGGGCCTGGGCATCTGCCGTTTGGAGGCCTGGGGCTTTGGTGAACCGGAATGGCAATTTGTGTGCCTATCATAGATGAGGCAGGCCATAAAACACCTGGTCTGTCTCTTTCGGTTCTTGAAAGAGCTCTGTTTTGCATTTACACATTTAAACTGGTTTCAAACCAATTTAAAGGTCAGGATGTGGCTTCCCCTTCTCTTGGAGCATCTCTTTCCCCCACCCTCTAAATCCCAAGAGAGCCAGTGTGGTGTCGTGAGCAGGTTGTTAGATTTTGTCCAGGGAGTCCAGATTCCATATCTTGAAGTTCATGAAGTTCAGCTTGATTTACCTCCCTACAGCGGAGGGGGAACTTCCCCCCCCCAACCCTCTATGCCAGTGATCTTCTTGAGGGAACAGCATCCCCCATTCTCATTCTCTCTCTCTCTCTCTCTCTCTCTCTCTCTCTCTCTCTCTCTTTGTGCCACCCCTTTCTTTCTGCTATTCACTTTCTCTCTCTGCCACCCCCTTTCCCTCTCTTTCTGCCACCCCCTTAGTATCTCTTTCTACCATGCCTTTTCTCTTCCTGCTATTCCATTACTGTTTTCCCTTTCTGCTACTCCCCCCTCTCTCTGCCACCCCCTTTTATCTCTCTTTTTGCCATTCCCTTTCTCTCTCTTCTCCCCTTCTCTCCCATCCCCTCTTTTTACCTCTCTTTCTGCCACCCCCCCTCTCTCTCTTTCCCTCTCTCTCTCTCTTCCCCTCTCTCTCCATGCCAGGGAGGGCTAGCTCACTTTTGTCAGAGATTTGAACTGCTTGCTTGCCGAGGGCTTTTGAAAGAGGCCAAGGGCTGCAAGTTGCCCAGGCCTGTTCTTTTTCTATCCTTTCTGGTCACAGAAGTTCCTTCGTTTGGGGGTCCATGACACAGTGCCCCCCCACCCTTATTTATTTATTACATTTTTATACTGTCCAATAGCTGAGCCTCACTGGGCAGTTCACAATGAAAACTTCTTCACGAAGTCTCTTGCTGAAAGCTCTCCTTTCCTTCCCCCAAACCAGGTGCCTTGACCGTGGTCTCACATGGGCACCAGATGGAGCCCTCCACCAGCCATAGGCGCCCGTCGCCGGCCGATGCACAGAACCATGTCCCAGCTCGCCTCCCAGCCTTGCCCAGCCAATTGGGACGGAGCCGTGGCGTGGCTCCTCTCCCTGCCTCAGCCAGCCAATCGGGAAGGAGCCCTGGGACTCTGCAACGGAATGTCCGCGTCCCACCGCTGCCGCCCCCCCCACCCCCTGCCCAGCACAACTCTGAAGCGCCGCACGATGTCTCCTGGAGGCGGGTCGGCAACACGGAATGCTCGGCCACCTGTGGGAAGGGTAAGTCCCAGTGGCGTCAAGGGGTCACAGCCCTTCCCTGCTGTTCCCCTTGGTAGATGGTAGACTGTCCCTGGACATGGACGTTTCAGTTCAGCTCTAGTCCTTCATGGATTTTCCAACCCCCCTTTCTGGAGAGGTGGCGTAGCATAGTGGCAAAGAGGCTGAGCTACGAATCAGCAAGTTCCCGGTTTGAATCTCGCCTCTGCCATGACTTCGCTAGGTGACCTTAGGCAAGCTGCTCACTCTAAGCCTTGAGCTTGTCTATTTGCAATATGTGCATGTCTGTCCTAACAATGGCTCAGTTCGGACGACACATTAAGCAACGGAGGAGGGGAGGAACAATCGTCAGTTGTGTTGCTTACTGTGTCGTCTGGAGGGCAGCACACAACGCACACACAACTGACAGTACATTAGCCAGGCACTTTAAACAATGGGGCTTTGGGCTAGGGTGTCCAGATAGCCCGGGGTTTCCCGGTCCTAACCTGGAAACCTAGGCCCAACCGGGGGGCAGCGGGGGAAAACCGGGGTGGCGGGGGGTCACGCGGCAGTGGCGGGAGGCGGGCAGCGCGAGGCACTTACTTGCTGGAGCGTCCGCTTCCCTCCGGTGCTCGGAATCTACTGAGAAACAGGCTTCACGGCCTGTCCCTCAGTAGCGCGCCGGGTGATGACGTCATCACCCGGCGCGTACTGAGAGACAGGCCAGGAAGCCTGTTTCTCAGTAGATTCTGAGCACCGGAGGGAAGCGGACGCCCAGATAAGGAGCGCGGGGTGGCGCGGGGGGGTTGTTTTGGGTGGGGGGGGTGGCGGGGGGGTCCGGGATTTTGATTGTCATAATCTGGTCACCCTACTTTGGGCTAAACAACGTGCAAGCCCGTTGTTTCGCTCCGTTGTTTAAAGTGCCTGATTAATGTACTGTCAGTTGTCGCTCCGTTGTTTAAAGTGTTGTCCGAATTCTACCCCCCCCCCCCCCCCCCCCCGTGGACTATTCCGTTTCGGAATAGAGTTCTGCTGCCTAGAGCAGCCAAAAAAACCCAGCCACTCTATGCAGCCAGCAGAACTCACGGTGCATGCTGGGATACGGCTGGGGGACACACGGGGAGAGGCTACAACCAAAATGGCCACCGCGCAAGTTCCTTGCAGCCGGGGCGTTTGCCGGTTCCGAGCAGCGCCGGCTGCAGTGTGTCGTCTGTGGAGCTCCTCCTGCCTAATGCACGGTCAGTACGTTATTTACCCCTCCGTTGCTTAATATGTCGTCCGAACTGAGCCAATGACTCACCTTGCAGGGCTGTTGTAAAGATCGCAACCAGTTAATAAATGTGAAACACTTTAAAGCTTATTATCAGCAGTATTTATTTTATTAGTATTACTGCTATTTTGCCATCGACGCTGGTGACCGTCACCAGATCTTGCACCAGGTGAATTCCATAAATTAATTCCAACCTGCGTGAAGGTCCTCTTTCTCTTTGGTCTGCCCTGAATTTCCCACCCATCCGTTCTATTTAGGATCAGGCGGTTTGCCTGATTTTTGGAGCTGCAAAAAAACCACACCCCAGCCTCCGTTCAGTTCTGCGCCCAAAATACATGGTGCAAAACTGATAATATTTGTGTTTCGATACGGAGGGGCAAGTTGCTATAGAGAGCGCTCAGCCCTTTTCATCTGGATGCTAGACAGAAGTCTTGCTTGGTCAGTAGCTTTTGAGATTTTACTAAGCATGTTTTTAAAAAAACAAACAAAAAAACAACTTTGTAGCCTTATGGACTAGAAACTTGCTTTATCATTTTTTTTAAAAAAAATCAAATGACCAGGATGCTGAATCATAAGCTTCATTGCCTTTGTTTTTGCTGGGGGCATTGTTTCCCTTCTAGGATTCTGGCACTCGGTCTACCATTGCATCTCTCACGTTTCCCAAGAAGAGGTGACCGAAGAGAAGTGCCATCTCGTTCCCAAGCCTATTGCGGCGGACGAGGTGTGCAACACGGAACCCTGCCCGGCCTAGTGAGTGTTTCAATCCCTCCCTCTCGAAAGCCTTCCTGCGGTCTGCTGCTGCCCTCTGCAGGCCTGGGGGGCTCACGACAGCCCCTCATGTCCACTGAGACTGGTCCAGAGAGGCGCTGCCGTTCGTCGCAGTCCAAACGATCTCCATAAGAGCGCCGTGGTTCCCTCCTCCACTTGCTCAGCGGAGAGTTTCGGCACCACTCGGCAGGACGGCAGCTGTCGCAAGAGTGGCTAGAACAAAAAATCGCTTCCCGGCAGGCAGGAAGCGCTCCTTGCCATGATGCGACCCTTGGAGCTGCCTCGCTGGACCCAACTTTTGCAAGCGACTTCAGAAATGGACGCAATCCTATGCAGGATTAGACAGAAAAATGTTCCGCCATTCCCCAGCCAGTTTAGCTGGGAGCAGCGGGACATTTTTCTGTCTAAACCTGTGCCGGATTGCACCTGATGCCACATATGTTTTTGATTTGCCCTCTTTCAATTCATGAGCACCCGAGGCAATTTACAATCCAGTTATCAAAATGCCAAAACAAAGAAACACAAAAAGCTAAAAGGAGGGCCAATGAAACAACAGACACAACGATAAAACAGGAGACCCCTTTAAAATTATGATTACCTCTATTTCTCCCTTGTGGCGGTTTGTCTAGACAGATATGATGGGCTTTGCCAAGTCATGCTGTCTTTTATTGATTCAGGAATTTCCTGATGATTTAGCATGTTTTAATTATGACTGCTTTCTGGACGGTGTGGATATATTGCGGTAGGCCCAGTTTCTGGAGGTTTTCTGTACATTTTTTTTATGTGATGCCAGTGACTGATGTGACTAATGGAATAATTGTGACCTTGTTCTGTTGCCATAGTTCATTGACTTCCATGGCCAGTGGTGTATATTTCTCTCTCTTTTCTTCTTCCTTTCCAACAACATTTTTGTCATTTGGTATTGTTACGTTGATGAGGTATGTGTGTTTTTCTTTTTGGTCTATGAACGTTATGTCTGGTCTGTTGCAGGGTATTGTCTTGTTGGTATGAATTGTTCTGTCCCAGTATATTTTATGATCTGCATTTTCCAAGATTGTTTTGGGTGAATATATATAGTATGGTGTAGGTTTTTTGATAAGGTTGAATTTGAAGCCAGTTGTTGGTGAATTATTTTTGCAGCTGTATCGTTTTTGTCCGTACAGTCCATTCTTGCCAGAATTTTACATCCTCTTGTTATATGGTCTATTGTTTCTTGGAATTGATGGCATTTTCTGCATATGTCTGTTGTTACACTGTTTTATTATGTATTTTTGGTAGGTCTTGGTGGCTATAACTTGATCCTATATAGCTATTAGGAACCCTTCAGTTTCTGGAAATAGCTCACCTTTCCTGAGCCATTCTTTTTTCTCTGCGAATGTAGGTGGTGGTGTTTGATCTTTTTTTTGTAGTGTTAGGTTGAGTGGGGTGTAGTTTTTACCTGCTTTTACTTTGGCTTTATGAATGGGAGTGTTTTTGGTGTGGAAGAATTCTCTGAGTGATTTTATCTGTTTAGCATGCATTGTGTTAATGTCCAGCAGATCTCTTCCTCCTTCTTTCCTGCTGATTGTTGTTTTTTCAATGCATGAGTTGGGATGGAGCATGCGGTGTTTTGAGAGTTCGGTGCGATTGAGTCTGTTTATTTTTTTCAAGTTCAGTGTGTGACCAGTGTATGATTCTGAATGAGTATGTGAGGATGGGTATTGTGTAAGTGTTGATGACTTTGAAAATGTTTTTCGAGTTGAGTTTAGATTTTAGGATTTGTGATAGGCGAGTTTTATATTGCATTCTTAGTTGAGTTTTTACTGTGGAGTGATTGATTTTTGTGTTTTGTTGGAATATTATTATTATTATTATTATTTGCATTTGCATTTTTATATTGCCCCATAGCCGAAGCTCTCTGGGCTGTTTACAAAAATTAAAAACATTGAACATCAATATCCATTTAAAAACAACTATTCTCGTGGCGGTTTTTCTAGACGGACATGACGAGCTTTGCCAAGTCATGCTGTCTTTTACCAATTCAGGAATTTCCTGGCTATTAAACATGTTTTAAGTATGACTGCTTTCTGGATGTTGGTATGGATGTATTTTGGGAGACCGAGTTTCTGAAGGTTTTCTGTAGAATATATTATTATTATTATTATTATTGTTATTATCTCTTATTTTCTCGCTCGTGGCATTTTTTCTTGACAGACGTGACAGGCTTTGCCAAGTCACGCTGTCCTTTACTAATTCAGGAATTTCCTGACAATTGAGCATGTTTTATTATTAATAATAGTATTATTACTTTATTACATTTCTATACCACCCCCATAGCCAAAGCTCCCCGGGCAGTTTACAAAATATGAAAACGTGAAAGACAATGTACAAAATTTTAAACCATCAAAACAGACAGCAGACAATATACACAAAGACAACAAACATCTATAAACAACACCCTTCTCTGACCTGGTACCGTTCACCTGTTGGACTATGGTACCCAGCCAGAATGGGCAACGGTCAGGAAGGATGGGCATTGCAGTCCAAAACATTTTGGAAGTCTGGGTCGGTTGTTTTTGCAGCTTTCCCCAGCCTGGAGTCCACTGGATTGTGTTGGGTAACAATTCCTGTTGTTGCGGAGAGCGGCGTACAGTTTTGATCAAATCCAAACGGTTGATGGACGATGCTTGTTCTCCGCTCATGGCCTCGCCTTCTCTCTCTCCTCCTCTCTCTTTCGGCTCCCCACTCCAGCTGGGAGGCGGGCGAGTGGGCGGCCTGCAGCAAGTCATGTGGCCTGGGTACACAGCACCGCCAGGTCCTGTGCCGTCAGACCTACGCCAACCGCAGCACCATGGTGCATCCCCAGCGCTGCGGGCACCTGGAGAAGCCCAACGCCACCCAGGATTGCCAAGTGCAGATGTGCAGCCACTGGGAAGTCCGCACCAACTGGAGCTCAGTAAGGAAGGCTGCTGGACAGGAGGGGGATGGACCTGGGGGGGATAGAGGACCTGCCGTCGTTGGAGGTGGGGGCAAATTATTTCAAAATACATTCTATAAAGAGCCAAACATGTTGCATTAAAACATATGAAGTGACAGTGCACACCCAGTCAACATGGGGTTGCACTGCCGTTGAAGGAGCAGGTTGGTCGCTCGGGGGATCTCCTGGATCCATCTCTATCCCTTGAAGCTCAGGTGGCCTCGGGGCGTCTTCTACCAGCTTTGGCCGGTGGCCCAGCTGCGCCCCTATCTGGTCAGGGATGACCTTCTTTCACTCATCTATGCTCTCGTAATCTTCAAATTAGATTACTGCAATGCGCAGCTTGTGCAAAATGCAGCGGCCAGATTAAGAACAGAGGCCTGAAGGTCTGAGCACATAAGACCAATTCTGGCCTGCTTGCACTGGTTGCTGGTATGCTTCCGAGCCCAATTCAAGCTGCTGGTTTTAAACTACAAAGCCTTATTGGACCGCAATATCTAACGGAACGCTGCTCCTGACCTGAACATGCCTGGATACTACAATCAACTTCTGGGGGCAGGCTCGGATGGTGGCGATAAGGTGGTGCCCCCCCATCTATGGAATGAGCTCCCCACTTAGGCCCGCCTGGTGCCAACCCTGTCATCTTTTCGGTGCTGTCCTCTGCTCCCAGGCCTTTAATGGCATACGATGGGGCATTTATGCCAGCCATCTTAACAGGTCTAGCATTCTATTGAAACTGTCTTTGGCTGTCTAAAACAATTTTGTATATTTTTATGCTGTATTTTATTATCTGATGAATTGCTATAAACTGCATAGAGAGTTTCGGCTATTGGACAGTATAGAAAGGATCCTCATCCTCATCTAAAAACAATGTTTTAAACCATCAATCAAAGACAATCCAAGACCTGATTTAAAAAAAAACTCATTCTATGCTGCCAAACGCCTGAGGGAAGCGGGCAGTTTTCACTTGACGTCGAAAAGATAACAGTGTTGGCGCCAGGCAGGCCTTGTTGGGGGGGATTATTCCATCATTGGGGGGCCACCGCGGAGAAGGCCTTCTCCCTTATTGCTACCCTCCAAGCCTCCCTCAGAGGAGTCACCTGGAAGAGGGTCTTAGATACTGAATGGAGAGTACCGGGTGGTTCATGTCAGGAGAACTGCTCCATTGGGTATTGCAGTCTTGAGCCGTGTAAGGCTTGAAGGGTCAAAACCAGAACCTTGATCATACAGGCAAGCAAGCCAGAATTGGTTTTATACATTCGGATCTTCTTTTCCCTATTATCAATCTGGCAGCCGCATTTTGCACGAGCTATGGCTTCTGAACTGTCTTCAAAGGCAGCCCCATGCAGAGTGCTTTGCGGTAATCTAACTTGGAACTTGCCTGGAAGGTTCCCTGGATCACTAATTGTTGTGTGGATCCCCAGCTTTTGTGCTGGAAAACTGGCAGCAAGAACTTCAAATCAAGCTATTGGCAGTAAGAGCTTCAATCTAAAATATGCTGGTGTTTCGGCCCCGCCCCTTTGGCCCTCCCACCTCAGAATGTGGGCCCCAAGAGGGCTTCTCCAAAATGGAATCCAGCCCCAGAGGTTCGACACTTCTGTGGTATGGTCATAAGAAGCGTATTTTCAAGATGGCACACAGGGAACTGAATTGCAGCTTGTTGCAGGCTTAAGTGAGGCCAGCTATCTGGCAAACGTAGTGCCCATTGGCAGCGTCTCGTTGGCCTGCAGCCTAACATGGCAAAGCACACTGCTAGCGAGGGAGGGAGGAAGAACTGCCTCGAGGGACATTTTTTAGAGGTAGAAAGGTGGGGTAGAAACAGAACAAAATAATAAATAAAATTAGACGCAATTGGACAGCAGCAGGTTGTGGCTTTTATTTTAACCGTTTGCACAAGAGCTTCTGAGCAGGTGCAGTCTATCTGAGCAATGAGAGCATGGGAAAGTCACAACTATACCCTTTAAAGTCTCCAGCTGTTTTTGTGCAAACGCTCACCCCATTTCTAAGATGATCTGCCTCCTCTCTTCCACCCACATCCTTTTCCAGTGCTCGGTGCTTTGCGGCACAGGCCATCGGACTCGCCACGTACGCTGTGTCAGTAACCACGGGGACTTGTTGCGTGATGGCGACTGCCCGGGCAACCACCAACCGAAAACCAGCGAGGCTTGCGACATGGGGCCGTGCGTCCGAACCTGGTTCTACAGTGACTGGAGTAACACAGTAACTATGATTCCCTTGGCTCCTCCCCTCCCTCTGTTTCCCTTTTCCAACCCTTAAACTCGCCCCCTAACAGTAAGCCTCCCATTTCTCCTCTAGTTTTGGATGGCTGATCATTTGAAGGAAATAGCCGCAAGGCGCTCTTCAGTTCACTGAAGTGTTGCTCACTTAACTCCAAGGCACCCTTTAACCTCTTTGAAATGGTGGTAGAACGAACCAAACAGTTCAGGCAGGCTGGGTGAGGCCACAACAAGCTATGCCCAAGCACTTCATTCCTCCAGTTTTCAGTTGCCAATATTGACTTAAGAATCCTGCAGAGAGACATTCCCAAAAATGGCGGTATGCCTTGCAAAATTATACGAAACCTATAACTAGCTCACCAAAGATGACGCATCAAAGACCTACCTCCTAACAATAACTCACCACAGTAGGTTGCAGGTGGTGGGTGGGATCTCAGCAGTGTAGAAGTACCTAGCCATGGTTTTCAACGGCTCACTCAATGACAGAGCTCCAGATCTTTTGGACCTCTGTTCCCATCATTCCCCAGCCAGTCGTCACAAATCCTAGACACGTCCTTTTGTTCCGGGGCACCTTCCAGAAGGGGGAAATGGATGGATTTATGACGGCAGCAAAGATGCCCCCCGGTCTCCGAACGTACTCGGGGTGTTTGCCCGTATCGTGAAATGCCGGATACCAGCGGTCTTGCGTTCTCTTTCCATTTGCCCTGCCTATTCTAGTGCTCCGCTGAGTGTGGTACCGGGATCCAGCGACGTTCTGTGGTCTGCCTCTCCAGCAATGCCGATGGGCAGGCAGAGGAGAACTGTGCGGGCACCAGGCCGGCTGACATGAGGGCGTGTAATGGTGGACCGTGCCGGCGTGTGACCCGGTGGTACCAGGGGCCCTGGAGCCCGGTGAGCGTGTGCACGTGTGCTTAATTTTTGTATATCGCTATTTGTTTTAACTGTACATGTTTTGATTTGTAAGCCACCTTGAGTCCCATTACTGGGAAAAAGGCGGAATATAAATATAATAATAATAATAATAATAATAATAATAATAATAATAGCAGTAGGGCTGCAGGGAAAACTACGGACGGTGATTACAGCGTAGCAATTTCCTGTCACCTATACCATCGTGATAAACCAAGCGTTTTGAACTTTCTATCACCTGAGGGCCGCATCCCGCCTTGCAGAGACTCTTGGGGGCCGGATTCCAGTGGTGGGCAGAGCTAAAGGCCAAAGGGGTGGAGCCAAAACACCCACATATTTCAGCTTCTGCTTCTGACTGCCAGTAACGAAGCCCCTGAGAGGCATTTTGACCATTCGGAAGTGGCGGGAAACGACACAAAAGCCACGATTGGTGGTGGTGGGGAAAGAGGAAATGGGTATCTCAGAGCATAAGAAGAGCCCTGGTTCTGGGTCAGACCAAGTGTCCATTGAGTCCAGCGGCCACCAGCTGTTGGTCAGGAATTCACAAACAGGACACAAGTACAACAGCACCCTCCCACCCATGCTCCCCAGCAACTGGTGCATATAGGCTTACTGCCTCTGCTACTGGAGGTAGAACAGAGCCATCAAAACCAGTAACCATTGATAGGTTGCCACACAGAGGAGGGCCAGAATCTCTTTTCGATCGACCCAGACACTGAATAATGGGCTCAAGTTACAGGAAGCCAGATTCTGGCTGGACATCAGGAAAAACTTCCTGACTGTTACAGCGGCACAACAATGGAACCCATGACCTGGGGAGGTGGTGGACTGTCCTACACTAGAGGCCTTCAAGAGGCAGCTGGACAACCATCTGCCAGAGATTCCTACATTGAGCAGGGGGTTGGACTCGATGGCCTCATAGGCCCCTTCCAAATCTACTATTCTATGATAACCTTCTCCTCCAGGCATTTATCCAACCCCCCTTTTAAAGCCATCCAGATTTGGTGGCCATCACCACTTCTTGTGATAGCAAATTCCATAATGTTCCTTTTTGTCTGTCCTGAACCTCCCACCCATCAGCTTCATGGGATGACCCCACTGGCGTTCTAGTTTTATGGGAGAGGGAGGAAAATGTCTCCCTCTTCACATGCTCCCCTGCAGGCATAATTCTGTACACCTCCTTTTTTTTCGAGAGGGCCAGATTTGGCCCATAGCACTGAGGTTCTGCACCCAGCTATAAATGGGTTAAAGAACATATCATAAAGCATATCCATGCACAATCATCATTAAAAAGAAAAAGGATGTAACACTTCTATTTCAAATGCATACGTTCATATAAGCAGCCTATTTATCTAAATAAGCATTTATATGAAACTGACGGCTATGGGAGGTATGTTCAGTTGTAACAAGGGCAGTGAGATCTTCAGTCCACTGGATGGAATTGAGTTAAATTTGCATAATGAACCCAAGTCGCAGAATCCAGCATTTTTCGGTGCGGAATTTAGATTGCCTGGGAATTTTTTGGGGGATAGATGCATTTTAGCCACATGGCTCTTTGGGTCACTTGTGTGGTCAATGCTGTCTCCTGACCCCTCTTTTCGTTTTGGTGACCTCCACCCCCCCACCGTCCCGTTTCCCCAGTGTTCATCCGACTGCAGCACCGGAACCCAGCGTCGTGACATCATCTGTGTCAGCAAGCTGGGCGTGGATTTCAACGTGACAGACGCCTCGGAGTGCACCCACCTGGAGAAGCCCCCATCACTACAGCCCTGCCTTGGCACCTTGTGCGAAGCCCGCTGGTTCTCCACCGCCTGGAGCGCCGTGAGTGCGAGGGCCAAACGCTTTCCCTGAGGGCGGGGGCGATGCGTTGGATGGTCACGGGGAAACCTCCCCTCGCACCTCTGCAGAGTCAAGGGGGATGAACGGAAGCGCTTAGGAACTGCTGCGAATGCCATTTGTACCACTAGATAAATTAAGTGCTTCAATTGGGAGAGCCTGTGAAGATATTTCACATCGGGTGGAGCTGGCGAGTCATCCAGAAGCTTACCCCAAAAGGAGGGAAACATCTCAGGATGCAAAAATTTTACCTCTGGAAAGCCCAACACATGTTTTTCCTTAAAAATAATAATAATAATAAGGCCTTCTTCAAGAGGTCATAAAAACGTCTGCAGAAAGGCTTATAAGAAAATGTTTCCTGCTGTAATCCACTGGCGACTGGTTTTTATAAGCCCGTGAAGAAGGTGTTAAAAATAAAGAGCCCGAAACGTGTTGGGTTTTCGGTAAATGAAACCTTTACATGCTGAGACATTTCTCTCCTTTTGGGGTCTACTCTGGATGCTGACCAGCCTTTGCACCCTCATCCAGAAGTTTGCCTTTCTAGTCAGGTAACTTCTCCAGACAACTATTGTGTTAGTCAGGGAACCTCTGGGAATATTCTTGGGCTCTTGAAGTGTCTTCAAAATACCATCTCTAATACTCGAGGCTACATTTTGACGGTTCTCACCACCAGCTTAAAAATTTAGTGTACTTACATATTTATTACACCTATATTCTACTTTTCCTCCAAGTTTAATGAGGTGGGCGGGCTGCAGTCCTCCCCTTCGCCCCCACTTCTATCCTCACAACAACCGTGTGAGGTAGGTCCAGTGGAGAAGAAGTCAGTGACTTGCATGAAGGTCCCTACCTGGACCTTTCCAGTCCCACTCTGATACGCTGACTGCAGGGTTAGGGAGCCTGTGGCCCTCCAAGTGTTGTTGGATGACAAATCTCATTATCCTGGTTCACTGGCCATGTTGGCGGGGATCATGGAGTTGCAGGCTAACACATGCACTGTGTTGGGAAAAGCCAGAACAGAAAAAGGGGGTTTGAAAGCTATTGTTGTTGTTACTACTAGTAGTAATACTAGTAGTAGTAGTAGTAGTTACTCGTAGTAACATTTATATACCGCTGAATATAATAGAATCAGCGGTTCACAATATTAAAACACAACATTAAAACACTTCCAACTAAATAAAGGATCAGTAAAATGGAGTAGCCTAATTGATTTATTTATGGCCCAGGGAAATCCTGGTGAACAAGTCTTCTGGAGGCGTTTGAAAGATGCCACATTTTCTGCCTCCCGAGGTACACGAAGGAGGTTTTTTCCAAATGGTGGGTGCCGCTACAGAGAAGGCCCCGCCACCTGGGTACATCATAGCGACATTCTGTCCATTTAGAAACTGAAAACAGCTCCTGCGGATGGCTTCGTAACCCCCTTCCTCTCTGCCTTGTAGTGCTCCAGGTCTTGCGTAGGGGGTGTCCAGGTGAGGGAGGTGCAATGCCTGACGCAGAACAGAACCCTGAGCAGCCTCTGCCCACCGAACCTCAAGCCTGTCAAGAAGAGGCCCTGCAACACGCAGCCCTGCCTCCCGGAGCTCGGTAAGGAAACCCACCCGGCACCCGTTTGCAGCCCAAGCCAGGAAACCTAAATTGGAAGTGGGATTGGGAGGTAGGCGGATTAAAACAATGTGGGGTTATGTTTGCAATTTTTACGGGGAGTACTTCATTAAGCTGGTGGCTGAGGAGAGAGGTAGATGCCGTATGTTTGACATTGACTTATTTGTACTCATGTACCGGTCACGTCCGCCGCTAGAAATCCTGGGAATTGCAATTTGGCAGGACGTTGAGGACATTGACTTAATTCTAGAATCTGGGATGGAGAACCTCCATCACACGATGCTCCCCCACCCAGTCCGTGGAACTCTTTAGACTGGTACACAGGTATCCGTGTCATATTCCATTAGGCCAGTGGTGGGCAATTTATGACCCTGTTAGTCCTAACCGGCGTAGACGACAGTGAGGGATCATGGGAGTTGTAGGCCAAAGCATCTGGAGGCAGAAAGTAGATTTGGATCTTCTGGTAGATCTTTGATCGTCACAAGGCCAAGGATTTCTGACTTCTGATTGGTTGACAGGAGCCACAACAAAATGACCCTATCCCGCCTTGTCCTAAACAACACAGCTGAAATAAAATTTGGGGTAACCAGGAGTGGATTTTTATGTGGAAGGATTGAGAGGCTTTGTTCGTTCCTGGTTCTCATAATGAATTCCTAGGTTTGGAATTCTTTAATTCTAAGTGTGTGTCGTTTGCACCAGGTGGCTTGCGGGTTTCTAGTAAAAATGCACACACAAAGGAGATCCCGCAGGCTTGATATCTACACACCTCTGGTGTACCTCATCCAAGAAGGTGTCTATATGATGCCATGTTGACATCTCATTCCCTCAAAACCCTGCAGCAATGCTGATGTGAGGCTGAAATGATAAAGTTAGACTGAAGGACAAAGCGCGGGCTGTCCTGCCAAAGACCCCGTAGCGCTGGTGGTCATTAAAGGTTGCAACTCCGCTCCCTGACCTGTGTTCCCACGCATTCCTGATCTGCCCTGAGCTACGCCCACTTGGATAACCCAAACCGAGGGGGGGAAACCCTGTCATGACTGCGAGTTGATGGCTGCATCATATAAACAATGCTGCACCACTGTGCAGTCATGACGGGATAAGTAGGGCATGTAGACACACCCTAGAACACAGAGAGATCTCACCTATCCTTTCAAAACTCTGCTTTCATTCCTATGGCAAGGATATATAATCAAATTGATGTAAACCCCGCACGATAAATCAACATACCATTTATTTCAATGGATCAGCCGGGGAGAGCAGGGATTGAGCCAGGGGACGTCTTGCATGAAAATGGCTGCTCTGCCAACGGATTGGCGTTGTCGGTCTGGCCTTTGGGTTCCCATTGTGTCTTTGAACTTCCGCATTGCGCCGGAAGGTTTTAGAGATCTGCTCTCTGGAATGTGACCCTTCCTTTCGTTCTTCTGCCCTCACCCCCTTGCCAGATGAGAACTGCAGGGATAAATACCACAACTGCCCCGTGATCGTGCAGGCCCGTCTCTGCGTCTACTCGTACTACAAGGCGGTTTGCTGCGCTTCCTGCACCCATGCCTTGGAGAGGCGCCATGCTGGGCCGAGCCGGTAGCGCCGGCTGAGAGCGGTTAGGTGGGACCCTGGGCTCGCCTCTCACTTGAACCTGGGGACAAGCCGAATGGGTTCATGAAGTACAGGTGCTCCCCCTGGCCATCCACAGTCCCCCTGCCGCCAGTACAGCAGCAGTGGACCAGGCGGAAGATCACGACGCTTACTAGACAAAAAGGGGACTGGTTGGGATTGGAACTCCAGACTCAGAAGCCCTCGCCAGTGTCCTGTCCTGTACCCTTTCCGGAAGGGAGTATCCTGTACTGTATGCAATATTTCTGGGCAGAGATCCCACCCGTTGAAGAACCGAGGTAGAGCGTTGGACTCTTCATACACCTACAATTTTAAACTCAGTCCCCTTGCACGGTGGCAAGGAAGCGGGGACGGTCCATGCTTCAGCCATTTGGGACCATGGGGAAACGTTTCTAGCAGAGGCGCTCAGTTATGATCGTAGCTGCACAGTGCAGACGTTTGAAATCCGAAAGAGACCTGGGGGATTCTGCATCTGGCACCAAATCTTCCTACTCGCTCTTCGATGATGCACATCACCAAGATTCTTGCCACGTTCCTGCACCCAATCTCACTTGCACTCTGGGATGGTTATGGCTGGGCGCACGTTGGCTGACAGTCCCCCTGAGCCGGCTTAAGCCTGTACCCGGACAACAGTAGCCATTTGTCTGGAGCGGTGCTGTCCATGGATATAGATTGCTTGATATCAGGGGAGCATGACCAATACATCTGGATGATGCAGGATTGGAGAAGGCTGGTCTAATGTCTGCCAACAATGCGGCTGCTAAAGGCACAGGAACAGGGCCCCATAAAATAGTTGGCAATTTCTACAAATAGGAGTTATATTGGCTCCATCTCTTTGGCAACTCACAGCTATGTGCATTCCAGCCGCCTGCTGGGTGGGAGAGGGCTGGAGGTAATGGATCATTTACTGTCACTTCTTTGTAGAGTTGCCAACTTTTCCCCCTGCCTAAGTTCCTGTGCCTTTAACAGCATCAGGGGTGGCCAAAATCCAGGAGGAGCCATCTTTGGCTCATCGCTGCAAATCCATGCTTCAGAGAAGCTTCACTTGCTGAATTTCTGTTTTGTCATTTAGCCATTAACCACGCAGGAGTCCAGTTGGAGGGAAATTTAGCAAGTATCCCGAAAGAACACCTTTTCCCCCTGAAACCATGACTCTTCAGTGAAGAGAACCTGGTGGGAATTAAGAAATCAGTGAAATTCTGCATTAATATTGCGGGGTGTGTGTGTGTATGCTTTCCCTAAACACAACACCTCAGGATTCATGTTGCCACCTTTAATTCTCTGGCAGGGCTCCTGTGCCTTTCTACAGCAGAAATTCAACAACTGAGATTCTCTGAGTTGTTGAGTCCCCAGTAGCAACAGCAGTAGGCTGACCATCTGAAAAGGAGGACAGGGCTCATATAACTTTAACAGTGGTAGAGAAAAGGGAATTTCAGCCAGTGTCATTTGTATGCAATTAGTTCCTGGTGAAATTCCCTCTTCATCACAACAGTTAAAGTTGCAGGGGCCCTGCCTTCTTTTGTATATGGTCACTCTAGTATAGTGCCTGCACCTTTAACTGTTGTGATGAAGAGGGAATTTCACCAGGAACTAATTGCATACAAATGACAGTGGCTGAAATTCCCTTTCCTCTACAACTGTTAAAGTTACATGACCCCTGTCCTCCTTTTCATATGGTCAGCCTAAACAGCAGCCAGACACGTTGCGAGACATGCAGGCCCAGCAGGTGGGCTTTGGCCTGGTTCTGCCAGCATTTAAAGATGCAGGAGCCATGGCTGAAGGAAAAGGTGGTGACCTTGTTCTTTTTTTATAGATTGGCTGCTTGAATGGACCCAAATCTGAGTGGTCAGTGACTAAAAGGTAGCAGAAGGCAGGATACTAGCTGGTGCCAACACATAGGGCTCCTGTACTTTCTGGAATATATAAAGGAAGAAAAATGTCTCGGTGATGTGGATATTTACTGCAGCACTGGGGGCGAAGGGAGTAACTGCACCTGTTGAATGTCTGACTTCTAGGCCCTCTTAGGCTCTAGATTTGGCCCCTCCCTGAATTGCAATAGCGCAACAAGGAACAAAACAAAACTAAAGCATTTATATTAAAGGGATTTTATAGAAATGGTTCAGAGTGCTTAGATTATATAAATATATATAAATATATATATATATTATATAAATCTCTATGATAAAGCTGAATGTATCTAGGTTTGTTTCTCTCCCCGCTATTTTTTTGTTCCAAATCTAATTTATTTTTATTAAAGATTATTTGATGTTTACACGTGGTGTTTTGTCTTTCAACTACTCTTTGGTTGGCAACTGACTTGGGACAAAAAATAAAAAACCCATGCTCCCCTGGTTATGGCTTTTTAGCAGCTGCCGGGTACTATGCCGAAATCAGTAGGCAGCACTGATTACATCATGGAGATAATTTTTCTCCCCTGTACAAATCTGCACATCAAGCTGATGCTAAAAGCGTGGGAGCTGCAGACAGTTAAAAAAAAAAGTTGGCAACCTCTGGGTTTTTTAGACCTATACTTGGAAGCCTAGATTCAATTAAATCTCCACTTCTGTTGTTTTGCTAGTAAACAAGAGGAAACCCATAAAAATGAGCATCATTAAGGGTTGTTAATTTGGGTGAGGCTTGTAAATAGCTTTCATACTCCCTTGTGGCAAAGTCCAAATCCCTTCCAGTTCAGCAGGTAAGGGAAGATTTTTCTAAACTGGGAGAAAAATTGGGGTTCTCCCCGTTCCCAGCTGTAACTATGCAACTGATGAATGAATACTGTTAATGCCTTAGGGAAATGGACTAGCAGCTTGGATAGACCAGGGCAGAGTCAAACTTCAGCATGTTGGATTACAACCTCCCCACCACCATTGGACCCAGCTGGCTGGGGATAATGGGTTTTCTAGTCCAACACATCTGCACGGGGCGTGTGCACAGCGTGGGGGGAAGGGCGGCCAAGATGGATTGACGGCCGCCTACCTCGAACACTTGAGAAGGTAATGAGTTGCGGAGGTGTGTTAGCTATGCACTCAGGGGTCGTTCAGAGCTGGGAGTGATTTATTTATCTAAAGCCATTTTAATCATGCCCCTAGGCCAAAAAGGCGCCTCCTGGAATGGCTTACGTACAAATAGTAAAACTGAGGCAGTCCCTGCCCCTGCACACTTACAATCGAAAAAAAGGCACGACACGCGAGGAAAAAGGGATGAGAGAAGAGGGGTGGGAAATGAAGTTGTCCTTCAGCTGGGCTGGGGGCATGGTCCACCTTCCTCTTCTCATCTCCTTCAGTGCAGCCTACTCCTGAGTAAGGTGTGGAAAGGTTGCTGCGGGCACTCTCACAAAATGGCTGACACAAGGGGGGGCTTACCCGTTCACAAAACGGCCTGCATGTGGCTACATAGAGGGCCCTGCCTAGACCTGATCCAGCTGAGCTCTTTTGTCGCTAGTCAATGTAATCTCTGGGATCTGCCAGCAGAGGGCGCTTGCATCCCATTTCAAAAACATCCTGGATTGACCCAATTTGGAGAATTCTAATCGCTAAAGAGCATTAAAATAGCATTGCATGCAGAAAGCCAAAGGGAGGGTGCTTTACTGCATGGGCGCTTTCTCCCTATGGAACGGGGCGGGGGTGATTGTAGGGGGAGGGGATTAACTGGCTCAGTTTCCTTGCTGGACGGAGGAGCACCACTCCGCCACAGAAACTATACAATAGTCTCTCTGAAGCCGGTGTTTCAAAGACACCTCCCCTCACTCCGGATCATTGGCCACGCTCACTGGGGCCAATCGGAGCTGTCACTCAAAAGATCAGGACAGCTCTCCTCGCAAGCGTTGCATCCGGATCAAGAGGTACTCTCGCTCTACTTAGAAAACGACAACCATGTGATTAATAAAACTCTTATCTTAAAACCAAACTCCACACAAGAAGCAAAAAGTTCTGAAGAGAACTTCTAGATCGTGCCAAATATGGACGGCGCAACCATCAAATTAACTTTAATAAAATGGAAGAAAACAGAACTAATCTCTGCTGCGAAGTATAAAAGGTAGCTGTAAAAATATGTAGTTATTTATTACAATAAATACATTATTTTAAAATTCCCCTCTATTCGGCACTGGTTAGGCCCCATCTTGAGTATTGCATCCAGTTCTGGGCACCACACTTCAAGAAGGATGCAGACAAGCTGGAGCGTGTTCAGAGGAGGGCAACAAGGATGATTAGGGGTCTGGAAACAAAGCCCTATGAGGAGAGATTGAAAGTACCGGGCAAGAAGAGAAGATTGAGGGGAGACATGATAGCCGTCTTCAAATACTTGAAAGGTTGTCACATGGAGGAGGCCCAGGATCTCTTCTCGATCATCCCAAAGTGCAGGATGTGGAATCATGGGCTCAAGTTACAGGAAGCCAGATTCCAGCTGGACATCAGGAAAAACTTCCTGACTGTTAGAGCAATACGACAATGGAACCAATTACCCAGGGAGGTGGTGGGCTCTTCCACAGTAGAGGCCTTCAAGAGGCAGCTGAACAACCATCTGTCAGGGCTGCTTGAAGGTGGATTCCTGCATTGAGCAGGGGGTTGGACTCGATGGCCTTATATGCTCCTTCCAGCTCTACTATTCTATGATTCTATGAAAACATTACCAAATTAAGCCAAAACAAAAACCTTAACAGTCCACCAACATGGTGACATTGCCGGAGTCTAATAATAATGTAACTGGCTAAAACTGGAATGTGTAAATGTGTCTCAGGCGTGTTTCAAACGTTAGGGTCTTCTTCCATCAGCAGTTCTACTTGGCTCTGCGGTGGTCATGCCCTGTCTCAAGTACCAAGTTCGGTTCTGCATGACATGCTTTGAAGGAGAGCACGTGAGCAGGGTGGTGAGTGTTCTGGAAACCCAAGTCGAGGCAGCTGGGTGGGTTTAGCCTGGAGAAGAGAAAATTTAGCGGAGTCATGAAGATGACCCTCAGAAGACAGAGAAAGGATGTTAACATCCCGAAAAGCTGCTTTCACTGGAGGGAGAGGCCCAACGTCTATCGCTCAGGCAGACTTTGACCAGGGGGGTTGGATTGGATGACCTCTGAGGAATCCTTCTGACTCAATGATTCTACAGGGGTGGGGGAAGAGCATCGTCTGTAGGTGTGCTGTGTAATCCTAAAGCACCCCTATTTCCATCTGTGACACATTGCAGGGTGCGAGAACAGTCCAATGCAGCAATCCCTTGCAGGATATGGTTGCACTTTCCGTGCTTTCCTAATTGCCCCAGGGTCAGCAAAGGGGAGCACGGATGGCAGAGGGGAGGCAGTTTGGGCGGGAAGCGAGCAGAGATCAATTCCGCAGCAGGCCTCTGTGTCCAGTTTTGCAGGTATAGGTGTCCATCAATCAATGATACTAATCATAAATATTAAAGCAAAACACACATGTTCTGTGCCCCTTGCTCCCTTGAGCATCGAGGTCTTCGAGGCGCGATGCTGATCCGGGTTTGGCTTTGTTTCACAGGGTAAGGTGCAACCTCTATCATCCCCAGCTAGGGCCCTCTCTCCCCCTCCCTCGCCTCAAGCGCTACAGTAGTTGGGGGAAGCATTTTCCATGTGGGGGAGAGGGGACTCGCTGGAAGCTGCATCTCCAGAGTACTCTGCAAGCTGAAATGTGAACAACTCAGGAAGAAGGAAATGGTCCCATCTTTCCAACCTGGGCGTTGGCAGAAAATTGGCGAAGAGCCTCCTGTACTCCATGATCGACTTGCCTCACGGATCCTGGAAGGTCCTGGTGAGGTTGTGGCCCCCAGCAGATCTCCTGGCTGGCTGCCCTTGTAGTTCCTATAGTTCAACATGCAGACTGTCAACGCAATGGTAACCAGAGAAACAACATCACTAGGTGCCCTTCCGTGTATAGTGACACCTCTTCTGCACATAACGGCGCATGGTTCCTTGCCGAGAGAAAAGGAGCCATTTGATGGATTACAGTAAGTGTTCAGTGGGGTTTTGCGCAGGATCGCAGCCTTGTAGCCTTATCCTGCATGTGTCTACTCAGAAGTAAGCATCACAGGGCTTGCAAGGTGGCTTACTCACGAGTAAATTTTGCAGCTGATTGATTGCAGCCGGACTCTGTGTGCCTGCTCAGAAGTAAATTACTGCCGTAAGAGGGCTTGCTCACAAGTAAATTTTGCAAGGGATTGCAGAGAGTAAGCCGCCTTGCAAACGCTGTGATGCTGACTTCCAAACAGACACACACAGGACAGGGTTCCAAGGCTGCGGTCCTCTGTAGAGCCCCACTGCACGCACAGCAACACCATCGGGCCACAATCCCAATGCAAATTTACTCGCGAGTAAACCTTTCTTCCTGAGTAGACCCACAGAGCACCGACAGTTACTCCCGAGTAAAGCCGCCGCCTCGCCCGCAAGGATCGCGTTGCAGCCACGCGCCCCGAAGCAGGGCTGTGGAGCGAACCGCGCATGCGCGCCGGCGGCGGCGAAATCGCTGAAGCTTTTGTTAGCAGGCACTCGAACGGCCACCTATATCCTTCCTCCATTGCCACCAACGGGCGCCGCGAGGGGTCCTTCTCATATTGCGGGTAAAGAAAGAAAAGGAAAAGAGAGAGAAACCCCCAATGCTCCCTGTGAGGAAAAGGGATTATTTTTCGGTGGCCCCCGCGACGCCTTTATTTTTTATCGTGGGGGTGGGAGGTTCCCTCAGGCAACGCGGCGGGCAGCCCCGGAGCTGGGCCCTGCAGCGGCGGCGGCTGAAGGAGGAGGCGGCTGAGGCGGCGACATCGGCGACTCTGTTGGGCCGCCCGCTCGGCTCGGCCCCGTCCCGGCTCTCATGGGCCCGGTTGGAGGTGAGGCGGAGGCGCCGCGAGGCAAGGCAAGGCAGGCACTGGCGAGGGCACCCCCGGGGTCCTCTCTTTCCCCCCCTCACAGCAACTGCCCCTTTGCCCCCCTCTCTGCTCTGCCCCAGGGGTTCATGGGAGATTTCTGTGCCCCCCCCCCACTTGGTGAAACTGTCTGCTCCCCCTCAGCCGTCCCTTCCTTTTAACCCCCCCCAAGAGAACTGCCTTTTCCTTCTGGCGCTGCCCCCCATTTCCTTTTCCTTTGCCCCTCCTCCCCCCACATCCCTCTGTCATCCTCCCCATTTGCCCCACTGACTTCTGGGAGTTTCTCTCCCCCCCTCCTCCCCCCACCATCTAACTACCCCATTTCCTCTCCCCTCATTTCTTTCCCAAAGTGATCCTCCCTCCACATACACACTCCCTCTCTCCCTCCCCACACTTACATTCTTGTCTCCTCTCCCCTTTTCCCTGCCCCACTTATTCCTAAAGTTTTCTATCCCTGCTCCCTTCCTGCTCCCCTGTAATGTCCTGCCATTCGTTTCTCTTCCTTCTCCCCCCTTCCCCCCCACATCCCTGTGTCATCCCCCCCTTATTTGCCCCACTGACTCCTGGTAGTTTCTGCCCTACCCTCCTTCCTCCCTCCCTCCCTCCCTTTCATTCCCCTCTTTACTTCCTCCTCATGACATTTCCTAAGTGATCTCCTCCCTGCCCCACTGATGTGTCATCCTTCTCCCCACATTTCCCCCACTGAATCCTGGGAGTTTCTTTTCTAGCTCCTCCTCTCATGCTCCCATTTCCTCCTCCCCCCATCTCTATCTCAATCCCTCCACCCCCATCACCCATGTGTCATCCCTCTTCCTCATATTTCCCCCATTGACTCCTGGGAGTTTCTGCCCTGGCCCCCTGGCTATCCAATAATATCCCCACTTCTCTTGGCTGTAATAGCTCACTAGGGCCTCTTCCTCCTGTCTTTGCCCCACCGGTTTCCAGGAGCTCTTGTCCTGGGTTGCCATCCCCCCTAAACCCAAGGCCTTAATTTCCCCACCTCCTGTTCCTTTTCCCCTCCAACCCCCCTTGTCCCTGTCATTCTCATCTGCTCTGCTGAAATTTCAGTCCTAGTTTCCTCCTACCATGTAATATCCCTAAATACCCCTCCTCATTCCTTTACCTAGTGCCCCCTAACTTCCTATGTCACTCCAACTTTGTGCCTTCCTTGTGGCTTAACACCAGACAAAACTTTAACTAATGCTGTACAGACAAATGTCCCCACTGTTCTGCATCTGCCTGCTTTTTTCCTGCTCGCTCCTGGTAGCCTTTTGTCCCCATTAGGACGACCTGCCCCATGGGTTCACTTCACAGCACTATTCTTCATGCACCGCCTGCTGTTAGTGTCCCATTTACCTGCCTCAACTGAGCCCCCCATCCCCTTTCCCCTCTGCTGTTTCTGCCCCGCTAACCCTGAAGAATCCCTCCCCATTGTACTTTTCCATTAGGCTGATATTTACTCCTCGCCTCCCCTCGGTTGGGAGATTTTTGCCCATTTTTGCCCCCCTTGAGAGTTGTAGACCGTGGCCCGAATGTCTGTTGCTCTGTAAATGGCATCCATCTGTCTCTTCTCTCCTCTTCTTATGTACATTTTTAGTGGCTGCTTTTTCCCCTTGAAAAGTGTTGTCAGACCTGCCTGTGTGGGTCGGCCTACAGTGCTCGTGGTTAAGTTACAAAAGGGTGAATTGGGGTACATTTTATTCTGCAGTGGGGTGGCAGGGGGAGCGGGGAGGTTTGCCTTTGTTTCCTGTTCTGAGCATTTAAGAGAGAGCAAATTCCTAAATTGGAATGAATACTTATTAATGTCAGCCCAACCATGCACCAGGTGCTGTACAACAAGCATGTAAATTGGACACTTCCCTGTTCACCTGGGGCGAATGGAAATTGCCTCTAGGCTAACAGGCAAGGGAAGGCTTTGGACAAAATGTGATCTTTCTCCCCAGCCCCACTATTAGGCTAAAATACGGATGTTCCATCAGGCTAGTTAAGTGTTTTTATAGCCTAGTAACTTTTTAAATGTATATTTACACAATTGTCTGGTACCACACCTCCCAGATGCCACTTCCACCGGTTCTTTGTTTTTAATTTTAGGAAATGGTTGCATTTAATGCCTTTTCTTTCCTTCCTTCCTTCCTTCCTTCCTTCCTTCCTCTGGGATTTTTGGAGTCTTTTTTGCTGCCATAGCTGAATTGCCAAGGAACGAGTGTGACTTTACAGCCGAGAAGATGCGACTTTGCCTGCGGGGTGGGGAGAAACGAAGCCAGTTTGCCAATGCCCCCTCCCCCTCCAAGCATTCTCAGGGAGACGTTGGTTATACAGATCTCTCAGTTGGCTGGGTCTTTCTAAGCGGGTTCTTCAGAGGCATCTGCTTTGTATCACAGCCTTTGTTGCATCTTCTCTGCCTCTTTCTGCTCCCATGGTAAAATGGGCACAGCGGATGAACACACCGACCTTGTGATTCCTTAACACTCAAGGGCAATATGGCATCACAGCGATTTAACGTTTTTCCTGCCCACACACCCTGTGAGTACAGGGTTAGAGCTTGAATCATAGAATTGTGTGGTGAACATGCATGCCATCTTCCATTCTGATTCTTCAGTCTTCAAGGCAAAAGAGTCACATTGTACAATGCTCGTGTCTTCCTCACTCCTTCAGAAACAGAATACACTGTTGAGCATGAAACTATGAATGCTCTCCCTCCAAATTTCTACCTGCTGAATGTCTTCCCAATACTTCAGTTCATGGGAGACTTTGTGTTAGAAGCTGAGAAAATCCTGCTGATTAGGTGAGATGACAAGGCACCTTGTTCTCTTTTTCTTCATGTATTTCACATCTCCTCCCAACAGCTGCAAAGGATTTTTGCGGGAAATCCCTGTGAGTGTCCATCTCCCGAGATGGCTGACTCCGCTGGTATTGTGAGCGGGCGTCTGAGCAGGGGCAAACTGCCCGGTCAGAGGGGGACAGGACAGGTAAGTGATGGCGTGACTGCCTTGTTTGTGTAGCGCCTGTACGTTCTCCTAGATTTTCAAGACGAGGCAGGAAGTGTCGTAGTCAAGAATACTTACTTTGTAGTCACCTCTCATAATCCTTCAGCTTGCTTTCTTCCTTGCTTATCTGACACCCCACCCCAGACAGGCAGCTATGCGCATGCACATCCCTCTTTCAGCTCATGGTAATCTGCCTTTCAACAGTCATATTTTCTCTCCTGCCCCTTGTAACCACATTATGAGTTCCTAGGAGCTTCGCTTTAATATATATATATATATATATATATATATATGAAGCCTGTCAACCAATAAGATGCGCAGAATTGTTTGATGGGCCCCCAGCATCCCACCAGAATCCTGCCTTGCTATCTTACGTCTCCCTGCCTGTAGTTGCAATTAAGATAGTTCAAGAGTAATACATCCTGTCAATTTCACCCATCCTGGTCTGCCTTTCTAGGTGTGCTTATGGACAAAATGGCAAATCATTATTATTTATGATTATTCTGTTTATTACATTTATATACCACCCAATAGCTGAAGCTCTCTGGGCGGTTCACAGAACTTAAAACCATCAACAAGACTCAAGTATAAAACAGTATAGGAACACAATATAAAAATACAATATAAAAACACAACCAGGGCAAAAAAACGCGCAGCAATGCAGATTTAAAATATAGATTTAAAATACAGATTTAAAACAGCAGAGTTAAAAGACTATGATAATAAACTGTTAAAATATTGAGAAAATTAGAAGGTCTTCACCTGGTGTCGAAAGGAGTATAATGTAGGTGCCAGGCGAACTTATCTAGGGAGCCCATTCCACAGTCGGAGTACCACAGCAGAGAAGGCTCTCCCCTCCTGGTAGCTACCTGCCTCACTTCCTTTGGCGGGGCTCACGGAGAAGGACCCCTGACGATGATCTTAGGGTCCGGGCAGGCACATAGGGGAGGAGGCGTTCCTTCAGATAACCTGGCCTCAAGTCGTTTAGGGCTTTGACTGTTAATACCTGCACTTTGAATCGGGCTTGGATTAGTAGGATGAACATTTTTATGCTGCTGTTCTTTCAGGAAACTCAGAGCAGCTTCATAGAATCCTAGAATAGTGGAGTTGGAAGGGGCCTGTGAGGCCATGGAGTCCAACCCCCTGCTCAATGCTGGAATCTACCTTAAAGCATCCCTGACAGGTGGTTGCCCAGCTGCCTCTTGAATGCCTCTAATGTGGGAGAGCCCACCACCTCCCTAGGCAATTGTCTAGGCTTACGTGGTGTCAGCCTCCCTCCGACAACCTCCCCCCCACCCCATTTTATCCCATTTGACTAGGCTTTGGGATGTAGTAGCTGGGGTCCAGCGGTCTCTCCATTTCATCGCACTGGCTTATTATGATCATTTTAATTTAAAATTTCTATATCTCCTGTCATGTCAAACATATCCAGGCAGTGTAGAGCAATACATAATTATATAATTATGCAAGGTAGCCTAAAGCATAACCAATGGCCATGTATTTACAAATATCATAGTCTGAGTACTCATTAACAAATCCTGCACTTGGGCAACCCACATTCTGTGACAAGGGAAGCTAAATTCTGCGACCTCTATAAATTTGCATAACAACAGCAGCTTACAAATCCCGGGGAATTTCCTTTTGTTCCTGATTACTGATCTTGGTTGGTGGTCTTTTTGTTGCCTCCTCAACTTCTGTCCCCCACCCCTCATGTGTGATCTGTTTGTATCTTAAGACGTGCTAGGATAGCAGCAATTCTGTACTTTGTACATGCTCTTGAAGCGCCCAAAGAACTCTGCATACCTCGTCTCCTTAATCTTTTCCACAATCCTGTATGTAAGGTAGACCAGCATGGGTGGTTGAGAAGGGCTTGTGCGAGGGAAAGTCAGGACTCACTTAAGATTATAAAAGAGGTATGGGAAGAAGATATTAGGGAAAAAATTAATGAAGATAATTGGGGAAGGATGTGGAATGTAAGAATGTTGAAATTACTGTCGATTAGAATTAAGGAGAACTATTATAAGATAGTTTGGAGATGGTATCTAACACCTGTAAGATTTCATCAGATTGATAAAAAAGTGTCTAAGAATTGTTGGAGGGGATGTCAGGAGGTTGGGACCTATTTTCACATGTGGTGGAGCTGTGAACAAATACAAAAATTCTGGGAAAAGGTATTTAAAGAAATAAGTGATATAATTGGAAGTAAATTGGAATTAAACCCGAAGCTAGCTCTACTAGCAATATGGGATAGCAGGAATAAGCATATAATTAATAGAGAATTGGTAAACAACCTCCTGGCACCCGTTAGAATAATGATTGCTAAAAATTGGAAAGGGCAACGAAGTTATAAAATAGAAGATTGGTATAAAGAAATTTGGGATATAGCATTGAATGATATGTTGACATGTAAAATGAAAATAATGAGGGGAATGTCCAGTAAGAGTGATTTTGGAGATATATGGAATCCCTTTTTGGAATATGTTTTAAGATCGGGAAAGGGACAGTCGCCTTCAAAAGAGTCATTAAAATTCTGGAAGGAAGATGAATGAATGGGAGTAGGTCTCGGGGGGGGTGCACGGGGGTAGTCGAGGGAGTTAGTTGTTTTACATTATGTATTATGTGTATGTTTGTTTGTTTTGTTGAAAAATGAATAAAAATTATACTAAAAAAAAAAAAGAGAAGGGCTTGTGCTGAAGCCTGCAGAAGGACTGCGTGAACGGCAAGGCTGTGTGTGTATGTGTGTGCTCACGCACATGTTTGCATAGTGACCCCAGGTGACAAGGATGGGAGTGAGGACTCGTGTCGCTCCCTCTGAAGCAACCCTGGCCTCTTGCCACCGCTTCCATATGACTCAGTGGCTATGGGGTCCAGTTCAGGCTTGCCTCCGTGTGTGCATTTTGAGAAAACGAAACAAAACACCCTTGTTTGCTCATCCCTGCCAAAGAGACCGGGCTCTGTTTTGAGTTCCCAGTTAGACGCTTTGAAGGCAAAGCTTCCCAGCATGGCTCCCTTGATTGCAGAAGATTGCTTAGCTCAGCCCTGTCCCCAACCTGGTGCCCTCCAAACAGGCTGGACTACAATCCTCACCATCCCCAGCTGGCACACTGACTGACTTCATCTATATACCCACTTCACTTAAAATGAAACCCCAGCAACCTCCTGACTTTGCTTATTCCCTAAACCAAGAGTCTGTCTAGCCCAGCCATCCAACACCGGGCATTTTGGACTGCAGCTCCCATTACCTGTGACTTTTGGCCACACTGGTTGGAACTGATGGGAGTCAGAGCCCAACATCTTTACAGGATGTCAGATTGGGGAACGGCTATTCTAGCCCAACAGCGAGCAGGACCCAAAAGAGACAGCCTTTCCACCTTTGTCTGTTCCCAGCATCTAGTCCCCAGTGATATACTTCTTCTCTACATGGAGGTTCTATCCCGAAGCACCACGGCTTCGTAAACACACCAGAAGTGCTGTGTTCTGGATCAGCTGAAGGTGCTTCTAGTTCTGTGTCCAGCTTCCCATAGCAGCCTCTGGGATGCTCACAAGCAAGGGCAAGAAGGCAGCATCCCTCTCGTATTGCGTCTCTGGCAGACCATGGAGGTTCTGTATGGCCATCACATCCACTAGCCCTCAGTAGATCTGTCCTCCATAATTGTAGACTGCCGGTTTGTTTCTGGGCACAGTTCACAAAAACCTCAAACAGCTGGAGGTTGGGTCACAGCAAAGAACACCTCCGATATATGACTTCATGTACTTTCAGCTCCCATGTCTGGACCCCTATTCCAGGGGTGGGCAACCTGGTGTCTTCCATTTGTTTTTGGCTACAACTCCCATCAGCCTCAGCCAGCATGGCCAATGGTGAGGCCGGCTGGGAATTGTAGCCCCAAACCTCTGGAGAGCACCAGATTGCTTCCTTCTGCACCTGCTCCGTGCCTCTGCTGTGTGAAGTTAGAAAGCATCTACTTGGAAGAGGGCCTTCTTGGTAGCAGCACCCTTTCTCTAGAAATGCCTTTCCAAAGAAATAGGAGGCGGTGGCGGCCAGGGAGAGCAATAGAAGAGGTGAAATCTTGTAGAGAGAGGGGGGGCAAGAAGTCGAGATGGTGAAGGAGATACCAGCGGGCTTGAATAGTGAAAGCTAAAGCCTTGAAATCACCACAAAGTGTAAGCAGGATCGTAGAATCATAGAATAGTAGAGTTGGAAGGGTCCTAAAAGACCATCAATTCCAACCCCCTGCTCAATGCAGGAATCCACTTTAAAGCATCCCTGACAGATGCCTGTCCAGCTGCCTCTTGAAGGCCTCTGGTGCGGGAGAGCCCACGACCTCCCTAGGTCATTGGTTCCATTGTCGTATTGCTCTAACAGTTAAGTTTTTCCTGCTGTTTTGTCGTACTGCTCTTAACAGGAGGTTTTTCCTGATGTCCAGCCGGAATCTGGCTTCCTGTAACTTGAGCCCATTATTCCGTGTCCTGCACTCTGGGATGATCGAGAAGAGATCCTGGCCATCCTCTGTGTTTGAGGATTGGTCATAACAGTGCTGGAATCCGTATAAACTTTCTGCCATGGACAGATAGCTGCGGGCAGCGTGGAAAGAGGGCCTTAGCAGGAGCGGGGGGCTAGTATATGTGGGGATTCATGATTAAAATATGATGTGTGTGTTTTCCCCAACTGCAGCATTCATTTATGCCTGGATTTTTTTTGCTGGCTTCACACGTGTAACCATGTTCTCCCCCCACGCCCCGCCCAGCCCTCTTGCTCCCGTGAAGGAAGCTGGAGGAGAGCAATGTCTGTCCTCTGCCTTCCAATCTTTGAAATGAGTTCTTAACAAGGAAATGGAGGTTGGGCGACATTGCAATGCTTAACATACACATTTTAAGCAACTATCCAGGATTCCATGTTTAGTCTTCAGGGGGCGGAGGGGGATGGGTGTACAGTAAAACTGTAAAATGCTGAGCATGGGGGGAAAAAGCAACGCTGCATAATGGTAACCAGATGTCTGCAGCTTATCCAAGGGGGGGATATGTGCTGGCTTACCAGACTGAACGCCCCATTCAGCACGTAATGAACTTAGAGGACTCCCAAATACCCTTCCCCAAGTGGCTGCTAGCTAGAGGATCTTTAAAAAAATAAGATTTGATAACTTCATGCAGAAGGCTGGTTCAGTTAAACTGCTTTTAGTCACAACTGCCGGGTCAAACCTTCCCATCCAGAAGCAGTCTAGCTCTGTGTTGCCAATGCGGAGGCCAAACAGCCAGCGGCCGTTACTTCCGCATGCTCCTTCTGAATTTCCTGGAATGTGGCATCTGGGGAAAGAATCCGGGGGCTAAATGGACATCCTGTTGTTAAATGTGTGGGGCTGGTGTTTTCATTTTGCGTAATGCTGGCATTTTGAGGTTAGAAGTTGCTTTGAGTCTGACCTGGAGGCGCCGCTTTCTGTGGGCTGCTGGACAAGTGAGCACAAGGGGGAGGGCCGCCTGGGTGGTGGCACCATGGCTCTGGAATAACCTCATGTGGGAGAGCCCGTTATGTTCCCCCTTGGCTGGTTTTTTCAACAGGGAGAAACTGAAAACACTTCTATTTCGACAGGCTTTATTCATAATTTCCACTGCTGGGTTGAACGGATTCTTTATTTCATTTATATCTAACCTTCTTTCCTCCAAGGAACCCAAAACGGCGTACGTAATCCTCCTCCTCTCCATTTTATCCTCACAACAACAACCCTGTGAGGTAGGTTGGGCTGAGAGTCTGTGACCGGCCCAAAGTCACCCAGCGGGTTTCCACGGCCGAGCGGGGACCAGAACCCGAATCTCCTGACTCCAAGGTCAACACACCACGTTTGGCTCCTTCTAGATCAGCGCTGATCATCCCCTGACCCTCTGCCCGTTTCCAGCGGCCCTCTGCATGCGGTCAGTTCGGATTTCAGGCAAAAATAATCTTTCCCTTCCATGGCAGCCTGCTGGGCAGGATGAGGAAGACAGAGAGAGGAAGAGGAGGGGATTCCCCTAGAAAAGAAAAGGGGCGGCCTGCTCTGAGCAAACAGGGTGGGGTGGGGGGTGAAAATATGAATACATGGGCTGGCGTTGGAAGGGGGGAGCGTGCAAATGGACACAGCTCCAACCCAACGCCTGGTGTAGCCCTGTGGTAAAGTGTATGAGCTCTGAACTAGAATCCCTCTCTCTTTTCTCTTGCTTTGTATCAAGCAGGAACAACGAATTCGGGTCGTTCCCTCCCATCCAGAAACGAGGGGATATGCTACCGTCATACCGTACAGGGTTGTCACAACGTAGGGGCGGGGGGGCTGATGCCTTCTAGGTATTTTAGACTGCAACTCCTGTCAGCTCCAGTCATCCTGGCCAACGGCCCGTTGTCATGGGAGTTGTAGTCCAAAATGTCTGTAGGGTTCTCGGTTGCCCACAGTGGAAGGGAGCATTTTTTATTACATTTATATACCTCCCCGTAGCTGAAGCTCTCTGGGCGGTTTACAAAAATTATAAAACGCAATTAAAAACATTTATATGGAGCACTTGTGCAAACTGCCGTCTAAATACTATTTATTTTAAGCCTCCCCTGCTCCATTGATAAGGCGGAAATAGCTCCTGTGCGAGCGACACTTGCAGGCTGGACAGTCCTCAGAGTGGCCCTCTAGGAATATTTGTACCAGGTGGGGGGTCCTGTGGTTTGGATCACTCGCTGGAGTCGCCTGGAGCAATCCTCTTCAGAGTTCTGTGTTAGATATCCATGTGGAAAGTCTGCTGCGGAAGTAAGCTCGTTGGGCGAGCGCTGCATTTCTGGGTCAGGCCTGCGTGTTGGACTGAAGCCTTAGGAGTGCCAGGCGCTGGTTTTGGGATTCACCGGTCTCTTCGGAAAACAGCATCTCATCTCCTATATTTTAAGCATGTGTGTGTGGGGAAGAGAGATCTCAGCAGGCAATAGCGTTTGGAAGCATGTGACGAAAGAAGCAAACCACGTAAATTGCTCCACCTCCGGCGGTTTACATCACATGTTAAGCAGATAAACCGGGCTGGGGGGATGTAGGGAGGTTTCATTCTTGAATAAAAGGTGCCCTTAAAATAGCGAGGAAGCATTTAATTTCAGGGCCCCGTGACCTGCCGCCGAGGACTTTGCAGGCTGTAAACCCTCTTCTGTCTCTCACTTGAATTGGAATTGTTATTGGCAGAAAGCTATGAAGTGAAAGCTTCCCTTTGAGGAAAGAGGGAGATTAATTCTACTGGTGTGTGTGTGCACGCATTTGTGTTTTAATCTCCAGGTGGAGAGTTAACATAGCTCTGCTGCGGTGGCTTTCAATATTGACCAGAGGGTGGCTTGCCGCTAGCCATTCTTGGGGGTCGCCACTGTCGGGTTCCCCCCCCCAAGTCCTCAGCACACGTGAGAAGACTGGGAAGAGGGGGGGTTCAGATTTGGAGCAGCTAGCGATTCACAGAGAGATCCAAGTGTTGCTGAGCCATCCGTGCCACCGCGCCAGGGCAACGGTGGCTCTACCGGTGCACTCTGCCATGCACTTCCATTCATAAATGGGACTGTTTTTGGTTCTGCAAAAGTCTCTATCCCCATTAATTTGCTAAATGAAGCCTTACCTAAATTTTCTTTCTTCCCACTTCAGTTATAGTCGGTGGTCCACTCCAACTCAGCATGTGCCCCCTCTTTCACGTCTTGCATAATTTCTCATTCCTATCCAGTGTTTTCCCCAGTTGCTTTCCTTTCTATCCTTCCTTCTTTACGCTCCTTTCTCCAGTGCCTTATTCCAAGCGTGCCTCCAGTTTCCTTCTTTTTCGCCTGCCATCTGTGCTGAACGCCTGTATAGAGCTTTGTTCTATGTCTGCATCTCTGTACGCGTATTTGCTGGGCCTTTGATGCCTGGCCCTTGATGCCTGGCCCTTGATGTTCCGTGTTCTGTTTCTTGGCTACCTCTATCTCAGCCTTCCTGAACCTGGTGTCCTCCAGGTGCTTTGTACTACAACTCCCAGCACCCCCAGTCAGCCGTGCAGACTGGGGATGCTGGGAATTGTAGGCCAACACATCTGGAGGGTGCCAGGTTTGGAAAGCTCTCTCTCACACACACACACCATGTTATTATGTTTTTTCATTAACTATGGCGTGATCAATCAATAATAACAGAATGAAGGCAAGATATTTAAATTCTGCTTCCTAGAGACATACAATTCTTTCGTTTGCCGAATATGGTTCATATGTCTGATCTATCTGTCTTCATTGCAGCTACCTTGTGGCTCCCTGTAAGTAAACACAGAACTTAAAAGCGGCCAAGAAGTAAAGACCTTCCATGTGTGTGGAATGTTATTTATTAGAAATCCAGCACAGACGGAGCCAAAGCTGAGACCTCAAGCTAAACCCCTTAATGGTCTCTGTTCCTCCTAACCTCCCTTAATCTCTCTCTGCACTCAACTCCAAATCCTGTGAAATGGGACGGTGCTGGAGGAGGGAGAGAGGAGGGGGCTGTTGTTACGAAGGTTTAGTGTTTCGTCTGGGCATTGGCAAGGAAACGATGCAGCTTCCCACAAAGAGATCAGAATGAAGAGCGACGAGCAGAGATCTGTTAGGCGCTGCCCGGCCCTGTTGAATTAATCCCATTTAGGGCTCCTTGGCCTGGCAGAATCCCTGTTGTGGAGGGTGGAAGGATTGGCTTTAGCAGGTGGTGGCATGTACAACTCATTCGTGGTTGTCTGTGCTCAGGCAACACTTCGTTTCGGGATAGACTAATATTAATAATTCCCAAGATAAGATTTTAATTCTATGTATTTATTTATTGCATTTCTATACTGCCCAATAGCCGAAGCTCTCTGGGCAGTTCACAAAACTTAAAACTGTCAGACATTTATTCGCTAACTTAAAATCTTATGTGTTACTTGCATAAGGCTGTTCTCAGACTGACATCTTCAGGAGGAGGCGGCCATCTGTAGCCTCTGCCCGTGCAGTCATCCAAGTATCCCCAATCCCTGCCCCCTTCTGCATCTTTCCAGGTTGCTAAGTGTTTGGAAAAGCTTTCCATTTAAATGTGTGGCCAGAAGTCACAAAGGAAGACTTCTTTGTGTCGTGCAGATTTTTTAAGTGGCTTCCGCGTAGTGTCGGGTTGTGAAGCTGCAAGCAGGTCTTGAACCAGTGACCGGGGGAGATTGGGGGATGCTGGCCAGGGTTCAGTCTGTAAGACACCAAACAGCTCTGGTCGAAGGAGGTAACTTAGACCCAGAATAATCAAGAAAATGTCCTTAAAACATCCCTTGCTCCATCTGGTGTCTTGGACTACAGCTCCCAGCATTCCTGACCATTCACTATGCTGGCTGGGGCTGATAGGATTTGACATCAATGGCTGCCTAAAAACAGTAATCTGGAGCAAAGCAGGTGGTGCTTCCCAAACTGTGTCCAAGTTTAGAGGAGCTGGGTTTCCTCCGGCTCGTTTAATCACAGTGGCTTTTTTCATAGGTCCTGTTCAGTCAACACACTAAACATGATGGTTAAGCATTTTGAGCTAAACATTATGGCTTAGCGTGTCATGTGAACCATGACTTAAGTGTGTGAACCATTCTTAACCATGGTGGCTACATAACCACGGTTTAAATGCGCTCACCAACCACTTGCTGCAAAAGGGTTAGCAGCCTAACCATGGCTTAGTGTGTTCTGAACAGGCCCATAGTATGAAAGCAAATCCATATTAGTGAGTCTTGTTAATGAACAAAACAGTAAACAGCTGGTTACTTGTGGTGAATTGAAATTACTCTAGGTGACCAAGCAGAAGGGCATTATCCTCCCCCCCCCCCCCCCCGTTTTAGGCTACAAATGACTAACATGAGTTATTGTGGGTTGCAGGGTTAGTCATTCTGTGACCCAAAAGAATTATCTTTCAGTCAGTGTTAATTCTGACTCTAGGATGTGAAAAAGGGTTTTGTTTTGCTTGTTCTTAAGCACTGAAATATGGGCAGCCTGTTGAGTGTGGGCACTCAATTTCCTCCCCCGCCCCTGTTTGTATTCCAGCTTTGAAAGTGCACAGACCCACCTTGGCTATGAGTGACTCCGCCGTAGACACGCCGCAACCAGGGGAAGCATTGGAAGAGATGCCAGTTGTGGTGCCATCCCAAGGAAATGGAGGGGCAACGACAGGACTTGGGGTCATCACGGAAGGGGTCGGCGAGCTGGCGGTCATCGACCCCGAGGTGGCCAAGAAAGCCTGCGAGGAGGTCCTGGAGAAGGTCAAGCTGATGCACTGCATCTCGCCTGATGGATCCATCCGGTTGAGGGATGGTGCAGGGGCAGGGGGTGCCCGGCGGCCTGGCCAAGTGCTGCCGAACGGGGAGTGCTGCGAGATCAAGTGCCTGGATGACCCGCCTGACAAGATCCGTGAGGAGGACGAGCCTGTGGCCAACTCTGTGAAGAGCGCCCGGCGGCGCCAGAAGAACAACTCGGCCAAGCAGTCCTGGCTGCTTCGGCTCTTCGAGTCAAAGCTCTTCGACATCTCCATGGCCATTTCGTACCTGTACAACTCGAAGGAGCCCGGGGTGCAGGCCTACATCGGGAACCGGCTCTTCTGCTTCCGGAACGAGGAGGTGGATTTCTACCTGCCGCAGCTGCTGAACATGTACATCCACATGGATGAGGACGTAGGGGACGCCATCAAGCCCTACATCGTCCACCGCTGCCGGCAGAGCATCAATTTCTCCCTCCAGTGCGCCCTGCTGCTGGGGGCCTACTCCTCGGACATGCACATCTCCACCCAGCGCCACTCCCGCGGGACCAAGTTGCGCAAGCTCATCCTCTCGGACGAGCTCAAGCCGGCGCACAGGAAGAGGGAGCTGCCGTCCCTGAGCCCGGCGCCCGACACAGGGCTCTCCCCATCCAAACGGACTCACCAGAGGTCTAAGTCGGACGCCACCGTCAGCATCAGCCTCAGCAGCAATCTGAAGCGGACAGCCAGCAACCCCAAAGTGGAGAACGACGACGAGGTAATGGGAGGGAGGGCGGCTGAGCATTTTCTCGGCTGCTTCTGTTCTGGGCTTTATAGGACTCGGGGGTGACAGGGAGCAGATGGGTTCTCAGGCTGATCTTCAGCCTTGCATTGTGAATGCTTTTTTGGTCCCTATCCCACCCAACTATTATTTCTTCTATCTCCAATGTGGTGCCCGTGGGCACCAATGTACCCATAGATCTCTTTCTTGACGCCTGCCAGGCTCCGCTTCTCTTCCTCATTTTTACTTTATCTCTTAAGTGTTTCTTTAATTACCCTCCTTTTTCTTAACCAATATGCTGTGAACTGAAGTCCTCTCTTTAGCACCAAATCCATTTGGATTCCACTTGAAGTGCAGCCTCCACCTCAGCTTTGGACTCAGATTTTTGGCCAAGTTACTTTTCCTTTAGTCTCACCAGTTTGCCTTCTGGGAAATGGATGCTGCTCTGTGGCTGCCTGTGGCAGCCGTTTTATGAATGGACAAATCCCCACCCCATACCGCTCAGCAATTTTGTAAGCCAACACTCTGAAAACTCTAGATGTGCCCACTGGCTCAAGAGGATCAGGGACCCCTGTGCCATTTGTTTATAACTTTATCTTCATGTCCTGCTTCCCTAGGCGGGTTACGGTTAAAAGCCACACCAGGATAAGATATATTAGAGAGGCATAGATGGAGCAGTTTATGGCAGTTGATCTCCTAGTCCAGGCTTTTTCCTCCAGAGGGAAGGGAGAAAAATGAGTTTCTGGTTTGGGGTGGGGGTGAAGATAACCGCCCACTTACCCACTCAGAAGATGTCTATCTATTGATCAGGGAAGCCTTGTGGTCCCTGGCATAGTTGATAAAGTTGTGTTGATGTTATATCTCCTCCTCAGCATAATCTTGCTTCTCTCCTTCACCCTGAGATGTTGAGGGCATGATTTCTTAAAAGAACAAAAAGTATCCATGGGAAGGGTACAAAAAGAGAATTATAAAAGTAGAAATATTAATTTACTTGACTATCCTCCCCAAACTTGGTTATGGGTGTTGGCTGAGAGATAATGCATCAAGTTAGCCCTCTCCGCTGTCTGCTTATGTGTGTGGGACACCCCCCCCCCCTTGTTTTCATGGAAGTGAATGTATTCAGGAGTACTTTTATGGAATCATAATTATTATTGATTTATGTGTTGCGACTTTTGTCATGCCATGTCTTCCAAGGAGCTCAGGGTGGGTGTAGACGTCCTCCTCCCTCCTTTCATCCCCGCAACAGCTCTGGCAGGTAGACTAGGATAAGAGATGGAGACTGGCCCAAGTTTTTCCTGGGAGCTTGAGTTGGCTCAGTAGGGGTATAGAGACCAGGTCTCTGTAGCCCTCGCACAACAGTCCCATTTTATTTATTCAGTTACCTTATTTAAACAGTTTGTATACCACCTTTCATCTAAAAGATGAAGCAAATTTATCACAATAAACAGGTACAATTTAATCCCAAACACAATAAAATGAAGCCGCAACCACCTTGTCGCACTGGAATGATGCCAAGTCCTTTCAAAGATACAGGTTCTTCTTCGTGGTCTCTGTGCATCACACATATGGGCTCGCGCCGACGCCGAGCCTATTTCCGGGAAACTTAGCTAGCCTAGACTTTTGGCGGGAACCCCTCCCCCCACCATCCTACCGCGCATGCTCAGGGGGTCCCGCCTCTCCTTCTCCTCAGTTCTTCTTCGACCGCTTCGCCAGTAGCCTCGCGGGAGACTTCTCCGGTACGTTGTACCTAGGAAACAAAAAGAAGATTTAGTTATAGTTAGCTTAGGCTGTTTATTGTTAGTTATATTAGTTAGATAGATAGTAATAGTTTAAAAAAAAAAAAAAAAAAAATTTAAATTAAAATATATATTTGTAGTTATAGGCGGCCGCCAGCTTATGGCGCAGACCGCTTTGTTTCGCCGTTGTACGCGGTGTAGGGCGAAAATCGCCCTCAACGACGGGCATTCCTTCTGCCTCATCTGTTTGGGAGAAGCGCACGTTGTTGATTCGTGCAGCCATTGTATGAAGTTTTCCAGACAAACGAGAAGGAATAGAGCAGACCGTCTCCGTAGTCTGTTGTGGACTAGAGCGTTATCAGCGGTTGATCAGCCTCGTCCCTCCATGACGACGAAAGGTTTTTCTGGGGAGAGTCATACACTCTCAAGCCCAGCACCTCCGGACTCCCCCCGGTTACGGGCGGCAGCACCGGCATCGATAACGGAGTTATCTGTTGCCTCTTCGCCACCCCCGGCAAAGAGGGCAAAGAAATCGAAGTCGACAAAGAAGTCGACGTCGACGAAACCGAAGAGCAAGTCTTCGACATCGTCGAAATCGAGGTCGGCATCGATGCCTTCGTCTTCGTCTATGAAGGTAGTCGCCATAGTCCACAAATCGTCGTCGTTACCGACAGCTTCATCGGTACCGACGCAACGATCGGCGTCCATTGCGTCGACGTCGCAGACCTCGCAGAGAGACGCAGCATCACCAACACACTCGACATCGAGGCGTCGGACGCCGTCGGTCGCTTCTCTGCTGCGCACGCCGTCGACACCGCGGATGCTTTCGCAGCAACCTATGTCGCCCGCACATTCGCTGCCATCACCAGCGCCAATGCCGGTCATCATACCGTCAGACTCTGACAGACCGATTCCGAGGCGTCAGTCGTCACCGAGCCGACAAAGGGACACTCGGCGTCGACGTCGATACCAGTCTTCGCAGTCGAGATCCCGTTCGCGGTCGAGGTCACCTTCGCGGGATTCTCGACGATCTGCCCCTGCTCCATACCGGTTCGACCCGTATACGGGACGCAGGATTCAGAGCGACCAGTCGCCGCCGCCGGTTCCACCGCGTAGGACCACCTCACTGCACCGCTCCTCCGTGCACCGTCGGGAGGGCTCGACATCGACGGCTGTTCGCGCTCAACACCGAACGCCATCCATATCGCCTCGACGTCGACAGCCCTCACAATCGTTTGATGACTATCCGTCGGATTCTTCGTCTGCCCCATCGCCGCGTCCGTCGGAACCATCACCCCTGGATACTGTTGGATTGGAAGACCGGGCGTCGCCAACAATGGAGATGGGCAGCTTTACGGATCAGATGCAGAGACTGGCTCAATCTTTGAATATCGAATGCCAACAAGTGGCTGAGGAGTCCGATGATGGCATTTATGATGTGATGCAGGCGGAGCCATCACCCCAGCTCACCTTGCCGATGGTCAAAGCTCTCTTAAAAACCCTTAAGCAGTCCTGGGAACACCCGGCCACGGTGGGACCCACCTCTAAACGTCTGGATGCTATATATAAGGTTAGGGAAGCGCAGGCGCCTTTTCTGTTTCATCACCCTAAACCGAACTCAGTTGTCGTAGAGGCTGCGCAGGGCAGATCGGGTAAGGTGCATGCCGCACCTACAGATAAGGAGGGACGGAAGCTTGATGCATACGGACGACGTATCTATGCTTCAACGTCGCTGGGTGTAAAGGTCACAAATTACATGGCACTCATGGCACGCTATCAGCTGTTCCTTTGGGAGAAAATTTCATCGCTCACAGATTTCCTCCCCGACGATCAGAGAGAGCTTGCTAGGGTCTTTCAGGCAGAAGCCATCCGTTTGTCTAAGCAAGAGTTGACAACGGCACGGCACCTTACCGACTGTATCTCCAAGGCCATGGTGGGGTCGGTGGCTTTACGTCGACATGCATGGTTGCGGTCGGCCGCGTTACCGCAAGAGACTAAAACCAGAATAGAAGACCTCCCATTCGATGGAGAAGGTCTATTCAACATAGACACGGATACGACCATGGATACCTTGCACAAGGCTCGTATGACAGCCAAGAAAATGGGCTTCCAACAGCCTCAACAGTCATATCGGCCCAAGAAATGGTATAGGCCAGTCCCATTCCAACAGAGATCGCAGCAGGATAAATCGCAGCGGTACCAGTCAACGACACAGGCTTATCAGCCTCGAAAGTCAGTTCCGCGTTTCACCCAACGCAGCAAGCAACAACAGTCGGGAAAACGGCGTCTTTGACTTGGCGCTGCTTCCCAGCTACACCGATTCCAACAGACTAAAGCCCTTTTTACATGCCTGGGCGTCAATAACATCAGACGCTTGGGTGCTAAACATCATAGCGGAGGGCTACAAAATAGAGTTCGACGTCCCTCCTCCACTGGGCACCATAAAGGTTACGCTCCCCTCGCTGACTTTGGTACAGGAGACTACCACCCTTCTGCAAAAGAATGCAATCACGAGGGTTGGGCGATGTCAGCTAAAAACGGGGTTTTACTCCCGTTATTTTGCGGTGCCGAAGAGGGACGGGGGACTTCGTCCTATTATGGATCTCAGAGCGCTCAACAAATTTATTTTGCCAAAGAAATTTCGCATGGTTACCGTGACATCGGTTCTCTCTATGCTAAAGACAGGCGACTGGTTCACGCTAATAGACTTAAAGGACGCCTATTTTCACATCGCTATTCATCCTCCTCATCGGCGTTACCTGCGTTTTCTCATTGGGCACCAAGCCTACCAATTTTCTGTCCTGCCATTTGGTCTAAAATCTGCACCAAGGGTATTCACCAAGTGCATGTCGACGGTTTGTGCGCATCTACGGTCTCAAAACATCGCCGTATATCCTTACCTGGACGATTGGCTGATCGTCTCACAGTCCGAAAGCCAGGCACTGGCCGACGTACGCGAGGTCATCTCTCTTCTATCGTCGCTTGGGCTGCAAATAAATTACAAAAAATCCATCGTTCAACCATCGCAGAGACTGCAGTTTATAGGAGTGACTCTCGACGCTACTATGGGAAGGGCTTTCCTCCCTGCAGACAGGGTCGCCGACCTGCAGCAGAGAGCGTTAAGTTTGCAGAACCGTCTACGGACATCAGCGTTTGCAATTCTCAGATTGCTAGGCTTGATGGCAGCAACAGTATTTGTGATCCGTTGGGCACGGCTTCGAATGCGCACCCTCCAACAGTTCCTACTTCAACATTACTCGCCTCTACAGAACCCCCACCAACTAATACTTACCATTCCTCACCTGGTCAAGGACTCGCTCCGGTGGTGGTCCGTCGTACACAACCTTTCTCGGGGCATGCGATTTGCTCCTCAGGAACCGTCTCGCATAGTGACGACGGATGCATCTCTGGATGGTTGGGGTGCACACCACGGCGACCTAAACACACAAGGAAGGTGGTCACCTTCAGAGACTCACCTCCACATCAATATGCTGGAGCTACTAGCAGTCAAGAACGCATTACGGGCATTCCTGCCGCACCTGCAAGGACATCATGTCCGAATTCTTACGGACAATACCACAGTGGTGTGGTATATCAACAAGGAGGGAGGCACTCGGTCACGACACCTTCTGCAACTCGTGATGGACATTTTCGAGTGGGCAATCTCCAACAATATGCGCCTATCGGCGTTGCACATTGCGGGCAAGGAGAACACCACGGCAGATGTTCTCAGCAAGATCGTTCACGGACACGCACGAGTGGGAACTCAACCCTACGATTCTAACTCGTCTTTTCACTCGTTGGGGCACGCCCGACATCGATCTGTTTGCAACAGCAGCCAATGCAGTTTGCCCGGAGTATTGCTCCAGAGCGGGCATAGGGGATGCATCGCAAGGGGATGCGTTCCAGTGGGACTGGTCCAGAGGTTTTCTCTACCTCTTCCCGCCGTTTCCACTAGTGGCCAGGGCAGTATCTATGATCAGCCACCACAACTCGGACGCTGTAATGATAGCCCCGTGGTGGCCAAGGCAACCTTGGTTCACGTCGCTACTCAGACTAGCGAAAGCGGAAGTTTGGAACCTACCTTCCCTTCCCGACCTCTTATCTCGGCAAGGGGGCAGCATTCTTCATCCCGATGTCCAGTCTCTACATCTAGCGGCCTGGAGAACCCGGCGTCTTGGGGAGTCCTCGACCTCCCAGAACGACTAAAATCTATCTTGGAGGCCTCACGTAAGCCCTCAACTCGGCTGTCCTATAATAGAAAATGGACACGTTTTCAGGAGTATGCGGCCCTTAAAGGGTCTGATTCTTACACATCGGATATGTCTACAATTGTCTCCTTCCTGTACTCATTGCATAACCGAGGTCTTAAGCCAGCTTCCATTAAAGTCTATCTGTCAGCAATTACAGCCAACCACAGTTTGGTGGATGGGTTCTCTGTTTTTACTCATCCAATGGCAAGAGCCTTTTTAAAAGGTTTACAGAACTTGTTTCCTTCTATTCGACCGGTAGTGCCGCAATGGAGTCTTTCTGTCGTACTCACAGCCCTGACTTCCAAGCCCTTTGAACCTTTAGCGACTGTTGATATTCGCTTGTTAACTCTAAAAACTATATTTTTAGTTGCCATCACGTCTGCGCGACGTGTTTCGGAGATAGCGGCGCTACTTGTCGATCCTCCCTATTTGCAGTTTTTTCGAGAAAAAGTTATATTACGTATGGATCCCACGTTTATTCCCAAAGTTTCTTCCTCATTTCACATGGGTCAGGACATTGTGTTACCCACATTTTTCGAGCCGTCCTTAGATCCTTTGTCTTCGAGATTACACGCCTTGGACGTAAGGAGAGCTTTGGCTTTCTATAAGTCGCGAACTGACTCTTTTAGGAAATCTCGTAGATTATTCGTCTGTTATGGAGGCGTAGCAAAGGGATTACCAGTATCTTCACAGCGCATCTCTAAATGGGTGGTGGACACCATTCTTCTGGCTTATAGAATTGTTAATAAGGATCCTCCTTTTCATCTGACGGCACATTCTACCAGAGCGCAGGCAACCTCTTCAGCGTTATTACATGGTGCTTCGCTATCTGACCTTTGCAAAGCAGCCACATGGTCTCATGCTTCCACGTTTGTGAAGCATTACCGCCTCGATGTCAGAGCGAGACAGGACTCTTCGTTTGGTAGAGCGGTCCTCTCCTCGATTTGTCAGTGACTGACCACGCAACCAAACAGCATGCCTACCCACCTCCGGTAAGTCTTGCTTGTTATTCTCCCATATGTGTGATGCACAGAGACCACGAAGAAGAAATGCAGGTTGCTTACCTGTAACTGTAGTTCTTCGAGTGGTCATCTGTGCATTCACACAACCCACCCACCGTCCCCTCTTGGCATCGCTATTTGTATATGTCAATTGGTTCGCCATGCTCTTTATTTAATAACATAGTTGTACCTTAGTTATGAGGCCAAGCGGTCTCAGAGAACTGAGGAGAAGGAGAGGCGGGACCCCCTGAGCATGCGCGGTAGGATGGTGGGGGGAGGGGTTCCCGCCAAAAGTCTAGGCTAGCTAAGTTTCCCGGAAATAGGCTCGGCGTCGGCGCGAGCCCATATGTGTGAATGCACAGATGACCACTCGAAGAACTACAGTTACAGGTAAGCAACCTGCATTTTCTCACTGCGCTGCCAACTCTTCCCCCGTCCCCAGTCAGTGACCCATGCCAGGCACCAACTCTAGTGGGGCAGTTCTCTGTTTGCCCTGTCAGAACTGGATTGACCCCACTTGTGGCTGATGCTTGGCCAAAATGGTGGCCTGGGGTGAAAGGAGCATTGAGGCATATGCTTTTGCAGGATTTGGCACATTCTCTTCCACACGTGCATGCGAATACTCAGGCTCTCTGTTGGTTTTGCTGCAACAGGTTACCCCTCTGGAATTGGTCGCCCCACCCCAGTTCATTTTTACACCTGACTGTGGGTTAACTCGCCTTTATTTTAACCCTCAATGTATTTTAGCTAGGGCTGTTAATGGTAGAAGGAGAGGAGCAGGCAATCTTGTGTCTCCGTCTTTCCACCCCAGCTGCTGCTGAGTCTTGCCGTCCATATGCCAGATTGTTTCCATTGCGGGTTGGTCATGCTAGGGGGAAATATCTCAAGGCTTCACTGTGGCCAGTTGCTTTGTGCCCATCTGCCTCATCAAAGAATGAAACATGTACCTCCGGTCCCCTCAAAGAGTTGAGAAAAGGAAAATACCATTGAAAATACCAGGGGCCGTTGATTACTCTGGAGGCTGCCTAGGTGAATCCAAACATATGTGGACCCAATGAGGGCTCTATCTATCTATCTATCTATCTATCTATCTATCTATCATCTATCTATCATTTATTAAAATTTAGAGCTGGGAATCTCTCGATGTATCAGGGCCTTTATGGTACCTCTGACTATTTTCCTGGCATTGTTGTGAGTTAGCGCTGTGCCTTGCCAGGGTGTGATTAATCTTTGTTCGATGCCTGAACTCCTTTCTGGCACTTGAGTTCGTAATAAAACCAAGCACTAAATGGAGAGTGGTTTACTTTCCCTTGCTCCTCCTCCTCCCCCCCCCCCCCCCCAAAGCAGACACTTGTGCTCAGAGTCGGTCTGCCTTGGAGGCCTCGGACATTGGAGCAGAAACACTGGGTGGAATTTCAGTATTGCTGGAGGAGCCAATGAATATTTCATGCCCTGGCAGAATTTTCCCTCCTTTCGTAGACTTGATTTGCATCTTGAATGAAGGTGATTGGTATTCTTGGAGTGGCTTTTGAATGTAGGGGCTACGAGAGATGCAGGGCCCATAATATAACCCTAGGGAAAGCTGATTGGGGGGTGGGCAGGCTTGCCAGACTATTAGAACCAGGCTAGAAACCTCTGTGGTCTGCATCACCAGGTGATTCCTTCTGTGCCGGTGGTCTTCTCTGCCTGCCCAGTGGCTTCTGGGCAGGACTGTACCATGTACAGGGCTGTATGGCACAGAATGTCAGTTGCTGCAGACAAAAAGCAAGAGAGGGCTATTGCGTTTATGGTTTTGCTTGCAGGCAAGCTGCCGTGGCCAGCGGGGTGCTGAACTAGGTGGGCCTTCAGTTCGGTCCAGCCGGGCTTGTTCCACCTTGCTTGCTTGCCTCATTTCCATAATGTAGCATATACATCAGCTACAATAGCTAAATGAAACCTCCACTTATTGAGGGAGTCTACCTCCAAGTACCAGAGGCTGGAGACAAGCTGTAGGAGAGGGCTGCTGTCAGGGTGGATTTCTTTAAATCTGCAAGAAAAAAGGGTAGATTAAAATCACTGATATAAATCAAGTTTCCCACTGAACCTTTTTCATACGTTTCCTGAGCAAGGATGCAAATCTGACCAGTGAGCCACATTAATTTACAACTAAATAGGGTATCATTTATAATGTTCCATTCTTATAAGCACGCTTTGCATCTTTTCCTCGCTGTATATATTTTGCATGCTTTCCTTTTTATCTATAAAGGGAATGTGCCTTGAATATTCCCATACAGGGTCTTTCTTATAAACAGCACCCATGATAGTTTGAGCTTAACAGCACAATCCTGTACATGTCTCCTTATCAATACATTCCATTGAATTCAGCAGGTCTTGCCCCTAGGTATAAGATTGCAGGCTTAGTCCGAAAAGGTGCAAACTGGACAATTTTGTCTTCTTTTTTTTATTTCCAGTGTTTTCTCCTTTTTTGCTTCTCTCTGCCTTGCCCTCCCAAATATCCCAACTAGCAAATTAAAATGAAATGCACATGATTGATAGGTAAAAGCAAGGTTTAATAGTTACTGAACGGGGGTGGGGGAGATCCAATTTATTTCTTTTAATGTCATTTTTGGATCGTGTGTACGCATCCATTTTTACCCAGCCTGTATTGTCCTTCAGTCTTAACTAGCTCCTCTGCCTTGCTTTGGCCCAACTCCACCACCGCACAGGCACAGAACAACAACAGTCCTGTCTAGCCTGCGTCTTTGCACATCTGACTTTAATCAGAGAAACTTGAAAGCCCAGAACTTTCAAGAAGCAAGAACTGGTAATTAGGCTGGATGAGAAGGAAAGCTGGAATTAATGCCCCTGTTTGGTTAGTAGGTGACTTTGAGACTGTAGGTGTAGTTTAGCATGTTTATAATCCGATTTAGCTGTAAATGTATTATTTTTTAAAGTTAGAGATACATTTACTACTTCATTTATGACATCTTTAAAAAGAATCAAAACAACGATTTAAATCTTTAAAAACCTGATCATCAATTTTTGGCCACTGTCTTCCTGCCCTTCCTGCGAGCTTCCTGAAGGCTTCTGATTGTCCGTGGTACGCAACAGGATGCTGGACTAAACAGGCTATTGGCTCTAATCCAGTTCATCATGACCGGATTAGCTGTGATTGGTAGAAAACGAGCCTCTGCTTTTAGGGGCAGTGTACCTCTGATTTACAGGTGCTGGGAGCAAGCAAGAGGGGTGTGTGGTTTCCTTCAGGCCCTGCCAGCAGTCTTCACAAGAGCTCACCAACCTAAATGAGGGCTGGGCTTTCCTCAGCCCCAGCCAGCATGGCCAGTGATTAGGGAGAATAGAAGATGTAGTCCAGCAATTTCTGGAGAGGTCATAGGTTCCCCAGCCCTGACCTGGCCTAATCCAGCAGGGCTACTCGAATGTAAAGCCTCCTCTTTTTTGAGAGAAACATTACAGCAGCTGGGGCTTAAAACTTTATTCCGGGAAGGTCCAGGAAATGTAAGCGGTCACCTGAAAAGTTTCTTGGGCAGCAAGAGTTTGGTGGGAGTAACTTCTCTCCAAACCTCCTGTCCTGTTCCTCTCTTGCTGGAAGGGATGTGGAGTAACTGCTCCTTTTTACTTCCTGGTCAGCAGAGGGAAGTGGCAATGCAAACGCAGCCTAGTTTGACTAAAAATTGGCAACGAACATGTTGGAAATGCCCAGGGTGGGCAGAGTCAAGTTATTTCGCAGCCAATTTCAAATTGTTACTCTGAACATGGTTCATATAATAAATTCCAGGTGAAACAAAAAGTGTTTGGATTTTTCCAAGCATGAGTATAGGAGAATTCAGAGGGAGGGACTTTTCCCACTGCATTCAAGAGTCAGGCTGTCATTGGTCACGTTTCTGCCCCATTCTTCCACCAAGGAGGTTAGGGTGGGATGCATGGGGGCTGTTCATTTATCCCCACAACAACCTTACAAGGTAGGCTAGTCCCAGAGATGGCCAGACAAATCAGTTCCATAGCTGAACAGAGCTTTTAATTCGACTCAAACCCAAAAGAACATCAGAAGAGCCCTAATGCTGGATCAGACTGAGGGTCTATCTAGTCCAGCACTATGTTCACACAGTGGCCAACCAGCTGTGGACCAGGGAACCACAAGCAGGACACAGGTACAACAGCACCCTCCCACTCATGTTCCTCAGCAACTGGTGCACACAGGCTCACTGCCTTGGATACTGAAGGTGGCGCATAGCCATCAGGACTAGTAGCCATTGATAGCCTTCTCCTCCAGGAATTTATCCATCCCCTTTTTCAAGCCATCCAAATTGGTGCCATGACTACGTCTTGTAGTAGCAAATTCCATAATTTAACTATGCACTGCGCGAAGAAGTACTTTATCTGTCCTGAATCTCCCACCAATCAGGTTCATGAGATGGTCCCATTGGGTTATAGTATGATGGGAGAAGGAAAAAAATGTCTCCCTCACCACATTCTCCACACTATGCATAGTTTTTTACACCTCTATCATGTCTCCCTTTAGCCTCCTTTTTTCCAAGATAAACAATCCCAGCTATTGTAACCTTCCCTCATCCTTTCCATGGATCCTTTGAGTTGCCCTTTTCTGCACTTTTTCCAGCTCTGCAATACCTTTTCGTAGGTGTGGTGACCAAGACTGTACACACTATTCTAAGCATGGATGCACCATAGATTTGTATAAAGGCAGTAGGATACCAGCAGTTTTATTCTTCATTCCTTTTCTCATAATGCCTAACACAGAGCTTGTGTTCTTTGCAGTGGCTGCATGCTGGGTTTGACCCAGCATTGCTGTCATTGACCTTGCCATTTCTGGGCCATCCCAACCAGGCAGGAACAATTGCCAACCCCTGTACTCAAGATTGCCATGCCTGTCTTCCAGCTGGCGCTGAGCAGAGAAAACGCTGGCTCTGAAGTTGGCTCCAAGAGCCCTCCCACTCCCGGCGACTTCATTGTTTGCTGGAGAACAATGGGCTAATAGAAAGCTGGATGCCCCGAGGCCTCCGGTTGCCCGTGACGGGCACAGCCGCTCGCCAGCTGGAAAGTGGGGCTGCTGCCTGTAATTTATGCCTGAGGGCATCTGAGAAAGTGCTTTAGCTGACGGAGCAAGTAACACTATAGTGTTTCCCCCCTGTTCTTTGAGCTGAGCAACGCAGACCTGAAGACACACCGGGCCTCGTGGAAGTTAGCAGTGCAGCATACAGTTCCTGCCCCCCTTAATAATTCACTGTTACGTTGCATTGGTGCAGAGCCAACTGACCCTGCTCATCTTTTCTTCTGGTTTCTAAGCAAGTGTCCAGTCCTCAGGACTGCAAAGGTGAGCTTGAGACCACAGTTCGACTAGAGGAGCTTACAGAGTTGCTGAGCAGGGCCCCTGAGTCTTGGAGGTGCTCTGTTGGTCTTCATTTCCACCTCAGCTCTTCATCCTCCACTCCTGTTTAGCTGGCACATGTCGCAAATTCACTTTAGTATAATTTAAAGCGGGAAATCCAAGGTGTTTGCTCATCCTTGCACCTAAAATCTGGAAGCCAGGTCTTTGAAATGTGTGTGTTCCCAGCCATCATCCAGATGGCAGAATTTTGCATTTTCCTGGGCGGGTGGGAGCTTGGGATCACGGTGATTTGGAATATTTAAGGCAGTCAGCCCGTAATACTGCTTACTGTGTTGCTCTTGGCGACTCCTGAAAATGTCCTCACTGTGTACTTTTTTTTTCTGTAACCCTGGGGCTCAGCAAGTTCCCCCCTCGCCCCCCAAAAAGAGTAGATCTCATATTCTGCACCTCTAAAAAAGCACAAATCTGCTTAGCTGTCGTAATTTGTTCCCTTTGCAGATTCCGACCGAGTTGCAGTATGTTTGCTGTGCAGAATCCAAGGTCTCCGGACTAGGGCTCCTTGACTCTAGAGTGCTTGGTTACGATTTGTTCTGAACCAGTCCACTAGAGGTTTGAAACAGGACAGCTGTTTTCCTTCATGTCCGGCTTGTGGGCTTCGCTTCCACTCCTATTGGGACATTCAGGTCGAATGAGCTGTGTCATAAGGGAACACTGCGCCTTCTTTTTCAGATTAACTGAGGCCTTGTTTCGCACGCAGAAAACCTCAGCGCAAATGTGTTCTGGTTGACGTGGGAGAGGAGACAAACCAAGTGCAATTTAAAAAGTTATTTCAGCTGCCCTCGTAATCCCAGCGGCGTGGCTGGGGGTGGTCCTTTGCACCCACTCACCCCCTGATCTCTTTATGCCTGCCAGCAAATTCCATCAGTGAAGGCAGCCTTGTGAGGTTGCATGTAGCGGATTGACCAGCATGCCTAAACTGCCTTGTTTGCTGAGTGGCTGTGATGGGTGTCAACAGATTGCTGGGAACTTTGACTGGGGTGGGAAGCAACCCTATGCCTATGAATATGAGCCAACAGTGTGATGTGGCTGCAAAAAAAGCAAATGCTATTTTGGGCTGCATTAATAGAAGTATAGTTTCCAAATCACGTGAGGTACTGGTTCCCCTCTATTCAGCACTGGTTAGGCCCCATCTTGAGTATTGCCTCCAGTTCTGGGCACCACACTTCAAGAAGGATGCAGACAAGCTGGAGCATGTTCAGACGAGGGCAACGAGGATGATTAGGGGTCTGGAAATAAAGCCCTATGAGGAGAGACTGAAAGAACTGGGCATATTTAGCCTGGAGAAGAGAAGATTGAGGTGAGACATGATAGCAATCTTCAAATACTTGAAAGGTTGTCAAAACAGAGGAGGGCCAGGATCTCTTCTCAATCAACCCAGAGTGCAGGATGCGGAATAAGGGGCCCAAGTTACAGGAAGCCGGATTCCGGTTGGACATCAGGAAAAACTTCCTGACAGTTAGAGCAGTACGACAATGAAACCAATGACCTAGGGAAGTCATGGGTTTTCCCACACAAGAGGCCTTCAAGAGGCAGCTGGACAACCATCTGTCAGGAATGCTTTAAGGTGGATTCCTGCATTGAGCAGGGGGTTGGACTTGATGGCCTTATAGGCCCCTTCCAACTCTACGATTCTATGATTCTTCCAAAATGTTGAATATCTGGACTTAAAATTGTAGACAGTACATGTTACCATGTTCGTCCTGATCTTCCTTTTAAGACCCCTGTTTATCCTCACAATAACCCTGTGAGATAGATTAGGCTGAGGGATGGTGCAATCCAATACATCTAAAAGTGCCAGGGTGAGGAAGAATGTTTTGAGTCTTAAAGATAGCCAGTTGAGCCTCAAAGTGCTCAAAAAAGCATGTCTCCCCCACCCACCCCTCTCCCAAGCAGCATTTGCACCTGGGCAGGTAGTATTTAAGGGCCTGGTTTCCTACAGGCTGGTCTTCCTGCCGTGCGCCCTGCCTGCCTGTAACTTGAGAGCAGAGAACCGGCTCTGTTGTGACACACGCCAGCAACCTTTGTACAGGGAGTGTTGCCCCCTCCCTGTGTTGCTGGGTTTCTGCAGCAACTGAGGGAGGCGGGAGGAGGAGGCCCTGGGAACGAGCGAAAGCCTATTCAGAATGATTCACCTCAACGGAAGGCAGAAGGGTGCCCTCATCACTGCAGCGGTTTCCTGTTGGGTTTGGAAACCAGGTGAAATTTAGACGGCGTTGATCAAATGGATCCATGCCCGCAAGGCCAGGCTGGATCCTGCTCCCTTTTAAGAGTGCTTTGAATCAATGCATAGCCCTGCCTTCCCCAACCTGGAGCCCTCCAGGACTACGGTACCCATCATACCCTGCCAGCCTGGCCAGTAGGCGTTGTAGCCGAGCACGCCTAGAGGGCCTTGGGCTGGGGAAGGCTGGATTAGCAGCAAGCAGGACTCGAAGAAGTCCGGAGCCCTGTTCCCTTCTCTTTCCCTTCAGCCATCCCAAGGTGGGATAAGCAAGAGCTTGAGGAAGAGCCTTCCTCTGAGTCCCTAGCACACAGGGAGAAGCAACGCTCCAGGTGTTGTGGACAACAACTCCCATCATCTCTGTCCATTGGCCCTGCTGGCTGGGGTTTATGGGACCCATAAGCCAAAACGTTGAGTTGCGCGCATTGAGGTGTGTCTGTAGGGTGTCTGTGTGAAGGAGCCACATAAGCGGGCCGGTGTCCCTGTTTCAATCCAGTCCTTTTGCATCTCTGCAACGGACCCATGAGCCCTTGCTTTGTCCTTGCACTCCGATTTGGGCCCTTTTTCAAACACAACCAGGAATTCCAACCATGTCTGTCTTCTCTATGGCTTGGCCAGACATTCCTCCTGCCTGTGGCTTGCCTGCTTCATTGCTTCTGTTTTCAATAAACCGGGGGGGGGGGGGGGGGCAGGGTTAGGGTTTCACTCGTGTGATTTGGCCCAATTATTTTGCGTGCTTGGAAAGGCTGCAGTCTCGTGTGTATGTAAGTGTAACAAAGGCGATTTCAGTGCTGGGAGAAGCAGGCTCTGCAAATGGGGTTGTGGGGGAGGAAACAGTTGCCAATTCATCCCTTCCCCGCTGCCCCTGCCCTTGTGGGACAGCAAGGGGAAGAGCCTCATTAATCGCCAGCTAACAAGAGTGGATCAAAGTCCATCCAGTTGTTTGCTGCGTCATTTGCTCAAAGGCCCCGCAGATACCTCTGATACTTGCCCTCTAAGCGTCTATCTGGCCTCTCTTCTGACCGTACCACGTTTCCCAACTTGGCCCATTTTCTCCTCTCCTTCCCCCACCCCTCTCTGTTTCTCCACATTTGGAATCCTGTGCCCAGATCTGCTTGCCCTCCCCTTCTCCGAAAGGAATATCGTAGGACTGAGGAAGGTGCAGAAAAGAGCAGCATTTGCAGCTTTTTGGTTTGGGGTGATGGTGGTGGTTTACAAAGTAATTTTTCTTCAAAGCCTTTCGATCCCGGCCTTCAGTCAAAAGGCAGCTGGCTTACAAGACTTAATAAGTAGACAGGTCTTGTCCTCAGGCTTACAACCTAAAATGACGCCAGACACAAGGGAAAGGATGGGGGAGGGAGGGAGGGAAGGAAGGAGGAAGGCAGAAAGGCAGGAGCGGGAAGATAGATTCTGTTTCCACAGTGGAAGGAAACAGACCTGTTCTGGAACCAAGTGTTCTCAGATTTGCACCCCATTTCTTTTCCACTTGGCATGTTCCTCTTGCAAGAAAAGCAACTGGCGTCGCACACACGTGTGTGTTGGGGAGAACACAGGGATGTTTAGCCTGGAGAAGGGAAGATGGAGGGGAGACATGAGAGTACTCTTCAAGTCCTTGAAAGGTTGTCACACAGAAGAGGGCCAGGATCTCTTCTTGATCATCCCAGAGTGCAGGATGCGGAATTATGGGCTCAAGTTACAGGAAGCCAGATTCCGGCTGGACATCAGGAAAAACTTCCTGACTATTAGAGCAGTATGCCAATGGAACCCATGACCTAGGAAGGTCATGAGCTCTCCCACCCTAGAGGTCTTCAAGAGGCAGCTGGACAGCCATCTGTCAGGGATGCTTTAAGGTGGTTCCCTGCATTGAGCAGGGGGTTGGACTCAATGGCCTTAGAGGTTCCTTCCAACTCTACTATTCTATGATACCCTCCTATCTGCTGTCCTTGTACCTTCTCCCTGGCTGTTTTTAATGCTGTTTCCTGAGCTGCTGTTCTTTTATAGCTCACCCCTTTGGCCTTGCAAGGCCCAATAGACAGAGTGGGAGATCACTCCTTCCTCCTCATCCCCCCGGTTACATTAACACAGCATCCCCCAGCATGCGCGGCAAATAGTCAGGAGTGCCTCCCCCCCACAATAAAAAATCTGATGGCCACAAGGTTAGGAGAAGGCTGGTGTAGCTGGTTGTGTTATTGTTTTTATCTTTAGGAGCCATTGTGCATCCCTTTCTTCCTTTCTCATAGACAACTGCTTATTTGTTTTTAATAAATATAAACGCTGTGCAGGAAAGGACTCCTGGGCTTTTCACTGCACCTCAGAATAGTCTGCAAACCTTTCTAGGCTGCTTACGTGTGTGTTAGGCCATGCTGTACTTGATCAGTTGCTTGCAGCCTGCAGGGGTGAGGGCAAATCAACTTCTGTAACGTGTCTCTGCATTGGTCGCCTGGAGGTAGTTGAGAGTTGCCCAAGGCGACCAGCAAGTGGGTATTGAGAACTTGTGCCTGTAGTTAAGGGCCTTCTGACCTTGGTTTCAGCAGAATGATTCTCAGATTTTCTGGTGGTTGAATGGAGGGGGGGGGGGGGAGAGAGAGACTCGGTTCTTTCCAGTGTGGTTAATTCTTCAAGAGAAGGGACAGGATTTGGGCGCCTTGCCAGCCACCCGCGTGGCCTGCTTGTTGGATTTCCTTTCCATTGTCTATTTAAAGTTGCAGTTTTTAAAAAACAGAATTTCTACAGCCTGCTGAGCCATGGCTCAGGTAAAACACTGGCACCTTTTAATTCCTCTTTGGAGAAGTGAAGCAGTTGACTTGCAGTGTGCAAAATGGGAAAACAGAGGGGCATGCGGTACTCTGGAAGTTACAAAAAAGATGTGTGTGTGTGTGAGAGAGAGAGAGAGAGAGGATATGAACTTAACAGTGGGGAGGTCTATTCCTCATTTATTACGCAGACATTCTCCTCCTAGTAAACTGCCTGTTTTGGCTGTCGCAAGCAGGTTGTTCTAGAGTTTTGTTATGTATTTGTGCATTTTATCATGCGCTTCCTCCAAAAAACTCAGGGCAGTTTATGTAGTCCTCCACTTCCACCCCACAACCTACCATGTTCTCACAACAGCCCAGTGAGGTAGATCAGGCTGAAAAGATCTCCCACCTTTGACACTGCGTGAGGGAGGCCATTCCCCTCAGCTGCCAAATTCTGCATGGAACTGGTCCGCTGAGTCAGGGAGCTTTGATTCTGAAGATGCACCCAGTTTTTCCTGCCTGTAAGAAAAGTGAGACTGTTACCCTCTTGATTTTTGAAGGCTGGAAACATGCAAGTAGTGCCTCCCCCACCCCATATCTTAAAGCAGCCTTCCCCAACCTGGTGCCCTCCAGATGTTTTGGACTACACCTCCCAGCATTCCAGACCAAGTCCAAAACCTCTGGAGGGGGTTAGGTTGGGGAGGTTGCTTCAAAGGCATGTTTGGTTGCACTCTTTACACCCACCCCACCCCTGTGTTCTCTACTTCCCTTCATCCTGCCAATCGTGCCCTCCGAAGGCACCCCAAGTGCCTGTTTTGTTCCCGAGAACGTACAGAATTTGATTTCCATGTAATGTGGGGAAGTGCCACCCACTTAGATAACCTTTGAATCGGCTAGCAGAAATGGGGAGGGCAAAATGAAGCTTCCCATGCTGGGACAGTCTACCTGGGAACACCCGGGACAAAGGGCCAGGGGACAGAGGCAGCCTCTTCTCTGCTTGGCTTACAGGAGCTCAGGTTCAGCCGGCTGACCTGCGTTGGAAGCAGACGCTGGCTTTGATCTCCTGGGCACAGGCAGGAGGACAGAATATCCCGTTGGTTTTGGGGATGTGGGGTGGTAGAGAGAAAACAGCTTCTTCCCATACCTTGATCTGTGTTAAGGGGATGTGGGAGGAGAGGGAGTACATAAAGCTGGTTTTAAACTCTTGCCTTTTTTCTCCTCAACTTTCCTCCCCCCTTCCTCCCACCCTTCCAAAAAATAAAAATAAAAAAATACACTACCCACCTTCCTACCTCTCATTCATTTCCCAGGAATTGTCATCGAGCACGGAAAGTCTTGATAGATCATTTTGCTCCGTAAGTGGTCCGTGTTTGGCTTTCCCTTCCTGCCCTAGCAACTGGGCTGCCTTCCTCTTCTTCTTGCCTCCCCCCTCGTGATTATCATTTCATTTAATGTACTTCTTTCCTTCTGCAGCAGCATTTCCTCTCTGTTGTCATGTAAGCCACTTTGCTAAGCCGCCGGTCACCGTGGCAAATGCATCTCGCAAAACAGCAAGGCAGATCCCTCTCTCTCTCTCCCCTCCCACACTCCCGGCAGGCTGAACGCAGCATTGCCGGGAGCCGTTTCTGGCTGAGCCATTGGCCGATCCATCTTCCTTCACTTCCATGTCTCTCTCTTCCTCTCCACTCGCACGCTACTATGTGCATGCCCAGCTCCGTTTAAGCCACAGCTGGGGAGGGGGAGGTCTGGAGCCCTGCATGCTGCAGCAGGGAGTGTCTTCTTTATAATAAAGATGTGCTCACTGTTTTTCTAGACAAGGGGTGCCAAACGTCAAGCTTACGGGGCAAATCCGCCCCCTGCTCTGGAATATCCGCCTGGCCCTCTCAGGTTCCTGGGGGTGGCCATGCCTCTTTTTGTGAGCCACCGGTAGTTTCCTGTCTTTTGGGCTTTTTCTTCCCCTATTCTAAAAAGTTGAATGCTTCTCCTAAGGCTGAGTTACTGTCAGTAAGAGCTTTAAGCTAAAACAGGCCAGTGTTTTGGTCCCTGCCCCCTCCCCTCACGAAAGCTTCTCTGAAATTGAATTTGGCCCTCGGCCTGAGAGAAGTTCCAACACCCCTCTCCTAGGCAGATCTACGCCCAATGTGACTTTACAATAAAAGTCATGACCAGAGCAGCAGCAAATCGGTAGGGCTTTAAACCATGTCTTTTGCTTGTCTGTTCGGGTGCTGCAGTCATCCTTGTCTCTTGTTCCCAGAGTTTGAGGTCTCCTTCAGAGCAAACTGTGTGTAAAACATCCTCCGTCACATTCTTCTCTGCCCCTCAAATTTCTTTTAAAAAGTTCTATCCTAAAAGGGACTCACGGCGGCTGACTGATCAGAAAATGCCATGCAGTATTTAAACCAGCAGCTGTCCCGTCACCATCAGAAGTAAGAAGCTGGTACCCTTTTCATTTTTCATGTCACTGGGCTTGCAGGAATGTCCAGCGAGCGATAGCTGGAAACCATTCATTTGAATGGGCTCTAAAAGAAACAGATCTCTTATTTTTGAAACCAGAATTTGCTTGCCTTTTTATTAGCTCCCAAAATGATAAAGCAGACTTCCCCAACCTGGCGCCCTCCAGATGTGTTGGACTGCAACTCCCCAGCTAGGATAGTCCTGCACATCTGGTGGTGGGCACAAGGTTGGGAAAGGCAGTTATAAGGCCTTCCCCCCTCTCTGTATATGTGAGCCATACACACATGTATATACACACACAGGACAGCCCTGCGTGCGTTCAGATAATTGGTGCAGAGTTGACTACTTCAGGATTCATTTTTGTTTTTAAATAAAGTTGTGAGTCCTTAACACTGCAATGTTAGATTTGAAAGGTATACACTGCATTCTAGTGATTTATTATTATTTTATTACTAATATTCTTTCATTATTAAAGCAACTACAACGTTCTGAGTACTTTACACAGATTTTAAAATATAGTCAATAGGCAATTCCTGCCTGCAGGAATGCAGAAGGAGAATGAGGCAGGGGAAGCAATTTTAGCTTCCAGTTCTTCCAAGTTACAAGAGTTTGCTCCTCCTTTTGAGCTTGCAGAAATGGGGTTGGTTTTGCAAACAGAATTTTGCAACCTGAATCATTCTTCCCTGTCGTTAAGGGCAGCGTATGCTCAGCCCTCTCTCTGGGTGTGCAATGTGGGGGAATCTTGTCAGAAGTGACCTGCCTTGAAGATGTAGCCTTTAAATGAGCAAATAAAAATGCACGTATCTGCAATGGAATCATTGTTCCTGGGCCTCCTCATCTCTTCGCTCAAGTTCCAGATAAAAGAGGAAATGCTGTTCTCTGCCGCTTTAAACAAATTCTTTTTTAATTTAGCATGTCATGTGTTGGTACGGATTTGCATCTGTTTCTGTTTTGCACAATACAACAATTAAAATCAGTGTTTTCCCCCACTCTTTCTGTTCAAATCTTGCTCTTGCCAATCATACTTCATGTCCCATGCCTCCCTCACCCCTCCCAGCAAATATTTCCTCCTTACACCTTGATATGAGTGGGAGGGCAAAGTGGACACATAAGTTTTGGGGAGGACTTTGGGAAGCTTTTTAAGTTACTCTGATCAATAACGTCTCCGTGGCCTGGTTCGCGCAATCATTTTCGTAACTCAGCCCCTGCTTGTAGAGTTTTGTGTCATCTGAACCCGGTGAGCATGGCTTGTTGACGTGGTTAACAAACCACTCACAACCCTAAAACATCCCAGGGGTTCTGGACAGTTTGTCAAACCACATCAGTAACCCACCCTCTACATCTTCGGATGATACAACAACTCACGAGTGGTGGTTGGGCAGTGGAACAGATGCCCATGGGCGCCCAGCATGTACCACAAGCCACGGCGGTTTATTTAAACCATCGTGGCTGAAAAAAAAATCTTTACATCCATTCTTTCAGTTGTTCCAATCAGCAGCATCTCCCTGTCAACTGAATTCTTCTTCCTGATGTGGGAGTCTCAAGGCTTTGCCGTTAATGGGTGATAGTATTCCATCATCAGTATGGTTATTTAGCCTTATAGATGCCATGGTCCATTAGTTATATAGGGAGAGAGAAATTGAGGGTTACTTGCTTCCTCTTTGTTCTTGGCTTTGACGGATAGCGCTTTCAGTGCTACCTGCGTCCTTTGTGCTATCATCGATAATATAAACCCCATTTCGAAAGGGGAGCAGGGGAGGGAGAGCTGCCATTGGCCACCTGGAGGGAAAGGTTGAAATAAGGGACAACTTTGAGCAAGCACAATTGTGCCTAAATAACGGTGGAGCTTTTGGCTTGAAATCCTCCGGCCCTCATCTCCAACTTAAATGTATTTGTTATTATAGTTGTTGCTAGAATTGAAAGTGCTGAAAGCTTTCTAAGCACTGTACAGATCTTAAAAAAAAAAAAGCACACGCCCTGCGTGCCCAGGCTCACACTTTCTCCTTGATGAGGTCTTAAACGTGTGCTCCAAATTATTCTGTGTTAGTCTGCTCCTTTCCCCTCCCTCCCTCTTTTCTAAAGCGAGCAGCTGCGGCTGAGTGCATTTGCTGCACTGAAGCCCGGTTGGATGCACGCAGGGAGGAAGGGTGAGCTCCGGTGACCCATTCCTATTCCGTCAGATGTGGTCACGCCCCTCTGACGTGGTTGCTTGGGTCAAGGGGGGGGCATGAGCATTGTTGCATTTTAAGGTGGACTGCAAGGAACCCCTTAACCTGCCACCTCCCCAGGAGGAGCGCCAAGCAAGGCAGCTTCTTTTCTTTGTCTTTAACGCCCTGTTTCTTCGCTTCCTTTTCTCCCAAGTCGCATGCTCTGCTGTTTCATTGGGTTGTGGCCTATCCTTTTTGTGCATGACTCTCTCAGTTCGCACTGCTTGGGTTTTGGTGGCGGTGGCAGCCGTGGGGATGACTTACTCACGAACCGCTTTTGCTGGGATAAGTAAGCTTTTGGGCTGCATTCATAGAAGTATAGCTTCCAAATCGTGCAAGGTACTGGTTCCCCTCTATCCAGCGCTGGTTAGACCCCATCTTGAGTATTGCGTCCAGTTCTGGGCACCACACTTCAAGAAGGATGCAGACAAGCTGGAGGGGGCTCAGTGGAGGGCAACGAGGATGATCAGGGGTCTGGAAACAAAGTCCTATGAGGAGAGATTGAAAGAACTGGGCAGGTTTAGCCTGGAGAAGAGAAGATTGAGGGGAGACATGATAGCACTCTTCAAATCCTTGAAAGGTTGTCACACAGAGGAGGGCCAGGATCTCTTCTCGATCATCCTAGAGTGCAGGACATGGAATAATGGGCTCAAGTTACAGGAAGCCGGAAGCCGGCTGGACATCAGGAAAAACATCCTGACTGTTAGAGCTGTACGACAGTGGAACCAGTGACCTAGGGAGGTGGTGGGCTCTCCCACATTAGAGGCCTTCAAGAGGCAGCTGGACAGCCCTCTGTCAGGGATGCTTTAAAGTAGATTCCTTCATTGAGCAGGGGTTGTACCTGATGGCCTTAGAGGCCCCTTCCAGCTCTACTATTCTATGATTCTATGAGTCTATGATAAGTGCCAAAGGGAGACCGACTCTCGCTTCTGAAGGATTGGGATGAGGTTAGGTGGGAAACGGACCTTCGCTCAAAAAGCAGAAGTAAATTCCCAGGTCCACATGAGCCCTGTGCCTCGATTAAGCCGGCTCGAAGGTCGTTCAAAAATGAGCAAGCTTTTGAGAGTTCCAAGTCTCTTCATCAAGAACGACATTAACATCAAGCAAGGGATAAGGAGGCTGGCCATGTTGAAGCCTTGAAGTCTGCGCGGTCAGAGTCTTAAGACTGCCCAGAGAGCCGCCGCTCTGCACTTACGAAGAAACAAGCGAGCAAACGGTTGATTGCTTTTTTAAAACTATAAAATCCAGTTTCTCAAAACTGCCTTCAGCAATGTTTAATAATCACCCATAGTGATATTTTAACATTTATATGAGTGGGTTTCTGTTGTCCAAAATGCTCCGCTTGCATTAACCCCTGTAAGGTAGTCTAGTCTTCTTTCCGCTGCGTTCCAGGGAGCTGCTGAAGGTCTTCCTTTCAGGCCCCCACTGAGGATTGGACTGAGCTGACCTTTGAACCAGGAACCTGTTCAGTTCTGCTAGCTGCAGTGTTCTCTTTCTAAAAAGGCGTATGCAGGAACTGGGCTTTTGTGGTGGTGGTGGTGGTGGTGGTGGTGGTTTTAAATGATGGCTGGGGTTGCGGCCACAGCAGTCTGGAATAAGGAGCTGCTGTCCAGATGTTGGATCTAAATCCCATCAGCCAAACTGGCGTGGGTAATAGGAGTTGTAGTCTGAACAGCAACGTGCACACAGTTTTCTTTGCCATGCTAAGGAGGAGAAAAAGCAGATGCTGGCACCAGGCAGAGACTGATGAATGATTTGGACTCCACGTAACCCCACACAGGTCAGCTCAGCATTAGTTCAAAAGATTCCTAGCTTTTTTGCACCCTCTGCCGGCTGTTTGAGAGAGAGAGACGCCACTTTGCACTCAAGCGGAGCAGTGTGATTAAAAAAAAGTCAGCAGCCCTTGGAAGGCTTTTAACAGTGTGATGTGGCTGCAAAGAAAGCAAATGCTATTTTGGGCTGCATTCATAGAAGTATAGCTTCCAAATCGCGCGAGGTACTGTTTCCCCTCTATTCGGCACTGGTTAGGCCTCATCTTGAGTATTGCGTCCAGTTCTGGGCACCACACTTCAAGAAGGATGCAGACAAACTGGAGCATGTTCAGAGGAGGGCAACAAGGATGATTAGGGGTCTGGAAACAAATCCATATGAGGAGAGACTGAAAGAACTAGGCATGCTTAGCCTGGAGAAGAGAAGACTGAGGGGAGACCAGATAGAACTCTTCAAATTCTTGAAAGGTTGTCACACAGAGGAGGGCCAGGAGTTCTTCTCGATCATCCCAGAGTGCAGGATGCGGAATCATGGGCTCAAGTTACAGGAAGCCAGATTCCGGCTCGACATCAGGAAAAACTTCCTGACTGTTAGAGCGGTACGACAATGGAACCCATGGCCTAGGGAGGTTGTGGGCTCTCCCACAATAGAGGCCTTGAAGAGGCAGCTGGACAGCCATTTGTCAGGGATGCTTTAAGGTGGATTCCTGCATGGGGCACAGGGTTGGACTTGATGGCCTTAGAGGCCCCTTCCAACCCTACTATTCTAGGATTCTAACATTAACTTCAGGCGCTGGCTGAGTTTGATGCGGGAGGGGTCTTCTGATTTTGCCCGCCTCTGCAAGAAAAGGGGAACAGCTCCAAGGAGTCTCAAAGCAGGGGCGGCAGAGGAGGTGCTTAAGCCTGGATGCATAATGTAACCAGTTCCCCCCTTCCAATCCAACTTCCCCTGCCGTTACTAAACGCCCCCCCCCCCCCCATTGTGTGGTACCTGAAGAACAGCGGCCTTTGCGCGTTTTGTAGCAAAAGGAATGTTCCCTCGGCACCTTTCAGGGCCAAACCATGTTCGCCCTGCCATCACAAGCTGCTGTTGGACAGTGAGGTCCCTGCTTCCCTTCTAGATGTTAGAAACAGTAAGCTGAGCAGAGATGAGGAGGCTCACGACCCCTCGGTCACATCTAGAGCTGCCAACAGTCAGACATGTGCCAAGTGTTCCCCTCCCCCCACACACGAAGGGCCTAAAGTATAGGCAGCCTCCAAGCCAGGAACTGTACGAGAAAGCAAGCTTTTGAATGAGCACATTTTTCGAGGTGGCTCCAAGGAGATGGGCTCGATGAATACTCGGAAGGCAGATTGCTAGGTATGAACAGCAGGGCGCCGGTACCCTGCTGCGCTTCTGTGAGTCACCTGGAGAGACCTAGTTGTAGCAGGAAGGCTGGTCTAGCCACGTTTCTGTCCCGCTGCCTGGTAATCGTGATGTCTTTGATCGGAGGGAGGAAGTGCACTCATCTGACAAAAATGGGTGACCTCTTATTTGCTCCAGATCGAGAGTGCTCTAGGCGGGGACCTTCCGCGCAGACATTTGGATCCAACGTCTCCCTTTCCTTCTCCCCTCCCTCTGATTTTTGTTCTGCCCCCTCCTCCGCTCCTGCGCAGCCCATCCGCCTAGCCCCCGAGCGAGAGTTCATCAAGTCGCTGATGGCCATCGGGAAGCGCCTGACCACGCTGCCGACCAAAGAGCAGAAGACTCAGCGCCTCATCTCGGAGCTCTCTCTGCTCAACCACAAGCTGCCAGCCCGCGTCTGGCTCCCCACCGCTGGATTTGACCACCACGTGGTGCGGGTCCCGCACACCCAGGCGGTGGTGCTGAACTCCAAGGACAAGGTAAGCCCCCCGCCTCCCCCAAGAAGAAGCAGGGCAGTTTGAGGAGAGGGGATGTGTTTCAGTCGAATTGCTGTTACCACTTCAGTCATAGAATTGTAAGAGTTGGAGGGGACCTCAGAGGTCCTCCAGTCCCACCCTCTACTGATGCAGGAAAACTACGACCATAGCACCCCTGATATGGAGATATATGGACCCTGTTTGAAACCCAACTCCTCATAGCCCTTTCTCACACCACGATATGCCTCCTTCAAGGGCAGAACGGCAAGACTAAAGCTCCTCGGAAGCGACCTTTATACTGAGCCAGACCTTCAGCCCCTCTAGCCCAGTATTGTAGACACTGACTAGCAGCAGCAGTTCTCCAGGGTTGCAGGCAGGATTTTTTCCTAGCCCTACCTGGAGATGCTGCCGGGGAATCGAACCTGGATTTTTTTGCGTGGGAAGCCAGGGCTCTACCGTTGAGCTATGGCCATTCCTTTAAGGCTGTTGATCCAGGACGTTACGTCATAAGCTACAACTTAAAGAATAATATTAAACTTAGGAAGGTCAAAGCTGTGAGTTCACTTGTGGGGGGTCAAAATAAGCTGCTGGATATCTCCCACTCCCCCACCACCACCACCAAAGGACCACTCCAAAATTTCCATTCTGATTCTCCAAACGCTGTCAACCCATTAAATCTGGATTCCTCACCTCCCTCCCTCTCTCCCCTGTCGCAAGGCACCTTACCTAATCTACGTGGAAGTACTTGAATGTGAAAACTTCGACACCACTAACGTTCCGGCTCGGATTCCGGAGAACCGCATCCGCAGCACGCGGTCCGTGGAGAACCTTCCGGAGTGCGGGATCACACACGAGCAGCGGGCCAGCAGCTTCACCACTGTCCCCAATTATGACAACGACGACGAGGCTTGGTCCGTAGATGACATCGGGGAGCTGCAAGTGGAGGTACCCCTTCCCCGCGTCCCCCCCAGCGCAAAACTCAGAAAAAAAGGAAACTACATGCCTTGTCAAAACTACCAGCTCACCTTGATATTAGGGCGGGTTGTGGGGAGAGAGGTCAGCTCAGTTCAGACAGCATGTTTCTCAATGATGGTTTTAGAACTCCACGATGGAGGTTTTTACACTACTGTTGAGAAACGTGTTTTCTGGCGGGAAAACGCCACACGACGGTGAAGTTATTTTGGAAAATACTCCACACAGAATATCCACACTGTGCAGAGGAGAGTTCCTGCACAACCGTTGTGTTGCGTGTTGTGCGGCGGACTCCATGGAGTTTTCCGTTGCGTTGAATTGACTTTTCCCACTGGCTACCGAGTTCCCTGGCAAGAGCAGCGAGAGGAGCGAGTGCCGCTCTAGGAGAGCCACCAGGGGACTGGGGGAACGAGAGAGGATGGAGGAACTGCCAATCAAACGCCGTGTTGACGTTTACTCAACTCCACGGGAGCCCACAGCCACACAGTGGTGGAGTTAGAACATGCTGCATGGGGAGTGCCCCCTAGAAACTCAACCGTTGAGTGGAGTTTTCTCACTGCATAGAGAAACATGTTGTCTGAACTGAGCCGTTGACTTTTCCGAAGACTTGGGAAGGGGTAGCGTGTGAAGTTGTGTTAGCCCAAGCAGAGGGCAAATAGGGTTAAGCTCTGGCTGACAGCTTCTGCCCCCCCCCCCTTTGTATCTCTCTCTTGTCTCTTCTCTAGTGGTCAATTCTTCCTGCTCCTCTTTCTCCCAACTCCTAGGAAAAACAAGCCACTAGAAATCAACTTGCAGAAACAATTCATGAAGGAAAGGCAACCAGAGGCTGTTTTTAAAACACTGAAGGCACAGCTAATGTGTTAACCCAGCTTTCTCCGACCTGATGCTCTCCAATTCTTTTGGACTACAGCTCCCATCAGCCCCAGCCAACATCACCAATGGTCAAGAATAGTGGGAGTTGCAGTCAGACACATCCTGAGTGCATCAGATTGAGGAAAGTGGATTAGGGAACCCATAATGCAATTTTTGGGAAACTGGCAAAGGGTCTAATTTTGTAGAATTATTCCTGGGGAATTTTTTTAAAAACTGTAGACATCCTTGTCATGTCTTTTGCTTCGGCGTAAGTCTTACGGTATTCCCACAGGAATTGCTTCCTAAGGAAGCGTAGGATTTTAGTCGTAGCCTGAATGTCGACCTTTGAGGCAGGGCTGTTCCTTCCACAGTGCCTCCTAAAAACTGAAGCTGAAGAAGCTTATCTGCTTCCATTGAGTATCTTGTTTCCTCTCCCTTCTAGCTTCCTGAGATCCACACCAATAGCTGCGACAACATCTCCCAGTTCTCCGTGGACAGCATCACCAGCCAAGAGAGCAAAGAGCCAGTCTTCATAGCCGCAGGAGATATCAGGTGAACAGGAGTCTAGAAGTAATGTTCTCTTCCTGGAAGGGAGGGTTGACAAAGGAAACACTCGCCTTTCCCCCTCTTTTCTGGCCACGCAATAGCTCCGACGCCTTGTGGCAATTCCTTCCCTGTGAGCCAGCCCAAACCACCCTGAGGTCTAGAAACGTAACCTCTCCACCCACTTTAAACGAAAGCTGAAGGATGCTAGGTGTCCAGTTCTGCGTGGAGTGGGGACTCACACACACTTGGGGACTCACAGACTCTGCACTCACCCCACCTCAGTGAAACCTGCTGAACAGTGGCAGGCCCATCTCACACTCTTCCTCAACCCCTTTCTGCAGGAGACGCCTCTCAGAGCAACTTGCCCACACGCCGACGTCATTCAAGAGGGACCCCGAGGATCCATCCGCTGTTGCCCTGAAAGAGCCGTGGCAGGAGAAAGTCAGGTAAAGGGATGGTGGCCAGCAAGCAGCGATCCCTTTCCGGGGCCTAGGCTGGCAGAGTCGAGGTTGCCGCAGGCTGCAGAAGAGACTCAGGCGGGTCTGTGTTTACCCGCAAAGGTCCGGCAGCACTGGCCTCCGAGGTGGGTTGTTCAGCCAAGAATAAGCTGGCGATGGACAAGTGAGTGGGATTGGCTTCTGGCAGGGTGGTGAGCTTTGGGTGGGGCGACCTGCAGGCCTCGGTCTGGTCTCCCTTACTGAGGAAGTGGGTCGCAGTTGAGCTGTCACGCTTTAAACTTGGAAGGCCCCAGGTTCGATCCCTGGCACCTCCAGGTGGGGCTGGGGGGAAAACCCTGCTGAGCCTTTGCCAGTCAGCATCGGCCATCCTGAACCGGATGGACGCATGTTCTGACTTAGGGTACGGCAATTTCAGAGGATCCTAAAGAAAGACCTGAGACCTCCTAACACCTTTCAATGGACTAGGGGCTTTGAGGGTGAGCAGGAGGAGAAGGGGACGTGTCCCCTACTCCAAGGCGCTTACAGTCTGAAGCAGTCTTTCCCATCCTGATTCTCCCCCCAACCCCAGATTTGTTGGACTACAATTCCCATCACCCACATAAGAGGGGAAGCTAGTTTGGGGAAGGCTGCTCTAAAGTCTTGGTGTAAAGAGGCCTGACGAAATATGGGCTTAGTTGTGATTGTTGAATAAGAAAAAAAAGGCATCAAATGAGGCTCTGATGGTAGGAGAAGAGGTGGTGGAGAGAGCGTAGCCACACCTCAGGTGCAGCTCCTCGGCCTACCTTGCCATTAAAACCAGGCACTGGCCAGAGTATGGTTTCCCCAGTCTCCTGGGGATTGCCGTTCGAGGTTTCCAGACCAGCTGAAGCCAGTGGTCCGAGCGACGAGGGCAGGCTGTAGGCCGGAGAGATCAACCCTTCTCTCTTTGCTGCTTTTCCACAGGCGGATTCGGGAGGGGTCTCCGTACGGCCACCTCCCCAACTGGCGCCTCCTCTCTGTGATTGTGAAATGTGGCGACGATCTCCGGCAAGAGCTGCTCGCCTTCCAGGTCCTCAAGCAACTGCAGGTAGGGGAAAGGTAGCGCTCGCCCAGGTGCCACTAAGATTGTATTGTTGGGTCAGCTCAGGTTGATTTATAGGCCCCTGTTCTGCAGCAACGGAGCCCCAACGCCAGATGCACCAGCAATAGCAGCAAGCTTAGTTACAAAAAACGAATGTCGAGACAGTTCCAATAAGCAATGCAACACAAAATTCCGAACAATACATGGCTCTGGAACAACTTTTCCCCAATCCAGTGCTCCCCAGATCTCTTCGGATTGGTGCTCCCATCATCCCAGCCAGCAGGGTTACTGACTGTACTGGCTGGGAAGGATGAGGGTTCCAGTCAGGATGGTGGAGTTGGAAGGAGCCTCTAAGGCCTTCGAGTCCAACCTCCTGCTCAATGCAGGAATCCACCTTAAAGCATCCCTGACAGATGGCTGTCCAGCTGCCTCTTGAAGGCCTCTAGTGTGGGAGAGCCCACGACCTCCCTAGGGCATCGGTTCCGTTGTTGTACTTCTCTAACAGCCAGGAAGCTTTTCCTGGTGTCCAGCCGGAATCTGGCTTCCTGTAACTTGAGCCCATTAGTCCATGTCCTGCACTCTGGGATGATCGAGAAGAGATCCTGGCCCTCCTCCATGTGACAACCTTTCAAGTCCTTGAAGAGTTCTGAGCACCTCTGGAGGGTCCCCAGCACATCTGGAGGGCCCCAAGGTTGGGAAAGGATGCACCAGAACAAACAACAGCGACAGTATTGAATAAAACGCCACAGTTTGATTTACCCAACCTAGCGGAAATCAGGAGCAGACAAAAAGTGCAAACGCATTGAGAGGGCCGGGGGCCATAGGTCAGTGCCATATTGCTTGCTTTGCAGGCAAAGGGTCCCAAGTTCACTGCCCAACATCTCCAGGTACAGCTGGGAAATGCTCAATATTTCAAAATGTCAGCTTGACGGACCAAGAAGAGGGTCTGACTTGGTTTCAGAACGTTTCCCAGGTGCCTTTGAGCCTAATAATAGCTGCTGTAATTATTTTAAAATCCTCAACTGAAAAGCTAAAACAAAGTACCTGAGCCTTCAGATACGTAAAATAATGACAATCTATATAACAATACGTCAGTGTGACGCTTGTTATGTGGGATCTACCAGACCAATTTTGTTCATTTTTTTTTTTAAGTTCAAGCTTGAGCTGTATGGACTTGCAGAAAAGTTTGAAAGAGTTCAAAGCTCGAGCTTTAATAGCCAAACAGTGGCTCTGTTCAGAAGACACCTTAAACCACAGCTAGAACCACGGTGAATAAGGCGAAAAGCTGGTCAGGTCAGGAGCCTGAGGCTGTCGAGGAACAACTCCCACATAGTGCCACGCCGTGCACGGAGCAAAACGCAGTGGTGGGGCAGAGGGAGGGCTCAGGGCTTTGCGAGTTGAGCCCACTCTTTGAGTGGCCGTTTTGGCAGTGGGGTGTGTGGCAGGTGTGGAGGTGGAAAAGAAGCACCCTTCAAAAATGCTGGGTTTTGAAATGTCGGGGCAAGGAAAGGAGGTGGGTTTTGAGGCCTGAGGGGAAGAAGCAAATGTAATTCAGCGGCGACAGGTGCGAGGAAGCCAGGGCCAAAAGTCCTCAGTTGCATTGAAGGGAAGTAACCTCCGCATAGCTACTGGAGGACTGACATAGCGGAAGTCTAGGAACAGTAGTTCTTCTTCGTGGTCTCTGTGCATCACACATATGGGCTCGCGCCGACGCCGAGCCTATTTCCGGGAAACTTAGCTAGCCTAGACTTTTGGCGGGAACCCCTCCCCCCACCATCCTACCGCGCATGCTCAGGGGGTCCCGCCTCTCCTTCTCCTCAGTTCTTCTTCGACCGCTTCGCCAGTAGCCTCGCGGGAGACTTCTCCGGTACGTTGTACCTAGGAAACAAAAAGAAGATTTAGTTATAGTTAGCTTAGGCTGTTTATTGTTAGTTATATTAGTTAGATAGATAGTAATAGTTTAAAAAAAAAAAAAAAAAAAAATTAAATTAAAATATATATTTGTAGTTATAGGCGGCCGCCAGCTTATGGCGCAGACCGCTTTGTTTCGCCGTTGTACGCGGTGTAGGGCGAAAATCGCCCTCAACGACGGGCATTCCTTCTGCCTCATCTGTTTGGGAGAAGCGCACATTGTTGATTCGTGCAGCCATTGTATGAAGTTTTCCAGACAAACGAGAAGGAATAGAGCAGACCGTCTCCGTAGTCTGTTGTGGACTAGAGCGTTATCAGCGGTTGATCAGCCTCGTCCCTCCATGACGACGAAAGGTTTTTCTGGGGAGAGTCATACACTCTCAAGCCCAGCACCTCCGGACTCCCCCCGGTTACGGGCGGCAGCACCGGCATCGATAACGGAGTTATCTGTTGCCTCTTCGCCACCCCCGGCAAAGAGGGCAAAGAAATCGAAGTCGACAAAGAAGTCGACGTCGACGAAACCGAAGAGCAAGTCTTCGACATCGTCGAAATCGAGGTCGGCATCGATGCCTTCGTCTTCGTCTATGAAGGTAGTCGCCATAGTCCACAAATCGTCGTCGTTACCGACAGCTTCATCGGTACCGACGCAACGATCGGCGTCCATTGCGTCGACGTCGCAGACCTCGCAGAGAGACGCAGCATCACCAACACACTCGACATCGAGGCGTCGGACGCCGTCGGTCGCTTCTCTGCTGCGCACGCCGTCGACACCGCGGATGCTTTCGCAGCAACCTATGTCGCCCGCACATTCGCTGCCATCACCAGCGCCAATGCCGGTCATCATACCGTCAGACTCTGACAGACCGATTCCGAGGCGTCAGTCGTCACCGAGCCGACAAAGGGACACTCGGCGTCGACGTCGATACCAGTCTTCGCAGTCGAGATCCCGTTCGCGGTCGAGGTCACCTTCGCGGGATTCTCGACGATCTGCCCCTGCTCCATACCGGTTCGACCCGTATACGGGACGCAGGATTCAGAGCGACCAGTCGCCGCCGCCGGTTCCACCGCGTAGGACCACCTCACTGCACCGCTCCTCCGTGCACCGTCGGGAGGGCTCGACATCGACGGCTGTTCGCGCTCAACACCGAACGCCATCCATATCGCCTCGACGTCGACAGCCCTCACAATCGTTTGATGACTATCCGTCGGATTCTTCGTCTGCCCCATCGCCGCGTCCGTCGGAACCATCACCCCTGGATACTGTTGGATTGGAAGACCGGGCGTCGCCAACAATGGAGATGGGCAGCTTTACGGATCAGATGCAGAGACTGGCTCAATCTTTGAATATCGAATGCCAACAAGTGGCTGAGGAGTCCGATGATGGCATTTATGATGTGATGCAGGCGGAGCCATCACCCCAGCTCACCTTGCCGATGGTCAAAGCTCTCTTAAAAACCCTTAAGCAGTCCTGGGAACACCCGGCCACGGTGGGACCCACCTCTAAACGTCTGGATGCTATATATAAGGTTAGGGAAGCGCAGGCGCCTTTTCTGTTTCATCACCCTAAACCGAACTCAGTTGTCGTAGAGGCTGCGCAGGGCAGATCGGGTAAGGTGCATGCCGCACCTACAGATAAGGAGGGACGGAAGCTTGATGCATACGGACGACGTATCTATGCTTCAACGTCGCTGGGTGTAAAGGTCACAAATTACATGGCACTCATGGCACGCTATCAGCTGTTCCTTTGGGAGAAAATTTCATCGCTCACAGATTTCCTCCCCGACGATCAGAGAGAGCTTGCTAGGGTCTTTCAGGCAGAAGCCATCCGTTTGTCTAAGCAAGAGTTGACAACGGCACGGCACCTTACCGACTGTATCTCCAAGGCCATGGTGGGGTCGGTGGCTTTACGTCGACATGCATGGTTGCGGTCGGCCGCGTTACCGCAAGAGACTAAAACCAGAATAGAAGACCTCCCATTCGATGGAGAAGGTCTATTCAACATAGACACGGATACGACCATGGATACCTTGCACAAGGCTCGTATGACAGCCAAGAAAATGGGCTTCCAACAGCCTCAACAGTCATATCGGCCCAAGAAATGGTATAGGCCAGTCCCATTCCAACAGAGATCGCAGCAGGATAAATCGCAGCGGTACCAGTCAACGACACAGGCTTATCAGCCTCGAAAGTCAGTTCCGCGTTTCACCCAACGCAGCAAGCAACAACAGTCGGGAAAACGGCGTCTTTGACTTGGCGCTGCTTCCCAGCTACACCGATTCCAACAGACTAAAGCCCTTTTTACATGCCTGGGCGTCAATAACATCAGACGCTTGGGTGCTAAACATCATAGCGGAGGGCTACAAAATAGAGTTCGACGTCCCTCCTCCACTGGGCACCATAAAGGTTACGCTCCCCTCGCTGACTTTGGTACAGGAGACTACCACCCTTCTGCAAAAGAATGCAATCACGAGGGTTGGGCGATGTCAGCTAAAAACGGGGTTTTACTCCCGTTATTTTGCGGTGCCGAAGAGGGACGGGGGACTTCGTCCTATTATGGATCTCAGAGCGCTCAACAAATTTATTTTGCCAAAGAAATTTCGCATGGTTACCGTGACATCGGTTCTCTCTATGCTAAAGACAGGCGACTGGTTCACGCTAATAGACTTAAAGGACGCCTATTTTCACATCGCTATTCATCCTCCTCATCGGCGTTACCTGCGTTTTCTCATTGGGCACCAAGCCTACCAATTTTCTGTCCTGCCATTTGGTCTAAAATCTGCACCAAGGGTATTCACCAAGTGCATGTCGACGGTTTGTGCGCATCTACGGTCTCAAAACATCGCCGTATATCCTTACCTGGACGATTGGCTGATCGTCTCACAGTCCGAAAGCCAGGCACTGGCCGACGTACGCGAGGTCATCTCTCTTCTATCGTCGCTTGGGCTGCAAATAAATTACAAAAAATCCATCGTTCAACCATCGCAGAGACTGCAGTTTATAGGAGTGACTCTCGACGCTACTATGGGAAGGGCTTTCCTCCCTGCAGACAGGGTCGCCGACCTGCAGCAGAGAGCGTTAAGTTTGCAGAACCGTCTACGGACATCAGCGTTTGCAATTCTCAGATTGCTAGGCTTGATGGCAGCAACAGTATTTGTGATCCGTTGGGCACGGCTTCGAATGCGCACCCTCCAACAGTTCCTACTTCAACATTACTCGCCTCTACAGAACCCCCACCAACTAATACTTACCATTCCTCACCTGGTCAAGGACTCGCTCCGGTGGTGGTCCGTCGTACACAACCTTTCTCGGGGCATGCGATTTGCTCCTCAGGAACCGTCTCGCATAGTGACGACGGATGCATCTCTGGATGGTTGGGGTGCACACCACGGCGACCTAAACACACAAGGAAGGTGGTCACCTTCAGAGACTCACCTCCACATCAATATGCTGGAGCTACTAGCAGTCAAGAACGCATTACGGGCATTCCTGCCGCACCTGCAAGGACATCATGTCCGAATTCTTACGGACAATACCACAGTGGTGTGGTATATCAACAAGGAGGGAGGCACTCGGTCACGACACCTTCTGCAACTCGTGATGGACATTTTCGAGTGGGCAATCTCCAACAATATGCGCCTATCGGCGTTGCACATTGCGGGCAAGGAGAACACCACGGCAGATGTTCTCAGCAGATCGTTCACGGACACGCACGAGTGGGAACTCAACCCTACGATTCTAACTCGTCTTTTCACTCGTTGGGGCACGCCCGACATCGATCTGTTTGCAACAGCAGCCAATGCAGTTTGCCCGGAGTATTGCTCCAGAGCGGGCATAGGGGATGCATCGCAAGGGGATGCGTTCCAGTGGGACTGGTCCAGAGGTTTTCTCTACCTCTTCCCGCCGTTTCCACTAGTGGCCAGGGCAGTATCTATGATCAGCCACCACAACTCGGACGCTGTAATGATAGCCCCGTGGTGGCCAAGGCAACCTTGGTTCACGTCGCTACTCAGACTAGCGAAAGCGGAAGTTTGGAACCTACCTTCCCTTCCCGACCTCTTATCTCGGCAAGGGGGCAGCATTCTTCATCCCGATGTCCAGTCTCTACATCTAGCGGCCTGGAGAACCCGGCGTCTTGGGGAGTCCTCGACCTCCCAGAACGACTAAAATCTATCTTGGAGGCCTCACGTAAGCCCTCAACTCGGCTGTCCTATAATAGAAAATGGACACGTTTTCAGGAGTATGCGGCCCTTAAAGGGTCTGATTCTTACACATCGGATATGTCTACAATTGTCTCCTTCCTGTACTCATTGCATAACCGAGGTCTTAAGCCAGCTTCCATTAAAGTCTATCTGTCAGCAATTACAGCCAACCACAGTTTGGTGGATGGGTTCTCTGTTTTTACTCATCCAATGGCAAGAGCCTTTTTAAAAGGTTTACAGAACTTGTTTCCTTCTATTCGACCGGTAGTGCCGCAATGGAGTCTTTCTGTCGTACTCACAGCCCTGACTTCCAAGCCCTTTGAACCTTTAGCGACTGTTGATATTCGCTTGTTAACTCTAAAAACTATATTTTTAGTTGCCATCACGTCTGCGCGACGTGTTTCGGAGATAGCGGCGCTACTTGTCGATCCTCCCTATTTGCAGTTTTTTCGAGAAAAAGTTATATTACGTATGGATCCCACGTTTATTCCCAAAGTTTCTTCCTCATTTCACATGGGTCAGGACATTGTGTTACCCACATTTTTCGAGCCGTCCTTAGATCCTTTGTCTTCGAGATTACACGCCTTGGACGTAAGGAGAGCTTTGGCTTTCTATAAGTCGCGAACTGACTCTTTTAGGAAATCTCGTAGATTATTCGTCTGTTATGGAGGCGTAGCAAAGGGATTACCAGTATCTTCACAGCGCATCTCTAAATGGGTGGTGGACACCATTCTTCTGGCTTATAGAATTGTTAATAAGGATCCTCCTTTTCATCTGACGGCACATTCTACCAGAGCGCAGGCAACCTCTTCAGCGTTATTACATGGTGCTTCGCTATCTGACCTTTGCAAAGCAGCCACATGGTCTCATGCTTCCACGTTTGTGAAGCATTACCGCCTCGATGTCAGAGCGAGACAGGACTCTTCGTTTGGTAGAGCGGTCCTCTCCTCGATTTGTCAGTGACTGACCACGCAACCAAACAGCATGCCTACCCACCTCCGGTAAGTCTTGCTTGTTATTCTCCCATATGTGTGATGCACAGAGACCACGAAGAAGAAATGCAGGTTGCTTACCTGTAACTGTAGTTCTTCGAGTGGTCATCTGTGCATTCACACAACCCACCCACCGTCCCCTCTTGGCATCGCTATTTGTATATGTCAATTGGTTCGCCATGCTCTTTATTTAATAACATAGTTGTACCTTAGTTATGAGGCCAAGCGGTCTCAGAGAACTGAGGAGAAGGAGAGGCGGGACCCCCTGAGCATGCGCGGTAGGATGGTGGGGGGAGGGGTTCCCGCCAAAAGTCTAGGCTAGCTAAGTTTCCCGGAAATAGGCTCGGCGTCGGCGCGAGCCCATATGTGTGAATGCACAGATGACCACTCGAAGAACTACAGTTACAGGTAAGCAACCTGCATGTTTCACTCTCAGACTATTAGCGTCCAGGGCTAATAATAATAATAATTCAAGAGCAACGAGACGTAAAACGCAATGTAGATTTTTAACGGCACAAGTCAAAGCTAAATAACCAGGTGATGGTTTCTAGTCAGACACTTCAGAATTGGCAGCCGGTTCTTCCTCAGAGCCTCCTCTTGTCTGACCAAACGTCGAGCCCTGGGCTCCCTTGCTGTTTCTTCTGGGACACCCCCAACGCCTGGAGCTGAATGGCTGAACTTTTTCGCCGCACAGGCACTAGCCTTGTGCAACAGGAAGCCCCCAGCTGCCCTTCCCTTCTCTTTCAGTCCATCTGGGAGCAGGAGCGTGTCCCCCTGTGGATCAAGCCCTACAAAATCCTCGTCATCTCGGCCGACAGCGGCATGATCGAGCCGGTGGTCAACGCGGTCTCCATCCACCAAGTCAAGAAGCAGTCGCAGCTGTCGCTGCTGGACTACTTCTTGCAAGAGCACGGGAACTACACCACTGAAGCCTTTCTGACGGCTCAACGTAACTTCGTGCAGAGCTGCGCCGGGTACTGCCTGGTCTGCTACCTGCTCCAGGTCAAGGACAGGTGAGCAGGTGGGAAGGTGTGGAGGGGAAGCCTCTTGGAGGAAGAGGGAGTGGGCAGGAGGCACCCGAGACCCGCCTTTTCAGGACTGTTTGAAAGGATCAAAGGAGAGAGATGCATTTGGGATGGGGCGGCTGAAGAGAAGAAAGGGGGTTTTGGCCTGGCACAGAGGGGAATCTTTTGTTGAAGAGAAGGGGAGGGAGGGAGGCGCTTTATGGGAGCAGGTCCTTGTTTGTAGCTTTAGGGCGCAATTCCAGGCATCTCGAGACGGGAAAAAATCCTACAACTCCTGGCCTGGCTGGCTGGGGAATGCTGGAAGGTGTGGGGCATTTTTCTATCTGAACATGCAAAGGATTGCTAATTGATTAAGTGTCTCCCTTGTAAGGCTTTTGTAAATGAGGTAATGACTCCGCAGGTTTTTCTTAATGAAGTATCTGACTCCTGATTTAACAAAACAAGCTTCTTTCACCAAACTGGGAACGTAAAGCGTGAAGAACAGTTGTAGTGTTTGCGGTTGCAAGGTGGAGTTGTGGGCCAATGGGGCTGTTTGCATGACACGACAGCTCGCCGTTTTGAATACGTGACCTTCGCTTGCGGATTGTCATGTCGTGTGAAACCTGGCGAGTGTGGGTTGTGCGAGGGTTAAACAACCCTTGCATAACCCCAAAAATAGACCATGGGTTAGGCGAGGGTTGTTTAACCCTTGCACAACCCATGCTTGCCAAGTTCACACAACATGACAATCTGCGAGCGAAGGTCGTGACCGTGGGCTGTTTGTTTTGGGTTATGCCAGGATTTAATCCTCACATAACCCACACTTGCTGGATTCACATGACACAATATGCAACTTGGTGCCCGCACACACTACAGCCGCAGGTGCTTCAGCTTGTTGCGGGTTAAATAATCCACATTGAGCTGCAGCGTGTTGTCTGAACCCAGTCAGTGAGTCCCCAGTTCTGGACTCATCTCCACCAGACCTTACATCAAGCCTTCCCCAACTGGGCTTCGTGCCGCGCAAAATACGAAGAGCAGCCCAAGAAGGAAGAGGTTTAGAAATTGCGATGAGGATCTTACGAAATGCAGCGTGACTGATTTTTTTTCTCCCTGTTCTCCAACCCCTGCAAAAAAGGCACAACGGCAACATCTTGCTGGATGCAGATGGACACATCATCCACATAGACTTTGGGTTCATCCTCTCCAGCTCCCCGCGGAATCTTGGTTTCGAGACGTCGGCCTTCAAGCTCACCACAGAGTTTGTCGATGTAAGTTGGAGAGAGCCAACGAGGGAGGCAGGTGGCTCTTGCGTGTCTAAGAGCTGTTGTGGAAAAGGGCACAACTTCTGAGCAGGAAGAGTCTCAGTGGAAAAAAAAACACTCATAAACAACCAAAACAGTAACCTCTGGCCCTCACGGCCGATAACGTTGGAACAAGCAACATATTCAGGCAGAAAAATGTCCCCTTGTTCCTTGCTTTGTGCGCTGTCCTCCTCTTCCGCTTGTCCTCCTTTTGAAGTCCATCTCCCCTCCTCTTCCCAGGTCATGGGCGGCCTGGATGGAGACATGTTTAACTACTACAAGATGCTCATGTTGCAAGGTCTCATCGCTGCTCGGAAGCACATGGATAAAGTCGTGCAAATCGTGGAGATCATGCAGCAAGGTACGGGTAGGTTGTTTTTCTTTGGAGCGCTCAGGTGGCTGCAGGTCAAGCGAGTGGCATCTGCCTTCTCTGGACGTTTTCCCCATTGGTTTGGTCTACCAAGGGACACTGGCATGGCAGCCACAGAGTTGCTGCCAACTTGCAAAGGATTCTGGGACAACGGCTCTGGGGCTCAGCCACCTCCGAACCCACCTGGCTAGCTTTTGCACAACACACAAACAATTTTAAAGAATTTTTAGTTGTTGAACCTTCCCTTAATTAAACGTATACTGCTAAAATGCCTGGGGTAGGAGTTCTTTAAAATGGTACATTTTCTCGCTCTTCCTTCAGTCAACGAAAGGCACCCGGCTGCCAAAGCGTACCGGAGATGCAGGTTTAGAAAGGAGCATTAAAGTAATGAGAGCCTATATCAGTTTGTCCTCCAGGTTTCCAGCGGCCCTTGGGAGAAATGCAGCGGAGTCAGGTTCCTACAGTAGCGCAGGTCATCTGTGAGTGTCGAGAGAGAGAGCAGCAGAATCGGATAAGTTACTAGTCCATAAGAAAGTACGAACTGCCTTGCTCAATCAGGCCAAAGGTCCATCCAGACCGGCATTTTGTTACCCATGCTAGCCCAGCCAGATGCCTCTGGAAGTTCACAAACGCAGCATGTGACGCTGATGGCCAATCCTCTCTTTACCCCTGGTGTATCCAGCATTTAGAGATACACTGCCCCTGAAGATGGAGGATTTGGTTTAGCTACCTGCTGTGGCTCATAGCTCTTGGTACATTGAGCCTCCAGGACTTTGCTTGTGGCAGCGAGTAGAGTAACTCTCGCAGGGATGCATAAAAAAGCCAGGTGTCTCTCCCAGGGGTGTGCATCACCAGTGCCCCAATTTTCCTCTGGAAGGTTTCATTAGCCCATTAATAACGATCTTTTGGAGCAGGGCAGTTCAAGGCTCCCCAAATTGGGCGACCTCCAACTCCTCCCCCTCTGGAAAACATGGATTGCGGCTGGCCAAAAGCGGATGGGCATTTGGAAAGCATTGTTGGTGTGAGTTCATATATAGCCTTCCATCGAGGCTGGGGACGTTGTGACCCTGAAGATGTGATGGCCCACAGCTCCCATGGTCCCTCACCCTTGGCTATGCTGGCTGGGGCGGATGGGCCAAAACATCTGGAGGGGCGCATTTCGTCCATCCCTGCAGATTATTCAGGCAGGAGTATTGGGTGAGTGGCAGAGTGGGTAGGGGGAGTGATACGAAGGTTCAGGAGATTATTTGTGTGAAAAGCCCCAGGCTTTGCAGTTCCCCCAGATGTTTCTATGTACAGAGTGGATGAGTGAGAAGCCTCGGCAGGGTGCTGTGCCTTCTGGTTCAGGAACCGACCCTTCCTCTCCTGGAAATCATGGTGCGGAGGCTGGGCAGATACCGGGGCTCTCCATCTCTGCCATGAAAATGCCCCAGGCTATCTGAAATGGACACCCCCACCTACCCACGATCCAAGTTGGGCCATACAGTGTGTTTCCAGCCGGTGGGATTTGCCACGTGCAAACTGAGTGTCAGCTGCCCGCTTAGTAAAGGCAGGTGAGCAGGAGGAGGCTGCGTTGAGCCACCGTCTTCAGATGGGATGTGGGAGGAGGCTGCAAACATCCAGCTTTGCCCGGGGCTGCGATGGTTTCTGGTTGCACATCAAGGACTGCTGGGATGACGAAATAAAAACCATGGTGGATCCCCCATTTCTGAAAATATACGCTCTGTAGCTCTTTCTTGGAACTGCCTTCGTCTTTAGGACAGAAGTAGAAATGAGATCACTTTTATATATTGTATTACTATTAGTATGTCCGTTTCCCACTTGCCGCGGAGCTCAGGTGGAGATGCTCCCAAGTAAGAGCTGGCTCTTATATTTTAAAAAATGGGGCAGCCTCCGTCACTGGTTCATTCCTTCTTCCCAGCAGGGAAGGGTCCCTGGTCCAACCTGAAGCCCTCTCAGTAGCTGGCGGAGCCTAATTTGAGGGCCTGCTGCCGACCCCCCACTTTCCTTCCCAAGACTGTAACCGGACGCGGACTCCACGGCTCCAACCTCAGCCGCTCTCTTTCTTCCCTCCCCACGTTTTTCTCCATTGACCGAAGAGCCTGACCTGAATGCTCTTTCGTGCCCTCTGTGTTGGCCTAATACAGATTTTGTAATTTCCCTTTTGTGGCTGCCTCGAGGTTTCCCTCTCCCCTAAATTTGTGTCCCCCCCCCCCCAATTCTGTATGACAGACGCCCCTCTGACGCTGTTTCTGTAGCCTTCAGCTGCCGCCCATCTCAGATACGGGGAAGGTGAGCGGCACACACCTGCCTCTTTGAGCCAGGCCCTCTCAAACGTGCGGGGTTGGATTTCTGTGCGGCCTCTTCTCCTTCCCCCTCCGCTAAGCTCCCCAGAGCGGGGCCCGTCTGTCGCGTCTAGTTCAACACTGTCCCCTTTCTCCTCCCTCCAGGCTCTCAGCTGCCCTGCTTCCATGGCTCCAGCACCATCCGCAACCTGAAGGAGCGCTTCCACATGAACATGACGGAGGAACAGCTGCAGCTGCTCATCGAGCAGATGGTGGACGGCAGCATGCGCTCCATCACTACCAAACTCTACGACGGCTTCCAGTACCTCACCAACGGCATCATGTGACCGCCCGCCGAGGCTGCCAGGCCAGCCGCCGGCTCTTCCCCGCTCCCCAGCCGAAACTGTGGGGCTTTTCCCTGGAGCAGAGGAATAGCTCTCCCCCCCACGAGCCGTTTCCTTGCTCTGTCTGCTGAACAGCCCCCCTTCCCCCTGACTGAAGAGGCTGCTCGGGCCGGGTGCCGCTTTTAACCGGATTCTTTTACACACCGGCAGGGGAAGGAAGAGAAGAACTCTTTAACTCGTAGGAACACTTCTGTCACGTGAAATGTGGAGGATCGTGCAGACGAGTCGCCGAGCTTTGCTTTTGGAGCAACAAGCAAAGACAGGGGCCTTCGATCTCCAGGCATCAGAAAAACCATGTCGCGCGCCTGTCTCCCCTCACACACCTCCCCCCACCCCACAGATCTTTTTATTTCAGTATTATTATACCTCTTTGCATCCTCTGAACTCTCTCGCAAACGTTTCATGGGTCCAGGTGAGAGGGAGGGAGATTTCCCCTTACAGCAGGGTGAAGGAATCTTGCCTCTGTGAACCTCCTCTTCTTAAGGGTCCTTTCTACCTCCCCGAATGCAGCCAAGATGCATTCCCTGCCTCCCCTTCCGTTCTCTCTATCCCCCCAATGCATGACTTTGTGTGTGTGCGTGCGCATGTGTTTCTGTCAAGACAATTACATCCCCCACCGTTTCCACCCCAGTTTTTTCTTTCCCTGCACATTTTAATGTAAGATGTAAAGTTGCCATTTGCACAGATTTGGATTTTTTATTTTTTTTAACAAGGCTGGCGTTCATTCCCACCGCTTCTCAGAGCGCAGCTTTAATGTCCCTTGAACATCAGGGGACCGGCAGGTGTGGGGAAGCGCTGTGTCTTGCTTTCCGCAAAAATGCCTCTGGATTTTTCCTTCACCTCTTGATAACGTTCGTGATTGTCACGGTTCACCTTAACGGGGGAAGCATTGGCAGTGTGACAAAAAAAGAGCCAGGGAGTTTCATGTGGCTTCCTTGGGTTGAGTTGAAACCGTCTCGCGCTGTGGCAGGAAATTCTCCCACCGCGGTTTGAGGTTCGTCAGAGGAGGTTCACGTGCTGAGCACCAGACTCCTTAACTTAAACATTCTTTCTTTCTGGAGCGTTCAGACAAGAGGTTTCCCACTCGTACGACTGGGCGACCTGGCTTCCTCTCTCTCTCGCTCTCTGATTGGCCGAGTAGGATATCCCCCCTGAGCTTCTCTCCCTTCTTGGTAACAATTGCCCCAGTTTGCAGCTCCCGGCAGAGAGAAACAAAAATTTGGACCGATACTGTGCTCTGCCCCTACTAGGATACCCAAGGAGCCGTATGGCCTTTCTGAGCAGAGTTCCCTCTTCCCTCCCCCCTGCCTTCATCATCCTTGGGGTCTTAGACAGTGCCTTCTCCATCTTTGCTTCCCATAGCAAGTGCGCAACCATCCACCATCTTCAAAAAGCATTTTACCCGTCAGCACGAAAGGAACTCTGCACACAGCTCCCTGAAACCGCGAACGTTTTGCAATACGAATTCCACAAATGACTCTACCAGTGTGTGTGTGTGTGCCCTTACCCTAATCACCCCCCACCCCAATTTCCCAAGAACAGACTTTTGGGCGATACTTTGACCCACGGAAAATGTGATGGTTCATTTGGTGCAATTCTGTGTATGCAGATCTGAAATTTGCATCTCCTTGTGGGGTGGGGTGGGGTGGACCGATACGATTTGGGGGAAGGGGCTTGCGTGTGTCCTGGATACCTCAATTTCCCCCCTTTCCTGCCCGATATTCCTCTTTGCCTGTTCCCAAATATCATTTCTGAATATGATTCCCCCCCATGCTATACAAGGTTTGTGTGTGTACGTGTGTAGCACTTAATTTTTGCAACTCTGAAAAAAAAATCTTTTTTTTTTTAAATTGCTGGTTGTAAGAAACAATATGCGGTTGAGGAGGGAGGAGACGAGAAATGGCATAGAAATGGCTCATAAAATGAAAAGCAAGGAGTTGGCACAGTATCTGTGTGGGTTTTTTTTTCTCTTTTGTTTCTTAACCTCCTGAGCCCTTTTTTAAAAAAATGTGACAAGAGGCGAAAACTGTCATTTGGATGTTGCCCGTTTGATGTAGCCTGGCTGTGGATCAAGATCTATCCAGACGGGTTTCCAACAATGTTCTCTACCAGATTGCAGGAGGATTTAAGAAGTCTTTTTTTGTTTTGTTTCCTGAAGTGTGTGTCAGAGGTGTGTGTGTGTTTGTTACGCTACATCGGGGTTTTTTTTGGGGGGGGGGTCCGTTCTTGGCAAGCAGAGCATCGATAACAAGGAGTCCCCACCTGGATCGCAGTACGATCTTGGAAGTATATTTCATGATGGCCGTCAGCGTCCCTGCCACTTCCTTTGGGTTTTGTGTGTTGCGTGAGAGCCCCTTTTTTAATTCCTGAGGGGCTATGCGGCCATCCTCTGCTGCTCTCTTGGGAAAGGGGTGCCGAGAAGAGGGTGGGATTCTGCGGAGAGAGAAGGGCGCATCCTCAGAAATACGCAAAAGTGGAATTTTGTACCTCTTAAAGTCTGCAATCTTGCACGGTTTGGGCAGCACTGACTAAAATTGATAGGATGGAGCTGTATTCTGACTGTCTGGTTAATGCTTAAAGGCATGTGGGGAGGGGATGAGGGACATTCTCTGGTTGCATGGAGGGGGTTGACCCTCCCCTTTCTGTGTTTTTTTATTTTATTTATGACATTTATATACCCATAGCCGAAGCTCTCTGGGCAGTTTACAAAAATTGAAAACATTGAACATTTAAAAACCAATATACAAAAATTTAAACCATAGAAGCCTAAAAACAAAATACATATCCTTTAAAACTGTCCAGGGGTCAGTTTTTTAAAAAAGCTCAACATATGTTGTTAAATGCCTGGGAGAAGAAAAAAGTCTTCACCTGGTGCCAAAAAGATGACAGGGTTGGCGCCAGGCGAGCCTCGTCAGGGAGATTGTTCACCCAGCAGCAGAGAAATTCGCTAGCCCCTCTCCTCCTCCGCCTCCACCGCCACGGAAATCCCTCTCTATCTCTGCTCCAGGCAGTGGTTTTCTCAAGGCGCCGCTTGATATACACCCAACCTCCAGGCTGTCGGTCATGAGCTGGTTCACTGAAAAGCCCTACAATCCAAGCCTGATGCCCCCTCCCACTGGGGACACACATGCCCTGTAATAATCCCCTGAGAGTATTGCAAGGCCTTACCTATGTTCTCCAAGTTGCTTACTCTCAGGTACGTGCAGTCCAGCCCAGGAGATCCAGTGACGCAGCTCATGACTTACAGCCTGGCGGTTGGGTCATGAGCTGCTTCACTGGATCTTCTGGGCTCCCTGCTCGCATGAAGTCTGTTCCTAAAAGGAATCTACGAGACCACCAGCTTCTCTGCGTTCGGAAGCCTCCCAGTGACTGCAGCTGCCATGCCTGTCATGGTCCTCTCCATGTTGCCAGCCGCACAGCTTGTGGGGAATCCTGCACAGACTTTTTCAACTGGGAATTAAAAAGGTGATAAAACAATTTGCTTCGATTTTTAAAATAAATGATTTACAGACCGTCCTATGACCAAAGTTAGTTTTAATCTGTGTTCAGTGGCAGTGCAACAATAAATAAATAATAAAAACCCAGCACATGCAGTATGGCTATCCAATAAAAATGGTCAGACTAGGAGCGGAGAAGTCCAGGCTCAAATCTCCCCACTTGGCCATGGCTTTAAAACCGTTTCTTTTGCTTTGACCTAACCTACCTGGCAGGGTTGTTGTGAGGTTGTGGGAGAATAAACTACACCATTCTGAGGTCCTTGAAGGAAAGGCAGGATATGTTTTTATTTTATTTTTAATCCCCTTCCCCAGCCAAAAAGGCTTACATGCAAATGGATAAAATGAGGCAGTCTCTGCTCCTACAGGCTTACAATCTAAAAATACATGATACAAGGAATGAAGGATGGGATTGGAAGGGGTGGGGGGAATTAAGCAGTCCTTCATCAGAGCTAGTGGAATGGTACTGCTTTCCCTTTCATCATAGGGCAAACATGCAATAGAATAAAGGAGAGAGCAGAGACTTTTTAGCACTGAAAGGGCGGCATTAAAAAAAGGGGGGCTTAAAGCCGTATAAAAGCCATGATGTAATGGAAAGGAGGACATTAAAGTAGGCAGCAAGTGCCTAGAGGGTGTTCTGTAGCCAAGGGGTCACCACCTAAAAGGCTCTGTCCCTGGTGGCCACCTGCCGTACCTCTCACTCGGCTGGGGTGTTCGGAGAAAATCCTTGGACAGCTGTCTCAAGGTTCGGATGCTTAACATCGCAGTTTCACCATAACAGCTATCTAAATTCAGCATAGTTGTTCAAACCTGTGTTGGCGGTTTTCTTACTTTCTCGTTCTTGTGTTTCTTTTTAAAAATACTTGGCTATTCCTTGGAAATATTTGATGGGTCAAATGTTAAACCGGACTCTGTTCTCTATGTCAGACCACGGTTAATTCCCCCTCCCTGCCCCGAATGACTCACTCTTCCTCATGATTCATCATTGTCCAAATTGTTATTTTAAAAATTTGGAGGGAACACAGGGAGACATAACCAGTCAATCCCTGGCCATCACATCTCTAGATGGTAGTTGGTGTCTTGGGTGACAGCCTCACCTGTTGAATTCCTGTCTGCAGAGCTACTAACCAAGGTGCAAGATATTCTTAACAAAAACCCACATGGAGCTTAAGGCTGCTACTTTTGTTTCTTTGATGGGCAGAAATTCAACTGGTGGTGTGCTCTTCCCCTGGCATGGGGAGAAAGGCCCCCTCCACTTGGAATGTGTTGGCCTGCCAGGCTGCTGTGAAGGCTCCGTGGTGAAATAAAGGGGACTCTCTCCAGCCTCACGCCCTGGAGAACCGTCCTCTATTTGAAGGGTTGTCCTGTCCACGTTTAAACATAATAAACCATATGAACTGCGGCCTGTCCACCATTTATAGTACCTGTGCAAGTGGCCTGAACAGCCAGGCAGAGAGCTCACCATCTTCCACAGCACAGTGAGATGTATTGTATTTCTGTTTAAAATACAACAATTTTTTCTAAATTGGCATCTACATATAGAAATTCGCTGTCCTCTTTTCTTTTTTTGTCCATTCATAAGTGGGCACCCTAGGCAGTCTAGTCCTCATTGAGGAAAAGGCTGGAGTTGGGGGGTGGTCACACACGTCAGTGGTAAACCCAGGAGGTCAATGTTTTGAGACAAAATGGGACTCCGGCCAAAGCATCTGTTAGCCCATGCGTAGCTGCCATCCCCGGTTGCCACAGAGGCACAAGTGACTGCAAGGCAAGTGGAGGGAAAAGGTCCGGCTGCTAGGCTGGACTGAAGCCCCTTTTTGCTGGTCCACGGCTTTGAATTGAGCTCGTCTCTCTTAAGAGACTTGCGCCAGTCAATGCTGGTACATGACTCCACAGGCTGCTGGAGTCCAAATACTATCAACCCTAGCCACCACGCTCAAGAGTTGGGGGTGATGGGAACTGGTGACCAGCAACACCCTGGGCCTGTTGGAGGGCCACAGAACACATTTGAGACAATGCATGTCCCCACTCAAATCATAAAATCATAGCTTAGTAGAGTCGGAAGGAGGCTCTAAGGCCATTGAGTCCAACCCCTTGCTCAAAGCAGGAATCCACCTTAAAGCATCCCTGACAGATGGATGCTCTCCTCTTCTCCAGGCTAAACCTGCCCAGTTCTTTCAGTCTCTCCTCATAGGGCTTTATTTCCAGACCCCTAATCATCCTCGTTGCTCTCCTCTGAACCCCCTCCAGTTTGTCTGCATCCTTCTTGAGGTGTGGTGCCCAGAACTGGACACAGTCCTCAAGATGGGGCCTAACCAGTGCCGAATAGAGGGGAACCAGTACCTCGCGCGATTTGGAAGCTATACTTCTATGAATGCAGCCCAAAATAGCATTTGCTTTTTTTGCAGCCACATCGCACTATTGGCTCATATCCCATCCCATCAAACTCAATGGGGCTTAAACCCAGCTCAGTGAAAGGATGGGCTACTTGGGGCCTCCTAGAAAATGCCCCCCTTGTTTACAGGACGTCAGCCTTAGTTATATGGCGGGAGCACTTACCTGAATTCTCCCCCCCCCCCCCCTTTCCAAACTGGGGATGTCTGAACCCAGGAATGCAGTTTCTCCTTTGCCCAGGACGGGGCAGGCTTGCATTAGCAGCGCGCCCGCAGCTGCGCGGGTTTGTCTTTCTGCTCCACCAGGGGGCGTCGGCGAGCCTCTTTCTCTCCTGCCTTCCCTTTGCATTTCATCGCAATGCTCCAGCATTTTTCCCACCCCCAGCCTGAGAAGGCGAGGAAGAAACTCAAGCTACCAGTTACCTGTCGGTGCCTGCCTTCCTTCTTCCTCTGGCCCAACCCATTTGTACAGGAAGAGCTGGAGGGGGAGAGAGAGAGAGAGAGAACACAGCAGGATTTATTTCATTTTTTGGGGAAGCTAGCAGTTGGCTCACCCACCCCCTCCCACCCGATCTCATCAACTGGGGGCCACCGTGCTTTGGGAAGGGTCCCGCCATCGAAGGATCTGTCCCAGCACCAGAAAAAGGAGGTTTTGTGGACACCTGTAAGCACACGATGTGGCCTTGATCGCCTTCACCTGCAGGGCTTCATAGGAACCAGGAACTGTGGGCGAAACTGGCAGTAAAATTCCACCATGGTGAGTGTTTTTGTTTTCTCCTTGGAAACAACTTTTCAGCATAACCCACCAAGAGTTTTGGGGCACCTTAAAAAGCTGTTTATTCTAGCACAAACTTTTGTGGATTATAGCCCACTTCATTAGAGGCATGGAATATTATGGGGAATTTCAGGTATTCTATATACAGTACATATTGGGGGGTGACATTGGGGTTTGCAAAACTTTAGAGAGTCACCTCACTTTCCGCCTCCCTGCGAATTTTTAATTTATTCTTTTTGCATCTAAGTGGAACCCAAACCCATCTTAGAGCAGCTGACCTGTTTTCACGTCCTGCTCAGCAAATCCTGAATTTCTTTTAATTTCTTTCTGAAAGGCCTGCCATTGCATTTCCAGGTTGTTGAAGGATGCTTGAACCAAGACAAATGTATGTGTGTATATATAATTAAAGAATTGACAAAACAATGACTGTAGAACTTAAGTGCTTTAGAAATAATAATAATAATACCCATGCATATCTATTTAAAAGCCTTATCCAGAAATTGATAGTAGATTTTAGGCGCTTTAGAAAGAAATTAATAATAATAATAATAATCCAATGTACTTGCAGTTTAAACACCTCTCAAAACTGGAATAAATAACACTATCAACTTAAAAACCACACATGAAGACAGCCAAAAGAAAAATGCCAAAATCCACATAGTGTTATACTTTCATTAGGCTAGCTCAGAAATCACCCAAAAATGTACAATCTTTTCTGCTGAAGAGATCTGGAGATCTCAAAAACTTGCACATTTTTTGTGATCTTTGAGTTGTTCAAATAAAGGTATTACGTTATATGGATCATGAATTTCAAATAACGGACCTGCCTTCTTTTTTAAGTTTTGAAGTTTTAAAGATAATTGTTAAAAAAATGTTTTTGAAATACAGTGCTTAATATATTGCATCTTCTCGCCCCTGCTTAAGCTGGGCTGTATCACCCTCCAAATTGCAATTTAGTGAAATTTATGATCAGAACTAGGAGGAGAGAGTTATTTCCCTTCTGAGTTGTCTTTGTGGGGGGTGGCAACTGTGAATATTTGCTGTTAGAAAGTTAGAAATGCCCCCAGGGAGATGATGATAATCCCTGCCAATCCTTGAGGACTAGTGACATCCCTATCGAAATGATGGATAAGGGGTGGGGGTGGAGGCCAGTAGACAGTCCAGCAGGAGATTAAATGTTCTGTGAAACATTTAAAAAGGTTGTTGAAAATCACAGGTGCCCGTCAGATATTTTGGACTCAAGCTCCCATCAGCCACTGCCAGCATGGCCAATGCTCAGGAATGCTGGGAGTTGAAGTCCAAAGGGCATCATGTTGAGGAAGGCAGTCTGCCTCAGAGTACAGGAGGTGTGAGTACCAGGGGAGTGAGAACAGGGGTGTTGGAAGGACTGCAAGAATCCCGTTGTGTCTCTGCATGTGCAGAGACGGATTGGCACATCACTTCTAGTGGGTAGGTTGCCCCTTCCTGGCAATATTTTGTCTTGCTCTGTAGTGCATAATGTGTCCACCCCAATTGTAATGAAGGGATACTATTTATTTCTTTATTTTTATTGCATTTCTTTACCGCCCAATAGCCGAATTTATGCAGGAGAAAGTTGTGGCGGCCGAGGCGGGAGACATCTTCACCCTGGTGGTGCCACCCCTCAAATCTAGCCTGCTCCTAATTTGCATAGCCCCACCCCCTTAATTGATACGTAGCCCTATTCCGGGTTCTGCTCCAGGCAACAGTGTGACATTCCTTTTGGTGACTGGGATGGAGGATCTAAATTAACCCTTCCTTCTCTGCATCCCCTGTCTATATTCATTCTCTGCTTATCTGGCTGTCTATTCATCCGTCTATTTGTATCAAGCAGATTTCCAAAAATATTTAGTATTGGTGGGAAGGGTTATAATCTCTAATCTTAAATGGCGTATCTTTAAAATATAACATACTGAAGATTCTCAGGCGCGTTCTCCTATCCAGTCTGGACATATCAGTTATTCAAATTTCTAGGTGACTGAAGAAGAATTTTAGGAGCTGGGTCTAGAATGTAAAACTCAGTGATTTTATTTATACCATGCTGCCTGTGTTTAATTAGACACCTTGCAGTCAGTAAGCTACGCACAGGTCTCTGCCTGCAAGGAGTTTACAATATAAAATAAGGAAACGGCAACAGTGGGAGGGAGAGATATAGGAAGGGAGAGATATAGGAAGGGAGAAAAGAATACGGACAAATGCCATGGTATCTTATTATTCTTTTCTGGGCGTTGACCAGTAGCTTGATTCAACATGTGAAGCTTTCTCCACCATGACTATGCCATGATAGAAAAGCTTTACCTGTTGTGCAGCTGTCAGAGGCACACAGGAGATGAGTGCAACAGCACCCTCCCACCCATGTTCCCCAGCAACTGGAGTACATATGCTCATGAGTATGCCAATGCATTGATGTGTAAGCCTTGGAAAGATTTTTTTGTGACACATTTAAAGGAAAATAAATGGCCTCTGAAGAAGGGAGGCCCTTTCTGAATTGCGTTGGGCAGAATAAATGTTTTTTTCCAGGCTTTACACCAAGGAATTATGTTTACAGTTAACTGTGGCATGACTTTTTGAGTCAGATAAGGCAAAAAGCACAATCTGTTGAGTCATCTGACTCTCTTGATTGGACAGCAGGTAACAACTATTTCTTAAAACACATGTAGGTTGCAACCTAAGAGCTAAAATCCCCCCCCCAAAATTGAACGTGGTAATCAATACAAGATCCATAGATAGTGTACCAAATGTTCAATTTAGGGGGAATCCACAAATACATATTCATCTCTTGTAAGGAATTTGATGGTATCTCCGTTGAGTTCTGCTGTCAGCGTAGTTTGAAAACTGAGAAAGGTCAGATGTACGACGTATGAAAGGCTGTCATTACATAAATAAAACCCATAAAAGCCCCAAATTTTCATCGATGGCCTGCCAGTCCAACATAATGTTTTGTTCATAAATCTATTTCCACAGCACTCTTTCAGAAAGTGAAACCAAGAGGTCTTCAGGTATGGAAATAGGATAAGAGGAGAACTAAATTCTAGAGACCCACGGCGTGCTAGGCTGAATGGCCGATAAAATGAAGCTTAGATAAAAACTTGTCAGATGACTTTTTCAACTTTCTCAGGCAATTAAGGATAATATAGTGTTCCTGGGCTCTACTTCACAGGAGATCCACTTCTGCCCAGACCAAAGCCGCTGGGATTCCAGAAGGCAATGCCATGACAACATAGTCAGAAGAGCCGTGCTAGATCAGACCAAGGGTCTATCTAGTCCATCACTCTGTTCGCACAGTTGCCAACCAGCTGTTGGCCAGGGACCCACAAGCAGGACATGGTATAACAGCACCCTCCCATCCATGTTCCCCATCCATGTTCCCCAACAACCAGTGTATACAGGCTTACTGCCTCTGATACTGGAGGTAGCACATAGCCATCAGGGCTAGTAGCCATAATTCTCTGAAGAAAGGGATTTTGAATTGTTTCCAGTTTGGCAACTTGACATGCTAAAACAGCATATAAAATCTGGGTGATAGCTTTACCTTGAAAGAGTTTGAACTCTGGATCAGTCAGAAAGCTTCGTATAATAGAATTTCAAAATGGCACCCACTTGAGCATTCCAAGAGAGGATCTCCCTAAAAGGTAACCAACAAAATTTAAATTCTTTACGTTGCTCTTCCTGATGACTGCTAACAGATATTTCTGAGGTCTTTTCCCCAAGAATTTAACTCTGGTTTTTAGAGTCATTTATGTGTTGTTTTTCTTTGAGACAATATCGCTAGGGGCTCCCTCTACAAGGATTCGCTTTTGCGCCCGGTTCGGCGATTATGCGCATTATCGCAGACGCGCATTTACTCCTAATCCCTCTGCACGGGAGGCGGCGAGAGGCGGCGAAGCGCATTAATTGATGTCCAAAAAGCGCTTTACAAGAAGTTAATGCGCATAATCGCTTGTTCACACGGGGAAAATGCGCTTTAACGGCCGGAGCAAAATAAAACTCGCGATTTAACGCGCATTCGATAATGCGCATAATCCGGGAGATAACGCGCCTCTACGCCCGTTTTGCGCTCCGTTCTTGTAGAGGTAAAATTTATAATGAGCCTTCAAAGAGCATTAAACTTCTCTTGTAGAGGCACCCAGGCTTTGAGAAAAGTCTTCTCAGTCTAACACCAGTTAAGGATCAAGGGACTCCAACACATAAAAACAATGTCTGTGTTCACAGGACACACTAATTCACCCAGTGTGGGTTGTTGTTGAACCCTGAGTTCTCGTGTTGTCTGAACGCAGCACGTTTTCTGCAGGGTGGGTTATCGTGTTTTTTTAACGCAGCGCGTTTTCCCTGGGGCGGCTTGGGCAATAGTCGGAGATGATGGGAGCTGGAGTCTGAGGTTCCTCCTCACCCCCTGCTGTAACTGCTGAGGTGGAATTCTACTGCCTCTGTTGCCTGCATGTGGAGACAAAGTTGTGAACGCAGGCAGCCTCCAAATGGCTGAGATTAGAAGAAGGGGGTCTTTCCGTCCTCAAGACGGTTTGATATTTGCAGGTAGCCCCTTTCAGTTCTCATATTTATGGAATCTGGGCCTCTCCCTTGTGCTGCGTCTCTTGGCAAAAGGGGAGGAGGCTAAAATACCAGCATATTGTAGCTTGAACCTCTTCCTGCCAGCGACTCAAGTGAGACATTTCAAGTTTTTAGAATGGGGTGGGGGGGTGGGGGGGTGATGGCGCAAAAGCATCAGAGCCACAAAACGATCAGGGGAAAGGGGATTGAAGCCTTGGGATAACTGGATTCGGTCCCTGGGCCTGAGGTTCCCCACTTCTGCTGTGTACTCTAGCTAGGAAGCTGGCACTGGGCACTGCCAGTGGACTGTCTGATCGTGCACCCTCCTGTGGCCGGCCATGAATGAGAGACGAATCTAAGCAAACGATTCCGTGCGGTTGAATAAATGTGAAAGCACACAACACTGCTGAGCTCCGGCGTGGCTTCCTTGTGGCCAAAGCGAACTCTGTTCCAGCTGACGTTGCAGTCCTGGCTAATGTTTAACTCCTTCTGTTGGATACAAATTTTGATACCAGCGTATTGTGTGTGGAGCAGGACAAGGGTAAGTCGGTGTGGTGGAGCCACCCGCTCAATTCTAGCAACATTGTCCGGTATGGGGCTTGCGACAGCCGCCTCAGGAATATTTGCCCTTGGGGCTTTGAATCATCCTCTCATATTCCTCCACCCTTCAAGTCTTTTAGCCAATCTGGACATCCCACCTCTTCTGATTCAGAGGGGTGCGACCTCTTGCTTGATACCAGCACCAGATTACATGCGAGAGCCACGTGCTTGGATTTACACTTAGTGTCTGAATTTTTTAAGTGGAGACAATCCCCGTAGTTTCACTGGCCCAAAAATGCACGCAGCTGTCTGGATCGAGATCAACAAAACACTTTTAGTAGTTTACTGTCTTTTGGGAAGCTGTTGGGGCTTAATGGACCATTCACCCCCACCCCCAAAATGCTTTGCATTACGGTAAGGATAGGCTCACAACAATATATTGAAATACATCACTAAGAAACAGGACAAAAAACAGCGCAGATTTGCATAAAACAGCCATGTGCTAATTTATAGGCATATGGACAAATTTAGAACTGATGACTATAATTTTGGTTTTCTTTTTGCAGCTTTTTTAGATATACATATATGAATCTATATATGTAAAAAGAAGTGTTTGAATCATTGAAAGGTAGAGTTGGAAGGGGCCTATAAGGCCATCAAGTCCAATTCCCTGCTCAATGCCTGTAAATTAGCAATTAGCAATGTCCTCGATGGATTCAAAAAACCGTACATCGGATTCATATGAAACTTTCAGGAGTTGTTGCACCTCTATCTTGGATGGTTTTAGGCATAGTGAACATTTTGACTGCCATCTTGAAACAAAATGGTGGCTAATCAATTTTTTTTACAGATTTACTGCTTCAATACAGTGGATCGATTCCAACCAAACTCCATCTCATGATTAAGCACTGCAGCAAGCAGAACCTAACCATACAAAATAGTGTCTGCCATCTTGAAAGAAAATGGCAGCCAGTTGAAATGTTTAAAGTATTTCTAGCTTCAATATCGTTTGGTCCATTTCAACCAAATTTGGCATGACAATTTAGCACTGCCATGAGCAAATTTTAGCCATACGAAAAAAACCCCCTATAAAATCAGTATCAGTTGGTAAACAAAAACTGAAACTCTGACAGGTGTGTAAATCTTCGTATCAAACTAAGGGCTCTTCCCAACCTGGGAGAAGCCAGATCCATTTTCTCGTTTGTATATATCCATAGCAGTGCATGCATATGAAATACATATATATGAAAATTGAACTTCCTAGCAATTATACATAGGCTTCAATGAAAGTGGACCAGATATCCAAATTAATATCCATTTTACTATATGCCCCGCCCCCTGTTCAAATGTTGAACGTGTTGTGAAGTCCTCAACCCATTGCACTATGGGAGGTGAGCATTGATCCTTACAATGTTGTAATATCTGTCTTTTAGCTGTCCAAAGGGAGCAGAGAATCCATTTGCGCTTGGCCATTTGTTGGTTTCCATGAAGTGGGCTGATAATTTAAAAGAGTGTGTACATCAGCGAATGTTAAATAGCGTCCCAGTACAAAATATACCCGTATGATAACCTCCACCCAAAAAGAAGGGACTGTTAGACATGGTCAATGCATCTGTTTAAAGCAGGGAGTCTCCAACTTTTTTGTACCCTGGGGGCGCATTTGGGAATTTGAGAGGCTGCTATGGGTGCTACCACAAATGCCTGATCAGTGGATTGTCTACTTTTCGTGTCAATGGGTCTCAGTGTGTATCTTTTCCAGCCAAAACGTTTGCTTGATGTCTATTGGACACTGCAGCATCTCTTTCAAAAGGTATTGTCTAATTCAGGTAATCGCTGGCAGTGCAATCCAGCTACTGATTTTTAAAAACATCTGTTTTGGCATCGTCCACTGGTCGCTTCTTTTTTAGGGGAGGTTATTGTTACACAGAAAAGTGTTTAACTGAAGGATGTGTTTAGCTGACCTGGGTGCTCTCACCTTTGGGTGGGCAATTCCCCCCCTTTTTTCTGTTCTCCCTTCTTAGGGTTCTTTCTCTTTAAATCCGGACAGCTCTTCCAAGAATATAGGCACCTTCAAGTCATCCTACCTTTAACTGGAGAGATGCTGGAAAGAGGGGCGATGCCCCCCCATTCTGCCTAGGCCCCCTGGGAAAAGCGAGGCTTGTCATGATGCAAGGGAGAAAGGAGAGCTATTGAAGGGGGGCAGGAGCCCCCTACAAGAGAAAGAGGGTAGAAAGAGGGATGGTAATGGAGAGGGACACCCCAGGAGATGAAGGCAGAAAAGGGACAATCGGCTGCGACAGCTTAAATGGAGCCTCTGTGGAAAGGAGCAGTCTGGCTCTGGGATCCTAAATGGGGCTGGCTGAGTTTCTGGGTTTCCTGACAGCAGTGCAGTTGGCCCTGGGATGGGGGAAGTGGGGTGCCAGTGAGATGGACCTAGCTTTGTTGATCAGATGGACTTTTCTTTTTAATTTTCGTTCTTTCTGTAATGGAGCAGGTCCAACACACATATTCACGTACACACTGCCTGCCTGCCTGCCTGCCTGCCTGCCTGCCTGCCTGCCTGCCTTCTCCCTCATTGCCATGATCTAGCCCACTTTATTCATTTCTTTATTTCCACATTGATTTTCATGTTTATCTCCTGCCGGCCCGACGCAAAAACACTGCTCTGTACAGCTTTGCGACAACGCAGGCGTTGACTGTTGGCAGGTGGAGAAACGCAATCGGTTAAATAAAAGTATTTTTTAAAACAACAACAACAACGTGTAAACATTACAGTTCTGTAAAAAAAGAAAAGAAAAGAATATGAAGTGATCAACCAAGGACTGGGGGAGGGGGCACAGCAGTTTAAAAACAAAAAATCCCTGAAACATAAAATCTTTAGCTGCTGCGTACATTGAAAAGCCTGCCTTGGGGGGGGGGGGGGGGGATGGTCTTTGGATAGCGCCCAGAAAGGAGGCTGGGTGGCTTGCCATTGATCACGGAGGCCTCAGGTGTGATACTGAGCATTAAAGTACTAGTGCGTAGATGGTCTGTGCGAGTCAAGCTAGTAATAATAATAAAAAATACGACGTGACCTAGGAAAAGAAAAAAACAGATGAAGACAATAAAATGGACCTGAATGCCAAGCCCGGTGAAATCTCTTGAGTGTTAAAGAGAGACAACGGCTGCATCAACCATGTGTTAATAGCCAACTCCACGGATGATTATTTCGGGGGTACTCCCAAGACGACAGGATAATAGTCAACCATGGAGTTGAGTATTAACACAGGGTTGACTACTGAGGATCCCCTGCTTGCCCCCACACCCCTCTGTGTGCTCCCCACTGAATAGCAGTGCTGGTTCCCATGAGAATCCCTTTTTATGCCAGGTACGGACAATGGGGGGATCCAGCATGAAGGGGGAATCTCATAGGAACCAGTGATGATTGCGGTGCCCCCATGTTCCCATCCCTACTCCTGACAGCCACAGGAGAGAGATGCAAGAAAGATCCATCCACACACATCCTTGCCATCCATTTGGATATGGGGTCAGCGGGATGCTTCCATCCCCCTGCCCCCATATCCAAATGGAGAGCGGGGCAGGACGATAGAAACATTTCTTCTGCATCCGACAGCAGCAGGCGAGTGTCTTCCCCCGCCCTGTCCCGCTAACCATTGGGTCTTCAGTCTCTTTAGAGATGCAGCAGGATTGATCTGCCCTTGCAGGAAGCAGCCCGAATCTCTGCCATTGCACCATCTGCTTGAGTTACTTCTCTGGCCTTATATCTCATTCTCAGAACAATGACTCCTGCAGAAACCCAAGCAACAGCCTCTTCTGCACGACGTTTTTCAGTTGTGTTTTGTGGTTTTGCTTGCTCCTTTATTTGGCTCTTGGAGTGTAGATTTAAGCCCTGCATGTATCTACCACAAATCATCCTGATAACTCGACGTTTTATCAGAGTTATCTCAATACAAACATGCCAATGGAGTGCTGGACCACCTAGCTAAAACAAAGCCCTCATTTTGCTTGGCAAACAAATGCAAGAGAAGCTAAGAATGGCTGGGGAAAATACGTTGCAAAGGAGGGAAATCATGTACAGTCGCAGAATTTCTAAGCCGTGCTGTACTTTGCCTGCCTGAGTGCAGAATTCATTCAAAAAATACTTTTGTAAAAGAAGTTTAGGGTCTAGGATGACCACTTGCCCTTTGTCTTAGCATGGGGACAAATCAAAGGTGATGAACAGTAATGTAAGCCACCCTCAGAAGTAGCTGTGTCTATCAGGCATTGCAATTTGAAAATGGTAGGTGCGAAGGCCCCTATCAGTTGGCCATTAAATAATAAAAGTTGATGTCATCATAGGGTGGGGTGTTTGTATGTTTGCACTGCAAATAAGTGTTACATTCCTCCCAGTTGCCTGGAATTGCAGAAAGAATGTTTAAAACTCCTGAGCTGCTTTCCCGCATTTTGCAGTTGTTTTTGCAAACCGAGGTTGAAAAATCTCAAAATTGGGAGCGACTCTGGAGCGTTCCTGGTGTCTGAAGAGCAGGCGCTGTGGGTTCTTTTTTCTCCCGTCAGATTTTTCTCTGGGAGTTCCCCCCACTCCTCCCCCAGACGGACGGGTATCTTGAAGGCACCCAACCCTAGTTAATGAACGAGAGCTGTTGGATCGGGTTTTGCAACCGATAGAGTGAGTTTCCTCACCCAGGCCGAGCAGCTCTGAAAGTAGCAAAATAATAATAATAATGGGTGGGGTTGCCTGGCCGGGGGGAAAGAAACCATGCAGGCCTGGAGTGCAAAAACAGGAAAACTGAGGGACATTTATGTATATTTTCTTAGAAGTGAGGCCTATTGAGTTCAGTGGGACAAGCTTACACCCAAGAAAAGTGAATAGGGTTGCATCCTGAATTTCTAGCAGAGAGGTGCTGGGACTCTTGGGAGCCCCTCTGCTGCAGATGAAGGCTCCCTTAAACACCCAAACATAGGAAGAGGAATGTGGTTACTTAGCAATGATAGGCCATGGAGCAATTTTCCCTCCAAAGGAGGGGCAGTGTGGTGCAGGGGTTAGAGATGCAGCACAGTTTTCTGGAAGGAGGCCAGCCCAGAGTCGCAACTCATCCAGGGATGCAATGGACAGTCTCTTCTCATAGCTATTGAGTGATCCAATCTCATCCAGTGCAGAAACGGGTCAGAATGATAGCTATACAAAATATTAAGGGATCCCTGAAAGGCAAAACGGAAGAGAGTGTTTTATTGGGGCTGGAACGTAGAGGCTGCCCAGGTAATTCTCGACAATTAGGAATGTATGGTTTAAGGCAGAAAATCCATCTCCCAAAGTGTCAAGTAAAATTTGATACAGAAAGCAGCTAAAACATTGTGGGGCTTAATTCTGAGTAAAGAAGTTGGATCTCCAGCACAATCCTGTGCATTGCTATTCAGAAGTAAATCACATTGTGTCCAATGTGGTTTACTCCTAGGCTGCGTAGGATCGCAATCCTAGCTGTAACCTTATATTTGTTTACCTGGGAGTAAGGCTTGTCTACTCATAAGTAAGCACCATTGAGTTCTGCATGCATGGGATTGTGCTGTTAATTGGTTTAAATCAGGTAAACTGTGGCCCTCCGAATGTTGTTGGATTCCAACTCCCATAAGTCACAGCAAACATGGCTGATAGGAATAATGGGAGTTGAAAATCAGCAACATCTGCAAGGCCACAGGGTCCCTGTGCCAACTTTAAATTGTGATCTATTTTGATGCTAATGTATTTTTCTGGGGCTGATATTTGAGTAATTTGGATTAGTGAAAAGTTTGCTAGTGAGCTAACTGTGGATAATTTTCATGTGTACATTTATGAAAGGAATTGTTGGCAGCTTTGAAAATGCGTTTAGGCAAATTTTCACTGTTTTCGTTTTGTTAGCTAGCTGATGTGGATACAATGTTCCAGTGTATGGGGTGTTTGTAATGTATACATCCAGGAACGTATACATTCTTGCTTTAGCAACGTTTTTTTCCAAGCACAAAAATCCACGCTTTGAGCATCTTTTTTTTTTTTAATAATATTTTTTTTCAACATATAATACAACATAATCATAACATAAAATACTAACAACTTTGAGCATCTTAAGCATGGGAAAGTGGCATATATAAATCAATTTAAGCAATAGTAATGAAACGTGATGCACAATTGTAGGAAGGAAGGAGGCGATTTCGGCCAGCACTGCTGTGAAGAATCTCTGCCGTGGCTTTGGGCTCAGTAGCTGACGTGTCCCCAAATGGCAAATATTAACTTTATTTTGAAATAAAATACAGCTTCATGATGCAAAAACGGGGGATTTGGCCAGCCCTTGCTTTGCCAGGTCATTTAGTCCATTTACAAGCATGGCTGGGCCTATACCGTTGCCCACGGCAAGTTGAGCCTGTCTCTCGGCAACTGTGGGCTTGTTTTGTCATTGTGCATGGCTCATAGTTGCCTACTTTGTGTAGGGTGCCCAGAATAACTGGAAATCTCTGGATCCCTCCGGAAAAACCACATCCCACCGGGCGAACCGGGGCTGGGGGGGCCCGTGGCAACAGTCAGGCCTTATTTTGCTGCTGCTTGCTTTTTCGAGGAAGTACTAGCAAATCTCGCGAGACTTCCAGCATCCCAGAAATATCGTGAGATTTGCTGAAAAGCGTGCCCAAAAACTCCGGCTGGCTATCTGCGCAGAAGCAGATTGATCAGGCAGTAGAGTAGCAGCAGGGGCGGGTGGACTGGCAGCTGAGCAGCAGAGGAGAACTGGCGGCTGCAGCACCCAGCACACATAGGAGGTACGTGGCAGTGGCAGGCCACGTGGGCAGCAGGCTTAATTTGGGGCATCCCCGGGCAGGCAGCCGGGCTTGCTCCAGCTTGGGGCTCCAGACAGCGCTGGGCCGGCCATCTTCAGCTGCACAGTGCACAAGCGACTTGATTTAGGGCTCCTCTGGTGGAGGAGGCAGCCCCAGCAGCCCCAAACATCTAGCCGCTGCGGTTGCCTTCCTCAGCCGCGGGCGGCCAACCAGCCCTGCTCCAGCAGGTGCTGGGCTGGCGGCAGCAGCTATCCCCACCTGCACAGCACACACGCCTGGTTGATTTGGGGCTTCTCTGTGGAGGAGGCAGCCCCAGCAGCCCCAAACCTCCACCCAGCGCGGTAGTGGGCAGCCACCCTCAGCCGCGCGGCTCCCATGTGGATGGCTAGTCTGCCTCAGCTGGTGTCGGGCTGGCTGCAGCAGCTATCCCCACCCACGCAGCAGGCACACCACTTGATTTGGGGTTGCCTGGCCCTGCTCAGGAGCCCTGACTCCTCCAGCCCTTGCTGGTCAAGCCACGTGGCGTGCACACGGCTTGATTGGGGCTCCTTGGGAGTCAGAACTCTTCCAGTCTGCGCTTGCCCCTTGTTGTCCAGCAGCAGGGATGACTCCAAACGCCGCACACTCGCGGCTGCCTTCTCGGGTTTCTGAGAAGTCCTCTTCAGGTAGGGTGGGTTTCTTTAAAAAAAAATGCTGAACTACATTTTTAAAGCTTTTTATAGATGTGTGTTTTGAATTTGAACACAGATAAAAAAACTCGATCTCTTAAAAACATTTCTGAGTAAAGGAAGCTGAATGTTTAGTGAACTTTTCTTTAATATTTCCCATTTATTTTGATGAATTAATCGGGGTGGTGTATGTGGATGTGTTTTAAAACTTTTATTAGGTTTGCCATGGGTGAGTATGCTAGTATGTTTATTTTATTTTCAGTCTTGGTTGAGTGTGTGTGGTTGTTCAGTTGGTTGATTTTTGCCTTGGTGTGTGTCTGGATTTTTATTATTTTTCCTTGGGTATCTGGGTGAGTGTTGTATTTTTAATATTATTTTATTGCAATGGGTGTGTGCATGCTTTTGTGTTATTTTGCATTGTGTGGGTGGATTATTACTATTATTGTCATTATTATTTTGCCTTTGGCGAGTGTGGGGATGAATTTTTATCACCCCCTCCAGTTAAGTGTGTGTGGGGAGGTTGTTGTTTTAATTGCCTTTGGGAGGGTGTGGAGTTTTTCCCCACTTTGGGTGAGTGTACAGGGGTATGTAGATTTTAATTTTTATTGCCTTTGATGAGTATGAGGTGTGTGTGGCTGCTGCTGCTGCTTTTACCTGGGGTGTGTATATCTGCCCTCTTTTGTATCTGATCATGCTAGGCAAGGCTCCTGCAGCTTTAACTGTTGTGCTGAAAAGGGAATATCACCAGGTGCTGCATGCATACAAATGACACTTACTGAAATTCCCTTTTCAATATAGCTCTTAAAGATACAGGAACCCTGTCCTCCTTTCCATATGATCATTCTAACTAACAGAATAATTGTTCTGTCCCAGCAAGATAATATATGAGTGCATAGTGTGGCTTGTCTTGTCTTGTTTGAGTGTGTCTAGATCTGGAAGCATCTTTCTGAGAGCGTCTGCTGGTTGCATGACCCACGAGGCCAGGTTCTGGTGAGTGCACAGTTTTCCTTGACAGGAGGGGCTTGCACTTGCCATATTAAGATGAACAAATGTGAAGAAGCTGCAATGCCATATTTATCTGGGAGTACTGTTTATTGAAATCAACGGGACTTATTTCTGAGTTGTCATAGGATAGCATTGTATGTTAGGACATAGGGAGCTGATCGTTTCTGAATTATCTGCTCCTCAGTTTTCTTTGGGTAAAGTATTACACTCTCTGGTTGGGATTTCTGTTCTCTGCGCACTGAGGCAGTGTAAATTCAGGAGATACTTGGATAAAAGGAGGGAAAGATCCTTGTCTAGTATTGTGGCCTTTCTTTGTATTGCAACTGATCATGGACTTGTTTACATGGCTAATGAACCAGAGATATAATTACACATCTTTAGATTAGTTTCTCATTGCTAAACCAGAAGCTGAAATAGGCTAAGAGGTGCTAGTGACTGCAACAAGTGTTTTAGTCCCTTTTGTTCCATGGCTAATGTTTGCAGGGTAATAGTATTTTATGCTATTTGTGAATGCTAGTTTGTTGTACTAGATTTCTCTGCACTTGTCAACTGCTTCATTTATTCAGTGGTAGCAGTATGCTGAATCTGTGAGTTTGGATATGAGAAAGGTGATGGGGAAAGAGTGTTAAATGTTAAGAATTGAAGGATTTGCAGTCAGAAAATATATTTGAGGGAAGGGGAGACTGTACCACACATAGTATAGCAAAAGCTTAAAGGTACAGCAAAAGCTACAAAAGTAGGAGTGAGTGAAGTTAATTTCAGATACATTGGATGTCTCGCTTGTTATTTCAGTGATTTTAACATTAAGATGTTACGTAGGGCACACCCTCTTGAGGGCTGGGCATGTTGGTGGGTACGCCCTCTTAGGGCAGCCATGTTGTTGTCCTCTTTGGTTTCCAAAATATGGTCACCCTAACTTTGTGCCTTTATGTAGTGTGGGCAGGGGAAGGACTGCACCTGTTGAATGTCTGCTGCAGCCCCCCTCCCGCTTTAATTGTACATATTTTCTCATTTGTGCGTGTAACAAAACAAAAAAAGTTTTAAAATAGCGGTGTCACAATCCTCTTGGGAAGGGACTCCTTTTGTATCTCTCCCCCCACCTCACAATGAAAGGGGTAAGGATGGAGCAGAGGAGGAGTTCCTTCGTAATAGGTGGGGGGTGGGGTGGGGGTCAAAAGTGCACTCGGCACATGCTCAGATGAACTGGTTATCCGTTCATGCAACATGGAGTTAAGGAGGCGTATTCCGTGGGCACAGAAATGCTCTGGAAGCATTAAGCCAGAAAGGTGGCAGGCTTGCTAGAGAAGGCTGGCACGCAGAGTTTTATTTGCAGTGAATTTGACAGGTCGTATTGCACACGGTCACAAAGGTAATGGCAGGTTATATAGAAGTGTATGAATGCAGGGTGAAGGGGACCCCAAACTCTTCAACTTAAGAAGACATGCCTGAGAAGAAAGGAGCATGCATGAAAGAGCTCAGGAAGTGTTTCAAATTCCACTGGCCCCCGAGACTGAGGAGGCCAAGCAGTGGCATTCGAACTCACCTCTTGAACTTCTTGTGCATGCTTCCTCCCATCTCTGCCTTGTTTCCGGGGCAGTAATTGCACCCCTTCTTTTGCCGCTGCACCCTCGGTTTCTCCTTGCTGGGACTGGAGCCTTTGAGAGGGGAACCATCCGCTTCTGAGTTGCCCACTGGCCCCATTTAGAGGGTCTCTTTCTCTCTCTTTTTCTCTCTCTCTGGCGTGCCCATCCTCCCTCGGCCTCTGAGATGGCCACTGTGTCCCATTTTCTTTTCGTCCCGGCATGTCGCTTGGCAACCAGCAAACCGCATTGTCTTTCCTGGCTTGGGAGGAAAGAATCTAGACTTTTCTATAGTTTTGCAAATATCTGTAAAGGGAGAGAAAGCAAAAGACCACCCAGGTTTTGTGGTGCAAGAGAGATCTGTAGCCCCTGAATTTGGTGGGGTAGAAGGAGAGGGATTAGAAATGCAATTTTGAAGACATTACGGGGACAAAACCATCTGGGTTATTTAAAACACCAATGCACATGAAAAGGGGTTGCATTTCAGCCAAGGGCTGGCGGAGATGCCGGAGGAACTCTTTGCAAACGGCTAAAAGCCCCGAAAGTGTATCTCAGGATTCCTCCCTGAGAAGCATGTAAACAAGTTTATCTGGACCCCGTTAGATGCATTTCTTGAAAGCATTTTCCCCCTTCCTCTTCGGCCGAAAAGGCCCCATTGCCAGCCAGCCAAATTTTACTCGAGGTGTGACCAAACATTTGCCCATGGTTTCACTCGCCAGGGGAATAAATTTTGTTTGCAGAACATGTGTCATGGTGGCTGTTATTCCACAATTCCCATCTCTTGCTGTTGTTGGATTTTTTTCATCGTTGGGGCCAAGTGAGAATATTCTCTTTTCTGCACTTGGTTGTACAGTTCATCGCTAAAAATGTTTCTTCGATGGCTAAATGGGGCTTGCTTTAAACAGCATTGATGCCTTTTAGTGCCTGGTAGCTACTAGCTATGACACAGCCAACCTAGCTACACATGTGGCTGCGTTATCCATGCACACAGCCATGTACGCATGAAACACCCCTACGTTGCTTGGTGTGTATACGAAAGGAGCTGCTAGTCTAGTTTTTACAATCGCTCCTTTTTTTATATACCTTGTATTTTATTCATATTTCTTTCCTCCCCCACCCCACCCCGTATTCTTAATAAAAATGTTACGTGCTGCTTTTTGAGCTTTGGCAAACTTTGGCTTGCGGTTTTGTTTTGTCTATTGGAGAGCAACCCCTATTTGTTGACATGAGCCGTCATCTTGGATTCTCCACTCCAGGGCAGCAAAGAGCGTTACCATTGGCAGACCCAGAATGTCAAGCAGAGCGGAGTGGATGATATGGTGCTGCTCTCCAAGATCAGCGAGGAAGCTATCGTGGAGAATCTGAAGAAGCGATTCATGGACGATTACATCTTTGTATCCCTTTCCAAGTTTGGGGTGGTGGTGAAAAGTCCCAAGGAGGCTTTGAGCAAAGCACATTCCCCATTTCTTTTCTGTGGGGGTGGGGTGCCTGCAGGGTGCGTATTCTTTCTCATCCAGGGAGACACATACAGCTCCATAAGACGCAAATCTGCATAAAAGTTGCAGGTGTTAATTCATATTTATATATGCAAATCTAGCCGTAATTACTAGGATCTAGTTAAGAGTCACAGAAGGCAACACCAGCTAATGAATTTCCCACCCAAATCGAATAAACTCTTCAATTAATTTGCACCCCACCCCAGATCTGGTTGCAAACCCACCCACCCCTGAAAATCACCTCCTCTGACATGGCAATTAAATGGAGACAAAGCCTTCCATTAGCACCAAGGGATACTCAGGGCTCTAGGAATTCGATTTGGGGTTTGGCGCATGGGCCGGACCTAGCAACGACCCTGTTTCTGGCACAAAATATTTTGCATGTTTTTCTTCTCCGTTTTCCTCTCCGAAAAAGGTAGAGGATGTTGCATGATGTGGAGTCGCACACCAGCTGTTTAGGGAAGGTGGGTGGGGGTGCAGTCCGCCCCTTTGATATTTCCTTTTTCCAGTGGATTCTTTTTCCAGTGGATCTATAACAACTGCCACACAAGGTGGCTGTTACCGACAAGCCTTCTTCAACTGGGCATCCTCTAAATGCGTTGGGCTGCATTTCCCATCTTTCTCCATCTCGGTCGACCAGCAATGGCTCAGAATGATAGGAATTGTAGTCCGAAACATCTGAAGGGTGTCACTTTGGTCTGGTTGAGGAAAGCTATTATATACAGGGAAATGGGGGCATATGTCAAAGCCACCAATCTCTTAACATTAGAAGACACCAGAAAAAGTGGATGCGTTTGCCCTGTGTTGATAATATTGGTGCAATTATTAAGGGATCATGACTAACGCCAGAGGAGGGGGCAGGTAAGGGCAACTCCCCCCCCCACCTGACACCTAACTCACCTCTCTGATATTTAAGATGGGAGCATTAATGTGAAGTATACAATCCAAGGGGTTCTGGTAGGGTTTTCCCCCTAATTAATCCCCCACCCCCAATTTTTCAATGGAGTTTTGAAGCTGTCCAGTGGGTCTTTAAACCTTGAGAGGTTTAGGGGAGGAAATTAGAAGATATTACTGAGGAGAGTTCTGGAGGCCATGTTGGCTGGGAATTATGGGAATTTTAGTCCAGATCTGGAGGGTGCCTGGTTGAGGAAGGATGATTTGGGGCGTTGCCTTCACGGCTGGTTTGGGGGGAAAAAATGTGGTTTCTCTGCTGCGGGGTTGGGGTTGGGGGTTGGGTGGGAAATCCCAATGGCAGAGGGGAACGTGGGCTTTCTGGGCAATGCCAACTGCCATTGAACTCTTGGAGCCTGCCTCCTGCCCTCTGCTTGGCCCTCCCATGTGGCTTGATCCACCCCCGAAACACCCCCATCTTCAAGGCGCAGCAAGGGCACTGCCAACAGACGGTGCAAAGAAGGTGGTGATCTCGCATTAAATGTAAAAGCCACAGTAAGCCGGTGGTGGTGGGTTCCGCGCAGTTTCGCCATGGTGGCTGCAAGTTGGCAGCTGCGTCGTATAACGAGGCATCGCAATTCTGCTGCCACCAACGGATATACCAGGCATAGATCTTCAAAACCTTCTACCCTCATTTTGTTGCTCAATCCTTACCTTGGAAAATGCAAAGACCTACATTGGTCCCGTCCTGATTTCTGTCAACCCCTTCAAACAGCTGCCGTACTTCACCGACCGTGAGATCGACATGTACCAGGGAGCGGTAAGTGCTGGGGCTGGGCGTGCCCTCTTTCATTTACGCAAATGCTGGCGACTGAGGCAGCGTGACTCAGAGTATGTGTAGAGTTCCTTTTCCCCCTAAGGAAAAAGACGTCTTTCTCCCGCCTCCCCAAAGGGACACAGGAACCCAGAGCATGTGTAGAGTGACTTTCCTTTGCGGAGGAGATGTTCCCGCACCAGTGGTGCATCTCAGGCTGATGGATGGGCTAAAATCCAGGGCCTTACATCCTGGGGGGCCACCTAGACAGTGATAGGTGATGATGGCACACACCCATTTTTTTCTTGAAATCATGGTGTGCTTTGATTTCAGTGAGTCTAAAATGCAAAATTGCACATGCTCAGAGATTATTGTCTTTATTATATCAGGTTTAGCAAACAGATATATATATGCATGCAGTTCTGTTGTTATAAGATATATCAGGTACGTTAAGATAGTTGGAAAGCATGGCAGGGAAAGGTGAAGAGGAATGTTAGCTGTGCAGTTTAGAATGGAAGTAATATGCTTTAATGTGAATTCCTGCATTGATCACAACCTGAATATGAGCCAACAGTGTGATGTGGCTGTAAAAAAGCAAATTCTATTTTGGGTTGCATTAATCGAAGTATAGCTTCCAAATCGAGGGAGGTACTGGTTCCCCTCTATTCGGCACTGGGTAGGCCTCGTCTTGAATATCGTGTCCAGTTCTGGGCACCACACTTCAAGAAGGATGACGACAATCTGGAGTGTGGTCAGAGGAGGCCGACGTGGATGATCAGGGGTCTGGAAACAAAGCCCTATGAGGAGACTGAAAGAACTGAGCATGTTTAGCCTGGAGGAGAGAAGACTGGGGGGAGATACTTGAAAGGGCCAGGATCTCTTCTCAATCAACCCAGAGTGCAGGACAAGGAATAATGGGCTCAAGTTACAGGAAGCCAGATTCTGGCTGGACATCAGGAAAAACTTCCTGACAGTTAGAGCAGCACAACAATGGAACCCATGACCTAGGGAGGTGGTGAGCTCTCCTACACTAGAGGCCTTCAAGAGGCAGCTGGACAGCCATCTGTCAGGGATGCTTTAAGGTGGATTCCTGCATTGAACAGGAGGTTGGACTCAATGGCCTTATAGGCCCCTTCTATGATTCTATGAATCTAATGCACTTGGGCATCTGAAAGCCCCCCACCCCTCTGGAAGGCCACTAAATCCAGGGTCTAAAAGTACCAATCTGCACCACTGACCCAAAACTGCCTGAAGAATCCATATCTTCTAGCTACTATTTATGAAGCTGCTGTATCCTACATTGTACTGTTATTATCTGCTCTCACTTGGGGTCATTCTCCAGGGTCTTGGGCGGAGAAGAACATTAAATCTGGACCCTGTCTTTGCAAGGGATGTGCTGTCACATGGCGTTACAGCCCCTTCCTCTTCAAATAAAGTAAAGTCCCAGCCCTTGGGGCTTTTTGAAATAGGAACCAATGGCCATGCTGGAGGATGATGGGTGTTGTAGTCCCCAACGTAACTGGACGGTACTGGATTGGGGAAAGACTTCCCTGGCATTTGGATTTAGTCCTGGCAGGGAGTGTGGGAATGCCTTCCTTTTGCTCCATGACTCTGCAGAAGATGTGAACGAGCAGTGAGTCAAAAGGCAGGGGAGCTGCCCCCACGGGGCCACGGTGACGCCACGGGGCAAGGGTGGCGCAACCGGAGCCCAGGCATCCAATCAAAAGTGCTGGGAATGAGCTTACCCAACTCTGACCAGCATGAATGCCCCGTGTCTTGTTTTGACACTGCCATCTAGTGGCTGCTGGGCAGACCGTCCCTGTGTCAACCAAGTGTGTGAACCAGGTGTTGAGAATGTTTCTCACTCCTTATTAAGATGTCCCCTCTATGACCATCCTAGGCATTGCTTTCCCATTTTCATTCTCCAATGCTTGCCAAAGAGACTCATCTTAGATCAAATATACCCTTTTCTTTCTGGCACTGATCATAGAATCATAGAATCGTAGAGGTGGAAGGGGCCTATAAGGCTGTCAAGTCTCAATGCAGGAATCCACCTTAAAGCATCCCTGACAGATGGCTGTCCAGCTGCCTCTTGAAGGTCTCTGGTGTGGGAGAGCCCACCACCTCCCTAGGTCATTGGTTCCATTGTCGTATTGCTCTAACAGCCAGGACGTTTTTCCTGATGTCCAGCCGGAATTGGGCTTCCTGTAACTTGAGCCTGTTATTCCGCGTCCTGGGGTTGTTCTTTAAACACTGCCCAGGTAGCAAAATTTGCAAGGAAAATGCATCCCAAATCCCAAATTGCTGAGGTGGGTGGGAGGGATGATTCCAATGCTGTTAGATATGTGCATTTATGTATATCAAAACATGCAATGGTATTTTACTGTTTTTCTTTTAATGTATATTGTGGGGGCCTATGGCTCTAAACAAATAAAGTTACTAATGAATGCTTTTTTGCTCTTAATTCTATGACTCTGGGTGAGTAGGGTAAACAGGGGTCTCACTTCCTTTGGCAGGCACAGTATGAAAACCCTCCGCACATCTATGCGCTGGCTGATAACATGTACCGCAACATGCTGATTGACGGAGAGAACCAGTGCGTCATTATCAGGTAAATGTTGGAGTGCGAACAGGGGAGGATGACATTGTCTCTCTGTCGGGGTGGGAGAGTGGGGAAACTGAGGCAAGGAGTTGCAGTTTAGGTTCATCCTGCAACACCACACACCTTTATTGTTTTCTCTGCCAGTTGCAACAGGCCAAGGGTTGATGTGTGCGTGGAGGGGGGGGGGGGAAAGGGTGGTCAAAGAGAGGTGCAGGAGCTGTAATGAAGTCAAATTCTGTGCTAGGGGTCACTAGGAAAGGGACTGAAAATGAGAAAAGGGCAACTCAAATGATCCAGGGGCCGGAGCATCTGCCCTAGGAGGGAAGGTTACAACAGCTGGGAATGTTCAGCTTGGAAAAAGGAGGCTAAAGGGAGACATGATGGTGGTGTACAAAATGATGCCTGGTGTGGAGAATGTGGAGAGGGAGACATTTTTTTCCCTCTCCCATAATACTAGAACCCAACGGGGTCATCCCATGATTGGTGGGAGATTCAGGATGGATAAGAGGAAGGACTTCTTCACACAGTGCAGAATTAAACTATGAAACTCACTGCCATGAGATGTAGTGATGGCTACCAATTTGGATGGCATTAAAGGGAGATTGGATGAATTCCAAGAGGAGAAGGCTGTCAAGGGTTACTTGTCCAGATGGCTGTGTGCTACCTCCAATAGCAGAGGCAGAAAGCCTATATGCACCAGTTGCTGGGGAACATGGGTGGGGGGGTGCTGTTGCACCATGTACTGCTTGTGATTCCCTAGTCGACAGCTGGTCGGCCTCTGTGGGAACAGAGTGCTGGACTAGTTGGACCCTTGGTCTGATCCAGCCTCAGGGCTCTTCTGATGTTCTTGACCCGTATCTTTAACGCCATCTTTCCCCATTGCATAGTAGTTCATATCTACACATCTGGAGGGCACCAGGTTGGGGAAAGTGCCTTAATGCCCTCATTAAGCAGCCTTGCTGACCAGCAACTTCATTAATGTAAATTGCAAGCCACCATTTTTCCTGCTAATTGATATGGGTCTCAGTCCAGCAGTCTCTTCCTGTGCTTCGCCATCATTTAAACCAATGTGAGCTACTCGAGCCCATTCCCCCGACAACAATTGCAGTCCACATCAAACCCCTTTGGATTCCACGTGGATTTCTTCTTCCTCTCTTTCCCTCGTAGTGGGGAGAGCGGAGCCGGCAAGACGGTGGCAGCCAAATACATCATGAGCTACATCTCCAAGGTCTCCGGCGGCGGCCCCAAAGTGCAGGTAAATGCTTCAAACAGCCTTTCCCAGCCTGGTGTCTTCTAGGGGTGTTGGACTACAATTCCCATTGTTCTCCTTCTGGCTGGGAATTATAGACGTTGTAGTCCCAACACATCTGAAAGGGCATCAGGTTGAAGAAGGCTGGCTTCAAAGGATAAAAGGGTTTTGCTTTCGGCAACGCGGTTGCTAATTCGGGGGCGGAGGAGGCGCCCCAAATGGAGAGGGGCTCTTAATTGCATTGTACAGTGGTAGCAAAGACGCAGCACCGGTTTAACGCCACCCCTGTTTTTGTCCCAGCACGTGAAGGACATCATCCTGAAGTCCAACCCACTCCTGGAGGCGTTTGGGAATGCCAAAACCGTACGGAACAACAACTCCAGTCGATTTGTGAGTGCCGGGCGTACAAAGCCGGGAAGTGTGTGTGTTTCAGGGCAGGGGAGGGGACGGGGAGATGTGCAGATCCTAAATCCTTCCAGCGATGCAATAGAACTCCCTGGAGGCTTTCTTGTGGTGCCTCGTCCCTCATACCAGCCCCATAAGGACTAGAAGCTTGGAACATACTTCAAATAAAAACGGAGTTTGTTGGGAAACTGAGTTCCGCTTTAGTTTTGCGTTTCTGAATTCCACACTGATCTGGGAGGCAATGGAGCTCCATCGGGAAAGGGGGTTCTCCTAACAGCATCCGTTCTGATTCGCCACTAGGGCAAATATTTTGAGATCCAGTTCAGCCGCGGCGGGGAACCAGATGGAGGCAAGATCTCCAACTTCCTGCTGGAGAAATCCCGCGTGGTTAACCAGAACTCAGGAGAGAGGAGCTTCCATATCTATTACCAGGTAAGCCTGTTACAGCATCATAGCATGGATCCTGCCATGGAAGGTCTTGGCATGCCACCGGGGGGGGGGGGGGCGAGGACATCAAAGGTCTGGTAAGAATGGCATCCCTTTGTGCAGGGGTAGACAACTCAGTACCTGCTAGATATTTGGACTACAACTCCAAATACCTGGGTGGGACAATTTCTCCACAAATACCTGGGCGGGACAATTTCTCCAAATTTCTCCAGAGAGAGGAGAAATTCTCCACAGTTTTTCACAAGTAGGGCTCACCATTGGCAGGGGATTATAACACAACTGTTTTGTCTGTGTAAGTGTTTTTGGTTTTTCCTCCACGCGGCTGCTAGTGGCATCAGCATCAACTGTGTTGGAAGCCTGCCCTGATTTTGCATCCAGCACAATGCAGGGGGGGGGGGGGGAGCAGTGTTGGACTTAGTTCCAGGGAATAAGGAAAGGGGCATTTCTTTTTCCATGTCTCTCTCAGGGTGCATTATTATTATATTATTATTATTATTATTATTTATTGCATTTGTATACCACCCCATCGCCAAAGCTCTCTAGGCGGTTTACATGAGATTAAAACACTTAAAAACAATATACAAAAATTAAAACTGTAAAAAACATGCAATATACACATACCTTTAAGGCCACTATGATAACTTTAAAAGCTGTAAGCCTAAAAACAAAACCAGACCCAGGCTCATCAGATATTGCTAAATGCCTGAGAGAAGAGGAAAGTCTTGACCTGGCGCAGAGAAGATAACAATATTGGCGCCAAGCGGGCCTCGTTGGGGAGATCGTTCCACAATTGGGGGGGCACCACGGAGAAGGCCCTCTCCCTTGTTGCCAACCTCAGAGCTTCCCTCGGAGTAGGCACTCGGAGAAGGACCTTAGGAGTTGAACGTAGTGTTCGGGTAGGTTCATGTCGGGAAAGGCGTTCCGTTTGCTGTTTATTTTGGTGGTGTTACTAATAACGGCGAGATAGCAAGGATACCGTGCGTTTTTTCCTTTCTTTTACACATCTCTCCATTGCTTTGCAGCCTCCTGGGCAGCCTGCTGTGCTTCCTAATTTGAAAAGGCCCTCGGGGAGGAATAATTACGATGCCTTCCCCTGGGCTTTAATTGAAGCATGGGAAGCCGAGGAGGCTGCCAGAGAGATGACCATACAATGAAAGACAGGACACTTGTCCACGCTCCTCAGCCACCACCTGAGCAAGCTCCGTGCAGAAAACCCAACCCTAACCCTTGAGAATTCCTCTGGAATGTTCTTCACTGATTAATTCCTTTTCGAAAACAATTTCTTTTCTATCAGATTGAACAAGGCTGGTCGGGGGAAAAATGTGGGGGGAACTTTTTGGGCACAGCACGAATGCCTACCTTACAGGGTTGTAAGGGTTCCTGAGCTAACGCAGGAAAAGAGTTTTGAACTCTTGATTGCTGGAATGTACGATTGTTACGAATGGTCTCCTTCTCTTGTCTGGCCCGGCCTCGCAACAGCTGCTAGAAGGAGCCAGCCCAGAGCAAAGAGAAGATCTGGGCATCACGACTCCAGATTATTACTTCTACCTCAACCAGTCAGCGGCCTACAAGGTGGACGACGTGAATGACCATCAGGAGTTCCAGGAGACTTTGGTATGGAACCGTGGCTTCAATAAGAGCCTGGGGGAGGGGGAGTGAGCCCCGGCACCTGTTCCTTGGGTCGCTTATGGGGCTTCTTTCGGAGGTGTCTGTTTTCCGCTATCGACCAATCAATCTATTGGATATTAGCTCCAAGATCTACAGCCGTTTCCTCCTCCAAAAGTTGTTGGACTGGGAAGATGAAAATACTAATTTTACATCAGGAACCAGCTGGGTTTAGGAAGGGCCACACATAGTACGATGGACCAGGTTTTTGTTTTGCAACACTTAATTTCTAAATATATTACTGGTACTTCCAAAAGGCTCTTTGCTACTTTCATTCTCCTCAGCCTTCGATTTAATTAATAGGAGTCGATTGTGGCTCAAGCTCACAGGGACCAATGTTGATAAGAGACTGCTGTTCCTGATTCGGGAACTTTATACAAATACAACTCTGAGGGTAAGGGTCAGTACAGATGGGTGTCTGTCAAAAGAAATCTGTACAACCAAAGGAGTCAAAACAAGGCTGTCAGCTAGCGCCCCTTCCATTTCATCTTTACATTAACAATATTGAAAATGAGTTAAATTGCCCAATAGAAATGCAACGGACGAGTGAGCGCGACCCAAACCAACTGGTGAAATGGATGAAAATGCTGTGAAAAGTGAAAAAGGGGTGTAGAGCTGGCCGTCGCTGGCCCTCTCACGGTCCACCGACAACATCCCCCTTTGGTGCCGGACGGTCCCCACAGAGACCTTGGTTTTCACTCTCCCTCCTTCCTCCTCCTCCTCCTCCTCCTCCTCCAGGCAGCCATGGAGGTGGTGGGTCTCTCCGAGGAGGAACAGGCCCTGGTGCTGCAGATCGTCGCCGGAATTCTTCATTTGGGCAACATCACCTTCCGGGAATCCGGCAACTACGCCATCGTGGAGAGTGAGGACTGTGAGTAGTCAGGCGAAGGGGCGGGGCCTTGCGATTGGGAAGAGTGTGACATCACCAAACCAGGTGCGGAGAAAATTGGGGCGGGGGGTGGTATCCCGGCCAAGGCTAGACGGCCGCGTCCATTTTTCATGCGGTGAAGGTGTCAGGTGCGGAGTTTTCCCTGCCGTGTTTGTGTGCGCCTTTTCCTTTGGATGCCCCCCCCCCATGTGGCCGGCGCTTGACACCGAAAGCTCAAGCCCTTGAAGGACCAGTCAAAGACAGGGCGCTTCTGGTCATGTGCAGAGTGCACTGCTGCCCCCGACTCCTCTGAGTTAAAAGGGAAAGGTTTCCAGATCCTTGACCATCTTTCTCTCAGGTGCCACAATTCTTTGTTATTGAACGGTGGCAAATGGAGATGGTATTTAATTAATGATTCAAGGTGAATTATGATTTTTTTTACCAAGAGGGAGGTCTTTTTTATTTCCGTTCCAAGCAGATTTGAATCCCATCATGTTTTTTATTCATTATTATATTTATATCCCAACATTTTTTCTCTTCCAAAGAAGTGTACATGGTCCTCCTCCTCTCTGTTTTATCCTCACAACAACCCTGTGAGGGAGGTTAGGCTGAGAGTCACTGGCTGGCCCAGAGTCACCCAATGAGCTTCGTGGCTGAATGGGGACTCGAACCTGGATCTCCTGAGTCCTAGTCTGACAATCGAATCACTACGTCACACTGGCTCTTGCGGAATTACCTTTTTTTCCTTTTAGGAGTTAGACCCAATGTGTAGCCTCGCGTGGCTTAGAGCTTATTCAGTCTTCACCTTCTCCACAAGCTGACTGGGTGTCCTGCGTGCGTGCATGATTTCTCTGCATCTCTGCAGTTGAGGGAATGAGAATATGGGTCTACCTCACAGGGTTGTTGCAAGGATTACTGAGCTAAACGATGCAAGGTGCTGTGAACGCCATTTATCTTAGTAAGCCTTACAACCACCCTGTGAGGTAGACCTCCATAGTATCTTCCCCTCAGCCGTGATGGCAACAATTTTTTTTTTTTTGGTATTTATAACCTCTTTTCTAAGTTAAATGCCCAGGGCAACTAATAACGAAACACACTGTAAATTAACTAACTAACTAACTAAATGAAGGTAACTAGTCTATTAAGCAATAAAGATCATCCCGTCTATTTTGACGTTTAGGGATGAGTGCTGATGCATTTTCAGCCAAAACGGCACCACCCACAGAACAACAAGGAGGTACTAGTAGCCTCTGCAAAGCCCCTGAGGTTTGGAGAAGTACAAAAATAATATTGTGTGTGTGTTGGTGGGGGACCCCAAAGCCAATGAAAACGGAGCATGCTCAGGGCACCCAGACTGACCATTGGGTGAGGGGGGTGGGGAAAAGGGAGGGAAGAGGTAGAATGGAAACTCCTGGAATAGGACACTCTTGGCTGGCTGGCTGGCTGGTTGCAACTCTGACCAGGTGCACGCCACCCCGCAATGTCTCGCTCCCAGCCCTGCTTGCCATAAACTGGCGGCCCGGCAAAAACAAAAGATCAGAGCAGACCCGGCAGGCGGTTAAGATGACAGTGACGCTGACGGCTCCTTTCCCCCGCTGCAGTCCTGGCGTTCCCTTCCTACCTCCTGGCCATCGACCAGCAGCGCCTCCGGGAGAAGCTGACCAGCCGCAAGATGGACAGCAAGTGGGGCGGGAGGCAGGAGGTCATTGACGTGACGCTGAATGTGGAGCAGGCCAGCTTCACCCGCGATGCCCTCTCCAAGGCCCTCTACGCCCGCCTCTTCGACTACCTGGTGGATGTGAGTCTCGCTGGGCCAGCAACGGGGTAGGGAGGGTGGGTGTCCCTACATCGCTGTGCAGGTGGCCAAATAACCCCAGAGCAGCCTCCATTGTCTATGTATCTCCTTTCCTGGGGGGTAAGATATTTTTTTTCCACGCATTGGGGAAGCCAGCCCATGGGGAAATGCCTGGACAAGCAGCCATCTATGTCCACTCAGCATGTGTGTTTTTTAGTGAGTTCTGCACATGCCATGGAAGGAAGTGGTGGTGGAGTTCTAATAAGAACATCAGAAGAGCCCTGATGCTTGATCAGACCGAAGGTCCATCTAGTCCAGCACTCTGTTCACACAGTGGCCAACCAGCTGTCGACCAGGGACCCACAAGCGGGACACGGTGCAACAGCACCCTCCCGCCCGTGTTCCCCAGCAACTGGTGCACACAGGCTTACAGCCTCGGATACTGGAAGGAGCACATAGCCATCAGGACTAGTAACCATGGATAGCCTTCTCCTCCAGGAATTTATCCAACTTCCTTTTAAAGCCATCCAAATTGGTGATCGTGAATTCCATAATTTAACTACGCACTGTGTGAAGAAGTCTTTCCTTTGATCTGTCCTGAATCGCCCACCCATCAGCTTCTTGGGATGACCCCTTGGGGTTCTAGTATTTTGAGAGATGGAGAAAAATGTCTCCCTATCCACATTCTTCACACTTTGCATAATGTTGTCCACCTCTTTCATGTCTCCCCTTAGCCTCCTTTTCTCCAAGCTGAGCAATCCCAGCTATTGTAACCTTTCCTCCTAGGGGAGATTCTCCAGCCCCTGTGTCATTTGAGTTGCCCTTTTTCCAGCTCTACAATAACTTTCTGTGGTGGAATGGACTATCTTGCCTCAGCAGCAAGCGGGAAATTCCATTTTGAAGACTTCCTTGTAATAATTTTAAAACAACCACAGCAACAATAAACATTCCCTGCAAGTAGAAAGCAAGTAGAAAGCAAGTAGAAAGCAAGCAGAAAACAAGCACAACAAGGTGTTAGAACACTTCTCCCTGAGGTGTTAGAACACTTCCCTGCTTTCGGTCTGCAGGGAAGTTTCTTCTTCTTCTTTTGTTCACTCAAAAACAGCATCTCAGGCTTGCAGGGTATTGTGGGGTAGCAAACCCCTTCCTCTGGGGCTTCCGCAGGTGGCTTGCTGTGGCGGTGCTGAGAGTTACCACATGCTATAGTTTCTTGCAACAATTATTGTCCTTATTCTCCACTCCAAAATGATTGGCTTGTAAATAAAGCACAAAAACGGAGTATGTTTATGCAAGAGGATGATTGATGAGGAAGATGTTAGTTTTAATATATATATATATTACACTGAATTACATCCCTTCATTCCAAGTTCTGATTTATTTTCGTGTACTAACTGTGAACACATTTGACAAAGCAGTTTCATGAGATCTACCCTTTCTTCCTTTCCTTTCCCCTTCTGTCTACTCTTTTTTATTTTATATGTCTTCCTATCTTTATTTTTCCTGTTCTCTTCTTCGGTTTCTCACCTTTGCCCATGCGTGCCCTCTCTCCCTCTTTTCCTCCCGTTCCCAGGCCGTGAACAAAGCCATACAAAAAGATCATCAGGAATACAGCATCGGCGTTCTGGACATCTACGGCTTTGAGATCTTCCAGGTAAATTCCCAGGTGCAATCTCCCGAGGATCTGCGTGGCGCACCCACCATTTATTTCCGTTCGCCTCGCTTGGCAAAGTGCACCAATAAATATATTTTTCTCCTCCGTCTTTCTTGCCTGGCCTTGTGAAAAAGATGCATCCAGGGCAGAGTTCTAGGGCTGTCGTTCAGTTAGAGAAGTCTTCGGTTCACTGGTTTAATGGGTCAAATCTGCATCTATTTGCATATGACGAGTGTTGAATCTCAACTTAAGAGCCAAAGACGGCCTTCCTGGGGTCCCAGTCCTGCCCTTCAGAGTTCCCCATATGGCTACGCCCCTTCCTCTGACTCCGCCCCCTTTCCCAATGATTGTTCATGCAGCTTTTGTGCCCCCCCCCCATTCTAAAAGCTTGAAATGCCTCTCCTAAGGCATAATTAGTGGCAGCAAGAGCTTGAAACTACAATATGCTGGTGATTTTTCATTTGGCCGCACCCCTTTCCCCTTTGGCCCCACCCGCCACTGGAATGCAATCCCCCAAAGGGCTTTTCTGAAATGGAATTTGGCCCGCGGGCAAAAGGAGGTGCAACACCCCAGCTTATGAATACAAAGATAGTTCTGGAGACGAAAGCTTTTTCTCTCTTTTTCGAGAATGTCATTTCAGGAGAGAAAGGGAGAAAGCCTCTTCTCAAGCGGTTCCAGAAGAGGCATCTCTTCCTGTCTGAGCAAGGAGGAGGAAGGGCCTCTTATAAAAAGGGACCTGCCCCAATAGATTTTAAAAATATTTCCTGTTGAAAATAAGGAACAGCGTCTTCCAAAATCTGCCGTCCAGTTAATCGACTCACCCCAGCTGTCCTTCACATTTCAACAGAAACATGTTCTGAGGTCCAACCTGGAATCTCCCTGATCCTAGCTGTGTCAAGGGAATTGCACTCTGCGCATGCTCGGAGGCTCCATTATTGTTTCACAGATTCCGGGGGCTAAAAGAACTGAAAACAGGCTCGAAGGCCGAAAGGTCGCTCTGGCTGAGTTTTGTTGAACGGTGGGAGGAAAGGCTCAAAGCTCAGACCGGCGCCGTCTAGCATCCCCGCAGTTGCTCCCAGGGTCCTGCTGCAGCGCCGTGATTTCTTCTCTCCTCCCCTTTTTCCCTGCAGAAGAATGGGTTCGAACAGTTCTGCATCAACTTCGTGAACGAGAAGCTGCAGCAGATCTTCATTGAGCTGACGCTGAAGGCGGAACAGGTAAGCGACGGCCAAGTTGTAAACAGGTTGCGTCTTTGATCGGGCTTGCAGGCCACGGAAAACGGTTTATTTATTTATTTATTTTATTGCATTTTATACTGCCCAATAGCTGAGGCTGTCTGAGCAGTTCACAATTAAAACCCTAAACTCTTAACAGATGAAAGACAAATCAAGCTTTAAAAGTTTTAAAATACCGCATAAAACCCAAACTAAACCCAACAGCAGTTACAGCCCAGGGAAAGCTTGCATGAAAAGATGCATTTTCAGGAGGTGTATAAAGGATGTTCCATTTTCCGCCTCCTGAACATTCCAGAGCTCTGGACAGATTTCACTTTCCAAAGCTCAGGGCAGATTGATCTCGTAGTCAGAAGTGATGGGTGTGATATCTCTTTAATTGGTTGGATCAGCTCAGAAAATCGATGGCGAGTTACTCCGAGTACCATTTTTCTTTTTCATTGTGGAATGATAGCTAGTAAATGCACAGACTGTTGTTAGATGTGTCGCAGGGCATTTCCAAATGGTGGCGATAGCTGATACGTGAATTTTGTCTGTAAATTCAGAGAAAGTCTGGTGAATACTGATAGTTACCTTAGGAGCACGTGCAAACCACACTGCTGTTGGACAAGCAGTTTGTAAATGTTCGCTTTGAACCAGAAAAGAAAATAGTTTTCATCTAGTGCATTTCTTAGCTGTCTTCTGATACTGCAGTCTTCCTAAGGTGCAGATTTTCAATGCAGCGGAGCTTGAATGAGCAAAATCTGCCTATACTCAGTGCCCATGATGTTGCAAACACAGTTGACACAAAAAGCGTGTTTTGCCTACGGCCAGCAAACGAGTTCAGGGCTGAGATGAAATCCGTGCAGGTTTCTCCTTCTCTTATTTATTCCTTGGGTTTCCCTGTTCTGCTTTTCCCTTCTGTGTCCCTGGCTCTGTCCCCTCCTGGTCCCATCTACAGGAGGAATATGTCCAAGAGGGCATCCGATGGAGTCCCATTGACTACTTCAACAACAAAGTGGTATGCGACCTCATTGAGAACAAAGTGGTGAGTGAAAAGGCTGCGCTATTGAAGTTTTACACAGCTTTGAACTCCCGTGGCTTCCCTGACAGAATTCTGGGAGTTGTAGTTTAGTGACAGTGTTCCATAGCCCTTCTCAGAGATCTTTAGCACCCTCTCCTGCACACAGAGAGAATAATGATGCTCACGGTTTCCTGGGGCGAGGCAAAGACCACTACACCAGTGTAAGTCTGCAGGGTAGACCTGCCAGTGCCCGGTCCCCCAAAACAGCACTTGCTAGGGCTTCACTGAGAGGGATGGGGGGAGAGAACGGACTTCTGAACTAGTTTTAAATCTGTAGGGTAGACACATGACCCTGCCGAATTCCCAAAGATGGAGGGGGGTGGGTTGGGGCAGGACTTGCTACTACAGAGCAAACTCGCTGCCTTTTCCCTTATTTTTCTCCCCTCCTCCCCCAGAATCCCCCAGGGCTGATGAGCATCTTGGACGATGTGTGCGCCACCATGCACGCCAAGGGCGAAGGGGCTGACTACACGCTGCTGCAGAAACTTCAGACGGCGCTCGGAACCCACCCCCACTTCAACAGCTGTAACAAAGCCTTCGTCATCCATCATTATGCCGGCAAGGTAAGGTTCCCAACAGGAAAAGAGAAGAAAAGAAGGAGCAGACCCAAATAGTTTCCAAATTGCGCAAGGTACTGGTTCCCCTCTATGTGGTACTAGTTCAGCCTCATCTTGAGTATTGCGTCCAGTTCTGGGCACCACAATTCAAGAAGGATGCAGACAAGCTGGAGCGTGTTCAGAGGAGGGCAACACGGATGATCAGGGGTCTGAAAACAAAGCCCTATGAGGAGAGACTGAAAGAATTGGGTATGTTTAGCCTGGAGAAGAGAAGATTGAGGGGAGACATGATAGCACTCTTCAAATACTTGAAAGGTTGTCACACAGGAGAGGGCCAGGATCTCTTCTCAATCATCCCAGAGTGCAGGACATGGAATAATGGGTTCACGGTACAGGAAGACAGATTCCAGCTGGACATCAGGAAAAACTGCCTGACTGTTAGAGCAGCACGGCAATGGAACAGCCACCTGTCAGGGATCCTTGAAGATGGATTCCTGCATTGAGCCAGGGGTTGGACTCGATGGCCTTACAGACCCCTTCCAACTCTACGATTCTATGATTCTATCCATCTGGACCAGTCTTCCCAACAAGGGTCCATCTAGTCCAGGATTCTGTTCACACAAGCAGGACATAGGTGCAACAGCACCCTTCCACCCATGTTCCCAGAAACTGCTGTACATAGGCTTACTGCCTCTGATGCTGGAGGGAGCATCTGGCCATCAGGACTAGTAGCCATTGATGGTCTTCTCCTCCAGGAATTTATCCAAGCCCCTTTTAAAGCCCTCCAAATCGGTGTCCAAATTGATAGCAGGGGATCTGCACCTTACGCCTCAGGCCCACGAGTCTGAGTAGCCTTCCTTGTGATTTTGCAGGTTTCTTATGAGGTGGAGGGCTTCTGCGAACGCAACCGTGATGTCCTTTTTACTGACCTCATTGAGCTGATGCAGAGCAGTGAGATGTAAGTGTGGGTCTGGTTAGAGATAGCTGGAGCCCCCTCCCCAAAGCAACAGCATCCTCTGCCCCCCATCTCTATCTAATCCTGAAATTTGTTCATTTTGTTTCCTCCTTGGCTGCTGTCTAACCTTTAAGAACAGGGTTTTGTTCTGGACATTATCTCAATCCAGGGGCACTTTACCCCGTTGGGATGAAGTTTCACATCTAGGAGAGGCGGGTTCAAATCCTACCTCAGTCATGTGGCCTCGGGCGGGACTGTTCCTCAACTTGCCCCATCTGTAAAATGGGAACATTCGGGATTGACTTTCCCAGCCCCGTCAGGGGAATGTCTGAAATACTTCAATGCTTCATGTGTTGTTGCAAGCCAAGTACTTCTCAATGTGGGGGAAATAATGCCGTTTTCCTTGCTGTTGAAGCCCCTTCATTCGTGACCTCTTCCCCGAAAGCCTCAACGCGGAGAAGAAAGGGCGTCCTACCACAGCTGGCAGCAAGATCAAGGTACCACAGCTGGATAGAACAAGTGGGAATAGGAAAGGAGGGTGCCATGGGTTTCTCCATCCGCAAGGGGTCGAATTCTTTGCTTAAAGAAATGCAGGCACTTCCAATTCTGCCAGCCAGAAAACCCATCTCCTGCTCTTTGCACATATTTGCACATTTGCTATTGCAGCCAGGGTGGAGATGGGGGTGGGAATAGCTGACATGGGGCATTTGTTTCTATCGCCCTGTGGCGATACATTTTAATTAGACTGACCCTATGGAAAGGAGGACCGGGCTCCTGTATCTTTAACAGTTGCATAGAAAAGGGGATTTCAGCAGGTGTCATTTGTATGCCTGCAGCACCTGGTGGAATTCCCTCTTCATCACAACAGTTAAAGATGCAGGAGCCTTGCCTAGCATGATCAGATACAAAAGTGGACAAGGCTTCTGCAGCTTTGACTGTTGGGATGAAGAGAGGATTTCACCAGGTTCTGCATGCATACAAATGACACCTGCTAAAATTCCTTTTTCTATACAGGAGCCCTGCCCTCCTTTTCATATGGTCACCCTGTTTTAGTGATTTACAGTATATGAAATATTTTATCCCTGCCTCCAAAAGGACATATATTTTTGATCCAAGGTGGCTTCTGAATAAATAACGGGGAGAAATGTACAGTGTTACACTTAGGGAGGAAAAATGTAGGGTACACATACAAGATGGGGGCTTCTTGGCTTATTTGGGTGTGGTCCTTGACAGCAAGCTGAATGTGAGTCAGCAGGGCGAGATGGCCACTAGACGGGCCAACACAGTTCTGGGCTGCATGAGAAGAAGCATTGTATCCCAGATGCGTGAAGTCCTTACTCTTCTCTGCTCAGCCTTAGCAAGGCCACGCCTGGCACCTTGTGTACTATTCTGGGCACCCCATGTCCAGAAGGACATGGACAGGTTAGGACAGGTTCAGAGGAGGGCAACGAAGCGGGTACAGGGACTTGAGGACAGGCCCTAGGAGGACAGGCGGGAGGAACTTGGGATGTTCAGTCTGGAGAAAAGGAGACTGAAGGGAGACGTGTGAGCAGCGTTCAGGTGCATCAAAGGGAACCAAAGGGAAGATGGTCAAGAACTCTTTTCCACAGCCACAGAAAGCAGGACTTGAAATAATGGGTGTAAATTACAGCTACCTAGATTTCAATGAAATATAAGGAAAAACTTCCTGACTGTAAGCTCTGTACAACAATGGAACAGTTCTCCCTACAGAGGTTGTGGGCTCTCCATCTCGGGGGGGGGGGGGTTAAGAAGAGGTTGGGCAGCCACCTCTCTGGGATGGTTGAACTGGTTTTCCAGCATGTTGCAGTGGGTTGGCTAGATGATCCTTGGGGGTCCCTTCCAACTCCACCATGCTATGATTATATGAAATAAATGAAAATAAGCACAAAGTGTCTTTCTCTTCCCCCCTCCCCAAAAGAAACAAGCCAATAACCTGGTGGACACGCTGATGAAATGCACACCACACTACATCCGATGCATCAAGCCCAACGAAACCAAGCGCCCCCGGGACTGGGAGGAGAGCAGGTGGGGGCTCATGGAGCGCTACGCCCTGGAAGGTGGGGCGGGGTAGGGTGGGTGTAGCTGGGGGGCATCTGTCAGAGGCGGCATTGCTGGGTTCTCATGGCAGGGTTTGTGATAGTTACGAAAACAGGCCGTGGGAATTAATTCCCGTCGCTTTTTCTCCTGGGACTGGTGGCTTTCGACATGTTTGGCCTACAACTCCCATGATTCCTTACCATTGGCTCTGTTGGCTAGTACTGATGGGCCTTGCAAGCCAAGATGTGCGGGTGACCACGAGTTGCCTGAAAGAGTTTTTTTGCAAGGATTTATAGCAACCTTTCCCAAACCGGTATCGTTCTAATTACTGTGCCAGCAGGAGCTGATGGGAATTGTAGCACCAGCATGCCTGGAGGCTTCTAGGTTTTGGTTTATTGTGTTGTGAGTGAGGAGGGAGGTCAGCAGCTAGAAGTCGCGTGGGCCGAATCAGCTTTGCCTGTCGAGAAGTAGGGAAGCAGAGAGAGGAAATGCTTTTTTGTAACACGGGTACCTTTAAGGCAGAGAGCAGGCCCTCCGCTCTGCCACCTCGAGATGTGTAGAATGCCACTCCCATCATCCCCAGCTGACCTATGTGGAGGGCACCAGGTTGGGGAAGGATAGTATAAACAGAAAAATCACTGCTAGCTTGGATGTTTTGGAGGAGGACTAGGCAACTCCATGGAGCGGTGGTCAGGGGCAGGGAGAGATCTATTCATAATAATAATCGCTTTTGAGAGAGAGAGAGAGAGAGAGAGAGAAGAGCTTCCATATTCGGAGGCTATGGTGCCAGGACAAACAGCATAGGAGGGCTCTTGCTTTCATATCCTGCTTGTGAAGCACCTGGCTGTCCCCTGTTGGACACTGGATGGACCCTCGTTCAGATCCAGCAGGGCTCCTCTGACCTTCAGCTCTGCTCTAAAGGAGCATCTCCTTCCAGCGGAAACCAGGGGCCCTTTTATGACTGCCCAGTGGAACCTCTGTGTTCGGGCGCAGTCTGTCTTTGAACAGCAGATGCTGGGGGGCAGAGGACAGGCAAGGGGGGTGCCCCTGTAGCTGGATCACGGCCTTCCCACAGGTATCTGGAGGCTGGGTTGCATGGACTCACCTTGATCTGACCTACGTGGGCTCCCTCTTGCGTTTTGATGACAGGTCGTTTTGAGGTGGGATCTGCATCTTGTTCCCCCTCCCTTCTGTATAAAATTGGAGGGGTTTCTGCCCAAGCCCTCTCCCTCCAGTTTTCCCCAATCTCCAGCTTAGTCCTGTGATGGGAGGGACACAAAGAGTCTGCCAGGGGGGCTTTGGTTGCTCCTGTAGCCCCCTCAATTTCTGCCTCTCTCCCAGGGTGAAGCACCAGGTGGAATACCTGGGCCTCCGGGAGAACATCCGGGTGCGCAGAGCTGGCTACGCTTATCGGCGGGTCTTCCAGAAATTCCTCCACAGGTAAGGCCTCCTAGGCCTAAGCATCCTTCCTAGGTGCAGAAAATGGCAACTGAGATGATCAAGAGGCTTGAGCATCTCCCCTATGAGGGAAGGTTACAACAGCTGGGATTGTTTAGCATGGAGAAAAGGAGGCTGAGGAGAGGCATGATAGGGGTACAAAATTAGGCCTGGTGTGGAGAATATGGAGAGGGAGACATTTTCCTCATTCTCCCATAATACTAGAACCCTAACGGGTCATCCCATGAAGTTGATGGTTGGGAGATCCAGCACAGAAGGACTACTTCACGCAGCGGATAGTTAAACTATGGAATTCACTACCACAAGATGTAATGATGGCCGCCAATTTGGATGGCTTTAAAAGGGGGTTGGATAAATTTCTGGAGGAGAAGGCTATTTCAATGGCTACTAATCCTGATGGCTGTGTGCTACCTCCAGTAGCAGAGGTAGTAAGCCTAGGTATACACCAGTTGCTGGGGAGCATTGGTGGGAAGGTGCTGTTGCAGTTGTGTCGTGCTTGTGGGTCCCTGGTCGACAGCTGGTTGGCCACCGTGTGAACAGAGTGCAGGACTAGATGGACCCTCGGTCTGATCCAGCATCAGGGCTCTTCTGATGTTCTTATGACCTCACCAACTGACCAGAGGAAACCTTGCCTAGCCTGCTTTGCAGAAATCCCCAGCGGAAGCTTTTCTTAGCATGGGCCATTGTCACCCGTTAAGATCTACAGACCAGGTGCTGGTTCAAAACCCCTGAGAGCTTCCAAAGCCCAGTACGGTTCTCTCCCCTTTGTCCATGCGTGCATATCCAGGTATGCCATCCTGACCACACAGACATGGCCGTCTTGGCGTGGGGATGAGAAGCAGGGTGTGGTACACCTGTTGAAATCGGTCAACATGGACCCCGACCAGTACCAGCTGGGCCGGACTAAGGTCTTCATCAAAGCCCCTGAATCGGTGAGTGCCGGAGAGCAAACCCTCGGGAGCAAATTGGGGGCACTGTGGAAGTCGGCAAAAGGAGTTCCCTAGTCTTCCTCCTCATTCCTTCCATCCCTCTACCTAAACTCATGAATTAAGGCAGGGCAGAAAATCACTAGGGTGGGGGGTGAGTGACTCCCTGGCAAATCCTAGCTTTAAACATTTTCACAGCCACACTAAAACGTTACCTTGATCCTGGCCTGCTCTGTTTTTTATTTTAAAAAACAACACTCATGCAGGGAGAGATACTGGAGATAGGAAAATGCCCCCCCCCCACTCCCTGGGATTCGCCTCCTTAAGCAAACTATGTCTGGTGGTAAAACCGATCCTTGCACAGCAATGAATGCATAATCTGCCGCTCTCTTGACTCTCCCCTGCCCTTTTCCCATCTCTCTCTCTCTCTCCAGCTTTTTCTCCTGGAGGAGATGCGGGAGCGGCGTTATGATGGCTATGCCCGTGTCATCCAAAAGGCCTGGCGCAAGCATGTGGCTGTCCGGAAGTACATCCAGATGCGCGAAGAAGGTGAGTCGATCCCGGTTGATCCAGCTCACGACTGAGCGCCAGTTTACAGTGCAAAGAGGGTGTTTTCCCCACAGTAGCCCAAGCCCCCGGATGGGCGCAAGGGAGGAGCCACGTGGGCGAGGCCAAAGTCACGCAGTTCCTTCCTCTGCAAATTACCTGGGAAGGAGCTGTGCCAATGGCCAACGCTGTCGTGATGTTTTTTCATACCAACGTGGTTGGAGTTGCATGGGATCGTGTCCAGAGGAAACCACGCCGCTGCAGCAGCTGTCCGTCCGCTCCGAGGGTACCAAGAGATGCTGAAGATGAAATCTTAACTTCCCCCGTTCGCTTGATTTTTTTTAGCTCAGTTCCATTGGCCAACAAAATAAGTTCCTATAGCGTCATAACAAGGTGCTTTGTCCCTCTATAGTGGCGGAACTATGCAGCAGCGTATAACACCAGCTCTTGAATTTCGGAAGGTGGCCAGAGGCTGAAGTTAATTGCCTTTTGTAACAAGCCCCCTTCCCCTCAATGGTTGTTTTTAGAAAGCTATAGGTGGGGAGGATTATTTGGTTAAATTTGGAGGGTAACTGTGCTTGCATAACGGACCCATACTTTTCTCTGCGCCTTTCAAACTCTTGCTGACACTCAAAACGGGTCAATTCTGATCTGGGGCTCTGTCCCAGATCCGATTTCGGCACAGCAGTGCTTCGCCACTCGAATGTGCAAATTCATTTTTTGGAACGCGCTCTCTGCAGAGTTTCTGCAAGGCGAGCCTTTCTCCCTCATCGAGTGGTGGCAGCAGGGGCCTAAACGAAAGTCCACTCATCCTGGGTGGGTTTTCCGCAGCCTCCAACATCGTCCTGAACAAGAAGGAGCGGCGCCGGAACAGCATCAACCGCAACTTTGTGGGCGACTACATTGGCTTGGAGACCCGCCCCGAGCTGCGGCGTTTCGTGGGCCGGCGGGAACGCGTGGACTTTGCTGACACCGTTGTCAAGTATGACCGGCGATTCAAAGTGAGTTGTGGAGAATCCCTGGAGCTCTCCTCTTTTTCAGTTCAGAGGAGGACACACGGGCACTCGCCTGTTTCCTAAGTATTGTCGCCCTTTAAGAAAATTAAGACTTTACTAGATGGGGGCAAAGAGCGAGAATTGGCTTTCCCGTCATTCAGCTCTCTGCTGCTCCTCCTGTAGACGGTGAAGCGAGATCTAATCCTGACCCCCAAATTCCTCTACCTGATCGGCCGCGAGAAGGTGAAGCAAGGGCCAGATAAAGGGGCCATCAAGGAAGTCTTGAAGAGGCAAATCGAGTTGGAGCGGGTCCAATCGGTGTCCTTGAGGTGAGGGACGGCAGGGGATGATGGGTAAGGATGGAAGGGCGGGGAGGGCAGGCGCTCCTTCTTCTACACCAACCCCCCTCGGATTTCCAGAGCCCTTGCTGAGGTCCCTGCAGCGAGCACCAGGCCTTCTCAGTTTTGCAACCCAAACTGCGGGACTTCCCCCCCCCCCTTCAGAACTGGACAGGCTATCAAAATGGGCTTTTTTGGGGGGGGGGGGGGAACAAAACAGGATGCATAATGTAAGGAGAGCCCTGAAGCTGGATCAGAGCACAGGGCAGTTTTATCCCTCCCCAACCTGGTGCCGTCCGGACAGGTTGAACTGCTCCTCCCAGTCTATCTCCTCTCAAAGAAGAGCAAAACACATAGAGCTGTATATTATTATTGTTTAGTAAGAATAAACCTCCCAGTTTATTCTTGGGGCTCATTTACAGCAGTGGCCTTCAGACGTAGATTTTCTCTAAACCCAGAGCTTTTGTCTAGCTATGGAGGCCCAAGAACCAGACATCAGTTGCTCCTGGGAGCAGCAGAAAACCTAGAAATGAACAGGGACGGGGGGGGTGGTTGGGGGAACTGAGGCCCACTCAGCCTCATGGACTGCTGGGATCCTGATCTCTGCTCCTTCCTCCATCATCTTCCCCTCAGCACCTTGCAGGATGACTTCATTATCATCCATGAACCCCAGTATGACAGTGTCCTGGAGTCCGTCTTCAAGACCGAGCTGCTGAGCTTGCTCTACAAGCGCTATGAGGAAAAGACGCAGAAGCAGCTGCCAGTCAAGTTCAGCAACCAGTAAGTAGCTGTGAAATGTAAGATGTTGGCCCTGCCAGTTCAGACCCAGGTAGGGGGCTTTTCACCCAGGCTCCGGTTTCCAAGAGCAGACAGCAAGATGGGGCCAAGAATGAAGGCACAAAGGGTAATATCCTTTCCCCCTTGTTGTTTGCTCTGTCGGATTGCCCAGGGTGGAATGCGACGTAAATTGCTGGTAGGCCTCCCAGGGAGCATGCGTTATGGAGCAGCTATGTAAATACATATCAATAAATAAGATGGAGTCATCTCCTCTAGGTTCCTGTTTGCAACAGCTGGGTACCACATGCCTTCAGAAATGAAGACAATAATCCTTCCCTGTTGCTTGCTGCTTCTGATACTCCAGGGTAGGCTACTCCCAGGTATGGAGGTTTTATTGAGCTATCGCGGCTCATAAGCTGCTGGAAACGCATCTTCAGCAAGCACGAATTGCCTTGTCATTCGCTATCTTGACCTCCTTGGAGAAGGAATAGGATTTTTTAAAAAGTAATAAATAACTTTTCATTTAGTTAATTTATTACGTTTTAATCCTACTGTTCAAAATCCCTGATTTCCTGTTCCCTCTTAATTTAGCTGCAATCTTCACAGTAGCTGGGGGAAGGGGGGATGGATTTTCCTGGCAACTATAGGGTTGAACTAACCCTGTTGTCATGCAAAATATGTCGGGGTGGTCTGTTGTTGAATGGGTAATTAAGACCCCATTTGCTTTACAAAAGACCTGAAATGGGCTATAATCAGTTTGCTGGTCTGGATTGCAAGTTGTTTCTGGAGAGGGTGTTGCTGAAAGACTGGTGGCACCCTCCCTAGTATTCTTTGAGAACGAGGGTTGCATGGGGTCCCACCCAAATTTGGGAGCGGTCCGCTGCCTTTCCTAGTCCTGGAGTAGCATCCTAGCCGACTTTGATAAAATATAAGACAAACGGGAGGGGAGGTGACAACAACACAGCAATCCGTCTTTAACTCACATGCTGGAGGAAAGAAAGAATCCACCATCGCAAGTTTTTCCACGAAACGAAAAACCCTCAACATCCGTCAGCTTCGAGCTTCCTCCGAACCCCCTCCCTCTTTCTTGGAGTGTCAGAAGCATTTTATTAGCAAAGGCCTGTTCATCCGTTCCACCCCGTCGGCCTCCTTCTGAGTCAGCTAGCAGGTGTAGGAAGGATCGCAATTGATCTGACTGCGTGGAAGTTGCCCTGAATTTTGGCATTTTCCCCTTCCTGATCAATGCCTTTGTCTGGGTCAGCTAAGCTCCCTGCAAGGCATTTGGTTTCAGGTGTCACTCTCCTGGGTGATCCCTGCTGCGTCGACACAGCATCCTGGATTTTTGGGATATGACTGAGATATACCTTTCAAATTGCGTGAGGTATTGGTTCCCTTCTATTCAGCACTGGTTAGGCCTCATCTGTCCAGTTTTGGGCACCACACTTCAAGAAGGGTGTAGACAAGCTGGAGCAAGTTCAGAGGAGGGCAACAAGGAGGATCAGGAGTCTGGAAACAAAGCCCCATGAGGAGAGACTGCAAGAACTGGGCATGTGTAGCCTGGAGAAGAGAAGACGGAGGGGAGACATGAGAGCACTCTTCAAGTCCTTGAAAGGTTGTCACACAGAGGAGGGCCAGGATCTCTTCTCGATCAACCCAGAATACAGGACACAGAATACTGGGCTCAAGTTACAGGAAGCCAGATTCCGGCTGGACATCAGGAAAAACTTCCTGACTGTTAGAGCAGTATGACAATGGAGCCAATGACCTTGGGAGGTGGTGGCCTCTCCCACATTAGAGGCCTTCAAGAGGCAGCTGGACAGCCATCTGTCAGGGATGCTTTCAGGTGGATTCCTGCATTGAGCAGGGGGTTGGACTTGGTGGCCTTAGATTTTGTGATTTACGGCTACGCTACTGGTTGTGGCTGAGCAGGGATTTGCACCCAAATCTCCCCAACCCCGGTCTGAGGCCCTGACTGCTTGGGGGGAGCTCAGAAGTGTGTGTGTGCGGGGGGGGGGGGGGCAACAGCCTCCCTGGCACCTGGTTCCAAGGTCTCAGTCCTAACGTCTTGCTCTGCTCTGCTCTGCTCTGCTCTGCTCCCCTCTCTCTCTCTCTCTCTCTCTCTCTCTCTCTCTCCCCTGAAGGCTGGATTTCAAGGTGAAGAAGGACGGCTGGGGCCCATGGGGCGCTGCCGGCTCCCGACAGATCCAGTTCCAGATCTGCCAAGGGGATTTGAGTCTCCTTCGGAACAACGGCAAAGTGCTGGTGGTCAGCATTGGACCTGGCTTGTCCCGAAATGCCCGTGAGTCTGGCTGGAGGAGGAGGAGGAGGAGGAGGAGGAGGAGGAGATATGGGGATGCCGGGTCGTGTTCAAAATGGCGAAGGGGCCGGGGAGGGCACTGATTGGCTGAGGCCGCTGATCGAGATATTTATCAGATTAACAACAACGCTGCTTCATGTTAGTAATGCAAAAGGAATTGCAGCAGTAAATTACAGATAGCCAATAATAGTCACTGTGGTCCCAGTCACGGCTGGCTATACTAACTACATCAGGGGGTTGCTTTTGGAGAACACGGGGTGGAATTGGGCGAACGGCTCTCTGGACCGGGGTCAACCCCTTTTTGAGTCCTTTGGCCCTCCATCCAAAACAGACCAAAAAGTGCACCCGATACATCTGGGCTGTATCTTGGCTGTATGTTTCCCATCTTGTGCTGACAATGTCGGAACACAAAGGTCTGCCTGGAGGTCTTGCAGTGAGGATAAGTCTCTGGCGAGTTTCCAAGGGGAACGGGGTTGAGGGCTGCTCTTACGCTTGGTGGGGGGCAGTGGTATCCAATCTTGGCTTGGAGAGCTGACTGCGGGTGCTACAATTTCAGGACCGACCCGGAAGGACACCAGGAAGAGCCGATGTCTGGGTGGGGGTACCGCCCTGGGCTGGAACACCCCCACCAGTGCAGGTAAACAGGCTTTCGCCATGGGGGCAAGAGGGTCTCTGGGAAGAGGGAATATGATGACCTGCATGGGCTCCAGCGTATGAAGCTCTTTTGAGATCAGATCAGGGTTTCATGTAGCTCCGTTTTGTCCACTCTTGACTGGAAGCAGCTCTTGGGGGACTCGTAGAATTGTGGGGTTGGAAGGGACCACAAAGATCACCAACCTTCTGCAACATGCAGGAAAACCGATTAACCATCCCTGAGAAGTGGCTCTCTGGACTCTTCTTAAAGACCTCCAGAGATGGAGAACCCACAACCTCTGAAGGCAGACTGTTCCACTGTTATATAGATCTTACCATCAGGAAGCTTTTCCTTATATTTAATCAACAGAGAGCAAGTGTGGTGTAGTGGCTAAAGTGTTGGACTGGGAGTGGGGAGATCTGGGTTCTAGTCCCCACTCGGCCATGGAAACCCGCTGGGTGACTTTGGGCCAGTCAAGACTCTCAGCCCAGCCTACCTTACAAGGTTGTTGTTGCAAGTATAAAATGGAGAGGAGGATTATGTACGCCGCCTTGGGTTCCTTGAGGGAAAAAAGGCGGGATATAAATGCAATAATAATAAAATAAATAAACAAACATCTAGGGAGCTGTAGCTTATACCTGTTATTTCAGGTCCTAATTTCTTTGGCCAAGGAAAATAGTTCTTGACCATCTTCTCTGTGCAACTCTTGTTATCCAAAACCCTTTTTAAATCCAGGTCCTTGTACAAGTCAAGCTTGTGCTCTACCACACCTTCAGATCAGGTTACTTAAAGGACCCATCACCTTTCACCCGTATACAGACACTGCAAGATACAGTTGCAGTATCCGCTGGTAAAATCGGTTGGGATGACAAGAGCAAGAGTTGGGCCCTTCTCGGTGGTGGCCCCACACTTACAGAACTCCCTGCTGGGTGATTTAATGCTTAGCCCCTTCCATACTGGGTTCCACACATCTGTCTTCACGTGAAGTTTTTCCTTAAGAATGTGAATTTGCAGCAGTTTCCCTCTTAGTAAGGGTACACCCAATTGTCCCTGGTATCATTCCTCTTTGTACATTGCTTTGTGAGGGTTGGCCCTGAACAGCAGACTTATAAATACCATGACTAAATAATAAGCACATACTACTGAGCTCTTGGGTCAGAGGTAGAGGTCATATTGGCATCTCCAGGTTAAGGATCTCAGCTAACAGGGCTGGCCAAAGCCTCTCTCTGTTGCCCGGGACTCTGGAGAGTTAGAAGCCCTGGGCTCAATGGATTGATGGATTGACTTGTTAGAAGGCATTTTCAAATCCTCAGGCATTAGTTAAGGGAGGCTTTGACTATTTCCCAGTGAGGATGATCAGGGGTCTGGAAACAAAGCCCTATGAGGAGAGACTGCAAGAACTGGGCATGTTTAGCCTGGAGAAGAGAAGACAGAGGGGAGACATGAGAGCACTCTTCAAGTTCTTGAAAGGTTGTCACACAGAGGGCCAGGATCTCTTCTCGATCATCTCAGAGTGCAGGAGGCAGAATAATGGGTTCAAGTTACAGGAAGCCAGATTCCAGCTGGACATCAGGAAAAACTTCCTGACTGTTAGAGCAGTCTGACAATGGAACCCATGACCTAGGGAGGTGGTGGGCTCTGCCACACCAGAGGCCTTCAAGAGTCTGTCAGGGATGCTTTAAGGTGGATTCCTGCATTGAGACTTGACAGCCTTATAGGCCCCTTCCAACTCTATGATTCTAAGGTCATCCCTCAAGAGTATTTGAAGGCTGGGAACAACCTCAAGGTTTTCCTAAAATCCCAAATGCATTTGGAACTGGGAAGAGCAGTCTGGCAAAATGGGGAAATGTATTTGGGAGGATTTCCAGGTATGGGGTGCTCTCCTGCTCCCAAGGGTGCCTTTTTGTACGAAAGGTCCCGACCTCCAGGTTAGCTGGTGGGGATTGCATCCAGGGTGTGGCCTTCCCTTTCAAGTGGCAGGTGGTTCCGTGGGCTAAAAGGTGGCATTTCTACAGGCTGGAAGTGGCGTAAGCTTCTCCAGATGTACTCCTCTATATCTACTCCATACACTTAGTCCATGCAATAGTCTTCATATAGTTCTTTATACAGATCCAGTGTAGTGGCTAAAGTGTCAGCCCAGGAATCAGGAGGTCTGGGTTCTAGTCCCCCCTCAGCCATGGAAACCCACTGGGTGACTTTGTCACAGTCTCTCAAGCCAACCTCCCTCACAGGATTGTTGGTGTGAGGATAAAATGGAGAGGAGGAGGATTATGTACGCCGCCTTGGGTTCCTTGGAGGAAAAAAGGCGGGATATAAATGTAATAGATGATGATGGTGATGATGCTGACGACGTGTCTGTACATCGTCGCTTTTCATCGCTCCCAAAGTGGCTCCCATTCAAGAGCCAAGCCAAAAGGACAAGATCTCAAATCGCCAGCCAACCACGCTTCTTTTCCTCTTGCCCTCCTTGCCAGGCTTGGACAGCCGCAGCGGCCGCGGGGGCACAGAGGTGAGGCCCCCCTTCCAGCACCGCCTCTCCATGACCCGACAGGCCAGCATGGAGCAGCCCAGCCTCCCGCGCCAGGGAGCCAGCCCCAGGGCCAAAGCCGTCCCTGTGCAGCTCAACTTGGATTTCATGAACGTCCCGGATCAAGGTGTTGCTGGGTGAGTGAGCTACACCTCTGGCTTTCCCTGTGCACCCTCCCTGTGCCTGGCTGATCAGCCTCCGACCGCATCCTGTCTGGACTTTATTCTTTTTCCCTTCTCTCTCTGAATTCTGATCTTGTTACACTGCCTTTGTTGTGGTCACATCCACCAAGATGAGTTTTCCAAAGCCGTCTCATGATCACTTTAAGCCGTCAGGAAGGGCTGAACGTCTGGGTCAGGGGGAAAGCGCTTTGCCTCAGATCTCCTTTGCATGTTTTGCAAGCTCAGCCCCTTTGCACGTTTCCTTCGCTTTGCTGGGTAGCAAGAAGCATGGAGAGGCACTGTGTCGAGGGAGAGTCGCACAGGATGGCAATGATGTTCCCTTTCCACCGCAATAAGCAACTGTGACGTTACACGTCTGTCCATATTGAGTTTATTTTAAAACTGGGTATTCTTGTGATAGATCTGTGGTTTGGGAAGTATCTCTAGGGTGAGAATGGCGGATTGGCATTTGTGAGCTGATTGGCTGAGAGAGCGAGAAGGAAGTGTGTGTGTGTGTGCTATATCATCTGGGTGCTGTGCCTGCGGGAGGGAGACAGGGATGAAACCAGATGAGAGAGACAGGGATTTGTTGTGAGAGGGTTTAGATCAGAGACCGGGATAAGACAAGATGGGAGTGGGTTTAGATCAGAGTTGGGGGTTTTGGATTGAGAGAGAGAGAGAGAGAGGGAGGTCTGTGGCGATTGTGCAGGGATTGTTTGAGAGAGTGATTTTGGAGTATTGTGGATGACGGAACATATACAAGAGTGACTTTTTTTATTATTACTATTCAACAACTTACCTTAAAGGTCCTGGTGGCAGTGAAACCCAGCGTGTGTGAGAGAATACGATTTCTTCCCCTTATACAGTGATAAACAACCCTTTAGCTAATTTCACATTGATGGTGCCTTCCTTTGGGTTCAAGGGTGGGGAGCGTGTAGCTGGTCACTCAGCTGAGTAAAGTTAAAGGGATACGGACGGGAAACTTCTCCATGCCCCCTTCCTGTCCCCAGTGCGGGATTTGACTGCTTCCCATGTCCCCCTCCGTCCTCCCCAGCCTCCAGCGGCGCCTCTCCAAGGAAGCCAAGCCCATCCCAGGAGGAGGCCGGGCCAAGCCCAAGCCCAAGCCCAAGCCTCAGCCACGCCTTCCCCAGTGCCGGGCGCTGTACGCCTACGACGCTCAGGACACAGATGAGCTGAGCTTCAATGCCAACGATTTCATTGAAATTATCAAGGAAGGTAAGATGGGGGGGGGGGGGTGAAGTATTTTTGGAGGGAGGATTTGGATCTTAGAATAATAGAATAGTAGAGTTGGAAGAGGCCTGTAAGGCCATGGAGTCCAACCCCCTGCTCAGTGCAGAAATCCACCTTCAAGCATCCCTGACAGATGGCTGTTCAGCTGCCTCTTGAAGGCCTCTGGTGCGGGAGAGCCCACCACCTCCCTAGGTCATGGGTTCCATTGTCGTACTGCTCTTAACAGTCAGGACGTTTTTCCTGATGTCCAGCCAGAATCTGGCTTCCTGTAACTTGAGCCCATGATTCCACATCCTGCACTCTGGGATGACCGAGAAGAGATCCTGGCCCTCCTCTGTGTGACAGATCTTAAATCCACCTCATTTCCCCTGCCCAGTCTTGAGTTAAAAGCAGCTATTAGCCAAGCACAGCAGCAGCCTATCTCCAAGGACAGCATGCTGCAGAGCAATATGGAGGAAGCCATTGGTCCCCAGGACCTGCTTGTGGGTTTCCTGAGGGCGCATCCAGCTGACCACTGTTGATAGCAGGGCACTGGGCAAAGAGCAAGGATAACTCTTCCCTGCCTTCCTCTTCCTGCTCTTCGCAGATCCTTCCGGCTGGTGGCAGGGCCGCATCCGTGGCAAAGAAGGCCTGTTCCCAGGGAACTACGTGGAGAAAATCTGAGACGGGAAGATGCTGCTGACGCTTTCCTGGGCTGCTACAAAGGGGCAAATGGAGGCTGTCCCTCAGTGCTGCTCACCAGCTGCCCTGGACTTTACCTCGAGGCAGGGAAGTTCCAGAGGAAGCTGCGGGCTGGAGAAGGGACTCCGGCCACTGAGGGAACTTATTTGTGGCTGGCACTGATGAGAAGCCAAATTCCTATGTCACCGGACAGGTTAGCGCAATTCTTTTAAAAGCCCAAGAAAGCAGCCAGGATGAAACGCCTGCCTTCCCTTCTGTCGTGCAAGGAGAAATCACACGTATCTTGTCTATTAACGGCTGCCCCAGTGCCTTAAAAGCCATGCCGGTGAATGCCAGCATGCCAGAACTTGAGATCAGGAGTGGAGGGAGAAAGCTTGGATTTCACTCATACCCACTGCAGAAATATATCTGTGGGGAAAAACAGCGCCAAGCCCCAGATATCTAGGAGGTAGGGAAAAATGTGGGTTTAATAAGAGCTTTTTTTTTTTTTTAAATCATCTACTGTATAGAGTGTGGTTTTCATCCTGCATTTGCACGGATAATTTGTGTGTCATGAGTGTTTCCTGCAAAGACAACCCCAAAGTCAAGCAACCGATGTGACGAAAGTCTGGACGCTGGCATTGTAGCGGGTGGAGGGAACGTACAATCTGCAACTGAAATAAATTATGTACTTTTGTGAATGGGTTTTATCTTTAGCTGCATTTTTTAAAATATAAAAGCAGGATCCAGTCTGGACTTCACTGGAGAAAGGAATCCAAGACAAATGTTCTCGGAATTCACTCGCAGAACTCGCAGCGACAAAGTGTAGCGACGGCCGTGGTTGAGGTGGTTTTAAAAGAGAGTTAGTCAAATCCATGGAGGATGAGAAATCAATGGCTGCTAGCCATGATGGTGATCCAGAAGCAGTATATCTGAATGACAGACCGGCGGGGGGGGGGGGGGGGGAGAGAGACAAGTGATAGGAAAAAGTAGTTGCTTTCATGCCCTGCTCCTCTGAGGTCTCTGCTTGGAGATGTTGGACTAGATGGATCTTCGGCCTGATCCAGCAAGGTCCTTCTTATGTTCTTAGATGGAACACAAAGCATAAGGTGGTGGTTTACTACAGTATATGTGCACACTCAAACACTCCCCAGAGCCTCTTCTGTGATGGATCCCAAAAGTGTCTGTTCAGAAAATGGCACTGGTGCATTTTCTTGAGCAAAACTTGCACCTTCTAGGTTAGCCACGTTTCGCTTAGAATTCCACGTGTCCCTTTTGAAGGTCACCTTAGGAGGAACAGGCAGCACTATTGGTATGTTCAGCCCAAGCCACAAAACACACCTCCGTTTAATTCACTGGGAAATGGGAGAGCAGGTATGTAATGTTGAGGCTAGGGCGTGTCTGAAACATTTTTATAACTCATGCAAGTGAGGCGGTGAAATTGTGTGTTGCCTCTGAACATCAACTCGCCGCTCACAAATGTCAAAAGACATGCAAATATGTCGAATAGGAAATGTTTGCTGCCAAATCTGATGCCCAAAAGCTTTGTTGGCATCCCTTGCTTAGATTTTGGCAGGTGTTACTTAGGGAGGCTCATCAGCTGTCAAAGGTGTAATATTAGTTGTCATTCCATATCCAGTCTCAACTGGGGTCAGATACCAAAACTGACCAAAATAATCAAGCGGAAGGAGCCTCTTCTGTACACGTAGCAGCTCAAATCTTTGGGGGCTTTGTAGTTAAAACAAAGCAACCCCCCCCCCCAAGCTGGAGCCACAATAAAAGGTGTATCGAATGATGTATGGTGTGAGGCAAAAGGGGGTCTGGAGAGGTTTTTTCCCCTTTGGATACTAGAACTTGGAAGTCACATACAGCATTGATTAGCAATCCATTCTCAGGATGGACCAAGCGAAGCGTAATCAATTTATGATGGCTGGGAATTGCAGTGCAACACATCTGGGAGGGATGCAGGTTGGCGAGTGACGGGCTAGATGAACCGTTGGTCTCGTCCAGGTATCCTGCTCTTCTTAAAGCCAACCTATTCAATAGCTCAAATTAAATGCCATCCGATCACAAATGCCGATGCTGAACATCCAGAAGATATGTGCGCATTGCGCATCAAAGGTGTCAGAGTAGAATTTTAGGAAATATTTTGCACCTTAACATTTGCTCCCACCCCAATGAAGTGACGTGATGATCGTTTTTTCTTTTTGCCTGCAAAGCAGAAGCAAGCAAACGCTGACAGCCCCTGGTTAGATGTCAAAGCTGCAGGATTAGTTTCACTCAAGACCAGCTCTGGAAGAGGGTTAAACTACTAGGAGTTTTTAATTGCATTGTTACTACAGCAAAAGGAGTTATCTGAGACACGTTTTCAGTGAGCAGTTTTTTTTTAATGTAGCATAATATTCAGTTCACAGTTGTGACCGCCTTGTCCCCCACGCCAGAAACCTCCCCCTGCCCTCCGTTTTTCACCCACTAGAAAACAAATATACAGAATTCATAGTCTTCTTTTTGTTTCTTTTTGTTTCTAAAACCCCCCCACAAAATATACCTAAAGGCACTGAAGTGCGTGCAACGGAAACAGAATAATAAAAGGTTTGGAATTCAATCGTCAATAATTACAAAGCAATTTTTGCAGCCCTAAAACAATAGACATTTCTATGAGACATCATTTACACGTTCAGCTATTATTATTTTTTAAAAATCTTTTTCTTTAAATTAAAAAAAGGTGGGGAGTGAAGTGTGAATCAGTAGGTTGGTTTATTTTGGTAAGAGTTGCCAAAAGAAATGAATTTTACCTGCGGATGGGGACTTTAATGGAAAGGAAGGTGAATTTATGCAGTAGTTGAAGATGAGAATACCTGTGTGGGGGGTCCCCCCTCCCCGTGATCCTGGCTTGGCAAAGCTTTCTTGCAAAAGTGCCCCATTGAAAACCAATGTTTAAGCAAGGCTTTCTGCAGTAAATTAATTGCAACCAGTACAGAAAAAAATTGGGAAGCAATTAGACTGTTTATTTCTTCCCTGTCTCCCCATCCTTCCAAACCTCCCTTCCTTGTCTTGAGTCTTCTGAAGATGGGTGCTCATCACTTTTTCCTCTCCCAGGCTCAACATGACAAAAAGAGAAAAATGCAGAACGCAGCCAAAGTCCCCGCTAGGATCTCGTATGTTCGTTTTGTGCCTTGGCCTGTGCAAACTGCTGTGGGCTCTGTCACATTCCATCTCAGTTTTTCTGTTGAAACCAAATTTGGTGCTGCGAATCTGACTCCAATGGCTTTCAACAGGACCGAGTCTCGTTTGACTCGGCCCGTTTGGGGTGTCCTGGGCAGCGGAGGTGACGGTGGAAATATCCGTGCCACGACCACACCTATCCTTCCCTTTGCACAGCCGGGTCCTGGGATCGGTCATGAGAAATGATTTCAACTTGTGCTGGTGCTAGAAAGCCACACACTCATTAATCCTGCATGCGTGCCCAAAAACTTGGTGCATTTATTTGATCTACGTATTTAGGGGCAAAGGAGAAATCTTAGCGGGGACCACTCCAATATTTGGAAGCTAAGGGGAAGATTTAACAAATCACCATGTTGGACATGGAAAGCAAGAGACGGGGAAAATTTCTGCCATTGATCCCCTCCTGCCCTGCTCCCACAATTATTCAGACTAGATGAAAAAGCTGCTTTAATGATCGATAGTGCCATTTACAGACAGCCCTCTAATGCCTTGTCTAGGCTGATTATAGGCTGTGAGTTCAAATCCTCTTCGTTGGGGTGTGTGTGGTTTTTCCTTAGCAAGACCATTTGAGGGTTTGAGTGTAGAACGACCCTCCAAGGTTCACGTGTGTAACTCTTGGTACAGCTGAGTAGAAAGAGCAGGTCACTTAGAACCCATGGCTGGGGTTTCTAATCCCCCACCCCAACGAAAATAGCCACCATTCATTTAAAGAGCCGTGAGAACAGGGCATTTGCATCTTGGAAACAGATTTTTGCAACCGAAACGTCCAAATTCTGCAATTGGCGTTGAGGACTGGATGCAGGGGGGGTCATGCAGCAGGGAGGGCAAGATGGGAGTTGTGTTACAGCCTGAGGTGTGTGGGGGGCTGCCTCCTAGCCGTCTCCTCCCATCACTGCAGATTGACTGGACAAGCGCTTACAGCTTTTCCCAATTAAATTGCTTCTTTTCTCAGCATGCAACTCTGTTTCGGTACATGCTGTCAAATCCTGTGTAGTCTGGCCACACGGACCTAAAAGAATAGCCAGCGTTACTTAGCCAGCCTCTGTGTGAAAGGAGGTGGGGCCAATGGCGTAGTGGTCAAAGGGACGTTGGACCCCTTGATGTAATGATGGCTAAGGACTCAGTGGGATATCCCATTGCGCCTGTACTATGATCGCTCAAGGATGGACCTTTCATTCCTGTGCTCCACAGCACGTAGCCCTTCTCTCACAGATGTGTAGAGCCTGATCTGGCCTTTCGTTTAGCACAGTCCAGGCTCACCCACTGGGACATGATAGCACTCTTCAAGGACTTGAAAGGTTGTCACACAGAGGAGGGCCAGGATCTCTTCTCGATCATCCCAGAGTGCAGGCAGGACACAGAATAAGGGGCTCAAGTTACAGGAAGCCAGATTCCGGCTGGACTTCAGGAAAAGCTTCCTGTTAGAGCAGTATGGGAACCAATGACCTAGGGAGGTGGTGGGCTCTCCCACCCTAGAGGCCTTCAAGAGGCAGCTGGACAGCCATCTTTCAGGGATGCTTTAAGGTGGGTTCCTGCACTGAGCAGGGTGTTGGACTCAATGGCCTTAGAGGCCCCTTCCAACTCTACTATGATTCTATGAACCCATGCAATGTTTGTGCATGCAGCTCTGACCTCTTGCAATCTGGGGTCTTGAAGAGAAGTAACTTTAGGGAAAGTACTTACTTTCCCTAAGTAGCTCCTATGGCTCCAGAGAATGGCGAGAACCCAGGAATCAACAGCTCAAGTCATGTGCCTTCAGTACCGCCCTGTTTTACCCCCAAAGGCTGTTGAAGAGGTAAGCCTCAAATAGAAGTTCTGAAGAGATTTTTCCAACAATTGTTATAGACCAGCAAGGAAGGGTGCCTGGCTGCAGAGGCAGAGCCTGTGAGTTCAAATCCCCTTTGTGTGTCCTGGGAGAGGGGCCAGTTAGATATCACCTAATAGCCAGTGGCTCATGGGATTAAGTACCCTGCCACAGGTACAGCCTTGAGCAAACTGCATTGCTCTGAGTGCCCAGGGGGTGCCCTCCTCCCAAGTTGGGGGGGGGGGAGAAGTAGTGTAAAAAGAAAGGATGGAGCTTTCGCAGTGGGTGGGTAGATTTTTTTTTTTTCCTAAAAGAGTAGTTTTTCACCTGGGGTGAACTTTGACCCACCCACCACCCCGGTTACTTTAGGCAAAGTATCCCAGCCGTCTGACCTGTGCAGCATCACCGCTGCTGCACAAGCCTGTTTTTTCTCCCTCTACCTTGCCCACAACTGCCTGCTTGGTGGGGGACAACCGGGCACGTAACCCCAAGAGCCAGCTCTCAGGATGATCTCGGCTGGCCCCTCTCCTCGGACATACAGTGGGGTTTGAACTCAAGACTGCTAGCCACACAGGCACGTGCTTTACCCAGTGTGCTACACCAGCAGTTGGGAGAAGTTCTTTGGAACTTAGATTTGAGGCTCAAATTTTTAGCAGCCTGGAGAAGCCCAGAAACCATTTACAAACCCTAAAGGGAGTTGAACTCAGAGACTCTGGCTCTGCAGCCAGACACCCTACCCCATTGGGCTATAGCAGCTGTTGGGAGAAGCTCTTTGGAACTTATATTTGAGACTAAACCCCTCAGGGGCCTTTCAAAGCAAAATGAGTACAGGCCAAGGCATGGATTTGAACTCCCAGCCTCTGGATCTTCACCCAGGAATCTTTCCTCATTGTGCTAATCCAGGTGGTAAGGAATTCTCTTCAGCAGTTCCGTTTGAGGCTTAACTCTTCAGCAGCCTTTAGAAGGCAAAGAACACTCTACCCATCTAAGGGCATTTGAACTCTCAGCCTTTGGATCTACAGCCGGGCTCCTTCCCTGCTCCGCTCTAGTGGTTGTTGGGAGCGTTTCAGAACTTCTATTTGAGGCTCCACTCCTCAGCGTCTTTTCAGTTGAGAAATCAAATTCTTTTAGAAGTGCTGCTAGTATTTGCGCCCACTATTCTAGGGCAGTTTGCAATGGCTATCATAACTCTTAGGAGGAGCTGGCTTAAAAGACTGTAAGCATGAATTCAAATCCCCTCTAGTAATTTGGAGGAGCGAAGAGTGGGAATGGACACTTATTTATTTTAGAATAAATTAATGGCTTTGAATCAAATTAATCTCAAGGTTGCAGGCTGGCCTTCCTCTTTGCACAGTGTTCTGCACAGGAGGCAGGGAGTTCTTGGACCCCTGGCCAGTGGATCAGGCCAGTTTATTAACAAGTAGTCATGATGAATAATGCTATTGCCACGATGGAGCCAAAGTTTCAAAGGTGTCTGCTTGCTCCCAAAGAGTTGTGGACCTTCCTCCCAGTAAGAATGAGCAGGCCTAGCTGATAAGAACATACAAAGAGCCTTGCTGGATCACACAGTGGCAAACCAGCTGTCAACCAGGAATCCACAAGCAGGACGCAGTGCAACAGCATCCTCCCACCCATGCTCCCCAGCAACTGGTCTATACAAGCACAGTGCCTCCAATACTGGAGGTTGCACTTAGCCATCAGGAACAGTAGCCATGGGTAGCCTCCTCCTCCAGGAATTTATCCACCCCCGCCCTTTAAAGCTATCCAAATTGGTGGCCATCACCACATCTTGTGGTAGCGAGTTCTATAGTTTGACTATGCACTGTGTGAAGTATTCCCTTTTATATGTCCTGAACTCCCACCAATCAACTTCATGGGATGATTCCATTGGTTTCTAGTATTATGGGCGAGGGAGAAAAATTTTCCTATCCATATCCTCCAGACCATGCATGATTTTGTGTACACCTCTATCAGGTCTCCCCTTAGCCTTTTTTCCAGGCTGGACAATCCCAGCTGTTGTAACCTCCCCTCCTAGGGGAGATGCTTTAGCTCCTGGATCCTTTGAGTTGTCCTTTCCTGATGGACCCTGCCAAAGTGAGGGACTGTTCAGGCACTCTGTAACTTTGCTAACGAAGTACATGTGACGAGAAACTAAAATCCGTTACGAAGACAGCAAGGTGGAAAGTGAGTTCCCCAGATACAATTTGAGTGTACATCTAATCGCTAGAAAAGGCATTACTAGGGTGATCCGACCAGGAAGTGATTCAAGGGTTTGGAATTTTGCTACCACTGTAAACTTTCACCCCCCACTGGGCTATTCCTGCTGTTCAAAGTTATAAGAAGTCAGATTCCGGCTGGACATCAGGAAAAACTTCCTATTAGAGCAATACGACAATGGAACCCATGACCTAGGGAGGTGGTGGGCTCTCCCACATTAGAGGCCTTCAAGAGGCAGCTGTACAGCCCTCTGTCAGGGATGCTTGAAAGTGGATTCCTGCATAGAGCAGGGGGTTGGACTCCATGGCCTTAGAGGCCCCTTCCAACTCTACTATTCTATGAAAGTTTGTTGTACTGGGTTATATTGATGACTCTTTGGTTCACAGGCAGACGTCCCTGAACACGAGTTGCTGGGGAATGACAGTGGCCCAGGGCTGTTGTGCTCATGTCCTGCTTGTGGGATTCCCGTTGGGGCATCTGATAGACCTGTGGAGAAGCAGGACCAAGGACTAGGGTCTGATTCAGCATGGCTCACTCTATGCTAGAAGCACCTCCTCCATCAAGGCCCTGCAGATGGGTTGGGTTTACAACTCCTGCCATACCATTGATGATGTGAGTTGTCCAACACACCCGGAGGGATGGGGAAGGCTGTACAAGAGGCTTCTCCAAAAAGGACCTCACCTAGCTAAAAAGGACCCCAAAACAACCAGGTGGGATTAGACACAAACAGTCAACTCACACCTGCCTTAACTGGTTTTTTTTAATTTCTTGTCTTGTCTTTGGACCTTGAAAATCAGAGGATCTAGTCTGAGATTCTAGAGTAGCTCCCACCCCTTCCTGCACTGCTGGGGTCAGGCGCCTGGAAGCAGAGTGGAGATAAAAGAAGAGCAAAGCTCTGGTGCTATGTAAAAATACATTTCTCTTTATTTCTTATGTATTCTTATATATTCTTATGTATGTCAGAGAATACATAAGAAATAAAGAGAAATATATTTTTACATAGCACCAGAGCTTTGCTCTTCTTTTATCTCCAGCCTGTTGGTGCTTCCTTCCCTCTTTGTTCCATAAGCCTGGAAGCAGAGCCCACCTTTTGAGTGTTCAAATCGATGTGGATTCCACCTGGCCTTTTCATCCCTTTCTCTGAAAACACGCAGGTGCTCAATTGTACAATGACCCTCCTTTTGCCACTGACCTATGGATCCTACCCAAAGTTCATTCGACAGGCATCGCTGTCAACACAGTATGGAATGATGTGCCAATGTGTGGGTTTGAGCTGGGTTACACACATCAACCAAGAAGTACCTTAGCAGATGCTACGTGGTCCTTTTTTAGATTTTTTTTTTTTTTTACAGGCCTTAGGTCCCTTCAGAGGACGACCCCTTTCGTGGCATCCTGTTTCCGTCTGTTTAATCCTTTGTGTATTCAATTCAGGCTGTGTGGCAGATATATGTGAATCAAAGGCTTGAGGATGGAGGTGAAATACATTTAGCAAGCAAGAGAGTATGCGGATGATCACGTGCTGAGTGGTTTGCAGCTCGGGTCACAGGTGCCGTGACCCAAACAGATCCAGGGACGGGATTTGCACTTGAGCTCTGGATCTCCTTTGGGTAGTGGTTCAGCTAGCGGTGAAGAATGGCTACGGCAGGCCCAGTGCCCGAAAGGAGCAAGAGAATTCTAGCCACTCCGATCTGTACCTGCGACTTGTTGGGCCTGGTCGGGTGACATTTCAGGCTCTGTAGTTTGTGAAACTGTGGGGTTAACACTAACAACAGGCCATGCTGTAGCACACAACATGATTAGAGCCACTAACCCTGCTGCAGATGGTCCAACAGTGGTTAGCGAGTGAACAGGGTTTAGCAAAACACATCGCACAAGACACTTTAAACCCTGCTGCTTAACCCAAAGCCTTAACTGGCAGGGTTTAAGGTGTCTTCTGAACAGGTCCATAGGCTTGAAAAGTAGGCTCCTTTGGCTTGTGAAACAGAGAGTCGCCTGTCTTATGAGCATCCACATTGGGGGGGGGGGGAATCCTATAATCCCAATTTCCAAGGTGAAAAGGAACGACAACCCAAACAAAAAGGTGAACTTGCAGCTCTTTACAGCGCAGCACCCTGTTTAGGCAAGCAACTTGCTAGGAAGTCAATCCCACTGGATGCTGTGGGACTTACTTCCCCAGAGACAAATTTAGGGTTGGCCTGGAACTGTGGAAGGCCATGGAATAGGGCAGAAAAGGCATTAAAAGGTGGATCCAGGGGGATTTGAACTCACAATTGTAGGTTCTGACAGCCAACCAGTGGACTACAATAGCTAGTTAAGATGTCCCCTGCCCTCCCACAGAGTTCTTCTGCCATTTGCAGACAGGCATTTTGCACAACACACTCCGACGGAGAAGGGGAAACATCACCAAACAGGTAAATTCTACCTTGCAGTAGATTATATGAACAGTGACCCACCTTTCTCAGCAAGCATTATACACAGTAATAAAATACTTATTTCTTTGCTTAACCTACTGTGTGATATGCTACTGGTAGGATGTACATTTGGAAAAAAGGGGAGGGAAAGGAAACCTTGACACCCCCTTCACCCCGTTTTCTTGTTAACCATTTGCCAAAGAGTCTCCAAAATGAATAATAGATGTGTGACCATTATTTTCCAAAATAAGACGTTACAACAGTCATTGGACCTGATTTTTTTTAAAAAAAGTTATATGTCACAAGATTTGTTTAAAGGACACACGCTTGGTTAATAAGAATTAGTGATGAGACGAAAACAAAAAGAAAGTTCAAGTTACTAAAATAATCACTTGTGCACAAATTAAAGAGAGACAAAAAAGATGCTCCTTCCTGCCCCGAACTGAAATCCCTTAAGGTAAAGAACAGAAATAATTTCCCTCCCCCACTTTTCACACATGATTTAATGGGGGGGGGGGGTTAAAGTGGAGATTAGTTTAAAGTACAGCAATATATCTTTCCAAACCATTATCAACATCTGAAGTTCAACGTTGGTTAGAATAAGAAAAGGGTGGCGAGGGACGGTATGTGCTGATTTGCCAGGTTTTGGTCACATCATTTAGGAATGCTTGGTCTGCCAGAGACAGGAGAAGGACAAGGGAAGCTAAGAGAGTTTGGGAGGTGATGGAAATAGAGAAGAGGGGAGGGCAGAGACTCAAAACCATGATTCATTGCCATGTTAGCAGCGAAGGCAGAGGAGTACCTCCATAGGATTCACCAGCTGGACTGACTATAAGGCAAAGCTGGCTGTGGTGTGCCATTAAAGGCGGCAGACGGGGTTGTGTGTGTGCAACACACAATCCTTATGGATTGGAGCAGGAGAGTACGGGCGGTTCCCGTTCATTTGGAAAGAGCTTCCCTGTGGATTGTGGACTGTGTATTAAGCAATGGAACCCTAACCCTAACCCCCTCCATTAAGGGCAAGGTTTTAAGCCCCAAGATCTGCCGCTCATACCATCACAACAAGGGCTGCATCCAATTTTAAGAGCCTTGAAATGCACACAACGTCGGGCCGGGGTGCATGGGAGGAAAGGGAAAACGATCATTTCATGCCTTCACAGCGAAAAGCCTCCCCAACGCAATGGGGCCTGCTCTGGGCTCGACCCCCCCCCCAAATAAAAAAATAAAGCCTTGCAGGCTGCAGAAACCACCGACTTTAGAACCTATGCTCCTTAGAACACACCATTCATTGCATACCCTAGGGGTGTGGAACCTGGAGTCCTCCAGACCTCGGACTCCAAAACCCATCAGCCCCAGCCAGCATGGCCAATGATCAGGGGTGATGGGACCTGGAGGGCACCAGGTTGCCTAACCGTGAACACGACAGGGATACTGGGTCTGATGGGAAGCACAGACACCTAGGTGGCCACCAATCCTGTCTTTCTCTTCCGCTGAAGCTTTAGGTGGGGCGGGTTCAGGTGAGCCATTCCCTGCCACCACCTTGATGCAAGATGTCCCCAGTTACTACGGGGGAGGAAATTAGATGGGTTCCTCTAAGCAAATGGGAAGGTGCCAGAATAGGGTACCCTAAATTATCCAGAGCAAAATGAGCTGCCCTTAATTGGACCCTCTCAGACAGGCTGTTCTGAGCATCCAAAGAGACCCACCCACTCACCCACCCAGTGGTTTTCCTCTCTAGCCTTGGCTTCCAACAGTACTTGGGTGGGCAGGTTTGGCCCAGTTGCTGACCTGGTTCTGGCCTATCAGCTTCCTCCAAGAAGGCACTCCCCAGGTGCATGTGGACTGCCACCCAGCATGCTGGCTGGGGATGATGGGGGTTTAGTCCACATATTTCTGGAGGGAGCTGGGTTGAAAGCAGCTGGGGTTGGAATCCAACATTTCTGAAGTTCGCCAGGTTGGGCTAACATAGAGACTGACAAAGGTCGACAACTATCAGGGCCACAACTAAATAACATTGGGGGGTGTTGTTGTTGGGATTTTGTTTGTTTTTTAGTTTGCCCCTTGGAATGGCTTGGGGAGGTCAGTACACACATAGAAAACAAGTTAGGCTTTTATGGCTGGCAGGTGAAGGGGGGAAAAAACACAAGTCTCTTCTAAAATACCAAACAATTAGCCCACGATTCCGATTAAAAGGAGAGGAAAAAAAGACAACACTAACCTGTAGCAAACTGCGACCTTCTTTCCTATAGATGCGAGTGTAAAAAACAAAAACAAAACCACGGATAAAAAAAAGAGCTTAAAAAAAAGAGAGACGGTCACGGCCGGGGCTGGAGCAGCTCCTCTTTGAGGGCGGGAGAACCGGGAAGCATTTGATGGAAGGAAAGAAGGAAGGAAAGTTTTTTCTACAAAGAGAGAGTTCCCCGTAACATAGCTGCTCAATTGTAGCGCTTGGAGAGTGCTATCATAAGCCAGGAGAAACAAAGGAGGGGGCCAACAGAGCCTGTTGTCTTCCAGATGTGTGGTACTACATCTCCCATAACTCCCCAAAAGTGGCTGGGAGAGGATGTCCAATACATCTGGAAGGCGTCTGGTTGAGGGAGGCTGGCCAAAGGGATTTCTGGATGTGATCCGTACAGATGAGTCTCTTATCTGCGCCCAACTGGTTCAGAGCAGGCTTCCGGAGCACTGCCGGATCAAACCCTTTCATGATCGCTCCTCCCCCTCCCCAGCTGCTGAAGTCCTGCAACCTTCACCAAACCAAATTCCCAAGGAGTAAAAACTCCCCCCCAAATAAAAACGAAAGAGAACCCAAAAGAGACACGATCCGCACCTCACACCGGCGAGGCTCTGGCGCCGAGAAGCCAGCAGCAGTCACGGCTGATTGGGGATCATAAATAAGGGTCTGCCGCCGCTCCCTCCCTCCCCACCATCACTGCTCATTTCACATAACCTATGAAACAGACAGGCGGGGCATGGGGGCGTCCTCGTTGCCCGAGCTCCGAGCGCGGATCTACCTACGGCCGTCGTCCCCGGGCGGTGGGCCAGGCAGGCGGACATGCTCCTGCCTCGCCCTGGCTAGTTTTCACTCCCTACGTTTTGCCGGGCTTTGATGAACGCCATCCCGTGGGTGCGGAAGTGAGTCTTGAGGTTGAGCTGGCTGTCGAAGCCTTTGCCGCAGACCGTGCAGGAGAACTTCCCCTCGGCTGGCGGGAGGGAGCCGTCCTCGGGCTCGCCCGGAGGGCTGGCCCCCTCCGCGTCACCCGCCCCTCGCTTCTTCTTGTGGGTGATGAAACGGTGGCGGTTCAAGGAGACCTGAGAGGTGAAGCAGAGGCCGCACTCGCGGCACTGGTGGGCGCTCTCGCCTGTCCTGTGCTGAGGGATGTGTTCCCGGAACTCGGCTGCCGTCGGGGCGACATAGCCACACTTGCGGCAATGGTATGGGGATTTCCGGTCTCCTTTCAGGGTCTTGGAAGGCGGAGTGGTGCTGTCTGGCTCCTCGCTACACGAATCCCCTTCGTCCGAGGAGAGCTTGTGCTTCCGGCCCGATGCCTGGGGGGGGGGGGGGAGGGAAAGGAGGGGAGAGAGGTTTTCAAATGTTCGGAAACTCAGGTTTTATCTGGTGTGATGAAGGGATTATCCCATCTGCTCACACAGGCATGATTAATTGCAGGAGCATCTTTGGCTCCCATGGGATAAGGCGACAGCAGCAAAATTTTAGACCTCCGGACTGTGCAGGGTGTGTGAAAAACAACAACCCTGGAAGATGTGTAGCAAAGGTTCAGAAACCAGAATGGACTGGTCCCTTTGTGGGGCAATAGAACCCAACCACGCACCCCGTGGCAGATGCGAAAAGGCTACTGCAAGGCTAACCTGCCCGGACTTCTCTCTACCTGCCACCTGCTCTGCTCGCCATCTGCTCCACCCATTCAACACCACTCCTTTCAGTTTAGAATAGAACCCAAGTGTTCTATTCTCTGCTCACCGCTGAAGGGCTGTTTCTCATTTGTTCTACGAATCTGTTGCTATTTATCTAGCCTTTGCTAACAGAGAAAAGAGAAAAGAAAGATCCCTTTCTCATGACATGTTCACCCACAGCAAACTGAGGGTTACGCAAGGGTGGTTTAACCTTCAAATAACCCTCGGTGGCCAGGTTCGCATGACACGGCGCCACCCCCATATTCAAAATGCCCCCTGGCACAAGCCCCAACTCAGGGGGAGGGAGTGCAGACCCCATTCCTATCATCTCGTCCCCTTTACTGTCCCCAAATACCAAAACGCTTTCAAATATACCCCAAGCTCTACTGAATTAATTTAACACAGGGGTTGTGGTGCCCACGATACAGTCGGCCCTCTGCTATGGAAGGTGCAAAAGTTTGGAAAAGAGACATGGAGGAAGTGGCGGGAACAGGGCTTCAAAAACAGACGGGGCTCTTACTGCAGAGTTCCAGGTCTCCCAGCCAGGGGAAGGGCCTCCCGCGCACGCCCCCTGTACCTGTGAATTCCTGGAGCCCATGCGGGTGGCGAGTACCTCCTGGCTCCGGGTCTCGTCGGTCACTTTGATGCCATGACGCACCTGGATGTGTCTCTCAAGGATGAGGCGGCTGCTGAAGGTGCGCTTGCCTTCCGTGCAGTACCTGGGGCAGCGGGGCGGAGGGAGGAGGGGATGAGAGGTCAGTAGAGGGTCTGACGGGACACGTAAGGGGAAGGGGGGACCCTGGCTGGGGAGGAGGGAGCCTCGGGAGGTCTTCACGGGCAACGGTTGCATTGCAGAGCGTGCATGGGAGAGAGGTGCGTGGCGAGGATGTTGCTAAGGTTGGGTGCTGGACCTCTCCTGCCATCCCAAACTGGATGCATAAGGAGGTGGCTATCCATGGCTACTAGCCCCGATGGCTACGTGCTACCTCCAGTATCGGAGGCAGGAAACCTGTGTGCCCCAGTTGCAGGGGAACATGGGCAGAAGGGTGCTTGTTGGCCACTGTGTGAACAGAGTACTGGACTACATGGACCAAGTACTGATCCAGCAGGGCTTTTCTGATGTTCTTGTGATCAACACTAGCATTAAATCAATTGATCAGCGTATGTATTGCACGGCCCATGATGTGTGTTTTGTAGAGCCTGAGGATGCCTTCCCCACTCTGGTGCTATCCAAATGTTTTGGATAACAACTACCACCAGCCCAGACCATTGGTCATGCTGGCGAGAGATGATGTGACTTGTCATCCAACGTATCTGGAGGACGGCACACGAGGGATGGCTGGTCTAAAGCCTTTGTTAGAATTGGAACCACGCTCATGCCGCAATTCTGAGCCACCTGCGGCATTTGTCACAGAACGGAACCCCCATTTTTAATGTTTGTGTTTTGTTTTGTTTTTAAAAAAAGCAAGCTCCGAGTCCATAATGGTGCAAAAACAACAACAACAACAAAAAGCTTAAAAGCATGTGGGAACTGCTGGAGTAAGCTGGGAAGGGGTGGAAAGAGATGGACAAGGCTGAGCAGTAAGAGCTTTAGCGTCGGAGCTGGAAAGTTGCCAGCTCTTATAAGCCCTATTCCAAGAATTCCTGAAATCATGTATATGATGAAACACTCTGAAGCACGGACATAAACAGACCCATGTGACGACAACACGGCCATCAGCGCTATACTCCTTAGCTCTTCCATACAGATGAGCTGCTGCTTTCCATGATGGGACCAGAGCCCAAGCGATGACTCCCCCCCCCCCCGCCCATCTTGATATCCCACTCCGCATTAATTAGTGTGCTTGTTTTCAGTTTGTTTGACAAGCCAACCACTTCCACGCAGGGTGGCTCAGCACCTTGCTTTTCTTTCAAACCTGGCAGAAACAAAAACAAGTCCCTCGCCCTCATGAACAGGGAAGAAACCTCACCAAAGCCTTCCCCACCCCCCGACCTTTGCCAAAACTGCCCTCCGAGCCATTTGAAATCCTAAAATCGCAGCAGCTGAATCAAACATGCACACATCCGTGCATCTTGCTAGTTTTTCAGCAAAAGGGGGGAGGCCGCCGCTCCCCCCTCCCTCCCTCCCTCCCTCCCACCCCATATGGTGGGTCCATACCGGCAGGGGTAGACGCGTTTGATGCCTTCGTGGTTCACCCGGACGTGTCTCCGGAGGCTGGGGGCAGAGCAGAAGGAGCGCTCGCACAGGTTGCAGGGGAACTTCTTCACACACTGTTTGGGGTCGCGGGGTGGGTGGGTGGGTGAACAGAAGCCACAGGGAAGCAGAGCAGAGTGAGTTCCCGTCCCCAACCTCAACCCCCGCGCTCCCCTTCTGTGCGGAGTTTCACTTAGCTCCTCCATCCTCAGACCTGCAGGGACAAACCTGGAGGATGCAGCCGTGATTACTGCTCACATCTGATCTTCATTCCCCTGGCCTGTGCCCTGCCTCTCCTTGCTGCTGCTTCATCACCTGTACTCCTCTCTCCTGTCTTCTCCCTCCCACCTATTTCAATTTTGGATACTCCAGTGCTACAGATTCTTTGGACTTCAACTCCCGTCAGCCCCTACCAGCATGTTTAATGGCCAGGGACTCAGGGAATCGTAGTCCCAAACATGGGAGGGCACCAGGCTCAGTGAAGGCTGTTGCAAGCTCTTGTGGGTGGAGGATCTTATTCTTTAAAGTGTAAACTGGAGACAAACTTGTGACTCTATGAAGGTGTTTCCCACTTGCTCACCCATCCCATCCCAGCCTCCATTCTCCTCCTGTCGCCTCCCCGGGGTCGAATTTCAGATTGGAAACTCCTCACGGCAGAGACCTTTCCTCTGCTGAGCGCTCCTGGCGCACTGCCAAAGGGAACGACTGTTGTTTTCCTTGGGCTGCACCTGACGCAACGGGCTGGTCCAGCCTCGCCCAACCTGGCATTCTCCAGATGTGGATGGCAACTTCCATCATCCCTTGACTGAGAATGGTTGGAGTTGCAATCCACCACATCTGGAGAGCATTGGGTTGAGGGAAGACTGTACTAACCTTGGGAAGCTGTTGCCAGAATCTACCAGTTACTCCCACAGGACTCCTTTTGATTTTTGCTGCAACTGGCTGGCATGGCTACCCAGCCCGGGATCTATGAAACAGGGTTAACTTAGTGGGATGCCCCCTGGCTAGGCTAAAGAAAGTGGGCAGCCCTGTGTGTGTGCGTGCCCTAGTAAAACTATGGGGAGCCCAATCCATGCCTCATCCTGTCCTCCACCCAGCTCCTGAGATCTCTTAGGATAATGGATTTGTACAACAGCAAAATAAGCCCTGGTGAACAGAAGTTGCGCCAGCGCGGCTACCAAGAAAAGCATTTCGACTGGACTACAGGAAGCGGAAACAAAGTAGGCCTGACCACCCTAGATTTTAGGCTAGGCAAATGTTGCAACAGGAATTACCCTGCTGGCTCCACCCCACCCCGCTCCCGGATCCTAACTCTGTAGCCTTTGAGAAGAACAGAGCCGACTTGCAGATTAAAACTCCGTCCAGCTGCCCCAGGCCAACGAAGGCCGCTCGTAAAGGCAGGCAGCGAAGTGTCGCCATCGTCTGACTGTATGGCTCCCGCCCAGCCGCTTGTGTCCCCATTGTGTCCCAAGGCCTTGCTCTAAGGTGCTGCCCTCTGGCACTCTCCTGCCCACAACTTTGGCTCCTCTGACGTGGCTGTCTTGGGCCTCCCAGCGCCTCCTGCTCCTGGAAATGGCATTTCTCCCTGGCTGAGTCACAGCTCGGAGCTAGAAGGTCCCAGGTTCCATACCCAGCATCTCCAGACAGGGCTGGAAAAGCTCTTGCCTGAGCCTGCCAGTCAGTGTCAACAACACTGGACAAGAGGGACCCATGGCCTGATGCACAGGAAGGCAGGTTCCTCTGTGCCTGTGCCCACCCTCCTTGCCTGGAGCCCCCCACCCCCCAAATGCAATGCTGATTATGTCCCCTCCTTCTGTTCTCCCAAATTACCCCCTCGAAGCCCACCCATGACAGAAACGAAGCCCATGCACCGTGAAAACTGTTTGCCTTTGGTCCTTTTTGACTGCCATCTCTCTCTTACTGAGCAAAGTTAGGCCGGAGGCTCCTTGGGGCAGGAACTCTTTTTTTAAAGAGGCTCTATCCCTCTGTAAAACACCATCTGTGCATCAGTACTAATACCCAGTCATGAGAAATGGAGGAGGCTGCTTTCTACCAGGTCAAAGTATTTGTGCTACACTGGCAGAAGAGTCCCAGGCAGAGGGAAAGCGTCTTTCCCATCTCCGGCTCCCTCCAACGTTTAACCGGAGGTGCTGCCAGGACCGACCCCACATGCTGAAAACCAAGGGGCCGCCACAGAAACACAGCCCTCCTCCTCCTCTCCCGGTTCCAGCCCACTCTGGGCACCCCCTCACCTTCCCATGGATCTTCTTCATGTGCACGACGTACTCATCCCGCTCGGGAAACCAGGAGTGGCAGATGCCGCAAGTCCGCGACCGGCCGCCCGTCTCCGGCTTCCGCTGGAAGCGGCCCCGCTTGCTCTTTCGCAGCTCCGGAGAGCTGGGCGGATCCTCGTCTTCGGAAGAGGAGGACGACGACTCCGAGAGCTTGGCGGGGGCCGGCGGGGGCTCCTCCTCGGCTGGCTCCTGCTTGGGAGTGAGCGGGGCGGCCGGTGGCTTCTTGACAGGGTCCTCTTTGGCCTTCTGGGGCTGGTGAGTGTTCTGCCACGGAGAGGAGAGAAGAGAGGGGGTTGGTGGAGAGAGCTCATTCGCAGCCCCTCTTCCCCCAGCTAAAGATCTTAGTCACGAAGGGAACATGGAGTAAAGTGTGGACTGAAAATGGAGAAAGGGGCGCTCCGAAGCAAGTGCCGTTTGAAAAGCGCCTGAACGACACCAGGCTCTCTCACCACACATCTACGTCCATGCTGGGCTCTCCCGTTGAACTCAGTTGGGCTTTAAAAGCGGTCAACCAACTTGCACAAAAGCCCTCTTATTCTGCACTGTTGGTCCTGCCTGCTTCTACTCATCATGAGACGGGGGCCATAGGGAGAAGTAAACTCCCCACTCTCTGATTGCTGGGAATTTTATTTAATGTCTCTTCTGAGTCTGAGATTTCGGTAAGCCTTTCCTACAGCTTTATCTTTGCAACAGTGAGGTAACCTATTATTATTATTATTATTATTATTATTATTATTGTTATTAAAATTAAAGCTATGGTTCTTAGGAACCTGAATTCTGCAGCCGTTAGTCAAAAGGATTAGAAAAGTTCCCAAAGAATAAAAATCATGATTCTATGAAAAACGGGATCCTGCTCACATCCTAGGATATTTCTGTGCTCCTACAGGATTGCAAACAGACATACATAAAATGCTAGTTCCTAGCAGTCCGAAATACTTCCTTTTCCCAAATGGCTTAACGGCTCATGCAATCCATCTCTTGTCCTTTATTCTGCTGTTGGTGATGTTTTAAAATTTTCAAAGTAGTGCTTAAAGTTTCAATTGTAAGTTGCCTTTGGGGCCCCTATCTGAGCTGAAAGGCGACGCATGCATTTATAAATAAATAAAAATAAAATTTCCAGGGGAATAAGAAATGACACCTCCCATCAACATCCAGCCCAGCCAAAGACACAGGAAAACAGGGAGGATGTGAATTCCCTACTTCCCGCCTCCGGACTTCACCATGCTTGCTGTAAAGCCTCACCTTGAGATGCTCCAGCATCGTCCGCTTCTGAGCAAAGAGAAGAGGGCAATCCGGGCACTTGAAAACGCTCACCCTCTGATTGAGCAGGTGCTGGTCGAAGTGAGAGGAGAGCAGGGGCTTGTGGGTGAAGACAGTGTCACACATTGCACATTTGTAGATCATCCTGGAAGAGGACAAATGGAGAGCAGTGTTAGTCTTCCATGTGCCACAAGAAGGATGCAGACAAGCTGGAGCGTGTTCAGAGAAGGGCAACGAGGATGATCAGGGGTCTGGAAACAAAGCCCTATGAGGAGAGTCTGAAAGAACTGGGCATGTTTAGCCTGGAGAAGAGGAGACTGAGGGGAGACATGATAGCACTCTTCAAATACCTGAAAGGTTGTCACACAGAAGAGAGCCAGGATTTCTTCTCGATCATCCCAGAATGCAGGACATGGAATAATGGGCTCAAGTTACAGAAAGGCAGATTCTGGCTGGACATCAGGAAAAACTTTCTGACTGTTGAGCAGTATGACAATGGAACCAATCACCTTGGGAGATGGTGGGCTCTCCCATCCTAGAGGCCTTCAAGATGCATCTGGACAGCCATCTGTCAGGGATGCTTTAAGGTAGATTCCTGCATTAAGCAGGGGGTTGGACTCAATGGCCGTATAGGCCCCTTCCAACTTTACTATTCTGTGATTCTATGAAGGCTCTTGGTTGCTTTTGCCACAATGAAGCCTTCACATTTCACTTTGGTAACAGCCCCTCCTTATGACATCCCAGGATTTTCCCCCAAGCAGAGGCAGACATAGAGACGGGAGAAGTGCCACATTGGATCACGCATGCGCTCCCAAGCATCTAGTATTCTGAGGTCAACTCCCTCTGACAATGGAGGTTCCGTGTGCTCAACGTGTGCAGTAGTCATTAAAAGATCACTCTTCTTACAGGACTTTTCTGGATACTTCTTTTAAAGCCATTTTGGCTGGCAACAGCAAATTGCATATACTTTATTGATTTTCAGAATTTATAAACTGCCCTTCAGCCATCAGATCCCAGGGCAGTGTACACAACATTAAAAACGAACAACAAATCCAGCATAAAAGCTGCACCTTCACACTTTTGAAAGCAAATGAACAACAACAAACAACTCTTTAAGCCACAAGCCAAATAAAAATAATCAATTCAGTTGAAAAATAAGAAAAATTAAACATCTCTCCATATAAAACACTAAGTCAATGCATGGCACAGAGGTTGTGAGGTATGACACGCTGGAGGTTCCAAGCTATGAGAAGAACTTTGTGTGGCTAAGCAACAGGTTATATAAACACAGCGGGGAGCGGGGGGAGGCAAGAGCCCAAAAAGGAGGCTGGGCGGATTGCCAGCGTGCGCAGGGGTCTTCAGGTAAGCCTCGTGGGCTGGCAAGCAGGCAAGGTGAGGGGAACGGCTAGGAGGAGAGCCCAATGGACTCCTGGTTGGCCTCGTGCCTGGCTTTTCCGGGCACCTGTGGAAAAGCATGATGTGTGAGTCAGTTAAAATGCCTAGGCCAAAATAAACATTTTAACTTGGTGCCAAAAAGAAAATAAAGTTGGTGCCAATCTTATCTCCTTTGGGAGGGAGTTCCAAAATTGGGGTGCCACCAAAGAAAAGGCCCTGTCCTTTAAAAATGTAAGAGCATATGCCTCCCACGGATGGTGTTGGAGAAGGGCCTCCTCCTCTAAGATCTTCATGCGTGAACAGGATAGTGTAATTTAATTCTGCCTTGTGCGCAGAAGTCCTTGTGCCTGCCCTAGATCTCCTGCCCATAAGTTTCATGGTAGTGAGCTCCAGTATCGTGGGAAACATCTCCGCTCCCTCCATGCCTGGAACGATTGCACAGACCTCCTTTCACGCCCCCTCCTCTTGTTTCAACTCGCTTTTGTCAAGCAGACAGGAAAACGTACTGGCAAAGATGGGGTGGCCCTCTTACTTACTTGGACTGCTGGCTGCTGAAGCCCGGATGCTGGGTGTAAATGTGCCCGTGGGCGCTGGGCGCTGACTTGAACGCCATGGGGCAGATGGGGCACTTGTGGAAAACCTCGCAGTGGGATGTCTGAATGTGGGACTTGATGGAGTTCACCCCTCCGAAGACGACCGAACAGCTCGGGCACCTGAGGACGAGAGCGGGGAGGTCAAGAGGGCACCCTAAAGTTTGAGATTGCCCTGAGGGGCTCCCAAACAGCTATCAGACCCCACACAGTCCCACGAGAATGGAATATGTGCTCCCTTTTCTGACAAATGAGCTGGGCGCTCCATCCTCTTTGGCAGCCCTGGCACCTGGGCCAATTGAACTCAAAGCTCAGCTCCCAGAACACACCGGCTGCTTTGGCCAAATCAAGTCCTGCGGCTCCTTTGCTCAAACGCAGGCCTGGGTCTGGCCAGAGGAGACGCAATGCAGTTCTGAGTTTCAGCACATCCGGCCCTTCAGCCGCCTGGGTGGGAATCTGGGAACCTACCTGAGGCCACTCTGAGCTGGGTACGAAGTGAAATAAACAAACATTTGGGAAGCATCTGATCCACAGTGCTAGCAACTTGCCTTGCCCCCAATTCACCGGTTTGTATCCTACAATTCGCAGTCAAACCTTTTGAACTGGTTTCTCATCCCAATTAATTGAGGAGTGCTTATATCTTTTTTTTGGGTGGGGAGGTGGAGAAAGAGCTTCTCTAACACAAGCCCGGGGAACGAACTGCTCGATTGCGCTTTGCTTCCATCCCCCTTCTCTCATAAAACAAGCTGGGAAATAAGGGAAAGGCACTATCCTAGTAGAGCCACACATGACAACCACTTCCTAGGAGCTGCTCCTGTCCCATCCTGCTAGGTTCTAAACAGAGACTCTGCCTTCCTCCCACCCACCTCCACCTCCGACAAAAGAGGGAAGAGGAGTCATGCGCTGAACTGCTCTTGGCTTATTCCAAACGTTACTCAAATGCAAAACACACCAGTCAAGATTCAAAACTGTATGTGGGAGATAAGACACAGTTCACTTGCACTCTGGCCTTCAAACCACAGGCCCGGGGGTGGGCAATTTGTGGCTCTCCAGTGTTTTGGCTCACAACTCCCATCAGCTCAGCGGGATGATGGGAGTTGTAGGCTGAAACACCTGGAGCACCACAAGCTGGTCACTCCTGCCACAGGTGTTCCAGTTTGAATGATTCCAGTTTGAATAAGCCCCAGCCGCTAGGGACCAGCAGGTTCACACGCTCAACTTGGTCCCGGGTTTGAATGCCCGCTTCTTCCATCAAGTCATTAAAATGGGGATGAACGAGGCAAGAACTGATGACTTTTTCACACACACCCTACCTGTAGCCTATCCTCCGGGAGAAATGGAGACACGCTTCCTTCAGGTGGGCCTCGAAGTTAGCCCAGAGGAAGTTGCCCCCGCACTCCGGGCAGACGTGAGGCGGGCGATTCTTGTGCATGCGCTGGTGGGCACTGAAGCTGCAGCGGTTGGGCATGATCATGGGGCAGACGCTGCACACCTTTTGGGGAGCAAAGGAAAAGCAGAGACACACGGGGTTAGTTCCTTTCGTACCGCAGGCTGGTGTGGAGGGGGAAAAGGGGGGCAGAGGACTCATCCTCCCATTGTCCAGGAATTGTGCCCCATCCTGGTCTCAACAAGCAGTTTGCCAACACAAGGCAATTCCGCTTCCTCGGATCCACACTATTTAGTTACCACACAAATGTATATACTGCTTTCTATGGAACTCTAGAAGCGGTTAACAGGGACAAGGACAATAAAAACACAATAAATAATCACTGGAGATTCTAACTCCCCCCACCCAGGGTCCTTTTTCTATGTACAAGGAGCTCTGGAAGGAAAAGAGCATTCTAACGTGAGATTCCCGCAGCTCCCACCCCCCTGCCTGCATTTTGACATAGCCCAGTCCTCGAGAAGGGCTTATCCCGCCCGAAGTATCTGAACCTGTCCCACGGGGGCCCCGAGCTCCCCCCCCTCCTCTCTCTCTCTTACCACCCGGACAACTTTCGAAGTGTTTACCGTGGAGGTGGAAGCCTGCTGGAAGTGAGCGGCGAGACTGGCTTTATCTTTACACTGTTCCTTGCACTCCAGACACTGGCAGGAGTTGGTGGTCGCCTGCTCAGTCGTGGCACCGCTCAAGGGCAGGACGGGCAGGTCCTGAGACGCTCCCCCGTTGTTGGCAGCGGCCACTGCCTCCGGAGTCATCCCGGCGGTGGCAGCGGCAGCGGTGGCAGCTTTGCTGGCATTCAGGGAGGCCAGCGAGACCAAGGGCGTGATGTCGGGCTGCCCGATCATCTGGTCCAGAGCGATGGGCCGCATGACCAGGTGGGAGCACTGCATGATCAGCCCCTTGTCCTTGTGCTCGCGGGCGTGCAGGAGGAGGCTGCACTTGTTGAAGAAGACCAGGCGCTTGGTGCAGTGGTTGCAGGTCACCTCGATGCGCATGCTGCGCCGGTCATAGTGCCGCGCCAGGCTCTTCTCCAGGGCAAAGGCGTCGCCGCACTCCAGGCAGCGGTACCCCAGCGGCGGCAAGGTCAGGCTGGAGTCCGCCGGGGGAGCCAGGTTGGGCCTGTAGGTTGGCAGGAGGTTCTTGCTGTTCAGGATCTTGTTGAAGGCCTCCACCAGGCTGGACTGGCTCCGGGAGATGACCGTGCCGGCGATGGCAGGGGAGGACTTCTGAGGTTGCATCACCACTACCGTGGTGCCGTTGACCTTCTGGTTGGCTGCTGTTGTGGGAACCGGCTGGGCCGCCCCAGCGCCGCCCCCGGTCCTGGCGTCGGTGGCCTTAGGCAGGGCCTGCGGCACCAAGCTGATGATGTTCTTGGCCACCGCTTTGCTGGGCAGCACCACAGCCTTCTGCTGGGCCACGCTGGCAGCCATGAGCATGGCGCTGCTGGCGTTCTGGATGGTGGACACCGGCAGCACTGTCCCTTTGATCTTGGTCCCATCCCCCAGCTGCACACTGACCACCTTGGGCCCCTCGATGACCTTCAAGGGGCTGGCGGCCACTGTCTTTGGGCTGGGAGACTCTGCGGCACCCTCTTCTTTCTCTGCGACGGAGGGGAGCGGGGCATCTTCGGCGGCGCCAGTGGCGGCGTCCTCTTGCAAGTCATGCTCCGACGACAGCTTGGCAGCATCTGAATCAGAAGAGACCCTCGTGACTGTCCTGGTGATGCTTCCCGAAGAGGTCTTGATGGTCTTGATCCTCACCTTGAGAGGCCGTGAAGAATTAGATGAGGGAGAACCAGCACTCTCATCTTCGTTTTCTTCTTCTTCTTCTTCTTCCTCCTCCTCCTCCTCCTCCTCCTCCTCTTCCTTCTCCCCCTCCTCCTCACCACTGGATACCACCGGTGGGCATGGTATGGGCTTCTCAACAGGCTCTTCCTTCAGGGCCCCACTGCTGGGATGTTTCGGGGAGGCGGGAGGCCCAGGACTTACTTTCGTCAGTGGGGGGCTTTTTAAGAGCTGATGGGGAGGGCTGGAGGGAGAGCGCTTGATATCAGGAGCGTTGCCACTGCCTCCGTCAAGGTTTGCGTCTGAAGCAGGCCTGGGAGCTACGGGGGAATTGTCCATTGAGTAGCAAATGGGAGCCAAGGGACTGCTCCCCTGACAGGGCGCCTCACAATCAGGTTCCTGCTTAATGACCGGAGGGGCAGGGGGAGGAGGAGGAGGAGGCGGTGGCGGCGGCGGTGGAGGGGTGAGGCCTGCTCTGCTCGCTGGGCAAGCGTCAAACGGTTGCGGGAAAGCTTGGGGGAGCTTCCCCACGCCCTCCCGCACCGGTCCGCGGCAGTCCAATGGCGGGATGGAAGGAAGCACAGGGGGCGGGGAGAGGGAAGGCACGGAGAGGCTCTTCTCTTTGGGCTTGCACTCACGCGGCTGGTCGATAAGGTTGGCCTCACCCTCCTCGCGAGGATCGGGGCTGAAGTGGGAGAAGATGTCCAGGTTTTTGGCTCCCTTCTCTTTCGGTGCCCAGCACTCTCCATTAGCAGCAGCCACCAGTTCAGGCGGGTGGCCAGGGGAGGCATGGGACACCTCGGGCGCAGCAAAACCATTCTGTAGCAGGCGCGAGCCGATGCCGTGGCCGTCTTTGGCACGCCCGTCCACGGGGTCCAGTTGCTCGGGACAGACCGTGTTCTTCACAATGACACTGACCGTGGTGATGTCAGCATGGGGGTGCTCCGGGACCACAGTCTCGACGGGGATGGCCTTCATGTGAGGGTCCGCGTCTTCGTGCCCAGAGTGGATCGCCTCATTTGTGTCGATGTCGGGAATGTCAAAAGCCGCTAAGAGGTCGTCAAAATCCGGGGTCTTCATGTCGCCCATGGCGAAGGTTTCAGAAGTTTCTAGAAGGCGGGGGGGGAGAGAAAGAAAAGTGATTACAGGGGTATCATAGGAAGTTATCGGTCCTTCTATCTTTCTGCTTTGAATGATGCCGAGTCTCCAGGATTTCGGACTCCAGACTCTCCCAGGCCTCCTTGAAGAAGCCGGGTACTGAGTGCAAAACAGAAGCTTTACTGCTGAAGTATGGCCCTTTCAAAGAACAAAGTATGCAAAAACAGTGATTAAGGTGAAAGCACATAAACAAAACCACACGGCATCCAACATTAGTAGCCTCCAACCTTTCCAAAACTGGGAACCTCCTTTCACGCCAAGTTTAACCTTCCATATTTCCCTTTTCTGTTTTTCCCCTCTTCTGTTTCTCCTCCTTTCTCCTCCCCACTACCTGACTTTCTCCTTTTGCTCAAAAAAAGATCCTACACATTTCTCTGGAAGGAAAAGGCATAATACAAATACAACCAACTGGTGAAATACTGGTGTGGCCCACTCTTGACCCTGGGCACAGCCTACTTACACATCCTAAATCCGTTTGTTTTTTCAAGATCATTCAGGAGGATGTACCTTGCCTCTGTACTGGAAACATAAGCTTTATACCTAGGGCTCCTCTTCTTTACACACCACATAGTTAAACTGTGGAACTCACTAGCACATGATGAAGTGATGGCCGCCAACTTGGATAGCTTTAAAAGGGGGATTAGACGTATTCACGGAGGATAAAGATATCAATGGCTACTAGTCCTGATGGCTACATATTACCCTCAGTATCAGAGGCAGGATGTCTCTTGACACTAGTTGGAGTGGAACGTTCACACATACACATTGCCTCGAGAAATAATAATAATAAAAAGCCAATAAATTCATTCATTAAAAGGCCTCTTCCAGTTGGTGCTTTAGTGGTCGAGATACAGAGGGATCTCTCTTCCAAGTCAGGGGAAGGTGATATTTTCATTTTTGCTTATGAGGTCCCTCGGATATTTATTTTTTTGCTGGGTTTTGCCACTGCTGTTTCTGGCTAATTTGTTTTTTGGGGTTGGTGTGGGTTGGTTACTTAGAGATCGCTACTTTGAAGAGAAAGAAAAACAGTGTTTCCTCTTTCCTTTCTGACCTGCAAGAGAGGTTTTCCTGCACAAAGGTTTTGCTTTTAGAGGAAAAAAAAGACGACGATGAGAGAAGCCAAGTCAAATGCAAAAAAACTTTCCTCAGGTGCATTATTCTATTGCTCCAAAATGAAGCCACTGGACAGGCGTTTGGAAATGTTCCCTTGCAGGCCTCCACACATCTCAGACCCGGTCACAACAGAGGCCAAGAGGAACGGTTGCCTTGCCAATAACTGCGTGACGCAAATGGATTAGCATCTGCAGGGAGGGAAGGGAGGAGAGGAGCAGCAGCAGCACTTGACAAAAGGCATCGGCTGCGTCTCCTGTTGTTCCAGGCTGAGAGCGCATGGCTGTTTTGAGCAGCCTGGCCGAGAAGAGTCGTGAGGTCTAGGGCAAGGCCCAGACCAGGCCTAGATTAGCTATGTCAAAAGGGACCAGGAGGCCTAGGGCAAGGCCCAGGCCAGGCCTAGATTAGCTAGGCCAAAAGGGACCAGGAGGCCTAGGACAAGGCCCAGGCCATGCCTAGATCAGCATGCCAAGAGGGACTGGGAGAGAAAGGACAAGGCCCTGACCAGGTCTAGATTAGCTAGGCCGAAAGGGACCGGGAAGCCTAGGACAAGGCTCAGACCAGGCCTACATTAGCTAAACCAAGAGGGACCGGGAGGCCTAGGGCATTTCAGGTTTTCAAACAGCCTTTAACGCCAGCCAGACTGAAGGGGATCTTTTTCCGGCACAGAAAAGGGGGGAAACTTTGCTACCCACATTTCTAGCTGTACTGCTATGGCCATCAGAAAGAAAAGCAAAGAAAAAGAGGGCTGCCCTACTCTCCACAGCAATCTAAAACCTTTTGGGTTTTCTAACCTGACTAAACTGTTTTAAAGCAAATTCTTTAGGAAGCAAAAGTTGTGGTGCCCACGCCATGGACCAGGTAAAATGACAGTTTGTTCTCTTTAGCAGTTAAAAAGGCACAGCAACCCTGCCACGTAGGGGGGTGGTGTGGGAAAAGGAAAGGTGGCATCTTTACCTGACTCCACAGGAAGTAAATAATAATAATAATAATAATAATAATAATAATAATAATGTTCACATGCGACATGATTTGGGATTCGCACAAACACAAGGACTGCTTGAGGAGAACGGCATGTGCCTCAGGAATAAAGTAACATGTGCTTCCCCCACATTCAACTTGTTTACACCACCACCTAACCCACCCAAGTGTGCTCTCTGAACGCAGCGTGTTTTCAGATGGGTGAGTTATCGTGCTGTCTGAATGCAGCATGTTTTCTGCACGGTTGCTTGCTAACCTTGCACCATGGCTTTGTTAACCACCCTGAACAACCCAACAACAAGCCGTGGGTTTTCAACCTGGCTTGTTCGAGAAAAATAAACAACCCTACGTGGTTAACAAGCTACCCTGTGGAAAACGTGCTGCATTTGGACAATACAGTAACTCACTCTTGAGAAGTTTATATCTCAGATGATATATTCATTGGGGGGGGGGTATATCTTGGGCTTTCCCATCTAAGTATCCAGTTCTAGGTATCCTGCTTTGCTTTGTGTGTACATGTGTCTCTCCTCTTTGCTTATCCACCTGGAAGTGGCTGACCCACCTAAGCATCTAATGGTGCCACTTTTAAATGGCTTTTTAAAAAGGGTCCGGTATTAGCTGCACTAGCTAAATGGAGCTGTCCTGTTCAGGGGCAGCATACCTGAGGAGACCAGATGCTGGAGACTTGCTTGTCAAAGTGCCTAGGGGCACCTGACTAGCTGTTGTTGGAAACAGGATACTGGGTGGATGCTTAGATGGATCTTTGTTCTGATCCAGCAGGACACTTCTTAGGTGTTTATGTCTTGTTTCTAGGATGCAGCCGAGTTTCGCAAATCAATCCTACCCCCTACCCCAACAGACACACAATTAAGCATTAAAAGTTTCTCAGGGCAGTGGGGTAGAAGCAGGAAGGGAAAAGGCCCATGGACGTGTGAACGAGAAGGCTGTGGAGTTTGTGGGGCAACGGCAATAGGGGAGAAGGGAGAGACTTGGGGCTCCCGACCCCTCGGAGCTCCAAAGGAGCACCTGGAAACGGGGGTTGTGGTGTGTGTGTGTGTGTGTGTTTCTTTCCAGCCAAGTTGCACGAGAGGAACCTGATTAAAGCAATACTAACCTGAAGAAGGAAGCTGCTTAGGAGAAGTGGCGTAGGAGCCGGGAGAGCAAAGGCCAGGGCAGGTGCGAAAGACAAGGGACGCAGTGGCTGGGGGAAGAAAGGAGAAGGCAGCGATGGGCAGGGGGTGGGGTGGGCAGAAGGCCTTGCCCGGCAGGCGTGCCAGTTGCTGCTGAACTACAAGGGCCCACAGCAGCCGCCCGGTTTGGCTTCCCGGCATGAGCTCACCAGGTCAGGGCTCAACGGGGACAGCTGCGAAGGAAGTGGGAAAGAGGGGGGGGGGTGGAAGGATGGAGGAAAACAAGCACCCAAGTCCCGCAGGGCCAAGGCAGAGAGCAGGAGACGGGCCTAGCTTGGCTGCAGCTCTCCACCACTCCACCCACCCACCCGGTCGTTCCAGCCCTGTGGAATAATTGGCAGGTAGTACCTTTACCATCTGGCAGCGCTGCAGGCCCAGAAATTTGGCACAGCCCTGCTGAGCCATCTTGTAGATGTGGGGGCAAGGCCTCACAGGTTCAAACAGTTCACGGGGGGGGGGGGGGGAAGACGTCAAGCCCCCTCTCAAGACTCCAGTTTGCAACTAGTTTTGCAGGTGGGGAGGGCAGGACCTGGGGGGGCCCAGCAGGCCAAGCCCCTTAAAAGGTCCCAATGCCCCTGGGCTTGGCAAAGGGGTGTGTGAGAGCCACATGGTACTGCCTGGAGGAGCGGGGCAGGGATTTGGGCCAGGGGCGGCCGGTTGCAGACCTCGATACACCCTGGCCTGCTTTCTCCTGTGTTTGCCCCCAAACGGTGGATGGCTGGGCATTACAATTGGCTGTGAAGATGCATATTTTCAATTTAGCCCCTTTAAAATGCGTAGCTTTACCGCTTTTAACGTTCTTGCTTTTATTGTTTAAAGGTTTTGTTTTCAAGTGTTGTACGCCACCTTGACGGGTTCTTAGCTGATAAAGCAGTGCATAAAGGTAAGTAAATAAACAGGATGCGCCGGACCGACAGGAAAGTGGGTCTAAGAAAAGTCATCCAAGCAGCTCAAGATGGGAGGAGGTGTGGCAGCTGTGCCAGGAAAGATTAAATAAAGGCACCCATGTTTAGTGGCATAGTTGGAAGTGCATAGCTGAGTCACCACAGCCATGAACTCACGCCCACAAGCCCCCGAGTCTGCAACAGGGGAAACACTGTACTGACCAACCTTGCAAGTCTGGTGTAATGCTAACAGAGCTCGTGTTCATGAAGCACTCTGAACTCACCACACCATGCTAGGGCAGCGGCACACTTTCTCCCCAGCCTTAAAGGTTAGTTGGCGAATTGTCCGAGGCAACAGCCAGCCAGCAGGCTGTAGCAGTAAAGCGCTGGACTAGGACCGGGGGGCATAATTTACACCAGCCTTCTCCAACCTGGTGCCTTCCAGAGAAGAATGATGGGAATTACAGTCCTACACATCTGGTTGGGGGAGGTAGACTTACATCATCGTGAGCTCCTCAGAGGAAAGGCGAAAATGTAAACGGGTGGGAGGCAGCTGAGAGCAGCTTGGGATAGTCCAGACTGCACACAACTCTTCCAACTTTGAAGAGGTGGGAGAGGTTACTGGCCCATCCCGACCAAGCATCAAACTCTTCTCTCAGCAGCAAGGCAGGACTGACCGCTCTATCAGTCAACTAAGACTGCAGTTAATCAATTTACGGGGGACCGCTGGGCTAATTTTAGACATAGAGGCCTAGAGTTCAGGGCACACTGGTGGAAACTAGTTTTGTTCTGGTGTGTTACTGTAAGAGAAAAGCAAAAAAAAAATCTTTGTGACCGTCTTCCTTTTAACAACAATGGTCAATACATAAACCCCTCACCTGAAGAGTTTGAAAAAGTTGTGATCTGCACTGGGAACAAAATTAGCTCCAAGCCCTCGCACTATTATTCTGTTATTGCGATTGTTGCTCTAATTAATGTTAATACGTTTCTTGAAACATAATATTTTTAAAACAACGTTTGGATGCTTTTATTCATATTTTTAAGTCTCCTGACAGTTCCTTCAACATCTGCAAAAAGCTGCTCAGTTACAGCTCTGGAAATATACACATATCTTTAAATATTATTGTTATAATTTAGCAGATTAAAAAAAGAGGGGTGATTAGTCAGCTTGTCATTGATTAGTCTTTTTTTAAAAAGATTTATATTGCAGTTTGTATAGGAACATGCAGTTGACAACTGCATGTTTTGTAAAGCCAACTTGAGTCCCAGTATTGGGAAAAAGATGGGATACAAATAAATATAAATAATAATAATAACACCACCACAAAATGGGCAAAATCCAGTCTAAATTGACACTCTAGCCAATTCTTCCCACTACCTTGGAGGTCTAAACCCTGGAAAATCTCTTGCAGTCACTCAGACTGACCTTCCACACTGGTTCCAAACACACACGCTTTCTGGATACTTGTAGCCACTACGAAACAAAATCAGATTAACAGGAAGCTACTGTGTGGGAAGCAGAAATCCTCTTGTTCAAACAGCAACAAAGCAGGGAAACAAAGTGTTTTTAAGCGATGGAAAAAGAGTAATCCGGAGAGTCCAAAGCAAGCGACTTTATTTCCCAATGCTGCCTACTTCTTGGCAGAACTGTTGGGTTGGGTGGGGGGTGGGGTTAGAGGTACATTTGGATTTAAGTGGATTTCTAATGGCACAAAATGGAGGTCAAGGGGTGGGAAAGACCCTCTTTCCAACCTATCAATTCTGATATCTGAACTATTTCCCCTCGAAAGATCTACTGTTTCAAGGAAGGCATTGTTAGGTTAAACGTATGACACACAACCCTCCAAAAAAGGAAAGCAGGAAATCATCCCTCGTCATTCCAAATTCTTTCTTTTTTGCGGGGAGAGGGAAAACAGTAGAATACAGAGAATGCGATAGAAGGCACTTTCTAGCAAGCAAGGAGAGGCATGTTCCGAATGGGGTGGTAGAGGCTTCATACCTCCTATAGCCCACCTGCCAGCAGCAGCGGCACCACAGAGAACGCAACGCACCCACGTCAGGAGTGCTTGCACACATGCACTTCAGACTGTGGTGGCGAGCATGGGTGCGCACTGGTGTGCTTCTCTTATGTCACCCTTTAAACCATCCTGCAGCTGCCACAAGGCCAGGGAGAGAGGTCAGGCATTCCCCACACCCCACCAGAATAGACAAGGCCCAAGCCACTAAAAAACCCCACTGTCCCTGCACAGTCGAAAATTAGGTTTGCAAATTCCGTGGAATCAGAGGCCAGCCACTTTGTTTTTGCTCCAGTAAGTTAAGCAAACACACACACACACACACACACACATGCAGCAGTGGGGATAGATTCATGTCATTATTAAACCACAGTCACCACCCTCTGCAAGGCAGAAACGGACAAGCCTTCCATTTTCCCAATCTTCACGCTCCTTCAGCTTGTGAAGCAAGATGCAACATGCCTGGGAAGGGTGGGAATTTCATTTTATGGACAAACCACGACGGCGCAGGCTGGAGCAATGGCCCGGCTCCGGATCAATGAACCTGCCCCCATTCTCACCCTGCTGAGAGGGTCAAGTCAGATATTCACCAAGCAACTTCGGAGAGCCACAGAACATGGGAACGATCCAAAGGAGCCCCAAAACGTGTAATAGATTAACTGTTGTCTTATGTCACTCTCCTGACATCCTGGGACGGGGGTGGCTTGAAGAACACCCTCATGTGCACACAACCAATGCAGTGCAATAACATTTCTCAATCTTGGGAAATCCACTCCTGTCCCAGGACCTCCAAGTAGCAACAGGAGCTGAGCTGGTTTGGGGAGGGGCCACGGATAAGTGGCAGAGATGTTTTGCACACTGAAGGTCTCAGATTCAAATCCCAACAGCATTTCCAAGTAGGGCTGGAAAGAACCCCTGCCGGAGAACCTGGAGAGCTGCGGCTGGTCAGTGTCGACATGAATCGAGCCAGAAGGACCAATGGGCCAACTCGGTAGAAGGCAGGTTCAACTTTGTAGTCACACCATCGCAGGAGGAAGCTGCTACCTCCTCTCTTGGATCGGAACCTGGCAGCCCTTGCTCAGACTTTCCGTCCATTCAGAGTTCCTGTTCTCCATCCTGCTCCCTGCTTTTGGCTTTGCCCTTCCATCCTCAACTTTTACCAAAATGGATGCTAACTATGCACAACTGCCCCTGCCTATGTTTATCCCCTCATTACTCTCCCTCACTCCTTGCTCTTGCATCTCTCTGCCACAGACAGAAGTTAGACTGGAAGCTCCTTGGGATAGAGAGCTCTAAAGCAACATATGTTTTATTTTATTTTCAGCTCTGGCTAGCGCATGCTTCCTTCATCGCAGGGGCTCTACCAGCCTTCTCCAACCTGTTGCCCTCTAGATGGGTTTATTTCATTATTAAATTTATATCCCACCTTTTTTCTCTTGCAAGGAACTCAAGGCATCTTACATAGTCCTCCTCCTCGCCATGTATGTTGGACTGCAACTCCTAGCAACCCCCAATCAGCCGCGGGAGTTGCAGTCCAACACATCTGGAGGGCACCAGGTGAGGTAAGGGTGGACTACATCCTTGCTCAATCATAAGAACATAAGAAGTGCCATGCTGGATCAGATAGAGGGTACATCTAGTTCAGCACTCTGTTCACACAGTGGCCAACCAGCTATCAACCAGGAACCAACAAAGCAGGGCATGGTGCAACAGCACCCTCCCACCCATGTTCCCCAGTAACTGGTGCACACAGGCTTACTGCCTCTGATCCTGGAGGTAGCACAGAACCATCAGGGCTAGTAGCCATGGACAGCCTCCTCCTCCAGGAATTTACCCAACCCCCTCTTAAAGCCATCCAAATTGGGGGCCATCACTATATCTTGTGGTTGTAATTTCCTTATTTAACTATGTGCAGTGTGAAGAAGTCCTTCCTTTGATCTGCCCTGAAGCTCCCACCAATTAACTTCATGAGATGACCCCAATGGGTTCTAGTATCAAGAGAGAAAAAACTTCCCTCTCCATATTCTCCACACCAGGCATCATTTTGTACCCCTCTATCATGTCTCCCCTCAGCCTCCTTTTTTCCAAGCTGAACAATCCCAGCATCTTAATCATTTTACCGTATTTCACCGAATCTAAGATGCCATCGATTAGGGCCACCGACAGGAAAAAAAGCGTTGCGTCGATTCTAAGACGCACCCCATTTTCAGACACATAATATTGGGGATAAGTGCATCTTAGAATCGAAGAAATACGATAGGGCTGTGCATGCCCCCCCCCCCCCCCGATTCGCTACCCAGGGACTTGCCGGGCCGGGCCTGAGTTCCCCTCCTCCTTTCCCCACTCACCGCCAGCGCCTCCCCAGTCCTTGCCGCCAGCGCCGCTAACAGCAGCCTACCCGGCCTGGAAACGTGGCGTTACTACAAAGTAGGCCACAATCCTGCGACATCTCTCGCGGGATCGTGGCCTACTTTGTAGTAACGCCGCGTTTCCAGGCCCTGTAGGCCGCTGCCAGCGAGGAGCCGCTGCCGTGGCAGTGAGGAACGGCCTTCCCCACTCACCTCCATTGCCGCCCTGGTCCTCGCCGCAGCGGCTTATTCGGCCTGGAAATGCAGCGTTACTACAAAGTAGGCCACGATCCCACAAGATTTCAATTTCAAGATCTCGTGGGATCATGGCCTACTTCGTAGTAACACCGCGTTTCCAGACCAGGGAGGCTGCTGCCAGCGGTGCTGGCGGCGAGGACCAGGGTGGCGATGGGGGAAGACCAGTCCTCACTGGCAGCGGCTCCTCACTGGCAGCGGCCTACCCAGCCTGGAACGCGGCGTTACTACAACGTAGGCGAGAGATCTAGCGGGATTGTGGCCTACGTTGTAGTAACGCCGCGTTTCCAGGTCGGGTAGGCTGCTGCCAGCGGCGCTGGCGGCGAGGACCGGGGCAGCGCTGGAGGCCAAAGAGGTCGGTGCCAGTGGTGTGGAGTGGCGGTGATAGAGGCGAGTGGGGAAGGCCAAGTCGCTTGGGGGATCATGCAGAGCCCCTTTGTGAAGGCGCTGTGGGGGGGAGGGTGTATCTTCAACCCCATACCAGCGCTGGAGAAATCTGGCAATTCTTAGACGCCATCGATTCTAAGATGCACTCCATTTGTACAGATGTAAATATGGGGGGAAAAGTGCATCTTAGAATCGAGGAAATACGGTATAATATCTTTTTTAGGAGTGGTGACCAGGACTGTAAACAGTATTCCAAGTGTTGTCGCATTATAGATTTGTATAATGGTAGTATGATACCAGCAGTTTTATTCTCAATTTATTCTCGGTGCCTCTGAGCATGTGCAAATTCCTCCTCCTCCTCTCCCTGCCTCGGTCAGACCCCAAACGTGGGCATGGGAACTTTATAAGCAACTTTGAGATCAGACACCTCTCAGTGGAATCCAACCTTGTCTTCCAATGCATGGGATTCAAAATCCCAGCCCAAATAGTTCAGGGTAGAATCGGCTAACCATCCCCTTCCACCCCCCTGCCACCTCAACAGTTTAATATTCCAGATTAAAGCCCAACTGCAACTGCCGGTCCCAGCCGAGCCAAAGTCTGGCAAGCGATTAAATTCTAGTGTGTTTAACAGAATTAAGCCTTCACCATCTGCTAACTTTAAGTAAAACGCCAAGCGACTTAAGCAAAAAAAAAGAAAAAAGAGGGGGGCAGGAGCTATAGTATGACTTGGTTGGGGAGAAAAAGGGTAGTTTTAATAACAGAATTGCCAGGCGTGTGCTGGGGCTGTTTTTAAAAACCACAAACCGTTCTGGACATCAACAGGGGAGGCAGAGAGGGGTGGGATGGAGGCTTGTAAAATCTACAGTCTGACTGTCTGGGCCAACAACCAAACACTTCCATGTCTGTGCGTCAAGGTCACGAAGCACTTTTGGCAGGACCACGAGGTACAGTCTTTCCTGAACCCTACCAATCCAAGGCACAGGCGGTGGTGGGAAATCACATTTTTAAAAACAAATCCCTGGAACAAGAAAGCTAGCAACCCAGGGAGACATTTTATAGTCCCCTGACATGTTATTTTTCTATGTTTAGGGTATCTGTTGGGTTTGTCCCCACCCTTCCCAACCTTCTTCATAGCAAAGGACCCGGGTGAAACACCTACTGGTACACTTCCAGCCCTGAATCACGCCACTCCCTTCAGACAACTTGGTTCCACAAGAAACCTGAGCAACACGACAGCAGCTTCCCAGGCCCCACCCCAAAGACCAAGAAAACCCCAACATGGAATCTCCCTGCATCTCATTTAGGAATTGTGTCTCTCTGTATAGAATCACTATTTACACTTCTGCTTTGAACTTTGGGAAAAAGGCATTAAGAGGAGGGGGAGACAAATAAATATATGGTTAGCCTCTCAAGACTACTGCTCAGGGGTGCCCAGGATAAGGGAAAGTTCCAAAGCTAAGAAAGCTTTTCTACCTAACGAAAGACCTTGGGATGCCTCCACTTGGAAGGGGAAGGGAAATAACAATTTAAGAAAGTTTTTCTAGGTGTTGTTTTCAAATTATTCAGGTGTTCTATTTTGACTCTAGGATAGTAAGTGGAAATACCTGCAGAAGAGTTCATGTCTTTTTCTTGAGACCCCCCCAACCCAACTCTTCTGCCAGGGTTCAGCACAACTTTACACTGTCCTGCCCCCCATCCCAAATATAGGAACTCCCCAATTCTCACCAAAGGCTTCGTCTGTGGAAGTGGGGAAGAAAGGAGTCTCATTCTCCCATAAATTTTGGCAGAGGGAGAATCTGGCACGGAATAAAGACCCTCAAAACACAACTGTTAATTTCACTCCTATCCCAAAAAACAACAACATGAGAGCTCAATTTCCAAGCATACTTTTTTGCAGGGGGGGTGGGAGGACTTTCATTGCTCCAAGATCTTGAGTTCCAGTGAAGACAAAGGCACATGTTAGTTACACCCCTGCCAAATATAGGAGTTCCACACCTGTCAAACTTTTTTTGTGATGGGGTGACAATGACACATAACACACACAACTCTATTAGGATTTTGGGGTGGGTTTGGGGCACTGAGGACCAATACATACATTAACTCCCATCTACTACCTTCAGAAACTCTTAATTCCCATGCAAGGTTTTTGTTTGTATGTGAGAAAAATGGAGTTTTCTACCCCACCTTGCTTCTAAGCACTGTGCATCAGCTGTAGGCCCACAAAAATACTAAATGTCCTCCCTGCGCCCCATATAGAAACTCCACATCCCATACAAATATTTAGGAGAAAGAAGAAACAAGGAGTTTATCCCCTTTTCTTTCTTCCAAGTTTGAACATAAGAATATCAGAAGAGCCCAGTCCACCTGGTCCAGCATTTTGGCCAAACAGCTGCCTGTGGGAAACCCATAAGCAGGACATGAGTGCAACATCACCCTCCTGCCCATGTTCCCCAGCAACTGTTTCATTTTTTCTTGGGGTGGGTGGGAAATCACGTTCCTTCCACACAAGATCCTACATATATGAATTGCCCTATCACAAAACACCCCTGCCCCATATTTACCTGAGCCATTAAATATGAATTTAGTAACTCCAAAATTCCCAAAGTCACTCGAGGACCTTTTTTGGGGTGGGCAGAAGTCATTCCTCTGGGCTTGGGGTGGGGGAAAGGAAGGAAGAACATTCATTAACCCCTTTTTCATTCAGAATTTATTCCCAGTTTGGAGGGAGGGGGAAGGAAGTTCCTTCCACGCAACATCTTGCAAATATGAAATGCCCCGAACGGGGGAAAAGTCTGTCCTCCCACGCACAAAAGAAGTGTATTTATTTGTTATTTACACTCACAAACCATATGTGAGTTTGAAAATCCCACGCTTGTGTTTCTGGGGTTTTTAATTTTAAGAAGTTCCCTCTCAATTCTCACAGGCATTTGGGATATGATTGGGGAGGAGAGGGGTAGGAATTTCACGTAATTCATACACACAATCGAGAAACTCCCATTTTCATTTCGGGCTTTTGGGAGAGGAGACAAGGGAGGAAGGGATGCAAATAGGAATCTGGGAGTTTCTCCATCCATCCCCTTTCATTCTCCCAGAATTAGTGTTGTGTTGTGGGAGTGTGGGGGAGAACAAACAAACCCTGTTCCTTCAAGTCCAGACCCTAAAAATATGAACTGCTCCATTTAAACACCCCCCAATATATAAAGCATCATTGCTTACAAATGCAGACATATATAGGGGGGCAGGGGGGATTAATACTTGCATTGGTCTTCAGAGGACCCCCCCCCCCCACCTGCCCAAAATCCCAAGGAGAAGATTCACTCGTGATGCATTTTTTAATATGTGTGTTTTGGGGGCAGTGGAGGGGGGAGACTTAATTTCTCCCAGAGGCTTTTTTTTTTTGAGGAGAGGGGGAAGGAGGGACTTGAAAGAGAAAAACTGAGGAATTCGAGAGTTTCTTCCCCACCTCCCTCTTGCCATTCTTCCAGGATTGCTGTTGCTGCTTGGGGTGGGGTGGGGGAGGAAAGGAGAATTTATTTAAAAAGGGACGTGCGAAACCTCCTCCTCCTGCATCCCCTGATAAATAATAGAAATAATAATAATAATAGTAATAATAAATTTCTGCTTTTTTCAGGGGGGGCAGAAAAGGAAAGGTTAAAAGGAACCAAGTTTATTCCACTCAAGAGCTTGTAAATATATATATAGCGTTTGAGGTAAAAGGGAAATGCGGAATACTCTCTTCCCCCACCACGGTCAATCGACTCCCCCTCACAATACTTTCATATTATTTACGTGGCGAATATAAATAGATATGTATTGGGGGGGATTCTGCACCAGGATCTCCCCTCCCCAATTACCCCTTTATTGCCCCCCTGAGGCGACCCCCCCCTCAAGCCCATCTCCCAATTTGAGGGGGGGTCTCCACCCCCCCAAATTAAGCGAGGCCTCGTGGGCGGGCCCTGTGGAGGCCCCACCCCCTTAAAGGGGAAGGCGCTCGGGCCTACCTGCGCGGCTCCGGTTCCCTTGAGCGCCTCGGTGGCGCGGGGAGAGGGGGCGTCGCCGTGGTCTGAGGGGGTTCAGCGGCTCCACAACCCCCGCGGCCCCTCTCCCGACTGCAGAGCGGCCTCCGCCTCCTCGGCCGCTTCCTGCTTCTCCCCCCCCTCTTGCTTTCGGATTGGCGCGGGCGCCTGCCACTCCGAGAATTGCCTCCTGACTCCACCACGTCCTATTAGGCGGACAGGACGCCGATCACCTGCGCATCCCGGATCCCTCGCTCGCCGTTGGGCCGAGGCAGCTGTCGCTCAGCGAGGATGTCTCGCCCTCGCCTGGCTTGCTCCTGATTGGGGACGGGGGATGGAGGGGCAGGGCCGTTCCAGCCGCCTCCCAGTCCTACTGGCTGTGCCAAGTGTCGCTCAATAGTTCGGCCCACCTCATCCGCTGTCCATTTCGTCGTTCTGAGGAGACTCTCGATCAGCTGGGGGAGCCTCCCATCAGTCGATTTCCATTGGCTAAGATCGGTATCATTCCCCAAGCTATCCTTCTGACTATTGCTTCTAACGGCTGTCACTCTTTGTGTTGCCAAATATCGTATTTCAATTGGCGAAAACAACTAGGAAGGCGGGACTTTAAATTCATTGGCTGGTTGCCCGAGGGAACCTAGAAACTGCAGCAGGTGTTCATTTGCTGAGGCAACCAGTCTCGGAAACGGCAGTGGGGGCGTGGCTTTAAGGGGTGGAACCGCTCACATGCTGCCATTCGTATTGGCTTAACGTCACGTCAATAAAAGTATGTCCTCCTCTGCTTAAGTTTTATTGTGAGACATCGTTGTCACTTAAAAGCGCTGCCCTCCTTATTCCTCATCTCTTTCACGACTCTTATCTCTCACATCATTTTCCTATTGGTCAAACAACAGATTGGGAGGTGGGCACTATTCCTGTTTTTCAAGCGAATGAGTCCTCGCTCTATTGATTCCTTTGAACGCAAGTCGACCATCGAATATGGGTGTTGATTGGCCAAGACAAACATCCGTCATAGTTTTTTTTTCCTTAGGAAAGCGTGGAAAAGGCCGTGCCGCAAGGGATTATGGGAGAGTGGTTCTAAGTGGAGTCGCAGAGGAGTATGGGGGGAAGTTGCTAAGGGTTCTGAGGAAAGCCAGGGTGTGGGGTTTTGCAAGGGATTTGGGGTAATAATGAGCCAGTTTGATCACAAGGCAAAAGAATTATTAAACTATGGCCTGTTTTAATTCATACAAATAACCACTGGGCTGTTTCATTTTTTGTTTCTTTCCCCCCCTTTTTTTTAAAGAAGCAAGCCTTTGATTAAAAATGCATACATTTTAAATCTATTAGCAGTAGCAAAGTACATTGTTCCTCACAACAACCTTGTGAGGTAGTTTAGGCCGATTGGTGCGTGACTGGTTAAGGGACACCCAATGGGTTTGGGGGCTGGCTGAGGATTTGAACTCAGGTCTTCATGATCTAAGGTTGCAACCCGGAACAGGATTACTAGGCACTGATACCCTTCAGTTCTGTTTGCGTTACAACTCCCATCATCCCTCAGAAAGCATGGCTGGGAATGGTCGGAGTTCTAGTCCACCACATCTAGTGAGCACAAGGTTGGGAGTGACTGAACTATATACTTAAATTTGTGCTATAATCCACTTGAGAGTAGTGGACTTACTTCTAAGTAAACATGGTTAGGATTCCCATTTTTAAGCCAAACACAACCCACACCATTGTGCTGGTTTTCCATTGTAAAAAAATTACTATATTAAAAAAATTCTAACGACAAAGACAAACCAAAAAAGAAAAGAAAAGAAAATTCTATTAAGTTTAAGTCTAGTTGTTGATGGGGTAGTTACATTTAAGATCTCCCCCACTCCACTTAACAGACAAACATCTGGGTAGAATCCATTTGTTTCTTGGAGATGTTCTTTATGGTACTTCATAGCAATGCATTAAAGGCGCAATCCTATGCATGTTTAGACAGAAAGAAGCCCTACAACTCCCAGCATTTCCGCCAGTGAGTTTTTAAACTCATGGGTTGTCGTTAGTGCGACTCAGATTTTAGTCACAAGAGAGAATAGGGTAGGGTGACCATATATTGGAAACCAAAAAGGAGGACAAGATGGCCGCCCTCAAGGAGGCGTGCCTACCGAACATGCCCAGCCCCGAAGGTGGGCCCAACTTGAGATGACCGCCCCGGGGGGGGGGGGGGGGCGTGGCCTTGGTCACATGTCTAATTTGACACCTCACAATTAAGACAAATATGTTCTACATAATACGTTAATGTTAAATTCACTGAAATAAGGAACAAGTGAGACAGTCAATGTATCAGAAATTTACACTTTCTTTTTGGCATTCTGAATGCTTTTCTACAAAGTTTTTACTGAATTATAGACCAGGGAGAATCTAAAAGACAATAAAGTAAGATATCATTGAGCATCTCCTACAATTAAACCACTTTACTGTTGTGAAATGCAGTCAGTTGGGAAAAAAGGGAAAAGAAGGAGCAGGAGTACAACATCACCACTTTCCATGTTTATCTTATAAACACATCTCTTAAAAACAGAAGTGGGTTATATCACCATCAAAGAAATGAAATACTGACATTTCAACAAGCATTATGACACACTTCCAATGACATCTTTGCAGCCATAAAGGCTAGAATCCTTTTTTAAAAACAAAAGTTCAGATTCTCAGTTGGCTGAACTCAGGATCTAGCGGTATCTCATTCTGCACTTCTGGCTATTGCAAACTGGTCAGATCACCAATCCAGTTGCTAATTCCCACCACAGCAGACACATGGAAGCAAATTCACAGGAAAGTTCCTTTTAAGTGCAATCTCAAACACTTTGTTTATTTCAGATTTATAGTGATTTTCATCACCTAGTTCTTTACCATTAATCTCATAGAAGAACAATTATACTGAAGAGGCTAACAACAAGGCTGCCATGGTTGTTTCAGAAGCAGACACAAGACACAAGACCATTTTACAGGACAACTGTATTACATGCAAGTGAAATGACCCAAAGTTATTTTCTTGCCTGAAAAGCTGAGCATCTTTAAAGTAGGGTGATCATGTGAAAAGGAGGATAGGGCTCATGTAACTTTAACGGTTGTAGAGAAAAGGGAATTTCAGCCAGTGTCATTTGTAGGAAATTAGTTCCTGGTGATATTCCCTCTTCATCACATAGTTAAAGTGGCAGGGGCCCTGCCTTCTTTTGTCTATGGTCACTTTAGTGTAGTGCCTGCCACTTTAACTGTTGTGATGAAGAGAGAATTTCACCAGGAACTAATTGCCTACAAATGACACTGGCTGAAATTCCCTTTTCTCTACAACTGTTAAAGTTACATGAGCCCTGTCCTCCTTTTCATATGGTCAGCCTAATCACTGCATCTTGTGGCAGTGAATTCTATACAGCAGCTATAACTAGGCTGACCAGATAAAATCCAGGTCAGGGCTCATGTAACTTTAACAGCTGTAGAGAAAAGGGAATTTCAGCCGGAGTCATTTGTATGCAATTAGTTCCTGGTGAAATTCCCTCTTCATCACAACAGTTAAAGTTGCAGGCACTATACTAGAGTGACCAGATACAAAAGAAGGCAGGGCCCCTGCACCTTTAACTGTTGTGATGAAGAGGGAATATCACCAGGAACTAATTGCATACAAATGACACTGGCTGAAATTCCCTTTTCTCTACAACTGTTAAAGTTACATGAGCCCTGACCTGGATTTTATCTGGTCAGCCTACTATAACCCTCTTCACGCATGAATTACATTACATGCATATTGGGGTTTTTTTATGCATTGTGGAAACCCAATTGTGACAGTTCCAGAATGCACCAAGGCACCTAGGCTTTTCCCCAGAGACCTTTTAAAATGTATTTCCCCAAGCCTCTTAAATGATGTTATGGTTTCATAGCAGCCTTCCCTGTCCTGGTGCCCTCCAAGTGTGTTGGACTACAATGCCCAGTATGTTGGCTGGGGATGATTGGAGCTGTAGAGGGCACCAGGTTAGGGAAGACTGCTTTATAGTATTTTAGCTCTTTGGGGGCACAATCCGATACATGTTTAGACAGAAAAAAAGTTCTACAATTCCCAGCCATATGGCTGGCTGGAGAATACTAGGAGTTGTAGGATTGTGCCCTTAGGTTTTATTCCTCTGCTAGGGTGGCTACTTCACAATATTTGAAAGGCTGCCAGAGGGTAATTCTCTATTTTTTTATTTTGGATAAACTACCCTTCATCAAATGATACCAGGGCAAGGAACAATAAATATATAATAAAAACAATACAATATAATCATAACACAATGAAATTCAGTAATAAGCCATTAAACAGACTGGCCAGCTTAAAATGCCCGGACAAATAAAAATGTTTTGACCTGGCTGCCGGTGTTACAGCATAGTTGGCACCAGCCGAACCTCCATGGGGAGGGTTGTTCCACAAATGGGGTAGCACAACAGAGAAGTCTCTTTCCCTAGTGGTCATACAAGTAAAAGGTATCTTGAGAAGAGCTTCCACTGTGGATCAGTTTGAAGGGCTGCAATTAGCACCTGGGCATCAGACTGAGAAGGCAGGAACACTGGTCTCCTGGTCCCAATGCTCCACAGTATGGTGAGATGCATTATATTTCTATTGAAATTGTAGTCATTACTTCTAAACATACATCTAAGCAGCATAGGCACGTTTTAAAAATTATTATTAATATTGTTTTTGCATTTATATCCCACCTTTTTTCCTCCAAGGAACCCAAGGCGGCATACATAATCCTCCTCCTCCATTTCATCCTCACAACAACAACCCTGTGAGGTGGGTTGGGCTGAGAGTCTGTGGCTGGCCCAAAGTCACCTAGTGGGTTTCCATGGCTGGGTGGGGACTACAACCCCGATCTCCCGACTCCCAGTCCAACCCTTTAGCCACTACACTACACTGGTGTCGTGTGGTGTAGTCTGTGTCCTCTTGTCCTCTTTTTTGGTGATCACCTTTATCCTTTGCCCTCAGTTTTAAATTCATTTTTGGATGCCAGTTTTATGCACCTTTCTGTTTGAAAGTGATTTGCGTGTTTGTTTTTTATAATGGTGTTGTATAGGTTCTTTTATGTCATTTTCTTGTAATATATTTTTTTAATTCATGTAAGCCACCCAGAGAACTTTGATTACAGGGCAGCCATCAAATTGAATGAATGAATGAATGAATGTATGAATGAATGAATGAAATGTGAGTGTCAGGGGTGGGTCATGGAGTTATGTGACCTTAACGGCGTGGCCAGTGGTGTGCCCCTTTTCTATATGTGATGTTCCTTGGTTCAATTCGTGCATAAAAGGGGTTTATGTGTTGCATGAAATATTACTTCCTTTTTCCGCTTGAGGTGCAGACATCAACAAGGGAAGCTTTTTTTCCCCACAGCACAGCTAAACCTCGCTTGCTAGTGCCTGCACATCCATCTGCTATAAAAGGCAAAGCTACCACTGCTGGTTGTAAAACTGACACCCCTATTTTATGGAGGAGGCTTGAGGGAAGCAGAGGAGGGTCAGCTCTAAAAACGGAAATGGATGTGTGTAGACACACAGCACCATCCAGATTGTTTGGACTTCAACTCCCCTCAGTACCAACCAGCATGGCCATTGATCAGGAATGCTGGGAATTGTAGTCCAGGACATCTGGAAGGTGGGGTAAACCATGCAGCAGTAAATTAATTTCTGAAATTTGATGGGGCAGGTTCAAATTGTGCAATTGTCATGCCCTGAAACTCTCTTCTCCTTAATCCCAATTGTATATAGGCTGGCTGTGATTACCTAGTGTGATAGAGTCACTCTGCACATACTCAGAGGCAACCTCCCCTTTCTTATTATTTTACATATTCCATCTAAAAAAATGTAGCTTGTTTGGCTACATCCTTCTGAGCCCTGGTATACAAAGTAAACCCAGAGGCCACATAAAGGTTGTCGGTTACATGCTTTCCTTATCTGTATCAAGAAACCAAAACAAAAAGAAATCCAGACTTTGCTCAACTCCCATCCCAAACAAATGCGAAAGCAACAACACCAGTTCTACACTCCAGATCCTATTGGTCCCATTAATAAAAGGGAGTCAAACATTCTTATTTCTCTAGCGTAAAACTTGAACACATGGCATTCTTTATTGATTACCTGGTATAAGTGTGGGAGGTGATGGCTGGCAGTGATAGGAGGAATTTTTGGTTTGAGGAATGTGTCCTCAAACCAATGAATCCTGCTTACCTTGCAGGGATGTCCGCTCCCGACCGTCGCCGGCTGCTACTGCGAGCGGGCTTCGCGGCCTGCTCCAGAGTGGCGCGCCAGGTGATGTGCCACTCTGGAGCAGGCCGCGAAGCCCGCTCGCAGTAGCAGCCGGTGCCGGACGGGAGCGGACGTCCCTGCAAGGTAAGCGCGCCGCGCCCCCCCTCCCCCCTGCTCCCTGCTTACCTTGCAGGGACGTCCGCTCCCGACTGGCGCCGGCTAGAACAAGCCCTGGATGGCGCAGGGGAGGAGGCCGGAATGACGCGTACCCGGAAGTGCGGGCGCGCGTCGTTCCGGCCGCCTCCCCGGCCGATCTAGGCCTTGTTCTTGGCCAGCGCAGTAGCGCTGGCTAAGAACAAGACATAGATGGCACAGGTGAGGCCCAATTTTCTGGACTTTGGGGGATATTCTGCAATTTCCCCCTGGATTCAAATTTGGCCCCCTTATTCTGGACTTGTCCGGGGGATCCGGACATCTGGTCACCCTAGAATAGGGCCAAGGGTAGGCTGACCACATGAAAAGAAGGACAGGGCTCCTGTAACTTTAACAGTTGTAGAGAAAAGGGAATTTCAGCCGGTGCCATTTGTATGCAATTAGTTCCTAGTGAAATTCCCTCTTCATCACAACAGTTAAAGGTGCAGGCACTATACTAAAGTGACCATATACAAAAGAAGGCAGGGCCCCTGCAGGTTTAACTGTGGTGATGAAGAGGGAATTTCACCAGGAACTAATTGTATACAAATGGTACCGGCTGAAATTCCCTTTTCTCTACAACTGTTAAAGTTACAGGAGCTCTGTCCTCCTTTTCATATGGTCAGCCTAGGCTTATATAGACCCTGTTCAGATGACACGCTAAGCCACAGTGGTTAAGCACTTTGAGCTAAACATTATGGCTTAGCGTGTCTTGTAAACTATGGCTTAGCATGTCATGTGAACCATTCCTAACCATAGCGGCTACATAACCACGGTTTAAAAACGCTCACTAACCATTTGATGCAAAAAGGTTAGCAGCCTAATCCTGGCTTACTGTGTTGTCTGAACATGCCCATGCAGCGTTTTCAAAAATAGCATGATTTGTGCACAGACTTTGGAATTAGTCGTACCTCAGTTTTCCCAGTCACCTCAGTAGTTGAGGGGGGCAGCGTAACTCATCCAGTCTGGTCTCTTTGCCAGGAATTGTTCTCCGAACAGGACAGTGGAATTCTTATCTAATGTGATCTTTTGCAAGCAAACTCAGCTCCAGATTTTGCGGGGAGGGGCTAGGCCAAAGTGCCTTCAGCCATGCCCCCGCTACTTTTCATTGCTATCCATTCATTGCCCTCCTATGCCCTATCTACATCCAAGCGCAGAAGGAGAAAGGAAGGTGAGCGGAAGCTGTGGTTCCCCCTTAATACTGCCGTTTCTCGTACACTTGAGCACTGCATCCAGTTCTGGGCATCACACTTCAAGAAGGATGCAGACAATCTGGAGCGTGTTCAGCGGAGGGCAATGCGGATGATCAGGAGTCTGGAAACAAAGCCCTGTGAGGAGAGACTGAAAGAACTGGGCATGTTTAGCCTGGAGAAAAGAAGACGGAGGGAAGACATGATAGCACTCTTCAAATACTTGAAAAGTTGTCACACAGAGGAGGACCAGTATCTCTTCTCGATCATCCCAGAGTGCAGGACACGGAATAATGGGCTCAAGTTACAGGAAGCCAGATTCCGGATGGACATCAGGAAAAACTTCCTCACTGTTAGAGCAATACGACAACAGAACCCATGATCTAGGTAGGTGGTGGACTATCCAACCTAGAGGCCTTCAAGATGCAGCTGGACAGCCATCTGTCAGGGATGCTTTCAGGTGGATTCCTGCATTGAGCAGGGGGTTGGACTTGATGGCCTTAGAGGCCCCTTCCAACGCTACGATTCGATGATTATAGAGCAAGTGGAGAGGCAGCAACAGCAAGAAGGCAGTGATGGTGGTTGTAGTAGTGGTACTGGGGGCTCAGGGAAATCGGCTCCCTATTGTAGGGTGACCCTATGGAAAGGAGGACAGGGCTCCTGTATCTTTAAAGGTTGTATAGAAAAGGGAATTTCAGCAGGTGTCATTTGTATGCATGCAGCACCTGCTCGGATCCCCTCTTCAACACAACAGTTAAAGCTGCAGGAGCCCTGCTCCTTTTTGTATCTGGTCAAGAGGGCAGGGCTCCTGTAGCTTTACCTGTTGTGATGAATGGGGAATTTCACCAGGTGCTGCATGCCTACAGATGACACCTGCTGAAATCTCCTTTTCTATACAACTGTTGAAGATGCAGGAGCCCGGTCTTCCTTTCCATAGGGTCAACCCACCCTATTGGGCCCTGGCAAATACCCTACAGTGCCATTCGCAGGTCTTTAAAGATGGCTCCCATCGGGTTAAAACAAGCAACATGGTCCAGGGCTCCCATTACCTCTCCTTAAGAAAGCCTTGTTCTTTGTTTTCCCACCTGCCGAAAGAAGCCCAGTGATTTTTATCTCCTCTGGTCCAGGGCCCCGTCCTTGCCTGTAATTGCAACTCGGCTGTGGTGCAACATCGCGTAAACAATCTTCCTTTTGTCCTCTTTTGAAAACCAGGGTCTTTCTTCTCTCCCCCCGCCTAAACCAGAGGCCCCTTTCTTGGACGTTATCCGAGAGCAGATCGTGACGTTGCACTTTCCCGGGAAGACAGGGCCTCGTTTGTGGAAGACCTTGTGCATTTGCGACGGCTAGGTTATCAGGCTGCTGACTGTCTTTCGAAAAGGTCTTTTTTTTCCCCAGGATGCTGGATGGAGGAACCTGAGTCTAGCGGCTGAAAAATGAGAAGGATGTTAGAGATCTAGCTGAAACATAGCCAGAGAGGCAAAATGAAGTTAATTAGGTAAAGCTTTTCTTGGCATTTAAGGATTGGGGGAACGCTTCACCTGATGAATACCTGCCTATCACACAGCCTCAGCGCACACACAAGCCCTAGTGACAGGGGCCGAAGCAGCTTCAAACATGGCATTCTAGCATTCCTTTGGTAATTTTGGGGGTGTCTTTTAAATGGCTTATAGTCTTGATTATGTACCCTCACAACAAGCTAGTGAGGTTTTATTTTTTTATTTTTTATTTGTTTATTTGATTTGTATCCCACCTTTCTAACCAAACATGGCATTTAAGGCAGCTAACAAGATCAAAACAAAAATGTAATTAAAACAGTAAAAAAACAACTAAATCGAAAGTACCATTGAAACACAACAATGAAAGGAATAAATAGCACCCAGCTAATTAAAAAATAAACCTCTACAGCAACAGGCTAGTGTTCATATAGCATCGTTGTTTAGATGGGAGGCTTGAGACCAAGTGAAACACTTGCCTAAAGCCACAGAGTTAGAAGGTCCAAGACAGAAGAGAATTTGAACCCAACTCTGCCAGCTCTCAAGTCTAATTATCAATATATCCTTTGGGGGAATTGATGTTTTGGAGCAAGACTCCAACCCGCCTGCCTTCCCTTCTCTCTCCCAATTCCTGGGTTCAGGGGCCTTTATTGTTTGTGTTCTCCTGTAAAGCAGTACTGTGTGTGTTGATCGCACTACATATTAAATCATTGCAGAGGCGCAACTGTGGCAGTCTGTCTCGTCTTAAAGGCTAACAGATTTAAGGAGGCTGACGTTTTTGTGGACTAGAAGGGGCGGGACAGCAAAACAGTGGAGCCCAAAAGGCCGTACATAATAGTGCAAGATCCACAACTTGTGACATTTCTACAAAGTGCCCCAAACATATACAAGATAAAAGTACAGCAGCCACCTTTCCACAACAGCAGGAACTGGCGATAAATCAGCGACACCAGGTTAGGATGGATTACTGTTTTCAGATAGAAAGCCCTTGATTTCGACCCTTTGGAAGGGAGCCACCTCCAATGTGAAATTGCTGGATTACAATTTATCAGGAAGTTTGATTTGATTAGTTCAGGGCTTAATGGAGACCAAGGTCATCTCTCTCTCTCTCTCTCTCACCGGAGGCGTTACATGAACATTGGAAAGCTTGGATGATTGTCTCAACCACTGCAGCAGTAGAGGAAACCTCAGTCTTGACTCGAAGCCTCCTCCAGTGTGAAATTGCCGAACTGGGATGTATTAGCGAATTGGAATTCTATCTGTTTGGGACTAAATCACAACTAAGGCTCTCACTCCCACTACAGGTGTTAAATTAGCAGTGGGAAGCTAGGGATATTGCACTGTATTGCCAATTACTGTTGGTATGTAAGACCACTGTGCTTATCTTGAATGGGTTTGAGATTTCTACAGTAATCACAGATTGTATCTCTTGCATTATATAGCTATTATACCACAATAAACATGTCTCTTTTAATTAATTGTTGCTAAAGGGAACATGTCTTGCTTTGTTGTTCTAGAAAATAACATATAGAAGCTGAAGTTTCCAGTTCCAATTTCAGCCTCTTAAAAAGGTTGATCGTACCCCAAGAAATTTACGGAAACAGCAAGAGGGGATTTATGTGTCCCAAAACAAGAGAGAAAATATCCCAGGGTGCTTGAAAAAATGTATTATGCTCAATGCATTTATGAAAGGACCCTCAGGGGACATGTATATTTCTTCAAACATGTTGCAAAAAAATCTTTCAAATGTTTCTATCTTCAAAAAGCTCCACGGAATTTATGAACGCAAAGATTCCCCCCCCCCTTCTGTTCCAGGTATCACCCGCACCCTGCTTTGGGGCCTATTTTTGCCATCGGACTTGGTTCTGGATCACGTGAAGGAATAATAAAGGAGAGAGTATATCAGAGCATGAGCAGAGTGCCTCTACCTCCTCTCTAGCGAAAGGTTGGGGAGCCATTTGGGTAGGCTGACCAGATAAAATCCAGGTCAGGGCTCATGTAACTTTAACACTTGTAGAGAAAAGGGAATTACAGCCAGTGTCATTTGTATGCAATTAGTTCCTGGTGAAATTCCCTCTTCATCACAACAGTTAAAGTTGCAGGCACTATACTAGAGTGACCATATACAAAAGAAGGCAGGGCCCCTGCAACTTTAACAGTTGTAATAAAAAGGGAATTTCACCAGGAACTAATTGCATACAAATGACACTGGCTGAAATTCCCTTTTCTTTACAAGTGTTAAAGTTACATGAGCCCTGACCTGGATTTTATCTGGTCAGCCTAGGTTAACAAGTGGAAACAGAATAAATCCAATGGCTGGACTTTCACGCCTGTTGGGCGGCAGGTATTTTTTTGGGTGGGGGGTGGGTGGGGAGGCCCAAAGTTCCTCTCCCTCACGGAAGACCAGAATTACTCCGTCTAAGCTGCGGGGCTGTGAAATGCACAGGAAGGTATTGTTTGATTCGGCTCTGGGCCAGGCGGGCGAGAGACTTTATAAAAGGCGCTGGGGGAGCCCTTGTCCTCATTCTGACTTTGAGTGAGTTCAGTTCCACCTTCTCTCCATCAAGAGAAAATGGCGACAGAAGAGAAGAACCCTGATTCGTGGCCAGCTGGGCTGCACCTCAAAAGCCCACCCTATGTAAGTAGGAGATTTAAAGAGCCATATGGTATAAAGCGAGGAGGCTGCCACTTTTTCTGTTAGGACTCCCGTGGTTGTGTGACAGGCAGAAATCCTCTGTGGGTAGTTGTCCCCAATCATTGAACCGGGGGAAGCTACACCCACTGGATATCTGCCTGCTGTTGAAAGCGCCAAACTCTTGCTGGGGGGAAACAAACTCCAAAGCAATGGCAACACATATAGGTGCCCACCTGCCAACATTCATTTCCAGGGGCTCGGTCCTCAAACAAACAAAGAGTGCTTTTAAGCATGCACAGAGTGGTTTTCTTTTGCTGCAGAGCAGGGTTGTGCTCAGGAGGAGGGGAAACCAGAAATCTCAAGTTATTACTGATCTTCCTCCTTTTGGAAAAAAAGGTTTGCTTTGTATTTTGAACTGTGGGGTTCTGGAGGGAGAAGTGCCCATAATTTTAGGATCTTGTTGCCATTTTGCATTCTGTGATATTCAAAACCCCATACGGGTGTTAATAAAGCAGTTCTCCCAGTTTTGGGGAGGAGAGGTTACCCAGAAATCTGGAGAAACCCAACATTTCCCCAGTTGAAACAGATCGGGATCTGAAGTGCGGCAAAAGCCCAGTAAAAGAATATTCTTCCAGAACGTTTGGAGGTGGATGCTTCTCCTCCTCCCGTTTACCAGGAGTCGAGAAATTCATCATTCTTGTGTGAATAAAGCCAGTATCTATTTATAGAAATGGCATAGAACTAGTGCTCTGAAATCAAAGAAGAGTCAAGAGTTTTATTTGCATCATCATTTGATGAAGCAATACATTTCTGCTTTTTGAGTAGGTCTTTGTAGCTTAATAGATACAGGTAAGACTCAAACCCAGCTCTTCCCAAATCACCCTCTGTACTCCAGACCAGCCCTGACGTACATGGTAGACGGGTCATGGATATCTTTTTGCAGGTGTGTTTGTAACATTCCACCCCCACCCTCCGGAACAACAGAATTGAAATCAATAACTATGCAAAAAAAGACCAGAGTATCGGCATATATTCGCTTAAAGCTCTCACTTAGCAACGTTGCAGAAATCCTCAACAGAATCAAATGGGTTTGGCTTATGAATCCAACCCAGCAGACCAGATTTTCCTGGGTCGCATGGATTCCGCAGCCTCGCGGACCAATTTTTATCTTTCCGGAATTTTACACAAATTTCGTCACAGAAACATAAGCAAAAAACCAAAAAAACCAAAAACATCACCCTGGGACAAAAAAACGCGGACGGATCGGATGTTCCCAACTCCAAGCGTCCCTAATTAAGCATCCAGAGAGGTATTCTAAGCTTTAGAATGGGGGGGGGGGGAGAGGAGGTAACATAAACGAGAGATCAACATCCAAGCATCCTTTGAGATGCCAACTTTTCTTGCTCTCTTCTTCCTCTGCCATTTCCCCGCTTCAGACCCTCCATTCGAGTCTTGAGCTGGCAGAGCCTCCTGGGGCGTCAAACCGCAAACTGGTGATCATGATGGTGGGGGCCGTCTCAGCACTTGCCATCAGCATTGTGGGCGTCCTCTTGGCAACCTACCTGGGGCGAACAGCCTGCATGCAGGTATGGGAAGGAGCAGGTGAGCAAGGGGGTGGAGTTTTGGGAAGGGGGATTGCTGCTTCTGACGGTAAGACCTCTACAACAGTGGGACAATCTGCCTATGGAGGTTGTGGGCTCTCCATCTCTGTAGGATTTTAAGAAGAGGCTGGGCAGCCACATCTCCTGGGTGGATTAACTGGTTTTCCAGCACCTTGCAGAGGGTTGATGATCCTTGGGGTCCCTTCCAACTCCACCATTCTATGATTCTTACTGGGTTTGAACAATAAAAGATTCCCAGCCAGCGTAATTGTGCCGAGCTGGACACTGATGGAGGTGGACCAAAGCGAATGGATTTTCTGGCAGTCCTGAAACTCTGGACTAGGAAACAAAGAACATTGTACAGGGGGAATGGGATTTCATTGCTGTCTGGAAGATTCATCACGTTAGAGTCAAAATGAACAAGGAAAAGATTTCAGAGCAGGCATGGGCTACTAGCGGCCCGCCTGATTTGGCTCACAACTCCCATCATCCTCACCATTGGCTCTGCTGGCCTGGGCTGAGGGAGTTGTAGTCCAACCATCAGTTGCCCTAACTGCTTTGGTTCATTTTAGCATTTCTATACCGCCCAATGATGTTTTAGCATTTTGTGGCACCTTGAGGACTAGCAGATTGGTTTTAAAAAAAGAAAAGGAAAGATATAACACAAAATATTAAAGTCCCCTAACAACTGGGACTTAATAGGCTGTTACAAAAGACTTGGTGAATGCAGTTTTGGAGAAAAAGGAAAAAGAAAGAAAAATAATCAATAAGCTTTTGTGGACAAGAGTGCTTTTTTGATTCACCAGCCATACACCATCGTGAGCTTGCTTGCCTGTGTTGCATAAATTATGCTATTCCCAAGTGTCCAAAGTCCAGATATGAAACACTTGACGAAAGACCTCCTGAAGCTTTGGAAACTAATTTATTATTCTGCGCAGAATAGGTGACCACTGGGCACTCTCGCTGCCTTCCAGAGTCACACCCGCCAAGGCCCAAACAAGTACTTTTATACATCAGATGTCACATGACATTAGCCCTCATCCCTTTGGTTTACAGCCCCAAAAAATATCATTTCCGGCTACAGCTACTCTCGAGTAGACCCGAGTAGTGGCCAGACGTGGCATTGCATTGCCATGTGCTATTTTACTTGTACCCAGAGATGCTTTGCAACATCCCTCCACTTCTAGCATTCCCTTATATGGTCATTTTGTCTCTCCAGGTGTGCCAAGGTCACATCTGGATGAGTCACACTCCTGGTTACAATGGAGTCTGACCTGGAGAAGAAGGAGCATTGGCAATATTGACAAGCTCCTAGTTCTTGTGCCACCAAATCACTTGCAAGCAGCTTGACTTTTGCAGAAATGGATACAATGGACAGGCAGTGGGGAATGGGCCTTTGGGGTGCCGTGTGTGGACAGTTTGGGTGTGCATGTCAGCAAACACATGTAGGATGCGTGTAAGATGCGTGTCAGGGGAAATGGACATGTTTTGTGGTGAAAATCATAGATCTGTTCAGATTTTTACAACACCTGTGAGGCACTACAATACACACTCTGATTGGGTTTTGCTACAGCAGGTTAATTTGGCTAGCCCCCTGGAAATTATACCCACACTGTAGGTAATTTCAGAAAATTGGGAGAGGGAGAAAGAGTCTCTCTAATTTTGGCTCCATTTTCTAAACCTCTCTCATCATACCCTCGTCTTTCCCTCTCTTTAAAGTAAAAAGCCCCAAATCCTCATCACAGAGAAGTTGTTCCGTCTGCCTGGTCATTTTGGATGCCCTTTTCTGTACCCTTGTTAAAGCTGTTCAACGCCCTCCCGAAATCACCAGCACTCATTCTATTTCAGGGAGCGCGTCTCCCGATGACTAACAAACCAGCTTAAGAACATAAGAGCCCTGCTGGATCAGACCAAGGGTCCATCTAATCCATTCACACAGTGGCCAACCAGATGTCCACCAGGAATCTACCAGTGGGACAGGAGTGCAACAGCACCCTCCCATCCATGTTCCCCAGCAACTGGTGTACATCGGCACACTGCCTGCCACTGGAGGCAGCACATAGTCATCAGGACTAGTAGCCACGGATAGCCTTCTCCTCCAGGAATTTATCCAACCCCCTTTTAAAGCCATCCAAATTGGTGGTCATCACCACATCTTGTGGTAGTGAGTTCCATAGTTTAACTATGCACGGTGTGAAGAAGCCTTCCTTCTGAATCTCCCACCAATCAGCTTCATGGGATGATCCCTTTGAGTTCTAGTACAATGAGAGAGGGAGAAAAATGTCTTCCAATCCACACCTTGCCTAATTTTGTACACCTCTATCAGGTCTCTCCTCAGCCTCCTTTTTCTCCAAGCTGAACAGTCCCAGCTGTTGTAACCTTCCCTCAGAGGGGAGATGCTCCAGTCCCCTGATTATTTTAGTTGCCTTTTTCTGCACTTTTTCCAGCTTCCTGTTCCTCTTTTGAAATTTGAAAAGCATAATTAATTAAAGGAGTAAACTCAGTTTGAAGAGGAAGTTATTATCTAGGGGCAGGCAGGTTTTGAGACATAGGTGTGTTAGAGCACACACATTGTACTAGACTGGGTTTCCAGGACAAACCTAGCCAACATCTCTCCTACTTCTATATTCAGCCATCCTGGGATTTCTGCACCTTTCACAATAACCTTATTTTAAACTGCCCCCGTTTTCTCTCCCCACGTTCAAGAGAGACACCTTCAGCTACCTGCCTCCCCAAGTCAATGTTCAGAATGAAGCATCGCTCTTGCTGGCTCTCAGTGAACTGGGGGAACAGGGCGTGGCACCAGGAATCACCTGCGATTTGAGAAACGTGAGTTGTGGCATCCACAGCAGGGCCAGGTTAAGGTGGTGGGGGTCATTGAAGTGTTGATTTTTGGTGGTGTTTCCTTAAAGTTACCCAAAGTGCATCAGATGTATCAGAGTTATTGAATTGGACTAAGGTAGGCATTATATATTCAAAGACTATATCTTGCTTTATCTTTAGAAAGAAACCAAAATGGCTTAAAAGAAGACAACAATACATGTACAAAATCAATCCAAGAGTATGAAAACAGCAGCTAGCTAAATAACCAAGAGCAATAAAACCATGGCTTGAGATAGGAAAGAGATCGATGTGGCAGGTCAAATGTCCTGCTGGGATACAAAAAAGTCTTTGCCATCCATCCAAGCAGAAGCCAAAAAGATAACTTAATGGTTATTAGGTGACAGGGCACCTTTGGAAGAGAGCTGTTTTTACAAACACCCAATTCACTTTAGTGGAGTTTAAAACTTCCGTTATAGTTCAAATGAAGTAATGGCGAAGTGCATGAAATCAAAATTCATCAACTTGTGATGACGTTCAAAATGCGGTAACCCAGGCGCAGGCACATTTGGCAATTTGAGAAATGGTCCTGGCCACTACCACAAAATGTCTGCCACGGCAGATCTGGCTAAGGATAAGTAACCTGCCCAAAAGACTTAGTCCAAGAGAACTCCTTTAAACCCAGTCCTCAGTATCAACTGAAACCTGTTTCACAGCAGCCCCAGTTGATAGTAAGGGATCCGGGGGCACCATGTTGACTACCCCTGCATTAGAGGTTGTTGAACAGCAATGAAGTGCATTTACTTCTTCACCCAAGTGGAATGATAAGAGTAGTTTAGTTTGTGTTTGCTATGACAAAAATACAACAGGAAAGGAGCCGCTAAAAGTGTAAGGGGTCTAAGAAAGGGCAGATGGGATATCTAGATAAAACCAGTCCTTGAATATTGGGATGGGGGAAGAGAGGACGGAGGCCCAGAGATTTGGCTACTGGACCACAGAGTGACTACTTCTTGTCTTTGCTTCCCCCCACCCAGCACCTGATGGTATATCATGGCCAACCAGAAGGCTGCGTGGCCCGCAAAATGGAGGCGTCCGAACCGCTCCCCTCTTGCCAGGAACTAGAGAGCTACTTCCAAGCTGTCTTGGTAAGAATCGGATGGCATGGGTGGGTGGAGCGGGTGGGTTCCTGCCCTGCAGCAAAGCCGCGGGACCCTTTGCTGCAAAAGCAGGGAGTCCTGTGCCAAAGGGAACAACCAACAAGTGAACAACGGCTCTGCTTAACCTGCATTCCAATGCCTGCACAGAAAAACGCCACGCTGGGGGTGACCTCGGAGGTGCAGATTGTCGGGACGGGATCCCTGGGCAGCCTTGCCATCTTGCTGTGCAGCAACAAACCCACCTACCTGGTCAACAGTTTTGCACGTGAGTCAGGGCAGAGGATACCTGGGCAGGTGGGGTGAAGGGGGGGGCTCAAGCCAGTTTAAGAGATGCCCGGCTCCACCAACCCAACCCCAACAGATGTACAGTTCGCAAAATGCTGGAATTATTTTGTGGAGGAGGGGGGTGGAGGGATGTCACAGAAGGCCACCTACTCACAGAATCGGAAGGGGCCTGTAAGGCCATCGAGTCCAACACCCTGCTCAGTGCAGGAATCTACATTAAAGCATCCCTGGCAGATGGCTGTTCAGCTGCCTCTTGAAGGCCTCTAGTGTGGGAGAGCCCACCACCTCCCTAGGTCATGGGTTCCATTGTCGTACTACTCTCACAGTCAGCAAGTTTTTGCTGATGTCCAGCCAGAATCTGGCTTCCTGTAACTTGAGCACATTATTCTGTGTCCTGCATTCTGGGTTCCGTGTCCAGCTGCTAGACAAAATTTAATGCGGCAGCAGCAGGGGCTGGTGACTCCAATGTCAGTGGGACAGTGAATACCCTCCAGGTTGTGGTCAGAACATGCCACAACTCTTAAAGGAGCTAGCCAGGGTGTGGAGCACTGGCTGTTGGCTTAGAAAGGGGATCAGATAGACTGGGGAAGTTGATGGCCTGTCGCCACAATGGCTATATGGAGCGTCTCAAGTCAGTGGTAGTCTAGCACATTCCCAATAACTGGGGGACAAAAACACAAGATGGCTGCTGCCTCCTTGTGGGCTTCCCTGGGGCATCTTGTTGGCCGCTGTGGGGACACTGGGTGCTCAAATCGACAGAGCTTTGATCGGAGCTTTGACCTGGAGCCCATTCACGTATCACTATGCAGAAACCACAGCATTCCTCAAGCACAAGAACAGGTGTGCGGCAAATTTCACCATGGGTGGTGATGACGGTGGTGGCAAGAATCCGATCACAATCCTGAAAAGAGCTGGGCTAAGTGCACACACTCTCTCTTTAGTGGGGCAGGCTGAAATGGGAATTCATCCCGGTTCAAAGTTCCCTTTTAGCAAAAGGCTCTGCTCATAAGAACTCAAGAGCCCTGATGCTGGATCGGACCAAGGGCCCTTCTAGTCCAGCATTCTGTTCACACAGTGGCCAAGCAGCTATCGACCAGGTACCAACAAGCAGGGCATGGGTGCAACAGCACTCTCCCGCCCATGTTCCCCAGTTCCCTGGATACAGGCTAAACGCTCATGAGGCATTCAAGGTGGGACAGAATTGAAAAACGGACTTCCAAATCTGGACTTTGGCCTTCTTCAAAGTCCAGATGGCTTGGGCTGCAGTGGATTGGGGATGATGGGAGTTGTGACTGATGAGATGGGGGGGTTGTTGCACACGTGTAAAAACCGAATACAATCCCACCCACCAGTCAACGCATGGAACACTCCACCATTAGAACCAGCACGTTGATTTAAAAACAAAGCAATCCTTGAAAGCACTAGCAGCAGCATTAGGGCTTTTAAATCAAGACAGGAGACAGCCTGGTGGATCTCGACTAAAACGGACCTTTCCGCTTCTTATCAAACAGCAGTTCCGTATTTTGCTCCTGCCCTCTCTGCAGTGCAAGCTCCACAGGGGAATGAAAGGAGGCGGCAGCGCACAAGGAAAAACTAGCTCGAGTTTCTGCTGGAATTAAAAACACCCCGCTGTTTGCAAATATGGGTGCAAAGGGACTCTTTAACGCTGTGGTATAGGCACCCCCAAAGTCTCCCTTATTGGATGTAACATGGTGCCCTCTGATGGGGGAGAGGGGAATTGCGTCACGCCCCTCCAACATGGCATGCGTTTTGCACAAAAGCCACCTGCCCTCACATATTTAGCTGCCAGAATTAACTCCATTTTTAATTTACTTTTTTTCTTCATTTCTTTGCAGCTTCTCCAAGGCACCCCATGGGCAGATTCGCTTAGAACGAGTCAGGAAGTTATACGGACCACCATTAACACCCCCCCCCCTCCCCAAATTCTGGCATGTGATAAAAGCTTCAGCTCTTGTATTTGATGGTGTGTTTTCCTGGCACAGATGTTAAGTCCGCCGGCATGGACTATTAATTGGCCATAGGAAGCAGGGCATCAGCTCAAGTTTCTGTTTTTCTGCTCCTTGACCCTTGTAATAACCAAACCAGTAGCAATAAAAACAAATATAATGAAGGCATGTGATCTGTTTGTCGTAAAATTGGGGTTGGAGGAGCCACAAATCTGTACAAACACAGAATGTGGCTCAGCTTAAAAAACCTGATATTTCAAAAGAATTTTTTTTTTTAGTAAACACACGTTTCTAGCCCTGAAGCGGGAAAGGGGGTGGGGGAGGAGAAATCTGTAGACAATTCCAGAAGAAGCGACATTAAGCCAGATGGCCAAATATTTCCCTTGGTAGAGACTACGGTTCAGCGCTAAGTATCTCCCCGAGAAAAAGGAATTATCCCAATTTGCATTAATTACATATAGACTTCCAGGATGGAGAATTTAATTATTTTCTCTCTTTTGCCCAAATGCCACAAAGAAGTAATTCGTTCTGCAAAAGCAAACTAGATTCACTATCTCCTGGAAAGGATCCGTCAAATCTTTCCCAATTTGATCTGGATGACAGCTATTCCCCACTGGGAAGGAAAAACTACCGTCAATGTGACAAAATACAAAGGCAGGTCAAACTATCGCTCTTAGCAAACCCACTTAGGTTTATGGGGGTGGGGGAACGGACCTTTTTCCTGTCGAGACAATCCCCAGGGACCCCATTCCAGTAGTGGGCAAGGCCAGAGCCAACATTAGGCGGAGTTACAGATGTGACTGGTTTTTTTGTTCCACACTGGAAAAAAAGGTATTCCAAAGGAATACATGAACTTCAGAGTTCCTAGAACCCTAGATTGACATAGATCAGTTCAATTGATCGCCAAAACTAATTTCAATTAGGAATGGACAAATCTCTCATTTTCGCTTTCTCCTACTTTCAAATATATTTTTTTTAAAACATGCCTTTAAATTCTTTCCTTTCCTTTTTCGAAGACATTTGCAAATTCAGGTTAAGTTCCTATCGAACAACCAAACGAAACCAGATTCTCCCCCGTCTGCACTGGCCAGATCCAACACATATAGTTATTCCCGGCATGGAAAGTATCATATAGTTTCCTGCCTGCCTGTTATGGAAAAAAAATAAGTGGTGCTGTTGGATGCAGAGAGATTGAAAGGCAGGCTTTTAAAAGCGAAGTACTCCAAGCTTTCGGCTTGGATGGACAAATCCGTTGGTGTCATTGGGGCTGTCTTTACAGCGCCAGGTTGGTGCCACTCCGCCCCCAAACCCCGCGGTCTTGCTGCTACGCAGCAGCGGCACCTTGTCCTAACAAAAGGAGGCAGCACAGGTTTCTTGGTGGCTGTTAGGCTCACCGTGGTGGCTTCCGGTGACCAGTATGAGATCACCTTCCACCCGGGGATGCCCTGGGGCAGCTCCGAGCAAGGACAGATTGGCAGAAGAGCCAGGTTGATCTTGCTACAGCTGGAAACGTCTGGGTAAGTCCTGGGCTTTTCAGCAGTGCATCTTCACCCCGGGGCAAAGACGACGTGAGGACAGCCCCGTGTTCCCCTACATTTTTTTTTTTAAAAAATCTCCTCTCTATGCAGAAATTTGGTTATGTTCTCCTGCAACGACGAAAAGAAGTGCAATTCTCAACCACCACAACTATCCAACCTTGGGTCTGACATGCAAAAAGAACAGCGTTTGAAGCATTCACTTGGGGGGGGGGAACAACGACGACAGGGGAATGCATGGAGAAAGTTTTTTTTTTAATTATTATTATTATTATCTGTTAAACCACAACTCCCCCAAAAGATCCTAGCCATCCACCCATGCCAACAACTGTCCCCCCCCCCACTGCCCACCCGCCACCAATCCACCAGCTAACCCGGAGAATAAAGATTATGGGAACCAATGGTTATGAAGCTGTGTGAACCCGGTCATGCAGCAGAGAAAGGCCCCTGACTGCACCGGGGGGGGGGGGGGGATGTGAACGAGGGGCCGAAGCCCACGCCCCCTATCATTTCTTCTCCTCCTCTTTCTTGTCTTTGTTCTCCTTGGAAGCCTGTGAGGCCAGCGAGCCCATGGCATTGCGAATGGCCTCGTTGTTGGGGTCGACGCCCGGCAGGTTTTCCAGCACGCTCTGGAGGAACTCGGGGTCTTGCATCACGTCGTAGTCGTCTTCCTCCTGGGAGAGGGGAGGCACACGGAGGAAAAAGCGTGAAAACCACCACCACAACAACGGAACAAAACAAAATAAAACAACAATTATTTCTTACTCGCCTCTCCCTCTGGATCGAGGCGGGGAACATTAAATACAAATAGTATAAAACACATGAAACTGTTTAAAAACATAACAACAAAACCTTTAAAATTCGACTGGGTAGGCCTACGGGATCAGTCTTCATGGCAGGCCATTCCATAATCTGGGAGCGGCAGAAGAGAAGGTCTTCTGGGTAACGGTTGTCAGCCTAGTTTTGGCTGACTGTAGTAAGTTCTTCCCAGAGGACCTGAGCGTGTGGGGCTGATTGTATGGGGGAAGGCGATCCCACAGGTAACCTGGACCCAAACCATGTAGGGCTTTAAAGGTCATAACCAACACTTTGTACTTCACCTGGAAGTATAAACAAGACCAAAGCATGGACAATAGTGGGAGAAAACTAGCATTGATACCTAAGGCTGTATGTTTTGGGGAGCGGTTGCCTTGACATAGCGTGGCCCCCCTCAGTCAGCCAGGCTGGGACAACCGTTATTTGGCTCCTCCTGTCCTAGCACGGCTTTATCCTACAGCCTGGCTGCACCTGAGGGAGAAGTGAGGCAGCAAGGCCTCCTCCATCAGCTCAGCCGGGACCGGCCACCGCACCGTTCCTCCCGGCACAGAACGGCCTTGTCAGCCACGAACCTGCCCAGGTCGTTGTAACGATTGTATGGAAAGAATTGGTACCCACATTTGCTCTTTTCCCTCCGTCCTTGTCTCTTTATCCTTTTGTATCACCGCCTAGGCCTGATCCCAGTATTACGCAGCTTCCTATGTGTAGTTCCCCTCATACAGTTACACTTTGCGAAGGCAGCCCTAGGAATCACACATGGAATCAAATGCCCCTGGCACAGACAGGGCTCTAGTCCCTATGCGATTGTGTTGCGCCAGAGGTCATGTAACGTCTCATAAAATCAGGGGAAAAGAAAAATTGGCCAGAATTCCCTGCAGTGGGGAGACTTTGCTGCTTTGCAGGATTTTACCCACACCCCGTAACTGCAGAACCACAACAACGCAAAGCCGTCAAAATGCACGAATTTGCATACTGGCCATAATTTCTGCAAGACGCTTAAAACTTCGATTGGGGTCTGTGAAATGTGGGTTCAACTTCCGAGCTGCTGTTTCGTGTGGCTGCTGCCACCGTCGCCCCCCCCCCCCCCCCCCCGAGTCCTTTGCCAAGCACAGTGGACTTGAGGGGTGGGGGTGGGGGAAGTATCCTCTCCGATTTGGACAGGAGGGACGGAGAGGCGTGGAAATGGTGGCCAGGGGGCTCAGGCTGTTTCTCAGCTTCTCCAAACGGCAGCAGGACGGAGGAGTTCTAGGGAGGGCCTCTGTCCGTGTGCTGTCAGACGTCCTTGCCTCTGGCACGTGGATTTGGGGGGATGGGGGGATGGGACCAGGGGCTTAACCTCTACCCAGTTCGGCCCTCCGTAGCCACAAACCTTGGTGGGTTCTGACGTGTCCATATCCGCGCTACTGTCCACCTCGGCTGACTCGCCTTGCCCAAACTCTGAAGGTAGAGAAGAGACGTGTTTTTAGCCAGCGATCTATTCTACAGCAAAGCTCTCAAAGGAGGTTCAACTCTCACCAGCAGAATTAAGCGCAAACCTTGAAGGCTTCATTTAAAGAAGGGAGGGGCTCTCCTGTTTCTTACTGGGTCCCCGCACCCCCCTCCCACCGATCTCCGTACTTGCACTCTTACACTCCAGTCGCCCCCTGTACACAATATTTATGTACAATATTTATATACTGCTCCATAGCTAACATAGATTCCGGAGCGGTGCACATGGGAATAAAACAGTAAAAAGAAGTAAGATTTAAAAAGCAAATTAAAATGGTTCAGTTTAAAACAAAGGTCCAGTAAAAACAGGGGCTGGTCAGTTGAGGAAAGCTTCTCAAAACAGTGTTGTTTTCAGGAGGCGCTGGAAGCAGCTTAGTGTTGGCACCTGCCTGACTTCCAGGGGCAGGGAGTTCCAAAGTGAAAGGACCACCACACTGAAGGCTCTTCTCTTGGTGGACTCCAGTCAGGCCGTAGGTTCATGTGGAACCGACAGGAGAATGTCCTCTGATGACCTCAGTGACTGGGCAGGTTGGTAAGGGAGAAGGCGCTTTCTCAGGTATCTTGGTCCCAAGGTGTTTAGGGCTTTGCACACTAGTACCAAAACCTTAAACCTGGCCCGGTAGATAATAGGTAACCAGTGCAATTCCCTCAGCAAAGGAGTTATATGCTGACAAGAGGCAGCTCCTGACAATAGCCGAGCTGCTGCGTTCTGCACTAGCTCCAGCTTCTGGAGCGGTCTTAAGGGCTGCCCCACAGAGAGTGCACTGCAGTAATCCAGTCTTGAGGTTACTAATGCCTGTACCCCTGTGGCCAAGCTATCCCTGTCCAGAAGAGGCCGCAGCCAGCGAGCCAGCCGAAACTGGTAAAAGGCACTCCAAGCTGCCATGGCCACTTGGGCCTCTGAAGAACACAACTTTGCTAGACCTGATCAGTTGCCTGTCAAACCCAGTGCGCTGTCTCCATCAGCAGCAGCTATAGATGCCTGGGGAAGCTCCCAAGCACGGCATGCAGGCGCCAGTATGTGATAGACTGCCCCTGAACATGGAAGTTTCCTACTATGCCTAACAGTCCATTATCTATCTGGGGGTGGGGGTGGATGAGACAGCTAGGCCAATGGCAATCGTGTATTATGTTATTGCTAAATGCGTGGTTTTTAATGCTAGCCGCCTTGACCCACTAAGAAAGGAGGGCGCTATATCTGTCATGTAAAATTGCAATTAAAAATTGAACCGATCAAAGGTGTGGTCACAACTCCCAGAACTGACCCCTCTCTAAACAACCAACACCCAGTTCCCCTTGCTGGGCGCAGGGCAATCCAGTTCAACAGACGGAAGCACAATCAAACCTGGCACGATGTTCCCCAAATGTGGCAGCATTCTTCTATCTTACATCCCAAACAATTTCTTAATTTTACAGGGCGTAAGAGGAGTTATCCACCTGCAGAGACTCCACTTTCCTGTGTTTCACTGTTCTGGGCACGACCTCTGACTGCTCAGAGGTGAGCCAAGAACAGTAACTCATGCAAAGAGGCGACGGGCACCTGCCTCTGTTGGAGGATCGGTCTCTTGCAGCACGGGACTCGCGGAGAACTGCTCTAGTGTTGTGCTGGAGGAAAATAAACCTGACTACACCATCCAAGGGCCCCAGCTGCACACGCATCCGACAGGGAGGCCTTCTGGGCGTCCGGGCCTGCAAAATGTGCAACTGCCCGCCTCGTCAGGATGCAGCAACCGAGTCACTCCTGGTTTGGGGAGGGGTGGGCTCTGGCCCACTGCTCACCGGCTCCTTGGAGAGACATCTGCATGGCGTAGGCGATCTGCTCCTCTTCGGTCATGGTGCTGAGGTCAGGCAGGCCGGCTCGGCCGAAGTCCTGTTGTCCGATGGTCATTTTGAGCAGGGCGTCATCTGAATCTGGCACCAGGTTTGGGGGAAGAGACATACATCACTGGTACTCCCTGTTCTGGTTCCCTCCACAGGGGTTGCACCACACCTTCCATCATCCCCGGCAGCATGGCCATTGATGTCCAGGACAACCTAGAAGGGCTGGCTGAAATTAAAAGGCCCGGCTTCTCCCCCGAGTTCAAATCCTGCCTAGCCAGTCCCAAATCTCCAGATATCAGCTCCCAAGAGCTATGGGAGCGTGGATATAGGACTGCCCCACCCCACCCCAAGCCTGCCCTATATATGCACAGGGGCTTGGGGAGATCCCACGAAGTTGATAAAGATGTGCAAAGAAATCTCGAAAAGGGTGCTTTTGTTTTCCACCCCCTCGAGTATTTCAGATCAAATGATTGTGTTAAGGGGAAAAAACGACTGCAGGGAACTTGTTTAGTGTCGTCGTTTACTAAGAACAAGTAAAATAAACACGCTACATTAGAACGCACTTTAGGGATGAAACCTCCTTCAGCCCAATGGACAAATTCAATTTCGGAGCAGCTCTCGCGTTCGGGTCTGAAGGCAAACTGGTGAGGGCGGAAAAGACCAAACATGCTGTCCTGGCTTGTAGCTCTTTCCTGCCAGCAGCTCCACTTTAGGAGAGGCATTTCAACCTTCTAGAACCCATCAAATGATCAGTTGTGGGAGGAAACGGGGTGCTGTGAGGGAAGGGGCCTCTGCCGACTGGGGAACACCAGAGAGCCCAACCGAGTCCCCAGGCCTATAGTTCTGACACCCTTGCTCTAGAGCGTCAGAAAACATTTCGACACGAACCGGAATTTGTCCGACGCAAACGACAGCGACAAGATTTCAATGCAAGGTTTCTGGGAAAGCCAACTAACGACGATTAACGATACAATATTCTGATTGTGTTATCTACAGATGAACTGATGATGATATTGGGATGTAACTGTATTTGACATACTGAGCCTGTTCAGACGACACGCTGGGCCACGGTGGTTAAGCACTTTGAGCTAAACATTATGGCTTAGCGTGTCGTGTGACCTCTGACTCGGCGTGCCATGTGAACCATTCCTAACCATAGAGCCTACATAACCACAGTTTAAACACACTCGCTAATAATTTGCTGCAAAAGGGTTAATGGCCTAACCATGGCTTAGTGTGTTGTCTGAACAGGCCCGTTGTTATAATTACTTATTAGTACTTGGGACTGGGAGGGAGGGATTGATCATTTTTATTTTTAAAAAAAGATTTTCTGGAAAAACCACATGACCGGGTTTAGGGCGAGGTTATTTGACTCAGAAAAGGAAGGTCCACCCCCTTGGCTGATTCCTTACCATCCCCACCGGTGGATGGAATTCCAGCTTCAGCAGCGGACACTGCCGCGGCCCTCCGGGCCTCCTCCTCCTGCCTCTGCCTCTGCTCCTCCATTGACACTCGGAGGGCCTGGAGGAATAAAGGGGAGGGCAATGAGACACAGGCCCTGCCCCTCAATGTGCTCTTTCTTCAGCCACTCACCGCTCACGGAACTTACCAGAGCCAGTTCTGGGTCAGCGCTGGGGTCCACCCCGAACTCGAAGTCGCTGGCCCCCAGCCCCAGCATGGCGCCCCCCTCCCCAGCTAGGATTGGGGAGCTGATGAGGGCGTCAGCGAGGCTGGGCCCTGGGGGCACCGTCACCAGGTGGGATCCCGTGCCGTCTTTGCCGTTCAGGGTGTTGATGAAGGCCGTCAGCTTATCAGTGTTGGCTTCCTGGGAAGAGAAAGGCAGGCGGGGGGCTCAGAAAGGCACGAGAGAAGCCACGGGGCATGCCTGCCAACGTCACGAGCCACAGACCACGGGGGGCCGGGCAGATGTGGCCTTCTGGAAGTTGGAGGACTGCAATTCCCATCAGCCCCTCAACAACAGCTATGTTGGCTCGCACAGCTAAATTAAAAAGAAAAGCTTTACTTAATATTTTATTCATTCAAAACATGTGTATCCCGCCCTATATCATTGGGAACTCAGGGCGCTGTACAGTTAAAATCAAAACATTACAAAACAATAATGTACACAGCTAAAATGTATGAAACCATTAACGAGCTAAAACCAGTAGAAAACAATGCTGCAAGAGAATAATGATTAGAATCAAAGAATAGTAGAGTTGGAAGGGGCCCTATAAGGCCATCGAATCCAACCCCCTGCTCAATGCAGGAATCTACCTTAAAGCATCCCTGACAGATGGTTGTCCAGCTGCCTCTTGAAGACCTCTATTGTGAGCCCATGACCTCCCTGGGTAATTGGTTTCATTGTCGTATTGCTCTAACAGTCAGGAAGCTTTTCCTGCTGTCCAGACGGAATCTGGCTTCCTGTAACTTGAGCCTATTATTCCATGTCCGGCAGTCTGGGATGATGGAGAAGAGATCCTGGGCCTCCTCTGTGTGACAACCTTTCAAATATTTGAAGAGTGCTATCATGTCTCCCCTCCATCTTCTCTTCTCCAGGCTAAACATGTCCAGTTCTTTCAGTCCCTCCTCACAGGCCTTTGTTTCCAGACCCGATTAGTAGGACTATGACTAAAATATTGGGTTTTATTAGCTCTGGCTCCTTTAATACCCAACTCTGATTGTATATTTTTATTGGCTAGATTGCAATTTTTGAGACACTTTGAATAATTTGTGTTTGCTTTCCTCGCCAGATGTAAACTACCACCGGTGAAGCAACTCTAAAGGTGCAATCCTATGCATAGGTAGGCAGAAAAAAAGATAGAACAAAAATTTTAAAAAGGAAAGAAACACTGCAAGGAACCGGCTTCTCCTTGATCAAATATGAGATTTTATTACAAAGCCTGCTGGAAGATAAAAGTACAAGTAGAAATGTGACAAAATTTCAATGTGTTCCACTGGAAGAGATAGAGCATACAGAAGGAGCTGTCTCTAACACTTACTCACAGCTTCGTGACAGAGATGCAAAGATGTCGGACGGATGGAAAATATTGCAAAATCGTGTTGGGGTAATATGACAGCAAAATGAATGGGGTGAAGTATGAATGACTCACACAAAATTGTGTTGACTATCCTTAGGGAGAATTCTTTGGGGTGCAATCCTATGCATGTGTAGACAGAAAAAAAATGTCCTACAACCCCCAGCATTCCCCAGCTGGCTGGGGAATGCTGGGAGTTGCAGGACATTTTTTCTGTCTACACATGCATAGGATTGCACCTTTCAAGTTATTTCACCGATGGTAAATTACACTGGCAAATTTAGCAAGGAAAGCAAATACAAACTGTACAGAGCGTCACAAAAATTGTCATCTAGCCAATGGTGACAGATGATGGTAGACATGTGGCCCTCCCATAACAGGGACATGTGGCCCTCCCATAACATCTGGAGGGCCACACAACCCCTCCATCCCTGCCCCAGGCTTGGCTGCCTCACCTCTTCTCCAAAGTTGATGATGTCCACATTCACCTTCTCTTTCTTCAGGCGTTTGGCCATCTTCACCAGCTACAAGGAAAGGAGCCCGTTACAACTGGAAGGGAAACTCCATGTGGACGTGGGACAGCGGCCACGGAGCAAACCCAGGCATTTCGCCATTTTGGGCAAAGGGGAACCCATCTCTGTCGCTTGTGTGCCCGAAGGACCAACCCCTCCCGTGCTGCTGGGATCCTGGGCCATCGCGTCGTTTGCTTGTATGGTTAGGCCAGACTTGAGCTACTAATTTCGAAGCAAGAGAGCCCGGAATGTTGCTTTGGATTGCGGCACGGTTTAAGGATGGGTAAGGCAAGAGAAACTGTACGCTGGGCAGAAAATCAGGGAGGCAACCTCACCCCATTATTTGCAAGTTGGCCTAACAACCCCTCCTGGCGAGGCCAGTACTGTTCTGTGATTTTGCATGGCACGTAGTACATTGCTGACATGAAAGGAAGATCAAAACTACAGTAGCAAGTGTATCCACTAGCTTCCACACATCTCCTGCAGGAGGGCATTTGTAGCGAGAATTGGACTCGTTGGGACTGAGGAGATCTGGTCCAAACCGTTGCCTAACCACAAAACTGTTTGACCTTTGACCAGCGTGTGTGTGTCTTTCCCCCACTTCACAGTTGCAGCGAGGGTCAAACGGTAATAATAATAATAATAATAATAATAATAATATTTCTTAGCCGCCTCTCCCTTTGGATCGAGGCAGGGAACATTAGTACAATACAATATAGATCAAATACATAAAATTAATTAAAAAGCATATAAAACAATTAACGCATTTTAAAATTCCTGGTTTAAAGTTCATCTGGGTAGACCTGCTGGAAGAGGCTAATCTTTATAGCTGTCTTAAACTCGGAGTGTTAAATTGATGAATCTCCTCTGGCAGGCCATTCCAGAGTCTGGGGGTGACAGAAGAAAAGGTCCTCTGGGTAACAGTTGTCAGCCTAAGTACACCTGCGCTCCCACCATGGAGGGACAGGGCAGAAAAACACACATTTATAAACAAATTAATTGAAAAGGCATGCAGAAGAAGAAAAAAGGGAGCTTTGAAGACCTCCACATACTCACGTCTTTCTCATTATCCTCCACAGGGCTTCCCACAAAGGCAATGATGCGCATTTTGTGATTCTTGCCTTGACGGTGTTTCAAAGCCAACTGGAAGAGAACAGCTAAGTTACATACACAGAGAGCACTCAAAAACTTCTCAGAATTTATTTACTATTTATTTCATTTATTCCTTGCTTTTTTTTTGTTGTTGTTTTTAAGCCAGAAGGATCTTCGCATCCCAGGGTGGCTTATCACACACAGATCAGAACACAGATACTGATGTCCGCAGCTGTGGTCAATTGTGTTTTATTTTAGGGAGTGTTGGCCCAGCCTTTCAGACCCTAAACAGGCCCAGAATTTAATCCAATCCCTTTAATCTAATCTGGTTTTGGATCAGATTAAAAAACACAAGAAATAGAATGAAACTGAAACTGAAGACAATACGCCAGTGAACTCATTCAAACAGCAGCCCAGACAGCCAAAAAACAACTGGATCTGTCCAAAAATAGATTGCCACAATGGAATAATGTTAAGGTTTTGGTACTAGTGTACAAAGCCCTAAATAACCTGGATACCTGAGAGAGTGCCTTCTCCCTCACCAAACTGCCCGGTCACTGAGGTCGTCAGAGGGCATGTTCCTGGTGGTTCTGCATGGACCTATGGTCCGCTTGGAGTCCACCAGGAGTAGAGCCTTCAGCGTGGTGGCCCCCTTCCTATGGAATTCCTTGCCTTTGGAAGTCAGGCAGGCGCCAAAGGTGTACTGTTTCCAACACCTCCTGAAAATAGCTCTATTCCAGGAAGCATTCAGCCACATTTTTATTGGCATTTTTAAAAATATAAATTTATTATTTAAATGGTGTTTTAATCTTTGTGTCTTTTACTGTTTTGCCTCTTACGTTCACCGCTCTGGAATCTGCTTTGGATACGGAGCAGAATATAGATCTTGTAAATAAATAAAATAGTAACTCTACCTACCCAACCATACGCAATCAACACAATTTAGAAGACCCCCCCACCCACCAACTCCAAAACTTAAGAATCAACTCAAATCTCTTTTTTATGAAAAAGAATCGTCGGCTGGTAAACGGAGAGGAAGGCAACTTACGTGAGCCACGCGAATCCCTGTGCAGAAGGTGATTTTCCCCTTGGGCTGCACTGAGTGCAGCTTGGACAGGATGCGGCCAGTGTCCGGCGTCAGAGTGGTCAACACCTCACAGTTACTGAAAGAGATGCATGGGGGAGTGGGGTAGGTGGAGTGTCTCTAAACCAAGAGCTGCTGCGAAGCAAGATTCCTGGAACATTTTCCCAAACGGATCGTGGCCTGAATCAGAGGCCTTGTTCACGGGTGACAGGCAAGCCAGGATTGCGGGCAGATCGTGGCTTACTAGCTGCGTTCTGGCTGGGGCTGATGGGGGTTGTAGTCCAAGACATTTCAAAGGCTTTGAGATTGGGGAAGGCTAGCCTAGGGCACCTGGAGCTTGAAGGACGCGAGATGCCTTGCCTTTCTCTCCCAAAACATTGAACAACATGTCCCAGCGTCCCCCAACTCCACTGCCTCTCTTTTTTAAAGTGAGGCTTTTGCCTGGAACGTACTTAGCTAAAGTGATGAGACCGACGTTGTTTTCGGGATTGCTGCGGGTCTTGGAGTGACAGACGATATTGACCGCATCCTGCTGAGCCTGGAGGCGGGTCGGCAAGAAGTCCCCATTCCTCATGTATTCGCTGTTGTCCACACTAAAGGAGAAATAGACACGGAGATCGTCCCTTTACATCCCACGTGCTCCATGGAGTTCAGGATGGGAAACATCCTCCCACATCCCACGACAACTCCGTGAGATGGGTCAGGCGGAGAGTAAGGATTAAATGGATCAAGGGCACCAGAGATTTGGCCCTGCGCCTCCCCACAACCAAACTAGTCTTGTAATCACTACACCAGCCTTCCCCAGTGTGGTGCCTTCCAGATGGCCTGGATTACATTTCCCATCATTCCCGACAATTAGGCATGCCGGCCTAGTCTGATGGGAGTTGTAGTCCAACACAGCTAGAGGATTCCATGATGGAGAAGGCTGCTTTATGCTACACCGGCTCTTTATAATGCATGCGAGGCTGTTCGACGCAACTCCCATATGGGATATCCCGTTCCAGCTTTTACAAGCAATCCTGTAAGGTAGATCGGACTTTTTATCTCTGTGCTGCAGACCAGACGGCTGAGGTGGGGGGGGGGGGCAGGGTGAGAGAGAGAAGATGTTGTCTTAGGACAACTTCGTGAGCTCATGATGTAAGACAGGGATGGGCAAATGGGAGTTGTTGTCTAACACAACTTTTCCCTGGTATAAGGGAAATTGTTTTGTAGCTAGAACAGTTTCACAAATAAAGCCCCCCAGCCCTGTCAAAACGCAAATTGTTTGGCCAAATGTTCCTTCTTATCCCGGAGAATGGACCCGGAGGAACTCAACAACGCAAATGGAGAGATTTTAAATTCATTTTGTTGCCTTCAATGGCAGAAGGAATCCCACCCTTAAAAACTAGATTCTAGGTTTTGGCATAGGATTTAACATATAGCTGCATTTCACGTACAAAGTAGTGAAAAGTCCCTGCCCCAATGAGTTTATAGTCTAACAAATCTTCCAAATCACACGAGGTATTGGTTCCCCTCAATTCAGCACTGGTTAGGCCTCATCTTGCATACTGTGTCCAGTTCTGGGCACCACACTTTAAGAAGGATGCAGACAAGCTGGAAAAGATTCAGAGGAGGGCAACGAGGATGATTAGGAGTCTGGAAACAAAGCCCTATGAGAGTGAAAGAACTGGGCATGTTTAGCCTGGAGAAGACCGAGGGGAGACCTGATAGCACCCTTCAAATACTTGAAATGTTGTCACACAGAGGAGGGCCAGGATCTCTTCTCGATCAACCCAGAATGCAGGACACAGAATAATGGGCTCAAGTTACTGGAAGCCAGATTCCGGCTGGACATCAGGAAAAATGTCCTGAGTGTTAGAGCAGTACGACAATGGAACCCATGACCTAGGGAGGTGGTGGGCTCTCCCACACTAGAGGCCTTCAAGGGGCAGCTGGACAGCCATCTGTCAGGGATGCTTTAAGGTGGATTCCTGCATTGAGCAGGGGGTTAGACTCGATGGTCTTATAGGCCCCTTCCAACTCTACAGTTCTGTGATTCTATGAAGAAAGAGGCTAACGAGCCAGGCTAATAAGAAAGAAAACTTAAGCAAATGCAGTTTGGTGGGTTTAGGGTTTAGTGTCAAAAATGGCAAAGATAAAACACACACACACATGAAATCCTGGGTCCTGATTCATTTAATTAGGAAAGCAACCTGTCCTCTCCCAGCCCGCTCCACATCCATGGTGGAGAACAAGGCTTGGTAAATTTGCGCTGGCACCATTTGAGGGGGGGGGGGGGGGGAAACCTGGGCCACAAAGTGGAGGTGCTTTTAAGTAACATTTGGGAGTGGGACATTCAAAATGCATTAAGTTTACCAAAAGGTCTTCAGCGGCAAAACAGGTGCCTCCAGGGCATTCTACTTATTTATTCAGTTATTAATAAATGTATATCCGTCTTTCCTTCAAAAACGGTGCTCAAGACCCAGGGCAGGAGGGTAAAAGCTCTCTCCTGAAAGCAACTGGAATTCAAAGGTAGGCTGCAGATGTCAATGGAGGCTCCACACTCCCTCAGTATAATGGCTCATGAAACCTTCTAAGCCGGGCTAGAACAGATCCAGGTGGGGCCACATGGTCCAGCGTCCTGCTTCCTTTGGACACCAAGCAGCGGCTGGCAAGCCGGGTGTCAAGGGAACAGGGTATCTAGAAGTCCTTGATCGTGGAGCCGTCATGGCCAGCCAAGCTATGCAGATGGGATGGGCTGTTTGAGACCACCCCAGGCATATTCGGCCTACAATTCCCATCACCCTCAGCCGCTGATCGATGGGAGCAGTAGTAGTCAGCACATCTGGACTGCCACCAGTGGCCCAGCGCCAGGGCAGGGCAGCAGCCTGTCCTCCACCGTCCATCCTGAGGCCTCCAACGCGGCGGACCGGAGGACTGGCTGAAAATGGAGCCCTCCCCAGCCCACCCCCTACTTCCTTGACCCCCCAAAGCCCCCCTTTTAATCCCCAGCTCCTCCCCAACCCACGTAGGTCCCCTCCAAAAGCTCCTGCCTCGACCCCCCATTCCTCCTCGAAACACCCCCTGCTCGTCCACCAAGCAGCCCCCCAAAACTCCCCCTTCAGCCCCCCTCGCTCCTGTCCCCCCGAATCAGCTCAGTCCCCCCCAATCCCTCCTTGACCCCACCTAGTTCCCCAGCCACCTCCCTCCCCCATGACCCCTCCCCCCACTTCCCACCTCTCCCCCCACTAGGCCCAAGCATGACTCAGGGAAACATCTGCCCCTCCCCCACCCCACTTTCCCCCCAGCTCTCCTCCTCCCCCCATATAGGCCGCCGCCGCTTCCCCACCACAGGGCTCACCAGACCATGGTGCTCTCCAACACCATCGTGGTCGCTTCCCTTCAGCAGCAGCCCCAGCAGCAGCCCCCGAACACACGACAGCCGCCTCCTTCCTCTGCCGCTCCGCTCCTGACGCTCCCTCCCGCTCGACGGACCGCCCGGGCTCGCCCAATCAGCCGAACTGTTCTTAGTAGGTCGGCGCGCGCAGAGACCCATGGGAGACGTAGTTCCCGCTTCCTGCCGGGGTCTTCAGGAGGAAGCGGCTGCTGCAAACTCAGAACACGCTTCCTTGCTCCCTCCCTCATTCCTTCCTCCCTCTCTCTTCTGTGCTTCGTCTCTCTCTCTCTCCCTCCTCCTCCTCCTCCTCCTCCTCCTCTTCTTCTTCTTCTTCTTCTTCTTCTTCTTCCTCCTCCCTTCTTTCTTTCCTTCCTTCCCCACTCTGTCGTCGTCGTCGTCTTCTTCTTCTCTCTCCCTCCCTCCCCCTCTCTGTCTTCATCGTCTTCCCTCCCCTCGCTCTCCCTCCCTTCCTTTCGGTTTCCCCCCTTTCCATTTTCTTTTTTAAAAAAACATCAAACAGCTCCTTCTGGAGCAGGAAAGGTTACAGTTAATCCCCGAAGAGATAGGACACAGGGACTAGCAAAACAGAAATGTTAAAAGTCTTAAAGGAAAACGATAGTGCAGCTGAAGAAGGTGCAGATCGAAGGGTTTTGCTTAAAAATAAATAAAATTGTGTGTATGTGTATGATACAGACAAACACAAACCTCTAATAAGAACATAAAAAGCCCTGATGCTGGATCAGAGCAAGGGTCCATCTAGTCCAGAACTCTGCCCACACAGAGGCCGACCAGCTGTTGACTAGGGACCCAGAAGCAGGTTCAACAGCACCCTCCCACCCATGTTCCCCAGCAACTGGTGTATATAGGCTTGCTGCCTCGGATACTGGAGGTAGCATATAGCCATGAGGACTAATATCCATTAATAGCCTTCTCCAGGAATTTTTTCAACATCTGTTTAAAGCCATTCAAAGTGGCAGCCATCACTATGTCTTGTGGTAGTGAATTCCATAATTTAACTCTGTGCTATGTGAAGAAGTCCTTCCTTTTATCCATCCTGAATCTCCCATCAGTCAGCTTCATGGGATGACCCCATTTGGTTCTAGTATGATGAGGGAGAAAATCTATCCCCACCCACTTTCATCCACACCATGGATAATTTTGTACACCTCTATCATGTCTCCCCTTAGCCTCCAATTCTCCTCCTCCTCCTCCTCCTCCACTATACTATACATACTCCCCCGAAACAATCTTGGAAAATGCAGATCAAATGCAACCAACCAGACATAATGGTCATAGACAAAAAAAGAAAAACACACATACCTCATCGACATAGCAATACCGAATGACAAAAATGTTGTTGAAAAGGAAGAAGAAAAGATAGACAAATATACACCACTGGCCATGGAAGTCAAAGAACTATGGCAACAGGAAAAGGTCACAATTATTCCATTAGTCACATCAGTCACTGGCATCACATCAAAAAACTATACAGAAAACCTACAGAAACTGGGCCTACCAGAATACATCCACACCAACATCCAGAAAGCAGTCATAATTAAAACATGCTCAATTGTCAGGAAATTCCTGAATCAATAAAAGATAGCATGACTTGGCAAAGCCCGTCATGTCTGTCTGAACAAACCACAGTTCTGGGTCCTACATGATGGAGGATGCAAGTTGTGAGGAAGCCATATTTACAAGGATTTAATATCAAACAATAGGGGCCTAAGAATAATACTAGGTTATATTCAGCCGCCCTGCACATTTTGGTCTATAACTCCCAGCATTCCTTATGTTTGGCCATCCTAATTGGGGCTGATGGGAGTTGAAGCCCAAACATCTGAGGGGGCCCAGATTGGAAAAGGCTGGTTATATGTTCTGTTCTATGGGTAAAGATTTGAGTTTGAGGTAAAACATGAGGTAAAAGCATCTCCAATTTAGGCATCAAAGCCCTGTGAAGGTTAACAATGTATATTGAGGGCCTCAACTGCTAACAGAGGCCTTAGCTACATTGCCTCAGATAGAAGCATGGTTGGCAGTCCTGAAAGTGAATGTCCCTGGTATTTATACTGTTCAGGGGGATCAGAAGGGATGAAACTGATTGGTGTTTTGGGGTCCCTCAGAAAGGTTGCCTTGGTTCTTGGGTAAGCACCAATAGAAGGGGGCCTTGCGAGGTGGCCACAGGTTATTGGCCAGAGCCCTGGGCCAGGAGAGGATAAATACGCTGGACCATAACTCTGCCAAGCTATTTGAAGATGAAGTCTGGCAGGCAGGAGCTTGGAGAAAAAAAGAGGAGGCTGGAAGAATACTAAGAAGAGCAGAAGAGGAATAGAAATCAGTTGAAGAAGAAGAAGAGGGGAATGAGATGGAGTGGCAGGAACAAAGAATCTAAAAGAAGGCAGAAGGACTGCAAGTGCTGGAAACCTTCAGAAAATTCAGTTTGAGGATGCAGAGAAGCAGATTTGAGATCAAACAACCCATCTCATGTAAGAGAGTGCAAAACAAAGAGCTGGACCTGAGAGAAGACTATAGCCTAGAACCCTCTTTGAGTAGCACCTGCAGTGGAGACATGGAAGGATTAGGCTTCTAAGTGAGTAACTAAAGACTGCTATAAACAGACCAAGTAAATGTGATTATTATTTTTTTTGCAATAATGTATTCTGTGATTTTTTGTGTCCATTTTTGTTAAGCTGGCTTTGGTTGTGGGTAGGTCCTACATAAAGTCTTGACTGTGGTCCTACATGGGTTAATAGAAATTTAAGCCCAAGGTTGACTGAGCTGGAAAATGGAGGGTCTGGTTCTGTTTTGACACATACACAAAGCAAAGTAATGTAGGAGCTGGGATTGAAAACTATTCTTTTTTCCATAGCTTGAGATGGTGGATATTTAACTCAATTTTAAGGGCCTCTGGTTGTAAGGAATAATTTTCAGCACTCTAGGAGAACAGACTGGCTTCTTCCTGACCTGTCTTACATATTTTAAAAGGGATTTTGAACTTTGCTAACTGCAAGGGTTGAAAATTATTTACCAGGAGTTTTATGGTTCCCATCTGCTTAAAAGTCTTTGGAAGAGGAAAATCTAACTTGTTCATTTGATAATATTGATAAAATTGTCACCATCTAGGCTGTTCATGGCATATAGTGCTACTTTCACCATTTTATCTTCACAGCCTTGTGAGGAATGTTGATAGTGACAAGTCAAGTGGTCCTTACTGTCCTAGCCCAACATACCAACCTGTACACCACACTGGCTCTTTGTAGTCTGCAAAGGTCAACATAATATGCTACAACTCTTGGTTCTTATTTGGGGTTTGCTTTTAAAAATCCTGGTAGTGGTGTGGCCCTAAGATGTTGGACTGCAATCCCTGTCAGCCATAGCCAGCAGTGCCAGGGGTGAGAAGATAGGATTTGCACTTCATCACATGGAGCTACAACTTTTAAGGACTGCTATACCTGGCTCTGAACATTCCCTGTGAACAGCTGGAAAGACTGGCCAAAAGTGGTTAAAGCATCGCCGGCGGTAACTGGGAATGTATGTGTGAAAGTGTCAATTGAATTTATACTTTTGTCACCACAAATTCAGTTTTTAATCAGTCATATTGCTTTGCTTGTTTTCTTGTGATTTTACCTTTAAAAATCTCTTGGTATAGCTTCAAGATCTCCTGTAAGTGAAAAGGTGGGGAAAATGCCTGCCCTGCTCCTTTCCCCAAGTAAGGTTTCACTCCCAAATAATTTTTGGTTCAATTTTGTTTGAATGTGAGCATGTCTTGTGTGCTACAAAGTTATATTACACCTTGGTGTGAAGGAATTTTTCTAAATCAGCCTTGTGTAACAGCTGGGGCCCAGATGTTTGGGACTGCAATGCCCACCAGTCAGTCAATGTCAGGGGTTATGGGAGTCATACTCCCAAAACTGCTTAACAGCTTCAAGTTGGGGGAAATGCTACTCTACATCCTCCATGCCTACCTGGGGTAAAATCTAACCAAAGTGCTACTTAGAGTAGACTAGTTGAAATGAATGGGAGTTAACAAATTTTAAGTTCCATTAATTTCAATTGGCCAGCTGTAAGTACTCTGCAACTTGCATGGTGCACAGCCTAAAGCAGAATGTCATCTGTTGGCCTCACTACTGAGCCCTGGAGCTTCTAGGTCTTGCTGCTCAGGACAGGACTATTCCCCTAATCTCACCCATCCACGACAACCCTGTGAGGTGGGTTATGAGGAGAGAAAAGAGTAAATGGTTCAGGGGCACTTGAGATTTGGCCCTGCAAGCAAACTACTCTTGTAATCACTACACCAGCCTTCTCCAGTGTGATGCTGTCTAGGATTACATTTCACGTATTTTCCAGCAATTAGGCATGCCAGCCTGGTCTGGCGGGAATTTTGTAGTCCAACACAGCTGGAGGATCCCATCTGGGGGAAGGCTGCTTTATGCTACACCAGCTCTTCATAAGGCACATGAAGATGTTCAACACAATTCTCATACGTGATCTCCCATTCCAGCTTTTACAAGCAACCCTGTAAGGGAGATCAAGTTTTTTATCTCTTATATTGCAGATGGGAGGGCTGAAACAGGGAGGGAGAAGATGGAAATTATTTGGTGAGTTCATGCTATTAAGACAGGTGTGCAAATTGTGGCCTTCCAGATGTTTGGACAATAGCATCCTTCACTTGCTGGGTGCTTGGGGCAGTTGTGTGGATTGGACTCAGATGGAAATAAATGGGCAGCAGTGAGATGGGCCTGCTGAGGCCATTTGGCCAAGAGTTCTTCCAGCCTGAAATACCTGGATCCCTAAATCATGGCAAAGCGCTTACAGTAAAATCCTATAATTAAACATGCCATCACTCTTGAGGAAAAAGAAATGACACCTTTATTGAACTGAGTAGCATACTGTGTTATGTCTCACACCAACAGGTGAGGCTGATAAACAGGTGTGGGGTTTTGGTAGTGATGGTGGAAAACCAACATCCATTTGAATAGGCAGTAATGTGCTTAAATTAAAAAAAGTGTTACAAGGTTCAAGTGAAAAAAATCCTCCACATGGTGAGATGGAGGGATGCTTGGAGATCCTGAATGCTCTCCTTCTGCGCTAGAAACAAGCCCCGGATCCTGCTGCATGAAGCGGTGACTCTTCAGGTTTCTAGCTCTGGCAATGGGGTGATGGAGATCCGTCTCAGCGCTGAAAGAGAAGCCAGGTCCATTTCTGCTTCTGACATGGCTCCTCTACAAAATTGACTTGAACTTTACAACCTCTTCTGAGGTGTTGTATTTTTCTTTAAAAAACCAACCAACCATTTATCTGCCTGCTGTTTCCTTAAAACCAGTCAAAAAGCAAAGTCTATATGCTATAGAAAGAAAATGTCTGTTCCTTCCCAAACTTCCATCTCAAAAAGCTTAATTTTCCCCAGCAAATGGGGTGGAGGTGGGGAGAAACACAATTAAATACAACTTCATAAATAGTAACATTGTGAAAAGAAAACAGAATGAAAAATCAAATTGAGAAAGATCTTTCCTCCATGTAGGTTAAAAATAGTGGGGGCATTTCTGAAGAGTCACGGGTGTCTAATATAGACATCTATTTAAAATATAACTCTGAGAGAATTGGGGGCGTGGGTCAGGGAAGAAAGAAAGAGGAAGGCTGTGTTTTTAAAACTTTACAAGAATGCTCCCAATTATAAGTCCTGGACTTGGCTTCACGCTAGTATTTTTCACGTCACTGCATGGATCATAAACTACAGGAAAAGAACTAGTTTCCTGCTTAGAATACCTCCACCCTCAACGGCATCATTTTAAAAATTAAAATAAATAGAACCATTTATGCCTGGGGTTTCCTGATCATTCAACCATGTTTTCAGAAGAGGATACCATTCTCCTCTGCCTCTTTTTCAGTATTAAAAGAAGGTATGTTGTTACGCCTGCACTGAGATTCAACACTAAATCCTGGTTGCCGTTAGTTTGCATTGTGCCTCCAAGAGCTAGTTTGAAACTCTGGTTTAAAGCGAACTATGGCTAGTCACAGATGCAAGTAACACTTACACCATGGTAAACACTGAAAAAGAAACGGGGAGAGGATTGAGCTTACAGGGCAGAGCCAGCTCCTGAAAATATATATATATATATATATATATATATATATATATATATAATGTCTTTTTGCGTCAACCTGAGATCCTGCTGGTAGTGCAGAATCTTCAGCTATACATAGAATAATTTAAATGGAAGAAATCTCCCCCTCTATAGAGCTTCTAAGCTTCTTATTGTAGGCAGAAAAATTTTCAAAACTGTTGATAGAAAATGTTCAAAACTGGTTGGGAAGGAAAGGAAGAGGATTTCTCTCTTTTCCTCCAATTTTTAAAAAAACAGGTTTTAGGAGAGATAAATATAAATTCTCTGGCAAGGGCTAGTACTTCATCTCATTTTTTTTAAAAAAAACATAGACTAAGTATTTTTTAAAAAATATATTATTAGCACATCACACATCCCAAGCAGCTGAGAGCACCTTCCTTCCTTAGGGAGATTGTGTTGGCGTGTCCTGTTTGGCACATCTCTTTTTCCTCCCCCTAGTTAAAATGTTGCAATTTTCAAAACCAAAGAGAATCACAACTAGCAAGAAAGCTCCAAAACAAAACACCCCCTGTCATTATGTAAAAAAGAGAGGAAGAAAGAGTTGGCCATTTGTATAAAGCAACAGCAAAATGAGCTGAAAAGATTCAAAATGAAGATGAGCATAGCTATAAAAAACAAACCAGGGGAATTTCAGAATTTTTTTTTTTTTAAAGTATAAGTCTGAGTCCTTGAAAGAACTTAATACTGAGAACGGGAATAGCCTTCCTCTCCCGCAAAGGGTAAGGGGAGACCAGTTTGGTCCGCTAGTAAAATACTAAAGGTTTAAAAAACATAACTGTTTTTGCAGACCCACATACAGTGTAGCTTAAAATCTGAAGCGCTGGAAAATTCCTCCTGCCACGAGACCCAGTAGTGGGTAGACCACCGCATTTGTGTGTATTTGTGGGGCAGCGGGGAGACCCCTTTCTTGAATCACCTCCTCAAGGTGAAGGGCACCCAACTAGATTGTGGGATAGAAACATTTAAAATTAAAAACAAGCAAGACACCTCCCCCCCCCCCCCCCCCATTTGTGATCGCAGAGGAGAAAACGTTTTTGAATTCAGGCCTTCACTCAAAAGTTTTCTTAGCCTAAAAACCACGTACTTAAAACAAAAGCCTGATATGGCAATTCGAGGGGGGGGGAGTTTAAATACATTATTTGGAAGTTAAAAAATAAACAGATGAAGTTCAACTTTGCAGACGGTTCCAGGCGGGGTGATGCAGGGGGCCCACCCTTCGCTGCAGAGGAACTGGGGGTATGGAGAAGTTGCCGGCACTGTCAGCAGCGCCGTTTGGTCCCTTTTGGGTTTTGGGCCACGAGGAAGGGCCCCTGTCCCTTCTTGAGTCATGGCCTGGCAAGCCCCGTGCTCAGGGCCCCCTCTTTTCCTGTAACCGGAGGGAACCCGGGGGGTTTGGGGGTCTTCGGAGAGCCAACATGTTTCAGGGATGGAGCGCTGTTGGTAACGCTATGCGGCTGGGGGGTGGGGGGCAGCCCAGCCTTTCCTCTGTTCAGCTGGGGAAAAGTTCCAAGTCCATTGACGACCTCCAAGAGCTGGAGGCCCCGTCGCTCCACAGACCACACAGAGTGTCGAGGGAGCCTTCCGCTCACGCCCAAAGAGGTAATCCCTGCAACAGTTCACTGCAAAACAAAGACAACAGAAGACTCAGGCAGGTTTCAGAGAGGGAAGATCTGCTGCTCAGGAGGGCGTTCGACTAAAGGTATCGAAGGAGAAAAGGAAACGCCGCTCCAGCCCTGTCATCTTAAAGCAAAAGGCAACAAAACAGCCCTGTAGATGAGACGGGGAAATTTTTAAACCTGGAAAGTGTCCTTTTGGGCAGGGAGAAATGCAGATTGCTTACCTGTAACCGTAGTTCTTTGAGTGGTCATCTATGCAGTCACACATACGGGTTTGCGCCGGCGCCGAGCCCACTTCGGGAAACTTCTATAGCTTAGATTTTAGGCAGGAACCCCTCCCCCACTGTCCTATTGCGCATGCTCCAGGTTCCCGCTTACCTCAGTTCTATGAGACTGCTCGGCCTCGTGACCGAGATAAACTTTTCTAAATTGAACTAATCTATCAGCATGCACAAAACAATACCCTTGACCTTCATAATTAGCGATGCCAAGAGGGGATGGTGGGTGGGTTGTGTGACTGCACAGATGACCACTCGAAGAACTACGGTTACAGGTAAGCAACCTGCATTTCTTCTTCGTGGTCTCTGTGCATCACACATATGGGCGAATAACAAGCAAACTTGCCAGAGGAGGGTAGGTTTGCTGGATCAGTTACTGAAGCACCGCAGAGAGCACAGCTCGACCAAAGCTACAGTCTTCCCTGGCTCTCACGTCCAAATTGTAGTGTTTCACAAACGTAGAAACATTAGCCCATGTAGCAGCTTTACATAAGTCAGGGATGGAAACTCCTCGACTCAAAGCAGTGGACGTGGCCAGTCCTCTTGTGGAATATGCTTTCACAGAAATTGGTGGCTCTTTACCGGCTGATAGGCAACGAAATAGTTTGCACAATCCAGCTGGACAGACGCTGTGATGAGACTGGTAGTCCCTTGTTTTTTCCCCCATAACAGACAAACAGTTGACGGGACTTACGGAATAGTTTTGACCTAGATTTGTAGAAAGCTAAAGTCCTTCTCACATCCAAAGAGTGCAACTTAGAAAACAACGGGTCTGAGGATGCTTGAAAGAATGTGGGCAAAATAATGTCCTGGTTAACATGAAAATTAGAAACTACCTTGAGAATAAATGATGGGCCATGTCTCAAAACTACCTTATCCCAAAAAAACTGGGTGTAGGGAGGATCAATCATGAATGCAGAGAGTTCAGAAGCTTGTCTTGCCAACATGATAACTACTAAAAACACTGTTTTAAAAGTTAAAAGACGATAATAGTAGCCAGAGGTTCAAAGGGTTTAGAGGTTAGTGCACTCAAAACCACAGAAAGACTCCACTGTGGTACTAATGAGCGATAGGGAGGAAAGATGTTGTGCAAACCTCGCAAAAAACTTTTTGATAGTGGGTGTGAAAAAACAGAAAAATTACCCACCAAGTCATGGTTTACAGAAATAGCTGCCAAATAGACCTTAATAGAAGCGGCCTTCAGACCCGACTTGTAAAGGGAGTGGAGGAACGTTAGTATATCTGCTATCGATCCTGATCTGGGATCAAATCCCTTATCATCGGCAAACTGCACAAATTTGGTCCACTTATTTCTATAAGACGTTCTGGTAGAGGGCTTCCTAGCTGCTTCCAGGATGGTCTTGACCTCTGGTGGGAGAGTCAAATCCTGCCATCTGGCCGGATTCTCCATGCTGTCAGTTTTAGGGTTTTGAGGTCTGGGTGGTGTATCATGTCTTTGTTCTTGAACAAGAGATCCGGTAGGAAGGGGAGATGCCATGTCTCCTTGTTGGCCAACTTAGGAAGTGGCGCAAACCATGCTTGTCGTGGCCACCACGGGGCAATCAAGATGGCATCCGTCCGGTTCCTGTATAGCTTGGTTACAACCCTTGCAATTAGAGGAAACGGTGGGAAAATATACATCAGGCCTGGCCTCCAAGTTAACATGAACGCATCCCCTAGAGATGTGTGGCCTATCCCTGCCCTTGAGCAAAAAACTCTGCAGACCGCATTGTCCTTTGTTGCAAAAAGGTCCAGAGTGCCCCATCGAGCAAAAAGGCACCTCAAGTTAACTGGAGACATCTGCCATTCGTGAGTGTCGAGGAAATTTCGACTGAGGCCGTCTGCCTGAACATTGTCTGTTCCGGCAATATGGACAGCAGTGAGTCGTATATTCTTGGGAATTGTCCAGTGAAGAATCTCCAAGGTAAGTTGAAGAAGACGGGGAGATCGGGTGCCTCCCTCCTTGTTCAGGTACCAGACAACGGTGGTATTGTCTGAAAGAATCTGAACGTGGTGTCCTTGGAGATGTGTTTGGAAAGCATGTAACGCTTTCTTTACAGCTAAGAATTCCAACATGTTGATATGCAGGTGTCTCTCCAAAGGTGACCATCTTTTTTGGATTGCAAGATCGTCGCAGTGGGCTCCCCATCCTTGCAGAGATGCATCCGTGGTAAGGCATCTTGTCGAACCTGGACTCACGAAAGGCATGCCCAACAAGAGATTGTGCAGGTTTGTCCAGCATCTGAAAGAAACACATATCGTTGTAGGAATTATGAATTTGGTCTTTCTGGGATTCATGGTAGAAGTGAAATTTTGAAGTAGGAACTGCTGCAGAGGCCACATGTGAAGTCTCGCCCATCTGACCACGTATACGGATGCTGCCATCAGACCAGTAACTGCTGGATGTTGAATGCTGAAGTCTGGGACCTTTCCAGCAGTTGGAGTGACAAGTCGCGCACAACTAAAGCCCAGTCCTGTAGTAGGAAAGCCCTTCCCAATGTTGAGTCCAGCTGGACTCCGAGAAACTGGATAGTCTGGCAAGGATGGAAGATTGACTTGTCCATATTGATTTGCAGATCTAAGGTTAATAACAGAGTTCTGACTGTCTCTACATTCTTGAGAGCCTGATGCTGAGACTGGGATACAATCAGCCAGTCGTCCAAATATGGATAGAGCTCTATGCCCTTTGACCTTAGGTGGGCGCACACCGCTGCCATATATTTTGTAAGACTCTGGAAGCTGTTTTCAGGCCAAATGGAAGGACGGAAAATTGAAATATGTTTCGGCCCACAATGAAACTGAGGTACTTTCGATGAGATGGGTGGATTCCGATGTGAAAGTAGGCATCCCTCAGGTCTATTAGTGTGAACCACTGGTCCTTTTTCAAAAGGGGAAGGATCAGTACCAACGTTATCATACGGAATTTTTTTGTTACAATGAACTTGTTGAGATGTCTGAGATCCATAATAGACGAAGTCCTCCATCGCTTTTCGGGACCGTAAAATAAGCCCAAGCCTGGGAAAAATTGTACAGTAGATTTCTGAATCTTGGAACTGGCAACAGAAGAGGGGGACAGAAGTCAAAGACGACGTTTTTGTGCCCCGTCTTGCCTATTACGTTGCTATCTAAAGCGATTGGGTTGAAAAGTTTTCCTTTGCTGGTAAGTCTGATTTGGTGGTGCTTGGGAGCGTGGCAGGCAGTCCTGAGACTGCTTGAACTGGTAGGGCAGAGGCCGGTACCACTTTCGTGGACGGTATGAAGACTGGGCTGTTGGATTAAACCCCATTTTACGGGCAGTGACTTTAGCCTTTTGGATTGTATCCATTGTTGTGTCAGTGGAAGTATTGAATAAAACCTCACCATCAAAAGGCAAATCCTCTATCCGAGACCTGGTCTCTTGAGGAAGATTAGCTGATCGAAGCCAGGCATGGTGACGAAGGGCTATTGCCCCAACCATGGCCTTGGAGGCACAGTCTGTTTGGTGGCGGGAAATTGTCAGTTCCTGTTTAGATAAACGCACCGCCTCTGAGTGGAAAACGTGAGCAAGTTCACATTGGTCATCTGGCAGATACGACGTGAGCGATGACATTTTATCCCAAAGAAAGAGCTGATATCGCGCCATCATGGCTTGGTAATTAGCAACTTTCATCCCTAAAGCGGATGAAGAATAAATGCGATGGCCAAACATAACCAACTTTCTTCCCTCCTCATTTGTAGGAGCCGAGTGTGTCTTCACAGATTTACCCTGTGCTGCTTCCACAATGATCGAGTTGGGCTTTGGGTGTACAAATAAGAAGGGGGCATCTGATTCCTTGACTTTATATAAGGCGTCCAAACGTTTTGATGTTGGCCCCATAGTGGATGGATTCTTCCAAGATTGTTGAGCTGTTCCTAGAAGAGTCGGGACGTAAGGAATAGTAAGTTGTGTGGAAGGTTCTGAGTACATGACGTCAAATATCGGATCGGCAATCTTTTCTTCAGGTTGCTGGTGCTCGATACCGAGGGACTGAGCCATATGAAGCATCTGCTCATTGAAATTTCCAAGCTCCACTGACGGAGAAGCTGTAGGTCGTGCCCACGGCATCATCTGGGGATGGTACCGATGATGGGGCTGACGCTATCGATGAGGAGTTGGAGGCATAATCTTCAACAGATTGTGGCGAGGATGGAGTCAGTACCTTGGTAAGCTGGGTCGATATTGAAGGTTCCTGCGGTGGTACCAAAACTGTTGCCGATGGAGGGCACCGAGAAGGCTGAGGAGGGACGAACGGTTGAGGAGTTGCTGGCCCGTGTACGGGTTGAAGGCATATCGATACCGACGAGGATCTCCGAGCTCGTCTCGGTCCCAATAAGGTAAGTTGGTATGAGAAACTGAAGAATGCACGGAGCGATCAGAATATCGGTCCCAATCCCTTGAACGCGATCTCAAGCAAGAGTGATAATGGCAGCAGGAGGAGTCACACCTAGAACTCCGAGAGGCCACCGCTACCGAGCAGACCAACTGTGGTCTAGCTGGCGCGCTTATCGATGGGGAGTTGAAAATTTCCCCTTCCGATACCGACGCAGGCTCTGTCCCCATTGGAGGGTGTGTGGAGATCTGAGGGCCTGGTATTGAAGTCGCCGGTACCGAGACAGCCGGTACCGGTCCAACGCCGGCTATTGCCGGAGGAGCTGTTCTGATCGGTACCAAAGTCGATCCTGAAGGAGACGTTACCGATGGCCTCAAAATGGCGTCTGGGTGAGCTTTTGAAGATTTTTCAATATTTTTCGCTTTTGCCTTCTTTTTTCGCCTTACCTCCTCGTGAGGCTTGTCACCAGCCTTTTTTGGGTGTTTCTATGCCTTAACCCCGGCTGAAGTGAGACCAGGCATTGCTGGGTAAGAACAATTTACAGGCAACGCCCCACTTTCCCCTGAATCAGAGGCTGCCAAAGACATGGAGGGAAGTTGAAGCGGGGCATCCACTGCCTCCAGTGCTTTTTCCACAGCAGGCCCCTCAATCTATAAGCCTGGTTCCTTCAGGCTTGGCGCGAAACGCTCATGCAATGAGCGCAGGCCTCAACAATAGGTGACTCCTCTAAGCACAGGAGACACAGGGAATGTCCGTCCGTAAGGGCATGTTTTGCCCTACACCTAGAGCAGTTCTTGAATAAAGCTGTCTGCGCCATAAGCCAACAAAAATTAAAAGTGTGTGTGTGTGTGTGTGTGTGTGTATATATATATATATATATTAACAATACTATTTACTAAACAATCAAATAACACAATCTAAGCTAACCTAAATAACTATTACTCTATTATAGACAAAGAATACGAATGACGTTCGGAATGAAGTCTCCCGCAACGCAATCAGCAGAGCGGTCGAAAAAGAACTGAGGTAAGCAGGAACCCGGAGCATGCGCAATAGGACAGTGGGGGAGGGGTTCCTGCCTAAAATCTATGCTATAGAAGTTTCCCGAAGTGGGCTCGGCGCTGGCGCAAGCCCATATGTGTGACTGCACAGAGACCACAAAGAAGAATTGAGAGTTTGAAGGTGTTCTCTTAGAGTCCCAAGCCCAGAGCAGCTATGATTTCCAGGGAGGATTGTGAGGGTTTGTTTACATAACCACTTCCATGGGGCAGCTGTGGGCAAAGCGTGGAGGTGAGGGGACAGAAGAAACTTACAAAGCTGATCTCCGTCTCTGGCAAATCTTCAAACTGCTCCGTCAGCTCAGATGGCCGTCCGGGCACGGAGGGTCCTGGAGAAGCACTGGAGGAGGGAAAGAGAAACGTAAAAAGTCCTGCTTGGAGAGGATAGGTGGCTGCCCACAACTTAGGGTTGCAGGCAACTGGCCAAAGTGACTTAGTGTTCAAGGAGGCCGTTGGCAGGGCTTCTTTGTCAGAAAAGGAGGACGTCGCTCGGCTCGCTTGCAGGAGAGAGCTCTCTCTTAAGAGCAGGCTGCGCCTTGCAGCATGAGGCTGTCTAGATTGCGGGAGCCAAGGGGACAGGGGAGCAAGGCCTGGAGGAAATCCACTTCTAAGGCATTTATCTAAACGTTTCTATCCCAAATTTCTGGAGCCTTCGCACTGCTCGGGCATTAGCACGTCAACAGGCTACAAAAAAAAGAATCCGAGCACCAAATATGCAAAGGGGGCGACGCAGTGACCGTTGCAGCCGCTTTATGGCAAGGACCCTTTGGTTTCAAGGCGGCAATCCAGCCCAGCCACTTGCCCTCTGCCTCCAACCATCCATCGCAGCTGCCTCCAGGGTTCCCTGAATGGGCATTTGAAGGGTAAGCAGCCTGCCGCACCCTCACTGATCGGATTTATTTAACCTGCAGCACACGCAGGGCCCGCGCCTCCAAAGAGACTGGACAGCTGAGCTCGCCGGCTGGTATTTCCCAGCCGCTGTTCCCAAAGTGGTGTTCTGTTTGCAAGATCGTATTCCTGGAAAGAAAAGCTACTCTTGAAGTGTATCAGGGTGAAAAGCACCGCCTTATTCAGCCGTCTCCTCGGTTTCTCTCAGATGCTCGTTACAGTTGTAGGGTCCCATCCTGCCTATTGTTTTGAACTCAGCCCCATTAAGCCATGGTGGGGGACCCCCAGCCTGTGGGCCAATTGGGCCCACCAGGCTGGTCTATCCAGAACTTGGGCCCCCCAGCAAGGCCTCTCCCCAAAAGGCTGGCAGAGAAGGGAATCAATGATGGGGGAGACAATGGGGGTTCCCCTCCCCACTAGCTTTGCCCAATGGAGGAGAGCAGGGGGCAGGCAAACTCACCCCAACCAAGATGTCACCTGGATGGGAGCACCTGGCTGGAAAATGACCAAGTGCTGTAAAACCTGTATCCGTAGCCAAAGCTTCGGCTTGGAACATGAACAACATCAAGGGGGTGAGAGATGAAAGCAAAGCCCGCCTCTCGGCTGCACCACTTCTGTGGCTGGTAAAACACCTCTTTCTCGCCGGTGTTGTACAGGAGCCTCCCGCTTGAGGCCCAAAGGCTTCCCGCCTGCCTGAGCAGGAATCCGGCCTCGCTTCGTGGGGCTCTGCGGCACCCCCACCCCACTGTTCCCAATTTCCCTCGCAGGCTGCAAGGGCGTCCTGGGCCGCAATGCACAGTTCACAGGCCGTTCCCTGGTCTGACTAGATTAGATCTCACCTACTCCAAAGCACGCTGAACTAGCTACCTCCACGGATAAGTTGTCTGACCTGAGAAATCCTTCGCCCCGTGACCTACGTGGGGATTAAGAGATGGAGCCTCTGTCATTGATGAGCTGCCTGGCTGTATGGGATAAAGACACACACACCGGTGCCCAATCTCCCCCCGCCCCCAAGCAGACGTTTTGCATCAAGGACAAGCCTATTTTTAAAGGTGAGTTATGGAGTTCTGCCTAAAAGGTGCGGTATTTCCATAATGGGGGCTGGCTTTGTGTCTACCAGTAATATTCTGCCTTTCATCAACAAACTCCAGGGCGGTGTGCAAAAAACAACAAAGTGTCTGGGTTCAAACAATACGATAACCAACGGTGGTTTAAATAGTTGACGGTTAGTTATTTAACCCACTGTGGGTTATCATGTTGTGTGGAGGGAGGTTTTTAACCAATGGTTGGCTACTTGGCCGAAATAACCAATGCTGTGCAGAGTTGGTTTAAATAGTTGACGGTTAGTTATTTAACCCACTGTGGGTTATCATGTTGTGTGGAGGGAGGTTTTTAACCAATGGTTGGCTACTTGGCCAAAATAACCAATGCTGTGCAGAGTTGGCAATCTGAACCACTGTTGGTTATTGTGCTGTGTGGAGGGCACTGGCATTTATTTTGTCAGCAACAGAGTCGCAAGGCAAGAGCGGTCAAAGCGGTGGCTGATGCTCTAATCCAGCCGGCAGGATAGATTTTCGGCGGCAATGGCTGATGGGACACTAGCGGGAGGACTGAGACGGGGAGAAAGGGGGGATGAGTGAGTCAACTCAGCGTGGGCTAATTAGTCAACACAGTGGTGATCTTAATCCACACCACGGTTATCATGTTGTGTGGGGAGTCCCCCCTAGATAAACAACTGTCGAGTTGATTATTAACCTACCGTTGACTAGTGTCTGAACACAGCCAGCAAAATTGGGCGGCGGGATGAACCCCCCCCCCCCACAAAAGATCCCCTCAAATTCCACTAAGTGAGACATTAACATTTGTTAACCAAACATGTTTTCAGCAGTGCAGCTGTGCCAGACAATGGCACAAGAGCTGCTGCAGAAAAATAACAATGTGCTTGTGGCAACTCAGGCGCACCCTGAAGATAGGTGTATAATCCCTTCAAAGGCCAAGGCAGTGGGAAACCCAAGTAATATCCAGCTCCCGTAACCTATTTGGGATTTCCCCCCCGCAGGCTTTTCACTTGTGAATAGTCGATCCTGCAAGACCAGCTGGCCGGCCTCTGTCTCCTCTCACCTAAGCGTAGGGGTGCTGAGCATGGTCCCAGCAGAAAATGATCCTGACGCTAGCTCTGACTGTGACCTAAGCAGAGATTGAAAAAGGGTTAGAAGGGTTTTCCCCCCACAGGCAATCCAATGCGTCGAGTGGAAGGGAACAGGGGCGACGCAAGCTGCCACAGCCGACGGAACGGCACCCTGCCTTTGGGGCCTGCTTTCTCCACAGCTTGACTAGAAGTGTGGATTGTCTGATCATGACAGCAGTCTTGCTGGACTGGATCAAAGGCCTTATCTCAGGGGTAGTCAACATGGCGCCCACGGGCACCAGTGCACCCATGAGCACCTTCCTGAAATAACAAACATTTCTTACTTGCAGCGGGATGGGTTCAAAGCAAGGTGGGACCCTTTGCCTGCTCCCATCTCCCTCCCCACCCCCGTCCCACCAATGCTTCTGGGTCTCACTTGGGACTCAAGAGACATCCTTAGAAAATGAAGACGGCTGGCGAGTGCTTTCGCCTGCAGCATGCTCATTTTGTGCTGGTGGCCAGGACAGCCTCTCAAATTGCCAAATGTGTCCACGGGCCCATAAAGATTGGCTCCCCCTGCCTTGTCTAGTCCAGTATCCTGACTCCCACAGTAGTCAGCCAGAATAATGGGACATGGAATGGACTCAAATGGACTCAAGTTATAGGAAACCAGATTCTGGCTGGACATCAGGAAAAACGGCCTGACTGTTAGAGCAGTACGACAATGGGGCCAACTACCTAGGGAGGTTGTGGGCTCTCCCACACTTGAGGCCTTCAAGTGGCAGCTGGACAGCCATCTGTTAGAGATGCTCGAAGGTGGACTCCTGCATTGAGAAGGGGGTTGGACTCGATGGCCTTATAGGCCCCTTTCAACTCAGCTATTCTACGATCACACCCAGGATCCTGTCCTCAGGTGAAGCTTCAATTCCAGCCAAACTGACAACTACCCCTTCTGGCTGTGGGTGCAGGAATTTGGACATCTTTATTTCCTGAGCCAATGGGACATTTGGGGAATGTGCCACAGCATCACACCAGTACACTGGCAGGAGAAGTTCACCATTCAAAGTGCAATACAATATGGGAATGAGGGGAGGAGTAAAGTGCTTTGTACTGGAAGACGAAGCTGTGCCAAAAGTGGGTAGATCTATCGACAGGTATCTGTACAATGGGTGGGGGGAGGAAACGAAATGAGAAATGTATATTTTGCTATGCACAAGCCTCCTTACACAGTGTGCAGGGACACCGCTGTGTCCCATGCACAGTGGCGTACCCACATAGGCATTTTGGCAATATGTAAACATTGCCAAAACACCGTTCACAAAAGTCACTTCTACTAAAAACATGGTGTTACTTTTTGAGTCCTAACCCAGCCCCTCACCTAGGGGAACAGCTTTCCGGAACGATTAGAGCTGAATCCGTTGAGGCACCTGATTTGCACACTTCAAATCCTAGTGACCTAAGCAGAGAAATACGTGTGAGTGTGTGTGAGAGAGAAAAATCCTGTCTCTTATTGGTGTGTCACGAATCTGACTTCTTTGCAAACAATCTGCAAAGCTTCTTGGGGGAAATTTGACCTGCTAATGCAAGAATAATTTATCTCTCTATTTTTGGGCAAAAATTCAATGCTACCATTTGCAGTCCAATTCTCGAGCTGCTAATTTAGTAATGGACAAAGCGAGCAACAATTTAGGTTGCAATCCTATAGCCACTCGCCTGGGAGTGAGACCCATTGAAATCAAGGACCTTATTTCTGAGTAGACAGTGTATAGGAACTGTGACCTTAATTTAGTTGTTCTTCTATTGGGCTGTGGTATGTTGTTCCCCCGCCTTGATCCGGAGGGAGAGGCGAGTAATAAATAAATAAATAAATAAATAATTAATTATTATTATTATTATTATTAGTTTGCCTACTCCTGGAACAGCCCAATACCTACAAGTTAAAGGCTGGAGGCAGCCCTGGGATAGCAATCCCAATTCCCCTCCACCCCGGTGAATAGAAACTTGGCTCTTTGCTGTCTTTTTGACACTACAGTTGCCTGTGCAGAAGACGCAGCCCTTTCTGGAGGCCGTTACATCCCCTCTACGCTCAGAAGGCATTGGAGTTAACTGAACAGCACTGGTGTCCGCTGAAAGGCATTGCAGCCACTATTCCTTTAAAAGCCGGCATGGATAATTTGGAAAAAAGGGATCAGCACACCTGGAGAAGGAACCCCCCCCCCCAAAAGAGGGGTGGAGGTACTCTGGGGTGTATTGCTGGGAAGCCACTCAGATATACTGGAAGGGGCTTGAGTGGTACATGCAGCACGGATGGAGGCCGCACAAGAGGGAAGCTAGGCTTGCTTGTGGTGAGGGGCTGCGGCTGCATATCATCCGGAAAGACAAGAATCAGGCAAGACTGCCTTTAAATGGCAGCTGACTTTAGTAAAACTCAATTAAGTGCACTCAGGTTTGGGCTACACCTGGGAATTCCCCCTTCTTGGCCGGTTGACGCCATGCAAATTTGTTTTAAGAGGGAGATTCCCAGATCTCAGGGCCTGCAGCAAAACCACTCTTGGCTGAGCCCGTCGCAACGAAGTGAACTGCAAACACGCCAGGAAGAGCAAGACAGAACCGACCACGCCATCCGAGGCTAGATCAAGAGGGTGAGCCCAGGACAATTCAGCTACGAAAGGCTTGTTCTCCACGGGAAGCCTTGCAAGGCTCTCTCAAGAGCAACAAAGGCTGCCTGGTGTGGGCGCAATGAACCGCCCCGCGTGGGGATGGTTCCGTCCGCAGAGCACGGCTGACAAGACACTTCAAGGCCTGTGGGAGCATCGGTTCCTCCACTCGCCCTTCCGCACCGTCGGTTAGGAGGCAAGAGCCCTCCCTGAAAAAGGTCTCCAGCTAGATGCTGCCCCTATCAATGCCCGGATTTGGGCCATCCAAGGGATATGCAGCCTCCATGGCTTGATGCTGCACTTCAGCTTATCGCAGGCTTGAGGTCAGCAACCGGAAGACCCTGATAAACACTGACTTGGACCACAAGGAACATCGGCCGGGGGGGGGGGGGGGCACTTTGGTTACCAGCTTCAGAGGCAGTGAAAGAAGAGGTGTGGAGAAGGGAAGGCCACCCACAGCAAGAGAAATTTGCTCTGCTCGTGGGAGGACCTGGGAGTGCAACCCACCCCCAGCTGTCCAGCAGAGTCTGTGTAACCCCAGCCAGTCTGGGCTGCGTCTCCCCCTTGTCTGGCCGAGGTTACACGGACTCTGCTGAACGGCTGGGTTGCCATGTATCCAGATGCTGCGCCAAGGAAGGTTACGGTGTGTCGACGTAAAGAACCGGCCAGCTTTGCGCCATCTTTCCTGATCCGGCCAGTGACAACAGCGAAAAGGTGTGCGGAGCCACGAAGCTCCACCTTTGGCTCCTGTTGTTCCTCCCGGCCCCTAGGACACGGCCTTGTTCCATCCTCCTCTCCCATGGAGACTGCATCAGGCCCCCATTTCCCACCCCCACCCATGCCCCAGAAGTGCAAGCTGTCCACCTGCCAGGCTAAAGAAGTGCCTCATCCTCCCAGGGACGAGAACGTCCATCTCTTCCTTGGATGCTAGAGAGCGCACACACACCGGGGAGAGGAAAGCTCTACAGATACAATGGAGCCTTCAAAGAGAATTGGTTGAGGCCTGGGGAGGGGCCCTTTTCAATTTCCCCCGCTTGGAGCCTTCACATGCCAACATAGCCTTTGAAAGGGGAACCCCATTTTGTATCTGTCGCGCGTTACGCGTCGATTTTCACTTATTCTTCACTGTCCCAGTGGCCTGTTGTCAGGCAGGGAGGCAGAAAATGAGATGTTCCTAAGGCGAAATAAAACCCGCCTCGCTTCAGAGGCCAAATCCCTTGGAAGTGAAATGTTCAAAGCGCTGCGCCCGCACACAAGCAGGAAAAAACGTGCCACTCCAGCAGGGTCTCGGGCCATGCATCTGCGCGTCGCAATGCTGGGCAGAGACGTACCTGTTGGCCGGGGAATCGTGGCCTCTGCTCCCAAAAGAGGAAGTGGACAGGGTCGTAGCTGCCGAGTCGCTGTTGGCTTCCTCGACGGGAGGCGTCCGAGGCAGAAGGTCCGGGCGGCCCAGCTGGGAACCTGGAGGAGGAGGAGAAGGAAGAGGAGGGGGGGAAAGGAGAAAGAAGCAGTTGAGCTTAGCAAGGGAACAATCTGAACCCAGCCCAGGCTGGACTTAGAAGTTGGGTTTCAAATGCCATGTTCTGGGACTGAGCAAAATAGGGCAATGAGGATGATCGGGGGTCTGGAAACAAAGCCCTGTGAGGAGAGATGGAAAGAACTGGGCATGTCTCCCCTCCATCTTCTCTTCTCCCGGCAAAACATACCCAGTTCTTTAAGTCTCTCCTCACAGGGCTTTGTTTCCAGACCCCCGATCATCCTCATATCCCGATTTTGCTCAGTCCCCAGAATGTGGCATTTGAGGCCCACCTTCTAAATCCAGCCTGGAACTCTTCTCGAGCATCCCAGAGTGCAGGACTCGGAATAAGGGACTCAAGTTACAGGAAGCCAGATCCCAGCTGGACAGCAGGAAAAATGTCCTGGCTGTTAGAGCAATACGACAACGGAACCCATGACCTAAGGAGGTGGTGGGCTCTCCCACAAGAGGCAGCTGGACAACTATCTGTCAGGGATGCTTTAAGGTGGATTCCTGCATTGAGCAGGGGGTTGGACTCCATGGCCTTATAGGCCCCTTCCAACTCTGCCATTCTATGATTCTGTTGATGACCTGCAGCCATCAGGAAGTGGGTTTTCCCCCTTGAAGGCCTACTTTTTAAATGCTCCTGTCAGGACAAAACGGCACTCCTTCCCCTCCCCAGGGCAAAAAATGAATTTAAGGACCACTCCTGAACCTTCGCCCTTTGCTCTCTCCCTCGGTCGTCAGCCTGGATCTTGTCATGAGGATCTACCCTCGGTAAACGCTGCCTCCCGACCACCTCTCATGTCAGGCAATCCTCTAGAAACTCTTAGCTTTGCTTAGCGCGGTCGACAAAGGAAGGTTTCCCCCAGAACGGTTTCAACCACAAGCTTGGAGAGACAAGCGGAAGCCCTGCCTGACAGGAGAGAGTCCAAACGGGGAGTGCCACTTTGGTTTGGTTTAGAGAGGATTTTAACTAAGGGAACACCTGGAAACATCTGATTCCCCGCCCCAGATGTGGAACGACACGGTCCGGAGATAGAGAACATCCCGAGGGGTGGGGTTCTGCTCGCCACCCCAGAGAAGTAGAAAGGCCTCGGTCCTTCCAAGCCACGCACCTTGCTCACCTTCTGCCTCCATGGTGACCTGCACTTTTGTTTCGCACACTGCTTGCGTCTGGTAAGGGGCTCCAGTTTGGCCCGGCCGCCGTGGAGGTGCTGTGCCGGACCGGCTCTTTTTCGAAGGGGAAGATTTTACTTTATAAAGGGGAAAAAAAGCATATGTGCGCCATGAGTAAGCTTAGTGAAAGCCTTTATTTGTCCAGAAAGCACGTCAAAACAGATGCACATCTTATAAAGTAACCGTCGAACAAGAACCTAGCCGGGACCATTAAAACTAAAAGGTGAATCTGAAACTTCCAACATATCCTAGCTCGCAAGATGAAAATAACGGTTCAGTCCAGGGTTTTGAACCTCAGGCCTGGGGGGGCAAATTCATACCTCCGGCATTCCGTTCCTTCCTCTGGTTCCCCCCTTTTCCCAACAGCCCATTATTTGGCAGCTCCTCAGCTTCCGAGCAGGTTCCCCCCATCCTTTTCAAAGGTTGAAATACTGCTGCCCTCCAGATCTGATGGATTCCAATTCCCAGTATCCCTGGCCAGCGCGGCCACCAGCTTCTTCATGGACAAGGTTTTAAAAAAACATCTTTTGAGAAATTCCTGAGTCAGACCCCGCTACTTTGCCCAGCGGCAGTGTTATTCACCCAAGCAGGCCGTTGGCTTTCCAGGATCTTTCCCGAGATGCCAAGAGTCGAATGCAGGACCTCTTCCATACATAGGCAAAGATTGTGAGCTGCGCTCCCCCACCCCCGGCTGGCGCTCCAAGAGCCGACTGACACGCGGAGCTGTTTTAACAGCGTTTGGAGGAGGAGGAGGAGGCTCAGCTTGATCACGCACAATCCAAGGCAGCAGCAGGGGCCGATGGGGCTGTTCGGGAGAGCTGTTCAATACCAAGGAAGGGCAGCACGTTATGACCTAATGTACTTTTGCTGCTGGGGAGGGTAAGAGGGGTTCCCTGCCCCCGGGGCATGGTTAACAGGCCTAGGAACTAATGCACCTCGACTCGGAAGGGGGCGCACCGTTTGCTACGCCACTTTAGGCGGCAAAATATCGCCGGCCACCCCTGCATGGCTGGGCTTTTTTCTGAGCCCACACAGGAGTCTTTGAAGGCCTCAAGCTGCCTACCCCGGAAGGAAATGGGAAATCCTCCCAAGACACAAACATACTAATTTGGTGTAGATACATACTGCTTTCATTTGTTACTATGGTGGGTTTGAAGTATCAAAATCGTATTCTATTTCTTCATTTTATTACATATTTGTTACATTTCTATACCGCCCAATCTCTAAAGCTCTCTGGGCAGTCCCCAACATGGTCTGTGCATGGCCTATAGACTGAAATATATTAAACTCTCCCATATTTGCAGGGGGTGGTCCAGAAAAGCCTGCGAGAACTCCACCCACACACAAAGAACCGGATAAATTCGTGACTTGTGAATCAAAATTAACTTACAAGGGATTTTCTTGAATACTATGTTACACATGAACCGCTGGAACCTCTCCGCATAAAAACTGGGCCTGTGAACCGACACCGTGTCCTGCAAACGAAAAACGCAACAAGAGTCACGCGGAGAAGAAACCAAGGGCTAAAGGGTTATATACTGGCAGGCTGCACTAGCTGCTACAAAACTTGGAACGGGTTTAAAAGATGGCCATCAACTAAGTAGTGATTGTCTGGTTGATTATCATCTGCCTTAGCCAGTTTTAAATACATTGGAAAGTTACCGAAACCTTCCACACTTGCTCAAGTGGGCTGACCCCACCCAGCCAGCCACAAGACCTCTTCAGCCTCCTCTTTAGCCAGCTCTGAGCTTAAAACACCCACAATGGTGTTACCTCCAGTATCCGAGGCAGTAAGCCTACATGCAGCAGGTGCTGGGGAACATGGGAGGAAGGGTGCTGTTGCACCGTGTCCTGCTTTGTGGGTCCCTGACCGACAGCTGGTTGGCCACGGTGTGAACAGAGTGCTGGACTAGATGGACCCTCTTCTTGTTCTCTTGGTAAGCATGGGGTAAGAGTGGTTTCTCCCTGCTTCCCTCTCGCTCAGTCTCTTTCTCTCCCTACCTGTTCATTAAAAACTTCCAGACAAAGATGACGACAGCGTTCTATCAGTCAGGACGCCTTGCTGCAGGGACTTGCTCTTTTATTCTTGTTTTGTACAGTGCCACAGGCATTGATGGCGCTATATCAATCAATAAATAGACAACAGCAACAGGTAGAGGTTTTGGCAGCTTACCCCATCGTGAACAAGCGCTTTCCACGAATGCTCTAGCTTCTTAATGAACCTAGAAAGGTTTGAAAGGTGGGAAAAAGTTAGCTTCACATGCAGATTTTAAAACCGAGGGAGTTGCTGGGAGAAATATCCCAAGAAGATCTTCCCAGGAAGTCCCTCATCCTGCCCCTTCCACCGGCCTGTCGTCTGTCTTGCTAGAAAACCAAGCCTCAGCCTCATTTCAGCAGGATGCTCTAGGAGTCAACAGGAGAACCGGCTTGTCTGCTCCACAGAACTTGCTACACTTCCTGTGTTTGCTAACGCAGCCGGGCACATTTCTGGTGAGCAGCTAGAAGAGCTTGTGGCAGAACTTGCCCGTCAAGCTGCCCTTGCACCGAATGACCTAACCCACGCCATGCTGGGCTTGCTTCATTGCCATGCTCAAAGGCTAACCTTCCCCCACAACCCCCATCACTTGACCATTGGGAATTGTGGGCCAAAACATCGGAAGGGGGGCAGCAGGTGTGGGGAAGGCCGCTCTAGGCTTTGCTAGGAAGACTAGATTTTGTTCGCCCGTGCTTCGGCTCTATTTTCCTTTTGGAACGGCTGATTTCAACCTTTCCGATTAGACTTGTGCCCCTTGAGATGAAAGGCCCATTTCCCCCGGGTATGCTTTTAAGGGCAATTATCTCTTAATACACACACACAAAGATCCCACCCCCTTTGAAGCTGAAGGCGCTCCCATCCCCAGCGCAAACAACGCAACTCATCAGGAATTTCTGGCAGCAGCAAGCCGCCGCCTGCGTTCTTTCCCTCCCCAGATCACTTCCTGCACCTTTCCCTCCACGCAACAACCGAACCTGACGCAAAGCCTGAATCTGCAAGGGCTTTGCCCGCAATGCTGGCTTTGTGAGCAGGCGGGCTTCTCTTTCAGGTCCAAAGGGTAACTCCGGGCTCTTAGTATTCCTCCCTGCAATTAGGGCCGTCCCAAGAGATTTCGCTCTCAAGGCTCGAGTACATGGAGGGCACAATTCCATGCGAATTTAAACTGGGGGGGGGAGGGGATCCCTTCAATTCCCAGCATTCCCTAGCCGACCAGCTGACGACACCTGGTTTATGAAAAGCAAAGTAATTGCCAATCCGGGTTCGACGGTATCCAAAAGAGAAGAGCGAAGGGGAGAGATGCGCTTCTATTGCGAGAACAGTGGGGCATGAAAAGGTGGCCGCTCGAAGGGCACACAGCACGAAACTGTCTCTCTGAAGAGCAGCCATGTGGCTTTGAAGTCTCCAGCTACATCCCGCCTTGTGAATCAGCCTGTTAGGATGCAGCCCAGGCTCCCTAGTTTGGTTTCAGATGCTGAGTTAGACTCAGAGGCAGAAGGAGCTCAGTGAAGACAGGGAGCGGGAGAGGAAATTCTTCAAGACTCCCTAGGAGCCAAGCAGGAAGTTTCTCAGGCGCTTGTCGAACAGGAGGCTTAGGTTCAGAGATAATCCCCCGCCCCCCCAGGACTCAGCTCTTGTCGGAGGGGGAAGGAGCATCGGAATTCACAGATCATAGAGTCCGCTGCAAGGTGGGAGTTAAGAGGAGGCAGGAGGCCGTTTGCTAGACTAGCTGCGTGTTAGAAGTTAGGTCAAGAGGACTCTCCCTGAAGGAGGAGTCCAGTAAAAGTGTGCTGGGCATGGCGGGAAACCGTCCATTCAGTTGGGAAGTTGCCTGGCTTGTTTAGCTAATTAAGCGTACAGGGCAACTCCTAGCCTTCACAGTCGCTTCAAGGGCGAAGAGGTGCCTATTGATTGAATCAGGACGAATCCCTTTGTCTCACACTTCAGCAGGAGAGCTTGGAATCGTGACACAGCCTTCCCCAACATGGTGCCCTGCAGATGTATTGGACTTCCATTCCCAGTATCCCCACCGGGAGGACACCACATTGGGGAAAGCTGTTGTAATTATGACCCAAGGAAAACAGAGATGCAGATTTATCAAGCTTACTGTTGGATGTCAGGTGCTTCGTAGACAATTCACAGGGCTGGCCCTGTGAATTGTAGACTGAAGACTTGGCAATTTGTTATGAGAAGAATTTGTCTCCGCTTCTCTATAACTGTAGGCCGAAGGCCTTGAGAGTTCTGTGAGAATGAAGGTTGTTTTAAGAAAGGCGGGGGCTCTCTTCCTCACATTGTGGCGTCATCAAGAAGAGGTTGAACTGTGCCGCCCTGTTGGCACAGGAGTTTAGATTACAGGCCTGAAGCCCTGTCTGCCAAAGTAGGGTAGAATTTCCCAGCCTCCACACTATATTTACCTACGTCCTAAGAGAAATCCCTTTGCTAGGAATTATCTCGTCTAACTTCTTGGTGCTTGTGTGCTGCTCTGCTGCTGCTGTGAGTTTCTATCTGATTTGGAATTGTGTGATGCACTCTGTACATGTTCTGTTGCTATTTGGACTTGTAACTTCTAAAGAACTCTGCCATGAAAAGTGCGCTGTGGCTTTTCATAGATTTGGACTTGAGATTAGTGTTCTGGATTTCGTGTTCTATAGTCTGCTGTTTCTCTGCATGGAGCCAAAGTTACGGGCACAGAGAAGATAGAGGCTGATCATTGCTGTTCTGAAACTCTGTGTGTGTGGGACCTGCGAGAGGTTTGGGAAAGGTCCCTAGGTCACAAAGGTTCATTCCCTGGCATCTGGCTTCCGTGGTCAGCTCAGTGTGCCCGACAGGCTGAGTGAGGATTTAGTTGCCAGATGACCGATATTCTACTGTCAGGAGGCCTGATCCTAGAGTCTCCCTTTGTTTCCAGAGGACTCAGCACAGCGTGGCCGCTCCTGATCTCTAGGGACTGGGACTAACTCTAAATGTCATTCCCTGAGTGTGTGCTGTTCACATTAAGCTGTTCTACCTGTTCAGCTTCAAGTGTGTGTTTGCAGAAATGAAACTGTTCTGCTTTGAATTCCGTGTGATTACAATAAAAGAAATCTCACTGTTATTGTTGTGTGTCAGTGTGCCTAAAGTCGTGAGCAGAAGCTTGGGGCACGACACTTACGACAAGAGCTGTTTTGATACGTTGACGTTTCGCCCTATTCTTGAGATGTCTTTAAATGAACGGTTGAGGGGTGCTCACCTGTAAGACTGCAAAACGTCGATGATGCCCACATAGAGAAGCAGCCTCTCCCCCTTGGCGTTCCGGGCTGGGATCCCGCCCATCCTAGATGAGAGGACAAGGACAGGTGAGCTTGTGGGTGCTCAGCCGAGCTGACAGGCATTTCTCCTTCACTGCTGCTGCCCCCTGCGATTCGGCACCACACAGCCCAGGCGCCAAGAGCTGGGCTGGCTCGCTGCCTCGGCTGAGTAGCCACCCATGGACCCTCCCCTCCCCCCAAAAAACCCAAACGGTTCACGGCACAAAACAGCCAAGCCGGCAACTTTGGGAGTTCAAATGCTCTTGACAAAGGGTTTCGCCAGGTTTGCTTGTCGGGACACTGACAAATGATCACAGCTTCATGTAAGGCCAACTTCGTCAACCTGGAGCCCTCCAGATATGTTGGTGGGGAATGACGGAACTGTAGTCCAACGTACGTGGCGCTCCCCAGGTGAGGGGAAGCCTGGTTTTGAATGAGGAGGGGGGTGGGAAGACAGGAGTTGTTGAACCACAACCCCCTCCGGCCTTAGCCAGCCTGGCAAATAGTCAGGGACTGCAGCCAGACAAGTAACCCCCTTTAGTGCCACTGTTTTTGGTACAAAAGGTGGGGGATTAATCAAATAAATAAATATATGAACAAACGCCTGGAAGGTCACACGTCCCCACCCCCTCTGGTTTGAGGCCTGAGCTGATAAGCCCCACCCCCAAGGGCAAAGCAGCAGCTCACAGCATCTGGTGTCTGGACCCTAAATGCTGTAGTGGGAAGCACAAGATTACAGGGCTCGCCCCTTCACCAGCCCCTGCCTTGCTCCTCTGCCCTCGTTATGGCTCCCGTGTGTCAGTAAGTTCAGCAGGAGGAAGGAGGGGGTCCTCTGAACATCACGCAATGCGTATCTGGGATGCTACGGTGGCAGCAAGGCCCTTTCCCTGCCTCCCTGGGCTCTGCCTGGCCGCACATGCTGCTCAGGATGACATGGAGGTGGCTGTAGCTAAGGGCCGAGCGCATCTCACAGGGGCCGAGACTTTGATGGCAGGGGGTGAGAAGCTGGAAGCTTTCCTGGGCCAAGTCCAGGTCTCATAGACCCACAACACGGGGCCCTCCCTTTCTGTTTTGAAAGACCTGAACCGCTGCCTCTGAGGTGGCTTGACTGATCCCATAAATCCCATCCCGAGCCACAAAACAAATAGCAGCAGGGATAAAGGGGAGGAGGGAGGGTTAGGGATTTAAATAATGGATATGGTTGATATTATTGATGCGTTAGTTGGATGTTTGGTAGGTAAGAAAATCAAATAAATATATATATACATACATACATATATATACATATACACACACACACATACATATACACACACACACACACACACACATATATATACACACACACATACAGAGCAAACAAACGACAACAAAAAAGATACCAGCGGCAATTAACTAATTGGGTTGCCAATCCTAGAGGCAACTAAGGGGAGGGGGGGGTGTAGCACATGCTTTCTAGTCAGAAATGAAGGCTTTGCAACAGGTTCACTTTAGGGCAGGGGGAGAGAACCTCAGGCCTGCAGGCCCCACATAGCTTTCTACAGTTCCCCGGAGGGCCCAATACCTCTTCCCTCCCTGACCGTTCCCCTCCCTAGCTTTTGTGCAGTTTCTTGCCAGATCCTAGACGGTTGAAATGCCTCTCTCACGGCTTTGTCCCTGAGAGTAAGAGCTTAAGCGAAACAGGCCGGTCTTGTGGCTCCACTCCGTTTGATTTTGCCATCTGCTTTTCCAAAACTGAATTCAGCCCTCGGGCCTAAACTCCCCTACTTTAGGGGCAGGAGCAGAGGTGCTGCCACCCCAGCGCACGCCCAAACTTCCCCATTTCCCAGGGCATCCCTCGGAAATTACATTCTTTTGAAGACTGAAAGGGGTGCTGGCAATGCCCCCCTCAAATTCCTAGGGGGAAAGAGAAGGAGCAGAAACCGTGGGGTCACCACTGCTGTTGGGACGCCCCCTCCCTCCCTCCCACCCCCTCCAGCTAGAAAACTGGCGCGAAGTAATCCAACGAGCAGATGCGCCTCGTCCACGTAAGAAAACGTGGGTCTTCTCTGGACATCGTTTGGGGAATTCGGTTCAAGCTCCCCCTTCTTGTCAGCTGCCCTCAGACTTACTGGTCATCTGTCTCGATGGTGCCACCTCGCCGGGCCTCCCCTTGGATGGATTCCATCGCTGTTGAGTAGAGCGCCTTCTGGGCAGCAGGCCGCCGCGTGTCTGCCTGAGACGCTCCGTCTACGATGGCCCGTTCCCGCTGAGCCAGGTCAAGGTGATGCACTGCCACAAGCAAGCTGTAATCCATGATTTTGAAACTCTGCAAAACCTGAGATATTTGGGATGGGGCAGTGGAGAGAGGAGGGGAAAGAACACACATAATGAAGCCAATCTGCTCTAAAGCCAACGTTTAACTAAATCGGGACCTTCTCCCACCTCAGGCTCTCCGGATGTGTCTGCAGGTTGGGGAAACGGGGCTTCTGCTGGGCCAGGAAGTCCATGCTTGCACCCTTTGGATCCAGCCAAGCCATATAATTTTAATCTTCAGCTTGCCCCATCTTCAGGGCTTCTCTCCCTTTTAGCCAAGTTCAGTATGTATTATGTAAATTAATGTTTCCTTATCAAAGATTTGTCTAACTCAGCTAATTGTGTGTGTGTGGGGGGGTCATACATTTTAATGCTTCTTTTGTTCATAAGTTCTGGACTTCCTTTCGGGAGGAAGTCATCCGACAGATGAACTTCGTATTTTCTGATCCCATTCTCTTAAATTATGCACCGGCTTCTTGGAATGTAACACACGGTCAGTGTAAATGGATTTTTCATGCCCTGTTGACTGCTAAAAGACTGATACGACAACATTAGAAAGATAAAAGTTCACCGCCTATAATGCAATGGATTGAAGTCTTAACAACACTAGCAACATTTAAAAAAGAGGGGCACACAGGCACCACTTATGAATGGACTTGCATTTGGATATTTGGTTTGTCTTTACTGAAGTTTACGTGTAATTTACTCCTTTTTTTAAAAAAGTGGTAATATTTGAAAAGGAGACAATTAAAATATGTAGTTACACTTGCATTTTTTAAAATTGTTTTGTTGAAACTTATTGGGGGGGAAAATGAAACTTATTGGGGGGGAAATTATTTAAAAATGGGCTCAAGCGACAGGAAGCCAGATTCTGGCTGGACCTCAGGAAAAATTTCCTGACTGTTAGAACAGTATGACAAAACATCAGGAAAAATATCCTGTTAGAGCGGTATGAAAATGGAACACATGACCTAGGGAGGTGGTGGGCTCTCCCACACTGGAGGCCTTCAAGGGGCAGCTGGACAGCCATCTGTCAGGGATGCTTTAAGATGGATTCCTGCATTGAGCAGGGGGTTGAACTCGATGGCCTTAGAGGCCCCTTCTAGCTCTATGATTCTATGCATTACGTGCCGCACCTTACCTTAGAGGGCCTATGGCGGAAAATTTGGTAGCGGTTTAATACACATAGTTCTTCTTTTAAAAAAGCTGGCTGGGGCATGCTGGAAGTTGCAGTTCAATACCTCTGGATGGCACTAGTTTGAGGGACTCTGCCGTATTTGATTGGAAATGCGAGGGAAAACACATCCGGCTATTTGTTCCAACAGGCCAGATGTGCACGCTTCCGGCGGAATCCCTTCCGCTCCCACCTACCAGGCAGTCTCTCTGTAGGGTCTTGCACAAGGCACTGTACATGTCGGCATCCAGGAAAAGGCCATCAGGGAGTTCCTGCATGAAGTCCAGGTCCTTGTAGGTGGGGAAGACTTTCTCGCGCTCCTTCTGTGACGCCCGGCGTTTGTAAGTGGAGCCTTTCAGGTCGTACTTCTGGTGCATGCGCACTGAGCGCGGCAGCAGGTTGTTCATCACCACGATCCGTATGTTCTTTCCCCCGGCCTGCACGCAGTAGAGGCCGTAGAATTTGGGCAGCAAGGTCCGGGGGTTCTGATTCAAGTTCTAGGAGGAGGAACGGACAAGAGTTCTCAGAGCAAACCCTCCCAGGGGGTGGGGGGGAAGGGGGGAATTAAGGATTTGGAATTGGATCAGATCAAAAAGCCACCTTGATTCAATGCGCCTGCCCCAAACCAAGACTCCTGCTACCCACCAGCCTCCGTACACCACAGGTGGACAGGCTTTCGACTTATGACATCTGCTTTGTTTTCCAACTAGAACCTCTTCCCCCAAAGTCTACCGCAAAGGCTTCTTGTCCCTCCACTGTCACCACCACCAGCCATTCCAGCCGGCTGTACTGAAGAGAGATGAGAGGGGGAGCCAGCCCTGCTGAAAAGGTTAAGTTCATTTCCTCTCCCCTCCCCTTCCTTTTTCCTTGTGTGATGTGTCTTTTTGGATTGTAAGCCTGCAGGCTGGGACAGTCTTGTGTCACTGGTTTATGTGTAAGTTTCTCCCGGAGACTTTTCGGCTGACGAGCACGGGATAAAACATCTTAAAGTTTTGTTTTTTTTAAAAAAAATGTGGCTCTGGAAAGCGGACATGGAATTGCAGAACAAGGAGCTTCATTTCACATGTTCAGCCCAGGAATTTATTTCCGGCACCACAGAATGGGAGTTTGCACACCAATTCTACCACATAAACGCTTTCTTGATTTAAGGAGCTGAAATGGGGAGGGAAATGGGGCGTTTTGTTGTCGCTACTGTTAAACTGTTGTGAGTTGGAAACCCTCGCCAACCGACTGTAAATCAGCCAGAGAGCCACCAGTGGGATCCCCTGCCCATCCTTGCCCTATACAACAGTTTAAAGACCCCTTAGTCCAGGGAACTCTGGGCTTTCGTAAGGGGTTGGGGCGCTCCTTGACATCTTCCCTGAAAGCAAGCTTTCCCACCACCACCACCGATCTTTCACAGTAATGCCCAGATGGCAGGACACAATGTGTGCGTGAGTGTGTGCTTGTGAGTTCATGGCTGAACAACTAGTTGAAAAACCAAAAACAAAAGGAGGAGAGCATCCAAGCCAGGTCAGAAAAAAAAGGAGAAACGGGTTCTCAGGATGCAAATCATTTCTTTTCACGAAAATCTGACACATTTCGGCTCGTCATTTACTCAAAGGTCTTCCTCAGGCGGTTGTTAGAAGACAGCGCCTGCAGAATTTCCTCTAGTGAGATAATTGTCTCCTGTGATAATCTATGGGGCAGGCAGGGAGTCGCTGCCCCATTCGCCCCAAATCTAGAGCTGCCTCTGACTGAAGATATCTCTTTTACACTTCCAGTAATGAGTATAAACCAGTCTAGGGTGTCGCTCTTATTATGCATATTCCCCCAAGAGCTCCGATGACAGGGCGACTCATAAATTGAACAAACAAACGACCTAATGAATACATAAACAGTTCCTCTAATGCATCCAGAGGTTATTTGAGTCCTAGGTGGACAACACCCTGTATTCCTCCCAGAACACTGAGCAACGTGAGTGTTATGACTATTACTCCTGATTTTCATATTGACCTCCTCATTGCATAGGACATGAAAGGGAGAGAAGGAAGGAGGGAAGGAGGGAGGGAGGGAGAGGGAAAGAGAAACACGTGAGCATATTAAGCACTCCGAGTCACCCTCTCCTGCCTGCCCGACTCACCATGTAGTAACCCGGAAGCAGCTTCTGCAAGAACTCGGCTTCTTTGTGCTGAACAGTTTTGATGATGAACTCGTCATCGCTGGAGACGTAGAAGATGGAGCCGCTGGCCCCAGAGTTGGAGAGTTCAATCAGGGGCTCACTGCAGAGGGAACACTGAGGGAAGAAAGGCCACAGGGGACATGAAGAAGGCTTCTGGCTCGTCTCTGGGTTTAACCCAGGGCCAGTGTGATATGGTTGTTATGAAATGTTGGACCTGGAGTCAGGAGATCTGGGATTCTAGTCCCCACTCATCCACAGAACTCAATGTATGACTTTGGGCCAGCCCCTGACTCTCAGCCTAACCCATCTTACAGGGTTGTTGTGAGGATAAAATGGAAGGGAGGAGGATCATGTAAGCTGCCCTGGACTCCTTGCGAGAGAGGGGGGGAAAGGTGAGATTGATAAAGATAGCACCTCCTCCCACATCACGATGCTTCACCCAGACCTAACGGAGCCAACTTGCTAATATACAAAGCAAACCAAGAAGCCTGTGTACATGTCCCTGTATGAAACTTGCAAAGTTGGTCAAACTTTCTTCAACAGGATATACATGTAATAAAATGAATAGGCTCCCAAATGCTGGGTTGGAGTCTACAGAGTCCTAAATGATCCAGGAGAAAAGAAGGTAGATCTCCAACTCCCAAAAGCCCCTTTCTGCATGGAATACTGGGAGTTCACATCCAAAACATCTGGAGAGCTACTTTCTGTCCATCCCTGTTCTAGAGGCACAGCCTACTCCAACCTGGCGCCTTCCAGATGTGTTGGACCACAGTCCCCTTTACGATTAGCCTCCGTGGCCAATGGGAGTTGCAGTCCAAAGCATCCAGAAGGCACCAAGTTGAGGAAGGTGAGTCTAGGATCGAGCTATCTGAAGGACCACCTTCTCCTGCGTGAGTCTGACTAAAGCCCCCCCCCCGCCCCCCGTGTGAACTGAATGGGTGCTCTTACAACAGGGGTGAGCAGGAAAGAGATCTCAGACGTTGTGGACTTCAACAGCAAGCTGAAGTAACAGACATCTGGAGATTTACCTTCTGCCCACCCTGCCCTAGAATAGGACATGCAGAGGGTTTTGTTTTGTGGCGGGCATAACGGGGTTCTGCAGCATACAAGCCGATGGCGAAGGAAGCCCTAAACATCACGCTTTAAGGGCTCGTTCCCGTTTCTCTAAGCAGGATGGAACCATCCCAGGAAAAGGTGGTCAGTCGCCTTATACGAGTTGGATCATCGACCCATCTAGCCCTGTATTCTCTGTTCTGACCGAGAGAAATGCTCCAGAGTTTCAGACCCGGGTCTTTCTCTGCCTGGAGATGCAAACGATGGAATCAGGGACTTTTCCCATTCTGTACCACTGAGTTACAGCTCTCCCCCTACATGCCTGTCATGGTCACGAAAACAAAACGCAAGGAGCCAGCAACTGAAATAAAGCCCCTTGGTTGCAGCCTTGCTAAACTGCCCTGTTTTTTCCTTCTTCTTCTTCTGAGCTGGCTTTTGGAGTTCAGGGAACTACCCAAGTCTGCAGGACCCCTCAAAATGGACGCAGTCTGGCTCTGATGATCCCACCAGGGGAATCACCTTTGACTGTGGTGGCAACAGTTCTATCCCATTTTTGTCCCGTCGGCAGGTCAAACTCTACCTGCTCAACCTTGCCACAGCTCCCCTCACCCTGACAAGGAGAGATCACGGTTTTCTTAAAAAAAAAAAAAAAAAAAGTAAAAGATGAAGCTGCTGACCCCACTCACCAAGTAGTCGTCCGGCCGGATCCCGAAGAGCTCGCGGAAATACCGGAACGCAACGGGGGCATAGGTCTTGAAGCGGAAATCATTGTAGTGATGGCCCGGCGTCAGATTGCTGCCTTCGCTGGAGAGAGAGAGAGGACAGAAGCCTAGTAAGCATCACAATCCCTTTCAAGCTCCTCTCTCTGCCAGAGCTGTGGTTTTCCAACCTGCCACCTTTACAGACTTGTGCCACATTTTAATGTATCTACCGAGGCACCTCTGCGGGTCTGCTACAAAATTGGCGTGTACGGCAGGATTCAGTAGGGTCCTCAGGAGAGTGCAAATACCTGCTCAGCTCCACATGAACTAAGTAAGGGTGCCTGAGGATGAGTCCCCGAGGTCTCCTGGGACTGCCCAGAATGGCAGCCATGCAGGGCTTCTGCATTTGCTTTTCGTGAGGAACCCTAGATAGATTCCGGGGGAATCTTCAGGGTCTTGGAAACTGCGCCAGGGTGGGGGAGAGGTCACTTTGCTTCCATGCCACAAGGGCATTATCTGCAGGGCTCCTCCTCCTCCCCCTCCTCCTCCTCCTGGAGGCTTCTGCCACTTTCACATTTCGCCTGAAGCATCCCAACATCTGTGTCTTCTTTTTGCCAGCTGGAGCTGGTTTTAGAGCAGAGGGGTCTTAAAAACAGGACCCGAAGAAGTGGCCAGACAGAGTGCCAGTATCCTACTGCCTTTATACAAATCTAAGAAGCCATCATACTTAGAATACTGTGTACAGTTCTTGTCACTACAGCTAAAAAAAAAAGGTAACTGTAGAGCCATAAAAAGTGCAGAAAAGGGCAACTAAAATGATCCAGGGGCTGGAGCATCTTCCCTATGAGGGAAGGTTACAACAGCTGGGACTGTTTAGCCAGGAGAAAAGGAGGCTGAGGGGGAGTGGCCTAGCGAGAATGGAGTGAAGTTGGAAATCTCTTGCTCTCTCATGGAAGCGTTGGTCTAAACACATAATCCCTGTCTTGGAGATGACGGATTGTAAATTAAAGACTTGATATCTGGTTTGGAAGTGTTGCTGTATCTTCTGAGTGAAAGAAAAAGTAAAGTGGATTGGGATTCCTGGCAGGCGGCCAGAGGCTGGTAATTGAGACTTTCATTACTTTGGCTAACGAGCTAAGTCTGGCAGATAAGGCTGTGGGGGGAGGCTGAAGTAAATAATTGAAGTCGGGTGAAGAGAGGATTCAGTGCCCCCAGCCGAGCGTGTGAGAAGTTGAAATATATTTGTCTGATAAGAGCCGAAAAGATTTAAGAGCGTGGCTGTTAAGATCTATGTGGAGGGGCGCGGATTTATAAGTGAAGCCTGATGAAAAAAAGAATAACAGGTGATAAATCAAGTGCCCCCAGCTGGATCAGGCAGCCGAAAAAGTATCCTTCAGATAAACACTGGGAACGGCTAACGATAATAATGGCCGACAAAGAAAAGCCTTCTTATCGTGGCGAGAAGGCAGCTCCGCTTCTTCCCGGAAGTGGGAATTCTAAAACTGGAAGCAAGCCAGGAACAATCCCCAAAACGTTCAAAGAAAGTCAATCGTGGTCACCAGGAGAACTAATAGATAGCTTTCGGAAGATGTTAGATGAGGCTTTGGCAAAGCAGGAGGAGAGAATAAAAAGCAAAATTCTGGACTCGCAGATTGAGGTTTTGACAGGCTTCCAAACTGTGGTGGAGAGAAGGACAGAATTGGAGAAGGAGAATGAGCAAATCAAGGAAACTACCAAGCAGCAGGGAGAGCAAATGCAAGGGATGGACTTGCGTTTAATTGCCTTGGAGGATAGAGATAGAAGAGCAAATATTCGGATTAGATCCTTTAAGGAGCAAGAGGGGGAGAACCCAAAGGCTTTGAGAGATATAATATTGGCATGGATCAGAGAATTGGACCCCCAGGAAATGTGGGAGATGGCTGACATTGAGAGGATCCATAGAGTGGGCTATAAAAAGAAAGGAATGCTTCCAAGGGATATAATTGTCAAATTTGCCAACTATTACAAAAAAGAAAAGTTAATGCAAGCAATTAGACGTCTTGGCCAACCGATGCTACAAGCAACACCAATCGAGGTTTATAATGACTTATGCCCTCAGACGGTCCAGTGGCGGAACAGCGTTAGACTGTGTACAGTTACCCTGCGGAAGAAGGCGATAACATATAGCTGGGGATATCCAGTTTTTTTGAGATTCATGTTGCTAGGGAAACAACTCAGAATAACTTCATGTGAGCAGGGGATGGAGCTTCTGGAGAAGTTGGGATTGGTCGACGCAACTGACGATGGAGAAACGAGGGTGGAGGAAGGAGCTGCAGGAGGAAGTAGTCAATAAAGAACTATGTTTGAACAGGGATAAAGAAGAGATTATAAGGGAGGGGAGGGTCGCTTCTCTCCCCCCCGAAGAGTTCTAAAAATATTGGGGCCATCACCCAGGAGGGTCTGGTGAGGAGGGGGGTGAAGTTTGGGGTAAGTGTGGGGGGGAGGGTAAGGGGGGTATCTGTATCACAGGGGGAGACCAATATAGAGCTGTGTGTGAGGCATGATGGAAAATAAATTAAGGGTGGCAACTTTAAATGTTACAGGGCTAGGAACTGTTATAAAAAGGAAGAGAATAGAAGCATTATTAAAAAAAGAAAAAGCAGATGTCATTTTTTTGCAGGAAACTCATCAATCAAAAGAGGGTACAAATGAGCTTCGGATGAGGGATGTGGGCGTTTATGAGAAAGCATTTGGTACTTTCAAAGCGAGAGGTGTAGCGACAATAATTTCAAAAAAATGTGGTATTAATGTTCAAAGAGTGAAGAAAGATAAATTGGGTAGATTTCTGATAATTTTCTGTATGGTAGGGGAGGAGGAATATAATTGATTAATGTATATGCTCCTAATGGGAAACAAATGGAATTCTTCGATGAAGTTTTTAATGCGGTGGGAGAAATGGGGAAAAAGAATATTGTAATGGCAGGAGATTTTAATATGGTATTAGATAAAGAAAAGGATAAGGATAATATATTAAAAGACCTTAAGACTGGTGGGAAGACGAGTTTAAGCAAATTAATGGATGGAAAAGAGCTAATGGATGTTTGGAGGGTATTAAAAGGGGAAGAAAGGAAATATACTTTCTTCTCACCAAGGTTTAAGAGCTATTCTAGGATAGATTTTATATTTGTGTCAAAAAATATGTTATCTAAAATTATAGAATGTGCTATAGGGGTGATTAAAGTCTCCGATCATGCATTAATGACAGTGGATATTAAAATGAAGAAGGATTATAGAGAAGCAAAGAGATGGAGAATGGATACAAGGATTTTAAATAATAAAATTATTGTTGAAAAAATAAAAAAAGAAATGCAGACGATATGGGAAATCAATGAAGCAGAGCAAAACTCTCAAGGGATAATATAGGATACAATGAAGGCAGTGGTAAGAGGGATTTGTATTAGGGAAAGGTGCACCCTAAGAAAACAACAGGAAGCACAAAACAAAAAGATAGAAAAGGAGGTAAGGGAATTAGAGGAAAAATTAAGAGAGACAAAAGATAGACGCCTATATGCCCAAATTCAAGCTAAGAAGAAGGAATTAGAGAAAGAAGAGTTATAACAGGTTCAAAGGAATTTGCTATATTTGAAGAGGGATTTTTTTGAATATAGTATAACAATTCTAGGATGCTGGCCAGGTCCACTCAGTCAAAAAAGGCTAAGAATACGATAGGGACAATTAAAGATAAGACAGGGAAAAGATGTAATTTAATGAAGGATAAATTAAATATATTTCAGGAATTTTACAGTGAATTATATGCATCAGATATGGGTCCACAGGTTAAAGTAGGGGAATATGTAGAGAGGAATTGGAAGATAAGATTACAGAGACAAGACAGGGATTATATGGAAGGTTTGGTTACAGAAAAAGAAATAGAAGGAATTATTGATAAATTAAAAGGAGGGAAATCTCCGGGGATAGATGGTTTGGGGCCAGAATATTATAAGACATTTAGAGCAATATTAATACCAAAATTGAAAACGTTATTTAATAGTGTAATAGAAGGAGGAAAGACCCCGCCATCATGGGACCATTCTTTGATTATATTAATCCCGAAACCAGATAAGGATTTGACGGATCCAGCTTCTTATAGACCAATTTCGTTAATAAATCAAGGTTCAAAAATTTTTACGGCAATAATGGCAAAAAGAATGAGTACATTTATAAATAAATGTATTAAAAAAGATCAATGTAGATTTATTGCAGGAAGGCAAATGCCTAATTGAATTGGAAGAGTTTTAAATATAATTAATATTATAAAAAAAAAGGAATTTAAAAGCAGGATTGTTAGCACTAGATATATTCAAAGCCTTTGATTGTGTGGAATGGCTAGCACTTAAAAAAATTATAAAATTGTTTGGGTTTGGAGATAAATTTATAGGAGTGATAGATCAGTTATATAAAAACAATAAAGCAGAAATTATAGTTAATGATGGGTTAACGCAACAGATTACTTTAGCCCAAGGAACTAGACAAGGATGTCCACTTTCACCAATTTTATTTGCAATAGTGTTAGAAATTTTGGCGAATGTTATAAGGGAGGATGTAAGATTAAAAGGGATAGGTGGGAAAGAAAAGATTAAAATGAATATGTTTGCGGACGATACATTATTGACGTTAGAAAATCCCCTGGAGAGTGGGGAAGTGATAAAGAAACATTTGAGAGAATTTGGAGAAATTACAGGCTTACAAGTTAATTGGGGGAAGTCAGAAATGATGTTATTTAACTATAACGAGAGGGAAATGGAGGAGTGGAAATCTAAATTAGGTTTTAGGCTTAAGAATATAGTATGCCATCTAGGAGTTAATATTGCAAAAGATTTAGATAGGTTAGAAGAAATTAACTTTGCTAGTTTGAAAAAACAGATAGGGGAAAAGTTAGAGGTATATAGAAAATTAAAGCATTCGTGGTTTGGTAGAATAGCGATCATTAAAATGAAGATATTACCTAAGATTAATTTTTTGTTTAGAATGTTACCGATTAAAATAACGGAAGCAGAGTTAAAGAGTTGGCAAAATATGATTAACGCTTATTGTAATGGAGATAAAAAAGCAAGGATTAATAAAGGGGTTTGGTATAAGACTCAAAAGAAAGGAGGTTTAGGACTTCCAAATATAAAGAAGTACTATATTGCTAATCAATTAAGACATGTTATAAATAGTATATTAGGGGAGGATGATTTTGAATGGTTAGAGACGCAAACAGGGGAACAAGACTTTAAATTACAAAATATCTTTTTTATTAAAATGCAAAAAAAAGATTTGAAGGGCCTGGACAACTCGTTGTTGAAAAATATCTTAGAGATATGGGAAAAAGGTTAAGGGGAAGTTAATACCAGGAGTTTCTCCTCTTACAACAGTTGTAGTAATGGGGGACTTCACAAGGAACTTAAAAGCAGAGTTGGAAGGGAGTTTGAGGGATCAGAAAATTATAAAATGAAGAGATTGGTTAAAAAGAATGATAAATAAGGAGCAAATTGGAGAGCTATTAATAGGGCAAAAGGTAGCTTGGTTCAAATGTATACAATTGGAACAATGGACACAAGATTGGAAAAGGAAAAATAAGGAGTGTAGAAAGAATACAAGATTTGAAGATTTAATTGAATCAAGAGGAAAGAAGGAAGAAATTAAAATTAAAAAAGGTTTGACCAGTGAAATATATAAAATTTTGATTGAGGAAGATGAATATCAAGACTCTCTTAAAATGATTTGGGAAGATGATTTAAAGGAACAGATTAATGAAGACAACTGGGGGAGGATATGGGATGCTAGAATGTTAAAGCTTTTGTCAATTAGAATTAAAGAGAATTATTACAAGATAGTAAGGAGATGGTATTTAATGCCGGTAAGATCCCATCAGATAGATAAAAAAGTGCCCAAGAATTGTTGGAGGGGATGTCAGGAGGTTGGAACCTATTTTCATATGTGGTGGAGCTGTGAATATGTACAAAAATTTTGGAAAAGGGTGTTTGAAGAAATCAGTGAAATAACGGGAAGTAAATTGGAGATAAGCCCAAAGCTGGCTCTACTAGCAATATGGGATAAAGGAAATGAGAATATAAGTAAGAGAGAATTGATAAACAACCTCCTGGCTCCAGTTAGAATAATGATAGCTAAAAATTGGAAAGGGCAAGGAATTTATACAATAGAAGAATAGTATAAAGAAATATGGGATATGGCACTTAATGATAAGTTAACGTGTAAAATGAAAATAATGAGGGGAATGTCCAGGAAGAATGATTTTGAAAATATATGGAAACCATTATTGGAATATGTATTAAGATCGGGGAAGGGGCAAATACCTTCAAAAGATTCTTCACAATTTTGGAAGGATGTATAATTGAATAAAAGTAGGTCTCCTGGGGGGGAGGGGAGCATGGGGGGTATGTAGGTTATGTATTGTATTGTATGTTGTTTATGTTGTATTATGTTGTTTTAAGTTGAAATAAAAATATTATTTTTTTAAAAAAGAGAAAAGGAGGCTGAGGGGAGACATGATAGAGGTGTACAAAATGATATCTGGTGTAGAGAATGTGGATAGGAGACATTTTTCTCCCTCTCCCATAATACTAGAACCCAAAGGGGTCAATCCTATGAAGCTGATTGGTGGGAGATTCAGGACAGAGAAAAAGAAGGACTTCTTCGCACAGCACATAGTTAAACTATGGAATTTGTTGCCACAAGACGTAGTGATGGCCACCAATTTGGATGGCTTTAAAGGGGGGTTGGATAAATTCCTGGAGGAGGAGGCTCTCAATGGCTACTAGTCCTGATGGCTATGTGCTATCTCCAGTATCAGAGGCAGTAAGCCTATATAGCCAGTTGCTGGGGAACATACACTTGCTCTGGCCTATGGAAAGGCTGGGCAATTTTTTTTCTACATATACCCCAGTATCTGGTGAAATTGACAAGGCAAAGCGAAGTCTTTGTCAATGTCACTTGGTGTTGTTTCCTTGGAAAAAAGGAGGCTCAGGGGAGACAGAGATGTACAAAATGATGCCTGGTATGGAGAATACTAAAACCCAATGGGTGCTGGGGAACATGGGTGGGAGGGTGCTGTTGCACTCATGTCTTGCTTGTGGGTCCCTGGTTGACAGCTATGTAAACAGAGTGCTGGACTTGGTGGACCCTTGGCCTGATCCAGCAGGGCTCTTCTGATGTTCTTAGTTTGCCTTGCAAAGCGCTGCCTGTTATGACTAAGTGCAGCTCTCGAGGGCACGTGATACCCCAAGCCCTTTTCTCTGGAGATGACCGTGAAGTGCACGCGCTGCCAAGTCCCACCGCTCCGTGCCGATCTCCCCAGGTGTTGTCATTTTACAAGTGTCCCCTGCCCCCCTACGACCACCTCCTTGCACTCAAGATGGGGTCAACCTCCTTCCGATCCTTTTCCCATTTGTGTCATGTCGTTTGGACAGTCGGCCTTTTTGGCCGAAGAAGAGGGTGCGTGTGTGTCAAAATGCGTCCGTCAGGAGCCGAAGTGCCGAACGCTCACCTTGGGAAGAAGATGCTTTCCACGACGTAGAAATCTTGCATGAGCACATCCCGCTCGGGCTTGGTGCTCAGGCTCCCGACAGTGTGGGTGATCCCAAGCTGGATGGCGCCTTTGAGGGCCGATGAGGTGGTCTGGAAGGGAGAGGAAACGAAGAGCCAGGGTTAAGCCCTGTCCCTTGGAGAAACCCAAGGAAGCTCTAGTTCGGGGGAAACAACCATGTAAACCGGGAGGATGGGACGTGGGGGTGAGCCCTCCCCGTCAGGCCCCACATCAAGGGTCAGCAAGGTTGGGCACTGATCCTTACCCTAGCGGGGGCCCACTAACAAGAACCCCCTGGACCTGCTCCTCCTCTTCCCCATCGCAACCTGCTTGTCCGCCTGCCTCTGCTCTGGCCCAGACATCGGCGGCAGGGAGGAGGAGGAGGAGCAGATGCTATGGGCCCACTTGCTTCCAGGCTCTCTGCCAGCCAGGCAAGGATGTAGGTGGCCATGATGATGATGAAGAGGAGGAGGAGCAAGAGCAGCTGAGGACAAGGATAGTGAGAAGCCAAACCCATGGAGGGAGTCTCGCCCAAAACCTGGAGCCACCACCAAGCAGGCCCTGGTCACATCTCAAGGTTGCTATTCCAGAATAGGGATGGATGAGACGTTCGTTTGGTCCTAATTTAGCTGTTGGGCGGTATAGGAATGTGCAGGGCTGGCATCTAGGGTAGGCACGTTGGGGCGCCTGCCGGGGGCCCACACCGCAGCAGGGACCCACTGGCAAAAGCCCCCTGGATCTGGCTCCTCCTCTTCCCCATCGCAACCAGCTTGTTCGCCTGCCTCTCACTCCGGTCCAGGCAACGGCGGTGATGGGAAGGCGGAGCAGGAGACGCCACGGCCTCCTGGCTCCCTGTTGAGCAAGCAAGTCGGAGCAATGAGGAGGAGCAAGAGCAGCTGCTGGCAGCAGTGGAAGGTTGGCTCATGGAAGGGGGGGCACTTTCCAAGGGCTTCCCAAAACCTGGAGCCAGCACTGCTCCCCACGCATCAAACAGGCGCCTTACAACCCAAACAGCTGTTTGGCAGGCTGCGAGTGCAATCTGCAGCAGCGCGGGGCAGGGAAAAGATTCTGCCAGAGCCTGGCCGTCGGCACCCGCACAGGCTACGCTAAAGGCCTGGCTGCGTTTTAAACCAAGGATAAAAAGCAAAACGGACGGGCTTCCGTTCCTTACGGCGGAGCAACCACACGTGCCTTTCCCCACTGGGGGCTGCTTGAGCTCTGGACATGCAGAGCGGGGGGCGGCAGGATTCTAAAACACGGTGAAGACGGATTTACAATCTTTCGAAATGCAGAAGTTCACTGAAAGATAGAAAAGGAAGCTCTGCGTGTGTGTGTCTTGGGAAGAAGAGAAACGCGAGTGACAAACAACCCGCGACATAAGCCTGGGATCAATGAGCTCTCAGGGAGGGTGCGTCTGGGCAAGCCTGCTGTACGGCGCCCGGGATCAGTCACGGTTTTTAAACCGGCCCACCTGGAAACGTGACCGAGTTCGGGCTGTTCAGGCCTTGCTGGAGTCACGTTCCATCTCGTCCAACTACCTCTTACCAGCAGTAAGACGGAGAAATACCTCTAGGAAGCGGATGAGCAGAAGAACGTACATCACATTTGGTCCAGGGCTACTGCTTTCATACATGGAGGTTCCACAAAACTAGGGTAGCCGCAGGGAGATTCTGCTGGCCTCCATGAATGCGTCAAATCCATTTCTTTAAAGCAGGGGTGGGCAGCACACAGACTGCGATTCAAACGTGGCCCCCTGGCCGTTTTTGCCCCCCTCCCCGCTGAATCTGCGGCTGGGGCAAAAAAGAAAAAAGCACCGACTTTGCTTGAGAGCTGAGCACACAAGGAGCGCATGCCTCGCCTGGAAGTAGAATTGTGCCCCCAGAAGCGTCCCACATGCTCCCCGCCCTTCTTCCTTTCAAGCTAAGTTACTGCTTTGTTTGCCGCCGGAGCAAATTTGGCAGCTGGGCCCAGGAGCGTGGCCCTCCCAAGCACCCAGAAGTTACCCCCATCTCTGCTTTAAAGCGGTCTAGGCTTGTGTTCACCACTACGCTACAAGAGGCAACGGAGTTCCCTGAACGCATCTTAAGAAGTCCAAGAGATTTGTGACCTAAAGAAAAGGAAAACAAGCAACTTCTTTTGGAGGGGGGTGGGAGTGTCCCTTCCTAGACGCTTAAGAGGTGATTCTTGCTTGCCACAGGAGACCAGGAAAGTGCTCCATTGGAAAGCCGTGTCTAAACCCGTTCTTGAGTGTGGCTTGCCCTGTTTACATTTTTTTAACGAGACGACATGTCTCGGTCTCCCAGCGACCACGCGAGCTGTTTTGTGAAAGAACAGAGCCACGGCTCTCCCCGAAGAGGTTTGGTTCCAAGCACCTGGAAACCCCCTTTTCTGTTCCCTTCTGCCTTTCCTTCTTGCTTCACACCACCCCTCTGTCCCGCCCCCATGAACCGCTTAAGAGCCAGGATGAGATCGCAGACAGTGTGGTGCCTTGGACTTTACCAGCTCTGCCTGCTGGGTGCCCCAGCCACCGCACGAGGGCCCATCCCTGTGGCTTCCTCCCGCGCCCGGCATCGTTTCCACTCTGCGCCAGACCAACGCTTCGGTTTCACTTTTAATCTCTGGAGATAAGAATCCAAGGCAGAGGCAGTGCCACCTCCGAAACTTGTCGGCAAGGGAACAATGGTGAAGCTGGGCTTAGCTTCCCTGCCTGCTTCATGTCACCCGGGGGAGGGAGAGGGTGGGAGGGGGGAAGGGAGGAAAACCATGGGAGGCTTTGCTATTGGATCAGGACAGTGTGTGTAGAAACCCATATCCTGAAAACCAGAAGCCTTTAAAAAAACACAAAAAACACAATTCTTTTAAAAAGCACGTTTCTAGTTCTCATGGAAGTAGGTGCAACAGCATGAAGACACCATCTCAGAGAAGGACCTGTGTCAGTCCAAAGTTCCTACTGTTGCTCCCAACAGCCATTCCAGTAGGACGAGATGAGAGAAATGCTAAAAGAACTTGATTTTCCTCTCCCCGATGTCTTTTTTCCCCTTTTATATCGCGTCTTTTTAGATTGTAAGCCTGCGGGTGGAGACTCGTTCGTTGAACTGATCACGCGTCAGCTGCCCTGGGTGCCTTTTTGGCTGAGAGCAGCCTAAAAACACTTCAAATAATAATGACCATAAAATACTTCTAATAACAATAACAAAAAAGAAATGTGCCTTTACCTGCCTCCCACGGCACCCAGGCGATACTATCTCACACTCCCTTCAAATCCTTATTCAAATGCCATCTTTTCTACAAAGGTTTTGCCACCACCTCGTAGCCTCCAGACCCCACTGGCAAGCAAGTGAGCACCCCTAAAATAAATGCATATTCCTCTCCCTTCCTGTTCCCTGGGTGGAATTAAAGATTGTAAGCCCCACGGGGCAGGGACCTACTCTCTTGCAGTTTGGGGCACATCGAGGGGGCTCGAGAAATTAAAAATAGCCCATCGCACCACAGCTACAGACTCTGTCCTGTCAACACCAGCCCTGCCTGCCCACCTCCCCACGCAAAGCTGAAACATCAAAAAAAACAAATGCCTTTCCACTTCGCAGGGTCATCGTTATGGATCCCTGAGGATATCTAGGTGAACACTAGTGCAAGGAGGGACTTGTGTGGAACTGCAAGACACAGCATGACAAAAGAGAAAAGGGAAAAAAAACACAACAACGATGCAAAGCGAGGAACTAAAGGGTCAGCATAATCTGTATCAGAGGTGGCAGAAGGTGGGTCTGGATCTAGTGGGCGATCTCTGGCCGACTGGCAGCAGCCAGGGAGGATTTCTGATTCCCAATTGCTTGACACCAAAAGGACTATCCCCACCCGAGGCCTGAAATTATACGGCTGGAATGAAAAATGTTTAGTGTAACCAGCAGCGTGCAGAAGGACTCTGCGCTCCATTCAAATTGCTGGTCCTCCAAACAAATTTGTGGCTTCAGAAGTGTGCAACTTTTGCATTGCGCTCTAGTTGGTGGATCTTGTGGTTCTGGTGAAGAACAAACTAGGTCCTCTGCGCTGGAATCAGGCATTCTTGCTTTTGCTCATACTAGGAGGCTTGAGGTAAGGACCCCCCAGTGATGGGCCACGTGCTCCAGGAAGGGGAACTTAAGAAAAACAGATGGTCACCCCATGCGGGCGACACACTTCCAGCCGTCGCCGTGGATTCACAAACAGGCGTGTGGGCGCAAGGTATGCATGACATTGCATAGCTACGAAAACCAAAAACATCGCAACAAGCCAACCCAGTGCCCTAGGGAAAGGAGGGTGCGAGCAAACGCTCAAAACAACATATCAAAAGGAAACAGGAAGTGATGCGCTCTCTCTCTCTCTCTCTCTCTCTCTCTCTCTCTCTAGTACAGCAGTCCTGGTGAAATTCCAGAAGGCTGCTTGGAAGCCAGAGCAAAGAAGGGGGGAAAAACAGAGAATATTATTAGCCTGATCTTCGCTACCAAAAGGCAAGAGAGGTTCTTTCACCTCAAGCATCGTTGGGAAGAAGGACGCGGAACTGCATTGAATGAAAAAACAGCCCCCCTTCCCTTAAAAGAGCTGTGGATTAAGGAAGCAAGAGTTTCAAGAACACGCTCTACAAAACTTTGGCCTCATCTTCTCTCTATTCTCCAGTTTCGCCATCCTCCCTCCCTCTCCACCATACCAAAGTAGCCCCACACATTCTCCACATGCCCCCACCCCACTTTCATTGCCTCGGGCACATTTATCAACTACAGAGAGAGCGCAGGAAATTTCCCACCCAAGGGCTGCTGCCACTCACAGAAAGGGAAGACTGTTGAAAGGAAGAAATCGAGCTAACATCCATTTCATCCAGGTGTAAGGAACAGGTTCTGCGGGAGAGCAGGCTGGAGCATAGCTGCTCAACTCCAACCTAATTCGGGTTCCTGAGGCGATTCACGCTGAGTGCACCAGTCGAGGGGGGAAAGAGACAACACATCCACCCCACCGCATTTTTTTTTAAAAAAAATAATATATTTTTAAAAAGTAAATCCCAGATTGGATAGCTGCTTCTGGCTTCCGACAGCAAAGGGCAAATGAACGGATCCCGAGAAACAGGAGGCCCTTTGAAGCCTTACGAGAAATCGGGACAGTGACGTTACGCCGGGTGTTTGGGCTTCGGGTCTCTGGAATCTGCCGGCATTTGCCCGTCAAGAGTTGCTGGCAAAGTTTGACGTTTACCTGAATCAGTCGGGCCTTTTATGCTCAGTGAGATGACTCAGATACTTCAGAATGCTGGGCGGAATCTGCCGGGGGAGGAGGAGGAGGAGGAGAGACGCGCGCTCCAGGGAGAGGGCTGGCGAAGAGCACTCACCTTTTTATACGTGGTTTCGCCGGTCGAGTCCACTCCCCGGTGGCCTTTCCTGATAGTCTGCGAAGAGTATCCGGAGGAACCTGGCACCTAAGATCAGAGAAGAGGCGCAATGCAGACGTTTACGTTTTATTTTTACTATCAGCCCTTTTGTTTGGCAGCTCGCCACCTCAGCCGACGGCAAATGCTGGGGGGGAGCTCAATCTGACCTGACGCTCCTCACATGGATCATTTACAGAGTGCCATTCATGTGCACGGCACTGTACAAAGACTGGCTTACAAAACCAGACTGGCCTTTCCAAAACCAGTGCCAGAGGGGCTGGAAGGCAACACTCCCCTCGTTCCCAGTCAGCTTATGGCCACAAAGGGCAGCTGGACTGACAACTATGGATCTCCCCCTTCAACGCGTGGCTGCAGGGCTTCCTAGATGCCCTGTTCCACTTCACATGGGGCAAAACAGTCCAAATGCTCAGCTGCCATCCCAAAGTAGTGTTTAGTCACTTCCAATGCACCCAGGGATCTTCTGTTGCACTCTAGAGCGTGTGTGGAGTTTCTAGCTTTTACGGCTAGAAAAAAAGCTTAGAGGAGGGAAAGGACAGTGATGGCTCCATAGTGGAGCCCTTAAGAACATCAGAAGAGCCCTGCTGGATCAGACCAAGGGTCCATCAAGTCCAGCTCCATTTACACAGTGGCCGACAAGCAGGACACAAGTGCAACAGCACCCTCCTGCCCAGCAACTGATGTATATAGGCCTACCACCTCTTAATCTGCACTCAGAAGGCCCCATGGCATCTCCTGGTAAGGCTGGGAAACAGCCCCTGCCGGATACCCCAGAGAACCGCTGCTGCCAGCCAGTGTCAACAATACCAGGCTAGATGGACCAAAGGCAGAAGGGAGCATCCTATGCCCCTATTTAAATCAAACCTTTATTCAGAACCGTGAGGACTAGAATCTTTATTTTGAAGTGAAAGGGCTTTAACTTGGTGTTAGGGCATTTGCTTGACACACAGAAGGTCCCAGTTTCAATCCCCAGGTAGGCCTGGCAAAGAGCCCCTGCCTGAAAACCGGGAGAACCGCCGCTGCCAGCCAGCGTCAACAATACTGGGCTAGATGGACCCAGGATCTGACTTGGCCTAAGGTCCCTTTTTAATCAGCCCTTTATTTGGAACCAGGAGGACCGGAAATTTGTTTTATTTAGGGGATCATAGGATACACAAAGTCCCAGGCTCAACCCCCGGCATCTTCCTCCGAAAGGGATGCAGCACAATGAGGACTCAAGGATGGAGGGACACAAACATGCACAAGAAATGCCGTATCCCAGTTTTGTCTCCACTGACTGGTGGCAGCGGTTCTCCACGGTGTTGGGCAGGAGCCTTTCCCAGCCCTTCCTGGAGATGCCGGGGAGGGCACCTGAGAACCTCTGCATGTGAAGCTGGGGCTCTCCCCATGAGCCACGGCCCCTTCCCCCCTCCAAGAAAATCTGCAACTACCCCTTGCAACAGCTATGTAAGAAGGAGGAAGAACAGATGGGCAGAACCTTTGTTCCTGCCTGTGCCAGGGGAAGATGGTGCATGGGAGCGCCATGGAGCCCAGAAGCACTCGGCTCCCATCCTGGTCCACAGCAGCTTTCAGCAGGGTTAGGGGGGACCAAATGGGAGGCAGCATCCTGTTCAGAATACACCACCACCAGCTCCGTCTCCTCCCAGATCTCGGGTAGGGGCAGTTGCAAGGAGGTAGACCAAGAGTGGGCAAACAGATGTTTTGGACTACAGCTCTCATAAGCCCCAGCCAGCATGGGAGTTTAGTTCCAAACATCTGAAAGGCACCACGGTTCACAACCGATGGACAGCTCACTCGCAGAGAGCTTTCTTAACCTAGACAGTACGACAGAATCCTGGGCCCATGAATCATTCTCCAGACTTGAACGTTTAGTTTTTGCTACCGACTGCTTCAGTTGTAACGGGGTTTGGGTTGCACCCCGCAGGGTCACTAGCGTACTGTGTTTGCACCTGGCCGAGTCACCGGGACGATGGCATTTTGTTTGCATCATGCTGGGCAAGAAAACTGTGTTTTGTTTACAGTTGCTATTATCGGACTGCATTCCCAGCTTGAGATGAGCTTCTTCTGTTTGACCGGAGGGTAGGGTTGGGTGTGTGTTTTGCGGGGAATTGAACCCTTGGCTTAAAAGATACCTGCTCATTACTTCTGGGCAAATAAATAAATTGTTGATCCGTTTACACAGGCCATTAAGCAATGAACAATCTTCTCACGACACACAGCAAATGGGAGCTTGTTTAACCTGTCCACTTTCAGGGCTGGAAGTTCAGAACTCATATAGGCTGTGTTTTGCCCACCCCATTCCTTCCTTGTGTTGTTCTAGAAACTGCAACTTACCTCGAGTGTTTTTTTAAATGTCGCTGTTCCTGGTGCCCCTGCCAGACAGAGAGAGAGAGAGAGAGAGAGAAGGGGGAGAAGAGGAAGAGAGATGAGAAACACTGGCATTAAACAAACAGATCTTCAAGCTGTCTAAATCAAACACTGCTCAGCCAAGACGCTCACTCGGTCACCTTGAGCCAGTCAATTTCTGCCTAAATTTCCTGGCAGGGTTGCTGCAAAGATAAGTGGGTTGGCAGACAGAAGGGAGAACAATTCCATGTATGTTCCTCCGAGCCCTTCAGAAGAAAAAATATATAGAAACATGGGAGAAATATAAGGAAATAAAAACGCCCGGGGAGAACTAGAAATATGTTTGTGGGTTTATTTCCCTAAACTAGAGGAGTGTTGAACCTTAGGCCTGCAAGCCAAATCCAGCCCCCCTGGGTTTTCCTCGATGGCCAGAGCCTTTCACCTGGCACCACATTTCAAGACGAATGCAGACAAGCTGGAGCGTGTTCAGAGGAGGGCAACAGGAATGATCAGGGGTCTGGAAACAAAGCCCTATGAGGAGAGACTGAAAGAACTGGGCATGTTTAGCCTGGAGATGAGGAGACTGAGGGGAGTCTCCTTGAAAAGTTGTCTCACACAGAGGAGGGCCAGAATCTCTTCTCCATCAACCCAGAGTGCAGGACACAGAATAATGGGCTCTAGTTACCAGAAGCCAGATTCCGGCTGGACATCAGGAAAAACTTCCTGACCGTTAAGAGTAGTACGACAGTGGAACCAATGACCTAGGGAGGTGGTGGGCTCTCCCACACTAGAGGCCTTCAAAAGGCAGCTGGACAGCCATCTGTCAGGGATGCTTTAAGGTGGATTCCTGCATGGAGCAGGGGGTTGGACTTGATGGCCTAAGAGGCCCCTTCCAACTCTACGATTCTATGATACCCGCCTTTCCCCCAACTGCTGATTGTTCAGGGTTTCCTGGCTCTGGCAGGTTGTTTCCGATTCTAAAAGGTTGAAATGCCTCTTCTAAGACTTAGTTACAGGCAGTAAGAGTTTTAAGCTGAATTAGGCTGGTGTTTTGGGTATTTCTCCCCCCTCCCACTGTCTTTGAACCCCACCCATCACTGGAATATGTCCCCCCACTCCCTGAGAGCTTCAACAGCCCAACTTTGAGTGCCGTTTTTTTGATAGAAAGGTAGGGTACAAATCAAAGACACACACACACAAGCAACACTCCGCCCTCCAAAGCAGACTCATTTCTGGTTCCCTTCTCACTTTTCTGTGTTGTCATGGCAAAGGGAGGGCAGGGCGGCATTTCTCAAGCTAGCATTTCTCAAGCTAGCGCCCTCCACATGCCTTATACTACAACTCCCACCATCCCAGACCATGCTAGCTGGGGCTGATGGGAGCCGTAGTCCAAATGTCAGGTCGACGAAGTCTGCTCCTTGGAACCACACTGACCCGCTTCCCACGGCGTCATCTTAACATTAATCTGTGATTAATGCAGGCTTATCCAGATTCTCCAAATTCCTGGCATTTTGTGTACACCGTGGGATACTCACGGCACCGGCCTGAGTCACCCAGATGCCGACAGCTTGTGTTTTTCCACACTCACACATCACAGCTCGATGCGAATGCTTCTGGTTCGGCACAACCCAGGGCTGGCCACTCTCTTCTCCAGAGACCGGTCGGGGTGGGGGATGGTAGTGGAGAAAAGCCAGCTCTAAAAGGGCTTTGCAACCAAGGAGCACATGGGCATGACACACAGAACAGGTATGTTGCGTATGACACATCCAGAAGAGGTGCAACATTCAGGTGTGTGGAATCTCTATTCCTTACAAGTTGAAAACATTTCTGGCAAACCTACTAGGGAACAGATAAAGCCCATCCAAGCAAACCGCAGGCCCCAACACTGTCATACATCGCTCACTTCACTTCCGGAATTACGAACTAGGGCACCTCCTTCCGGAGACGGTCCAGCCTAAAGTTATATTTTGTGCCCACCTTTCCCTGAAATTTTGAAAGCCACGAAGTGGTCAGCGCAGGAGTACACCACTCCTTTGGACTCATGGGCCCATTTGAGAAACTATCCTGGGCATGGGGCAGAGGAAGAGCATCACCCTGCAGCTGCCCGCCATCTTCATTTCCTATGGAAGTATCAGAGCCCCCCACATGTGGCCCAGAGGCATTTTCATGGGATAAGGAAACGGGGAGCACCTCGAGGCCCACACTTTGCTTTGAACCAATCCCAGCTGCCACAAGGAAATTTTGTTATTTTTTTTCCTCTAAAGATAGGAGGGGCAGGGCACCTGGAAAGATATCTATGGTGCCACAGGTGCCACATTGCCTACTTCTGGGTTACGAGCAACATTCAAACCAGGGCCATTGATGTACACTGCAATCCTAGAGGATACCTTTTCCCAACCTGGTGCTGGAATGCACCAACCTAGCTTTGGTGTGTGTGTTTGATGGGAATTTTACTCCCAATGTATCTGGAAGTTGGGGAAGGAGTAGAGATGTGAAGGCCCAGAAAAAAAAAACAACCAGGAAAATTTGGGAGGGGAAACTTTTCCCCAAAGCTTTGTTTTATGAAAAATTGGGAAAAAAAATGAAGGAAAAATGGTTTATGTAATGTTTTATTTTAGCATGATGAATAAAACGTTTAAGACATAAATAATTTTCTTTGTTACTAATGTTGATGGTTTCTTCTGTTGTTTAATCTGTAAAAAGTGCAAATATTGCATTTCCCCCCAATTTCCCCAAAGATTTCTGGTTTTTTCCAGGCAAACCTCCCCAGGTCCCCCCCCCCCCCCACCCGTGGCTTCAAAATTTCTGGAAATTTTACATTTCTATCTCTGCCTAAAGAATCCTGGAGGTTCTAACTGGCAAGTCAAGCCTGCTGCAGGGCTCCTAACTTGGTCTGCCTTCCTCACTCCCACATCTCGCTATGGTTTCTTGCAGGATGCTGGCCTGCCAGGACCCCTGGAAAACCCGCAACTTCAAAGTGGACGTCACTGTTTGCACTGGGCGGCCTGTCCTCCGACCCCTGGTCAAAGGCACCTGACAAATGAAGCCGCTTTTGCCACCTACTTGGATGTTGGTTGTGACAAGTCCCGACGTTTGCGTCCAAAGGCTTCAGACGCTCCAACAACACCCTTCCCTCCCTGTACGTCCTGTGCTCCCAGGCAAGAGTGAATCACCCACCACGAGGGTGCCAAGTGTGCAATGGCACACAGATACGCGTGCCGGGTTTTCAGCAGCTGGGAGAGCCCGGCATGGAGGATGGGAACCATTTTGTCCAAGGCGAGAGGGAAAAGCTCCTGAGCTCTCTGTCTCTGACACAGCCTGGTGGCTTAAACGAGCCAAGCAGGTTTTCTCAACTTCAAGGCTATTGATGTTAGAAAATCCCCTGGAGAGTGTGGAAGTGATAAAGAAACACTTGAGAGAATTTGGAGAGATTAATAGCTTACAAGTTAATTGGGCGAAGTCAGAAATGATGTTATTTAATTATAACGAGAAGGAAATGGAGGAGTGTAAATCTAAATTAGGTTTTAGGCTTAAGAATATAGTACGCCATCTAGGAGTTAATATTGCAAAAGATTTAGATAGGTTAGAAGAAATTAACTTTGCTAGTTTGAAAAAACAGATAGGGGAAAAGTTAGAGGTATATAGAAAATTAAAGCATTCGTGGTTTGGTAGAATAGCGATCATTAAAATGAAGATATTACCTAAGATTAATTTTTTGTTTAGAATGTTACCGATTAAAATAACGGAAGCAGAGTTAAAGAGTTGGCAAAATATGATTAACGCTTATTGTAATAGAGATAAAAAAGCAAGGATTAATAAAGGGGTTTGGTATAAGACTCAAAAGAAAGGAGGTTTAGGACTTCCAAATATAAAGAAGTACTATATTGCTAATCAATTAAGACATGTTATAAATAGTATATTAGGGGAGGATGATTTTGAATGGTTAGAGACGCAAACAGGGGAACAAGACTTTAAATTACAAAATATCTTTTTTATTAAAATGCAAAAAAAAAGATTAGAAGAGCCTGGACAACCTGTTGTTGAAAAATATCTTAGAGATATGGGAAAAAGTTAAGGGGAAGTTAATACCAGGAGTTTCTCCTCTTACACCAGTTGTAGTAATGGGGGACTTCCCAAGGAACCTAAAAGCAGAGTTGGAAGGGGGTTTGAGGGATCAGAAAATTATAAAATTAAGAGATTGGTTAAAAAGAATAATAAATAAGGAGCAAATTGGAGAGCTATTAATAGGGCAAAAAGTAGCTTGGTTCAAATGTATACAATTGGAACAATGGACACAAGATTGGAAAAGGAAAAATAAGGAAAGTAGAAAGAATACAAGATTTGAAGATTTAATTGAATCAAGAGAAAGAAGGAAGAAATTAAAATTAAAAAAGGTTTGACCAGTGAAATATATAAAATTTTGATTGAGGACGATGAATACCAAGACTCTCTTAAAATGATTTGGGAAGATGATCTAAAGGAACAGATTAATGAAGACAACTGGGGGAGGATATGGGATGCTAGAATGTTAAAGCTTTTGTCGATTAGAATTAAAGAGAATTATTATAAGACAGTAAGGAGATGATATTTAACGCCGGTAAGATCCCATCAGATAGATAAAAAAGTGCCCAAGAATTGTTGGAGGGGATGTCAGGAGGTTGGAACTTATTTTCATATGTGGTGGAGCTGTGAATATGTACAAAAATTTTGGAAAAGGGTGTTTGAAGAAATCAGTGAAATAACAGGAAGTAAATTGGAGATAAGCCCAAAGCTGGCTCTACTAGCAATATGGGATAAAGGAAATGAGAATATAAGTAAGAGAGAATTGATAAACAACCTCCTGGCTCCAGTTAGAATAATGATAGCTAAAAATTGGAAAGGGCAAGGAATTTATACAATAGAAGAATGGTACAAAGAAATATGGGATATGGCACTTAATGATAAGTTAACGTGTAAAATGAAAATAATGAGGGGAATGTCCAGGAAGAATGATTTTGAAAATATATGGAATCCATTATTGGAATATGTATTAAGATTGGGGAAAGGGCAAATACCTTCAAAAGATTCTTCACAATTTTGGAAGGATGTATAATTGAATAAAAGTAGGTCTCCTGGGGGGGAGGGGAGCACGGGGGGTATGTAGGTTATGTATTGTATTGTATGTTGTTTATGTTGTATTATGTTGTTTTAGGTTGAAATAAAAAAAATTTTTTTTTTTAAAAGGCTGCTATAATTGAACTTGAGGAATACTATGAGCTAACACAGGGAACAGGAGAGCTACCTGGCTGATCAGACTAAAGGTCCATCTAGCCCAGTACCCTGATTCCAACAGTGGTCAGCCAGATGCCTCTGAGAAGCCCCCAAGCAACATATGAAGGAAACAGCCCCTCCCTTCAACTTACTGCCTCTGAGCAAGGAGGCTTTATACAACCAATAATAAATGAAAAACTCCAGAGTCCTACCACAGACTCCAGGCGTAGCTTTGAATGTGTCCTGAAAGAACTGGTAAAGAGACCTCCTTCACATTGCCAAAGATAACTTTAAAACACTTTGCAAGTTTAAAAGTCAACTGTTATCTAAACACTTCTGCCCCTCAATACCTCCCCCCCCCACATCCCGGTTTGGATGGTAAACTCCATGGGGCAGGGACCTGTCCTTTGAGTAAGTGACTCTGTAAAGCACTAATTTACACTGATGGGCCAATAAGAAGAAATGTCAGCAGCCGGCAACTTAGGGGCAAATCAGTCTTCCCCATTCTGGTGCCCCCTGATGTTGTTAGGCCAAGACTCCATCAGCCCCAGCAAGCATGGCTAATGGTCAGGAATGCTGGAAATTGTAGTCCGAAACACCCAGAGGGCCCCAGGTTGGGGGTAAGCCTGTATCAGGAACTCTCCTTAGCCTGCAAGGGGCCAACTCAATCCTCCCGGCCACAAAAGGCCCTTTCCCCCATCCTCAGGGCACGTTCATAAATGGCCAGTGCCTGTGGCGAAGAAGCCTCTTTGCCAACTGGGTACATTGCTTTACGGCCACAAATGGCTGAAGGAGGCCACATTGGGCAAGCTGGCTCGCAGAAATCTATGTGGATGTCTTTTCAGACTAACTCGGAGAGACACAAAGAGAGAGAAGGAGCCCCTGCCGAAGGAAGTGAGGCAGGTGGCTACCAGGAGGAGGGCCTTCTCTGCTGTGGCACCCCGGCTGTGGCATGAGCTCCCTAGAGAGGGTTCACCTGGCACCTACATTATATACCCCTTTTGACACCAGGTGAAGGTCTTTTTTTTATTTTCCCAGTATTTTAGCATTTTACCACCTTAGCCTTTTAACGTTGTCGTTTTAAATCTGTATTTCAAATCTGTAGTCTGCTTGGTTTTATCCTGCTTGTGTTCTTATATTGTATTTTTATGCTACGTTTTTATACCGTTGTTGTTTTATAATTTGAATAATTGTTATGGTTTTAATTTTTGTAACCTGCCCAGAGAGCTTCGGCTATTGGGCGGTATAAAAATACAATAAAAAGTAAATAAATAAATAAAGAGGATGAAGCAGAGGAAGAAAAAACATACTGGCAGGTCACTTTGGAAACTGGGTAGGGGTGTGTGTCTTGTGGCTTTCACCTGCTTAAATGCTCCTGTCAGCGACCTAGTGCATCAGTAAGCAATAGTGCAGTCTTCTGCAGTCACAGTTAGATGGTGTATTAGAAAACCCCAGATGTTTGGAATATCCCTCCCACAATTCCTTAGTATTAGGCATGTAATGAGGATGATGGGAGTTGCAATCAAAAACAACTGGAAGGCATCAGGTTGCCGACTCCTGCAATAGATATTCTAAATACTAAGATACCTTGTGCAAGAATGTCTTTTTAGAGGGCATCCTAGCGACTGACACAGGGCTTCCCCAAGGAGCGTGAACTTTTGAGTTTGTTTTTGAAAGCCTTTAAATTGTTTTCCCGTTTTATTTTGGAAAACAATAAATAAAACCATTTTCGAGTTTGGAACACTTGACATGAGGCAGGATATAAAAAGTGGAAATAAAGAAATACTCTGGATTGTGTTTGTTTATTCATAACCCACATGTGGGTTCTGATGCCTGATCCATGGGCAATCCTCCGCTGTCACATGCATGACACAGCCACACCCCACCTAGAAACTGGAAAAAACTTTCATGACCAACCGTTGAGACTAGAGAGTGTAGTTTCGGGATCAACCGTGGTGTGTGTATCTGCATACATGTGTGAACGTGTGTGCTCTACATAACTCTCTCTCTCTCTCTCTCTCTCTCTGAGAATAGGAAGGGAGGAGAACCAACTTTGGAGCAATGGAAGTTTACAACATATGTGTGTCTTTAGTTTAGGCAAAAGGCAAGGGGGCAGGGACATGCTAGAGGTGTAGAAGAAGTGGATAGGTGTAGAGGAAGTGGATAGGAAGAGGTTTTCCCTCCCTCTCATACAATACTAGAACACCAATGGGGCCATCCCATGAAGCTGATTGGTGGAAGGTTCAGGACAGGGTTCAGGACAGGTCAAAGGAAGGACTTCTTCACACAGCACAGAGCGAACCTATGGAATTCGCTACCTCAAGATGTGGGTGATGGCTGCCAATTTGGATGGCTTTAAAAGGGGACTGGGCAAATTCACGGAGGAGAAGGCTATCCATGGCTACTAGTCATTAAATACAGTATGCCTCCATATACAAGTTGCTGGGGGATGCAAACAAGAGGCTACTGCACCCGTGTCCCACTTGTGGGCTTCCCATCAGAGGAGCTGGTTGGCTGCTGTTTGAACAAAAAGTGGGGTTAGAGAGGCCGTTTGGTCTGATCCAGCAGAGCTCTTCAGAAGTTTTGAATATTCATCTTGAGGAAGGCTGGCCTACATAGCTCCACATTCTGATTCCCACAGTGGCCACCTGGTTTCTCCAAACAGAAGCATGAAAGTAACGCCGCTCTATTCAGCTACTAGTATTTAGAGGTAGACTTCCGCACAACCTGGATGTTCCTTGCATCATCACCACCCTTGCAGCTCTCCCTAACTTTGTATTTTACTGTAAACCTCTTTGGAATTATTATCATTTTTAACCAAAGGGAGGTATACAAATGTTTTCCCCAAAATACCCTGCTGGTAGGTATTGGTTCCCCAGCCCTGGTGACACTGGCAGAGGTGGGGAATGTGTAGTCCTCTGTGTTGTTGGACTGCAACTCCCATCAGCTCTAGCTAATGGTCAGGGATCATGAGAGTTGGCAGCCCAACCCCATGTTTCCTGTGCCTGTTTCATGAGGAGCTGGTTCACTCGTATTATTATTATTATTATTATTATTATTTACATTTATATACACCGCCCCATAGCTAAAGCTCTCTGGGCGGTTTACAAACATTGAACATTAAAAACCAATATACAAAATTTAAAACCATAAAAAGCATAAAAACAGATTACATTACTATTCTGGGTTCAGTTAAAAAACTCAACATATGCTGTTAAATGCCTTGGAGAACTAGACCTAGAACTGAAAAGACAACAACGTTGGCGGCAGGCAAGCCTCGCCGGAGGAGATCATTCCATAACTGGGGGGCCACCACTGAGAAGGCCCTCTCCCTTGTTGCCATCCTCCAAGCTTCCCTCAGAGTAGGAACTTGTGGGAGGACCTAAGATGCTGGCTGCTTTCTCATTCTACCTGTGTAATCCATCCTGAGCCCACTTCCATCAGGAATGGGATCACGTGGAGACCCCTCTGCACGAGTCAGACTGTACATGGATAGAGAAAGGCCTGTGACTGCAATGTGGACACCCCCCCCCCCCCTGCACCTTGGAACAGGTATGGATTGCATGGAAAATTAGGCAGCTTGTGAGAGTAGCACCCCCTAGTGGGCAATGAAAGAGACAACAGCCAATTGTAGGAAGACCACAGAGAGGTGCAGAAGCAGTTAAACAGCTCCGACAAATGTTATATTGACTCCATGGAGGTCAAGTTTGGAAATATCCATTCCCATACACTGCAACAATACCCTTCGCTTCATGAGAAGACGCAGCGAATCCTAAATAAGGTACAAATTATCCCGGGTGTGTATGTGCATAAACTGCCGCGATGGCTAAAACTGTTCAGAATGGGAGGCTGCCCAGCTCATTTCACGTGAACTTAACTGAGGACATAAAAAACATCAACAACAATGATGCAGATTGCAGCACGCACACATGAAGAGTGGCTGAATAAATAAGTCCTCAGCCTTACTTCAAACCCAATTCTATTCTATTTTAGTTTTAAGCCACCTGTCGCCCCTATACCTGCCAGGCACCTACTATTCCCAAAGCAAAGTAAACATGAAATCCAGTCAACGAAATGACTTGCCCTTCTACCGTCATGGCAAATAACGACCAGAGCAGCTAGAAGCAGGCCTTTTATGGTGGTGGGTCCTAAGCTGCCAGATGCCTGAAATGCCACGTCTTTGCTGGGGTTTGGGAGAAGCATGGGGGGGGGGGGGGAAGAGAAAAATGAACGTCTTTTTTCTATCGGGCATTTAACTGATAGAAGTTCTGTGGTTAGTTCTGTAGTTTTTAAAACTGTGTTATTGTTTTGTTTTATGATTTGTTTTACTACTTTTAACTGCTTCAGATGTTCGCAAAAGCAATCTACAACTATTTCAAATTAAGGGAATAAATTATTGTAGAATGTCAAGAGAATCTCACCGACGAGGCTCGCCTGGCGCCAACCTTGTTAACTTTTTGGCGCTAGGTCAAGACTTTTCTCTTCTCCCAGGCATTTAACTGCATATATTGAGGGTTTTGTTGCTGTTGTTTGACCCAGAATAGTTGTTTTAAATGGCTATTGTATTTATAACCTGTTTTTATGCTTTTTTAATTTTGTATATTGTTTTTTTAATGTTCAGTGTTTTTAATTTTTGTAAACCGCCCAGAGAGCTTCGGCAATGGGGCAGTATATAAATGCAAATAATAATAATAATAATAATAATAATAATAATAATAATAATAATGTAAAATCAGCCTTCCTGCTAGCTCAATTACTTTGCCCCAATGGTTTTCCACATGGGAGAAAGTAAACTAATTTCCTGCATAACCCAGAACAGTGATGGAGCTTGGTTTCCCTCACAGGTCCCCCCAACTCCAAAAGAACGATGGTGAGAATCTTGTATTTCTAGCCCCCACTCATATGTGAACGAAAGGATAGAACATGGAAACTGTAACCAGAACATTTCGAATGGAAACTATGGGGGAGTGTACCTATGCTTCTTTCTAGTGCCATTTATTTAACTTTCATGTCACAGAGACTCCGGCAATCAGGGCTCCACAAATGTTGACCTTAGTAGCCAAAATGCCATGTTCACCAGTATCCTGTCCCTTCCCCCAAAGCTACATTCATGTTCCTGACCTCGCACTCTGCCTTTAAAATTCACTACATGGTCAGAGGCAACCACACATTCCTCCCCAACCCTACACTTCGGTGTGGCGTGTGAAGGGGCTGTTGCTACACCCTCATTCCAAGTGCCTCGGAAGCACAACCCATCTGTGGGAGTGGTACCCTGCTCACTTCCAGGATGGTGCTTGCGTTGCTCTCCAGAGGACAACGGGGCACTCAACATGGGTGGCAAATTGTAGCCCTCTCCCTGCGGACCTCCAAATTTGGGCAGGGTGGGGAGAATTTCAAAAGACCCCTTGAAACTTGATAGCCCCGGGGCCAAGTGCTCTAGCTGGGCATAATGCTAATCAGGGATATATACAAACTAGTGCCTGTTTTAAGGCAGGCTGCAGCAGAGAGGTTTGCTATACATGTCTCAAGTTTGAATATATATATATATATATATATATATATATAAAGTAGGAATGCTACCTAATAGGAGCACATCAGCAGTTCTGGTGTGTAGACGAGAAGGGGCGTTGCGGAAGCTGAGGAAGGCCGCGGCTTCAAACGAGCATGCATCCAGTTTGCAAAAGCACCTGGCAGAAGACTTATTGCATCTATCTGCACCCTAGATCCTTCACTTCAGACCGAGTCTGTAGCAAGAGGTTACAGTACTTTGTTAAGCAACACAGGCAATTTTTTCACATCAGGTTAAAAAAAAAAGGGGAAAAAAAGGAAAGCCAGCATTAAGTAAGAAATACTTATTATCACCATGAAATTTGAGGAGTTCTAGTTCTGAGCTTTAGAACTCTTCCCCCCCCCCCCCCCCGTTTATTTCGGTCACAGACTAGTACAGCTTTAGAACTGCTCACTCTGACCTGAAAATAAAATAATAAATAATAATAAATAAAAAACGGAGCAGCTTCAGTTAAGGATCATCTCTCACATCAGGGAATAGTGTCACTAATCCAGTAAGCCTAAGGAAAAGGTTCAGTTCCACACCACACACATTCCCATAAAACCTAAAGCCAAGGCTGTTTAGTGGCTTGTAGCTAGAGAAAGGAGAAGTCCATGCTCATGTCTCGATTTTACCCATACATCTAGGTCTCCGACAAGGCATCACTGAGCAGCAAAGGAAGCTGAAAGCTATATGGAGAAGAGGGGCAGGGGTAAGAGAAGTGAAGCTGTTTAAGAGTGAAAATTAAGAATGGAAGCTTTGGCCACTTAAGGGCACATAACATCTGAGAGCAACCTGATGGAGCAAAGATACACACACACACACGCACGAGTAAAAAGAAAACAAAGAGTGGATAAGAGGAGAATTCATTAAAACAGACAAATCTCACTATTGTACCTAAATGCAAAGAGGAAGCATCAGACTGCCTTGAAAATCTACCCCTCTCTTACCTGCCTGATCCCAACACCTTTGTCTTTTCCTCCTTCCTAAAACCCACTTTGATATAGCATCCTCATAACTCCACCTTCAGTGCCACCTGATTTTTCCTTAGCACCCCATTACCAGCAGGATTGTCAACAGCCATCAACTAGTTATTTCTGAAGAGTGAGACTTGCCTGCAGATGACTAACCATTTAAACTTTAGGGGGGAAGTGAATGTTTTCTTTCAGGTTGCAAGCAAGCAACGTTTATTCCTGCACATTATGTGTAAAGAAGTATTCCTAGCCCGCCTTGTACTTAAAAAGACATCCAGGGCGGCTAACAAATTCTCAACAGCAACTTTTTTTTTTTTGCTTCACAATAGTCATATTCTTATGTAAATTGATGCATATGCAAATATATGTATTGGGCTAGCAGGCTGGCTAGTAACTTTTGTAGACCTATTTACTATCCACTACAAACACCTGAAAAACATGTACTTGCCATGAAGAGATGCCCAGTGACCATCTCCAAGACCTGTTTATCAAAACGACTACCTGTGCTCATATAAATCTAACCAGGTTTTAAGATCTTCATCCTAGTCTCTGTTCTCCTGCTGAATACTAGGCATAGAGTCCTTTCAGCAGCTGCACCTACATTAATGGAACAAACTTTCTGGGGAAATCTGACAAGACCCCTCTCTCTATGCATTTATACACACTCTGAAAATACTTTTTAAGAAAGCCTTTTATGAGTAGCTGGAATCTGAATGTGTTGGCAGGATCATAGAATCATTTGTTAAATCACTGTACTAACTTCCAACAAACCTTAATTCTTAGCTCATATATTTCATAGAATCATAGAATGGTAGAGTTGGAAGGGGCCTCTAAGGCCATCGAGTCCAATCCCCTGCTCATTGCAGGAATTCATCGTCCAAATCATTAATAAAAATGTTGAAGAGAACTGGGTCCAGGACTGAGCCCTGCGGTACCCCCACTTGTTACCTCCCCATAGCTTGAGAAGGTACCATTGATAAGCACTCAGTGGCTGAATTCGGATGACACAATAAGCAACTGGTGGGGGGGAAACAATCGTCAGTTGTATTGACTATCGTGTCGTCCGAATGCTGCCATAGTCAACTCAGCGCTGATCCTAATCCACACCATGGTTGATTATTTATTACCATCTTGTGTGGGGAGTACCCACTAGATGAACAACTGTAAAGTTGTTTATTACCCCACCATTGATTATCGTGTTGTCCGAATTCAGCCTTTGAGTCTAATTCTGTAGCCAACTGTGGATCCACCTAATAGCTGTTCCATCCAGCCCACTTTTACCTAGTTTGTGAATCAGAATGTCATGGGGCACTTGGTCAAAAGCTTTGCTGAAGTCAAGATATATTATGTCCACAGCATTCCCACAGTCCACAAGGGAGGTTACTCGAACAAAAAAATGAGATCAGATTGGTCTGACAGGATTTGTTCTTGACAAATCCATGCTGGCTTCTAGTAATCACTGCATTGTTTTCAAAATGCTTACAGATTTTTAGATGATTTTTAAAACTTTTTTTTGTGATTGTATTGATTATTTGGTGGGTTTATTGCTTTATAAATTTGATAAGCCACTCTGTAAGGAGTTATTCCACAAGGTGATCTATAAATACATTAAAGATAAATACATAGATCTCCAGCCTCTCATGACCTGAATTTTAGTTAAGATTATCACCAGGAAAACAAAATGCATTTATTAACATTGGAGGGGGGGAGGGAAGCATACAACTTTAAAAGACTACAGGGTTGTATGTTTTTCTTTCTCATGTTTATCCCATAGTCGTGACAAGAGCAAGTATTTAGAGACTCAGCTTTCAAAAGCTATGGGAAAAGTAAATAACCCTGCTGTATTTTTCCGCTTTGGCTTTCTGGCCTGTCTTCCCACCCCAAAGAAAGCGTCCCACTTCGACAGACCTGTTTGAATAGGGCTCAGTAAAGCAAGAGTGCTAATGCGCTACCGTCAGTCCTTTCTACCTGAATGACAACAGTGTCATCTACTCAATGTAAGCTGCTGTCGTAGCAAAACAAGGCCTGGGATGCAAAATGATTTCCCTTGCTATACTGTGTTGCAGACAGTCTGTCCAGACAAACTGGAGTCCTGGGCACCAGAAGTGCAAGTTTAATTCTACCTTAGACGAGGAAAACGTGGCGGTAGTGGCAAGGAGGCCCGAGGAAGTCATCTGTAAAATGGGATCAGCAGTTATCCGATGACAGGGTTGTTTCAAGGAGACACTCAAGTCAATCCCGCACATTTTTATTCAGATGTTAAGCTCCACTGAGTTCAAAGGGCTTGCTTTCAAATAAGCATCGAAAGGATCACAGCTATACAATGCAATCCTATACGTATCTATTCAGACACACTCATAATCCCCACTGAGTTCAGTAGGACTTACTCCCAGATAAGCGAGTGTGGGGCTGCAGCTTTAATGCAGTAGGGATTAAGTGGCAGCACTGTGAGCTGGAAGCCCCCAGTTCTCTCCTTAGCCATGTGTTCGCAGCTCTTTGTAAGGCAACAGATAGCAACTTGCAGCATTACAGATGTTTTGGCCTACAACTCCCATCATCCCTGAACACTGGCTATGTTGGCTAGCGCTGATGAGAACAGTGGGTCCAAACATCTGGAGAGCCTCAAATTGTCCACCTCTGTTGTAAGGGGTAACGAAAATGTATACGAAGCACTAAACCAAGTATTGTTATTAAAGGTTATATTAGTTCAAGAAAGTGAAATTTCATTTTATCTTCTTTTTACATGCGACCCCCCAAACTCCAATTCCCAAAGATATCAAACAAACTATTCTTTTGAACTTCTAAGCAAAAGAGCTTTACTGATCTTCCCCCATTTTCTATATATTATATTAAAACCAACATTACAATAAAAATATGCATGCATTTGGCTTCACTACTATAGCTTTTTCACTGTCCCAACGTCTCAAGCCCCACTTCTGGAGTGGAAATTCCATGGGATTCAGGTAGCCTCAGTTTTTCACCTGTCATCTGTAAAATGGGAATAAAATTGTCCTACTTCACAGGGAAGCCATAAATATCAGCACAAACGACGCTGCTTAGCACTTGGGAAGTTGAAACTGCCACCCTGAATAAACTAACTAGCATGGAAGTAACATTGCGCTAAACCCTATGGATCTTATTTCCAAGTAAACATGTTGAAGTGCTACTGAAAGCTCAAACAGTATTACTACTGAACTACAAATGTCATAGACAGACAGACAACCATATTACATAATGTGTATAGGGGCGGGTGGGACCCAGCATTTCACTTGCTCAAGGCACGTCACCCATCTGAACATGAAAAGGAGAAACTGTCCCATCCTCTATGGGTGTTTTCTAAAAAAATATCCTGTAATAAGGTACAGACAGTTCCCTAAAACTCCCTAAGGGTGGTATTTTTTTTTACTGGCTGGTGGGGAAGAGAGAGACAGAAAGGAAGAATGGGGAATTGTAAAAGCAGACAGACTAAAAGGAAGCTCCTTTGGATTCTGCACAGTCTGTTAGGATTTTCCCTAGAACAAGCTGGCAGCTGTGACACAGCAGAAGCTTAGGGCAGAACTCAGTGCACTTCCTGGCAGGCCTATGACCATAGACTGGTGATGTCCAAGGGCCCTGTTGTGACTGTGTTGGGAGCATCCAAGGCTGCTGATTCACTTTTAGTGCTCTTACTCCACCTTTCTATGAAACAATGAAAGTAGCGAGCAACGGTTAAGAGACCGCACTGAAAAAAGATCACAAAAATGAAGCTTAATGGTTTTAAATGTATGTGTATATTGTATGTTTTGCAGTTTTAATTTTTGTATATTGTTTTTAATCATTTTGATATCATGTAAACCGCCCAGAGAGCTTCGGCTATGGGGCGGTATACAAATACAGTAAATAAAATAAATGACAATTTAAAACGCCAGAATCAGATGCGCAACAGCAACAGAACTCAAAAGTCTATTTCAAAAGGCATCGCTTGAAAAAAGGCCGCTGGAAAACGGTGCATTTGAGGTCGCTGGAAAACATGAGCCAGAAGCATTTCTTTGGCAAGGCAGCCTGCTGTCTCAAAGCTGGCATTAATGCCAAAGCACATCCCTCAGGCCTTTTCTGGAGAGGACCAGGTTGGGTAAGGCTGCACTGGACTGAAGATGGGGAAAGTGCAGCCATCCAGATGTTGGTGCACTACAACTCCTATCAGTCCTAGCCAGCATGGACATAGTTAGGAATGATGGGAGTTGCAGTCCACCAACATCTGGATGGCTGTACGTTCCCCATCCTTGCAGTACACAATCTCGAGCATGACTGAAGCCGAATGGGTGTGGGAGCTGATCAAACCCTTGGACAGGAGACCATAGAAAATATAAATACAATAAAAATCACAGCTTTCCCACCTGTTTGAGGAGAAACACCTGCCAAAATCCCTTCTTCTATGCAACTCTCCACTATGTCAGGTTGCATCCACACCAGCAGGCCTTACGTAGGCCAAAAGAGACAAATTTAAAGGGCTTTGCATCAAGTTCATGGTTGCGTTTCTCCACTTGTCGCTCATCCTTCCAAAAACTTTGCCTCCAGCAACTCAGAAAAAGCTAGGAGAAAAATACTGTGTTTCCTCGGCTAGTATAACTTGAGAAAAAGAGAAGCCCTCTTCAAATACTTGAAAGGTTGTCACACAGAGGAGGGCCAGGATCTCTTCTCGATCAACCCAGAGTGCAGGACACGGAATAATAGGCACAAGTTACAGGAAGCCAGATTCCGGCTGGACATCAGAAAAAACTTCCTGATTGTTAAAGCAATAGGACAATGGAACCCATGACCTAGGGAGGTGGTGGGCTCTCCCACATTAGAGGCATTCAAGAGGCAGCTGGACAGCCATCTGTCAGGGATGCTTTAAGGTGGATTCCTGCATTGAGCAGGGGGTTGGACTCGATGGCTTTAGAGGCCCCTTCCAACTCTACCATTCTATGATTCTATGAAATTAAGGTTTGTTGGAAGTTAGCACACTGATTTAACAAATGATTTATGGCTATAAATTAAGTGTAAAATAAACTGCTCTGGCTGGACAAACTTGTCAGCATTAATTATCTCTTTATCTGAGGAGCCTGGGTTTGTTTTGTTTTGTTTTTGTAGTTTTTTTGAAGTGTTGAAGTGGTTTTTAAATGTACAGATTGTGTGTATGTTGTATGTTTTTGCTGTTTTAATTTTTGTATATTGTTTTTAATTGTTTTTAATCCTATGTAAACCGCCCAGAGAGCTTCGGCTATGGGGCGGTATACAAATGTAATAAATAAATAAATAAATAAATATTCCTGGCTTCATCATGATGTAGTCCGGATGCAACAGCCTGGCCAGCTCGCGTTAACATTGTTTCCAAATCAGCTGGAACTAGAGATGTGAAGGTCCAGAAAAAACTCCGGAAAAAATCAGAAAAAAAACCTTAAGTCATTTTTGGTTTTTCTGAAAAATTGGAAAAAAATTGGAAAAAAATGAAAAAAAAATGAAGAAAAAAAATGGATTATGGAATGTTTTATTTTAGCATGATGCATAAAATGTTTAAGACAAGGTGTTTATATATTTACTTCTCCAAATGATTTCTAAAAACTATGTACAGTATCAGATTATTACAATTTCTGTGCACCGAGGACAAGCAAGTCCTAGGTTGCAAACTGAGACTACAACTCTCAAATACAAGAGCAAGATGCATTTCTGCCTCTAAAAGGCACTGCCACTGAAGCAGAGACTGAAACTGATAGCTATAGCTCAGAAAAAGAGTCTGATTAAATTTCATGCCTATTCATTGAATCTTGGTCCGTTATCAGTTCTTTTTATGGGAATGGGTGGTTTATGTGTGCTTGACACTGTGGAGGACTAGCTGAGACATAATTTTCTTTTTACTAATGTTTATGGTTTCTTCTGGGGGGTTTTAAAATTGATTTTTGCCTGCTCCTCATAAAAAACCAAAGAGGTTCCTTAGAGTTCAGGTGTTCCTTCTAGCTTGTAGCTCCATTCGTTAAAAAAAAAAAATTTTTTTTAAAGGAAATTCAATTTGTAATAATTGCTTGAATACACTATACTTTTAATATACCAAATGTAATAATTTTATGGCAAACGAACTTGTACATAGGTACATTTTATGTTCCTAAAGTAACAAAGTGACTCTCAATCTGTCAAAAGTACTAATATTGCATTTTTTTTCAATTTTTCCCAAAATTTTCATTTTTTCCCAAACCGCCCCCCCTCCCCGAAAAACCATTTTCCCCCATGGCTTCAAAATTTCCAGAAATTTTGCATCTCTAGCTGGAACAAGTGCAGGTAAATAAAAAAGAAAAAAATGCCAGAGATATCTTTTACAAATAATTTCTTACAGTACAGTTCAGCAACCTAGATGCTCCACAGCCAAATCGCCCCACCCTCCACCCCAGTAAACATAACTAGCCCCACAAAGGCCAGTCCAGAGGCAAGGTTTGTGGAGTGGGCAATGGTTGGAGTGATGGCTCTGCCAACAGCCAATTATAGGGGTGAAGGCCAGGGTCCTAGCCTCTACCCCTTCTTCAGAGTAGCTCTCACAAAATTAGTTTGTGACAGTGGAGCGGTTGGGGGGATGGAAAGAAATTAACCACCATGACTTACAAGGTAGCTGAAAGGATGTTCATAGGTTAATAAATCCCTGTTCTGCGATCTCACATGTTTTGCCTCTGAGACGCAAAATCAGTCCTCCAGCTGACTGCTATGTAAACCGGTTATGGAAGGAGGGCTGTGAGGGACCAGAGGCCTTTCTTGGGAATGATGGGCTCCCACCTAGCAAAATCTAGTATCCCAACATTTGGTGCATGCCCACAACACCTTGGCAATGGACTACACTACCCTTCTTATGAAAAGACAGATCACACACACACTGCCATTTACATAATTCAAAGGAAAGAATGACTAAGAGACATGTGGGTAGCCTCCCCTCGCTCACCCACAGCACCAGGAATCCAGCAAGCAGGATGGGCCCACCCTGGCTCAGTCCCACAGAAGGAACATCATCCTTTACTTCCTTTTCCTGCTTCTTCCAACTACCCCCCACCTCCTTCCCTGTAAAGTCCTCCCCCCCACCCACAGACACCAAGGACCTCTTTGCCCTCTTCCATCCAGTCTTCTCCTTCTGTCCCACAAAGAATGTTCAACCCACCCACCAAACCAGCCATGAGGTCTGAGTGCCAGCCAGCCTCTTTATTGCGGGGTGCCCTGTACCCACTCTACAAGCTCCTTTTGATAACGGAGGCACCTATCTAAGCACCCGCATTTGCATTAAGGGGCCCAACTACCTCCCCACCCTCAAAATTAAAAAATAGAAAACAAAACAGCCCTTCATCCCTAGGCAGGAGGAACTATACCCCCAGGAGACCCTCACCCCTGTCAATACAACAAACTCCTCCTCCTCTTTAAGAGCCCCCTCCCAATATCCCCCCCAACCACTGTTCAATCAATCACTTGGAGTGATTCATACAAAAACTAAGTCTTTGTAAAGATGTATCCCAGAATTGTCCCCTTACCACGTAACAGGGAGTATATACTTCATCCACGGGTCCCTCTGCCAAATCTGCAAAACATTCCCAGGGCCACCTCTGAGAAGTTCCCCTCATTTCTTTTTTTCCCCAGGGGGGCAACCCCCCCTGAGCCCCACCCCACAAAGTAGAAATTAATCTCCTTAAACGACCCCACTCCTGACAAACGAGATGTTTATTCCCAAATCATCCCTTGTTACGCCAAGCAGCACTCTCACACACTCCAACACATGCGCAACCATATTCTCAATGACATTGGCAGGCGCCTTTTCCCCTTTGTTTTTCAGGGATCCCCTGGCCCAGCAATCAACTCCCCTCCACACACACAGGAAACCAGGGACCCCCTCCCCCATCACAGCCCCTTCCTGAGGCAATGAAGAGGACGCTCTGTCCCACAAAGGGTCCCTTTGTCCCAACATCACAACTTCCCCTGGGGCCCCCTCCCTATGGGGGTTGGGGGGGATCCCAGTGCTTCCGCTTCATTACATCACTCTACCGATTCCTCTTCTATCCTACAATGGCTCTTCCACATCCCACCATTCGTTATTATCTAACTGCTGCATTTATCCAAATCCCCTATTCCAGTGGGTTTTTTTTAGTTTTTTTACATACATCTGATTGTTTATTTTTCTATGATTGTTTACGATGTTGTTCAAAGTTTATGTTGCCGTTTGTAAGTTATTTATTGTTAACCCCCTTCCTCAATGCCGTTTATGTGCATTTTAAATAAGTACAAAATGGGGGCACTGAAATAAGCACCCCCCACTTTTCAAGGCACCCCGCAGGATACCCTTACAGAAGGAGGCTCAAGCCTCCCCTCTGAAAACTACCCCACCTACCACCAGCCCCATAGCCTCCCATATGACTACCAGCTCCCATTTACCGCACAGTCACCCCCCTTCCTCCTTCTCCTCACTCCCACATAAGTGCCCCACTGTATTTCATTGAGGAAAGGGGAGGTCTCATTCCTTTCCTCCCATTCATTGGGAGGAGGATCAGAATCTTTCTCTCCACCCCACAGAGTTTGGGATAGATCTGACTCTCCCAAAGCCCCCCCCCGCTCCCCATGAGACCCCAACAAACTTCTGCCCCCACCTTTCCTTCCCACTTGCCTCATTCCCCCTCCCCACAATCCCATCTCCCTCCTCAAATCCCCCTCATTAAGGGAGTATCTTATCCCCCCTCCCCAACTGATTCATCTCCTCTTCCTCCCCCCCCCATGTGCCACCCAACATAAGACCCACGACCTCCTCCTCCTCCCATTTTGGGGAGTCACATTTAGCATCCTCCCCTTAACCCCCTCCCCCCAACTAAAAACTCAACAGAGCTTCCCCGTCCCCTGAGGGAAGCTTTTGCGGGAAGGGGGCTCATTCCCCGCCCCACCACCTCAGGAGCCCCCTCCTCCCCAGTCTAAAATCTGACAACGGCGCCCCCCCACATAAAAATCCACACTTCTTCCTCTCCCCACGCCCTTTGAGGGGGGGCTACAGTTACCCCCCCCCTTAATCCCTCTCTACTCTCAACCACCCAATAAGTCTCCCCCAACACACACATGACGTAAATAACTCCTTTCCAAATCTCCTCCACTGAGGGAGGGATGAGGGGGGGTCTCATAGGCCTCCCCCGTGAAGACCCCTTAACTCATGGAAGGGGGGCTCAAAATCGCCCTCCCCCTCAGAAAAAAAGTCTGAAGACGAGCCTCCCATCCATCACCCTATTCAACCCTGACCCCATCCCCGGCAAATTTTAACCCGCTCATAAAAAAGAGGGGCCCATTCGTCTCTTCCCCTCAGACCCCCTCACCTGTAGCGCTGCTGCTGCTGCCCCCAGACTCGGGCCCGGCCGACGCCATCTTAGCGCTTCTCCCTCCTCTCCGCCTCTTTTTTTTTTTAAAAAAAATATTTATTTATTGGGGCCGCCTCGTTTCCTCTAACTATTCCTTTTCCTCCCCTCCCTTCGTCCTCCTCCCCCCGGATTCCCCTCTTGGTCTCGCCCGCCTCGCTTCGAGCCGCGATTGCGGGCCGCCCCACCCCCGCGTTGGGAGGGGCGAACACGCCTCCTGTTTTTCCAGTTCCACACACCCGCTTCCTCTCATGGACCCGCCCAGATGTTTCGGGACGAACCACTTTGCTCCGCTGGGAGGGGGTGGCGAAGCTAAAGGGGTTAAAAAAATGGAAAGGGCGCCACCGCCTTGTTTATAACGGAACGCGGGTAACTAGGGAGCGGAAAGGAGAAAGGATACTGCGCATGTCCCGAAGGGAATGTCGACCGGTCGAAGTTCTCTAGCAGCGTCGTCACGGATTGCGTGAGTGGGCGTGGCTCGCCCACCATCACCAAAGTGACTCCAACAGAAGCGGGGGCAGAGTTCATGTCGCTATAGCAATGCAGGCTGGCCAATCAAGAGCACACCCTGGCACAGCAACACTGTCGCCATGGCAATGGGACCTTGCTCCTCCACCATAATGACATAATCCTGTGATGCAATAGTGACATCATATATTATTGCTGTTATGAATAATTATATTATTATTATTAACAACAACAATATATTCTTACCAAGAGGGTTCCACCCTTGCAGGCAGCCTAAAACTGTTACATCAAGTCAGTGCAAATATCCTCACATGGTTCATTGTCATGATGTTACCCTTGCGAAGCCATGGCCTTGTAAAGAGCTGCAGTGACATGTGTTACATAAAAAGTCAGACTGGATGAGGAAGTTCTGGGTTCAAAACCCTACCCAGCCTTGAAACATGCTATGTTGTCTTTGATCAACTGCTATCTCTCAGACTAACCCACGTCACGAAGTCATTGTGATGACAAAGCTGCATGCACTACCCTGAATTCTGTAGAATTGTAAATATTCTCGTTTTGGAAATGCAGAAATTGAGACCCAGCCATCGGGTTCTCCAAGGCCAACTTTTTGATTCCTCGCTGATGTAGAACTTGAACACGGGGCTCCTGTGTTCCTGTCCAAACTTGTATTCTTTCCTTGCCAGAGTGTCATCATGACCTATTCCAATGGGTTTGTATTTAAAGTAGAATGGCAATAGTTGATTCACTGGTTAGACAAACCTGTACTAAAATAAACAAATGTTGCAGATGAACTAGGCTGTGGATATTTTTTTTGTATACAAATGTAATAAAATAAATAAATAAAACAAGTTAATACAAAATGCCAGGCTAGCAGATGCCACCTGAGGCTAAACATTCCCCCCCCCTTCTAAACTATTTTTCTCTTCCAGTTTTCCCTAAGCTGATGCCTTTAAGATATTTTGGAATACAACTCCCAGAATTCCTGACCATTGGCCATGCTAGCTGGGGCTGATGGGAGTTGAAGTCCAAATCCTGGCTTTTCATCCTGCCCATCAAAATGCCTCCTTTCGCCCCTCTCCGAGGTTGTGTCCCTGACCTCAGAGAAGCAGCCATCTGGGAAGGGGAGTGGGGACCGATCACAGAGTGCTGTCTCTCCTAATACTAGAACCCAAAGGGGGTCATCCCATGAAGCAGATTGGTGGGAGATTCAGGATAGAGAAAAGGAAGGACGACTTCACATAGTGCAGAGTTAAAACTATGGAATTCACTTCCACAAGATGTAGTGATGGCCACCTATGGCGGTGGTAAGGCCGCTTCTAAAAAAGCCCTCCCTGGATCCCCTGGACCTTAATAACTACAGGCCTGTATCAAATCTTCCGTTTTTGGGCAAGGTGATCGAGAGGGCAGTTGCTTTTCAACTCCAGGTAGTCTTGGATGACACCGATTTTCTAGACCCATTTCAAACAGGCTTCAGGGCGGGATACGGAGTTGAGACCGCTTTGGTCGCCTTAGTGGATGATCTACGCCTTAGTATCGAGAGGGGGAGTGTGTCCCTGCTGGTACTCCTGGACCTCTCAGTGGCTTTCGATACCATCGACCATGGTATCCTTCTGGAGCGCCTGGGGGAATTGGGGATCGGGGGCACTGTGCTTCAGTGGTTCCGATCCTATCTCTCGGGCAGGTTCCAGATGGTGATGCTTGGGGATAGCTGCTCTTCAAAAAAGGAGCTGCTATGTGGTGTACCACAAGGTGCCATCCTTTCTCCAATGCTGTTTAACATTTACATGAAACTGCTGGGAGAGATCATCCGGAGGCATGGGGCGGGGTGCTATCAATACGCTGATGACACCCAAATATATTTCTCTATGCCTTCGACAACATCGTCAGCTAAGGATAGTGTGTCTCCTCTGAATGAATGCTTGGAGGCGGTAATGGGCTGGATGAGGAAAAACAAACTGAAACTGAATCCAGACAAGACGGAGGTGCTTGCTGTCAAAGGCCCCCAACCTGGGTCTGGAGGTGTGTCAACCAGTTCTGGATGGGGTTACACCCCCCCTGAAAGATTGTGTTCGCAGCTTGGGGTACTCCTGGATCCGTCGCTCCAGATGACAGCTCAGATTGATGCAACGGCCAGGAGTGCCTACTATCAGCTTCGTCTGATACGCCAGCTGCGCCCCTTCCTAGAGTTGGAAGACCTAAAGACGGTAGTGCACGCGCTGGTAACTTCGAGGCTCGACTTCTGCAATGCGCTGTACATAGGGCTACCTTTGTGCCGTCCGGAAACTTCAACTTGCTCAAAATATGGCAGCCAGGTTGGTCACCGGTACACCTAGGGGTGATCACATTACACCAGTTTTAAAATCGCTTCATTGGCTGCCAATCAGTTTCCGGGCGAAGTATAAAGTGTTGGTTATGACCTTTAAAGCCCTACATGGTTTGGGTCCAGGGTACCTGCGGGATCGCCTTCTCCCGTACAATCCGCCCCGCACACTTAGGTCCTCTGGGAAGAACTTACTCAAGCCAGCCAGAACTAGGCTGGCGAGTGTTACCCAGAGGACCTTTTCTTCCATCGCTCCCAGACTATGGAATGGTCTGTCGGAGGAGGTTAGACAAATTGACAGTCTTCATGAATTTAAGAGAGTCATGAAGACTGTCCTCTTCCGACGGGCCTATCCAGATGAATTTTAGGATGTTTTTAATGTTGTATTGTTCTCTTGTTTTTAAAAATTTTAACTGCTGTGATTTTTATGTTTATATTGTTGTTGTTCCCCGCCTCGATCCGGAGGGAGAGGCGGGTTACAAATTATTATTATTATTATTATTATTTGGGTAGCTTTAAAATGATTAGACAGATTCCTGAAGGCTACCCATGGCTACTAGGCCTGATAAATATGTGCAAAGGCAGTAAGCCTAGTCCGCCAGTTGCTGGGGAACATGGGTGGAAGGGTGCTCTTGCACCTGTGTCCTGCTTGTGGGTGGGCAGCTGTTTGGCCACTGTGTGAACAGAGTGCTGGACTAGATGGACCTTTGGTGTGACCCAGCAGGGCTCTTCTAATGTTTTTATGTTCTTATTTTTATGAACCTGGCCTATTGAGTTCAATGGACTTTACACACCTAACTCTGCCTTTGAAGGGTTGTGCGTTCTTCTGTTGAAACTATCTGGGTGGAAGGGGAGCAGTTCCTCTTTCATCAAGGATGTAATTCTGAAGAGGAACCCAGGGAACTCGCCTCACTTCCGCAAAGCTGCTCCAGTTTCAATTGCAGCTGTTGTCGGGATGATAGCAATGAAAAGGCAAAGCCTGTAGTGACAATGGACAAAGCTGAGGCCAGCAGGTCGCACCATTGCGGTCAGGATAATTAGGCAACAGGCCAAGATGGCTTTCGATAAAAGAGTGGAAAAGAAAACAAAGCTTCCCTTGGCCAGCATCCCAGAGAGGGAGCAAAGTTTAGTTCCCTGCTTGTCACCTTTTGGATTCCCGGAGCCAGAAGCATTGTCATCTTAAAACACAGAAGCCATCAGCGAATAAGTACATAAAAATGAATATAATCAAATGCTAAATATTATATTTTGGGAAATCACTATGAATGTGGCTGGGGCTTTGGACTGCGCCACTGAGACAGCTCTTCAGATCTGTTTGTTTGGCTAGAAATGCGATACAAACCACAGGACAGGTACAGAAGCACAGAAAGGAAACAGGTAACTTTGGTAGGCTGACCATATAAAAAGGAGGACAGGGCTCATGTAACTTTAACAGTTGTAGAGAAGAGGGAATTTCAGCCAGTCATTTGTATGTAATTCATATCTGGTGAAATTCCCTCTTCATTACAACAGTTAAAGCTGCAGGGGCCCTGCCTTCTTTTGTATATGGTCACTCTAGTATAGTGCCTGCAACTTTAACTGTTGTGATGAAGAGGGAATTTCACCAGGAACTAATTACATACAAATGACACTGGCTGAAATTTCCTTTTCTCTGCAACTGTTAAAGTTACATGAGTCCTGTCCTCCTTTTCATATGGTCAGCCTAATACTTTGGGCCAGTCGCCGACTCTCAGCCTAGCCTACCTCATAGGGTTGTTGTGAAGATAAAATGGAGAAGAGGAGGATCATGTTCACTGCCTTGGGCTCCTTGGAGGAAAAGGTGGGATATAAATGCAACGAACAAAACAATAAATATCAGCCCACAACAGCTAAATGGAACTTGCAAACACAGGGGAAGTTAAATCTCTGAACAGCAGTCGCATACAAACATAGTTGGAAGAAGAGGCTGCTTTCTACGCTCTGGCTTCCAAAGGCATCTTGTTAGCCACTGCTGGAAACAGAATGGTGGATTAGAGTCATTTATTGAAAGCATTTTTATTCCATTCCTTGTGGGGAAAAAGTCGCTGCCAAGAGATGTACAATCTTAAAAGACATAACACACAAGGAAAAGGGGAAGGCAGAGAGGAAAAGCAAGGAGGGCTGGTGAAATGGCCCTACTTCAAGCCCACTTCCCTTTTTCTGTACAGCCTGCTGCTGGTGAGTGACAGTTGAGGGAGAACTTTCTTCTAGAATCTAGTCCTTCTTAAGCTGGTAGATATCCAGGGATTCACCAGCACATTTTGGCCATGAAAGGGAGATGAAAACCTCCATGCAAAGAGGCAGTGGCCCTTTTGAGTACTGGCAGGACAAAGAAGGGAGAGGTATTGCCTTCAAGCCTTACATGCAGGACCCCTAGAAGCAGAGGATCATGGGAAACTCATGGACCAAGGATCAGGTCGGATCCTTGGTACATCTAGCCCAATATTGTCGACTGGAAGTAAGAAATCTCTGCGATTTCAGGCAGGAGATGCCGCGGATCGAACCTGAGGCCTTCTGCATGTAAAGCAGGGGCTTTGCCACTGAGCTACAACTGGCTGTTCTTGCAAACAGGCTGCTGGACTGGATGGACCTTTGCTCTGATCCATCAGGGATGTTGTTGTTGTTGCCATGGCACCATCTGTACATGAAACATGTTACTTTACAAAGAACAAATTCATGTAGGGCAGGTGTCCCAGCACACAGCAAATAAATGAAACCTTCATGTGCAGAGGCAGAATATCTCTAGATTGTGGTTTCTACGGGGCACTAATAAAGAAGGCCCTGTTTGTGGTGGCTCCCAGGAAGCACCTGGCCCTCCCCTGTTGGAAACAGGAGGAGGGTTGCTGCCCTATCCTTTGGCCTTGATCCAGCAAAAACCTAGTTTTCTCGGCGTTCGAGTCGCCCCCCTCCCACTCATCGCATCGGCGCTCGCGCCTAGCCACCTTCAGCATCCGTTTGCTCGGCGCTCGATTGCTTCGGTGCTCCCCCCTCCCTTCCTTCTTCCCAAGCAGATGCCACCCAGGTCGCGCGGCTGTGTGCTGAACGCATCGATCTCCGCTCCAAGGAGAAAACAAAGATGGCGTCGGCGTCGTTCGCTTTGACGGGGCTGGCCAGAGGCCGAGCGCCACGGCGCACGGCAGGAAACCGACTCTCGGGGCTCCTCGAGGCGGAGGAGGACGAGTTTTATAAGACTACGTACGGGGGCTTCACGGAGGTAGGGGGCGGCGCCCGGATGAGGGAAAACCGGCGGGGGCGTAGCCATGGGGCTGGGGGCGTGGCTTCAAGCGCGTTGGCATTCTGCAGCTTTCCGCTGATTGGCCGAAGGGAAAGCAAAGTTGGCGGGGCTGCAAGAAACGTGGACCAAGGTTCACCCCCGTTCTCCAACATGGTGACGATTCGGACTACAGCTCCCATCATCCCCATGGGGCAATGGATAATGGGAATTGTAGTCCGGAGCATCGGGAAGGCGCTATGCAGTGGCAGTCTGGGTAAGCTGGTGATCGTCTCCGATTTAGGGATGTTTTGGACTACAACTCCCATCATCCAATCGTTATTGTTACGTTTGTATCCCGCCTTTTTTCCCTCTTGTAAGGAAACCAAGGCGGTTCGTAATCCTTCTCTTCTTCATTTTATCCTCACCACAACCCTGTTGAGTAGGTTAGGCTGAGAGTCAACGACTAGTCCAGAGTTGCCCAAATGAGGATTTGAACACAGGTCTCTCCATTTCCAGTCTTAACTGCTACACAGCACTGGCTCTCTTTGGAGAAGAGTGACTTAGAAGGGAAGCTGATGGAGCAAAAGTGCCTTTCCCAACCTAGTGCCCTGGGAGCCTTTTTTTTTTTACTGACAAGTAAACAAATAAATACAACTCCCACAAGCCTCAGCATCATGAGAGGATTGTGGGAGTTGTAGTCCAATACGCCTGGAAGGCACCAGGTTGGTCTACAGGATGTGGCATGGGGAGGGGGTGATCCTTGGAGAAGGACAGATCCCAACAGAACCTTCCGTTATGTGGCTGACAAGTTGAGTCTCGGAGACTTGGAAGGTTGGCCAACACCCAACACCTAACCATTTCCTTGGGTGCTTTGCAGGAATCCGGTGATGATGAATACAAAGGCGACCAGTCGGACAGTGACGACGAAGTGGATTCTGACTTTGATATAGACGAGGGAGATGAACCCAGCAGCGATCAGGATGATGACGAGCCAAAGAGGAAACGCAGGGTTGTCACCAAAGCCTACAAGGTAAATAAGAGGCAGACACCTGTATGCTCTTGGGTAAAACTTTGATTTCCCAAAATACTCACAGATCTTGGACTTGTTTATTCATATATATATATATATATATATATATGTCAGTTGGGCCATCATGTAGTTGTATAATTATGTCACAGCCCACGTTACTGTAATTGTATGATCATTTGTCATTATTTCAGATCCCCTAATCGGCTGATGGCTGAAATGTGAAACTTGGTGTTTTGTTTATTCTTGTAGTGACCTGCAGCGTATTACATGTTTAAGATATATATCAACCAAGTTCTTCCTGGATTCTGTTGTTTGAATATTCTGTAGGAGCCCATCAAGAGCCTGAGGCCCAAGAAACTGGATGCTCCCACCAGTGGCTCTCAGAAAGCGAGAGAGGAAAGATCAGCACCAGTAGAGCTCCTGGATGATGTAGTAGACAGTAAGTGTCTGTACGGGAGCTTGTGAACATGGGCAGCATCAAGGACGGGCTTCGTTGGGCACCTGCCAAGGGCCCACGCCCCAGCAGGGTCTCACTGACATGAGCTCCCTAAACTTGCTGCTCCTTTTTCTCCCCTTGCAACCTGCTTGTTCACCCACCTCTCGCTCTGGCCCAGACAACAGCGGTGGTTAGAAGGAGAAGAGGATGCAGAAGATGCCACAGCCTATTTGCTCTCTGGCTCTCTGCCTGCCAAGCAAGCTAGCTCCGCCCACGTAAAACCAGTGTTAAAAGAACTGCACTTGCTGCCTGTTAGCTACCGAGCCACATAAAAGGTTATGCTATTATCCTATAAAGCCCCAAACAACTTGGGACCAGGATACCTAGCAGACCACTTATATACACCCAGACAACATTTACGATCGTCAGAGGAGGCCCTGCTTGTCATGCCAAGATGAACAGAATGTACCTCGATGGTGGGCCTTCTCTGTAGTGGCACCCACCCTCTGAGAATCCTCCAACATGCGGTTTAGGAGGTGGAAAATGTCATATCTTTCAAACGCCTCCTGAAAACAGAATTTTTTTAGACAAGCTTTCCCTGGGCTGTAACTTATTCTGGTTTGATAAGACATTTTTAAAGTTTTAATCTTGATTTTTGTATACTGTGGACTTAATTGTAAACTGCCCAGAGAGCCTTGGCTGTTGGGCAGTATAAATATGTAATAAAGAAATAAGTAATAAATAAATGGTAACCATGATGAGGAGCAAGAGCAGCTGGGGACAATGGCAGTGGCTCTTCAAAAATGTGCAACTAGCCCTGTGAACAAAAAACAAAGGCAGCCGGGTTGGCTATAAGAAAAAAATCCCTTTATCTTTGTTAAGTGAATCCAAAGATCACAAAAAAATGCACAAGCTTTTGAGGTCTCGATCTCCTCATCTGGTAAGATGTTACAAAAAGCAAGTACGGGAGAGGAAAAGAGGCTGACTGGATGTTGCCGTCAGGATGTCTGCACAGTCAGAGCTTTGAGATGATCTGAAAGAGGAGGGTTCGCAGGCATCCAGGTCGGGCTCTGCCAGGTGATGTGATGGTTTCAGAGCTCCTAGGACCATTGGAAGAGGAAGGTAGCAGGCAATTGTTGGTCCTCCAGTTTTTTTAAAAAAATACAAAATCCATCTGTTAACTCAAAACTTTCAATCCCAGGCAAACCACACAGGTTTCTTGGTTGGTGGAAACCGGAATTAGAGATCTCTCTGTCTTTAGCTGTGAAATTTTGGAAGGCCTGGCTCTAGGGATGTGTAAATCAGTGAAACCCAAGACGCTTTGCATTCCACCTTTTTCTGACTCGTGTTCATATCAGATCGTGAGCCCTGTTTTATTCTTTTTTGCATGAAAACACATGTGTGTTTTCATGCCTCTATTCCCAAATGTGCATGTCAGTTTTGGGCATTTTAGAAACGCATGGATTTTTCTCCTGCACGTTTCTCCTGCACTTTTTTCAAAACACCGTTTATGAGAATTGTTTCAGCTGTTTGCATTGTTTAATTTTTCTGCGTGAAAAGCATTTAGACTGTTTTCATTACGTTGTATTCTGTAGTTTTATGAATTGCTGTAAACCGCTCAGAGAGCTTTGACGGTGGGGCAGTACAGAAATAACAATAATGGTAATAATAATGGTAATAATATCAATAGCTTGGCGGCCTTCATAGAAGCAAAGCTTGACATTAATTTAGACGCAGGGCGGAGATAAAGAAAAATGTAGGCGGGCGGTCAATTGAAGCCAGGTTGGGCCGTTTTATCTAGTACCAGCTGTCACCATTCTTTATAAAGCCTTAATTGGAGACTCCTTCCTGCCGCCACCTTTCAAACGCATTCACCCTTGCGCTCCCACCGCCCAGGCCGGAAGCACATGCGCCAATCGACGACAGAGCATACCCGCCAGACTTTCCTGCGCGTCCAGGAGCGCCAGGTTCAATCGAAGCGCAAGAAAGGGGCGGGGCCCAGCTATGAGAGGCCGCTGACCCAGGAAGAGTTGTTGAAGGAGGCCAAGATAACGGAGGAGCTCAACCTGCGCTCTCTGGGTGAGTTTGCCTTACAAACGCGTCTAGAAAAGTGACTAGTCCACAAGAAAGTGTGGACTAAGTTTCTTTTTTCTTTTTTTTTGAAAGGAAAAGGCAGGTTGTTAAGCAACTTAACATTCTTTAACCTAAACAGATTTTATCGGAGTGGGTGGGTTGTGCATTGCCAACATTATAGATTTGCGCTTTACGGACAGAGATTTTCTGGGAACGTGGGGGATGTAAACGGAGAGGGACGAGCGCCTCTGGCTCACCAGTCCATTTCCTGCGAGGAGGATCGCATTTGTGGCCGGCGCTCTCGCGACTCGGCTTCCAATCGCTCTGCTTCCCGAGGGAGGGGCTTGGCGGAAAAGGGCCCCTGGGCATGTGGGGATAGCTTGGTGCCGTGGGGCTCTACACGCCTGGTTTTCACGTGGGCACAGGTGCCAGCAGAGCATAATCCCGGCAGCTGCATCCCGGGGGGGGCTAATGTGGCATGCAGGGGAAGGCCTGAGGTGGCGCAAACATGACTTCTCTTCACGGCTGGGGGGCAGAAGAGGTTGTCTAGGGGCCAGAGCCTTGGGGCTGCTTGGCTCAGGGCAGCCTTTCCGCCCTCCCAAGATCCCCCAGCCATGTGGCGAATTGTGGGTACCTGGAGCTCCACCAGGGTTGGAAACGCTTCTGTCATATAGTCGGCCCAGTCCTGGGGTGTTTCTCTGTGGAGCCCCCCCCCGACCCCAAGGAATGGCTTTGTGGAGCACCGACACCCGTCGAAATCTCGGCTGACCAGAAGCTTAGCTCCCTTCCTTCCTCCGCAGAGACCTACGAGCGTTTAGAAGCGGACAAGAAGCGCCAGGTGCAAAAGAAGCGGAAGTGCGTGGGGCCCACCATCCGCTACTACTCGGGCACCATGCCTCTCGTCTCCGACCTAAGCTTCAAGGAAGAGAATGTGGATGTCGAAGGGTAAGTTCCATCCGCTGCTGGGATATGGATTAAGCTAGATGCAGAATTCTTTAAAGAATTAATGAGAAAGAATTCTCGGCATTAATGAGCGCTTGTGGTGTGGGCATCGCTGGCGTGCACTTTGATGATGCTGTATAAGTAATGGGCTGCCTTGGCTTGTCCCCCTTTCTGGGTCTCCTCTGTCATTTTCCAGCTCTTAGATGGCTGGCTTTAGTATTTTGACCATTAATTATTTTGACCATTCAATCCTCGGCTTGTCTACATTCCACTGTGTTCGCTTTAAGGTGGATTCCTACACTGAGCAGGGGGTTGGACTCGATGGCCTTAGAGGCCCCTTCCAACTCTACTATTCTATGATTCTGTGACATCTGGGGAAGAGTATGTAGGGTTTCCGCCTTGCTCCCCAAACTGCTCTGTCTCTCAGGTTACTAGTCCACATTGTTTTTTCTCCTCTCTGTTGTGCTGCCATCTATCTCAGCTTATCCAAAATAATTTCTCGCCTGCCTCAAAGAATGGCACCTTCTGCTGCCTCCTCTATTGGCCCCTCTGGCTTGGAATGGTGGGAGTTGGAATCCCAAGACATTCAGAGGGCACCGGGTTGGGGAAGGGTATGATATTGAAGGTTGGGGACAGAAATCTGTCACACGATGGCAAACTGGGCAGGAGAAGGGGGAAGACATTTGACGGTTGTTTCCACCTTGCACATCCCTTCACCTCTCCCTTGTGCTGTTCTCAGTTTGGACCAGGAAATACAGCTGCCTCCGGAGGCCCCACCGGCCTCTTCCACCCCGGCCGCCAGATGCTCCCGCACCTTCCTGACCTTCAATGACGATGAGACCTTTGAGCGCTTCTTCCCAAAGTCTCGGGCCCCCAAGCTCCCCGTGAAGGAGATCTGCCCAGTCACCCACAAGGCTGCCATTTACCGCGACCCCATCACCGACATCCCCTATTCCAGCATCCGGGCCTTCAAGATCATCCGCGAGGCCTACAAGAAGTACATCACGGCCCACGGCCTGCCCAATGCCGCCGCCTCGGCTGCTCTCATCGCTGGCTCGCCCATGGCTGACTCCGGCATCCGAGCCACCAGACAGAAGATTATCATTAAGCAGAGCGTCCCGGCCACGTAGGCCACAGACCCGGTCTTTCCCTTTTGACGCCCCTTCCATTTCTGCGTCCACAAGCATTTTTACAGCACTTCTCAAGAGTGAAAATCAAGGGATGTGATGTGAAAACAAGATCTCAAGAAACGAAAGGAGAGCTTTTTACTAGATCCGTGTGAAACTTTTTCTTGCCATGTTACTGGGACCAGTTTTGTCCAGTTTCAATTGAAATATCCAGACAAATCTTGTTAACATGGCATAATCCTAGTCCAGTAATATATGAACAGAATCTCTTGGGTATGACGATTCTATTTTTGCTTTCCCAGAGGTAAACAGAGGAAGGATGCAATGTGTAGACAGGAAAACGCCCTATAACACCTAGCATGGCTGGCTGGGGCACGCTGTGAGTTGTAGGACTTTCTCTCTCTCTCTAAACATTCATAGGATTCCATCCTGAATTGAAAATCCAAGCCTGGCAGAGGATGATGCCCCCCTGTCATTGGCAAGTCAAATTCTTCCTGCAATGAACACATGGGAATTGGAATCCTCAACATCTGGAGGGCAAAGAGTTTCTCCACCCAGTCTTTTAGCAATTTTATGACAATGGCCCTAGGCTAAGCTGTCCAATTTGAGTGTCTGTGTATGGTAAACCCCTTTTTAGAAAATCCATTCTCCTTCTATGGCCAGGGTCACCTACAGCTCCTGTTGGGTGTCTCTCAAGTCAAGCAGAGCCTACGTGCCGCAGATGCTGGCCCAACAGGATGCGACTGATCTCCCATTTTGGCTGCCCGCTTGCGACGGCGCGAACGGGAGGTGTTTCTGCACCCAGCTGGCCACGAAATATAGCTGAGAACTGGGTGGAGCAAAGCCAGTCACACGTTCTGCTGCAGTAGAAGGAGGCTTTCCCGAGGCCTTTCCATCAAGGCAAGAGGGCTGCCCCCTCGGATTTTTCAAAGCGTTGTTCCCTTTCAGTGACATGTTAGTTACTTTATCAATAAACTGCTTTTAAAACGAAATCTGCGTTTTTGATAGAAGCCAGCCCATGAAAGCTTCAAAAGATCCCTTCCCTTGAATCCGTTGCGCTTCTTATTGACGTGGCAATCTTGCATGAATTTACTCAGAATCAAATCCCATTATGTTTAGTGGGACTTCTGGGAAACGAGGATCAGGGTTGTAACTTTAGCTAAAGACTGTCTTTTTATACGTGAAAGAGAGCACATTAGGGAGAAACATCTGATTTTAAAAGATGTTTTGTTTGTTGAAGGTTTTTTTAAAAAAAAATGAGGCAAAGGAAGTAAAATAAGGCATTGGGAAGTAAGCTTCCTGTTACAAGAAAGGGGAGAGTAACAACTAAGCAGGATGTTCATAATAAATGTAATTGGCCCATTGCTTCTATCCCAGGTTTAAGTTGAAGAAAGTAAAAAAGGACGGGCTACATGATAATTTGGGGGATTTGGTATGAGTTTCCAGGCAAAGGGGAGGTGAATTCAATTACAAATGCGAGAAGACAAAACAACATTTGCATTGTGCTTGGATGTTACATGTCCCCTCTAGAGGTGCAATGTGAGAATAGAGACAAATGCAGGCAAGAAGAAATGCTGGGTAGCTAGCGGCTCAGTTCAGACAACACGTTAGTCAACACAGTATGAAAACTTCACTCAATGGTGGAGTTTTTAGGAGGTACTCAGCTACCGTGGAGTTGAGTAAAATCCATCTATTGTGATGTTTGAGTGTCAGTTCCTCTGCCTTCCTCTCCCAGTCCTCCCGATGGTATCCCAACAACCATTGCTAAAAAAAATAAATCCCGGCAGCTCTCCTAGGGAACTCTGTAGCCAGTGGGAAAGGTCCACTCAGCGCAACGGAAAACTCCATGGAGCCTGCCACACAACATGCAGGAGCTCTCCTCTGCATAGCGTGGATATTGTGTGTGGAGTGTTTTCCAAAAAACCCTCCACCGTTGCGTGGGGTTTTCCCACCAGACAACACATTTCTCAACGGCGGTGCAAAAACTCCACCGTGGAGTTCTAAAACCACCGTTGAGAAACGTGTGGTCTGAACCGAGCCAGCGTGACCTTAATAGCTTGTACCTGGAAAGACAGTATATGAACCACCATTAGAAAAACGTCAATTGAGTCCTCTATTATCAATGTAGGGGGAAGGTGTGCGACTGCAACACCCATCATTCTCAGCAAAATTGGAGGAAGGCGTAGAGAAGGCCGCTCTCACTGCACTGCCTGCAGGTTTCGGTTTCGTGTGTTCTGTCTCAGCAGGCGAAAGAGACGGCTGAGGCAAAACAGTTCGCCTCCGTTGTGGGCATAAGAAGTGCCATGCTGGATCAGATCGAGGGTCCATCTAGTCCAACACTGTTCACACAGTGGCCAAACAGCTGTTGACCAGGGACTCACGAGCAGGACACGGTGCAACAGCGCCTTCCCACCCATGTTCCCTGATACACACAGGCTTACTGCCTCAGATACTGGAGGTGGCACATAACCATCTGGGTTAGTAGCCTTTGATAGTCTTCTCCAGGAATTTATCCAACCCCCTTTTGAAGCCACCCGAATTGGTGGCCATCACTCCATCTTGTAGCGAACTCCATAGTTTAACTATGCGCTGTGTGAAGAAGTCCTTCCTTTGATATGTCCTGAATCTCCCACCCATCAGCTTCATGGGATGACCCCATCGGGTTCTGGTATTTTGAGAGAGGGAGAAAAATGACTTCCTATCCACATTCTTCACACCAGGCATCATTTTGTACACCAGCTTGTGTCCCTCCTGATGCTCGTAACTCCCATGACCCTTGGCTTTGGGCTATGCTGGCTGGGGCTGATGGGAATTGTAGGCCAAAACATTGGGAGGGCTCACCTCTGCTGTAGAGGCTACCTCAGTAACGGCTGTGCCACCAGGCTCGCAGATGCTAAATCCATGTGGTCCCTTCTCATTCTCTGTCGTCATTGCCTTTCTGCTTCCATGCAGGGCCAGTTGCTCTGTCTTCGTCCCCATCTCCCAGTGCCCACTAGGGGACTATTACCAGTTGTGTGTGTTGGGGGGGATTGGGGAGGAAAGCCCCCTCCCCAATGCCTCCAAGGTCATCTCTGGAACCCTCACTCAAAAAAGCCCTGGATTACTCCCAGTCAGCATGCCTAATTTTGCCTCCACCAGGCAGGCCTGGCAGGAGCCTTTCATGCTCCAGGACATGCGCAGAGTGCTTTCGCCCAGACACAGACCATCCCTAACCAGCTCGCCTGCAGCAGGGGCCAAGTATGAGGAAGATCCTTTCAAGGCAACGGGTGAGATGTTCCCCCATGCTCAGGGGCGCTCTTGATACAAGGGAACACGATACAGAATACGGACATGACTTTCAAAAGGTGGCCTGGCTCTTGGTGCAGTCCCCCAGTTGATGCTGATGGCAGCAGCTTCATTGCTGTTATTTCATACATAACCTCACCTTTTAACAAAAAATACACAAGGCGGCTTACATAAAATCAGCATAGCACCAAAGAAGATTTTTTAAAATACAAATAAATACGATCAAAAACAAACTTAACAAGATGCTTGACAAGGTTTTTCTGGGAGATTGGAGAGTTTTCCCCATAGGTTGACTATGCGCTGTGTAAACCGCAAGGGACAGCATAAAATATAAAACATGGGAGCTTAAAAACCACCTTATAAAAGTACGGCCAGAATACAACCAAGCAGCAATGCAGAGATTTAAAATGCTGATTTAAATAGCAGAGCTAAAATGCTAAAATACCGGGAAAATACTGGGAAAATAAAAGTAATGAATTAAATAAAGAGTATATAACACGGCCATTTCAATGCACATCCCAAGATCGTGGAGATGATATGTGTGTGTGTGTGTATGTGTCTATCATCTATCTATCCAATCTATCTATCATGTGATGCCTTTTTGTCTGTAACACAAAACGTTAAAACTGGGTTGCAGCCTTCCCCAGCCTGGTGCCCCCCAGTTGTGCTGGACTACAAATCCCATTATCCCCAGAGCTTGAGGGCACCAGTTTGGGGAAGGCTGCTCTGTTCAGTGGAATGTAACCCACCCACCCCGGTTGTATTTTGTCTCCACGTGCGCAAAGAGATTCATTGTTGGCACTGAGAGCCCTGGAAAGTAAGTCTGTCAATGGCTACTAGAGACCTGATGGCTGTGTGGAACTTCCAGCATCAAAAGCAGTTTACCTGTTGGGTGCCAAGCGCTGGAGACTAGGGACAGGTACGGACTGTTACCAGGTGTGGTGCCAATCAGAAGGCAGGGTGTACAGTGCCCTCCCCACCTCCGACCAACATCCACCCAGCCAAAATTTAAACGGAAAAAAAATTCTGTGCACTGTCTTCTTCCATCATGCTGCTGCAGACCAGGACCTCCCAGAGCCTGAGTGCAATTTGTCAAATGGCACATGGCCGTGGGTGACTTCTTGGCTCGGCCCCCTGATGACCTGCCTCCGCTCCACTGCACCAGCCGCAGCAACCTCCAGCCACCACTGGCTCTTGCTTTCCTGTCCTGCTGCGGGCTTCCCATTAGGGTGCTGGCTGACTGCTGGGGGAGGCGGGACGTCCGTGGGGGTGGCCACTCATGCATGGCTGAGAAAGGAAAGTACCAATTTGCATTCCCTTTGCATATATTCATATACTTGAATCGATGCAAATTTAAAAAGAAAATCATGTAACTAGAAAGGCATCTCACATTATTATTTCATCTCTTTTTCGCTCGTGACGGTTTTTCTAGATGGACGTGACAGGCTTCGCCAAGTCATGCTGTCTTTTATAGATTCAGGAAATTCCTGACGATTGAGCATGTTTTAATTATGACTGCTTTCTGGATGTTGGTGTGGATATATTCTGGTAGGCCCAGTTTCTGAAGGTTTTCTGTATAGTTTTTTTGATGTGATGCCGGTGACTGATGTGACTAATGGAATAATTGTGACCATTTCCTGTTGCCATAGTTCTATGACTTCCATGGCTAGTGTTGTATATTTGTCTCTCCTTTCTTCTTCCTTTCAACAACATTTTTGTCATTCGGTATTGTGTGTTATAAGGTATGTGTGTTTTTCTTTTTTGTCTATGATTATGTCTGATCGGTTGCAGGGTATTGTCTTGTCTGTATGAATTGTTCTGACCCTGTGTATTTTATGATCTGCATTTTCCAAGATTGTGTCGGTTAAGTATGTATAGTATGGTGCAGGTTGTTTGATAAGGTTGAATCTGATGGCCAGTTGTTTGTGAAATTATTATTATTATTATTATTATTATTATTATTATTATCTTTTCTCGCTTGTGGCGTTTTTTCTAGATGGACATGATGGGCTTTGCCAGTTCATGCTGTCTTTTGCTGATTTATTATTATTATTATTGTTGTTGTTGTAGTTGTTGTTTCTTGGTAGACTTGCAGGGTGGAAGCCCTCCCAAGGAAGGGTGGAAGCCCTCCCAAAATGTATGAAAACATCTAAAATATTTAAAGTAGTCACATAAACACCATAAAATATCAAAATGCAACAATCATAGCCAACAATAAAACTAGCAGCAACAATAGTCATATCAAGAAAAGGCCACGGTAAAATTATGTGTTTTCAAGGCTTTCTTAATTGCCCGCAATGACAGAGTGTGGCGGACCTCCGAGGGCAGCTTGTTCCAAAAGTGTGGTGGGGCCATTGCAGAGGAGGCCCCGTCATGTTGGATCACCCACTCAATTGCTCTCACGGGTGGGCCAATGAGAAGGGTCTCTCTTTGGATCTAAAAGTGCGGGCAAGCTAATATGGGTGAAGGAACTTGGTCCCAAACCGTTTACGGCTTTAAAGGAAGACTCACCACCAAGTGAGTTATGTACCTCGAGAGGCTTTCAACCAGAGGATGCCTCCATCCATTAGAGGTCTGTCCTCAGACAGCTCTCTAAATAGAGGACTGCCCTCAGTAAATTGGGACACCTGGCCACCCTGGGTTCAGTAAGGCTTTGCTCTGATCCAGCCTGGTTCTTCTTAGGCTCTTTCACGTTTAAAGAGTGGCCTTCAAATGAAGTCCTGAATCAGCTATTTCAGATGATGATGACGATAATTTGAAAGGGAAGCATCTTCCCAATCCAACTGGTCCTTTTGACTTAGCAGTTCTCCGTGGTGGCCGCTGGAGGTCTAGGCAGGTCTGCCGAGTGATTGATAACAGAGTCTGTGTATGTGATCTCTCTTTCTCTCTGCCCCCACCCCGCTCGTCCGTCCGGCTGGAAAGCTAAAATAATAAAATGCTGATCTCACACACTTCTCCGGCTGCCTTGCCGCTACCCTGCCGGCTGGGTTTCACACCGCTCGGGAAAACAGGCGGAGGCTGACGCAGCCTGTCCAAAGGTAAGCTCCAATTCCTTCGCTTTTCCTCTCTTGCTCTCTTTCTTTTTTTAAATAGGCAGCTTTGGGATTTTTAGAGCCAAGTAGACGGCTAGAATATTGTGCTAAGAGTGTGTAAGGCAGGGTGGTTATGGAGGTCTGTAACCTAAGTCCCTGTGGGGTGGGGAGTGTTATTGAAGGTAAACAAACATATCTATCTATCTATCTATCTATCTATCTATCTATCTATCTATCTATCTATCTATAGAGATGTACAGTACACATGTACACAAGCAGAGGCTCTGTTGATACATGCAGCAAAACAAAATGGTATAATCCTGACATGGTAGAGAGGGCTGTACCGCCATTGGGGAAAGCTGTATGGGTAATGCCATTTGAGAAAGATCCCTTGGGTCAAATAAAATAAATCCCCCTGCAAGTAGCAAGCTAGTACCTCAAGATGAAGGGCTCCCCACTAAGCCAAGCCCTTTTAGGGTTGAGCTACTTTTCGACTTGAAAGGATTCGGTTTCATGAACTCTCCTCTGCTCCCTGGCCTGGCTGCTGTAGACTGAAGTGGTTTATTGCTGCAGGACTCTACCACTTCATTCAGCTGGGTGTGTAGAACAGGCCACACCCATGACTGGAGGGAGGGGGCATAGGTGCCCCATATTTGGGTTGCTGAAAGATTTGGGATAGTGGAGGGGGTGGGAATGACGTTAAGTTCCTTTTATGGGATTAGTTTGTGCTTTAACCCTGGCTAGAACACATCGACAGAGGACATCGGGACTAGCGTGAAGACAGTATGATCTAAGTGCAGGCAGGCTGCAGGCTTGCAGCGTCAACTTTGTGGGGTTTTTAAAATATTTTTTACTAGGACCAACTGAGCCAGGCACAAAATAGTGCCCCCAAATAGTGTCTTGTGTGTGATTTCCTAGTTAAACTCTGGAATTCGCTACCGCAAGATGTAACGATGGCCACCAATTTGGATGGCTTTGAAAGGGGGTTGGATAAATTCCTGGAGGAGAAGGCTGTCAAATGGCTACTGGTCCTCATAGCAATGTGCTACCTCCAGTATCACAGGCAGGAAGCCTATACACGCCAGTTGTTAGGGAATATGGGTGGGAGGGTGCTGTTGCACTCGTGTCCTGCTTGTGGATCCCTGGTCGACAGCTGGTCGGTCACTACGCAAACAGAATGGCGGACTAGGTGGACCCTCAGTCTGATCCAGCAGGGCTCTTCTTATTTCCTCCAAGTAGAATTGAGAAGCAAGGGTGCCTCTGAGCATATACTGAGCTCAAGCGTTTATTTTCAGATCCAGAACAGAGCTCACTGTCCTGACACTCAAAACTCCTCTCCTGTTTCCCCCTGCCTAAATTTCCTTCGCATCTCAGCAGCCCAATTTAGAGTAGGGGTTGAGGGGATGAGCTCTTTTTGGTGTGCGCGTGTGTCATTGCTGTTATAATACAATTCGGTGTCAGAAACCCTTTCGCATCATCCAGAGATGCCGGTGGGCTTCCACCCACTGTCTGCTGCTCAGTCCCAACTCTGATCCACCAGAGGCAAGTGTGAGGATGGAAAGAAGGCTGGCTGGTTGTCAGGTTAATTCAGAAGAAAATAGGCAGAGGGTTGTGGCATTCAATTGCCCTTTGACCCTCCAAACGTTGCTCCCGTGGCTTCCTCCACCACACACTGCAGGGAACGATGCCTCAGATCCCTAGGCTGTTCTCACCCGTATAACTAGGCAGCCCTTGACAAGGTGACATAGCAAAAGAGAGAGGCAGGGGCTGCTCTGCCCTGAGGCGCTTATAGTAGAAGGAAGCAATGGAGTAGTTGGGCCTACTCTGATGGCATTTGAGGGGTGGGTGAGAGCCAAAACGTCAAGCCACGGAGAAGGAGGGGGACTGAAAGGAAGGGAGAAGAGGGGAGTCCAGGCCTATGGGGCAGACAGAGAGAAAGGGCGGAGGTTTTTTACAAAGGAGATTGGGGCAGGTAGGGGTGATAGCAGCTGAGAGAGGTCGAATTGGAGGAACTGAAATGTCCTCTGTCTCACACAGGTCTGTTTGGCAGGACCAGGTGTCATCCTGTGTGGCTCCCAAAGTCTGGAAAAAGCTGCCCTTTTGAGTTGTTCTTTCTCTGCCTGCCTGCCTGCCTGCCTGCCTGCCTGCCTGCCTGCCTGCCTGCCTGCCTGCCTGCCTGCCTGCCTGCCTTTCTTTCTTTCTTTCTTTCTTTCTTTCTTTCTTTCTTTCTTTCTTTCTCTGTGTTCGAGAAGAGGATCTTTTAAACTGCTTTTAGAATTCTTGTTTCAGTTTTTAAGATCACTGCGTTGTTGTTTTTAAAATGTTTTGTCATGTTTTTATTTGAGTCTGTTTTTTCTTTCCTGACCTTTTTTGCAAACCGCCTTGGCCAGTTTCAAGACTAGGGTGACCATATGGAAAGGAGGACCAGGCTCCTGTATCTTTAACTGTTGTATAGAAAAGGGAATTTCAGCAGGTGTCTTTTGTGTGCATGCAGCACCCACTGAAATTCCCTCTTTAACACAACAGTTAAAGCTTCAGGAGCCCTGCCCTCTTGACCAGATACAAAAGAGGACAGGGCTCCTGGAGCTTCAACTGCTGTGATGAAGAGGGGACTTTCACCAGGTGTTGCATGCATACAAATGACATCTGCTGAAATTCCCTTTTCTAGGCAACTGTTAAAGATATTGGAGCCCTGTCCTCCTTTCCATAGAGTCACCCTAAGAGAGGCGGCATCCAAGCAAACAAACAAAAGTGGATGTGTGAGTGTATTGGACCAGGAGTGGCAAATTCGCGGTGAAAGATTGTGACCTGGGCACCACTAGCTTGCCCGTCTGATATGCTGGAAGTTTGTGCGTTGGGTGGCCTTTTGCATCCCACAAAATTGTGCCGCCCCTTCTGGTGCCCTCGGCGCAGCTCCGAGTCCCTTTACTCCAGAGTAAGTCACACTGATTTCAAGGGAGCTGACTGCCTAGCCATTCTATGTAGCGTTGCCGCCTTCCTGTCTTGCTTGCTCCTCAGTTCTAGATGTGTTTGCCATGCAGCGTTGACGTTTAAGAGGATTTACTCCCTAGGTCGTAGCTCAGGGGTAGCTGACTCAGTAGAAGGCGGCTTCCCATCTTCCTATTTAAATTCACACTTTATTCAGAACTATGAGGACTAGCATCTTTACTTTTAGGGAAAGGGCTTAACGCAGTGCTAGAGCATTTGCTTGACATGCAGAAGGTCCCAGGTTGTTCAGTTCCCAACATCTGCAGGTAGGGGGTTGGAAAAAGGCCCTCTCCGAAACCCAGGAGAACCATAGAAGCTACTTGGAGGAGAAAATATTGACCTAGGTGGAAAATTGGTCTGGCTTAAAATAATGGACTTTTTTTTAATGTGATGGACTGTGCAACTTTATTGTCACAACAACCTTGCAAGGTTGCAGTGGTGAGCAGGGATTCCGATCCAGCTCTCTTATCCTGTCTCTTAAGCCATTCTTGAGATCATTTAGCAAGAGACTTCATTTGTTGTAGGTCTGAGACGGTTGTGAGAAACACAGGCGGGCACCAGAATGAAAATGGAAGCAAATAAATAAAGCAATTGAGCATAGCTGCCATTTAATCGAAGAACAAGCCCATTTTGCTATCTTAGAAATGTGTTTTGTTGTGTTTTACAAACCTAGTTGATTCTGTATTGATTCCAAGCAGCCATTTCCTTGCCATGTCTGCCTACACACTCTGTTGCGACCGCTTCTGGGGTGGAGCACAGTTGCTGATTCACACTCAAAGCCCCAGGGGCTTATCACTGGGATTTGGCCAAGGTCTCAGGCCTTTGCCTTAACCCACTGGCAAGCATCTAGCGACGGCGTCTGGAATGCCTTCTTCACAACATACCGGGTGTGTTACAGTTTGGAAGGGTTTCCCCTCCCTCAATGATAGTGGCGGTGCAACACTCCTCCGGTAGCGCATTAGGGACAGGCTCCATTAACAAGAGATCAGTGCCACACCGAACGCAGCAGTGATGTGCTGTTTTCCTGGAGTGCTTGGTGGAAGCTGTGACCTCGCTTTCTACTTGGAAATTCAGCTAAACTTTCCTTTCCATTAATGCCTGGATGATGACGCTGGAGCAAATCCCCCAAATTCGGACGGGCGTGAAGTGTGTGAATTTTCCCTTCTCCAAAGGCTGAAAGAGATTTGGCCTGTTTGGTTCAGAAAAAAAAGAAAAGAAGAAGATTTAAGGATGATATCCTATGCAAGTTTAGATAGAGAAATAAAATAAATGCCCTGCAACTCCCTATGAGGAGAGAATGAAAGAACTGGAGAAGAGAAGACTAAAGGGAGACATGATAGCACTCTTCGAGGACTTAAAAGGTTGTCACACAGAGGAGGACTAGGATCTCTTCTCGATCAACCCAGAATGCAGGACACGGAATAATGGGCTCAAGTTACAGGAAGCCAGATTCCGGCTGGACATCAGGGAAAACCTTCCTGACTGTTAGAGCAGTACGACAATGGAACCCATGACCTAGGGAGCTCGTGGGCTCTCCCACCCTAGAGGCATTAATAGAATCATAGAATAGTAGAGTTGGAAGGGACCTATAAGGCCATCGAGTCCAACCCCCCCCCCCGCTCAGAGCCTTAAAGCATCCCTTAAAGATGCTTTACCTTAAAGCATCCCTGACAGATAATTGTCCAGCTGCCTCTTGAAGGCCTCTATGTGGGAAAGCCCACCACCTCCGTAGGTCATTGGTTCCATTGTCGCACTGCTCTAACAGTCAGGAAGTTTTTCCTGATGTGTCCAGCCGGAATCTGGCTTCCTGTAACTTGAGCCCATTATTCCATGTCCTGCATTCTGAGTTGATCGAGAAGAGATCCTGGCCCACCTCTGTGTGACAACCTTTCAAGTATTTGAAGAGTGCTATCATGTCTCCCCTCGGTCTTCTCTTCTCCAGGCTAAACATGCCCAGTTCTTTCAGTCTCTCCTCATAGGACTTTGTTTCCAGACCCCTGATCATCCTCGTTGCCCTCCTCTGAACCCCCTCCAGATTGTCTGCATCCTTCTTGAAGTGTAGTGCCCAGAACTGGACGCAATACTCAAGATGGAGCCTAACCAGTGCTGAATAGAGGGGAACCAGTACCTCGCGCAATTTGGAAGCTATACTTCTATTAATGCAGCCCAAAATAGCATTTGCTTTGTTTGCAGCCACATCACATTGTTGGCTCATATTCAGCTTGTGATCTACAACAATTCCAAAATCCTTCTCGCTTTTCATATTGATTAGCCAAGTATCCCCCATCTTGTAACTGTGCATTTGGTTTCTTTTTCCTAGGTGTAGAACTTGGCATTTATCCCTATTAAATTTCATTCAATAGTTTTCAGCCCAGCACTCCAGTCTATCAAGATAAAAAAATCCACAGCCATCTGTCAGGGATGCTTTAATGTGGATTCCTGCATTGAGCAGGGGGGTTGGACTAGATGGCCTTAGAGGCCCCTTCTAACTCTACGATTCTATGATTTTATGATCCTAACTCCCAGTATTCCCCAGCTGCGTTGGCTAGGGGTTGCTGGGAATTGGAGGACTTTTTGTTGCCTTAGCATGCATAGGGTTGCGCCCTAAGGGACATCTGAATAAAGATCTATCTAGTGCATTGATGCGGAGAGAGAGAAACTCCTTGCCCCCTCTCTCATATAATCCTCAGATTTTATGCCTTCTTGAAAGGCCGTCATAAGAAATAACCATTGGAACAACGTTCTTGTGCATTTTGTAAACCTGTGATTTGGGAGTATTGCCCACGATGTCATCCAACATCCTGTTTAAAAGGATTTACATGAAAATCATCATCATCACCATCACCATCATCATCTATTTATTTACATAGTGCCATCAATGCTCATGGCACTGTATGGAATAAAACAACAAATCCCTGCCACAAAGCTTACATTCTAATAAAATTGCAAAATAAAACCGAAAGGAAGGGAAGGGAAAGCAGCAATCAGGCAGGAAACACTACAAAAATAAATAATCAACAACAACAACGAACAAAATCTAAACGAAGGTTCCAAAAACTGGTTCCAAAAACTGCAAGGGGGGGGACTCTAAGGCTCCAGAAATTTGGAAATGTTCCTCTTGGATTTAGGCTCAGGAAGAATTGTGTTACACCGAGTTGAAATGAGTTCTGTTTTCTGTTGTTTGCGGCTGAAAATGATGTACCCGATTTGCGAGCCGTGTCCCGATTTGCGCTGGTGGCCATGTCATGGATAGCGAGACGCTCGTTCCTGAATGTCCCTTTGTTTTTGTTGGGGCTTCTTGTTAAGTGATGCAACGATACTCCTCTTCAGTACTAGAATTTGGGGTGGTTTGATGAGCTGGCGGGACAGACGAAAGACCTTCCTGCATTGTGGGATCGGATGCTGAATCCAATGGCAGCATTATTATTATTATTATTATTATTATTCTGCTCAATTATCAAACATAGATTCCAGAGCGGTGAACACAGGTGTAAACAGTAAAATAAAGACAATTTAAAAAGCAAATTAAAATTGTTCAATTTAAAAACAAAGGATCCAGAAAAACAGGGGCTGGCCAGTTGAGGAAGACTTCTCGAAACAGGGTGGTTTTCAGGAGGTGCTGGAAGCAACCTAGTGTTGGCGCCTGCCTGACCTCCAGGGGCAGGGAGTTCCAAAGAGAAGGGGCTGCCACACTAAAGGCTCTTCTCCTGGTGGAATCCAACCAGGCCATAGGTCCGTGTGGAACCACCAGGAGCATGCCCTCCAGTAACCTCGGTGATCAGGCAGGTTGGTAAGGGAGAAGGCGCTCCCTCTCTCCCTCCTTATAAGGCAGCGAGACATAATTTGTGGAAGTCTATGGGTCCTGATGTCTCATAGAGCCTCCCGGCTCAGAATTATTCTATCTGACTACCAGTTGCTGTTGTCCTGCTGCTGATCTTCTTAGAAAGCATCTGGGAGGGCCGCTAATAGAAACAGGATGTTTGCCTGGATAGTGCCTGATCTGGAACAGCTCTTCTTACTTTCTTAAATCTAATCCTGGTTTGGTGATGGACCTGGGGGTAGAGATGTCTTGTTGAAAAGGATGGGAAAAAACTAACAGAGGAGGCAAGGCTCATGGCTAAGTAGCCGACTGCAAAGCTGAACCTCCATGGAGAGAGGCAGTGTACCTCTGACTACCAGGCACTGAACCAAAGCGGTTGGAGAAAAGCTGCTTTCGCCCAAATGAGTGCCCTCCACATGTGTTGGACTGCAGCTCCCATAATCCCCCCACCCATGTGGATAATGGGAGTTGTAGTCCCACACCTTGGGAAGGTGCTGGGGTTGGGGGAGGCTGATGGATTGTTAGGCTGACACTTTCTTCTTATTTGTAACCCCCAAATCCATTTGGTCCATTGAGTTGTTGGATGGGTTTTTGGATCAGCCGAAAAACTCCTCTTTAGTGTATATCTTGGATGTGTGTGCACATTTGCAGTGGGTGTGGCCAAAGGCAAAAGGGGCAGTGCCAAAATACCCCCCTCCCCTCAGAATAGCATATTTCAGCTTGAAGTTCTTCAGACACTAAGAATTTTTCTACATTAAGCAAAAATCCTGCATCCTTACTGGGCTTTCTTCTTCCGGAGTCTTTCCGGCTTTACTACAGGCGAACACATGATTTCGACTCGAAAACCTCCTTTCTCAGCAATGCTCTATACGTTCAATGAAACAGCACCATCTAGTGGCTGTATCATAGCGTTACGCCGGCATTACATGTTGCTGATATGCCATGTTCATTTTTATTGCCGCTGATCTCTGACATTTTTGAAAGCGGGATAAAGGCGGGGAGTGCGGGAGGTGTCCTGGAGGTTGACGATGTTGTGTCAAGGGCCCGCAAACTTCAGTGACTGGCTCATCACGGGCGTGCAATAAATCACTCGTGTGGGGAAGCCTTAGGAGAGGCATTTCAACCTTTTAGGAATGGGATAGGAGACTGCTCTAAAGCCGGAAACCATGAAATGATCAGTGGTTCTTAGGAATCGTTGAAAGTCAGATTTGAGATAAACATTTGGCCTCATCACGTGCTTTGTTATACATGGCAATGACCAGTTCCCTCCAGGAGCTGCCAGCATGCTGCGGGAGTTTAAGAGGAAGAGAGTTTTGACTATTGGGCAATATAGAAATGTAGTAAATAAATACATACATACATGTAGGGGGTTGCCAGATTTGACCGAAGCTCCACCTTATCCACTATTCCGCTTCCCAGTGTGGCCAGACAGAAGCTTATGTTTCCAGTATCCAAGGTAGACTGCGACTGAAATAGGAAGTTCTTTGTCTCAACACCTAAGGTCCTTCTTCGGGTGCCTGCTCCGAGGGAGGCTCAGAATAATAATAATAATAATAATAATAATAATAATAATAATAACAACAACAATTTATTTCTTACCCGCCTCTCCGTCTGGATCGAGGCGGGGAACAACAACATGATAAAATACATAAAACTGATTAAAACATAACACATATTATTAAAACTTCATAAAAAATCCTAAAACATCCTAAAAACACCCTTAAAACATTCTAAAATTCCACTGGATATGCCTGCCGGAAGAGAACAGTCTTTATAGCTTTCTTAAATTCTAAAAGACTGTTAAGTTGACGAGTCTCCTCCGGCAGGTCATTCCACAGTCTGGGAGCGGCAGAAGAGAAGGTCCTCTGGGTAACGGTTGTCAGCCTAGTCTTGGCCGTCTGCAGTAAGTTCTTCCCAGAGGACCTGAGCGTGCGAGGCGGATTGTATGGCGATCCCGCAGGTAACCTGGACCCAAACCATGTAGGGCTTTAAAGGTAATAACCAACACTTTATACTTCGCCCGGAAACTAATTGGCAGCCAATGGAGCGATTTTAAAGCTGGCGTAATATGGTCACCCCTAGATGTACCGGTGACCAGCCTGGCTGCCATATTTTGAACTAGTTGAAGTTTCCGGACTAGGCACAAAGGTAGCCCTATGTACAGCGCATTGCAGAAGTCGAGCCTCGAAGTTACCAGCGCGTGCACTACCATCTTTAGGTCTTCCAACTCTAGGAAGGGGCACAGCTGGCGTATCAGCCGAAGCTGATAGTAGGCACTCCTGGCCGTTGCATCTATCTGGGCTGTCATTTGGAGCGACGGATCCAGGAGCACCCCCAAGCTGCGAACACAATCTTTCAGGGGGAGTGTAACCCCATCCAGAACCGGTTGACACACCTCCAAACCCAGGTTGCGGCCTTTGACAGCAAGCACCTCCGTCTTGTCTGGATTCAGCTTCAGTTTGTTTTTCCTCATCCAGCCCATTACTGCCTCCAAGCATTCATTCAGAGGAGACACACTATCCTTAGCTGGTGCTGTTACCGAAAGCATAGAGAAATATATTTGGGTGTCATCAGCATACTGATAGCACCCCGCCCCATGCCTCTGGATGATCTCTCCCAACGGTTTCATATAAATGTTAAACAGCATTGGGGAAAGAATGGCACCTTGCGGTACGCCACACAGCAGCTCCTTCTTTGCAGAGCAGCTATCCCCAAGCATCACCATCTGGAACCTGCCCGAGAGGTAGGACCGGAACCACTGAAGCACAGGGCCCCCGATTCCCAATCCCCTTAGGCGTTCCAGAAGGATACCATGGTCGATGGTATCGAAAGCCGCTGAGAGGTCCAGAAGTACCAATAGGGACACACTCCCCCTGTCAATACTAAGGCGTAGATCATCCACTAAGGTGACCATAGCAGTCTCAACTCCGTATCCCGCCCTGAAGCCAGTTTGAAATGGGTCTAGAAAATCAGTGTCATCCAAGACTACTTGGAGTTGAAAGGCAACCACCCTCTCGATCACCTTGCCCAAGAATGGAACGTTTGATACCGGTCTGTAGTTATTAAAGTCCAGGGGATCCAGGGAGGGCTTCTTTAGAAGCGGCCGTACCACCGCTTCTTTTAAACATGATGGGAAAGTCCCCTCCCTGAGAGATGCATTAATAATATATTGTAATTGCGATCTAACCGCATCTCCTCCCTGGGCGACCAGCCATGAAGGACAGGGATCGAGAGGGCAAGTCGTCGTCCTCACTTGTCCAAGCAGCTTGTCCACGTCCTCGGTACTCACCAACTGAAACCGATCCAGTGTAATTCTACTCGCGGAGTCGCCGGACACTCCATCGTCAGCCTCTGCTATAACGACAGCATCTAAGTCGGCTCTTATCCGAGAGATTTTATCTGTGAAATGATCGTTAAAGGCATCGCAGCGAACCGCCGAAGGCTCTAAAATCGGATTCAGGGGGGAAGGTGCCCGGGTTAGACCCCTCACCACCCTGAACAGTTCCGCTGGAGGCGAATTCGCAGACGCAATACGCGCAGAGAAGAAAGCTTTCTTCGCTGCACGTATTGCCACCCCATAGGAACGAAGATGTTCTCTGTGCCGTGTCTTGTCGGATAGAAGTCGAGTTTTCCGCCATCGGCGCTCCAGTCGTCGTCCTTTCCGCTTCAACTCCCTGAGGTCTTCCGTATACCAGGGCGCCCTGTTAGAAGCGGGTCGGAGAGGACGTTTGGGGGCGATCGTGTCAATAGCCCTAGTTAGGTCTTGATTCCATCTATCGACCAGGGCTTCTACAGGATCGTCGACCATACCAGCCATAAAACCCTCCAAGGCTTTCTGAAATCCAGAAGGATCCATCAGCCTTCGAGGGCGGACCATCTTAATAGGTCCACCACCCCTGCAGGGGCGGGTGGTAGCCGTGATACTAACCCTAACCAGAAAATGGTCTGTCCATGACAACACGGAGGTATTCGTTACCTCCGCCCACAGATCCCTCTGTTCGGAACTGAAAACAGCATCAAGGGTATGACCCGCTGAATGTGTGGGTCCAGAGACCAATTGGGATAGGCCCATGGTTGTCATGGATGCCACGAACTCCCGAGCTCCACCTGACAAACCAGTCTCGAATGGGATGTTGAAGTCGCCCAGGACCAAAAGCCTGGGCAAATCCAACACCAGCTCCGAGACCAGTTCCGTGAGCTCGGCCAGGGTGTCTGATAGGCAGCTGGGTGGCCGGTACACTAAGAGAATCCCTAGTCTATCCCTGGTGGCTACAAGGGACAGAGCCTTCTCTGTGGTCCCCCCCCCCCTGCAAATTATGGGCCTGCCTAGTGCCAACGTCGGTATCTTTTTGGCACCAGGTCAAAACGTTTCCCTTTTCCCAGGCATTTAGCAATATGTGATGAGCTTCACCGATCGTGGATCTGCTCATAATTGGTTTTAGATGTATGTTCTTGTGTATACTGTCTGTTGTATGTTTTACGGTTTTAAATTTTGCCTATTGCTTTAAATTTTGTGTATTGTTTTTTAAAATCTTTTGTGAACCACCCAGAGAGCTATTCTATGGGGCAGTATAAAAATGTAATAATAATAATAATAATAATAATAATAATAATAACAACAACAATAACAGCTGCAGAGAGACCTCCATTTTCCCCTTTTAATCCCACGAGCTGCTAGTGGCCATCAGCAGATCTTGCAGCCACTCGTCAATGAATTAATTACACATTACAGCCATCATGGTGCAGTATGCACACTGAGAAAGAACCCTGGGGCTTCAATAGGATGCATTTCATGTCCAAATCCCAGAGAGACAGTCTAGATCCAGCAACCCCCCTATCTAGGGTTGTGTCTATGCTTCCTTCAGCTTCCCCAGAAGAGGATAATTCCACCTAGTGAGCAACTTTCTTTTTTTAAAAAACAACAACAAAATTGATCAAGCTTGTAGTCCTCATTGTTACAAGCTTTAAAACTGCGTGGGTAATCTCCGAAGCCAGGGAGGGATGTCTGGAAAAGGTTTCCTATAATCAGATGTCATTCTCGACTGTCTGATGTTGTTTCTTGTCCCCTCCCCATAATTGTTAGGAACAGAATAAATTTGACAAATTGTAGTCTCAGCGAAAAAAATTAGGTAAATGCAGCAAAACCGAAATCATGCAGATGTGCCTCTAATATGTTGTTGTTGGGGGGCACACAGAACTTTTAAATGACAACCCTTTGATTTTGCCAGCTGCCCGTTTTATCAACATAAATTCCCTGTTTAATCAACATTAATTGCCCATGGGAATTAGCAGGTTCCGCTGCATTTCTGGGGGTGTTGGCCCACACTTTGAATCGGATCATAAATACGAACTAGAAGTCACGAAAGGGCAGATGTGGGAAACAATTAGTGCTGGGACAGTGGTGAGGATGATGATGACAAGAACAACAAATGTCAGTATCCCTGCACATGTGTAGAGTGCATTTTTCTCTGCACTGAATAATAATAATAATACAGGTTTTTAAGGACAGGGCGTTAGCCAGAGAATCATTTTAGAAAATAACCATCATGTACTCAAAAATGATTTTGAAATTTTGATGTTTTGCCTTAAGCATGCTCGGCCGTTTCAGCGAATATAAGAAAATGTATGTGGTCAACTTCTTTACACAGGCAGATTTGAAAAGGCAGCGGTCATCACAACGATCCCTAATATGGGATGTTTTCCCCTTGTTGTTCAATGCTGGATCCTGCCATTGGATTTGACCAATAATAATAATAATAATAATAATAATAATAATAATAATAATATGCCCAGATACAGTGTACTACTCTTTTCCTGGGTAAGGGCAAACATTGTGTAGAGTCGGGTGACCCTATGGAAAGGAAGACTGGACTCCTGTATCTTTTACAGTTGCATTGAAAAGGGAATTTCAGCAGGTGTCCTTTGTAGGCATGCAGCACCTGGTGAAATCCCCTCTATCACAACAGTTAAAGTTGCAGGAGCCTTGCCCTCTTGACCAGATACAAAAGAGGGCAGGGCTCCTGCAGCTTTAACTGTTGTGACAAAGAAGGCATTTCACCAGGCGCTGCATGCCTACAAATGGCACCTGCTGAAATTCGCTTTTCTATGCAACTGTTAAAGATACAGGAGCCCTGTCCTCCTTTCTATAGGGTCACCCTAGCCTAGAGTGGCTTTTGTTTTTTGGGAGGCCAAATCTGTCATCCTCCTTCACTCAATGCAAGGCAACATGGGGTGCTTTGGAACAATGCAAAGAAGAATGGTGTTAGCCATTTAGAAAAGGTGTGTCCCTTCACTCTGGTTCACGTTGTCACTTTTCTTTTCCTGGAATCCTTTCTCTTTTTTTTTTAAAAAAACAGTCAGGGAATTCCTTTTTGGTTTTTTCCCCATGCACCTCCTGTCACAGTGAACCACTCCGCCTGTTGAACATTCACCTGCTAGGCGATGGTTCATGCAAACGCGGGAGAGGGAGCAAGCGAAAAGACGCCCACCTGAGCTTCTCCTGTCGACTCTGTTGTCCTGTCGCTGCACAAGGCACTTGCAGAAAAAAGTAATACAGCCAACCCACGCGGCAGGCAGAAATTCAGCCGGTAAAGCTTTCCCGCACGGTCGAATTTCTACCTCTTGGTGGCCGTGAAATACATGAGGGTGTTGGGAGAAGCTGCAATTTGACACTAGTCTAACCCATTTTGGGGACGCAAATAAGTCCATTCAGTTTAGTCTAGAAAAAGTCTGGCTGTGCTCTGCTGTCTTATCTCTCTACACAGGGCCTTCTTTTTTGTGCTAAAGTCTCCCTTGCAAGTTGAATACCGAAAGCAAAAAAGAACTCCTTTATCCCAAAGATGTGGAGTCTAGATAGCAGAGCAGGAGCCCCCCCCTACCCCCACCCCCCCAGTCCTCTACCGAGACATCTGTTTCAGAAAGCATCTTATCTCCCAGGGAAATGTTAGGAGGACATAATGGAGAGAAGGAAAGCTCAGATTCCCTAAAGTAGGTCAGGAGACACGGAGGCATTATTCGAAAGAGACGAGACAGTGTGTTACAGTGGTTAGTGTTAGACTAGGAGCACAGAGGCCGTGTTCAAATCTTCGCTCAGCCCCAAGGCTCACTGGCCATTCACCTTGGGCCACCGTTTGCACGCCTGTTCTCTTTCTCAGTTTGCCAACCTCGCAGGGTCGGTGTGAGCTTTTGGGAGGAAAGATAGGATAAAAATAAATAAAACAATCAAAGTGGGAGTCTTCTGTGCATTTTGTTTTAAATATCAGGAATATAGAGGGAAGAAATTTGGAACAAGTAATTATCATTTACCATTTCTTTATTTGGAAATGTGTACCCTATCCATCAGTGTAATATAAGGGGTTCCAGAAATCAGCAGGGGAGAACATTCATCGAATCATGAGGCAGGGAGTTCCGTTGGTTTGTTCCAACTGTATCCCATACTGTTCTGGAAAGATTTCACAATGGGTCTTTAGTGATGTCTTTCTGTCTTGGAATTTATTCTTGAGCTGTCTCTCCCGCACCAGTTTCTGCCGCCTTGTCCTACACCACAAGGGTGACGCCACGTTCACATAAGCTGCGCCAACCATGACGACTTCATACCAGAAAGAGCTGGAGAAATATCGGGATATCGATGAAGACAAGATCCTGAAGGAGCTCTCGCCGGAGGAATTGGACCAGCTGGATCTAGAGCTTCAGGAAATGGATCCCGAGGTGAGATCAAGGGAAAGGTGGGTGGGGTGAGGGGAGCAAGATTCTTGCAAAGAAAGGCAGCAACCTAACAGGTTAGAGATGGCGCCAAAGTGAAATGCCCCCATGGTTTGAAAACTAACAATCTTCCAGAATTTGACAATATTCATGTTGCGGCTTGGAGTGCTCCAGATCTAGCAGCCCGCCAGTGTTCTATGCCCTCTCTAGGATGCTCTAATACATCCCCCTCATCCCCCCTTTTTTTGCCCACTAACAGACACTGAGGCTCTTGGAAGGGGGGTTGCCTCCTTCTCCCCCCTCCCCCGAATTCTTGTTTTTTTGCAAACTTTGGGGTTCTCCGTTGCCTCGTGATGCCATTTTGGCTACATATATATGGCTGCACTGCTGTAGAACGAGTCCACTATTAGAATATAAGAACTTGAATATATATATACATATATATATATTATATATGAATGAATATCTATAGAACCTGGAACCCTCCAGATGTGTTGGACTACAATTCCCATTGTTCACATTCAGCATTGGCAGTGGCCACTGGCTGGGGAGTGATGGGAGTTGTATTCCAAGACACCCGGGGGTTATCAGTGGTGAGGTTTCCCCACCACTGCCATTTTAGGGTGCAATCCTATGCATGTTTAGACAAAAAAAGTCCTACAACTTCCAGCATCCCCTGGCTAGAGAATGCTGGGAGTTGTAGGACTTTTTTTCCCCTGTCTAAGCATGCATAGGATTGCGCCCTTAATCTTTTAAGTCCTCAGGACATTTTTTTTTATTTTGACGTTTATTTTTAAAAAACTGATCTCCAAATGTGGCATTGTGCTTTCTTTAAAAAAAAAAAATGGTGAATCGTTGAGAAAGTTGTGGGGGAACAACTTGTTAGAAGGATCATAGAATCATAGATCAGAAGAGTTGGAAGGGGCCTATAAGGCCGTCGAGTCCACCTCGTGCTCGATGCAGGAATCCACCTTAAAGCAGAAGGAGGGACTAGAGTTTTTTTCTTTGCATGTACGCTCAGACTCAGAAGATTTTCTTGCCAGTGTGTGTGTGTGTGTGTTCCGTGGACCCGAGTATCAAGAGTCTGATGCTCCCATACTAAAGCAGAGGTTCTGGACTGAGGAGAAGGTTGCTACCATTTTCCCCACCAGGGCTCTTGTACCTTTAAATTATTGCAGACATCCAGCAGGTGAAGCCTGACAAGGAGATGCGGGGTGGGTGACTTGTAACCCTGCAGATATTTTGCTCAGCTGGAATTCCCTGACCTGAAACTAGCAAGAGCCCGTTCCCTGTGTTCTGAGTCACCCAGCCCTCACCCCGAATCTCTCTGCTTCCCAGAACATTATGCTCCCGGCTGGACTCCGACAACGAGACCAGACCAAGAAGAGTCCCACTGGGCCGCTCGATCGGGATGCCCTCATGCAACATCTGGAGAAGCAGGCGCTGGAGGCGAAGGAACGGGAAGACTTGGTGCCCTTCACCGGGGAGAAGAAAGGTAAAGGGCTCAGACGGCCGGATGCAATGGCCGGGGGGGGGGGGTCATTTGACATCCGGGTGGGTTGCCATCTTTTCCGCCAGCCTCTGTGACTGTGCCATTAACGATAGTTTGATTTGTTCGTCTCTGTGTTCATCAAGATGGGAGTACCACATATAGCGGCCTGTTCAGATGACATGCTAACCCTTTTGCTGCAAGTGGTGAGTGAGCATGTTTAAGCTGTGGTTATGTAGCCGCCATGGTTAGGAATGGTTCACACGACATGCTAAGCCATAATGTTGAGCTCAAACACTTAAACCATCGTGGTTTAGTGTGTTGTCTGAACAGGGCCATTGACTGAGCTCTGAGATGGTGGAAATGAAGAGCATCAAGCAGCCTTAAAACAGGGCCTGTTTGCTTCTATGTTTGGAAGGGCAAACCCCAGAGTGGGTTAGCACAAAACTGTGGCTAGCACAAAACCCTTCTGCCTTTGGGGACAGGCTAATCTATTCTAACCAGGTGCCAGCTCAGTCCTATGCATGAAGGAAAACTCTCCCGATCCAGCTGCCACATTTCCAAATGGAGAACTGTCCACAGCTGCCATTTTGAACGGGCAAGAGATTCCAGGGACGCGTGCAGAAGGACGTCAACAAAAACACCCCGGCTGGTTTTTGAGACCGGCTGTGTCCCAGAATGGCGATGGGTGAGCACTGCCCGAGAAGAGTCTGCCAGAATCCCACTGAGTGTCAGGCCCGGAATTGGGGCGGGTTTGAGAGGAAGGGTTATATTTAGCTCGGCCTGGAGCATGGTGAGGATCCAAAATAGCCCGGTGTGGAGCTCAGATGTCCTGACCCGGGGACGGGACTCTCATCACTCCCGGTAAAGGTTGGCAGCACCTCTTGGAATCAGAGCCCGCCTCTTGACGTCATACCTGAAAGTCATATTTGCAGGCTGGTTCCCTGCAGCTGAATCTGGAGCCGCATAGCCGCGTTGGGTGGGGCATTGCTTTGATCTGAAGGATCCTGCATTCACAGCCTGAGGGTCTCTCTCCTTGACCTTCAAGAGCCATTGCTTGACCCACATGGACAGACACAAAATGCAGGAGATCGGCTGTCAGAACTTGTGCCGTTCATTCTGATTGGTGCCCTGAATGCACATGAAAAGTGTGTGCGGGGGCTGCTCCCTGCTGCCGTACATCATCTTCCTCCTGTGGCTGCGTGAGCTTAAGGTCGTGGAAGGAGGTCTGCTTGCAAGACCTTAGAGCTGAGCTATCTAGTGCAGCCTTCCCCAACCCAGATGAGTGGGACTTCAGCTCCCATCAATGAATCTGTTAGTGTTAAACAGCCTTTCCCCAACCTGACACCCTCCAGAGCCATGCTGGCTGAGGATGATAGGAGCTGTAGTCTGGGATGTTCCAGATTTGGGAAGGCTGTTCCAAATGATCCCTCCCCTTCATTTTTGAGTTTGTTCCCCAAAGGAAGCTACTCCGACAGTCGTGGATACTCTGTCTGCACATGTGCAGAGGCACAGCATTCCATTATGGGTTCTGGGGCTAAACAACAGCGTAGAAATAGATTCTGGGAAAGTCCCCTGGGTTGCTTGTCATGTCCTCTCTCTCAGGGCCTGTTCAATACTAAGGTTTTCTGAATAGACCTTCTTGCAAGACCTTAGATCTGAGCCGCCTATATTATCTTTTCAATTCCATTCTTCATCAGGACAGTGGGCCCCCAAGACAGCCAAATCTAGATTGAACGACCATTCAAATAGAAAAGGGGTAAAAGTGTCCCCCCCCTCTCCTCCCCTCGGTGTCAGGAGAAACTTCCTGCGCTTGATTTTGGCATGCCAGGCGACTGTTAAATATTTCCTGCCCACAGGAAACGCAGCCTTGGCCTCCAGCACTTTCTGTTTTAAAAAATTGATTGCTGGCCTTTTGCCATCCATTTGATGAGACGGAGGGTGCAGCACCCTTTTGCTTAGGTCAGGCTCATGTGCCTTTAAGGGCAGCACAACAGGCAGAAATTCAACTGGGGCAGCTCCCCCATAGAGAAGGCAGGGTGATGGAGAAACACTCCTCCTATTGAATTTCTACCTTTTGCATTTGAACTCCACGCCTTCCCCCCTAGGAGTGCTAGGCGTTCCTTTCCCTGCATTATCTTCACAACAACCCAGTCAGGTAAACCAGGCTGAGAGACAGTAACAGACTTGTCCAGGCGGCTTCCTCACTAAGGGAGGATTCAAACTTGTGTCTCCTTGATAAAAGTCCAACATTATCCTCCTGGGAGTTTTCAAACAGTGGACCACTGGTTGCAGCTGGATCTCAGGTGCTCCGCAAAAACAGCACTTCCGCCACACGAGTGTCGTCTAGAGTTTCGAGTGTTAGGGTGGATCTGAGGAGACCTGCATTCAAGTCTCTACTCAGTTATGAAGCTCGCTGGGTGTCTTTGGGCCAGTCCCTGACTCTCAGCCTAGCCAACCTCACAGGGTCGTTGTGAGGCTAAAACTGGGGTTCATGTGGACCAGTTTGGGCTCTTTGGAGGAAAAGGCAGAAAAGACATGTAACCAATAAACAAAAACGCCTCTCTATCGTACCAAATTAAGAAATGGGTCCCCCAAATGTGTTCTGGGGCTACAGGGTATGTGTGCGCACGTGGGTCTTCCTGAATAGAAAGCTGTGCCCAAAAGGGAATGTGGAAATTTCAAGAAGGGGGAATCTCCTTCTCGGAAATTTTGCTGCCTAAAGGACCTACAGCCGTCCTGAACTTTGCCGGTGCAACGGCTGTTCCCCTCTGATGAAGGGCGACAGGTGGACCCAGCTAGCGGATGGGAAGATGGATGCCGGCTCAGGTTTGCCTTCGCTGCCACCCCTCCCACCCCTCGGTTCCCACGCTAATTCGCGTCTCTCACGGTGCAAGAATGAAAGAAAGAACCAGGGCCGAAAGATGAATACAGGGCAGATTGGTTTCTCCTTTCTGTGTCTTTCAAGGAATTGAGAGGCTTTGGACCGAAAGCAAGAGTTCTCCAAAGGTCAACGGCATCCGTGTGGCTTCCTCTCTCTCTTTGAAATTGTTTTTTAAACCTTAGGAAATCAGGATGCCCTGTAGACAATGTTGAAGAAACATGTCTAGCCATTAGAACACAGATCTTGACGTTTCTAATCCTGGTGTCGGATCGTCAAATCGTCGCCTCCGTTGGGCCTGGTGTATCACATCTCTTCCCACCCGTATTTAGTTACTGTCTGCTATTTTTACCCCAAGATGGGGAAACCGCATTTAAAAACAAATCCAAATTTCTAATCTCCTTTATTCCCTGCTCTCTAATCACAAAGTACATTAGTTGGTATTTTGGGTTGTTTGTTTTGAAGCCGCCTGTAAGGGCCCAGCATTTGTGTACCCACATTTGAACGGATCCACACACACACCGCCATTTTCCTCTTGCAGAGATATACAGCGTTTGCCTGCTATTAATAAATCCTCAACTTCCTCTGTAGCCAAGACTGATGAAGGCTTTTTGGGGACGTGTCAGAGGGGCTAGATCCGGACAGCATGAAATGGAACTGTCTGTCCTTAAGGATCCCGACAACTTTAATCTTGGATTTTTTTAAAAAACAACTACAACAAATGAACAGCACAAGTTTCTAGACCTCAGTGTGTCGGAGAAGCCATTTCCAAACTGTAGGCCAGGGCTCCACTGGCGATATGCAAGAGGGCCACACTTGTCTGCCTGGGGTGATGGTGGTTTAGACGTGAAATAATGAAGGGACCCACAAAGGAGGCTGTCTGTTGAAACCCTGGATGAGTCACCATCCTAAGCCTCTGTTGGGAATTTACAGTTTTGATGCATTTCTAGGAACTGAGAGCTTTGTCACTAACCCAGCAGGATACGATAGCACCTCCTCTGCTGTGACGCAGCAGAATCACCTGCCCCCAAATCCTACCTTTCCTGCACTATTTCAAAAGGCACAACAGCGCCTGTTCTTTCCATAAAATGGGTGTTTGAAAGGGCAATCTGTCTGAAGCATGGGCTTTAATCTTCACTCATTTATTACATTTCTATACCACCCCATAGCGTTCCCCCAGCTGAGCTCAGGGTGGCATGGCATACGTGGGTGTGGGCTACCCTCACCCCCACTTTATCCCCATAAGAACCCTGCGAGGCAGGCTTCCAAATCCTAGTCCAGCACTCTAACCACTACACCACATTGCCTTTTACTGTGTTTTTTTAAAAAGGTTGGTTGTGCACCGCTGTGGTAACATTTTGGCAAAAAGGGTGGAATAGAAATATTATTGGTGGTGGTGAATAATAATAATTTAATAATAATAATAATAATAATTCATTTTCAAAGCATTTGGCAGGTTTTCATTTCGGAGAAAGGAAATCAAGAGGAACTCAAGCTAGACAAATTTCACCCCAAAAGACTGCAACATAGGACAGCCCTATAATTCCCAGGATTTTTGTGCTGATATTAATTCCGTTCCTTTTGTTTTCCTGTCTCCCAACCTCCCGGCAACCATGTGAAATGTCAGGAAAGCCTTTTATTCCAAAGAATCCCAAAAGAGAGATCCCCAAAGAAGAGCAAATCACATTGGAACCTGAACTGGAAGAGGCCTTAGCGAATGCCACCGATGCAGAAATGTGTGATATTGCAGGTAAAAAGCGGATGCCGTATGTGTTGCGCACGCAGCAGGGCGGGGGGGGGGGCGATAATCCTGAATTCACATAGGAAGAGAAGTCTGTCTGTTGTCATTGGCCAATGGATCCTCCATCTACAACAGTAGTCTATCTCTCGCCATGTCTCTGACCCAGTGAAACTGCTCCTGGCCTGCGGGAAAGGATTCCGTGCAATCTTTGAGGGTCACTCTGAGATGAGGTTGTGTGCTGTGTCTCCCTTGGCACTACGATTGGCTGCTTCCTTCCTGGGCGGAAGAGCAACTTTTGGGGAGCAGTTTTTTTGACAGGCCCATGGCACAGGAGTGGAGCAGGGTGGAGGAGATGGGAAGACTGAATTCGCCTTCCTCCAGTCCTGTGGTCTTGATGTCTCTTGCCCCCACCCAGGCTGCTTAAAAAACAAAGAAATGGATGCATGTAACATGATCACAGATTTCATGTATTGCAGGGTTGAGGGATGATCTCGAGGCTCTTATTCTAGCCATGGGCGGAGCCGGGGCAAAAGGGGCAGTGCCAAAGATAAAAAGGGGTGGGACAAAAACACCCGCATATTTTCACTTAAAGCTCTGACTGCGCATAGCTTAAGGTGACCCTATGGAAAGGAGGACAGGGCTCCTGTATCTTTAACTGCTGTATAGAGAAGAGAATTTCAGCAGGTGTCATTTGTAGGCATGCAGCACCTGGAGAAATTCCCTCTTCGTCACAACAGTTAAAGCTGCAGGGGCCCTGACCCCTCTTGTATCTGGTCACTCTAGTATAGCTCCTGCAGCTTTAACTGCTGTGATGAAGAGGGAATTTCACCAGGTGCTGCTTGCATACAAAGGACACCTGCTGAAATTCCCTTCTCTATAAAACTGTTTAAGATACAGGAGCCCTGTCCTCCTTTTCATAGAGTCACCCTACAGTAGCTAAGACTTAGCAGCGGCATTTTGATCTCTTAGAATGGCTTAAGGAACTATCAGAGGTTAGATGAAAGGGGGGGCATCGCCACGTGGGAAACCCCAGCAGCCAGGATCAGACCCTCAGGTGAGCCGCAGGTTCAGAATTCCTGATATAGGTTCTAACTGGTCCCTCTCAAACTGGCTTAGATATTGAGCTGGGGTGGGGGGTCTTTCCATATTCAGAGACAGTTCCTGTGGTTGGTGGGTGGCAATAGACCGATTTGGGATGGATGACTCAAGAGTGCTTCGAACATTTTTTTCCCGGGGGTAAGGGGAGGACGGAAATGGCTGGAAATTTGGGCACAGGACCCTTCTGCCCCTAATTAAGAAGGGGATGGAATTCCAGTCCGTTTTTGAGCCAGGGGTGGCTTGAGTGGGTGTGTGGGTGGTCGGTTGCCCCGCGTGGGTGGTGAGCAGCCAAACCAGCAAGAAAGTAGCCTCTTGATCTCACCTCTCACCTCTCGGCCAAGGCCTGGCGTATTTTTATTGCTCCCTAGCAGGTGTAAGCTGATAGCGCTAGAGCCTGAGGTTTCTGCTTTTAGTTTCTGCCTGGCGCTGAGCCAGGCCTCTGCTCTGCTTGTTGCTGAGCTTTGGGAACTGGAGCTGGACGGGGCTCGGAGAGGCCGGAGCAGAAACGTCTGCCCCCCTCGCCAGCGGTGGAGTTGGATCCATGGTCAAAACAGACCTGGGCTGTGGGTGGGTGAGTGCTCTTTGATCCTCATCCTCCCTCCCCTAAAATCTGTTCCCAGCATCACCTGGATTCCCAAGGAGGATTTTATAATAAGACGGAGCCATCACTCACCTTCTGTTGCCCTACAGAAGGTGAAAGATCTGGAGCAGTGTGTTTCTCCCCGAGAATCTAGCTTTCTATGCGCAGGGGATATGTTTGCATGGACCAGCCTTTTAAATCAGGGGAGCTCCCACATATGGACTGAAGCAGACTTTCCCCAGCGAGTCTGAGGAATGCTTCCCCGGATCACCCCACCCCCTCAAAAAATGTTTTAAACATCCCTCACAAGTAGAAAATAAGCATGTCAGTGATTCGAGCTGTAGTCTTCTCCCTGCTGTGCTACTTTGCTCTGTGTGGGGAATCAATTGATATAAGGCCACACCTGCAACCTGAAGGAGGTATGGCCCAGACACAGGTCTACCGCCGTAGTGAGAAGTGGGCCTCGACAGTCTAGCGACTGGGGAGTGAGTCATCTGTGCCTTATACCAGGGTTGTTGAACTTTCTTTCATCTGAGGGCTGAATTCCATTTTGGGGAGGCTCTCGGCGGCCACATACCATGGCTGCGAGGGGTTGAATGCAAAAGGAGTGTGGCCAAAGGCAACAGAGGCAAGGCAAAAAGACCAGCATATTTTTATATATAAAATGCTAAGATGATGTGTGGCAATGCGTGGCATGGAAGTTCTGAGCTATGACATGCTGGAAGTTCCAAGCTATGAGAAGAACTTTGTACCCTGGAGGTTCTGAGCTATGAGAAGAACTTTGTACGCTGGAAGTTCCGAGCTATGAGAAGAACTTTGTGTGGCTAAGCAACAGGATATATATAAACACAGCTGGAAACAGGGGGAGTGGCTGGGAGGAGGGAGCCCAAAGAGGAGGCTGGGCGGCTCACTGACCTGTGTGCAGGCCTCAGTTAAGTCCCATGGGTCGACGGGCAGGTGAGCAGCGGGGAGCGGCTGGGACAGAGCTGGGAGTCCCTGGGAAGGGTGGGAGTCCAATGGACTCCAGGTTGGCCTCCCGCATGGCTTTTCTGGGCACCCTTCGTAAAAGCCAGAAAAGTATGATACTGAGCAATAACATACTAGCGTGCAGATGATCTGCATGAGTCAAGCTACTTGTAGCTTAAAGTTCTTATTGCCAGGAGCAATAAAGAGAAGGCACTTCAGCATTGTACAAGGGTGGGGGAAAGGGGTTGTGGGCAGGATTTGCCCCCACCCTTGATTTTCTGCACCCCTACTTTATACAGTTCTTTGTGCAACACAGAATAAATGATAAGAATATAATTGTTTTTTTAAAAAATCGGTCTCTTTTTCCTTGCTTCCTTGCAGCCATCCTGGGCATGTACACCCTCATGAGCAACAAGCAGTATTATGACGCCATTTGCAGTGGCAACATCTCCAACACAGAAGGCATCAACAGTGAGTGAGCCTCCCCGCCCCTCCTGTCCACCTCTCAGCCGGCCAAGGCCTTAGGAGATTGTTGGCCGGGTTTTCTCCTCTGTCCCATTTCACGTTCCTGCCTCCCACGACATCAGCCATTTTCTGTAGCCCAGGTTGTCCCTGTCACAGAGTTGGGGAATCTGGCTTCAGCGGATCGAGACTTTGCTCCTCCGAAACACTTCGGAAGGCAGAAAGGTGGATCAGTGTGTGTGTGTAAGAGAGAGAGATAATTCTTTGCCCCTATCTCATGGCTTTGCCACGTTGGGAAAAAGCTTTGCCGACTGGATTTCTGCCTGCCAGGCAGCTTTTGCAGGAGAGCAGGCGCTCTGCCAGGAAAAGGCGGCAGCCTTTCTCCCCGGGAGTCCCGTGGGATTCTGGCCACGCAAGGGCTGAACGTCCCCATCTCTCCTCTACCTTCCTCTTCAGAGGCATTGATAATTAGAATATCCTGGTGAACCTCAGCCTGTCTCACCCCCTCTCTCTGTGGCAGGGGCTGGGGAACATGTGGACTGTTAGCTGGGGCCGATGGTTTCCTCCTCCATGCTCCATGCCCCCTTCATGTGCCACAGACATGGGTGTGTGCAGCACATTTCATCAGAGTGTGCAGCCAGGGTTTTGTTTTTCAAAAAGATGAACATTCATTGAATACTCAGTCGTAAAGGATATTATTTTCATTCATTCATTTATTAAACATCATAGACACTGATGCCCTACTCTGTGTTTGGATTGCTTGTAACCATGGAAGGGCTGTTGCAGGTGTTTGTGGGGGAATGGGGAGATGCTTTTTCATTCCTGCTGCCAGGAGCAGTGATGCTCTCTTGGAGGCAGCGGTTCTTTGGCGCGGTGGCAGAGCAGTCTGGATCCCCCTCTTGATCCCTACTCAATGGCCCCCTCAATTCGGCACTTACTGCTTGAGACATTAGGGTGTGCCGGGTCACATCTGGCACACCTGTTGCGCACACCTATAGCCACAGAGTTCCCTTGATGTTAGGGTCTAAGACATCTTGAAGCATTTTTGCCTATGACTGTCTCGGGATGCCTCTTTTCTGTCCATTACAACGGCCACCTTCTTCCTTCTCCCAGCTTTCCTCAACCCAGCACCCTCCATTTCTGTTAGATTGCAAGTCCCATCATGCTAGACTGGGAATGATGGGATATGTAGTCTGAGCCTTATGGAGAGTGCTGGTTTGGGGATGCCTCTCCTATTGGATGAAATAGTCAGGTGGCCCTATGATGCTTGGCTTTCCCTTCACCTTCTCTGGAACCTTCAGGGGACGCAATTTTGAAAATGGTGCAGGGAGAAAGAGTTTAAGATTCTCCATGATTGCTTTTAGGTGTAAAGACCTTAGGAGAGCTTTAAAATAAATGAATGAATGAATGAATAAATAAATAAATAAATAAAGTTTTAATAGATTTTCATCCAGCGCTTCCAATAACATTGATCAGGAATATGTACACGCAATAGAAATACAACGTACCTGACTGTCTTGCACTTTCCTGGTCACCACAGGTGACTGAGAATTGAATGCAGGTGAGTGCAAGTAATTACATGCAGGTTAGTGAATGGGCTGGTGGAGATGGAGTGCTGTGTCCCTCCTCTTTCGCCATTGTCGAAACCAAGTGGGCTGCCAGAGGAGGGAAGCCCCTATCTTTGAGCCCAGCATAGAAATGCAGCGGGCTACCGCAGCAAGCTACAGACATCCACAAGCACAACAGCATATATCAGATATATATTTGCAGACTAGCAAGTAGTACAGCTAGAGAACTGATGTTAAGTGTTTTGGTGGATTTGTCAGGAGTCCTTTAGAGTAGGGCTGTGCATTGCCTTTGATCCGAATCCCAAATCCGAGGCGAGGCGAGGCAGGGTGACTTGGAGGTTCCAGAAACTGATCCGAGGCGAGGCAAACCAGGTTTGAATCGATCCGAAGCAAATCGGGCTGAATTCAGAAGGTCCGAATAGGGATCTGAAGCGAATTGGGGGGCTGTGCAGAGAATCAAGATCATGTGGTATGCCCTTTTCTTCTTGTGCATTCTGATGTGGCTTACCATGCGCTCTCTTTCTTTTGCAGGTGTGGTGCAGCCAGATTCTTACAAACCTGTCCCGGATGAGCCACCCAACCCCACCAACGTGGATGAAACCTTGACAAAAATCCAAAGCAATGACAAAGATCTGGAAGAGGTTAACCTTAATAACATTAAGGTGAGTGCATCCCGGGACGACGGATAGATGTGCTGGTTGCATAGATGGTCCGGGCAAAAGCTGCTTAGAACCATTGCATAATAAGGGTTGCAGAATTTGATATTAATGTTGATGGTGAGAACGATGATACAGTAAAGATACCTATTTTGATACAAGAAAGGGTTGCAATGTTCCATGTAATTATTAATTATTCTCCAGTGGTAAGCATTGCAGTGTTTAATTGATCCATCTGTTAGATTCATCAATTTAAACATTGTTACCAACTAAAAATGCACCCTCTATTAATTTGGTCACACATTTTAAAATAAAAAGTGATTTTTAAAAAATATATAAGTACTTCCCAAGTGTGCAAAAGGCCAGGGCCATCTTAGAAGAGCATTCCTTGTGTGCACTCTCTCTCATGGAACAGATTTCGTCTTCTGATGCTGTTTCACAAGAGGCATCCCTTTCCTTTCACAAACAGGAGGGAATGCCTCTTCTAAGATGGCATCTGTGCAGCATCTGAAAACCACACAAGTATGCTTTCCCCCTTTCAAGTGCTGTTTTATTTACTTGCGAATTAATGCAGATAGAACCAATCCATCAATTAAACCTCGGAGAGCAACCAAGAAAGATTTCTTTAAAAAATAAAAATTTTCTTATGTACGAGTGGCTTTAAATCACAGGTGTTGCTTTTCTGCAAACTGCCTTAAACAGTCATGGAGGTGGACTGCCAAGGATTAAGATGCTCAACCCCTCTCTCCCTTTTGCCAGGACATTCCTGTGCAGACACTGAAAGAAATTTGTGAAGCCATGAAATCCAACACCCATGTGAAGAAGCTCAGCCTGGTGGCGACCCGGAGTAATGACCCGGTGGCACACGTAAGTGTTTGGTTTGTTCCTCCAAAAACGTCCTCTTCCAGAGCGCCCCTTAAGGACGTCCCGTGGTTTGGCCTGGAGTTGAATCCTGGGATCTGAGAATACTAGCTTAGTGTTGGTCAACTGGTGGCCCTCCATGTGTTTTTGCCTACATCTCCCATCAGGCTTAGCCAGCATAGCCAATAGTGAGGGAGTGTTGGAGTTGTAGGCTCAAATGTCTGGAGAGCTACAAATGGCTCACCCTTCAGTTAGACTGATTGCAGAAGGGACCTTACGGATTGGCTGGCTGCGTTCACCCACGGAACCTTCCAGAACTAGGGTTGGCCCAACTTGGAAGACATTACCGTAGGGTTCTTGGCCAATCCAAGACAGAGTGAGAAGAACCAGAACAAGAAGTTAGGACCTCCCCACATTTAGTCTCCATGGGGGTCATTCCTGACAGACTGTGATGAAGACACCTCTCTTGTCTGTATTTTTAGGCCGTAGCCGAGATGTTGAAGGAGAACAAAATCCTCCAGAGCCTCAATATCGAATCCAACTTCATCACCAGTGCTGGGATGATGGAAGTGATTAAAGCCATGAAGGTGAACACCACACTGTGTGAACTCAAGGTGGACAACCAGGTTAGGTGACCTCCATTTTGTGTGTGTGTGTAAGGGGGTGCTTCATGTGATGTTACGGGGTCCTTTGTGTGGTCAGCTTGGATCCTACATAACTTATAAACTAGTCTAACTCAGCTTGGATCCTACACAATGTTTAAACCAGTGGTGGTGCCAGGATCAGGCCTGTTCTCCCTAGTGTGAGGGAAGGGGGTTCAGGGCTTGACTCAGGCTCAGAATCTGATGAAGAAGCAGGACCAGAAGTATATCAGCCAAGACAGGAAGCAGAGGAGGAGATTCTCCAAGACTCTTCAGGAGTCAGGGATGGATCTTCCCAGGAGCTTATTGGACAGGACGCCTCTTTTCCCCTTGATCTAGAAGCAACTTTTAAAATAAAAGCCATGACATGAAACACAGGAAGCTGCATGAGTTGGACCCTTGGTCCATTTGGCCCAGGATTGTTGACATGGACTGGCAGCAACAGCTGTCCAGGGTTTCAAGCTGGATTCTTTCCGTCACTGACTGGAGATACTGGGGATCGAACCTGGGACCTTCTGCATGCAGAGCCTCTGCTCTGCCATTGAGCTTTGGCCCTTGCTTGCCATCAGGTTCTTCCTTTTTTCCCTCACACGTCCCTCTCTTCCCCCTTGCAGCGCCAGCGCCTGGGGGACTCAGTGGAGATGGAGATGGCCGCCATGTTGGAGAACTGTCCCTCCATCATCCGCTTTGGTTATCACTTCACACAGCAGGGACCAAGGGCTAGAGCTTCCATCGCGATAACCAGGAACAACGAATTACGTGAGTGCTATGGGTTGGCTGTGCAAAGGGCCTGTCCTAATCAGGCAGAAGGTCAGTTGGGATCTACTGGGAGATCTATTGGTAGTTTGCAACAGTCAAGGTTTCTGGTAGGGCTGTGCACAGATCCGGATCCTGAATCTGGAGCAGATCGGGCTGATCCTGGCCTCCCAGATCTGGATCCAAACCAGATTGGGCTGGATTGGATCCACGATCCAGATCCGATTCAGATCCGTGCACAGCACTCCCTCCCGCTTTCCCTGCTCTCCCCATCACTCCACTCTCCCTGCTTACCTGCTGCCTCCTCCGCATGTCCCCCATCGTCCTCTCTCCTTGCTGTGTGCCGCCGCATTTCCTGCTTGCGTCAGGTGATCGGGATCTGGATTGGATCGGAGGGTCCGTGCACAGCCCTAGTTTCCGGCTCCCAATAACTTGGCAATGACCAAACAATCTTTTCCATCGAAGTTTGGCTACTGAAATGAAGGCAGCATGGGGGAACCAGGTGTGACTTTTGTGTGAAATACCTGTGAGTTCTGCTTAGTTCTAGCACTCGGAATAAATCCCTCAGCTCAGAATGCACTCAGAGGCACCCTGATCTTTAATTTTAGGTATACATCTTTTGCTCTTGAAGTGGCTAGATAGAACCCACGGCTTTCAGCCTAATTTCAAATGCCCTTTGCAAACAATTTGTTCAGACAGCTGGCGAGAGCACAGTCTGTCCCCTGGCAGTAGTGAGGATGAAGGAGGGGGCAAGAGAGGGAAGGGGTGTCCAAGAGAGAGAAAAGGGGGTGTTATAGAGAAAAAAAGGAGAGAGAGAGAGAGAGAGAGAGAGAGAGAGAGAAGGAGGTGTTAGAGAAAGAAAAGGGAGTGAGAGAGAGAGGGAAGGGTGCTATAGGGGGAGAGAGAAAAGGGGGTCCTAGAGAGAGAGAGAAAAAGGGGGTGTTAGAAGGAGAGTGAAATGGGGTGCTAGAGAGAGAGAGAAAGGGGGTGTTAGAGGGAGAGAGAAAAGGGATGAGAGAGAGAGAGAGAGAGAGAGAGAGAGAGAGAGAGAAGGGGCATGTCAAAGGGAGAGGACAGGATTTGGCAGAAGACACAAAAAAAAATGGAGTAGCTGCATGCCCTTTTGGCTGACCCTGCCCATCACTGGCCTGTCAGATTACCCCTGAAGGAACCTGTCCCATGACAGAAGAAATCTGTCCAAATCCTGACGTAAAGAGTCTACCTTACGGAGTATTGTCTACGATCAGGGATTGGCTGCCTGGTGGTGACCAGATATATTTGACTACAACTTCCATCAGCTCCAGGCAGCAGGGCCAATGGACAGGAGTTCTGGAGAGTGGTAGCCCAAAGCCTTAGGAGGTCATCAGGTTGCTGCGGCCTGGTCGACTTTGAGTTTCCCATGCTGCTTCTCACTGTTGCTCTCCTTTCCTTCCGCAGGCCGCAAGCAGAAGAAAACATAATGACCCTGCAACTGACCCCAGAGTGCCCTTAGCTCCCTAACGTGCCTGGAAATGATCTCCCTCGCTTGGGCTCCGTCTGTCTCCCAAAGCTGGAGCTTGAAAGCAGCCAAATTTTATTTTTCAAAAAAAGTTTTCTTGGGAGAGATTTGCCCCGCTGCCCCCCTCTCTGACCGATGCTCCGGCCCTCTCTTGCAATCTCAGGTTCTTTTTTCCTCCGAATCCAAGCACCCCATCTTTTGATTACCTCTGTAAATAAAGAGATATTGGAGAGACACTTCCGAATCAGGCCAAACTCACTTTGTTCTTCACTATGGACTAAAGGCAGTTGCGATCCTTCCATCTTTCCTACATTAGCTTCTATGATTAGGCACGTACCTGAAAAAATATCTACCAATCAATCAAACAATCAAATTCTTGGGTATCAATATGCATTTTCTAGGAGACTTAGAGTAGTCTGGTGTGGATGGATTCTCCCCCAATACTTGGAAATCCAAATTCACTTACCCATTTTTCCCTTGCCTGCAAAAAAGGGTGTTGTCATCATTTGTCCTGTTGTTGTTGTTGTTGTTGTTGTTAATAATCAGCATATTCACCCTTTAAGTGAGTTCAGAGCACTTTTCGTCCATTCTCTCAGGAATCCTGACAGCCCCTCTCTTGCACCCCATAATGCAAGAGGTGAAGCGAAGGCTAAAAGAGAGCCACAGCTGTCTTTTCCAACTTGGTGCCTTCCAGATGTGTTGACTACAACCCCTATAATCCCTGCTTGTTGGGCATGCTGGGTGGAACTGATGGGAGCTATAGTCCAGAACACCTGGATGGGGAAGGCCTGTTTTGAGATAATATTTGGTTGGGAGACTTCCAGATTTGTAGCTCTCCTTCTCAATCACTACACACACTCTCTTTTTATGAGTCAAATAAACTTCCACCCTGCCCCAAAGAAAACACCTTGCATCCCACACATTGGTATAATTATTTTATTTTATTTATTTGAAGGCAACAAACTAAGAACTTGTTGTAACCAGCTGTTCATGCAGCTGCCACCTTGAATTGTCCAGAACTTGACTTTATCTCCATGGACAGCCCTGAGCATGCGTTGAGGCCTATTGGAGATTTTCCCTCTGCCCTTTCCATCTCTTCTGCACCTTTTAGATTGGGTCACAATGGCGGCCAGCCCCGGTAGCCATCTTGCCACATGATTCTGCGCATATGTGCATAAACGAACATGGAAGTTGGGGTTGCTGTCCCCTCACAGGTCAGGAAATGGCCTCACGTTTTGGGCCAGACGAATCTGCTTGTTTTAATGTGTTCAGGTCTTGAACCAATAGAATATTCTGGAAAGATGGGGGCATCTCTCCATACCCCATGTCCATGGTTGCCTATGGCCTCATCTACAAGAATTTGCCTTTACGCCTGGTTAGGCGATTATGCGCATATTCGCAGAAGTGCATTTACGCCTAATACCTCTGTACAAGAGGCGGCGAAGCGCATTACTGGACGACCGAAACGTGATTTAAACTGTTGACATGCGGAGAATCGCTTGTTCACATAGTCAAAATGCGCTTTAATGGCCGGAGCAAAATAAAACTCGCTATTTAACACGCATTCGATAATGCGCCTCTACGCCCGATTTGCGCTCCGTTCTTGTAGAGGTAAATTTTTTAATGCGCCTTGAAAGAGCTTGAAATGCCTCTTGTAGAGGCAGCCTATGATTCTTCAATCAAATCTAGGTTCTCGCTCACCTCTTCTAGAAAGGGAAAATTCACTGCAGGGGTGTAATTTGAGGTAGCAAGGAAAGATCACACACAGAGGGACCGGAAGATTTCCCAAAGCCATCTCTACGAAAGATTTGGCCCATGACCACCTCGCCGTTAGGTCTCTGTCCGCTAATATCTGCCAACAGACACCACGTGGAGTGGGAAAAGCAGGATCTTGAGAGATATCGCCGTTCTCCAAAATGTCATTTAGGCATTTTATGAGGGTGGGCAAAGAAAAAACAACTTCTCCTGTGGAAACAAAACACTGAACAAGTTCAAGCACCAGAAGGATCAAATTCAATTTCCCCAGTGGTGTTGGGTACACACGTGTACATAGAAATATGGAAACTGAGGGCACCCATTTGGGGTGTTGACACGTTTATTTTGGAAACGGCGAAGGCCAGCTGCTTTTCTCCGGAGCCTCCACAGGCCGAAGGGTTTTATGGGTGCAACTGGGGGGTATTAGTCACAAAGACATTTAAGAGTGCCGTTGTAAACAAATGGTTGCCCCGCTCTGTTTGGGTCTGTTGTGTGGCATGACTCAGGCCTTTGGAAGGGTCTTGCCAGGCAATGCTGAGGCCTATAGGATGGCAACTGCCAGGTTGCCTTGATGACAGCCGCCATCTTTTAGGTGTAGACCATCGTTCATCACTCCCTTGGCGCCACTAGGGGGCGACCTATGAACAACCATAGTTTGCCATTAAAGGTTATCTTTGCTCCTCTGACTTTTCTGGAACATTCTGATGGTTCTAGACCAGTTTTACCGAACTAAATGATGCAAACATGCTACTCTGGGAAAAAGAAAGAAAGAAAGAAAGAGAAAAGGAAGTAGGAGAGCAATAGGGAGATACAGCATTGTATTTATTATAATAAAAATGATTGCACTCTCACAACAACCCTGTGAGGTAGGCTGGGCTGAGAGTGAGTGGCCCAAGGTCATCCAGTGCACTTTTTGGCCGAGGAGGAAGATTTGAACTCAGATCCCCCCACCCGGTACCATTGTTATCCATCACATCCAGGTGTGACTTGGGGGGGGGGGGCGGACACAGCTCTAGAGAGAATTAGTATAAGATGAGTTTCAGTCACAAGGAGTAAGCAAGGAAGGATAAAATATATGTGGAGGAGGGATCAAATTAAGGGCAAGTAAGTGAAGAATTTAAAAAATGTCTTCATTCCATGACACCCCCCCCCCTTTCAGTTCTGCAGCAGAAAAAGTCAGCTTTGGTGTTTTAAAAACGCAGGTTTCTAGGTCTCATGCCTGAAATGGTGGGGGCAATCCCAGTGGCTGGTTGGATGGGATCACACAATAGGATTTCCATTGTCGTTTTTGAGGATTCAGGGTCTCCTCGCTCCCTCCCCATGTGAGACAGCATGGTGGCCTTATTAGAGCAACTTTCCCGAATCTGGTGCCCTCCAGATGTTCTGGACTTCAACTCCCATCAGTCCCAGCAAACATGGCCAGTGGTCAGGAATGCTGGCAGTAGTAATCCAAAATATCAGAGAGTCCCCGGTTGGGGAAGGCAGCATTAGGGTATCAGATTAAGACTGGGGAGGTCGGATTCAAAACCCCGTCGCCCCTTCAGCCATGAAGCTCAGTGGGTAACTTCGGAACGTTCATTTTCCCCTCTCTTCCTCTCCACCTACCCTACCTCACAGGGTTGTTGTGAGGATAAAGTAGGTTGGGACAGTGAAGAATCACACACTCTACACACCTTGGGGTCGGCAAGACACAAATATACGGATGTTGCAATCCCGTAGATGCTGCCTGGGAACAAAGGTCATTGAACTCAATGGGACTCAATAGGGTTGCGCTACAGGTAAATCAACGGCTAGCAGCAGAAAGAATAAACGCTTCCAAGAGTATGCAAGCGGGCACCTCTTATAAAACATCAGGATTCTGCGTTTCCCCCAATATGGCACTCCATTTGGTGTTTTTAATATACTAATACTAATACTAATAGTACTCCAGGGCTCTCTAAGTGTGTTGAAAGTACAGGAATATGGACAGTGTGAAGTCAGGGCTCCATCTCAGAAGGAGCTGCCACTGTAGAGAGTTATTCTAAGCAGGTGGTGTGGAGCGTGGGGGGGGGGGGTCTGAAGAGAAGAATCCCCCTTCCTCATGATGTATTTATACCCCCCACGGGGATCAGCAGATGAAATGAAGACCAAGAGGGTCAGGTTGCATGAAATCTTGGAACGGGCCCCATAAGGAGACTGGAGAGAGAGAGAGAGAGAGAGAGGAATCCCAGTCTTCAGTACTGCGCGTTTTCCCCCTTCCTCCTCTGCTCCTTTTCTATTTGGGCCCAAGGTGTCACATACGCACCACCCCTGCGCATCACATGGGTCAGAGGACGGCACCCTGTCACTACGGCAGCAGGCCTCCCCTTTTCTGTCAGCTCACTGCATTCCATGGCTGACAGTGACAGCTGGTGAAAGAAGAAGGGGGAAAAAAAACAGAAGAAAAAGTCATGAGCCCCCCCCCCCCCCCACGACAACATGAAAGGGAGCAGCAGCATCCAAGTCGACGGCCAGGGGAAGGCTGCAGTGATCAGCCAGGTCATGGGGGGGGGGGGAGAAAGTGTACGCACCCTCCATCATGTGCTGCAGGCGCCATGTTGCACCATGTTGCCCAAGCAAGTCCCGCCATCTAGGAAAACCAGCCACAGGCAAAAGATGGGGACCGATTGGGGAAGGGGAGGTTGGGGTACACTAGAGGGGGTGCAGCAGGAAAGAGATCAGGGGTGTTTAGCAGCTCTACACTTGGCCCACTCCTACACAGGGAGGACTATCTCCTTAGTTTTGCATAAAGTGAGAGGCAGCCCCAAATTGAGCTTGTTGAAACCAGTGTTCTAGGGTTATGCAACTGCAGCTTTTCTGCATTTCTTCCCCTCTGTTCTAAAAGGTCAAAATGCCTCTCCTAAGGCTTCGTGACTGGCGGGGAGATCTTAAGCTAAAATAGCTGGTATTTGGACTTCCCCTTTTGCCTTTGACTTCGCTCACCCCTGAAATGTGACCCCCGAAAGAGGTTCAACACCTCTGGGGCAGGTGAAGGGCAGCGCTTGACTCTAAAGTCCTCCTCTTCCGTCTCTTCCCTTTCCCCCAGAACCACTTCTAACCCTCCTTTGTAAGTCCCCCGCTTGCTGCCATTCTTTCCTTCAGCCCCATTGCAGAGTCAGAGCAAGGCTCAACTCACGCTCCTGGTTGCTCTGTGCCTGCTTTGACATCAGAGCAGCTCTGCCAATCGCTGACAGTCTCCTGCTCGCCAAAAATTCCCTTTGCAGCTGATGATACATGCTGAGGGCAGGCTGGTGCTGGTGTGGACATCCTCAACCTGTTGCCCTCCATGTCTACTACCGTTCCCATCACCCCAGCCACACTGGCTGGGGATGATGGGAGTTGTGTTCCAAGACATCCGGAGTGCCCCAGGTTGGGGAAGGCAAGGGATTTACCTTTGTGTAATTTGGTCCTTGGGCTAGGAACTCAGAGACCTGGATTCAAATCCCCATCCAGCTAGGATAGTGACTTTGGGCCTGTCGCCATTTTTCAACCTAAGTGATCTTACAGGATTATTCTGAGACTAAGATGTCAGACACGGTGGATTGGACCTGTGACTTTGCAAAGCACATTCTCTGCCACCAGGTTAAGTTTCCAGTTCTCATAGTTCCAAAAAAAGAACAGATTTAGATAGAACGTAAGAAGTTACCTTATACCAGCGGGATCTGTGTTTCCTAAGCTGTTGTTTTGGGCCCTTAACTCCCACCAGTCTTGAGCCAGCATGATCAGGATTTATGGGAGTTGTAGGCCAAGAATTTATGGAAGGACCCAGGTTCCCCGCTCCTGCCTTTTACCAAGTCAGACCTTTGTTCCATCAATGCAGTTCAGTACCACCTATGCTTTACCAGGTTTTTTTATTTCTTTAATTAAAATATTTCTTGCTGCCCTTCCATCCCAAGGATTCTAGGGCAATGTTACAAAAGTGTGAATTCGCACAACCAGATAGATACAAAGTAATCAAAGAGACAAATAGCAGTAACAGAATCCAATATATACATTAAACAAATTTTTAAAAATATATACAGACTAATTGCATCAAAACAAACAGAATGCAATTGTATCTAAAATGCCCCTGGGAAATAGGAAGGTCTCAGCCTGGGGTGAAAAAAAAGACAGCTGGTACCAGGCCAGGCTCTTTGCAGAGTGCCTTCTGGAGCTGCTGCAGAGAAGGTCCTTCTGGCCTAACCCACTTCTGCTGAAGTGGAGATTTGGAGATGTACCTTGAGCGAAGATATTAAGATGTGAGCAGGCTGGTCTGGGAAGAATTTCAGACAGGGGTCTTTCCCAGTTTCACCTGGAGATACTGGAACTGAACCAGCATGCAAAGCAGTGGACCACAGCTGTGTACATTCTCCTCTTGTCCCCTCTGAATCAACTAGCACCGTTGGGAGGCCCAGCTGAGAACCACAGCTCCTGTTCCTGATTTTCCGCTCCCAGAATGCACCTTGTGGCCTCCCCAACCTATGCTAAGTTTAGACACACAGCCAGTACCAAACAAAACCTGGGTCTGCAAAAATGAGACGCCAGAATGTCTTCCGATATGTTCAACTATTTGATCACATTGCAGAAACTTTGCTCTTCGTGCCCAGCGGGCAACACATTTGCAGAGGGCGTCAACTGCAGAGTTTCGAGGCTGCCACATCCAGTACCAACGCCGGAGGTTCTTCTTCGTCAGAGTCAAATTCCACGTTCTCGTCCTTAACCCAGTTGCCAGAACCATCTTGGACCCAACCAGAACTTCCAGAGAAAGGAAGGAAAGAAATGCAGCTTATTTATTTATTTGATTTATTTCTAAAATTTATAAGTTGCACTTTATCCACAAGGGATCCCGGGTGGGTGGGTTGGTGTATGCAGCATGAAATACAAATAAACAACCCCCATATACAATTCATACAATTACACATTAAAAGACAAATTAAAACAACTTTTTAACCAGCCAACCAAAACACAAGAATCAATTCAGGTTTACATTGAATTAAATTGCAAATTGTAACATTCTAAAATATTCAAATGTTAAAATGTTTGAGCTAGATGTTAAAACTTAGACGGGGTTGCTTTTTTCTTGGAATAACTGGTTGTGTGAAGCTATGTCTAGAGTGAGGCATAGCTTTTCTGCAAACAACCTGAAAGAGGGGTTAAAAATGGAGGATCTACACATCACTTAATATAGTGCAATATTAACCAGCACTGTTTTACTCTAATCTTGCTCTAATGTTTACCCACAAGTAAGCCTTGCTTAGTAGGTCCCCTGCAACATTAATTAAAAGCTTCCCCTTAGGGACATATGAAGCTGCCTAATATCATGTCAGACCAAGGTACACTAACTGGCAATGGCTCCCCAGGGAGTTAGACAGGAGTCTTTTCCACCCCTACTTTGGAGATGTTGGAGATTGAATGTGTAACCCTTTGCATTCAACACATGCAAACTACAGCCCCTTCCCAACCCCCTTAACAGCTTTAACTTGTTTTATTGGCTCCTGTTCAGCATGGCTTGTGGGGAGGGGAGATTACTGGTGAATTATATCTTAATTTGTCATCATCTGTTCCCCATTTGTGTGATGGGGGAGGCTTTACATGCGTAATTATTTTAAATTATTCCCCTCCCCCTTTCTTACACTAGTATAAAAAGACAATTCCATCATACACACACCACGCCTTGCAGAACAGGACGCAATAAAACAGGCGCAATCTGCAAACAGAAAGCTTTTAATTAAGGATACAGTAGCCCTTAAAAGCCTTAATCATGTTTGCCTTGCAAATGCATTTAACAATCAATCAATAAATCAGTTCTAGAAAAATACACAGGAGAATGCCACAGAAAATACCGGGACATGACCATTTGACAATGACCTTCTCTGGATTCCCCGTCAAAAGTGAATGAACAATGGATGGCAGTGCCTTGATGATTTTTGACTCTGACCCTTCAAATCCAGATGTTGTGATCGAAAAAGCTACTAGGTTAACCCCTCTGCTGGGTGACTTCCCACCTACCTTTTCAGCCTCAAATAATGTTCTAGAGCCTGTCGCTTCTCCGGGGTGAAATTAGTGGGAGGTGCTTCAACAGGAAGGCCTTTCCTTTTATGGCTGTGCTTCTTTCCTGGAGTGGGCTGTTTTGGAGAATCTGGAATCGAGAGAGATGGACTCTTAAGACCAGCTTTTCCTCGCTCACTGGATACAGCATTAGGGAAACTGCCCTGTTTAAGGGAAACCTCTGTGACATCAGCAGCCGTGACACACCCCAATCCCCACTTTCACCTCAGACCTATTTGCATGGCTAGCAACCAACGTGCCTCACCTGAAACGAAAGGGGCAAAGGCAAGAACGAAGATGGGTATCCAGGACTATGTACAGTAACAGCACACTGGTTCTCACCAGTTTGGGAGTCTACAGCTTTGCAGATCTGATGAGTTATTTCAAACCAATATTTAAAAATAAGACTTTGGCACCTTTCCCCAGGTTCCTGTGTCCTTGATTTGTTTGTTCCCTGTTCTCCCTGCTGAACATCTGGCTGGTTATTCAGACCTAATATGTTAAATCAAGCACCTCCTGACCTCTGCTGCTGAAGACAAAAAACAGGATAGCGCCCCCGCCCACCCCACATACAAAAAACAACAGGCTGGCAGATGAATCTGTTTCCAACACTTAAAAAGAAGGCAGCAGACTAAGTTGCAAGGTGTAGGGCAGGTCGGACAGCACACTGTTCTCTTCAAACCCTTGCTGCCACCTCCCAGCTTTTGCCGCCTGAGTCGATTACTTCACACTGTCTAATGGTAGGGCCAGCCCAACTATGCAAAGTAACTCAAACTCTGGCCCTTTCTACACCACGGGGTCTAGAGGGAGGGAGGAAGGGCGATCCCGGAAGCAGCTGCTTCCGGGATCGTTGCCCTAATGCACACTAGAAGTGCGACGACCCAGGCTCCTCCTAGGTCGTCGCATGTCACACCTGCCATTTTGTTTTGTTTATCTGGAAAGACCGCAGGAGCGCTCCTTCGCAAAAAGTATTTTTTTTTTTAAATGTGTGTGATCAGGCCCCCCTCCCCTCCCAGGGGTGGTGAACCTGTTGCCACCCCTCCCCTGATGGGCACTGAGCTACGCAATGCGGCTTCATGCCCATTTGTGCTGCTGTGCTTACTCGCGAGTAAGCGCGGCAGCACCCGGGACAGGCAGCCACATTTTCCACGGTCTCGGGAAGTTCCCGGGATCACGGAAGATTCGGGATTTTCCATGTATCCCTTAACCCTGGCAAATCCCGTGCCCCCATCTGCCCCCGGGAGTCCCTGTGTGTCATTTGGACTCACAGGGACCAGCCAGGGGCCATCCCAGGCCACAAGCCTGGTGTGGAAACGGCCTTATTCTCATCCCATTGTAGTGCAGACCATTTACAAACTCGCTGGACCAAGAATGGCTAAGTTTTCATATGAATTAAAAACAAAAAAAAATCGTGGCCGCGAAGGGGACGGGTGGAGGGGACACAAGCCCCTGACTCAAGTCTAAAACGTTTTCAAACCGTTTCCTACCTGCTGTTATGTTTGTAGATTCAGGCAAACGGGCGGTAGGAGCAACTTCCACCCCAACAGATCTGTTTTCACCCGTCTGTGTAGAATTCCGGGGTTTTGACAGCACCTCTTCCTTGGGGTCTCTGGAGCCAGTACTTGACCTTGATGGACTGGGCCTGGGGTCACTTCTGACCTCCCTATACCAAAAAAAATACAGGGGTGTTGAACCTCTCCAGTGCGATGCGGCCCCCAAGAGCTTCTCCGAAATTGAATTCGGTCCTCAGACAGAAAGCAGTTTGACGTGCCGGAAACAATAGGCCTTGCAAGGCATCCACAGAGACAGCCGTCTCCCTAACCACCCACCCTGTGTCATTGAAGAAAATGGACGTAGTTCGTATTAAATCTCAAGACGTGCATTTCAGTGATGAAGTTACCTGCTCCGCCGGCAGCAGCTGTTATAAGGAGTAGTTTTCAGCAAAGCATTCTGGGCAATTTTCCTGGTTTGCACAAGCAAAGGAGCAGGGCCTGGTGTGGCCTAAAGAAGCGAAAAACAGTGAATTTGACACTGAAATTGGGTCGGCCAAAACATGCTAACTTCCGCATCAGATTTGCAGCTAGACGCTACCAAAACAAAGTGGCACCACAGAATTAGCGGTCCTCCTATGGACAGAGCGACCGGGGAAGTGCTAGAGCAAAGAGAAGGCCCTCACTTCCTGCCTGCACTTGAAAAGTGCCATTTGGGCAAAACTCCACCCTTGCGTCTCTAGAGTGAAGTCTCACATACACTGGTTTCCACCTAGACACCCACTCTGATCTGCGTGACAGGAAAAGCTTCACTTGGCGAGTTCAGGCAGTCACACAGCCGTTTAAAAGCACAAAAGATCTTTCAGGGGAAAAAGATTGGCAATCCTAATGGTTTTCCTGATGCACTGAACAATGGAATAAGTCCTGCTCAACTCAGTGGGACTTATTTCTGAATAAACCTGCACAAGGTTGCGCCACAAGGAAAACCAGCAAACACTGAGCCTTCCATTCCAACAGTAGCCATTAGGAGGTGTCAAAGAGCCCCCAGGGCCAACCTGGGCGCCAGCTTCTTCCGCCCGAAGGTAGGCCTGGTGGTGCCGTTTCTGGACTTCGTTCTCAAGTGAACGCTTCTTCCCGTAGAATTTCTGCAAACCTATTTCAGGGAGAGAGAGAGAAATTCCAGAATGGGGCGCTGAATGAAAAGTCGCACTCACAGACCAAGAGGTTCTGCGGACTCTTTGAATAGCTTCGGGGAAGTGAGATCTCTCTCTCTTTCTCTCTATGCCTCAGTCTTCCTTATCTGTAAAATGGGTCTACCTTACTCATGGGTTGCGAGGATGAATGAAACTATTTGTCGACAGATTTATAGAACAAGAACTAGCGAATGCCAGACCAAGCGGCGGGACATATTCATTTTCAGCCACCCCAGTTTCAACGGCATAGTCTCACTCCTTTCCTATGCAACTACTGGTCCCCTGGTCTTGCACCATCATTTTTTCTAGCCAGGCAGATCTTTCATCTCCCGCCCAGACTGCAGTCAGCAGTTGAGAGTATCATGAGCATTCTATGTCATCACAGAAGCTCAGCCAATCAGGGTGGGCTTCTCAGACAGACACTGGTCAACAAACAACAGGTTTTGCCCACCATAATCCCTCTATTCAAGATAATAAAGTGGCGAAAAGCTCTAGAAGAGGCAGCAAATACTCTTGCTGACAATTAATAACTGATAATAATAACCTATTAAATTAACAACAAACGGAATGCAGCGGCAAAAAAATGAAAGAAACTATTCAATTAAATTCATTTCATTTTTTTCCTGTTACTACATTACAGAAGCCTAACGTTTCTAAAATTAAATTCCATTAGACATTGAGCAGTTTTGTAATGCAATCATGAAATTTTGTCACGTTTGTGGTTTTGTCATGTAGTAACAGAAAAAAAGGTAATCAAGTTATTAAATTAAAGTACTCATTAATAATGTTATCATCATCATCCATAGCAATTATTGAGTGTTTTGTATCCTCTTACTGTAGAGATTGTAGCTTGCCTATAGCAACTGGTAGGGGTGAGATTCAAACCAGAGACCTGTCTGGTTCATAGTTCAGCTATGCTAGCTTTCTAAGGCTATTCAAGTCAGTCTCTCCTTTGGCTCGCAATATCTTAGAATATCTTAGAAAAAAGTTTGAGACCTGAGTCTTGGGCCCGCTGAGGATCTAAGCGGAGTCTTAACTCACTTACTGGCTAGGTGCCTCTTCCCAGAACGGTGGACCGTGAGCATGTCAAGAGTGTCGAAAACCGGCCTATGGAAACACACCGTGCAGGCATATCTGCAAAGAGCAAAGTGCATTTAATTAGGACTTAGTAGCCCATAGCAATTTTTCATCCATTACCTACTCACTGCTCCTTTTTTTACCTGGAGGGCCTAGGGATTGAATTGGGAGCATCTGCATGTAAAAGCACGGACTCTATCACTTGGTATGGTCCCAGACCTTTCTGAACACACCCAGCGCAAAGTGACTAGCTGGATCATAGCCTCAGGCTATTCATAAAACTAATTTGGTTCTGGTGTGTGACTGTCCTAGGGAACTGTGGGGGACGGGGGATGGGAAGGAGAGAGATTTTTTTTTAAAAAAAATAGCAATTGATCACACACGTTCACCAACATCTGAAAAGGGCGCTACTGTCCCTTTTCCCAACTGACATGCACATTTATTTAAATTTAATTTAGCACTATGCACATTTCGGCTATGGGACGGTATACAAATGTAATAAATAAATAAATATTTATGAAAATCAATTTTAAACCCTCAAAGGTGGGCCAGTCATCTGCAAAAAATCCTTTCATCTGTTCACGGAGCCCTAGAAGGAAGATAGCTTTATAATGGCTGACAAAACAGTCTTGATCCTTAGCATCTCTAATTCTGGATTTTGCTATGAAAACGGTTTTATCATGCTGATGGTCTGTGCCAGCCAATACGTTGGACTGTGATCCCCTTTCTCCCCCACCCGCTTTGCCATTGGGGATCATGGAAGCTGTAGTAGTCCATACCCACCCTCGTCTGTGCTAGCCAACGTGTTGGACTACGACCCCCAGTATCCCCTGCCAGCATAGCCATAGGGGATTATGGAAGGTGTAGTCCATGCCCCCCTTGATGTTGTTAGGTAGCTCTCTTTGGGCCAGACACTTAGCCCTGGCTACCCAGTTACAGATCACTCTGATTGCTGCACAACCCATATTGAAACCTCCACACCATTTCTCTCTCTCTCTCTCCATTTCTGTGTTAGCAACAGCAGTAATTATACTCAGTGCTCCATAGCTCTGACCTGCCATCTCTCAGGAGCAGGGCTTCATCTTCAGGAATATAATTTGCCAATAGGTCTGCAACTCTTCTTTTCTGGCAGCGGCGGCGATGGTGGTGGAAGCCGTGGGATACAAAAAGAAAACCAGAAGCAGAATTTCAGCCCTTCTTCTAGGTTGCTGTTGCTCAGATTTGAACCTGCATGTAAACAGTTTCCGCCCTTTGTCTAGGCTCAGTCAGGCCTCCAGGTGACCTCGGCATCCCAACACGTGGCTCTCCCAAGGAAGCAAATATATTAAACTATCAGCCACCAGCCAAAACCAAGCAAACGCCTGAATTGAGCGTTGTTCAAACCCCAGAACCGTTTTTTAAAAAAATGCTTGGCAAAGTAATCATACCAGAATGACACAGCTGGCCATCTGAGCATGCACAGAGTGTAGGCTTTCTCCTGTGTATTGCTAATGATATGAGTGCTCAGTAATCCGACTGCGTTACGTGAAAAGCCTTGTACGTACCGGCTGGTTTTGGAGTGAGGATTTGATGTGGGCTCTGTGTGTGTATGTAGTTTTTCTGGGGAGGAGATGAAGAAGGCATTGGGGGGCAGGAAGCAAAGAAGCCCTAGCAAGCTGCTATGGGATGGTTGGGGGTCCGGGAAGAGATACCCCAGCCTATTTTCTTCCCAGTTTCCCCCTCTCGCCCCCCACTCACCTTGAGCACATTGAGTTGACTGGGGTCGTCTCCCTCTCTCTTGAAGGACATGGTCTCCCAAACTCAAGCACCCCCTCTTTCAGGCACACCCCAAAACTGCCTCTGCTTTCCCCCTTAACACTTCCCCTTTGACATGGCTATCCTCAAGGACTACAAATCTTAGCATGCACCTAGTTTCCAGTTCCTCCTCCCCCTCCTCCCCCCCACCAATCTGGCTCCAGGGACTACGTTTCCCATGAGGTCTGGAAGATGGGGGGGAGGAGGAAATGATGTAAAGACTACATTTCCCAGAATGCATCTGGATAAAACCAGGCTGGGAAAATGGACTGCATTTCCCAGCGTGCCACACGCTTTCCAGTTCAATATATTCGGTACACACAAAACAATGATATTGGAGCAGCCGAAGAAGGTGGAAACCGAAACCTTTTGCTTTAAGGTTTTAATATTACGGTTTTGTTGGTCACTGTTGCAGATATATATTTGTAAGTGGTTAATTGTGGGGTCCTTTTTAAATTATTATTTTTATTGGAAAAAAATAAAACTAAAAAGAGAGAGAGAGAGAGAAAAAAAAAGAGGCTTTCTAAGAATTATACCTTAATTTCACCCAAAGCAGACCACATATCGTATAAATATCTATTTACATTATTCTGGATCCTGAACTAACTTGTCTGAAATATACATGCACAAATTTAACTCGTAGACTATTTTTCCACAGTGTTGCTGTTAATTTTTTTTTTTTTTTTTTTTTGGATAAGGTTTGCAGAATCAAGATTTCTTTTTCAAGAAAACAAAAAAAGAGTTAGTTTGGAGGTTTCAATGTCGCGGGGATGCGAAATTTAAAGCAAGACTCTAAAAAGAAGGGGGTGTCTGATCGCACGACTTTGCTAAGAGGGCGTTTGTAGTACTCCCACAGGGCTTTTAGGGTGACGCCTGTTGTTAGAATAAACATTGTATCTATAGATATAAAAATTATGTTGCGAGCTTTCGAGACCTACAGGTTTCTTCATCAGGCAAGGTGTTTATATATACACAACTTGCAAGATGAAGAAGAGATCCAAAGCTTGCACATTTTTGGGGTGAGTTTTTGATTGCCCTAATGAAAGTTGTTGTTATTATTATTATTATTATTATTATTATTAATCCTAACAGCTTTGCACTGCTGTAGGTTCCCACTCAATGACTTTTGTTTGCTGTGTTGTTCTGTTTTGTTTCTAACGTACGTGTGTGTGTTTCTGAAATAATTATTTTCCGAATAAAGAGGGATTCCTAATTCAGGGATGGGGTGGGACCTAAAATTTAGCCCCCTTGAAAGTTTGCAACACCACCATGGGCTGGACTCAAGTTCCCAGCATGCCCCTGGGCTTCATTTCCCAAAATGCAACAGGAAAACGCGCTCCACCTTCCATCACCTCCTTTCAGAAAAACCTCATTGGCCAGTCTGTGTTTGTCTTCCTGTGCCTGAGGGGAAGGAACTACGTCTCCCATCATCCTTGGAAAGAGGCACAGAGGATACTGGGAATTGTAGTCCCGCCTCTCTGGCTTCCTTCTTTCCGAGGAGCTGAGAAGGGTAGTCTTGTGTTGTGTCGACATTTGCAACGGGGTGTGGAAGTGGGTGCCAGAATCACCCCCAAACACGGGGATCTTTTCTTTTAGGCGTGCAAAGAAGAATGAATGTGTTTGCACAGACGAAAACTACAACTACCAGAAGGCTTTGCGCGGGGTGGAGGGAGGGAAGGGCCAACGAGGGTTGGTTGGATTCTGTTAAACCGCCTGGAATACTCAGCATTCTGGCACTGACAGGTTCAGGGGCTTACTTTGTAGGGAGATCTTTGGGAGGAAAAAAGAGTGGAGGGTTAATATCAGGAAACATTTGTTTTGGGGGGCTGTTTTGAATTTTTGGGATTTGGGTAAAGAGGAGGAAGGGGAGACTTGGGTTGCAGAAGGATTTTTGGAAACCAACAGCTAAGCAGACAGTTGCCAGGAAAGTTTATGTACGGTGGAGAGCTCAAAGCACGGGACTTGGGGCATGCCACTTTTCCCCATGGGTGACAAGGACTGGTGTCAGAAGTAGGATCACCTCGGAGGCCCAAAGAGGCTTTGAGGTCACCCCTACCCTCAAGCTGGCGGGCCAGCCGTCCAGCTAGGGGGCTGCAGGGGAACATAATCTTTTAGGGTGTGGGGAGGATGGCCTCTCCTTCCAAACAGGGCTCCCCTGGCGGGGCAGGATTACTGCAAGGGAGTCGGACCCGATCCTATGGCAGCCTCGTGAAATCAGTCACCTCGCCGGCCCGGGAGAGGCGTGTGGAGCATCGTCTAGAGCCCGGGGACACCCTTCAGGGGCTGGCGGTCAGGTATGGAGTCACGGTGAGTTTGTCCAGCGAGGTGTTTGCATGTGTGTTGCTGTGCATATTCAGAAATAATATTTATATGTATTTCATGGGTCACGTACGTATTTACATCCATTCATACAATATCAAACAAGCGACAAGGCTTGCTGGTACAAAAGTAGCCTCAGAATTGGCTTTGCCATATTCTGATCCTGGTGTTTCCTCCACTTTGGATGATCTTAAAGAGAGAGAGAGAACGAAAGGCAGGGATTCTGGGCATGAGCAGAGTGCCTTTTATCCCTTTGCTGCAAAGGAGCTAAAGCTGTGTGCGACGCTTCTGGGATGAGAAGCTTGGAGTGCTACGGCAAAAGATTTTTCATTAAACAAACAAAAAAGACAGGGAGTGGGGAAGAGGGATAAATGAAGCTAAGAGCCGTGCTGGATCAGACCAAAGTTCTGTCTAAATCTGCTTTCTCCACCCGGTGCATCATTTTATAAGTGTAAATGCATCGTTTGGAGGTTTATCGAGCTTTTATGTTTTAAATAAACGTATATGTATTTGTGTTAAAGGGATATTTTAAGAACATAAGAAGAGCCATGCTGCGTTAGTCTACTGGCCCGTTTTCTCGCCCTGGTAGCCAAGTAGGGGCCCCAATGAGAATCCTGCAAGCAGGACCTGGGCCCAAGAGCATCAAAAACTCATAGATCCAAAAGTGCAAGTTGCATCATTGGAAAAACAAAGTTGGAAGTCGTATCGATCGGCTTTCTGCACCTTACTTGGGTTCTCATGACCTCCGTTTTTATTGCAGAATATCCTTCTCCAACTTGGGCAGTTCCAGATCTTTCAGCCTACAGTCCCCATCATCCTGATCAATTGGCCATGTTGGCTGGTGGTGCCACCCCTCCAAACATGTGGAGGGACCCAATTATTTATTTTTTGTTCTTATTCTTATTCATTATAGTTATATTGATATCTTGTATTTTTCCTTTTCCAAGGCAGCATACACAAACTGCCTGCGCTCCATTTTATCCTCACAACAACCCTGTGCGGTGGGTTAGGCCGAGACTCCTGGACTACCCCAAATTCGCACACTGAGTTCTGGGGATTAGAACCCGGATCTCCCAAATCCTAATCCAATACTCTAACCGTGACACCACACCGGCTGGGGAAGGGTGTCCCTCCAAGCTGACTGGGGATGATGGGAGATGATGTCTCACTTATCCGGAGCATGTCAGATGTGGGAGGTCAGCTGAAAAGTGTTAGCTTCTGCTGTCCAGGCAAAAATCCTGAACCTTCCCTGTCTGCTCCACTGTTACTGTTTCTTTGGTGATTAGGCAGGACGGACCTAGCAGCTACTATCCTGTTTAAAGTAGCAATTGTTGTTGTTTTGGTCCAGGGCTCTTTTTTGGAACAGTGACAGCGGTGCGAAAAAAGCATTTTACTGATGATTTGGGACAGAACTTGAGAAAGAAAAGGGAAGGGATTGCTTCAAATGCCTTGTGACTGACTTGCAAAACTCCCTGCTGCAATCTAAGGTAGATGGCTAGAAAAAAAAGGAAGAGGAGGGCTAGACAAATTCACAGACGTTTAGGACATTTATCTAGTCCCCCTTTCCCTCCCTCCCCTAATGAACAGCCTTCTAAACCAGAGGCTGTTATCCCTTCCTGCAGCAGGGAGTTCCACCAGTTAATGGCAGAATTAAGAGCAGCTAGCCATGAGAGCAGATGGGACCTCCATCTGTAGCCGCAGTCTACCTCTAAATACACATGCCAGAAGACAAATAATAAGGGAAGGATACAGATGGATCTTTTTAGACAGATCCCAGGAAGTCCTATGATCAATCCCCTGGCATCTCCAGGTGGAAAAAAAATCTCCGTCTGAAGCCCTGTAAGGCTACTGCCAGTCAATGTATTCCAGTGATGGGCCACCAAATTTCTTTGGGCCTACAACTCCCATAATCCCTCACCATTGGCTAGTCTGGCTAGGGTTCATGGAAGTTGATAGTCAAAACATCCAGAAGGCCGCATATGGCCCACCCCTGGGGTGTAGAGAATACAGGGATAAATGGACTCGTGGTTTGACTGGGGAGAAGGTGGCTTTAGCGTATGCTCTTTTAAACCAGCCTTTTTTCTTCTTTACCATGAGGACTAGGGCCTTTATTTTGAGGGGAAGGGCCATCTGCCTTGCACACAGAAGGTCCCGTCTCTGGTATCTCCTGGTAGGGTGGGGTTATCTGAACCCCGAGAGAGCTGCTGCGGACATTGCTGAGCTTCCATGGACCTGACTCGATAGCAGGCCAGCTTCCTATGTTCTTTAGTCTGATCCAGCGAGGCATTTTCTGGCCCAATTTATTTATTTACACCGTTTCTATCCCGCCCTTCAGACCTGAGACGGGCTTCACGAAGATCATAAGGAAGTCAGTCTCAGAATGCAGGCTTATAACCGAAAAGGCATAACACAAAAGGAGAGAGGATTGGGAGGGAGGAGGAAAACTCAGGCATTAGATTCTCTGTTTCAGAGTTCATGGAGTTGGATCTAAACGGTGTGAATGACTTTCTCTCCCTCCGTCAGTCTCAGGAGTGGGCAGTTGGTAGCAGGAAGGTGAGGGGCTCTCAGAAGTGCAACTAGGAGATGGTGTTTAGGAGCAGTCTACCTGAGCAACAATGAGAGAGGTCCCTTGTCTTCATGGGTATCTTGCTTGTGGGATTCTTCTTCTTCTTCATTTTCTTCTTCTTCACCACAATATTTATATACCACTCAATTATCTAGCACAGATTCCAGAGTGGTGAATATAGTTATAAACAGTAAAAGAAAGAAGATTAAAAAAGCAAATTAAAATTGTTCAATTTAAAAACAAAGGAACCAGGAAAACAGTTGCTAATCAGTTGAGGAAGGCTTCTCGAAACAGAGTGGTTTTCAGGAGGTGCTGGAAGCAGCATAATGTTGGCGCCTGACAGACCTCTGGGGCAGGGAGTTCCACAGAGAAGGGGCCACCACACTAAAGGCTCTTCTCCTGGTGGATTCCAACCAGGCCATAGGTCCATGTGGAACCACCTGGAGCGTGCTCTCCGACAACCTCAGTGATTGGGCAGGTTGGTAAGGGAGAAGGCACTCTCTCAGATATCTTGGTCCTAAGTTGTTTAGGGCTTTGTACGTTAGTACCAAAACTTTTGCATCTGGCTTTTGAGTAAAATAAATTCCTGGTGTTCGCTTCACATGTATATCTGGCAAGTCAAACCTGGCCACCCTTTCTGCCTCTAGCCATCTGTCGCTGCAAAATTTAAATCTCTGCATGTCCGGGCAATTCAAATTTCACTGGATGCTGCATCCCACGTCAATTTATTTATTTAAATCTATTTATTTAAAGCATTTCTTAGCCGCCTTTCAGGGCAAGGCAGCTTACAACCATATATAAAACAGTATACACATTAAAAACAATAAAAAACATAGAAAGTAAAATATCAGTTAAAACAATCAAAGCTAACATTAAAAACTAGTAATAAAACAGCAAGGGTAACAGCAGCAAAGGCCATAGCAAAATAAAATGTTTTTAAGGCCTTCTTAAAGACCTGTAAGGATGGTGCATGGCGGATCGTTGGTGGGAGTTCGTTCCACAGGTGTGGGGCCACTGCTGAGAAGGCGTTCTCCCGTGTGGAGACCCACCTAATATCTCTCACTGGTGGGCAGGTGAGAAGGGTCTCTTTTTTTGATCTTAAAGAGTGGGCAGGCTGATATGGGTGAAGGCAGTCCTTCAAGTAGCTTGCTCCCAAACCATTTAGGGCTTTAAAGGTCAAAAACAGCACTTTGAATTGGGCTTGGAAACATACAGGTAACAAATGCAGCTGGCGCAGTATAGGTGTTACGTGATCAAATTGCCTCGCCCCCACCAATACTCAGGCTGCTGCATTCTGCACCAGCTGAAGCTTCTGAACTGTCTTCAAAGGCAGCCCCACGTACAGCACATTACAGTAGCCCAACCTGGATGTGACTAGCGTGTGGATAACTGAGGCCAGGTCTGTCCTCTCCAGATAGGGCCGCAGCTGGTGTACCAGCCTAAGCTGGTAGAATTCACTCCTGGACACTGCAGCCACCTGGCCTTCCCCAGTTAGCTTCAGAGTCCAGGAAGTCTCCCAAACTGTTTACCTGGTCTTTTGGGAGGAGTGCAACCCCATCTATGACCAGTTGTAAACCTCCATCCGAAGTAGTTGGTTTCCCCACCCACTGGACCTCCGTCTTGTCTGGATTAAGCTTCAGCTTGTTCCCCCTCATCCATCCCAAAACAGCCTCCGGACCCTGGTTCAAGAGTTCCACAGCTTCCCTGGGTTGCGCAGCTGGAAACGAGAGGTAGAGCTGAGTATCATCCGCGTACTGATGACACTTTAGCCCAAACCTCCTGATGACTTCCCCAGCAGTTTCATGTAGACGTTAAAAAGCATGGGGGTCAAGATAGAACCTTTCGGCACCCCACAGGCTAATGGCCATGGGGTGGAATAGAAGTGCCCCAGCACCACCTTCTGAGACCGTTCCTCCAGAAAGGACCGGAACCACTTTAAAGCCGTGCCTCCCAAGCCCAATCGAGATAAACGATCCAGAAGGATACAGTGGTCGATGATATTGAAAGCCGCTGAGAGGTCCAGGAGAACCAGCAGGGTTGCACTCCCCACATGCATTCCCCGGTGTAAGTCATCAACCAGGGCGACCAAGGCTATTTCTGTCCCATAACCAGGCCTGAAACCTGATTGGAATGGGTCTAGGTAATCAGCTTCATCCAAAACAAACTTGGAGTCGTGAGGCCACCACATGCTCCAGCACCTTGCCCAAGAATGGTCAATTTGAGACAGGGCGGCAGTTATCCAAAACCGTAGGGTCTACATTTGTTTTTTTTTCCCAATAAGGGCTTCACCATAGCTTCTTTTAAGGCTGTGGGGACCTCACTAGACCCCAACGAGGCATTTACCACCTCAATTATGCAAAGGGAGCCCAGTTGTGTAATTCCTGTGGCTTTGTGGAGTTTTGCCTCCATGAGGACTGGCGTCCTGCTTTATTAATTTTTTAAAAAGGCAGGGGCTTAAAACTGAGCAGATGTGCAGGTTGCTTAACGGCCCTTTCACCTTCCGTTGCAGACGGAGCAGATCAAGAGAGCGAACCGCCTTTATACCAACGAGTCCATCTTTCTCAAAAAGACTCTCTACATCCCAGTGCCGGCCGAGCCCAAGACGTTGTCCAATGGGTTAAATCTTGAGGAGGAAGAGGAGGGTGGAGAGAAGGTGGACAAAGCAGCAGGAACAAGCAGCCAAGCCGAACCTGCGAAGAAACAGAAACAACTGCGGAAGAACGGCACTTCCGGATCGGCCCCGAAGCACGACCTCTCAGCAACCGACTTCCTCTTCAAGTTGGACTCTGAGATCCGCCGCACCAAGCAGGCCGCTAAGAAACTCCGGGAGGTGTGAGTTGCACCTCCTTACTTTCTCATCGGGCTGTCGAGTCCAAAGGCTGCCTGGGCCGCCTCGTCCTCTAGCTCCCCTTTCCCTCCCTGACCTGGATCGATCCGCTTTGTGTCGTGAGCCAAGAGCAGGTGGCCGCAGCGGAGTGCCGCTGGCAGTTTAGGTGGCTCGGTGCAAGCGAGCCAAGCTGCGTGTTGGGAATCGAGTGAACACCCGCACGCTGCTTTTCCTGGGTTGTATTCTTGGGATGATCCGGGTAGAGGGTTGAGCTGGGGATGTGATACCCCACCCCACCCCTATAAGTAGCTTTTGGGTTATTCTCCCTGCCAAAGTTGCAAAACTAAGCTTGCCCCACGATGGGAAAAGTCAAATTATGGCCTTTCTAAGCTGTGAGCTGTTACCCTAAGTTTGGAATAAGACGATAGCTCCAGTGCTTTAGCAATGAAAGGCACTCTGCACATGCTCAGAGGCCTGCTTTCCCCCATGCTCCCGGACTGAGCTTGAGCCTTGAAAAGAGGTTCTGGGACTTGGCCTTGCGAATCCCGGATCCGATGAAGCTGCCCACCCGCCCCAATCCCCCTCATGTTAAAAACCCTCAAGGAAGCGAAGGAGAGGGAATTGCTTGCTGTTGGACATTTGGCCACCAGAGGGCGCTGTTGCTCCCAAGTGGTGTCAACGCAAGACCAAAAAATTCTCAAACTGTGAATTGCTAAACCTTTCTTGTTCTAACGAATTTCTGCAAAAATACAGGTGAAAGAGCAAGCGCCTGGATTTTGAAACGATGGCCCCCTCGTGGGGTTGGGACCCGCAGCGATCCTGGCCCTTCCGCGGCTGCGTTTGCCTCGGCCTCCTGAACACTGCGTTCTCATCAGGGTCTGCCAAGCCGCTTGCTTTTCTGCTGGCAAAGGGGGATAGGCATGCATGCTAGGCAGGGAGGGTGCTAGTGGAGGAATCGGGGCCTCATCCAACTTTGATCATGTTTGGTGCGGCGGAGGTGGTGCCCCCAAATGGCTGCATTCCTTTATTCGCTTTTCGCTACTGCTACGGAAGCTTCAGACGGCCAGTTCTGGTTTGAAAACCAGTATGATTTGGATGTTTTAGGCTCCTGAAAATGCAGCAGGGGCTGCATACATTAATCCCCTCCGATTTCAGTGACTTAAGGATTTATTATGGGTTTGTTGACACCTTTTGCATTCCTACCCAACCTGGTGCCCTGTATTTGTGGACTTCAAGTCCCATGAGCCCCAGCCAGCATGGCCGATGGTCAGGAACGCTGGGGGTTCAGAAACCCAAGTTATTGCGCTGTCACCTAAATAGACCTCCCCCCCCCCCCCCCCCCATATTGGGTGTAGCATATCCCCAAGGCTCAGCTCCGGTATTCAGGGATTGACTTCTGCAGCAAAATTTAGCTGGTATGGTTCCCTGCAGACTCGATCAGGAGGGTCTGTCTAATCCATCTTCCACCAGGGGACAGGCAGATGCTTCTATGGAAGCAACAATGTTCTTTGCATTGTTTTGCCCCCAGCTAATTGTACTCGGAAGTCAACTGCCTCTGTGCCTACATTTCCCAGCATTTCCCCCCTACTCTGTCCATGCCTTTATTGCAGGCTTCTGCAGAGGTCTCTGGCTGCCCCACGTTGGGAACAGGAGACTGGGTATGATGGAGCTTTGCTTGGATCCAGCAAGGCTCCTCCTCCCCGGATCTTCTTTGGCTGCAGTTGCAGTCGAATCCTGACATTTCTCTCCCTCGTTTTCTCTTCCCCACGCCAGGGCTCCCGAGCCGAGCGATGCGCCTTCCTCCTCCGCCTCCTATCAAAACGAGCCTTCGCCGCGCACCCAGCAGCGCGCCATCCTCGGCCCCGTGCCCCTCACCAAGATCGCCCGCGCCGACTCCCTCCGTGACCAGGAGGACGAAATCTTCAAGCTTTGAGGGCTGCCACTGCCCTCCTCCTAGCCAGCCCCGGGACCCTGGTGGCAGCTGAACCGCCACATTAGCGAGAGGTGCCCCTCCCCTGTTTCTCCCCCTCCCCACATTACCATTGTCACTCACAAGGAGACCTTGATGAATAGTCCAGGAGTTGGGAATCCTATCTGGAAGAAGGCCGATGGCAAGAGCTGAGAGAGGCACATGTCCCTTCCGGGCACCCATAGATGGGCACTGCGGAAGGGGGAACATGGTGTCAGAAGCGTTGGGCTGCTTCTCGTCCTTTGTCCATACTTTCCTCCCTTCCACCCCGATTTTGAACGGACTCTTTTGTGCGTGCTGGAGAGATCCTTTCATCCATGTTCTATTCCTCTTCGCTTCTGTGTGTCTTCTCTCCCCGCCCCCGATCTCTGTATTTATTGCCTAAAGTGCTTTCTCGTCCTTATCCGTTCCTCGAAATCGGAGGAGAAACTTTCCACCGACCCTGCTGGGTTGACCTTGGATTGGGCTGGGGAGGTCGGCCAAATGGGGCCACGTCACTGAGCGTCGTGTGTGTGGGGGGACAACTCTCTATTCTGCACGTCAGTTTTGGGCAGGCTGGCGACGGGCCGACCTGAGTGCATCTGATGGTTTGTGGCGGGTGGTGCCCCCTAGCTGTCAAATGGGAGGATGAATGAACTGCTACGCCCCACTCCTGCCTCAAGGCTTCGTGTATATCCCCCCCCCCCAAAAAAAATGTTTGATCTTACTGCCAGGAGCCCCTCTGGCGTGGCAGGTACCACCTACCCTCTGATTAAAGAACCGGCAGGTTTGGCTAACTTTCCCTCGTGTGGGTGCTTGTCTGAAATTCTTTTGGCCTGTGGGAACATTCATGAGCTTAATGGTTTAAAGATGGCAAAAGCTTTGCCTCTGCCCATTGAGCTTTCACTGGTAGAATGTGCTGCCCTCAGAAGACGGTGCCCAATGTCTCTCTCTGTGAGTTTGTGGTCTGAACTAAACTTTCTCTCTGTGTCTAGAGATATGAAGGTTTTGGGGGGTGGAAACCCAAGAAAATTAGGAAAAGAAAAAACAAATCCTTCCGCTCCGTCCCATACATTTTCCAAAAGTTCCTGGTGGGTGGGTGGGAGGGAGGGAATGTGTTTCCCTGTGAATTTTTCCACGCCGCCTTTTCCCTCCCGTTTCCCCCCCACCCCAGACTTACATCTGTAAGGTCGTGTTCACATGCAGATCAGTGATTCATAAAGACGCAGGGTGCATGTACCACCAAGGGCAGGGGGTTGGTTTTTTTGTTTTTGTTTTTGCAACCCCCCCCCCCAAAAAAAAGCACCAAGATTTGGGGATGTAAAAGTGAACCCTCTTTGCATCATGCATGTGGACAGCTCAGTTTAGCTTCTCTGAGTGTGGAATTTTGAGTTGCCTTGAGTCAGGATGCAAATGCATTATTATTATTATTATTATTATTGTAATAATATTGATGATGATGATGATGATGATAACAACAACAACAATGATATATTATTATTAACAAGGCCCTTGATTCCTTCCAACTTCTCATTTTATGCAGCTCAGTTACTTTCTCCTGCATTATCCAAGAATATTATTATTATTTATTTAAACAACAACAACAGCAACAACAAGGCCCTTGAATCCTTCCACCTACCTCTCATTTTAAGTATCAGTGACTTTCTCATGCATTATTCAAGAATATACTATTACTGCTACTAAGATATCATTATCATCATCATCATAGAATCCTAGAATTGTAGAGTTGGAAGGGGCCTCTAAGGCCATCGAGTCCAACCCCCTGCTCAATGCAGGAATCCACCTTAAAGCATTCCTGGCAGATGGCTGTCCAGCTGCCTCTTGAAGGCCTCTAGGGTGGGAGAGCCCACCATCTCCCTAGGTCATGGGTTCCATTGTCGTACTGCTTATTATTATTAACAAGGCCCTTGAATCCTCACTCCTACTTCTCTTTTTACACACCTCAGTCACTTTCTCCTGCATTACCCATGAACCACAGAAAGACTTCAACGGGGACTCTCGGCGTCAAGGCCTTGGAAAATGGGGAGGGGGGGAAGCCGCAGAGAGACTTAGGCAGGGTGGCCTCTGTAGCGGCCCATGTTGGGTGCAATGGGGTTACGGGGGAGCCCTTTGCTGGTGCTGCAGCTTTGGAGGCTGTGAGCAAGGTATGATAAGAGGGCAAAGGGTTCGGCTGGCGCTTCCGTTGAGGGCCACGCTGGGAAGGCGAAGAGGAACGAGCCCTTTGCTCGTGGCGTTCGCTCAGAAGGAAGCGTCCAGGGCAAAGGGCTCCGCCGAAGACTCCGGCCATCCACTCCAGAGACAAAGTGGTTATCGAATCCTCCGTAGTGTCTCCGCCCATGTGGAGGCAAGCCAGTTGTGAGAGCCGACTTCGCCGGCTTCTTGCCTCACTTGGAACCCATCCATTTAAAAAAGTAGTTGCCAACCAGCACTGCGGGGCAGCCTTCCCCCCCAACTCAGCTGCTTCCGGCTGCCTTGGACCACAACTCCCATCATCCCAGCCCAACCCATCTGGAGGCTACTGGGTTGGGAGAAGGCTGCCCTAGGCGAAGGATGGAAGTGGTTGAATCTGAAGCTCGCCCCCAGCTTTGGGGTGCAGCATCCGCTGCGAGCTGGTGATTTCTCATGCCAATTTGACTTAAAGAAACAAGGAAGAAGAAAAAGAGAGACAGAGAGATTTGTTTATTTTCATTCTCTACGTTCCCTGAGCCAAAACAGTAGCAGAGGAAATGTGGCCGACAAAACTCCCTGAGATCCTCCGTTGCGTTCCCAAAGGGTGGGAGATGAAAGCATTGCAGGCCATCTAGGGAAGGGGGGCAGGACTCCAGCCAGGGTGCTGTCTGGGGTACTGATGGTCGCTGGACCACCAGTCCCTGCATTCCGCTTCTCAACAGGGCTTCCCTGGAAATCAAATTTCGCCCTTGGACTGCAAAAGGATCAATCCTCCCCCAACGTACGAAAAAAGTGGGGTAGGTTAATGGGCACATCTCTTCCTTCACCACCCTCAAACATGACCAAGTCCATACATTCTGCAAATCATCTGTAAAGAATGCAAGACATTTCTTCTTTTCAGGGCTGGCCCAGGAAGATTTAGCATGGAGCTGGGCAGACGACTGTACCCCCCACTCCTTCTTTCCCCCCAGCTCCCTTCCCCCCTCTCTCACACACACTTTTAGCCTGTTTGAAAACCCCTGTTTTCATCCCCCCCCCCGCCATTATGTTTCTAGTCCTCATGGGCCAGAAAGCCGAGCACGTGTGAGCCATTGGAGACTCGGAATGCGAGCCTGGGCACGGCATTTAGTGACCAGGGCCACACCTCTCCCCACCACGTCTGTGGGTGCTACTGGCCAGTGGGTGGGTGGGGGGCATAATCGCTGCGGGAGCGGATGATGCAGAGAGGCATCGGCCCATGCAGTAGGTCACCGGAAGCACCGCAGGTCCTGTTGGCTATTCGCCAAGCTGGCGGACCCGGAGTTGAGGTGTCCACAGTCTACAGAATCTGGCCGTTCTGTGCCATGCTTTGCCCCAGCTTGACCCCTTCTGTCTTTTTTTTCTGCCCCCCTTGCCTTCACAACTTCCCTTCATCGATCAGCCGGTTCATCCCGTCGCAGATCTTCTTTAAGCGTGGCTGGTAAGGCTCCCCGGGGCTGTAGAGCCGGGCTAGGAGCTCCACGTTAGCAAAGTGGCCGAAGACGTGGCGGATGCGGCCGTGCGACTTGGGCGTCAGGTGTTTCTCGACCAGCTTCAGCAGCAAGTCCCGGCACTCCTGGAGGATCTGGACCAGGACGGCCTTCTCGAAGGTGAAGTCCACCTCATGGAAGCTGATGGCCGTCATGGCGCCTTGGTGGAGCTTGCGCTTGAACTCCTCTGCCAGGCCCAGCTCGGCCTCGCTGAAACGGTTGTTCCGGTAGAGGACGGAGATCTTGACGGCCACCTTGATGAGGTTCTTGATGACCTTCTGCGATTCGGCCCGGTTCTGGGTGAACTCTTTGGAGATCCGGTAGAGCTCGTCCAAGATCTCGCTGCTGGTGTCGTCGATGAACATGTTGGCCATGGATTTGCTGGCCATCCGGCTGAGGATCTTCTTCTCGGCTTGCATGGCCAGGTTACGGGAACTGAATGTCTCCATCTTGGCTGCATGGGGAGGGAAGAAGAGGAAATGCGTTGGTGTATGCCATTTCTCTGGAGGGCAATATTGGCTTTCCTTAACCCATCCCTGCCAGATGGTGTTGGATGGACTCCAACTTCCATTTGCCAGAGCCAGCCCATGGCACCACGTATGAAGCTTGTCTGCATATGCAGACCCTCACACCATTCAAGCAAATCCTCTGGGAGGCTTCCAAATAAAATGTTTTCAGGAGCCATAAAAAAACGAAGACACAAAAACGAGCTAAAAATACAAATACATTATATATATGCATACAAACATGGGTGAGCCAGAAGAGAATTCTCTAGACCTATTCACAAAGGTGCGTTAGGAATCCTCTGCTATTCACTTTCCAGATTTTAAATCCAACATACTGTGTCTTGGATTCCACTGGGAAGACCTCTATGTTTCCTGTGTCTTCAGAACTCTTTGGAACAGTATCCAGGAACTTCAAAAATACCGGGGGCAATTTAACCCCCTGAATTCCTCCTTTTCAGGTGGCACCCCTCTCTCTCTCTCTCTCTCTCTCTCTCTCTCTCTCTCTCTCTCTCTCTCTCTCTCTCTCTCTGTGTGTGTGTGTGTGTGTGTGTGTGTGTGTGGTGAAAAACTATGTTTCGGAAAGGGTGTTTGAAACAGCTATGGAGCGCCAGAGGGTTTAAAAAGGTGTCATAATTGCTGCTCCAGCTAGGGATGTTGAAAAACCCTGCAACGGAATCAAATGGTTCCAGGTTTCAATGAATCTGGCTTGTGATTTTGCAGTGGGCCATTTTTTCCCTAGTCATGCAGGTTCTGTGGATGTGTGAACCATTTTATTTTTTAAAAAAATATTCTTCAATTTTATGCAAATGTAGTTGCAGAAAAAAATGCAAAATTAAAAAAAGCACTGCCTGAAAATGAGCATTTTGGGAGGGGGTTGCGCAATGGAGGGGTGACTTGTATAGTTTTGCAAATGCTAATTTTTACATACGCAAATTTGGAGGAATCCGATGTCGTCAATCAGTGGAGAACAGAATGGAAGCTGCCTGGCAACCCACAAAATGCAGAGAGAATGGATTTTATAAAATCTGTACATCCCTAGGTGCAGCAGTTTGTCTGAATCCTAGAATCCTAGAATAGTAGAGTTGGAAGGGGCCTGTAAGGCCATTGAGTCCAACCCCCTGCTCAATGCAGGAATCCACCTTAAAGCATCCCTGACAGATGGCTGTCCAGCTGCCTCTTGAAGGCTTCTAGTGTGGGAGAGTTTGTTTGTTTTTTTACAATTGGGGTAACGTGTCCCTCTCTTGCTTTAGAGGGAACACGGTGCTCCTATTTCAGATCTGTATTGGGGAGGCACAGCTATTTTCCCAGGTGTTGCTTTCACCTTCCGCACCCCTTCTCCGACTGGGAGCCCTCCGGTTGCTTTGGACTACAACTCCCATCCCCGTGATGACTGGCTAAACTTTAGGCTGACCAGATAAAATCCAGGTCAGGGCTCATATAACTTTAACAGTTGTAGAGAAAAGGGAATTTCAGCCAGTGTCATTTGTATGCAATTAGTTCCTGGTGAAATTCCTTCTTCATCACAACAGTTAAAGTTGCAGGGGCCCTGCCTTCTTTTGTATATGGTCACTCTAGTATAGTGCCTGCACCTTTAACTGTTGTGATGAAGAGGGAATTTCACCAGGAACTAATTGCATACAAATGACACTGGCTGAAATTCCCTTTTCTCTACAACGGTTAAAATTACATGAGCCCTGTCCTCCTTTTCATATGGTCAGCCTAGCTAAATTGTCTGGGGCTGATGGGTGTTGTAGTCCAAAACATCTGAAAGGGGGGCAGGTTTCTGCCCCCTGGATTAAACCCCATCTGGTCGCTCCATCCCTCTTCAATTACAGTCTTTTTTAAAAAAATTAAAAACAGGAAGAAGAAAAAAATGGAATTGGGGGAGGCTATTTGGAAAGGGTTGCGGGGGCGGTCTTGCGCTTGTTGCCCACACTGCTGAACATGGGATCACGGCGTCCCTTGTGTACTGTGACCGCAACATAGCTCTGTCCGGTTCCCCTTTTGCAGCAACTTCCCTCCTGAGCTGCTCTTTTTTTAAAAGAAGAAAGACAAGAAATAGAAAATCTCACAAGAGCCTGTGCGGAACTGTGTGAAGAGCTGCTATTTTCTTTTCTTTTTTAATGAGGCTTCAGATTTTTTTTTTGTAAGTTACGTTTCCTTCCCTCGCGCTCCTCACCCATCAGCCCCACAGATGTGCATTGGGGTTTCCTGTTTTTACCCTTTTGTCGTAATACAACAAACCTGGTTCTTCCTGAAGCAGTTTTCGGAGCTTCAAGGGGATGTATGTGAGGGTGTGTGAGATGCATCGGCCTGACCTTTCACGCGGGACCTCTTTTGTGTCTGGCCCTGATCCGAGTTTAATTTATTTTTTCTTTAAAAAAATGACGAGATAAGATGAACGTGTTCAGCGACACAATCTCCAGTCCCAGGAAATGGCCAAGCCAAGTCATGATTGCTGAAAATGCTAGAGTTGTAAATCCCAGGGGATGTTTTTTGTTGGGTGTGTGTGGCAGCTCAGGTACAAGAGAACCCCCCAATTATTATTATTATTATTATTATTATTATTATTACTACTACTACTACTACTACTCTTACTACTACTACTATTATTTAGATTTATATACCGCCCCATAGCCCCCTGGGTGGTTTACAAAAATCAAAAGACTGAACATTAAAAAGTCAATATACAAAATTTAAAACTGTAAAACATAAAAACAGCTAATACTTAAAACATTATAAACTTTAAGCCTAGCCAAATGTTCAGTTAAAAACCTCAACTTAAGTTGTTAAAATGCCTGGGAGAAAAGAAAAGTTTTGAACTAGTGCCGAAAAGATAACAGTGTTGGTGCCAGGCGGGCCTCATCAGGGAGATCGTTCCATAATTGGGGGGCCACCACAGAGAAGGCCCTCCCCCTTGTTGCTGTCCTCTGAGCTTCCCTCGGAGTAGGCACCTGGAGGAGGACCTTAGGTGTTGAGCGTAGTGTACTGGGAAAATAAATTCTGCCAACTCCGGGCCATCTGACCTTTCCCAGAAGAAAACAGAACCTGTTTGTAATATTCTTTATGGATTCGTCGAATCCTAGCGTCAGAAGACGGGGTTCGTGAGACTATCCAGTTGAGCCCTGTATGCTCAGTGAAGCAAATCTAGAGCCAGAGGTGTGCAAACGAGCAATGTTCGTCCAGATTCTTCGAATATCGGCTTGTGGCTCATCTCTTCTCAATCGGTGCTGACGGTTGCGATGCCTGCTTCTTTTGCACAAACAGGGAGATTGTGCAAAATGAATCGAACGAATCTGAACGTTGGGCAAAAAGATCTCAGCTTCATGCACATCTCCCCATAGGCTAAAATGCAAAATGGCGCACTTTTAAAAGGCTCAAGGGGGCTCTACAGAGTTTTGAATGCAAGTGGATGTTTGAGAATTTGCAAAGACATTCAGAGAACATATTCCCCTGCTTTTTGGGGTTGCGAACAGGGCGGATTCATATATTTTACAAGCAGAAATGAAATTCTCATACAACCCTACCCAGAGCTAGAACTTCCTCAAAAGATGGCCATCCAAACTTCACACGAAGAACTTCAGCGAAGGACCACCCCTCTTGGTAACTGGATGCGTTGTTAAACTCCATCAAGATGTTTCTCCTAAAGTTCAACCAAAATCTACCTTTCCGTAACTTCAGCCCATCAACTCTATTCCTGTGCTCTGAGATAGCAAAGATCATGTATTTGCCATTTTCCAACAGCCCTTCAGGTCTCCATCTTTCCTAAAGTGCAGTCCCAGAACTGGACATGATACCCCAGAGGAGGTACTCCCAAAAGAAAGTGGAAACAATCAGGGCTGTGGGGGGGGGGCAGTGGGGCCAGTTGGCCCAGGGCTCACGATTTTGAGGGGCACTCCGATGAGGAGGTCCCCCCAGCTTACGCTACTGTTACTGTAGCATAAACGGCCCATCAAGAAGCGAGGAGCCCACCTTGCGGAAACAGCGCAGAAGCCGTCCATCGTGAATATCACTGTCAGACTACAAGCTCCAGAGGGCCATATGCTGCATGCGGGGCGGGGATATGTGTGCCTTGAGGTGTTGTAGGTTAAATATGAAGGTGTTATGTAGAACAGACATGTTGGTGGGCACACCCCCTTGGGGCGGCTATGTTGTCCTTTTTTGAAATGGGGGAGCACACACTTCCCATCTGGCCTGGGCATATTACCAGCTCTGCACGGCCCTGGGAACAATTCCTTCCCATGAGCATTCTTCAGCAAAGAGCCATGGATCTGGGCCAGTCTCCATCTCGCCTGCCCCGCTTGGAGGTCTGGTGCGTTTTGCCAGAGAGAGCGGTGACAGAGCTGCGCACCTGTGCTGTTCAAAGTAACACCAGGCACGAGGGGACTGTTTTTCTCTAGCCACACCACAGCGCGCGGCGTTGAGTAAAAAGCAACCGTAGAGTAAAAACTGTTTGCTAGGGTTCCAGGAAGCAGGGAGACCCTGAATAGAATAGAGGGCAGGAAGGAAGGGAAGGGTTGCAACGTTCGGAGGAGAAAGAGAGAACTCCTAAACATGTGCAGAGTGCCTTCCCCCCCCAACTGTCACCACTGTCAGGTTACATCATGCAGCTGCTGAGGGTCACTTTATTCAAACGGCAGCTTCTTGGCCAGGAACGATATGTAAGTCAGATCTCTCTAGCCTGTCGGGCACCCCGGCACACCACGCATGCATCCCAGAACCGTCTGGTGCCTCCTGCACACCACACATGCATCCCAAAATCCTCTGGAATGTTGCAGGGGATTGTGGGTACACTCTTTGGGGATTGTGGGTGCATCTCCTGAATTTGCCAGAATAGTTACTCTTGTCCCACCCTCTACCAAGGCCTGGGATGAAGGGATCCGGTGTTCTGCGCAGAAGGGTGCAGCTGTGGACTGCCTCGTTTGAGAAACTGAGGAAGAAAAATGAACCGGGGGGGGGGCATTTGCTCCTAGATCCAGGTGTTGGTGATAAACAGCGCCACTCCTGCAAAGACATCCGCGTGTGTCACACATCCTGTGCCATTTAACTGTTAATTAGCCAGCTTGCGAGGTGCCGTTTTCGCATCCTTCATGATGGCTTCCCTGCTCGGAGCCTGAGTCCCAGCAAAACAGTAACGAACGCCTGGGCATTACTTGCAGGGAACAGAAGCAATTAAAAGAAGCGCAGCGGCGTGGATGAGTCGAGAAGTCGATTCCCTCGAAGACAGGCCTCCACGGAGACTCATTTCCTCGTCGTTTACCTTTGCCACCTTTCCTGCCCATCCCCTCCAGGGCTGCTCTGCTTTGGCGAATGGCACAACAGGCAGGAATTCAACAGATTTTTAATGTTTATTTTAGGCTGGTGCCCTGTACGTCCATTTCCTCGGTGCTGCATTGTGCGGCAAGAGTAGCGCTATAAAAATGCAAAGCGTGGGTCTGGTGCCGGCTGTAGGCCTTGGCAGGGACTTGGGCATGACACCCCCCAGTGTACCCCCTCCCTTTGTAAGCCCACCAGCTGTGCTTCCTCCTCCTCCTCTTCCTTCTCATGGCTACTACTTGCTTCCTTGCGGGCAGAGAGCCAGGGAGCGAGCAGGCCTGGGCATCGCCGCCTCCTCACCACCTCCGAGGTCTGGGCCAGAGTGAGAGGTTGGTGTACAAGCAGGTGGCAAGGGTGAAGAGGAGGAGGAGAAACTCCAGGGGGTTCTTGTCAGGTGGGCCTTGCTGGGGGTGGCCCTCTGGCATGTGCCTGGCCATGCTCACTGTTGATGTCAGCCTCGTGAGGCTCTCCCTTCTCGGCCGTTTCTCTCTCCCCCACCCCCAACACGCACAGTGATTCGTGGTGTGGAGGCAGGGCGACGGGACAGCATGAGCATGGCTGGTGTGCTGCCGTTGCATGCTTCCGGTGTGGCAGGCGGCTAAGGGGAAACTCACCAGAGCTTTTGCAATCACGCGAGCGGTGTGGAGAAAAGACAGCATGGGCAAGGCAAAGGGAGAATTCGGGGCTCACCGAATGAATCTTCGGGAGAGGGGCAAGACAGGCTCAGTGGGCTTAAGGAACCTCCAGTCAAAAGATTGTGCAAATCCACAGAAGAGCATTAGATTTATCTCCAGCCATCAGGCAGGAGTAGAGCCTCCACCTTTAGGGACTGTCCACCTTTTCATACCAGACATACTGGGGACAAATGAAGGCGAGCCATCATCTATTGCACTCTGCTTGTGACCTCCCTTGGGAGGCATCTGGCTGTCCACCCTTGGAAACAGAATACTGGGCCATGATGGGCAGCTGGTCTGCTCTAGCAAGGAAGTCCTGATATGGTTGTTACGAGGCATCCTGACACTGGAGGCTGTGGGCCTCTCCCTTTGCCACAGACTTCAGAAACACGAAAAGATCACTGGCCCCTCATCCGTGTGACTTCTTTGTGCACTTGGATTTTCAGACCTTAAGGTCTAGCGCCTTGCTGTTCCGTTTTGGCAAAGAAAGCCCAGCATGGAACCCTGCAACTGTTTTCTTTGCTTGCATTGTGTCACAGCTGAAATGCCTACAACCCTGGCTGGGTGTTTCCTCTAGTAAATATTTTCTTTTCTACCTTATGCCCACGCCTCATCCTTTCTTAAAACATCTGGACAACACCTAGAATTCCTTTTCCTAGCAGACACGCCACGTTCCCAGCAGCACTTGGGTTCGACAAACAGGCTTTAATCTGGCTAAAACCACCCATTCCTTTGCGCCCAGTCTAAAAACCTTTGAGGGAGATGCACTTTGCATATGCCCCAAGGTGGCATCGTTCTCTGTTAAGACGGTGTGCGTTGAGGTAAGCCCTTGGAGTGAAAAGGACAGCTTCTGGGGATAAAGACTCAGCCCTGCTTTCCACGGTCCTTCCCCCGCAGACGGCACTTCCCCAGTGACTCAACCCTGTCCACTTGTCGCAACGTGTTCGGGGAGGACATAAATTCGGAGCTGTTGGCTTTTTTGTTTTAAAAAGGAAAACAGTTCAAGGGAGCTCCCTTCCCAAAAAGCCGCGTCTCTTTCCTGATCCCCGGCATGCCTCGATCCGTAGCTCGCCCCCAAAGCGCAGATCACTCACCGTAGGCGACTCGTGGCACGTACGAACCGGCCCTGTGAACGTCTCGGCACCGAGGAGTGAAGGAAAGAAGAAACTGCTCGGAGGTGAACGCTGTCCGATGGCCTCACCAAGACTTCCTTGAGCGGGAGGCCCGCCCCATCAGCTGATGAAGTCTCGGCTCATTCTTCGCAAACAAGAAGGAACAGCTGGTAGCCAGAGATGCTCAGGAAAGGGAACGGACGGAGACCCACCTGGCCAGCCTGCAGATTTCACCTGGGGCCGGAAGTGCTCTGTTCACGTCCATGCCCCACGGGGTGCCCTCCCTCCCTCCCCAAGGTGGAAGGCTTCATTTTAGACTTAACCAGACAAGATCCAACCAAAGAGTCTTTGATCCTATCTACACAAGAAGGATATAACACTTTGAAAACATTTTAAAAACTGTATATGGAGAGCCTATTTACACTACTGCTTTAAAATGGTTATAACAGTTTTAAAGCAGTAGTGTAGATAGGCTCGGAGTGTGTCCTGGGCCCCAACAGTTGTCACTACTGTTATAAACCATTTAAAACCATTTTAAACCAGTAGTGTAGATAGGCTCTCAATTGTCATTTTTATTTTTAGCTTTATTTATTTGATTTTTTGCATCATGGATGCCCCCCCCCCCCCCCCCCCGGGGCAGGAGATGAAGCTAGCGCTGCCGTGACACATCTGCCATCCTGGTGTATTGTGATGTCAATGCGAAGAAGCCGGATGCTAACGGGGGGAGGGAGGACAGGAGGACGTCCCCCTTCTCAACGTTCCTCGAAGCGTCTGAATGTCGCAACGAGCCGGCAGTGGGTCTTGGATCTGTTCTAGGGGATTTGGTTGCTTGCTCCCCTTGCAAACCGAAAAAGCAGAGGATGAATTTTTTAAAAACTCAAGCCAGTCCTCCTGCAGGAATTCCCTCCCCTTATCTGGATTGACATGATGGTTGATATGTATTTTAATTCAATTTAATTTACGGATGGTGTGTTTTACCCCGCTCTTCAGCTCACCAGCTCCTGCAATTGCTCGTGAAGATTCATAATGAGGCAGCCTCCTGCCTTAAAGCTTGCAGTCTAAAGGACACAACACAAGAGGGAAAAAGTATCAGGAGGGAGGAGGAAACAAGAGCGAGTGAGCAGAACCCAGGTTCTGTTTCTTTGTTTCAGAGTTCGTATAGGTGTCTTTTTGGCAGGGAAGGGTGAAATAAGCTCCCTGCAGTCCCTGTATGGGGCCAGTTGGTCTATTCCTGGCCACGAGTCAGTGGGGCATGCCCTTCTTAGTGGCTCTCAGTTCTCTGGCTGGTGGATGAAGCCAGCACCTGCAGGCCCAATGGATGGACAGCTGGACCTCGGCGTTCTTATTTGGCCTTATGTACTTCTCCCAACCCAGTGCCCTCCAGAGGTTTTGGACTCCAACTCACAGCATTCCAGACTATTGGCTATGCTGTCTGGAGCTGATGGAAGTTGGAGTCCAAAATTTCAAGAAAGCTCCAGGTTGGAGGAGGCTGCATTGCTGAGGTTCAGAAGAAACCTCCCTCCCCAGGTCTCTGCCTACAAGGTGCTTACAGTACAAATTAGGTTGTGGAATAATAATATTTATTTATTTATTTATTACCCACCTCTCCCTCTGGCGGAGAACAATATCAAATATAAAATACATAAAACTGATTAAAAGCACATAAAACTAATACATTATTAATGTATTAGTTTTATTGGTATTTATTAAAATACCAATAAAACTCTTAAAATTTGAATGGGTAGGCCTGCAGGAAGAGATCAGTCTTCATCGCTTTCTCAAAGTCAGGGAGATTGTTAAGTTGATGAATCTCCTCCGGCAGACCATCCACAGTCTGGGAGTGGCAGAAGAGAAGGTCCTCTGGGTAACGGTTGTCAGCCTAGTTTTGGCTGACTGAAGTAAATTCTTCCTAGAGGACCTGAGCGTGCAGGGCGGATAGTATGGGAGAAGGCGATCTCGCAGGTAACCTGGACCTAAACCATGTAGGGCTTTAAAAGTAATAACCAACATTTTGTACTTTGCCCGGAAACTAATTGGCAGCCAGTGGAGAGATTTTAAAGCTGATGTAATATGGTCACCCCTAGGTGTACCGGTGACCACCCAGGCTGCCATATTTTGAACTAGTTGAAGTTTCTGGACTAGGCACAGAGGTAGCCCTATGTACAGCGCATTGCAGAAGTTTAGCCTCAAAGTTACCAGCGCGTGCACTACCATTTTTAGGTCTTCCAACTCTAGGAAGGGGCACAGCTGGCATTATCAGCCGGAGCTGGTAGTAGGCACTCCTGGCCGTCACATCTATCTGGGCTGTCATTTGGAGCGACGGATCCAGGAGCACCCCCAAGCTGCGAACACAGTCATTCAGGGGGAGTGTAACCCCATCCAGAACTGGTTGATGCACCTCCAAACCCAGGTCAGAGCCCTTGACAGGAAGCACCTCCGTCTTGTCTGGATTCAGCTTCAGTTTGTTTTTCCTCATCCAGCCCATTACCACCTCCAAGCAGTCATGGAGCATTCATGGAAAGCAACATGGTGGGGTTACAGAAAGAGGCTGAGGTAGTCAGGGCACGGAGCTTGCAATCTAAATTTGAGAGTGAGAGAAGAGGGTTTCAAGGTGTGAGTGTTGTATATATATACAATCAGAAAAGATTGACTTTTTTTTTTACCAAATTCATTTATGCACTCCCTCTATTTACTTATTTACTTGCAGGATTTAACTACCACTCTATATCTAACAGACTCCCAAGCAGTGACCAGTAAAAAATAAATACAAAATTAAAATATTTTAAAACAAATCATCATACCAATCAAACCATGGCTGGCCAGCCGTGGATGGCTTATTTAAAGAAAAATGTCTTCTGCAGGCACTGAAAATAAAAGCCATGTCAGAACTCTGTAGGGTCACCAAATCAGAAAGATACTCAAGCTTAGATTTTGGCTATCCTCCAGTAAGATGGAGGCATGCCCTTGATCTCTGAATCTGATACACGCATGGCATTGTTTAGAGGGCAACCTCAGCAGAGATCGTAAAAGGGCGCGTGGTTTGAGGCCTTGTCTGGGTGGTGCAATATAATGTTTTGACTTGGTAGCTGTTTCAGCCATCCTGGAGGCAATGTGATGTTTGGGGGGAAAAAACACCAATGTGATGATTCTCTTCATCCCCTTCTTTCTTTTTCCGTTGGAAAGTGAAACTTCTCATAAAAGGGCTGTGGGGGAAGGGATACAAAACCCAGTGAAAACTGGGACGGAAACACGCTTTCCCACGCTGAGTTCAGGTGGGCGCGACGTCGGGTTTTCACCCCGAATCACAGAGTTTTTCAAACTGCCGTTTAGCAACTATTCCTCGGCTTTGCTGATTTCGCTGTTGCAGGTGGTTTCTTTAGAAACCAGGCCTGAAACTTGAGGGGGGGAACTGAGCAGAGGAAGAGCTGAGCAAAACCGCAGCAGGCAGGCGGAAAGGAAGCTGCGAGGATGGGGTGAGGGGCAGATGTGGGCAAGGTTTTGCTATGGGGAGCTGCCGTAAAGCAGTTGTTTGTGGGTGCGGAGACCCTCTGTCCTCTTCTCTTGACTCGCTCTTTCATATCCATCCACCTGGAGCAGGAGGAAAGAACAAAGCGGCCTCGGGTTTAGCATCAGAGATCCAAAACGTTGCTTGGTGAGATCTCTGATCCTCAGCCATTTTGCAAAAGGACTCCCGGGACGTTGGAGCAGTATCCTCCAGACCCGGGTGTTATGGAAGGCTCCGTAATGCGCTGCGAGAGCTATTTTGGGCTGCAGAGCTTCCAAATTGTGCGAGGTACTGGTTCCCCTCTGTTCGGCACTGGTCAGGCCCCATCTTGAGTATTGCGTCCAGTTCTGGGCACCACATTTCAAGAAGGATGCAGAGAAGCTGGAGTGTGTTCAGAGGAGGGCAACCAGGATGATCAGGGGTCTGGAAACAAAGCCCTATGAGGAGAGACTGAAAGAACTGGGCATGTTTAGCCTGGAGAAGAGAAGACAGAGGGGAGACATGATAGCACTCTTCATGTTCTTGAAAGGTTGCCACACTGAGGAGGGTCAGGATCTCTTCTCGATCATCCCAGAGTGCAGGAGGTGGAATAATGGGTACAAGTTACAGGAAGCCAGATTCTGGCTGGACATCAGGAAAAACGTCCTGACTGTTACAGCAGTATGACAATGGAACCAATGACCTAGGGAGGTCGCGGGCTCTCCCATATTAGAGGCATTCAAGCTGCAGCTGAACAGCTGCCTGTCAGGGATGCTTTTAAGGTGGATTCCTGCATTGAGCCGTGGGTTGGACTCTATGGCCTTAGAGGCCCCTTCCAACTCTATGATTCTATGATTCCCCCATTCAAAAAGGTTCAAATGCCTCTCTTAAGGCTTACAGGCAGAAAGAGCTTTAAGCTAAAAGAGGCTGGTGTTGGGGGCAAGTTGGCTCCACCCCATTTGCCCCACCCACCTCTGGAAAGCCCCCCTCCCCCGAGAGCTTCTCTGAAATAGAATCCGGCTCTCGGGCTGAGAGAGGCTCAGCAGCCCTGCATTAGCGGCTCCATTGACCCATAGGGCCCATCTGCAAACGAGGTTCCACGCTGCACCCCTGCAAGAGTCTGCTCTCTTTGTCCCTTTTCTGTTCAGCTTCTCATGCAGCATCTATCCACAATGTGTGATGACTCCTATTGCAAAACTGCATGCCTCTGGGGAAGCTTTCCCTTGTGGCCTTACTGCATTGTCATTTTCTTATGGTCTTCCAATGGCAAGCTAATAATAATAATAATAATAATAATAATAATAATAATAATAATAATTTCTATCCTGTCTTTCTATTAGGGGTGTGCATGGACCCCCCGGATCGGATCGGGACCCGGATCGGGACCTCCAATTTTGTCCCGGACCGGTTCGGACAAAATCGGAGGCCCCCCGGACCGGATCGAGTCCGATCCCGACCCAAAAATCGTACATTTTTGGATCGGCCGCCATTTTTTTCCCCATAGACTTGCATTGCAATGCAAGTCTATGAGGAAAAAATGGCGGCGGGTGGGTAAGGGGGGGCCTAACTCCCTCCCCCCCCCCGGGGCCGTCCGCTGTGGACGGCCCCGGCAGGTAAACCCCCTCCCCCGCGCTCCCTACCCCCCCTGGGGCCGCCCGCTTCCATCCGCTGGCGCCCGCGGGCGCCAGCGGATAGAAGCGGACGGCTCCGGGGGGGGGTAAGCCCCCTTCCCCGCCACTGCTTACCTTCTCGGCCCGTCCGGCGCCGGCGGCTACTACCAGCGGGCTCCGCGGCCTACTCTCGAGTAGCGCGCCGGGTGATGACATCACCCGGCGCGCCACCCTGGAGCAGGCCGCGGAGCCTGCTGGGAGTAGTAGGCGCCGGCGCCGGACGGGAGCCGCCGGGCCGGGCAGGTAAGGGCCCCCCTCCCCCCTCCCCCCTCCGCACGCCCCCTCCTCCCCTCCACGCACCCCCTCCTTACCTTCCCGGCCCGGCGGCTCCCGTCCGGCGCCGGCGCCTACTACTTCCAGCAGGCTCCGCGGCCTGCTCTAGAGTGGCGCGCCGGGTGATGACATCACCCGGCGCGCCACCCTACAGCAGGCCGCGGAGCCTGCTGGGAGTAGTAGGCGCCGGCGCCGGACGGGAGCCGCCGGGCAGGTAAGGGCCCCCCTCCCCCCTCCCCCCTCCGCGCGCCCCCTCCTCCCCTCCACGCACCCCCTCCTTACCTTCCCGGCCCGGCGGTTCCCGTCCGGCGCCGGCGCCTACTACTTCCAGCAGGCTCCGCGGCCTGCTCTAGAGTAGCGCGCTGGGTGATGACATCACCCGGCGCGCCACCCTAGAGCAGGCCGCGGAGCCTGCTGGGAGTAGTAGGCGCCGGCGCCGGACGGGAGCCGCCGGGCCGGGCAGGTAAGGGCCCCCCTCCCCTCTCCCCCCTCCGCGCGCCCCCTCCTCCCCTCCACGCACCCCCTCCTTACCTTCCCGGCCCGGCGGCTCCCGTCCGGCGCCGGCGCCTACTACTTCCAGCAGGCTCCGCGGCCTGCTCTAGAGTAGCGCGCCGGGTGATGACATCACCCGGCGCGCCACCCTAGAGCAGGCCGCGGAGCCTGCTGGGAGTAGTAGGCGCCAGCGCCGGACGGGAGCCGCCGGGCCGGGCAGGTAAGGGCCCCCCTCCCCCCTCCCCCCTCCGCGCGCCCCCTCCTCCCCTCCACGCACCCCCTCCTTACCTTCCCGGCCCGGCGGCTCCCGTCCGGCGCCGGCGCCTACTACTTCCAGCAGGCTCCGCGGCCTGCTCTAGAGTAGCGCGCCGGGTGATGACATCACCCGGCGTGCCACCCTAGAGCAGGCCGCGGAGCCTGCTGGGAGTAGTAGGCGCCGGCGCCGGACGGGAGCCGCCGGGCCGGGCAGGTAAGGGCCCCCCTCCCCCCTCCCCCCTCCGCGCGCCCCCTCCTCCCCTCCACGCACCTCCTCCTTACCTTCCCGGCCCGGCGGCTCCCGTCCGGCGCCGGCGCCTACTACTTCCAGCAGGCTCCGCGGCCTGCTCTAGAGTAGCGCGCCGGGTGATGACATCACCCGGCGCGCCACCCTAGAGCAGGCCGCGGAGCCTGCTGGGAGTAGTAGGCGCCGGCGCCGGACGGGAGCCGCCGGGCCGGGCAGGTAAGGGCCCCCCTCCCCCCTCCCCCCTCCGCGCGCCCCCTCCTCCCCTCCACGCACCCCCTCCTTACCTTCCCGGCCCGGCGGCTCCCGTCCGGCGCCGGCGCCTACTACTTCCAGCAGGCTCCGCGGCCTGCTCTAGAGTAGCGCGCCGGGTGATGACATCACCCGGCGCGCCACCCTAGAGCAGGCCGCGGAGCCTGCTGGGAGTAGTAGGCGCCGGCGCCGGACGGGAGCCACCGGGCCGAGAAGGTAAGTGCCCCCCTCCTCCCCCCCCCGCTGTCCACTTTCATCGGCGGGCGCCCGCTGGCGCCCGCCAATGGAAGCGGCGGTGGGCGCTAGTGGGCGCCCGCCGATCCGCCGATCCGCCGAACCGGTTCGGAGCTTTTTCGGACCGGTTCGGATTGGATCGGCCGATCCAGCTGCGGGATCGGAAATCGGATAATTTATCCGATTTCCCACTCGACCGGACTCGGATCGTGGATCGGGTCCGATCCAGTGCACATCCCTACTTTCTATGACAGCTTTTCCCAGCCTGGCATCCTCTAGATGTTTTGGATGACAAGTCCCAGCTTTCCTGACCTTTGGCCAGGTTGCTGGGGTTGATGGGAGTTGAAGTCCAAAGCATCTGAAGGACACCATGGTTTGGACTTCGACTCCCGGCAGCTCCAGCCAGCCTGGCCAACCTTGCCTGCAAGTTACTGGAAGCGAATGTCGTGTTTCCAAGCCCACCTGCTGCAGTGCGAGACAATAACGTAGTCTACCAAGTATTCCACAAAGCTTTATTCAGCGAATAAACATCACTACTTCCCTTTAGGGAAAAACCATGCTAACTAAGCAAGACAATTGTTCTTTCAACAAAAAAAGGAAAGGTCTTTACCCCAAGTTCTATAACGTCAGTGAGGGTCCCTCTGAAGAAGCCTTTGGTGAGAAGCTAGATGAAATGATTACCTCTCGCCTTCTTCTGGTCCACCCGTATAACTGTGCAGTGGACTGCGGACTTGGTCAGGCCTGAAGTGCCCTCCCCCTCTAAGGATTGCTGAGATCTCTCAGCCTCTGTGTTGTTAGTATTTCCACTGGCAAGGTCCAGTGAAGATTCATCCCCAGCTGGTGACGAGTCTGGGAAAATCTCCTCTCCCACTTCCTGTGTAGCGTGGAACTCGTCTAGTTCAGTTGCAGAATTTGATCCCAATTAATAGCCTGAAACACCTTCCCCCACACTAAGGGGAATGGGTCTGTTCAAAACACAGAGTAGTGTTGCATTTAGTTAGTTCATGAGAATTTTGTCCACAGCTAGCTTGGGGATCTCTATAGCCTACAGTGTGGTTTCTTGTGATTTCTCGGTTTTGTTCTTCCTCTTCCTCCCCCCTCTCCGTCTTGCTCTGACCTCCACTATTGCTGGGACCATGTATGATTGCTCTCTCGCTCCTGCCTGTGCAGTGGAACACAAAACAGACTGAACAAACTCCTTTTGAAACTCTACACTGTACCTGCATTTTTTTGTGCAAGAATATCTGTGAGTAAATATGTTTTCTTTCTTTCACTGAAGAAGGGCATGGCCTCTCCTTTATTGTGCTAGCCTGTGTGCATGTGGGACTGGTCAGCGCTCATTCTATTTTACCTTTTGTTTTGCTCTGTGAACTGCCTTTCTAACAGGTGGCATCAATACTAAATATTTCCCATTATGGCTCATGGTCATAGAAGCCATCAAATCTCAGGATTATATAAATATATTATATATACTGCCTGTGTCAAATCAAGCTGTGATGGGGCCCAAGTGTATCTCTTGGAAGGTTGTTCAAGATCTTGGGTGCCACCGCAGGGAAGACCCTCTCCCAGGCATCCTCCTAGAAAAATCTGGCAGGGGAACCCGAATCCTACGACAGGGGAACCCGAAGGAGGGCTTCAGAACTTGAACATAGTTGTTGGACATATATCCATGGGGGCTGAGGAGGTGAGACTGGTAGTTCTTCAGATATTCTGCTCCCAGGCCATTTAGGAATTTAAAGGTCAACAGCCTTACCAGTGCATCTGGTAGATAATGATAATAATCCAGATGGGAAATGAGGTGAATAGGACTGTGAGGTCAAGAGGCTTTGCCAAATTGCAAGAGCAGCAACGGAACGGAGCAATAAAGGCGTGTTATCAAGAAGAGTTCTCATGCGCACTAGAAACCTGCCCAGGTGCAATCAGCATGCACCCAAGTCTGATTTTCATGGCGGTGAGAAGGAGAGGAATGGGTTCTAGCACGGAGGCAGTCCAAGGAGAAAGCAGCTGAGGGCCTGCCTAGGTGCAGAATTCTTGCCAGGTGCTCTTTCCTGATGGAGTTCCCTTCCATTGTTCTCTTCCCATTGTTATGCTTAAGACTGTAAGCTGTTTGAGGGCAGAGACCTGTGCCTCTCTCTCTCCTTCCTCATCCATCATCCTTTCTTTCTTTCTTTCTTTCTTTCTTTCCTTCCTTCCTTCCTTCCTTCCTTCCTTCCTTCCTTCCTCAGTCACCCATCATCTTATCTATCTATCTGTCTATCTATCTATCCATCCATCCTATCATCCTTCCTTCCTTCCTTCCTTCCTTCATCATCATCCATCCATCCATCCATCATCTTAGAATCATAGACAGAATCATAGAATAGTTGACCTGGAAGGGGCCTAGAAGGCCATCAAGTCCAACCCTCTGCTTAATGCAGGAATCCCCTTTAAAGCATCTCTGATAGATGGCTGTACAGATGCCTCTTGAAGGCCTCCAGTGTGGAAGAGCCCACAACCTCCCTAGGTCACGGGTTCCATTGTTGTACTGCTCTAACAGTCAGTCAGTCCTCCTTCCTTCCTTCCTTCCTTCCTTCCTTCCTTCCTTCATCATCTTGGCACTCCAGGCAAATAACAACAATTTCCCAAAATACTGATTGAAAGAGAATCTTGGTTTAAAACATAATGGGAAATTGCACTAATTAAAAATGCAGCAAATATAAAGAAATAAAAAGCCGCCATGGAAAGAACGTGCCGGCCGCTTTCTGAACTTGAGAGCGACCTCGGAGAGGTCTGAAAAGGGGCATGCTGGTGGGTGGGGAGGTGTGGGAAGAGAAGGGGAATGGAGAGGGGGCCACCCTAGTCTCTCCCTCCGAACGTGCCTCCAGAGAGGATGGGATTGAGACAAGGCCGAGTGAAGACTCTCTTATTTCAACAGACATCCAAAGGTGGTTTCACTGAATGCTGAAAAACCTCCATGCCTCTTTGGATTAGATGTTTCTTGAGTTGTGTGCATCTCCCCCTTGTGGTGAATCACTGAACTGCAGGTGGCACATTCTCCATGAAGGACCTTCCGCCCGACAGACTCTGCCCACCCAGCATGGTTATTGGGTCCTACTGGACAGGAAGTAGTCTAGAGGACTTCCTGTTCCACTTGAATCTTGCTCAAGTAGCAAAAACCTATTGAGCTCTCTTCCATTTCTCTGTCTCGGTTAGTCTTTAAACCTTAAGATTAAGAACCTACAAAGAATCCTGCTGGATCAAACCAAGGGCCCATCTAGTCCAGCATTCATTCCACACAGTGGCCAACCAGCTGCCCACCATGGCAAACTCAAAAACAGGACATGAGAGCAATAGGATCCTCCCGCCCATGTTCCCCAAGCATATTCATTCCCACAATATGTGGTGTTTTGTATATACTTGCAAGCAAGTTTCCCCTCTATGTCCCCTTTTTGAATGCATTTTGCCACAAGGTATGCATTTTTTTGACTGGAGAATTGGAGTGGAGATTTGAACCCGGTTCTCTCTGGGCCAAGTAGTCCTACACTCTAGTCACTGCACTACCCTGGATTACCATGCCCTGGACCTGCTCAAGTGCCATTGCTAGACTGCTTTGTCCATCACTCCCCCACTCACAAGCCAATTCTGAATGACAGCCTGGAATGAGAAAGAATGGTCCAAAAGGGCTAATATATAGACTAGACCTGAATGCGTGAAAGCTGCCACACCCTTATATTATATCCCTCCTACTCAGACCTGCCCAAATGACATTGCTGGACTGCTTTGTTCATTACCTCCCCCACTTCCGCAAGCCAATTCCGAATGACAGCCCAGAGCATGAAACAGAGAGATAGAAAGAATAGTTTGAATGGGCTAATATATAAACTAGGTTTGAACTTGTGTAAGCTGTCATGGCCTTATACTGCACTCCTTCTGGTCAAGTGACATTGCTGTCCTTCACCTCCCTCGCCACAAGCCAATTTCGAGTGACAGCCCAGAGACAGAAAGGATAGTTTGAATGGCTAATATATAAGCTAGATTTGAATTAGTGTCAGCTGTTGCAGCAATCTTGCTTACTCAGCTCGTGTCACTGTGTGCCGTGAAGTCCCAGACCTTCGACTCTGCAACCATTCAGTGAGCTCTTTCTGATCTAGTCAAATGTATAAATACAGTAAGAGATTCTATTAACGGCTTGTTCTTTGAGTTAGCAGAGCAAACATTTTAAACTGATCACATTCACACGTCAACAAACCTGGTATGGTTAAATGTATCAATTTCAAGTTAACTGAGTTTCTCAGTTTCCCAAACTGACATCCTGTTCATTCTGTTTCCACATCAGTTTGTGGGTTTTCTTTTAAAAGTCTGCAGGTAAATTTGGCTGCATTTTCCCTGCACCTTTCTCTTCATCTACGTATTCTGGTAGACCCTCTTCCTTATGCATATTTTTTTCTGCAAGCAAACTGCCCTAATTAAGGGATTGGCAATTTGTGTCTCCCCTGATGGACTTCAACTCCCATCATAGCTCTCTCCATTGGCTATGCTGCCAGATGGGAGTTGTAGGCCTACAACGGTGGAGTGCCAGAAAACTAATTCCCATAACAGGAGCATTTTAGTGTCCCCTAAGACATGCCTATTTTGGTGTGGTGAATGGTGTTACAGCCGTCAAGAAACTGTAAATATCAGTGCAGAATGATGTTGTGTCTCATGTGTTGAAACTTTCACATTAAAATGCAAACCAAATTTGATTTCTTCTCCATCTCTCATAACTGAGTTACCCTGCTAAGAGCTACATTTATTTTATTTATTTATTTATTACAACATTTGTATCCTGCCCTTTATCACTGGCATCCCTGGGCATCATACAGATAAAATCAGGACAATGTAAACATACATTTTTGTTCCATGGTCCCACTGATTCCTTGACTTTTGATCCATAGATTTATTGTTTCTGCCCCCGTACCACAATGTCCTACCTGGGGGATGGTTTCAAGTAGTCTGTGCTGAAAATTTCAATGATTCAATTTTCGGCATTTCATGGGGGGTGGGGGGAAGTGAAAACTCTGGCAAAAGAGGCTGGGAGAGGTGAGAATTTAGGGGAATGTTCTCCTTGGGGATGGGGACAGGGTTTCCATATACCTTTTTAAGTATAGGCAGTTTTAGAGGAATCTTCTTTCTATTTTTTAAATTTAAATTAAAAACACCCCTGGCATTTGCAGGAGCCCCGGAGTTCTTCCTAAATGCCTATTGGAGAAAGTGAGGTCACTTGGTCTCCGATAGGCATTCCCTAAGAACTCCCAGGCTCCTCCAAGTGCTGGGGGTGTTTTTCTTTAAAAAATAATGAAAAATAGATAGAAGGCCCCTCAGCAAGTGGCTACACTTTAAAAAGTTATGTGGAAATGCTGTCCCCCTCCCCAAGGAGAAAATTCTCTGAAATTCTCCCCTCCCTGCAAAAGAGGCAGAATAAGCAATGCCCCTTTCCCAGGGAGAGAAAAAGTTCCCAAAAATAGGAGGCAGAATTCGTCTCTAATCATCCAATGGTCTCCTAGGAGATGGTTCACCCATCCCGGGTCCTAGGCTTTGATGCTCTCTGGGAGCTCTCCATGGTGCTGCAGCTACCAACTGGCCGGCTGCCATTTCCCATCAGGTCTCTTGTCAATCTCAGGACCAGATTGCAAGGGGAGATAGAAACACGGGGGGTCAAAGTTGCAATGTCACAGTGAAGCTTTAACGGAATAACAGGAAAATCCATCCTCCGCCCACTAGTTAGGGAGAGGATGGCATCTCAGTGCAAGGGAACAGGGAATTCTGGAGCAAACGGTAGCTGATATCAATGTCCGTTTGAATCAAAAACTGCTGGCACTGCTTTTGTGCAAGATCAGACTCCACAATGCCCCTGCAAACGAGGAAGGAAGGCGAAGGCCGGATTGCCCCTTGCTTTGTTTGAGCTAATTGAATAATAATAATAATAATAATAATAATAATTATTATTATTAATCTTTTTCTTGCTCGTGGTGTTTTTTTCTGGACAGACATGATGGGTTTTGCCAAGTCATGCTGCCTTTTACTGATTCAGGAATTTTCTGACACTTGAGCATGTTTGAAGTATGACCGCTTTCTGGATGTTGCCGTGGATGTATTTTGGTAGGCTCAGTTTCTGGAAGTTTTCTGTATAGTTTTTTGATGTGATGCCAAAGACTGATGTGACTTAATGGAATAATTGTGACCTTTTCCTGTTGCCATAGTTCTTTGACTTCCATGGCCAGTGGTGTATATTATTATTATTATTATTATTATTATTATTATTATTATTATTATATCATGCCCTTTCCCCAATACTGGGACTCAAGGCAGATTTACATATTTAAAACACATACAATTAAAACATATAAATAGAAATATACAAAAGTTAAAAATATAATTAAACCCACTGTAATCTTAAAACATTTCTAATCCATAAACAGAGGTCCAGACTATTCCCCAAAGGCCTGCCAGAATAAAACAGTTTTTGCCTGATCATCAGCTTTGCCCTCCTCTGAACCCCCTCCAGCTTGTCTGCATCCTTCTTGAAGTGTGGTGCCCAGAACTGCACACAATACTCAAGATGGGGCCTAACCAGTGCCAAATAGAGGGGAACCAGTACCTTGCACGATTTGGAAGCTATACTTCTATGAATGCAGCCAAAAATAGCACTTGCTTTTTTTGCAGCCACATCACATTGTTGGCTCATATTCGGCTTGTGATCTACAACAATTCCAAGATCCTTCTCGCTGGTAGTATTGCTGAGCCAAGTATCCTTAGGATGAAACCTGACTAAAAGTCTCTGTATTGCTGATGTTCAAATCCTGTAACCCCAGTTTTGTTGTCCTCTGCAGTCAGGAGTGGTGCAGGTGAAGCCGGAGGACCATGCGGTTGGGTTGATGGAATATGAAAAGAGCAACAATATCCCAAATTAATTAGCAGAAAGAAGGAGGATTTTCTTTAATAACCTCAAAGGAATAGGTGACACTTGGAATATAGTCCATGGAGATTTCACAGTGCTTATTATTATAATTATTTTTAAAAACCCAGATCATGGACATGTAGCAGTTCCAGCCTCTATTCACCTAATTTATTTAAGTCTTCAGGGCTCCTGACTCAAGAGTGTGATGCTCCAAAGGAGATGGATCAAAAGCTGTGAGTGCTGGCATCTTTGCAAGCATCAGTGACAAAGTGTCAAGACACACGCGATTTAAGCAACTGGGCGAGGAAAGGTAAGTGAAATTGCTGAATTACCCAACTATTTAGTTACCTGAGGTAATCGCTTATGATTTAAAAGTCATAAACAGCTGCTGAAGCCAAAACAAGGACACAGCAAAGGGGGCTAAATCCCAGAAGAGGGACCACTGACAAACTTACAGTAGAAAGGGAGGAATCCAGCAAGAATTTACAGCTCTTGCTGAAAGATTACGGAGTAGTTGAAAAGCATCCCAGTTACATATTTTAACTAATCCCAAGCTATGAAGGTGAAGCTATTCATAGCCTTATATTGATAGGAGCCACTGTACGGGACTAAATATTGGAGGTGTCTGCTTAGAAACAGAAACTCTCATGTTTACAAAATATATATGTTTTGCAGCAAATGGCCAGTAAGCGTGTTTAAACCATGGTGATCTAGACACCAATGTTAAGAATGGTTCACAAGACACTCTAAGTCATGGTTCACATGACACACTAAGCCATAGTGTTTAGGGTGACCAGATAAAATCCTGGTCAGGGCTCATATAACTTTAACAGTTGTAGAGAAAAGGGAATTTCAGCCAGAGTCATTTGTATGCAATTAGTTCCTGGTGAAATTCCCTCTTCATCACAACAGTTAAAGTTGCAGGGGCCCTGCCTTCTTTTGTATATGGTCACTCTAGTATAGTGCCTGCACCTTTAACTGTTGTGATGAAGAGGGAATATCACCAGGAACTAATTGCATACAAATGACACTGGCTGAAATTCCCTTTGCTCTACAACTGTTAAAGTTACATGAGCCCTGACCTGGATTTTATCTGTTCAGCCTAATAGTGTTTAGCTCTAAATGCTTAACCACTGTGGCTTAGCGTGTCATCTGAACATGGTCAGTATTAGGGTGACCAGATGTCCTCTTTCCTCTGGACAAGTCCGGAAACGGGGTGCCAAAATGGCATCCGGGGGGAAATCAGCTGATTTCCTGGAAAGTCCGGGAATTAGACAGATCCCTGCGCCATCCGGGGCCTGTTCTTTGATAGTGTAGGCCAAGAACAGCCCCTGATTGGCGCTGGGAAGTTGCTAGAACGACGCGTGCCGTACTTCTGGGTATGCGTTATACAGCTCCTCCCATCATCCGGGGCTTGTTCTTGGCCAGCGTGATCACGCAGGCCAAAGAAAGCACCGGTGCAGGAAAAAGGCTGGATGACACGTACCTGGAAGTGCAGGCACACGTTGTTCTAAAGGGCGGTATTGTGGAGAGGGAGGGTGGGGGGGGGCGAAAGAGCTCTCTTTCTCCCCCCCCACCTTCCCTCTCAGCGATCCAGCCCTTTATTTTGCTAAAGGTCTGGATCATGGAGAAGGAGGACTGGGGGGGGTGAAAGAGCTCTCTTTCCCCCCCCCACCTTCCCTCTCTGCGATCCAGCCCTTTATTTTGCTAAAGGTCTGGATCATGGAGAAGGAGGGCTGGGGGGGGGCGAAAGAGTTCTCTTTCTCCCCCCCCTCTCCGCGATCCAGCCCTTTATTTTGCTAAAGGTCTGGATCATGGAGAAGGAGGGCTGGGGGGGGGTGAAAGAGCTCTCTTTCTCCCCCCCTTCTCTCGGTGATCCGGCCCTTTATTTTGGACGTCATACCTCCCAACTCTCTCCCTGTCTTGTCCTGCTCTCGGGAGACTTGTGGGAGAACAACCAGATGGTGAAGGCAGTAGTAGCAGCGCAGGCCATGAGGAAGGGGTAAGTGTGGCCGGGGCACGTGTTGATGGGCGGGTGTGGGCAGCGCGGCATGGGCTGCAAGTAGTGCAAAAGGTGCGGAGCACTTGTGGTGGGTCGCGAGGTGCTGGGCATGGGGCACGTGGTGCTGGGTGGGTGGGCGCGGCATGGGCGTCAAGCGGTGCGAATGATGTGGCGTGGGCAGCAGGGCGCATGGCATGGGCGGGAGGTGAGCGGTACGCGATGCAGACAGGTGGAGGTCCTGCAGGGTGGGCGGGGGTGCAGAGCGGGTGTGCAGTGGGCGGGGGACAGGGAGCGGGCAGTCCTTGGTTGAATGTGTATAGGTGTTTGGTTGGTTTTGCCCATGTGAGTGTGTGGATTTGTATTCTTGTTATTTTTATTGTTGTTATTATGCCTTGGGTGAGTATGTGGGTAGATGTTGTATTGTTTATATGATTTTATGTTTTGCCTTGGGGTGTGTGTGCATGTCTGTGTGTAGATTTATTATGTTGATGAATGTTATTGGGTAGCTGGCTATGGATTATTATCATTATTATTATTTTGCCTTTGGTGTATGGGGGGAGGGTTTTTTAAAATTGTTTTGGAGAGGGTGTGGGTTTTTTCCACTTTGGGTGAATGTGCAGGGGGTGAGGATTTTATTATTATTATTTTGCCTGTGGTAAGCATGTGTGAGGTATGTGTGGATTATTATTACTATTATTAATTATTATTAATATTTTACCTTGGGTGTGTATGTGTGTGAATGAATTTTTATTTTTGCCTTAGGTAGGTGGATTCCTCACCATCAACAGCACCATTGGTTTTTAAGCATAGTCCACAGTGAACTATGATATCTCAGCTACAAAGGGAGGTGGGATGTTTGGAAGAATTGCGTTGTCAATTGTGTGATGCTTGGATTGGGAAACTGGCATGGTGATTCTCTGATGTTAGTTATTTTTTTAGCTGAGAAATCCTAGTTCACTGTGGACTATGCTTAAAAGTTACATTCTTCGTCATCCATAACTTACATCAGAGAATCTCCATATGCCACTTCTGTTTTTAAGAGATGTGTTTGTAAGATAAACATGGAAAGTGGTGATGTACTCCTGCTCCTTCTTTTCCCTTTTTTCCCAACTGACTGCATTTCACAACAGTAAGGTGGTTTAACTGTAGGAGATGCGCAATGATATCTTACTTTATTGTCTTTTAGATTCTGTTCTGGTCTATAATTCAGTAAAAACTTCATAGAAAAGCATTCAGAATGCCAAAAAGAAAGTGTAAATTTCTGATACATTGACTGTCTTACTTGTTCTTTATTTCAGTAAGTTTAACATTAACGTATTATGTAGAACATATTTGTCTTAATTGTGAGGTATGAAATTAGACATGTGACCAAGGCCACGCCCCCTTGGGGGCGGCCATCTTGTCCTCCTTTTTGGTTTCCAAAATATGGTCACCCTAGTCAGTATGTAACAAAGGATGCACAGGAATAACAAACACACAAAACTACTATTGACCCACATTCTCCCATTCTACAGAGAATAAAATGACTTTAAGATGATGAGTGGGAGCAAAGAATCCACACAGCCATAATAACAATTTTAATGATATTAAAATAAGATGTGATATTCAGAAAGGCACACCAAAAAGCAGGCTTTGGAATACAGGAACAAGTTCCCACCCCTGCCCCACCAATCCATGCTGTAGAATTGTTTGCACTGCCGTGCCTCCCTTAATAGAATTCATTTCACCATGCAAAAACACAGCTTTATAAACAGTGGGTGTCATTCTGCTGATGGACTGACATGAGACCCCCCCCCCCCCAGCAGCACTCAAAATCTGCTCCCGAGGAGATTTATGGGTGGCACAGAGGGCTATGAGGGGAGCAGGGAGAGAGAAAGTTGTGTCACAGTAGCAAACATCTGCTAGCACAGCACTGGATTTAACCCTAGATGACCCACTGTCCTCAGGTGTTCAGATATGAACAAATTTTATCACGCAATATCATTTATCCCTCTGATCTCGGTTAATACAAATTAAGAAATACTGCAGCTAAGAAAGATTTAAATGTCTCTTTCCTTTCAATGTGTATTTTTTTTTTGCATTGGATTGCATTTTGTGCTTAGTTATTTCCTCAGAGCAGCCACTTAATGCTTGATCCATTTGTATATCTTTCACAATGTGACAGTGTAATGAGAAAAGCACAGTAACTGAAAGTAGGAGGCAGGTGTAGGAGTAGTAGTAGCAATCATTGTAAAACAAAATAGCCCAGTAATCTCTGGCTCTGACTGAAGCATTCCACTTAGTTCCACGTCAAAACATATGTCTTTAATAATAATAAAAAGCACTGTTAGTAGCACCAAGAAGACCCTACTGCCATATGATCATCACCAAATGTTACTGTTTTAAACAGTTTAAAAATCTTCAGCCTGACCTTAAAAACAAACAAACCCCGAAGTTACTTTCTGGGGAAACACTTCTAGCTATGAACAGGGGGAAAAAGGCATTTTAAAATGAGGACACACTGAGCTGCATCTCTATAACTTTTAAATAACCCATTTGGGGTTATGGTAGGTTTATGTGCAAATTGTCTTGTCTTAGGTATCACAAACAACAGCCTTAAAAATCTCACTAAACCAGAAAGAGTCATTCTCTAAACAGATGTCATACCACTTCAACTTCCTCAATATGTGATTACTTGTATACATCATCAGTAAAATAACAAGGACTAGGAAACCTTGCAGTAAAATAACAGACATCCCTTGTTCTTATTATCTCTAGCTCACATGTCAGCAAATAGTGGGTTCTAAAACGGACTCCTCTTATAAAACTACTCTACCGTCTTGTTCCAAAATCAAGTTCTGCAGAATTCTCACCAGCACTCAGCTGAGCCAATGTAAGATACATCTATCTTCTGCCCATATAAAAGCAAGACAAGGTTATGTGTGTGTGTGTATGTGTGTGTGCTTGTTTGCTTCTCGGTCTTCTTCAAGTGCTGCTGGGCAGCTCGGCAATTGCCCACACCATCTCCTGGCTGGGCATTCATTGTCCTTCTGCCTCCCTCAGAGGCAGGAAGGCTGGAGAGTCCCCACGAGCCGCGTGCGAGGAAGGCTTGCAAGCGACGGCGGAAAGACGGGGAGCGCCTCGCCACTTGCTGCTGCTGCTGCTGCTGCTGCTGCTGCCCTACCCTCCCGTCGGTGGTGAAAAGAGCCGGAGTTCCCCCCTCCCCCTCCCTTCTGATAATAAGCTCTGTGGTGCCGTGTACGCATGTGTTGCATTGTGGATTGGATAAATATTCATTAAAAATCAATGGTAGGGAATTTTTTAAAAAGGAAAAGCATTCCACCAACTAGACTGAAGGGAGAAGAAGACCCCATCAATGGATTAAGCAGGAAGTCTATAATTTCCCTGGAAATCCTGGACACAGATAGTCGTAACCCTGAAATAAATCTGACAAAAGCAGGGAGACAGGTTTATGTTCCTTTTCTATCTTAAACTGCTCTCCTTCCCTCAATCTTTCACCAATCTTCTTGAAATTTTCAGGTAATATAAATCAGACATTTCTTTCTGGAACCTGTAAATTTCAGAAAGATTGATGAAATATTTTCGATTTTATGGCTGTTATTAGAATGACCCCCCCCCATTATCACTGTAACATGGTGGAACGTGTTTTCTACTGACGGCTCTTAACAATGGAGGCACTACCGTGCCTCCATTAATAATCCTCTGCATGTTCAGACAGAATATGTTCTACAATGCCCAGCATTTCTCAGTCATTCCTACTGAGTTGTAGGAGTTGTAGGAGTTTTTTCAGTCTAAACATGCATAAGATTTTGCCATAATTTACTTGGTTTAAAAAAAAGACTAAAGATTTAGTAGTTGATAATTTGTGTCTTTGAATCAAATGCTTGGAATCAAATGTTGTTGGTTTTTTAAAAAAAGTTTGTAGATTCAATCCCACAGCCAAAAGGGTCTCTCTCACCGTCAGTGTGGACAGAACCGCCAAGGCTGCCTTTCTGAGGTTGGAAAAGCGAGCTCAGAGGAGGTGGAAAGAGGGCATTCTACTGGGCAAGGAGGGGAGGAGACTGGAGAGGCCAGGATACGATTTATCCTGAGCCACTTTCCTTTCCCTCTGAAAGCCCATCTAGCAGATGTAACCCAAAATGGAGGACAGGGAGGTGAAGATAGCCTCCAGCACTCTTCCCACCCTGCTAGCATTATCCCAGCAGGGCATAGGGAACCCAGGTGTTCATTTCTGGGGATAGTGTAAGGAAAAAGAAAGGGCTGCTCCCTAGGGTCCCAGAAGAGGCAGCCATTTTGTTTTCTGGGTCACGTCCCTTAAAAGTGGACATTCTACAGGGGATTTGTTTTTTTTTATTATTATTTTGCAGCGCACAGAAGCTGTGAATGCTGATTGATGATCACTTCTGTTTTTAGTTTCTGGCCCTGGCCTGTTTTGTGTCTGGACCCATCTGCCAGTAGAATCCAGCTCCCGAGAGCTAATTCAAAATGGAATTTGTCCTCCAGCTAAAAGATGTTCAAGATCTTTGCTACATATGGACAATGACATCATCATAGGCAGGGAAAGGCAAGGGTCACACTTCTGACCTAAGCTGCAGAGCCAGAAGCCTCCTGGGTTAAGGCAGGCATCCCCAAGCCATTGCCTTCTAGATGTTTTGGCCTCTGACTCCCATCCACTGCAACCAGCATGGCTAAAGGTCAGCAGTGCTGAGGGTTGTAGCCCAATATATCTGGCAGGCGTCAGTTTGGGGTAGGGAAAGGCACAATAACGTTTACCTAATTGCATAGTTGAAGATAAGAAGAGAACGTTGGCCCTGACACCCAGGATAGAACAAAAAACAGGACAAATCTGGGGCAATCCTGACAGTTGGTGACCCTAATCACCACAGACCTCTCTCTCTCTCTCTCTCTCAATCCTAAAACCCCAACTCTGATCTAAACCCTCTCACAACAAATCCCTGTCAGCCTCACACAGGCACAGCACCCAGTTTATATAACCTCCTCCTTCTCAATCTCAGCCAATCAGCTCGCACATGCACATCCACCATCCTCACCCTAGAGAGACTTCCCAAACCATAGAACTATAACAAGACTACAGAATTGTAAGCATAAACGCAGTATGTACAAATGGGTAACATCACAAAAATATGGGCAGATCTCCTGTTCAATCACTGCTCCCATTTCAACGCTGGGAGAATCCTGATGGCCTCAAACATCACTCAGTTGCCCATTCCTACTTCTTATATCCAATGGGGGCAGGAGGATTTCCCAGTTTTTGTGCCATTTTCTCCATTCTCAAAGATTGTCCTGCCTCATCTCAGTCACGGAGAGTTTTAAGCTAAGATGTGGTGGCCATTAGGGTCTTTGGCACCACCCACTTTTGCTGTTGGCTCCTCCTGCTGCTGCAATGAGCTCCCTGAGAAATTGTCAGAAAAAGGAATTCAGCCCTGGGCTGAAAGAAGTTATGCACCCCCATAGTAGAATCCAACCTAGAATGCAGGACACAGAATAATGGGCTCAAGTGACAGGAAGCCAGATTCCGGCTAGACATCAGGAAAAACTTCCTGACTGTTAAAACAATATGACAATGGAACCAATGACCTAGGGAGTCATTGGTGATTGAGATATCTGACAGGATCCTGTTTCTTGATCATGCAGGAAATGACATTGAGTTTGCCATTTCCAATGCCCTGGAGCCAACTCTGATCGTACAGGTAAAAGCGAATGTTGGTCAAGTTACCAGGACAAAGAAATGTGTTTATATTGTATTTGCTGGTAAGGTGTTATTTAGATTAGGGATGTGCACTGGATTGGATCCGATCCACGATCCGAATCCGATCCAGGGGAAATCGGATACAATTATACGATTTCCGATCTCACCACTGGATCAGCCGATCCAATCTGATCAGATCTGGAAAGGTTCTGATCCAGATCGGATGGATTGGTGGATCGGCGGGCGCCAGCAGGGGGGGCTTCCCTAGCGGGGCTGTCCGCTTCCATCAGTGGGTGCCAGAGGGCGCCCACCGATGAAGCGGACAACGGGGGCAGGGGGCGGCGGATGGGAGCAGATGGCCATGAAAGGTAAGCAGGGGGCGGGGGTGGGGGGTGGGGGGCGCGCGGCGCGCTTACCTTTCCTGGCCGTCCGCTCCTGTCCGCCGCTGGCCGCTACTGTGAGCAGGCTTCATGGCCTGCTCCTAGGTAGCGCGCCAGGTGATCATCACCTGATGATGATCAGGTGATGATCACCTGGCGTGCTACCTAGGGGCAAGCCGTGAAGCCTGCTCGCAGTAGCGGCCAGCAGCGGATGGGAGCGGACGGCCATGGAAGGTAAGCAGGGGGAGGGGGAGGGGGCTTACCCCCCCGGAGCTGTCCTCTTCCATCCGCTGGTGCCCGCGTGTGCCAGCAGATAGAAGCAGACGGCCCCGGGGGGGTAAGGAGCACGGGGGAGGGGGCTTACCTGCCGGGGCTGTCCTCAACGGACAACCTTGGGGGGGAGGAGGGAGTTAGGCTCCCCTCACCCACCCGCCGCCATTTTTTCCTCATAGACTTGCATTGGGGGAAAGCTTTCTTTCCCCCAATGCAAGTCTGGGGGGGGGGGGGAATGGCGGCCGATCCAAAAATCAGATGTCCGATTTTTGGATGAGGATTGGACTCGATCCGGTCTGGGGGGGCCTCCGATTTTTTCCGATCCGATCCGGGACAAAATTCGAGGTCCCGATCTGGGTCCCAATCCGATCCGGGGGGTCCGTGCACACCCCTAATTTAGATCAATGTACAATCTTCAAAGGGGAAGACAGGTTTTTAAAAAATGGGAGAGCATCTCCCCTATGAGGGAAGATCACAACAGCTTGGATTGTTTAGCTTGGAAAAAGGAGGCTGAGGCAGAGTAGGCCTTATGTGAAGCAGGAGGAAGCTCCCGCATGAGGTGGCAGGGAGTGTAAAGAGCAGCGAATTTGCCCCCCCCCCCCAGTGCTCACATTAGGAGGTCTCGCCTGGTCATCCTGGGCAAGACAGCCTTGGCATGGGAAGGAAAGGGTGAACAGCCCTTGCCCATGGTGTTCTTCAGTGCGCCTGCGCTTGCTGTGAGCCAGTGCCTGCGCTGCTGCTTTTGTCCTTGGCTGGCCCTCGTCCTCGTCCTCCCCCTCCAGTTTCAGAGAAGGAGTCATGTGGGCGGGTGTGTGGCTGCCTTCTTGAAGACAGGGCCAGTCTTACAGTTACTCAGAAGGATGTGGGTGCAGCAGGCGGCAGAGGAGGTGAAGAGCAGAGCTCTCCCTTTGCAAAGGGTCTGCTGCTCGGTCGCCCTCACACCTCGCCTCCCGATCCAGCCAGCCAGCCCCCTCCTTAGAGGGGACACGCACACCCACATTGTCAGTGTGCTGCTCCTGGCCTGCACGCGCTACACTGCACTGGCGTGGCTCCCAAAGGCAGAAAGACCTTACAGGGGCAGCACGCTAGCGATGTACGTGTGCATGTCCCCAGTCAGGAAAGTAAGTTGCCTGGCCGTGGGCAAGGTCAGGAGAAGCTGATTAGGGGGAGATTCAGGACAGGTCAAAGGAAGGACTTCTTCACCCAGCGCATAGTTAAACTATGGGATTCATGACCACAAGATGTAGTGATGGCTACCAATTTGGATGGCTTGAAAAGGGGGTTGGATAAACTCCTGGAGGAGGAGAAGGCTATCAAGGGCTACTAGTCCTGATGGCTAAGTGCAACCTCCAGTCTGCCTATGTACCCTGGTTGCTTGGGAACATGGGTAGTAGGGTGCTGTTGCACCATGTCCTGCTTGTGGTCCCCTAGTGGACAGCTGGTTGGCCACGATGCCCCTGGTACGTGCCTGTCGACAGAAGACCCACAAACAGGACAGGTGTGCAACAGGCTATGGATGGACAAAGTTGCCAGTTTCACTTTCTCCCACACTCAGATTTTTGTAGATTTTGCGTTTTTTCCAATGAACACCAAGACTGAACATCCTCAGTGAGCACAGAAAGGGGATTGATGCTGTCCTCAGGGTAGATTACACAGCAGAGCAGCTTTTTTTGAGCTGTATGGATTCCGTGGATGTGCAGACCATTTTTTTTACTTTGCAAATGTGCGTTTGCGTCAGGGTGCAATAATGCAAACACAGACTCGCACTAATCACAACCTTCTGTTTTAACACAATCCACTCTGTTTCTCCCACCCCAGCTCCCGTCAATCAACAATGTGATTGTGACACCTTCTTATTCAATTCTTATTATTATTCAGGGATCTAACCTCCTTCCTTCCTCGGGTAGACCGATTCGTGTGAGAGGATACACTGCTTGAGGAGGAGCCTCTGCCTGTGGAAATTTGGGGTACCAAATGAGCAGCTACAAACACACCCCACTCAAATTATCAAGATGCTTGAATGCCTGGTTTATCTGGCACCTGTGTCTACCTGTGCCTTAAGGATTTGGAGTTGGTTTCTATGATGCCTTCCTTCCTCATTCCCTTACCTATCAATCTTTGTTTGTCTTATGCAAAGTAATATATCTGAGATGGGGGCAAATTCCTGAATAAATTGAACTTAAAAGCTGCTTGAACATGAGAGAATCATACCTGTATTTCTTTTGTGTGAATGAATGAGTTATTCCAGTTATTCCAATCAGAATTATGGAACCACTGTCGAATGCATGCAATTAAGAACAAATAAAGGGGAACAAATGGTTTTTAAAAGGATGCCATTGTGTGTGTGTGTGTGTGTGCATGGTATACCCTAATTTGCATTGAAGTAAAATTCTATAGCATGAATCATCTTTAAGTGGAGCAATACCAGGTCTTCAGAACATTGTCCAGGAAGATTTCTTAGTAGCGGGAAAACAATCATTTCTTTGCTGCCTCTATACAAATTACAATACAGGAGTACAAGATCTCCTTCTTCTCCTTCTTCTGGTGCCTTCTCCACTGCTCTAAAGAATTGTATAGAAGCACAGCTATATCGTTCCCTCAATTTCTTTAGCCATAATGTCTTCCCACTGATAATAAGTTGGAGTATGGTGATTTCCCCCCCCTTGGATAATATGACCACGATATTGTGATTTTCGTCTTTTGATGGCATTTCTTAATTCCGTTTGTTTGCTTACCCTATGTAGTACATCCTCATTTGTTACTTCATCAATCGACTATACCTTTAACATAAGTCGGTATATCCACATTTAGAAGGATTTGATCTTTCTCAAACTGTTCTTAAGTGTCGAAGCCTCCACTCCATAAAATAATATTGAAAAAAACATAACATCTTACCATCCAAGATCAACAGCTTGATTACTCCAATTCCACACAGGCACAGATATTTGTTACCTGGGATCTTACTAAATCATGAGCTGAACAGTGCAGACAGCAATACATTTAAACACTTCCTTCTTGCCCTTCCTTTCAAGAAGAATGACGTGGAGTGAAAGGATTTAAGGAACAATGCAGTGTTGGAAATCAATCACAGGAATCACATTTTGGCCAAGGTAGAAATAGCTGCTGGCAATGATTAGTGAGAAACACTTCTTAGTTGGAGTCCCATGGCAAGTGGAGTTTTTTTCACATTGTATCATGTTCAATCAAAAGTTTCTCTAAATATTCCTACTCCATTAAAGCTTAGCTGCAGTGTTGCAACATTGGCGTCTCATGTTTCTATCTCCCCCTGCTGTGCAGTCCTGAGATTGACAAGGACTCTGATGGGAAACTCTGGGAAAAGACATCCAGGCAGGCTAGGAGTTTCAGCACCATGGAGAGCTCCAAGCAAGCTACTTGCTCCGTCAAAATCTAGGACCAGGGATGGGTGAACCATCACTTATGCTGCTACCTCCATTGCCAGTGGCAATGTGCCTATGTACCTACGTTACTGGGGAGCATGGGTGGGAGAGTGCTGCTGCACTCATGCCTCTCCTGCTTCAAGGCTAGCAAGTGCTCTGGTCAAGGCTCAGATAGCCCCAGGAGTCACAAAGAGAGAAACCAGGCCAGGCCAGGGTCATACGCACAATTCCAAGTTTTATTGGCAGCAGGAGGCAGAAGCGAGCGGTCCAGAGTTCAGTCCACAAGACTCAGTCATAACAAGCCTCAAGGCCAGTCATGGGGTGCCCGAGAGAGGGGTCCACATGGGTAGCCAAGGATCTAGGAATCTGCAAAGTTTGGGAATGCCAAGGCAAATCAGGGGGGTTAAGGCACTGTGGTTTGCAGCAGAGAGCTTGCTTTGGCTGTGCTGATTTATAGCTGGTCATTAATCAGCACAGCTGGCTAGTTAGATCAGTGTGTTGCTTTTAAGGGAGGCCCGACCATATGACTTCATTTTGTTCTTTTGCTGCTCATGTCTGAACCTACGCCGTTCAGAGGGATGTATGATCACAGGCTCTGATTTCTGCATTTGGGGGAGCTCAGGAACAGCACTGGAGGGGCCAGGTTGCTCTTCCAATGGTTCCAGGGGAATGCTGTCAGCCAAAGCCTCCGTTTCCTCGCTTGGCTCTGGCTGGGGCCGGTTGTGCTGGCTCTCCCCCTCCTCTTCTACATCAGATGACTCCTCCTCCAGCCGTGGCAAGACAATGTCCTACTTGTGGATTTCCTGTGGGCAGCTGATTGGCCACAATGAGAACAGAATACTTGACTGAATGGACCCTTGGTCTGATCCAGCATGGCTCTTCTTGTGTTCTCATAGATCTGGCCTAAAATCTTGTGAAGGATTTTGCTGACATCAGAACTACTAAGTAGTGTAAGGGGATACCTTTCATCAGACTAAAAGTGAGAGGTGAGTGGGGTACACTGTGGCCCCTATATTGAGGCCAGAGGGGGCACTTTTAGAGGCCTGAGCAAATTTTGGTTTGGGTTTTTTTGGGGGCCCCGGGGGCATTTTGTGTATGACCCAAGGGTGTTCTTTGGGGGTGGGGTGTGACCCTTCTAAGTGCTCGGCCCAATGTCCCCAACTGGTTGGAACCAGTTTTGGACACCCCAAAGTGACAGCTGATTGGCCAGCACAAATTCTTTGAAGGGATTTTTTTTTGGGTGGGGTGTGATGCCTCTACGCACCCGCTTCGCCACCCTCAACCAATAGGACCCCACCAAATGCAGCTCATTGTCATGCCCAGGGGCCTTTAGGGGGTAAATGAGTTCCTTTCTTGGAGCTGTTACCGCTACTGCAAAGCCATGGAATCTTTCGGATCCACATCCATCGGGAGACTACCAGGCTTGTCATTGGATGTCTGTATGGCCAACTACTCCACAAAGTAAATGGGTAGATGAGTTGGAAATAACCATCGAAGACGTCCATATTGTTTATGAAATGGTGACCAGGTTGGTAATTGAGAGTCAAGTCTGTGGGATGCAGGAAGATGGAAACATTGGTTGCTGCCAGTAAGAAACTGTGGCATGAGGATTTTAACTGTTTGGAGTCAGACAGCAGCTTGGAGGAGGAAAGCCAGCAACTGGAACCAATCTATGAGGAGTTGACTCTTGTAGAATTGGATGCTCTACCGGCGGTAGGCAACAGCCTGGCTGTGGGGAATGGGGTAGTGATGATGTATGAGGCTCTCTGATTATTGTTTGTTCCTCCGACAGAGAATGGACAAGGGGGCTTTGCAAAATGCAACTGCATCTGACACTAACGATTCAAACTGCCTTCTTACCTACATTTGTCTGAACCTGAGGAAGAATACAGCCACATCCCTTTCGTGTAACTTTTGTATTTTAGCATTCTTTTGATATGAAATAAAATGTTGTGTTGTAAACCTGTGTCTTTATTAAGATGGTAGCAACGCTGCAACATGGATTTGCAGGATGCTTTATTCAAAAAGATATATTATAACCCAGGGAGAATGGGGAGCTTTGGTGAGGTAGAACCTTTCTTCTAAGCAGCTTCTAAGCACAGCAAAACTCTAACTACAAGCCACGCTAAAGATGGGCTTATAGACCGTAGGTAAGGAAACGCCCTTCCCCCGCATCCCAGCACACTGGCGTGGGGAGGCTGTTGTGGGTGGAAGGAAGAGCAAGATGTGACCAGCCACCATTGGTTGCAACCCAGTGGCACCACCAGTCAGGGGCAGTGTGGCACACTACAATCTCTAGCATTAGCCACAAGAGGGCACCCCACTATCAGTGTTGAGACCTTAACTGGACAGTTGAGATCAGCAGGATGCAATTCTCAGAGTTGGCCACAAGAAGACAGCCAAGGAGAAAAAGATGGAACACTACACAATGGTTTCTAACTGCTCATACTAGGAGCCCACTTTATTCTCCCATGGATGGAGTATCTTTAATGTATACTTTGGAGCAGTGCTCCAAGTTGTACACAAGAGGGTAGCCCAGTATCAGCGCTGAGGTCTTCATCAGGGCTATTGAGAAGAGCAGGTGGCCTTGCTTAGAATTGGGCATGAAATGACATCTTATTGAGATCTTCAGCAGGACTATCGAGATGAGCGCACTGCAATCTCTAGCATTAGCCACAAGAAGGCAACCAGCTGGTCTGGGGTGTGTGTGAACAACAGCAGATGCTCGGCGATCACCCATAGGGACGGGACAGATGTGAGTCCGTCCGTCCTGAACAAAAATGCATTCTTTTCAGGCCTGAAAAGAGCATAGATGAGGAAAGAGGCAACAAAAAATGAAGAAAAGGAAAGAAAGATGCTTGTGATAATAGTAAGGTAATTTATACAGAATCATTACCCGCTGCCACTGGCCCTGGAAGCTGAGGCAGAAACAGGACAAAGCAAAGTGAACCTGGACAAAACAAGCATAGGATTGGGAAACGGCCAAAGCGAAGAAGACCGAAAGGGCTCGGTCGGTCCCTGTTCATGGGAGAATATGCCCTCTCCTAGCTCACGTACCTGCTCCTCCACTTTCTTCCTCTTTTGCCCTCAGACATGGAAGGGAAGACGTCCAGATGCATGTTTTCCACCAGTCCAGCAGCAGCAGAGTAAAGGACTCGGCTGCTTATGCCGTGACTTTCCATCAGTATCTCTCTCTGTCTAGCTAGCGAGCTATCATGGCAATGAGCAGAATCCTAGGTAAACTACATCCCAGGACCCCTTGGTAAGGGGGCTGTGACTGGCCCTGCTGCTTTCTTGGAGGTAGCCGGGGTATGAATCAAGTAAGCACATAAGTAAAGAAACCAGTAGGGAACTCTGAATCAGAAATGACATCTCCGCAGGGCAGTTTACCTAGTGCCGGATGAGTCATCCCTTCAGCACCTGGCAAAGACTTGTCTCCTTACCTGGGTATTTGGATGGTTTAAAGCTACTCGCCTCAGCAAGTCTTCTCCAAAGTCTTGGTGTTTATTCCTATGCAGGATGGATGATGTTTCAGATGTTCTTGGGGATGGACTTTTCAATACATTCAGAGGTTTTAATTAATGTTATTATTGATTGTGTTTTTGCATTTTATCTCTTTGAAATGCTCCAGTTTGTGCCACGCGATACATGAACTTAATAAACCAAACTAAAGATTTGATTCCAGGCATCTGGTTCCAACCGTTTGATTCAATGGTTGGCATGATCAAATACTGAATCTTCACTCCTTTTCATAGAAGTGAATTCAGCTGCATCCTTTGCCTGTTTAGAAAGAGAAGAAATCCTCCTACTCCCAGCATTTTCTAGTCAGCATGCCTGCCTGGGGAATGCTGGGAGTTGTCAGCTACTTCCCCCCCTCCTGAACATGCATAGGATTGTGCATGTCATCTGAAACTCTATACACCGAAAACAGACACATTTCACAATTGATGGTTTAGCCACTTCTGTGCAGGCAAATTCAAACTGTTTCAATTTGTTAGGAAATGTAGGAGGACCATTAAACGGAGATGCTCAATTTTTGGTAAAGTTTGAACCCAGGTGGGCAAAAATCTTTAGTGGCTCTCCAGATATGGTAGGAATGCAATTCCTATCAGCCCTAGACAGCACAGCCAATTATACAGGATGATGGGAGCTGCAGTCCAAAACCATCTGGAGGAATTTACAATGAACAGACTAACACCCCAGAGACAAAGTAAAGATTTAAGAAGTTAAAAAAAGTAAACCTCACAGACAATGACACACTCAGAGACACTGTAAATTGGTCCTTCGGAAAATGCAAATTCTTCAGACTTTATAAAAAAAATTAAAAATCCAACAACAAATTGTGGAATATCTTTCAAGGTTTCACAAACAATTTATGAGATTAGATCTTTGAGAATATTAGCTATGTCTTCCAAACCAATGCCTGTCTCCAGATAAACACCATCTAACTCTTTTTTAAAAATATGACAGGAGATGTTATCTTTCAATTTGGATTATTGCTGACTATGGTTTAGCGTGATGTGTCTGGTGCAATTAGGTGATGATCGATTGCTCAGTTTGGAAGTTGGTCAGAACCACAGCCAGAAAACGAGAGAATAATGCAGCCCTGTCCCAGTACGGATGGCTTCCTTCTTTTGAAATTAAACATGGGTGACGCTCCTGGGATGTTGATGGGATTCCAGATGCTGCTGAGTTTCCTGTTCAAAGTTTTCTGCTGTGCTTTCAGTTCTTGAAGCCCAAGTCCAGATCTATGTACTCATGTTTAACTCCCCTTTTCCTGATCTCTCTCTCTCTCTCTCTCTCTCTCTCTCTCTCTCTCTCCCCAAGTCTTATGGGCTAATAGAATACAGAGTTGTATGTTGTCTTTCACTTAAATGCACATTTTTGTACACCAACCCCCCTGATAAATGCATTTTCATCTGTGTGGAATTTGACCTCAGAACTGCATTGCTAACATTCAGGAATGGGCAAGTCAATTACATTCCCATAAAATGCAAACTACATGAATTTCTTCCCCATCCCTGAACATGAGAACAGAAAAGAGCCCTGTTGGGTCAGAAGAAAGTCCTCTCTTGTCCACCATTCCATTAGGACAGTGGACAACCAGATGCCCCCAAGGACAGCCCACCAGCGGGACATGAGAGCAGTAACACTTTCTCACCCATGTTCCCCAGCAAATCATATTCAGAGGCATCCTGGCCCCGATGCCGGTGATAATTTGGGGCTCCCACATCTCGTAGCCTTTAAACAGAATTCTCCTCCATCACTTTTTGGCATTTGGAGATTTTTAAGGGTCAGATATTGGAAATCATCTTTATTATTTGTTATTACAATTCAGTCGTGGGTGCCAGAGGTGATCTTTGGGATGAAATGAACGTCTCCAGATAAATACCATTGGCTCTTTTTTAATATGTTAGGAAATGTTGCCTTTCAATTTGGAATATTGCCGATGATGGTTTAGGGTGATGTGTCTGATGTAATCAGGTAATGATTTGCAAGTCTGGGATAAGCACAGTCAGCTTCTCACAAACCACAACATTGTACTGGATGGTGATGGAGATAAGGCTATATATGGCTTGTAGTCATGAGGGATATATTTCTCAAAACAAAAAAAGATATAGAAAGATAAAAGACAGAAGACACCATTTTGAAAATTGATCTATCTTTTCTTAAGTCCAGGGATGCGTGAGAAATTCATTGGATCCACATGTGGGAGAAGTCGATCCCGCAGATAACCTGGACCCAAACCATGTAGGGCTTTGAAGGTAATGATGACCAACACTTTGTACTTCACCTGGAAACTAATTGGCAGCCAGTGGAATGATTTTAAAGCTGGTGTGATATGGTCACCCCTAGGTGTACTGATGACCACACTGGCTGCCATATTTTGAACTACTTGAAGTTTCCAGACTAGGCATAAAGGTAGCCCTATGTACAGCGCATTGCAATAGTCGAGCCTCGAAAGTTACCAGTGCGTGCACTACCATTTTTAGGTCTTCCAACTCTAGGAAGGGGCGCAGCTGGCATATCAGCTGAGCTGATAGTAGGCTCTCCTGGCCGTTGAATCTATCTGAGCTGTCATTTGGAGCTACCGATCCAAGAGCACCTCCAAGCTGCGAACACAGCCTTTCAGGGAGAGTGTAACCCTATCCAGAACTGGTTGACACACCTCCAAACCCAGGTTGGGGCCTCTGACAGTAAGCACTTCTGTCTTGTCTGGATTCAGCTTCAGTTTGTTTTTTCACATCCAGCCCATTACCGCCTCCAAGCATTCATTCAGAGGAGACACACTATCCTTAGCTGATGCTGTTGTCAAAGGCATAGAGAAATATATTTGGGTGTCATCATCAGCGTACTGATGGCACCCCGCCCCATGCCTCCGGATGATCTCTTCCAGCGGTTTCATTATGCTCTCATTTTCTGGCTGCGGTTCTGACCGACTTCCAAACTGAGCAGTCGATCATCGCCTAATTGCACCAGACACATCACGCTAAACCATAGTCTGCAATAATCCAAATTGAAAGATAACATCTTCTAACATATATTTAAATAAAGAGTCAGATGATGTTCATGGCAAGAGACTGAGCAGGCGTGCCATTTCCTTCAAGGGCTGAAAGGAACCGTATAAAAGCCGGCTCCATCTCTGGCATTTCCAACATCTCCTCTTCTGGTCTTGGCATCCTACTGCTCATGCTCATCTCTCTCAGTAAGTTATCTAATGAAATCTTTGGCAGGAACAGGGAATGAATGAAGTCTTTTGGCTTTGCACTAGATATGTTTACGATTTTGGACTGTAATAAAGGCTGTTCATTCACAGACAGGCATTGGTTTGGAAGAGGTAACTAATATTTTCAGACATCTAAATTCATAAATTGTTTGTGAAACCTTGAAAGATATTCCACAATTTGTTGTAGGATTTTATATATAAAAAAATATAAAGTCTGATGAATTTGCATTTTCCAAAGGACCAATTTTCATTTTCTCTGAGTGTGTCGTTGTCTGTGAGGTTTACATTTTTTAACTTCTTAAATCTTTACTTTGTCTCTGGGGTGTTAGTCTGTTCATTGTAAATGCCCAAGAAGTTTGTGGTACTCCAGATGGTTTTGGACTGCAGCTCCCATCATCCTGTATGATTGGCTATGCTGTCTGGGGCTGATAGGAATTGCACTCCTATCATATCTGGAGAGCCACTAAAGATGTTTGCCCACCTGATTTCAAACTTTGCCAAAAATTGGGCATCTCCGTTTAATGGTCCTCCTACGTTTCCTAACAAATTGAAACAGTTTGAATTTGCCTGCACAAACGTGGCTAAACCATCAGTTGTGAAATGTGTCTGTTTTTGGTGTATAGGGTTTCAGATGATATGCACAATCCTATGCATATTGAGAGGGAAGAAATAACTTACAACTCCCAGCATTCCCCAGGCAGGCATGCTGACTAGAAAATGCTGGGAGTAGGAGGATTTCTTTTCTTTCTAAACCGGCAAAGGATGCAGCTGAATTCACTTCTATGAAGAGGAGTGAAGATTCAGTATTTGATCATGCCTGCCATTGAATCAAACGTTTGGAACCAGATGCCTGGAATCAAATCTTTAGTTTAGTTTATTAAGTTCATGGCACAAACTGGAGGATTTCAGAGAGATAAAATGCAAAAACAAAATCAATAAGAGCATTCATTAAAACCTATGAAAAGCCCATCCCCAAAAACATCTGAAACATCACCCATCCTGCACAGGAATAAACACCAAACCTTTGGGGAAAACTCACAGAGGCGAGTAGCTTGAAACCATCCAAATACCCAGGTGAGGAGACAACCCTTTGCCAGGTGTTGAAGGGATGACTCACCTGGCACCAGGTAAACTGCCCTGTGGAGATGTCATTTCTGATTCAGAGTTCTTATTTGCTTATTTGATTCATACCCTGAATACCTCCAAGAAAGCAGTGGGGCCAGTCACAGCCCCCTCACCATGGGGTCCAGGGATGCAATTTTCCTAGTGGAAGTCCTGGGCTTTCATCTACTTTGACCAAGAAAATGTTGCAAGATTCTGCCTTATTTACAATAGTTAAAGCCATGGTTTAAAGTGTCTTCTGAACATGATCCAGCTTTCTGGCTTAACCACTGTGGTCAAAGCTGTGGTTTAAAGTGTCTCCTGAATGGGGCCAGTGAGGCATTATTTCTCTGCTCTAGGTGGAAATACATTGTCCTCATGACTAGTAGCCATGCATGGCCTTATCCCCATCACTATCCAAGGTGATAGAGCTGCCCTGCCATGATGGTTCCATCTGAAGACCAAACACTTGTCCTCTATTCCTTGAACTTTTGATCCACATCTTTATTGTTTCAGAATCCTTCCCACAATGTCCAGCCCTGGAAGTGGCCTCAACTCACCCAATCATACAAGCAGCGAAATGTTTCCATTTATGGCTGTGGTTCAGAGACCAATATTATCAAGAGAATCCATCCTACTTGCAATTGTTATCACATTACCCAGACCTACATTCTCGTACTTCCCTATGATTCCACTTACATGACTGGATTCTCCTCCAGTTTGGTCATTAAACAAATATGTTGCTTCTTTTTCCCAAAGTGATTCCTGAAGAGATATATCCAAAATTGAGATAATCCAGAGCATGGCATGTATAACAACATACCAATAAAAGCCATACTAATGTACTGACATTTTTTTTCAATATATTTCTCTGCATGTCTGACTCCTTGCTATAGTGTGCTACTCAGGGCTATCTGGTGGGGGTCTCTCCAAATGCCCCATGGTGATGGACGGTAATTCTGTCAATGGCAATGAGACATGATAGCACTCTTCAAATACTTGAAAGGTTGTCACACAGAGGAGGGCCAGGAACTCTTCTCGATCAACCCAGAATGCAGGACACAGAATAATGGGCTCATGTTACAGGAAGTCAGATTCCAGCTGGACACTAGTAAAAACTTCCTGACTGTTAGAGCAGTGCGACAATGGAACCCATGACCTAGGGAGGTGGTGAGCTCTCCCACCCTAGAGGCCTTCAAGAGGCAGCTGTATGGCCATCTGTCAGGAATGCTTTAAGGTGGATTCCTGCATTGAGCAGGGGGTTGGACTCAATGGCCTTAGAGGCCCCTTCCAACTCTACTATTCTATGATTCTATGATAATGGCTCAATATTACCTTCAGTAGTGGAGTCCTGATGCCTCTGAATACCAATTGCTGGGGAACATGGGTGGGAAGGTGTGTTTGCCCTCGTGTCCTGCTTGTGGGAAATCTTGGGGGCAAGTGGATGGCCACTGCCCTAATGGAGTGATGGGCAAGAGAGGCCTTTGGTATCATCCAGCAAAGCTCTTTGATACATTTTATTTTTTATTCATTTATTTCCAGCATTTTATATAGCATTCCAAATCTAAATAGATTGTGTAGTGTGAAAAACAAAAGATAAAATGTTGGAAAGATAAAATAGAGAAGACACCATATTATTTTTCTTATGCCCAGAGATCGAGAAGAAATTCGTTTGGTTCACAATTTGTATGTGAATTATTGAAGTAGGCCATTGAGATCTATGGATCTTTAGCAATGCTACATTTAATTACGATAAATGTTTTGCTTTCTCTGGATGTGGTTGAAGAAGCCAAGTCAGGGATCTGCATTCTCATGCCACCCGATCAGTGCAGACAATGGTATTGCAGAGATCTGTGAGAGAGGAGGAGGAGGAGGAGGAAGAAAAGGAGTAAGCACTAATGCAGAGTCTGGCCTCTTCAGCTCCTTTATTTTCTTATTTATTTTATTCATTTATTTACAGCATTTATGTAGAGCTCCACATGTAAAAAGATTCTGGAGTAGTAAACAATAAAAGATAACACGATGAAAAGACAAAAGAGAGAAAGGTCTACATTAAAAATTGGGGTTTTAGGCACAAAAAAGGCCTATAACTCCCTGCGTTCCTCAGGTTGTATGGGAATGATGGGGTCCCCTCTTTCTTTCCCCCTTCTTCTTCTTCTTCTTAGGGACTGGATGTACTGGAATGGAAGTCATTGGGCTGCAGCCACCCACCATTTTCCTTTCCTACAGTTGCCTCTGAGACCCACGTGTGACCCAAAGGCATTCATGGCTGACAGTTCTCACTCTGTGTTGAAGAAATCACAATTGCCGTGGGGTGGGGAAGGTGGCTATTGCTCCTTGGACATGAGAAGTGGGAGGCATAGAGCATCACAGCGGATTCCAAGGAAGAAAACATGCCAAATCCATTCAGAGGAACATCATGTTCAGCCAGAAGGAAGGGAGCTAAGAGGAGCAAAACACCTGTCTGAGGCTGGCAATTGGCTAACATGAAAAGGAATGCCATGAAACATAGAACCCTGGAGTCAGACAGTGGCTGCTTTCACATGACATATTAGGCACTGGAGGGGGAAATAGCAAACTGACCGTGCGTTAGGGAAATGGTGCTCATGACACGTTGCTCTGCTGTCCGTTCAGCGGCTGAAAGTTTCGGCGTCCATCTTGGTTGCAACGTTTCCTCCCTCCCCCCTCCCTCAGTCCTCCAGCCATATCCCAGCATGCACCACAAGTACTGCCACTGTATCAGAGCAGCTGGGGGGGGGGGGCTAGGTTGCTCCGGCCGGCAGAACTCCATGACCAAATGGAATAGTCCATGGAGAGAAGGGGAGTTGGTTTTGGACAACTCTTTAAACAACGGGCTTCGAGCTAAACAACTTGCAAGCCCGTTGTTTCTCTCCGTTGCTTAATTGGGCAGAATAGCGTACCGTCAGTTGTGTGTACATGGTGTGTAACCCTCCACATGACACGATAAACAACACAACTGACGGTTGCTTCCCCCCCCCCCCCGCATTGTCTAATGTGTCGTGCGAAACCAGCCAGTGTTCATTACAGGAGACAGGAGGGCAGAAATGTGGAGCAGCTTTGGGTGGGGTTACATAGCAAAATTAACACCACGGAGCTGAACCATCCCCTCTGAGTGTTGGAAAAAACTGTATAAAAGCTCACTCCGTCTCCATCTTCTCCACCAACACCTTTCGACTTCCCCTGGCTTCCGCTGCTCAGAAAACTCTGTTAGCGGTAAGCCATCTTTTACAAATCCTTTGTAAGAGGAGAAAAGTCTCCAGATCATATTTCTTCTGGGTTTGTTCAGACATATTTGCTCTCGATGCCCAAATGCCGTCGCTAATGTTCTGAAGAGACATCCGGGTGATGCTCAGAATGTGGGGTCTTGTAATCTCATTAGTCATTCTATTCCACACCCCTCATTTAGTATAATAAATGCTTGATAATTTGGAAGGTAAGGCATATGTTTGGGTTCACCCCAAACATTAACTTTAATCTTTGGTGGAACTGTAGTTTAGTTTAGGCTATTTTCAAGAGGTACGCTGCTTAATCCAGAACTTTTCAAGGACTGGGGTGGCTTGAAAATCAGCTCCTGTGTGTTACTGAAATCACATTACCAATTGGTTGTTGCTCTAAGCTCAGGTAACCCTATTATCTCATACACTTGAGGTTAAACAAGGGAACAACATTTCTCTAAAAATGGGTGATTCAGCATGCATCTCCAGAAAAGAAGATGCCAACTTCCCCAAAAGTTGACAAAAGAAGACTCTGGCTGAATTTAAAAAGATAAAAACATAAAACAGACAGCGTACAAAAACAACATACATTTAAAAACAACTTTGAGCTCTCAACCAAGATATATCTAAGATCAATTTAAAAATTATATTAGATACATGGGCATCTATATCCAAAGTTATCAGTGTCTCTGTGTGTGTCTGCATGAGTCTCTCTCTCTCTGTGGCTCAATTCGGACGACACAATAAGCAACTGGTGTGGGGGAAACAATCATCAGTTGTTTTGACTATTGTGTCATCCGAATGCTGCCATAGTCAACTCAGCGCTGATCCTAATCCACACCACAGTTGATTGTTTTTTACCATGTTGTGTGGGGAGTGCCCCCTAGATGAACAACTGTAAAGTTGATTATTACCCCACCATTGACTATCGTGTTGTCCGAATTCAGCCACAGAGTCCATGTAATATTTGTGTGCTAGTTAATACACATGCTAAGTTAGAACACATTTAAATTTCACAGGTGCACTAATTTCCCATCCAAAGCTTCCAAAGTAAAATAACCTTTTCAATTAATTTGCATGCCACTGTTTAGATCATTCCAAACCAATCATTTCTCTTCAATCTACTTGTTGTTTATTAGATTGCACCTGATTCTTTAAAATAGTTTTTATTGTATTTTATATTTTTCACTGTTTTAAAATGACATCATAATTTTTAACTGATTGTACTCTGCCCAGAGAACATTAGTTACTGGGTGGATTCGAAATGCACTGTAGATATAAATACAGTTATCAATCAATCATTTATTATGGTCACAGACCAGCAAAATAAATACAATTAACAAACTTCCAATTAAATTCTATTGCACAGCCAGGGTGCCACCACTGAGAAAGTCCTGTCTCATGTAATGGCACAGGTTTCTACACTTGATGGGGGCATTTGAAGCAGGGATTTTGAAGAGGATTTTGAATTTGGGTACTTATATGTGGGTGGTGATCTTTCAGGTAGAAAGAGAAAAATGGAAGGAAAGGAAAACCACAACCAGCTCACCACTTAGAATATCAGACAAACAATGGGTCCAGATCCCATTGGAAAGAGGTTGTTCTTATAGTGAAAGCAAAGTGCCTGGAAATATATTTAGACTAATGGGTGTAATTAAGTAAGGAAGCCATTAGAATCCACATGAAACATCCATAATGAGTGTGCTTTGTAGCAGATGCCTCACCGTGAAAAGAACTTGACCATCACCAATTGTGATATGATTATGATTTGGGAAGACAACTAAAAAGCATTCAGGTCTCTAACAGCCAGATTTGAAGTCTTACAACTCAAACATGTTTTAAAGGAACAAGATATTACAAAATGCTGAGGTTGCCATTGTAATGCTGAATGTTTTGAAAATATAATTCAGCGAAAAAGAAGATCCAGTATTTGACAGAGCGTCCAATGGAAACAACAAACTTGGAAGTTCAGCGTCATTTTCTCAAATTGAGTTTGTAGCACTTTTGTTTGTACCATCTAGTAACAAGCAAATAAAATAATCCTGGAAAATAAATACATTTATGTGACGTTGGAAAGCCTATGCCATATTGTTTCTTAGCACTGCAACTTGCGGAGATCCTCAGGATTAACACAAAAGTGCCCTCTTGTGGCCAGTTCTAAGCAAAGTAACCGGCTTATCTCAATACCCTGTTGAAGTCCTCAGCACTGATACTGGGCTGCCCACTTCTGGACAATACTGAGCACTGCACCCTGCTCATCTCATTAACATCTTAAACCCTCAGTGCCTCTATTGGGTGGCCCTCTTACCTCCCTCTCTGAGCACTGGTCTATTGAATAGCCTAGGGCAACTCAAATGAACAAGGGGCTGGAGCATCTCCCCTATGAGGGGAGGTTAGGACAGCTGGGATGGGTTAGCTTGGAAAAAAGGAGGCTAAGGGGAGACATGATAGAGGGATGCAAAACTATGCCTTGTGTGGAGAATGTGGACAGGGAGGCATCTTTCTCCCTCTCCTGTAATACTAGTTGGTTCACCCCATGAAGCTGATTGGTGGGAGATTCAGGGCAGATCAAAGGAAGGACTTCTTCACACAGTGCATAGTGAAACTGTGGACTTCACTACCACAAGATGGAGTGAAGGCCACCAATTTGGATGGCTGTAAAAGAGGGTTGGATAAATTCCTGGAGGAGAAGGCTGTCAATGGTTACTAGCCCTGATGTCTATGTGCTTCCTCCAGTATCCAAGGCAGTAAAAGCCTATATGTTCTTCTCTGTAGTTGGAGTGTTTTGAACACTGTATCAGTGCAAATACTGTCAAAAAAATCCATTGCATTAGGAAAGTATTTATAGGATGATGTGTATTCAGCAAAATACTATAGAAGAGGCTCGTAACAGGAGAAATGTGCAGCACAAGCTGACAGATTTTCATGCAAATTTTAGGAATAACATTCTTCACGTTTGAGACAAACTTGATGGTAGATGAGTAATTTGTGTCAGAATGATCTGTCAATCTCTGCTGCCATCCTGTGTATGGGACTTAGGCCCAGGAGAGCATGCATAGGATTGAGGAATAAGTTACATTTAAAAAAAACTGCTAATTTACACAAAATATATTGGGCAAAAGGTGGGATATAAATAAAGATAATAATAATAATAATAATAATAATAATAATAATAATAATAGCAGATACTAGGGGTATTTATTTGGCACTGCACAAATTCTATAAAGATAATCAAAGAAAAGAAGCAAGAGGATGTGAGGTTGCAATGGGTTGAACTGGCATCAGCACTTGAAAATAATGATAAACCCAGATTTTGGCATCTTTTCACAGCTTTAAGGCACTCTGGGACTCCATCTATCAATACTTTTATCATCACACATGAATGGGAACCACATTTTCATTCCCTTTTTTATGATGAGATGGCCTGCCTGCCCACATTGCAAGAGGGAGACCCAGAGTTGCCTAGCTGGGTCTCAGTCACTTGCCAGGAAATAGCTATGCTGATACAAAAGTTGAAGCGAGGAAAGGTCCCCAGAAGGAATGGCATCCCCCCAGATTTTTTGATTGATTACCCCCACTGGTGGATCCCGACGTGAGCAGCCTTATTTACATCTATTGACAGAACTGGGAAATTTTCCAAAGATTGGGCGGTGGCTATTTGTAAAAAGGCAACTGGTCAGACCCCAAGAATTATCACCTTGTAAGTCTACTGGATGTTTTTAGTAAATTATATGCAAGACATCTTTTAGACAAGTTAGAAAATTGGGTATTTGGGGAGAACTTCCTAGCTGAAGAACAAGCAGGCTTCCAGTGTGGTCGATCTACAGTTGACCATTGCTTTCTATTCAAATACTTGGTGGGGAAATATACATCCCCCTTAGCACTCACTTTTTGCTGCATTTGTAGATTTCCGAGCAGCCTTCAATTCTATATCTAGACCCCGCCTTTGGCACAAGCTTACACTTTTAAATGTGGAACATATTGTAAGTTGCTTACGGGAATACAGGGGCTGTATGAGAATTCTAGACTGCATGTAAGAGTCTCTTTGGGTGGAGATCTTTCAGATCCTATTATTGTCAACAAAGGAGCATGCCAGGGATGTTTGCTAGCACCTCTTTTAATCAATCTATACGTTAATGACACAGCTTCCTTCTTATCTAGTCCTGATTTCTCCCCACCTCATCTAAAGGAGAGGAGCATCTCAGTGTTATTATATGCAGTGTTATTATATGTTCTGCTGTCATACACCCTGGTGGGGATGCATAGGCTTCTAAGAGCTTTAAGTTCTTATTGTATGAGGGAAGCCCTTCAGGTCAACTATGATGAAACAAAATCTTAGTTTTTGGCAAAAGGAGGAATACCGATGGCAGCTAGATTGCCACCTGTTTGACCAGGTCAATAAGTACAAATATCTAGGAGTGACATTCCAAAGCTCAGAATCCTAGTCTGAGCATTTGAAATCAACAGTCTTGACAGCCAATGCAACTGGCAATGCTATCCTTTGCTTTGCAGCAGGACCAGATGGAAAGATGGTAGCCCCCTTAATAAAGCTATACAAAAGTAAATTACTCCCCCAGATTTTATATGGGGCACCTGCCTGGGTACATGCAGACGTTACCTCATTGGAGTCAATGTAGCATATCAGGGTACTTGGGGTACCTAGATCCACCTCCAAGGCCATTGTTCAATTAGAAACAGCTTGTCATTCAGTGGGAATGCTTGTCCCAAAAGCAGCCATCTTCTTTTGGCTAAAGATAGTGTTTCAACTGGTCCCACCCTTGGTTTTATCAGCATATGAAGATATGGGGAGAGACTCATGGGCAGACGAGGTAAGCATATCTATTTCTGAGTTGGGCTTTTCGCAAACATACCTACTTGCGAGGGGGTACGATAGCGCCACCTAGGAGATCCTTAGAAGGCTGCATGATGTTTTCATCCAGACAGCAATGGCTGTTACTGCTGGGAGTCGTTCCAACATGATTGGACCTGATCTCTTCCGGTAGGCCTACTCAGATGAATTTTAAGTGTTTTATTGGTGTTTTATTGGCATTTTAATGATGTACTGCTTTTATGCATTTTTAATCAGTTTTGTGTGTTTTGTGATTATGTTGTTCCCCGCCTTGATCCAGAGGGAGAGGTGGGTAATAAATGATAACGATGATGACGATGATGATGATGATGATGATGATTATAAAAGCATTATTGCCTTCCCAGGGGAGGTCCCCCCCCATACTTGAGTGCTGTCACCTCATATGAGCTGAGATGGCTTATGACTAGGTGCAGACTGAATTCACTCCAGCTGATGGAGATGAAGGCATGCTATAGGTCCCACCATAGTGTGAAACCAGATTGCCCAGCCGGCTGTCTCAAGGTAGAGGACATGGTACACTTCCTAGCAGAGTGCCCATTGTACGCAGAGCTGAGGAAGCAATATTTTGAGCCAATAATAATAATAATAATATATTTATTTATTACCTGCCTCTCCCAACGGATCGAGGCGGGGAACAGCATCAAACACAAAATACAAAACTGATTAAAACACCTAAAACCGATACATCATTAAAATACAAATAAAACACAAATAAAGCACTTTAAAATTCATCTGGGTAGGCCTGCCGGAAGAGATCAGTCTTTATAGATCTTTAAAATTCCTGAAGACTGGTGAGTTGGCGAATCTCTCCCGGCAGGTCATTCCACAGTCTGGGAGCGGCAGAAGAGAAGGTCCTCTTGGTAACAGTTGTCAGTCTAGTTCTTGTTGACTGTAGTAAATTCTTCCCAGAGGACCTGAGCGTATGGGGCGGATTGTATGGGTCTGATCACAACTTCTCTGTAAGAATTACTTTAACATTATTGGCTGGTACAGATTACTATATGTCATATAGGACTGCCAAATTCGTCAAATGGGCTCTGGAGAAATGGAAGTCACTGGCCGCCATACATTACAAGATGTTTTAACTTGCCCTTAACAAAACATTACAAGATGATTTAACTTGCCTTTGTTAGCAATTTTACGAATACTCTGTATTTTGATATTCCCTCTGGCTGAAAGGAGTTTTTTTTAATTGTGTTTCTGTATGTGCATGGCCTGTCTGGCTAATAAGCATTAAACTCTTGTGGTAGTTGTAGATACTAGGAGTGTGCACTTCTCACTGAAAATCCGACAGGCCTCCGAACTTTTGACGCAGTTAGGGGATGGTTAAAAAAAAGTCAGATACCTGCGGTGCAGCGTGAAGGTCGTTTGGAGCTCTGTTCAGTTTTCAGATAACTATTCCATTGTTTTCTATCACAATTAACAAACATGCTGACATCTCTGTCATTTTTAAAGATAAAGAGATGCCCCACCCCTCACCCTGCCCAGAGTAGGACACTACAGCAAGGAGTCTGACGTGCACAAAAACATACCGAAAACAAAATGTCAGTACATTGGTAAGGTTTTTATTGGTATGTTATTATACAGAGTATTGTTTGAATCATCTCCATTTTGGATATTTATTTTTATTTTTATTTATTTATTTATTACATTTGTATACCGCCCCATAGCCGAAGCTCTCTGGGCAGTTTACATAGGATTAAAACAATTAAAATCAATATACAAAAATTAAAACAGCAAAAACATACAACATACACACACAATACACACATACATTTAAAACTGCTACAACAACCCAAAAAGCTACAAAAACAAAAACAAACCCAGGCTCCTCAGGTATTGCCAAATGCCTGAGAGAAGAGGAAAGTCTTGACCTGGCGCCGAAAAGATAACAATGTTGATGCCAGGTGGGCCTCGTCAGGGAGATCGTTACACAATTGGGGGGCCACCACAGAGAAGGCTCTCTCCCTTGTTGCCGACCTCCGAGCTTCCCTTGGAGTAGGCACTCGGAGGAGGGCCTTAGATGTTGAACGTAGTGTTCGGGTAGGTTCATGTCGGGAAGGCGTTCCATCAGGTATTGTGGTCTCAAGCCATGTAAGGCTTTATAGGTTAAAATCAGCACCTTGAATCGGGCTTGGAAACATACAGACAGCCAATGCAAGCGGGCCAGAGTAGGTCTTATATGCTCCAACCTTCTGGTTCCAGTTATCAATCTGGCTGCTGCATTTTGCACAAGCTGCAGCTTCCGAACCGCCTTCAAAGGCAGCCCCATGTATAGTGCATTGTAGTAATCTAACTTGGCGGTTACCAGAGCATGGACAACTGAAGCCAGGATATCACTGTCCAGATAGGGACGTAGCTGGGCCACCAACTGAAGTTGGTAGAAGGCACTCCGTGCCACTGAAGCCACCTGAGCCTCAAGTGACAGAGATGGTTCTAGGAGAACCCCCAAGCTACGAACCCGCTCCTTCAAGGGGAGTGCAACCCCATCCAGAACAGGTTGAAGACCCTCCATCCGGTCAGTTGAACCACCCACTAACAGCGTCTCAGTCTTGTCTGGATTGAGTTTCAGTCCATTGTCGCAGCGAGGCACTGGTTCAGCACATCCACAGCCTCACCTGAAGAAGATGAAAAGGAGAAATAGAGCTGCGTGTCATCAGCGTACTGATGACAACGCACTCCAAAACTCCGGATGACTGCACTCAACGGTTTCATGTAGATGTTGAACAGCATGGGGGACAAGACTGACCCCTGCGGAACCCCATACTGGAGAATCCACGGGGCTGAGCAATGTTCCCCAAGCACCACCTTCTGGAGCTGACCTGCCAAGTAGGAGCAGAACCACTGCAATGCAGTGCCTCCCACTCCCAACTCAGCCAGTGGTCCCAGAAGGATACCATGGTCGATGGTAGGGGTGTGCATCGGATCGGATCCGATCCACGATCCGAATCCGATCCGACCCAAAATCGGGAAAATCCGATCCGATCCGATCCGGACAACCTCCGTTCCGATCCGATCCGATCCGATGAGGTCCGATCCGGATCGGACGCCATTTTGAATGCTTTTTCCCATAGCCAAGTATTGTTTTACAAAAACGCCTATAACCTTTTCATTTTTAAAGATAGAAGGATGAAACTTGGGCACATTGTAGACTGGTTAGGGGTAGTTATCTGTGAGAAATTTCAGAAAGATTGGTGCATGCATTTTGTGGCAATTAATTTTTTAATAAATACCCAGGAATGCCTATAACTTTGTCATTTTTAAAGTTACACACATGAAACTTTGCCACATTGTAGGGGGTACCTTGGGACCTATGTGTGTGAAATTTCAGAAACGTAGGTGCTTGTCTTGTGTGGCAATTAATTTTTAGAAAAATGGGTAGTAGTGGGGTAAATACAGTTATGCCTCCCATTTTTTTATTTTTGAAGATACAAACAGGAAACTTGGGCACATTACAGGTACCACTTGCCTTGATATGTGTGTGAAATTTCAGAAACATTGGAGCTTTCCTTGTGTGGCAATTAATTTTTGAAACAATGAGGAAAGAAACACCTATAACTTTGTCATTTTTAAAGCTACACACATGAAACTTTGCCACATTGTAGGTGGTACCTTGGGACCCATGTGTGTGAAATTTCGGAAACGTAGGTGCTTGCCTTGTGTGGCAATTAATTTTTTAATAAATACCCAGGAATGCCTATAACTTTGTCATTTTTAAAGTTACACACATGAAACTTTGCCACATTGTAGGCGGTACCTTGGGACCTATGTGTGTGAAATTTCGGAAACGTAGGTGCTTGCCTTGTGTGGCAATTAATTTTAGAAAAATGGGTAGTGGTGGGGTAAATACAGTTACGCCTCCCACTTTTTTATTTTTGAAGATACAAACAGGAAACATGGGCACATTACAGGTACCACTTGGCTTGATATGTGTGTAAAATTTCAGACAGCTGGGTCCAGGCATGTGGTGGCAAGGTATTTTTGAAACAATGAGGAAAGAAACGCCTATAACTTTTTTATTTTAAAAGTTAGAAGTCTGAACATTGCTCACTTTGTAGATGGGTTAGGGGTAGATATGTGTCAGAAATTTCAGAATTATAGGTCCAGGCATTTGATGGCTATGGAATTTTTAAATTACATGTTTCAAAAAAATTTGTACAGAGGCCAGGTCTCCCCTCCCGCTTCCCGCGAAGAAAAGGAAACACTCTCTCGTCTCGATCCCTTTGATCCTTGCTAGTAGTATCCATTACAGGGCTCGTGTTTCCTTTCCTACTTTCACTTTTCAAGCAGAACGGCTGAGCCTAGCTGAGTTTTGCAGCCATGCGTGCAAGGAAGGATCACTCTGGTCTCGATCCCTTTGATCCTTGGTAGTATCCATTACAGGGCTCGTGTCTGCTTTCACTTTGTACTAGGGATGTGCACTGGATCGGACCCGATCCACGATCCGAGTCCGGTCCAGTGGGAAATCGGATAAATTATCCGATTTCTGATCCCGCAGCTGGATCGGCCGATCCAATCCGAACCGGTCCGAAAAAGCTCCGAACCGGTTCGGCGGATCGGCGGATCGGCGGGCGCCCACTGGCGCCCACCGCCGCTTCCATTGGCGGGCGCCAGCGGGCGCCCGCCGATGAAAGTGGACAGCGGGGGGGGGGAGGAGGGGGGCACTTACCTTCTCGGCCCGGTGGCTCCCGTCCGGCGCCGGCGCCTACTACTACTAGCAGGCTCCGCGGCCTGCTCTAGGGTGGCGCGCCGGGTGATGTCATCACCCGGCGCGCTACTCTAGAGCAGGCCGCGGAGCCTGCTGGTAGTAGTAGGCGCCGGCGCCGGACGGGAGCCACCGGGCCGGGAAGGTAAGGAGGGGGTGCGTGGAGGGGAGGAGGGGGCGCGCGGAGGGGGGAGGGGGGCCCTTACCTTTCCGGCCCGGCGGCTCCCGTCCGGCGCCGGCGCCTACTATTCCCAGCAGGCTCCGCGGCCTGCTCTAGGGTGGCGCGCCGGGTGATGTCATCACCCGGCGCGCTACTCTAGAGCAGGCCGCGGAGCCTGCTGGTAGTAGTAGGCGCCGGCGCCGGACGGGAGCCGCCGGGCCGGAAAGGTAAGGAGGGGGTGCGTGGAGGGGAGGAGGGGGCGCGCGGAGGGGGGAGGGGGGCCCTTACCTTTCCGGCCCGGCGGCTCCCGTCCGGCGCCGGCGCCTACTATTCCCAGCAGGCTCCGCGGCCTGCTCTAGGATGGCGCGCCGGGTGATGTCATCACCCGGCGCGCTACTCTAGAGCAGGCCGCGGAGCCTGCTGGAAGTAGTAGGCGCCGGCGCCGGACGGGAGCCGCCGGGCCGGAAAGGTAAGGAGGGGGTGCGTGGAGGGGAGGAGGGGGCGCGCGGAGGGGGGAGGGGGGCCCTTACCTTTCCGGCCCGGCGGCTCCCGTCCGGCGCCGGCGCCTACTATTCCCAGCAGGCTCCGCGGCCTGCTCTAGGATGGCGCGCCGGGTGATGTCATCACCCGGCGCACTACTCTAGAGCAGGCCGCGGAGCCTGCTGGAAGTAGTAGGCGCCGGCGCCGGACGGGAGCCGCCGGGCCGGAAAGGTAAGGAGGGGGTGCGTGGAGGGGAGGAGGGGGCGCGCGGAGGGGGGAGGGGGGAGGAGGGGGCGCGCGGAGGGGGGGAGGGGGGAGGGGGGCCCTTACCTGCCCGGCCCGGCGGCTCCCGTCCGGCGCCGGCGCCTACTACTACCAGCAGGCTCCGCGGCCTGCTCCAGGGTGGCGCGCCGGGTGATGTCATCACCCGGCGCGCTACTCGAGAGTAGGCCGCGGAGCCCGCTGGTAGTAGCCGCCGGCGCCGGACGTGCCGAGAAGGTAAGTGGCGGGGAAGGGGGCTTACCCCCCCCCCGGAGCCGCCCGCTTCTATCCGCTGGCGCCCGCGGGCGCCAGCGGATGGAAGCAGGCGGCCCCAGGGGGGGTAGGGAGCGCGGGGGAGGGGGTTTACCTGCCGGGGCCGTCCACAGCGGACGGCCCCGGGGGGGGAGGGAGTTAGGCCCCCCCTTACCCACCCGCCGCCATTTTTTCCTCATAGACTTGCATTGCAATGCAAGTCTATGGGGAAAAAAAATGGCGGCCGATCCAAAAATTTCCGATTTTTGGATCGGGATCGGACTCGATCCGGTCCGGGGGGCCTCCGATTTTGTCCGAACCGGTCCGGGACAAAATTGGAGGTCCCGATCCGGGTCCCGATCCGATCCGGGGGGTCCGTGCACACCCCTACTTTGTACTCAAGCAGACACGAGACACTTTGTACTCAAGCAGTTATAGGCATTCCTGGGTATTTTTCTAAAAATTAATTGCCACACAAGGCAAGCACCTACGTTTCCGAAATTTCACACACATGGGTCCCAAGGTACCACCTACAATGTGGCAAAGTTTCATGTGTGTAGCTTTAAAAATGACAAAGTTATAGGTGTTTCTTTCCTCATTGTTTCAAAAATTAATTGCCACACAAGGAAAGCTCCAATGTTTCTGAAATTTCACACACATATCAAGGCAAGTGGTACCTGTAATGTGCCCAAGTTTCCTGTTTGTATCTTCAAAAATAAAAAAATGGGAGGCGTAACTGTATTTACCCCACTACTACCCATTTTTCTAAAAATTAATTGCCACACAAGACAAGCACCTACGTTTCTGAAATTTCACACACATAGGTCCCAAGGTACCCCCTACAATGTGGCAAAGTTTCATGTGTGTAACTTTAAAAATGACAAAGTTATAGGCATTCCTGGGTATTTATTAAAAAATTAATTGCCACAAAATGCATGCACCAATCTTTCTGAAATTTCTCACAGATAACTACCCCTAACCAGTCTACAATGTGCCCAAGTTTCATCCTTCTATCTTTAAAAATGAAAAGGTTATAGGCGTTTTTGTAAAACAATACTTGGCTATGGGAAAAAGCATTCAAAATGGCGTCCGATCCGGATCGGACATCTGGTCCGATCCGATCCGACCAGCCTCCGATCCGATCCGATCCGATCCGACCCCCCAGGTCCGATTCCGATCCGCTATCCGATCCGATCCGGGGGGTCAGTGCACATCCCTAGTCGATGGTATCGAAAGCCGCTGAGAGATCAAGGAGAATCAACAGAGTCACACTCCCCCTGTCTTTCTCCCGACATAGGTAGGGTGACCAGATTTTAAAAATCAAAATCCCGGTTCCCCCCCGCCCCCCCCCCACCCAAAACAACCCCCCCACCAAGCCACCCCCCCAAAAAAACCAGCCTGGACCTACCGCCGGGGTCCTTCTTCACCCGCGCGGTCACGCGGGGTCCTCCTTCGCCGCCCGCGTGGCCGTGCGTGGTCCTCCTTCGCCGCCCGCGTGGCCGCGCCAGGTCCTCTGTCGCCCGCGCGGCCACGCGGGGGCCTCCTTCGCCCGCGCGGCCACGCGGGTTCCTCCTTCGCCCGCACGGCCGCGCGGGGTCCTCCTTCGCCGCCCGCGCCGGGTCCTCCATCGCCCGCGCGGCTGCGCGGGGTCCTCCTTCGCCGCCCGCGCCGGGTCCTCCGCCGCCCGCGCGGCCGGATGGGGTCCTCCTTCACCCGTGCGGCCACGCGGGGTCCTCCTTTGCCGCCCGCGCGGCCGCTCCGGGTCCTCCGTCGCCCGCGCGGCCGCGCGGGGTCGTCCATCGCCGCCCGCGCGGAAGAGGCGGGAGAGGGCCGGATCTGGAAGTGACGGTTACGTCACTTCCAGATCCGGCCCTCTCCTGCCTCTTCCGCGCGGCCTCTGGCCTTATGAGCCCGGCAGCAGCGGCGAAGGCAGCGGAGGAGCCCGGGAAGCGGCCGCCCCAGCAGGTAAGTGCCCCCCTTCGTGCTTACCTGCTGGGGCGGCCGCTTCCCGGGCTCCTCCGCCGCTGGGTCTACCGCCGCTCCTTGCTTGCTGCCACCGCTGCGTGACCCCCCGCCACCCCGGTTTGCCCCCCCGCCCCCCGGTTGGGCCGGTTTGCCCCTGGATTCCCGGTTAGGATCGGGAAATCCCGAGCCACCTGGTCAGCCTAGACATATGTCATCATACAGGGCGACCAAGGCTGATTCCATACCAAAACCAGGCCTGAAACCCGACTGAAATGGATCCAGATAATTGGTCTCATCCAAGAGTGCCTGGAGCTGGCTTGCAACCACTCGCTCCAGGACCTTGCCCAGGAATGGAACATTTGCTACTGGCCTGTAGTTATTAAGATTTTCAGGGTCCAAGGAAGATTTCTTTAGGAGTGGTCTCACTGCCGCCTCTTTCAGGAGGCCTGGGACTACACCCTCTTGCAAAGAGACATTAATAACTTCCCTGGCCCAGCCAGTTGTTCCATCCCTGCTAGCTTTTATTAGCCAAGAAGGGCAAGGATCCAATATGGAAGTGGTTGTACGAACCTGTCCAAGCACCTTGTCAACATCCTCGAGCTGTACCAACTGAAACTCATCCAAGAAAACAGGACAAGCCTGTGCTCTGGATACCTCAATTGATTCACCTGCTATAATACTGGAGTCTAAGTCCTGACAGATGCCAAAGATTTTATTCTGGAAGTGCCCAGCAAATGTATTACAGCGGGCCTCAGATGTTTCTACTAGGGGTTTGCACGGACCCCCCGGATCGGATCGGGACCCGGATCAGGACCTCCAATTTTGTCACGGATCAGTTCGGACAAAATCGGAGGCCCCCCGGACCGGATCGAGTACGATCCCGATCCAAAAATCGGAAATTTTTGGATCGGCCGCCAATTTTTTCCCCATAGACTTGCATTGCAATGCAAGTCTATGAGGAAAAAATGGCGGCGGGTGGGTGAGGGGGGCCTAACTCCCTCCCCCCCAGGGCCGTCCACTGTGGACGGCCCTGGCAGGTAAGCCCCCTCCCCCGCGCTCCCTACCCCCCCTGGGGCCGTCCGCTTCCATCCGCTGGCGCCTGCGGGCGCCAGCGGATAGAAGCGGACGGCTCCGGGGGGGGTAAGCCCCCTTCCCCGCCACTGCTTACCTTTTAGGGCCGTTCGCTCCCGTCCGGCGCCGGCGGCTACCGCCAGCCAGCTTTGCGGCTTGCTCTCGAGTAGCGCGCCGGGTGATCACCCGGCGCGCCACCCTGGAGCAGGCCGTGGAGCCCGCTGGTAGTAGCCGCCGGCGCTGGACGGGAGCGAACAGCCCTAAAAGGTAAGGCCCCCCCCCCCTCCGCGCGCCCCCTCCTCCCCTCCACACACCCCCTGCTTACCTTCCCGGCCCGTCCTCTCCCGTCCGGCGCCGGCGGCTACTACCAGTGGGCTCCATGGCCTGCTCTAGAGTAGCGCGCCGGGTGATGACATCACCCGGCGCGCCACCCTGGAGCAGGCCGTGGAGCCCGCTGGTAGTAGCCGCCGGCGCTGGACGGGAGCGAACAGCCCTAAAAGGTAAGGCCCCCCCCCCTCCGCGCGCCCCCTCCTCCCCTCCACACACCCCCTGCTTACCTTCCCGGCCCGTCCTCTCCCGTCCGGCGCCGGCGGCTACTACCAGTGGGCTCCGCGGCCTGCTCTAGAGTAGCGCGCCGGGTGATGACATCACCCGGCGCGCCACCCTGGAGCAGGCCGCGGAGCCCGCTGGTAGTAGCTGCTAGTGCCGGACGGGAGCGGACGGGCCGAGAAGGTAAGCGCCCCCCTCCTCCCCCCCCCGCTGTCCACTTTCATCGGCGGGCGCCCGCTGGCGCCCACCAATGGAAGCGGTGGGCGCCAGTGGGCGCCCGCCGATCCGCCGATCCGCCGAACCGGTTCGGAGCCTTTTCGGACCGGTTCGGATTGGATCGGCCGATCCAGCTGCGGGATCGGAAATTGGATAATTTATCCGATTTCCCACTGGACCGGACTCGGATCGTGGATCGGGTCCGATCCAGTGCACATCCCTACTTAAAACCACGGCTTTGACCATGGTGGTTAAGCCAGAAAGCTGGGTTGTGTTCAGGAGATGCCTTAAACCACAGCTTTAACCATGGTGAATAAGGCAGAACCTTGCAACATTTTCTTGGTCAAAGAAGGTGAAAGCCCAGGACTTCCACTAGGTAAACTACATCCCTGGACCCCATGGTGAGGGGGTTGTGACTGCCCCCACCGCTTTCTTGGAGTTAGCTGGAGTATGAATCAAATAAGCACATAAGTAAAGAAACCAGTAGGGAACTCTGAATCAGAAATGACATCTCCACAGGGCAGTTTACCTGGTACCAGGCGAGTCATCTCTTCAGCACCTGGCAAAGGGTTGTCTCCTCACCTGGGTATTTGGATGGTTTAAAGGTACTCGCCTCAGCAAGTCTTCCCCAAAGGCTATGCCGGATGGGTGATGTTTCAGATGTTCTTGGGGATGGACTTTTCATAGGTTTTAATGAATGCTCTTATTGATTGTGTTTTTGTGTTTTATCTCTCTGAAATGCTTCAGTTTGTGCCACGCAATACATGAACTTAATAAACCAAACTAAAGATTTGATTCCAGGCATCTGGTTCCAGCCATTTGAATCAATGGCAGGCATGATCAAATACTGAATCTTTACTCCTCTTCATAGAAGTGAATGCAGCTGCATCGTTTGCCGGTTTAGAAAGAAAAGAAATCCTCCTACTCCCAGCATTTTCTAGTTAGCATGCCTGCCTGGGGAATGCTGGGAGTTGTAAGTTATTTCTTCCCTCTCAATATGCATAGGATTGTGCATATCATCTGAAACCCTATACACCCAAAACAGATACATTTCACAACTGATGGTTTAGCCACGTTTGTGCAGGCAAATTCAAACTGTTTCAATTTGTTAGGAAACGTAGGAGGACCATTAAACGGAGATGCCCAATTTTCGGCAAAGTTTGAAATCAGGTGGGCAAACATCTTTAGTGGCTCTCCAGATATGATAGGAGTGCAATTCCTATCAGCCCCAGACAGCACAGCCAAACATACAGGATGATGGGAGCTGCAGTCCAAAACCATCTGGAGGACCACAATCTTCTTGGGCATTTACAATGAACAGACTAACACCCCAGAGACAAAGTAAAGATTTAAGAAGTTAAAAAAAGTAAACATCACAGACAACGTAAATTGGTCCTTTGGAAAATGCAAATTCATCAGACTTTTTTTTAAAAAAATTAAAAACCCTACAACAAATTGTAGAATATCTTTTAAGGTTTCACAAGGAATTCATGAGTTTAGATCTTTGAGAATATTAGTTACCTCTTCCAAACCAATGCCTTTCTGTGACGAAAAAGCCTTTATTACAGTCCAAAATCGTAAACATATCTAGTGCAAAGCCAAAAGACTTCATTCATTCCCTGTTCCTGCCAAAGATTTCATTAGATAACTTATTGAGAGAGATGAGCATGAGCAGTAGGATGCCAAGACCAGAAGAGGAGATGTTGGAAATGCCAGAGATGGAGCCGGCTTTTATATGGTTCCTTTCAGCCCTTGAAGGAAATGGCATGCCTGCTCAGTCTCTTGCCATGAACATCATCTGACTCTTTATTTAAATATATGTTAGAAGATGTTATCTTTCAATATGGATTATTGCAGACTATGGTTTAGCGTGATGTGTCTGTTTAATTAGGTGATGATTGACTGCTCAGTTTGGAAGTCGGTCAGAACCGCAGCAAGAAAATGAGAGAATAATGCAGCCCTGTCCCAGTACGGATGGCTTCCTTCTTTTGAAATTAAAAATGGGTGATGCTCCTGGGATGTTGATGGGATTCCAGATGCTGCTGAGTTTCCTGTTCAAAGTTTTCTGCTGTGCTTTCAGTTCTTGAAGCCCAAGTCCAGATCTATGTACTCATGTTTAACTCCCCTTTTCCTGATCTCTCTCTCTCTCTCTCTCTCTCTCTCTCTCTCTGTCTTATGGGCTAATAGAATACAGATTTGTATGTTGTCTTTCACTCAAATGCACATTTTTGTACACCAGCCCCCCTGATAAATGCATTTTCATCTGTGTGGAATTTGACCTCAGAACTGCATTGCTAACATTCAGGAATGGGCAAGTCAATTACATTCCCATAAAATGCAAACTACATGAATTTCTTCCCCATCCCTGAACATGAGAACAGAAAAGAGCCCTGTTGGGTCAGAAGAAAGTCCTCTCTTGTCCACCATTCCATTAGGACAGTGGACAACCAGATGCCCCCAAGGACAGCCCACCAGCGGAACATGAGAGCAGTAACACTTTCTCACCCATGTTCCCCAGCAAATCATATTCAGAGGCATCCTGGCCCTGATGCCGGTGATAATTTTGGGTTCCCACATCTCGTAGCCTTTAAACAGAATTCTCCTCCATCACTTCTTGGCGTTTGGAGATTTTTAAGGGTCAGATATTGGAAATCATCTCTATCATTCTGGTATTACAAGTCTGTCATGCGGATGGTTTGAGGTGACCTTCGGGATGGAATGAACATCTCCAGATAAACACCATTTATTCTGACTCTTCCTTTTTAATATGTTAGGAAATGTTGCCTTTCAATATGGAATATTGTCAATGATGGTTTCGTGTGATGTGCTTGATGTATCAGGTAATGATTTGCATGTCTGGGAGAAGCACAGTCAGCCTGGCAAGAAAAATAACAATTGAGCCCTGTCCCTCTACGGATGGCTTCCTTTCTTTGAAATTTGAATGGGTGACGCTCCTGGGATGTAGAAAGGATTCCAGACACCGCTCAGCTTGGTTTTCAAAATTTTCCTGCTGTGCTTTCAGTTCTTTAAGCCCACGTCCAGATCTATGTACTCATGTTTTACTCATGCTTTTCTCCCAGTTTCTTAATTTCTCTCTCTCTCTTTTACACGTCTTATGGGCTCATAGAAAACAGGTCTGTATGTTGTCTTTCACTCAAATGAACATTTTCGTATGCCAGCCTCCCTGATGCAATCATTTGTGCAGGTTTTAGACCGGATGTTCAGTTTTTTAATACAGACAGAATTCATAAGAATGTAAGGGCACTTTTGATGAATTCAATCAGTCCTGCCAGGAGGATGATTCATATTCGGTCTTCCAGCTTTTCTTGGACTAGAACTCCCATCGCCCTTCACTGATGCTCTGCAGGCTAGGAATGAAGGGAAACATTGTCCAACAACATCATGAGGGTCACGCCTCCCCCTTCACTGGTCTATGGATTCAATCCATGGTGGTCTCATTGTCAGCGTCGTTATCATCGCTGTTGTCAACGTCGTCATCATCATCATCATCATCATCATCATCATTTAGAATGCTCTCCAAAGCCTCCATAAGTGCCTCCAATTGCAAAGGAGATTCTGAAGCAGTGAAAGTTGCAGGGCCAAATCTAGATTCTAACAAATGTTGCAATTCCAAGTACTGCTGTTCAGCTTTGGCAGGTAATTTACATTTATCACACAGAGCTGAAAATAACAAAAACTCATCATCTGCCCCCACTGATTGTTCCAGGGTTAAACCCTTCTGTCTGTCCAAGTCTGCCATAAAAACATTTTCTTTCCTATTTTCAAATCTGGAGTTCCCCATCTGGTCAGCTTAGCATGAGAAAATGGATCAAACTGTAATTGGGCCATTGTCGTGACATTAGATGCCACACCTCTCTAACAGCTACGATTGTGGATGGAACTTTTTCCACTTTAATATGCCGAGAACCTAATGCCATCCATTTGGAAAGAGGCTCCAGACAGGATGATTCCAAACCTGACCAAGGTGAAAAATTGAATCTAAGACCTCCATCACACCTAATTTCCCCCCCTGGTTTGCCTTATGTTCCTTTTCACCTGAAGAACTGCTCCTTCGCACCTTTGCTCTTCCACTCCACCCCTCCCCTCCTCTTTCTCCCTCCAGTCAGGTCCTGGCAGATGAGTACTTCAACCAGACCGCCTTTCTGCCCGGCAAAAATGGAAAGGCCCTTTAGTCTGTGAACCAAATGAATTTCTCCCCCATCCCTGGACTTAAGAAAAAATAGATCAATTTTCAAAATGGTGTCTTCTCTCTTTTATCTTTTTATGATTTTATCTTTTCTTGTTTTCCACTCCAGATCAGTTTCCTGATCTTGGAGGAGAAATATATTCCTCTTGACTACTAGCCATACATAGTATTATCTCCATCATCATCCAATACAATGTTGTGGTTTGTGAGAAGCTGACGGTAGCTCTAATAACAGGAAATTTGCCCAAACTCTTCATGGCCCTTTAAGTAATTTAGTGAGTGATACAGAAGAGGGAATTCACGTGTAGCTCATGAAGACTTATATCAGAAAACCATTAGTGGTGAGGGTAAGTGAATATCAGCACACATCTCTCCTCATGTCTGCAGCAGGTACACCTGGCACCTGCTCCTCCTCTCAGCTTGTCTGGAAAAGCAGGTGAGTCAGATGCTGGGAGAGGTCTCAAATATACCTCCTGCTCCTTCACCCAGGTTCTGTTGCCCTTCAAAGCTCCTCCTGTCCTTCTCCACCATTCCTAAGAATCATTCGACTTTCCTCTACTGCTAAAGATGGCATCACCTACAGACAAAAGAGAGTTGGGGGGGGGTTGTGATCTTCATATACAAACTTTTTATAGTCCTTTTCAACCAGTGTCAACTGCATCCACACAGGAAGACTTTCTCTAAACTGTAGGAGACGGAATGAAACAGGCATTGAGAGAAGGTGGAGAAAGGTGGTGGGAGGGTCTGGGGAAAGAGGAGGACTAAGTAGAAGGAAGTCCACCGGCACCACCAAGTGATTTCCAGCTGTTCACTACAGACGGAATGCCTAAGAATGTCAAAACAGGGGTGGTGCATCTGACCATTCCTGCCAGGAATGGTGAATATTTGTCCCTCTGCAGCTCCCATCATGCCTCACTATTGGATATGCAGGCTAGTGCCTGGTGTATGCCATCAATCTACAACGGTCTTTCATTTGAAGAAATTGGATTTTTGGAGAGCAATCTAGATGATGACGACGACGATAAGACCACCATGGATTGAATCCTTAGATCAATGAAGGGGGGGTATTTGTATGAAAATGTACATTTGAGTGAAAGACAACTTACAAATCTGCTTTCTGTTAGCCCATAAGACTTTGAGAGAGAGAGAGAGAGAGAGAGAGAGAGATCAGGAAAAGGGCAGTAAAACATAAGTACTGAAAGCACAGCAGGAAAACTTTGAACAAGAAGCTGAGCGGTGTCTGGAATCCTTTCAACATCCCAGGAGCGTCACACATTCAAAGTTCAAAGAAAGGAAGCCATCCATAGAGGGACAGGGTCCAATTATTGTTTTTCTTGCCAGGCTGACTGTGCTTCTCCCAGACATGCAAATCATTACCTGATTACATCAGACACATCACCCTAAACCATCATTGGCAATATTCCAAACTGAAAGGCAATATCTTCTAACATATTAAAAAAGAAGAGTCAGAATAAATGGTGTTTATCTGGAGATGTTCATTCCATCCCAAAGATTACCTCAAACCATCCCCATTACAGGATTGTAATAACAGAATAATAGAGATGATTTCCAATATCTGACCCTTAAAAATCTCTAAATGCCAAGAAGTGATGGAGGAGAATTCTATTTAAAGGCTACGAGATCGGGGAGCCCCAAATTATCACTGGCATTGGGGCCAGGATGCCTCTGAATATGATTTGCTGGGGAACATGGGTGAGCAGTCGATAATCGCCTAATTGCACCAGACACATCATGTTAAACCATAGTCCGCAATAATCCAAATTGAAAGATAACATCTAACATATTTAAAAAAGAGTTAGATTGTGTTTATCCAGAGGTGTTTGTGGCAAGAGACTGAACAGGCATCAACTTAACAGTCTTTTAGAATTTAAGAAAGCTATAAAGACTAGTCTCTTCCAGCAGGCATATCAAGTGGAATTTTAGGATGTTTTTAGGATTTTATTGCTATTTTAATAATGTGCCATGTTTTTAATCAGTTTTATGTATTTTATCATATTTTATATTTACTGTTGTTCCCTGCCTCAATCCAAACGGAGAGGCGAGTAAGAAATAAATTTATTATTATTATTATTATTATTATTATTATTATTATTATTATTTCCTTCAAGGGCTGAAAGGAACCATATAAAAGCCGGCTCCATCTCTGGCATTTCCAACATCTCCTCTTCTGGTCTTGGCATCCTACTGCTCATGCTCATCTCTCTCAGTAAGTTATCTAATGAAATCTTTGGCAGGAACAGGGAATGAATGAAGTCTTTTGGCTTTGCACTAGATATGTTTACGATTTTGGACTGTAATAAAGGCTGTTCATTCACAGATAGGCGTTGGTTTGGAAGAGGTAACTAATATTCTCAAAGATCTAAACTCATAAATTGTTTGTGAAACATTGAAAGATATTCCACAATTTGTTGCTGGATTTTTAATTTTTTTTTAATAAAGTCTGAAGAATTTGCATTTTCCAAAGGACCAATTTACAGTGTCTCTGAGTGTGTCATTGTCTGTGAGGTTTACTTTTTTTTAACTTCTTAAATCTTTGCTTTGTCTCTGGGGTGTTAGTCTGTTCATCGTAAATTCCTCCAGATGGTTTTGGACTGCAGCTCCCATCATCCTGTATGATTGGCTATGCTGTCTGGGCCTGATAGAATTTACACTCCAACCATATCTGAAAAGCCATTAAAGATGTTTGCCCACCTGGGTTCAAACTTTACCAAAAATTGGGCATCTCCGTTTAATGGTCCTCCTACACTTCCTAACAAATTGAAACAGTTTGAATTTGCCTGCACAGAAGTGGCTAAACCATCAATTGTGAAATGTGTCTGTTTTCGGTGTATAGAGTTTCAGATGACATGCACAATCCTATGTATGTTCAGGAGGGGGGGAAGTAGCTGACAACTCCCAGCATTCCCCAGGCAGGCATGCTGACTAGAAAATGCTGGGAGTAGGAGGATTTCTTCTCTTTCTAAACAGGCAAAGGATGCAGCTGAATTCACTTCTATGAAAAGGAGTGAAGATTCAGTATTTGATCATGCCAACCATTGAATCAAACGGTTGGAACCAGATGCCTGGAATCAAATCTTTAGTTTGGTTTATTAAGTTCATGTATTGCGTGGCACAAACTGGAGCATTTCAGAGAGATAAAACGCAAAAACACAATCAATAATAACATTAATTAAAACCTCTGAATGTATTGAAAAGTCCATCCCCAAGAACATCTGAAACATCATCCATCCTGCATAAGAATAAACACCAAGACTTTGGAGAAGACTCGCCGAGGTGAGGAGCTTTAGCCTTTGGGGAAGACTTGTTGAGGCGAGTACCTTTAAACCATCCAAATACCCAGGTGAGGATACAAGCCTTTGCCAGGTGCTGAAGGGATGACTCACTTGGCACCAGGTAAACTGTCCTGCGGAGATTTCATTTCTGATTCAGAGTTCCCTATAGGTTTCTTTACTCATTTGCTTATTTGATTCATACCCTGGCTACCTCCAAGAAAGCAGCGGGGCCAGTCACAGCCCCCTTACCAAGGGGTCCTGGGATGTAGTTTGCCTAGGATTCTGCTCATTGCCATGATAGCTCGCTAGCTAGACAGAGAGAGATACTGAAGGAAAGTCACGGCATAAGCAGCCGAGTCCTTTACTCTGCTGCTGCTGGACTGGTGGAAAACATGCATCTGGACGTCTTCCCTTCCATGTCTGAGGGCAAAAGAGGAAGAAAGTGGAGGAGCAGGTACGTGAGCTAGGAGAGGGCATATTCTCCCATGAACAGGGACTGACCGAGCCCTTTCGGTCTTCTTCGCTTTGGCCGTTTCCCAATCCTATGCTTGTTTTGTCCAGGTTCACTTTGCTTTGTCCTGTTTCTGCCTCAGCTTCCAGGGCCAGTGGCAGCGGGTAATGATTCTATATAAATTACCTTACTATTATCACAAGCATCTTTCTTTTCTTTTCTTCACTTTTTGTTGCCTCTTTCCTTATTTATGCTCTTTTCGGGCCTGAAGAGAATGCATTTTTCTTCAGAGGGTGGTTGCTGAGCCTCCGCTGCTGTTCACCCCCCCCCCCCCCCCAGACCAGCTCATTGAGTGGTGATTCAACCAATGAGTGGGTCCAGCAGCTGCTGTCCCCATAACAAGCCACCCTTTGCATAGAAATAGCAGCTTGATGGTTTCCGTAAAAGTAATGTTGCCCAAATAGCGATTGTAAAGAAGCCGTTTAGCAACGTTACAGACATACACCAGACTCCTTTGTTGGGTGTGTGGGTTCAGGGGGTGGGTGAGTGTTTTAGCAAGCGGGATCTGGGAGGCCGAATAGTTCCAAGCCCTTCTAGACTATGGCTGAATTCGGACGACATATTAGGCAACGGAGGAGGGGGGAACAATCGTCAGTTGTGTTGCTTATTGTGTCATGTGGAGGGTAACACAGTATGCTAATTGGGAGAATTAAACAACGGAGCGAAACAACGGACTTGCACGTTGTTTTGCCCTAAGCCCCGTTGTTTAACGTGTCATCCAAATTGGTCCCCCCCTCTGTCAGTGTACTATTCCGTTTGGGAATAGAGTTCTGCCGGCCAGAGCAGCCGAAACCCCCCGGCCGCTCTATGCAGCCGGCAGAACTCACGGTGCATGCTGGGATATGGCTGGGGGACTGAGGGAGGGGGAGGGAGCACCCACTGCAACCAAAATGGCCACCGTCCATTATTAGCAACCGGGGCGTTTGCCGGTGCTGAGCAGTACCGGCTGCAGCATTTCTTGTGTGGAGCTCCGCCTGTCTAATGCATGGTCAGTACACTATTTCCCCCTCCGTTGCCTAATATGTCGTCTGAATTCAGCTAATTTCTAATGAAACCTTAGCTAATAATTACAAGGCCCCCATGGCAGTGCCAAAACTATTCCCTGACAAAGACCATTGCCTGCATGGATGGTCTGATATAGTAATGTAGATTCCTGGTTTGTCTTGGCTTCTTCTATCACATTAAAAGAAATTAACAACATTTCTTGTAACTAAATGGAGCATTGCTAAAGATCCTTAACTTTCAATGCCCTATCAGAAAATACTATTTTCAGAATATTTCTTAAACAAACCACTTATACTGGGGTGCCCTCTTGTGGACAATTATGAGCACTACAGCATGCTCATACCAATACCGTCTTAAACTGGGGCTGGGAACAGATCCGGATCCAGATCCTGAATCCAAAGCTGATTGGGGTGATCCAGAACACATTGGGGGAGGTCTGGATCGATCCGGAGACCTGGGGCCCATTGCCCTTCCAGGTCCCTGGGTGCCGGCTACATAGCCGGCACCCAGAGATGCCAGGCTGGTGGTGAGTCCATTGAACTCACTGTCATCCCCCCTCTCTCTGTGCTTACCTGCTGCCTCCTCGTCGCTGCTGCCATCCGCCATTGCTGTCCACTGTCCGCTGCTGCTTCCGCTCTACTGAAAACCAGGCCTTGTTGCCTGGTTCTCAGTAGAGTGACATCACGCTGGGTGATGTCATTGCCGGGTGACATCATCGCCCGGTGTGATGTCACTCTACTGAGAATCGGGCTACGAGGCCCGGTTCTCAGTAGAGAGGAAGCAGCGGCGAATAGCAGCGGTGATGAGGAGGCAGCAGGTAAGCAGGGAGAATGTGGGGAGGGCAGTGAGTCCTTTTCCCCATGGACTTGCAAGTCTATGGGGAAAAGGTGGGTCTCCGGATCTGGTTCCGGACTGGATTGGGGGAGGTCCGGTCCAGATCAGATCAGGCCTGATCCGGATCGTCTGGATCTGGATCCGGACCGGGGGTTGTGCACAGCCCTATCTTAAACCCAGAGCACTAATACTGGGGTGCATTCTTATGTCCCCCCGAGCACTGCAGTCTGCTCTTCTCAATAGTCTAGTTTAGGGTGACCCTGTGAAAAGGAAGACAAAGCTCCTGTATCTTTAACAGTAGTATTGAAAGGGGAATTTCAGCAGGTGTCATTGGTATGCATACAGCACCTGGTGAAATTCCCTCTTCATCCCAACAGTTTAAGCTGCAGAAGCCCTGCTTTCTTTTGTATCTGGTCACTCTAGCCTAGTTAAGACCTCAGTGCTAATACTGTTCCATCCTCTTCCCAACCTGAAGTTCCATTCAGTTCCTGAACTTTGGATCCCCCCCCTACAGTTTGCATGAAAATCCCTACACATTTTGGGGCATAGTCCTCCTAATATATGCATTTATGGACACCGTTTTGTTTATAACATACACATCTTTGGTATACGATGTTCCTGATACAATGGATTTTAAGTGGCATGTTTAGTCAGAAGAAAGTCCTACAACTCCTAGCATTCACCAACCAGCATGGAGAATGCTGGGGAGTGCTCCTCCCACACTTATCAGACAAACGTGACAGGAGTCCCTTTTTTTTCCCCCTCATTTGCTTCATGAGTGGGCAATGCTGCCTGGAGAGAAAAGCATTGGGCCACGGATGACCACCATTTTCCTTTCCAAAGGTTGTCTCTGAGCCCCATGTTCATGGGCATTCATGGAAGTGGAGATCACAATTGCTGCTGGCTCTCGCTCTGTGCTGGAGCAATCCCAGTTGCCAGGAGGGTGTGAGGAGGTTGTTGTTCCTTGTTGCTGTTCCATATCCATTAAGAGGAACATCATGTACAGCCATAATGAAGCAGAGTCATTGGTAGCAAAACACCTGTCTGAGGTTGGCAATTGTGTGTTTATTATTAGAGGCAGGATGGCAGACAGGTGAAGCAGATTTGGGCAGGGTATACTTAACAAAATTAAAGCCCTTCGAGTGCTGGAAGAAACCATGTTAAAGGTCACACGGTCTCCATCTTTTCCACCAAGGTCTTTTCGACTTCCCCTGGCTTCTGCTGCTCAGGAAACCTTGTTGTTGGGAAGTCGCGTTTACAAATTCTTAGTAAGAGGAGAGATGGGAGGGATGTGACTCCGGTTCATATTTCGTCAGGCTTCACTCAGCGGTGTGTGCTCTGGAAGCCCAAGTGCAGTTGCCAACGTTTGGAGGAGACATCCGGGTGATCCTCAGAGCATGGAAACTTGCAGATCTCATTAGTCAATTCATTCCAAATACATTTCATTAGAGTGTGCACCCAGGGATTTATTTTAAAAAAGATGGACATTTATTGAATACTGCATCATAAAGGACATCATAAAGAGAGCTTCAGCTATGGGGCGGTATATAAGTGTAATATAATAATAATAATAATAATAATAATAATAATTCACTCCACAAAACATTTTTTAAAAATTAACAACTAAACTTTACTGAAAAAAATTAGACCCAAAATAGATACAAATCAACATTCATGATCTTTATCATTAACCAGATAATGAGCTAAGCCAAATTGACCAAAACAGATTATGGTGCCTTCATCTTCCTGTCCTAGAGGATGAGATGGTGCTCACCAGGTGTTAGGGACTTAAATTCCTTCATCACATCACATTTAACTATGAAGGGGTCAAGGGCCATTGAGAGGGGAAGGCATGAGAGAGTGAGGTGTCCCTGCCCCCCTCCTCCCCATGGGTGCCCAGCAATGCTGCTGAAACACCCTGGGCCCTCATGAGGCGCAGGTGGTAGTGATGCTTAGGAGGCCATGTTTCCAAGCAAGCTTGCTGTTGCTGGTCTTGGGTTATGTGGGGCAGAGAGGGGGAGAGAGAAGGGAAAACTCTTGTCGCATCACTGGCAAGTCGCCCCATCCCCCTCACCCATCCTTGAGAGGCTTCGGCCCCTCCCCATTGCTGTGGCGGAGGCCGACCTGGAGTGATAGAACAACAATAACAATAACAATAATAAAAAAATGCTAGTTTTGGGACTGCCTACATTTGATTTCTGTCTGTTTTTAGAACACACGCCTTTATTTTAACTATACAATTTACTATACAGATTAACTAAGTATCCCAAGGCACGGGACTCAAGGCACTCAATAGTTCTGGGTTCAAGAGTAGTCTCAGCAAAGGAGTGTCCTGGATCAGCAATGTTGTGCTCACCAATGATTGCCCATATGCCAGTTTCTCTGTGGGGCAATCCAGCTCTATGGGAAAACCTAGCCTGGAGTTGAGAACTCCCACTAACTGGTTGTTTCTCTCTCACCTTTTCAGCCACCACCATTGACTGGAAATTGCCAGTTTTTCCTTGATCACTTATAAAAATGTTCCCCAGGCTGTGGAAGCTCTGGTGCTTTCCCCCAGGCTAGTTGGGAAGGAGTAGCGGATTCAAAACAGAAATTGTAGGATCATAGAATAGTAGAGTTGGAAGGAGCCTGTAAGGCCATCAAGCACAACCCCCTGCTCAATGCAGGAATCCACCTTCACACATCCCTAACAGATGGCTGTCCAGTTGCCTCTTGAAGGCCTCTAGGGTGGGAAAGCCCACAACCTCCCTAGGTAATTAGTTCCATTGTCGTATTGCTCTAACAGTCAGGAAGGTTTGCCTGATGGCCATCTGGAATCTGGCTTCCTGTCACTTGAGCCCATTATTCCGTGTCCTGCACTCTGGGATGACTGAGAAGAGATCCTGGCCCTCCTCTGTGTGGCAATCTTTCAAGTCTTTGAAGAGTGCTATCATATCTCCCCTCCATCTTCTCTTCTCCAGGCTAAACATGCCCAGTTATTTCAGTCTCTCCTCATAGGGCTTTGTTTCCAGAGCCTTGATCATCCGTGTTGCCCTCCTCTGAACATGCTCCAATTTGTCTGCATCCTTCTTGAAGTGTGCCCAGAACTGGACATGATATTCAAGATGAGGCCTAACCAGTGCAGATTAGAGGGGAACCAGTACCTCGCACGATTTTGAAGCTATACTTCTATTAATGCAGGCCAAAATAGCATTTGCTTTTTTTGCAGCCACACCAAACTGTAGGCTCATATTCAGCTTGTGATTAGCACAAGATGAAAATACCTGGAATAATAAAATGGTATTCACCTGGTGCCAGAAAGAGGACAATGTAGACACCAGGTGAGCATCTCTGGGAAGCTAATTCTGCAACAGAGATACCACAGCAGAAAAGGTCATCTTCTTGGTAACCACCCACCTCACTTCCTTTGCCAGGGATTCCTGGAGTAGGACCGCTGATGATGACCTTAGGGTCTGGGCAGGTGTACATGAGAGGAGACGCTTTCCAAAATTACCCAGGATCATTAGTAAAATGAAAAGCGGTGCATTAGGAGTCCTGCTTTATTTTGTTTTGTTTCTTAATTTCCCCATTTTGTACAGAGCACTGCAAATGCATGTATTTCTGGATCGTTCAACGTCTCTGTGTCTCCCCCCCTCCACATTCATGGTGCGCTCATGAGAAAAGATGCCCCCCGAAAGCAAGCTTTAGTGGGATCATTTATATAGCCACATCCAGGTTATTTTGGGAAGTTGTTGATTGAGTCAGACATCCAGGGCCCAACTCAATGCTCGGGAAACATACATGCACATCAGGAAAATTCAGCAGAAGAAAGAATCCAGCAACGTGGGAGTGAAAAGCCAGCATCTGGGGAACCCTCTACTCATTCTGATGAATGGGGCATCTGCCCATAAGTCCTACGCTGATGCAACCACTGCACACAAAGAGTTTGTCTTCAGGCATGTTTGCATTCATAGGAACTAGAAACTTATTTATTTTATTATTTATTTATTAAAACAATTGCATTCTGCTCTATATCACTGGGATCTCAGGGTGGCATGCAGATAAAATCAGAACAATGTAAATGTAAGCAATATATTTACAGCTAAACGTGTATTAAATCGTCAACAAATTAAAACCAATATAATTTTTTTTAAAGCAACAAAATTGGTTAAAAACAATTAAAACGATGTGCAACCGTGGAGAATTTAGCCCTCAATGGCTTTGAGAAAGAGCCATGTTTTAACTTGGTGCTGAAATGAAGCCAGTGTCGGCACATTTGGGCCTTCAAGGGGAAGGTATTCCACAACCAGGGTACCATGACAGAGAAGGCCCTCACCCATGTCTCACCATAACGTACATCTTGCATCAGTGGGACGCAAAGGGTAGGGTGACCATATTTGGGAAACCAAAAAAGAGGACAACCTGTGGGCAGGGCAGGAAAGTGACTTTTCAGGGCCTCTGGAAAAAGCGTCATCCCCCACTCCGCCACCTTAAAGGCCCCAATTGGAGTGGAGGAGGGGAAAGTGTGTCATTTCTGCCCCCCCCCCCATTCCAATCAGGGCCTTTTCTATAATCTCTGGGAATGACACACTTTCCCATTTAAGGTCCTGATCGGAGCAGTGGAAGGGAAATGATGCGCCTCCAGAAAGCACATCATTCCCTCCCAAAATGCTAATGGCGGCTTTAAAGGGGAAAGTGTGTCTTTCCAGGACAATATAGAAAATCACATAAAATCCCCCCTGACATCCAGAATAGAACAAAAACCAGGACAAATCTGGGGAAATCCTGACAGTTGGTCACCCTAGCAAAGGGGGGCTCCTCCAACATATCTCAAATCTCTGGCAGGCATATATAGGGAGAGGTGCTCCCTCAAGTACCAAGGTCCCCAGCCATTTCGGGCTTTAAATGTCATTGCCAACAACTTGAATTATGACCAGACACATATAGGCAGCCAATGCAAATTTTTTTAAAGACCGGTGTTATATGGTCTTTATGGGATATCAGGAATGCTTGAAGGTGGATTCCTGCATTGAGCAGGGGGTTGGACTCAATGGCCTTAGAGGACCCTTCCAACTCTACTATTCTGTGATTCTATGATTCTATGAAAGAGAGGAACTTTTGGGGGAACTTTAATTTCCAACTGATTTGCATTTTAATAACTATGTTCCTCCCCTCTCTTCCTCCCAGGGCTCCTGGGAGGCCCGCATACAGAAAATGAAAAAGAGTGGTGTTGGTGGGGGGTGGAATCAGGCTGAGAACATGAATTGATCAAGCGCCGTCTTATGAGAAATTATAGCTACTGGGATTTTAATAACGAGAGCATGCAGCTTTATGCATGAGGTCAGGCAGGTGGGGAAGGGGCAGAATTAATGAATGCGGAGACGGTTTTAAAATAAGGAATGCTACGGCAGTTGCCTTGGGGTGATATTGCTGACTTCTGCTCAAAGGATCCGCCAACTCTGGTTAAGATCCCCCCAAACCCCTGGCAATCAGACAGACCTGAGTTCCTAAAAAAGAGGACTGCATTATTTCTAGCACACTTCTGTAGGATCACTACCTGAAGTGGCAGTAAGACTTGGCACTCAGGCACAGGGATGGGTGGGTGGGTCCATGCAAACTAGCACCGTTGCCTTGCCATCTACCCCTTAAAAGGAAGGGCTGAAAGCCTATGTTGGCAGACTGGGGCGCCGTGGGTCTATCAAGGGCTTAGTCTATGGACCAGGAAATGACCCTGAAGACAGAGTATGTGAAGCAGCTGCACATACTAAGTGGCAGAGGCACAGGATATATTGCAGCAGACAGTTTATAGGTATATTAGAAATATACCTATAAAGTCCCTTGCTCCCTTGCCATATGTATTTGTTGACTGATTAATAAAGCCTGTTTTGTACTCATTGAGTCTGACCATATAATCTGAGGTGTCTGACCAGACCGCATGGAAGACCCCCCCCCCCCCCCCCGGTCCCTGGCCTGACCACTTGGGAGCTTTAGCTGAAAGTAAGATCTAACGTAGAAGGTTGTCCGTACACTGCTCCACCAAGTATCAGAGCAAGGTTGAGGTTCAAATACAAGTGTTGCTGTATTTAGGCTGGCCAGCTGAGGCTTTATCTTCTAAAGGGATCTGGCCTGTTTTAGCCATCACAGGCTGAGATGATGTGGGAGATGCTGTAGCATGCTGGTTTCTTCATGGTTGGAGGCCCCAGAGTCAGAGGATGGTAATGCAACCTCCTATGGATGCAGAGGAGCTGGTCCCTGGGGTATACCTGAAGAACTGGGTCCCGGGGAGGTAGTAGCCTCATGAAACCTTTCCATAATCAAGTCTTCTTCTAGCATCATTAACTCTGGATCCTCTTCTTCTGAGGACAAAGGGTTGAAATCCTCTGAGGAAGAGGGTTCAGGTTCCAGGACAGTTCCCATATATAACCTGGGAAAGGGGGATGCAGGTAACACGGGAAGACAGCCCATGGCAAAGCATGCACTTTGCATGCAGACGGTCACTCACAGCTTCAGTCCTCTGACCCCCTCTTGTTAACAAAATGCATCAGGTAGCAGACATCTGAGCTCTTCCAGACACCTCTGGAGAGATGCTGCCAAACCCCATAGGCCACACTGGCCTCAGTGGACACATGACTTGACTTAGTATTAATCAGCTGCTTACGTTGTACTCAGTCCTAGTCTTCTGACCTGAAGCAACAGTGGTTCCCCAAGAGCCCTTGCAACTTCGGACAAGGAGGTGCAGGGAATGCTTATCAAATTTGCAGACGACACAAAATTGGGTGGAATCGCTAATACCCTGGAAGACAGAAACAAACTCCAAAGTGATCTTGATAGACTGGAGCGCTGGGCTGAAAACAACAGAATGAAATTTAATAGGGATAAATGCCAAGTTCTACACCTAGGAAAAAGAAACCAAATGCATGGTTACAAGATGGGGGATACTTGGCTAAGCAATATGACAAGCGAGAAGGATCTTGGAATTGTTGTAGATCACAAGCTGACTATGAGCCTACAGTGTGATGTGGCTGCAAAAAAAGCAAATGCTATTTTGAGCTGCATTTATAGAAGTATAGCTTCCAAATCGCGTGAGGTACTGGTTCCCCTCTATTTGGCACTGGTTAGGCCCCATCTTGAGTACTGCGTCCAGTTCTGGGCACCACACTTCAAGAAGGATGCAGACAAGCTGGTGCGTGTTCAGAAGAGAGCAACAAGGATGATCAGGGGTCTGGAAACAAAGCCCTATGAGGAGAGATTGAAAGAACTAGGCATGTTTAGTGTGGAGAAGAGAAGACTGAGGGAGGACATGTTAGCACTCTTCAAAGACTTGAAAGGTTGTCACATGGCCAGGATCTCTTCTTGATCAACCCAGAATGCAGGACACGGAATAATGGGCTCAAGTGGCAGGAAGCCAGATTCCAGCTGGACATCAGGAAAAGCTTCTTGACTGTTAGAGCAGTACAGCAATGGAACCCATGACCTAGGGAGGTGGTGGGCTCTCCCACCCTAGAGGCCTTCAAGAGGCAGCTGTATGGCCATCTGTCAGGGATGCTTGAGGGTGAATTCCTGCACTGAGCAGGGGGTTGGAGTCGATGGCCTTATAGGCCCCTTCCAACTCTACTATTCTATGACTTTATGATTCTCTACATGTCAACCCATCTCTTGTTATCCTCTCCTGCTGCTTTGGGGGAGGGGAGTACAGTGGCAGCCCTGTGGGTGGCACAATCTGCCACCCTCCCGATCTGCTGCCTGAGCCCCATTGGCTCACTATAGCTCATGTTAGGGCTGGCCTTGTATCCCTGATCGCTAAGCTAGGGTGACCCTATGGAAAGGAGGACCGGGCTCCTGCATCTTTAATAGTTGTATTGAAAAGGGAATTTCAGCAGGTGTCCTTTGTATGCATGCTGCACCTGGTGAAGTTCCTTCTTCATCGCAACAGTTAAAGATTCAGGAGCACTTCCCTCTTTTGTATCTGGTCTCTCTAGTATAGCTCCTGCAGGTTTAACCATTGTGATGAAGAGGGAATTTCACCAGGTGCTACATGCATACCAATGACACCTGCTGAAATTCCCTTTTCTATACAACTGTGAAAGATGCAGGATCCCTGTCCTCCTTTCCATAGGGTCATCCTAGCTAAATAGAACCTCGATGTTTTGAGCTGGTCTACCTGTGAATACAAATTGTTGGGGGGTGGCACTCAGGGAAGGCTGTTGCTTTTCTCTCCTGCCCGTGGGCTCCCCAGGGACATCCAGCTAGCTCCTGTGAGAAAGGGAAGGGTTTTTGATTTAGATGGACCTCTGAGCTGATCCAGCAGAACTTCTCAGCTTGCATTCTGATCGACTGTGGTAAAGAATACCTACTGCATCCTCCTCCCCCTTCCTCTCTGCCAAACGGGTAGAAAATGGGTCAATGCTTAGCACAAAACTAGGATCTGCCCAGGGCTGCCTGGGGGTGGTGCATAATTCAGCAGTTTAACACGTGTCTCTCCCTCTTCCCAGCGGAACCAGGAAGCAGTGAGGGGTTTCCTCCACCCTGTTAACCCTGCAACTTTGCCCCAGAGAAGAGGGCACACACGTAGCAGGGATCAGATCTTGATCTAATGGGCTGAGAAATAAGGGGGGGGGTTTGATATTCCCTTTGGCGGTCTCCATCAGTTCTAATCACATTGCTCTGTGTAGGCTCCAAGGCCAGAAGATAATATTTCGTCTCTGCTGGCCACGTGTTGATGAGACCCACGCTTTCATCCACTCTCGCTGTCCCAGTTTCCAGCTACCCGGCCTTCCCAGCCCTCTTCATTAATTTTTTTATTAGCCGTATTTTTAGACCGCTCTTTGGTTGCAATTCCCAGGGTGTTTCATGCGAAGCATCGAACAATTACAATGTAAACTCCAGAAACAAAATCAGCCCAAAGCCAAACAATCAAAATGGCGTTAAACCTGCATTCCTAAAAAACCTGGGAGGGGAATCAAAAAGTTCATTGAGCGGGGCTCAAAAGACAATGGGCCAAATTCTCTAGGGGGAGATGGTTCTGCAGCTGAGACATCACAACCGAAAAGGTCTTTTCTCTAGGGGTGTACACGCCAAAAAAATCGTCATTTATCGTTATCATCATTTTGGACCAAAAAAATTATCCTCTTCATTCATATCGTAGGTGAACCGTATTGTCTTCACGATAATTATCGTGAAAAAACAATATTTTTTGCTGCCATATTTTTAAAGAAAAATGCCTATAACTTCTGTATTTTAAAAGTTAGAGGCTTGAAACTTGGTCACAGTGCTTATGGGGTATGCCTAAGTAGGTGTATGAAATTTGAGATCGATCCCTCCAACCCTCGATTTTATAAGAATTTTTTAAAGATCATTTCCGTTCTGACAGGTCTGAATGAACGCACGTGGCGAGCTGTCATTCTGATCTGTCAGAACTGAAACGATCTTTAATAAATTCATATAAAATCGAGGGTTGGAGGGATCAATCTCAAATTTGGCACATATGTGTAGCACATGTTTCGCCGCCGTGATGCAGGCATGGAGACCACGGAGGCGTTGGCCAGCGGCACGGCGAGGAAGCCCTACACCACGGACCCCCCCTGGCGATGTCGGCCGAGCTCCTTGATGAGTGCGAGACGGTCCGCCACTGGGTGCTCCCCCGGACAGATGCCATGTGGACGGAGATGCAGAAACTGGAGGACTGGGACGACGAGCGCTTCCGTGGGAGCTTCCGCATGTTCCGTGCGACATTCGAGGTGCTGGTGGCCAAGGTGACCCCTGTCCTGCAGAGGGAGTGTACTGTCATGTGCCCGTGCATTCTGGTCTCTCTCCATCTGGGCCTGACGCTGTAGAAGCTGGCGTTCAACGTGGGGTACCTGCCGTTGTCGATGATCTTCGGAGTGGGTGTATCCACCGCCTGCAAGATCTTCCGGGAGACGGTGAGCGTGCTAAATGAGCTGCACCTGTTGAGTGTCAGGTGCTTCATAGACAATTCACAGGGCTGGCCCTGTGAATTGTGGACTGAAGACTTGGCAATTTGTCATGAGAAAATGTATCTCTGCTTCTCTGGTATGTGCTTATCTCAAATGGTAGGCCGAAGGCCTTGAACGTTCTCTGGGAATTAAACTATGCTTTGCAAAGGTGGGGGCTATCTTCCTCACACTGTGGCATCATCAGAAGAGGTTGAACCGTGCCGCCCTGTTGGCACGTGAGTTTAGATTACAGGCTTGAAGCCCTGTCTATCAAAGTAGCTTAGAATTGCCCAGCCTCCCAGCCTCCACACTATATTACCTTTGTCCTGAGAGTAATTCCTTTGCTAGGAATTATCTCGTCTATCCTCTTGCTGCTCTGCTGCTGCTGTAAGTTACTATCTGATTTGGAATTGTGAGATGCACTCTGTACATGTTCTATTGCTGTGTGGACTTGTTACTTCTAAAGAACTCTGCCATGAAAAGTGCACTGTGGCTTTTCATAGATTTGGACTTGAGATTACTGTTCTGGATTCGTGTTCTATAGCTTGCTGTCTCCCTCCATGGAGCCAAAGTTACGGGCAGAGGGAGGCAGAAGCTGATCGTTGCTGTTCTGAAACTCGTGTGTGTGTGAGACCCGTGAGAGGACCTTCCTCAGAGCTAAAGCTACGTGAATTGGGAAGGCTGCCTAGGTCGAAGAGGTTCATTCCCTGGCTTCTGGCTTCCGTGGTCAGCTCAGCGTTCCCTGACAGGCTGAGTGAAGATTTAGTTGCCAGTTGACCGATATACTACTGTTAGGAGGCCTAATCCTAGAGTCTCTCTATGTTCCAGAGGATTCCAGTGCAGCGTAGCCGCTCCTGCCCTCTAAGGACTAGAGTTAATCTCTAAATGTCAGTCCCTGAGTGAGTGCTGTTCTCATTAAGCCGTTCTACCTGAAAGCTGTGTGGTCCGTCTTCAGCTTCAAGTGTGTGTTTGCAGAAATGAAACCGTTATGCTTTGAATTCCGTGTGATTACAATAAAAGAAATCTCACTGTTATTGTTGTGTATCAGTGTACCTGAAGTCGTGAGCAAGAACTTTAGAGAGTTAGCCAGAGTCACGACAGTATAATTCCTAGCCAAAGCCAAAGCCAAAGCCAAAGCCAAAGCCAAAGCCAAAGCCAAAGCCAAGACCTGCTGTGTCCAGAAATCTCCCGCTGGAGTTCTCCCTCAAATTCGAAAAGACCTGCAAGTAATTCTCTTCAACACCGAGACTGTAAATTCTTCAAAAGAGTAAGTAGATCTCCCTGTTCCTTGGATTTTACAAACCTTTGCCTGCATTCCTGCAAGAAAATTTATGACCTGCCTGAAAGATTCACCCCCCCCTCCACTGCATCGTTTTTGCTAATTGAGATCTATCTGCGAATTGTACTTTCGTTTTCCTCGCCAATACAAGCCGCTTCAAAAAGGAGAAGAGAGGGGGGGGGGGGAGTAAAGATTAAAAAAAAAAAAAAAACCACCTGTCATCAGCTTTCGTTTTCAGAAAATTTAGAACTCTTTTTTTTCTCTCATCCTTGCTAAAGACACTGTTCATTTGATTTGAAACTTAGAATTTTGCTGTTACTGCCTTGTCATTTCTACAATAGTTTTGTTCTGTATTATATACCACATGTTTTGCTCTGATTCTGCCTTTTTAATGTTTCTTACCATGTACAAAATATTTTTAAAATGTCATTGTTGATTTTTAGAGCTTAAATCAAAATGTTCTGTGTAGAAAGTTTTTTCTCCCTGCTTGGAGGCTTTTCTCTTTTCCCTTGACTGTCTCCGTTGCGCGCCGGAGAGAGTTGGGGGGAGGGGTATAAGTTTTCCAAGTTGGGAGGACATTTTGGGGAGGGGAAGATGTTGAGTGTCAGGTGCTTCATAGACAATTCACAGGGCTGGCCCTGTGAATTGTGGACTGAAGACTTGGCAATTTGTCATGAGACAATGTATCTCTGCTTCTCTGGTATGTGCTTATCTCAAATGGTAGGCCGAAGGCCTTGAACGTTCTCTGGGAATTAAACTATGCTTTGCAAAGGTGGGGGCTATCTTCCTCACACTGTGGCATCATCAGAAGAGGTTGAACCGTGCCGCCCTGTTGGCACGTGAGTTTAGATTACAGGCCTGAAGCCCTGTCTATCAAAGTAGCTTAGAATTGCCCAGCCTCCCAGCCTCCACACTATATTACCTTTGTCCTGAGAGTAATTCCTTTGCTAGGAATTATCTCGTCTATCCTCTTGCTGCTCTGCTGCTGCTGTAAGTTACTATCTGATTTGGAATTGTGAGATGCACTCTGTACATGTTCTATTGCTGTGTGGACTTGTTACTTCTAAAGAACTCTGCCATGAAAAGTGCACTGTGGCTTTTCATAGATTTGGACTTGAGATTACTGTTCTGGATTCGTGTTCTATAGCTTGCTGTCTCCCTCCATGGAGCCAAAGTTACGGGCAGAGGGAGGCAGAAGCTGATCGTTGCTGTTCTGAAACTCGTGTGTGTGTGAGACCCGTGAGAGGACCTTCCTCAGAGCTAAAGCTACGTGAATTGGGAAGGCTGCCTAGGTCGAAGAGGTTCATTCCCTGGCTTCTGGCTTCCGTGGTCAGCTCAGCGTTCCCTGACAGGCTGAGTGAAGATTTAGTTGCCAGTTGACCGATATACTACTGTTAGGAGGCCTAATCCTAGAGTCTCTCTATGTTCCAGAGGATTCCAGTGCAGCGTAGCCGCTCCTGCCCTCTAAGGACTAGAGTTAATCTCTAAATGTCAGTCCCTGAGTGAGTGCTGTTCTCATTAAGCCGTTCTACCTGAAAGCTGTGTGGTCCGTCTTCAGCTTCAAGTGTGTGTTTGCAGAAATGAAACCGTTATGCTTTGAATTCCGTGTGATTACAATAAAAGAAATCTCACTGTTATTGTTGTGTATCAGTGTACCTGAAGTCGTGAGCAAGAACTTTAGAGAGTTAGCCAGAGTCACGACAGTATAATTCCTAGCCAAAGCCAAAGCCAAAGCCAAAGCCAAAGCCAAGACCTGCTGTGTCCAGAAATCTCCCGCTGGAGTTCTCCCTCAAATTCGAAAAGACCTGCAAGTAATTCTCTTCAACACCGAGACTGTAAATTCTTCAAAAGAGTAAGTAGATCTCCCTGTTCCTTGGATTTTACAAACCTTTGCCTGCATTCCTGCAAGAAAATTTATGACCTGCCTGAAAGATTCACCCCCCTCTCCACCGCATCGTTTTTGCTAATTGAGATCTATCTGCGAATTGTACTTTCGTTTTCCTCGCCAATACAAGCCGCTTCAAAAAGGAGAAGAGGGGGGGGGAGTAAAGATTAAAAAAAAAAAACAAACCACCTGTCATCAGCTTTCGTTTTCAGAAAATTTAGAACTCTTTTTTTTCTCTCATCCTTGCTAAAGACACTGTTCATTTGATTTGAAACTTAGAATTTTGCTGTTACTGCCTTGTCATTTCTACAATAGTTTTGTTCTGTATTATATACCACATGTTTTGCTCTGATTCTGCCTTTTTAATGTTTCTTACCATGTACAAAATATTTTTAAAATGTCATTGTTGATTTTTAGAGCTTAAATCAAAATGTTCTGTGTAGAAAGTTTTTTCTCCCTGCTTGGAGGCTTTTCTCTTTTCCCTTGACTGTCTCCGTTGTGCGCCGGAGAGAGTTGGGGGGAGGGGTATAAGTTTTCCAAGTTGGGAGGACATTTTGGGGAGGGGAAGATGTTGAGTGTCAGGTGCTTCATAGACAATTCACAGGGCTGGCCCTGTGAATTGTGGACTGAAGACTTGGCAATTTGTCATGAGAAAATGTATCTCTGCTTCTCTGGTATGTGCTTATCTCAAATGGTAGGCCGAAGGCCTTGAACGTTCTCTGGGAATTAAACTATGCTTTGCAAAGGTGGGGGCTATCTTCCTCACACTGTGGCATCATCAGAAGAGGTTGAACCGTGCCGCCCTGTTGGCACGTGAGTTTAGATTACAGGCCTGAAGCCCTGTCTATCAAAGTAGCTTAGAATTGCCCAGCCTCCCAGCCTCCACACTATATTACCTTTGTCCTGAGAGTAATTCCTTTGCTAGGAATTATCTCGTCTATCCTCTTGCTGCTCTGCTGCTGCTGTAAGTTACTATCTGATTTGGAATTGTGAGATGCACTCTGTACATGTTCTATTGCTGTGTGGACTTGTTACTTCTAAAGAACTCTGCCATGAAAAGTGCACTGTGGCTTTTCATAGATTTGGACTTGAGATTACTGTTCTGGATTCGTGTTCTATAGCTTGCTGTCTCCCTCCATGGAGCCAAAGTTACGGGCAGAGGGAGGCAGAAGCTGATCGTTGTTGTTCTGAAACTCGTGTGTGTGTGAGACCCGTGAGAGGACCTTCCTCAGAGCTAAAGCTACGTGAATTGGGAAGGCTGCCTAGGTCGAAGAGGTTCATTCCCTGGCTTCTGGCTTCCGTGGTCAGCTCAGCGTTCCCTGACAGGCTGAGTGAAGATTTAGTTGCCAGTTGACCGATATACTACTGTTAGGAGGCCTAATCCTAGAGTCTCTCTATGTTCCAGAGGATTCCAGTGCAGCGTAGCCGCTCCTGCCCTCTAAGGACTAGAGTTAATCTCTAAATGTCAGTCCCTGAGTGAGTGCTGTTCTCATTAAGCCGTTCTACCTGAAAGCTGTGTGGTCCGTCTTCAGCTTCAAGTGTGTGTTTGCAGAAATGAAACCGTTATGCTTTGAATTCCGTGTGATTACAATAAAAGAAATCTCACTGTTATTGTTGTGTATCAGTGTACCTGAAGTCGTGAGCAAGAACTTTAGAGAGTTAGCCAGAGTCACGACAGCACCTGTCCAATGTCATCCGGATGGGGGATGAGAAGGAGAACATGCGTGGCTTCTGTATCCTGGGCTTCCCGTGGGCGGTGGGTGCGCTAGACTCAACCCACGTGCGCATCCTGGCCCCCCCTCCCATGGCGAGAAGTACTTCAACTGCAAGCTTTTCTACAGCATGGTTCTCCAGGCGGTGGTGGATGCCAAGGGTCAATTCCTGGATGTCTATGCGGGCGTGTCCGGACGAAGCCACGACACGGCCATCTTCTGGAACTCCCCCTTGGCTGCCAAACTGTCATTGGGCCGCTTCCTGAAATCCGGCCCCGTTTCCACGTGCGGGTGGGCGGTGGGTCTGTTGCTCCTGGCCGACCAGGTGTTTGCCCTGCAGCCGTGGCTGATGGCCCTGTACCGCTACCCCCACACCACCATGCAGCGTAAATACAACTACTACCACTGCCGTGCCCGCCTGCCTGTGGAGCATGCCTTTGGGCGTCTGAAGGAGTGTTGGCACTCCCTGTTTGGCTTGCTGGACTTGCAGGCTGACATCATCCCCGACGTCACGGTGTGCTGCTGCATCCTGTATAACATCTGCGAGTCCAGTGGGGACATGTTACTGGCCGAGCACCCTGACCTGCCCCAGGTGGGCGAGGACACAGATGCCATCGCTGTTGACGGTCGTGATGTTGCGCCGTTGCCCGATCCTGTGAATCCCGGTGGGGAGCGTCGCGCCTGTTTGGAGGCTTCCCGGTGCGCGAGAGCATCGGTGACTGGATCTGGCGGCACTACCCCCACCCCGTGTGACCTGGGGCTGTGGTGGTGGCGGAGGGCGGGCGCTGTGTCAGCTTAGCCGCTCCTCCTGCGGGCTTCTCCGGCTGTGGCTCGTGTGTCCCGCCCATTGCCTGTGAGCCTCCAATGGTGTTTGAGAGGCGTGTCCTCCTGCAGCTTCAATGGCGGCGCCCATCGATTTCAAACCGCAGTGTGTGCTGGGATACCTCTGGGAAGACTTGCGGAGGTTGCTGGGCGGGCAAAATGGCAGGCGGACTGTCCATCACTGCCGCGTACGTTATTTGCAGCCGGTGTGTTTGCCGGTGCCGAGCAGCGCCGGCTGCAGCATGTCATGTGGAGAGTTCCGCCTGCTTAATTCCTGGTCAGTACGCTATTAACCCCCTGCGTTGCTTAATATGTCATCCAAACTGAGCCTATGTGTGTGTTCTCTAATAAGTGTTTTTGGGAACCACTATGGAATGGGAAAACACTTTCAGGTAGAAATATGAATGACAGTCTGGCTACTCTAAATACAGAAGTTTTGTAATGAACCCCAACAATTTAAATTCAAGAAATTCCAGCGTGACCTTCATGAGTATGAAACAGGACATGCAAAGCCTTGGATGTATAAGAAAAGCATGAGGATGAAATGCACCTTACGTAAGAAAGTTTCTTTTCAAGAATACAGGGACCACCTTACCTGCTCTAGGTTGAAGTATGGATGCTTCAGGATTTTGGCCTGTTGGCATTTTGAAGTGAGCTGATCTGACCTTTCTCTCCTGGATCAACGTATGGATTGAACCCATGGTCTTTGTCCCTTGGGCTAATGTGGTGTGTCGAGTGAGGAACAATCGGTTTGTTTTGGGTTTAAAATTGTTTGATTGTTTTAATTGATTGGATGTGAATCGGTTTAATTTCTGGTTAGTTTATCTGAGTTGCACTTATGTATTTTTATTAATATTGTTGTGTTTGTATGTTTGGGTAACTGGATCTGTGGCCTAATCTACATCAAGCAGAAGCGGTATGAAAGTGGTATATAAAAGGCAGGAGCCACACTACTGCTTTATAGCTGTATTTAGGCTGACCATATGAAAAGGAGGACAGGGCTCCTGTAACTTTAACCATTGTAAAGAAAAGGGAATTTCAGCCAGTGTCATTTGTATGCAATTAGTTCCTGGTGATATTCCCTCTTCATCACAACTGTTAAAGTTGCAGACACTATACTAGAGTGACCATATACAAAAGAAGGCAGGGCCCCTGCAACTTTAACTGTTGTGACGAAGAGGGAATATCACCAGGAACTAATTGCATACAAATAACACTGGCTGAAATTCCCTTTGCTCTACAACGGTTAAAGTTACATGAGCCCTGACCTGGATTTTATCTGTTCAGCCTGGTGTAGATTAGACCTAAATGTCCTGTCCAAGTGAACCAGCAGGCATTATAAAGAACTGCCTATATATATATGTGTGTGTGTGTGTGTGTGTGTATAATAGTATATATATATATATATATATATATATATATATAAAATATCAAAATATTCCTTCATTTCAGGTATAGCCTCAACTATTATTAGGAATGGCTATTAGGAATATGTGGGTGGATTCCACCTCAGCATCAAAATAATAGCATCTGTACCTTTAAGAAGAAAAAACAAGGTTTTTCTATTGGGTTTCTAAAATTTCTGGAATAACTTTAATTATTTGTTTAAATAATAATAATAATAATAATAATAGGAGTTAGAGATAATTTAAAGGGGCACCCCCCACCCCATCCCACCCCAGCTACAGGCCCAGAAAGACCTTTTAAGTGTTTTTCAGCTTCTCTGTCACTCTCGGTGTTTGGAAAGACTGAAATGGGGCTTGAAACGTGCTTATTGCAGGTTTTCAAAATTGATGGATGGATGGCGTGCCGGGAGGTAGATTCACACCTGCATTTCAACGCACCTTTGTGTGTATATCCCATCACCTGTGAACAGATGTGTTCTCTCTCAGGTTTTTTTTTTTTTAAAAAATCCTCTCCAACCCTATTTCTCTTGTGTTGCAGATGTTCAGCTGGTTGTAAATCTAGGGAGCCATGAAATTTTTTTTTTGAGGTGGGGAGGAGAAAGCACGATAGAATCCTTGAAGTGTCTCCTCAGATTTGGCTGCTTTCATGTCACATCAATGTCAATTAAATTTGATTTATTAGTTTGTGCTTGAGTTCGTATGGAAGGATCAGGCAGACAGGGCAGGAGGAGAAGCAACTGTCTTTGCTCGTGTATCTCACATTTATGATTCATGATACCAAGAACCAGAATAACACTATATATGCATTAGGCACACCACCACTGTTGTTGTTTTGGAGAACATTGAATATTGATTATATAAAGGGATGAGCGAAGAAGCAGCTGAGATTCTCCAGGTCCTACCTTAATCTTTGGTCCCGTTCCTGGACGCCCATTTGTGACCATCCTCCTTCGAATGGGAAAAGTATACATCCACTGACTGGGAATACGCGATATCTTGCAATCGCGGCCTGGTTCTCATTTGAGCGCTGCGCTTCCTGGTCATGATGAGTGATGCAGCGGGCGGCGGCGATGAGGACGGCCGGAGGTGCCAGTGATGGTGGCAGCTGGTGTCGCCGGTGATGAGGGCGGCCGGCGGTGGTGGCTGGCAATGAGGCAGCAGGTGAGTGGGGAGAGCCAGGAGAGGGAGGTGAGTCCAATGGACTCACTGCCATTTTTCCCAGGACAGCGGGAGGGAGGGCCCAGCGCCACTCCGAAGGGGTCTGAGGCGTCCCAAAGCTTCGGTGCCAATGTGCTTTATCTCCGGGGCGCCTTGGGCTGATCCGGAACCGACTTGGAACCGAGGCGAGGTGGGCCAAATCAGCCCTCCTCGCCTCGGTTTCAGAGATTTGGCATGAGGCAGAGCACAGCACTAAAAAATACCCTATTTGGGGCAGAAGTAGGTGGCTTGGGATCTCCTGGTAGATCTCCAATGGATCGCAGTGGATCCACAAGGTTTCCAGACTCACCATTGCCTAATGATCGCAGTGAGAGCAGAAAGGCCTTTTCCCCTCCCTTCCTGAAATGACGTTGCTGAAATCAAGGAAGCGTGCGGAAGGAACGGGAGAAGATCCGTGTGCGCGAAAAGAAGCGCACATGTAAGTTCAGTTCTGGGACTCATAAACATGAGCAGAGCTGCAAGCAATGAAGCCTGCCTGTTCTTGTGGTGCCATGGTGGAGAAACATAACCTATTGAATTGTTGCCTGCCATTCAACTGTGAAAGGTATAGGAGGCTTGTTCTTTGGGGGGTGAATATGGCACCCCCTGAGGTTCTTCTGATAGTTGTAGCAGCTGGGAGGCCCACGTTGCCTGTGTGCAGTGACGCATCCGCCCGACATCTCTCTCACGCCAGATGGTTTCTTTCCAAAATAGCACTGCTATTATCTCTCGAAATGGCCAAGGACAGCCAAGTTTCAGGTGTTCTTGGAATAAATAAATCTATCCATCTTTTTGTTTGTTTTTACTTGTCAGGACTGACAAGCAAGTCAGAGGGGGGGGGGAGTTTGAGTTGCCAAATGCCCTCTATTTTGCTTCGACTGAACCACTCACCTGGACACCAGTAGCGAGTGAGAATCTCATGGAAGACACTGGGTTGTGTAAAATTCACAAAATGTGGCTGTAGGTCTTTTTTGTTTCAGCCACAAATGACCCACATAGGAGCACATAGGGCCTAGCCATATAGCCAATCTCTCTGTGGGCTAGCGGCTTGCATACATATATTTGCAAAGTTGGAGTTTCATTGGGTAACTGGAGTTCCGGCAGTCTGGGTGGCCTGAAAGCTCTTGATGAAGACACAAGAGCTGGCAGGGAAGGCATTTTGCTGGTCAATTGGCAACTGTCCCATGACACAAATGGCCGATGGCACTGCAGAGGAAAGGAACTGTTAATGGGCAGTCCTGCATTCTTTTCCCTTGTAAAATGGCATGGAGCATGTGTCACAGCTTTAAAAAAGAACCCTCCCCCAAAAGTTGGCACATTCCCTGCCTCCACCGCAGTGGTTTTGGAGAAAAGTTCCCCCCCCCCCCATCCTAATAGGTTAAATGCTTAAGGCTTCATTACTAGCAGTAAGAGCTTTAAGCTACAATATGTTACTATTTTGGGTAATTTAGCCCGAAACTCTTTTTGCATTTTGCCTCTGGCCCCATCCCCCTGGAATGCAGCTCCAGAGGGCTTCTCCAAAATTTATTTTGTCCCCCCAGGCTGAAAGAGTTTCCCCTATTGGATTGATATGCGGGTTCCCAAAATGGAGCAGACAGCCCCTCGTCAACCTGCCCCCTTTTCCCCAATGCAAAGTTTGTCTCGCCCACTTTTTAGCCAGCCTGATTTTAATCCTGCCAGCTGTCCACCCTCTTTGGCTCGCAAGTGAGCTGGGGAGTGCAAGCTGCCGTCCGTTCGCATCCTCCTTCTGAAATATAACATCTGATTGTGGCTAGCAGGATCGCCTCCACCGCCTCCCTCTCCCGCAGACTCCGTGCCAGGACAAAATCCTGGCACACTCTGGGGACAGTGCAAGTTCATCTCGTTAACGAGGCACCAGCTAATTATGCAGATTTCTGCCAGGCAGAAGGAGGGGGGGAGGAGGAACCCTCCCGTTTATCGTTTTACTACAGGCGAAGGGCGCAGGATGAAAGGGAATGTGGAATTAGGAAGCACTTCGTCTCCACAAGGGGGTGTTGATTCACTAGCTCAGCATGGCTGTCAGATGGATTAGAATCATCGAATCATAGAATAGTAGAGTTGGAAGGGGCCTCTAAGGCCATCGAGTCCAACCCCCTGCTCAACGCAGGAATCTACCTTAAAGCATCCCTGACAGATGGTTGTCCAGCGGCCTCTTGAAGGCCTCTAATGTGGGAGAGCCCACCACCTCCCTAGGTCATGGGTTCCATTGTCGTACTGCTCTAACCGTCAGGAAGTTTTTCCTGATGTCCAGCCGGAATCTGGCTTCCTGTAACTTGAGCCCATGATTCCGTGTCCTGCATTCTGGATTGATCTGGGTTAAATAGAGCAAAGGAAGCGGAAGCCCAATCAACAGCGCCCAGCCGTGAAAGTGGGGCGGAAACTCCATGTTTGAGAGGAGTCTACCTGGTGCGACCAACAGAGGGTGGCCATCTCCAGCCTGACTTCTTTGAGGGTGGAAACGGAGCGCCAACTTACATGGGTCATGGCAGTAGTCTGGAGGGATGATTCTTTGTTTCCGCTTCATTTTTTCCCGCTTCATTTTTTCCTGTGAGGAATTTCCATTTGCTTTTCTGCTCGAGAACGAACCCCTTCAACAGTGTGTTTCGCGAACATAATACGGGAAGACAAAATGAAGTAAAATAAAGATAAGATACAATTGTAACTGTTGTCAGAAGAGCCCTGCTGGATCAGACCCAGGGTCCATCTAGTCCAGCACTCTGTTCACACAGTGGCCAGGCAGCTGTTGACCAGGGAACCACGAGCAGGACACGGTACAACAGCAACCCCCAGCCCATGTTCCCCAACAAGTGGTGCACTACTTCCTCTGTTACTGGAGGTAGGCATCAGGACTAGTACCTATGGATAGCCTTCTCCTCCAGGAATTTATCCAACCCCCTTTTAAAGCCATCAAAATTGGTAGCCATCACTACACCTTGTGGTAGTAAGTTTCATAATTTAATTCTGCACTGTGTGAAGAAGTCCTTCCTTTTATTTGTCCTGGATCTCCCACCAACTAGCTTCATGGGATGACCCCACTGGGTTCTAGTATTTTGGGAGAGTGAGAAAAATGTCTCCCTCTCCACATTCTCAACACCAGGCCTAATTTTGTACATCTTTTATCAAGTCTCCCCGAGCCTACTTTTCTCCAAGCTAAACAATCCCAGCTGTTGTAACCTTCCCTCATTATTATTATTATTATTATTATTATTATTATTTTATTACATTTATATACCGCCCCATAGCCAAAGCTCTCTGGGCGGTTTACCAAAATTAGGGAGTTTCTCCAGCCCTTTGAACAATTCAGTGCCGGTACCTTCATTCACAAAACATTTCCAAATTTCTGCTCTGTGTGAATGGGAAACCTGCACAAAAAATAAGCAGCGCTAGAACTGGAGATTTGCGCAAGTCCCGCCCCATTTGCGCATGTTTTCCCAAAGTTGTACCAACGCCCTCACTGGTGCAACTTTTCCCCATAGATGAATGTGAGGCTGACTCGGGCCCTTCTACACCTACGGATGTAGAGGGAGGGATGGGGGTCAATCCCAGATGTACCTGCTACCAGGATCATCCCCCTCTTTCCATATTAGGAAGTGCAACAACCCGGCTTCCTCCCAGGCTGTCGTACAGTTGCACCTGCCATTTCCCCCCCTGAAAGATCCGAGAAGAGCACACTTGCACTCCAACGAAAAGGTAAGAGGTTTTTTTTAAAAAAGCAAACAAACCTGAAATTGCCCCCCCCTCCCAGCTGTCCTGGGGATGGCGGACTTGCTTCCCTCTCTCTTGATGGGCACAGAGCCGCACAGTGCGGCTCCGTGCCCATTTCTGGTGCCCGTTTCCTCACAAGAAAGCGGGCACCAGGCGGGACAGGTGCCAAACACCTCCTGCGGTCTCGGGACGTTCCTGGGACTGCTGGAAGAATTGGGTTGTCTCAGGGATCCCTTATCCCGGGGGAAACCAATGCCCGTCCCCCTCACCCCCGGGAGTCCTTGTGCGTCATTTGCGCACATAGGGACAACCCAGGAACGATCTCGGGAAAAAAAATGGCCGGTGTAGAAACGGACTCGGTCTGTGGCGGACATTTGCACAGATCAAACAGGGAACGATGCGACTGGAACCCCACGTTCGACAACGTATGAATGTTTTTGGTGGAGACGTGCTCACGCTAACGCCCACGTTCGGGGCGTCGGATGGAGCATGCTCACCTGTTTTGCAAACAAAAATGAATTCTCACACTTCTGTATTCCCTCCTTGCCTCTTCCCCCACCCAACACCCACCTGCACAGCAGATTGACCGGGGCAGGGAGGGAGCACTCTCACCAAAAGCTGGAACGGATAACTTCAAGAGTGTCCCCCCTCCGTCTCTCCTCCTTCTGCTCCATCAATTACGTCTCAGGGGTCAGATTTCATGCCAGAGGTCAATGATAGTTTGCAGGGGGCTTCCCCCCTCCTTCTGTTTTGACTTTCTGCCTCCCCAAATGGTTTCCCCTTCCTCCTCTCCCTGTGGGTCCCCCCATCCGGCATCAAAAAATAGGCCAAGGAGCTGTAGACGTGTGTCCCCCAAACTAATGGCAAGAGCTGCAAGGCGGGAAGAAATTATTTATAAAGAGCAACTATAAAGTGATGAAAATGGGCACTGTATAAAAATAGGTACGGCGCCCCCTCAGGCATGTTGCCTGCACTCTCCTGGAGCAACAGGGCTGTAAGGTGTTTTGTTTTTGGCACCTGTAACAGCAGATGGGGAAAGTTTGCCTGGTGAATTTCCATCACAGTGTTTGCTGGGTCCAGAAAGGTCACGTCAAGGTGGAAAGGTGTTGGAAAGCAGAGGAGAGGTAGGGCAGGAGAGAGAGAGAGGGAGAGGGAGAGGGAGAGGGAGAGGGAGGGGGGAGAGAGAGAGAGAGAGAGAGAGAGGCAAAACCTCAAAATGATATCAAATATATATATTTTTTAAAAAATTATTTATTTCATTTGTTCCATTTCCACCCAATAACTCCCATTTTCTGGGCGAACTGCAAACAGCTCAAAACAAAAGAAAACTGAAATGCCACAGAGCATTCAAAATGATAAAATCTCACGCAAATGTTTTAAAGAATAAAAGTGGAATATCATGCAAAGCAAAACCAAAACACCCCAGAGCAGGGATTGATAAAATGGATGCAAAAACCTAGAACGAGGACTCTGCAAATGCCCGGGAGGAAAGAGCAGCCTTTGCCTGTAGCTGAAAAAAGAACAGTGTAGGTGCCCAGCAAACCTCTTTGGGGAGTTTGTTCCATCAGTGAGGTGCCATCATTGCAGCCACCAGTCTACTTTGTTTGGCAGGTTAACCCTCTGAAGATAAGCAGATAGATGTGGGAGGAGGAGTTTCCATTGGATAGCCTCCTACCCTGGGAATTTATCCACCCCCTTTTTAAAGTCATCAGAATTAGCAGCCATCACTACGTCTTGTGGTAGCGAATGCCAAGAGGGAGAGTGTTTCACCCCACTTACGTTCAAATCCCATGCAGCTACATGTAGCTTAACTTTACTAGCACACTTGGAACTGTGTGTGTGTGTGTATCCATTTCTGGGTTCTCTTTCCATCGCATGCCACTCTGACCTTGAGTGCGGGCAACTGTGGCGATCCATCACTCACTGGTGGCGCCCAATCGCTCTGTCAGATCTCCCTCTGAGCGTCTGCTCTGCAGTGACATGAAAGGTGGCAATTATCTCTGGCTGCCAGCAGTTCGGAAAAGATGCCATCAGGTGTCAGCGAGGCAACCGGTGAGGGGCTAAGGCTGAGGATTGATTAAAGTTGAGGCACTGCTGTTAACTGGAGACACCTTGAGAAGTGATTCTCTGGTTTCCGGGGACTGATCCATCCCAACCAGCCAATCCCCTATGAGGGAAGGTTACAACAGCTGGGATTGTTAGCTTGGAAAAACGGAGGCTAAAGGGAGACATGATTGACGTGTACAAAATTATCATGGTGTGGAGAATGTGGAGAGGGAGACATTTTTCTCCCTCTTCCATAATACTGGAACCCAAAGGGGTCATTATCCCATGAAACTGATGGGTGGAAGATTCAGAACAGAGAAAAGGAAGGACTTCTTCATGCAATGCAGAGTTAAACTACGGAACTCACTACCACAAGATGTAGTGATGGCCACCAATTTGAATGGCTTTAGAAGGGGGTTGGATAAATTCCTGGAGGAGAAGGCTATCCATAGCTACTAGTCCTGATGGCTATGTGCCACCTCCAGTATCAGAAGCAGTAAGCCTATATACACCAATTGCTGGGGAACATGGACGGGAGGGTGCTGTTGCACCATGTCCTGCTTGTGTGTTCCTGGTCGACAGCTGGTTGGCCACTGTGTGAACAGAACGCTGGACCAGATGGACACATGGTCTGATCCCTCAAGGCTCTTCTGATGTTCATATCCATCCCCTGTCCCAGTTTCCTTGTGGAAGATCAATGCCCCCGGGATTAATCTCTAAAAGAGATGTTCACGTACCCTCCCAGAGAGCTTTGTCTGCTGGACGGTGTAGAAATGCAGTAAATAAATAAATGCAAGGGATGGAAGCATAGGGCACTCCCTTCAGGGGAGACCACAGGAGTCAGAGGGAGGGGGGAAACCCATTTTCTTGGGTATCTGGCTATCCTGTCTCTGGCCAGCTGATGAGAGGCAGAGGTGTAGCAGAATATGCATTGTTAAGGGTAGAATTTATCAGAATGTATTGTATCTTGTTGGTGTGATTACCGTATTTCCTCGATTCTAAGATGCACTTTCCTCCCCGTATGGAGTGTGTCTTAGAATCGATGGCGTCTTAGATTCGCTGGATTTCTCCAGCGCTGGAATGGGTTTGGGATACACCCACCCACCCATAGAGCCTTCACAAAGGGGCTCTGCATGCCACCCCAGTAACTCAGCCTCCCCACTCACCTCCATCACGCCCTGGTTCTCGCCGCCAGTGCGCGGGATCACGGCCTACTTTGTGGAAACGCTGCGTTTCCAGACCTTCTCTACCGCTGCTGCTGCTGCCGTCGCTGCTGCCGAATCCCAGGAATGGGTGAGAAAGAAAGAGTGGGTCAAGCAAGGGCAGGCAGAGGCGGTAGCGGGGCCCAGGTGAGGGAGGAGTGGCGGCGGCAGCAGCAGTGGCGGAGAGGAGGAAGAAGCAAAAAGCAGAAAGGGAAGGGAAGGGTGCGGAGAGCCGGGCGGAGGCAGCGGCCGTGGCAGCAAGGGCCTTCATGCGCCCCCCCCAGCGACTCGGCCTCCCCATTCACCTCCATTGCCGCCCTGGTCCTCGCTGCCAGCGCCGCTTGCAGCAGCCTCCCCAACCTGGAAACGTGGCGTTACTACAAAGTAGGGGCAGGAAGTGCTCGACGCCTCTCTGTCGAGGACTTCCTGCCCCTACTTTGTAGTAACGCTACGTTTCTAGGCCGGGGAGGCTGCTGCAAGCGGCGCTGGCAGCAAGAACCAGGGCGGCAATGGAGGTGAGTGGGGAGGCTGAAGTCGCGGGGGGGGGGGCTGCATGCGGGCCCTTGCTGCCGTGGCCTCCGCCCGGATCTCCGCACCCTTCCCTTTTTGCTTTTTGCTTCTTCCTCCGCCCCTCCACTGCTGCTGCCACCACCACTCCTCCTTCGCCTGGGCCCTGCTACCATCTACCGTATTTCTTCAATCCTAAGATGCACTTTTTTCAAATGTAAATGTGTCTGAAAATGGGGTGCGTCTTAGAATCGACACAAAGCTTTTCACCTATTGGTGACCCTGAAATTAAGGTGCGCCTTAGATTCGATGGCGTCTTAGATTCGAGGTAGTTCTCTGTGTGTGTGTGTGTGTTGTGAGATAACTATGAGTAATGGGATATGTTATTGGATATGAAGGAATAGGCTGCCATGTACAGGTTGTCCAAGTGCAGGAAACAGCACGACACTTAGCTTAGCAGCGATTCCTTTACCTGGGTGTTACTGGTGTCAGTGGCAGACCTGGCTACATTGAGAAAACTGAGAATAGTGGTACGATTCAGGATGAGGCCATCACCATCATGGGGGTTATAAAAGACCGGGGTTGGATTAGTTTAAGAGAAATCCTGGGAGAACGAGAAACTTGCCATCTGTGCTTAGGCTAAGATTTGCCCATCTCCATTTAGGTAAATGTGAACTGTTGGTATTGACTGTTAGATTGAGTGGAACTTGGGTTTTATTATGCTAATTCTGTAACAATTCAAGATACTATTCATGTGCTGCTAGAATGCTCTATTTATAATGATCTCAGAACCAAATACATTCATCTGTTGTTAAGATCATGGAAGGGAAGGCCATCCCTTGTTGAGGTGGGTTTCCTATTGTCTGATGCTGAGAAGTATGAATCCTTTAGAGCTTCTAAATTCCTTGTCAATGCTCTACAAATATGTGCCACAAAGTTTAAACAAAACATAAAAAGGCTGTCCTTACACTAAAACAAAAACACACTGAAGTGGATCCACTGATATGAGTCTGGACGTGTTTAACTACTGTGATGTGCTATATCACACATTGCATGTCATATAAACATTTGTTCAGGCTAAAAGGACATTTATTTGAATTTAACAGTGATTTCCCCTGGATATTAAACATTCCAGTTCAACAATAATGTTGTCAAAGTGTTAAATACTAGGGGTGTGCACTGGATCGGCTCCGATCCACGATCCGGAGCCGATCCAGGGGAAATCGGATACAATTATCCAATTTCTGATCCCCCCCTCTGGATCATCTGATATTTTCTGAACCGGTCCGGAAGGACCCGATCTGGTTCGGGAAAAATCGGAGGATTGGCGGGCGCCCGCTGGCAAACAGCAGGGGGGGCTTACCTGGCGGGGCATCCTCCTCCTCCTCCTGTTGCCGGCTGAAAACTACTGCAAACTAGGCCTCACAGCTTAGTTTACAGGAGAGCACCAGGTGATGATGTCATCACCTGGCGCTCTACTGTAAACTAGGCTGTGAGGCCTAGTTCGCAATAGTTTACAGCCGGCAACGGATGGAGGAGGACACCCCGCCAGGTAAGGAGTGGGGGGGGCTTACCTGGAAGGGGCTGTCCGCTGCCATCCGCTGCCGCCTGGGCAGCAGTGGGTGGCAGCGGACAGCCCCGGGAGGTAAGGAGGATCGCGGGGGGGGGCTTACCTGCTGGGGCCCCTCCACTGCCATCCGCTGCCGCCCGGGTGGCAGCAGATGGCAGTGGAGGGGCCCCGGCAGGTAAGGGGGATTGTGAGGGGGAGGAGGGAGGGGGGCCCCACTTACCTTCCTGGGATGTCCGCTCCCCTCCGCTCCTGGCCGCTACTGCGACCACCTGGCGCGCTACTTAGGGGCAGGCCACGAAGCCTGCTTCGCAGTAGTGGCCAGGAGCGGAGGGGAGCGGACGTCCCATGCAGGTAAGGAGCACCGGGGACGGGGCTTACCTGCCGGGGCCCCTCCACTGCCATCCGCTGCCATCCAGGTGGCAGCGGATGGCTGCGGAGGGGCCTGGCAGGTAAGTGGGATCGTGAGGGGGAGGAGGGCCCCCCCACTTACCTGCTGGGGCCGTCTGCTGGTGCTCACAGGCTCCAGTGGATGGCTCCAGCAAGTAAGGAGCGTGAAGGGGAGGGGGGCTTATCTGCCGGGGTCGTCTGCTGCTGTCCGCTGGAGCCCACGGGCACCAGTGGACGGGAGCAGAAGGCCCCTGCAGGTAAGAAGCATGAGGGGGGGTGGGACAGGGAGGGGGGAGTTAGGCCCCCACTCACCCCCTGCCGCCATTTTGCCCCATAGACTTGCATTGGGGGAAAGCTTTCTTTCCCCCAATGCAAGTCTATGGGGAAAAATGGCGGCCGATCCGAAAATCGGACATCCGATTTTCAGATCGGGATCGGGTCCGATCCGATCCAGGGGACCTCCGATCCGGTCCCGATCCGATCCGGGGGGTCCATGCACACCCCTATTAAATACACAATCTGAATGTTATAGGAACCTGTTCAACAATTAATAATCAGCGTACTGGATACACAAATGAATGAATCCACAAGATGAATATTCAGATACTATTAAACTAGTAGTGTTAGAAACTGTCGAATACACAACACATTTGTTGTATCCACAAAATGAATATTTAGATACAGTTGAAGACGTAGTGTTGGAAAAGTACATACAATACACATCGAGTACACACAATACACAAACAGTAATACTGGTTTGTACTGAACTGTTTCAAACATCTTCCTCAGTGACTGTGCATCTTCAATATACTATATATAACACTATTATATATAATATAATTATTGTTAATAATCCAATACGCTGATTATTAATTGTTGAACAGGTTCCTATAACATTCAGATTGTGTATTTAACATTTTGACAACATTATTGTTGAACTGGAATGTTTAATATCCAGGGTAAAAATCACTGTTAAATTCAAAAAAATGTCCTTTTAGCTGCACAAATGTTTATATAACATGCGATGTGTGGTATAGCACCCCACAAAGTTTAAAGGCTGTATGGAAAATTATCCTACTCTTAAGGGTTTATTAGTAGAGTTTTAAATTGTATAGTTTTCTTTCTGTAATTGTGTATAACGGCAATTTGCTCAGACACAATAAAGTGTGATTATTATTGTTGTTTATTATGCTAACGATATACTGGCCACTATCTTTATTATCCTTTTAGTGATTATAACTCGTGTGTATTTAAGAATGTTTGTGATCTCGCTCATCTGAGCTAGTTTGCTATTCCCATAGACTGTTTGAGCAATAGAAATGGATTCTTTGATACCAAATTGGTGTGGTCTGGCTTGAGAGAAGTTTCAGAGACCACTACCCATACCTAAATTCCAGAAGGCTGCAACACTTCGTAAAGATTTGTAAATTTATCCCTGAGCGGGGTCTGCCCCTTGGAGATGTTGTATTGTCTCTTGATCGGGTGAATCTCAGATACACCCGTTTAAACATAGGGAACAAGTTGGATGGAGCCAGAAGCAATTGCTCATCTCAGAGAGAAATGAGGCTGAAATGAATTCCCCACGTTTTCACAAATGGCAAGGGCAGGGTGGCCAAATGGAAAGGAAACAAAGCCCTATGAGGAGAGGCTGAAAGAACTAGGCACGTTTAGCCTGGAGAAGGGAACACGGAGGGGAGACATGAGAGCACTCTTCAAGTCCTTGAAAGGTTGCCATACAGAGGAGGGCCAAGATCTCTTCTCGATCATCCCAGAGTGCAGGACGCGGAATAATGGGCTCAAGTTACAGGAAGCCGGATTCTGGCTGGACATCAGGAAAAACTTCCTGACTGTTAGAGCAATATAACAATGGAACCCATGACCTAGGGAGTTGGTGGGCTCTCCCACTTTAGAAGCATTCAAGAGGCAGCTGGACAGCCATCTGTCAGGGATGCTTTCGGGTAGATTCCTGCATTGAGCAGGGGATTGGACTCCATGGCCTTATAGGCCCCTTCCAGCTCTACTATTCTATGTTTCTATGATTCTATGATGCTATGATTCTATGATTCTTGCCTCTCTCAGCTGTTAGCTGAGTACCACTTAGGTCATGGGATGTTGTCTAGCAGCCAAGAGCAAACTGCCAGTTATAGAATGTCAGCAGAACATTCAAGGAACATAAAAAGTTCCGTTCAGCCAGGAACGGTTTCATGCATAGTTTAGGGGTGTGACAGTGGCTAAATGGATCCTCAGGTTCAGGCGCAGTCTATCACAGAATACCAGTTGATAGAGAACCGCAGCAGAACAGGGCTGTTGCACTCATGCCCCGCTTGCGGATTTCTCTCTGAGGCATTTTATTGGCTACAGGATGTGGGATGAGGTGGGCCTCAAGAGATCATCTTTAAGTCCTCACCTAAAGTTTTCTGCCATATGCCCGCCCAGCCCTTTTCCTGAAATATAAGGAACTGGGATCTGGCCGCCTTCCCTTGGAGTTGCTTCTATTGTTAGGACGTTTCCCCAAGTGATTAATGAAAAGAAAAAACTATTTTGACACGAGCAGGCTGCATTTTCTTGTCCACCCACCAAGAAACTGAACTGACTTTTTCTGCCAGACCTTTAGGGCTTTGCATTCTGAATACTTGCGAACTGTCAGGGTGTGCCCCCTTCTCTTAATTGCCTTTTCCTCTTGGCCTGACTTCCCTTAGCTACTTCAAGGGTGGGGGCTTAATTTTGGCATGGCTCAAGGCCTCATGGGAATCATGGGCTATTATCTGGATGTTCCTTTCACCTACAGCCTGAGAAATGGGGAACGGGGCCACCATAGCTTTGGGAAAAAGCGAGTAAAGAGGGGGAGAAGATAGAGGTGTATCAAGTAATGTGTCGAGCATACAGTGGAGTTGTCCCAAGGAGTTCACGCAAATCAGCACTAGTGCGCATTAGCACAAGTAGAACACAATTCTGTTTTTTTAAAAAAACAACAACAGCTGATCCTGTCAGGAAGCAAATGAGGGAATGAAAGGTTCCTGGGGACCTGATCGATCCAAATTAGATCTCGGTGTGAATGGCCTTTCAAAGTACTCAGAGGAGGGCAACAAGGATGATCAGGGGGTCTGGAAACAAAGCCCTATGAGGAGAGACTGAAAGAACGAGGCACATTTAGCCTTTAGAAGAGAAGATTGAGAGGAGACATGACAGCACTCTTCAAAGACTTGAAAGGTTGTCCCACAGACGAGGGCCAGGATCTCTTTTCGATCAACCCAGAATGCAGGAGACGGAATAATGGGCTCAAGTTACAGGAAGCCAGATTCTGGCTGGACATCAGGAAAAGCTTCCTGACTGTTAGAGCAATACGACAATGGAACTCATGACCTAGGGAGGTGGTGGGTTCTCCCACATTAGAGGCATTCAAGAGGCAGCTGGAGAACCACCTGTCAGGGATGCTTTAAGGTAGATTCCTGCATTGAGCAGGGGGTTGGACACAATGTCCTTATACACCCCTTCCAACTCTTCTATTCTATGAGAGCATTTGTTGGCTGAGAAATGGAGGTAGGGAGGGACACAATTTCACCAAATTTCCCCAAAGGGAGGTGAAATTATCCAAAGTTTCTCATAGATAGGACTCACTATTGGCAGGGGTGGTTACACCAATTCTTTTTTCCTAGGGGGTTGTGGGTTTTATTATCCCCCCTGCTGCCATTGAGTTGAAGTTTTCATTTTTCTGCATCATTCTCAGTAGGGGTGCACACACACACACAACTCGCCTCAGAGGCCATTTCAACTTGGGGTGCTTTGAGGGGGTCTGCCTCACCGGTACCAAAGATGCACCAAGATTCACCCCCCGAAGTGGGCTGCCCCCCTTGAGGTAGCTGCTGGGAGTCGTGATTCCTGGACTCCCGGTCAGCCTTGTGACCTGGTGGGTTGGCCTTCTGGACAGGTGCAAGGCCGACTAGGAGTCCATTGGACTCCTGACTCCTCACAGTCCCCTTGCCTCTCTTCCACCCTCGCCCCCTTTACAGCTGCCATAGTCTGCAGCCATAGATATATTAAAAATAGAGAGCCTCTGTAACTTTAAATTGCATCTCAGCTCTCAGGAGGAGGACATGATCTAAAGGTAAGCCCCAGCAGTGGCAATGCGAGATGACTGGGAGGGCGAAAAAGGCAGGGAGAGAGAGGAAGGTGAAGACTCTTGGCCGGCCTTGCGCCAGCTTTCCTGGGTGGGCGGGTGGGGAGGGAGCAGCCCAGCATCACCCTGAATCGGCCTGAGGGCCCCTGAGGCTTGGGTGTTGATCTGCTTTGGCCTCAGGGTGCCTTGGATTGACCAGGTGGGCCGAATCGTCATGCCTCAGCTCTGATTCGGTGGTGCACAGCCCTAGTTCCCAGGGCATTTCATAATTCATTCTGGTGGTGTGTTTGAGCTTACCTATTCACTGAGACGTGGCAAAGCTCTGCTGTGTATGTTTGTGTGTTTTCTTTCTATTACAGGTCTCTCAATTGCTCTGCAGCCTCCCAGGCTGCCTGTGCTTCCTGATCTGAAAAAGCCCTATGGGAGGAATGATTTTATTATGTCTTCCCCTGGACTTTAATCAAAGTGTGGGAAGCCGAGGAGGCTACAGGCTGCCACAGAGATGATTGTACAGTGAAAGACAGGATACTTGTGCACACTCCTTGGGTCACCTCTTAAGGAAGGTAAGCACAAAAACCCTGAGCCCAACCCGTGGGAATTTCTGTGACATTTGTTCTCCTTTGAATTTCTTTTTGGAAGCAATTTCTTTTCTATCAAATGGAACAAGAATGAGCGGGAAGGGGGGGAAATATGGGAGAAATTTTCAGTGCAGCACTAATCCAATTCCATACATCCCTAAGTTCACCCCAGAAAAAGCTGCCCATTACCCTGGGGCCAGGGAGTCAAATTCTAGCCCCATCCCTCTGTCAGGGCCCACACTGCATTTCGATGAAGGGGGGGCACATTTTTATTAATTTATTTCTATTGCATTTCTGTACCATCCAACAGCAGAAGCTCTCTGGCCCCGCCCACTGCATTGATCGGTGGGGCTAAAATAGCAACAACGAAAGGCGATTTTAACTTCAAACTCTTACTGCCTGTGACTAAACCATCGGAGAGGGGTTTTAATCTTTTGGAAAGGGGGGATAACCTTGGAATAGCTGGGACCCCCCCCCCCCCCCAATGATCAGCAGCCGGGGAAAGAAACCAGGCCAGGGAAAAAAGGCAGGGCTTTATGTGGATTCCCAGAGGGATAGATTTGACTAACAGGGTATGAAGCTCTGCAGGTGATCTCCTAGGTACCTTCCAATTTTGTGATTGGCCAATAGATCAAAGGTGGATGAGTTGCAGGGATTTGGGGTGTGGATGTGAGAGGAATCTGGTTTTGGGGTTGAGCTGGGTGAGTTTTCGGCAGCTTGGTTCCCCAGACACCAGGTCATAGGATCCTGAGCTGGCTCAACTCAGCGCACTGCGAGTCAGGCAAGCTTGTGTTTTCCCACCTTTGCATGTGTGCACACAACACATGATTTGTGCATATCCGAATTTGCGCAAAACCACGGGTGGGAATATTTACGGAAATCACAATTTGTGCAAACCTGTGCAAATCGCACCTTTTGCACCAAAATGCGGGCATGAATAGTCCATTACACCTGCAATTTTGGGCAAATTTACAGCTATGAATTTGCGCAAATTGTGATTTCCATACATATTCCCACCTGCGATTGGGGCAAAATCATGGCTCATGGATTAAAAAAAAAGTCATGAGCTCTCACCAGGGGCCTGAGGACTGTCTGGCAGCTGTCAGGGTCGGGCAACCAGCATCAGAGCCTGAACAGAGCGTAGGTAAATTTGCCCATCCCTGGGTGAATATGATTATAATTGATCATAAGCTGCCTTGAGGCTCATTTGCTCAAAAGGTGGGATGATGCCATCTTGCTGGGTTTTTTTTTTAAAGCAAAGTCTATCAATGTTGTCAAATAAACAAATATCTAATAAAATAGACTATAACAAGTAAATTTCCTAAATAAATTTACAATTAAGTTGTTCAAATGAATTAACCTAACCAGGATATGGCAGGTGCTTAGGTGCACGCAAGAGAGTGCTTCAGCTGAGGTTGTCTCCAAAGGACTAGGAACCTGGAATTTCAAAATAAACTAAAAGCGGGATTCTGGCCCCAACATTGCATTAGGTGCTTTCCCAGCAGGATCGCAGCAATTGCAAAACACAGTCTTAACCTACCTAGAAAAACAACAGGGAAGCATCAATCTGCTTTGTATTATGGGTCTTTTTTCTCTCTCTTTCTCAGGTTTGGGCCGTGCCTAGGAATTCATTAGCATCTCTAATACCAGGGAGATGGATGCTTAGAATGCATCAGCAAAAGGACAGAAGAATGATCCCACGGCAGCAAGCCTTGGTAATTGATGTTTTCTCCACATGGTTCCTCGCATGGTTCCTCACTTTTTAAAATAAATAAATAAATAAATAAACAAACTATTTTATTGTGTCAGTGTAGAATAAAAAGCCAACCCCTCTTCCATTCAAAGCAAACGGATTTAGGCAAATTAATGCTTGTGCCCTGGAAATGGGACATGTGCCTCAAATGAAGTTGTAGGCAAGCTTTTGAGCTATGCAAAGCTATTTTGAGTTAGGCAGAATGGGTATGGCGGATAATTCAAAGCCATATTGAGGACAAGGCTGTGTATAAAGGGACACTGTAGATAACTACACCCACACATCCACACACAGAGCCATTTAAAAATCCTGTCCCAAGAAAAAGCTGTATGCAAAGACGACTTGATTTGCGTGGTTTTTCTTTTGCACAGTTTGGTAATTTTTTAACTGTTTCCCTGTAACTTCTTCTGGTTCTGCTAGTCACTGGGGGGGGGGGGCGCAAGGGGTGATGGGAGGGGGCTTGTGTGACTGAAACTCTTATCCAGCTATTTGTCTGACTTCTAAGGTTTCCAAGTGTATATTTACAGCCATGAAGATTAGGGAATTGATATTTCTTCTTTTGAAATAAAGGAAGCTGAGAATCTCAAAGCTGGATACAACATGATGTCCCCCACCTCTCTTTTTCTGGGATGCTGCGGGATGGTAGCATCCATAAAGCGCTGGTAATACATTCTGGCCTCTTATTAAGAAGTTGTGATTCAATTAAAAGATGTGTCCCATTTAACTGGGTAGACGGATTAAAAACAAGCAAACCAATGTAAACTTCAAACACATGTATTTTTAAAAATGGGAGATAGTGAGCACTATTTTAGAAGAGGTCTACCCACCCCTGTTCCTAATATGTATTGGCACTCCGCATATGTTCGAATATTATGTACATATTCTGGGGTTGGCAAAAGGGATGCTATTGACGAGGCAGCCTGGAAGATGCCTGAGTTAGATGTGTACCCCTATCTCATGCCCCTGCTCTTCAACGGAGGGGCCAGCATCCCCAGAGTCAAGCAGCATCAAGGAGCAGCCCATACCAAGAGCCTGGTGTCAGGGTGGATAGCCCTCCTGCTACGCAGCCAGACTCAGTTTTCAAGCTAGTCACAGCTTCTATTAGGTGACTGGCAAGCTTTTCCAAAATACAACTTCAGTGAAACTCAAAGGCTGCCCCAGGGCCTAAAGTAGCTAATGCTGAGATCTCTAGTAGGGGAGGCTTTTGCAAGGTCGAAGAGTTGCCATCCAATTTGCTCTAGGCAGCTACAATGAATGTAGCTTAGGGAGGCACCCTTGTGCATTTGCTCCAATGGGAGACAATTCAGGCATAGTGTCTCAAACCACCTCCTGTCCCCACCTGCTTAGACCGACAATGCACCCCTGCATCAAGCAAGTCATGCCTCTCCTCCTCCGAAACTGGTTTACCACGGGGGGGAAGGAAGGTGATATCTCGGCCTGGGCTACCTGGTTGTCGAGGCCTTGGGAAGTTTTTCCATCAACTCCTGGAGACTCTTGGGGTGTTTCCTCCCCTACATTTTGGTCTAACTGTTCTAGTTCAGGCTTTGAATCAGAATTGCGATCATCAAAATCCACAGGGGCTCTGGTCTCAATCCTGACAACCGGGAGGAGACTTCTGAGAAGTCTGCTCTGAGTCCATCCCCACAAGAGGAGGGAAGTTTTGCCCCCTGAGATGGAGTCTGAGCAGCCATCCAACTCCCAAGAATGAGAGCATCTCAAGAGTCAGGCCAGAACAACCCCTTAGAGAAGGGATGCCTGCTCCTCATGAGCAAAGGACTCCTTGTGAGTAGGACCCTCCTCATAAGGAGGTCTCTTTCCAGATGCCTCTGATGTGCTGCAGCTGAGCTCTGTGTGGGGCTCTGGAAACTTCATCTTATTTGCCTCAGCCCTAGGCAGGGGGGCTTTCACAGTATCTTTTTGCATCACCTCTGGTGCTTGATCCCCTTGCCGCTGACTTCCTGGCCCTCTCTCTTTACTGAGTCTCTTGCAAGTAGACCCTTGTGTTTGGACTCTTTCTTTGCCTGAGGCTCTATTCTTTGCTTGAATCTCACTGGCCTAGACCTCAAATTGCTCTGTGACTTTGAATTTGTACTCATCCTTGCCTGGTGCTGTGCTCTTTGTGTGAACCCTACTGGCTTGACCCCGGACTACCTCTGACTTTTCATTAGGACTTTCTCCAACATTGACCCACACCCCCAAAAGCAGGACACCCTCCCAAGTGCACAAGGTGATCTCTGCTTGAGAGGCCTGGATGAATCACACACATTTGCCACTATTTGAGCCCAGGATTCAAAGCTCCTAAAGTGGATTCTTTCTTTCCACCCTAAAGATAGATTGTAATCCTTGTTACAAGGGATGATCTCATTTAGTTGTCAGGGCTGCCAGGAAGAGGCGGATGGAAAGAGAAATTGAGATTTGTGCAGCAGGAGCGTGTGTGTCAGGGCAGAATCCCATAGTCAGAAGAACAGCCAGAGAATTTGACCTAAAGCTGGGCAAAAATGAAACTTCCCACCTCCTGTTTCAGTAATAATTTGGAAGGCCTATTGCAATACAGGGCACAAATGTCACCCCATCATCACCATTGCCCTAGTTCTGACTCCTATTTGTGAGGTTATCCAGTAGCTGATTCCCACTAACTATGTGTAGTGCTGTGATATCATCTTGCTGGCCACTTAATAATAATAATAATAAATTTATTTCTTACCCGCCTCTCCGTTTGGATCAAGGAACAACAGTAAATATAAAATATGATAAAATACATAAAACTGATTAAAAACATGGCACACATTATTAAAACTGCATAAAAACATCATAAAAACATCCTAAAAATATTATTGATCCTTGATTGGTTGGATCACCTAGTCAGCAAAAAGGGGAACCCACAGAGCACTCATCCAGAGGCATAGCCAACAGGTGTGAGATTCAACTTTTGGGGAGCGGTTGTCACAGTGACACTATAAAACCACAGTGGCATCTAATTATATACCAGCAACAAAAGTTAAGAGGCCAACTTGAGTGTGATTTTGTGCTTAAGCCTGTTTGTCTCCCCATGGCAGAACTAATATCCAAGAGGATTCTTTCACAGCTGAGCTGCGATGTGCTTCTGAGCATGTGCTGAGTGCCTTTTCCTAGAATTGTCATGCCATCGTTACGTCACCTTCACACATCTAGAATTGTGACCTACAGGTATGGTTGAACTCCAGCAATCATATTCTCTCTCTCTCTCTCTCTCTCTCTCTCTCTCTCTCATACATTTCAGAAATGTCCAGCACCTTTAGCTGACTGAATGGCAAGGGTTCAACAGGCGCAGCATCTGGCTTCGATGTGCAGTGATAAGGAAATCTTCACATGTCAGATTTCTGCCTGTTGCGCAAGGTGGCAGCGCATGCTTCCCTTTCTGACTCTGCTCTCCAATTCTGAATGTGCGCTGCGCATCTAATTCCTGATGCCTTTCCCACTGCACGGTCCCCCCCCCACAGTTTACTGTAGCCATCTCCACGATGTAATATTAATGGATGAGTGTAATATCACCGTGCGCTGCAGATGTTTATTGCTGTTCTGCTAATTGCCTCTGCCTTTAATTGTTTCAATGTGATTGATGGAGATAATGACAAAGTGTGTGTGTGTTTGTGTGTGTGTATGCACAAACAGGTGGGGGTAGGGGGATGCTAGGAGGAGCTGGCTATGTTCTCAGCACCGCAAGCCGATGGGAAATGGTCTTTGCAGAACGGAAGTCCAAGATATCTCCTGGCCAGAGCAGCGCGTTTTTGCTGGGTGCCAACAACTCCCAAGAAACCAATTTGTGTGGGGCTGCACGCATGCGCACAACAAACCTGTTATGTGCTTTGATTCCCATGTGTGTTTTTTTCAAAGGCATGACAAGGCAGAGAAGCAAACAGGAAGTTTGAAAGTGAAAAGTCACTGCAGGGGCTTAATTGGACCGGGGAGAAGGAGTTATCTGCCTCCGCTGTGCCATTTATATCAATGCTCTCTTGGGACATGGGGGTCTCCTGGGTGGCAGCTTTAGTCCCAATGCTCCTCCTCCTCTTTAGAGGTCTTATTGGGTTTGGGATCCTGGAGCAAAGGGGTCATGACCATGGCGTGGTGCATTCATCAGCATCATCGGTGATCACTTGTATCCAAGTAAGATTGTCTTCTGAGTAAAGTTGTCTACCAAGATTATATTCCAGAGTTACAGGGACGATAGCAGTGGATCCACAGATGACTGTGGAGGTCGATCTTGGACCCACATAGCCTCCCACAGTGAGGGCATAGGTTACCAGATGGAAGGTGGACACGGTGAGGGGTTTCTTGGGGTATTTTCTGCTTAGCTCTTTTATACCTTTCTCTCTGTCTCTGCTCTTCTTCAAAACCCATAGCACCTTTGGTAACAGTTGACTTCCAATTGGGACACTCCTGGGCCAAATATTCCCAGTTCTCAATGTTCATTTTACATTTCTTCAAGTTAGCTTTGAAGAGTGTCTTTAAACCTCTGTTGCTGTCCTTCGAGGTTACGTTTTCCATTCTTAAGTTGGGAGTAGAGCAGCTGTTTTGGAAGACGGTAATCAGGCATTCGGACAACATGCCCAGTCCAGCGGAGTTGATTTTGGATTATCGTTGCTTCAATGCTGGTGGTCCTTGCTTCTTCCAGGACATCGATGTTGGTTCATCTGTCTCACCAAGTAATTTGCAGAATTTTCCGAAGACAACTCTGGTGGAACCTTTCAAGAAGTTGGAGGTGGTGTTTATACGTGGTCCATGTTTCACAGGCGTACAATAAGGTTAGTAATATAATAGCTTTGTAATGGCGTGGTGCCTCCATGCACATGAGGAGTAGCCATCCTTTGCATTCCCTTGTAGAGACTCTGATGACATCCTTTCTTCATCTCTCTCATGCAGCTGCCAAACACGGGGGACAACGCTATAATTAAGCCCAATTTAGCATGTTAGAGGCTCTCTGGTTCTTTGGGATGCTGACAGATAAGGAAAACGTCCCCTATCACAGATGTTCGGTGTGTCCCATTATTTTTTTCAAATTGGATTAGCTTCAGGGAAGATCAAAGGTGGTTTGTAATGTGGGAACACTGGACCATGCTGTCACCCCACCCCAGCTGAAAGTACACAATTCTGCTTGCTTTTCTTTGTTCCAGTCAGCTGGGGCTTGTCCTGCCACCGTGCAAGGTATGGCTGGATCACTCATTCATATCTGAAATGGAGACGGATGAGCCCAACTTGTGCTCAGCTGAGGTTGCCCCTTGTGTCTCTGCATGAGCCCTACTGCTGTCTGGATGAAATTCACATGCACACACACACACACACACACACACACAGAGGCACCATTTTTAACTATTTACTTTTTTTTAAGTGCCTAGTAGGATCTATACAGTTATGTTGCTGTCTGCTGTGGCCCTCTGTATCACTCATAGGGAAGTTGAAGAAATCTGCAACAAAATCAAACGAGGTCAGAATTCTACGAATCCAGCCTGTGAATTCCCAAATTGCACACATTCTGCAGACTTGCGGACTTTATTTTAACTTTCCGGAATTTTGCGCAAAATTGTACAAATTTCAGAATTTCTGCAACTTTCCTCCCTAAAATGGAGCTGATTCAAAGTACAGGACAAATTTGCACAGTTCAAACTGGGAAAGTCTCTCAAGTCAAATGCAAGCACATGTTCTGCAATTTACGAATATTTTTGGTGGATACATGATCGCCATTGCGAGTGTGTTTAGGGCTCCAACAGGGCCTGCTGACATGTTCTGCCAGCAAAAACAAAATTCTACAGTGCCCCTACATGCTGCCTCTAATACTCAAGTCATATTCTAATGCAGAATATGTTGCCCATGAATTAGTCCAATCCCATTTTAGAGCCACCCAAATTGGCGGTCATCACTGCAACTTGTGATTGCAATTTCCATAGTACAAGCATGCGCTGTGAGAATAAGTCCTTCCTTTTTTAAAAAAATCAGTCCCAAATCTCCCACCATCCAGTTGAGTCACCATGTGTCCTATTTACAGAGTACAGTCCCCTATTTGCAGTGCTGTCCAGGCCAAGTCCAGTTTAAAGATAAAGAATTATCAGAAAGTAGACCTGTCCATCTCTAAACTTTGACCTACCATCCGAGGATGGTACTGTTTGGATGCATGCAGGTGTACTCCACTATTTTCTCATTTGGATGTTTGGCAGGAGAGAAGGGGTGTCATTGTTTGGATTTTCATTCTCCGAGCACCAAAACATCTCACACTGGCCCTGGGCGATACGGCCAGAAATAAAATCATACCACTTCCTTTTGCCAGTGAGTTATTAATTGAACAAGGCTAAACACCCATTAATCTCCAGTATTGGGCTTATATATATACGCCAGCTCTGGCTTCTGAAATGAAAGGATGGATATATGTATATTTTCTTCAATCAGCCCCCACACCCTGTCGATCCTTTGCTATTTCCTTTCTGAAAGTGCTCTTGCTGTTTGTGGTCAGGGACGATTAATCCCTGTGGGAAGGAGGCCAACTTTTTAATTATCTACATCAAAGAGATCCCTATTTATATAAATAAAATGGCCCTGTTATTTACTAGCCAAGCTGGCTTCTTTAGCCGTTGGCGGAGATCTTGCTCTCTTTCTTAAACATCCCCTTTATTTATTTATTTATTTATTTTAATTTTCTTTTTGAAACGGCAAAATGTTTGGAATCAAGATGACGGGGGCAGGGAAGAGCTTGTGATGTTTTTATCTCGCTGCGTGTCCAAAGCGAGAGGGAAATCATCAGTTGCGCTGCGAATCTCTGGCTGACGCCAGGAGCAAGAGCTAAAGGTTGAAAGACATCTCCAGTGACTACTTCAAAAGGGGATCATTTTATGGGAGGAGGAGGTGTCTGACAGCTCTGCAAATCCACCAGATGTGGATAGGGAGCATCCCATGGCCCTCTATAGCAGTCCGGAGCTTTCAGGTGAGGTATTTGTATCGGCACACCACATCCCGGAAGCTATTTATTGAGAATATACAATACAAACAGGGATGTTATGAGTCCCCAAATGAGTCCAGGAGTTCATGATGAGCCCTCAACTGCCATCCACCCATTTTCCCCTGCTGCTTAAATGCAGCCTTTACGGCCATTTACACAACAGGGGAACAGCATAATTTCAGGATCCTCCATTGTAGCACACAGTTGTGCACCCCCAGCTGCATAAATGGGGCCTTCACAGCCGCCATTGATGCAGTGGGAGGAAATATACGATTTCAGAAGGAGGGTGGATGTCTGCCGAGTGTTTATCAGACCGAACCAAGCCTCAAAAGAAGCTCATGTGGTACATATTTAAAAAGTGTATATAAAAATGCATCCATTTTAGAAATTCTGTAGGAAAATGTATATATTGGAAGAAATGCACATGAAACATCCACCCATTGTTGGGTGTAATTTTTTTAGCTACTCAGAAATTGATACGGATTTGGGAAGAACATTATCATTGTCAATGTTGGTTTTGTTCCATTCATTCCATCCCACCTTTTTTCTTCTTGTAAGGAACCAAAAGTAGCTTACATGATCCTCCTCCTCTCCTTTTTATTCTCACAACAACCCTGTGAGGTACTTTAGGCTGAGAGTCAGTGACTGGCCCAAAGTTACCCAGCATGTTTTACAGCTGAGTGGGGACTAGAACTCAGATCCCATGAGTCACAGTCCAACATAACCATTATACCACACTGGCTCTCTAGTGCTTTTAGCTATCATGCTTTAACAGTGGAAATCAGATGGCCTGACAGAAAACTAACTTGACAGATTTGCCCACACTACATCTTTTCTCCTGTGGGGCAAAAAACAGCTGGAGAGACATTCTGTACTGACCCGTGAGGAAGGGGAGGAAAAGCCCTTTGGGAAAATCTGCCTCTGCTCAGCTTATATTCAAAGCAGACTGTCAAGTAAAATCAGAACTCGCTGTAGAGCAATGCACATGCCCTGACTCCTGTCTATTTAACTATGGGGTAGAAATTTGTTCAGTCTACATGCGAACCTATCTAATTTGATTCTTTTAAACTGAAACTTATCCTTCGAAATGCTCAATTCTCTGATTTTTTTGCAGTGGGGTTCTCCCATGTTAAAAAAAATACATGCATTATGAAAAAATAACCTTCAAAATTAGGGATGTGCATTGGATCAGGTCTGATCCACGATCCGGAGCCGATCTGACCGAAATTGGATAAAATTATCCGATTCTGATCCCAGCTTCTGGATCATCCGATCTGATCCGAACCGGTCTGAATGGACCCGATCTGGTTTGGATAAGAGCAGAGGATCGGACCTCCCCTCACGCTCCTTACCTGCCGGGGCCATCCATTGCTTTCCACTGCCGCCTATGAGCGGCAGCAGATAGTAACAGACGGCCCCGGCAGGTAAGCCCCCTCCTCTCCCTCATGCTCCTTACCTGCCGGGGCCGTCCACTGGTGTCCGCCCGGCACGCTACTGAGAGGCAGGCCATGAAGCCTGTTTCTCAGTAGAAGGGGGCAGCGGATGGCAGTGGACAGCCCCGGCAGGTAAAGAGCGTGAGGGGGAGGAGGGGGAGGGCCCCACTTACCTGCCGGGGTGCCCGTTTCTGTCCGCTGCTCCAATCTACTGAGAAACAGGCTTCACAGCCTACCTCTCAGAAGAGCGCCGGGTGATGACATCATCACCTGACGCGCTACTGAGAGGCAGGCCATGAAGCCTGTATCTCAGTAGATCAGAGCAGTGGAGGGAAGCGGACAGCCCCAGCAGGTAAGGAGCACGAGGGGGGAGGGGGCTTACCTGCCGGGGCCATCCACTGCCATCAGCTGCTGCCCACGGATGGCAGCAGTTGGCCCCGGCAAGTGAGGAGCGCAAGTGGGGGGGGGAGGGACAGGGAGGGGGGAGTTAGGCCCCCCTCACCCACCCATCGCCATGTTTTCCTTATAGGCTTGCATTGGGGGAAAGCTTTCTTTCCCCCAATGCAAGCCTATGGCGAAAACACCAAAAATGGCAGCCGATCCAAATATCGGACGTCCGATTTTCGGATCGGGATTGGGTCCGATCCGAGGGGCCTCTGATTTTGTCCAAACCAATCCAGGACAACATTGGAGGTCCCGATCTGATCCAGGGGGTCCGTGCACATCCCTATTCAAAATGCTTTCTATTGGGACAGTAGCTTGCAAAATGCTCCTAATAGTAATGCTCTAACGTATTAGGTAAACTGCATTCAAAAGTGCATGCATTAAGAGAAAGAGGCACCAAATGCTTATGAATTTCCAGGCCAAAAAATAATAATTCCCAAAATTCGGGATGAATTGAATTGATAACAGGAGAAGTTGAGCAGGGGGGTTGGACTCGATGGCCTTATAGGCCCCTTCCAACTCTACTATTTTATGACTATATGATTCTATTAAATTCTTAAAAGTTCAAGATGAATTGAATGGAAAAATAAGAAGCAGAAAGAAATCCAGATTGACAGATTTGTCCATCTACTGTAGTGGCCTTTTGGGGTGCAGTGAAACCTTGTTGGCTCAGGTTCCATTTCATATCCACTCTCAAAGCCGTCTCTGTCTCAAGTGATTTGCTGTTGTTGCTTTTGAGCTGATTACCTGTTAGGTTGCCTGGGCTGGGAGGTTGAGGTTGTCCTCCCTGCCTGGCAAAATGTGCTGGCAGCTTCAAAAAGGTGCTCCTGACAGCAGCGGCCTGTTTAAAATGTCAGACCGCCTGGGATGGAGGCGAGAGAGGCAGAGGAACGAGCATTATTTCTGGCTTGGCATGCCTAGACAGGAACATGGCGGAAGCTGGCTTTTCTTGTCGGAGGTGCTGTTCTCTCTCTCCGTCTTGGGTGGAATTAAAAACTCGAGAAGGTAATCACTGATGGCACTAAGAGAAAAGAATCAGCCAGCGCCTTGCTTTCCACATCCTGATATTTAAAGTGGCGAGTGAGCATGTACTCTGTCGCAACGCCGTTAGACGAATGTGTGCGCCCTGCCAAAATTCAGCCTGAGAAGTGAAACAAAATGAGGGCAGCTGAGGCAATTAAAATAACTAACAACTGCTAAACCGCACACCACTGCTATAATTGAGCCACTGAACTCTAATGGGCACACAAAAGGACTTGTATGCATTTTATTACAAAGTGTTTACGTCGGTCTTGTACGTGGCATGAGGTCTGAGAGAACAATGCCGAAAGCTAGTGAACAATCAACCTGCCAGAAGATCCAACACCGGAAATATACAGAGGTGGCGTCAGAATAAAAGACGCAACTTTCGAAGTTCCCGCAGAGCAACGTGTCTGTTTTCAAAGAAATGATACATTGAAAAAGAAACGAGAATGTATTGTCAAGAATAAGCATATTGGACTTCAGTGATTTAATTATAGCAGTTGTGTACATAAATCTGAAACAGAATGCACTTTTGGTCCCTGGTTCGCCTAGGGATATATGGGGATTTTGTTTTTATTCGCAACGTATGTGGCCCTGCCCCATCTGAACCTCAACATCTAAGGCCTTCCTCTGGGTGCCTACTCCGAGGGAGGCTTGGAAGATGGCCACAAGTGAGAGATGGCCACAAGGTCCTTCTCGGTGGTGGCCCCCCAATTTTGGAATGATCTCTCCGAGATCAAGACTGTTCTCTTTTCCCATGCGATGAGTTTTAATCAATACCAGATTTGTTTTCATGGTTTGGCTTATTGCTCTAGGTTGTTTTTATATGTATGTTGTCTCTGTACTGTCTCTGTATGGTTTTAATCTTTGAAAGCCAGCAAGAGTACTTCAGCTAATGTAATAAGTGAGTAAGTAAGTAAATAAATAAATAAATAAATAAAGGCCACCGAAAAAATGGGCAAATTGTTGAACATTTAAGAAATTTGCACTAATTTGGGGAGATTGGTATAAATCTCCCAGTCGATCGCAATTTCTTGGCACAAGTTTCCCGTTTGCGCAAAGTAAGCGCAAACGGGGATCAGGCATGAATTGAGGAGCAAGACGATGTCTGGAAGTGTTACTTGTCAAACTGTCACAAGGTTCACCCCAGCCTCCATTTCGCTCCCCCCCTCTCTCTGCAAAATTTTAGACTTGGAGGAGGGTGTCATGGGTTTGAAAACTCTTAGGAACAGCAGGAGAGCCTTGAAGGTGGATCAGACCAAAGACCCATCTTGTCCAGCGTTCTCTGCCCACAGTGGCCAAACAGACGACCCAATGGGAATCTCACACGCAGGACACAAGTACAGCGTAGCAGCGTTCTGCTGATGTTCCCCACCTCTGTTGTGACTAAGCCTGCTCCCCTTGGGCCAGGAGAAGGATTTTCAGGCAATCAATCAGAGTCCGATTCTGATGCAGAAGAGACAGCGCCAGAAACATACGAGCCCGTGCAGGCAGTGGGAGAGGTGGCTCTCATGGGCTCTTCACCAGCCGGGAATGAACTTTCGCCAGCCCTTATCTCTGAGGGGGTAAACAACCCACAAGCTGGGGATCAGTGTTCTTCCGAGGGGGAAGGGCACTGAAAGCTTAGCTGATCTGAGAATCTGTTGGAGACTGAAGCAGGCAGCGTGAAAGGAAGGGTAGGTCGGCCTGGCTAGCTTCTCGCCACAGGCTTTTTCAGAACCAGCCTCCCTGAAGTTAAAGCGTATTGGAAAAGGACTTTCCCTTTTCTTGAAAGGACAATTGTCTCGCTTAGTTTGCATAAACTTGCCTAGAGAAAAGTTCATAGAAAATTAGAATCCCTTCAGGTGGGAGGAGATGTTTATTGCCTGAATAAAACTTTGTAGATTACATGGCGGACATCTTTATTGTCTCCCAATAAAGAGAGGGGTGTTGGGAAACACGACAACCTCACTGCCTCCGTTACTGGAGGTGGCATAAAACCATCATGGTGAGTAGCCATGGATGGCCTTATCTGCCATGAAAGGACGCACAGTGTATGGTGACCAACTGTCAGGATTTCCCTGGATTTGTCCTGGTTTTTGTTCTCTTCTGGGTGTCAGGGGGGATTTTCTGTAATTTTCTATAATGTCCTGGAAAGACACGCTTTCCCTTTGAAGGCTGCATTAGCATGGTGGGAGGGAATGACACACCTTCTGGAGGTGGGTCATTTCCCTCACACTGCTCCAATCAGGGCCTGAAAGGGGAAAGCGTGTCATTCCCAGACATTATAGAAAAGGCCCTGATTGGAGCAGTGGAGGGTGGGAATGACACACTTTCCCCTCCTCCACCCCAGTTGGGGCCTTTAAGATGGTGGAGGTGAATGACATGCATCCCAGAGGCCCCTGAAAGCTGCCTTCCCACCCCCACCCCACTGGGTGTCCTCTTTTTTAGTTTCCCAAATGTGGTCACCCTAGCACAGTGCCATGCATCCTGATGGCATGGTGTCAATAAATGGTTTGAAAATGTGGGGAACTCTGTAAATTCAAGTTATTTAGTTCAAAAGGGCAATTGCTTCCTGTGGTGTTATCCTCGACCACTTGCTGCTGCTGCCCCTGTCTCGCCTTTACTATTTAAGCCCCACAGCACCACAGCCCAGCAACCTGGCCTCCAGGTAACTCTTTATTCCGCTGCCACCAGTACCTTCCTCAGGTACACCCACAGACCACACCAGGAGATGAAATTAACAAGAATTTATTAATAGGAAATTGTGTGTCAACAAGCTTAATGGTTACTTCAGTTCAATTGCATATCGGTTACATGATTTCAATGCTTATTGGTTTCAGTCAGAACTCTTATACTTTAACAAACTGTTCCTTATTTAATCTATGCTCTAAAATCTTATCTCGATCTCTCAATCAAACACTCATCTCATCTAATAATCCTGCTTCAGACTCTTTCTCTCTCAATACTCTCAATTCTCTCAAACCTCCCCCCAATCAACCTCTCAGCTCTCTCTGTCAGACACATATATACACTCCACTCGCTCTCTAGCTCCTCCCACTCTTACACAATCAACCAATCCAGGCACTCTAAACAACTAGCCAATCAGCACTCACTTTCCATTCAGGCACACAGCCAGCCAATCTAGGCACTCTATAGTTACCTAGACCTTTAACTACAAACAGTAAGTACATTTCAGCCTAGTTATTTACTTTACCTGTTATTATTCTCACTTCTTTTTAAAGATATAAACAAATGCATATCACAAACAATAAACTTTGCAATATATTTACAATGACAAACAGTAGAACATCACACCTTTTTTTTCTAATCTCTTTCCCAGAGCCTCTACACCCCCCCCCCCCATGGCCTCCTAGACTTGGGATCTTCCAATCCTGCAAGTTAACATCTGGACATAGCCTGAGAAGGAACAAATGTCCAAGTGGGTTTAGAATGGCAGTGGACATTTTGGGTGGAACAATATGATGATGATGATGATGATGATGATGATGATGATGATGATGTATCTCTCGCTCATGGCAGTTTTTCTAGATGGATGTGACGGGCTTTGCCAAGTCATGCTGTCTTTTACTGATTCAGGAAATTCCTAACGATTGAGCATGTTTTAATCATGACTAGTTTCTGGATGTTGGTGTGGATGTATTCTGATAGGCCCAGTTTCTGGAGGTTTTCTGTTTAGTTTTTGATGTGATGTAACTAACAGAATAATTGTGACCTTTTCCTGTTGCCATACTTTTTTGACGTCCATGGCCAGTGGTGTATATTTTCCTCTCTTTTCCTCTTCTTTTTCAACAACATTTTTGTCATTCAGTATTGCTATGTCGATGAGGTATGTGTCTTTTTTTGTCTATGACCGTTATGTTGGGTCAGTTGCAGGTTATTGTCTTGTCTGTATGAATTGTTCTGTCCCAGTATTCTTATTCTTAGTAATATTAATGTTATTAATGCTAATAATAATATTTATATAGTGCTTTCTAACAAAGGAGGGAAGAGGGAAATCACTTGGCACCCCACATCTCTCTCGGGGCAAGTCCTTTTTGCTTAATATTTGTGATTGCCAACAAATTGGAAGGGGCAACCCAACACAAAAATCTAGGATTGAAAGACTTATCTGTGCACCTTTTTATTGAGCAATTAAAGTTTTCCTTTTATTTATTTTTCCTTCCCCACCCCCATTTTTTTAAATATATGCCCTGACCTTCAAATCCATTCTGAGAACAGCTTTTGAGTTGTGATACTGCCACAGTTTGTAATTCGTCAAGTCATTCATCAAAATGTGTGAGAATTTGGTTTCGCTCACAAAACGCTCCAGCCTGCCCCATTCGGAACTCCAAACACGAGGAAGGATCTGCCAAAAAAAACCACAAATTGGCGTATGCACGCTTGCATTTGTCTCATTCCTGATTCTCAGTTGGACTTGTGCAAATTTCCTAATCTGTGCAAATTTCCCCAGTACACGGAATCCCACTTTAGTCTACACAGGAAATTTGCACAAATAAGGATTTGGGCAAATCTCCCGTCCCATCGAGGCTTTCTCTGCGCAAGTTTCCCAGTCATGCAGAGTGAGCAGCGATCGTAAACACAAATGGGAATTGGGCATGAGACAAGCAACAAGGTAATGTTCAGTGAAGCCTAGTGATTTCAGACATTGCTCATTCACCCATCTCTATTCGAAACCTGTCCATCCGTAATGCTCACCTTTGTAGCAAGCCTGGATTGATGTATTATGAATCTATTAAGTTTTGAATTTATTGTGAGCGTCAGAGCAAGTGCAGTAAAGTAATACACAGATCCCTCCCAACATGTCAGCCATGTGTAAGACATTTACCATGTAGCATCCCTCCCCCATGTACTTGTAACAGTCTCATTGGCTCAGTTCAGACAACACATTTCTCAACGGTCATTTTAGAACTCCACGGTGGAGTTTTTACATCAACGTTGAGAAATGTGTTGCTTGGCGGGAAAACTCCACGCAACGGTGGAGTATTTTCGGAAAACACTCCACACAGAATGTCAACACTGGGCAGAGGAGAGTTCCCGCACAACCGTTGTGTAGCATGTCGTGTGGAGGGCTCTGTGGAGTTTTCCGTTGCATTGAGTTGACTTTTCCCAATGGCTACAGAGTTCCCTGGTAAGAGCTGCAAAAGGAGCGAGTGCCACTCTAGGAGAGCTGCAGGGATAGTTTTTCCCAGCAATGGTTCATGGGATACCATCGGGAGGACCGGGGGAGGAGAGAGGGTGGAGGAACTCTCAATCAAACGTCAGGATGGATTTTACTCAACTCCACGGTAGCCCACAGCCACACTACAGTGGAGTTAGAACATACTGTCTGAATTCGGACAACATATTAGGCAACGGAGGGGGAAATAGCATACTGTGTGTTAGGCAGGCGGTGCTCCCCAAACGACATGCTGCAGCCGGCATTGCTTGGCACTGGCAAACGCACCGGTTGCTAAGAACGGATGGCGACCATTTTGGTTGCAGCATCTCCTCCCTCCACCTCCCTCAGTCCCCCAGTCGTATCCCAGCATGCACCGTGAGTTCTGCCGGCTGTATAGAGCGGCCGGGGGTTTTCAGCTGCTTTGGCCGGCAGAACTCTATCCCCAAACAGAATAGTCCACGGAGATGGGGGGGGGGGGGCTCAATTCGGACGACACTTTAAACAACGGGGCTTTGGGCTAAACACCGCGCAAGCCCGTTGTTTCCCTCCGTTGTTTAAATTGCCCGATTAGTGTACTGTCAGTTGTGTGTGTGTGGTGTGTTACTCCGCACACGACACAATAAGCAACACAACTGACGATTGTTCCCCCCTCCTCCGTTGCCTAATATGTCATCCGAATTCAGCCATTGTGTGGGGAGTACCCCCTAGAAACTCAACCGTTGATTGGAGTTTTCACACTGCACTGACTAACGTGTTGTCTGAACCGAACCATTAACTGCTTCCCTCATTGTCATCATCACAGGTCTGTTACTCCAGAGTACTCTTCATTCATCTTCATGCCAGTGATTGGCAACAGCCAGTAGACATCACATGGCACCATCACGCGGGATGGGTGAAAACAGCCAATCAGAAAAGGGCCTGAGGTCCGTTGGCATTATGCGGCTCTGAACTCCAGCTCCCAAGGTATTGATATTGGTCACGCGCAAAAACGGCAAAGGAAAACGCTCATCCAAGCACACATGGACAAATTCATTACTATCTGGGAAAATAATGAATTTGCTTAGGATAAGTTTGCAAGTTTCAATATTCGCAACTGGGTCAGCTTTAAGGTTCTATTAATATTGTACGAAGCCCTCAACAACTTGGGACCAGGATACCTAAGAGAGCGCCTTCTCCCTTACCAACCTGCCTGATCACTGAGGTTATCAGAGGCCGTGCTACTGGTGGTTCCGCATGGACCTCTGGACCGATTGAAGCCCACCAGGAGAAGAGCCTTCAGGGTGGTAGCCCCCCCTTCCTGTGGAATTTCTTACCTTTGGAGATCAGGCAGGTGCAAACAATGTGTTGCATCCAACGCCTCCTGAAACAGTTCTGTTACAGGAAGCATTCCTTAAACGACCAGCTATGATCTTATAAATTTAATAATTTTAATATGGTGTTTCAATCTTTTACCTTTGTGTTCGTGTATTTTTTATGTTCACTGCTCTAGAATCTGTATAGATGTGGAGCGGTATACAAATGTCGATGATAATACTAATAATACTAATAATATAAAATCTCTAGACACTATTATAATAACTAGTATGTAAAATCAGCTTTCAAATGGCCCCTCTCTCTAAATTATAATACGAATGTCATTCTAAAATGGATCAATGGATGTTTAAAAGCCCAAGAGGTTATCTTTTTTCTCTTCCATTTTCTAGTTGTGGTGGTGTTTGCTTATCAACGTAACATGAAAAAAAAGAAAAGAAAGGATCATCTATTTTTGCTTGTAAAGGAAATGAACTATTGAATCTATTAGATTCTCACAGGGACATCCTTGTAGGCAGAGACCTGTTAGCACGATTTGCAGATTCATGTCAATGTCGAAGCTGCGGGGTAACAGTTGGAAGTCTTGTATTACAGGCTGCAGACAGAGAGAAGGAGCAGCTCAATTTGACAATTCCCCCCCCCCCCCCATCTCCATGTTCGGTGTTCAGCTATAGCTGAAGGGGAATCCTCCGGGTCGTATGGAGGATGCTTGTCTGTCTGGTTTATTCTCTCTTTCCAAGTTGTGTTGCTCAAGGGACTATAGCCATTTATACCAGCCTTTCCTGAATTTCTGACAGCAGAGGCAAAGTCCTTATTGAAATTAAATTTCGAGTCCCTACGCCCCCTCTTTCTCTCCATTTTTATCCTCACAATGACAACTCTGTGTGGTGGGTTGGGCCGAGAGTCTGTGACTGACCCCAAATCGCCCAGTGGGGACTAAAACCCGGATTCCCCTGACTCCCAGTCCAGCACTCTAGCCACTACTCTGCACTGGCTCTGATCCAGTATTAAACAGCCCAATGGAACAAAGCGATCTTTACTGCCTGTTTAAAGGGAAATAAAGGAGAAAATCTCGTTTGCTTGGGAAGGGCGTTCCATTCTCGGGGTGTTTCTACCGAAAAAGCAGTACATCTGTTACTGGCTGATGCTTGAGGGAATAGCTCACAGGGCAGGACTGTTGCTTTCAGGTTGTGACCTTCTGAGAGGCATTTGGGTCCCCCCCCCCCCGTTGGAAACAGGGCACTGGGTTTGAAGGGTCTCGGGTTGTCTTCCATTTGCAAAGGGATGTGGGCTCTGCTCATCCTGACTCCCCAAGCCCAACCCAATTCCCTAAGATACAGCCGACGATCTCATAGCTGCCTGGCCCAAACCGTATGACATACTCTCTTTTTTTCTCTTCGCATCCTGGAGATAGAGATGCAGAGGCGAGTTGCTGGATCCCATGGTGCTGATGTGCTCCTCTCCGCCTTAGAGAAGCACGCTAATAACATCCACATATTGAATCTCTACAGCATTGCCCAACTGCTCCCAAAGATTTATGGGAAAGACCCTCTCTTGTGGGTTTTCAGCTAGAGCAGAGCCAAAATGTTCCAGGAGCAGCCCACAGTGCAGGATTTCCCCCAGATATTCTCCGCCATGTTTGTTTTTCAGGTGGCGGCTGCCATTCCCTCCAGCCGCATGCCCTGGAACGATGAGGTGGGCAATTCCTAGTCGTTTTGCATTTGAATGCAAACTTGCCCAGTTTTTCACATTTGATCCACCTCGCGAGCTGAGACTTGGTTCTGCTTCGAAATTCACCCATCTCCGAACTTTGCAATGGGGTCATTGAATTGAAAAACAGCAGAGAAAAATGCACACATTGGGAGAAATGACATTGAGAAATGCATTAGGTTAGGTAAATTGCTCATAAAAATGTGTCTCTTTTTAAGGGTTTTAGGTTTAAATCTTTTGCAATCCTCCCAAAAAGTTTTGGCTATTTAATAATAATAATAATAATAATAATGTTGTTGTTGTTGAAAAGGAAGAAGAAAAGTGAGACAATTATGCACCACTGGCCATGGAAGTCAAAGAACTATGGCAACAGGAAAAGGTCACAAGTATTCCATTAGGCACATCAGTCACTGGCATCACATAAAAAAAATATACCTCCAGAAACTGGGCCTACCAGAATACATCCACACCAACATCCAGAAAGTAGTCATAATTAAAACTTGCTCAATCGTCAGGAAATTCCTGAATCAATAAAAGACAGCATGACTTGGCAAAGCCCATCATGTCCGTCCAGAAAAACCGCCACGAGTGAGAAAGAGATAAAATAATAATAATAATAATAATAATAATAATAATAATAATAGGAAATCCAGGTATTAGGAGTAATGTGCACAATGATGTTTCTGAATTCACATGCAAGCTTTTAAATATATGTATATATATTTGTAAAGTTCAGGAACAACTGAATTCGAGAAATGATCCGTTTGAGAGGAACTGAATTAAAGGATGGAAACTTAGAGAAAGCAAAATTTACAGATTCATTTATCCTGATGTTCCTGTTCCTGTCCCTGCCCTTCCCACATCCTGATGGTTGACTTCAGGCTGCCTTCCTCAAGCTGGTACTGATGGGACTTGCAATCCACCAGATCTGGAGGGTGCCAGCTTGGGGAAGGATGGTTTCAAGGGTGGAGAAATGCTCTGTGAATGTTCAAATGCATGCCACAAGAACAGCTGAGTGCGAGACTATTGCAGTGAGCGAACCCTTGGTGTGTGATGGCTTGTGTATATATACACACACACACACCTTTGTCCTCCTTCTCCTTTGATTGAGCACACCAAAAAAATATATATCTTGCCCTCACTTCCTTTCTCCTTTTGGCAAGCTCAGGTTGTTTAACGCAATTAATTCCTTTTTCAAAAGTAAGAAGAGAGGGAGGCCGTTACCAATCAATACGAGATGAAGAACCCTGTTGGGCATCACTTGCGGGGCGCTCTGGCTGCTAACCAACGCCAACTTCCCGTCCTCGTTTGGATAGTAATTTGCTAATGAAAGTTGGCTGCCCCCCCCCCCCCCCACTGGGTTGTAATGAACAGCGGTCAGAAGTGCTGGGTTTTGCCTGCTAACTGCGTTTTGCCCGGCGGAAAAGAAGCAGAGCTTTCAGCTGATGCGAAGAGCCCAACCGGGGTCCCGGCGCCCCTGGCTTCCTTGGGACCCTGTGGTGGTTTGCTAGTCAGGGTGGGTGGAAATGCAAGCAGCGGCTAAATGGAGCCCCCGGGGTGGCAGGCACATTTGTGGTTTGGAGCGGGGGGCTCTGAAGACCGGTTGGCACTTCTGCAAACCGTGGAGTTATCCCGAGCTGCTGATATTGTGTGTGTGTGTTTGTGTACAGGTGTTTGTGTGTTTCTGTGATTGTGTGGTGCCATTTTTGGGCTGCCACATGATCGGCACTCACCATGTCAACGTCGGAAACAGAGGGAATAGTATGGAACCTCCACATTCAGAGGCAATCTATCATGCCTGATGTATCAGTTGCTAGTGAGGGAGGGCATGAACACGGACAGAGGAGTTTTGTCTTCCTGTCTGAGTTGTGGGCTTCGCAGGTGCATCTCTTAGACCCCTGTGGGAAACTGGATAATGAAACTGCCCAGAGAGCTTTGGCTATGGGGCAGTATGTACATGTAATAAAATAATAATAATAATAATATAGCTCAACACCTGCACAAAAAACTCCTCGAGTTTCTGTCCAAGCAACTCTTCCGGACACTCTTTTGTTTCAAAGAGCAGGGACTCCTTCAGAGGTGCAGCCGGGCTTGGGTGAATAACCCCTATCCAGCACAGAGCTACAAAAGAACCACCCACTCTCAGCATGGCAGAGAATGCCCTGAAGAAGGAAATGCCAGAGCAATGAGTCATGCAGGTTTGCAGGGGGGCAACCTCCTTAGGAGAGCAGTTAATTCAAAAGCATCCCTCCAGCAGGAGGGATCAAATGATCCCATCACAGCCACTACAGAGATCCCATGGTGGATTTTAAACAGAGATTAGATGGCAACCCATCAAAGATGCTGTAGTGGTGGATTTCCTGCACTGACAGGGGGCTAGACTAGATGACCTCTGAGAGCCTTTCCAGCTCTCTCAATTTTATGTATTTCATTTCATTTCTATACTGCCCAATATCCAAAGCTCTCTGGACAGTTCACAAAATGTACAAGTCATAAATACAAGATTATATATTATACAATTCTTAATATACAAAATTTAAAGCAATTTAAACAGCTAGAAAACAATTTCTGTAAGATTCTAGACCTGTTCAAAACAGCTGACATCAATGCCCCATCATTCATATGCCATTCCATGCTTCTAATAAGCAAACCTTATTTTCTGGTGCATGTTCTGAGATATAACTGGCTGCCACAGGCTGTCTGGAAGACACCCAGCCTAGATGGATGACTTCTCTAATAGTTTTTAAGGATCAGACAATTGCACAGAAAGTAGATCTGCCAATGGCAATGACCCAGAAGGACAGGTAAATGGAGCTTCCAGGTTAAGGAGCAATTTACCTTTAAATCCCAGGTGCTAGGGACAAAGAAAATGGGGGAGGTCTGTTCTTTGTTGTTTTCTGTGGAGTTTCCAGCTGTCCACTGCTGGAAGCAGGAGGCCGGGCCTGATACAGTGAGGTGGTTCTGACGATATTAGCTAAAAGTATGGGAGATAAATCAGACCCCAAAACACTTCTACCAACCTGCCTTCCAGAAGGAATGTGCAAATCAGCAAGACTTGTGGTCTCCAAATTCTGTCTTGAAGTTTGTTCTTCTGACTCAAGGCTGAGTCAGAGTCTCATCCAAAATGTGCGAAATGGATAAATCCTGATCCAAACCAGACTGAAATGAATTTCTCATGCATCCCTATCTGGGCTGTTCTGCCTTCTTCCCCCCACCCCGCTCCTGCAGCGCCCAAGCTGAGAGTTTGCATTGGCTCTTAAACTTTTGTGCCAAAGAGTTCTGGAGAGATCAAACCTCGACTCCTCCAGGCCCAATCTCAGAATAATTCTTTGCTCCAAGCAGAATTTTTTTTAAAAAAACTATGATGTCACCTGATCTGCTTAGAGGCACCAGATTTGTATTCCTGGTGCGGCACGGATCCATACCTCCTTGTCAGGGGGAGAGAGATAGATGGAGAGCAAGGCAGCGAGATAATGGAGGGAGCTGTTGGAGGGGATGGAGTTTGGGTGTGGGGGAGGATGCCTGTAATGAAGAGATGGAGGGATAAACAGTACTAATGGAAAGAGAGGTGGGAGGGAGCGGGAGCCGTTTCAAAGAAGGGGGGCGAAGGGACAGTTGGGGGCTGGCGGTGGAGTGGACGTGGCGTTAATTGATGTGTTTTGGCTGGTGTATTGATTAGAGTCTAATTAGCAAACAGTTGCTTACCCAGCCTTTTAACAGGGTAGGTTGTCTCTCATCCTTCTAGGGAGCCATCTTTCTGGATCAGGGAGGGCTATAACACTTCTTGATTTGGGGATGGGGCTTCATTCCCTTTTCCCAGAACATTCTATTCATAGGAATAGAGTGACAATTTTGGGGAACCAAAAGAGAGGATGCCCGGTGGGGGTGGGGGTGGGAAAGCACGCATAGGGATCCAGGAATGACAATATTTTCCCCTTTAAGGCCCTGATTGGAGCACTGGGAGGAAATTACGCACCTCCAGAAAGCGTGTCATTTCCCCCTGCCATGCTAATGGCGGTCTTGAAGGGGAAAGGGTGTCATTCCAGGACATTATAGAAAATTACAGAAACCCCCCCGGACACCCAGAATAGAACAAAAACCAGGACAAATCTGGGGAAATCCTGACAGTTGGTCACCCTACACAGGGGTTTTCTGTGTGTGAATTCTACGATCCTCAAATTCAGACCCCTTGACTAAAGGAATTACTATCAAATGAGGCATGCATGCTGGGGATGTCTGCTTCATGCTGCATATTTTTTTTGTACCTGCCCTCATGATTTGGGCTTGTCAAATATTTCGGACGTGTGTTGGGCAGGAAGGCAGATTGACAGGAGGCGTTGAAGGGCGGCACAAGAGCAGAAGCGTGTCTTTTCCTGAGGACTAGGAACTTTCTAAGCAGTAAATGGCGGTTCAGTGCCGATGCTCGTTGCGGTGTTGGGAAACTTTCCCAAGTGTGACTCTACTCTTTGGGGCTCAAGCTGGACTTCTAGCCTTGTGTTTGACGTGAGGAACCCCTGTGCATTGCAGAGGATTCTGGGAGAACGCCCTACGGCACACATTCTATATCCAACATGCCAGAGGATGATGCGTTTGCAAGCCATTAAAATGTCGAGCATTTTATGGTTTCAAGCCGGAATGAGTTTGGACACAGCAGCTTTCCTTCTTCTGAGCAAGCCATCTTCTTCCTCTTGGACCATGATACTACAGTCTTCTGTTCACCGGGCTGCCCCATACCAGCTCCTGATCCCACCACCCTCCTTTGGTTTCCGCATCTGACAGCATTTCGGTGTCGAAACCTCAGGCAAGGGAGGTAAAACGCTGGGGTGGGTAGGGCTGCGTGGGTGCATGCCCCGACGATTTTCTAGCTAGCCCAGACTTGCTGCTGCTGTCTTTGGACCGATTACAGTTTCTTCCTCCTGCTCCACGACTCGCAATCTGGGGTGTGTTCCCTTTTGCTCACATTTAGGTTTTGCTTTTCCATTTGTTTGTCACACCAACACCCAAAGCGGACAGAGAAGCTGGGGGCGGGGGAGGGAATCTGTAGAAATGCAGCCAAAAGTTTGCCCCATCAGATCTCATCTCAAGCTTTTAGAATGGGGGAAAACCTGCACAAAACGCCAGGGAATCTCCAAATGACTGGGGGTTGGGGAAAGGGATGTAGCCAGGAGGAGGGGTGAGGCCTGTTTGGGAACCTCAGTCTATGCTGAGTAGGACATAGCAGGGATGCAGAGAGTGGAGGTTGGTGGCTTTGATTTTGTTGGGGCTGCGAATCCATTCTGGGTTTCAGTCAGAACTCTAAAGGAACTGTCCAAGGTTCTGAACCTGCCTTGGAGAGCTCCTTTAGAGTTCTTACTGGTTCTGGCTGGAAACCCAGAGCGGATTCACAGCCCCACTGACATCGGAGCTGCCAGCCTCCACTCTGATATTCCATGCCTTTATTATTATTCCACAGCCAGATTCTCTGATATCCCTTACTGGAAATGTCAGGGAGGAGGAGGAGAGAGAATTGGATTTTCACAAGTAAATCTTAAATTAGGGATTCATTTCGCTTTGAGAAATGCCAAAACTTGGCCCGTTCGCAGCTCTGAACCAGAGAACATTTGGGGGGCAAAGCATGCGTTTTCCCAAGCTTGCAATAGGTGGCTACCAGGAGGAGGGCCTTTTCAGCTGTGGCACCCAGGCTGTGGAATGAGCTCCCCAGAGAGGTTCACCTGGCATCTACATGATACTCCTTTAGACACCTGGTGAAGACCTTCTTATTCTCACAGTATTTTCACCGTTCTTCAGTCTGATTTTTAACCTCGCTGTTTAAATTTGTATTTTAAATCCATATCGATTTCTGCAGGGCTGCTCAGTTTTTATCCTGGTTTGTGCTTTCATACTGTATTTTAAATTATGTTTTTATACTTCCGTTGTTTTATATTTTGAATGGTTTTTTATGGTTTTAATTTTTGTAAACTGCCCAGAGAGCTCCAGCTATTGGCGGTATAGAAATGCAGTAAATAGATAAATAAATAAATAAATAAATAAATAAATAAATGTGCCAACTGAGGTTTGTTAAGAAAATGCATGTTTTCAAAAGGTGTGTTGCATGTGGGGGGACTACACATTTTCATGCTTTGAGTCAACAGGGAAAAGGATGTGTTTGGGTGCAGGCGATAAAAAAAAAGATTGGTTTGGGAAATGAGGCAAAGCAAGCTTCAAGGTGAAACTAGAGATGCTAGAAGTTGATTCCTTACACACACACACACGTTTCAGGCTGCCAACCCCACCCAAGATCCACACCTGTTTTTTTTCAGGTTTCTTAAGGGGCACCTTGCAAAGACCCCCCTGCCCCGCCCAGGATGTAGCTCTGCACACTTCTCCTGACAGCTTTGGCACCTCCCCGGAGATGACAGCCGCCATGCAGGCCTCGCCTTTACACACTTAATTACCAGTGTCACTAATGGATCCGCTTGCTGGAACTAATGAGCTCCAGTGAGGAAGGCGATATGACGGCAGGACCGTTCCTTGGGGACTGCGCTTCATCCTCTTAGCTCAGCATCGTCTCTTCCTTTGGGAGATCTCTGCGCCCCTCCTTCCTCCTTGAAGCTTTCACATCTGTGTTTCCCCACCTCGGGATCACGGGATCATCTTTAGGCGCGGGTATTATCTTCTTTTATTTATTATATTTCTCTACTACTCCACCACCGGAGCTCTCTGAATGGTTCGCGACAATTCTAAAACCATCCGATGCAAGGCAAGAGGCAATATAAAAGTTTAAAACTCCGGTATAAAATAAAACAATGGGAGACAAAATTAAATCTCACAGCCACGCAAAGATTTAAAATACAGCAGGGGACTGATTCTAAAAGGAAGGCTAGAGTTTCCCCCCATCCCATTCTATGCTGTTCAACAAGACAAGTATATATGGTGTAAAAATCAGGCTGGTTATTAAAGACCTGCAAGGGGAGACTGGGCGGGCCCCAATCTACACCGCCAACTAGCTGTTGTATCAGGCAAAATATTCTATGTCTGATGCGGTTTAAATGCTTTTCCTATGACTTCATGATGGGCAGTAAGAGTTGGAAGGGAAACTAGGCTGGTGTTTTTGGCCCCTTCCCCTTTGTCATCGGCCACACCCAGTGCTGGTATGCGCCCCCCCCCCCCGAGAGTTACTCTGAAATTGGATCTGGCCCTCAGACTGAAAAAGGTTCCACACGCCTGCTTTAAGGGTTAATACTTTGAACTGAGCCAATACTGCATACTTTTTTTATCAGCCAGTCTCTGTTAACAATCTAGCCAGTCTGTTTCGGATTTGCTGAAGTTTTCAAAGGCAGCTCCCTGCACTACCCTCACCCCATATAGCAAGAATGTAGTCATGTCTCTGTTGTTGGAATTGTTGTTGTTTGTTCTGTAGGGGTTTAATTCATGTGTTTTATTATTTATTTCAGAGAATTTGCATACTGCTTTTCATTAAAATCATCATCATCATCATCATCATCATCATCATCATCATCATCTGTGACTCTGTTCAGAAGGCATGCTAAGCCACAGTGGTTAAGCATTTTGAGCTAAACATTATAGCTTAGTGTGTCATGTGATCCATGACTCACCATGTTGTGTGAACCATTTCTAACCATGGTGACTACATAACCACAGTTTAAACACTCCAACTAACCATAGAATCATAGGATCATAGATTCATAGAATAATAGAGTTGGAAAGGGCCTATAAGGCCATCGAGTCCAACCCCTCCACCTTAAAGCGTACCTGACAGATGGTTGCCCAGCTGCCTCTTGAATGCCTCTAATGTGGGAGAGCCCACCACCTCCCTAGGTCATGGGTTCCATTGTCGTATTTCTCTAACAGTCTGGAAGTTTTTTCTGATGTCCAGCCAGAATCTGGCTTCCTGTAACTTGAGACCATTATTCCATGTCCTGCATTCTGGGTTGATCAAGAAAGGGTTAGTGGCCTAACCATGGTTTGATGTGTCATCTGAACAGGCCCATTATCATCATCATCATCATCATCATCATCATCATCATCATCATCATTATCTTAGACTGGTTTACAAGATAAAATCATTCTTAAACACAAATAAAAGGCAGGGGAAAGTAAAAGAATCGGAGGAAAGAAAAGTGTCCACGACAGTGATACACAGTGCTTTGTCTAGCATTGGAAGTGAAAACAATAACAATAATAATAATAACTGAATTCTCATGTTCTGGTTCCATTTCAGGAAAGAAAGCCAGGCAATTCTGCAATCTCCAACTCTGGGGGGGAATTTGGAGGAGGAGAATTTTAGAAGCATCCCTGGAAAAGGAAGACAGAGGCTTGTGCTCCACTTCATACATCAGTCAATTGGATTTGCGCAAAGACACCCAAGAGCTTCCATGGATGCAAAGATCCCCCATACAGCTAAGCGGGAATGCAGCCATGTGGCAAAAAAGCTCCTGGGGCAGCTTTGCAACATCCCAATGGGGACAGTGTGCATAAGAACATCAGAAGAGCCCTGCTGGATCAGACCAAGTGTCCGTCTAGTCCAGCACTCTGTTCACACAGTGGCCAACCAGCTGTCGGCCAGGGACCAAACAAGCAGGACACGGGTGCAACACCACCCTCCCGCCCATGTTCCCCATCAACTGGTGTATACAGGCTTACTGGAGGTAGCACACAGCCATCAGGACTAGTAGCCATGGATTGGATAGCCTTCTCCTCCTCCACGAATTTATCCAACCCGCTTTTCAAGCCATCCTAATTCATGGCCATCGCTATATCTTGTGCCAGCAATGTGATGTTCTGCAGCTCTAAAGGAGATGGCATTTTCTGCAGTAACAGCACCCCCCTCCCCGGTACTGCCTGCTCTTATGGGATGATCTACCCACAAGAGACTAGTGGGGCACCTCCATTGATAGCCTTTTAGCACCAGCCAAAGACCTTTTTATTACTATTGTTATTCTCCCAGGCTTTGGGGAGGTTTTACTGTTTTAATGTTTGCAAGCTTTGAATTGTTAGCATCATTCTAAAGTACCGATAATTAAAAAATAAAGTTTTAAGCGCCATTTTTGCCCATTGGGACGTTCTTTTTAGCTCTAATGAGATTCGATCGCATGCTTCTCACAGTCGCTTCTCACAGTAGCCAGGTTCTCATTCGTCAGGGGTTTTTTGGGGTGTTTTTTTTTTTGCGTTTGTTTGGACTATTTCTCATGACTGGTGCTTTTTTAATTGTCTTATCTTCTTTGTCATCACTCGGAGAACATTTGTTGTAGCGCAGCGCACAAATCAAATCAAATGGATAAATAAGACGTATGGCGCATCACCAAGCTTGGCTTAAAGTACATGTAAGTCTAATAATTGCACACTATTCCCATGTGTTTCCCTGTGTATAAATCCCCGTCCGATTGCTCCATCACCCTCCTTGTGTTAGAATCATAGAATCATAGAATAGTAGAGTTGGAAGGGGCCTCTAAGGCCATGGAGTCCAACCCGCTGCTCAATGCAGGAATCCACCTTCACACATACCTGACAGATGGCTGTCTTGCTGCCTCTTGAATGCCTCTAGTGTTGGAGAGCCCACCACCTCCCTAGGTCATGGGTTCCATTGTCATACTGTTCTAACAGGCTGGAAGTTTTTCCTGATGTCCAGCCGGAATTTGGCTTCCTGTAATTTGAGCTCATTATTCCGCGTCCTGCACTCTGGGTTGATCGAGAAGAGATCCTGGCCCTCCTCTGTGTGACAACATTTCAAGTATTTGAAGAGTGCTATCATGTCTCCCCTCCATCTTCTCTTCTCCAGGCTAAACATGCCTAGTTCTTTCAATCTCTCCTCATAGGGCTTTGTTTTCCAGACCCCTAATCATCCTCATTGCCCTCCTCTGAACACGCTCCAGCTTGTCTGCATCCTTCTTGAAGTGTAGTGCCCAGAACTGGACGCAATACTCAAGATGGGGCCTAACCAGTGCCGAATAGAGGGGAACCAGTACCTCACGTGATTTGGAAGCTATACTTCTATTAATGCAGCCCAAAATAGCATTTGCTTTTTTTGGAGCCATATCACATTGTTGGCTCATATTCAGTTTGTGATCTACAACAATTCCAAGATCCTTCTCACTTGCAGTATTGATGAGCCAAGTATCCCCCATCTTGTAACTGTGCATTTGGTTTCTTTTTCCTAGGTGTAGAACTTGGCATTTATCCCTATTAAATTTCATTCTGTTGTTTTCAGCCCAGCGCGCCAGTCTATCAAGATCGAGTTTGTTTCTGTCTTCCAGGGTATTAGCGATCCCAACCACGTTTGTGTTGTCTGCAAATTTGATAAGATTCTGTAAAGCACCGTAGAGCTTAGTGGCACAGTGTCAATAATAATAACAATAATAACAACAACAACAACAACAACATGTTGAAAAAGGAATTTCAGCAGGTGTCATTTGTGTGCATGCAGCACCTGGTGAAATTCCCTCTTTATCACAACAGTTAAAGCTGCATATATACAAGGGACACTGGCTGAAATTCCCTTTTCTATGCAGCTGTTAAAGAGGCAGGAACCCTGTCCTCCTTTTCATAGGGTCACCCTATATAATACTGCTTCTTCTCAGAGGGTGTGTGTCACGTGAGCCCTTAATTGTTTTTAAATTTTGAAAAATGTACACACCACCCAATTAATTAGGAATGTCTTTTTAGATGACTTTAAAAGTTTTTTTAAAAAAATCTGTTAACTGAGACTTCCTCAACCATGTTCCTTCCAGATGTGTTAGACTGCAACTCCCACAATTCCTGGCTGGAATCCGAGCTGGGAATTCTGGGAGTTGCAGTCTAACACATCTGGAAGGAACATGGTTGAGGAAGGCTGGAGTCTAATTAGCAAGCGGCTGCTTACCTGATCTTTTAACTAGATTGTCTCTCATCCTGCCAAGGAGCCATCTTACCCGAACTTTGCAGTTTGGGAGCAGGGCTTCATTCCCCTTTTCCAGAAAGTTCGATTCATAGGGGTTTTCTGTGTCAAAAGACCTGTGCATCTTTTGAGGAACTCCTGTGCATTGCAGAGGATTCTGGGAGACGGTCCTATGGCACTCATTCTATGTCCAACATCTCTTGCCATTGTCCAGGGATGATGGGATCTGTAGTCCCACCTGGAGAATGGATTTAGCTCACTGACAAAATGACAAAAATGGTTGCAGCGCCTCCGTGGGCAGAGTTTTTGCACAGAGGTTGATGCTGCACCCTTTGATCTCTGGTTACGGTTCCCTGCTGGGTTGCAGGGGACACAATCCAGAGTTTTCCAACTTCCATGCTTGGCTGTCCCCAGGGGCAGAGAAATAGCCATGTAGGGGGCAGAAAATGAAGAAGTGACAGAGCTTAAACTGCGAACACTCTGCCGATTCACTTTGGATCTTGTGTAGAATAATCTTTGTGCAGGCTTCCTCGAAAGGGAGTTCCACTGTGGTCAATGTGGCCTGTGAAACCTGAAAACACGCTTCAGAGGCGGAGCTTCTGAATTGCCCCGATCCTCCTCGGCTTGGGTCCGGATCAAGATTTGGACGCTTGAATTATTTGAACATCTGACGGGCCGGACAGAAGGAGCTTAGGCCAAGCCAATATTAGAGAACGATGGGAACTGAAAGCCAAAACATTGATCTCTGTGCTATTGGAATGCTCTGGGCTGGAGTCAGCTGTGAGTCGGCCCATAGCACTGGGCATTGCAGATAGGGAGATATAAGAGAGCAGCCACCCAGCGCATTTCCATCCATACTGATGGGTGATGATGTGGAGGGGGGAACGTGACGGGCAGCTGCAGAGCTACCAGCTTTGGCAATAGCCAGCAGGGGTCCCATGATGGCAGCAGGGGAGTGTCAGCCCCAGTGTATTTAGCCAGGCGATGTGCCCTGGCAGCTGCCTGAGTATGTCGTGTTTGTTTGTTTATTTAATTGTTTATTTACTGCATTTCTCTACTGCCCAATAGCCGGAGCTCTCTGGGCGGTTCACAAAAATTAAAACCATAAAAAAACCATTCAAAATATAAAACAACAGTATGAAAACATAATTTAAAATACAATATAAAAGCACAACTGGCAGAAATTGATACAGATTTACAATACAAATTTAAACAGCAAGGTTAAAAATCAAACTGAAGAACAGTGAAAATACTGTGAAAATAAAAAGGCCTCCACCTGGCGTTTAAAGGAGTATAATGTAGATGCCAAGCGAACCTCTCTAGGGTGGTCATTCCACAGCCGGGGTGCCACAGCAAAGAAGGCCCTCCTCCTTGCAGCCACCTGCCTTACTTCCTTTGGCAGGGGCTCATGGTGAAGGACCTCCAAGGATGATCTTAGGGTCCAGGCAGGTACATAGGGGAGGAGGCTTTCCTTCAGATGACCTGGCCCCAAGCCGTTTAGGGTTTTGAATGTTAATACCAGCACTTTGAATTGGGCCCAGACCTGGACCAGCAGCCAGTGAAGCTGGAAAAGAACTGACGTAATGTGGTCTTGTTGGCCAGTCCCTGTTAGCAGTCTGGCTGCCCTGTTTTGTACCAGTTGAAGTTTCCAGACTGTTTTCAAAGGCAGCCTCACATATAACGCATTGCAGTAGTCCAGATGAGAGGTTACCAGAGCATGGATAACTGTAGATAGGCACCAAGGCAGGGTGTGCTGCTCCCCATCTGATTTTAGGGTTTCTGTCAGGGCATCTCCAAATGTTGGCCTGGCTTACATCCACACTCACATGCACACACCAGTGCAAGGCATTGTACACATCAGGTAAGGATGGCCATAGAGAGCAAGGGGGGGGGGAGCAGGCTGGGGTGTTAAAAGATCATGAAATAGAAGTAGAGTCAAGGCAGCGTAGGGAAATCGTCTCTTCCCCCCCCCCTTTCATAGCCTGACCCACTTGGAACCACGGGCGTTCGGCAATTGCAATTCCCATTACACCTGGCCAGATTGCCTTGCTGGCTAAGGATGTTGGGGTTTGCCATCCTACCCACGGATGGTCACCTGTTTGCCGTCGGGAGGAAGCACCACTCCACCTCTTACCATGTGGTAGAGCCCCCCTGCTTTGCGTGCAGAAGGCCCCAGGTTTGACCCCAGCAACTCCGTGTTCATATTTAAACGGACCCTTTATTCAGAACAATGAGGGCCAGAAACTTGGTCCCAGGTTTGATCCCCAACATCTCTAGGGAGGGCTGGAAAAACTCCTGCGTGAAGCCCTGGAGAGCGGCTGCAATACAGGACTAGCTGCTTCCCTGTGTTCTATGGCCTGCCTTCTGTCAAGCAGCAGACCTCTCTGCCTGATCCATAGGCAGAAGGCCAACTGGTAAAGCAGGCAGTGCCAAGTTTGTGTGTTTGTTTGTTTGCCTTAGGGTGTAGGGAGACACCTTTGGTGACCCCCCCTGGATGAACATGGTCCAGTCACCCCTCTTGCTCTTTTTCTCCCTCCCCCAAGGTAAGCCCATCACAGGTGAGCTGCAACGATCCCACAGGATGGAGTTGGAGCATCTATGGCATCCAAGGCCCTATCTAGGCCACTCTTGCCTAACCTAGGGCCCAGCTGGGAATGATGGGGCTTGCAATCCAACACATCTGGCAGGCTGATCTAGCCATAGCCCCATCCACACAGAGCGATGATGCCTTCCCTTAGCCCCTCCCCAGCCAACCTTCTAAGGCTGTTGTAGGTTGGTTTGCATTTTGGGAACACCGAGCATCAAATGGTTAAACACCCAGCCTGGGTCTAGTCCACTCTCAGCAATGCAAACGCCTTCCAATCCGAGTTCCCTTTGCTGGTGTTTTCATTCTCCCTACCCCACCCCCTGCTTTCCCTCTCCCCCTTTTCCTGCGTCCCGGGATCCAGCGAAAACTGAAGGTCAACCCCCCCCCCTCTACACACACACACACACACACACACACACACCTCCTCCCCAAGGGATCCCTTTGCTTTTGCGCGCGCCCTGTGTTTCTCGAGGGGAGGGGGAGGCGATCTATCCTGCTGATGGACTGGGGGGGGGGGGTTGTGGACCCGATCATGGTTTTCAGAGGCTGGGAGGAGTGGGGGAGGCTAGCGAAGGCGGGACTTGCTGGCTGAATCCGGAGCGGGAGGAGGAGTTGCGCGCAGGAGCGCCAGGCGCAGATTGGAGCGAATTACTGCAAGGGGAGGGCTGGGCTGGGCGTTGAGTTACGAACCTTTGGCTTGCGAGTGGCTTTGTTTGTAAGCTTTCTGTGATTCTCCCCACCTCCTTTCCCCCCCTTTCTCTCCCCTCCCCTCCCGCTCGGTCATCAGAACTGAGCGAAAGGGATTTTAATTCTTAAGTCCGTCCAAGGAGCGAGAACCTTGCTCCAGTTTTTTGGGGTGATTTATTATTTTTTTATTATTGTTGTTCTTGGCTGCTTCTCGTCTCTCTCTCTCTCCCTTCCGTCCCTCTTCCCTTTCTCTGCTGCCTCGGACATTTTAGCCCTTTCTCTTCTGCAGAGGCGAAAAGAGCCCCTCGGATCAAAGGTAAGCCCGGAGCTCTTTTCATTACGATGGGAGGGGGGGTTGTCCTGATTTTGCGATTTGCTCTTTTCGCTGTCGTGGCTTCGCTGGAGGGTTTGGTCGTCTCGTTCTCGTCTCCCCAACTCAAAGCCTTGATTAATTTCATCGCTCTCCCTGCGCACCCCAAAATAGACTCACCCCCTCTTTAAACACACACACCACGTATCCCCTCTCCAAACCTGGAGTCCGTTTTAATCCGCCCTCTTCGTAACGATCTTGAATCACCCTGGTCACTTTCAACTTTCAACCACGAAAAGCTGGTCGATTTCATCCCCCCCTTCGATTCCCCCCCCATTACACCCCCCCTATATTTCGCTCCCCCCACCCCAAATATTTGATATTTCCTTCCCGGTATAAAGGACGGGAAAAAAACACTCCTGGTCAATTTCACTCGGAGGAAGCCCAAAGGGGATGAAATTGACCAGAGTTAGAAGAATTGGATCACCTGGTAAATTCCAGAAGTTTAAAGAGAAAGCTTGGTAGTTGTCGCTGTGTGCTTTTTATTTTCATTTTCTCCCCCCCCCCCCTTCTCCCCTCCTTTTCCCTCTTGTTGCTGCATTTTGGTCTCGGATTCGTTGTGTGCGCGTTTTGTTGGTTTTGGCTTCAAAACTTCTCGCGTAAGGAGGGGGGAGAGAGAGAGAGAGATGAGCTACTTCCAAGAGATACATGCAATCTTTTGAATTCGACTGAAAACGCCAGCGGCATTGGGGAACAGGAATCGATTCTTATCGGTTTGGCTTCAAAATGAAATAAATGTGGATTCTTCCTCTGCCCAAATAGACTCGTTTTTTATACAAAAGGAGGAGCGGGGTGCACAGCAGAAAACAAAGAAAGTCTGTGAGTGTGTGTTTGTGGAAGGGGGTTTATTGGCAGCTCACTAGATGTGTGTATGTGTAGGGAGGGGGGAAGTTGGCTGTGGCAATTCGACTTCCATCCTGTGGCTAAAAAAGAAAAGAAAGAATGGGGGGGGGGCTTGTTTTGAAACAATTAAGTGCAGCCAAAACTCACACAGCTGGAGCATTGTAACTGAACTTTGCTTGGGTTGAAAGGGGGGGGGGGAATGGAGACAGAGAAAGGAGCTCTGTGGCATTGATTCTGGACAAAATACTCTCAGCTGACTTCTCAGATGGCCAGGATCAAAACATTGATGGGGCAGAGAGAGCAAGATAGAAAACCTTTCCCTTCTAATACTGTTTTTCCCCTCCATATTTATTTATTTATTTATTACCCTCTTTTTTCCTCCTATCTTGCAACGAAGCCAAGGTAGCTTATTTATTTATTTACTTATTGATTTTTATTATGTTTAGAAAACTCCCCATAGCAGAAGCTCTGTGGGCGGTTTACAAAGATGAAAAACATTGAACATTTAAAACCAATACACAAAATTTAAACCCATAAAAAGCATAGAAACAAATGACACGGTCTTCCTCCTCCTCTCCGTTTTGTCCTCAAGACAACCCTGTGAGGTAGGTGAGGCTGGGAATCGGTGGCTGGCCCAAAGTTTCCCGGAGAGCTTCATGGCCGTGGTTGGGACTAGAACCCAGATCTGCCAAGTCCCAGTCCAAAGCTCAGACTGCTACATCATGCTGGCTGGTTGTACACTGGTAGTTGGGCACAGGTGTCATTCAAATCCAAGCTGGGTCCGGTTCTGGAATGGTGTGCGGCTCTGTGCCATTCTGGATTTAGAAGAGTCGGCCCTTTATGAAAAGCTGTCCTCTTCGCTCTGGAGATAGGTTGGGAAGCAATGGGGAAGAAATGACAGGGAGGATAGATTGAGGGAAACCACTAGGAGGAGTGTGGCCTAGTGGTCAAGAGGCCGAGACTGCAGTCCAATTCCCATGAACATACCTGGGAGAGCGAGCCTTGTTGAACTCATGGGGTCTGAGTCCACCTGCCTGGGCTTGTTGCACTGTGAGCATGGAGATGGGTGAGCACCTGGTTCTCATCTTGCACTTGCCACAAAAGCAGTCCTGAGTGTGCTGTGGTTAGCTCTGTCAAATGTTGTGTGTTTGTGGGATGTCAGCTTACCATGTGGGCCTGTCGTAAAGGATCAATGCTCTTGTTTGCATTCAGTGCTTTATGATTATTTACATTAATATACTGCCCCATAGCTGAAGCTCTCTGGGCAGTTTACAAAAATTAAAAGATTGAACATTAACAAGTCAATATACAAAATTTAAACACATAAAACCAGCTAGTATTTAAAACATTTTAAACTTTAAGTCTCGCCAGAAATTCAGTTAAAAACCTCAACTTAAGCTGTTAAAATGCCTGGGAGAAAAGAAAAATCCCGAGCTGGCATCGAAAAGATAACAGTGTTGGTGCCAGGTGAACCTCGTTGGAGAGATTGTTCCATAATTGGGGGCTGCCACAGAGAAGGCCTTCTCCCTTGTTGCCATCCTCCGAGCTTCCCTTGGAGGAGGCACTCAGATATTGATCATAATGTACTGGTAGGTTCAAGTTGGGAAAGGCGTTCCATCAGGTATTGTGGTCCCAAGCCGTGTAAGGCTTTATAGGTTAAAACCAGCACCTTGAATCAGCCTTGTAAACGTACAGGCAGCCAATGCAAGCGGGCCAGAGTCGGTCTTATATGTTCGAACCTTCTGGTCCCTGTTACCAAACTGGGCATTAGGCTATTCAGAGCACTATATCATTATTGTTATTTAGCTTCCCAGAAAATTTCCTCCGGTGGAATATTTTTTTAATACAGCAACAACAGGGGATTTTGACAGGGCTTCCTTTGAGACCCAGGACCTGTTTTGAACAGAGTCTGCAGCCGTGCAATGAGGAGAAGCTTTGCCCAAGGCAGTGCTCCTGAGCATGAGCAGAGTGCCTTTTGCATGTCCCGTTCCCTTTACTACTTCCCCTGTGTACGTTCAGGATTATGAGTGTTTTGTGTAAGAGGGGATTTGAGCCCTGGCACTACTAACCTTAGAGAAACTTAACTGCTAGTAAGGAGGCCGGCGGTGGGTGGGTCCTTAAGTCCTCTTAATGCATCTCTCACCAAGGCCTCTTCAAAAGTCACTTTCTCTCAGCTTCCTCCACAACCACCACCCCAAAAAATCCGGCTTATGGAGGTAACAATGCAGGCCCACCTTGCACAGTCGTTGTGTACAGGCTAGCTGAGACTAGTGTATGTGCCATGTTTTGAACACTCTTAAAGGGCCATCATAAATGCCCACCGAGTCCTTTTCCAATTCTGATTTTATAAGCAAAACACCAATCCTGTCCCTTAAAAAAACAACAAGACACAGCCATATTTTGGCCTTGCAGCAACAACCCTGCAGAGCAGAGCAGTTATAGGCTGGAAGGCTTCCCTCTATAGGTGGGTTGGAGGTGTCTCCCTTCTTCTAGACCTGACCCACTCTAAATTGGTACACCCTCTGTGTGGGGCATTTTGAATCGGGGGGGGGGGGAGATCATCTTCTGAAGTCTTCTCCTTCTTCCTGAGGGAACGGTGTCCAGTGGAAGCAGAGCGGGAGTTGGCAAAGACTTCTGTGCAACTGGGAAGCTTGCATACTTTCCCACCTGCAATGTTGTTCTCCGGCAACAACAAAAAATGATCTTTATCACACGTCTGTCGAATAAACCGGATTCACTGTGGGTTGTGGGTGCTTCTGTTGGGGCGTGCTAACTCCTGGGTGGAGCACGCATCAGACAGAAAGAGATAAGAGAAAGACTTTTATCCCAAACCATCTGTCAACAGTGACAGTCAGGAAGACTGTCTCGCAAGATCAAGCTGCCCAACAGAGCCAGAAATTCCCTAGGTGAAGCATTCCCCGTCAACATGACCTCCTACTGGTTAATCAGCACCTGTTGAATTTTGGCCTGTCGCGGGGTGGTTTCAGGCATCCGAACCATGCTAGGAGAAAGAGAGGGGTCAGAAAGGTGATGATGAGAAACAGGAAGGCACAAATTCCTGATGGGTTTTAAATTGTCCCCTCTCCTTCCCCCCCTCCCCCCCCATGAATAAATCACAGACACATTTTGTGAAAATACAACTCTTTCCGGCAAGCAGCATGCATGGAAAAACTGGTATGGGTGACTGTCTGGAAAAGTTGTTGTTTTTTCCCTGTCTTTGTCATTTTCTCTCCATCATACACACACAGGAAAGCATGTAGCGCCCCCCCCCCCCAACTCTAGCATTTAAAGTTTTAAAAGGTTACTTAAGGAAGCTTGTCTTGAATCCAACTGTGTAGGAACCCAGATTGGATGAGAGTGGAATTTAATCGCCTTGTTTTCATGTAAGTGGTGTTGGTGGGGCACGGGGAAGATCGTTCCCCCTGCCTTACTCTGAGCAGTCCGGCGCCCTGGATCTGTCAAGCGACATGAAGTTGCTTTCAGACTTTCTCTGCGGGTAGTGCGCTATCTGTTTCTGTGATTTCGTTTTGGGAGAATCTGGCATTTCATGGCACATTTCTTTCTTGCAAAAGGAGGCCTTGTATCTCTCTCTATCTCTCAAGTTGTAAACAGGGGCTTGGCCCCAAGAGACGGAGAAAATCCAAGGCCAGTTTGACATGATAGCACTCTTCAAATACTTGAAAGGTTGTCACACACAGGAGGGCCAGGCTCTCTTCTTGATCAACCCAGAATGAAGGACGCAGAATAATGGGCTCAAGTTACAGGAAGGCAGATTCTGGCTGGACATCAGGAAAAACGTCCTGACTGTCAGAGCAGTACGACAATGACCTAGGGAGGTGGTGGGCTCTCCTACACTAGAGGCCTTCAAGAGGCAGCTGGGCAACCATCTGTCAGGGATGCTTGAAGGTGGATTCCTGCATTGAGCAGGGGGTTGGACTCAATGACCTTAGAGGCCCCTTCCAACTCTACTATTCTGTGATTCTATGATTCTATGAAACTGAACTTAATTTCTAGATTAAAAAGATGCAGGGGGCAGGCCTTCTTGAGAGCTTTTTCTCTCTCCTCCCTTCGCATGAGGGGACTCTCTGTTTTTCTCCCTTGGTACGTGAAATGCACTCTGCACTTGCTCAGGGACACTACGGTTTGTTGCCCACCCCCCGTTTGCATGCACGTTCTGCGTTAGAGCGGTGGCATAGAAGACGGAGGCTGTGTGAGCATCCAATGCGGCACAAACGGAACTCTCCGCTTGGGGTTCGTGTCAGGGGCGTCCTTTATTCCTGTGGTATTGATGGGACGCGGGTCGATACGGTTGGGCGAGGTGCGAGCTTAATAATTTCTGCCACAATTGGCGTTGTCCATTGAGATGTGGCCTGGGTGTGTGTGTTGCATGTCTGAAACCTCGTGAATGAATGGCTGGTTGTTAAAAGTTGGGAAAACAGGGAATTCATTAAACTGACAGATTTTGGAAAAGGTGAGGGGAAGATGACACTGGCGACGTCCAGAGTCTGTTTTCTTATGTCAAGGTTGAGATTGGATGCTCTTTGGGGCAGGGAATCTGTCTTCCTCTGTTTCTGTAAAGTGCCATGTGCATCCATGGCCCTGTGTGAATGGGTGTGTATCATTGTTTTTCCAGGGTTAGGGCTGTGAAATATCTGAGCTTTCGGAAGGTACCTTTTGGAAGTGACAGTTTTTCAGGGCATCTCGATGCTCTGATGATATGACAGGCTTACTTGTCCTGGGGTTTGTTGAACCAAACCCCAACCCACAAGCTGTGTCCGGTGGGCCGTGCCGGATGGGTTGCTACACCTCCTGTTTTGGTTGTTCATTTCCAAGCTGAAAGTCTGTCAGAGTTATATTTAGGGCCACAGTGTTTGGTTTGATGGATAAGTAAGATTGATAGATAGGTAAGATTGATTTGATTGATTGATAAGCTAGATAGGTAAGGTTGATTTGATTGATTACAGGGCACAGAATAATGCAGGATGCAGAATAATGGGTTCAAGTTACAGGAAGCCAGATTCTGGCTGGACATCAGGAAAAATGTCTTGACTGTTAGAGCAGTACGACAGTGTAACCCATGGCCTAGGGAGGTTGTGGGCTCTCCCACCCTAGAGGCATTCAAGAGGCAGCTGGACAGCCATCTGTCAGGGATGCTTTAAGCAGGGGGTTGGACTTGATGGTCTTATAGGCCCCTTCCAACTCTACTATTCTATGATTCTATGATTCTGTAAGCTAGATAGTTAAGATTGATTTGATTGATTGATAAGCTAGATAGGTAAAGTGGATTTGATTGATAGATAAGACAGACAAGTATTTCCACAACCTGATTCCCTCCAGCTCTGTTGGACTACAACTCCCATTGTCCCCAGTCAGCATGACCAACTGGGGATTGTGGGAGTTGCAGCCCAACACCTTCAGCAGTTGGGGTAAACTGGATTAACTAATTCAGAAAGCACTTTTCATCATCTAAAGCGGGGCTGGGCTATTTGTGGCCTGCCAGATGTTTCAATGCCCAACTCCCATCATCCCCTCACCTTTGGCCATGTTGGCTGGAGCTGATGAGAGTTGTGATCCAAAGCATGTTGGGGGGGGGAGGGAACAGCAGGTTGCTTACTCCTCTGACCTCATTAGCATCGATACATTCCCATTGGCTGAATGGGAGTTGGAGCCTTCCAATGAGAACGCCCAAACATCTGGCAGGCCACGAATGGCCCGCCCCGATCTAAACCACTGCTCCCCCTGATGTCAGACAGCACTCAAAAAATTACTTTTACTTTATTTGAAATATTTCTTGGCTGCCTTTCAGGACCAGAGCCCTCCCTAGGGCAATAATAGAATACATTAAAAAACAAAACAAAACCCTGACAAGCAACAAAAAATCACAAGCAACTGAAGCTAGCATATTAAGAGAGAGCCGAAATAAAATAGCGTGTTTTCAGGGCCTTCTTAAAAGCCTGCAGTGATGGAGGCCTGGCGGACTCCCCTGGCAACTTATTGCAGAGTGGTGGGGCTGCTGCAGAAAAGGCGCTGTCTCGTGTGCTCACCCACCTAACTGATCTCACAGGTGAGCACCGGGGAAGGATCCTGTCTTGCTGATCTTGTTTTAAACACAAGCGCTTCTCGATAGGTGTCTTCTCAGTCTTCCACAACTGTGCCTTTTACGACGCCTGCATGCATCATCCGAAAAAAAAACACGTTATTCCCCCTTGCCCTTTTGGAGTTCTCCCCTCCTCATCCTGTAAATCTAATCAATTAACATCCATACCATTAAGAAACTAAAACTTCTTGATTCGGACGACAGACCTGGGGATCTTCGCAATATCTGACCACAACTAAGTATTTCAAGAGCCTTTTTATTTTGAAGAAGGAGGCCAGGCTGAGAGCTAGATAAAAGTCACTATTTCAGTTGGCTCTTCATTCAGAACCATGAGAACTAGAATTGTACTTCGGTTTGGGCGGGTCCCAGGTTCACACCCAACTCAGGTGCACGGATCCTGGCTTGAGAACATGCCCCTTGGGACCAGGGCTATGGCCGGGTTTGAGACTAGGAGGATCTCGGGAGCCGGCAAGGCTTGGCGCAAAAACAGGGTTTATTTTATTTTATTTTAAGCTGGCGTACAGCACAGAGTGATCGTCTTAACTAGTTCGTTCCAGCCGCATTGTGCGCAAGTGACAGCTGATTTCTGCGTCCTTAATTGCTAATCAAGCCTGACGAATCTCCCACCAGGAAGGGAGAAAGGAGTTGCTTGGAAGCTTTTTAATATTATTATTGGGGGGAGCTGAATCCTCTAAGGTTGGGGAAGGGGTCGATTCACACAGATGTTACCTCCCCCTCCAAAACAACAATGAAATAAGATACCTTAGCTCAGCCTTCCCCCAACGGGGCACCCTGAAGATATGTTGGACTACAACTCCCATTGTTCCCAGCGGGGATGATAGGGCTTGCAGTCCAACATATCCAAAGCGCGCTTGGTTGAGGAAATCTGCTTTTGCTGTTCACCTGCTGCTGCAGCTTCTATTTTAAACCCTCGTTATTGTTGCTAATCATGTTTTTTTTAAAAAATAAAATAAAAAGCAGAAGAGTGGGGGTTGAGCCAGCAAAGAGAATCGGCAGAGCCTCCGCAAAGCAGAGACCCCAATTAAAGAGGACACCAGCTGTGGGAAGGAGGACAGCACTCGGCCCGAGGCGAAGTTCCACAATTTGGTGGCGGAAGGGTGTGAGCCGTGGATGGGGTTGGCCGCCTTAGCGCCGCTATGCTGGGCTGGCAGGAAAAAAAACCCTTCTGCCGAGGACAGGTTTCAGAGGCAGCCGAGAACGTGAATGTGGCAGGATCCGTCTCCTACTTAATGTTGCTGAGGGGGAGGGTTTGTTGTCCAAATGTGTGTAGTTAGGGCCGGCATCATGGGTGGGCATTTGCAAAGGCCCCAGACTGTAGCAGGAGCCCTCTGACAAGATCCCTCTTGACTGCTGCTCCTCCTCTTCCCTATTTCAACCTGCATGTTCACCCCACCTCTCGCTCCGGCCAAGACAACAGGGGCGGTGGGAAGGAGGAGCAGGTGATGCCTCGGCCAGCTTGCTCTCCGGCTCTCTGCCTGTCAAGCAAGCTAGGGGGAGCAACGCTGAGGAAGAGAAGCAAGTGTGGCTGGTGACCACAGTAGTGAGAAGGTCAACTCACTGAGGGAGGGGGTCTTGCCCACTGTCCCTCCAGAAATTGGATCCAGGACTGTGGAGGGAGCCCAGGCACCACATCGTCGTACGTCCGACAATCCGGGGATGCTTAGGCAAAGTACTTTGGTGGTCTTGCTTAATAGGGGTGTGCACCACCTCGGTCCCAGACCCCAAATTCAAATCGGGACCAGATTGAGCCACCTTGGCCCAAAGCAGCTGAAGCGCTTTGGACTGATGGTGAGCTGCTATCCTCCACCCACCCATAGGGCTTACCTTTCCGGAAAAGGCCTTTTTGGCCACTGTAGTTTGAAACAGAAGATCAATGGCAGGTCAGAGCCACCAGCTTCTGAAACACGGGCTGCTTGCTGGTGCAACTGAACAGCCCTGGTAAGTCCCACTGGTGGAGGGCAGTAGGAGGGGAGGGGTGCCTGGGAAACCGCAACAGCTAACCCAATTTGGATTTGGATTCAGATCTGAATTTGACGTGGGCTGGGGCATTTCCAACGCACCTCAGCGCGAATCAGTGATGGTTCAGAAGCTGTCAATGAGCCTCCGAGGTGAATTGGGGGGGGGGCTGTGCACAGCCCTACTGCTTAACCTCTGCAGAGGGAGATTTGCAGAGTGAGAAGTTGGTCTCACTGCCCCATCCATTTCCAGTGTTCCGTGCTCAGAGTTTGCCGTTGATGCCCTGTGCCTTTTCTTTTGCTTTTCTTCTGTTGTTTTTGTTTGCAGATCTCGGGTCACCTAGCAGAACTCGGACCTTCTTCTTGTCCACATTTGTCCCTTCCTTTTGAAAGAAGCTGTCTTTGTCTAGCAAGGGTCTTGAGACAGTTAGCGGGACAGAAAGGAAATGGCGTATCTTGTGTCTCCTGCCCGTCAGGTTCATTGGTCGCCCTCTGAGCTCACGTTTTCTGGCATGGGGAAGAAAGGAATACTTCCTTTCCCTACAGACACACCCTGTATCACATGGCTATTGAACTTCTTTGAGCCCAAGAGCCGGATTCCAGTAGTGGGTGGAGCCAAATGCAAAAGGGGTAGGGCCAGAATCCCAACACTACTGCCCTATTTTCCTCTGAAGCCTTTCCTGTCGGTAACTGAGCCTTAGGAGAGGAATTTCAACTTTCTTGAATCGGGGTTGCAAAAGCCAATTGATCAGTGGTCAAGGGGAAGAGGGTGGGGCCGGGGGAAGGGGCATGGCTGTCCACACCCCTGCTTTAGCCAGAACGTCTGAAGCCCGAAGTTCTACTCCAATCGGGGTTCCATCTTGGTGGTGCAGGAAAAGTGCACTGTCCCTACTTGGAGTAGCTCTAGATTCGGGTTAAGTGCGAGGGCTCTGCAGTCCTTTGGAGCTACCACAAATTGGTCCCCGCTACTGGGGGGGGGGGATTAACAAAGATGGCAGCCATTGTATTCCAACAGCTTGGGAGAGAACCGATTTGGGAAGGGTTCCTTGTAAAAGAAAAAAAATAGGTGTGGCTTCTGGGTACTTTGGGAATTTGGCCTCCCCTTTCTTAGAAATTACACACCATTTCTCTCTGCCTTCCTGGGGAAGCTGACGAATTCCCTTTGATTGTTTTCGCTGGCGTTTTCTCCTGACCTTCTCTCAGCTCTGCTTTTTCCTCTGTGTGTGTCTTTCTCTCTTTTCTCAGCACCCCCAGATGGACCAACTAGAACACCATGTAACTTTCAGGAAAGGAGACAATTAAGGGATGATTTTTTGGTAAAAATGGAAACTCCAGTTCTTTCGAATCCACCGAGGAGCCTCTATTTTCTTTTGTGTTTTTTCGACCTAGAAGAACAAATACCTCCGGCTCTGGTGTTTAGAGTTTGGAACCTACGTATTTCCCCCTCACTCGTCCCTGAGATGTGCTAGGTTCTAACCCCCATCATCCCCAGCACCTGATGGGGATGCTGGGTTGAAGAAGTCTGTGTTTGGCCCTGAGTGTGCAGGCTTGATTGTGTGGCGACGGTGTGAGCATGAAGCAGAAGCAAGCCCTGTGACCGCAGCCTTCTAGGTCTTGTTTTGCCCCTAATTTTATCTATAAAATTCCATCTGTATCTTAATTTGGCTGTTTTAATCCTGCTCTCCCCACCCTCCTGATCATCTCCACAATGACCTTACAAGGTAGGGTAGGCTGAGAGAGGTTGACAAGCTTTTAGGGTCTCAGAGTGAGCTTTACAGCTGATGTGGGATTTGGACTCAGATCTCCCAGGTCCTAACCGGATTGATGAAGCCCACCCTGCTTGTCAGGCCTTAATGGTCTCCAAATGAACTTAGGTCTCTTCAAGACCCTTTTAAAAAAATTATCTGGTGTGATTCCAGCCCACCTCCCAAAATTGGTTCTGCAACCCCCCCCCCAAAAAAAATCTGGTGATATATTACAGCTGTGCAAGGATTCCCCAACCTGTTTCGGATGTCACCCCCAATGTATCTTGGCCTGCTTCAGACCCAGTCCAACCTGCTTCATATCCGAATCCAAAGAGGGGTGGACGTTGCAGGTTCCCAGGCACTAAATTGGCTGGGAGTCTGTCAGACTCCCCCCACATTCCTCCCCAAACTCGGCAAGCTGCTGCCCCCACATTGCGTCATGCAAGAAGCCAGGACATACCTGACCCAGTTGTTTGTGTCCAGAAGCCACCTGTCCACCATGTCAGCCACCATTTTTAAGGACGATGGGAGCTTTGTACTTACATAGATCTAATGCTTTGCACAACATTGAAAGGAGCAGGCAGGAGTCGGTGCTAACCATTGTCTGGATCGGTTCAAAGCTGTCCAAAGCACTTCAGACCTGATCTGACCCACTTTGGACCAATCCAGCCCCAGTCCAGATTTGGACCAAAGTGACCTGAATTGCCCCACTTCAGGATTCGGATCGGGAACTGAAGTGTTGCACAGCCCTACATGTATATGGGCTTGAGTGGCATTTTCTGGCATTTCTAAATTATTTCTCTCTCTTAGAAATTGGTGAGGGAGTTTCTCCTACCTTAAGTCTCCGTTCTGTGATTCCTGGGCACTCTAATGTTCTACTGGCAAAGAGTCCCTTTTCCCTCTCCTGGATTCACATGTGTTGAGCTTCTTCTGAAGGTTGGGAAAAGCATTACTTAGGTTTAGGTCCTACAGTGAAAACCCCTGACCTGTAGAGTGAAAACCATAGAAAGACCATCAGAAGAGCAATAGCAATGCTGAATCAGGCCAAAGCTGGAGGGGGTTCAGAGGAGGGCAATGAGGATGATCAGGGGTCTGGAAACAAAGCCCTATGAGGAGAGACTGAAAGAACCGGGCATGTTTAGCCTGGAGAAGAGAAGACGGAGGGGAGACATGATAGCACTCTTTAAGTCCTTGAAAGGTTGTCACACAGAGGAGGGCCAGGATCTCTTCTCGATCAACCCAGAGTGCAGGACACAGAATAATGGGCTCAAGTTACAGGAAGCCAGATTCCGGCTGGACATCAGGAAAAACCTCCTGACAGTTAAAGCAGTATGACAATGGAATCCATGACCTAGGGAGGTCGTGAGCTCTCCCACACTAGAGACATTCAAGAGGCAGCTGGACAACCATCTGTCAGATATGCTTTAAGGTGGATTCCAGTATTGAGCAGGGGGTTGGACTTGATGGCCTTTATAGGCCCCTTCCAACTGTACTATTCTATGATTCTATGACTCTACTCCAACATTCTGTTCGCACAGTGGCCAGCCAGCTGCCCCAATGGGAAGCCACGAGCAGGACATGAGTGCAAGAACACCTTCCAGCTTATGTTCCCCAGTATAATGTCTCTTTGATACTGGAGGGTAGTAGATAGCCATCACGACTGGTAGCCAGCAATAGCCTTCTCCTCCATGAATTTGTCTAATGCCCTTTTAAAGTTGGTGGCCATCCATGCATCAAGGTTTCACTCCCACGCACACCATCTGCCCCTCTCTGCTCATTCTAGCAAACAATGCAATACCGTTTCTTTATGATGCATAAGCCAAATCTGGGTTTATGGCATTTTTAAGGACATCTCAAGCCGGGGTTCGTGTGTTGTTACAACATCTTGCTTTTAAACCGCCTCTAGAACCATTTGAATGGAAGTCGAGGGATCAAACTTCAAGATAAAGGCAGGAATAAAACTGAACGCTGGTTCGTAGGATTCCACTGCCGGAGCGAATTTTAGGAATGTTCTTCTTTAAAATGCGGATTTGGGGGGAGCCAAAGAGGGCCAGGGGAAAGCTGAACAAGATGGAAGATGTTCTGTCTCGTCCTCTCCTAACTTCAGATCTGGGGGCAAAGTCTCATCGGGGTTCCTTGTGGTTTCCGAAAGGGGCTAACACACCAAACCCTCTGGGCCTCCCTTTTCCCTTCCCGAGGAGAGATGGCGACATCTGGATCCTGTGGGAGACATCTGGGTCCATCTTTCCCACACTCCACAGGTCGAGAACGTGCTGACGCATGCCGGGAGTGAAGTTTGCTGCTCCAGGGTTCCCGGAACAGCTGTTTGGGCTGTGACAGTTCCCAGAAAAGGCTCGATCCAGGTCCCCTGTGGATGGATGCTTTCCGCAGTCCAGCTCCCTGAGGACTTGGGGAATGGTGCAGCAGTGGAATGGAAGGAGGCCAGGGCCAGAGAGGCCTCTGAATGGCTCCCTCTTCCCATGACTCTTAAGACAGCTTTGCCTGGGACTGCAGCCATGCATCTCTCCCGCCCCCCAAGGGGATGCCATTCATCCAGGGCAGGGATGTGCAGATTTTGTAAAATCCATTCCGTCAGCATTTCGTGCATTGTCAGATGCCTTTCCTTCCATCATCCACTCCTTGACGGAATCACATTGTTCCTATTTCCCGAATGTGCACAATTCCACACTTGCAAAACCGCGCAAATCCCCCCTTCCAAACGAGCATTTTTTGCTTTAGCCTATGGGGAAAATGCACATTTTCGATGACAATGATGATTGGTATTTTTCTACAACTACATTTGCGTAAAATCAGAAAAGTTTTTTTAAAAATGGTCTGCAAGTCTGCGGAATTTGTGTAGCTAAGGAAAAGCTCCTCTTCTGCAGGATCCTCAGGGTCAGATCATAGAAATCTGAAGTTGTTCAATGCCTTTGCAGATTTCTCTGATGTACCTAATCGAAAGCAGCAAAGCATCATACATTTTATTATTATTACTAGTGAGGTCATTGGAAGATACCTTAGTTTGATGCTACAAAGCCTTCAAGCAAACGTATGCAGCTGTCAGAGTTGGGGCCAATCCCATTTGAGTGATGCTGCAGCCATTGGCACCCGTAGGCATGAACCCTGTCATAGTGCACCCCTATAGCCCCCTTGAGGGAGAGATCTGTCAACTCCATTCCCCTCAGAAGGGATGACCCACAGCAGCAGGGAAAGTACAGTATATCACTCTGTGTCTCACCCTTCTCCACTGGCTTCCAACAGTATATGCACTCCAAAACTGTGTACTGTTTAGGAATGTCTGCCACCTAATGACCGAAGATGCTATTGCACATGGACACATTTAAACGAATGGACATGAATCCATGCATTTTAAAAACAAAATTATCCCGAAGTGCACACTTCTAGGATCTGTTGTGTATGCATGCCAAATTTCAGGTGTCCCGGTTTCACGGTCATTGTGCTATGGCTCTTGCGGACAGTTAGACACATCCTCTTTGATTATTACAGAGTATTATTTAAAGCATTTGTCTCAGGTGGTGTGCAGCTCTTCCAGAGGGGGAATCAGTGCGCAGGAGGGTTTTTAAATTCCCTACTGCACTCAATTCTCCCCTCAACACCCCCCAGTCTTTAACTGCAGATTATGAGAGTTGTAATACAATACACCATGTTGGAGGAAGCCTGGATTTTGGCAAACGTGTTTCCCGATTTAACATGCCCTGCTCTCCCAGCTTCTTTCTGGGGGGGATTTGCCCCAATGAAATGGATGGGAGCCACAGGGGTCCTGAGATGGCGCATCTCTGCAGAGCTCATTTTTGACTTGCTTTCTTCGCTTCGCTGTTGTGGGATTCAGATGATTTGGGAAATGGAGGCAGCCTGTTTATTGTAGGGAGCCACCAGATGCTTCATTGGGTGGTGTTTTGCTTTGGACTCCAAGTGTGTGCTTTGAGCATCACTGTGAATTGTCCTTCTCGGACCTTGTGTGCATTGTGGGGAGTGCTGACCTTCCTCCGCAGAGCGCTTGTTTAGTCTTCTGCTTATCTGCAGTCTTCGGTGAGAAGGGATCCATCCGAGGGAGGGCACGGATTAGCTATTATTTCCCCCACCTAATCTTCGCAGCTGCATCAGCAAATACTTCCTATCTCTGTTGGGTCAGGACACACCAAAAGACACCTTCCATCTGAGGTCGGGGCAGCCAGCCGCTTGGGGCCAGAATTAAAGTGGGATTAAACAAGGTGATAAGAAGGACTCTGGGGTGTCAGAGAAATCCGCAATGGAATCAAATAAATTCAAACTTCTGTGGATCCAACCCACAGTTTCCATGGCTTTTCCAGCGTTGTATGGATTCCACAGACCTGTGGACCATTTTTTTTTTAAAAAAACAACTTTTTGGAATCTTACACAAATTTAGCTTTAGCTAACATAAAAAAAACACAGCCAAAAAAGTGTGCTTCCCCTGCAGGATGATGCATGGAAATGCTCGGGGGGGGGGGGAATGAGCATTTTCTGAAATGCAAAGTGCACATTTGCAGGAAATTGGAAGGAAAAAAATAATTCCACTAATGAGTACATGATGGAACGAAAGACACCTGATGATCCAGGAAATGCAGACGGAATGGATTTTACATGATTTTACATGCCTGCCCAGATCAAAGGCTGCTGGACTGCGGTGGATTGGGCCACGAGGATTTGCTACGGCTGACCTGCACCTGTATCATCCTGTTTGGAGTTGGCCACCATTACCTCCCAAAGTTCTCACCTCTGGGAGAGACTTTTGTGGAGCCCAGAGGAATTTGGAGTGGACTGGGAATTCTCACATCTGGATTATCAGTTATTTTGATATTGGATCTTCATGTTGTCCATTCTCCAAGGAGCTTGGCTTGGCATGGACCGGCCTTTGCCAACTTGGTGCCCTTCTGATGTTGTCGTCCCAAACATCTGGAGGGCATCAAGTTGGGGGAAGGCCGGGAGACCTGGGTTCAAATCCCCAATTGACAATGGGTCTTCACTCCCTCTTTCGTAGCCCAGCCTACCTCACAGGGTCATCGGGAAGAGGGGGAAAAGAGCCATCTCTGTCAGCCTTCCCCCAGCCTTGGCCATGCTGTCTGTGGCTGATGGGAGTTGAAACCCAAAACATCCGGAGGGGAAGGATGGCTTATGTTTCCTTCTGCAGCAGATGCATCAAGGGTTATATTCAAATGTCCATCATTGACAGCAGGGTTCCACTCTTTCCTTTACAATCCGGGGCAGGCAGATGGTAGATTAGGCTGTTGGGGTAAGGTAGCTATGTGGGTCCCATTCATTTCAATGGGCTTGCTCTTGGGTAAATGGGGACAGGATTCCGTGCTGGCTTTTTGGGCAAGACACTCACAATGGGGCCCCTTCCTCTGTCTACCTTTTCACCGTGCCGACTCCTGGATCCCAGCTGAACAGATGACCCAAACTACTCTGTTTCATCATGAGCTCCAAAAAAACATTTAAAATAACGGCTTTGCTGCCTGTGAAAGCAGCGCCTGATAGTTGTGTCGTAGGCAGAAATTCAACAGGTTGAATCAACACATCCAAAGGCAGAAGTTCAAGGGGTTGAATTGATGCACTTTTGTTGTTGTTGCTTTTGCATAAAGTTGGAGAGGCGTGAAGTTCGGCAGATATGTCTGAAATACTCCTTAAGCCTTTTGTTTTTTGGGGTGGGGTGGGGTGGATAAGTCATATCAATGTTTTCAAAGCAGGTAAATTTCCTGGGCCGACCCCTCTGGCAGCCTTCCCCAACTCTGAATGTATTGAATCGCAACTATCATCATCCACTTGCACATCTGGCTGGGAATGCTGGAAGTTGTAGTCCGACACAACTGGACTTGCCCTGGGGGTGGCTGCCCTTTGGGTAAAACAACCTGGGTGAACTGGGTCTCGTATATTTGAAGCTGTCATTGCAACCTTCCTGCTATTGTTCCAGAGGAACGCTTGGCTGGCTGGGACTCCCCCCCCCCTTTTCTGGGTCTCCATCTCCCTCCCCTCGCCACCAATAACTGAGCGAGAGAACAGGTTGATTTGTAAAGCTGATATCTGACATCTGTTGTGGTGTGATTTATACCCGGGACTGAGTGGAGAAACAGGCTGGTACTGTTCTGATGCATTCTTTTTCGTTTTGAGCTCGGAGGTCACCAAGGGGGTGGGGGAGAGCATGGACGATGAGGTGTGCAGGGGGAGGGGCAGACAATATGTTTGTTTATTTATTTAGTTAAAATATTTATATACTGCTCCCCATCCAAGGATTTTTGAGTAGTGAACGAATAGAATAAAAACACATGAAAAACTACATTTTTAAAAGAAACAGAGTGCAAAATAGACCGCAGCTGGTCGTTAAGGGAAGGCTTCCTGGAACAACAATGTTTTCAGGAGGTGCCCGAAGGAATTCAATGTTGGCGCCTGCCTGACCTCCAGAGGCAGGGAATTCTATAGGAAGGGGGCCACCACGCTGAAGTCTCTTCTCCTGTGGACTCCAATCAGATCATAGGTCCATGGGGTACCACCAGGAGCATGCCCTCTGATAACCTCAGTGAGCGGGCAGGTTGATAGGGGAGAAGGCGCTCTCTCAGGTATCCTGGTCCCAAGTTGTTTAGGACTTTGTACGGGTACTAAAACCTTAAACCTGGCCCAGTAGCTAATAGTCAGCCAGTGCAGTTCCCTCAGCAAAGGAGTTACGTGCTGAAAAGGAGCAGATCCTGACAACAGCAGAGCTGCTGCATTCTGCATTAGCTCCAGCTTCTGGAGCAGCTTTAAGGGCAGCCCCACATAGAGCGCATTGCAGTAATCAATGCACAGACTTCCCAGTTCCTTCATCAGCAGGGTGTTTGTGGGGTTGGGTGGCTTCCGGCCCCCGCTCCTCCCTTTCTGCATAGTTTTGGTGACGCATATCCTCACAATGATTATTTTACTGTAGTGACAGGCCTCCCAATTGGCCCTTGGTGATGAGTGTTTGGTTGATAAGGCTCCACAAGGGGCTAGTTCTCAGTGTCTTATCTGTAAGGGAGAAATACGAATCCTTGATGATGTAGGATGTTGGGAGTGGAATGCCCGTTTGGAGGCAGAATGCTTTGAACCTCGCTCTGTCAATGCTTATTTTGTTTGTTTGCAGTATTACTGCTATGCAAAATATGTGTTTCTGTCTGATGTGATCCGTGTCTGGGTGGGAACAAAGGCCGTCGTTCAGGCTGATAGCTCTCGGCTGTTTTCTGTCCTGGCTTTGCCTGCCTCTTTGCATAGCTTGGCTCACTTGCTTGAGACACATGGAGCTCTTGTTTATTCCCTGTGGCTTCCAACGCATCTGGAAGGAATCAGGTGGCAGGCTCCTGAACCTCTTTGCTTCTTGACCCTAACACAAGTCTCTTGTCTCTTTGCAAGCTTCAATCTGGCAAGGCGATTATGTGCCATGGGAGGCGGATTAGAGAGGCAAGAGAGAGCCCCACATATGTAGGTGTGTGGTTTTTTTTTAAAAAAAACAGACTTTTAGGGTGACCATATGAAAAGGAGGACAGGGCTCCTCCTCCGGAGGAGATTCATCAACTTAATAGTCTTTTTGACTTTAAGAAAGCCATAAAAACCAATCTCTTCCGGCAGGCCTACCCAGTCAAATTTTAAGAGTTTTATCTGTATTTTAATAACATATTAATTTTATATGTTTTAATCAGTTTTATATATTTTATGTAATTTGTATCAATGTTGTTCCCCACCTCAATCCTGAGGGAGAGGCGGGTAATAAATAAAATTATTATTATTATTATTATTATTATTATTATTATATTTAAAAGTTGCATAGAAAAGGGAATTTGAGCAGGTGTCATTTGTAAACAACCAGCACTTGGTGAAATCCCCTCTTCATCACAACAGTTAAAGCTGCAGGAGCCCTGCCCTCGTTTGTATCTGATCAAGAGGGCAGGGCTCTAGCAGGTTTAACTGTGGTGCTGAAGAGGGAATTTCACCAGGTTCTGCATGCATACAAGTGGCACCTGCTGAAACTCCCTTTTCTATGCAACTGTTAAAGATACAGGAGCCCGGTCCTCCTTTCCATAGGGTCACCCTACTTTTATTCTCCCCCCCACACACACACTATACGCTTCTTAAAATAAAAAGGAATGGATGATGGCTGTACAGAAGCCATAAACACCATATGCTGATCTTGCCAGTTCATGGTCTTTGACCTTCCAGGAACATTGCCTGTGATTAGAACCTCGCAGGCCTGTGCAAAAGATAGAAGGGAACCAACTTCGCAGCTTCTCTGCAATGTCTATTTGATGTGGCAGAACCTAGACACAATGGCAAGGAAATTTCTTTCTCTTTCTCTGTCACCGCTGGGAAGAAGCCACAACTTTTCCATGTATCACAGATGGAAAATAGGGAAGTGAGTAAGGGGAGGCATGATAGAGGTGTACAAAATTATGCAGGTGTGGAGAATGTGGATAGGGAGACATTTTTCTCCCTCTAATACTAGAACCTGGAGTGATCTCATGACATTGATTAGTGGGAGATTCAAGATAGATCAAAGGAAGGACTTATTCACACAGCACAAAGTTAAACTATGGAATTTGCTACCACAAGATGTTGTGATGGCCACCAATTCAAAAGGGGTTTGGATATATTCCTGGAGGAGAAGGCTATCAACGGCTACTAGTCCTGATGGCTACGTGCTACCTCCAGTATCAGAGGCAGTGAGCCTATATACACCCATTGCTGGGGAACATGGATGGGAGGGTGTTGTTGCACCATGTCTGGCTGGTGGGTTTCCCACAGGCAGCTGTTTGCTCACTGTGTGAACAGAATGCTGGACTAATATGATCCAGCAAGGCTCTTGTTATTATTCCTACGATTATCATCGTCTTCATTTTATTATATAATATTGACCTAGTTTGTGATGCAGTTGTTAGAGTGGTGACCTAGACAAGACCCGGGTTCAAATCCTCGCCCATCCACAAAGCTCGCTGGGGTGACCTTGGTCCAGTTGCCAAATCTCACAGGCTATCCTGCCTCACAGGGTTGCTGTGAGGAGAAAGTAGAGTGTAGGAGAGTCAGTTTGCACAAGCCCCAAACTTCATGGACAGGGGTGGGCCCTGGTTTTTGGACTGCAACTCCTATCATTTGTCATCAGTGACCATACTGATTGGGGTGATGGGAATTGCAGTCCAGGAATGCCAGAAGTGCCCCAATTGGCCCTCGTCTTGGAGGAAAGGAGGGGAGTGGTAAATTAAATGAATTTACTGGATCATCATCATCATCATCCCATTGTTCTAAATAGCTCCTAAGGACTGCTGTTATAAACTTTTCTCAACATACTGCTGTCAGACCATTTCAGGTTTATTTAATGGCCACACTTTACCAGTTGCATTTCTGCCTGTCACGCCAGTAGAGGGCACAGGGTCTCTGTCAATTTCCACACACCTCCACTTCCCACTGAAGGCAGCATCTACTCCAGGGGGTGATGAACCAGTAGCTGCTCAGATGTGGTTGGACTCCAACTCCCATCAGCTCCAGACAGCATGAGCAAGGGTGAGGCATGGTGGGAGTTGGAGTCCAAGCACATCTGGTGGTCTGCAGCTTTTCCCACCGCTGTTGTATGTGAAAAAAGGTACCCTCTCATGGCCTTTAAGAAATGGACAAAAATGGGGAGAAGCAGGTTCTCAGGATGCTAAAATACTTTATTTCAAAGCCCAAACGCGTTTTGGCCTGTGTTGTTTTTTATGGCCTTCTTCAGGGGGTTGATAAGAGATGTCTGCAGAGATACTCCTAACAGGATGATAGGCGCCAGTAATTATAGTAGGAGACTATCATCTTGTTAGGAGTATTATCAACCCCCTGAAGAAGGCCGTAAAAAACAACAAAGGCCAAAATGTGTTGAGCTTTGAAATAACGTATTTTCTCATCCTGAGAGCCTGTTTCTCCCCCATTTTTTGTCCTGGTTTAGATGCTCTCCTCCTTTTGGTTTTTCGTTTCTCTTTAGGAAATGGCACAGCCCCAATCCTGTTTAGCTTGGGAGATAGACATTAGCCCAGTCCATGGGAGTCTAATGTTGCAGTGTTGTGCATCCCTTGAAACTGACTAATTCTGTTGCACAGCATAATTGACTAAATGTGAACTGGTCTTTGGATGATCTTTCTGCTGCTGCTGCTGCTGCTGCTGCTGCTGCTGCTGCTGCTGCTGCTGCTGCTGCTGCTTCTTCTTCTTCTTCTTCTTCTTCTTCTTCTTCTTCTTCTTCTTCTCTCTTTTGCCCTCTCCCTTGCTCTCTTTCTCTCTCCTGGGTCATATACGCTCTCCAGAGCCAACTGGCACACTGTAAACCAGTTCCAGGGTTGAGAACCCATGTAAAGATACTTTCTTGTTCATGTGTGAACAAGAAAGTATTTTAGCATTCTGAGAACCTGCTTCTCTTCCTTTGTTTTACCCTGAGTGGATGCTCTCCTCCTTTTGGTTTAACCCATGTAAAGCCAATCCTCCCTCCATGCTCGCGTGTCTGGCAGCATGGAACGGATAAGCTCAAAGCAAAATCGAACAGCAGGCCCAATCAAATGGAATCAAATCAGTGCCCGGCGACGTATTAATCACCCTCGCGAGCTCCCAGCTCAGGCCTCGGCCATTGGCGGGGAAAGAGACACCATTTGTCAAGCGGGCCAGCGAGTGGATTAATCGATGCAGTGTGGGAAGGCGGACGGGTTGCAGCAGACACAGGGTAAGGCTGGGGAGGGGGGATTCAGATTCCGGATTGGACTGCTTCGGATCAGAGGTGACACCGATGGTGGCGGGGATGCCCTTTTTTATGTTAAAGGCCTCCCCAGGCCCCCTTCCTTTCAATTAATAATCTAGCACATCAGGACTGTGCTACATCCCTTCCTTGCATTTAGTAATCTAGCATATCTGTGCTACATCACTTCCTTGTATTTAGTAATCTGGCACATCAGGGCTGTCACTTGGGAATTGACCAGATACTTTGAGGGCAGAAGGTCCCAGATTCCATCCCCACTGTCTCTGTTTAATGCTAGGAAAGACCCCTGCCTGAAACCCTGGCGAGCTGCTGCCATGCTGACTATACTAAGTTCATAAGTCCCAGGTTCAATCGGCAGCATCTCCACGTAGAACTGGAAAAACTCCTACCTGAAAGCCAGAGAGACTCTGTTGCCAGTCAGTGTCATCAATACTGGGCTGGATGGCCCAAGGGCTTGACTTGGTATAAGATAGCTTTGTAGGTTCCTATTTACATAAACTCTGTATTCAGGACCATGAGGACTAGGATCTTTATTTTGGGGGAAAGGCCATTGCTGCCAGTCAGTGTCGACAATACCAGGCTAGATTGATTTAGGGCAGCCTGCTAGGTGCCTTTGGGCACATCAGTGGGGCTTTCTGGCAGTTTGCGTCCCCTATGGGTCGCATCTGCCGACCCCATTTTCTTACCGCTTTGGCCGAGTCACTGCTGAGTGTGGTTTGGGGTTGTGGGAGGAAACTTAAACCTTTCCCTTTGCGGAAGGCGGTGGGGGTAAGGAAAGACCCCTTCACGTGGGGAGAAATTAAATCCTTCTCCAATCTGCAGAGCTCTTGAGAGGCAGGAATGGAACCCGTGTCTCTGGGGGATGGGAGAGCTGAATCCCCATGATAGGGGCAGAATTATACCTTTTTTACCCCCCTCCCCCCCCCCAAAATTAGGCCGCTTCTCTCTCCAATGGAAAAAAGACCCAGTTCCAAGCAGAGGAGGACAATTTATTGAGAGATCAGATGGGCTTCCGTCCATGATGGCTTTTTTGGGTTTCTTTTATTCACTCTCTCCTCTCCCCTCTCCTCCTTTTTTTCTCTTGGCTCTGGATGCTCAAAATCAATCTGAGAACCTCCTGGGCTTTTGTTTAGAGTCTGTGGGGCCTGCTTGGGGCGAGGGCTTGGTGCCTCGGTGGCGGGACGGAGACGGATTGCAGTGGGAAAAGCTGGCCGGGTTTTGCAAGCGGCTGCAGCTTCCTCCGCTGTTGCTCTTCTTCTGTGCGGGGAGAGTCCACCGAACTCCGCAGGGAAACAGAGAGCCAGATGCTCTCAGCTGGGGTGCTCTTGCAAGCAACACTTGAGTTCATCCGAATTCCCAAATTCGATTTCAGAGCCGGTTCCTTCTCACATCCATATCCGATTGCGGTATTTGCTTTTGTTTTCCTTTTTGCTCTTTGATGTCTATATTGGGTTCCCCTTTTTTATTATTTGACCTCGATCATTGGTTGCTGATAGTTGACATGCAGTGGCATAAGGGATTGACTGTTGACATGCAATGGTATGCGGGATTTGATCGTGTTCGTAGCTCATGCAATTCCTGAGTGTTTTTGCTGCACCTTTTGGAAAGGTATGCACTGATCATGCACATCTTTGAATTCATGCATTCTTCTCCCTTTGATGAAAGTGTGTTTGTGCCCATTTTTCAAAAATACACATTTTTTTCCATGTGCATTTTTTCAAATGTGTCACGGTTCTGCGGATCGCAGTACGTACTCAGAAATGTTGCATCCAAGTCTGTGTTCTATCTACTGGGTAAATCCTGATCAAAAACAACCTGGTACAAATTTCTCATACATTCCTAGCTTCGAGGCATCCTCTTCTTGCCTCATTGTATGGTCATTGGGGGCAGTGACCTAGGGCAAGGGTTGGGTTATGGTGGCAAACACACACATACACTGAACCTGGTGCCTTCTGAAGGATTTTTACTATGAGTCTCATCCTCCTGTTCTGGCTGGGGCTGATGGGAGTTGTAGTCCAAAGCATCTGGAGGGAAAGGCTGCTTTCCGAAGGATTTTTACTATGACTCCCATCCTCCTGTTCTGGCTGGGGCTGATGGGAGTTGTAGTCCAAAGCATCTGGAGGGAAAGGCTGCTGTAATAAGCTGGTGTAGCATGGCAGATATGGATAGAGATGCAATTTGAGATTTCTGCAGTCTGAATCTCGCCTCTGTCACGGACTCGCTCTGTAGCCTTAGCCAACCCGCCTGACTCAGCCTCCCCACCACGGTCTGCAATATGGAGGCTAAAAATGTTGACTACATTCAGAATAGACTTCATGAATCTAGGCCTTCCAGATGTTGTGACTACAACTCCCAGTATCCCCCCAGCCTGCCACACCACGTTTTTTGCAAGTGATGTTTCAAATACAATTTTAATGTTGTTTACTGATGTACATGCACATCCTCCCCTAACGATATATGCATTTCTGTTCGACTTTTTTCATTGGAGCAAATTTTTCATTGCAAAATTTGGAGAAATGGAAATGACAAAAGGTAGCAGTTTTGGTTCACATCTTGGTTCAATCTTGGGTTGAACGGGTTTCTCCCCGATTCCTACCTGTGGCCAGTTCCATATCCTGTGGCAGTGAGTTCCATAGATTTATTATCTGATGAACTTTCTTTTATCTGTCCTAAGTTTATAGCCCAAGAATTTAATTGTTAACCCCAAGTTTTAGTGATGACAGATGGCAAAATATTCCTTCCTTCCGTCTTTCCTTGCTGTCTGCAAAGCTTCTTTGGATATGCAAATATTTTCAGAAGACCTATCAGCTCTTTGATGCCCATTTTGGCTTCCCTTTATTTATTTGACTTTGATCATTGATTGCTGACATTTGACATGCAGTGGTATATGGGGCTTGACTGTTGACATGCAATGGTATGCGGGATTTGACCATGTTCTCGATAACTCATTTCATTATTGATGCTTGCCAAAAGCCAAAGTGTGTGGAGGTGCCAGAAATGAATGCGCTCGAATGTTGAGATAAAAGCAACCCCCCTGATTTCCCCTACCCAAGTTGAGATTGTATGCCTTCTCTGACTAGGATTGTGGGGCTGATGAAGGTGAAGATGGATTTAAGGTGCACCCAGTCTCTGTAGAAAGTCGATAATTCACCCTGAATCTGCTGTGTGTGCGTTCCCCCCCCCCCCCATTGTCTTACAAAGTCCATAATTTTCATTAATGTTGTCACTTTAAAAATCTCTGTATTGTTTCTGGACTTGGCTTGCAAAAGTTTAGGAGGCAAAAGTTGAAAGGGAGAAAACTTTGGATGTTTTTCTGCTTTGTAAAACAAGTTATTGTTCCAAGAATTGTTCCCTGAGGTCAGGTGCAGAAACGAATGTGGTCCGGTTTCTCCAATGTGGTGCCCTCAATGTGTTGGACTACATAAACCATTATCCCCAGCCAACAAAGGCATGGAATACACGATCCACCACCAAAATGTGGAGTATCTGACACTCACCTGGCCCAATTTTCTTGCAGAAGCACAAAGAAACAGACAGGTAGCAGTGTGACTACAAAAATGGTTACCAAATCCAACTTCCACTCAAAATGTGTAGAAATGTGTGGAAACACAAAATCTCGACCACTTCCATTCTGTCACACACCCCAAATTGCTAAAATCTCTTCTATGGCTGTATGAGGAATTTGTTTCAGTGCCTTTTTTAAAAATAATCAGGATTTACCCAGTTCACACCTCCTGGATTGAACACTTATTCAACCACAATCTATGTCTGACATCCGTATGTCTCTGAGCATGCAATGTGATTATCTGATTCCACCCCCAATTGCATTCGACAGCATGAAAACTGCATGAAAATATGTGTGCTTTTGAGAAGTGCAAACAATCACATGTCAATCAATGGGGAAGAATGCACCCATTTTGAAGATGCAACCAATCGATACGTATATTTGGAGCAATGCACATGAAAATAATGCATGAATTTTCATGTGAACAGAAAAAAAAACAAAAAAACATGGCAGCGTGTTACGAGCATGAGACGCAATGACCTTCAAAGTTGAATTTTAAGAATTTCTAACTCAGATTTTGCTTATATGCACATTCCTATCCTCTCTGTACACCCATAGTTAGCGATTTGGGAACAAGCGATGTTTGAGATAACTTGGATTCTCTGAACAACGTCTCTCTGCTCGTCTTGTGCAGGATTTCTGTTTCAGTTTGCGATCCCTACTTTGCTCTGTGCAAACAGGAAAATCCAGCAGCGATCAAATGGGAGGTTTGCACAGGTTTCCCCAAATTTGAGCAAATTTGCACGCTTTTCCTAATTTGCGTCACTTTCTTCTGTAGACTTAAGCAGGGCTTTCAATCTGCATGGGGAAATTTGCACACATTGGGACATTTGCATAAAATGGAACTGGGAAGTTGCACATAATGAACGGGTGCACATATCCGGCACTTTGCGAACCTTTTCAGCAGAACATGTGCTCACAATTGCCACCGCATTTGAGGCTTCAAACAAGGCACGCAAAACGAAAATGGTCATGCATCCTTACCACCGTTCATGGATTCTTTCGAGCACGTGGTGAGGCAAAACCTAGCCTGCCCAATCTGTGCTGTTGCGTCTCTCTCCGTAGCCCTTCCAGAAATACTTTGCTGGCTGACTGTTCGCATCTACTCTCCCTTGTTTTTCCAATTTGGAACCATTTTGAATAGATGTGGGGGGGGGAACGTGTGTCCTTGTTTCATGGCTTCATTCACTTACCTTCTTCTTTGCTCCTGTAATGCGAAGCAGACATGTAATATACAGGGAGAGAGAAAGAGAAGATCAACACGGCTACCTGGAATTTGTGGACTGTCATTGGGGCTGTCACTATGGGGCACTTTAAAATTCACCACTATACCACTGGGGATGGTTCAGTAAAATGCAAGTCCTTTCCTTGTTTCCTTTTTCTCATTTCCTCTCTTTCGTACAGCACCTAGCACCCCGATATAAAATCCAACCCTAGCTGTAACTGCCGACTCCGAACCACTGAGAGCTGTTGAACAGGAGCCCCTTGAGATAATTTCTGATGCCCTCGACCCACGCCCTCCCTGCCAAGAGAAAACTGTAGTGGCGTTTTTCGCGTCTAGAATCTTATTTTAGTCACAAGATCTGCAGGAGGTTAGGAGGGGAGAGCACAAGATGTTCTCTGGATTGTGAAGAACTCAGAAGCTGTGTTTCTTTGGAGGAGGTGGCGGCGGAGGTTGGAGGCAGAGAGCAAGATCAGGAGACCCAACAAAGAGTGACCAGTAGGGAGAAAAGGGTAATCATGACCTTATCTCTCTCTCTCTCTCTCTCTCTCTCTCTCTCTCTCTCTCTCTCTGTGTGTGTGTGTGTGTGTGTGTGTTTAAAAATCCCATGATAGATTCCAACATTTCATGATTTCGGAGAGGAAGGTTTCATTGTCTTATCTTCTTGGAATGTTCTCAAAATGGGTAGACAATAAAGCGGTGTCTGTATGTGATTTCTGTGCGATGCAAGCAAAATGGATTAGGGGACACCCCAGTCCAGATCGTTGAAGCTAATGCCTGTCTTTTTTTGTATTTATTTTTGGGTCAGCGGCTAATGAGGGGCAGCAGGAGAGAAACTCTGATCAGGACAGCAGTGGGAGGGATGTCTCAAAGCCTCCCTCCTTCTCACTCCCCCAATACCTGTTTATAAAAGTGAGTACCCCAGGGCAACGTCCCACTAGGTTTAGCCCAAATTCTCATCAAAACTGTTTTGTAAGCACACAACACCTGCAATAAACTAAATTCAACATCTGTGGGAGGCAGCAGCAACAAAGAAGATGAAATTTGGCAGTAGGGAAACTGTGTGCCAAATCACATGTTATGACAGAGATACATAAAAGCATTTTAGGATTTACACCAAGCAGGATATGACACCTTGAAAACAGTTTGAAAACCGTATATGGAGTGTATCCCGGGCCCCAACAGTTGCCAGTACCATTATAAACCATTTTAAAGCAGTAGTGTAGATCCTGCCTTAGTGACTCTGAAAGGTCTGTGTAAAATTGTGGTGCTGAAAGAGATCTTATCTGGATTGTGATCAAAGTACTAGGAAAGGGGGGCTAATCCTTCCCCATTTTGCTGTTTACCAGATGCACATTACCCCCTTCCAGAAGTTTGACTCGTGCTCCCTGAGTAAAATATATTCAACAGAGTCATTTGGGGGGACGGACGGGCCGGCTCTGGATCAACCCCAGGATGCTGCGGCTACAGCTGGTTGGCCAGTTTCCTGCCTGTGGTGGCTTCCTGGGAGTTGGAGCTGCAAGCCAGATCTATGAACTCCCTGGCCCCATGAGCTTAATAATACCAGCCCAGGACATGATGCACGCTGGTAAAATTAGGCAAGGCTTGTGCTAGTGGGCCAGAGCTCCGATCAGCACCACTGTGGCGACACTGCTTCAGGAATGCTATAGTGAGGACAGAGGAAAGCAGAGCTGATCAGAGTTCTGGGCTGCGTGGTTGATCGGAGCTCCATGACTGATCAGTGTTCTGGGCTGCGTGGCTGCTCGGAGTTCCATGACTGATCAGAGTTCTGGGCTACGTGGCTGATCGGAGTTCCATGGCTGATCAAAGTTCTGGGCTGCATGACAACCAATGTAGTGTCATGATTAGAATGTTGGACTGGGAAGACTTGGGTTCTAGACCGCACTTAGCCATGGAGCTCACTAACCTACCTCACAGGGTTGCTGTGATGATTAAGTGGAGAGGCGGAGGACCATGTATGCCACCATAGGCTCCTTGGAGGACAGGCAGGATATAAATGTAACAAATCAATGAGTCAATAAATAAAACTTGGAATAGGGCCTGGCTGGACCTCCTGGAAGATGGTATTATTAGTGGTATCAATTTAATAAATAAATATGAACAAGCTACAGGAAGACTTATACAAGAGAAGGTGACCATTGAAGGATCCTGGATCCAGATTGTTTAGGTTGGGGGTGAGGAACCTCAGTCCTGGGGGCTAAATCCACCCCCACTTGATTCTTCAGATGGCCACACCTCCTTTCCCTAGTCCTGCCCACTTTCCGCCCTCACCATTCTTTTGTTGATTTCCTGGCTAAAATGTCTCTCCTAAGGCTTAGTGACTGGCAGGGAAAGCTTTAAGCAAAATAGCCTGGGTGATTTTTTAAAAAAAATTGGCCCCGCCCCATTGACTTTGGCCCCGCCCCCTTTGCTTCCAAATCCCACCACCACCACCACCACCACCACTGGAACAAAATCAAATTCGTCCCTTGGGCTTGGTGAGTTCCCCTGATTTAGCCCCCAAATGTTAGGTAGGGAAGATTCGCTTCAGCTCCTGTGTCTTGGAAACCAACTGGGATCCAGTGCCATTTTCAAATTAGTGTTGTATGATGGTTGTCTGAGTCGACATTCTGATTCAGTCTTCCCCAACCTGGAGGCCGCCTGAGGTCTGGGTCTGCTTGGAGGGGAGACCATTTGGAAATGGCATGTAGCCACCTTGGCTTCCACCATGGAAGAAAGGTGGGATAGAAAGGTAATGAATGAATGAATAAATAAATAAATAAAATTGGACTACAACTCCCATCATTCCCTTAGCCAGCCCGGGCTAAATGAAAAGTCACGTTCAGGATAGAGGGTTGGCTCTTTGGCTGGAGCGGATGGAATGCACCTATGCGTGTGTGCATGGCACAGTGAGAGTAAGTGGATGCATTCCTGGATGGAATACAATGAACTTTCCAAACCTGTGGATAAACCTGGCAGTGCCTTCCATATGCAGTCATATGGATTGGGGGGTAGGGGAATAGCATGGGCGTAACATGTATAGCCTTAGCAGGCAGGGCCTCATTGGGGCAGGAGAGGAGATACCCAGCAGGAGGAAGCGAAGCAACCTGCAAGATCCCACTAGCGCCTATGCCTGGCACAGTGAGTGGATGGCCGCATTCCACCGCAGTAGAAAACAACCCAGTCTGCCCGCCATCCCCGTGCAGGCAGTGGTGGTGGTGGGCATTTCTTCATGCCAGAGCTGCACACATTGGCTGGAGCAGAGGCAAATAAAAGAAAAGTCCCCTTCTGGGTTGAGGTAGACACTTTGCCAAATAAAAGAAAACTCACGTTTGGGGTAGGCACTTTGGCAAATTAAAGTCACGTTTGTTCGGGGTAGAAGGAAGCACTTTGGCAAATAAAAGAAGTCCCCTTCGGGGTAGGCACTTTGCCAAATAAAAGAAAACTGTCGTTCAGGGTAGGCACTTTGGCAAATTAAAGTCACGTGAGTTAGGTATATTTTTATGAATACAGTGAACATTCAAAACCTGTGGATAAACCTAGGCGGCAGTGCCTTCCATATGCAGTCATAAAAGTAAAATGCCTTGTCTCATCCACGCATGTTTATAAATTAAAAGGATTAGGGGGTAGGGGAATAGCACGGGCGTAACAGTTACTATTTTAGAGCCAGCCTTAGCAGGCAGGGCCTCATTGGGCCAGGAGATACCCCGGAAGCATGCCAACCTGCAGGATCCTCATCATCGTGCTTAAAAAATGACCCAGTCTGCCTGCCATCCCCATGCAGGCAGGTTGGCATTTCTTCATGCCAGAGCTGCGCACATTGGCTGGAGCAGAGGCAAATAAAAGTCACGTTTGGGATAGAGGTAGGCACATTGCCCAGTTCATAGAAGTCCCCTTCTGGGTAGGCAGTGCACATTGGCAAATTGATAATATAGGAGTCCCTGACAGGGTCATTGGCAAATTGATAATATACGAGAAGGCACATTGGCAAATTGATAATAAGAGTCCTTTCTGGGTAGGCAGTCCACATTGGCACATTAATAAGAGTCCCCTTCTGGGCAGGCATAAGCAGTCCCTCCAGTCCAGACTGGAACCATAATGGCTGGAGCAGTGTCTTTCAAAAAGAAATAAAAAATGTATGCGAGGGAGAGACAGGCACCCCAGAACTGCCCCCAGCAGCTTCTCGGCCTTTTGGCTAAGATCAAGTGTAGTGTGCCCCCAGCAGCAACAGCAGCATCTCTCCTAGACCCAGAGCCACTTCACCCAACACGCGTCTTAGAGCCGCATTTCATACTGCTACAAAGTACAAATTGATTGCAACAAATGTATGCCTTGCCCACAGTTTGTGACTTTGTGTGTTACTTTGACCACACAGATCCTGTGTATCAGGCTACACAGCAGCAGCACACTCACAGTCAAGCAAGCAAACACACACACCCAGAGAGAGAGAGAGAGAGAGAGAGAGAGAGAGAGAGAGAGAGAACTTTTAAAAATTTAATATTTCAGGTTTTTTAAAGAAAGTTAAACCAGGCAGAGGACAAAATACTCCCTCTCAGTCACAGTACCCCCACTCATGCTAACCCTTCAAATCAATCCAACCGGAAAACGTACTATAAAAATAAAAATTATAACTCAAAGTCTCTCAAACTCACAGGCAGCAACACACAGCCAAATGAACCTGAGAGTCACAAAGATGCAAGAGATTTACAATGAATCTCCAACAATTTGCCACCAAGACCCAGGAGCCAGGACAGAGCTCCAACAAATCCACCCTTCTCCCCTCAACGCCTAACTCCCAACAGAGCCTGGAACGCCAAGTGTGGGGGCTTTATGCGGGGATATTAGCCCTCCTTCAGCATTGTGATTGGCTCCTGCTGGAATCATTGCTGCACGATTGGTCACTGAAACTCAGTCTCATCAAGCACACCTCACCTTCTAGCTCTGTCCATGTGGCGGCAAAAGAGAAAGCGCCTTCTGATAAAACGATAACATACGATACTTATCATTGGACTTTCTATTGTTTCTGATAATTATCGTTGGATTTCCTATGGCTTCCTATTGTACTGTTATTGTTAAATGGAGACACGATAGAGAGCATATCGTATTGTTATCGGAGATTTTAACGATACGATACACATCCCTAAGGATTACCTCTACTTCCCCATCTCCCATCAAGGAGGATAACTTGAACAACAAATCCTCCCCCTGACCTAAACTGGAAGGATGGGGGGCAAAAGGCAGTTGTGACATGGTACAAATATAAAGGGTGAGGAATAAGAGCCTTTAAAAAAACCAATGCGAGGGCATTGTTTGAGCTAGGGCTTCACACACACACACACACACACACACACCCCACACACCCTGAACATCTCTTTTAGGTACCAGCTCTCATCCTTGCAACCTGTCGTGCGTCGCTGAAGTTGACCAGCTCTCTGAGTCTATGCAGAGTTATTTTTCTTGTTGCACAGGGGCAGAGTGCAGGCTTGGCGTGCAGGAGGCCCTCTGCCCGATCTGCGGTTTCTCCAATCTGGCAGGAGATGGGGAAAGATCTTTCTTTGTCGGGGAGGCTCCTCAGAACTGTGCTGCCAATGAAAGCAGACAGTGCGGGGTCTAGATTGATAGACTGACTGTCTGAATGCAGCAGCGAGCGCACCGTTGATGGATTTCAGTTGATTCCCACAAGCTCTTCGTCCCTGTGTGTGTATAAATATGTTTCTGTGTCCGTGTGTGTCTGTCTCTCCTCTCTCTATATGTTTGTCTAGGGCTCAATTTGGGTGACACGATAGTCAATGGTGGGGTAATAATCAACTTTACAGTTGTTCAACTAGGGGGTACTCCTCACACAACATGGTAATAAATAATCAACTGTGGCATGGATGAGGATCAGCGCTGAGTTGACTATGGCAGCATTCGGATGACACAATAATCAAAACAACTGACAATTGTTTTCCCCACACCAGTTGTTTATTGTGTCATCCGAATTGAGCCTATATGTTCCTGTGTCTGCCTGCCTGCCTTTGTGTGTGTGTGTATGTGTGTGTGTGTGCCTCTCTCTCTCCCTATGTCTGTGTGTTTCTGTCTTTCACTGTATGTTCCTGTATCTGTGTCTGTGTATACCTCTCTCTCTCTCTCTCTCTCTCTCTCTCTCTCTCCCTGTGTGTCTGTCTGCCTCTTCCTCTGTATGTCCATGTGTATGTGCCTATGTGCGGCTGTTTCTCTGAATGCTCGTGTGTGTGTGTATTTCTCTCTCTCTCTCTGTATGAGTGTGTACCTGTCTGTCTCGCTCTGTATGTTCCTGTTTGTGTCTGTCTGCCTCGCTCTCTGTTTGTCCCTCTGTGTGTGTGTATGCCTGTCTTTCTCTCTGTATGTGTCTGTGTGTGTGTGAGAGAGAGAGTCTGTCTCTCCTGGTGTCTCTCTTTCTCTTCACCTTCTTAGTGGAATTACATCCCAATTTTTGTCATGAAATTCTCAAAACAGAGTCCAGGATTTCTAAAACACAGTGGCTGCTAAAATCTGGGCTTAGATCCAGATGAAGTTAGCCATCCTTTAGCCCTGTTGAAATCAATAGGACATCGGTTAGCCATCATGATGAACTTCTCCCATTGATTTCAATGAGGCTAGAGGACATCTAACTCCATTTGGAGTCAACTTTATCTCTCTGAGTACCTGAGCAATCTGTCAGAGTGACATCCTATTGAAATCTCCTGATACTTTGTGAGTTTTGCATTTTGCATTTAGCAGATGCCTGTTTGCTTGCTTTTTTAAAGAGATATTTTCCTTCACCCCACCCGACCTCCCAGTTCTGACTGTCTGGCTGCTAACAGGTTTGATTTCGGATGCCACTGAAGAGCTTTCCTCGTGACCTAGAGAGGGGTCATAATTCCACGGTTTCAGTGCAGGTTGTTCCGGGTCATGATGAGTGGATTAAAAGCAAACTGGTTCGCCACATGAACCTCCTGATCCTGTCGAAGGCTGTGAATCCTTTTATCTCCCTCTTATTAGCTGCTCTTTTCTCGTGTGCCGTTCCTAGAGTGCTTCCAAAGTGCTTCCAGCCACTCATAGACAATTCACTCCGTGTGCGTTTCTGTTCCTCACTTTTTATTTTTGACAACAGCCGGGGTGGTTTGTGCGCAAGTGTAGGGGTTTGGGGTTTTTTTGCATCGTGGCCTTCCTGGATAGAAAGCAAGGAAAGGAAATGGGTGGCATTCATGTTCCTAGTTCTCATGGCCATGGGCTGCAGCACTTCGGGCAGGGTGTGGTTGAAACCATGGAAGCTATCAAGGAAATGGGTAGGATTAAGGAGAGGTGAAGTTTGAAGCATCTGGAGGAGGACAGATTCCCCACTTATGCTTTTAGAATTCTCATGGACATGGTGGTCCTCTTCCTCGCCATGTTATCCTCACAACCACCCTGTGAGTTAGGTTAGATTGGAAAAGTCGGGGACTGGCCCAAAGTCACCCAGTGAGCTTCCTGGCCAATGGGGGCCAAAACCAGGATCTCCCAAGACTCGGTCGAACACTCTAACTGCTAGGAGGGAAGGTTACAACAGCTGGGATTGTTTAGCTTGGGAAAAAGCAGGCTAAAGGGTGACATGATAGAGGTGTACAATATAAGAACTTAAGAAGAGCCCTGCTGGATCAGACCAAGGGTCCATCTAGTCCGGGACTCTGTTCACACAGTGGCCAGAAATTACGCACGGTGTGGAGAATGTGGATAGGGAGACATTTTCCTCCCTCTCTCATGACTAGAACCCGATGGAGTCATCCCATGAAGCTGGTTGGAGGGAGATTCAGTTAAAAGGGAGCACTTCTTCACACAGCACATAGTTAAACTATGGAACTCGCTACCACAAGATGTAGTGATGGCCAACAGCTTGGATGTCTTGAAAAGGAGGTTGGATAAATTCCTGGAGGAGGAGGCTATCCATGGCTACTAGCCCTTGTTGCTGGGGAACATGGGTGGGAGGGTGCTGTTGCACTCATGTTTGGCTTGTGGGTCCTTGTTTGACAGCTGGTTGGCCGCTGCGTGAGCAGGATGCTGGACTAGATGGACCCTTGGTTTGATCCAGCACGGGTCTTCTGATGTTCTTACACCACATTGTCTCTCGCCACAATAGCAGAATGAAGCTGCCATTTCAGGAGCAGTCTATCTAAGAGTGGATGCTCTGTTCTAAACGGTGTCCAAAAATTGTCAGCCTAGGAAGGGTCCAGATATAGCATTGTATCACTTCCCTCCATTGCATCCCAGGCAATTCTTCCCCCGCCCCCCAACGCACACAGACATACAGATGATCTAACTGCTTTGCAACTCTTTCTCCCCACGTTGCTTCTTTCTTCCCAAAGATGCTGATCTTGTTTCTTTCCAGTCCCCCCTAACCAAGCAGGCTTCTCCGGGAAGACAGATTATCCAACTGGCATGGGACAGCCCCCCATTGAAGAGGCAATTTTAGAGATGAATGGGCAGATTCAACGGGAGGCGAGAGAGAGAAAGGGAGAGGACAGCCCCTCTCCCTGATTTTGTATCCAAGATTTAAAAGGTTTCTCTGCCTGCCTGCCTTCCTCTCATGGGCCGGGGAAGGGAGGAAAAGGCATGCCAGGTGCTTCCAGCTGGTCCCGCTCTGCCGTAGAGCTACGGATCCAGAAGCCACCATGGCAGGAATGTTATCACAGAATCATAGAATAGTAGATCTGGAAGGGGCCTGTCAGGCCATGGAGTCCAACCCTCTGCTCAGTGCAGAAATCCACCTTAAAGCATCCCTGACAGATGGCTGTCCAGCTGCCTCTTGAATGCCTCTGGGGTGGGAGAGCCCACCATCAATAGGTTATTGATTCTATTGTCATACTGCTCTAACAGTCAGGATGTTTTTCCTGATGTCCAGCTGGAATCTGGCTTCCTGTAACTTGAGCTCCTTATTCTGCATCCTGCCCTCTGGGATGATCGAGAAGAGATCCTGGCCCTGCTCTGTACGACAACTTTTCAAGTCCTTGAACATTGTGATCATGTCTCCCCTCAGTCTTCTCTTCTCCAGGCAAAATATGCCCAGTTCTTATATACTTATTCACGCCCCTATACACATACAAATAGGTGGGCCCTGCCATATTTTGGGGTGGGTGGAGTTTTAGGGATGAGCCAGAAATTCACACAGTTCACATTTTAATGCAAGCGTGCTGCTTTTCACTTTTCCGAATCACTTTGAAGAGCAACACTGAGTTACCCTTTTGAAATTCGCACATTTTCGAATTTTGCAATGGCGATATCTGATTATCATGTTTTAAAACTGCATCCAGAAATGTTAGAGAAAATAGTGCTCCAAAATGCGATACATTAGGGAAAGCACGAAAAAAATGTGTGTGTGAAACCAAAATGCATGTAAAACACGTTTATTTGCATTAAAATACGTCTAATTTTTCATACGAAGTTTTTTTTTTTTTAATGCACAAAAGTTCAGGATGATCCAAATTTAAGATTGGGAAATTGTAAAGCTGAGAGATCCAGAAATTGACAGATTCATCTATTTGTATTTTAGGTCTAGATTTCAGCTCTCCTTCTCTGCCCTAAATGAAAAATGACTGGTTTGCTCATCTGGCTACTGAATTGGCCCAGTGGTCACCACTTATGAATGGGTGACAGTTGTTCCTCCCAATCACTCACCGGCCCCATTACCACCTTCTGTTCAATGTCTCCCAGCTTTGACATCTTACTCAGGGTCATGGAAATGAGCTCTTTCTCTCCCTGAGAGTTCAGATGGTCCAATTCCTTCCCCTGGCTGTGACAAATTTGTCACTTGGGTGTCAGGAGCTGTGAATGTGCGTTTGAGTCCCAACATTTGTTTGCTCCGAGCGCTTGAGGTCTCGAATTGGCCTCAAGAAAACCCCAGCATGAACTTTTCAGGCTGGATCGGGCCTGGTTTCTAATTGGAACTCGCATCCCGTTCCAGCCTTAGAGCTTAATCCCTTTCGATCCAACCATTTCCTGCCCAGACGACGTTCAGAGAGACAAGTCCCGGTTGGCCAAGGAAACAGAAATGCCACCCACGGACCTCTGGACCTTTTTGTTCGCAATGTCTCCTTTTTCTGCTTTCATGGCTGCTACCCAAAGGCCACGTAACTCCATGTTGACAGGCCGGGCCAAGGGGAAGGCAGTGGCCACAGCCAAAACACCATGTCAGCAGCCAAGGTTCAGGCTCGGAAACCGCCTGCCTGATGCTTCCTTGGAACTCCATTGGTTTCTTCCCCTAAAAAGGAAGGAAATTTTCCAAGGCCGATTCCTACCAGTTCCAGTCAATATAGCCCCCATTTCTTGTGCGGGCATTAGATAAATACCAAAGCGTCCCTCTTGGGAAATTTGGGATGGCTTTATCTTCCATCCAGAGAGCCAATGGCTTTGGTATACACATAAACGCACACACACCTCAGTCTCTCTCCTGTTTGGGGCCTCTATGCTTTCTCAGTAAACTTTCAAGCGGCAAGAAACAGTGTCGAGTTTCACCCAGCGACTCAAAGATAGGAACGGCCCAATTTCCTTCATTCATTTTCTGGACTGTTTACAAATTGTGACCTCCGCTGCTCTATACTTCCTCCTCTTCCTGCTGCTGAATTCTAGGTTTTAATTAGGGATGTGCACTGGATCGGACCCGATCCACGATCCGAGTCCGGTCCAGTGGGAAATCGGATAAATTATCCGATTTCCGATCCCGCAGCTGGATCGGCCGATCCAATCCGAACCGGTCCGAAAAAGCTCCGAACCGGTTCGGCGGATCGGCGGATCGGCGGGCGCCCACTGGCGCCCACCGCCGCTTCCATTGGCGGGCGCCAGCGGGCGCCCGCCGATGAAAGTGGACAGCGGGGGGGGGAGGAGGGGGGCACTTACCTTCTCGGCCCGGTGGCTCCCGTCCGGCGCCGGCGCCTACTACTACTAGCAGGCTCCGCGGCCTGCTCTAGGGTGGCGCGCTGGGTGATGTCATCACCCGGCGCGCTACTCTAGAGCAGGCCGCGGAGCCTGCTGGTAGTAGTAGGCGCCGGCGCCGGACGGGAGCCACCGGGCCGGGAAGGTAAGGAGGGGGTGCGTGGAGGGGAGGAGGGGGCGCGCGGAGGGGGGAGGGGGGAGGGGGGCCCTTACCTGCCCGGCCCGGCGGCTCCCATCCGGCGCCGGCGCCTACTACTCCCAGCAGGCTCCGCGGCCTGCTCTAGGGTGGCGCGCCGGGTGATGTCATCACCCGGCGCGCTACTCTAGAGCAGGCCGCGGAGCCTGCTGGAAGTAGTAGGCGCCGACGCCGGACGGGAGCTGCCGGGCCGGGAAGGTAAGGAGGGGGTGCGTGGAGGGGAGGAGGGGGCGCGCGGAGGGGGGAGGGGGGAGGGGGGCCCTTACCTGCCCGGCCCGGCGGCTCCCGTCCGGCGCCGGCGCCTACTACTCCCAGCAGGCTCCGCGGCCTGCTCTAGGGTGGCGCGCCGGGTGATGTCATCACCCGGCACGCTACTCTAGAGCAGGCCGCGGAGCCTGCTGGAAGTAGTAGGCGCCGGCGCCGGACGGGAGCCGCCGGGCCAGGAAGGTAAGGAGGGGGTGCGTGGAGGGGAGGAGGGGGCGCGCGGAGGGGGGAGGGGGGAGGGGGGCCCTTATCTGCCCGGCCCGGCGGCTCCCGTCCGGCGCCGGCGCCTACTACTCCCAGCAGGCTCCGCGGCCTGCTCCAGGGTGGCGCGCCGGGTGATGTCATCACCCGGCGCGCTACTCGAGAGTAGGCCGCGGAGCCCGCTGGTAGTAGCCGCCGGCGCCGGACGGGCCGAGAAGGTAAGCAGTGGCGGGGAAGGGGGCTTACCCCCTCCCCCCCCGGAGCCGTCCGCTTCTATCCGCTGGCGCCCGCGGGCGCCAGCGGATGGAAGCGGGCGGCCCCAGGGGGGGTAGGGAGCGCGGGGGAGGGGGTTTACCTGCCGGGGCCGTCCACAACGGACGGCCCCGGGGGGGGAGGGAGTTAGGCCCCCCCTTACCCACCCGCCGCCATTTTTTCCTCATAGACTTGCATTGCAATGCAAGTCTATGGGGAAAAAAATGGCGGCCGATCCAAAAATGTACGATTTTTGGGTCGGGATCGGACTCGATCCGGTCCGGGGGGCCTCCGATTTTGTCCGAACCGGTCCGGGACAAAATTGGAGGTCCCGATCCGGGTCCCGATCCGATCCGGGGGGTCCGTGCACACCCCTAGTTTTAATGGAGGCGAGTTCTACAACGAACTCTGGGATTTCATTTCCTTTATTGCATTTCTATAGCGTCAAATAGCTAAAACTCTTTTGACGGCTTAGGGAGATTCCAGTTCTAGTTGTAGGTGCCGTATGGATTCCTGTGCGGTTTATTGGTTTGCGTTCGGTTGTGTTTTCTTCTTTTGAATATTTGTGTTGCATTTTAATTTCTTAACCATGTTTTAACATGGTATTCTTCGTGTTTGAGCCAGTCACAATCCACCCAGAGAACATTAGCCGCTGGGCTCCAGGACCTGGTCATGCACTGGCAACATCCCTGTGTAGAATGGGCAGTCTGTCCATGCTCAGGAGAGCTTTTCCTTGCCAACTGTGCTCCATACTCCAGCACAGCCCACAGAATAGCAATGAAGTAAAGTGCCCCCTCCACAGGTCAGGCCTGCCTCACCCCTTCTCTCACTGCAGCCCCCTGAAACTTTTTAATTTTATTTTAAAGAATGTGATGATGATGATGATGATGATGATGATGATGATGATTTGGAATCCCATTTTTGCTTGCAATGGAGTTTGGGACGACTGGTGCTAATTTTTTATGCAGCTGCTAATTTTTCTTCTTTCCGAGCGGAAAACGTGGAAAAAACTGACTTGGTTTCTCTCCTCTTCCCCATCCCCCACGGCACACATAACACACGTATACCCCCCCATTTCGTCTTGCTGCATAAGTGACTCCAGAGGCTCCTCTATCATTTCCAGATTCTGCATTCATAACGGCAACGGGGGTTGAATTATTTATAGTTTAATTTCCGATGAAACCGCCAAAGCACAGGAGCTGGCGGATGGGGGGGGGGTGAGATGGGGGGGCTATGCCAACTGGATTCCAGCGCTGCTGCCCCCTGATGGCTGGAATGGTTTTTGGCCCCATGTGCATCCACGCCTCCAAGGATTGTGATTGTATGAGATTTGAGCATGTGAGCTGCCCCGGGAATGCTTTTGACTCAAAGGTGGCCTAGAAGCCATTTAAATTCATTAATTAACACTCGCACCATACCTCTTGAAGAGGGAAGGGGTAATGGAGAGCAACTTTTCACGTGAGAAGGAGGCTTGTAGGGAGTTGGAGAATGATTCTTAGTCAAGACGCTGGTGAAGGATGTCAAAGAGAGCCGGCCCTATTATGAGGCAGAGTGAAGTGATGGCCTTGGGCAGCAGATGGAAGGAGAGGTGGTCAGCTGTTTCCCTTGAACCTCTGGCCTGTTCACCACTGTTGGAAGAGGAGTCCCTCCTGTCTTCCGAACAAGTAGCCTGATGCCTCAGGTGTAGTGCGGAGGACTCACCTTGCAGGGGTGCTTTGGGGCTGGGCCACCTCGCTTCAACTCGGGATGCTTCGGGGCTGGGCCACCTCATGTCAGAACTGAATCCGAAGAGAGGTTCACCCCCGCCAAAGCAGGGCAGCCCATGTGGGATCCTTAGTGTGAGCAAGGGGGAGTGAGTGAGGGGAGTTCAATGGATGCACAGTCGGCCTCACACTGGCTTCCCTGAATCGGCCCGAGGCACTACTGACCCGATCTGTGTGTGTGATGGTGGGGAATTTCTGTTACATTGAGAGTGGTAAGACCAATGCAGCCGAATCTGGGGAAATGGGAACACATGAGGATTTCATTTTTGCTTGCAAAACATGTGAGCATGCCCTGTTCAAGGCTCTGAACATGAGCACGAGTGTGCACACCAGTCCACTGAAAATATTAGCAATTCATCAAGCACACACTCATGTTTGTCTCATTCCTGATTCCCAGTTCGATTTGTGCAAATTTCCGAATTTGCACCAATTTCAATGGCAAATTGAACCAGATCTGTTTTAGCATATAGAAGAAGTTGGCGCAAGTTTGGGGAGATTTGTGGCAATCCTCTGTTCGCACGGAGCAAGCAGCGATCGCGAACAGGAATCACCAGTGTCCAAGAGCAGTGAATTGCAAAGGCACACAATAGTCCCCCTATTCTGTGTACAGAGGCTTCGCTTGGGATCACGGGAGCCATGGACAAATTTCAGTCCTGAGAAAACTTTGCTGCACAGCTGACGCTGTCTTACAGCGGACAGTATTGGCCATTCTGGCTATACACGTTGGTTTCCTTAAAGGGGGCTGTGGCCATGCATATGTGGCTGGACTCCAACTGCCATCAGCCCCAGCCAGCAAAGCCAATGGTGAGGGATTATGGGTGTTGTAATTCAAAAAACCTTTAAAGGCTTAAAACAAGAGGGTGGTACCCATAGTGACCCAGTAATTGATGTTGGAGTAAACAGCAAGACCAGATTGTCCCATCTCAAAGAGCCAAACTCTGTTACTGTACCAAGTGAGTTGGGATCCTTCACAGGGAGTGCAGAGAAGAAAAATCTAGTGCCGGCTGTTAGCTTTGACAGCTCAATGCAACCTCTGGGTCCAGAGCCTCCTAGCACTGCAGTTTGGTGCAAGCACTTCTGAACCCATCGGCTCTGGGTGAGCCAACTTCGGTTTTCCCCATCTGTAAAATGGGCACAAGTGGGGGACAAAATTGCTTGAAGAGTTGCAAGCGCTTTGCCCATTTTTGGTAGGACTGTTGATTTGCCTCAGAGGCCGATTTGGAGCTTCTGAATCACAACCGCCCCGGCCTACTTCGGGTTTAGTTCCGAATCTGAAGCAGGCCGGCTGTAGCAGTGTCCCAGACACTTGGGAAAGCCGGGCACGAGGCCAACCAGGAATCCATAGGACTCCACTCCCCACCCTCTTGCCCCCCTCCCCTCTCACTCACCCATGAACCCAGCGGGCTGCTGCCCCCCTGCCTGTGAGACTTATCGAAAACCTCTGCTCATGCCAGCAACACGCCTGTCCTCCAGGAGAGCCACCATCGCTAAGGGAGATGGCTCTGGATGAGTGTAGCTTGCAAAAGTAGAGCTATGGCAGGCAGAGCAGCCACCTTCCTTAAAAATGGCAGCTCTCCTGGAGGCCGCGTGGTTCACCAGCATGAGCGGACAGGTCAGGTAAGCCCTGCAGGTGGGTGGAGGTAGCGGCTGGCCATTGTGCAGAATTGGCCTCAAGCAATTCATCTGCTTTGGGCCAAGGCGACCCAATCTGGTCCGGGAGTTGGATTCGGGTTGAGGCGGGCTGATTTGGCCCACTTTGACACAGATTCGGGGTTTGGGACTGTGGCGATGCACACCCCTAGTTCTTAGCAATATTCTGTCAGTGACCTCCCTCCCTCTTCCAACCCTTGGCATGCTTGGGAGGATCTGGGTGGGTGGGGTGGTTCAGAGAACGAAGCCAAGATGTAGGGTGAATATAAAAGAAATGCATCCCATCTATACTAATTCAATGTATCCAATGCATCCAACCAAATCAGGGCTGTGGAAACTCTTTCAGCTCAAGCGGCAAATTTAGCTAGCCATTTTCTGATTTAAAGAAGCACTGAACAGACCAGGCAAACTCTGGATTTCAGAGCCATTTGAGTCAGGGAAAACTGCTTCCGCATTTTGCAAGGTTTATGTTGTTTGAAGTGATGTCTCCCTCTTCATGAGGACTAGATGCCTCCTCAAAGATCCCAAACAAGAAACGTCAGATATGACATGCTCAGGTAAAACACCTGCCAGTTTCTAACCAGAGACATATCCCCCCCCCCACGCACCCTACACCCAAACACACCGTTCATTTATTCTGACGCTCCTCTATTCTTTTCCAAAGCCCGTTCCCCCCCCCTCTCTTTCCCTCAGCTTTCTGGGGAGCCAACAAGACAGCTGGAGCTGTCGCTAAAATTAGCCCATTCATCGCTCAGAGGCGGCGGAATATAATGTAGAGTTGATGAGAAGTAATATATTAAATTTACATTGAAGATGGCCCTGGGTTAGGACTGGATTGGCGTGTGGGGGGCTGCCGTTTTTTTAATTGGCATAATATTTCATTTAATTACATTGTCTAATTTCAGAGACCACGTCGTTTGCAAGGCCCTTCAATGTTAATGTGGAAAAGGAGCTCTGCTCCCTCCTCCGCCCCCATAGCGTGGCCTGTTACCTCTTCACTGATCAATTTGATGACAAGGTTTTAACCCCTGTGTGGGTAGTGAGTGAAATGGTTTCAGGCTAGCTGGGGCGCATGATGTCAACGCAATTCGATCACAAGAGTAGTTGAGGCTTCTCCTCCCCCCCCCCCCCGGGCAGGGCTCCAGTGCCTTGAATGTAGAGTTGCCAACTTTTATACCAGCATTTACTCCTCTGCTTGATCAGCACCCATAATTTGCAGATCTTGGCTTCCAACTGTGCGCGGGCTTCCGTCCCTCACTTGCCCAAGTTCCTGACGCCATTTTCTGCACATTCAGTTGCTGCTTAAGGCGTAGGACTGGTACATGGGTACTGGGTCATTTAGCAAGCCGGCTTGCGCTAGAAACTGAACTGAGTTCACTTTAGCCTCCTTTTTTCCAATCTAAACTAGGGCTGTGCACGGGCCTCCCTATCCAATCTGGATCCCGATCTGTCAGGTCCTGATTGGGCCCAATCCAACTTGGATCCGCAATCTGGATCCGATCCGGATCTGTGCAGAGCACTCCCTCCCGCTCTCCCCACTCTCCCCCTCCCCGACTCTCCCTGCTTACCTGCTGCCTCCTCTGTGTCATCCTGCCATTGTCCTCTCTCCTCACTGTGTGCTGCCGCATTTTCTACTCGCGTCGGGTGACAATGATGATGCAGAGGAGGGGATGATGATGCGGAGGGAGGCAGCAGGTAAGCGGGGACAGCGGGAGGGAGTGCTGTGCACGGATCCAAATCGGATCCGTATCGTGGATCCGATCCAGCCTGATCCATGCCCAATCCAATCCAGTTTGGATCCGGGAGGCCCAGATCAGCCTGATCCAATCTAAATCCGGATCCGTGCACAGCCCTAATCTAAACAATCCCAGCTGTCGTAAACTTTCCTCATAGGGGAGATGCTCCAGGCCCTGGATCATTTTAATTGCACTTTCCTGCACTTTTACAATAACTGCTTTTTAGGTGTGGTGACCAGAACTGTACACAGTGTTCCAAGTGTGGTCGCACCATAGATTTGTATAAAGGCAGTATGATACTGGCAGTTTTATTTTCAATTCCTTTTCTAATAATGCCTATCATGGAGTTTGCCTTCTTTACAGCAGCTGCACACTGGGTTGACATTTTCATTGAACTGTCTACCACAACCCCAAGATCTCTTTCTTGGTCGGTCACTGCCAGCTCAGATCCCATCAGGTTATAGTTGAAGTTGGAAGTTTTTGTCCCAATATGCATCATTTTACACTTGCTTACTCTGAACAGCATCTGACATTTGGATGCCCACTCTTCCAGCTTGGAGAGACCCTTTTGAGCTCTTCACAATCCCTTTTTGTTTTAACCACCTTTAAAAAAATCGGTGTCATCGGCAAAATTGGCCACTTCACTGCTCACTCCTAATTCCAGATCATTTTTGAACAAGTTGAAAAGAATAGGTCCCAATACAGATCCTTGTAGGACCTCACTATTTGCTTCCCTCCATTGGGAGAGTTTGAGTGGGAGGTTGCTGTTGCACCCATGTCCTGCTTGTGTATTCCTGATAGACACTGTGTGAACAGAGTGCTGGACTAGATGGACCCTTGGTCTGATCCAGCAGGGCTCTTCTGATGTTCATCAGCCTGGAGGTAACGCAACGGTCAGCTGTCCCTGTGGAAGTTCTGCCTTCTTTGATTCCTGTGCAAGCCAGGAATCAAACGAACCACATCAGGGAAAGGCATTCATAGGTCAGGAAACAAAAGGGAGAGAAAAAGTTCTCTGGAGCCTAAAAGAAGTGTTTACTCTGCCTGACACATTTCAGAAGAAATGTCCTTCCTTAGAGGGGGCTTATCTTTTTTTGGATATATCAGAATGGATCCTTCCAGTGCATCTTCCGCGTTGAAATGCTCAGATGGGGAGGGGCAATTTACAAGATTCTAGGTGAGGCCCTGGGGTTTATCCAGGGCTGCTCCTACATAGAGTAGACCCATTGAAATGAATGTAGTTTAGACCAACATTGGATACAACTTCCTGCCTCCTAGTTATGCCCTTCTTATTTATTTAAGAAATGTATACTCCACTTTTCTCCTCCTTTCCACCCCAAAAAGGAGTTCCTCAAAGCGCAATGCAAAATATAAGACGTATAAAAAGCAACCATCGTATGTACAAATGCGCAAGTTAAATGCAGCACCAAGTAAGCAAGCAGGAGTTCTAGAATAATTTGGCAAATGAATATAATTCATAGAATTGTAGAAGTCTGGAGTTGGAAGGGACCACAAGGATCATCTAATCCAACCCTCTGCAATGTGCAGGAAAACTAGTTAATTAAAATTCAAACAGTATTTCTTAATCCTAACCCATGGTTTGCGCTGCTCTGTGACCGGCCCAACAGACCTGGCCCCATCCATGACTTGGAGCGCAAACCTCAGATTAAAAAAAGACTACAACTCCCAGCATTCCTCATTTCTCAGACTCGAAGAGTAAGAAATGAGGTCTACATGGAGCAAAAGTCTTCCCGTCGACAACAGGGATGACATTTGCGTGCATGAATTGAGTGAACAAATATGGCAACCGTATCTTCAAATTTGATTTCTTATCTCTGCACTCAGTGTGTGTTTCTGCATAGACCAGCCTTTCCTAACCTGGTGCCAACCTGGAGGTGTTGGACTACAACTTCCTCCCATCATGCTTGCTGGGGCTGATGGGAGTTGCAATCTAGCACCGAGTGTGCCGGGTTGAGGAAAGGTTGATATAGACCATTAAAAGTATCATGAGACATTCCTGGTTGTCAAAAGGTGGAAGGCTCCCACTGGGCATATCAAGGGTGTTGAATCTTGCTCAACCTGGGAGACAAATTCGATTTCAGCAAAGCTCCCGGGGGGCACATTTCAGGGGCCGAAGGTTTAACATGAGCTTAAAGCTCTTACTGCCCATGATTAAGATTTAGGACCGAAAGGGTGTTAAAAAAAAAAGCTGAGAATCCAAATTATCGGTAGTCAGGGAAAGAGGGTGTGGCCAGGAGAAGAGGGCGGGGCCTATTGGAGAATCCCAGACAGCTGGATTCAGCCCCTGATGTATACAGAAAAGCTGTGATAGGCAGGGGTGACTCAGAATAGAGTCCTGGAGCAGGATGTTCGGAGCACAGCTGTAGCTAGCTGTTTTTGTGTTTGGGGAACATTTCTTTCTGCAGACGGGCACGGACTATGTGTGTGTAACTGTGTGCCGTTTCCTTATGCTCAAAAGCCTCTGCTTCTGTATAACGAATGCGCCAGCTTGAGCTTGATAGCGGAGAATGGATGGGAGAACTCTGAGCCCTTGAGTCCCATGATCCAGTCGCCAAATTTCTACAATGAAAAACTGGGCTATGTTTATTTTATGATTCCACAGTTGAATCACTCCAGGTAGGCCTGGATCTGGGCCGCAAAAGCATCAGCCTGTGAATCTCTGCCTTCTCTTTCTCTCTCTCTCTCTCTCTCTCTCTCTCTCTCTCTCGTAAGTCATTAGTCCTCATGGCTACAGAGATGGGCTTAACAGAGCAACAGCATGGGGAAGCATGATAATGCATTGCAGTGAAGAGCAGGACTGACTTGTGAATGGTTTCCCCCATGTAGCGTTGTATTTGTCCACATAGTGACCAGTTTGCCGACATCAAGTAGGGTCCGGGTAGAATAACTGGTGAGACCTGGGTTCGAATCCCCTTCAGGAAGCTAGCCAGCTAGGCTTAGTCTAGTTAAGATCTCCCCACCTAGCCCCACCCCCGGATTGTCGTGAGGATAAAAGGGAAAAGCGAAAAAGTGTCGAGGAAGGGTGAGAGGAAAATGTCATAATAAACAAAGTGAAAGTGCCAATTTGCTTCATTTTAAGGCAGAGGAGAAGGCAATATGAAATGTTTCTTGAAGCACTGGATTTGCCTTGTTTGCTAATACCACTGCATTTCTTAAAACTACTTACGGCACTCTGTGGAGTTTTGGAAGCCAGCGGTTACATTCACTCACCCTTTTCTAATTGATGGCAATCATCACCGGGGGAGCAGCACCCCCCCAAAAGCCCCGCTGCTTTTGTCCTCCCTCCCCAAATTGCCATGCCCCCCATCACAACTTCACTGCCTGGGAATGAGCGGTCATCTTGCTTCGGCCCGACTTAATTCCTTTCTACGATTCGGAATTCAGGGCAGGATTTTGATCAGGAAAGAAAGAGCTCGGTTTAAAAGGAAAAGGAAAAGTTGAAGTGCGGCATTTACGTCGGCCCTGACCTAAGATGACCGCCGGGTTCGGACCCGGTAATGATATTTGACAAGCATCGTGAAACTGCCATGTTGTTCCCTTGGCGACAGGCCTGCCTCGGCGATGCTAGGCCCCCATCGGCCGCCCACCGCTAGCAATCTCCATCATGCCGGCTTGTTAATGGCTTTAAACTCGGGGGCGTATTCTGCCTCTAAAAGGAACCTTCCATGTTCGCTCCCCAGACTCTGAAAGACATCTTTTTAAGTGGCAGCCGGTGCCAATTTGAATCTGACACAAATTACCGCCGAGAGCCCCCTCTCTGCTTGGTTGACGTTCCATGAAGCTACACTTCATCGTCTTCTGTCTGACGGCGTGGAGCACGGCAGAGGGACCCTCCGAGCACGTTGCGTGCAGGGCCCGAGGACCCTGATCCGAACAATCAATAGCCGGGCTAACATTCAGGGAGCAGGGGGTGTGCATATCCGTGAAATCCACATGTATATTTCAACATCCATCCTAGAAAGGAGGACTGGGCTCCTGTATCCTTAACAGTTGCATAGAAAAGGGGATTTCAGCAGGTGTCCTTTGTATGCATACAGCACCTGGTGAAATTCCCTCTTCATCCCAATAGTTAAAGCTGCAGGAGCCCTGCCCTCTTTTGTAGCTGGTCACTGTGACTGTTGGGATGAAGAGGGGACTTCACCAGATGTTGCATGCATACAAAGGACATCTGCTGAAATTTCCTTCTCTATACAACTGTTAAAGATACAGGAGCCCGGTCCTCCTTTCTATAGGATCACCCTAATCCGTCATTCCTTCCGAGTGCCGACGGTTTTGCAGCCAAGATGGAGGCAGCTATGAAACAAGGGGAAGGCATAGTTGGGTGGTTTGCACAGTGCAACACCCCTCAAAAAAACTAAGGAGTAAACAAGCCCCCACAAAAAGGAATAGGACAAGGGGGACTGATCAAACTCACCGGGCTCAAAAAGTTGAATGTCACACAGAGGAGTTTAGCTGGCTGGAACCATTTGTGAAGTTACAAATGGCAGCAGTTATACAGGAAAGAGGAGAGATGAGATCTTTTTAAAAAAGGAGCCCTTAAGGGCAGATTAGTAGTTAGTAGAGGGAGGTGGATGATTGTAGATGCCTTGCCAACTGAACGCTGGCAGCTTCTGCGAAACGCTGATGTCTAGAACCTTGCAGTTCTTGGTTAAAACGAGCAATGCAGGGAATGGACACAGGCTGAGTCCTAACTATCGCGTTTGAGGCTCCTTTAAAGCAGAAAAAGTATTTGCGCATTTTGCAAAGCTTATATATTGTTTGGGGATATTTCTCTACCATCGCCGCCACTACCCTCCTCCCCAAATGCATGAGGACTAGAAGTCTCCTCCAACTTAAATCAGAGCTGTAGAGGCTCCAGAAGGAGCGCTTCACCATTTCTTAGCTAGTGGCGTCCTCCGATCGATGAAGCCAATCTCGCCACGACACGCTACTTCTTTTGCTTGGAGCTGTGAAGGGAGAAATCCGAGGAGTAGAGGAAGAAAACAATATAACTGAGGATGCAGGTATGATGCCCCTTCCACCCCCGCCGGCTAAAGCCAGAGGGGAAAAAATAGCAGTTGTGAATCTTGCTGGATGACTGTCAGTAATACGTGGGAGAGGCGGTAAGACTCTAGTAATGAGTTTTTGATACCGGGATTGCACTGGGTGTGAGGTTAGAGCAGTGTTTGTGTGTGTGTGTGTGTGTGTGTGTGAGAGAGAGAGAGAGAGAGAGCTTACACCAGTCTTTATCTGAGGCGCCAGCCAATCACAACCAAATGCCAAATTTGCAGTGGCCCTCAGCAAGAGGACTCCTAAAGACCCTCCAATCTTTTCTTCCAACCGCCCCCTCCCCAAGTATTTTCAGTAGGTGTGTTCTGCTTTCCCCCATAGCAGTGGGGACAAGGGTGGGTCACACAGACCGGCTTCCCAGGGAGGCATCTGCTTGGCCATGGTGGAAACAGAATGCTGGATTAGATGGGCCTCTGTTCGTTTTGCTGACGATGCCCAGGATGGCATCTTTGCATAGCCGCTGAAGCAATTCTGCCGTCCATCTTTCCTTCGCTGCTTTGGTTTTGGTGGCTGCTTCCCTCGCAGCTGTGGGAAAGTGCCCTCCAGAGGGAAACACCCACGGCGAGATCCTTATTCCATGATTCCAGGGACGACTTCTCCGCCTCTTTCCCAAAGTTCTTGCTTCTCTCTGTGGACTCCGTCTGCTTGAAGCTGCCCTGTAGGACCAGATTGACGGCCCATTCAGCCCAGGGTCCACAATGAATAAATATTCCCCACCCTTTAAGAAGTCCACGTCCAGCAAATGGAGGTGACAGGCCTGTTGTAGCTCACCAGCAGGCTGTAATGGAAGGAGAAGAGAGGGGGAGCTGGCCCATTCCACCAGCCTGCTGAAAGGTGACTTAATATGTATTTTCCTCTTCCCTCTGCATCATTCTTTCCTTATGCATCATGTCTTTTTTCTTGTCTTTTTTTAAAGATTATATGCCTGTGGGCAGGGACCGTTTTCTTTGATTGTGCGAAAGCTTCTCTGGATGTCTTTTTGGCTGAAGAGCAGGATAAAAATCCTTTAAATAAATAAATCGTCATACTTCAGCATTTAGAGTTTGCTGGCTCTGCGTATGGAAGTCACCATTAATAGGGGCCCCCTCCTCTCCTTCAGCATGACTGTTCCTAATCTTTTCAACCCATCTGAGCCAGTGGCAGCGAGTTCCGCAGGTTAATTACAATATACACAACATGTGACGATTGGAGTAATGTACCCCTCTGCTGTGCTCAGGCCTGCGCGTCCAATCTGGCATAACTGAGTTTCCAATTTGGCCCACCTGAGCTATCCAGATGGCCAGGCCTTCATTTTCTATCCCTTTCCCCTTTTCCGTTGGGTGGTTTCCTGACTTTTTGCACTGGTTCTAAACCATTGAAATGTGTCTCCCAAGGTTTAGTTAGACTCTTAAATTAAAACATGCCTGTGTTTTTGGCCACGCCCCTTTTGCCTTGCGACCCTTTTGCCTTACACCCCTTTTGCCTTACTCCCCGCCCACCACTGGAATGAAGGCCCCAAGAGCTTCTCTAAAATGGAGTCTGGCCCTCCTGCTGAAGGAAGTTCAACACGCATTCCGTGGTAGCAGAGTATTCTTGGATTCTTCTAGAACCATCTCAGAGTTCTCTTGTCGAAATGGTACTCCAGGTCGATGGCGTGAATCTTGGGAAATCTCCCACCAGCCAATCAGCATTGTGCAATTGTTCAATCCGTCCGAGCCTCCCATATTTGAGACTTCAAACTGTCGTCAACAGTTGGGCCGCTCCGATGGGCCCCGACCAATTTGTGTGGAAACTGGCGATGGGGCCCGTCGCGTCTTTGGCAGCTGGCCTTCCGATGTCGTCTCCTTTTCCTGTGGGTGCCTCGCTCTGTGCCTGGGCCCCAGGCCTGCTCTGTAATTAAAAGCGACCATCTTTACACGGCTGAGGTGCTGCTGGCGGCGAGATAGTAATTAACTCTGCTAACGATGCATACCCTGGCTTGGGAACAACCTTTCAAACAATATGGTAGGAGAAGAAGAGATTAGTTAAATCGGAGGATAGCCGGGATGCAGCGATGGCAAAGAGAGGGGAGGTTAGATTTTATTTGGCAAGGGAAGCACTTTGAGGGGCGGAAACGAAGGCACTGGGACTTAGACTTCTGTAAAACAAACCTTTAACTGAAAGAGACGTGTAGATCTTTTCTGTTCTGTTTGTTTTATTGTCATCCTGGTTTTCATTGACCTGCGTCTCTCTTTTACTAAATTCCGGCTTAATTGGGGGAATTAAATAAAAAGATTCTGGAATTGGAGTATGCACCATTGCCATCATGCCCCTTCCCACTTCTGTGCCCTTCACCTTATCAATGTGCACCTGCGTGCCTGAATGCGCATAGATAAAATACGGGAGAAAAGCGGCCCTCCTGATGTGAATTTTCAGCTGGCAGAATCAAACTACTTTTTGTGCAGGGTTGTCTAGATGTGTACCTGTGCTCCTGCACATTGGTAAAATGCTGCAACACACACACATGTTCCAAATTGTGATGCAGCCATTCATAAAGTTGCATCGAGATGGCTTGAGGAGGGTGCATGGACTGAAGGAAGCGAAACCTGTGGGATGCGGCACACCCAACCAAAGCAGAGAGAAGGAATAAATAGTAAATTCTCCCACTGGAGGGAAGTCAATAGTAGGGTCCCAAAGAGATTGGTATTGGGACCAATACTTTTCAACTTGTTCATAAATGATCTAGAATTAGGAGTGAGCAGTGAAGTTACAGGAAGCCAGATTCTGGCTGGACATCAGGAAAAACTTCTTGACTGTTAGAGCAGTATGACAATGGAACCCATGACCTAGGGAGGTGGTGGGCTCTCCCACCCTAGAGGCCTTCAAGAGGCAGCTGGACAGCCATCTGTCAGGGATGCTTAAAGGTGGATTCCTGCATTGAGCAGGGTGTTGGATTCGATGGCCTTGTAGGCCCCTTCCAACTCTACTATTCTGTGATTCTAAGTGGCCAAGTTTGCCAATGGCACCAAATTGTTTAAGGTTGTTAAGACACAAAGGGACTGTGAGGAGCTTCAGTTGGAAGAGTGGGCATCCAAATGTAGGGTGACCAGATTTTGAGAACCAAAATCCCGGTCCCCCCCGCCATCCCACCCACCCAAAACAACCCCCCCACTACGCGCCCTCCCGCCTCGCGCCGCCCTCCCGCCTCACGCCGCCCTCCCGCCTCGCGCCGCCCGCCCGCCCGCCTCGCGCCGCCCGCCCGCCTCGCGCCGCCCGCCCGCCTCGCGCCAGCCGCCCGCCTCGCGCTCCTTACCTGCAGGGGCGTCCGCTTCCCTCTGGTGCTTGAATCTACTGAGAAACAGGCTTCGCGGCCTGTCTCTCAGTAGCGCACCGGGTGATATCCGGCGCGCTACTGAGAGACAGGCCGCGAAGCCTGTTTCTCAGTAGATTTGAGCACCGGAGGGAAGCGGACGCCCCAGAAGGTAAGTGCCTCGCGCCGCCCCCCGCCACCGCCGCGTGACCCCCCCGCCACCCTGGTTTGCCCCCGCCGCCCCCCGGTTGGCCCGGATCGCCCCAGGTTTCCTGGTTAGGACCGGGAAACCCCGGGCAGTCTGGTCACCCTACCAAATGGCAGATGCTGTTCAACGTAAACAAGTGTAAGGTGATGCACATTGGGGCAAAAAATCGCAACCAAGTATAACCTAATAGGATCTGAGCTGGCGATGACCGACCAAGAAAGAGATCTTGGGGTTGCAGTGGACAGCTCAATGAAAATGTCAATCCAGTGTGCAGCCGTTGTAAAAAAGGCAAACCCTGTGTTAGGCATCATTAGAAAAGGAATTGAGAATAAAACTGCCAGTATCATACTGCCTTTATACAAATCTATGGTGCGACCACACTTAGAATACTGTGTACAATTCTGGTCACCATACCTTAAAAAAAAGATATTGTTGAGCTGGGAAAAGTGAAGAAAAGGGCAACTAAAATGATTAAGGAGCTGGAGCATCTCCCCTGTGAGGGAAGGTTACAACAGCTGGGATTGTTTAGCTTGGAAAAAGGAGGCTTTGGGGAGACATGATAGAGGTGGACAAAATTATGCCTGGTGTGGAGAATGTGGAGAGGGAGGCATTTTTCTTCTTCTCTCAAAATAGGAGAACCCAGAGTCATCCCATGAAGCTGATTGGTGGGAGATCCAGGACAAAGAAAAGGAAGGACTTCTTCACACAGCACGTTGTTAGATTATGGAATGCAATATCACAAGATGTAGTGATTGCTGCCACTTTGGACAGCTTTAAAAGGGTGTTGGGAAAAATTCCTGGAGAAGGCTATTAATGGCTACTAGTCCTCATGGCTATATACTACCTCCAGTATCCGAGACAGTAAGCCTATATAAGTTGCTGGGGAACATGGGTGGGAGGGTGCTTTTGCACCATGACCTGCATGTGGGTCCCTGATCAACAGCTGGTTGACCACAGTGTGAACAGAGTGCTGGACTGGATGGACCCTCAGTCTGATCCAGCAGGGCTGATCTTATGTTCTTATCCTGAACAAAATTTGGAAATATAAAATGCAACAACGGAGGGGATCCTAATGCAGCCGTTCCATTTAGGAAATGAAACTGGATCATTTTGGATTTCAAACTCAGGGTCTGAGACTGGAGAGATCACAGGAAGACACTTTTGGATGCAGCCCTAAACATTGTCCAGGAATGCAGGTGAAGAACATGATCTCTCCATCAGTTTCTTGGTGGCTGCTACTCAGCTTTCACGTTCACTTCTCCTGGAGACTCTCCAAAGTTTAAACCTGTGCAGCTTCTGGGAGCAAAAATATATTTTTAGCAGCCAGGGCTGAGATACAATAATTTTCCTAACATTATTCCCACCGTGGCCTTGGATGGTGCTGAAACTCCTGGTGCAATGTGGAGATCCAAATTCGATTCTCTGCTGGATTTCACACTCCCAAAAGTTTCAGGCACAATTCACAGCTCAAACCATGTGCCAAAACATACTTTAAAATGTGAATTTGTGTTGATTTTGAGGGGGGCGGATGCATATTTAAAGATGACATTTTGTCCAGATGGATTAAACCACAAATTAATGCAGAAACAGGAGTAATGGACTCAAGCACTCACACACGAGTGACATGGTTTGAAAATGTCATTTCCTTTAGATAAAAGCCCCTCTCGATTCAACCAAAAGTTACCCTTCGTGAATTTTTGTTGCAATGTTTCTTTTATTTGCTTGATTTTTCTTGCACTCTTTCTCTATGGTGCATGATTCCCCCACCCAGGGGCCCTGTGAGGAGAAACTGACTGGGGACCGGTAGCCCAGTGAGCTTCATAGCTGCCTGGGCATCTGAATCTCACACTCCCTGGTTGAACACTCTAACCATTATAGCACCCTTCCCCTCTCACCATAGTGTGGATGTGCCCTTGAGGGACTCCACAAAAGAAAATGCTTCATGGAACCAGAACATGGCTTTCTGCATTCTTCGTATTTTTCCACCTAAAAAAAAATATTTCCCTCTCTCAAATTGTTCGGGACGCTTCCGCGGGAGCTAGCTGAACATTGGCTCAGTCTCCCTGGCTCCAAATGTTTGGCGTCTGTCACCACGGCAGTGCTTGTGTGCACGTTCCGAGTTTGGGTCCTGCCAGAGGATGAGATTCCAGGATAAAACACTTTGCCAGGCACCCGAATTGCAGTTGTATTTATAGTGCCAAGGCGCTCCTCGTCAACAGATGGTTGTGGAAGCACTGTCGTTTTAGCAGTTTCTCGCTCTAACACAGGTCTATCCTTTCTGCACTGTATGTGGTTCGCCCCCCCCTTTGGTTCTTGCAGCGTTGTCTTTTTTGCTTTGTTTTTTAAAATCTGAGCACAGAAGTCTTTGAAGGAAATGCCAGTTAAAGCTGCCAGATCCAATAAAACCCACTTCAGCCACCAAATAAATGAGGGGGGCAAGCCTATGTATGTTTAGACAGGGCCTGCCGGCCTTGTAGGATCGTCTTCTGCTTAAACATGCATAGGATTGTGCTCTAAAGAAAATCCCACTGCCCCCACCAAATAAACTAAATGAAATAAATCCCATTACACTCTTCCTGCCATCCTGTGCAGGTCCACCTGTCCAGGAATGGTGTTGGGAAAATGCGGAAGCCCCCTCTGGTTTGCGGAACTCCGTCTGCTTCTGGGTATGGCTTGACATGCACAAAAAGCAACTCCAGAACTGTTAGTAGGACCTGCAGCAGCACTCGCTCGAGTCCTGACAAAGACTTCGCTCTGCAACACACAGGTCTACAAAATATTGCGTCGCGTGATGGAAAGCTAAGAAGCACTCTCTTCATAAGCCATCTTGTGCCCCATCTGTTCCGATGCATTTTTCCCTCCTCCTGTTTCTTCACAGTAAAAAACAAGTTTTAATTAAGTGGAGGGTTGGCGGAGGTATGGAGGGAGGGAGGGAGGGAGGGAGGAAGGGAGGGAGGGAGAAGAGCTATCCCCACACACCCCTTCTTCATGGAGCGCACATTTCTCATTTTATCTTCTGTCGCAAGGCAGGGCTTGGCTGGCGTGCGAGGTGGGATGCTCAGTTCAGCGAACAGCTTGTTGGCCGCTGTGTGAACAGAGTGGTAGACTAGATGGACCCTTGGTTTGATCTAATACAGTTCTTATGTTCTTAGGACAATAGCTAGGCCCTGTAGTAGAAACATGGAATGACAATGGTTATTTCCAAGAGTTTAGTGGTGTACAAGAAGTTGCTCCTTCCCAGGACTAGACTTTGCATTGTGCCTCGTGGCATCCGGTGGTTCTCTTGTCTTCATCTTCCCAGAGTCAGTTGTGTGTTTGAGCCTGAACCACCTGAGAGACTCCCTGATAAGCTCCTGGTGAAGTCTCACGTTTGACCACTTTTTGGGAGAGTAGCCAGGATTGTTCGATCTCCGTTGGCTGTATCCCACTTCCTGGAATTTCAGGATAGGGGTGGGAATAATTTGAGCATAATGGTGTCTATGAATCCCTGAGATGCTCCCAGATGAGGATTTCAATGCAAGCTGATCCTGAAAGGCTCAGGGGCCACCATTGGACAGGGTCAGCCCTATCATGAGGAGAGTGAGACAATTGTCTCAGGCAGCAAATTTTGGGTGTCATAAGGGGGCAGCAAATTGTTACGCTATCTACTTTGTCGTTATCTTTCTACTTCCCTGGAGAGGGAGAGCTGCTGATGGCATTTTCTGCCACATGTATGAAAACAATTCCGCTAACTTTGGGTACTAAGCATCTTGACTTGGATGGGGGGTGGGGGTGGAGGGCACCATTTGCTGCTCTGCCTCAGGCAGCAAAATTTCTTGGGCTGGCCTGACATTGGAATCACACCCACTGCCATAGTTGGATTGCATCCGCTGGCAGCAGTAGGGATGTAAGCCTTTAATCTTGCGCTGTAGTGTTTTGCTTTCTTCTGCTTTGTTAATTTCCTCCTGCTTAATAAAATCTTTAGCTTTCACCCATTAGTGTGTTTATTGTTTCTGAATCCTCAAAAGAATGGTTGCCTCTCAGTTACACGGACCCTCTGGGAGGCCATCTTGGGAGTCTTGTGATAGAGAAAGCCAAAATGAGAACCAGAGGCACGAGAATTCGGAGCTCAGCCAGCAGGCAAAGGGGGATTGCCGACACCCAAAATTTCACAGCTACGAGAGCCGTTTACACATTGCTCCAAAAGGGCACACAGGATTGTGTGCAATTTGTACATGCTGATAAGCAGAGATCGGCCTTCCCTGACCAGGTGCCGTCTGGTTGTGTTGGACTACCTCTCCCATCATCCCCAGCCAGCATCAGAGTTGTAGTCCAGCAGATTTAGAGGATGCAAAGTTGGGGAAAGCTGGCATAGAGGATGCAAATTTACATCATGTTACCGTTGTTTGGATGGAAACGCAGTAGCTCTCACCCTAGGCTGGAAAGGTATGTGCCCAGGTGACCCATGCCTTTTGTCCGCTCAGTCTTAGCACCCAGGTGCAGCTCACTGTGGATGGGCATCTTCAAGGCCCCTACTCTACTATATGTCTTTATTTATTGTATTTTTAATCCCCTCCCATAGCCAATGTTCTCCGGATGGATTATAAACATTAAAAAGACTAAAACACCATACAAACAGTTAAAAATATAAAATACAAATGCAAAACAAAACAACAAACAGCACAGGGATCAATGAAAGATGATGATGATGATGATGATGATGATGATGATGATGATCTCCATCGCCCACTCATAGACAGAATTGTTGGGTTTTTTACCAGAATTTTCTTCTACTTGGACAAATTCACAATGGCACGGGTTCGGAATCGCACAACTTCAGATTAGCACAACCGCTCAGTAGATTTAATGCATAGTTGCGCAGAAAGCGCCAATCTATCAATTAATGCAAATGAGCGCTTATGCGCATTAACTACTGTGCGCTTGCACTGACGCACATGTGCGCTGATGAGAATTTGCGCAAATCCCCGCCCAAAAGTGAAAACGCGGCCCACAAGACCATGGAATTTGTGTGACTCAGAAGAAACCTGGTCTGCTGCGAAATTCGCATGTCAGATTCGTAGAATTCTGCGCTTATTTGAATTGTTTTTGGATTTCTCTAGCATCTCTATCTGGGCGCGAAAGCCTTGAACTAAATTTGGCTGGTATTTTAGGCCCTGCCCCTTTTTTGACTTTAAACCCACCCATCCCTGGAATGCGCCTCCCCCCAAGAGTTTCTCCAAAGTGGATTTGAAGTTCAAAGACCAAAACATAATGAAACAACGAAAACGTCAGTGCAGACCATGTACTTCAAAGTGGGTGTGGACAGGATGACTCCTCAAATAAAGGACTGTTCTCTTCAAAATCAGACACCTTGCCACCCTGTCCATCAGCCGAGAGCGTAGACATGCTCCGTGTAATGGCAACATTGCCTCTGTGCAGAGCATCAATGTTAGTTTTTCTTGGAGTAAACCCATTGAAATGAACAGGACTTAAGTCGGCTGTGTTAAGTTTTACTAGGTCTGCTCTGAGTCAGACTAACGTTGTTCTACTACCCTTTGAAACCTCTTTTCCTCCCCTCGGTAGAAAATATAAATAGATAATTATTAATAAATCTCACCACCGCCACCAACCCGGCTTGCCCTGGTGTCTGGATTCTAATTATACACCAGCTGGAAAGTTCAATGTATGAAGTGTAAACAAATCCAGCATTAGAGATCTTGTCACCTCTTCAGCATCTTGGGAAATTATATATATATATATATATATATATATATATATATATATATATTGCCCCAACTAGCGAGTGCCACATTGAAAGATTAAGATGACTTCAAGCGAGGAGATCTCGGTAGAAATTAATTTTCAGGCTGCATGAGAAAAATGTGTGTATCGGAAGCAGCATCGGTGGAGTCAGGGAAGCCAGTGCTGGGTTGGCTGCATGTTCTGCTTGTTGCTGCTTGCAAACTCATTTCTGTCGGTCGATCGTTAGCATGGAAAGGGGGGGTCAGGGAGGGGGGAGCCGGAGGTGAAGTTAATTGCAAAAGTGCTCGGCAGATTGGGTTGGGGTGGTGGTCTTGGGAGACATTTGTTCACAGGTGAAGGTGTCCTGGCTATATGGCACTGGGGGAATAAAAAGAACCCTTTCTCTTCCACCATGAGGACTAGGAGCATGCCTTCTTTTTTCTTTTCTTTTCCCACTCAAGCCGAGAATCTCTCTCTCTCTCTCTCTCTCTCTCTCTCTCTCTCTCTCTCTCTCTCTCTCTCTGCCAAACCCTTCCTTGGCTTATCTTTTCCTTGTCAAAGCTGCCCCGTCCGGTTCTGATTTTGGCTTATCTCTCGCCCTCCCTTCCCTGGACTAGGTGATCCTGTCTCCATAAATATCACATGGCTGTTTCATGGCCATCCATGGCTAAAACCTGCATCCCCGTTCTGCTCCTTGGCTATTTATAAAAGCTGGCAACTTGCCCCTCTCTCTGGGCATTTTGCCCCGTTGCTCTTGGCAGTTGAAATCTGCTGTGGCTTGTCCCCCTCCAATTTCCATTTGTGGGCCCTTCGTCCCATTTGCAAATTCGGCTGTCTTAGTTTTACAGTGGCCTTGCAAGGTAGGCCTGTGGCTAGGATGTATCCTGGGATTTAAACTCTTTTTGGGGATGTGGAAGCCGTCCAGGTTTAAGGGTGGGGTTGTAGAAAGCAGTGCTGGTAGGGGTAAATTCAGCACCTTCATTTGGGCATACAGTGTTGCATTTGGGGGGTCATTTGGACATGCATTAATTAATCAGCCTAAATTCTAGTTCACTTCATTCAGCTTCCTTACTTCTTTCTCAGTGGCATGATGAATTCACTCCCAGGGGATGTGGCAATAGCATAACAATCCTAGACCCAGCTAGGATTAAAACCAGAGTGATGTGTTGCCTTTAAAAAAAATCTGATCGCCATTGATGTGAACGGGACATAGCAAAGTTAAGGACAACAGGCCTCTGCCCCAAGGGGATTACAATCGAGAGAGTGACTCCAGGCAAACAACAGAGGAAGTTGGAGAGAAGTGGAGGCAGAGAATAACCAGGGAGAGAAATTTAAGAGATTGGGCCAGAAGCTTCATTGAGAAAGAAAACTCCAGGCCAACAGGGCAGTAAGGCAGAAAGGGTGGAGTCATTTGAGGAAGTAGAGACTACAGACGGAGCTGAAGGAACGAAGATCACAAGCACAGGGATGGCTAAAGAAGCTTGTCTCACCAAAGGAACTTTCTTTTGCCCCCATCCTGTCTAACTTCATCTTGCTCCGCAGATGATTGCCACCTTCTTCCCCCCACCCTCCAGTACGCTCTTGCACCTTCAGCAGCTTACCCGAGGCGGTGAAGTGTTCTGAATCTGCACCACTCTGGGTCAGGGGGAACTCATGCCTATTAAATGCAGACTTCCGCAACCTGGTGCTCTCCAGTGGAGTTGGACCACACCTCCCATCATCCCCATCCAGGAGAGAGTTGTAGTCCAAGGCATCCAGAGGGCACCAGGTGATAGAGAGATAGAGAGATAGAGAGAAAGATATTTTACCTTTGCAAGTGTCTGTGTAACATTTTTCCTGGAGTAACTGGAGTAACATCTGGTTCTTTGGCATCAAAACAATATTCCATCCTCCCTGCCCCTCAACCTTGGATTTTTCTCATCATACTCTGTCCTTTTCTGTTCATTCCTCTAATACAGAATAGAGCAGCTTTGCACACATGTTCAACACTCAAAGATTCATGATGGCACTTGGAGCACTCTGTGTGTGTGTGTGTGTGTGTGTGACAGAGGAGGGCCAGCATCTTTTCTCGATCATCCCCAGAGTGCAGGACACAGAATAATGGGCTCAAATTACAGGAAGCCGGATTCCGGCTGGACACCAGGAAAAACTTCCTGACGGTTAGAGCAGTACGACAATGGAACCAATGACCTAGGGAAGTCATGGACACTCAAGAGGCAGCTGGACAGCCATCTTTCAGGGATGATTTAAGGTGGGTTCCTGCATTGAGCATGGAGTTGGACTTGATGGCCTTAGAGGCCCTTTCCAACTCTACTGTTCTATGATTCTATGATCCAATCTCTAGCCTCAGTTCCTCCCATCTGTAAAATGGAAAGAATGACGATCCCATCTTACAGGACAAACGCCCCAGAAATAAGGATGTAAGAGAAATTCATTTCAATACATTTTCCATCAGGATTTAACCAATTCCGGACCAAACACGGAAGCGGGACACAGTCTGTGTTGGAATTCTGTGCATTTCCAAGCTTGTAATATGAGTTGCGGAGCATTTTGTTATTATTATTGTGTTCGACAGCATATGGGTCTTTTTAAAAATGAGTTCATTTCCAAAAATGTGCACTAATGTGCTTTAATCATGGGAGAAGAATGAGAGCATTCAAAAGTGCTGGTGTTGACTAGGGGTGTGCACGGGAGGAAAAATAGTATCGGAATCAGAATCAGGACCTCAGATTTTGCCCTGGATCGGATCGGACAAAATCAGAGGTCCTGCGGATCAAATCGGATCCAATTCTGATATGAAAAGCAGATGTCCGTTTTTAGGATCGGACACCATTTTAGGTGTTTTCGCCATAGGCTTGCATTGGGGGAAATAAAGCTTTCCCCCAATGCAAGCCTATGCGGAAAATATGGGAGCGGGTGAGTGGGGACCTAACTCCCCCTCCCTCCCTGTCCCGCCCCACCACTTGTGTGCCTTACCTGCTGGGGCCATCCACTTCCGTCCGCTACCTCCCGCTCTCTCTTTGACTGAGAAACAGGCTTCGCGGCCTGCCTCTCAGTAGAGTGCTGAGTGATGAATTCACCAGGCCGATGGAAGCGGACAGCCCGGCCAGGTGAGGATCGCGGGGGTGGGCTTACCTGGGGGGGCGTCCTCCTCCTTCCGTTGCCGGTAAACTACTGTGAAAAATACATTTTAATCATGGGAGAGATTTCAAAATGGGTATATTTAAACAATGTGCACCAATGCATTTTAATTGTGGGGAAGAATGGGAGCATTTAAAAATGCACAGAATTGGTAATTCTAGTCTCTCCTTTGTGGAAAACATGTTAGGTAGTGGTAAGTAGGGGTGTACATTGGATCGGCTCCGATCCACGATCTGGAGCCGATCCAGGGGAAATCGGATGCAATTATCCGATTTCTGATCACCCCACTGGATCATCCGATCTTTTCTGAACCGGTCCGGAAGGGACAACGGGGGGGGGGGGGGACTTACCTGGGAGGGCTGTCCGCTTCCATCAGTGGGCGCCAGCGGGCACCCGCCGATGGAAGCGGACAGCCTGGCCAGGTGAGGATCGCGGGGGTGGGCTTACCTGGGGGGGCATCCTCCTCCTTCCATTGCCGGAGATCTACTGAGAACTAGGCTTCACGGGGGTCTTCCGATTTTGTCCGATCTGATCCGGGACAAAAATTGGAGGTCCCGATCCGGGTCCTGATCCGATCCAGGGCGTCCCTGCACATCTCTTGCGGTAAGGCAAATCACCTTCTCTCAGCCTCACCTTACCCACCTGCAGAAATGGATGTAATTCTAGCCTGGCTTACAAGGTTGTTGTAAAGATTCCTGTGATGATGGGAATGCTCTTTGAACACACACCCGGAAAGAGCATCAAAAATCCATTAGCGTAAGCAAAAACCATAATCTTTGGACATTAGATAACCTTCATTCCCAGCACATTGCAAAAATAACCACTCCAGGCCCAGCAAATGTTAAGCTCATTTCTACTATCTGAAAATCACAGCTGTTTATCTTGAAGGGTTTTCCTCCTCTTTATACAATACCATGATTGATGCCTATTTGAAAAAACGGTGAAGTGCTGGATGCGAGACATATCATAAATGCACCAGGAGATGTGGAAACTGTGAACCTCAGATATTGTGGGACTCCAACTTCTATCTTCCATGCTGGCTGGGGCTTATAGGAGTTGGAGTCCAGTGACACCTGGTAACTCCTTCCCCCCGCTATACGTAATAGGAGTCTGATCGCTCCTATAAATGCTAGTGATAATTACCCAGCGCTAACACTTTGGCTGGTTTTGTGCTAGATTTTTGAACATTTTTAGCGGATACCACTTCTAACGTTGTCCTAGGGTCATAATTCTTGTGAAGAAACTGTGATTTGTTCATGGATTCCCTCTTCTGTTTTTTCGTGGTCTCTGGTTGCTCTTTTTATGACGGATGTTCTGTAATTCTTTTAACTTGATTTTGTTGATTTGTACTTCATGTGCGTGGGTATGTGTCGTTTTAATTATTTTTGCATCTTCTCGGCTGTGAAGTTGCTTGGAGCAACGCCGAGTAAAAGCAATCAAGCGGCTCGCACTTGCTGTAATAGTGAGAGCTCCATAAATGCAAACTCTTTTCTTCTCCCTTTTTTTTTAGTGCTAGGAGCTGTACATAATAAGAGCTTCAAACAGTGCTATAAATGCTTACCATTCTTTAGCACTTGGGACATATGTGCTTCACATGCACCGCAAAAGCTCATTGTTCAATGCTTAACGTTGTACATAATAAGCACTTCATACACACCGCAAAGGATGATTATTTAGTGCTTGGAGCTGCACATAATCGGAGTTTCGTACACACCGCAAAGGCTAACAATTGTTTAGAGCCCAAAGCTGTACGTAGTAAGAGCTTCGTACACAGCACAAAGAATAACTGCTTAGTGCTCAGAGCTGTGCCTAATAAGCACTTCATACACACCATAAGGACTATGGTTTAGTTCTTGGAGCTGTACGTAATTGGTGCTTCGTACACACCGCAAAGGCTAACAGTTGTTCATAGCTCGAAGCTGTACATAGTAAGAGCTTCATACCCGCCACAAAGAATAACTGTTTAGCACTCAACTGTACCTAATAAGTGTTTCATACACACCGCAAGGACTAATGGTTTAGTGCTTGGAGCTGTATGTAAGAAGAGCTTCAGCACAAGTGGGTGGGCAAGGGGGTGTAGCTCCTCTTATCATACTTGGGTTGTTTGCTTCCCAAAAGAAGACAGGGAATCAAGCAAACCTAAAGTTGGAGAAGAATTTTACAGGGATCCTTCATCTCCATCGATCCTTGCTCTCTTTTTTGTCTTCTATTCTGAAAATAATTTTTATTTCTCTTTAGTTCTGGTTACTTAAATCAAATAATAAGTCATTCATTTGCATTTAATTCCAATTCCCGCCTAGTTTTAAGATTGATCCAACATTGACTTGCTTGATTCACCTTATTTCATGACTCCCAACTCCTAAATCCCTTGTTCTCTCATTTACAGACCATGTTTTCTTTCAGACATATTGGAAAGGGAGGCTTATGTCTTTAGATCTACGCTCTCCCTAGCCCTGTATGTGCTAGCAGAGGCATTCTCCCATGTTCTGCCACATTTACAAAACTTAATGAATTTCCTCCAAACCCCTTCAAATTTGTCTTCATTTGATTGTCCTTGTGCTGCTATCCTTAACGTTTGCATCCATTTCTCTAGCAGAGCTATTTGCCATACTCTCTGGTATCAGTTTTTGATATGATGCCGTTTACAATGTTTGGCTATCAGCCATCTTGCCGTGTCTTACCCCCAGCTAACCTCTGGGTCTTGGAGCCTGTGTCCCCTGTTTCCCCCAGACCTTTGTGAAACCTGAGCTCCAGCGGATCTGTGGAAGGGAACTTCCAGCGTAATCCTATCCCTGATGCCAGTTGCTTCGTGCTGATCCTTGGCTGCGTAAAAGGCACAGGCGGAGCAGGAACAGGGTGGTGGTGGTGGTGGTGGGGTGGTTACACACACTGTTTACTTACTAAATGAACCAGTCAAGTGGTGAATATCATGATATTTATAGCATTGGTAGTGAGTGTGTTTATTCTGGTGCTGTCAATGAACTCTTTATGCCCGTCTTTTCTTTGGAGGGGGGAACTTTGAGTGGGTTTAATTGTAGCCACACCTGCACTCCAGAACCCATGGGTTGACCACCTAGACCTGTTCCCGGCGCTACGGCTCGGTTCTGGAACTGGCCCGAAGCATTGCATTGAGAGCATCTGAGCATGCGCAGAGTGCCTTTTCCTATCCGAGGGCTTCCAGCAGCCTGCCTGCCATAGTACAGCTGGAATTGGAGAGTAAAGGGTGGGCCCCCGGATACCTCAATTGTTTTATCTCACTTGCAATATTTCAAGACTGCCTTCCAAAATCTAAAAGAATAAACAGACATATACGTAATTCAAATAGAAAACCAAAAGAATGGTGTTTTTTTTAATCCAAAACATAAACTGCATAAATGGGAAGTAATCATCCCAAAAAGTCCAATGAAATAAAATTGTTTCCACTGGCCTACAGAAACAGACTAAGAAAGAATGCATGCCGAAATCCTAGGACAGAGAATTCAATCACTCCGGACCCACCACAGATAAGGCCCTGCTCTGGGTTGAAGGCAGCCTGATCTTCCTAAAAGAAGGAAACCCAGAGCTTTTAGGAGGTTCGAAGGCCTCTTACACTTACTTTCTTCTGCAGGACATAAAAGTAGGGCCTTATCAGTGGTGGCTTTGGAACCGTGGGATTCTCTCCCACAGGAAGAAGAACATGGCCCTGAAAGGAAGTGAAGAAATGGATTATATCAGGGATGTCACAATGGAGTGGAATTCAGCCCTCCGGTTTAGATAAATGAAAATAAAATAAAGGAAGATGTAAAACACTTCTCCTTCTGCCTCTCTCTCTCTCTCTCTCTCTCTCTCTCTCTCTCTCTCTTCCAGCGACCACTGACGAAAGAATGTTTCGTTCCTAGGACCCGGTTGCCTCGGTTCTGGTCTCCTTCCAGGATTGTCCCGAGAATGCTCCTTTCCTTTATCCGTCCTGCTCTTTTTTTCTTCCTGGCATCTGCAGCTTCCTTTCCAAAGGATTTGACTCCACTTCACACTGTTGGTGTGGCAGGTGAGTGCAACCTGGAATCCCACCCAGCCTGCGGTTGTGATTGTGCATGTGAAGGCATCCTCTCTTTTTCATCTGCCTTTGAAATACTTGCACGATAAAACCAGGCAGGTATTCAACCGGTGTTGCTTCCCACCTTGGCTGGAAATGAGGGGGAAGGCCTCCACAGTTCTGTCCTTTAGACGTCTTCTTAAAACTCATCTCTTCACACAGGCTTTCCCTGACGTGTGAGCCAGCCAGTCACGTAGTGTACGGGAGCGTGTGAAGTTTTCCTGTTGATTCATTTTGCATTCTGCTGTTTTATTGTCATATTTCTTGTTGTTTGGATGCCCATTGCATTTTAGGTTCACTGCTTTGACATCTTCGTGGAAAGCGGTATTTACACTTGGGTATTAAATAAATAAAACTAGAGAAGGACAACTCCTCCTTAGCATTTATTTTAAGATACATGTTAAAAACTCGTGGCTCGTTCTTTCTCTCAACCAGGAACGGCCCAGTACCCTTATTTCAGAGGACTTGTGGGGGACAATGACACAGCCCAGCTGGGACTGGATTTCCAGATCATGCTGCAACTCAACCAGACCCTTTTCATTGCTGCCCGGTAAGTGTCAATGTGGCCCAGGGGGTGTTGGTGGCCATTTTGTTTTGTTGGCTGCCATTTTGTTTGCTTGCATCCCGACGTCAGGGGTCTCCGATGAGCCAGGATCCCGGTCCCTTTGAGCCTTAAGACCCTGTGGCAGAGTGTGTAATGCCATAATAAAGAGGAGAGCATGTACTGCAGGAAACCTTTATTAGGAAGTGTCAGTGTCGAGGAATAAGGGCAGCAGACAAAGTAAGCGTGTGTGTTTGAGGACTCGCAAGTTGGGTCAATAAAGCAAGTTGCAAATATTTTACTAAATGAGTACTTGGTCCTCCCACACACACACATAGACGACAACACTGCAAGATGGGTTAAACTGGAGGAATAGTAAGCAGATAAAGGTCATAAGCCCTGCTGGATCAGACTCAGGGTCCCTCTAGTCCAGCGCTCTGTTCACGCAGAGGCCGAACAGCTACCCACAGCAAACCCAAAAGCAGAACATGAGTGCAACAACACCCTCCCACCCATGTTCCCCAGCATACAGCCTCTAATCCTGGAGGTAGCCTATAGCCATGTGACTAGCAGCCATGGATTGCCTTCTCCGCCATGAATTTGTCCAGTCTCTTTTCCAACCCATCCAAATTGGTGGTCACCACCATATCTTGTGGTAGTGAATCCCATAGTTTGACGCTGCACTGTGTGAAAAAGTCCTTTCCTTTGATCTGTCCTGGATCTCCCACCTATCAGCTTCAAGGGATGACCCCACTGGGTTCTAGACTTAGGAGAGGTCAGCAAATACATTTCATAGGTGAGTGGGGATTTGAACCTGGATCAAAGTCCTGCACTCTCTCCACTATACCACGCAGCCTCCTCCTTTCCCTTACCACCGGTCTGGCCTCGAGGCCCAGATTCAGTATAAATATCCAAAGCAGAACAGCTGACTTTACCTCCCCTGCCCTCAGCAATGCTTGAGTTCAGCAATGACCCACCATTTCTTACTTTTCTCTTCCTTTCACCACCACCGCCCTGGCCACTAGAGACCACGTCTATGCCTTTGATCTCCGACGGACCAAGGACAACTTCTCTCCAATCAGGGTGAGCTGCAGACGTTGGTTTTCCAAGATATAAACAGACTCCCCCTCCACCCGCTGCTGCTCCCCGTATGGGCATAGGAAAAAAAACCTGTCAATTTTGTTTTCTCCTTTTTCTGATCTGAAGCCTCTTTCGTCCTGTTTTGGCATCTATTCGTTACTTGTTTCTTTTTAAACCCTCCTGAAAATTTGTACAGTTTTCTGGCCGCCTTTCCTAAGATCTAACCACATTTGTATGCAGTTATGCCTCATTTATGTGCTCTTGCAAGCAATTTCCCCAAGTTTATAATGTTTTCACTGTTATATGCATTTTGCATGGGTGTCTAGATCGATATTCAGCTCTAAATCTGTTCCGTCCAATTTCCACATCAGACTGCGATTTATTTATGTTTTAAAGCGTGGATCTTTGTGCTCATTTGTGTATGCAATGTTCTTTCATGAACACCATTTTGTGTCCGGTTCCCCCAAATACATGCATTTTGCATGCCATTTTTGAGCCAAGAACGGCATTGTCCATTTTAGAGCATTGCTTAGCCCAATCCACATATTAATCTAGGAAGTGTGAATAAGGTTAGTTCGCTTAAAAATGGGGACCAAAGTAAATTCTTCCCCGTTCCTTCTTCTGGGTAGTTCCGTTAACCATTAGTTAACCATTGCTGAGTGCAAGAGAGCAGTGTTAGCTGCTTCATAGGACCAGGTGGAATCCTATTGGCCCCCGCAGGTCACTTGATCCCTGATGCCTAGGTTGAGACAGTTGGCATGTTATCATATTCCCAACAAAAAGTGTGGGTTCCTCTGGACTGAGTTCTTGACCTCTGAAGTCATTGTTGCTCCCTAAGCACATTCTGAAGGACGCACGTGGTTATGTTTGGCTCCTGGAATGAGTGTCCCAGACTCCTTTTGTAGCACTGTCTGTATTTGTGAATTACTTTTTTAAGAACAGCACATGGGGATGCATGGAGTACTGAAATGGTTTTTGAATGTCTCTTGGGACCTTGTCCATATGGCCCCACTAGTAGAATGTCTTAGATTTTGGTTGCCTTCGGCTAGAAGACTAGATGGTTCTGTATGCCACCGAGATTCTCATCCTATTGGACAGTTCTTTTGAGCTACCTATAATGCATTCCTCTGGGCTATCTTATGTGCTGGTGAAAACCTCTCTAAATGACTGAGCTACCTAGAACCCATGGTAATTATAGGAGCTACCTAGAACTCATTCCTTCTGTGATATTTTATGTGCTACCTAAAATCACTCTCTGGTTGAGCTTTCTAGAACCTATGGTAGCTTCTATGATCTACCTACAGCCTATTCCTGTAGGAGTGTTTTATGTGCTGCCTTCCCTAATTGAGCTACTCATAGTTGCTATGAGCGGTCATTCCTATTGGGATTGCCTTTGTGCTGTCTAAAACCCTTCTCTGATTTGGACAATGTACTACCTAGAAACCATTTCTGTTAGACCTGGGCAGTCTCTCAGGCTGGCTCCTGCCATGATAGTTCTAGGCAGGTACTGCTTGGTGTACTACCTGGAACCCAATTTCATTTTCACTAACAACCACTTTATTTTGATTTCTCTGCCTTCCATCCCATTCTCAGCATCTCACATGGAGGACTCAGGACATGGGAAAGTGTGCAATGAGAGGAAAGCTTCAGGTGAGAGTTACAAGATCTAAAATTTCAATAGCTCTTATACAGTTTTGAGTCCCGACGGTGCTCAGGACTGGTCTATGTGAGGTAGGATTGGGCCCACCGTCCCAAGAAGGGCTGAAACTTAACTTCCTGCTCTACCCAAACACAGAACGAATGTTACAACTACATCAAAGTCTTGGTTCCCAAGAACGACCAGACCGTCTTGGCGTGTGGTACCAACGCCTTCAACCCAGTGTGTCGGACCTACAAGGTACAAAGACGCAGGCCTGGTTGGGAGCAATTGGTATGCCTTGCAATCACAATGGTGGAAAGGTGGTTAGCAGCAATCACCTACAATGCATGCTGGGAACATGCATCTTCTTTAATGTCCCTCTTTGAAACAAAGGCCTTGTGGGACCCTCTGCCTTCTGTTGTGGAGGGTGAGGCTTATGGCATAGGCCTTTGACTAACTGCTCCCCCTTCCTTGACTCCTTCCCCTTCCTAGATCAGCACCTTGGAACAGGAAGGGGAGGAGCTAAATGGACAGGCACGATGCCCCTTCGACGCAAAACAGACCAACGTCGCGCTTTTTGCTGGTATGTCCCGAGACTTCAGCCTTTTCTAGTGTTTGGTTCTCTTCAGTAGAATATCAGCCCAGAGCTGTGTTGTGAACTGATGCACCGAGGCTACATATTTGGGTTCTCTTACCAGTTAAAGCAGGGCTGGGAAGGAAAACGAAACAGAAAAATATAGGCAATTGTACTTGGTTGGAATTTGATCAAAAGTTTGAAGAGCTTCAATGGAGTGCCCTAATATCTTTCTTGAAGTTAGGATTCCTTGCTTGCTGACCTTGCTGAGCAGATTTACACATATTCACAGTTAGGGCTGTGTGTCGCTTCAGATCCAGATCCCGAATCCAAGGCCAACTGGGGTGATTCAGAGGGCTTTGAAACAGGTCCGAAGTGAATCGAAACATATCAGAAACAGACTGAAACAAATCGGCATGGTCCGAATCAAATTGTCTGTGCTTACAATGGTACTTTTGTTAGAGTAGGGAGGGGAGAGGAGGAGTTTGGAGGGGGAAATTGGCTGTTAAGTGACAGCTTCATCCCCCAATCCTCCTGAAGTCTCCCAATTCTTTCCAGCAGCCTCCAATCACAATGGTGAAGGAGGGCTTAAGGACAATCAGGAGATCGAACTTCCTTTGTCCTTGCTCATTGTGGGTTAGACTTGGTAGGAGAAGGGTGTTTTGGGCTGGCTAGCTTAGGTTTCATATTGGTGTGTGTTTGGGAGCATTGGTACTTGGACCTTTTTTGAGCCTTCCCCCTTCTCTCACTGTTATCTCTTGCCTCTGTTTCTCTTTCTGCTTGTCTTTTTTAAAAAAAATACAAAAAAATTATATATATATATATATATATATATATTCTTCTAGTTCTTAGCCTTTAGTGTGTTTGTTCCAATCCTTTCCCCCTTCCTTCCCCTACCTCCATTTTTCCCTGAAAGAAAGCAAATTTTACCAGTTGATTGCACCAATACTACTGCACCAATCACTCTGGAATTTGGAAGACATGAGCACCTTCACAGTGTCTGTAAGGCATCCGAATTTTATGTTTGTATCATGAAAAATGAAAAATTATAGCACTTTGCTTTGAGTAGTTTCCCAAAAAAAAGCAAATTGTACCAGTTGATTGCATCAATACCACTGCACCAATCTGTCTGAAAGTTGGCAGACATTATCACTACCCACAGCATCTATAAGATATCCAAATTTCATATTTGTATCTTGAAAAATAAAAATGTTATAGGCATTTTATTTATTTATTTATTTATTGCATTTTTATACCGCCCTATAGCCGAAGCTCTCTGGGCGGTTCACAAAAATTAAAACCATAAAATCATTTTAAAAATATAAAACAAGCCACAATCCAAAAACAACAAATAACATACAATCTAAAAACACAACCAGAATAAAACCAGAATAAAACCAGCAGCAGGAATTAATACAGATTAAAATACACATTTAAAACAGCAAGGATTAAAATTCAGTTAATTTAACTGTTAAAATACTGGGAGAATAAAAAGGTCTTCACCTGGCGACGAAAAGAGTACAAAGTAGGCGCCAGGCGAACCTCTCTGGGGAGCTCATTCCACAGCCGGGGTGCCAATTTCCAATGCAAATTGATGGGATCCAAAGCAAATCTAAACAGGTCCAAATCAATCTGAAGCGAATCAGGCCTGATTTGGACCCTCCGAATCAGGATCCCAAACGAATTAGGCAGTCTTTGCACAGCCCTAGTCACAGTATCTCAAATTTTATTAACCCACTGCCCACTATATTAATAAGGAAGTTAGTAGTCAAAGTTTTGGTATAGTGGCTTGGATTCGACCACATGGAAATCCTCGTTTTCTCTTTCTGTTTTGTCCCTCTGCCTTCTCACAGGAGGGAATCTGTACTCTGCTACTGTGGCCGACTTCCTGGCCAGCGATGCGGTGATCTACCGAAGTTTGGGGGAGCGGAGTCCCGTGCTCCGGACCGTGAGATATGACTCCAAATGGCTGAGAGGTGAGGCTGCAGAGGGCTTCTTGGTGTGTGATCACCTATGGAGGTTGTGGGTTGTCCATCTCTGGAGGTTTTTAAGAAGACATTGGACAACCACTTCTCATGGATGGTTTATTCAGTTTTCTTGCACATTGCCAAGGGTTGGACTAGATGATCCTTTTGGTCCCTTTCAAGTCTACCGTTCTGTAAATCTATGATTCACTGGATGAAACAAGTAATTTTGTCCTTGCCGTTTTCAAGGGAAAAAGAAAAGGGACATTTAGTGGTTGTGTGTACGCTTTCTTTTTCTTTAAAAAAAAATCATTTGTGGATTTCTGCTGATGATAGATAGATAGATAGATAGATAGATAGATAGATAGATATTTTTAGGGGTGCCTTTTGAGATAAGCTTCTCTCCAAGGATTTCGCAACAAATACAAATCGTAAGATTGAACCAGTTTTCCCCAAACTGATGCCTTCTAAATGTGTTGGAGTACATCTCCTATTGCCCCCAGCCAGCGTGCTGGGGATGTTTGGAGTTGTAGTCCAGCAGACTCAGAGGGTTCCAGTTGGGGGAATGCTAAATTACATTTTTTTAAAAACCACAATGCAGTCATATTACACAGAAATCCAATAATTCAAAATAAATAACACTAATAAATGTAATTCAGCTTGCCATTATCTTTGGCCCTGGAACGCAGCATCCAGGAGCATCTCCAAAAAATAATTTAGCAGTGCGTACTCAAAGAGGTTCAACGTCCCTGGAATAAGGAATTTCTTCCTAAGAGCTTTGCCCGTTTCCTCTCTTTTTCTCTTGCTTCTGACTTGCAAATGGAGAATGAAAAACTCACCCATGTTGGAGGAGAGTCTAGGCCATCCACATATCTTTGGATATGGTCCATCCACACCCATGACCACCTTCTCTATTCCACATCTTACATGTTCTCGTTTTTAAATGTCCCACAGAACCCCATTTCCTGCATGCTCTGGAGTACGGTGATTACGTCTATTTCTTCTTCCGTGAGATCTCCATGGAGTATACCACGCTGGGCCGGGTGAGTATCCAAGATGAGAGCCTGAGCTGGGTTTAGCTTGCTTCGGGTTTAGCTTGCTTCGGGATGTTTTACGGCACCGACACGGATCTGTTGTAAACCCATTTGACAAAGGGATGGGGAGAAATTGGCCTGGCTCGCATTTCAATGCAAACTTACCTGCTTTTCCACTGTGGCAACCACTGTGCAAACCAAAACTCAGTTCTCCTTCAAATTGTGCAATGGAGTCCTCCAACCAAAGAATGTGTATACTACGGGAAATCAAATTCAAAACATCCGGGGTTCCCCAGTTGGTTACATGCCTTTGCCCAACAATCCAATCTTTTGGTGATCTTATGGCGTTTCCACGGTTTTCTCCCGTTCTAAAAGGTAGAATGCCTCTCCTCAGGCATAGTTACTGTCAGTAAGAGCTTTCAGCAGAAATACACTGGTGTTTTGGGTCTTTTAGCCCTGCCCCTTTGGTCACACCCACCACTGGAATGCGCCTGTCTCTCAGAGCTTCTCTGCAATGCAACCCTTGAGCTAGAAGGAGTTTTACACCTCTGGTTTAAGGTTTTGAGTCTATGGGAAAGGAATTCCATCTTCATTACTACTTGTTGCTCTACCATCCCAACCCAGGTTATCTTCTCCCGTGTGGGACGGGTTTGTAAGAATGACATGGGCGGATCTCCACGAGTTCTGGAGAAATACTGGACGTCGTTCCTCAAAGCCCGCCTCAACTGCTCGGTGCCCGGCGACTCCTTCTTCTATTTTGACGTCCTTCAGGCCGTCACGGACATAACCCAAGTGAATGGGCGGCCAGCCATCTTTGGCATCTTCACCACCCAGTCCAACAGGTAAATGTCACCAAGCCATGCCTATCCCAAGCCATGGAGAATCTGAGCTTAGCTTGGATGACTCTCGCATCTCTTTGGCAAAGCCCTTTTTAAAAGAAGCCATTGCAGAGCCTGAGCTGCTTGTCTCTTCGGCAAGGCTATTCAAATTAGCCTTGCAGAACCTGAGCTGCTAGTATTCAAAAGCTTGCCTCTTTGGCAAGGCTGTTCAAGTAAGCCTTGCTGAACCTGAGCTGCTAGTTTTCAAAAAGCTTGCCTCTTTGGCAGTGTCCTTTTAAGATAAGCCTTTTAAACCTGAACTGCTAGTTTTCAAAAAGCTTGCCTCTTTGGCAAGGCTGTTCAAATCAGCCTTGCAGAACCTGAGCTGCCATTCTGCACAAAGCTTGCCTCTTTGGCAAGGTCCTTTTAAGATAAGCCTTGTAAAACCTGAAGTACTAGTTTTCGAAACGCTTGACTTTTTGGCCAGCTTGTTCAAATCAGCCTTACACAACCTGAGCTGCCATTCTGCACAAAGCTTGCCTTTCTGGCAAGGGTGTTTGAAATCTGTCTTGCAGAACCTGGGCTGCACGTTTGCACGACGCTTGCTTCTTTGATTCTGTTGCTGTGTTTGACCTGCCTGGTGTTCCTTTTTTCCAACTGCTTGGTTTGTGTTCTGCCCAGCATCACGGGCTCCGCCATCTGCGCCTTCTACATGGACGAAGTGCAGCGCGTATTCAATGGGAAATTCAAAGAGCAAAGGAATGCCGATGCAGCCTGGACTCCCATCCCCGAGGAGAAAGTTCCAAAGCCCAGGTATTTAAAGCCTTGACCCAGACTTGTAATGTATGGATCACGGGTCTCTTAGCTAATCTGCTTACAGCTTTGGAAGAGGTAATGGTGTACGATGAGTCACCGCTAGAGATCAGGTGTGTATGAGTGTGAGATTAAGAGAGGGAGAGAGCAGCTGATTCTGTGGGAGTGTAGAATGCAGCGTTGCCTGCAACTTCCTAAGAAGCTCTGCTTTCATTTCAAAACAAAACACATGTTTCTAGCCCCTAAGATCGCAAAGGTGGGCTTGAATCCCAGCTTCCGGCTTTCATTTGTTTTCTGTCAAGTTTTCAGCTCTTGCGGCATGTGACAATGTTCTTCCAGGCCTGCCGAAATTTCAAAAGCCAAAGGGCTGGCTGAATAAGACGCTAGATGCCAGCAGAGCCCTCTGTAGCATTGTGTCCTCTTCGTGTCGAGCAGAACTGACGTGCAGCCATTCAGAGTTGCAGAATAAACAGCGCCAAATGAGCAAGGCCGGTTTTGCTCCCACTGCAACATTTACCCGGCATGCGGAATTTGGATCGCCTGGGCAGACGGTGTTTTATTTTTATTTTTCAGCGTCGGTTGCCTTGCAACGTGAATGCGCTCGACTCCTTTCCTTTTCATACGGCCACCGTTTTAAAGGGTTGAATGGGAGAGCATCTTCCGTCTATTTTGGGAAACGCTGCAGCCCCCTGGCCCAAATTGTTTTCAAAACGCAGTTTCACAAAATCATAAGTAGCGCCATTCATTTTCTCGTGCACGAAACTTCATAATAATATATTTTTAAATTGGAGTGTGTGTGCGTGTGCTCTAAGGTTTTAGCTTTTTAAAAAATACTAGTCCTCAACATTGTTAAGATAGACTCAGAAACATGGAAGTGGGCTGTGCAGGAAGCTGCCCTGCTCAGAAGTGGGGGCGGAGCTTCTGGGGTCCTATGTTCACCACTACCCTCTACTTCCCCCAATGCATTTGTGGCGCCTTTTCTCCTGCAGACCCGGTTGTTGCGCAGGCATTGGCAAGGCCTCAACTTACAAAACCTCCAACGATTTCCCCGACGAGATGCTGGGTTTTATCAAGTCCTTCCCTCTCCTGGATGAAGCTGTGCAATCGGTCACAGAACAGCCGTGGTTTACTAAGACCACCAGCCGGTAAAGCTTTGCCTGTCACAGATAGAGCCAGGGGCGACTGCTCTTAAGCACGCCTGCCAAACCACACATTCTACTCTGAGCACCCAGTATTAAAATGGAGACAGTTGGGATTTGAACCCGGAACCTTTTGAGGGAGGGGTAAATGTACAGTGTGTGCAAGCCCCTTCCCCCCCCTCCACTCACCCTAGAAATTGAGAATAAAACTGCCAGTATCCTACTGCCTTTCTACAAATCAATGGCGTGACCTCACTGGAATACTGTATACAGTTCTGGTCACCACACCTATTATAGAGCTGGAAAAAGTGCTGAAAAGGGCAGCTCAAATGATCCAGGAGCTGGAGCATCTCCCCTAGGAGGGATGGTTACAACAGCTGGGATTATTTAGATTGGAAAAAAAGAAGGCTGAAGGGAGACATGATAGAGTGGTACAAAATGATGCCTAGTGTGGGACAGGGAGACATTTTTCTCCCTCTCTCAAAATACTAGAACCCAGTGGGGTCATCCCATGAAGTTGATTGATGGGAGATTCAGGACAGAGTTAAATTATGGAACTCGCTACCACAAGATGTAGTGATAGCCACCAATTTGGATGGCTTGAAAAGGGGGCTGGATCAATTCCTGGAGGAGAAGGCAATCCATGGCTACTAGTCCAGATGGTTATGTGCTACATCCAGTATCTGAGGCAGTAAGCCTGTGTGCACCGGTTGCTGGGGAACATGGGTGGGAGGGTGCTGTTGCACCGTGTCCTGCTTTGTGGGTCCCTGGCCAACAGCTCTTTGGCCACTGTGTGAGCAGAGCACTGGACTAGATGGAGCCTTGGTCTGATCCAGCCTCAGGGCTCTTCTGATATTCTTAGGTACAAGCTGACCCACTTGGCTGTAGACACAACGGCCGGCCCCTTTCGGAATTACACGGTTCTCTTCCTGGGCTCGGAAGATGGCACGGTGTTGAAGATGCTCTCCCGGCCCAACGAGAACTCCACAGTGGAGACGCTATTGCTAGAAGAGGTCTTAGTCTATCATCCATCCCGGTGAGTCTGGATTGTGGGGCCAATTGATCAGGCGTAATAGTGTGGGTGCGTGTGTGTGTGTGTGTGTGGAGGGAGGGTTGCAATTGCTGCTATATTTTGTTTTGCTTATTTATCGGATGAGATTATACATTTCACCCTCTGCTGACAAGGTGCAATTTATAATTTCATCCAATAAATGAGGATGTTACGTTTATATCGTAAAACCATATAAACGGAACATCCTCATACAAAACAATAATCCCATGTAGGTATGAGCAAATTGCTTTGTATCTAGTCCTTGTCAGTTTGACTTGTATTGGATCATAAATCTCCTCTGTCCAGTTTCCACAAATTTCCACAATTCCATAGGTATTCCACAAGGTCTATTTCCATATTGTGCTATCAGATCCTTTGAGCTGGAGGCCTGTGGTGTGAACACTCACCCGACTCTGTTGCCTCTGGTTAAACAGCTCTGGCAGGTTTTCTTGTTTTGCCACAGCTCCATAACCTGCCGGACCTGTTTGACCGAACCAACAGTTGAATGAAAAAAAATGAGCACACCACGGTATCTGAGGCCTGTTGTCGTGTCTTCTCAAAAACAGTTCAGACTTAGAAAGCTGCCTCGTGACCAGGTCACCCCTGGCCTTTCACACCCACGCTTATCTCTTCTTCCTTGCACAACTGGAATGTACGTTTGATTTAGTAGCGAATCTCTTTCTCTCTCCTCCACCTCTCCTGTCGCTTTCCAGTTTGCGTTAACAGCATCCACAGGTGCTCTCCAGAGCTCCGGTGTGGAAATTACTGTCCCGCTCGCTTTATGAGGAGGCGTGAAGGTCTCTTCGGCTTCCTGTCTTGGCAAACGGGGCCGTTTTTCTCCCACAAAAACACACGCACACACATAGATACAAACCCAGCAAACAGATCTTTCTCTTTGACTTCTCAGAAGCTTTGAAACGGCAGCATTTTGTCAGCGGATGCCGCTGAGATAATAATAGAACAACATTTACTTAGTGTAACAAGCAATAGCATTCTTATCAGGTCTCGGGTTTTTCAAAACACACACAGAGAACAATTCCGTTGTCTGGTATTTTTAATTTATTTGTTTTTCAAGTATTTTTAGAGGTCTGTTTTTCCTGCTGTCCTTCTGTATAACTTTCGGATGTCTTTTTCTTACCCCTTGCACCCCTCCCCTTGGACTCTTTTCTTTGCCACAAATGAATTAAAACAAATAAAACATCGGAACGTTTGTCTCCGAGAAACTCCGCTGAGCTGCTGGCATATTTGACCCCACCTGTCATGGCTGCTTCCTCCCATGGAACTCTGGGAGTTTTTGCTTTGCTTTGGATGACCCATAGAGCTTTGAAGGCTGGCTCTGCACCTTTGTAAAAGCCTAAAGTTCCACAGGGGAAGCTGGCCCAGACAATTGGATAGGACAGGTGTAGCCTAGGCCTCTTCGGACAAAATTATCCTTAGTGGTGGAAGAGGGGGATTCAGTGTGGCAATGCAAAGACCTTCAGAAGCATCAACTGATGGTTAGGAGGAGCAGAGCTTACTCAGAAGTAAATCCCCCTGAATTCAGTGGGGCTTCCGCGCTAATTCATGTGTTTAGGATTGGTGCCTAAATAATCCCTGCTTTGCTTCCCTCCCCTGCTGTCGAGGATTGGATTGCTTAATTGGTTTCCATGTGGATGTCCTCTAATTTTAAAAACCTGTTGACATTTTCATCGGATGCCTTTGAGAGACCAGTGAAAAATCAAGCATGGTTTAAAACGGGGGTGTGGAACCTCTTTCAAGTCCGGGACTGAATTCCATTTCGGCGGAGCTCTCGGGGGCTGCCTTCCGGTGGTGGGCGGAGACAATGGGGTGTGAACAGGGAAAGGGGTGGGGCCAAAAACATCACAAAAGGCCAGCAGGTTTGAGCTTCAAGCACAAAGTCTCATCCTCTGTTCCCTCCAGGTGTAGCGTCAAGAAGGAAGATCGGCGGGTTCTGGGCTTCAAACTGGATGAGGCCAACCATGCCCTGTATGTGGCCTTCTCCGGCTGTGTGGTACGGGTGCCCCTCAGCCGCTGCGCTGCCTATAGCACTTGCCGGAGGTTAGTGAAATGGGGGTGAGGGGAAATCCTCTTGCTGGGGTGTGTCTTTCTCTTTCTTGAGGAGCTGTATCCCTAAAGTTTTAGTTGTCCAGTTTTGGGTGCCATGTTCCACTGGGGACCTCCTGGTACAGTCACATCAAATCGTTGTCTTTTGCTCCGTAGGGTCAAGAACCCAGGGGTCCCATCTCCCCTACTATCCGGCCCAAGTGTGGTATGGTCTCATCCCTTGAAGAACAGGATGCTTCAAGGGATGAGTGTTCTTTGCCATTGGGTAAAGATAGTATTGTACAGTGGTTAGAGTGTTGGACTGGGACTCAGGAGATCCGGGTCCTAGTCCCCACTCGGCTACGAAGCACAGTGATTATCTTAGGACCATTCGCTGACTCTCAGCCTAGCCTACCTCACAGGGTTGCTGTGAGGATAAAATCGATTGGAGGAAGAGGATCATGTAAGCTTCCTTCATTTCCTCAAAACAGGGGGAAAGGGAGGATATAAATATAAATAAATACATGTATCCCAGCTAGCTTTTGCTCACCCAATGTCTGCTGTTTTATGTAAAACATAGGTTTTATCTGCAGCCTCTGCTCATGTGGTAATTTTAATGTCTTGTTTTAATTCTTTTTACTCTAGAGGAGGTACAGGGGCTCTGGTTCAGATCAGGACCTTAATGTGGGTGAGAGGAAGGCTTTTAAGATCTGGATCGGGAGTGGGGGTAGCTGCGCCTACTCTAGAGTAAAAATGAAAACAAGACGTAAGTAAATTACTGCTGTAAATCAGAGAAGGGAGGGATTTCTGGCCAACAATTCCCATCAGCCCCAGCCAGCATAGCCAATGGTGAAGAACCATGAAAGTTGCAGGCTGAAACATCCGGAGGTCAACAGTGGGGCACGTGGCCGTAACCCAAAGAGCTTCCAGATGCTTTGCTTGTGCGGAGTTACGTTTATGATTATTATTTATTTGTTACATTTGTATACCGCCCCATAGCCAGAGCTGTCCGGGCCGTGTACATCAGATGAAAACATTTAAAAACAATATACAAAAATTAAAACTGCAAAAACATACAATATGCACATACATTTCAAATCACTATAATAACTTTAAAAGCTATAAGCCTAAAAACAAAAACAGACCCAGGCTTGTCAGTTATTGCTAAATGCCTGAGAGAAGAGGAAAGTCTTGACCTGGCGCCAAAAAGATAACAACGTTGGCGCCAGGCGGGCCGCGTCAGGGAGATCGTTCCACAATTGGGGGGGCCACCACAGAGAAGGCCCTCTCCCTTGTTGCCGACCTCCGAGATTCCCTCGGAGTAGGCACTCGGAGGAGCACCTTAAGTGTTGAACGTAGTGGTCGGGTAGGTTCATGTCGGAAAAGGTGTTACATCAGGTATTGTGATCCCAAGCTGTGTAAGGCTTTATATTCCTCTCTCTCTCCTCCATCGCAGGAGCTGCCTGGCTTCCCGTGATCCATATTGCGTCTGGCTGCGCACCGGAGCTTGTACCACTTTCAGTGATGAGATCAGGTAAACCAGATTAAATCAACAAACAATCCCAGTTCACGGCTTTACATTCAATTCCGGAAGGGCCGTAAAATCTTCTGTTTTCATTGGGCCATCAGATATTTCATTAGCTTATGGCTGGCTGACGTAGCATTCCCCAACCTGGTAATATTTTGGACTTCAACTCCCATCAGTCCCAGCCAGCATGGGAGTCATAGTCTAAAACATCTGAAGGGTTCCAGGATGGGGACATCTATGTACAGGTTTGTTTTTTAAAAAACTTTTTTTAAAAAAATTGGGGGCCTAATTGTTTTTTTATCACGGCAGTTTTTATTTAATTTCCTCCCTCCGTTGTAAACAGCTTTGAATGCATGCTGAAAAAGCAGGCAATTTTTAATATATATATATAATAAAATAAATGAATGATAAAGACAAATGTCCACCTAGTCCCATCCTGGACATCTTGGCGGTTCTACCATTGACCATTAGAAGTTCTTGTTAGTTGCAGCGTACACTGCTGACTCTGCCCCGATATTCCTCTGTCATCATGAGAACTAAGAGCTGGCCTTTTCTTCTTTAAAATAAATGAAACCCACAAACAGATCTTCGGGTTCTCTGTGTAGCTGAGGTCGTTTGGCAAAGAATTTCTCTCTACGATTCCCCCGGCCTCTCCTCCGAGGCCTTGAACCACCCGCTGCCACTTGCATATCCCAGAGACAGCCCACTGCTGTGGCTCAATCCATCACACGCTGTGCTCCTTCGAACCGTACCAGCAGAGGACGAGAGGGAAAAAGCGGGCGCTGATTGGGCGGCTCTCTCAGGGGGTGCGCCCCCGCAGCTTGAATTTTTCTCTCATTTTCTGGGTGCCAACCGATTGATTAATTAGCGGAGGATTTAATCAGCCCGGCAGCCTTAATGAGATTTCTCTCTCCCGTTCCCTCCTCCTTCTCCCCCACCTGACGCACGCCCCGCAGGACTGGGTTCGAACAAGACGTGGAAAACGTGGCCAAGCACACGGGGAGTTGTCAAGGTGAGCCTTGTTGAGGGGAGGCGGGGAGGCATCTTTGCAGCTGCTGGGGCCAGGAAGGAACGGCGCTGTTGTACGCATTTCTTGGTGGAGGAGGAAGGAGCTGGTGCTGTGTTCCCAACGCAGCAATAAAACTCTTTTCGAGCCGAACAAAAAACACTGTGTATGGCCCTTTCCTGCTGCCAGAAGCCCTCCCCACTCCTGCCTTCCTCTCTGGCTTTCATAGACGGGTGTGTGAATATAGCGGTTGTGTTGGAAGCATTTGAAAGAGCTGTGGGAAAAAGAAGACGCAAGGAAGACAGGATGTAGTGTCTCTGTCATTTTAGCTTGTGGGGGCGGGGGACTGAGCATTATGTTGATGGCTGATCTGACCCCCCATCTTGTCCGAGCCTCTGGAACCAGGCTAGACACGACCCTATCTGCCTGGCCGGTTGCTACAGAAAGCGGAAGCCCTGTGCCTAGATGAGGCATTTCTAAATAATGGGAATTATTTATTGATGATTAGGGCTGTGACCGTATCCGGATCCGATCGGCCCAGATCGGATCTGGATCTGGTCACAGCACTCCCTCCCACTCTCCCCGCTCTCTCCCTCCCTCCTCCCCACTCTCCCTGCTTACCTGCTGCCTTCTCCGCATCATCCCCTGTCATCCTCCATGTCGTCCTCCCTACTCACTGTGGGCCAGCCATTTTCCCGCTCGCACCGGCCCACAGCAAGGAGGGAAGACGATGGCAGGACGACGTGGAGAGGCAGCAGGTAAGCAGGGAGAGAGCGGGAGGGAGTGCTGTGAATGGACCTGGATTGGATCCAGATCCGATCTGGACCTGACAGATTGGGATCCGGATCAGATCGGGGGTCTGTTCACAGCACTATTGATTATTACGTTTCTCCGTGGTTTACCACCATTAAAACCATAAAACACAATTAAGCTACGTGATAAAAGTTTAACAATTTCAGTATAAAATTACATTACAATAATGTAAATAATATATTTTATATTTATTTAAAACGTTTCTTGGCTGCGGTTCCAGGGAGAAGCCCTCATAAGGTGGCTTATAGCAATGAAATGCATGAAAACAGTTTAAAGCATGAAAAGCAAGGAAAACAGTTAAAACAATAAAAGCTAACAATAAAATCATCAAGAACAGCAATGGCAATAGTAGCAAAACAGCACTCAGCATGAGAAGGCCATGGTAAAATAAAACATTTTTAATGCCTTCTTAAAAGTCTGCAAGGATGGTGCCTGGTGGACTTACGATGGGAGTTTGTTCCACAGGTATGGGGCCACTGCTGAGAAGGCCCTCTCCCATGTGGACACCCACCTAATTTCTCTCATGGGTGGGTGTTTATTAAAACATTTGTATACCCTCCAATTTTATTCCATTTTTATTATTTTTATTTTATTTGTTCACCGCACTGAAATTCTTGAATGGGGAGCAGCACATAAATATTGTAAATAAATAATTAAAAAAATAAATAAACCATTGGGATCTCAGGGCGGCGTACAGATAAAATTAATTTGAACAGTATAAAACAAATAATGCTTGCAGCTAAAACGTATTAAACCATTAACAAGCTAACCCCCATAGAAAATTTAAAAGCAATAAAAACAATTAAAATTATGCACAACTACAGGTAAATTTAGCCCTCAAAGGATTTGATAAAAAGCCACATTTGAACTTGGTGCTGAAATGAGACCAGCATCTGCGCCAGCTGGACCTCCAAGGAGAAGGTACAACTGTCAGGATTTTCCCGCATTTGTCCTGTTTTTTTTTTATCTATCCTGGGTGTCAGGGGGGATTTTCTGCAATTTTCTATAATGTCCTGGAAAGACACACTTTCTCCTTTATGGCGCCATTAGCGTGGTAAGAGGGAATGATGTGCTTTCTGGACGTGGGTCATTTCCCTCCCAGTGCTCCAATCAGAGCCTTGAAAGCGTGTCATTCCCGGACATTATAGAAAAGGCCCCGAATGGAGCAGTGGGGGGGCAGGAATGACACGCTTTTTCCTCCTCCAATTGGGGCCTTTAAGGTGGCGGTGGGGGGAAGACATGCTTTCCAGAGGCCCTGGAAAGCTGCTTTCCCACCCACCCCCAGGATATCCTCTTTTTTGATTTCCCAGATATGGTCACCATACGCAACAGAAAGCCCTCTCCCCCTCATCCCACCATAATGTGTGTCTCGCATTGGTGGGACATAGAGGAGGGAATCCTCCAACAGATCTCAAATTTTGGGCAGGCATATCATTATTATTATAAACTCGCATCGAGTTTGGCCCATAGAAGTCCAAGAAAATTGAATCACCCTCAGATGGTGAAATACTCTATTCAGAGCTTGGGAGCATGGGACTTCCTGCTACATGGGGGTATCCCTTCTTATATGGATCGTGGCCATGGGTGGGGAGAAGGACTAAACCTGATTGTGTTGATATTATCAACTGACCTGAAATTATCAACCACTCAGTCTCGGATCTGTTGACATGTGAACATGACAGCATGGAACAGGGAGGGGGAAAGCCCTTTAATAATCAGGGGGCTTTTGAGAGATTGTTTTCTTTCTTGCAATTGGATTGGCAAGGCGAGGTTCACAACTGAATGCAAACTGTGGGGACATGAGAGAGACTCGTAAGGAATGGAGGTGTAGTTGTAACTAGGGCTGTGACTGTATCTGGATCCTGAATCTGGAGCAGATAGGGCTGGATCAGATCAGCGATCCAGATCCAGTCACAGCACTCCCTCCCTCTCTCCCTGCTCTCTCCCTCCCCTCCCTCTCCCTGCTTACCTGCTTCCTCTTCCGCATCGTCCTGCCTCCTCAATGTCGGCCGGGTGATGATGTCACCTGCCACAAGTAGGAAAGCCGCCAGCCCAAAGCAAGGAAGCAGGTCGATGCGGAGGAGGCAGCAAAGAAGCAGGGAGAGTGGGGGGGGGGAGGAAGAGAGCGGGGAGAGCAGGAGGGAGTGCTGTGACCGGATCGGATCCGAGTCGGATCAGATCAGGCTCAATCTGATCCAAGTCAGATCGGGCCCGATCTGGACCTGACAGTTCCGGATTGGATCAGGGGCCCCATTCCCAGCCCTAGTTGTAACATCCTGTTGTGAGATTATCTGCCTCCATAAACAAAGGCTGTGGATTGGAACTAATTTCCCTTTTACAGCCTTCCATGCTATCCTTGAGATCTCTGAGTTTAGGCTGCAGTGATTGCTTAGTGAAAAGAGTTTAAAAATAAGGAAATGTGTGTGTGACACTGAGTGACTGAGAAAGAGACATTAGACAGAGATTTCTAATCGATTCTCAAGGAACATGGATTAATCTCCAGAAGATGGCTCAGTTCAGAGAGCATATTCCTCAACAATGCTTTTAGAACTCCACGGTAGAGTTTTTACACCACTGTTGAGAAATGTGTTTTCTGGCGGGAAAACTCCACACAATGTGGAGTTTTTTGATAAAACACTCCACGCAGAATATCCATGCTGCGCAGAGGAGAGTTCCTGCACAATGGTGTGTGCCGTGTTGTGTGGCGGGCTCTGTGGAGTTTTCCATTGCGTTGAGAGGACTTTTCCCACTGGCTATAGAGTTCCCTGGCAAGAGCGGTAAAAGGAGCGAGTGCCCCTCTAGGAGAGTTGCCGGGATTTTTTTTCGTAGCAATGGGTGATGGGATACCATCAGGAGGACCGGGGGATGAGAGAGGGCACTCAAATGCTGCGATGGATTTTATTCAACTCCACGGTACCCCACAGTCACACAACGGTGGAGTTAGAACATGTTGCGAAGGGAGTACCTCCTAAAAACTCCACCGTTGAGTGGAGTTTTCACACTGCATTGACTAACGTGTTGTCTGAACTGAGCCTCTGTGTTTTCTCAGCAAAAATTTGGGAGGGCATTTTGCTGTCTTAAACAAGGGTGGTGGGATTGGCACCTTTGGGTGCCCAAGTCAAAAGCATAACCCTTTGCTGATTTATCACCTTCTCTCCCTCATTATGGTCTGGGTTTTGGGGTGGGGAGGACTTCTATTGACACAGGGGTGCATAACTTCACAAGTCCCCCGCTACGTTTTTGCTTGGTGAGTCGGTTGCGACCTCCTGGGGGCAGGAACCTCCATGCCATTTTCTCGGCTGATCACTTCTTCCTTCCTTTCCCAGCCGCACCCAAGCATGGCTGCTTCTGCGCAAGACTCTCCTTGCCTTTCCCCAATTGACTCCCCACCCCGTCTCTTTTCTCCTTTCCTTTTTAGATGTTGTAACAGCCACCGGAAACCACGATGACACCAGCAACTCTGCATATGGTCAGTACCTCCTCTCCCTCCCAAATTCCCTTCCCGTTCCCCACTCATCTCCTTCCACTGCTTATTCCCGCCTAGAAACCAAAATACCCGCCAACGTCCAAAGACTAGCTTAGATGTGAAGATCGAAATGGCTACGGGGTACGTTCTTCCTATTGGATCGACTCATTTCGGAGCTTTTGTGTCACCTATCAGAAGTCTTGACATGTTTGCCATAGCTTGATTAGCTTCTCTATATGGGGGGGGGGGTGCCATGAGGGGAAGAGCCGCCATTTTGAGAATCCTCTGCCAATCCAGTCATTTCATCGGAAGGATACCCGGGATCTGGAGTGCTACTACTTCCTCACGGGCAAGGGTCACGAAGACCCACTCGCACAGTGCAGGCACAGGGAGAAGCAGCCTCCATGCCAGGCCTCCTGCATTACCATGGTAACCAGCCTGCCACTGTTGTTCGAGCCCAAGATGGCTGCCAGCCAAGTCTAGATGTATAAATATTGGTTTAGCCAAGGAAAATCCACTTGCTATGGGGACAAACACTTCCTTGAATGGAGCAGGCAAAGGGAAACAGAAACGTCCTATGTCCGGGAGTGGGTTTCCCACAAACCGTTTCTCAAAACTAGCAGTGCCTTAGAAGAACAAAGGACCACTATACCCTATCACTTCCTGTCATGTCAAGCACCATTTCCTCCCCCATCCCACCAACATCCCATCCTCATCATCTTCCGTCAGGGAACGGCGTTCTCAAGAGGAAGGTTGTGTTACCAATAAACTTTCCTCCTCAACCACCATCTTTTTGACACATAGTGAGAGTATACACTTCATGCCTCTAAATCGTGCCTCATGGACACCCGGCTCAAATCATTTTTGAGTCAGGTGTCCGCTTACCTATTGCCAACAAAGGGTACATGCCCCCCCCCCCAAGTAGGGTGCAGGTTTGCATAACATTTGCAGGGGAGCATTTATCTGTATTGTTACAAATTTGGAAAGAGTTATTATAATTTCGGTAGAAGTACATTATTCCAGTGTGTGTTGGATCCAGACTTAGAGTAGACTTTTCCTATGGACTTCAGTAGGTCTACTTTAAGTATGGCTAAGGCTGGATAGGACCCCATGCCTTGCCTGCTCAGTGTGCTGTCCAGATGAGCAACTTCAAGGTCGCTTCCTGCTTTCCCTCTTTTGGGTTCTTGGACTTTAAACCCAAACTGGACCAGAAAGCCCTTCAAATAGAGGACTGTCCCCTAAAAGAGAGGATGCACACTCTGTTTTTGTGAGAGGTTCTAAGCCCCTTTTTGATCATTGCCCAGCAGCCTTGCTCATAGCTTTAGCATGGGCAGGATTTGATCCTCCCTTGGCTCAATGGGGAAGGAGTTGATGGTTTTGTGCTATGCCTTCTGAAGCAACTGAGTGACAGCGTGTGTGGGGGGGATGAAATTAAAAGCCTTTATTTGGCCAGGAGGGAGGTGTAACGTCTGCAATTCAGCCCTTGTTCCAAGCCAGGGGCAGGGAATGTTTGGCCTGGCAGATGTTGCTCAGACTCCAACTCTCATCAGTCCCGGCCAGCATGGGACAGCGAGGAGTTGGAGTCCAATGACATCTGAGCAGGCACCAGTTTCCCGAGCCCTGCTTTAAGCAAAATGTTGTATGGGGGGCTATGAAGCCCCCTCCCCTCAGTCTCTAGCAAATATTTTTGGCCAAGTGATACTAAAGCCAATAAATGCTGTCTCTGAACCAGGATCAAATAAATACATCCACACAAGACTGGAAACCACTACATCCCCTGTCGGCCTTTACTCTGATATTACGTGCATTACACTGGATATACAGTGATGATGGATAGAACCAGAGTACCCATCTCAAAGGAGCTTAGGAAGGGGCTGTGTGCATGGTAGTTTTCTTTCTGTTTTGTTTTTTAAAGAGTGGCCTTTTTCCTCTCTCAAAAAGTCCCAGTGCCAAAGTGTTGAGATTCTTTGTTAGAGCCCACAGGATGAGAATCTCCTCTGTTTATCCTTCAGAGCGAGGTTTTGGGATAGAGGAACCCAAGAGTCCATGCAGAGAGAAAGAGAGAGATGCAGGCAGGAAGGCAGAGAGAAACGGAGAAGGAGAAAGAGAGACAGACGCATTCAGAGAGAGAGAGAGAGAAATGCTCCCAGACACACACACACACACACACACACACACACACAGAGGAGGAGAGGGAGAGACAGACAGACAACAGAGAAAGAGAGTCACAGGGCGAGATGAACACAGAGAGACAGACAGACGCAGAGAGATGGAGTTGGAGAGAGACAGACACGTTCAGAGAGAGAGAGAGAGAGAGAGAGAGAGAGAGAGAGAGAGAACAGAAAGAGTGTCACAGGGCAAAACGAACACACACACAGAGACAGCCAGATAGTCACAGAGAGATGGAGGTGGAGAGAGACAGACACATTCAGAGAGAGAGAGAGGGAGGGAGGAAGATGGGAAAAAAAGAGACAGACACATTCACAGACAGAGATAGACACACACACACACACACACCGAGAGAGAGAGAGAGATGGAAAAAGAGAGACAGAAATATTCACATCCAGAGAAAGAGAAAAAGAGACAGACATTCACATCCAGACACACACACACACAGAGGGAGAGAGAGACACACAGAGAGAGATGGAGATGAGAGGAACAGACACCTTCAGAGAGAGAGAGAGAGAGAGAGAGAGAGAGAGAGAGAGAGAGAGAGGCTGAATTCGGACGACACAATAAGCAACTGGGGGGGGGGAACAATCGTCAGTTGTATTGACTATTGTATCGTCCGAATACTGCCATAGTCAACTCACCACTGATCCTAATCCACACCACAGTTGATTGTTTATTACCATGTTGTGTGGGGAGTACACCCTAGATGAACAACTGTAAAGTTGATTATTACCCCACCATTGACTATCATGTTGTCCGAATTCAGCCAGAGAGTCACAGGGTGAGATGACCACACACAGAGAGAGAGACAGAGAGGGAGAAGAAGAAAGAGAGAGAGAGACGTTCACAGACAGAGATAGACACAGACAGACAGACAGACAGACAGACAGACAGACAGACAGACAGACAGACAAACAGACAAACAGACAAACAGAGGGAGAGATGGAGATAGAGAAAGAGAGATTCACACCCAGAGAGACAGAGAGAGAGGAAGAGAGACAGAGGAAGAGAGACTGACACTCGCATCCAGAGACACACACACACAGAGGGAGAGAGACAGACACAGAGAAAGGCGCACACACGAACGAGTTGCTTTCCTGAGAGCATCCAGCAGATGGGAAAGCAGCATTAGTATCTATTGAGTTCTGCACACACCATCAGCTACCGCAGGAGGCCTTCCTTGCCTGCCTGCCTGCCCCCCAACCCCCCCAAAACCCCCACATCCTCAACTGAGGGAGCTGCAGAGCAAATCAGACGCAGGGAAGAAAATTAAAACCGAAACGACTCCATTAATTACCCAGCAGGGGACAAATCTCTTGATTTAATTGTGAGGGGCGGGGGGGGGGGGGGAGGAAGGTGGTAGTGGAGAAAGCCCGAGGGAGAGATGTTTGCAATGTTTTGTTAGCATCGCCTCGCGGGGGGGGGGGGGGAGGTCAGGTGGACGAGGGAGGGTCAAAGTGTGAAATTATGTCACCATGGGGGGAGCAACAGAGGTCACTTAGCCAGGTTTAAATCTGATCCCTCTCCAAAGTTACCCCTTCCGCTGTGCTGTTCTAGCCCCATTTTTGTGGCGCTCTGGGGTCGGTCGAGTGTGATGGGGGGGGGGGCTTCCTCTCCTACTCCACGCATTTCCTGCCCCCACCCCCACCCTCTTTGCCTTGGCTCATTGCAGCCCTTGGCAGCCTGTCTTGCTGCTTCCTGCAAGCTCTGCAGAGCCACGAAAGGGGAAACCGTTGCGCAGCGTCTGGGATTCATTAGGGGAACTTGGCTGGCTCAATTGCAGCCGTTTTGAGAGCCTGTTGACACGCAAACAGACCTGGCTTTGGCTGGCTGGTCACAGCCGGCCAGTTGCACAACCCGACAGACAATGGGGGGGGGGGCTTTCAACCTTTTTTTCAACCCTTGCCCCCACCAAGTCCAGATAACTAACAGGACATATCACAGCTTTTGGCTTTGTTATGGCTCCACACTTTCAGGAGCAACTGAAATATTGGATCTGTAATATTATCTTCATGTTAATATGACACTCAGATTTGGTGGCCCTGGTACATCCCCTGTACATCCCAGTGACTCTGAAATTTCTTTGGCTCCCGCAGTTTTATTGATTTTTAAACCCTTTTGTTGCTCATAGCCTCTGCAACAGCCGTTCCCCACCCCACACCCGATGCTCTCCAGATGGGAGGATTCCCATTATCCCCCAAGAGCTGGGAACTCTGGGAGTCACGATCTGACACATCTGGTGGGCGCCAGTTGGGGAAGGCTGCTGTGCAGCGAGATGGGGAGCATCCATCCCTCCAGATGCTTGCTTGCTTGTTTGGCGGAAGCGTCTCGATGCCGCTCCTCGGCCAAAGAGATTTTCAGAGTGGCCTACGTGGAATCATTTAAACAAAACAGTCCCTGCCTGCAGGCTTACTGTCAAAAAAGACACGACCCACAAGGAAAGAAGGGTGAGGAGGAATGAGGGAGGGGAAAATTGTCTTCCAGAAGGCCGGTGGATTGGGCACCGTTCCCCCCTCTCAGTTCAGGCTGCTGGTAGAAAAACATCCAGATTTTTTGCATGACAACTCCCAGCATCCCTCACCATTGGCCATGCTGGCTATGGCTGATGGGTGTTGTAGTCCCACACGGAGGGAACCTTGTTCCTCCTCCCTGCTCTACAGAATTACATTGCCAATGCACTCAGTTTCTGACAACCCACCCAGGGCAGTGCTCCAATTGCAGGGGTGTGCCTCTGTACCTTTTCTGCTGGGCCTCCTTAGCTGCTAATTTTAGGAAGCTGCCCCTTCCCAGCTTTGTTCAAAGGCCACAGCAAAACTGTCCGCTGTATCTGTCCGTGGTCTCTAGTCCTCCGTGGCTTTGTTTACTCATACTGTATACCCAGATCTATCATTTCTGATGCAGCCGGGAGCAGAGGGTGTCTGGCCAGCTCTGTTACCTTTTGGGGACTGCTTCCGAAACGGCTGCTTTTCGAAGGCTATCAGGGCTGTGTGTGCGATTTTGCTAAAGTCAGTGGGGGCCGGGAAATTTCCTGAAAGACCTCCGTACCTCCTCCAGACACACACACGCATAGATTGAGAGCTAAAGTACCTGTCTCAAATCTCCCATGTTGCCAGCCCAAATTTGAACCACTGCACAACCACTGCTGGTTGGTTCTCGGCCAGTGTGGTACGGTGGTCCCCTGGCTGCATTGGACTCCCATCATCCCTTGCTTTTCCCATGCAGCCTGGTACAATGGGTGCTGTAGTCCAAACCAATTGGACAGCACTGCATTGGAGAAGGGTGCTCCTGCCATTCTCTCGAGGACCATCAAATCCCAAGAGATTTTCCGTCGTTTTCAGCCTCTGCATCAACATGAGGATTCTCTAGACGCTGTCCCCTTTCGCCGCAACCAGCCACATCTGATTCGTGTTCTTTTCTTTCCTTATTCCTTTTCGTTGTTGCTGCTGCTGCTATTTTTGCTGATGTTGTATTTGTCACCGGCAACACAGGAAAGATGCAGACCACCACGGCCACAATCTCCGTACCTTTCCCAGAGGTGCCCACGGGGTCTCATCCCGCTAGCATGGCTCCTGACGCCCACCTGGCCCCTGGCGTTGGGGACCCACGCTCCACCCTCCACGTGGCTGTGAGCACACAGGGTAAGAAGGGTCGGGCCGCTTGTCTGACCCACCCACCCCCAGTCCCAACACGACAATGACGGGCTGTGCTAGAATGACTAACCCAGCGATAGAACGGGGATTGAGATGCGCTGAATCTAACGAGCGAGCTGGAATGTGGAAGCATGCGACCGTGGAGCTAGAAGCGCCATCGCCTTGATGTATCACACGCTGCCAGGCTGAGAAATGGGTTCGGGTCGGCGTGGCTTCCCTCTGGGCGGGTAGGCCACAAAACGCCCTCTCTCCTCTTGGAGGCAGTTTGTGAATCTTTTTCAGATCGCGTGTGGGAGGTGTGTGTGTCTATATTTGAAGTTGGGGCGTGTGTATATAGACGCGTGCGAGAGCGAAGTGAGATCTGTATTTCAGAGGAGAAAGATAAGGGGATGGAAGCAGGTTGTAAGAGAATGACAACATCTGTGACGCAAAGGCCCTAACATTTGCCCCTTCCCTTCTCAAGAAACGTGGTTGTAGGACAGCAGAAGATGCAGAAATGGCAACCTAATTGATCAAGCGGCTCGTTCAACTTTCCTATGGAAAAAAGTTATAACGAGCAAAGCTCTTTAGCCTAGGACAAAAGGGGGGGAACATGCATAGGATTGCACTGTTAATTTATTTCTTTTCTTTCTGCGCTATTTCCCTGTTTGGTACACGGGATGCTTTGTGCATGGATAGCGCAATAAAGCTACTGGGAACAATTAAAAAAATAATACTAGAGGAGATTATAAGGCAGGCAAGAATTGGGATTGAAAAGTTACCCAGACCAAAAGTGGTTTGTCTGTGGCGATTAATCACAAGTAAATCTACTGACTGGGAAAAGCAACTGGCTATTGCTTGCAACTGAAGGCTGAAACTCTGCTCTCATCAGCAGGGATCTACTCATTTCCCCCCCTTTTTTTAAAAAAAAATATAGCCAAAAAGTGATCAGTCCCCTAACAATTGATGTCTAGATGGCAGGAATCTACTCACGAGTAGGGATCGATGGGAATTTTCTTTGCTGTGGTTTTTGATAAAGTCTTCCCAAAATTTGCAGATTTCCCCATAAATGGGATGGAAAGAATTTGAGATTTTTTTAAAAAAAAAATGAATGTGGGAGAACGCAATTTGTTCATCCAGGTCGAGGGCTTGGAGCATTTAGCTCTTCGAAGTCTGACATTGAATCCTTATTTTTTCACTAGTGTCATTGTTCACAGTTAGAGTTGTCGCCTCTTTTTTCCCTAACGGGCTGCTCATCTTGAGCAGCTACATGACAGACAGAAATGTCATAATCCTCTCCATTCTGAGAATAGCTGTACCTGTTGAATTTGGCCAATGCAGATGGGTAAGAACCTCATTTTGGTTTGTCGTTTGATTGGGACGGGGGTGGGGGGAAGACAGAAACCTACCAAAATTTGCATGTTTCTTTCCCAGAAAGAACTCAAGATTTTAACTTATTTGAATGCGAGAGAAAATGGAAGTGACAGATCCGTCCATGCCTACTCTTGAGTAGGTGCTGCAGCCTACTTGGCAGCTTTATTTGCAGGTGATTCCCAGCGTGAGTCTCTTGTAATATTAGGTAGTATAGGTGCGTGAGTCCCTGCTTACAGCTTAGTTACAGGATTCATTTGGAAGGAGACTTTGGGGCAAATCTCTTTATAGCCTTACTTTTCCCCTCTGTAAATTGTCACACGGAGGAGAGCCAGGATCTCTTCTCGATCACCCCAGAATGTAGGACACAGAATAATGGGCTCAGGTTAGAGGAAGTCAGATTCCGGCTGGACATCAGGAAAAACTTCTGTCTGTTAGAGCGGTATGACAATGGAACTAATGGCCTAGGGAGGTTGTGGGTTCTCCCACCCTAGAGGCCTTCAAGAGGCAGCTGGACAGCCATCTGTCAGGGATGCTTTGAGGTGGATTTTTGCATTGAGGATGGGGTTGGACTCGATGGCCTTAGAGGCCCCTTCCCTACTCTACTATTCTATGATTCTATGAAATTGGGAAGAATCGTGTCTTGCATTGCATTTTTTCTCACAGGCAAAGCTAGAGGGTAGGGCAGAGATGGGGGTGGAAGAGACAGACCAATCTTCTGTGATAGGAAAAATAACACTGGCAGAGAGGAGAGAGAGAGTGGAAGAAAGCACAGGCAAAGGGGCCCTGAGCGGAAATAGCTCTTCAGATCTGAGCCATTTGGGAGAATTGGGCATAATGCATATCGCAAACACACTCTCGCACTCACAACAAGGCAGTAGGGGGGGTGGGAAATGCAAGGAGACGGGTGTCTTTTTGGCCCGAGATGAAATAGCCCTCAAATTGCAGCACATCATGCCAGACAGCTGCAGAGATGAAGTAAAAGCACAAGGAAGGGAAGTCTACAAGGGGAACCGTCTTCTCCAAAACAACAAGAAGAGACGGACCAGGTTTTGCTTTTCAATTTTGGATGGTGCAGATCCGCCAGGCGCATTTTGCGCACACGCCATTCCACCGGGGCGTCCAGTTTGGGATGGGTTCCACAGTCTGATCTTAGGCTAGGTCGCGTTGCGCGTGCTGAGAGGCCTCCTCTGATGCAGGATAGGCTCGTCTGTGAGTCAGCCCAGAACGTGCGAAGACTCTCTTTGCAAGCTCAGAGGCCTTGAGGGAAGGAGCAGTTTCACTGCTGCACTCATCCCAGCGCCTGGCTTTTATTGCGTTCATTCGATTTGCATCCAGGCCTCGGTGCCTCATGGTGCGTTAAGGTAGCTCATCACAACAGAAATAAAATAGAAAGGAGACGTTGAAATTAATGTCAAAGGCAGAGCATGTGTAATACAGCAATAAGATCAATAAAACCTTGCTAGGAATATATGAGGAGCGTTGAGGATTCCAGTGTGACCTTGTAAGCCTGGCCAGGCAATGACTAGGATTGACTCTGGGGTAGAAACGGATAAATCCGCCAACTTCGTTTCCTCTCCATTTCTCATTTTTCCAATCTGAAGGCCGTTTTGTCCCATTTTTGCATCCCTTTGAAAGAGATATTTTTAAAACCACCTGGAACCCCGTCTACATTTCCAGCCACATTTCTCCCGATGCCTGCCATTTTGCAAGCAAGGTTTCCCTAACGCAACATGACTTCCTAACTGTTAGAGCAGTACGACATTGGAACCCATGATCTAGGGAGGTGGTGGGCTCTCCCACACTAGAGGCCTTCAAGAGGCAGCTGCACATCCATCTCTCAGGGATATTTTAAGGTGGATTCTTGCATTGAGCAGGGGGCTGGACTGGATGGCCTTAGATGCCCCTTCCATCTCTATTATTCTATGAGTCTATATTTGTACATCACTTCCGCCAATATATGCATCATTGTGTGCATTCCCTCCCCTGTTTTTGTACATTTGTACATGGGTTTTGTACAGCGCCTTTCAGTTTTAGACCTTGGTTAGAAAGTGCAGGATTAGGTGCGTTAAAATGTGAAGCTGACAAATTTATCCTCCCCAGGGATGCACAATCCCTGCCACATGCTATTTCTGAAAGGAATCCCAACGCTCCTCAAGCACACCTGCCTAACTTGGGCCTGAGCCTGTCTCAAGTTAAAATACAACAGATGAACCCGTTGGGTGTAAACTCGCAGTTGCCTCCTCCGGCACAAACCAGATGCAACTAGATATACACCAGAATGCAGAAATAGAGCATGAGTTATTGTCACCTGAGACGGGTGAGGGTCTGTGAGATATTTGGGATTTGGCCTGACTTCCCCTTTTTAAACATGTTGTTGAGGGACCTTGAACCTCTTTTGACCCAATATCAAAGATCTCTTGGGGGGCGTATTCGAGTAGTGGGCGAGATCAGAGGCAAAGGGGGCGGAGCAACAAACACAAAATACCCCAAAAATCAGCATATTGTAGCTTAAAGCTTCTGCTGCCAGAAACTAAACCTTCAATCTTTTAGAAGGGGGGAAAATGAACATGAGCCAACTGGCAAATGATGAGTGGTCAGGGCAAAGGGTGTGTGTGTGTGGCCAACTGGAAAATTTTGGAGGGCCAGATTTGAAATCCATTCTGCATCCATATATGTATAACACAAGTATACTGGAGGCTCATTTTTAACTTGATAGCATAGGAGCAAAAAAAATAATCCACGTGTCTTGTTCCTGCTTTGGCCACTGACCTTACACAGCAGTAGTTAACTTCTGCTCACCACCATGAGGACTAGAAACTTATTTTAGAAATGGAAATCAAAACCCGGGACATCTACTTTTAACATCTGAAGGAGCAGATTTCTCTCTTACCCATGCAATCCACACACACACACACACCAGGGTACTGTAGAAATAGTACAGAGCTTGGTTGAAGACAGATGCTAGAGGTCATGCATCCAAGAGTTAAAAGCAGTTAGAAAAAGGGATCTTGGTAGATGGGTGTATATTATTATTATTATTATTATTATTATTATTACTATTATTTATATCCCGCTTTTTTCCCAATACTGGGACTCAAGGCGACTTACAAATTAAAACATGTACAGTTAAAACAAATAGAGATATACAAAAATTAAAAATATAATTAAACATAGTACAATTTTAAAATATTTAAAACATTTAAAAACATTTTAAATACAAATAATATTTAAACAATCCAAACTATAAGCAACACATCCACAGAGGTCTCAACAACTCCTCCAAAGTCCTGCTGAAACAGAAAAGTTTTAGCCTGCCTCTGAAAGTGCACTAAGGAGGGAGCCAGTCTAGCTTCCCTGGGAAGGGAGTTCCAGAGCCCTGGGGCAGCCACCGAGAAGGCCCTCTCCCGCATTCTCACCAGGCGTGTGTTTTATATGTGGTTTAAAAGTTCTGGAAGTTTTTGGATCGTTCCTAAAACCTGCAAGCCCTGTTGGATGAGGTACTACAGTCACGCAAAACAAAAGCTCTCTGTTTTCAGCTATATTAAAAAGAAGAAACACACACACACCAGCCTTTGCGCTTTATTGTCTGGAAGATGGGGAAAGTCTGAGTGTGTGTGAGTTTCCAGGTTAGTTCTTGCTGGCCTCACATTTTAAAAATCCTTTTATTAACCAGCCGTGCAAGGAAAGGAGATCAGCCCACATATTACTTTAAAGGAATAAAACTGCAAACCGCACGCCCCCGAACCCCCACAAAAAAAAACCACTATTGGGAAAGTTCCATAGTTAATTAGTTTGTAATGTTCTTGCCAAAAGTCAAATGTGTGTTTGTATTCCCCCCCCCCCTACAGCTTAATGTTAAATCTTCCATTAGACTTGTATTAGTCCATTTGGCCAACTGATCTTTCGCATGGGAAATTGGGCTTTATGTGTGTGTTCGCTTTTTGTACTTTTGTTGTTGTTTAGTTTATACTTGTATTGTTTACTGGAATGCACTTCGTGGGTGGAAAAGAAGCCTAGAAATGCAAATATTAATTGTGTGTTTATGTGTGTGTGTGTGTGTGTGTTAGAGCAGTTTCCCTAAGAGTTCTTGAAAACTCCAGTGGCCCACAACAAAATCCAACTGTACAAAATTTAAAACAGTTAAAATCAGATACCCCCTAAAATTCAACCAGCCCATAAAATAACTAGAATTAAGTGACATCCGTAAGCGAGTCAACTGGTGCATTAAAAAAAAAAAAAAGGGCCCTCATATGTCGTCAAATGCCTGGGAATGAAACTATTCATTTTGTGCAGACATGAGATTTCCTGTCTTACTTGGGGAAGAGAGATGGGGGGCGGTAGCCGAAGGGACTGCTTTCCCTTTTTCCCGAAAATATGGACTGCATTAAAAAGCACCTCCATGATCATTTCTACATTCAAGATGCAGCTGGATAGATCCATCATAAAGCGACAGTGTGCAGTTTGTGGGGGTAAGGAAAATGAAGAGTGAAATCCCACCTCCTCTTCTTTGTTCAACACAGAGCTAAAAAAAAATCACCCCAAAAGAACTCCCCCTTCAAAATAAACTTGAAAAAAACCCAAAATATTACCCCGGAGCTCCTGGGATTTCACACAACAGATTACGTCAAACACTTGAGGTTTGCTATAAGTTGAATTGCTTCCATCCCTCAAAAGTCACTGTCTGCGCCATCGCTTTTCCCTGGACCAAGAAATAAATTCTGGTTTTATAGAGGAAGTGGTGAGTGGAGGTGAGGGGTGGGGGTGGGGAATTAAATTTATCCAAAAGGGTGATTGTTAAAGATTTCCCCCCTCCTTCCTTCTCCCCCACCCCACGTCCACTAATCGAAAGCTGGATTTCTATGGGACAAATAGAATTTGCAAATCATGCTTCAAAAACTCTAATACTAAGTTAATGATGGGTTCAAGCCATTGCAAAACAATCTCACCCAATGCTACCCACTACCACCAGAAATTATTGGATGGGAAGTACAAGAGAGAGAGAGAGAGAGCACTCCATCAAATATTTCCAGGTTTGGTTTATTGCTGTTAGTTAGGGTGACCAACTGTCAGGATTGCCCCAGATTTGTCCTGGTTTTTGTTCTATCCTGGGTGTCCGGGGGGATTTTCTGTAATCTTCTATAATATCCTGGAAAGACGCACATTCCTCTTTAAGGCCGCCATTAGCATGGTGGGAGAGAATGACATGCTTTATGAAGGTGCATCATTTCCCTCCCAGTGCTCCAATCAGGCCCTTGAAGGGGAAAGCATGTCATTCCCGGACATTATAGTATAGGCCCCAATTGGAGCAGTGGAGGGCGGGAATGACACACATTCCCCTCCACTCCAGTTGGGGACTTTCATGTGGCGGGGGGAATGATGCTCTTTCCAGAGGCTCTGGAAAGCTGCTTTCTCACCCACCCCACATGGTGTCCTCTTTTTTTGTTTCCCAAATATGGTCACCCTATGTTAATGGATTTTTAAATTTGTGTATCTCTCTGGGTGGGAGGAGAAATATCCCAAAACAAATCCTTTGCACCAGACAAAGTATTTTTACTTGCTTGTATATAGCATCATCTGTGTGCATGGCAGCTTGCAGTGTACAAGAAGGCAGGTCTCTGCCCCACTGAGCTTACAGTGTATCATTGGGAAAATACCAAAGGATGGGGGAAGGAAAGTGAGGCACAGGCGAAAACAAGCTCATATTGGGTTTATTCCAATTAAAGATGGGATGCAGGTAGCGATAGGTGAATGAGCAATGTTCGAGAATGCCTGGGATTCTTAAAACATTGGCTAATCGCTCACCTCATGCCTGATTCGCGTTTACAATCTCTGCATGCTCTACACAAACATGAAAATCGTGCAAAATCGGGCTGCAACCAAATGTCAAATTTGCCCAAATTTCCTCCGTAGGTTATAGAGAGGCTGCTTCTCTCCATGAAGGAAATATTGGCAAATTAAGAAATGTGTACAGGGAAAGCAGGGCAAATTGAATCCGAGCGCATGTTCGGCAATTTGCAAACGTTTTAGCCGGACACGTGATCATGTTTGGGGCTTCGAAGAGGGCACGCTGGCGTGTTTTGCAAGTAGAAACAAAATTCTCGAACATCCCCAGATACAGGAACTAGCAGGGCTGTGCCCAAAGCTTCATGTCAACAAAAGAGAAAGAGGGGGGATTTTGAGGAGGGGTTTGAAGCTAATAAAAGATGGCCCTTGGAGTGTTCCAAAAAGGGAAACCACGGGTATAAGGGGCAGAAAGGGAGAAAGGGCAAAGGATAGGTCAGGGGTGCAGAAACTCAGGCCTGAGGCCCAAATGCAGCATTCTGGGATTCCCCAGATGGCCACGCCTCCATTTCCTGGCCATGCCCCCTGAGCACTGATTATCGGCCTTCCCAGCTTCGGTAGCAACTGCTTTAAGCTAAATCAGGCTGGTATTTTTGGCCTTGCCTCATTGCCTTTGGCTCCGCCCACCAATAGAACATGGTCCCCCCCCCGAGTTCCTCTGAAATGGAATCCGGCCCACAGGCTGGTGACGGTGCAACACCCCTGGGATGAGGCCTATCAACGCTTAACTGGAATTTCTATGTCCAGAGACAATCAAACTCTTGAGCACCGCATGTAGCAAACAATTCCAGGTGTGGACGATGTGTTCATACCCCCGTTTCGTGAGCCCCCTCATGGAACACCTGGTTGTTCCCTGTTGCAAGTGGGATCCAAGCTGCTCTTCTCAGTCACCATGCTTCGGAATTGATGGAGAGTGAATAGAGGCCACATACCACTGAAAAGTAGCTGCTCAGGACTCACCACAAGGGAGTAGCTGTCCCTTTCCTGCCTCTCTTAGGGACTGCCAGGAAGGATCTGGCTGCCCACTGTTGGAAGCAAGAGGGTGGGGTAGGTCTTTTTGCATAGCTCCCAATTAATCAACAAAGACCACCACTCATTGTTAGTAGAAAAGACTGTCTCTTAATATTTTCACTACCAAAGAAGCCTCTGAGAAGAAATAAGTTTGTTCTTAACTCTCCGCCCTGCAGCACACAGTCGGTCCTATGGATTAATCAACTAAATCGTAGTTGATTAATCTGGCAATTTAAATCTCTGGGTTTTTTCCCCCATTTTAAATCTTCTGGATTTGTTTTTGTATCCTTTTTAGCTAGAGCGCCAGCTTTGAAACGTTGGATCACCAGGTTTAAAAATCAACTTTATTTTATTTTTGCCGTCGTCTTTCCCCTTCCTGTGCATTTTCTTGTGTTCATTGTTTTCTCCATGGGAAGTGGTTTTGCTTTTCTCTCTCTTTTTGTACTCCACAAAATGAAGGGATTTTTGTAACTCCTGTGAGCTGACGAATTCCCTCTCCTCACCCACAATGGCCGCTTTCTTTGTTCCATCTGTGGAAAACATTATGGCATAGATAGGGAAAGTATCCTTTTGTCCTCAGGCCCCAGAAGTACACAGCAGATACAAATTGTGGAGCTGAGCGGCGGGAGAGTTCATGTTGTCCGTGGGGGGGGGGGATCCCAAAATATTTCCTGCTCTCCTTCTCTTGCCTCCATGCCTGCTTATGTACCTGATTATTATTTTTAACATCCCAAATGAACTAAGCAGAGAGCAAAAGAAAAATACTTAGAAAGATAAATGTCCTGGAAGAAGGGATGTAATTCAAAACCATTGCTCTAGGTGATTGCCACAGGAAGCAACTTGTAATGTGTTGAAGACGTTTAGTAATGGAGCATGATTTCATAGAATCATGGAGTTGTGGAGTTGGAAGGGACTCCCCCCAAGGATCATCTAGTCCAACCCTCCGCAATGTGCAGGAAAACCAATTCAACCATCCAGAAGAGGTGGCTGTGCAGCTTCTTCTTAAAACCCCCCAGAGATGAAGAGCCCACAACCTCCGTAGGTAGACTCTTCCACTGTTGCACAGATCTTACCGTTGGGAAGTTTCTCCTTAGATTTCATTGAAGTCTAGGGAGCTGTAACTTCGATCCATTTCTCCCTGTTGTAAATGCACTTTCTTGGTTATCAGGTTTTGGGAGATGAGTTCAGGCTAAAACGGGAATACCATGTGGTACCCATGGGCTGTGAGGCCATCTTTCTTGATGCCCATCCATGGATCCTACCCATCCAACTTGCGTGATCGAGACATGGAGTGCGTGTGGGTATATGTGTTTGTTTCTGTGAGAGAGAGTGTGTAGAGATGGGCGAACGAGCCGTATCCAAATTCGCCAAGATTCTCCAACCTCGGCGCGCTGTTTGCCTCTCCTCAACATGCGCCCGCCGTTCGTTTTGCGCAAATGGGGGAAAACACGCAAAACGAACCACTCTTGGACGTGAATGTTGCGGACAGAAGCCTCAAATTTGCAGATATTTCCAGCACTGTGCAAATTTCCCCCGTGGACGAAATTGAGCGTATTGAGAACGTTGGGCGTTTTTCAAGTATGCCTCTCGCCAATGCAAATGTAGGTTTGGGAATTTGGGAATGTTCTCGGAGAAAAATGCCCTCCCCTTCGTGTTTAGGTGAAAGGCCCACTTCCCAGGGCTGTGTGAGGGTCCCAATGTGAAATGGGACCCCTGTGCTTACTCTGGAGTAAAAAGAAAAGTAACCTGTGCTTTTGGTCTTTGTTCCTTTGAGGTTTCTTGAGATGGGGCTGGATTTAGTGTCTAGGTTAATCTGGTCTGGGTCAAATATTGGGCTTGGGATAAGAGAGGGTCCTGGACGGCCTTGTTTCTGCATCCAGGTTTGGAAAGGGAGTCAGCAACTGGATGGCCTGGCACCAGGGCCAAATCCCAGCTGCGCTCTGACTTTCCAAGACCTGGCATCAAAAACTGTTGGGGAGTACTGTGTGTAGCAAGAGAATGTTGCAGCAAGGCATTCTGCGGGAGTGGGGCTGTGGACCTTGGCCTGATACATGGGTGTCCCCTAGTTGCCGACCAGCGTCCCAGAATTAGGGAGAGAATCAATCTGTAAGGGTCACATTGGTGCAGGTTTCCAATTCTGCGCCATCAGCCCTCCGGGCATGGTTTGGTGAATGGGAGTGCTTGGGGGCGCATGGCGCATGTGAGTGGTGCCCAGTCCTTTGGGGCTGAGTCTTTCCCCTCCACCCCCTTGCATCCTCCTCTAGCAAAGGTCAACGGCTTCTGCATGTTGTAGTTCCGTGTTTCCCACTGTCCCACTGCCCTTGTGATGGTAACGCATGTGTCAGAATGTGGGGAGGGGAGAGGCGAAACACTCCTGCTTCTCGCAGACGCCACTTCCCAGTTACTAACCGCATGAGTTTCTGCAGCATGTTAGGATCAGTGAAGAAACAGCCTGTTTAGCAAATCCTTTCAATAATAATAACAATACTCCTGGTGGAGTCTCCTGTACATCCTGCAAAATGATGTGTTCCCCCCCCCCCCCGGGGTGGTGCAGCAGTGCAACCCGTCCGCCGGAAATGCCGCTCTGTTGCTCTGGAAATGATTCAGATTCAGGGGTTCAGCTGCCCTTTTGCTGACCCCCAATGTTCCCAAATCTAACACACACATACACACTGGGAGGGGGGGGGAGGCGGTCAGATGCCACACCGATGGGCTTTTGTGGGAGCCAGCCAAGCGTCTGGTTCAGAAGGAGAATGCATGAGCTGTTTTACTCTGCATCCTGCCATCTCCAGAACTTGCGTCCAACAGAAATACAAAACCTGAGCAGGATGGAGGGGTAACTTTTCGCCCACCCCAAGCTACTACGGGCTTCCTCAGGACCTGCCACTTACACCTTTCTCCTCTGTATTTTTTCCCAAACATCCACACAAAGCTCTCACAACATATCAATATCTGTCCCAAACAGTTAAGTCAATCTCCTTATTATTGGCCCATCTGGAGTTGGTTCCAAAGTGTGTAGTCCTCCAAGTTCACACAGAGCTCTTCTTCATCTTGATCGTTTCTTCCATGCCCATCCGATAATGATGACCTTATTTCTAAAGCAGAAATAGGGCTTCATAACAGCACAGGCAGGTCTCTGCCCCATCCCCAAGAGCGTACAAATTAGAATCCTTACCACGTGGAAAGCAACAAAAGCATGTAAACCTCCAGCACAGGTGGAGGTTTACAACACCAGTCGGTCAAATGGCTGGATTTGGCCAAAGCAGTGAGGCCAAACCAGGCAGGTATTTCTCTTTGTTGGATGTTGGGTAACACTGGGTGATGCTGAGCTCATTGTTGGGACAAAGCTAGCTCCCTTTTCTGTCGTATCAGGTGATGAAGACCTCTGTGTAACCCAGACAGTGACATACTTTGCTGACTGCAGAGTTTGAAATGATTGAAGCTGTCCCTTCCCCCATTTTTGAAAGCAGTTCCCCATATGGTTCTTTTCTTAATTCCTTCTCTCCTACTTGACTTCTTCCCCCACCAAAAAAAAAGAAGGCTGTTTTTATTCATTTTCCACATTTTTAATAACAAACCAGTCGATGCCTTGATGAGTTTTCCTGATAGTCTAAGTCTGAGAGGAAAAAACTCCAGCCCAGAGAAGCTCTTGGCTCAATCTTTGTCTCTTATTCCGTATTAATTTAAAGCATCTGAGTTTTTCAACTCAGGCCACTTAAAAAAAAAAACCTCAACCCTACTTTTCCCTGCCGCTACATTCATATTCTAGGCTTGTAACAGAATGCAGTCCCCAAATCTGCACACAGGGCCAAATATTACCCCGGGGAAATATAAAACAATAATGAAGACCCTCTGAGCATATACAGAATGCCTTTCTATGTCTCTTGCGCCACACACTCATCACACACAGGAACATACACACATACTTTTAACACAGAGATATAGACTGCAATCGTGTACCTACTTTATTGAGACTAAGCCCCATTGAATTCAATTTCACTTACTTCTGAGTAGACACATATAGATTTGCACTGTTATTAATTGACCAAGCCATTCTAATGCTAGCAAATTGTACTTTTTGAGCTGCTGGAATTATTAACCCAGCCAAGCGTGGAATTTAATTTAAATATTATAATTATTAAGTTCTTGAGTTCAGACTCCAAAAGTTCCCGCAAAACCGGAGGACCAAAACTAAGAAATAAAATGTGTCCAAGGATGGGGATTCAATAAAAGGCGCTATTAATAAAAATAATTATATTTTCATCTCATTGAAAGTGCAGTAGAAAGGTCACTAAAGATCTTTTCTATATAAACAAATCTTATAGTGAAATTAATAGCAAGAAATGGTATTTAATATTGTATTACAAAGCTATAGATCTTGCCCATTTATTATTATTATTATTTGGAGAGCTAGGTAAGCGAGTTTAATTTTATATAGCATACAGTGAAAAGAAAAGATTTTTTTTATCAACTAGTAATATAATATATTATTTCTGGCTCATTAAAAGTGCTCTATAAATGATCATTTTATATCGGGACCTTCATAACTGTTTAAATGAGCCACTTCTTTTAAATTAGTGTTTTTATAATGGCATTGCACAGTTCGAACTGTTCAGCGATGTTTAAAAAGAAAAAAGAAGAGGAAAAGCCCAGCACAAAAGCCTTTTTGATCCCATTGGCATGGGGAGAGGGACTCGCACGGCCCCTCCCAATGTCCCTGACTTTGCGCCGTGCCCAGTGTCCCTGTGGGGAGAGAGAAATTGATGCGCAGGAGAATCCACACTATTATCTCTGATCTCAAATTCCTCTAGGGAGTCGGCCTTCGAGACCGAGTTCCACCCGTTAGAGGAATCCAGAGCCCTGCAGGCTGGATCTGGTAGCCCAGTGGGCCAGGAGTTCTGCACCCCTGTTTTGAAACCTAAGGTGCCAAGGAGCAGTGGTTGGGTTTTGTCAAGAGAGGCGCTGGAGCTCAGAAGCCCTGCCCGAGATGCCCAGAACAAAGTCCTGGTGCTGGAATTCCCAGCATGTGGAGCTGCTTTGCAGTTACTAAAAGGGCAGGGGGGAACTACTCCATGCCTACGCAGAGCTACGTCACTTAAATATCTGCTCCTCAGAGGGGTGTGGCCAAAAGTGGGAGGGGCAGCCCTAAATGGGTGTGTCCAAAGGAGAAAAGGGCGGGGCTAGAAGGTGAAGTTTTAATGATCCCTGTGAGAGGCTGTGGCTTATTTCCCCCCCTACTTATGCTACTGCTGGAACAGCCGTTAGGAAGATAAATAATATTAACGGGCTAAGCCCAGATCTTCACACTGAAGAGCCAGTGTGGTGTCATGGTTAGACTGTTGGTCTGTATATCAGGAAACCTAATTCTAGTCCCTCCTCAGTCACTAGCCCGTTTGAATAACCACGGCAGCTGCAACAAGCCACCATGTGTATCGGACAGATTTCCCTAATTGCCCACGCTGCCGTGCGTTGCTGTGTTGCCTGAACCCGGGCAGCATGGCTCGTTTGGGGTACCCTCAAATAAGCCAACAACGATCCAACATACACAGCAGCTGCAACAAGCCACCGTGGTTTGTTTCAGCTGCCGCAATCATGGGAACCGGGCCCCTGACTCTTAGCCTCACCTGCCTCACAGGGTTGTCGTGAGGATCAAATGGAAAGGAAGAGGAACGTGTTAGCCACCTTGAGTCCCTTCCAAGAGGAAAAAAGGTGGGGTACAAATGGAAGAATAAAATTTTTTAAAAAGACAGGAAATGGAAAGTCACATTTCCTAGTGAATTTTTTCCCTGCCTCTTAAAATGAGGGCTGCCATGTTGAGGCTACATCCCTACACTCACTTCTCGGGGAGTGAGGCCCACTGAAGCTTAGAAGCTCTGCGGACCTTGCTTCTAAGTCCAAGATTGGGGTCTCAATTGCGCCTGTGCATCCATGAACGCAGAAGCGAGGAGGAGAAACTTCCTGAGCTTCACGGCAGCCATGGAAAGAGCGACATCGTCGCCTGGCGTTGATGGGTCTGGCGGCCTCCATCCGCCGGAGCCAGAGGAGTAAAAGCCACACTGCCAGTCCAACATTTGTTCCGCCCCTGTAGACGATTTCAACTTCCTTGCCATTCCCTGTCTTCCATCAATCATTCCATGCCATTGCCTTCCATCCTTCCATTGCCATAAAAATCGCTTGCACCCCCACCGCAAAAAACAGGCCTAAGCCCTATGAGGAGATACTGAAAGAACTGGGCATGTTTAGCCTGGAGAAGAGAAGATTGAGGGGAGACATGATAGCACTCTTCAAATACTTGAAAGGTTGTCACACAGAGGAGGGCCAGGATCTCTTCTCGATCAACCCAGAATGCAGGACACGGAATAATGGGCTCAAGTTACAGGAAGCCAGATTCCGGCTGGACATCAGGAAAAACTTCCTGACTGTTAGAGCAGTATGACAACAGAACCCATGACCTAGGGAGGTGGTGGGCTCTCCCACACTAAAGGCCTTCAAGAGGCAGCTGGACAGCCATCTGTCAGGGATGCTTTAAGGTGGATTCCTGCATTGAGCAGGGGGTTGGACTCGATGGCCTTAGAGGCCCCTTCCAACTCTACCATTCTATTATTCTATGATCCGAGACATACCACTAATCTTGTATCAAAATCCTTTTTTCTTAAAACACACAAACACACACACACACACACACACAAAGCTTACCTTTACATCCCTTTGGAGCAAGCTAGGCTTCATGTCCATGGGCGGCTGGGTGTTGTTGTTCTTTCTCATCCTCTTTCCATCTGTCCGGTCGTTTCAGGGGTGAGGCAGGAATCAGAGGGGAAAGACGGCGCCAAGACGGTCCATTTCACCTTCCTGATTGGCTGCATTTTCGTGGCGTTCCTCTTGGGGGCGTTCCTGTCGGGCCTCTTCGTGTCCTGTTACTGCAACCATGCCTTCCAGAAGGGCAAGCACGTCGGCAAAGACCCCGAGAGTGGCCTGCAGCGGCCGCTGTCCCTGCGCAGCCTGGCCAAGATGAACGGCCTGATGGAGAGCCAGGCCAAGGAAGGGATGGTGGAGGCGTCTGCCACGAAGCTGTACACCACACTGCTCCCCAGCGAGAAAGAGTCGCCCAGCGCGATGGCCAAGGCCGGTGTCAAAGACCACCCAGAGCTATCCGGCCTGCCTACGCCAGAATCTACGCCAGAGCTCCCATTGAAGAACATGAAGGCCATCCGCAACCAGTGGGAGAAGAACCAGAATTTCAACAATGCCAAGGAGTCGCAAGGGAAGTCCCCGCTGTTCCACACCCCGATCTCCAGTGCCCACGCTTTCCCATTCCCCGGCGCCATGGTGGTTCCCAGCAACCTGCACGGGTACGACACCCCCTTGGTGGGCTACCTGGATGAGAAGAAGATCCCAAACTCGGAGCGGGTCCTGGTGCGCCATTCCCAGTGCTATCTGCCCAAAGGGATGGAGGTGACGACGCTGGAGGAGCTCCTCAAACATCTCCATGAAGCCGGCGGCTCGCCCAAGAAAGTCCTGGGCGGTGCCCCCCTCCCTTTCCCATCCGCTGCCCCCCATTCTGCTGTGTCCTTCGCCAATCGGGTGCAGCCCAAGATCCCTGACGTCGAGAGCGCCCCCTATTACAGTTCGTCAACCTTGCCAAGGGACAGCCTGCCCCGGAGGTTGGACGTACCCCCGGACCCGCCCCCGCAAGCCTGCCTGGAGAAGCCGGGCCAGCATCCCTCTCACAGACATTCGCTCTGCGTGGCCCCGAAGCTGGTGAACGTTGGGGGCGGGGGGGTGCTGTTGCGGCACCACAGCCTCAGCCAGTCGGGGAGGCCGCCGCCGCCAACCCTCCTCACCCGCATGCACTCCACGGGCACGTCTGTGCCCCAGGTGGGCCACCCCGCCATCTTCCTATCCAGACAGCACAGCTACGGCGACCAGGTCTCGCTGCCCAGCCACGGCGGCATCAAGCGGTCCATCTCCTTGATGAAGCCAGGGGTCCCTCCCCAGTCTATGTTCATGCCTTCGTCTCCTCCGGCCCAGTCCTCTGGGCAGTTCAATTACTGAGCCACCAGGGCAGGAGGCGTGTCCGCCCCTTGGAGCTGGAGCCGTGCAGCACAGAGCCGGCCGCCCCGCTATTTGGGGACGGGGAGGCACCACCTTTGCCATTTCAGAATGGAAGGCAGCTGGAGGGATTGTTTCCCCGGGGACTACAGATCCCAGCGTGCCTTGCGACAGAGAACAATGGGAGGGGAAGGGGAGGCACTGGGTGTTCTCGCTTCCCATTGGCTGCATCCTTGGCCTATCGAAATAGCCCAATTGACCACTCAGCATCTTGCCAAAGTTTGACCAGTTAGCCCCTTTATTCCTCGTCATTTTGGGGGCATTTGAGTGGAGGCGGGCGGCTCTGGGGCAATTCTATGCCCAAATCCCATGCTCGCACCACTGAATTATGCAAATACAGGCTTCTACATCTAGGGGAAGGTCAATTCCCCATCCTCTCACTGGCATACAATTCTGCTTCCAACCATTTGAAAATGAGCTACTGGCAAGCCCTTGCAGCTTTAGGGTAGATGGGATGGATTCAGAAAACAGGGCAGGTAGCAAAAGGAATCGGTACTCCTGGTAGAAATCACAGAGTTAGCTGCTGGAAGCTGTTCAGGCCCCATGGCTGATCACTCCCAGTTTTGGGCCTTGAAATATCCTTGCTTTGTTCTCTGTCAGCCTGAGGACTAGAAACTTGGCTTTAAAAAAAAGAAAGAAGCAAAACTAGAAAACTGAGTTTTAGAATGTTGAATATTCCACACTTTCTGGGCAAAATCAATGAGGGATGGGGGTGTTCACAGGTTTAGGACTCCTTGGGTTCCTGGTTTAGTTTTTCATCTCACATTAGCTTGGTTCCTTTCCAAGGTTCTTCAAAAAAATGTAGCTTTTAGAACAGTTCAGAAAGGCCCAATGTCCAGATCTAGTAAGCTCTGGTTGGGTGGTGTTCCTGGATAAAGTGTCTTGGCTTTCCATATGTAGTTGAAGGTGTGTCTTGAGAATGAAATATGGCTTGCAGGGGCAGTGCGTCTGCACTTTTTGTTGGGTCTAGAATTCAGTTGTATGCCTAGTGGTCACTGCGGGTGTAGGAACGCGAGCCCCCGAATCATGGTTGTAGCACTTCATCTTTTTTTCAAGACCAGTATATGCTGGCTGCCATTTTGGAAATGTGAACTAAACATCGAGGTCCGTTGCCATTTTCCTTGGGACTTCAGTCGTGCCCACGGCCATCCTTCGGAGCCAGAAGTCATCTCCAGAACATTTGGTCCTTTGTGTAACATGGGCATTCCCACGTATTGGGGTGAGAGCAGCACCTCAACATGGCTTCTGGTCCATGTAGTGCCATTGTGGGTCACCTCTCCAACAAGAATCTTGAAATGTCCTTACCATGTGGATCCAACATCCTTCTGGAGAGGAGAATGTAGCACTGAAATCCTGTTGACTCTAAAACTACCTTTTTCCTTCACCAGATTTCGAATGCCTCTTTCCCCATATTCTGAAAAGATGTGTCAAACAGCCTCCCTTTTCATTTAGCTGGGTGAGGGCAAAATTCTTTTTGCCCACTCTAGAATCCGTGCTCCTTCTTCCAAATTATTCCCATCGCCAAGAAGTTGTTATTAAAAGGGTCAATTCCTCCCTCCCCGTTCCTTTAATTCTGTGTTTTGGTTGCTTGTTTTTAAACTCTTGGTTAAGCCTAGCTTTGCAAATCAGTCCATGCAAGGTACTAGTCCACAAGAACTTAAGTATTATTATTATATTTCTGGTCATTTTGCCCCGCGTATATCCATGTTTGTCATTGATGGCAAGGAATGGAAAGAAAGAATAACTGACACTATCAGTTTACAAAAGCTTTCCAGTTTGGTCACCTTGAGCGATTCCACTCACCATAGGTAATCGGGGGCATGTCTGTGGACAACTTAAGCCACGCCTATTTTATTTATAAGAGGAGGGAATCCGTTTTTAAAATTTGTAAGATTAAAAAGGAGGAAAAGCAAAGGACTCTTTTTATAATCCCAGTTTGGATCCGATCACATCCAGCTCTCAATCTCTGCCCACCTGTGTCTTTCGTGGGTTTGATAACCCAGGGGATGAAGGGTTGCTTCCTCAGAAGAGATCCAGTGGTCACTGTCTCTTTTAATAGCCCTAGGAGGACTGTTTAATGCCATCTGCCAGCCCCACAGCAAGACCAGCACTGCAAAAAACAGTTCTGTTGTTTAAAATGCGCACCAGGGGACGGTCAAAGTCTGCACGCACCTCGGAACACCTTTTAGAAGTCTTGTACATAGGTATAAATATGTGTGTATATTTCATGGTTTAATTTCGTGTATGAGAAGTAAAAAAAAAACCAGAAAAAGGGGGGGGGGAAGGAAGGATTAATCCTACTGTGTAGGAACGTGAAGCTGGTCTCAGTTCTATAGCACTGAGAATCTGTACATTTGGTATGCGGAAGGAGCACCGCAAGTTGATGCTTGAAATATATATATATATAATCTCTTTGTGTCTTGAAGAAGTGAATGTGCGTTTCTTTGTTACTTTTATTCCTTGTTTTCTGGGGTGTTTAGAGCAAGATGATTTTCTCAGTTCTTCTCAGGTGGTTAATCTAAATTGTAACCTCACAACCAACCTAGTGGTTCTGCTGGCTGTGGATGATGGAGGTTGGAAACCAACACCTTTGGAGGATGCCCGGTTGGGGAAAGCAACAGATGCTGATGGCCAGAGATGTGCATTTGGGGCATTTTTAGACCTCCCATGGTCAAGCGTAAGGCCAAGCAGATGTTACAGCTCAGAATGTAAGAAATTTGGACCGACGGCCCAGTATCCTGTTCCCAACAGTGGCCAGCCAGATGCTCCCAGGAAAGCTGGCAAGGAGGGTGTAAGCCCTCCCCACATGCACACACTTCTTGCCATCCCGTCATTGGTTTCCAAAGAATATTGCTCTTGAATCTGGAGGTTCCATTTAACTATCATGATTAACATCAGTCCTGTCTGGCTTGGTTGAAGGCACCCAGGGGTGCTAAAACCTGCAAGGCACCTATTGGCAAGGACTTGTCAGGATAGGGCAGGCAAATCTGGTTTGAGGGTGTTGAATAGTAGGCTCCCAGGGCCTTGGCCAGCTCCAAATTAGCAGAGACCCAAGCAAGAGGAGCTGTTGACTCAGCAACAGTCAGAGGCCTTCTGAAGCTTTATAAAGGCCAGCAGCTCAAGACCTGCAGTTAACTCCACCCCCTCAGAGAAGCAGTTTGTTTCTTAAAGGGCTACTGCCAGATTTGTACCCCCTGGCTCCTATGGGGTGGGGGGGTGAGGGCTGTAATGGGGGGGTGTCCTCTGCATCTGAGGAGCCAGGTAGAGGCACATCCTTGGGTCTGGAAAGCCCTGGGTTAGTGGGGGGTTGGATTACTGGAGGGCATCTCCTCTCCCTTAGAGTCATTTTTGGGTCAAGGCTGGGGAACATGACAATATCTGTCGCTAAACCTCCTCCTCCTCCATTAGTCTAAGCCCAATCCCAATTTATTTCAAGTGTGTGTGTGTGTGTGTGTGTGTGTGTGTGTGTGTGTATCTTGCTCTTCAGCCCAAAAGTGACTTACACATGAGCAGCAAAACAGGATTGCCTCCACTCCCGCAGGCTTACAATCTAAAAAGACATGACACATGAGGAAGAAAAAATGGGGAGGGAAGAGGAAAAAAATTAAGCAGATTGGCAGTACAGCGGACGGAATGGCCCTGCTTTCCCTCTCATCTCCTGAAAGGGGGCGGGCAGTCCAACAGGAGCAGTCCCTGATGTTTCCTTTGCCAGCTCCAGTTTCCCTCGCTTCTCACTCCAATTCTAAAACCATCTCAGCTAATGGTAATCATCCCATCCTGCGGCAGTGAGTTCCCAAATGAATTTTTCTCCATTATGTGAAGAAACACTTCTTCTGCCAATCCTTTTGATTAGATTGTAGTGAGAGAGAGGAAAACTAATAAAACTCTCTCCATGGTCCATGCATAACTTTATAAATTGGTTTAATAAATAAATAAAGCAGATAAACAGAGGGTGCCCACAGAGTGAGCAAGCATAACACACACACACACACACACACACACACACACACACACACACACAGAATACAATGATAAATCACAAAGCCTATAAAAGTGATCGTGAAATGCTGTCTTTTCATTTTATTAATTCAGGGGTGCTGAATGTTTTTCAGCCTTAGGGCAAAACTCAATTTCAGAAAAGGTCTCAGAGGGAGGGGCATATTCCACTGGTGGGTGGAGCCAAAGGCAAAAGTGACCCAAAATACCAGCACATGTAGTTTAAAGCCGTTCGTGCCGGGAACAAAGCCTTAGGAGAGATGCTCTATCTTTTAGAATTGGGGAGGGGATGCAGAAGAAACTACTATCAGCAGTCATGGGAGGAGGGAAGAGGAGTGTTGTATTGATTCCCCACAAGCCTGAGTTTCAACCCCCTGTATGTATTCTTCAAGATGTGGGCATAAATTAAGTCTGCGATAATCTAGGATGAAGGCATTCCCAGTTTTCCCTCGAATTATTCCGTGCCCCCCCCTGCTTTCCTCGAGTCCTTCTGAAGGATCTCAACTTTCTGTTTACGCAAAAATGCTACATTTGTGCCTCCTTCCATCTTGAATTTTAGGCCTTTTCCTGTTAGCTACTAGGCACAGCATTCACCTCGTGGTGATGATCCAAAGCCTCAGGTTCCGAATCATGGCTCGAAGTGCCTCGGATGCATTCTCCGCTTCCCTTAACATCTGGCAGATCGCTCCAATCTCCAACACAAAGCTCTTTATCAGGCTCTCTGGTAGACGCCCGGGCGAGCATTTTCCCCTCTCTTCCTCCCTCTTGGCTTGCGTTGACAATGAGAAGGACTGGTTATTAAACCGGAGAATCCATCGGGGCCTTGTGTTCTTCCTGTTTTTGGCTGACAAATGGCTTCTGTGTCCTCCCCTGCCCCACCAGGTGGCTGCTGGGTAAGCAACTACCACCAACCCACCAAAAGGAAACCTCTGATGTTGTCTGTTCAGACATTCATAGTTTAAATCCAAGCGGCTGCTTCAACAACAAAGAGGGTCATTGCAAAGTTAATGGATTTATTATGGTACCAGCTTTCCCAGTTCACGGAAGCTCCATTAATATAAAATTTAAAAATCTGCTAGGCTTTCAAATGCAACAAAACACTTTTGCTGGGTTTGTTTTAAGGGGAGACCGGGCTACCCTTCCGGAAGCTGCTAATGAGCATGAATTCTCTCTGTTCTTTGGGACTCATCCGCTGACTAGGCGATGGACAAGAGCGACATTGTGAGAAAGGGTTTGGGTTAAATCAGGGGTGCAGAATCCCCGTGCCAGACCCGAATTAGGCCCTCTGGGATTATACAGATGGCCCCTCCCCTTTCTACCAACCACCAATCATTTAATCACTTCCCAGTGTGTGTGCAATTTCCCCACCCCCCTATTCTCAAAGGTCAAAAAGCCTTCCAAATGCTTAGTTATTGGCAGGGACAGCTAGTGTTTTAGCACCTCCCATTTTTACCTCTGGCCCCGCCCGCCCATCGAATTCTCTGCGATTGAATTCGTGCTTCGGACTGAACGAAGCTCGACCCCCCTGGCTTAAATGTCCTAAGCAGTGAGCTCCTCAGAAACAGTTGTTTGAAGAGTACTGCCCAAAAGGGCAGTGGTTTTACCTGTCTTCCAAGCATTTCATGGATAACCCTTCAAAGTAAGATGGTGTTGACATTATTTATACGATTTCTGCTGCTAGGCTCTGAGGATTTTCAGAGTATCATATGATTAAAAACTGGAAGCACAGAACGCTGGACTTTAGGCCTTTGATCCATCACAGTGTGAATAGAATGCTAGGCTAAATCTCTCACCTTATGTTCTATAAACCAGCAGAAATAATTACACTCTATGAAATGGCAGCGGCTAGCTCCAATGTCAGTAGAGCAGTGGATCCACTCCGGGTTTCAGTTAGAACCCTGAAGGAGCTCTCCAAAGTGTGGAAGCACCTTGGACAGCTCTTTTAGAGTCCTCACTGTTTCTGACTGAAACCTGGAGTGGATTTGCCTCCCCACGGACATCGGAGCCAAAAGTCTCCGCAGCTCTATAACGAAATAATCTGCAAAGCCATATGACAAATCCAAACGGCTTGGCAGGGGTGTGCTCTTGGGTAGTGCCAGGTGGTCTGAGCTAGCTGCCATTTTAATTTCCCACAAAGCTCCTGGCCGCATCATTCTGGGGCCTTGTGGGAAATTAAAATGGTAGGTAGGGGATTAAAGTGAGCACAGGGCAATGTTTTTATTTTAAAGAATTACGGGCTGACCGTTGTGGAAGATCCTCACAAGGCAGCATACAAAAGTACAACTATCCAACAATAATATGAATAAAATATCAACAGTGAGCCATTTTAAACCAAGGAAGTGTCAGTTGTAGTTCCAGCCAAAATTTGCAGGTTCTGACTCCGGCAAAAGCTGACGAAGGAGCTCCTATCGTCTCTTTAAATTGAAATGGTTCCGTTCACCTGTGTTCCAGTCAGTATATCTAGCCGCTGTCTTCTGAACCAACTGCCATTCCCAAACAGTCTTCAACGGCAGCCCCACATACAACACATTGCAGTAGTCCAAGTGGAGCATTTTGCAGAATGGGATGGTCGCGCCCATTCTTACAGATCAGGAGACTAAGGTTTATTAGTGAGTTTGTGAAAGAGGGGGATTTGCTAGTTCGTATCTCAAACTGGTAGTCTGTAGATTCCTTGGGCTTTGTGCCGGGGGTGGGGGGTCATAGTACGTGCCTACTCCTTACGGCAGGTGATGCAAAGCTCTCAGTTTTTGGAGGGGGGGTCTCGGTGCCCTTCTTGTCTCATCCCCAAATGTCATTCTGACGCCAATGTTTACGCCACCGTTTGCGAAATTGCTTTTTCCTCTGGCGAGTTCTGGGTGAGCTGCCAATCCCATTATGAAATGATACACAGCACTTAGCTGGGATGATCCTCCAGAGATCGTTTCTTGAAAATAACTTTAAAGAGCAGCAACACCATATATATATATATATATATATATATAATCTGCCATATTCAAGCAATGGTGTTTGTCTATACATGGAGAGAAGATGGAATATGTAATTTCCAGGACTACTTGGAGGATTTAGCAGAAAATTACCCAGTAGAGATTTTCTTTGCTCGGTGATTACTTTGCAGCAGGGACTGTTAAATGCTCACACTCACTTCTCTCCCCCCCCCCCCCCGTCTCCACACACCTCTGGCTCGTTTCTCTCGATGATTCAATCTCCTTTCGTTCCACTGCGAGTACCTTTTTCAATTAATTTCCACAGGCAAAGCGGAAGGGGAGAAGCACGTGCCTGGCCCTGTCGCTGGCCAAATCTCATCCTCCACTTATTTTATTTTCTTCATTGCCACGGCATTGGCTTTCTGTTCTCTCCCTGAAGATGCAGGATTCGGGCTCCCTCTGCAAACTCGCTTCGGTTGTGTGACCGATGAGCCCTTGCTTCGGTCATGTGTGTAAAACCTGCAGTGAGCTTTGTGAAAAGCACTCCTGGAGATCAAAGCAGAGCGATGTCGGTGACATCACATGCACTCGCCAATGGGTGCTGTTCACAGACTTCCGGTACTCCTGTCCAAACTGTGGTCGGGGGGTGGGATGCAGACAGATTTCTTTAGAGTTTCTCCATTGCGGGGTTTTGTGGGGTCATTGGAGAGAAGAGAAAGGGGTACATTTTTAGAAAATTAAAATAGCACCTATTTCCTCTCCAAATGCATCTATTCAGCTGCTAGAAACATGGAGGAAGAGGAGGAGGAGGAGGAGGAGGAGGAAGAGGAGAGATCTAGCAAGGGCTATTAGTAGGGTAGCTAAATTCTACATCTGTATCAGAGATTAGCTGTCAAACAACCAGAAAGGACTATTGCCTTCTTCTCCAGCATGTACTCTCGTCCAGCCAGCCATTATTTAAAACAGGATGAGAAAGGGAGCCACCTCAGTCAGGTCCATCAGTAGTGCTTAAATATGAGAGCTTCCATGTCTGGGAAAAGTCTCTCTTTTTGAGTTCTATCAGTTGCAGCAAAACCAGGAGGGAACTAGGGCTGTGCATGGAGCCCCCAGTCTGATCCAGCCCAATCCGGGGCCGATCCAATCCGGTTTGGATCGGGCCCAGATTGGGCCGATCAGCTCTGGATTCGGGATCCAGATCCAGATTCGGGATCTGGATCCAGTCATAGCCCTAGAGGGAACTCCAGCCTCCAGATCCTGCTGATGGGAATCCCAGGCATCTCCTGGCTCTTTGACGTTGGGTCTGATCCACCGACCGCTGCTCTCTCACATCCTTCAAGGCAGGTTCCCCAGTGATTTTTGGTAATTACCAGCTTTTTTGGCAGGTTCCAGAAGGATGAAAGGCCTATCTTAAGGCTCAGTTACTGGGAGCAAGAGCCTTAAGCGGAAATATGGTAGTGGTTTTGGCCACTCCCCTTTGGCGCCACCCACCACTGGAATATGGGCCCTGTGAGGTTTTCCGACATGGACACCTCTGCTACCATGGAATGAGTCCCCAATGTCATTGGAGGATTTCTTGGGGAATCATCTGGAGCCATGGCATAACCCGTCAGGGTCTGATTCTCCCCTCCCCCCTTGACCAGTTCGATTCCACTGCTGCAGGCGCTGCTCCTACCCCATCAGTGAATTGTGCATCCTGAGAGGTTGGGCTGATCCCGGGCAGGTTCATTGCCGCCCGTAAATTACTGCCATCCTAGGTCACCCTCCTGCATAGCGCGGATGTAAACATCTAAAGCAGGTGGTCTTCTGGGCTATTGGTTCCTCCTCCCTCTGGCCCCCCTTCTGGCTCATAAATAACCATAGATATGCCGCTCCCTTTTAAAAGTTTTAAGAAAGCGCCTTCAGGGAGGTTTAAGTGCTCGTTTTATCTACGGCTGTCTGAGTCTTTGTTTAAAGGCACTTCAAATAACGGATTTTTAAAAATAAAATGAGAGAGAGAGAGAGAGGGCCCTAAGGAGTCTGACAGAATGGTTGAGGAAGAAGAGAGAAAATAAACAAAAAAGGATCTCAAAACATGACAGATTGGTTTGTGGCGGTGGAATCTCACCCTCTGATTAATTTCTTCATAAAAGGGAGGCTGGAGGGGGCCTGCAGGGGGGCGTTCCAGCCTGCTTGAAGATCTCCACCCCATTTCAGTTTTCCAACAGGGTCGGAATTGCCCGGAAGTCGGCATCCTGTGCTGGAGAACGTTGATCTCTTGTCCCAGGTTAAAGGTTCAGAAGTTCAATCCGAATCTCCAGGTTCCCCATATGGCCCCACCCCCTTCCCCTAGCCCCACCCCTTTTCCCTGACTACCAATCATTTGGAGGTTTCCTGGATATTGTGCATTTTTTTCTAGGGCCTCCCGACTCACCTTGGACACCAATTCAGGAGCTCCGAATCGCCCGTGTTTTGGTTCGGTGTGCTTCGTAACTGGGCCAACCTGCTTTGGATTCAGTTCTGAAGTGAGTTTCAGACCTCCCCAAAGCGGGTCGGCCATTGCTGGTTCCCACGCTCTCTCCCAGATCCCAGAACTTTTGCCCCCACCACCCACAGCCTGCCTGCCTGCCTTTTTTCCTTCCCTTTCCCCCTTATTCAAGAGCAGAGCACGCCCCAAGAATAGCAAAATTGGCCAAACTCGTCCACATGGATTTGTTAAAATCTTAGGCCTAATAATATTTGCTGTTGGAGATAATCCTTTAAAAAAAAAAATAACGGAGCAGCAATTGATTGGAACTGATTTTGAAACCTCAGACCACGCCTCCTTTTATCAGAGTCTCTGTTTTTGCTTGCTGGTAAATCCCTTCCACACACCCTTTTCAGGGAGGTCTTTTGGGAATCCCTTCTTAAATTCCTTTTCGCATTGTCATCCTTCTGGATTCAGCTCCCTCCTCAGGGAGTCCCAGAGAAGCTAAATCTCCGAGTGGATGTCCGGATGCGCCTCTTCTCTAAGCAAGCGGGCAGGTAACAAGGATGTATTCTGTATTTTTATTTTTGTTTTAATTGTACTAATTTATTGAGCACCCCTAAAGCAGAGATTCTCTGAGTGGCTTGCTAGATGAAAGTCCACAATCTGCAATCCAAAATGCAAAAAGCAATGCAGCAAATGAAGTCCAACTCCAGGGTCAAAGAGGACCCTTTTAAAAATGGAGAGCTTTTAACACAACCCCGTTGCGCTTAAATAATAATCATTAAAACACCCCAAACAAGAGAATACAGATTTCCAAAGCTCAGATGGTGCTGCACTGTCACATCAATTTTCAAAGCAGTGGGGGCGGGAGATTAAGAAATATCCAGCTAGTGCTACAGAGACATTAACACTAGTGGATCTCTCTGGGAGCACTAATGGGAAAGCTCTTTCTCACACAATTTGGCCAAAGCAACTTGGAAAACAGCCACGGATGGCTTTGAGGCACAGATTGGGACGTGTGGAAAGGGGTGGCTCGAGCCATTTTAGAGACGGAGCCCACTTCCACAGAGGGGAGGGAGTCCGATGTCAAGGGTCAGCATAGTCGGGCATTGGCATGGGCCCTTCATCTCAGCAGGGGCTCGCTGGCAGCAGCCCCCTGGACTTGGTCCTGCCCCTGCTCCTCATCTGCCGGTTCCCTTGCATCTCACTCTGTCCCAGACTGTGGTGGTGGTAAGAAGGAGAAGCAAGAGACGCCATTGCCAGCCTCCTCATTGGCTCACTGCCTGTCGAGCGCGTGCACGGGGGAGAAATGAGAAGAGAGAAGAGGAGGAGCAAAAGCATCGCCTGACCATGGCAGTGAAAGGTTGACTCACAGGGAGAGGGGGGCCATGGAAGGTGTGTTGACGAGGCCTCTCGAAAACCTGGAGCTGCACCCTCCAAGCCCAAGAGAAGCAACCCACGTGTACTGCTCCGCAGGAATGCCCGGCCGGGTGCAGCCACTGGTGGCAAGGACCTAATCGGCTACCTGAGACGAGGGGTTCAGCTTGTCTCCTGGTCAGGCTGGCCCTGCATGTCCACCCAACAGCTCTAGGGGGGACATTTGGAGGTGTCCTTAACCTGCCGGAAGGCCGTTGCATTTTCCTGGCCTGTCTTTACCAAAAGAGAAAAACACCGCACTTTTCAAAGGCAGGCAATTGCGGAGCAAACGGAGGCAGCAAAGGAAAGGCAAAATCAAGGTTCTTAGCCCCGTGTTATGGAGCAGGGGGGCTGCAGGTAGAGATCCGTGGTCTGAGCACAGGCGTGTTGAAAAATATACCCTGCTTTTTGAGTCTGAGACGTTTTGAAGGGGCATGGGGAGGGGTGTCGCAACGGAGAATGGCAACCCGCGCCATCGGATGCTCCCCCATCCCACCCCTGGAGTTTCCCCAGGTTCATAAATAATCCGGAGGATGCCGCTTCCTCCTTTGTCAATATGTCAAGGCATTTTTCGAAAAAGAGATTGTGCAATTTTAAGCCCTTGTCACTACACCTAGCATTTGCATTTCTCCGTTTATCCCCCCCCCCCCCCAAAAAACTGTCCAATTATGGCCAAGCGTGCAGAAAGCTCCCTGGGGTAGGGCGCTAGTAAAAGAATGATGAGGACTAGATGCCTCGCATCTAAATTGGCTGAGCAGTTAAGAGAGTGCAGATGTTCCCTGTCTCCCCAGCATTAAGGCTTCAGGTTTTCTAGGCAGGCTGGAGCTGACGGCACCTTTCCACTTACGAATTAAACGGCTCCCTGCCAGATTTGCTAGCATTGATGCATGCTCCGGGCATCTCGTCATCGTTTCCCAATGTCTTCCATGCACGATGATCTCTTTGAATTCACTACCACAAGGTTTTGGCCTTTTTAAAGGCTTTGTGAAAAGAGAGAAGGGAGAGTCTATCGATAGCTATTTAATCATGACAGCTAAATGAATCCTCCAGGTTCACAGGCAGTATATCTTTGATTAGGGATATACGAACATTGCGAATGCCATTTTGCCCATCTGACTTTCATGGGATGTCAGGTGTTTTCCGTTCCATTTTCCACCCTTGTTTTATTTTACCAGAATTTTGGTCTACTTGCGCGAATTCTCTTTCATGCTAATGCAAGTGAGCACAAATCCCTCCGGGTGAAAACCTGGTCTGCTGGTCTACAGAATCTGCGTGATTTGGGAAATCAGTGAGGAATCTGCAGGGTGGATTAATAAAAAATCTGAACTCTTTTGAATCCATTGCAAATGATTAGACATTGGGGGCCAACAAAGATAAAATACTGTGTATTGTGAATTATCCTCCCAGAAGCATCTGGCTGTCCACTGTTGGAGACTGGAGACTCAGTTAGATGCAATACAGGACCTTGACCTAGCGGGGCTCTTCTTGGGCTCTTAATCACCAGGGTAGACAGGAAGAGAAACCTCTAAGAGTCTGTGGTGCAGGTGTGTACATGACGCAGCTAAGCTGCAAGTGAGTGTACATCTTCCCATTTCAGAGGCCGGCGCATCCAAGATTCAGTCATTTTGAACTGCTAGGAACATGGGACAGTTATTGGTTGTTGTTTTTAAAGTATATCTTTAGCCCCAAGCAATTAGCATCTTCCTAACTTTGGAATATACATTGATGGGATCTGAGCTAGCGGTGACTGTCCAAGAAAGTGATCTTGGAGTTGTGGTGGATGGCTTGATGAAAATGTCAACCCAGTGTGCGGCCGCTGTGAATAAGGCACACTCCATGTTTGGCATACTTAGGAAAGGAATTGAGAGTAAAACTGCCAGTATCGTGCTGCCTTTCTACAAATCAGTGGTGCAACCACACTTGGAATAGTGTGTACAGTTCTGGTCACCGTACCGAACAAAAGATATTGCAGAGCTGGGAAAAGTGTAGAAAAGGGCAACTCAAATGATCCAGGGGCTGGAGCATCTCCCCTTTAAGGGAAGCTTACAACAGCTGGGATTGTTTAGATTGTTAAAAGGAGGCTAAGGGGAGACATGATAAAGGTGGACAAAATTATGCATGGTGTGAAGAATGTGGAGAGGGAGACATTTTTCTCTCTCTCCCATAATACTCGAACCCAATGAATTTGATTAGTGGGAGATTTAGGACAAATAAAAGGAAGGACTTCTTCACCCAGTGCAGAGTTAAACTATGGAACTCGCTACCACAAGATGTAGTGATGGCTACCAATTTGGATAGCTTTAAAAAGGGATTGGATAAATTCCTGGAGGAGAGGGCTATTAGTAGCTACTAGTCCTGATGGCTCTGTGCTACTTTAGAGGCAGTACACCTGTACTGGGGAACATGGGCTGGGGGGTGCTGTTGCACTCATGTCCTGCTTGTGGCTTCCCATTGGGGCATATGGTTAGCCACTGCATGAACAGAATGCTGGACAAGGTGGACCCCTGGTCTGATCCAGCACAATTCTCCATATTTTCTTATAAATCGATAGAAAACGGGCTTCTAGCATAAACAAATAAAGAAGGCTGAGTTGAGTGTCCTGCAGGGAGAGAAGTTTCTGTGGAAATCCAGAGTGTCCACAACGACAAAAGAGGCCACCTGTTTTCCTTCCACGTTGTGTTTTGAGGATGTGATCTTGGCGATCAGTCTTTCTCATTTTCATTTTTATTTTCCCCTCCTGTGGCAGCTGCTGGCAAGAAATCTCCTACCAGGCCACCATTCGCGACGTGGCTGTTTTGGAGCCCATGTCGGCCATTCACCTCTGGCAGGCGCAGGAAGGAACGGTAGCCAAACAATGGCTCTGTACCAGGAACTATGCCCCAGGAATTCACTACATGAATCAACGTGTAGAAAATTATCCATCAAGGGGCGGAGGGACAGGACGCCACAAGCAGCGAAATAGTAGCTCTCTTGCGCCCTCTGCTGCTGAACTCTGGATATCACTGTTCCTTTTGGCTATATTCTATACATCCCAGCGTCCTGTTTCTGACAGTGGACAGCTGGACACTTCTAGGAAAATGAGCCTTCTCTCCTGTCCGCAGCATCAGGTGTTCAGAGGTACACTGCCTCTGTTAGTGGAGGTTCCACTTAGCTGCTTCAGCAAATAGCTGAAGAATGCAAGAAGCAGCTTACTGGATCTGACTTGATTCAGCAACCCAACTGCTGTGCAGAACTGCCCCCCCAAATGCCCCCAGTACCCCAAACTGCCTCTGGAAAGACCATTCGAAGGGCAGGAAACAGTGGTGGGTTCCTGGCATCTTGGACAGCTCCTTTAAAGTCGTGGCTGGTTCTGACTGAAAACTGGAGTGGATTCACTGCATCCACCAGCCTCCAGTGTAAGGTCACCAGTGTGGTGTAGTGGTTAGAGTGTTGGACTGGGACTTGGGAGATCGGGGTTCTCGTCCTCACTCAGCCATGAAGCTCACTGGGTGACTTTGGGCCAGTCACTGACTGTCCGCCTAACCTACCTCACAGGGATGTTGTGGGGATAAAGTGGAGAGGAGGAGGACTACATAAACCGCCTTAGGTCCCTTGCAAGAGGAAAAAAAGTCAGAATATAAATATAATAATGATGAAGCTACGCAACTCAACATTTATTATTATTATTATTATTATTAGCACTTTTACCCCGGTTTTCAGTCCACAAAACACACACACACACACACCACCAAGGTTCCTAGAGCAGCTAACAAAGATTAGCTGCCCCCTCAGGTTGATAATCTAAAAGACATAACACAAAAGGAAAAGGAATGAAGAGGGAGGAGGAAAAAAGCAGCAAAACTGAGGTGAAAGTTCTTGGTTTCAAACCTCTGGTAGGTGTTCATTTTGGCAGGCAAGGGCATAAGAAGCTGCCTGACTTCCATTTTTCTTGATCATTAAAAATTGCTTTAAATGATTCGTTCTAATTGCATGTTTGTGTGTGTGTGTGTGTGTGAGAGAGAGAGAGAGAGAGAGAGAGAGAGAGAGACTTTTTGGCACTGGTTAGGCCCCATCTTGAGTATTGCGTCCAGTTCTGGGCACCACACTTCAAGAAGGATGCAGACAAGCTGGAGCGTGTTCACAGGAGGGCAATGAGGTTGATCAGGGGTCTGGAAACAAAGCCCTATGAGGAGAGACTGAAAGAACTGGGCATGTTTAGCCTGGAGAAGAGAAGACTGAGGGGAGACATGATAGCACTCTTCAAATACTTGAAAGGTTGTCACACAGAGGAGGCCAGGATCTCTTCTCGATCATCCCAGAATGCAGGACACAGAATAATGGGCTCAAGTTACAGGAAGCCAGATTCCAGCTGGACATCAGGAAAAACTTCCGGGCTGTTAGAACAGTATGACAATGGAACCAGTGACCTAGGGAGGTGGTGGCCTCTCCCACATTAGAGGCATTCAAGAGGCAGCTGGACAACCATCTGTCAGGGATGCTTGAAGATGGATTCCTGCATTGAGCAGGGGGTTTGACTTGATGTTTTTAGATGCCCCTTCCAACCCTACTATTCTAGGATTGTATGATTGTATGATTCAATTTAAATTAAAATCGCCAAAGTATTGATAACAACATTAAACCAACAATTTATAACCAAATCAGGAGGTTGCCCATCCGGCCAGTGCCTTAAATCACCAGAAACATAAAAGTGGGTTTAAACAGTGCAAAACTTTCCAACACTTGCACACTCACACTGACAGTGATGCAAATCATGTTGCTGCTTGCATCCGTGAATTCCACCCGGAAATTCTGTGTGCTGTGAACAGAGCGTTCCTTTGCTGGTATTTGAGGCACATCGCTTCAGAAGTGTTTCCACATGCAACAGAAGAATGTGTTCTTTCTCATGCCTTTTAAAAATAAAAATGAAAGCCAGGCAGAATTGTTGGCCCATTATCTCCAAATTCACAGGGCAATAAACCAAGCTTTAGGATTAATTATTGCAGTGTGCAAATGTTTCATAATCTTTCAACCCTTAAAAAGAAAAAAAAGTCTACTGAGAACTCTGTCCATGCTCAGGAGCACTTAGGCTGAGGTGTCATGATTTATTTATTTATTTTGTAAAAAAAAACGTGGTTGACCATACAGAGCAGCCTTTGCTACAAAGAGAATTTTGCTTTGCGTGTTTTTACCACCACCTAGTGGCACCTCATGAGTCGCACACCCTGAACCTTACCTGTGTAGTATTTCCACAATGCATATATAAATAAAACAAAACCCAGACCACATAGACAATTAGAGCTGTTCCCTTTTTCCTGGCAGGCTGCTTTGCTGGAATGCCCAGCAGACTGGTTAAGGGGAAGCCAAGGTATAAATAAGAGGCATCATAATACAGCTTTCACTTTAAAACTTTAAAGCGGAGTGGCTAGTCCTCATGGAGTGCCACAACCCTACTTTAGAATCTGTGACAGGCAGGAGTCCCCAGATAGCTTTCCCTGGCATTGCAATGCATTTAGGGGGGAAAGAGCTGACAGTATCGCTTGGCAACAGAGCATATGTGTTGGACAGAGAAGGTCCCAGGTTCAATTCCTTGTCATCACCAGGTACAGCAGGGGGGACCTATCTGATACCCCAGAGAGCGTCCGCCAATCTGTCAATACTGAGCTGAATGGTCTAATTCCATATTTTTCAGCTTCCTTTGCTCCTGTTTAAATCAGTTCTTTGCTGAAAACAATGAGGACTGGAATCTTGTATTATTTTTACGGAAGTGGCTGTAGCTCAGTGATTGAGCCCCCACTTGGCATGCAGAAGGTCCCAGATTCCATCTCCGGCTGTGAAAAGTCTCCTGTCTGAAACCTTTAGCAGCTGCTTCCTGCCAGTCGGTGCATTAAATTCCGAGCTGGATGGAAACCAGTCCTTTTTCTGTATTCTTCTTAAAACCAGTCATTCAGTCAGAACTAGGGAAAACTGCACCGGAGTTTCTATGAATCTGACCTGCAGATTCTGCAGCTTTTCCCAAGTCATGCATGTCTTACGGATTGTTGTGTTAGTTTTGGAGAGGAGTGGCACACATGTGCATTAACTGATGCACATCCATGCACTTGCGCATGTGCACACGAGACCAAAATTCTGGTAAAGAGAAAATTCCAATTCTGCCCACAAGCGGACGACAGAACGACAGCCCCCTGATGATCCGCGGAACACAGATGAAAATCTGCAAACCCGTAGTCAGAGTTGTGGGGATTTGTCACCTTCAGGTCCCCCCCCCAAAAATGGAGCAGCTCAAGTTGATCTGTCCCCAGAGAATATAATACCCTCGCCTCCACCTTGCATGCTTTAGAAGTTAAGAAGATGCTTTTCTTCGCATTTTTATAGAGGAAATGTGCCACCAGGTGGTTTATCCAGGAACAGCTGCTGACATTTTTTAAAAGTCTTGGTTTAGTCAAGGAAGAAGACCCAAACTTGGGAGCTGCTTTATACCAGGTCAGATTCATTTTATTGTGAAATTTCAAGTATATAAAGAAGAGAGAGGGGGGAATTATATACACGCATAGTTCTGTATATATCCATAACAATTAATATATATGAAATGCGTACTTATGAACATACAACTTTTGAGTAATCATACATAAGCTTCAAAATCCAGAGATCCATTTGAAGGTGGCATTGAAAGTGTTATAAGGTCCTCAATCCACTGTAGTATAGGAGGTGAGCATTTATCCTTCCAGTGTCATCATATCTATATTCCAGCTGTCAAAAGGGTGCAGATAATTCATTTGTGTTTACCATTCCTTGGTGTCCAAGAGGCAGATAGATAATTTAAAAGAGCATGTACATCAGTGAATATGAAAGACTTTTCCAGTACAAATTTATCCATATAATAAGCACGTAGATAAGAGAAAAAAGCATGTACATCAGTGAATATGAAAGACTCTTCCAGTACAAAATTTATCCATATAATAAGCAGGTAGATAAGAGAAAAAGGATGTACATCAGTGAATATGAAAGACTCTTCCAGTACAAAATTTATCCATAAAATAAGAAGGTAGATAAGAGAAAAGAGCATGTACATCAGTGAAAATGAAAGACTCTTCCAGTACAAAATTTGTCCATATAATAACCTCCTCCCCAAAAGAAGCAACAACTGAACATTGCCAAAAACATATGTTTAAAAGAGGCATTAGCTGCATTGCACCGGAGACAATTAGCTGAAATAGTCAATCCTTTATTAAATGTTCATTGCCACATCTTATCTGCCTGCCTGCCTCTGTCCCTCCTCCCTCCACAGCTGCACCCTGCATGAACCTTCTCCAACCTGGCGCCCTCCAGACACATTGGACTAGAGCTCCCAGTAGGCCGATGGTTGGGGATGATGGGAGGCTGGTCTACATCCTTCTGTGTGCAATGGCCATGCTGGCTGGGGCTGATGGGTGTTGTAATCTAACACAGCCGGAGGACATCAGGTTTTGGAGGCTGCTGTACTTACAGCCTTCTGTGCACATAGTCACTCACTCCCATCCATAACTTAATTTATCTGGTTCCTGCATCTGCCACTTTCACCGTCGTTCACCCACTTCCTCACTATGTCTGCCAGTTCCTTTGTTGCCACCTTTCTTTTCCCATCTTATTCTATTTGGCTGCTCCATCTCTCCCTCTGCATCTGTCGGTCTTCATTCCTCTGTCTATCCATCCATCCATCCAAATTCCCTCATTCATCCCACTGTTTCCCTCTTTACACGAACATGTCACTTTGCTTTCACGGCACTTCCTAGCATTATCAATCACAGCTTCATGTGTGACTCTTCCATCTTTCCCCATTCAGTGGACTTCCTGTGATCAGCAATTCAGAAAACCCAGATTTCACCATAGAAGCCTCACTTCAAAGCACCCACTCACTCTCAGATAAGAGTCTATCCTCTCTCATAAAATTTATCCCTCTCTGCTCACTATCCCTCCATCTCTTCCCTCCAAGCTTCTCTACACATCATTCCCTGCTCACAGTTGTTTATGGGTTCTTATAGGACGATGCGACTCTCCAGGTGAAAATGGGTTATTATTTCTGATGGCAAAAGAAAACGTTGTTTCCACGTGTGCATTTGCACTGTTCCACAATTCCACAGTGCCACCTATAGGTCATGTAAGTGGGAAAGCAGGAATGGAACAGCTCCTTGGGTAGAGCTCAGATCTTAATTCCAGCCAAGAAGGGGTAGATTTGGAGAGATTTGGAGAGAATAGGGAACTCGCACCAGGCTCCAGCCACTGGAGGTGAATCATGGCTGGGGAAGGTAGGGGTAGATTAGAACTCAGGACTCCGGGATTCAAGCTCCACGATGTTGGCTCTCAGAAAGAGCTGGTTTAGTTCATCTGAGCAGGGTTAGAAAAAGGCCTCATCCCTTTCCTAGGCGGGGTGGGGGTGGGGGGTGGCATATATTATTTCCGTTCTAACCCATCCTTTTTCCAAACTGCTTAGTACATCATGCACAGCTTCCCTCTGTTTTATCCCTGCAACACTCTTGCAAGGTAGGTTGATCTGTGAGAGATAATGGAGGGACTCCGTCTTTTGCCACAAAACTAAAAGTGGTCCTGCTTTAACCACGAGAACAAACAAAGTATAAAAAACGTTAAGGAAATTATACATGTGCAAACACACAGAGAGATACAGACTCACATAAAGAGACAGACATTCAGAGAAAGACTTGGACCTTCTCTACACTCAGGAAAAATCCCAAAGCTTTACCATGGCTTTTGTCCTCACATTCTTCCTACTACCATCACAACACTCTCCTTACATGTGACCACAGGATTTTGAAGTGGACTTCCCTTCTCATAGAGGCTCCACTGTGTTTAATGAAACAGCATCATCTAGTGGCGCAGAGATCCTGTGATATCCCAGATAATACCACATTATCTCCGTATTTTTAAAAAGCGAGATTCCCCAGGGATAATCTGGGAGACCTCCTGGATGTTGAGGACACCATGTAATGGACCAACAAACTTCCATGAGTGGTCAGTTACGAGTGTGCATTAAATCACTTGTTTAGAGAATCTCAGAGAGAAAGAGACAAAAATTAGTGAGAGACAGTCACACAGAGACACAGACTCGCACAGAGAGATGATCAGAGACAGTACTAAAAAAGAAAGAGAGAGAGAATCAAATAGGGAGAAAGACACAGGCTCAATTCGGACGACACGATAGTCAATGGTGGGGTAATAATCAACTTTACAGTTGTTCATCTAGGGGGCACTCCCCACACAACATGGTAATAAATAATCAACTGTGGTGTGGATTAGGATCAGCGCTGAATTGACTATGACAGCATTCGGATGACACGATAGTCAATACAACTGACAATTGTTTCCCCCCCACCAGTTGCTTATTGTGTCGTCCGAATTGAGCCACAGAGAGAGAGAGACTCATGCAGACACACACAGAGACACTGATAACTTTGGATATAGATGCCCATGTATCTAATATAACTTTTTAATTGATCTTAGATATATCTTGGTTGAGAGCTCAAAGTTGTTTTTAAATGTATGTTGTTTTTGTACGCTGTCTGTTTTATGTTTTTATCTTTTTAAATTTTGTATATCGATTTTTAATGTTTTATTCTTTTGTAAATTGCCCAGACAGCTTCAGCTATGGGGCAGTATAGAAATGTAAATCACCATCATCATCATTATCAAAGCCAGAATGTCTATCAACAATCAGGGAGCAGCAAGTAGCATTGCTGAACCAGATAATATCACGATCTGATACATACAAATCAAGAAAGAAATGACATGAACTTTGGGGTGCTGTTTCATCCACTGAAAGAACTGGGCATGTTTAGCCTGGAAAAGAGAACATTGAGGGGAGACATGATAGCCCTCTTCAAGTCCCTGAAAGGTTGTCACACAGAGGAGGGCCAGGATCGCGTCTCGATCAACCCAGAATGCAGGACACTGAATAATGGGCTCAAGTTACAGGAAGCCAGATTCCGGCTGGACATCAGGGAAAATTTCCTGACTGTTAGAGCAGTACGACAGTGGAACCAGTGACCTAGGGAGGTTGTGGGCTCTCCCACCCTAAAGGTCTTCAAGAGGCAGGTGGACAGCCATCTGTCAGGTATTCTGTAAGATGGATTCCTGCATTGAACAGGGGGTTGGACTAGATGGCCTTACAAGCCCCTGTCAACTCTACTCTTCTATGATTCTATGATCCATTTCACCAGACTGCCAAGCATCCAGTGTAGTTGGAGGATCCAGGACCGCCTCGTCTTGCACTGGTCAAAACAGCAAGTGAGTTTGCACCGGCGTCTCTATAGAAACCGTTTGCCACAAGCAACAGCTTTGAAGCGTCTCCCTCTCTGTCTCACGCTCTGGCCAGGAGCGTGTGGGCAAGGAAGGAACTATGTACACACACAAAAAGCGTTCCTATCTCTCTTTTTTCTCCAGCCAAGGCTCGGGCGGTTCACCCTGCATTTGGGGGGAAGATCTCATGCCCTCCATCATGCCCTCCCCCATCCTCAGCATTGCAGCTGTGCCTACACATCGCCAGCCATCAGCGAGGTAAATGAAGGGAGCCTCCAACGCCCTCCCAGAGCATCCACTGGCTGGTTTACAGATCCAACGGGAGATTTGTTCCGTGAGCAGGAGGCAGGGGCTGTCAAAAGAAGTACTTATTTGGAGCCATACGAATACCTACCTGCTGTTGCTGCCACTCTGGAAACTGATTTACCTTATGACCAGGTGAGGCTGCCTTTTCTCCCCTTTGCATGTTGACTGAATATGTACCAGCATGCACAGGTGAGTACACTGAGGACTGTGTAGCCGGCAGGGTGTGATGGATGGCATTTAATGGATGCCCATAAGGGGGGGCGGCATTTTTCCTTGGATATATATACACATCCCATCTCCATCAGAAAGAATATAATACATTTAATTTACAACATATATTTTGTGACTAATATTCTTGTTTCCTTCTTTCACAAAGGTGTTTCTGTCTGGGTTTTTTCACATCATCATCATCATTCCCATCCTTATGTATTCTAAAACCTCATTGCCAATAATATTCATCAGTAGTTTTTTTCTAGGTGGGGGAGGTCTTCTCCCCCTGATTTAGTTATTTAGTTATATGGGACTGTTTTCAAACAGAGGGATCTTGGTGCTGCCATTCAAGGGGCATTGGACGGCTATTTTGTCTTTTCTTCTTAACGGGGTTGAAAAATCAAAAGAAAAGCATGGGCACATTGCAAAAATGAAAGCCGTTGTCATTTGGAAACTCCTCGCTGCAAAAGTCTGTATTTCAGGCAGGAATCAAAGCACCCAAACTGGAGAACTGCTTGCGGTGTCCTGTTTGGTAGTCCTGCTTGCCACAGTACGAAATTCGAATTAACCAAACCGACAAAAAACGATTAAAACTATCCCCACACGGTTTGGGCATACATACCCCCTCATTTGGAAAACAAATAAACAAAACCTCTTCTTTCGGATTCACATTTGCACCGTCCTTCCACAGCATTTGGGTTGGGTCACTGTCCCCACGTGGATTTTGAAGAGTTACTTAAAGTTGAATTCTTGCCCCTGTGAAGTTTGGTAAACCAAAAACATCGTGCTGCAGATCAGAGTGTTCTAAAATAGGACGGGGGTGAGATTATTTTTTCTTCTCCCCCTCTCCTGATTTTGAACTTTTTTAAAAAAAAAAAGGATAGATTTTTGGATTCTTCCTTCCCCCTTGCCTTACCTACTGCTAGGCAAATTAGAAATATAGACCCGGTTTGTCTTTCTAGCTTGTGTGGATGCTCCTGGAAATGTTGGTGTCTCTTCGTATTTTTAACCACAAGCCTTTGTTTATGACATAAAGAAGCTGTAGTATGGGTTGAGTGCATTCGTTTGATTGTGGCCTGGCCTAGCAATGGAAATACTCTCTAGTATTCTCTTTGCTCGCGGGCTGGATGATGTAGTCTCGCATCCTCTTTCCCACAGTAGCCAACCGGTTGGCCTTGTGCAGCTCACCGGAGGCAATAGCTTTTCCTTGCCTGTTGCGTCCCAGCCACCGGTCTTGAGAGATAGACTGCCTTGAACTCAGGAGGGTTTGCTTTCAGGCCACTTTTCTGTCCGGCGTCTTGTTAACTTCCCGGGAGGAGCACCTTTTCGTTCCGAAGTTGTCTGCCAGCCCAGTGACAGAGCAATGCATCACGGCCACTTCTGAATTGCAGATGTTTATCGGGTATATGCTCTCATAATGGGGTTTTGCTTGCGGGTTTTCTTCTTCTTCTTTTTTTCTGGTGAAAAAGGAACAAAAGTCGATAATGCTGCCAGAACAAAGCACACGTCTGGCCTGTCGTCCCTTGAAACAAATGAACAAGTGCTGGGAATGGTGAGAAGCCAATTTTTCAAATATATTTTAGTACGTTTTTGTTTTTTTAAAAGAACAGAGAAGCAACGGTGGTTGTAGATTGCTTTTTCGGAGGTCCTGGGCTCCCTATTTAGGTGGCAGAGGTGCGTGGAGGGGACACTACTCCACCTGGGTCCTGCTCAGGTTTCAGAAAGTCCTTTTTGCCTCACTTGGCTCTGAAAATAGCTCCAAGGGCAAACTGGTCTTAAGGTCTTCTCTCTGATTCAGTGGCCGTTGCAACTCGATATGCCACTTGCCCTATAAAGGAAGGTGGGAAACGGAGTAGTGTCAGCCCCCTGCTCCAATCACCAGCATCATCTCAGACCTATCTGCATGTCTAGCAACCCACATGGCATTGGTTTGATGCCTGGAAGCCACTTCGGGTGAAATGTGTTTCAAAAACAGTGAGAGATACTGATGATGGCAGCAGCAGCCTAATTTGCTGAACAAATAGTTTAAATGTGGACTTGGGAAAACCGGGTTCAAATCCCCAGGAAGTCACTCAGGGACCGTGGTCCAGCCTTGCATATCTTACAAGGTTGTTGTAAGTACTACATTCGAAGCTTTGAACACTTAAAAGTGCAACTCATGTTTATTGTTGTTATTACTGTTATTATTATCATTATTATTATATCTCTTTCTCGCTCGTGGTGGTTTTTCTAGACAAACATCATAGGCTTTGCCAAGTCATGCTGTCTTTCACAGATTCAGGAATTTCCTGACAATTGAGCATGTTTTAATTATGACTGCTTTCCGGATGTTGGTGTGGATGTATTTTGGTAGGCCCAGTTTCTGTAGGTTTTCTGTATAGTTTTTTGATGCGATGCCGGTGACTGATTGACTGACAGAATAATTGTGACCTTTTCCTGTTGTCATAGTTCTTTGACTTCCATGGCCAGTGGTGTATATTTGTCTCTCTTTTCTTCTTCCTTTTCAACAACATTTTTGTCATTTGGTATTGCTATGTCGATGAGGTAGGTGTGTTTTTCTTTTTTGTTTATAACCATAATGTCTGGTCGGTTGCAAGGTATTGTCTTGTCCATATGAATTGTTCTGTCCCAGTATGTACATGTGTAGTGGTTGTAACAATAACAGCAACAAAACGTTGCAGTGTGGAGCACTTCTGTTCAATGTCCCAGCCATGCTCTTTTCCAGGAGACTCTGGGTGCCTTTACAAGAGCGATTTAAAGCTCTTTCAAGGCGCATTAAAAAATTTACCTCTACAAGAGCGGAGCGCAAATTGGGGATCAAAGCGCTTTTTCTGTCCGATGCGCGTTAAATAGCGAGTTTTATTTTTCCGTGGGAGTTAAAGTGCCTTATGACCATGTAAACAAGCGATTCTCCACATTTCAACCACTTTAAAGCGCGTTTCATACTGCTGATTATGCGCTTCACCGGCTGTCGTTTATAGGAATTAGGCATAAAAGTGATGGTGAGAAGATGCACATAATCGGGCAACTGGGCGTCAAGCCGAATTCTTGTAGAAGGGGCCAAGGTTCCCTCTCTCCCCTGCCCCCTATGGTTTTCTGTTTCCCTCCACCTGCTCAGCTTTTGTAGTGAGACCTTGGGTTATTGGGTTATTTTGGGGAGGGAAGGTGTGCAATAGCACGGCTTATAGTTAGTGCTAACCCCAGAGAACTGCAGTTTCGCTAACCACAGTCCCTGAAGTGTTGTCTGAACAGGCCCAGTGTGTAACTTGCCCAAGACTATCCAGTTAATGTCATGGTTGAGCAGGATTTATTATTTATGTATCCACCTATTTCTTTGTTACGTGTAGATCCTTCCATTCCTCCAAGGAGCCCAAAGCAGTCCTCTCATTCTTATCCTCACAACAACCCTGCAAGGTAAGTTAGGCTGAGTGTTGGTGACTGGCCCAAAGCCATCCAGTGAGTTCTCTAGCCAAGTGGGCCACCAGGTGTCTTTGGGCCAATCACCCAAATGTAGAAATGGCCACCCATTTGGATGGCTTTCAAAGGGGGTTGGATAAATTCCTATCCATGGCTACTGGTCCTGATAGTGTGCTCTTTCCAGGATCAGAGGCAGTGTGCCTATGTACACCATTTGATGGGGAACATGGGTGGGAGGGTGCTATTGTACCATGCCCTACTTGTGGATTCCTGGGCAGGATCTACACTACTACTTTATAATGATTTTGACAACTGTTCGGGCCCAGGACACATTACATATACCATTTGCAAAATGTTTTCAAAGTGTTATACCCTGCTTGGTGTAGAACTGGCCCTAGTCGACAGCTGGTTGGCCACTGTGTGAACAGAGTGCAGGACTGGATGGACCCTTGGTCTAATCCAGCATCAGGGCTCTCCTTGTGTTATGATGTCATATCCTCTTAGATTTTTCTGAGATTATAGCAGCAATGGAGTAGAAGAATACTCCATTGCTGCTATAATCTGGACAGGCGGTGACACCGTTCAACAGGGCTGCTTTCATCATTGCAGGTCCCGCGACCGAATCAGCCGCTCGCTTCGATTCTCTGTCAGGATGGCCGACGGACTCAGCAGCACCCGGCCAGCGCTGGCCAGCGCTGTCCGACCGGACCTGGCCTTAACCTTGGAGCAGAAAGCCGCTTTCGTCTTGGTCTTCTTCCTCTTCCTCTTCCTGGGGCTGTTGATCGTCCGCTGCTTCCGCATCTTGCTCGATCCGTACCGCAGCATGCCCTCGTCCACCTGGACCGACTACATGGAGAAAGACACATTGGATTACAGGCTGGCCTGAGGGGCGGGGTCTTTCCCAGAAGTGGAGAGGCACAGCGGGACAGAAGGGGCCGGCGCCCCGGTTTTGCTCTGGAAACCGAGATGGGCTGCCATTCCTGCATTCAAGCAGTCGGAGCAACAGTGAGTGAAGGCCTTCCGGCTTTTCTTTTGGCTTGAGCATCATGTTGGGAAGTGGGATGCTGGAACTGGGTGGGGTCAAAGGGGAAAGGATGAAGCCCGCCCCCCCAAAAATACCTAAATATCAATGTATCCGGGCTGAAAACTCCTACACCCAGCTGCTAAGTCTAAGGAGAGACTCCTTCGCCTTTCAGAACAGGGGGAAAACAGCTGCAGAAATACCAGGAAACTCTGTGTGTTGGAAAGGGGGTGGGATCAGGGCAAGGGGGCATGGCCGTCTGAGGCATCCTGTATAGCCGGATTTGGCCCCCTGGGACTGAGTCCCCCACCCCTGGACTAGATGGACTTGTGGTCAAACCCAGTGGGGAGGGTTTTTTTTTGTCTTTCGCTTCTTTGTGTCAGGCTTGTGGGCATCTGGTGCCAGAAGGCGAGCCTCCAAGAAGAAGAAGAAGGTGCCTCGGTTTATCGGAATCCAGACTGGTACACGTGGCCTGTGGCGGCTTGGTGAACGATGTGTCGTTGATCTGGCATAGGTTTTGGATTAAGAGGATATCATAATGCTTTGCATTCAACTTGCTCAATGGGTCTGTGGAACTCCTTGCCACAGGAGACACTGACAGCATCTGGCATCGATGGTTTGCAAAGAGGATGTTTGTGAAGGAGAAAGGGGTCTGCTGATGATGGGTATGAGCCAGAAGTAACCTATGTTGTCAGAGGCCTCTAGCTAGCCCCTTTGGGGAGACAGATTGATGGATGAGAATTCGCAAGCCAATCCTTATGTTTTTGTAATGTGCAGCTAGGGATGTACAGATAGTGTGAAATTCATTCCGTCTGCATTTTGTAGATTGTCAAGCACCTTTTGTTCCATTGTCCGGTCAGTGATGGAATAGGGTTTCTTTTTATTTTTTTAGTTTCCAGATTAGTGCAAAATCATGCTTGTGCAAATTCATGCTTGTGAAAATGCAGAAATGCCTGCAAAATGTGTGTCTTTGTGCTTTAGTCTATGGGCAGATGAGCGACTGCAGAAAAGCCAGTTTCTGCGGAAACCACATCTTGGATTCATAAAAATCAGAAGTCGTTTGATTTCATTGTGGATTTCTATTGGCAACTTGCCTTGATACACCTTCCACCTTCTTCCAGGATTGACCAAATTGAAGTGGACCAGAGATTTCAACAAGAAGACAACATTGCGGCAAGACCCCCGTGACCGTAAAAGATGCTCTAGCCCATCGCTTCTATGACCCTGGAGGACTGCTCTTCTATCTTAGGTCGCTGTTTTCTCCCCTTGGCGAAGGTCTTGCATGGCCCACTCAGCACACACCCAAACTTGGGATGTGGATGCAGAATGTCAGCTGTCGTTCACAGACGACAGTGTTTGAGTAATTAGGTGCTCAGTGGGGAGAGAAATGCACTCGGAGAAATGAAATGGATGGATTAGAAAAGCGGATATTGTCTTGTCACTTTTATCTGGCAGGAGGAGTGAATATAAGAGCTTAGACCTGGGACAAACTGTCACATTGCGGGGCGTTCCTGTTAGTCAAGCTGCCAGCCATCCTGCCCGCCAGGCATTTCCTCTTCCAGGGTACCCTGTTACACCCAATTTGGGCTGTAAATCATGCCTGGCTTCCCCAAAAGTGGCCCAGATCCTGTCTACCAAAGGCCTCTTAATGCAGTAACCTGGATTTGCACCCTGTTCCAAGCGACTGCACTACAAATCAAGATGTCTCTGCTCCAAATGTTCTTACCTCTAGGCTGACCATCTGAAAAGGAGGACAGGGCTCATATAACTTTAACAGTTGTAGAGAAAAGGGAATTTCAGCCAGTGTCATTTGTATGCAGTTAGTTCCTGGTGATATTCCTTCTTCATCACAACAGTTAAAGTTGCAGAGCCTTGCCTTCTTTTGTATATGGTCACTCTAGTATAGTGCCTGCACCTTTAACAGTTGTGATGAAGAGGGAATTTCACCAGGAACTAATTGCATACAAATGACACCTGCTGAAATTCCCTTTTCTCTACAACTGTTAAAGTTATATGAGCCCTGTCCTCCTTTTCAGATGGTCAGCCTACTTACCTCTGTCTAGGAAGACTCCTAGTGGTCATAGGCACACTGCAAACCTGACGTCTCTTTGACTCTAACAAAAATCCATGAAATCAGGTGTATGGCTCATCTCAGCCCCATATTGTTGGCAGTGGCTCTCCAGGGTTGCAGATAAGAATTTGGGAGGTTTCGGACATGAGCTGAGGCACGTGTCAATAATCCCACAAAGGAGGCAGAAATGGGGCTGTTCCTTTGCAGGGCCTGGTGCAAATAGCTATAGTTGCCCTTCCATCTGGGCAGCCCTGAATCTGGGAATAACTGGATGTTCTTATGCTACAACGCTCCTGCAAGGAATACTTTTTTTAATACTCAGAGGTCTTCACGCGTCTATAGAGATCAGCAGGCTGCAGTGCTTAGAGTTGCCTCAAGAGGGCACCCCAGTATGAACAGTGGTCTTAATTGGGCAATTGAGATCAGCAGGCTGCAGTGCTCAGAGTTGCCTCAAGAGGGCACCCCAGTACAAACACTGTGGTCTTAACTGAGCAATTGAGATCAGCAGACTGCAGTGTTCAGAGTTGCTCACAGTTGCTCAGTGCTCAGAGGGGTAGTTTATTCATGGATTTATTCATTTCATTTATTTATTTCTCTGAACCACACACACTGGGCGGTTCAAAAAATAAAAACAACAAAGTCCTGCATATATGAAGCATCAAATTACAGTATAAAAGTGGAAATGGATTAAACGCAGCCAGCAATGCAAAGATTTAAAATAAGGATTTAAAACAGCGCAGCCCAAAGTCTAGATTCCAAAAATGGTAAAATTCTAAGTTAAGAGTTCAGAGCTGACACTGGGGTGCCCTTGTGTGGCCAACTCGGAGCATTACAGCCAGAAAGTCTAGCTCAGTCGCGTGTATTTTGACCTGGGGAACCCCAAAGGATGGAGACCCTAGACCTGAAGTTTGACACCTCCTGGAGTAAAGTTTGAAAAACGGTAGGGAGCCAGAGATCTATGGGGAGAGCGGAGTTCCAGGTTGAGTTGCTTAAGGGGGCAGGTGGATAAAAAGTATTGGAAATGATGGGCAGAGGAGGCAGGCCTGTAGCTCCGTGGTAGAGTTCTACTTTGTGTGAAAAAGGTTCCATCTTTGATCCCAGGCTGTTGGGTGTCAGATGCTTCATAGACGATTCACAGGGCTGGCCCTGTGAATTGTAGACTGAAGACTTGGCAATTTGTTATGAGAAAATGTATCTCTGCTTCTCTGGTATGTGCTTATCTCAAATGGTAGGCTGAAGGCCTTGAAGGTTCTCTGAGAATTAAACTATGCTTTGCAAAGGTGGGGGCTATCTTCCTCACACTGTGGCGTCATCAGAAGAGGTTGAACCGTGCCGCCCTGTTGGCACGTGAGTTTAGATTACAGGCCTGAAGCCCTGTCTATCAAAGTAGCTTGGAATTGCCCAGCCTCCACACTATATTGCCTTTGTCCTGAGAGTAATTCCGTTGCTAGGAATTATCTCGTCTATGCTCTTGCTGCTCTGCTGCTGCTGTGAGTTACTATCTGATGTGGAATTGTGTGATGCACTCTGTACATGTTCTATTGCTGTGTGGACTTGTTACTTCTAAAGAACTCTGCCATGAAAAGTGCACTGTAACTTTTCATAGATTTAGACTTGAGATTACTGTTCTGGATTCGTGTTCTATAGCTTGCTGTCTCCCTCCATGGAGCCAAAGTTACGGGCAGAGGGAGGCAGAAGCTGATCGTTGCTGTTCTGAAACTCGTGTGTGTGTGAGACCTGTGAGAGGACCTTCCTCAGAGCTAAAGCTACGTGAATTGGGAAGGCTCCCTAGGTCGAAGAGGTTCATTTCCTGGCTTCTGGCTTCCGTGGTCAGCTCAGCGTTCCCTGACAGGCTGAGTGAAGATTTAGTTGCCAGTTGACCGATATACTACTGTTAGGAGGCCTAATCCTAGAGTCTCTCTATGTTCCAGAGGATTCCAGTGCAGCGTGGCCGCTCCTGCCCTCTAAGGACTAGAGTTAATCTCTAAATGTCAGTCCCTGAGTGAGTGCTGTTCTCATTAAGCCGTTCTACCTGAAAGCTGTGTGGTCCGTCTTCAGCTTCAAGTGTGTGTTTGCAGAAATGAAACCGTTATGCTTTGAATTCCGTGTGATTACAATAAAAGAAATCTCACTGTTATTGTTGTGTATCAGTGTACCTAAAGTCGTGAGCAAGAACTTTAGAGAGTTAGCCAGAGTCACGACACAGGCATCTCCAGGTAGGATAAGAAAAAACTCCTGCCTGAAACCCCGGAGAGCCGCTGCTGCCAGTCTGTGTTGGCAATACTGGGCCAGATAGGGCAAAGGGTAGAAGGCAACTTTTCATATCCCGAATAGGAGGTGAAATGTGGGCATCCTATTTCCAAACCCAATCAAGATCTGTGACTTGGGCGGGTCAAGAGAATGTTTGTCCCCACATCACCTGCCTGGGTGTCCCCCTTCAGTATCCTCACCACCACCACCACCCATCTTCTGGAAACGAGGGGTCCAGAGTTCTTGGCTTTCTTGCTGCTCTTCCTTGAAGCTGTTCGATTTGTCCTCAGGGAAAACTAATTCCTTTCTCAGTCAAAAACCCGCTAAGCTTTTATAAATCAAAACCGCGCGCGGACTGGCAGATCGCAACCACCGGCAAAACGTTCGTTATTAGTCAGAGTTCTTGGCTTCAAGCGAAGAACACGATGCCTCTGGAATGCTTGAAATATTTTTCCTCCGAGATAGCAGCCGGAGCGAGGCAAGGCCTCTTTCCAAGTCCAGTTGGCAAGGTTTGGGCCCATTCTCCCTCCGCCTCAAGGATCCCCAATCGGTGGAGAGAAGCGTAGTTAGTTGTGCACAATCCTTCATTCTAAATTCCCCAACGTCCTTAAAAGCTAGCGAAAGAAAAAGCAAGGCATGGATTTTTGTATCGATCATTATTTTATTTTTTAAATAGGTCAGAACAGATCGTGCATTCCAGTTCGTTCCCTTTTTATTATTATTATAATTGCAACACAAAGTGAGTTCCTAAAAGAGGTGCTGGAGCTTATTTTTGTAAATGCAAGTCATCCCAGTACTTGCAGGCTTTCGACATGCAGTAGGTGAGCGGACTTACCCATTTTTCGGCATCCGTCACTGTCCCAAGTTACCATTTTGCATCTGGCTCTTAACCTTCCCTCCCCCCTTTAATTGTGCCCAATTCGGGTCTCAATTCTCCACCTCCAACTTTTGAACCCTTCAGGACAAAAGAAAAATGTGGACAAAATGGGATGGAGCTCAAGGCAAAAAAAAAGGGGGGGGGCTATTCTTATACCAGATTCACATTGGGATGTGGAGGATGGGTTAATTCTCTCTGCAGCCAGGCTTTTACCCCATGGATAGAACAGCTGCCCATCGCGCCCGTGGGGAGTATTGTATTTGAGGTTGTTAAGGCCTTGCAAGAGGGCAAAAATTGCTGACTCTTTCTAAATGCTGGCTTCTCGTCCATCTTTACTTTTAGATCTTTGGCATTCCTCATCCGCTCCTTATTTCTCTCTATGCCCCATGTCCCCCCCCCCCAGCCTGATAACCTTCTGTTTGCTCCCCATTGAAAGTTCTCCTGAACCTGCAAAAGACTCACAGCCCTTTCTCCCTTTTAGACCTGGACTTCTATCCCAGAACACCCCCTTGCTTCCTTCAAACCTCACCTTTTCCACAAAGGTTTTGCCTTAAATGCTTCAGTCCCATATTTCAACTGTAAATCGGCTAGAAATCGGATATACCAGGGATCAATTAGACTCAACATATGCTGTTAAATGCCTGGGAGAAAAGTCTTGACCTGGAGCTGAAAAGATAACAATGTTGGCACCAGGCGAGCCACCACTGAGAAGGCCCTCTCCCTTGTTGCTATCCTCCGAACTTCCCTCGGAGGAGGCACTCGGAGGAGGACTTTAGATGTTGAGCGCAGTACAGGTAGGTTCAGGTCGGGAGAGGCATTCCGTCAAGTATTGTGGTCCCAAGCCATGTAAGGCTTTATAGCTTAGAACTAGCACCTTGAATCGGGCTCGGAAACACACAGGCAGCCAATGCAAGCGGGCCAGAGTCGGTCTTATATGTTCAAACCTCTTGGTCCTCGTTATTAATCTGGCGAATAGAAGCATGTTTTCATTTTCTGGTTCACAAAGGAACAACAAGAGAAATGACTTTGGAATTTTATTAACCAAACGGTAGTATCAAAACAAACAAACAAACAGGAAAAGGGTAGAATTGTACACATTGTAAAATGCACGTTTCAGGTCAAAGACCCTAAAATATAAAATATACTTTTTTTTCTAAACAAGCCAGCCTGTACATAAAGCTATATTTAAAATAAATCTGCGGATTGACAGGGCCCTTGCAATGACCAACAAGTAGAGTTCACATGTCATGCAATGAAGTTGTCCTTGATGTAGAAGTTGAGGCCATGTTGTGATGCGGAAGAAATGTTTCCTCTTCACTGAACACCGATCTTTTTCCTGGGACCAGTAAGGCACAGGGCAAAGGCAAAATAATGAATGAATGAATCAATCAATCAAAGTGCTAATTTGGGGGGAGGGGAGGTCCCTTAGGATATTATTACTAAATGCTGCTGGAAAGTAAGAGAGCAAGACTTTTAGAAAAGCAGTTACATGTGAAATAAATAAGTTTGCTTGTGTGTGTTTTTAATACAAGTGTACAATTCTTTTATGAATCCTCACTGTCTCTCCCACCCACCCACCCATGGGGTGGAAGATTCTTGATAAAATGGGAGGTTTGATTTCTTCTTTATGGCTCATTTATCATGATCCAGTGACTTGCGCTGCAGGCATCATTGATGGCCCGCCAAGCTGGTCCGCTTTAAAAAAGGGGGCTGGATAAATTCCTGGAGGAGGCTATCTACGGCTACTAGTCCTGATGGTTATGTGCTACCTCCAGGATTGGAGGCAGTAAGCCTGTGTGCACCAGTTGCTGGGGAACATGGGTGGGAGGGTGCTATCGCACTCATATCCTGCTTGCGGGCTTTGCTCTAGGGTAGCTGGTTGACCACTGGTCTCATCCAGCACAGCCTCCTCTTATGCTATTTACTTCTTAAAAAGTTTTCCCTGTTCCTTTGGAAATAGCCGGGGGGGGGGGGGGAGTGTCTTGTATGCAATGTTTTTCTCCCTCCGCTAGGATGAACGGAGGAACCTCAGCAGTTTAAACAGGTGATCCAGCAACTCATGTGGAGCTGTTGCATTACACACAACACCCCTGCTTTTTCCTCCGTAAGGGGCATAGTACGTTAACTGCCAGAGCTAACTAACACCTTGCTGTAGTTCTCTCGAAAGATGAAGCAAGCATGCAACCCCCCACCTCCTGCTTTCCTGCTCCCTTCAACCTTTTAACCAGTTCTTTGATCACACACGCACAAAAATACAAAACATAGGAGACTGAAGTGAATTTGGGGAAGGGGGGGTGACTGGTGGGTAACTGCTCGCATGAACGGGACCCCAAGATTTCAGAATTCACCCACAAGTATCCCATTTTTAGTTTACAATAGCCCTAAGACAGAAATGGGGGCTATGCAGCGCTCCAGGAGCGATTGGACTCCACCTCCCACCAGGCTTAGCCAATGGCGAGGGATGATGGGTGCTGCAGTCCAAACTTTGGAACGTCCAGGAAGCCGAGGTATAAATGAGAATCATCACACCACACAGTTTTCTGTTTAAAGCTCTGAAGGGTGGCTGGTTTTCGTGGGCGCATCGAGAGCCCTGTAAACTGAACTGATCTGTTCTATACACCGATATAGATGTTTAAAAAACTATTGGAAGCTGCCGTCAGTATCAATAAAAGCACCCTGCGATATTAAATCTCTTAACGGCTTCGCAATACAAGGGAAACGGATCCAGAAATTCCAATTTCCTAGGGGAGACTAACCCCCCACCCTTTTTGCAGGCTATTCTGAGTTATATTTTCTTGTCACCACAACGAAGAACTGCAGAGAGGGGTTCCTTTAGATCAGGCCTTCCCCAACCTCAGTCCCTGTACCCCACATATACTTCTGGGGTATCTCCACCCACTACCCTGGCACAATTCCATGTCCCTTGGAAGCATGGGAGCAGCTGTGGTCTCCTGAAAGTGGCCTTACTCTGTGGTGCATCCTTATCTTGACTGCTGTAAGTTGGAGACTCTGGCTAGGGTCTCCAGCAGAGAGTCCTGCTGTCTCTGAGCTCTCTTAACTGAGGATGAACCTGGACTGTTCTGCTCTCAATCCTTCTAGCTATGGTCGTGGCTCTGGATATAGGCATGTGCAAACTGTGTATTCATTTAACTATGCTCTTTTGGGCTGCATTCATAGAAGTATAGCTTCCAAATCGCACGAGGTCCTGGTTCCCCTCTATTCGGCACTGGTTTGGCCTCATCCTGAGTATTGCGTCCAATTCTGGGCACCACACTTCAAGAAGGATGCAGACAAGCTGGAGGGGGTTCAGAGGAGGGCAACGAGGAGGATCAGGGGTCTGGAAACAAAGTCCTATGAGGAGCGACTGGAAGAACTGGGCAGGTTTAGCCTGGAGAAGAGAAGATTGAGGGGAGACATGATAGCACTCTTCAAAGACTTGAAAGGTTGTCACACAGAGGAGGGCCAGGATCTCTTCTCGATCATTCCAGAGTGCAGGATGTGGAATAATGAGCTCAAGTTACAGGAAGCCAGATTCTGGCTGGACATCAGGAAAAATGTCCTGACTGTTAGAGCAGTACAACAATGGAACCCATGACCTAAGGAGGTGATGGGCTCTCCCACATGTGAGGCATTCAAGAGGCAGGTGGACAGCCACCTGTCAGGGATGCTTTAAGGTGGATTCCTGCATTGAGCAGGGGGTTGGACTCGATGGCCTTAGAGGCCCCTTCCAAGTCTACCATTCTATGATTTACATGGAATAGTACAAAGTGCTTTTAAAAATTATTTAATGTGGCACATGAGAGGGTGACGTGGGGGGAACAGTCTTCCTGCAAACACAACACCCCCTCTGACATTAGCTACTTTGAGGCAGGATCATTTCTCCTTCAGCCTCCACAGCCCTGAGACCGGCTGAAACGAGGCTGGCTGGGTATGAAAGAGGATGGAGCTCCCGCACCTTTCGTGGTCCTGTAAAAAGGGGGATTCGTGGCAAGCTATGCCTGTGGAAATCCCCTCTTCTCAGGAGCCCTGCGCTTATTTTGCAGCTGGCCGCAAGAGCAGGGAGAGGAGGCAGAGGGATGCGCAGAAGATCCCTTGGTGGCAGCGTGGAATCCGAGTTACTGAAGCCTAAACTGGTACTGTGGGTCTTGGAACTGGGACCTCCTGCTGGGGAGGGCAAGGAGCCAAGTCCATTCTTGGTACAACAGCCTGCAGCTGGTCCTTTAAATTCCCAAAGGGGTGAGATTATGGCCTGCTTGAGGGAATCTATAAAGACTTGGTTTAGGTCTGGGCCCTTTCGGCTTGACACCTGCCCTCCTTTGTCCCCGGCTTATTTATCTTTCCTGTATTTGAATTATTTTGAGGCCGCCTTTAAGGACAGACGTCTCCCAGGACTTGGGCCTTGCTACCTGGAACATCTTCTGGTCAGCTCTTCCTGACAGTCAACCTTCTCAAGGCTTTGCTTCGTGCATTTTGAGCTTGCTGCCTGATGGGAAAAGGACATCGGCCTACTGGAAATCCAAGTGGGCTAATCCACTTCCGAGAGGGTCGGTGTCTCGGGGGGAGGGGGGGAATTGCTCAAAGACATTCAAGAGAGATCAGCACGGTTGTCGCTCTGCAAACATTTTCTCCCTTTTGCTATTGAGTCACCAATATTATTGCCACCGCCAGGACTTTGATGCAACTCCTCGCATCTTTTCTCCCTCCCTGCCTGCAATCTTTCTGAAATGACTTTTGGTTTGTTTATATTCCGTATAAACCCCGTCCGTCCACACACACACACACTTCAAAAGTTTTGTCAGCAGAGGTGCAAACCCAAATAAATGCCTGCAAATCTTAAAATAGAATCCTTCTATTGCGCTCTTAGCCACCCTGCGGTTGAGTTGTGTGTATTTTAAAAGAATTTGAAAAACGGCAGAAAATCCTGAGTTTTCTCTGGCTTTCATCCAAAGCTCCCCACGTATAAAAGGAGGCACTGAGAAGAACAAGCACCAAACACAGGACCTCAGTGGCGGTGTACGCTCAGCGCCCCTGTGTCAAAGACACTGGTCGGCTAGCCTGTCGCTGGGCCCATTTCTGCCCGCGCAACGTGTCGTGTGCGTTATTATTATTATTAGGGCATTTTTACTCTGTTTGCTTTAAAGCCCTTCCCTGAAAGGAAAGAAAGAAGCCAAGGGCTGCTCAAAGTTAGGAGAAGCAGGGAACTGGGCTCCCCCTGGAATTTCCCCACCCACATGACTTTTGTCTGGGTTTTGGAGGGACAGGGATTGCGCAGCCGCCTGGGGAATGTTGCTTCTTTAACCGCTCTCGTCTTTCTCAGACAAGAGCGGCCCGAGTTGGGGGGGAAAGTGACATTGCGACCCGAAGGTTACGATGTGACAGTCTCCACGGCAATGTCCGTCGGGAGCTCTCCTTCCACCACGGAGCTGACGGTTTCTTCCGCCGACACGTCGACGGAGCCTCCCGTGTCGCCCTCCTCCTCCACGGCGTCCTCTTCCTCCTCCGTCCCGTTGGCTTGCTCCCTGGCCATGGCTTCCAACTTCCTCCGGTACTGCTCCGCTTCCTGTTCCTTCTTCATCAGCCGGCTCCGGTACTCCTGAGCTTTGAGGTTGGCTTCGTGCAGCTGCTGCTGCAGGATCTCCCTTTCGTTGCTATCCTGCGGAAACAAGCGTGGCTTCGTCACTGGCTGGTGAAGTGAGTGAGGGGGAAGAATGAGGGACTTTCTGAAAATAGGGGTGGACAGGAGCAGAACTCTCTTAAGCTTGATGCGCCAGGAGGCAAGTGCATTGCTTAGGGAGGAGACCGCAAGTTGCCAGTCCTCAGGAGCTGCAGAAGAAAGAACTGAAACCTATCCATTTTTCCTCTCCCTTGCTGCTATGGAGGGAGGAAGTGTTCCACAGAAGAAAACTATCCTGACACCATGGTGGAGACCATTTTGGCAGGAAGGGATGGCTAGTTCCTTCCATCCCTACGATTCTATGGCACGGGGATCTGTTCAAAAGGCTTCCCCCCCCCTCTTTTTACCTTGTTTTTGTCCAAGTCATCCACAACTTCTTCTACTTTGATTTTCTTAGCCGGGGGATCTTCTTCCTGTGCTATGTGGTTATTGTCACCTTGTTCCTCAATGACTGTTTCTTCTGCAACCTGACCAGCAGGTACAGTTAGAACTGCAAGTCAGGAAGGAGGAAGAGGGGGAGAGAGAGAGAGGGAGAGAGGGAGCGCAGAATATTAACAACACACGTGGGATCAGTGGAGATGTTTTGCAATTTGATGCACATTCGGGCGTGATAAATACACACGTTTCAGAGATGGAGCTATGACAAACTTGACATTTCTAAACATCAAATGGCCATATTTAACTGCACAATCTATTGAAGATGAAGACAAAAAGCCATCTCTCCCAAGGAGGCATTGACTCAGGGTGGAAGCCGTGGAGAGGAATTTGTGTCCCTCCAGGTCATCCTATCATCCCTGACCTGCCGGCTGGGGAGTCCCGACAACGTCTAGAAGGCCACAAATTCCCACTGGAAGTCCTCAGGAGCAAAATGCTGCCTAATCCATGGAGGGATTCCGATGCTCTTCAGGTGAATTTGCACCATGGTCTTATCTTCAGGTCCCTGCTCCCCCTAGGACTAGAATGTGGAACCAACTATACGGTATGGATTGAGAGGGCCTCATCTAAAAATGTGCTGGGAGGGCCATAGCTCAGTGAGCAGAGCCCCTGTTTTGTACACAAAATGTCCAAGGGTCCGTATTCCTGTACCTGGCACAAGTGAGGCCACACCTGGCGTCTTGTGTATGATTCTGGGCACCCCATTTCCAGAAGGACATGAACAGGTTAGGATAGGTTCAGAGGAGGGCACTGAAGAGGATACAGGCCCTACAAGGACAGGCTGAAGGAACTTGGGATGTTCAGCCTGGAGAAAAGGAGACTGACAGTAAGATCTGTGCAACAGTGGAACAGTCTCCCTACAGAGGTTGAGGATTCTCCATCTCTGGAGGTTTTTAAGAAGAGGTCTGACAGCCACCTCTCAGGGATGGCTGAACTGGTTTTCCTGCGCAATGTAGAGGGTTGGACTAGATTATCCTTATGGACCCTTCCAGCTCCACCATTCTATGATTCAATCCCTGGCATCTCCAGGCAAGGATGGGAAAAGGCTCCAGCCTGAAAACATGGAGAGACACTTCCAGTCAGTGCACTGTAGACAGTACTGGGCTAGATGGATCAGAAGGTCTGTATAAAGCGGCTTCCTATGTAGACACCATTTTCTTCGTCCAGGTCCCTAAATGAAAAGAATTTTGACTGAAACACAAGGGAGAGGTTTGCTCCATTAAGGGCGTAACCCTATGCATGTTTAGATGGAAGTAAGTCCTACAACTCCCAGAATGCCCCAGCCAGCCATGTTGGCTGGGGCATGCTGGGAGCTGTAGTACTTTTTTCTGTCTAGACATGTGTAGGATTGCACCCTTAAAAGTGCTGTTCTCCCCTTCCTCAGCCAAAAAGGCTGCAGCATGAGCTTACAAGCAAGCGGTTAAACCAGACGGTTCCTACTCGCAAGGTTTCAGTCTAAAAAGGCACGTCACAAAAGGAAAAAGGGATGAGAAGATCGCCTCTCCTGAACTTCCTCCTCCTGCCCGCCCTTCTTCCTGCAGTTCCAGGTGTATTTATTGCATTTATTATTTCAACGTATCCTTTGCCTTCCTCCCCACTTGGCACTCAGGTTAGCTGTCAGGAATGATATGCACAACACCACCACTACCAACAACAACAACAAAATACATTGTGATCTATTTTAAAAAAAAGTCTGAGAGTGAGCTTCTTTTTAAGCCTCTGAACAGATCTATTTGGGCTTCCAGGATGGATTCTCGGCTACTTGAGGCTGACGAAGCCCCCAACATAGTGAGAAAACAAGGCCAGAAACCTTGATATACCTGCTCTGTATGTAGTTCGGTTCTTGCAAGCGAACCGCATGATGGGATTGGAATAATACATGTGCCTGAATGTGCTGTCATGCTAAAGGAAAGGCTTAATTGGAATTTCTAACTGTCAAGACCTCTTGATATAGTAGAAAACAAATAAGCTGGCTTGATAAGGAGGATTGGTCATCCAGAACAATCTGACACTGCCAGAAGAGTTATGGGCCATCTGTTGATAAGGTATAATGAAGAAGTATCCTTTGATCTGTCTTTGTTTTGCTTTAGAACTTTGCTAACTTCTTATTGGTTTAGATGCTATGTATAAATACACCTGATTTTCACTCTGCAGTTGAGAAGCACTTTGTCTGTAGGACTTTCTCCATACAGCTGTATTACGCTCAATAAAACAGAGTGGCCTTACAACCAAAGTGGATTTTTATCCTTGACAGTAGGAAGGGGTTTACAGGCAACTGCATTGCTCCTATTACCTTGCTGCCCATTCTGCATAGTCACGATGAATGGCTGATTGAGTCCAGCAGCTGTCTGGAGGTTGCCCAGTGGCACGCCATCGGTCACAATCGTGATAACGCGCTGGCCCCCGCTGCTGACGACGTGATGGAGGGGAGAATCGACGGAAGTGGTTCCTACAACTTCCTCCGTGATGACTGCAAAAGTCCAATGCAAACTCTCGATTTTTTATTAAACACACTTCAGCAGAGAGAATGAACTAAATCAAGTCATTCAGGGGTCATAAGAACCAGTACGGCGCTGGGCGTTTGCTATGAGATTTAGTAATCCCCACAACACAGCTGCAATTTTTACCATGTCTGTTGAAACCGGCTTGAGAAAGTCAGATTTTCTTCATTTTTATTTAAATTTCTAGACCTCATGGCGGCAGAGTAAACACAGAACGGGAAGCTCTAAGAACTCGCTTCCTTTCTAGAAGAATCAGAGGGGTTACACTTTCATTTAAACAAGCAGATCTTGAGGGCCCCAGTTGCCCCAGGAGGGCATGTTTAAGATATAATTCCCCCCCCCCTCTTGGGGAGGGGTTCTGCAATGACCTTTTCTTCTGTCACCCCCAGACAGTGGAATGGCCTGCCAGAGAAGATTTGTCAACTTAACACTCTCTCCAAGTTTAAGATAGCTATAAAGTAGGGATGTGCACGGACCCCAAAAATCGTATCGGAATCGGAACTTCAGATTTTGTGAAATATTGTATCGTTAAAATCGGATGTCCGTGTTATCGGATCGGATCCAATAATGATACAAAATCGGAAGTTCCAATTTCGATATTGGACCGCCATTTTAGGTGTTTTCCCCATAGGCTTGCATTGGGGGAAAGAAAGCTTTCCCCCAATGCAAGTTTATGGGGAAAACACCTAAAATGGCAGCCCCCCCCCACTCGCGCTCCTTACCTGCTGGCGTCACGCGCTGCCGTCCGCTGCTGCCTGCTGCTTCCGTCTACTGCTAATTAGGCTTTGCAGCCTGGTTCTCAGTAGAGCGATGACGCGACGGGTGATGTCATCACCCTTCGCGTTGCGCTCTTCTGAGAACCAGGCTCAAAGCCTAATTAGCAGTAGACGGAAGCAGCGGACGGCAGCGCGGGATGCCTGCAGCTAAGGGGGGACCTCCCCATTCCACCTCCCCTCCCTCCCCCCCTCACACTCCTTACCTGCCGCCGCCGTCCGCTGCCATCCGCTGCCTCTGTACTACTGATAAACAGGCCTTCCGGCCTGTTCCACAGTAGACCGACAGCGCGCCGAGATATGATGTCACCCAGCACACCAGCGCTCTATTGTGGAACAGGCTGCAAGGCCTGTTTATCAGTAGTATGGAAGCAGCGGGCAGCAGCGAGGAGGCAGCAGGTAAAGAGCAAGAGTGGGAAGGGAAGGAGGGGGAAGTCCCCACTCACCCGCCGCCATGTTTTCGCCATACATTTGCATGGGGGAAAGCTTTCTTTCCCCCCAATGCAAGCCTATGGCAAAAACATGTAATATGGAGGCCAGATTTTCCAATTTTTTCTGATATTAATCGGATTTTAAAAAATTGGATCAGGAGACATCGGACCTCCTGCGGCCAGCATCGGAATCGGACATCGGATGCCTGATTTCCTCCAATTTGTATCGGAATCGGTTATCGGGTCCGATACGATGCACATCTCTACTATAAAGACTAGTCTCTTCCAGCAAGCCTACCCAGATGAACTTCAAACCTAAGAATTTTAAGATGTCTTGATTGTTATTTTGATTTGTATTGGTTTCATATGCTCTTTTAAATAATTTTATGTATTTGATTTATATTGTATGGTTGTACTAATGTTGCTCCCCGCCTCAATCCAAAGGGAGAGACTGGTAAGAAATAAATTTATTAGTAGTATTATTAGTATTATTATGGATTCTTCTGCTTCAATATCACCGTGATTCAACACTGCACAGAAAAACAGCTGAAATCACACCCCTGGCTGGCAAAAAATGACAATGCTATGACTCTGCTTTCCAGTTACCAGCAGGATAGGCCGGAGGGCCACCAGGGAGTTTCACAGCATTCTCAGTTGCTTAGAAACTTCTCCCCATTCATTTCAAGAGTGTGTTGCCCAGGGCAATGTTCTGCGGGCGCATCCCCACCTACCACTGCCCCGGTGGCCAGTGTCAAGATTTCTTTTAACTTACCTGGAGCTCTGTTTGAATTGGAGAGCGGGCCGGAGGCTTCTGCTATGGCTGCCAGTGTGGCAAGAACGGAAGTTGTTGAGTTTGGAAACTGCACCGTGGAGACGTGGGAATCTCCTGCTCAGGGGAGAGAGAACAAAACGTGTGAACAGGGATTTTCCAGGAGGAGAGAGGCGTTTTATTGGGAGAATTAGCCCCCCCCCACACATTCTGTGGCAACATTTGGGAAGTAGCAAGATGGGGCCATGTTTGCAGAGTCCTACCTGAGGTCGTTTTCGTGTTTGCAGAGGACATGATGCTGGCCAAGCTCAGCATCTCGCCAGAGGCCAGGATAAATGGCTGGCCGACCGTCACGGACCTTGGCACTGGATTCGCTCTCTCCGGGTTGGTGTTGACCTGGTTTTGCATCGCCTCCTGAGGAAGAGAAACGTCTGTTTTACACACCTACCAAAAACAGCTCCTGGGTTGCCAAATCCAACCATTGCTTTGGAAGCCCATCGTCTTCTCGTTGTTGTTGGAGTCTTGCCTCCTCAGGCCAAATGAATGGAACTTCCAAGGGGTCCTGACACAATTCTGCATCGGTTCTTACTAGGGGTGAAAGAATAAAATCCAAAAGGACCAATGCCGTAATATTAGGAGCCGGTCCTTCAGGGCTAGAACGATAAATGTCAAAAAGGCTACGTGTGAGCCTGGCATTATCAAAACGGTCTAGGACCAGGGTATTTTATGGGCCAACTTCTCTCGGATTTCCCCCACAAGGACTTTCATAGTGGTGGCACCTAGACTGCTCAAGTCTCTCCCAAGGGAAGTTTGCTAGGCTCCTTCGCTAATAGGAATTCAGCCAGCAAGTCAAAACATCCACTATTTGGGCGGGTATTTAGCGATACTGCCCTCTAGGTCCTTATTCAAACCTGTTCTTTTATTGTGTTACTGCTTTGTTGTCTTTGTGTGGCTTATATCTTAATACGGATGAAAAGCCGCCTTGCAGATTCTTTTAGATGGAAACGAAGAGATGAGTATTTTAATTTAAGGAAAGGTTGTCACACTGAGGAGGGCCAGGATTTCTTCTCGATCCTCCCAGAGTGCAGGACACGGAATAATGGGCTCAAGTTCCGGCTGGACATCAGGAAAAACATCCTGATGGTTAGAGCAGTACGACAATGGAACCAATTATCTAGGGAGGTGGTGGGCTCTCCCACACTAGAGGCATTCAAGAGGCAGCTGGACAGCCATCTGTCAGGGATGCTTGAAGGTAGATTCCTGCATTGAGCAGGGGGTTGGACTCGATGGCCTTATAGGCTCCTTCCAACTCTACTATTCTATGATTCTATGATAAGCCTTCCCTTAATCAGCTGCAGTTTTATTTGAACTTTGTTTCTTTTAAAAATGTATTTTAATGTGTTTTTATTGTATTATTCTTTTTCCTTATTTGTACGCCACTCCGAAATCCTCGACTAGGGAGTGGTACAGAAATATTGTAAAGAAATAAAAAAAAGAAAATATACCTTTTTAGGCATTCATATTTTCCAGCTCCTTTTATTAGGAAATTAGTCCATGGCTGAAACGTATTGTGGCTTTCCACATGGTTTAAACAGGTCCATTTAAGCAAAGCACAGTTTAATATGTTGCAACACCAGAGCTGCTTACTAACTACCAGACTGCCTCCATTTACCAGGGACAGTAGCTGTTTTCTGGAACCTCTCGTATGTTAAATCACCATCCCAATTTTGTCCCTACTCCTGCCCTTGGGGAGAAATGGGGCAAAAAAAAAATTCCACAGTTGGGCAATACCTTTATTCGGAACAATAAAAACATCCAGAAAAATGTGCAAGCTTTTGAGTTCTCGAGAACTCTTCGTCAGTCTAGGGGACAGAAAAAGCAGGTGAAGGGGAAAGAAACACCTCGCATCTACGTTATGCTCTTTCCGAAGCCAGGTTAAGGCCTTTTTATTTTCCCCGTATTTTAACATTTTACCATCCTAGGTCTTTCAACTTGCTGTTTTAAATCTGTATTTTAAAACTCTGCGTTGCTGCTCGGTTTTATTCCAGTTTTACTTTTATATTATGGTTTAAATTTTATACCTAAATTGTGTTTGATGGTTTAAATTGTTGTGAACCACCCACAGCGCTTCAGCTATTGGGCGGTATAGAAATGTAGTAAACAGACAGACAGGCAGACAGATAAGACCAAACATTTGGCCAGATGTTATGGATCTATCTAAACTGCAGGCTTCACGGCCATAACATCTGGCCTCCTTCTGCCTCTTTCCACTCATAGGGCAATCAAATGGGACGGGGGTGGGTGTTTTAAGCTGGAGATTCCCAAGGAAAGCAGATTTCCGCATGAGACGACGGGACTACCTGGGTGAAAACAGTCTCCAATAGCTACAGCTGCGGCTACAAAGTTAGGAGTCGAGACCCCAAGGCTGCGTTTTGATCCCAACCTGTAGTATCAATAAGGTCTCTGGGTTGTTCTTGTCCAAAGCAATGTCGAAGGCAGATTTGTCAAACTTGCTGAAGGTGTGGACGTCGGCCCCATATTTCACGAGCAGCTCAACGACCTCCCGGTGGTTGTACTCCGTCGCCCAGTGCAAAGCCGTCATCTTCAGCATGTCCTTGGCGTTCACGTCGGCACCGTTCTGGCAGGCAGAAAAGAGTTGCTTGGCCCAAACTGAGTTTAAGAGGTGGGCAGGAGGGCACGTGATTGCCCACTCTCTGTACATCACACATGCCATCAAGGAAGCGCTGAGGATCAGCGGAGGAAGCGTTCTGCGACTTTCTGCACGGATTTCAACTTTTGCCAAGACACTGTCTCGATCAAGTCACAGTAACGCAACTCTAGCGGTCTGTTCCCACATGCTAAAGGGATGTCGCAATGACAGCAGAGTTAGGTGCATAGGCAAAATGGGATGGCAAACTTTCTGCAAGTGAGAGGAAATGGTGGAACCTTTGTCATTTTTAGCACTGCTACAGGATACCTTCTACGTTTTATCTCTACTCATGTTGAAACGAAGAACTGGTGTCCGGGTTTTGCTTTTTTCCTCCTCCCTTCCAAACCCTTTTCCCTTTTCTGTTATGTCTTTTAGATTGCAAACTGGGGAGGTGGGGCAAGTGACTATCATATTATTAATCTTTGTTAGCTGCTCTGAAGCCTTTTGGGGGGGCTATAGAGCAGGGGGAAATGCTAATGATAATAATAATAACAACAAAATTAGCAATGCTGAGATCCATGGGCTTTATATTCTGCTACAATTTCCAGCTTGATTCCCAGTTTGCCGAGGGCGGCTGTGTTCGCACAATAACAGACACTCAGCTCCTGTTCAGATCTCACACAGGGATGAGTCCAGATAAGGGAGTGGGAACATCAAAAGCTGCCTTATACTGAGTCAGACCCCTGGTCCCTCTAGCCCCAGTATTGTTGACTCTGACAGGCAGCAATGGCCCTTTCCCTAGAAATAAAGATGCTAGTTCTCATGGCTCTGAACACAGAGTTAATCTAAATAGGAACGGAGGAAGCTGGCTTCTATCCAGGCAGACCCTTTGGTCCTTCTAGCTCAGTATTGTCAAGACTGACTGGCAGCAGTGGCTTTCTGGGGTCTCCAGTTCTACCTGGAGTTGCTTGGAGTTGAATCTGGGACCTTTCACATGCAAAACCGGGACTCTACCGCAGAGCCATGTCCCTGCCATCTACCACTACAAACCCAACTATTCATTCATTAAATTCTAACAGAACATGCCCCCCTTCCTCTCTCTGCTAAAGAGGATAAACCTCTTCCTGTTTACAAAACAGAGCAAGGGAATACCTCTGTGGAAACATTTATAAGGCCGCATTCACACAAAAGAATAAGCTTAAATTCTGGAGAGTCTTGGCTCCTCAGTCAAGGGCGGCTGTGCTGCATGCTGCCCAATGGCTCCTGCTCAGCTGCTCCCTTCAACAGAAGCAGTTTCAGCAACCAGGAATTTAGCAGCAGGAAAAAGCCTAGCGTTACATCTGGACCAGGGCCTCACAATCATACGTTGGGTTTGAAATCTGAATTTGAGTGAACCAAATCAATCCTAAATCTGGCTGATCGATTTCCCAGACAATTACACTGTCTGTATCAACATAGTAGATCAAACATATTTGACACTCTTCTTTTATTTTTCTTCATTTTAAAAAACACACAGCCAACAGTGGGGAAATATGATCAACACAGAATGCAGGATGCGGAATAATGGGCTCAAGTTACAGGAAGCCAGATTCCGGCTGGACATCAGGAAAAACTTCCTGACTGTTAGAGCAGTACAACAATGGAACCAATGATCTAGGGAGGTGGTGGGCTCTCCCACACTAGAGGCCTTCAAGAGGCAGCTGGACAACCATCTGTCAGGGATGCTTGAAGGTGGATTCCTGCATTGAGCAGGGGGTTGGACCCAATGGCCTTATAGGCCCCTTCCAACTCTACTCTTCTATGATTCTATAAAGTGGGCACGTTGAGAAACAGAATTGGAGAGTTTGCTCGGAATTGCTTCCCCAGAGATCATTTCAGCTCTTCTGTGATCCAACTGGTACTGATTTCAACATTGTGTATTTTACACTTTTAATACACTGTGTGTTTTCCAAGCTTGAACTCAACTCACCTTCGCAACTAACGTACGCCTCGAGTCATACATATTTAAGGGTCAGTAACTGAGATGCAGCAGCTTGCTTGCTACGACCTCGAATTCTGTGGTTAGCATGGGCATGGGTGCAAATCTACCACAACAGTGAGCTATCAACACCATGGGTTCAGCCACGTTCAGGGGACGATCTCGTCCGTGACGGAGCCTCGCTTACCCTGAGAAGCAGCTCGACGATGTGCGAGTGTCCGTCAGCAGCAGCCATGTGCAGCGGCGTCCTGTCGACTTTGGTCCTAGCGTCACGGCTCACTCCTGCCCGGAGCAGAACTTCGGCTGTGGAGTAGTGTCCGTACTGAGCGGCGAGGTGGAGGGGCGACGTTCCCAGCTGTTGGACCACGAAGCGGAAGAGTTAGATCCTTGTTCCTGGCCATGCCCACCATGCTTAGCTACGCTGAGTCACCCTCGCTTGCCTCTGGACAGAAACAGTCTCATCTACAATTCCGGAGGAGCAGCCTCACGTTCGACATGACACTCTCTCAAAGCCAAACTCCAGGGCTCTGGTGGTGCGCAAGCCCTGTGGATGTGTCACTTGCCGACCCAGAGGCTGTTCCAATTCAGAGTCGATCACATCACCCTCTCTATTTTAGTCTGGACATGTAAAAGGAGGGAGTCATGGGTTCAAAGAGACCAACCTACTATGAAGTAAAGGCAGAATGCAGAGACCCATTGGAGTGTGGAGTAGCCACACTTCCTAAAGCGAGCTCTTTGGGAGTTTTTCATTCAGGGCTCCTTACAGCACTTGAGAGTTAAAATCTGTAATGACCCAAGAAGCTGTTCTTGTAACGGATCAAGACGAAGGATCCATATAGCCCAGTATAGCCTCTCCTGACCAGTAGCGGCTTTCCAGGGCAAAGAGCTTCTCCCACAACTGTACTGGTTGCAATTCTTTTAACTGGAGATACCAGGGACTGAACCTGAGACCACCTGCATGCAAAACAAGATGCTCTACCACTGAATTACAATCCCTCCACAAAGCTAAAACAGTGGAGGTTGATGGCTCAGATTGCAGTAGGGCTGTGATTCTATTCTGGGGTTTAGTTAGAACCAGCCAGAACTCGGAAGGCGCTATCCAAGGAGCTGAATCCTACGATCCAAATGGCTTCGGCACCTTGGAGAACTCCTTTGGAGTTCTGGCTGATTCTGACTGAAACCCAGAATGGATTCACAGACCCACCAAATTCAGAGCCATCAGCCACCACTGAGTTAGAACCTACTTCCGGAACAAGCAGGGCCTTTTCTGCTGCATCCCCTGGCTTTTGAATGCTTTCCGCTGAGACTTGTTCATGGCTAGGGCCTTTTTGGCTACATAAGGATCCAAAATCAAGAGAATGAGCTTAGTATAAACATAGAGTAGGGGTAGGGAAAATTGATGCCCTCCAAATATTCTAAACGACGACTCCTACAATCCCTGGAAATTGGGTCATGTTGTCTGGGACTTATGGGAGCTGTAGTCCAAACTATCTGGGACCAATAGGCTGCCTGTAGAAGACAGAATCTAGCATAAAAACATTAAAGCCACATAAAATACCACAATTAGCAAATAAACTGGGTGGTGCAATCATTCAGGGAAGACTTGGGTAAAGAACCACATTTGTCACCTCCAAAATACCGGGGGCGGGAGAGAATTTCAAGTGGTGGGTGCCACCACAGAGAAAGCCTGGTTCTGGGCTATCGCCAGATGGCAATCCACAGGTCGCAGTACAACCAGCAAGGCCCTCCGCTGCAGATCTGAATGATACTGTTTAGATGAGCACGGTTATCCGTTTAGGTGCAAATGCACAGACCATAATTCTCTCAATCAGTCGCCATGGTTTCAGCAGGAGAACCCTCTCCCCCTTTTCTTCCCCGCCTCACCATGCCAGACGTACCCAATCTGTGGTGAACGGCGCGCCATTGGCCATCAACGTCCGGACTTCATCGTCTTGGCCTTTGCGTGCCGCTTCTAACAATCTCTTCCCCAGGTCCACCAGTGACATCTTTCTACATGGGAGCGGATGTTTTCAACAAATCTGGAGGTGGTGGCAGGAAAGAACCTTGCATGATTTGGAACGTCAAGCTCAAAGGGGCTCTCCATGCAGCAAACGCTCAGGAATAGCACCCTGGGTTGCGGCAGATGCCTCTGGGAAGCCCCCCAAGTGAGGGATTCCTTCAACACCCCTCCTTCACTCAGTATTCAGGGGTATACTGCCTCTAAATATGGGGGTCCCAAACATCTACTGTGACAAATACTGCCAGACTACAGAGCTGTGCCAGTGCCTTTCATTTCAATCTGCTTCCCCCAACCTGGTACCTTCCAGATGGGTTGGACTGCAACTCCTAGCATGCTGGGAATTGTAATCCAACCCTTTTGGAGAGCACCAGGTTAAGGAATGCTGGCTTAAGTGCAATGGAGGAGAGGGCGACACCATGGTACAAGCTATGGATTGGTTAGTCCCTTTGGTATCATTTCCTGGCCCACACTGGGAACCTGACGGGGCGAAAAGGGCTCTGGGGGTCTTGAGTCAGCCCTGTTTTGGGTTGCAAGACAACAGCCACAGTTGCTTGAAAGAGATGTGGTTGTTATTTCATGCTCCAGCCCTCGTATAACCATTACTAGTATTAGTATTATTTATTCAATTTATATCCTGCCTATATACAGAATACCCTAGGTGGCATACAAAGTTAAAACAATTTAAACAAGATCAAACAATCAATAACATACCACAGGTGGCATAAAAATGTTAAAAACAATTTTAAAAGATAAACAAAACCACACAGCATAAAAACAATATAAAATGGTTGGCAATATGATTCTAAAAAGGGTAGGCCTGCCGGAATAATAGAGTCTTTAATGCCTTCTTAAAGACATTCAAAGAAGTCAGCAGGCGCATTTCAATTGGCAGGTCATTCCACAGCTGAGGGGTGGCAAACTAAATGGTCCTCTGGCGTGTGACTGCCAACCTCACGTTAGGCAGTCGTAGCTGATGACCCACTGACAGGCTGAAACATGGAAAGGCATGATAGCCCTCTTCAAATCCTTGAAAGGTTGTCACACACAGGAGTGTCAGGATCTCTTCTTGATCAACCCAGAGTGCAGGACACGGAATAATGGGCTCAAGTTACAGGAAGCCAGGTTCCAGCTGGACATCAGGGAAACTTCCTGACTGTTAGAGCAATACTACAATGGAACAAATGACCTAGGGAGGTTGTGGGCTCTCCCACACTAGAGGCATTCAAGAGGCAGCTGGACAGCCATCTGTCAGGGATGCTTTAAGATGGATTCCAGCACTGAGCAGGGGGTTGGACTTGATGGCCTTATAGGCCCCATCCAACTCTACTATTCTATGATTCTATGATAAGGTACCTTGGACCTAGACCATGTAGGGCTTTAAAGATAAGAACCAGCACTTTATATTTTGCCCAGAAAGGAATTGGCAGCCAGTGTAAAGATTTTAAAACCAGTGTTATATGTTCTCCACGGGATGTCCTAGAGACCTACCTGGCTGCCTTATTTTGTACCAGTTTAAGTTTCCGAACTAAACTTAGTCATAGGTAAGTGAGCCATAGGTAAGACTTTGAGCACAGATGTGTAATACAAAGAAGCCAATGTCTTACAGCAAAGCCCACCAGCAATCGCCATTAGGCCAGCAGGTGCACCGTAGTGACCCCCCCCACCTTTGGAATACCCCATCCAGGGAGATACGTATGGCCTCATCACAGCTAGCTTTTTTAAAATAATAATAATAATAATACATTTATTCCACTCTGCATTTGGTGCTTTAAAAACTTAGCTGCTGATGGTGTGTGTGTGTGTGTGTGTGTGTTTAATTGCAATTCATGTTTTTTGTTCAAACTGTAATTCTGAATTATCGTAAGCTGCCTTGGCAAACTGAAAGCCAGGTTACAAAATACTTTAAATAAGTAATACATTGAGCAGTCCTACTGGTTCCCTACTGGTGCAATCCAGATGTTTTGGACAGCAACTTCCAGCATTTACCACTGGCCCTGCTGGCTGGGGATAATGGGGGTTGGAGTCCAAACATCTAGGGGGCAACAGGTTGGGAAGGCATCATATTTTATTTATTTATTTATTGCATTTTATACCGCCCTATAGCCGAAGCTCTCTGGGCGGTTCACAAAAATTAAAACCATGAAATAATTTTAAGAAATATAAAACAAACCACAATCTAAAAACAAAAAATAACATACAATATAAAAACACAACCAGGATAAAACCAAGCAGCAGAGATTAATACAGATTAAAATACAAATTTAAAACAGCAAGGGTTAAAATTGAGTTAATTTAGCTGTTAAAATGCTGGGAAAATAAAAAGGTCTTCACCTGGCGACGAAAGGAGTGCAAAGTAGGCGCCAGGTGAACCTCTCTGGGGAGCTCATTCCACAGCCGGGGTGCCACAGCAGAGAAAGCCCTCCTCCTGGTGGCCACCTGCCTCACTTTCTTTGGCAGGGGCTCATGGAGAAGGACCCCTGTAGATGATCTTAAGGTCTGGGCAAGTATATATGGGAGGAGACGTTCCTTTAGATAACCTGGCCCCAAGCCGTTTAGGGCTTTAAATGTTAGTACCATCACTTGAAATTGAGCCCAGCCCTGGACCAGCAGCCAGTGAAGCTGGAAAAGGACTGGCATAATGTGATCTCGTTGGCCAGTCCCTGTTAGCAAATGTGCTGCCCTGTTTTGTACCAGCTGAAGTTTCTGGACTGTTTTCAAAGGCAGCCCCACATATAACACATTGCAGTAATCCAAACGAGAGGTTATGAGAGCATGGATAACTGTAGCTAAGCTATCTCTGTCCAGATAAGGGCGCAGTTGGTATATCAGCCTAAGCAGATAAAAGGTGCTCTTTGCCACCGAGTTCACCTGTGCCTCAAGTGACAGTTCTGGATCCAAGAGCAGCCCCAAACTACGAACCCGATCCTTTAGGGGGAGTGCAATCCCCTCCAGAACAGGGTGAACATCACCTCACCGGACAGACGAACCACCCGCTAACAGTACCTCCGTCTTGTCTGGATTGAGTCTCAGTTTGTTAGCCCTCATCCAGTCCATTACAGTGCCCAGGCACTGATTCAAAACAGCCACTGCCTCACTTGGGTTTGATGAAAAGGAAAGGTAGAGCTGGGTGTTATCTGCATATTGATGACATCTAAGCCCACATCTCCCAATAACCTCTCCCAGCGGCTTCATGTAAATGTTGAACAGCATAGGGGATAAAATGCCACGGCACAGAGCAATAATCCCCCAGCACCACCTTCTGGAATCGGCCATCTAAGTAGGAGCGGAACCACTGCAGCGCAGTGCCTCCAACTCCCAGCCCAGACAACCTATCCAGAAGGATACCATGGTCGATGGTATCGAAAGCTGCTGAGAGGTCCAAGAGAACCAACAGAATCTTAGAATAGTTGAGTTGGAAGGGGCCTATAATGCCATCTAGTTCAACCCCCTGCTCAGTGCAGGAATGTACCTTAAAGCATCCCTGACAGATGTTTATCCAGCTGCCTCTTGAAGGCCTCTAATGTGGGAGAGCTTAACTTTACTTAAGTAAACGTGAATGGGATCAGGCTGCAAACTTCCTCCCAACCAACTAAGGGCCTGTTTCCACACACAGAGACTTCACAATCGTGGGGAGCTCCATATGTTGTTGGAATACAACTCTCATCAGCCCCAGCTAGCATACAACTCCCATCAGCCCCAGCCAGGATGATAGTTGTGGTACAAAACAACTGGAAAGCAAGGTCCTATTGGGGGTGGAGCAAAAGCCCACCTGCTTTAGGGTCAGTTTATACATTCAGCATAATCATTGTCAGTGGACAGAAAAATGCAATACAACACTTCTACTATTTCTGTATAATTTTGATATAGACTTATTTGTTTACTTTCCATAAAGAAAACTGTGTCAGCCTTTCTCTTCCAGTCTTACTGTCTACAAAGTGAATTATTTACAAATTATTATTTGTTACTCGATTTAAGTGATAAGTACTTTTAATGGAAACTGTCTGGTCCATTTCCTGTTTGATCACTTCCCACGCTGCCCAGTGAAAACGGTAAGAGACCAGGGACGACAAGTAGAAACAAGGTTTGTTTATTTGTTTAAAACTGAAAATAAAAGGCGGGGAAAGGAAATGTTTAGAATGTAAAACGGCTCGTCATTCCTGCAAATATGCTCACCCTATGAAACTGACAATATCTTCCCCTTAAATGAACCTATTGATATAGTGAATGATTTCACAACAATATTGTTGGCTGATTGTTTTACTGATTTTCAGTGCCAGCCTATACATGACTTACCCAGAAGTAAACCACACTGAATTCAGTGGAACTTACTCCCAGGTACGTGTATACAGCCTGTGCCATATGAATGTAAACTGCCCTCAGCGATGGGGGGGAGGGGGGACAAAATATATCAGGCTTAATTTAAAAGAGTATGTTTAATGAGTGTATGGCCAACTGCCCAAAACTTGTGCCCTTCAGATGGGTGGACTACAATTCCCAGCATCCCCAGTGGTCAACACAACTAGAGGGCAGTAGGATGGGGAAGGCAAAAAGCTCAACCATGTGCTCAAAAGTAAAGTGTAAATTCCTCTAATATCCCTCTTTGACCAATTATTATTGTATTATTATTATTATTATTATTATCATCAAACTTCCCCCCCCCCGTTGCTTCAACTTACACTCAGGCTAATAAATAGAAAGAGAGAGAAAAGGAGAAATATATATATAGACAGAGAGAAAAATATAGAAATATAATATGCTTTGGTCATATTGACAGGAGACCAATCCATTGAAACAAATGGGAGTCTAGCTACTCCGGATGGCTGGTTTAAGCCCCACTGATTTCAGTGGGTCTGTTCTTAAGTATGACCAAGTCTGAATCCAACCCAAAGAATATAACATTTACACACACCGTCGTATACACGACTGCATGTAAATGTTTGCAATTGTAGTATATTGCATTAAATATATTGATGGAAATATATTCTGTCCTTTCTTCTTCCCCCCACCCATGACAAATAAATTCCTCCTCCATGGAAAAGGGGTCTCCTTTCTCCCCCTCTCTGGTTCTCGGAACTGATCCCCCCCTCTAAATCTCACCCCCATCCCAAATTCATGGGGGGGGGCTTTTTTCTCTCGCCCCCCTTTTCAAGCTCCCCCCCCCACGGACCCTCCCAAATACACCCCCACCCTCCCTCATGAAGCAAATGCCCCCTCCACACCTCGTTGCCCCCCAACACCAATGTCACCCCCCAATACAGCCCCAGACTCACCCCTCAGAGACGGGGGGGTCGCCACGTTTGGGGTTTCGCTTTTTTTTGGAGTTAACTTCTTGTCAGCATCTCTTGTTTCCCCCCAAAATAAACATAATTTAAAAAATTCCTTACGGGTATTTTGTTTAAAAAAAACTTTTTATGAGGAGGATTAATATGTTAATAGTATATTTAATATTTCCCCCCAAAAAAGTTTGTTTTTAAACGGTGGCGCCCCTCCCCCTCTCGGCGCGTAAGGGGAAGGAGGGAGACAAAATGGCGAACCCGGAAGTTTCCCTCAATCTAGGCTGAAGCATAGGGATGAGGGGAGGGGGAAGCACTGAAGATGACACACATTGGACTTCCGGTAAAAGCGGAAATCCGTCCCGTAGGTCCCCTGTAAATGGATGTAGAGGCGTGTCGCTCTATCCTTCTTCATCTCCGTGGTGAAATGGAGTGCCTCCTTGACGCTCTAGCCCTCCGAACCTCCATGGTTAAATTGAAGAGGCCGCCATGTTGCCCGCACAGGCTTCAAGGGCGCTCTATCCCCCAGAAGCTCTATGGTACAATGGTGAGGCGTCATGTTGGTCCAGCCGACGCCTCGGACGCTCTAGCTCTAGGCGTCTCAGTGGTAAAACTGAGCCGTTCTACCCCACGGCAAATGTATTGTGGAAAATTGTCCGCCTGTATTTGCAGTGGAAGCTTTAAGGTTGCAGTAAAGAGGATACATATTTGCATATGAGATAATTTATATGGATGTATGCAAATTTAAAGATCATGATGATGTAAATAGAAATACAGTACAAGTCACCCCAATGGGAAAGACAGTATCCCACACCCCACTCCCAGATGTTGCTGGATCCCACCTCTCACCATCTCTGTCAGCCAGGCAGGCTGGGGCTGATGGGAGTGGGAATACATCCACGAAAGCAGGTCCTACCACCTTTGATCAGCCCCCCAAAGTAAATTATTCGGGGGGGGGGGAATTCTCCATTTCTTTGGCGCAAGGAGGGTCCAGTGGTCTGTTCTAAAGCATTCATAAACAATGAGAACACAGTAAAAAGCTTTTGCAAAAGATCAGGTGCTTCCCGATCCTAGCCTGATCATATGAAAAGGAGGACAGGGCTCATGTAACTTTAACAGTTGTAGAGAAAAGGGAATTTCAGCCAGTGTCATTTGTATGCAATTAGTTCCTGGTGAAATTCCTTCTTCATCACAACAGTTAAAGTTGCAGGGGCCCTGCCTTCTTTTGTATATGGTCCCTCTAGTATAGTGCCTGCACCTTTAACTGTTGTGATGAAGAGGGAATTTCACCAGGAACTAATTGCATACAAATGACACTGGCTGAAATTCCCTTTTCTCTACAACTGTTAAAGTTATATGAGCCCTGTCCTCCTTTTCATATGGTCAGCCTAGCCCTATCTTCTTTTTTCCTTACCATGGAAAAAAAACGCTAAGGATGAAAAGATGAGAAAGCTGCACTGGGCCTTTGGATTGTCAGTGCTAGGATCCCTCCGTCCGGAAACACTCGCAAAGCGTGTGGGTTGGCATAGTGCATTTTCTGCCATGTGTTTTGGCCCCTCTTCTGCTCTGGATTAAGGAGAAGGTTGCTGTGGGGTTTGATACCTTGAAAACATGTCGGCTGCATGGCCGACAGCCGCTTCAGGCAATTTGGCTTGCGTCAAGTGTATGACATGGGCAACACACCCCACCATGCAATGATGGCTAATTTTCTAAATCGGTGCCATCTCTGGGGGACAACTGTAATTTGTGAAAGTGGCTTGCCTTCTCTGCTTGCCTCTCCCTGCCACGGGGCGACGAAGAAGGGCTGTGTGACCATTGCGACTGAAAGGCAGTCTGCTTTAATCCAGCCTTATCCAGCCAGGCAGTCCTCCAGATGTGTGGGACTACAACTCCCATCTTCCCCAGCTGGCTAGTTGGGCAGGATGGGAGTTGCCGTCTGACACCTCCGGAGGGCACCAGTTTGGGAAAAGTCTGGTTTAAAAATACGGCAAGCAATACGTCTTGAGTCCCAGTATTGAGAAAAAGGTGGGATATAAATAATAATAATAATAATAATAATAATAATAATAATAATAATATGCTCTGGGGGGGTCTGGCTTGCCTCGCTTCTCCGTTTCTGTCTAAAGGTGTCCCTTCATGCTCTTTGATTATTAAATTGTGTTGTGAGATAAATAGATTACCTTCTTGCTAACTGCCTTAGGGAATCTTGAGAGACAGAAAGTCAGAGAGAAATTGAATGCTTGGCTATACCTTTGTTAAATGGTTAAAAGCTCAGGATGACTGGTAACTGATGTTTCCTTAAATGCAGTTAAAAGTTAGGGAATAGTTGGGAAGTTTCTCCGTGGAAGTCTGAAGCCTCCTCCAGCCCTCGGGCTGATCTAAGGGATCAGTCCAGACCTCAGCAAGATCCAGCTGTCACTCCCTTGACAACCACTGGGCGAAGGGAGAGAAGGCGGTGTCAGAGAGAGAGAGAGAGAGAGAGAGAGAGATGTGGCTCCACCTACTTTGGTTCTGGCCCCTCCTACTGCTGGCTTTGGCCCCGCCCACTCCCAGCAAGCAACTCCGGACGGATTATGTGCTTGGAGACCCAAACGCCCCGTATCGCCTCCTCCCAAAGCAGCTGTCTGGAAAGAAGTTAAAGCCTGGACAGCGGCACCCCTCTCTGGGAAATGTGAGGAGTTCCTAGGAACATGAGTCTGTCCGTCGCACGGGGGGAGGGCAGGGGGCGGACCAGCACACGATGGATGTGCAAGGTGGTCAACAATGCGCTTCTTCGTCCCCTGGCAGAGAAAACCCTGCCACAAAAAGCCATTGTAGGTAAGATCATGAGGCCATACTATCCAAAATCTTTGTGCCATTGATTTACGAGACGGATTTAGCCTCAGCGGTAACAGGATGTGGCTTGCAGCTGTTCCGCTTTCCATGCTACGCCTGGCGTGGCCTTCTCATCTCTCTCTTTTGCCCTCGGCCCCGGAACCAAAAGAAGCCACGTTTGACACCTTACAGAAATGCCATTTTACGGGGAAGAGGACGACCAGCCACTCTCCTCCAGGTTTCTGACTACACACTGGGCGTGTTGAACCTCTTTCAGCCCGTGGGCCAAATTCCGTTTCGGAGAAGCTCTGGGGCGCCACATCCCATGGTGGGCGGGGCCACAAGGGAAAAGGGGCGTGACCAAAAACACCAGCATATTTCCACTCAAACCTCTTTCTGCTTCTAGTTCATCCTCGGGAGAGGCATTTACACCTTTTACGATGGGGGCAGTGGCTGGGCAAAACCTGCGAAACCCCCCAAATGAATGGCAGTTGTAGGAAAGGGGATATGCCCAGGGGAAGGGGGTGGCCATTTGTGGAAGCCTATTGGGACTCCAGCAGAGCTCTGAGGTTCAACCCCCTCCCTTCTATTTGTGATTATTTTCTGTTGATGTTGAAATAATTTGTGGCTTGTTTTATATTTTTTAAATGATTTCATGGTTTTAATTTTTGTGAACCGCCCAGAGAGCTTTGGCTATGGGGCGGTATAAAAATGCAATAAATAAATAAATAAACCACAGCCAAGACGCTCAAATACATTGGGGGGGGGGTGTATGTGTGTGTGTGTGTGTGTGTTTAATGTTGAATACATCCAAGAGCTGACTTTTCAACTGTGCCGTACATCTTGCTCCACAACTCTGCTGATGTTTCTTTGCTCTTCGACAGAAACCCGAAACGGCTCCATTGCTGCTCTGCCCCCTTTCTCCGCTTCCACTCCCCCCAACAGGAACCAGGGAGGGGAAAATGGGGGGGGGGGAGGGGAAAACGGGGGGGGAGGGGAGGGACATAGAATCAGCATCGAGCCCAAAAAGCCTACCCACCATGCAGCATCTCCTTCTCAATTCCTCTCAAAACCTCCCCTTTTTCTGCTGGAAGGGAGCTACAGGCAACAGGAGGAGGGGATGGTCACAGCAGCTGAAAACGGGCCAAATGCTGGCAGGCCGGATTTTGCTTGCAGGCCGCCAGTTGCGATCCACCCAATGGGTTCCAGGATGCACGCAAGAGCGGGGACATCCTGTCGGGTTGTTTTACAGCCAGAATGGGGAACACCCCATTTATTTCGGGCATGCTCTGGCTCCTTTACGGAACCTGGGTGGACGCACCGGGCTGAAATCTTGGTGGTTCGGCCTTAGCCCAGCCCTCTGATTGACAAAATACATTCACATCGAGGCAGGGTGGCAATCCCGTTGCCCCAGCGACCAATTAAGAAACAGAACGATGTTCGAGGATGAGCGGGCACAAGGGAACTACAAGAATCACGAAAAACCTCTCAGGAGCCGTCACAACGAGCGCCATCAGGGTGCTTGAAAAGAAAATGCCACTATAGATAAATTGGTGAGGGGGCAGAGGGAAGGGGAGACAAAGGAATGAATGGCCTTCACGCTGGTCACGCTAACAAACAGAGGCTCAGACACATCAGATGAGGTCGAAATCAAAAGCGCTAACACTGGCAATCGGAGCCCTCCAGAAATTGAAGCTGTTGAACTGAACAAGGCTCCGGTCCTCATCGTCTTCTCTGTCCGAGACGCTGCTGCTCTGTTTCTTCCGACCTCCGGCAATGCTGCCGTAGCCTCCCTTCGGCTTGTAGGCTGCCATGTCGGCCAACCCCAGGCATTCCAGCTCGGACAGGTCCAGTTCCGGGATGGGCATCCGCCAGTAGATGAAGGAATCGTATTGGGTGTTGACTGTGTCCCTCATTGCTCACTGCGAACAAAGAAGTGAGCTCTGTTAGGAAAACGCGCAGCAGGGCCGATTCGCCTCTCCATCATGCACCCACATGACCAACTGACCACTGGGTGGAAGAAAAGCCCCAATGGCCTCCCTTCCCATTTTTCATGCTTCCTTCTTCACAAAGCACAGAGTTAAACTATGGAACTCACTACCACAAGATGTGGTGAAGGCCACCAATTTGGATGGCTTGAAAAGGGGTTGGATAAATTCCTGGAGGAGAAGGCTATCCAGGGCTACTAGTCCTGATGGTTAGGTGCTACCTCCAGTAGCTAAGTCTATATACCCCAGTTGCTGGGGAACATGGGTGGGAGGGTGCTGTGTCGAACTTGTGTCCTGCTCGTGGGTCCCTGGTCAAGAGCTGGTTGGCCACCTTGTGAACAGAATGCAGGACTAGTTGGACCCTCGGTCTGATACAGCATGGTTCCTTTTATGTCCTTAAATCTGTGGGGGTTTTCCTAATTAATTTTTTTTTAATGAAAAAATAGATCGCGAAAGTGACATATTCACGTCTAGGTAGCCACAATCTTTTTCCTCTTCTCTTTTTTGCTTTGCTTTTGTGTTGTCGAAATATCTGCTGAAATCTGGGCTGCCCAGAGGTGGTTAGAGCAGCCACTTTTAGCCTGGCACCTTCCAGATGTTTTGGACTTCAATTCCCATCAGTGGCACATCTCTGGGGCTGATGGGAGTTGCAGTCCAAAACGTCCGGAGAACCCCAGAGTTGGGAAAGGGTTTTGGGCCAAACCTCTGCTTGGCCGTCTGGTTGAGCCTACCGCATGGGGTCATTGTGTAGGGTGACCAGATAAAATCCAGGTCAGGGCTCATGTAACTTTAACAGTTGTAAAGACAAGGGAATTTCAGCCAGTGTCATTTGTATGCAATTAGTTCCTGGTGATATTCCCTCTTCATCACAACAGTTAAAGATGCAGGAGCCCTGCCTTCTTTTGTATATGGTCACTCTAGTATAGTGCATGCACCTTTAACTATTGTGATGAAGAAGGAATTTCACCAGGAACTAATTGCATACAAATGACTCTGGCTGAAATTCCCTTTTCTCTACAACTGTTAAAGTTACATGAGCCCTGACCTGGATTTTATCTGGTCAGCCTATCGTTGTGAGGGAGCTCGGGATTGGTCACTCACGGACCTTTTCATGACCTCCGATGCCTCTCCCAGCATTTTCAAGCAGCAATCCGCCATTTTATGAAACTCTGAAAATGCAGTAATAAATTGAAAGCATGCTATAAAGCAGCGCCATCTACTGACGCTGAAAGAAAATGTACTAGAAGGAAGTGGCAAAAGCAGGAAATGGGGAGCACATGTATTGTGCTTGTCATTAAACCTGCGAAGACTCTGGACGTCAAAGTCTTGGAAAGGCTGTGGGATTTTTGCTAAATGTGGAGGAGCCCTTACTACTCCATCCTGAAAAATTAAAAACCAAGGAAGAGGCCTTTTCCCTTCTCTCCTTGTTCCAGACTAGCCCGTTACAGGATCTGGGCTCATTTCCACCCCCCTCTCCCTTCTGCTCCTCCATGGCCACCCGTGATGCTCTCTTCCCCCGCACCATCCCACCCACCTGCCTTTGCCGTTCCGTCTTGATCAGCATGGAAGCTGCTTCCTGGACAGATGGTGAATTTGGCTGCAGTGCCCCTACAGAGACCCACACTGCTAGGGTGACCCTATGGAAAGGAGGACAGGGCTCCTGTAGCTTTAACGGTTGTCTAGAAAAGGGAATTTCAGCAGGTGTCCTTTGTAGGCATGCAGCACCTGGTGAGATTCCTTCTTCATCACAACAGTGAAAGCTGCAGGAGCCCTGCCTAGCATGACCAGATGCACAAGAGGGCAGGGTTATGGATGGAGTTACACTCCCCCTGAAAGACTGTGTTCGCAGCTTGGGGGTGCTCCTGGATCCGTCGCTCCAAATGACAGCCCAGATAGATGAGCCTGCTGGGATTGCCTACTATCAGCTTCGGCTGATACGCCAGCTGCGCCCCTTCCTAGAGTTGGAAGACCTAAAGATGGTAGTGCACGCGCTGGTAACTTCGAGGCTCGACTTCTGCAATGCACTGTACGTAGGGCTACCTCTGTGCCTAGACCGGAAACTTCAACTAGTTCAAAATATGGCAGCCAGGTTGGTCACCGGTACACCTAGGGGTGACCATATTACGCCAGCTTTAAAATCGCTACACTGGCTGCCAATTAGTTTCCAGGCGAAGTATAAAGTGTTGGTCATTACCTTTAAAGCCCTACATGGTTTGGGTCCAGGTTACCTGCGGGATCGCTTTCTCCCATACAATCTGCCCCGCATGCTCAGGTCCTCTGGGAAGAACTTACTACAGTTGGCCAAGACTAGGCTGACAACTGTTACCCAGAGGACCTTTTCTTCTGCCGCTCCCAGACTGTGGAATGACCTGCCGGAGGAGACTCGTCAACTTAACAGTCTTTTAGAATTTTAAAAAGCTATAAAGACTGTTCTCTTCCGGCAGGCATATCCAGTGGAATTTTAAAATGTTTTTCGGATTTTTTAGGATGTTTTAATGCAGTTTTAATAATGTGTGTCATGTTTTAATAAGTTTTATGTATTTTATCATATTGTTGTTCCCTGCCTCGATCCAAACGGAGAGGCGGGTAAGAAATAAATGATGATGATGATGATGACGAAGAGGGGATTTCACCAGGTGCTGCATGCCTTCAAATGACACCTGCTGAAATTCTCTTTTCTAAACAACCATTAAAGATACAGGAGCCCGGTCCTCCTTTCCATAGGGTCACCCTACACATGCCCTTCAAGGCCCATGCTTCTCAATAGGAGATATGCTTTCTTTTGAGCATATTGGCTGCATCTCCAACTCTCATTCGCTTAAGAATAAGATACAGAAGAGCTCCGCATCTTAAAACCCAAGCACGCCTTCCCCAATCTGGAGCTGGGAGAGGATGGGGGACTACAACCCCCATCAACCCCAGCCAGCATGGCCCAGCTCAAAGCGGCTCGGCATCAGGCATTTGCAGCCATAAAATCGATAAAACATTTCTAAAATCCCGGTTACAAATCATTGAAATGATCAATCAGATAAAAACAGCTCAAATGCATACCGGGATCACACCATCTGATCATAGTTATACTAAAGTCAAACAGAGGGAAAACAAACACATCTGAATGGAATAATCATAATAACCACTGGGGTAGCCCAATTCCCAACCGGGCATCCTCTGGAGGGGTGCAGCTACAAACCCCCCTCATCCTCAGCTAGCACGGCCAATTCCCCAATTGGGGCACCTCCCAGATGTTTGGGATTACAACTCTCATTGTCCTCAACCAGCAAACCCAATCCCCAACTGGCCAGCCTCCAGCTGTGTCAACTACAATTCCCATGTTCCTCTGGTAGCGATGGGAATTGTAGTCCCACTCTTTGTGGGGGACACCTAGTTGAGGAAAGCTGATGCACCGCCTTCCCTCCTGGTCTTCCTTGGGGAATGCCTAATTAAGCATTCTCTGCTTGACGCCTTAGCAGGAAATTAGATCAGTTTTAATTTTATATAGTGGACACGCAAGCCGGAGGAGGTCAGGCTCCAAAAGACCTTTTGCGGCATGTGTGAGATGAAATGAGCATCTGCGTTTTTAAAATAGCATCCTCCTCACAGTGAACGTAGAGATATTTATGTACACACACAAGCATTTGTGCATCCGCATTTCCGAAGAATTCCCCCGCCACTCCAGAATTAAAACAGAGCAGGAGGGGGCTGCTTAATTTATAGCTTGTGCAGAAGTGGGAATGAAAGAAGCCAAACAGCTCAATCCTATCCAGGTCTACTCAGAAGCAAGACCCACTGAGATCAATGGCACTTACTCCCATGTAGGAGCCTATAGGATAACGGCCTTATTTTTATTTTAAACCCTTCAATTAATTTTTTTTTAAAAAGCTATTTATGGATCATCATTCCCTTTTTGGGGTGTGTGTATATAAAGATGTCTATCTCTCCACCTGAAAAAGAGAATGGTATCCATTGATAGCCCTCTTTAAAATATATCCTTTAATATAAAAAAAATTTTAAAAAAATATCTGACACTCTTGATATCCAATGAACACCACCAGCTACTGATGAGGCAGAAGCCAAAACTGTTAGCTCTAAATATATTTTGAAATTACTTTCTTCCTAATCCACCTGTCTTTCCTATAATATTTCTCAGCTGCCTTTCAAGACCTTTCAAGACTGGCTACTTTTTAAAAATGGGTTGGCCGGGGTGGGTGAGGTCCATTTCTGTTAAGAGGATTGCAGCAGTTTTTGAAGACAAGAGAAGGTTTTATTCACGTCATTGTAAAATGGAAAAGCGGATTTACAATCATAATCCCCATCGCTGACACTGACCACCCTCCGTTGAAATTGACAAGAAGAAGGATGGAGAGGCCTTGAAGAGGATTAAAAAGACACGCACAGGGTCCACCAAAGAAACCTGCATTTTTATGTCAAAGCCTTTAAAAAATTATATTCTTTCTTCTACCAGTTTCTTACCTTTCGAAGAGAGAAGGATGTGGGGATATCTGCTGGTGGCAGGCACGGCGGTGAAGATCCAGAGGTGTACAGATGGTGTGCTCCGTTTTCTTACCCTGCTTTTGTCTGGGAGGGTGTGTGTATGTCTTGCTCACACCCTGTCTCCTTGCTGCAATGCAGCTCCTTCTGAGCAGTCAGCTCAATTAGCGTCCTGCGAGGGCTTCTGGGTGGATGAATCAGCCACAAGAGCGACTTTCTATTTTCAGTCGGGGAGGAGGCACACTACGTTGAAGAGACAGCGATTCCGTTTGATGCGCACTGAGATATGCATACATATGTACATCCAATCTGAATTTTGCTGGAGGTGGAATGATCTCCTCAGGGGAGGGGTGTGCGGAAATGGATTGAAAGTGCAATTATAAGATAATTGCTACATTATTAGCTTCCAGTTCTGGGAAATATCAGACGATTAGGCGTGCAGTTGGAGACAGTGAATAGATGTACGCAAGAGAAAAAACAATGGCAACTGTAAGAAAAATGTCCCAATCCTTACCACGGAATACTTTGATTAAGCCGGATTGCAAAGGTCCCCAAAACTGTGTCAGCTTTTGAGAACTGCAGAGGGCGGGTAACTTTTTGCCTGATGAATAGATCTAGGGATCTCAAAAGCTGGCACAGTTTGAGGGATCTTTGAGTATGTAAAAAGAAGGGGTGGGCAAGGAAATGTTCTCTCCCCACTCAACCTAGCTCCACCTCTAGATGCCTGGATCCATTATCAAACCGCTCTTGCCATCAAGACATTACTCCCTAATGCTCAACCAAAATCTCCTCTCCTGTTGCTTGAGCCCAACAGACCTGGTCCTTGTCCCGTGGAGCAGCAAAGTTTTTGGCCCTTCAGGGATTTGAAGAGGGCTTTCATGTCCACCTACTCCACTCAGTTTTCTCATCGCTAGGCTCAACATCCCCAATTACTTCAACCTGATCGAGGTGTACACAAAATCATGCCTGGTGTGGCGAATGTGAATAGGGAGGCATTTTTCTCCCTCTCTCGTAATCCTAGAACCCAGTGGGGTCAATCCTAGGCTGACCATATGAAAAGGAGGACAGGGCTCATATAACTGTAACAGTTGTAGAGAAAAGGGAATTTCAGCCAGGGTCATTTGTATGCAATTAGTTCCTGGTGATATTCCCTCTTCATCACAACAGTTAGTTGCAGGGGCCCTGCCTTCTTTTGTATCTGGTCACTCTAGTATAGTGCCTGCAACTTTAACTGTTGTGATTAAGAGGGAATATCACCAGGAACTAATTGCATACAAATGACCCTGGCTGAAATTCCCTTTTCTCTACAACTGTTAAAGTTATATGAGCCCTGTCCTCCTTTTCATATGGTCAGCATAGTCAATCCCATGAAGGTGATGGGTGGAAGATTCAGGACAGATCAAAGGAAGGACTTCTTCACACAATGTAGAGTTAAGCTATGGAATTCACTATGGTGATGTGGTGATGGGCACCACTTTGGATGGCTTTCAAAGAGGGTTGGGTAAATTCCTGGAGGAGGAGGCTATCCATGGCTACCAGTCCTGAAGGCTATGTGCTCCCTCCAGGATCAGAGGCAGTAAGCCCGTGTACACCAGTTGCTAGGGAACATGGGCGGGAGAGTGCTGTTGCACCACGTCCTGCTTTGTTGGTCCCTAGTCAACAGGTGGTTGGCCACTGAGTGAACAGAATGTTGGACGAGATGGACCCTCGGTCTGATCCAGCATGGTTTGCCTTATGTCCTTAAACCTATGGGTCCTGGTTGTGGGTCCCTTGTCAACAGCTGGTTGGCCACTGTGTGAACAGAGTACTGGATGAGATGGACCCTTGGTCTGACCCTGCAGAGGTCTTCTGATATTCTTGTGTTCTTAACCTGGCCTCATAAACCAAGGGTGTCCAACTACTGCAGCCCGTGGGCCGAATTCTATTTTGGAGCAGATCTCGTGGGCCGCATTCTGGTGGTGGGCGGGGCCAAAGGCAAAAAGGGCCAGGGCCAAAAGACCAGTGTATTTGAGATTAAAGCACCTATTGTGCATCACTAAGCTTTCTGGGAGGCATTTCAAGCGCTGAGAATGGGGAAAGAGTTACACAAAAGACAGGAAATCACCGAACAGTTGGTGGTCAGAAGACAAGGAGCCTATCTACACTACTGCTTTAACATGGTTTAAAATGGTTTAAAACAGTTTTGAGAACTGTTGGGACCCAGGACACATTCCATATACAGTTTTCAAAACGTTTTCAAAGTGTTTTATCCTGCGTGTGTAGATAGGCTCAAGGTGTGTAGCTCTCCAGGGCACCATGGAGGGCAGGACTGGGACCCCAGGAAGGCTGGATTCGGCCTATGTTTCTGCACCCTAAGTTTGGAAGAGGGCAAGTATCTTCTTTCCAATTTGTTGACATCACGTCCGCCTGTTTGTTTCTAATGTCACTTTGATAGATTTGCTAGAGGTTGCAGCTTATTCTTATCGAGTGTTTTTTCGGTATGTTTGAAATAAATGTGGCTGAAGAGACAGCTCTAAATAGGAACAAGAAAAGGGAAGTCATATTTCAAGCCTCGGATTTTGTTTCATTTTTTTTCCGGCACACCTCCTTTATCCAATGTGAAAGTGTTTTCCTTTTTTTTTAAAAAAAAAAAAGTGAAACAAAATCAAAGCTACCTTTAGAGGGTGCTGAAGGCCTATTTAATTTTATTACAGTTCCCACCAAGGGATTTAAAGGAGATCTAAAATCTAACCTGGTGCATCTGTTTGCTTTTGGATATGTGCACATTTATTTATTTTACTTCTTTTCAGGGCCGTTTTCTTCCCCTCCTGCCGTTGAGCTTATTATTATTATTATTATTATTATTATTATTTGCATTTGCATTTGTATTTGTATACCGCCCCATAGCCGAAGCTCTCTGGGCGGTTCACATAAGATTAAAACACTTAAAAACAATATACAAAAATTAAAACTGCAAAAACATACAATATACACATACATTTAAAACCACTATAATGATTTGAAAAGCTGTTAAAAAAAACCACAGACCCAGGCTCATCAGATATTGCTAAAGGCCTGAGAACAGAGGAAAGTCTTGACCTGGCACTGAAAAGATCACTGTCATGGCGCCAGGCGGGCCACATCGGAGAGATTGTTCCACAATTGGGGGCCACCACAGAGAAGGCCCTCTCCCTTGTTGCCAGCCTCCGAGCTTCTCTTGGAGGAGGCGCTCGGAGGAGGACCTTAGATGTTGAGTGTAATGTTCGGGTAGGTTCGTGTCGGGAGAGGTGTTCCGTCAGGTAATGTGGTCCCAAGCCGTGTCAGGCTTTATAGGTTAAAACCAGCACCTTGAATCGGGCTCGGAGACATACAGGCAGCCAATGCAAGCAGGCCAATATCTTTCTTCGCCCTGCATCTACTCCCTTCTGCCCAAGTACTAGGGTTTTTTTTTGGGGGGGGGGGGTATTCTTCGGAAGCTTATCAGGGATGGAACAATGACAGATCAATAATGACATCCCCTAAAGTGATAATTCATTCTGTACAACAGTGCTCAAATTATTTGGGGGGGGGGGGGGGGGTGAGACAGGGGCCACCCCCTAGCTTTGCAATTTTTCCCTTCCTGCTCAGCTACTTTTTTTTGGAAGACTTACCAGGAGGAACAGGGGGGTGTCACTCCCACCCCTAAACGTCTGCCGCCTGAGGCAACCACCTCATTATGCCTAATGCAGGTCTGGAGAACCTCAGGCCCAGATCCCAATCTGACTCCTTGGGATTCTCCAGAAGCCCCCTCCCCCTGCTCCGACAACCAAATAGTGCTTTCCTAGCTTTATGTACAGTTTCCCCTGGATTCTAAAATGTTGAAATACCTCACCTAAGGCCAAAGGACTGGCGGAGAGAGATTTAAGTTAAAATATGCTGATATTTTTGTTTGTATTTTGACTCTGCCCCTTTGGCCTTTGGCCCCGCCTACTACTGGCACTCACCACGCCCCCCTTGGCGAATCTGGCCCTTGGCGAAAAGCCGTTCCCCCACCTGGCTTAACAGATGTGCAAGTAGGGGATGACCACAAGAGCCTCGCGGTTTTCGTTTCTGAAAGGGCCCACGAGGGTCAGGCCGGAGCAAGAGTGAGGCCCATCAGGCCTGCCCCCCATTTGAACCAAACAAGCCTCCGGGCACCAGTCCCAGAATCCTTTGCAGCAGGTAGTGGTTCCGTGGGAAGAGTGGAAAGGGGCTTGCTGAGCAAAGGGGAAAATGTCAAAAAAGATGTCTTCAAGCGTGAAAATCAGAGAGCGGACGCTTTAGGACTGAGACAATAAGTGTGTGTGTGTGTGTGGAGAGAGTGGGAGGGCAAGGCCTCCTTTTTCCAAAATAGAATTAATTCAGCGCCTACGATGGCTCTGCGATGGGGCAGCAATTGCCCGGTGAGACGTCTTCCCGAACCCAAGAATCGTTTTTCCAAGGTCTCTGTAGAAACTCTTCGTGAATTCTTCTCCCTGGTGTTTTTTCGAAAGAGATGTTTAAGTCGTTTTCCCCAACCAGCTGGCTGAACTCAGAATCCTAGTAAAGCCAGAGAAGATGGATCCGTGAGAGTGTGTGGAAGAACCACAAAGAAAGGAGGATACTTCTGAATTGGGAGGGGGTCTTCCTTAAAGGGTTTCACTGAACTTCAAGCAGAGCTGGCATCCAGGATCAGCTTGGTTGGGCACCCGTCAAGCTCCCACATCCCTCAAAACCCAGAGCCTGCACTGGCTTGAAGGCCAGAAACATACAGGGAAGAGAGTGTTGGCCAAGCTGACTCTTTCAGGAATCCCATAATAAGCAGAGCATGATGGAGATAGCTTACCCCCATATTATCTCCAGCATCTGACAATTTGCAGATATATTGCCTCTGCACCGGGTGGTTCTGTTTACTCAGACCAACCAAATAGCCGTTGACAGACCTGATGACCTCCACGGATTTATCTATTCCTCATCTTCTTTTTTAAACCGCGCAGGTCAGCAATCAACTTGTGGCGGTGAGTTCCGCCCATCCATTGCAAATTGAGTCCAGAAATACATTCTTTTCTGTGGCCCCAATCATTTCCGTCGGGTGGCTCCAAGTTCTCATGTTAGGGAAAATCTTCTCTCTCTCTCTCTCTCTCTCTCTCTCTCTGTGTGTGTGTGTGTGTGTGTGTGTGTGTCTCCACCATTTATCATTTTTATAAACCTCAATCACATCATGCCTGCATTGTGATTTTCTAAATAGAATCGTTCCCAAAGCTTTCGTGTCCTTAGCACATTTGGGTCACTTTCATGATGAACTTTATTCTTTTTAAAGATAAAAATTAATGGATGTCCTAAGATAGAGAGAGCAGACAGGAGCTGCTACAAAACAAAAGAAATATTATAATTAAAACCTGTGAATATTCTGCTCAGAATGTGGCTTTTCGAACTTTGGGTTGTGCCAACGGTAGCACAGTGACTGAGAGGTCAAGGTTTTGAGCAATTATGTTTTCCATGGCCATCACACCTGCACCAGGCCCCATAAATCCTCTGGGTGGCCATGCAAAATGGACTGGGGAGGGGGGGTCAGTACCAAACTCACTTCTAGCCCAGCACGCTATTTGTCCTAAGGCTGGCACTGATCCAGTTTCATTTCTTCCCGTTCCTCACTGAAAAGGCTGAAAAGCCAGCCTAGCAATACCTGCAAGGCAAGAGGACAGGGAAACGGAGTCTGTCTCCGCCATTCCTCCCACCCTGCATTGGATGATCAGACACCTCTGAGTTCCATCAGGACTAGTAGCCACTGAAAGCCTTCTCCTCCAGGAATTTATCCGACCCCCTGTTAAAGCCATCCAAATTGGTGGCCATCACTATATCTTGTGGTAGATAATTTCATAGTTTAATTCTGCGCTGTGTGAAGAAGTCCTTCCTTTTATATGTCCTGAATCTCCTCCCAATCAACTTCATGGGATGACCCCACCATGGGGTTCTAGGATTATGAGAGAGGGAGAAAAATGTCTCCCTATCCACTCTCTCCACACTAGGCATCCTTTTGTACACCTGCGTCGGCTGCTTTGAAATGCGCACATCCAACCTACCTTGGTTGAAATGCTCATTGGCAAAACAAATGCCTCTCTCAATTCTTTCCCAGCTGCATGAGTGGCGCTCAGCCAGTCGCACTAACAAAGCAGGAGAGACACCTCAAGGATGCGCTAGACTTCATCTTTGCTAACACTTTTGGCTTAACTAGGGTGACCCTATGGAAAGGAGGACTGGGCTCCTGTATCTTTAACAGTTGCATAGAAAGAGGAATTTCAGCAGATGTCATTTGTATGCATGCAGCACCTGGTGAAATTCCCTCTTCATCACAAGAGTTAAAACTGCAGGATCCCTGCTCTCTTTTGTAACTGGTCAAGAGGGCAGAGTTCCTGCAGCTTTAACTGTTGGGATGGAGAGGGAACTTCACCAGGTGCTGCATGCATACAAATGACACCTACTGAAATTTTCTTTTCTATGCAACTTTTAAGGATACAGGAGCCCAGTCCTCCTTTTCATAGGGTCACCCTAGCTTTACAGAACACCAGAATGAACCGTGTAGGACTGCGAGAGAAGTCAGTACAACAGAGCTGTGTTGTTGTTTTTATTTTATCTTGTTTTATTTGCAGTTTAGCAGGACAAAGGAGGAGATGGGATTGGGGGGGACACCACAAGATGAAAAAGTAGCTGAAAGGGGCACTTCAGTCTTTCCACAGCAGCACCAGAGTTCTGTGCGTGCTATTAATTATGGTGACAGGGGTTATATAAAAGCGGGACAAAGGATCTCTTGTTTAGGACTCCATGGCTTGAAGCAATAAGAAAGAAATAGGGGGCTTTTGTGGGTCCAAAGGAGAGGCCTCTATTCAGCTCAGCCTCACAAGAAGTTGCGCCGTTGCGAGTTAATGCTTCGTGGCTTTCTTTCTTCCAATTTCCTTCCACACATAAGAATTTTCCTTTGGGCAGAAGCGTTTCCCTCGTGTGAAGATTATCCGGACAACGCGGAGGCGGCCTTTTTTTGTACGAAACACAGATATCCAGAATATAGCCTCAAAAAGCGACCAATGGCAACATCGCGACCAGTTGCAGGTGAGGTAGACCTGTTCCCCCTCCTAGCAAAAATGCCTCTCCGTCAGAGGCAAAGGCAGAAGACCACGGAGTCCTGGGGCACCTGAAATGCATGAGCTTCTGTGGACTACCTCGCAGGGTTGCTGTGAGAGTAAGCGGATGGGGCAAGAATCGCACGCAACGCTCGAAAAGAGCAGGGGATGTCCATGTCATGAATGAAATGGAAATGCACACAACACCAGCTTGGTGGTTGGTAAGGGTTGGTGGTGAGACGTTGCTGTGGAAATACCCATCTACACGTTTAAGAAGATTTTAGTGTTTTATTGGGGAGGAGGAAATAAGAGGAGAATTTTGTTCAAATCGTATCTATCAAAAAACAATTCAGACCGATTCATATGCCAAATGCATCTGAAATAGAAATGTCTTTGCCTGATTGTAGGAGGACCTACAATCAGGCAGAGGGAGCTAACATAGCCTCCCTCTGCAGGAAATTCCAGAGCGTTGGAGCCGCCTCCAAGAAGGCCTTCTTTTGCGCCTCTGCCAAATGTGCCTCCAATGGTGGTAGGACCTCCACGAAGAAGGTGGTCTTTCTAGTAGCCTAGTCCCGAGTTTTGGAGGTCTTCATACATCATAACCTGAAGAGACGGCATGGTGTATTGATTAGAGTGTTTGCACACAGGAGACCCGGGTTCTAATCCTACACAGTGCCATGAAGTTCAATGGGTGACTTTGAGCCAATCCCTGACTCTCAGCTTAGCCTACCTCACAGGGTTGTTGTGAGGATAAAACAGAGAGGAGAGGGACATAAGCTGTCTTGGGTTCCTTGCAAGAGGGGAAAAACAGGTGGAATATAAATGTAATATAAAAAAACAACTAGCTTATTATTATTAATAATAATAATATTTCAATTTATAGCCTGCCTATATACAAAATATTCTAGGAGGCACACAGAATTAAAAGCAGTTTAACAACAATAAAAACCTACAATAAAAACAATACAGCCTAGAAGCAGTATATAACCATCAGCAAAGAGAAATAAGAATTTTAGAAAAGGAAGGCCTGCTGGAATAATGTAGGGTGACCCTATGGAAAGGAGGACTGGGCTCCTATATCTTTAACAGTGGTGTAGAAAAGGGAATTTCAGCAGGTGTCATTTGTATGCATAGAGCACCTAGTGAAATTCCCTCTTCATCACAATAATTCAAGCTGCAGGAGCCCTGCCTAGAGTGACCAGATACAAAAGAGGGCAGGGCTTCTGCAGCTTGAATTATTGTGATGAAGAGGGAATTTCACTAGGTGCTGTATGCATACAAATGACACCTGCTGAAATTCCCTTTTCTGTACGACTGTTAAAGCTACAGGAGCCCTGTCCTCCTTTCCATAGGGTCACCCAAATTGAATAATACACCTTGAATTGTACCCAGAAACAGACCAGTAGCCTGTTGTAAGAAGAGAGTCACGGGCTGCCTGTAACCTGCCACCCGCCCCAGTCAACAGTCAAGATGAGAGTCTCTAGTCCAACTTTTACTGGCCCTTGCCTGTAGCTTGTGGAACTCCCTGCCACTAGGGAGAGTGGGGAATGATCCCACAACCCCCTCAAATAGAGCTGGCAACAATGCTCCCAAGCAAATGTTCCCTACTTCTGAAAAAGGCCTGGAAGACATCATTCAGAAAATCCCACCAATCTTTTGCTATTCTCGCCTCTTGCCACTTCTGTAATTCCATTAATCTTTCAACAGCCGGTGCTTTTTGCTGGAAGATAAATAATAGAGCAGCTTTTTTTTTTACGCTTATATCAGTCAAACTCTTTTCTTTCTGTCTCTCTCGTATCTCTCTTTTCTCCTCCTTGCCATTGGCAAATGCTCTGACTGGCTATATCAGCCTTCTCCAACCTGGTTGCCCCCTGAGATGTGTGAGACTACAACTCCCATTACCCCCATGCAAGATGCCTCTGGTAATCCCACCATACAGGCGTGAAAGCAACTGGGATTCCACAGCAACTGGGATTCAGCGGTAGACTGCTCCAGGACGCAAAGGCTCTGTTTTGCCATTATGGCTAATGGCTCCTCTCTGAATTGTCCCATGCCTTTGAAGGTCTCTACTTCTGAAATGTTTTCCATGTTGCTTTATTCTCCTAGACAGCGAGATGCTTTGAAAATTCATTGGACTCTGAAGCGGGAGAGAAATTCCTTAAATAATAAGTTGAAATTTTTAAAAATCCTCCAGTGCCGTGCACCTAAGCACGTGCAGAGAGTTTCCCCTCAAGGAGGAGGTGGAAACCATCTAACGAGAAACCTTTGGAGCCTAGGCAGAGTGACTTCCGGAAGACGTTTCTTTCCCCCCATGCACACAGCTTCCTTTCCTTTTTTGAAAAGCACTAAGGACAAGCTGCCTCTGAGCATGTCAAAATACTTTGGCAGGAAGCAATGTGGAGGACAGGGTTCCTCTGAGCATGTCGTTCCCTATACCTAGTGGTTGTTTTTATTCAAACTTGTCATACGGAGCAGGCAAAATAACAACACAAAAGTCCTCGGTAAACAAAGATTCACCCCCCACAACATGGTGGGACTCTTCTTATAACATGGGTGGGCAATGTGTGGACTACAGCTCCCATCAGCCCTAGCCAGCTGAGCCAATGGTGAGAAGTGATGGGAATTGCAGTCCAACGACATCGGCAGGACCAAAAGTCGCCCGCCCCGTCTCGTCACGTCGTGTTGGTGGCAGTAGCCCCAGCCAACATGGCCAATGAGGATGAATGGGAATTGTAGTCCCAAAAAATCTGAAAGAGGAAGGCTGCTCCAGAGGACCAGCCCCAAACCAGCAGGTTCAGAGGACATGAAAGGGATTTTCGACCGGACATTAGGAACGGTGCCAAACATCCAGTATGTTTTGGAAAATGATGAGCTCTCATCTGCTGGCAGGTTTTGAATGGAGGACAGCTGGATGTCTGCCTATTGAGGTATTGTACGCAATGGATTTGTTGCATCGCCGGGGGCCCAGCTAGATGACCTCTGAGGTCCTCCAAACGCTACAGTTTCCTGACCATTGCTCTGACCACCTAGCACTTCTCACTGGTGGTGTCTATGAGTCAGTGGGGAGAGGATCTTGGTCAATTTTCTGGCTGATCTTTGAATTCACATCATCAACCCAGTGGCAGCCACGTCCTCTCTGGCATTATGTGCAGTGCTGCAAGTGGCCAGAATGGGTACTGGCGCATTAGCTCTTGCAAGTCAAGACTGGAGTGGAAAGTCAGTGCACATTGAATAACCAACTCCGTGTGTGTGTGTGTTGTGTGACGCCTTCTGAACATTTCCTTATTCTCACACGCAGCGCCGCAAAGAACCACACCTCGTGCAGAGGCAGAAGAGTCTCCTAAGGAAAAAAGTTTTTTTCTGCCAGTCTAGCTAAGGCACTTGGAGACGAAAGGAAAGGGGAGAGACAGAGAGGGAAAAACAACCAAGAAAAGGAGATTGGTCCCCTGAGAAAAACAGGTAAGGCGAATCCTTCAATTTCACACTAGTCTTTTAAACTCTGTGGTCAGTTTCACTCTGGTAATTGACTAAGGTAACTGGAGTTCAGCCAGGGTAAGAGACAAGGCCAGGCATTTGCTGGCTCTTTTTTAATCCCTGTCTTGCCCTCTTCAAAGTCCAAAAGCCCTCTCTTTCTTAGAGTCCTAACTTTTTCCTTTCTCCTTGTCTTTTCTAAAAAAAAAAAAGAATACTATGAGCCAACGGTTCAATCTTCACCACCGCTGTGCACCCCAACTCCAACCAGATCTCCCCCCCCAAAAAATATGTCTGTTTTGTAAAATGGGCTGTCGTTTTGTGAAAAACCCCAGAGCCTTCTGAATTCAGAGTTGTACTCGGCTTTTGAAATTGGTTTCGCTTTACTCCTTCGAAAGCCTTCATTTCTTTTTTCTTCAAAAAAAAGAACACTGTTCCATTGATTCAGAAGGGAGATTTGGGTGTTGAAAAGTTCTCACCCTGGTTTTTCTTTTACTTTTTGGGTTTGTTTTTGATTTGTTTTCCTGGCTTGGAAAGGGGATTCTTTTTCAGCCAGTGGATGAGATGCTTTTGTAAAGATTTTTCAGTTCTGTTTTACTCCATGACACATGGGGGGGGGGGGATGGGGAGGGAAAATCCATTCAAAACCACTAACAGAAAAGGAAAAAGAAGTTGGAGAACAGTCAGAAAAAGGGAAGGGCAGGAAATCTCCGTCTCCCTCATTTCCACCCCCTCTTTCAAACATATGTCTGGATTTTCCATTCTGTGCTGCCGGCTGAAGGAACTTTGCACATTTGGGGGTTTTTTTCCGCCAGAGTACCTTTGGCTCTACCTGTTTTTCTTTTCCTTCTCCCCCTTGGGAGGATACCCTGACTTATCCCATTGCACCTTTCCGACATATGGATCGGTAACCCTTTTTTTTCTAAAGTTGGGTGCCAGTCTTAGAGGAAGAAAACATGGCAGCTTTAAAAGAAACATGGGTTTCTGTTTTGAAATTCGCCCCTTGGACTTAAAATGGTCAAGAAACCCATTTTGTTTGCAGCTCTGGGAAGGCTCACCATCTTGGGATACCCTTTTTGTCAACTGTAACCCAGAGCCCTGGGAGTCCGCAGGGCCTTGCATTCCCACAGCGGTGCCAGGCAGGATTTAGCTCTCTCTCGAATCTAAGGAGCTAAATAACTTTTATGACCTGTGCTGTCACATTTCTAGAGGAAGCCAATTTTTAGTTTTCTGTTTTAAATGGCCACACCAACGCCAACATCAAACAAACAGCCATCCTGCAGTAAGCATCTGACAATCTTTTACAAAATCATATTAAAGGGCTCTTTTTTCTCTCTCGTAACCTTTCCATCTCTCCCCCCGCCATTTCCTTTCTCTGCTTTGACTCGGAGCCCTGTTCATTGTTCAAGAAGCAAGCCGGCATGACACAGCTTTTGAGGTCTGAATTCTTGCTCTCAATGATACATCCGTACCAGTTCTGCTGCTCCCCTTCTGCACTGAATTTGAACGTTTTTTGCAGATCTTGGGTTTTTTTTGAGGAAAATGCACACACACACACACACCAGTATTGCAAAATCATCCTCAGCTTAATTGCTATGCAAGGGTTAGGGGGTAATTTTCAAAGGCCGGGGTTTCCAGCTGGGGAGGGAAGAGTTAAACACAATCTGCAACACACACACACACACACACACACACACACACCAATCTTCCCCTGCATACAAATTCAGCTGAGGGGTGGGGATATATTTTCCATTGTTTTGGGATGATCTAGGTCAGGGTGGAAATTAATTGAAGAGTTTATTTGATTTGAGATTAATTAGATGAGTACTTAAATGACTTCTTTTGCCTCCTGTGAAATGTAAAGACATCCTAGTAACTTTCTCTAACTGTGCATACATAGATATAAATCAGCATACGCAAATGGTATCAAGATCTGCATCTTGTGAAAATGGGCCCTAGATCTTTTTAAGTGTCTATCAACCCCCGACTCATAATAAGTGGACTTGATGGTGTCATTCTGTGCATTTCATTCCTGGGAGAAAGCCCCATTGAAATCAGGGCTTTTCTACGTGAGGCATTTATCATGCCTCGTCATTCCTTATTTACTGTTGTTTACAAGTTCTTCAGATGTCGTGAGCCTCTGGTTTAGCTTCTGTGTCTAATCTGCACTTTCAGGGAGGTTTTTTTAGAGCAGGCGAAATGCAACATTTAATTGCGAAAGCGAAAGAAAACAGCGTTTCCACTTGTGTATTTGCATCTTTCTGCTATACCACAGTACCACCTAGAGGTTATGTATCTCAATTCCACAATGAAATCAAAAGTAGATATAGTGGTTTAGTAGTAGCCTCATGTAGTAGTCTCATGTAGTAAAGCTCTAAGCTGTACTTTCAAATCAACATGTATAGGATCATGTGCTCTCGGATTGTATTCGAAGGCAAAAAAAACATAAAACTCGAACCCTCCCCCAGATTCACGATTTAAAAATGCATTTAATTATAGTAGTTCTGTACTGGCTTTCTGAGACTAACCAAGGTGGTTTGTAAAAGAAGCAAAATGTAAAAGCATAATCAGAGAAAAACAGTAAAAATAACATAAAAGATGAGAGTTAGGAAACAAAATAAATGGGAGGGGCAGCGGAATTGGAGGGGCACACTCCTGAATTTGTGTGTGTGTTATATGTGTATTGAGGGAACCCACACAAATTTCTCTTAGCATTATATATTCACCAAAGCTGAACACTCCTAGCAGGCACAAAAATCTGTTAGAGGACAACAGTGTTCTAAAATGTTTGGAGGGGTGGATTTACCCGCCCCCCCCCCCATTTTTTTCCTGCAGTGGCAGTGATTGAATTGCATCCTGAGCAAAAGAGGGTAAGAATTTAGCTTGATTTTTCCTGCAACAGCTGCTCAAAGATGAAATCCATGCTGCCGTTTTGTGGAAGCGTCCTTTCCTCCTCCAATCACACCAACACCCTGCCTCCCTTTCTCCTCTCCCGTGAATCCCACGCCTATGACGTGAGGTCTATCGCTTGAAAGATTTCTTAACAGCCAAGCCAGGGGCTTGTTAGGACTTGGAGTGGAGCCGGAATGTGTATGTGTGTGTGTGTACACGGAGCGTGTAAGCATATGTGCCCATGTGTCTGTGTATACACACCATGCCCCAATCCACCGGCCATGTTTGTGTAACGGTGTAATTTGTGCACCCGGAGACCAGACTTTTAATCACTATGGATTCAAAACAAACAACCCCCTTATTTTTAAGACTCTGGCCTCCTCCACACGAGACGTTTAATGAGCCTTGAAGGCTCATTATAAATTTTACCTCCACACCAGCGGAGCGCAAAACGGGCGTACAGGCGCGCTATCTCCCCGATAATGCGCATTTTCGAATGCGCGTTAAATAGCGACTTTTATTTTGCTCCGGCCGTTAAAGCGCATTTTCGCGGTGTGAACAAGCGATTATGCGCATTAACTTCTTGTAAAGCGCTTTTTGGACATCAATTAATGCGCTTCGCCGCCTCTCGCCGCCTCCCGTGCAGAGGGATTAGGAGTAAATGCGCCTCCGCGAAAATGCGCATAATCCCCGAACCGGGCGCAAAAGCGCATCCTTGTGGAGGGGGCCTCTGATACTTTAAAGTTTTACACTGTTTTTTTTACTTTATGGAATCAATGGGGTTTCCTCTCTCTCTCTCTCTCTCCCCCTCCCTCCCTCCCTCCCTCCCTCCCTCCTTCCCTCCCTCCCTCCTTCCCTCCTTGTTTTAAGGGTCGGTTAAAACTATGTCTGAAGGCAAGCATTTGGGTTTTTTTTTAAAAAAAAAACCTAGGGAATCGAAGGCTCTTCGTTAAGGCGCCCTGACCATTGTTAAAGGCTGCTTTTCTGTGAAAATTTGGGGTCCAATTTGTGTGTTACAGAGGAGACCTGGAGTTCCTTAGCTATTGTTTTTTTAGAAAGCCAGGGGCGCAGGGCGCGGGATGATTTGATTAAAATTAGGGTGAGCCAGAGTCTGAGCCTTGGGCATTTTGTTCAGTCTTCTTATTCAAGCAGTGGAAGGGGGTGGGGGTGGCTTGTATCTTTTTTTCCATACAGCAAGTGTTATGAATATAAGGCAATGGGTCATGTCCTATGGCGTCATTGTGGGCTTGATGTGGCAGCACGACTGTCAAAGGCACCGGGATCAGGTCCCTTGTTTTGAGGAGATGCCGTCTGATGTCCCGGTAGCTGAATTCTAAGCTGGGTCCTCTTAGACGCTCCTTTTTGGATGCCCATTTCTCGCTCGGCGATCCTCTGGGTTCTCGGATCAGGACGATTCGGGCTGCAAATCCTATGCATGCATCTCCTTGGGAGTAGTACCCCCAGCCCCGAATCTAAGAGAACTCCCAGACAGCATGCAGTAGCCCCAGACAGCATGGCCCGCAAGCCATCTAAAGGGCACCAATTCGGGGAAGACTGTAGACATATTTAACTGGGAGTGAGCCCCATTGAACCCCGGTCAGCACACTTTGGAAGGCCCCGCACATGAACCTCCTCTCCGCCTTGTTTTCTAATCCTCAGCCCACCCCATTTAAAATCTCTCCCCATGGTGTTTACGAGATGGAATCATCCCAGCTAAACTGACAGCATTCCCTTCCCACACAAAACGAAGCTGGACTGCAAACATTCCGTTGCTGCTTACGATTTTTTTTTTAATTTTTGTGAACCACCCAGAAAACTTCAGCTATAGGGCGGTATAAAAAATAAAATCAATGAAACAGATGAAATTAAACAATTCCTTGAGCAGTTGGAATGTTTGGGCACATTCCGTGACATGGCATCAGTTCAGCCGATTAGTATCGGAGACCTGACCGGCACCCAGATCCAATACTGTATACACGCTCTCAAAGCGTTGAGGTCATGCGTTTGAGTGTTAGGTAGCACAGTGGTTCTAACAACTCCCCCATAAAAGTGGGTCAGTGTTACTATCTCCATATTAGAGATGTGAGAGTTGATGCTGAAAAAGAATGAGAGAGAGAGATGCCTAAAACCACACAGTGAATCAGTGGCAGAGGTGAAATTAGAATCAGGGATTTCCTGGTGCATGCCTTTTCCCTGCCCTCCCTGACTTGGAACATGGGAACTATGTGTCGAACCACAAATCCCGTCGTCCTCAGCATGCTGTCTGTGGTTGCTGGGAGTTGTAGTCCAAACCCATCTGGAGGGCACCCAGTTGGGGAAAGCTGCAGTTGGGGGTTGGGATTAAGGGGTCAGGCCAGGATACCACGCCCATTCTTGTTCCGTTGACAGTAGGCGACTCTCACCGCCAGATTCGTTTTGAGGCCCTTTTCCTTCTTAACATGTATCATTTTCACAAAGAAGGATCCTTTTGTTCAACGCATGTGTTCCGGTCAAGACGAAGGCCTGAAAAACACCGTGGCCATGTCTCAAGCCCGTGGGGAACGGGCTAATGGCACAGCGTCCATCTCTGCTTGGTTGCCATCTATTTATTTAAAGCAAGCAAATAAATGGCAGCCTGCAAAGCTATTACACACCAGGAGCGTGTCTATACGATGCTGCATTGGGAGGTGATTCGCTCAAAACCCCGCAGTACCGCTGCTGCGAGGCAGAAACGAAAAGGCTAGAAGGCAGGAGGGAGCATGGACTATCTGGCTAGGAAAAAATGCTGCGCTGCTGGCCATTCCCTTGTCACGCCTGCCCCTGCCCTGCATTCCTGCACTTACATCAACTTGAGGATAACTCGAACCAAAACAGGGAAACAACAGGGTGATCTCGGAGTAAATCGAAAAGTCGCGGTAAATGGAGATTTTGAAAGTGCACAGTTTCAAGGGGGACCTGACATGGCTGTGAATTGGCGGTTGTGTCATATAAACAATGCAGCGCCACTGCACAGCCACAATGAGGTTAATAGAGCATGTAGACACCACCCAGGAGCCCTGTGATCAATGCAGGAATGGGGAAACACTGGGGTTGCGCCAACCCGTTGTTGTGTGAAACGCTGAACCCGGGAGATTGGGGTGGAAGGGCAAAAAATCCACCCAAACGCCTTCCCACATGCATAGTTACCCAACAGGGAACACAGTCTGTTCATTTCTTCGGGAAAAAGTAGTGGTTGAGCCTTTCCGAAATCCCTGTGGGCATCTATGGGGCTTTACCCAAAGGAAATTGGTGGGGGCAGGGAGGCCTGTTGTGGATAGGGAGACATTTCTCTCCCTCTCTCAAAATACTAGAACCCAATGCAGTCACCCCATGAAGCTGACTGGTGGGAGATTTGGGACAGATCAAAAGAAGGACACAGTGCAGAGTTAAAATTCACTTCCACAAGGTGTAGCGATGGCCACCAATTGGGATGGCTTTAAAAGGGGTTTGGACAAATTCATGGAGGAGAAGGCTACCAATGGCTACTAGTCCTCATGGCTATATGCTACCTCCAGTCTCAGAGGCAGTATGCCTATGTGCAGCAGTTGCTGGGGAATATGGGCAGCAGGGTGCTGTTGCACTCAGGTCTACGTGTGGGTTCCCCATGGGCAGCTGGTTGGCCGCTGATTGAACAGAATGCTGGATCAGACCCTTGGTCTGATCCTGCATCAGGGCGTTTTTGAGATTCTTATGTCCCTTCTGGACAAATCAATCAATCTCTCGCCCTCGAATGGAGCTGCCTCCTATTGCGTCAGATTGTGGGTCTGTCCAGCCCCAGTACGGTCCACACACACCTTCTCCAACCTGGGTGCCCTCTAGATGTTTTGTACTCAGACTCCCATCATTCCCTGCTGGCATGGCCGATAGTGGAGCTTGCAGACCAACACCAGAGAGGCCATGGATTGAACTGGACATCCTCTGCGTGGAAAGCAGGCCCTCATGAGGGTTGCTGGGGGTCCTGTTTTACAGACTACGACAGTCCTCCAACCCGAAGAGGTGTCGGAGGACGTGCCCCTTGGAAGGGCAGTCTGGTCCAAGTCCAATTTGGAGATCAGGGACCCACAGAAGAACAGAGTGGAGGGTCTGGAGTCACCCCGTTCACGTCCCCTCTACCTGGGTAGCACCCTGAGCTGGCGAAAGAGGCTGATCTCCCGGGCCCAGGCTGTAATGGGGGGCAATTGGTACCCATTTGATGCGATACGTTTTGCTGTCCCCTCATCCCAATGTGAGAGGTGAACCCCCCTAGCACGAACTGGCAGCATGGGAAAGGAAAGTTTAGCTGTCAGAGCAGATCAGCCCGGCCAGATTTTACGGAGGAGGTCACATCCGTGGGTGGCTATGAGTTACGATGGCCGTATGGCGTCTCCATCATCGCCAATACCCTTGTCTCAGAAGCAGCTGTTACCTCGCTGGGCTCCTCCGAGGCATCTGGATGGCTCCCGTGAGAAGCAGGATGCTGGAGTGGACAGGGCTCTGGGTCTGATCCAGCACCAGCGCTGAGTCCAAGTTTCGGAAGCAAGATACTCTCCCTCCGTGAGTCTACCTTCTCGCCACCATGCCGCTCTTGATCCACCTCTTCTTCCTCTTCATGGCTGCCACTTGCTTGGCAGGCAGAAAGCCAGGTAGCAAATGGACCCATAGCACGTCCTTCTCTTCCTCCTCCTCCTCCTCCTCCTCCTCCTCCTCCTCCGCCGCCGCCGCCGCCTCCTCCTCACCACCACCACCACCACCATCGTTCTCTGGGCCAGAGGCAGGGGTACACCTGCTAGATCTGATACCTTTTCCACAAGAATGATTGATTGTACGCTCGGGATCGGCCACTCCCAGACACTTGCGGGTCCTTTTCAGGACCTCGTCTGCCTCCAATGCCTCTCCCGCCATTTTCAAGTGGCAATCCGCCGTGTTACAGAACCCCAGAAATGCCATAATAAATCAAAAGAGCGGCTCCAGGGGACTCTTGGATGTGGGCCCTCATCAGGAGCCTGACCATGCCGACCTGTGGCTCCAGCCCTTTTTATACAAAACCTGGGACACTCATGTCTGCCAGATCATTCTGCTACTTTACTCCTATTCTGCACAACTGTGAGTTTGTCTTCAACCCAGAGAATGTGTGAACAGAGTCTTTCCCAGACCGTTCTCAACCAGATCTATGTGGCAGTGGGGGTGAGTTTTTCTTTCTTCCTCCCTATATCGTTAGCTTCCTTTCTCTTGGCAGGGTAAGCCAAGGAGCACAGTGGAACGCACGTGTGTGGGCTGCACCATGTCCCCGTGTGACCAGAGCTGCCGTGTGACCAACGGCACCTAAAATAAACACCCCCCGGAAGTGCCCGGGGTCAGGCACGGGCAGGAGGGGGAAACCAGTGTCACGCTGTCGCTTTCGTTGGAACCATAGCCAGTAAACTGGCAAGCATCCAGAGTTAGCAGCTCGCGCTCCATTGCTTCTCCCAGGGAAAGTGGATTTCGCAGCATCTGTATTGGATGTTTTTCCCCTTGCAACCTCCTTCCTAAATAAAAAAGGAGGGTCAAGGGGGGGACGCCTGACATTATTTATTTATTTAGCCTTATTTACCAAAATAGAGTGGATGATGCACAGCTACGGAAACCACAACTTTGGAATGTGTGGCCCTCCAGTTTTCCAGGTACTACAATTCCCATCAGCCTTAGCCAGCAAGGTCTGTAGGGTCCCAACATTCCCCATCCCTGACAGAGACAAATAGCTGGCCTACCCAAAGCTTCAGATATTCTTCTGAATGCCCCCCCCCCCCTTGGATGACATGCAGGTCCTTTTCAGTAGTAGCACGCAGTTCTGGTACAGCCTTCCCAGAAATATTTGCCCAGTGCCATCCCCGTGAAAGAGACCTTTCTGTTCACCCAGGCCTTTAAAAGAACTAACGCATTCTGCGTTTTAAAATGGCTGTGTTTAATTTGGGGCTGCCATGAGCCTGGTTTTGTTGTTGCATTTTATGCTGCTTTTGACCACATAGGTGGTTGTTATTTTGAAAGGCCTTATTCTGAATGTCAGTTGCTTTACGTTACTCTAACGTAAGCTGCCCAGACAACGTGATGGTAAGGGGCAGCGTACAAAGGACATAAATCTGCCCTCCCTGGTTCGGTGCCCTCTAGATGTCTTAGACAACAATTCCCAGCATTCCTAGGGATGATGGAAGTTGAATGCTCTCCCCAGAGAGGTCCATCTGGGTCCAACTTTTCTTATCTTTTCAGCACCAGCTTAAGACTCTTCTCCCAAGCATTTGACAGCATATGAAGTTACATTTTAGGATATATATTTTTAAAGAATCAGGTCCTGGTGGTTTTATTCTTAATCGTTTTTAACTTATTTTAAAATTGTTTGAAATTCCCGAATGTTATTATGTCTTATTGTGCTGTGAACTGCTCAAAGAGCTTTGGTGATTGGGCGGCAGAGAATTGGAAGGGAAAATGAAGGCATGCATGAATGAGTAAGTCCAAAAATGTCAGGAGGCATCCCACATATGAGACAGCCAGTGTGGCCTAGTGGTTAGAGTTCTGAACTGGGACTCGGGACATCCGGTTCTAGTCCCCCTCGGCCATGGAGCTTACTGGGTGACTTTGGGCCAGTCATTCACTCTCAGCTAGCCTACCTCACAGGGTTGTTGTGCATTCAAAATGGAGAGGAGGAGGGCCGTCTTGGGTTCCCTGTAGGAGAAAAAGTGGATGATGATGATGATAATAATAATAATAATAATAATAATAATAATAATAATAATATAATCACTGGCCTCACATCAAAAAACTGTACAGAAACCCTTCAGAAGCTGGGCCTACCAAAATACATCCACACCAACATCCAGAAAGCAGCCATACTTAGGCTGACCAGTTAAAATCCAGGTCAGGGCTCGTGTAACTTTAACAGTTGTAGAGAAAAGGGAATTTCAGCCAGTGTCATTTGTATGCAATTAGTTCCTGGTGAAATTCCCTCTTCATCACAACAGTTAAAGGTGCAGGCACTATACTAGAGTGACCATATACAAAAGAAGGCAGGGCCCCTGCAACTTTAACATTAACTTTAACTAGGCTGACCATATGAAAAGGAGGACCGGGCTCCTGTATCTTTAACAGTTGCAGAGACAAGGCAATTTCAGCTGACATCATTTGTATGCAATTCGTACCTGGTGAAATTCCCTCTTCATTACAACAGTTAAAGCTGCAGGGGCCCTGCCCTCTTGTGTATCTGGTCACTCTAGTATAGTGCCTGCAACTTTAACTGTTGTGATGAAGAGAGGATTTCACCAGGTACTAATTGCATACAAATGACGCCTGCTGAAATTCCCTTTTCTCTGCAACTGTTAAAGATACAGGAGCCCGGTCCTCCTTTTCATATGGTCAGCCTAACTTTAACTTTAACCTGGATTTTATCTGGTCACCCTAATTCAGGGCAAAGAGAATGAGTCAGTTGCTGCTTTGGAGTCGAAAATATCTGGTCCAAGTTAGAGCCCCAGAATTATGCTCCAGACAGCTGCGCGTCTGACCATATGACCCCCGGGTTATTGTCTGCAGGTGACTTTGGAATAGGGACTCCCCTAGTGGTCCAGGACTGCCCTCCATTACAAAGCCAGGCAGTGTTCCAACAAAGAGTCAGGAGGGTTTGGTCATTGTAGGCTGCTGCTGCACTCCGGCACCAGGTCGTGGCCTCCAACATGCAGTGCCAGATTTGGGAACAAGCCCAGTAAGCCATGGCTGCTATTGTGAAGGGCCTTGAAATATGTTGAAGAAAACTAAGATGTAAGATAACGAAGATGAAATCGCTTTGGCTTCAGTCTGTTGGAAAGCCTGGTGCAACTTACAGTAGAGTTGCTTTAGGCAGAGAAAGCATGGCAATGCACTTTAGTAATGGAGGCAATAAGCGCAGACTGGAGCCAGTTTAGAAGAAGTTCAAATCAAGGTACTTTATTAGTCCTTTTATAAACATCCTCACAGAAGGCTAGCTAACACTCTTTAACTACAAGCACCCCCTAATGCAGGTTAGTCCCCTTTCATTGTAATATGCAATACACCTTTCTCTCATTATTTTTATGGTATGAGGCCTCTGAGTGGAATGTGATAACAAAATCTGTATATCTCTACCCCAAGCCCACCAAAGTCAACTCCTTCCGCATTCTATACATTCGTTAAAAATGTCTGCCAACTGGTATGCTAACAGCCCGGTGAATACATGGGGGTTTTTTAACCTTTTTGCGTTGTTTTTGCATGATATACATGATGTCAATAGTCCTTACAACAGCCCCGTAAGATAGGTCAGGACCGATCAATAAAGAGGAGTTCTCTGGGGCAGCGTTACAGGGACATCCGCAACATAAAGAAAGATAAATAATGACCCATAATGATTAAATAAACTGGCAAAGGTGCATCGTGAAACTGAGAGATCAAACTAGCAGCCAGGGATAAAGAAAAGGGGAAACAACAGACAATGAGGCATGTACAGCCAATGTCAAAGTGGCCGGCAAATAAATCAGTGTAAAGGTCTAAAAGTGCTAGAACGATTCTACATGAGAGGGCGAGAGAGCGGCTGACTTCAGCATACCTGCTGAGGTCACGGCAAAGGTTTACCTGGGAAGGTTACACCTCGTAGCTCCCTCTCGGACTTATAGCAACTCCTGTGTGCGGTTGGCAGCCGGCCTGTGGGAAAACCCTGAGACCGATGACAGCATGGGGAAGCAAGAGCGACATTCACAATGGGGTCGGAGGCAAGGCAGGGTGAACACAGCCCATAATTGTCGAGTGGGAACATTAGATCCAGTGCTGGTGTGGGAATCGCTCCCAGCTCTGGCAAGAGGGTGCAGCGGCCAGGAGCCCATCCTCAAAGGGAGAGAGAAGAGCACGCCTCAATCCTATACATCGGTGTCTCCCAGATGTGTTCTTCAAATGGACTTCACCACCTAGCCCTGGGCCCTTGTAGGTATGGCGGTACCATATGGGTCGGAATTGGAGAGGATAGCCGGGACCCCGTTCAACAGAATGAACATGAACCACCTGAAATCCAGCATCTTGCTATCATGTACACCCGGGGTGGACAGAAGGTAGATCTCCAGGTGTTTTGGACTTCAACTCCCAGAAGCTCCTGCCAACATGGCAAATGATCAGGAAAGCTGGGAAATGAAGGCTGAAACTTCCAGAGAAGTTTCTGGCCATCCCTGGTTTACACGGCTCTCTGGAGTTTCAGACCTGTGATTTTACAGGCCTGTGGGGAGAACCCTGGGGATAGGCTGACCATATGAAAAGGAGGACAGGGCTCCTGTAACTTTAACAGTTGTAGAGAAAAGGGAATTTCAGCCGGCGTCATTTGTATGCAATTTGTACCTGGTGAAATTCCCTCTTCATTACAACACTTAAAGCTGCAGGGGCCCTGCCCACTTTTGTATCTGGTCACTCTAGTATAGTGCATGTAACTTTAATTGCTTTGATGAAGACGTGATTTCACCAGGTACTAATTGCATACAAATGACGCCGGCTGAAATTCCCTTTTCTCTGCAACTGTTAAAGTTACATGAGCCCTGTCCTCCTTTTCATATGGTCAGCCTACCTGGGGACATTGATCCTGCCACCCTTTTTGCATCCAGAGCAGCAGCCTTACTACTGAGCTCTGGCCCTTTGATTCTCTGCAAGATGGCCAGTCAACGTGGCCTATCAGGAGGGAAGCTGCCGGAATAGCTCCTCAGAGATGTGATGACATGTTTGGTGAGCCCTGTTTGTTCAGGAAGCCTGGCCACTGTTCCTCTGAGGCCAAGCCGTAGTCAGGAGGAGTGCGATTCGCACGGGAGACCCTGCATCTGGGAGGAGAGGGGAATTGAAGGGAAGGAAGGGCTCCCCTCCTGCCCAACTGCCACATCGTTTCTTTGGAACATGACAGGAATGTGACACAGCCACCAGGCGCATCATTCCAGCCCTAGAAAGATGCGGACGCTCTGGCGCTGAGGAGGAATTCCGGGGAAAAGTCTACGACGGAAGGCCGTACCCTGTGCTGTGAGCTCACTTCTTCTTTTTCCATCCCTGACAGGGAAGTGGGAGCTGTCCTGTGTACTGTGAGCCTTTTTCATCCCCGGGCTAGCTCCAGGTTGCCAAGGGCTGTGGCCTTCACGGCCCTGAGCAGACGACGCTGATATCCGTCACGCTTTCACCCCTCGACATCTCCCAACGGAAAAATGGCGATGGTTGCAACATCCCATGCATTGCTTTTGCCTTGAGCAACCGCTGAGGGTTTTTTTTTTTTTGAAGTATGTATATATGTATTTACACACAGCCGGTGTGTAGCAACAGGTTCAAAACAAACAGTATGGAGGGGAGAGAGAGGGTGTGGTTATTCCGTTGGGCGCTGTAGGGCCCATTGCCGTACGGGGAGCTGGTGATATCACCAGGGCAAGGCCAAGATAAGGAGTTTCCTCGTGGCAGAGCCAGACAGATGGTGGCTTATCTAGCTGCCGGCTGCCGGCTGCCCGGACCGGCAGGGCCACTCAGCAAGGATTTTGTAAAATGATGTGAAGTGTGGAGAAAGTGGATCGAGGGACGTGGGGTGTTTTCCCTGCCTCCTTCTTTTGGAATATGAGAATTCAGGATACCTCGATGCCACTGACCAGCAGGAGAGATTCGGGAGGGCGAAAAGACACTGTTTCTTAGCGTGATGCACTGCCGCAAGATGTGCAGTTGAGAACATCAGAATGTAAAAGGAGCCCTGACGCTGGATCAGACCAAGGGTCCATCTAGCCAGCATTCTGTCCACACAGTGGCTAGCCAGCTGTTGACCAGGAACCCGCAAGTGGACACGGTTGCAACAGCACCCTCCCGCCCATGTTCCCCAGCAACTGGTGCACATAGGCTTACTGCCTCTGATCCTGGAAGTAACATATAGCCACGAGGACTAGTAGCCATCAATAGCCTGCTCTTCCATGCATTTATCCAACCCCCTTTTAAAGCCATCCCAATTGGTGGCTATCACTACATCTTGTGGAAGCAAATTTCACGTTTTAACTCTGCACCGTGGGAAGACATCCTTCCTTTGATTTGTCCTGAATCTCCCACCGGTCAGCTTCGTGGGATGACTCCATTGTAGGAGAGAGGGAGAATCATAGAATAGTAGAGTTGGAAGGGGCCTCTAAGGCCATCGAGTCCAACCCCCTGCTCAATGCAGGAATTCACCTTAAAGCATCCCTGACAGATGGCTGTCCAGCTGCCTCTGGAATGCCTCTAATGTGAATGCATCTAATGTCTCTGTATCCACAACAGCTGCGCCCCATGACTTTCCTTTGGCCGAAGCCCCATAGATGCCCACAGGAATTGCAGACAGACACAACCACTCATTTATTTTGCTGTTGACTGCTGGGGGTGGGGGGTTGAGCAGGGGGTTGGACTCGATGGTCTTAGAGGCCCCTTCCAACTCTACTATTCGATGATTCGATGATTCTATAAGTGGACAGGAGTGCAACAGCAGCCTCCCACCCATGTTCCCCAGCAACCATGTTTGGCAGCTACCAGCACCTTAGAGAACTTTCACAAGGCGGAGGAGGGAAATGCGCAGAACGAAAAGGCCACAGCAGCTAGCTACGTGGACCGGTGAAACCCTTGCTGTGGCTTTTTCAAACCAGCCGCTCTCCATCCCTTTCAGACTACAACTCATATCATTCCCAGCAAGCTCTAGCGGGTGTCAGGTTGACGCAGGCTGCTCCAGGGACCCTAGCGTTACAGTTGCGGTTGCTGCACTAGTATGCAACTTCTGGATTTGCCCGTTTTCTGGCTCTGGATCCTGCGTCAAATAGTTCACCCAATTTGGCTTGCATCTCCAGGAGCGGATCGGGCTGCAGAACAAATTATCGCTATGATTTCATGGCAGTGCAACGCTCCCTGCTGAAAACCTTCTGGCCACCTGCAGATGGATGGCCACAATCGGTTGTCAATTTCATGACATGCACGTCAATTTCCAATTGAAGCGAGTGTTGTCATTTCTTTCTTTCTTCCATTTCTATGCCACCCAAGGGCTGAAACTCTTTGGGCTGCTCACGACAGTGAACAACATAAAAGACAGAGACACAATAAAATGTAATTGAAAACTTTTAAAAGTTTAAAGCTACAGAGCCTTAAGCCCAGAGTAAAAACCAGCAGCAGTGTAAAGATTTAAAAATACAAGGACAGATTTAGGGGCGCAATCCTATGCATGTCAAGACGGGTTGGGGGAAGTACTACAACTCTCAGCATTCCCCATCCATATTACAATATGAAGGCTCTGGGGCCTCTCCTCATTACACATTAAAACTTGTATAAATCATCTAAAACCATTTTCAACAAAAGTGTAATATACCGATTCTTACTTGATAAGAGATGTCTGCAGAAATACTCCTCACAAGATTATAGCCTCTTACGATAATTACTGGCAACCCAGAGCCTTTATATTGTAATAATATTTTTAAAAAAACAAAAAAAACTTACATATGGGCATAGGCTTTTGTGGCAGTGTACCTAACCAAGCTCTAAGCATGTGTTATCCCTTCAAACATATTTTAATATATTTTTAATATTATAACCCCCTGAAGAAAGCCTTAAAAAACAACACAGGCTGGAACGCGTTGGGCTTTGAAATAAAGTATTTTAGCATCCTGAGAACCTGCTTCTGTTCCTCCCCCCCTCCCCTCCCCGATTTGGATGTTCTCCTCCTTTTGGTTTTCATAGTCAGGAGACGGCCAGCCGGGCATGTCAATCATTGTAGATGCTCCTTTGATGACTTCTACTTCAAAATATGTATTATCCCTTTCGACAGCAAAATGGTGCTTCTTCCGATGGCAAAGTGTCTTTCATCCGGGCAGCCGAAGCCCAGCTCTTTTGGATTCCCGTAGTCATCAGAGTGCTTTGATTACAGGGAGTTTAAAGTGCAGACCTGTGCGTGTAGCATTTCTTTTTTCGTGTATTTTATCAGGGTTAGCAAAAAGTTGGCATTTTTTGCTCTGATGTATCCCTTCTGAAGCCTGGAAAGGCAGTGAAGGTGGAGAGGAGGAATTTGAGCGGTGTGCTTCACGACTGAAACACACATAAGACCATTCAGTCCAGGGTCTAAAATTTCCTAGCTGCTTGGAACTGACGTACTAGAGATGGAAATCCGCAACTGTAGACTGACGGATCAACCATGGGAGAACGTTTTACGATGGGAGCCCTCCTCCATTGGGTCTATTATGATGCCTTATCCTCAGCTGTCATATACATATAATGGGTATGATCAAGGGAAGAAGAGGAAAACAAATTATTCTTACAAAGTGAAACTGGAAGTCTCCTATCCTATTTCTAGGCAGAGGAGCACACATGCAAACGCGATTCAAAATCACCATTGGGGCTGTCAGAGCATGACTTTGGGGGGAGACTGGGCCCTCCTTAGCAGAAGGAGCAGGAGAAGGCCTCAAACACTGAATGATCACATTTTAAAAATAAGTGAATAATGTACATTTATATATTTATTAGCTTGGATACACCGCCGGATTTGTTCAAATGCCGTATTGCCATCTAAAGAGTGGGGCGAGGATATGACGCCATTACAGCCAGAGACTCCAATTTCCTAACCAATCATAATGTATTTTATAACGTAGTGGCAAAGCTGCAGGAACAATCCTACATAAACGCTTTAGAGAGAGGGGCATTTGCTTTCTGGAGTGAACGGACTGCCCCTGCTCTCTGTTGAGCCCAAGACTAGCCGTATCAAATTTGCGCATGAATTTCCGACCTGTCCAGCAGCTTCGTACTGGGAGGCTCCTACTGAAACCTGTTTTGGCAACATACAAGTCTGCTCTTAAGTGTCCGGAGAGACTGAATTGCACCCAGGCTAGTTTCTGAGAGTTACCATGATCTTCCGGGGAGCTTCCTAGAGGCTTCTGGTATCTGGTTGGTCCTAGGATGCTGGGCAAAACTAGACCTTAGTCCGCTCCACCATAGGTGTTCTTTCGTTCATAGACGGTTCCAACAGGAGTGAATGGCTATGTTATATAAATGGAACCTCCATATTCTGGGGCACTCTACCTTTTTGAAGTCCAGATAATGGCAAGAATCGTAGAGCGAATCCAGTTCGGGCCATACAACAGAAGAAAAAAATGCTGGCATGAAGGCATATCTCTTATGTTACACTGCTCCGTCAGGGTTAGCTTTGTTGTTCCGTTTGATTGTTTTGATGCCTGAGAAGTGCTTCATCTGAAGAGCAGCTAATAAGCACTTTAGAAGAACTGTGAAATAAAATATATGCCCATTAAGGGGCATGTGGGTTGAATGAACCCTCAACGATCTTGGGTGCCACCAATAACATTGCTTTCACAGGGTACTGTTGCTGATCATGCCCCAAAAAGCAGAAAATTGAGGGGCCCTGAACAGTGCCAGATTTAGGAACAAGCCAAGTAAGCCATGGCTTAGGACGTCATATTATGAGGGGCCTCTAAATATGTTGGAGATCATTGAAATCGCTTTGGCTTAAATATGTATGAAAGTCTGGTGTGACTTACAGTAGAGTTGCCTTATATAGAGAAAGTGCGGCAACTCCGTGTTTGGTATCAGAGACAATTAGCACAGACTAGCGCCAGTTTAAAAGAAGCTCAAATCCAATTACTTTATTAGGGTCGGAATCCGGCCCTGCCTCTGGGATTGCTTTAGTGTCGCCTTCCCCAGGGAGGCACCTTCCCAGATGTGTTGGAAGAATGACACCTCCTGTCATTCCTGACCCTGAGCTGGCTGGGGCTGATGGGAAATGTAGTTGAAAACATCTGGAGGATCACCCCTTTGTGGAAGCCTGCTTTAGTGGATTCTCTGGGGGGGGGGGGTATACCTAAAATTGTTTCGCCAGCACAGCTCGTAGGCTTTAAAATTGGGCACACCTCATCTCGTCATCTCTCAGTTGTCAAAAGGTTGATATCTCATGAACTTTCCTCTCACTTCCCCCTCCCCCCATTTGAGCAGAGGGAAGTGGTTCAGCATTTATTTATTTATTCCTTTTCTTTTTAGCCGCTCCGCCCCTGTCCAGGTGGAGGAATGAGTCAGAGGCGTACAGGTCGGGGCAGGAAGGCGAACCGGGTTGGGCCAACGAGGCTGGCGGAGTGCCGCCGTTACGGCGCGGGCGGCCAGAAGTGGCCAGCAGGCACCTTGGGGGCAAGGGTGGAGGAGGCCATGCTAGGGCAAGTCGGTTCCAAGCCCCGTCCTTCTCCTTGAAGTCACAAAACGGGTATTTTTTGCAGGAAAGGGCTTTTTGGAAGGAGAAGCCGGCAGGAAGATATTTTATTTAAAATGCACACACGCACACACACACATACACACACACGTTGTCATGAGGTGTCCACATTGTGTGGACAGGACATGGCTACCTTCCCCCCCCCCCCCCGACTGTTCTTAAATATCGGTCAAAGTGAAACCCGGAACCTGTTGTCAGATGCAAGGCGCAATTCTGGAGCGTGTGCAAAATAAGGAAGGCAGGGGTGCCTCTGAGCATGGGCAAAGGGCACATTCTTCTCCCCACTGACCAGCCCCCACCCAGCTGGGTTCTGGAACTGGGACATGCATGTCAGAGAAGATATACTTAAGGCCCCACATTTTCCCATCTCTCTCTATCTTTCGTTTGTTCGTTAGAAGCTAACCATCTCTATCATGCCCGTTAGCTTGTTTTCTGCAGGCATTCCTGGCCCACCCTATGCCACTGAAATTGCCAGGTAGTTTTCCAAAACAACAAGTGCCACCCGGGCTGAGCTTACCTGGCAGTAAGCCCTGATGAGCACAGCAGGGCTCCCTTCCGAGTAAAACACACCTAGGCTTGTGATGCGTCAATTAAAACAGATGTCATGTTTGCAGGGCAGCAGAGGGGGAAGGTCAGTTCGGGCTCCAGCAAGTTTGCAGCATAATCTGATTGTGGGCAGCACCGATTGGCTAGCGTCCGGGATGTCTCCAATCCCTGTAGTAGTTTGCAACTTGTTTTAAGAATGTTTTGAGAATTATTATTACTAGTCTTCTCATCATTACTATCATCCGGGCCAGATTTATACCACGGGTCTCAGGTTCAACAACACCCCTATCCCACCCAAATGCCTCCAACCAGATTTCAAGGAGCAAGAGACTCCTTCGTTACAACACCCATCAGTTTCTGGGAAGAATGCAAAGTCCTATTGCCTAGTCCTTAAAACTTTGGGAGAGACCCTTTTTTCAAGATCACCACCATCAGAGATGTGCTTGGCAGCAATGCAAGAGAAGGGCCTTCTCGGTGGCTGCTCCCAAGCTACGGAAATCCCTCCCAAGGGAAGCTCGGTTTGCTCTTGAATAAGTCAGGCAAAGACTGTTTTATTCAAGAAGGCCTTTGGCCAATGAGTGGGACTGTTGGTTTGGGCGCTGTTTTTAACTCTTTTATTGTTGTGTTTTGACTTGTGTTTAATGGATTTGTTTTATTATTGATTTTTTTAAAGTCAAAGTTTATCAGCAGTTGTTGTAAGCTAGTTCAGGTGCTATTTTTGGCAGAAAGGAAGTACAAGTCCAAATAAACCCTTCTGTCCAGTTTCTCTGTACAGCGCCTCTCTTAAACGTTACGTGACAGAGCTGAAAAAGACCAGAGGATCCAACTGATAAAATTTACATCCGTCTTTTAGTAATGGTTTGAGAATCCTTTCTCTCCTCCCCCAAGGAACTCTCGGGAGGACCCCAGTTCCATCAGGCAGTTTTGCGACGGGTGTAGCTGCTGCTGCATCAGGATTTCCCTGGATTTGTCCTGGGTTTTGTTCTATCCTGGGTGTCAGGGGGCAATTTTCTGTAATTTTCTATAACAGAAAGACACACTTTCCCCTTTAAGGCTGCCCTTAGCATCTTGGGAGGGAATGACATGCTTTCTGGAGGTGCATCATTTCCCTTCCCCATAACATTTCCGCTTAACCATTCCAGTATTTATTTTATTGTTTATATATTCAAAGCAAATGACCACAAGTAGCGCATCCCGCTTATGCGTTTTTGTAGTTTGAAATTGTTTTTTTGATATCATCATCATCATCATCATCATCATCATCATCTAATATTTCAAATTTTATAGCTTCAACATTTTTTACATCTATAAACAGATTTTTAAATGTGATATTTTAAAGCTTTTTTAAAACCCACTCCTTGGTATATTCAAAGCATTTTTAGCCCACTTCTCAGCCCCCAAAGGGTCCCAGAACGGTTTTCATACAATTCATAAAGAACATGAGACGGCCCCTAGCCGGAGGTTTGCGATCTAAAAATGCATGCCACGAAAGGAAAAAGTGATGCAGAGGGAAGAGGAAACCCCTAGCAAATTAATTGCTTTTTGAATGTGTGTGTCTGTGGAAAGGAGGAGTTTTGTGGCTTATATATAGCCAATTATCCCTTTGTAACTTGGATTTGTCGTTGGAAGGATGTTGCCCCTGTAGCATCCTCCTCCTGCATTTGGGATGTAATTAATTGCCATGTATCACTCCTCTTGCATGCAATTCACATGATGCTACGGGATTCATGGGCTCGGCTGGCCTAAAAAGGAAAGTAAGCAAATTGATGGAGGAGGAAGACAGAGGACAATTCATAACGAAGTTGAAACTCCATATATGGGTGCAAGGTGTACCTCTAAAGAACATATTTTGGGGGGGCGAGCAGCCGCAGGAGAGGGAAGACTACCACCAAATACCGAGACTGAAAAATTGCAGTGGGACATTTGCCTTCACACCCTGCTGGTGGGCTTATTGGAAGTGTCTTGCTGTCCTCTGTTGGAGACAGGGAACTGAGTGGGATGGGCCCATTTTGCTCCGATTCAGCAAGAGGAATCTTCTGCGCTTAGATCGGTCTCTGCCAGCAGTGGTTCGGTTTGCGTAGTAGACAGGAGCTCTATGTTTCCAAGGCAGGCTGCCTCTGAATAACGAGGTTTCTTCTTGCGTGTGGATAAAAACCCTAATTTCTCTTCTCTCGCCACCCCACTAAAAAATAATGCTTGTTTTCTCCTGGCATTCCCCTTCCTGCTTGCACAACGGTGCAACTCTGTTCTCTGCACTGGCCTGAGTCCCGGAGAGCCAAGAGAAAACTCCTCCAACCCTGGAACAGAGTTGTTGGCTCCCGCCTCGCGCTCACGCAGCCAGGCGTCTGCAGGTGGGCCTGGGTGCATTTGCATTTCTCTGATCATCCCCAATTTGCCTTCTGCAAAACAGATGTTTTGTTGTGCTTTGCATGGGCCGCTCAACCCTGCCTTATGTACTCAGTTCCTTAGCTCTGGGCCTCCTCCATTTGCCTTCTGCAAAATGGGTGTTAGAGCGGAAAAGTGTGGGTTCAAGAGAGCGTTTTGGGGGGGGAGCTCAGAGGCCTCACCTCTGCCTCGGGCTTAGATTTTTGGGCAAGTTCATTTCCTTGTAGCATCACCACTTGGGCCTTCTGGGAAATGGGTGATTGACCACACCCACTGTGGCAGCCATTTTGTGAGAGTGCTCTCTCAAAATTCCAAATAGCCCCAAATGATTGGGGGGCTCCTGGCATTAGAAAAGCCCTGCTGGTTTGGTCCAAAGTTCCATCCAATCCAGGACTGGCCCTAACCATGTAACAGAGTGAAGTCACCTCTTCAGGCAGCAGATGCTGGAGGAGGGCAGGGAGATACAGCATCTTGTCATTCGCCTCTGGTAGTGAGCCCAGTGTCCTGTTTCCAACAGTGCATAACCAGAACCCTATAGCCACAGCATGAAGGCGACCTCTCTCTTCTCACCCCACCACGCCCCACCGTCCATCACTGGTATCCAATTGAGAGGGTGTATGGGTTAGAGCAGAGGTAGGCAACCCACCCACTGCCTTCCAGATGCTTTGGACTACAACTCCCATAACCCCTACTATCGGGCAAGCTGAGCAAGACTGATAGGAGCTGTAATCCAAAATGGCCAAAGGGCATCACGTGACCTATTTACTTATTTATTTATTTATTACATTTCTATAGTGCCCAATAGTCGAGGCTCTCTGGGCCTCCTCCTGCTCTAACCTGTACACCACACTGCCCCTCATCTGGATACAACTCCCTCCATCCCTGAACATTGGCTGTGTGGCCGGGGCTGCAAGGAGTCAGAGCGCCACCAACCTCTGGGGCTCTGTCATTTCCCCCATCCCAGACTTAAGAACCCTTTGGGGAATATTAATTCCTTCTTTCTCACCCAGGCAAGGCTGGGGGAAAGAAACAGACCCTTTTGACCGAGTCACTATTCTTTCCATTTTTTTTTTCTGATGAGGCTTTTGTCCACCAGCAAGAACATAAGAAGAGCCCTGATGCCAGATCAGCCCAGGGGTGTATTTAGTTCATCATTCTGCTTGCACAGTGGCCAGCCAGCTGTCGAACAGGAAGCCACAAGCAGGTCATGGTGCAACAGCACCCTCCCGCCTATATTCCCTGGTGACTGGTGCATACAGGCTTACTACCTCTGATATTGGAGGTAGCACATCACCGTGAGGACTAGTAGCCACGGATAGTGTTATTCTCCATGAATTTGTCCACCCCATCTAGTCCAGAGCAGAATGCTGGGACTAGATGGACCCTCAGTCTGATCCAGCACACCTCTCCTTCTGTTCTTATTTGGAGACGCAAGTCCCGTTGAACCCGGCTGGACTGAATTCTGAGTCAATATGCCTCAGCATGCGCGGCGCATGCGCCTCGACTTCCCCCACTCAACGTGTGATGCAAGCGCTCGCGAAAGCTTGAGAAACCCCAGCCTTTGGCAAGACTCGCTCACAAAGAGGAAGTTGATTCTGTGCATGTGTTTTTAAATGCCTCCAGTCTGGTTCTATGGAAACTCGCCATTTCCTGTTATCTGAGATTATTATTTTTTCACAACTGCCTTCCTCTGCCCCTCCCCCACTCCCCCAAAAAGTCTTCATCTGTTTGGTCCGATCTTTCTCAGAGGCAAACCTGACTCGTTCGTGACACCCTTGGATCAGCAGCTGGAGGCTGCCACTAGCAAGGAAGTTGACGGAAGCTCTTTAAACCTCTGCTCAGGAACTTGCAAAATGGGGGGGAAGGGCGGGGGGGGCAAGCATACCATGTGCTTTTCTGTTCCGCGTAAAAATATTCAGGATAAATTCATCATCATGGCTATTAGAAGCAGCGCACACTCCCTCTATGAGCAGACTCAGGTGCTGAGTGCCGACATCTATGTAATGAAAATGGGGACACTGAGACCCAAATGGAGAGGCATCCCTGGGAACCCCAAGTCTGCAGAAATACAAAAGAAAAATCTGTAGAAAAAAGGGGCCTAAAAAATCACAACAACGGTAACTGCGAAACAACTCAACGTTGGAAATGGGAAGTGGAATGGCATTCCCTGGCAGGGGCATGGCTGACTGGCTGGCGGAAAGCCCCAACAGGAGTTCGCCACACTGCAACATTTAATTGCAGCAGCATTACATTCACTACCAGGATCATTATCTCCCTATGACAGTCGCACATGTCTCCAAGAACTGTACAGAAAGAGGAAGTTAAACTCTGAGTCACTTAGCCCAGTGAGGTGTAGTGGTTAGAGTGCTGGGTTTGGATGGGGAAAGCACAGGAGGAAAGCCCTGTTCACCTCTGAGACATACTGGATGGCCCTGTTTGGGCAAATCACTCCTTCTTTCGCCTTATTTCTCTCTCTCAGCCCAAACCTGACTCAGACACACCTAGGGGCTCTTCGGAGGAAGAGGAAGAGACAAAATGAAAATGTCCAGGGTGATGTTCCCACTGGGGTATCTCACCTGTGTCAAGTTATGAATGTGCAAATTATGTCATTTCTGTTTGCAAATCGTGCAAAGATGTCCCAAGCAGGAGTGCAATTCTTCCACATTTTTATGCTTTAGCCTTTGGGCATTTTGGGTGCACATTTTTAAAAGTATGCATTTTTCCCAATCGAAAAGGTGCCTTTTTCCTAATGAGAAAATCCCAGGAGTGCTTTCAGGAATGCAAAAAGGTGATCCAAGCTTCAGGTAGAAATTCAGAGAGCCTCGATAAAGCTCAAACATTGCAGGTTTGCCTCTCATATGCGGTCGTTTAGAACATCATGGCATTAAGTGTTTAACATCCTTGTGTGGCCCACGGCTGGAAAAAACATTAAGGACTAGCACCTTGAAAGAATTTTAACGGCTTAGATAGGGGCTACAATTCCTGTGCAGACAGGATCTCGTGACGATGGTCACCATGGGCTAGCAAGGGAGTGACAGAGAGAGTGAGAGAGAGAGATACTTTTTAGAAGAAAGTCTTGAGTAGAAGTGGATCTACTCAGTCTTTTTAGACTGCATGCTCCATAGGTTGGTTGTCAAGTGTAGGGATTTTATTATATTAAATGATTTATAAGTGTTAATAAAATCAACCAATCAATCGATAAATAGTGTCCTATATGTTGTCAGCGCTTCATTAAATTAGACCTCATGATGTGGCTAAAAATGGAAAGGGGAGTTTACCATTGTATGGGACAGAAAGCATTGGATAAAGGGATTCGCTGTCCGTACAGAATGGAACGGTGCAGGACAAAAGGGGGATCAGAAGGATCAGGTCTGTGTGTGATTCTGAGCGCCTTCCCTAGGAAGGAAGACTGAAGTAATGGCAGGGGGGACATTTAGGGGAAAATGCATTTGTGGAAGGGGCATGACGGAGTTTGATAAAATGATGCCAGGTGCAGAGAACATGGGCAGAGAGACATTTTTCTCCCTCAGTCATAATATTAGAAGCTGGCATCACCCTGTGAGACTTATTGGTGACAGATTCTGGACAGGCCACGACGATCCCTCCTCTGCACAAGGGGGCAGTTAATGTGCGGAACTCACTGCTGCATGATGTGGCGACTGTCGCGAGTTTCAAGGCAGACTGAGCACGTGCATGGCAGATGGCGGGTGGCATGGTTTGCTTTTGGATATCAGTTCTTTTGGGACCTGAGCAGAGGGTGCTATGGAGCTCAGGTTCTGCTCGTGGGCTTTTGATTGGAGCATCTGGATGGTCATTGTAGGAACAGAATGCTGGACTAGCGAGATCCAGCTCATCTGAGGTTTTTATTAGTTAGGGAGAAACTTCAGAGCAAGACAGAGAGGCAGGATTTGCGCCGCTGTGCTGTTTTAACCTCACCTGTTCTTGCACTGGCCGGCAGAAGATTCTCCTTGGCCAATCAAATTTAATCTGCATTTTCCCCCTTTCTTTTTCACTTTGGAAGGTGTCATTCATCTGATGTCCAAGCAGGGACATTTCCATCACCCAAAGACGCACCACACGCTTCGCGAGGCCTTCTCTTCGCAGCAACAGAGCCCTTGAACCCCACAGAATGATCCGGGAGACGCCGGCCACCTTTTGAGTTTTTTGACTTGTGGTAAAATCAGCGTGAGGTGCAGGGAGCACTCTCAGGCCGGAGAGGAAGAGGGGCGTTTTGTCTGCATCCGAGACAAGGTCTGCCCATCCGTCAGAAAGCTGGAAGCCTCCGCAAACATGAGCGATTTCTGGCACAAGCTGGGTTGCTGCGTCGTAGAGAAACCGCAGCCGGTGAGTGGTTTTCTTGATTCTGCAATGCCCCCTGGGCATTCGGGGATGTTGCCTTGACGTGGATGGATATGTTTTGCCACCTTATGCTTTTTCTGCTTTATATGTTGCCGTGCAACTCCTTCAAATAGTGTGGGAGGAGGCGCACAAACACTGCAACAAGATGTGGATACAAACCCACCAGGACACCTGAGAAGAGGTCACCTCCATTTCTCCATTACCTGCCTGCCTGCCCTATTGCCAGTTCCTCCATTGCGCCACTTCCCAGGCATCCCATGACGCTGACAAGGCCAGGGCAACGTCCACCTGTTGACCTATGCCAGCTCTGGCGTAACTGACGTGGTCAAAGGAAAGCCATTGGGTTTCACCCCTGTAGCTTTTCCAGAGACACTGACAAGGCCAGCAGAAAGCTATGCCCACCTGTGCAGTCTCTGGTGAAACTGACATGGTTGAAGGAAAGAGATGTCAATTTCACACACACACCCCAAAGTACCCATTGTCAGAGAAACTGATAAGGCCAGGAGAATGCCCACCTGTCCTTTCTCTGGTGAAATTGACATGGGCGGAGGAAAACCTTGTCAGTTCTCACCAATATCCCTTTCAGAAAAACTGGTAAGGCCTATGCCCACTCCTGCCAGTTCTGGTGAAACTGACATAGTCGGAAGAAAACCTTGTCAGTTTCACACAATATCCTATAATCATAGAATCATAGTTGGAAGGGGCCTACAAGGCCATCGAGTCCAACCCCCTGCTCAATGCTGGAATCCATCTTCAAGCATCCCTGACAGAGGGTTGTCCAGCTGCCTCTTGAAGGCCTCCAGTGTGGGAGAGCCCACCACCTCCCTAGGTCATGGGTTCCATTGTCGTATTGCTCTAACAGTCAGGAAGTTTTTCCTGATGTGCAGCCAGAATCCAGCTTCCTGTTACTTGAGCCCATTAGAGGCAGGTGGCTCTAATGGGCTCAAGTTTCTTCAGAGAAACTGGCAAAGTGCCTGGGACAGCTCCTTTAGAGTTCTGACTGAAACCCGGAGCGGATTCTTCCCCTACCCCTGACACTGGAGCCACCTGCCTCTACTGGGTTGGACTAGATTAACTCCAAGAGTAACTTCCATCTATGACCATCAATCTGTGGGGGTGGGGGTGGGGGGTGGGGGTGGGAGAGAGGGAGAGAGAGAGAGAGAGCAGTTTATCCAGCAACCATTTTACACATATCTGAACGAACACCTCCTCCCATATGTGCCTGCCCGGACCCTAAGATCATCGTCAGGGGTCCTTCTCTGTGAGCCCCGGCCAAAGGGAGGCAGCTGGCTACCAGGAGGAGGGCCTTCCCTGTTGTGGCACCCCAGCTGTGGAATGAGCTTCCTAGAGAGGTTCGCCTGGCACCTACATTATACTCCTCTAGATGCCAGGTGAAGAAGACCTTATTCTTACAGTATTTTGACAGTTTATTATCATAGTCTTTTAACTCCGCTGTTTTGAATCTGCATTGCCGCTTGGTTTTACCCTGGTTGTGCTTTTATACTGTATTTTATATTAGGTTCTTACGCTGTTGTTTGTTTTATATTTTAAATGGTTTTCATGGTTTTAATTTTTGTAAACTGCCCAGAGGGCTTCGGCTATTGGGTGGTATAGAAATGCAATAAATAAATAAATAATAGAAGCCAGCTCAAGGGAACGCAGGGACAGATTCTGAGTCCCCCCCCCCCGTCCATCCCCCCCTGCCAAAACACACACATGCCAGGCGTTGGAATTCCCGATAAGGTCCCTTCCTCCCTCCTCCGCCACCAAACATTGCGGGACAGGAATCTGGGGGCATCAGTTGCCAAGACTCTGTCCCTCCGACGCGCTGAGCTCGCTTGGGCAGAAATGCCAGGAATGCAATTAACCCCTTGGCGGGTCAAGCTGGGTTCTGGCTCATTGACTCTTGCCCGCTTTACGCGTCGGGCCAGGCAGGCGGGCTGTGGACGGCTTGCTTGTCAGCGCCTCTGTTTTTGAGTCTTCTCCTGCTTAGGTCAGAGAAACCACCATTTGCATTAGACTTGTAAGCTCCACCGCCACCAGCACCTCCACACAGAGTATTTTCCTCAGAGCCTAAAAATACACACACACACACACACACACACGTTTCTTTGCAAATTGATGTTTACAAAATGGTGCCTGGTGTGGAGAATGTGGATGGGGAGACATTTTTCTCCCTCTCTCAAAACACTAGAACCCAACAGGCTCAATCCCATGAAGCTGATTGGGTGGGAGACTCAGGACAAATAAAAGGAAGGACTTCTTCGCAAAGTGCATAGTTAAACTATGGAATGTGCTACCACAAGATGGAGTGATGGCCACTCCATCTTGTGCAAGGGCCCTGCCTTCTTTTGTATATGGTCACTCTAGTATAGCGCCTGCAACTTTAAAAGTTGTGATGAAGAGGGAATTTCACCAGGAACTAATTGCATACAAATGACACTGGCTGAAATTCCCTTTTCTCTACAACTGTTAAAGTTACATGAGCCCTGTCCTCCTTTTCATATGGTCAGCATATATATATATATATATATATATATATATATATATATTACACCATTGGTTTGTGATGTTCTTCTGGATAATGGTACAGACTAATAGAATACTTTGAGATTATTTGGATGAGAAATGGATTGGCTGCCATTGCCTCCTGGGACATTTAAATCAATCCTCATATTTATTTCTAAATTTGGATATATAGGCATATATATATACGTGAATCTTTTTAAAGTGCAATCCAATGCATTTTTAGACAGGGAAAAAATCCTACAAGTCCCAGCGTCCCCCAGTTCCGACGTTACTACCATCTGCATCATGGCTGGCTGAGGAATGCTGGGAGTTGCAGGACTTTTTTCGGTCTCAACATGCACAGGATTGCGCTTTTAAGGGCCTAGCCCACGCCCGTTCCAGCTCCGGTTAAGTCCATTTTTTTCTTTCTTCATTTTTGCCCTCCTCCCATTGAGCTATCTCTGTTCTGTTTTGTTACCCCTGCAGAAGAGGAAGAGGCGACGAATCGACCGCAGCATGATAGGCGAGCCGATGAATTTCATCCACCTGACGCACATCGGGTCCGGAGACATGGCCAACGAAGGTGTCCCCATGGTACGGCCTCCCTCTCTGGTTTGATCCTCATGGATGCATGCATGCCGGCATGTGGGAGAGGGGAAGCAGATCTGTTTCGCTACAGAGTTGCTGCCACTGATGATGATTTTGTACAACAACGCAGCGTTCTCTGGGCAGATTGCAAACGGTCAAAAGTCTAAAATGCCGGGCAAACAATTGAAAATATAAAATACACAGCCAATATTTAAAAGAATAAAATACAAAACAACAGCCAGAACAGGAATAAAGATATTAAGGGGGAGGAGAAGGTTATCAATGGCTACTAGTCTAGGGTGACCCTATGGAAAAGAGGACAGGGCTCTTGTATCTTTAACAGTCGCATAGAAAAGGGGGTTTCAGCAGATGTCATTGGTATGCGTGCAGCACCTGGTGAAATTCCCTCTTCATCGCAACGTTAATGCTGCAGGAGCCCTGCCCTCTTTTGCCTCTGACCACTCTAGAGAAAGAAGGCAGGGCTCCTGCAAGCTTTAACAAGAGCTAAAGTACACCTGACGTTCAAATGCATCTTTGATTTCAACCTGCAGGGTTGTGGTTGTTTTAACACTGGTCATTATTGAGTGTGTGTGTGTGTGTCATTTTGGGGGTTGCAGGTGGCGTTTGCGCTAGGAGGGATTCCCCTCCGCATGCAAGCAACCAATGCCGGAAGAGGAGGTTCACTCAGGGCCACAGCTGGGGAAGGAATTAACCACCCCCCTTCCTCATTCCTGTTGCAATCCCGCAAGTCAATTTGCACTTAAAAACAAACCTGCATGTGGAATGCATAGATTGCACTTCACATCCAGTCATAGGTGTGTGCAGCACATTTCATTAGGGTGTGTGCCCAGGGATTTTTTTTAAAAAAGGTGAACATTTATGGAATACTCAATCATAAACGCTGTAGACGCTGATGGCTGACCATGGGAGGGCCATTGCAGGTGAGGGGCGGGGGGTAGTGGGGGTGGTGGTGGTGGTGTAGGGAATGAGAAGATGTTCCTCAAGCCCCAGCATTGGTGGGGCTTTGTGGTGACACTGCCTAGGGAAGGGGCTTCAGAGGAGATATTAGCCTTCGGGGGCCCTCCTCCTGGCCTTTTTGAAGTGTGGCTTCTGGCAGAGAGGTTCCCGGCAGAGCGACTCCTTTTCACTCCTGCTGCCAGAAGCAATGGTGTGCTGTGGGGGGCGGTGGAGCAACCAGAGGGCAACTGGAGGACTGTTTCTTAGGGTGACCAGATAAAATCCAGGTCAGGGCTCCTGTAACTTTAACAGTTGTAGAGAAAAGGGAATTTCAGCCAGTGTCATTTGAATGCAATTAGTTCCTGGTGAAATTCCCTCTTCATCACAACAGTTAAAGTTGCAGGGGCCCTGCCTTCTTTTGTATATGGTCACTCTAGTATAGTGCCTGCACCTTTAACTGTTGTGATGAAGAGGGAATATCACCAGGAACTAATTGCATACAAATGACACTGGCTGAAATTCCCTTTTCTCTACAACTGTTAAAGTTACAGGAGCCCTGACCTGGATTTTATCTGGTCACCCTAGACTCTGGATTCCTACTCAATGCCCCCCCTCCATTCAGAGCTTATTGAGCGAGGCATTAGGGTGTGCCTGGACACACCAGGCACACCCCTTGTGAACACCTATGCATCCAGTCTAGCACGGCCCTCAAAAGCTGAGAAGCCAGGCAGGCTGGGGGAGATTATACTTAGGCCCCCTCTACAAGGATGCGCTTTTGCGCCCGGTTGTGAGATTATGCGCACTATCGCGGAGGCGCATTTACGCCTAATCCCTCTGCACGGGAGGCGGCGAGAGGCGGCGAAGCGCATTAATTGATGTCCAAAAAACGCTTTACAAGAAGTTAATGCGCATAATCGCTTGTTCACACGGGGAAAATGCGCTTTAACGGCCGGAGCAAAATAAAACTTGCGATTTAACGCGCATTCGATAATGCGCATAATCCAGGAGATAACGCGCCTCTACGCCCGTTTTGCGCTCCGCTGGTGCGGAGGTAAAATTTATAATGAGCCTTCAAAGAGCATTAAACCTCTCTTGTGGAGGTAATGTTAGATTCCAGCAGGAAGGAGACATCTGCTCATGTATCCCCTCTAGTGGCCGACCATGAATGTGAGCCTGTTGTGCTCCGCGTTTACTACGGGGATATATTTTATCAGAGTCAGCAGGCTTTTACCCTAAGTAAACTACCATCAGATAGCAATTTCTTCCAAGCTGGTTAAGTTTATTTTTAATTCCCCCCCCCCCCGCCCAGGACCTCTGCAAATGCCAATTGCTTGTTATAGTGTTACAGACCTCACTTCATCCTAGGGTGACCCTATGGAAAGGAGGACTGGGCTCCTGTATCTTTAACAGTTACACAGAAAAGGGGATTTCAGTAAGTGTCATTTGTATGCATGCAGCACCTGGTGAAATCCCCTCTTCATCACAACAGTTAAAGCTGCAGGAGTCCTATCCTCTTTTGTATCTGGTTAAGAGGGCAGGGTTCCTGCAGCATTAACAGTTGTGATGAAAAGGGAATTTCACCACATGCTGCATGCACACAAATGACACCTGCTGAAACTCCCTTTTCTTTGCAACTGTTAAAGATACAGGAGCCCTGTCCACCTTTTCATATGGTCACCCTACTTCATCCAGAGATCTGTCACGATTTGCACTTTCCTTCCTGTTTTCCTTTTCTTTCCCACCTGTAAAGGTTTGGCTCTTCCTAGGCTTCGGGAAGGAGCCTACATGACTGGATGAGTTCCCTAGGGAGGGCAATCTGCAATTTGGGGACCTTCAAAGAAAAGGCCTTGGTCGCCCACCGAATCTCAGTAGCTTCATCATCTGCTCCCTTTGAGCGTGTAGAGTTGGAAGACATAGTCCTGCTGAGAGCTCTGTAATGTCTAACTGGGGTGCATGGAATTAACAGTGGTGTGGAAAAAAGAATTCTTACATCCTCTCTCTCTCTCTCTCTCTCTCTCTTCCTGCAGACAGGAGCAGTCCAGGAAATGAGATCCAAATGCGGCCGAGAACGACAGTGGAGCAATTCCCGCATTTTGTAGCTCTGTGGGGCATAATCCCCCTTCCCTCTTCAGTGTAAGTGCCTGGCTGGGTTTGAAAATTGCCTTCCAAAGAGTATTCTCCATCTGCGACAGATTACTAAGGACTAGCTGCCTGAGAGATCCATGGAAGCTGGGTATCCACATTCCTCTTCCCAAGGCTCAAACAACCATTCAGTTGTGGGGTGGACACAACCGTTGACTCTCCTCCGATCCAGCAGACACTATATAATTTCTTGTGACAGACGGGGTGTCTTCACGGTGCCATTTCAGCGCTGCATTCCTTTTAAACCCCACAGCAGCGCAGCTGTGGGATGGGGACAGTAAATCCCCATGGCAAGAGGAAGAGCGGGCATTCCGGCGGCCATTCAGCTTGTCAGGCCCACCCCCTGCCCTTTGCCCAGCATTCTCACTCTTCCAGCAACCTATCAGTGGTCGTGATCTGCCCCCCAAAACACCCCCAGCATGAAGCCAAAGTGAAGTCACCACCAACAGATGGTGGGGAGATGGTGGTGACCTCACAGCAAAGAAAAATGTTGTAGTAACTCCCCGGCTTTTTAAAAATGTAGCCACAGGGAAAAGCTCCATGGTGGCTGCAAGTTGGCATCTGCATCGTAGAACCAATGCAGCGCCACTGCGCAGCCACCATGAGATGAATAGGGCATATAGACAGCCCCAAGAGTTCTTTGGACGTCCCCGCGACATACTTTTTCTGCCTTGCCAATTCACAGAGGGAAATACATCCATGTTTGTTCTAATCTGCTTTTGCTTTTGCTTTTTTCTTTCTTTCTTACAGGTTTCAGGGCTAACCCATAAAAACCAAAAGCAACAAGAAAAAAACAACGAAAAGAAAGAAATACGCATAAAAACAGCCGTTGCTTGAATCATATGACCTGTTCCATCTCGTCGCGTGACGTTGAGCACATTTGTCATGCCGTAACTTTTGCACGCTGGTTCCAAATGTTCCGCTTTTGATTTTCGGGGATTTGTTTTGATTTATGTTTTTGTTACGAGCTACAGCAACAAAATAAGCAGTTTACCCGTGGCACCTAACCCTAACCAGCCTTGTCACCTGCGTAGAGCTGGTTGATTGAATCGGAAATTCTCTTTAATGCTGCTTCCCTCCTAATCCATCTCATCGAATGGCCCTCTCTCTGTCGCGTCCGTCGCCATTTTTGTGACTTTTCAAAAGATGGGACTGTAAGTTTCTACAGAGTTTTATACCCTCCGCTTTAGCAATGAACGGAAACCATCTGCCAGCCATGAGTTTTGTTTCCATTTTCAATGGCATTGCATTTTTTCCTCGTCTGGAGGAGCCATCAGAAAGACTGGGTTGTGTTGGAGGTTCCTCCCCCCCCCACACACGCACATGTTAGTTTATCCACTGGATTATTATTATTTTAATTCTCAAGAGTTTATCCAAATGTCAGGGCTGCAGCTGTATCATGAGGCAAGATTTAGGGGTGCCCTTAAGAACAGGGGAGCAGGAGACAGACAGATCTGGCCCTGGGGTGCTATCCTGTGGGACGTTGCCCTCCGTAAACCACATTCCAAGCAGGAGATGTACGAGAGGATAGTTGGCGACGTCACTGGCACTGGCTAGCTTTCGCCCTCACTATTTTGCTGAGGCTTGTGCAGGAAAACGTCCCTGTGGATTGTTCCCCCAACTCAATTGGGAGGAAGGGCGGTGTAGTTGTGGATTTTCTGCCCCCAAATGTTTCAGGCTGGCTTCGCCTCCTCTTCATTCCAAAGCTTACAGCCTCTGAGCCCTTTGTGAAATGTTGATGTAACGAGAGCAGCAGATTCTCGGATGCGGCAGCCTCTGTGTATGGGACTTGGTCCATGAAAGGCAGGATGGTTGGGACATCAGAAGGGCCCAGATGCAACGGAGCAACTTGGTCTCTTCAGCCGGGAAATAAGAGAGGCGGATATCCACTCCTGCCGCCCCTGCCAACTCACAGACAACTATGTCGTCACCTTTTACTATGCAGACTTTAAAGTAGTGGAAATCAAGGGAACTGAGCACTGCCAGGAAAGAAACCCGGTGTTCCTCTTAACAGGTGCTTAGTTGGGTGAACCTTTTAATTCTAAGCCGGGGGGAAGATATACTCTTTGCAGACCTTTCTTTCCCTGGATCCTGCTAAAAGGTGAAATATATCTAAAGGTGTTTTATCTCTGGATATCGCCTAATTTCCTCTGGGTGGATCCAGCAAGGCTCTTGCGTGGGTTTTTAATGAGTCTGGGGGATGCTTAATAATTCCCTCCCAGAACTGTGGTTCCCAATAACTCTCATTGCTTATTACTTTGGCACTGTTAAGATGCTCCAATCTTCTGTCTATCTTCTCCTCCTCTATCGGATTGTTGCTTTTATGCACGCACACTTTCCAAGGAGGAGAAAGTCCAGGCCTGGAGGAATATATGGGATTTCAATTCCCATTCTGATTTTTTTTCAAGATCTGGAAGATTTTTCAGTCCTGGCAAGGGTGCGGGGTCTCTCTCTTTCTCTCTCTCTCTCTCTCTCTCTCTCTTTCATCTTCTTCTTTCTGTGGCATAATTTGCAGAGAACATGACGCCAACACGGCTGAACACTGGAATCAATTAAGTTTCCACTGCAGAAAAAAGAAAAAAGGAGCCCATTTTTCTATTAGTAGTTTTGTTCTTCTATTTTTGTTTTTAGAAGCGCCACAGCTGTTTAGCTTTCCTGGGAAATGGCAGATTTATACGTGTGTCGGTTTCGCAGAAGAAAATGAAATGAAACAACAACAAAGACAATGAAAATTAGCTTTGCGTTTCCCTAACCTATTCACAAAGGTTGAAACATCTCCCCAAAGGCTGGATTTCGGCCCGCAGACTTTCAACACCCCTGATATATGAGAGGTCCCCCCAAAATGATGCAGGTGGCTGAAACCAGCGAGCCAAGCTATATTCTAAAAGAAGGGAAGGTCAAACAGCTCCAGATGTCCCTGCAGAAAATTCCTTTTGAACCCTTCCCGCCCCAAACCTATCCACATCCTTGTACTCTGGTTTCGCCTGGAATGATTTTCATCTCTCAAAGTCTGTTTCCCTTAAAATGGCTAAAACTGGCTGAGAATCCCATCTCTGCTCATCTGCTGGCTTTTTTGGGGTCCCCTGTTCCTTTGATCCTCCTCCATCATCCCCTCCCCGAAAACTGCTGTGTGAGGTTTTTCTCCCCCAACCCCATCCTCACTTCCCCAAATAATTTTAATTGGTCGTTTGATGTCAAATTCTAGCTTTGCCACGTGTGTTTTCCCCAGCTGGTCTGGTGGTGCTAAAATTAAAAGAAAGAATAGCTGAGCTATTCTAATACATTTAGTAGCTAGAAAGGTTTTCTCTCTATTACTTTTTTGTAAACAAGGAAATTATTGTGTGTGGGAGGGAGAGGAGTCAAAATATAATGGGAAGCGGGATAAAAAGGGTTCATCAGCCATCCACACACAGGAATTCCTTTGGGATCTGTTGTATCGTGGAATTCGTCTTTTTCTGCCTCCGAGAAGTCTCGAAGGATGGGGCATTTGTACAGCACCTTTCTCCTTTTCAATCCCTCTTTCAAAGCCCACCCACCCCAATACACACCTCCATCCTTTTCCAGAAAGTGTAATGTACGCTTGAAAAATTAAATGGCCAAACAAAAACAAATCGTCGTGATCATGTACAAAAAACTCTCAAAAAAACGACCCCAAGGGTATGTCTACCTGTCGTTTCTCAACGGCCCTCTCATTACGTTCCTTCGGCTTGAGCGGCTGCCATAAAATATGCAGAGTGCAGAGTGCAGGCTTACAGACATATGCAGGTGGAGGTAGTGAGGCAGAAGGGAAATGTTTGCTGGATCATTCCTGGGTAATGCACATGGCCATCTCAACGGGGAAGGAGCGGGCAGCAAAAAGCCAGGATTTGAAATTACCAAGCTGCAGACCTGACTAGAGATCAGGGATGGGAACTTCCTGATGTCATTGAGACTACAACTCCCATCACCCCCAGGGCAGGGGCCATAGCCTAGTGACAAAGCATGTGCTTTGCATGTGGAAGGTCGCAGCTTGTGATGTCCTTATTTCCATCCACCCTTTATTTGGAACCATGAGGACTAGTGTCTTTATTTTTAGGGAAAAGGCTTTGACTCAGTGGTAGAGCATTGCTTTACATCAGAAGGTGCCAGGTTTGATTCCCAACCTCACTGGGTAGGGCTGGAAAAACTCCTGCCTGAAACTCCATAGAATTGCTGCTGTCAGTCAGTGGCTGCATTCTGACAACACAGTAGTCAATGGTGGGTTAATAGTCAACTCCAGGATTGATTATAGAGAGGGTACTCCCCACACAACATGTTCCTACACAACTGTGGGTGGTTGGGGCTGGCGTTGAATGGACTAATAGTCAACCCAGCATTTGACTGACACAGCCCCCGCCCCTCTCTCTGCCCTCCCTCAGTCCTCCCGGCACTATCCCAGCAGCCTCTGCAGCTCTGTGAGTTGTGCTGGCTGTAGCAGAGTGGCCGGCGCAGTTTTGGCCACTCTTGCCGGTGAACTCTGTAGCCAGCCGAGATAGTCCACTCAAGCCTGCAAAATAGTCCACTGAGCCCGACAGACAACACGCTAACCAAACATTGTGCAGATAGTAAACTCTGCAGAGCGTTATGTTTCTCCATTGGTTATTTTGAGGAAATAGTCAACCATGGGGGTGGTTTTTGCCTGACAGACAACACAATAACCAATCGTTGACTGGTTAACCAACGGTTGACTACTGAAACCACCGTTGGTTACCATGTTGTCACCAATCTTGGTCTAGATGAACCAAAGTCTGACTCTGTATGAGGCATCATCCAAGGTTCCTCTCGCTAGCCACTTGGCCACGCTGCCTGGGACTGATGGGAATTGGAGGAACAACTCCAGGTGACTCTTATGAGTGGGTCTCTGCTGAGGTATGGGGCTCTAGTAAATGCCCCACCCTGCCAACCCCTTGAGACCAGCAATGACACCCTCCTGTCTAGGTAACTGTTCTCCGTCATCTCTGAAATCGAAGAGAAGAAATCTCAAACATGTGCATGAATCTGCTGTTTTTATTAAGCTTTTCACTTCATGATAAAGGAGCTCCGTAGGAAAGTGTAGGCGGTTGCCACGGAAGTCCCTTCTTTCTGGTACGGAAGCTGGGGTCCGATTTTGGGGGTGCTGCATCAGCCGATACTCGTACAACACACGCGTACCCTCACCTAACCAATCAAAGGGACCTTCTGGTTTCTCACAAATGAAGGCATTATGCTTCTTAAAATAAAAGACAAGCGGGTTTTCCCCCCACCCCCAGAGGTGGGGATGGAGAAATTCTCTGGAACAATAGTTACTGGGAAAAATCCAACGCATGGCCGGCCCTTGCAAGAGACCGGAAATGTTGTCGCTCCTTCTTTCGACGCCGGGTGCTCACTGTTTGCTTTTCGCTTTCGCCGCCTAAGGTTCAGAACGGAGCGAGAATTAAACACATAGCAGCAGGCCGGCTCCACGGTCTTGAGGGGCACAAAGAAATCCCAGAGCTTTTCAAAGAGGGTTCGCTTGATTCATTGGGGTTGGAGGAGCGGGACACAGTTGGAGAGAGAACGTCAATTTCCGCCACAGTTGAGACGTCGGTTGAACAGGTGCGGCAGGTTTTCAAAACGGTAGGAAACATGAGCGACCTGTTCGACCGGCATGAGGAGCGGAATTCGTGCAAATGCTGTGAGGGGCGATACCTCTTTCAAACCAACTTCCACTGTCTAACACAGTTTTCTCTGGCCTTCGGCTCCATAATTTCTACCCCAAAGATCAACGTGACATTGGTTAATTGTTTATTTATAGGCCACCTTTCCAGCCAGGAGCCCTCCCAGGCTGGCTTGCAACAATAAAACAATCCAACACAGTAATGAAACAGCATTTTAAAAAACCCACCAGTAATGAAAACCTTTGGCCTAGGTAGAACTAAAATCCGACAATTCGTAATCAAGGGAAGGCCAGAGTAAAACAAGCAGGTTACATAGTGGAGGACTAAAGCACTGCGAAAGGGGGTATGGGGGGATTACTTACTTAATTATTTAATCAATTGAGGGTGCAATCCTATGCATGTTGAGACAGGAAAAAAAAGCCCCTAACTCCCATGCTAGCTGGGGGGGGGGGGGGAATACTGGGAGTAGGACTTTTTTTCTGTCTAAACATGCGTAGGATTGCAGCCTGAAAAAGACAAAATGCAGATGGGGGTTCAATATGAAAACACCGCAGAGGAAATTGAATTGACCCCACCCTCAAGATGAAGATTCGACCCCCATCAAAATATCTCAAAAGTGTTTTCCCTGAAGAATGAAATTTAGGGGCCTTTCTAACTGAAAATGCAGAGGCGGACACTTGCTTAGACAAGTTGAAAAGGGGGGGTTCATGGAGGAAGGGGAGGAGGGGAAATCGGACACCTCCCTCAATGCGTCTACCACACATACAGGCGTAAACCTTATCAGGGCATCTGAAAATAAAATCCAGATTAAAACAGAATCTGGATTAAAATACAGCACAAAAACAAATCATTTTTTTTAAAAGGATGCCCGACTTTTGACGGAGGCCAGGAGTGTGTTTGCATAGCTGAGGCTCAAACGCCAATTGTGCCCATTCCAAAAGGTGTCTCATCTGGCTACGGTCATGCATGCCTTCATTGTGCTTTATGTGAGCTGCCTTTGAAAACTGTTTAGCAACTTCAGCTGGTCCAGAATGTTGCATCCTCAACGCTGCAACCGGAGCCGGTTACAGGGAGTGCTGGGCACCCATGTTTCAATAGCTTCACTGTTTCCTGGTACAATTCAAAGTGTCGGCTGTGACCCGTGAAGCCCTACACATCTGGGGACCAGAACTACGGAAAGAGCACCTTCTTCTGTATGCCTCTGCCTGGGTTCTACGATTTTCCGGGGAGGCCCTTCTAGACGTACGACTTCCACGAGAAGCACATTTGGTCGGGACGTGGGAGAGGGCCTTCATGGGGGCCACTCCCAGGCTCTGAAGGGAGACTAGGTTGGCCTTTTCACCAGCAAGCAAAGACCTTTTTATTCAAGCAACCTTTGGCATATAAACTGGTCTGCTACCGTATGAGTTTGTAATGGGTTGGGTCTTTTTATTTCTTTTATTGTGTTTTTAATTCTGTCTCTATGGATCCATTTTGATGTTGTGTTTTAACTTAGTTTTTAAGCTATATTTTGTCATTGTTAGCTGCCTTGAATGCCAATTTGTTTGTGCTTGTTTTTTGGTGGGAAAACAGGATAGAAATTAAATAATAACAGCCACAACAACAGATCCAAATGGCTGTGAAATCCAGAGCCCAGCATTCAGTTTCACACTGGCATGCATTGCATAAATGTACACAAGATCAAACTTGCATTAATCATGCACTGGATGGATTTGATCTTGATTGTGACTGGCGGTAGTTTTCTCACCCCACAGTAAGAAAGCACGATTGAATCCCAAAACTGTATGATCAAATTTACTATAGGAAGCTCGCTCAGGGAAATTCTTCAACCACTCCCCTGCCACACAGGGGTGGTTCTAAGCCGTGGTTGTGACGAAGTCCGGTTGAAAAACAACTGGTCTTAACTTTAGTCACTACTGATGTATTCCGTTGGTTTTTATGGGGTTTAGCTTGAGTCAGGGCCATACGCTACAAGAATAGGATGCACTGAAAGAATGGGAAAGTGGGAAACATCCTTTTATTCCTCTTTTATCGCCATAATTGGGACAGCGTGTTGCTGAGGATGGGAGGGTGTGCGAGGGTTTCCAGTGTATGATTACATATCAACCCAAGCAACAATATTTTATTTTACTGACTACAGGGAAAGACCACCAGCTGGCGAGATTTTCTCCATTCTCAGTAGCTCTCCATTCTCTGGGAATGCAGACTCTGGCCTCATCCATTGCCCATCTCTGTCAGTGTGAATGCCTAGGAGAAACTAAGAACCGGTGTCTCCGTTTTGCTCTCTCTCTCTCTCTCTCTTTTTCCTTCTCCCTCCCCATTCCTTTTTCCTTTTGTGTCGTGTCTTCTAAATGCCTCCTTTTTACTCTCTGGACATCTTTTTGGGCTGCAGAGCAGGGCAAAAAACACTATCAATCAATAAAGAAAGGTTTCCAGGAGACGGAAGTGCACAGCACCCAACAGGCATCTGCTGATGCTAGGCTGAGCATCATGTGCATCATGCCCTCAGGGCCACAGGCCTTCCCTCGCCTCCGGACGCACCTTCTGCTCAGTCGGGAAGGTCTCCTTCATGGTCTGCCAGAGGTTCTTGAGCCCGTCATTCACCCGGCCCCAGAACTTCCTCTTCTTCTGCTCCTGGTCCTGCTCTATGTCTCTCAAGGCACATATGTGCATGGGCCCTTTCTCGCAGGTCACCTGCAGCCGGTCACACCGGTGCTCTTCGCGGCTGCACCCACAGGCGGCGTAGCTGCACACCTCCCGCTCGAAGCGCAGCACGTCGTACTGGATGGGGTCCAGGCGCACGCCGGGCATGGAGTAGGTAATGTCTCGCACCCGGGACATGCTGCCTTCCTCGCAGTTGCAGTGCCACAGGCTCCAGTCCTGCCACGCATAGCGGGTGTCGCCCACGATCAGGACGCTCTCGTGGCCAGAGGTCACGGCGCCTTCGGAGGCCACTACCGAGATGGACAGGAGCATGTGCGCCGTGACATGGGTGGTCGACGCCTCGGAGACGTCGTTGGCATAGCCTGCTGCCACCGTGGCCTCGGCAGCCGCCGGCACTAATGCCACCAGCTCCGGGGGGGCCGAGACGTGGACCTCATTGCCGTCTTTGGCTTGGGCCAGGCTGGGCTCCAGGGGCCACCAGCCACACAGACAGAACCACAGCCCCAGCAAGGCACTCCCTATGGCCATGGAGCAGGAACTGCGCCTCCCCACCACCAGCAGCATGGGCGAAATCCTGGCGAGGTGGATTAATCCCTTCTTCTTCAGCTCAGGATGGAGTGTAGCCCAGGGGGCGTGGCCATGCAGTGGTTGGGGCGGGGCTTCACTAGGCAACGCAGTGGGAACAAAGGAGGCGTGGAACAGAAGCATAGAATCCTAGAATAGTAGAGTTGGAAGGGGCCTCTAAAGCCTTTGAGCCCAACCCCTGCTCAATGCAAGAATCCACACTAAAGCATCCCTGACAGATGGCCCTACAGCTGCCTCTTGAAGGCCTCTAGGGTGGGAGAGCCCACCACCTCCCTAGGTCATGGGTTCCATTGTCGTACCACTCTGACAGTCAGGAAGTTTTTCCCGATGTTCAGCTGGAATCTGGCTTCCTGTGACTTGAGGCCACGATTCCGCGTCCTGCACTCTGAGATGATCTAGAGGAGATCCTAGCCCTCCTCTGTGTGACAACCTTTCAAGTATTTGAGGAGTGCTATATCATATCTCCCTGCAAATCTTCTCTTCTCCAGGCTAAACATGCCCAATTCTTTCAGTCTTTCCTCATAGGGCTTTGTTTCCAGACTCCTGATCATCTTCGTTTGTTACAGGAAATTCAAACAAACAAGGAGAATGAAGTGAGATTCTTCTTGCATATGCATTTATTTAAAAATATGTAACACCAGGCGTTTTACTCAGCATTAAAAAAAAAAAAAACAACCACAGAAACATGTAAAACGAGAAACGACCAGTCAGGGATGCTTTAAGGTGGATTCCTGCATTGAGCAGGTGGTTGGACATGATGGCCTTAGAGGCCCCTTCCGACTCTACTATTCTATGATTCTATGATCTTAATTCCCCCATAACCCCCTTCCATTAACGATTTTACTGCCCCCTCACTTCTGCCATCAAGGTGCTAGTTAAAGACATATTCGTATGAGCTTATGGTGGTGGTGGTGGGTGTACAGCATAGTCGTGCACACAGGTGGTTCACCTGGTGCCCAGGCACCACCTAATGAAAAGTCCAGGAAAGGTGCGGCACGGAGAGAAGGGTGGGAAGCAGGCCACGCGTTGTCCGAAGCTATGGAAAGTGCACAGATGGCCTACACTATCAGTATGACTAACACGCTAATAGCATAGGCCACCTGCGCACTTTCCGGAGCTTCGGACAATGTGTGGCCTCCTCCGCCCCCTCCCCCCCGCACCTTTCCCAGTATGAAAGGGTCTCTTAATGCTTGAATGGGAAGTGGTGATGTTGTAGTTCTGTCCCTTTCCCCCTTTTTCCAAGCTCTGACTGCATTTCACAACAGTAATGGTTTAGTTGTAGGATTCAGAGATGCTCAACGATATCATATTTTATTGACTTTTAGATTCTGGTTTACAGTTCAGTAAATCAGACGTGTGACCAAGGTTACACACTCTTGGGGACAGTTATGTCAGGATGGGCACACATCCTTGGGGGCTGGACATGTTGGGGTGGGCACGCCTCCTTGAGGGTCGGCTATGATGTCCTCCTTTTTGGTTTCCAAAATATGGTCATCCTAGTTAAATGGAATTTACTCCCAAGTTTACCTTAAAAAATCCCTGGGGGCACCACCTAATGAAATGTGCTGCACACGCTTATGGTGTACAGGAAAGTTAATCTGTTTCTGGCGTTCAAGCAATGATTTGATTGCATTTGATTGTCAATTTAGTTCTGATTTTAACAGCTTTTCACGGTTTTTACAGCAATTGTTAACTGCCCTGAGCTCCTTGCAAAGAGTTGGCGCAATATAAAAAGAAAGAAAGAAATAACTACAAATACGCTTCAGGTTTTTTTTGCATGCCTGTTGTTTTATTCCTGGTACACATACTGTTCTGTGCTTCCTGATGCCCTGATCAACAGAAAGTTTTAGGGTTCGGCTTTTTTTTTTTACATACTTCATTCCAGAGTATAAAAAATGTTCTGGGAAGTATGGTATGTTTAATTTGGGGAGGAGGGAAATATCTATTTATTTCCAAATACACATGTTAAGTCCACAGTAGCTGGCAAGAGCCTAGAAAGACGCTTCTACTTTCTCCTCTTGTCTAATCTCTTTTAAAAGTCATCTAAACCAGGGGGCCGTTTTGTAGCAGCAAATTTCATCAATGAATGGAATGTGGGATCTCTGTACTTATTCCTTCAGCATCTAGCTCCTGTCTGCACTTCATAAATATATGACATGCTCTTTTATTTACACATTCATTTCCCTGCCAAGCAGCCCACTTCACAGCTTCCGTGGCGGCAGCAACTGACAGTTTAAAACACTTTTTAAAAAAAATAAATTAAAAAAACACAAAAATTAAAAACCGCAACAAACTCAACAACAAGCTAGTAAAACCAGCCAGGTAAAACTGAGTGGAGGGGGAGGAACCGGGGGGCCTTTCAGCTGCTGTTGGATTCCAGCTCCCATCTGCTCCAATAAGTATGGTTAAAGGATGATGGGAGCTAGGAATCCAGGTGGTGAAAGGACGTTTGCTGAACAGAACTTTGGACTGGGTTTTTTTAAATTTCCCAGCAGGATGTCAAGAAGCCCCCTATCATCAATGCCAGTGACCTTATTCAACTTGATGACTGTGCTTGGAGTAGGCTGACCATATGAAAAGGAGAACAGGGCTCATGTAACTTTAATAGTTGTAGAGAAAAGGGAATTTCAGCCAGTATCATTTGTATGCAATTAGTTCCTGGAGAAATTCTCTCTTCATCACAACAGTTCAAGTTGCAAGCACTATACAAAAGAAGGCAGGGCCCCTGCAACTTTAACTGTTGTGCTGAAGAGGGAATTTCACCAGGAACTAATTGCATACAAATGACCCTGGCTGAAATTCCCTTTTCTCTACAACTATTAAAGTTACATATGGTCAGCCTAGCTTGGAGCAGAGAGATTGCAAAGCTGTCGTGAAAATGGTGTCTCTGAAGGCATGCAGAGTGCTTTCCCCTAAATCTCCGAGTTACCATCCCCAGAATTTCTCCTTGATGCATTCAGATGCTGAATAAAGCTCTGTTTCAGCCTGAGTTTCCTATAATTTCTTTTTATGTCTAATTTTTAAAAAAAATTGAAAGGAGAGGGGGCTTGGTAAAACAGGATCAAAATAGAGGTCACTTCCCCCTTTAATCAGTTTTTTTTTAAAAAAACACGCTGATAAATCCAATAAAAAATCCAACCGGCTTTATTTTCTTGTTAGCTTCTGGAACTAATTCTGGATTGATCAAGTCTGTGAAAGGAGGGAAGGAAACAGAATGATTAGAAAATGGTTCTTCCCTGCAATGGCATCTTGTTCCCGGTTATAAGGCAACATATTTTGGGATGGTTCTCAGAATGGGTAATTAAAACCCATTCGCTTTCCAAAGGACCTGATCTTTTGGTTTGATCGATTTCCACCCACCCCTCCCTCCAGTTTATTATGATCAGACATATCCTACATAACCATTCACTTCATCAGCATTTCTAAAACCCACCTTTACAAAACACTGTCAAAGTTGCAACAGATATCCCTAAGTTCACATTAACAAAAGGTCTCCAGGTGCTAAGGCACAGCTATCTATGCCTGCTCCAGAACTGAATAAATACAATCCGGTTTCTGATTCAATGCCTCTGTTGTGTGATTCCTGCCTTCCCATACATGTTTATAAGCTGCGATTGGACCCAGTATCCTACCAGTTCGTTGATATGGTTCAAGACAGCTGCCTGTGTCTTTGGGACTCTCTAGGGGACGTGGCTATGATGACCACCTCCACATTGAAATTTTACCCTGCCACACTGTCCCTGTTCCTCCCTCACGCCCATCCATCAGGCCAAAGCATCGCACTATGGGAGATTCGGAGCTGCAGCGGCCGGGTACTGGTGAGATTTCCCTTGAAATGACAAGCAGGGCCTGCAACAAATTGTTGCAGTGTGAAGGGGCCCCAAGCATACCAATATCTCCCTCTCGTTTCTCAGTGGCCCCCATGTTGGCTACAAATGCCGTCGGCACGTGCCGGCCGCACTCGTTATCAGAGAGAGGATGTCTTCACATCCAGGTAAGGCGCAACATCTCTCTTCAGCTGCCTTCTTGAAGACCAGGAGAGGGCCGGAGGGAGCAGAAGCAGGCGATACTCACTGGCGGACACAATCAGGGATGTGAACCTGCTCCAATGGGATCCGCTGCGCAAGCTCCTCCAGATTGTCTGCAAACTGCAGTTTCCGGCTGACCTTGGAACTAAAGCAAGAGAAAGAGAGAGAGAGAGAGAGAGAGAGAGAGAGAGAGAGAGAGAGAGAAGCTAAGAGGGCGTATGGATCCCTATAAGTAATCAGTGAGCTGCAATCTCCAGGAGGCGTCATGTTAGATCAAACCTTCCCCAACGCGGTACACTTTCGATAAGTTGGACTACATCTCCCATCATCCACAGCCAGCCAAATCCCAGAGGCACTTCAAAGAGGGCCATAGCTACGTGTGATAGAGCACACAGTCCCAAGTTCAACCCAGGCTGCTCCAGGTAGGGCGAGGAAGAATCCTGCCTGAAAAGCCTGGAGAGAAACTGCTGCCTGTCAGTGATGACAATATTGTGCTACATAGTCCAGGAACTTGAGTCGGTAGAAAGCAACTTTCTCTGTTCCAAAGAGGGCTGGATTTGGTCTGTGGGCCTTCTCTCCTGCTTTAAAGAGTTGAAGATAGACAAGCGCAACCCTGTGTCTCCCTTCCCGATGCATACAGCTTTTCCACCATAAAACCATCTGAGAGCCTCGTCAAGAAAACACATAAAAATACAGCCACATTGCCAGATAACTAACAGTTTTGAATCTTCATAAAATTTAAATAATCGTAACAAATAAGCTAAAGGTCTCACTAATGTACACCGAATTTAAAGAATCCATTAACGACAACAGTGAGATACAAAAGAGGAATCAAAATAATTTGGTGACCAGTCCACCTACCTGATGAAAGGTCGGAATACGGCCATCAAAGCTCTGACATACCAAGTGGGATGGACGATAATCAAAGTTTTCAGGTTCTTCCGGAGCCTGCAACAAAAGCCGAAAGGGACATGAGGTGGCGGGACACCCCGCTGCAGGATTTTTCTACGGCAGAAACTCCAATGGTGGATGTCCAGTTATGGGCCGGTGAACGGAACTCGGCTTTGGCTACAGCCTCTTAAGTAAAAACGCAAAAACACAAAGGACGGGAGCAAAAAGATTCATTTTACGTTATTAAGTTAGCTGTATTTTCAGCTTGGCTTGATGCCAGAAGTGACTAGCCTAACAAATGGTAACAAATATACTGTGACAATTTGGTCTCTTGGTCAATAGCCCAACCTCCTCTTTTGGCATTTGGCCAGGATGAGAACAATCTGGAGGGTGGGTGGGTTTGACCCCATTTGATCACATGGGACCCCCACAATGGAAACACATTTATCTCCTTGTTGAAATCCCTGAGCTCTTTTTTTGTTTTCTACTTTGTTTCAGGTGTGTTTGTCACAGGGAATAAATATTTTGTTTCCAGTATGTTACTGTTGTAGGGAATAAAACATACTGGAAAAGCAGTGCTAAAAATTCAATTGGACTAAAGATAGTCCCATATGGGAAACAGAGAAAGCGAGAGGGACTTTTCCGAGAGAGTTTCCCCAACTTGGCTGGGGCGCCCACTTCTTTCAACCCATTTGCACCCCACACAGCCTTGTATCTTACCGTCTGTCAATGGTTTGATAGCACTCTTTGATCCAGGTGAAGGAAGGTATCTTGCTACGAGGGGTGGCACCGTTTAGACACACCAGCATGTAGTTCTCAGCTACCATTAGCTCCAGAGTTCCTATTATGTACCTGGGGCAGGTGGGAGGGAACACCTTCAGCAATCAGTTTTAAATGCCTTAGCCCCTATCCAGGCCAAATTGTCCCTGTCTCGAAATCACCCCCAGTTGTCGGGACGGTTTGGTGATGAATAGCATGAGGAATAAATAGCATGAAATGCGAGCGGCAAACATTGTAACATTTTTGTAGCAGTGGGGTTGCCGTCGGACCCCTTGCATGTTGGGTGAACAGGGTACCTTTCATTTTCAGGGTTATGTTTTTTTTTAAGAGAGAGAGAGAGAGAGAGAGAGAGAGAGAGAGAGAGAGAGAGAGAATAGTGCAAGTTTTGGCAGAAGTTGGCTGTGTACAGTACTGATTGGGTGGTGTCCATGCCGTCGGACGCCTCTCCCCAGAGTACTTTTGTGTTGAGAGGAGAAGCATGGGCCATTCCACCAGTCCTACTAAATGACCCACCCACCCCGCCCCTATGAAGGCTCCTCATCCTTCAGGTGTCACACCAGCACCAATTCCAGCAGGCTGTATCAAGGAAAACAGGACCCTGCTGAAAGGCCACTGAGTTTATTTTTCCCTTTCCTCTTTGTTTCTTTTTCCTCGCGTGTCGTGTCTTTTTAGACTGTAAGCCTGTAGGCACCTTTCTCCGAGCACCAGCTGCTGAGGTCTAGGGAGGCTACTTACCTATCACTCAAACAATGAGAACACAGATTTGCATACAATTTGCCTATGCTCACTTTTAGGCATAGATACACGTTTGGAAATTATGACTATAATTTAACTAGAAACACAATCCATCGCATCCTAGTGGAAAAGATGGTGTCCAGGTGCTGAATTGAAACTCCAGTCATCATAGGAACAGAGGAAGCTGCCTTTATACGGGGACCAATTCAAAGTGCTTGTATTAACATTCAAAGCCCTAAATGGCTTGGGGCCAGCTTATCTGAAGGAACACCTCCTCCCATATGTGCCTGCCTAGACCCTAAGATCATCTTCAAGGGTCCTTTTCCGTGAGCCCCTGCCAAAGGAAGGGAAGCAGGTGGCTATCAGGAGGAGGGCCTTCTCGGCTGTGGCACCTCGGCTGTGGAATGAGCTCCCTAGAGAGGTTCGCCTGGCACCTACATTATACTCTTATAGATGCCAGGTGAAGACCTTTTTATTTTCTCAGCATTTAAACAGTTTATCAGTTTAATTTTTAACTTTGCTGTTTTAAATTTGTATTTTAAATTTGTATTTATTTCTACATTGCTGCTCAGTTTTATCTTGCTTGTGCTCATATATGGTATTTTTATGCTACGTTTTTATACTTTTGTTGTTTTATATTTTGAATAGTTGTTATGGTTTTAATTTTTGTAAACCGCTCAGCCAGCTTCGGCTATTGGGTGGTATAAAAATGCAATTAATTCATTCATTCATTAATAAAAATACTGGGCTAGATCCTGGTGTGTTCAGAGGAGAGCAACTAGGATGGTCAGGGGTCTGGAAACAAAGCCCTATAAGGAGAGACTGAAAGAACTGGGCATGTTTAGCCTGGAGAAGAGAAGACGGAGGGAAGACATGATAGTACTCCTCAAAGACTTGAGAGGTTGTCACATGGAGGAGGGCTAGGATCTCTTCTCAATCATCCCGGAGTGCAGGACATGGAATAAGGGGCTGAAGTGACAGGAAGCCAGATTACGGCTGGACATCAGGAAAAGCTTCCTGACTGTTAGAGCAATACGACAATGGAACTCATGACCTAGGGAGGTGGTGGGCTCTCCCACACCAGAGGCCTTCAAGAGGCAGCTGGACAACCATCTGTCAGGCATGCTTTAAGGTAGATTCCTGCATTGAGCAGGGGGTTGGACTCGATGGCCTTAGAGGCCCCTTCCAACTCTACCATTCTATGATTCTATGATTCTATGATCCATCTAGCCCAGTCTTGCTGACACTGAATGGCAGCAGGGACTCTCTGGAGTTTCAGGAAGCAGTTTTTTCCAGCCCTACCTGGAGATGCAGGGGGTTAAACCTGAGACTTTCGGCATGCTAAGATGGGTTTCTACCACTGAGCCAATGCCCCTGATCGCTTGTTATTCTGTCTAGAGAGGATGGTCCAGCAACATCTGGAGGGGCACACGCTCCCCATCCCTGAAAGAAAGGGTGCCTTCAAAGAGAGGACTCCCCTCCGTAAGGTAAGCTAACCCCATGACCTACAATTGAGGTTGGGCGTCATTTTCGCATCTTGCTTCCTGGAGGCATCTGTGTAGATGCTTTGGGAAAGTGGACGCTAGGCTTCTTGGACTCTGCCAGGACCTGATCACTGCTCCACAAAACTCTTCTCCTCTGCTCCGATTAGAAGGGGACGCAACACTCACCTGAAGAGGTTCCCCATGACATACGGATAATCTGGGATTGTGCTGTCCGGTAAGTAACACGAAGCAATCATGACAATAGCATTCAGGCCTTCGCCGTAATACCCTGCAAAGGAAAGAATATGTGGATGTGCTGCTTATAGTTTGAATTTTTTATTATTATTTGTATTTAAAATGTTTTTAAATGTTTTAAATATTTTAAAATCGTACTATGTTTAATTATGTTTTAAATTTGTGTATATCTCTATTTGTTTTCACTGTACATGTTTTAATTTGTAAGCCACCTTCATAGAATCATAGAATAGTAGAGTTGGAAGGGGCCTATAAGGCCATCGAGTCCAACCCCCTTGAGTCCCAGTTCTGGGAAAAAGACAGGATATAAATAAAATAATAATAATAATAATAATAATAATAATAGAGAGCAAGCCAGCCATAGGGCAGCATTTGGCGTAACTAGGACGAGCATCCCTTATTTTATAAACTACTAAGGTTTTCCCACCCTCTCTCACTTGCCTTTTTCCGGACTAAAAATCCCAAAACATTGAAGACTTTTAAAAGAGGAGGGTTAGGGGAGGGATCTGCTTTTGGCTGTCAAATCGCTAGTCCCTATGTTTGTGTGATGCTTGTGTATTAAATACACAATGAGGGACATTGGGACTGCAATCCAATTCAATTTTTTCCTCTCTTTTTAAATGTATTCTTTATATGCCCTTTTATCAACGTGTTCATCTCTGGCTTTTGTAATCAAAGAGCTTAAGCAACTCATGCAGATAACAGAAGTTTGCTAGGGATGGGTAAGAAATTTGCTCCAAGGTTGTTGTTTTTGCTGGATTTATCCAATTCGCACCACCGTCCTGGGCGTTACGAAATCTGCATTTTCCCTAGTTTTCCTATGCAGCCCATCTCAGGGAGGGACACGTGCACAATTGTGTTTGTTTGAGGAAAGTGCCCAATCTAAAGAATTGGGGCAGGGAACGTGTCTGATTAAAAACACTCCCAACCCAAATATGTACTTTATGGCATATGTTACCAAAAATGTGCATACAAAAAGAATGGATTTCCATAGGACTTTTGTAAAAACAAATGAAAAATCAACAAGATTGCGCAGGAATGGCACAACACAAGAATGACCTCAAGACATTGTTGTTGTTATTATTATTATTATTATTATTTGCAATATTTATATACCACTCAATTATCTCACACAGATTCCAGAGCGGTGAACGTAGGTATAAACAGTAAAAGCAGGAAGATTAATAAAAAACAAATTAAAATTATTCAATTTAAAAACAAAGGAATCAGAAAAACAGTGGCTAGTCAGTTGAGGAAGGTTTCTCGGAACAGAGTGGTTTTAAGAAGGCGCTGGAAACAGCCTAGTGTTGGTGCCTGCCTGACTTCCAGGGGCAGGGAGTTCCACAGAGAAGGGGCCACCAAATTAAAGGCTCTTCTCCTGGTGGATTCCAATCAGGCCATAGGACCATGTGGAACCACCAGGAGCATGCCCTCTGACGACCTCAGTGATCGGTCAGGTTGGTAAGAAAGAAGGTGCTCTCTTAGGTGGACAGATCCATCCATCTCCAGTCCAGATGATCGCCGAATCCCTGATCAGAGGTGGTCTTCCTAATTCAGAGGTGCAGAAATCCCAAAACTAATCTTTCCTTCCCAAGCTCAGTAGCAAAAGTGGAGATTCTCGTTGCTTACCTCCGTGGGAGATTACCTTCTTGTAGGGTTCGATAGCGCCCAGATCCACTTTCTGCTCCTGCTCATCTGTCAGGAAGATCCGCCACTTCCGTCCATCCTGACCTTGGATGTCCACCACACGGCCCGTGCAAAATTTCTCCGGCAGGTTGCCGTCCACTCGCCGGGACCTGGGGAGATCATCTGGGGACACACAGGGCAGGAGAATGAGACTCAAATTAATGCTGGGCAAAGGTGTCTTCATCCCCTTTCTTGGGATATCACGACCCATCTGGGGCGAAATTTGAACTCACACCCTCACCTTCCCACTCGAACCCGTGTCCGTTCTCGGAGCCCTCCTGCAGCTCACTGTCAGATGGGGTCTCCAGCTCATCCACGTTGATATCCAAGCTACCGTCCGGCGTGCCTTCCGCAAACTCTCCGGATTTCACCGAACCCTCGCCGAGATCCGGCGCAGGGAGGCGTCTCCTCATGTGCCGCCGGCCGCACAGCTCCAGGGTGTTTGGGGCCACTAGCAGGAGGGAACCAAAGGGTAAGACGTTGGCAAAACACATCTTTTGCACGCAGAAGGCCTCTGGGTCGGTGCCTGGCAGCACCTCCAGTTAAAGCAGAGCTGCTGGCACTCAGGACCGTGAGCCAAATCCTGCTCTCCTGGCATTCCAGTTTGGCCATCTGGAGTTCCCTGCATGGATATGCAACCCCCTTTCCCCCGAAACATAAACTAGGGGTGCAGATTCTCTTTCAGTCTGATTTCAATTTTGGGGGGAAATCTCAGGGGATTAAGGCTGAAAAGAAAAGGGGGCGTGGTCAAAGACAAAAGCAGGTGCTAAAATACCAGCGTGTTTTCACTTAAGGAGCTTCCTGCCAGTCGCGAAGCCGCAGTTGGGGAGGCATTTTATCCTGTAACACAGGTGCGAAATACTGCACAGCAGCCAGAAAGCAACCGAACGACCCGACGGTCAGGGGAAAGATGGTCGGGACAAGAGGAAACCTGGAAGGGAGACTGAATTCGGTCCCCAGAGTTGTGAGATTCTAGTTCAGCATCCCGTTTCTCATAGTCACCAGCGGGAAGTCCATAGGTAGGGCATGAAGGGAACAACCCACCCACCCCATGTTTGTCCCCCATTGACTGGTATTCCCAAGGTAGACTGCCCTGGAATTTGGAGGCTCCACCAAATCGAGCTCAGCCGAGAGCCGTTGATTAGACCTTCTCACCGGCAGATCATTCCCCAGAAAGGCAGGGGAACCAGAGGGGGGGGGGGGGTTATGTTGCCCAGAAGGAAGATAAAAATCCTGATGCGCCTATTGGGCGTCTCCCCCCACCCAGTCCCCCAGCAATAGTAGAAGCCATCCGCCCCTCTGAGCTCCTTCTCGGGCTGCACCTGGGCTGAGTTCCGAACTGGATTCGTCCAGGTCCTCCTCGGAGATTTCTTCCGGCAGGGGCCTGCAAGACAAAGGAGGAAAGTGGGCTCCATGGAGGATGGAGGAGGAGGAGCGCTGGGTCTTCTCAAGACCTTTGTGGCTAGGAGGCAGTATCGCCCAGAAACCTAAATGCATCCTGATTTCTTCTTCAGCCGTAAGACGAGGCAAGAGTTTTGGGCCCCAGCACTGTGTCCTTCTTATGGGTCTACTTAGAGCTGGCGGGGGTCAAATCCGGGGTCTCAATCCCAGGGGTCAAATCCGGGGTCCCAATCCTACCCGGATGGCCCGTTCTTGCCCCCACAGCAATCGTTTGGTTTTCCAGGCTTTCCCTGCATCGTAAAAGCTTGAAATCCCTCTCCTAAGGCTGAGTGGCTGCTTGAAGAAGACCTTTAAGCTAAATCGTGCTGCTGTTTGGGGTATTTGGAGCCCCAACTGCTTTTCAGGGGATTTGGCGCCCGGGCCTGAGGTTTTGCTCCCCTGATGTAAGGAGAACCCAGCCAAGTCGGACCAAACTGTGGGAAAGAGTGGCCTGTTTCCCACAGGAGGCAACCGGATGCCCCCATGGCCATTTCCCCTTGCTCTTCCCCAGTGCCCAGCCTCCGGAGCAACAGGCTGCCCTCAAACCAGCAAATGGCCTTTTCCCAAAAAATAAAGTGTCTAGTCCTCATTATTCTAAATACAGGGCTGACTTTAAACAGGAACAGAAGAAGCTGCCTTATACTGAGTCTGATCCTGGGTCCCTCTAGCTTAGTATTGTCGACACTGACTGGCAGCAGCGTCTCCAGGGTTTCAGGTGGGATTCTTTTCCACGCCCTACCTGGAGAAGCCGGGGATCGAACCAGGGACCTTCTGCATGCCAAGCGTGGGCTCTACCACACGGAGCAATGGCCCCTCCCTGCCACGTCCTGGCCCCTCCCAGACGTGGCTCACCGGGGGAATTCGTCGTCCTGCCACTCTTCTTTCAGCTCCATGTCTTGGATGCTGGCGGCCACTTCTCCCCGCTCTCCGGACACGGCTCCCTCCACTTCCTTCTTACGTCTGTGTGGACAAGAGACACGACAGTTTTGTCAGCAGCGCCTGCCCACGGAAGGTGCCCTCGTCCTAGGATCATCGGATCACAGAGGGACTTTTGGAAGGCATCTAGTCCAGCTCCTTGCTCAACGCAAGAAATCCAGAACCGGTCATTGACCGGCCTCCACTTGGAGAGGCCCAGTGTGGGAGAGCCTATAACCAGCCCTCGAGGTCACTGGCTCCATTTTTTTATTCTTTTTTTATTTTTATTTATTTATATTTATTTATTACATTTTAAGACTGCCCAACAGCTGAGGCTCTCTGGGCATTTTACAAGCTCCTCTTACCATCAAAACGTTCCTCCTAATGTTCAGCCGAAATCTACCATCATGACGTTCCTCCTAATGTTCAACCGAAATCTACCCTCCTTTCACTTAAGCCCATTAGGTCCAGTCCTGCCTGCTCACTGCCCCCCCAACCAGCAGCGAACAAACCTTTCCCCTCTTCGTCCCGGGCAGGGTTTCTCGGAAGTAAATCTCACCTTGCTCAGTGGGCCTTGCTTCTGAGTAAGCTGGCACAAGAGTGGGCTGTTGATCGATCTTGAAGCCCCATCTGTCCCGTCCTGCCTGCCTTACAGCCCCATATCCCTGGAATGCCCTGCGGCGACGCCTGCTGCGCAATGCCACCTGTTCCGCTTGCTCCAAAGCCCGTCTTAAAAAATCTCCTCTCCATTAAACCTTTGGCAGAATCCCTTCTTCCTGGTCCCCAAGTAAAACCAGGTGTAAGCGCATGAAACTGCTCACGAGCATGTGCCACTGTATTTACCTCTCCCTTCCCCATGGCCTTGCCTACCACTGAATTTAGATTGGAAGCCCTTTGGAGTCAAAGGTCCTTCCTTCTCTAAACATCTAGTTACCTTCCTTCCTTGAACATCTATGTATTTATCCTCCTCCTTTTTTCTCTGCACATCTATCTAGCCCTTCCTTCCTTGAACATTTATTTATCTTCCTGTCTTTTATCTTCCTTTATTTCTTTGCACATCTTCCTTCCTTCCCTGTACATCTATAATCTTTCTCTCTATGATCTATGCACAGTTTTATTCTGCTCGAACTTTTATATTGCGGTTTTAAGCTTCCGTATACCTTGTGGTTTTAATTTTTGTGAACTGCCCAGAGAGTTTCAGCTCCTGGGCGGTATAGAAATGAAATGAATAAGTATCAATTCTCTATCTTCCTTCCTTCCATCCTTTGATGTGCATCTATCTGTCACCCTTTCTTCTTTGTTTATGAAACTCTGGTTATAAAGTACCACTGTACACTATCAAAACTTCATTTAAAACAAAAAACAACAACACACAATTTCTTTCTTTCTGGAGGCTTCTCCGTCATCAAACGAGGAGTATTCCCCAACACCAAAGCCCCGTAAGAGTGAAAGTGGGACATGTTGGGTTTCTGCCTGGCCTCAAGAGGCACCAAACCCCCAGACCTCTGTCAGGAAAAGACAGATCAAGCACTGATCTCCTTTAACCAGGCATAGAAACTAGATACGGATACAGATCCTGAATCCAAAGAGGATCGGGCTGATCCGGACCTGACAGATTGGGATCCGGATCAGATCAGGGGGTCCATGCACAGCCCTATTAGAAACTATTTAGATTAAATACGTCCATATATGCTTCGCACACTGGGAAAAAAATTGTACTGAATGCTCCTGTCCGCAAAGGGATAAACTAGCAATTTAATCAAGCCATGTAATGATGCCATTCCCTATCCTCCCAGTTTCGCCTCTGCCTCCTGTTTCCTTGCTCTGCCTCTATTGTCCGAGTTTCGTTTGGCAGCCTGAAATGCATCTCCTTCTCCTGCCTCTGTTTCCTGCCCCTGCCTCTGTTTGCCTGCCCTGTACGTTGTGTCATATACTGTAAGCTCTGCGGAGCAGAGGCCTTCCCTTTCTGAAGCACCATGTCCATCTGGGGTGCTCCTGAAATCACAAATGGTGATGCAGCCTAAGGCTCGAAGGCAAAGCCCCTGTATCGCTCCCTTCCTGGCATTCCAAAGACACCGGCGCTCCCTCAAAACAATCTGGAATTACCTTCCAATCGGGTTTTTCCCCCTTTGGCTACTGGCCCCCCAACAGGTGCCCCAAAAGAAGGGGAAAGCCGGAGAGAGATGCCAAGTTTTCACCGGCCGCAAAGCATCCAAACTTCAGCTGAGACGAGACGAGGCGGCCCAGAGTTAGGGCTGGTTTTGCGGTGGAGCGGCACACCCAGAAAAGAAACCTTAGCAACTCCACCTCAGCCAGCCGGAGAATTAGCACTCTTTGTCTCTAAGCATACAATAGCTGAGTGGAGGGAGGACAGCTGGGCGTAGCATTTAATTTCTAGAGTGCACAGTGAGAAAGTAAGTCAGATGAGCCCTGCAGGATCGGACCAGGGTGGGCAGATCTAGTCCGGCCAGGTACCCCAACAAGAAAACCTAAAAGACCCTCCCTTGCTGTCAGCATCTGGCATCTGGACATAGACTGCATCAGCACATGGAGGCTCCATTCCTAGCTAGCATGGCTGACCAGAGAAGAGTCTGGGTCTCATGAAGATAGGGGGTGTTGAACCTCTTTCGGCCAGAGGGACGGGTTTCATTTTGGAGAAGCTCTCAAGGGCCACATTTCAGTGGTGGGTGGGGCTGAACACAAAAGGGACGGGGCCAATCCAACCCCACCCCCAAAAATACTAGTATCTTTTTGCTTAAAGCTCTTCCTGCTAGGAATTAAAGCTTCAGGAGAGGCATTTCAGCCATTTAGAATGTGGAAATGTTGGATAATAGGGACAACTCTGCATTCCTCCAGACACTAGGGGGCAATAGAGAATGTCCTGTAGCTTGAGCAGTTCCTGTTTCCTGTTCTCTCCCCTTCCTTCTTCCTCTTACCTCTACAACAAGCACCATGTGGCCTCTTCATGAAGGAAGCCAGTAACCACATTTCATGCTTTCACTCACTTACGCTCACACAGTGAACGAAACAGTGTTATATAGCCCTCTCTGTGTATAAAAGCACAAATAAAGTAAGTTGATTTGAACTTCTTTTAAACTGGCTGTAGCCTGCATTTATTACCTTCAGTGCTAAACGCTTTGTTGCCACACTTCCTCTACGCAATGCAGCTCTGCTGTAAGTCACACCAGACTTTCCAACAGGAAAAAAAAACTGGACAAAAACCAAGAACACCAAACGATCGGTGATTGGGGGGAAGGGGTGAGGGGTGGAGCCAGGGAAGGGGGCATGGCCTTCTGGGGGTGTCACCGCCAAGGGAGCCCTGGCAGAGAAATCTGAACAGGAGATCTGTGTGCCTCCACACAGACAAAAGTCCTACAACCCTCCACATTCCCTAGTCAGCATTTCCCAGCAAGCCTACGCTGTAGGGTGTTTTTCTGTCTAAACATGCATAGGATTGCATCCTTATCTGGTTTTATAAGGGCATTAGCGAAACCCTGAAGGAAGAGGAGCCAAGTGATATCCAAATGGAACCTCCAGGATCAGCAGCAGTCCACCTCAGGATTGCACACGTCAGGGACAAAGAACAGGGGAAGGCCTTCAGGCCCTATTTGTGACCTTCTGAGAGGTGTCTGGCCACCACTTCTTGTCGGAAACCGGTGCTCAAATTTGCTGGGACCTGATCCAGCAGCCGGGAAGTGTGTACATTTTCCCTTTCTTCCTGGTTTGTTGGCTGAATGCACATTATACGAAGGCAGTCGCTTTTGCTGCAAGGCCACATTCCAGTGCGCTGATCCTCGTCTTTCTCACCCTCCCCTCGGCCCAGACATGAATCATGGAGGTCTCGCATTTCCCTGGCCAGCTGAGCAGGTCCTAACACATCCAGGCACTGAAAAGGTGGGGACTCCTTGATTGATGTCATGTTCAGAGAATTAGCAGCAGCCATGGAGCCCAAAAGGGCTGTTGCTTTATAGCATCCGGGGGGGGGGGGGGGCTGCATTTGTCCGTCGCAGCACAAACAACCAAGAGTCGATCTCCATGACTAATAAAATTATGGTGGCAGAAGTGTTTTCATGGACTAAAGTTCACTTACTCTGGATTTGTTCAAGGAGAAGTAGCATATAAATATTGCTTATTATTATTATTATTATTATTAATGCACAAAATGCAATCCTCAGTTGGCAGGTATATATTATTATGTATTGCATTTCTTATAGTACAATCCTATGCAGGTCTACGCAGACGTAAGCCCAACTGACCTCAGTGGGGCTTACACCCAGGAAAGTGTACACAGGATTGCAGTTTTAATCACCTTCTTAGAAAAGCCTCAAGGTGCCTTACAGCAAAAATTAAAACATACCCCAATTTGAAACAGTCAAAAAAATATTAGCAATTAGATACAACAACCCCATAAAATAACTAAATGAAGAAGCTCATCATATGCAGATAGATAGATAGATAGATAGATAGATAGATAGATAGAGATTTGTGTTGTAGAAGGAAAACTGTTTTAAACAGGAAAGTCAAGGGGCAATGAAATGCCAAAAAAAGTACAATCAATCACAATTTAAATAAAAGCAAAATGCATGCCAAAATAAACACAGTGACTGTTCACAACAGGGCGAAAACACAATCAACCTAGACTTGCTAAATTAATTCACTCAGTGGGACAAGAAAACCATTATCGCTATTCATGCCCAAACAGATAGAATCAAACTTCTGTGACGTTCCAATTTGCCAGTGTCATGCTGGAGTCTCCTTTTAAAGTTCGTTCGCCGAAGAATGGAGATGTTTAAGTCAGCTGTGCAAGTATAACACAACGTACCTGCCATGAAATGGGTTCTATTGTGTTTTACTCCTCAAATCTTTATTTTATCATCGTTACTGGTAAATAAATGAATGCAAACTAGAGACAGATTTGATCTGAGCCATTCTTTGAAGCGTAAAAGAATTATAATGTTCCGTTTGCGATCCAGAAATCAGACAGAAAGAAGATTCCTCCCCATGTGAACGGGAAAGGTTCCGGATTGATCCCCCACCCCTTACCAAATCAGATGACTCACCTTTCGGGTTGAAGGACCGCATCATCTCCTACGTAGGACCCCATCTGGGTCTGAAAAATCCGGAATCTGCTGTGTTTCAACCTTGCTCCTTTTAGAAGCCCAAAACACAAACGGCAAGTCTGGGACGTCCCGAGATGCCACTGTAGGGCCTAGACTCATCCCAAACTAGTTTTTCAGGATGAATACCTTGGGAGGACAAACAAAGGACTCCTGGGTCCTAACGCCTCAACAGACAGTAAAAATAAAAATAAAACAGCCTGATGTCAGAGGCGGACACATTGGGGAATTCAAATCAAATGAAATCTGAAAATCAAAAATAAATAGAAAGTTTAAGGGCCTTCCCCCCCCCCCCCATTCTCCTTCCAGGCTTTATTAAAGGGGTGTTGAGGGCCGAATTCAGTTGTGGAGATGTTCTTGGAACCACAAGCCAGTGGTGGGCAGAGCCCAAGGCAAAAGGGCTGGTCTGAAGTCAAAGGGGGTGGGATCAAAAACACCAGCATTTTTGAGCTTCACGCTCTTCCTGCCAGTAACTGAGCCTTAGCAGAGGCATTTCAACCTTTTAGGGCACAATGCAATTGATGATCATAAGCCCTCCAAATTTGGAAGCTTCCGATCATCCTATGCAGGGCAGGAAGAGCGCCACAGGCGAACTTGGCCTAACATCCTCCTGTCCTGCATATGTCGCTAGATGGGTTTTTTTGCCCATCTAGCATCAGAGTTTTAGTAGGGAAGGGAAGGGGGCTGGCTAAAGCTCAGGATGGCTCATATCCTGGCCTCTCCCATCTTGTCACTTCCCTGCCCACTGAAACGGCTCCTTTTCTCTCCTCCCCAAGGTCAAGTTCCCGATCTTTGAGGTCAGCAGGTGCAGTTCTTTCCAAGCTGGGTGGGTGGGGGTGGGGAGGCAGCCTTGGATCTCTGATTCGGAGCACTGTCTCTGGCCTCGGAGAGGGATTCCGAACAATCCTAGGTCTAGGGTAGGCTGACCAGATAAAATCCAGGTCAGGGCTCCTGTATCTTTAACAGTTGTAGAGAAAAGGGAATTTCAGCCAGTGTCATTTGTATGCAATTAGTTCCTGGTGAAATTCCCTCTTCATCACAACAGTTAAAGGTGCAGGCACTATACTAGAGTGACCATATACAAAAGAAGGCAGGGCCCCTGCAACTTTAACAGTTGTGATGAAGAGGAAATTTCACCAGGAACTAATTGCATACAAATGACACTGGCTGAAATTCCCTTTTCTCTACAACGGTTAAAGTTATAGGAGCCCTGACCTGGATTTTATCTGGTCACCCTAGTCTAGGGGGTCATAGGATTACTACCTTAGAATGGGGGTGGGGGGTGGAATGTGCAAAAGCCAGGAAACTACCAAACAACCAGAGGGTGGGGGGAAAGATGGTGGCACCAAGGGAAGGAGCTTGTCTTCTGGGAAATTGGCCCCCACAGCCCCAGAGGTTCTGCATTCCTGCTTATCACTGTCAAAATCTTATACTGTGTAACTTCCTTGGGGCAGAGTCCATCCTTTATGTATGCTATGCTGAAATACACTGATGGTGATATCTTAGGGTGACCAACTGTCAGGATTTCCCTGGATTTGTCCTGGTTTTTGTTCTCTTCTGGGTGTCAGGGGGGATTTTCTGTAATTTTCTATAATGTCCTGGAAAGACACGCTTTCCCTTTGAAGGCTGCATTAGCATGGTGGGAGGGAATGACTCACCTTCTGGAGGTGGGTCATTTCCCTCACACTGCTCCAATCAGGGCCTGAAAGGGGAAAGCGTGTCATTCCCAGACATTATAGAAAAGGCCCTGATTGGAGCAGTGGAGGGTGGGAATGACACACTTTCCCCTCCTCCACCCCAGTTGGGGCCTTTAAGATGGTGGAGGTGAATGACATGCATCCCAGAGGCCCCTGAAAGCTGCCTTCCCACCCCCACCCCACTGGGTGTCCTCTTTTTTAGTTTCCCAAATGTGGTCACCCTATGATATCTACATATATATCAATCAGAGGTAAAAACGCTTTCCACCATTTCAGAAAAGGGAGTGTAAAATACATTTGGATTTTTGTGTGTGGAACAAAACCCCAACAAACCAAAGGGATAGTGACCCCCATCACACCTAATTCCCCTCCGGTTTGCCTCCACGTACTTCAACCAGACCGCCTTTCTGCCAGGCAAAAATGGAACAACCCTTTAGCCTGGTTCTTTGGGGGCATCGAGGGAGTACAGTCCTGTCTCTGCAGAGATTCAGGTGTTGTATGATTTTAAAAAAGGCTTTGGAGCCTGGGATGCAAGGTTTGGGTTTTATATTGAGGTTTGGAGATGGCTGCTGGGAGAGATCGCTTTTCCCTGCCAGGACCTGATGCAATCCATTCAAGCCCCCAGTTCCTTTAAAACTATATGGAGGCTTAGGGCGCTTTAAACGCACTTAGGGAAAATAATCCAGACTTTTAGCGTTCTAGGAAAGGCTGGGGAAAAGATGGGGTGTCAGCAGGAAAGGCACGGTGTCCTGTGAGTACCATGCTGAAAATCCGCACACCAAGCATGGCAAGAGTGCACGAAATCACTGGTGTGATGGAGCTCAGTATCCAAAGTGAGGTCTGTGTAGAATAGACCTATTGAAATAAATGCCAATCAATTTCAATTCCAATCAATTATTTTATTATTATTATTATTGATGATGATGATAACTGATTAATATCTATCTAATATTATTATCACATAATAATCACATAATAATATTAATAATAAACTTATGTTCTCACATTTCGCACCAACTATGCCCTCTAGGTGCAGTTTGTGGAACAACAGCACCAGAACAGGTAAAATGGTTTTAATCATTGTTAAATGAACTCTTATCTGATTCTGAGGTGTACTTTTGCAATATATTTAGGGGCAAATACACCAGAAATGTCGATGGAGATACACAGCTGAATGAGTATTACGCCTTTGAAAGAACGCAACTTGTATGAGACAGCGTCCACCTTCGGATGGACTGCGGCAAAAATGTTGCAGTGCCAACAGCCTCAATTTTTACTTTTAGTGGATTGGGCAAAAGTGTCACATTGAACCTTTTCCCTGGCTGCTGCATGGCAGGCAGAAATTCAACAGGTACTGTTGTCCCCAGTCCTGCATTTCAGAGCCAGCCAAAAGCTGCAGTTTGGGTAACATGTCTCTTACACATACTTGTTTAACGGAATGGAACCCTGCCATCAAAATTGGGAGCGGAGGCAGCTTTATCCAAAATGTATAAAATAAGGGTCTCCGAGCATGTGCTGAGCACCCTTCCCCAACTACATCTAGGATGACGGAGCGTGGCCATGGGGCAAAGAGACTCATTTGAGAAGTTAACTAGTGGAGTTACCTGATATTCTGTATGTGTGGTGTGATGTGTGCGTTTTTTTCTTTTTCTTAGCTGTGCAAAATCAAACATTTTCCACCTGACTATTCCAGGGGCTGGAATATACACAAGCATGTTATGGTGTGGTTGTATTTTAGTGCAATATGGATAATCGCTTAAGCAGTTCTAATTTTTGTTTTTAATTTTTGCTGTAAGCCATCTTGTCTTCTTTTGAGAAAGGCTTCTAATAATAATAATAATAATAATAATAATAGGGAGGCACATCTCAGAACACAAGCAGAGGCTCTTGGTCTCCAATGATTCTGGGTGACGTGTCCTAAACTGAAGAAGTTGGGGTTTCCTCCTGTATTTATACACCCCTTTTCTCTGAGTTCTGGGGCTGCAAAATCCTTATCTGGCCCTTAATACCATTTCCATATTGGGCCAGCCAGAGAGGGGCAGTCACTGCTTAGAAGACAGCTCTGATCTTCCCACGCTATGGGGGGGAAAACAGGGCACAGTAGATTGTACCTCTCCAGAATTCATTTTGCACATTTGTGTATTCCTTAATAGTTCTTTAAAAACTGCCTTTCAAGTAGAAAGATAGCAGTGAACGTATCTTCCCTGCTGTGCTAAGCTTCTACTTGTGAGGTGCATTGTTGCATGTGATTTGATGGTTGTTGTTTTGAAATCCTTGCAAGTAGAAAACCAACACGACAGGAGGCAAGTTTCCTCATTGCTCTGCTACTTTTCTACTTGCAGGGGAAGTTGGGTTTGTTTGATATAGCAGAACATTCAACAGTGTAGAACCATAGAGTTGGAAAGGATCTTGGAAGTCATCTAGCCCAACCCCCTGCTCAGTGCAAGATCTACGATGCAAGATGAAACGCCAGCATCCCTGGCAGGTGGCTACCCAACTTCTGCTTGAACGCTTCCAGCAAAGATGCCCATCACTTCCAGAAGCAGCTTGTTCCCCTGCCAAACAGCTCTTCCCTTTCGGATGTCTCTCCTGAAGTTTAGCCAAATTCTGCTTCCCTGTGATTTCTGCCCGTTGATCCTAGCCCTGCCCTCAGGAGCAACAGAGAACAAATCCATGGTCTTCCACCCGCCCTCCGAAGTGGTACAGCCCATTGGGCTCTTATATTGGGCAGCATCCAGCTAACCCTTGCTGCAAGCAGGTCTGTGAGACCATTAGTTGTTTCATACAGGGCACTGGGCCCATGACCATCTGGGCTCAAACACTGACCTTCGTCTTCTGCATGCTCAGCAGGGCTTATGCCCAGTGATCTGTGCCTAAATTCCCAGCCTTACAAGTTGGAGCTGTGCCAATTGCACAACCTGAATCTGGCATGCCCAAGCAGGGGCTAAAATGATGTTCCCTTCATGCGTACGACCAATGTGTAAAATTCCTGCATGCAGAAAACTGGCATGCCAAGATTAGAATCCTTTCTTCCTGATTTTCACGGGCAGGAAATAGATGTGTGAGTAAACACCAATGCTTATGACATTGTGGACATCTGCTCTGATGGATATGGAAGGGAGAGGAAGGTCTGTTGGGATTTTAAGTAAAAAAAGGAACAGATATTTTTAAAATGCAGCATTTCTACAGCAGGGAAACCAAGAAAAACACACCTCCGGTCTTCTGCAGAGGAAACCAGAGACACAAACTGATACAGAAATAAATTTCAATCGTTCTCAGTAAAATTATATATATATGGGTCACACTGTGTGTGTTTTCTTTATTCTCTCAAAGTGTATTAAGTCACTTTCAAAAGACTCACTCTCACGTCATGCTAGGGATACACACAAACACCAGCGTTAGATAACGCGGCTCATATTTTAATCACTCCAAAACAAAATTGCAATCAGAAGGCGCTGGGAAGTGCCATGAGGTTTATTTCCTACCCTGCAAAATAAACTTATTTTTATATTGCTCTGAGTTGGTCCCCAGAAATACATTTCTGCCAGCAGACCTCCAAAATGCACAGGATCGTCTTCATGAACAAAGACCGCTCGACTTCCACAACAAGACCTTGGGGGTAAAATGTCTCCTCCCAACATCCCTTCCAGACGGCGGGGAGGAACTGTGATCAAATAAGCGGAGTTTGTGGCACAAAAACACAACATTTGGGATCAAGGGCCGTGTGGATTTGAAGTCTGGAGGTATGATTTTTAAAAGGAATAGAGAATGCAATCTCCAGTGGCCTTTTCCAAGCCGGTAGCCCTCAAGATGTGTGATGGAGTGGATCCCTCTGCCTTAGGGACGCAGGTGCCCCTTTGCCCATCATTACTGGAGTGATTCGCACGCGGCCATGCATGAACACAAGATGCTTCGGGTGTCATTCGTGCAATGGGTAGGATAACGCATGCGAAACCTCGTGCACCCAGAGCGACGACCAAACGGGGCTCTTTCTCCCAGGAAATCTGTCTGCCCCAAAGTTGCCCAAACTAAATGTGTGCTGGGATGTTGACTCTCCCCACTCTCCATCCCGTGAATTACCCCTCCCTTTTTTCACAAGTATACTGGTGTCCTATGCACGGTGCCACAGGAGCGGCGGGTGCATGGATTCATCCCATGGCACTGCTGTTAAGGTTTAAAAGCCTGAAGCCACAGGGCCCCTGGTGTGGGGCCAGCTATAGAGACGTTTTTGACCTGTCTTTCCTTCTCCATCATCATCCCAGGTACAAGGTCCTGGTTCCACAGCCAAGAAGGCCCATGTGGCTGTGTGCCTTTAAACATTACGGCACTGCCACAAGGACACAGATCTCTCTGCTTGGGATGGCATGGCTCACGAGAAAAGATTAGGACACACACTGTGAACTTCCTCCCTCCCCGAAGGCTAAAGACAAACAGTGGTGTCCCCCACTCACCCCCAGAGACTTGAAGGATTGCTGCCGCTGATTGGCCCACAAATCCTATTTCTGCCTCTAGTCAAACAGGTCTGGTAGGTTTTTGTCATTGTTTCCCGAGCGCATTAAGCCGCCTCCGGCATGGAAACTGCTCCCTGTTTCTGTCCCATGCGACATCGTGACATACACAGCCGGGCAGAGAAATGTACCGTGTGTTTAATTCTTCCAAGCAATGGGGTGTTCCTACCCTTATGCGCACACATCCTCACACACACACACACACACGATAGCCCCTCTTGCCGGCGAGTTTCCCTGAATCGCAGGATCCAACCGGCACCCCGCGTCACTTCTTCTCGGGGCTGTCGTCTGCAGAGGAGCGGGCTGCCGCGATGCGGTTGAATTTTTCAAAGACAGCCTCCGCCGACAGTTTGGGGAGACCCCGGTCGAGGGGGCATTCGTCCACCAGACTGTTCATCGGTGTGGGGGGAAAGGGAGCGTCGTCATCCGCCAAGTCGTCCCCCGAGCGGTGAGATGGCTTGGCGGGGTCCTTCGGTGCTCCGGCGTGCTCCATCTCGCAGCTGGCAGCGCCTCTGGGCTCCAACCTTGGCTTGTGGTTCTGGCCCAGGGCCTCCGGCTGCATGGCAACGCAGGTGGGATGGCACAGGTCCCCCTCCTGCAGGAAGCGCTTGATGATGGGAAGGACTTTCTTGCGCGAAGCTGTGGCGTTGCCCTGGTCGTAGGCCAAAATGTCAGGGTACGGGCTCTCACGCAGAGACAAGCCGAGGGAAGGGTCACTAGAGCGCTCCAAGGTTTGGCACACCTAAAAGAAATCGGAACACAAAGCACGCAAGGGTGTTACGGCAGCTGGAGAAACAAAAAGACCCTCTTGAGTGACTAAAACGTTGCTCCGATTCATGGGCATACATCCCCCCCTGCAAAAAAGATGCATTGTTTTTAATGCAAGTGCTAATAGAAACTGCAGGCAAGTACTGAAAGAGGTATTACTCCTCCTTTGAATGCCTCTCTTCAGAAGAGGCATACCCGCCCATAGCCTTTATTTCTAATTGGTAAGAAATGCAGGCAGAAGTTGTTATATTTGATCACGTATTGACAAAAACTTCAGCTGGTAAGCGTCACTGCGGAAGAGGCATTCCACCTGCTCTCTCACGCAGCGGGGGATGTTTCTCCTACTATATCATAATTTCCTCATCATCAGCGTTCCCCAAGCTCTCACGGGGATGCCTCCTCTAAGATGTCTCCTGCTACGACACATCTGTACAGGAACTAAACCCGAGGGCTGCTTTTGGCTGCAGAACTGCCCTTTTGCTCATACGTGAACATAGTCCACAAAATTGAAAACAATCTATCAACCCTCTAAGGAGTCTTTAACTGAGTGTTGCCATAATCCTGAGAAGTGCCCCGGCGGGGCAGGATGGCTACCGCTCTTCCAGCCACCTTTCCAGGGATGTGGGAGCATGAAAAAGATCCTAAACCAGGCAAAGAAATCGAGAAGGTCCCACGCAGACCTGCTGAGGCATCTCCGTTGCTGTCCCCCCACCCCATGGTGCCTACTCCAGCCCTCCGTCTCATGCCACCTATCGAGAGGCAGGAGGGAAGGGTCTACCTTCTGCCCCCCTTGCCCTGGCCGGCCACTCCCCGCCTCCACCAACACCAGTGCACACCTGGAGTGGTGCCAGCCGCCTCCAGCCGACACAGGTCACAACGAATCATGGAGAGGCAACGAGGCGCCAGGTTCCCTTCCGCACTGCCAGCTTCGCAGTTTCCAGAGCTGCTGCTACATGGTCTTTTTTTAGCCCTCTCAGAAATGCAGAAGTCAGCTGAGGACGGGGCGGCTCTTGGCTGCCCCCAATTGATGACTCACCCCAGCCCTCGTGAGCTGCCCACAAGGCCTTCAGGTAAGCCACCGGCCCCAGAGGCGGCCAAAAGTCATTTTGAAGCATGCCACCCAACTTCAGCATGACCCGGCTCATGCTCCCAGGCAGAGGGAAGTCCCTTCGGCCATCAGCTTCGTCTCCCCCATAAAAGGCCTGCACTTGCAAGGGGGGGGATACGCTGACCACCCATGAAGCAAGAGAGGCCCAAATCCGTTACTCTATGAGAACACGTCCCCTTTAAAGTGATGGAAACCGGTTCCCCTGGCACTGCAACCACGTGGCGTGCAGCTGCAGACCACGGTGCCCGTGGGAGGCTCAAAGGCCATCCCTCCGCAGAGAGGGAGGCGTTGCGATCGCCGCCTCGTGCAAAATGCCTTCAAGGACGTGCCAGCGGAAAGTGATCTATGGATCTTCCCAGCGAGAAACGATTGGCGGCCCGCGTTTAGCCAAGGTTTTCTCCACTGAGCCGCCTGCCGCTGGATAGATGGGAGGGGTGGGGAGGGACGCTGTGGGAATGTTGACGGTCTGGCTTTCTGGGTGGGAAGGGGCAGTTGTCAGTTTGGCTAGTAGAGGGGGCCGGTTGAGCACTGGGACATAGGGGAGTGAAGAGCCGGAAAAGGCCAGGAGGCTGAAGGATGGGGGCAGAAGAGGACGTGGATGGAGAGAGAGGAGCCCGAAGGGCCAGCAGCGGAGGAAGGGGGCTGAGATAAAGGACACCGGAAACAGGGGATTGAGGTGATGGTGGGCCAATGAGAGGCAGGCCTTTAAAAATCTTCACAAGACAGGAAGGGTTGTATCCTACAGAGATAAAGAGGCAGGGTGGTGAATGTAGACAGTGGCTTGAAAAATGGGTGGTGGAGACACGGATAAGAACAGAAGAACATCCGGAGAGCTCTGAGGCTGGATCAGACCGACAGTCCATCTAGTCCAGCACTCTGTTCACACAGTAGCTGACCAGCTGTCGACCGGGGACCAGCAAAGCAGGACATGGTGCAACAGCACCCTCTCGCCCATGTTCCCCAGCAACTGGTGTACACAAGCTTACTGCTTCGGATACTGGAGGTCGCGCAGAGCCATCAGGGCTAGTAGCCATGGATAGCCTTCCCCTCCTCCAGGCCTTCATCCAGCCCCCTTTTAAAGCCATCCAAACTGGTGGCCATTGCTACATCTTGTGACAGTGAATTCCGTAATTTAACCATGTCCTATTCATAGAGGGCCAGGAAGAGAGGGTCGATCAAGGGCTTTTTGTCCTGGGGGCTGAATGGAACCCTTGAGTTTGGACACAATCTACCTCCAAATGGCAGATAGCGGGGATGTAAACTGGGGCAGAGGGGCTACAGCCCTCATGGCCACCTTGGGCGGCTGAATGAGTTTCGACACCCCTGCTTTGCCAGCAGGCCTTCCACTTCAGTTTTAAAACACCAAAGACAATTTCAAAGGTTGCATCCGAATACTAAGCACCTGGTGGGCCTCTCCCTGGGCAGCTGGTTCCAATGCCATGGTGCCACCCCCAATAAGACCTCGTCCTGCCCCTCGCCGGCAAACATTCCAACGTGCAGAGCTGTACATCGCAAGAACGAGCTCGCAGAACCAGGAAGGCACGCGTTGCAGCTGGCACTCCAATCGCAACTGGGCCCAGTGAAGCGCCAAGGGCAGTTGGCAAGCACGTGGCCAGCTCAGTCAGCCCCCAGGAGTTGCAGCTGTCCCAGCCCGTGAAAGGCTTTTACTAGAGACAAGAGTCAGAGCGCTTCCTGCTCAGCCCCGGCGGAGCTAAAAATAAGCTAAAAGAAATGTCCTCATTTGTATTCAACAAGGAAACGCAGGCAGAGAGCGAGATCTTTACAGCTGCCCTATAAACGGTGACACTGCATTTACTGGGTGAAAAGCAGGCAGGGGTCGCGAGGCCTGTCGAGAAGATCTGTTTTGCCCTCAACGTTCTCCTTTGTGATTCCAGACTCCATTATTACAGCATTACCTTTATTAGAAGCATTGACCTAACTATGGATTTTGGATTGCACCCCCCTCCCATTACAGCCATCACGCCTACTTTTGCTTGTGATTTCATGACCTTGTCCTGCCTTCTCATGCAAGAAACCTGTTTCATACACACAAACGAGCTGTCTAGCAGACGGTACAAGGGGAGGGGAGGAGGGGAAACGCAGCCATTCTGTCCTCCTGAAAAATGATTCAGTTTTTTCCTCTTCCCTTCCCGTACCTTCTTCCTTGAGTGTTGCATCTTTTTTAGACTGTAAACCTGTTTTAAGCCTCTCCCAGAGCCTCTTTGGCTGCGGAGTGGGATAAAATGACTTTGAATCAATAAATCAGAACAACCACCCGATGGAAATATTTCTAACGAAACAAACGTTTCTTGTTATTTTTAAACCGCCGTCTGGAGGTTTCATCCCACCTTACCTGGAAGGGCTGCAGCTGGGTGAAAAGAAGGGGAAAAAATACAAAATCTCATTATCAATCAGTACAGCACTGAGTAGACAACCTGGGGAGGGGTTGAGTTGCTTTCAACTGGATGTATGCTGTCTCTGTGTACTCTGTCTGTTGTGTGTTGTTTATGTTTTTAAATTTTGCATATTATTTTTCATTTCTGTAAACCGCCCAGAGAGCTTGGGCTATGAGGTGGTATAGAAATGTAATAAATCATCATCATCAACCAACTTGCCCGATCACTGAGGTCATCAGAGGGCCTGCTCTGGTGGTTCCACATGGACCTACGGCCCGACTGGAGTCCACCAAGAGAACAGCCTTCAGTGTGGTGGGCCCTTTGGAACTCCCTGCCCCTGGAGCTCAGGCAGGTACCAACACTGTGACGTTTCCAGCACCTCTTGGAAACAGTCTTATTCCAGGAAGCATTCTTTAACTGACAGCCATGGTTTTTATTGGCAATCTCTTTTTTAGTATAATAATGGTGTTTACATTTTTGTATCTTTTACTGTTTTAATCCTTATATGCACTGCTCTGGAATCTGTTTCAGATATGGAGCAGTATACAAATTTTGTAACTACATAAATAAAATAAATAAAAGACTATATCATAAGCTTTCGAAGACTAGAATCCACCTCATCAGAAGCATGAAATGCTATCCCCTGTTGGCAGTAATATTACATATGCAGCCACAACTGACCTAGAAGTTGTCATTATAAAATAACTTCAAAGGGAGATTTCAGGGTGAAACCACCGAATTAGAACTGAATAGAAGTTGGATTTTAAATGTTTGGGCATGAATAGAGACGATGGTTTCCTGTCCCACAAAGTGACTGGACTTGGCAATGCTAGGATGGTGTTATCACCACTGCTGTGAATGGTCACTGTGCTTACTCTGCCTATATTTTACTTAAATCGAATAAGCACACACTATACTTTTTCCATTTCACTGAATCCCACTGTTTACACATTTTTTTCTCCTTCTACTGCGTTTGCACCGTGAATATGTATGTGTGTTTGTACTTTGTGCATCTGATGAATTGGACTCCAGTCCACAAAAGCTTCTGCCGTAACAGATTTGTTAGCCTTTAAGGTGCCACAAGACTTATTTTTTTTCCGCTGCAACAGACAGAACACACAGCTACCCCTCTAAAAATAAAAGTCTGCTTCTCACTCCAGAACAACTGCTTTTATTCATACTTTGCAGATTTAATCAATCCATTGATCAAATTGGAATTGATACGATTAATCATAGAAGCATAGAATAGTAGAGTTGGAGGCTCTAAGGCCATCGAGTCCAACCCCCTGCTCAATGCAGGAATCCACCTTTAAGCATCCCTGACAGATACCTCTTGAAGGCCTCTAGGGCGGGAGAGCCCACAACCTCCCTTGGTCATGGGTTCCATTGTCGTACTGCTCTAACTGTCAGGATGTTTTTCCTGATGTCAGGCCAGAATCTGGCTTCCTGTGAGCCCATTATTCCACGTCCTGCACTCTGGGTTGATCGAGAAGAGATCCTGGCCCTCCTCCGTGTGACAGCCTTTCAAGTCTTTGAAGAGTGCTATCATGTCTCCCTTCAATCTTCTCTTCTCAAGGCAAAACACGCCCAGTTCTTTCAGTCTTTCCTCATAAGGCTTTGTTTCCAGATCCCTGATCATCCTCGTTGCCCTCTTCTGAACCCTAACTGAACCCCCCAACTAAGGTCTTGTTAATCAGACGACAGCCCTACAATATTTAGCAATTTTGTTTTTAAAAACTTGAAAGAAATCACAGGAGAAGCTCCTATTCCTTGACACAAGCTCCAAACACAACCCTATCTCCCCCCGCAAACCCAAATGTCTGCCCCCAAAACATTTTGAGACTAGCGTTCATTGATTGTGACACTACTGATAACAAGAATAAACAGCATCAGAGAGAAAAAACAGCCCTAGATTAGAAAGGGAAAAAACTTAATTTGAAAAGCAGCTAAAACCTGTTAGACAAAATAATAATAATAATAATAATAATAATAATAGTAATAAATTTCTTACCCGCCTCTCCCTTTGGATCGAGGCAGGAAACAAAATTAATACAACAGTACAATATAAATCAAATGCATAAAACTAATTAAAAGAGCATATAAAACCAATGCAATATTAAAGTAACAATCAGGGCATCTTAAAAGTGTCAGGAGCAAGAAAAACTTCCAACAATTCCGTTTAATTCCTCCCCTGTTCACACTATTGCAACTTCCATAAAACATTATTCCAACCCTCCATAAATTCCGCATCCCAATCTTTTCTTATTTTGAAGCATATCAGCAGAGACCACCGGCACACTGTAAAAAAAAATAAAGCCACCTCCAAATGATGAGGACTGGAAGCTTGATTTTAAAAAGAAAGAAAGATGTGGGGCCGGGCAGAGATTTCCTCAGGTTGCCAGATCTTGCCATTTGAAGAATGGATCACTGTTTTCCACTCCCACCCGAGTAATAAACGATCAAACCAATTGTGCGTGAGCAAAAGAATATGCGGCTCCAAACTGATGCACACTAATCCTAAAGCCCTATTGGACATAATGGCATTTACTACTGAGCAGACGTGTTGAAGATCACGCTCTGTGAGCAGGCGCCGGCATTGAAAAGATGAGTGCATTTGATTAACGCCAGGCAAAATAATTAGCTAAGAATTGGAAATGTGTGCAGGAGAAAATGGACTCTGTACACCTCTTTGTGTTATTCTCGGTCTGTGCATCCAATTTACAAGGTGAGAACTCTCCTGAAAGACAGGGGAGTTGGGGGGAGGGAGAGGAGAAAAAATGAGACCCCCGTCCCAGAGATTTTACTTACCACCCATCAGCCAGGACGAAGACACTGCTGTCAGGCAGGAGTTACCATGACTGTGATCTCTGACCCTCCCCTGCCTAGGCTGCACACACAATCCCACACACTTCTCGTTAGCTGGCGATCTTGGAAACCTTTGAGCATGGTTAATGAGTGACGACTGTTTCAGCAGGGGGGCACCTGCGTAAACATCCCTCCTCGCTTTTCCAATCAGCCGGCGAGGTTCTCTCTGGGAGCGTGAATGCAGAACTACCGCTCACGGCACTGTGGCTACTCCGCCACCGCCAGCTGTAGCACCCGGGAAGATCCAGGAAAAAGCAGGAGGAACCGCGTGTGTGTGTGTGTGGCGGGGGGCGGGGAGATGGAAGGTAGCACCAAGTCTAACAGAGGGGGAAAGAGGGAGGGAGCAAGCAAACGGGCAATGTTTTGACAGGGCACGCCCTACAAAGGCAGAGAAAGACAATGCTTGGGCATGGTTGTCTAGGGGGAAAAGGCAGGACAGATTCGCTCAACAGAGCTATGGGTATAGAAAATAGTCTTAGCGGCTGAAAGACCACCCTCGCTCAAAATGTGCACCTTTCACGAATCCATAGGGCCAGGAGCAGGTTTTTCCGGAAATCGTAGAATAGCAGAGTTGGAAGGGGCCTATAAGGCCATCGAGTCCAACCCCCTGCTCAATGCAGGAATGTTTAGGGGAGAAATTTCCTGATGGCCTAAATCAAGGGTGGGCAACTTCAAGCAGTCCAGGGGACCACCACTGTTCTCATTTTTCACACCGCCGGATCTTGCGGCGGCAGGAAAAAAATCAAACTTTGCCATGGACATTCAGCAGCAACCCACTACAGATATTCAAAAGGCTGTATTTAGCTTGAAAACAAGCCAAATTTGGCACTTTTGAGACTCCATAGCAATTTGCCCCTGGTTTTTTCTTTGCTGTCCCCATGAGGTGGCGGGGGCAGCGCAAGCCATGACTGAGGCCATTGAGGGGCCACACGTTGCCCACCCTGGCATAGATTAATTGGGATCCCACTGAGTATGCATTTTTGACTTTTACTTAATAAACAGTGCTTTGGAGAGGAAGTACTCTGTGTTAAATTTACACGCGGTTTAAATACCTCAAAAACACAATTGTTCAAATGCCTTCCTAAAAACGGCCTTTTGAGTAGACCCTGGCTGCCGCATCACCACGGAGATGCTTCCAAAGCCGCTGCAACTTAGAATGCACAAATACCCACCAGAAAAGGGTAAAACAGGACTCTACAGTCAAGGAAACACACACGTCGAGCCAGTTCAGAGGATCGAATCTTAGCTTATTAAGCCGAGATCTGTGTACAGCTTTTGCTCGGACACACAACCCCCTCTGACAAGCCAAGATTAATTCAGGAAGCCTCTAATTAAATGTGTGTTTCCTGTTTCATCCAGACCAGGACGCTGACCATAGGGGCTGGGTAGGTTCATATCAGGAGAGGCGCTCTGTCAAGTACTGCAGTCCTGAGCTGTGTAAGGTGTTATAACTCAAAGCAGGGAAAATATAGGCAGCCACTACGAGCAGGCCAGAATCGGGATGCTGGGAGTTGTAGTCCTAAAACTCTGGAGGGCACCGCTTGGGGAAGGCTGGCTGAAGATATTCAATTTTAAATCAAGACTGAGCAAGGGGATGGAGAAAGGGGTTCGGGGAATGTCAGGGTTCCTAGGTAAACGCTCAGGATTTCTCACGCCGCACCGCAAATGAACTCACCGCCGCCCGGAGTTCCGCACACCGGCTGTATACGGCGAGCTGCCGGAATGGCTCATTGCATTCGTTGAAGGAGATGGTCATGGCAAGCAGCGCGTCATATCTCCTTTCCCAGCAGAAGGCGCTCAGTTCCTGCTCTAAGCCAGGGCGGTGCAAGAAGGTCTAAATGGAGAGCAGAGCACAAGATGTAATTCAGAATAGGCAACACACACACAAACAGTGTAAATGCTGAATTAGAACTCAAAAAAAGTTAGATGTTACCCATTTCGGCATGAATAGAGACAGACATTAACTTAGTGATACTAGCAGAATTTGTGCTATCATCATTTGTGCTATCATCATTCTGAAGGGTCTTTTTGCACACTTTCAATTGCCTCAGACTGTAGCCCGGCCTCTCTCAACCTGGGGCTCTACGGAAGTGTTGGACTACAACTGCTATCATTCCCAGCCAGCATGGCCAATGGAGGAGGGTGCCAGGCTGGCAAAAGCTGCTGTGCTTTATACATTTCAGTGTCATTGGGTCCCAGGTTTGCCATTTCTTTTCTCTACAACGGGGGTGCAGAACCTCTTTCACCCTGAAGGCCGGGTTCAATTTCAGAGAAGCTCTTTGGAGCCACAATCCAGTTATGAGCGGGACTGAAAGGGAATAGGGGCCAAAATACCAAAATGACCAGCATTTTTTAGCTTAAAGCACTAAGCTTAAGGAATGGAACTTCAACATCACCTTAAAATGGGGAGAAATACTGCACAAAAGCCAGGAAATGTCCATGTGCAGGGAAAAGAGGTGTGCATGCAGCACCCAGTGAAATTCCCTCTTCGATACAACAGTTAAAGCTGCAGGAGCCCTGCCCTCTTGACCAGATACAAAAGAGGGCAGGGCTCCTGCAGCTTGAACTGCTGTGATGGAATTTCACCAGGTGCTGCATGCCTAAAAATGACACCTGTTGAAATTCCCTTTTCTATACAACTGTTAAAGATAGAGCAGCCTTGTTCTCCTTTCCCTAGGGTCACTCTAGAAGTCGTAAAAATGTAAACCCAAACTGAAGTTGTAAAAATGTAAACTCAAGTGAGAATTTGGCATCTGGAGGGAGTTTCCCCACATTTCATACTCACCTGAAGATCCATGTACACGGCACTCAGGGCGACAGTGGCTTCTTTACCTGAGAGGGCCTTGAGGTCTTTCCGCAACATCTGGTCCGTGGTGAGGCCTGCGGGGGAGGGGGCAGGCCAAATTGGAGAGACATTTGCCAGACTGAGGGTTACGTTTTTGATCGCAAAACCTGAAAGGACGCCCCATCCGAAGCGGCGAACGTGAGAACGCACTCGCCGAAAATATTTGCAAATTGTCGAACACATGCTCTTGTCCGCCTCGTTCCAGATTCCCACTTCAATTTGCGCAAATTCCCTCCCTGGACTGAATCAGCCACGCTTTTGTCTACAGAGGAAAGCTGTACAAATTTGGGGAAACCTGGGCAAATCACATGTTCGGTTTGCACAAGTCTTGTCTTTCGCGCAGAGTGAACAGTGTTCGCAAATGCAGATGGGAACCGGGCATAAGATGAACGGTGAGACAGCTTTTGGAAAATTCTGGCAATCTCAAGCATCGTTCATTTGCCCATTCCTAATCCAGGGAACCATCGGAGAAGTGGGGGGAAACACAGCCCCCAACAGCGCTTTTACCCTAGCTTGTACAACGCTTAGATTTTTGCTACAAAATACAGACCCATTGTGCATTCTGAGACCCTGCCTTTCATGATATACAGAGCCCAAATACCTGAAACATCAAACTTGGCTTTCTGTAGGGCCTCAAATATGACGCTTCTTGGAGGTAGATCAGGGAACTTTGATTCCAAAAGGGCAGCGTGACGGATGTCCTTCGGAGTCACCTTGCCCGCTTCGGGGGCCATATTCACACAGTCTAGAACAATTGTGCCTATAAGAGAGTCAACAAAGAACCAGCTCAGACACAAACAAGACCCAAAGAACATCTCTGCAGCTTGCAGCTTCGAAGTTAAGAACATGTTTCTAATCCCAAACACAGAGAGTTACAGAGAATATTTATGGCAGGTTCAGAAGATACCTTTTGCTGGAACAAATCCTGGTGACTCAATCACAAGTTTCCAGGTTGTACAGGGTTCCTCCCTTAAAAAGAGTCCTATGCAACATCATAGCTTGCTGCCATCACCATGCCGACTGAACAGGTGCACGCAAATCTTGTGTTTCTGATTCCGCAAGCCAGACCCGCAGAGTCCCACAGGGTAATATTTCTAGCACATCCCACAGCCCACAGAACTCTTCTCTGGCTTTCTGCCCCACTGGGAAGCCACACTGATCTTCCGAAGAAGGAATCCCCACAACCTTTCTACTTCTCATGCTGTCTCAAGGGTGGCCCAAACACCGAGATACATCTGTGTCGGCCAGAACCCCCCATTTTACTGCTTCTTTGCTTTGCCCTCCAGAAACCCAGATTGCCCAGGGTACCAAATGACTTCCTCCATGCTTACAGGTTCCCTTCCAGAAACCATCCCTAACCTGGTGTCTCCCAGAATGTCTTGGACTACATCTCTTATAGAGATGTTGAGCACCCTGGTAAGGTTGATGTGATACACAACAGTGGTCATGTATAATAGTTTTAGATTACCCTGAGGAAGAATCTAATGATCCGAAACGTGTTGGATTTGTTTTGTCACATTGAAAACATCCTTTTTTCAATCCCATTGCCTTTGGGGGGGGTTTGGCATTACTGATGAGGCCACCAGCCATGGTTTAGCAGAGTAAAAGGAAAACCTGCCGCCTCATTCCCTTGGGTTGTCCCAAGCCTCTGGCCTCACCGTGCAGCAGCGCTGCCGCCAGCCTGTCCAAAACTTGCGCCGGCCCCTGCAGGATCCTCTCTGTCACGAGCGTGGTGCACGAGCCCACCAGCTCTGCCGTCACTCTGCATGGGGGGCGCCTCTCCCACTCCAGGGGTCGATGGTCAATCACTTCCACTACTGCCTCTTCCAGCACCACATCCCTGCTGCAGAAGCACAGAGGTACATGGTGAACAGAATACCCACCAATATCTTGGGGTTAGCAAAGCCTTTGTGTATTCTCTTTAAAATCTTGTCGTCTGGTGAAGTTGGGGACACTGAACACGATTTACTATGCCGGCCTCTGCAAGAGTCCACAAGGTATAAATTTCTCCATCATATCCTCAGCTTTTTGTCCAATTCCTGGATTGGATTTGTACACCAATTGCAGACGAACGGTGTATATATTACGACCCAGGTTGCAAAATTCGCCCCGGCTGCCAGAAAATTAAGGGCTGGGCATCATGCTCTACCCTCACATTAATATATGGAGAGGGGTTGTGTATTTCTTTTGTTATTGTGATTCTAGAAGGGAAGTGTGATTTTAACGTGCTATTTTAATTATTTTTTGTGCATTTTAATTGCCCTGTATTTTTATTGTATTCTATTACTTCTGCTCATATGGAATTGTGGTGGCCAAGGCTTGGACACTGAAGATAAACTTAAAATCTTGGAGTTCAGTTTGGGGGTGCCACAGGGCAATCACACAGGCTTTACTAACCCTAAGATACCAGGTTCTTTTGGGATCCAAATGAGAGCTGAAACAAAGGCAGGGAGACGTTTTTGCTTCATACACACCGCCCGGTTTACGTCTGCTGCTGAAGTCAGGGGAACGAGGTATCCAGCCAGGGCAGGACCGCAGAACCTTTTTCAGCCGAAGGGCCGAATTCAATTTCAGAGACGATCTCAAGGGCTGCATTCCAATGGTGAACGGGGCCAAAAAGTACCAACATGTAGTAGCTTGAACCTCTCCGTGCCAGTAACTAATCCTTAAGAGAGGCATTTCAAGCTTCTAGAATGGAGGGGGAGGAACTAGGGCTGTGCACGGACCCCCCGATCCAATCCAGATCCGATCCAATTAGAGCACCGCATTTGCCAGTCGCGGCGGGTGACGTCATCACCTGACGCGAGCAGGAAATGCGACAGCACACAGCGAGGAGAGAGGATGACGGGGGACGGCGTGGTGGAGGCAGCAGGTAAGCAGGGAGAGTGGGGGAAGGGAGGGGGAGAGCAGGAGGGGGAGAGTGGGAGGGAGTGCTGTGACCAGATCCAAATCAGATCCAGATCACGGATCCGATCCAGCCCGATCTGGGCCCGATCTGATCTGGTTCGGGATCCGAATCGGGATCCGTGCACAGCCCTAGGAGGAACTGTGCCAAAGCAGGGGAAAACCCCAACGGTTGGTGGTTGAGGGGGAAGGGATGGGCCCAGAGGATGTGGCCATTTGGGAAAGCTGAAAGGACCAGATTTGGACCTCGAGTCCACACCCCAGCATTAAACCATAGCTTACCTTTATTTCTAAACATGGCCACAGTGTTATTAAAGGAAATTTTAGGTGGCTTGGTGCCTGAATGGTGAAAGTGTCAGTGCCAAACGGGCATTTCTGGGAAGAACATGCCAAAGATGGGATGCCACCATGGAAAAGGCCCTGTATCCCATCCCCCAGTTGCCAGTCCCCTAACATTTGGGATGAGGCAGCAGGAGCTGTAAACAGGCACGATCTGTGTGGCTCCCACAGACCACCATTGTTTTTCCTTCATATTTCCTCCCCGCTTCACCTACCTTGGGAGGACGTGGTGGTCGACCAGCGTCAGGGAAAGGAGGCCTGCTCGGTGCAGGAAGAGAAGGTCTATTTCGTCGCGGAAGACGAGGGAGCTCTCGGCAAGGTGCTGCTGCTTGAGGAGGAAGGTGCTCTCCGTTCGCAGTGGGAAGTCCGAACGGGGGATGTTAAGGACCGGAACAAAAGTTGCCTTGGACTCGAGGGACGTCTGTGGGGTGCCGCAAACAGGTCAAGAAAAATGAGGTCCTTGTTATGGGAAGAAAAGAACTTGCATTGCCCAGTCCATGAGTACAAAAGGTAAACCGAGGATCCCGGATGGCACCAAACAAGCACAGGGGGGTACAAGAAAAGGGGGTGGGGCCAGAGGGCCAGATTTGGCCCCTGGGCCTGAGGACGCACACCCCAGCACTAAACGATGGTTGAGCTTTACATTCAAACATGGCCACAATGTTCTTAAAGGGAAATCTTAGGAAAATTAACCTTTTAGATGATGAAGCACTGGACTGGGACCCCAGGCGAGCCGGATTCTGCATCCCTGTTTTATGGGGCACTCGGGGCTGTGGTAAGATGACAGCGTGAAAAGGCAAACGCCCGATGGGGCAGAGCAAAAAGGCTGACCTTTGCAAAGAAATACGCCAGGGCCAAGGCAGACACCATGGAGTCGAGGTCGCACGCTTCGTTCCCCAGCACCACATGGACTTCCCGGTTGCTCTGGACATGTTCCTACCAAGCACGGGGGTGGGGGGTGGGGAGAACAAGAAAGAGGTTGATATGATGTTTTCCAACATACATGGTCAGATTTTGAATGGCTAGAACGTGGACCTGCGCAGGCAGCGTGCCCATAAGTCTTTCCGGGCTCGCTGCAACGTGTTGCACCTCAGCGCCTTTTCCAACGGTGCTGCCTCATTTTGAACGGCACATGCTTAGTAAGGGGGCTAACGGAGCTGGGGCAACTGGAGCCACGGGGGTAAATGGGCAGGGGAAGAGATGGTAACTTGGTAGTTACAGCAGACTGAAAAGCAGGTGGAATCAGATGGTGGTGAGCTGCACACATGTCCTCTTTAAACACAGTGGGAGGTATGGGGTTATGGATATTGTAATAAAATACCCAAGGAAGGATTTCTGCAAATGCTGCTTGCCCTGCAACTGTGCTGGGAAAAGCTGCCCCCGCTAAAATTCTCCCTTCCGTATTGCTGTCGAAAGCAGAGGAGCCCCGCCATAGATCGTGTAAGGGAAAACAAAGGCTGGGCTCCATCCTTTGCCGCTTGACACTGTACTTACACCTAAAGGGGTGTGGGCAGCCAAGGGCCTGCCTCGTGGAGGAAACGCACTTTCCAGAGTTGGGGAGCGTCTAGGATTTCTGGGGCAAATGGGGGTGATCTTGGGGACCTACAATGAAAGTTGTAGTCTTTCAGTGCTGCGTGTCAGGATGAGGGCCAGTCTCCGGCCTGGGAGGGCTGGATTCAAATCTAGATTCAGTCATTAAAATTCAGCAATTAAGTCTCTCTCTCTCCCCCTCTGTGCCTCTATCTCCCCCACCCCCGTCTGTAAAAGGAGTGCCAATAGATTAAATTCTTTAGCTTTCATTCTTTATATAGACCAGGCTTCCCCCAGCCTTCCCCTACACATCTGGAGGGCATCAGGTTGGAGAAAGATGGAAGTTCAGATGATGGCAACAAAAGAGAGGGCCTTCTTGGTGGTAGCCCCCCAATTGAAGAATGCTCTCCCCAGTGAAGTCTGCCTGGCGCCAACATTGTCATCTTTTCAACACCAGGTTAAGACTTTCTTCGATGGTCAGGCATCAGATTCCCTATGACGGGGTTTCTTTGTCTAGTTGTTTTCCCAGTAAAACAATTTTTAATTGTTTTCAACTGTTTTAAATCAGAGGTTTGTTTGTTTTTAACTTTTGCTGTAGGACGCCACGAGTCCTTTTAGAGAAAAACATCTAATAAATGAAATGAAAACGTACACGGTGATTTCAAAACGAAACCACTATTGCAATCTGATTCGATCAACTTAACATCAAAGTTTGAACAGGTCAGGTGGGAAAGGGAGATAAACGGAGCAAGGTTGTTAAAGTCACTTCGAGACTTCAGTCCTTTGCTCACAGTCGCTTCGTGCACCTTGTTTTGCCTTCTGAGAAGACTGTACCACATCGGATGACTGTACCACGTGCTTTTCTGAATGCATGGATCGGTTCTGGTGACAGGGCGAGTTTTTGATTACCACAAATACACAGAGATCTTAGAGAGGAGAGGGGGAGGATGTTGTTGAGAAGCAGAGAGTCATATTGGCTACGCTTTCCCAACGTAAACCCATTTTGCTGGCCACTTGGGAGACCTAAATGGCTTTCCCTCCCTCCTCCCCCACCTCTTTTCTTCTCCTTCGCAAACACCGATGCCAAGAGGCACACCCCGTTTCCCGGCTACTGCAAAATGTCAGGAACCATTTGCCAAAGTGCCCCGATAAGATATGCCAAGTCCCAGATAAACTGAATTTACGGAAGCCGGTCGAAAGCGTGGGATGCGGCTTGGGCGGACATACAAACAACGGCAGATGGCTGAGAGGCCCCCCCAAAAAAAGGAAATTAAAATTGGGAGGGGTGGTTAATAATACAAATAAAAAATCAAACAGAGAGACAAGTGTAAGCCATTTGCACTAAAAGCACTCAAGGGCCTGAGAGAAACAGCTGCCCTTTTTGAGTAACTCCCATTAGCAGTTGCTGGAGAAAGCAAGCCAGAGGGAGAAGAGAGGCATGTTTTTCCCCTGAAATGCATCAGCCTATTGAGGCTCCACATGCCTCAAGTTGATCTCTCCTGGCTTTGGAAGAGATCGCCTCAGTTTCCCTGTCTGTAAAAGAGGCACAATCGCTGCCGAACTCACGAGGCTGACCGGGAGACAGAACGCTTTGCCCGTTATGAAGGCAACGACTAAAGTTCTTAAAAAGAACACCGGAAGCAGGACATGCCCTCGTTCCAACCCCATTCAGATGTCATTTGTGTCATTTGTGTTCATCGATCCCTGAGAAATTTGCATGCGAAAGATCCCCAGTTCAACGATTCCTGAAACTTTGGCTTTGCAGCCGTAAAATCCCCCGTGCGCCTGAACAGAAAGTTCTGTATTTCGCCCATCCTCCCCAAATATGCTGCCTTCTGGATGTTTTGGACTACAACTCCCATCATGTCAAACATTGCCCATGCTGACTGTGGCTGGGAATTTGAGTGCAACATCTGAAGGGCCATCTATTGCTCACCCCTGGCTTAAAGGATTTCAGACAGTAGCGGAACAGACAACTCATTGAAGCTATACACAATTTGTATTTCCTTCCGGTGAAAAGCAATCTGTCCAGTTAAAACTAGGACGCTGGAGAAATCTATGAATCTGGTCCAGGGGCTGCAAACCTTTTCCTGAATTGCACGGACTCTGCAGACTTATGAACGGCTGTTTGTTTTTGTTGGTTTTGTTTTTTTACTTTCCGGAATTTTACTCAAATTCAGTCGGGAAAAGATACCGACAATAAAAGAAACACCAGCCCGAAATGTGCATTTTCCCCGTAGCCTAAAGCATGAAAATGGGCATTTAAGGGAGAGCTGCACAAATGCAAATTTGCGTAAATTCGGGAAATGGGGGAGGGGGAGAATCAGATTCTGCCTATGAGTGGCCAACGGAGTGAAAAACACCCGGCAATCCACAGAACGCAGACAGAATGGGTTTTACAGAATCTGTACATTCCTTGTTGAAATACAGGGCCACATCCTTGAAAGCATGTTTTACCATCGCCCCCTTTGTTAGAGTGATTTCTGTAAAAGGAGATGAAAGGGAAGCAATGAGCGAATCACGGCAGCGACGAATGTGTCTGATGGGGCAGGAAAGAAAGTCTTCTGATTCATAATCCATCAGGAGGACACAAGACCATTCATCATGCTCACACAATGCTCATCTATGGGTTTCAAAACGTTGCGGTAAGGAGGGGGGAGAAGAGGGAACACGAAGCCATCAGTAAATCCAGACCTAGTTTCCTCACGATGAAGAGAGAGAGAAACTTTGACATAAAGCCAATCCCTCATAAAACCCCAAATCCAATCCATGTACAACATTAACTACAGAGACACAATTTGGGGACGTGTGTTCTAGCAGGCACCTATGGGCGCCAGGATTATTTGAGATTTGTCTAACCCCTGCTGCCTGGGTTCACAAGACACGACAAGCCATGGCAAGCTGGGCGGCGATGGGCACCATGTAAAAATGGCATCCATGGGCACTGGGCACAACGCGACAGCCCCGCAGGTAAATTAACCTATGGAGGGCTGTGGTGACATGCAAACAGGCTCTTTTTTTCACTGCCTGAAACACAGTCCATTCATGGCGGAGATTTACTGCAAGAACTACGATAAGATTTGCATTTAACTGGGGCAGTATGGCACTGAATCAATGCCTGGAGTTCCAGGTTTGAGGGAGGTGTCTTCCCTGGGACATTTGGTGAGTTGGGTGGCTACATACATGTTGCAGAGGAAATGCATTGCCAAAAGAAGGGGGTAGCGGGTGAAGAGGGTGTAGCTGCTTCAGTCCTCCAGGTCATAAAGAGAGAGGGCTAGAGTGCCATATTCCAAAAGTAGGACCCAAAACACGTTTTTGTTTGACTCAACACAAGGGAAGGTGAGGTGGCCGTAGTCCCCTCTATCTTAGCACAGGGTTCAGAGCAAAGAGAGATGGCCGCAGTCCGATCCCCACTAAAGCAGTCGTGCAAAGTCACGTCATCTTGAAGCCGACTCTGTGACCCGGCTTTCCTTCCCCTTCTGCATCCAAGCAAACCCCCTTGTCTTGTTCTCATCCAGAAAACTCTCTGTTGCCTTGCTTCGTCCTCTCTCTTTGTCCTGATTTCCCCTTATACCATGATCCACCTTCTGGTGCGCCAACTTTACCCCGCCATCTCCTGCTCTCTGTAACAATTCCACCCATATCCCACTTTACACCTGGAAATCCTTCCCAGAACAGCTACAAGGTGCTCTGGGTTTTAACAAGGGCCTTCTGCATCCCGTGTGGGGCTTGGCATTTCTAAAAACGGCTTAGCCAGCCCTCGGTGCCTCATCATCACCTATATCGAACTGCCCAGAAAGCTTCAGTTATTGGGCGATATAGAAATGTAATCAATCAATCTCAATCTCAGTGCGACCGAAGGCCACGATGCACAATTGGCGAGGTTGGTTTCATTGCCGCTGCGTCTTACAAGCGATGCACGGTCACGACACAATGATTTTTAAAAAGAAAATGATCCAAAACATAACGACAATTGTAAGTGCACAGATGCTGTCTGGCTTTGACACTGTGCCCGGCGCAGATGGCTTTTCTTACGCAAACCTGAAAGGGAAAATAATGTATATTATTTTGGGAACTGCAAAGAAAACAGCGATTGTGAAGAGCAAACAGAGCCTACAGAAATGCACACACATCGCCCTGGATTCCTCCCACACTTAAGCCAGTTGTTTAATCCTTTTTTTATTTATTACATCTAGGGCATTACTGGCATAAGCAGTGCAGGGAGAGTAAGACATTCTCTGCCCTGGTATGGTTGAAAGTCTAACTTTGGAGACAGGGGTAGAGAAGAGATCACGAGGGAGAAATACAAACAACAATATTTACAACTTCTTTTTAAAAAAAAATTATAAAAGAAGATTTATCGCTCACTTTTCAGCTATTTAGCACCCAAGGAAACTCACACCATCTAACCAATTAAACAATATCACTTAATCCAATTCAAAACAACAACAACAAGCAATTAAATGAAAACGGGGCCAAGGATAGCCAAGCTAGTGCCTTCCAGATGTGGACTACAATTCCCATAATCCTTGGACATGGGCCACCTTTGCCTCCCTTTCCTCTGTTTCCCCTGTGCAAAATGATGTCATTGCACTGGTCTTATATGTTCTTGTACTCTATGCTGCTGTGATCCACAAATCACTATTCCCATTGATGGCGCTGTAATAACAACAATTATTTAACCACATCCTGCCAAACTAAAAGGATATGATGTTGGAACTGAATGCCCTGGGTTCAAATCCCAGTTGCAGCCTTATTTCACCAAGGGATGTCACTTTTCCTCACGCTCAGTTTTCCCCATGGGTAAAATGGGTGTAAGAGTGACGGATTGCAGAGGGCAAGGAGCAGAGAGCAGAGGCAGCAATGGGTTTCTGAGACTAGCCAAAGTTCAAGATTCTAGGAGCGGGTTTTTGAATTAAGTAGCAGGCTTTTTCTGCACACGTTCGATGCAGGTGTTCAGAGCCCCCCCCCCCAAACCCACCAAGATGACATATGCAAGGAAAACCAGACATTTTGCAATCCAATTAACTCTTGCTGTTTTTAAAAGGCCTTAAGAATATGTAATTCAGAGATTGGTAACTGGATGACAACTAGGAGTCCTGTGTCAATGTTTGGCGAGAATTAGTACATCAGATGTACATCAGATCTGGGTTTTGCCCAAAAGCCATTGATCAGCCACAAATGACTAAAATAGACCTGTATGGTTAGGAAGATGGCTAGATAACAATTTCCATGATTTATTTATTATTGCATTTATATCCCACCTTATTTCCCTCAAGGAACCCCAGGCGGCATACAAAATCCTCCTCCTCTCCATTTTATCCTCACAACAACAACCTTGTGAGGTAGGTTGGGATGAGATTCTGTGACTGGTCAAAAGTCACCCAGTGAGTTTCCACAGCCGAGTGGGGACTAGAATCCGGATCTCCCGACTCCCAGTCCAACACTTTAGCCACTACACCACACTGGCAATCCCACACACTCAGAACTAAGTCCCACTGGGTTCAATAAGGCTTACTCCTAGGTAAGTAGATATAGGATTGAAGCTTTCGCTGATAAGAACATAAGAAGAGCCCTGCTGGATCAGAACAAGGGTCCATCTAGTCCAGGACTCTGTTCACACAGTGGCCAAATAGCTGTCGACCGGGGACCCATGAGCAGGACACGGTGCAACAGCGCCTTCCCACCCATGTTCCCCAGCAACCAATGCATGGCAAAGAAACGTCGAGCTGTTCCTTACCATAGCAGGGCATTCCCCTTCCCGCCAACCAGTCCCCCAGCCAAAGCTGGCTTGAGCCAACGCTGGAAATAACCACACAGAATTTAGGGACCAAAGCAAGTTTATTCATAAACTAGTCTAAGTTAAGGCCTTGGTCAAACCAGAAGAGATTATACAAACAGAATGGCAAAATAGGGTTAAGTGGTTGGGAAGGAAAGGAGGGGGGGACGGATTAGAGAGGAATGAGGTAGGTTTGGTATTAGCAGCACAAACAAGAAAAAGCCATAAAACCATTAGGACCCCAATCAATCACACTCTTAAAAGTGCCATGTAATCCCAAACCGAGCAGGTTATAAAACAATAAAAATTCTCACTAACACCCAGCTTATTCCAACCGAACGGAGATCATCCAGCAGAGCCTCTGCCCCGAAGAGATGCCGGACCACTTCCAAGCCATCGTTTTTCTATCTTTTCCAGGACTGGCCCCATTGCTATAGAAACCAGCCCTCCCTAATTTCTCACAGCTGAAAAGCTGAAGTTCGTTAGCGCAAGCCACCTGCCTGACCTTGGCTGATACGGCTTGAGATAACCAGAACAGAAACTATGCCAACATTATTTCCTCTACCACCCCACTCCCTTGAACTCCAAGGTTCCGGCTTCCCACCAAGCGACTCCTCTTGCAGAGCAGACCGCTCTCAAAAGTTATTTTCTTCACATTTCCCCCTTTAAGAAGATGAAACTTGGGTTCACCCCCAAGTTTTTCATCTCTCAACCCAGCTAGTCACAGTCTTAAGAAATTCAGAAACCAAAGGTTGTCTTAATTCGAATGGGCCCATGACAATCCATCAGCCAGCACATAATCTCATCCCCAAATATGGGTCACTGTGAAATTATAGTCTTGGAGAGCCAAGCTCCACCGGAGCAACTTCCCATTAGTTCCTTTCACCTTGGCCAACCAGCACAGAGGGGAGTGATCCGCCTGAAGATGGAAATGGCGCCCCCACAAATAGGGTTGCAACTTTCCCAGGGCCCATACAATAGCAAGACATTCCTTTTCAATCGTGGCCAAGTTATTTTCTCAAGGCAGCAACTTCTTGCTCAAATAGGCCACGGGATGAAGCTGATAATCAAGACCCTCCTGAAGCAGCACTGCCCTCAACCCCGTTTCAGAAGCATCCGTCTGGAGCGTGAAAGGCAATTCAAAATCAGGAGTTCGCAAGATAGGGGCGGCCATCAGCTGAGTTTTTAGTAAGTCAAAGGCCTGCTGACATTCCCCAGTCCACCGCACCTGTACAGGACACCGTTTCTTACACAAATCAGTCAGGGGAGCTGCTGCTGCACTGAAGTGGGGCACAAAGTGTCGATAGTATCCAGCCAGACCCCAAAAAAACTGGACCTGTTTCCTGGTGTGGGGAATAGGCCAGTCCCGAATGGACTCCACCTTGACTTGCAAAGGCTTGATGTGGCCTCCTCCCACCCGATGTCCCAAATACACCACTTCCCCCATCCCAAATTGACACTTAGAGGCCTTCACTTTCAAGCCAGCCTCCTGCAGCAGGGTAAACACCTGTCTCACATGATCTAGGTGTTCTTCCCAGGTCTGTGAAAAAATGGCTAAATCATCCAGATAAGCACAGGCAAAGGCCCCCAACCCATTCAGGAGCCTGTCCATCATCCTCATGAAGGTAGACGGGGCATTCTTGAGCCCAAAGGGAGCACCGTGAACTCAAACAATCCCTTGTGAGTCACAAAGGCCGACTACTTTATGGCCTCCTCATCCAGAGGCGCTTGCCAGTAGCCTTTGGTCAAGTCCAGGGTGGTGATATATTTGGCGCCCCCTAGCTGCTCTATTAAATGGTCAGAACGAGGCATAGGGTATGGGTCCAACTGAGACAGGAATTGACCTTTCTAAAGTCCACACAAAAGCGTATTTTCCCATTGGGTTTGCCCACCAGTACCGTGGGGGACAAGACTGCGGAACCCCATACTGCAGAATCCACGGGGCTGAACTATGTTCCCCGAGCACCACCTTCTGGAGTCGCCACACCAATGCATACAGGTTTACTGCCTTTCATATTGGAGATGACATATAGCTATCAGGACTAGTATCCCCTTTTAAAGCCATCCAAACAGATGGCTATCACTACATCTTGTGGTAGTGAATTCCATAGTTTAACATTGCAATGTGTAAAGAAGTCCTTAGAATCAAAGACTCTTAGAACAGTAGAGTTGGAAGGAGCCTCTAAGCCCATCGAGTCCAACCCCCTGCCCAATGCAGGAATCCATCTTAAAGCATCCATGACAGATGGCTGTCCAGCTGCATCTTGAAGGCCCACGACCTCCCTAGATAACTGGTTCCATTCTCATACTGCTCTAACAGCTGGGAAGTTTTTTTCTGATGCCCAGCTGGAATCTGGCTTCCTGTAACTTGAGCCCATTATTCCATGTCCTGCACTCTGGGATGACTGAGAAGAGATTCTGGCCCTCAACCTTTCAAGTCCTTGAAGAGTGCTATCATGTCTCCCCTCAATCATCTTTTCTTCTCCAGGCTAAACATGCCCAGTTCTTTCAGTATCTCCTCATAGGGCTTTGTTTCCAGACTCCTGATCATCCTCGTTGCCCTTCTCTGAACCCCCTCCAGCTTGTCTGCATCCTTCTTGAAGTGTGGCAGCCAGAACTGGACGCAGAGCCCTTTGGGTTCTAGCATTATGAAAAATGTCTCCCTATCCACAATCTACACACCAGACATAATGTTGTACACTTCTATCATGTCTCCCCTCAGCCTCCTTTTTTCCAAGCTAAACAATCCCAGCTGTTGTAACCTTCCCTCATAGAGGAGATGTTCCAGCCCCTTAATCATTTGAGTTGCCCTTTGCTGCACTTTTTCCAGCTCTACATTATCTTTTTCTAGGTGTTGTGACCAAAACTGAACACAGTATGCTGGTTTCTCACCATTTTTTAAAAAAATCACCTGAACAGCCATGCTTGATGGAGAGCTCTGTATTTAGCTCAGCCTTTCTCAATCTGGTGCCCTCCAGAAATTTTGGCCTACAACTCCCATCATTCCAGGTCATGCTAGCTGAGGCTAATGGGTGCTGAACTCCCAAACATCTGAAGTGCACCAGGTTGGGGATGCCTGGTTTAGCTTGAAAACTCCTTTGCAGGATTTTGAGGATTGGCTCCCCTGTAATTTATTATTATTATTTATTGCATTTATATACATCCCATAGCTGAAGCTCTCTGAGGGGTTTACAAAGATTAAAAACATTGAACATTAAAAACCGATATACAAAATTTAAAAAGCATAAAAACAGAGTACAAATACAATATCCATTTAAAACAACTATTCTAATCAAAAGGTGAAAAAACAAACAAAAAACTCAACACACGCTGTTAAATGCCTGGGAGAAAAGTCTTAACCTGGCGCTGAAAAGATAACAATGTTGGCACCAGGCGAGCCTCGTCAGTGAGACTGTTCCATAATTGTGGGGTCACCACTGAAAAGGCCCTCTCCCTTGTTGCCATCCTCCGAGCTTCCCTCAGAGTAGGCACCCAGAGGAGGACCTTAGATGTTGAGTATAGTGTACAGGTAGGTTCATGTCGGGAGAGGCGTTCCATCAGGTACTGTGGTCCCAAGCCGTGTAAGGTTTTATAGGTTAAAACCAGCACCTTGAATCAGGCTCGGAAATATGCAGGCAGGCAATGAAAGCAGGCCAGAGTCAGTCTTATATGTTTGAACCTTCTGGTTCCTGTTATCAATCTGGCCGCTGCATTTTGCACAAGCTGCAACTTCTGAAACATCTTCAAAGACAGCCCCACATAGAGCGCATTGCAGTAATCCAACTTGGAGATTACCAGAGCATAGACAACTGAAGCCAGGTTATCCCTGTCCAGATAGGGGCATAGCTGGGCCACCAACCGAAGTTGGTAGAAGGCACTCCGTGCCACTGAGGCCACCTGAGCCTCAAGTGACAGAGATGGTTGTAGGAGAACCCCCAAGCTATGAACACGTTCCTTCAAGGGGAATGCAACCACATCCAGAACAGGTTGAAGACCCTCCATCCGGTCAGAAGAACCACCCACTAACAGCATCTCAGTCTTGTCTGTTTTAAGTTTCAATTTATTAGCCCTCATCCAGTCCATTGCCGCAGCCAGGTACTGGTTCATCCACAGCCTCACCTGATGAGATGAAAAGGAGAAATAGAGTTGTGTGTCATCAGCGTACTGTTGACAACGCACTCCAAAACTCCGGACGACCGAACCCAACGGTTTCATGTAGATGTGGAACAGCATGGGAGACAAGACTGCGGAACCCCATACTGGAGAATCCACGGGGCCAAGCAATGTTCCCCGAGCACCACCTTCTGGAGTCGCCATGCCAAGTAGGAGCAGAACCACTGTAATGCAGTACCTCCCACTCTTAACTCAGCCAGTCATCCCAGAAGGATACCATGGTCGATGGTATCGAAAGCCACTGAGAGATCAAGGAGAATCAACAGTCACACTCCCCTTGTCTTTGTCCTGACATAGGTCATCATACAGGGCAACCAAGGCTGTTTCCATGCCAAAGCCAGGCCTGAAACCAGACTGAAATGGATCCAGATAATCAGTCTCTTCCGAGAGTGTCTGGAGCTGGCCCGCAACCACTCGCGCAAGGACCTTGCCCAGGAACGGGCCCTGGGTGTCCTGCAAGGCCTACACTAAACCAAATCAAAAGATCTGGATTACATAGCCCGGTCACCAAAACGACGAACAGCAGTCTCAGTTCTAAGGTCCACAGCAGCACCTGGAACAAACAGAGCTGTCTTACGCATCATGCATGCCTACATCAAATGCCTGAAGAAGGGTTCGGTGTAACTCAAAATCTCGTTTCCTGAACTTTGAACACTGATCTGTATCCACGAGAACCTAAGAAGACCCTGTTGGATTAGGGCAGGAATTGACAACTTGCACCCCTCTAGGTGTTTTGGCCCACAGCTTTCCTACAGCTGGCTAGAGCTGATGGGAATTGTAGGCCAAAACATCTGAAGGGACACAAATTGTCCACCCCTGGATTAGGGCCAATGTCCTCCTAGACCAATGCTTTGTTTCCCATTAGTCAACCATATGCCTCAGGCCACCTAGCGTGCAATCCTATGCATATTTAGACAGAAAAAGGCCCTATAATTTCCAGCAGGCCCCAGCCAGTATGGCTGACTGGGGCATGCTGGGAGTTGTAGGGCTTTTTTCTGTCTAAATGTGCATAGGACTGCGCCCTAACCCCTTTTAAAGGCGTCTAACCCACAAACATCATGCCGCTCCTTGTATCGCCAAATTCCCTTAATTTATCTAATCCATTTGGCTGGGTGACTTGCATTGAGGAAGACAGTGGAAAAACTGAGGGTGGGATTAAATTTAATAGGGGGAGGTTATGGGGGATTATAAAGGAGGGTAGAATATTTAGGAGAGGAAGGTTGTGGACGCGAGGGAAGTTAGATTTGCTGCAAAAGGAAGATACAACTATTCTGAATAACTGCATAATAAAACATAATAGTAGAGGCTATGTGAGAAGCACAGAATTAAGTGGGAATAATTAGGGAGGGTGGCAAGGTGGAAAAAAGAACAACTGGGGATCTATATAGAAGATCATAGAATCACAGAATAGTAGAGTTGGAAGGGGCCTCTGAGGTCATTGAGTCCAACCCTCTGCTCAATGCAGGAATCCACCTTCAAGCATCCCTGACAGAGGGCTGTCCAGCTGTTTCTTGAATGCCTCTAGGGTGGGAATGCCCAGGACCTCCCTAGGTGATTGGCTCCATGGCCGTACTGCTCTGTCAGGAAGTTTTTCCTGATGTCCAGCCGGAATCTGGCTTCCTATATTCTGCATCCTGCACTCTGGGTTGATGGAGAAGAGATCCTGGCCCTCCTCTGTGTGACAACCTTTCAAGTATTTGAAGAGTGCTATCATGTCTCCCCTCAGTCTTCTCATCTCAAGGCTAAACATGCCATGAGAAGATATAATATAGAGTTGAAAAGAGAGAGGAATCAGAAAAGACTACAAGTTAAAACTGCCTGAGGATATAAATTACCTTAAATAAAGAAACTGCAAAAGGAGAAGTCATGAGGAGCATAGGGTTAAATTGAGGAAATAAGTGGAGGGGGGGAGAAGTTGGAATAAAGCACAATTGGGGGTGATTATTTAGAGGAGTCTATATAGAGTTAAACAGAGGAAGGAATCGTGGGAAAGGAGAGGTTAAAAACTGCTGGAGAAGTAGAATATAAATATTTTGAATAAACAAACAGCAAAGGAGGAAGTTATGGGGAAAACATAGAATTAAATGGATAGAGGAACAATTGAGGGGCAGGCAGGGAGGTATTTATTTATAAAATTATCTATGAGTCACCTTTCGCGCCCAAATCTCCCCCAAGGCACCTTATCATATAAAAAATTTAACACAGTATCATAACAATGGAATTAAGAGAGGGGATATTTTGAAAACAAAACCAGAGAGTGGAATTAATTACATTTTAAAACCATTCGAAGGGCCTGTTTAAAACTGAACAAAGAATCTGGGGTTCCATGTTTGGGGTGCTGCCACCGAAAAGCCCCCCTGGACCAATCTACGCAAATGGAATAAGATAAAATTCCAGGTGCGTCGGCTTGCAACACCCATCCTCCCTGATCAGCGTGGCCATTGAGGAAGATGGACGTTTTAGTCCAAAATATCTGGAGGGCACAAGTTTAGGGGAAGTTATGGGGTGGGGAAGCCGGAATAAGTGATTAAAGGGGGGAATTCTACCTTGAGAAAGGGGTAGCTAAACTTGATCATGGGGGGAGAAGCTAGGCAGGTATATATAAAATTGTGTGTATCCCCCTCAGCCGGGAGGTGGGCTTATATATGTCATATATTTTTAAAAATGAAATATAGGAAGAGCCTTGATGCCAGATCAGACCCAAGGTCCATCTAGTCCAGCGCTCTGTTCACACAGTGGCCAACCAGCTGTTGACCGAGAACCCACAAGCAAGACACAAGCGCAACAGCACTTGTTGTTCCCCAGCAACTGGTGCACACAGGCTCACTGTCTCTGATACTGGAGGTAGCACAGAACCATCAGGACTAGTAGCATAAATAGCCTTCTCCCCAAGGAATTTATCTAACTCCTTTTTAAAGGCATCTAAATTGGTGGCCATTGCCACACCTTGCGGTAATGAATTCCAATGTGTTTATGCATAAATGTTGCACACACATATGCATATCTGTGCGTACGTGTGCATGTATGTATATGCCTATTTGTGGATGTGCATGTGTGTAGCTGGGGGGGGGGCGTTTGTATGTGTAATCTATAAAATTGCACAAATGCATGTGTGTGTATTACCCTCAGCTGGGGGGAGAGCAGCATTTGTATATATCATGTATAAAATTTTGTGCGTGTAGTAGATATGCTCTTGCATATGTATATTTGTGTGTGTCCACACATGTACGTATATAGCTGGGGGGTGTTTGTATGTGGCATTGGGTTCCTTGGAGAGAGAAAAAGGCGTGATATAAATGTAATACTGTATGCACACACACACAGAGACGTGTGTGTGTACATATGTGCAGTACATAATTCCTCCCTCAGCTGGTGTGTCTGTAGGGGGCGTGGTGCGAGTCGCGTGTAAAATTGTGTGTGGGTGTGGATCCCCTCAGTCCGTCTCCTCGGCCCTTTTCTTCCTCCCTCCTGTGCCTTTTGGAGAGGGGCGTTTATGCGCGTTATGTATACATGACATATATATTGTGTTGCGTGTATGTGTGTATATATATAAAATAGGGCTACCAATGGCCCTTCGCTCCCGCCCCGCCCGAGGATACCTGAAGGGCGGCCTTGCAGCCTCCCAGGAAGCTCTCCATGGCCGGGCCGAAGCGGGCGACGGGGGCCGCTCGAGGGAGGAGACGGATAGATGATCCCGGGCCTCCTCCTTCCCTCACACGCCCTCTGTCGGCCCCACAAGCGGCCGCCGAACCCCACAGGCGGCGGGCGGCGTGAGGTGTACGGCCAAGGAAGAGGGAGGGCCGGGAGTCGTGCCGTGCTTGTGCGTACGGCGGGGGCCTGGACACACCGAGGCCCCCGTGAGGGAGGCGTCATGGCCGCCTTCTCCGCCTCATGATGTCGGCAGCCTCTACTTAGGCCTTATTTGCACCGGCGCCGCTGAGGGGAAAAAATCGTTGCGTCTCACTGAGGGAAATAGAAGGCAGCAGGGGAGGGAGGGGGAGGGGGAGGGAGGCGAGGCACGTCACGTCGTGCGCGATTGCGTCATTGTCGGGGCAAGGCGGGAGGGCGAGCCGTCAGTCAGCCAACTGCGCCCGCGCAGAGCGTGCTTCTGCCCTCTTCTGCCGCTGACAAGAGTGACAGATCCCCCCACGTCGCCACCTACCAGCCAGCGTGGCGCGTAGTGATTGCGCGACCGGCTACGGGTTCGAATCCAACCTTCCCCTCAGCTAGACGAAGCTCATTGGGTGACATTGCGCTCATCCGCGATCCTATGGGATTACGTCCCGTTGCTCTCAAAGGGATTTGCGTCCAGCCTACCTCAAAGGGTGGCTGTGAGGGTGGGAAAGGGCCTCAGGTAGTGGCTATTGCTGTGGTTGGTTTATGCCTGGTGCCTGCAAACGCAATCATGGGGCCTGGTTTGCTTTGTAGCCCTTGCACTGCACAGAAAAATCCATGTGGACTAGTAACCTGAGAATCTCAGCACTTTCGAGGGGAAAACTATTATTCTATGCTCACTTACTGGACTCAGTGGACATTATTCTTTGAGTTGCAAATAAATTCATACATACATTATACCCGTTTGGAGGACGGCAACAAGGCTGACCGTTTCCTTGGTGGTGGCCCCCCGACAGTAGAACAATCTCCCCACTGAGGTCCGCCAGGTGCCCACACTGAATTCTTTTCAGGACCAGGTAAAGATTTTCCTCTGCTTCTAGGATTTTGAAGGCATATGAGACTTCTTATGTATCCTTTTTTTAGGTTGTGGTTCGTCTGATGTTTTAGTTTTCTTAACATGTTTTGGTATTTGAAAGGAATTTGTTGTGAGCTGTATAATTATTTTGTATGTTTTTAATCATTTTGACATAAGATGCATATTTTGAGACAAAGGTGTCTAATAAAGTCAAAATAATAATAATAACAAGAAGAAGAAGTTTAGCCTGCCTTAGAGTAGAATCATATGCATGTTTAGACAGAAAAAAGTCCTACAACTCCCAGCGTGCCCCAGCCAGTATGGCTGGCTGGGGCATGCTGGGAGTTGTAGGACTATTTTTCTGTCTAAGCATGTGTAGGATTGCACCCTAATGGGACCATGCTTTTGCACTGTCAAAGTAAACCATTTTTATTTGTAGGTATGAGAGCAAAAATAAGGACTTGGAAATAATTCAGAAAATTAATTCAAAAAATAAGCGCTATCAGACTTTTCTCTTACATAAAAAAAAAAGTAAGTAGCTATCAGCAACTCTTGGAAAATTCTGGCCTGCCTGCGTTTTGCCCCACAGGCAACTGGGATGTTGACCTCTCTTTAGTTCCACCCCCCTGCCCACTGTCCAACATCTACATGACTTTTATTCTGGAATCCACGGTGCATCTTCGATTCTGATGTCATAAATCCTCCGTCCCTATAGATGTCCCTGTGGGAAGGCAAGGCGAATGCCAGAAAGAAGCCACTGCGAAGTGTGTTTTCTTTCTCCGCCAGTCGTAGATCTCCTCGTCTGTTAGTTCGCTCGCAGAGGAAAAGAAGGGAAAGGAAGGGCGGAAAGGAAAAACAGGAGGAAGAAACGAAGAACGAAGGAAACTTCCAAACAAGCAGCCATAGACCAAGGTTTGGGGAAGGAACAGGGGAGGAAGAATTGCAGAGGGACCTGAGATGAAAGCAGACATGGGAAAGGTAAGCGTACCTGTAGTATCAAAAGTTGCAGTCTTCCATCTGGACTGAGTGGATCCAAATGGGTTGCGTACACATCAGGGAGAGGAGCAGTGCGCCCACTAAACTGATTCCAAGTGGTTTTCTCTCCTTTTCTGCTTCTGTTTCTCCTTCCTCCTGCTCCTTTTTCACACCCCTCTTTCAATGCTCCGCTTTCCTTTTTGTCACCTTGGTCTCTGCTGAAAACCAGAGTGGGCAGGAGCTCCTTTGGTTCTGAGTTGCACGTCCCTCCTCCTGCCACGGATAAGACCCATTAATTTAGGCCCTTAGCTTCCCCCCCCCCCAACCAGGAGCCTTCCAAGCAGGATTGGACTACAATTCCCATCAGCCCCATGCTGCCCAGGGGATTATGGGAGTTGCATTCCAATTCTGTCCAGAGGGTGCCAAGGTGGGATGAGCTGATAGAGGAAAACAGGTTGAATGAAGCGCTCTTAGCCACTATGAGGAAATGCAGCCTCGGTGTTCGCTTTCCAGGCAATGGGTAGATTTTAGCTCTTGGTTCAGTTCTGGTTGACGGCCCTATGAGGAGAGACTGAAAGAACTAGGCATGTTTAGCCTGGAGAAGAGAAAACTGAGGGGAGACATGATGGCACTCTTCAAATACTTGAAAGGTTCTCACGCAGAGGAGGGCCAGGATCTCTTCTCCATCATCCAGAATGGAGGACATGGAATAACGGGCTCAAGTTATAGGAAGCCAGATTCCTGCTGGACATCAGGAAAAACTTCCTGACAGAGCAGTACAACAATGGAACCAATTACCTAGGGAGGTGGTGGGCTCTACCACACTAGAGACATTCGAGAGGCAGCTGGACAACCATCTGTCAGGGATGCTTTAAGGTGGATTCCTGCATTGAGCAGGGGGTTGGACTAGAATGCCTTATAGGCCCCTTCCAACTCTACTATTCTATGATAGGCAGGGTGAGAACCCTCTCTGCATTAACTTTTGGAGTGATCTGGTTCACCTCCAGATATAAGTAGCATTGTCACATTTCTATCTCACCTGTCCTCCGAGAAGCGTGAGGCAGCGTGAAGGTGAAACGCACAACAGGCCTGTGAGGTAGGGTAGGCTGAGATGAAGTGACTGACCCAAGGTCACCCAGTGGGGATTTGAACCCAGGTCTTAGTCCAACACATTTCAATCTAGTCTTCCCTAACCTGGTTAGACTACATCTCCCATTATCTCCAGCCAGCATGGACACTGCTCAGTCTTCCCTGAACTGGTGCCCTCCAGTTGTGTCAAGCTACAGAAACCCATCATCCCCAGGGATGGAGGGAGCTGTAGTCCAACCCCATCTGGAGGTCCCCAATTCGGGAACGCTGTATCTATCCACAGCATCATGTTGGCATTTAGTCCTACAGAAGCTGGCGTAGCCAAGGGACTGCAGCCGTCGCATCCCAGTGGTCGCTTTTGAGAGCGAGGAGAGGGGTCTTTGCCTGCGGGACGAAGAGCTGTTGTTGCATTTCCCACTGGAATTTGGATAAATTCTCCTTCCCCAGCCCCCTCCATCATAAAGCTGGAACCTGGCTTCAGTTTACTGGCCTCAAGCTGAGTCAGCTTTTGGATTTAAGGTGTGCATTTTTTCCCAGAAGGACCGGTTCAACAGCTTCCCTCGTGTTAAAAAAAAAAAAAAAAAACCACAGGGATTCATCAGCAGTTGTGTATCACGACAGCCGGAGTGGCCGTCCGTGTAGATGACTCTTGCAGTACTCTTCCTTTCTAGAACACCTCACCCATCTTCGCTTTGTAGGCACCATTCTGGGAATCCATCACAAGTTGGGGTGCGCCTTCTGAGGTCTTCTTGAAGAGACACTCCTGATGTTCCCATAGAGACAGGGCCTGTGGCGTGTTGGCCCCCCACCCTATGGAATGCCCTCCCAACAGCGATCAGGCATCAAGCACCTCCATTACTTTGGTGTTCATTGAATGCTGTTCAGGCATTTCCTGACCAACGGCTCAATTCCAGCCACTGTTTTATTCATCTGTTTGCTTTCACTGTAACTTTTTTACATTTTTTATTGCACCGTGCTCGATATCTCTCGATATGGAGCTGGCTGTGAGTTGCTGTTGTCTTAAATGAATAAATAAATTCCGCTGGGCATCAGATCAGTTTTGCAGTCAATATCCAAAGGTGAGAGAGAGAGAGATTGTAGAGCGGAGAACGTTTCCTGGTCGACACGGTGTTTAGAACTAGACTTCTGACATGATGCGGAAAGGTTTATATATGACTCCCGGCGAATCGGATGTTTTGGCTGTGGGAGCCAATCAGGGATCGGAATGCCTGAGGTGGGTGGAGTTAAGCATTGGCTAGGCCTTTCCGCGAGGCTCAAGCACCCCCCCTCTCTCTCGTTCTCGGCCTCCAGACCTGAAGGGTGCCAGTTTTAGTCCCACAGGTACCAACCCCAGACTCAGGGAAAGGGAAATTTGACCAATCCATGATCAGGGAGGTAAACACGCTTAGTCAAAATAATTCGCCACTCCTTGGGGAATTCGCTAGAAATGCGGCCCTTCCTCAGGAATAGGTACGTCAGCAGGACAGGTAACGAACTACACAGGTGAGCTTCTTGGTCGTCTTTCTTCGTCTCTTTTGCCAGGAACCCGTCGCCTGGCTGATTTAAGATCCCTGACCAGACAGCTCTCCACGAGACAAGCTATCAACAATTTGAACCCACTTTGGAGGCAGTATCCTGGAATGTGCAGTGGCGGAAGGAAAAACCCAAACCGGATGAAAACAAGAGAGTCGCTGCCTCTGTTCTTGTTTGCATAACCCCAAGGACAAAAAAAAAAGAGAGGAATAGTTTGTCAATAAAGCAGATTCCACCTTACTGATCAGAAGGTGGGGGGTGGAATCTAACAACCCGTGCTGTTTTCATGTGCACACATTAGTGTGTGGTTTGGTGTTTGTTTTTTTAAAAAAGCTTTTTAAAAATTAAATAAAACCTCTGCAGAGCAAAACCTTTGCATTTTTGACATATTTTTTATCACTTTGTGAGATTCAATTTCTTTTATTTCAAAGATAGGAGCGGGCTTTTTTTTTTTTTTTTTTAAAGAGAAATCATTTTGTTTTATATTATTTTTTCTACAAAACAACACATTTTTATTTTTAAAAAGGTGATCTTGAACGATCGTTATCCAACGTGTCTGTGAACAGACGGCACACACACAGAGGCAGGAAGAGATTGGATTTCCTGGATGTTGAATAATTGAATTTAAAGTCCAGAAAGAAACAGAGGTGGCAGAATTGATTGCTACGTGACACTTGCAAGAATCAGCAAACGGGAAGAGAGGAACATCTTAGGGGGGGGGAAAATCATTTTTTCCCCCGTTGAATCTTCAGCAGTGCCTAACAAAAATAAATAAACGCCCCTGGATCAGCAAACTCAAGTTTTTAATAAAATCTCTTATGATTCACTTATGGTAGCTCTTAAAATAGGGAAAGAACCGTCCAAAGAAATCTGCTGGAGAAACTGATTCAAGTGGAATCCAGATGTTTTTTACTATTTTGGAAGAAGGGGAGAAATTGGATGTCATGATTTTTGGATGTTATTGAGGGCACTGGAGACATTAGTTTGAGGAGGGCTTTGTGAGTTATCCCTCTGAGGGGACAGCTCTTAGTTTGCCCGCTACAATCACTGGCATCTGTTTTCTTCTGAAGAAGCAGAATTGGAAGCCAGCTCTGAATTCAAAGTTCAGCAGAAAGCAAAAGGAGAGCTTCACTGGGATATCTCGCCAGAGCAAAGCGTCAGCCCAGAAGTATTCTGCGGTGAATGATCGGGGACTTATAACAGACACTGCAGGAGGGGGTACCCCGAATGGAGCCTCTAGCATTAGCGGAAGCTCAAGGACAGAGAGAGAATGGATCGGCTGACCCCGAAATCCCCGCCACCCCCGAGGGCCAAGGAACGGAGGACGTTGGGGTCGGGAAGGAGACAACAGCGGGAGACATTCTTGCAGTGAACAGGCGGGAGCAAGAGGCCTCGGAGGGGCTGGCCCGTGAGGGTGCCCCCCTTGCAGACAGCAGGGAAAGCGCTCCCAAGGGAGAGGAACCACCAGACGCCAAATGTGCAGAGTCTGTGAAACTGAAAGAGGCTGACTCCAAAGAGAGGGAAGAGCTTCCCAGAGAGGACATCCCACGAAGGGGCTCCACCTCTCCGCCAAACAGCCCCGCTTCCAATCCGGTTGGCATCCCCGAGGAGACCCCCAAGCCGCGGGCTTCTCCGGCCAACCAACCCCAGCCGCCCGACTTCTACTGCGTGAAGTGGATCAGCTGGAAAGGCGAACGCACACCCGTCATCACCCAGAGCGAGAACGGACCCTGCCCGCTCCTGGCCATCATGAACATCCTTTTCTTGCAGTGGAAGGTAAGGTCCACCCGCAGGCCGCATGTTGCCAGGGGGAGGGGGATGGCGACGGGACAGGTAGGGGAGCTGGGCTTCTTCACGGGACGTCCTACACCCTTCCAAAATGTCATCTCTCTCTCACTCTGCTCCCAGGTGAAGCTGTCTCCCCAGAAAGAAGTCATCACGTCCGACGAACTGATGGCTCACCTCGGTATGGGGGGGCATGTTTCCGGGGGCTGGGGGTTGCCATGCCTTGTTGTTGAGCCCTCGTAGGCCTGAAATGCCAGCACACTCCGGCTTCTGCCATCAGCCAAGAGGCTGAGGGCCATTGGGAAGCTGCCCGCCCCCATTCCCACAAGGAACATCGAGCCAAGGTCAGGGAGAGATGCAACCAACCTGGCCCCATCCGTCGGCCAGAAAGAACGCTCTGCTCCAACTGCCCTGCATCCCCAGGGCTGCAGAAGGAAGAGGAAAGGACATTCCAGCCTCGGCCGGCCGGCCAAATAGCCACCAATCGCTAGTCAAGCGAAGGACACCAGCAAGGGAGGGCCGGCCCGCTTAAAGCTCACCCTGGCTTTGGAAAGCTCTTCTCCTGCCTTTTCCTTTCCCGTCCACTCGTCTTTCCCCATCATTTTAGTGCGTAAGCTCTCTCCTTCTTTTGGGGATTTATGCACGGCCGCTTGGAGAGACAAGGATTGTCTGAAAAGTGGGATGAGAGGAGAAGAAATAAATAATTGGTCAGTTCCCTCCCGACCAGCAACCTTCTGTTTAAGCAAGGTTGACCCCATGAAAAGGAGGGCAGGGCTCCTGCGTCTTTAACAGTTGCCGAGAAAAGGCAGTTTCAGCAGGTGTCGTTTCTATGCATGCAGCACCTGGTGAAATTCCCTCTTCATCACAACAGTTAAAGCTGCAGGAGCCCTGCCCTCTTTGGTATCTGGTCACTCTAGCTTAGCTCTTGCAGTTTTAACTGTTGTGATGAAGAGGGAATTTCACAGGTGCTCCGTGCCTACAAGTGACACCTGCAAGAATTCCCTTTTCTATACAACTGTTAAAGATACAAGAGCCCGGTCCTCCTTTCCATAGGGTCATCCCATTTAAGCCCACCATTAAAGCCAGACTTTCTGCTCAAAGTGTCACTGGTTGGTGTTGGTCTGGCGGGAGCAGCTCATACTGGGAAATGATGCTCATTGCACCACCAGGTGGAATCCAGAGCACCAAATGTGGCATTTGGGTCCAAGATTAGATAACAAAGACTTACTCTCTCTTGAAGGCGACTGCATCTTATCCATCAAGCCCCAACAGCAGTCAGAGGCTTTGCAACTCAACTTCCAGCAGGTGAGTTCCTCTCTCTCTCTCTCTCTCTCTCTCTCTCTCTCTCTCTCTCTCTCTCATTTATTTATTTATTTGACAATATTTATCTACCGTTCCATATCTCAGATAGATTCCGGGGCGGTGAACGTAAGAAACAAAAGGGTAGAAAGATTTAAAGGTGAAAACAGCATATTAAAATTGTTCATTTGCAAACAGAATTCCGATTGTAGGTTTGTTTGTTTTTTTAAAAAATGTGGCCGGTCAGTTGAGGAAGGCTTCCTGGAAAAGAGCTGGTTTCGGAAGGCTCCGGAAGCAGCCCAGTGTTAGCGCCTGCCTGAGCTCCAGGGGCAGGGAGTTCCAAAGTCTTGGTGGACTGCAGTCGAGCCGCAGGTCCAGGTGGAACCACCAGGAGCACGTCTTCGGGCCATGTTTGTGGACATGTGTCTGTCCACTGTTGGAAACAGGATAGTGGGCAAAGTAGATGTTTGGTCTGATCCATCAAGGGCTACTCTTGTATTCTTTCACTGAAGATTTGCTAGCCACCAGGTTGGGGAAAGATGCCCTAAAGGCTGTCCTGCTTTTTTTAAAAAATCCCCAGCACACCCTCCTTCTCTCTCTCTTTCTCTCCCACTGCGAACAGAACGTCAACGATGCTATGACGGTTCTACCCAAACTCTCCACGGGGCTGGATGTGAACGTGAGGTTTACTGGAGTCTCCGACTTTGAGTACACACCTGAGTGCATCGTTTTTGACCTCCTCAATGTACCCTTATATCACGGGTGGCTGGTGGACCCACAGGTGAGATCTTTTTCCCAGGCCTTCGCCGTTTCTGCAGGAGGGGCGGGCTCACGTCAGCAGCCTGCACCTGGATGTCACAGAGGCTTTTGAGAGATTTTTTTCTAGCCGAATTTCTCCGATCTAGAAATCTGCACAGCCATGATTGGTCTGCAAAGCACTGACTCACAGAATTATCTGCATAGCCCACAAACAGTAGCCTGGGCTGTTGAGAAACGGAGTTGTCGGACAAAAAGATGAAAGATTTTTTTAAAAAAATGTATTTTTAAAAAAGCGCAAACTTCTAGTCCTCATAGATTTGACAGAAAGTTTGGAAGTATGTGGCCTGTTTCTGCTATCACCAAAGCCAGAAATGGTGTACTAAAGATTACACATATATTGTTTCTGAACTGCTTAGAAGGCAGAGGAACATATTTGCAACTGGTGGGGGGGAGTGATTGGCCTGATAGAATTTGAACCCGCATCTCCCTGGATGTTCTGCCTTGTTCCCATCATATCTCCATTTCAAAATCTGTTTTCTGCTCGCCCCCAGACACCAGAAGTGGCCCAGGCTGTCAGCAAGCTGAGTTATAACCAGCTGGTGGAGAAGATTATCACCTGTAAACACTCCAATGACCCTAATTTGGTGACCGAAGGTAATGCTTTCCTGCCTAGGCTTGTGAACACGCTCAAGATCCAGAGGGGTTGTTAGTCTTGGATGCCCTCACTTTTCCTCGACCTCAACTAAGATCCGATTGGCAGTGACGACTAACAGGGCTTACTTGGTGGTGGCTCCATGATTGCATGACTCGCTTCCAGGGAGATCCGCCAAGCTCCTTCCTTGTGGTTTCAGAAGGCCTTTTAACTGTCTTTGCTTTATTGCAGTTGTTGTTTTCAATTGAATTGTTGCATTTTTATTGTTTCAGTTGTGTTTACGCCAGTTTAATATCACAAGTTGTTTTGCGATGACTTTCTTGGGGGCTTTGAAAAGCGGGGCATAAGTTCCTAAATCAAATCAAATACACAGCCTTTCACGGCAAGGAGTACCGGGGAGTTTGACCCATGGTATCCACTCTGTTTATGGATCATTTTCAGACTTTTATAGGTAAGTCTATTTCCTCGGGGAACTTTAAACACCCATTGCTTCCCTTAACCAAGGAGAGATGAGTCAAGAAGATATGCTCACTTCCCCTTTTTTACATTTACTTCAGCCTCCCATTCACCCAATGATTTTTGTGGGGGCATCACTGGGCGCATTTGGAATTTTGAGAGGGTGTCGTGGGTGCTCTCACAAAATGGCTGTCTTGGAGTGGGGCTTGCTCATTCATAAAATGCCCAGAAGGCAAAAGTGGCAAGGCTAAAAAAATAGTAACTTGCCTAAAAATGTAAGTACAAGGCAGTTGTGGGGTATAAAACCCAGAGGGCTTCGGCTATGGGGCGGTATATAAATGTAAATAATAATAATAATAATAATAATAATAATAATAATAATAATACCAAAAAGGCAGACTGGCGTTGGAGGGCAGAGCTTCACTTTGCCATTAGAAAAAAACTGCAATAATTTAAAGGATCTGAAGAAATACAATACAACCCACAAGAGGCAAGGAGCCTGGTGGACATCACATTGGAGACCCTCTAGAACTGGGGTTGGGAACATGTAGGCCAAAACATCCGGAGGGCCACAGATCCCATGATCTTTAGCCAGTAGCGCCAGTGGTGGGTCGTCGTGGGAGCTATAGGCCAAAACACCTGTAGGACTTCAAATTGCTCACCTCTGCCCTAGAATCATAGGCCCCCTCCACAAGGATGCGCTTTTGCGCCCGGTTCGGGGATTATGCGCATTTTCGCGGAGGCGCATTTACGCCTAATCCCTCTGCACGGGAGGCGGCGAGAAGCGGCGAAGCGCATTAAAAGATGCCCAAAAAGCACTTTACAGGTAGTTAATGCGCATAATCGCTTGTTCACACAGCGAAAATGCGCTTTAACGGCCGGAGCAAAATAAAAGTCGCTATTTAACGCGCGTTCGAAAATGCGCATTATCGGGGAGATAACGCGCCTGTACGCCCGTTTTGCGCTCCGCTCGTGTGTAGGTAAAATTTATAATGAGCCTTCAAGGCTCATTAAACGTCTCGTGTGGAGGAGGCCATAGACTCAGAAGGGAACTCAGAGATTACATAGTCTAACGCCCCTGCTGATGCAGGAAACCCGCTACCGAAGCATCTCCAATTGCTGCCTGTCAGACTCTGCGAAGAAGAGTCCACCATCATCTGAGCCCATTTTTTCCACTGACAAATAGCTCAAAATGCCGGGATGGTTTTCGTAACGTTTAGCCAAAAAAACCCTTGCTTTGTAGCCGTGGGTTCAGGTCCTACCCACGGGGAGAGCAGAACACAAATTTGCTCTGTCGTCTCTATGCGACAGTTCTTCAACCGCCTTGGGGACGGCAATCGGGTCGCCTCTTCTCCCAGTCCTTCAGTCATCCTTCCTAGGACCTGGTGTCCATCCCTCCAGCCGTCTTTTCCCTTGAATGCGCATGGCCCTCCTCCTTTTCTCCCTTGCTCTGTTTCCCTGCCTCCTGACAAACTGAGAGGCATCGGGTGCCACCGTATTTTCTGTGCGTGTGTCTCTGTCTCTGTGTGTTGTTGCCTTCTTGTGTCTCTGCGACCCTGTTCAGACAACACGCTAAGCCACTGTGGTTTAGCATTTGGAGCTAAACATGATGGCTTAGCAGGTCATGTGAGCCGTTCCTAACCATGGCGGCTCCATAACCACGGCTTAAACACGCTCACTAACCATTTGTTGCAAAAGGGTTAGCGGCCTAACCGTGGTTTAGCGTGTTGTCTGAACGGGCCCAACCCCGTCTCCTGCAGTGGATTCTCAGTTTCCCTTTCCCCAACCTCAGGCCTGATAGCGGAGCAATTCCTGGAGTCCACAGCTTCCCAGCTCACCTACCACGGCCTCTGCGAGCTCACGTCCATGGTGAAAGAAGGGGAGCTGAGCGTCTTTTTCCGGAACAACCACTTCAGTGCCATGATCAAGCACAAGGTAGGCCTCACGCAGGACTACTTTTTTTAAAAAGAAATTCTATCTCATGCAAATGCAACAAAGGCAAATTGTGCTAAACGTAATATATTCAACGTATAAAGCATTGTTGTGGAACCTGCAGGCCACGCCCCCCTCTCTTAACCACCAATCGTTCCATGGTTTCCTGGCTTTTGCGCAGTTTCCACCCAATCAAAAAGGTTGAAACGCCTCTCCTTAAGGTCAGTGTCTGGCATTGAGAAAGCTTTAAGCTAAAATAAGCTGGTGTTTTGGCACCGCCTCCTTTTGCTTTCTGCCCCACCCACCACTGGAATCCGGGCCTCAAAAGCTTCTCCATAACGGGATTCGGGCCGAAAGAGTTCAGACGCTACTAGAACATAGTATATGTAGAATAAAAACTCAAGCCATGGATGCCTAAAAATCTCTGCTTTCTTTTGTACAAAGGGGCTGTCTATATGTGGGGAAAGCCCCACGGTGACTGCGAAGCTGCGCTGCGCTGCACCTGTTACATGACACAGCCGCAGCTTCACATCCACCATGGGGCTTTCCCGCGAAGCTGCGCATTGAAAATGTCGGCGACTTACCCTGACTTTTTCAATGGGAGGAAGGTCAATACAGCTCTTCTGCTGTCTGATGACACTCCGGGAGCGGTCCCTAGTGGAAGGCGACCAGCGATTGGTCGCCTTCCACCAGGAAGAGAGTGGGCAGGTGGCTCCTTGTACCCGGATAGTCATTGGAAATCCTGCACTCCCTTCTTGGTGTTGGGATTACCTGTCGCCACTGCAGGGAGGTAAAAACCGCGGGGTTTTGGAGGGAGTTGGCACCGTGGAAACAACCCCAAACAAAACCAAGTTTATTTTTCTGCTTAGAAAGCCGTCAAGCTACCCAAAGTTCCTTCATCTTTCTTGTATTTATATTCCACCTTTTCACCTCTTGCAAGAAGCCCAAAGCGGCTGATGTAGTCCCCCTCCTCCCCTCCCAATTCTATCCACACAACAACCCTGTGAGGTGGGTTGGGCCAGCGAGCTTCATGACCAAGCGGGAACTAGAACCGTGATCTCCCTAGTCCCAGCCCAACGCTCCCGCCACGCTTTTAACCCACCACTCCGTGCTCTGGGCCCCAGGAGGGCTCACGGGCAAAACCAATCGGCCGTTTTAAAAGCGGATGTCTTGCTGTCGTTTTCTCCGCCTGTTCCCCTGACCCACTCCAGAGCCACTTGTACCTCCTGGTCACGGACCAGGGCTTCCTGCACGAGGAGCAGGTGGCCTGGGAGAGCCTGCACAACGTGGACGGTGACAGCTGCTTCTGTGATGCGGAATTCCACCTCAGCCACGCCCTGGGCAAAGAGGCGGCCGGTGGGTCACCACTGGACCAGCAGCTCAACCAGAGGCAGGTGGACCAGGTAAACAGCAAGCCGGTACTCTTAGCTGCATGCGGGATCAACTTCTGGCAAAGATGGGGAGAGGAGGCGGGAATCCAAGCAGTGGTGCAGCAGGCATTGGGAGCAAATTCCAGGCCTCCACATGAAAACCCAGAGAGCAGCAGGTGCTGAGGGCAGCTGGAGCAAACTCCACTTTTATTCCAGTAAGGACGGCACTGCGATCATAGGGCTTTTCTACACAAAGCTTTTAACCGCATCTTTACCGAGGCTTCTGCTTCCGGGTTCTTTGCGGGATTAAAATAGGTTCCTTTACACGTGCTTTTCCCCCCAGAGGTTTCCTTTCTCTACTTTTCGATACGTTCCATTACACAGTCACTAGGTGGCGCTGTGGTGTAGGGGAATTGCGCAGTGACACGCGATTTCTATGGCATTACAGGGGATGCCCTGAAAAAATACCGCACTTTCCCCATTAAGAAAATAAACCTGCGACAATGGTCGCAAAGCACGGGAGAGGCCCTGGGGCATGATGACGTTGTGTAAAGGACCCGCAAACGGCCGCGAGTGAGCAATCATGACCTCATGGCAAAGCCTCATGTAGAAAAGGCTCTAAGTGAGTTTTAAATACGCCATCGAAAGAGCCCCCTTCCTCCCCCACCAATAAGACCATTCTGTCCAGGGATCTAAAATTATTTAGCTACACCGGTGAACCCCAGCCTTGAAAGGGTGTAGGGTAAAGGAGCTGGGGGAGGAATGAATCCCATCCCCTCCACAATCTCTCTCTCTCTCTCTCTCACACACACACACACACACACACACCAATCTGAGAAGAGGTGAGCCTGCAGTAAAGACTAGATTAGAGCCTAGTAGGTCAAGTTGAACGCATGTGAATGCGTGCATGCCTGTACACGTCAATTAACGTTCCTGGCTGCCCTCCAGAATCCCACCCCACGGTTGATCCCATGAGTCGTGCCTTTTCAAGATAGTCCTTGAACGAATCCTGAACTCGGCCAAGAGGTTTCACATTCTGTGCACGCATCACATAAATGCAACTTCTGTGCATGTTCCTGGCTGCCCCTAAGAGCACTATCCTGTCCCCCAGGTGCTGACACGCGATCCGTCTTCTTCAGGGGGTCTTTTGACAAGCCGACCCACCTGCCTCACTTCAAGAGTTTTCAAAGCACGCGTGCATGTTTATACGGACCTACAAAAATATACCCACATGCGTGCATTGCACGTACACCATTTGGAGACACGGTCCTGGCTGCCACCAGGACCACGCGCCCCGTCCTGGGGGAAGTCCCGCAGGGTCTGACTGCTGAAGACGATCCTTGAATTAGTCTTGAGTCAATGGAACGAGTGCTCTTAAAAGGGTGCGTGCACACCAGTAAATACGTGTTGCGTAGACGTTCCTGGCTGCTACCGAGGATTCCTCAGATCTCCCGTCCTGCGAAAGCTTCTCCAACATGGAATCCAACATGGAAAGGAGATTCGACACTCCTCGTTTTAAGAAGTCAGATTCTCCCTAAACCCGTCCCGCTGTCTCTGTTTTTCCTCCACCCACCCCAGGACTACATGATCGCCTTGTCCCTTCAACAGCAGCAAGGCGGACCTCCTCTGAGCGACCTAGAGCTGGCCCAGCAGTTGCAGCAGGAGGAGTACCAGCAGCAGCAGCAGCAGCAGCCACTGACACCTGCCACAACCCCCCCAGCGCAGGTAGGATGGGATGGGCTCAAACCCCCCTACACACACTTGACCTGACCCAGCGGCTGCCCCACTGTCTTCCTTTGACACGCAGTTTGGGCAGAGGTGTGGGATACAAAGGTCCAGTGGTGTCACGGAGTCTGGGCCTGCAGGGGTGTAGCGCTGTGACTTTTTTGTTAGCAGGGATGCTGACCTCATATATAGGGGTGTGCACGGACCCCCCGGATCGGATTGGGACCTCCAATTTTGTCTCGGATCGGACAAAATCGGAGGCCCCCAGACCGGATTGAGTCCAATCCTGATCCCAAAATCAGACATCCGATTTTTGGATTGGCCGCCATTCCCCCCCCCCCCCCCATAGACTTGCATTGGGGGAAAGAAAGCTTTCCCCCAATACAAGTCTATGAGGAAAAAATGGCAGCGGGTGGGTGAGGGGGGGCCTAACTCTTTCCTTCCCCCCGGGGCCATCCGCTGTGGACGGCCCCGGCAGGTAAGCCCCCTCCCCCACGCTCCTTACCCCCCCCAGGGCCGTCCGCTTCCATCCGCTGGCGCTTGTGGGCGCCAGCGGATGGAAGCGGATGGCCCCGGGGGGGTAAGCCCCCTCCCCCTCCCCCTGCTTACCTTCCGTGGCCGTCTGCTCCCGTCCGCTGCTGGCCACTACTGCGAGCAAGCTTCGCGGCTTGCCCCTACGTAGCGCGCCAGATGATCATCACTGTGATGATCACCTGGTGCGCTACCTAGGGGCAGGCCCACTGGCGCCCACCAATGGAAGCGGCGGCGGGCACCAGTGGGCGCCCTCTGATCCATCCGATCTGGATCGGGACCTTTCCGGATCAGATTGGATTGGATCGAACGATCCAGCAGTGAGATCGGAAATTGGATAATTGTATCCGATTTCCCCTGGATTGGATTCGGATCGTGGATCGGACCCGATCCAGTGCACATCCCTACTCATATACCACCCCCTGAATTTTCTCTGAGCTAAGCTGTGTTCTTCCCCGTAGCAGGGGGGAATTAATTACCCCAGTACATGTTGTTGTAACGTGAAGGATTTGAGGAAGGCCTGGTCTGGAATGGATAATGAATCATAGAACAGTAGAGTTGGAAGGGGCCTCTAAGGCCATTGAGACCAACCCCCTGCCCAATGCAGGAATCTACCTTAAAGCATCCCTGACAGATGGCTGTCCAGCTGCCTCTTGAATGCCTCTAATATGGGAGATCCCACAACCTCCCTAGGTCATGGGTTCCACTGTCATACTGCTCTAACAGTCAGGACGTTTTTCCTGATGTCCAGACGGATTCTGGCTTCCTATAACTTGAGTCCATTATTCTGTGTCCTGCACTCTGGGATGTTCGAGAAGAGATCCTGGCCCTCCTGAACAATTCATATGGACAAGACAATACCTTGCAACCGACCAGACATAACGTTCATAGACAAAAAAGAAAAACACACATACCTCATCGACATAGCAATACCGAATGACAAAAATGTTGTTGAAAAGGAAGAAGAAAAGAGAGACAAATGGAAGTCTGGCCATGGAAGTCAAAGAACTATGGCAACAGGAAAAGGTCACAATTATTCCATTAGTCACATCGGTCACCAGCATCACATCAAAACACTATACAGAAACGGCCTACCAGAATACATCCACACCAACATCCAGAAAGCAGTCAATTGTCAGGAAATTCCTGAATCTGTAAAAGACAGGATGACTTGGCACAGCCCATCATGTCCGTCTAGAAAAACCACCCTGAGCAAGAGATATGTGGTAATAATAATAATCCTCTCTCTCCTTTTTACTATTTCCTCCCTCTTCTCTTTTTTCAGGGGAGAAGCTCACCACCATCCCGTTCTCCTGGAGAGCGCAGGCAGCGGCAAAAACCAGATTCCGACTGCGCCATCTTGTAAGGCCGACCCGCCAACGCCCTGGATTCCCCCACACAGCTAGCCCCAACCTCTGGAAGGCTTTGTTCCATTAAACAGTTCTCAAAGCCACATTCTCCCCGTTCTGGAACCGAAACCAAAACGTTTGAAAAAGGCAAAAATAAGCTAACCTTTGGGTGACGATGAACTTCAGTGTCTTTGATTCCTTTCTCTCTCTCTCTCTCTCTCTCTCTCTCTCCCCCCCCCTCCCCAACTGTGTGATCGGTCTCAGCTTTGTTGTGGGGCACAGCCGAAGGGTGGCAGGTGGCGGAGAGAAAGAGGAGGTTGCAGCGTTTGGGGCATAGACCGTTTGGGAGCAGAAGAGGAGAATATCCCATCGCCCTGGGCCGGGAAAACCAGCAAAGGATCAGTGGCAGAAAGGGGGCAGGGCATGGGAAAAGGAGGTAGGGGAGATTTGGACACTTTGCAGGCCGGATGTGGCCCCCGAGCCTGTGAGGTTCAACGCCCCTGCTCTGGAATGTTTACAGCACCCAGGTAAACCTCTTGAAAAGGGAGCCGTCACCGCCTACATTTTTATAGGAGGTGTTTCAGAAAACACAGGCTTGGGTGGCATCCTTCCCCCACCCCCCACCCCATACACAAAAAATCCAGGGCAAACGATCCAGAGACTTGTTTATTTTAACCTCCTGGCTTTTGGAGGGAGCACAGATGCCTCCTTAGCAGCTTGTGGGCGGCCTGGAGATACCTTTCCCAAGAGAAGGGATTTGTCACTTCCCACTTTGCACACAGAAGGTTGAAGGTCTTATTCCATCCTCTCCAGTTAAAAAAAGGATTGGGGGGAATGGGAAGGATTTGGCAAGGCAGACACTGCCCATCACTGCTGGAGAAATGGTCTAGGTTGTCTGAGCTGATACAGAAGCAGGTGTCCTACGTTTGCCTCAGCTTGGGGGATACAATCCAGAGCCGCTTGGAAACCTTGTCAGTCACCCAAAGGCATAGACACCATTCAGTTTAATTAGTTGCTCCACATCTGGATTTTAAATGCCCTAGGGGAGCTTTCTCCCACCCAAAGCTGACCTAGAGCAATCACACACCCTAAAATGTTGAGGAATGGGTGAAAGAGGGAGAGGGAGTTTCCTCAAAACTCTGCACATGGGCAGAGGTGTTCTTTGCAGGAGTGGGGGAGAGATAGGCCCAAGCGATCCACGAGAGGGAGGATTTGGCTTGTTGGTGGTAACACAAAAGTATAGAAATAAAATTAATCAAAAGACACCGGGGCTTGTAGGAACTCCGATGAGCCCCAGCTGAAATGGAGTATCGCTGTTCTTGACAATAGCACTGTGATGGCAGAAGGTGACGGGAGCGGAGGATTTGTCCGCTGATGGAATGTGAATGGAGAGGGCCAGGAGAGGAGAAATAGACGCACGATTTAGCTGAGATGTGGAAGGAAATACATAAGCTTTAAACGCTTCAAAAACAAATCATTACGATTTATACGTCGCGGACAGAATACTGCCAAGGCAAGTGGGAGGGTGCAGTTTTAGGGCTGACACCCAATTAATGAAATCTTAAATCGATTAATCATATGTGTTTTGAGTTGGTTAATCAATTAAATATGCATATGTTTACATTTGAATAAACAGTACTTCGCAAATAAAGCACTTGTTATCTTTTTTCAGAGAATGCAGGTTGGTGTTTCGGACACTGCCTTAGGAGAGGAATTCCCTCACACAAACCTTTTCTAAGATGATATTGGTATTCCAATATGTACGCTACATGTTGAAACTCTTTCAGCCTGAATTCCATTGTGGAGAAAATTGGGGGGGGGGGGGCAGATTCCAGTGGCAGGCAGAGCTTGAAGGCCAAAAATACAAGCTTTCCCTTCCTGTGTGTGAAAGCAGGGGTGGGGGAATGCCTCTTCTAAAATGGTAGTCAAAGAGGCTTCCAACATCTGTGAGAAAAGGAGGGAGTGTCTCTTCTCAAATGGTAGTGAAAGAGGTTTCCAATGTCTGAGAGAAAGGAGGGGGAATGCCTCTTCAAAGTTGGTATTGGAAAAGGCATTCCATCACCTGTGGTGGAAAAAAGGGAAGACCTCTTCTAAGATGGCATTGGAAGAGGCATTCCCTTCTGGTATGTGAAAGAACAGGGTAAATGCCACTTCTAAGATGGTTTGGTTTGTTTTTTTTATTTTAGCTCCCATCAGCCTCAGGAAACTGGGCCAATGATCAGGAATGCTGGAGGTTGTAATTGGAAACATCTAGCGGGTACCCAGTTGGGGAAGGGTGACCTTTCTAGCATGCTGGCCACCTGAGAGCAATAGCACCCTCCCACCCATGTTCCCCAGCAACAGGTAGTTAGAAACAGCCTGCCTCCAAACTTGGAGGTCCCATTTAGCTATCAGTGGCCACTGACTATTTTTATCCCCCGAAACAAGCAGTTGTTGGGCATTGTCCTATTTAAATACGCTGGTTTGTGTTGGCCCAGCAAGATGCCTGCAAGGTGCCCAGTTCTTCCTCCTTAATTAAATTCCTCCACCACCACCCTGGGCCTCTGAAAATTCCCGACATGACCTGGGACTGGAAGACAGAAATAAAGTAGCTCAACCGGTCAAGCCAGAATCCGCAGGCCACTTCCTTGGCCTGATTTATGAATCTTCTACTGTAGGATGTTGCGGAGAGGAAGAACATTGGGCTGGAATCCAGAGGCAGGCTTTTAGGTGGAGGATCCCGAACATAGAACATCTCACAGATCTTCCGCCCTGCACAGGCCGAGTAAGGCTGCCCGGTAGTCGCCGTTCGTTTCCACCTAATCGGGAGATAAAAAGAACGGTTCAGAAAGGGCCATTGCGTAAAATACCAACCTGGTGCCACTTTAGATGTTTTGGACTTCAACTCCCATCAGCCCCGGTTGCCATGGATGCTGAGGAGTGGAAAACATCCAGAAGGCACCAGGTTGCAGTAAAGAACAGAGTACACGACGTATCCAAAGTTTGGCCATTTCCTGTCCTCAGAGAGCTCAGTTCACGCCTGAATCTCTCCGTTTGAAATCAAATGGATCGGGGCCAGGCTGTAAGGAGATCTGGACCTACTGGATCTTTGAGTGATTTGCAGCAGTAGATCAGCAAGTTTTGCTGTTTCCCAATGGTTTGACATCAGCAGCAACAAAATTACGCTGCACAAATTCAGAGAACGGGAGGATTGCAGGCTTCTCAGAAGCATCTGGCTGTCCCTTGTTGGAAACAGAACTCAGGGTCTCCTAACGTTCTTTTAGCTCTAGCTTGTCCCCCAAATGGAGCAGATCACTTTCGGTCACATGGCACCTTCCTCGCAACACACACACCCTCGCCCCCACGACGATACCCTCTTGGGACCTTACCCAGATAAAGGAGTAGAGAGAGATCCCATAATGCTTTCTGAACTCCGCCCGGATGCTCAGGAGGTCCGTTTCGCGGCGGGAAATCATGATCCGAGCCAGAGTCCTTGGGCTGCTTCTGGGACCCTTCGTTGGGAAGCAGAAGAGATCAGGAAACGTTGACCATTAAATTCAGTTGTCACCCAAACTTAATGAAACTTAGAACTCAGTCTGTTGTGTAAGTCAATAAATCCAGTGACTATGTCAAATAAACCTGCATTTTTAGAATCTCTCCCTCTCTCTCTCTCTCTCTCTCTCTCTCCACACACACACACACGGAATCTCCTGTCTTTTTGACCGAGGGCCAGGTTAGTAACTTAGTGGGCTTATTTGCAAGGTTGTCCTAAGAGATGACAAATGGAATTTTCTAAGACACAAAAACAGGGAAGGTAACCGTGACTTATGCTGTTGTTCCCTCTTGGAGGGAGGTAAGGCAGGACACAACTGAGAGAGTGATCAAGGCCCTTCTCTCGGTCCCGCCATCATCACCAGCACGCCTGGTAGGAACACGGGAGAGGGCCTTCTTGGTGGCTGCTCCAGGGCTCTGGAACTCCCTTCCTAGGGAGACCAGGCTGGCTCCCTCCTTGCTGTGTTTCCGGAGGCAGGCAAAAAAAAATTTATTCCAGCGGGCCTTTGGGGAATAGTCTGGACCTGTGTTTATGCATTGGATTATTATTTTTTAAATTGTCTTCTGTATTTTAAATGTTTTAATATTACAGCAGGTTTAATTATATTTTTAACTTTTGTATATTTTGATTTATATGTTTTAACTCTGTATGTTTAAATTTTGTAATGCCGCCTTGAGTCCCAGTATTGGGGAAAAGGTGGGATAGAAATAAATTTAATAATAATAATAATAATAATAATAACAACAACAACAATGCCACAATTATTCCATTAGTCACATCAGTCACCGGCATCACATAAAAAAAATATACAGAAAATCTCCAGAAACTGGGCCTACCAGAAAACATCCACACCAACATCCAGAAAGCAGTCATAAGTAAAACATGCTCAATAAATTCCTGAATCAATAAAAGACAGCATGACTTGGCAAAGCCTGTCATGTCCATCATTAAAAACCGCCACAAGTGAGAAAGAGATGAAATAACAATAATATAATGGTTGGGTGGAAAAATCCTCACCTTAACTGCTTGGTAAAGCTTTCTAGCAAAATACAGCGGTGTGTTTCGGAGAAGAGCAACTGTAAAAGAGAAGCGTTTGTTACCCCACAAAAAAATAATAAGCACAATTATCCCCTCCCCCCCTTTTCATTTTCCTGACAGGGCTCCTCCTTTAAGACCAGGCAGAAATTCAACAGGGTAACCTCCCTGGCATGGACATGAAGCAATGCTGGCGAGCTAAGTGAGGATTTGAACCCAATTCGAAGCCACTTCCCTGGGACCATGCCCTGGCTTTCCGTTTCCACTTTTCAATGGGACCAGAGGCGGGCTGTGGGAGATGAGAAATGATCGAGGACAAGGGTGTCCTTGAGCTTGTGCAGAGTATTTCCGTAGCCGCCCAATCACGACTGAAGGGAAAGGGTTCCCCAGTCTCTCACCTTTCCCAGAATCTCTCCTTTTTTAATGAAATTTTAAGCCATAGCTACCAAAAGCATTTCACTACAACTCCCATCTTTCCCAGATGGGGATGGTAGAGTTTGTAGTCTACGCATCCAGAGGGTACCAGGCTGGGGAAGGCTCCTCTGGGCCATACATACCCATGGTCAAACCAGCTTCCTGTGCATTGCCCTGGAAGTATTTCTCTATGGCTTCTTCTATCTGGATCCCAGTTGTCTTCTGGTACCAGCTGAACACTGCAAGAGCAAACAAAGGCGGGGTTAAAACGTTCCTCAATTTCTGAATGCTGAAACCGGCTTCTTTTCTGAACTAAAACCGCCGATGCTTCTACGCTCTTCGTTTCCCCCTTTCGAAGTGCAAGAAGTTGGCAGCCGCACAAGTTGCTGATCAAGGCCAGACTTCCGACTGGAGGAAAGCAAGCCCAGCACATGCAGAGGTGCAACAGGGTAGAGACAAGGTAGGAAGTCAAATGCCTCCCTCCCTTTGCTCTTGCTCCGCAGCTTCTGGTGTTTCGAGATAGACTCCCTCTGAGGCTGGAGGGTCCACGAGAGGCAGTGTGGCATGGTGGTTAGAGTCTTGGACTCAGGAGATCCGGGTTCAGCCATGAAGCTCACTGCGTGGCTTTGGGCCAATTCTGTGACTCTCAACTTAGCCTCTCTCATGGGGTTGTTGTGAGGATAAAATGGCGAGGAGGACTGTGTAAACTGCCTTGCATTCCTTGCAAGACGAAAAAAAGACAGGATATAAATGTAATCATGGACAACATTTTGAAACAGGGAACCTCCTCTGAGGGCAGTTATGCCTGCTGTGCCCATCGCATGATCCAATTACGTTTGCAACAGGCAACCTCCTCACAGGTTCAGCAAATCCTACTGCTTCCCTACAGGCGGGAAGGGTTGAACAATCCAGTCTTGCCCGAGAGAGAGATGTGCTGGGATCACCCACCTTCAGAACAGGAAGTTGCCTCGCTCAGCGTAGGACTTATCCAGGGAGGCGACGGGCAGCCTCCCCTGCGCATCTCTGTGCCACGAGAGACGGGATGATGCAATCACATCTGACACTGAGAAAGGGGGGTGGTCACCCAAAGAAGGGACTGATTGGAAGGAAACAAACCCAGGGACTCATGAAGAGACCTTGCGGCCAAGAGCTCTGAACTCAAGAGAGGGAAGGGAAGGGAAGGGCCATGGCTCAGTAGCAGAGCCCCTGCTCTCCGGTTCAACCCCCAGATCTCCAGATAGGGGTGCCTCTACAAGAGGCATTTAAAGCTCTTTCAAGGCGCATTAAAAAAAAAAACCTCTACAAGAACGGAGCGCAAATCGGGCGTAGAGACGCGTTATCTCCCCAATTATGCGCATTATCGAATGCGCGTTAAATCGCGAGTTTTATTTTGCTCCGTCCGTTAAAGCGCATTTTGACTGTGTGAATAAGCGCTTATGCGCATTAACTACTTGTAAAGCACATTTTGGACATCTGTTAATGCGCTTCGCCGCCTCTCGCCGCCTCTAGTGCAGAGGGATTAGGCGTAAATGCGCTTCTGCGATTATGCGCATAATCGCCTAACCAGGCACAAAAGCGAATCCTTGTAGAGGGGACCTAGGTCTGCAAACGAACCCTGCTGAAAACCTGGGCAGCTGCTGCCACCAGTCAGTGTCAACAATACTGGGCTACATAGACCCAGGGTCAGACTCAGTATAAGGCATCTTCTTCCTATGTTCTTCTTATTTAAAGTCAACCCTGTATATAGAACTATGAGAACTAGAATCTTTATTTTTAGGGAATGGCCATTGCTGCCAGTCAGAGTTGACAATGCTGGGCTAGATGGACATCAGTTTCCCATATTGCCATGAGAGCCTTTTTCTTAGCGGATGTCCTCATTTCTCCAGGGACGTTGACAGCCCCAGAGAAAGTTTGGGAGTTCCTGCAAAAGAGGAAGTTTAGCAGCCTGGATGCCAAATGCTTTCAGGCACACAGGCATTTTTTTTCCTTTCTCTGGTCTAACCAGTCCATCCACTGCCTCTACGCCTATTCATCCTTAAGATGTTTTGGAAACTGCTGTTTAAATATCACACACACACACACACACACACACACAATTTGGAGTTGTCAGTTCCTCGGGGAGACAGGCCATCAGCGCCTGTAACATCACAACAACAGGTGGCAACGGAACAGGCAAAAGCATCACCACTTCTCACGGAAAAATGACATTTCCACCTGGCTTCTTTTTGAGCAAAGCTTCCATACCATTTACAGAAACACCATGGCAAATAATCATATAAAACCCACAACAACGAGAGGATCCTTCCCATGGCGGCACCTGGCTTCTCATTTTAGATTTAAAGTTTTGCTATCTTTGGACACCCTCCTCTGCTTTACGATGCTCGATTGTTTCAAATCATCCTTTCACTGTCTACTTCTTCCCTTTTGTTTCTGTTTAAAGGACATGTGTATAACTTTGGCAAACTACATGCTAGGCATATTAGAAAAGGAATTAAGAATACAACTGCCAGTATCCTACTGCCTTTATACAAATCTATGGTGTGACCTCACTTGGAATACCATGTACAGTTCTGGTCACCACGCCTAAAAAACGATATTGTAGAGCTGGAAAAAGTGCAGAAAAGGGCAACTCAAGTGATCCAGGGGCTGGAGCATCTCCCCTTTGAGGGAAGGTTTCAACAGGAGGGATTGTTCAGCTTGGAAAAAAGGAGGCTATGGGGAGACATGATGGAGGTGTATGAAATTGTGCATGGTGTGGAGAATGTGGAGACTGAGGCATTTTTCTCCCTCTCCCATAATAATCGAACCCAATGGGATCATCCCATGAAGCTGATTGGTGGGAAATTCAGGGCAGATAGATAGATAGATAGATAGATAGATAGATAGATAGATAGATAGATAGATATTATATATAAAAGACTTCTTCACACAGCACATAAACTATAGAACTCGCTACCACAAGATGTAGTGATGGCCAGGTATGGCTTTAAAATGGGTTGGATAAATTCTTTGAGGAGAAGGCTATCAATGGTTACTAGTCCTGATGGCTATGTGCTACCTGCACTATCAGAGGGAGTAAGCCTGTACACACCAGTTGATGGGGAACATGGGTGGGAGGGTGCTCTTGTACTCGTGTCCTGCTTGTGGCAAATCATGGCTGAGCATCTCACAATACCTGAATGGGGGACAGGGAAAGAACTCTTTCTAATTTGTGAAGGAGAAGAGCCCCTGAATAACCTGGGGGCGTGTGGCTCTAGGGCTCATGACTCTAGGGCTCTAGGAAATTCATTTCGGAGCCATTTGAATGCATTGCGTAGGATGCCAGCATGGCTGAGCGTAACCTCTCCTGCCCCGCAACAGATACACACAGCAGCCACAGGCATTACAAGCTCAGACTTGCCTCGGTTTAGATGTTCGGGGCTGCGCTGGGTTAGGATTCTGATCCATTCCTTCTCATCCGGCTGGCCTGTGTCGCTGCCCCTGCCTGCATTCGCAAGGGCCTGGAAGGACACACAAGAAATGGCAAGCATGTTGTGAGATGTTTAGAGAAACTGTTGCACAGGTAAAAGAAGGGCATTCAATGATGCTCCATTCCTCATCCCAGTGTCTCACAGACATCGCGTCTCACCTTCGTATCTTGCTTTATCAAGACGTAGTCAATGATCCCAGAGTATCTTTCCCGTTTACCCTGTGGGACAGTGGGCAGAAAATCAGAAATTAGCCACGTTTCAGCATAGATCAGCGGATTCTTATGTCTTAGGCTTGCTAGGTGGTTCAAATATTCGTAGCATCAAGTCATGAACTTTCAGAAGAAGCTGAGTGCACTGTCGAGGCTAGGAACATGCTGTGTGTGTAGTGACCGGAAGAGGAGATGGGTTGAATTCTAAGACATTCCTTGGGCCTCGTTTTGCATAGAGACAAGGGTGGATAGCCAAAGTGGTTCTTTTTACCTTGATCAAGGAGAACAGGAGCTCTTTAAAATAGCCACTGGTCCCAAAAGCAGCATCCTTCTCAAGGTCTGATTTGAAATCTAGGCACAGGGGAAGAAGCGAGAAGGGTGTAAATTCACATCAGGCGTGCGTACATAAACGAAGCCTCTACCTTAATTTTTTTTTAAAAAAAAGATTACATGTTTGCTTTTCATTTCATTCTCCCCCTCCCCCAGTTATGGCAATTTTATTTTTTATTGATTTACCATGCTTATAAAAATCCAGGATTTCGTGGAGGTGCCGGTTTGTTCGAGTGTAGAGGATTTCGGTAAGGGTGTCCACCTCTGGACCCTGCAAATGGTAAAGTGATTTAGAATGCCAACATGGCTAGATATTTATTTATTTATCATTAAATTAATATCCCACCTTTTTCCCCTCAATGAACCCAAGGCGGCGTACATAATCCTCCTCCTCTCCATTTAATCCTCACAACAACAACCGTGTGAGGTAGGCTGGGCTGAGAGTCTTACCCTTTTCGTAGCCCACCAAAGAACATTTGGTATTAGGCAGATCAAAACTATAATCAATCAATAAATCTAGAAATTGCATTATAAAACTAACGGCTAACCACTGGGCTGAACATCTGGATTTTGACCGCTGGAGAAATGCGGGCATAGGGTCCAGGGTGACAGGCGCCCAAAGACTATCAGCATCTGTGGACTGACAGCTGTACCTTCAGGGCCGTGTTGATCTCATGGGCATCATACTGGGCGGGCGGCCTCAACAAGCCCACAACAATGTTCTCCAGGTCCCTTGGTACAGCTGCTTCTAAAGTCTTCAACAAGTCCTGGGGCAGGAAACAAAGAAAAAAATCCTTTAGAACACACACAGGGAACCTGCAGCCTGCTGCTTGTCTTTGGACTACAACCCCCATCATCCCCAGCCAGCATAGTCCAACACATCTATCAGGGAAGGCTGCTTTTAAATACTGGCAAGACAGGTTTCTTCCTTCTCCCTTTCTTTATACCAGGAAACAGCCTTGCAACTGTATTCTGAACAGTCTTCAAGGGTAGACCCACACATGACACATTGAAGTAGTCTAGGCCGGATGCTGCCAGGCTGAGAATAACTGCAGCCAGGTCACATGTTCTTCCAAGAGGGTGGCAAAGGAATTGAAGCTGATAAAAAGCATGCCTTGCTGCAGACGGATCTAAAATACACTCCGCCCCCCCTCCCAACCTAACCTGTTTGGTTAAGTGTAGGAACTCCTTGGAGATTTGCTGGCGTTGTTCATCACTTCGGTTTGTCAGCAGGTCAACAATAATTCCATATTCGACACCTGTCATGACAAAGACTCCATGTAAAGGCAGCCACAAAACCAGGGTTCTATGTGTATTCTTCTTTTACATTTTATGTTACCGTTCTGCACCAAGAAAACTCATGTTTGGCAAGCGAGCCAACCACACTCTTTTTATACAACTAGTTATTATCAACTGCCATGTTTGCTTGTCAAATTTCTACCCTGCCTTTCGGACTGGAATCTCCAAGGCGGCATACGACAAATACGAGACCACCATTATGGGTTCGAATCCTCACATAATTGAGTCAAACCGAGCCAAGTTTTCAAAACCCAACGTAGAGCAGTGTAGGTTAGAGGGAGCCAGGTTCAAATCCTGCTCTACTAAAGTTATCTGAGTGATTTTAGGCCCCGTCACCATCTCTCAGGTTAACCTACCTCAAAGGGTTGTTGTGTGGATTGTAAAACAAAAATGGAAAGAAGGAAATCCACCAGCACCACAACTGTGAGGAATGATTGCTACAAATTGTTACCTTTGCCACAGACAGCTTGAAGGAGTGATTGGACATCTCTCTCCATGTCAAAATTCAGGTGGAGTCGGATGGTCCCCAGTGTGCCCCACACTGAAGTCTATGATAAGAAAGTCAGGAGCTTGAATCTTAGTGAATTACAGCGGTGATCCAACCACAGAGTTGAGGAAATAAGAACCTAAGAAGAGCCCTGATGCTGGATCAGACCGAGGGTCCATCTAGTCCAGTATTCTCTTTACATAGTGGCCAACCAGCTGTCGACCAGGAACTCACAAGCAAGACATGGGTACATCAGCACCCTCCCACCCATGTTCCCCAGAAACTAATGCATACAGGCTTACTGGCTCTGATACGGGAGGTAGCACAGAGCCATCAGGACTAGTAGTCATCCAAATTGGTGTCCATCGCCACATCTTGTGGCAGCGAATTTCATAGACTGACCATGCACTGTGTAAAGAAGTCCTTCCTTTGATCTGTCCTGGATCTCCCACCAATCAGCTACATGAGATGACCCCCCCCCTCCCTTGGGGTTCTAGTATCACAGGAGATGGAGAAAAATGTCTCCCTATCCACATTTTCCACACCAGGCATATTTTTAATGCCTCTATCATGTCTCCCCTCAGCCTCCTTTTCTCCAAGCTAAACAATCCCAGTTGGCGTTCTGGGAATGGGAGGTTGGGACACATACAAAGACGCAAATCCGAGAACAAAACTGCAGCTTTCAGAACCTGGTGGGAGAATATTTGTATCTCCACACACCCCACCCTGACTGCTCATTTGCCAACCTGCACAAGAAAACATTTTTCCACAAGAAAACTCAAACGGAGACTCCAGGAGGAAATTGCTGAGGTAGGATTTCTCTTCAAGTTTGGTGTGGTTTGGCTCGGACTCTGACAAGATCAGGGTTTTCTCTCCCACCATAGGTATTAAATGATCACAGCAAAGCTGAGGAGATGGTATTCACACCTGAAGCAGAGGGGGTTAACTTTGGTCTGGAACGAGTCTTTGCTTCCTTCAAAAAGAGCCTCCCAGTGTGAAATTGCTGGACTATAATTGATCAACAAGTTTGATTCTATTTCTCTAGGGCTCAATCGAGTTCAGGGTTTTTTCTCCAGGTGTTAAAATAGCCTCACAAAGCCTGGAAAAATGGTGTCCTCCTTGCCCACCACTGCTGTTGCAAAGGGTCATTGCATTTATCCTTGAATACATTTGAGCATCGTGTATAAATGTCTATTTGTCGCACTGAATGGCTTTGGCACACGCTGTTGGCAATATTTTTCTCCATACCCATTATATAACCCTGACAACCGAGGTGAATACTTTTTGCATATGAAAGGAGGTTGCACGCTTCACAAAAGATTCTGCTACAATCTATCTGTTTGTCTTGAAGGTGCATCCCACAAAATTCTTTTACTGTTGGGGCAACCTGGCTACCGTTGCGGGATATTTTCTGTTCCGGAATAGCCCTCCAGTAAAGGGAGTTTCTAAGCTGGGAATATTACAGAGCAGCCTTCTCCAACCTGGCGTGCCTCCAGGTGTTATTGGACTGCAGGACTACACCTCCCATCACACCCAGCTACTGGTCATGCTGACTGGGGATGATGGAATCATAGTCCAACTCATCCCACAGACATCAGGTCAGGAAAAGCAGTTACGGAGCATTCGAAGAACTAGCTCCAGATTAAAGATGGAGTCACAGATGCCCCAAACACGTGTCTATCTTTGGGAGTATCTTCCATCTAGCCTGACTTCATATGGCACAGCACCTTGCGAAGGCTTTTGGGTTAAACAATACACAAGCTATTACTGTCGGCAGCTGACACTGAGAATGAATCAGAGTTCAAGAGGCTGGGGCACTTAACCCCCATAGATGCGACACCACTCACCTTGTCTGCCAGGGGTAACTGCCTGAGGATTTCATTGGCCAGGGATTGCTTCTCAAGACCATTCACTGGTGGCATCCTGCAGCCTACGATAGCCAAGTCAAAGCTTGCAAACATAATGATACTGGAGTCACACACAATGTCGCACCCAGGATCCCCACTTTCTGTGTGGGGTGGGGGGCTGCTATCTAAGTAACGCTTACTCAGGAGTAGGCTTCCATTGAACTCAGTAGGCCTTACCACTGAGTAAACGCTCTGGATGATGATGATAATGATGATGATGCTGATGCTGTTGTGCTCATTTGTATCAGGGTTCATGATATTAATTGTGTTTTTCTTTTAATTGTTTTTATGCTGGTTTTAATTATGTTTTTATTCTAATCTTGGCCTAATTGTTAGCTGCCTTCAGTGCCATTTTTGGGTGGAAAGGTAGCATATAAATTGATGATGATGATGGTGACGATGACTAGGGTGACCCTATGGAAAGGAGGACCAGGCTCCTGTATCTTTAACAGTTGTATTGAAAGGGGAATTTCAGCAGATATCGTTTGTAGGCATGCAGCACCTGGCAAAATTCCCTCTTCATCCCCACAGTTAAAGTTGCAGGAGCCCTGCCCTCTTTTGTATCTGGTCACTCTAGTATAGCTCCTGCTGCTTTGACTGCTGTGATGAAGATGGAATTTCACCAGGTGCTTGCATGCATACAGAGGACACCTGCTGAAATTCCCCTTTCAGTACAGCTCTTTGAAGATACAGGAGCCCTGTCCTCCTTTTCATAGGGTCACCCTGATGGCCTGCCCACAAGGAGGTTACAGTCTAAGCTAAGCAATATGGAAAGCAACAGAGGAAGAGAAAGATAGGGAGGGGGAAATACCAGCCACCCATACTTAAAATTTGGGAATCAGATTAAAAAGGTAAACCCCAGTCCAGGCACAAAAAGTGGTTTGAGAGGAGGGATTTGAAGGCCAAAGTTTGGGGCCACCACTTCCTTTATCCTGCATCCTTTGCTAGGCTGACCAGATAAAATCCAGGTCAGGGCTCATGTAACTTTAACAGATGTAGAGAAAAGGGAATTTCAGCCAGGGTTATTTGTATGCAATTAGTTCCTGGTGATATTCCCTCTTCATCACAACAGTTAAAATTGCAGGCACTGTACTAGAGTGACCATATACAAAAGAAGACAGGGCCCCTGCAACTTTAACTGTTGTGATGAAGAGGGACTTTCACCAGGAACTAATTGCATACAAATGACACTGGCTGAAATTCCCTTTTCTCTACAACTATTAAAGTTACATGAGCCCTGACCTGGATTTTATCTGGTCACTCTATCTTTGCAACCCAGCGGCAGACAGAAATGAAAACAGGGGCAGCATTCTTCCCCCCGCTGCTGAATTCCTGCAGTCAGCAGATGAGCTGCCCCTGTTGAATTTTTATCCAGCATGCATCCAATAAAAGGATCCATAGAGCTCTGCTGGAGATTAGGGGGAGAGCAGGAAATTAGTAAGTGCCTATTTCAAATTTCAAAAGGCGACACTCTGCTTTCTCTCTTTCCCCTTCCTTTTCTTGGGTTCTGTCTCCAGGTAAAACCCAAGAAGATATCAGCCATTCTGCGCACAACAGCATTAAATCAAGCCCCAGAATCCAACTCCCCCCACCCATTTCACTGGCCCTGCTTCGGTGGCTTTTATAAACAGCAGGAATTACATGGATGCAGCCTTTTACTGTCACTGCAACTGGGGAAAGTTTGGGCCACTCCATCTGTGCCTACCAGGCAGCTCTCAAAGGCACAAGAACAGAGCCAGTTGAGAAAGTTGGCAACTCTCACCCCTTACCATCCAAGCTCAGCCATGCAGTGGGGGAACGTACCTGGCTACTCCTGTCTCAGTCTCTTCCCTGAACACCAGTGAGCATAAGGTCACGAGGTGGACGGTGGTGGTGGCAGCCGCCTCCACCCCGGAGGAGGGCTGCGATCTTCCCATCAGCGATAAGAGCAGAGGAAAAACCAGTCCGGTATGTAGCACATGAGCCAAAAAGTCTCTGCCTTTTGCAAGACGCCCTGCCAAGTATCAGAATTCCTTGGCCCTCCCAGGCATGAGAACAAACCTGGCAGGTGAGTTGACAGGTGTGCATGTTTGTTTGGCATGTCAGGATCAGTTGGGGACAGAGAATGACGTTGTGTGTACCATCATCCGCCCCCACTCACTATGAATTCTCATCTCTCGCTTCCTTTTCTTCTAATTTCATTTATCACAGTTCTATATTTCCCATTACCCTGAGCTCTCTGGGCCGTTCGCAAAACAAAACAGATGTGGTAAAGCATACAGCTTTTCTACCCAAGGCAGTTAATGTGTTGTATCTACTTTTGTTTTTGTCACAGAATTGAGATTCGAGGACATTTCCTTTTCTGCTTTTCTTGTACATAACCTCTAGGTGGCACTGTGCGCTAGCAGAATTGCGCGAATGCACATTCTTTCACTTTCACAATAAAATGCCACGTTTTCCTGCTCTTAAAAAAAAGAACTCACAGAAAGTGCACGATGCAACCCAAAGAACCCATAAACAACCATAAATGGGGAATGATGAGCGTACAATAAATACCTCATGTTAAAAAGTCTATTGTAGCAAAACCGATTAAAATGAATGTAAAAGCAGGGTAAAAGCCAACAACGGTGCAAAGATCTAAATAAACAGTGATGCTGTTTTTAAAACAAAAGGCCTCAAAAGCCTGGGAGAATAATTTTTTTTAAAAAAACCTGGTGCTTGAAAAGATATCAACATGAGTAGCCAGGTGAGACTCCCTGCAGGGATGGGGAGAATTATATAACTGGGGAGCCGCCACCAAAAAGGCCTTCTCCTTGATAGTCACCTGCCTCACCTCATTCAGCAGGGACACCTGGAGAAGTTGATCTCAGAGTCTGGGCAGGAATATATGGAAGAAGATGATCCTTCAGGTAACCCAGTCTCAAGCTGTTTAGGGCTTTGTCCGTGAATTCCAGCACTATCAAACATTTGCTCAAGTCCAAGTCGTCTTTGCAGCAAACTTGTGCAAAAGGCCGAAACAATTCCCCTTGTACTGCAGACAGACACCTGAGGCCTAAAGGCATTCTAGCAAATTAACAGCAGAGCTGAAACATCAATAAAGGTCCAAAGCCTTCAACAAGAAATGTCCTGGGCCAGCCCAAACTCCAAAGAGCGGAGGCACAACATTTTCACTTTGGCCAAAGACAAAGTGACAGATGAGCAGCAGCTGAGGAAAATCGGTCAAGGTTAGAATTCAATGCAAAGATAATTACGGTGTAAACAGAGGACCTCACTTGGTGGAAATTCATGTAATTTAATGCCCTCAGATAGGGGAGAAAAAACACCAGCAGGTCAAAACCTCCTTAGCAATTATGCTGTTCTGTTTACACATATCAATGTACTACCTGGTTCCCCAGGTGGCCATAGATACATAGCAAACTGTCTTCTACCAAGTCAGACTGTTGGTCCATCTAATCCAGTGTTGTTGACACTGACTGGCAGCAATGGAACTTATCGTAAAAATAAAAATTCTAGTCCTCATGGTTCTGAATACAGGGTTGATTTAAATAGGAAGACAGGAAGCTGCCCTTGCCCCATCTAGCCCAGTACTGTTGACACAGTGATTGGCAGTGGTGGCTCTCCAGGTTTTCAGTCATTTTTAACAATGCCTGAAGTTTTTAACAATAACGTTTCTTTATTTTCACAGAGTTTGCTCACATTCTGCTTCAGGGATTGCTGGAAAGAGCATATCACGGGTCACAGTTTAATAGAGCGTGCTTCAACCAGCAGGGCTCTTAGGTTACTAAAAAAAAGAGGATTATGAGAGAAATTCATGGAGGGTGGGTCCATCAATAGCAATTAGCCAGGATTACTACGTAGAGCCTCCATATCCAGATGCAGTCTATCTTTGATTACAAACAACAGTTTACAAGCTTCCCAGAGACATCTGGCTGTCCCCTGTTGGAAACGGTGCTTGGCTTGATGCTTGACCTTTGCTCTGATTCTTTCAGTGCTGGTCATATCAGTGGGAACTGGCAAATGACTGACTGACCTTCTTCGCTTTTGACAACCTTTGAGTTGAGAAAAAAGACATCTCCTTGGGATGCATGAGCCAACACTGCCAATCACCCCATGTTGTCAGGTTGCATTCCTGAGCTGGATTCCTTTTGGGCATGAGGTCCAATCCTCCCACATCCCTGAAAGAAGCGAGGCATGGAAATTCCTGCAGCTGTGACCTCGCTCAGAATGAGGAACCAAAACGCTGCAAGACAGGCGATACTTCATAATTGCTCAAAGGAGCAGGGGGCCGAGATGCTTGGGAATTCCTACTCTCGTTTTGTGCACCCCTGGGTTCACAGCACAGCTGGTTGGCTCCTCGCTCTGCCCCCACCCCTGCAACAATCTCAGGCAGCCCCCTGAGATTGTTGCAGTAAGTAAATTGGCAACCCTAGCTATTAAATGCACAGGAGCATATGGCACTAAGTAAGTTGGCAACCTTAGCTATTTGCCCTTTGCTCTGGAAGAGCTGCTTCAGTTTTCCCCAGCCTGATGTCATTTTAGCTGGAGAAGCAAAGAATTGGACCTGGGGCCTAAGTGGAATGGAGGGGGAGCTGAAAGTTTTGTCATGGTGTCCCACCCCACAGGGAATCCTGGGGACTGTAGTTTCAGGGTGGTGCTGAGAATGTTCACGTGTTCCCAGGGAAGATGTGTTTTTGAAGACCAATGCCAAGCAAATTGTCACCAGGTGGCGCCCTTGGACAATGTTTGTTGATTTGCTCTGGGCTGGTAAATGTTTGCAAAGAGAGGGACACCATTATAATTTGATTTAAATTAATTAGGCCTAATTAGTAAACTGGGAGAGAGGAGGGAACCATAGTAGCAGGTGAGCTCTCACACTCATCAGAGCTAAATTTTGAAGTTGCATAGTGAGACTAGAGTGAAGTTGTGTCACAAATTTAAAACAAAGGCGGGAAAACTGGATGGGTTTTGTTGGAATTTTTATGATGCAGCTAGTCCTCATTTTCTAGGCCAAGGAATTTTCAGGGCCAATTTCTTTTGGGGTGGGTGCATTTCACATACCCCAAGACCAGCAAAAATTCAACAAGGCAATCTTTTCTTGGCATAGTTAGGTAAATATTTGCCAGCTTCAATCCTGCCTGTTTAAGGCACAGGAACTTGCCTTGGCAACCTGATTTGCCACCTTGACATCCCATATTAAGGTAACCACAAGAATTCATATGTCAGAGATGTCAAGGTACCTAGTTGTCTCTCATGGGGTGGGTGGGATTCCCCCTTTATTCACAGGATGCATCCACCCAGGAGCAAAGCAAAAAAAAAAATGTTAGGGTTGCCAACTTTTTAACCAGCTGCTACTCCTGTGCCTTTTGCAGAGGCTTGAGAGGCAAATAAGCTAGTGATGTTGCTTAGCTCCATGCTGTGACCCTGCACAGATGCTTGGAGAGAGAGGAAAAATACTTCTGAAGCTGCCACTGAGCACAAACAGTTATTGTATGGCCTATAATAAATAGACAAAGATGAGCAGAATGTGGCTATTCAATAAAGAGGGCAGGGAGGAAAGCCTTCTGTACATGCTCAGGCAAGCTCTGTTCATCACATATATGTGTTTTCAGGCCCTGAGTGGGGTGTTAGGAGGCCACACCGGGTAGTATGGATTCTGCACCCCTGCAGAAGTAAATCCCATTGAGTTCAACAGGGTGTGTTCCAACGTGTAGAATTGCAGCCTTACTTTGGAATAAGTCCTGCAGTGTGTAGGAACAGGGCCTTGTGTGAGAGACATAAGAAGCTGGCAGCAAACTTTCCCCTTAGCTCCTGACTCAGGGGCAGGTTTTCACAATTAGCAAATGAGGTCGGTTTTTGCCCAGTATGCTTTTCTCTTACCAACTGGCTGGCCATCAGCTCTCTAGCTTGGTGTAGTGGTTAGAGTGTTGGACTGGGACTTGGGAGATTCGGGTTCTAGACTCCACATGGCCATGAAGCTGACTGGCTGACTGGGGCAATCACTGATTTTTAGCTTAACCTACCTAACAAGGTTGTCATGAGGATAAAATGGAGAGGAAGAGGATCATCTGTGCTGCCCTGGGCTCTTTCAAGGAAAGGCAAGACATAAATCAAATAAACAAAGGGTTTCTAGAACTGAGCCAATGTTTTTTCCACAAGGCATTCTTCAGAGCATATCTGAGATTTTTCATTTTCTTCCCCCTCACTTGAAAACAGACTACTTTGGTCTGAACTTTCTCCTAATATAGGCTGACCAGATAAAATCCAGGTCAGGACTCATGTAACTTTAACAGATGTAGAGAAAAGGGAATTTCAGCCAGGGTTATTTGTATGCAATTAGTTCCTGGTGATATTCCCTCTTCATCACAACAGTTAAAGTTGCAGGCACTGTACTAGAGTTACCATATACCAAAGAAGGCAGGGCCCCTGCACCTTTAACTGTTGTGATGAAGAGGGACTTTCACCAGGAACTAATTGCATACAAATGACACTGGCTGAAATTCCCTTTTCTCTACAACTATTAAAGTTACATGAGCCCTGACCTGGATTTTATCTGGTCACTCTATACACTGTCGTTTCTGGATTTCCTACAACACCCCAGAATGGCCCGTGGTCCGGTGCCCAGCAAACAATGCAAAACGATGGCCGCCTTGCCTGGAACAGTTGCTGTTGTTGCTACTAGCTGAATGAATAAATATAGCTGCTTGGTGCATAAAAAGCATCTGATCTGCCCACTAGGCTAAGAGCCCTTCCAAAACAGGATCCATTTAGCACAGGGCTGGAGAGACCCTCCTGATGCTGTTGAACTCCAATTCCCATCAGCCCCAGCCAGCGATGAGGGATGATGGGAGCTGCAGTACATCAAATATCTGTTGCCTATCCAATTACTCCACACCATGCATAATTTTATACACCTATCCTGATGCACCTCTATCCTCAATTGCCTTTTTTGCTAAACGAAAAAGCTCCAGATGTTGCAGTTTCTCCTGGTGGGCGGCGTGGGCGGGCATTGCTCCAGGCCCCTTGGTTGCTCCTTTCCGCACTCGCTCTTTTGCATTCTTCCATACCAACCTTCATAAAATAAATAAGATAATAATTCCTATGCTTTCACAAACCAACATGCGGCAACGCACTACCTCTTCCTCCTTCCTACTGTGTGTGGAGCAACCTCGTTTCCTCCTTGCATGTGGGAGGGGGGGTATTTTAATAATTTGAGTCCCCCCCCTTACAGTCTAAAATGGTACAGCCCAGACACAGGAGGGGTGTTTTTCGTTTTCCTTTTTTCTTTTCTTCCCCTCTTCATGAATTAACGTCAGAGGTGATGAGTCAGTGGAGGAGGGGGGGTGGAAGAAGGAGGGGGTGGAAGTCACTCCCTTTTGCACATACAATCACACTCACACACAAAAAATAAAAATAATAAAAATGCCCTCTTGCTCTTAGCCGGAAGCGACAGCTCCACCTCTGCCTCATGGACGGCAGCCCTCTTCCCCCCTTCTGCAAACTGGTACAACCCCCTCCCACTTCGCACCCTCCCCAAGCAAAGGGAGAGTGAGAAAGTGCATGGTTAGCTGGGAAGTGGAGGGATTGCCAGCAGTCCTTGATCCCTCCATCAGCAGTCGATTGCTAAGGCTTGGCAGAAATGGCCATTGCTTTGGGTCTGTGGAGCTGTTAATTTGAGCCCTGCAAGCAACACCGTTTCCCCTCTAAACTTTGGTCCCCTTGATTCGATTTTTATTGCTCCACCTTTCATCTTTTCCTCTCCCCTCCGGGAACAAGGCGGAAGCGGATCAGCCACCCCCACCCACCCACCCCAGCAAGCAAGGCGGGGGGAACAAGACACCAAAGCAAAAGACAGAGAGGAAATATATTTTCTCATTTTTTGTTTTACTTCCTCCCTTCCAAACGTGAGTGTAACAAATTGGATGTTGGTTTCCTTTTTCTTTCTTTCTATCTTTCCCACCCCTTACTCCCTTGTAACAAGTTTCTTCCTTTCCTCCTTCCTTAACCCTTTGAGGATCAAGAAAACGGGAGATTTCACCCATGCGCAACTTTGTCGCTTTCCTGTGAAATTGACTAAGTGAGTTGAGTTCAGCTGATTCCCTGCAAGGCAAATTTCTGTTTTTTAAAGTCCTTTGGGGTGTGAAATTGGGATTTGGATGCGGGGAGGGGGGATTCCACTTTTCCCCCTCCCTCCTCTCTCTCTCTCTCTCTCTCTCTCTGCTCGTTCTCGAGAACAAAAATTCGAAGGGATCGGGGCCTGTTTGTTTGATTTCAGCGGAGGGAAATTTGCAATATGACCACATGCTCCTAAACCTATCTACGCGTTTGTTTACTTCTCCCTTTCTGAAATTTACGCTGCCGGAGTTTTTGCAGCGTCCGGATCCCGATCTTCTGCGTAGTGTGTGTTTTACTCGGGAGTAAGCCCCGCCTCTCGGTGGCTTTTCCCAAGCAGCTGGGCGCTTTAGGGCTTGGCGGGTGCGAACGGAAGCCATCCTTTGCACGCGAGCCCCGCTATTCGAACTGCGCTTACTCGCGAGTAAAAGGTGCAAAAGGCTTGGGGCTTCAACCTCTTCGCATGCTGCAGCTTCAATAGCCGGCTGAACACTTACTTTGCGCTAGGGTATGTTTTTTGGGGCTAGGTCTCGTTATATCCTTGCTCGGGATGACTAAGTTTGACATGGGGTGTGTTTTCTTCTTTGTTTTTTCTTTTTCTCTTCCTTCCACTTCGTAACATTTCACAAGAATCTGATTCATTGCTAATGAAGAGGAACTGGAGGTAACTCTCTCACTCACACACACACACTCCTCTCTCTGAATATATATATATATATATATAGTTTAACTAGTTTCTCAGAAATAATTACAAATGAGTACCAAGTTAGAAGGGACTTTCTAAATCTATTTCTATAGCAGATTATCTCTCAGTCCGCCCCCCCCCCCCGTACCCTCCTGCTTTATTTTCCTCCTTTTCTTAAAAAAAAAGTTTTTTTGAATATGAAAAGGATTGGGGTGGGCAGAAAGGTGAACAGAATATACATTTTAAATGTTGGGATTTTTTGGGGGGGGGGGAGAAGTGGAGGATCAGTATAGCTTCTTCTTGGCTTGTTTTCTGCTGTCCTTTGGGCTGAGGTGTGGCTATATATTTCCTCCAGGGGTGGGCAGAAAACCTTGGATCTGGATTTCTGTCAGTTTTCTGACTCATAGTAGCAACAAAATGTCTCTCTGCCCTGTAAATTATAATGCTGAAATGAACGAAGTTGAAGGTGAGGATAACTTGGTGTGTGAGCTCCATGCATCCATCCAGTCCTAGCACTTCGAAACAAAATTCCTGGCCTCAGAATCCTTTAACTCTAAGCATGTGTGTGTCTTTCTTGCACCAGGTGGTGGATCTTGGTGTTCCAGTAAAAATAATAATAATAACAATAATAATATTAACAATAACAACAGCAAAGTCGATACTACAAGCCTGAAGTCCTCTCGTGTCTGTTTTTAGGCCTTTTGCTTCGAGAAGGGTGGGAGGAAAGGGGGGGGGTATGGTTCATTTCTGTTTTTAAACAATTATTCTTAAAATTTCAGCCCCCGTTGCTAGCTCGCCTTCCATTTGTCCCCTGGTTTGTGGAGGGGTCGTCATTGTGGCAAGGACAATGAGGTGTTTGTTTAGTGCTGTTTTCCGAGATTGTGTGGTATCTCTGTTTCTAGCAATGCCTTAGAGCTGTGTGTGATGGCTTGAGCCGGGGGCCCTGCTTTTTTTACCCAAGAATCTACAGCGTTGTGGAATATTCAGCCTCTTGTTTAGGAAATGTATATGTGTGTCTATTAGAGTGTGTTTCTTTTCTTTTCTTTTCGTTTTTGCTCTCTTCCTCCCTTTCTGTTAGATCCAGGAAGTGCACGGCCTCCCTTTGCAGCCTACATCAATTTTGGCAATCCACTTTTATAACTTTAAAGCACCACGTGCTTTTTTGGAGCCAGGTCCCACTAGAAGCCGGGCTTGGGCAGGGGGAGAAATAGATCAAATCGTTGTTTTTCCTGCCCACTTTTTCCCCCTTGTGAAAGCAAAATTACTAGTCCACGTCTTTTTCAATTGACATAATCAAGGCCTACCTTTTGGGTTTTCAGAGGGGGGCTGGGCGAGAGACAGATGTGCTTGGCTGAAATCCCCCCCCCCCCCAAAAGCAGGGCATTTGGAGACAGCCCAAAATAACGATGACTGTGTTAGCTTTCTAAACTAGGGAGGCTAAGCTATCTTGCAGAAATAGAGTTGTGATGGTTCTTTGCGGGATTGTCGGGTTACAGTTGCTCTGGAAATGAAGGCGCCGCCGTGTAGAATGAAAAGAGACCGTCGTGATCATGAGGACTAGCGTATTGTGTTTTCTGTTTTAAGGTTGGAAAGTGTAAAATTGAGCTAGCCGGGCATGATTGGGGTGGGGGCCCTAATGTTGTGGTTGTGTTTCTTTCCCTCTCTTCCCTCCCCCATGAATTCAGGTTTAAAAGGAGGCAGGTTAATTATGTTTTCACGACTGGCAAGGCCGAAGGAATGCTCTGTAAATCTGGTGGAAAGTTTTCTGTTTTAACTTGTAGCCAATGTCAAAGCTGGACGGTGTCAGATACTGACCCGGGGGGTGCCGTTGATCAGGGTGGCATGGCCACCCAGACACTGGGCAGAAATTGACGTGACAGGAGAAGGGGACCCCGAAGCTGGAATAGGCAAACATCCTCCCTTTCCTTCCTTAGCATTTCGGCAGTAATTTTCATGGGCAAAGTGCTTTCTCATCACTCTCATGTCCTCCCTGCGACCCTGTGAGGTAGCCTTCTCCGACCAAGCGGCTTCCGGCTGTGTTGGACTCCAGGCCCCATCATTCCCAGCCAGCTGGGAATGATGGGACTTGAGTCCAATTCTCCTGGAGGCCCCCAGTTTGGAGAAGGCTGTAGTGAGACAAGCTGCTATTGTTCCCAGGTCCCAAATTGTGTGGGGGGGAGGGGGGTTATGTGCACACAGGTAGCACCATGGCATCGAATCCTGCTTGCAGGTGAAGGAGGGAGTCAGTTTGTCAGGAGGTAACCCAGTGTCACTGCTGGATCAGATCCTAGTTTAGCATCCTGTTTCCGTCAGAGGTCAGCCAGATTTCTCTGGCGAGCCCACTGGCAGGACCTAGAGGTCCTGTCCCCACGAAACGTACATGCTGTTCTTCCCCAGCAGCTGGTTTACCCAGATAGATTATCTCTAAATCTGGAGGATCCCATACAGCCGTCACAATAGATCTTATCTGAACGGTCTTCTCCTGGCAGCAAATTCCATTATTTACTTTGAATTTCATACTGGTTTTTTAAATACCTTGCAGGTAGAAAGCAAGTACAGCAGGGAGACTTGCCCAGCTCTGTACCTGCTGGCATGTCTTCTCCTTACAGGGAGCTTTTAAAAACAAACAAACACGTCAACTTTTTTTTAAAGCAACAGAGCTGTTCACACAACATGCTAACTCACACTCTGTGGTTGAGTATGGGTTGCTGTTGAACCGTGGGTTGTTTGTTGAACTGTGGATAAGTTTGTTGTCTGAACCCAGGACATTTTCCACAGGGTGGCTGAAATGCCTTTCTTGTGCTCTAGGTCAAAGCACGTCACTCAGACTGAAACCTCATTAGCCTGTTTGATAATCCAACCCTGGCCTCCATTTCTGTCAGAAAAAATACTAATAAATCAAGTGGAGGGCCTAGTGCAGGTATTGTCAACTGTTCCTCAGCCTTTCTGCAGACCTCCTGAATGAAACCTGCAGACCACCAGCGATCTGTGGGCCATGCTTTTAAGTACCTCTGTGCTAGACTGGTCCATTGCGCTCCCAACTGCAGTACCAAGCAAGCGCTCAGGCGCCTTACCTGGATGCCGCTAGGCTGTGTTCCAAAAAATAAAACATTGGGAACCCAGAAGTGGTGTGACATAATGGCTAAGACACAGCAGAGAATGTTTAGCTCCTTCCACTGCGCTCCAGATCTTTCGGACTACAACTCCCTCCAGCCCCAGCCAGCACGGTAGGGAATGATGGAGCTTGTAGTCCAAAACACCTGGGCAGCACCAGGTTGCCTGTCTCTATGCTAGGCAGTCCTCTGTGTATTGCTTGCCTCCGCCGATTCAAAGCGACGGGGCGGCTTGAGAGGAGCGACCCATCTGTGAGCGCTTGGCTGCCCTGGGGGTGATGATACTCTTTTTTATGCCCTTAGCTACGAGGTTCTGTGGCCTTTGGACCAGCTACTTCTGATCTCCTCCCAGATCTTCTTGCTTTGTTGAGCTGGGAAAGGTGGATGCAGGTTTTCTGCATCCCTGATTCCTTGTCAGTAGTTAATTTTCCATGGCCAGCAGTTGGAGGATTCTATTTATCAGCAACTAACTCTGTCTACAAGGGGACAGTGGGGTTTGGAAGGGTGCTTGCGTGTGTAAATATACCTTTGGCTGTTTGTGTTGTGGGCCCTTTGTATTTAGAGGGGAAAAGGCTTAAAGAAATGCCTCTCCTAAGGTTTGTTTACTGTCAGGAAGAGTTTTAAGAGAAAATATGCCGGTAATTTTGGCATCATCCATTTTGCTTTCACCCCTCTCTAGGGCTGAAACAGGGCTCCTGACAGCTTCTCTGAAATCGAATTTGACACCCCTGATTATGAATGTCGCAAAAATCCAATTTGGGGTGTGTGTTTGTTGAGTTTAATGTGTTTTCGTAGGTTCACCCCCTCCCCACCCCCGGGCTTAATTTCGGTTTGTGCTGCAGCAAGTTGGGCCAGTTTTGCACATTTTTGGGGAGGGAAGGGTCTGCAGTTTGTGTACATTTCTGAGCGATTTGTGCACATTTCTGAGCAAGTTCATTAATTTCTGAGCAGTTTATGCGCAGCTTATGCACATTTCGGAGCAATTTCTGAGCAGTTTGCGCACATTTTGGAGCTATTCGTGCAGATTATGGTCAAATTTGCGCAAATGGCAGCCAAATTTGCGTAATTTGTGCCACTTGCTCAGAAATTTGTACAAATTGCAGAATCTTCTGTTTAAAAAGTGCAAAACAGTTCCCAATGTTTGGTAAACAGCCCACAACTCAGATTATGGGTGCAAAGTGTGTCGTACATGGCACTGAACTCCATGAGCAAAAAAACAACTACTGGATTTCCCAGCGACAGATATCCCTACCCCTGATGGCCAAATCAAGCAAACAAAACCTCACCCAGCTCCCTGCCCCGATGACTTTACAATCTTTGTAAACTGCCCAGAGAGCTTCTGCTATGGGCGGTATATAAATGCAATAAATAATAATAATAATAATACTCAAAATTATTAATGGGAGAGTTGAGCATCTCATGAGAAAATAAAAGTGGAGTTATGTACAAGCTGAGGTTGGGGGTGAAGACTTATCGCAGCGCCTCCCCACAGCTGATGTCCTCCATGTTTGTTTGGACAGCAACTCCCATCAGCCCCAGGGTAGGACGGATAATAGGGATGATGGGAGTTGCAATCCAAAACATTATAATCTGTTGATGTCCTTTTTCTTTCACGGGCTTCCTGGGAAAAGGCAGCTTTCTTGGAAGGATTTTGAAAAGGTGCCTCCAGGGAAATAGCACTTCTGACTCCTAGATGCTAGCATTAAATAACAGAAGAGTTATTTTGATTGCTTCCTGCTCCGTCAGCATCCCAGGGGCATCTGGCTGGCTGTTGTCCGAGTTCGAATCCCGGGCTGGAGGGACCTTTGATGTGAGTGAAATGGGCTGATTTTAGTGCTCTTAATGGAGGTTACCAGGCATGGATTCCTGCTTCTGATCTTGAGTGTGGGCAGGCAATAGCGAAAGGAGCCAGCTTCAAAGCCTGCTGTATAGATTTCCCCCACCTCATTGGCACGTTGTCTCTCGCAAACTCAAGATCTTGGTGGCAAGGGGCCATTAGCGAGATAGATTTTCTCCTTGCCCCCCCAGTTCCAAATAATATAACCACCTGAACCTCTCTCATGCAGGTAGCGCTGAGCAGATTTCGCCCACCTGGCTCTAGGAAGCCTTCCTCAACCTGCAAATCCAAACACACCTGGAGAGCAGAAGGCTGGGTTTAGGGCATAAGAACAGCAGGAAAGTCTTTTTGGATAGGACCAAAGGTCCATTTTGTCCAATGTTCTGTTCCCACAGTGGCCAACCCACTGCCCGGGGGTGGGGCCTGTCCTGCATCTCCCACAACCCTTGAGCTTCATTGACTGACCCTGGGTTGTAGAATTAGAAAAGAGGAAGAAAAACGTCTTTCTCTTTCTCTGCACCATGCATGCTTTTATGAGCCTCGATCAGCCCCCCTCCCCTTCTGTAATCTCCCTTGAGAATTGGTTCTTGCAGGGCAATTCAGCTGAAGGGGGGAGGGGGAATCAAGGGTTGGGAAATAGATTCAGGGGTGACCATGAGTGGAATTTTGTGTGGAAGATCTGCAAATTCTGGTCCTTGATACAATTTCCTGGACTCAGAATTCTTTAATTGTCTGTGTGTGTCTGTCACATCGGGCTCTGACTGACGGATCTCTCCTTAAAAATCTCACAAGTAGGGTGACCGTCAGGATTTCCCTGGATTTGTCCTGGGTTTTGGTCTATCCTGGGTGTCGGGGGATTTTCTGTAATTTCCTATGATGTCCTGGAAAGACACACTTTTCCCTTTCAAGCAGCCATTAGTGTGGTAAGAGGGAATGATGCGCTTTCTGGAGGTGCATCAATTCCCTCCCACTGCTCCCATCAGGGCCTTAAAGGGGAAAGCGTGTCATTCCTGGACATTATAGAAAAGGGCCTGAATGGAGCAGCGGAGGGTGGGAATGACACACTTTCCCCTCCTCCGCTCCAGTTGGGGCCTTTAAGGTGGTGTTGGGGACTTTAAGGTGGTGGTGGGGTGAATGATGTGTTTTCCAGAGGCCCCAGAAAGGCGCTTCCCCCCACTGGGTGCCCCCTTCTTTGGTTTCCCAAATATGGTCACCCTACTCGCAAGCCTTTCCATCTCTCATATTAATCGGCTTCTGTTGGGAACAAGTGGCTAATTCTACACCAGTTGGCTCGTTCAGTTGCTCCCAATGTCGTGGCAGGTTGGAACGAATCCCCAACAGGAGCGGGTGCCCGTTATGTCTCTGTGTGTCTGCCTGAAGAGGATGCCCATTAGGTCTCTGTGTACCTCCTTCCACCTGGAAGGTGTGGCAAGAAGGGTGACTCACTTGTAAAGCAATGCATGAGCTCTAGTGAGGAAGGGTGTGTGTGTGTTTTTCCTGATTCACACTCCACAATGTAACCTCTTTCCCATTCTCATTCTGCGGAAAACAGCGCCTGAAATTTGGGCTTGGCCTTCCCACGATCACCTCAGGCTCTCCTGTGCAGCTTTGTGGGCGTGGGTGCTGTCTTCTCCACGGAGGTCAACGGGTCCATTTCTGTCGGCTTTTGGAGAGGTTCTGTTTTGTGAGGCGTAAAGGCAGTAACTCCTTGTAGGTCCAAAGTGAGGTGTGGGGAAGGTATTTAGACAACAATGCCAGGTGAGTGTTCTCTCCCCAGCACTCATCGTGTCTCCTGCAATGCAGAAGATGTTTATTATTAGCACGTGGCAATGAGAAGCCAGGCCTCCACTGCAGGGCGGGCGGAAGGTAGATTTCCAGGTGTTTGGGATTTCTGAAATCCCTGCCGGTGTGGCCAAAGTTCAGGAGTGCTCAGAGTTGAAACTCCAAAGACCTGGAGATCTCCTTTCGGCTCAACCCTGTCCTGTTGTAGCACCTGCGATACATTTAAAACTATGTGTTCTCTCTCTCTCTCTCTCTCTCTCTCTCTCCAACCTCTAATACTAAGGCTGAAAAGGGGAAGAAGGACCATGCCAGCGAGACATGGCTGTCTCCTCCTTCCACATAATAACCCCCCCCCCAGGCCTCCCCAGTAGATGCCAGCTTGGCACCAGTGAACCATTGCGTGCTCTGAATTCTCTCCTCTTAGAATTGGTGTATTGCCAGCTGCACATTTTCGGCTCCCTCCCCTCCTGCCTTCAAACATACCCCTATTCCCCCTCCCACAAAAAAACCACCTCCCTTGATCCGTCCACTCTAACCTACCCCCATCTCCTCCCTCCTTTGCCCTTTTGCCATTCCCCAGCACCGCAACTCCAAGTCCTCTCTTGAACCTGCCCACCCCGCTACCGTCTGCCGTGTGCCTTATCCAAATGGCTGGGGTGTCACTTCGTGGCCCGATCCCAAGTTCCCGGACTGTGTCCCTCAACTTGTGCTGCCCTTTGATAATGGTCAGTCATTGTCTCCTCTTCGGGTTCTTCCTCTAGGCCGGCTATTTTTGCTCATCCAATTACCTCTGTAAGTCACCTGGTGACACCAGGTGACCTGGCAACACCACCTGGTGGCCCTCTGAAGGCTGCAGGATGCCCAACTTGTGCTGGGGATCATGGGAGTTGGGAGTCCAGCATCTTCTAGAAAGCAACCAAAGCCGGGGTAGCTTTTCCTCTGCTTTGTGCCTCTCCGTTGGGTGGGGTATCTCTTCTTGTCCTCTTCTTTTCTTTCTCTTGCCCCAGAGGACCTCCTCACGCCCCATGGCTTCCCCGATGTCCCTTTATCAAATTATAGATTATATGCTTCTTTGGGGCAGGAGCCCGTAAATCTCCATGTGCCTTGACTGGGTTTGAAATATCACTCCTTCTGGTGCAGGCTTGTAAATTAGTTGCTTACCCAATCGCTTATGGTGAATCTAAGTCTGCCCCAGGCCAACCACGGGACAGGATTATCTTAAAACCGAGGGAGTCTTAAAAAAAAAAATTAAACTACTTCTATACTACTTGATATCAGAGCTCTAAGCGGACTTTTCTCCTTGCTGTCGGCCCTCGGTGTGCCATAATGGGCAACTGTGTGAACCCAGAAGTAGTCGAGGGAAGCATGCTGAGGCGTGTGTGCGCAGAACTGCCAGGACGTGTTAGCACATTTGTTATTTATTTGTGGCATTTATATAACGCTGAATATAATCAGATCTCTCAGGGTTCACATGTCTATGGCCGCTGAACACTGCGCTCATCAAGCGACTGAGCTCCCGAGGTGACCAGCCCTTGGGTTTAACTAACAGCCGAGCCGCTTGCAAAATGTTTGGGGGACTATATAGGACCAAGCATGAGGCCACTGGAAGAGTCATTGTGTCTCTTGAGCAGTAGCAGGCTGCAAATCGAACTGAGTCAAAGGTCCAACGTCAATTTGCGAAATAGCGATCGAAAAGCTGGAGGTATGTTTTTAAACGCTGGGTCAGTGCTGGTGGTGATGCAGGAGCAGCCCTTGTGTCAGGCCAAAGTCTGCCTAGGTCAAGAGCACTGTCTCTGACAAAATGCCCAGCCATGCTGGCTTTTGAGCGTGGGAGTCTCTCTCTCGCTCTCTTTATTTAAAAAAACTACAACACAATTTTTTAAAAATATGCATGGCAGAAAAGAGACAGTATGCATCTAATTTGGTTCTCCACTGTTTCTCTGACACTGTAGTCTGTGCCGTTTCTCTCCTGGCTCTTCAAGTGTATCTCCGTTTCTGGTTAGGATTAGCCCAGCATGGCTGGGATGGTGGGCTTTGTAGTCCATCCTGCCTGGCGGACGCCAGCATGGAGAAGGAAGCTTGGCGTGGCAAAACCAAAAAGTGAAGGCGTGTGTAGCATGCTCTATAGCCGTGGTGAATTGGCCACGAGGATGGTAAACGCGCAAAGATCTTTAAAAGGATGCAGTCCACTTCGACGCCTTATAAAATGGGTGGGGGGGTCGGACAAGTTTGTGCAGGAGATGAGGCCTATCGCTGGTTATTTAGGGACGGAGGTGATATTCTGAAGCTCAGAGAAGGCTTTTTCGGTGGTGCCCCCCCCCAGCTCTGGAATACTCTCCCAAGGGAAGCTCACCTGAAGACCATGCTGCTGTCTTTTTGGTGCCAGGTTAAAATGTTCCTTTTCTCCCAGGCTTTAAAAATTGTAAATTCTTTTTCAATACCCTACCATGTGTAGTATAATAATAATAATAACAACAACAACAACAATAATAACATCTCTTTCTCACTCGTGGTGGTTTTTCTAGCCGGATATGATGGGCTTTGCTGAATCAAGCAGTCTTTTAGAGATTCAGGAATTTCCTGACAATTGAGCATGCTTTAGTTATGACTGCTTTCTGGATGTTGATGTGGATATATTTTCATAGGCCCAGTTTCTGAAGGTTTTCTGTATAGTTTTTTGATGTGATGCCGGTGACTGACATGACTTAACGGAATAATTGGGACCTTTTCCTGATGCCAAAGTTCTTTAACATCGATAGCCAGTGGTGTATATTTTTCTCTCTTTTCCTCTTCCTTTTCTACAACATTTTTGTCATTAGGTATTGCTATGTCGATGAGGTCCGTGTGTTTTTCTTTTCTTTTTTTTTGTCCATAACCGATATGCCTGCTCAGGTGGTGGTGATGGTGATGATGAACAAAGCCCTATGAGGAGAGATTGAAAGAAGTAGGCATGTTTAGCCTGGAGAAGAGAAGATTGAGGGGAGACACGATAGCACCCTTCAAATACTTGAAAGGTTGCCACAGAGGAGGGCCAGGATCTCTTCTCGGTCATGACCTAGGGAGGTTGTGGGTTGTCTCACACTAGAGGCCTTCAAGAGGCAGCTGGACAATCCTCTGTCAGGGATGCTTGAAGGTGGATTCCTGCATTGAGCAGGGGGTTGGACTCAATGGCCTTATAGGTCCCTTCCAACTCTACAATTCTATGATTCTATGATTCTATGATGATGATGATGATGATGATGATGATGATGATTCTTAGTCCCTGCAGTGTGGTTTTACCATTTCTACCAGATATGGCATTTTATGCTGTGTTAACGCATTTATTAGTTTGATATTGTTGGTTATATTGCCATTATGATTATGATGATAATGAACTGCATTGAGGATTTTGTTTTAGGAGTCATTCAATAAATAAATTAAATGAATAAATCAGTATGGAACCTTCAGGCTCAAAAGAAGTCTACCTTTGAACACCAGTTTCCATGCACCAAAAACAAAAAGGAGTTGTAGCATTCATGCTTGTGGCTTCCTGGGTGCATCTGTGGGCAACAAGATGCCTGGCTAATTAAGGTTCTTATATTTTGAAAACGTGTCTTCGCTGTTTAGGAAAACTAACACCTAGTTAAACTATTGAATTCATTATCACAAGACGTCGTGATGGCCACCAAATTTGGATGGCTTGAAAAGGGGGTTGGATAAATTCCTGGAGGAGGAGGCTATCCAGGGCTACTAGTCCTTATGGCTCTGTGCTACCTCCAGGATCGGAGACAGGAAACCTGTGTGCACCAATTGCTGGGGAACATGGGTGGGAGGGTGCTGTTGTACCTTGTCCGGTTTGTGGGTCTCTGTTCAACCACTGGTTGGCCACTGTGTGAGCAGAATGTTGGACTAGATGGACCTTCGGTCTGATCCAGCAAGGCTCTTCTGATGTTCTAAAAAATGAATGAGATTGGGCTATTGAGTGGGGGGGTTCCCTCTTTGGGGGAGGTGAATGCATAATCCACCTACCCCACCCCACAGCAGTGAGCTGTGAACCCAAGATGGAAAGATCACTCAAAACCTGTTCTCCTACAAGGAGCGCCCTGGCCAACCTATTGAAAGGTTTCAAGCAGATAGGACGATATTTGCCCTCCCTCTTAAAACATATCTGGGATTACTCAACCGGGAGAGGTAAACACTCATGGGATCCAGGGGGTGGGGAGGGGTAGTGGTGAAAGGAAGGCATGGTGCCCTTTTCTCCTTCCAGCTTTTTGCTCCTCGTAAATCTTCAATGGGGATCGGAGGAAGGATCCAGGCACCTTTGCCCCCGGGACTTCATCCGGTCGGAGGCAGGGTTGCCTGCAGGCCTGGGCTGGGCGGAACGGGAGCATGTATCTTTGAAATTGCCAGCGGCGATGATTGGGAAGACAGGGGCATTCCGGCTGCTTCACCGTGCGCCGTGTTTTCCTACAGACGAGCAATTCCTGGTGATTACGTTTATGGCACGCTTGCAACATTCCGCTGTTACCTGTGCCCAAGAGGTTAAAAGATGTATTCCCTGGGGGGGAGGGAATGAGTTTATTGGCCTCTTCCCCACCTGGTGCCCTCCAGATGTTTGGGACTTCAACTCCCATCATCCCCAGCCAGCATGGCCAATGGTCAGGTACATGGGGAGTTTATTCATTTATTTATTGCATTGATATCCCGCCTTTTTTCCTCCAAGGAACCCAAGGCGGCAAACATAATCCTCCTCCTCTCCATGTTTATCCTCACAGCAACAACCCTGTGAGGTAGGTTGGGCTGAGAGGCTTTGACTGGCCCAAAGTCCCCCAGGGAGCTTCAACGGTTGAGTGGGGTCTAGAACCCAGATCTCCCGACTCCCAGTCCAACACTTTAGCCATTACACCACACCGGCGCTACACCACAGTGGATGTTGTGGTCCAAAAGTTCTGGAGGAATACCAGGCTGGAAGATCTGAATCAATGGTTCAAAAGGGACTTCAGCAGCTGCAGTGGGGCACGATCCAGGAGACTGAGCCTTAAATGGTCACATCCATGCGTTGACCTGCTCGTATGCTGATGACGAGATGGCCTCTGCCACCCTGCTCAGAGATGAAACTTTAGGAAATGGTTTGGAGAGGGAGGTGAGCCCTGAAAAGCGATGTCCTCAGCACCCCGTGTTTCCAAAACTTTCCTGAGGTGTCTCGGGAAGGCCCCAAATAAGGACCTGTGACTTTTACAAAGGTCTAGAAACAGGTCCAAGGGTAGGGATAATTGGGCATCTACCGAGGGTGCTCTACCCTGCAGGGATCCGCTGCCAAGGTCCCCCTTGACCTGCTCCTCCTCTTCCACCTTGCCACTGGCTTGTTCACCTGACTCTTGCTCTAGCCCAGGCGATGGAGGTGCTGAGAAGGAGGAGCAGGAGATGTCATGACTTCCTTGCCCTCTGGCCCTCCACCTGTGAAGTAAGCAGGTAGCGATGATGAGAAAAAGGATGGCGAGCGATAACAGGGGGTGACCATGCGGGGAGAAGGTCAGCTCGTTGAGGGAAGGAGTCCGTTGTGGGTGCTTCGCCCCCAAAACCTGGAGACGGCACTGCCTAGAAACCTAGAATTGGTCTTCGGTGGACTGGGACGGCTGGCTGTGTTGGCTAGAGATGATGACCATTGATGTTCAATCCATAGGGAGGTGTTCCAGGTTGTGGAACTTCATATGGTGGTGTGCACCTTAAAAATGCCATTTGTGCTATCCTGACAGTTCGCTCTAAAGCAGGCGGGATGGCCATTTTTGGGTGTTTATAGTCAGTTGGGTAGCGACTCCGCCAGTATCCTACTGCCTTTATATAAACCTATGGTGCGACCACACTTAGAATACTGTGTACAGTTCTAGTCACCACACCTAAAAAAGGTATTGTAGAGCTGGAAAAAGGGCAACTCAGATGATCTAAGGGCTGGAGCATCTTCCCTATGAGGGAAGGTTACGACAGCTGGGATTGTTTAGCTTGGAGAAAAGGAGGCTGAGGGGAGACATGATAGTGGTGGACAAAAGCATGCATGGTGTGGAGAATGCGGATCGGAAGGCAGTGTTCTCCCTCTCCCATAATACTCGAACCCACAGGGGTCATCCCATGAAACTGATTGGTGGGAGACTCAGGACAAATAAAAGGAAGGACTTCTTCCCACAGCATATAGCTAAACTATGGAATTCGCTACCCCAAGCTGTGGTGACGGCCACCAATTTGGATGGCTTGAAAAGGGGGTTGGATAAATTCCTGGAGGAGAAGGCTATCCATGGCTACGAGTCCTGATGGCTATGTGCTACCTCCAGTAGCAGAGGCAGTAAGCCCGGGTGCACCAGGTGCTGGGGAACTTGGGCGGGAGGGTGCTGTTGCACTGTGTCCTGCTTTGTTGGTCCCTGGTCGACAGCTGGTTGGCCACTGTGTGAACAAAGTGCTGGACTAGATGGACCCTTGGTCTGATCCAGCAGGGCTCTTCTTATGACTCTCTCCCCCTACAACTCTTGTATGAATTTCCCGTTGTCCGCCCCACACTGGTTAGTACAGCACAGTGTAATTAATAAACACTTATTTTCTTGCTTCCTTTTTCTTTCCATCTCTGCGTGGGTCAAAACCATTTACAGGAATGCCCTCCGCACAATGGACGGGTCTGTCCATCGTTTTGCGAACTAGCTGCTGCTCCGGCGCGTTCTGCAACCTTGGAGCGCTGGGTGCATTTTGCTGTCCTGCGCCAACACGCACTAAAGCGATCATCCTCCACTTGAACTACCTTCTGGAGGCCCGGATGGGGTGGGAAGTGGGGAGCGTGTCCATCGAAACGTTTGAAAAAGCAAGGAACGATCTCTGCAGAGGTTAAATGGGGTTATTCGTTTATCATCACGGCTTCGTTCCAACAAACAAGAGACTGTTGTTAATCAACAGAGGCATTGTTTGATCAGAAACAGTTAGAACCTTGGCAGCTCTTTGTGCATTTTTATGTTTGCTTACTTGCTGTTTGTTTGTTTTGCTTGTGTTTATAATATTAATTAATTAATAATCATCATCATAGAATAGTAGAGTTGGAAGGGGCCTATAAGGCCATTGAGTCCAACCCCCTGCTCAGTGCAGGAATCTACCTTAAAGCATTTCTGGCAGATGGTTGTCTAGCTGCCTCTTGAAGGCCTCTGATATGGGAGAGCCCACCACTTCCCTAAGTCATTGGTTCCATTGTCGTACTGCTCTAACAGTCAGGAAGTTTTTCCTGATGTCCAGCCGGAATCCAGCTTCCTGTAACTTGAGCCCATTATTCCGTCTCCTGCATTCTGGTATGATCAAGAAGAGATCCTAGCCGTCCTCCGCGTGCCAACCTTTCAAGTATTTGAAGAGTGCTATCATGTCTCCCCTTAATCATCTTCACTTCTCCAGACTAAACATGCCCAGTTCTTTCAGTCCCTCCTCACAGGGCTTTGTTTCCAGACCCCTGATCATCTGTGTTTCCCTCCTCTGAACCCCCTCCAGATTGTCTGCATCCTTCTTGAAGTGTGGTGCCCGGAACTGAACGCAATACTCAAGATGAGGCCTAACCAGTGCCAAATGGAAGGGAACCATACCTCGTGCGATTTGGAAGCTATACTTCTATTAATGCAGCCCAAAAATAGCATCACACTGATGGCTCATATTCAGCTTGTGATCTACAACAATTCCAAGATTCTTCTTGCTTGTAGTATTGCTGAGCCAAGTATCCCCCATCTTGTAACTGTACATTTGGTTTCTTTTTCCTAGGTATTGAACTAAGCATGTATCCCTATTAAATTTCATTATTTTCCATTAATAACAATTCAGATGTTGGCTGAAGACAATCTTGTGTTTGAGGTGGCTTACAGCATCCTTCCTGATGTCCCTCCGCCAAGTCTCCCCTTCCCTTGCCAGCATGACCAGTGGCTGTGGATGATTGAAATTGTAGTCACAACAAATTGAGGACTGCCAGGTTGGGGAATGCAGTCTTACAGGGTGTTGTTATATTTGTGTGTGTAGATAAACAGCTTTGTTTGTTGCATGGAAGCAAGGAGGACTCAGATCGTCCAATTGCCAGGGGCAGGGAATTTCAAAGATGAGGTGCCACAACTGGGAAGACCCTGTTGCATCTCAATCAGAGGGCCTACTCTGAGCAGGGTTTCGGAGGAGGATCTTATTGATTGTTTTCATAATGGAAGCAGGCAGGCCTTCAAGTAGCCCTTGTCCATGTTGGTTATGGTTTTGGAGGCTGAGACCAGCAACTTTGAATTATGACTGGAAATAAGTTGGTAGCCGGTCAAGCTCTCTAAAGACTGACAGGATTAGATACTATAAACTGTACTAGTTAAGAGTCTTGCTGCTGTGCTTTTGAATCTATTGACATTTTGAATATTTTCCAGATATATTTGTTATCAAGTGTTCAACATTCAATTTCAGTGCTTGGTCATTGTTAGTAGCTGGCATACAATTATCTTTAATTTCATATTTGATGGTTGGCCTCAATGTATCTGAGCAATGACATGCAGTGGTGTGTAGTATTTGCCAGCTGATGGTTTTGAGACTATGTATTAGAATCCCAGAAAAATGTAAAACGGTCAAATGTTGATTTTTTAAAAAATCAAAAATTCACGTTCAAATTGCCAATGATATCCTGTATAGCATATGAAGATATGCTTTTCTTAGTTTGCATAATTTATTTGACAAGTCCCAGGAGCGTTTCAGGAATAGTGTGAGGGCAATGAAACCCTTTCTTCCCTGACCCCAGGGCATTTCCTTCCGACATGACCCACACTTCAAAATCCCCTGAAATAATGAGGACTAGGAACATGATGCTTAGAAAGTTTCTGCCCAGCATCACAAGCTAAACTTCTGTAAAATTGCAGCTACCCTCAGCCTGAGCTCTGTGTGTTTGTGTGTGTAATGTGTAGAAACAACAAAAATGATTTCTACACCTTCCTTCCTCATAAGATTGCCAGATTTAAAAACCACAATGCAAACAACACCCTAAAAGGTAAAATTCCATCGTGGGAAAAAAAACTTACTTTTTTTTTTGCAAACCAGCAGTTCAAATCAACTGAAGGAATAGGATCAAATGGCTGTGAAACTTTGTTTTTTATTATTATTTATTGATTACATATTTATGCTGCCCAATAGCCAAGGCTCTCTAGGCAGTTTACAATTAAAACCATAATATATACAAAAGTCAAGATTTAAAACTTTTTTAAAAATTTAACTGACATATAAAACCAGAATAACTTCTAGTCCAGGGAAAGCTTGTCTAAAAAGATTTGTTTTCAGGAGGCATTTGAAGGCTGTTCCATGTTCCACCTCCCAAACTGCACGAGAGAGGGTTTTCCAAAAGGTGGGTGCCGCTACAGGGAAGGCCCCGCCGTCAAAGTCCGTCGTGATGACATTCCATTTGTCTTGGAATGACGCACAGGACCTCCTCTGACGATTGTTAAATGTCCGGGTGCATATAAGGGAAGGCGATCTGCTAAGTATGCTGCTCCCAAGTTGTTTAGGACTTTATAGGATTATGACATAACCTTATACGTGACTTGGTAGCTAACAGGCAGCCAGTGCAGTTCTTTTAACACTGGTTTTATGTGGGCAGAGCTAGGCATCCCCGTGAGCGCCATAGCTGCTGCATTCTGCCCCAGCTGCAGCTTCCAAACCACACGCGTGGGTAGCCCCACACAGAGCAATTTAAAACAAATTGCATTTAAAAAGGTGTCCTTTGGGGCCAGGCAAAGAGAACAGCGTGGGCAGCAGGCATGTCTCTCTGGACCCATGACTGAACATGCCTTTTCTCCAGTTGTCTCCCGTATATGTGAGCGTATCAAGGTCGGCATCTTGAACGAGGCAGGTGCCTTTTGACGTCCCATTGAGACTCACTTTGAACTGTGGATAACCGATAATAGAACCATTTATCTCTCTCTTTTTAGCTTATTTTTGATCTTGAACAGGGGAAAGAACATCGTCTCGGTTTTTAGAACCAGATAGGGCAAGCTATTTCAGGAAAAAACAGAGAGACTTAGTGTTTCCCTGATATTGGAGGCTGGCTAAATAACAGCACAGAAGACGGCCTTCTCCTTGGCGCAGATCGCCCTGCCCCGGGAGATGAGTTTTGGAGCCTGCCCTGGCCAAGTTTTCGTGGTTAGCTGAAAACATTTTTTAAAAAAAATCTTATTTCAGCAGGTTTCTGGCCTCAGCGGTGGCAAATCCCCTCTGAGTTTTAGTCAATTATTCGAACTAGCGTCTGGGTGAAAACTTTATTTATTTTTTGGGAAGCAAGAAGCGTACTTCCTGTTTCGATGCGCCCGTCCAGCCATCTTTTTAGAAGAGGCGTTTGTTCCTGCACGAGGGAGAAAGGGAATTACATCTTTTAAAACCGCACTTCTTCTCTGCAGGGGTCGTTTGAAGTACTGCTATTTCGAAACAACCCCTTTGAATCTGCGCCCTGATTAATCAGGGGGTTCATTTTTATTTATTTATTTTATTTTTTTGCCCATTGAAGGGATTTTAATGAATTGATTGATTTTTAAAGCTTTCAGCCCTGGCTTGAGAGTGTCTCTCAAACGTCATAGGGGGTTAACCTTTTCACGTCGATCAGAAGATTACAAAACCTGGCTTGGCTTTGCCACTGTGGTGACTAGATTACAGCATGTTGCAATGCGTATTTCTGGTTTCTTTCTTGCTTGTTGCAACGTGCAGAGGAACAGAGGTGCTGCTCCTTCCGTTGATTGCAACGGCAGTGCAGGTTGAAACCTTTGGATCGTGCCCTCGATTGATAGGTGAGAACGGGGATGCCATTTGGATTTTGGGGGGCACCGGAGTGGCGGTGGGGCCTGGGCAGTGCAGAGGGTGGAAAGGGGGACTGGCTGATGTGATACTGGCTTCTGCCATTTCCCATCTGAATCCTTCTGTGTTTCTCAATTGGGAAGGCTTGACTCTCAGCCAGATGCTTCGAAAGCTGTAAACTTCTAACCATCCTTCGAAGCCCTTTGATTCCTTCGACACTATAGTAAGAGATCTGGGAGGAATCTAGCGCCTGTGAGGGATGAAGGTGTGTGAAATCTCATCCGGGCATCCGTGCCAAGGGGGAAAAAACCTCACTGGGCGCTCCTTTTAATTCCGGGCTGAATGCTAAAGACATCTAAATAACTTTGAATCGTTGCTCTGTAGCATTTGTGAAGGAAAGTGCAGAGCTCTTTAGCCGAGTTCCCAAGGCTAAATAGCCCCAAGCCAGCCGTCGGAAATAAACACACAGGTTAAGGACTGAAGTGATTTATTGAGAATCTCTTAGCTATCCATGTAAGGCCCCAGTCGGTCCAATAAGCCGTTAAAATGCAAGCCAGGAAAGACAGGAAGGGGCAGCGGGGAGTGGGGGGATAGGATGAGGTTTGAGGTAGACGTTAGCAGCCATAAAGCAATAAAACAATTTAACCCACACTAAATCACACTCAAAGGGTGACAAGCCCTTCCCTGGAACGTGCCAGACCTGAAAACAATAAAACTATCTATTCCCCAGCATCACCTTGCTGAATAGGGATCCCTCCTTCCATGCACCAGTCCAGGAGAAGATGGCTTCCACCCGGTGGGTATCCCCTTCATCCTTTTTCAGGTTAGCTGGTACTGTGACCAGCCAAAACCAATCCTCGCCTGTCCCACTTACGCCACCAGCCCCTCCCTGCAAAAGGCATTTCCCACAGCTGAAGTTCTTCTAGCTCCCTTCCAATTAACTCCGACCTTGAGATTCGGCCCTGGCTGGGCCTCCCAAGATAAGCTTAAGAGGACTAGCAGCCCAAAGTCTGACAACAGTTCTCCTTAGGAGTTTTCCCCGCCCAACTCCAAGGCCCCAGTCCTGCAATGTAGGCCACCCGGCCCATCCCCGCCAGACTGTAGTCTCCCAGGCCCCTTTCTTCACAACAAAGCCCTACGAGGAGAGACTGAAAGAACTGGGCATGTTTAGCCTGGAGAAGAGAAGATTGAGGGGGAGACATGATAGCACTCTTCAGTGACTTGAAAGGTTGTCACACAGAGGAAGACCAGGATCTCTTCTCGATCATCCCAGAATGCAGCTCACGGAATAAGGGGCCCAAGTTACAGGAAGCCAAATTTCAGCTGGACATCAGGAAAAGCTTCCTGACTGTTAGAGCAATACGACAATGGAACTCATGACTTAGGGAGGTGGTGGGCTCTCCCACACCAGAGGCCTTCAAGAGGCAGTTGGACAACCGTCTGTCAGGCATGCTTTAAGGTAGATTCCTGCATTGAGCAGGAGGTTGGACTCGATGGCCTTAGAGGCCCCTTCCAACTCTATGATTCTATGATTCAGCAATGAAGATATGGACTGAGAATCACCACCTCGATAGGAAATGGCTGAAAAGCAAACAAAGCCACCTTTTATGCACAAATGTGGGCGGAAATTGAAGGTACCACAGTCTGTAAAGACTCCAAGAAATTTTGGGACTTCGTGTCTGATAAGCTAAAGGAAGCGAAATATGGCCTAGATGCTCACATTCTGTCAAAGACTTGGGAGACTCACCTTAAATACATCTTTAACTTTGGTTTCGACTCAGGCCTGATCATAAGAACGCTTGCACCCATTCATTTTCCTGACACTAAGGATAAACCTACATGGCCCTCAGGAATTACTTCTGAAGTGAAGAGCTTAATATCCCAACTACGCAGACCCGAACGCCCCTGTGGAAGAGATGCTCCCCCTGGAGATGTTTCTGGACAATTTAAATTGGTGGGCTACTGTACTAGCGAAACTCTTCACATATGTTACCTCCTCAGGTAAAATACCTACGGGATGGAAACGGAGTATAGTAGTCCCAATCTTTAAGAAAAGGGATAAATCTCTCCCAGACTGCTATCGTCCAATCAGTCGTTTGGAAGTTGCTGCCAAATTGTACAGATGCTATATTTTGGTTAAAGCTGAAGCCAATTAGGAGGTGTTGTCAAACTATATATAGGTGTGCCTTGTCTATTCCCTTGCATGTTTCAGCTGTCAGAGGAATAGAGTGTATCAGGAAACATACAAGGTAAGTGGGGCTGCATATAAGCTAGTTTGACAGCCTTTGACACCTGATAGGTCAAGGTGAGGGGAAAGGGGACCCTTTAGCAAAGTTATCCTTAAGTTTTAAAGTCTGGGATTTACCCTTGGGGGTCCCCCTTCCATTCCACCCCCTCAGAGTCTCCCCTGAGTGGTTTTGAGGGTGATCTAGAGTTCCCACCATCTTCAGAGCTCCCCTTTTACTGCAAAATTGCCTGCATTTTGTGTGTGTTTCCCTATGTGCATCATACCAAAAAGAATACAATAGTTTTAAATGAATAGACAAGTGTTGTAAACAATCATACAGCAAGACGCATGCAACAGTAACGTAAGTGGAGTGTGGGGTGGCGGGAGACGCTAAGTCAGTTAAGAAACCCTTGTAAATCAATAATTGAGGAAATGGTAAAATACAGCCAAGAAAATCTATACTGAATATAGGCCAACAGTGTGATGCGGCTGCAAAAAAAGCAAATGCTATTTCCGGCTGCATTACTAGAAGTATAGCTTCCAAATCGCGCAAGGTTTCCCTCTGTTCAGCGCTGGTTAGGCCTCATCGGAAGGACAAGCCTCTGCCTAAAGACAGCCAACAGGAAGAGGGCTCAAACCTCTTTAAACCAGCATTGAATCCTGCCATCTTCAAGGGTGAGAATTTTTTTTGTCCCGGGAATGTGTACCTGGTATTTATGACATCTGCCTTGGCCCACAAAACCCCTAAAGGACACTCAAATGATTCGGCAAAATACCCTCCTTTAAAGAATTGACAAAGAGAACTCCTGAAGAACATGTAGGCTAAATCCCTGCCCTTCCAATTTGTATGGAAGATTTCCCAAGAGCCCTACAGAACATCACTAAAATTAGTGTCATGGAATATTTTAGGGTGGGATGATAAGATGTGGGACGTGGGCTTTCTAGGGTTTCTGCCAAAATTTCAGCTCTTTGGTTTACAAAAGACCTGGGCTCCAAAAACTGAAATACAAGGACTTAGCACATTTTCAGTTCCAGCAAGGAAGGACCAAAAGAAAGAAAGATGTAGAGGTCGTCTTGTTCTGGGTGTGGCTTCTAGTTTAAATGTAGGGATTCAGAAAATTGAATCCAACTCATCCTGTTTCCAAACTATCCATCTGAAAAGCCAAAGGGGGTTTGAATTAAATTGCATAAATGTGTATATACCACCCAGAGGCTCTAGAAATTATAAATTAAATATATGGGACACCTTAGAGTTCCACTTGGAAACAATTCACCAGTAATTCCCTACATCTTTCATGATTGTCATGGGAGATTTCAATGCCAGAATAGGTGATGAGAACATAATTGCCAGTGCAAGGCTTGGCCTGAACCTAGAAGATACTGCCTATCTCCCATTTAGGAAATCCATGGATAAAACAATGAATGCAGCAGGTATCTGTATGTTCAAGTTAGCTTACAAAGTTAGGTTGTTTTTTTGTAATGGCACCGGGCAGGATAAGTCAGCAGGAAATTTCACATTTTCCTCTATTAAAGGTGGGAGTGTCATTGACTATGTTTTATGCAATTTTGAATGTGCCCCTTATGCAAAGAATTTCACAGTGGGAGCCCAACCGGCAAGTGACCATCAGCCGTTGTGTTTGGAGTTGGCTGATTTTCAAGTCACTTTGACAGGCCTGGGATGTGAAGTGCCTTACGTGGATACAGGGAAACACAGCTTGTGATGGTGTCTTGATATCCAGTCAAAAGCAGAGGAGGCTTTTCTTGGAAATCAGATGATGAGCTTTAGAAATAGGTGGTTAGGAAAAAAGATTTATGATTCCCTATACTGTACAACTCGCAAGTCCTGTTTGAAGTACTGCTATTTCAAAACTACTTTGAATCTACGCCCTGATTTATCAGGGGGTTCATTTTTATTTATTTATTTTATTTTATTGCCCATTGAAAGAATTTTCATGGATCAATTGATTTTAAAAACTTTCAGCCCTGGCTTGAGAGTGTCTCTGAAATGTCAGAGGGGGTCAACCTTTTCACGTCGATCAGAAGATTTCAAAAACTGGCTTGGCTTTGCAACTGTGGTGACTAGATTACAGCATGTTCCTGTTTATGTTGCAATGCGTATTTCTAGTTTCTTTTTTGCTTGTCGCGTCATGCAGAGGGCACTGCTCCTTCCATTGATTGCAATGGCAGCACAGGTTGAAACCTTTGGATTGTGCCCTCGATTGATAGGTGAGAACGGGGATGCCGTTTGGATTTTTGGGGGCACTGGAGTGGCGGTGGGGCCTGGGCAGTGCAGAGGGTGGAAAGGGGGACTGGCTGATGTGATACTGGCTTCTGCCATTTCCCATCTGAATCCTTCGGTGTTTCTCAATTGGGAAGGCTTGGCTCTCAGCCAGATGCTTCGAAAGCTGTAAACTTCTAACCGTCCTCTGAAGCCCTTTGATTCCTTCAACGCTATAGTAAGAGATCTGGGAGGAATTTAGCGCCTGTGAGGGATGAAGGTGTGTGAAATCTCATCCGGGCATCTGGGCCAAGGGGGAAAAATGCACTGGACGCTCCTTTTAATTCCGGGCTAAACGCTAAAAACATCTAAATAACTTTGAATCATTGCTCCGTAGCATTCTTCTTCGGGGGGTGGGGGGGGGGTTAAAAGGGAAAACATAGTCTACAAAATAAAAGTGCTTGCATTTGAAAGACAATCTCTCTGTTTGCTGGTTCGCGACATATAAGCTGCTTTCTCCTGTAGGTACCAGAAGGCATCCTGTGGGTGTGTTTCTTTTATTTCTTGAAATTACTTCCGTGCTGTTTGATATGCTAAGATCTCTGAGCAACTGACATGAATAATACATCAAAGCCAATATAAAGGCCAGTATAGAAACAATATAAGATAATAAATACATTTACGGGTGTAATCCTATGGATGTTTAGAGAGGGAAATAGTCCTACAACTCCCAGCATTCCCCAGCCAGCCATGGGAGTTGTCTAGACAGAAAAAGAAAGTCCTGCATTTGTAGGATTGCACCCTAAATATATTGCAGACTCAGTGGTTGAGTTCACACAATGCGACAACCCACCCTGCGAAATAAGCTACATAGTGTCATCAGAACAACCCACGGAGAACCCAACAGACAATTGGGCTTCCTGTGGGTTGTTCTCTCTCTCTTACCTCCTCGGCCCTCCAGTCGGCTCTGGCATGCATCCCAGAACCCCTCTTGACTGCCACCAAGTCCCCCTCCGGGACCCCATCGCAACCCCGGTTGCATCCAGAGCTTTTTTATTATTTTTAAGTGCCCCAATATTTGCGCAAAACAGTGCTGGAAAATGTTTTTATTTTTATTTTTTTGGGCCCCAGAAACGTGCACAAATGTCTTTTAGTTTATTTTTCATTTTTGGTATGTTGTTTGGTATGTTTTTTGTGGTTATGGAGGCATACATAAAGGGAAACGCAGCTTGAGACGGTGTCTTCATATCCAGTCAAAAGCAGAGGAGGCTTTTCTTGGCAAACAGATGATGAGCCTTAGAAATAGGTTGCTGGGAAAATAGTCCTATGATCCACTACTCACCTATTGTGATATTGTGCCTCTCACAAGTACTAGCTGTTCAGTTAACTTGCCCTATAATCCAAGCCTCAATCTTCAAAATGTTTTGATATAGAATGTAGCTTGGCAAGACGAGATCTTCACTCATTGTGTAGGTGCTATGATTACTTCTTGATCATAGCAGAGTGCAGGACATGGAATAATGGGCTCAAGTTACAGGAAGCCAGATTCTTGCTGGACATCAGGAAAAACGTCCTGACTGTTAGAGCAGTACGACAATGGAACCCATGACCTGGGGGGGATGGGCTCTCCCACCCTAGAGGCCTTCGAGAGGCCGCTGGACAACCATCTGTCAGGGATGCTTTAAGGTAGATTCCTCCATTGAGCAGGGGGTTGTACTCGATGGCCTTAGAGGCCCCTTCCAACTCTATGATTCTGTGATTCTGCAATGAAGGTATGGACTGAGAAATACCACCTCGATAGGAAATGGCTGAAAAGCAAACAAGCCACCTTTCATGCACAAATGTGGGCGGAAATTGAAGGTGCCGCAGTCTGTAAAGACTCCAAGAAGTTTTGGGACTTCGTGTCTGATAAGCTAAAGGAAGTGAAATATGGCCTAGATGCTCACATTCTGTCAAAGACTTGGGAGACTCACCTTAAATACATCTTTAACTTTGGTTTCGACTCAGGCCTGATCATAAGAACGCTTGCACCCCTTCACTTTCCAGACATTAAGGATAAACCTATATGGCCCCCAGTAACTACCTCTGAAGTGAAGAGCTTAATATCCCAACTACGCAGACCGAACACCCCTGGGGAAGAGATGCTCCCCCTGGAGATGCTTCTGGACAATTTAAATTGGTGGGCTCCTGTACTAGCGAAACTCTTCACATCTTTGAACTCCTCAGGTAAAATCTTTTTTTTATTTTTTTGGGCCCCAGGAACATGTGCAAATGTCTTTGCAGTTTACTTTTTATTTTCAGTATGCGACGACCCGCCCTGCGGAATAAGCCACATTGTGTCGTTGGAACAACCCAATTGCTATAGAAATGCTAAGTATCAATTTAACTCCATTTTCTGCATGGCTGTATCAAAAGATCCTTGCAGAGGGCTCCCTGTCTCCACCACAGGGGAAGCCGGGTGTGCGCTCTTTTATTGCACATTGCATCATCATCCGGAGGAGCAAAGTCCAGCGTTCAAAACCTTTGGCCGTCACATGGAGGAGAGATTTGGCAACCGTGGGCTGGAAGCATGTTGTCTCTTTGGACTGCCCTCGGCCTCTCCTGAGAGTGTGCAAGTAGGTGACTAGTTCTGCCCCCTCCTTTGCTCAGGTCCATCTGGGGTGACTGAAATAGATTTCCAGAACTGTGGGTGTTGTCTTAAGAACATCAGAAGGGCCCTGCTGGATCAGACCAAGGGTCCATCTAATCCAGCCCTCTGTTCACACGGTGGCCATCCAGATGGGGAGCCTAGGCGCCAGGTGCAATAGCATCCGCCCGTTCATGATCCCTAGTATACTGCCTCTGATTTTGGAGGTAATATATAGCCACCAGGACTATTAGCCATCGATCGCTTTATTGTCCATAAATTGGTCTAATCCCATTTTAGGGCCATCTGAATGGGTGGCCACCACCGCAGCATCTTGTACAAAGGTATGGATGATGGGAAATTCTCATTCACTTTGCAATCTTTAGACTGGCATCCAAAGAGTTCTAACGTCCCCAGCTAACGGTGGTCTGTCTCATCCGGTGTCTTTTGGTTTGAAATTTCTGAAGTTTTATACGGCTGGATATTTTATATATTTCATTTGTACCTCACCTTTCTACCAAAATAGAATGAAATGAAATGACAGTCAAGGTGGCTTGTAGACGCAATCCAGACTGATGGAAACAATAAAATAATACATTAAAATTAAAAAGGTCAACAAATCCACAGAATATGCCTGCATAAGCCATGCAGAAAATCTTTCTGCATGGCTTATGCGGGCTGAGGTAAACCAGCTTGTTAAACCAGCACAATGGTGTCATTTTTAAAAACCACAAATGCTGAAAACTATCTATTGATGGTTATTAGTCGTGATTTCTGTGAGAGAGAGGGGGGAGTTTTAAAAGCACTAATAGAAAATAAAATAACACATTTTTATAATAAAACCTCATGCGCAATCGATTGGGGCGACAATTTAGTTGATTTTATAAGGGTTTTCAATTTGTTTACTCTAAAACCGATTGAATGGTACAGCCCTAGTAGTGAAAAATAAACTCTGCATTAAAATGGCCGAATTCTCCGAGCAAAGCAAACGTGCAGATCAGCTTCTGGCCTGCATCTTTTCATATTCTGTTTTCTCAGGCTGTGAACCACCCATTTCTATATGGCAGGATAGAATGGAATGAATGCATGAAACTTCTGCGCATGCAATCACCCTGTGCGCACGCATGAAACCAATGGCGAAGGCGGCACTTCCGTGCATGTCTGTTTGTCCGTTTAAAAATAAATACATTGGTGTGAGCCATTTCTAGGTTTGTTGGATTGCTGAAGGGAATAAAATTACGCTAACTGGTATGATCTTACCTGTTTGGTAACACTTTTGATCAGCCAGGAAAACAAGGCCAAGATGCACTTCTGAGGCTGTGAAAGGGCACTTCTGAGCATGCACAAAGAGCCTCTCCATCTCCACTAGGTACCCATACAATCCTTAATAGTTCCAGAGTTATGTGTTAGGTGCTTCCTTCCCCACCTGATGCCTTCCAGCTGTGTTGGACTACAATTCCCAGTATCCCCAGCCAGCCATGATGGGAGTTGTAGTCCAATGCAGCAACAGGGCACCAGGTTGGCAAAGGTTGCATTATGGGTAGATAAGCACCAGAGGGGATGGCCTTTTTTGGGGTGGCACCCTAGTTTTGGAACAGCTTTCTTTGAGAGGGTCGCCTTGCTCCATCTTTGCAGCAACAAGCGGCCTTTGAAATAAATTCTCTTTCGCAGCCTGGTTGCCTTCTTTTTAAGTCTGTGTTTTTTCATTGTTTTTACTTCTTTAAAAAGCAACAACAAAATGATTTCTTATTTTCTGTTTGAATTGCTGTGTGTGTTTTCGAGCAGCCCAGGGGTCCTGTGCGACGGGGCAGCTGTTCAGATTTAGAAAATGAAATGGATAAAGTAAAATCCTAGCAATTTTGGGACCCCCAAAGAGCCCAGCTCTTTTTTAGAGGGGTGTTGGTTCTTGGCATACTGGCCCCATCTCACAGAAGAAGGCTGTGTCCATTCTTTCTCAGAGGTAGGCATACTGGGGAGCAACTAGCCGCAATGACAGCTAAACGAAACCTTCATATCTAGGGGCAGTTCTCTGAATATTAGCTGCCAGGATGGGAGTAGAGGAAGACTTCTTGGCCTCTATGAAATGCCACACTGGGTATCAGGTGCTACCTTTTGACGGAGCTTGTGTCCTGGTCCAAACTCTCGGGAGTGTTGACACAGAATGAATTCTCAGCTGGTTTTTTTGTTTTGGAAAAAAAAAACCAAGCTTCTAGTTCTTTACATACATGGGGATGAACTGGAAAATGCAAGAGCCGTCTCCGTGGAAATTTTTGGAAGCCTGGATGCAGGAGGACTTTCAGTGCCAATCCCTGGTGGAACTCTGGTTCCTGTTTTCCTCCCATCCATCTCTTCAAGCTATTGTTCGTTGGCACCTATTTCTATACCTCTCTCTCTCTCTCTCTCTCTCTCTCCCTGCTTTCCTTCCCTCCCAAGCCTTGTAGCAGCAGTTCCAAACATGCAAAAGCCTAGATGCTGAAGGCCAGGATGTAATTATGCCAAATCTGTACAGTTCAGATGCAGGTATTCAGCATAATTTTAAATTTCCCCGGTGTCGCCTTTTGCGTAGTGCGTCCCGTGGCTCTGAAAATGGGCTCGGATCCATGTGTACGTGTACTTAAGAGCAGGCCCCCTTGAAACCGGTAGGACTCGCGTTAGCCGTGATTTGCTTCAGTCCCGTTGATTCCCATGGGCCTACCTACAAGTAGAACTGACTCTGGGGGCCTGCCGCATGGTCTGTAGGGGGGGGGCAATTTATTTATTTTCACCTGGCCTTTTGGGAAATCGTGATGTGTTCTCTCTCGTTTTTGCAGGATGTTCCAGACGTTATGCGACTACTTCTGGTGGGACCGGCTCTGGTTGCCGAGCAACCTCACCTGGGCGGATCTCGACGGCCACGATGGCCAGGTCTATAGCAAGGCTTCGCATCTCTACTTCTCGATCCCGTTAGCCTTTGTCTTCCTGCTCATCAGACACCTCTTTGAAATGTGAGTGTTCTCCAGCCTGGAGCAGGAAGGAGGGTGGCCCTATTTTTCCAAAGGATAGGAACGTACTTCCAGTGATTTCTCCTCTTAGGCCAGCATTGTCTCTTCCAGATGTTTTGGATGATGGTTCCCAGGAATCCCCATCCACTGCCATCCCAAACATCTGGAGGGAATCCAGTTGTCTGTCCCAGATTCATCTGACCCAGCAGATCTGCAGGGTCTCTGTCAAAGACAGACTGTCTCATCACTGGGTCCTGGAAAGCATGTTTTCCTACCCCCCCCCCACTGGGTGTTCTCTTTTTTGGTTTCCCAAACATGGTCACCCTACCTAACCATGGTGGCTACATAACCCCGGTTTAAACTTGCTCACTAACCATTTGCTGCAAAAGGGTTAGCGATCTAACCATGGCTTAATAACACAATTTGTTTGGATTTATTATTTGCATGTATAGACCCACTGATTGGCAAAAAAACCGTCGGGAGGGGGGTCTACACAAGCATTTAAAAAGAGGGGTGGGTACTTGTGTCATTCCAGATGTTTTTGCCTAAACTCCCATCAGCTCTAGCTCGCATAGCCTATGGTGAGGGGAATTGTAGGCCAACTCATCTGGAAGGTTTTAATTTGCCAGTCCTGGGTTTAAAATGATAAAAACCTTCAAATGACAAAAAAACAAACAAACATCAATGACGTTAAAAAGTGTAGAAACCCCACTCAAAGGACATTCAACGAAGCCCTCACTGTGTGGCCTATAATGCTTGCCTGGCCCCCATGCTGGCTTGGTATGATGGGAATTTAGTTTAGTCCCCAGAGTTGAGGAAGGATTCTGGCACATCTGGATTCCGGCACATCTCTTCCCTCCAGCATATGTGGCGTCTGACTTTTGGTTCCTGGTTGCTTGTTTAGATGTTGTCCCGGCAGGCTGAAGGTCAGTCTTGGAGTTGGAGCTCTGGATGAGCAAACATCTCTCCTTTCTTTTGGACTTGTCCAAAGATGGTGTTTGGGGTTGTTAAGACTTTGCCAGGGCGTATTTACTAGGGGTGTGCACGGACCCCCCGGATCGGATCGGGACCCGGATCGGGACCTCCAATTTTGTCCCGGACCGGTTCGGACAAAATCGGAGGCCCCCCGGACCGGATCGAGTCCGATCCCGATCCAAAAATCGGAAATTTTTGGATCGGCCGCCATTTTTTTCCCCATAGACTTGCATTGCAATGCAAGTCTATGAGGAAAAAATGGCGGCGGGTGGGTAAGGGGGGGCCTAACTCCCTCCCCCCCCCCGGGGCCGTCCGCTGTGGACGGCCCCGGCAGGTAAACCCCCTCCCCCGCGCTCCCTACCCCCCCTGGGGCCGCCTGCTTCCATCCGCTGGCGCCCGCGGGCGCCAGCGGATAGAAGCGGACGGCTCCGGGGGGGGGTAAGCCCCCTTCCCCGCCACTTACCTTCTCGGCACGTCCGGCGCCGGCGGCTACTACCAGCGGGCTCCGCGGCCTACTCTCGAGTAGCGCGCCGGGTGATGACATCACCCGGCGCGCCACCCTGGAGCAGGCCGCGGAGCCTGCTGGTAGTAGTAGGCGCCGGCGCCGGACGGGAGCCGCCGGGCCGGGCAGGTAAGGGCCCCCCTCCCCCCTCCCCCCTCCCCCCTCCGCGCGCCCCCTCCTCCCCTCCACGCACCCCCTCCTTACCTTTCCGGCCCGGCGGCTCCCGTCCGGCGCCGGCGCCTACTACTTTCAGCAGGCTCCGCGGCCTGCTCTAGAGTAGTGCGCCGGGTGATGACATCACCCGGCGCGCCATCCTAGAGCAGGCCGCGGAGCCTGCTGGGAATAGTAGGCGCCGGCGCCGGACGGGAGCCGCCGGGCCGGAAAGGTAAGGGCCCCCCTCCCCCCTCCGCGCGCCCCCTCCTCCCCTCCACGCACCCCCTCCTTACCTTTCCGGCCCGGCGGCTCCCGTCCGGCGCCGGCGCCTACTACTTCCAGCAGGCTCCGCGGCCTGCTCTAGAGTAGTGCGCCGGGTGATGACATCACCCGGCGCGCCATCCTAGAGCAGGCCGCGGAGCCTGCTGGGAATAGTAGGCGCCGGCGCCGGACGGGAGCCGCCGGGCCGGAAAGGTAAGGGCCCCCCTCCCCCCTCCGCGCGCCCCCTCCTCCCCTCCACGCACCCCCTCCTTACCTTTCCGGCCCGGCGGCTCCCGTCCGGCGCCGGCGCCTACTACTTCCAGCAGGCTCCGCGGCCTGCTCTAGAGTAGCGCGCCGGGTGATGACATCACCCGGCGCGCCATCCTAGAGCAGGCCGCGGAGCCTGCTGGGAATAGTAGGCGCCGGCGCCGGACGGGAGCCGCCGGGCCGGAAAGGTAAGGGCCCCCCTCCCCCCTCCGCGCGCCCCCTCCTCCCCTCCACGCACCCCCTCCTTACCTTTCCGGCCCGGCGGCTCCCGTCCGGCGCCGGCGCCTACTACTACCAGCAGGCTCCGCGGCCTGCTCTAGAGTAGCGCGCCGGGTGATGAGGTAAGTGCCCCCCTCCTCCCCCCCCCCGCTGTCCACTTTCATCGGCGGGCGCCCGCTGGCGCCCGCCAATGGAAGCGGCGGTGGGCGCCAGTGGGCGCCCGCCGATCCGCCGATCCGCCGAACCGGTTCGGAGCTTTTTCGGACCGGTTCGGATTGGATCGGCCGATCCAGCTGCGGGATCGGAAATCGGATAATTTATCCGATTTCCCACTGGACCGGACTCGGATCGTGGATCGGGTCCGATCCAGTGCACATCCCTAGTATTTACAGGGAATGTGATTCCGGGTAGCCACCACTGAAAAGGCCTTGTCTCATGAAGCCACCCACTGCGTTTCACGTGGCTGAGATGGGTGAAGGAGGGCATCTGAAAAAGAACTCAAGGTCTGAGTAAGTATACATGGAGTGTTGCTCAAGCTGGCATTCTCCAGATGTTTTGGACAACAACTCCTAGCCTTCTTGACCATCGGCCAGGGGCTGATGGAACGTGAAGTCTGAGACATCTGGAGGGCACCAGCTTGGGAAAGGCTGATCTATACCTTACATAGCTTTACACATCTCTATGTCTAGCAAGGTCCTCAGCGGAGGTCCCTTGTTTTTCCCACCACTGTCAGATGAACAGTTGACAGGAATGGGAGACAGGGCCTTCTCAGAGGCTGCTCCCAGGCACTGGAACTTCATACCAAAGAAAGCCAGAGCTGAGCTCCATCTTTGATGGTCTTCCTCTGGTAGACCGAGATGATGGAAGTGGTGAGAATAGTTCTGGTAGAGTTTTGGCCCTGTTGGTTTCATCTGGCAGACAGGGCTTGTGTCTTAATTTTATTGGTGTTTTTCACCAATTAGATTTCATGATTTATTTATTTATTACATTTATTACATTGTATACCGCCCCACAGCTGAAGCTCTCTGAGCGGTTTACATAGGATTAAAACAATTAAAAACAATATACAAAAATTAAAACAGCAAAACCATGCAACATACACACAATATACACATACATTTAAAACCGCTAACAACAGCCCAAAAAGCTACAAAAACAAAAAAACAAAAACAAAAACGAGTGCCAAATGCCTGAGAGAAGAGGAAAGTCTTGACCTGGTGCCAAAAAGTTAACAATGTTGGCGCCAGGAGGGCCTCGTCAGGGAGATCGTTCCACAATTGGGGGGCCACCACAGAGAAGGTCCTCTCCCTTGTTGCCAACCTCCGAGCTTCCCACGGAGTAGGCACTCGGAGGAGGGCCTTAGATGTTGAATGTAGTGTTTGGGCAGGTTCATGTCGGGAAAAGCGTTCCGTCAGGTATTGTGGTCCCAAGCCATGTAAGGCTTTATAGGTTAAAACCAGCACCTTGAATTGGGCTCGGAAACATACAAGCGTATGCTGGAACTTTCTGGTTCCAGTAATCAATCTGGCAGCTGCATTTTGCACAAGCTGCAGCTTCCGAACCGCCTTCAAAGGCAGCCCCACGTAGAGTGCATTGCAGTAATCTAACTTGGAGGTTACCAGAGCATGGACAACTAAAGCCAGGTTATCCCTGTCCAGATAGGGACGTAGCTGGGCCACCAACCGAAGTTGGTAGAAGGCACTCCGTGCCACTGAAGCCACCTGAGCCTCAAGTGACAGAGATGGTTCTAGGAGAACCCCCAAGCTACAAACCCACTCCTTCAAGAGGAGTGCAACCCCATCCAGAACAGGTTGAAGACCCTCCATCCGGTCAGCAGAACCACCCACTAACAGCGTCTCAGTCTTGTCTGGATTGAGTTTCAATTTATTAGCCCTCATCCAGTCCATTGTCGCAGCCAGGCACTGGTTCAGCACATCCACAGCCTCACCTGATGAAGATGAAAAGGAGAAATAGAGCTGCGTGTCATCAGCATACTGATGACAATGCACTCCAAAACTCGGGATGACTGCACTCAGCGGTTTCATGTAGATGTTGAACAGCATGGGGGACAAGACTGACCCCTGCGGAACCCCATACTGGAGAATCCACGGGGCCGAGCAATGTTCCCCAAGCACCACCTTCTGGAGCCGACCTGCCAAGTAGGAGCGGAACCACTGCAATGCAGTGCCTTCCACTCCCAACTCAGCCAGTGGTCCCAGAAGGATACCATGGTCGATGGTATCGAAAGATGCTGAGAGATCAAGGAGAATCAACAGAATCACACTCCCCGTCTTTGACGCATGTTTCATCAACAAGTAAACTTCTTTTTTTGTTTTCTCAACGGAAGAGAAACTAATTTCAAGCTCAACACTCAGACCTTCAGTGCGTTGCCTTGGGGGTGGGGTGGGTGTCTGTGTTGTCATGGGAGGTGCAGTCCCAGATTTAGGAGCAATCCAAATAAGACATGGCTTAGAACCTGATATTAAGAGAGGGTTCTAAATAGGTTGGAGATAACTAAGCTAACTAAGATGATTTCGCTTTGGCTTGAATAGGTTGAAAAGTGTGGTGTGACATGCGGCAGAGTTGCTGTAGATAGAGAAAGCGTGGCAATGCAGCATTTAGTATGGGTGGCAATACATGCCAACTAGAGCCAGTTTAGAAGAAGTTCGAATCAACTTTCTTTACTAGTGCTTTTACACCCATCTTCTAACACTATAAACACCCCCTAACTCTGGGTAGTACCCTTTCTTTTATAATATAAAACACTTTTTTCTCTTTATTTTTATGGTACAGGGCCTCCGAATCTTGATATGGCTTAGGCCTTCAGCATGTCTGAATCCAGTCCCGGGGGGGGGGGGGGGCATTCGCCTGCCTTGCATGGGACCATGATGAATTCCTCAGGAGTAAGGGGGTGTTTTGCACCTCCCCGCGAGATCTGACCCTTCGCTGAGCGCCAAGAAAAGCACCGAGGGTGGGGCAAAGGACAAGGCGAGCATAGGACAGCTTGAGGCCCAAGTGTCGCTCACTGGCATAATTGCGGCATTGTTTTGCTCGTCACAGCGGTGTTCCCTAATGGCCCCGGAACGGCCAGACCGGAGCGTTAAAGGGTTATTATTTATGGGGGGTTGACGATCTTCCCTGCTCTCCATCACTACCACCACACGCATACACCTCTCCAAGGGGGGTAGAGACAAGCAGAGCTTTGTTCCAGAGACTAGGCAGTCTGGCTGTGTGTGTGTGAGAGAGAGAGGTGCTTTTTTACCATGGGGAGATGGGGGCACTGCGTGAGAAACATCAGGTGAGGGGCAGGCAGGGACGTGACTAGGCATGTAAAAGATTTGGGGTCCAGATCCACTGGACACAAATCTCCATAAGAACATCAGAAGAGCCCTGATGCTGGATCAGACCGAGGCTCCATCTAGTCCAGCACTCAGTTCACACAGTGGGCAACCAACTGTCGATGAGAAACCCGCTAGCAAGACATGAGTGCAAAAGCACCCTTCCGCCCATGTTCCCCAGCAACCGGTGCACACAGGCTTACTGTCTCGGATACTGGAGGTAGCACATAACCATCAGGGCTAGTAGCCATTGATAGCCATCTGCTCCAGGAATCTACCCAACCCCCTCTTAAAGCCATCCAAATTGGGGGCCATCACTACATCTTGTAGCAAATTCCATCATTTATGCGCTGTGTGAAGAAGTCCTTTTGTCTGTCCTGGATCTCCCACCGATCAGCTTCATGGGGTGATCCCATTGGGTTGTAGAGTTACAGGAGAGAGAGAGAGAAATGTCTCCCTCTCCACATTCTCCACACCGGGCATAATTTTGCATCCCTCTATCATGTCTCCCCTTAGCTTCCTTGTCTCCCAGCTAAGCAATCCCAGCTGTTGCAACTTTCCCTGATAGGGGAGATGCTCCAGGGACTGTAAGGCATAGTGGTTAGAGTGTTGGACTGGGTCTTGGGAGATCCAGGTTCTAGTCCCCGCTCGGCCATGAAGCTCACTGGGTGACATCGGGCCAGCCTAACCTACCTTGCAGAGTTGTTGTGAGGATAAAAATGGATAGGAGGAGGACCATGTAAGACACCCTGGGCTCTTGCAAAAGAGAAAAAAGCAGTATATAAGTGTAATAATAAAGAAATACAATAAATATGTATGTTTAGACACCAGCTTAAAACAGTCCTCTTCCAGCAGGCCTGAAATTGTTAATCTGTTGCTCCAATTGTTAACTGTTCTGATAACTCTTCAATTCTTTTAGTGTTTTGATGGTTTGATATTTTCATCATTGCAGTTTATGGTGGGTATCTTGTTATTGTTTTGCGTGGGGGGGTTGGTGATTATAAATCCAAGGACATTTACCAGTTGGGCAGTCCATACATTTAATAAGTAAGGCATTAAATAAACCTGATGGGCTGGGTCCATGTTAAGAGTGGAAAAGGGCAAAGTAGCAATGAGATCAGATTTCTATGAATCCATCCTATGGATTGGGCAGCTTTTGTTCAGTTGAATAGATTCTGTGGACTTGCATGCAGGTTATTCTTTGGGAGGGAATTTTGGTCGTTTTCAACGGCACCCGTATGCAAAGCGACAAAATCCTCATGGGAAAAAACCCAATTACATCAATGAGCAGAAGATGGAACCAAAGAGATCCGACCCTCCACCACACTCAGAACCTATTGAACAAAACCTGTACATCCCCAGGGAAGAACTAGAGATGAGAAAGGCCCAGGAAATGGGGGGAATTTTGCAAGCGGGAGCGGACAGGAGCGTAAATCTCATTCGGATGGGATTATTTCCTCCGGCTTTACCGTTAGACACTTAAGGAAATGCCAATTCAAGGGGAGGGAACCTGCTACAGAAAATTTTAACTTTGGAAGTATTGAGTGCTTTTGAAGCAGATTGTTAAAATAATCCCTCTGGGAAACTCGTAGCCACAAGATTCAAAGCTAGTAACCTGAGTTTAGGTAACCGGTTTAAGCTTGCTGCCGGAGACAGGGCGTTTGTACCTGTTCTTGCACACTATCCTGGCTGTGTTGGCCAGGAAGGGTGGAGGATATGATTATGGAAGAAGTGGTGGAGCCTATGGCCGGCCCTTCCTCACTGCATTGGGGGATTTTAAAGTCCTGAGGTCCACTGGGGGAGTGTTTGCTGAGGAGAAGCTGACTCCTTCCACGCCACAGACCTAGTTTCCAGCCAAATGGGCCGAGAATCTCTCAAGCACACTACGCATTGTTTTTCTCTCTCTCACCCCCACCCCAGAAGAAATACTGTTTTTGAACACTTTTCTGGAGAAATCTGCCTTGCCCAATTCCATGGCAGAGGCGCATCTCGTGGGTTTGTACCGCCACCTAGTGGCTCGCGTGATATTTGTCCGTTGGTGGGGGGGACCCCCATTTTTTGCACTGGAAGATGTTTGCAGAAACGTTGAGCGTACGGAATTGTCATCAACTTTCCTCTATCCCTTACATTTCAATTTATTTGTGGATATTCTGATTTTTGGAAAAGTTGGACTTTCTAAGGCTGAAAACGTATGTGATTGTTTAAAAAGCAGTTAGGGGCCCAGAATCCTTGGTGTATTTCGACATGCTTGGATGTTTAAAAGAATGATGCTGGGAGAGGTTTGAATGTGTGCGGAAAGCCAAACTTTCCAGCTCCTTGATCCCAGGTGGGTAGTGAAAGGCTGCAATTGCGTTGGTGAGGAAGGGGCACTCGGTACATACTCCAAGGAACTCCTGTGTCTCAATTGATAGGTATTTTCCCAAGCCCGAGCTTGGATGTTGAATGGTTTCCTGGCCTCAGACCTGGCGCAAATTAAGATCTGGTTGTTGCAAGGTGTTTTCCAGTGTCTTCTTACATGGAGAATCCCCTCTAGAATTGTGCATTCCAAACCCTTTAACGTCGTGCATCTTTCTCTTTCTCACTCACTCCCTTTCTTCCGACTGCCATTTCGCCCTTCAGGTACATCGCCACACCACTAGCTGCCCTTTTGAACATCAAGGAGAAAGTCCGTTTAAAAGCCACGCCGAATCCCGTGCTAGAAAAATTTTACACCTCTTCCTGTAAACACCCGAAACAGGTAAGTTTAGCTCAAGGAATAGTGTGCGTGTGTATATGAGAGAGAGCGCTCTGGAACAACTCACCTGGTTTGCCAGAGAAGGTGGCATGTTTTGATACCTTGAGAAAAAGAGGAGGGAAGAGAGCACCAATCAACGCAGACAAAAAAGAGAGGTGAGCTCTGGTGCTGTTAAAAGTTCTGTCTCCGTAAAAAGACAATTTTCCGTGTTTTTTTTTTTAAAAAAGTGTTTTATTTTATATTTCATCTACAATACTCGATGACGTTTCGGACAAATGTCCTTCATCAGGAGGTGAACTGCCAATGGCACACTGCCACAGACAAATATTTAAGCCATATTCCAGATAGAAGTCTTTTTTGTTTGTATCTCCTTCAACTATTGGCAATTCAGCTCCTGATGAAGGACATTTGTCCGAAACGTCATGGTCAAGTATTGTAGATGAAATATAAAATATAAAACACTTTTTAAAATAAAAAAGAACACGGAAAATTATTTTTTTAAGGAGAAAGAACTTTTAACAGCACCAGAGCTCATCTCTCTTTTTCGTCTGTTTTGATACTTAGCATACTTAGGTTGGTGCAGACTCTGGGCTGAGATTTTTGAGTACAGTACGAATGGTAAACAACAGCAGAAAGCACAGGTGTGAAACTTCTGGCCCGTGGGTCAAATCCGGCACTCTGGCCTTGCCCGGATGGCTACACCCAGTGGAGGCAGGTGGCTCCGACAACCGTGGGGTGGAGAATCCGCTCCAGGTTTCGGTCCGAACTCCAACGGAGCTATCCAAGGTGCAGAAGCACCTTGGATAGCTCCTTTAGAATTTGGACTGAAATCCCGAGCGGATTCACCACCCTGCTGATATTGGATCCGCTGGCCTCTGCTGGTTGGCCCCGGGCCGAAAGGCATTCAACACCCCTGCTTTAAATGGTCGTGATCTCCATGGTTTGAATGAGGGTCTCGGAGCTTCCGATATCCCCCTTCCCCTGATTGCCCCCACTTCTCTCCCCCGCCCCACGTAGGCCGATGTGGAGGCGCTCTCGAAGAAAAGCGGCTTCACCCCACGGCAGGTGGAGCGCTGGTTCCGGCGTCGACGCAACCAGGACCGGCCCAGCTTGCTGAAGAAATTCCGGGAAGCCAGGTAGATAATAATGGGCTGTAGTAATGGGGATGGGGGGTGGCGCATTGCACTGTGGGTGGAGAATGGGCCTTCTCTTGAGCCCGCTCTTTCTGTATCCCTCCAACTGGGGGCTGACAGGCCTATGCTTTCCAGATTGCTCCAATGTCCCATGTGCCGATTTGGAGCAGCTTTTTTCAAGACTAGGGTGGGAATGGCGTCTATGTCAGCAATGGGCTACTTGAAGGCCCCAGGATGTCCATCCCGTTTTAAGTTAACGTGATGCAGGCCTATTCCTTGCTGAGGCAGGCAACTGTGTTGGAATCATAGAGTTGGAAGGGGTCTCTAAGGCCATCAAGTCCAACCCCCTGCTCAATGCAGGAAACCACCTTAAAAGCATACCTGACAGATGGCTGTCCAGCTGCATCTTGTGGGCTCTCCCACCCTAGAGGCCTTCAACTTCCCAAGGTAATTGTGTCCATTGCTGAACTGCTCTAACAATCAGGAAGTTTTTCCAGTTGTCCAGCCGGAATCTGGCTTCCTGTAACTTGAGCCCATTATTCCACGTCCTGCAGTCTGGGATGATCGAGAAGAGATCCTGGCTCTCTTCTGTGTGACAACCTTTCAAGTATTTGAAGAGTGCTCTCATGTCTCCCCTCCATCTTCTCGTCTCCAGGCTAAACATGCCCAGTTCTTGCAGTCTCTCCTCATAGGGCTTTGTTTCCAGACCCCTGATCATCCTCGTTGCCCTCCTGTGAACACGCTTCTATACCAGGGGCATAGACATCTCAATTTTTTGGGGGGTGGAGGTTTTTTGGTGGGCATGGGGCTTAACTTGGAAAAGAGGGGACCCCCCTCCCCCCCACTGTAATTCCTAAATTGGCAACCTTTTGTCCTACAAGGCTTGAGGGGATAGGAGAAAATGAATCTGGAGAAGTCTGAACCTGACACGAAAGGAGACCTGCTTTTGTCTTGCAAAGAGATCTGCTGGGCAGCTGAAGAGGAAGGCAGGGTTTGCTTGGAGGTCATTTAGACTGACCCCCAATCACAAAACAATACAGGCAACTGGAGACTGACTGAGGAATCTGCCAGCCAGGCTGTGAGCTTACTAATGTTATGCCCCTGTTCTATACTACTACTGAGTGCAGATGTAATTGAGGAAGGCCCCTTCTCCATATACATCCCAGAAATCCTGCAAATAGAAAGCTAGCATGTCCAGGGAAAGGCTCAACCCCCAGCATTTCTCCCTGATCTGCTAGTTTTCCAGGTGCAGGGGATCTTCCTTGATTATCTTCCTTTTGTGTACGGAGGAGTGTTCTCCACATTGCGTTTGAGAGCTTGGACAATTGGAGTGGTGCCAAAATGGTTGCCTTCATCTTAATCCTGGATTACCTTTCACATACAAGGGTTTTAACTGGTCCAGGGGAGCCCCAAGGTTTGCAGAAATAAGAAAAAGAAACTTTATTGGGGGACGCTCTAAAAGGAAGGAGGGCCCAATATAACCCAATGATGGCTGAGCAGGCTTAGTAACCAAAACATGGAATGGGATTCCTTGGAAAAGAGCATGGCTGGCAGCCTGCATGGGAACCCTGTGGCCTATAATACCTCGGTGCAATTCTCGGGTTTCTTTTTCTATTTGAAAAGTTTGCAAAGCAGCTTATGATTAAATAAGAAAAGGAAAATAAACCCCAACCCAGAGTAATCCATTGGATATCGGTCCAACTGGAATAAATAAAATCTGGACAACTGCTGCATAGATGTGGGCCAGGTTAAGGTCCTAAACTGGAGCATGAGGCACTCTGCATGTGCCCAAAGGCACTTCTGACATGCTTGATGTATTTTTTTATGTGTTCGGGGGGGAAAACCATTTTGTGTTTCCTTTTCCAGTTGGAGATTCATCTTTTACCTTATTGCTTTCATTGCTGGCATGGCTGTGATCGTAGATGTAAGTACAATATGGCTTTTCTCCCCCTCTGAATTTCCTGATTTAATCGTCCTGTCATTGTCCTCAATTTCTTTCTCCCCCACCCCCATCGCTCTACAGCACCTTCCTAATTTGCTTATCTTTCTCTCTCTTATTATCTTTGTATCTTGCAGAAACCTTGGTTTTACGACCTCCGAAAAGTTTGGGAGGGGTATCCCGTTCAGGTGAGTAAACATTGAAACTAGATTGTTTTATTCTATTAAAACTATTCCCCCCTTTTTTTTTCTTCATGAAACTTTATTTTGAAGTTAAAAGTTTAAAAAGGCAACTAAAAGAACCACGTACATCATCATCATATAAAAGGGTTACTAGAGAACCAAAGTAATTCGCTAAATTTCATTCTTGCCTGTGGAAGGTTTACAGTAAAACAGCCTTAAGCAGGAGCTCAGTCGCTAATAAAAGGATGGAAATAAAAGTTATGCAGCATATAAAAGGTGTGTGTTAGAAAAAATATTGGCAACTGTACATGAGTGGAATTTGATCAAATGTTTGAATTGCTTCCACATAGGAAATAAATGGAAACCATGGTGCCATAATATCTCTCTTTGAGTTAGGATTCCTTGTTGCTGCATAGACCTGGTTTACACATAATGACAATGCAGAAAATGGGTCGAATTGTGGGTTACACCTTGTTAACCACAAACAACCCAGGAAGACAGCCCATGGTTTATTGTTGGGTTGTGAACTCTGGGTTGTCTGTGGTTAACTACCCATAGCTAAACCATAATGCAGAGTTCGCACATGATGACAACCCACGATTGAAAGACAACCCGAACTCAACCCATACTCTGGGTTGTGACATGCAAACCAGGTCATAATCTCTCAAATTTTATCAACCCGCTGCTGATCAGTTGGTTGCTTTGGTGACTTCCAATTGCACTCTACATGTGACTTTGCAGGTGTATACAATTGCTAAATTTATGCAGGAACTATTTGGTTCAAAAAGAATGAAGAAATGTGCCTTTAAGAGTTCCCAGCGGTCTAACATGGGGAAATTCCTGATAGGGACTTGCAACCATGTCCCAAAACTCCTGCTCTGTTGAACATTCCCACCAAAGATGAAAGTACAAACAGACCTGACCGCTCCTTTCCATTAAATGAGAGTCAATACAAGAGTATTAATTAAACAGCCCGGAACATTATATATGCACACACACAGGCTCAGTTCAGACCACACATTTCTCAACGGCAGTTTTAGAACTCCACGGTGGAGGTTTTACACCACCGTTGAGAAATGTGTTGCCTGGCGGGAAAACTCCACGCTGGAGGTGTTTTTGGAAAACACTCCACACAGGATACCCACGCTGTGCAGAGGAGAGTTCCTGCACATCCATTCTGTGGCATGTTATGTGGAGGGCTCCATGGAGTTTTCCGTTGCGTTGAGTTGACTTTTCCCACTGGCTACAGAGTTCCCTGGCAAGAGCGACAAAAGGAGCAAGTGCTGCTCCAGGAGAACTGCTGGGATTGTTTTTTTCCCCGCAGCAATGGCTGATGGGATACCATTGGGAGGACCAGGGGAGAAGAGAGGGTGGAGAAATTGTCAATCAAACACCGCAATGGATTTTACTCAACTCCATGGTAGCCCACAGTCACACAACGGTGGAGTTAGAAACTCAACCATTGAGTAGAGTTTTCACACTGCGTTGACTAATGTATTGTCTGAACTGAGCCAGACACATACATATTCTACTACAGCCTAATGCCCTTCAGATGTTTTGGATTCCCAGTTACCTTCACTCCTAGCCATCATGGTCAGCAGTCAGGAATTATGGGGGTTGTAATTCCAAACATCTGGGCAGCCTTGCCCCTGGAATTGTGTGTGATCCCTCCAAAGCATTCAAGGGCCGCTCACCTGCTCCTCTTCCTCCTCCTCCTCCTCCCAACTAAACTTGATCTTCACAACAACCCTGCAAGGGAGGCTAAGAGGTGAAACCTCCTGCTGTGTCTCTGCATTCCATGTGGGCTGTTTGGAAATTACAAGAGGTCTGCAGCTGGGAAAAGTTGAAGGCTTGAGACCAATTTGGAATATTCCGAAATGCCATCCTCTCAAACACCCCTTCCCCAAAATCATTTTTAAAGTATCGTTTGCAAACACACATGTTCAGCTTAACCCAGATATTTTGCTTTGGTTCCCTCCTCCAGGTCTTGCTACCATCCCAATACTGGTATTACATGATTGAGCTGTCGTTTTACTGGTCTCTTCTGTTCAGAATTGCCTTTGATGTGAAGCGGAAAGTGAGTTGATTTTGGAGAGCATGGGGCGTTTCGTTCACGACCGAATCTGTTCTGCATTTGCGCTGGCAAACTTACTGCTAGCTTTAAGCCTGCTCCACCTGACCATGGCAGTTGGGGACTCCGCCATGCTAAAAACGCAATGTCCAAAAATCCAGTTGGGCTATACCTTCATTAGGACGGACTGAGATTGCACAAAAATGTGCAAGCTTCCAGATTCTCCAGAGCGCTTCATCAAGGGGTTGCAACGAAAAGCAAACTCCTTGCGCTGAGAATGGCCATGTGGGGAAAAAGAGGGGGGTCCAATGGATTTTAGCTTTTCCAACCCATTTTAGCTTTCCTCCATTGGTAGGGAAATGGCACGCAGAGGAATCACTGCCATTATGTTGGGTCACAGAGCTAACAGGAGGGAGCCAGCCAGATTCAGTCTTCCTCTTCCATTCCTTATGTGTGGTTGTCCTTTCTTTTGCTTTTGGATAGGACTTCAAGGAGCAAATCATCCATCATGTGGCCACCATTATCTTGATGTGCTTCTCCTGGTTCACCAACTACATCCGTGCAGGGACACTCATCATGGCCTTGCACGATGCGTCGGATTACCTGCTGGAGGTGAGGGGCCGTGCCCTTCCGGCGCTTGAGGGGGGTCACCCCAGCGAGGGCGTTGCTAATACCCGTGCTTTGCAGAACCCTAGCGTCTTCGCCAACCCAACACGGAAGGTTTTGAAAGCGCCTCGTTGACCAAAAACTAAATCTCTTGTCGTTTTGAGACGTATTTCAAAACGGGGGAATGCAGGAGGATATTTTTCGAGACCCGACCGTTGCAGACATGTGTTCTTTGGTAGGATACAATGCAAATCAGGCATTGGTGGTGGATGAGACTCTAGATCTAGCAATGTTTGTGCATTTCTTCTGATACGAGCGTGATTTCTTTGGCATCTCGATGAAAACTTTGTCAGTAGACCCTCTTCTGTCTAGGGTTAGCACGTAAGGCTTTTATATCATTTATCTAAAGCAAGGGGGCAGAATGTTGGACCCAGGGCCCAATCCAGATCCCTGAAACCCCTGTAACCCCACTGTACCATTTATTTGGATTTTTTTGTAGGTTTCATGCAGATTTTCCGCATTTTAAAAGTTTGATATGCCTCTCAGCCTGAATGACTGGCGGAAAGAGTTTTAAGCTAAAATAGGGGGTGGGTGGGTACCAATTTGTGTCCCGACCCTCGCTTGCTCCGCTAAGAACTTCCCTGAAATGGTATCCAGCCTTCTGGAATGACAGAAGTTTTACTTCCCCCTGATCTAAAGCGGCCTGCTGGCTGGGGATTTGAGGACTTGTATTCCAGTACAACTGGAGGGTGTCGGTTTGGAGGGTAAAGACCAATGTGAAGAAATGCCCATGCTGGACTGTGTGTGAAAATTGTTCTCTCTCCTTTCTGTCTCGGCAGTCGGCGAAGATGTTTAACTACGCCGGCTGGAAGAACACTTGTAATAACATCTTCATTGTGTTTGCTGTTGTCTTTATCATTACCCGACTTATCATCCTTCCATTCTGGTGAGAATTTTATTGCTGTTTTTCTTGGGGAGGGGATGAAATACCTGGCAGAGTGCCTCTCCTGGTCTGAATCTTCTTGTACGCTACATTCATCATCTAAGACCCTCTCCCAGCTGCCTCCTTCAAGGGAGGATCAGAAGGTGGCAATAATGCACAGGGTCTTCTCAGAGTCTCCCCACCCCCATCATCATCATCATCATCATCATTATTATTATTATTATTATTATTATTTACATTTATATACCACCCCATAGCCGATGCTTTCTGGGCAGTTTACAGAAATTAAAAGATTGAACATTAAAAAGTCAATATACAAAATTTAAAACCATAAAACATAAAACAGCTGATAATTAAAACATTTTAAACTTTTAAGCCTGGCCACAAAGTCAGTCAAAACCTCAACTTAAGTCAGTTAAAACCTCCAACTTACGGAACAAACTCCTCAGTGAGGCCTCCCTGGCATCAACATTGATATCTTTTTGGTGCTAAGTTAAGACCTTCCTCTTCTCAGGCATTTGGCAGCATACGATGAGGATTTTTCTTATTCAGGATTTTTCTTTTTGTTGATTGTTTTAAATTATTCAGATATGTTTCTGTGTATGTGCCGTCTGTTTATACGTTTGTACCGTGAAGGGTTTTTATGCCAGGCAAAGCATCTTTTTAAGGTGTTTGATCTTTGCAAACAGCCCCGAGAGCTTCAGCTATTGGGTGGTACAGAAATGTAATCAAGGGAATGAAAATAAAATGTAGAAACTCAAGGAAACCACAGTACAATCCTATGTAATATTTTGGGGCGAAATGTAAGTCCCTTGAAATAAAATTCTCAAACCCAAGAACACATCAGTAGAATCCCATATAACATTTAGGAAAAAAACAAAATTGGATGTGCAAAACTAAACACGATCCTAAAATGTTGTATTTCAGCAGCATGCTATAAATTTTAAATCCCATTTTTCTCCTCTTCAGGCGTGATTCTTCCTTCGCTTTTTTATTTCTAATCATTAGGGCATGCCGTGTTTTTAATCCAGCCTTTCCCAGCCTGGTGCCCTTCAGATGTCTTGGACTGGTTTAATCTAATAGATTACTTGATTAAAAAGCATTTTGATTAGGAATGTGCAAGCATTTAGTTCCTATTTGCAAATCATGCAAATATGTCCCATTGGCAGCCCTGAACGTGAGCAGGAATGCAACTCCATGGAATTTTTCATTTCTTGAACTTCTGAAAGGGCGCACCAAATCGCCCTCAAATCCACATTTTCACACTTTAGCCCATGGAAGAAAATGAACATTTCCACTTAGGGGAAAATGCACATTTTAAAAATGTGTTTTTCCCCCTTTCATTTGGGAAAAAATGCACATTTTAAAAATGCGTGTTTTTCCCCAAGCAAAAATCAAAAGACGCTTCCATTCAGGAAGGCAAACAAAGCAAAACATTCTCAGAATTTTTCCTCAAAGTTTACCGATATACTTGTCCACCTGCCCCTAATTTTGATTGATAAAGGTGCCCTTGTCAATCAAGTAGATTTTTTTTTCTTAAAAAACCCCACAACATTTATTTTTCTTTTAGCCTGCAGTGGGTTGTTGTTGTTGTTGTTAGTAGTAGTAGTAGTATTAAACTGCATTTGTATACTGCCCCATAGCCGAAGCTCTCTGGGCGGTTTACATAAGATTAAAACACTTAAAAACAATATACAAAAATTAAAACTGCAAAAACGTACAATATACACATACATTAAAAACCACTATAATAACTTAAAAAGCTATAAGCATGAAAAGCAAAACAGACCCAGGCTCATTAGATATTACTAAAGGCCTGAGAGAAGAGGAAAGTCTTGACCAGGCACCAAAAAGATAACGATGTTGGCGCCAGGCGGGCCTAGTTGGGGAGATCGTTCCACAATTGGGGGGCCACCACAGAGAAGGATATTCCCTCCTGTGCAATAAGATATCCAAAAACAGAGCATACGTTTTTGGTGTTCTCTCTTTCAAATTGCCTGTTGGACTTCTGCCTGTCAAGTTTAAAGATGCAGGTTCTGTTTGTGCAATCTGTAAAACAACCCACTTTCCCCAAAAGCCCACAACATAATTTCTCTCTCTTTTTTTTGTCACCTAGGATTCTACATTGCACAATGCTCTACTCCTTAGATGTTTATCCGGCTTTCTTTGGCTACTATTTCTTCAACTCCATGATGGTTGTCCTCCAAACTCTGCACATATTTTGGGCAAATCTGATTGTTCGCATGGCCCAGAAATTCATAACTGGAAAGGCAAGCTTTGTTTATGTTTCTTTCTTTGGTTCGTGTTTTATTTGGCACTATGGGTGGAGTGTTTTGTTTTTAAATGGAACTTTCTCCCAAAGTTCAATCTCTCCCACAGTGGAGAGCAGTGGGCCCTGCATTAAAAAAGGCAAAGTTAGGCCAGAAAATCTAAGAGGGGATAGATTCTCTCCCAAGACCACACTTCTTCACACAGAGCATAGTTGAACAATGGGATTCGCTGCCACAAGATGTGGTGATGGCCACCAATTTGGAGGGCTTGAAAAGGGGGCTGGATAAATTCCTGGAGAAGGCTGTCCATGGCTACTAATCCTGATGGTTATGTGCTACCCTCCAGTATCAGAGGCAGTAAGCCTGTGTGCACCAGTTGCTGGGGAACATGGGTGGGAGGATGCTGTTGCACCCATGTCCCGCTGGTGAGTTCCTGATTGACACTGTGTGAACTGAGTGCTGGACTAGATGGACCCCCGGTCTGATCTAGCAGGGCTCTTCCGATGTTCTGACTATGGAACCTTGAACTTCGCCATCAGGACTAGAAGCTTGCTTTTTTTCTTCCCCTCCTCCTTTTTTGTGCGTGCAAAAAATGAAAGCTGCGTTGCTCAGGATCAGGGCCGCTTCCTCCGTGAATCGACCTTCTCACCCCATTGTCACCAGCTGCTCTTCTTCTTCCTCACCACCGCCACTGTCGTCTGGGCCAGGGCGAGAGGCAGGGGACCAAGCCGGTTGCAACGGCAAAATGGAGGAGCCATTCCAGGGGACCCTTGGCAGTGGGTTGTGGGCCCTTGGTAGGGGACCAATCATGCTGTGCATAATCCATGGCAGCTATGCAGCAAACTAGCATCTCAAGTCACATTTGCTCAGCTACAAAGGCTTCAGCCTGCAGCAGAATGGGTCACTTCATGTGGATGTTATGGATCTGCTATGGATCATTCATAACGCTGACCCTTGACGCTGGCCCTGGCCAGGATACTAGGTTCTGCAATGTTCCATCAGAACATAACTTAAATGTGGAAAGATCTGGTAGGTGGGTTGGATATAAGAACATGAGAAGAGACATGCTGGATCACACCAGAGATCCATCTAGTCCAGCACTCTGTTCACACAGTGGCCAAAGAGTTGTCAACCAGGGATGCGCAAGCAGGACACGGAGCAACAGCACCTTCCCACCCATGTTCCCCAGCAAGTGGCGCATAAAGCTGACTGCCTCTGATACTGCAGTTAGCACATAGCCATGAGGACTAGCGGCCATGGATAGCCAGGAATTTATCCACCCCCCTGTAAAAACCATCCAAATTGGTGGCCATCACCACATCTTGTGAATTCCAGTTTCACTTTGCGCTGTGTGAAGAAGCCCTTCCTTCCATCTGTCCTGAATATCCCACCAATCATGGGATTGACCCCATTGGGTTCTAGTATTTTGAGAGAGAGAGGGAGAAAAATGTCTCCCTCTCCACATTCTCCACACCAGGCCTAATTTTGTACCCCTCTATCATGTCTCCCCTTAGCCTCCTTTTTCCCAAGCTAAACAATCCCAGCTGTTGTAACCTTCCCTCATAGGGGAGATGCTTCAGTCCCTGGATCATCTGAGTTGCCCTTTTCCGCACTTTTTCCAGCTCTGCAATATCTTTTTCAGGTGTGATGACCAAAACTGCACACAGTATTCTAATATTTGTTTGATGCTTCTTTTTTAGGGAGGCTTTCCAGGCCATGAAAAGTTTTTAAGCTGACAAAACAATTTTAAATTGCTGGAATCTGTCTAATCAAACTGACCTTAAGAGTGCTTGTATCTTTTAGAATGTTACCCTTAGCGTTACCTTTATAATAGTTTTTAATCTTATTGTTGTTTGCTTCTTTGAGCTCTAATAAGGAAAGACAGGTTATCAATGGAATTAATTCAATCGACCCAAAGAAATAAATAAAACAAATCACATTAGGTAGGGAAGGCTACCAATTTAACTGACAAATATTCTGAGTTTGATTGAATTTTCCAGTTCAAATTTTTAAGATTAACTTTTACATCCAAAACAATGTGTTTAAATCCAGTGGGATATAAAACACTGTGCTAAGAATCATCATTTTTAGTAAAACAGTGATCAAAACAGGGATAAATATATTGTTTCATTTCTATCAGACATTTTGTCCTCTGCCTTCATCAGTGATTTTAAAATCACATTGAGTACCAAACCAAAATACCTGTAAGAACCAATCAAATTGCAGAAAGTAAAGCAGCAGATAAAATAGATTGAAAGATGGCGGCAGGAGAATGTAGCTGGTGAAAGGGTTCTGAAAACAGGGTGCCACCACAGTGAAGGCCTCGTCATGCTTCATTTATTTTTCTTTATTTTTCTTTTCTTTCTTTTTTTTAACCTCTTCTGAATCTCGACAGGTACTGGAGGATGAGCGCAGCGACAGAGATGAGACCGACAATTCGGAAGAGGAAGAGCAGAAGGCCGTGGCGGGTGCTGCTGGCGGTTTCGGCATGAGGAACGGCCCTTTTAGCAATGGGCACCCTGTCTTGAACAATAACCATCGGAAAGCCAAATGATTTTTCCCCCTTTTGTCTACATCCTTCTTCGGTTCCAGCTCGCCGATTGTCCGTTGTGAGATGCACAAGCTGAGATTGGTTTTTGGGTTTGTTTGTTTATTTGGGGGGTGGGGGTGTTTTGTTCATTTAGTTTTGAGGCCAAACCAAAAACTTTATCCCGGGAGAACTTCAAAATTTCCATCGCGAGCCCAAGCAGTCCTCTCCTTTCTCGATCGTTTAAGCCCCTCCCTTTCAATGTCGGTTGAATCGATGGCTCCACTTCAAGGTTGACTCTGAAGCTCCCGCCGTCTTTCCCACGTTACTGAGAAAAGAAATCACGGTGCCCTCCGAAAGGCCTCTTCTCCTGCCAGAAGCTGTAACAGTGGAGAGTTGGCGATCTATTTTTTGTTTCTTCCCTCAACCCTCCTCTTGCAGGAAGAGTTGGGGGATGGGGTAACCCATGGCCTTCTTCTTTTGCCTGCCCCCCCCCCCGCATCACCAAACTGCCTTAAAGCTAAGTTGGGAAGCAAAACTGAACTTGGGAATTTGTATTTTTCCTCCCCCGATTCCACAATGACGCATTCGTCAACTTCCAAAAAGCTGTGGCAAAACAGCAAGACGAGAGCGACTCCTCTCCCGCCAGCGCCACCAAGCGGACTCTCTCAAAAGGAACTAAGAACTCTTCCTTAGGAACAACGCTTCAGCATATCCATTTTCAAGCTGCCAGTCCTTGTGGAGGCATCTTCCTGTGCCAAAGGTCAATTTAAAGTGGATCGGAACACTGATTTCTTTCTGCTCTCGTGCTCTCCTGGTTCCGGGTTCTCTCAAAGGTCTTCTTCGAATAGTCCTGCACCCGTGTCCCATCACGGGCTCCGCTAGAGAAGACATGTAGATCTCCTGGATATATCTGAGTGTCTCGTGTACGGGATGGGTGGGAAGGGGAGGAGCATGGGATATGACCCCAATCCCTGTTCTCTGTATTCTGCACTAGCTCCACTTATGGTGTTCTCCTGTCCCTTAATGCTGAAAGATTTGGGGAGCAGGAAGAAAGGGGAACAGGCGTGATTGTGCAGTCATCTAGCACAGGGGTGGGCAACTCACACCTTTCCAGAGGTTTTGGCCTACAACTCCCGCCAGCCTATTCAACAGTGAGGAAGACGGGAAGGTGTCAGCCGATACATTCGGAGGGCCACGAATCTCCCACCGCCGGGCTTCGGCGAGGAATGCAGCCCATCTCCACTTCTGCCTCACCGCCGAAATCTTTTCCTCTCCTTCAGTGTCTCTCTGAATTTTTGGCAGGATTGTCGAATCCACGGTTCTTTCCTTTTTGCGGCGCGTTGTCCGCTGCACCCAAACCCGAGCACATCAGGTGTGTCCCTTTGCCGCACACCCACCCACCCTGGATTTTTATTGCCTTTCTTTTTGGCTTGCTGTCGTGCCACATGGCATCCACAGATAGTTCCCAGTTGCAAAAGTAATTCATTCAAGAGGTGTGGGTGTTGAGCACATTTGGAGGGTGTTCCTCCCCCTTTCTTAAAAGAACATATCAGGTACAGCTATCCCCCTTGTGCGGTATTTTTGGTGGGGGAGGTTACTGCAGCAAGCAAAGCGATAGGGCAATGATGCTGATGATGGTAACTTGTTTTATTTTCAAACTGCACATCCTTCTGTCTAGAACTTATTTAATGCACACTACTTCACTTCCCCAATTTGTCTTATAAATTAATACTTTCTTCACTTCTCTTTTCACTCAAGCTCCCTTTGCTCATCCTAGTTAAACAAAAACAAAGAAGGAACGCCCAGAACTTTGGGTACTCAACCTGCCTCTTCCTACCCTTTTGAGGGCACAATTCTTTTTAATTTATTAGATAGGCTTTTCCAAGTACCAAAGCAGACGGGATTTCAAGCAAGGGGACCAGGCAGAACAAAACCACCGAAAGGGTTAGAAGGAATATTGGGTCTACATGTAGGATCAAGCCACAATTTATTTTTTCCAGCCTAGACCAACCCGGGGTGGCGGGGGGGAGAGATTCCCAAAAGGACCATTTGCCTACCTTCAGACCAAAATGTGTTTTTTTAAAAAGAAAAATTAAATATATTAAAACCTAAATAAAACTAATAAACATCTGTAAAAAAACAAACACCAAAACAACACCCAAGTGTGTTCTGCGTTGCTCATCCTTGGGGAAACTTAATATGTCACATTCTTGTGTAGCGCTACAGTTTTCAGACTTCTCCTGTATCATTTTGTACCGATTCCTACAATAGCCCCAGAAAGGTAGGCTAATATCACAGGGGCGTTAACGGCTGTTTGGTTTAAGACCGAGATGGGCAGTGGGTAATTCTGGATCTGCTAGGTGATCTCTGGGTGAATCCAAGTATTAGCCAGGATTTCTGACTGGCAGGTGTCAAACAGCAGCAACGACACAACGAGGAAAGGAAGTTTCTGTGCGGAAGGAATGTGAGATCCCTTCTACTTCCAGGAGTTTAAACGGATTCTGGGGTTTGTGATTCCTTAATTCTAAGTGGACACCTTTTGCGCTGGGCTCCCCTTGGGGAATCTCTAGTAACAAGCAAAGATCCCATGAGCCTGCTGTCTATCCACGCCCTGGTTGAGACTGATCTGTGATCACTTTGAGAAGTGTGGAGAAAGGAAAATAAGACTCCTTGGAAGGGACAGCTACTTTCCACCTTTGCAGACAATCCTGGGTTGAGAAGCACAACCAACGGGCATCTTTGGATACCTTTTTTTTTGCAAAATTTACCCCACTGGCATCTCCCAATGCTGTGGATGAGAACCAACAGAGGTGGCGGTGAAGCGATTCGGGTAATTCCCATGGTTGAAATGCCTCTTCCCAAGGCTTGATTTCTGGCGGAAGAGCTCTAAGCTAAAATATGCTCATATTTTGGGCCCATCCACCCCCACCCCCCCACACAGGAGGGCTTTTCTGAAATGGAATTCAGCCCACGGGCCGGACCAGGTTTAATGCCTCCTCTCTAAGCGAGTGCAGGTGATAAAAGGAAAAACTGGGAAGCAAGGGGTCAGGAGAAGCGTGGTTTTTCCAGCCCACCCACGGGTGGCAGCAAGAGAGAAAAAGCAAGCTCTGTCTGCTTCCCCCCCCCCCCCCAAGGTGCTGTCATTAGAAGGCTCCAACCCCTTGACAGGGATGGCTTTATTTATTTACTGCATTTCTCTACTGCCCAATAGCCGAAGCTCTCTAGGCAGTTTACAAAAATTTAAACCATAAAAACCACGACATTTGAAAACATAAATTAAAATACAGGATAAAAGCACAAACAGGATAAAAACCAAGCAGTTGTGCAGAAATCAATACAGGTTTAAAATACAAATTTAAACAACAAGGTTAAAAATCAAACTGAAGAAGTGTGAAAATACTGTGAAAATAAAAAGGCCTTCACCTGGCGTCTAAAGGAGTATAATGTAGGTGCCAGGTGAACCTCTCTAGGGAGCTCATTCCACAGCCGGGGTGCCATAGCAGAGAAGGCTCTCCTGGTAGCCACCTGCTTCATTTCCCTTGGCAGGGGCTCACGGAGAAGGACCCCTGAAGATGATCTTAGGATCTGGCAGGCACATATGGGAGGCTTTCCTTCAGATGACCTGGCCCCAAGCCGTTTAGGGCTTTGAATGTTAATACCAGCACTTTGAATCAGGCCCAGACCTGGACTGGAAGCCAGTGAAGCTGGAAAAGGACTGGCGTAATGTGGCCTCGTTGGCCAGTCCCTGTTAATCGTCTGGCTGCCCTGTTTTGTACCAGTTGAAGTTTCCGAAACGTTTCAAAGGCAGCCCCACGTATAATGCATTGCAGTAATCCAGACGAGAGGTTATCAGAGCATGGATAACTCTGTGTGTGCAGACTGGTGTGTTAAGTCTCTCCCAGCAAAAACAAATCCTGCCCCCACGTCAGTAGGTACCAAGGAGTTCCATACCTTGGGTAGGATGAGAGTAACCCCCTTTTGCAGGGGTGGGCTGGGAGACTGTGAAACAGGGGCTATAGAACTTTTTAAGAAAGGAAAGCAAATTACCCTGCCCCCCATTGCAGGCAGGATGAGTGGGTGTGTCTCCACCTGCTGACAACATCTCCCCCACCCACCTATTTTTCTTTTCGTTTGTTCCATAATGGGAGAGAAGCAGGCAGAGTCCCTGCCCCCCGCACAACCCAGATACCAGGCATCGTGCAAAGCAGAGTGGCTCCTGCTGGCATTCTCACTCATGAAATCATAGAATCGTAGAGTTGGAAGGAGCCTGTAAGACCATTGAGTCCAACCCCCTGCTCAATGCAGGAATCCACCTTAAAGCATCCCTGACAGATGGCTGTCCAGCTGCCTCTTGAAGGCCTCTAATGTGGGAGAGCCCAACACCTCCCTAGATCATGGGTTCCATTGTCGTATTACTCTAACAGTCAGGAAGCTTTTCCTGCTGTCCAGCTGGAATCTGGCTTCCTGTAACTTGAGTCCATTATTCCATGTCCTGCACTCTGGGTTGATCAAGTAGAGATCTTGGCCCTCCTCTGTGTGACAACCTTTCAAGTCTTTGAAGAGTGCTATCATGTCTCCGATTGGAGATTGGAGATCTCGGCGCGTCAGGCCCAGCGGCTGCGATTTCTGCACCCCAAGCACCTTGCAGCCGTGGCGAAAGCACGGCCTATTTCCCCAGCCTTCCCAACTTCCTCTGTCTAGGAACGAAAGATGGAATGGACAAGGAAGTTCTCCATGGCCCACTTGGGGGTTTCGATCAAGACCAAAAGGATTTTTTTTTATTGCTTTACAATAACGGGAAGGAGGGGGGTGTCCTTTACAAAAGCACATGCACAGCACAAACACCTCCGAAATGGTCGGCGTGGAATTGAGACAGGCGACAACCGAGACATGAAATGAGAGGCCGGGGGGGGGGGGCGGAGTGTCCTTCTGTGGCAAGGCTTTCCCACCCTCCCCAAAGCTCTCCGGGGGGAGGAAAGGCCCGTGCGCCGGAAACAAACAAAACGGATTCATGGAAACCTTACAAGAGGCGGCCGCGGCATTCAATGGCTCCGCAGCAACACAAGAGTTCCTTGCCTTCCACGCTTCCGACTTCGTAGTTGTAGTCCCAGGTGAGCTCCGTGCCGGCCCGGATCCTCCTGCGGGCAAAAAGGGGGTGTGGTGATAGGCAGCCGCAGCTGGTGCATGCAGGGTTGCTCAAGAGCACGGGACGGTTTTTAAGGTAGAGAAGCATGGCATTGGACCCATGAGGGAACATAGTTCAGGGATAGAGTGAAAGCAGTTAAAAGGAGACCACAAAACCCAACATCAGAAGAGCCCTGCTGGATCTGACTGAGGGTCCATCTAGTCCAGTACTCTGTTCACACAGTGGCCCACCAGCTGTCGACCAGGGACCAACAAAGCACTACATGGTGCAACAGCACCCTCCCACCCATATTCCCCAGCACCTGGTGTACACAGGCTTACTGCCTGTGATACTGGAGGTAGCACAGAACCAGCAGGGCTAGTAGCCATGGATAGCCTTCTTCTCCAGGAATTTATCCAACCCCCTTTTAAAGCCATTTACATTGGTGGCCAACACTACATCTTTTGTGGTAATGAATTCCATAATTTAACTACGTGCATTGTGAAGAAGTCCTTCCTTTGATCTGCCCTGAATCTCCCACCAATCAGCTTCATGGGATGACCCCAATGGGTTCTAGTATTTTGGGAGAGGGAGAAAAATGTCTTCCTGTCCACATTCTCCACACCAGGCATCATTTTGTACCCCTCCATCATGTCTCCCCTTAGCCTCCTTTTCTCCAAGCTAAACAATTCCAGCTGTTGTAACCTTTCTTCAAAGGGGAGATGCTCCAGCCCCTGGATCACTTGAGCTGCCCTTTTCTGCACTATTTCCAGCTCTACAATATAGTTTTTTAGGCATGGTGACCAGAACTGTACACCGTATTCCAAGTGAGGTCACACCATAGATTTGTATAAAGGCGATACGATACTGGCAGTTTTATTCTCAATTCCTTTTCTAATAATGCCTAACATGGAGTTTGCCTTCTTTACAGCTGCTGCACACTGGGCTGAAATGGATGCCTATGGAGACTGGGGAGCCCAGAACCCAAATGGCAGTTTCGGTATCCCTGGAATAGACTTGAGGCAGGTGTCAGTGGCTGGCACAGTCAGGGCCTTGCCAGCAGCCCCCCCCCCCCCCCGGAATCGCTCCTGCCCTTCCCCATTGCTTGTGCAACTGCCTCTCGCTCTGCCCCCACCCCACAGAGGTAGTGAGGAGGAGGATGGTAGATTTTATTTTATTTAAAATATTGCTTGGCTGTCTTTCAGGGCCTCCTAGGGCGGCGTGGAACAATAAAACTCACATAATACAAACCGATACAGTAGTCAACACAATAAAAACAACACAACAGTAAAAGACACACAATAAAACCCGACACGAGAAGTACGAGCCCTCACTAGTAAGACAAAAGCAGAAGTAGATCCACCAAATATAATGCCAGATGTACTAACGAATTACCCCTATATGTCAATTAATGTCGTTGGTACAAATGTGATTTTTATCAAGCAGACTGCAAAGTCAACAGTCATTTAATACTGAAATTGTGAATCATGAAAACATACATGAATACATAGAAAAGCTATTAGTAATTGCATTATATTGTACATGTTCCCAAATCCACACATTAATACAAAAAGAATTATACAAAACGTTTAGGACCTAATGCTCTGTAAACGTTTAGAGTATAGTAACTTGAACAACGTTATAACATTATGTTAAACGGTAATTCCGGATAACATACACCGTTTCCATCTTCATCAGTAATACAACGTTTCCCAATTTCCTGAGAAATAGGATTCCACCCACCAACATCCACTTGTTTTAGATTCATTCCAGTGACTAATCAACCACAAGCCTCAAGTCAAGCCAGGTTGCTTATATGGTGATGGAATCCTATTTCTCAGGAAATTGGAAAACATTGTATTACTGACGAAGATGGAAACGGTGTATGTTATTGTTGTGTCCAAGAAGAGGCAAAGTAAAAGTACCGATATAAATCCTTTATTTAAAACATGCCTTACAAGGCCAACAACACAGCAATATGCCTGACTAAGCCTCTCCCAATTACTATCCCCCAAAGTCCTCTTATAGATTACCCAACCTTCAGCTGAGTCTAATCCTTACTCTCTTAAAGATACAATACTATAATACTATACCATCTCCACATTTCTCCCCCTCTTAAGAAACCTCCATAATCCCAACACTACATAACATAATCTTTAGTCCAAGCAGGTGGGTGTCTGATAAGGACTGGCCGTCTACCTGGTTCACTTCCCTGTTGATCTAGCTGCTGGCATAGTCTTTAGTGTGGGTGAGAAGGGCAAATCCTCTAACCCAAAATGAGTATCTCCATCATCTTGGCAATCTACTGGAGCAAGATAAGAAGCATTCCTCACATGTTCATCAGAAAGTTTATAAGTATAAGGTCCTTTTTTTTCAATTTTTCGAGGGGATGTAAATCTCTGTTCCCCCTTTCGTAAAATCCCCAGTTTCCTAACTCGAACAAAAGAGTTACACTGAAATGTTTGTTCCTTAGCACCACGACGTCCATCTGTATATACTTTAGATTTCCTTTGTTTTTCTTTAACTCTCTCATCTCAGGTTCCAAAGATATATTTAGTCTAGGTTTTAGAACTCCAGCCACATTCAATTTAGTATGCATTTCTCTGCCATGCAACAACTCTGAAGGTGATATGCAGGTTGCTTACCTGTAACTGTAGTTCTTCGAGTGGTCATCTGTGCAGTCACACACTATGGGCTCGCGCCGACGCCGAGCCTCCCTTCGGAAACTTCTATAGCTTAGAAACTATTGGCGGGAACCCCTCCCCCCCTCCGTCCTATCGCGCATGCCTGGGTTCCCGCCTACCTCAGTTCCCTAAGACCGCCTTCGCAGTCAATAGTGAGGTAGTGTAGTCCGAGACCAAAAATTTAATGACAAAAAAGGAGATGGCATGGCGATGACACTCATAGACCTTCACAGCGAAGTCTAGAGGGGACGGTGGGAGGGTTGTGTGACTGCACAGATGACCACTCGAAGAACTACAGTTACAGGTAAGCAACCTGCATTTCTTCTTCGTGGTCTCTGTGCATCACACACTATGGGCGAGTAGTTAGCAACACTTACCGGAGGAGGGTAGACTCGCTGAGAAGGCGTCATTGTAGCAGAGATGACAGCACCGCTCGACCAAAGCTGGCGTCTGCTCGTGCTCTGATGTCCAATTTGTAATGAGATACGAAAGTAGAGGCGGAGGACCATGTGGCCGCTCTACAGAGTTCAGGGATAGGAATTCCCCTGTGCAATGCTGTTGACGTGGCCTGGGCCCGTGTGGAGTGCGCCCTCAACGAAGTAGGTGGGTCTCTCCGTGCCAGTTCGTAGCTAAGGGTGATGGTGCTTACCACCCATTTGGCGAAACGTTGTGGAGAGACAGCTTGGCCCTTTGATTTACCGCCGTAACATATAAAAAGGCGCCCCGATTTACGGAATGCAGCAGTTCTGTCCTTGTAGAATGCTAAGGCCCGTCTCACATCCAATGCGTGTAGTCTGGAGCCCACTGTATCAGTTGCGTCCTGGAAAAAGGTGGGCAGTACGATGTCCTGATTTACATGGAAAGTTGAAAGGACCTTCGGTTTAAAGTCTGGGCCCGGCCGCATTACGACTTTATCTCTGTGAAACTGTGTGTATGGAGGGTCTAACATTAGAGCGCAGAGCTCTGATGACCGCCTGGCAGAGGTGATAGCTACGAGGAAGGCCGCCTTGAGGGTAAGCAGGCGCAGGTCTATTGTAGCCATAGGTTCGAAGGGCTTACTGGAGAGGGCTGCCAGAACCACCGACAAGCTCCATTGTGGAACTATAGGACGCACGGGGGGGCAGATGTTCCGTAGCCCCCTCATGAAACGTTTGGATAGCGGATGGGAGAAAACTGAGTACCCCTGGATAAAGTCATGGTTAGCTGAAATGGCCGCCAGGTAAACCTTAATCGAGGTGCTCTTGAGGCCTGTGCCGTGCAAGGTATCCAGGAACACTAGGACGTCCACGATGCCGCACGAGTAAGGTGAAACGCCTTTCTTCTCTGTGAACTTTAGGAATCGTTTCCACTTCCTACTATACGATAGCCTTGTGGCTGGTCGCGAGGACTCCCTGAGGACTGTGCGTACCGACAGCGGGAGGTCTAGGTGTTGCCATCGCGACGGATTCTCCACACTGTGAGATGTAGCTTGTGGAGGTCGGGGTGGCGAACTAGCCCGTGGTTCATTGTGACCAGGTCCTCTGTTTTTGGCAACCGGAGGTACTCTCCCTTGGATAGGCGGAGGAGGGGGGCGAACCAGAATTGGCGGGGCCACCACGGCGTCACTAATACGGCGTCCGTTTCCCTGAACTGTAGAATCGATACTGCCCTTGGGATCAAGGGGAACGGTGGGAAGGCATAAACAAGGCCCCGTCCCCAGGAGGTGTTGAAAGCGTCGCCCAAGGAGCCCTTCCCCGCTCCGGCCCTTGACAAGAAAGCCTCGCACACTGCATTTTCCGCAGACGCGAAGACGTCCAGGCACGGGTACCCCCATCTGTCGATGAGAATTGATAGAGCTCGCTGCGACAAGGACCACTCGTGTGTCGCTGGGAAAGTCCTGCTGAGATCGTCCGCTTGCACATTGTCCGTTCCGGCAATGTGAACTGCCGACAAGCGTAGTCTGTGGAGGATTGCCCACTCGAAGATATCCAGCGTGAGTCTGAGCAAGTTGCAGGAGCGTGTCCCCCCTTCCTTGTTCACATACCAGACTACTGACATATTGTCGGAAACGATCCTGACGTGTTGGCCTGTGATATAGTCTCTGAAGGCTATGAGTGCTTTTTGTACTGCTAATAACTCCAAAAAGTTGATGTGGTGCTTCTTGTCGGCGGGGGACCATTCTCCTTGCACTTTCAAATGGTCGCAATGGGCTCCCCAACCCAGCCTTGAGGCGTCCGAGGTTATCGAGACGGATGGTTCCACTGCGACGAACGGGAGCCCACCCGAGAGGTTCTGCGGGAACGTCCACCAACGAAGAGAGTGACGTACGGCGTGAGGGACCACTACCTTGACAGAGTTCGGTTGGAGGACCGGGTCGTAGACGTCCAGCAGGAAGCGCTGTAAAGTGCGCATCCGCAGACGGGCCCATCGGACGACAAAGACCGCCGAGGCCATAAGACCCAGTAGCTTCTGTATTGTAATCACTCTGTGGGAGGCGGAGGAAAGAACCCTCCGTGCCAACATTTGGAGATGAGTGCACCGTGCCTGAGGGAGGAAAGCTCTCTCTTTTGTAGAGTCCAGGAGGACCCCAATAAATTGTATTCTTTGGACGGGGAACAGAACCGACTTCTCCGTGTTGACCACAAGGCCTAGGCTGCGTAACAGTGACGTCGTGAGTTGGACGTCCTTTAATGCCTGATGTTCGGACGGTGAGGCGATCAGCCAGTCGTCCAGGTAGGGGTAGAGCTCCACTCCCGCTGAACGGAGGTGGGCGCAGACTGCCGCCATGCATTTCGTAAACACCCGTGGGGCAGTCTTTAACCCAAATGGAAGGACGGTGAACTGGAATATGCGTCTTCCCACTATGAACCGTAGGAACCTTTGATGGGACTGATGAATAGGAATGTGGAAGTACGCGTCTTTCAAATCTACGAGCGTGAACCACATATTGCGACGGAGGAGGGGCAGTATCGAGCCCAGCGTGATCATTCTGAACTTTTTTACTTGCAGGAATTCATTGAGTAGCCGCAGGTCCAAGATAGGACGCAGACCGCCGTCTCTCTTCGGGACTGTAAAGTACCGGGAGTAGAACCCCGTGCCTGCTTCCGTGATGTTGACCGGTACAATGGCTCCCTTTTGAAGAAGGGAGGCCACCTCCTGTTGTAGAGTGGTGGAGAGTGGAGTATACTTTAAGTGACCTAGTTGTGGAAGAGCGGCAAACTCCATCAAGTAGCCCCGGCGAATGATGTCTAGCACCCACTTGTCCGTCGTAACTTGGGTCCAAGCCTCGTAGTAGGGAAGAAGTCTGTGGTGGAAATGCGGGGTCAGATGACGCCTCATCTGGGGGGAGTCAAAGATGTTGCTTTGAAGTGGGGTCCTGTCTCGTCCGGTGTTGGCGAGATCTACCCTGCGGGTAAGCCTTCTGCTGGCGAAAAGTCGGCTGCGTTGACTGAAAGCGCTGCTGGTGCTGTTGCTGACGAAATTGGGGTTGGCGATGTTGATAGAAATTCTGCCTGGGCCACCTACGTGCTCGGTAAGGTTGAGGAGGTTGGGGGGGGTAAAACCCCATTTTCTTTGCAGTTACTCTCGCCTTCTGGATGGTATCCATCTGGGAGTCCGTTGACGCATTAAAGAGGCCCTCACCATCAAATGGGAGGTCCTCGATCCTGGCTTTCGTCTCCTGAGACAGATTTGAAGAGCGGAGCCAGGCGTGTCTCCTTAAAGCTACCGATGCCACCATAGATTTTGAGAGGCAATCTGCCAGATGACGAGCGGTCGAGAGCTCTTGCCTGGCTAGAGCCGTTGCCTCCTGCTGAAAGACTTGAGCTGCAGTCTTAATCTCCTCTGGCAGATGGGCGTGTAATGCTGTCACCTTCTCCCAAAGGAAAAGGTGATAACGAGCCATGAGGGCTTGATAATTTGAGATCTTCACCGCCAGTGCGGAGGATGCATAAACCCTCCTCCCGAAAGCATCCAGCTTCCGACCTTCCTTATCCACTGGCGCGGAATGGGATCTAGACGTGCGCCCCTGGGCCGACTCAACTATTACAGAGTTGGGCTTCGGATGCTGGAATAAGAAGCTAGCATCCTGTTCCTGTAGCTTATACTGGGCGTCGACCCGTTTAGAAATTGGGCCTGTTGACGCAGGGGTCTTCCAGGACTCCTTCAAAGTACGTAGGATGGTGGGAAGGATAGGCATCGCCACCGTGGAAGAGGTATCCCTGTACATGACATCATACGCTATATCTACAGGTGAGTCCTCTGATTCCGGAACCTCTATGCCCAAAGACTGGGCTAGGCGCTGCATTTGGTCCAAGAACGAAACCGTCTCAACGGATGGAGAAGCGCGTTTGTCAGAGCCCAGGTCCTCTTCTGGCGAGGGCAAAGATGGATGGGCCACCACCGAGGTTTCTGAAGAGTCAGAGGGGTAGTCCTCCTCGGAGTGAGAGCTGGGGGCCCTAATGCACATAGTGCCAAGTGGTGGTAGTGGAGAGTCCGGGTGTTCTTCGGAGTGGGGTGGTGCCGAAATCGTTGCGGAGGGAGAATGCCTTGGAGGTAGAGGAGGCGCAACGAAACCCTCCGGCTCATAAAGCCTTTCTCCTGTATATTGGTCATAAAGAGGCTTCCTTTGCTTCTCCTTAATCTGGGAGGTCCAGGAATGGGTGGAGCGGGCGGAGAAACGATCCCAGTCCTCCCCCTGTACAGGTGAGTGGTGGGCCTGCACATCCACGCACAATGGTTGTTGAGGCGAGAGAGACTGGTGGGAGGGAGCCCAAGGCGACAGAGGGTTAAAGCGGTGGTCCTCGGCTTCCGACGATGGCGGGGAGACTGAATGATGAGACTTTGACCTGGACTTGTGATGACTAACTTGTGCTCTCGGCGCTTTCGGTACCGAGAACTGATGGTCCCCTTGTTGTGTAGGAGTCGGTGGCGTCGCTACCGAAGGCCATGATATCGGTAACGATATCGACGCCGCTGGGGATGGCAAGTGACGACCCATCGGTACCGGGGAGCTTGTCGGTACCGATGCCGGCTTCGGTGTCGGCTTCGACCTCGGCGCCGATGACGATGGCGGCTTCGGTGTCGAAGGCGGCTTCGGTGTCCAAGGCGGCTTCGGTGTCGACTTAGGTTGCGACGTCGAGCGCTGGTTAGCTGCCGGAGAAGCGTCCGCGGCCGCGGGACGACGTTTCGGCTTCGACGCCTCCTTAGTCTTATCCTTCTTCTTGGGGACAAGCTCGGTTTTGGACCTGCTTTTATGGTCTCCCTTGTGTCGCTTCGCCTTGCCCGCATCCGCGGGGAGGGAGGACTTGGTTTTAGGAGGGCGAGTAGTCTGCGCCACAGGGGCCTCCGAGGACGCGCTCGGGGTCGCGCTCGGTATCGGGACCGGCGTGTCCACTGTTTGCAACGCTGCCTTCCACAGTAGGGCCCTCAGTTTATTAGCCCTATTTTTGCGCGTTTGTCTCGAAAAGTTTAGACAATGAGCGCACGTGTCCACCATATGGGCTTCGCCAAGGCAAAGGAGGCACTTCGAGTGTCCATCAGACAAGGTTAACTTTGCCTTGCAGCCTACGCAAGCCTTAAACAGGGCCGTCTGCGCCATCTTAAATGGAGGGCGGGAAAAACGAGAGCTTTGCTGCTGCCTCTGAGAACCGCAACGAAGCGGGCCAACAAGGGCAACTACAACTATCTATACTATTTACACTATATATTCAGTTTAATTACAATAACAAATATATTATATAAAGAATTTTTTTTTTTTTTTTTTAGCGGAAAGGAGCAAGAAATAGAAGAAGGAGAAATAGAGGAAAGAAGATATCAGTCGAGAGAAAGAGAAATAGGATTGTAGAAGAATCTAAGCTAATCACTTATCCGAAGAAGTTCTCTAGGAGGCAACCAGCAAGGCGGTCGAAAAGGAACTGAGGTAGGCGGGAACCCAGGCATGCGCGATAGGACGGAGGGGGGGAGGGGTTCCCGCCAATAGTTTCTAAGCTATAGAAGTTTCCGAAGGGAGGCTCGGCGTCGGCGCGAGCCCATAGTGTGTGATGCACAGAGACCACGAAGAAGAACTCTGAGTTGTTGCATGCTGTGTAGCTCTATACACTTGCAAAAAGTCAGTAGTGAATGTTTTCCATTCTTTCCCTTCTAACTTAGCTGTTTGTAAGCTCACTTTCAAGCTTCTATTAAACCTTTCAAACTCCCCGTTAGCTTGGGGGTAATACACAGATGATCTCCAATGAGTAATATTACGTTCTTCGAAAAAGGTTTCAAATTCCACTGAAGTGAACTGAGCTCCATTATCTGAAACCAGTTCTTTTGGATTTCCTTCTCTACTAAAAATAGTAGAGAGGAAGCTAATAACTGTAGCTGAGGTAGCTTGAGATGTAAATGCTACTTCTGGCCATTTACTATAATAATCAATTAAGGTAATAGCATAACAACACTCAATTGGAGCAGCATCAAAAGGTCCTACAATATCAATTGCAACTTTGTCCCCTGCAGCATCTTGAAGTGGGACTGGCTGTAATGGTGATACACATGTTACTGCTGTCTTCTCGTGCAATTGACAAGTAACACATGATTTTATGGCTGCTTCGGTCTGAGAGCCCATCCCTGGCCACCAATACAGATCTCTCAATTTTTGCTTAGTTCTAAAAATCCCTTGATGGGTATATGCCAAATGTATAAATATAGACTGCAATTCCTCTGGCACAAGTAAACGGTGTGTTCCCCGTAACACATATCCATCATGGAAAGACAGTTCATCACGTATTCTAAAATAAGGCAACAAAACAGATTCAAGCATTTTCTTATTACTAGGCCATCTACTTGTCAAAAATGTTCGTAACTTTTGTTGAATTGGATATGCCAAACATGCAGCTAAGAATTGCTATTTTGTAACTGCAGTAAGTGCACTAGTAATGATAGCGACTACTGCTTCATCACTCTCCAATGGATTCTCAGATGATGGCAAAGGCAAATGGGACAATCAGCTGTCACATTTTGAGTCCCTGGTCTATATTCCATTTCATATGTAAAAGACAGTAATTTTGTTGATCATCTTGCAATGCGATTTCCTACTCGACCTACACCCTTTGTGGTTAACAATGTTGTCAAGGGCTTATGGTCAGTGCGCAGTTTAAATACATGGCCCCATAAATATGTTCTCCACTTTACTGTAGCCCAAACACAAGCAAGTGCTTCTTTTTCAATAGTTGAATATTTCCTTTCAGCTTCAGTAAGAGTTCTTGACGCAAATGCAACAGTCTTTTCTAACTTATCCTCAAGGAGCTATATCAGTACTGCGCCAAGTCCATAATCAGAAGCATCTGTTGTCAAAATTATTGGTAATGCAGGATTAAACAATACAAGTGCAGGACTATTTACAATCAACACTTTTACATTCTCAAAACTAGACTGTGCAGCATTTGTCCAACTAAAATTTGATGTTCCTCTTAGCAGTTCACGAAGAGGTTCAACAATAGATGCATAATTAGGAATAAATTTAGCATACCAAGAAGTAAGACCCAGAAAAGAACGTAAGGTTTGTACATCGCTTAGGGGAGGTGCCTCTAGCATTGCCAACACATGCTCAGGATCAAGTTTCAATCCCTGTGATGAAATTGTATGTCCAAGAAAGGAAAGCTCAGTCTGTCTAAACTTACATTTATCTAAATTAAACTTCAAGCCTGCTGCGCTAATACAGCCCAATACAGATTGTAAATTATTTTCATGTTCCTCAGGGGTATTTCCAAACACTATAATATCATCCAGGTAACATTGCACCCCCTTTTGATTCTTAAGAATTATTGACATCATTTTTTGCAAAGCACTAGGTGCTGATGCAAGTCCATAAGGGACACGTTTAAAACGGAATAATCCGTCATGTGTAATAAATGCTGTAAGATCTCTGCTATCTTCATGCAACATAACTTGATGGTATGCATTCTGCAAATCAAGAGTTGAAAACATCCTTGCTCCCCGAAGTTCTGCAAAAACTTCTTCTATATGTGGAAGAGGATGGCTATCAATTACTATAGCTTTATTTGGCTCCCTCAAATCTGTACAAACACAAATGTCACCATTCTTCTTCTTTGCCACTACTATAGGTGAAACCCATTCAGATGAATCTACCTCCTCAATAACATCTTGTACTAATTTATTAATCTCTTCAGAAACAGCATCCCTAACTGCAAATGGTAAACACTGTAACTTCTGGCATACAGGTATCATATTTGGCTTCATTTTAACTTTATGAACAAATCCATGTGCACAACCAAGTTTCCATTCAGTTTGGTCTTTTAACACAGCTGAAACTGGTGTTTGCTTTCCAAAAGTACTTAACTGGGGAGGAACAACACTCCCATCAACTATTCCAAGGTTCAATGCAGCAAATACATCCCTCCCCAGAATAGAAGTACCATCAGGGACAATGTAAATCTCTGCAGATGCACAACATTGCCCAAAAGTTACTTTTACAGGTAGACATCCACATACAGGAATTTGGTTCTTCAAATAACACACTAACTGTATTTTTGGTTTTATGAGTGGTATATCCCTGAAATAATGGCGAGACAATATGACTCAGGCAATATAGAAACTGCTGAGCCAGTATCCACCATTAATTCAACATCTTTTGATACTCCTACAGCAGAAATATTCACAGTACATATAATTTTTTCTACTGCATGTGTAGGACTAATCCTGTCCACACTCAAAATCGTAACATCTGGTATTGTAACTACATGTACTTGCTGGTTATTACGACGACATACTTTAGCAAAATGTCCCGGTGTTTTACAATAATTACACTGAACATTCTTAGCTGGACATCCTGTATGGCTGGCGAGATGTTGTGAAGACCCACAACGGAAACAGTATTTAATTAGACTTTGACTAGGCTGATTAAATTGCTTTTGACCAGCTTTCTTTTCATCATCGTCATCTATCGGTCTTCTATTTAAACGCTTATGCCATGGATCCACTGCTTGCCCCACACCCTCTTTGTCTAAACTCCTTAGTTTAGCTTCTGCCAGGGCTGCCTCAATTTGAGTTGCAATGGTTATAGCTTTGTCTAATGTAAGATCTATCTCTCTAAGAGCAAAGCGTTCTCGTATATGAGGCAAAGGTGTTTTCTCCATTAGCTGGTCTCTAATCATCTCTTCTGCCATATCTCCAAAGTTACACGAGCTCATTAAGTCTCTAAAGCAGGTAGTATACTGTAACACAGACTCCCCCGGTTTCTGCTCACACTGACGAAATTTGTAGCGGTTAGCTACCACATTCACTTTTGGCACAAAAAAGTTCTTTAAAGCGGTACATGCAGTCTCATATTTATCATCAGCAAGTGGAAGATTGTAAAATATCCGTTGTCCTTCAACTCCCAGGCAATGAGTAAGCAACGCACATTTTCTTGCTTGAGAAAGTTCTTTGTCGCTAAGTGCCAACAAGTAATTTTCAAACATCCAAATCCAGACAGGGAATGCAAATGCAGGTTGCTTACCTGTAACTGTAGTTCTTCGAGTGGTCATCTGTGCAGTCACACACTATGGGCTTGCGCCGGTGCCGAGCCTCATTCCGGAAACTTCTAAAGCCTAGACTTTTGGCGGGAACCCCTCCCCCCACCGCCCTATCGCGCATGCTCGGGTTCCCGCTTACCTCAGTTCATTGAGACCGAATTTGCCTCGCGAACTGGATATATAATTAATGAAATAAGCTAAATGTTGCATGCAAGCAACAACTTCTTCGACCAGTGTCTTAGGCGAGGTCTAGAGGGAATGGTGGGTGGATTGTGTGACTGCACAGATGACCACTCGAAGAACTACAGTTACAGGTAAGCAACCTGCATTTCTTCTTCGTAGTCTCTGTGCATCACACACTATGGGCGAATAACAAGCAATCACTTACCGGAGGAGGGTAGTCCTTGCCATAGTGTCATTGGAAGATAGAGGATAATACAGCCCTCCCGAAGGAGGCGTCATCTCTTGCCCGAACATCTAATTTATAATGCGTGATGAACGTAGATGCATTGGACCAGGTGGCCGCCTCGCAGAGCTCTGGCATCGAAATTCCTCTGTCCAGTGCGGTGGAGGTTGCCAGCACGCGAGTGGAATGTGCCTTAAGGACGTCCGGGGGCTCTCTGCGTGCTAATTGGTACGCCAGAATAATTGTTTGTACTACCCATTTCGCAAAACGTTGGGTAGATACTGCATGACCTTTTGTCCTTCCCCCATAACAGATAAAGAGACGGTCCGATCTCCGGAAAGAACTGGATCTGCTTTTATAGAAAGCGAGGGCCCGTCTGACGTCGAGGGAGTGAAGCCTGGCATTGAGAAGGTCTGTGAAGGCTTGAAAAAACATAGGGAGAACGATGTCCTGGTTGATGTGAAAACTGGTGACTACCTTAGGACGGAAGGTGGGACCCGGCCGGAGCACCACTTTCTCCCTGAAGAACTGTGCGTAAGGTGGGTCAACCATGAGGGCACAGAGCTCCGAGCTCCTTCTAGCCGAGGTAATGGCCACCAGGAAGGCGACCTTGAAAGTCAGCAGCCGCATGTCAATTGTAGCTGGAGGTTCAAAGGGCACCATCAACAGGCTCCATTGCGGAATCAAAGCCCGTATTGGTGGATGCAAGTTACGGAGTCCTTTAAGAAAACACTTGGCTAGTGGATGTGTGAAGACAGAAAAATTCTGAATTAAGTCATGTCTCCCTGAAATTGCTGCCAAATAAACCTTTACTGAGTTCATTTTCAGCCCCTTTTCATGAAGGTGATGTAAGAAAAGTAGGATGTCAGAAACTCCGCAGGATTGCGGGTTGAGGCCTCTTGCGGTGATAAACTGTGAAAAATTTTCCCATTTCCTATGATAGCAGATTCTGGTGGAGGGTTTCCTCGCTTCCCTCAGGACAGTTTGTACTGGAGATGGCAGGTTTAGTCTCTGCCAGTGGGCCGGATTCGCCAAGCTGTGAGTTTTAGCTTGTTTTTTTTTTAAAAATAATTTTATTAATTTCAACATATAACATAACAATTATACAATACAAAAGCCTCAACAACCCCCCATGCTCCCTACCTCCGAGACCTTCTAACCCTATTGCTTATAAATTTTTCCAAAACTGCAACGATTCTTTAGACGGTGTATAACCTCTCCCCTTTTCTAAAACATATTCTAGAAACATAGCCCAAATCCTTCCAAAATCATTCTTTTTAGTTAATCCCATCTTTACTTTCATTGCACAAGTTAATCTGTCATTAATAGCAATATCCCACACTCCTTTATACCACTCTTCCATACAATAATCCCCTTGTGTTTTCCAATTTTTGGCTATCATAAGTCTTGCCGGTGTCAGGAGATTATTTATTAATTCTTTAATATTATTATTACCATATTCTTTATCAAATAAACCCAATAAAGCTATCTTCGGACTTGCCTCTACCTTTTTATCTACTATCTCATTTATCTCCTTAAAAACTCTCTCCCAAAAATTTTTAACATGTTCACAAGTCCACCACATATGGTAATATGTCCCCAATTCCTGACATCCCCTCCAACAATAACTTGAAGCCTTCTTATCTATCTGATGTAATCTTACCGGAGTGAGATACCATCTCCAAGTAATTTTATACTGATTTTCTTTTATCCTTATAGAAAATAACTTTAAATTTCTTGATTCCCAGATCTTTCTCCAGCTGTCCCCAGTGATCTGAATTTTCAAATCCTCTTCCCAGATTGTTTTCAAGCTTTCATACCCCTTATCCTCCTCCACTAATATCTTATAAATCTCGCTCATTAAACCTGTTTTACTTCTACTATCCATTTTATTTCCTCCCACCTTCTGTCTAACCTCAACTAACTTTTCAAAGCTTGTTTCCTTTCTACACTCCTTATTTTGCTTCTTCCATTTGACTGTCCACTGTTCCAATTGCATACTCTTAAACCATAAATTTTCCTGGCCCGTTAATATTTCTTCTATTTGTTTTTTATTGGTCATTTTCATTACCCAATCTTTCAATTTAATTATTTTTCCCCCCTTAATAACCCCTCCAATTCTCCTCTCAAATTACCTGGGAAGTTATCCATTAAAACCACTGGGGACAGAGGGGAAATTCCTGGCATTAATTTCTTCTTATATTTTTCCCAAATTTCTCTAATATTTCTTAAGATGGGATTAACTATTTCTTTCAGTTGAATCTTTTTTATATTACTAAAGAAAACATTCTGTAACTTAAACTCTAGTTTCTTTGTCTGCGGTTCTAACCATTCTAAATCCTCATCCCCAACTATGCTACTTATAACATACCTTAATTGGTTAGCAATATAATACATCTTTATATTCGGTAAACCTAAGCCTCCTTCCCTTTGATTCTTATACCAATTTATTTTATTTATTCTTGGCTTCTTATCCCCATTGCAATAATTATTTATCATACACTGCCAGCTTTTAATGTTTACTTCCGTTATCTTAATTGGTAACATCCTAAACAAAAAATTAATCATTGGTAGTATCTTCATTTTAATTACCGCTATTCTACCAAACCACGATAGCTTAACCTTCCTATAAGCCTCTAACTTCTGTAATATTTTAATTTTCAATCTACTAAAATTTATTTCTTCTAACTTTTCTAACTCTTTAGAAATAAAAACTCCTAAGTAACCCAATATATTTTTAACCTTCAAACCTAACCTTAAACTTAACTCATCCTCTTTTACCTTATCATAATTAAAAAGCATCATATTAGATTTCCCCCAATTTATCTGCAACCCCGTAACCTCTCCAAATTTCCTCAAATGTTTTTGGAGTCCTTCTATATCCCCCCCCCCCCCCGGATTTTCTAGTGTCAATAAAGTGTCATCCGCAAACATATTAATTTTTATTTTATCCTGTTCTCCTATCCCTTTTAATTTCTCATCTTCCCTAATACCATTTGCTAACATTTCAATCACAATTGCAAATAATATCGGGGAGAGAGGACACCCTTGTCTAGTACCCCGGGCTAAGGTAATCTGTTGTGTTAGGCCATCATTTACCATCACCTCTGCCTTATTATTTGCATACAACTGATTAATCACCCCCACAAATCTTTCTCCAAAGCCGAATATTTTTACAATAGTTTTTAACGCCGGCCATTCCACGCAATCAAAGGCTTTAAAAATATCCAATGCTATCAATCCTGCTTTTAAATTTCTTCTTTTAATACTGTTTATTATGTTTAAAACCCTCCCTATTAAATTTGGCATTTGCCTCCCTGGAATAAATCCACATTGATCCTTTTTAATATAATCATTTATAAAGGTATTTAATCTTTTTGCCATAATCGCTGTGAAAATCTTAGCATCCTGATTAATTAACGATATAGGTCTATACGAAGCTGGATCCATCAAGTCCTTATCCACTTTCGGAATTAAAATTATCAACGAATGTTCCCACGACGGCGGGGTCTTCTCACCCTTTATAATATTATTAAATAATTTCTCCATTTTTGATACTAAAATGTCCTTAAATATCTTATAATACTCCGGCCCCAGTCCATCCACTCCTGGAGATTTCCCTCCTTTCAATTTATCAATACTCTCCTCTATTTCTTTTTCCGTCACCAAAACTTCCATGTAATCCCTATCCTTATCTTTTAATTTTACCTTCCAATTTTTCTCTACATATTCTTGTATTCTCATTTGTGGAATCGCGTCTGAAGTATATAATTCCCGATAGAATCCTTCAAAAAATTTTAATTTATCCCTCATTAAATTACATTTTTCCCCATTTTGTCTTTAATTGTCCCTATTATATTTTTCTCCTTCTTTGATTGCATTGATCTTGCCAGCATTCTAGAATTTCTGTTACTATACTCAAAAAAATTCCTTTTCATATATATTAATTCTTTTTGAACTCTTTCTATGTCCTCCCCCTCTAATTCCTTTTTTTTTGCTTGGAGTTGGGCATATATACGCATATCCTTCTTACTCCTAAATTGTTGCTCTAATTCCTTAATATCTTCTTCAATCTTTTTACTATGTGCCTCTTGTTGTCTTCTTAATTTACACGTTTCTCTAATACAAATACCCCTCACTACTGCTTTCATCGTGTCCCAAACCATCCCAAGAGATTATCCCTGATTCGTTTATTTCCCAAATATTCTTAATCTCCTTTTTCATTTTCTCAACAATATTTTTATAATTTAAAATCTTAGTATCTAATCTCCATCTTTTGCCTCTCTATAATCTTTCTTTACTTTAATATCCATAGTCATTACTGCGTGATCTGAAACTTTAATTACATCAATTTCACAATCCATAATCTTCGAAAGCATATTCTTTGTCACAAATATATAATCAATCCTAGAGAAACTCTTATATTTTGGTGAATAAAAGGTGTATTTTGTTTCGTCCCCCTTTATTTCTCTCCAGACATCCTTTAATTCTTTATTCTCCATTACTCTTGCTAAACCTGTTTTCCCTATACCTTTTGAATTATCTTTATCTTTACTTCTATCCATCACCATATTAAAATCCCCCGCCATTACCATATTTACGTTCCCTAGATTCCCAATAATTCTAAACACTTTAATATAAAATTCCACTTGCTTTACATTTGGCGCATATACATTAATCAAAATATATTTTTCTTCCCCCAGGAGACCCTGTAATATAATAAATCTTCCCTCTACATCCTTTACCACCTTAACAACCTTAAATGCACATTTTTTAGAAATTATTATCGCAACCCCTCTTGCTTTTGAGGTTCCATATGCTTTCTCATATATGCCCATATCCCCCAATTTTAATTGATTTGTTCCATCTTCTTTCTGATGCGTTTCTTGTAAAAATATTATATCAGCTTTCTTTTTTCTCAAGAGCCCTTCAATTCTCTTCCTTTTAACAACACTACCCAGCCCATTTACATTTAAAGTTACTAATCTTAATTTGCTTCCCATATCTCCAATTTTGGTTTTCCCTTCAGGTCTCGTTCTGTGACACATTTAACTCCCCTCCCCCTTCCCCCCCACATATACCCCCCACTTCCCCCCTTCCCATCCCAGGTCTTCCCCTCTTCTTAGAACCCGTTGGGGGGGGGGAACGGGAAACACCCGACATGGAACCCAAACAGAACCCCCTCTCCTTTTCTTCCATTGTTATCCTTCTTTAAAATTTGTCTCAGTCATACAACACTTCCTCCAGCTGCCCCTCCTTCTTCTTTCTCTGCATCTTCCTCCATCAGCCCCAGGGACTTCAGCAATTCCAACCCTTGCTCACAAGAATTTATTCTCTGTTGTTTCCCTTTGTAGATGGATCTCAAGAAGACCGGGTACCCCCAACTGTAAACAATTGAGTTCTTGTGTAGAATGATTGTACAAAGCTTCACGCTCTTCCTCCACTGGATGGTCTGGAAACAAAGATCTTGAAATATCTGAATTGGTGAAGATTGAAACATCACTTGCCCAGCACTTCTGATAATCTGCATTAATTTCTCTTTTTTGTAAAAGCTGGCAAATCTCACAATTACATCTCTTGGGAGCGTCCCACTTCTTTGGGGGCCCACTCTGTGGACCCTTTCCAGATCCTCTTCAACCCACGATCCCTGAGGGTCTAATCCTTTTATCCATTGCATAACATTTGCTCTCAAACTCTTTGGATTTTCTGCTTGCTGTTCCGGGTATTTTCTAATGCGAATATTCATCCTCCTATCTTTATCCTCCATAGAGATTAGCCGTAGATCCAAATCTATTACTCGTTCTTCATTGTGCTCCAATTTATCTCTGTTTTGCACAACCTGCTGCTCCAACGATTCATATCTATCACTTATCTTTTGGAGACTTGTTTGCAATTCAACTTGTGAGGACTGAATCTTTTTGACCTCCACCAACATTTCCTGCTTATGACGCTCCATCAGACCTAAAAGATTAGCTTGAAGCATCTTCAGGGACAGTGCTTCTGTTTGTTGTTTTGTTGCCTTGGGAACCGCTCCTGGCTTAGAGCCATCTTTGATATTGCCAGCGGCCAAAGCCTGCTGCGCAGTCTTGCCGTCCGACATATCTGCGGCCAAGTTCTCTGAATTCTTGCGAGACAGACGAGTCCAACTGCTGTCTGAGGGGTGCTTCCTTACTCTCACCCACTTTTTACCATTCACCTTTTCTTTTCCCCCCCTCTGTCTGACATCAGACATTCAGCCTACAGTACAGTTTGACGGCCATTTATTAGCTTTATCCAGGCATTTGTTAAAAGCTAATTCAAATATAATGTCTCCAAGGCAAGGTAAGAAGTCATTCTTTTAAATTTATTTCAGTTTATATCAGCAAAGCACAGTTCTAGTCCCGTCCGACTCCCCCGAGTTTTCAGCGTCAAACCGATGATTCAGCGCCTCCCTTCCACTATCTTAGCTTCTGTAATTATTCCCCTTGCCAACATTTATCTTGACTTACGATTTGAAGATCTATTAATTAGGATAACACGCTTTTACTTATCAGTCATCCCGGAGAGAGTGAAAGTCCGTCCACTCACTCCATGACCGATGCTCCGCCCCCCGTGAGTTTTAGCTTGTGTATCTCCAGGTGGAGAGTCTGCCCGTTGTCCATTGAGATCAAATCCGGATGTGGAGGTAGGTGGCAGAACTCTCCTTTGGAGAGGTGAAGGAGTGGGGTGAACCATGGTTGCCGTGGCCACCATGGGGCGATGATGATGGCATCCGTTTGGCAACGTTGTACGGTCATGATGACCTTGGTCATCAGTGGGAATGGCGGAAATGCATAAGCTAGTTCCTGTCCCCATGGTGTGTTGAAGGCATCCCCTAGGGACCTGTTGTCCACTCCCGCCCTCGAACAGAAGGTGTTGCAGACTGCATTGTCCATTGACACAAATAGATCGATGACCGGGGTTCCCCACTTGGTGGATAGGTGAATGAGAGATGAGCGGCATAGAGTCCATTCGTGGGTGTCCAGAAAATGACGGCTTAAGGAGTCCGCTTGGACATTTTCTGTTCCCGCGATGTGGATGGCGGAGAGGCGTATGTGGTGTCGCAGAGCCCACTCGAAGATCTCCAATGTTGAAAAGAGAAGCTTCGGGGAATGTGTGGCCCCCTCTTTGTTGATGTACCAGACAACCGTCATGTTGTCTGATACTATCCTGACGTGGTGTCCTCGTAAATAATGTTTGAAAGCATGTAGAGCTTTCTGTACTGCCAACAGTTCCAGAATGTTGATATGGAGAGTTTGCTCGTTGCTGAACCATCTCTCCTGTGTTGTCAAGTTGTCTCAGTGAGCTCCCCATCCCAGTAACGAGGCGTCTGTAGTTAGCGTCCCGCTCGGTCCCGGGCTGACAAAGGGTAGACCGTCTCATAAGTTCTCCATTAGCGTCCACCATCTGAGTGAAGAGTGTAGATGTTGTGGGACGGGAAGCCGGATCCAATTCGGTCAAGTGGATGGATCGAAGGAATGCACAGACTGGTGCCATGCATTTGGTGAACACCCTGGGTGCCGTCTTTAGACCAAAGGGGAGAACGGTAAACTGGTAGACTATCGTGAATCTGAGAAATCGTTGATGGGAGCCGTGAATGGGAATATGGAAGTAAGCGTCCTTGAGGTCGATGAGCGTAAACCAACAGTTGCGCTTGAGTAGGGGCAGAATGGAGGCCAGGGTGACCATGCGAAATTTCTTGGTCACGATGAAGTCGTTGAGATTTCTCAGGTCCAAGATGGGGCGGAGGTCCCCGTCTCGCTTTGGGACAGTGAAGTATCGGGAATAGAATCCGTCTGGGGCGTTTTCTGGCCGGATTTGGGCTATGGCACCCTTTTGGAGTAGCGTGAGTACTTCTTGGTTCAAGATGCTCGATAGTGTTGTACGTCGTATGATGCCCCATGGTGGTCTGGTGGCGAATTCTATTCGATAGCCAGTGTTGATGATGCTGAGGACCCAGTTGTCCGATGTTATGTGAGCCCAGGCGTGGTAAAAAGGCCGGAGACGATGGCTGAAGTGGATGGGCGGAAGGGGAGTGGCCTGGTGAAAGTCAAACTCGCTGTTTTTGAGAAGACTCCGGTCTCCCCCGTTGTTGGCGGGGGCAGCCTTGCTGAAAACTTCTCCATTGTTGGAAAGCTGGCAGCGAGGATGATTGTGGGAAACGTTGTTGCCTGTGATGGAATTGTCGAGATTGGTAGGGGTGCTGGCGGCCCCATCTGCGCTGGTGATATGTATGGGAGGTGGTAGACAGATAGAAACCCATTTTCTTAGCTGTTGTTTTTGCTTTCTGTATTGTGTCCATGGTGGAATCAGTGGACGTATTGAACAGGCCTTCCCCGTCAAACAGTAGATCTTCTATACGCGACTTTGATTCAGGAGGCAAGTTGGAGGATCTCAACCATGCGTGTCGCTGCAAGGCTACCGCGGCAACCATTGCCTTAGAAAGGCAGTCTATTTGGTGGCAAGCAGTCGTGAGTTCTTGCTTAGCCAACGCTGTGGCCTCCTGTTGGAACACCTGAGCTGCAGCTCTGATGTCGTCTGGCAGATGAGAATGGAGGGATGCCACCTTCTCCCACAAAAACAGATGATACCGGGCCATCAGTGCCTGATAGTTAGACACTTTGATGCCTAGAGCCGCTGACGAATACACTCTACGTCCGAAGGTGTCGAGTTTTCTCCCTTCTTTGTCTATAGGCGCAGAGTGGGTCTTTGATGAACGTCCTTGGGCGGATTCTACAATTACGGAATTAGGCTTGGGATGTGTCATCAGAAAGCCCGCATCCTTCTCCTGCAGCTTGTAGAGGGGGTCCAGGCGTCTGGAGACCGGGCCAAGCGTGGCTGGGTTTTTCCAGGACTCTTGCGCTGTCTGGAGGAGCGTGGGTATCAGTGGTATGGCAAGGGTGGAAGATGAATCTGCATACATAACATCATAGATGTTGTCCACGCAATGCTCCACTGGCTGCTGAGGTTCCACGCCAAGGGATTGTGCCATTCGAAGCATCTACTCTTGAAATGACGCTACTTCGACTGTCGGAGAAGCCCTCTTATCTGTACCGACTGCTTCGTCAGGGGATGGTGCCGAAGGTGGTGTGGCTACAGATGATGAGGAGTTGGAGGCATAGTCCTCCGCAGAAAGAGGCGACAACGGTGCGTCGACGTCGAGCTCAAGCAGCAGTGCTGGAGAACTTCCCCGTACTGGAGCGTCCCGTGGTGGGGCCGATACCGTGGCGGACGGTGGTAGCCTGGGCGGCAAAGGTGGGGCGAATGTCACTTCTGCGTCGAGCTTCTGGCCCGTATAAGGGTCAAAGAGGAAGCGAGGACGATCCGCATCGCTGGAAGCGGAATGTTGATGTGTGGACTGGGTGTAGGAGCGGTCCGAAAACCGATCCCAATCCCGCGTCGGCGTCGGGGATCGCGATCGATACCGACACTCTTCTAAAGTTCCCATTGAAACTGGAGAGGTAGCCCACAATGGTCGAGGAGAGAGTGGGTCAAATCGGTAGTCCCCCGAAGTTGAAGCCGGTGGTGACATTGACAAATGCAGGGTCGAGAGCGTCGGCGAACGAAACAGGTGCACGTCTTCGGGATTTGACCCATGCGTGGCCGAAGGAGGATGCCCGCTCGGTACCGAGGATGACATCGAGCGCTTTCCCTTGGCGGAGTCTATCCGTCTCGGTACCGAGGGATGCGACCTGCTCGGTACCGAGGTCGATGTCGGGTGCTTGGCGGATGCCGGAGCCCGAGCTGCTGTCGGTGACTTCGAGCGGAAGGTCCACGATAGCGGGAGAGATACCGATGCCGGTGGGGATGGTATCGCACGGGTCATCGGTACCGGTGATCGCGTCGGTACCAATGCTGGTTTCGACGGGCGCGATGCCGAGGATGTAGAAGGCTTTTTCGGGAGCTCTTTTTTCGCTGCTCCCGACTTAGAGGATCTAGTTTTCATTTTATCCTTGCGGGATCCCTCAGACAGGGATTGAGCAGAAGCCTTTTTCATCTTCTTTGCCTTTACCCCTTCTCCGGGGTGTATAGGCGAAGATTTCCGGGGGTGAGCTCCTGAGACTTCCCCTGAGGTGCCCTCCTCTGAAGTGGCCGATGGCTCTGGCCGTTTCGGGGCATCCACTGTTTCTAGCGCCTTCTTCAAAAGGAGCGTCCTGAGCTTGTTGGCCCTATTTTTCGTCTGCCTCGAGAAATTTAGACAGTGTGCACAGGAGTCGACAATATGGGCCTCGCCCAGGCAAAGCAAACAGCGGGAGTGGCCATCCGACAGCGTCAGCTTAGCGCTGCAGGACTTACAGCTTTTAAAAAGAGCAGTCTGTGCCATTGTCCTCTAGAACTTTGAAAGGAGATATATATATATATATATATATATGCACAAGTCTAAGAGAAAAATAAATTTTATTATTATTATTTTTTAGATGATACGAAGAGAAAGAAAGAAGAAAGGCGAAGTAAGGATCGAAATAGGAACTATAGGAACTAAAAGTCTAAGCAATAACGATAATACGAACAAAGTTCTCTCAGAAGTCTTCCGCGAGGCAAGCTGCACGGCGGTCGAAAAAGAACTGAGGTAAGCGGGAACCCGAGCATGCGCGATAGGGCGGTGGAGGGAGGGGTTCCCGCCCAAAGTCTAGGCTTTAGAAGTTTCCGGAATGAGGCTCGGCGGTAGCGCGAGCCCATAGTGTGTGATGCACAGAGACCACGAAGAAGAACTGGAGGCTCACCTGGACTCTGAAGAAAAAATGCTGGTAGGCTCAATGACAAAAGAGCCATCCCACCTTCGTCACCAAAATGTTGAATCCAAGAAGAGGAAAAGTAAAAGTACCAATATAAATCCTTTATTTAAAACATGCCTTGCAAGGCCAACAACACAGCAATATGCCTGATTAAGCCTCTCCCCATTTCTATCCCCAAACTCCTCTTATAGATTACCCAGCCTTCAGCTGAGTCTAATCCTTACTCTCTTAAAGATACAATACTATAATACTATACCATCTCCACAGTTATCCGGAATTACCGTTTAACATGTTATAACGTTGTTCAAGTTACTATATTCTAAACGTTTACAGAGCATTATGTCCTAAACGTTTTGTATACATAATTCCTTTTGTATTAATGTGTGGATTTGGGAAAGTGTTCAATATAGTGCAATTACTAATAGCTTTTCTATGTATTCATGTATGTTTTCATGATTCACAATTTCAGTATTAAATGACTGTTGACTTTGCAGTCTGCTTGATAAAAATCGCATTTGTACCAACGACATTAATTGGCATATAGGGGGATTTTGTTAGTACATCTGGCATTATATTTGGTGGATCTACTTTTGCTTTTGTGTCACACAATAAAACCCGACACGATAATAAAAACCAGTAAAAACAGAAACAGCAGCCAACACCCTAAAAAGCAAACGAACACCAGCATAAAAACAAAAGTTGCCACATACGACTGCAAATGCCACCAATTAAACATAATTGGAGAAAGGCCAGAGTAAAGAAATGGGTTTTCAGGGGCCTTCCTAAAAGCCTACAAAGGTGGGTCCTGGCAGAAAACGATGTCAACATATCCCATAGGCATGGGGCTACTGCAGAAAAGGCCCTCTCTCTTGTAGCTGCCCCCCCTAGGTGCCCTCACAGGTGAGCAAATGAGGAGGGCCCCTCTTGCTGATTTTGAAATGTGGGCAGGCTGAAATGTGTGCAGTAAGAAAAGTAACTGATGGCTCCTGAAACCAAGAGGGGAAGGAGAATTCCTTCCCTTGTGCTCAGAGACAGCTCCATGACCAGCTGGACTTTGTAACTAAAAACAGGGCCCTTCTCTCAATCCCGTTTTTGTTTGTAAGCTAGAGAGGGCAGAGACTGCTTTATTATCGAGCTTTATAAGCTGAATAGGGATTCTTTTATTGGCTGAAGAGCAGGGTAAAAAATGCTCCAAGTAGACACGTGTTTTTCTCCCTATGGAATCTTCCGCAAGCGAACTAGGGATGCTCCGGGGAAGAGGGGGTTGGAGAGGGACACCGAAGAAAGCGGCAAGCCTCAAATCAGTGAAGGAATTGGAGGAAGGAGAATCCCATCTTGTGGTGAAAACGGCTCTTTGGGAGAGACTTACTTGCTTGCGAAGAAGGCCACCCAGGGGAAGCGGAGGTCGTGTGTATCCACAAAGACATTTTGCACAAAGAGGTTAGGGCTGCAGCTATGCTGGAAAGACACCAGGAAAGAAGAAGGCAAATAAAAAACTGCTTATTTTGTTTTTGTTCGAAAAGCAAAATGTGTGCGCCGATGGTTTTGTTAACCTAGCATCACCGTTGCGTCTCTGGCAAAGAAGGAATCATAGAATAGTAGAGTTGGAAGGGGCCTCTAAGGCCATTGAGTCCAGCCCCCTGCTCAATGCAGGAATATACCTTAAAGCATCCCTGACAGATGGTTGTCCAGCTGCCTCCTGAAGTCCTCTAATGTGGGAGAGCCCACCACCTCCCTAGGCAATTGGTTCCATTGTCATACTGCTCTAACAGTCAGGAAGTTTTTCCTGGTGTCCATCTGGAATCTGGCTTCCTGTAACTTGAGCCCATTATTCCATGTCCTGCACTCTGGGATGATCGAGAAGAGATCCTGGCCCTCCTCTGTGTGACAACCTTTCAAGTCTTTGAAGAGTGCTATCATGTCTTCCCTCCGTCTTCTCTTCTCCAGGCTTAACATGCCCAGTTCTTTCAGTCTCTCCTCCTAGGGCTTTGTTTCCAGACCCCTGATCATCTGCATTGCCGCCCTCTGAACCCCCCAGAGAGATTCCTTCCCATGGAGACCTTACAGTCCAACATTTGACAGGGGAGCCGACAGAGGGAGAAGCAAGGGAAGGTGTATCAACAGCGGGAAGATGATATCTTTGGTTCAATTCCCCAGAATTTGATTTTAGGGATGGTCACGATCTAGCTTTTTGTATGGATACTGCCACACCCATCCCTGAAGCCAAAGATACTCATATTTATTAAATTGTTCCATATTGAGGCCTCAGAGTGGGTGCCAAAATGGTAACTCGACTACGCCACCCGACAGCGAACGGAATCTGGCTTGCACAGGCTTCGGGAAGATGCCCAGGTTTGGGGAGCCTCCGAAAGAAGAGAATGTCAATGGTGGAAGGAAGCCACCATTTGTCAAAGAAACACTATGCTAAATGACTATTGCCATTTTAAAAATCATAGGAGAAGTGGAGGTCATGTTGGGTATGCCCGGTTTTGTGCCTAAGATCACCAGCACCTGAGCTCAACTCAGTAGGGAGCCAGCACAGATGTTGGTGAACGGGTGTCAAGCTTTCCTGAAAAGCCGCACACACACCCAGGTGACACGCCGCAGAATTTTGTGCCAGTGTTCCATTTCTGGCCAGATGTTTTGATCTGATGCGTGAATGTTGATCCGCCCTGTTTTCTTTTACTTCCCCACAGGTGCAATTTACTCCCTTCAAGACTAAGCTCTGAGCTTTTGCCTTCTCTATTAACTGTTCTTCCAATTCCCACCCAGAAGTCACAACTTTCTGTCCAGGGCATTCCCCCTCGGCAGTTTGAATACTGGTGAATATTCCTTGACATCACAACGATTCAGCCAATTGGGTGCGGTGCCCTTCATTTGTACCCAAGATGGCCTTTGTTAAATTTTCAGGACTCCCTTCCTTTTGAGATACTGCCAGACGCCAAGCAGCATTTGAAAAGGGAGTTAAGTCCTTTTGTTTGTTCATGACATTTATATCAACCTTAGTTTTAAAAGTGGCTTATGACAAAAAGTTAAAATCTGTGGGATTTAGGCATGCGTTTAAAGGCACCAGGAACAGTTTAAGGGTATGTTTTATCACAGCCTTCCTCAACCGGGTGCTCTCCAGGTGTTCTGGCCTACAAATCCCATAATACCTGATCGCTGGCCATGATGACTGGGCTTGAAGGGATATGGAGTCCAAAATATATTGAGGCATCAACTTGGAGAAGGCTGTTTTACTAGTATAGCTATCTTTTTTCAATCCATTGTTTTAAAACCAGCATGATGATAAACCGGCAAAAAAAAAATTGCACCCTTGGCAGCGTTTGAACTGATCAGGGGGAAACTTCTGGCACAGAATATCGACTCCAGTGGAGACGAGAGGGAAAAGGCACCACGATGCAGACACAGGAAGAGAGACAAGCTCTGGGGCTCATAAAAACAACCTTTTCTTTAATTAACTTGATGCGTTTCAGATAAAGTCCTTTTTTAGGAGCTGAAGAGGAGTGATTGGAGAGCAGAGTTCTCAACGGGGACACCCGAATGGAAAAGCTGAGGACATTTCAGTTGTTGTTACGTATTTTTATAACTCGTCTTTCCCTCAAGCTGCTGAAGAAGGATTTCATCTGAAACGCATCGAGCTAATTAAAGAAGAATTCATTAAAGGAAAGGCTGTTTTTATGAGTACCAGAGATTCTCTCTCTTTCTGCGGCAGAATTATCGACCCAGAGCGCAGCTCCGAAGGGGGAAGCGAGATGATGGCCTGAATCGAACAAAACATTCACACGGGGTTTAGACAGGTCCTATCAGGGCAAAATTCGAGGCAATGGCCAAGATGGCCACATTCTATTTGGCCCTTCAAGGCAAAGCGGGAATCTTACATTGAGGTAGCGGCCCAGATTGCCTTCCAGTTTGGCATCTATGATGTAGCAGGACTCCTCGCCGTCGTAGAACTGCCTGGTGTTCCTCCGGACGGGCATGTTTTCCCCGGACGCCAGGTTGGTCGACTTGATGGCGATGCCGTGGGTGGACTTCAGGGCGAATCCCCGGGTGGACTTCACAGCCACCTGGCGTTTCACCGGCCCTGCCAAACATGCAAGTGAGAGAGTTGGTCCACGCGGCCCATGGATCGGAAGAAAGTAAATGGCTATCGCCAGATGCAGCCGGCTCCTCCTTACCTAGCCTGGAAGATGGATTCTTCTTCCCGTCTGCCGCCGGTTCTTCCTCTGACCCGGAAGAAATGGTCTGGATGTCGTCGCTATCGTTGGCATTGCCTGGGGCTTGCCCGGACGCACCTCGCCCATTGTCTCCCTCGCTGTCGGTGCTGCTGGAGAGCATAAGCACATCCTGCCGAAGACACGGGGGGAGAATCCAATGCACCTCACTTTCGGCAGCAAGAAACTAGGCCTTTCTCTACCATAAGATGCTAAGCTGGGTCTTAAAGCTTAGCATCTGTGTTCTACTGCAGGCAGACGTGGCCTTTTAATTGGTGGAGAGAATCGCCCACCTCTAATACAAAGTTTAAATGGGCACTTACAAAACCTACCCAGCTGCTCAAGCACGCTTTTAGCGTTTAAATGATTCGCGAGCTTCTCTAAAGTGGCTTACGTCTGCAGGGACAAGCTGATGCTCCGACTGCCTTCGGCTCTGATGCAGAGCGGTTTTGCTGAACGGCCGCCGGACTCTGTCGGGCATCGCTGGATTTGGGTTATAGCCATACAACTTGTTTGCGTTGCAAACTCTGGAGAAATGACAAGTGGAAAGAGGCGGTGGGTTAGCAACGTGGGATTTCACCTCGCCGCCTGCCCTGCGGCCCGAGTCTTGCTTAGCTACGAGATGCCAGCGAGCCAGAACATCCACGTAAGAAAACAAAGTAAAAACAGTTGGCCAAAATCTCTAAAAAATGTTTACTAACACACCATGTAGAGATCAAAGGCGTCATCATATTTAAATAAGCACAATAATTTGGCTTAAGAAGGCCCCATTGTGAGGATTTGGGGCACCATTTGTGACTTGGAAGTAAGAGACACAGATAAATCTAATCCACCTTCCAGAATCTAATGGCAAAGTTCCTCGGAGCAAGCCCGACTGAAATAAACCCACAACGTCTGAATGCTACCCAACCAAGAAACAAAGAAAAACAAATAAACCCTCCCTGTAGACAGAAAGTAAGCATGTGAGTGGGTTATAAGAAGAAGGGGATGCTCCCAAGAGATATAATTGTCAAATTTGCTAATTACTACAAGAAATAAAAGTTGATGCAAGCAATTAGACATCAAGCCCAGCTGATGCTACAAGCAACATCAATTGAGGTTTACCAGGATCTATGCCCTCAAACGGTGCAGTGGCGGAAGAGTGTTAGACTGTGTATAGTGGCTTTGCAGAAGAGATCGATAATATATAGTTGGGGATACCCAGTCTTTCTGAGATTTATGTGGAAAGGGAAGCAACATAAAATAACATCGTGTGAGCAAGGGATGGATCTTCTGGAAAAGTTGGGCTTAGTGGATCCCACGGTTGTTGGAGAAACAAAGCAGGATGAAGGTGCTGGAGGGGAAGTCTGTCCTGATCGTCCACAGGAGGAAGGTGCCGTAGGTGTAATCCGTCAATGAAGAAATATTATTGTAAAAGGGATAAGAAAAGATTATAAGAGAGGGGAGGGTCGGATTTCTGCTCCGGGAATGTTGGGTTGCTTCTCCCCCCCCCCCCCCTGTAGAGTTCTAAGAATAATTGGGGCCATTGCCCAGGAAGGCCTGGTGAGGAGGGGGGTGAAGATGGGGGTGAAGATGGGGGGGTAAATGTGGGTGGGTGGGTGAGGGAGGGGGGGGTATGTGTATCACAGAGGGAGACCAATATAGAGATGTGGGTGAAAGAGAGAGATGGAAAATAAATTAAGGGTTGCAACTTTAAATGTTAAAGGGCTAGGAACTGTTATAAAAAGGAAGAGAATAGAAATGTTATTAAAAAAAGAGAAAGCTGATGTAATTTTTTTGCAGGAAACTCATCAAACAAAGGAGGATGTAAATGAGCTTCGGATGAGGGAAGTGGGTGTTTACGAAAAGTCTTTTGGCACTTCTAAAGTGAGAGGTGTAGCGATTATAATTTCAAAAAAATGTGGTATTACTATACAAAGGGTGAAGAAGGATGAAGCGGGAAGGTTACTGATAATTTCTTGCATGGTAGGGGAGGAGGAATATGTATTGATTAATGTATATGCTCCAAATGGAAAACAAATGGAATTTTTCAATGAAGTTTTTAATGCAGTGGGTGAAGTGGGTAAAAAGAATATTGTGATGGCAGGTGACTTCAATATGGTATTAGACAAAGGGAAAGATAGGAATAATATATTAAGAGTTCTTAAGAGTGGTGGGAGGACGGGGTTAAGCAAATTAATGGAGAGAAAAGAATTAATGGATGTTCGGAGAGTATTAAAAGGGGAAGAAAGGAAATATACTTTCTACTCACCGAGGTTTAAGAGTTATTCCAGGATTGATTATATTTTTGTGTCAAAGAATATGATGTCTAAACTTATAGATTGTGCTATAGGGGTAATTAAAGTCACAGACCATGCATTAATGACGATGGATATTAAAATGAAGAAGGATTATAAACAAGTTAAGAGATGGAGAATCGATACAAGGCTATTAAATAATAAAAATATAGTGGAGAACATAAAAAAAGAAATGCAGGAAATATGGGAAATTAACGAAAAGGACTCAAACTCGCAGGGGTTAATATGGGACACTATGAAGGCTGTAGTAAGAGGGATTTGTATTAGGGAAATGTGTACCCTAAGAAAACAACAAGAAGCACAAAATAAAAAGATTGAAAAGGAGGTAAGGGACTTAGAGGAGAAGCTAAGAGAGACAAAAGATAAACGCCTATTTGCCCAAATCCAAGCTAAGAAAAAAGAATTAGAGAGAGAAAAGTTAGAACAAGTCCAGAGGGATTTGCTATATTTAAGGAGGGATTTTTTTGAATATCGTAATAAAAACTCGAAGATGCTGGCTAGGTCCACTCAGTCAAAAAAGGCTAATAGTATGATAGGGACAATTAGAGATAAGACAGGGAAAAGTTGTAACTTAATGAAGGATAAATTAAATATATTTCAGGAGTTTTATAGAGAATTATATACATCAGATATGGGATCACAGGTTAAGGTATTGGAATATGTAGAGAGGAATTGGAAAATAAGATTACAGGGGCAAGATAGGAATTGTATGGAAGGATTAGTTACTGAGAAAGAAATAGAAGGAATTATTGCTAAATTAAAAGGAGGGAAATCTCCGGGATTGGATGGTTTGGGGCCGGAATATTATAAGATTTTTAGAGGAATTTTAATACCAAGATTAAAAAAATTATTTAATAGTATAATAGAAGGAGGAAAGACCCCCCCCCCCAATCGTGGGATCATTCCTTCATCATATTAATCCCGAAACCAGGAAAGAATCTGACTGATCCAGCATCTTATAGACCAAAATCCTTAATAAATCAAGACTCAAAAATATTTACAGCAATAATGGCAAAAAGGATGAGTACGTTTATACATAAATATATTAGAAAAGATCAATGTGGATTTATCTCAGGAAGGCAAATGCCTAATTTAATTGGAAGAGTCTTAAATATAATCACTATTAAAAAAAGGAATTTAAAAGCAGGTTTGTTAGCATTGGATATATTCAAAGCCTTTGACTGCGTGGAATGGCCAGCACTTAAAACAATTTTGAAAACATTTGGGCTTGGAGTAAAATTTATGGGAGTGATGGATCAACTGTATAAAAATAATAAAGCTGAAACAATGGTTAATGATGGGTTAACGCAACAGATTATACTAGCTCGAGGAACAAGACAAGGTTGCCCACTTTCACCGATCTTATTTGCGATAGTGATAGAAATTTTGGCAAATGTTATAAGGGAGGATTCAAGATTGAAGGGGGGATAGGAGGGAAGGAGAAGATTAAAATAAATATGTTTGCGGATGACACATTACTGACATTAGAAGATCCCCTGAAGGTTGGGGAGCTGATTAAAGAGCATTTGAGAGAATTTGGGGAGATTACTGGTTTACAAGTTAATTGGGGGAAGTCAGAAATGATGTTATTTAATTATAACAAAGAGGAGATGGAGGAAGGTAAAGTAAAGTTAGGTCTTAGGCTTAAAAATGTAGTACGTTATTTAGGAGTTAATATTGCAAAAGATTTAGATAGGTTAGAGGAAATTAATTTTGCAAGTTTGAAAAAACAGGTAGGGGAAAAGTCAGAGGTATATAGAAAATTAAAACATTCTTGGTTTGGTAGAATAGCGGTTATAAAAATGAAGATATTACCTAAGATTATTTTTTTGTTTAGAATGCTACCAATTAAAATATCGGATGCAGAGTTAAAGAGCTGGCAAAATATGATTAATGCTTATTGCAACGGAGATAAGAGAGCTAGGAATAACAAAGGGTCATGGTATAAGACACAAAAGAAAGGAGGTTTGGGACTTCCAAATATAAAGAATTATCATATTGCTAATCAGTTAAGATATGTTATAAATAGTATATTAGGGGAGGAAGACTTAGAATGGCTAGGAACGCAAACAGGGGAACTAGATTTTAAATTGCAAAATATTTTTTTTAATAATAAAATTCAAAAGAAAGATTTGAGGGGACTGGACAACCCGCTGCTGAAAAACATTCTAGAGATCTGGGAGAAAGTTAAAGGAAAGTTAATACCAGGAGACTCTCCACTCGCCCCAGTGGTAGTTGTGGGAAATTTCCCAAGGAATTTAAAAGTAGAGTTGGAAGGAAGTCTGATGGGGTCAGAAAATTATTAAGTTAAGGAACTGGATGGAAAGAATGATAGATAAGGTGCAAATTAGAGAGTTGGTAAAAGGACAAAAGATAGCTTGGTTCAAATGCTTACAATTGGAAAAATGGTCACAGGAATGGAAAAAGATAAATAAGAAGTGTAGAAATAATACAAGATTTGAAGATTTAATTGAATCAAGAGGAAAGAAGGAAGTAATTAAAACTAGAAAAGGTCTGACTAGCGAATATATAGAATCCTGACAGAGGAGGCTGAATATCGAGACTCTCTTAAAATGATTTGGGAAGATGTTTTAAAGGAACAAATTAATGAACATGACTGGGGGAGGATGTGGGATGCAAGAATGTTAAAGCTTTTGTCGATTAGAATTAAGGAGAATTATTATAAGACAGTATGGAGATGGTATTTAACGCCAGTAAGATTTCATCAGATAGATAAAAAAGTGTCCAAGAATTGTTGGAGGGGATGTCAGGAGGTTGGAACTTATTTCCATATGTGGTGGAGCTGTAAACATGTACAACAATTTTGGGAAAGGGTGTTCAAAGAAATAAGTGAAATAATTGGAAGTAAATTGGAATGAAGCCCAAAGCTGGCTCTACTAGCAATATGGGATAAAGGAAATGAGAATATAAATAAGAGAGAATTAATAAACAACCTCCTGGCTCCCGTCAGAATAATGATTGCTAAAAATTGGAAAGGGCAAGGGATATATACTATAGAAGAATGGTATAAAGAAATATGGGATATGGCACTTAATGATAAACTAACATGTAAAATGAAAATAAAGAGGGGAATGTCCAGGAAGAATGATTTTGGAGATATATGGAGCCTATGTTTGGAATATGTATTAAGAACAGGGAAGGGGCAAATACCTTCAAAAGAGTCTTTACACTTTTGGAAAGAAAAATAATGTATAATTGAAGGTCTCCTGGGGGGAAGGGAGCACGGGGGGTATGCGGTATGTATTGTATTTTATGTTGTTTTATGTTGTATTATGTTGAAAAATTAAAAATATTATTAAAAAAACTTTTTAAAAAAGAAAGTAAGCATGTCAGGAAAAAAGGAAAGAAAAAAAAACTTTTCTCCTGATATTCTAATCTTTTACTTGCAGGAAGTTTTCTGAAGCACACGATGACTTTTTAGCAGATAAGGCAGTATATAATAACAGTTAATCATTAATTAATAATAAATAATAGATGGTCGAGCAGCCCAAAGTGATAGACGTGTCCAGCAATAGATAGACCACTCAATTCTTTCTGTTTATCAAAAGGTAAGGATAGACGGAGGCGACTTACAATGTAGGCTTGCCTTGGTCTTCGGATTCCTATAGGAAAGAGAGGAAGAAATAATGAAATGTCCAAATCTGTGTCCCCATTTTTCTTTGCCTTCCTTCGCCTCTCATCTTCCCACCCAGAAACAGAGCAATCGGACAGACAGACAGACGCTGCCGGCACACTCAAATCGCCCCATATGTATATTTCATTTCTGACGTTTCTGTACCATCCGAAAGCCAAAGCTCTCCAGGTTGTTTACGAAGATTGAAACCATACAAATACAACTCAGCAACACCATCTAAAATCGTTCACGTAGCAGGGTAGAAAGCAAATAAAGTTTAAAAAAACATCCCAGGCCCAGCGATAAGAAATGTTTATCTTTTGCTGTCGAAATGCCTGGGAGTAGAGGAAATTCTTGACCTGGCACAGGAAAGGTTGGTGCCAGGCAGAGCTCAATGCAGGGAGTGCGTCCTACGATCGGGGCAGAGGAGGACACCACCGCGAAGGCTCTGTCTTCATCGGCATTCTCCAAGCCTCCCTTGGAGAAGACTCTCAGGGGAGGGCTTCTAACAATTAACGTAGTTATTCAGGTTGGTTCATGCTGTGCAGAAACACAATGCTATCTTCCCGCCTACCAAGTGCAGCCCGGGGGGGGGGGGGTGTCCCCACTCCACCCCCGAGACATACTGGGTTTCTTAGCTACCTGGAAAGCAACACAAGCCGCAGCACTTTCTAAAGAGCTCCGTAACTCAGCATGGCAGAGACAAGAACCCCATACAGGGCTGGAATATTTGGGTGTGGTGCACTGGCCCTAGCCTAACTAGCCATTTTAAAGGATAGACCCATTTTAAAGGTTAGTGTTGCCTGGGGAGGGGTGTCTCAGTGTTTAATAACACTGTGCAAGACTCAGCTTCGGATTTCCGAAGCCTCGGCAGCCATTTTATGATGAAACTGCCATTTCGTGCACAGCCCTAAGACTCCGCGGCAGGGAAAGAGCCTATAACTCCCAGCATGCACTGCTTGGGAGGGAGGGACGTACCAGGGCCCAGGAACTGCAGGTATTCGTGGCCTCGCAACCGGCCCGCCCGCGTGCCTGTTTCAGGATGCACACAGTAAAGACTGGGCTCTCAGAAGCCAGGGGCAATTAGGGGAAGCAAGCGGCTGCGGGGCGGCCACAGAATGTGCGGCGACCCGTCCAGGGATTGGCCTGGATCACATGGGTGGCCAATCACGCCAGTGGCAAGGCTGGTCCTGGACCCTGGTAAATCCAAACCCTCCCAAGTAGTGCATGCTGGGAGTTGCAGGCTCTTTCCTCGCTGCGGAGTCCTAGGGCTGCACACGAAATGGCGGTTTCATCTAGGGGTGTGCACGGACCCCCCGGATCGGATCGGGACCCGGATCGGGACCTCCAATTTTGTCCCGGACCGGTTCGGACAAAATCGGAGGCCCCCCGGACCGGATCGAGTCCGATCCCGATCCAAAAATCGGAAATTTTTGGATCGGCCGCCATTTTTTTCCCCATAGACTTGCATTGCAATGCAAGTCTATGAGGAAAAAATGGCGGCGGGTGGGTAAGGGGGGGCCTAACTCCCTCCCCCCCCCCGGGGCCGTCCGCTGTGGACGGCCCCGGCAGGTAAACCCCCTCCCCCGCGCTCCCTACCCCCCCTGGGGCCGCCTGCTTCCATCCGCTGGCGCCCGCGGGCGCCAGCGGATAGAAGCGGACGGCTCCGGGGGGGGGGGGTAAGCCCCCTTCCCCGCCACTTACCTTCTCGGCACGTCCGGCGCCGGCGGCTACTACCAGCGGGCTCCGCGGCCTACTCTCGAGTAGCGCGCCGGGTGATGACATCACCCGGCGCGCCACCCTGGAGCAGGCCGCGGAGCCTGCTGGTAGTAGTAGGCGCCGGCGCCGGACGGGAGCCGCCGGGCCGGGCAGGTAAGGGCCCCCCTCCCCCCTCCCCCCCTCCGCGCGCCCCCTCCTCCCCTCCACGCACCCCCTCCTTACCTTTCCGGCCCGGCGGCTCCCGTCCGGCGCCGGCGCCTACTACTTCCAGCAGGCTCCGCGGCCTGCTCTAGAGTAGTGCGCCGGGTGATGACATCACCCGGCGCGCCATCCTAGAGCAGGCCGCGGAGCCTGCTGGGAATAGTAGGCGCCGGCGCCGGACGGGAGCCGCCGGGCCGGAAAGGTAAGGGCCCCCCTCCCCCCTCCGCGCGCCCCCTCCTCCCCTCCACGCACCCCCTCCTTACCTTTCCGGCCCGGCGGCTCCCGTCCGGCGCCGGCGCCTACTACTTCCAGCAGGCTCCGCGGCCTGCTCTAGAGTAGTGCGCCGGGTGATGACATCACCCGGCGCGCCATCCTAGAGCAGGCCGCGGAGCCTGCTGGGAATAGTAGGCGCCGGCGCCGGACGGGAGCCGCCGGGCCGGAAAGGTAAGGGCCCCCCTCCCCCCTCCGCGCGCCCCCTCCTCCCCTCCACGCACCCCCTCCTTACCTTTCCGGCCCGGCGGCTCCCGTCCGGCGCCGGCGCCTACTACTTCCAGCAGGCTCCGCGGCCTGCTCTAGAGTAGCGCGCCGGGTGATGACATCACCCGGCGCGCCATCCTAGAGCAGGCCGCGGAGCCTGCTGGGAATAGTAGGCGCCGGCGCCGGACGGGAGCCGCCGGGCCGGAAAGGTAAGGGCCCCCCTCCCCCCTCCGCGCGCCCCCTCCTCCCCTCCACGCACCCCCTCCTTACCTTTCCGGCCCGGCGGCTCCCGTCCGGCGCCGGCGCCTACTACTACCAGCAGGCTCCGCGGCCTGCTCTAGAGTAGCGCGCCGGGTGATGACATCACCCGGCGCGCCACCCTAGAGCAGGCCGCGGAGCCTGCTGGGAATAGTAGGCGCCGGCGCCGGACGGGAGCCGCCGGGCCGGAAAGGTAAGGGCCCCCCTCCCCCCTCCCCCCTCCGCGCGCCCCCTCCTCCCCTCCACGCACCCCCTCCTTACCTTCCCGGCCCGGTGGCTCCCGTCCGGCGCCGGCGCCTACTACTACCAGCAGGCTCCGCGGCCTGCTCTAGAGTAGCGCGCCGGGTGATGACATCACCCGGCGCGCCACCCTAGAGCAGGCCGCGGAGCCTGCTAGTAGTAGTAGGCGCCGGCGCCGGACGGGAGCCACCGGGCCGAGAAGGTAAGTGCCCCCCTCCTCCCCCCCCCGCTGTCCACTTTCATCGGCGGGCGCCCGCTGGCGCCCGCCAATGGAAGCGGCGGTGGGCGCCAGTGGGCGCCCGCCGATTCGCCGATCCGCCGAACCGGTTCGGAGCTTTTTCGGACCGGTTCGGATTGGATCGGCCGATCCAGCTGCGGGATCGGAAATCGGATAATTTATCCGATTTCCCACTGGACCGGACTCGGATCGTGGATCGGGTCCGATCCAGTGCACATCCCTAGTTTCATCATATAGTGGCCGCTGAAGCTTGGGGGAATCCGAAGCCGAGGCTTGCACAGCCTTAGTATTTAACCGAAGCAAGTAAAAAGTTTAAAGAACACATCTAGCATTCTATTGAAACTGTTTTTAGCTGTCTACATTCTTTTAAGCTTTGCCTATTTGTATTTTTAGGCTGCATTTTATTATCTGAGGAACAGTTGTGAACTGCCCAGAGAGCTTCAGCTGTTGGACAGTATAGCCATGAAATAAATAATAATAGTAACAAAAAAACAATAAATATATTTAGATAAATGCATACACACACACACACACACACAAATGTACACACATTTTATCTGTCTATGTTGTAAAGGCCAATGTCCATTTTGAAAACCAACCGGGAGGTCCTGATCTACCGCCCATCCACCCCCAGCAGATTCTTTCAAGCAGTGGTGTTGAACTGCTTTCTCCCCGTGGGCCGGAGAAGGTCTTGGGGGCTGCATTCTAATGGTGGGCGGGGCCAAAAATCCCAAAAGTGGCAGCGTACTTTAGCAGAAAGCTCTCTCACTTCCGGTCACTAAGCCATAAAGGAGGCATTTCAACCTTTTAGTACCAGGGAGAAAAGCACACAAAAGCTGCAAAACCACCAAACGGCCAGCGGTTTGGGGAAATGGCGGCAGGGCTGTCTAGGGAAGCCCTGAGGGCTGGACTGGAACACTCAGAGGGCCGGATTCGGCCTCTGCACCCCTGTCCCAAGGCACGTCCTTTCCTTCGCATAGACTGTACCTCTTTCTTCTTCGCCTTCAGGTCCCCCTCCAGGCCAAACACCTCCTTGCTGGGGAGCCCGGCCCTCTCGCTCTCCGGCGGCTCGGCCTTGGCTGGCTCGTGCATCCGGAAGGAGGAGCGGCTGTCGTTGTCCTGGTAGCCGTCAGCCATAGTGTTGGAGCTCAGCCAGGAGGCCACCTTGTTCTTGGAGGTCTCTTCGGAGAGCGGGGGCTTGCAGGGGACCGCCTCTTCATGGCTGACCTGCCGGGCCAGGCCCGAGTCCTTGGAGGCGGTCTCCGAGACGCCATTCTCCCGCTGGCCCCGGGTCTGGCGGCGGGTGGCGTAGCTGCGCCAGACAGAGCTGGTGCTGAAGTCCTCATCCTTGCAGAAGTTGTCGTCCGAGCTGTCCTCGTTGGACTCCTCCGGCTCCTCCGAGCCTGAGTTCTCGTCCTCCTCGTCCTTCAGGTTGACGCCACTGCTGTCCGAGGAGCACTTGGCCTCACTCTCGTAGCCCTCCTTGGAGTTCTCCACGCTCTCGATGTGGTCCAGGTTGGCAAAGTACTCGTCGCCCATCTCCAAGCCCTCTTTGTCAGCAAAATCGTCCGTCAGGATTTTCCCTGGAGGGACAAAAAAAAAAGGGGGGGAGTGGAGCGGGGCTGCAGAAGGCTCGGAATTCCCGAATCCGGAATGAGAATCCCAGGAGCTGTAGGGGGTGAACATTAAGGCCCTGAAAATGATCTCCTTGATTGGAGGCTCAGGGAGAAAGAGAGGGCCTGTTCAGATGACACCTCAGGCTCTCTGGTCAGTGAAACAGTGGTTCTCCGGGGTTAGCACTAACCACAAGCCATGCTGTTGCACACAACACTTTAAGCCGCGGCTAAAGCCACTAACCCTGCTACAGATGGTCCGACTGTGGTTAGTGAGTGAGCAAGGTTTAGCAAAATGCATCGCACGAGACACCTTAAACTCTGCTGTTCAACCGAAAGCCTTAACTGGCAGGGTTTAAGGTGTCTTCTGAACAGGCCCACTGAGAAAGAGAGGTGGGAGGACACAGCTCCAATTCACAGTTCTCTGGGCCTACAAATATATAGGCCCAGGACTACTGAAAGACTGCATCCTTCTGCCACCCATTACAGCAAGGAGATCAACAGATAAACATTATGGCAAGGAGGAGACCAACCTAGACAACCAACCAACATTGGCCAGAGAAGGAACAACTGCAGGGAAGGTTTGCTTCCCCTCCCCTTTTTCCTCCTCTCTCCCAATCCCTTTTTTCCTTTCGTGCTGTGTCTTCCAGGGCTGTGACTATCTCATTATTGACGTTTGCAAGCCACTCAAGAGAACCCTTTTTTGGCTGAAGAGCAAGTTAAAACCAGGATGTCCCCATAGTTGCCCCCCCCCCCCGAGACAGTTCTTTCTTAGGGACGTAGGAAACGGCCTTGTAACCAGCCAGACTCTCATTCCCATTGTCAACACAGACAAGCAGCAAAGGTCCTTTCAGTAAAAATAAACATTCTAGTCCTCAGGGTTCTGAATACAGGGTTGATTTAAATGCAAACACAGGGAGCGACCTTATAATGAGCCACACCCTCACTCGGCTCATCTAGCCCAGTATTGCAGCTCTTTGTGGCTCTTTACAGGGTTCCTTCCCGGCCCTACCTGGAGATGCCGGGGATCAAACCTGGGACTTTCGGAACGCGGAGCGAACGCTCTGCCGCTCAGCTATGATTTGTCCCCAACAGTCGAAAGACCCTCGGCGTGCCGATGCGAGCAACAGAGGGAGACCGGATCGCAGGCTGGCGTGGGGCACAGCTGCGCTTCTTCGCAGCGTGTGCTCCCAATCACACCGTCCCCAAAAACAGTGGCGAGTACCTGCGTAGATGCAGACGAACGAGCCCTTAGCGATGTCGTCCAGGCAGCGGATGCCCCAACCCTTGTTCTGCGTCTTGAAGAGCTGCAGACGCACCTGGAGGCCGTGCTGCACCAGGCGGTTTGTGCACATGTTCAGATTGCATTTGCAGCGCTTGTTGCACTCGTAAGCCCTGGTGGGGGGAGACCAGGAACAGCAGGGGGGAGAGATGGGAAAGGGGAGGAGAGAGGATCCCACAGTCAAGTGCCAAAGCTTTCCTTGCCAGGCCCAGAGAGCGTGCCTTCTGATCCTGCCTTAACCAGACTATCACATCAGCAAGGCAGTTTTAGAGTTGGCAGGGTCCTTCGAGGTCATCTAGTCCCACCCTCCTGCTCAATGCAGGATTTGCAATGCAGCTACGACTGCCCATTCTGCATCTGCTTAAATACCCTCCCAGGAAGGAGAACCCCACCCCCCAGCTCCCGACGTAGCCTGTCCTACAGCCCAACAGCTCGTAACGTGAAATGAATTCTCCCAAACTGCTACTGTGAAATCACCACCCAGTGATTCCAGTCCTGCCTTCTGGAGCAACAGAAGAACTCTGTTCCATCTTCTGCCTGGCGAGCCTTGAGATGTCAGAAGGTCGCTATCCTGCCTCCTCTTAATCGCCTCTTCTCCAGGCTAAAGCTACCCAGCTCTTCCAACCCATCCTTGTAAGACCCGGTTTTCAGATCCCCTTGACATTCTGGTCCCCCTCCTCTAGACACACTCTAGGGACTCATCGGGTGCTTGCCCTGTCACTGTCACCAACTTCCACCCCAGCCCATTGGTCCGTGTGGGCTTCTTTTGAGGCACGCTTCCCCCCACTGAGTCGACGGCATTTACACATTTACGCACAGGTAAAAGCGCGAACGCTCTGTCAAGGCCCCACTTACGCCAAGGTAAAGGGCAAATAGCTGCCAAGCGCTCCAGCAAATGAATCCCTGTTATCTTTTCAGTGCCAGGTCAAAACTTTTCTTTTCTCCCAGGCATTTTAACAGCTTAAGTTGAGGTTTTTAACTGAATTTCTGGCCTGGCTTAAAAGTTTAACATGTTTTAAGTATTTGCCTGTCTTTATGTTTTATGATTTTAAATTTTGTATATTGACTTTTTAATGTTCAATCTTTTAATTTGTGTAAACCGCCCAGAGAGCTTGGGCTATGGGGTGGTATATAAATGTAATAAATAAATAAATATTGTAATTAGCAACCTGCCATTATACAGTTCCGCACAGGTGTGATACACTCATTCATCCCCTTGGCCTTCGCACTCAAGAGCAGGGCCAGCACAGTAAGTTACTTATTTATTAAAACCATTCAACAGAAAGCACAGCTTTTCAAGGGACGATGACCTTCCTGTCAGCCGAACCAGCAAAGGAAGGATATAAGTTTTACTGATGTCGCAGTAGACTCCGCAAATTCTAAAATAAACTGAGCAATCTCTTAGGCAAGCAGCTTTTTCACAAGCCAGACTTACCCTGTGGGGAGGCACTCTTCCAACCTCTTGTGCTGATAGCCGGAATTCGGGTTGCTCTGGCCCCCGGGGGTGCAGGCCGTGGCCTGGGTGGTCAGCTGGTGGCAAGCGCATTTAGACCTTTTAAAGGAAGCAAGACGCGCAGTTAGGGGAAACAAAGTCAGTTGTCAAGGTTGGGCAGCTCCCAGGGGGGACGTCCAGAGGGCCCTGCTTCCCCAAGCCTTAAAAACATCAGAGGAGCCCTGATGCTGGATCAGACCAAAGGTCCATCTAGTCCAGCACTCCACATAGTGGCCAAACAGCTGTTGACCAGGGACCCACAAGCAGGACACAGGTGCAACAGCATCCTCCCACCCATGTCCCCAGAAACTGGTGCACACAGCCTTACTGCCTCTGATGCTGGAGGGAACACAGAGCCATCAGGACTAATAGCCATTGATGGCCTCCTCCTCCTCCAAGAATTTATTCAACCCACTTTGAAAGCCATCCAATTGGAGGCCATCATTAGATCTTGTGGCAGTGAATTCCATAGTTTAACTCTGTGCTGTGTGAAGAAGTCCTTTCTTTTATTTGTTCTGAATCTCCCACCAATCAGCTTCATGGGATGACCCCATCGGATTGGAACCCTTTGAAAGCCAGCCTCCGTCCAGCTTTTCTGAAAGCCCCCCAGGGGGTGGGGGGGGGTATTAAAGATGGAAGATGTGAGGTAGCCCAGAACTCCAAAAGATATGAATGCACCAAAGGCAAGGGGTTATCACAGAATTGTAGAGTTGGAAGGGGCCTCTAAGGCCATCGAGTCCAAGCCCCTCCTCAATGCAAGAATCTACCTTCAAGCATCCCTGACAGATGGTTGTCCAGCTTCCTTTTGAAGGTCTCTAATGTGGGAGAGCCCACCACCTCCCTAGGTCATGGGTTCCATTGTCGTACTGCTCTAACAGTCAAGAAGTTTTTCCTGATGTCCAGCCGGAATCTGGCTTCCTGTAACTTGAGCCTCTTATTCCGCATCCTGCACTCTGGGATGATCAAGAAACTTTTAAATCAGGGGTGCACAACCAGCGGCCTGCATGCAGCCCTCCAAGGGGCTTTGCTGCTGCCCCCCAACCACCGCCAAATTTCCCACCATCACCAGTTTCCCCTGCTGCCTGAACTCTCCACTCCCTCCCATTTTTATACACATCACTCTTTCCCCATCACTCTAGCAACAAAGGAAAAGCAGTTTGAACCAAGATCGCTGGCACATATGCGTGTGAGTTGTCACCTTTGGGCACAAAAAGGTTGTGCAGCTTTGCTGTAAGTCAAATACAATGCTGGAACAGTCAAGTGTTTGGAATTATTCAAAAAGGCCTTGTGTCCAGAACCACCGGGCCACAGTGACCAAGGGGAGGCACAGTGGTAGAGTGAACGTTTCGGAGCGAGGGCAGTTGAAAAACAGAGCACGGAGCAGGCGTCCGGGAAAGCCCTCTCTCCATCCGAGCCCCTGGTGACCCACTGCCAGTAGGGATTCGAACCTGCCTCCCCAAACCTGCTGCCCTCCATATGGGGTAGACTACAACTCCCATGAGCCCCAGTCAGCACAGCCAAAGGCTGGGCACCACTAGGGTGGGAGCAGGGCTGGGTTAGACCATCTTGGGCTAGATGGAGAAATGGCTTTAGCAGCTTTCTGCAGTCCAACAGACAAATAGCAACTGAGTCAATTCCGGCACTACAATTAAATCTGGATGCCCACAGAATTGTAAGATCTAATGTCGTTTAGCGAAAAATTAATTAAGCAAGTGTTTTTGCCCCCACATTGACATTTCGCGACTTTTGTACCATATTGCTGCTCAACAGCCCTGCTCATAAGATCCGGTCTTTTCTTTTTAATAGCACAAGACAACCTCCCCCAACCCGGGGATCTCCAGATCTTTTGGACTCCAACTCCTAGCATTCCTAACCATTTGCTATGCTGGCTGGGGCTGATGGGAGTTGATGTCCCCAAGGGTACCAGGTTAGGGGAAGGCTGGCATACACAATTTAACTGAGGGGGCGCCTTCTCCCTTATTAACTTGCCCAATCACCGAGGTCATCCAAGGGCATGCTCCTGGTGGTTCCACATGAACCCATGGTCCCATTGGAGACCACCAGGAGAAGAGCCTTCAGTGTGGTGGCCCCCTTCCTATGGAATTCCCTGCCCCTGGAGGTCAGCCCACCTTGACAGATGAGGGAATCTTCAGTAGTTTTTTTTTTTATTTAAGGACGTATGGTGGTATGTCCTTAGTTAAGGCTCGTCAGTAAAACAGAAGAAGCACATCCTACCATTAAAAAAATGCAACCAGGGAATGATGATGATGATAATTTCTCTATAGAGCCAGCAATGTGCATGGTGGAATTTTACCCATACAAGCATCCAATTTCTTTGCGTAAAATACTCCTTCTTTTAAAATAGAGGTGGGAAGCCTGTGGCCCTCCAGATGTTCCTGTACTACAAGTCCCATGCTCCCCAACCAAGGGCCATGCTGGCTGAGAAGGATGGGAATTGCAGTCAAACACACCTGGCCGGGGAAGTCTGGCTTGGTAAAACCACAAGCTTGCGCACTCCTTCGGTCTTGTGTGTGAACATTCGCATGTTCCCAAGCTGAATATGAGCCAATGGTGTGATGTAGCTGCAAAAAAAGCCAATGCTATTTTGGGCTGCATTAATAGAAGTATAGCTTCCAAATCGCATGAGGTACTGGTTCCCCTCTATTCGGCACTGGTTAGGCCTCATCTTGAGTATTGCATCCAGTTCTGGGTACCACACTTCAAGAAGGATGCAGACAAGCTGGAGCATGTTCAGAGGAGGGCAACCAGGATGATCAGGGGTCTGGAAACAAAGCCCTATGAGAAGAGTCTGAAAGAACTGGGCATGTTTAGCCCAGAGAAGAGAAGATGGAGGGGAGACATGATAGCATTCTTCAAATACTTGAAAAGTTGTCTAACAGAGGAGCGCCAGGATCTCTTCTCAACCAACCCAGAGTGCAGGAAGCGGAATAACGGGCTCAAGTTACAGGAAGCCAGATTCCGGCTGGGCATCAGGAAAAACTTCCTGACTGTTAGAGCAGTACAACAATGGAACCAATGACCTAGGGAGGTGGTGGGCTCTCCCACATTAGAGGCCTTCAAGAGGCAGCTGGACATCTGTCAGGGATGCTTGAAGGTAGATTCCTGCATTGAGCAGGGGCTTGGACTAGATAGCTTTAGAGGCCCCTTCCAACTCTACCATTCTATGATTCTGATCTCGGTTCACCTGCAATCCCGCCGCTGCGACAAGCGCAGTTTGCTTCTTATTGGCAATCCCAGCTTGCCGTAAACCGAGACCAGCAGCTTCTCGTCTCGCGCAAAAGTGAGCGGTGGTGAGCACTTGCACCTGGCTCATCCTCCCAACACTTACCCACCCCTACCCCCGTTTAGCGTTATCTTTGAATAAAGTGAAAAGGGGTCGGGGGTTCACAGGAAGATACACACAACCCCCCAGCTCACTTGTCCCTGCAGCCATCTTCACAGTCACAGCCCACCAGGAACTCCCAGCTGGTGTTGATATAGACTCCCTTTCCGGGGATGCGTTCCTTGCTATAGGCCACCTGGGGCGGAGGGGTGTTGTCAATCTCATTGACGCAGGACAGCGGAACGTCCTCCTTGCCCTTGGTGATGTCGGTGATGTAATAGAAGGGCTTATAAGGCTGGAACTTGCGGTCCACCAGGACGTAGGGGTCCAGGCAGAACATCTCCAGGAAGAGGAAGTTGCAGTCTGTCTCAAAGAGGTAGCGCTCAATCTCGCCCATGCTGCGCAGGCACAGGCCGCAGGGCGTCTTGTAGACCACGTGGAAGCCCGTCTTGCGGTTGATGCGCCGGCGGGCCGTCATTCGCCGGAAGTCGTAGAGCAGTGGGATGAGGAGGGGGTTCTTGCTGCGGTACTGGTCGCTGCGGTAGGGGCGCACGCGGGAGAGGCAGGTGAAGCTGCAGACGTGGGGCAGGTAGAAGAGCTTCTCCACGGGGGCCCTGTAGGAAGGCTCGTTGGGGACCCGGTCCAGCATGCCGTGGAACGGCTGGGCAGAGCCGCCAGCCGGCTGGGCCCCCGAGAACCTGCCAGAGGGAGAGACAGATGGTGACGGAGTCAGATGTGTCTGAGGGTGGGAGCGATACTGACACTCCCCCACGATCACACTGGCCTGTTCCCCCACTTGCAGAGGTTCAGCTAACATTTCATGCCCAATGGGCATGCTCAGGTCTCACGGCAGGGAGGGTCTTCCCCTTAGGGTTGTTGCCTTTTCCTTCCTAAAGGCTTTTTGTAGCTCCGAAAATGTCGGGGTTCTGCTAAATCTGCTAATACCTCCCCCTTGAGCATGGGGGCGGCCGTTTGGCTACATATCCTGCGGTACTCAGGCTTGAACATCAAAAATATAGTAAAGGAGGGTTGTGTGGGGGTTGTGGTTTGAGGGCAGGGGAAGTCTCTTATTCCCCTTGGCAAATTATGATATAATCCAGTTTCCAAGCTCCTCCGTATAAAAGTAGGCTCGAGGGAGTGACAGAAAGAAACCTCCCCTCCCCTCCCCCCACGGCCTTAAAATCACAGACACTCACCGGAATTGCTGGGTCACCCCAGTCCTCCCAATGGGGGGTGTTTCACTCAGGATGGGGGAAGACGGAGAGGGTGGTCCCGACCCCACCGAACCGGGACGCAAGAATGAAGTGCTCTTCTTGGCCACCTGCTGCTTCTTGGCCTGAGCGAGCTGGCTCTCGGGACTGCTGCGCGGAAGAGGTGGAAGAAAAGGGCGTCAAGGGTTGGCGTGGTCAGGCCCTGGCCGAGGGCCTGCTCCGCAACAGGGGCCCATGGATAAGAGTCCCCTGGAGTCGCTCCTCATCATTTCCCCCATCGCAACCTGCTTGCTCCCCTGCCTCTGGCCCAGACAACGGTGGTGGTGAGAAGGACGAGCAGAGGTTGCCGCGGCCTACCTGCTCACTGTCTCCCTGCCTGTTGAGCAAGCAAGTGGGAGCTGTGATGAGGAAGAGGGGGAGGAGGAGGAGGAAGAGGAGCAGCTGGCGAAAACAGCAGAGAGATGGCAGACTTGCTGAAGGGAGGGGGTCTTGCTGAGGGCCCCTGAAAACATGGAGCCGGTGCTGCCCTCCCAGGCCACCCCAGGAAAAGGTCTTTCATCACAGAAAATCCTCCATGACTTACTCCAGTTCAACGAACTGCGGCGAAACTGGCTGAGACATCACGATGGGCATTTGAGGCTGCTCCACAGGCTTAAACGGCTGCGGGCTGGCCACTGTCAAGTCGTGGGTGTACTGGACCACCGGCCCTTTGCTCCGCACGGCCCCTGGCAGGAGAGAGGCATGATGTTAAGATGGCCGAAGGACTCCAAAGCGGCCATCCGGATTTACTTGCTTTGGCTCGCGTTCTTCCCTCCTCAAGCCGGTCTCTTCCTTTCCTTTATCGGCTGTTTGCCTTCTAACTTTACCTGGCAAACTCCTTGGGATAGGGCCGTACCACGTTTTACTGAAGTTGTACAGTACCCAGAACACGGACTGCGCTGTACTACGCTAAATATGCTTTTATGAATGCAGCCAACGAAACGAATCGCCGCTCCTTCTAATCACGAACTCCAGCGGCGGGTGCCAACTGAAATAGAGGCAGGGAAACGGGGATGCAGAGAAACTAGAGGTGCTCAGGGGAACCTTAAAAGTTTTCAGGAACACAAAACTTTGTCTATTTCTTAAGAACCAAGGGGAGAAACCCCCTTCCCCCCTTCCCTCAGTGGTCACGTAATCTGTGGACCAGTTGGAAAAGCAAAACAGTCCCCATACAAGGCAAAGCTGGTTTGAACCTGGAACAGCACTTTTAGGACCGAGGACACACCATGGCATTGAGTTACTGGTTCCGCTGATCTCTTCCGGCAGACCTACCCAGTTGAATTTTAAGATGCCTTTTAATAATGCATTCGTTTTACATGTTTTTAATCATTCATTAGTTTTATATGTTTTTAAGCAATTTTATGTATTTTATGCTGTTCTGTATTTGGTGGTGTTCCCCACCTCGATCCGGAGGGAGAGGCAGGTAAGAAATAAATGCATGATGATGATGATGATGATGATGATGATGATTGCAAATAACACTGCTGATAATAATTGCATTTTGGCTAACAGCCTCAGGCATTTTAGTTTTAGCTGAAAGGCAGGAAATACGCTTCTAAGCCAATGACTAAGCAACAGCGCCAAAACACACTACTCTAAAACGTAAGATGTTTTATCAAGCAAAAAATGTTCAGACCAGGGAGACCCAATTTCGAGTCTCCATTTGACCCCGACGTTTGCTGACGAGGTGGCCTTGACCCAGTCGCATATTCTCTCTCAGCCTAGCCTACCTCACAGGGTTGTTGGGAAGATATAAATTGGGGCAGGGGAGAAGCAGCTGCCCTGTGGACCTCAGAGGAAGGGCAGGATAAGAAAAGTAGAAGATTATAATGATTCCCATCTCCTCCCCGCTATGTTAAAATCAGTACTTTGGAGAGAGGCAGAGCTTCCCTTGCTTCCTAGACTCTCACAAAGAGATGGGATGTCAAAGGACCACGTTGCCTTGCAGTGTGGGCCATGTAAAGCCATAGGCACTGAACATCTAAAGTCCTCCTCCGGGTACCTACTCCAAGGGCAGCTTGGAGGACGGCAACAAGGGGGAGGGCCTTCTCAGTGGTGGCCCCCCAACTATGGATCTCCCCAATGAGGCCCGCCTGACGCCAACACTGTCATCTTTTCAGCTCCAGGTCAAGACTTTTATTTTCTCCCAGACATTTTAACAGCTTAAATTGAGGTTTTCAACTGAATTTCTGTCCAGGCTTAAAGTTTAAAATGTTTTAAATATTAGTTGTTGTTTTTATGTTTTATGGTTTTAAATTTTGTACGTTGACATTTTAATGTTCAATCTTTTAATCTTGTAAACCACCCAAAGAACTTTGGCTATGGGGCAGTGTATATAAATGTAAATAACAACAACAAGATTTTGCTTGAGTTGCGTTAGTAGGGTGATAGAACACGCGTTTCCTTGCTTTGTCCCTCTCAGTGGTGTCTCCCGTCCACCCGCCCACCCAAAACACTGGGTCAGTGGCGGTTTTGCATACCGACATTTGGCCGGGTCCTCATCTGTCCCCCTTGCTTCTTTTCCTGGGTGGAGGCAGTGGAAGTCTTCATGCTAAACATGGGCTCCAGGCGGGTGGAGCCTCGGTAGATCCATTCACAACGTTTGTCATCCTGGGAAGGGGGGGGGGGGGGAGGAGAAAAGGACAAGACCGTAGCTGAGAGTCGACAGGAAGAAAGAGCAGATGGCCGAAAAGTCTCAACGGCACAGATGCATTCATGCGCAGCATGTGGCTCTTGGTCATGCAGGACTTCTGGTGCCAAATCCACGCTTCTCCTGTAGCGGAGGTCCAGCATGGCCAAGGTCCGTCACGGGACAGAGGAGGGGTAACAGGGGCACAAAGAGAGCCGCAAGGATTCCTGCGGAAAGGGAAATCCTCAAACTGGGTGCCTGGACCAGGACGTTTGGAGCCGCCCCTACCAGGAAGAGGATTTTGACGAGGCTGCCATCCACTTCCTCCACGCGGGATTTCCACCATGTCCCCTCCCACTCGGTTTTGATCTGCTGTCCGCTCTTCAGTAAGACCATTGGTCGGTTCGGGTATGCTGTGACGTACTCCTCGATGAAATCCCGGCACGAGATGTCTTCAATGTCCTCCCAGGACTTTTTGACTGCCCAAAGGAAATGCATGGTTACAGGCGAAGCTGTGAGACCGCGAGGTCGGATGGGCGGTCCTCATCCCTCCACTCCTCGTTTCACGGCGCAGCATCAGCAGGGTCTCATGCAGCCATGGTTTCGCACCCAGCCGCATGATCTACCAAGACCAGCAGCGGCGAGGCCACAACCGTCCATCGCTCCCCGACCCCTGTACGTCTGTCCCTCCCTCCCAAGTCATACTGGGGGTTGTAGGCTTTCCTTGACAGGATGCAAGGGCTGTGCTTGACGCAGCAGCTACTCTGTGAAATGGCCGCCAAAGCCTCAGACTTCCGAGGCCAAGGTCAAACCTTGCACAGCCCTACTTAAAGCTCTTACTAAAGCTCAGTACTAACTCAGCCTTAGGAGACATTTCAACCTTTTCGGACAGGAAAACCGCACGAACCCTGGGAAGCCGCCCAATGATCAGTGGTTGGGGGCAAGAAGAACAGATTTGGCCCCCGAGACTGAGGTTCCCAATCCCTGACTTAAATGAGTTCCTTACTCAGCCTTTATGATCCACAAGGTGGCTAAAAAGTGTGCTTGACAAAAAAACAAAAAGCCAACATCACTAAAGCAACAGCAGAAAAATGAAATGCCGCAAGGCCATTGGCAAATGATTTCTTGCAGCTCCCAAATCTCCTCTGAAACAACCCGGACTTATTTGCCATGTAGAACTCACTAGGGATGTAGGAAGGAGCTCGGCAAAATGGGCCCCACCACGGGGAAGGCCCCGTTCTGTGTAGTATTTGCCTACCGAAGACTATGTGAGGAGTTGGCCATCTTTAAGATGGCTTTTTTCATAGTTGGTCTCTTAAATGACAAAAGTGACTGTTTCGTTCGTACTTTTCAATTGAGATTTGGGGGGAGGGGTTGCTTGCCAGAGTAACAGAGTTGTCTCTCCTGTATTTTTAATAAAATTATTATTGAGCCACCTGGATTATCTAGGATAAGTATTCAACACCAGGTGAAGGCCTGTTTAATTTGCCAAGGACTTTGAAATGCTGTGTTCTGCCACAACTGACTCGTAGGAGGACTGGTTGTTCCTGCTGCTATTGCTTTCAGTTATTTTCTATTGTTTTATGCCTGGACTGGAGAAACTTTTTTCTCATGGGTCAAATTCCTTCAGAGCTAATCTGCCAGGGGCTGAAGCCATGCAGCAAGCAGGCCAGATCCAAAAGTGAATGCATCCCAGCTCTCTCTTTCTGGCATCTCCTTGTCCCTCTCCCTCTTCCTCTAGGTGAGGGTCAGAGGCCTCAACTGGTCACTCTAAGACGGCTTTTGAAAGGAGGCCAAAAGCTGGCTGCCCCCGTTTTATGCGCCGATTTTGGGAACCTTGTGTTTTACTTTGCTATCCACTCTCGGAGGCAGAAAACTGAAGAACGGGGTATATACACTTCCAATTGTTTAAAAATGAGAAGCTGGGCAGAAATGCAGTCTGAGACCTTTCAGGACGTTCCGGGATCCAAATCATAATTTAGTCTGTGAATACTACATTTCTTATCTCACCCGGCTGCAAGGTTGAAACAGTTCCCCGCCCTTGATGTAAAGCTTCCCCTCGTATTCTACCCAGGTTGTGCGCCAATACTCGCCCTATGTCCCTACCAGAGCACAACACGCTTCCAGCCACATTTTTATTTCAGAACAAACTGCCATTTCCCCTCTAAGGATGGGAATACGGTTGTGCTTTAAAGCGCTCTTGAAGATCTGAAAAGGAAAGGCTGTTAAGAGCAGACCGACTCGGCAGTGACTCGGGAAAGAGCAGCCAGAGGGATACTCACGGGGCCGGCAAATCAGGTAGAGCTCTGACTGGATGACGTAGGAGGCATAGCCATCATCGAAGAAGATAAGGAACCTGGAAGGGATGGAGAGAGGTTAAACCTTGGTGGCGTCTTCCTAAGACACTGTGTACAACAACATGGGGGAGTGTGAAATCTACATCAGAACACCGACCAAACAATGAAAGAGCAAAAGTCACAGAAAGAGCACAAAATATATATATTTGAAAATATTCCCTCTGTTTAAGGTCTTGGGAGCAATACAGGCTGTAACAAAGGGAGATGAAAAGGGAAGCAGGGCCATTCCACCAGCCCCACTGCAATATATCTTTTTTCTCATCTTCCCTCCCCACTTATTTTTCCTTGTGTGTCGTGTCTTTTAGACAGTAAGCCTGCAGGGCAGAGTATATCTTGTTTTACTAATTGGACGTAAGCCACTACAGGAGACTTTTTGGCTGAGGAGCAAGATAAAAAACACACTGCAAATAAATAAAAAAAATCATCCTATTGCAAACAAATATGGGGTACTTGAAAATTGGCCAGGGATGCTTTAAAAATCTGGCAGCCAGACATTTATTAGAGTTGGAATTTTGTTTTTGCATATAAAAACTGATGAAAACACAAAGCGGGGAATTTTAAATGCTGTTATCACGTTACAACTACTTTGGAATCATAGAATAGTAGAGTTGGAAGGGTCCCCTTAAGGCCATCAAGTCTACCCCCCTGCTCAATGCAGGAATCCACGTTAAAGCATCCCTGACAGATGGCTGTCCAGCTGCATCTTCAAGACCTCTAGGGTGGGAGAGCCCACCACCTCTCTAGGTAATTGGTTCCATTGTCGTGCTGCTCTAACAGTCAGGAAGTTTTTCCTGATGTCCAGCTGGAATCTGGCTTCCTGTAACTTGAACCCATTATTCCGCATCCTGCACTCTGGGATGATTGAGAAGAGATCCTGGCCCTCCTCCGTGTGACAACTTTTCTAGTATTTGAAGAGTGCTATCATGACTCCCCTCAATCTTCTCTTCTCCAGGCTAAACATGCCCAGTTCTTTCAGTCTTTCCTCATAGGGCTTTGTTTCCAGACCCCCTGATCATCCTCATTGCCTTCCTCTGAACACACTCCAGCTTGTCTGCATCCTTGATACTGATGGTGCAAAATGATAGGCTGGGGAGTTTTCTCCCCAAATTCCCTTCATTATCTTATTAAGCGTTATATGTTACTGATTCCTCCTTGGTGTTTGACACAAGAAATGAATATGCGTCATACTCGATGTGTGATTTAGAAAAACAGAAATTAAGGGCACGGAAAGTCATTCATTTATTTTTAGAAGCATGGCGGATTTCCACCCCCAGACCTCAACTTGTTCTTGACGTTGGGCGTCTCGGCTACGATGCCGGCATACAGCCACATCTGGTTCCCGTCCTTGTACTTGGCCACCACCCGGCTCCCGACGTGGAGCTTGTCGGCTGGGGGGTGGTAGTCGTAAGCGATGTGGTTACCCGACAGCAAACTCTTCCCTTTGTTGTCAAACTTCACTTTGTATTTTTTCCCAGGACCTGAAAGAGAGACAGAGAGAGAGAGAGAGACAGGAAGAAGGGTGGCAGTCAGGCACAACCTCAAGAAGGGAGGGGGAAAACAGTCAACGCACAGAAGCAGACCAGGGGTGTGTGTTGAACCTCAGGTCCATGAGACAAATCCAGCCCTTGGCCCAATCCTATTCCCCCTGATGTGCAATGGATGGATTTCCTGGCTTTTGCATCTTCTTACCCCACCCTTTTCAAGTTATAAAGGGTTGGAATCCTCTCCTAAAGCCTAGGCTCAGTTCAGTCAACACATTTCTCAACGGTGGTTTTAGAACTCCACGATGAAGTTTTTACACCAACATTGAGAAACATGTTGTCTGGTGAGAAAACTCCACCTCACGGTGGAGGGATTTTTTAGAAAACAGTCCACGCAGAATATCCACGCTGTACAGAGGAGAGTTCCTGCACAGCCGTTCTGTGGCATGTTATGTGGTGGGCTCTGTGGAGTTTTCCGTTGCGTTGCGTTGACTTTTCCCACTGGCTACAGAGTTCTCTGGCAAAAGTGGAGAAAGGAGTGAGTGCCCCTCTAGGAGACCCGCCGGGATTGTTTTTTTCGCAGCAATGGCTAATAGGACACCATCGAAAGGGCTGGGGGAAGAAGATCTATTCTAACTTTCGTAAACTTATATTTATATGTTTTAATTGTACATGTTTAAACTTTGTAAACTGCCTTCAATCCCAGCCCTGGGGAAAAGGCAGGATATAAATAAATAAATATAATAATAATAATAATGTTGGCCCACCAGAACCACCCCACTCACCCACTGTCTGGATGGCGATCAGCGTCCCTTTGTGCCAGGTCTTGGTCCGCTTCTTGCCCAGGATGCGGTCACCCACCATAAGGTCGCCGTCTTGGGTGAGCTCGCAGCCAGGGCTCACCTGCTGGGATCCTGCGACAGAAAATCCAGTGAGGCGCCAGCCAAAAAGCCCGGTTTTCGAGACAAACACCCCCCCCCCATGTTTCTCAAATCAGGAGGCCAAGTTTCCACAGAGGCCAAGATGAATGAAACCTTGGCAACAGGCTGCCCCCTTCTTCCCTGAACAGTGGGCTCGAAGCTGACTCACCAGACCACTATTTGGGATGTCTCACACGGACCCACCTCTCTGGGAATCCAAGCTGCCAGACTTTTTGTTCACCGCATCCATGAACTTCTGCACATCCTGCGCAGATCTCCTCATGGCGGCCATGGCTTCTCGGAGCTGCAGGGAGGAGAGGGAAGACATTTCAAAGGCGGTTCCTCCCCCCTGCCCACACAGAAAAGCTTACGGGGAGGAGATGAAAATCACTACAGGAGTTAAGCCCAGCGAGCGGAGCTGTTTTGCTCGCACGGCCCTTTCGAGACGCCGAGCAGAAGTGGCACTGTTTCGCCGGGAAGCCTTGACATGAGGTGGAATAACATGCACAGCACATTCTGAACCTCTCAGGGCCGCCGCTGTGCAAAGCAGCAGCAGGGAAGGAGCTTTTGCAGAAATGAAGCAGCTGATGGAGGTTTTGGGGGGATGCTTAGAAAAAAGGAGGCGGGGGGAGACATGACAGAGGCGTACAAAATGATACCTGGTGTTGAGAATGTGGAGAGGGAGACATTTTTCTCCCTCTCTCATCATACTAGAACCCAAAGGGGTCATTTATTTATTTTTATTTTATTTATTATTGCATTGATATCCCACCTTTTTTCCTCCAAGGAACCCAAGATGGCATACATAATCCTCCTCCTCTCCATTTCATCCTCACAACAACCACCCTTTGAGGTAGTTTGGGCTGAGAGTCTGTGAGTGGCCCAAAGTCACCCAGTGGGCTTCCATGGCCGAGTGGGGACTAGAACCCGGATCTCCCGACTCCCAGTCCAACGCTGTAGCCACAACCCCACACCGGCTTGTCAGTACTGAGGAAATAGGACCAGCAATGGGAGGAGGGGGGGATGTTCACCTTATTGAGATCTAGCGTCTTGAGATGTCAACCTGTCTGTAGTTTGTTCCCACCAAATAGATATAGGCTCAATTCGGACAACACGCTAAGCAACTGAGGGTTGATTAAGCAACAACCCGTTGAGTTGTTAAATGTGTCATCTGGAAGTAGCCACACAACGCAGTAACAACCCACAGTTGGTTAAGTGGTAAAATTTAACAACTGAGAGAAACAACTCACTTGCGAGTTGTTAAGGGAATTGTCAATGGACAAACGTGTCGTCTGAAGCGGTGCGTGGGTGAAACAACTGTGGTGAGTAGGTGAGCACGGAAGATCAGAGAGTGGAGCGGCAAGAGCGGCAGAAAGCGGGCGGCCGCTCAGGCACACTCGCAACAGAGCCCCGGCATCGCAGCCATAGCAACCAGGACGCCCGCCTCCCCCACCAGGCAGCCGGCACGGAGCTCAACAAGGGGCCAGCTCCTGCAAGCACTCACGCAGGGTGCCCAGTCAGCTACCCAAACGGACAGGGAAGTGCACCAGAAGGGCACTACGGCAAAGGGGGGAAGGGGGAGACAGAATAACCAAAAATCCCAGGCGCCCTGGAGCAAGAGGCAGCCCCCCCCACCAAGAGGGAGAACAACAACCCATCCAAAGTAGAACCCCACTGCACCGCCACCTCCACCCTCGCATCACCCAGAAGGACAAGGGCAGGGGAAGCGGCGACCAGAGAGCCCCCCCTCATCCGCCCAACACGGCTGGACATCGAGCCTTTGCCGGGCCCCAGGAATCCCGTTGGGGAGCGTTGCGCCCATGCGGAAGCATCCCGGGTGTGTGAAAGCATCAGTGCCTCGATCTGGCTTGTGCTACCCCCACCATCTGTCGACTGGCATCTCTCCCTGGCACGCCGCCCCTCTCCACCACATCCCCTTAGCACATTCCGTGCTTGGCTCCCTGGGGGTGTGGGCTCGGCCGTCCCCTCTTTACCGCTGTGCCTTCCAGCTGTCTCCTCCCTTCCCAGGGTCAACTGTCCTCTCCGTAGGTTCTGCCCTGGCTTAGTGGTGCCCATGTGCCTTACTGCCCATGTCTGGTATCCCTGCTGAATAAAGTTTTCTATGCCACCCCACTCTTGCCTTCTTTCCTGTGTGTGCGGAAGATGCTCTAGGAGGGAGGTGGGGGGGGCCTGGGGGCTGTGGGTCTTCCTCGCGACTGCCACGTCTCCCGTGGAGGGTGAGTGGAGGGTGCCTCCCTGGGGCGTGGGTGCCAACGTTGGAATTGCAGTGCTGGGCGTGGGGTGCGACTGTTGTATTGGTGCTGCCGTTCATCCTGGCTGCCTCTTTGCCCAGGGCTGCTGAGTTCCGCCCACTGACTGAGGCAGCCAATGGGGTTTGAGAGGCGTGTCTTGCATCGGCTTCAATGGCGGCGCCCATGGATTTTCAGCCGCAGTGTGTTCTGGGATACCTGCTGGAGGACTAACGGAGTTTGGTAAGCGGGGAAAATGGCGGCCGAGCTGTCAGTCAGAGCCGAGTACGCTATTAGCAACCGGGGTGGTTGCTGGTTCCCTGCAGCGCCTGCTGCAGCGTGTCGTCTGTGGATCACCACCTCTTTCACACACCGTCAGTATGCTATTAACCCACCATTGACTAAAGTGTTGTCCGAATTGAGCCATACAGTGCGTTCTACCACAGTGCCCTACGGTAGGCCAGCATGATCACCCCACATTACAGATTGTGGGAGGCTCAGAAATAGGAGAAAAGCTGGGAGTCAAATGTACGGTAGAGGCGAGGCTGAATTAGTCCCCTTTTCCCGCATAAACTCACCAGTGACTGATCCTTAGCAATTTTGTTACTTGCATCCACTGCAATTAAAAAACAACACAAGCATTAAGTGTAAAAAAAAAAGTTCCCAAAGGAGAGAAGTCTATTTATTTGTTTGTTTTTTATTTAAAAGGTTTATATGCTATTGGCCCTATTTAAAAATATCTCTCAGGGTGCCTGTTTAGACAGGAAAAAATCCTACAACTTCCAGCATGCTGGGAGATGTAGATTTTTTTTCTATCTAAACATGCACAGGACTGCACCTTAAGCTAATGACATATTATCAGTTGTGCTGCCCACAGAATCATACAGTTGGAAGGTTCTGGAGGTCATCTAGTCCAACTCACTCCTGCTCAATGCAGGATCTGCAGTGCAGGATCCAACCACAGCATCCCTGATGGATGGCTGCCTAACCTCGCTTAAACACCTCCAAGGGAGGCCCACTGTCTTCAGAGCTAGACTGTTACGTCGTCAAACAGCTCTTATCATTACAAAGCTGAAATCTGCCTCCTTGCTGTTTCTACCCGTTCCTAATCAAATAGATCTGTACGTGTCTAAAGCAATTGTTTGGGATTTCAAAAAAAAAACGTTGTTTTTTACCTGGTGCACAATCAACTGAAAGCTGCTAGCCTGTTGCAGCAAAAACAATATTAAAAGACTACATTTATTACCGCATTATTATAAAGCCTGCTTCATCAATGGCGTGAGTCTCCTGTATTCCACACGGGAGACTCACATAGCCCCCTCTTGCTGGCAAAATGTGAGATACATACCAGGGCTGTGGAAATAACATATGCAAACCTGACTGAGCATCACCTGAACATAGGGCGTTGAAAGTGGAACATGTCATAGGCCACAGTTTTCTGTGGCAGCCCCATGCTGGGCAGTTCAGCCCAGAAACACCGGCCATTTCCACCATGCCGCCTGTATTGATTATTTATTTATTCATTGCATTTTTATACCGCCCCATAGTCGAAGCTCTCTGGGCGGTTTACAAAAATTAAAACTATAACAACTATTCAAAATATGAAACAAACAACAGTATAAAATGCAATCTAAAAGCACAACCAGGATAAAACTGAGCGGCCGTGCAGAAATTAATACGGATTTAAAATACAAATTCAAACAGCAAGGTTAAAAATTTTATTGAAGAACTGTTAAAATACCAAGAAAATAAAAAGGTCTTCACCTGGCTTCTAAAAGGGTATAATGTAGGTGCCAGGCGAACCTCTCTAGGGAGCTCGTTCCACAGCCGAGGTGCCACAGCAGAGAAGGCCCTCCTCCTGGTAGCCACCTGCCTCACTTCCTTTGGCAGGGGCTTACGGAGAAGGACCCCTGAGGATGATCTTAGGGTCCGGGCAGGTACATATGGGAGGAGGCGTTCCTTCAGATAGCATGGCCCCAAGCCGTTTAGGGCTTTGAATGTTAATATTAGCAGTTTGAATTGGGCGTCTCTTTCAATAATGTGCCTCCTAAACACATCAAGGCGGCCAAAACTAAAAAACTGCCTTATAGAATCGGGCAGAAAAAACAGAACACCTTTCAAACCCCTGTCCAGATCCGCAGGGTCACTTCTTATGTTCTTGTTAAAAGGCCTGTTCATCAGGCCCACTGGCCAGATTGAGCAGGGGTAAGTCTTTCTCTGTTGTGGCACCCCGGTTATGAAAACATGGCTCTTTCTCAAAGCCTTTGAGGGCTAAATTCTCCACAGTAACACATGCTTTTAATTGTTTTTATTGCTTTTAAAAATGTTCCACTGGTTTTAATTTGTTAACAATTTAATATGCTTTTAGCCGTGTGCATTATTTCTGTTTACATTGTTCCAATTTTAACTGTATGCCGCCCTGAGATCCCCGTGATTATAGGGTGGGATAGAAATGTTTTAATAAATCAATACATACAATCTGGGGGCCTTACCTCCTGCAACATACAGATAGCCCTGCAGTCCAGCACATCTGGAGATCACCAGATTGAGAAAGGCTGCTTTAGGTGAGTTATTGGCTCAGTTCAGACCACACGTTTCTCAACGGTGGTTTTAGAACTCCACAGTGGAGTTTACACCACCGTTGAGAAATGTGTTGTCTGGAGGGAAAATGCTGCCCCATGGTGGAGGCTTTTTTTTTTAGAACACGCTGAATATCCACGCTGTGCAGAGGAGAGTTCCTGCACAACCATTGTGTGGCATGTTGTGTGGAGGGCTCTGTGGAGTTTTCCATTGCGTTGACTTTTCCCACTGGCTACAGAGTTCCCCGGCAAGAGCAGAAAAAGGAGTGAGTGCCATTCTAGGAGAGCTGCCTGGATTGGTTTTTTCCCCAGCAATGGCTGATGGGATACCATCGGGAGAACCGGGGGAGGAGAGAGGGCGGAAGAACTGTCAATCAAACATCGCGATGGATTTTACTCAACTCCACGGTAGCCCACAGTCACACAAGAATGGAGTTAGAACATGTTGTGTGGGGAGTACCCCCTAGAAACCCAACTGCTGAGTGGAGTTTTCACACTGTGCTGACTACAGTGTTACCTGAACTGAGCCATTAAGACTTCCCCTCTCTACCCTCCACACAGACACACCTAGTTTTGAATCCTTCTCTGCCCTCTGCCTACAGTGCTTAGGCTTTTATTCTGTTCTTAGTTCTACTGCATTTTATATTATATACTTCATCTTGCATTTTAACATGAGGCGCCTCCAGCGGTCTTTTTCATGCCAAAACTACACACACTTTTATTAATAAAATGAATGTTGATGTGCAAGCTGGGCAGAAAAACAATAAAGGATCGTGGTTCAACTCTGCTGTGGTTGAACTGTCTAACCATGGTGGGAGACCACACACTGAGCCAGACAGATGTCTGGACTGAGCCAGCCAGGCTACGAACCTGAATCAATACTCATGACATCGTCATCCTCCTCGTCGGGTATCTCGATCACTTCCATGGGCCTGGAAGAGGCATCGTCCTCCTCTGAATCAGTCTCCCGGTACTCCAGGCCCAAGTTCGCATAGACATCTTTCACCAGAACCTCGCATTTATCCACAGCCCTGCACCGTAACAAAGAAGAGAAGGAGCCATAGGATGGAATCTTAGAGATGTTGTTTCAGATATCTCTACAGGCTGTATTTTAATTTTAACCCCTGGGGAAGGCCCAGAAATAGAGGGCACAGGGCCAAAATGCGCTGGACTCGTTTGAAGAATCAAACCCTAGCTGTGTCTAAAGACACAGTCCTATGCGTATTCAGACAGGCTTATAAATCGGGCTTATAAACAGCCACTCACCTATGGTGAATTACAAATTAGCTCCAGGTGACCAAGCTAAGAAGTTTCCATAAAGTGGGCAAGACTTGAATCTTTCTTCCTTGACTTACAGTGTAAGATTATTTACACTGTGGGCTACTAGCTTTCAATGGATGTACTTGCAAAGGTGCACTAAACCCAAATTAGCCCCCAATCCTTGCTTACTTCACAGCATTGTCAAGGAGCTGGTCCACATGAGCCACTTCAGCCTCCTTCAGCTTCACGCATTCCTCCAGATGTTCAAGCTCCTCCTTCCGCTGTTTGACGCGCTCCGACTTTTCTAGCTCTTCTTCAATTAACTGCTTGAGATCCTCCAGAGAGATGCCCAACTCCTCCATCACCTCTCGCTGCAGCTCCACCATCTCTTGGGACTCTGCCATGGCAGCGGAAACTAAAGTGGTTCCAAGGAAAGTGCACATCAAACACATAGCACCCAATACATTGTTCAGACACACACCCCTCTACCCTTTTGATCTAGGGTTTCTTTTTCCCATGCCATTACTGGCAACATCAGATTTTGTTGTGACTTCAAGCCCTCCCACCGAGATGTGAGATGATAAAGAGGTCTGCCGTGCAAGCCACAAAACCTTTATTCAGTAAATAGACAGCTCTTCACACCCGATGGGAGTGTAAATGCTAGGAGCTACCTTCTTAGTTTAATTAGCCTAACAAAGCAAGACAGTTGTCTATCAACTAAAATGGACAGTTTTCCGCCTTGCCAACAGGCTTTCTACTTCAGGGAGCATCTTTGAGCTCAAAACTCTGGAGAGTGGCTACCCTAAGGGACCGCCTCCCACGTCCTCTCAACCCTGGCAGACCCTGGGATCTATCAACTCCGATGTTCCCTCCCCTTCTGACAAAGGCTGAGTTCCCGGGGTAGGGATGGTCTCTGAGCCTTCAGCGCCTGTCTGATAAGCTCCTGGGAAAATTCATCCTTGACTCTCCTCGCCCACTTCTTGTCTTGGCTGGTGTACTTTTACTCTTCAGCCTCGAGTCTAATTCAGACCCCAACCCCAGCCCCAACACTAGGGAGAACAGGCCTGATCCTAACAGATTTAAGATCTTGCCAACTTCTGAAGAGGAATATACACTCAAGAAGAGCATACATGCCAATCCACTACAGTTTAAGAGCCCCAAGGAGGGGAAGGCATTCCAGAGTTTATCCGAGCCTTAACTCCAATGCAAAAATGTTTCAGGAAGGGCTCATGCCTCTGCTCAATGTTAGGCCAACTAAACCTTTTTACTTATCCATAATCTCCTTGCTACTTGCCATATCCCCATGGAAGCCAGCCACACACTGCCCGCTCCCACAAAATATTCCAAATTCTCTCCTCAGTCACGGAAGTGTTAGAACATGTACACTGCATGCAAAAGGACACAGGTTCAACCTCCGGCAACTCCAGATAAAATCCAGAGAAAACCGCAGAGACTCACTGCCTGTGTTCAGCCAGTGGCCTGACTTGGTATAAGGTGGCTTCCTAGGGACATATATACAGGTGGTCAAACTCCAAATACCTGGTTGGGGACATGGCAAATAGAGACCTAGTGCCTTCTTGCCCGACTGGTCAGTCACTGAAGACCCAACAATGGACTGCATGGAACCCTCAGACTGATGTAATACAATTCTTAAGTTATTTTCTAGCAATTTTATAATTCAACCTGCCCCACAACCATTATTCAGTCCTAATGATTATTGCCCAAGACACAAGTGGTCAACTTGTGGCTCTCTAGATGTTTTGGCCTACCATCACCCCTAGCCAGCATAGCCAATGATGAAGGCTGATGGGAGTTGTAGTCCAAAACACCTGGAGGTCCACAAGTTGTCCAATTCCTGATCCTCTGGATTAATGTTGATTTTTACCTGCTTTCTATCCAGTTTGTCTTTTGCCGTTATTTTTTCTTTGGTTGTGAACACAATTGCGTTTTCGGTTATTTAGTGTTGTGCATATTAGCAACCTAGGCATCTCAGAGACAAGACAGAAAGGAGGTGAGTGCTCGGAAGATGGCAACAAGGAAGAGGACCTTCTCGGTGGTGGCCCCACAATTATGGAATGATCTCCCCAATGAGGCCCGCCTGGCGCCAACACTGTTATCTTTTCAGCGCCAGGTCAAAACTTTTCTTTTCTCCCAGGCATTTTAACAGCTTAAGTTGAGGTTTTAACTGACTTTGTGGCCAGGCTTAACAGTTTAAAATGTTTTAAATGTCAGCTGTTTTATGTTTATGGTTTTAAATTTTGTATATTGTCTTTTTAGCGTTCAGTCTTTTAAGTTTTGTAAACCGCCCAGAGAGTTTCAGCTATGGAGTGGTATATAAATGTAATAAATAATAATAAATAAATAAATGCAGTTTGAAAACGGTATATGGTAGGTGTCAGTGCACTTCGATACCGTTATGAAGCAGCAGTGCCGCAGTTTACCTTTCAGGCACATGCAACAGCTTTGCCCACCAACTTCTTTCCATCCAGCCTCCGATGGAAAAGCCTCCCTACCAAAACTGCCCCACATTCATCTCTCTGAAAGAGAGACACCCCCTATTCCTCCACGTTTAGCCCCCCCACCTCTCCCCAAACCCAGCCATTCACCTTTAAGGCAGGCAACCCTTTAACGACAACGCTCCCACATTCAGCCCTGATCTCCCTCAGCCACAAATCCTCCTCCGCCTCCCTCCAAATCCATCTTCAGGCCCCCCTCCTGCCCCCATTGGCCTTTCATGCAACAGTTTTACCTATCAACCACCCTCCAAAAGAGAGGCTTATAATTTTAAATAAATAGCTGCCCCCTCCCATTCAGCCTCTCCCAGAAAAAAGCCCCCCTCCCCACCCATTCATCCCTCTGAAAAAGAGACCCTCCCTCCCCCCTCTGAAAAAGAGACCCTCCTTCCCTCCCCCCTCTGAAAAAGAGACCCTCCTTCCCTCCCCCCCTCTGAAAAAGAGACCCTCCTTCCCTCCCCCCTCAGAAAAAGAGACCCTCCCTCCCCCCCGTTGCAGCCCCTTCCCCAAATTCAGTCGCCCCTCCAAATACCCACTTTTCAGGCTGGCAACAGTCACCCCATTCAACCCCCCCACTCAGCCCCCATTAATCCCTCTGAAGAATAGCCCCCTCCCTTCTTGGAGCCCCCCAATCCCAGCCTGGCCCCCTCCCCACAATACTCACCTCTCCCCCTGCGGGGGGGGGGGGAACGTAGGTGGACTTATTTCCCCTGGAACCAATTCAGGCTTTAGAGGGGGGGCAGCTTCAAAAGGACCGGAAATCTACTCAACGTGCTTCCGGGAGAGGGCCCATCTCACGTGCCCAGGGTAACGCCCCACCGCTCGGGGGTTGCGCGCATGCGGCCCTAGAGAAGCTTGAGACGCTGGAGCCGCCCGTCCGCCCACAGCGCACGCGCGTCTGGTGAGCGGCCGGCTTCGTTTTTAGTACGCATGCGCACGTCTTGAGTCCGCGCCGAGTCCAGCGCGAGAGGAGCCGCGATGCTTAGTTGCAAACTCCGCCCCCTGTTAGGCGGTGGGAACTGAGCATGCGCCCTGTTGCGAATGCGAGGTTTGTTTTTAAAGGGCCAGACGCCTCTTTTTTATTATTATGATTATGATTATGATTATGCTGATGATGATTACAACAGCAGGTTTCAATTGAAGCTTGTTCTGCTTTCTCAGCTTTAATGCACATGTATACATTTATAGGAAACAGAAAACAGGTGGTCATTTTAGAGCAGAAAATCATTTTATAGGACTGCAGATATAAACATATAAGCGAGTAGTGTCAGACAACAGGGGAGCAGTAAATGCTGCATAACCAACAGTCAAATATACTTTCCTTAGGGCACAATCCCGTGCATGTTTAGACAACAAAAAGCCGCACATTTCCCAGCTTTCCCCAGCCCCGGGGAATGCTGGGAAATATGGCACTTTTTCCTGTCTAAATACGCACAAGATGGCACGCTAAACTGCCCAAGTGCTGTCTAGGTCTTTTAAAAAATTTACTATTTTATTTATTTATTTAAAAGATTTTTATTCCGCACCTCACCCCCCCCCCCCTTCAAAAAGCCTCCTGGAGTGGCTTACAATCAATCAATCAATAAAAAAAAGCAAGACACTCCCTGCCTGAAGGCTTACAATCTAGAATGCCACAACACTCAAGGAAAGGGAGATGGCGGGGGAGGTGGAATTCAGGGCACAATCCTGTGTATGTCCAGGCAAGAAAAAGTCCTACAACTCCCAGTGCGCCGCAGCCAGCTATGCTAGGATGATGTGACACCGAGCCTTAGCACAACTTGAAACCGCTTTAAATGGACATTGTTGAGGTCTGGCATCAAGGGTAGGCATGGTTGGGTATTGCTGGGGGCTCACACGCAGTAGGGGCCCATGATGAGAACACCTTCAAGTTCAACCTCTTCTTCCCCATTGCAACCTGCTTGTCCACCGGCTTCTCACTCTGGGCCGCCAGGCAACAGTGCTGGTGAGAAGCAAGCGCAGGAAATTCAACGGCCCCTTTGCCCGCTGGTTCTCTCAACCTGCCGAGCAAGCAAGTGGTGGCCAATGATGAGGATGGGGAGCGAGAGCAGGTGGGTACAATGGTGTAGAGAAGGTAGACTTCCTGAGTGTGGACCCACGGAGGGTGGCTTACCCAAGGCCCCCGCAAGACTTGGAGCCGGAGCTGATCTCTGCAACTTTTTCCCACATTCCAAGACTCCAACCATGCAGACTTCATGACTTCACCTTCAAGCCCTCAAATTGCCTTTTTGTAACTTCTTTCTTGATGAAGCGACCTCGAGGTCTCCGAAGCTTGCACACTATTTCGCCTCCTAAAGACATAGATTTGGGAATGTTCCTTACGGCCAACGTGGCTACCTCTGCTTTCTGTACTGAACCATTTGCTCTGGTTTGCCAGACCCACTCAAAAGCGCAGGTATTGCGGCTGGTTGGGGCACGCTGGGAGTTGTAGGCTTTTTTCTGTCGAAAAACGCATAGGATTGCAACCTTAAAGCCGTAAATGAATGGGGATCTGGTTCCCTGTAGGACTGCCCTCTCTGTGGCATGATGCTGTTAGGGTTCTTCACGGGTTAAAGTAGAGGTGTTGAACCTCAGGCCTGCAGGCGAAATCCGGGCCACCTCAGGGGCCAAATACATCCCTCCGGGATTCCCCAAATGGCCCTGCCCCCTCCTCTGCCCCTCCCCTTTCCTCCAACTACTGATCTTTTGCTGGTTTCCCAGCTTTCACACCGTTTTATTTCCCCCATTTTGAAAGGTTGCAATGCCTGGCTAGGATTCATGGGAGTTGTAGGCCAAAACATCTGGAGGAACACAAATCGCCCTCCCTGCAACCTCAGTAGTCTTGTAAACAGTACCTAAGTAAAGTATTTTGCCTACAGGTAGTTAAGGAAGGCTCGACTTTTCCTGCTTGAAAAGTCACACTATTGCGAATTGACATAACTAACAGCCTTTGGCCAGAATTTGTTTTTTTCCTCTTCCCTTTCAGCCATCTTCCTTTTTGTGTCATACCTTTTAGTGGATCTCTTATTTTTCATTTGTGTAAGGTGCTCTAAGAGCCTTTCTGGCTGAAAGGTAGGATGAAAGTGGTTTAAACAAACAAACAAACAAACATGCTGGACACAGGATACTTCCAATGATTGATCTCTATCTCTACGTTCCTCCAAAGCAAACAAATCTAATGATATTTGTCCTGAGCTTCCCACTGCTTACAGAACAGGGGAGAAAATAGTTATAACAACAACAGTAATAATTATTTTAGACCCGTGTTTCTTTCCATCCTTGTTCACACCAATAATTTCCCGTCATTGTCTTGCATGCGGGCAGAGTGCCGATAGGCATCATCAGTCTAGCTGCTCCTCCGCCCATGTGGAAGTGGGGATGGCGGTGTACGGATCCACAATCAGCTTCGCGCATCGCACCATCATCAGCATCAGGAAGAAACACATCAGGGAGAGGAAACCAATGCAAATGCCTTTGTCCACGTCCACAAAGGTCTCTGGGCTTGGATTCTCCATGAGTCTCGCGTGGCGGTCCTCTTCTTCTCATTGGCCGGGCGAGAACATTTCCATTACATGTAGGGAGAAATGTAGGAATGTTCTTGTCAGCCATGCCTAGTCCAAGATACTACATTCTGTTCCCTTTTCTGGTTAACCACCACCACCACCAGTCAGGTTTCTGTGGGCACTCAGCATGGTAGGGTGGTTCATTCCAGGTCCCCTCTACAGATTCACTTTTGCGCCCGGTTAGGCGATTATGCGCATAATCGCTGAAGCGCATTTACACCTAATACCTCTGCACGAGAGGCGGCGAAGCGCATTAACGGATGACCAAAATGCGCTTTACAAGTAGTTAATGCGCATAAGCGCTTGTGCACATAGTCAAAATGCGCTTTAACGGCTGGAGCAAAATAAAACCCGCTGTTTAACGCGCATTCGATAATGCACATAATCGGAGAGATAACGCGCCTCTACACCCGATTTGCGCTCCGTTCTTGTAGAGGTAAAAAAATTTAAGCACCTTGAAAGAGCTTTAAACCTCTCTTGTAGAGGCAGCCCCATTCATTCCTGACCCCCAGAGTTATCCCAGCAGGTTTAGAGTCTAGTTAATCTTGTAGATCACAAACTGAATACGAGCCAACAGTGTAATGTGGCTGCAAAAAAAGCAAATGCTATTTTGGGCTGCATTAACAGAAGTATGGCTTCTGTTAATGGTAATGGATGCTCTCTATTCAGCACAGTTTAAGCCCCATCTTAAGTATTGAGTCCAGTTCTGGGCACCACACTTCAAGAAGGTTGCAGACAAGCTGGAGCGTGTTCAGAGAAGAGCAACGAGGATGATCAGGGGTCTGGAAACAAAGTCCTAGGAGGAGAGACTGAAAGAACTGGACATGTTTAGCCTGGAGAAGAGAAGATTGAGGGGAGACATGATGGCACTCTTCAAAACCCTGAAGGGTTGTCACACAGAAGAGGGCCAGGATCTCTTCTCAATCATCCCAGAGTGCAGGATGCGGAACAATGGGCTCAAGTTACAGGAAGCCAGATTCCAGCTGGACATCAGGAAAAACATCCTGACTGTTAGAACAGTACGACAATCAAACTCGTGACCTAGGGAGGTCATGGGCTCTCCCACATTAGAGGCCTTCAAGAGGCAGCTGGACAACCATCTATCAGGGATGCTTGAAGGTGGATTCCTGCATTGAGCAGGGGGTTGGACTCAATGGCCTTATTGGCCCCTTCCAACTCTACTATTCTATAATTCTGTGTTCAGTTCACATTGGACTGTTTTTCGGTTTCCACCCACCCGTAGCACGAAGGGTCCGCGTGGTTGGCCACACACCAGTAGGGTACCCACTCCCAAGACCACCCTAGACTTGGGCTTTTCCCCAATGCAACCTGCTTGTTGACCTGTCTATCACTTTGGCCCAGGAGGTGGTGAGAAGAAGGACTGCCTTGGAGGAAAGGTGGAATTTTAAAAAGTAACAGATAAATAGATAGAATGTAGGAATGTTTCCCCACATACTCTGCTTTCCCTTCCGGCTAAAACAAGATGACTACCCCCATATGAAGTTGAGAGGGCAGAGTTAAGGGGATGGAGGCTTTGTGGGGATACAGTACAATTTGGAGACAATTTCTCAAACAAAATACATATATATATTTTGAAAGAAATAGCTAACTCATAGTGGCATCGACTGGGTTTGGGCCTTACCAGATGCCCGGAATCAGACGACAGCACGACACTGCTGGTACCCTCAGAGGATCTGATGATTGCTCATCCTCCCATCTACGCCACAGCATCAGAACAGGTCTTGCCCCCCCCCAATGGTTTCAGATTTTCTCTGCTGTCTGACAGTATCATGAATACTTCACCAGTTGCAGCTGCGTCGCATTTCATCCGCTCCCGGTAACGAGGGCGAAACGATCCCTTGCAGATTAAGTTGTATATCTTCAGTCACCCAGAAAATATTTCCATTGGGTTCTTTTCTTCCACACGGTCCCGAGTGAGCTCTGGTTTCGTGAATGTCGGGCAAGGAGCAGATCAACCAGCAGGTGCCAGGCTCAACTTTGGAACGCGTGAAGGCGTAATTAAGATGAGAATGCCTCTGAGCATGTGACAAAGTGCATTTTTGCCAGTGCCAGGGATTTGGGCATTGCAGCCTTTCCCAATCTGGTGCCCTCCTGATGTACTGGACTGCAATTCCAATCATCCCCAGCCAGCATGGCTGGTAAGATTTGAACTGTGGCCTTCCTGATGTCTATTAGTACTACTCTCTGTCTATTAATACCATGCTTCACCAGAAGCTATGAAACCTGGGTTGCCAAAGGCCTTTGAGAAGAATGATTGATTGATTGTATGTTCTTTTAATCATCTCTCCACCGTTTAATTTAATTTCAGCAGTACATATCAGGGTGTACTTTTGCATGCAATTGTTTATGCACACTCGTGAACCTTTCCCCTCCACTACGGTCTGATCGGTACATATTTGTCCATGTTAACTTATGGCAAAATGGTATTTATGTGCATTTTACATAAAATAAAAGCCACCTGGTATTTGGCGTTTTATCACCCATTGCAGTTCATGCATGCTTTTTCATGGCCTGTTTAAGATATACATGCACCCTTAGTGGATGCATGCTTGTTTACGCATCGTGACCCACGTATAATTTAAAACTTAGATTTCAAAACCATTAAAGGTGCAATCCTAAGCATGTTTAGACAGAAAAAAAGTCCAACTCTCAGTATTCCTCAGAAGGTGTAGGGTTTTTTAAAATGACTAAACATGCATCAAATTGCATCCTAAATGTATCTAAGCACTTTAGATAGTTAAAACAAAAATAATTTATAATCAAATAAACTGCGGAGTGTGTAATTTTGTGGACTACCCATGTTAATATATGCAGATCTCCATGGTTTCATGGGTTTACAGCACTTTGGGGATATGTGATGCAATTTTAAATACTCAAATTCTTATTTATCATTTCATTTGTATATTTAAATTCCTGTATTTGCAAAGGTTGGGGGCGGCCACCGGTTTAAATCAACATCACCAGCCAGGCTGATAATGTCACGCCTCACCCACTCTTTACCTCGACAGCTGCACAATGTCATTTGCACTCTGCTGCCCCCTTTAAATTTACATCACTGCCCCTGCCAATGACATCATCCTCAGCCCTCCTTTCCACTTTCACATTAAATAAACCAGTCACGCTAGGGCAGATGCTGTTCGACTACACCCCCTATCATCCCCAACCATGCTGGTTGGGGTGACAGGAATTGAACCCCGGAATATCTGGTTCCCCAGCCCTGCTGTAGGACTGGGATTTCCCTTTAAACCTACCAGCCACGACGATGACGTCACCCGTAGCGCACCCCTGCCCCTTTAAGATACGTCGCCGACCACACCACTGACGTCACCTCCTTTAAAAACACCTTTTTTTAAAAAAACCTCGGCAAACCGCGCCCCTTTTAGGCCGCGCCCCCTTACTTCACCACGCTCCCTTCTCGGCAACGGCGCCTGAGGAAGGCCACACCCACATGGCTGCCCTGCACCAATGGGAGAGCTGTTCGCGCTTCGACCACGCCCCATCTCAGGGCTCGTCCGCAGCTTGAGCCGCCGCCATCTTGGAATTGGCGCTTTGCGAGAGGGGAGAACTGAGGCAGGACAGGAGGCGTGGGAGGGGGGCTGCCACCTCCTCCTCTTGTCGCCATGGCAACCGCCGCTGCCAGCCAGGGTGAGTTGGGGGGGCAGAGGCTTGGGCCTGGATTTGGGGGGCTCAGGGCGAGAGGTTGAGGGACTTGAGCTCAGTGAGGGCATTGATAGCGGTGCGTGTAGGGGTTGGCGGGGGGCAGAGGGGAAAGGGGGGTCTGAGGTTCTTGGGTGGGGGACTTAGTGTGACAGGAGGGGACACGTGGGGAGGGGGGCTGTGGCAGTAAGGAAGGCGGCAAAAGGGGATTCTGGGATAAGTGGGTCTGTGGGGGGCTTTAGGGGTAGAGGTTTGGAGGTGTAGGAGGAATGGGGGGAAATTGTGGGGTGTGAGTTGGCATGAGGGGACAGGGTGTGGGTAATTTCTTTGGGCAGGGGGGGCGGGATGTGGGAGTGGCCGGGGGTGGTGTTAATAGGGTGTGTATGGGGGGTATCAAGGGTTAAGAATTTGAGGGGGGCATATAGTGAAAATTGTGTTCGAGGGGAAAGTGTGGTGAGGAGGCATAAGAGTGACGAGGATGGGGGTGGCCCGATGGGAGCCTGTTGTGGGGTGAGGGGGAAATGGGGTTCAGAGGGAATTAAAGGGGAGTGGGGGCAGGACTGGTATAAGGGAACTGGGAAAACAGACTGAGAGCCCTTAAGCATCTATCCTGTCCTGCGTTATTGTGGGCCAAAGGTTTCATCAGAGGTGTTTCTGGAAGTTGATAGGGGAATCAGTCAAATCAGGATTGTTGGGGTGGCTGAAGGGCGGGACGGAATCCTTTTCTTTTATTCCATTACATGAGTAATGCCCGACCTTTTTTTCAAAAAAGGAGAATATCCAAATTGCTTATTGATAGTGACATCTACATAGTTGGAAAATGTGACAAAAATGAGCAAAAGACTACACTGCGACCAAAACACAGGAAAATAAATGAACACTTTCAGCAGCGCTCATTGGGGCTGAGGGAGGGAGGCGAAACTTGGCCAAGATATTTGGGTACTAGAGGAGCTGGGAAATTCCCAATGGCACCCCTACCCCAAATATGTGGTGTCCTAATAGCAAATTAATCAATTGAATAGCTGGCAATTGTCTCTTTTTGCTAATGGCATCATAAAACAGGGCTGGACAGATGTCAGGCTTTCTCCATTATTATTATTATTATTATTATTGCAACCCAGCAGTCCAGGTAGAATTTATTTTTAGCAGTTGAGCTGAGCTCAGTCTTTTCACGCAAACATTGCTTCCTGGTTCACCCCCAAGCTTCCTTCATTTCAGCAGTCTAATAGAATGGGAGCTTTCTTGCTATGGGGGTGGTATTATGCCACAAGGAGTCAGAAATAGTCAGTCGTGCAAATCACCCAGTAGATTCTCATCTGCCTTCTTCCATGACATCTTTCTCACTCAGCTCAATGTGGGAAGACTCTTCGCTCAGCAGCCAGGCGCATGCTTTGCATGAGGAAGGTCTCAGGTTCAAGTATCGGCGCCTCCAGGTAGACCTGGGAAAGAACTCTGTCTGAAACCCTGGAAAGCCACAGATAATCAGTGAAAACAATACTGAGCTTTATGGACCGTTGGTTTGATTTGGTATAAGGTAGCTTCCTAGGTTCCTTTCAAATCAGTCCTTTATCCAGAACCACGAGGACTGAAATGTTACTGTCTTATAGTGGACAGGCTGTAGTATAAAGGTAGAGCATGCAAGAAGTCCCAGGTTGAGTCCCTGGCATCTCCAGGTAGGACTGGAAGAGACCTGGAGAGCCACCTGTTGTCCTCCAAATCTTACGGACTATCTCCCATCAGCCCCAGCCAGCATGGCCAATGGTCAGGAATTCTGGGAGTTGTAGTACAAAACACCTTGAGGTTAATAATAATAATAATAATATATTTATTTATTTATTACCCGCCTCTCCCTCCGGATTGAGGCGGGGAACAACATCATCATAAAACACACAAAACTGATTAAAAATACACAAAACCAATACATCATTAAAATACCAATAAAACACTTACAATTCATCTGAGTAGGCCTGCCGGAAGAGCTCAGTCTTTATAGATCGTTTAAATTCCTGAAGACTGGTAAGTTCACGGATCTCTCCCGGCAGGTCATTCCATAATCTGGGAGCGGCAGAAGAGAAGATCCTCTGGGTAACAGTTGTCAGTCTAGTTTTTGTTGACTGTAATAAATTCTTCCCAGAGGACCTAAGCGTGCGGGGCGGATTGTATGGGAGAAGGCGATCCCGCAGGTAACCTGGACCCAAACCTTGTAGGGCTTTAAAGGTAATGACCAACACTTTGTACTTCGCCCGGAAACTAACTGGCAGCCAGTGGAGAGATTTCAAAGCTGGTGTAATATGGTCACCCCTAGGTGTACCGATGACTAACCTGGCTGCCATAGAGGTAGCCCTATGTACAGCGCATTGCAGAAGTCGAGTCTCGAAGTTACCAGCGCGTGCACTACCGTTTTTAGGTCTTCCAACTCTAGGAAGGGGCGCAGCTGGCGTATCAGCCGAAGCTGATAGTAGGCACTCCTGGCTGTTGCATCTATCTGGGATGTCATTTGGAGCGACGGATCCAGGAGCACCCCCAAGCTGCGAACACAGTCTTTCAGGGGGAGTGCAACCCCATCCAGAACTGGTTGACACACCTCCAACCCAGGTTGTGGCCCTTGGCAGTAAGCACCTCCGTCTTGTCTGGATTCAGCTTCAGTTTGTTTTTCCTCATCCAGCCCATTACCGCCTCCAAGCATTCATTCAGAGGAGACACACTATCCTTAGCTGATGCTGTTCTCAGAGGCATAGAGAAATATATTTGGGTGTCATCAGCATACTGATAGCACCCCGCCCCATGCCTCCGGATGATCTCTCCCAGCGGTTTCATGTAGATGTTAAACAGCATTGGGGAAAGGATAGCACCTTGTGGTACACCACATAGCAGCTCCTTCTTTGAGGAGCAACTATCCCCAAGCATCACCATCTGGAACCTGCCCAAGAGGTAGGACCGGAACCACTGAAGCACAGTGCCCCCGATTCCCAATCCCCTCAGGCATTCTAGAAGGATACCATGGTCGATGGTATCGAAAGCCGCTGAGAGGTCCAGAAGTACCAGCAGGGACACACTCCCCCTGTCAATACTCAAGTGTAGATCATCCACTAAGGCGACCATAGCAGTCTCAACTCCATATCCTGCCCTGAAGCCAGTTTGAAATGGGTCTAGAAAATCTGTATCATCCAAAACTGCTTGGAGTTGGAAGGCAACCGCCCTCTTGATCACCTTGCCCAGAAACGGAAGGTTCGATACTGGTCTATAATTATTAATGTCCAGGGGATCCAGGGAGGGCTTTTTTAGAAGCGGCCGTACTACCGCTTCTTTTAAACAAGATGGAAAACTCCCCTCCCTGAGAGATGTATTAATGATATGTTGTAATTGTAATCTAATTACATCTCCTCCCTGGGCGACCAGCCAAGAAGGGCAGGGATCGAGAGGGCAAGTCTTCCTCCTCACTCGTCCAAGCAGCTTGTCCACGTCCTCAGTACTCACCAACTGACACTGATCCAGTGTAATTCTACTTGCGGAGTTGCTGGACACTCCATTGTCAGCCTCTGCTACAACGATGACATCTAAGTCGGCTCTTATCCGAGAGATTTTATCTGTGAAATGGTCGTTAAAAGCATCACAGCGAACTACCGAAGGCTCTAAAATCGGGTTCAGGGGGGAAGGTGCTTGAGTTAGACCCCTCACCACCCTGAACAGTTCTGCTGGACGTGAATTCGCAGACGCAATGCGTGCAGAGAAGAAAGCTTTCTTCGCTGCACGTATTGCCACCCCATAGGAACAAAGATGTTCTCTATGTCGTGTCTTATCGGATATAAGTTGAGTTTTCCACCATCGGCGCTCCAGTCATCGTTAAGGAAGGCTGGTGTAAATACTACAGAACTAGATGGATCAATTGTATCACGCAGCTTCCTATATTTCTAAGTTCCTAATTCTATAGGTCTCTGTTCATGCTATAGATTGCATTCCTTGGTTCACATATTGCTTCTCCAGCAGCAGTTCAATAGGAGGCTTTAGACGAGCAGCGCCTTCTCTCAGCCTTGCCTGCTCCATTGGGAATATTCACCTTTCTAAGTATATTCTGAGGGACTTGCAAAGTATGGTCCCGGGTTCCTCGGCTTTTATTTCCAGTTCTAAGAGGGAACCACATTCACGTTCTGAATTCTTGGCGTAGCAACTAATTGCAGAACTGACTTACCCAGATATTTCATTATAGATGTGGCATCTGCCCTAATTCTCTTACCGTATATCATTGTTTTCAAATCTCCCATCAGTCCCCTGAAAAACTCCTGCTAAGTGACTTGATTCTGCTGCGAGGGTTGTGTCTAGGACTGCATTGTAGGTAAATACTTTGGGCAGTTACTTCAGCAGTGAAAAAGACCCTGGCAGTCAGGAATCGTGTACAACTACAGTTCTGGGGGAGAGAGATGAGTTACCATAGTTCCCAAAGGAATGTGTTTGCTCATTGATGCATCTTGGTCAATGGAGGTGCAGGTTACCTCCATGCTATGGAGCAGTTTCTACCAGAGGGTGCTCCAGCTGCAACACCACTGGACAGAGACCTCAATGATCCATGCCCCGGTTACATCTAAATTGGAGTACTGTAATGCATTGTGTGTGGGGCTGCCTTTGAAGAAGGTCCAGAAACTGCATTTAGTCTAAAATACAGCTGCAAGGCAGTTTAACTGGGGCTGAACGTTATGATCACATTACGCTTGTTCTTTGCCAACTGCACTGAGGATCTGGTTCATTTCCGGGCTCAGTTCAAAGTGTTGGTTTTGTCCTTTTAAAAACCCTTCCGTGCTTGGGAACAGAAAACCTTGGGCGGTTGCTTGTCCCCATATACAACTGCCCGTTTACAAAGATTTTTAATGTATGTCTTTGTTCAGGCAACCCTGCTATCTGAGGTGCGGCTGGTGGCAATAGGAGAAAGGGCATATTTTGTGGTGGTACCCCAATTGGAGAATGCTGTTTACAAAGAGGCATACCCAGTACCTAGCTTCATGTGATCTCAGCCCCAGGCAAAACCCTTTTTATTTCCCCAGGCTTATTAATCCTCTGCACCATGCTATTATGCTGCTTGGTGATTGTTTTTCATTCCACTGACTGTTTTTATACTGCTGTTTTATACTGTGGTGTGTTAGTCTTCTTTGTTTTGATGTTGTTGTTTAATTTGTCATATTTCTAATGCTGATGTTTTAAGTAAGCTGCCCAGCGAACCTGCTGAAATATACAATCGAATATGGTATGTTGAGATGCCGGCAAGCATTAATTGATGTGTGCATAAAATGACAAATGTTGTTCTAGTTTATTCTAGATTACGTCGTTTCTATTCCCTGGTTCAGCATTTGAAGCTGCTTAGTGTGTTGAGAGTGGACCTCCAAGGTCCCTTTCGAACTCTGAAATTCTATTATTCTAATGCAGATTTTTAAAAAACTCCTGTTCGGTACCCAACTATAGGAAGCATTTCACTGCTTCTATACTTTAACCGTCCTGTTTGTGAGTACGGGATTTTGGGTTAGGTAGAGCCAAACCAAATCCTTGTGGTGTATATTTTTTTAAATTGACATTTAATTCAACTTCTTTGGATCCATACTCAACATATCAGAGAGAGAGAGAGAGAGAACGAGAACAAATAAAAGAAAACCCCACTCCAAACGACTGTTTCGAAATGCCTTTTCCCCCACTGCTGCTTCTGACTCTTACCTTTAGCTTGCTCCAAATAAGGTCACACAGATCTTCTTATCCAGGCGTATTGTGAAGCAATAGGGACAGTATTGCTGAATGTCATTATATTGAACCATGTGACACAATTCTACTGCTAGTGAATGTAGTGCCGCCCAGTTCAGGATACAGGTGAAAGCAAGTAGCGGGTTTTCTAGACAGGTTGCACAAAATACATCATAGAAAGGAGGCACTTTGGGGTTGTTGATGCTGTTGTAACCAGAGTTGAGAATGTGCAGGTTGTTTTGGCTTGACCTTTGTGGGTTAAAGTGATTTAAGAGAGCTAACCTTGTAAGAGTGATCTTTTTGCATATACACCTTTAAAGGCAGCTGTGTGTTTCTTTTTGGGAGCGTACACAACAACTCGGCATACGAAGCATCCGGGGAAATGACCAACAGCTGTTAGTTATTAAAGGTGACGGAGGCAGTCTCTCAGTACCGGGTACAAGGAAACAGATAACCCATTGTAATGTAGTGTACCTCAGAGGTTATCTCTGCTTTTGCTGTAGTTTTTGAAAAACGCCAATAGAATACTTTCAAGTTGCTCATATGAAGTATTTAGAGCAGGGATAGACAACATGATGCCCTCCAGATGTTTTAGACAACTTCCACAATCCCTAGCTATTGACCATGCTGCTGGGGTTATGTGAGTTCTAGTCCAAAACATCTGGAGGGTGCCAGGTTGCCTATCACTTACTCTGGGTGTCTCTCAGGAGTCCGGTAAAGAAGCCAGAATTTGAGGTTTTTACCAAGCCCAGTTTTAGACTCACGCAGATGATTTGAGATTGGAAGTCCTCATAATTTCTCACAGTTTGACTCCAGACATTTTGCAGTTTTGAGATTTCAGGGATTAGCTCAGTTCAGACAACACGTTAGTCAACGCACTGTGAAAACTCCACTCAACGGTTGAGTTTCTAAGGGGTACTCCCCACACAACATGTTCTAACTCTATTGTTATGTGGCTGTGGGCTACCGTGGAGTTGAATAAAATCCATTGCGGCATTTGATTGACAGTTCCTCCGCCCTCCTCCCCCAGTCCTCCCAATGATATCCCATCAGCCGTTGCTGTGAAAAAATCCCAGCGGCTGTCCTAGAGCGGCACTCCTTTCGCCGCTTTTGCCAGGGAACTCTGTAGCCAGTGGAAAAAGTCAACTCAACGCAATGGAAAACTCCACGGAGCCTGCCACACAACACAACACACAGCGGTTGTGCGGGAACTCTCCTCTGCACAGCATGGATATTCTGTGTGGAGTGTTTTCCAAAAAACCTTCACCATTGCATGGAGTTTTCCCACCAGACCGCGCACATTTCTCAACGGTGGTGTAAAAATTCCACCATGGAGTTCTAAAGCTACTGTTGAGAAACGTGTTGTCTGAACAGAGCCATTCTCGAAGCTTGTTGTTGGAGGTCAGGTTGCTTTCAGACAAAAGGTTCCTAGCATTACCAGTCATTGTGCAGGAGTTCCATCTTTTCCTCTTTAATTATGGTTGTGTTTGTTTGTTTTTAGGGGGGGGAAGGAAAAAAGGGTGGAAGGAGCTGTGAGGAAATGCAGGAGGGTTACAAGTGGAAGATGATGAAGACATCTGGATCTCCCTGTAAAATTCCATGAATGTGCGGGGAGACCGCAGGATAATAGCCTTATCTGGAAACACCGTTCAACCAATCGATGGATCTTCGTGCGAGGAAGCGTTTTTGGGGAGAGTCTAGTGGCAGAGTGTTTGGTAAAATCGCGCTACCTTCATCTAGACAGAAAGCTAGCACCAGTCCCTCCATACCCCCTCAAACGGGAGGCTCTCTCACTCAGCGGCCCAGCACACATGTTGCGTGTCTGAGCTTCAGTCTTTGTTTAAAAGGATTCAGTTTAAAAGGACCTTGGGACTCTGTCTGAAACCTTGGATAGCCTCTCTGCCAACCAGACGAGACAACTCTGGGCCAGACGAATGGACTCAGCACAAAGTGTCAAGTGTCGGAATTCACCTTGCTTCTTGGTAACCATGTATTTTGAAGGGTGTTTGAAAACAAAATGCTTAGCCGCTAGCCCTCATTGTTGCTGGGATTCTTAAGATCCTAACAAGAGGCTGTAGTATAGCCAAAGTGCTATAACTGAGATAAAGCCCTGTGGCTTTGCGCTCCACTCAAATCCTGTCACCATGAAATGAGTGGGGTGTGGTTTCCTTGATCTCTTTTCTTTATTGCAGGGGAGCCCCCCCCCCCCCCGGACACCACTTTTGATTCTCTTAGTTCTGCATTTTCCTCCAGAAAACATTGGTGGTTGATGTAAACTCCTTCCCCGCTGTCCATTATGGGAAGAAATTGATTTTTCAGTTCGTAAATGCTAGAAGAAACAACTTAGTAGTACATTGTGTCACTAGGGTTCTTTTTCTGCTTCCTTTCTCTTCTAGACAGTCTCTGCAGGCTTTGTACATGTGTATATGATCTTATTAACTCGTTTTGAAAAAGAAAGAAGGAGGAGGAGGAAAAGTGAAGGAAAACGCTGCCAAGAGCACTTCAGACAGTTTATAGCTTGTTCCTCTGTGTTTCCCAGTCTTGTGGTATTAATTAGATTGGGCCCTTCTGCAGTGGGAATGGAGTTCTAGAAGGCCTGCAGCAGGCTTTTAAATTATCTTTGTGGGTATTTTTCCATGAGCACCGCAGCATAAAACATGCCTTTAGTGTGTTTTTATTACTGCACAATTCTTCCATCTGAGTAGCGAGATTTAGTAAAGGGTTTGAGGCAATGGCGAATCTCCTGCTACTCGGTTCTTCTTCCCTTTACGTTCAGTTTCCTTTCTGAAATTCTGTCTGAATTTTGAGGCACGGCAGCTCCGCTATTCCTCGTCAAATGCCTACCCAGAGTCCGCTTCCCAAACTTTTTTTTCCCCGGAACGGAAATCAGAGGTACCATACTACGCTGCTTCTCTCAGATGCTCAGACAGAAGACTTGCACCCTGGAAGACACGACACAAAAGGAAAAGTGTTTGGGAGGGAGGAAAGCCAAGTCAGGCACTAGCTCTTGGTTACAAAGCTCTTCTAACAACCAGCCGGACCTGGACATCCTTCAAAGGGAGGTGGAGGCAAACACTGCCGGTGTCTCTGCTGAGTTTACTTATTTTTTTTTTTATTTATTACATTTTTTTAATGGAATGACCCAGCTTCTCTGCCCTTCCTCTGCTGCAGCCTAATGGAATGAGCCATTCCTGGATGACTGTTGATGGAGGAGGAAAGGAAAAGCTGAATGGAGCTGGCTTTCTAATGCTGGGGTGGGCAACAGGTAGATCAGAATACCCTAGTAGATCTCTTGATGATTTGCAGCAGATCAGTGAGGTTTTTCAGCTCCCTGCAGGGAAAACGGAACGTTTCCCCCCACCAAATTAGGCTGCAGAAATCAAGAAACTTTGGGGTGTGAAATCAGTAGATTTTTGTGAATTCTGGAAACAAAGTCCTGGGCTGAGAGTATGCTCAGAGGCACCCTTGTTTTACCATTCCAGAGCCACCTTCTTGACACCTGACCGTGGCCTTGGTGAGAGGCATAGTAGAACCCGCAAGCCCAGCCCCTGTTCTAAGGCCGACATGAAGGGGAATTAGAGGTATCAGAATAGACGAAGGGAGGATTGTCCCTCCTAAGCAACTTATCCCAAGGAACTGGATATGCAAGGTAGCGGTTGAAAGCTTCCTTGTGCAGAGTATGGCCGCTGGTTCACTTAGACCAGCTCATTCTTTATACCTGGGGTGTCAAACCTCTTTCAGCCTATTTCGGAGAAGCTCTCAGGGGCCGCAGTCCAGGTGGTTCTTGGAGTTGAGGGCCAAAGGGGAGGGGCCAAAAATATCGGTATTTCAGCGTCAAGCTTTTACTGCCTGGATCTAAAGCCTTAGAAGAGGCAGTTCTGCTTTCTAGAATGGGGGGGGGGGACATTGTGAAATCCAGGAAACCGTCCCAACGATTGGAGGAAAAGGGCATGGGGCCATCTGGGGAACTCCAGCCAGGCTGGACATGACCCATCCACACCCGGATGTGACGTCCAGTGCTCCTCATTTACACTGCCTGGCCCCAGCTTCCTAGGGTTTCAGGCAGGGCTACCTGGAGGTGCTGGGGGACTGAATGAGGAGGGCCCTTTCACAAGCAAGCAAAGCAGGTGACCCTGACTAGAATGGGATGTAAACAGCAATGATGCATTTCATTGACCAGCATATTTATATCTCGACCTCTATCACCAGGATCTCAGGGCGGCATACAGATAAAATCAGACATATAAAATAGAATAAATGTACTATTCGAAAACAAATTAAACCATGAATATGTTAAAATCAATATGAAATTTTAAAACGGTGAAATCCAATGAAAACAAGACAGTGTGCAGGCTGGTGGATCCATCCATCAAATGCTGTATTAAAAAGCCGTGTCTTAACCTGGTGCCGAAACAAAGCCAGTGCCGGTGCCAGTCGGGCCTCCAGGGGAGGGTGTTCCACAGCCGGGGTGCCACCACAGAGAAAGCCCTCTCCCATGTCCCACCATAGCCTATATCTCGCGCTGGTGGGGCACGGAGAAGGACATAGAGGGAAATACATACTTTTTGTGTGTTTTTAAAGGTGTCATGTGGTGGTGTTATTTAGGTTGGTTTCTGCATGTTCAAGGTCATAGAGTTTGACAGATTAACCAGCAACGGAGCCAAGGGTGGGCTTGATTGTCCTGTATGGATCCAGTCCGCTTCTCTTAGTTGGCAGACACGCAGCGCTGGGTGGAGGCAGGCTACACGCAGTGCATTTCTTTGACTCTTCTAAGCCTCCATTCCTGTCCACCGTCTTTGCTGCCACGCATGTATTTGTTTCCCGTGTGCTTTTGACCGAGCGTGCCAGAGCAATCTATTCTTTGGCCTACAGGGCACTCTCTTTGCAAGGATGCATCAGAGAGCCTGACGTTTCCAGCGTGACGTGTGTTATTCCCCCTTCAGCTGGAAGGCCGACTCTGCCCAGGCTCCGCTTGGAGCAATCTAAAGCAGATGTTGCACTGAGTGGTCATCGTGTTCTTTTCTCTTGTCTTTTCTCCTTCCAGAAATGGTGTCCGATGTTCCTTCCTTGGGTGCTGCTTCAGGGGCGTCTGGGCCGGGTGCACATTCAGGAGGAAGCGTTGTCCAGCGGACGAGCAAGCGGAGGCCGGGGTAAGGCGGCTCTCTGGCAACTTGGAATGAGGGTGTTTGAAAACAGCCTTTTCTGACCTCGTGCCCTCTGGATATGTGGGACTACAACTCCCAGCATCCCCCAGCCAGGGGGATGCTGGGAAATGTAATCTTGCACACCCAGAGGGCACCAGGTTGGGGAAGGCTGCTCTAGGGGTGCTGTTTGCTTGCTGTGCTGGGTCTGATGGGAGGACACCCAGTCAGCCTTGCATCTCTATTTCAGCATTTGAGGAGCTGTCGGGCAGGGGGGTCCAAGCCCGATCAGGCTTCGAGTTTTCTCAGAGTAAGCTTGGATAGAAGTGAGAATGATGCAGCTGGGATAACAATGGTTGTTGTTGTTTCTTAGGCTTGATTTTGATGACGACAGTGAAGAGAACAGCAAATTTCTCAGGTGAGCTGAACTTCTGTTGGCAAAGAGGTGGGGAAAGATGGATTTCAGGGCCAGTGCTGAGCTGAACTGGAGTAAGGGCCTCTTCTGCGAAAATGTTCATTTAAAAAGGGAGAAGATTTGGGGGGGTTGCTGTGCAAAGGCTGAGAAATGATGTAAGTTCATGGAATGATCCCTGATTGGTTACGATTGCCCATGTGACCAGCACAGGACACATTGTCCTTTCTGTAATATGCTTCATCTTGCCCTTGGTGTGAACCAGCACATACCTAAGTCTAATAGGCTACATAGCTTTGCAACACAGTCACCTCCAGTACGTGGTCCTTGATTAGCTATCACACTGAGTCACAGTTAACATGGCCCTTCTGAGTAATCTCTTCGTGCAACAGTGTGGTCGTTAGCAGGAGAAATGCACGTCTCCAGAATTTACAGTGTTGACCTTTCATGGAGGACAATGATTTTTTGCAGATTTGTGATGTATCTTTTCCCTTCAGCACATGTTGCCCGTCTTTTTCATTGGATGACCTTCAACTTTAGGGGGTATTTGTGGGAGTGAGCAATCCTGTTTCACTATGGGGCCAGCTTCTTATATCTTAGGCTTGTGCCAATCAAACGGAAATGGGAGAAAACTGTGAATGCCTCGCTAAGCGCCTTGGAGAAACAGCAGGATTTTATTTAAAAATTTGATAATAAATTCAGGCACTGGGATGGTGAAATCATTCTCTTTTTGAGTCATAGATTCTGAGGGAAAAGATAAGTTTCCTCACCCTTTCTTACAGGAAGTTGTGGTTTTATATGTATTTGTATCTGTTTTTATCCAAAAACAATGTCTTTGTTTACATTTAATTATGGAACCGGTTACAAAGAGCCTTTCTTTTTTATATATCTCTCCCTCTCCCCTCCCTCAATTGTTTTCTTAGATGTGATGACGACCAGCTTCCGAATGACAAAGAGAGGTTTGCTAGGTAAGAATTCCTGCAACCCTGCCTTGGGGAAAACGTTGAGGCATGGCTCTACAACTGAAAACATGTACCATTCATGTGCAAACTCCCAAGTGGCATTCATTCATTCATTCATGACTATTCTAATTTTAGCATGGCTGACCCAGATCTCCCTCTGCTCCCCCCCACCCCATCCCACTCCCAGTGCCTTTGAAACAGCAATGCAAAAGGCTTTATCTAATGGACTTGGGGGATTGCAGTATTTGGGGGGTTGATTGTTTGTCGAATTAATTCATAGAATCATAGAATAGTAGAGTTGGAAGGGGCCTCTAAGGCCATTGAGTCCAACCCCCTGCTCAATGCAGGAATTCACTTGAAAAGCATCCCTGACAGGTGGCTGTCCAGCTGCCTCTTTAGTGTGGGAGAGCCTCCCTAGGTCACAGGTTCCATTGTCTTCCTGCTCTAACAGCCAGGAAGTTTTTCCTGATGTCCATCCGGAATCTGGCTTCCTGTAACTTGAGCCCATTATTCTGCCTCCTGCACTCTGGGATGATTGAGAAGAGATCCTGGACCTCCTCTGTTTGACAGCCTTTCAAGTATTTGAAGTGCTCTCATGTCTCCCCTCAATCTTCTCTTCTCCAGGCTAAACATGCCCAGTTCTTTCAGTCTCTCCTCATAGGGCTTTGTTTCCAGACCCCTGATCATCCTGGTTGCCCTCCTCTGAATATGCTCCAGCTTGTCTGCATCCTTCTTGATGCGTGTGCCTTTTTAAATATATAGATATATATGTGCTAGTTGCTTTCCATGTGGCAAAGCTCTCAAAGAGGCTTGCTGTTTGCCAGGGAAAATGAGAGAAGGCAGGCATCTGATGGGAAACCAAGGCAGAAATAAAGAATGGGGGCAGAGGGAAGAAAAGGTAGGTTTGTGAGGGGAAACTGAGACACCAGTCGGAAAACCGAGGCAGAAATAAAGCGGGGAGAAGACGGGCAACAGGCAGAAATAAAGAGTGTTCTACTTGGACCTGCCCTGTGTTACCAAAAGTTGGACTTGCTCATGTCCCGCTGCCATGATGCCTTTCCAGGGGGATGCTTTGCTCCCGTGCCTGCCCAATAGCAGTCCTCCTCCCTTTGGATCTCTTACCTGCCTTGAAAGTGGTTGCGCAGACATATTCTTTTGTGCAGAGACAGGCAGACTCCCGTTGCTCAGAACGACTTCCAACATCTGGGGAGCGCGGCCGGCGTGTCCACCTTCCCGGAACGCTTGTAAGTCTGTAAGGAGCTTGGTTTGAAAGGAGGCCGTTTCACAGTTCGAAGGTCACAATTGGACTTTTAAAAAAAAGACAAGATCTACGGACTGCTGTTATCTTTGGAGTCTGTTGGAAGGAGGAACTCCTCTCCCAGTTTCTCACTATCTTTATAATTGATGGGGTGGGGGGATATGCACCACTTTATAGTTGGAATAGGTGCCCATCAGCTCAGGGGCTTAATGTGACCCCCCTCAGAAGTTCAGTCTCCGCTTTTGCAGAACCTAACCCGGTGGGACCTAACAATGTGAACCACCCTAGAGGCTATGCCAGAGATCTCCCCCCCCCCCCTTATGTAACCCAACCTCTAATTTGCCTAGTCTTATCTCCTTCCTAGGGGTCAGCTACTCAGGTGTGTTAGAAGAGGAGGTTTCAGCAAGATTTGTGTATGTGTGTGTTTGACAGCTCGTCTGAGAGGAGACAGTAGAATTCAATTCTTTGCCCGGTTCAGATTTTATCTTAAAACTTGGCAGGAGTTGGAGCACATCCTTTTTTCCTAGGCAGAGCTAATTGGAGAGAATTGGGAAGATGCTTCTCACCTTTGTGTATATATCCAGTTGTATCCATCTGCATCCTGTGACTCCACCAAGAGTGCTGGAAAAGCAGTGAATGTGGGTGGTGAGCGCGGGATTCGGCTTCCTGAAGATCTCAGCTTTATTTTTTGTTTTATTTTTGTTGAGTTTCTAGTCCTCATGGCCATTGGGATAATGTCCTGTAATAGGTCAGAAGCCAGGAATGTGGCCGAATCAGATTTCCTTTCCATGGATGTGGGTGGAGTGTCAGTGCTCTTCAGAACTCCTGATCCTCCTTCACGGCAAGCAAAAAGAGAACAAATTATGCGAGGCAGCAGAATTATGCAAAAAAGGATGTGCATATTTGCATAGGTTGGAAAATTTGGGTCATTTTATTTTAAAGTTTTTAAAAGCACAGGGTTAGACCTATAGCTCTGTCTGTAATCTCAGTTTGCTGTTACCACTTTTCGGTTTCAGAGACGACTCGGATTTTGAGAAAAACATATTTTTTTCTCCCCACCCCCCTTTGCTGCACTGCTGCTTCTGGACTATTCAGTCTCTGTAAAGTTTTCTTAAAACAGCTTACATAAACAACTTCACAAAATCGTTTTTAAGAAATCAACATCTTATGTATTATTTATGTTAGCCATTTTTATATTTATTAGTCGCCTATAAAACTAGGCCTCTGCTAGCCGTCTTCATTGTATCCTCATCCATTTATACACCCCTGACTTCAGCGGACAGTGAGTTCCCAGGCAGCATATGAAAATCTAATTACAGGTAACAGTAAAATGAGTTGGGACTGGGTAAAGAGAGAACAATAATGAATCAATGGCAGTGCAACTGCAGCCACTGCAACTTAAGAATTAAAAGCTTGGGGGAATTAATAGGTTTCCCCCTCATGCTGGAATTGGTGTCAGGTGAGTTAGAAGGTGCCCTTCCAAAATGGCATATTTATGTTCCTTTGTAGACATGGATTACCCTCACAACAACCAGGTGAAGTAGGCCAGACTACAAGGGAGTGACCAGCCCAGGGTCATCTGGTAACTTCAGGGCCGAGTGAGAACCTCCCTGGCCAAAGTCCAGCACTCCAGCCGCTAAGTCACCCTGGCTGTCCATGTCAAACAGCTGCCTTTTGCCATTCTTACTCGTAATGCAACACCACTGTTGGTTAGTCAGTGTTCAGGGAAAGGTGCTTTGCATGCCCTCAGAGGCACTCTTGCCTGTTACACTTTTGCACATGGCAGAGGCTGGTTCCCCTGGCATTGGAAAACGGGTTCCTGGGCTCAATTCTAGAGAGCCATGGACGAAATGAAGTTACCATTGTGCTGCATTCTCTTCCTTCCTGCACCATGGTGCCATCCTTTCTGCCCCCCCCCCCCACTTATCCATTGCTCTTTTCTCCCTCTTCGAAAGCCCCTTTTGCATCTTCCCCATGCAGTTTGTAAGTCCCTCCAGGCAAGGACCCCATTCCACTGATACATTTACAACATTTTTGCCCCACTCTTCAGCCAAAATAAATGCCCCGAGAGTAGCTTACAAAGATTAATAATAAGACAGTCCCTGTCCTCTGCTGTATAGTCTAAAAAACGCAAATCAAAAGGAAAAGGGATCTGGAGGGAGAAGGAAAACAGCGCCAGTTCTTAGATGACAGTTCAAACGCACAAGCAAAGTCACGCGCCTTCTCCTTTCACTTCTTTATGCGAGAGCAACACAGATCAGTTGGGTTTCCTACTACTTCCCCCCTTCCCCCTTTTTCTTTCCCATTAGTTTAAACCCTTTCCCACCCCCGTTTTTAGCTTAGCTCACCAATTTTATTTCTAGGTCTGATGATGAACAGAGTTCAGCGGATAAGGAGAGGCTGGCCAGGTAGGAGTACGGAGTTGTTGTCCTTTAAAGCATGGCAAAGCGGAATTCGTTCACCACTTCCCCCTTCTCTTCTACTACCCAACCCCCACTCCTCTTAATATAGCCCCTCCTCCCTCCCCATTTCCCTTCCGTAATCAAGGATTTGAAACTGGGCAGAGGCTCCTGGAAGTGAACGGCCTGGTCGCCGGCTTGACAGCTGCCGTGTCCAGCAGCCTTGAAGAAACAGGGTGAACAAAGAGGGAGGAGACAGTATTAGGTGCTGGTCTGGAATGGAGGGGGGGTGCCAGTCAGAGAAGACGGAGGGTGTGTGTGATGTCACCCCCACCCACCCCCCATTTCAAGCCACGTGTGTGTGCGCCCCTATTTCTGACCCGCTCGCAGATTTGACGTGCCAAGCTACTAGAACTGTAGAGAAATGCACGAGCCTTTGCAGGAGGGTCTGCAGCTGTTGGAATTGTTGCGGAGATCCGGCTGCCCAAACAGTTTCAACCCCCAGGCTAAAAGTGGGTCTGGGTGAGCGTCTTCTGTGGTGGGGTGGGGATCTTGGCAGCAGGGTGTTTTGGTGGGGCGGCAAGTGGGGGGGCTTTGGATCACCCCTCCCACTCCCTTGCCAAGGCGGCCCTCTTTCGAAACCAGTTGGCAACCGTCGAATCGTGCGCTAGAGGCGTCCATGCCAAAGGGCCTTGTTCCCACTTTGCTTTCAAAGGCTCCGGAGGTGAAGAGAGAAGTGCTCAGCCTGTGTGGAGTGTATGATGCTGTGGTAGCTACAAAAAATGCTTCTTAAAGCCCTTTCGTCTTCCCCATTTTTGGCAAAGGAATCTTGCCCGCGCTCCAAAACCTTGCATCTAACATCTCTGGGAATGATGCCTGCTGCCCCCCGCCTCTCCTTGGAACTCAGAAATGTGTTTATTTATTTTCGTTTCAGGCATGGGTTTGTCCCAACCCACATACGATTTTGGGGTATCCCCTGGGAAAAGTGATGGGGGGGGGCGGTGGATGCCTGATGGAACCTGTAACGTTTCCAACAGGTTTCTTTCCGTGCGCTCAGTGGATTCACGCATGTGTGAGGCCGGGGCCGTCTAGCCACACCGTACAGGCCCCAGATGGCCTTGAAATCTCCTGATCCACTTAAGGCCACCGAGCGATTCCATTTTTCCGAGTTGCATGAGGTTCTGAAGTACCTCCCTCCTCTCCACCCCCCCCCCCCCCCGGGTCCACCTGAGAACCCCCTGAGGTGAACAGGCGAGCTGGAACTCTACAGCTAGGCCCTCGCTCCGGTGGGACACAGAGATACATTCGAGGAATTTTTCTGATGTCTTTTGCTCCCCTTCCAGTTTGCTTGAGAGCTTTAGACACTTGCCCAGGGAGGCAGAAGGTTGCAGCTGTCTTAAGGATCCATAAAAGAAGCAGTAAAGATGGATAATTTAGGCTTTTATGGTTTAAAATTTTGCATATTGGTTTTTAAATGTTCAATGTTTTTAATTTTTGTAAAGCGCCCAGAGAGCTTCAGCTATGGGGTGATATAAAAACGTAATAAATAAATAATGTTAAGACTTTTTTAAAAAACTTAAGACACACAACAGTGTGCTTTTCCTTACTCACGTCATCATCCAGTACCATCTCCCATTCCATGCTTCCCATACATTGAACTCGTCTCGTAATCTTTAACCTGTTTGTTTTTTTCTTGTGGGAAACCCAGCATCACCTCTTTGTTGGGAGAGGGGGTGTTTCATAATATTTGGCTGTAACCATTGCCTTTTAAGGGGTCTACATCCCGTCCTCACAACATACAAGGCCTTGCAAGTCAAATCTATCACCCCGTTCAACATGAGGGTCAAAAACATCCTTTGCCATTAAAGGGCATGTCTACACTAGGCACTTAAAACTGGTTTGGAATTGGTTCTGGGGTCCTGGCTCTCCTTTTGTTTTTTCCCATGGTTGCTGAATACACTTGACTGGGGAGCTCCTACGGCTGTGCTTCCCAGAACTCCTTAGAAGGGAGACATGACATAAGCAGGTTGTAAAAGGTAGCCTAGGCACATGCAGAGATGCGTTTGCTCCCCCCACCCCTGGCAAGTGGCATCCGGAGATAGACTGCCTCTGAACCTGAAGGTTCCATTTAGCCATCACGGTTGATAGCCCTTGACAGTTTTCGTCATGCCTTGTCTGTGAGCTTCCCAAAGGCTGGACGCTATCAGGAGCATAAAGCTGGGCTTAGATGGATCTTGGTTTGAGTCCAGCAGAGCAGCTCTTCAATTCTTAAACGTTTGACTGACAGTCCTCTTTTGCTCCTTTCCTCATTGCATGCCTGGCATGAGTCTTTCTTGAGCCCTAACAATGATTCCAAGGCCCTGTGTCTGCTCCCCTCCCTCCCCCTGCCCGCGCTACCTCCTTTTTGCTACAGTGTGCCGAGTTGGCCACCTCCACCTGCCCCGGCTCGCTCCTAAAACCCGGTCCTCCCTTCTCTTTCGCTTCCCAGGGAGAACCACAGTGAGATCGAGCGGCGGCGGCGGAACAAGATGACCGCCTACATCACGGAGCTCTCGGACATGGTCCCCACCTGCAGCGCCCTGGCCCGCAAGCCAGACAAGCTCACCATCCTGCGCATGGCTGTCTCGCACATGAAGTCCCTCCGGGGCACCGGCAACACCTCCACGGACGGCACCTACAAGCCATCCTTCCTCACCGACCAGGTGCGTCTCGGCGGCGCGGCTGGTGGAGGAGCCGGGTAGGGAAATCTGCCACCCGAAAGGGCTGTTGGTAGATGACGCGAGTGCGTTGAGCCCGTTCCAGCCAACAAGAAATGCTGACAAGTTGGTGAATCATATCCAGTACCGATAAGAACCAGCATGATACTCACATCAAGCAGTTCGCTAAAGAGTTCATGTCAGGAGACCCAACCGTACAATACCTCATCTGCGTCAAAGTCGCAGCAAAGCAAGGGAAATGAACACATGTCTAATGCACGTCAAATGGCCAACCTTCAAGCAACAGAATGAGGCCTTCCTCTCACTCGGGTGCCATGCCTTGAGCCAAGAAAAGGCACCCTCTTGCCCATAGTTACTCCCCTGCTGGCCGACTCTTGGCAGCAGAGCAGCAGGAGAGGAGAGACTGGGAAAGCCTTTCCCTGGACAGGTGCCTTCAAGCTGTCGAAAGGCGGTGCAAGCCCCTCTGCACATGCATGGACGCACACCAGAAGTAGCAGCAGCTCCTTAGGAAGGCTCCTAAGACCAGAGTGGGGCAAGGCAGGCAGAAACAGCCACGCCGCGACAGCAGCAAACACAGTGGGCCTGTTCAGACAATACACTAAGCCACGGTTAGGCCGCTAACCCTTTTGCAGCAAACAGTGAGCGTGTTTAAACTGGGGTTATGTAGCTACCATGGTTAGGAATGGTTCACACAACACACTAAGCCATCATGTTTAACTCCAAGTGCTTAACCACCATGGCTTAGCGTGTCGTCTGAACAGGGTCAGAGTCTCCCCAGTTGGAGGGTATGCTGGCTGTTAGTGACAATGGAGAGAGCAGAGCAAATGCCTTACACTGGGGAAAGCTGAAGTCCCTTGCAGGTGACCAAAGAATTGGCCGTGGTTTAATAGTGCTGTGTGTGTGTGTCTCATTCTACAGGAGCTCAAGCACTTGATCCTAGAGGCAGCCGACGGGTTCCTCTTCATTGTGTCTTGCGAGACAGGCCGAGTGGTCTATGTTTCCGACTCGGTGACACCTGTCCTGAACCAGTCACCGTCGGAGTGGTTCGGCAGCACCCTGTACGACCAGGTGCACCCTGATGATGTGGAGAAGCTGCGGGAACAGCTGTCCACATCGGAGAATTCGCTCACGGGTGAGCTACCCCATCCTGCTTTGGTGCCTCTCTGCCTGCTGGGAAAGAGCGTATTGACTTCCCCCCTTTTTCTCTCCGGCCAGACGGAGGAAAGGGAGCCTGCGAGCCCAGGGGTGTGGGGAGAAATTAGAATCATAGAATAGTAGAGTTGGAAGGGACCTCTAAGGCTATCGAGTCCAACCCCCTGCTCAGTGCAGGAATCCACCTTAAAGCATCCCTGACAGATATAGGCCCGTTCCTGTCAAAATAAACCATCATTTTATCGTGACCCCCTAACGCAGACATTGTATAGAAAAGAAACCGTATTCCAGACTCCCTGCACCTTATAAAAACCTTCGCCTTCGGCGCAGTGGTGAGAAACAAGGGACTGTCAATTACAGTTGAGAACTGTTAAGCTGCATAGGGAACAAATCTCCTTCCTCCGACTAAAGAAAACACTCCCCAAGACTGGAAAAAATCCCAGGAATCCAAGAAATAATAATAGTAATTATAATAATAATTCCATTAGTCACATCAGTCACTGGCATCACATCAAAAAAATATACAGAAAACCTATAGAAACTGGGCCTACCAGAATACATCCACAGCAACATCCAGAAAGCAGTCAAAAATAAAACATGCTCAGTCATCAGGAATTTCCTGAATCTGTAAAAGACAGCATGTCCATCTAGAAAAACTGCCACAAGCGAGAAAAAGTTAAAATAATAATAATAATAATAATAATAATAATACAATACAATACCCTGCAACCGACCAGACATAATATTCATAGACAAAAAAGAAAAACACACATACCTCATCGAATGAGAAAAATGTTGTTGAAAAGGAAGAAGAAAAGAGAGAGAAATATGCACCACTGGCCATGGAAGTCAAAGAACTATGGCAACAGGAAAAGGTCGCAATTATTCCATTAGTCACATCAGTCACCGGCATCAAATCGAAAAACTATACAGAAAAACTACCATGAACGAGAAAGAGAGATAATAATAATAACTTCATTTCTATAAAAACGACATGCCGAGGCTTAAGAGTTGGGAAGATTGCCGCTTTCCCCTCCGCCCCGTCCCCCAACCTTTACTCCCTCCTGTCGAATAACTGATGCCTGTATTTTCAAGCTTCATTTCCCACATTTTCATACAAGCTAGGAACTTGCCCTCAGCTCCGTAACAGACGTGCTCTCGGAAAACATAGGAAACTGCCTTCTAATGATTCAAAGCCTAAGTCCACCTAGCCCATGCTGTCCACACTGACCGGCAGCAGCGCCTCTCCAGGGTTTCAGGCAGGATCCATTCCTACCCCAACCTGGAGGCATCGGAGATTGAACCTGGTACCTTTTGCATGCAGAGTGGGGGCTCCACCACTGAGCTACAGCCCCTCCCGTGAATCTGAGGGATCCTGGTGTGCTTTCCCGAGTAGGGAATGACTTGGCTATTTTGATGCCGTCCCTCAGGCCGTATCCTCGACCTGAAGACTGGAACTGTGAAGAAGGAAGGCCAGCAATCCATGAGGATGTGCATGGGCTCCCGGCGGTCCTTCATCTGCCGGATGAGGTAAGGATGAGGCAAGCAGGCGGCTGGACTTCTAGGTCCCTGCTGTGGTCCTTGATTTGTTAATGAAATTTACCTGTTGCCATGCCAGCAGTGGTAATCATAAAAGCATAATAAATCTTGTACCAGAAAGAATAAAGAATGTAAGAGCTCTGCTTGATCAGACCAAGGGTCCATCTAGTCCACCATGACCAGCCAGCTAGCTGTCCATGGGAAACTCACAAGCAGGACACGAGTGTACAGCACCCTCCTGCCCATGTTCCCCAGCACTGGTGTATATAGGCTTACTGCCTCTGATGCTGAAAGCAGCACTTAACCGTCAGGACCAGTAGCCATGGATAATCTTCTCTTTATCCAGCCCCCTTTCAAAGCCATCCAAATTGGTGGCCATGACTACATCTTGTGGTAGTAAATACCCTGGTTTAACTCTCTGCTGTGTGAAGAAGTTCTTCCTTTTATCTGTCCTTTATCTCCAATCAGCTTCATGGTATGGCTCCACTGGGTTCTAGCATTACGGGAGAGGGAGGAAAAAAGTCTCCCTGTCCACATTCTCCACACCAGGCATCCGTTTATACACCCCTGTCCTGTCTCCCTTTAGCCTCCTTTTCTCCAAGCTAAACAATCCCAGCTGTTGTAACCTTCCCTCATAGGGGAAATGCACTGAAGCCAGGTTAAGACATAACACTGAAATGTGTTATGTGAGGACGGGTTAGAATATAAGGACATCAAAAGAGGCCTGCTGGATCCATCTAGTCCAAGGTTTTGTTGGCACAACAGCCAACTAGCTGCCCACCAGAAACCCACAAGCAGGACAGGAGTGCAACAGCACCCTCCCGCCCATGTTTCCCAGCAACTGGTGTACGTAGGCACACTGCCCTCGGTACTGGAGGTAGCATAGAGCCATCAGGATTAATAGATTCAGATGCAACGATAAGCTAGAGTTCAACAAACTGCACCATGGCTTAGCATTAAATGCAGATGAAGTCAAGGTCTCCCTTGTTCTACTTCAGGTGGCCAAAGGAAAGATTCAGAAGGTATTTCTTGTGTAACCTTGCAGACAAACCTGGTTCTCCTCTCAACAACCACATTGCAGTTGTTTTACCATCCCGCTCACGCATACACACACACACACACACACACACACACACACAGTGTGCTTCGTTCGCAATAAGACCTGCCAAACTTACTTCAGCTTCAAAAACTGAATCCCCTCTTGGGACTTTGATTTAATGGAAAGCCTTCTTGGCTGGGTAGATTTAGATGCTGCCTCTCCGTGCTTTCGGCGGCGTTTTATGTTCTTCTGTGGATTTACTAGCTGTGAAAAGGGGCATATTCCACACTAGGGATCGCTAGGAAAGAAACAGGGATCGTGACTCCAGGATCCTCACAGCCTGATGCAAGTCCATGGTGCAGCCGTGTTGGAATGCTGTGCATGGTCCCGGTTGCCCCTCCCTTGAAAGGGGTTAAGTGTAGAGCTGGGGAAGGTGTACAAAAAGGGTCATCCAAGATGATCAAGGAGGAAGGGGCCCTTTTCATGTGGAGAAAGGGCAAAGTGGGGCTTTTTAGTTTAGGAGAAAAAAGGCAAGTAAAGGGGACCCCACAAAAAAGACGTAGAGCTGGAAAAAGTGCAGAAAAGGGCAACTCAAAGGATTAAGGGGCTGGAGCATCTCCCCTATGAGGGAATGTTACAACAGCTGGGATTGTTCAGCTTGGAGAAGAGAAGGCTGAGGGGAGACCTGATAGAGGTGTACAAAATTATGCCTGGTGTGGAGAATGTGGAGAGGGAGATAATATCCTCCCTCTCCCGTAATGCTAGAACCCAGTGGGGCCGTACCATGAAGCTGATTGGAGATTCAGGACAGATCAAAGGAAGGACTTCTTCACACAGTGCAGAGTTAAACTGTGGAACTCACTACCACAAGATGTAGTGACGGCCACCAATTTGGATGGCTTTAAAAAGAGGATGGATAAATTCCTGGGGGAGAAGGTTATCCATGGCTACTAGCCCTGATGGCTCTGTACTACCTCCAGTCTCAGAGGCAGTAAGCCTGTGTGTGCCAGTTGCCGGGGAACATGGGTGGGAGGGTGCTGTTGCATTCATGTCCTGCTTGTGGGTCCCTGGTCAACAGCTGGTCGGCCACTGTGTGAAAAGAGTGCAGGACTAGATGGACCCTTGGTCTGATCCAGCCTCAGGGCCCTTCTGATGTTCTTATGATCAAGGTTTATAAGGGCCATAGCTCAGTGCTAGAGCTCATGCTTTACATGCAGAAGATTACTGTATTTCTATCTCGCCTTTTTTCTTCTTGCAAAGATAGCTTACACGGTCATCCTCCTCCTCTCCCTTTTTATCCTCACAACAACCCTTTGAGGTGGGTTAGGTTGAGAGTCAGTGACTGGGCCAAAGTCGCCCAGTGAGCTTCTCGGCCATGTGGGGATTAGAACCCAGATCTCTCGATTTCCAGTCCAGCACTAACCTCTGCACTGAACCACAGGTTTGATCCGCAGCCACCACTAGGTAGAGCTGGGAGAAGTCCCACCTGAAGACCTACCCATCAGTGTCCGAAATACTGGGCTAAGTGATCCAAAAAGACTCAGTCTAAGGTAGTTTCCTATGTGCCTGATTATGCTTGGAGAGGACAGGGAGAACCTCACAGTGGTCATCCCTTGAAGCTGAATGGTGGGAAGTGTTTCTTCGTCCAGTGCATAGGGAGAGCTTTGAAATCATAGAGTTGGAAGGGGCCTCTAAGGCCATCGAGTCCAACCCCCTGCTCAGTGCAGGAATCTACCTTAAAACATCCCTGACAGATGGTTGTCCAGCTGCCTCTTGAATGCCTCTAGGGTGGGAGAGCCCACCACCTTCCTAGGTCATGGGTTCCATTGTCATACTGCTGTCACTGTCAGGAAGTTTTTCCTGATGTCCAGCTGGAATCTGGCTTCCTGTAGCTTGAGCCCATGATTCTGTGTCCTGCACTCTGTGATGATGGAGAAGAGATCCTGGTGATGGCCGCCAACTGGATGACTCTAAATGGCAATTAGGAACATTCAGGGAGGAGAACAGGATTGATCAGCAGCTGCTCACTCCGATGGCTTAATGGAAGCTCCATCTTCTGAGGCGGAAGCGGATGCTGGGGAGAGACATGTCCCGCTTGTGGGCTTCCATTGGAGCATCAGGCAGGCCAGCGTGCAGAACGGGATGCCAGGCTACTTGGATCCCGGCCCGGATCCAGCAGAGCTGCCCTGAGCATCATAACTCGCACCAGCCTTCTCCGACGCATGCGCCCACAGGCCCCCTACTCCCACTTTAGTTGTTTTGCGGCTTGTGGAGGAGTGACACCGGGGGTCCCTTGGGAGAGAGACGTTTCTGGGAAGTTCCTCCGCCTGGCATCAAGGAGGCCATTCTGATGTTGCCACAGGTGCCTGGGTGAAAGGCTGCTGGGAAGGCTGCTCCATCAGTAGGAGGCAGGGGGAACATCTTCCTGGACTAAGTCTTTGTCTATCCGGGTGCAAATGGAATCATTGGGAAACCACCCCTCACCCACCCGCCCTGGTTCTCCTCTCCGCAGGTGCGGCAACACTGCAGTCGACCCGGTCTCCATGAACCGCCTCAGCTTCATGCGAAACAGATGCAGGTAATGTTGTGAAATGGAAAAATAATCCGCCAAGAGTACATCCCTACTCATGTTTAGACAAAAAAACAACCCTACAACTCCCAGCATTCCCCAGCCATGCACAGGGTGAGCAAATAGCTCTTTTTGTATGACATCGAGGTTTGGGCAGCACAAGAACTAAGCTCAGACATTCCCGAAAACAGCTTTCAAGGGGTGGAAAATCGATCTGAAAAGGAACGGTTTGCCTTCTAGAGGAGGATTTGCTAAACGTTGCCCTGTTTTCCTCTGAGGCTGGCTCTTGTAGCTCAGCTCTCCCCATCCCCATTGGCTGCGCTCGCTGAGCATACTAGGAGTGGTAGTCCAATGCATCCAGAGGATGCCAGGTTGGGAAAGGTCCTCCAGCTCCTGGCTGTGCCCTTGATGCAGTTGCCGCGCATCAATTCTGGGGTTTTAGGAATGGAATCTGCTTCCCTGCTGACCGAGTTGTGGATGGCCAGCGGTCGAGGTGACGACCTGCAGAGGTACCCCCTCCGCTGACCTGTGAATGCAGCCCCTCCAGCCAGGAGGCAGATGCGGCTGGAGCTGCTGCCTAACCGCTCCCTCCTCAGCTTTAGTCCTTCCTTCTGCTCCTTGTCAGGAAAGGAGTTCCATGTAGAGGCCGTCCCGTACCTGCAGACTTCCGTAAGCTGAGCTGACATTTTACTTGGTGCAGAATCTGGGTTCTTTTACGGCCAAGTTCTCCCCCGAGGTGTACTGTTGAGGTCCCCCAGACTCAAGGTTCTGGGAGATGTCAACGTTCATGCCGAGGGCACTTTATCTGGGGCAGCTCAGGATTTCATGGTCTCCATGACAACTATGGGACTGTCCCAACATGCCATCAGCCCGATGCACGTAGCAGGGCATACTCTAGACCTGGTTTTTCAACTGGACATGGAGATGGTGATCTGAAAGTGGGGGATTTTACATCACCACCTGCTGAGGTTTAGACTTACAGCTGCTTTTCCCTTCTACAAGGGTGGGGAACCCATTAAGATGGTCCGCCCCCGGAGGCTAATGGATCCAGATGGTTTCCAGAGGGCTCTGGGGAGTTTTCTGGCTGATAGGGCCTGCTCTCCTGTCGAAAACCTGGTTGATCTGTCAAATGCAGAAATGACCCTGGCAGTTGACACGATTGCTCCTGAGCGCCCTCTCCTATGTAGAGCTCGTACAGCTCCGTGGTATACCCCGGAGCTGAGAGTGATGAAACAAAACAGGAGACCGCTTGAGGGCAGATGGAGACGAACTCCTGATGGATGCAATCAAACAGTGGTAAGTGCCTATGGTAAGCTGTATTCTGGGGCCGTGAGAGCAGCAAAAAAACAATACTTTGCTGCCACTATTCAATCATCAACCTGCCGCCCAGCGGAGCTTTTCAGAGTTGTCCGGGGGCTTTTACATGCTGGACCCAAGGACATGGTAGAACCATCTGAGGCCCACTGTAATACATTTGCTGGGCACTTCCAGAATAAAATCTTTGGCATCCGTCAGGACTTAGACTCCAGTGTTATAGCAGGTGAATCAAATGAGGTACCCAGAGCACAGACTTGTCCTGTTTTCTTGGATGAGTTTCAGTTGGTACAGCTCGAGAACATTGTCAAGGTGCTTGGACAGGTTCGTGCAACCACCTCCATATTGGATCCTTGCCCCTCTTGGCTAATAAAAGCTAGCAGGGATGGAACAACTGGCTGGGCCAGGGAAGTGATTAATGCGTCTTTGCAAGAGGGAGTGGTCCCAGGCCTCCTGAAAGAGGCGGCAGTGAAACCACTCCTAAAGAAATCTTCCTTGGAGCCTGAAAATCTTAATAACTACAGGCCAGTAGCAAATGTTCCATTCCTGGGCAAGGTCCTGGAGCAGGTGGTTGTGAGCCAGCTCCAGGCACTCTTGGATGAAATCGATTATCTGGATCCATTTCAGTCGGGTTTCAGGCCTGGTTTTGGTACGGAAACAGCCTTGGTCGCCCTGTATGATAAGCCCTTGCCTATTCCAAGGAAAACTCGGAGGTCGGCAACAAGGGAGAGGGCCTTCCCTGTGGTGGCCTCCCAATTGTGGAACGATCTCCCTGACGAGGCCTGCCTGGTGCCAACATTGTTATCTTTTTGGCGCCAGATCAAGACTTTCCTTTTCTCTCAGGCATTTAGCAATATCTGATGAGCCTGGGTTTGTAACTTTTTAAAGTTATTACAGTGGTTTTAAATGTATGTGTATATTATGTGTATATTGTATGTTTTTGTTGTTTTAATTTTTGTATATTGTTTTAAATTGTTTTAATCCTATGTAAACCGCCCAGAGAGCTTCGGATATGGGGCGGTATACAAATGTAATAAAATAAATAAATAAATAAATAAATAAATAAATAAAATATATTTTGCTGAATATAATAGAATCTCTCAGCGGTTCACAATATTCAGATGCAATATTAAAACACAGTATTAAAACACTTCTGACTACAATGAAGGAGCAGTAAAATGGAGTAGCTTAATTAATTGACTTACAGCCCAGGGGAAGTGAATAAGTTTGCCTTCAGGAGGCATTGAAAAGATGCCACATGTTCTGCCTCCCGAACTGCACGAGGCAGGGTTTTCCAGATGGTGGGTGACGCTACAGAGAAGGCCCTGCCATCTGGGTATTTCATGGTGATGTTCTGTCCATTTCAGAATGACCAGCAAGACCTCCTCTGCTGCTCTTAAAGATCACCTGGGTGTGTGTATAAGGGAAGGCAGTTCGCTGGGTATCCAAGTTGTTCCAAACAAAAACAGGCCCTGACGACGGACCAATCTCACTCTCTCTGTTTTCCCCTAGGAACGGATTGGGTGCCATGAAAGATGGGGAGCCTAATTTTGTCGTGGTCCACTGTACAGGCTACATAAAAGCCTGGCCACCAGCAGGTAAAGCACGTACAGGTGTCTCCTTCCAGGAGATTGAGCATGCGGTGGGAGTGGGGATGTTTAGAGGTACATCCAGGTGGAATCCATCCTCCAAGCTTCCCTCGGAGGAGGCACCCGGAGGAGGGCCATGGATGCTGAGCAAAGCATACAGGTCGGTTCATGCCAGGAGAGGCATTCCATCAGGTATTCTGATCCTAGGTCATGTAAAGCTTTATAGGTTAGAACCAGCACCTTGAGTTGGGCTCGGAAACATACAGGCAGCCTGTGCAAGCGGGCCAGAATTGGTCTTCTAAGTTTGGACCTACTAATCTCCGTTTTCAGCATGGCTGCTGCAGTTTACACAAGTGGCAGCTACTCAACCATCTTCAAAGTCAGCCCCATGAAGAGCGCATTGCAATAATCTTAATGTGGAGGTTACTAGAGCATAGACAACTGAAGCCAGGTGATCCCTGTCCAGATAGGGGTGTAGCTGGGCCACCAACTGAAATTGGTAGAAGGCACCCCATGCCACCGAGGCCTCAAGTGAGAAAGAAAGATCCAACAGGACTCCCAAGCGTCAAACCTGCTCCTTCAGGGGAAAGGCAGCCCCATCGAGAGCTGGTTGAGCACCCTCCATCCAGTCAGGAGAACCCCCCACTAACAGCATCTCAGTCTTGCCTAGATTGAGCTTTAATTTATTAGCTCTCATCCAGTCCATGTCGCAGTCAGGCACTGGTTCATCACATCCACAGCCTTGGTAGTTGCCCTTAAAAGCCGCTAAACGCTGAAATACAACCAGCTGGGAAGAGCATCGTTTTGGGCTCCAGCTCCTCCCTTCTTGTGTCCCAGGGGTTTCGCTGCCGGATGACGACCCAGACGCCGGACAGGGGAGCAAATTTTGCCTCGTGGCCATTGGCAGGCTGCAGGTAAGTGAGCTGCTTGCTCCGCCTTGGGGACCGCCTGGAAGCTGGAACGCTGGGCAGCTGCCAGGGTTCCGCGTAGCTTTGCTCAGGGATCCTTAGGATCATGTGGAGAGTAGGCCCAGCATCCCCATTTGCACTGCGAAGGGAACGGCTGAGGCCAGGAGACAGTCACTTGCTTAAGCCCACCTGGTGAGTTGGTGGCAGAGGGGAGATGTGGAGCAGGGCATTTTCCGGGTCTCTCCCCTTCCCAACTCCTAGGGGAAACTGGCCACAAAGGAGAGAGATTTGCAGAGAGAACGAAAAGAATGGGGAAAGCCAGTGGGTGGCTGCTTATGCCCTGTGGAGGTGTGTATGGCTGCAGCCTACTTCTGGGTGTCTCTCATCCATTAGCCCCCTTGCTCTAGCTGTAAACAAATGTCAGGGCTAAGAACAATGTAAAAAAAAACAAGAGAAAAGCTACTCTCAATTGCCTGACGGTGCTTTAATAAGCCCAACACATTTCGGAAAGATATTTCCTTCGTTGGGGGTCATTTATCCTTCTCTACGTGTATTTTGAAAAATCTTACCGATCACTTCCTCTGTTTCGAACTGCTTGAGCCAATGCACGGAGAAAGGTTGGCGTCCCCTGAGGAATGAAATATCTTTCTGAAATTATTAATTCCTTTTCAGGCCCTTGCGAATACGGTCTCTCGCGTTCTTTGACGTAATTTTGGCCCGTTGCTCTCGTTGGGGTTTTTTTAAGGGTAGGAGCATCCTTTTCCGAACTAATGCCCTCTTGACATTTTGGACTGCAACTCCCAGGATTCCCGACCATTGGCTGGGGCTGATGGGAGTTGTGGTCCATGTGGTGGACACCCGATTGAGGAAGGGTGGTTAGGGAAACAGGAGGCTGTTTGTCTCTCTGACCGTCAAATCTGCAGGTTTTCAGGTACAGAAAAGATATTTCCCATCATCAGGTCCTTTTTCTGAGCAGGAGGTGCAGCCCAGGAATGACCCTGGGACCTTCTGCATGCAGAGCACAGGAACTCCACCATCAAGCTATGGTCCCTTCCGAATGGGACCGTTGCCTCCCTCAGCAACCGCCCGCCTGCCCCCTTTTTCTTTCTTTGTTTAGGGGAAGGGGTAGTCCGCGAGGCATCCGTCATTTTGCCTCTCCCTAACACGGTGGCATTTCCCTGCCCTGCAGGTCACAAGTTCGCCCAGCTGTGCAGACATGAACACCTTGTGTCAGCCAACAGAGTTCATTTCCCGCCACAACACCGAGGGGATCTTCACTTTCGTTGACCATCGCTGCGTGGCTACGATTGGCCACCAGCCACAGGTGGGGAAACCAGAGCCTCCCGGCAAAAAGTGGCTGCTTCCTTGTTTCTCCCTTTTAACTTCCTGGGTAGCTCCTTGACACCTCTCAAAGCTGCTGAGGCCAGAAGCCATTAAGGGGAACGGCGGAAGGCATTTATGCAAAAACAAGACTATGTCCCGGACTCCTTGAGCAACTCTTTATGGGTCTCTGGCCTCCTTAAGAGTCCCACCTTCCTTCTTTTACCTTCTCCTTCCCAGTAACGTAGGGTTTAGGCTGTAGACGTGGGCTGATTGGTACACCAGACACTTCCGGTTTAGCACGACAGTTTACTAACATATTAAAACAAGCAAATTATAATTAAAGGTTTTTAGTCAATAGAGCCAAGTGATACAAAGACATTAAAGGACAATGAAAGTTGCAAAACGAAAGCTCTTTTGCCCTAGCTGCATGTAGGCTTGTCTAGCTGCTTCTTCCTCATGCTTACATCTTTTCCCTCTCTCTCTCTCTCTCTCTCTCTCTCTCTCTCTCTCTCTCTCTGGTTAGCCATCACCTCTCTTTTTATACCCTCTTCCCCCCCCCCCCCCCCCCGGCAAACAGAAACTACTATTTGAACAATGAAACTTAACTGGGAAATGAAACTCCTCTCAGGGATGCCCCCCTCCCAACAGAAACTTTATTACCTTGCCTCTGTAGGTGTCAAACCTTCGCAGGGATGAACAGAAACAGATGCCCCGTCTTACTCAGGGTGCAGGATCCCCAGCTTTTCTTGAAGCAGAATTTGGATCCTCCAGGCACACAAACAAAACAAACTTGCTCTACGAACACACCTGCCTGAAGTATTTAGATCCATCTCTGTACACTGCTGATTTTTGCAACTAAGAAATCAAGCGCCTGAATTCTTTTCCTCTTCTCCCTTGCAATCCCTGTTCCTGTTTGTGTCTTGTCTTTTGGATCGCCATCCTGTGGGCACGGAGGGTTATATTTTTGTAAACCCATCTTTTTGTCCGAAGGGCAGGCTGGCACTGTTGTAAATATACACTATAAACAGGACAGTATTGGACAAGGCACCAGAAGTCTCGTGCCTGTAAGTGAGGGCAGTGGAGAGGCTCCCGCTTAGGGTTGTGCTGGATGGGTCAGTGTCCAGGCGGGGGCTCTCGCTCACTTAAGCCAAGCTTTATTTTCTGCCTCTCGTCTGCATTAGGACCTCTTGGGAAAGGACATCGTTGAGTTCTGCCACCCCGAAGACCAACAGCTTTTGAGGGACAGCTTCCAGCAGGTAACCCATCCCCACCCACCCCCATTTGACCAACTGCCATGCCCGATGTCCCCGAACCAAGCCGGCCCCGTGTCCGTACAGCGCCTTGCACAACCTTGGCAGTGTTACGTAATCACGGCCGCATTTTCGATCTGCTTTTCCGTCTCTTCCGCCCATTTTTAAAAAAAAATTCCCCCAAGGTCTGGAGTGAAATGTTTGCAATTGCTCCAGATGGGGGTGGGAGTGGGGTGTGGGGGGGCTGCCGCGGGGTGGAGGGAGAGAGGCTTGGAGCTTCCGAGAGGTTCACGCCGCTGCATTCCACCCCGCATAACCATTCCACATGCAGGAAATGCAAATAGAGATGCCTGCGGGGCCTGTTATTTTAGAAAGCTACGGGAGGGGGGAGGGGCGTGTGGGGTTTTATTAAGGGTCTCCTTGCTTTACCCCCCACCCCAAATAATTTAAGCACAGGGGGATCATGATTAGTGCTGGCTCTTCCGGCATGTTGGGGAGGCGGTGGCAGCGGCTTCCAAGGTTTCGCCTTTTGTCCGCTGCTGCTGCTGACGGCATTCAAAAACGTTTTTCCAGGTGGTGAAGTTAAAAGGCCAGGTCCTGTCAGTCATGTTCCGTTTCCGGTCCAAGAACCGAGAATGGCTCTGGATGAGGACTAGCTCCTTCACCTTTCAGAATCCGTACTCGGATGAGATCGAGTACATCATCTGTACCAACACCAACGTGAAGTACGTACTCGAGGCTGGCTCTTGACACCCACACACACCCCGCCACCCGCCCACAGCCCCAGCGGCGCCTGGGGGTCTCCTTCCCCCCCCCATCCCGGCCTCAGAGGTTGTTTCAAGCCGAAACCATTCCCCAAACCCCTGCCAAAATGATGAGGAAGGTTGTCTACATCAACCGCCTGCTCGGTCGAGCCTCTGCCTCGCTTGTTCATGATTGGCCAAGCTGCTGTGATGTCAGGGAACGTGGGGAAACGTGGGTGGGGTGGTGGTGGTATTCTCTAGCAGGCAGGGAGGCAGCCGTATTCCTGGCCTGGCCCATCTTGTTGCGGGATATCACTTTCTCGCGCGGCGTGGGCATTCATTGCGAAGGGCTCCTGTACTGTAAGTGCGTAAGAGAGAACTGAGTTCTCTCCTATGCCTTCTCCCACACGCGCACACGTCCATCCCCATTTCCATATACCAACTTCAGAACGGGGGCCGCTAGCATCAGAACTGGATTTTGCATGGGGATGAATTTGAATTCCACTTTGTGGATGAGCTTCCCTCTACCGCCGCCAGCAAAGCCTGTTCAGCTGAGCAGGAGTCATAGAAACCGAGGGCAAAGAGACGCTGCCCACTGAAACCGTTTTTTTAACGGGAGTCCGGACTTCTGTGAGGGGGCAGGTTGTCTTAATGGAGCCTGCAACAAAGAGTCATGAGGCACCTTGAAGCTGAACGTGTTTATTATGACTGAAGCTTTCATGGCCCAGAGCTCGCTTGGTCAGTCGCTCTTCCATCATGGGACTAGAACTCCCAGGGTTCCCTTTGTTAAAGGAAGCTATGACAGGGTAAACAGGTCCTTTGAAAGCTTCACGAGGAACTGAGCAGCCCAGCCTGCCTGTCTCACTCCGACGAGGCAAAAGCAGAGCCGAGGATCTTGGCCTGGGTCACCTGCTTGGTTTGAAGGACCGTGTGATTCAGAGTATCCTCTCCTTTATTTATGGGAATAAACTATTTTTTTGCTATACCTGCCCATCTCGGGGGAAATAAATACCTTCATTCTGAGCTATGTGCGTAAGGCCTTGCCAGCATGGCAGTCCTCATGAAGGAGAGGTGCGGCTGTGTGCTTGCAGTGAAGCGAGGGAGGGAGAGACCCAATGTTTTGGTCCACGCTCATTTCCTTTGACTTCCCTGAGCTTGTGTGCGAGCACCAGATTCCTGGTCAGTTAGTAAGCAAACTTACCTGCCTTATTTGGACGCGGTGGCTGGGCTGCGTTGAGCCTGGCTCCCTCCCTTTGAGATTGGCTCTCTTCCCAATGACCCTCCAGGAATGCCAGCCAGGAGTCACGGCCGGCCTTGCCCAACTCGATGCAGAGGCCCCAGCTGGGCCCAAACGTCAGCTTGCCTTTGGAGATGGGCCCTGCACAGCTTACAGCGAGGTAAGAATTCGGGGTGGGGGGCGTCATAAAGAGCCTGCACTGGTTACCTTGGGGGTCTTTGCTCTGCAGGCATCAATCATCCTGTGGCCTGGAGTACCAAGGTCAGCAGACAACCCTCCGAGGACGGGGGCTAAACTTGTCCTGTTCTTCTCTTTCTCCACTGTTTCCCCAAAGCTGCTGTCTCCCAGTTCTCTTGGCTTTTCGAAAGGGTGTAAAAACGCATCCTTTCAATGTCTCCTAAAATATTGTCATTTTTAACGTTCATGTTCTTACTGTCTTACTATTTTCGATGTTCTAAATTCTTGTACACCGCCTTGCTGGCTTTTAGGCAGATTGAGTGGCATATAAAGGCTTGTAATTAATAAGTCAGCGACCGTTCGGCTATTTCCCTCCCGCCTCTGGCCAGCGCTCTTCGCTGACTGACAGTTTGTCTTTTAGGCAGCAGCCGGCACAGCCAACGGAACGTGATGTGGTCCCCGGGAGGAAGAGCTTGTCCAGCTACGACCACACTCAGGTAAATCGGCGGAGGGTTCAACAGCTGCCTTGTACGTGATGTAGTCTATCTCCACGTAGTCTAGCTCACAAAAGCAGGGCCTGAAGGTTGGGCCAACCTCTTCTTTAGGTCCTCAGCACCTATTGAGAGGTAAATTGCTCCCAAACGTGGAACGTTTCGCTCTCACGGCAAAGAGTTGCTGGTAGACTCATCAGAGAGCTGTTTGACCGGCTCAGACCGGATAGTCTTATCACCTCCAACATCCTGTGTGCTTTGACGTGGCCGTTGAGTTCTAGTACCACATGACTGGGAAAATGTCTCTCTCTTCGTGACTTCTCTCCTGTCCCCGTGTTCAGTATCCACTGCAACTGAAAACACCCGAAACCTCTGGGTGATGCTCCTCAAGCATCTCTGCCCCCCACCCTCTGGGACCTCTTCACTTCAGAACAGTGTGCTGTAGCAGGCAGGGCAGGGCGTTGGGTTTAGATCGTGGCACGCCTCTGTGTTCAAATCCCTGCCGAGTTGTGGAGGCTGGCAGGGAGATCCCGCCTCTCAGCCTAACCTCCCTTGCAAGGTGGTTGTGAAGATAAAACTGGGGGAGCGAGGAGGGGTGCAAAGTTTTGGAGCTCTTGGTGGGTGGAGTGGAAATGAAATAAATATACTAATTGCATAGGCATGTAGCTGCTTTTGGGTGTGTGCACAGAGATATGTTTTAATTAAGATTTGTATTGCTTTTCATTTTTAGTTTACATCAACACTTAACAAACACAGCCAGAACAAATGGGCCATTTGTGGAGGGAGCTTTATTCTGCTGTCAGATGTCTTCTGCGTTAGATTTTATGTTCTTGTTGTGCTTTTAAGAATACTGGAAGAGCCCCCTGATGCTGGGTCAGACCGAGGGTGCATCTAGTCCAGCATTCTGTCCACACAGTGGCCCACCAGCTGCCCATTGGAAAACCTATAGGCAGCACATGAGCGCTATAGCCATGGACAGCCTTCTCCTCCATGGATTTATCCAGCCCCCTTTTCAAGCCCTCCAAATCAGTGCCCACCACTACATCTTGTGGCAGCAAGTTCCATAGTTTAATAATGTGCTATGTGAAACAGCCCTTCCTTTAATTTGTCCTGAATCTCCCACCAATCTGCTTCATGGGATTGACCCCGTTGGGTTCTAGCGTTACGGGAGAACGAGAGAGAGAAATGTCTCCCTGCCCACTTGTTTTCTGGTTTTAAAATTTTACTTGTAGACTGCCCAGAAAACTTCTGCCTTTGGGCGGGATATAAGGATTGCAAATAAATAAACCAATTAATGAATGCCAGAGAGAGTGGGAGAGGAAGGGGCTAGGGTCAGCATTCAGGAGTTCTGCTCATTCCTCAAGTTTTCGAATTGCAGTGGTGTCAAACGAAATCCCTTTACCTTCATAATAGGTATCAAGCTCAGAATGTGTGTTTTAATTTCTGTACTGTACCATGTGCAGTAGCAAGTGTCTAGTTCAGATATGAGCCTGCCCAGGTTTTAAGCTCTCCGCCGCCATCACGAGTGCATTTAGTGGGGGGCGCAGGACTGGGCCTTCTTGGTGGCTGCTCCCCGGCTCTAGAACTCCTTGCCAAGGGAGCTGCATTGGCTTTCTCTCTGTTGTGCTTCTGCCTGCAGGCAAGGATGTCTTTATTCCAGCAGGCCTTCTGCATGTAATAATAATAATAATAATAAAATTATTATTAATAATAATTAATAAATTATTTCTTATCCGCCTCTCCCTCCGGATCAAGGCGGGGAACAACATAAAGTATAAAATACATAAAACTGATTAAAAGCACATAAAACTTTATTAACTTTATTATTAAAATACCAATAAAAACCAATAAAACGCTTAAAATTCATCTGGGTAGGCCTGATGCTGAAAAGGGGTTCTTATCAGTTGGGTACTGTCTGTTATTGTCATTGTTTTGTGGATCTGTCTCTACGTTGTGTTTTAATTAAGGATTTTTAAAAAACTTTTTTAAAGTTATTGTTAGCATTATTATTAGCTACCTTGAGCGCCATTTTTGGCAGGAAGGTGGTTCATAGATTAAATTCGGAAATTTATAGTGAACCAGGCTGGTGTGCGTGGAGCTTAATGTTTGCACATTTCATCTCTTTCCAGGCTGCCATTCAACCGGGGAGCACCACTGGCCCAGAGTGCAGTAAACCTCTGGAGAAGACAGAGACCCTGTTCAGTCAGGAACGGGACCCTCGCTTCAGCGAAATTTACAGCGGCATCAGCACAGGTTGGGCTCGGGTGGAGTTGGGGGGGCAGGTGTGGCCGTGGGTGAGGGGACGGCAGGGCTTCTCTGGAACCTTCATTACGTTGGCTGGGATCAGAAGCCAGATCTCCTGCTCGGGCTCAGCTGCAGCTTTGGTCGTCCTAGAATCACAGAATAGTAGAGTTGAAAAGGGCATATTAGGCCATCCAGTCCAACCCCCTGCTCAATGTAGGAATCCGCCTTAAAGCATCCCTGACAGATGGCTGTCCAGCTGCCTCTTGAAGGCCTCTAGGGTGGGAGAGCCCACGACTTCCCTTGGTCATGGGTTCCATTGTTGTATAACTCTAATGATAAGCTTCACTAAACTGCTCCTTGGAACCACGTGTGCAGGGAATTTAACATGTATGTTGATTGTCATGGATTTCTAAGCCTTAGGAATCCCGAGATCAATTTTGGAACGCACACCCCGTCTCTCGGAAAACCTTTGCCCCCTGCGGCATGCTGGATGTTTGTTTTCCTTGACCGCGCTGTGCCCAAATACCTAACCTGAAGATTGGCTGCAAACCAGGACGTAAAACCCTGGTTTCAAGTGGCTTTGCAGACTGTACGCTTGCCTACCAAATGACTCAAAAGCCAGAACAAGGTTTCCAGGAATTGTGGGCCAAAGTTTCAGGGCTTGCTCACTCTCCTTACAGCTCCCTTAATGTATCCCAGTTACCCGATTCCATTGGGTTGGGCTTAGATTCCTTGTAGATGGTGGGGGAAAGACCATCTACAAGGGAAAGACCATCTACAAGAGCTGGGAATAATCGGACTTTGTGAAATCTGCTCCATCCGTGTTTCGGAGATTGCCAGGTGTGTTTCGTCCGCTTGTTGATGGAATCTGATTTTTTTGTACAAGTATTTTGTTCAGTTGCAAATGCAAGTCTATGCAAATGCACATTCGTGCAAATTCCACTCCCAACAGTAAAAAGGAAAAAACAAAACAAAACCAGGACGCAAGTCCACAGAATCTGCACGACTCAGAAAAAGCCAGTCCGTTGCACACACAGCATTTGGGATTCGCAGAAATCCAATCTCCATTTGAATCGGTTGCAGATTTCTCCAGCATCACTAGGTAGAGCAGCTGCTGGGTACCTTGGAGAGCCGCTGCCATTCAAACAGTACCAGGTGAGATGGGCAAAAGACTCCGATCTCGAAAAAGGCAGTTTCCCCTGTTCCACCCCTGAGCCGTACATCACCTGCCAAGGCGCTTCTCTCTGGAATATTTGCAGCTTCTCTTTCGCAGGCTAGAATCCTCCTCTCGCTTCCGAGTGTGGTTCCTGAATGACATTGGCCACAAGAGCCTCCCATGTCCGCTCTGAAGGTAGCCACACGCCCACCCACATTTCTCTCTTGCAGACCAGGCGAAAGCCATGCCTGCCAGCTCCATGCCTGCCAACCCGTCTCTTTTCTCCCAGGGAAGTGCCTTCATCGCTTCGCGCCCCACCGAGAATTTCAGGTGATTCCCAGACTCCTTGCATTTCTCCTCTTGCCCAGGCCACCAGGCTCCACTCGCCTTACACCTGTGCGTCTTCTCCCCTCCCCTGGTTAGCGAGGGCTGAGTTTGTGTCCCAAAGGACCAGGGTGTGGCCTTACTTGATGGTTTTTGTGTCGTTTTATTTCTCAGTCCTATCAACCGCCACCTCACGATCAAGTAATTCCCCATCACTCAGCTTTTCTGGTGAACTACAGATCAAGGCTTGCTTCTTGTATTTTTTTAATGTAAGCCTTCTAATAGGGCTGTGACATTTTGGACACAAGTCTATGTATGTTTAGATCAAAATAAAAGTCCTACAACTCCCAGCATTCCCCAGCCACGTGGTAGGACTTTTTCCCTCTCTCTCAACCTGTATAGGATTGCGCCAATCGTTGATTTAAAATCTTTGGATCAATTGAAAAGCTGTAGATTGGCGGTTTTTTTTAAAAAAAAATTTTTAAAACTTAATTATTTTTTTGCACAAGAACTTTCAAAGCAGCAGGCTGTCTGTCTGAGAAAAGGCTTCCCCTCCTTTTTGCACGTGAGGGGACGTCTCTTCTTAGATGGTGCCTGTCACAACCCAGGCACTTGCCACCCGAAAACAGTAGCATTTTTTACAAAAGCGGTATCCATGTTCTTACGCAAATCTGGCTAAAAAACCCTCGTAGGATTCATCAGCTGAGGTTCCCTCCTGGTTTGGGCCTGCCTCCCCCCCCCATCTCATTAACTTTGCCCCCTCCCTCGTCTTTTGTAGGAGCAACGCCATGGGGCCTCCTGTGAACGTTATCCAGCCACAGCAGCCAGCGCCACACTCAACCTCAGCGGGACAGATCCTGGCCCAGATCTCTCGCCACTCCAACCCTGACCGGGTCCCCGGGACCACTTGGGCCTCAGGGACACGCCCATCTTTCACAGCCCAAGTAACATTCTCATCTGGCTTTTCCCCCACGAGCCTTTTCTTCCTGTTCCCTCCCTCACCTGCCCAAGTAGGTGGGCTTGAGCTGGTTTCATTCCAAATAGCAACAAGGGAGCTCTGGTAGCTAAGGCTGTTGGGCTAAGATCAAGTGTAGTATCCCATCGACTGTCACTTCTTTCTTTTACCAGTGTTCTCCTCTGTGTAATTTGCAGGGTGTTTCTCCCATCACTGTCTTTAAGAGTGAGGGTAAAATCCAATGAAAGTGCTCCTTAGAGTAGACTCATTGAAATGAATGGAACTTAAGTTAAAAACATAAGAAGAACCTTGCTGGATCAGACCAAGGGTCCATCTAGTCCAGTACTCTGTTCACGCAGTGGGTGACCAGGAACCCACAAGCAGGCCATGGTACAACAGCACCCTGCCACCCATGTTCCCCAGCAACTGGTGTATATAGGCTTACTCAAGTCAACAAAGCCAAGTCCCATTCATTTTGAGGGGTATACTCTAAGCAGCATTTACATTGGATTTTACCCTTAAACTGTAGGCAGGATTTGGAGCTATTCCCTTTGGGAAATATTTTTCTTCTATTGTTACTCATTTAGACAGGCAGGCAGGCAGGCAGACATGATAGATTAGATAGAGATAGATAGATAGATAGATAGATAGATAGATAGATAGATAGATAGATAGATAGATGATTAGACAGACTGACAGACAGACAATTAAGTTAGATAGACAGGATAGATAGATAGATGGATGATTAGATTAGATAGACAGACAGACAGACATGATTGATAGATGATATAGATAGACTGATTGATTGATTGATAGATAGATAGACATGATTGATAGATAGATGATAGAGAGAGAGAGATTATTAGATAGAGAGATAGATGATTAGATAGATAGATGATTAGATTAGATTAGATAGACAGACAGACAATGATAGATAGATAGTTGACAGATATAGATAGATGAGATGATAGATAGATAGATTAGATAGATAGATAGATAGATAGATAGATAGATAGATAGATAGATAGATAGATAGAATTGGGTTTCACATTCTGGCTGATAAAGAGTCCTCTGAAACCATGGACATCGCTAATTGAGTTGTGGCTGGTCCCGAATAAAGTGGGTTCCTTTTCTTTCCTTCCTTTTTAGTGGACCAGCACTGCTATTTGATTTGCAGATGGGTTCAATCCATCTTTTCCTGCCACAGAATTTGGCCATCCCCTCTGCCAATTTATTCCCCCTTTTTGCTCTCAGGGCGAGAGTCTACGCTGCTCTCCCAACACACACAGGCTGCGTTTATTTATCTGCCTCTTCTTCTCTTTCAATGCTTTTTCCAGCAAGTGGCTTCGCAGGCCATCAAGACCCGCCCCCCATCTTTTGCCATGGGCTCCTTCCAGGCTACCCCGTCCTCCTTCAGTCCCATGTCGACCCCCAGTTCCACGGCATCGCCCGCTGGGGCCGCCTATCCGAGCCTCGCCAGTCGGAATGCCAGCTTCAGTAAGTCCCTCCTGCACGATGCGGAATCATGAGTGGGAATCCCGGCACTCGAGAGACAGCAGGACAAAACTGCCGTGCGGCACACACAGAACTTTTGCTTTCGTTTCGCTAAGCGCAGCGTTGCTAGATGGAAACGGCCGAGGGGATGTAGGAAGCTGCCTTCCCAACAAGTCGGTTCCTTGGTCCATCTAGCCCAGTCTTGTCGGCATGGACTGGCAGCAGCGGCTTCCCAGGATTTCAAGTGGGATTCTTTCCTAGCTTTTGAACCAGGGACATTCTGCATGCAAAGCAGAGCTCTCCGGAGTCACAGCCCTTCCTGTGTATAAAGGCATCATGCCGGTACCAAATGCAGGGGATGGATGAAAAGAGAGGACGGCTGTTGCCTTCAGGCCACTGCAGTTAACGGGACTCGTTGGAAACCTCTTGGTTGGATCCAGCGGGGCTCTTCCTAGATTCTTATGGGCCATGAGAGTTAGAGATGGCACTTCCATGTCCAGGGACAGTCTAGCTCCGAGTGCTCAATGCTGCAGATAGAGGAGAGTTGTTGCCTTCCTGCCCAGCTTGGGGGATTTCCAGAGGTACCTGTCAGCCACTGTAGTGGATTAGACAGATCTTTGTTCTGGTCCAGCAAGGCTATTCTTAACATACACAGAGTATACATCAGGGGTGACGAACCTCCGGCCTGTGGGCCAAATCTGGCCTGCGTGGTGTCCCAGTCCAGTGAATCAGATTTCCCCAGATGGCCACGCCCCCTTTTCTCCAAACACCAATCATTGGGGGAGGGTTGTCTTTCACATAGCTCGCCAGATTTGTTCTAAAAGGTTGAAATGCCCCTCCTGGGGCTTAGTTGCTGGCAGTAAGCCGGAGCTTTCAGCTAAAATAGTCTAATTTTTTGGGCCCTGCCCCTTTTGCTGTCAACCCCCCACGGGAGCATCTCCAAAACGGTATTTAGCCTCAGGCTGAGAGATTCCAACACCGCTGGTCTATGTAGCATCTGGTCTCAGCCAACTTGCACAAAACGGGTGTGCCTTGGACAAAACTCCGTCCCCTGTAACGAGTAAGACCTTGAGTCTCGGGACAGGCCGTTGTGAAGTGACATTTGGAGACCTCAGCCCCAAACGGGAGGGTTGTCCTTTCTGCTAGCTCCTGGCAGGGCTGCGAGGGGGCTCAACAAACGGTAGGAAGCCGTCCTTACCCCGGTGCTCACAGCATCGTTTCTTTTCAAGCAGCTGGAGAGAGTGGGCAGACCCCAGCCCCATTCCAGGCGCAGACTGCGGAGGGGGTCGGCGTTTGGCCGCAGTGGCAAGGACAGCACCACAGGCCCAGCCCTGGAGAATCGCACGTCCAGCAGCAGCCAAACCAGCCAGAAGTCTTCCCGGTAAGCCTCCCTGACGACTTGGGGGATGTTCCTCACGCCCCCATTTTAAAGACAGAATACTGAGGCCGGTGCTGATTTTACCCGCAGACCCACCTCACGACCCATCAGGGATTTGGCCCTCGTTTTTAGTCCGCTCCGTACAACCTCCTGTCTTGTGTACCGCCGTGTGTCGTTTGGAACGCAGTAAAGGGGTTTTGTAGGTGTTGAGGAGGGATTTGAAGCAAGAAAGGGAGAACCTGGGTATATATTCAGGGAAGAGGTTCTGGGCATAAGGGAGCTAAGCAGAAAAGGCAGAGCTGTTTTGAGAAGGTGATCTTTGGGCGGCTGAGAAAGGGCAGCAGAGGAAGGTGATAGGGGGCGGAAAGACCCAGAGTGGGTGCAGAGGGGTTACCTCACACATGAGGTTGTGCAGTGCTTTCACTGTCTACATGGCACAGAAGTCCAAGCGGGGGCCTTAGCCGCTTTATGCGTGAATGAATTTAGGAGCAGCTTAACTCTTCCCTCAAACTTGGTGTGGGCAACTTGTGGCATTTGGGCTTACAACACCCATCATCCCTCACCATTGGCTGTGCTGGCTACAAATTGTAAGCCAGAGGGCTTCCATTTGCCCAAAGGATACCTTCTTAGATCCTAGAATATACAGTAAATGTACTGTTATCCCTGGAACAGCCACGTCCTTTTTCAAGATATGTCTGTCGTTGGGTTTATAGGATATGTTATCGATGCTGGGAGAACAGGGGACGAACTACAACAATGAAGAATTCCCCGAGTTGAACATGTTCCCTCCCTTTTCGGAATAGGAGCATAAACCGCTCCCACGCGGACATCAACGTTTTCTGTGTAGCTACGTGGAACGGAAGGAGCAGCTGGGTCTCTCTCTCTGTCTCTCTCCCAACTTCTGTCAGACTGCCAAGTCTTCCTACTGCCAGGAAGCAGGGACATCTGCCGAGGTGCGAACGGAGGCTGGCTTGTTTCTGGCGTGGGCAGAGATGCCCTCGACCTGCTATGGAAATGGTTGGATTTTTCGGGAGTATGAGGCCTGAGCTAAAAGCCATCGCGGGGATGCGTGTGTGTTCCCCCGTGCCGGATGGGAGATTCTCGAGGGTGATCATCAGGGATTTTTACAAGCTCCGCAGGTGGATTTTTAAAAACCAAACAAAACACACTTCTATGTCATAACCATATATATATATATATATATATATATGTATATGTATATATTAAAATTTGTATTCTTGTTTATACCTGTCAGGAAACGGGGGCAGAATGTGTAGCCCGATGATGCTCACCCTTGCGTAATTTTGTTACTCGTGAGCACAGTCGCATTTAGGAACATTTAGCCACACACTGTCTCACTAGCGTGCCTGCGCATGTGCATTCATGCGTGGGGTCTTGCATGGAATTCAGTGCAAGATGTAAGATGGCTGTGGGACAGGGGCGCTTTGAGGGCTAGCACCTTTCTCACGCTACACCTGTCCCCAGGACCCCCGGCGCACTCTGTTCACCGTGTGTCCCCGTGAGACTGCACAATTGCATGGAGGCACAGCATAAGGGTCTGGGGGATTGGCAGTGCTGGGAACAGCAAGGAAGCCTGCGCCGAGGGATAACAACAGAGAAGAGGGGAAGGCTGAGGGAAAAGCGATCGTGGCGTGTTCTGAAGAAAGCCTCCAAGAGAAGGAAGAGAGACTGTTGCTTGACTTCCAGGTTTTCCAGGGAAACGTGGTTCCAGCCGCCCATGTTTTGCCGGTGGCTGCTCCATTGTCTGTTTCGTAAGCTGTGCAATTACAGCAGGCCCCGTTGGCCTCCCTATCTGCATTTTTCTTGTATGCGCTTTAGGACGAGGTGGGATGGGAGTCACTTCCAAGCCATAAAAAGCAGAATTAACCCAAAGCTGTTGTATTGCTGAGAACTGCTGCGTTCACATGGATTTTCTTACTGTTAATCACAGTCTGACGTGCGCGAAAGATGGTGCGTTTATACATGCAAATACACACACACACACACACACAGATTTTGATCTGTAGTGCACGTTACTGTTTTTTCTTTCAACGTGGGATAAAAAGACATTTCTCTCCAGCCCAGTGGAAATGCCTTCCTGCCCCGTTCACTACTTGGGGAAATAGGCAAGGGAAAAGAAGGAGTCAAGAGGAAGCAAAAGAAATTTCATTTTGGAAGCATGGGAGCTTGATCAACCTACACAAAAAGGGACATCAGTGGCGTGAAGCTGAATTCTTGCCATCGGCTGTTGCCTTCCTTTGGAAACCACGGGCGCAGGGTGGCCACGCTCCACCCCACCCCCCTTGGGAGAAGAAAGCTTTGGAAAGAGAAGAAGATGATCCCTCCCTGCACCTCCTGCCCCCATATTCCATCTGTGACATGCGCGATAAGAGCCCTTTAACAATGCGCTGCAAGGCCAACTTTTCCGAGAAGGGAAAAAGGCCCTCCTACTTGTCAGGATCAAAACCCCATGCCAGGGATTCTCATTTCTTCCTTGCGAAACTCAGACGTTGCCAAAGTGTGAAACCTTCCTAGACTCCTGAAATACGATATGCTGCCACTTTTTAAAAAAATGTTAATGTTGTAGTAATGAGTGCAAATTCAGCATCCGGGGGGGGGGGGGAATCTACTATTTAGCCTTGTGACCAAAAGGGCTGGCACGTTGCATGGGCAGAATCTCAGAAGCCCTTTTTGTGCTTTTACATCAGGCCCTCAGGCCTTTGCCATGACTTATAGAAGTGGAATCAATTATGCAAAATAAATTATATGCAATTTGTTTTTTTAAACTGCGACGCCTGCACAGGGTTCATTACGAGGGCCTGACGTCTTGAATTCCAGCGGAGGGCTTTAGAGAGAGGAAGCATTTGCTCTTTCAAGGTAACTAGATGGCCGGCTCCTTTTCAGGCTTGAGTCATGCTTTCGTGGTTTTCCCACGATGTAAGGAGCCGGACCAGACTCCAGCTGGACAGCGTTTTGCGCCTGTTTTTTCCAATGTCTGCCGACGGAAGTTTAGGGACGGAAGAGGCAACTGGCAATCTTGGTGGCGGCAGTTTGATTCCAATGTAGCTCATCCATCTTCTTGGCTGTTAATTCCCACCCACCCCCCTTAGCGTTGAGAGGCCGCCTGTTTATTTTATTTTTTAAAAAAGGGCAGATCTCTCTCATTTTATATTTCTCTGTAAACAGTCTGGGGCAACTTGTTTGGAGCTGACCACTGTTGTTTATGTCTTCATGCTCGGCTTCACTGTGTGTTGGCTCTCAACCTCCGTGCAAGATAGGCCCCTGTTAAGAATGAAAGGACTCCCTATGCTGGATCCAGACAAGAGCCCATCCAAACCCAGCATCCTGTTTCCAGCCAGATAGCTCCAGGAAGTTGAGAAGCAGGGTGTGTAGACAGGCCCTCTCCCTGTTTGCTCTCCAAGGTAGACTGCTACTCCTTATGGGGGCTCCATTTGTCCTGCCTAAGTAGCCTTTAGTAGGTCTCCTCTGCATAAATTTGGCCAATCCTTTCAATTAACAGCCATTGGTTGTGAGTACCTTTTTTTTTTTTAACAGATGGAGGCTGAACGGACGAGAGATTTGGCGAAAGTCATGGCCTTTTGCACGGTGTTCTCAACACTGATTGGCAGCAAGGGATGCTGGGGATTGAACCTAGCACCTTCTGCATGCAAGAGCACAGGCTCTACCACACCGGGCCCACGGTCCATCCCCTTAAAAGGGACCCAAATTGGACAGCACTGGGAAAACATCCAAAATCAAAGGGTGAAAAGGAGAGGCAAAATTCCAGGTTGTAAAAGATCAGATTTTACTCCTTGGAGTAGTCCCAATGTGTTTTGGCCCTCTAAAATGTATTTCCAGACCTCCTTCAGGAGTTTGTGTTGTTTTTCTTTTAAATGTAGCCTGCAGAGATTTCTGCAGTCGCAGGATTTTATCTTGGCAGCACACATGTTTTTTCAAAGCTCTCCGCATTTAAAGATTTTAACCCATGAAGAAGGCCCAGAAGTATATGTAACAGGGCCTCTGGTTTTTATTGCTCTGGTTGTTTTGCTGTTGACTAAGTCATGTTTAGCCGTTTCAAAATTTGGGGAGAGGGGTGTGAAAGAGGTGGGGGCTCCCCAAAATCCCATTTCTAACCCTAGGGCAAGATCACCTGCGGTTTCTGATGAAGGAAGCACTTAACTTTACTAGAAGGAATCAGTACATGTGTAGAGGTACGGTTGCTCCACGTTAAGGCACGTGCTTCCGTGCTGAGTTTGGCCTTACACACAGGTTCTGGGGTACAGCTCGCATGAATCCCTCCATGAAGTCTAGCGTGATGATTGTGAATGAACCTACGAAGGTATAATTTAAGAGCGTAAAAGGAGCCCCTGCTGGATCTACCAAGTTGAACGGTGGTCTGTCAGATCAATCACTGTCGGTTTTACTTGCATGCCATTTCTCCACAAAACCTGGTCCAACACAGCTCCCAGGATATCACAGCAGTCGATATAACAGTTCTGAGAAGAAAGAAGAAAGCCTGTAAGAGCAATTCAGTAATCGTGTCAACAGGTAAAGACAGAATAGAAATACAGGACTTTACAATATTGAATCGGAGCATACAAATAAATGGGCCTGATCCGACAGCTTAACACTAAACAAGAACGCGGATCAAACCTAACACAGAAATAAAAACACGGCCCCAGCTTTGCTCAACCTGGCACCCTCCAGATGTTCCGGACGGCAAGACCCATCATTCTCAGCCAGCTGGCTGGGAATGATGGGTCTTGCCGTCCGGAACATCTGGAGGGTGCCAGGTTGAGCAGGGTTGCACTACCTACAACCTTCCCCCTCCCAAAAAAGAAGGGCTCCTCTACTGCTGGTCTCCCAACATCTGGAGCTCTGGTGTACTGAGTTTCTTTATCGTCCTTATGGGTAGAGTAGCCTTTGACAGAACGTATCTCTTCCATGAATTGGTACAATTTCCTTTCAAAGCCCTCAAATCCAAACACAGACCGGGAGCAGCGAATTCTATAGATCGATTACTCTTTTGTTTGAAGGAGGACTGGTGTCCTTTAGTCGGCCCTGAAAGCCCAACCCATCCGTTAAATTGAATTCTAGTATTATATGAGAGAGAGAGAGAGAAATCCATTTATAGAATTCTTTAGCGCCAATTTCTCCAGGCATGCAGAACCTGGAAAAATCTAGAATGTGTCTGGATGTTTATCCACAAAGCAGGTCCCCCCGGTTTTAGATTGTGCCTGAGTGTGCCTCAAAGCATATCTCTCTGCTGAAACTTGCAAACCGTGCTAGGAGTCTGAGCCAGGGTGGGTGGGACATGCACATATATTTGTTTCAGCGTACAGAAATTTGCACGACGTTGCAGGTTGGCAAAGTTTTGTGGGCTGGATGGGGTGGCTTTAAATCGTTACTAAACAAAACCTACAAACTGGCAAGAAAAACTGTTGATTTTAAACCACTAATTTAAATTTCCAATTCCGTATGTTGCATACGTGTTTCTACTGAACACGTATGTGTGTTGGCCAGCTCTTCGCTTCCGATGCTTTTAAATTTGTGGCTACTGTAGTCCAAACAAACCACACATGGTCCTTTCTGTGTCTGCTGATAACTTACAATGGATTTCCAAGTGTGTTAAAAATAAAAATTAAGTTTCTTGCCCTCATTATAGTAGAATTTGGAAAGTTTATCAAAGTAAGTGCACATGTAGCATTTTCCCCTTCCTTTTTTAAAGTTCCTTGTTTGGGGCAGAGAGCTGTTTCACAGCTCGCCACGTTGGCTGACTTCACATGCCATGCAAGATTCTCAAGGGCAGATTGGCAATACCTGATGCATTGACCAAAAGGAAAATAAGAATTCACACGCTCTTCTCCTGGAAAGCATCTCCGTTGGCCTCACTTTTCATACAATCACAGAATAGAAGAATTGAAAGGGGCCTACAAGGCCATCAAGTCCAAGCCCCTGTTCAATGCAGGAATCCACCTTAAAGCATCCCTGACAGACAGCTGTACAGCTGCCTCTTGAAGGCCTCTAATGTGGGAGAGCCCACAACCTTCCCAGGTAATGGGTTCCATTGTCGTACTGCTCTAACAGGAAGATTTTCCTGATGTCCAGCCGGAATCTGGCTTCCTGTAACTTGAGTCCATTATTCCGCGTCCTGCACTCGGATGATCAAGAAGAGATCCTGGCCCTCCTCTGTGGGACAACCTTTCAAGTGTTTGAAGAGGGCTATCATGTCTCCCCTCAATCTTCTCCAGGCTAAACTTGCCCAGTTCTTTCAGTCTCTCCTCATAGGGCTTTGTTTCCAGACCCCTGATCATCTTCGTTGCCCTCCTCTGAACACACTCCAGATTGTCTGCATCCCTCTTGAAGTGTGGTGCCCAGAACTGGACGCAATACTCAAGATGTGGCCTAACCAGTGTGTGTGTGTGTAGTAAGAGTGTATGTATGAAAATGGGGTGGGACAACATGCCACCAGTGGCCCTGCTCACTTTGGGCAGTGGCCCTGCCCACTACTGGCAGTCTGGCCCAGGCCCAATTCAGCCCTCTGGCCCAAATGGTTGCCCAGGGTTAAAGCGTTCTGACTGAACCACAAAGCAATGCAAATGACTTCACCCCTAATCTCTCATCCGCCCCCTCCCCAACACTTCTTAACCACAGGAGTCCAGGCCCCGTACAGACACGTCTTGAGCAGAGATCTGGAGGGGCCATTTTCTTTTGAAGAGAGCAAAGATGGAAAACCAGACCCAGCTTACGCCGACACGTGAATGGGGATCCCCAGTCCTTCATGTCGCTGGCTTTTGAGGAGCTGCCACGAAGCCTGTGTCAGGCTGCGCTATTCCCTTTTGAAGCCTCTCCCCCTGTGGGATGTGAGGACACCCCAGTCAGGCTGGGGACCAGATGCCTTCTGAGCCATGCACATCTACGTCACGCTCCCTCCGGCCTCGCTTCGGCTCCCCTTTTCCTCGTCGCTGTACACTGCCACCTGGTGCTCGTTTCAGCCTTTCATGGTTATTTGGGCCCTCCTTGCTTTACCATGGTTTCGTTCCTTGTGGAAAGAGAGATAACCGGAGACTTTTTAGGCGGATGAAATGGCCAGCACTTTGGGGGGCGGGTTAGATAAATTCCTGGAGAAGGCTATCAGTGGCTTCTAGTCCTGATGGCTCTTTGCTACCTTTGGTATCAGACGCAGGATGCCTGGGTCCACCAGTTGCTGGGGAACAGGGATGGGAGGGTGCTATTGCACTCGTGTCCCAGTTGTGGGGTTCCATTTGGGGCAGCTGGTTGGCCACTTTGTGAGCAGAGTGCTGGACTAGATGGACCCTCGGCCTGATCCAGCAGGGCTCTTCTGATGTTCTTACGTATTACGAACATAGAATCATAGAATATAGAGTTCGAAGGGGCCTATGAGTCCATCAAGTCCAACCTCCTGCTCAATGCAGGAATCCACTTTCAAGCATCCCTGACAGATGGCTGTGCAGCTGCCTCTTGAAGGCCGCTAGGGTGGGAGAACCCACCCCCTCCCCAGGTCACTGGTTCCACTGTCGTACTGTTCTAACAGTAAGTTTTTCCTGATATCCAGCTGGAATCTGGCTTTCTGTAACTTGAGCCCATTATTCTGCATCCTGCACTCTGGGATGATCAAGAAGAGATCCTGGCCCTCCTCTGTGTGACAACCTTTCAAGTATTTGAAGAGTGCTCTCAGGTCTCCCCTCAGTCATGAGAAGAGTCTGCTGGATCAGACCTAGGGTCCATCTAGTCCAGCACTGTTCATACAGTGGCAAACCAGCTGTTGACCAGGAATCCACAAGCAGGATGCAGTGCAACAGCACCCTCCTACCCATGTTCCCCAGCAACTGGTGTATATAGGCTTACGGCCTCTGATACTGGAGGTAGTACATAACCATCAGGGCTAGTAGTCATGGATAGCCTTCTCCTCCAGGAATTTATCCAACCCCCTTTTCAAGTCATCCAAATTGGTGGCCACCTCTACAACTTGTGGTAGCAAATTCCATAGTTGAACAATGCACCGTGTGAAGAAGTCCTTCCTTTGATCTGTCCTGAATCTCCCACCCATCAGCTTCATGGGATGACTCCATGGGGTTCTAGTATTATAGGAGAGGGAGAAAAATGCCTCCCTCTCCACATTCTCCACACCATGCACAATTTCATACACCTCTATCATGTCTCCCCATAGCCTCCTTTTTTCCAAGCTAAACAATCCCAGCTCCTGTTGAAACCTTCCCTCATAGAGGAGATGCTCGTGTGATAATGATCCTTGTCGGAGGAAGATGCTCCTTCACCCCTCAGCTTCTACATCTCTATCCAGTATTATCTCCCCCTGTTCCCACCGCAGCTGTGCAAGTTCATGCGCAAGCGCGCACATACACCTGGTGCCAGGTGGTTCTGAAGCGGTGGAGGTGGCGTCATTACGGGCCAAAGGCTCAGCAGAATGCATCTTCTTTCCCTCAACCTCGCTCCATCTGCCCCTTTCACTTCCCTTTTGGCCATCTGTCAGCCGTTTCCTCTCTTGTTTTTGCATGCTCTGGTTTTTCTCTTAAGCCAACTCCCGCTCCGACATGTGCCTTTGCGCTGCACATATGGGGACCTCCTGCTGCAGCTTGCAGTGCGGGGAGGAGGCGTCCCAGCAAAGAGGTACAGGGCAGGCTGCCACACTGTGGCCCACCGTGTCAGAAATGCTGTAATGAGGGGGTATCCTTAAGAAGTGACATGTTTGAAGAAGCTACTCTTTACGACATTGAACGACTTCATTTTTAATGACTCATGGTTCAAAGACAAGAAAATGTTCTCGCGCGTGCATCCTTAAAAACAAATTCACTATATTTTCCAGTGCGCACCCCTCCACCAAAAGCCTTCGTAACCATGCAAGAAAAATGTGTGGTTTACAGCTACGGAGTTCTGCAGGTGTGCATTGGCAAATACTGATGAGGAAAAAAATATATATGGCTGCCCATCAATGGTGAGGAAATGGAGGACGGACCAAGAAAGACCACTATTTCTTCCCAAAAGAGCCTTCCCTTTCCGCCCCAGTACTGTGATGAAAGGTAAAGGCAAGAAGAAAGGTTGCTGAACCAGTTTTCAAGTCTGAAATCACTGGAGAGCCAGTGTAGGGTGCCTCTGCATTAAAAGGGGGGGGGGGAACGCATCCTTACCAGGCTTTCTTTTTCTCGGGTCTTTCCATGTTCACTATGGGCTTCTGATGGCGACCACATGATTTTGAATTGAAAACTTCCCCTCTGGGCAATGCTATTGTGCTAAACGACACGTGTCATCTAGTGGCGGAATTAATCCTGCGATAATTTAAATACTGAATTATCTCAATTTCTTTTTTAAAAAGCGAGATTATTGAAGAAATGCACAGGAGACTTCTTGGAGGTTAATGCCGTCATGTAATGGACCCGCAACCTTCCCTGAGTGGCCAGTCATCACCATGCAATAAATTGCTCATGTAGTGTCTTGATTGGTGTGTTGGATTGGGACTCAGGAGACCCAGGTTCAAGTCTCCACTTGGCCATGAAGCTCATTGGGTGACTTTGGGCCAGTCATTGGCTAGCAACCTAACCTGCCTCGCAGGGTTGTTGAAAGGACGAAATGAGGAGGAGGAGGTTTGTCTCGAGCTCCCTAGAGGAAATAGCGCAAGATCTCTGCGCTCTGCATTGCCATGCACCGATTTTGGCAGATGAGCAGCAGAGGATTTTGGATCCTTTCTCCAACAACTGAACAGGGCATGCAAGTTCCCTTTGAGGCTGGAAGTCTTGCAGACATGCCATCACTCGTTCCTGTGTCTCATTTCCCATTATCTTCTCAAGAACAGCCACCGCCATCATCATCATCATCGCTGATACAATCATAGGTTTGCAACTCTTTCTTTCCCCCAGCTGACAGAGCTGCTGTGTTTTTAATAGCTGCAGGACAGGCATTCAGCCAACAGGTGGAGCTTTTTGCCAGCATGGAGAGGTACTGTGAGCCTTCCCCCCAACTCCTCCTGTTGAATTTCTTCCTGAGAGGCGGGGGGGGGGAAGCAGCTGCTTTGTTGCACATAGCTCTAGAAGAAGAACTGGGTGTCTGGCTTAAACCGGGGGTGTTAAACCTCAGCCCCGGGGGCTACGTCTGGCCCACCGGTGGTCCCAATCCAGTCCTCCAAAGTGTCCTACTTGGCTTTTATTTATTTATTGCATTTTTACACCTCCCAATAGCCGAAGCTCTCCGGGCAGTTTACAAAAATTAAAACCATAACCATTGTTAAAAATATAAAACAACAACAGTATAAAAACATAGCAGGAAAATACAATATAAGAACTCAAGCAGGATAAAACCAAACAGCAATACAGATTTAAGATACAAATTTAAACAGCAAGGTTAAAAATCAAACTGAAGAACTGTTAAAATACTGAGAATAAGAAGGTCTTCACCTGGTGTCTAAAGGAGCATAATGTAGGTGCCAGGTGAACCTCTCTAGGGAACTCATTCCACAGCCAGAGTGCCACAGCAGAGAAGGCCCTCCTCCTGGTAGCCACCTGCCTCACTTCCTTTGGCAGGAGCTCACGGAGAAGGACCCCGAGGATGATCTTAGAGTCCGGGCAGGCACATAGGGGAGGAGGCATTCCTTCAGATAAAGGGCTATGCACCCTTTCCTATGACAACCAATCGTTTGGTTGTTTCCTGGCTTTTGTAACTGAGCAAGTAGGCTGTGGCGTCTCCTCCTCCTCGCCACCTCCATTGTCTGGGCCGGAGCGAAAGGCAGGTGAAGAAGCAGGTTTCGAGCAGGGAAGAGGAGAAACAACTCCAAGTGGCTCTAGTCAGGTGGCCCCTGCTCGCCAACGTACCAGCTCTTGGCACCAGCCCAGGGATAAGGAAGAGGAGTCCTGCCAGTGGCTATTCAGCCTCATGGCTAAATTCCCCCCCCCCCATTATATGGAGGCAGAATGCCACTTCAAAGCAGTGCCTCCGGGAAGCCCACAAGCAACGGCCTTGCCCTTGTGTTTGTCCCCCAACAACTGGTCTTTGGGGGTCAACTGCTGCTGGACATGGAGGTTCCACAGTTAGCTCTCGTGCCGTTAGCCATCGTTTTGGTGGACATGTGAGACAGGGCCTTCTCGGTGGTGGCTGCGAGGCTCTGGAAACCCCTGCCAAGGGAGGCTGGGTTGGCCCTTCTGGAAGAAGGTCTCAGTTCTGTGCCTCCTTCCTTCACAAATGGAGTGGCCACGCTCCTTAGCGTAATCCACCCCCTCAAGCCCTCCACCCCTGTTCCTGAAGACTTGGTTCTTCGTTTCCTGGGGGCAGAGGGAACAGTTGGCCTGCTTTGCACAGCAATTGAACTCCTGCTAGCCTTTGGCAAGAGTCATGTCATGGGAAGGTTCTCCTTCTCACGCACGCAAAAATGAGTCAGCGCATGTGCTTGGCTGTTTACGCTCTCTCTTATTTTTACAGCTTGGAAGGAGGTTTTGTTTAAATTTTAAGGCTGCAGCCGCTGCCTTAAACAAATCAACCAGATTCTGAACGGCGGATGCAGTTTCAGGCAAGATTTGTGTGCAAACACATCAAGAACAGCCTTAGCCTTTGTAGCTGCCGTGGAATTCTCCGATCAAACCTCTTGCATTACAGTTTGCTCTGTCTCGAGCAGGCAGGAACTGCGGTTTTCGGAAAAGCACTTCATGAGCAAATTCTTTACCCTGAAGAAGTAAGAACCTCATGACTTTGTCACATGCTTTCACTTAACGGTGCTTGATGGTTGCTTTTTCCCCCTGCTAATTTCCACGTTAAATTTCCGCAGCTTCCTTTAGCTGTTCCACATAGCTCTGACCTCTCAAAATCCCCTCCACACACACAAACTGACTGGTAAGAAATCGGACTGCCAAGGTTGTTGCACTCTAGGTGTGTGTCTCTCTGTGTGTGAAATTAACAATAGGCAGTGTGGTGTAGTGGCTAGAGTGTTGGACTGGGTCTTGGGAGATCCACGTTTGAGTCCCCACTCGGACATGAAGCTCACTGGGTGATTTTGGGCCTGTCACCGACTCTCAGGCTAACCTACCTCACAGGGTTGTTGTGCGGATAAAATAGAGAGGAGGACCTCATAAAGCAGCCTCTTCTTCCTTAAGAGGAAAACAGTGGGATATAAATGGAATCATGGATAAAAATAAAATAAATAGGCTGCAGTTCAGGGTGAGGCTAAGAAAGACAAAGAGAGATATGTTTGGGCTTTACAAATATCTTAAGAGTCTCTGCTGGGCTGTACATTTGACACAGAACCCACTGGCTCATTCCTACCTTTTGTACAGCACTTGTCCCGCCTCCAGGACCAATGCAACATAAATGTTTAAGCAGCAATTGTAGCAAAATCATGCTTTTACAAGTTCCAAGTGTCAACGTTTCATTTCGTCTCAAGGCTCTGACTGTGCAGATGTCATGACTCTCTTTCTTCGACCTGCAGCTTTTTCTAACATTTTGCCTGATGAAGGAACTGGGAGATCTCGGAAACTTGCAGTTTGGGAAGGGAACAGGCTTTGAGTAGGCCTAATCAAAGCGTTACCCCCAATATGGGCTTTGGATTTTTTCTAATGGCCAAAACGTGGCTATCTTTCCTTTATGGATGACTTAGGGAATCCCAAATTTAGTGATTTGACAGCTGGATCCTACCCTGGAGAAAGCAGATTTTATACCACCATATTCTCGGAGGGTTCATCCCTTCCAGCTAGATAAAGCTAACCAATTTGGCATTTATTGGTTTTTGGTTTGTTTTTTTTAACTTAGCACACTATCTGTGATGTGGCTGCAAAAAAAGCAAATGCTATTTTGGGCTGCATTAATAGTACAGCTTCCAAATCGTGCGAGGTACTGGTTCCCCTCTATTCGGCACGGGTTAGGCCTCATCTTGAGTATTGTGTCCAGTTCTGGGCAGCACACTTCAAGAAGGATGCAGGCAAGCTGGAGGGGGTTCAGAGGAGGACAACGAGGATGATCAGGAGTCTGGAAACAAAGCCCTCTGAGGAGATACTGAAAGAACTGGGCATGTTTAGCCTGGAGAAGAGATTGAGGGGAGACATTTATTTTATTTATTTATTTTATTACATTTGTATACTGCCCCATAGTCGAAGCTCTTTGGGCGGCTTACATAAGATTAAGATGATAGTGCTCTTCAAATACTTGAAAGGTTGTCACACAGAGGAGGACCAGGATCTCTTCTTGATCAACCCAGAATGCAGGACGTGGAATAAGGGGCTCAAGTTACAGGAAGCCAGATTCCGGCTAGACATCAGGAAAAACTTCCTGTCAGAGCAGTACGACAATGGAGCCAGTGACCTAAAGAGGTTGTGGTCCTTCCACATTAGAGGCATTCAAGATGCAGCTGGACAGCCCTCTGTCAGGATTCTTTTAAGGAAGATTCCTGCATTGAGCAGGGGGTTGGACTTGATGGCCTTCTAGGCTCCTTCCAACTCTACTATTCTATGATTCTATGATCTATGATAAAATTATCTCCAGCTTTGTTAATAGATTTTTTTTTTTGTCTACTTCTGTTTTCCATCTACCAAGAAACCTGTGGTTTTTTGCCTAAGGAGGGAGACAGTGTTTGAGTCACGGCTGGATTTTATGTTTTTTAAAATGGGCAATCAGCCATTGTTTTATTCATTTTCTAAGGTGACCTAGGGACAGTCCCACGGGCAACCTGAAACCATCACAGCACCTGGTAGAGGCTCCTTTGAATGTCTCCAGCCTCCTCCCACATTTCGCCTTAAGACTCTTGACTATACAGACCTCATGATATTAACAGCATCGATCTTTTTTTCCTCTCCCTTCTTCCAACTTGCTTTTTGTAACATCTTGCCTGCAGCTCTCGAAAGCTTGCACATTTTTTTGTAACTTTTGAGTTGGCCTGTTTTGTTTATTTATTTTATTTATATCAGGGAAAGGCAGTGTGGTGCTTGTAGGGACCAATGTGCCCCCCCAACCGACACTGTTCTTGGTGCCTTACCCTATCCACTTTAAAAATAATAATATGACATATTTTCTTACTGGCAGTCATGAAATAGATTTCTCTTGGTGCTGAAAAGTGTAGGTTCAAAGGAGTTGTTTATTGTGTTGGAGCTTCACTCCCACCTCTGCTTTATTCTCAGTCTTTAGGGCAAGTTATTTGTCCATTGCTATACCTCCCAGGGCAGCCATTTTGTGCTGGTGCCCAAGACAATTTCTCAAACTGCCAAATGTGCCCATGGCCCAAAACGATTGCCTATCCAGATTTACATCCTGCTTTTCCGCCCAACAAAATGGCACTCAGTCGGCTAACAATAATACTGTATAAGGGCATTGTCCCAATATGGGTTTGGGGATGTTTCCATGTGTGCAACACAACGGACTGAAATCGAATTCCTGTTAAACTAAACAGGAAATGAATATTCCTGGATCCCGCTCTGGTTGCCAGGAACATGTCAAGTTGGTAGCTGTGAGTCTCTTGCCTTATTTGTCATAGAGTTTCTTTCTTGTTGCAGTGGGAAATTCCCAGTTATTCACACACAAGGATTGGCTGATGAGAGATACACTTTGGCAACTCAAGGTCATCTGCCCATTGAATTCTGCCAGCCACAGGTCCCATGGGTCAAAGACATTTGTGGTCACCTCCAGTTTGTACTCTGGGCCAATCCAATCCAAAATATGGCCAGCAAAGAAATAGCTAATTTGTCACTGAGAAAATTCCTACCTTTATTTATTTAATTGTATCCCATGCAGATACAATTTTTCTGCCCAAAATATGGCGTTTGAGGGTGCTAATAAAGCATGAGTTAAAAACGTAATCTTAATCAAAATGTAACATCAAAACGGATTCATAAAAATAATAATTAAAAGCACAGCAATAAAAGAAATTTGCAGCATCCAGACAAATGCAACCTACTTCAGCAACAGTCAATAGCCTGCCTGAATAGACCCATAAGGACAGCAGAGAGAAGGCCAACTTTTCCTCCTCTGGCAGGGTGTTCCAGAGTCTGGGAGCAGCCACTAAGAAGGTCCTGCCAGGCATTAGAAAGTGGAACAAGTGTGTGCCCCTTCTGTCTTATGAGGCTGTGATTTTCCGGCTGTGAATGAGCTCCTAAGGGCCAAAATTGGCTCAAGCAGCCATTTTATCAGCTGCCTGGGCACAACCCTCCCAAACACTTTTGCAGTTTTTATATCTTGCAATTTCTTATTGACATTCTTTTGTTTGAAAGCCTGCAGGCAGAGCCTGCGTCATTCTTAATTTTTGTGAAGAGCATAGCAATTTTAGGCTGATGATGAAGATTATTATTATTATTATCATCACCTTTATTTCCAGCCCCCAGACCACAAAAACAAAACATTCAGGCACCAAACAACCCAGGCCAAATTAAAACAAACATTCTGTTAGTACAATGTTATTTCCGTGTAGCAAGATTAGTAACAAAACAAGCAAACAAAATAGAATCAAACTAAAATTGAAGAACTTGGCCGTGTTTTGGGTCATCATGATGTTAGTATCTGCCATAAGTATAGAAATATAAAACTCATCAGAAGGGCCTAGATTCAACAAAGCACAGGGGAAATCAAATGAGTTCTCATATCCCTATAGAAATTGCAATATAGAAGGATATGAGGCAGTTTTTCTATTGTACAGTTACTATTATGTGGGTAGACTCGAAGGTAAAACATTAAGGGGGTCATCCTATGCGTAGGGTGACCATATTTGGGAAACCAAAAAAGAGGACAACCTGTGGGCAGGGCAGGAAAGTGACTTTTCAGGGCCTCTGGAAAAAGCGTCATCCCCCACCCCACCACCTTAAAGGCCCCAATTGGAGTGGAGGAGGGGAAAGTGTGTCATTTCTGCCCCCCCACTACTCCAATCAGGGCCTTTTCTATAATCTCCGGGAATGACACACTTTCCCATTTAAGGTCCTGATTGGAGCAGTGGAAGGGAAATGATGCGCCTCTAGAAAGCACATCATTCCCTCCCAAAATGCTAATGGCGGCCTTAAAGGGGAAAGTATGTCTTTCCAGGACAATATAGAAAATCACAGAAAATCCCCCCTGACATCCAGAATAGAACAAAATCCAGGACAAATCCGGGGAAATCCTGACAGTTGGTCACCCTACCTATGCGTGTTTAGATAGGAAAAAAAACCCTATAAATCCCAGCATTTCCCAACACTGAAATTGTAGCATTATCTTATTATGTCTAAACATGCATAGACATAGTAAGATAATTGGCTTTCCACGACAGCTGATGAGGAAAACCCATCCAGACCCAAAACAGAAGGGAGTTACGCCCAATGCGTTTCGGAAAGGACTTTCCTTCTTTCTCCAAATATGTCGCAGGAAACATTTCCAAGACCTCCGGTGTTTTAAATTGCCCCCGAGGAAGGAAAGTCTGAAAGATTTTTTAACCCCTGTTCTGTTCTGTTTTAAGACACGTAAGGTCCTTCCCCCTCTTGCTGTTTCCTAAAGAATTTATCCTGGCCACAGAAAAGGTTTTTCTGTATTTGGGATTATTATTAATTATTGTTACTGTTATTATTAATTAAGAACGTAAGAAGAACCCTGCTGGATCAGGACAAGGGTCCATCTGCTTCAGCACAGTGGCCAAACAGCTGTCAACCAGGGACCAACAAAGCAGGACATGGTGCAACAGCACCCTCCCACCCATATTCCCCAGCAGCTGGCGTATATGGGCTTACTGCCTCTGATACTGGTGATTGCAATTAGCCATCAGGGCTAGTAGCTATGGATAGCCTTCTCCTCCAAGAGTTAATCCCTTCTCCCTTTTCAAGCCATCCAAATTTGGTGGCCATCACATCTTGTGGTAGCGGTTCCATAGTTTAACTCTGTGCTGTGTGAAGAATTAGTCCTTCCTTTGATCTGTCCCGAATCTCCCCCCAATCAGCTTCATGGGATGACCCCACTGGGTTCGAGTATGATGGGAGAAAAACGTCTCCCTATCCACATTCTCCATACTAGGAATCATTTTGTACACTCCTCGTTTTTCTGTAAATAGAAAAAAGGATGGTCACTGAAAGCAAACCAACAGCAGCTGGAAACTCTTGGACCTACAAATGTTTCCCTGCCTCTTTCCCGCCTGTGCTGAAGTTCAGCCTGAGCCAGCTGGTAAACTGATGTGATTTTGCCAATGGATCATGTGAGGAATTTGATTCTCTCCCTGCCTGTTCTCTCCCCCCCCTCCGCTCCCCTTTTCTTAGCACTGCTCAGTCTGCAAATCTGAGTAAACTTTGCATGAGACCAACAGGCAGACTTTCCACTGCTAGAACAGACTTCCTCAAACCCAGTGCAGCATAAAAACAAAGGGCCCGTGAGCATCCGTCCATTCCGTGGCCAACGGGGCAAACTTGGGGCTGTTTTCCTGCCCTGCAGATCCGGACTCTCGACAGGCCGAGCGCAAGAGGCTGCTTTTTGCTCAGGTGAGTTCAGATTTTGTCGAAGAGGGGGTGATGGATGCGGGGCAGAGGAGTGCTGAGGATGACCAGCCACGCCTCAGAGAACATGCTCATCCTCCTCTCATGATGCTCTGTTGGGAAACCTTTCCGTGAAAACGGCGAGAACGCTCCTCGACTCATTGGAATCGCCACCCACAAGGATGCAATCTCCAATCACCTGATGCTTGCAGCTGGAAATCCTGCTGGGGATCCCTGCGCATGAGCTGTTCATGCGTGAGGACCCTGGCAAAATTCCCTCTTCATCACAACCGTGAAAGCTGCAGGAGCCCTGCCCTCTTTTGTATCTGGCCACTCTAGTATAGCTGGTGCAGCTTTAACGGTTGTGATTAAGAGGGAATTTCACCAGGTGCTGCATGCATACGAAGGACACCTGCTGATTCTCTTTTCTATACAACTGTTAAAGATACAGGAGCCCGGTCCTCCTTTCCATAGGGTCACCCTAGCCTATAAACATAAATTTTTTTAATATTTATATTGGTCGGATTTTATCTGTATGCCGCCCTGAGATCCTAGTGATAATAGGGCAGGATACAAATGTTTTAATAAATAAATGTGCACCCTGACTAAAATATGGGCTAGCAGCAGCTAAACATGCCATCGCACTCGGGACTGGCGCACCCGAGGCAAGGGGGAAATGTACATAGGGTGATTTTAAGGGTTCATTAGATACCCAGAAAGCTGCGCAAGCCAGACCTTTGTCAGGGAAGCTGCATGGACCAAACCATTCCTGTTGTGATGTTTCGGCACTCGGCTCTGATGTGCTGTCCATGCTCTAAAAAGTATCCCCAAAGTGGGTTGAACCAGGGCATGTTGCAGGCCGGACGTGAGGGAATCCATGCGCAAGGCAGCATCCTCAAAGCAAACCAATCTAATGAAGGTTGTTTGCTCCTTCAGATGTTGACCAAGTGGCCATGGGTGCTCCTGAGGTAGATGGTGAAGAGTAAGATAGGAGAGTTTCCTTCATCTAGGCTTTAAACTTGATGCCTAATATATATATATTGGATTTGAGGCATTTTATAGACATCACAGCCTCGTTGACGCAAGAGCCCTGCTGCCTCATTTCAGAAATATGTCGTCAATTATAGCTACTTAGCATTGAGGGGAAATAACTCTGCATGCACTCAGAGGCACTCTTGTCTTCTATTGTTGCACTTGTGTTGCGTAACCCTAAGAGCGATTTACGCAACACTTGTTCAAATTTCAAAAACGTGACTTCAGGCATGATGGGAGCTCTTTGTTGCCTTTACAAGTAACCGTTGTCCTTCTAGAGCTATGTGCTCAAATTCAAATCAGGCACGCTCCCATTTTAAAGATAAACACCAAAAGCCATTGCTCCATGGCTGTGCTTACCATTTTTATCCCTGTCTCCCCTGAGCTAATTTTGGGGAATAATGATTTGAATAACTGGGCTAACATGTCAACATAAAGCTCCTGCATTTTGGGTTTTTAAAAAAATAATAATTCTCTGTAGCACTGAATGAAGGGAGCGGATGCTAAAAAACTCTGACATATTGCATTGTTTGTCCTGCTAACGTGGACCATCTGTAGTATCTAGCATGTGACTCCATTGCCCTGTAAAAATGCAGGGCGGATTTGGGGAAAGCAGAGAAGGAGACTTAGACCTTCTCTACAAGAATTTGGTTTGACACCTGGTTCTCCGATTATGCGCATCTTCTCGGAAGCGCTTTATGGTAAATGACTGTACGCAGGAGGTAATTGAGCGCACAACTGGTGGCCTTACCGGTTGTTTGAAATGTGCTTTAGAAGTAGTTAATGCGGAGAATCGCTTGTTCACATAGTCAAAAATGCGCTTTAACGACCGCAGCAAAATAAAACTCACTATTTAACACGCATTCAATAATGCACATAATCGGATAGATAACGCTCCTCAACTCCCGATTTGCGCTCCGCTCATGTAGAAGTAAAATTTTTAATGAGACTTGAAAGAGCTTTAAACCTCTCGTGTAGAGGCAGCCACAGAAAACAGACCTTTCAGCAGGATTTAGGGAACTCACTTCCAGAGCATTGTGTTGTTGGAATATGTCTAGTTCAGAGGTTTCTCAAACATTTCAGCTACCCTAAATAAATTCTACTGCGCCGTCTCCTGCCTATTTAAGGTGACTCTTTCTTCCTTGTTGATGCCTGTTGAGGAATCTTTGCATTTGTGGAACCTCTGTGAACTACAGAGGTATCCGGGGGATATTCACGGATGGACACTTGCATGGGACATTGTACAGGCTTTTGGCCCCGTGTGAAAGAGACCCAGAGCTCTCTTCTGGCTGTGCGTTACACTGCCAAGCTCTCTTTGGGGGAAAAGCATCTACCATGTTAGGATGACCCTATGGAAAGGAGGACAGGGCTCCTGTACCTTGAACAGTCGTATAGAAATGGGAATTTCAGCGGGTGCCATTGGTATGCATGCAGCACCTGGTGAAATTCCTTCTTTGTGACAACAGTTAACGCTGCAGGAGCCCTGCCCCCTTTTTTGTATCTGGTCAAGAAGACCCTGTGAGGCAGGGGAGACTAAGAGGTTAAGGACTCACCCAGGATCAACCCACAAGCTTTACGGCCGAGTAAGGAATTCCACCTGGGTCTCCCAAGGCCTGCTCAGAAACTTTCACACAGAGTTGGGGACTCTGAGGTCTAGGGAGTCCATCTGCACACATACCCTGGGCTTCTCTAGATATCCCTGCACCCCTCTGCCCACCCATTGATCATTGGGTTGTTTCCCAAGTTTTGTACATTCTCTTCCCCCCCCCCCCATTTAAACGGCTGAAACACCTCCCCTGAAGCTTAGTTTCTGGTAGTAAGGGCTTTAAGCTAAAATATGCTTGGTCGGGGTGAGTGGATTCTAAGAATATAAGAACATCAGAAGAGCCCTGCTGGATCAGACCGAGGGCCCATCTAATCCAGCACTCTGCTCACACAGGGGCCAACCAGCTGTCGACCAGGGACCAACAAAGCAGGACGCGGTGCAACAGCACGCTCCTGCCCATTTTCCCCAGCAACTGGTGCACACAGGCTTACTGCCTTGGATAGTGGAGGTAGCACATAGCCATCAGGGCTAGTAACTATTGATAGCCTTCTTCTCCAGGAATTTATCCAACCCACCTTTAAAGCCATCCAAACTGGTGGCCATTACTACATCTTGTGGCAGTGAATTCCGTAGTTCAACTCTGCACTGTGTAAAGAAATCCTTCCTTTTATTTGTCCTGAATCTGTATTTTTGGCCCTGGTCACTTTGCTTTCAGCGCCACCCACCTCTGGAATGTTATCCACCCCACGAGAGCTTGTCCAAAATTGAATTTGGCTAGCATTGCTCTTCTCTCTCCCTCTCTCTCCTTCCCTCGTCCAGATCTTCCTCAGCCTTTCCTCTCTCACCATTCCAGGATGTTGTGGGCCACCCTAATTCTAACTGCCCTGCTGCCCTTTGCGAAGGTCACAGGCTATCCCGATGAGACACTGGACTCTCAGTGGGAGCTGTGGAAGAAAAGCCACAAGAAGGAATATAACGGCAAGGTATAGTGGCAGCGGCACCGCCGCAGAGGGGTGCATTGGGTCTACCTGGTTGTGTCCGGAGGCAAAGAGTGACCGACCTGTCCTGGGGAAGGGCTGTAGTTCAGTGGTAGAGTCCATGCTTTGCAGGCAGGACAGTCCCAAATTCTATCCCAGACATCTCTAGGAAGGATTGGGGAAGATTCCAGTCGAGAACACTGCTGACAATCCACTGTAGTTAATACGGACCTGGATGGGCTGTGGGTCCTTCTTCAAGGCCGGCAAGGTTCAGATAGTCCCAGGAGTCACAAAGAGAGAAACCAGGCCAGCCTAGGGTCATCCATGAGTTTTCAAGTAGAGTTAGAAGGAGAAGGCAGAGGCGAGGTCAAAGCAGTCCACAGGAATTAGTTGTAGAGCATCAAAGCCAGTCAGGGGGGCCCGAGAGAGGGGTCCACATGGGTAGCCAAGGGTCTAGGAATCTGCAAAGGTCTGGGATAGCAAGGCGAAGCAGGGACATTATAGCACTGTTGTTTGCAGCAGAGAGGTTGCTTCGGCTGTGCTGATTTATAGCTGGTCATTAATCAGCACAGCTGGCTAGTTAGGTCAGTGTGTTGCTTTTAAGGGAGACCCGACCATATGACTTCCTTTTGTTCTTTTGCTGCTCATGTCTGAGCCTATGCTGTTCAGAGGGATGTATGATCTCAGGCTCTGATTGCTGCATTCAGGGGAGTTCAGGAACAGCACTGGAGGGGCCAGGTTGCTCTTCCAATGGTTCCAGGGGAAGGCTGCCAGCCAAAGCCTCTGTTTCCTTGCTTGGCTCTGGCTGGGGCCTGTTGTGCCGGCTCTCCCCCTCCTCCTCTTCAATCAGATGAATCGTCCCCCGGGCAGGGCATGACAACTACTATATAAAGCAGCTTTCTATGTCCCTGTTTCAATCAGCCCTTTTTTTCCAGAACCATGAGGACTGATTTTATTTTTAGGGGAAGTCATGCTTCGCTTGTAGAAGGTCCCAGGTTCGATCTCTTGTAGAGCTGAGAAGGTCCACTGTCAAAGAGGTGCCACTTGAGCAGGGCCAGATGTAAACGTTTGCGCGGCGATCAGGGATTTGCTTGGCCGTCCTGTCCATTATGATCTTGAATTATCCTTTGTCTCTGTAACCTACAGATGGATGAGGTCTCCAGGAGACTCGTGTGGGAGAAAAATCTTAAATACATCAACACTCACAACCTGGAATTTTCTTTAGGAAGACACACTTTCGAATTGGCTATGAATCCCCTAGGAGATATGGTAGGTGGAGACCACTCCTCTGTAAAATAATCCGAAGCTGCAAATCAGTACTGGGGTTTGGTTTTGATTTTTGGTTAGATGATAGAAATGCAAGACAGCTTACAGATGAAGAGCTTTCCTTCATGAGGCATTCACGGTAGTTTGTGGGTCCTTTACATGACATCTTCATCTTCCAAAGCATCTCCTGGGCTGGAAAGTGTGGTATTTTTCTCAGTGATGTTATAGAAGCCTTGTGTATTTGCACAGTTCTGCTATACCACACCGCAACCTAGTGGTTGTGTAATGGAACATATAGAAAGACTGAGAAAGAAAAACCCAGGGGAGTAGGTGTAGAAAAGCTCTAAGGGTGCAATTGTATGCATGTTTAGACAGAAAAAAGAACCCTTCTACAACTCCCAGCATTCCCAAGACAACATGGGCGGGCTGGGGAATGCTGGGAGTTGTAGGACTTCCAGATTAGACTTTTATTGTGCAATGTGCATGGAATATTATGGGGGTCCACACATGGTCCATTTACAGCTCCCCCTGTTCTCTCAAACATCAGCTTGGGTATTTTTCCCCCTTCTGGCAGAAACTCCATTTAGGAAGAAAAGACAGCATGGCTGCAGAATGCCTTCTGATTGTTTAGCCCTAGTAGCAATCCTAACAGTGCAATCCGAAATCAGGTTGGCGGAGAAAATGGGGTATCTGCTGCCTCTTCTGAAGCATGGCTGGATTGTGCTGGCCATGGAAGGAGGCAGAGGTCCCCCCCATGTCACTTCCAGGCTCCTGTATGCGAATGGCTCAATCCTGGAGCTCCTTAGGACACAAGGTAGTTGGGATCCAGCAGAAGCAAGGCTGCCTCTGCTCCAGCCCCAGAATGGCTCGCCTTGTGGGCTTTCTCTGTTACTGCCAGCAGGAAGACTGCCAGTTGTAGCCTCAAGCCCACAGAGCTTTTTGCAGGCATAGTGGGGATACTCCAGTGTTGGGGCCCTGATCCCCAATCGTTTGGTAGTTTCCCAGCAATTGCACATCCCCCCACGCCATTCTGAAAGGTTGAATTGCCTCTCTTGAAGCTTACTACCTGGCAGTAAGAGCCTTCAGCTAAAATAGGATGGTACTTTGGCCTTGCCCCTTTGGCCTTGGCTCCGCCCTCTTTGTCTTCAGCCCCACCCACTGCTGGAACGCGGCCCCCGAGAGTTTCCCTGGACCTGAATTTAGGCCTGGAAAGAGGTTCAACATCCCCGTTCTAAAGCGGTTCCAGATTTGGAGAATATCTGAACCGCAGCCGCAAATGAACCGAGTGTATTGGCGGACGGCCATACCCCCCTGCTCTGACACTGCTTTACCAAGGGGAGACGTGGTGTCAGAAGGCATCCAGGCTTCTGTTTCCCATCCATCCATCCATCTCTCTGTTTGTTCTCCAGACCAGTGAGGAGATCGTACAGAAGATGACAGGGCTCAAAGTGCCTCCATCGCGTACACCCCGTAATGTCACCCTCTATGTCCCAGACTGGGAGAAGCGGGTCCCTGACGCCATGGACTACAGGAAAAAAGGCTATGTGACCCCCGTCAAGAATCAGGTGACGCTTCTTTGGCTCTTTCGATTCCCAGTGGGTTGGAACTTCCGTCAGACCTCAGCAGCTTCTCTGCCTTCTTCTTCGCTGAATTCGGCCAAGGGTCCCATTTTATAGCTCGGAGCTTCCAGCGTGTCATAGCTCAGAGCCTTCGTGCCACGCATTGCTACATGTCACCTCAGCATTTTATATATGGAGAGATTGGGTTTTGTAAGCATATGCATATGCTTAACATATACATTTGGCATAGGCATAGTGTGCGTGCGTGTGGAGAGAGGGTGTTTTTTTTTAAAGCAACAAGAAGGCTCTGGACCCACAATCCAAACTAACCCAATGGAATGAAGAGACAAAGTCTTCAGAAACTGACAAATCTACACATGGATTTATTTCTTGAACGTGTTTTGACCCTGAATCATAATATGGGTCCTCTTCGTGGGCTAAGCCAAAAGCAGAAAGGGATAATGAAACACAGACATGCTCCATTGTCCCGTTCTGCTTGTGGTTTAGCCCCTGAAGAAGACCCATCTAGGTGAGAGAGGGCCAAAACAAGTTGGTCTACTTCAAGGAATAAACTATATCTTCAGCTTTCTGAGACTTTGTTTCTTCATTCATTCTTAAGTTAAGGTATGAAAGACAGGTTGACAACAGAGGGATTTCAGGGCTCTTCTTCTGTTACCCGCCTTCAGAGAGGCGCTCCATGTGTTTCTCTGGCCTCCTCCACACGAGACGTTTAATGAGCCTTGAAGGCTCATTATAAATTTTACCTACACACGAGCAGAGCACAAAACGGGCGTACAGGCGCGTTATCTCCCCGATAATGCGCATTTTCGAACGCGCGTTAAATAGCGACTTTTATTTTGCTCCGGCCGTTAAAGCGCATTTTCGCTGTGTGAACAAGCGATTATGCGCATTAACTACCTGTAAAGTGCTTTTTGGGCATCTTTTAATGCGCTTCGCCGCTTCTCGCCGCCTCCCGTGCAGAGGGATTAGGCGTAAATGCGCCTCCGCGAAAATGCGCATAATCCCCGAACCGGGCGCAAAAGCGCATCCTTGTGGAGGGGGCCTCTGTGAGTCACCGTCCTGGATATCTCAACTCTGAGGGAGGGCAGTTCGTCCTGATTTGGGAGTCGTGGGATAAGCCAATACAGAGAAGAATTCAGAAAAAATTCCCAAGCTCCAAGAGAGGCTGAGGCAGCCTAGAAGGCACACACTATTTGGGGGATGGTAACTGGATTTCGTCTGAGATCATGCCCAATCTTTGTTGGCAGGGTCAATGTGGTTCTTGCTGGGCTTTTAGCTCCGTCGGCGCCTTGGAAGCACAACTCATGAAGAAGATGGGGAAGCTGTTGAATCTCAGCCCGCAGAACCTTGTAGACTGCGTCACCAACAATGACGGCTGCGGAGGTGGCTACATGACCAACGCCTTTGAATACGTGAAGGAGAACCGAGGCATTGATTCAGACGATTCCTATCCGTACATCGGCCAGGTAAGGGGTCCCATGTGGCATTAAGCATTGTGTTGTCACAAGCAAAACAGGAAATGTGTCCCTTCTTGGTGGTGGCCCCCAATTATGGAATGATTTCCCTGACAAGGCCCGTCTGGTGCCAACACTGTTATCTTTTCAGCATCAGGTCAAGACTTTTCTCTTCTCCCAGGCATTTAACAGCATATGTTGGGTTTCAATTGACCCAAAATCTATCTTTGGCTAAAAGCTCAAAGTTGTTTTTAAATGGATATTATCTTTGTATGGTGTCTGTTTTATGCTTTTATGGTTTTTACATTTTCTGTATTGGTTTTTAATGTTTTAATCTTTGTAAACTGCCTCAAGAGTTTTGGCTATAGGGCGATGTAGAAATGTAATAAATAAACAAACCATAAACAGTACAACAATTGGGATAGGCTAACTGGTAATGAAGGATATATACGAGAATATCTGATAATATAATTTTATCTGTGCAAGCTAAGAACATATAGAAAGTCCAGTATTATTGTGCTGTGATGTCTTGTGATAACAGAAGTAACCAGTACTAAACAGAACCAAAACCAAAAAGGTTTTGACATAAAGTCTTCAAGCTCCTCCAAACGAGCAATGTCTTCATTTTTTGCCATTGTGAGGAACTTGGCCTGTAAAATGTGTTTTACGTATATAAGGTTTCTTACTTTCTGATATACCTTTTACATAATAGACCAGTTTGAAAGCATCTGAGGGAGGGCGAGTTCCGTTTCAGCTGACCAGAAATGGAAAAGCCAAGTTTCAAATCAGGCATACACTCTGTAGGTTTTCCATTCTGTAGGATGAAAGTTGCATGTACAACCCGACCGGAAAAGCAGCCAAGTGCCGTGGGTTCAGGGAGATCCCTGAAGGGAACGAAAAGGCCTTGAAAAGAGCTGTCGGACGGATAGGACCTGTGTCCGTGGGCATCGATGCCAGTTTGGCTTCTTTCCAGTTCTACAGCCGAGGTGAGTAAGAAAGGATGTTGGCTCTCCAGCAGAGCTCATACGAGGGTGTCGATTTTGGTTTGTAGGTGCTGGGAACTAGAGGGGGAGAACAAGGCCACCCAACCTAGTGCAAGAGATCTGTCTCTTTGAGTGTTGCATTGGTTTACAAATCAAACAAAAATACATATCGGTCAATTTCTGGAATGATAAAATAAAATAGTGACTAAATCAGAGTATTCTCAATCTTTTCTTCGTTTTAAAGCATCATAGAATTCTTGAAACATTCACCATTTTGCAAAGGGTCTTCCTTCCTTCCTTCCAGGGTTTTTTTGGGGACTTTGGAGAAAGACCGTATCCCCCTGGTTGGTATTTTGTTACTGGCCTCGCCAATAAATAGTCCCCTTCCTCCTCCTTCACATCCTTGTGTAGCGAGAGTGGCTCTTGCTACAGGGCTTCCACCCACCCAGATCTCTGTAGGGTATTTCTAGGTTACTGTCTTTACCCACACTCCCTAATTTCTCCCTCTGGGGTGCTCCCACTGCTACCTATAGGTATATGCGGCTTGAAACTCATGGCAAATTTGGCCTGGAGCAAAACTGCAAAATACACATGAACTCTTAGTTCTTTTCTACATGAGCAATTTATTGCATGCTTGTGATTGGTCACTCACAGACATTTGCGGGTTCTTGACACAATGTCATCAACTTCCAGGATGTCTCCTGCACTTTCCCCCTTTTATCCCACATTAAAAAAGATCAGATATAAGCTGTAATAACAGTTAATGGTGCCATATTGGCAGCGTGTAATACCAGTGTGACACTATAATACAGCCACTAGAAGGTGCTGTTTCAATGAGCATATACAGCAGTGCCAAGAAGGCAGCTTTCCATTCCAAATCATGTGTTCGCCATCTAAAGGAGCTCTTCGTAAACCTAGAAAGACCCCGGAAGAAGAAAGCCTGGGAAGGGTGCGGCTTTTTTGTTTAATGTACAGATGCTCTTAGTCAAATCATTCCCAAATATTTAGTTAAGGGGAACTAATATCAACACTGTGGCCCTGTTCAGATGTAATGGCAGTGCCTGGTGGCAAATTGTGGGTTAATTACCCAGGATTTGCAGGGGCACACACTGCACCTGAGCTGCTTCTGATTTCCATGAACAACCTTTGAATGTTGCATTTTAGGGTTGTTCTGTGACTTCCAAACAGGGGCACTTGGGGTTGTTCATGGGTTAATTTGGGATTATTTAACTCAAGTACAACCCAAGTGGCCCTGTTCAGACATCACGGAAACAACCATTGAATGCAGCATTTGAGGGTTATTAATGTAAACAAGAAAAATCTTGAGCGGAACTTAAGATTTGGCACTGGACATCGCCATTTCATGCAAGCAGGATCGTTGCCTTTATCTGGAACTTTTCCAGAGGAAGGAAAACAGCAGTATTGCTGGCTCTAGGATTTGTGGGAGGTGGGCCCCTTTAAGTTAGAAGCAAACTGGGTGTGATAATTTACGTATTAAGAATTGTATGTCCTGCCTTGCCTCACCACAAACTCCAATGGAGCCAAAAAAAAACAAAAACCCAAGCCCATAAAAACAACAGGGGAAATTTAGCAGCAAACAAACAGAACAGCTGCCAAATAAAAGAGGAAATAACCAACCTGCATGTCAAAAAAGGCACATCTAAGCAAGATGTTTTTCATGAAACATCGGCAGGGATAAAGATGAACATCCGGGATCAGGTGTTCCACAGTTTAGGGGCCACAACCAAGGAGACCCTGCTCCATAAGCCCACCTGCCGTCCTTGTGGCAGCAGCTGGAAATGAAGCAGCATCTTAATCCGACCTTAGGGACAAGATGGTGTTTTAGATGCCCGAATCCCAAGCCATTTAAGGGTTTAGAGGCGATAGCAAGCACTTTGGATTGGGTTCAGAAATGAGCCAGGAATTCTCTTTCTCTTGTGTCTGGCACTTTTGGATGTCTTGCACAAACTGAGAATGTCATACCAGTCTCAGGTTCACAAGAAACAACCCTTTCTCACCATGCCTTGGAGTTGCCCCAGGATAGCCCAGGCAGGAAGTCTGTGCCTGATCTGCAGAAGCCACAGCAGGAAAGAAATTACGCTTGAAACACTCGTTTCCTCTGCCTGCCTGCCATTCTGATAAGCCCAATAGGGTAATTGAATTCAACACACTTCCCCTTCTGGTTTTCCCAGGTGTGTATTACGATGAGAACTGTAATGCTGAGAACATCAACCATGCTGTCCTGGCTGTGGGTTACGGAACCCAGAAAGGCACCAAGCATTGGATTGTCAAAAACAGGTAAAACTCAGCATCCTCCTAGTGGCATTCACCTTTACATAAGAAACGAGCTTTTTAAAGTTCAACTTTTTCAAAACTTTAAATATATATATTTTTAAAGTTTAACTTTAAAAACCAAACATTCATCTTTTTTTATTATTAATTTTGTTTCTATGCTGCTCTGTAGCCGAAGCTGTCTGGGCGGTTTACAGCAATTCACAAAAATGCCAAATCCAATAGCAGCAGCATTAAAAAAAGAAAAAGAAAAAGTCTAACCTTTTCAATGTAGAAAAAAGTAAAACAATGCAAACGGATAAAAACAATTTCAACAAACAGTGTTTGAGGTGGTTTACCGTGATAGAGAATCCTATCTGCATGACCCTGAAGACTTGAATTTATTTAAGGCAGCTAGGTATTTCCTGACCAATTCCTTAACAAACTTGCGCTGCGGTCCTGACGCCTCACCTATTGTGCTACAAATGCATGATTGCATACAGCTCCCAATTTTTGCATAATGGGTATCAATCTTGACTTTCCAGATAGTTTGTAGTAATAATAGTATACTTTTCAGGCCACTGAAGAAATCATGGCACTTACAACTGTGCTTTATGTGAAAATCCACCTTCAAAGAAATACAAAAAAAATGTAGAGGACACATTCAAATAGAGCACAGCCCTCTGGGAGCTCTTCAAACAAAGGACCGTCCTCTGTAAAAGAGGAGACGTATAGAGCCTATTTGGTTTGCTGTTCCGTCCAGTTCTGGGGTAATGGACTGTAAGAATTCTTGCCCATCTGTCATTAGCAGCCGGACAGCCGATTGACCAGCCACGCTCATGGTTCACCTCTACGCTCTTGGTGAGATGTACTGTATTTCTGCTTAAATTATAACGATTATTTCCAGATTTGTACACATAAATTAGCAAATGTTATACTAGTCGTTCTCTCTTTTTTGGTGATGTGATTCATCAGTGGCAATTCATCGGTGGCCCCCCTACGCCCTACTAGTCATTGGCATTTTGAACTAATTGGATTTGAGGGCAATGTGAAGTGTATTGGCCAGCAAGAAACCCTCCATAGCCCCCTTCCTCAGGGGGTCGACCTTCTCACCGCCATGATCCCCAGCTGCTCTTGCTCTTTGTCTTCTTCCTCATCATGGCCACTGCTTGCTCGCTTGGCAGGCAGAGAACCAGGGAGCAAGTAGGCCATGGCATTTCCTGCTCCTCCGTCTCACCAGCACTGTTGTCTTAGACCCCCTCTAGATGGATTCCGTTTGACGCCTGTTCCTCCGATTATGCGCATCTTCTCGGAAGCGCTTTATTGTAAATGCTTGTATGCAGGAGGTAATTGAGCACTCAACAGGTGACCTTACCGGTTGTTTCAAATGCGCTTTACAAGTAGTTAATGCGGAGAATCGCTTGTTCACATAGGCAAAATGCGCTTTAACGGCCGGAGCAAACTAAAACTCGCTATTTAACGCGCATTTGATAATGCGCATAATCAGAGAGAAAACTCGCCTCTACGCCCGATTTGCGCTCCGTTCTTGTAGAGGTAAAAATTTTAATGCACCTTGAAAGAGCTTTAAATGCCCCTTGTAGAGGCAGCCTTAGCGAGAGGGAGAGGCCAGTGGATCAGCACTGTTGTCTCAGTGAGAGGGAGAGGTTGGTGGACAAGCAGGTCAAGGGGGATCTTGTCAGTGGGCTCCTGGGCCCCTGCCCAAGCATGCTAACCCTTGATGACAGCCCTGCCAGCGAAGGCTCTAACCGCTCCTCTCTTTCTCTTTCCTTTCTCCCCCACAGCTGGGGAGAAGAATGGGGTGACAAGGGCTATATCCTCATGGCCCGGAATATGAACAATGCCTGTGGGATTGCCAGCTTGGCCAGCTTCCCCAAGATGTGATGCCGCTGCTCACTGCTTCATCACACCTGGCCCTGTTGTCAGCAAACAGCTGGATTCCTGCGCTGACATCACAGAGCACGAACAAGGGACTTGACGGACAACCATCTTGCTTCATAGGCATTTCCGACAGCACATTAAAAGGCTTTCCCTATTTTCTTTTTTTTTCTTTTTTTTTTTACACAAAGTGTTTTATCTTTCATTTCTCCTTTGCAAAAAGAAAAAAGGAGCTTTGCCAACAGCAGGGTCTTTTTCTTATGCTTCTTGAAGGCCAATACAAATACAGAATAGATACATTGCATTTTCCCCTTCAACCCGTTTTTTTGGCTCCCTGCATAAGAATCTGGACCAGAGAGAGAGAGAGAGAGAGAGAGAGAGAGAGAGAGAGAGAGAGAGTTAAGGATTTTGGTGTCTCTTCAGTCACAACCAGTCAGCTCTAATTTGGGATTGTGGGTTCCGTTGGGAAAACCATCCATCAGCCCTCACTGGCCACCTCACTGCACCCCGATTTAGAAGTGATCTCTCATGTAAGTGAGCCATTCCACACAGTGCATGCATGTTGGCAAAGCAGACAGGCCATGGGCAGTCAGGAGGATGCAGGTCCAGTGAGTGGCTTGGGACAGAGGGAAAGGGCAGGCACTGTTAAAACCCAGACTATGACTCAGAAAACTCTGGTCAAGGGCAACTCTTTAAGAGCCCTAGAAACAAACCACTTGTTCTGAGCAGAGCTCATGCTCAGCTGAGGCTTTTTATACTCCCTGGGTCTGACTACCTCTCTCAGGCTCCGCCTCCTTGCCGAAGAGCAGAGGGCTTTAAAGGAATAGTAGTGCTTCAGCCAAGAGCTCGGCATTCCGCCACCTCCCCACGATTTCTCGTTGGGTGCATTGCTTAGTGGAACCAGCCCTGGGGTTCAGGTTTGGAGGTCCGAGGCTCAGGGAGGGGGGGTCTCCTTGTGGATTCCTGTCTAGAGTTGCCTCCATTTGTGCTATTGGTCCCTTCCCCTCTGTTTCCATCTCTGGGTCGCTGCCAAGCACCAAGAGTCATGCTGGCAATCTAAAGGTGGAGATAAAATGAGTTTGTGAACCAGAATATAGAACTGGCTGGCCTGAGGGAAACCGGATTCATCCCAGGAGCAAACAAAACACCATTATAGCCATTAATGCTGAAGCAAATGTAAACTGGCAATGAAGGGGAATGGAATTTCTACCCTGCCCTTCCACCATACAAACTAAGAAACTTTGCATTTCATTAGCTTATATTTTCATATGTAGGTACATACGTAGGTACAGAATTCATTTCAGGAGCAAGATGCTCCGGGACTGGGGGGAGTGCAGTATGGCTGCAAAAATTTTCCTGCAATTTCCTTTATTTATTTTAATGTTTTTAATGACACCCACCCCCTGCACAAACATGATCTATTTCACTACAAAAGAAGGAAACAGAGGGCAACGTTACCGTGTGTGTCTCTGCATATGGAGGTGATGGGAGGCGTTTTTAGCCCCAGTTCTGAAATCTCTGAAAGGATCAAGCAGTGGGAAAGCAAGTGCCAATAGAGGCCTGTCTTAGCTGTCAAGTTTCGTTAGGATGTTTTACATATCACATGCCCAGCTTCGCAATTTTATTTATGTATTCCTTTCATTTCTATAGAGCCCAATTGCCGAAGCTCTTTGAGCGGTTCACAGAAATTAAAGCCATAGAGTATAAAATATGGAAACTTCAATCACCATCTAACACCACAATATAAAAGTACAACCAGAATAAAAACCAAGCCGCAATGCAGTGATTTTACAGATTTTAAAATACGGATTTAAAACAGCAGAGTTGAAAGACAAGGATGGTAAAATGCTAAAATACTGACACTGGAAAGAGTGCAGTGTAGGTAGGGTGACCCTATGGTGTCTGTATCTTTAACAGTTGAATAGAAAAGGGAATTTCAGCAGGGACCATTTGTATGCACGCAGCACCTGGTGAAATTCCCTCTTCATCACAACAGTTAAAGCTGCAAGGAGCCCTACCTAGTGTCCTGATACAAAAGAGGGCAGGGCTCCTGCAGCTTTAACTGCTGTGTTGAAGAGGGAACTTCACCAGGTGCTGCATGCATGCAAATGACACCTGCTGACATTCCCTTTTCAATGCAACTGTTAAAGACACAGGAGCCCATCCTGCTTTCCATAGGGTCACCCTAATGCTGGTGGCAGGCGAACTTTTCTAGGGAGCTCATTACGCATCTGGGGTGCCACAGCAGAAAAGACCACAGCAGAAAAGGAAGCGTGCAGAGTGAATCCTTCAGGAAACAACATGTTGGCACAAAAAGACACAGGGTGTGAGAGGACAGGGTGGTTAACGTCATTTGGTAAGACCTGATGGAGCTCCAGGAAAAGGGTTTCGAGTATATATCCAAAAAGTGGCTGTACCCTTTTCAGTGTTCCAATTGTCAAATGGCCCCATAGCATGACTTGAGTCATTGCTGGCTTTGTTGTTTCCCACATTTCCCACAAGTACCTTGTGTTTGAAGGAGTTCCCAGAATAGGCCATTTAAATCCAGTAACCGTAGTTACAATGCATCCCCCGCCCTTCTGCAACCTGGTGCCCTCTGGATGTTTTGGACTACAATTCCCAGGATGCCTGGCCATTGGCCATGCTGGCGGGGTTGCTGGGAGTTGAACTCCACAACACTGGGGTGGTAGCAGGTTGGGGAAAGCTTCATTACCCCGGAACATGAACCATTCAACACTCAGCAGCTCAGTTGAAACACAGCAAAAGTCTAAACGGGCACAGCACATATCAGGAGCTCAGTTAACAATATCTATTGCCAATGGTGTTGACATTATAACCCATAGTAAGGGTTTCCTTAAGAAGGTCAGATTAAGAGACCCAACAAAAAGATTTCCCCCCACCCCCTCATCAGACTAGTAGCAGAAGAAGAAATGAATAAGAGAACCGCACAGCAGCCGGTCCTGAAGCAAAAACAAGATGGGGAAAAAAGACTCTCTCCTGAGACAGATGGAAACAAGTGGTAACAAGCACAGTCCTCTTTCCCCACTTGAGAGAACCACGGCTGAGAAATCCTCTTGACAGTCGTAAGAGGGGGGGAAATCCTTGCTGGGTCAAACCAGAGGTCCATCTAGTGCAGTGTTCTGTTCCCAGCCCGCTGCCTCTGGAAAGCCCACAAGCAGGACATGAAGGAAACGTCACTCTTACACTTTGGCTGCCTCTACAAGAGAGGTTTAAAGCTCTTTCAAGGCGCTTTAAAAAAATTACCTCTACAAGAACGGAGCGCAAATCGGGCATAGAGGCGCGTTATCTCTCCGATTATGCGCATTATCGAATGCGCGTTAAATAGCGAGTTTTATTTTGCTCTGGCCGTTAAAGCGCATTTTGACTATGTGAACAAGCGCTTATGCGCATTAACTACTTGTAAAGCGCATTTTGATCATCTGTTAATGCGCTTCGCCGCCTCTCGCCGCCTCTTGTGCAGAGGGATTAGGTGTAAATGCGCTTCTGCGATTATGCGCATAATCGCCTAACCGGGCGCAAAAGCGAATCCTTGTAGAGGGGACCTTTGTCTTACCGGCATCTGAGGTATACTGCATCTGAACACAGAGGTTCCACTGAACGAACGCTAGTTTGATTTCCTTGGATTTCTTTCATCCTTTTTAAAAAATGAAACAAAAGACACCTGAGCTAGTGGCCTTTGGCACATCTTGTGAGAATGGCATAAAGTAATAGTGTATCTTGTGAAGGGATTCCTTTTGCCTTGAAGCTGCTTGGCTTAAAAGGAGGTGACCCTGAGTTCCAGCATTTCTGGAGAGGGAGGGAAAAAACCCACCGCTTTCTCTAATGCAGAGATCTCTATCGTTCCCACATTGTCCCTTTTCTAAACCAAAAAAAAGCCCCCTGAAGCTGTAACCTTTCGCTCTGTAGGAAAGGTGGTCATTTTGGTGTACGTTCCTGAGATCCAAATCACCTGTACCCAACTAGTAGCCGCAGAAGGGAAAAACCTATGGACACAACACCCAATGCACACAGGAGAGTTTCATGAGGTGCTTCTGATGAGGCTATTAGCATTCTATCGCCTTCCCTCGTTCACAGAATTTTATGGGGTGGTCCACTTGCAAAATCCGTGGAATAAGAAAAGGTGGAAGAGCTGCACAATGTGTTCTGCGAGCGCTAGCATCTTTCCATCTGGATGCACCAGCTGTCTCCAACAGATCCAGGCAGGCATGCTACAATTCGAGCATGTGCTGGCTCTGTGTTTTTGAGAGCCCGTGGGCAGGAGACCCTCCATGACCCCCTCTCATCTCCATCGTCCTCAGCTACTCTTGCTCATCATCCTCTTTTCCTCATTGTTGCAACTGCTTGGTTGGTTGGCAGGCAAAGAAGCCCCCTGGCCACTGTGTGAACAGAGTGCTGGACTAGACGGAGCCTTGGTCTGATCCAGCATGGGCTCTTCTGATGTTCTCTCATAGACAAACAATAGTACAACAATGGAAAAACCTGGATCATCTTGATAAAGAGGCATGGTATAGAAACCTATGGTCTACTGTAATCTGTGAAAAAATAACGCATAAGTTATGAGTACTACAAGGCAAAGATGATCCACTAATATTTAATGCTGTATGGGGGAAATTTGTTTTACATACAATAGATCCGGAGTCACTGACATATATGTCAAATATAGCTAAGGACTGTATAAATGGTATGAAATTTCCGACATAAAATATAGTTTTAGTAAAGTTATAATATCAAGAATTTTAAAAAGTAATAAGGGGAATAAACTTGACTCCACTGTATTTATTTTATTTTGTGTTATTAATTTATTTTTTGGGGGGAGGGAAGGGGATATACCATATCATAGTATATTATATTACACTATGTTATAATGTTTATGGTTGTAGAATATATGAAAATCTTTAATAAAAACATTTTTTTAAAAAAAATGAGTGAGCAGGTAGGCCATGGCATCTCCTGCTGCTTCTTCTTACCACCACTGTTGTCTGGACAGAGAGGCGGGTGAATGAGCAGAGAAGAGGAGCAGCAAGTCCAGGGGGCTCTTGTCAGTGGGGCCTTTCTGCAGTTGGCTCCTTGGCAAGTGCTCCACTATGCCAAAACTTAGTGCCAGTTCAAAAACACCCAGTAGCATCTCTCTCTCTCTCTCTCTCTCTTTCTGTTTCTTTTCTAACACAGAGAGCAAAACAGAGATGTGGGGAGAACGTGTCCAGATGCAAAGGAGCACAGGATCAGTCCGTTTATCTTGAATAGTTCCGTAAAATAAGATATTTTGGGTAGGAGTGCCTTTTTTTAACCCTATTGATAAGTTGCACCTGCTCCAACAGGGAAAAGAAAGTTAACCAAAGCAACAACCAGCCCGTTACCCACGGATGCCTTGCCATGCCGTAGTCTGGATTTGGCCCAAGGTAGCTGTTTTGTAATGGCAGCTGAGTGAAGAACCGATTGCTAAACCGGCTCCTGATTTCAGTTCTTCTTTCTGGGGGGCACAGGAGGAACAGCAGATGGATTTCTTTGAGCGAAGTGAGCCAATCAATTCGGACTAACGGGCACATGTCTGTGCACGAGTGGGGAGACTTTTGCTGAGGCAGTAATTGAAAATCCTTAGTTCCTTCTGCCCAGCTGTTCACAGGGCACCTTGTAGTCTCTTACAGATTCCAGGTTTATTGCAATCTCTGTGTTATTCTGGTGACCCACCCATTCCTCTCTTTACGCATGACGTTTACAGCGGCTTTTACTTGGTTCTTTCCAACCAATTCCACACCTGGGCTACTTTTGCTTGTTGCCACAGTTTCCTTTTATTTGATACATATTAAATAAGAGCCAGTGTGGTGCATTGTTAGAGTGATGAACTGGGACTCGGGAGATCCTGGTTCGAGTCCCCACTTTAGCCATGAAACTCAGTGGGTGACTTTGGGCCAGTCTCTGACTCTCAGCCTAACCAACTTCACAGGGTTGTTGTGAGTATAAAAATGGAGAGGAGGAGGACTATATAAGCCACCCTGGATTCCTTGCAAGAGCGGGGGAGGGATATAAACGTAATAAAAATAAATGAAATAAATATATATAGTCAGGGGTGGCTGGCCAGGCACATACATGGTTACATAAAGATGCTCCTTTTTATTATGTTCATGTTAAAAGCATATCATCCTTTCCCACAACAAAACAATGCTTATTCCCAATTAAATACGCTTAGCATCAAGGCAGCAGAAGCAAACTTCATTTCATTCCTACAGTTGTGATGATGCTCTGATTTTAAGTGAACTTTAAATGCACCGCTGCAAAGCTCCGAGCATTTCTATTCCTTCTCTTTTTTAAAAAAACCAGGGTTAGCAAATTGACTCGTTTATTTCCCCTGTTCTTTGCCCTAGCATATATCAGGCGTACCGGAGGGAGGGGAGGGGGTCATAATTCGGTGTTAGAGTCCTGTTTTTCATGCGAAAATCTCAGATTCGATTGCCGGTATCTCCAGGTAGGGCTGAAATCCTAGAGCGCTACAGCTGCCAACCCGTGTCAACAGTACTGGGCTAGATGGACCGAGGCAGGATCTACACTGCTGTTTAAAAGTGCTTTAAATCACTTTATAACAGTAGTGACAACAGTTTTGGAGTGTGTCCTGGGCCCCAACAGTTGCCAGTACTGTTATAAACTGCTTTAAAGTGCTTTGAAACAGCAGTGACAACTGTTGGGGCCCAGGACACACTCCAAAACAGTTGTCACTACTGTTATAAAGTGATTTAAAGTGCTTTAAAGCAGCAGTGTAGATCCGCCCCAAGGGTCTGATCCGGTATAAGTCAGCTTCCTATGAATTAGAAGCAATTGTAAAGCATGGTATGATGGAGTCGTAGAAGAGCGATGTAACCTGTGTGCTTCTAGCACATGGCGGTCTAACTGAACGGGGGGGGGGGGGGGGAGGCATAGGGCATAAAACCATTAAGTCTCGATTCTCCAATGATCTAGCTGCACCACTACCAGACTCCTGTTAGTTTGTGAGCTGTAAGTATATGAGATTAAACAAGCTGGATTTGACTGACCGTCCCACTGCGTCCAAGCAGGTGCCCGTAGGATACCCTCTGCGATTTCAAAATGAACTGATTCTGCACCAAAATAAGCAAGTTGTTTTGCTGTGTGGACGCAGCCTAAAGATTATTCGTTGCTGCAGTAAGACATTTCATAACCTCCACGGACGAGCCTGAGGATATGACTAATCAATCAGCAACCATTCTAAACGTTCAAATTGGCCACACTTATAATGAAAGTGAAAATTGCAGCCTGTTTCCTTCTTTAGGGGGAGGACCATGTGACGAGGGCAATAAATTGTACCTCCTCTGCCGCTTTGTCTTCAGCAAGAGAAGTGTTCAGACGAGATTTGGCAAACACGTAGACTTGAGGCCTGCTAAAGCTCCTTGCACCTTGTGGGGAAGGGTCAGGAATTGGACAGCTGCCCACGAGAATACGCTCCCTTGCCTGCTAAAAGATATCCAGGTATGTACGAGATAATCTCTTCCTTGCCTCTTTCAAAGCACTAGCAATGAGGAAGTTTCTTTTCGTCTTAGGAAAGTATGTTTCAGAGTAACAAATCTGAGATTTGTGCAAAGCATGCACCCAACAGGAAATTGTAGCCAAGCCCAAAGTGTATCTGCTGTTAAGGGCCCCCCCCTCTCTCTCTCTCTCTCTCTACACACACACACACACTATATATATATATATATATATATATATATATATATATATATATAGACTTAAAAAGCTTGGGATCAGGTTACCTAAAGGAGCTTCTTCTTCTGTATCTACCTACCCAAACCCTGAGATTTTTCTCCAGGTGACCTGCCAAATGAGGCAAGGCAGGTGACTATAAAACAGGGGATCTTTTCAGTGGTGGCACCGTCTCTGGAATGCCCTCCACAGAGAGACTCACCTGGCACCTGCGTTATGGTCTTTTCCACACTTTCTCATTGACCCAGGGATTTTAAGAATTGTTCTTAATGCTTTTAGATCATTTTATTTTGTTGCTGGTTTTACTTTGGTTTTTATGTGCTGTAGTGTTTTTATTCTTTGCTGCTGGCTTTACCTTGGTTTTATCATGTGCTGTTTTTATTCTTTTGTTTGTACATTAGCTTTTTAGTGTACTGTATATAGCCCAGAGAACTTATATTATTGGATTGTTTAAGCATGCAATAATTATTATTATTTTCCTTATAAATGGCCTGGTTTGCAGTAAGCCATGGTGTGTCTTGTTGAAATCTAGCTTGTCATTGTGTCTGAACCCATCTCCGCATGCAAACTGTAGCTTTTTATTTTTTTTATTTATTCAATTCATAGCCGAAGCTCTCTGGGCGGTTTACAAAAATTTAAACTATGAAAACCATTCAAAATGTAAAACAAACAACAGTATAAAAACATAATATAAAATGCAGTATAAAAGCACAGCCAGGATAAAACCGAGCAGCCATGCAGAAAGAGAACACATAGTTTGTTGTTGGGTTACAGAGTCTGGCTTGTCTCAACCATGGCTTGCTGTGATTTCTGAACCCAGAACTGTGGTTTATCACTGGCTTGTTTGCACTGCCGTCCACTTCGATGTAGGAGCTCCCAGCAAGAGCAGCCTGAAAACCCACTTTGCTGGCCAGCAAAATGGGCAAGATAAGGAAAATAAGCCACGGCTTGTTTGATTGTCTGCAAGACAATTCATGGCTAAAGCAACAAACCATGGTTAACATAAACCATGGCTTAGTGTTATGAATGAATGCAGCCAATGTCAAGTGAAATACATATATATAATACCTGTTCACAATGTTAGGATTTTCAGAAATAGTTGACCAAAAGGGCCTTTCCACACCATTAAAAATACCATTGGTATGCAGTGATACTTCTTTGGTGTAGATAACCATGCATCTTCCGTTGAGATTGTGTACTCCTGTTGCAGCAATATATCCTTTCCTCCCTGTGCTCAGAACACAATACTTTGTATGTGGAAAAACAGGATCCCCGCCTTGGTTAGCCCATGTATTGTGATTATGACGGTCATATTGGATAAGGTTGTAAGCACCCATTGGACACTCCCTATGATGAACAATGGTGAAAGTGGACATGAATGGACAGGGAAAGATTGCCAACAGAGCTTAAACAGAGGCTCAGAAAGAGCAGATTATTTACTGATGACAAGCAACTCAACTATTGCAGCCCACTCACCAATAACGTTTTGTGAATGTTCTGTCAATAATAATAAGAATAAATTTATTTCTTACCCACTTCTCCCTCTGGATCGAGGCAGGGAACAACATTAAATAGAAATAATATAAAATATATAAAACTGATTAAAAGCACATAAAACTAATACATTATTAAAATAACAATAAAACTCTTAAAATTCAACTAGATAGGCCTGCAGGAAGAGATCAGTCTTCATGGCTTTCTTGAAGTCAGAGAGACTGTTAAGTTGACGAATCTCCTCCGGCAGACCATTCCACAGTCTGGGAGCAGCAGAAGAAAAGGCCCTCTGGGTAACATTTGTCAGCCTAGTTTCGGCTGACTGAAGGAAATTCTTCCCAGGGGACCTGTGTGTGTGGGGCGGATTGTATGGGGGAAGGCAATTCTGCAGGTGACCTGGACTCAAACCATGTAGGGCTTTAAAAGTAATGACCAACGCTTTGTACTTCGCCCGGAAACTAATTGGCAGCCAGTGGAGTGATTTTAAAGCTGGTGTAATATGGTCACCCCTAGGACTACTGGTGACCAGCCTGGCTGCCATATTTTGAACTAGTTGAAGTTTCCGGACTAGGCACAGAAGTAGCCCTTTGTACAGACCATTGCAGAAGTCGAGCCTCGAGGTTACCAGCGCATGTGCACTACCGTCTTTAGGTCTTCCAACTCTAGGAAGGGGCGCACTCTCCCTCTCTCTTTTTAATTTCTTCAGCAGCTGTGCAGTCCTCTGTGATATCACTGACTGAGTGTGCTGGAGTGCTCAACCAGCAATGCTTTAAAAAAAAAGTGTTTCAAAGATCAACAAGGCTTTCTTGTAAACCTCTTGGTTTTATTGATCCCCTTTTTAGAGGGAATGTGCTCCCCTTGTTCTGTTCCAGAACATTTACCCAGTTAGGTACTTTTTTGTTATTTTAAACAGAAAGGCTTTTTGATGGCGCCAATAGTCAGTGAAGATAGACGTTTGCTGGACTTCCGTGACTAGCAAAAGGCTCACTTTTCTGAACACACCGCAATTCTTACTGTATTTGCTTTACTCTTGTTAGTTGCTATTATGTTGTTAGGAAAGATGGGATATACATGTTTTAAAGAAATAAAATAAATACATTTAACTATAGGCTGGGCGTCCAAATGTAGCTCCACAATAGTACTTGACTATGTTTCAAAGTTTGATATAATTTTTTTGCAGGAGCCGTGGAGCCGAACTGATATTTATGTGAGCAGCTTTACATCATATTGTCTTCCTGCATTTCCAAATATAGGAAAAGGCAGGGATAGTCAAGGATTGTGTTGTCTAATATCCTCTTCTTTAGATGTTAGTACAACTATGCTCCCTAACAGTAATTTATCAGGGTGTCATTGCTATGTTACGTCGCTGTAGGATCCCTCTGTGCATGCATACACCAGAGCAGAAGGCAGATCTCCAGATATTTTGGACTTCAACTCCCAGAAGCCCTTGTCCAGCATGGCCAGTGATCAGGAATGTTAGGAGTTGAAGTCCAAAACATCTCGATATACACTTTCTCCCATCCCTGGACTACACAACCTCATTCTTACGAGTTCACCACTAGAACAGGTGGAATTGGGATGGAACACTGGTGCATACCTGAATTGAAAATCAGGGTCTGGCAAAATCTTTCCAGAAGGTGATTTCTTCTTCCCATCTCCACCTGAAGTTGTTTAAGACAGTTGAAGGGAGCTAAGCTAAAAAGTTTATGGAGAAAGTTGGCATGATCACAAAAACAAGAACCTTGAGCAACCTAGTATGTTCAGAGTGTGCTGCATTTCAGAGCCTGCAATGATTTTGACCTTGGCTATTATTACTTTATTGTTACGATTTAGGATAAAAATTAGTAGATTAGCAGTGCCCACAAATTTGTGCATATCCACATCCTATGTTTAATATTTTAAGATGCACTTAAAATATGAGTGTCTTAAAATTAGTAGCAAATCGACATTAGTAGCTGAACTTATGCCCTATGCATGTTATCAGCCTTGCCGCCATTCCTATCCATAATTGCTTTCCATGTCTCCTACCAGGATGGGACCGTGGACTTGGTTTGTCCTGGTATTTGTTGCTGCTTCATCTGCCCACTGGCAAAAGGACCCCATGCTCAATAGGCACTGGGAACTTTGGAAGAAAAAGTATGGCAAAGAATACCAAAATGAGGTATGACCACCATAAGCTGTAGCCATTAGACTTTGGACTGTATAAATTCCATTATCTATAAGGTCCACTCCATCTTTTATCAGTATGAGGATCAAACTAGTTGTGTAATTATAGGCCGGTCCTACCATGAGACATTCTGAGTCAGCTGCTTCAGGTGGCAGATATTGGGAGGGGGGGGAGCAGGTGCAGGATGTTGGAGGCTAGGGTGTGTGTGTGTGTGTGTGAGAGAGAGAGAGAGGGGGGGGGCTTCCCCTGTGCACCCTAAGCTAGCTGGATGCCTTCAGGTGTAGTGGAAGAGGATGTTTTATCGCCAGTTTTGAAATAAGATTCAATTGCCAGTCCGGCTGGCTTCTAGATGTGAAATAGGAAGCTACACCACCTTGTCTTTCACCTCAGACAGCAAAATGTCTTGGACCAACCTCAATATAACTGGAGAGAAACCAAGAGGTGCCCAAGATGGAGCCATTGAGGGCCAATTTAGGAGTGCTGTCCAGAGCCTTGTCAGCATTGGGTCTGGGGAAGATGCTTAACAGAACTGTGTTTGGGCCAAATGAGTTTCAGCAGAGGGTTTTGAATGATTTGATGAGACGGAATGGATTGAAAAGGAAGCAAGGAAAGGGCTCCAAAGGGCACAAGGTGAGCATATCGAAGGATAGATTGACACAAGAATGTACAGGATCAAGAAAGAAGAATGCTTAGTTAGGTAATTCTGGGATAAGGATGTCTGTTACCGGAAAATGTCTGTATTTTGGGGCCTGATGCAGTCCTTCAGCATTCCCAACTTGGCTTGCATTTGCGGGTTGAGCCAAGGCTTTGTCCTCCAAAATCCAAGAACTTTTCTGGGCGTGGGGTTGTGTAAAAAGCATTTTGCACAAATCACGGCCAAAATTTGCGTAATTTGGAGAAATTGCTTTACACAATTGGGGGTGGGGGAAGGAAAGGAAGTCCACGAGTTAGCCCAACTTGATTCAGATTGAACTGGGCCAGCTCATAGGAAAGTGAGTCAAAATCTCTTTGACATCCCTATTCTGGGGGCATTAGGAAAGGTCTATAGACAAGACCGGGTAGAATAGACTACTGGAGCAAGAACCGGAGTGGTCCAAATGCAAAGGGAGCCTGATTGCAGAGAAAATGGCCAGAAGTGAAGCTGATATAGAATTGTTTCTCTAATTAGAAAACTAGACAGGAGGGTCATCCTAAACTTGCAGAAAGGTCATGATAAGCAAAAGGTTCTGTGACATCTTCCTGAGATGGCTGTAAGGATATAGGTTTCCACCAAGAGGGCCAAAGGAGCTCTATCGTATCTGGACAGAGAGCAAACGGTGGTTGGGATGTAAAGGAAGTTTAACTGCAGGCAGTGGGCTGCGGTTAGGTTCTGTTTATATAAACATGGCAAAACAGACCCCAAATGTTGGGGGTTTTTTGGTAGGTAAAAACAGGCATATCAAAATAATTCTCTCAATAAGAAATGCATTTTACTTTGTATAATCTGAGCTTCTGCTTTGGTTTTTAGAAAGCAGCACAACATCGCCGCATGACTTGGGAAAAGAATCTACAGTTTGTCACTTTGCACAATCTGGAACATTCTCTGGGTTTGCATTCCTATGAGCTTGGCATGAATCATTTGGCAGATATGGTTAATAAAACTTTCTTACTTTTCTATTCTTTCTTTCTGTCTTGCATCACCTGATTGACAAGTTTGGATAATTCTGCCATATTCAAATAAATATCCCATTGAATGAAGACAAAAGACGATAAACAATTAAAGGCACAATCCTATGCATGTTTAGACAGAAAGAAAAAAGTCCTACAACTCCCAGTATTCCCCAGCCAGCCATACTAGATGGGGAATGCTGGGAGTTGTAGGACTTTTTAATGTTTTAAACACACATAGGACTGTTCAGGGAGATCCTCCACCACCTATAAAAATATGTTTCATACTGGCAGAAAATTATTTTCTTTCTATAGCTCCCAAAAACACTAAATATTTAATGTGAAAATAGAAATTTAATTAAATTAATACCTATATTTCAGTATTAAGATATCATTTTGCCAATACAGTTTGATAGCAAAATGTAGAACCCTGCATATTGCTAAGAGTCCTCTCTGCCCCATTTCTCTAGTGGTCCTTTAATATTAAGCAAAACCTGAAATATCTCCTCCCAGAATTTGATTTTCCAAATTCAAAAGCAATGTAGAAACATAAGCCCTAGGCTGCTTCCCGGCAAGGCTTTTATCCTCATAGAATCATAGAATAGTAGAGTTGGAAGGGGCCTCTAAGTCCATCAAGTCCAACCCCCTGCTCAGTGCAGGAATCCACCTTAAAGTATCCCTGACAGAGGGCTGTCCAGCTGCCTCTTGAAGGCCTCTAGTGTAGGAGAGCTCACCACCTCCCTAGGTCATGGGTTCCATTGTCGTACTGCTCTAACAGGAAGTTTTTCCTGATGTCCAGCTGGAATCTGGCTTCCTGTAACTTGAGCCCATTATTCCGTGTCCTGCATTCTGGGTTGATCTGCCTGCAATTGACCTGCCTTGAAAATGGGATTTTAGGGGGTGTGGCAGATGATGACATCTTCCATTTATAACCCTCTGGTCCTGTTCCCCCCCCCCCCCCCATCTCCTTTTTCTGCCTTTTTTCTTACCAGAAAAATGTTAAGGAAGAAAATATGTAGTGAGTACACCCTGTCTTTTTATTAGCAGCACTAGAAGTTAGCTAGAAGCATCCTTGCTCTCACCTTCACTGAATGTAGGAGTACTTTATGAGCCACCCCTGCCGCATACCTTGCCAGGTTTGGACGACGTGACAACCCACACTGTGTCATGGGTAATTAGGGAAATGGTGAGTGCAACATGGCATTCACAGGAGCAGGAAAAAGAAGTCACGGTGGCTTTTCCCCCCAGTGATTATGTGAACCTGGCCAATGTGTGGAGAGGATGCAGGATTTTACCTGTGGACTCTGTCCCTGACTTCCACATGTTCAGGAGAAATTGAGGTGTGCTAGGGTGACCAGATAAAATCCAGGTCAGGGCTTATGTAACTTTAACAGTTGTAGAGAAAAGGGAATTTCAGCCAGTGTCATTTGTATGCAATTAGTTCCTGGTGAAATTCCCTCTTCATCACAACAGTTAAAGTTGCAGGGGCCCTGCCTTCTTTTGTATATGGTCACTCTAGTATAGTGCATGCACCTTTAACTGTTGTGATGAAGAGGGAATTTCACCAGGAACTAATTGCATACAAATGACTCTGGCTGAAATTCCCTTTTCTCTACAACTGTTAAAGTTACATGAGCCCTGACCTGGATTTTATCTGGTCAGCCTAGTGTGGACTCTTCCACACATTCAGGAAGCTGCACAATCAGTGATTCTGATCCCACGTACAGAAGGATCGATGCACAAACAGCTGTATGTCCACAGAGCTCCTCTCAAAGCTTCTGATGAACATTTGGAGGTCTAGAGTTGGCTTAGTTCATGTCACTCTCTAATCACACCTTGATTGAACATGTGGAAGTAAGGGTTTTTCTCTTAATTTGGAAATATTAGTTCCATAGAACCCTATAAAACAGACACCACGGTGGGCATAGTAGACGTCATTTAAAAAAAAAAAACAAAGCTACCAACCCTAATTTAAGATCTGACATGTTTTGCACCATTCTCTATAGTAAGTGCATCTGTTTTCCTTTATGTAGACTAGTGAAGAGGTAACCGCTCTATTCACTGGGTTGAGAATTCCAGTCTCGCAAAACCAGAATTCTACGATTTACAGGCCACGTCTACAGGTCAAACTCCCCGATACTGTGGACTGGAGGGCGAAAGGGTGTGTCACAGATGTTAAGAACCAGGTGAGAGGCAGATTCTTTATCTATGTTTTTCTAACATCCTTTGCAACCAATTCTGATGAGTGTCTCTGTATTTCAGGGTGGATGTGGTTCCTGCTGGGCCTTTAGTGTCGTCGGGGCCTTAGAAGGCCAGTTAAAACTCAAGACAGGAAATCTGGTGTCCCTAAGTCCACAAAACCTTGTTGACTGCTCCACTTCGTATGGAAACGATGGGTGTCATGGAGGCTACATAACCCGTGCCTTCCAGTATGTCATAGATAATAAAGGTATTGATTCGGAAGTGTTCTACCCATACAAAGCCCAGGTTTGTATTATTTAAGATATCCTTGAACATAAACATAAAACACTTCAGCTTTTTCTGGAGTATATTTCTTTCTAGATTCTGCCTTTATAATTGCTTGCCATAGATTAGAATTGTCACAACTAGGACTGAAATGTTTTAGTCAATTAATTGACTAGATTAATTACTTGAGGTTGCAATCCCATACATGCTGACGTATGACTAAGCTAGGGTGACCAGATAAAATCCAGGTCAGGGCTCATGTAATTTTAACAGTTGTAGAGAAAAGGGAATTTCAGCCAGGGTCATTTGTATGCAATTAGTTCCTGGTGAAATTCCCTCTTCATCACAACAGTTAAAATTGCAGGGGCTCTGCCTTCTTTTGTATATGGTCACTCTAGTATAGTGCATGCACCTTTAACTGTTGTGATGAAGAGGGAATTTCACCAGGAACTAATTGCATACAAATGACCCTGGCTGAAATTCCCTTTTCTCTACAACTGTTAAAGTTATTTGAGCCCTGACCTGGATTTTATCTGGTCACCCTAACTAAGCCCTGTTGAAGACGGTGGGACTTACTTCTGAGTAAACATACTTAGGATTCTGCTGTGAGAAAGTTGTGATTGATGAAAATCAGATGTACCCCTAATGAATCATTCAGCAATTTTTTCAAAAATCGCTAAGGGCCCAATCCTATGCATGTTTAGATAGGGGAAAAAGTCCTGCAAGTAAATAGCCTTTGGAGAGGATGAAACTGGCAAGGATATTTACAAGAGGGGATTATGCCTATGTCTGTTTCCGGTCACAATTCAAAGTGCTGGTTATGACCTATAAAGTAGGGATGTGTATCAGATCGTTCCAATGTCCAATAACGATCCGATAATGGCGTTATCGGACATCCGATTAATGATAACGATAATTTTCTAAGGAGGCTCTATCTGATCTGATCCGAAATCCATATGTCCGATAACTATCAGATATATCGGATTTTTGGACTGCCAGTTTAGGGCCGGCCCTCCCTCTCCCCCCCTCACGCTCCTTACCTGCGGCCTTCCCCGCTGCCATCACACGGAGGCAGCGTGTGATGGCAGCAGGTAAGAAGCGCAAGTGGGGGGAGATTCCAATCTGATTCCGATTCCAGTATTTCTGGCTGTGCACATCCCTACTATAAAGCCCTATTCAGCTTGGGTCCAGTTTATCTGAAAGACCGTATTCTCCCTTATGAGTCTGCCTGTGCTTTGAGAGCTTCATGGGAGGCCCTCCTCTCTGTTCCACCACCATCACAGGCACGCCTGGTGGGAATGTGGGAGAGGCCTTCTCGGTGGCTACCCCAGTGCTCTGGAACTCCCTTCCCAGGAAAGCTAGACTGGCTCCCTCCTTGGTGTACTTTCGGAGGCAGGCTAAAACTTTTCTGTTTCAGCAGGCCTTTGGGGTAGTAGCTTGGACCTCTGTGGATGTGTTGTTTATATTTTGGGTTTTTAAAAATTATTTGTATTTAAAATGTTTTTAAACGTCTTAAATATTTTAAAATTGTACTATGTTTAATTATATTTTTATTTTTTGTATATTTCTATCTGTTTTTAACTGTACATGTTTTAATTTGTAAGCTGACTTGAGTCCCAGTATTGGGGGAAAAGGTGGGATATAAATAAATATAATAATAATAATACATAGCGGACAGGCAGACTTGCAATCATGCACACTTGCACATGATCACCAATAACAAGCTTTTGTGTATTTTGTCAGAAGTGAGGCCCACTGTGGACTTAAAGCTTTTCTACATGAGGCTGTTAAATCTGCTGTATCTACTTTAGGTTTCATCACAGAATTGACTACACAAGAGCATTTCCTTCTTGCTTTTCTGCTACATAACCTCTAGGTGGCACTGTGGTATAGCAGAATAGCACAAATGCACAAGAAGAAATTGTGCTTTCTTTTGTTTTCACAATGAAATACTGCATTTTCCCAGCTCTAAAAAAAATCAACTAAAATGTTCATTAGACACAGAAAGGAAACTGGAGGGTAATGGCATCATCTAAAGAATCTGTAAACAATATGCAAACAGTAGGGAATGCCTTGTGTGAAAAAGCCCTCACTCCCCAGGTATGCATAAGTTTATACTGTCCATCAGCAGAAGCTCTCTGGGCAGTGCACAATTAAAGCCATAAAATATAACAAGTATAAATTTAAAACTAGCCATGCTAGCTACTTTGTCTTCTTTTGGCTCCTTCCAGGATGGAACATGCCACTATGACATTGCTGGCAGGGCTGCCACTTGCTCTACATATATTCAGCTTCCATCTGGAGATGAAGCTTCCCTGAAGCATGCTGTAGCCATTGTTGGTCCTGTATCTGTTGCTATAGATGCAAGTCAACCAACGTTCTTTCTGTTTAAGCATGGTGAGTTCTAGAGCTCTTCCCAATTTAAAGTTTAGGCCACAAATAGAACAGAGATCATTCTGATATTCCAATGAAGTCAATCATTTTGTTCAGGCAGCTGATCAAACATTCCATTATCCTAAGTCCAAGTGGTGGTTTGGTGTGTGTGTGTGTGTGTGTGTGTGTTCTTCTTCTTCGTGGTCTCTGTGCATTACACATTATGGGCTCGCACCGGCGCCGAGCCTCAATCGGGAAACTTCTATAGCTTAGACTTTTGGCGGGAACCCCTCCCCACCCACCACCCTATTGCACATGCTCAGGTTCCTGCCTACCTCAGTTCTTTTTCGACTGCTGTGCTGAGTGCCTCGCGGGAGACTCTCTTCGAACGTCGTTCGTATTTCTCTCTTAGATAATAGTTTGTTATTTAGTTTAGCTTAGATTTTAGTATAGTTAGCATAGTATTGTTAAAAAAAAAGTTTTCTTTCATCGTGTCTTCCACGTATTTTTCTGCGGCTTATGGCACAGACGGCCCTGTTCAAGACCTGTTCTAGGTGTCGGGCTAAACGTGCCCTGACCGATGGGCACTCATTGTGTCTCCTTGACCTAGGGGAGTCACATATTGTTGAGGCATGCGTTTATTACATGAGCTTTTCCCGCCAAGCCCGCTGGAACAGGGCTGATAGATTGAGGGGCCTTCTGTGGAAAAAAGCTCTCGAGGCAGTGGATACTCCACCTCGACTCCCCTCCGCATCGATGGCAACCTCGGATCCTGGGGAACGTGGGCCGCTGCCCGTAAGTTGTTCTAACCCAGCTATGCCTGCTCCCGCAGCTGCCGGAGTTAAGGCCAAGAAGGCTAAAAAGGCCACTAGCCTACCTCAGGAGGAGGCTAGGCGCAAAAAGAAGTCGAAGGCTAAATACACGGAAAAATCTGAGAAGTCTTCCAAAAATTGCCCGGCCGCGATATCGAGACCGTCGGTACCATCTCCATCGGTATTGACCTCGGTACCGACAAGACCTTTGGTACCATCCTCCTCGAGATTGATCTCGGTACCGACAAGACCTTCGATACCGTCTCCTTCTGGATCGGTCTCGATGCCGAGCAGGCCCCTGCTTTTGGCTCCACTCCATGAAGAGCAGGTTTCGGCTTCATCCTTGGGGACGAGTCCCATGATATCGACACTCCCTTCGACAAGGCAGCCTCCAGCGTCAATCTCAGATGGAGAAATCTTTGATTCCCCACTGCTGACCGCTCCGGCTAGATCACAGTTGGCACGTTCGGTACCACCGTCCGCTCCGGGCTTAGAATGCGGCTCGGAATGCCGCCACTACCGGTCGCGCTCCCCCTCACCTTCTCGGGACTGAGACCGATACTTGGATCGCTCTGTCCGTTCCTCGGCTTTGCAATCCAACTTACTGTTCTGGGTCGGGACCAGCCAGGAATCCTCCAGCGATATCGGGACCAGATCTCCAACTCTCGTCGGTACCGGTACGCGTTCGACCCGTACACGGGCCAATGGCTCTGTGAGGACAGACTGTTTGTTCCTCCAACTCCTCCTTGAAGACCACCTTTGTCAACGGTATCGGTACCCACACAGGATCCTCTGGTACCGACAGAGCCCCCGGTACCGGCGCAAGTCACCAAAGTGCCTACGCCATCTTCGCCACAATTGGTGGAAGATTATGTGTCGGACTCCTCCTCTGTTGCGACGGCCCCCCCATCGGTATCATCTCCGGATGATGCCGTCGGGACTGGGGAGCATGCCTCTCCATCTGTCGAGCTAGGGAACTTCACGGAGAAGATGCTCCGCATGGCTCAATCTTTAGGTGTAGAGCACCAACAACCTATGGAAAAGTGCATCGACCCAATATTTGATGTTATGTACTCAGAATCTTCAGCTCCTCTGGCTATCCCATATATTCCTACTCTCTTACAGACTGCTCAGGAATCATGGAAAAACCCATCAACAATGGGCCCAGTTTCTAAATGATTGGACTCCCTGTATAAAGTCCAGGAGAAAGACGCTGCATTCTTATTTGTTCACCCGAAGCCAAACTCTATCATTGTTGAAGCGGCTCAGGGCAAGTCCTCCAAAAGCCACTCTGCCCCTACTGATAAAGAGGGCAGAAAGTTAGACATGTTTGGCAGGCGTATTTATTTTTCAGCCGCTCTGGGGATGAAGGTGGCAAACTACCAGGCCATGATGGCCAGATATCAGTTGTTTCTCTGGGACAAAATGTCATCCCTTATGACATACCTGCCGGACGAACAAAGGGAGTTGGCACATGTCTTCCATATGGAGGCCATCCGTCTGTCTAAACAGGAACTTACTACATCCAGGCACCAGACGGATTGTGCCTCGAAGGCCATGGTTGGAGCAGTTGCTCTGAGGAGACATTCCTGGCTCTGCTCCTCTAACTTCCACAAGAATCGAGGACACAGATTGAAGATCTTCCGTTTGATGGAGAAGGTTTGTTTCACTCCACGACAGATACCGCCATGGATACTATCCAGAAGGAAAAGACAACCACTCGAAAGATGGGGCTTAACGCAGCCCTACTGGCCATGTAAGTGGTTCAGGCAACAGCCATACCCCCCACGTCAGTTCCAGAGTCGTCAGCAGCATTACCAGGCACCTGCATCTCAACCGTCCTACCAACAGAAGAAACAATACCAGCCAAGTTGTTCCCGCCAGCAACGCAGCAGACAAGACACTTCACAGAAGCAGCGTCTTTGACTCCATCCCTTCCCCTCTCCCTCCACACTTCAAGTTTGGAAGCCTGCTAGCACCGTTTCACAATTCTTGGAGGGAAATCACATCAGACAAATGGATCTTAAATATTATAAAAAACGGTTCCCAGATCAAATTCAACTCTCACCCACCCACCGGCCCGGTCAAGGTGACTCCTCCATCAGAGGCGTTACTTCAGGAAGTAGCCACTCTACTTCAAAAAGGTGCCATTACTCCTGTCCACTGCTCAGAGCTGACAGCAGGTTTCTACTCTCGTTACTTTACAGTTCCGAAACAGGACGGTGGTCTTCGCCCTATCATGGATCTGAGGAACCTCAACAAATTCATTCTGACCAAAAAATTCCATATGATTACGTTAGCAACAATTCTTCTCCTGTTGAAGAAAAACCGCTGGTTTACACTTATAGATCTAAAAAATGCCTATTTTCACATTGCAATACATCATACCCATCGGACGTTCCTCAGGTTCATGATAGGCTCGAACGCTTCTCAGTCCTTCCATTCGGACTCAAGACAGCCCCCAGAGTCTTTACAAAATGCATGGGGGCAGTTTGTGTTTTTCTAAGAACAGAAGGTATAGAACTATATCCTTACTTGGACGACTGGTTGATAGTGTCCCCCTCTCAATCCCAGGCTGCAAGGGATGTGGAGGTGGTAAAAACTCTTCTGCAGAAGCTAGGCCTGCAGATAAACATGGAAAAATCAGTGTTCCTACCTACCCGAACCATTCATTTCATTGGAGTTCTTCTAGACTCCCCATTAGGGAAAGCATTTCTTCCAAGGGAAAGAGCAATTACTATTCAACAACTGGCTGCACGCATCCTAGAATCAAGACACGTCAGTGCTTTCTCCCTGCAAAGACTATTGGGCCTCATGGCCGCGTCCGTGTATGTGGTCCGGTGGGCAAGGATGCGCATGAGACCATTACAAAAGTTCCTCCTAAACAACTTCGACTTGTCCATGAATCCAAGGAGGACCAAAATAATCATACCATTAGACCTGTGTCCAGCCATCAAGTGGTAGACAGACCCTCGCAATCTGGTGAATGGACTGCCCTTCGTGGATCCTGGTCCAACACGCACGCTCACCATGGATGCGTCTCTGCTGGGATGGGGAACACACTGCGATCATCTAGTTAATCAAGGAAAGTGGTCATCACTCGAAAAAACTTACTACATCAACAAGTTAGAGCTCCTGGCAGTAAAGAAGGCCTATACGCTTTCAAAACATATCTCAAGGGCCATCATGTCAGGATTGTATCAGACAACACCACAGTTGTTTGGTACCTCAACAAGGAAGGAGGAACTCAATCCTCCTTTCTCCTCCAACTTACCTTGGACATCCTGTATTGGTCAATCCTACATGGGATCTGTCTTACCGCCATCCACATTGCAGAGGCAGACAATATCCAGGCAGACGGTCTCAGTCGTCACTTTCAGGACACCCACGAGTGGGAACTGTCCCCAGCCGTATTGCACTGCCTGTTTGCTTGCTGGGGCGAACCAACCATAGATCTTTTCGCCTCTCCGGATAATGCTGTCTGCGACAATTTTTGCACAAGAGCTGGAATAGGTCATTCATCTCTGGAATAGGTCATTCATTCAGTGTGACATGGGGGACAGGCCTAGCTTACGCCTTCCCTCCGTTTCTGTTAATTGCCAAAGTGGTCACGAGACTGTCCCAGAACCAGACGGATGCCATACTGATAGCTCCTTGGTGGCCACGTCAAGCGTGGTTCACTCCGCTCCTCAGTCTAGCCAAGGGAGAGATGTGGCACCTTCCATTTCTACCAGACTTGATCTCCAAGAACCATGGCCTAGTTCTCCACCCAGACCTAAGACAGCTACGGTTGACTGCATGGAGAATCCGGCCAGATGGCAGGACTTCGATCTACCGCCTGTGGTAAAAGCTATTTTACGGGAGGCAAGAAAGCCCTTGACAAGAGCTTCTTTTGAGAGAAAATGGAGCAAGTTTGTTCGTTTTGCTACTGCTAAGGGACTCAATCCTAGGTCTTGCTCCATTCAGGATGTCCTAGTTTTCCTGCATTCTCTCTATGAGGCTGGCCTGAAAGCAATGTCAATTAAAGTTTATTTAGCGGCCATTTCTGTTAACCATGATTGGGTCTGCAAGTTTTCTATTTTTACTCACCCTTTGTCAAAATGTTTTCTCAAAGGTCTATGCAATATTCATCCTCCTTTTCGTTCTGTTGTTCCCCAATGGAGCCTTTGTGTCGTCCTAACAGCATTGACTGCAAAGCCATTTGAACCGTTGGCTACAATTGACATTAGACTGTTGACTTTTAAAGATGCGTTCTTAGTTGCTATTACCTCTACAAGAAGAGCCTCTGAACTTTGTGCTCTTTTCGTTGACCCCCCTTATACTCAATTTTTTTGAGATAGGGTAGTTCTAAGACCTGGTCCGTCCTTTCTCCCAAAAGTTGTCTCCAACTTTCATGTTAATCAGGACATTGTGTTGCTTACTTTTTTTCAGGCGTCTTCAGACCCGTTGAGCTCCAAGCTCCATTCCTTGGATGTAAGATGTGCGCTAGCATTCTACAAATCTAAGTCGGCCAGGTTTCGTAAATCTAACCACTTGTTTATACGTTATGGAGGAAAGAGAAAAGGTCAACCAGTTTCAGCTCAAAGATTCCCTAGATGGATTGTGCAGACTGTCTTGTTAGCTTACCAGCTAGCAGGGAAAGAGCCACCGGACTCTTTGAAGGCACATTCTACTCGGGCGCTATCTACCTCCACTGCGCTAGATCGTGGAGTGCCTATTCCAGACTTGTGCAGAGCTGCTACTTGGTCCAATACCTCCACTTTTGTTACCCATTATAAGTTGGACGTGAGAGCCAGGAAAGATTGTACTTTTGGTCGTGCTGTGCTCTCTTCGATTCTTCAGTGATGTTTCCAGCAAGCCTACCCTACTCTGGTAAGTTTTTGCTGGTTATTTGCCCATAATGTGTGATGCACAGAGACCACGAAGAAGAAATGCAGGTTGCTTACCTGTAACTGTAGTTGTTCAAGTGGTAATCTGTGCATTCACACAGCCCACCCACCGTCCCCTCTTGGCCTTGCTGTAGATTGCCTGGTCAAAAGAGTGTCTATTGTTGTTTACATCTATCTTGTTCACGAGGCATCGGTCTCATAGAACTGAGGTAGGCGGGAACCCGAGCATGCGCAATAGGGCGGTGGGGGGGGGGAGGGGTTCCCACCAAAAGTCTAATCTATAGAAGTTTCCCGAATGAGGCTCAGCGCCAGCGCGAGCCCATAATGTGTGAATGCACAGATGACCACTCGAAGAACTACTGTTACAGGTAAGCAACCTGCATTTCTGTTTTTGCACAATGGTGGCTTCCTGAAATCCACTAATAGGCAATTCCACCTTTCCCTTAAGAAATTATGGAAGTGGACTTGATTCTGGATGATTCCTTGATATCCCTAAAATTAGTAGTCTTCAAGCTTTGTACACCCATAACCCATTTTAACCCCAAACAGCAATATAGGACCTGCTTTTATTTTTAAATCTGGTGTATTATTTTTAGATTCACTGCCTGCCTTATCTATCCTTCTGTCTCTGTGTTTTTCCTCTTTCTTCTCTATTGTCTTCTCGTCTTCTCTTCCCAACACTAATGTTATCTACCTGAGGTTAGATCCCAACCCAACAGTTGAAGGCCAATGGGCCACATAACTTCCAAGGACATTATTAAAGCTTTGCCTTGCTGTGACATCGAACTTCATAAGGGGTTAGGAGGCTGCTGTACTTTGATCACTGTCCTCCATATGTTTACTGCCACATTATCATTTTTCTTAAGCCTCTTGCATATGATATCAGGACTGTATTTGTTAAGTTTCATTGACTTAAACTAGCTCAACTCTTGTTTTGCAAAGGCAATTTCCAAACTTATTTTCCCTTAAACATTACACACATGGAATTTATTCTAAATCTAGGTGTGTACGACGATCCCAACTGCACTAATCAGAATATAAACCATGCAGTCCTTGTAATTGGATATGGAACACAGGATGACAAAGACTATTGGCTCGTGAAGAACAGGTGAGAATTCCCCAGATTCAACACTTTTGGTCTGGAGTATTTGGGGTGATTTCAGATATTGTTAGTTGCATCATTGTACCAGAACCCCTCTTGACATTGTTATCTCTAATGGATAATGTAAGAGGCAATTTGCCACACTGTGAGGTAATCTGGTTTTTGTTACTAGCAACACGCCTAGAAATAGTACAACATTGGAAAATAGGTGCCAGTTGCACAATGCAGGGATAGTTCACCAATATCTGGAAAATTGCACCTTCAGAGAGGCTAACCCACCATAGCAGAGTTCTGAGAGGGGTGACCAAGTACTACCACTTCATGGAAATCTAGCTTCCCTACATTGCGTTTATCAATAAAGGGATGGGGGCCTATAAGCCACCGATATCCCAAACATCATTCTGGAAGGTTCTAATTAAATGAGTGGTGCTGTAAGAACATTCTACTGTTCATGTAATTATAATAAGAATGGGAAGAGTTTCTTTTTACTATTTTTGTTTGAGTAGTTGACTGTTATTGTATTTGTTGACTATAAGCTCATTGTAAAATGCATAATAATTGTATTATGCACAATAATTGAATAAAACAAAGTTTTAAAAAAGAACAGGTGAGAATACCTTTCAGGGAATCCAGCTGCTAAGCCAACATAAACAGTAGTGTCCATCCATTTTAAGATGCTCTGACTTAAGCGTTTATCATAAATGGGCACGACAGGGGTATTGTATTCTGTAAACATGGGATCTATGGTGCAACCACACTTGGAATGCTGTGTATAGTTCTGGCCACCGCACCTCAAAAACGATATGGTAGAACTGGAAGAGGTGCAGGAAAAGGCAAATAAAATGACCAAGGGTCTGGAGCAACTGCTCTGTAAGATACAAGAACCTGGGCTCATCCTGAATAGTGTTAGAACTCCATCACACCAGCGATTTAGTGCACTCTTGCCATGCCTGATGTGCGGATTTTCAGCATGGTACTCACATGACACTGTGCCTGTCCTGCTGACACCCTGCCTCTTCCCCAGCCTTTCCTAGAATGCTAAAAGTCTGGATTATTTTCCCTAAGCGCATTTAATGCGCCCTAAGCCTCAGTGTAGTTTTAAAGGAACTGGAGGCTTGAATGGATTGCATTAGGTCCTGGTAGGGAAAAGTGATCTCTCCCAGCAGCTGGCTCCAAACCTCAATATAAAACCCAAACCTTGCATTCCAGGCTCAAAAGTGTTTTTAAAATCATACAACCCCTGAATCTCTGCAGAGACAGGATTGTACTCCCTCGATGCCCCTGAAGAGTCAGACTGGCAGAAAAGAGATCTGGTTGAAGTACTCATCTGACAAGGCCTGACTGGAGGGAGAAAGAGGAGGGGAGGGGCAGAGTGGAGTGGAGTGGAGTGGAAGAGCAAACGAGCGAAAGAGCAGCTCTTCAGGTGAATGGGATCATAAGCTTGATGTGCTTCTGCCTCAGAGGTTTTAAAAAAAACCCGCGGAGGCAAACCATGGGGGGAAATTAGGTGTGATGGAGATCTTAGATTCAGGACAGATAAAAGGAAGTACATCACACAGTGCATGCATAGTTAAACTAAGAAATTTGCTACCACAAGATATAGTGATGGGCACCAATTTGGAGGGCTTTAAAAGGGGGCAGATAAATTAATGGAGTTCAAAGCTCTCAATTACTGCTTGTCATGATGGCTATAAATTACCTCCAGTTTTAGAGGCAGCATGCCTCTGTATACCAGTTGCTATTGCATTCATGGCTTCCACGTGGACTTCTCAAAGGAAACTGTTTGGCCACTGTGTAAAAGGAATACTGTACTTGATAGGCCTTCTTTTGTTCTTAACTTGTTAAGAACTTATGTTGTTAACAATGCGCTTTAGTCGATGTAGCATGCATTTTTCTTGCACCACCACAGCTGCTAAAGTGACTGGAGAGTCTTTTTCTGATCTTAATCATCTTCGTTATCCATCTCTGAAAAAATAATCTAGCCTTCGAAAGCCACAAAAAATGACCCAGAAAGATGGCTTTCTGGGAAAGACCCCGCCAGTCAGTATATAGTAGACAATGCTGAGCTAGATAGACCAATGGTTTGACTCGCTTTAATGCAGCTTCTATATTTCCATATTCCTAATCCTGTATGTGTCTGCTCATGTTGTATACTAAATAAAGTGCACAGCACATTATTGAGCATTTTTAGACGCACAAAGAAAACTACTTACTTCTAATTAATGTATTAATTATTCTCCTAATATCTCATTCTTTGTTATTTCAACAGCTGGGGTACGTATTTTGGCGAACAAGGATACATTAAAATTGCAAGGAATCATCAGAATCGGTGCGGCATTGCCAGCGAGGCCTCATATCCACAAATGTAGGAAGAATTTCTAGTTCACAATGGATTTTTCTTCACTGGAGAAGTAGCCCATTAGGCAACTAATCTTAGGCGTTTTTTTGATAAATCAAACTGCTGTGTTTGTGAAGAGTGATTGGCCTCCACGGACGAGATCTTCCTGTCAGCTCCACCTGGTAGATCTGAGAAAATCAACCAAAATGATGGTTTTATCTTGGTTTAACTTGGTATTTGCTAACTGTCCCGTGGGTGCTGTGAAGCTTAATCAGTTAATAATGGAATGTCTGTATTTCTGCTTTGAACAACTGAAGCTTTATGTAATTGCTGGGTATTATCCCTGTTACCAGTTCAAATTGTGTTCTAATAAAAGCTATGTCAGGTTAAGAAAAAATCCTTCTGTGATATCAGTAACTTAAAATCACTTTATGATTACAGAACTACAAAATAAACAGAATGACACATAAAGTTGTACTTCCATATATAATGAGGAAATATGAAGGAAAGTTTGTAAAGAAAACAGTAACTTGGAATTTTAAGGAACTTGCATGTATTGTTAATGTACAAGGAACATTTTCCAAAGACATTATGGCTGTTGCCTTCTTTTCTTATATCTTCATTTAATTATTTCTAAACATATGGCACATGGTCGGAACATATTTCGAATGCCCAAGTTCACATGGTAAGGAATAATAAAGTGCATTTGAGCATGTGTAGAGTTTTCCCCCTTCACAGGTAGCCCACAAACATCTGGGTTTAGGTTGAAATCCTTTACTCACAATTACCTGGAAGTAAGTCCCATTGAACTTAATGGGAGATACTTCTAAGCAGGCATGCACAGGATTGCACTTTAAAGGTGCAATCCTATGGATGTTTAGACAGAAGAAAATGCATACTGGCTGGGGAATGCTGAAAGCTGTTGGACTTTTTTTCTGTCTAAACATGTATAGGATCGCATCCTAAACTACATACCTTTTATGGCGCTTTAAGGCCTTGCACCTCACAGTTTAGAAACTGAGGCCCCTCCATATTCTTCCCTCATTAGCTCTAACAAACTGTTACCTTATTGCCTCCCTTTTCCTATCCTACCCTTATACTACGCACACAAAAATGCTTTTATTCCCCTTCTAGGTTTAGATATTAATCCTCTTCCTTTGAAAATATCTGTAGAAAGAATGTTCATGAGAGCATTTTACATTGGCACAAGCAGAGAGGCTATGCTTTTGTATCAGAATTCATGACTGGACTTTGCTCTATTTTTAATGCCCGGGTTCAGCTGTGGAGCTAATGTGGTAATAATTTCTGGGGGTGTGCAAGAGTTTTTTCCTTCAGCAATAGGGAACAATGGGCAACTTCCCCACATCTGCAAATTCAAGGGAGAACTTATGGGGTTTCTGGCCTGCACGAGCCACCTACACACCTTTTCAAATAAAACTGCTTTACGTTTTTGATAACCAATGGCCAGTTCTTGAACTAGTCTCTTCAGCTTTCCCCTGATTAGCAATAATGTTTAATTCCATGCCATGTGTCCTCCGAAGATTTGTGTTAAAAGCAGAGGAGCAGGCCAAGATATCTTTTTTTCTTGCCCCTCTGTGTGTGTATGTGTGTATACGTCACTAAGGGTGTCTTTTCCCTTTGACAATAGGGGGTGTGGGGATAGACTTGCTACCTTCTTCACAGGCACACATCTTCTAAAAGAAAATTTCCAAAATCCACTTCACTGTAATATTTTTATTAGGCTAATGCAAAGTTAATAAAATATTGTGCAAGCTTTCCAATTCTCCAGACGCCAACAAGGGAGAGGGACTTTTCAGTGGTGGCCCCCCAATTATAGAATGATGTCCTCAGCAAGGCCCGCCTGGTGCCAACATTGCTATCTTTTCAATGCCAGGTCAATACTTTTCTTTTTACCAAGGGATTTAGCAGCATGCGATGACTTTTAATTGATCCCAGATCTTTTTTTTAGGTTTGGCTGGCTGCTCAAAAGTTGTTTTTAGATGTATGTTGTTTTTGTGTATACTGCCTGTTGAATATTTTTATGTATTTAAATTTTGTACGTCGTTTTTAATGTTTTAATCTTTTGTAAACCTCCCAGAGAGCTTCGGCTATGGGGCACTATAGAAATGTAATAAATGATAATAAATAATAAAACCAGTCCAAAATGGCAAAAGGGAGTGAGGAAGGAAAAATGTGGCTATGTTCAAGCATTTGATTGGACCATCGTCTACAAAAGTTTATACCAGGATAGATATGTCAGTCTTTAAGCTGCCACAACTTTTTGTGGTTTTTTCTGCAATAGACTAAAACAATTATCCTCTGGTGGTGGTGGTGGGGAGTCTTAATATAGGTGGTGGGAAGAGGTTGCAGACATGGCTTGGGACCACAATACCTGATGGAATCCCTTTCCTGACATGAACCTACCCGAACCTACCTATCCAGCCCTGACCTGGATTTTATCTGGTCAGCCTACGCCACCTAGGCGTACATTTTTATAAAAAACACAATAAAACAATAAGAAAGGGAAGAAGATGCACCAAATCGGCACAGCCAGGGCGACAATAAAACTAACAGTGTAAAAGTAAGATCAAAATCAAGTTCTAAAAGCTTTAGAAAAAAAAGAAAAGTTTTCAACTGAGCTTTAAAAACTGTAATTGAACTTGTGGTCCGCAAATGCTCTGGAAGAGAATTCCAGGCTTAGGGGGGCAGTGAGAGAAAATGGACAAAGCTGAGCCAAAGATAGGCTGACCAGATAAAATCTAGGTCAGGGCTCCTGTAACTTTAACAGTTGTAGAGAAAAGGGAATTTCAGCCACTGTCATTTGTATGCAATTAGTTCCTGGTGAAATTCCCACTTCACCACAACAGTTAAAGTTGCAGGGGCCCTGCCTTCTTTTGTATATGGTCACTCTAGTATAGTGCCTGCACCTTTAACTGTTGTGATGAAGAGGGAATTTCATTAGGAACTGATTGCATACAAATGACACTGGCTGAAATTCCCTTTTCTCTACAACTGTTAAAGTTACAGGAGCCCTGACCTGGATTTTATCTGGTCAGCCTAGCCAAAGAGGAGAAACCCCCCCACCTCCCTTGCCCTCTTTTGTATCTGGTCACACACCAGGGAGGGCTCCTGCAGCTTTAACCGTTGTGATAAGGAGGGGATTTCACCAGGTGCTGGCATGCATACCAATTAACAACACAAAGGAGAGAAGGGCCCTCACTAAGTGAACAAAAGCAAAGCAGAAGTGGATCCAACAAGCAGAAAAAAGCCTGTGAGAACTGATAACAATGTACCTATGCACTGTTTAAACGTAAATACAGTTTTAACAAACGGTCTGAGGATTCAATAGTGTTTTGAAAACACATAAGTACAGGGTATTAATATGAACAACAATATATTGTAAGGAAAACGTCTGAAACATTATACAACGGTAATTCCAGATCGTTAACACCGTTTCGGTCTTCATAAGTGCTTGAAAGTTTTCAGGTTTCCTGAGAAATAGAATTACTTCACAAGATAAACAAACTTGACTTAAGAATTATTTAACAATATAAACAGACTTGACTTAAGAATTAGGGACTGCCCCCACCCCCTGCGATTGATTGGTGCCACTGAAGTAAATCTTCCTGAATCATAGTTGATGAAACATATTTCAAAAGTGTGACCCAATTTAATCCCGATCTGTTCCTGGTATCCACTGAAAGTAGTAAAAATCTAAGCTGAGGGGAGGAGACTGTGTATTCAAAACATTACAGTGTATTTCACAAATATTGTGTATTTGCGGTTCAAAACTTTGAATAGCATGGGACGGTGTAAAAGCCGGAACGGAACGGGCCGGAACAACCCCTTTATATTAAAAAAAACGCCAAAAACAGTGGCATATGTTAGAAACACTTGAGAACAATATTTTAGGACTGAAACCATTACAATATTATATTATTATTAACCCCATAACTCCCAGAACAACATCCGGAACAGAATGGATGGCCCGGAACGGCCACTTCCGAATTACTGAAACCAATCAAACTCAACCATCACACATTATTAGGTGGGAAAGATACAATAAGGCACAAAACAGTCATGAAAACCACATTCCAGTGCCTGTTCCGGGCCATACTGCATATTGCGCAAAACAGGCCGGAACGGCGGCTTCCAAGTGAGCCAACTCAACCAAACTCACCACTCACACATTACTGGGTGGGACAGATGCAATACACCAATAAACAACCACGGAAACCACGTACTGATGCCCGTTCCGGGCTGTGGTCCATATTGCGCAAAACAGGCCGGAACGGAAGCTTCCAAGTGATCCAACTCAACCAAACTCACCACTCACACATTACTAGGTGGGAAAGATACAATACGCCACAATAAAGCCATGAAAACCACATTCCGATGCCTGTTCTGGGCCAAGGTCCATATTGCGCAAAACAGGCCGGAATGGCCGGTTCCAAGTGAGCCATCTCAACAGATACACATTACCAGGTGGGACAGATACAATACGCCACGAAACAGCCACAAAAACCACGTTCCGATCCCCATTCCGGGCCAAGGTCCATAAAGTGCAAAACAGGCCGGAACGGCAACTTCCAAGTGAGCCAACTCAACCAAACTTACCACTCACACATTACTAAGTGGAACAGATACAATAAGCCAGGAAACAGCCACAAAAACCATGGTCTGATGCCCATTCCGGGCCGTGGTCCATATTGCGCAAAACAGGCTGGAACGGCTGCTTCCAAGTGAGCCAACTCAACAGATATACATTACCAGGTGGGACAGATACAGTACGCCACGAAACGTCATCACCTGGTGCTCTACTGAGGACTAGGCCGGAAAGCCTAGTTCTCAGTAGATTCGAGCAGGTGAAGGCAGCGGACGCCCTGGCAGCTAAGTGGGGCCCCCTCACTCCTCTCCCCTCGCACTCCTTACTTGCCGGAGCCATCCGCTACAGATGGCCCCGGAAGATAAGCCCCCTCCCCGCATTCAAGCTCCTTACGTGCCGGGGCAGGTGAGGAGCATGAGCGGGGGGAGGGGGTCCGATCCTCTGATCCAACACGATCCGGATCGGGTCCTTTTTGGATCGGATCATATTGGATCGGCTGATCCAGGTGCTGGGGATTGGTTCAGTTAATTTTATCCGATGTCCTCCGGATTGGGTCCAGATCGTGGATTGGACCCGATCTGTTGCACACCCCTAATTTTAACAGTTTATTATCATAGTCTTTTGACACCGCTGTTTAAAATCTGTATTTTAAATCTGCGTTGCTGCACGGTTTTAACATGCTTTATGTTTTAGGGCTGTGCATGGACTCCCCGATCCAATCCGGCCTGTTTGGCTCACTTGGATGCTGCCGTTCTGGCCTGTTTTGCGCAATATGGACCACGGCCCGGAATGGGCATCGGACCGTGGTTTTGTGGCTGTTTCCTGGCTTATTGTATCTGTTCCACTTAGTAATGTGTGAGTGGTGAGTTTGGTTGAGTTGGCTCACTTGGAAGTTGCCATTCCGGCCTGTTTTGCACTTTATGGACCTTGGCCCGGAATGGGCATTGGAACGTGGTTTTTGTGGCTGTTTCGTGGCGTATTGTATCTGTCCCACCTGGTAATGTGTATCTGTTGAGATGGCTCACTTGGAAGCGGCCGTTCCGGCCTGTTTTGCGCAATATGGACCTTGGCCCAGAATGGGCATCGGAACGTGGTTTTCGTGGCTTTATTGTGGCGTATTGTATCTTTCTCACCTAGTAATGTGTGAGTGGTGAGTTTGGTTGAGTTGGCCCACTTGGAAGTTGCCGTTCCGGCCTGTTTTGTGCAATATGGACCACGGCCCGGAATGGGCATCGGAACATGGTTTCTGTGGCTGTTTCTTGGTGTATTGCATCTGTCCCACCCAGTGATGTGTGAGTGGTGAGTTTGGTTGAGTTGGTTCACTTGGACGCTGCTGTTCCGGCCTATTTTGCGCAATATGGACCACGGCCCAGAATGGGCATCGGACCGTGGTTTTTGTGGCTGTTTCCTGGCTTATTCTATCTGTTCCATCTAGTAATGTGTGAGTGGTGGGTTTGGTTGAGTTGTTTCACTTGGAAGGTGCCTTTCTGGCCTGTTTTGCGCAATATGGACCACGGCCCGGAACGGGCATCAGTACGTGGTTTCCGTGGTTGTTTATTGGTGTATTGCATCTGTCCCACCCAGTAATGTGTGAGTGGTGAGTTTGGTTGAGTTGGCTCACTTGGAAGCCGCCGTTCTGGCCTGTTTTGCGCAATATGCAGTATGACCCGGAACGGGCATCGGAACGTGGTTTTTGTGGTTGTTTCATGGCGTATTGTATCTGTCCCACCTAGTAATGTGTGACTGTTGACTTCGGTTGACTTATGTCACTTGGAAGCTTCTGTTCCGGCCTGTTTTGCGCAATACGGACCATGGCTCGGAACGGGCACCGGAACGTGGTTGTCGTGGCTGTTTTGTGCCGTATTGTATCTTTCCCACCTAGTAATGTGTGACGGTTGAGTTTGGTTGGTTTCGGTCATTCGGAAGTGGCTGTTCCGGGCCATCCATTCTGTTCTGGATGTTGTTCTGGGAGTTATGGGGTTAATAATAATATAATATTGTAATGGTTTCAGTCCTAAAATATTGTTCTCAAGTGTTTCTAACACATGCCACTGTTTTTGGCGTTTTTTTTAATATAAAGGGGTCGTTCCGGCCCGTTCCGTTCCGGCTTTTACACCGTCCTGAATAGCATTGTCTTATTGTCTTACAGAAGTGCTATATTTTCCTCACAGCATGCATACCAATGATACCTGCTGAAATTCCCTTTTCTGCACAACTGTTAAAGATGCAGGAGCCCTGCCCTCCTTTCCATACGGTCACCCTAATCAGAACCAGCCAGAACGTTAATGGAGCTATCCAAGGTGTTGAACCCGACCCCCAAAATAGGTTCGACACCTTTAGAGTTCTGGGTGGTTCTGACTAAAACCCAGAGTGGATTCACAGCCCCACAGAAATTGGAGCCACCAGCCTCCACTGCCTGGGCTCCACAAAGGTTGCTGAAGGGCATTAGTGAAATTAAAACGGGCTCAGCTTTCCTTGTCAGGAAGGTGTGAGCTGGTGGGGAAAGCTTCACCTGGGGGATTTCTGCCTGCCCGGCAATTTTAAAAAGGCACAGAAAATGGGGGGGGGGGGGCGGAGAGAGAGGTGTCAACAGTATCATTATATATTTTTTGCAGGTTAAATAGTGTTCGTGATATAAGGACACCTGAGGTGGGTGGGGGATATATTGGTGGAAAGGCAGAATACAAATGAAATAAGTAACTTTGGCGGGTGAGGTATTATTTGCGTGTACGCGCATTCAGACGAGCCCCTTGACCCCGAGCAGGGCCTCAGGGTTTAAAAAGGCGGGAAAATCCGGCGCGAGGGAAGACCGAGCGCCCGTTAGGCGACGTCGCCTGAGGGGCGAAAAAGGCGGGGAAAAAGAAGCGCGTCAGTGATAAGGCGAATTTATCGCTGAGGAGGGAAATGTGTGTGGGAATCACCCTGAGGGGAATTTGTATACTTTGTGGTTCTGCATTTACCTCAAGACAATAAGGTTTCCTTGGCTAAAAAGTGCACAAGGAAGCACACACGTTTTAGATTGTGCCCAAACCAGTATGTGCCTCATGAGGAAGGGGTTTGATCCCTTAGTTCTGTATACAAAATAATTAGCAGATAGTACAAGCCCAATTTCAGCCTTAAGCATGACTGGAAAGGCTGTGTGTGTGTGTGTGTGATCTACCTTTGTTCACCATGATTGTGAGCCCAACAGAATGGTTAAAGGGTAACTAACCTGGTATAAAGTAATCTCAATTACACACCCGTAGTCAATTATTTTCAACTGTAAACTCCTTGGGGCAGGGACTTGTCTTGTGCTTTGGAAATCATTCTGCACATGGATGGTGCTTTATAAACTATAATAATTAGATAATGACAAAAAAATCTATTGTTTTAGCAGTTCAGTCCACTTACACATAGCAAATTCAAAGATTACTTAAAGCCAATTAGTTTTCTCCTTTGTATACTTTTAACCATCTTTTTGTATGCACAATCAGCGATTAAAGATTAAGAATGGTTAAAAAAACTGGTTTTAGCCACCCACTGCTTTTCAGTGCAGACCTGTGAGTAAAATGGTAACTTTAATCTGAATTTGTATTCTATATGTTGATTTGGCAAATCTTTATCTAACAAGAACATCATGGTTTTATTTTTCATCAGTGCAGGATCTATTCCTGAAAGAATCCAGTTCTGAAAACGCTTCTATCTATTTACGGGGCTCATTCAATCAATGGTGTTTCTTACAAAAATATGACGTAACCCCAGGAATAAAAAAATTGCATCATAATCAGTCGTAATCATAACGTTAAACTTCTAACCTGGAATTTTGTTCAAATTTGTTACAAAAGTATTGTATGTACTAACACAACTATTTTATTAACAGTTAATTGAAATAACAGGAAAGAACTGAAAATATGGCAACGGCCCAGAAGCAAAGGAATTCGTTGGTACAATTCCTTTAATTTTATTTATAGTAATTACATTTTTACAGGAATCATTGATTAGATCTACTTAATACAATACACATGAGATTGCAGTGAGTTTAGGCAGGCATCATAGCGAAGGAAAGAAATGAGCATGTAACAGAAGCAATAACTGGAATGTTCCCGGCCTTTAAAAACTAAAATGAGCAAAATGCTTTATAGATGTATTTACGAATCCAGTTGGAGTAGCATTTTTACTAAGACTGCAATCCTATATACACTTACCCCCAAGTAAATTTCATTGAACTTAACGAGACTTTCTTTTGAGAAGAAATGAAAAGTGTCTCGTGTTGTAAAAGTCTTATGAACTCAGTCTAAATGAATATGAAAGAAACTCAATATAAAACAATTTACAGCTGTTGTCTGACTCCCTACATTAGAAAAAAATATGGTTTGTTATCCTTGGGATGTAACTTTTCATTTATTTATTTGAAAGATATAGGACACTATCCTATGCATGTTTAAGATATAAATAAGTCCTACAACCCCCAGTATTCCCCAACGAGTCATGCTGGCTGGGGAATGCTGGGAGTTGTAGGAGTTTTTCCCCATCTAAACATGGATAGGATTGTGCCTTTAGAAAGGTCAATTGTATATTCATCTTAATATCATTAATGCAAGAATATATAGAGCAAATGTGAACATTCAAGCTCACAGAAATAATAACATGCTGTCCTGGAACGTTAATTCTTTCTTCTTTATGTTATAGAGTGCAGCAATATTTCCCAACAAAATATCAACTGAGCAGCAATCACTGATACTAGTGAAGAGACTGCTGGCCATAGCTGTGTCCTGCATTACTTACCTAAGAGGGATCTTTCCAGAATGTGCATATGGAACAAGATATTTAGATGGTAATGCCTTTCCTGTGTAGATTTTTTTTTCTCTTTAATGTGGTTGATAAATATGTAGTATGACCTTTAGAAGTTGCAAGATATTGATGTGCAAGAAAGGTACCTGCATATAAGGTTTATCTTTAGGTAGGTTAAATCTATTGCTGCAAACTACTGTTGATTGACAAAAAATAATAATCCTATGCCTGTGCAAAGAACTCAGATAAGCTGAATGAATTTAAGTTTACTTTTTAATTGTTTATTTTAAATATTTTATAACACCTTATCACAAAACTCACCTATAAAACCATGCTAAAATACTAAAACCATTAAAAGCAATATAAAAGGCAAATATTAATTTTATCACTGTGATCACAGACCAAAAAAAGTAAATACAACGAAAACAATGAAAGGTCATACAACAAAGGAAGTGCAAAATGGCCTTGTTCAGACAACACGCTAAATCACAATGGTTAAGCATTTTGTGCTTCAACATTATGGCTTAGTGTGTTGTGTGAACCATTCCTAACCGTGGTGGCTAAATAATCACAGTTTAAACACGCTCACTAATCACTTGCTGCAAAAGGGTGAGCGGCCTAACCATGGCAGAGCGTGTTGTCTGAACAGGCCCAACAAGAATAAAAATAAATTGTTAATAAATTTATTCAATAAATTAGGCTTCTCTAATTGAGGATAAAAGTGATTTAGGATGTAAGTCTATGCATGTGTAGACAGAAATAAGTCCTACAAGTCCCAGCATTTCCCAGCCAGCAATGCTGGGCATTTTATATATAGGACTGCACCCTTAGGATACAATTCTGTGCATGTTTAGATAGAAAATGTCCTACAATGCAGGGAGTTGTAGGACTTTATTCTGTCTAAACGTGCACAAGATTGCACTCAGGAATATAGATAGAGTAGGGTGACCAGATAAAATCCAGGTCAGGGCTCATGTAACTTTAACAGTTGCAGAGAAAAGGGAATTTCAGCCAGTGTCATTTGTATGCAATTAGTTCCTGGTGAAATTCCCTCTTCATCACAACAGTTAAAGGTGCAGGGGCCCTGCCTTCTTTTGTATCTGGTCACTCTAGTATAGTGCATGCACCTTTAACTGTTGTGATGAAGAGGGAATATCACCAGGAACTAATTGTATACAAATGACACTGGCTGAAATTCCCTTTTCTCTACAACTGTTAAAGTTACATGAGCCCTGACCTGGATTTTATCTGGTCAGCCTAAGATAGAGTCATTGTTTAAACTAGTCTTCCTCAACTGGTACTGTCCAGATGTTTTGTATTACAATTCCCGTCAGCCATGGCCAGCATGCCAGTGGTCACAGATTACAGGGATTGTAGTACAATACATCTGGAGGGCAACCGGTTGGGGAAGGCTGCTTTAAATGAATAGATATCAGAGTTTCCATGGGTCTTTTGGGAAGAATTCTTAATAAAGCGAGAATCAATTTCTCTCTTTGGGCCCCCTACACCAGTATAAAATAACGGATTCTATTTCTCTGATTCCACAGGGACAAAGTTGTTAGTTGAACAGAATCCTGCAAAATTGACCAATTAGCAAAATAAGTTGTCATTGATAGTGCTATCAGTGTTGTGCTTAAAGTTTCTTAAATGTCTTTCGTTTGTGTCTTCTAAGACCTCTGTGTGAAAATATTGAGGGAAGATAAAAACTGCCCTAGCTCCAGTCAGCTGGTGAAATGGTATGTAATTTAGATTTCCAGGGGCTTTGTGGAATCCTTGTGTACAGCTTGCATCTGCACTCTGTTATTCAAATCAGATGTTATGGTTTGTATTATTTTTATTGCACCATCTGTGTACATGGTGTTTTATAAAGAATGGCAGGATAGATCACTGCCCCAGGGAGCTTACAGTCTAAAATTCAACAAAGGGGAGACAACAGAGGGAGGGGAGGGGAATGAAGGTAGTGGGAGAAAGGGGAAGAATATGTGTAGTTGCATGCATTTTGGCTTAGTTTAATGGAAAAGGTGAGATTTGAGGATGGCTTTGAAAGAAGAAAGGTGGCTTCACAGAGTTACTCCGGGCAAGGCCTAAGGGGTAGCAAGGGAAAAAGGATGGTGTCATTTGTGCATGGTAACTTTAGAAATCTGAAGTGGGAGATTAGGGGGGGGGGGGTGATGCTCACAGGTGGGTATGTGTAGGATAGAAGAGTGGAGAGATACAGAGAAGGGCAAGGTAGGGTTTCCCAGGTGAGAGCTTGTGCAGGATCTGAGAGTGGAAAGGAAGGCATTTTGGGGATTTAAGTGGAGATATGATCAGGAGGACAAGATAGGTGGATGATTTTGGCAGCACATTGCTGCTGGAGAGAGGTGAAGGGATATGTATCCCAATATAAAGAGTTTATTAAATTCAGGATTTCATTCAGTGTAAATGTCAATGCAACTGCCTTCTTAGTTCAAAACCATAAAATAATGGTAAACAACTAACGAATAATAACAACTGTGCAATAGTTATTGCTGAACGTTTCATTTTTATAAATAAACATAGAGATAAGTGTGAAACAACAGCATTGTTTGATTTTTGCAGGATGTTAGGGTGCTACGATGCACTGCAGAAAAAATATGTAAGTTATACATGGTTTTATCTTCAACAAGCAAAATATATTCACAGATTCAGCTTGGACTTTTACACTAAAATACTTCTAATTCCTAATTATTTTTTCTTTGTTATTGTGTTTTAAATAGCTCAGATTCATTGTTTTAGCGGTAAGTCTTGACTATTTCTGGCATTTGAAAATGAATCAATATTTTACCTGCTGCATATTACTTTCTATTGTCCTGATTATGTTATTTATCTTTAAATACAGGTCTGCGCTGATCAGGAGGACCCTCAAGTATGTTTATGATGACACTGCATTCACAACTACAACCTTGAATTTCAGTACTTTGTATTGGATCAAAATATATATTCCAGTTCTTAGGAAGAACTGTATTAAAAAAGACACGCTGATAAATGTGGATTGTTAGATCATTGCATTGTATGTACCTTTCTTGATGCAGACAATAATAATGTAGCCAGCCACTAGGTGTCACTCTACATCTATTTGATGTGATAGTAATATTAAAAATATGAATTCTGCATCTTTAAAGTTGCACCTTCAACATGTATTTCTCCCGTACAATTTAGATGTGCTGGATGGTTCTACTGACCCTAATTCTATGAATTTTATTTAGAAAATTGTGCATTTTAGAAATGGAACATCCCAACTGCTGGCTTGCGAGTCTACAGCTTGGGTAGACTGGAAGCAACCATCTAGGATCTGTTGAGGACACCATTTATTTTTATTTGTTTGCTTATTTTAAACAGTTATACCTAGACTTTCACCATAATAGACTCTAAAGGAGATTCTAACCCATAACTTTCAGCATTGTAGTTAAGTATCACATATCGCTTGCTAGTATTTAGATTAAAGAGAATGCAATATCAGTATATACTGAAAGTCAGTGTGGTATAGTGGTTAGAGTGTCAAGCTAGGATTGAAGAGACCTGGGTTCAAATGTCTCTCCATCATTAGGTGACCTTTGTCCTGTCACTCCATCTCAGCATAACCTACTTCACGTGTTTTTTTTTGTGAGAATAAAACAGGACTGGGGAACTATGTCTCCATCTTGAGATTCTTGAAAGGAGGTGTGAATTCATTTCTTGTCATGGCAAAGTAGTTCTGGTGCTATATTTCACTTACTATTGCCCATCTTACATGCTAGATACATAATTGCCAAGTTTTGTGTTTAGACAGTTACAGAGTGCTACCAGTTCAAGTTCAAATACACCGACGAAGGACCATCAATGGATTTCACAAGGTATTCTTTCTTTTCCCACCCACCCCCACCCCAATCATCATACCATTTTACAAGACATTTCTGCCTGTTCTAGCAAAACAAGGAGAACCAAAGTGTGTTTTTTGATTCTAGGAACCGAATGTTAATATGGCCCTTTTGTGTTCACCAAGGAAAAAGCATTCTGGTGTTGCAAAACAAATGCTCAATAATAGTTAGCTCTCAATTGGCCTCTGGTCACATTTGTTAGGAAGCCATAATAGAATGGCTTCAGGAAATATTATCAAATTGGTTAGAACAGTTTTATTGGTTAGAACAGTAAAAACATACATTTAGATTTCCAGAGCACAGATACTTTAAACTTTGTTTTCTAGATACTGAAAAATGTGTATATTATAAATAATGGAGAAAGCTCTATTTTAACATTAAATATTGTTTCATGGGATATGTCCCAGAACAGACCAGGAACAGCACGTACAGTCTGGACTTTGTGCCAGCTGGCATCTTTGATTAGAAGAACTCCACTTCTAGGTTTTGTACCAGGAAAGTATCTCACTGAAGAGGTACTTACGTTTTTGAAATGTTATTTGCAATATATGGGCTATTCTGCAGCTCTTCAGTTGGTTTCGAAGGGCATTACCTTTAGCCTAGTCTTTCTTTGAAGCTATGCAAACAATTTAGGGATAGGCTCTTGTGCATATAGGCCAACCTATTGTATGGCTTGCTCGTAAGAATGTAAGAGGAACCCTGCTAGGAATGTCAGCAGGTGGGAGGAAGGACTTTGGAAAATCCAGGGAAGGTTGGGTGGACAGATAGACAGGAGAGAGGAGGAGTAAAGGTAAATGTAGTCTAGCATCCTGTTTCCCACAATGGCCAGCCAGATGCCCCAGAAAGCTCACAAGCAGGGCGTGAATGCAATAACCCTCTCCTGTTGCTGTTCCTCAACACCTGGTTCTTAGTGACATTTCTACTAGGGATGTGCAGCGGATCGGATCCGATCCACGATCCGAATCCGATCCGCCCAAAAATTGGATAAAACGATCTGATCCGATCCGCCAACCATCCGATCTGATCCGATCCGAAGGGACCCGATCCGGATCGGAAAAAAATCGGAAAATCGGACGCCCTTTTGAATGCTTTTCCCCATAGCCTAGTATTGTGTTACAAAAACGCCTATAACTTTTTCATTTTTAAAGATAGAAGGATGAAACTTGGGCACTTTGTAGATGGGTTAGGGGTAGTAATCTGTAAGAAATGTCAGAAAGATTGGTGCAGGCATTTTGTGGCAATTAATTTTTTAATAAAAAACCAGGAATGCCTATAACCTTTTCATTTTTAATGTTCCACACATGAAACTTTGCCACATTGTAGGTGGTATATTGGGACCCATGTGTGCGAAATTTCAGAAACATAGGTGCTGCTTTATGTGGCAATTAATTTTAGAAAAATGGGTAGCAGTGGGGTAAATACATTTATGCCTTCAACTTTTTTATTTTTAAAGATACAAACAGGAAACTTGGGCACCTTACAGGTACCACTTTGCTTGATATGTGTGTGAAATTTCAGAAAGATAGGTCCAGGCATGTAGTGGCAAGGTATTTTTGAAAAATGAGGAAAGAAATGCCTATAACATTTTTATTTTAAAAGTTAGAAGTCTGAAAGTTGCTCACTTTGTAGATGGCTTAGGGGTAGTTATCTGTCAGAAATTTCAGAAAGATGGGTCCAGCCATTTGGTGGCTATGAATTTTTTAGATTAAAAGTTACAACAACACGGAGTTTTGACAGATAAAAGAGGGAGGGGGAGGCGGGGGAGCGGGGGTGCAACTGACAGCCCAAGCCTCTGTGGAAAAACTTTTCTAACTTTTAATCTAAAAAATTCGTAGCCACCAAATGCCAGGACCTAATTTCACACACATATCAAGCAAAGTGGTACCTGTACTTGTATCTTTAAAAATAAAAAAGTTGAAGGCATAAATGTATTTACCCCACTGCTACCCATTTTTCTAAAATTAATTGCCACATAAAGCAGCACCTATGTTTCTGAAATTCCGCACACATGGGTCCCAATATACCACCTACAATGTGGCAAAGTTTCATGTGTGGAACATTAAAAATGAAAAGGTTATAGGCATTCCTGGTTTTTTATTAAAAAATTAATTGCCACAAAATGCCTGCACCAATCTTTCTGACATTTCTTACAGATAACTACCCCTAACCCATCTACAAAGTGCCCAAGTTTCATCCTTCTATCTTTAAAAATGAAAAAGTTATAGGCATTTTTGTAACACAATACTAGGCTATGGGGGAAAGCATTCAAAATGGCGTCCGATCCGAAAATCGGACATCCGATTTTCGGATCGGAATTGGATCGGATCCGCCCAACTTCCGATCTGATCCGATCTGGTCCACCAGGTCCAATTCCGATCCGCGATCCAATCTGATCCGGGGGGTCAGTGCACATCCCTAATTTCTACAGCCTCCAAACCTGGAGGTTCCATATAGTTATCATGATTTGTAGCCATGGATAGATTTGTTCACCATGAATTTGTCTAATTTCCTTTTAAAACCATCTTAAACTGGTGACTAGGCACCACATCTTATGATAGCAAATCCCATAAATTAATAATGTGTTCTCTGATGATGTCCTTACTTTTGCCTGTCCTGAATTTCCTGCCAATCAGTTTCATTGGATGACCTCCAAGCTCAAGGAGGAGGAAAATGTCTCTCTCTCTCTCTCTCCTTTCTCTATGCCGTGCATAATTTTATGGTCCTATTTCATGTCCCACTTTAGTCATATTTTTTTCTAAAGTATAGAGCCGCTAGTATTTCAGGAATTCCTTGTATGGAAGGTATTTTATCAGCCTCCTGATCATTTGAGTTGCCTTTTTCTGCACTCTTTCATGTGTTGCAGCGGGTAACATTAAAAGAAAAGAAAAGAGAGGGTAGATCTGGGGAAAGGTGGGTGGACAGATGGACAGGAGGAAGGAAGGGTAAAGCTATACCACCTATACAAGCTATGAATATTTTGTGCTTTTCTAGTAAAAAACAGGGGAGTAATTCCAACATCACATGCGCGGATACTAAGAAAGCAAGTATCCTGCTGATACGGAAGATTTATGTTCTGATGCAGAATCTGGGCCCCCTTCCTGACGATGTCTGTCTAACTATGAAATTGTTCTATTATGATGCAGGTACCATTTCATATCTTAATTCTGTCTAACAAAGATATGTTAAAATTATAGTTAATGAAATCATTGTTTCCCATAATGGGACATTACTAACTTTTCTTTTTAGTTACGCCCCCTGACTACCAGCCTCCAGGATTCAAAGAGGGTGACTGCGAAAGGATGGCATTTGAAGGAGAACCAATGTATCTAAATGTCGGGGAGGTTCCCACACCTTTTCACCTGTTGAAAGTTAAAGTGACAACAGGGAAGGAACAAATGGAGCATGTTGATAAAACCATACTAAAGCAAAGCAATTCTCTGACTTCTCCAAAGACACGGCATCTTGATGAAGGGCAGGATCAGAAAATGGATGTAAGGAAAATATTTTTATATTTTTGTCATGACCCATGGAATTATTATATTATAGGGGTCAAAATTTCCCGATAGAATTGTTTGCATTGCCCATCTTTTAAGATGTCTTAACAGACATTCAGCTTTGTTGAAGATGTTCATATTTATGTACTTCACACAGGAAGATTTTATTGCAGAAAATAAAACAAGAGAACAGAAAAATGCACACAGGATCCTGCACGCTGGAGGTACCAACTGTATATAATCTACGTAGCTGAAGAGCAAACTTTTCACTTGTATTCTTCATGTTAGTGTTAATTTAGTGTTTTAAAAGAAATCACTACGATGTTTTAATAGAATGTAGCAAAACACTTCCTTCTTTCTCCCTTTCACCCCCCAGAAAAAATATAACAAAAGGTGATAGCGCTGCCCAAAGCACAAAGCACCTTTTTGTACAAAGCACAAATAGGATGAATTATGAACCCATTAAAAGAGTATATATGAGCAGATGGCATTTTGCCTATTCTGGACTTGGTTTTCATAGTCTGAACCTATGATGATAGTGGAGAGGAAGAAGAGCATTCATGTTCATCACATAGTTGATATTGAAAATTGGGATGGGAAGGAGCTATGTGGCAACATGTGTTTTCCGTAGTACCTGCTTCTACCTCGTAGGGGAGGCCTGCTTCCCAGTCAGATAACAGTGAGGACTAGAGCCTTCAATGTATCACTATTTCTGTCAGTCCTACTTTGAGAATGTACATACATATAAACTATTGTTTTCTGAGAATTTGTCTAATTCTTTCAAATGCCATTTACAGAACTAAATTTAGTATGTGAAGAAGACGAAAGTATAAAAACAGAAGTAAGCCAAACTTGCTCCCTCAGCAATTCTCAGGTATAATGCTGCATTTTCATTCTCTTCTGATGTTCGCTTCCATTCATTTTTCTGGATCCAAATGTTTTGTGGCTGGTGAAACATTTAGAGAATTTAAGAAGTGCAGCAGAATCTGACAACAATGTAGATGTTGCCTGAACCTGGTGGTTTAGAACTTCCCCATATAGAAGCTTTCAAATATAAATGATTGGCCAGCCTCATAAACATTATCTTGACAGATTATTATTTTTTTGCTCGTTTCTTTTGGAACTCCAAGGGCACCTGCAGACTAAATATTATAAATGCATTGGGGCCACTCTGGAAATGCACTCAGTGTGGGCTGTTTTGGAAACAAAAAAACATTTTTCCAGGGTCAAGCTTAAGGAAAACTGGTTCTGCAAATTTGCTGCAGAAGCTTGCTCTGCACAGCGCTGAGACCTGTGACATCGTAAATCCATCTCTCTATGCTAGGGGAACTTTCCAACTGTCAAAAATTTGGTTTTAAAATAAATCTTTTTAAGGTGGTGAATGAGTTTGTAAAAATTGTATAAATGTACAATAGGCTGACCAGATAAAATCCAGGTCAGGGTTCATATAACTTTAACAGTTGTAGAGAAAAGGGAATTTCAGCCAGTGTCATTTGTATGCAATTAGTTCCTGGTGAAATTCCCTCTTCATCACAACAGTTAAAGGTGCAGGCACTATACTAGAGTGACCATATACAAAAGAAGGCAGGGCCCCTGCAACTTTAACAGTTGTGATGAAGAGGGAATTTCACCAGGAACTAATTGCATACAAATGACCCTGGCTGAAATTCCCTTTTCTCTACAACTGTTAAAGTTACATAAGCCCTGACCTGGATTTTATCTGGTCAGCCTAATGTACAAGCAAAAAGGCAGACAGCCCACCTGAGGCGTGTGGGGAGGATCAAAACTGATGAATCGATCAGTGTTTGAATCCTTGATCAAAGTCAATACAACTGTTGATTGCACTGCAAAGGCGAAGTGGGTACGGGGTCAGGAGCAAATCTCATCTCTTGTTTGGGGGGGAAAAGCCTGTAATTCTTGTTTCTAAGTATGTCTATACACAGCCCAAACCAAAGCTGAAATGATGTTCTTACATTAAAACTATCTGCTTGTTTCACTATATTTAGGTGGAACAACTAGTAAATAAGACAGCAGAACTTGAAGTAGCTGAGGGCAAGACCCGAAGCGGAAAGAGATTTCAGTGCAACATGGTTAGTGATTATTTTAAAATGAATGAAGAAAATATTCTGTTGAAATATCAGAATGAGAAAAAAATACCTCAGAAATGTGTAATGCGAATTTACGGTGCTGAAACTTCGTAATGCACAGGCCTAAAATTACCTCTGTTTTCTGATTACCTCAGTTTCCCTACTATTACAAAAGTGGGAGTTATTATTTATTATGAATACTACCTTTCTGTAGTATTCCAAGTGCATTATGAACCTTGCCGTAGTTATCTTCACAGCATACTTGTGACATCTGTAAAGCAATGTGGTAAGCTGCACAACTACATGGCAGTTTGAACTGACTTCAGGTGGCTGCCATTTTTTGTTTAACGTACAAGGGTCCAAAGTAGGGTGACCAGATTTTGAAAATCAAAATCCAGGTCCAAAATGGCCACCACACCAAAGCAGCCCCCCGAACATAAAATTAAAAAATTAAAAAGGCCGCCTGCCATGCGGCCAACAGACACCCCTGCCACCCCCCACCAGAAACAACCCCCCCCCCCCACCAAGCCACCCGCCCCCCCCCAAAAAAACCAGCCCGGACCTACCGGGTCCTCCGCTGCCACCGCCGATCTCCTCCACTGCCGCGTGACCCCCTGCAGCCCCCTCACCCTTCTTGCCCTGCTCCTGGGCTCCCTGGAGGTATCTGAGGAACAGCAGCAGCATCAAAAGAGGAGGAAGAGCCTGCTTTAAAATGGCCGCGCTGCTCCCCGGCCTCCGCAGGAAAAGTGCTCAGCATTAGGGAACGTCAACAAATTCCTTGTCTGGTGGCTAAAGCAGTTAGCCACCAGACAAGGAATTTGTTGACGCTCCCTAACACTGAGCACCTCTTTTTTGCTGAGGCGGAGCAGCGGGCAGGAAAGAAGTGCTCAGCATTAGGGAGCATCAACAAATTCCTTGTCTGGTGGCTAAAGCAGTTAGCTTTAGCCACCAGACAAGGAATTTGTTGACCCTCCCTAATGCTGAGCACTTGTTTCTTGCAGAGGCAAGGGAGCAGCGTGGGCATTTAAGGGCGGGAGGAGAGCTGATCCTTTCCCCGGTTTGCTCCCACACTCCTACTGTCGGCCCGGATGGCCCCATTTTTCTCGGTTAAGACCGGGAAATCCAGGGCGATCTGGTCACCCTAGTCCAAAGTGAGGTCAGGAAGAGTCCACTGATTGTTTCATGTGATGTCATGGCATGGTTATGAAGACTTATCAGAGGAATGCTTCCTGTTCTTGCTCTGAAACTTTGTGGATTAAAAAAAATGCTGCCCACCAGCAGCTGACTATTAGGAGTGTCATTTCTTCTGCCAACAACAAGGTTATGAAAGTGGTGGCAGCAGCAACAGAAGATGTGAAGGGAGACAGATATACCTTTACCACCCCAGAGCTCCAATTTTCGAGCTGAAAAAAAATCTGAACTGCCCTATATCCATCATATCAAAGTTGTTTGTACCCTAACCTCTTTCCTAGCTTGGCCTGGTTTCCTACAGTACTGGGCCTGTACAGAAACCAATCTCTGTACAAACCCTTATACATCTGCTGCTTGCTTTACTGACATAACATTTTTATCTGTAAGCATTGTGGGGAAGATTTTGCCAGAATCAGCAACTCAGGAAATGCCCTTCACAATGTACAGCGGTGAAAGAAAATCATATGTCATCATGACCAAGCCAAGACTTGCCCTTACTGTCGCCACTCTTAAAGAGTCCTTCATTAATTTTTTAACACAAGTTGAGGAAGAGGAACAGCCTACTGATATGCACACAGAGCTTCTTAATATCTATCCGCAGAACTCTCTTCTAATGCTAACAGTTCCTCTGTCTCTGTCAAGGATGGTGCTGGAAGCAACAAAAAGCAGTTGGCAGCAAAGTTTCCTAAAGAAGCCCAGAAGAGAAGTAGCTCAGGATCAGGCAAACCAGTAAGTTATTATGCTAAACTATGTAGAAAGTAACAAGAGTTCTTACTGTGGTTGTGTTCCCCTTATCTTTATTAAGCCAGCATGTTTGTGCAAAATCAGAAGTCTGACAAGAGCTTTTTAAGTGGCAATGACATTCTTGGAAAATTAGGTGACTTACAGAGATAGAGGCTGTGAGTCAATTTCTATTCACTCATGATAGTCCTGTTTTCAGGAAAACCTACTCTACAATCGTATGCATATTTACTCTGCAGTAAGTCCCACTTTATTTCAATGGGGTTTACTTCCAGGTAGGTGTGTATACAACTGTAGCATTAAATTGGCAAGTGTGGCCATTATGGAAAACCAGTGAGGCCCGCAATAAAACATTAAGAGGTGTTTCTGTCCCCTGGATTCTGCTTGGAGCCTTCCCAGAGGGCAAACAAAGTAACACGCCGAATGCCAGCACTTAGCACAGTAGGGAAAATGCCAGGCCCCCAGCAGGGACCATTGCCACCCAGCTACTGGAACCGATATTGAAGTTAATGCTGTGGCTTAGCTCGGTGACAGTTGCATGAAGTGGAGCTCTGGGTCTGCATGCACTGGCCACTACCTGTTTATGACACCTGCACCACCAGAAACATTCATACATCAAGGTGGCACCCACCATGTGTATGTACAGGCTGGTGCCACAAACAAATTGCCAAAGCGGACCTGTCACCTGAGAAGGGACAGGTAAATCATGACTCATGCTGTTGTGAGCAATATGTCTACCTGAGTTCTTTCTAGCACCTTCCACCTCCACCCTCTTTTTTTCTCTGAGTGCACACATGTGCAAACTTACTTCGTTTTGAGAATGATTTGCGCTTTTAAAAAATGTTATGTACTTCTGCAAATCACAGCATTCCCCCTGAACATGGAAATAGCTCGTCTTCTTTGTAGGTGAGGTTGTTTACTGTCCATAGTGATTAGCATACATCCTACAATTTGCTTTTATATGGAAATAGTGGGACCCGCAACAAAATGTTACAACGTGGAGTGCTCCTGTTCAGAGTTCTAGCCAGGATACTCCATTCCATCCCCCCCACCACACACACACTTTTCCCACCCTCCTATCTGCAATAGATACTCAACATTCTTTTGTCATGGAGCATGCTCATTGACTGATTGTGTGTGTGTGGTGGTGGGGTTCCCGTAAAGAATTTTTGTACTTCTGCACAATTTGGGTTCTCTTGAGCAGGCTGATTCCTCCCTGTCATGCATGAGTAGTGCCACTTTGCCTATATAAGGATCAGCAGTCATTCCTGAACGACACTAATAGAGGGGATATGCCAGTTTTCTGTAGAAACTGATCATTTGTTTTTAATTGAAGTAAAAACCCTTATATTGTAGGACATTCTGCCCCCACATCCTATCACACAAAATTGACAACCAACAGAATGCCAGATTCTAGTCTCTTGATAGTAGTTGATAGTACTTTATAGTGCTCTCCATGATTCCATCCTATACCAGTCTTCTGAGCCAATTCCATCAACGTGGGGTTAGTTCCATATAAAATCAATGTAAATTTAATTGGAATTGCACTCTAAATCTGAAAGAGGTTGATTGGACACAAGTAGTTTTGTATTTTTCTGCCAAACACTGAGCTTACGTATGATCAACAAAAACAAGGCAGTCCCTGCCTTCATGCTTACAATCTAAAAGACATAACACAAAAGAAAACGGGATGGGATGTGAAGAGGAAAGCTTTGTTCTCTGCAAATGAACATTATTTATTAGAGCAATTACTTATTCGCAGTGTTACATTCTACAACAGACACCATTTGCTATATTTATTTTTTTCAGGTCTATGATTTTGAATTCTCTTCCAGTCAAGATTCAGGTCCCAAACGAAGAAAATTTAGTGAACCGAAGGAGCAGTTTTAGATATTAGCTTCCTAATATTTTCATTTCCATTTTTCTTCAATGTTTTCTTTTATGTAGCTAGTATTTTGATGTTTTTAGATGGAATGTGTTTAAATGGGTAAAGCGATCAAACAGACTTCAGTGCTTATTTTACAATCAAAAGTATAGGATTTTATTCCAGATACACATGAAGTTCAAGCTCATAAAACTCACATTTCATTCATCAGCTCTGTGTGTGTGTCGGTGGGGGGGGGGGGGGGAGGGAGTTGCAGTTCTATGAGGACATTTAGATGTGACACAGGGCATGCAAGAAAAAATTGCCCATGTTGAGTTTCAAATAACTTGGGCTCTCGGTTGCTATACATGTAGTGTACCCGGGCCATGGATCTCTGGCATACTAAATATAGCTTGTGCAGATAGAATGAGATGCCAACAGTTGGTTAACTAGGCCTGACAAAAACCTCCATTAGGACAAACTTTGAAAATCTGTTTCATTCTAGTAAGGCTTAATTCATGATAGATTTCAGGGAACAACCTATATGTTAATATTCTGAGAAGTTCCCACTACATTTTGTTCAGAGGGAATCTTGCAGCCAGAAGATAAAACCTCAGTTTTGGTGGGATAGCATGTCAGGAAAATGAACTGCAAATTTTTGCCTTATTATTTTTTCAGAATGCTTTTCCCTTGCAACAAGAAGGAATTTAGGATAATTTGCTTAGGACACAATCTTGCTGAATGTTGTAGGACATTTTTTCTGTCAACACATGCATAGGATTCTGCCTTTAGTTACTGATTTTCATAAATAACTACACTAAGATTGTTTTTGTTATTTAAAAGAAACTGAACTGTCAGAATCCCCAAACATTGTTACTGCTTACAAATAAATAAAAATTATAGATAGGTATATGTCTGTGCATAAGAGAGAGACAGAGAGAATATGAAGTGGTTAACAACAGTTAAGACAACATAGCAATTAAACATTATTAATTTTTTTTGCAAACTGACTATACGTTATGAACTTTCCATTAACTGGAACAACTGAGTTACATCCCATGGATTTCAATGGTTCTCAGACACACCTGAAGTTTTCTGGACTGTAGCTAATAATTAACTTACCTTGTTTTCTGTTACTAAAGGTGTTATCACAAAGTTAGAAAATGTTAATTTTATGCTATATACTTGTTGAAACATATGGAAGTATTATTTTGTCTCAAATATTGATTTCCAATGAAAGCTTTACAGAGGTTTGCAATGCCATGTGCTTTCTGTTTTAAGCCTCCCAATTTAATAGCCACAATAAAATATCTACACTTTGAACAAGCCACCTCTTTTCAGAACTTTTATTTTAAATGTTGATTCTTGCCTCATCACTGACTACTTCCAATCTTATTGAACTGTCACATAAATTTTCAAAATACTGAATGCAGGGCAAGATGTGTGTTTGTGTAACACCCAATCTTCGAGTTTCAAGCCTGGTTTTGGTACGGAAACAGCCTTGGTCGCCCTGTATGATGACCTATGTAGGGAGAAGGACAGGGGGAGTGTGACTCTGTTGATTCTCCTTGATCTCTCAGCGGCTTTCGATACCATTGACCATAGTATACTTTTGGGACAACTGGCTGAGTTGGGAGTGGGAAACACTGCATTGCAGTGGTTCTGCTCCAACTTGGCAGGTCGGCTCCAGAAGGTGGTGCTTGGGGGACATTGCTCGGCTCCGTGGATTCTCCAGTATGGGGTTCCGCAGGGGTCAGTCTTGTCCCCCATGCTGTTCAACATCTACATGAAACCGTTGAGTGCTGTCATTCGGAGTTTTGGAGTGCGTTGTCATCAGTACGCTGATGACACACAATTCTTCTCCTTTTCATCTTCATCAGGGAGGCTGTGGATGTGCTGAACCAGTGCCTGGCTGCGACAATGGACTGGATGAGGGCTAATAAACTGAAACTCAATCCAGACAAGACTGAGACGCTGTTAGTGGGTGGTTCTGCTGACCGGATGGAGGGTCTTCAACCTGTTCTGGATGGGGTCGCACTCCCCTTGAAGGAGCGGGTTCGTAGCTTGGGGGGTTTCCTAGAACCATCTCTGTCACTTAAGGCTCAGGTGGCCTCAGTGGCACGGAGTGCCTTCTACCAACTTCGGTTGGTGGCCCAGCTACGTCCCTATCTGGACAGGGATAACCTGGCTTCAGTTGTCCATGATCTGGTAACCTCCAAGTTAGATTATTGCAATGCACTCTACATGGGGCTGCCTTTGAAGACGGTTCGGAAGCTGCAGCTTGTGCAAAATGCAGCGGCCAGATTGATAACTGGAACTAGAAGGTTCGAGCATATAAGACCTACTCTGGCCCGCTTGCATTGGCTGCCTGTATGTTTCCGAGCCTGATTCAAAGTGCTGGTTTTAACCTATAAAGCCTTACACGGCTTGGGACCACAATATGTGACGGGACGCCTTTCCCGACATTAATCTACCTGAACACTATGTTCAACATCTAAGGCCCTCCCCCAAATGCCTACTCCGAGGGAAGCTCGGAGGTCGGCAACAAGGGAGAGGGCCTTCTCTGTGGTGGCCCCCCAATTGTGGAACGATCTCCCTGACGAGGCCCACCTGGCACCAACATTGTTATCTTTTCGGTGCCAGGTCAAGACTTTCCTCTTCTCTCAGGCATTTGGCAATATCTGAGGAGCCTGGGTTTGTTTTGTTTTGTAGCTTTTTTGGGCTGTTATAGCGGTTTTAAATGTATGTGTGTATTGTGTGTATGTTGTATGTTTTTGCTGTTTAAATTTTTGTATATTGCTTTTAAAGTGTTTTAATCCTATGTAAACCGCCCAGAGAGCTTCGGCTATGGGGCGGTATACAAATGTAACAAATAAATAAATAAATAAATCTTGATCCAGAGGTGGGTGCAAATTCTATGCAAAGCCACACTGGGAATGGCAATAGAAGCAGCTGGTTGGGTTAAGCTGGTGAGAAACAGTGACATATAGACCCAGGAATTAAATCTCTAACAATTGAAGCTTCACTCCATTGGTTCTAGAGTGGGTTTGTCTGTAATTTTGGGAAGCATCTCATCTCGGCTGACAGGCTCCAAAAAGAATACCATCCAAAGTCCCATGTTGTTGTGGGTTTTTTGTTTGTTTTCTCCGTGCGGACGGCTCCTAGCACTACAAATCAAACAGCATCGTCCACCTATTCTGTCTTTCCTTCTTACCAGATATTTTTCTGGTAGGAAAAACATGGAAGAAATGGTGAGGAAACATGGAAGATTGCAAATTGAAGCCCTTCCGGTACTTGAAGAATATGCGTATGTGTCCCTGTCTCTTCAGTCTTCTTCAGTTCCTTCAACCTATCCTCATATGACTTGTTTACTATATCCCATACCTCATCTTTGTTCCTCTCCTCTGAACTCAATCCAATTTGTGTACATCCTCCTAAGTGTGACACCCAGAATTGGACATAGGACTCCAGATGGGGTCTAAGGGCTAAACCACCTGCTATGTTAAATATGTAGTGTGCAGCTGATCCTCGCTGGTTTTTTACCTTCAAGTAAGCATTTGGGTCACTGGTCAGATTGGGACCACCACATGCAAGTAGGGGAGGTTTAGATCTTTAACATGGAAGTTAAACAGAGAGGGGAAACTCCATTTGCACCAATAGAGGCCATTTTTCTTTTTTTTAGCCCTCACATGAGGGGATATTAGGGGAGGAAAGTAACTGGCGAGAAGCTTTAAACCTCTCCTACCTATGCATTGCACTCCCAATCCTGATCTGAAACTACGAGAGAAAAATGAGGAAGTTTCATGCTATATATTTAATGTGCCATTTACCCCTAACGTAATCACAATTTGGGAGGTGTCATTGGCTACCATGTCTCTCAGCAGCCACAAAATGGCGTCCACCAGTGATTAGATACAAGACAGCAGTGAAGGGGTGCTGTCAGTATTAATACCCTAAGGGTGCAATTCTATGTATGTTTAGACAGAAAAGGATCCTACAACTCCCAACATTCCCCAGCCAGCATGGGTAGCCAGGTCATTTTGGGAATTGTAGGGCTTTTATCTGCCTAAACATACATAGGATTGTGCCCGAAACCGGTTCCATAAGGCCTTTCCAGTTTTCCCGCCTTTTCAAAAACTCAATACCGTTTCCAGTAGCTTCCAGCTTCTTTCCCCCCTCAGTGCCTCACAGTGGCCATGCAGGCACACTGGAGAAGGACAGCTCCCAGTCTGTCCAATTCTCCCTATGAGGTACAGGGATGAGGTGTGTTAAGACCCAAAGGACCACTCTGAGGTGTAGCGCCTGAGGTAAAAACAAAATAGAGTGACAGCCACTCCCTGACTTTGAGCAGACGCTGAGGCGCATGTTGTAAACAGAAGTAATAACTTTATTTAGGGTCATGCCTTCATTTATATGGCATAATTTCCCACCAGGCTCAGGGATTTTCCTTCCCTCTGTCTGGTTTTCTTGAATAGACTCTTTGTAAGTTTTTGTTGTTGTTTTGTGTTCAAACAATGGCCCAAAAAACTCAGGCAGCATCCTTTCCCTTTCCCAAAGACTGGCCCAGTCTGTTCATTAACATATTGAGGAACAGAGGACAAATCCACAAAATTAGGTCCAATAATTTTGGGCCTAACTTTGCGGACAAAAGAGACAAAAGAGGAAAGTTGCCTTGTAACATTTCCAAAGCAAAAGCAAGTTTCAGAAGAACCTTGTAGGCCACTTCTCAGATGTGGCAATAAGAACAGCATGTTCTCGGGCCCAGGAGAAGTTTCTGAGGAGAAATGTTTGACAGAAAGTTGAGTCAAATGGGCCTAGAATGGCTTAGAATTGACAAAATCCGAGACATTTAGCTTTTTTTTTTTTAAGGTACCTTCTGATAGGACACAGATAAATTTAAGAAACCTGTTTTCAGCTGAATGGCAGATTAGAATTCCCGGGAGCTGCAGGTAGCTAATAAATACTCCGAAATGGTAGAATTGACAACAAAATGTCAAACATGTGGCCCAAAAAATCTATCTTCACATATATACTGATGGGCTTGAAGTGGCAGTGACTCAACAGGAAAGAGATCTTGGGTTTGTGAAGGTGGTCTCAAAAAATACTTTTAGCTCCCATCCTAAGGCCTCAAAATAATTGTAGTTTTTGGTCTTCAGAGAGGGAAGTACACAGGCTGTGTTTGCTAGGGACACGGACAGATAAAAGGAAAGGCTTTTTCCAGCAGCGCATTATTAAACTGTGGAACTTGCTGCTGCAAGATGTAGTGATAGCCCCCAATTTGGATGGCTTTAAAAGGGGGTTGGACAAATTCATGGAGGAGAAGGCTATCAATGGCATGGCATGGAGATGCATGGTGTGGAGCATGTGGATAGGGAGACATTTTTCTCCCTCTCTCAAAATACTAAACCCGACAGGGTCAATCCCATGAAGCTGATTGGTGGGAATTTCAAGACAAATAAAAGGAAGGACTTCTTTACACAACACATAGTTAAATCCTGGAATTCACCACCACAAGATGTAGTGATGGCTTTAAAAGGGTGGTGGATAAATTCCTGGAGAAGGCCATCCATGGCTACTAGTCCTGCTAGCTATGTGCTACCTCCAGTATCAGAGGCTGGGGAACATGGGTGGGAAGGCGCTGTTGCACTGTGTCCTGTTCTTGAGTCCCTGGTCGACAGCTGGTTGGCCACTGAACGGAGTGCAGGACTAGATGGACTACTTATGTTCTTAATGGCTGCCTCCAGTCAGCTGTATGCCAATTTCTGGGGCACACAAGCAAGAGGATGCTATTGTGCTCATGCCTTGGATGTGGGCTTCCCGAATGCATTTAATTCACAACTCTGGGAACACAATGCAAGACGACATGTGGAATTGGCTGCATTCAGACAACACAATAATCAACTGGGGGGAGGGAAACAATCGTCAGTTGTATTGACTATCGTGTTGTCCAAATGCTGCCATAGTAAACTCAGCATTGATCCTAATCCACACCACTGTTGATTATTTATTACCATGTTGTGTGGGGAGTACCCTCTAGATAAACAACTATAAAGTTGATTATTACCCCACCATTGACTATGGTGTTGTCTGAATGCAGCCATTGTGTTCCCAGGGTATTGAACCTGTTTTTTCCAGTAAGCCAAACAAGCAGGGTGCAAAGGCATGAGATCTCCCTTTTCATCCATCCCTAGCATCTGATATTCATGGGACTTACTCTCTTCTGAACCTGCAGGTTCCACTTAGCCATCATGGCTACTAGCCCTCGAAGATAGGTGATCAGTAACCCTGATTCCTCCAAAAATGTGTCTTGTTCCCATCGCCCCATCTCGCCCAGGAGTGGGGAAAGGCGTACATGGCCACCATCCCATGCAAAACTCCCACGAGGAAGTCCCCGTTGCATGCCATGGGGGACTTACTTCCGCGGAAGCTTGCAAAAACCCTGTCATCCTATACAAACTTGCTGACGAGAGGGATAAGCATTCGCTCCTTGCATGCGTTGAGTTTTACTCCCGAGTAATCACGCGCAAGACCCAGCTGCCAATGCACCCGGATCTTGCTAACCAATCCATCATACAAACAAAAGCGCACGCGCCCAGACACTTTGCTCCTTCTTCCCGTGGTGCATCATTTATTTGCAGCAACCTCTGAACAAGCAACTTTTTTTCATTATTATTTCCTCCCACCCCCGCAATTTCTTTTTGTAAACGCCCATTTGCTTTTCGGGCTAGGAAGACAAGCCACTCTCTCTCCCCCCATTGGTCTCCTCGGCTGTCAATCGTACCAGGCACGACCTGCCCTTTCCAACTAATTAATTCTGTTCCCCTTTGCAAGTTTGACTGTTGCAACACGGAGATAGATTGAAGGAGAGGGAAAGACCCGCCTTCCCATGGAATCTATTGGCTCATTCCCTTGCAGTGGGTCTTCTCATTTGTCCTTTGCAGACACGTCAGGGTAGGTTTCCCAGAGACACCAGGAAGCTGATGCGATGGGGGTGTATTTTTTGTGTGGCTCCCTCCTCCTTTTTCTCCTCTTTCCTTTTTGTAGATGAACCAGGAAGTAAAGTTTGCGTTGCTTTGGGTTCTCTCCGGGTTTCGTATTGATAGAAAAGCAAAGAAGGGACCTGAGCAGAAAAAGGGGGGAAATAAGGAATTGCAGGTGAGTCTGGCCAAAAAATGGATATCTATGATTGCAGCCTTAATATCCCAGAGTGCATAAAGGAATCCCTCTTTCCCCCCTCCCCCTAATTGTAATGTGTGATTTTAAAAGGTGGGATGAGTTGTTTTAATCTCTTTCTCCGATCTAGAAATTAAAAACAGTCCTGATTATAATAGCGGCCCGATAAAGAGTATATAATATATATAGGGTGATGCTGTTTAAGATACTGCTACGTTTGCTTCGTTGTGAAATCTAGTCTGTAAGCTGCTTTGAGTGTATTTTATAAAGAGAGCCAGGGCGACCGTTTTGAAGAGGCATACAGTGCCTATATAAAAGCATGCGTGGATTTGGTCTCAGACGATCTATCTGCATAATGCACTAGCTACGTTTGTGTTCACTTGTGTTTCTTTCTTTCTTGCACCAGTTCTTTTTTAACTGCAGTTTGAAATGCAGCTGTGCAGGCAATCAAGCTTTCTTTCCGCAGTTTTAGTTTCTATGCAAGCTCTAGCTGCTACGTTTCTGTGAGGCGGAACTGCTGTGAAAGACACAGGAGCAAAACAAGTTTTTAACCATTGTGGTGGAAGGAGATGTGTGTAAGACTTCTAGCATTAAATGTGGCTTTGTGTGACTCTTGGCCAAACGGAAAGTGTAGATGAACTCCTTTTTTCACGTGAGGGTTAGTAAAGAAAAACGGAATTTGTGTCTGTGTAGCCTGCTCCTATCCATGTTTACTGAGAACTAGCCTCACTGACATCAGTTAATCCTCCTCCCATGTAGGTGTCCATGGGATCATAGCTTCAGATTATTATTTTTGTTTTGTCTTCAAGACTTATGGCAGGTTCTAATAATAACATCCCATTCCTTATGTTATCTGTGCAGTAGCCCTTAAGGAATGCTGTTAAATGAGGGGTTTTGCACTAGCACATTCTGCAAAATGGTGGATCAGTAGGGACTGGAACTTTATGTTGCTCACCTTTCCAACTTCCATTTGCTGCCTTTAAATCAGACTTTTCCAACTTGATGCCTTCCACTTTTTCTGGCCTACAGCTCCCATCGTCCCCAAGCAACATGGCCAGTGGTCACGGATGATAGAAGTTGTAGTCCAAAACATCTGCAGAGTATCAGTCTGGGGAATTCTACCTTAAAGGTATTGAACTATCTCCTTGTGTGGTTATTGGAGAAAAAAGGGGATTTAGAAATTGCCATAGCTTTCAAGGAATAAGCTAAGGGAAGTTCGTAAACAATCCCATGAAAGTTTTGTTTTTTTAACTTACCAGGCTGCAAGTCCACATAGACCACTTCTAGTCACTGTTAGGTACATCTGTCACCTAAATGTGAGAGCTGGCCAATTCATCTATGCCTTCGCAGCTTCCTGGTTAGATTACTGTAATCTGCGCATTTGGAAACTTCAGCTTTGTTCTACTGGCCAATTACTGACAGAGCGTCAGCAGACTGGTCATATATTACACTAACTTCTTAAACATCTACGGTGTGTACCGGTTTATTTTTTAGTCGAATCCAAGGTGCATTTTTTGACCTATAAAGGTGGAAATGTCCTGGATTGCGCTTTTCTTAAGGTGTGTCATCTTTTGCAGGTTTCCTCTTGAGTATTGAGATCTACAGCTGGAGACCTGGCAGTCTAGATGCTTTCTATTCTAGGCAGTTGGTTTTCTTGCTCTGGGTTGTCTCTAGAACTCTAGAAGGCTTTTTTTCAGGAATGGCCCTAAAACTCTGGAATTCCTTTGTCTGTGAGAACTTTGCTGATCTCTTATTGTCTTTGGAAAGCTAGTGAGAGAGGGCTTTTTCAACTTTGGCTCTACAGTTGCGAAACATGTTGCTTAACTGGGCTGAGTCAGGCCTTGTCAATTACAGACCTTTGGAAGAGCTCTTAAGGGGGGGAATCCTATGCATGTTTCGACACAAAAAAGTCCTGCAGTTCCCATGCTGGCTGGGAATGCTGGGAGCTGTAGGACTTTTTTCTGTCTAAACATTTATAGGATTGCGTGCCCTAAGACACACTTGTTTTCTCTGGCTTTTTGTTTAGGTTTTACGAGCTAATGAATTGAGATTTTTTTATCTGGTGTGCTTATCTAAATATCTATTGGAGCTTTGTATTTTATTGAACAATATGTTTTAGTTTATACCCGTGTTGTTGTTTTTAAATTAATGTATTTTTATTATTGTGTTTATATTAAGTTTTGAGTGTCATAGGAACATAGGAAGCAGCTTTATATTGAATCAGGTCTTTGCTCCATCTACCCCAGTATTGTTGACACTGATTGGCAGCAGCGGTTTTGCAGGGTTTCAGGCAGGATTCTTTCCAAGCCCTGCCTGTAGAAGCTGGGGATCGAACCCAGGACCTTCTGCACGCTGAGCATGTGCTCTACCACTGAGCAACAGCCCTTCCTCTTCCAAGCCACCCTGAGAGGGTTTTGTTCACTTAAAGACATAACAGAAATACCTTAAATAAAGTTTTATTTTGTCAAGAATTTAATAATTTTGATGCTTTAAGGGTATAACTTTTGCTGGTGATTTTAATTCTTCTTTATTTATTAATGTGTGGAATGTAAAGGCTGCAGCCTTAAATAAAAATAAAGAGGTGAGGGAAATGAGTCTCTTTCAGTTTTACAGATGTTTCCCCTACCTGGCTGCTTAGAATCTACTCCCAATTTGCCAAAGGATTACCCATAAACCTTAAAGATAATGTGTGAAGGGTATGCAGTCAGGGATCAACTGCAGCGTAGTTCTGGAACTTGGGCTCAGCTCATTTATTTATAACATTTATATATCGCTTCACATCTAAATAGATTTTAGAGCAGTGAGCAATCAAAGATAAAAATAAAACAGCACACTAAAGGTTTTAAAAACCAGAATGCCTATAAAAACCATGGTTGGTTAATTGAGAAAGGCTTCTTGAAATAACATGTCTTCAGCAGGCACTGAAAACAGCTGAATATTGGTGGCTGCCTCACCTTTGTTACATTTATATCCCACCTTTTTTCCTCCAAGGAGTTCAAGGTGGCATACATGATCCTCCTCTCCATTTTATCCTCACAACAGCAACCCTGTGAGGTAGGTTAGGCTGAGAGTCAGTGGCTGGGTTCAGACAACACGATAACCAACGGTGGTTTAAGTAATCAACCAGTTATTGGCTGCATTTAGACAACACATTAGTCAATGGTGGGTTGAGTAGCCAACTCACAGTTGGTTATTTTGTGGGTACTCCCCACACAACATATTCCTACACAACTGTGGGTGGTTGGGGCTGGTGTTGATTGGACGAATAGTCAACCCAGAATTTGACTGACACAGCCCTCTCCCCACCCTCCCTCCTCCCTCAGTCCTCCCAGTTCTATCCGAGCAGCCTCTGCAAGTTGCACCAGTTGTAGCAGAGTAGCAGCCACCGCTTTGGTCGCTCTTGCCGCCTGCCTCTATGGGCTTGTGTTTTAACCCACTCACCACACACCATTAACGCACTCACCCCTCCACACAACACTTTAAACAACTGGCTTTGAGCTAAACAACTTGCAAGCCAGTTGTTTCTCTCCTTTGCTTATTTGGGTGGAATAGCATACCGTCAGTAGTTTGTGAGCGGTGTGTTACCCTCCACACAACACAATAAGCAACACAACTGACTATTGTTTCCCACCCCAACTCAGTTGCTTAATGTGTTGTCCGAATGCAGCCACTGTGTTGTCTGTCGGGCAAAAACCACCCCACAGTTGATTGTTTTCCTCCAAAAACAAACTGAGATCATCAATGATCTGCAGAGTTGACTATCTGCCCACCCATTGGTTAGCGTGTTGTCTGTCGGGCTGAGTGGACTATTTCGGCTGGCTACAGAGTTTCCGAGCAGAAGTGGCCAAAACTGTGCCGGCCACTCTGCTGCAGCTGGCACAACTCGTGGAGGCTGCTGGGATAGCAGCAGGAGGACTTATGAAGGAGGGAGGGAGGGAGAGGGACAGGGATTTTGTCAGTCAAACGCCGGGTTGATTATGGCTCAGTTCGGATGACACGATAATCAACAGGTGGGGGGGAATCAACTGTTAGTTGTGTTGCTTATTGTGTCATGTGTCGGGAAACACACAATGCACACACAACTGACTGTATGCTGTTTTGGTGAATTAAACAATGGGGAAAAACAACAGGCTGCTCAGTTGTTTATCCCAAAATCTGTTGCTTAAAGTGTCGTGTGTTGGGATCCCCCCTCTCTCCGTGTGCTATTCCAGTCGGTCATAGAGTTCCCTAGCAGGAGCAGCCGAACCTCACACCCCCCCCCCCCCCCCGGCCACTCCTATGCAGCCGGCAGAACTTGCAGTGCGTGATGGGGGGAGGGGGAACATGTCATGTGGCAAAGCACCGGGAACATAACGCATGGTGAGTATGTCATTAACCCCTCCGTTGCCTAAAGTGTTTCCTGAACTAATCCTATTAGTCCACACAATGCCAGCCACAACCACTCCACAGTTGTGTAGGAGCATGTTATGTAGGGAGTACCTGTGAGTTGTGACTATTAACCCACTATTGACTAATGTGTTGTCTGAACGCAACCAGTGAGGGAGGATTTGAACCCAGGTCTACCCAGTCCATCCACACTGACTACAGAATAGCTTAAGTAATCATGGAGAAGAATACCTCTGAGCATGAGCAGAGAACACTCCCCTCGCCATTGACTAACCATTGCAACTTCCAGTTCATCTGGGAGCAGCAAGAGAAGGTCTTCCCTGGGGTGCAGGGATTGGTCCCCCAAACCTACCATGATAGAAATCAAGCAATGTTTATGTGACTTAATTCTAGTGACTCCAGCAGGGGTGGAGGCTGGGAGAAAATGGCATTTTATGGGGGATTTCTTTTGTTCCTAGGTACTGCTGGGGCACCATGACAACGTTAATCCACCGAGGGCGGCGTGCAGACGTTGGCAGGAACGCTGACAAGCGGGCGGAGGGTGAGGAGGACCCTGTCCTAGACAAAAGTTTGGGCGATGAAGACCCCGGGGACTCTAAAGACATCCGGCTCACCCTCATGGAGGAGGTGCTGCTCTTAGGGTTGAAAGACAAAGAGGTATGAAAATACCCGGAGTGCTTCTTGGTTTTGGTCCTTTGCGGGGTGGTGTCCATGCAGAGAAGGGCAGCTAAAATGATCAAGGGGCATGATCATAATGTAGGGAAGATGCAGTAGAGGTGTAGTGTGGAGACTGTGGACTCTCATGTGAGCCTAAGTGGAACACAGATATGGCCTTTGCTGCCGGTAGCTAAGCCTGAAGGGAGACATTTTGACTTTTTAGAATAGGGGGAAAGAAACTGCACAAAAGCTGAGGAATAACCAAACAATTAGTGGTTTTGGGTAGAGTGACCCTATGAAAAGGAGGACAGGGCTCCTGTGTCTTTAACAGTTGTATTGAAAAGGGTATTTCAGCAGGTGTCATTTGTATATATACGCAGCACCTGGTGCATCATAACAGTTAAAGCTGCTCTCTTTGGTATCTGGTCAAGAGGGCAGGGCTTCTGCAGCTTCAGCTGTTGTGATGAAGAGGGGATTTCACCAGATGCTGCATGCATACAAGTGACACCTGCTGAAATTCCCTTTTCTATACAACTGTTAAAGATACAGGAGTCCGGTCCTCCTTTTCATAGGGTCACCCTAGTTTTGGGGAAAGAGTGTGGAGACAGGGAAATGAGTGTGGCCTTCTGGTGAAGGCTGGATTGGGCCCCAAGAGGGTTGGATTGAGGTTCTGCACCTCTGCCATACAGACAGTGTTGGTCTATTTAGATGGTATATTATGTAAGTACCTCCTTGTCTTCTGGAAGGCATAGCAGAGTTTTAAATGAAGTTGTGGCAGAGTTCCTCCAGCTGCACCTGTTTTGTAATTCTCTCTTTCGCCTAAGGGCATTCATTTCCCACTTCCCTGTAACTGTAGGAGCTCTTTCCTGTGATTACACCAACCCAGCAACTTGCGTGGCAGATTCCTGACTTCTTTCATGGAGAAACTAGGTCTGCCTGTCTTTGATCTAATAATAAGAGTGTGGACTCTTTGGGGGCTGGAAGGATTTCTGTCATTTGGTGACTTTTCATGCCAGGTCTCCTAATCTTAAGCATTGCTCTCAAAATGGTAGCCTCGCTCTCATGGCAGCCATTTTTTGGGAGCACTCATCATGATACTTAAAAAATTCCAGATGTGCTCACTTGACATAACATATTTGGGGACCTTACTGTAGTCCACTTTCTATCAAGCCTTATTTTGCACTAGGTCATAATAGTTGAACTTGTAACACTAGCTGGAATGTGTTAAGGGATCACTAGTCCGTGTTAATTAGCCTCGTGTTATGTTCTGTCAAAACCATGCAGTTAGGAGATAGAATTCGAGAAGAGAATTAGATTTAACCCCCAGAATTGATGGTATATTTGAAGATTTTGCGGTGATGTAAATCTGTTACGTGTTTTCAAGCCTTGATCATACAGGAACTGTAACCTTTGTTTTCCCTGTTCAGTGGTTTGACTCAGACTGGTTTGTCCACTGTATTTTCTCTGTCAGGGTGAGGCATTGTTCTAGGAGTTAACTTGATAACTTTCCAACCAAAGGAAAATTAGTCCGAAGAAATCACAATACGAAGGCAGCGTGCTGGGGTTGTTTTAAAAAGCAAGAGTGAAATTATCCCAGGCCCATTTTTGTTACTGTTGAAGGCTGTGATCCTTGTCTGAAATTATGTGACTCTTACTGCTGAAGTAAATTAACTAATGATTTGGGTATAATGCCATTTATTTCGCTGCTGTTGTTCAGCTCTGTTCTAAGCCATTCTGATGCAGGGATGTAGTTTATAAAATACCAAATGTAATACCTTAAATTCAAATCCTTTTCTCATAGATTTTGGATGGCTTTGAGAAATCCTAAATCTAGCTGCACATTTCAGGCCTGTAGTAGCAGAATGTGGGTGAGATTGTCTAGTTTTAGTAGTAGAAATAAGAATGCTAACAGGAAATTCTCCAGAACATGAATTTTCAGATCCAAAGTAATTTCTGGACAGTGAGGACTGGAGGCTTGCTTTTTGTTCCAAAACTTATGCTTGAGGCAGTTGTGGTAGCAAATTCAGCACTGATGTGGAACATAATCAACTTCTCTTACTTTATATACACATGTAGAAGTTTATTTTGGATATGATGGGGTTCGGCTGAACCTGATATAACACAGCCACTAATGTCAAATGATGACATTTATATGAAGTACTTGAACAAGGCCATTTTCAGTATCCTTCAGAAACCAAGGAAAGATCATTTTCATAAATGTAAAAGAGACCTCTTGCAGAGTTCTTTCACAAGCTTATCAGGAGGCTATCAGGAAGTGGCACTATACAAAGGTAAATAAAAGGTAGATTCTAGTTGTTTGCCAAAGCTGTCACAAACTGACACTGTATTTGCACAGGAAGGATAGCTTGCATGTAGCAAGCTGTAGTTCCTTTTGGCCCTGCAACTTTCTCCGCTCTTTGTGCAAAGGACTCTTGGTTGTTCTTCCGCTTGGAACAGCTTCATCAAAACTTAATTCCTGATGGGGCAGAGGGCATGAGAAAAGCACGACATTGTTTTCATATGACTTCTCTACTAATAAATATGTGCTCCTGGGAATCCTCCCCCTCAAATACATGTCTAGATCATAAGAACATAAGAGCCTTACTGAATTGAACCAAAGGTCCACTCTGCTTCTCAGTTACATTCTTTTGGGCAACCCTAGAGGTGTGGGTTTCCCAGAAAATGTTGGATTAGACAATGTTTTGAAAAAATTAGGGTAATTTGCATATGATAAGTTGCATCGGAAAATTTACAGTTTGTGGTTTGCATCACAGAGTTTTCGGACTCCTTCGAGTGAGAGTGGCCCCGGTGCCTACATTAGGGTCTTTTCAGTGCCAAGTGAAGACCTTCCCCCCCCCCCCGGCCCCCATATTTCCTTTTATTTTAACGATTCTAAAATCTTTGGGCTGCTGCTGGCTTTTACTTTAGGTTTTTTTTTACTCTAGTTTTATGCAGTTTCAAACTTTGAAATGTTTTGGTATTACGTTTTGTTTTTCGATGTTATTGTATTTTAAGTTCTGTTTTGCAAAGTGCCCAGAGAGCTTTGGCTATTTTGATGGCATAAAAATGTAGTAAATAGATAAATAAACAGAGCGGTCTTTCCCAACCTCATGCCCTCTAAATATTTTGGACTACAACTGCCAGAATTCCTTATTATTGACCATGCTGGCTGGGACTGATGGAAGTCCCACTGGAGTACACCAGTTTGGAGCAGGCCACCTAGAGAGTGATCTAGTTTAACCTGTTTGTTTTGCTTATATTTAGTAAACAACAAAGCAAAATAAAAACAACCTGTGTTAACTTTTTGCCCCAGTTGCACCACAAGTATTTGACCTGAAATATTTGGGAGGGAAAATTAAAGCAAACCTAAGACGCAGTCTTGTGCATTTTCAGACAGAAAATGTCTTACAACGTTTGTATAGGTTTTGAATACGATTGTACCCTTAATGTGACTTTAATTAAAACATTAGGCGTAATGTTTTAATTGTAATACTTGTAAAAATGTAAGTGCAATAGCATGTCCTTCTATTATGTTGCTTACATGTAAGGAAAAAAGAGGTAATGATGCCCTAATAAATTTTAGCACCCTAAAGAACTGTATGTGTCTACCGACAGGCACTCACTTGCAGTGTTGAAGCTGCCAAACTTGCTAATTGCAAGTACAATATATTGTTGTTGTTGTTGTTGTTGTTACTATTTTATAAAATATAACCAAAGAGGTGATCAGTCTCCTAACAATTGATGTCTAAACAATGGTTACATAATAGAAAAGAATGATTAATACATTTTTAGGGGAAAGAAAAACAAGACAGGAACAGAAAGAAAAAAGAAAAGAAATAATTAAACAATTATACTAAATAATAAGTGTGCTGTATGATCTTCATTTGTTGTTATGCTATCCAAATGCTCAAAGCTAAAGCTGACATGTGTTGCTGTAAGCCTGGTTGTGATGTATGTTGAATAAATCTCCATATAGCGTTAAAGGATAGTGGATCTTTTTTCCCCTTGGATTAGAAGTAAGCCATGAGTTATTTTTTCTGATATTGCCACAGACCATATATGTCGATACCGTGGCAGAAATGTTCAAATTGTCCAATTTTTTCCCATTGCTGTGTGATTGTCTGGCGGGTGGCAGTTAGTAAAAATAATAATAGATCTTTACATTTCAAGCTTGCATTAGATCCTTTGTACATTGATAATAAAAATAATTCTGGATCATATACAATAGTTTCTGCATTACAATGTAAGGCAACTATTCGTTTCTACTAGCGAACTTTTGAAGTGGAACGTTTTCTGCGGGGGTGGAAAAAGCACTGGAAAGCTTTCCATTTTAGAAAACATTTAGAAAACATTCCACCCCATATCATAGGAAATGCTATAAGCAGGGTTTCAATGGAATAACTTTCTCCTATTGCTTATTCTCCAGTACTAGGTATTCATAGGTACACTGCCTCTGAACATGCTGTAATAGTTTACAGCTATCAGTAGACTTTTTTCCTTTTCCATGAATGTATTTAATCCTCCTTTAAAGCTGTCTACATCCATTTCCGTATCTTCTGGCAGTGAGTTCCACAAGTTAATTGCCAATTTTCTGAAGAATTTACTGTTGCTCACTGTGATGTTCTACTGTTTGTAGTAGGGATGTATATCGTATCGTTAAAATGTACGATAACGAGACGATAAGGTTGTTATCGTGCATGTTTTTAACAATGACAGTACGATAGAAAATCCTACGACAATCATCGGAGATGATAATTTTTGGGCGATTTTATCGTTTTATCGGACTGCCATATAAATATACCTATAACTTCTGTATTTTAAAAGTTAGAGGCTTGAAACTTGGTCGCAGTGCTTCTGGGGTATGCTTAAGTATGTGTATGAAATTTGAGATCGATTCCTCCAACTCTTGATTTTAAATGAATTTATTAAAGATCGTTTCTGTTCTGACAGATCAGAATGATAGCTCGCCAGACCTGTCAGAATGGAAACAATCTTTAAAAAATTAATATAAAATCGAGGGTTGGAGGGATCGATCCCAAATTTCATACACATACTTAGGCATACGCCAGAAGCACTATGACCAAGTTTCAAGCCTCTAACATTTTAAATACAGAAGTTATAGGCATTTTTCTTTCTGCCAAAAAAATATGATTTTTTAACGATAATTATCGTAAAGACGATACGGATCACCTACGATACGAATGAAGACGATAATTTTTTTGGTCCAAAATGACGATAACAATATTTTTTGGCGTGCACACCCCTAGTTTGTAGTTGTACATATATTGCAAAGTTTATTGTTTGTGATATGCATTTGTTTATATCTTTAAAAGGAAGTAAGAATAATAACAGGTGAAGTAAATGACTAGGCCAAAATGTACTTACTGTTTGTAGTTAAAGGTCTAGGTAAGTATGGTGTGCCTGGATTGGTTGGTTGTGAAAGGGTGGGAGGAGCTTGAGGGGATTGGAGTCTATATATGTGTCTGACAGAGAGAGCTGAGAGGTTGATTTGGGGGAGATTTGAGAGAATTGAGAGAGAGAGAGTCTGAAGCAGGATTATTAGATGTGAAGAGTGTTTGAGAGATTGAGATAAGGTTTTAGAGCATAGATTAAATAAGGAACAGTTTGATAAAGTATAAGAGTTCAAACTGAAACCACTACGCATTGAAACCCTGTAACCGAAACGCAGTTGAACTGAAGTAACCATTAAGCTTGTTGACACGCAATTTCTTATTAATAAATTCTTGTTAATTCCATCTCCTGGTGTGGTCTGTGGGTGTACCTGAGGAAGGTACTGGTGGCAGCGGAATAAAGAGGTTACCTGGAGGCCATGTTGCTGGGCTGTGATGTTGTGGGGCTTAAATAGTAAAGGTGAGACACGGGCACCAGCATCAAGTGGTCGAGGATAACCTCACACTCATCACTTTCATTCTCTCTCTCTCTCTCTCCCCCCCCTCTCCCTCTTTCTCTCTCTCTCCATGCCAAGTATCATTTTATCAACCTCTCATGTTCTCCCCTCAAAGTTATAAGCCTGAAGTGGGGGGACACGATAGAGGTTTGTGATATCACTCAATGTGGAGGTGTTTTAAATTATATAATAAATACTTTTATTTATCATGAATACCATAACAATTTTGATACGCCTGTTGGTAAATGAATATATTGGTGAAATCAGACAAAGTCAGAAGGTAATATATCAAACTGCAAAGGCTGTCTATATTATCGGGTTGAAAGATGTGTGCTTTCTGTTGACATAACTCTGTAGGAATGGAGGACCTTTAAATCCCTAAATCTTTGGAGGCACTGCGTGTGTGGCTACAAGAATCGTAGAATCATCAAATAGTAGAGTTGGAAGGTGCCTATGAGGCCATTGAGTCCAACCCCCTTCTCAATGCAGGAATCCACCTTAAAGCACCCTGACAGATGGTTGTCCAGCTGCCTCTTAAATGCCTCTAATGTGGGAGAGCCCACAACCTCCCTAGGTAGTTGGTTCCATTGTCGTATTGCTCTAACAGTCAGGAAGTTTTTTCCTGATATCCAGCCGGAATTTAGCTTCCTGTAACTTGAGCCCATTATTCCGCGTCCTGAACTCTGGAATGATCAAGAAGAGATCCTGGCCCTCCTCTGTGTGACAACCCTTCAAGTATTTGAAGAGTGCTATCATGTCTCCCCGCCGTCTTCTCTTCCCCAGGCTAAACATGCCTAGTTCTTTCAATCTCTCCTCATAGGGCTTCGTTTCCAGACCCGTAATCATCCACGTTGCCCTCCTCTGAACCCCCTCCACTTTGTCTGCATCCTTCTTGAAGTGTGGTACCCAGAACTAGACGCAAAACTCAAGATGGGGCCTAACCAGTGCCAAATAGCGGGGAACCAGTACCTCACGCGATTTGGAAGCTATGCTTCTATTAATGCAGCCCAAAATAGCTTTTGCTTTTTTTGCAGCCACATCACACTGCTGGCTCATATTGAGCTTGTGATCTACAACAATTCCAAGATCCTTCTCGCTTGTCGTATTGCTGAGCCAAGTAACCCCCATCTTGTAATTGTGCGTTTGGTTTCTTTTTCCTAGGTGTGGCATTTATCTCTATTAAATTTCATTCTGTTGTTTTCAGCCCAGCGCTCCAGTTTGAAGTTTGTTTCTGTCTTCCAGGGTATTAGGTATCCCACCCAATTTTGTTTTGTCTGCAAATTTGATAAGCATTCCCTGCACCTCTTCATCCAAATCATTAATGAAAATGTTGAAGCGCACTGGGCCCAGGACTGAGCCCTGCTGTACCCCACTCATTACCTCCCCCCAGTGTGAGGGGGAGGCCATCTCAGTTGTAGCACCCCACTTACAGAATTCTCTCCCTAAAGAGTTTGCCTGGCACCTACATTGTTATCTTTTCAGCACCAGACAAAGACATTTCTTTTCTTTTATACATTTTAGAGACCTCGTTCTAGATTTGTATGGCTTTTCTTATATATCTTTATTCCTGTGCTGGCTGTTAATTTGTTTGTATTTAATTCTTTTAAGTATTTGCTTTGTATTTTATATTTTACTTGTTTGTATTGTATTTTAATCTGCCAAGAGAATGTTGGTTATTAGGCAGTCTAAAATATAATTAATAATAATAACCTTATATAAGAATGCAATACTGTAAGGCTTATTGCTCGAGACCTACTAGACCGATTTTGCTCTCTTTTAAACTGAAGACTGAGCAGTGCAGAAAATTTTGAAAGTTTGATAATAATTCAAAGCTTGAGCTTTAATGGCAATTAATTCCCTCTGCACCAAATAGCCAGGGCAGCTCCTCCGCAAGCGGGATGATAGGCAGCTTGGCCAATCAGTGTGGCACGAAGGCGGACCCCGGGGAAGAGGATGGGAATGGAGGCAGCCAATTGGGGTTTGTGAGGAAGGGGGCAGGGATTCACTATGCATGAGCCACATTTGCATTATTCATGAGCCCCTCTGTGGTGAGGGGACTGAGGGGCAAAAAAGCAGGAAAGGAGCAGGACTACCATGGCTACATGGGCTTTACACTAGTAAAAAAGAACAATATTTAAAAGGTAAGAAAACGGGGGACTTGCTTCCTATGGAGGCCAGAAGTTGTGTATACACCTGTACCTGTTGAGATGCTTCCGTTGCTGATATCTGTGCCTCATCTTCTTTTCAGGGCTACACGTCTTTCTGGAATGACTGCATCTCCTCGGGCCTGCGTGGTGGCATCCTCATCGAGCTGGCGATGAGAGGAAGGATACAGCTTGAGCTGCAAACCATGAGGAAAAAACGGCTGCTGGACCGCAAGGTGAGAATTTTCTGCCACCATCACCTGGTCTCTTTGTGGCCGCTGTGGTGTGGGTTTAATCCAGAGGCTCCCTTTGACCTGTCAACCTAGTGGAAGAGTCTCTTTTACTTGCTTTTGCCTTCTAGGTTCTTCTAAAGTCAGATGCCCCGACTGGGGATGTGCTGTTGGACGAGACCCTTCGCCATCTCAAAGCCACCGAACCTGCCGAGACTGTACAAACCTGGATTGAGTTGCTCACAGGTAAGGGAGAGAGTGTTCATGTTTTGTGCTGTGTGGCTTCTAGTGATGCTTTTACCACTCCATCCCATAGCTGGATTACTGCAATATGATCGTTACGGGGCTGCCTTTGAAAAGTGTTCAGAAACTTCCGCCACCGCCTCAAAATTCTGCAACTAGAGCTTTGGGGGCCGCTTTTATGGAGTGTATAATTCCAATAAACTCCAATACAGTATCATCTCTGGATCCATTTCTGAGCCCAATTCAAATTGTTGGTTATAACATTGCCCAGCAGCAAGTGAGGAATTCACTTGTATTTATTTATTGTATTTATCTGAAGGATTTTTACCCTGTGCTTACAAAGATCAATCATAAGACAGGCCCTGCCCCCTCGGGCTTACAGTCTAAGAGACACAACACAAAAGGAAAAGTTATTGGGAGGGAGGAGGAAAAAAGCAAACTCATTTACTAGTTCCTGATTATAATGTTCTTGCAACTGTCAGTAGTTGCCACTTCCTAGGTAAAAACCCACAGGTTTTGAGGATCCCCTCACTCAAAAGCTAGAATTGCATGAAGTATACTGCAGTAGTATTTACATGACCATACATCTCCTTTATTAAGAAAGACCTTCACTGTTTTCAGACTATGCTTACTGCCTGTTTGGAAGGAAGGATCTTAAAAGTCCCATGGGACCAACATTTCTGTATCTGTGGGAGGTGGAGGATATTTCTCATTATTTGTTGTACTACCAACTGTACAGGGCACCCAGAGGGAGAGAGATTTTTATCCTGTTTCCTGTCTTGTCCTGAGATGTCAGATTTTGAGAAAACGTGTATGCTTCTAGCTGACCAGAATAATAGCAATAATACATATAGCGCTTTGTAACAACACCCTGTAAATGAAATAAAATAGGTCAGCAGTTTACAAAAATGCAATAAATACAATAATTCTGATAAAAGACCTTAACTGGATTTGAAAGAATATAACAATAAAACCTTAAAATAAAACCCATATAAAATGTGTAATGGCCACCGTGGGGACCGTCAGCATGCTCTACCTCAGAACAACCAGCAAGTAGTGGCAGCAATAAGATAGAAGCCCCATTGCAGAGTGGTTTGCCCTGGAGGGCAGTTCTTGTGGCTCCTGATGGAGGAGGAAGTGGAGTATAAACTTTGGGAATCATACCGTTTTAAATACTGTGCTCCTGCAGGCGAGACCTGGAACCCCTTCAAGCTGCAATACCAGCTGCGCAATGTCCGCGAGCGGATCGCCAAGAACCTTGTGGAGAAGGGCATCCTGACAACCGAGAAGCAGAACTTCCTCCTCTTCGACATGACCACCCACCCGGTCACCAACACCACGGAGAAGCAACGTTTGGTGAAAAAGCTGCAGGAGAGCGTCCTGGACAAATGGGTCAACGACTCCCACCGCATGGACAGGAGGACACTGGCGCTGCTGGTCCTGGCCCACGCCTCCGACGTGCTGGAGAACGTCTTTGCCACCCTGGTGGATGAGAAATACGATGTGGCGATGAACAGGTCCAAAGACCTGCTGGATAGGGACCCAGAGGCGGAGGCTGCCAAGCCGGGCAGCTTGGAGATGATATGGGCTGTGCTGGCGGCCTTCAACAAGTCCTAAATCCTCCCCACCAAAGGCAGTTGTTCTAGTGGGCTTCACCCCTTTCTCTTTAGGATTGAACCTTTCGCTCCGCGGAATCTCCCCCTGCTTCTGGGCAGCGGGTGGCGGGGACTTCCTCATGCCACGCCCACCCCCTTATCACAGAGTTTGGGCGCTGTGGGCAAATTTCTGCTATAGGAACGCCTGTACTTCCACCAACACCACCTCTTCCTCGGATTTGGGGACTTGTTAGATCGCAAGAATGAGCAAAGACATTTGTGTGTGTCTTCTCGTCCCCTGACCCTTGTTTTTTCCCTCCGTTCCAAGTTAAAATGAAAGTCTGTGTCAGCTAGAAATAGACTGAGTCTTCTCTCTCCTTCTCTCTCATCTATTTCAAATCATCTTTTTGATGTTTTAGGGAAGGATGAATTGCGGTGAGTGTTTCTGTTCTCTCTCTCTCTCTCTCTCTCTCTCTCTCTTTTTAATCTCACCATTCTAACTTCAATTTTGCCCTGTCTCATTTTTTCAATCCAAGTCCGTCTTGGTTTTTTTGTGCTGTTCTCTTTGTGTTTGTTGGAAAAGACCATTACAGCACAAATCTCTATGCAATCTGTTGTGTTTTTCTTTTTCTTTCGTAGGAAGCTAGCTGTCTTAATATGGGCCAACTAGCTCAGTATTACCAGCACTGACTGGCCACAGCCATCCAGGGTTTCAGTCAGGAATATTTCCTGCCCCACCTACAAATTCAGAGGCTTCTGTTCCCTTCCGGATTTGCAAGTCATACATGCCGCGTGGAGAGTGTTCATATTTTTTACTGCATGCACTAAAAATTAAGGCTTGGATCCAAGCTTAGTTGCCTTTAATTCCTGTTCGAATCAGTGGGATTTAATTTTTCACATTAGCGTAAATGGGACCCAGGTGAAAGTAACTTCCACCTCCAGCCCCAGATGTTTGCACCCACAACCATTAAATTCCAGGACAGGTATAAATTATGCAAATTGAGGAAAGTTGCTTTATTTTAGTTTGTATAATTTTATTCTGGCATTGCTCATCGTGGAAGAGGGAAGGATAGGGCAGGCCTGCACCTTAAGGAGCTAAAAACTTAATCAACCATCTCTCAAGCTTCTGTGGCTTCCATAGGCATTGCTCAAGCTTGTTTTTCACAGCCATAAGGTCTAGAAACTTGCCCAGGCAATTGGAAGCATTGCTTCTCAGCTGAATTCCACGCTCCTGTAGAATCCTGGTGTGATGCATCCCACGTTGCTCAGAACACAGCATGATTTGGTGAAGCACCTCGCTTCAAGAGCTGTATGTGCAGAGGATTTAGGAAACTTGAGCCATAAGTTAGAATGAATCTGAAGTTGCCATGTACAACCCTGCCTTATAATAGGTTGAATATCAGGAAAAACTTCCTTATGGTCTGAGCAGTCAGACAATGGAGCCAAGTGCCTAGGGAGGTGGTGGACTCTGTTGCTGGAGGGATTCAAGTAGAGGCTGGACAGCCAGGGATGCCTTAACCTGGATTCCTGCGCTGGACAGGAAGTTGGATTCAATGGCCTAAATGTCCCCTTTCAATTCTACGATTCCAGGACCCTGAGGCCATCTGTCCCAGGACTGTCTGTTCAGACTGGTAGCGGTTCTCCGGGGTTGTGGGTAGATGGTCCCACTAACCAAGGGTTGTGAGCACCGTCACAAAATCACTCCCATGGAGAATGTGGCTAGTCACGTAATGGCTGCCGTGGTCTTCCCCAGCCCCGCTAACTGGGATCCTTTAAAACAGGCTTCCCTAGTCAGGAGTGGAGTGCCACTCCCATCATCCTCAGCTAATATGGCTGGGAATAATGGGAATTGCAGTCCAAGCCGTCTCGAGGGCACCCGATTAGGGAAGCATGCTGAAAATTGTAAAGCATGCTACACTGGATCAGACAAACTGCCCTGTCCTGCATTGATTTGGAGTGGCTCTAATGCCTCAGAACTTTCCCTGCCCTGCTAACTTCAAACTGGAATCGCCTAGGATCAAACCCTCAGACCTCCTGCTTGCAAAGCACAAGTTCTAACACTGAGCTATGGCGCCTCCTTGTACCGTGAAAATGTCCTCCCAATGCTGGAAAGAGAGGCTGGGAGTCATGGGTCGATTTTGGGCCTAGTGTGATAACACGCAGAGCTTGCAATTGGGTTTTCCCTGTGAGATACTGAAATTGTGCATTAATGTTCCCAGCCTTGGCCACTGTTATGGGTTCACTGATGCACGTGTAGTGAGCACTGAGTGTACGGCATGTAGACACGATGGCTGTGCCATGGATTGTTGTCTTACGGAGAGCCCACTTAATTTACAGAGGGGTTGAGATGAAGCCCATTGGTTTATTGTGCTCATTCTGCTCTTCTGAATGGTTTGGAGGAGCCTACATAAAGCTCCCTGAGCAGCGTCCTCTCAAGGCACTGTAAAACCTCCTTCCTTTTGGCTGCTTTGCACTTTTCCATCTGTTCTGTGGTCCAGGAAGTCCAAACTCCTGCAACTTGGCGGATAATAGTTAAAACTCTTCAATAGCTTTCCCCAATATGGTGCTTTCCTGATGTTTTGAAGTACAACTCCCATCATTGGCTGGGGCTGGTGGGACTTAGGAATCTGAAACATCTAAAGAGCACCACTGCTCTACCAAAATTTGAGTTGTTCCGTTACGGTGCAGTCGTAATTGCAACACGACATCCAGTTCTCAAAAAGGACATTGTCGAGCTGGCAGAGGTTCAAGAAAGGGCAGCGGAAAGGATCAAAAGGCAGGAAGCGCTTCTCATTTGAGCGTTTGGGGCTCTTCAGGCAGGAAGCAAAATTCCACTTCATAAAAGTACGTATAGCGTAGAGAAAGCAAAGGGCAGAAGGTTTTCTGACATATTAGAATTTGGAGTCATCCAGTGGAATTGATTGGCAGGAGATTCAGCACAGACGGAAGAAGGTGCTTCTTCAGCCAACATAGAATTGATTTATGGCATTTGCTGCTAGGAAGATCCGGCGGCCACTGGCTTGGGCGGCTCTAAAAGAGAATTAAATGAATCTGGAGGTAGGTGTATCTCTGAATGCCAATTTCTGAGGTCCAAACAGTGGAGAGTTGTTGAGTTTGGTCCAGGTCCCTGGTTAGCTATTCTAGGTAGAAGGATGTTGCGCTGGCCCTGGATCTTTTTTTTTTCTTTTTTTTTTTGTAATAATTTTTATTAATTTCAACACAATAAACATACACAGTATAATAAACAAACGACATAACCCTCAACAATCCCCCCGTGCTCCCCCACCCCCTGAGACCTTCTCTTAATCATTCTTCATCCTTCCAAAATTTTAACGATTCTTTTGAAGGTATTTGTCCCTTCCCCGATCTTAAAACATATTCCAAAAAGGGACTCCATATTTCTCCAAAATCACTCTTACTGGACATTCCCCTCTTTATTTTCATTTTACATGTCAACATGTCATTCAAGGCCATATCCCAAATTTCTTTATACCAATCTTCTATTGTATAGCTTCCTTGCCCTTTCCAATTTTTAGCAATCATTATTCTAACAGGTGCGAGGAGGTTGTTTACCAATTCTCTATTAGTTATATGCTCATTCCCACTATCCCATATTGCTAGTAGAGCTAACTTTGGGTTTAATTCCAATTTACTTCCAATTATATCACTTATTTCTTTAAAAACCCTTTCCCAAAATTTTTGTACTTGTTCACAGCTCCACCACATATGAAAATAGGTTCCAACCTCCTGACACCCCCTCCAACAATTCTTAGACACTTTTTTGTCAATCTGGTGAAATCTTACAGGTGTTAGATACCATCTCCACACTGTCTTATAGTAATTCTCCTTAATTCTAATCGACAACAGCTTTAACATTCTTACTTTCCATATCCTCTCCCAGTTATAATCATTAATTTTTCCCTTTACATCTTCTTCCCAAATCTCTTTTATAACATTGAGTGAGTCCTGAAATTCCTCCTCTATCAATATTTTATATATCTCACTAGTCAGCCCTTTCTTAACTCCAACTTCCTCTTTTTTCCTTTTAATTCAATTAAATCTTCAAATCTAGTATTTCTACATTTCTTATTTTTCAACCTCCATTCCTGAGTCCATTTTTCCAACTGTAAACATTTGAACCATGCTATCTTTTGTCCTTTAAACAACTCTTTAATATGCTCACTGTCCTTCATCTTTTCCATCCAATTCCTTAACTTAATTATATCTTGATCTTTCAGTCTCGCTTCTATCTCTACTTTTAATACCCTTGGGAAGTTTCCCACTACTACAACTGGGGCGAGTGGAGAGTCTCCTGGTATCAACTTCCCCCTAAACTTCTCCCAGATCTCTAAAATATTTTCCAACAATGGGTTGTCCAGTACCTTCAATTCTTTCTTTTGCATTTTAATAAAAAATATATTTTCCAATTTAAAATCTACATCTCCTGTTTGCGGTTCCAACCATTCCAAATCTTCCTCCCCTAAAATACCATTAATAATATATCTTAACTGATTAGCAATATAATAATACTTAATATTCGGAAGTCCTAAACCTCCTTTCTTTTGAGCCTTGTACCATAACCCTTTATTTATCCTAGCTCTTTTGTCCCCATTACAATAAGCATTAATCATATTTTGCCAACTTTTGATCTCCGCTACTGAAATTCTAATCGGTAGCATTCTAAACAGAAAGTTAACCTTAGGTAAAATCTTCATTTTAATAACCGCTATTCTACCAAACCAAGAATGTTTTAATTTTCTATATATCTCTAATTTCTCCCCTACCTTTTTTCTTAACATTACAAAATTAAGTTCCTCTAATCTTTCTAATTCTTTATCTAAATTAACTCCTAAATATCGTATTATATTTTTATGCCTTAATCCTAACTTAGCTTTACACTTCTCCAACTCTTCCTTGTTATAATTATACAACATCATTTCTGACTTCCCCCAATTAACTTGTAATCCAGTAATTTCCCCAAATTCTCTCAAATGCTTCTGAATCGTCTCCCCACTTTCTAGGGGATCTTCTAATGTCAATAATGTATCATCCACAAACATATTCATTTTAATCTTGTCGTTCCTTCCTATCCCCTTTAATCTTCCATCTTCCCTTATTACATTTGCTAAAATTTCTATCACTATTGCAAATAAGATCGGTGAAAGTGGACATCCTTGCCTAGTTCCTCGAGCTAGTGTAATCTGTTGCGTTAACCCATCATTAACCATTATTTCAGCTTTATTTTTTTTATACAGCTGGTTAATCACGCCCATAAATTTATGTCCAAACCCAAATGTTTTTAATATTATTTTTAGCGCTGGCCACTCCACGCAATCAAAGGCTTTAAATATATCCAATGCTAATAAACCTGCTTTTAAATTGCTTTTTTTTATAAGATTAATTATATTTATAACTCTCCCAATTAAATTAGGCATTTTCCTACCAGAAATAAATCCACATTGATCTTTTTTAATATATTTAAAAATAAATGTACCCATTCTTTTTGCCATTATTGCTGTAAATATTTTTGCATCCTGATTTATTAAAGATATTGGTCTATAAGATGCTGGATCCATCAAATCCTTACCTGGCTTCTGTATTAAGATAACCAAGGACTGATCCCACGATGGCGGAGTCATTCCTCCTTCTAGTATATTATTAAATACTTTTTTTAATCTTGGTATTAACATTTCCTTAAATATTTTATAAAATTCCAGCCCCAAGCCATCAATCCCCGGAGGTTTACCTCCTTTTAGTTTATCAATAATTCCCTCAATTTCTTTCTCAGTAACCAAGCCTTCCTTACAATCTCTATCTTGCTCATCCAGTCTTATTTTCCAATTTCTTTCTACATACTCCTGAATCTTATCTTGTGATACCGCATCTGATGTATATAATTCTTTGTAAAATTCCTGAAAAATATTTAATTTATCTTTCATTAAATTACATCTATTCCCTAACTTATCTCTTATTGTCCCTATCATATTCTTAGCCTTCTCTGACTGCGTGGATCTGGCCAACTTCTTTGAATTTCTATTATTATATTCGAAAAAATCTCTCTTTAAATATAACAAATTATTTTGAACTTGTTCTATATCTTCTTTCTCCAATTCCTTTTTTTTCGCTTGAATTTGGGCGAATAACCGCTTATCTTTTGTCTCTCTTAATCTGTCCTCTAAACTCTTTATCTCTTCTTCAGCCTTTTTATGATGTACTTCCTGTTGCTTTTTAAGTGTGGACATTTCCCTAATACAGATCCCTCTTATTACCGCTTTCATAGTATCCCATAATAACCCCTGCGATTTAACCTCTTTTTCGTTTATCTGCCATATTTCCTGCATTTCTTTTTTTTATTTTCTCCACAGTATTTTTATTTTTAAAAATACTTCCATCCAATCTCCATCTCTTTGCTTGTCTATAATCCTTCTTCATTTTAATATCCATCATCATTAATGCATGGTCGGTGACCTTAATTACACCAATATCGCAGTCTATGAGTTTAGGTACCATATTCTTTGATATAAAAATAAAATCAATCCTTGAATAACTCTTAAATCTAGGTGAGTAGAAAGTATATTTTCTTTCTTCCCCTTTTAAAGCTCTCCAAACATCCATTAATTCTTTCCCCTCCATTAATTTACCTAACTCCGTCTTCCCCTCCCCTCTAACATCTCTTATAATGTTATCCCTATCTTTCCCTTTATCAAGTACCATATTAAAATCTCCTGCCATCACAATATTCTTTTTCCCCACTTCTCCCACCATATCAAATACTTCTTCAAAAAATTCAATTTGTTTCCCATTTGGAGCATAGACATTGATCAGAACATATTCCTCCTCTTCCATCGTGCAGTACATTATGAGGATCCTTCCATTTTTATCTTTCTTTACACTTTGAATATTAATACCACATTTCTTTGATATTATTATTGCCACCCCTCTCGCTTTAGAAGTACCAAATGACTTTTCATACACTCCCACATCCCTCATTCGTAGCTCATTAACCCCCTCCTTTATTTGATGAGTTTTCTGCAAAAAAATTATATCTATTTTTTTTCTTTTTAACAACATCTCTATTCTTCGCCTTTTGATAACTGTTCCTAGCCCTTTAACATTTAAAGTTGCCATTCTCAATTTATTTTCCATTTCTCACTTTCACACATATCTTTAAATTGGTCTCACTCGGTGATACACTTACCCCCCCCTTACCCTCCCCCCACATACACCCCCATTTTTACCCCCCTCCTCACCAGACATCTGGGCACTGGTCCCAATTATTTTTAGAACTCTTCAGGGGGGGGAACCCGGCCCAACCTCCAAAATAGAGTCTAATCCTCCCCTCCTTTCCCCCCCCCTCTTCTAATCCTTTATCATTGACTGGATCCTCCAACCGCGCCTTCTTCTTGCTCTATTTCTCCACCATCCTTGGCATCGATTATGCCCAGCTTCTCCAACAGCTCCATTCCTTGTTCACACGATGTTATTCTTTCTTGCTTCCCTTTCCACATAAATCTCAAGAACACTGGATATCCCCAGCTGTAAGTTATAGATTTCTTCCTCAATGCTGCTGTACACATTCTGACGCTCTCCCTCCGCTGAATGGTCTGAGGCGAGAGATCCTGATAAATTTGGACTGCTGTTGCTTGAATCATTGGTTGACCTTGTCGTCTTATTGCTTGCATGAGCTTTTCTTTTTTATAATAATTAGCAAATTTGACAATTATGTCCCTTGGGAGCATACCTTTCCTCTTATATCCAACCCTATGGACTCTCTCAAGATCCAGCATCTCCCAAGTCTCGTGTGGGTCCTGAAGTCTTATCCACGCCAAAATTGTATCTCTTAAATCTTTTGGAGTCTCTCCTTCTTGTTCCCCATAATCCCTTATGCGAATGTTTGCACATCGATCTCGATCCTCCATGGCGATTAAGCGTAAATCATGTTGAGACAGCTGCTCTTCCTGCTTCTTGCAAACTCCAGTCAAGGCTTTAGTCTCTGTCTGCAAAACCTCCACATCCTTCACCACTTGCTTTAAACCAGACATTAACTCAGTTTGTGTATCATTAATCCGTTTTGCTAACCTTTGCTCGTGGTCAGCCAACTCAAGCCTAATCATTTTTTTAATATCTTCCTTTAATTCTGGCTGACCTCCTCTGGTGATCTTAGGAATTACAGCTGGTTCTGGTGCTTGTGACGTAGGTCCTTTTGTCGGAGAAGTTTTCTTGCTAGGCTGCTTATCAGGCATTGTTTCCGTCTCCAAGCGAGTCAATCTCTGCCAAGTTCTATCCGAGATATGCTCTTTAGAGAGTCTAACCCAGGCGGGGGTGGATAGAGGGGGCCTCTTCTCCCATTGTTGCTTCTTTTTGCTCATAAGATATTAACCCCCCCCCCCCGGTCTGCCTGGCGACTCACTCTTTATTCTTACAGCAGCCACGCAGCTACAATAATTTTACTTTTACTGGGGTTTAACGTTCTTCCTCTTCACATATATTCACATATATTTTATCTCCGTCTCTCCCCCAGTCCGCTGTCAGCCAGTCCGCCTTATATCTTCAATTATAAGTCCATAAATTACCTTCGTTAATGGCCGCTCGTCGTCCTCATTCAGTTTCAATTTCACAGCCAAGATAAACACTCCCACGATTCAGCTCTCACTCAGTTGGTTTACTGCTTCCAGTCAGTATTTCATAACTTTAAGTAACTCTCCAACCACTCCAAGATAAGGAATTAGTGCTTAAATCATTGCTTTTTTTAGGAGCTCGAGTGATTTACGACTCTACCCCATTCATGATCAGGCCACGCCCCCCACGCTGGCCCTGGATCTGATCCAGCAGAGCTCTCAGGAACACAGGAAGCCGTCTTACGCTGAGTCTTTTCCTTGGTCTGCCTTGCCAGGTATTGCCCATGCTGAGAGGCAACAATGGCTCCAAGGTTTCAACCAGGTGTTTTCCAGCTCTACCTAATGTTACTTGGGATTGAACCTGAGACCTTCTGCGTGCAAAGCAAGAGCTCTGCCACTGAGTACAGCCCCTCCTCTAAGGGTCTTCTTAGGCCCAGTCCAAATTTAAAGCCCATCAGACATAGCTCCAAGTTTGAAAGGCAATGAGCAAGTGTTGGATTGATCTGCAATTTTGCAAAATGCTGTAGGGTTCCCTCTCTCAGTTTGGGGAGACATCTGCTGTCCCATGTCGTCTTTACAATGCTGTCCTATAGTTACAAGGCCGTGTGGTGGTCAGGGAGCTGGGGGGGGGTGGATGCTGAGGAACAGCCGCATAACTAAGCTGCGTTGGTGACAGAAGCCCCCATGAGACCTGCAGTGTCTAGTTTGTAACTTCAGCCAGGGTGGGTGAGATTTTATGTAAGATGGCAGGTCTGGAAGAGCAAGCAGTGGGACGTGCCAGAAACCAATCAACGGCTCCGCTACCTTCATTCCAACTGAGCAAGAGGGAAAATATATTGTCATAGGGAGCTCAATATCCAAAGCTGAGGCGTTCCGAAAGGATCTCTCCAAACTGGGAGAACGGGCAACTAAATAGTAAATGAAGTGTTGCATGTTGCAGAAAAAAAATCCCAACTGCAAGTATAAGCCGACGGGATCTGAACTGGCATTGACCAACCAAGAAAGAGATCTTGGGGTTGTGGTGGACAGCTCGATGAAAATGTCAACCCAGTGTGCACCTGCTGTAAAAAAAAAAAAAAAAAACCCTATATATTGGGCATAATTAGAAAAGGAATTGAGAATAAAATTGCCAGTATCATACTCCCCTTATACAAATCTATGGTGTGACCACACTTGGAATACCGGGTACAGTTCTGGTCACCATACTTAAGATATTGTAGAGTTGGAAGAAGTGCAGAAAAGAGCAATTAAAATGATCAAGGGGCTGGAGCATGTCCCCTATGAGGGAAGGTCACAACAGCTGGGATTGTTAAGCTAGGGAAAAGGAACCTAAGGGGAGACATGATAGAGGTGTACAAAATTAGGCCTGATGTGGAGAATGTGGAGAGGAAGACATTTTTCTCCTTCCCATAATACTAGAACCCAAGGGGGGCATCCCATGAAGCTGGTTGGTGGGAGATTCAGGGCAGATCAAAGGAAAGATTTCTTCACACAGTGCAGTGTGAAACTACGGAATTCACTGCCACAAGGTGTAGAGATGGCCACCAGTTTCAATGGCTTTAAGAGGGGGTTAGACAAATTCCTGGAGGAGAAAGCTATCAATGGCTACTAGTCTTGATAGCTATGTGCTGCCTCTGGTATCAGAGGCAGTAAGCCTCTGTACACCAGTTGCTGGGGAACATGGGCAGTGCTCTTGCACTTGGGTCCTGCTTGGGGGTTCCTGGTCAACAGCTGGTTGGCCATTGTGTGAACAGAATGCTGGGCTAGATGGACCTTTGATCTCTTCTTGAGTTATTAGAACAATATCCAGGATGACCATTCCAAGAGCAGCCTTGAAGGTCCATCGGGTACCTGGAGAAGCCAGAGCAAAAGAATTCCTTTTTCGTGGAAGTGAAAGCTTCCAATGTTGGATTTCCCCACCATCTGGAGATAAGCTGACTCCCCGCCCCTCTTGTCCCTCCTCCTCCCTCTGGTGAGGAGGGGTGTGGCCATTATGTCTCCCTCCTCCCCCTTCTCTGGATTGGTTGCTTGGGAAGCTGGGCTCCCATTGGCTTCTGAGTCTTTATAAGAGGAAACACCTGGCTGGGCTTTACATCTTGAGAAGGGGCAGTTTTGCAAAGAGGGGGGAAATTTAGAAGCTCATCTTTGCTGGATTGGAACAGCTACAAGTTGCGGAGTGGTGGTGTGGGTGAGTTCCTGGGTGGGGATTCCTAAGGCTGGGAAGCATTTACCCGTTGCGTCTGGCAGATGGGTTGTCTCTCTTTTAGGGTGTTTGCACCCTTTCAAGATCAACCTGACACCTTGCCAAGCTTTACATAGCAGTGGGCACTGCAGGAGATTTAATTTTTTTAAAAAAGGGGTCCATATATAAAGCCCCCAAAGGCCAAAAACAGCTTGCAATGTCACCCTTTTGGCACTCTGTAGCCACTATGGACCTATTCTTTTCAAATTTGGGGGCAGCGGGGGCTGTACCCATTCTTTACACGGCTGCAACCCCCCCCCCCCCAAACACACACTCCTCTGTTTCCCCTTACCCCATCCATAAAATCTCGAGAACAATGTTTTATTTCAATTTAAGGACATTTACTTTTTGTGAATAACATTTCACCACAAACAGGTACAGGATGAGGTATCCGAGAAGAAAAAACTTTGGTATAAAATGTACAGCTTCTTTTTTCTTCTTCTTTTAAACATTTTTTTTTCATTTTCTTGTTTACAGGCAAAAAAGACTTTGGTTTTTTCTCTTCTTAAGTTAGCACAGTTGACAAACAAAGAAGAAACATTCAGTTTATTAATATATAGTAATGCACTGCTTTGATTAAAAACATGACCACGTCACTCAGCTTACACCGACCAGGGGGGTGGAGAAAAGGGGGGCTATGGGAAAAGTGTTGGCATTTGCTGATTAAGTTGCCATGTTTTCTTTTCAACTATAATTTCTCCTGTGCCCCTAAAAGCATGCCTAACGTCCAGAAATCAAGCTGGAGTCATTCTTCTAGGCCTGAAAAAGCTTACCCTATTGATTTCAGCCTGTCAAGCGACTGTTAAAGGCACAGGAGCAGTTGCCAGTTTTAAAAGATGACAGCCCAACTGCAGCATGATCTTATTTGCAGTTTTGAAAATAGAAGACACATTTTTAGTAAGTGGTGGGGATCATTGAGTTAGTATATAGGGTCTGGATTTTGCAATAGAAACAGCTTTTTCTGGTTCGAATTGTAGGGAAATCCAAATGCACGCAGATCACTTTAAAATTTTGAACAGGATATCAAAATGGAGGGGGGGAGTGCAGGGAGCCCTCTTTGGTCTCAGAGTGCTGAATTGTAGTAAAAAGAAATGTAGATCTAAGGGTGAATTACCTAAATTTAGGAACCACTGAGCATTAGAATAAACTGGTTCTTGACACTTAGTTGGCTTTTTGTTTCGAGGCAGACTCAGATTTTCAAATCATTTTCATGAATCAGTCTTTCTATAATCATGCAGGCATGAACACCTCTCTTTCCTGCAAGGAGCTGTAATTTGTGAAGGCAAGTTCTCAAAAATGCAATGGGTGGAAACCAGGGGAAACTTTCACCAGATCCTCTGGGATGCTCTCCATCCAACGTGTGTGCATACTCTTCGATGCTTTGCATCTTTGCAGCCCACACGTAGCTGGATTCACCTGGATGCTGATAACGATTCCTAGGTTTGGAGAATCGTTCTCCTAAAACAATCTCCCCCAGCCTGGCACCTTCCAGATCTGTCAGACTGCAATCCCCATCATCCTCAACCAGGATGCTTGCTGGGGGTTATGGGAGTTGTAGTCAACACATCTGAAGTGTGCCAGATTGGGAAAGACATCCTAAATGCTACCTGTTAACCTTCATTCCTCCGCCACATCTTCAAGGCAGCTTTTATAGCAATTACCTGACATGTAGGTATGCAAACCCTGTTTGTCGAAATTCTGCATTTTGCTAGATGTAGCATGCCAGGAGGTATGTTGTGTGTGTGTGTAAGTGAAAGACGCCTGAGAGGCCCTCTTGCGATAGCAAAATGCCTCTGAGCCCACAGGGACCTGAAATTCACATCTTAAGCTGAATGTGGTGTTAGAAATAAGTGTCCCGTTATGAAACACGCACCTTCGAGCCCTGTTCCGTTTTGATTTTGGGCTTTGTCAACACAGCATGTTTGCTGAGATCATGTTGACGTGGCAAGACTTGGAAAGTAGCCAGTGTTTCCTCTTTAAACAGGATATGCTGAGCCAGTGTTTAATTTCTTTTGAGAGGGAGAGAAAACATATGTTGTGGCACAAAACTTCGCTAAAAGCCATACCTCTTTGCACATGTAGGATGTGTGTGATTGTGCAAATGGCTTTATTCCTGCATCATATAATCTGTTTGGTCACCAGAAATCATCTCTGAACCTAAGCCCTCATTGTGTGATCTACAATAAACTAATTCTTCCAGTTCCACCCCACCATTGTTCCAATATATTTTGGCTTCTGCTCTGTTTGATTTTGCAATTTTGATCAAGGAGGACACACACACACCTCCTCAACACCATTAATCCATTGCACAATTGTGAACAATGGTATACATTTTTTTAAAATCACTGAACAGAAGTGTTTGCTTTTTAGAATGTTGTGCAAAATCCCAGCAGTATAACTACAGAAGCAATCGCTGATTCCGAAACTCTTGTTCAGGGAAATGCATCTGGTTACTGTTATCTGGTAAAGGGAAAAGGTGGTAATGCAGGGAGGAATTTGACAGAGCATCACTGCTCATAAGCCTTATGATAGCCTTTTGATTCCATTCAATGAGGTTGGGAAAAGCTTATTGAAACCAGTCCGCAATGGGTCTAGCTTATGATTGTGGTAGACTTTGTCTTCTTCATAATGTTGAGCATTGCAGTGTGTGCAAGTTGGATCAAAATGAAGTGTTACAGATGAGCTTTTGGTCCCATAAGAACATAAGTGCCATGCTGGATCAGACCGAGGGTCCATCCAGTCCTGCACCCTGTCCACACAGTGGCCAACCAGCTGTCGACCAAGGACCCAGAAGCAGGAAATGGTGCAACAGCACCATCCCGCCCATGTTCCCCAGCAACTGGCTTATGCCCCACTTTTGTGAGCATGACTCTCTCTCTCTCTCTCTCTCTTTCTCTCTCTCTCTGTGTGTGTGTGTGTGTGTGTGTGTGTCTTCCTTTCCTGGGCTGTACTTTCCTTGCATTAAGCCCAAGACACCGTGAAATTTGTACAGTGCAGGTTGCAACCCCTTTCACCCGAGGGCCGAATTCCATTTTGGAGAAGCTTCATTTGGGGATCGCGTTCCAGTGGGGGCTGGAAGCAAAAGTATCTGCATGTTTTAGCTTCAGACTCTTACTGCCAGTAAATAAGCCATAGGAGAGGCATTTCAGCATTTTCGAATGGGGAAAAACACTACACAAAAGTCGGGGGGGGGGGGCGAGAGTCCTGCACTATCAAATGACAAATGGTTTGGGGGGAAAGGGGGCATGGCATCTGGAAAAATTTTGTTCCTTTTTTATCACTGTGCCCCCTTGCTGGCGAAGCAAGGCAATTGCAACCCTGGTTGTAAAAACGTGGGAGGCAAAGAAGTGGGGGGAAAGTCTTGACTGGGTTTAGACGACACGATAACCAATGGTGGGTTAAATAGTTCTTGTGTCGTCTGCCAGGACTTTTTCACACCACGGTTGGTTCTTCGGCCGAAAGAACCTACGCAGATAACCAACGCTGCGCAGAGTTGATCATTTGAACCACTGTTGGTTATTATGTTGTGTCTTGGACACTGTTGACTAATTCGTTGCATGCGGTTGGTTTGGTTTTGGTGGCTACAGAGTCCCCTGGCAAGAGTGGCCAAAATGGTGGCTGACGCTCTAGTCCAGCCGGCAGAACTCTCAATGGCTGATGGGATATCAGCAGGAGGACTGAGCAGGGGGGAGAGGGCAGGGGATGTGTCAATCAAACACACCATTGACTAATAGTCAACTCGATGTTGGCCTTAATCCACACCACGGTTGATTATAATCATGTCATGTGGGGAGCCCCCACTCGATAATCAACTGTGGTTGACTATTAACCCACCATTGACTATTGTGTTGTTCAAACGCAGCCACACAAACCCTCCACAAGCAGCATTTTTGAGTGCTGGAGAAACCAGCACAATAAAAACAAAATTAATAAAATTGCTCAGCAGTGTCAAAAATCAGCGGTGGTGAGGTGAGGAATCCTGTAGCATGGGTAAACACCTTATAAGAGCTATCACTTTGAGGATGCTTTGCTGTTTAATTCTACAGGACTGGGAGACAGGAACTGACAAAAATTTTGCTCTTTTTTAGTCTTCATTTCTTGTTAACTTTGTGCCCCCGGGGCCTGTTCAAAAGGATATTCTAAAACTCCTAATCCTATGGCATAATCACTAAAGTGCATTTTTATTAGTAGCATCCACATGGAACACAGCGGGAGGGCGCGGGAGGGCAGGTATTTCATGACAAATTGGGATTGGGTCCTTCCATCAAATGGGGAAGGCCGTCCCCCTCTCTGTTCGGAGCAAGCTGAGAGTTTCTGACACAAACGAGAGTACTTTGAGAAGCCATGCAAAAAATATATAGAAATATAGATATACTACGACGCACACACACACCCGGCCACCCACGCATCCTCCCGACGCATGCGCACTCACACGGACGCACAAAAGACTTCCTTTGCGGAACGAAACGGAATGAAAATTATCTTTGGTATCTTTTGGTGCAAGAGACAAAGTGAGGTAGAAGTTTTTTTGTTTGGTTTGGTTTTTGTTTTCGGCAATTTCAACAAATTTTGGACAGCGGGAACACCCAAAGGGAACCGGGGGGAGGAGGAGGCAGCGGCGGAACGGGGCTAGGGGTAACCGTGCCTTCTCTGGCTATGTCATGGCATTGGCAACCAGTCCGAGAGAAGCAGAGGTGGTTTATGGCGATCTCGCAAAGGCAGGCTTCCGAAGCGTTCGGTTAATGATCTGTATTTGTTCAGCCCTTATGGGGATGGAAAATGCTTCCTCTTTGCTGTGTGAGTCATTTTTTTCCTGGCCTCTATGAGATGGTATTGTGCCAGCACTATGCTCCACTACCATGGCTAACGATGGTTGGAACTGGAAGGAGAGGAGATAGCTTTGTGCCTCTTGAAATTTCAACCCTGGCTGCCTCCTGCATGGAGGTGCATGTTAAAAACACCTAGGAGCACCCCTACGAATTCTATTTAGTAGCTCTACAGTCCATGGCCCGTGTTAGGTAGAAGTCTTTCGACACTTTTGTGACAGATGCCGGTTCTTTTCTCCTCAAAATGCTACGGAGCAGCCTTCCCCGCCCTGGTGCAGTGCCGATGCTTTGGAGTACAACACCCAACATTTCTGACCATGGGCCATATTGGCTTGGGCTGATGAGGGTTGAGGTCTCAAATATCTGGAAGTTCCACAGATCTCGAGGCTGAGTAAGGCTCATATAGGGTGACCAAAAAACCAATCTTCTCCTGTGACTGTTTTGAATTGCAGTCAGCTGGGGATCCAAAATATGGGAGCTCTCAATGGCAGAACAGATGCTGAAGGCTGCATGATGATGATGATGATAATGCTAGTCCCCAAACAGAATTTTTAAGCACAGACCCTAAGATTTGGCCTCGTTGGAGGGGGGGGGGAAGGCAGTTGTATCTTTGATGTTGGCTTCTGGAAAAATGTGAGACAGTTGGGTCATGCTTAGCAGTGTCGTGAATGAACAGTCTGTGTTACGGGCAAAATAATTAAATAAAAGCTCCCATGAGCCCATCGTATGCTCAGCTGCAGGTTCTAAAAACGTACGAATTTTAGAGCTGGCTGGGACATTGGAGGCTTCCCTGGATCACTTCCCCTCCGCCCTTGCTTGCTTCCAAGGACTGTTCACAAGGGGGCGGTAATTCTCCTGCATTTGCACCGAGGGCAACGGGGTCATTCCGCCCCTCCCAATTGCAGCGGAATGACCCATCCTCCAAGGAGGCTGGCCGGCGCACCTCCGCATGTCCCCATTCTGGCTTTCCGTTCCGGAGGCGTGCTTCACACAGAAATGCAGCGGCATGGGCGTTTCTGCGACTTCTTTTCCCATGCTCAAAAAGGAAACCTGTCCGGGTGGAAGAGCAATGGGTGAAGTATTTTTAATTGGGGGGTGGGGTAGGGGTGATGTGTCTCAGCTATCACAATTTGGGGGATCCTGTCTTCTAACATGCCAGCTGCTCTCTGCCGCAGGAACGATGTGGCTCTCTTGCAGCTCTCTCGACCCCTTCCAATTTGTTCTTTTATCTTTTCCTCAAAGGCCGCCCCACTTCCTCTTGCCCTGGTGCTGCAGCTCTGTGAACCCTGCTGCATGAGCGCCGGCCCATCCAGTCCCTTTCAAGCTGCAAATGTCAAGAGGAGCTTCAAAGAACACATGGGCATTGCCCTTTGGTGCATCTGGTTGATGCTCCTGTGAGTCTGGAGCCCTTCAGATGCACCGGAGGGAGACAGAAGGAAGTGTTTGCTTTTTTAAAGGGCTCATCTTGTGTGTCCAAAGCCTCCAACAGAAATGCAAGCAGGAGCTTGTCCTTGGGGTAGATTAAAATGAGCACCCAGATTATTATAACTCCTTTCCTGTTTAGATTTGTTTCATCCATAGCCTGGAGTGAGGTGATTAAGAGGGGGACGTTGTTTTGGCAAAAGACGTAGGAATAGGACATGGGTGGGTCACGTTGAGAACCCCTAGATTTTGAGGTCTGTGGAATTGGGACACTTTGGTGTGTTCCGAGTTCTCTTATGCTTCATGGGATTCACGGATGACGAGTCTCTTTCAGCCCGAGGGATCAATTCCGTGTTGGAGAAGCTCTCAAGGGGGTGGGGCTAGAATCAAAGGGGTGGAGTCAAATTCCAAAAATGCCATTAACTGAGCCTTGGGAAAGGCATTTTGACCGTTTGAAACGGAGGAGCGGGGGAAATGCAAAAGACCCAGAAGCCACGAAACTACTGGGGCAATGTGGGTTGGGCCAGGGTAAGGGGGTGTGGCCATCTAGAGAAGCCAGGTTAGCCAGTTTTAGCCCCAGAGGCAGATGTGTCACACCCCTGATCTACACCAAACCCTGCTTATTTTTGCTCTAAGGGTTAGTATCTCTAAACCTACATTTGGAACTGGGGGCGTGCACAGTTTTAACGCAGCTTTGAGCATCTTTACCTCGGTGGCACCAGTGCACATGCAAACTTTGCTATTTTTGACGTGCTTTTTTAAAAAAATCTGTCTTGACGTTACGTGTGATTCTTCTTGTGTAGTGCTTTACCAATTATGCTCCGGTGTATTGGTTCAATGCCACGCAAAGAAGAATCTAGATGTAAGCCAATGTACAATTGCGTAAAGATTGCTTTTGTGGAGCATTTTTTCATTACTCATGTGCAATTTTCTTTGAGCACATGTGTATCGGTAATACAGAAAGGGGGGAGCGGATGTGAAGGAACAGGAATACATGGAAAACTGCAATGTTCTTCCTGCATGGTGCATCTGACTCATTTCCGAAACAACACCAGGAAAATCAAGACACCAAAATCTGGGTGAAATTGGGTGGAGAGCATTTTGGAAGCATCCCTGAGAGAAATCGCTTGCCTGCTATTTTTACGTTTGTCTTGGAAACAGAATGGTGCCCCATTCCTTGCACGGCCTAGTCGCGCTGAAGATTTGACCTTGGTTTTGCAGCAGTTTAACTTTTGTGGCTTTCCGCAACAATTCCCGAGGCTTGTGCGGTCAGGAGAGAGAGAGTGCTAACAATCCTCAGAGCCAGGCTCTTAGCTTTTCTCAAGAACTGTGTTTCCCTTGCAAGAGGGAAGACCTATCACTAATTTATAGCTAGGGCTTTTAGCTCATGGAACAGCCATTTGGATTCTGCCGTCTGCATAGGCGTGCACAGCTCATTTCATTAGGGTGTGCACCTTCAAGGCCCCGATTGGAGCAGTGGGAGAGGGGTGAGAAAGTGCTTCCCAGGGCCTCCGGAAAGTGCGTAGTTCCCCAGGGATGCTAACGGTGGCTTTCCGGAGGCTTTCCCTTCCTTTTAAAAGCCCCAATTCAATGGGGGGGGGGGGCAGGAACGCAGAGGTGCCCTGGGAAATTAGGGTGTGCCTGGGAACACCCAGCACATCCTGTGTGCACGCCTATGGCCATCTGATGCTTAAAAATGGCTTTTGGTTAGGGATGGGTGAGTAAAAATGGCCTCCCTGTCCCTCTCTCCTTTCATTTCGGCTCTTTTCAGGAGCAAGGCATAAAACTGGAGAGAACCACCCAGGTTCTCTCACAGATAGCTGTATTGGGCTAGCGGCTGTCCTCTTTTTCACACAAACACATCTTCAATTGCCCCCTTCCAAAGGGCATTCTGGGGTGGGGGGTGGCACCTTCCTCTGCCAGAATGGGGCAATCTCAGAATGTGAAAAAACAAAGCCAGGATTATTTATAGCAGGGGCATTGAACCTCTTTCAGCCGGGTGGGGTGTGTGTGGAATTCACTTTTGGAGAAATACTGCAATGGGCAGGGCCGAAACACAGCAAACCTTGGCTTTTGTCATGCCGGAAAAGATGTCGAAATGATGTTTGCTGGTTTGGGGTGGGGAAGGATGGGATGGGACCAGATTCAAGATTGGGGGCATAACACTGGTGCTCCTTTGTGAAATCTGGAGTTTGAAGCTGTTGCCCGTGTATCTCCTGAAATGCAATTCTTGACACTGACGTCTGTGGCCGGAGCAGGCTGAGAAAACACCTGAGGCCTAAAAGCAAAAGCAGAAAAGAACCGGTTGCTCTGGTTTGGTAATATGAACTACACTTGCAAGGAATCCGTTATCAGGGTTTGAGTTGACAGCCTTTTTCCTCCAGGGGCCAGATTTTAAGGGAAGTGACGTGTTTTCCACCAAGCAGGTTTGTCGGACGAACTGACCTTCCATGCGTCTTTGCAAGATTGCTGCTCTTTGCTTGCTTCCTGCCAGTCCGGAAAGACTGATGGGGGGGAGGGGGATGCCACCCTCCCAGACTGTTGTCTCCCAACACACTGTTTGGGAATGTCACTTTTGGAATGATGGAGGCAAAAGGTTTAGTCGGTGCCTGTCTTTAGTGAATCATTAACATTTTTCTTTCGTTAAAATCATCCTCTTATTCCGATCTACAGGCATTAGCAATGACGTTCATTTTCCACGTCATGGGAAGTTCTGCCTGCTTATTTCTGCAGATCAAGCTGCTGTCAAAAGCAGCAGCAGGAACAAATGAATGTGCGTGTATGTTTTTCCAGCCCGTTGACAACCCGAATCCTCAATTGTCTGTTGAGAGATGCCACCTTCTTTTCTAACAGGGTCCCTGTGCTTTTGAGGAAGCCCAGGAGCCGGGCCAGGAAATTAGTTCAGGAAGGTTGAGAGCAGGCAGATATTCAAAAGGAGGAGTTTGCTATTGCTGCATCTCTGTGCTGGGGAAACCCACACCCTTTGAATTTCTGCCTACACTACAGCGATGAAATGGCAGGAGCTCGGTTGAAGAAAACAGAGTTGCAACTTTGAATCCGGCTGTGCCTGAAGAAGAACTCTGTGTAACCCAGAAGCTTGTGTTATACACTGTCGATACCTACTGGGCCGCTAAGAGGAACTTTTTGCTTGTTCAAACGGTTAGCTGTTGGGACGGGGGGATGGATGGGGGCATCCAATTCAAGTCAACTTGGTTGGCCTGGATTTTTGGTTAAAATCTAGATAAACAATTTTTTGGTTGGTTTTTGGATGTGCAAGCAATTGTTCCAGGGTTTGTGTTTTCCTTCATTTCTTTACAGGGTGTTATGCATGGAATGAAGATGGTACTTTCCTCCTTTGTCTATTGCCTCCTTCCCATAAACAGATGGAAGATATCCAGATTTCCTCCCTATCCCCCCTCCTTCCTCCGCTTCTCCCCCCCTTCCCGCCGCTCACCACTAGATGGCACTGCCTCCTCTATAGAAACAACACAGAACAGGTCGCAAAGAGGGAACAAAGAAGCAAAAAGTTATTGAAACAGCCTTGACGCCGACCTTCCATTTTCAAGGGGGAGATGCTATTTCTCTCACTCTTTCTCTTCCTGATCCTTTGGCGTAACTCTCTTCAGAGTCTAGGTGATGCCCCGGTTTACCCACGCCTAGGATCCAGCTTGGGTTTGCCAGTGGGGTTAAATCCAGAGAGGAATCAAAAGTCAAACCCCCACCCTATCCCGCAACCACCCTTTTCACGCAGCGGTGGAGCGCCGCCGTTCCGCCACCTTCGGTGCGCTGAAAAGGACTGCCGTATTGCCGGCTATGCTTTGGTGCAGGTGATGGCTGAGGCGGCGTTAGCGGCGTGGCTGCCCGAAGACGGAGAGCGGCTCTCCTCCATCCATTTGTCCAGGCTCCGTCGCCGCGCGTTCATGAAGAAGTTGCTAACCGTGGACAGCTCCAGGCCCAGCTGCTGGGCGATGGTGATTTGAAGGTCTTTGGAAGGCCGTTGGTTCTCATGAAAGATGGCATGGAGGGTCCGGCGCTGGATGTCGGTGAAAACCAGCCGGTGGCGCTTAGGGACGTGGTTTCTGTCGGCTTTGCTTTGATCTTGCTCTTTCCTTTTGCAGGCTGGCAGGAATAAGAGGGGAAACAAGAACCCGTCAAATCACACGTCGAAAAACAAACGGAAAACAGAAAACTGCTCTGAAATCGGCTAATGCGGGGGTCCCCGGGCACGTTTGGAGTTTTGAGAGGGTGCCATGGGCGCTCTCACGAAATGGCTGCCATGAACCTGTCCAATCGCACATCACGTATCGAAAACAAACGGAAACCAGAAAACAGCTCTGAAATCGGCTAATGCGGGGGTCCCCAGGCATGTTTGGAGTTTTGAGGGGTGTCATGGGCACTCTCACAAAATGGCTGCCATGGGGATGGGGGCAGTCAGCCTTAGGATGGCTCTGGCGGCGGGCACGGCCAGTCACAAAATGCCAATAACTTGGCTCTGAACTCAAAACACAAAACTGCTCTTTGGATCCCAAATAAAGATGGCACTGGGGGGGGGGCACTTTGCCTCCCAGTTAACAAAACATTCATTTGAAAATTAAAAAAACTATCAGGAGGGGCAGATGTCAAGAGAGGCATCCATGGGTGCCCTGTTACCAAGACCCCAGAATTATCCCTAGATCCAACCTGTGGCTTAACTTCTGGACCATAAATAATTATGATCTTGCATTTCCCTCTTTACCCGAGATGATCCCTAATCATTTCAGGGATAATCCCTAATTTTTTGTCCCCCTTTCTTTGTTTATTAAATGTATACACTCTCTATATGACAAATGCCCTCGGGGCAATTCATGGTCCTAAAAAACAAAAACAATAAAATAAAAAGCAATGCACATTGAAAATAACTGGTCAGCAGTAAAGTGAATAATCAGAGCAACAGATTATAAACCGCTGGGAGAGGAAGGTCTTGGCCTGGTGGCTGAATGTATACAGTGAGGACGTCAGTTGGATCTCCATGCAAAGGTCATTCCAGAGAAGGCGGGGCCACCACAAAAAGCCCCTTTCCCGCCTAGTTACACAGCACATCGTTGTGGGTGGCAGCGTGCAGACAAGAATCTCCATGGATGGTCTTAACAGTGGGGCAGGTGTGGATGGGATGCTTCCCCCTCCGTTAGGGGATTCTAACTTTTTTTTAATGTGAGGGGGCCTAGCTCAGGGGCTGAGCCCAGTTTCAAACCCCAACATGTCCAGCCAGGCTGGCAAGGATTCCTGTCTGAACTTTGGCAGAGCTACTGCTACTCAGTGACTCTCTAGATGTTTTGGACTTCAGCTCCCAGAATTCCTGACCACTGGCCATGCTGGCAGGGGTTCTGGAAGCTGAAGTCCCAAAGATCTGGAAATCTACTTTCTGCCCACCCCTGATCTAGATAATATGAGATAGACCAATGAGATGCAGATAATATGAATGACAACTCTAGAGCTTCCTTTAGAGTTGCGATTCAGGGTTGTGCTCCCTGCGACGACTTTCTTTAGATTAAAGTGGGTGGATAAATGGATATGTCTTGAATCAAAAGAGATCTCCTGGATTAGGCCAAGGGGCCCTTCCATTCAGCCCCGGTGTTCTGTAGGGATGTAAGAAAATTTCGTTTTTGTTCGCAACATGCGAGCGTGCCCTCTTTGGAGACCCGAATGTGATTGTGAGTCTGCTGAAATGGTTCGCAAATCACCAGAAAGGTGCTTGCGTTCCTTTGCGCTACTTCCCCACCTCGCTTTTGTGTGATTTTATCAATTTGCACAAAGTTGCTCTGTCAACTGAATTGGCTTTGGTCTCTGGAAAGCTGCACAAATCTCCTGTTCGATTGCTGGGTTTGCACAATTTCCCCATGTGCAACAATTGTAAACACAAATAGAAGCCGAGCATGAGATCCGGGGGATCCTAGTGGTTTCCAAAATTGCTTGTTCACCTGTCTGTACCTGTTTCTCACGGCGGCATGGCCAACCAGCTGCCTGTGGAAAACTCATAAGTAGAACACAAAGACAACAGTCCCCACCTGTTGGGCTACCTAGGCCTTTGGTCTGATCCAGTGGTGCCTGCCTTATTTAGGGGCATGATCCTTTATAACTGTTGCACATCAGGGAGAAATGGGGCAGCTGCATCGGCATGGACAGAAATGCATCGCCCCCGAAGAGATGCCGAAAGAGAGCACAGATTTGCATGACGTCTGCATGTGCTAACTGTTGCATATAGATGCAACATTTAGAAACAATGACTCTAATGGAAATGCTGTGTATTTCACCCTAGAGAGGAGAAGAGTGTGTAATTTCCCTGCTCAGCTTTTCTTCCCAGGTGTGGCTGAGCAGGAATTCCACAGGTGTGACCTTTCCTGAAGCTGCTGCCTCTCTGGGGGGGCACCAGTTGAATGCCTGCCTGTCACCCTATTCTTGAAAGGCGTGGCAGCTCTGCTAGGAGGAAGAGCAGACAGCTGTAGGAACAGGTGATGAACTTCATGGTTATTGTTCATGTGCGTGTTTGTTATTTTATAGGGGTGTGCATGGACCCCCCAGATCAGATCGGGACCTCCAATTTTGTCCCGGATTGGACATCCGATTTTTGGATCAGCCGCCATTTCCCCCCCCCCCCCCCACCCATAGACTTGCATTGGGGGAAAGAAAGCTTTCCCCAATGCAAGTCTATGAGGAAAAAATGGCGGCGGGGGGGCCTAACTCCCTCCTTCCCCTCCCGAGGCCATCCGCTGAGGATGGCCCCGGCAGGTAAGCCCCTCCCGGTAAGCCCCTCCCCCTCCCCCTGCTTACCTTCAGTGGCTGTCTACTCCCGTCCACCACTGGCCGCTATTGCGAGCAGGCTTTGCGGCTTGCCCCTAGGTTGCGCCCCAGGTGATCACCACCTGATCATCATCAGGTGATCACCTGGCGCGCTACCTAGGAGCAGGCCGCGAAGCCTGCTCGCAGTAGCGGCCAGCGGCAGACGGGAGCGGACGGCCACGGAAGGTAAGCACGCCGGGCGCCCCCAGTCTGCTCCCGTCCGCCACCCCCTGCCCCCGTTGTCCGCTTCCATCGGCTGGCGCCTGCCGATGAAAGCGAACAGCCCTGCTAGGGAAGGCCCCCCCCCCCGCTGTCTGTTTCCATCGGCTGGTGCCCGCCAATGGAAGCGACGGCGGGTGCCAGCAGGCGCCCGCCGATCCATCCGATCTGGATCGGAACCTTTCCGGATCGGATCGGATTGGATCGGCCAATCCAGCGGTGAGATTGGAAATCGAATAATTGTATCCGATTTCCCCTGGCACATCCCTATTATTTTATTCCTTTAACAATATTTATGGCTCGTTTGCTTTAAAGAAATTTCTAAGCAGGGTACAAAGAGATACCTTGATACAGAGGACAGGATTACCTGCCTGGGAATGCCTGTTTGGGGAAAACATGTTTTCAGCAGGGGCCGAAAACCCAGAACAGTGCTAAAGAAATAGGTCAGTGATTGCTATGTATAGATGTGAATTTGGAAATGCTAAATTAGAACCACAGCCCTTCTCACCCTGGTGTGGGAGGCTGTGACCGGCTCAGTTGTGTGCCTGCCAGTTCACAGCTCAGGACCATAATACCCGATGGAGCGCCTCTCCCAGCAGGAACCTACCTGTACACTACATCCATCATTTAAGGCCTTCCTCCAGTTATCTCTTCCCAAGGAAACTCGGAAGGTGATAACAAAGGTAAGGGCCTTTTCTGTGGTTCTCCCCCCATTGTAGAATGATTGCTCCAACGAGGCCCGTTTGGCGCCAAGTTACGGCTTTCCTCTTCTCTTAGGTATTTGTCAGCACAGGATGAAGTTCCAATCTGGATTTTTCTTATTGTGAGTTGTTTAAAATTGTTCAGATGTATACGCATCTGTGAGTATGCTGTCTGTTTATATCTTTGTATGTAAATGGTTTTGATACTATGTGTAATATATATTTTAAGGTTTTAAGGCATAGTCCTATGCATGTTTAGACAGGAAAAAAGGCCCATGGTTCCCAACATGCCCCAGCACGCTGGGAGCTGGGGCATGCTGGGAAGTGTAGACCTTTTTTCTGGCTAAACATGCATAGGGTTGCGCCATTCATCTTTGTAAACAACCCAGAGAGCTTCAGCTCTTGGACAGTTATAAAAATGCAATAAATGAAATGAAAGGAATGAAATGTTCAGCCTGCAGCCCTGCTGCTGTGAATTGTGGATGGGCCACAGCTTTTGTGGTTCTTTATCTTTAAACTGGAATTAGAATGGACAGCTGTTTAAGTAGAGGACTGTCTGTAAGAAAAAACACACAGCCACCCTGTAGCGTATGTGCATGTGTCTTTGTGTAGGTAGATAGGGTGACCATATGAAAAGGAGGACATGACTCCTGTGACTTTTACAGTTGTTTAGAAAAGGGAATTTCAGCAGGTGTCCTTTGTATATATATGCAGCACCCGGTGAAATCACTTCTTCATCACAAAAGTTAAAGCTGACCTATTTTGTATCTGATCACTCTAGTATAGCTCCCACAGCTTTATCTGTTGTGATGAAAAGGGAATTTCACCAGGTGCTGCAGGTGTACAACTGACACCTGCTGAAATTCCCTTTTCTAGACAACTGTTAAAGATACAGGAGCCCTGTCCTCCTTTTCACAGGGTCGCCCTAGATATATAGATATTACTTTGCTTTTTTCCTCTTTGGCATGGGACTGCGTGAATGGAAAAGAAAAGATAGAAGTTTGCTGTTCTCGTCTGACGATGACCTCCAAGCGCATGACTCCATTGCTCTCTGCTTTTATGCCTGGGTTTAACTGCATGGAAGGGGAGGAGCTGGGGGGGGGGTGGACGAGCCAGGAAATTTAATGCCAAATCAATAGCTCTGGTGGCTGGAGCCTTCAGTCTCGGCTCCCTTGACTAGCAGCTTCCCGCAGCAAGGAACCCTACTCTGTGTCCCGAGCGAGCCATGCAGATAACGCAGGATGTCCTGGTGTCTTCTAAGTGGGTTGTCGGAAGCTTCCGGAAACGTTGGCACAATTTGGGACAACCGCCTTCTCTCTCGGCCACCAGGGCCTCCAAAAGTGTACCTCATCGGAATCCTTTCTTCTGACAGCAAAGTCAGCTAGATCTACTGAATCGGGAGGCTACCGCTGAACTCTTTGCTGGCAGGCTGGCCAATGTTTCAGCCGGGCACCTTTCCAGGAGGTGCTTGCGTGAGAATTGGCAGGCTGTAATCTTGATCCCTATGCAATTTTGACTGCTGAGTTGATTCAGGAGGGCTGAGAGCAAGGGGTTTTGTGGTCAGGTGGCCCCTTTCACCCCCTAGTCGTTATTTGCGACTCTTAAAGCTGCATGCCCAAGTAGGCCAATGCTGCTCACTTTGCCGGTTCCGAAATAGACATCCCAATGGACTAGCCAGCAATATGGCATGGGTGTAACCATGGGGGAAACTGCGCCTGTTGAGCTTTTTGTGAGTTGTGCAGTTGTTAAAGGCATGAGAGCCAGGGCAGAATGAAGCCATTGCCTCAGGTGGCAGATGCCGGGAAGTGGCAGCAAGGTGTGTTGGCAGAGCACGCTGTGAGGCCTCCTCTGCGCCCCCTAAATTAGTTAGGTGGAGGTCTCCAGGTGCAGGGGATGAGGATGCTGTCCCAACATCGGCGTTGAAGACAGATTGATTTGCCAACTTGGTTGGCTGTTGAACGTAGAAGGGAGCGGGCGCCATCATGTTCATTACCTCAGGCAGCAAAATGCCTTGGGCCGGCCCTAATAGGACTGAGGTGGGGAAGTGGCCACCCTAGGGCTTGAGAGGGTTGAAGCGAAGCGTGAGAGGAATGATGGGATATTTAGGAAAGAACAGGAGCTGCTGAACGTGGGGGACTGAGAATGTGCTGAGTTAGAGTGGGAGTGCTGAACCATCTGGCCCTCCTAGCATTCCAATCCGGCCCTCTAAGATCCCCCCAAAGGCCACACCCCCTTCCCCTAATCCCACCCTTTTCCCAGACTGCTGGTTGCTTGGCCTTTCCGTGGTGCTTTCCCTGATCTAGATGATTTCAGTGCCTCTTCTAAGGCATAGGGTTCGGCAGGAAGAACTTTCAGCGGAAATACGCTGGTGTTTGTCCTCGTCCCTTTGGAACGCTGCTTTTTCTTACTACAGCTCCGCCGTCAGTGGAATGAGCCTCCAAAATGGAATCCAGCTCTCGGGCTTGCAGAAGTTCAACAGCTCTGAGTTTGAGGTTCGAGCTCATTGCCTTGAGCTCATGAAGCCTTAGAGTGCTGCCTGATACAAACTTGATGGTATATTATATATGGCGTCACCGTTCTAAGGATGCTCAGCTCCTGGGGAATGCTCGCTTTTTGTAAGCCATTCATGAGAAGGCTCTTTTCCCTACCCTAATGCTTTGTGTAAGTAAGGTTACCAAATCTTTCATTGCCCGCTGCTCCTCTGCCTTTCACGGGACCTTGAGAGATTAGCCATCGATCATGCTTATCCAGTTCGAACTATAGGGGAAGGAGTGGGTAACGAAATCTGTAAATCCCCACCCAATGACTCAGAATCTCCAGTTTTAGCCAAATCATGATCATCCCTTGTAGCTTAAAAACAAGGTCATTACAAAAGTTAAAGGGGTGACACACCCCTGTAATTCGACCGTTGTCGACTTATTTCCATGCTGTGAACAGCGTCAACCTGCCAGATTCTGTAAGAAGCACGAGGATGTCATTCTTCCTCTGATCAGTTGGCAACCCCTTTCTCACATTTCCTTGGCAGTCTCTTTTGGCAGCTGCTAAGAACGAGCATAAAACAGATGCGATGTCAAAAGCAAAGGTAAAGGAATGAAATGGCATCAGGCGCTCAGGTCTGTCATAACATGAGAGCAAGATGTAATTTTGCAAGGCTAAGATGTTATTAAATGAGCTGGCAGAAGGCCTCTATTAACATTTAATGGGCTAAGTTTTTTTATCGTTCCGTGTTAAAACCTTGCATGATTTCTCCTTCTCTAAATGAGTCTTTTATTTTAATTCACCGTTTGCAGGAGAAATTTTGGAGCCATCTTGGAGAGCACGGCTTTGACAGCAGGTTTTGGGGTGATGTGGGCAAGAAACAGGGGGCTACTTTACAGAGTTCTGTCCCATCCTTACACACACACCCGAAGGCTCAGCATAGATTTTAACAATGATAAAAAACGCAGAGCCTTGGAAACAAACACCTCTTCACTAGTGAATATTCCAAATTCCTGGATCTGTATTTTGTACAGAACCTGGCATGATGTACTAGTTTTGGGAGGGTCTTTTTTGGTGGTGGGTCAGCTCAACTGACAATTGAAGATTAAGATCCCACTCACCCAACCCCCATTAAGAGCAGGAGAACTCCTGGGCTGGATCAGACCATGGCTTATTTCAGGGGTGGGCAACCTGCAGCCCTAGAGGTGCATGAGGCTCTCAGGGCCAAGAAGCCCTCTGCAGGAGCAATCTGTCCCTCCCCCAGTAGCCTGCTGAGAGGGGAGGGGTGTCAAAAGAAGGAGGGGAGGAGAAAGGGAGGTGTTGGGAGAGAGAAAAAGAGAAGGTGTCGGAGAGAAGAGATATCAGGGTGGGCAGAGAGAAAAGGGGTTGTTGAAGCGAGAGAGGAGTGTTGGGGAGAGAGAAAGAAAAGGGTTGTCGGGGGAGAAGTAGATGTTGAACAGAGAGAGTGAAGGGGGTTTAAGGGGAGAGAGAAAGATAAGTGGCTCGGGAAGAAAGGAGAGGAATCAGGGAGAGTGAAAGGGGTGTCAAGATGGGGGGAGAGAGAGAGAAGGTGTTGGGAGAGAATGGGGTGTTTGGGGAAGAGAGAGAGAGAGAATGGGGTGTTGAAGAGAGATAGAAGAGGGTCAGGAGAGAGAAAGAAGAGGCATTGGGGAGATAGAAGAGGAGTCAAGGAGAGTGAAGGGGGTGTCGAGGTGAGGGACAGAAAGAGAAGGGGGTTGAAGAGAGAGGGGTGGTTTCAGGCGGAGACAGAAAGAAGGGGTGCTTGGCCAAGAGAAATGGGTGCCTGGCAGAACTGGGAGTATGCTCACCTGCTTTGGGCTCCAGACCCACCAACTCATGGCTTGTGACCCCAAATGCATTACCCTTGGGGGAATGTGGCCCCCAAATGCATTACCCCTGGGGAAATATGGCCCCCAAACGCATTACCCTGGGGGAATGTGGCCCCCAGCATTTTTTTAATTTTAAATTTCCCATCCCTGTCTTATGTAATCGGTGGTGTCCAACGTCTGAACTTGGAAGGGCTGCATAGCTCTCACAGCAAGTAGCGGTTCATTCTAACATCCTCCATGAATTCGACTAATACTTGTGAAATTGTCGGTGATCCCATTTTACAGTGGTGAAATCCTTGTATGAAAATTAATTAATTGGCGAGGCTGATGACCAGCAAAAGACTCTCAGATTTCAGATACTTGAAGAACACCCAAAATCATGAACTTCCTGCTCAGAGTTGCCATCTCTTCTGGGTCTTTTTGGCACTAGTCCTGTGCCTTTAATGTCAACAAGGGAAGCACAAATTCGGCTACTGTAGCTTTTCCTAACGTGGCTATGCAGTGATGGGGAAGGAGAGCGTGCATCTTCCAAATTTCTGCCTGTCACGCTTTTGTGAATGGCACAGCTCCAAAAGAGCCACAAAATTGTTCTGGCAAAGATACGTTGGTGACATCACAGGTGTTGGCCAGTAGCTTCTCCCCCTGATATGCTGGAAATGTACAGAACCTTGTCTTTAAGTGCTGGTGGTGGATGTTTTTAATGGGTAGATGAATCATAGAATAGTAGAGTTGGAAGGGGCCTATAATGCCATTGAGTCCAACCCCCTGCTCAATGGAGGAATCTACCTTAAAGCATCCCTGACAGATGGTTGTCCAGCTGCCTCTTGAAGGTCTCTAATGTGGGAGAGGCAACAACCTCCCTAAGTCATTGGTTCCATTGTCGTACTGCTCTAACAGTCAGGACGTTTTTCCTGAGGTCCAGCCAGAATCTGGCTTCCTGTAACTTGAGCCCATTATTCTGTGTCCTGCATTCTGGGTTGATCGAGAAGAGATCCTGGCCCTCCTCTGTGTGACAACCTTTCAAGTATTTGAAGAGTGCTATCATGTCTATTTTGTTTTCACTATATGTGTGTGTTTTATTTTATTGTAATCCATTTTAGTTATTTTTCTTTCTTTTTTAAATTTAGTACAAATAATGAACTGGACAAAAATAAAAATAAATTCTCTAGCAGTGTGAGAGGCATACAATTAATTTTTTTTAAAAAAACATTTAACAGACAGCGTGGTGTAGTGGTTAGAGTGTTGGACTGGGACCTGGAAGATCCGGGTTCTAATCCCCACTCAGCCCTGAAGCTCACTGGGTGACTTTGGTCCAGTCACTGACTATCAGCCTCACCTACATCGCTGGGTTGTTGTGAGGATAAAATGGAGAGGGGGGAAAAGGGTGGGACATCAATGTAATAAATAATAATAAGAGATGGCCCAGTGCTGGATCAGGGGCAACAGAGAGGGAAAATGACATGAGAAAGAAAAAGATAGATTTTAAAATAATAATAGCCTTAATTTATCGGCAACTTTGCTCGTAACAGGAGCAACATGGTAATGGGTCAGAGGTAGCGGAAGGGAAAAGGTCGTCAAAAATGTCTCAGCGCAAAAGGAAAAGGTAGATTTTAAAATAATAGCAATACAGTAAAGTGGTGAGACTTTTTTTTTAAGCCCTGATCTATGTGTCTGTCTTGTGGCTGTGAAACGTGACAAGCTGACTCCCCTCTCCCATCTGCCTCCTGCGCTCTCTCGCTGTTCCTTGCGCGGGCCTGCCTTCCCCCCCGCCTTTACTCCTCTGTTTCGGCTGCACGCTGATAGAAAATATTGATCAGATCCAAGCTACACTGGCTGCAGAGAACAGCCAGTTTTTCATTAACCCTTCCCAGGCGGGATGGATGGCGCACCCGAGCCGAGGAAAGGGTAGGAGGAAATGGGCACTCTGCTTGCCACTTGGAAATGCAGGGTTTCTCTTCCTGGGAGGCCAAGGGTGGCTATTGAAGAGTTCTAGGTGCATCCTCAAGACCGCTTCATGCTGATTTTAGAGTCTTCTAAACACTATTGTATTGTGTCTTCCTTTCCCTGAGCAGTGGCTGTCAAATTAACTTTATAACAGTCTGATTACGGACAGGTTGAAGAGATAAATTTCTAGGGTCAGAGAAGCAAGGGCGCAGGTTAGAAGTGCAATATCGCTGGTACCCCAAGACAGAAACACACAAGCCCTGAGCCTGCTTTTCTGTTAATTTTATGCATGCTCTTGGCAATCAAATCTGGGAAACTACTCCTCTGGCGGTGTTTGTTTATTATTATTTTATTTTATTATATCTATATCCTGCCTTTTTTCCTCCCAAGGAGCCTAAGATGGCATACATAATCCTCCTCCTCTCCATTTTATCCTCACAACAACAGCCCTGTGAGGTAGGTTGGGCCGAGTCTGTGACAGGCCCAAAGTCACCCAGTGAGCTTCCATGGCCGAGTGGGGACTAGAACCCGGATCTCCCGACTCCCAGTGCAACACTCTAGCCACTACATCACACTATTTAGCCAGATGTTGGAGACTATGATCCCTGATTGTTTGGACCCAGCCCCTGGCTTTCAGGGGAAAGCTGCCTGTGAATACGAGGAACCATTTAACTACCGTGGCTAATGCAAACCTCTCATCCAGATTTGTCATTCCTTGTTTAGATCCGTCTAAATCTTGAATGAATGAATCTACCTGGCTTGACTGTGCCAGTTCTTTCACACGATGGATTACACTTAATGATAACTACTGATAACTCCATTTGTGGCTACCAAATATTTCCGTGCTACACCTCCGATTACTACTACTACTACTACTTTTTAGTTTACCTTTTGAATGTGGTTTGGTTCACTTATTTGACCTTTCTTCCTGTGGATGGAACTGTGCATCCAGTTCTCTAAACGAGGTGTGTGTGTGTGTGTGTGTGTGTTGTGGTGGTAGCGGGGGATATAAAAGCCATTTGGAAGGTTTTTCGGTAAGAATTGGGTCAAATTGGAGTTGTAACAATCCAGGAATTTGAGCTCGCTTGGTCTCTCTGTTTCTTCACCCCCCACTCATTGTGGGGGGAGAAAATACATTTGGGGCAGGGTTAAAACCGAGAAGGGGCAATTTTGGGCCAATCGAAACACACAAAAAATCAATGTTTTACTTTGCAGAACAAAACACCCTGGGGAACAGCGCAGGGAGGGGGATGGTGGGGGACTGTGCTGTTTGCTGGCTTGCGTCTGCCTCAGAAAATAAAATCAATGACTTCCCTTATATGAAGTCCCTCAGTAGGTCGAGGGTAGCAGAGAAAGGGCTGGCATGGAAGGAACGCTTTTCTTCCCTTCCCTCAAGCCCTCCACACAGCTGCCTGTCTTCTGTGGCGTGTGGTGTTGTATGTGCGTGTCGGGGAGGGGTGAGAAATTGCCCGCTAAATCTGGATTTTCGTCCCTAGGCGGTGCAAATACTGCTGTGGCCGCCATGATATTTGGATCCAACCGCCTTAGAGTTGGCCTTTCGACAACATGGCTGACCCGTTTGGAAACAATCCTTGAATGTTGACATTTACACGTGCCTCAGAGTACGCTTGAGGAGGCTCAGATAGAGTGGCCGGGCATCCGGAATAGGACCAGCCCCTGAGTGTTTTGACTCAAAACGGACATGTGTGTGCATGAGAGAGAGACAGACAGAGAGAGAGAGAGAGCGCATCTATGAGTGGTGATCCAGAGTGAGAGAAAAATATAAATTAATTTGGTGGTTAGTTGTCTGACAGAGAAAAGCAGGTTACTGTTCTTGCTGAAAACTGTGGGTCCAAAGTGTTATTTACTGTGTTGGAGTCGGATCCCAGCTCAGCTTTGTACACAAACATTTAGGCAGGTTACTTGTCCTTTGTCGCTAGCTACGCCTCCTGTGGCAGCCATTTTGTGGTGGTGCCCATGTCAATTTCTCAAATTGCCAAATGCACCCATGGCCCTAAAAAGGTTGCTACCCCTGGACTTGAGGTACAAAATCCAAATGCGTTGACTGCTCCTCATTCTTCTCACTAAGGAGGCCAGGGGCTAACAATATAAATACAACCGCCCCCCTGACACTGATTAAAACTGCATCCTTAACGGCAGTTATTGCAGCTGTCAATTTATTTATTTATTTACATTTATATAGCATTCCGCATCTCAACAGATACCGGAGCGGTGAACAATAAAAGTGTTTTAAAAAGAATAAAAACACTATATAAAAAGTTTTAAAACCAAAATACCAACACAAATTGAATTGACTGCAATGCAATGCAATGGGATCTTGAATTGGTTAAAGAGTTTTAACCAATTAACTTTCCAGATCATGTTTACTCAGAAGTAAATGCCGCTGAGTTCAATGGTGCTTACGAGCGTGCATAAAACTGTAGCCTGAATTGGTTAATCAGTGTAGGCTAGTTTTAATTAAAGTGAGGCAAAGTATTTAACAGCATACCCATTTTCAAGGTTATTTCAGCACCAATGTGTCACCATAAAAGGGTCTGCCCCCCCCCCAAAACCCAATTAAAGCAAGCCTTTCCTTCAAAAACTGTGGTGGTATTATTGTTATTATTATTATTATTAATAATAATAATAATAAAATGGTACATTTTTAATATAGTTCTTTATATCATAAACTCTACTTTAAACATAGCAATGTAAAAGATGTCTTCTTTGTGCTTTTGGAAAGGCAGCAGGTAGAAATGGTCTTTAAAAATCAGGAAACAAAATGGAAAGAAGAAGCCACCTGTTTGTTTGTTTTTTTCATTTTTAAAGGAATTGGTTTATTGGTTCAAAAGTGGGCAATTGGCTGATGCAATATTGTGTCAATTGGTTGACCGTCCCTAAAATGATGGCATTCTAATGTGTTTGCTTACTTGTACTATGTAATTGTTTTTCTTCACAAATGTTCTCAAAGTATTCAAAAAGAAAAGGACGGAAAAGATGGTCACTTTGGGACTGGTTGGATTATTTTATAATTCCCGTTTGTAGTTTTATTTTTTTAGAAATGTTCTTTCTCTGATACCACTGGCACAGGACAGCCAATCTTAGACTGTAGTCCTCACCTGAGTGTAAACCCTATCGAACTCGGTGGAATTGTTGTCTGATTAAACGCGTTGAGAATTTCCCCGCCCAGCATTTTTGGGACTCATTGTTTTTAATAGGGATTTTAGCCAGTGTTTAACCCTCCCATTGAAATCAATCGTGCCTTGACCTGGAAAGCCATTGGCTATGACTAGGGCTATGAACGGATCCTGAATCCGGAGTGGATCGGGCTGATTTGGACCTCTGTATCCCAGATCCGAATCAGATCGGGCCTGATCTGCTGTCGAATCGGCTAAATTGGGGAAGCTGAGGCTCTCTGGAGGTTGTTGCACTCCAAATCCCATCTGCCCCAGCCAGTAGGGCCAATGGTTGGGGATGGGCATTGTAGTTAAACAAGATCTGGAGGGCTGCAGGTAGCCCTGAACTAAACGAATCAGCAGAACGAAGTTATTGGTGGGTGGTGGGAATGCGTTTCACGAAACAGGACTTCCTCGAATTACACTGTCAATTTCACAAATTTTGGGCGAATTCTTGCTTCTTGCGAATTGGATTGTTCCCCCCCCCCCCCCAATCTCCTTGGTAATTCCTCCTCCAACAAAAAGGTTGTTTTGAACCTCTTGCTGCTCCAGGCAAGAGAGAGGGACGCCCGCCTGGTTCCCTTGGACATCCCGGTGCATGAGCATCCTTGCAATGCATCCATCACCCCGTTGACAGCTTCATTAGCCGCTAACAAGCAAGCTGTTGCTCTCGGCGCAAGTGACGCGGCCTCATGCCATGCCAGGGAAGTGGCACGTCCCCAGTGTGAGCGATGCGTGGAAGATGCTTGGGGGAGGGGTCACCGGGGGACGGTGTCGAGAAAGGAGCAGCGGCCAGATGTCAAAATGAACAAAGCGTGTCGGTTGCTGGCCGCAAGCAGCTGAGGTGCAACGTGTTCGGGGGTTCGCTCGGAAGAGATGGACTGACTTGGAGGCATGGTGCAGTAATCACAGGGTCATTGGGGGGCGGGGGAGGCCTGAGTTCAAATCCTCCCTTAGCCATGAAGCGTGCAGGGTGGCCCTAGGACAGTTGCATGCACTTGACCTAACCTACTTTGCAGGGTTGTTGTGATGATGCAGTGGAGGGGCAGAACATAAGAAGAGCCCTACTGGATCAGAACAAAGGTCCATCTAGTCCAGCACTCCGTTCACACAGTGACCAACCAGCTGTCGACCCACAAGCAAGACACAGGTGCAACAGCAACCTCAAACCCATGTTCCCCAGCAACTGGTGTATACAGGCTTACTGACTCAGATATTGGAGGTAACACATAGCCATCAGGGCTAGTAGCCATGGATAGCCTTCTCCAGGAATTTCTCCACCCCCCTTTTAAAGCCATCCAACTTGGTGGCCATCACTGCATCTTGTGGTGGTGAATTCCATAGCAAATTGAGGGAAGGGTGTGAGGGGGGGAAATGTACTATTTTCAGCAGCTGATTTTTAAAAATCATTTCTGGCTTCTGTTTTTAATATTGGATTTGTATTTTTTAATGACTGTTCCTTTAAGCAAAGTGCTTTGGAAGTTCTGTTTACTAGTGTGTGTTTTTAAAATAAATAAATTGAAAAAAGGAGCAAAAAGATTTTTAAATGATTTTTTAATGTCCTACCTCGCAGAATTACTGAGGCGATGTTGCAAGGAGCTTTGAGCTCATTACATAGGAAAAGTGAAATTAGATCAGTTAGATCCAGTGAAGGCTGGTGCCTCCCATGTCAGTGGGGCGGTGAATCCGCTCTGGGTTTCAGTCAGAACTCTAAAGGAGCTCGAGTTCTGACTGAAACCCAGACTGAAACCACCTCTTAGATCTGTAATCTCTGGAACGCAGAACCCCAAAGCAAAAACTCCATTTTCCAACATTTTGGATGTTAACGACTTCCAGACTGTTCATAGCATATGCAGTTCCTCCTACCTACAGAATATCCAGACCTGTCTTTGCTCACCCTTCTTAACTGTAATGTGAAATGGGGCACCCTGCCCCCTCTGACCCACAAGTAGATTCAATTGCATGGCATTATAAAACATGGAAATTATGAGGGCCCAGGAATGGTGGGGCTGATATGGGGGCCCAGTGGGGAGGGGGAGGACATCAGCATTGGGTTTGTTCCTCTGAATCTGTTTTATGAGCAGGTTTCGGGGTCCCTATTGGAGCCCCTCATCTGAAATTGTGTGCTCAGGCTCAGAGCTGAACTGATGTGATGGACCTCTGCCTACCTGTCAGTTAAATGGACATCATTATAACGGACAAGGGAGGAAACTGGGGGGGCATCTTTGCCAGTGTCCTTGCCCCACTCAGCTCTCTGTTGAATGGCATCCCCTTCCTTCCTTCCATAGAACTGAAAGGAAACCATTGAGAATTGAAATGTTTCCCCTAATCCTCTTTCAGGCTGAGGGCCAGATTCCGTTCCAAAGAAATTCTTGAGGGCTGCTTTCCAGTGGTGGAGCCATGGAGAAAAGGGGGTGTGGCCACATGGAAAAGAGGGCGGGTCAAAACGCTAGCTTTTTTTCTGCTTAAAACACTTACTGCAAGTAATTAGGCATTTCAGCCTTTTAGAATGGGGAGAATGCATACAAATGCTGGGAAACAAGCTACAATCAGCATTTGGGGAATCTACCAGAGTCGGATGCAAAATAGGGCCCCAGAGGGCAGAGCTTCCCATGAGCCCCACACAGGGAGGATTGGCAGTAGACCGAAATTACAGCAACAAGAAGGCTGTTAGTTGCCTTCTTCTGTATTAAATTAGGTATAGGTGTGCCCTTGTACATACAAGTCATCCCCGTGTGGGGCTCATAGGGAGCCCTGTCCTCTGTGCCCCTATTTTGCATCCGGCTCTGGTTGATGGACCTTGGGTTTCTAATACACAAACAACAACCCCAAAATAGAACCCCCAAACTTAAAATCTCCCCATGCTTGCTCTATCATATCCCGTCCTAAGAGCTTGGGAAAGAACCCATCTATTAATTCTTTTACCCCACCACTATCCCCACTCCAATCAACATTTGAATAAAAGCATCTGACACACCAGTTCTGGAAGTCGCTCAGGCCCAGACTTTAGGGGATCTCCAAAGGAGCAGAATCCCAAAACTGAGAAGTGTTCCCCAACAAAGCCTCCTTGACTCTTGGTAGACAAATATATTCCTTGCTTACTCTCCCATCAACTAAACGCCCTTTCGCTTCTGTTTTTGGTGGTCCCTTTTGAAGGAATCCTTTAAAAGCAAGCGAGCTAAGTGATCTTTATTTTTAAAAGAGAGAGAGAGAAAATCTTTTAATTTCCCATCAGTGCAAGACTGGCCATTACACATATATCATTTGCAATGGTCAGCAGAGTGAATCCTCCATTTTATGGTCATCTTTTGACAGGGCTTGCCGCCGCGCGGAAAATATTATTAGAATAACTGTGCCTCAGCATATCTAAGTATAGAGACATCGATTCCATTGGAATATTCTTTCTCGGTCTCTCCTCCCTCCCTCCCTCTCATCTGGAATGGGCTCATCTGGCACTCAGGACACACAAATAGTTCAGTTTAGGTTTTGGGCAAGTGAGGTGTGGGGTTATGAACGGTTGCACAAAGAAGAAGGGGACAGGGACAGAACCCCCAAAGTTCAAACTCTCCCAATGTGGAGAGCAGAGAGCCCTGCATTAAAAAAGGCAAAGTTAGGCCAGAAAATCTAAGAAGGGATGGATTCTCTCCCAAGACCACACTTCTTCACACAGAGCGTAGTTGAACTATGGGGTTCTCTGCCGCAAGATGTGGTGATGGCCGCCAATTTGGAGGGCTTGAAAAGGGGGCTGGATAAATTCCTGGAAGAAAAGGCGGTCCATGGCTACTAGTCTGCATGGCTATGTGCTACCTGCAGTATCAGAGGCAGTAAGCCTGTGTGCACTAGTTATTATACAACTAGAAAAAGTGCAGAAAAGGGAACTGAAATAATCAAGGGGCTGGAGCATCTCCTCTATGAGGGAAGGTTACAACAGCTGGGATTGTTCAGCTTGGAAAAAAGGAGGCTGAGGGGGAGACATGATAGAGGTGGACAAATTAGGCCTAGTGTGGAGAATGTGGATAGGGAGGGACTTTTCTCCCTCTCTCAAAATACTAGAAGCTAGAGGGGTCATCCCATGAAGCTGATTGGTGGGAGATTCAGAGCAGTTCAACAGAAGGAGTTCTTCACCCAGCACATAGTGGAACTATGGAATTCACTACCACAAGATGGAGTGATGGCCACCAATTTGGATGGCTTTAAAAGGGGGTTGGAGAAATTCCTGGAGGAGAAGGCTATCCATGGCTACTAGCCATGATGGTTATGTGCTTCCTCCAGTATCCAAGACAGTAAGCCTATGTGCACCAGTTGCTGGGGAACATGGGCGGGAGAGTGCTGTTGCATTCATTTCCTGCTTGTGGTTTCCCATGAGCAGCTGGTTGGCCATGGTGGAAGAAGAATGCTGGAATAGATGGGCCGTGGCCTGATCCAGCAGTGCTCTTATGTCGTAAGAGTTTTAAAGGCCTGATCAGGCTACCAGGGCTATCTAGTCTAAGGCCTTGCTTCAAACAGTGGCCAAACATGTCACTCCAAGGAACCTTATACACAGGGCATGATGGCGTGAAAGGAGAGGGAAATTCTCCCTGACTATCTTCTCCCCCCAACCCTGTGCTGGCTGGGGATGATGGGAGTTATAGTCCAACACATTTGGAAGGCCACGGGGTTGGGGGAGGCTGTTCTATGCCAGGCACGAATCCACAAACCTCTATCCTTCCTATCCCTGCCTCATTGCCTTTTTCTCTCTGCTAAATGCCCCCAAATTCCCCCCGGGTGAAAGGTTCTCCGCCAACCCATCTGATTTCCCTGTCTTGCACCTTTCCTACCCCCCCCTCTCTCTCTCTCTCTTTCTCTCTCAGAGGGTTTTTGACAGCCCCGTGGGAATCCGGCGAGCAGCTGGAACTGAAACGAACTTTTGTCCAGATTCGAAATGCCAGCCGTATTTCCGAATGCGGTTGTGACTTTCAAAACATTTTCATCCATTGTCTTACGGAAATGTGTCTTTGCGGGATCCGGGTAAACTGATATAATAACTTGGTCCTGAGTAGGTTTACTCAGGCTTCTAGAGTACAATGAGAATTAGTCCCCCTGGGTAAACGCTTTTAGGTCTGCAGCCAAAGAGCGAAAACCTGTGGCTGGTTACTCAGAAGTAAGTCCCACTAACTTCCGGGGGACTTATTCCCAGGTAACCGTGTACTTTGGATCATAGCCTCAACCTTGCAAATAAATTTTAAAGAAATCAGATGTAAGCATCACAGCCTTTCCACCTTTCATTAAACGCTCTTCCTTTCAAAACAAGCCCATCCACCCGACGGCTAAATCCCACGGCATCTGTAATTTGGATAAGCCGGGAAGAAATTGAAATTCAAAATAGACGAATATCAATTCCCACTCTCACATGCAATTTAAGAGTTCGAGGGAGTTTGCAAAACGGGACAGTCGCGCTAAATCAAGAGGCAAGTAAAGAAATTGTGGAGGGGACAGCAGTAGATCCCACCCTTCCAATAGGGTTCAGGTGAGCATGCAGGAAAATACGTTCAAGGGAGGTGAGGAACAATACAAGGAATGACAAAGCGGAGATATCTATAAATAATCCATATAAAATTCTCTCTCTCTCTCTCTCTTTTTTCATAATCCCCCTCCTCTCTTATAGATATCGGATACTTCTCTATTGCAAAAAAAGAAAGGGGAAAAAAAGAAAAGCCTAATCAATAGAGATTCATATTACCCAAGAATAATGGATCTGAGCGGGTGGTGATTCATTCGGCATCCCAATATTCAAGACTTAACCGTTTCCCAGAAGTCACCACAACCCTGACCTTTGCTTTGTCTTGCTCCTTCCTCGCTCCAGTTTGGGGGTGGGTGGTTTTGTTTTGTTTTTTAATCAGCTCAGCTAGGCTTTTATTTTTATTTTCTCTTTCTTTATGCATCTCCCTCACCTGCCTTTCCACGACGCGGACAGCCGCTGTTTGCAAAAACGGAGGGAAAGGCATTAGGCGGCAGCCCAGCAAGAGAGCTGGCGGGATTGTGCATCCAGTAGCCATATGGAACCGCACAACAACCATTTTGCTGACCTGAGAGTTGAGATCGGCCCGGAGTTTAGGTGGGTGGGTCTTTTTTGGGGTTGCTTAGCAACTGCAACAGGACCCCTTGGGGTTCATCCAGGGTGGTCTGTGTATGCAGCCTTGCTTAATTTAAAGTGGGGGGAATGGAATGGGATGCTTTTTTGGTTTCTTCCCCTCACCGGTGGATGAATTTTGGTGAATTCCTCTCCCCAAAACAATGGAACTGCCCGCCACTGGAAACGTCTTTCCTCCCTTTCCAAAAGGAGTTGTTGTCAGTGCTACGGACAGAAATCTCTTTTACTGTCATGGCTTGCATGTATTGCTTTTGGGAGAAGAGGACAGACCTTAAACAGAATTCCCACAAAATAAAATAGAATTCCCCATGGGGAAGTTGAATAATTGTCAACCCTGGCCGAGGCTCGTCATCTTTGTGTCTTTCTCATCTGGCCTAGTTATGGTGGCTTTTTGTGAAGACACTCCATCTGGGGCCCCTCAGCCCTTGGACAGAGCGGTTTGGACAGCCAGGGTGAGCGGACATGGGTTAAAATCTCAGCCCAGCTGTAGAAAGGCCCGGACAAACACAGTTCGGGCACCATCTCTTGGACCTCACCTACCCAACAAGGTTGTTGTGAGGACACAATCGGGACAGGGTTTATCCCGTGGACCTGCCCATTCCTTGGAGGAAAGATGGCTTAGAAAATAATTTTGATAGACGAAATCCCTATTAATAGACTAACCATCACTATAGGTCTAGAGATGGAGGAATGCCAGGTGCCTGGTTGCCCTGGCAGCTAAAAAAATCCAGTTGGTATCTAAGAACTCTGGCTCCTCCCTTTCATCCCATCCTAACTTATTGCCTAGAAGAATGGGTACCAAAACGCTGTAATATTTCATGTTGATGTTCCCCAATAATGCAAGGTTTTTGAGAGTGGGCTTCCTATAGTCCAACCTGCTGCATGCTTATTCAGAAGGCCACCCTGCTGTTTTGAAAGGGGGTTGCTCGTGAGTAAGCACGGATAGGGACCGCAGGCTTGTTACAATGCAGTCCTTGGCACATTGCCTCGGAAGCCAGTCCTGCCGACTTCAACGGAGCTTACTCCAAATTGAGTGGCTGTCGGGCTAGGTTCTTGGGAGACCCCTGACGTCTGGATTCCTTGTATTGTTCCAGCCTTGGGACCCCGATTGCGGCTGTGAAAAAATTATCTTACCTTCTAACCTTAAAGCTGCCATTCTCTGAAATTCAGGTTCTTGTAGCCACCTCCACATCCTCTTGAACGTCTCCCTGCCGGACTTGAGTTTGCTCCAGGGTTTGGGATTCCTGAGGAGGTCTGACAAGGTCCCCTGAGACCTACAGAGGACTCGCTCGGCAAAGATGGCCTGTGGGATGCTGTACCTCTTGAGCTCGGCAATGATCCGCTGGGCCACCTCTTTGGTGTTGATTTCCTCCAGTTGGCTGGAGAGGACAGTGGTCTGGGTGGCAATGGGCGGGTTGGGCCGGGCATTCATGTCTGCCCGAGGGTGGCCATAGGGGGTTTGGCTCATGGCATTCGGGGAGGCCATGGTGGTGTTCTGGGCGGGAGACAACTCCCGCGGGAAGTGCTGGTCCATCCGGCCAAACATGGCGGTCGAGTGGGCATCGAAGCCATTGCTGATCACCATCTTCTCATTGGCCAAGTGCCCGGCAGTGGCATGTCCCGTGTAGCTGTGCATAGGGGCCAGTTGCGGGCTGGGCAGTGAGGACAAGCTTTGACCCATGCCAATATCCTTGTGGTAAGGGCTGTAAAAGTTCCCGCCTGCCCCCAGGCCCCGGTCCTCCCTCATGAGGGTGAAGCTTCCAATGACATTGCCCATTGGCAGGCATTGGTGGTGGTGGTGATGATGGTGCTGATGGTGGAACTTCTCATGCAGGGGCTGCAAAGGGGTCAAGGTGGTGTAGCTGTTGCCTGCCCCAGCAGTGGGCGAGTCTCCCCCGAAGCCGAGCCCTGGGTGCAGAGCGGTGGCCAAGGCGTGCTCGGCCCGGTGGTAGTCGCTTCCCTCCAGGACGGAGGCCACCAAAGACGGCCTCTGGAGCGCCGAGTGCAAGGCGCGACTGTCGCTGTGCATGAGCTCCTGTTCCTGGACCGACATGTCCCCGCCGTTCTCCAAACCCAATGGGACGTTCATGGTTCCGCTCGCTAGGCCATCACCATCCCATTCGCTTGGCGGCCCAACTGTAATCGCTCCGGCCAGCTAAGCCCTCGACTCCAGAAGTCGTAGGTGGGGGGGGGGGACTCTGAGAAGGACCAGGGTGGATGTTCTGAGCTTTGTTGAAATGAGAGACAGAGGAGAGAGGGAAGAAAAACGCAGCAGGATTTGTTTCGTTCTTTTTTTTAAAAAAAAAATGTATTGAGGATTCATCAGGCAGTGCAAATTACGCATGCATTAGCCAAACTTCAAAGCTCCTTCGGTCTTTTATGCTCTTGAAAGGGGCAGAGCTGAGTTGGAAGGAGAAGACGGAGGCAGGCCAGCACAAGATGCTCCCAGCTTAGGCGTAGGAGACCCCAGAAGCTCTTGCCCCACAAGTAAGTGGTGGGAAGGACTGTCCCCTTCCATTGCATGCGAAGTGACACCCCCCCACACACACCCCATGCAATCCAAGATGGGTTGGGGAGAAAGAGAGATCAAGGGACAGAACGGGCGGCGGGGGTGGAGGTAGATATTAAAAAAAACAATCAACCCCATGCAAAAAGTCACAGTGAGCCCCGCTCCACACATCAAGCAATCATAAATAACGTGGCTTACCTAGCGTTGGAGGTTGTGTTTTCTGAGCATCCTGGAGGCATGTAGGACTGTAGGAAGAAAAGAAAAGAAAGAGTAAGAAGAGAAGAGAAGAGAAGAGAAGAGAAGAGAAGAGAAGAGAAGAGAAGAGAAGGGAGGTTTTTGGTGTGTGTTCTTTAAAGATCCTAGCACCACACAAATCCCTACTAATACAGCTCTTTCGAATTCATTTCCTCCTCTAGCCCATCTGCTTTGCCGGCTTTCAAGAGGTGCTTTTTCAAAAAGAAACCCACTTCCTGAAAACAAGGCATTCAAACTCTCCTCTTGATAAGCAATAAACCTCCCTGTCCCTCTTGGTATCAATTCCACGAAGCCAAAATCTTACTCTTTACATCTCTCAACTGTCTGGCTTGGAGGAATGAAGTAGGTGCCCAGAAATAGCCGTGATGCGCTCTCTCTGCTTCTCTTTAATTTTTATTTCTTTTAAGCAGATTCAGTTTGGACTAACCTCCCGTGTGTGTGTGTGTGTGTGTGGTGTGTGTGTGTGTGTGTTATGTGTCTTTCTCTCTGGCTTTTTGATTTCTCTCCCTCTCTCTAGAGAGCTGTGCCCCCCCCCTTTCTTCCAAACAGCTTTGCTTCTTTCCAGCCCAAAGCCACTGGTATTGATTCCACATCCCAAGCCCTGGCTTCTCTGCTTTTCTACACGTCACCAGCCTAAAAAATCTGACAAATTGCAATCAGGAGCCAACCTGATTTAACCCAGTCAGTCCTGGATCCTGGAAATGGGGGAGGAGAAAATGGGAGGGGGGAGAGAGAGAGACCTGCAGTGGAGGGAAAGAAAGAAAACGAGAGAGAGAGAGGGGGAAAAGATGTTTGCTGATGTGCTTCTGTACCGTTATCGATCTGTGTTTTGCGTTGCCTTACTCTGGGTGGTTTTGCGTCGAAATTGTGCGCTGTTTAGAAAGGGCAGCGATTTTTTCCAAATTTGCAGTGCAACCGAATGATCAGAAAAGGATTATCTGGCTCTTTTCTATTGTGTGGGGTGAGGAGGGAGGGCTGCCACCCATTTATTTTATTGATTTGGCAGCTGTGTTTTGGCTCCAAAAGAAGCAGATGAAAATTAAAATTTAAAAGCTTTAAAAATTACGAACTTTGGGAAGCGGCTTGGATTGTTCCTGTGGCCAGATCTCTCTCTCAGCCCACTGCGCCTGGATTCCACCGTCTAAAGCAGTATATGGACATACAAAGAGGCCCTACTGGCTCAAAGCAAGGTCCCAGCATCCTGCTTCCAACAGTGGAAAGCTCAGAAACAGGACACGAAGGGAACGTCAATCCCTGCCGTTTGCTGCCAGTCTCTGGTCATGACAGATAGAATGCTACTGAATGTGGGTGCTCCATTAAGCCTTGAGAGACCTCCATGAATTTGTTTAATCCCCTTTGGAATCCATATAAGCCTGTACCATCTGCACACTTTCGGGAAGCAAATTCTCTCTAATTTAATTATTTTTATTTATTCATTATTGCATTTATATCCCACTTTCTCCCCCTCTTGCAAGGAGCCCACAGTGACTTAAATGAACCTTCTCCACTCTGTTTTATCTTCACAACAACCCTGTGAGGTCGGTTAGGCTGAGTCAGTGAATGTCATGGCATGAACGGGAACTAGAACCTGGATCTCCCGAATCCCAGTCCAACACTCTAACACTGCTTCTTGTTCTATGATCCTTTTTTTTTTGTCTGTCATAAGTCTGCTGCTTGTCTATTTCAGTGTGCAGCTCTGAGTTCGAATGCTGCAAGAGAGGGCAAAATATTTCTCTCTTTCTAGCACTGCCTTATTGGCTTCTCGGGAGACAATCAGCAAGTTGCTTTTCTAAAATAAAAAAAATCAAAGATACTTTTTAAAAAATGATAAATGTGGATTTTACTTCTCAATATTCTGTAGAGATTCACCTTTCTCCTGGGCTCCAATACAGCTATGTATAGAAAACTGTAGGGCACAATTATTGAAAATCAACATTGGTTGGGGTCTTGATCTCCCCTTCTAGGAGGTCCCGGCAAAATATATCCCATTTTTCCATGGCAAAATGTTTCTTTAGTGCTTTCCACCCATAAAACTAAAAGTCAAGGGCTCATTTCCTTCTGTTTAAGTGAATATTGTTCCAGAGAGAGAGAGAAGAATATTCTGGCTTTCTGTAGTCACGGAACTTTGGCATCATGTTTAAAATTATTGCTGGGAAATAATTGGCAGGTAAGTGAGAATGGCCTCTATTACTGTTCTTAAAGTGCACATATTAAGAAATGCAGAGAGTATTTTGTTGGGTGTTACGGACAAAGAAGCAATACCACAAATGAGGTGAGACCTGATTACTCTCCTTTTAGCAGCAGCAAAGTTTTAAATTGCAGCTAAATGGAGAAATAAAAATCCCCATTGCTCTCCAAAGATGACATGGCAAGATATGGGCAGCATTTACTGTGGATAAGATCTCCCATCACTTAAAGGCTACGGTTAATCCCAAATTTACTGAGGATTTTATAGGAGAAGGGTGCCTGGTTCTACATGTCACTAACTCGGTTTTTACATTTCGAAGACCTATTTAAAAATGGAAGAGTTCTGTAAATCGACGCAGTAGGCTACTCTACTGGAACAAGGCTCTGCTCCTTCTAGGTGAGTAGCTGTATTTTGGGGGCTGATTCCACAGAAGGATGGATCTGATCCTGGGGTTTACTGGGGTACCTCAGAAGAGGCCAGCCATGCTACTGGCTCTCAATCTCAAAGGAACAGGTGAAAGTATCAAGTCAAGGATGGGTGTGGGCAAGTGTGTTGATTAAGAAGACCTGAAACAGGGCCTACCACGTCTTTCCTTCCCCTCCCCAACACCTCCAATCATACTTCAACCCCCCCAAGTGCTGTGGGTTTGAGACAGAAGAGGGCCCGTTGAACATCTTTGGGCCACGATACAGATGTGGCCGTGGCCTATAACTGGAGTTCTGTCTGAACCGTGGCCTACTTCAGCCCTTAGCCACGTTGGAAAGAAACTGGGAATGAGGAAAACGAGGCGCAGAGAACATTTGGGAATTTGGGTCCACTGAAACTTCCGGCAGGGTAGGGGGTCTGGCTTGCAGTGAGTCCACTGAATTTGCCAATCCCTGTTCAAGAGTCTTGAGCTGTTTGGCTTGTGGACAGATCAGGGTACAAACACGCTCCCTGAACGTCTTTGCATAGGTAGGTAGGAGGCAGTGTGGTGTAGCAGTTAAAGCAAATGTCCCCAACCTGTTGCCCTCCAGATGTTTTGGGTGGCAATTCCCAGCACTCCTGACTGTTGGTCATGCTAGCTGGGGCTGATGGGAGTTAGAGTTCAAAACAGCTAGAAATTTCATACTGGGACTCACCTCTCAGCTAATCTACATCAGGGCTGCGGTAAGGATGAAAATGCAGGGTGAGGGTGAGTGGGAATATTTACTCTGCCTTGAGCTCATTGAAGGGAAGATGAGATCTTAGTGCAAATGTAATAATGAAATGAATTGGCTGGAAAAGTTGCTTTGTGAGGTATATTTAATTTCCTCCCCATTTTTAATTTGGTGTTTGTTTGTTTAAACCTTTGCACCCTTTGTGTACAAAACAGAGCGCCTGCATCAAAATTCTGTCCATCCAGCAATTGTGAAACAATATAAAGCAGAAGGAAAAAATATGTTTTAAAAGGAAACCATAAAGTAGCAGCAATACAAGACCACAACCTAACACGCTGCAGCCGGCACCCAAGCAAATTACCAAACACTAAGGAATGTCCACCTCTCTTGTACAAGCATGTAAAGCTGTGACCGATCTTTGTGGCTTTTTAATGTGTGTGAGTGTGTGTGTGTGTTGAATATATTGAACATTTCTGTTCTCCAAAGAATGCTCAAGATTATACAGAAGCTATGTTTTAAAAAAACACACATGCACCTTAGCATCAACGCTGTAGAAAGACAAAATATCCTCAGAACCAGGTAAAATAAATTATTTTGAGCTTTTCCATAGCAGCAGCAACCATAAAGCAGCAAGGGTCCTTCCCTAAGCATTCAAAATAATAATAATAATAATAATAATAATAATAAATCAGAAACTTTCTAAACATTCTGTTTAGATATATTTAAAAAAACTATGACCCCCTTTCCATGGCAGCCAGAGAATGTGCAAGCTTTTTGGATACACAGGGCTCTTTATCAGCATGCTAAGAAATCACCTGCTCCACAAGCTTTCGGAGGGTTATTTGTACAGCAGAATGTCCGAACAGGTCACGCTCTCTACTTCTTACGGTTCCATATCACTTCTTCTTTTCTGGAATCAATGCAGCAGTGGCTTAAGCTAAAAATATGACTGCTAATCTTTTCTGCCTCTGTAGGGCAGAAGTTCCAAACTATAGATCTGAGAACTGCTTTGAGGGATCTATTTTAGACCTCTGCAATATTTGGGAGTGATATATTTATTCCATCGGCTTAGGATTTATGCTTTTGGGACACGGTGGTCAGAGATGCCTGCCTTCTGATCCATTGGTAAGGGCTTGCCCTGACTTGCGTTGGGGGTCAGACTGGATAACCTTTTGATAACCCTCCAGGCTCCATTCCAGGAAGCAGCAAAACCAGAACATGTTTAAGGTTTGCAAGTTTGACCACCTACAGCAGAGCAGGTTTGATTTCAGCCTTGTAGAGTTCCATTGTGGGAGGAGATTCAGGACAGATCAAAGGAAGGATTTCTTCACACAGCACATAGTTAAATTATGGAATTCACTAACACAAGATGTAGTAATGGCCACTAATTTGGATGGCTTTAAAAGGGGCTGGATAAATTCCTGGAGGAGAAGGCTATCCATGGCTACAAGCCCTGATGGTTTTGTGCTACCTCCAGTATCTGAGGCAGTAAGTCTATATGCACCAGTTGCTGGGGAACATGGGTGGGAGAGTGCTGTTGCACCATGTCCTGCTTGTGGGTCCCTGGTTGACAGCTGGCTGGCCACTGTGTGAACAGAGTGCTGGAATAGATGGACCAGTGCTCATATTATGTTATTTTATTTCTAGAACCCCAAGAATCAACCAATCTCATGCCTGTTTAGACAGGGAAAAAAAGCCCCATAACTGCCAGCACATCCCAGCCATTAGTTATTTCTGTCTAAACCAGCATAGAATTGTACCCTTAAAAAACGTAATTAAAATTAAAGAGTTCTGAGCCCCGGAATTTGTTTTGAGTATACCAGAATTGAAAAAAGCTCATGGTTCCTCCACACATTTTGATGCAGTGCCATTTTGCCGTTTCCATTCTTAAACTCTTGGGAATCATAAATCCTTGCTCGTCTGCTTCAAAGCACTCAGAGATCTACCCGTACATTATGGTCTACCTGATCTACTGAATATTGGCTGACTCTGCGCCCCCCACCCCTTTCACTTACTAAGGAGCCAAGAACACCATTTTGGATTTCTTAGATATATTTAAGGTTACATCACGAAAACAACAACGGCATGAGTTTATATTAAGAACATTCAATGTGGTTACTTATATTTATATACAATGCCCCTCCCCTTGTATCTATAGCGAGGTAATCAAATCCAGATATTTATACTTTATTATCTCCAGCTTGGCATTAATTCATGTGTTAAAATTTTGTTGTCCACAGCTTTGTGAGCCCTTAAAGTTGGAAGATTTTTTTAAAACATCCTTAAAGCGTTATTTATTTAAAATTCAGATTTTTTTTCTTTTTAGGCATGCCCATCCTGACCTAGGCCTATCATAGTTCCAATAATCAGTTTCAGCGCAATCCGCTGCAGGTCTACACAGAAGTAAGCTCTGCACAGTTCAGTGGAACTTCCTCCCAGGCCTATGAAAACAGAGTTGCAGCCCGTATGTGTTCAAAAAGAGTGATGCCTAGATACATTTTTTGTTATTTATGCCCCCTTCCAGGAAAATATGCTCAGGGCATCTTACACAATGAAAGATAAAGCAAATATCATTGCAAAAACAATAACCAGATTTCTTTTTTGGAAAAGTGGCATATCAATATATAGGAGCTTTAAGAAATAACCACATCAGCACTGACATGCAACAGAAATTGTGTCTGTTTTGTATGTTTCAAGTATTTATATATTGGCTTTAAATGTCATGCAACCATCTCAAGGCACTACACACAACATGACTGTAAGGAAATCATACAAACCTATCATTAGGACTTTTTTCAGTCTAAACATGCATAGAATTGCACCTTAAATCAGCAAAACTAGCAGCAATAATTAAAAACAAACATTTTAAAAACCTGAACCAGTTTCAAGTCAATCAGTAAAAGCAGGTGTAAACAGTCAGGTCTTAAAAGCCCATTTTAAAAACACACAAAGAGGGAGCCAAATGAATTTAATCTTAGAAAAATAAGTTCCTTTATATTTTCCAAATTTGATATTTTTTGCCATGTATCGTAATCTATACATGCTCACTCCCCTGGATCAGTCAAATGAGTTAATTGATCATCAGATATGCTGATTCACTGCTGAAACCTCTTGGGGACTGTCATGCTCTTAGTACTGTGCCTCAGCAATTAAACTGAGGACTAGCAGCATGAGCAGGGATGATACAGTTACTGTTTTGCAAAATCAGCATGCTCTTTGGTACTTTTTCCTTGCAGTGCATTTCCTTGCTAATAGCAGCTGGTTACAAACTGTAGTGGCAGAATAGCTAGCTAACAGGGTGAGTGCTAAGAATTCACTGGTTTCACTCTTGCCTTAGTCACAAATTTCCTTGGTAGCCATGATCAAAACAATCTTAGAATCATAGAATAGTAGAGTTGGAAGGGGCCTATAAGGCCATCAAGTCCAACCCCCTGATCAAAGTAGGAATCTCCCTTAAAGCATCCCTCTTGAATGCTTCTAGCGTGGGAGAGCCCACAACCTCCCTAGGTCATTGGTTCCATTGTCGTTTTGCTCTAACAGTCAGGCAGTTTTTCCTGATGTCCTGTAATTTGAACCCATTATTCCACGTCCTGCACTCTAAGATGATCGAGAAGAGATCCTGGCCCTCCTCTGTGTGGCAACCTTTCAAGTATTTGAAGAGTGCTATCATGTTTCCCCTCAATCTTCTCCAGGCTAAACATGCCCAGTTCTTTCAATCTCTCCTCATAGGGCTTTGTTTCCAGATCCCTAATCATCCTCGTTGCCCTCCTCTGAACACACTCCATATTGCCTGCATCCTTCTTGAAGTGTGGTGCCCAGAACTGGACGCAATACTCAAGATGAGGCCTAACCAGTGCCGAATAGAGGGGAAGCTATACTTCTATTAATGCAACCCAAAATAGCATTTGCTTTTTTTGCAGCCACATCATACTGTGGGCTCATATTCAGCTTGTGATCTACAGCAATTCCAAGATCCTTCTCACTTGTAAAATTGCTGAGCCAAGTATCCCCCATCTTGTAACTGTGCATTTGGTTTCTTTTTCCTAGGTATTGAACTATGCATTTATCTCTATTAAATTTCATTCTGTTTTCAGCCTAGTGCTCCAGCTTTCTCTCCGTTTGATATATGAGTGGTGGTGGGTGTATTTTGATGATTATATTGTCCTACCTCAGAGGGTTGTTGTACAGGTTGTTCATTAATAAATGTATATTCCACCTTTAATTTTTTTAGTGTGACTTATAAGATCACTCTCATAATCCCAAAGTCATGAGAGTGACTTTGAAACAACCTAAAATGTTTTGGACTATAACTCCTATCAGCCCCTTCCTTAATGGCCAATGTAGTCCAAAAAGCCTTGAGGACGCAGCTTTAAAAGCAGCTTTATTTCATGCTAAGTCCATAAATAGCTCTTGGATATGTTGTCATTCAAATGCACACTTAATTATTTTGCTGGTGAGTGTGAGTTGTTGTTTTAACAGCATGCAAGTATCGAATCTGGCAAGTTAAAACATTAAGAAAAGCTGTATGCACTGCTAACAGCAACAACAACTTTGGGCACTGACCCAAAGAAACAGGTTCTCATACCTTTCCCTGTATTCTTTCCTCCATCTGTCAACATTTAAATTGTAGGCACCTTGGGCACAGAGACCTATAACTATCTAGCCCTGGTGCTGTCATCAATGAAATAAAATAAATTAAAACCTACCCTCTGACCACTATCCTGTTTTTTCTAGGAACCACAGGAGCCAGGAGTTTGTTGAAACTCTTTAAAAATCTACATGCAACACTGACTGGTGTCAAAGTGGGATCCCCACCCTAAAATCATCATCATCATCATTGTCATCATCATCATCTTCATCTTCATCATTAATAATAACAATAATAACAACAACAACAACTTAAAACATGCTCAATTGTCAGGAAATTCCTGAATCAGCAAAAGATAGCGTGACCTAGCAAAACCGCCAAGGTCATCTAAAACAACTGCAAAGAGCGAGAAAGAGATATAAATAATAATAATAATAATAATAATAATACCAATGGTAGGTCCGAAAATGGGAGCAGGGCTAGGACAGGAAACCAATTAAATTCTAAATATTGTGGACTGGAAGCTTTTGGGGACAGCATTTTGTGGGTGGGGGGGAATCTAACTGAAATTTATCGGTGGGTTGGGTATATTATTATTATTGTTGTTGTTGTTATTGTTAATATTATTATTTGATCTGGTCTTGAAATGGATTTCAGCCACCTCCTGCCGTATGAAAGACATTGCAAAAGCCCCATCCGTGCCAATTAATCAATATTTTGCAGGAATCTGTTATACCAAAGAACGACAAAAACAAAAACAAGAAAACACCACACACACGCTCAAGGCCTATGAAAAAACTAGGCCTTTGAAAGGAGCTGTCCAAGATGTAGGTACTGAAAAGACTGAGGCTTAATAAGCGTTATGAATCCTCTAGAAATTGCCAAGCGGGGTTGGGGTTGGAGTGAGATTTCATTTTTAAAAAATCCTTTAGATGTCCTTCAGGTGTTTGTCTTCCCAGAGCTTTTGTTTATTGAGATAAAATTGGGTTTGGATGGGGAGATAACGATGATGATTTACAAACAACAGCATGTTGCAGAGTATATGGCTAACTTTGCAGTTCCATGATATGTAAAATCAACATTATCCCCTCATGGTCGAGGAGGAAGAGGGTACCATGGGGATTGGGACCACCACAATTTATACTAAAAGTTTCTCACATGTAACTTTTTAATCTGAGTTTGGGGAGGGTGGATCATATTTGCCACAGTTCCACCTGTTCGCCCACCTAAAACTTATATTTTTTTTCCATTGAGTTGTACAAAATAGAGGTTTCTTTTTAAAGGGGTTTTAAATCATCTATTCTGAAACACAAATAACCTCTAGTTCTTCTTCCCAGTGTGATCCATTGAAACTGCATTTCCAAGGACAAGAAATTGACACGTTTCACACCTAACTTTAAAAAAGCCATTGTCATAGATAGGCCTTTTTAAATATATAAATAGATTTTTAAAAAATAAATAAATTTGATGCCGGGAATCCCTTCTTGTAAGAAAACTCTGATATTTTATGTGGAGTTCTTTTGTTTTGGGGTATTTTTTATGGCCTCTCAGATATTCTGTTTATAAGTGGATGCAAAATGAGCAAGCTATGTTCTTGGTAACAGAAGAGAAATATGCCTGTATAGTTCATATTCCAATTTAACCTAATTATAAAACAGCACCAATTTCGATGCCCTCCTAGGAAATCCTACATAACTCCTTAAATGCACTTGTCACATCAATCTGATATTTTTTTAAGCTCCCTTGGATAGAGTTTAAAACACCATTTGGTTGATTAATTGTCTTTTATTGATCAATCTGCTATTTGGCAGGGAATCTGGGCTTTTTCCACTGCATAGATTTCAATACATTTCCCAACCATTAAAAGACACAAAATACTCTTGATTGCTTAATATATATATTACACATACACAGAACTACCCATGATTTCTCTCTCCTTTCTCTCTTGTTTCTGTAGACAAGAAAACTGAGCAAGATCTAACTAGCCCTATCGCTCACTGTGAGGAAACGAAGATGCCTTTAATGTAATAGAAGGCCCTTTTAACAGCATGAAAATTGCATTATATAAATTTAATCTTTCTCCTCTCTTTAGGGAAGATTCTGAAGGATCAGTCGCCAGTTCTTAATGAATTGCCAGCAAAACAAATAGTTTTAAACACACACACACACACACACACACACACACACTTCTTCCACCCTCTTTTATTATAAGCTCTGGGAGAAAAACAATATATTATTTATTCATTATTGCTGTCATTTATTCTTAGGATTAGGGTGGTGTGCTGGGTCCCCTCCCCCCCCCAATTTTAAAATAAAATAAAATCAGAAGCTTTACCAGGCATGGAGAGAAAGGGATTTGGGGTGAGAAGTCATTCCCCTTCTAAATTACAGAGGGCGTAATGGTGTTGAGATTTGATTTGTTTTTAAAGTTGGCAGCTTTGATTATTTCTATTGCCCTTAAAATTTCTTGCCATTTCTACTTCTTTTCTCTTCCCCCACCCCTCAAACACACTTTCCCTGGATCTCATAATCAGACCAGAAGAATTTCCCACTAATTCAAACAGGAAAGTTTTTAAAATAAATAAATACATTCAGCTGCATTCAAACTCATGTAGCATTATATCAGTAAGACACAACACACACACAGATATCCTAACTAGTTCTGGAGGATCTATTTTTTAAAAAAATCATGGTATCGTTTTAACAAATGAGGAGACAGAACCACATGCGCCTGTAAGAGAAAGAGAGATGAATCTAATTCCTCAAGGCTTAATTTTGCCTTTGGCTGGAATGCTCTACTTGAGATAAATCCTATTGGATTCCTTGCGGGTTTACTCCCATGTAGACACCCCTAGGAATGCAGTGTGAAATTGACTTGCCCATCATTGCTCTGGAGCAGCATTGCAAATTCATCTAGATGGGTAGGTGGGAATTATTATTATTATTAAAGGAGATTTGATCAGAGATTGGGGAAAGGTTACTAGAATATTAAATCCAAGTATCTGAATATTATATATATATGTTAAGTGAGAGAGATGATTAATTCACGAAGCAGCGGAGATGGAATTGGAAGGCCGGTTTTGTTTTTTTCTTTTCTTCCAAGAGCATATGCTCAGGGTTGCAATTTTGGTTTTGGTTTGTTCCTAAGTGGTCTTTTTATAGGAGAAATGCGGTCTCTCTCTGTCTTTCTAAATGTAGGCGAGAAATCTATTTAATGGAGATCTCTCTTTCCCTCCCCGGCCGCCGCTCCTTCACATTTTCATGGTAGTATAGATACTAGCTCGTAAACACCAGCTAGGTTTCCAAAACAACGACAGCAACCTACACGCAGCCCTCTTGTGTATGCACAGGAGAGAGCTGCATCCATGCTGACTCGCGAGTAAGTCACATTGGATCTGGTAGAACTTACTTCTGTGTACCCATATATAGAATGGGGGGGGGGGGGATTAAGTTACTTTGCAATCCTACACTGCATTACTAGGGGACTTACTTCTGAGTAATATTGTTTAGGATTGCCCTGGATGTCATCATTTCAAACATGGTGGGGAAAAGCAGGGGATATAATAATAATAATAATAATAATAATAATAATAATAATAAGTGATCCTGTAGTCAGAGTTCTGCTCTGTACACCCTTGCAATCAAACGCTTGCATCTCCATCCTAGACATGTTTACTCAGAAGTAAGTCTCACCTGAGTTCAGTAGGGCTTACTTCCAGGTAAGTGGATGTAGAAATGCAGCCTCAGGGGAGGGGTTGGAACTGGGGGCAGTACTAATGGTGAACAATCATTTATAAATCCCAGATAAATAAAACCAACTGAGCAAGTTTCTCTAATTAAATTCACGTTTCCTATCCAGGGTGATTTTTAAGTTTGAGGAGGCGGTGGGAAATACCCCCCCCCTCACCCTCAGGGAGATTGTTCAGTCCTTCTCACCCACCCTGAGAGGAAAGATTCATCCCCACTGAGAGGAGATGAACTGACGTTGAATCCGAAGCGATCAGCCGCTGCATGTAAACGGGGATAGATGAGAAGCCGGATCCTCCTAGACTGAGGCCGCTATCCTAGGCAGAGAGAAAGGCCTCCAACATGCATAGGATTGTGTCCTTAGAAGCAAGTCCCACGGTGGTCAAGGCATGTCTACTACCGAGTAAGTGCGCAGACATATAGGATCGCAGCCCAGCACCCTCTTTTGAACCAAAGGCCACGCGGACCCGCGGGTCACTTAACAACCGACGGGCTTGACTTCCCAATCCAGTTGCTCAGGATCGGGGCCGTCCGGCCTGCGCTCTTCTTTGCACCGGGTTGCCAACTTTTAACCCACCTCTGCTTCTGTGCTTCAGGATCGTAGCTCAATCTTTTGCCACGGATGGACAATCCCCCTGATTGTCCACCCGCCGACGGGGGGAACCCACGGGGGGATTTCTGACCATCCAGCTCCGATCCTTCATCCCCTTTATAATGTTCCTCCTCCACCCCACCCCTCTCTTACCTGAGACCCCGATCGGGATCTGCACGGTACTGCAAGGTGCTATCTTTTCTCCCACCTTTACGCCTTTGGACAACCTCCTGACAGGTTGAAATCCAACAGGTCGCTGCAGCTATCATTTCCCTGCGTTGGGGGGACAATCTCTACCAGTTGAATTTGTGCCTGTTCATTGGCTGTCCAAGGGAGAGCTCCTCCTCCCTCTTTTAAGGTAGTAATTTTAATTAAGCTTTCATTTTTCTAAGGCTATCTCTGTCTATAGGGATGGATACCAAAAATATGTCTTATTTGAGTGTTGGTTTGTTTTGCTTTACTCCTTTTGAAAGGGTGTCACAGCCTTCAAAGGTGTGTGCATTTGTTCTTTGTTCATTAGCGATCTTATTTTGAACTTCATTGATTAGTCTTTTAAAGTGGTTTTTTAACTCAGCCGCTTTTGAGGTGGGTTCCTGTGATTCATCGCAGGATTAGAGACATGATTGAACCGTAGTCAGAAGAAGAAGAAGACGAAGAAGAAGATATAACGCCCATTCACGTGCCTGTCACTTAACAGAGAACAAAGAGGCAGGTCTCCGCCCCACTGAGCTTACAATCTAAAACTCGATTCCGGAGGGAGATGGCGTGGGGAGCACGATTGAACGGGGGTGGGGGAGAATCTGCATTTAAAATAAGCGCATGGATCAAAATTTGCTTATCTCGGCACATCCATACCTAATCAGTCACTAAACCCAGGAGTCAATTCACAAGCAATGTGACGGAGAAGCAAGCCGATCCCGTGCACGTTTTACTCAGAGGTAAATCCCACCTGAGTCCAGGGCAGCTTACTCACCAAGTAAATGTGCCCCAAAGGAGATCATAAGCGTCAATGTAGACATTTTGCTAAACAGATCCTTCACAGCCCATTTCCAGGCAGGCATTTTTAATACCACTGGTGCAGCAGTCTTTGTGCATTTACCTGAGAGTAAGTTCCACAGTGAACACAGCGGGGGTTTTGAGTAGGCGCACAGAAGGGTGGCTGTTTTTTGAAACATGCAGTCTGCACCAAAGGTTTAAATTCACACAAGACCCGTACTCAAATCTCCAACAATCTCTTCCAGTGTAGACTTATTATGCCTGTTTTCTCATCGAGTGCAATGGCGCTTACTCCCGAGTAATGGCCAAAGATGCAGCCTGAGTCCTGCATTGTACGGCCATGAAGGCGTGCTTCCTCTGGGTATGCTTTGAAAATATATATCTTTAAAAACAGGGTTGTTTTTTTTTAATGCACATTGTTCTACAAAGTCATTTGTTAATCCCATTGGTGCTCTCGCCTTAAATATCAAATGAGAGGAGGCGGTGGAAAGAGAAATTATGATTTATATGTATTCATAATAATTAAGAGCAACGTGAACAGGAGGAGGGAAGGGAGTCGCCGCCCCGCGGAGCTTACAATTATTTTAAACAGCAGGGGAGATATCAAGAAGGGAGGGGGAGAGGTAACCATGGGGTTCGGCGAGAGGAAATCGGTCTGAGGAAGTGCAGTTACATTATAAGATTCAGTATCCCTAACTTTTAGTCAAACACAAGACTTTGAAACAATGAAATATGAGACAAAATTCGGTTCCAAAATATTTCGGATGGATGCTTTATTATTATTATTTTCTATTTTGCATTTCACTAGCTAATTTGGGAATTAATTTACGCCTGAAGAGAACTCCTGTGAATCTCGAAATATTACTTGCTCTTCCCTTCCAACAGACAAACCGAAGATCCACACAAGTAAAACACCCTTTTAAGGTAGACCCATGTTTATTACCTTCTCTTTTTGCAGAGGGGGAGGGTCGCTGATCTGGGGCCTGTTAATTAAGCTCTTAATTATCAGAATATGACTCGTTATTGGCACTCATTAGCATGGTCGCCGGCCTTGAAACTGGACTAATTTGACCATTTACAACTTGAGGGAAGTTCTTGCAGAACAGAAGTCGGTGATCGGGTAAGGTAAATTAAGCCAATAAAGCTGTGATCCTATGCGCACTTACCTGGGAGTAAGTCCTACTGAACTCAGTGGGGCTTACTTCTGAGTAGACATGCATAGGATTGCATTGCCAGGCTGCAATTTTATACCAATTTACCTGGAAGTAAGATCCATTGAATTCAATGAGACTTGCTTCTGACTAGGCATGTACAGGATGGCGCTGTAAAAGGGTCATTGACTAGCCAGAAATGTAAAGTCCGAAAATAGCAACATCTCCCTCCCTCTCTCCCCTCCATTTCAAGAGCCCTTAATAAAAAGGCGAGTGAATTATCTCCAAGTCGTGGACTAATTTTTCACAGATATAATCCGCTCTTAACGTTTGGAGGACGATAAATAGGGCTGCTTTAAAACACAGAGAGGGAAAGAGAGAATGGAGAATTATTATTTTTAACTCGATTAAACCTAATCAACATTATTTAAACTATTCCCAGAAGTCTGTCCCCAATGAAGTTTACCTTACAGATAAAAGGAAACGGAAGATGGGGAAATTAAATTAAATCCCTGTATTTGCCATCGCCTGACAGGCGGAAAAAAGGGGGAAAATAGGAGGGGGTCGGTGACCAGATCATTTTGCATTTAAAAGCAGTGCGCACGCCTCTGTAATAAGTATAGCATAGGTTGGGTGGGAATAAATCACAAAGGAAAACACATTCTCTTCGTTTAGTCCCTCCGCAGCCGCCGTAGTCCCCTCTCCAAGGTGCTGATCAGCAGTGAAATTGACAAGCGCTCTTTGCGAAAGCAGCCTGGGTGAAATTAACAAGGGGAGATTCTAGAGAAACACACTGCACTCCTTTGGGGTTCGCTTTTCCCCCTTTGTTCTTTTTGCGTGTGTATTCTTTCCGCATCCCCTAAAGGGAAGGTGCACATGGCACATTAAAATCTAATCACGTTTTATGGTGGCTAAACCTTTCTGGAGCGGCTTGGCCACTATCAAACTCCAAAAGTTCACTTTTTTTCCGGGGAGACGAATTTTTCTCCCCATTGTCATCTCAAGCACAGGCTTTGCTTTAAATATGGAAAGGGGGAGATGTTAAAAGGGGGAAAAACTCCACAATATAAATCCAATAATAAATAAACCACACACATAACAACCCAAGCACTTAGAAGACTTTATACTTTTTTTTCTTAAAAAAGGGATAAGAAAGATCAAGTTCTTAAAAAAGCGAAAGAAGATCAAGATTTTAATCCTTAGGGAGTAAATTCAGCTGAACTTAGTGGGCTTTCTTCTGAGTAAACATACATAGCATTCAAATCCATGCACCATCTAGCTAGCTAAAGCCCACCTAATAGCTGAAATTGGCAGGTTTTTTATGTTTAACTGAGGAGGATAATTCAGAAAGGTTCTTTAGGCAGCTCATAAAGATTTTTCTTTCCTTTCCTCGCTACCTGGCAAGTATCAAGTCTTTTAAATATGTTTTGTTTTCGTACACTGACCTCTCTTGCTTTTTATTGATTGCCATATAAAAAAGTACCCTGGCTCCAGTCTGCTCCTAGATACAGGGTGGGTGGGTAGAGAGATAATATGTTAAGCAGGTGTAAGATGCTCCTCTTCTTTCTTCTAATTGGAGCAGCCTAATAATATTTGTAATGCATGAAGTTACAGAGGGCTCTTTCACAAAGGTGTCTTTCTTTACTCAGACTGTACCAGTATTGATGATGATGATGATGATGATTTTGCTAACCCACAGACCAATTCTATGCAAGCTTACTCAAAAGTAAGTCCTACTAAGTTCAGGGGCGGTTTCACTCTTGAGCTAGTGTGCTTAGAGCTGTTTATTATATTTCAGTCAAATTATATTATATTTGACAACAGATAAATAAAAAAAATGCAGAAGGAAAGTAGTGTGGGTGTAGGTGTGGGTGGGTGAGAGAGAGAACCTGTCTGTCTATAATATAAAAGGAGGATTTATGCATTTCATAAATCTAAAAATACACACACATATATTTGCCTTCTGTTGACAACCAACCAACATTTTAAAATGCCAGGTTTGTTGGTTTGCTTACATCAATCAAGAGGTGGTATTCAGCCACAGTGCTCTTAAAATGCTCAAACATCCCCCTTCCCAGATCATTATGTTCATCTTGCCTTTTATAATACAAAGATTTCCAGCAGGACTGATTATTTACAAGCTCATGCTCCTCTGTAGAGGGAAAGAAGTTATCCTGACAAAGATTATTTGTGTGTGTTTTTCCTTCGAATTTTTTTACAGGAGAAAAAGCTAGAGAGCCACCCCAGAATAAACTGAAAAACAGGTGGAATTCCTTGAGAGAAAGAGAGAGAGAGAGAGATTGTATCTTTCCCTGTGTGTGTTTACTTTCACTGAAAGAGATCTAAGGGGTAATAAAATAAACTGAAGAAGTATTAAGACATTATCAGGTTGGATGATTCCAGCCCCAAACTGTGTTCTGTGAGGCTCAGATACTCTCCTTTGAAGGTTCATTGTTGTTGCTAAGGGTTAGGGTAAAACTCCCTGTTCAAAAGAGATTTGGTCGGCCCCAATGTATTGATGGCTGAATGTAAAATATGACAATTATTCTCCAATGCTTTAGACTTGAAAGAGAGAGAGAAGAGAGATGGAGGGGAGGATCTTTCTCCCTCTCCCTTCAATCAGTTTGTCTATCAATTATCTACCTATCTAAAGATTTTATTAATGCATAAACCCTGCTAGGAAATTAATTTAATTGTATGTGACTGTGCTACGGCTGGCGCTCTGTGTAACCTGAGCTCACTTTGGTTGGGAAAATGTCATCAAACACCCACCCACACCCATGTCAAAATGGATCATCAAGGGAAATCAATGTGACGAATCCCCCATGTTTATGAGCGCTGAATTCGATTTTTGAACCCTTGCAAAACCCTGAGTTTGGGAGGAGTTGGGATATTTCAAGCCAAACAATCACACACACACACACACACACACACATACGAAAGTGAGCCCCAAACTTTCCAAACCCCACCAGCAAGGGAAAGGAGAGGAGATTAAAGAAATCAGATTTAGGGTAATTGAGAAAATAAAGCGGTTCTTGATGTCTGTAAGTTGTAAATTATATATTCCCTTCTCCTTTGACATTCACCTTTACACTCACAGGCCTGAGACCTTTCAGAAGAGGGACAGGGGGAAAGATTAGAAGCTATTTGGGGCAATTAAAACAGTTCAAACAAGGCATTAAAATAATAAAAGGCTAAAATAGGCTGCGGACCTCCGAACAAGACAAGTGTTTTGCCAGATAGAAGCATGTTCATTCTCCCTACAACCCCTAATTTCTTTGCCTATTGTAGTGAGAGGAAAAGACCACGTGCTGATAAGTGGAGTGCACTTTTCACATGCTCAGAGAGCTGTCATTATTTGCATCCCCTGGTTAAGCCCACTGCCTGGTGTTGTTGTTTTTATTGCATTTGTTGTAGTCTAATGGATTTACCCTCCCTGACTATGGTTTCCATCGCTCTCAGCCAACATGGCTATTGGCCACCCTGCCTCGGGACAGGGCAAGTTATACCCCAACACATTTAAAGGCTGCCACCTTGGTTCCAGGGTGTGTGGGTTGCGAATCTTTCCTGCTGGGCTTTTATAGAAGTAATAAAGAGGATTAGCCGTCACCACCCCACGGGTTAGCCAGCAAATCTCCTAGTCCGTGGAGCTCACTGCTGTCTCCATCCACCATCCTCTTCCCCCTCTCCTCTCCAATCAATCCCAGCTCATCAGCATGTTAATGAGAAGCTCTCCTAATTAATAGGTTCAATCAGGAAAGGAAGAAGATATGATTCTTGCTGTCTATCATTTTCCCTGTTCTTCTCCCCCTCCTCTCACTTTCCGGCTCTTTCCAGAGCCAACACACATGCACACAACCACACGCAAGCGAGGCGATCAGCTGATGAAAACAAATACTCTTGATGAGTTCATTTGAAAATCCAATTTAATTATGCCTTAAACCAGATATGAGCATTTCCAGGGTGGAAACTCAGGGAGAGTCATTTCTGCCTCCTCCTCTTTCTGATGGCATTTTGCAAACAGAAAGTTTTGCTTCCTGTTCCTCAGAGATGTGATCACAGCCGTCCGTTTACTGCTAGACGGTAAATATGCATGTGATATAGACACACATACAATATGTGTATGTAGGCAACTACCCTTAAAGGTAATAAAAGTGAATAAAACTAAATGACCTACATTTTGCAAGCATGTATGAAGTCGTTAGGTCAGCCTTTCCTCAAAATGGCTCCCTTTATGCTTTGGACTACAAATCCTTCCCCCTGCCATCATTTGATATGCTGGCTGTGGATGATGGGAGATAAGATCCCGAAAACATCCTGAGGACATCAGGCTAGGGACAGGTACTTTGGGGGGCAGCAAATGGAGGGTGGGAAAGTGGGCAACATAGGATTCTAGTCCCTATTATTATTATTATTATTATTAATTACATTTATATACTGCCCCATAGCCGAAGCTCTCTGGGCGGTTTACAAAAATTAAAAGATTGAACATTAAAAAGTCAATATAAAAAATTAAAAACATAAAACAGCCGATATTTAAAACATTTAAAAATGGCCACAAAGTCAGTTAAAACCTCAACTTAAGCTGTTAAAATGATTGGGAGAAAAGAAAAGTTTTGACCTGGGGCTGAAAGAATAACAGTGTTGGTGCCAGGCGGGCCTCATCGGGGAGATCATTCCATAATTGGGGGGCCACCACAGAGAAGGCCCTCTCCCTTGTTACCATCCTCCAAGCTTCCCTCGGAGTAGGCTCCCGGAGGAGAACCTTTGATGTTGAGCGTAGTGTACAGGTAGGTTCATGTCGGGAAAGGCATTACATCAGATATTGTGGTCCCAAGCCGTGTAAGGCTTTATAGGTTAAAACCAGCACCTTGAATCGGGCTCGGAAACATACAGGCAGCCAATGCAAGCATGCCAGAATCGCTCTTATATGTTTGAACCTTCTGGTCCCTGCTACCAATCTGGCCGCTGCATGTTGCACAAGCTGCAGCTTCCAAACCGTCTTCAAAGGCAGCCCCACGTAGAGCGCATTGCAGTAATCTAACTTGGAGGTTACCAGACCATAGACAACTGAAGCCAGGTTATCCCTGTCCAGATAGGGGCGTAGCTGGGCCACCAGCCGAAGTTGGTAGAAGGCACTCTGTGCCACCGAGGCTACCTGAGCCTCAAGTGACAGAGATGGTTCTAGGAGAACCCCCAAGCTACGAACCTGCTCCTTCAGGGAGAGTGCAACCCCATCCAGAACAGGTTGAACACCCTCCATCCGGTCAGAGGAACCCCCCACTAACAGCATCTCATTCTTGTCTAGATTGAGTTTCAGTTTATTAGCTCTCATCCAGTCCATTGTCACAGCCAAGCACCGGTTCAACACATCCACAGCTTCACCTGATGAAGATGAAAAGGAGAAGAATTGTGTGTCATCAGCGTACTGATGACAACGCACTCCAAAACTCCGGATGACCGCACCCAATGGTTTCATGTAGATGTTGAACAGCATGGGGGACAAGACTGACCACTGCGGAACCCCATACTGGAGAATCCACGGGGCCAAGCAATGTCCCCTAAGCACCACCTTCTGGAGCCGACCTGTCAAGTAGGAGCGGAACCACTGCAATGCAGTGCCTCCCACTCCCAACTCAGCCAGTCGTGCCAGAAGGATACCATGGTCGATGGTATCAAAAGCTGCTGAGAGATCAAGGAGAATCAACAGAGTCACACTCCCCCTGTCCTTCTCCCGACATGGGTCATCATACAGGGCGATCAAGGCTGTTTCCGTGCCAAAACCAAGCCTGAAACCCGTCTGAAATGGATCCAGATTTGAGCCACCATCTTGCGGAATATCCTTGTGTAGTCCAAAAAATCAGGAAGGCACCGGTTTGGGCTTCATTAGGTGGTGTGTGTGTGTGTGTGTGTGTGTGTGTTTATTTTGGTGTAGGGTGAGAGCTTATAGACCCAACAAGAACTGAATGGCTGAATTCGGACAACACGATAGTCAATGGTGGGGTAATAATCAACTTTACAGTTGTTCATCTAGGGGGTACTCCCCACACAACATGGTAACAAATAATCAACTGTGGTGTGGATGAGGATCAGCGGTGAGTTGACTATGGCAGCATTCGGATGACACGATAGTCAATACAATTGACGATTGTTTCCCCACCCCCAGTTGCTTATTATGTCGTCCGAATTCAGCCAATATCTTCATCTGTTCTGTCCCACACAACAGCTCCGGACTGTTTTTCTTTTTTTTGCAGGGAGTGGGGTACCCTGTGTTGGTGACCCTTTTGGAGGGATCCATTGGAAGGAATTGGCATTTGAGGTCCAGAAAATGTACTCAGATGCTTAAAGGAGGCACATGCTCCCTCCTGCTAAAAGTCTAATATTTTAAGAGCTTAGCTGGTGTGTGAATTTGTATTGCACCTCAGGGATCTCAATAAGAGCGCACAGGCATGTATCATGTGTGTGATACACACACACACACACACACACACACACAGAGTGCTTGTCAGAGAATAAGAAAAGGTCAGAACCAAAATGACAACCGTTGCTAAAATAATGGGAAAGTTTATACACAGAATAATAAAACCGGATGTTCAAAACTTCGCAGCAGACTACACTAATCTGCTGCAAATTTTTAAACATTCAGTTTTGTGTGTTCTGTTGGGGGGTTTTGGGTGCATTCTTTTAGCAACCTTTGTCATTTCAGTCCTGACCTTTTCGTATTGGAGTCTTGAGTTCAAGATCTTGTTCCTCTTTGTTTGACTTGAGCAAGACGGCAGCAAAGGTGGCAGGATAATTTCCCGCCCCACCCATACACACACAAATGAATGTCAGCCATTCTTTTATGCTGGAGACCGTAAAAAATGCATCTTTACAGATGCCAGTTGGGTGAGGAATAACTCAATCAATCCCAGGCCTGGGATGAGGGTGCAAGAGATCAACCCTCCCTCCCCGCTGGTCATCATTATACCTGATGGAACTTAATGGGATCCACCAAGAACTGAGCAGCCTCCAATCTGCAAATGTCCCATACTTTCATCTGCACAGGAGTTCTTTTTTTAGGAGGGGGGGATTGTGTTGAAATCTTGACAATAAATGTTATAACATATTGCTATGCACTCATTTTACGCCTGTGGCTTGTTATATACATATATCTAATGCTTCCCTTAAGAGATTCAAAGCACCTTATCTCTCTTCCAACTACACTGCTTTACAAACGTATTGCCAAGAATTAGACTGTCGTGCTCTAAAACAACCTTGTAAGATAGGCCAGTGTGTCGTTTTTCTTCTTCCCATAGCCAAGGCTGAGCAATAACACCTTCATAAGTCTCCTTCAATTGAATCCGGATCACTTCATGATCTTAGGCCGCAATCCTATGTGTGTTTAGGCAGAAAAAGTCCTCCAATTCGCAGCATGCTCCAGCCAGCCATGCTGGCTGGGGCATGCTGGGAGTTGTAGGACTTTTTTCTGCCTACACACACATAGGAACATGCCATTAATCGCTAACGGTTTCCAGTTCCCATATATTCAGTTACATGGCATATTTATGTCTTCTACCAGTGACAGTTTAGTCCACAATTCCTGCTGCACAGTCCTCTTATTCATGGGATGGCCACTACATTTCTTCTGAGCATGCAGGCAAAACAAAGAGAGCCAGATCAGAGATGACCTCAGCATAGAATAAAGGAAAGTTCCCACCTCTAGATGCTGGATTTGAGACACCTAGGCACAAGAAAACCTGTAGATTTCACTTCTTCTGGCATCCGAATGTTTTAAATCTCAAATTCTTTCTCTCCCGAATTTGAACGTTGCAAGTTTTGGTCAATTCTTACCAAAATCCCAAACCGAAACATAATTCTCCTCCATCTGCAACTGCCAAATTCAATAGGCAGAGCTGTTCCCAGCATGGAGAGGACTGTGACGTACCTGCCTTTCTTAAAGATGAGGAGCTGGGGGAAGTGAGGAGAGGTGGCAACCCTAAATGAGTTCTAATGTGGTTGAAAACACAGACATGAAAACACAGACCTTCAAATCCAGACCTTTAAGAGCTAAGATGGAGGAATCGGCTATTTTCAGTTTCTTCTGCATTTTTTTTTTAATCTCAAATTCTTTTTGTCCCGGATGTGAAAAGCTTTGGCAAACTTTGGTATATTTGTATCAAAACTGAACCAAAATTCAATTTTCAGCCATCCCTAGGGTCACCATTAAGGGCAATGAACAGGGAGAGATCTTCTCCCACATGGCTGCACTATGGAGTTTCTCCTGAACACATAGAAACAGGAGGTGTTTAGGATTCAACAGCTGGAGATTTCCCCTGTCTTGAAGATGAAAGACTAGGGAACTCCCTTCTCTTGAATTTCTCACTGTCGCTACCTTATACCATCTAACCCAGTATTGTCAACTCTGACTGGCAACTATGGCCCTTTCCCTAAAAAATAAAATTCTAGTCCTCATGGGTCTAAATACAAGGTGGATTTACCTAGTATTTTCATCTTTATCCTACTGCTGGATTTTGCTTTGTTTTTATGGTTTTAAAGGTTTAAAGGTTTTATATTATGTATTTTATCATGCTGTGTTTTAATTTTTGTGAAAATTAAACATAGCAAGCTGCCTTCTACCAAGTCTGACCTTTGGTCTGTCCCTCCTCCACACGAGACGTTTAATGAGCCTTAGAGGCTCATTATAAATTTTACCTCCACACCAGCGGAGCGCAAAACGGGCGTACAGGCGCGTTATTTCCCCGATAATGCGCATTTTCGAATGCGCGTTAAATAGCGACTTTTATTTTTCTCCGGCCGTTAAAGCGCATTATCGCGGTGTGAACAAGCGATTATGCGCGTTAACGTCTTCTAAAGCACTTTTTGGACATGAATTAATGCGCTTCGCCGCCTCTCGCCGCCTCCCGTGCAGAGGGATTAGGCGTAAATGCGCCTCCGCGATAATGCGCATAATCCCGGAACCGGGCGCAAAAGCGCATCCTTGTGGAGGGGTATTGTCAACTCTGACTGGCAGCAATGACCCTTTCCCTAGAACTAAAAATCCTAGTCCTCATTGTTCTAAATACAGGGCTGACTTTGAATAGGAACATGGGAAGCTGCCAAATACTTAGTCAGTCCCTCGGTCCATCTAGCCTAGTATTTGACACTGACTGGCAGCAGCATCTCTAGGGTTTCAGGCAGGATCCTTTCCTTGCCCTACCTGGAGAAGCTGGGGATCAAACCTGGGACCTTCTGCATACAAAGCAGGGGTTCTACTGCTGAGCCACGCCTGTATTACCAAAGCGATTCAGCTGTAGGGCAGCATAGAAATGTAATGGATAGATAGCTAGGTAGTCCAACATACCTGGAGGGACCAGGTTGAGATATGGCTTGTTCTGTGAATGAGGTGCCTGGCTCGTTCAGTTTCACATCAGGAAACCCTTGTCTATTGGTTGGAGGACAAAGACAGAAATGTTCATCTGTCTGACCTTGGAGACAATGTTGTAAGAATACAAGCGCAACCTTGTCGGTTCAAACCAACAGCCTCTCTTGTCTGGGATTCTGTTCCCGTTATGGTCAACCAGATGCCCCAATGGGAAGCCCACAAGCCGGACATGAGTGCAACATCGTGTTTTCCAACCCCCCTCACTTTATTGGGAGACAATAAAAATGTCTGCCATGTAATCCACACAGCTTTATTCAGGCAATAAACATCTCCTCCCACCTGAAGGGACTGTATGGTTCTAGTAACTTTTCTCTAGGCAAGATTATGCAAATTAAGTGAGACAATTGCCCTTTCAAGAAAAAGGGAAAGTCCTTTTCCAGTACGCTAGAACTTCAGGGAGACTGATTCTGAAGAAGCCTGTGGTGAGAAGCTAGCCGGGCCGAACTTCTCTCCCCTTCCTTTCATGCCGCCTGCTTTAGTCTCCGACGGATTCTCAGATCAGCTAAGCTTTCAGTGCCCTTCCCCCTCGGGAGAACACTGATCCCCAGCTTGTGGGTTGTTTACCCCCTCAGAGATAAGGGCTGGCGAAAGTTCATTCCCGGCTGGTGAAGAGCCCGTGAGAGCCACCTCTCCCACTGCCTGCATGGGCTGGTATGTTTCTGGCGCTGTCTCTTCTGCATCAGAATCGGACTCTGATTGATTGCCTGAAAATCCTTCTCCTGGCCCAAGGGGAGCAGGCTTAGTCACAGCACAGCCCTTTCCTCTCTAGCAACTGGTATTCCAAGCTTGATTGCTTCTGTAGATGGAAACTCCGTAGAGCTAGTTAACCATCATGGCTGATAGTTGCCAATAGACCTCACATCTAGGGATTGACAGATCTGTCCATTTCAAATTTTCTCTGTTCCTCATTTTCACAACCTTAAGTTCAGTTCATCCCAAATTTGGCCAATTTCTTTCTCACGAAAATATGCATGCATTTTTGTGGGTGCTTCTCTGAATACATGCATTTTTGCACGTCATTTCGCCTGATATGCCCATTTTTTGTAAGCAATTTTCCTCAGATAATGCATGTTCAACATGATTCTCACAAATAGACTCGTCTTTGCATGAATTTTCCCCTAACAGAGATATTATAGTATATATATTTTAGACTGGACAGCTCCACCGCCAGATTTGAAGAAGCGCAAATTTCAAAGGATAATTGAGTTTCGGATCACCTGTTGATTTGAAAGTGCAAAATTAGGTAAGTTCAATTGCTTCTCTTCCCTCCTCTCCTTTTGGCTTTGAAAACCAAATCGGTGCCCATTGCTGTGTCTGATGGCTGCAAATAATTTAGTGTGGTTAAAACAAAAAGGGATTGTGAGGACCTCCAAAGGGATCTGTCCAAACTGGGAAAATGGGCATCTAAATGGCAAATGTGGTTCAATGTAAGCAAGTGTAAAGTGATGTCTGTTGGGGCAAAAAAACCCAACTTTAAATATAACCTAATGGGATTTGAGCTGGCACTGACCGACCAAGAAAGAGATCTTGGGGTTGTGGTGGACGGCTTGATGGAAAATGTCAAGCCAGCTGCTGTGAAAAAGGCGACCTCCAGGTTAGGCATAATTAGGAAACAAACTGAGAATAAAATGGCCAAGATCATATTCACCTTATACAAATCTATGGTGCAACCTCACTTGGAATACTGTGTACACTTCTGGTCACAGCACCTTAAAAAAAAGGACATTGTGGAGTTGGGAAAAGGGAAGAAAAGGGCAACTCAATGATCCAGGGGCTGGAGCATCTCCCCTAAGAGGGAAGATTTCAACAGCTGGGATTATTTGGCTTAGAAAAAGTAGAGGACATGTTAGAGGTGTACAAAATGATGCCTGGTGTGGAGGCAGTGGATAGGAAGACATTTTTCTCCATCTCTCAAAATACTAGAACCCAGTGGGGTCATCCCATGAAGCTGGCTGGTGGGAGATTCAGGACGGATCAAAGGAAAGGACTTCTTCACACAGCATATAATGAAACTATGGAATTCCCTGCCGCAAGATGTAGTGATGGCCACCAATTTGGATGGCTTTAAAAGGGGGTTGGATAAATTCTTGGAGGAGAAGGCTATCACTGGCTATTAGCCCCCAGCTGCCTCCAGTTGCTGGGGAGCATGGGTGAGAAGGTGCTGTTGCACTTGTGTCCTACTTGTGGACTTCCCATGGGCAGCTGGTTGGCCATTGTGTGAACAGAGTGCTAGACTAGATGGACCCTTGGTTTGATCCAGCATAGCTTTTCTTAGGTCCTTATGGCAGAAAGTTCCGCAGGTGTCGTGTGAAGAAGGGAATTATTTTTCATCTGCCACAAATCTTCCGCTAATCAATATCACTGGATGACCTGGAGTTCTAGCATGGAGAGTCATAGAGCCAACATATTGCAAAATCACCCCCCTTTCTCTCTCTCTCATTTTCTCCCCCATAAACTACAAAGCCAGAAATGTTTTAGCTTTCCAACCCTGCTAAATCGTGGGCCGGTCACCTCTGGAAGCCCAAATATGTTCTGGCAAGCTCGTGCATTCCTTGGAAGCTTTGCAGGAGCCTCTCCAGGAGAACTTCAGATCATAGTGGAGGTTTGTTCATTTTCCCCCCAAACTCTAAACACCAGGGCCATGGCTCGGTGATAGAGCCCCTCTTTTGTGTGCAAAAGGCCCCAAATTTAATCCCACACATCTCCAGGTAGGGCAAGGAATAAATCCTGCCTGAAACCCAACTAGGAAATAGCCCTGTCAGGAAAAACTGGAGGCCTCCTCTTGCCAGAGTGGATGGACCGAGGGTCTGACTCATTTTAAGGCAGCTTCCTCAGTTCCTATTTAAATCCACCCTGTATTCAGGACCATGAGGACTAGCATCTTTATTTTTATGAAAAGGGCCATTGCTGCCAGTCAGTGTCGACCATACAGGGCCAGATGGACCCAGGGTCTAGCTCATCATAAAGCAGCTTCCTTCCTATGATTATTCCTGGACAAACGGATGCCCACCACCAGGACCGATCTCACAGGGGTGCGTCAGCTGTGGTTTTAGGTCGTGCCCTCGGCATTCAAGGTGCAATCGGGAGACCCCCTAGGCCAGGCATAGGGGTCCCTGAGTAGGCCCACTTACTGCAGAAGGTTTCACGGCGTGCAGTGAGATGATTAGGTCAGGATTTTTCCCATCTGTTTGCTTCCAGTTCTCGGATTCCTCCAGCTCTCGGGGCCTATGGCCTCGGTTCAATAGGACAGGTCAGCCCAGCTGGCATTAACCACCCACCTCCAGATGCTGTCCACTAGGCTCTCTTTCCCACCCACCCACCCGGCTCCTGGACTCCCCTCCCCACCAAAAACCCCGTTGCAGTGACCTCTGGGTCTCCCGCCTGCCTGCCCGATAGGCTTGCCTCCATCTTCGGTACAACGGTCTCCTAGGCAACCGTATCTGACCCCGTCCAGCTCCAAGGACCAGCCTATCGATTGCGAAGATAATAAATGGACAGCAGCGATGTGCCCGTTTCCAAAGGCCCCCCCTGCCCGATCCATTTTTACTCTTTTCTTATGTAGTTCTTTGATGGAGTCTCGTTTGATCCTCTGGGTAGGCAGGATAGGTAATTGGGTTAACTCTTTGTGAACCAGGGAGCTTAGGGGGAAGCTGGGGTGACACCAGAGATCATCCAGACGGGCTGCCGGACTCTTACAACGGCCAGGTGTCTCTGGAAAGCCTTTCAAACAGGGTAGCAAGGCAACCTTTCCTCTTGCTCCACAACAAGTGGTGTTTAGAGGTAGACCCCCTCTGGAGATGGAGGTTCCATGACAGCCAGTGTGGCCTAGTGGTTAGAGTGTTGGACTAGGACTCAGGAGACCTGGGTTGCAGACCCTATTTGGCCATGGAGCTCCTCAGGTGAAGTTGGGCCAGTCACGGACTCTCAGCCTAGCCTACCTCGAAGGCTTGTTATGAGGATAAAATGGAGAGGAGGCGAATCATGCAATCTGCCTTCGGCTTCTCGCAAGAGGGGGGAAGGTGGGATATAAATGTAATAGTAACAAATGAAGGTTGCTGCATGATTTTCAGCTGCCGATACAAACTCCTTTCCCTCCTTGGCTGATAATTTTCCATTAAAACCATTGAAGGTGGCTCCCGCCACTGCAACTCGTTTTGCAGCAAATTCCAGACAATCCACTACCGCCAGACCAGAGGGGGTGGGGCTCCTTCAGTCCAAGGGCCGCCTTCAATTTTGTAGGCGCTCTCGGGGGCCGCCTCCCAGGGGTGGGAGGGGCTGGAAACGCCAGCTGATTTTCGCTTAGCGCTTTTTCCGCCGGCCATTAAAGCCTTCGGAGCGGCCTTTCAGGGAAATGGGACAAAATCTGGGAAATTACCAAATGAGGAGAGGCCATGGGAAGGTGGGAGGGGCAGGTATGTATAGCCCACTTCACAGTATGTCCTAGCCACCAAGAAGGCCAGCTAGCCACCGAGAGTTTTTTGGCTTTAATTTGCTTATACAAAGGATTTGCTGGGCATCAAGAAGGATGCAGACAAACTGGAGGGGTTCAGAGGAGGGCAACGAGGATGATTAGGGGTCTGGAAACAAAGCCCTATGAGGAGATACTGAAAGAACTGGGCATGTTTAGCCTGGAGAAGAGAAGATTGAGGGGAGACATGATAGCACTCTTCAAATACTTGAAAGGTTGTCACACAGAGGAGGGCCAGGAACTCTTCTCGATCAACCCAGAATGCAGGACACAGAATTATGGGCCCTAGTTACAGGAAGCCAGATTCCAGCTGGACATCAGAAAAAACTTCCTGATTGTTAGAGCAATATGACAATGGAACCAATGACCTAGGGAGGTGGTGGGCTCTCCCACACTAGAGGCCTTCAAGGGGCAGCTGGACAACCATCTGTCAGGGATGCTTTAAGATGGATTCCTGCATTGAGCAGGGAGTTGGACTCAATGGCCTTATAGGCCCCTTCCAACTCTACCATTCTATGATTTTATGATCTTTGGTCGAACCGTTAAGTGAGTCTGCCAGCTGTCCCCCTGGATCCATTCAACGTCCCCTATGCGACACTGTGCCCCCCCAGATGCAAATTTACAGGAATAAATTATCAGCTATTCCAAATGCACCTCACTGGCGGCAGGCTGTGTATGACAAGCCCAGATGATAGCTAGGCATGATGAAAGTTGGGGGCGGGGGGCGCCAGGCTGGGAGAGGTTGCCTTTAAGAATGTCACAGACATCCACAACTAAATCAAATTAGTTTGGATTTTCCTGAGTCGCTCAGATTTTGTGGACTCACGGACTGTTTTCCCCCCACTTTCCGGAACTTTACACAAATGCAGTTGTAGAATAAGATGTGAAATGAAAAGCACTCCTTTCAAAAATGTGCATTTCCCCCACAGGCGAAAGCATGAAAATGCACATGGGGGAAATTTGTGCGTTTTCACGAGGGTGGCTTTGCGCAAATTCGGGAAACCAGGAAAAATCTGATTCCACCAATGGGGGAGCGACAGGACAGAAGACGCCTGACAATCTGCGAAAGGCAGATGGAGCGGATTTTACAACATCCGTACAACTCTAGTTGCCAGGCGCCAGCTCCGTTTGGATTGAGATATTCAAATTCTCCCCACAAAAGTAAAAAATGGGGACCGCAAATGGAAATGGAGGCTCTGGTTTTGGGGGTGCGAATCTTTTCCCTCTCTGTCCTCGATGTCGGTTTCTTTCGCACACCCCTCCCGCTCCCGCCCCTCGCCTGAAGATGATAAACTACTACACAGAGATGTTGACAGCTGGATGTTCGTGGCATGGCTCTTTCTCTGGCTCTCCCGATCAAAGTGGGGATGCTACCACGATCCATTAAGGAGAAAAGGACTGCGTTAAGCACTTAATTTACCACACGGGGGAAGGGGGAGCGCACCCCCCTTGTCCATTTAGGCCGAGCCGCAAGGAGACGGCGTAGCCCAGGGTGGCGGGAGAGGGCAAAAAGATGTCATTAGCAAGCCTGGGCCAGAGTGGAGTTCCGCCCCATGGCTCTCGAGATGAAAGAGGGACGGGTGCTGGAAAGGTGAGCTAATGGGCCTGCCTCCAACGGATGGGGACTGGCGCAGCCCCCTCCACCTGCGGTAAAAGGCCTGCTGACGGCGCGGAGGTGCACTTCAGAACCCTCCTTCAGCTGGAAAACTGGGCATTCAAGACCATGGCCCTCTTCAAGGCTTTTTTGCTGCTGTTCTGGAGTGCTTTTCAGAGAGAGAGAAAGAACTCCTTCAGCCTTTCACACACATGCTCCTTCGCCCGCGTCCTCCGTGTTCCTTCCCCCCCAGCTCGGGCCCAACGGCAACCCCCCCTGCACACCCCCAGGGAGTAAGCCAGTGGGGTATAGTGGTTAAAGCGTTGGGCTAGGACTTAAGTACCCCAGGTTCTGATCCCCATTCATCCCTGAAGCGCATTGTGCGACTTTGGGCCTATCACTAACTCAGCCTAGCCTACCTCGCAGGGTTGTTGTGAGGATGACCACTTTGGGATCCATGGAGGAAAAGGCGAGAGCTTCGGCTACTGGGCAGAATAGAAATGCCATGAATAAATAAATAAATAAATAAACAAGCAAACTAATCATCAAATAATCATACCCCGATCTAGCAAAGCAGCTGTGAGATGCTCCTTGGCAAACAAAACCGTCCCATAAGTTTGAGCCTTCTTCCAACCTGGTTCCCCTCCAGCTGTTTTGGACTTCAATTCCCATCACCCCCCAGCTAGCCTAGCCAATGGTCAGGAATGCTGGGAGTTGTAGTCCAAAATATCTGGAGGGCACCAGGTCGGTGAAAGCCTGTCCTTCATTCTGAAATGCCTTCTCCGCTGTACCCGTTAGCCAACAGAATGTGCCCTGACTTCAAGTTTCTAGTCCCTATGTCTCAAATACTCCACCTCAATGCTCTCCAGGGTTGGCCTTACAGGGAAGTAATGTGAAGCTGTCCCTTTAGCCAGTGGATAGTAGAATATGAGACGGTGACATTTTTTCCAGCCTCAAATCTCCATCACTGTTGTCATGTTTGTTTGTTTGTTTGTTTGTTTGTTTGTTTGTTTAAAGAAAAAATGTCAATTAGGAAAGACAACATTTGGCTCATGTAGGATGACCCTATGGAAAGGAGGACCGGGCTCCTGTATCTTTAACAGTTGTATTGAAAGAGGAATTTCAGCAGGTGTCATTTGTATGCATGCAGCACCTGGTGAAATTCCCTCTTCATCACAACAGTTAAATCTGCAGGAGACCTGTCCTAGTGACCAGATACAAAAGAGGGCAGGGCTCCTGCAGCTTTAACTGTAGGGATGAAGAGGGAATTTCACCAGGTGCTGTATGAATACAGTTGACACCTGCTGAAATTCCCCTTTCAGTGCAACTGTCAAAGATACAGGAGCCCGGTCCTCCTTGTCATAGGGTTGCCCTAGGCTACAGTGTCAGAAATTAACACAGTTTACTCCAGATTGTGGCAGAATTCGCACATGCGTGAACGCGACTCTGGGGAGCAAATGCTACAGATTGTGGGCGGCGCTTTTCTGTTTGTCTCAAGACAAGACACAGCGGCTCTTCGCTGGGCTCTGTGGGGCAAGATTTCCACGCATGTTCAGAGGCTGGCTTTCAAACCAGCTTCACCGCTGACACTTGGAAAGCGCCCGTGACTATTTCTCACATTGAGTGTACACCTTTGATTTTATTTTAGTTAAAAAACCTTCTTTTTAAGAACACTTGTGCAGTGTTGCTGGCTTTGGATTCCAAGCGCGTTGGCCCCGTCGGCAGGGACAACGGTGGGGCAAAGAGGCAGAATCAATCCGTGACCAGGAAGACTCCAAGAGGTCTGGGACGGGGTCAAGATGGACATTGAAGTCTTGGGGCAGAATCAGGCCACAATCTGATGGTTTAGCAGGGCACAGGCTGGAGATAGGGCAAAACTGAGAGGGTCGTGGGGAGAGCCAGAGAAAACCTGTCAGTGTGCGGGCGGAGCTTGTTAGAATCTGGTTTGCACACTCCCTAGAAGTGACAGAGCACACTTTTTGTGGCAGCTAAGGCCTCTCGTGGCCACTTTTGCAAGATCATGAAAGGCTTCTGTGTCTTTAAGAAGCCACGGCTGCCTCGTCGATCTGCAACAGCCAAAGGCTGGTGACCTCTGAGTAGCCACAGGGGTTAAAGATCACCAGCCCCTTCTGTTTCTCTACAGGCCCAAAGAGCCCGGCCAGATGAGCTAATTAGAGCCAGGCCTTTGCTTGGAGGGAGGGGGAAGATGGAAACAGGTGACACATCATTTTAGGGCAGTGGAGGCTGGTGGCCCGAATATACTGTGGGGCTGTGAATCTGCTCTGGGTTTCAGTCAGAACTCTAATGGAGCTATCCAAGATGCTTCCGCCCCACTGACATGGACGCTGCAATTTGGAGAGCTTTTTTAGAATTCTGACTGGTTCTGACTGAAACCCAGAGCGGATTCACCGCCCCACTGACATCAAAGTCACCAGCCCCCCACTGTTTTAGGGGGTTCCTACATTCTCCCTATGGAGTAACACTTATGTGAAACTCCCGTGTTTTTAAATAATTGAACAGAAAACAAGGAGATTCGTGCCCCAAACACACGTCGACGTATTCCCGCTCAAGTGTAAGCGCAATTCTGCTCCGTGCAAAGTCAACTGTGATGCTGCGAGTCAGGTATCTATACTGGACCCCTTCGTGTTTTTTATCAGTTTGCGTGTTTTTTTCTAGTCCCGGGAGAAAGCCCTGAGCTCAACAAAGCAATGGAAGCATGGAAGTGCCAGCGTTCTGCAAGTGTGTGACCTAGGAGTTTTAAGGAAACCTTGCCATGAGGTCTGGAAACTTAACATATTTAAAAAACCGAAAACAAAGGTGAGAGTCTCTGGGGACTGTGATCTAGCTGTCTACGCATGCAGCCGATTGAGGTGATGGAATCGACAGGAGAGCTGTATCCCAGTGGCTTCCCAAGCGGAAGATACCATTAGAAAAGAGCCGTGATTTTTAATGTGTGTAATCCCCCCTCTTACACCTTACATTGATTAATTTTTCAAATCCCTGCATACATGGACCTTTCTTCCCGACAAGCTAGATTTCTACTTGCAAGGAATTCCTTTTAGGGGGAACAGGGCACTCCATTCCTGCTCCATGCAATCTCCTGGCTGATGTCATACAGGTCTTGGTTCCCCCTAGTTCTTCTGCACGCCTTGAACCCCAGGCCCTACTTCTGCAGCAAGAAAGGCTCACACTCATAGGGACTAGAAACTTGCGAGCCAAGATCCTCCGGATGCTCAAGGGCCAGCGCTGAATTCTTCCCCTCATCCTTGCGGTGCTGGTGTTGATCTCGAAATATTCATTGGATAACAAAAGACACACACACACAAACGCACGCTGCTCATTCTGGTCCCTAGCCTGGAACATCCCCCTATAGAATCATCTGTATGAAAGCCTGGAGCTCAGTAGTGTGTCTGTACGTTGGGGCGGGGAGAATGCACTAAAAGAGAAAAAAGCGGCCGAAGTAGAATACTCATCCGGAATAAACAGTGTCTGATATTGATTTAGGCCCATGGTTAGAAAAAGGAATGTGAATTGCTGCAGATCTCTGAGTGCACAACAGACTTTGGCTGTGCTGATCAATAGCCCAATACATCAGGCGTAACCATGGAAACCCCTGGTTGGAGATGGGGGAGTGGGTAGCAGAGGGGCATTAGAGAAGCTTCATCCGATCTTTTAAGAGACCCTTCCTAAGGCTGGGCGAGGGGGGGCAAGGACATGGGGAAATATCCAGCAGGATCCCGTCCCTAAAACACTGGATTTTCTTTGTTAGGTTTCCCCACATTGATCGCAAGCAGGACATGGAGATGTAGGTTAAAAAAAAATGCCTTTCTTTTTCTGAAACAGATCTGGGTATTTTTGGTCGGGCTTGAAGCTTTCAGGTTTCACAGAATTCTTGGGCATCAATGAGGACGAGGAGTTCTGTGAAACCTGAAGCCTGATGTCCTTCAGGCCCAACCTAACATATCTTGTTTTTTTGAGAAAAAAGAAATCCTTTGACCTACATTTCCATTTCCTGCTCGTGACCAGTCCGGGATATGCTTGAAATCTTGCCCGCTCATCTGTTGGCGTTTAATAATAACAATAATAATAGACGTAATGCCAATTGGTGCCTGAGTTTCTAGAATGTCAGTCGCTTGCGTATGAGCTTGTGCAGAAGTCATGCCCTCTGTCTCTTCAGCTGTTCCCTCCCTGATCAGGGAAAAATAGGACAACCGGTTGTGATGATTCAGTATGTGGGGACTGGCGTTCCACTCGAGCAGCAAAATCCCAACCCCCCATATAGAGGAATTCTTGATGGCTGTTCCTCTGCTTGAAATAATCCTGCCTCCACAAATAGGGGGGTGGGGATTTTAAAAAGGATTAGATGACTTCAGGGAGGATTGATCAATGACTATTGGCCATGATTGCTAAAGTAGAACTTCCAGTTTCTGCAGCAGTCTATCTCTGATTGAAAAAAACAAGAGAGATTTGTAGACCATGCACAGTTTACGAGCTTCTTGTAAGCATCTCTTTAGTCACTGTTGAAAACTGGCTTCCAGGTTAGATGGACATTTGCTCTGATCTATTTTCACATCCGTTTTAGATGATTATTTGTTAAAGTTGGCAGGAAAAAATCACATTATTGTGTACATTTCTCCCAATACATGTACTTTTGTACATGATTTTGCCTTATCCATCTGCATTTTTGCAAGCAGTTTCCCCCCAATATAATGTATTTTAACTCTATTTTTCCTAATAGACTATTGTTTTGTGAACGCTTCCTCCTAATATAATGCATTTTAATTTATTATTCCCAATAGATGCATTTTTCTGTGCACTGTCCCCAAACATGGGCATTTCTGTTCACACCCTTTGAATGGAGCACAAAATTCAGAGAAGTGTACATTTTAACGGATAACAGAGTTTCTGTTCATATATACAGTTGTAAGTGCAAAATTAGGTAAGCTTTCATTAAGCATACAACCAGAATGAATTTCATTCCCATCCCTAATTTACATATTTCCAAATGTTATGACTTGAGATGCCACCCAGTTAAAGAAAATACTGGTCTATAATTGTGTGAGTTTGAATGGATTTAAATCAACCGATTAAGTCCATATAACTGCGCAGGGGAATGGAAGCCAGGATTTCAAAGAAAAGAGTGCAGCTCAGTTGTTTTTAGATGGTGCTCACATCTGTTTCAGCCTGCACCATCTTAGAAGAGGCATTTTTCTGTGAGAGAAATGCCTCTTCTCAAATGGTATTAGGAGAGGCATTCCCTCCTGTGTGGCAGAGAACGAGGAATACCTCTTCTAATATGCTGCCTACTAAGTACACATTTATTTTACTTATGCTTCCTTTAAAAAATCTTTAAAAAACTATTGTCTACCTAATCTCAAGCGCTTCTGCCTTGATTGAAAGAATTCTAAAATTTACTTGACTACTTGTTCACATTTCATCCATATCCTGCCACTCAACCAGAATGAATCCCTGATACGGTCTGAAAGAGAATTTTGTTCGATCTGCGAATGTTCCAAATTTGCACGTGCCGGACTGATATATGGATTGAAACACACTTGTCCTTCCGATTGCGCCCTTCTTTGAATGTTGTGGTGAAGTCCCCGGCTCAAAAATTATGCACAAAAAGATGTGTATGTAGAAAAGTTTCGTGCAGAAATGTGCGTGGGAAAGTTGTGTGCAGAAACTCAGGTATGTCGGAAATGCAGGTATGTTAAGGAAAATTGCACATGAAGATAAACGCAATTTTCTGTGCCATTTAAACAAAATCACAGACAGATGCAGAAATCTGATGGAACGGGCATAGGGTTGGGTACAGATGAACCTGACGCAGACTGGATTGACTGATTCATCCATTCCTAGTACGCGACACGGCTATATATATATATATATATTCATGGTTGAATCTAACTGACGGATCTCCGAGATGCTACTGCCCCATTTGCAATACACCTTGAGCGTTTGAGATGATAAAGCAAGAGAAATAGCCAACAGTCGATATTCTAATAATCAACCCGTGTTGCTGTGTATATAACCCGTTCATTCCAACATAGTAGTGTTGTACAGGAGCGATCGAGGCGTCAAACTAAGTATCAGTTTGCTGGACTGTGTGTGTGTGAGTATGGGGATGGATGTGAAATGGTTAGTTTGCCCATGTCTATTCCCAGAAAAAACACAACAAAGTGGAAGTAAATACATGACCCAGGAGTATCAAATGTCACCTCTATTCTTATAGAATTGCCAACTTTTTGCCCAGGCCTGTGCCTCTGCCTTAAAGAACATTCAGACATGGCAACATTTTGGAGTAGGAACTTTTTTCCTGCGCTGGACAACTTCTAGGAAAAAAGCTTCCCCTGTTCGACTTCTGCAGGTCGGGTACCCTTTTGAGCCCCAGGAGCGGGGCCAGACGAAGCTGATGGTCGCAATGTCTGACAAGGCCTCACAGGGCCAGTTCAAACAACACGAAGTTTCGGGGCTTCTGCTTATAAATACCGTATTTCTTCCATTCTAAGACACCATCGATTGTAAGATGCACCTTAATTTCAGTGCCACCAACAGAAAAAAAGCTTTGATTCTAAGTGTGAGGAAATCGCCATTGATTCTAAGACGTACCCCGTTTTTAGAGACGTTTATATGGGGGGAAAATGCGTCTTAGAATAGAAGAAATAGGGTAAATCAGCGGCTCTCACAGAGCCGAGAACGTCCCCTGCTGGCGGCTGCCAGCAGAACCGCTTGCACCGCCAGGCCTGCCAAGGCAGAACCACTACAAAGTCAGCTGGCCGGCTGATCACAGAGGCTGCATTCAGGTGGGGGGGAAGGGGGCATGCGCCAACTGAACTGTGCAACCGCTCTTAGACGGAGGAATTTCCACTCATATAGCCTCCCAGCTCAAAATGTCCTCTGCCCATCTTCTGTAAGCCCCTGACTCACCTGGGCCTGGGTCGCATCTAGGGGGAGGGTCAGCAAGGCGCGCCGCACATGATCCAGCGAGGCTGATTGTCGACGGAATTGCCCCTTAAGCTGCCCCGTGTATCTCCACTCATTTTAAACACACACACACACACACAACCCACTGATGTGAAACACATGCATGCAACACACCCACCCACCCCACACTCTCACTTTGTCCTCCTCCCGGCAAACGAAAACAGCTCCGGCGTGGCACGGGTGCACGAGAGAATGAGTCTTCCAGACCTAGAAACATATTGCAGGCTGGTTATTGATTTTCATTCTCTCCCCCCCCCCCCCCCGCTATCCCCTTCCAGCAGATCAATGCAGCCCCAATCAATACGCCGGGCGGGAGATTCACCCATGTGGCACACGCTCAAACATGCTCTCTCTCTCTCTCTCTAATGCACACACGCCTGCTCTCATGTGTGCACACTTGCGTACAGAGAGAGGCAGAGCACTTGGTGACAAGGACAGCCTGGGGGGGGGGGGTTGGGTGAGGGGGGATGTAAGAGCAGGCATGCCTTGGCTGTCCCATGCTGCAAAAAGCCAAGCGATCCTTAACTCGTGCTTGTATGCTGCCCAGATAAAGCGGACTATATTGACTTATTCGGCATTAATCGGCATTGCTCCGACACAGCCAGGGCCGTACCAGCGTGTGACCATTTTATTTGGAAGACCATCTGTGCCTATATCAGGGGCATCGAAACCCTTTCATCCCGGGGCCAGATTCCTTTCCAGAGAAGGTTTTGGAGCAGGGCTGAAATGCCAGCCTATTTGAGCTTCAAGCTCTTACTTCTAGTACTGGAGTTGTTTGCTCCCCAAATCTGCTCGTTTGTGATAGACTGCCCCTGAACGCAGAGGTTAATCACTGTCTTTTCTGACTCCATGAATTTTCTGACTCCATGAATTTCACTAATCCTCACCCCTCTCATCACTGCTTTTTCATTATTTGACCTCGTGATGCTTTTCCAGGGCCAGCTCTACCATTAGGCAGAGTGAGGCAACTGTTTCAGGTGGCAGATCCAGGGAAGGGGGGGGCGCGGGAGTTGCAGCAAGGTGTCAAAGGACGGAGCTGTGTGTGCACAGCCGGTTGCCCTGTGCCCCCTAAGCTATTCTACTGCCCTCCAGTGCCTTGGGGGATGCTCTTCTGTCACCAGCATTGAACTAAGATTCAAAGTGGCCGGTCGTCCTGTCAGTTTCTGTAAGCTGGTTGGCAACAGGGAACAACATCTTGCCCTCCTCCTAGGGCAACAAAATCTAAGCTCAGCCTTCCCCAGATGTTCTGGACAGCATTCCTGACCCTGCTGATGGGTGTTGAAGTCCAAAGCATCTGGAAGGCAGCAGGTTAGAGCACACCGCTGTAGTTGCTCTTATTTCATTCTTATTTTCATTTGTCTAATTGCGAGTATTCTTTATATCAGAAGCCACTTTGGACTCTATGAAAAACAAGTGTGATAATTCAGTTTTAAAAATAATATGTTCAAACAAGACTATCACAGACCGGCCCATTCTCGCATCGCTTCTCATGCAGAGAGCAGGGTCCATTCAGTCCCGCCGTTCTCGTGAGGAGCTTGCCCAACGCTTTGTCAAAGAATCTCCTCTGTGGTAACTAGATAAAGGGATAGTTTGGGTGAGTTTCGGGTTTCCCCCCTCAATTGTATTGATTTTAAGATAGGCTGACCAGATAAAATCCAGGTCAGGGCTCATGTAACTTTAACAGTTGTAGAGAAAAGGGAATTTCAGCCAGGGTCGTTTGTATGCAATTAGTTCCTGGTGAAATTCCCTCTTCATTAAAGTTGCAGGGGCCCTGCCTTCTTTTGTATATGGTCACTCTAGTACAGTGCCTGCAACTTTAACTGTTGTGATGAAGAAGGAATATCACCAGGAACTAATTGCATACAAATGACACTGGCTGAAATTCCCTTTTCTCTACATCTGTTAAAGTTACATGAGCCCTGACCTGGATTTTATCTGGTCAGCCTATTTTAAGAGCCATTTCAAGCAAATCTTCCAACCGTCTCGGCCCCAAAGATCTTAAAGCAGTTGACAGTTTTTATTTTGGCCCTCAATTTATTTTCAGATTCATAGCGCTCTGCATCACCCAGCCTTTTGCAAGGAGGGCATAAAAACCAACAATCCCATACATGCAGTTTTCATGTAACGTTGTGGCGCACAATGAGCGCAGGCATGCAATAAGGCATGGATTACTAAAATGGGTTTCGATGGTGACACGTAAATGTTATCCTAGGCTTTTTGTTGGTGTTTTTAAAATTGGGGTTGGGAGAGGATGTTGCGTTTCCCAGAACGTTGTCAAAAGATGTGGGGCCGCAGATCTACGTGTGGGGGTTCACTGCCGTCAACCTTGGAAGGGTCTCCACTCCGTAATTCTGTGCTTGCCAGGGTGAAGTAGGCCACAGCCCCTCAGCACAGTAAAGGAAAGACACTCTGGACATACTCAGAGGTATGGAAAAGCACATTGTTACTGTTTCTTTGGGTGGTTCCAGATGAGGCTTTTAAGGCGCCACTGTCCTCTTTTCTTCATGAAACGTTAAGGGGCATGTGTGCGCATCCAGACATCAATTATCTTCAATTTGTAGCCTTCCTATGCTTCATTAATGGAAAAAAATGATGGAATTGCAGCCCAACGACTTTTTCTTGGTAGCCACAGGAGCCCTGCATGTGTTAAAGGAGGACACATGAAGCTGGTACATCCCCCTCCGTCTACTAGGTGAAGCTACGCAATTCAGCTTTTGCTGCATCTCTTGTTTATCTAGTATACCATCTAAAATTATTTCCAGCTTCGTTAATATAAAAACCACCTTTCTTTGCACCTACCAAGGGTTCTGTGTGTTTTGCCAAAGGTTAGAGACAGATCTGGGCAGCGGATGGATTTTTATATTTTCAAAAGTATTGTTTCTTTCTCCACCCCAGCTGCCCTAGGGAGAGACCTAGGTGCAACCAGACACCATCATAGCACTTAGCGGAACCTAATTTGAACATCTGCAACCTCTTCTCATCTTAAGACCTGTGACTAAGTGCAGAGACGTCACGGCTTTCAACATCAACCAGATTTTTTTTCTCTCCCCATGTGTTAGGACTAGAGCCTATAATTTGTGTTTAGGCCAATAATTTAATACCAACCTATTGTGCAATCCTATGCATGTTTAGACAGAAAAGAAGTCCTACAATTCACAACATTTCCCTACTTTTTTCTGTCTAAACATGCTTAGAATTGTGGCTTTAGTGAAGCTTTTTTTTCTTTTCTTTTTTAAAAAAGAAGTGGGGGGAAGTGGACAGTTCGATGAAAATGTCAGCTTAGTGTGCGGCTGCTGTAAAGAAGGCAAACTCCGTGTTAGGCATTATTAGAAAAGGAACTGAGAATAAAACTGCCAGTATCATACTGCCTTTATACAAATCTATGGTGTGACCACACTTAGAATACTGTGTACAGTTCTGGTCACCACACCTAAAAAGAGATATTATAGACCTGGGAAAAGTGTAGAAAAGGGCAACTCAAATAATCAAGGGGCTAGAGCATCTCCTCTATGAGGGAAAGTTACAACAGCTGGGATTGTTTAGCTTGCGAAAAAAGGAGGCTAAGGGGAAATATGATAGAGGGGTGCAAAATTATGCCTGGTGTGGAGAATGAAGCTAGGGAGACATTTTTTTCCTCCCTCTCTCAAAATACTAGAACCCATTGGGGTCATCCCATGAAGCTGACTGGTGGGAGATTCAGGGCCGATCAAAGGAAAGACTTCTTCACACAGCACGTAGTTAAATTATGGAATTCACTACAACAAGAGATGCAGTGATGGCCACCAATTTAAATGGCTTTAAAATGAGGTTGAATCAATTCCTGGAGGAGAAGCCTATCCATGGCTACTAGTCCTGATGGCTATGTGCTACCTCCAGGATCAGAGGCAGTAAGCCTATATACACCAGTTGCTGGGGAATATGGGTAAGAGGGTGCTGTGGAACCATCTCCTGCTTGTGGGTCCCTGGTCGACAGCTGGTTGGCCATTGTGTGATCAGAGTGCTGGACTAGATGGACCCTCGGTCTGATCCAGCAGGGCTCTTCTTACGTTCTTAAGGAATGGATGTAATAACTGAATATGAAACCGTATTACTGGCTGAAGGCCGAATTACAGGTGTCTGAAGAGGAAAAAGCTGCAAACAAGAAAATTGAAACAACTTAGAAGCAAGTCACGAGCTGTTCTATCAAAAAGCTCTCTAAATACCATTACCCCCTCCTGTAAAAGATGAAGACCGTTGCAATCGTGACGGCATGAGACCAACATGGTCACTACACAGAAGTGTTCCGTCATGGTGCCTAAAACAATTGAGATCACAACCAACGGGTGTTGTCATCTTTAGCAACAAACTGAGGCATCACCTATGAATAAAAGACTGTAACCGACTAGCTCGAAGGAAGGAAGGGAGAAGCAGAAGAGGAGCAAGCATCGAAAATGATTTCCAGCTTTGTTAATACAAATAGGACCTTTGTCTACAAACAGGACTTGTTCGGCGACTGATTTTTCTTGTTCTTCCACAACATGTGCTTGCGAATTAGCAATTTAGGGCTGTGTAGACGTGCGCATGGAAGAGACCTATTCCAACCGCAGCATGGGGAAGCAGAATTGCTTGTCCTGTTTTTGATCCCATTGTGTGAAATTCTCTCACATGCGTTGTGTTAGCCACAAATACACAGATTGGTATCTCATTCCCCCTCATAAGGTCTGCGCAACTGCGTAACGTTTCAATCAGCTAAAAGTAGCACGTAACACACTCGCTTCTTGTTGCTTTCCCATTTAGCCTGATGAAGAATTCTGACAAACTCAAAAGCTTGCACACTATTTAGTGACCTTTCGGCTACCCGAATATGGGGTTTGGATTTTGTTTTTTCCTATGGCCAAAACAGCTACCTTTGCTTTTTACAGGAGCAACAGTATTTCAAAGAAAGGTTATTTTCTATTTATATTGTAGGAGCATTGAAAAACATTATCCATTAAACATTTGGACACTGTTCCTTCCTTCCTTCCTTCCTTCCTTCCTTCCTTTCTTTCTTTCTTTCTTTCTTCCTTGTTAACTATAGCTTCATCAGTGAACATGACAGTGTTCTGTCTCCAAGGGTCTTACAGTCATTTCTTTATTGTTTTGGCTCATTCATTCTTTCCTTCATGCGGTTCGAGAACATCCCGTCCATCCTACACGCCCTGCTAAGGAAGGGCACGGTCACTTCATCACAGCAGCCTGTTTGCAATGCCATGGGGTATTTGTCACGGACGGCGCAAAGTGTACAGCAGCAAAGGTGAGAGTGCCTCTGAGCATGGCTTAAGCATTTCCCTCTCATCCCTGGTGACTGCCACAACAGCTCTTGCACGTCTGGCCTTAGAAAAAGGAAGTCTTCTAGGACAGCCAAGTGTAACCGCCAGCCGGGCTCATCTTTTAGGAACAAAAGCGCTACAGGAAGGCCTAGAGATACTATCTTAACAGTGTCCGTTTTGGTCTCTGATGAAGGCATAGAAATGCAAAATTACCACGGGTAAAAGGGAACTGATCCTGCTAGAAGAGAGATGGGTGGCTTGTGGGGGGGAACCACAATATTTATTTGGGGAATCTCTCTCTCTCTCTCTCTCTCTCTCTCTCCCCCCTTGCTGAAAATGTTTTATCGAACGTTCCCCATCAGCCAAGAACTTTGGAGCCATCCGGCAAACAGTCCTAATTCTTGTCTTCCCCGTTGCCATAGCTGCAGCGCAATTCCGGGTGTATTGATGTTCTCCCATTGATCTGTGCGATGGTGCGGTGTCTGGACATGAGGCATGGCCATTGTGCCGGGGAAGCTGACAGACACCAATCAATACCACCCTCTGTCTCCCCTCCCTGCCATTTTTTTAAAAAACCCATCCCTGCCCAACACACACACACCAGTCTGCATCGCTACCACCTTAGGTAAGCTCTGCACGGCTAATCCCTCACCTGCACTTCATGTGCCGTAAAGAAAAAGGGCAGATATTTCTTAATAACTGGCGAGGAGGTTTCCTTCTCGAATTCCTTTCCATTTCCCCTCCTTGTCTGCTTTCTCACTTCCAAGGAAGAGCCTGCATTGAGCCCCAGGATATTTTTTCCCCTCCCCTGAAGCCTAGGCTGCTAAATATCGGAGTTTATCCTCTCTACATGTTCACTCCCCAGCTTCTGGCTCTTGGTCACACGTTAGGCATGATGCAATAGCAGCGGGTTTGCTCCTCAGTGGCTCCTGTTGAGTTTTATGGGGCAAAGTAAATCTGCAAGGATTTTGGGAGGGGATGTTCAAAATCAGCCCCCACAGACAAGAAACTGGGATCATCAGGGTGAAGGCAGCTGTAACTCTACACGTGTTGTCCTGTATATGATTGGCTGCTACTTATACTATTGGTGGAGGATGAAAATGTTGTATAGTGGGACACTCTTTTGGGGCAGGAAAGGCCTGTCCCTCTGCCCTGACACTAGGCTCTCCAGCCTGCCCTTAAGGGCACACCCTAATATAATGACTGTCATTTTGAGCCCAGAGGCAAAGCATTTTTCCCTTTAATCCATTCTAACCAGTCCCAACATATCTGGGATTTAAACTAGATTTTAACGCATTGGAATGAGCTGATTGCCATTTCCCTAAGCCCAGCTTTGCCGGACCAAAGCCGTGGTGCAAGAAATACACTCTGCACATGCTCCGGAGCACGCAAATGAAAGGCGAAATTCAACCCATGTCTTTTTGAACACCAACATGCCCCACGCCGGTTTGTTTTGTAAAGCGCTGCTTTCGCCTTCTCGGTTCTAGCGGGACGAAACCTGGTTTTACTTGGTTATCTGCTGCATCCGATAAGGGCGATGCTTTTCCCAGCCTTCCCTCCCTCTCAGCAGCTAATGATGTTGCTAATAATAATAAGCTGCTCATTAAAAACCTATCCTCGATGTTTGAGTGGGAACAGTGGGAAAGTCTCCCTGACACGGTTTGTTTCTTTATTCTTTGTTATCGAAGGCATATTTCTCTATGCCTTCGACAACATCGTCAGCTAAGGATAGTGTGTCTCCTCTGAATGAATGCTTGGAGGCGGTAATGGGCTGGATGAGGAAAAACAAACTGAAGCTGAATCCAGACAAGACGGAGGTGCTTGCTGTCAAAGGCCGCAACCTGGGTTTGAGGTGTGTCAACCGGTTCTGGATGGGGTTACACTCCCCCTGAAAGACTGTGTTCGCAGCTTGGGGGTGCTCCTGGATCCGTCGCTCCAAATGACAGCCCAGATAGATGCGACGGCCAGGAGTGCCTACTATCAGCTTCGGCTGATACGCCAGCTGCGCCCCTTCCTAGAGTCGGAAGACCTAAAGATGGTAGTGCACGCGCTGGTAACTTCGAGGCTCGACTTCTGCAATGCACTGTACATAGGGCTACCTCTGTGCCTAGTCCGGAAACTTCAACTAGTTCAAAATATGGCAGCCAGGTTGGTCACCGGTACATGTAGGGGTGACCATATTACGCCAGCTTTAAAATCGCTCCACTGGCTGCCAATTAGTTTCCGGGCAAAGTATAACGTGTTGGTTATTACCTTTAAAGCCCTACATGGTTTGGGTCCAGGTTACCTGCGGGATCGCCTTCTCCCATATAATAGGGTGACCAACTGTCAGGATTTCCCCGGATTTGTCCTGGTTTTTGTTCTATTCTGTATGTCAGGGGGGATTTTCTGTGATTTTCTATATTGTCCTGGAAAGACACACTTTCCCCTTTAAGGCTGCCATTAGCATTTTGGGAGGGAATGATGTGCTTTCTGGAGGTGCATCATTTCCCTTCCACTGCTCCGATCAGGACCTTAAATGGGAAACTGTGTCATTCCTGGAGAGTATAGAAAAGGCCCTGATTGGAGTAGTGGGGGGGCAGAAATGACACACTTTCCCCTCCTCCACTCCAATTGGGGCCTTTAAGGTGGCGGGGTGGGGGATGACGCTTTTTCCAGAGGCCCTGAAAAGTCACTTTCCTGCCCTGCCCACAGGTTGTCCTCTTTTTTGGTTTCCCAAATATGGTCACCCTACCATATAACCCGCCCCGCACGCTCAGGTCCTCTGGGAAGAACTTACTGCAGTCGGCCAAGACTAGGCTGACAACCGTTACCCAGAGGACCTTCTCTTCTGCCGCTCCCAGACTGTGGAATGACCTGCCGGAGGAGACTCGTCAACTTAACAGTCTTTTAGAATTTAAGAAAGCTATAAAGACTGTTCTCTTCCGGCAGGCATATCCAGTGGAATTTTAGAAAGTTTTAAGGATGTTTTTAGGATGTTTTAGGATTTTTTATGCAGTTTTAATAATATGTGTCATGTTTTAATCAGTTTTATGTATTTTATCATGTTGTTGTTCCCCGCCTCGATCCAGACGGAGAGGCGGGTAAGAAATAAATTATTATTATTATTATTATTATTATTATTATTATTATTATTATTTAATGGCCATCTACAGCAGGCTTTAACGTCCCCCAGGATGTGAGATGAAGCTGCTTAAAGGATGTGATTGGACCAATTATGCAAAATTACGGATTTCTCCCACCCCACCCCGCCGGTATTCTGTGCAGATTAATCTGCAATAAATTCCTCTCCCCATCTCTGTCCTCATAATTGCTTAGAATATCCTAGGTATTCATAAGAAGAGCCCTGCTGGATCAACCCAAAGAACCATCTAGCCCAGTTTCCTATTTCCAACAGTGGACAGCCTGATGCATCAGAGAAGCCCAGAAGTGGGAACAGGTGAGAAATTCATTTGGTTCACGTGGTAATGCCAACGTAAGTAATTTCGCACTTTCAAACCAATGCCCTGCCCAAACTTTGGTTGCTTTTTGAAATTTGCACTTCTCCAAATTTTGCAATGAGGTTCTCCAACTAAGAAATGTGTACAAAAATGTGTATGTTAGGGGACAAATTGGTGGGAATTATGTAAAAAATGAGTTAGAGTGCTTGCAAAAAAAAAACACGTGTATATGATGCAAAATTGCATACAAAAATGCATTTTCTTAATGCATGTGTTTTTAAAGGCTCCCTTAAAGCATGTAAGTCTCTCCAGGGCCCAATTTGGGCCAAAAGGTGATTCCTATGCTTATAAAGAAATAAAATGTATTAGAAGAAATGCACACAAATGCATCCAAATTTTTCGTGTAAACTTGTTCTTTTTTAATAAAAAAAATCTCAATGTGAAACGGAACATAAGACAGGGGCAATTTTTAGGGATGTGCACTGGATCGGACCCGATCCACGATCCGAGTCCGGTCCAGTGGGAAATCGGATAAATTATCCGATTTCCGATCCCGCAGCTGGATCGGCCGATCCAATCCGAACCGGTCCGAAAAGGCTCCGAACCGGTTCGGCGGATCGGCGGGCGCCCACTGGCGCCCACCGCCGCTTCCATTGGCGGGCGCCAGCGGGCGCCCGCCGATGAAAGTGGACAGCGGGGGGGGAGGAGGGGGGCGCTTACCTTCTCGGCCCGTCCGCTCCCGTCCGGCACTAGCAGCTACTACCAGCGGGCTCCGCGGCCTGCTCTAGGGTGGCGCGCCGGGTGATGTCATCACCCGGCGCGCTACTCTAGAGCAGGCCGCGGAGCCTGCTGGTGGTAGCCGCCGGCCCCGGACGGGAGCGGACGGGCCGAGAAGGTAAGCAGGGGGTGCGTGGAGGGGAGGAGGGGGCGCGCGGAGGGGGGAGGGGGGCCCTTACCTTCCCGGCCCGGCGGCTCCCGTCCGGCGCCGGCGCCTACTACTCCCAGCAGGCTCCGCGGCCTGTTCTAGGGTGGCGCGCCGGGTGATGTCATCACCCGGCGCGCTACTCGAGAGTAGGCCGCGGAGCCCGCTGGTAGTAGCCGCCGGCGCCAGACGGGAGCGGACGGGCCGAGAAGGTAAGCAGTGGCGGGGAAGGGGGCTTACCCCCCCCGGAGCCGTCCGCTTCTATCCGCTGGCGCCCGCGGGCACCAGCGGATGGAAGCGGGCGGCCCCAGGGGGGGTAGGGAGCGCGGGGGAGGGGGCTTACCTGCCGGGGCCGTCCACAACGGACGGCCCCGGGGGGGGAGGGAGTTAGGCCCCCCCTCACCCACCCGCCGCCATTTTTTCCTCATAGACTTGCATTGCAATGCAAGTCTATGGGGAAAAAAATGGCGGCCGATCCAAAAATTTACGATTTTTGGGTCGGGATCGGACTCGATCCGGTCCGGGGGGCCTCCGATTTTGTCCGAACCGGTCCGGGACAAAATTGGAGGTCCCAATCCGGGTCCCGATCCGATCCGGGGGGTCCGTGCACACCCCTAGCAATTTTCACCATTCAGAATGACCCGAATTTAAGATTGGAGAAATGAGAAACAAAGAATGGCATATTGATCTGCCTCGACTTGCAAGAAGGGCATGAAGGTGAGATAGACTCCCACTGTATGCGGAGGTTCTACTTAGCTATGGTGGCTAATACCCATGGAGAGGTGGGCCTTTCCCCCTCCTCCTCCAATTTACCCGATTCCCTTTGAAAGCCATTTACGCCAGCGGCCATCGCTTTCGCCTCTCCTCAGAAGGCAGGTGCTCTGGCCCCATGATAATTTCAGTTGCCTCCTGTTGTACTTTTTCCCAATTCTAGCACATGCAAGCGACCTCCAGTTGCTGTACTCATCAAATGACGGCCTGCCTGAAAACGGGGTAGGGAGTCATTTCGGACAAGAATGGGAAGCTGGTGGATCTGGATGGACTGGTAAGATCCCTGGGTGATTTCCCAATTGTTTGGCGATAGCAGCGACAAAACGATTTCCCATTCCTACTCTGCCCTAAATTATACTGCTAAAATGAAGAAACCTTGGCAGGTGACCAGAAGTGTTTTGTTTGTTTGTTTGTTTTTGTTTGGACGGATTGTAAACTACTTCCATTTAATTCTGGTACTCAGAATAAAATTCCTGGGCTCACAGTCCTATGTCTTTTGCACCCGGTTCCAGTTGGTAGATAAGAACAAAGAATCATAGAATAGTAGAGTTGGAAGGGGCCTATAAGGCCATCGAATCCAACCCCCTGCTCAGTGCAGAAATCTACCTCAAAGCATCCCTGATAGGTGGTTGTACAGTTGCCTCTTGGAGGCCTCTAGTGTGGGAGAGCCCACCACCTCCCTAGGTCATGGGTTCCATTGTCATACTGCTCTAACAGTCAGGATGTTTTTCCTGATGTCCAGCCGAAATCTGGCTTCCTGTAACTTGAGCCCATGATTCCATGTCCTGCATTCCGGGCTGATCGAGAAGAGATCCTGGCCCTCCTCTGTGTGACAACCACTGGATCAGGCCAAGGGTCCATCCAGACCAGCATTCTGTTCACACAGTGGCCAACCAGCTGCTCCCGGGAAACCCACAAGAGTGCAACAGCACCCTCTCTCCCATGTTCTCCAGCAACTGGTGTATACAGGCTTACTGCCTCTGATCCTGGAGGTAGCACATTGCCATCAGGACTAGCAGCCATTGATTGCCTTCCCTGGGTGTTAATCTAACCCCCTTTTCAAGCCATCCAAATCGGTGTTCTAGAAAAAGACAACACAGGAGATCCAACAAGCTTGACATCCACCCAGGAGACCCATGGGCCAATGCACGCAGAGTACTCCACATTCCAGGCTCCCTTCGGTTTTTTAAATTATTTTTAAAGGGTGTTTCTAGATCACATGTTCTTGAAAATGGCGATAGGATTTGCCGAGTCTGATGCAACAGGAATAGGCAAAAAGTATCCTGTGGTCTTCTGACCAATTTCAGCAACTATCGGTTACTGGCTGAGGCAGAAACGCAACAGGTCTAGCTCCCCTGTTTCTGAAGTAGGGGAGGACCTGATCCTGTTGCATTTCTGCCTGTTAGATGTTCAAAGGGAGCCCTGCCCAAAGAAATGCTGAACACAGGGAGGAGCAGGGGAAGGGAGCATAACCCCACACCTGAAAACATCACCTCGAGCTAAGAGTTCTGCATAGTTTCAAGTAGGGGTGTGCACGGACCCCCCGGATCGGATCGGGACCCGGATCGGGACCTCCAATTTTGTCCCGGACCGGTTCGGACAAAATCGGAGGCCCCCCGGACCGGATCGAGTCCGATCCCGACCCAAAAATCGTACATTTTTGGATCGGCCGCCATTTTTTTCCCCATAGACTTGCATTGCAATGCAAGTCTATGAGGAAAAAATGGCGGCGGGTGGGTAAGGGGGGGCCTAACTCCCTCCCCCCCCCGGGGCCGTCCGCTGTGGACGGCCCCGGCAGGTAAGCCCCCTCCCCCGCGCTCCCTACCCCCCCTGGGGCCGCCCGCTTCCATCCGCTGGCGCCCGCGGGCGCCAGCGGATAGAAGCGGACGGCTCCGGGGGGGGGTAAGCCCCCTTCCCCGCCACTGCTTACCTTCTCGGCCCGTCCGCTCCCGTCCGGCGCCGGCGGCTACTACCAGCGGGCTCCGCGGCCTACTCTCGAGTAGCGCGCCGGGTGATGACATCACCCGGCGCGCCACCCTGGAGCAGGCCGCGGAGCCTGCTGGTAGTAGTAGGCGCCAGCGCCGGACGGGAGCCGCCGGGCCGGGCAGGTAAGGGCCCCCCTCCCCCCTCCGCGCGCCCCCTCCTCCCCTCCACGCACCCCCTCCTTACCTTCCCGGCCCGGCGGCTCCCGGCCGGCGCCGGCGCCTACTACTTCCAGCAGGCTCCGCGGCCTGCTCTAGAGTAGCGCGCCGGGTGATGACATCACCCGGCGCGCCACCCTAGAGCAGGCCGCGGAGCCTGCTGGGAGTAGTAGGCGCCGGCGCCGGACGGGAGCCGCCGGGCTGGGAAGGTAAGGGCCCCCCTCCCCCCTCCGCGCGCCCCCTCCTCCCCTCTATGCACCCCCTCCTTACCTTCCCGGCCCGGCGGCTCCCGGCCGGCGCCGGCGCCTACTACTACCAGCAGGCTCCGCGGCCTGCTCTAGAGTAGCGCGCCGGGTGATGACATCACCCGGCGCGCCACCCTAGAGCAGGCCGCGGAGCCTGCTAGTAGTAGTAGGCGCCGGCGCCGGACGGGAGCCACCGGGCCGAGAAGGTAAGCGCCCCCCTCCTCCCCCCCCCCGCTGTCCACTTTCATCGGCGGGCGCCCGCTGGCGCCCGCCAATGGAAGCGGCGGTGGGTGCCAGTGGGCGCCCGCCGATCCGCTGATCCGCCGAACCGGTTCGGAGCTTTTTCGGACCGGTTCGGATTGGATCGGCCGATCCAGCTGCGGGATCGGAAATCGGATAATTTATCCGATTTCCAACTGGACCGGACTCGGATCGTGGATCGGGTCCGATCCAGTGCACATCCCTAGTTTCAAGGCTTGCCTGTGTTCAAGCCAGTTACGAATCAAGCTAACGAAGAGTCCTGGCGGATCTCCATCCACCTTGCATTATTGAAGGTAGTCTAAATTTAGGCCCTCAATTGAGTGCCAAGCCTCTGTTTAGCAGTTTGCCTCTGAGTTCCTCTGAATTATTAACTCCACTTTCTATCTGACTGGTTGCACCTGCCCGGTAGCCCACTAATAGCTGGCTTTTAATTTGTGTCTATCTCAACTCGGAGTTGAACAGGAGTTCCTCATTTCCGACAAATAGCTGATGGCTTGGGAAAGGATGCTGGCTCCCTCCAGTGGCAAACCCTGAGACTCCAACCATGGTAGAACAACCTTCCAAAAAGCTTTATTTGAACCTAGTAGTTTTGCTTTTGCTTTTTTTTTTTAATGGTAGGAGCAAGTTTCCCAGATCAACAGAATTCTTATTTTTTCACCTAAATGGACACCTACATTCCCTCTAATAGTAAGCTCAGTTGGTGGAGTGACGACAGAATGGGGCCAAAGCAGAACCACTAAAAAACAAGGTGTCAGACAGGGTGACCATATGTCAGGAAAAACCAGGACATGTTGGGATTTTGGGTAACAAATCCGGGAAGGGGGAAATTATGAAATATGAAGAGAAATCCAGATTTTCCCCATCCTCCCCCCAACCCAAAGGGCAGCTCTACTTTATAGTCAATAGGAATTAACAAAAATGCTTACAGCTCTGTTATTTTTAAATATAAAGATATGAAACTTGGCACCATGGTAGCTATTATGTAGGGCTTTAGCCATGCCAAATGTGAAGCAGATCCATCTGTAAATTTATAGGATTTTTTTTAAGTTTGAGGTTTTGAATTAAAAAAAAATAACCATCATTTTTAAAGATAAAGGGATGAAACATGGCACCGTTATAGCTTTTAAGTAGAGCTTTACCCATGCCAAGTTTGAAGCAGATCTGTTCATCCGTTGATTTTTAGAGGGAGAAATTAAATTCTTGGTTTTATTTTTTAAAAAAAACAACAACATCATTTTTAAAGATAAAGAGATGAAACTTGGCACCATGATTACACTGTGAATTACCACACTAATCATTTAGTTCAGGTTACCACAAATCAAGATCTGGGATGCAAAGATGGTTCATTTCAAAGATTATGTATTATAATTACATGATATGTAATATATATTTTACAAATTATACTTATACTTTTCTGTTACTTGGAGCGTCCACTTCAGTCTTAGGGCAGTAAATAGCTAAATTCCAAACACAAGACCTAAATATTTGGAGCATGGGTTTCTTTTGTGTTTTTAAATTACTGCCTATCTGTTCTGGTCTCCATTTTGCCATAACGACCAGCAATAAGATCCAAACGCCACATCTCACATGGATCTTTAGATGCAGATTGATTCTCCAAGCTTTCTCTTTCTCATTCCCCACCCATGAGGAATGGTTGGATGAAGTGGCAAAATGGTTCATCTCTCCCACTGGAGAACGTTCTTCAAGAGGTGGGTTTTTTTCAGGATGAGGACATCCAAAGGCTGCTTGAGGTACCATGGCGGATGGACCGGGTCAGAGGCTGTCTGCAAGAAATAAATTAATTACCAAACTAATCCCTGTCAAAATCCTTATAAAAGCAACTTGACAAAGCAGTTGCAAAACTATTTTGTCCTCTGGTCATTTCAGAATTAAACAAAGACATGCAAAAAACACTTGCTTAGGGGTACATTGGCTAGTATCCAATGTGGTCCTACCTAGAGCAGATCCATTGAATTGAAGGAGACTTAAGTCAGTCGTGTCTAATTTATGTCCCAGTTGTTTCAATGGGTCAGCTTTGTACTTTATGTAGGACTAACACTGCATGCTACCAATTGCCCTGATGTCATTAAAAATAGGCTGACCATATGAAAAGGAGGACAGGGCTCATGTAACTTTAACAGTTGTAGAGAAAAGGGAATTTCAGCCAGTGTCATTTGTATGCAATTAGTTCCTGGTGACATTCTCTCTTCACCACAACAGTTAAAGTTGCAGGGGCCTTGCCTTTTTTTGTATATGGTCACTCTAGAATAGTGCCTGCAACTTTAACAGTTTTGATGAAGACAGAATTTCACCAGGAACTAATTGCATACAAATGACACTGGCTGAAATTCCCTTTTCTCTACAACTGTTAAAGTTACATGAGCCCTGTCCTCCTTTTCATATGGTCAGCCTAATTAAAAATGTATCTTTTCATTAGGGGGAAATGGACTTTGTGTATACTCAGAGGCACATTTTCCTGAGACACGAGTGCAAAATCTCAGGCCCAGAAGTCTGAACATTATTTTATTTTATTTGTGTCCTGCCCTTCAACCAGTTGGTTTGCAGGGCGATTAGCAGCAAGATTAAGAACAAATGACAACGAATACAATGCAATTATAACAGTAGGAGCAGCAGATTAAAACATTTAGCAGCAGCATAAGCATCTGCATGTCTACTCAGAAGTCCCATTGAGTTCAGTGGGGCTTGCTCCCAGGTAAGACTAATCGATACAGGATTTCAGCCTAAAATTCAGAATTTAAAAGGCCTGTGCAAATAAAATTAAAAAGAATTTGCCAGGCAAGCCCCTCTGAGGAAGGTGTTCTCAGTGAACTGGATCTTTGCACACGCTCAGAGACATTTTGCATGAGGTCATAATGAAAAACTGGTTCTGCTACGGGGGGGGGGGGGGGGAGCACTCTACACATGTATCTGAGACATCTTGTCCTGAGGTTATTTTAAACAAATTTATTTGGCTCAGGGGGCATGCACTCTGCAAACACTCAGAAACATTTTGTCCTGAGGTCATTATGAAATAGTGGTTCTGTTGCGTGGGGAAACATTCTGCATATGCATATGAGGCACCTTGCCCTGAGGTTATTTTAAGTTAATATGGATCACGGGGCATACACTCTGGACATGCTCAAAGGCCATGTAAAAGGCTCCCTTCTGCGCATGCTCAGACGCACTTTGCCCCAAGTGCTTTTAAAAAGAATACTTTTATGATCTGATTGACACTTTCTGTCAGATAGCCCAAGCACATAATGTCCCGCCTACCGGCTGCTGCCTTATTGGATCCACGAGCCCCTTCCCTTATTTCTATTGGCTGAGGAAAGTGCCCGTCTAATTCGAACGTTTTCTCTCCCTCTCTCTTTTTTAAAAATTCTTTCCCGTTCGGGGCTGCTCTTTCTTCAACTTCCCTGTCAATCATTGCGCAGAGCCGCACCCGATTGGTCGGCCGTGATGTCACCCGCCTCCCGGGACTCGCCTCGTGATTCAATAGGCGCATGGCTCGTCGTTCACGATTGAACGGGGGAGGGGGCGGAGACAACGTGAGAAAGGGGGCGGTGGCGGCCATTTTGGCTGCGCCGTGAAAGTGACAGTAGAGCGGGGAAGAGGGCGCCGGAGTAGGAGCGCCGGCCTCGCCTGGCCCCAGCGCTTGAAGCTCTCGCTTTCCACGGTCCCCCCATCTTGCTCCCTGCGCCCCGTCATGTCTGACCCGCTCAGCGGCCGTTCTGACGAGACCGGCGAAGAGAAACAGGTGAGGCCGGGGAGGGGGAGTAAGCGAGCGCTGGGTCCGGTTTGTGAGTGTGTGTATGAGGGAGAGAATCCTGATTGGCCCTGCGGCTCGCCACTCCTTGAAAAGCTGCCCTCTGATTGACTGGTCCTGCGTAACGCTCGGTGCTCATTGGTGGACGCATTCCAGCTGCGCGGCCCTTTCCGGTGTTAGAGCCCATTGGGACGATAGAGGTTTAGTGGGGGGGAGGTAAGAGTGACAGACACGCACCCTCTATTTCCGTTTTAAAGAAACGCACCCATCTACCCTTTTGCATCTCTATGATGAAAACCTTATCTACATTTACGTGGGGAAGTACAGGGTGGAATTTTAGTTCCGTTTGAGGCTGGAATGGCAGAAATGGTGAGTGATTTAAAAAATAAATAAATCCTACCACTATGCCTGTTTCTCTCCATCCCCCCTCCAGGAACCTGGCGCCCTCAAAGTGTGCTGAACTACAACTCCCATCATCCGCGACCAGTGCTTGATGGGAGTTGTAGTCCAGCGGCCCACACCAACTTGGAGGACGCCAGCTTCGTAGGAGCCGCTGTACATGGTAAGAATTATAACCTGGGCCTTGTGAGGTGGGGGCATAGTTCCCTCGGTGGAGTATTATGGGGTATTGAAAGGGGTTTAGCATTTTGAGCAGGGGTGGGTAAAATAGTGGATTGAGATCCGAGTGATAAATCTTGCAGTAGATCAGCAACAGTTCCAGACTCCTAATTCTTTTACTATTGCAGCCACAAAATTGCTCTGCCCCGGACCGCTCCAGGCACCCTAAATTATGCTGCTGAAAAGAAGCGACGTTGGGGTGACCCAGAGTGGATTTTTCTGTGGAAGCTCTGTGAGCTGCTCTGTTCAATTTTGATACTCCGAACACACACCTGAGCTCATCATCCTTTAATTCTAAGTGTATGTATTTTGCGCCAGGTCCCCAGTTAGTGGATCTTGGAGTTCTAATAGAAAAAAGAGGTACGATCCTGCAAGCGTGAAGACTGCCCATCCCTCGTGTGGAGACTGCCATCCTGGGCATATCTGCACTATAGATGTATTTGGTTTAGGCTGGGGATGGGGGGGTTCTCTCACGTTTCCTTGTACCACCCCCTCAAAGAGGGTGCTGGGAAATTTCTCTGTTAGGGTTTCTTATGTCTCCCAGAGAACTGCAGTTCCCAGTGGAGAGGCAGGGACTACTCAACCAGTTTTTAATGTCTTTGTGTCCACTGAGTTCCAGAAATCACCCCCAAACCTGTTTGAAAGCACTCAGCTCAGCATTTCTATCAGGGCTGCCCAAACTTGTTGGCTTCTGCAGCAAGACTGCTGTGCAAATGCCGGACGTCATATAGAAGATGAAACAACATTGCCTCTGCCTGTGGTAAAGCAAACTCCCTAACCCTTGAATGGGCGAGAGACGCCTGCCCTTGGCTAGCCAAGAATCTCTCTTTCAAATGATGCAGGACATTTCCAGTTTCGTTCCTGCCATGGCTGGGAGGCCTTGTGAGAACAGAATTTGTGTGCCTGGATCAGAGGTCCTGATTTGCCCTCAGGGCCCAATTCCAGACGTATCTGGCCGCTGGCTGACCCTTTGTCAATAGCAGGCTGGTCTTGACATGTCTGTAGCCATCTTTGTGAAGCCTGCATCGTAATGGCAGTCTTGGCAAACAGGATAAGGATTTATCCGAAACTGTCTTATGCCAAGTCAGACAGGTTAATCCACCTAGCCCAGTACTGACAACTCAGACTGGCTCTCCAAGGACTCTGGCTGAGTGCTCTTCCCCCATCCTGCTAACTTGGAAGGCAGCTGACTGGACGTGTGATTTTCTGTGTGCAAAGCAGACACTCAGCGCAGGCTGCTTTCTCTGTCTTAAGTTGGGCTGTTGATCCGTCTGGATCAGCCTTTTCCATCCTGGTGCCCTCCAGATGTGTTGGATCACGACTCCCAGCATGCCTCAGCCAGCTGGGGGACAGTGGAAGCTGTAGTCAAAGACATCTGAAAGGCTCCCGATTGGGAAAGGACATCTGAAGGGCTCCCGATTGGGAAAGGCTGATCTTTCAGCAAAACTACCATGGCCTCCTCCCAGCAACTCCCCCATGAGAGCCAGATGTCATGGGAGGTACAGTCCAACCCATTTCGATGGTACCACATTGGGGAACACTGTACTAGGGAAATTCTGTAGAATCTAAGTTGGCAGCCTGGGTCAAATCTGGGCTTCATATTGCCAGCCTAGACTTCCTCCCCTCCTCCTGCCCCTGCTGGAAATATTTGGTTTTGGGCATAGAGAAGAGGGAGATGGGACGACATCTGTGGGGCAGAAAAGCCAAATGTGTTTACTTAACCCTCTATAGTTCCAAAACAGTGTGCCCTCTGATGCTGGTGGGGGAGTTGGGGAAACCCATTTGAGCATACAAAGCTGCATTATAGGGAGTCAGGCCATTGTTCCACCTAGCCCTGCGAAATTGTCTTTTATGGCTTGGCAGTGGCTTGCGAAGTTCTCAGGCTGGCTAGAGATTAAACTTTGGACCTGCCAGGCCTGTGCTTGTACCGCTGAGCTCTGGCCCCTTTCTGTCTTGCCAGTGCTGGAGACAGAAAACGGATCTGAAACGGAAACAAGCAGCTTGCCTAAGCACAGGCTAAAGTGTCTCTGGCAGAGGTGGAGCATGCAATTGCACTTAACCCATTCAAACATGCTCTCTGCTTCAGGTGTCGGGCTTTGGCACATCCCCCTCGTTTTCAGCGGAGATCCCGTTTTCATCCATAGGTGGCTAACTGGGATTCTGGCCTCCAGAGCCAGACAGTTTGAGCTGGGGGTGGGAGGGAGGGAGCACATGATAGGGCATATCAAGCTTGGGTTACTCATTTGCCCCAAATAAATGGCTCAAGAGCGGAATCCTTGCCAAGCTTAGAATGGCTTTGTGGAGCGCCGGGCAAAGCTCAAAGGCATGGCAGAATTCCAGAGAGTGAGAATCGCCCGCAGGACATCCAGCGTGACAGGAGCAGAATTGGCATCAGTCCATCTCTATTGTGCAGCTTCTTCAGCATGTCACCTTCCTCGACTTCACTAGGAGGAGGTCAAAGGTTGTGTGATAGGAATCTGGACTTGGGTTGTTTGGTTTAAGAAAAACCAAGGTGTGTTTATCAAGGTGAGGCTACTGATCCCTCCAGAGGTATTGGGCACCAACCCATAATTCTCAGCTACCATGGCCAATTCACCGCGTCTGGGAATTATGGGAGTTGCAGTCCAACACCTCTGGAGGGCACCAGGTTAAGGAAGACTGCCTGAATAGAACCTCCAGGTTCACTGACAGTCTACCTCTTAATACCAACTGCTGGAGGATAAGCAATGGGGACCTGTTCCTGGAAATGTTAGAAGCGATGGGAAAATCCCATTTCCCCTTCCCGGCTATTCTGTGTGCATTCCCCTCCACCTCCCTCTGTACTTCATGCCCTTCTGCTTTCCATAAGCTTCTGGCTGACCCTGGGGCAGGAAGGCCTTGCGGTAAAGTCAGACTGCCAAGCAAGTGTTTGTGTGCACCAAAGCACTTATTTTATTTATGTATTTATTTTTATTTCATTTCTAACCTGCCTCTCCATCCAGATCGAGGCGGGGAACAAAATAAATATAAATATAAAAACAATAAAATAGATAAACCATTAAAACACTTAGGGAAACGGGTGGCTGGATTAGGAGGGTGGCTGGACCGCCTTTGCTTTAAGCCGGCGGGGCTGCTGTTCCGTTCTCCGAATAGCTAAAAAAACCCTTTTGCAAGGAGCTGTTACCCAAAGAGCAGAATGACTGCAGATTTACTTGTAAAGCATGTAGAATTGCTGCGCTTGGACAAAAGTGGCCCTGCCTGGAGGCTTAGAACTGGAGAGCTGTGTTGGCACACCCAGAGTAGAGGCTTCCTTTGATGCGACAACGCCAGCCAAATGTACCAAAAGGCCATTCTCTGTCAGCTCGCATCATTCCTCCAAGCGAGCATCGGTTGTCCTCCTCCTCTTTTTTGCCGTGATGTTTTGAGTTTTTCTGACTCGTCTCTTTTTTCGGAACACTGCCCACAGTACAGCGAGGAGCTTAGCCACCGCCTGGTGATTGGACCATGCAACCATTTCCCGTAGAAGGGGGTGTCCTTCCAGCTGTTTGTTTCGTTTCACCCATCACTGAAAAGAGAGGAGACGCTTCTGGCTTTAAAGATAGTAGTGGTGACCCTATGAAAAGGAGGACAGAGCTCCTTTATCTTTCACAGTTGTATAGAAAAGGGGATTTCAGCAGGTGTCATTTGTAGGCATGCAGCACCTGGTGAAATCCTTCATCACAACAGTTAAAGTGACCAGATACAAAAGAGGGCAGGGTTCTTGCAGCTTTACCTGTCGTGATGAAGAGGGAATTTCACTAGGTGCTGCATGCCTGCAAATGACACCTGCTGAAATTCCTTGTTCTGTCCCACTGTTAAAGATACAGGAGCCCTGTCCTCCTTTCCTTAGGGTCACCCTAAAAGATAGTGCAAAGCATTCGGTTCTCAGCGGACAATCCCATTTGTCCATGTTCAATCATAGAATGTTCATCCATTTATCCTGCAGTGATATAATTCTTGTCTTTGGTGCTACAAATTCACAGCAAAATGCCATCACCATTGGTTGAAATGCTGTGATGTCATGGAGCTCTAAGGGGCTTGTGGTGTGGGCAGGAAGCAGAGTGAACAGACGGCAAGGGGTTGTGCGGGCCAAGGTCAGAGCAAGGGGTACATCTGTTTGTTGAATTTTACCTATGACTGGCCCTTGGGGCTAGATGTTTGACTGCATGTTCCCTCGTTAGAGCATTTGAACGGTACAAGGTGAACTAGAGCTAAGAGCCGCCGTTGTCCTGAGCCACTCACTGAGTTTAATGGCTGATGGCGAGATTTGCACTTGGGTATGCTTGCCGGGTGCCGACGTGGCCATTTTTGGAAACCAAGTGAAGACGTACTTATTTCCCCATGCATTTGGACATGAATTATGAGCCAATTGCTGTGAGCTGCTTTTGTGGTATTCATTCTTGGCAGGGTGTGGAGGAGTAGGTTTTGTCTATTGGATTGTTTTTCAGTCGTGTTTTGATTATGTTTGTATTATTGTGCTGATATTGGTTTTTCCTGTTCCGTTCATTATGGATTTCTGTATTTGTGTGTGTAAGGCCAGATCTGCACCAAGCAGGATATAACACTTTAAAAACAGTTTGCAAACGGTTGTCAATACCATTATAAAGCAGTAGTGTAGGTTCTGCCTAAGGTGCTTTGAGGCTGCTTTTCACTGTGGCAAGCAAAATAATAATAATAATAATAATAATAATAATAATTTGTGAATGCAGATCTAACACTCCTTGCAGTGGCCTTTGGAGTTTTGCTCAAACTCAGCACCCTCATCCTATTTTTCAACTTGTCTTCAGCAGCTAGAGTCCCTGAGCTGCTGAGCTCAGATCTTTTCAACCAGTTGGAGCTGGCCATGGGACTCTGCAGCAAGGAGAGAGAAGGGAACCGTTGTGACCTCCCTCGCTGGGGTATCGTGAGCACGAGCCAGAGAACAGGCAGGATAGTATATGTTGCCCTTCAGAAATGATTTTCAAACGGGGAGTAAGAGATGACACGCTCGAGAGAGAACGTGACAAGCTTTGGGACTTTTCAAAGTCATAGAACCATAGAATAGTCCAGTTGGAAGGGGCCTCTAAGGCCATCGAGTCCAACCCCCTGCTCAATGCAGGAATCCATCTTAAAGCATCCCTGACAGATGGTCCAGCTGCCTCTTGAAGGCCTGTAGTGTGGGACCAAGTTCTTGACTTAGGACAATGCAAGTCTGCTGGAAAAATTGTTGATCCCTTCCCCCATGTGTAGGGCAATCTAGGAATTGATCTGAACCAGTTCTCCTCAACATGAGGACCTGCATACTTGTTGGACTGCAACTCCCATAATTCAAAGGCCATCTAAACCAGTCCTCAACCTGAGACCCTGCATACGTGTTGGACTGCAACTGGCTGGGAATTATGGGAGTTGCAGTCCAACACATATGCAGGGCCTCAGGTTGAGGAGTCCTAGAATAGTAGAGTTGGAAGGGGTCTCTAAGGCTATGGAGTACAACCCCCTGCTCAATGCAGGAATCCACCTTAAAGCATCCCTGACAGATGGTTGTCCAGCTGCCTCTTGAATGCCTCTAATATGGGAGAGCCCACCACCTCCCTAGGTCATGGGTTCCATTGTCATACTGCTCTAACAGTCAGGATGTTTTTCCAGTCGGAATCTGGCTTCCTGTAACTTGAGCCCATTATTCCGTGTCTTACACTCAGGGTTGATCGAGAAGAGATCCTGGCCTTCCTCTGTGTGAGGACTGGTTTAGATGGCCTTTGAATTCCATCCACTTCTGTGCTTCCGCTATTGTAGACAGAAGGAGGAGGAGCACTCTTCTGGACTGAAGCTTGTTTTGTAGCCTTGTACAGGATTTATGGCTCACTTTCTTCCAGGCAAAAGGCTTACTGGTTTGTTTATGGATCACGTGGGACTCTGATCCTCCTTGGTTTATTATGCCGGGCTAGCTGGCCTTCTCCTTGAGTCAAGAAGGGAGCTGGTACATGCAGGAAATGGTTGTGGCCCCCGCATTCCATGATATGTTTGGGCAGGAGGGGGATGCAAAGCGGCGCAAAATGTCAGCCTGTTCCATCCCCGAAGGATCCTGGCAAGTGCAGATAGATTTGTAAAAGGTGGTTCTTGCAGGTCTCTTCAACTTGCACACTCACAGGTGTTGGGAGGTTCTGGTTTGTTGGACAAAGGGCAACTCAGTTAGCCAGTGGAACTGCCGCCCACCAGCATGCCAGTCTGAAAACAGCTTGGGATATTCTAACCACTACCCGCGATCCGGCATTGCCCTGCCTCTTCGTATCATTTCTTCCCTTTCACCCAATGGAGCAGGGCAGCTTTGCTTGCTCAGAGCAGGGTGGGGGTGTTGAGAAACCGACCTCCATATCATGGCAGCGCAAGTATGTGGACCCTGGCTTGAGCTAAACACTCTAATCCAGCCTTTGGTGGCTGGGGATGATGGGGTTTGTAGTCCAACACATCCAGAGGGTTCCGCTTTGTTGAAGACTGATCTAATCGTTGAACCACCGGCGAGGGGGTGGCGGCTCCCTCTTTCCTCTCTGAAGCAAACTTGGGTGAACAAACATCTCATGGGCAGACTGCATTCTCACAAGCATCTTCACTTTGAGTAATGCCTCTGGGTCAGAAGGGTGGGGCGGACCCCTTTTTTGCAAATACCTAGTGTGGATTTAACACTTGATTTCTCTGCAAGCTCTGGTTTACTCATTGAGAACCAGCCCCATGAGCACTCACTTCACATTCCCTCTTTTCTCCTTTCAAAAGCAACCCCCCCCTCCCACACACACACACTCTTTCCCTTTTTGGAAGTTAGCCTATCCATGCTTAATTGCGAACCCAGTTCTCTTGCAACCATGGTCTTAAGATTGAGACGTTTCTTCCCCAGCTTTCCTCCCCATTCCAGACCAAAACCAAAACAATTCCTCTCTACTCCTCTCTCTGCGTTTACCATTTCACAGATGTGGATGTTAATCACGGTTAATGCTAACCTGCTTCCCTCACGATCATGGTGTGCAAACCCACGTGAAATTACTCTCTCTGGTAGCTTGCAAGATTTGCAAGGAAGCTACGCTTAGAGTTGATGGTTGCCAGCCGTGGTTGCAACATCGGTTCTGTTTGCACGGGGCGGGACTGTTCAAATTCAACTCTTGATTTCCTGTGCCTCCCCCCCCCCCCCTTTTCTTTTAGGATACACAAGAGAAGGAAGCTGCCATCCCGGAGAGGGCAGAGGAGGCGAAACTAAAAGCCAAATATCCAACATTAGGACTTCAGAAGCCTGGGGGTTCTGACTTCTTAATGAAAAGACTCCAGAAAGGGGTAGGTGTGCCCTCGTGGGACTTCCTTCCAAAAGCTTGGGGCCTGTGGGCAATGATTTCGGCGGGGAGGGATCACTCTGGGACCGGTGGTAGCTACTAGCCATGATAAACTAGAAGCTGAATGAATCATAGAATCGTAGAATGGTAGAGTTGGAAGGGCCCTCCAAGGCCATCAAGTCCAACCCCCTGCTCAATTCCAACGATGCTGCATTGGCCTGTTGGAAACCTACGGGGGCGTCCAGCAGGCGGCTGCTTCAAGAGAACCTACTGAGCCAGCTTGACCATTGCTCAGATCTGACAGACGTTACACCTTCGCAGGGCGCCATCCGCTGGGATGTTCACCTTCACAAGCTCCATTGAGATGAGCATGCCAAAGCGTGTCTTTTTTCTATACTGTTGCCTTTGGGGGTGGGGGGCAAGGGCAAAGATCTTAAATAAATGGAGCCCCTTCCCTCACAGCTGTCCACTGCCCAAATACGTCCTGCGCTGAACCCAGGATGTGGTCGCCAGAATTCGGTTTTTAACACTAGCTCTTAGATCTCCGGGGGGGTGGGGGAAGGTTGACTAGGAGCGTCAGGCTGCCTTTTCTTCAGAAGGCCTTTTCCCCTTAAGGGAGCTGGAGGCCGTCTCGTTTGCCCTGGGTGCTTTCCCTGCCCCCACCCACCCCTCCCCGCAGCCTCAGTGATAAGCAATATTACCACTGGCTCCACTGGCAAGAGTTGCTCATCAAAACAATAATGGCGGAGTGGAAGAACCCAGCGAGGGATTGCTAGGCAGCCGCATGATGCCCCCCTGATGCTTTGGGGTTGTGGCAGGTTTCCTTTGGGTCCTCCCTCCCACTGTTCCTATCCATCATTTGTGACTGTGGGCAGGCCGTAGAGCTAGGGTGACCATATTGAAAGGAGGACAAGGCTCCTCTATTTTTAACAGCTGTATATAAAAAGGGAATTCCAGCAGGTGTCCTTTGTAGGCATGCAACACCTGGTGAAATTTCCTCTTCTTCACTGCAGTTAAAGCTGCAGGAGCCCTGCCCTCTTTTATATCTGGTCACTCTTGTGTAGCTGCAGGAGCCCTGCCCTCTAATGTAGCTAGAGTGACCAGGTACAGAAGAGGGCAGGGCTCCTGCAGCTTTATCTGTTGTGATGAAGAGGGGATTTCACCAGGTGCTGCATGCGTGCAAATGACACCTGCTGAAATTCCCTCTTCTGTTGAACTGTTAAAGAAACAGGAGCCCTGTCCTCCTTTCCATAGGGTCACTCTATGTAGGGCTGCTCTTTTGCTGGTGGGCCAGACGGTGGCGTTTCCTTGGGCTGAATTTTTCCACCCTTGTCTCGTTGCCGATCTGTCCTGTGGAGCTAAAACCTTCTTTGTATTTCTTCCAACCCCCCCTCCACACTTTCCAGCAAAAGTACTTCGACTCCGGAGATTACAACATGGCCAAAGCAAAAATCAAGAACAAGCAACTACCGGCTGCGGGGACGGACAAGAACCTGGTGACGGGTGATCACATCCCTACACCGCAAGATCTCCCGCAGAGGAAATCCTCCCTTGTCACCAGCAAGCTGGCAGGGTAACCTGCCCCCCCCCCCGATGGGTTTTTTTTCCCTTCCCGTTTCTGTTTGGGGGGTATTTTTGTTTTTGTTTTTCTTTTTTGTCAAACCGATTGGACTTTGCTGTATCATAGGGCTGGGACACACAGAACTCTCGTAAGCCGTTGGAAATGTCCGTGGCCATCCGAACCGGAAGCCGAGGCAGGGACTCATTTGCAGAACTGACTCGAGTTTCCTTGCAGCCAGCGCTGGGCAGGGCCCGGTGTGTGTGGATGCCCCAGGGCTGACGACTGCTTTTCTCTAGCTTGCCGTTGCTCTCCCCCTACGGGGCAGAGAAAAGCCACCGAAATAGGGGCTCGCCTGTAAGGCTGTCCTTTGTTGCGGGAGCCAGTCTGCGAGCAACCAAGGGAAGGACAGACTCACAATATTAATCATAAGAATAAGACTTAACAGATTATACATTATATATATATATATATATATATATATATATGTAACTTTGGGGGTGTTGTAAGGATTACATGGGTGTAATCCTTACAACAGCCCTGCGAGCTAGGTCAGTACTGATATCCTGATATGGTTTTTTTTTGGGGGGGGGGGGTGCATAGGGGGAGTGCTGAGGGCTAGATTCAAATTGGGGACTCCTTGAGTGGTGTCACTATACTAGGGTGACCACATAAAATCCAGGTCAGGGCTCATGTAACTTTAACAGTTGTAGAGAAAAGGGAGTTTCAGCCAGTGTGATTTGTATGCAATTAGTTCCTGGTAAAATTCCCTCTTCATCACCACAGTTAAAGTTGCAGGGGCCCTGCCTTCTTTTGTATATGGTCACTCTAGTATAGTGCCTGCAACTTTAACTGTTGTGATGAAGAGGGAATTTCACCAGGAACTAACTGCATACAAATGACTCTGGCTGAAATTCCCTTTTCTCTACAACTGTTAAAGTTACATGAGCCCTGACCTGGATTTTATCTGGTCAGCCTACACTATACCAGCTCTTGTAAGGACAGCCCTGCTAGTTTAGTCTAAGGACTCATCTAGCCCAGCATCATCTGCAGGTCCCCCCCTCCACTCCCGAATGGCCAGCCACAATGCATCCAGGAAGCCCCTAAGCCAACAGACCTCTCCCCATGTTTGTCACCAGCACATGGTGCTCGGAGGTCGCCTGCCTCCTAACACGGAGGTTCCATCGAGATGTCCCGGCTAATAGCATTTGGGAGGCCCTATCCCCTCCGGAAAGCAGCCTGAGCCTCTCTACACCATCTCGAAGCCGGTAGTCTTGCACGAAGTGGGCAGGAGCTGGATCTCCAGGCAATTGGGACTTCAACTCCCAGAAGGCTCTGCCAGCACAACCAACAGCCAGGAATGCTGGGAGCTGAAGTGCAACACTTCTGGAGATCTATTTTCTGTCTTCCCCTGCCTTAAGGTGCAGGTTGAGATGTGTGTCCGGCGTGCTTCTTGGCTTAAGGGGCGCGCATGTGCTGAGGAGGACGCATCCTGTGTCTGTTTCCCACATCACCGGGGGGGGGGGGGGTCCTGCATCTGCCCTAGGCGGCCGCCCGACCTAACCTTGGCCCACATGGATCCTAAAACATAGGCCTGCCTTCCCCATCCTGGTGCCCTCCAGATGTCTTGGACTACAACTCCCCATCATCCCCAGCCAGCATTGCCATTGTCGACATCACTTCAGCGGACTCTAAAAGACATAAGATCCCAGGTAGATAACAAAGCTTTTATTGGGTAAACATAGGTAGATTTCGGGAGCATATCTAAAGTTTCATAGGACTCTTCCGCAAGCAGAGAGCTGGCATGCTTTCCTGGCCCAGGTGAGGGGTGGTATCCCATACCTCCCCAGACGCCGATAATGGCATGGAGCCAATTCCCATTGCTCTTCCTCAACTGTAGTCATTGTTTGCCTCAGGGGCAGACAATTTGATGTCCGAAGTATGCCCCACATCAGTCTATCTGGTCACTTTCATTCCCTAGACAGCTTATGGGATCAGGGTGTTGGACAGCAGTTTCCCTCCTACCTGTTTCTGAAAACAATAAAATTCCGTGCCAAGAAAAGCAGGGAACTGCGTTCTGGACCAGTCACGGGAATTGTAGAAGCACACAAATGCTTGCTGCTTTTTAGTCATTCTTATTATTGGGTGGGAGAATCCTTCAAGTCGATCACCCATTGCCCGGCTTCTGATGTTGCAACAAAAGTTGCACAGCATCCTTTCGAGCCTCTTTTCGTAGCTTTGAGGACTAGGAACTTGTTTTTTGTTCTCAGCTGAATGCTGGGATTCTCAGGATTCTGAATTCTGCACCCACTTCCCAATGCCGCCCTGTAGCAGATTGCAGGATCTGGACCGCCCTGTTTATAGGCAGTGAGAATGACTTGTTCAAAAGTAACCCTGACCCCAACTTTGTTCTTTACGCTTCAATTTTTAATTGGTTTTTTAATTGTTTACAAATAAATATCTATCCAATGCAGTCAGTAATCATCGATAAAACAGTTCTTATGCTGAAGGAAAGCAGGTTAGATTCATATTTGAGAAGAGGGAATAGGTAAGATAATCATGTTCCAGATAATACAGCCACTTGAGATTTAGAGCGTGGGATATGGACGAAGCCTCTTAATGGGTGTATTCCTGGACATTTGAGGAATCCGTTTGGCTGTCCCCTCCCGTGGCTTTGTGGTTGTCCACGCTGTGAAGCTTCATTTTTCTGTATTCGGCCCTTTCAGGGTCTCGAACTCCTTTCCCCAAAAATCTTTAGCTGAGCGTGGCTGCTACAGGTGAAAGTGCCCTCTGTTCCTTGCGCCCCCTCCAGCACTTACTGGATTTTCAAATGAAAAAAAAAGCAGTGCCTTAACTGGGATGAGTTGTCACTAACCTCAACAGTGAGTTTCTGGCACTCACAGCTGTCATAAGACCTGGGGGGAAATCCTAGCCAGTTCTTGCTTTCCTGTCACCTGACCTAGACCTCTCTTTCAGGATTTTTTGAGTTCCCACAAGTTGTAGGTCGGGAGGACCATGTCATCAGCCTGCAGTGAAGTAAAGAGAAGCAATTGTTCCTGATGGCAGTCTGTAAGATACTTGGGAGGTTTAGTGTAGGCATGCTTTGAGTAGAACAACCTAAAAAAGCGCAAAACGCCAACGTGCTGCTGCAGAACATATTAATCTGCAAGTGGCTTTCCCCCAAGGCTTTGTCACGGCCTTCAATTCAGGATTTGGCCTTGTTCTTCACAGAGCTGAGCTTCTGAATGAGAAACCGGTTTTTAAAAGGCAGGGAATCATGAATCCTGTTACACTCCTGGGCTTTTGCCTCATGAAGACACCTGAAAGATCTGCAGCCAAGTCCCTTAAATTGGGAGTGACTTCTTGAATGAGGAGCCCTTTAGGCATATCCTTGCCAGAGAAATGAGCTGTGGGGAGGACGCCCTGTCCCTGTGACCTATAGCAGTCCTGCTCAGCCCCCTCTCTAGTGTGAAGGATTTCACTGGATAGGACCACCTTTTGCGCCAGCCAGACTTCATATTCTTGAGGACTAGAAACTTTGAAATTAAAACTTGGGAGACTATTCTGCATTTGCTTGCAATCCATGCTGCCCGCATGCTCTGTGTTTGCTCGTTGCCGTTTGTCTGTCACACCACCCAATTGGCAGCGATATCCCAGGGCCTGCGCACGCTGGCCGGACTGCAGCCTTGATGGACCGCTTTCCCCCCTTTCAGGGAAATGCGCCCAGCTTTCCTAGGGGTTGCTCTCCGTGCCCCTGCCCCAGTCCATGGCTGTGCTTGGCTATGAATCTGAAGTTCTCCTGGGCTGCAGATTAAACCCCAGAAGTAGTGGAGTGTCCAGGTGGGTTTGGGTTGGAAATATAAGAGGAAAGGGTGAGGTGCTTTTTTGCTACCATTGGATTTTGAATGTGTTTTTGTGTTGTTCTAAACTGAGCAAGGCCAGTCTGAGCGCTAAGGTGTGTGTGCTTGAGACCCGGGGGGGGGGGGGGGGAAGGAGGTGAAGTCGGTTATTAAAGGAGGATCACAAACTCCCTTCCCAGAGCAAAGGAAGACTGCCCCTTCCTTCCACATCTGCCTCATTGCAGTTTCCTTTCCATGGCTCCTGTACAGAGCCCTCTCACCGCCCCGCCCCACACCCCCCGGCTGTTCAGTCTATATCTCTGTGGGCCATGTCAGCTATGGAGCCTCACTCAAGGGGGTTTCCGGGGAACAAAACCTTGGGAGTCGAGGCGAGGAGCGCTTTCCTCCCGCCTCGCTTTTGAGTGCAGGAGCAGCTTCCCCCTTGCAGGCCCATCCCAAGCACGCTCGCGCTTCTGAAAGGAAGTAGGCAATCCGTGAGTGGAGAACTCATGATCAACCCAGAGTGCAGGACATGGAATAATGGGCTCAAGTTACACGAAGCCAGATTCCGGCTGGACATCAGGAAAAACTTCCTGACTATTAGAGCAGTATGCCAATGGAACCCATGACCTAGGGAGGTGGTGGGCTCTCCCAAACTGGAGGCATTCAAGAAGCAGCTGGATAACCATCTGTCAGGGATGCTTTAAGGTAGATTCCTGTATTGAGCAGGGGGTTGGACTCGATGGCCTTATAGGCCCCTTCCAACTCTACTATTCTATGATTCTATGAACTGCAGGTCTTGGGTGTGTCTGCATTTTTTATGAAACCCAAGGCAAGGTATGAGGACGCCACGATCCCCTAATGCTGCAAACGTGGCGGTGTTTCTGAGCTCCGGATAACTCCTCTTAGGATGCAACCTATGCATGTTTAGACAGAAAAGGGTCCTGCAGATTTGCATAGGGTTTCACCCTTAGCCTAGGCAAATGGCCTGCCTCTGACGCTCTTTCTTCAAGCATCCCGTCCTGTTTTAGATGTGCGTGTGGAGGGGGGGACGTCAGTTTGCCTGTCTTTAAATTTCCTTTATTTTAAAATGCGTTTGACTGCTCACATACAATAATGAACTTGACCGGTAGCATAACTCCCCATTATTAGCAAAATAACAGCAAAAGGCATTCACACCTCTCCACTTTTCTGGATCGCAGAGCCCTTTCTGTTCCTCCTTCCTGTTCGGGTATTTCTGTAGCTACCGCCTCAACTAGATCAGACCTTCCCCCACCTGCCATTCCTTGAGATGTGTCCAGCCACACCTCCCACCATCCCCAGCTGGCATGGCCATGGGGATGGTAGGAATTGTCATCTTGAAGCTGCATAGATTGACCTGTTGTGAATTTATCCTTCCTCACTCATCCAATCCATGCATCTTAATTTTAGTGTCAGGTTTTTAGAACTGGTTGCATTTGGAGGTAGCTTCTCGGTTTCTTTTTCTTGCCTCTTTAGCAAGGATCCTCTCTCCTCAAAAACCACCTCTGCTTCTTACAAAACCCTGTTCCTGTCCGTGTCCTCAGAGCCTGTAGAGCCTCCTTAACCAACACTGCTGTTTGTCCCAGCCATACCTGTAAATAGATAAGAATCGTATATATAAATATAAATATATATATAATTTTTTACATCAGCTTCATCTCTAGTGTTTGTTTTTTTTCTAAAAAAACCCACAAAACAAAAAACCAACAACCACCACAGCTCCCATTTGCACATCGCTGACTATGTGTCCATTAGGCCTTCACACCACAAGCTTGGAGCTTAAAGCTGCTCTTTAGGGCAAGGTGGTGGATTTGGGGTCGTCCAACTTCATTTGGGCGTTGGGCCGCTCCAGATTGTGTGTCACATTATCGAAAGGGGGAAGAAGGGCGCTGGGTGTGAACATTTTGAGTGTGTGATGACGTTTGGAAATAAAGTAACCCTTGTCTCCACCCACGACTGTGCCGTTTTCTGTGTTCTCTCCTTTCGCACACCCTGTGTGCATGTGCCGCTTAACTCCCGGTTCTACGTCTGTGGCAGCTTTGGTATTATCTCGGATGGCTCTATGAATTACTCAGGATTTTCCACGCTGAGAATTTTATGGTTTTCCCATACTTTGGTTCCGGCAATACTAGGTCAGGTTATAAAACAACTTGAGGCCAGGGTACTTGAGAGAGTGCCTTGTCCCTTACCAACCTACCTGATCACTGAGGTCGTAAGAGGACATGCTCATGGTGGTTCCATATGGACCTATGGCCCCTGGAGTCCACCAGGAGAAGAGCCTTCCGTGTGGTGGCCCCTTCCCTTTGGAACTCCCTGCCCCTGGAGGTCAGACAGGTGCCAACACTATGGTTTAAGATGGATTCCTGCATGGAGCAGGAGGTTGGACTCAATGGCCTTATAGGCCCCATCCAACTCTACTATGATTCTACTGTTGCTTCTGGCACCTTCCTGAAAACAGCTCTTTTCCAGGAAGCATTCTTTGACTCACAGCCAAGCTTTTTATTGTAATTCTATTTTTAAAAAAGTATAATTTTCATGGCGTTTTAATTTTTGTATCTTTTACTGTTTTACTTATATTCACTGCACCGGAATCTGTTTCAGATATGGAGCGGTATACAAATTTTGTAAACAAATACATAGTATAATGTCATATAGCTCATTATCAAACATCTCCATAAGTGTGATAAAGAAATGGCTGCAAATACTTTAGCCGAAACATGTCTATAGCCGCTGGCAGAGATGGTCTCTAGCAGGCCTCCATTTTAGGAAGAAGCTCACAGCAGTGGCGTTGTCTCATGGAGGTGCTTCCTCCTTCCCCATATCAACTCTTGAGCAGATAGGTGCTGAAGCGAGGCCTTTCCTAGACACCGCACATTTTTTTTAGGTGTACTGCTAAAGACTTCAAGCATAAACGGGACCATCATGCATATGGAGGATTGCCTGCAGCTCACTGTTTTGCACAGCCTTGGCAGAGAGCACAAATTGGCTGCCATATTATGGGGAAAATGGCTTTCAGAAATCTTTAATAACACCGGGGCAAGGTACGGATTCATAGGTAATGATTTGGGTTTTCTGAAGCTGTATCTGGAAATAATTCTGATATCTTAAGGCGGTGCTGCTTCTTCAGGAGCTTTGAGCTACAATGGTCATGTCCAAAACCATCCTATGAGCCCCCAACCCAGAAGAACAAGATGCTATGCAAGCTGCCATGTGGTTTGACGCCGCTGTCCTGAGTGGACCAGATTGATATGTAATGCAACCCGGATTGATACATAATACAACCCGGATTGTGTGTTTTAAACTTAGATTGGTTTTTAATGCAATCCCTACACCATGCTAATTGTGATGCCTTCAGCGTGAAGCCACGTTGGCCCTGTTGTGGACTAGTGCCTTAAAAATAAATCCAACACGGGTGTAAGAGAGCCGTCGTAATTTTCTTTGTGTCCAGCAGAGGGTAGAAGTGGCTGGCTGAGGTTTTATAAAGCTGAATCCTTCCCAAACAACCCGGGAGGCAACATCAGTTTGGACCGTTGGCTTTGCATTTTCAAAAGTTTAAATCATTGCATTCTGTCTGGGAAGCACGGAGGATGGAAGGGCAGAGTGCAAAGGACTGTGGGAACTGCTTCTTGAGCCAAAATTTCTAGCTTGTTTGCAATCCTGGATGGATTGAGCCCCCACATGGCTGCATTGGAAAGCAACTTCTGATCCTCACCATTCAATCTCCTCAGACAACTTTTTTTGCAAACCAAAGCACCGATACATAATATTTTTAATACACAGAGATTCAGGGTTTCTGTTGTTGGTCTGATTTGCTGATGAATCTCCCAACAACAGTCAAACAATGGCCAGCTGTAAACCTAGAACTCCGCAGCTTTTTGTTGTTTTTTTGGCTCCCTTGAAATTTGTTCCCACCTGCCAGCAAAGTCCTGTGGGTCTCCCCTGCCGCTGGCAAAATCCAAATCTTTTCCTATGCCGCTTGTTTACAGTGTCAGCAATTGCATTTTTAGACGCTGGGCCTGGGCAGCAACCTGCTGTGTGTGTGTTTTAAAAATAAACCTCTCCTGTTTGCTTTCAAAGGTTTAATTGCTGCTTTCTTTTGCCCAGGTGCTTTCTTGGAGCCTATGATTAAGCTTGAGGGTGTCATGCTTGTCATACCACACTTGACCAGGGAGGGGAAGATGGGGGTGGGATGGGGAAGGTTCATACAGCCGAGTTTGTACATGTTTGAAAACCAAATGGCTTAGGACTGGTTCCTGGACTTGCAGCAGAATAAGAACTCTGTGCCCAGAGGTTGGGGTGTGGGTGTGTGCTCAGACTTCACCCACCCATTCTCCATCCAGATAAGCAGATAGAAATGACTCTGGTTCATTAGTCAACTTTTGGTCCACTTAGCAGAATATTGCAGGCTGCTACTCTGACTGTGTCTGTGCATTTCTTTCAGTGAGTATACTTTGACCAGCAGCATCTCTCTGGGGTCTTAGATGGGGCAGGCTGAGATCCTTTAAACTGGAGGTACAGTCTTGGCTTTCTTAGGGGAGGGGCCATAGTTCAGTGCGAGAGCTCCTGCTTTGTGGAAGGTCTCAGATTCCATCCCCGGCATCTCTAGTTAGGTCAGGAAAAACTCTTGCTTGAAACCCTGGAGGGTCACTGCCAGAAAAGAAGATGGAGGGGAGATATGATAGCACTCTTCAAATACTTGAACGGTTGTCACACAGAGGAGGGCCAGGCTCTCTTCTCAATCATCCCAGAGTGCAGAATGTGGAACAATGGGCTCAAGTTACAGGATACCAGATTCCAGCTGGACATCAGGAAAAACTTCCTGACTGTTAGAGCAGTACGACAATGGAACTCATGACCTAGGGAGGTGCTGGGCTCTCCCACATTAGAGGCCTTCAAGAGGCAGCTGGACAGCCATCTGTCAGGGATGCTTGAAGGTAGATTCCTGCATTGAGCAGGGGGTTGGACTCGATGGCCTTAAAGGTCCCTTCCAACTCTACTATTCTATGATTTTATGTGTTGATAGCACTGGGCTAGATGAGGACTGGGCTCACATGCTTCCTCTGTTCCTTACAACGATCCTGGGAGTTGTATTGCAGAGTGAGAAGCTGAGCATTCTCCCAAAAGTCTGCAGGGACACACAGCGCTGTCATTTCAGGTGCTGCTCGACCGCTGCTGTGTACGCTGCAGGAAAGAAGACCCTTGCGGAGAGGAGGAGGAGCTCTGCCCCCTCCCCTACCATGATTTACAGGGACCAGAAAATATGGACTATTCTTGGGAAATCCGAACATTTGGAGAACACATGGTTCCAGAAATGAAACCTTGCAATGTAATCGACAGCGCAGCCTACTCTGTGTTGGCCCCAAAATAAGCCCCACTGTGCTCTGTGGAGATCACGTAGGTTTTCAGTCAAAAGTGAAAGCCATAACACAGTTCCCCTTCTAAGTAGGTGTCACATCGCTCTAAAGTTCAACCTTGTGCGAAAGCGAAACTTGCACACAAAGCCAGCTTTTTCCACCCCTTGCTTGGTTTGAGTATATGCTGCCTCAAAGCCACAGGGCCTTGATTTGGGTAAATTTGAAAATTCATTTGGTTTTGAGAATCTACTGCCTTTGCCCCTCTACTTGCCCCATTTTCGTTCGCATCGCTTTACCTGGTCAACCGAGAGTTCAAATCCTTGCAATGGGTGTTGAGTCTTCAACCCTGAAGAGTGCAACTTTCGGAAATGGGAGGGGGGCCGGTTATTGCAGGATCTCCCCATTTATTGTCCCAGGAAAAGGAAGGAAATTATTTCTCTCATCTGCTGACTCTAAATCCCTAAATAACTCAAGTGGAATGCATTGTCCAAGGCCGGCCTTGAGTGCCTCCAGGCTCTGACTTTGTAAATCAGAGGGCTTAAAAAAAAAAGAAATGAGGATCGAGTACTGTAGTGAAAATTAGGGACATCCCGTGGCACCACAAATGCTAAGGAATGGATTGGAGCGGGGCTTTCGTAGGCTTGAGACACATTTAATTGAAATGCATTTAATGCAAGACAGATCTGAACTTCTGCATGCACTCCAAACATCCTTATCTATGAAGGACAGACATTTTTCTGGTCCTTCACCCGGGTAAATCACTCCCCATTTTTGGTTTCATTATTAATCATTATTATTATTATTGCCTTTTGGGGATGATAACGCTTTTAGGGTGAGTTCTTCCAGGATTCAACTCCTTCCTCCAAATCTCTGGAAGTTACAATCTCCGAGAAGGGAAGGCAGATGCATCTTCTCTCTAATGCACATGGACGTGAACACCTGAGTGTGTGTGAGCATGAACACCTGAGTGTGCATGAGCGTGAACTCTTAAGTCCTGGTGCCATTTCACATCCTGCAGTGGCTGAGGTGTATTTTGAATTCTCATTAATTCGTTGTAGGGCAATTAGATTTTTATTGCCTGATCCTTCGACCGAAAAGACAAACACCTTCTGAGCTTCTAAGCGTCGCTTAACCCAACCTTCTGGGTGCCCTCCACGTGCTTTGGGATCACTTCTCCCAACAGCTACAGACATTTTCAGGAATGATGGGAGTTGTAGTCCAAACCCATTTGGAAGGCTGACCTAGCTTCTTGAAGTCTGCACCTTTAGCATATCACCTCCTCTGCCCAGCCTGTGGATAATTCGGCCTGCAGCAGAATGAAGTGGTGGAGTCTAGAGAAAGCAGAGCCAGCTGCAACATTTCAGGCGGATGCTGGGCGAATCGAGTTTTCAAAGCCTCCCTATGTCAAGAACTCCTTGCAAGTAAACAAACGATTAAACAGAAAAAAAAATCCCAGCACAGCAGGAAGTAGGCGGGGGCGCAACCCTTCTCCCCTGTGTGATGCCCTTTTGTGGACTGAGGGTCATCTGAAAACGTGATCTGCAGTCTGCAAAAAAATTATCCCTCTCTCAAAATACTAAAACCCAGTGGAGTCATTATCCTATGAAGCTGATCAGTGGGAGACTCAGGACAAAGAAAAGGAAAGACTTCTTCACACAGTGCATAGTTAAACTATGGAACTCACTACCACAAGATGTAGTGATGGCCACCAAGTTGGATGGCTTGAAGAGGGGGTTGGATAAATTCCTGGAGGAGAAGGTAATCCATGGCTACTGGCCCTGATGGTTATGTGCTACCTCCAGTATCACAGGCAGTAAGCCTGTGTACACCAGGTGCTGGGGAACTTGGGCGGGAGGGTGCTGTTGTACTGTGTCCTGCTTTGTTGGTCCCTGGTCGACAGCTGGTTGTCCACTGTGTGAACAGAGTGCTGGACTAGATGGACCCTCAGTCTGAACCAGCAGGGCACTCCTGATGTTCTTAATAGTAATAATAATAATAATAATAATAATTATTATTATTATTATTATTATTATTATTTCTTATCCGCCTCTCCATTTGGATCGAGGTGGGGAACAGCAGTGAATATAAAATATGATAAAATACATAAAACTGATTAAAAACATGGTACACATTATTAAAATAGCAAGAAAACATCCTAAAATTTCTGCATCTTTAGTGGGGTGGAGAATGTGTGGCCCCCTGGATTTTGGTGGACTGCAGTTCCCATTCGCCCCTGCCAGAAGAGCCAATGGAGAGGGGCACTGCAGTCTCAACAACACTCTGAAGCTAAATATTCTCTCATCCCTGATCTTAAAGGTACCGTGTTCAGTCCCAGATGCTGCAGTTTCAAGGGTATAGACATAGATCAAATTCAGAGCGGAGTTGGGCAGCAAAGATGGATAGGGATGTGGAAAACAAGTCCTGTGAGGCAGGGTTAAAATCTGGGTATGTTTAGTCCGGAGAAGAGAAGATTGAGAGGGGCGGGGAGAGGACATGAGAGCCTCCTTCAAATCCCTCAAAGGTTTTTTTCCCCCCCAGAGAGTAGAATCGTCTTCTTTGCTGCCCCCCAGAGCAGGGCTAGGTCTGATTGGCTTAAATGACAGGAGGGTAGATTTTGGTTAAATATTAGGAGAAACTTTTTGATGGTAAGAGTAGTTCAACAGTGGAGCCAATTAATTAGAGGGTGAGTATGGGATCTCCCTTCACTGGCAGTTTCGTATTGAAATGCTCAAACTCTGGATTTCCTCCACTGAAGGAGGCAGCGGACAGCATGACAAGCCTCTTCCAAATCTGATGTAACGCCACAAGATTCCATGTTGTTTCCAATTTTCTCTTTACAGCTAAAAGGGCGATGGACAATATACCAACCCATGATCTGTGCATCCCAGTCCAGGTTTTTTTAAATTCCCACTCGCTTGGGGCAAGTTGAGAATTGCCTCCAGGTGATTTCCCTTCTAAATTGGAAGTTCCTTCTGTTCTTTCTGGCAACCAGCATAGACTTGTTGGCTGGCTCATTTGCGTGGAAGCCTAAGGGTGTGCATGAATCCGGGGGCCCCATTAACACCAATGGAGACCCAGGCCCATCTGCCACATCCTAGAAGAATAGTTAAAACATCTAGAGGACACTTGCTTTTTTGTTTGGCACTGGAATAAACCATCCCTAGTTTATTAAATTGAAGTAGTAACTCCTGTGTAGAGCCGGATTAAGCATCATGCTAAAATACTCCTCAGAGTTGAGTGCAGCCGGATAGAGACTTTGAGTGGGAAATATTTCCAGCTCATTCTTAACACATGGGGATTCCTGATAGCTTAAAACCTAAACTATAGAGGAAGATCTTGATTGAAGAATGGGGAAGGTGAGGATATGTAAATCCCCCCACCCCCTCCAGCATAATGTAATGTATTCTAGTTCTGCTAGGTAGACATTCTTGAGTTATCGGTCCACACCCCAGGGCAGGGCAAACATTCCCACGGGAGCAGTGCTATTGCTTGGTCAAAGATCAGCTTTAATGTCCCTAGAAATGATCCTTCAGAGTGACTTTGCTCTTTTGTGATAGCCTCTTTGATGAGTTGGCCTTAAACTTTACTGATGAAGTTTACTGGTTAGGCCCTATCTTGAGTATTGCATCCAGTTGTGGGTGCCACACTTCAAGAAGGATGCAGAGAAGCTGGAGCATGTTCAGAGGAGGACAACAAGGATGATTAGGGGTCTGGAAACAAAGCCCTATGAGGAGAGATTGAATGAACTAGGCATGTTTAACCTGGAGAAGAAAAGATGGAGGGGAGACATGATAGAGGAGGGCCAGGATCTCTTCTCGATCATCCTAGGGTGCAGGATGCGGAATCATGGGCTCAAGTTACAGGAAGCCAGATTCTGGCTGGACATCAGGAAAAACTTCCTGACTGTTAGAGCAGTATGACAATGGAACCAATGACCTAGGGAGGTGGTGGGCTCTCCCACCCTATAGGCTTTCAAGAGGCAGCTGGACAACTATCTGTCAGGGATGCTTGAAGATAGATTCCTGCATTGAGCAGGGGGTTGGACTCGATGGCCTTATAGGCCCCTTCCAACTCTACTATTCTATGATTCTACAAAGTTATCATTATATTAGTATTGTTATTGTTATTGTTGTTATTATTATTAAATAGTTATTTGATTTTGTTTCATTTGTCAATATAATACAAAAAGTTAACATTTCTCCCATCTCCCTTATGTCTTAATCAGTCTGCTTTACTGTTGTGTTCTTTTGAATCAGGAAACTGATTCAAAAGAAATCCCAGGGAACTGGGATTTTCAGTACATGGGCTGGAGCAGAGGGTTGTGCAGAGCGCATAACCCCGTGGACCTGTTGTCCAGGGACAGCCCAAGACCCTCTCCACTTTCAAACCTTTTTCTGCCACCATGAGGACCAGGAACATGCCCCACCTCCTCATTGATGAGATGTAAGATTCACAAACAGCTGTTTGTAAAATATCGGATGGGTGTTTTCCTGCTTGTGCATGGCAGGAGAGGGAGAGAAAAGAGCAGGTCCATTAAATGGACCTTCCATAATTGTGTTTTGCTAATCGATCTGCATCTTTCCTAAAACAGAAGTCAGAAATTGTGATTGGTGGTGCTGAAGCACAATGTTACGCAAGTTTAGGCTTGTTGTGCATCATCTTTGTGACACATGAATACAGTATGTACTTTTTTTAAAATGAGGTGTGTTTGTTGGTGTTTATTTTTCTTGATGTTCTCCAGGTACTCTCCCACAAAAGGATTATTATGCAATCTCAAATGACCTGTTAAAAAACAATTACATCAGGACATGGTCTTTTAAAGACACTCTCCAAGCCGGTTGGGCAAAAGGCCAATTTGCATCACCTTTTGGAGGGAGGGGTTGACTTTCAGTTGAAATTCCGGGTGGGCTGTCCTTTAACAGAGGCACCGGACTGGTTCTCAGGAAGGTGTTAAATCTGTGTGTTAATCTCTTCTCTAGAGACCTAAACGTTCTAGAGCAGGGATCCAAAACCTTTATGGGTGGGTGGGCACATTTAGAATCAAAGTAAACACATCCCATCAAACTGAACCTTCTACCAGGATCTTGTGCCAGAATTGAGCTGGATTCATCTGCTGAACCTGTCTTCCCAAACTTGGTGGAAAAGAAGAATTTCAGATTTCAATGATTTATTGTTACTTTACTCACTTTTGTAAGTGTTTTTTTTTTTTTTTACAAAAAACTACCCTGATGCTCTGAATAGTTTCCGTCTAGAAAAGTGGGGTCGAAATAATATGAAAATCATTAAAGTAAAATGGCTTTTCCTTCTAATAATCCAGATGACATGCTAAGCCATGGCGGTTAAATACTTTGAGTTAAAACTTTATGGCTTATCTTAGCGTGACGTGTGAGCCATTCCTAACCATGGTGGCTAGATAACCCCGGTTTAAACATGCTCACTAACCGTTTGCTGCAAAAGGGTTAGCGGCCTAACCATGGCTTAGCGTATTGTCTGAACAGGTCCATTGCATGAGCAACTCCTCTAAATGTATGGTTTGAGCATACCTTTACTAAAACGTTCATTGATTACCAAGTCTAACAAGAAACAGTCTTCCTTCTTTTAGGCTTCTCGGGAAAGCTGTCTTCACTGAGGTTTTGAGATACTGTCTGCCTGTGCAGTAATATCTACATAGTCCCTTGTGCATTTCATTTGGCAACCTCACATCCAGCTGTTGATACCAAGTAGGCTGGATTTGGTCCTGAGAAGTTCCAGTGGCTAGCTCCAAATATTTGGATATAATTGCCCTGGTCATGGAAAAAACTGCTTATGGTGTAACCTTATGCATGTTTAGATAGCAACAAGTCCTACAATTCCCAGCATTCCCCAGCCGACCAAGATGGCTGGGGAATGTTGGGGATTGTAGGACTTATTTCTGTCCAAACATGCATGGGATTGCACCTTTAATTTGTTAAGATGTCTTTATTTGATTGGCATCCCCAATGACCAACTCCATGGTATTCATGTTTTAATGAGGGCTAGATATGACTGGCTGTTTGTATGCCTCTTTCTGCAGAATCAGATGGTGCTTTTACAAGGAAGTCAGCTGTGGAGGAGTTGCTCAAACTCAGATATGTGTCAGTTCCTGTTCTACCGCAGAAAGCTACTGAGTGGTTCAATTCGGACGACACGATAGTCAATGGTGGGGTAATAATCAACTTTACAGTTGTTTATCTAGGGGATACTCCCCACACAACATGGTAATAAATAATCAACTGTGGTGTGGATTAGGATCAGCGCTGAGTTGACTATGGCAGCATTCGGATGACACAATAGTCAAAACAACTGACAATTGTTTTCCCCACACCAGTTGTTTATTGTGTTGTCCAAATTGAGCTATTCTGTATGCCAGTTTGCTGCTTGAAAACAGCAGCAGCTGGTGGATCCTCTGAGTTGTGGTCAATGGGTCAGTCAATGTTTTTTTCCATTCAGATGAGCTCAAATCCTGGATGCAAAGCTGGCAAAGGGACAGTGCATTAGGGATGGAGAATCTCAGGCCTGTAGCCCAAATTCACTGTATGTTTGGGGGGTTTCCAGCTTTTGTGTGTGTTTTCCCCATTCTAAAAACTTGAGATGCCTCTCCTTCACACTCCCAAGTGGGCATGAAGGTAACAGCCTTCTACCAAAGGTACATCCAGCTCCTAACAGCTGTGGAGAACCTACAGCTGTGGAGAACCTACAGGTGCAGGGAATGCTTATCAAATTTGTAGATGACACAAAATTGGATGGGATTGCTAATACCCTGGAAGACAGAAACAAACTCCAAAGTGATCTTGATAGGCTGGAGCGCGGGGCTGAAAACAACAGAAAGAAATTTAATAGGGATAAATGCCAAGTTCTACACCTAGGAAAAAGAAACCAAATGCACAGTTACAAGATGGGGGATACTTGGCTAAGCAATACAACAAGCGAGAAGGATCTTGAAATTGTTGTAGATCACAAGCTGAATATGAGCCAACAATGTGATGTGGCTGCAAAAAAAGCAAATGTTATTTTGGGCTGCATTAATTAGGGTGACCAACTGTCAGGATTTCCCCGGATTTGTCCTGGATTTTGTTCTATTCTGGATGTCAGGGGGGATTTTCTGTGATTTTCTATATTGTCCTGGAAAGACATACTTTCCCCTTTAAGGCCGCCATTAGCATTTTGGGAGGGAATGATGTGCTTTCTAGAGGCGCATCATTTCCCTTCCACTGCTCCAATCAGGACCTTAAATGGGAAAGTGTGTCATTCCCGGAGATTATAGAAAAGGCCCTGATTGGAGTAGTGGGGGGGCAGAAATGACACACTTTCCCCTCCTCCACTCCAATTGGGGCCTTTAAGGTGGTGGGGTGGGGGATGACGCTTTTTCCAGAGGCCCTGAAAAGTCACTTTCCTGCCCTGCCCACAGGTTGTCCTCTTTTTTGGTTTCCCAAATATGGTCACCCTACATTAATAGAAGTATAGCTTCCAAATCACGTGAGGTGCTGGTTCCCCTCTATTCGGCACAGGTTAGGCCCCATCTTGAGTCTTGTGTCCAGTTCTGGGCACCACACTTCAAGAAGGATGCAGACAAGCTGAAGGAAGTTCAGAGGAAGGCAACAAGGACAAACAGGCGTCTGGAGACAAAGCCCTATGAGGAGAGACTGAAAGAACTGGGCATGTTTAGCCTTGAAAAGAGACAACTGAGGGGGGACATGATGGCACTCTTCAAATACTTGGCAAGGTTGTCACACAGAGGAGGGCCAGGATCTCTTCTTGATCATCTCAGAGTTCAGGACACGGAATAATGGGCTCAAGTTACAGGATGCCAGATTCCAGCTGGACACTAGGAAAAACTTCCTGACTGTTAGAGCAGTACGACAATGGAACCCATGACCTAGGGAGGTGGTGGGCTCTCCCACACTAGAGGCCTTCAAGAGGTAGCTGGACAACCATCTGTCAGGGATTTTAAGGTAGATTCCTGCATTGAGCATGGGGTTGGACTCGATGTCCTTATAGGCCCCTTCCAACTCTACTGTTGTATGATTCTATGATACTAAACATGGCCACAATACCCCATTACTGTGGCTCATCTTCAGTGACCGCCCATTTAGTGGTAGACTGCCTCTAGTCTTGAAGGTGCCACTTAGGCATCATGATTAATTCCAGCTTTTGCTGGACAACTCCTCCTGCTGCTGCAGGAATGTGTGTATTCCACTTTTAAAGCCCTTTAAACCCGTGGCCGTGACTGCCTCTTGTGGCAGTCATCTGACCCAAACTTGTACGCAACAACTCGGCAGACCAGATTTACCGGTCAATTGGATCCATATTGACTGAGGAGTCTCCCTTTATTTGTTTGTTCTGCTATGTTGAAAACAGAAGCCGTTGCGGCTGCTGATGCTGTCAGAAGCAGCTGTTTTTCTCTGTCTTACGCACACACACACACACACACACACTGCCTGTCATTTTGTGGATTGTGCAATTATTGCAAATGGTTGTGTTGGGAAGGCAAAAGGCCAACCAACCATGATTTAGGGTAAGGGTTTTGGCTTTCCCATCTTCCCAGTTTTCTATTAAGCTGCCAGACCATGGGTATATCTAACCCAGGTTTCTGTCCGTTGCCTGGCTGTCGCAGAATCTGCCACCTGGGCCTTCGATCTGAAGATGCCCAGGATTGAAACCTGTGATGCCCTGTAGGCGAAGGAGGTGCTCCTCCATGGCCTAGCACAGCCTTCCCCTGAGCTGGTGCCATCCAGATGATTCAGGCTGACTGCACCTCCCATCATCCCCAGTCAGCGGGGCCAATGGGATGATGGGGGTTCCAATCCAGCCCTTCAGGAGGGCACAGGTTGTCCCGCGCTGCTGTAGCAGGTGTTTTTTCATGGAATGATGGCCTGCTGATCTGGGTGGTGGCATTTCAACTAGAAATGCCAGGGAAATGCATTTCTATCCACGCAACCTTTGTGTTCTTCCACGGAGTTCCTGCTACAGACATTCATGTGCGCACTTTGATTTCATGTGCACGGTTTGGTTGATTTTTTTGCTTTGGGGTTTGTTTTGTTTTTAAAGAGATTGGAAAATTGACATCTGGAAATTTCCAGCGTTTGTTTTTGTTCTCATGTCTTGTAGGGAGGTGGGTGGGTTTTTTCTTCTTCTTCTTCTCGGATTTTCTTCTTTGCTCCCTCCCCTTTGTCGTCAAAACATTACATAAGGACACCCCGCCCGCATTTTCTGTGCATGAGTCACTCCTAGGCATTTTTATTTTTTGCAGAGTTGGGTATTTTTCCCCTTCTCTCGACTCGTTCTCCATATTCTCCCTCCACCATCCAACACTTCCCCCCTTAGGCTTGATCAAACATCCCCCCACCCTTCATGCATTCTTCTCTGGTGTCTTCCTTTCTTCATGGCTTAAAAAAATAATAATTAAATCCTTCCCCCAATGAATTATTTTCCAACCCCGCCCACTTCCTGCTTGGCTCCGCCTTTTCCCCCTGCCTGTCAATGATCTAAGCATCTCGCCTTCGGATGTGTTTAACATAGACCTGGAAAATTTTAAGATGAACCCCTGAGTGATTTTCGATTTCAGTGCCTCCTCCCCGCTTCTCCGGGGACGGAAGTATGAGCTACCCATGGAAACACCCAAGGTTTTCTCCCGGACCGCACCAAACCCCCCCCCCCCCCCAGTTTCCAGCAGAGAGAGGAGTTTCTGCCTTTTCTAAAGCGGGACTGTCTGAGACGTTCAGGCTGAGATCCACTCAGGCTGCAATCCCATACACGCCTAGGAGTATGCCCCATTGAGTTGAATGGGGTTTACTTCTAAGTAGACATGTGTAGGATTCAGTACCGGATTTAGGAACAGGCCAAGTAAGCCATGATTTAGGGCCTTGTATTATGAGGGGCCTCTAAATACGTTGGAAATAACAAAGATGAAATCACTTTGGCTTAAATATGTTGGAAAGTCTTGTGTGATGAACAACAGAGTTGTCTTAGATAGAGGAAGCGTGGCAAAACAGAATTTAGTATTGAAGGCAATAAGCGCAAATAGGGCCAGTTTAGAAGTTCAAATCAACTTTATTAGTGCTTTTATACCCATCTTCAGAGAAGGCTACCTAACATGTTTAACTACAAGCACCTTTTAATGTTGGGTGGTAACCTTTCATTACCCTTCCTATTATAATGTTATACAGTTTTTTCCCTTTATTTTTAAAGTATGGGGCCTCTGAATCTTGAAATGGCTTTGGGCCTCAGCATGTCTTAACCTGTCCCTGGTAGGATCCCACTGTTAGTCGTACTTACGGTGCAATCCTATGCATGTTTAGACAGAAAAAAAGGCCTACAACTCCCTGCATGCCCAATCAGGGGCATGCTGGGAATTGTAGGCCTTTTTCTGACTAAACATTCACAGGGATGTGTCTTTAGTCATGATTATACTTAGTCATACATACTTAGAGCAGACTCATTGAAATCAATGGGGTGTAAATTAGTCCTGACTAATTCAAGTTCCACTGATTTTATCGTGTCTACTATTGGAGTACAATTAAGTCTGTATCAAACCCTTACAGTGCAATCCTCTGCAATTTTATTTATTTATTTATTTATTACATTTGTATAACGCCCAATAGCTGAAGCTCTCTGGGCTGTTCACAAAAGTTAAAACCATCAACAAGACTCAAAGTATAAAGCAGTATAAGAACACAATATAAAACCGCACAGCAATGCAGATTTAAAACACAGCTTTAAAACAGCAGAGTTAAAAGACTATGATAATAAACTGTTAAAATACTGTGAAAATAAGGAGGCCTTCACCTGGCGTTGAAAGGAGTATAATGTAGGTGCCAGGCGAACCTCTCTAGGGAGCTCATTCCACAGCCGGGGTGCCACAACAGGGAAGGCCTGCCTCCTGGTACCCACCTGCCTCACTTCCTTTGGCAGGGGCTCATGGAGAAGGACCCCTGAGGATAATCTTAGGGTCCAGGCAGGCACATATGGGAGGCTTTCCTTCAGATAACCTGGCCCCAAGCCATTTAGGGCTTTGAATGTTAATATCAGCACTTTGAATTGGGCCCGGACCTGGACTGGCAGCCAGTGAAGCTGGAAAACGACTGGCGTAATGTGGCCTCGTTGGCCAGTCCCTGTTAACAGTCTGGCTGCCCTGTTTTGTACCAGTTGAAGTTTCCGGAGCATTTTCAAAGGCAGCCCCACATATAATGCATTGCAGTAATCCAGATGAGAGGTTATCAGAGCGTGGATAACTGTAACTAGGCTATCTCTGTCCAGATAAGGGTGCAGTTGGTATATCAGCCTATGCTGATAAAAGGTGCTCCTTGCCACTGAGTCCACCTTTGCCTCAAGTGACAGTTCTGTATCCAGGAGCATCCCCAAACTATGAACCCGATCCTTTAGGGGGAACATCACCTAGCCGGACAAACGAACCACCCACAAACAGAACCTCTGTCTTGTCTGGACTGAGTCTCAGTTTGTTGGCCCTCATCCAGTCCATTACCGTGCCCAGGCACTGATTCAGAACAGCCACTGCCTCACCGGGGTTTGATGAAAAGGAAAGATAGAGCTGGGTGTCATCTGCATATTGATGGCATCTCAGCCCACATCTCTGGATAACCTCTCCCAGCAGCTTCATGTAAATGTTGATCAGCATAGGGGATAAAATAGAGCCCTGTGGAACCCCATGGCTTAAATGCCACGGCACAGAGCAATAACCCTCCAGCACCACCTTCTGGAATCGGTCATCCAAGTAGGAGCGGAGCCACTGCAACATAGTACCTCCAACTGCCAGCTCAGACAAACTATCCAGAAGGATATCATGGTTGATGGCGTTGAAAGCCGCTGAGAGGCCCAAGGGAATCAACAGGGTCACGCTTCCCCTGTCCCTCTCCCAGCAAAGGTCAACCCACAGGGCGACCATGGCAATTTCTGTTCCAAAACCAGGCCTGAAGCCGGATTGAAATGGATCAAGTCAATCCATTCCATTCAAGAGTGCCACCGAGTTCTGTACAGGTTCACTCAGAAGTAAGCGCCACTGAGTTCAATAGGATACACTCCCAGGTCAAGGTGTATAGGATTGAAACCTCAGATATTCATTTTAAGTGGACTGGCTTTGCTGAAACCTGAAGGGTGTTTTTACATGGAGGTATGGCTAGAAGTAGATGGGCTAGAAGTCTATACCAGCCTTGGCCCCACCTTTTTTGCCCTGTAATTTTAATACTGCCCTATACTGCAGGGCTATTGTAAGCCATTCTCTCGCTCTGCCACTGTGCTCCCCCAACCTGCAGTGTGGAAATAACAGCACTGCAGGGTCGTTGTAAGCCTCTTGCTCTCCTATCCTGATCCCCCCCCCCCCCCATCTGAGGTTTTAATACTGGACTGCCCTGCAGGGTCATCGTACGCCACTTTTCCCTTCTCCCCGGCACAGCCCGCCTCTAACCCCCAATACGGTGATAATAGTCTATATTTACAGGACTTTTATTTATTTACAATATTTATATAGCTCCCCATTCAGAATTTCGGGGCGGTAGACAAAATAAAATAGAACCAAAACACATTAAAAGTATTTTTAACTTCTCCAAAAAAGAAAAAAAGAAAAAAAAGGATGCTTTAAATGAAGAGCCAAGTCAAAAAGAGCATAAGTCCCACTCTTTGCTGATAGCATTGGTCTGGGTCACCCTGGCGTCCAATCCCGCAGCCGCCCCCGAAATCCGGGGCGTCTCCATTCACATTAAGGGGTCGCATTGAAAAGGGCTCCTCGGTTAGGACCAGGAAGCGACCCGTGCAAACCACGGAACACTCCCCTCTCATCGGTTCGTAGGTCTAAGGCGGCCGATTCTTCTTTCTTCCCCTCTCCCCTCCCCTCGCCTCTGCCAGGCTGGCGAGAGGCACCGCCCTTCCCCGCGACGTCAGACACCGCCCCTTGCGCGACTGTAACGTCAGACGCAGGTCCCTGGTATATCAACGCGCCGCTTCCCAACGACTGCGCGAATGCTTTCCAGGCATCGGGCAGCGTCGAGGTGGTCGCCATGTTGAATAAGAAGGCGATGGTGTTGTACTGTGGGGGCGCCGCCGGTATCGCCCCGGCCTCGCCGGCGGCCGGCGGCGGCGGCGGCGAGGTCGGAATCGGAGGCGGCGGAGGCTCCGCCAATCGCCGCCCCGTCGACGGCGCCCCGCTGACGGGCCGGCTTGTCTGGGGCTCCCGCAGTTTCCCTGAGGGGGGCCGCCGCGCGCTGCTGAGCCCGGGGCCCTTGGCGCTGATTGGGCCCCTGGAGGGGGCGCCCCGCCCGCTGATTGGCCCGGGCCCCGAGCAGCCGTTGGCGCGGCCCGACGCGCTCGCGCTGCCCGACGGGGAGCTCGACGGCTGCGAGCCTGATGCCGGCGCCGACGGCCTCGTGCCTTCGCCCACCCTGTCGCTGCCGTCCTCCCAGGAGAGTGAGGCCGAGGCCACGGCGGCGGACGAGCTTGGCGGCGGCCTACATCGGCACGACGACCTGCGCAAGGCCACGCTGGAGCTGGTGGGCCGCTACCTACGCGAGGTCGCCGACCAAGGCGCCAAAGAAGGCGGCGGCGGCGGCAAGTTCCTGCAAGGCCTCATGGGCCGCTTCGGGACCACCCAGGGCGGCGGCGGCGGAGAATGCGGGGCTCAGGCGCTGGAGACGCTACGCCGGGTGGGCGGCGGCATCCTCGACAAGCACCAGCTGGCGTTCAAAGGTGGGGGGAGGGGAAGGAAGGGAAGTGAGGGGGAGGGGAGGCCGAGGGGTGCCTCGACTCGTTGATTTTCTGCATTTGTACCTTGCTTTCTCCTCTCTCTAAACGGCGCTTTAAAGCGGCCAGCGGCAATAAAAGCCACGTCCTTCGACGAGTAGGAAGCGAGGGGCGCACGAGGAGGAGGGGTAGAGGAGGGGAGGAAGCAAGAGGCGGTTATTTTATTTTTCAATGCATTTGTATTACTATTATTATTTATTACATTTATATACCGCCCCATAGCCGAAGCTGTCTAGGCGGTTTACAAAAATTAAAAGATTGAACATTAAAAAGTCAAAATGCTGCCTTTCCGCCGCAAAGAGTACTCAAGGCGGCGGACAGCAATGCGATTATATAGTTTTTTGGGGGGAGGAGGGAGGGATTAAGAGGTATGTGATGGCACTTGCGACACTTATATCCCACTCTAAATAGGGTTTGCATTTATGTTCTGCTTCCCCGCTCCAAATAATGCAATAGAATCAGATAGTTGGGGGAAGAGGAAGAAGTGAGTGAGGATCACTTCGGGGGGGAATAGTGAGAGGCGGGTTTTTTTGTTTTATATTTTAATGCATTTCTATTCTGCCACTTCTATCCTGCCCTCCCACCGCAAAAAGCGTTCAAGGAGGCGTACAGCTGTAACACTGAGATTTTAAGAGTTCTGTAGGTGGCTACAACAGCTGCCTGGGTTGTGATGTGGGAAGGAGGGAAGAAATTGGGGGTCCTGAAGGGATCACCACAGCTGTGTGGGTGGGGGGAGGGGATGTGGGGAGTGGAAGGACATGGGGGGCTAGGGAAGGACATGGGGGGCAGTGCTGGTGGGGGGAGGAGCTAAGAGTAGTTGGGTGTCCTAGATGGGAAGGTGGCAATGGGCTTGGGTGCAATTGCCTGTTTGAAATGGGGGTAGAGGTGGAGAAATGCTGGTCTGCTGTGGGAAACAATTGGAGGAGTCTCTCCACAATTTAATCCCCAGATTGTGTGTAGTGGAGGGAGGGGTCATTGAGGGGGCAGCCCCAGACGCTCGGGAAGAGCTGGGTTGATAATGGTTTTGTGAAATAAAGAGGTCTTAGCCTCGATCTGATCTTGACTGGGCTTCAAGCTTGGGGAGACCACCCTGCTAGGCAGCAGAGGCTCCAGTGTGGATGGATGGAGGCTCAGCTGTAGCCCAGCCTCTTTCCCTTCCTCCCCCCTTCCATTTTCTGCAAGGAGTCATTGTGAAAGCACCAAGCCCAGCAGAAACGAAACTGAACTTCGTACTCTTGACAGTGGGGGAGGGGGGGAGCTTGCATGCAGGAAAGATAATCTGGTTATAGATTAGCTTCAGCCCTTACTCACATCCTGCCCTGCCTAGCAAGTGAAAAATAGCTCACTGTAAACATGGCGATAAAAGATTAGTGCTAGTGCCTGCATATGAACAACTAACTTCCTTGTAAGTTGCTGTGAAGCAGGTTTGCCGCTTGATAGCAGTTTGCGTTTGGACCCTCCTCGTTCTCTTTGGACTGATTTTAGTATATTATGTTAGAGGAGCCTTCTCCAACCTGGTTCTCCCCAGGTGTTTTGGACTTCAGCCACCCCAGCCAGCATGCCCAGTGTTGAGGAATGCTGAGAATTGTAGTCCAAAACATCTGAAAGGCATCAGGTGGAAGAAAGCTGTGTTAGAGTTTAAATATTTATAGTTGCAAAGTAGCTTTAATGGGACAAGAAAAACCTCTTGAAATTTGACAGCTGTTTGAAGATATTTTCTCTACAAAAGATTCCTTACATCTCGAAGTCATAATGGTAAAGGCTTCCCACAGAAGGTCATATTTGTTTCCTGGATTAGAAAGGGCTAAAATATGGCTCACTCAATTCCATGGGACAGATGTCATGAGCACAGGTTTACTGGTTGGCTTTAAGCCTCCAGAATAATGGCCTCACCATAGTAGAATAAAGAAGCTGCTTTGGGGCAATTCCCAAATGCGAATTCTAACTTCCCTGTTCCTGAATCATGAACTGGTTTAAATCACTTCCTGTTAGTTTCTTAATTTCATCTGTTCCTGAGTTTCTTAAGTGGCAGTAGCTATTGGTTTGTAATAGCAGTTGAGTCTTGCTTAACTTGGGAAGGAAAACTTATCTTTAACAGTAACAAGCTTGTGCCTTGAAAACAAGTCCAAAACATTCTGAACCCACCAGGCCCCCTCAGTACTGGAAAGAGTAGAGTCCAGCTGGACATCAGGAAAAGCTTCCTGACTGTTAGAGCAGTGCGACAATGGAGCCAGTGAGCTAGGGAGGTGGTGGGCTCTCCCACCCTAGAGGCCTTCAAGAGGCAGCTGGACAGGCATCTATCAGGGATGCTTGAAGGTGGATTCCTGCACTGAGCAGGGGGTTGGACTCCATGGCCTTATAGGCCCCTTCCAACTCTACTAGTCTATGATTCTAACATTGCCAGATAGATGCTAGTATGGGACTTTGGATTAGGCTGCAGCTCTTAGGAAATATGCAATGCGCTTGAAGTTAGAATTTTCCCTCACAGCCTCCATTCTGTGTGGAAGACGGGGTGATGTTTGATTCAGGCATAGTATTTTTCTCTTCCTTGGTTTTATGTTCCTGGGATGCTTGTTCAATGCTCACTCCATCCTTTCTCATTCAGGAATGCTTACAAAGATGGAAATCAAGAAAGAGGAAGACCTGAAGACGATGTCAGAAGTTGCATCGCAAGTTTTCAGCGACGGTGAAACAAACTGGGGGCGTATTGTGACTCTCATCTCTTTTGGTGCCTATGTTGCCAAACACCTGAAGGACATAAACCAGGAGAGTGGCATCCGCACGTTGACAGAGATAATCACTGATGTGCTGGTGGAAGACAAACGAGCATGGCTAGTCAACCAAAATGCCTGGGTAAGTGAGTCTAGGTAGGGCTCAATGCTCTTGTGTTTCCCCCTCATCTTGTAACTCTTCCCAGGTGGAATCCCCACATGGAGACTCTGAGGCATGCCCGTTGCTTGATCATCTGGGGAATGCTTTAATGCCCCAACCAGAAGCAGCATAGATGTCAGGGGTGCCTCCCATGTTACTCATGACAAAAGTGTGAATGCCTATGTCTTGAAATGTGTGTGGATATTGCATGAAAAGTCTACATTCCAACTGGTTTCCTGCACAATCTGCGTACAATTAATCACAGAAAACGGGTGGAGGAGGGGGAGCCAAGACTGCAGTGTAGTTCTTTTCCTTCCCTGCAGAAGAAACAACATTTCTTCTCCACTGCTCAGTACTGTCTGTCTATGTTGTGGTAGATAATTGCATATTGCTGTGAATTCTGTCTGGATCACACCTAGTGCTGTAGGTGCTTAAAAGCAATTAACAATTCGATTCTTTTTTCCAGGAGGGGTTTGTTAAATTCTTCCATGTAGAGGACATAGAAGGCAGCATCAGAAACGTTCTGATGACTTTTGCAGGCGTTGCTGGAATAGGAGCAAGTTTGGCATACATGATCCGGTGAGCCAAAGAGCGCTCCCAAGGCGGAGCTAGCTTGGACTATCCTGTTTCTGCTGTGACTAGAAAACTGAGCTGTTCTTTGAAAGTTGATGGGAGAAAAAACACCTGGAAATCCCATGGAAGGTTTGGTTTGAACTGTCAGTTATGAAGGTTGCCAACAAGGATGTCTTTGCAAATGGGCATAGATCTTTCACATGAAGAAACTTGCACTCTGCTTCCCCTCAAGAAGCAACATGATGAGAAGCTAAGAGGACTGAATCCCCTGCGTAGTGCAGTTTTGGTTGTGGACTGACCACCTGCGTTGGGCTTGGTATAAGAACTGTCAGATATTTTAGGTAGCATTCCATTTGCGCAGGGCTGTGATCATAGGCCAAATGGTATCTAAACTCCCAACTTCTGAGGAATAGTGTTAGGTCTGAAGTACAAGATGCTTTGTGCAGCGTACAAAATAAGGATCTTCAGGGGAACACTGAAAATGCCTTTAATGTAGATGGCACAAGTGTGTGATGTGTCTGCTGTGGAGAGAGAGAAGGCCTGGTGATCTCCAGAATCTGACCATCTCATTGTATCCTCAGAAAGGGCTGTCCCTGTTGTATGTACCCCTTCAGTTCTGTTTTTTGTCCTCTTCTACCCTTCCCTTGGAAGCATACACTGCCATAGTTCCCAAGATCACATTCAGCTGCATAAAACATGGAGCACAGTCTGTAAATATGTGTACAGATTCAAGGGCAAGTCAGTTGACATAATGCAGTGTAAATACATGACTGAAACTGTACAAAGTGTACACTCTTAAAGAGCTTTATCTTTGGGAAAGGTTGTAAAGAGGCTTTTTTAAAAATATTATTAAATTCAGGTTTTGCGATTCACTATTTTTTTGCCCCCTTTAAAAGACCTACTCTGGGCCTTCAAGTTGCAACTTGTTTCAGTGAAGTGATTTCATTGTATTGACCACCTGGCTGCATTGAAAGACCTTTTTTTAAAAAAGAAAATGCTTTTCCTTCTCCTGGGTGGGGAAGGAGAAACATTTTGGATTAAGGTTTTTTTTGTTTGTTTGTTTTTTGTTTGTTTTTACCTTCACACTTTATTTGATTTGTGATTTCTGTCAAGTCAGTTTTTAAAGCTAAACCTGCAAATGAAGGACAAACTTGTCTTTAATAATAAAAGGACTGCAGTGAGTTAGCAATGTCAGACATTAAGGCCCGTGCCCAAAGTGAATCTTAAATCCTTGAGAGAGAATGTGAGGCAGTCTTGTAGACTTGAGTCCCTTGAACTCTATTAAGTGAAATGGTTTCACTTATAGGAGCAAGAGTTTTAAGTTGTTTTGCAGTTGGGCTAGATTGCATTTAGTCTTCACTGTGCTGTTAGCTTTGTTTAGACCAAATTACGGCGGATGTGCAAATTAGAAGCAAAGCGTGAACTCAATGTGGTGCTACGGTCAGACCAGCTTGTTTACATAAACTATCTAATAAAACAATTCACAGGTGTTGTGGTGTGTGCCTTCTGTTGAGGCAGAAACACAAAATAAATCATAACTAAATTTGTATTTTCATCCTGTTTTGTGAATATAGCCTAACTGTTGTTGACTGTGAGGCTTGAGTGCAGTGACCTTCCCTTGCTGCTCTTCTTTGTTGCCACTAAAACTCCAAGATGGCTGCCTACAGAAGGCCTGCTTGCTTTTTCTGAGGAAGTAGATGGGCTGCCAGAAATACAGCTGCGCTAAAAGGCTCTTTCTGCCACTGAAAGGGCTTTACTACTTACACTCTTCTCTTCGTCAGATGTGTTAGTCTAAGATTCCCACACAGTCTTGTTTTAACTTGAGCAGTATGATTGGTTCCTATATCTTCAGTGAATAGTAATCTGCATCCTATATTTTTTTTGTCACTTGTTTTCCCTTTACCCAGCATAACTATGCCTGCCTTCCCCTTTCTCTTTGCCTATAGGGCAGGGGTGGGCAGCTTTGATGAACCCAGGTCCCAATCCCCACACATGCTAGGGTGACCAGATAAAATCCAGGTCAAGGCTCATGTAACTTTAACAGTTGTAGAGAAAAGGGAATTTCAGCCAGTGTCATTTGTATGCAATTAGTTCCTGGTGAAATTCCCTCTTCATCACAACAGTTAAAGGTGCAGGCACTATACTAGAGTGACCATATACAAAAGAAGGCAGGGCCCCTGCAACTTTAACTGTTGTGATGAAGAGGGAATTTCACCAGGAACTAATTGCATACAAATGACTGGCTGAAATTCCCTTTTCTCTACAACTGTTAAAGTTACATGAGCCCTGACCTGGATTTTATCTGGTCACCCTAATACACACAACCCACTGGGAGGTATACTGCCACTACTTGTTACCAGTTCTGCACAGCAGTGGTGACAAAAAAGTGTGTGTGGCTTGTTTTGAAGCCGGATTGTGGCTCCGGGAGTCTTCCAGGGGTTCACTTTTGCTTGAAAACAAGGCACTCGCTCCCTGTGCTCCTTGTTTTCAGGCAAAATTGGCAAATTGCAGGTTATTTTTCCACCACCCCATTGTATTTGTGGAGGGTCTGTGGGGACTCAATAAAAAGCAAAGGGGTACATCTGGCCCACAGGCTGCCTGCTCTGTTGTAGGAGAAAGAATGGGGGCTGTGGGTGGACAATATGCTCTGTTAGTGGTGTAATAAGTGTTGATGGCAAAATCCAAGTCTTTTCCTCAAAGAATTTTGGATTAAAGTCAATCAGGTAACCTTGTCCTTTAAAATAAAGGCACTTTGGTCACAGACTAGTGCCTTTAAAAGCCTTGTATGTACCTGTGGTGCATTGTGGCATTATGCAAACCTTTGCTCTGGAAACATGCAAATCACTTTTGCAAAGTTCTGTTCCTAGGCAATGATGGTGTGTGTGTGTGTGTGTGTGTATATATGTATGTATGTATGTGTGTAAGAGAGAGAGAGAGAGAGAAGTGGTTTCCTTGTTAGTCTAGGCCAAGCAATCTTTGAAGTAACTTGTTTCCCACGTAATGGGATATCTGTGTCAAAAATCTGCACAAAACATACCTACTCTCAAGCAATTCACATCAAGTATCTTCAACCAGTCAGTAGTAAATTTCTGTTTGCCTTGCTAACTCTTGTACTACTAGCAGTAAAGGGTTGCTACCAAATATAAGGCAGCCACTGCTCAATATTCACCTGTATTCGTCTTGCTTTTGAGATTTCTGGCAATATTCTCACATTTAAGTCTGCGAAGGTTTTCTCCTAAAAGAGGTGATTCATAGCTACTAGTGGGATGTTTGCCAAAAGAGCCCATCACTTCCCTCCTATGGAAATGTCATCAACATCTTTAGCTTGTAATGGATGGATGAATGCTGTTTCCATGGTAATACTTGGGCCATGAAAGCACAACAAATGTAGTTAGCTATTCCTTGCCACCTGCAGGAAGAATTGTCATGTTGCTGGACTACACAAACAACCTGCCAACTATGAGCCTGTCTAGGCCATGTTGCTCAAGTTGTGGGAAATCCATGAGCAGCCTCATAAAAACTCTGTACTGAAACCATGGTGATCTTAGTAATTCGAAGTAATTTTTGGTATGTGTTCTTGATAATTCATCCTAATGCAGTTCATTTACCCCATATCCTTTTTTATGTTAACCTTTTATGTTAATATACTAGAAGGGGAAGGTTGCCATAAACTTACAGTAATGAGTCTTTTATCAGGGAGTTCCCAGCTTTGCCCAAAAAAATAAACCATGTGTTATCCAGACCCATAATGAATTGATGCTGGCACCTAATCACTTGAACTATTTCCCCAAACTTGATTGTTCTCTTGTCTAGTTAACATTGACCAGTCTTGCGGTACACAGATGGCTATTTTGAAAATTGGGTTGGGTATGGTGCTTCAACTTCCTGGCCATTCTTCAGAGCAAAGTGGAAAGTCACATTGACCAGTCTTGCGGTACACAGATGGCTATTTTGAAAATTGGGTTGGGTATGGTGCTTCAACTTCCTGGCCATTCTTCAGAGCAAAGTGGAAAGTCACCATTTTTTTAAAAAGGGGGTGGGGGAGGAACATGCACATAGAGTGTGATAATCACATGAAAGGAAGCAAAAAAATGGATTTCTACTCTCCGGCCTCTTAGCAAGTGTGTTCTATCCTCCACCCTTAATTCAGCCTTTGCCAAAACAAAAATCACTTTTGCTTGCTTGAACTCTCTTCAACATTGCTTGAATTGGTTATAGGTTGTGTTCACCTGAACAAAAGCAAACTGACAGTTTCTCTGCTATTCACGTGTTTACACACTCACTTCACTGTGTAGAGTAGATCAAACTCTGGGTATGTTCATATAAGTGTTTAGGGGTGGAAGGAATATAGACTTCTTTAGGACTCAAAATATATATTTATTACTACTACAGCTTTTCGCTGCCATAGTACTCATCTCTATAACCATGAGAAGTTCTAGATTTCTGCTGTATTGGTACGGTTGTCTAAACAAATCTAATTGTTTTTAGTGTCTTGAGAAGATTTTTTAAATTAGTCTTTCCATCATCATTCCCTGTGCTCCCTGTGAAGTTGTTAGGACATAAGGCATTCCTGTAGGTGTTACAGGTATTCTTCCTTGTTAAGGTATTTTGCAGGGTCATTTTCTCATTATGCCTTTTTATCCAGCCAGGTTAAATTTCAGACAGTCACACAAAGCAGCTACCTTTAAATGTCCACCTCCTATTGCCAGGTTTTTCCGGTTCAGTAATGACTGTCAGGATGACGTCCTAAAGCAGAAGGGTTGTGGCATCCCTGTTGCCATAGCTTGCCTGTGACCTGTATAGATTATTATTGCCCTCACATTTTGTTCAGTAGGTTTTGCTTCTGTTTCTCATAGCTCCTTCCCTCTTCATCCCACATACCTGCCTTCCCCAACCTGATATTCTCCAGATGTTTTGGACTTCAGTTCCCATCAGTCCCTGCCAGCATGACTAGTGGTCAGGAATTCTGGGAGTTGTGCTCCAAAACATCTGGAGGGCACAAAGTTGGGAAAAGCTGAGCGATACAGAGCACTGAAACTCGAGCACTGAAATTCAAACCCCAGCTATGGAAAATCTTATTCAATATTTCCGCCGCCTTCAATTTCAACAGGTCTTGTCCCCAAACTTTCAGACATACCCTTGTATCTGTCGTCATTTTTTTTTTTTTTTGGCAAAAAAAGCAAGCTTTAAAAAATGACAGAAATAGACCTAAAATATGAGGGCTAGAAACTTGATTTTAAAAAAAGAACGCTAAGGTAGCTGAATTCTGCAGTTCACATGCTGTAGAACTGTGACTCTTACATAGCTGCCTTTTGCAGATTGATTTTGTAGCCTTGTTTTGCTTCATTAGCAAACAGTTGAGCAGATGGTTGACACAGGAAGTATAACTTTCAGATGCGGGACTTCTCTCTTTAAAATCTAAGGGAAAATCCAAAAACAAAGATGCTTCTCCATTTGCTTAATTAGGGATTCGTTTAGACCTTGTTGATCACTTTTCCAGGGTTCTCTGCCTTGGACTGTTTCTTCCTTTTGCCTTCCTTGTCTGAGATCTAGCTGATTCATAAGGGATCCAGCTATTTCCATAGATGCCTAGTGCAGCTGCTTTTAGCTTTCTGTTCCAAAAGCAAAAAAGGAAGCCATCCAAATGTTAACGCCATTCCTCCATGGTGAAGTCATTGCTGTGGCTTTTCCTGTAATAAGAGGCTGCGCAAATAAATAAATGAAAGGGAAGCTTTTATCCAGGCGAGCAGTGATTCAATGAGTCCTGCAGGGGCTGCCTGAGAGGGTGGAAAGCGTCCTTGCTAGTATACATCTCCCCCTCCTCAAGTTCAGTTGTTTCTCTATGTTAATACTTCTCCGTGAGCTTATTAATTGGACTAAATTGGGGAGTCGTACCAGTGCGCTCACCATCTAAAGTGGTGTTACCCACATTTTAGATCACTGAGGCTTGTTGGAATTGCAACTGGAGAACTGCTTCACTCTTATACCTTGAAAGGTTTGCTTGAAATATGAGTAAGAATCACACAAGAAGAGCGCTGCCGGATCAGACCAAAAGCTTTTCTAGTCCAGCATCCAGCTATCCATACAGACCAGCCAGATGTCTCTGGAAAGCTCAGTGCCAGGGCATGAAGGCTGTAGCCATCGTCTGTACATCTCCAGCATCTAATACTCAAAGGTATACAATCTCTATACATGGAGGTTCTATACTCAACAATCATAAGAACAAACAAAGAGATTATGTCTGTCAGGCCATAAAGGCAACAATCCTTTCCCATTAGTGTCTGCCCCCCCACAACTGGTATTCAGCCTCTGAACATAGAGCTGTTATGCTTAAGAGCTGTTGATAGAAGTATCTTTCATGAATTTGTCTGATCCTGTTGTTGTTAAAGCCCCTCAGAGCATCTGGTGCTGTACTGCTTTCCAGAAGTTAAATTCTTCCATTTTAAATGCCTAATGATCAACTGTGGACTATCACTTCCGTTTCAACTGTGTCCTGGTGTTACCTGTTGTCCTGATGATATTCAGAAGTTGAAAGTGAGACTGAAAGTTGCTTGTGTTTCACTTCTGTGAAATCACTCTGGAGGGTGGTGAAGAAGAGGATTTCAAACCGAGGGGCAGATGTTGTGGAAGGCCTTTCTGTCCTAGGGGGTACCTCAACAAGCTCTGTGCTGTATTACTAGCCAAAGTCTTTCCTGATACTAAACACTTGCATACCAAAATCTTCAGATGACCGATAAGGTAACCCTCAGTGATAACAGTTTCTGGCTCCTTAAAGCCTCCCTGCACCCACTCAAAGAAGAAAGAACAATATTCAGAGTGAACTGGTTCAGTTAATTACAGTTCAAATGAGCAGCTTGTTTATTATGCAGGTTATGCTGCTATCTCGCCTTTCCTAGAAGGAACTCAAGGTGATGTGTCAAGTTTTCCTTCCCTCCTCTCCAAAAGATGTTCCCACCACAACCCAACGAGGTACAAACAACCAAGAGTTTTGTGGCACCCTAAAGTAGGAGTGGACAACTTGAGGTCCTCCAGATGTTTTGGTCTACAACTCCCATGATCCCTCACCATTGGCCATGCTGGCTAGGGCTTAATGGAAGTTGTACACCAAAATATTTGGAGGACCACACATTGCCAACCTAGCCCTGAAGACTCACAAATCTATTATAGCATAAGCCAGCTTTCCCTAACCTGATGCCCTCCAGATGTTTTGAACTACAACTTCTATTGGCCAATGCTCAGGAATGATAAGTGTTGTGGTCCGAAACATCTGGAGGGCACCAGGTTGGGTTAGTGCATTAGGCATTGGTCTTTTTTCTTGGTCCCATTTTAAATCTCCTATTTGGATGGCAGGACCAAGATAAACTACGGGAAGGAGTTCTACCCCTGCGTCTCTACGGGGCAAACCCTGTTTGCTTGGCATTGCTGCCACCCAAATGGCTATTTTGAATTTGAGAGAGGAAGTGTCAGTTGACTGGCATTTATTTGGGCTGGAACCTTTTGGTTTATTGTTGGGCCCAGTCAAGATGGCAGAAGGATGGCGCAGAGTCTGGCCCTCCCCTGGCAACTGGCCTTTCTTCCCTGGCAATGAGTAATGACTGTGGAGTTTGTGCAACAATAGGACCTAAACCACCACGATGGGCACACGGGTTGGGGTTGTGGGGGGAGGCTTTGAATAAGGCTATAAGAGTCTCAGAAAAAGAGTTCTGAGCAGACAGCAGGAGACGACATTCCGCAGACATGAACTCACTCTTGGGTCTTGGCCAGGTCTGAAAGGAGAACAGCTCTCCTTTTGAAAAAAGAAAATCTGTTTTTCTGAATATAATTGGTGGTCTGAGTTGCTGAGGTTTTAAAAAAGAATCCTAGCCATCTTCTTTTCGGGGGTCTGTGGTGGATCGTCCTTTTTTGTCGCTTGTTTTTTTAGATGACAAAGCAACTGTTGCATCTAAAAAGGGACAGGGACACGTGCAAATGGGGTCCTTGTTTTCTGATGACTGCATGTATTTTCCAGATGGTGTGAAGTGCCTTCAATGTGGCAAATAGAGCCAGTCCTGAAAGTGCCGCTCGTCAGCACCTTCCTCCGTTAGGATCTGTGAACCTTCTTTGAACAGCTCATTTCTTATCTCCCCTGTTCTTCAAACAGTATTCTTTGCCGTGCTCTCTTTTTCTTTAGAGGCCATAGTTTTGTGACAGAGCATATACCATGCATGTTGAAGGTTCCAGTGTTCAATCACTGGCCCAGCAATTAAGGGGTGTCAGGAAAGAGACTTGGGAAAGATGGTTCACTCAAGACTGCAGAGAGCTGTTGCCAGTCGAGAAATAGAGTTCTGGTCAAATTCAGTAGAAGGCAGGTTCCACATTTAAGAGCCAGTGTGGTGATATGGCCACAGTTCTAGACTGAGTTTGGGTTCAAATCCCCACTCAGTTCTTGACGCTCACCAAGTGTCTTTCACAAGCTGCTATCCCCCAAGCGAACGTACCTCACAAAAGTATTGCCATGATGAAGTCCATATTCAACGTCTTGAAGGACAGGTCCAGCATAAATTATTGTGTGGGCTGCCAGCTTCCAAGGCACGTTCTGAGCCCTGTCCCAATTATAGGCCCTAAAATTTGTGGACTGAACCTGGCCTGGACTTCCCCAACCTGCTGCCCTGCAGTTATGTTGGAGTGCCACTTCTATCATTCCCAGCCAGCACAGTCCAACACATCTGGAGAGCAGCAGTTAGGGAAGTCTGGCCTACAGCTACCGCAAGGTTGCCCGTTTTCTTGTTAATACCCTCGGTGAGAACAGAATGGAAGGTAAAGTGCGTGCAGGGTTCTTAAAATAAAGGTGCTCATGGTGCAAATATGACCTCTTCTGAAGATTCAAACTTGATTCCCACTTTTCCAGCCCTGCCGTCCAAAATATATCCATATCAAAGTGCCAGAATTTGAGTTGGTGGTCTTTTCGTTGAGTTGCGGAGATCTTTCCCAGCTGTGTATTTGTGTCTTCACATGTTTTTGAAGGTCTTTTTGTTTTCTGAAGTTGTTCCGTAAATTTCATAGTCTTCTCAGTCTCCTGGCAATTGGCTAGAGTCCCCACCATTGAGCACTTAACTAAGTCTTTGCTGAATCGGCAGGCTTTTGTTAAAGGCTCATTTCAAAACACAGTGAGATCATAGAGTGTGCTGAAGGGGGTTATCTAAGTGCCTTGACCTCTACATTTGACTACCGTAGCAAAATCTCATCCTTTACTGCTTCTGTGATGCAAACCTCCATTCCCCTGAAAAGATCTGAAAGCATGATGAGTCTACCCGGGAGACAAGACTCGTTCATCTGGGAAGATGTGACTGATTCATCTCTTGAATGCTGATGAATTTGGAAGATTGCCTCAATAAGGGATGGGATAAAGTTAGAGCCGTTCAATAAAAACCAGGGTTCGGGATGAGACATTTGACTTGTGTGAAAAAATTATTATACAACTGAGCATTGAAGGCCTTTTAATTTTTTACAGCTTGCTCCCATATGATTGCATCCAGATTTAGTCATATGTAGCCATGACTAACTTAAGCCCCTTTGATTTCAATGGATGTTCTCGAAGTACAACTAAATCTGGATCCAACCCAGAGTCAATTCATAACAATAGTTATTTGATTAGGGTCCAACGTGTTTATATAATCTATTGAAGATCAGACCTTTTTTTCACCATTGTCAAGGATTTGCACCTGTCTGCTACTCTTCTGGTCTGACCTTAGGACATTTTTGCTACAAACCTCAGACTGTTTCACTGGCAAGTCTTTCCTTCCAAAGGTCTTTAAGAATTGTAGTTAGATGTGGGACTTGGAGACCCATATTCCAACGTAGTCTGTGCCATTCCAAAACTACAGTGCGGAGAGTCCAGGGGTGGGTGAGGGGAGCCAGCATAATGGATTAAAATTTCTATTTTAGGTGTGGCTTAAATCAATTAGGCGAGACAGAGGTAGATAAACCCAATACAGAAGTTAGATATCCCCATGCATAAACTATTGGATTATTTCAGTAGGTTATCTAGTAATGTCTATCACCTATTGGATGTTTAAGATTCTGGCTGTGCTTTTTGGGGTACGAAGAGAGCCATGGACGATTTAGCTTTGGTCTTTCGTTCCTCTGATGGTTTCTAGGGAAAACTGTAGCATATTGTCTTTCTAAAGCTGGGCTGTTTTGTTTCAGCTAGCAAATCTCTTGGGTGCAAGTAAATATTTAGTGTTTTCTTGAATTTGGTATGAGTCAGAGGAACATAATTTTCTTAGAAATAGCAGGGAGGGAGGGAGAGATTCTGTGAACCTAACCCTCAGGATGTGTGCAGGATCTGGCTGAGCTCAAAAAATTGGGCCTCATTTTGCAGAACAGGGGAGATAAAACCGCGGTGAGACTTATCAGTCACACACATAAGGAAGTGAGAAGCCTGCATATCCGATGCTAAGAACAATTTGCTGTCTCTAAAGAAACGCAGAAATACATGTTTCCAGTGGACCCATTCTGCATGTGGTCACAGTCAGAACGCAGGGAAACCCAGACGCAGGCCAAGCTAGCAGTGTTGCCTCTGAACGTGCAGGTTTTATTTAGTTGTCACAGTTACCAGCCTTCAATAAACCACTACGAATGTGTCCCAATCCTTAGTTGATGCCGGCTTAGCCAGGAGCTCTTGCCTCATGTTGCAGGAGCATATTCCACTAGTTTATTCTGGCTCGTGTGAAGATGCGCTTCCTTCAATAGATGTTCCCCAGCTCGGGCAGACAGCATGGGGAACTTTCCCCTCTTGCTCCTGCCACGGTTACAGAGATCCATATAAGTTGGCTTATGGCACCCATAAGCTACGAAGGCATTCGCCTCTTTTCTTAAGGAACATGCTCCTTCCCAACCCCTGCCTCATTTTCTTCTCCAGTCCTCCTCCCTTTCTAACCAGGAGAGCAAACCTTTTACACCGTCTTCTGTGCTTTGCTGCATCGCTGCTTTCTGTTCCAGTTATTCTACGGTGTGCGTAACTTGCCTTGCCCTAATCCTGCCCACACCCCAACACAAAGTAGCTCACCAACCGACGCCTTCACTCATTGCATCCCACCCGTCTTTGTGTTTAGAGGCAAACCAGGGCCCACAACATGCCAGAAGCAAAACCTAGTAGCGAGTTCATGGGCAGGGCAGATGAAAAGGAAGCTGCCTTGTTTGCTTCATATTTTGATAACTGGGGGGGATTACAGAGTTCATAGGAACAGGCCTGGCTTTGGTACGGAAACAGCCTTGGTCGCCCTGTATGATGACCTATGTCGGGAGAAGGACGGGGTGTGTGACTCTGTTGATTCTCCTTGATCTCTCAGAGGCTTTCGATACCATCGACCATGGTATCCTTCTGGGACGACTGGCTGAGTTGGGAGTGGGAGGCACTGCATTGCAGTGGTTCCGCTCCTACTTGGCAGGTCGGCTCCAGAAGGTGGTGCTTGGGGGACATTGCTCGGCCCCATGGATTCTCCAGTATGGGGTTCCGCAGGGGTCAGTCTTGTCCCTCATGCTGTTCAACATCTACATGAAACCGTTGAGTGCAGTCATCCAGAGTTTTGGAGTGCGTTGTCATCAGTATGCTGATGACACGCAGCTCCATTTCTCCTTTTCATCTTCATCAGGTGAGGCTGTAGATGTGCTGAACCAGTGCCTGGCTGCGACAATGGACTGGATGAGAGCTAATAAACTGAAACTCAATCCAGACAAGACTGAGACGCTGTTAGTGGATGGTTCTGCTGACCGGATGGAGGGTCTTCAACCTGTTCTGGATGGGGTTGCACTCCCCTTGAAGGAGCGGGTTCGTAGCTTGGGGGTTCTCCTAGAACCATCTCTGTCACTTAAGGCTCAGGTGGCTTCAGTGGCACGGAGTGCCTTCTACCAACTTCGGTTGGTGGCCCAGCTACATCCCTATCTGGACAGGGATAACCTGGCTTCAGTTGTCCATGCTCTGGTAACCTCCAAGTTAGATTACTGCAATGCACTCTACGTGGGGCTGCCTTTGAAGGCGGTTCGGAAGCTGCAGCTTGTGCAAAATGCAGCGGCCAGATTGATAACTGGAACCAGAAAGTTCCAGCATATAAGACCTACTCTGGCCCGCTTGCATTGGCTGCCTGTATGTTTCCGAGCCCGATTCAAAGTGCTGGTTTTAACCTATAAAGCCTTACACGGCTTGGGACCACAATATCTGACGGAACGCCTTTCCCGACATTAATCTACCTGAACACTACGTTCAACATCTAAGGCCCTCCTCCAAATGCCTACTCCGAGGGAAGCTCGGAGGTCGGCAACAAGGAAGAGGCGTTCTCTGTGGTGACCCCCCAATTGTGGAACGATCTCCCTGATGAGGCCCGCCTGGCACCAACATTGTTATCCTTTCAGTGCCAGGTCAAGACTTTCCTCTTCTCTCAGGCATTTGGAAATATCTGAGGAGCCTGAGTGTTTTGTTTGTTTGTTTGTTGTAGCTTTTTGGGGCTGTTGTAGCGGTTTTAAATGTATGTGTGTGTATGTTGTATGTTTTTGCTGTTTTAATTTTTGTATGTTGCTTTTAAATTGTTTTAATCCTATGTAAACCGCCCAGAGAGCTTTGGCTATGGGATGGTATACAAATGTAATAAATAAATAAACATGCAAGACTTAGCCAGAATGACATCTCCAGGAGCCAGTTTCTTCCCGTCCTGCTGACAGGAAAAGAGGATGCAGTTCCAGTGCTTGGAATGGCTTTGCCAGCCCCCAACCCTGCCACGCCCGTAATAGCGCTATAGCATAGGTCCAATTGTGCTGTATGGGCAGCACGTGTCCTCAGAAAGCTATTTTCCCCCAACAGGTCTTTATTTCCATAGAAAATGAGTCTGCATTTTAATAGATTTGGTTCAGGCAATTGATTCAGTTGTAAGAGAGTATAAAAATAGATTTAACATGCTTTCATTCAGATTTTAGAACGTATAAACAGCCTACTCCACACCTGAGCAGTGGAGGCCATTTAATTTGTTTATACAGTCAGGTGTGAGAACTATGGCTGTTCTATCAATCAGTCAACTTGTTTACATAATCAAGTTGAGGAACAGAGCCCCATAATAATTAGGGCACCTCACCTGCCTTTGTTTCCGCTATTTTTGAAAAATTAAAAATACAAACCAAATAAATCAGATTTGTAGGGTGGTTGTTTTGTTTGTTTGTTTGTTTTACAATAATTGATTATATATGTAAATCCAGCTTGCTTGTGACCCAGCAAGTCAAAGCGTCAAAGCCCACAGACCATGAATATCAGCCTGATGGGTGATTGACATTATTCCCCCCCCCCCTTTATTTGTACTGCCAGTCCAGGGAACAAATACATAGGTGATTTAATGGGTTGCATTCCACTCAGTGGGACACAGGTTGTGCAGGCCTGCTGTTACCAGCCGCATCCAGATAGCAAGCGCTACAAAGCTGGGAAAGGTCATATGTGTTACGTGATACCAAAACGGTCTCCCCCCCACCCCCCCCGAGACTCAGTTTCACAATCAAGAGGTTTGAATTCAAGTCTCGTGCATTGAAAGCGGACCCTCCGTCCGTTGCAACACACGGACCCCCATGTTGTGCAGTGTGGTATCAGCTGACGTCCATCTGTTCCAGAGTTTATCCTCGTCCTGCTGACAGGGAAAAGGGGATGCAATTCCAGGTCGGGCAGAGAGAAAGCACCATTGCCTCTCATCCCTGTTATTCCAGGCTGGGGACGGGGGGAGAACACATGCTTATAACAGACCCTAAACCAGGCAGGGAACTGCCATTACGTTTCCCCATTTTACAGAGAGAGAGAGAGAGAGAGAGAGAGAGAGAGAGAGAGAGTGTGAGTGTCTGGGTTTTTCTCGTGACCCATTCCAGGACCGCAATCAATGTATTTCCCCCCACCCCCCTTTCAAACTCTGCCTGGTGTAGTGACTCAGCTTATGCTAGAATGCCGAGGTATCAGGGACGCCAGCTGGGTAGCGTTTCCCACCACAAGAGAATTCTTTTCGATCTTGCTCCGGATTTCCTCTGCTGTGTTCGTCCCCTTGGCCACCCATCTGCAAGAAGGAGGTTAATTGGGAGCTCAAAAAGAGCAAAGCCTGGAAGTTTCAAACAGAAAACCGGACAAAAGGAGCTTTTTCGGGACATGGGGGAGGGAGAGCCGGCTGAAGCCAGATTGCAGTTGGCAAGAGGAGGCCAAGAAAACAGTTCAGCCCGGTCCTGCCATCTGCTCCACGGCAGCCCTTTTGCCCCACAGCTCTGTCTCTGGCAGCTGCTCCTTTTGTCTGACCCTCTGCGCCAGAGGTGTCGCCTTGGCACTAGGACAGCATCAGTTAGATGCTCCATGCCTCTTGCCCCCCCTCTCCCGCAAAATGGAGAAAGAAAAATCTCTGTCCCTGTGAAAGAGCACAGCTGGCTAAGGCCTATTAAGCAGAAAGAGAATATCCAGGTTGCTAAACGGCCTCAACAGCTCCCTGCGTATGATTATAGATTGCAGTTTCCTCAAGGAGAATATCCACATCTTCCATCTGCACAGCTGCAGCACTTCATTTCAGCCACAGTTCATCCCTACAATTTTCTAGGGATGAACACCTGGGGTAAAAAACCAACAAGCCGTACAGTTGGAAGGGACCTCAAAGCTCATCTAGTCCAGTCCCCTGCCCGATGCATGAGATCTGCTGCTGCATTCCTGAAGGTGACCATCCAAGCTCTGCTTGAACACCCCTAACAAACAAGAATCCACCACCTTCCAAGGTGTGAAACGGCTGGGAATCCTCTCGGTCCCAGTCTATGTGAAAAGGAGATGCTTTGAGTGCCTCTGAGTACATGCAGACTGGTTTGTCTGCACCACTGATGTGGCACACCTTAGGAGGCGGGGTGTTTGGTTCAGGGCTATGGTTCCTTGTCTTCATTTTGGATCACATATGGTTTGTCGGGGGAAACAAGGTTAAGGTTTTGCTGAAACATCCGAGGTCCAACGCATGGGCTGAGGGCCCTTTCCGCGTATCCTTTCCTCCTGTCACGCCGTATGAGGAGCTGGAGCCAGTCAAGGCATGCCTGGGCTCCCCAAGGAAGGCTTTTTGTGGGTAGGGCATGGCCCCAGAGCCACCTCTTGCGCAGCCTCTGCTCTGCATGGATTTCAAGTATCCTTCTAAACGCCCCGCACGCACACAGGGGCCTCTTCCTCCATCGTGCACCCCCACACAACTGCTGCCCTCAGGACAAAGGGGAGGCCACATTCCTTTCTCTCCCCCCCCCCCCCGGCATTGTGTACGTGAATAAAAACAAGGAAGCAGCTCTTGCGGTGGGTGTAGGGGAAGCAAAACAGCAGGTTTGTAAAGAAGGGTGTCTTTCCTCCTCTTAAGGATCTCATATTGAAACAAAGTTGATGCATATCCATGGGTGCCTCTACAAGAGGCATTTAAAGCTCTTTCAAGGCGCATTAAAAAAATTACCGCTACAAGAATGGAGCGCAAATTGGGCGTAGAGGCGCGTTATCTCCCCGATTATGCGCATTATCGAATGCGCGTTAAATCGCGAGTTTTATTTTGCGCCGTCCGTTAAAGTGCATTTTGACTGTGTGAATAAGCGCTTATGTGCATTAACTACTTGTAAAGTGCATTTTGGACATCTGTTAATGCGCTTCACCGCCTCTCGTGCAGAGGGATTAGGCGTAAATGCGCTTCTGCGATTATGCACATAATCGCCTAACCGGGCGCAAAAGCGAATCCTTGTAGAGGGGACCTAAGAGGCAAAGTGGTCTTCCGTTACCCCCTCCCCCCTAACCTTTCCCAGAAAAAAAGGATCACGGTGCCACTCAGGAAGGGGGTGCCTCATTGGTTTAGGGGTTCACCTTTTTTCCAGATCAGAATTTAAAAATCAAAGGGTGTTCGTACCTCATAGAGAAAGGATATTCTTGGCTCCATTTCTCTGTGGTCTTCCCTCTGTCAAACTATGGATTATAAGCCCCTTGGGAGTGAGGCCCTGTCACCTTGTATTTTGTAAAGTGGCATGCACGGTATTGTAATAATAAAATATTATTAATAATAATAAGGCCCTCTATTTCTGATTTCCCCAAATTCCTTTCTCTATAGAACACCCTATAGCCTAGACTTCTCCAACCCGGTGCCCTCTAGATGAGTTGGGGGGCTACAACAGCATCACACAGCCAGCATGGTGGGAGTTGTAGTCTAACACACCTGGAGGGCACCAAGTTGGAGAAAGCTGCTATACGCCATTCTTGCTCTACATGATCCCCGCCTTAGTAACTCTCCATCAGCCTTTAAAATATGTCATCAGGATGTTTCTTTTTCACCAGAAACCAGTTTATGGCATCTGCAGCCCCTGCATACTCAAAAGCACAGCCTTATACTCTGTGCTAATTAATTCAGACCTCTATCACACCTAATTTTTCCTCCTGGTTTGCCTCTGCATTTTTTTCCCCTCTGAGGCATAAGTGCGTCAACCTTATGATCCCTTTGACCTGAAGAGCTGCTCTTTTGCTCCTTCACTCCTTCGCTCTTCCACTCCACTCCACTCCGTCCCTCCCCTTCTCTTTCTTCCTCCAGTCAGGTCCTGTCAGATAAGTACTTCAACCAGACCGTCTTTCTGCTGGGCAAAAATGGAACGAGCCTTTAGCCTGGTTCTTTGGGGGCATCGAGGGAGTACAATCCTGTCTCTGCAGAGATTCAGGCGTTGTATGATGTTAAAAAATACTTTCGAGCCTGGGATGCAAGGTTTGGATTTTATATTGAGGCTTGGAGACGGCTGCTGGGAGAGATGGCTTTTCCCTGCCAGGACCTGATGCAATCCATTCAAACTCCCAGTTCCTTTAAAACTACCCAGAGGCTTAGGGTGCTTTAAACGCACTCAGGGAAAATAATCCAGACTTTTAGCGTTCTAGGAAACACTGGGGAAGAGGTGGGGTGTCAGCAAGACAGGCACGGTATCATATGAGTACCCTGCTGCAAATCCGCACACCAGGCATGGCAAGAGTGCACGAAGTCACTGGTATGATGGAGCTCTCAGAGTAACTGGTTCCTGCCTTCCTGCTCTGCACGCACTCATGTAATTCGCTGTAAAAATCTGAACTGAAAGGCTTGGGTGGTCGTGGTGCAGCTTTTTACTACTGTGTGATCAACATGTGAACAGGTAGGAGCTTCCCCTGCTTTGCATGCAGAAAGTAGAGCTGGAAAAAAATCCTGCTGTCTGAAATCCTGAAGTTCTTCTTCGTGGTCTCTGTGCATCACACATATGGGCTCGCGCCGGCGCCGAGCTCGCTTCGGGAAACTTCTAACTAGCTAGGATTTTAGGCGGGAACCCCTCCCCCCACCGTCCTACCGCGCATGCTCAGGGTCCCGCCTACCTCAGTTCTTCTTCGACCGCTTAGCTGAACGCCTCGCGGGAGACTTCCTCCGTTGTCGGAGACCTGAAAGAAGGACACAAAAAGTTAGTTTTTACTGTTTTACTGTTAGTGTAGTTAGCTAGGTTCTTTGTTATATATATATATATATATATATATAAAAAAAAAGAGTTAGTTTTAGTTAGATAGTCTGTTCGACGGCCTATGGCGCAGAACGCGCTTTTCAAGCGCTGCTCTGGCTGCCGCGCCAAACTAGCCCTCACGGACGGACATTCTTTGTGCCTGGGCTGTCTGGGGGAAGGCCATATTACTGAGTCTTGCTCCCACTGCATGAAATTTTCGAGGCAGACAAGGAGGAACAGGGCCGACAGATTGCGCAGTCTCCTTTGGAGTAAAGCCCTCTCCGCCATTGACCACCCGTCTTCAGGCCGCATGGAGCAGAGGCCTTCGTCTTCTGGGGAGCAGGGGCCATTGCCCACCTTATGCTCACGCCCAGCAACTCCTGACTTGCCCTCCTTTCGGGCCACAGATCAGGCACCGTCGTCGCCATCTTCCCCTCCGCATAAGCTAAAGAAGGGAAAGACGACAAAAAAGTCGAAACCACCATCGACTTCGACGAGAGTTTCAAAAACAGGGCCGTCGACATCGGCAGGGCTACCGACATCGAAGCCCTCGATACCGAAAAAATTCTCCTCGGTATCATATACATCGACGAGCTCCACGGTACCGAAGAAGTCTTCATCGGTACCATCGTCGTTACCGTCTGCTTCCAAGACATCGAAGCCGCGAAAACGCCCCTCGTCACTGCCGATGGACCAGCCTTCGGTATCGAAGCGCCGTTCCCCGCCGCATCAACCTATGCCGGGTCATTCGACCCCGCTTGCGGCATCACCGACCAGGCCTCCTTCGTTACCGTCACCGGTACCGACGGAACCGTCCTCCCGACCTGAGTTTCACGACATTCCGCCTTTCGGATCGGACGTCCTCGTCATCGATGAAGAGTACTCCGACCCTACCGGTACCGAGGCCTCGGTACCGATGCTTCATCGTCGGTCGCGGTCGCATTCCGTCTCCCAGGACTGGGACCGCGGTTCGGAGTTTTCCCATCATATGCCGCCACCAGTGCCACCTCGCCGGACGACATCACTTCTCCCGGCGTCGACGCGTCGACGCACTCCGTCTCAGCCCTCCTTGGTACCGCAGCAGGTTGTCGTCTCCCGGTACCGACATTCGTTACCGTCGCCGTCTTTGGACGACTACGAGTCGGATCCATCTTCACCCCCGTCGCCAGCTCCGTCGGTACCATCACCAACAGAGGAGGTCGCTACCGAGGAGGGAGCTTCACCAACCATGGAACTAGGGGGCTTTAATGAGCAGATGCTCCATCTTGCCCAATCACTGGGCATAGATGTCCAGCAGCCAGAAGAAGAGGAAGGGGATATCTATGATGTTATGAGGACTGAACCAACCCCTCAACTGACTCTCCCGCTGGTTCGCACTTTGCTAAAGACGGCAAAGCAATCTTGGTCTAATCCAGCGACGCTAGCTCCCACTTCTAAACGACTCGACGCTCTCTACAAGGTAAAGGAGACAGAAGCGCCCTTCCTGGCTACCCACCCTAAGCCTAACTCCATCGTTGTAGAAGCGTCCCAAGGGAAGTCGGGTCGATCTCATGCCGCCCCCGTTGACAAGGAGGGCCGTAAACTGGACTCTTTTGGAAGAAGGATTTACTCTTCGGCGGCTTTGGTGATGAAAACATCAAATTACCAAGCCATGATGGCCAGGTATCAGTTGTTTTTATGGCAGAAAATCTCCAACCTGACTGATTACCTGCCAGACGACCAGCGAGACCTGGCACGTGTCTTTCAGGCGGAGGCCATCCGCCTATCAAAACAGCAGATGACCACTGCCAGACACCAAGTGGATTCAGGCTCCAAGGCCATGATCGGAGCGGTTGCCCTCCGACGTCACGCGTGGCTGCGCTCGTCAAATCTCCCCATCGAGACTAAGAACCGCATTGAGGACTTGCCTTTTGACGGGGAGGGTCTGTTCAATACGCAAACCGACTCTACAATGGATACTATCCACAAGGTGAAGATGACCGCTAGAAAGATGGGGTTCAGCCAACCTCCTGCGCAGACCTTCAGAGCCCGAAAATGGTACAGGCCCCTACCCTATCAGCCCAGACAAGGCCAGGACCGTGGTCAACGCTACCAACAACCGAGTACGTCGACCTCTTACCAACAACACAAGCCCGCTCCTCGTTACTCTCAGGCTCGTTCAAAACAAACCCAACAAAAACGTCGTCTTTGACTTACCCCTGCGGGACTCCTTTCTGTCACGAAACAGGCTCCATCACCACCGACCAGTGGGTCCTCCGAGTCGTTCAACGAGGCTACACGATAGACTTCGAAGTCCTTCCTCCACTAGGCACTGTAAAAATCACGCCTCCATCAGAAACCCTACTCCAAGAAACAGAGGCTTTGTTGAACAAGGGCGCGATCATACCTGTTCCAGCGCATCAGTCAAACAACGGGTTCTACTCCCGCTATTTTACAGTGCACAAGAAGGACGGGGGACTTCGTCCTATTATGGATCTCCGAAGTCTGAACAAATTCATCAGACCCCGGAAGTTTCGAATGATCACCCTTTCTACCATCCTGCCACTCCTCAGACGAGGCAGTTGGTTTACGCTGATCGACCTCAAGGATGCATACTTCCACATAGCCATCCTCGAGGAACACCAAAAATACCTCCGCTTCGCCATCGGGTCCCAACTCTACCAATTCGTGGTCCTACCATTCGGATTAAAGACAGCTCCAAGAGTCTTTACCAAATGTATGGCAGCGGTTTGTGCACATCTTCGGTCCATCGACATCGAGGTCTATCCTTACCTAGACGACTGGCTAGTCGTCTCTCCAACTCGCCACCAAGCAATCGCAGACGTCAACACGGTGGAGGCCATCCTCTCATCCTTAGGTCTGCAAATAAATTACGAAAAATCGGTTTTTCAACCAACCACATCACTTCAATTCATCGGAGTTCACCTCGACTCCATTGTCGCAAGAGCCTTCCTCCCCCAAGACAGATTGGAGACCCTACAGCGTCTAGCTGCCAGACTGAGTATCCGCACGTGGGCAACAGCCCTCACTATATTACGGCTCCTAGGCCTTATGGCTGCGGCTATTTTCGTAGTCAGATGGGCGCGCCTGAGAATGCGTCCCCTCCAGCAACTCCTGTTGAGTCGCTATTCACCACCCCAGGATCCACGCAAGTTAGTACTTACCATTCCGCATCACGTAAGACGCTCGCTCCTTTGGTGGTCGCATCCAAGCAATCTCTCACAGGGTCTGCCTTTCGTCGATCCCGGCCCCTCCAGGGTTGTCACGACCGATGCATCGCTTCAAGGCTGGGGGGCGCACCTGGAAGACCTGGTCATACAGGAAAGATGGTCACCTTCAGAGAGTTCCTTGCACATAAACAAACTAGAACTCCTCGCTGTGAAGAAAGCCCTGAAGGCATTCCTCCCCCAACTACGAGGACACCACGTACGAGTGCTCTCAGACAACACATCCGTAGTGTGGTACATCAACAAGGAGGGCGGCACCCGCTCCCCGCGTCTCCTCCACCTTACTATGGACATCTTACACTGGGCGATCACAAGAGACATCCGGCTCTCGGCTCTGCACATAGCAGGGACACCCAACGCCAAAGCGGACGAACTCAGCCGTTCTTTCAAAGACACTCACGAATGGGAATTAGCCCCTCGCATTCTGGATCGCATCTTTTCCCGTTGGGGCACCCCAAAAATCGACCTGTTTGCGACCCAGGACAACAGAGTCTGCCGGGCTTATTGCTCAAGAGCAGGTATAGGTCGCGACTCCCTAGGAGATGCCTTCCTATGGGACTGGTCGCACGGTCTTCTTTACATGTTCCCTCCGATTCCCCTGATAACGAAAACGGTCACAAGGTTACGACGCCATCAGGCCAACGCCATCCTGATTGCGCCATGGTGGCCACGACAAGCGTGGTTCACGCCGCTACGCAGACTAGCTGCCCATCGAGTGTGGCGTCTCCCAATTTCTCCGGACCTCCTATCCAGGGACAATGGCAGGATACTACACCCGGACATACAAACCCTGCGTCTCACGGCGTGGAGACTCCTGCCCTCTGGCGAGGAATAGCTTTACCTCAGGGCATAAGAACTATTCTCGACGCCTCTAGAAAGCCTTCGACTAGGTCATCCTACTTGGCAAAATGGAAACGTTTTCAAGTTTTTGCAGCAACCAAGGGTTTCGATAGTTGTTCGGCTACTATTACCGACGTTATCGCCTTCCTTCACTCTCTGCATACTACTGGCTTACGACTATCCTCTATCAAGGTCTATCTAGCGGCAATTGCAGTTCACCACCCTCTCATCGACGGGACCTCGGCATTCACGCACCCTCTCGCCAAGGCTTTCCTTAAGGGTCTACACAATCTCTTTCCACCCACTCGCCCATGCCTCCCGCAGTGGAGTCTCTCGCTCGTGCTGACTGCATTGTCCACTAAGCCCTTTGAGCCGTTAGCTACGACCAATGTTCGTTTGTTGACACTGAAGACGGTTTTTCTTGTTGCCATCACGTCTGCAAGACGGGCGTCAGAACTTGCAGCACTGCTTGTTGACCCTCCATACACACAGTTTTTCCGCGACAAGGTCGTCCTTCGTCCTCCCCCATCCTTTGTCCCCAAGGTTGCCTCCGATTTTCATATAAATCAGGACATTGTGCTACCTACCTTCTTCAAGGCATCCTCTGATCCGCTGTGCTCCACGCTGCACGCTCTAGACGTTAGAAGGGCTCTAGCCTTCTACAAATCTCGTTCAGAGGAGTTCCGTAAGTCACGCCAACTTTTTGTTTGCTTTGGCGGAAAAAATAAGGGCTTATCGGTATCCTCGCAACGTCTCTCCAAATGGATTGTAGACACTATCGCACTAGCGTACCAACTCCTGGGCAAGGAAATACCCACTGGACTAATCGCCCACTCTACTAGGGGGCAGGCGGCCTCAGCAGCACTCCTTCATGGCGCAACGATCCCAGACCTGTGTAAGGCAGCCACGTGGGCAAATGCCTCTACCTTTGTGAAACACTACCGTCTGGACGTTAGAGCGCGACAGGACTCCTCCTTTGGCAGAGCGGTCCTATCTTCGATATGCCAATGACCATGCAGCGTGCCTCTCCCACCTCCGGTAAGTTGGCTTATTACTCGCCCATATGTGTGATGCACAGAGACCACGAAGAAGAAATGCAGGTTGCTTACCTGTAACTGTAGTTCTTCGAGTGGTCATCTGTGCAGTCACACAACCCACCCGCCGTCCCCTCTTGGCATCGCTGTTTCTGATTGTCAAGTTGACTCCGCCATGCTCGACTAGTTTAAGCATTAATATAAATCACATTGCCTTAGTCGCGAGGCCTAGCGGTCTCAGGGAACTGAGGTAGGCGGGACCCTGAGCATGCGCGGTAGGACGGTGGGGGGAGGGGTTCCCGCCTAAAATCCTAGCTAGTTAGAAGTTTCCCGAAGCGAGCTCGGCGCCGGCGCGAGCCCATATGTGTGACTGCACAGATGACCACTCGAAGAACTACAGTTACAGGTAAGCAACCTGCATATCTGCAGTGAGTCAGCGTGGACAATGCCCGGCTGGATGGACCCAGTATCTGATGCATTGTAAGGCCACTCCCTGTGTTCCAGGTTTAATGGGCATTAACTAATCTCGAATGGGTGCATAGGTTGAGTTACGCGGACATAAAAACATCTGGAGGTTTCAGCTGGATCAGACCAAAGGTCTGCAGGAAAATGAAACGGCAATATTTGTGTAAACAAGTCTACGGCATGACCAAAATCTGGTGAAGTGGTTGAAACTAATACCCCTGCGCTTCACATTCTGGGGAGGAACCCCCCCCCCCCTGTAAATATAGCACTTACTAAATTGCATGTCATCATCATATAGAGCTAGACTTTTGATCCAGGAGATGCGGTCTTGAAGTGTATCTCACTTCCCGAGTGGACCTGTAATCTTTATATATGGGGAAATGGCTGGTTAGGAGGAGGAGAATGTCCCTTTGCCTCATAGAGAAACATCAACACTGGATCAAAGCCAGATCCTTGCTTCTTGTAGCCTTGGGTAAGTTTCTTATTGCTCTGCCTCATTTCCCCTTCTGTAAAATAGAATTAATGACCTAGATAGCAAACACAATAAACCTTGAAAACCATGGGAAATTAAAAGCAGGACTGTATATTTTGCAATTTTAAAAAAGGGGAGCGGGGAGACCCAGATCTTTTGCCAAGGACCTATATAAATGAGACGCCTGGTACAAGCTTGCTTGTTTTGCAAATTATTTGGCATAATTCTTTTCTGTGGGTCTTGGGGGAACATCTCATTCAGCTTATTCTTTTTTAAAATTTCTGAGCTAACTTTTTATGCTATACACAATTATTTAGACCATTTACATCCACGTACATAATCTTAACGCTATCTTGTTCATTCAATCATCTGGTTTTTTTATTTTCTTTACTGTTACATTTTTATGGCTGTTAAACCACCACACACACACTTCACTCTTGGCTTTACTGTTAACGCAACATTATTAGGCTGCACACAGTTTTGACACTGCATTTTGAGACACACACACCCATTGTTGTTGTTTTTAGCAGTGGGGGCTTTTGCTACTATGTTTATATCACATCTAAGTTTGCCAGTTATGCTAGGCTTTTCTTTGGATTCTCTATTTTAATTTAATATGAAGCTTGCAGGGAAGGCTTCATGTGCTACCTCGTCTTGGGTGCCTGGGGCAAAGAGGAAACTCATAAGAACCGTAAGCCAATGAATGTGGTATTCAACACTGCCACAAATTTGAGACAGCAAACAATTCAATTAGATGGATGCAGTGGCTGTGGGATGCCCATCTTTGCTTTCCCTCTTAAACCTAAATCTTCCCGCTGCAGGAACTTGTCTCGTCAACATGATTGCTGGTACCAACTTTCTCCCCAGATCAAAGCAAAGGTGTTCCACAGCAGTTGGGTCTTTTCATTGTCAACTTCAGCCCAGAAACCTTCCCTGTGTCTTCTGTCCGTGGCAAAAGGAAGTAAGGATCTGCTTTAAAAGGCCTGCTGTCAGCACTCACTTTGTGGCGGAGTTTCAGGAAGCAGTTTTGGGCTGGATGTCTGCAAGAAAACCTCAAAGCAGTCAAAATGATCTATGATATCACATGACGGAATCTATATTGGAAGTGTCTGTGGGAGCGACGCTGTGGAACCAAACCTGCAGCCATCAATGAAGAGCACAAGAGAGGAGAGCCACCTACACCTACACCCCACCCTTCCTTCCAGCTGTCCACAATGTGTAGGGGAGTGGCAATTTCTGTTGTGCTGGGCAAAGGGAGATATGGCGTTGGCAGGGTGATGTGCCGTTACAGGGGAAGGAGAGATAGTTATCTAACACCCATCTTACCTTCCGATTGCTCTGCTATCCCGGGGAACTTGGAGAACGAACCAGGCCACCCACAGAACCTCTCCTTGCTCCTATGTAATGCCAGGTCAGTTAAAAATAAAACACATGTCATCTTCTTTCGGATGAGGAGGCTGACCTGGCATGCTTCACTGAGACCTGGTTGGGAGATGATAGTGGACCGACATGGGCGCAGGCCCTCCCAGCTGGGTACTGTGTTAGTGAGCAGGTGAGGGAAAGTGGGCGGGGGGCGGAGTAGCTGTGGTCTACAGGGATAATCTTAACCTGACCAGACTTCCTGTTCGTGAACTGAATTACATCGAGTGTGTGTACCTGAGTCTGAAGACCAGGGATAGATAGGGATTCTCTTAGTGAACTGGCCACCCCGCTGCCTATCAGACTCCCTGGCTGAGCTCACGGAACTGGTCTCGGAGCTGGTGTTGGATTCGCCCAGGCTTTTGGTCCTGGGCGATTTCAACATCCCATTCGAGACTGGTTTGTCAGGTGGAGCTCGGGAGTTCATGGCATCCATGACAACCATGGGCCTATCCCAATTGGTCTCTGGACCCACACATTCAGCGGGTCATACCCTCAATGCTGTTTTCAGTTCCGAACAGATGGATCTGTGGGCGGAGGTAACGAATACCTCCGTGTTGTCATGGACAGACCATTTTCTGGTTAGGGTTAGTATCACGGCTACCACCCGCCCCTCCAGGGGTGGTGGACCTATTAAGATGGTTCGCCCTCGAAGGCTGATGGATCCTGCTGGATTGCAGAAAGCCTTGGAGGGTTTTATGGCTGGTATCGTCGACGATCCTGTAGAAGCCCTGGTTGATAGATGGAATCAAGACCTAACTAGGGCTATCGACACGATCGCCCCCAAACGTTGCCTTTCAACTCCAAGTAGTCTTGGATGACACTGATTTTCTAGACCCATTTCAAACTGACTTCAGGGCAGGATACGGAGTTGAGACTGCTATGGTCGCCTTAGCGGATGATCTACGCCTGGGTATTGACAGGGGGAGTGTGTCCCTGTTGGTACTTTTGGACCTCTCAGCGGCATTCGATACCATCGACCATGGTATCCTTCTGGAACGCCTGAGGGGATTGGGAATCGGGGGCACTGTGCTTCAGTGGTTCCGGTCCTACCTCTCGGGCAGGTTCCAGATGGTGATGCTTGGGGATAGCTGCTCTGCAAAGAAGGAGCTGCTGTGTGGCGTACCACAAGGTGCCATCCTTTCCCCAATGCTGTTAAACATTTATATGAAACCGTTGGGAGAGATCATCCGGAGGCATGGGGCGAGGTGCTATCAGTATGCTGATGACACCCAAATATATTTCTCTATGCCTTCGATAACAGCGTCTGCTAAGGATAGTGTGTCTCCTCTGAATGAATGCTTGGAGACGGTAATGGGCTGGATGAGGAAAAACAAACTGAAGCTGAATCCAGACAAGACGGAGGTGCTTGCTGTCAAAGGCCGCAACCTGGGTTTGGAGGTGTGTCAACCGGTTCTGGATGGGGTTACACTCCCCCTGAAAGACTGTGTTCGCAGCTTGGGGGTGCTCCTGGATCCGTTGCTCCAAATGACAGCCCAGATAGATGCGACGGCCAGGAGTGCCTACTATCAGCTTCGGCTGATACGCCAGCTGCGCCCCTTCCTAGAGTTGGAAGACCTAAAGATGGTAGTGCATGCGCTGGTAACTTCGAGGCTCGACTTCTGCAATGCGCTGTACATAGGGCTACCTTTGTGCCTTGTCCGGAAACTTCAACTAGTTCAAAATATGGCAGCCAGGTTGGTCACCGGTACATCTAGGAGTGACCATATTACGCCAGCTTTAAAATCGCTCCACTGGCTGCCAATTAGTTTCCGGGCAAAGTATAAAGTGTTGGTCATTACCTTTAAAGCCCTACATGGTTTGGGTCCAGGTTACCTGCGGGATCGCCTTCTCCCGTACAATCCGCCCCGCACGCTCAGGTCCTCTGGGAAGAACTTACTGCGGTCGGCCAAGACTAGGCTGACAACCGTTACCCAGAGGACCTTCTCTTCTGCCGCTCCCAGACTGTGGAATGACCTGCCGGAGGAGACTCGTCAACTTAACAGTCTTTTAGAATTTAAGAAAGCTATAAAGACTGTTCTCTTCCGGCAGGCATATTCAGTGTAATTTTTAGAATGTTTTTAGGATGTTTTAGGATGTTTTAATGCAGTTTTAATAATAATTGTCATGTTTTTAATTAGTTTTATGTATTTTATCATGTTGTTGTTCCCCGCCTAGATCCAGACGGAGAGGCGGGTAAGAAATAAATTATTATTATTATTATTATTATTATTATTATTATTTCTTTTTCTTTTGTTTTTAGTGGGGTTTTAATTAATTAATTAATTTTATTATATTTGTTTACCGCCCCATAACCGAAGCTCTCTGGGCGGTTCACATAAGATTAAAACAAAAACAATATACAAAAATTAAAACAGCAAAAACATACAATATACACACACATTTAAAACCACTATAAAAAGCTATAAGCCTAAAAACAAAACAAACCCAGGCTAATCAGATATTGCTAAATGCCTGAGAGAAGAGGAAAGTCTTGACCTGGCGCCGAAAAGATAACAATGTTGGCGACAGGCGAGCCTTGTCGGTACCTAAGAGTACCTAAGCATGTTTACTCAGAAATAAATCCAATTACATTCATTGGGCCTTACTCCCTAGTAAGTGAGTTTGGGTGTTCTCACATTAGAGCTTGTGGGTTCCCTCTACCTCTCCTTTGGGACAACGGAGAGAACTAATTTAGATCTAGAATTCTTGGAGGAGGGTCATCCTATTGATGGTTATATGGACTTTCTGGGCTCCATCACACCTATTTTCCTCCCCTGGTCTGCCTCTGCATTTTTGACCTCCGTTTCGTAAGTGTGTCAAACTGATGGTCCCTTTCATGTGGGTTTGTGGTATTGCGCTGGACCGTGAAACCTCCCTTTCGCTTGTTTGCTCTTCCACTCCACCCCGCCCCTTCTCTCAAAGCACACACCCCCAACAGAGGAAAAAGCGAGTGGACAGCAATACACGGAGTCTTAAGGGTGCATTAAATCCACTTGGGGAAAATAATCCAGACTTTCCCCGTACCAAAATAATATGCAAAACAGAGGAAAAGAGGCGAGATGGGTGCAGGACAGGGACAACGTCAGGAGAGTCCTGCGCTGCAAAACCAGATACGAAACGTGGCGAGAGTGCGTTAAACCACTGGTGTAATGGAGCTCTCTTATGTTCGGAGGCTGTTGCTTCTGGACATCCCAGAGGCATCTGATTGGCCACTGCAGGAAGGAGGAAGGTCTGATCCAGCAGGGTTCTTCTTATGTCCTTATTAGCTGTGATAGTTTGGAATGGGGCCTCCATGTTCAGATGCAGTCTATCTCTGGGTACTACTTGCTGGGGACAAAAGGCAGGAAGAGCTGTTTCCTTCAAGCCCAGCTTGTGAGTTTTGCAAAGGCATCAGCTGGCAAACCAGGATAGTTTTGATGGACATTTGGTCTGATCCAGCAGTCTCTTTCCTTCCGTTCTTAAGTCCTTTCTCCAAACTCTCAGATATTATTCAACAAAGAATCTTGTGGCACCTTGAAGACTAACAAATTTATTCTGACCAAAGTTGCAGCTGATGAAGTGTGCTGTAGTCCATGAAAGCTTATGCCAGAATAAATATGAATAATAAATTATTTCATCATCATCATCATCATCATCATCATCATCATCCCCTTCCAAGGGAACTCAGGACACTCCACAACATAATAAAAATACATCATTTATACGTAATTAGAAACATCAACCACTCAGAACATAGCACAACATACTTAAATCAGTAAAGTCCTGGGGCCAAGTTAATCTCAAAAGCCCCAGTGAACAAATATGTTTTTACCACACTTTCCCAGGGAGGGAATTCCATCACTCTCCCCCTCCCAGCAAACCTGATTTTTTTCTCTTATTCCCTTTTCACATCCACTTCTGTTCCAGTATTTCTCCATTCAGACTCGGGTTGTTTGACCCTTGTAATTCTTGCAACTCCTGAGCCCAACCTGAGTCATGAGTGTCTGACCCGCTTAGCCACAATGGGTGAGCGTGTATTAAGTCTGCTGTGCGCCCATCAACTGCCCTTTGGGCTAATGCAGAGGAATGATTCATTCAGAGCTAGAACTAAGAATTTCCACTGGGTACAAATATTTTGCATTGCTGTTGTCAGGGCGGGGAGAGAACCCCATTTTAAAAACTATCAGAAGGTTTCAACACATGTGTTTTGTTTTGAAGCTCTCTTGTTTTCTTTTAAACAAATGCTGGTGCTGAAGGCTGCATACCTTGTAGCTCAGTAAAGAAAAAATAATGAAATCTGGACTTGTATCTGAGTTCCATAGGCTCTGGTAGATGGCTCTTTCCTGGGCATCCTGGTCCCAGGTGGTAATGTGCATCCCCTTGCACATTGCAACCCGCATCGGGGCATTTCAGCAGGCCCAGATGAGCATCACCTTTGGCTACATCTGCGGAAGGGGGGCTTGCATGTACAAACCTACAATCCTAGACACATTTACTTGGGAGCCGTCAGCAATGCGCTGTACATAGGGCTACCATTGTACCTAGTTTGGAAATTTCAATCAGTTCAAAATATGGCAGCCAGGTTGGTCACTGGTACACCTAGGGGTGACCATATTACACCAACTTTAAAACATTCCACTGGCTGCCAATTAGTTTCCAGGTGAAGTACAAAGTGTTGGTCATTACCTTTAAAGCCCTACATGGTTTGGGTCCAGGTTACTTGTGGGATCACTTTCCCCCAGACAATCTGCCCCACACACTCAGGTCCTCTGGGGAGAACTTCAGTCAGCCAAAACTAGGTTGACAACTGTTACCCAGAGGACCTTTTCTTCTGTCACCCCCAGACTCTGGAATGGCCTGCCGGAGGAGATTTGTCAATTTAACACACTCTCTGAGTTTAAGGCAGCTGTAAAAACTAGCCTCTTCCGGCAGGCCTACCCAGATGAACTTTAAACCAAGAATTTTAAATGCGTTGATTGTTTTATATGCTCTTTTAATTAATTGATGTATTTGATGTATATTGTTATTGTATTAACGCCGTTCCCCGCCTTGATCCGAAGGGAGAGGCGGGCAAGAAATAAATTTATTATTATTATTACTATTATTGACCTTGATGGGGCCAAGTCCTGAGTATACCTTGTTGTCATTGAATTTGTCTTTTAATGTGTAACTTCAGAGTTTCCATGTTGGATTTCACGTCTGTTTTTATGCTGTGTACATTGCCCTGGGATCCTGTGGACGAAGGCAGATAGATAGATAGATAGATAGATAGATAGATAGATAGATACCTGAAAAGGATTGTTAGGCTGTAAATCCCCCCTGTTCACCCCCCTGCAGTGTAAACTATTGATCGGCTTCAGTCACTGCTTTGCCCCTACCTCCCTTAACCTTCAGTATCCACTTGGCTTTGATTGGCCGACCTCTGGCCTGCTGTTCTGGCCTCCCTTGTCATTATCCCTTCCTTGTTTCATCAGCTGAATTTGCCTCCTAAACCCAAACCTCCATGCCCTCTCCCTCTGCCCCCCACCCTCCAGTTTTTAAAAAATAAAGAATATTTTACATTTTTCTTCACAGTTCTCCTGCTGATATGAATGCCTCCTTGTCACGGTGCGGGGGGGGGGGGGGCGTTGGAGCTCGCTCTTCTCCGAATTGTAAGAGAAGCTTATTAAAGTGCAAGAAATCTGCAGCTTTGATGCTAGGTGTGTGATTGGGGTGAGGGAAAGGCTGTGGTTCCTTGTGGGTGAGGGCATGCTCTGTGCATGCTCAAGGATGCTCTTACTTCCTGACAATCGCTTCACTTCTTCCAGAATTGACCTTTGACTTCGAAAGCAGGTTCTGGAGTTGTTGGGCTCTTGGCTTAAATTTTTCCCTTCCAATTTAACGACAACAAAAAACTTCTATCGAGTCCTGACAAAGTATAATGAAGCAGAATAACGCAGTCCCCCAAAAGCTGCACATCTCAAAAGGTCCATTGTATGTGTTCGGCCATCTCCCCCAACCTGGTGCCTTCCAGATGTCCCAGCTGGGGGATGATGAAAATTGTAGTCCAACACATCCAGAGGGGCACCAGGTTGGGGAAGGCTGCATTAAGGAATTTCGCTCATGTACGTTTCCAAAAAGCCGCCTCATTTTATTGATATATATATATATATATATATATATATATATATATATATTAGGGTACAGTCTGATGGAGGCGCCTCTCACAGCCCCCTTCCTGAAGCCAAGTTGGTCTGCATCCAGTCAGTGCCTGGAGAGAGGGAGCTGGTTTTGGGCCAACCTCGGGCTGTTTCTCACAGGGCTTTTCCCAGCTCTGAGAGTGGGCCTGAAATCCGCCCTTCCTCCCCCCAACCCGCCTCGCCTCTATGCTGCATTCTTTTCCTCTTGACTAAACTTCCTCTTTGCTCCATCCCTTGGCCTGTTTGTCTAACTCTGGATGGATGGAGGAGGACATGACCTCTCGTCCACCAGGCCTCTTGAATAAATCAACACTTGGCAAAGCCAGAGACCATGGGAAGGACGAGGGGGAGGGCCTTTGATCCCTCCTCTGCCAGAGTTGGGGCAAATACACAATAGGACATTAACCGCCTAGGTGAGAAGATGGAGGGGGTGGGAAGCGAGGCATCAAAACCAGGAAGATCAAGCCCACTTCAGGAATGCCATTGATCTATTTCAACTGTATTTATGTCGACTTCTCTCCTGTTTCTTATCAAGGCAGTTAATGAACTTTAAGGGCAGCGCAACGAAATGGGGGTCTTGGGGCTTGTCGCAGGGCCTCGAACCCAAGTCTTAAAAGACAACACAAAGAAGAAGTGTGTTGTGGGCGCTTCTCAGCCATGAGAACAAACGTTTTATTTATTTCATGCGTTTCTGAAATGGCTCGTAAAATAAATTTTCTCTAAGCATTGTACAATAATAAAAACATTACTAAAGTCAACAGTCACACTAAAGTCAACAATAAATGTGCCAACACAACGTAAAATACAAGTAGAAGAGGTAAAACCATGTTATAACAACTACACAAAAATACTAAAATATTTCAAAGGATTTTAAAAGATTTTAAAATCCTGGGAGGGCAGGAAAGCCCTAGCCTGGCACTGAAGGAGGCTGCCTCTACAAGAGGCATTTAAAGCTCTTTCAAGGCGCATTAAAAAAATTACCTCTACAAGAACATAGCGCAAATCGGGCGTAGAGGCACGTTTTCTCTCCGATTATGCGCATTATTGAATGCGCGTTAAATAGCGAGTTTTATTTTGCTCCGGCCGTTAAAGCGCATTTTGACTATGTGAACAAGCGATTCTCCGCATTAACTACTTGTAAAGCGCATTTAAACAACCTGTAAGGCCACCAGTTGTGCACTCAATTATCTCTTGCATACAAGCATTTACGATAAAGCGCTTCAGCGATTATGCGCATAATCGGCTAACCAAGCGTCAAACGGAATCCATCTAGAGGGGGTCGGAGACAGCAGTGTGGTTGCCAGGCAAGCTTTTCTTGGGAGAACATTCCAGAGCTGGGGAGGCCACCACCAAAAAAGCCCTCCGAGCCTCAGAACAAGGGGGCGCTTGAAAAAACAGTTCTGTGGATGACCTTGAAGTACAGGCAGCTACATGTGAGAGAAAGCATTCCGTCAGGTACTGATGTAGGGCTTTGTAAGTCAGAAACAGCCCTTTGAGTTGGTCCTGGAACAGTGTAATATAGTCATAGCGCCTCATCCCAGTTAGAATTCTCCTAGCCATATTTTTGCACTAGCTACCGCATGGACCGATGCCTTAGGTAAGAGAGGATGGAAGATCCCATGTGTGATGGGACAAAAGTCCCCCTGAGTCTGTCCCTCCAGAAACCGAAACACCGTGCCTCCCGGCCCTGAAGGATGCCATGGCTGACGATATTGAAACCCACTGAAAGATCTAGGAGAATAAGCAGGGTGGCGTCCCCATCCATTCCATGGCGTAAATTGTCCACCCAAGGCAAGAAGACAGATTTGAAACGGATTCAATTATACGGGACTGCCTGGTTAAAGCACTGTTAATGCCCTTGGCACTTTTATAGAGTAACATAAGTACAAAAGAGAAAGGGCCTTGCCCCAGCTTCCATCCAAATTTCATGCAAATCACCCCCTAGCATGCCGAGAAACTCCTGGCATCAGTTGCCAGGAAAGCACAGACTTGGCATGGAAGTTTTCCATGCCAGAGGGCAGCCCCATGTGGCAAGTAGCTCTCTGCACATGCTCAGAGACTCCCTTCTCTTGACTGCTTCCAGGATTGAGTTGCCTCTAAACCAAATGTTGCTTTTTGCTGAAATGGAAGAAAAGAAGGCAGCATCTGGCTTATCCACGCCATTAGTAACAAGCAGTCCTAGCTAAGAGAGAGAAGCCCGCTGTTGTCTATAAATAAACGCACAAAGAGGTGTTCTCTGCCCCAGTGAGCTTACAGTTCTAAATTTAATCACAACAGTTGGGCGGAAGAGACAGATGGGAGAGGAATAGAGTGACAACAAGACAATGCAAGACTGGGTGAGCCCCAGGTCTATTAATACACTTTTGAAGAGAGGACCGGAGGATATTTCATGGCAGCCGAGGCTGCTCACCCATCTATGTTTAGGTAGATTGTCTCTGTTGCTGTTTCCGTCCGTCACTCTTTGCATTGAGACCTCTCTCAGCTGCAGGAAGTCAGTTTCAGATGTGCAGTTCCTGTCTCCAAGCGAGACTGCCTTTGCAGGGGCTTAACTTGAGCCCCCTGGGGAATCTATTTTGATAGCAGGGCTCAGTCCTGAGAAATCATCTTACTTATTATTGTATGTTATTTATACAGCACCATTTGTGTACATTCCAGAGCAGTGGGATAGCTGTGATAGTCTGCTACAGCAAAACCAAAACAAGGTGTCTTGTCTATTATTATTATTATTATTATTATTATTATTATGGATCATAAAATATACTAGGACAGTCCTAAATTACCTACCAGCTTCTTGGAAATTAACACAAATTCCCTCTTCATCACAACGGTTAAAGTGATCAGATACAAAAGAAGGCAGGGCTCCTGCAGCTTTAACTGCGGTGATGAAGAGGGGAATTTCACCAGGTGCTGCATGCATACCAATGACACCTGCTGAGATTCCCTTTTCTACATCACTGTTAAAGATACAGGAGCCCTGTCCTCTTTTCCATAGGGTCACTCTATTTGAAATTCTGTCTCAATCAAGCTGTTAGCCTTGAAGGTGCCAGAAGGGTCCAGTTTTCCTTCTATTCATGTACATCGCCCTTCCCCAACCTGGTGCTCTCCAGAAGCTGCAGTCCAACACACCTGGAGGTCACCAAGGAAAGGCTGCTTCTACTCAACGATCTACACTCCCCCCTTTAAACGGGGCGCATTTGGAGGCTGAGGCCTGCCAACAGCTTGAAGCTATGGGACCTCCCCCCTCACGAACGTAGCATCCCCCAGGAGGGTTGGATGAGAGTGTTTTGCAGGATCAGGGTCCCAGGACCAAGAAGGAGGCCTGATTAGGAGCACAGTGTGGGCGGCTTCCAGCTGGCCTGCATAGGGATGTTTCTCATTTTCAAAATCAAGGCTCCTTAAAGACTCCCTCTTACATTATTCCTATTTTTAATAGGAAGTGTAACATGCCTCTTGTTCTATGGCTCCCTGTCTGTGACAGAGGGAAGCATCTGCTCTTTTTAAGGGCCCAAGAGGGACAGTTTGCTGTACTGGTAATTCCGGCCTTGTTCCAATGGCCTGTTGCTTATATTGGAGCCAGGGCTGCAGATTGCTGAAGCCCGAGATGTAAACTTTGTAACGTAATTTCTTATTTTCTTGCGAGATGGAGGAACTAGCTGCGGCTTTTGCAAAACACACACACTTTCTGCAAAATGCTTCCTATAACTGTTCTCAGTTGCTGGGCAGACAAGTTTTGTTTTGGCTGGGGCGGGGGGGGGAGGTGCGTGGTTGTTGTTGCAACCAGGCTGATCAAGGAAAATACCTATTTTTGCAGTGGTTCTCTCTCCCCCACCCCCAATCCCATTTGATCCTTTTCAATGGCATTGTTTGGCCTCACTCCAAAAGCAGTTTGTGGACATAAGCAACTCCTATTGCCTGAAAGAAAGCTGTGAACTGCTGCATAAAGGCAGAAATGCAGCCAGAGAGGTTGAGTTTACAGGTATACTACCTCTGCTCATGGCTGAGCTATCAAGGGCAGCATTTCCCTAGTGCAGCAGCGAGGTGAAGGAATAAACCTGCTTCCATTGAATTTTTGCCTGCCCTATAGCTATTAAAGCTGCAGGGGGAGGGGGGAATGGAAGCCAGACTTCTGGTATGGGGCAGGGACTGGAGTTTGTGGCTGAGAACAGGGTGCAGCTTGGAGGCAGTACTCCTGGGTTCTCTTGAGTGGAGGGAGTAGGTTTTACCCCAGATCTCTTTAAAAAATACACAACAGCAACGAAAAACAAGGCTCTTGAGTTTGTGGTTGATGGAGACTGGAATGTTTTTGTACGTTCTTGCAATCTCCACATAATTTATGGAATTTGCTTGCACAAGGTGGGGTCACAGACACTGGCTTAAGTGGCTTTAAAGGGCAGTGAGACAAATTCATGGAAGCTGGTCTACTGGTGGGCTCTTAGTTATGATGGCTAGGTGGGGCTTCCTGATTCAGATGCAGTCTACCCTCTGAGCATCTGTCATAGAATCATAGAATAGTAGAGTTGGAAGAGGCCTGTAAGGCCATCGTGTCCAACCCCCTGCTCAATGCAGGAATCCACCTTAAAGCATCCCTGACAGATGGCTGTCCAGCTGTCTCTTGAATGTCTCTAATGTGGGAGAGCCCACCACCTCCCTAGGTCATTGGTGCCATTGTCGTACTGCTCTAACCATCAGGAAGTTTTTCCTGATGTCCAGCCGGAATCTGGCTTCCTGTAACTTGAGCCCATTATTCCATGTCCTGCACTCTGGGTTGATGCTCAAGAACAACAGTGGGAGTTGTCGTTTCGATGCTCTCCTCGTGGGCTTCCCAGAGGCGGTGTGGTCCATCAGGGCTCTTGTGTTTTTAAGGAAAGGAATAGGACCTTTTCGAGAATGAGGAGGTCAGGGGCTATTTGCATGACTTCAGTGTTGATTTCTGATGACCTTATTGAAGGCGGAAGCAGAATTTGCGGGTGTGTGTGTTTTAATTGCACATACGGGGTGGGAGATTGACCCATGTGGATTACAAGGAAATTACAAGAGACGTAACTGTTTATTATTTTTGATGAAGAGGTTCTGGGGCTCACATCGGCTAGGAAGTTATACTCGCCAACCTCAAAGCAGAGCCCATTTATCCCAGATGTGGGATTAGGCTCCTTGGTTATTGAGCAGAGAAGAAAATTCACTCTTTGCAGATTTGATGGTTTTCGCTTCATCTTGCCAGATGCATCCTGGCATGTTAAAAAAAAGAAAAAGAAAGTTCTGAGGTTGAGCCTCAGGCACTATGTTCCCCAAAGATACGAGTTCCAGGGCCTCAGCCAGACCTCCCAAGTCCTTATCGCAGGACTAAAGAACATGCCCTGACAACTCAGAAATCATCATTCTTCAGAAACACTGTTAACTTTATTTCCCTCAAATTAGCAAATTTGGGTGCATCATCAGCTTCCCTTAAAGATACTGACTTGATCAGGGGGAAAACCCAGCCTGCGCAGACTGGATCCTGTTCTTTAAATGGAATTTTGATGTGTGGGCATCAGCAGATGAAGCTGCCCAGAGCAGGCAGCTTAGAGTAGATACCTCTGTTTGCTGGAAACTACGATTTCCGCCAGGAACAACAGAAACCCTCATCCTTCCTCTCCGCATCCGCCCTGCTCTTTTGCTCTTGCTTCATTGTCTGGTTTCGTTTGTGCGTTAGCTCCTTTGCAAACCCTCCATTTGTAAAGTCAGGGTAGAATTTAATTTTCTCAAAAGGGGTGGACATGAACTCAAACCTGCCTCAAGCCCCCACCCTCAGAATGGGAACCCCTTCTCCCGAATTTCAGGTGTATAGGAGCTGGTGACAGTTGTTTGGTGCTTTGTTGGTTGGTTGTTTTGGATTTTTATCCCAGCCTTCAGCCAACTACAAGCCTCCCAGAGTAGCTCACAAAGATCAGTAATATGACAGTCGTGTCTCTTATAGCTTACAATATAAGAGATGCAACACAAAAAGAAAAGCGGCTGGGAGGAGGAAAGCAAGCAAAACCGGGCGCTAATTTGAGGTTACAAAGTTCTTATAATGACTAGCTGGAATGGAAAACCGTTCAAGGAGAAGACGAGCCAAATTCTACTGCTTTCTCAGCTGAGCTGATGAAGTGATCCGGCTTCCCTCCACTTCCACCTTTTCGAGGGTCCATCGAGGGTACCCTGGATTGGGATTCCAGAAAGGCCAAATTTGACCCACGGGACTGAGGTTCCCCTCTCCTGAGCAGGGGCAAAGATGTGCTTGGGGCCGTGCGCTTACGGTATTACCCAAGACAAAAAGACTTCCTTATAGCCAATCGTTGTAATTTAGATGACTTGACAACTCGCACGTACACGTCTTAGTTTTTTAAAAGAAAAAATGCCAGGGCTCAAAGAGACCCAGAGTTCATGCTGTATCGCTTTGGGAACATCGGCCTCTGGAACCCTAACTGCTTGCAGGGCAATTGTTGTTACGCAGCCACAAAAGCTACTCTGTCCAAGCTGAGAGCACTGCCCTTTTCTTTTCATTATATTACTTGCCATGCCGTAGGGCTGAAGCGATTCAAACGATGACGTTACAGTCATTTTTTGATTTACTGCCCTACACAGTTGGTGGGAAAAGGACACCGGAGTTTTTCTTTCAGCATTTGAATCCGTGCTTAAAGGTAACAAATAAGCACACTTGCATTTATGAGCAGGGACACGCATGTGTTGTGTTTCATTTGTGACATTTGACACGGCAGTTTTTCACACGGCTGGAAGCGTGAAATCCAGCTGCCGTTCTGACAAAACCTGCCCTTTTCAATGCGTGCTACAGGTGCGGTATGAGGAAGCATCCCTTTGCAGAAGAGAGGGGGCGAGGTTTCGGTGTTGGGCCTGGCTCTATTAGCGGAGGAAATGTGAACAAGCGAGACCTTCATGGGGACGTGGCGGGGGCGGGAGAGACGTGGGGACCCGCACAAAGTGCCTTTGTGCTTTTGCAGGACGCTCAATGCAAGGGGAAATTCCAAGGCTTGGCACAGCTAGGAAGAAGGACCAGCTTCCCACTGGCATCGATGGTGCCAGGGAGACCCAGGCATCGTTCGTCTCCCTAGAGAGGGATGATTTAAGAGAGATAATCAGAGCATTGCGTTCTTTGTAGTTGCAAACAGCACTGTAATTCTGCCTCAAGGTGACCCAGAATTCTGTGCCACGGACAGCCGGATTCTGCAACTGGGATGAACGGTCCTTTCTTTCTTGCATAGATTGGATTTAGCTTCAGGGTGCAAAATCTCTTTCAGCCCAGTGACTGAATTCCATTTCAGAGAAGTGATGGGGGCAGTGTTCTACAGTGGGCGTGGCTGCAAGAGAAAGGGGGCAGGGCCAAAATACTTTTTTTTTAAAACCCTCTGATATTTCAGCTTAAAGCTCTTAGTGGCAGCCATTAAACCTTACGAGATACATTTCAACCTATTAGAATGGGAACCAAGCTTCACAATAGCCTGGAACGCACCAAAGAATCGATGGTTGGAGGAAAGGAGGTGGGGCCATCTGGAGAATCCCCCGTGGGCCAGATTGGGACCCTGGGCAGGCAGTTCAGCATCTCTGCTTTAGCTCACCACTGGAAAGAGAGCTGGGAGGGATGCTGCCGCAGATGTGGAGATTTCGGTCTTGCGATGCTGCTCCCATATTTTTGGGGCCGTCTTCTCAGCCATATGGTCTAGAATCTTGGCTGTTGGGGAGGGGGGGAACAGATAAAGGGAAGTTTCCCTTTGGCCCTCTTCAGCATCACCTTGGGAAGGATGAGTGGGCTGACCTGCTCCTTCTGCCTCTCCCCTCCCCTCCTGATTCACAGGATCATTTCCCCCTCTGTTCCTACACAAGATCACCCTAGTGTGCCGTGACATCTGAATCTCATTTTTAGAAACAAAGCCTCCAGACCACTGCGTGAGATGCGTTCCGTAAACAGAATGAATATAGAGTTACCACTTCTCCTTTCCCCCCTTACTTCCAGAGCTTCCGTGACTTTAATAGTTACATGACAACAATTCAGCAGGAGGAAGCAGCTCTCTTCCTTGCTGCATTTCCATGGGGTGGGGGTAGATGTAGGGAGCTGCTCCTGTTTGATTATCTGCCAGGCACTTGGAGCAATTGAGAAATGCAGGGGTCCCGATCCAGTCCTGGCCTTAGGGATGAGATGAGAAGATCCCTTCTCTTTTTTGCTGTCTTTCTTATTATTTATTTATTTATTCATTGCACTTTTATACTACCCAATAGCTGAAGCTCTCTGGGCGTTTCACAGAAATTAAGAGCTCCATCACACCAGGGATTTTGTGCGCTCTCGCCATGCCTGGTGTGCGGATTTGCAGCACGGTTACTCAGAGGACGCCATACCTGTCCTGCTGACACCCCGCCTCTTCCCCAGCCTTTCCTAGAATGCTAAAAGTCTGGATTATTTTCCCTAAACACGTTTAAAGCGCCCTAAGCCTCTGGGTAGTTTTAAAGAAACGGGGGGCTTGAATGGATTGCATCAGGTCCTGGCAGAGAAAAGCGATCTCTCACAGCAGCCGTCTCCAAGCCTCAATATAAAACACAAACCTTGCATCCCAGGCTCCAAAGCATTTTTTAAAATCATACAATGCCTGAATCTCTGCAGAGACAGGATTGTACTCCCTCGATGACCTCAAAGAGCGGACTAAAGGGTTGTTCCATTTTTTCCCAACAGAAAGGCGGTGCTGCAAAAGCGGTGCTACATTTAAACAATGTAGACAGCTAAAAACAGTTCCAACAGAATGCTAGACCTGTTTAGGTGGCTGCCATAAATGCCCTGTCACATGCCATTAAAAGCCTGGGAGTAAGGGGAGCAGCAGCACCCAGGGGAATCCCTGCTATTATCTCTCCTATCTCAATGGACCCCCCCATGAGCCCTAGAATCCTGATCCCTGTCTTAACTCCTGTTTCAAGGGAGAGCCAGCTAAAATGCCCAGGGAGTTGGCTTGCACCTGCTGAAAACCCATGAGGGTTCTGCTTGTGTGAAAGCCCATCCCTCACCCTCTGTTCTGCTACAGACACACCAACATACCAGACAGCTTCTTGTGGAAAGCTAATATGTCGGGAGGGGGGGAACAGAGAGGGTCAAGTTTTGACATAAGGAAGAGGTACGTGTACGGCAGCTGCAATCAAGGCTGCCTCTACAAGAGAGGTTTAAAGCTCTTTCAAGGCGCTTAAAAAAATTTACCTCTACAAGAACGGAGCGCAAATCGGGCGTAGAGGCGCGTTATCTCTCCGATTATGCACATTATCGAATGCGCGTTAAATCGCGAGTTTTATTTTGCTCCGGCCGTTAAAGCGCATTTTGACTATGTGAACAAGCGCTTATGCGCATTAACTACTTGTAAAGTGCATTTTGGTCATCCGTTAATGCGCTTTGCCGCCTCTCGTGCAGAGGTATTAGGTGTAAATGCGCTTCAGCGATTATGCGCATAATCGCCTAACCGGGCGCAAAAGCGAATCCTTGTAGAGGGGACCCAAGTCATGTCAGCATCCAGGAAATGCTGGCCCCTTGCTTGGGTTGCCAGCCACCCACTCTCTTACCAGACTGACCAGTAAAACCAGCTTCTTCCCAGCAAACAGCCTAGAAAGCCCGTCAGTTTCGGGCAAAGGAAATATGGTTCAGGCTTCAATCTTTTCCCCTACTGGTTCCATCCGTCCACAGAGCTGCTTGGCTGCACCCCCTGAACTATGGGGAGGGTTGCCAACTTTTCAACCAGCCCCTGTAGCTGCAACTTGGAACAGCAATACCTGGTGAGTTGTAGGTGTGAACGTGTTTACCTCCCTGCCCTGTAAAGCAAAGGTGGCAAACCTTTCCTGGCCAATTTGGACATTTTTCCACCAAGCATGCAAAATACAGTTCAACGCTATGCATGTTTACTCAGGAGCAAGCCCCAGAGCAACAACCCTCACGCTTGCAAAAACGCAGTTGGATTCTATGCAGGGGATTTGAAGTTTCGTTGCCTTTAAATACCCTCTTATCTCCACTCACTGACTGGAGAAAAGAGCAGAAGAAGCTTGTAGGCTGCATGGAGGGTCCGCATCTGGTCCGCAGACCAATGGTTCCCCATCTCTGCTGTAAAGCTTCACCAACTGATTTCTGCAGCTCAAGCTGCTGTTGGGGTCCCAAGAGGCCTGGTTCTTTTCCTGGTCTCATCCCCTTGGCAAGTGGTCTAAACCTGTGCCCCTCGCTCCATCGGGCAGCAATGAGTCCCGTAAGCTTAATAAAAATGCTGTGTGATGTCGACGTCCGGCACAGATCTGCCGCTCATGCATTTCATTGGCCGACCCTGTGTTCCATTCTAACGGGAGAGAGATCTGACTACCTCTGCACCTTGCAGAGGAAACTGGGAACTCTGGACCGAGATCTCCATTGCTTCTTTTCCCAACACTCTTCTCTGGAAGGCACTCGTGTGAGCACATTTGCAGGCAGGTGCTGCGGTTCCAGCTGGCCTTGCGTGGGACGTACACAAAGATAAAGGGCCCCTGCCAAGAGAAGGCAGCTGGTGGATGGACCAGAACGGCCTTTGGAATCAGCCTCTCCTATCAGGGCTAGGCGTTTCTTTCCCCTTGTTTCTTTAAGTACAGTACACACACTCCACAATTTTATACCGAACCAGAGTCCACAGGGAGGGAAAAAGAGGGAAAGAACATTCTTCGCGGGACTCGTCATGTCAACAGAGCTTAATTACAGTGGGGCGTCACTTTTCGTTAGAGCCAGCTCGAAGCATGTTGAGCGTGGGAAACGAAAGCATCGCTCTGAGCAAAGCTGCCTTTCTCGTCCGTCCCAGATGCTCTAGTGCGCTCCCTTACAAACCCTGGCAAGTAACCCCTTGCAAACTCAGGAAGAGTGCATCATCACATCACCTTAACCTACCTGCCTTGCTAGGATGTATATCCTTGTTTCAGGGCGCGTCACCACAACAGCATCAAGGATAAAAATCCACTGTGGTTGTAAGGCAACTCTGTTGCATTGAGCGCAATGCAGCTGCATGGAGAGGATCCTACAGAGAAAGAACTTCTCTCCCGGCAGTGTGAAAAGCAGATATATTTATACAAAATAGCATCTTAACCAATTAGCAGTTGGCAAATAGCATCTTAACCAATTCGCACTTAGTAAAATTCTGAAGCCAAACAAAGACAGTTCAAAGAAAACTTCTTCATTATACCTTATCAACAGGTGGCCCATAACTCTTCTAGCAATGGTCCCCTCTACAAGGATTCGCTTTTGCGCCCGGTTAGGCGATTATGCGTATAATCGCTGAAGCGCATTTACACCTAATACCTCTGCACGAGAGGCAGCGAGAGGCGGCGAAGCGCATTAACGGATGACTAAAATGCGCTTTACAAGTAGTTAATGTGCATAAGCGCTTGTTCACATAGTCAAAATGCGCTTTAACGGCTGGAGCAAAATAAAACTCACGATTTAACGCGCATTGGATAATGCGCATAATCGGAGAGATAACGTGCCTCTACGCCCGATTTGCGCTCCGTTCTTGTAGAGGTAAAAATTTTTAAGCGCCTTGAAAGAGCTTTAAACCTCTCTTGTAGAGGCAGCCAATGTCAGATTGACCTGGGTGGTCAGTCCTCCTTATCAAGCTGCTTATTTGTCTCATCCTATATCAAAAGGTCTTGACAATAGTTAAACGGAACCTCCATGGTCAGAGGCAGTATACCCAAGAGTATTGATTGCCAGAGGTGAGCAACAGCGATGAGGCTATTGCCTTCATCCTCCCTCGTTTTGGGGCTCCCCAGAGGCATCTGGCTCACCACTTCTGGAAAAAGCGATGCTGGGCCGAATGGACTCAGCGGCAGTACTGGGGGAAGTGGTGCCGTGGTCAGTTTTCTGAGAATTCCTGTTTTCTTTTTTAAAACAGATGGTCAAGTTTCTAATTCTTAGGTTGGAAAGATATATTTGGACATGTGAAGGAAATGCCCACCGACATCTCAGAAGCCAGAGGGGAATGTGTCTGCACATCTGGCTGGCTGTTAGAAACAAAACAAGAGATAGGAAGGGCCTGCTTCACTTCTTACATGGGCTGTAGAGCACAGTGGAGACTCTGGAAGAAGTCAGTATCACTGAGCATGTGGAGAATGGCCAAATCTAGGATTCTGAGCCGAAGCGTTAGATAATGGCACCTCCCCCCCCTCTCTTTTTCTGTTCTGAGAAAGGATGCACTGCCTCATCATGCGCTGTTCTCCACCACTGCCCTGTGCAAAAGTGAGTAAGGAGAAAAACAGAGGGCTGGTTAAACAAAACGGGCCTGATCCCACAAGCCTGATTCTGCTGCTGCTGCTGCTGCTCACTGAGCGGAACCAGGACAATCCATTGCTCAGCTATGCGTGAGAGATTTGTTGGTTTTGCTAGGGACATGCCGTCCTTCCCATGTGCTGACGCCAGCCCGATTAGCCCGCTTGCGCTTGGGCTCTTTGCAAAAACACACAAGATGTGCTTGCTGACTTGGCAGAAACGGGACCAGTTGCGCATACACACACACACACACACACACACAGCCAGCAACAAGCCACATAAACCCTGTGTGCTGTTGTTCTTACAACTCTAGCAAGGGCTGGTTTGGCTTAGTCCATTTCTCCAGCTATAATGCATATCACTGCCTTTGTCCCTATCCGACTATTCCCATCCTCTGTTGTGACTCCCGCTGTCTGCTTTGTAAGCTTGCTGAGGGCAGGGACCTTCTCTTTCTCTTTTTGCTCGCCCATTGACGAAGCTTTGTAACGCAGCATGCGCATGGGTGGTGCTCTGATTATCACCATTATCAATGTTTGCCCTTAACTGCATCGCTGCGATAGGGTGAAATGGAAGCAGAAGCTCCGCCGTAGTGTTTTGATTGGCTGTTTGTTTGGGCGAGGGAGATCCAGTCGGGACACCTTAACACACATGCCCCGGGTGCAAACGGTCATCCCCCCAGACTACCCTCTGGTGCCAGCCATGCCTATCACACTGGCACCACCGTTACCGCCATGCTCCCAACAGCCAATTCACACAGCCGGTCCAGAAGGTTACAATAGCTGATTGGATCAAAACGCCACTCGGAAGTCGAGGAGAATCAACAAGCATGCGCTGCTTCAACCAAGGTGGTTTCGGTGTTAAAACCAGACCTGATGCTGGATTGAAATATACCTAGCAAATCAATTTTCTCCAAGAGACTCTGGAGTAGCACAGCCGCCACTTGCTCAAATACTTTGACCCCCAAAAGGGGATATTCATAACTGAGTGGCAGGAGTTCTGCACCTCAGGGTTGGGCATATGACTGCCTCTTTCAAGGCTGCTGGGACCTGCCTCCCTCTCTCGCAAGCAGGCATTGATCACCCCCTGGACTGATCCAGTCAAACCTCTCTTGCCAGCTGTTCGTACACCGCTGCTTTGTAGCTGATTCCCCCAAAACCCACAGCATTGCTGCTGTGAGGCGGGAACGATAAATTTAGATGGCAGGAGGGAGCATGGGCTATGCGGTATGCCTACCCTGCATTCCTACACTTACCCTGGACTTGGATCCGCCCCCAGCAACACCCACTGTCTTAACCCGAACCAATGCCACCCCTGACAAACGGAGAAACCATGCGGTGACCTCGGAGCAACTAAACAAATCGCGGTAAAACAACGCTGCAAAACAACGTAGTTTCAGGGGTGAAAGCCCAACGGGGCTGCAAGTTGGCAGCTGCATCATATAATGACGCAGCACCACTGCACAGCCACAACAGGGCAGGCCATATTTTAATGGTTGGATGCTGGGTGTGCTTGGGAAATGGATGGTTGAAGGTGGGATTGTAAAACGGTGTTAGGACAGGGGAAGACAATACAGAATTGTAATGGGTCCCTCCACCCCACAGTGGGGAATTGATGCATCAACTTTGTTCGTACGGGAGCAAGAGTAGAAAATGAGGAGCAGTTTTGAGCTGCAACGTAAAGGATCTGTAAAGGGATGATTTAGGGGAAGTTCTCTCTCCTCCTTTCCTCCAGGTACATTTTTTTTTTAAAAAGATGCATTTCTACACACCCGCAGTTTCCAACTGCATCGAAATAACAGAAAACCATGCTGAGATAATCAAAATTATATTCCCCAGTGAAAGCTGTGCATCTGCATTGTGTTTGCTTCAGCAGGCTGACAGGATTGCCCTGTGGGGAAATGATGGTCATGTTTTAAATGGGGCGTCCCTGTTAAAATATTCTTTCTGGGGGCAGGGGGGTTTAAGAGAATGGGAGGATGGTAGGGTTTTCTGTGCTGTAATTGGGAGAACATGAATTTGGGGGGGGGGGGTGGAGTGAAATTCTTAGGGTTGTGATATGGGGGAAGCCAAACGTTGGCTTTGGAAGTTAAGGCCTAAAAAAAAGTTGCTGGATTGTGGGAGCTTTCACAAGCCAGCCTCTGCCCAGCCAGCCTGATGTGGAAAAAGAACCAACCATTTTCCAGTTTATCAGTGGCCCCTTTCCTGTTCACCTGTAGGCAATCCCCACTTGCCCCAGGCGATTAAGCTGTTTTCAAACCCTGTTGACTTGTTTGGCATGTTTATGGATTGGGGAAGAAGGAATTAGAGAGGCTATGGTGCTGTTCTCTAGGTTGGGACCAAACTTAATGGATCCAGGAGTGTGAGGGAGTAGATGGGGGGAAATCTACGGGTGGGGCGGGGTTTGAGGGTTAATAATAATATTGAGCATTATTCTATCACTGGGCTGGAATCTTAAAGGAAAAAATTAAGGAATAAGCCCCAAATAACACAGTGAGACTTGCTTCTAAAATAGCATGCATAGAACTGCACTGCAATCTCACTTTCAGCTGTTCTAGATGCATTACTTACATTCTCTTGCTGCAGTCCTCACAACAACGTTGTAAGGTAGGTTGTTATTATTATTATTATTATTATTATTATTATTATTATTATTATTATTACCACCCCCATATTGCAGAGGGGGGAGCTGAGAGCAGCTTACCTGAAGTCATCACTACCTAAGGGAGGTCATGACTGAGGCCACATCTCAACTAAAATCGTCTTGCTTGCTTTGCAGCACTGGTCTCATTACCCCCCCCCCCCCCCACGCTCCACTCTTCCTACTTTTCTGGTTTGTTCTCTCGTTTCTGAAGCGTAATGTTCTAATTCTTTATAACCCACTAGGATCGGGTAGGCTAAAAATCCTGAATAGATCTTCCAGAGGTAACTGGGCATCAAGCATTGAGCCGTACTTCCCTGAAGAGATCAGAGGTCACGCTCCAATGTAAAAACACAGCAGCGCCATTTTCTGGCACCGAGAAGGTGAGGCTGCGAAGGAATGTGAACGGATCGATGGTTGGTTTTTGTTTTTTGTTTTGTTTTGCCCTGTGCTCCCACCCCCGCCTTCAACCACAGGCTGTGTACACATCCATGGGGGAGGCCCCTTCTGTTCCCGTGGGCCATTGATGTCGTAGGTGGCAGGTACATACTTGTCGAATTCCTGGGACGCCCTTGGAGGTCTGCCGCAACCCTCCAGCCCGTTTCATAAAGGAATGCAGCCCTCCTAGCCTTTAGATTTCCCCCTCCTTAGCAACACAAACAGTTCCTGTGCTGGGAGGTTCGAGCTGACATGGAAACTCTTGCCCGCTGGTGGGAAACGGAGCGTCTCGCTCGGAAAGTCTTTTGCGCCCAAAATGGCACTTCTGATTCATGTCGGCAGGATGGGCCTGTTCGGGCCTTCGCGTTGTGGTGTGCATAACCGAAACGGTTTCTGAGAAAATGGCTAGCTTTGCATTGGAACGGTGCAGAGGCAGCCAAGATAAGTTTGGAGTCCCATCCTCAGAGGGAGAGTCATTGCCTCGTCCCCGAGTCCTACAGACTCTGAAAGCCTTAGGGGTTTTCTCTAGGGGTGTGCACGGACCCCCCGGATCGGATCGGGACCCGGATCGGGACCTCCAATTTTGTCCCGGACCGGTTCGGACAAAATCGGAGGCCCCCCGGACCGGATCGAGTCCGATCCCGACCCAAAAATCGTAAATTTTTGGATCAGCCGCCATTTTTTTCCCCATAGACTTGCATTGCAATGCAAGTCTATGAGGAAAAAATGGCGGCGGGTGGCTGAGGGGGGGCCTAACTCCCTCCCCCCCCCGGGGCCGTCCGCTGTGGACGGCCCCGGCAGGTAAGCCCCCTCCCCCGCGCTCCCTACCCCCCCTGGGGCCGCCCGCTTCCATCCGCTGGCGCCCGCGGGCGCCAGCGGATAGAAGCGGACGGCTCCGGGGGGGGGGTAAGCCCCCTTCCCCGCCACTGCTTACCTTCTCTCTTTTTTTTTTTTTTTTTGATTAATATTTTTATTAATTTTTCCAACAAACACATACACAAATAAACAATAATAAACATACAATAACATAAAACCAATTCCCCCCTCAACTACCCCCCGTGCTCCCCCCCCCTTCCGAGACCGTCTCATTATCCTTCATCCTCTTTCCAAAATTTTAATGATTCTTTTGAAGGCAATTGTCCCTTCCCCGATCTTAAAACGTAATTCAAAAGGGGCGTCCATATTTCCCCAAAATCACTCTTCCTGGACATTCCCCTCTTTATTTTCATTTTACACGTCAACATATCATTCAAAGCTAAATCCCAAATTTCTTTATACCACTCTTCTATTGTATAACTTCGTTGCCCTTTCCAATTTTTAGCAATCAGTATTCTAGCAGGTGCCAGGAGGTTGTTTACCAATTCTTTATTTATTACATCCTTATTCCTACTATCCCATATTGCTAGTAGAGCTAGCTTCGGGTTTAATTCCAACCTACTTCCAATTATATCACTTATTTCTTTACAAACCCTTACCCAAAATTTTTGTACTTGTTCACAGCTCCACCACATATGAAAATATGTCCCAACCTCCTGACACCCCCTCCAGCAATTCTTGGGCAATTTTTTATCAATCTGGTGAAATCTAACAGGTGTTAAATACCATCTCCAAACTGTCTTATAATAATTCTCCTTAATTCTAATCGACAATACCTTTAACATTCTTCCATTCCATATCCTCCCCCAATTATCTTCATTAATTTTCCCCCTTATATCTTCTTCCCAAACCTCTTTTATAACCTTAAGTGAGTCCTGAAATTCTTCCTCTATTAATATTTTATATATCTCACTAGTGAGTCCTTTCTTAGCTCTAGCTTCTTCTTTATCCCACGATTGTTCAATTAAATCTTCAAATCTAGTATTGTTTCTACATTCCTTATTCTTTGTGGTCCAATCCTGTGTCCATTTTAACAGCTGCAAACACTTGAACCACGCTAGCTTTTGTCCTTTAAATAAATTTTTAATATGCTCACTATCCTTCATCTTTTCCATCCAATTCCTTAATTTAATAATATCTAGTTCTTTCAGACTCCCTTCTATCTCTGATTTTAATACACTTGGGAAGTTACCCACTACTACAACTGGGGCAAGCAGAGACTCCCCTGGTATCAACTTCCCTCTATACTTCTCCCAGATCATTAATATATTTTCCAACAATGGGTTGTCCAGTACTTTCAATTCTTTCTTTTGCATTTTAGTAAAAAATATATTTCGTAATTTATACTCCACCTTTACTGTTTGCGATTCTAACCATTCCATGTCTTGTTCCCCTAAAATAGCATGAATAACATATCTTAACTGGTTCGCAATATAATAATTCTTAATATTCGGAAGTCCTAGACCTCCTTTCTTTTGAGCCTTATACCATAACCCCTTATTTATCCTAGCTCTTTTATCCCCATTACAATAAGCATTAATCATATTTTGCCAACTTTTAATCTCAGCTGCTGATATTCTAATAGGTAACATTCTAAACAAAAAATTAATCTTAGGTAATATATTCATTTTAATAACCGCTATTCTACCAAACCAAGAATGTTTTAATTTTCTATATATCTGTAACTTCTCCCCTACCTCTTTTCTTAACCTTACTAAGTTAAGTTCCTCTAATCTATTTAATTCTCTATCTATATTAACTCCTAAATATCGTATTATGTTTTTATATCCTAATCCTAAATTAGCTTTACATTTCTCCATCTCTTCCTTGTTATAATTATACAACATCATTTCTGACTTTCCCCAATTAACTTGTAATCCTGTAATTTCCCCAAATTCTCTCAGATGTTTCTGAATCAGATCCCCGCTTTCAAGGGGATCTTCTAATGTCAGCAACGTATCATCCGCAAACATATTTACTTTAATCTTATCATTACTACCTATCCCCTTTAATCTATCATCTTCCCTAATTACATTTGCTAAAATTTCTATAACTACTGCAAATAAAATCGGCGAAAGTGGACATCCTTGCCTGGTTCCTCGAGCTAGATTTATTTGTTGCGTTAACCCATCATTAACCATTATTTCCGCTTTATTATTTTTATACATCTGATTAATCACTCCCATAAATTTATTTCCAAACCCAAACGTTTTTATTATTATTTTTAACGCTGGCCATTCCACGCAATCAAAGGCTTTGAAAATATCCAAAGCTACTAATCCTGCTTTTAACTTTCTTCTTTTTATAATATTTATTGTATTTATAACCCTCCCAATTAAATTTGGCATTTTCCTACCAACAATAAATCCACATTGATCATTTTTTATATATTTAAAAATTAATGAACCCATTCTTTTAGCCATTATTGCTGAAAATATTTTTGCATCCTGATTTATTAAAGATATTGGTCTATAAGATGCTGGATCCGTCATATCCTTGCCTGGCTTCTGTATTAAAATAACCATGGACTGATCCCAAGATGGCGGGGTCCTTCCTCCTTCTATTATATTATTATATAATTTTAATAATCTAGGTATTAAAATATCCTTAAATATTTTATAAAATTCCGACCTTCTCGGCCCGTCCGCTCCCGTCCGGCGCCGGCAGCTACTACCAGCGGGCTCCGCGGCCTACTCTCGAGTAGCGCGCCGGGTGATGACATCACCCGGCGCGCCACCCTGGAGTAGGCCGCGGAGCCTGCTGGTAGTAGTAGGCGCCGGCGCCGGGACGGGAGCCGCCGGGACGGGAAGGTAAGGGCCCCCCTCCCCCCTCCGCGCGCCCCCTCCTCCCCTCCACGCACCCCCTGCTTACCTTCCCGGCCCGGCGGCTCCCGGCCGGCGCCGGCGCCTACTACTACCAGCAGGCTCCGCGGCCTGCTCTAGAGTAGCGCGCCGGGTGATGACATCACCCGGCGCGCCACCCTAGAGCAGGCCGCGGAGCCTGCTGGTAGTAGTAGGCGCCGGCGCCGGGACGGGAGCCGCCGGGACGGGAAGGTAAGGGCCCCCCTCCCCCCTCCGCGCGCCCCCTCCTCCCCTCCACGCACCCCCTGCTTACCTTCCCGGCCCGGCGGCTCCCGTCCGGCGCCGGCGCCTACTACTACCAGCAGGCTCCGCGGCCTGCTCTAGAGTAGCGCGCCGGGTGATGACATCACCCGGCGTGCCACCCTAGAGCAGGCCGCGGAGCCTGCTGGTGGTAGTAGGCGCCGGCGCCGGGACGGGAGCCGCCGGGACGGGAAGGTAAGGGCCCCCCTCCCCCCTCCGCGCGCCCCCTCCGCCCCTCCACGCACCCCCTGCTTACCTTCTCGGCCCGTCCGCTCCCGTCCGGGGCCGGCGGCTACCACCAGCAGGCTCCGCAGCCTGCTCTAGAGTAGCGCGCCGGGTGATGACATCACCCGGCGCGCCACCCTAGAGCAGGCCGCGGAGCCCGCTGGTAGTAGCTGCTAGTGCCGGACGGGAGCGGACGGGCCGAGAAGGTAAGCGCCCCCCTCCTCCCCCCCCCCCGCTGTCCACTTTCATCGGTGGGCGCCCGCTGGCGCCCGCCAATGGAAGCGGCGGTGGGCGCCAGTGGGCGCCCGCCGATCCGCCGATCCGCCGAACCGGTTCGGAGCCTTTTCGGACCGGTTCGGATTGGATCGGCCGATCCAGCTGCGGGATCGGAAATCGGATAATTTATCCGATTTCCCACTGGACCGGACTCGGATCGTGGATCGGGTCCGATCCAGTGCACATCCCTAGTTTTCTCCCAAGCCTCGGCAGCTGTGTGTGGCAAGATTTAGTGGGGGTCCCTTACAGAACTGCTGTTTAGCTTCCTCCTTTCCTTCTTTGACAGCAGGAGATGCCTAGATCACAGTTCATGAACTTTAGGAATACAGTTGCCTTGCCAAATTAGACCCAGACCCCCTCTACGCTGCTGTCCAGTTTCCAACAGAGGCCTGCTCAATCCTCTGGGAAGCCCACATGCAGGCTTTGGAAGATATGGCTCTCCTCCTGTGTCCCCTGGTGTACTGCCTCTGAGCAGTGGGATTCCACATAGCCATCATGGACCAATAGCCACTGATAGATCACTCCTTCTCCAGGACTTTGAGCTTCTCTATAGGGATGTGCATTGTATCGAATCAGATATCCGATTCCAATTAAAATCGGAGAAAATCAGACATCTGATACTGATTCCGATACAAAAATACTACCGTATATCCGATATTTTCCAATCCAATATTTCTGCCTCCGATTCATATCGGATAAAATCGGAATATCGGACACCATTTTGAATGCTTTTCCCCATTGGTTAGAAGTGTGTTTAAAAAATTGTCTATAACTTTTTCATTTCTAAAGATAGAAGGATGAAACTTGGCCACATTGCTGATGGGGGTGATAGTTATGTGTGAGAAATTTCAGAAAGATAGCTCCAGGCATTTTGTGGCTATGATATATTTACTAACGAACCAGGGATGGCTATAACTTATTTATTTTTAAAGATCCACACATGAAACTTTTCCACATTGCAGATGGTATGTTGGGACTCATGTATATGAAATTTCAGAACCATAGGTCCTTGCCTTGGGTGACAATTAATTTTAGAAAAATGGGGTGCAATGAGTAAAGACAGTTATGCATACAACTTTTTCATTGTTAAAGATCCAAACATGAAACTTTGCCACATTACAGGTACTACTTCGGTTTACATGTGTGTGAAATTTCAGAACCATAGGTCCATGCATTCTGTAGCTATGAATTTTAGAAAAATGGGGTGGGGTGGGATGAAATGGCATTATGCATACAACTTTTTCATTGTAAAGTTGGGGACCTTACTGAAGGGCTGTGACTAGTGGACTCATGACATAGCTTGTTCAATGAATTTATGAGGGAGTTTGCCTCTCCTCCAAGAAAAGCAATATTTTTAAACCACACGTAAGGCAGTACAACAACCAGCCCTGCAAGGCGGGCCAAGTAGTCCGACTTACCAAAAAATGAATCAGCTAGACATCGAGCCAGACGCTTCCTGGGCACAGATGGCAGGCAGGCAGGCACAGATGGGCACAGATGCATGTTTGGATCTTTAACAATGAAAAAGTTGTATGCATAACTGTCTTTACCCCACTGCACCCCATTTTTCTAAAAATAATTGTCACCCAAAGCAAGGACCTATGGTTCTGAAATTTCACATACATGAGTCCCAACATACTATCTGCAATGTGGGAAAGTTTCATGTGTAGATCTTTAAAAATAAATAAGTTATAGCCATTCATGGTTCGTTAGTAAATACATCATAGCCACAAAATGCCTGGAGTTATCTTTCTGAAATTTCTCACACGTCACTACCTCACCCCCATCAGCAATGTGGCCAAGTTTCATCCTTCTATCTTTAAAAATAAAAAAGTAATAGACAATTTTTAAAACACACTTCTAGCCAATGGGGAAAGCATTAAAAATGGTGTCTGATACAAAAATCGGACATCCGATTTTAATATCGGAATTGGATCCAAACCTCAGATTTTTCCGATATGATTTTTTTTTTTAAAGGTCCGATTCCGATTCTGATACGATTTTTGGCGTCCCTGCACATTCCTACATCAGGGACCCATTATGTAAAGGACATAATGGGTCCTTTACATTATGCCATCAACTCCAGGACGTCTCCTATGCTTTCCCCTGGTAATCTTGCTTTTTACAAAATTGGAGGTAACGCAGAAGTTGTGTAAAGCTAGTGTGGTGCTACAATTCCACCACTGGATGGCGATGTTTCAATGAACATAATAGCATTGTCAAGAGGGGAAGTTTTGAATTAAAATCATGTGGTCACTGTCTAAAGAAGTCAGTTGTAACCGCAGAAAGACTCCAGAAGAAGAAATCCTGGTAAGGATGCGTGGGTTTTTCCTTAATGTAGAGGTACCCTTTGTCTAATCTGTTTTCCTGAAGAAACCATCCACTTATTGTTTCTCAGCCCAAACCACCTCTCAGGACAAAGGAGAGACACAAGGAATTCTCATCTCCTTGTCCAGAACGTACTGGCCATTGCTTTCATTGGGGGAGACGCCCAATTTCTGCATGGGGTTCCCTAGCAGAGAAAGAACTCCGATATTTCTCAATCTTTTTGCTCTCCCATCACCATGCACAGACCCAAGGTTTATCTAAGCCAGGTGTGAGCACCAAGGTACTGAGCTACCTGTGTGATACCTGTAGACGGGGCTTTGGTCCCATCCCTCCCCCTGCCAAGCCCTGGGAGATCTGTACAACGCTCCTGGCATAGCAGCCTTAGCTTATATGAATCAGCATTGCTTAGGATTGCAATGGATTGCGACAATATTTATGCTTCCTTGCTGGCGGCCCTTGGCGGCCGTTCCACCTGGCACAAACCGGCCCGCCCTGAGTATTTGCCAGGGTCTGTTGCCGTCTTCAAAAGAAAGACCTTCATTGTCCTTCTTCGGTTTATGACTCACATTTTGTAATCTCTGTCCCGTTTTCCCTACAATTTGTGAACAGGGCTGTCCAACTCCGTGCCTGGGGAAAGGCTCCGTTCACTTACGGTTGCTCAGAAGGGAGGATTTTAGTTCCCTGCAACTTCTTTCTGTTGATCCAAGGCCCTGGCGGAGAAGCCAAATGGTCAAAATCCCACCTCTGCCTCCTGCTTCTTAGCAAGTCTTCAAGGCAGGGCTGGTGTGCATGTGAGAAAGGATAGGACTTGGAAGCAGGGTTTCCCAGTTAGAAATGCTGCCACGTCTCACACAGAGGTCTCTTCCTAGACCTGGCCTTGTTACTAGACAGGCAAGTGCAGCCCGTTGACTTTTCAGCTCTGGAAGATCTATCAGAGGTCGTAAGCTCCATTATCAGAGGCAGCAAGCCTATATACACCAGTTACTGGGGAACATGGGTGGGAGGGTGCTGTTGCACTTGTGTCCTGCTTATGGGTTGACAGCGGGTTGGCCACTGTATGGACAGAGAGTGCTGGACTAGATGGACCCTTGGTCTGATCCAGCGGGGCTCTTCTGATGTTCTTACATTCTTATGGAGTTTTGTGTCCAGTGGAGAATGGGAATGGGAGACATTTTTCTCCCTCTCCCATAATACTCGAACCCAATGGGGTCAATCCCATGATGCTGATTGGTGGGAGATCCAGGACAAACAAAAGGAAGGAATTCTTTACACAGCGCATAGTTAAACTATGGAACTCACTACCAAAAGATGTGGTGATGGCCAACCATTTGGAGGGCTTTAAAGGGGGGGTGGATAAATTCCTGGAGGAAAAGGGTATCTGTGGCTACTAGTCCTGATGGCTATGTGCTACCTCCAGGATCAGAGGCAGTAAGCCTGGGTGCATCAGTTGCTGGGGAACATGGGTGGGCAGGTGCTGTTGCACCGAGTCCTGCTTCTGGGTCCCTGGTCAACAGCTGGTCGGTCATTGTGTGATCAGAGTGCTGGACTAGATGGACCCTTGGTGTGATCCAGCAGGGTTCTTCTTATGTGCTTAAGATGCACAAGAGATCAGCACCTCTGAGCATGTGCAAGGTGTCTTTCCCCCAAACACACAAGTCCATGCACCTGCTGCGATACATTTGGAACTTGGAGAAAGAGGCTTCAAGGGCCAAGTATTCTTCAACCCCTTCCTTTTAGACATGAAGGCTGCCTGCTACAGACTGCACTTCCGGAGTGCTGCTGAGGTCTCTTCCCCTTTGCAACTTCCCCCATGCCTCATTTCTATCCCAGCAAGCATCGTCGTCTAAACGGGCCAAACTAGACTGCCCCAGGACACATCCGTAGTGCAGGGAATGTATGTGTCAGCCGATATCATTGAAGGAACATCCCTTTTACTGACAGTCATTGCGCCTGTTTTTCCAAGGAAAATGAATGATAAATATTTTAATCCTTCCTGAATGAATGAATGAATGAATGGGCATGTGAATAGTCCCTCCCCCTTCCATGGGCATTGATTCATTAATTTACTTTTTAAAAACCAGTTTGTTCCCTAAGGGCCCACAAAGGGTCATTACAATTAAACGTTAAAATGTTATTTAAAACATTTAAATATATAAAATAATTTTATATATTTAAATTATAATATATAATTTACATATATATTTAAATTATATATTAATATTTAATATTTATAATCTATAATAAATAATATATAATTGTTTTATATATATATAAAAATAATATATAAACACAGTCTTTATTTACTACATCCATATATTCCACTATTGCTGCCTAGCCAGCCAGAGAGCTTCGGCTATGGGGCGGTATATACATGTTAATAATAATAATAATAATAACCACCACCCGTTTTGTCCTCACAATAACCCTGTGAGATAGGTTAGAGAAGTGACTGGTCCAAGAGAACTTCCTAGCTGCGTTGGTGGAGGAATTTGCAGAGGGAGGGACTGTTGTGCAGTGGAGGAACATCTGCCCTGCATACAGAAGGTTCTGGGTTCAATTCCTGGCAGATCCAGCTACGGATGCAATCCTATGTATGTTTGAACAGTAAAAGTCCTGCAATTCTTAACATGCCCTGTACAAAAGGCAGGGTTTTTCCCCTCAGGGGAAGCTTTTACCCATGGCTACATTTGTACACAACACATGTGTGTGTTCTGTTTTGGGGTGTGTGTGTGTGTGTGTGTGTGTGTGAGAGAGAGAGAGAGAGAGAGAGAGAATTTGCCCATTCTACAATATCTGTCTGTCTGTCTGTCTGTCTGTCTGTCTCTCTCTCTCTCTAACACACACACACACACACACACACACACACACACACACACCACTTTTGTCATTTGTTTTGCAGTATCCTCCCTGTGGCCATGAAAGTGGGGCAGGATCTACACTACTGCTTTAAAACAGTTTATAAGAGTAAACTGTTGGGGCCCAAGACACACACCATGTACCGTTTTCAAACCATTTTCAAAGGGTCATATCCTGCTTGGTGTAGATCTTATTCTGTGTTTTAAAGTTTCTTATCTTATTATATAGAGAAAGGGGATGTTGCTGGATACCAAAGGCGCAGAAAAGGTGTAGAAAAGGGGAAGAATGGGATAAAAGGCACTGGGGGCGGCAGCACGGAGATAGGGAGTCCAACGGGGCACCTAGAGGAGCACTAAGTAGCATTGCACCAAAATTTAAGGATTTATTTATTTACTGTATTTTTATACCATCCCAATAGCCGAAGCTCTCTGGGCAATTTACAAAAATTAAAACCATAAAAACCATTCAAAATATAAAACAACGACAGTAGAAAAATATAATTTAAGATACAGTATAAAAGCACAAACAGGATAAAAACCAAGCAGCCATGCAGAAATTAATAGGGGGTTAAAATGCAAATTTAAACAGCAAGGTTAAAAATCAAACTGAAGAACTGCTAAAACACTTGAGAAAATAAAAAGGTCTCCACCTGGCGCCTAAAGGAGCATAATGTAGGTGCCAAGCGACCTCTCTACGGTGTTCACTCCACAACCGAGATGCCACAGCAGAGAAGGCCCTCCTCCTGGTAGCCACCTGTCTCACTTCCTTTGGCAGGGGCTCACGGAGAAGGACCCCCGAGGATGATCTTAGGGTCCAGGCAGGTACATGGGGAGGAGGTGTTCCTTCAGATAACCTGGCCCCAAGCCGTTTAGGGCTTTGAATGTTAATACCAGCACTTTGAATCGGACCTGGACCGGATTTGCATTTAGTGGCTAAGTTAGTTTGTGCTGGAACCACAAATCCCTTGAGCGTGATGCAAAAAAAATGCTGCCCGATACGTCCTTCTTCCCGTTACAAATTGTCGCGACGTCTGTTCTCATGGGTCGGGGAGCATCTTGGCAAGATGTCTTATGAATGATACACGCACACAAGACCATGCAGAGACTGGTGGAGGGGAGAGAGACCACCCATGCTAGGAATTCTTGATCAGGATATCTTGGGACTTTCCTCTTCAGACTGAGGGCGGGGGAGGGGGTTTTAATGAATAAGAAGAGGAAGAGGAAATGAGATAATTGCAGCAGGAAATACCATTCTTTTTGTCAACATCCCTGGACTTTCCTGGACATCTAAGAACATAAGGAGAGTGCGCTGGATCAGGCCAAAGGTCTACTTTGTGTTTCTAAGAGGGGCCAGTTGGGAAGCCCACAAACGGGTGTAAGTGCCCAGAGAGCTTCGGCTGTTGGGCGGTATAGACATGTAATAAATAAATAAATAAATAAATAAGGCAATAGCACCCCCCTGGGTATGTCCTCCCCCAACAACTGGCATTCACTGGTAGACTTCTTCTGAAACTGGAGGCCCCATTTAGCTCTGATAGATACTATTTATATCATCATCATTTGTATCTCTTTTTTTCCTCGTCGTGGCAGTTTTTCTAGACAGCCATGACAGGCTTTGCCAAGTCATGCTGTCTTTTACCGATTCAGGAATGTCCTGACTATTGAGCATGTTTGAAGCATGACTGCTTTCTGGATGTTGGTGTGGATGTATTTTGGTAGGCCCAGTTTCTGGAGGTTCTCTGTATTGTTTTTTTTATGTGATGCCGGTGACTGAGGTGACTAACGGGATAATTGCAATTCCCCCCACCTGTTATCATAGTTGTTATTGTTTTCATTGTTGTTACTTAATAGCTCAGTTCAGACAACACGTTAGTCAACGCAGTGTGAAAACCCCACTTCACGGTTGAGTTTCTAGGGGGTACTCCCCGCACAGCATGTTCTAACTCCACTGTTGTGTGACTGTGGGCTACCGTGGAGTTGAGTAAAATCCTTCAGGACGTTTGATTTACAGTTCCTCCGCCCTCTCTCCTCCCCTGCCCCCCCCCCCCGGTCCTCCCAATGGTATCCTATCAGCCATTGCTGCAAAAAACAATCCTGGTGGCTGTCCTAGAGCGGCACTTCCTCCTTTCGCCACTCTTGCCAGGGAACTCTGTAACCAGTAGGAAAAGTCAAGTCAATACAATGGAAAATTCACAGAGCCCGCCACACAACACAATCAAAACACCTCCACCGTTGCTTGGAGTTTTCCTACCAGACAACACATTTCCCAACGGTGGTGTAAAAACTCCACTGTGGAGTTCTGAAACCACAGTTGAGAAATGTGTTGTCTGAACTGAACCAATATTTATACCCCAGCTTTTTTGCTCTTGCAAGGAGCCCAAGCTGGTATACATAATCGTCCTCCTCTTTAATTTATCCTCACAACAATCCTCTGAGGTAGGCTAGGCTGAGAGTCAGTGACTGGCTCAAAGTCACCCAGTGAGCTTTGTGGCCTAGTGGGGACTAGAACCCAGATCTCCTAACTCCCAGTCCAACACTGTAAGCACTATACCACACTGGCCCTTGATAGACCTGCTCCATGAAGGTGTCTAATCCCCATTAAAACCCATATTACCCTGCCTACACTATGGTGTCTCAGCTTTCTGCACCACTGAGTTTGCAAAGAACCAGGGATTTCCCCCTGTGACCAAACCGTAAAGTCAAAGGGTTGGGAGAGACCAGAAGGCTGTATCTGTATGATTTCCCAAATATGGGGCATGGGGTGAAGCAGGCACAGAGTCCTGGTGCTTAACAAAGCGGCTGGGACAACCTGCCACGAAACTACGAAGGGCTGTTTCACTGCATCTGTTCTCCACCCTTGATCAGCCTTGAAGATAGTGTGGGCGGCATAGAGAGAGAATCGGCTGGGTGGAGAGGGCTCAGATGCACCTGCAGGACCCGGAAACGATGTCTGTGTTGGGCCTGCACCGTTCCCCTAGCTTGCTCCTGTCCCTCCTAACTCAGGTGATGCTGGCCTAGCACTTGTTCTGAGCAATGCTCTAAGGCAGTGGTTGGAAGCAAACACTGTGGATGAGCGAGGCGTTTTGAATGGAGCTGGTGGTCCAGCTTGATAAGCGGCAATCTCGCACTCCAGAGATCTCTGGCCTGACCCTCTTGCGCGTTTATGAGACTTAGGAAGGGAACCTCCCCGTTCAAAGGCAGTATATCTCATGAGTCCTAGATGCCGTGGAGATGCAAAAGAGGAGGGCTCTCCCCTTCCATTTTGTAGACTTTCTGGAGGCATCCAGCTACTGGACGCTGGGCCGTGTTGGTCCGATGCAGGGCTCTCTTGACCTTCCGAGTTTTGTTTTCCAAGTGGATCCTTCTCAACTTGAAAGGAAACAAAAACCTGCTTGAATTGTTGGGGCTGGAAGTATACACACACACACACACACAAACCGATTCCTAGCATGTTGGAACATGCCTCCTCCTTTCCCCTGAAATGTTGGGTTGGGTGCATTTAGGTATAAAGCCAAGCTGGAATCCAATTTCGCCCGTCTTGTTTACCTTGGATCTGGCTGGGGCACGCTGGAGCTGATTCAGACCTCTGGAATGCATCTCAGTGGGGACATAATGTTCAAAACAGGCATGGGAGCCAAGCAGACATCATCCCAGCCATATTAGGGGGCTAGTCTAACTATTCTGCCGCCCCATCCAAATTTACACCAAGTTCCTGGAACCCTTTCCAAAACAGCAGCCAGGTCTATCCAGGAGGAAGGGTTAGAAATGTCCTTCCCCAGCATCTCGAGAAGGGATTTCCCTCCTCCTTTTCTCAAGCCTGTGCTTTGGCAAGGGGCATTCTGCACATGCCTACAGGCCAAACTCCTGTGATGACTAGAATCTAAGGCTTGCAAGGGCAGAAAGCTTTACTTCTGAGAAAGCGTGCATGCAATTGACTCCTGCTGTTCCTGCAAATTGGTACTTGATTGGTAAAATAAAAGATTTGCCTCTGCTCCTTTGGCTCCACCCACTGACCGTAGCCCCGCCTACCCCTGAAATGTGGCCCCGGAAACCCTTCCAGGGTTTGAATTTGGCCCCCAATGGTTCCATACTCCTGGATTAGACTGAGAAATTAGACTCTATAAGAGTTGTAGCGCCATTGAAGCAGAATAGCTGGGGACCTGATGGAAGACCATGTACCCTCCAACGGTTTTTAATACTGTATTTTAAATGTGATTTTTAATATTTACATGTAATCTGCTTAGAGTTATTATATGAAGTGGTATATAAGTATTAATTAATTAATAAATAAGGGCAGAAGGAAAGTATAAAACAAATATAATAATAATAAATTTATTTCTTACCCGCCTCTCCCTTTGGATCATGCACCCCCAAAGGTATGAGGTTCAACTTTGAAAGCAGGTTTGGGGTGGGGGGCAAAATTTGGAGAATCTGCATTTTTCTTAAGTCCCAGAATCAAGCAACTTGGATTCAGATTTGATCTAGTTGCTTAACCGATTTTAAAGCAAGTTTACCCCCCAATTAATCAGTCAGCAGGCTGTTGATTTTTAGCATTTCAAAACTCCTGCTGTTTTAGCAGAGGCATTCCTTACTGGGGGGGGGGGGGTTCAGAAAACTGGGGGTGCTGCTTCTCAGACAATATTAAAAGAGGCATTGCTTCTTGCATTGTTTTGCAATAATAGTGTTTGCATAATAAAGAGTTTTGCAATAGTAAGAGCGAGAAAACACTGACCGCACATATGGGGGCTTGGGGGGAGCACAGACCATAGAGTCCTAACAGTGGAGGCTGGTCCGATGCCGTGTGTGTGTGAATCTGCTCCATCCAAGGTACTGAACCCTATCCCCCCCCAATAGGTCCTCAGAACGGGTACACCGCTCCACTGTCATCAGAGCCACCAAGCCTCCACTATTCTGAACGTAACAGGCAGACTTGGCTTCAAAAACACTTTGTCCCCCGAAAAAGCCATCCAGCGAGCTTCCTAGGAGAGCAGAGTTTTGAACTCGGTTCTCCAACAACATCCAAAGAGAGCCACCAGTTTGAAAACCTGCCTATGTTCTGTTTGCAGTGCAAAGCCCTCCATGACTTATTGACACTGCATTGAGACATCTGATGACGCATGTCAGACACCGGAATATATATTCTCCAGCCCCCACCCCACCCCTCCCCTATGGAGCAAGACAGCTTCCTCGCCTTTTTAGTTTGGCATTTGTCATTAACCCCAGCCTTATACAAGGCATAGAAATTATTTTAGTGTTTACTGCTGGATGTTCTGATATTGCGCAGTGGCGTGATGACGTCTAGTGGTAAAAATATGTAACGCCGCTAGGACCCATCGAAAAACATAATAGACTTAACCCTCCAGAGAGGCACTGCAGCTTTTCAGAATGAAGAACTATGCAAGGGCCAGGAAATCGTCAGAGGATGGGTGGTTGGGAAAAGGGGGTGGAGTTAGGGGGAAGGAGGAGTGGCCTTCTGAAGAAAACCCAGAGGGCTAGGTTTTCTGCGCCCCTGTGGCAGACAGTATTGGGCTAAATGGATGGAAAGGGGGACAGGGCTCCTATATCTTTAACAGTTGTTAACAGTTGTATAGAAAAGGGAATTCCAGCAGGTGTCTGTTCTATGCATGCAGTGCCTTGTGAAATCCCCTCTTAATCACCACAGTTAAAGCTGCAGGAGCCCTGCCCTCTTGACCAGATGCAGCTTTAACTATTCTGATGAAGAGGGAATTTCACCAAGTGCTGCATGCATACGAAGGACACCTGCTGAAATTCCCTTTTTCAGTACAACTGTTAAAAGATACAGGAGCCCTGTCCTCCTTTCCATACGGCCACCCTATTTACTAGACTAGATAGACTAGCGGTTGGGTGTATTGCAAGGCAGCATGATATATATTTCCATAATGGCCTGGAGTCATCATGGGCAGTGTATACGTCCCAGGCTCATCTGGAAAAAGCATTTATGCAGGGCTTCCAGCCCATCAGAGGTTGACAGCAGGAAAATGTGAGGAAATCTGAGCCCTTTCCAGGCCTTCTCTTGGGGTGGAAGGCCTCTTGGGAGCAGCGGAGTCCCTTTGCCCACTGATCCCAAGAGGCACGCAGTTTAGCCTGGTCCAGAAGCGACGAGAAGCTACTAACAGAACAAATGCAACCATTTTTTAATTTTTCCCTTTTTTAAAAAAAATCAGTGCATGTGTTTATTCAGTATTTATAACCGAAACAACAGATGGGAAGGAGCGCATTAGAAAAGGGGACGGAATTAGCCAAGATTTCCAACCCAGAACAAACCGATAAAAAAGAAATGGGGAAATTATGGCAGCCTTCACCCTTTTAAAAAAAAAACAAAAAAACCCACCACACAAAAAATGTCAGCAGAAGCACTACAAGTCAGGAGGAAAGCAAAACTCTTTGGACGTTGGCTGTGAGATGATTGTCGCTAAACATCGCAGCAGAAAGGGAGCAGGGGAATTCGAAACACTGTGTTTTCTTTGTTTTGTCAGATCCGACGACGTGTTGTTTCCTCGCGAAAATTCCAAATTGGAGGGGGGGGGGGAATCGTTCCCCACCTCCACAATCCAGAAAGTTCACATGGGCTCGAACACAGGAGCCCAAGGAAAGGGATTTGGGAAATGAGGCTGAGAATTGGGGGGGGAGGTTTCATATAACTCCTCGATAAACCTCGCTAATGTTGAGAAACTCTGTGGACAGCTTCTCGCCTTCTGCGTGGTTTAATCCTACCTCTGTTTGTTAATGCCCCATTATCAGTTAGAAGCAGAAATTAATGGAGGTGTTTGAGTTTTCTAGAAGGGTGGCAGGAGGAACCAATTATTTGTGATACTGGGGCTGTGGGGAGCGAAGCAGGGTGACACATGCTTGCCAGGACATAACCTTGCAATATTGGAGAGGGCGATGCAGGATGAAATGTCGTTTAGCAAGCTTACGTTTTTGCCTATCTTTTTTCCTATGTGCGTGCATTAAAAGCAGGCAGTAAAGGAGGTGTCCTTTGTGAGGGAGGGGAGCTTGGCATTCGGATGCATACTCTAGGGCTATGAGGGGGGCGGGGATGTTATCGACTGGGAGCCTGCGTTGATGTCACTGGGCGGCTGGCAGTCTCTGTCGCCTTCCCCTGGTCTGGGTTGATCCGGTGCAAACGCACCGTCGAGGCCCGCAAGTTGGAGGCGTCTGAGCGGTCCTTGGAAAATGGCGGGCGGGGTCTGCCAAGGGACAGGTCGGTGGGCTGGAGCTCCGCATCCAAGGAGCTGCACGTCTCCGGCTTGTCTGAGTCCCCTGCCATGGCCACTTGGGCACTGCTTCCAGAACCCGGTGGGCCTTGAGCCAATCGCGAGGGCTCCTGCGAGCTGCTTCCTGTCTCCTTGGCCGGGATTGGAGGGCTGGGCTTCCGGCCTCTGATGACGCTCACCTGGGAGGGCAGGACAGCAGCTTTTGTGGCAGGGATGACAATGAGACTGTTGGGCCTGGCGGGGCCCTCCCCATCAGGGCCCTGCAGGGGCAGTCGCATGGCTTCCCCCACCCGGTGTGCCTCCGCTTCTGGTTTCTCCTCTTGCGCCCTCCGGTGGGAGGAGGAGGAAGCAGCGTGATCTTCATAACCCACAGTGACGACGATAATGTTGGAGTCTGCCTTGGCTTTGGTCAGCTGCTCTTTGGAGGTCTTCTTCTCCGGCGAAGGGGGCTCCGGCTCATCCGGCTTCTTCCGGGGTCGGCCACGCTTCCTCCTCGCCATCGCCTCCCCGGACATCTCCGCAGGCCGCTTGCCGGGGGCCTTGGCCTTCTGTGGCTCACAGGGGCTCCACCCAGCCTCGCACCCATTCACCCCTCCGCCGCTAGGCAGGCTCTTGGGCTTTGGCTGGATCTCGGCCCGGGAGGGCACCGCCACGTTGATGACCGGCATCATGTTGATAACCGGGACGGCACCTGGTTGGCCCACCAGGCCGGTGGGGCCGTTCACTGCTGGGGCCAGCAGAGCGGAGGAGGCCGGGCTCACGGAGAGAGCCATTTTGACCGTCCCCCCGACGGGGGCAGTCGTCAGCTTGGGCGCCAAGACAGACGGAGAAGTGTGCACAGCCGCCGTTCCTGGAGCCACCACCAACCTGTCCCCGGGCTGGACCCGGACCCGGGGCAACAACAAAGGCAGGCGGGCCACTAAGGCGTTGACCTGCGGGCTGCTGGCTGGCTTGGCAGGGGCTTCGGCAGGCTTCTTCGCCTCGCTCCGCGGGGGTGCAGCCGAGGGCTTGGGGGTGTTTTCTGTTCTGGCCTGGAAGGCGAGGAGAGAGGCAATCAAAGAAGTCGCAATGGCGTATGGCTACAGTGGGACCTGGCCCTCAGACCTTGCAGTGGGCAGCCCAGTATGTGATGAGGACAAGGCACAGACCGCTTTCTTGGAGGCTGGACAGCCTGTGCCTCCTGGCTCAGAGCACACAGCCTTACCGTTCCGATCTGGCTCAGAGGACGTCCCCAGCACAGCTTCAGGCTACAAAATCAGGCGAGGGCCCTTTAACAGTCCAGTCAGCTCCAACAGAAGGGGCGGAGCTCCCCACACTACAGGTCAGGTCAGAATACATAAGGCTTCCATTGGCTTTAGCTCCCTGCTGAGACAACATCCTCCTATAGTTGTCCCGGTAGGAGAGAGTTGCAGCCAGCAGGACCCAATTCGAGCTACCCAAGATATTGTTTTCTTGTTTTAAGACTGCCTGACGTGTGGTGACTCGTCTACTGTGGACTATATCTGCTTCATCTGGCCTTGCCCATGGCAATCGGACTCTGCTGCCCAGCCTTTACCTGCCTTGATCTGTCTGCCGTCACAGGCGATTGGCATCCCCTGGAGCCCCAAGCAACTGGAGCAGGGGACACTGTGGCCCTCAGCACCTCACAAGGAGTCAGAGTCATGTACAGTGATAAGCTCAGAGGCCCAATGTCATCAGGGCCCGCAGCAGAGGAGGGCTGCAAAACCAGCTCACCGACTCTCACCTTTGTCCCCCCCCCCTCCCACATCTAACCTTGGATTTTTTACTTTCTCCACACCCACACCCTGAGCCTTCATAGTGGACCTGAGCAGGAAACCTGAACAGCTTCGGTTCCACGCTGTGTCCCCACTCCACTCCCCAGCATGACTCCTACTACCTTCATTCATCATGCGGATTTCACTGCCACGAAACGTGGCGACGTGTCCGCCAGCTCATGGAATCCGCTGCTGTGTGCCGTGGCAAGAGATCCAGTAGCTTAGATGGCGTTAACGGGGGGGGCGGGGGGGTAGACAAATTTGAGGAAGTCTATTGGCCACGGAATTTCCTTACTCAGAAGCAGTGTACCTGTGAATGCCAATTGTTACGAAGCAGCGGAGGAGGGGGGTCATTTTGTTCACTCCCTGCTTGTGGGCTACCTGGGGGCATCTGGTTGGCTGCTGTAGGATGCAAGATGGTGGATGTTTAAGCCAACCCAGCAGGCCTCTTCCTGCGTTTTTATGGCTCTCCCCTCTCCTTATTTTTGCACCTCTGGGAACGGAAGCAAACTTCTGGTGGTTTCTACGTGGCAAGCGTCAGAATGGCAACCACTTCCCTCTTAAGTACCCTCCTGCTACCATCTTCTCTGACCTGATTGGTTCTCCCCCCCCCCCCCCCCGGCCATCTCTTACCGGAGGCTGCGTTTTGGCTGTATTCTCCGGCGCTTCCGACTCGACCTTTGTGGTTGGAGGGGTCCGTTTTTCCCTGTGGCTTTCTGCAGTTTCTATGAGGAGGAAGACTGAGTCAAGAAATCAGATTGGAGGGGCACGTAAGAAAGGAAGAAGAAAAAATTCAGGGGGGGGGCAGTTTGATCGCAAGGTGAAAAAGTTTCTGGATCAAAATCTCCCCGTGTCCACCAAATCCACATTCTCTTACCTAGCTTCCTAAATACCGCCTGGTGCTTAACCCCACTGGGGCCGGGAAAGGCGCCCGGAATCTCAAACTCGCAACTGCCATACCGCTGTCACCCCATTTGCCGAACTCAGGTGCACCCCTGTGCACACATTTATTTATTTATTTGATTTCAAATTAAATTAAATACACCCGGTGGGGGGGGGGCAGTTTACATCTTCGCCATCGTTAAAATAGAGCGAAACGATAAGAAAAATGACAACTAAAACAATGAACATTGAAAAAGATCAAGATATTAAAATGTGAACGGAAATCAAAAGAGGCAGCGAAATTAATAATCCAGAGAACATAAAAACATAAGAAGAGCCCTGCTGGATCAGACTGAGGGTCCATCTAGTCCAGCACTCTGTTCACACAGTGGCCAAACAGCTGTTGACCAGGAACCCACAAGCAAAACTTGAGTGCAACAGCACCCTCCCACCCATGTTGCCCAGCAACCGGTGCACACAGGCTCATTGACTCAGATACTGGAGGTTGCACTTAATCATCAAAACTAGTAACCAAAGGTTCAATGCCTGCTGGAAAGAATGCCGAAAAAAGGCAAAGGAGTAGAAAAAAGGATGGTTTTAATACAATAAAAGAACTTTAATGAAAGTTCTTTTATTGTATTAAAAAACATCCTTTTTTTCTTCGTTTTTACCTTTGGCTTTTTTTAGGGCATTTCTCATGGGTTTCCCCCACTTTTTGTTTTTGGCTTTGCCAGAATAAACTGTTTTGGCCTAACATCTAAATATATACAGCATTCTTCCCCAATTGGGTGCCCTGCGGATGAGCTTGACTACAACTCCCATAATCCCACAGCCAGCTGGCTGTGGGAGTATGGGAGTTCTAGTCAAGCACATCCGCAGGGCACCCAACTGGGGAACAATGCTGTATACAGTGGGGATGCCAGGCGGATCTTCCTGGGAAGGGCATTCCACAGCCAGGGACCATTACAGAGAAGGCCCTTTCCCCAGTGGCTGCCCCTCGTAAGCGACGGCGCTCTGAGAAGAGCCTCCGAAGACGATCTCGGCAACTGGGAAAGGTGCTTTCCTGCCGGCAGACACGTACATCCCGAGCACCTTCGCAGAACGCGTAAAGGAGGGCAGGCAGGGGCCTCACCTGAGACCACCATGGCCATGACGAGGTCAGCGTGCGCTGAGCGGGAGCTGATGATATGCTGCTGGATCAGGAACTGGGCCACCTCCACGATGTTGTTGAAGGACCGCTTGAGGATCTTCTCGGCCCAGTTGCAGGTCAAGGCACAGGCCGCTTCCATCACTTCATCATTGTAGGACTGGACCAGCTCCACCCGCTCCGGCTGCAGCCCAGCAAGAAGCAGGGAGTTCGCAATCAGGACCGGACCCACCTTGGCACAATTTGCCCTATCATTCCATCTTCTCATCATAGCCAGATAGAGTTCATTACAGCAGTCAAGGCCGCAAAGGTTACAGAAGCATAGATCTGGCAGTCATGGATAGGTATACAGTACCAGTGGCGAGGGGCCGTATGAACTAAACAAAACCCCCATGTTCAGAGGGGGTCTGCTTCAAAACGCCAGATCGTAGAATCATGAAGTTGGAAGGGGCCTATAAGGCATTCTAGTCCAACCCCCTGCTCAATGCAGGAATCCACCTTAAAGCATCCCTGACAGATGGCTGTCTAGCTGCCTCTTGAAAGCCTATAGGGTGGGAGAGCCCACCACCTCCCTAGGTCATTGGTTCCGTTGTACTGCTCTAACAGTCAGGACGTTTTTCCTGATGTCCAGCTGGAATCTAGCTTCCAGTAACTTGAGCCCCTTATTCCGCGTCCTGCACTCTGGGATGACTGAGAAGAGATCCTGGCCCTCCTCTGTGTGACAACTTTTCAAGTACTTGAAGAGTGCTATCATGTCTCCCCTCCGTCTTCTCTTCTCCCGGCTCAACATGCCCAGTTCTTTCAGTCTCTCACATAGGGCTTTGTTTCCAGACCCCTGATCCTCCTCGTTGCCCTCCTCTGAACCCCCTCCAGCTTGTCTGCATCCTTCTTGAAGTGTGGAGGGGACAAGACACAAGTGAAGCCCACCCCCACCACACCCGGCTTGTGATCTTTCAAAAGCATCTCTACTGGGAATAGTAAGCTGGTCTAGATGAGTCTTATTGGTCTGATTTGGCCAGTGTTTTCGTACATTCTTTCGCGCACATGCAAGACCATACATGGGTCAGCAGATGAGCTCTATGGGTCTTACCATCTCAGCTTCTTTAAGATCCAGGCTTGGAAGAGGAGGCATGTGGACCACCGTCTTCCTCCGTATCCCGCTGTAGCAATATGTTGGGTCAGGGTTAAGGAGGCCATCCAAAAACTCCATTCACTTCCCGTGTGCTAAATGCAGTTGAGGGCCCCAAAGCCATGGTCTAACAGCAACAAAAGGAGGTTAGCGTTTGGGTGCACGGCCACCAACGTTCATTTGCGAAAGGCAACGGGGTCTCATCTTAGGACTTTTTAAGACTGCCTCTGAATAATGTCTAGAACTTCGAAAGCAAGAGGGGATGACGCTCAAGCCCTCTGTGAATGCACAAAATCTCCCTCCCCATTTCCCCTAGATATGAAGGCCAGCTCAATTTCCCAGTGTTGGGGGCGGGATTTGCTTTGCACATTCTTGGAGGCATTCAATATCAGCATTATTATTTTGTACAGGCAGGGTCTGGGCCATAGAATCATAGAATAGTAGAGTTGGAAGGGTCCTCTTAAGGCCATCTAGTCCAACCCACTGCTCAATGCAGGAATCCACCTTAAAGCATCCCTGACAGATGGCTGTCCAGCTGCCTCTTGAAGGCCTCTAGTGCGGGAGAGGCTGTGACCTTCCTAGGTCATTGGGTCTTGGCATTGAGGACTAGTCACAGGTTCTAATTCAGCCCTACCTTGACACTGCCTCTCATATAAAAAGGTACTCCCACCAAACTTTCGAACACCTCCCGTTTGGGCTGATAACTAGCAGGGATAACATGGCTTCTCTAGGCACAAGATGGGCATCATAGATAATCTACTGTAATTGCATATTAGCTCGATGTCTGCAGCCTAACACAGCACAGCACATTCTGCCATTGAACACGGCTGAACGAGGCGCACAAGGATAAGAAGTTAAAATTATATTTGTTTAAATGTATCAGTTTTAAATATAATTCTTCTCTTGCTCAGATGAGCAAGCAGGACTAGGGCTCATGGAAAGCTCATGGATCCCTTTCTACTAACTGCACCCTTCCGGCCTGCCCCATCTCGACTTCACACACGGAAGGATATTTCGACTGCCCGCGTCCGCCCAGTCTCCTCGCTTTGATGTTGGGAAAGATCTCCCGGATGATCTTGCCAAAATTCGCTGCACTCAGAGAACGGCTGCAAAGGTTATCACAGTACCGCCTACACAGGAGACAAAAAGGGCTGGGTGTACACATTTAGGATGAATAGCAACACTTGAACAGGTGGTAGGTACAGTCTTCCCAGGACTATACCATCTCAGAATGAGTTTGTGGGGGGGGGGATCATGTGACTGGCTGCGCCCCCATGTCAAAACATCCCTTCTGCATAAAGCTAGTGGCTGCAGGGAGAAAGGTTCTGGACAAACGGTCACCTTTTGGCTCCCAGGATTTCTTCTCAACCCAGGCAAAAACTTACTTGTAAGCATCATACACGTCTTGTTTGGGAAGGCAGGTGTCCGGGTACTCTTCCAGGTGATTCCGGATCCAGGTGCAGGCGTGCATGTGTTCAGCAGAGCTCAAGGAAGTGAGGTCCAAGCTAGCGCACCCAAGAGGAGAATTATTGGGTTTGGTACACCGTTCAATGCGTCTGATTTGATGCACACCCTGCCACCAGGGCTGTGCAGAGGGGCGGGGCAGTGGGGCCAGTTGGCCCGGGGCCCATGATTTTGAGGGGGCACTCCGACAAGGAGGTCCCCCCCAGCTTACACCACTGCTTCCGTAGCATAGCGGCCCATCAAGTAGTCCACCTTGCAGAAACAACGCAGAAGCCGTCCGTCGTGAATACCAGAGGGCCATATGCCGCATGTGAGATGGGGATATATGTGCCTTGAGCTGTTGTAGAACAGGTTTAATATGAAGGTGTTATGTAGAACGGACATGTTGGTGGGCACGCCCCCTTGGGGTGGCCATGTTGTCCTCCTTTTTTGAAATGGGGGGGGCACACACTTTCCATCTGGCCTGGGCATATTACCAGCTCTGCATGGCCCTGCCTGCCACAACATGTTCTGTTGCCCGGTGCATCCCTACATCTTTCCAACCCAGGCACCTTACAAGAGCTGTAAGGTCTAGTAACTTGAATCAAAACTTGGGACCACGGTACCCGAGAGAGCGCCTTCTCCCTTACCAACCTACCCGACTACTGAGGTCATTGGAGGGCCTGCTCCTGGTGGTTCCACATGGCCCTTTGGCCCAATTAGAGTCCACCAGGAAAACAGCCTTTAGTGTGGCGGCCCCTTCTCTGTGGAACTCCCTGCCCCTGGAGGTCAGGCAGGAGCCAACACTAAGCTGTTTCCAGCGCCTCCTGAAAAAAACTCTGTTTTGAGAAGCCTTCCTCAACTGACCAACCGCTTTTTATTGGTCCTTTGTTTTAAATTGCACAATTTTAATTTGCTTTTTTAGTCTTCCTTCTTTTTACTGTTTTATTCCCATGTGCACTGCTCAGGAATCTATTTTAGGTAGGGAGCGGTATATAAATATTGCAAATCAATAGAAATAATAATAAATAGGGTTTCTCCGGTATCACTCACTGCATAGTGAACCTTTTAGGTTCATACCTCCGCGCGAGCGTGCTTCAACATCTAATAAGGTCTGGAAACCTGTAATTTTTTTTGTGTTTATCCATTCCAAATCCTCATGTTGCTATTATTTGTTGCCAGTTCTAAATCTCACCCAAGTGTTGAACGGCAGGCTATGCACAGCCTGAGCAAGGTACAATACTTGCATTCCTAAGGTGCTGGGTTAGGTTCTGACCTCACTCCAAATACGTAGTTTGGTCTCATATCCCCTCCGTAACAACTAATGCCTCTGAACTGCGTGACCAAGGGGGTCGTAGAGGGCCACGGACGCAATCTGCCCCCCCCCCGCCCACCACTGTTTCACATTCACAACAGCTGTTCTTTTCCCTTGGGGTTGGCAATTTTAAGCAAGCCCTGATCATAACCCCCATAGGGCCGGATTTAGTCAGAGGCTGCCAGTTGCTGACTTCTAGATTACATTTTTTAACCGGCTTTCTAATTCCCTCAACCTTTTTCCTTAGAAAAAGAGTGACATTTTGATAATGAACATTGCCCTTCTCAAAGTGTGGGCTGCACCTTGCGCCATTAATAGGCTCCCTCTGTTTCATACGATACAGGAAAAAGTACATTTCCACCACAGCCGAGGGGCAACAACCCCCATCTACTAGGGCAACACCCCGGCCACTCACTTTTTCTCTCCTGAACTTGGGCCGGAAGGCAGCTGGAGGTAGAGGTAAAGTTTGGCATGATCAGAAAACCTCTGGACAACTTCCTGTTATCGCAGACCGAAAAGAGAGAGAGACACACACACACACACAGATACATACCCAAATGTCAATGAGAATCGAAACAATGAGGTTGATGCACTCCCCCTGAAGGGGCAGGTTTGTAACTTGGGGGTTCTCCTTAGAACCATCTCTGTCGCTTGAGGCTCAGGTGGCCTCAGTGGCACGGAGTGCCTTCTACCAACTTTAGTTGGTGGCCCAGCTACACCCTATCTGGACAGGGATCACCTGGCTTCAGTTGTCTATGCTCTGGTAACCTCCAAGTTGGATTACTGCAATACGCTCTACGTGGGGCTGCCTTTGAAGACGGTTCAGTAGCTGCCGCTTGTGTAAACTGCGGCAGCCAGGTTGATAACAGGGATTAGTAGGCCCAAACTTATAAGACCTACTCTGGCCCGCTTGCTCTGGCTGCCTGTACGTTTCCAACCCAATTCAAGGTGCTCGTTTTAACCTATTAAGCCTAAAACAGTTCGGGACCACAATACTTGACGGAATGCCTCTCCTGACACGAACCTACGCCGTACACAACAATCAACATCCAAGGTCCTTCTCCAAGTGCCTACTCTGAGGGAAGCCTGGAGGATGGCAACAAGGGAGAGGGCCTTTTTAGTGGTACCCCCCACAACTATGGAACGATCTCCCTGACGAGGCTCACCTGGCACCAACGCTGTCATCTTTTCGGCGCCAGGTGAAGACTTTTCTCACAGGCATTTAACAGCATACATTGAGCTTTCTTAACTGACCCCTGGACAGTTTTAAATGGTATGTACTTTGTTTTAGATTTTTATGGTTTTAAATTTTGTATATTGTTTTTTAAATATTCAGCCTTTTAATTTTTGTAAACCGCCCAGAGAGCTTTGGCTATGGGGCAGTATATAAATGTAATAAATAAATAAATAAAATAATAATAATAATAATGCTCAAATTGAATAAAGGAGTGAAAGCACCCAGTGAATGACTTTGGGAGTGTATGTGCACCGGTGGGCATGATTGCATCTCTTGAAAGATTTTAAAGGGCCCTTTTCTATCACTCACCAATATGCAGTCGACTTTGTTCTGGACAGACTTCCTGTGAGAAACACGAAAAGAAAAGAATGTATTAGTTTCTTTGATGTTCATTCCTGAATACTAACCTGACAGGACAGGGAGCTGTCCTTAGGTCCATCCCTCCCGCCTTCCACTCGGTAGGCGAGCGGATTCCCAGAATCCCTTTCACCCTTCCGCCTTGCGGAATAACTAAGACAGGAAGAGGAAATGAGAGCAGGGAAAAGGGGAAGGGACATCACAGCAAGGAAGAGAATCAGGAAGGGCATCCCTTACGAGATGGCACCCTTCAGTTTCTGCAGTAAGGTACTCGGCTCGGTGGGGGTGCCCTGCGCATCCGCCTCCAAGGATTCGGCTCCATTTTCCACGAGCTTCGCATACAGTCCATTGTCCTCCGCCATGACATCCGGTTCCTTGGTTCATAGTGAGAAACAAGCCGCACCCTTTAGTCCTAACGTGGGCAACCCGCGGGCCACAAGCTGCCTGAGACCCTCGGAGAAGCCTGCGGCGAATGCTTTCCCTGAATCCAAATACGAAACCAGACCTCACTCTTGTATTGTGCAGTAGGGGGGTCAAAGGGTGGTATCCAAACACACTTCTTACACGATGGGAGGTTATGGTAATAAAATCCTAGACCATAATTCCTCACTCTCCGTAACCACTAGACTTCACTTCCCTCCCAGAGCCAAGGATGGAAGTGTTGCTTCCAATTTATTTGTGTGTTTTTTTAATGTAGGTACTAGATGCCACATCAATCTAAAAGCCCACCTTCTGCCCCCTGATGTACATAGAGCCTTGGCGATTTAAATCTGTAAGCTCCTTTGGGCAACGGGAACTATCCAATTCCACCCCTCACCCCGACACACGCTCCCCTACGTGCGTAATATAAATTAAGTTCTGCACGGCTCATGCTAAACCTTCTGCAGCAGCTTTCCCCAAGCTGCTGCCCTCCTGATGGTTGGACTATAAATCACATCATCCCCACAACCATTGCTCATGGTGCCTGGGGATGATGCTAGGGTTGCCAACATTTATTTCTGCCAGTGCTCCTCAGCCTTTAATGACAGAGAGCAAGTTGCAGCCCGAACCTTATTTTTATTACGTTGATTGTTCAAAACTGTTTTTAATCCCACTGCTCAACCGCCAAAGGCACTTCTGGTGGCCAACAATTTATTATGATTTATCTGTTAAATTTATAGTGTGCCTTTCCATCAAAAAATGGCACTCAGGGCCATTAAATCCACTTTTCAAAGAATGGTAAATTCCTTGAGGCAGACTTGGTAAAAGCAAGGCGGGTGGTAGAATTGAACACCATGAAATTCACCTGGGAGTAAGTGCCACTGAACTCAATGGGGCTTATTTCTGAGTAGGCATGTATCAGATTGCCCTGCTAAAATGTTTTTCAAAATCAGCTTTTATTTTAAATCCCAACTTCCTGCGCTGAATTGAGTCAAAACTTCAGCAAAATCATCCCTTGTGCTGAGTTTTTTTTTAACCCTGCCATAAATGTAAACAAAAAAACAACCACCATGAACCTGTCAGCCAATGGATTTCTTGTTGCTTGTAGGTTTTCTACTCCTTCCTGTTTTGCAAAAGAAATTGGGGGGGGGGGGGGGGGGAGAAAAATTTGAATTCACCAGGTTGCAACTCTAACCTGATTTCCCTCTGTAAGGTCCAGATGAGTTCTTAAAATCTAAAATCCTCCATTGCCTGGGCAGGAAAGCAACTTGCGCTGTGCAGTGGCTAAGAGGCGGTGGAAAAGTAGCAGAACAAAAATTACATTTCAGGAAGAGGGAAATTCAAATATGAGCAGCCATATGTAGAAAACCTGAAATACACTGTACACAGAGAGACAGAGCAAAGGGTTGTTTGGGGCAGCAGTTGGATTGGCACCCCTTGAGATCAGAAATCTTCTCTTTCCCCACAACATGCTTTGAAAAACCCTTATTTTTAGGAGATACTTTTAAAGACCATTTAAAAATGTATCTGCATTCCCCCAAAGATCTCCCAAATATATATTTTTTAAAATGCAAAACTCTGGCCCTCTTAATCAACCGCCGCTAAGGCATATAGAAGCCCTCGATCCATTTTATTTTGCATTTCCTCTTTCTTGAAACAAAAGAGTTGGATCTCTTAACATTCCCTAAAACTGCAAGCCAAAAAACCCTACGCGGTGGTAAAGATGTCACTTACCTTGCTCTTCCCAAGGCTGTAATCGCTCTTTCTGCAATTATTATAATATTATAATTATTATTTTTTAAAAGAAGCCTAGATTAAAATGGCAAAAAGAGCATTTTCAAGTCCCCTTCTAAAAAAAGTAACCCAAAATCACTCCAACCCACCAAGAAAGAGTTAATAGATCCCCCCCCCCCCCCACACACACACACCTTACAATCCTTCCTCACTTGGATTTGGGGCGTTTAAAGATGTGAAGTTCTTGATTTGCTTGCAAAATAAATAAAAATACCCCCCCCCCCTTGCATTTATGCCTTGCCACGCATCTTAGCACTATCAATTGCAAAATAAAACAGAAAAAGAAAGTATCTTGCAAGGAGGAGGTTCTAGCGTGTGCGGGTTTATTCTTTTCCCTTTCTCTGATTGGTTGAGCTAGCTAGGATCTGCCCGGATACTGGGCTATTCTTTAATGCAAATGGCTGCCGCGTGTTTTTCCACCCGGATACAACCCGAGTTCGTCTTCTGATTGGTCAGAGGGATTCGGAAGTCTGCCTAGCAACGTGCTGCTGATTGGTACAGAGGCTGCAAGTTTAGAAGCCAACCAGAAAGGCTTGAGGAGAGACTCATCAGCCTGCTTTTTTTTTTGCAAGGAGCTGACTGGGTGCAGGAACGTCAGCCCTGCAGTGTTGCACAAGCTTCCAATTCCTGGTTTCCAAACTCTGGGACGAAAAGCCTTGGAATTGTTTATCCAGTGCACAAGCTGTCATTTCACACTTCCTGGCTGCTGCTGAGGAATATTGGATAATTGACTGAAGGGTAAATATTTTTTTCTAGTCTGGGTTTAATCCAAACGGAGCTATCTTGGCTGCTAAGCAGGACAAATGTGTAAATACAAACCGAACAGAAGAAAGAACCGGGTTACATTGCAATCAGCTATGGCAGGTACAGGGACTACAGCTCCCATAATCCCTGACCATTGTCCATGCCGGCTAGAGCTTCTGAGAGTTGCAATTAGCAAGGGGCAAATGTACCCCGAGTGAATTTGTTATTTATCCTAGAAGTAACGAATCTGTCCATGTAAGCTCAGGCAAGTGTCTTCCTTTAATACCAAATTGTGTTCTGCGCATGTGTTTTTGCGCATGCTCAAAGATGCATCCTGGGAGATGAAGTTTGGAATCTCGTAATGCAGCATGATGTCAGGCGTCGCCACATTACATGCCCCCCCTTCTGTTTGGTTGTTTTCACATGGCCCGTTTGCGTGATGATGTCATGTGAGATTTACTCACTGTTGTTGAATGCTGGTATGAAGATGGATCCTCAGAGTTCTCCTCAGAGCCAGGGGAGTGGCAGTGACAATAGTGATGTGCGAAGCAACTAAGGAAAGTGATTCCAATACGTTTCAGGGGATTTAGGTGGTCGGCCAATGAATAATTAAGGTTGAGTGTGTTGTGTATTACTTTACTGCGCGTGCTCCACAGCTCGCCATCCAAACTTAGAGCTTTTCTACCTGAGGCTTTTAACCCACATCTTTACTGAGGCTTCTACTTCCGGATTCTTTGCGGGATTAAGATTGGCCCATTTACACGTGTTTTCCTCCCATGGGTTTCTTTTTCTGCGTGTGCATGCATTCCATTACACAACTACTAGGTGGCGATGTGCTATAGCGGAATTGCGCAAATACATGAGGCTTCTGTAAAGCCATTGAAAAAAATATCAGATGTTCCTCGCTAAGGTTAAAAAAACCCGTGATAATGGTTGCAAAGTACAGGAGAGGCCCTGAAGGGTAATGTCATGTAAAAGGCCTGCAAACTACCTTAAGGGCACAGTAAAAGCCTTGTGAAGAAAGACTCTTAATAGTGGATTCATAATACATTGATCCAGGCTCGCTACAAACATGGATGTGTTTTGACTAATTATGAGATTTGGCAGCATTGTTGTAATCCAAAAGATCTGGAGGGCATCAGGTTGCCTACTCCTGAGCTATGGGGATTGCATTCACAACTCCCTGTTACCGAAAGTGGCTGCCATCCCAATTCTCGCTGGGAACAGAAGATGGTGCTCTTTCCTCAGTAGAGGGCTTTTGTTTTGTTTTTCTCTTCCTTCCCGAGCTAGGGGTTTCCCAAAGAACTGAGCCAAGGATGTTCTCAACCTCAAATGTGGGATATTTTTCACAATCCCGGGTGCAATTGATCCTTTGCAGATGCAGGAGATCAGGGTGTCAGCAGTGAGAAAGAGGCGGTGGATACCGTGGTTGCATGAATATACAGTCAGTGTGGCTCAATAGGTCAGTTGGCTAGCGCACTAGAAGGTAACTAGATTGTTACCTTTAGCATTTTTAACTCTCAAAGGCTGTGTTCAGACAACACATTAGTCAATGGTGGGTTAATAGTCAACTTACAGTTGGTTGTTTTGCAGGCACTCCCCATACAATGGCTAATTTCGGATGACACATTAGGCAACGGAGGGGGAAATAGTGTACTGACCATACGTTAGGTAGGCGGTGCTCCACACATGACATGCTGCAACTCCGGTGCTTGTGCAGCTGAAAGATCCCCCCCTCCCCGGTTGCTTAATGTGTCGTCCGAAACCAGCCAACATGTTCCTACACAACTGTGGGTGGGTGAGGCTGGCGTTAAGTGGACTAATAGCCAACCCTGCGTTTGATTGACACAGCTCCTGCCTCTTTCCCTGTCCTCCCTCCTCCCTCAGTTCTCCCAGAGCTATCCCAGCAGCCTTTGCGAGTTGTGCTGGTTGTATCAGAGCAGCTAGTGTGGTTTTGGTCACTCATGCCCCGGAACTCTGTAGCCAGCCGAAATAGCCCACTCAAGCCTTCAAAATAGTCCTCTGGCTCCGTTTGGACAACACGAAAGCCAATGGTTGAGCGAGTAGCCAACTCAGCAGCCATTTGTGTTTCTCCAGTGTTTTTTTTGAGGAAAAAGTCAACCGTGAGGTGTTTTTTGCCTGACAGATGACACAGCTACCAATCGTTGACTGCTCAACTGACGGTTGACTACTAAAACCACCAGTGGTTATTGCGTTGTCCGAACTGAGCCAAAGTTCGCTATATGCTTGAGCCTCTGGAAGAAGTTTCTGGGGTTGAGTCCCAGAAATAGCCCTGGTGGGGAAGCAACGTGCTTCTCCGGTCACTTATTGGCTGGTTTCGGATGACACATTAGGCAACCGGGGGGGGGGGGGGGGGAAGCAACCATCAGTTGTGTTGCTTATTGTGTCATGTGGAGGATTCCACACCACCCACCCACAACTGACGATACGCTATTCCACCCAATTAAGCAACAGAGAGAAACAACGGGTTTGCACGTTGTTTAGCTTGAAGCCCGTTGTTTAAAGTGTTATCCGAAACCACCCCCCCCCACCCCCGTGGACTATTCAGTTTGGTCATAGAGTTCTGCTGGCTGGAGCAGCTGAAAACCCCTGGCTGCTCTGATACAGCCGGCAGAACTTGCGGTGCATGCTGGGATACGGCTGGAGGACTGAGGGAGGTGGGAGGGAGGAGACGCTGCAGCCAAGATGGACGCCTGAACTTTCAGCCGCTAAACGGACGGCAGAGGAACGTGTCATGTGGAAAGCACCGCCTACCTAACACACGGTCAGTACACTATTTCCCCCTCCGTTGCCTAATATGTCATGCGAAACCAGCCATCGTGAATTCAAATCCTTTAGTAGGAGCTGTAGCTCAGTAGTAGAACCCCTAATCTCAGAAAGCAGTGAGAGGGACAAAAGAAAGAGACACTCCTGGGATGCACAATAAGCAAAGATAGCCATGTTGGCCATAAGAAAAATGCCAAATCCCTATTAGCTTAATGAGCTAAGTATATTGTGGGGAGGGGTCAAGTATAAATGTACAAGCTTTCAAAGTCTCCACAGCTCTTCGTCAGGCAAAATCTTTGTCACCTCTTGCCAGACGAAGCGAGCGGGGGAATTCAAAAGCTTGCACTTTTGAGGGGACGGCTTTTGAGTTGGCCAAATAAAGGAATCACGTGAAGATGGATAACTGGGATGGGTAACAAAGAGTTTTGTGGCACATTCAAGACGAACAAAATGTATTATGGTTTCAGTTTTTGTGTATTAATTCTAACAGTGTGGATTTTGTTGGCAATTTGGCCTCATATTTCCTCCTCTCTTCCTATACCTCTGTGAGGGTCACACGTCATGCATCTAAATTTTATTTGTGTTTTAATGATTTATCATTTGATCTGGGCTGCCATATTGATGTGTTGAACTTTATTGTGAACCACTTAGGGATATTGATATGTTGAGCGTTATAGAAGGATTTTAATATGTAACTCTGATGAAATGGACTCCAATCTGCAAAAGCATTTGGGGTCCAAGAAATCTGTCAGTCTTTCAGCAAGACTGTGCTGTGTTTGACATAGAAACCTAACACAGGTGACATTCTTCTGACAGTTGTTGGTTTGCACATCTAGTATTGGGGAAGATGGCGTGTGCTTCAGTGCTAGCTGGCTTTGTAGGCCGAACGTTACAGGTTCAATCCCTGGGATTTCCACGTAAATGATCAGGTGGCTGGTGCCATCTAGAAGAGACAAAACAGAGTGAACTAGAATGTAAAAGAATGTAGAAAGAGCAGTGCTGAATTAGACCAAGTTGGTGGTCATCGCTATATCTTGTGACAGTGAGTTCTAAAGCTAAACAATTAGGATTATATGGCATTTTTACATTAGGGGGAAATCGCATTGCTTACCCGGGGCATTTGTGCTTCCTGCTTTGGGGCGCAATTGTTATGGGCTGCATTACACAGGCGGAGAGGAGCAACCATGTGGTTTGAATTGAATACTTCTCCTCCGTTCCATTCTATTAAGACAACGCCATCTAGTGGTGCAAGATCCTGCTTTTTTCAGGATGTTACTTTAAAAGTGGTGGAATTTCCAGTGGATACTATAGAATCATAGAATAGTAGAGTTGGGCCTATAAAGCCATTGAATCCAACCCCCTGCTCAATGCAGGAATCCATGGGAGACATCCTGGTTGTTGACAATGTCGTGTAAAAGGCCTGCAAACTTTTGTGGATGGCCAAACATTACAATACATCACTCGTTCGAGGAGCCCATAGAGGCTAGGCCACCCATGACAGGAATCGTATCTCCCCCAACACTTTTCTTTTTAGAAATTACATGCTGTCCCCAGCCTAACCCAAATGAGATCCTGGGAGTTTCGATATCGTCTGCATGCAGCCTTAGCCCTGGTCTACTGATGCAGCAGAATGTGATGGTAGAGTCCTGTGGTGATAGAGAGGACTGTACCACTTCAGGAGGCAAGTGGGGGAATGCCATTTTTTTTAATGCTATCCAGGTTCATAATAATAAAAATAGCAGCAAGTCAAGAAAGCAACATGAGTGGGGAGAGTTCTCCCTCGTGTCTTAAATCAAGGGCACAAATCGTCAGGCCTGCATATCAAATCCAGCCCACCTAGGGTCTCAATCAAGACGCCCAAAACAGCCAAGTTGTTTGAACTTATCTGGAAACAAAGGCAAGCACAGAGACTCAACCATATGAAGAATATAGTTTTATTACAAAAGCTTTAACACATCAGAGCTGACTCCAGAGCTGCAAATCAGCGTTGGAGAATCCATCGGCACCCATCTTTTCCCCACGCTGTGATCCGCAGAAGCAAATGTGAGTTGCGTTTATGAGCCGCCTTGCAAAAACGAGATGCCGGAAGTGGGGGGAAAGCAAGCAACCGGCCACACCTCCTTCTGGGGCACAGATTTGTTTGCACACAGGACATGCCTGAGCCACAGTTTTGAAATGCTTTGCAGTGCAATCCTGTGCTGAACATGGAACTCAAGAGAGTTTACGGAACGTGCTGTTAATCTCATCTTCTGGGATCTCAAGATCTAAGTGGTGACTAAGCAAGGATTATTTTAGAGCGTCCGTCTCCTCGTCCAGATGTTTTGGACTGCAGCTCTCATCCCCCCACCCTGCAAAGCTGAAGATTGGGAATTCTGGGTGTTGTGGTCCCAAACATCTGGGGACATCTAGTTGGGGAAGGCTGTTTTAGAGGGAGCAGGAGCAGTAGGTGAGTAGCAGCCCCAGGGCATGCCTATTCCAAGGCAACAAGAGTTGGCTGGCTCCAATGCACTCCTAGCTCAGGAGGAAGGAACGCTTTTCATTTCGTGACTCAGCCCATCTGTAAATGTGAAGCCCAAGAAGCGAAGTAGCAGGGAAGGGGTCCAGCATGCGCCCCCAACGAGCATCTCTCCTCCTCCCATAATGTTAGCTTAGTAGGAGACTGGAGCGGGCTGCTAGATCCAGATGTCTGAGGTGCAGTCTCCCCCCGGGTAGCGCATCTCGTGAGCGCGAGCGGGACCACATGGCTCCTTCCCAAAATCCACCAGGAAGTCCGGGTTCACTGACAGGCCACCGTTCTCCGTGTCCACGTCGATCTGCAACATGACCGAACCGTCCCTGCAAAAGTAAAAGGTTATGGGGATGGAAATGGAGGCTGTGTGTGGACAAGCCTAGCAAAGGAGAGCAGCTGAAGAGGCAGCTTTCCCTCGAGAGCGGAGAAGAATTTGTCCCTTGTCTGTTTAATTTGGGTTTCTAGCCTCTCCGTGCTTCTAAAGCAAATCCATGGTAGCTTTCATGCATCTGTGAAGATTAGACATCACAGTTAGATGAAACCTCCATTTCCAGGGGCAGTATATCTTGGAATGTTAGAAGCTGAGATCAAACTGTAGGAGACAGCCTGTTACGTCTGTCGGCTTTTCTGGAAGCATCTGGCTGGTGCTGGCCGCTACCAGAACCAGGATGCTAGGCTGGGTGGACCCATGTTCTGATCCAGCAGGGTTGTCCCATCCCAGTAATTGGCACAGAGCACAATCTACTAGGAGAATCTCTGGCACAGGCCTCATTGAAATGAATGGGAGCTGTACAACAGCCCTACATGGTAAGACAATATTGTTCCCCATATTGCCAATAGGGAAAGGTTCGGTCCTGCAGTTATGCAGAGTGAGATAACTTAGATCAATAACCAGATTTTGCTAGAGTTATCTATCCTTCCATCCATCTATCTGTTTATAGGATTTATATACTGCTCTGTATCTAACAAGATTCCTGAGCTGTGAACAATAAAATAAAAAATAATCAAAATAGAGAATTCAAATCTTTAAAGTTGTTCCAATAAAAGCATGGCTGGTCAATCAGGGAAGGCTTGATTAAATAAAAATGGCTTCAGCCTGTGCCGAAAACAAAGTAAAGTTGGCACTTGCCTGACATCAAGAGGCAGAGAGTTCCACAGAGAAGGAGCTACCACATTGAAGGCTCTGCTCTGGGTGGACTCCAAATGGACCACAGGTCCATGCAGAACCACCAGGAGTGCCTCATCTGATTATTCAAGTAGAAGTAGTTGTTATTTTTACCATCCCTGGACTGGGGCAGAAGCCAACGTTTGAGTTTTATACTTGGGCATGAAAATATCATGGGTTCTCTCTGGCAAGGGCAGCTGAAGCTGTTGAGGGGCCATGACAGTTACAGCAGTATAAAACAGATGTATGTTTTTAATAAATGGGGGGTAAATCCCTTATTGCTGGTCAGTTGTTGGGAGTTGCTGCCGGCCACCTGCAGAACATTTTCTGACCTGACCAGCTGAGGATAAAACTGCTTGTCCCACGGTGTGTAAAGAGAGGTTGTGGTGTAAAGCCTCTTGCCGTCCAAGCTGAGCTGAATCATTTGGGGTCCCCCATTGACTCTCCTTCCCTAAGGACAGAGAAAACGGTGTTAAACGTGGTGGTTAAGAAACATGGGAAGTACACTCCAAGACTCCCCATCCCATCCCTTAGAGTACGAGAAAGTCTGCCGCAGGTTTATGCTCAGGACCATGCCAGGAAGCATAGAAGCAGGTCAATAAAATTGCCAAGAGCTAGGTGGAGGCTCTTGGACAAAGAAGATGACACGTAGTGTTAGCGGTGGGATCTGAACCCATACCTCCATACTGTAACCCTGTATGAATCTAGTCGTCAAAGTTCAACAGACAACACAGCACCAGTCCTAACTGCCACATAAGCAATTGCAGTGCAAATTGAGGGACGTGGCTTCTAGCACACCCCCTCCACACATAAGCATCCTGAACTTTTCAGAGGTGATTCCCCCGCCTCCTCCATTGCACATTACTCACCTGGATCACAAAGGGATCGGGCTGACAGTCTAGTTCTTGATCCTCAAGGACGGTCACCACCCCGCCTTTGGGGATGCTGCCCCCCACAAACACCTGGAAGCACCAGAGACCCCCGTCCCAAAGAGAGATGGTAAGAAACAGCAGGAGAAAAGGGGGCAGGCTAGAAATTATCCGATGGTGGGTCTTCCAGACATTGCTTTGTTCAGCAGGTTGTTAATTTCGGAGTCCAGAATGACTGTTTGATGGAACCTAATGGTTACAAGGACAGCTTTTCCTGATCTTGGGTCTCGCAGTGTTGTTGGATTACAATCTCCATCTTCCCCAGCCGGGACACTAATAATATGAATTGCGGTGCAACAATATCTGCTGGGACGCACGTTTGGGAATGGCTGAGTTAGGAGATGGGGCCGCGATTGCTGGGCTGTCCCTCAGACAAACAAGGTAAGATGATAACCAACCTATAAAGCCGCTAATCCATTTGGGATAAACAAACGGGTGAAAATGAAGAATGTCCCCCAAACCTGATAATACAAATTTATCTCTACAGACTAAGAATGTACAGTCCTCATTACGGATGTTAGACAATTCCGCAACTGAATCAAATGAGTTTCCTAGGTGTGCACAAGGGGTGTGTTGGGTGTGCCCAGGCACATCCTAAATTCTCAAGCAATAATGTGTCTCTGCTGGGAGCCACATTTCAAAGAGGCCAGGAGGAAGGGACCCAAAAGCTAATGTCACCTCGTAAGACCGTCCTCTGGCCATTGCCATCACAAAGCTCCACCAATTCTGGGGCTTGAGGAATGTCTCCTCATTCCCCGCCCCTCACCTTTAATGGCCCTCCTGTGGTCAGGGAATCTAAACGCAGAGTAGGGCATCAATGGAACACTGTTTAATAAATAAATGAATAAAAATAATGAGTATTCAATGCATGTTTGTCTTAAAAAAATTAATTAATAAAATTCCCTGGGTGCACACCATAATGAAATGTGCTGCACACATCTATGATGAGTTTGGATTTCGCAGCAGAGCATCTTCTCCAGAGTTCAATGGATTCCGTGAACTTGTGGACCGGGTTTTCCAGTTTTCAGAATTTTACACACTTTTCATTTTCCTATGTCACAACCCCAGGCTCAGAGGGTTACCAGCACCCGCTTCACGGAGAACCCTTGGCATCTTACCAGACCTGAGAATGGAGCCCTCCTCTCCATCTCAGACTGATGATGATATCTCCTCACAACCCGAAGAGGGCTGATTAAGCATGATGGGAGTTGTAGTCCAACCAATCCGGAGGGCGCCGGCTTTGAGGGAAAAGTGCTCCGCTCCACGGACTTACCTGGCCAACCAGTTTAGGGCTGTAAGGATCAGTGATGTCGTACTGTCGGAGGTCTCCGTGAACCCAGTTGCTCAGGTAGAGGAAGCGATCGTCTAGCGAAATGAGAATGTCAGTGATGAAGCCTGGGGGAGACAGAGGTGGGAAATAAGGTCAGGAGTGCCATTGTATTTCATTACTCACCAGTCGCTTTTCTACAAGTATTCGAAATGGTATGTAAAATGGAAACCTTGTGGAATAAGATTTTCTCTTCATGTTCAATTGTCAGGGACTGGCTCTCGCTCCCTTCCAATGGTGTTTGCCAAAGCAGGTAAGTTGTATTCAGGGAATGCTCAATCCAGTTGCAAAGGATGCAGAAAATAGTGCGTTGCGTGTTGCGTGTGAAAGAACACTGGTGAACCTCCTCTCCCTTTTTACTCACTTGGCATTTCGGGTAAGTACCATCCTGTGACTTTCTTGTTTGGAACTTGGATCACTTTCTCTGCCGCCCAAGACCCATCCTGCAGAAGGAAGAGACTTTTGCAAGTGCACCCTTGAACAAAAGGTGGACTCCTGCCCCCTTCTGCCAGCTTTTCTACCCCCCACCCAAAGTCCATCTACATTTCATGCCCACTGAACATGCTCAGTTCCCATTGGGCTGTTTTGGGGTTCCCTCCCCCTTAGGGTTGTCCCCATCTAGGTTTTTTAATACTTTGCAAACCTTGGGATTTTCCCAAAGCCTCCCCTCCTGTGCATGGGTGTTGCGATTTGGGCTACGTAAGTAAGGATCAGCACTCACACGGAACATTGAAATAGATGGAAGAGCAGAACGAAAGGTGGGAGGAATTCCTTCCACCTGTTTGCATTTGTGAAGGATCAATCTTCCTTTACTTTGATCATGCAAAGCTGTGCATCTCCAGTTCATAAAACAAAGATCTGCTGGTTCCCTTACTCCAGAGTAAATCCCATTGATTTCAAATCCTTCACAAATGCAAACAGATGGAAGATCGCATTGGTGAACTATCAGGAAAAGAGTTTAAAGGGGGGGAATTAAAAATTATTTTAAAATTAAGGGATGAACCAATCTGATTCTATCTTGGCATGCCGAAAGCTCTCCTGGAGACTTATCACCATGCCAAGGTTCATCTCTTAATCTATAACAATTACGCGGATGCAAGCATTTTGGTTAATTTGCATTTTTAAAATTCCTAAAAATCAAGGCATGGACCTATCTGATTCAAACTTGGCATGCCTAAAGCTAAGAGCTCTCAAGATCCCAAGTTCCATCTTTTTATCTTTAAAAATGAGGGAGCTGCAGGCAAGGAGAGTGGGGTTGGAGTAATAAAAAGTCCATTCATTGGAACGTTTGACACGGAGGAGTGCTGGAGGAGGAGAACCGCCCTGCCCTTCCCTTTCATCAGCAAGACTCCATTCAAAGCACACGCCCCCAACAAAGGAAAAAGCAAGGGGACAGCACTAGATGGAGCTTAAGGGCACATTGAAGTCGCTTTGGGAAAATAATCCAGACTTTCCCTGCATCAAAATAATATGCAAAACAGAGGAAAAGAGGCGAAATGGGTGCAGGACAGGGATGATGTCATGTGAGTCCCACATTGAGAATGTTAAACCACTGGTGTGATGGAGCTCTAAGTTATAACTCCTCTCTTTTCCCACACAACAGACCTATACAGTGAGTACCCACTTCCATCTCTCTCTCTCTCTCTACTCAAGGCAGAAAAGTAGATCTTCCATCTTGCTTCTCTGGTTTATAAATCTCAGTGTGACATACTTTACTTTTTCTGCTCCAGATGGAAGCTAACAGAGTTCATCTTAAATACTTTGCAGAAGAGCTAAAGGATTCAAAGGAGCGTGGCTTTGAATGAGCTGCTCTGGTCTTGCAATGCTTTAAAATAAAATTTAAAAAGAGCCTACATATTTTAGAGCAAAGTTGTAGCTTAAAGCTCTTCTTTCCAATCACCAAGAGGCATTTCAACATTTTACAATCATGGGGGAAACTGTGCAAAAGCTGCGATACAACCACAATGAATGGCGGTTGGGGGAAAGAGGCTGACGTTGGGGCTAAGAGGCTGACGTTGGGGCTGGGGAAAGGAGGAGTAGCCTTCTGGGAACCATGGATCCGGATTTGGCCCACGGGCCTCTGAGGTTCAACCCCCCCTGCTCTACAAGTGGATGGACCCTCCTGCCCTTTCAGTGAGGATCATTTTATTTATGCTCCCCATCTATTTAGAATTCTAAACGTCAGCAGTGAAAGACTTTGCTATGCTCATCTTGCCGTTATTACCAGGGGTGCCCATGCCCCCCGTTCATTTTAACCTCCGTCTTGAAGAAGTGATGGATGGAGCTCTCCAGTGTGCAGCCCACCATGCCATGTGCAGCATCAGGGTTGTGCAGGAACCGGATCTCCAGCGGGGCGGAGTCCTGGCCGACGTCAATGGACTGGACGAGGTCATGGGTTGTCCAGTCCCAGACATTCAGTCTCCGGCCATAACGCTCTGCAGATCAACAGGGGAGGATGATATCAATCACAGTGCACCGCCAGTCATGATCCTGCTCTACACAAGGAAACAGGTTATTCGGAGCACCCACGTGGGGTGCTATGGGCTCTAATGGATGTTCTGCTTCAGCACTGAAGAGCCATCACATAGACTTATTCCCTGATTACACAGAGTCCAGGACTAAATCTGATGGGCCTAAGTTACAGGAGGATAGATTTTGATACAACATTAGGAGAAACATCTGGGGGTTAAGAGCAGTCCAGCAATGGGTCCAATTGTTTAGAGGGCTGGTGTCATTAACCCCAGCCATGAGGTCTTCCAGTGTAAAGCCGAGGATCTGTTAAGGTCAAGGCACAGGCTATTTCCTTGGAGGTAGGTCCCCGAGGAGCATCCATCTCCCAACCTCACAGATGTCTCAGGCTAGAAAATCAGGTAAGGGCCCTTTAACAATCCAATCAGCTCCTGCAGGAGTGGCGGAACTGACCACATGACATGTCTTGACAGCCTACATAAGGGTTCATGTTTGTTTTGGCTCCCTGCTGAGACAACATCCTCCTATAGTTGTCCTACTAGGAGAGAATTCCAGCCAGCAGGAGCTATCCAAGGTCCTGCTCTTTTCTTGCTTTGATCTACCTTCCTACCACCTACTCCTGCAAGCCTCAAGGGACCACAGGATGGGACCAGGCAGTCATGGGCTCTTCCTCACTGGAGGTCCTCTAGCAGGGCTTGGGCAGCCTGAAATAAGTGGCCACAAGGCCCCCTCCATCTCTATGATATCAGGGCCTCTTATTTTCCGCTTGTCCTGGACTAGATGGACCATCGGCCTCACTCACCTTGCTTCAGATCCTCCGGATGTAATCCATTGATAAAAAACTTCGGCACCCCCCATTCAGTGCTGATCATGACGTTGTGCCTTGGCTGGTACCAGAAGTCATATCCTTGCGGGGGCTCGTCGCCCGGGCGTTCCCAGGTCCCCTTCACTTCCCAGGTTTCCGCATCCAGGAGGAGAAATCCACCTGGTGTCATAAAAATAAGAGCTTCAGCCGTGCTCAGCACAACAGCTACTGATGTCAATGAACAGACACTAACTCTACCGGCTTGACTTTTTTCGGGGTAGTGTTTATGTGTGTGGGGAGGGAGGAGGTACAAATGAATTCATATAGGTCCAGGGAGAGGTGTGTGTGTGTGTGTGTGTGTGTGTGTGAGAGAGAGAGAGAGAGAGAGAGAGAGGGAGGGAGGGATTCCAGCTTCCAAATTTGATGGGAAAGTTTTTGAGAAAGAAGAGGGCCTCTCCACGGTGTCCTGTATATCCTGGGAGCATAGTTTGGCCTCCAGAACCTGTGGTACAAAAAGTAATACACATTTGGAAGCCGCTGAATCCAGGCACTCAGATGCGTGCATGTCTGGGCTCTGGCTGTGCCCCAAGTCCACCTCTACCCCATAATCGCCCCTTACACCCCAAGAGTAAATACAGCTGCGAATCTAGACTGATCTTCTGTTAGAAGGCAGGATGCTTTCTTGGCAGATGAGGCCTCTGTTTGCCAAGCTCTGTCCTTGTGGATAAGGTCCTGACTTTAAGCCAAAGATGATGAACCACTTTCAACAGCCGTGTCGTGTACGGTTTTGGGTAGCCCGACCCCAGCGGAGATGCCCTCACCTTTTCCGTTGCCGAGGGGGTCTCCCAGAGTGCTGATCATGACCTCTCCGCTACCCAGGCAGTGAGATGTGTGTGGGAAAGCCAGGTTGGTTTTCTGGAAGACTTCTCTGGGCTCGATGACCTGGGAGTTCAGGAGAGAGAGTTCATAAGGTCATTATAAACCTTCCTCCTTTGGGTTCACACAAGGTACATTTTCTTAAGTTCCAGGATTTGGCAACTGTAAATCACACCCAAGGGTCATTGCGAGTGATATGATTAAAGACGTCTTGAGCTTAAAATCAATTAATAATTGGGACCTGCAATAAAATGTTGGAGTGTGAAGTGCTTCTGTTTAGAGTTTTAGCTAGCCAGTCACGCCTTCTTCTGAGAAAGTCGACTGACAGGTTTTGTTGTTGTTGTTGTTTTAGGGGAGAGGTGGGTAGAACACGGGTTGGGAAGGAATTGCATCTCGTATCCTGAACAGGACCATGCCAACGCTACAACATTTTGTTGCGGCTCCCATGTGAATGTCTTCCTTTGTTCCTTTTACACACCCTTCTCCTTTTCCAGGGCTCCCCAGATTCTCTTCCTCCATGACAGACATGATTCCATCTGTCATGTGCTTCACATCCATATCAAATGTCCTCCACGTGTACATTTTACAACATGCATTTTTATACATTTCCCTTTCCAGAGAGAAATTGACTTCTCTCACCAACAGGCATTTCTTCTCATAAAATGTCTGCTTTATCTTGTGTTTAATTTCAGCTGTACATCCTTCATTCTCTGCTTCCCAGATACTTAAATTCTGAAACTCAATTCACTCCACATATACATCTGTCTGTCTGTCTGTCTGTCTGTCTGTCTGTCTGTCCATGGTTTCCCACTTGTTGCAAAAATATCTGTTCTATTAGTTTATCTTTAAAGCATATTTTAAGGGGGGACAGGATTAAATCCCATATATCTAACACAGTCTGCAGTTTTCCTTCTGTATCTACCAATATCATAGAATCATAGAATAGTAGAGTTGGAAGGGGCCTCTAAGGCCATGGAGTCCAACCCCCTGCTCAATGCAGGAATCCACCTTAAAGCATCCCTGACAGATGGTTGTCCAGCTGCCTCTTGAAAGCCTCTAATGTGTCATCAGTGAAACATGGTCAAATTTATGTATGTATGTATTTATGTATGTATTATTGCATTTATATCCCACCATTTTTCCTCTAAGGAACCCAAGGCAGCATACATAATCCTCCTTCTCCTCCTCTCCATTTTATCCTCACAACAACCCTGTGAGGTAGGTTGGGCTGAGAGTCTGCAACTAGCCCAGAGTCACCCAGTGGGTTTCCATGGCCAAGTGGGGACTAGAACCTGGATCTCCCGATTCCCAGTCCAACACTTTAGCCACTATGCCACACTGGCTGTCAATTTATGCCCTGCACATTTTTTAAATTTTCATAACGCCTTAATCTATTCCTTATTTCATTTTATTTGCCGCTCCCTCTAAAACTATGTTAACAATCCAGGCAAAAAACCCGCTCTCGACGAATGGATACTGCTGACCTTGGCGGTTACTTCAATATCATCTACTCTATTTATATAGCTTCCTGTTTGTTACGTTTTTGGTATGAATTATGCATTCATTTACTGTACTCCACAATCTATTATTGTCTTTTGCAATACAATGAACATTTTACTCCACCCAATGGTGTAACTGAAGGGCTTATTCCAGGGTCCATAAATAATATCTATTAGAACTTTGCCTAATTTTAACTCTTCCGCCAACATTCGGATCACAAAGATGGCTTCTTGTTTTCCCTTTGATCTCCTAAATCCAAAACGGGCCGTGCCGTAATTGCTCATTGAATTTCATTCCAGTCCTGCTTCGGGTGATTTTGGTTAGCATTTTTCAAGTTGGGCGTAATAACTGCCATTTGATGCCCTTTGCGATTCTCCGTGTATTTCTATTGGGGTAGAGACTTCAGGTGTTCTTATGGGAGATTAGTGCCAGTTACCGTGGACTGACACTTAGCCAGGAAGACCTATTTGTGGGCTTGCCAAGGGGCATCTGACTCGCCCTTATGGGAAGCAAGATGTCAGAGTGGGCAACCTCCATGGGTTGGGGCAGGGTAGCATATTCCTCCCAGGCATGCAATTCTGCTTTCAAATGACATATGCGCTCCCCGTGCACCTGGTTTCCTTCCAAAATCACAGATTCTGAATTGGGGGCAGGGGATCCAAACATTTCCTCCCCCCGACTAGATGGACCCACGTCGGTACAAACCAGCAGATCTCTTCTTCAGTTCCTCAGGTGCTATGTTGCGGTCCTGCATGGCAAGGGTGGGCGAACGGAGACCCTTTGGATGTTGCTGGACTCCAGAAACCATCATCCCTGAGTCCAACAATATTGGGAGGGTACTGCTTCCCCCCTGCTGATGTACGGTATCATTGATTTTACATTTTGTGCCCCGTTGTACAGAGTTTTAGCTTCAGTTGCGTCAAGCTCCTACATCTCCCTTCACCATAACCTCCAGAACTTTTCTGAGTGCTTCATAACCCTCATCCCTCCTCCTCAAAACTTTCAGCCTCGGCTGATCCACCCACACCCCCAACCACCCCATTCCTAAGCCTAGCTTGCACCCTTCCTAGACAGACATACTTTAAACATCCTGGGAGCCCGTAGATCTGTCCCCGTATCCACCACGTAAATCCGGCTGGAGCCCAAGGCAGGCAGGACCAGGCGGTTGCGCTTCTTGCTGGTGTCCCCGAAACAGCTGCTGCAGGCGTTCCAGCCTGTGTGGTGGAGTTCGTCGTCAATGTAGGGCATCGGAAGGCGGTGGATCACCTATGGGGAAGACGGGAGGGCGGTACAGTTTAAAGCAGGGGTGAGTGACATGCGGCCCGAAGTTTTTTTCAGGCCCACCCAAGTTGCCACTGCTAACTTTCCACTGAAGTTCATCAGTGCAGCAGCAAAAATGGGACTTTTTCCTTTAAAATAAGGCGCATGGGGAGTGTGCTCTTTGTTTTCAGGCGCATTTATGCTCCCCCCAGGATGCCTGGGAGCACAATTATGCAGTAAAACAAGGAACGTTTCTCTACACTCCTTCCTTTAAATGGCTTCTTCGTTTTTTTGCCGCTGTTGTATTTCAGCTGTGGTGTGTGAGCATTTGGGTGGGTTCACAGGGGAGCAGATAAAATCACACCTCGGCAATTCCCATAGAGTAATTGTCATGGTTTGTGTGACACACCCTAATTGAGTTTTTCTGACTTCTTTGAATATATCATTTCCCCCAGCTCCCCCGTGGGCTTTGATGGACAGAGGCATGAGTGAGCTCTCTCCTGCGGAGCACAGTTCCTTTGGTACCTCTTCCTAGAAAAGCCACTCCTGAGGGTTGAAGGTCCCTTTGGAATGACTTCCAATATAATCTAGGGACCTGCAGCAGGGGCTGCTCAAATGGCCACCATGTAATGATGGCATCAGGGCAGCAAACACAACCTCCGTTTTATCCCAATAGTCATGGTGGTGCTATGATTTAATTGAGTCGAAAATGCAAAACTGCACATGCTCAGAGTTTGTTTGTTGGCTTGCTTTTAAAAAAATCCTGGTTGGCCTTTGGTTTACTTTTATTCTAACATATCAGAAATGTAGAAGCACTTGTAACACATGGAATAGTGGCTGAGGATAGGAAAGAGAAATATTACCATTTACTGTTTCATTTCATTGATTTCATTTCTATACTGCCCCATAGCTGCAGCTTTCTGGGCAGTTGATAAAGATTAAAAACCACTACAAATACATTATACAATGAGTTTCTCTACATGAGCGATTTATTGCACAGTCGTGATTGGCCATTCGCAGAAGTTTGCAGATTACTTACATGACGCCATCAACTTCCAGGATGTCTCTTGCCCCTCCCCTCTCTAATCTTGCTTAAAAAAAAAACACCATGGAGATAAGGGAATATTTAAAATATTTGCAGGATTAATTCTGCCACTAGATGGCATTTTTTTATTGAACTTAATGGAATTGGCCAGATAGGAAGTTTTCAATTGCAAATCTGTTGCTTCTATCTAAAAGAGCCTGGAATAAACGTGAAAAGATCCGAGGAAAAAAACTTTGGTAAGAGTAGGTTTCTCTTTAATGTAGAGATGCACAAAGTGTAAAAACCATTTACATTCAGCGCAGGCACACATATATCTAAAACAATTTTAAACAATCAACAGAAAAATCCAGGGCCTGATTAAAACCTCATCATATGCTGTCAAATGCCTATGTCATACTTAGAAGGTCTAAACAATGCAAATGAGTTACCAGCTCTGGGTAGATATTGTTTATTTATTTATTATTTACTTAAAACATTTGTGTGCTACTCCATATCTACAGATTCCGGAGTGGTGAACAAAAAAGATAAAAGATACAAAATCTTTGTAGAAAAGATATAAAATAGGGTAAAATAATAAAACATCATGTTAAAGTAATTACTATTTTTAAAAGAAAACAGAATTTTGATAAAAGTGTAGCCAATCACTCATGGCAGACTTCCTGAAATAGAGATGTTTTTTTCTGGAGGCACCAGAAGCACTATTTGGCACCTGTAAGTAAGGGGGCCAACACGCTAAAGGCTCTTCTCCTGATGGACTCCAGTCGGGCCATAGGTCCATGTGGAATCACCGGGAACATGCCCACTGATCAGCTCAGTGACCGGGCAGGTTGATAAGGGAGGAGGCGCTCGCTCAAGTATCCTGGTCCCAAGTTGTTTAGGGACCTATAAGGACATCAAGTCCAGCCCCCTCCTCAATGCATGAATCCACCTTAAAGCATCCCTGACAGATGGCTGTCCAGCTGCCTCTTGAATGCCTCTACTGTGGGAGACCCCACGACCTCACTAGGTCACTGGTTCCATTGTCATATTGCTCTAACAGTTAGGAAGTTTTTCCTGCTGTGCAGCTGGAATCTGGCTTCCTGTAACTTGGGCTGCCTCTACAAGAGAGGTTTAAAGCTCTTTCAAGGTGCTTAAAAAAATTTACCTCTACAAGAACGGAGCGCAAATCGGGCGTAGAGGCGCGTTATCTCTCCGATTATGCGCATTATTGACTATGCGAACAAGCGCTTATGCGCATTAACTACTTGTAAAGCGCATTTTGGTCATCCGTTAATGCACTTCGCCACCTTTCGCCGCCTCTCGTGCAGAGGTATTAGGCGTAAATGCGCTTCAGCGATTATGCGCATAATCGCCTAACCAGGCGCAAAAGCGAATCCTTGTAGAGGGGACCTTGAGCACATTATTCCGCGCCATGCACTCTGGGTTCATCAAGAAGAGATCCTCGCCCTCTTCTGTGTGACAACCTTTGAAGTCCTTGAAGAGGGCTGTCATGTCTCTTCTCAATCTTCTCTTCTCCAGGCTAAATATGCCCAGTTCTTTCAGTCTCTCCTCATAGGGCTTTGTTTCCAGTCCCCTGATCATCTGCTTTGCCCTCCTCTGAACCCCTGAACATCAGCATAAGAACAATCTTAACCGGGCACCCAAAAAATGACAATCTTGGTGGACGTCAGTGGGGAGCATTCCATGTTGGTTGTGTGTTTCACAGCTGAAGTCATACACTTGGCCATCTGAAAGCCATCTGCCTCATAAATCCATTGAGTCCAGGGCCTGAGATTATCTAGCTGCGCCACCGTGGAAGAATTTAGACTGCCCTGAAAATCCAAACACGCGCCTCTTGCTTATTTTTTCACAACGTTTTGGGGCAGCCTTGCTTGCGATTTTGGATAAGTGTCCTCCGCTTCCCCATGTCCCCCAGGCTTGTTGCAAAGTTCCCACACCGTCATCCCAACATTGCACCTGCATACTTTGAGTGTGTATTTCTTTTGGGACGATGCCAGAGTCAGAAATAGGCAACACCCACGATATGAAAGAGGGCTCCAGAGGCGTTCATTGTAAGTCCGCAGATCAGCCCCAGGTTGAGAACTGCCTTCGTTTTGTAATAAAGGGCTCTGTTAATTTGGCTGGAGTTCATTGTTCTTAATCTTATTAAGGAGGCTTCTCTGCTTGGCTTTTTCCAGACATTGGCAGACACAAAACAACAAAAAGGCTCTTAGATATTGCACCCGTAGAAGATCAGATAAATTAAGGGAGGATAAAAATTAAGATTGTTCTATTTAAAACAAAGGACCAATAAAAAAACAGTGGCTGGTCAGTTGAGGAAGGCTTCTTGAAATAGAGTTGTTTTCAGGAGGTGCTGGAAACAGCCTAGTGTTGGCACCTGCCTGACCTCCAGGGAGTTCCAAAGACAAGGGGGCCACCACGCTGAAGGCTCTTCTCCTGATAGACCCCAATCGAGCCAAAGGTCCATGTGGAACCACCAGGAGCATGTCCTCAGATGACTGCAGTGACCAGGCAGGTTGGTAAGGGAGAAGGCGCTCTGTCAGGTTTCCTGGTCCCAAGTTGTTTAGGGCTATGTATTACCTCCCGCATCAGAAGCATTATGCTGGGGAACATGAGTGGGAGGGTGCTTTTGCGCTCATGCCCTGCTTGTGGGATTCCCATTGTGTCATCTGCTTGACTGCTGTGTAAACAGAATGCTGGCCTAAATGGATCCTTGGTCTGGTCCATCTGTCCTCTAATATTCTGAAGGAGTTCCTGAAGGGATGATATGTTTTAACAGCACCACAAGGCATTTTATGGATAACCACATGGATAACCACAACCAGCATCCAACTGAACTCCTTGCGTGTAGACACCTCACGTATCCGTGTGACAGCCTTTTAGGCTCTCTTCAAATACTTGAAAGGTTGTCACACGGAGGAGGGCCAGGATCTCTTCCCAATCATCCCAGAGTACAGGACTGTAGTTACAGGAAGCCAGATTGCGGTTGGACATCAGGAAAAACGTCCTGACTGTTAGAGCAGTATGACAATGGAAGCAATTACCTAGGGAGGTGGTGGGCTCTCCCATCCTAGATGCATTCAGGATGGAGCTGGACAGCCATCTGTCAGGGATGCATGAAGGGGGATTCCTGCATTGAGCAGGGGATTGGACCCGATGGCCTTAGAGGCCCCTTTCAGATCTACTATTCTAGGATTCTGTGAATCCAGCCTGCCCAACTGCCTGGAATTCTGTGGTCTGTGCACAGGGAGGAAGTCTCTCTCTCCCATCCCCCCACCTCTCACAAGGCAGCATTCCAATGCAGAATCGACTGTTCTCAAACAGGACAGTCCAGGAGAGGCATTCCCATTTGATTCCGTTTCATCTGAACTGAGCTTTCATCTCTCTCTCATCTCTTGCCAGTGGCAGTTAATTAGAAAAGCATACAGCTGAGTTGTATTTTTGGGATCTTCAACTGATGATGTCTGCCCTGAATTGCTTTTAAGCCTCACCTCAATTCCATCTTCCCCCAACCCCTCCCCCCACAACATCGCTTTGCACTAGGCCCTGTGTGACATTAAAAACAAAGCCCCGTTGTCTACTGCCAGGCAAGTCCTGTTGATGGAAGAGAGGGCACACCAGGGCCTACGCCCCGGCAATTCTAGAGGTGGCCCCAGTCTTGGATCACTCTGTTCCTCCACCTGCCCCATTATGAGATGCTTTTGGTGGAGGGTAGTAGGGGGAGACACCAGACGCTCATGAGGGGTGATAGACAACCTTGGTAAGGATCATCTGAGAAGCGAAGAAGAAAGGCTGCCTTCTGGGGATGGAACAGGGGCCCAAAGCCAGGAACATCACTGCTTCAGACAGTATCTTGGGAAAGCCCTGGAGCTCTCATGGAAACCTCAAAAGCCTGCTGGAGCTTCTAGAGAAAGTCCTGACATGTTCATTATTGGAGTTTGTTATCCTTGATACAAAGACCTCTGAGAACTCGGGGAAGCTCTAAAAAGGGGAATTAAGGATTCTTCGCATCTTCCAGGTTCTTTCTCCATCAAACATTTGGAGCACCTTAAAACCATAGCTTTGCTGGATCAGACTAAAGGTGCATCTAGATCAGTGCCCCATTTCTCTTGCCAGCCAACAAGTTGCCCCTGGGAAGCCCATCATCAGAACATGGGAGCAATAGCCCTCATTGAGCAGCAGCTGCTCACTGGCAGCAGGATAGACTGCTTCCGAAGCTGGGGGCTCCACTTAGCCCCCGTGGCAAATAGCCACCAATCAACTTCTCTACTCTATGAGTTTTTCTAAACACTTTTTGAACGATCTGTGCTAGTGGCCATCACCACATCTTGCGGTGGCGAGTTCCAGAGGTGAATTAAACACTATGTAAAGAAGTGCCACGTCTTTGTGGAAAGGCTGGAGTTTGCGGGACGGGGGGATGCTTAGGTTTGGAGTGGAAAGACAGCTTTGGAGATGAGTTATAATAGAGATGTATGAAGGGTGTGGAAAAGCCAATAAAGGGGACCCTGTTGTCTTCCTCTATTCCTTTCTCCCTCTCATATCATACTAGAACTCGGAAGGTCCTGTTGAGATGGATTTGATGGGGGTGGGGAGTTGAAAACAAGGGGGAGAGGGTCCTCCTTCACAAAACACAGTTTGTTTTAAAATATTAAATCTCCTACCAGAGGATGTGGTCTTGGCCCCTGGCTAGCTTGGATAGTTTTATAAATGGATTAGATGGATTTAGAGGTGAGGATTAGCAGGATATAGACAGCTATCGGCCAGGCTATATGGAACTACCATGTATAGGGGAAGTATACCTCTGGCGCCTCCCTGACCTATGCATGCCCTCCGCAGAGGCATCTGGTTGCCCACTGTGGGAAGGAGAATGCTACACTCGATACGCCATTGACCTGATCCAGTAAGGCTCATCTTGGCTTCTTGTTGGGTATCATCGTAAGAATGGAACCTCCACATTCAGGGGCAGTACACTTCTAAGTCTCAGATGCTGGGGGACAACCCACAGGGAAGGTGACTGCCATCATGGCCTGATTGTGGACTTCCCCGTGTCATCTGGCTGTCCATGGTTGGAAACAAGACAGTGGGTTTGCTCCGGTTCCTATGTTTGTTTCTTTCCAACACCGTCTCACCTGGCCTTGAAGTAGGTAACAAGAAAGCTCAAAGAGAAGCCCAAATGGAGCAAATGCAAGACAGCTTCTCAAACTGTATGGTCTAGTGTGATACCTGGCAATAGGAGGGTGATTCGGGATCTACGTCCACCGTGGCCAAGTAGTCCGGTTCTCTGGTCCCTGTGCCGGTTAAGATACAGGGCACGTAGATCAGCTTCTCTCTAGGACCTTCGAAAACAACATCCACGTTTAGGATTCCGTGGTGGGTGGAAGAAGGACAAACCCCTGAGCCAGATCCAGCCTAGCATTGCGAGAGCTTTTTAGAGGCCTGCTTGTCTATATAGTCAGGATCATTTTTAGCCTTTCGCAACACCTTAGAGAAGCAATCCTTAAGGCCTGGTGTGGGGAACCTGGCCCTCTTGGAGACCCAATCCAGGTCTCCTCTTTTCCCCAGATGGCCATGCCCACCCCTGGCTCCACCCCCTTATGTTAAGACAGGCAGCCTTGCAAGAGAGGCGGTATTATCACCTTCATCCCGGACTTGTATGCTGAGCACGACTTCTTTAAGGCCACTTAGTGACTCTGTGGTGAGATTCGAACGGGGGATTTGCCACCTTGCACATGCTCTTCACTGCTGTACATTTGAGCTATAATACATGGAAGCTAAAATACTTTCAGTCAAGCCTCAAAAATACCTCAGGGGAAGATAAAACACCTTTTTAAAAAATATGAATAATAACACTGCTTTTTCAATTTCCGCATAAGTCCTGGTGCAGTTATGCAATTTGCTCAGGGTTTCTGTGGAACTGCTAAAGACTCTGACTTCAGAGTTCTCAGTGACTCTGCTGGGGGGTTTTGCTCAAACATTCAGGCTAGTAAAATAATGTGGGGAGACCGTTTTCCCTCTGTTTCCAAAATCTGCTCAAGTGATACTCCCAGCATAATTTTAATAAGCCAGTAGGATAGACTTAGTTTCGTAGTTTCAGCAGCAGACTTTGATAGCAATTCTCATCATTAGAAGAATTTGTGAACGTAAACAATTAGCTGTCAGTTTGGGCAATCTTCCCTCCGTCTCCTCCTCAGGCATTATAAAACCCTTAGGATGCTCAATAGACTTGTGTTAGACTTGGAAGCTTTTCAGTGTCGTTACTAATTTTTACTTCACCTTCAAAGAAAGAGCTTAGGGTTATCTTCCCTCACACACGATTTAGCTACACAACAATCCTGCAAGGTAGGTCTGGCTAAAAGATCATGCCTGGCCTAAATTCTGTGAGAGCTTCATGGCGAATTCTCCTTGATTCAACCCAGCCTCCCCAAACACGGTGCCCTTGGGGTGTTTTTGGACTACAAGCTCCATCATCCCACATGATTGGACAAGGTGGCTGGGATTGATGGGAGTTGTAGTCCAACATGTCTGGAGGTCATCAGGTTGGGGATGGCTGCAGTAAAGAGGTTCATCTAGTCCCACTACCCCTTTCCCATGGAGGTCCAACCAAATGCCTCCAGCCGGAAACCTATAAGCAGGACGTGAGTGCAAGCTCCCTGATTGATTGTACTCAGCAATTTTTGTCTTCAGAGATATACTGCCTCTGATCAGGGAAGCTCCCTCTAACCCTTATAATTTGTCACCCTTGGTAGACTTCTTCTCTTCCAAGAATTTATTCCATTCCTTATTCTCCATAAAAGGCAATCTCGACAGGAGCTCATGTCAATGTGGCTTCATAGAATCATAGAATTGTAGAGTTGGAAAAGGGGCCTATAAGGCATCGAGCCAGTGAGGAAAGGGGCCAGGATGGCTACAGTCTAGCTGAGATGGGCACCGTTGGCCTACCTTGCAGGACTGGGGCCTTGGAGTTGGGAGGGGCAGAATTCCAAAGAGAAATGTTACAAGACTTAGAATTGCTGGTTCCAAGCAGGGCCAAGCTTCAAGGTCAGTGTTAATTGGAAGTGGGCTGCAAGAGCTTCAGCTGTGGGAAACTGCCGTCTGCAGGGAGGGGGCCGGTAACATGAGTGGGACGGCCGGGGATGGGTTTTGGCTAGTCACGGTACAGCTAACCCAAAAAGGATAAAGGAAATAGCAACTGGGTGGAAGCCATCTTCTCCTGCACCAGTGCGTGGAAGGAGGGATCCCTAGCCAGTAAGGTTATGCTGGGGAATAGATACATTTATTGCTTTTGGGTCTGGCATGTTCCAGGAAAAGACTTGTCACCTAGGGTGACCATATTTAGGAAACCAAAAAGGAGGACAACATGGCCGCTCCAAGGTGGCGTGCCCACCAACATGGCTGCCCCCCAAGGGGGCGTGCACACCAACATGCCCAGCCCCTAAGGGGGCATGTTCATCCAAACATGGCCTTGGTCAGATGTCTGATTTCACAGCATACAATTAAGACAAACCTGTTCTACACATCATCTTCATGTTAAAATCATTAAAATAAAGAACAAGTGAGACATTCGATGTATCTGAAATTAACTTTACTCACTCCTACTTTTGTAGCTTTTGCTGTACTTTGAAACTTTTGCTATGCTTTGTGTGATAGTTTCCCCTTCCCTCAAATATGTTTTCTGACTGCAAATCCTTCACTGGATGACCGTAGTCCCAGCTTTCCTAACATTTAACACTCCTTCCCCATCACGTTTCTCTTATCCATATGCACAGTTTCAGCATACTGCTACCACTGAACAAATGAAGCAGCTGACAAGTGCAGAAAAATCTAGTACAACAAACTAGCCAACCTAGCATGCAGGAGCAGTATAAAATACAATTACCCTGCAAACATTAGCCATGGAACAAAATGGACCAAAGGCTTGTTGTAGTCATTTCTCACCTCTTAGCTTGTTTCAACTTCTGGTTTATCAGTGAGAAACAAATTTAAAAATGTGTCATATCTTTGGTTCATTAGCCATGTAAACAAAATCATGGTCAGTAGCAATACAAAGAAAGGCCAGAACAGATGCCCATTATCACAATGCTAGACAAGGATCTTTCCCTCCTTTTATCCAAGTATATCCTGAATTTACACTGCCTCAGTGTGTAGAGAATATAAATCCCAGTCAGGGACCCAAAGAAAACTGCCCAAAGAAACTTTAGAGATAACCCTTGTTGATTTCAATAAAGCTTACTCCCAGATAAATTAATGTAGGATTGCAGCCTCTTCACATCTGTTCACCTTACTCTAGCAAGTGCAAGGCCCTCCTGCCAAGGACAACTATGCACTCACAGAGCCTGGCCTCCTCGATCATGCAACCAGCAGGTGCTTTCCAGAAAGATGCTTTCAGAGCCTAGGAGATCCAGACACACTCAAACAAGTCAAGCCAAGCCATGCTATGCTGGAACAGAACAATTCTGGGACAAGACACTACTTTGTAAGTGATCAGACACAACAGTCATACGTATAAAAGAAAAACACAACTACCTCATTGACATAGCAATACCCAATGACAAAAATGTTGCAGAAAAGGAAGAAGAAAAGAGAGACCCAGCAAAGGTTTTAGGAAATCTTGCTCATATTGGCATAGGTTGAAATATTTTGCTGGTCAGAATTTTCATCAGTAGAACTCCAATGGACTTTAATGGAAATGTCTTTAGGACTTTTAACAATTTTACTTTGGGCTTTCAGACTTCAGAAACTTCAGGTGGATGATATGAAATAATTAGCAATTACAGGAGAAGTGACAAACCCTTCTCCACCCACCCTACCCACCATGCCCATTGGCGCAAGAGCGAATAGTTAGATCCAAAAGATCAGTGAATTAATTGGAAAATTCATTAACAGTCTGACACGGGTTTTGAGAACTAATTGAGGAAATATATAGGAGATATAATATACAATGTGGATCTAGACTCCAGCTCAGCTAGATATGATCTTATGAAGATTAATAAACTGAGGAGGAATATGACTTTTTAAAAAACTTAGAACTCTATGTATTGGGTGCCCCAAAAGTAGGTATACAGTTGTTTAGAATGTTGATGGGAGGTGTGAGTACTATACTGTATACCTACTTTTGGGCCACTTGGTATTTCAGCCTTCCCCAATCCAATCCTCTCCAAATATCTTTGACTATGACTCCTATCTGGTCATGCTGACTGGGCGTTGAGAGTTTTATCCAACACATCTGGAGACAACCAGCTTGGGGGAGGATACTGTATTTAACAAGAATTGTCTGTTTTTGTACAGTTACTAAAAGGATAAAACAAATGCTAGCAACAGTAAATATCACATAGATGAAGTAAAAACACCATGGCCAGTAACAATCATCCTCCAATAGAGATGGATAATAAATTATGTTTTCATTATGTTTAAAAGGCCCATTGAAATTGCATCCATATACTTTGCCTTTCACACAGCCATGAGCTATGTTCAAATAAACTTCTAATATGATACCATTGTACATTTTTATATTCTTTTTTCTAAACTGCTTCATGATTTATTCAAATAAGAAGCAGTAAATAAATATTGCTAATAAGTCAATTCATACATCAATATATTACAATGTTTCTCCTCCAACAAAATAATCAAAGAAAAGCAAACGGGAGAGGTAACCAGATAAAGGTACTGCTTTGAAGCCAGTTTTCTGTTCCAGCAAAACACCTATTTTCCAGACAGCTAAACCAATTTCCTCAAACCATCTCTAAATGATTTCTTAGAAAATTAATTCATTCAAATTTATTTCCCGTAAATAGGAATATCAACTCCATATCATCCCCCAACTCTCACACACAAAACTATAGCCCCCCCACTCTCAACATGCACACAAACACCACAAAACACACACGCATACATCCATTCATAGACAAATGAACATGCACCTATCACATAAATACACTCACACACTGCATACACGTAAACTCTCTCAGGATACCCACCCCAAAACACACGCACACACATTCATTCATGGACAAATGAACATGCACTCCATGCACCCATCATATAAATACACTCACACGCACATACCTCTCCAAGGCTGCTCCTATGCTTGCTTCCACTCTCTCCCTCCCCATTTCTTTAGGCAAATGATGGGGATTTTTACATTCACCTTGAAAATATTCTTAGTGGTAGCAAGGGGTTGCAGAGAAGGGGATTAAAAAAGTACAGGATAAGACCTGGGGGAGGAGAGATCCTAACAGGTGGAGGACAGTTTCGGAAAAATTCTCAGAACCTTGTAACTCCCAGGGTAAAACTGTCCTACCTGCTGCTCTGCCTGCTTTTTGTCCTCTGCCTGCACCATCCAAGAAGAAGCCCAGGATCCTCGCGCGGGAGCCAGAAGGGGTTTGGTAAGTGTGGATGACCCACCAGGGGCAGGCCTCGGAAGTGCCCAAAATGGGCCTACCGAGGCCTGCTGAAGCCATCTCTGGATTCCTAGAGGGCCATTGCCATAGCGACGACCCTCTAGGAACCTGGAAATGGCTTCAGCTGGCTTCGGCAGGCGGAAACCGGAAGTGCCTGAAATAGGCCTACTGAAGCCTGCTGAAGCCATTTCCAGATTTATAGATGGCAATTGCCATAGCGACAGCCCTCTAGGAACCCAGAAGTGGCTTCAGCAGGCCTCGGAAGGCCAAAAACAGAAGTACCCGGCCAAAACGGGCTTTTGGGGGGCTACATTTCTGGATTTGGCCCCCCAAAACAGTTTTCCCCCCCAGACGCAGATTTGCTCCCCATTTTCCGGGCATGTCCGGATAAATCTGGGTGGATGGGCACCCTATGAGTGGGTTAAATGGTTTCGTTGTTTTACTGCTGCTAACTTCTACCTCAAACCTCATCCTACACCCCTCCCACCTCCACCCGCTATCCCTCCCTTTCCTTCCTGGCTTGCATTTTAAATGACTTATTGGAATGACTGGAGCCCTACGTGATTAGAAATTATGATCTTAATAAATCGCTTCAGTCCTTAATTGTGCAGTTATTTCTAACGGCTGGCTTGGGGCCATTTGGCATTGGGAGAGGGAGGTGGGCTTGGGGGGAACTCGGCTAATGAGTTCTGTGCCTACCTGGTAGAAAAGTGGGCTCTTTCCTTCACAGAGTCCAACCCCCTGCTCACTGCAGGAATCCACCTTAAAGCATCCCTGAGAGATGGTTGTTCAGCTGCCTCTTGAAGGCCTCTAGGGTGGGAGAGCCCACCACCTCCCTAGGTCATGGGTTCCATTGTTGTACTGCTCTAACAGTCAGGAAGTTTTTCCTGATGTCCAGCAGGAATCTGGCTTCCTATAACTTGAGCCCATGATTCCGTGTCCCGCAATCTGGGATGATTGAGAAGACTTGAAAGGAGGTCTGCTTTTGAGTGGGAAAAGGTCAACATGGCTTACCTTTCATAGCATCCAGAGGCGTTGCATAACCAGGGCCATGACACCCACAGTGTCCTGTAATTTTGAGGAACGGAAGAGGAAGTTCAGTTTTATTCACAGCAGAACATAAGACCTAGTGCCCTGTCTCTGTGGGTGGCCTGGCATTGGTAATTAACAAGCAGGAGTAGGACAGGATGGAGATCAGGCATCCCAGGTCCGAGGGATGGTGACAAGGCAGGGAATAACTCAATAAGGGACGGACAACGAAAGCGGTGGGACTTTGCCCCTGGCTCCTCCGCACCACCTGTGAATAGCCTCCAGATGCTACCCATGAATTAATGCACTCTGAAATACACCCAAGGATGGCAACTCCTATCTGGGTCCATCTTCATTACTCCTTCCCTTACTCCGTCAGGTGTGTGTGTGTGTTGCCAAATGCCAGCTGCATGACTGCAAGATTTGAACGTAGGAGGGGAACTCCGGACTTTGTCTTACCCAATCTCAAGACCTGGCCGCCTTTCTAAGCAGGTAGCCACTCCTGATCAACTCTCCCTCCCACCTTGCACATTCCTCCTTGAAACCCACTGTTTCCATGACGATTTTGATGCCCGTTGCCCACTGTAACGGCCCCGAAATACGTGCAGCCTGAAATAAATGCTAATTCCCCCACACACACCTGTTTATTTATTTAATTTGCTACGTTTATATATCACCCAACTGGCAAATGTTCAAAAATCAAAACAATAAAATAACAGAAGGTAAAAGACATATATAAACCTATCAAAAGAACACAATATTCAACATTAAAAATATTAAGACCGTTATGCAGCTGGCTGTCTACTTGTACCTCCACCTCCCCTGGGGTCTACCTAATGTCGAACTTTAGATTGTAAGCTCAGCAGGGCAGAGACCTTTCCTGTTGTACTGCGTATAGCACTATGCACATCAGGGGCAGGCAACCTTTTGACACTGAGGGCCATACATGCAGAAGGTTGGGGGCTGAAACCCTGTACAGACTTTCTCTTCCCCCACCGCCCCATTTCAGCTTGCAGCACTGATGCTGGATCAGACCGAGGGTCCATCTAGTTTAGCACTCTGTTCACGCAGTGGCCAACCAGTTGTTGACCAGGGTCCAGGTCGTTTAGGGCTTTGTGTTGAAATAACATCATCTTGTATGTTATTCAGCCATCACATGGCAGCTGCCACCTGGGCACCCACGGTGAGCCCACAGAAGGCCTCTGTGGCCAGGGGATGCCCAGCGATGCGCTACAGCAATGCGGTTTGTTTTTCCTGTAGCATCTCTCGTTTGCAAAGGTTTTGCAGCTCTTTATGGGATTTGCGGTCTGTGACAAGCCGGCCTGATAAGCTGCTGTTTTTTAGAGATCTGTCCAATTTCCACTGGCCCAGCGCCCCATGAATGACGAGGTGCAGACACCTTTGGCTAGCTTCTAAACTGGAGGTGGTGCGTGACTGGGAGTTGTAGTCCTAGAAGGTCCAGGACCTTCTTCCCAGACCTGATGGTGTCTAGAAGTTTTCAACTTCAGCCCTCAGCGTCCCTAAACATTGGCCATACCGGCTGAGGGTGATGGGAGTTGAAATCCAAACCATCTGGAGGGCACTAGGTTAGGGAAAGCTGGAAAAAAATGAACACTGTCTGGAAGCACCTGGTGGGACCTGCTGGGAGCTGCCCATGGTCCTGACTCTGGCTTAGAGAGACCTGTATTGGCTGGACTTTGCCTGCCTTGGATGACCTGGCTTGACTCAACCAGCCAGGCAAAGTCTCTGGCCTCCTCCAAACGAGACGTTTAATGAGCCTTGAAGGCTCATTATAAATTTTACCTCCACACCAGCGGAGCGCAAAACGGGCGTACAGGCGCGTTATCTCCCCGATAATGCGCATTTTCGAATGCGCGTTAAATAGCGACTTTTATTTTGCTCCGGCCGTTAAAGCGCATTTTCGCCATGTGAACAAGCGATTATGCGCATTAACGTCTTCTAAAGCACTTTTTGGACATCAATTACTGCACTTCGCCGCCTCTCGCCGCCTCCCGTGCAGAGGGATTAGGCGTAAATGCGCCTCCGCGAAAATGCGCATAATCCCCGAACTGGGCGCAAAAGCGCATCCTTGTGGAGGGGGCCCCAGTTTGACTCTCCCCCAGCAGAATCGGATACAAAGCCGCCTAGGTATCCCATGGATGTTACCTTGCATTCCATGGTGGCCAAAAAGGCAGGCTCTGAATAGAATTGAATGAATGAAGAAGACTAAGGAATGCCCCAGCTGACCCGAGAGACGTGGGTCACTTCTTACCTTCATTCGAGGTCTCCCTTCCTGTTTCCTCCCCCCCTTTTGCCTCGCATTTTGACATCTCTTCTCTCCCTCAGCTTGGCTCGTACGTCACAGAGCTTTTGCCCAAGATCTGCTGGGATCCAATATATATATGAGATCAGATTCCCCCCAAGGGTGGAGGAGGGAGGCGTGATCTCTTGTAAAATCTCATTAGGAAAGGGCTGACTCCAGAAAGTGTGGAGAGGGACAAACCCTTTTCCCTGCCCTTCATCCACCAACTTCAAGCACCGCCAGATGAGCACACACCTTATTATGAGATATCCAACTTGAGAGAAGAGACAAGGGGGATTCGGTTTCTGGCCAATCTGGTTCTTCCAGGCGCTTTTAATTATAGCTGTTCCAGCTATATAACCTCCAGCTGGCTCATAGCTCATGTTTCCTGTCCCAATTTCATAGCCTTTGGGAATGGTGTGGGACGGGCCCCCGACTGGAGATCTGTTCGAAGGGAGGCAGGTTTGGTTCTTCAGCAGGGATGTGGAACCCCCGGAAATTCCGCTTCCGGCCTACAGAGGCTCCAGGCCCCTGCCCCTAGAGGAATCCCTGCTGATCTGCAATCTCAGCTCAGGGATAATAGTGGGGATGTGTGGGCACTGGAGGAGACCGGCAGCGCAGAGAGGAGTCCAGTACCCAGAGGTCTCCGGGCAACGTACAAATGAAAACTGCCGTTCCAATAATATGCCAGTCAATAACCACTCAAAACCCGTGTAAAACAGAACAGCCCCATCAAAGCTGAGGCGAGTGCTCTATTGGCAAGAATAATGTTTGCAGAGCCAAGAGAAGAAAACCTTGTGCCACAAAATGCAGAGATTGTGGTATTAAAGTTTTTAAAGACCCAAGAAAATAAAATGGGGATGTTTCCAGATGAAGCTTTTATTGCGCAATCGCCACTGACAGAATTTTACTAGAGTTCCAGACTTGTCTTCAATATGTAACTCAGGTTTCCCCACTGTTTCTTCTGGCTAGATATCTGTTAAGGAGGAAAAGACAGGTTTGGTAGCACTAGGAACCCTCACCGGACAGCATCCGAGAGTTTTTGCCTGGTGCCAGAGAGATGTTTAAGTAAATACTAGGTGAGCCTTTCTGGGAGGACATTATATATGGCAAGGCGATACCCAGTAGCGGATAGCACCAAAGACAAAAAGGGTAGTACCCCAAACCCAGACTGTTTTAGTTGATAACTCTTCCTGCCAGAAACTAGGAGCCTTTTCTTCATCATCTGTTGTTTTGCATCAGCCTTAACACTGTAGCATTGGCGCTATCAGTGACTCACTGCTGTTTTTCTTTGACTAATTGTGGTCGTACTTTAAACATCTGAGGCTTTATTAATTTGCATGACTTGGCAAAAGTTATCTAACACGCTGTGACCGACTCCTTGCAAACAGTGCCTGTCATCCAAGCCGTGCAGCGTGTTCCAAAGGCATATGCATGTTTTAGCTGTAATTAAGCATTTCTCAACAATCAACACCTCTTGCTGTATGAGTGCTTTTGAAATGACTCTGAGTTCCAGCTTCAGTTGATGATGGGGGGGAGGGAGATGGGGGAGGCAGCTGTTCTAGAAAGCCAAGTTAGAAAGCCAAGCTAGGCGCACAGAGCTGAGAATGTGTGACATCTGAGCCGTAGTCCAGCATTTTTAGACATGCTGCAATAAGGCAGAGGGCTGAAAGACTTGATTGCTCTACCTGCTTCTGATGTCACAGCAGCCCGTAAATCTGCATTAAGACCCCACTCTTATTATGATGGCTGGACTCTGTCTAAGCTGTGTCTCTGAATGCTGGGTGGGGATGGGAGGGAATGTTTCTCTAAACAAGTCGAAACAAAATCCTTACACGCAGAGAACTAGAGGTCTAGCATAGCAAATTCCCTGTGCTGCTAGTTTCTATGTGTAGGGATTGTCTTTTGTATGAAGGGACATCCTTCAATTAGCTATAGTTTTGACCTGTATTTTGAGGTGATACAGGCCAAAGTGAGAATTAGAGTAAGAGAGAGACTTTTCCTTAATGCTGTTTCGGGGGGGGGGTTGTTAGTACTTCCTTCCAGGTGACCACCCCCCCAAAAAAAACCCACAGGCTGCATTCGGACAACACATTAGTCAATGGTAGGTTGAGTAGCCAACTCACAGTTGGTTATTTTGTGGGTACTCCCCACACAACATATTCCTACACAATTGTGGGTGGTTGGGACTGGCATTGAGTGGATGAATAGTCAACCCAGCATTTGACTGACACAGCCCCCGCCCCTCTCCCCACCCTCCCTCCTCCCTCAGTCCTCCCAGTTCTATCCCAGCAACCTCTGCAAGTTGCACCACTTGTAGCAGAGTGGCAGCCGCCACTTTGGTCGCTCTTGCCGCCTGCCTCTATGGGCTTGTGTTGTAACCCACTCACCACACACCATTAACACACTCACTCCTCCACACAACACTTTAAACAACTGGCTTCGAGCTAAACAATTGCAAGCCAGTTGTTTCTCTCCTTTGCTTATTTGGGTGGAATAGCATACCGTCAGTAGTTTGTGAGCGGCGTATTACCCTCCACATAACACAATAAGCAACACAACTGACGATTGTTTCCCCCACCCTCAGTTGCTTAATGTGTTGTCCGAATGCAGCCACAGTCTGTTTCTTCTTGTTGTTCTTCCTGAACCTGCAGCTGATTCGTGTACTTGGAAGTCTCCCAGGTGCTGTCATTTTGGAGGAGGGTGAAAAATTCACAGAGCCCATCGTTTTATCAAATGTGGTTTTAATAACAACAATTAAAGGCCCGTGGATTTGATAATAACAATTAAAGGCTCTTACACAACTTGTTCTGAATACCAGAATGTGGGAATAAATTCATTTCCTATTAAGCATTTGGGGAGAAATTAAAGCCTGCATTTTCCCCACTTCTTTCTTTGCAGGCAAAAGGGTTACAGACCTTGGTTTTTAACAATTCATAGGGAGCCAGGCCACTTCTGTGGCTGTGGTCTTGAGTCAACGCCACCTGCTAAAGAGGTTCAGAGTCATAAAACTTCCTGGCTTTCAGCCTTCACAGGTTTTATGCTTTTTCTGAGAAACAAGTCTTTCTACCTCTATCACCACCACCCCAATTTAACATTACGATTTCATGTATGGACTGCTTTTGATGGCTAGTGGCTGTTAGCTAATGATCACATGGCTAATGACTCCAGTGAAGACACTGCACCGCTGGCTCATCAAGAGCAAGGGATGCTTTTCATTTTGTGACTCAGCACATCTGTGAATGTGAAGTAGCAGGAAAGCGGTCCAGCATGCGCCCCCAACGAGCATCTCTGCTCCTCCCATAATGTTAGCTTGGTAGGAGACTGGAGCAGGCTGCTAGATCCAGATGTCTGAGGTGCAGTCTCCCCCTGGGTAGCGCATCTCATGAGCGCGAGCGGGACCACACGGCTCCTTCCCAAAATCCACCAGGAAGTCCGAGTTCACCGACAGGCCGCCGTTCTCCGTGTCCACATCGATCTGCAACATGACCGAACTGTCCCTGCAAAAGAAAAAGGTTCCAGGGATGGAAACGGAGGCTGTGTGTGGACAAGCCTAGCAAAGGAGAACAGCCGAAGAGGCAGCTTTCCCTCGAGAGCGGAGAAGAATTTGTCCCTTGTCTGTTTAATTTGGGTTTCTAGCCTCTCCGTGCTTCTAAAGCAAATCCATGGTAGCTTTCGTATGTCTGTGAAATTAGACATTGCGGTTAGATGAAACCTCCGTGCCCAGGGGCAGTATATCTTGGAATGCTAGAAGCCGAGATCAAACTGTAGGAGAGAGCCTGTTATGTCTGTCGGCTTTTCTGGAAGCATCTGGCTGGTGCTGGACACTACCAGAACCAGGATACTAGGCTGGGTGGACCTATATTCTGATCCAGCAGGGTTCTTCTTATGTTCTTATGCTGACCCAGCACATACTGCTGCCTGAGGTAGAAAATCCAAACGGCATGCCCCATCCCAGTAATTGGCACAGAGCACAGTCTACTAGGTGCTTGTCTGTCCTCCCTATATAGCCCTTCGTGGCTGCACAATGGTGCTGTGCTGTTTACATGGAGGCACCTTGTGCTTTTCCCCCCTGACACTGCGTTTTTTCGTGGTGTTATTTTACTGCAATTTTTTTCAGTTGCTCTGATGTCGCCACTTAGTTTCTTTTGCCTATCAGTGGTGGCTTCACTTTGGATTAGGAAAGTGGGTGTAGCTAGTGGCAGTCCCCAGTGCAGGGAAGGTGAAGGAATGCAGAGCAGGGAACAGGGGAAAGGCTTGACAAAGCAAGTAATGGCTGCCATGGCCGTATTACAGTTTGGGGAACAAAGGAAAGGGCAGTTGTGATATCTAACTCATCCATTCAATGAATTGTAGCAGCGAAGATGCGCTGCTACAGGCTCTCAAAGCTGCACGGTTCCCAGAGAAACAAACAAAAGAAGGTTTCTGCAGTTTTCAGTCCCCCTTATCTGCTGCCCATTTCTGTCATCTGACTATGGCGCTTTGATTTTTCCTCTCCAGATAGTCTGCACTTAGTCCTGTTATTTAAATATATCGATGCCACTTCGCATCAGCGATGCAGCAGAGTTTCGGCAAAATCAGGACACAAAGCAGCATCGTATAGACACGGCCTAAGAGAACCTCTGTCACAGGCTTCATTGAAATGAATGGGAGCTGTACAACAGCCCTGCATGGTAGGATAGTATTATTCCCCATATTGCCAATGGGGAAAGGTTCGGTCCTACAGTTATGCAGGGTGAGATGGCTTAGATCACCAACCAGAGTTTGCTAAAGTTATTTATCCATCCATCCATCTATCTATCTATTTACAGGATTTATATACTGTTCTATATTTCTGAGCAGTGAACAATAAAATAAAAAAGAATCAAAGTAGAGAATTCAAATCTTTAAAGTTGTTCCAATAAAAGCATGGCTGGTCAATCAGGGAAGGCTTGTTTAAATAAAAATGTCTTCAGCCCGTGCTGAAAATGAAATCATGTCGGGACTTGTCTGACATCAAGAGGCAGGGAGTTCCACAGAGAAGGAGCTACCACACTGAAGGCTCTGCTCCGTGTGGACTCCAAATGGACCACAGGTCCATGCGGAACCACCAGGAGCACCTCATCTGATTACTTAAGTAGAAGTAGTTGTTATTTTTACCATCATTGGAGTGCGAGGGGCGGCACCATTTGAGTTTTATACTCAGGCACAAAAACATCTTGGGTCCTCTCTGGCGAGGGCAGTTGAACATTTTCTTACCTGACCATCTGAGGATAAAACTGCTTGTCCCACGGTGTGTAAAGAGAGGTCGTGGTGTAAAGCCTCTTGCCATCCAAGCTGAGCTGAATCATTTGGGGTCCCCCATAGACTCTCCTTCCCTAAGGACAGAGAAAATTGAATTAAATGGATGGTTATGGGACATGGGAAGTCTAGACAGGGTTATCTACATCTCCCTGGGAGAGCTCCTATCCACAGGCCTGCTGCAGGGGAGCCAAGCAGGGGTTGTGTTCAGCTCTTCGGCCTTGTTAGAAGTGGCCGTACCTCAGGTGGTGGAATTTAGATACCATTAAGGGTGGGAGACAATCAGTTCTCAACTCAGGGCTCAGTAGTTTTCCTCATCAGATGCACAGATACTTCACAAGAGAATGGCAAGAGGGTCCCTCCCGTGCATATTATTTATTTATTTATTTATTTATTTATTATTGCATTTATATCCCACCTTCCCCCCCCCCCCGAAGGAACCCAAGGCAGCGTACATAATCCTCCTCTCCATTTTATCCTCACAACAACAACCCTCTGAAGTAGGCTGGGCTGAGAGTCTTGACTGGCCCAAAGTCACCCACTGGGTTTCCATGGCTGAACGGGGACTAGAACCCGGATCTCCTGCCTCCCAGTCCAACACTTTAGTCACTACACCACACTGGCTCTGTGAATTAACTGCACATTGTACTCTTAAGTACAGTCCAAGATTCCCCGTCCCATCAGTTAGAGTAAGAGAAAGCCTGCCTCGGGTTTATGCTCGGGACCATGCCAGGAAGCCATACAGAACCTTGTATGTAAAGAGCTGCATAGGAGCAGGTCAATAAAATTGCCAAGAGCTAGGCAGAGGTTCATAGGTAAAGTAGATGACACGTGGTGTCAGCAGTGGGATTTGAATTCACACCTCCATACAGTGACCCTGTGTGAATCCAGTCATTAAAGTTCAATAGACAATACAGTACTAGTCCTAACTGCCACATAAGCAATTACAGTGCAAACTGAGGGATGTGGTTTCTAGCACACCTCCTTCACACATAAGCATCCTGAGCATTTCAGAGGTGATTCTCCCGCCTCCTCGTTTGCACATTACTCACCTGGATCACAAAGGGATCGGGCTGACTGTCTAGCTCTTGATCCTCAAGCACGGTCACCACCCCGCCTTTGAAGATGTTGCCTCCCACAAACACCTGGAAGCACAAGAGAGGATGCTGGGAATTGCAGTCCAACCCATATGGAGGGCAGCAAGTTGGAGAAGGCTGCACCAAAGGTAAGAGGCAGCTTCCTTTGCTGCTGTATTCAGAACATGAGGACTGGGATCTTATTTTGTTTTTAAGGCAGACCACAGCTCAGTGGCTGAGCGTTTCCTCTGCCTGCAAAAGGTTCCCAGTTCTGGGTGTATCCAAGTGTGGCTGAGAAAGACCCGTGCCTGAATCCCTGGAGAGATGCCACTACCAGTCAGTGTCGATAATACTGGTCTAGATGGATCAAGGGCCAGACTCGGTATAGGGCAGCTTCCAATGTTGCTGTGTGATGACGCCAGGCTCTGAAGCTCCGTAAAGTTCTCCACTTTACGGAGAACCCTTGGCAGGCTGGCTAAGCATGATGGGAGTTGCAGTCCAACCAGTCCGGAGGGCGCTGGCTTTCAGAGAAGGCTGCTCTGCTACGCAGGCTTACCTGGCCAACCAGTTTAGGGCTGTGAGGGTTGGTGATGTCATACTGACGGAGGTCGCCATGAAGCCAGTTGCTCATGTAGAGGAAGTGGTCGTCCAATGAAATGACAATGTCTGCTACGTAACCTGGAGGAAACGGAAGAAGGAGATGAGGCCAGGGACAGCATTCTGTTCTATTTATGGCTTTTCTACAAGGTGACCTCAGTAGCATGGAGTGCCTTCTACCAACTTTGGTTGGTGGCCCAGCTATGCCCTATCTGGATAGGGATCACCTGGCTTCCATTGTCTATGCTCTGGTAACCTCCAAGTTAGACTACTGCAATGCACTCTACATGGGGCTGCCTTTGAAGATGGTTTGGAAGCTGCAGCTTGTGCAAAATGCAGCAGACAGATTGATATCAGGAACCAGAAAGTTCGAACATATATGACCTACTCTGGCCCACTTGCATTGGCTGCCTGTACATTTCCAAGCCTGATTCAAGGTGCTGGTTTTAACCTATAAAGCCTTACACGGCTTGGGACCATAATACCTGATGGAATGCCTCTCCCGACACGAACCTACGCCATAAACTGTGATCATCATCCAAGGTCCTCCTCCAAGTTCCTACTACCAGGGAAGCTCAGAGGATGGCAACAAGGGAGAGGGCCTTTTCAGTGGTGGTCCCCCAACTATGGAATGATCTCCCCGATGAGGCTTGCCTGGCGCCAACACTGTTATCTTTTCAGCACCAGATCAAGACTTTTCTCTTCTCCTGGGCATTTAACAGCATATGCTGAGTTTTTTTTAACTGACCCCTGGACAGTTTAAATTAGGGCTGTGCACGGACCCCCCAATCCGATCTGGATCTTGATCTGGGAGGTTCGGATCTGGCCTGATCTAATCCACCTTGGATCTGGATCCAGATCCGCTCCTCCTCAATGTTGACCAGCCACTTTCCCGCTCGCGCCGGGTGATGACGTCACCTGCCGTGAGCGGGAAAGAGGCTGACTGACATCAAGGAGGGAGGACGACCCAGAGGACGATGGGGGATGACGCGGAGGAGGCTGCAGGTAAGCAGGACAATTGGGGAGAAGGAGGGAGGGAGCGAGGAGAGTGGGAGGGAGGGCTCTGCATGGACCCGGAGCAGATCTGATCCGGCCCGATCCGCTTCGCTCCAGATTCAGGATCCGGCTCAAGATCCAGTCATAGCTGTAGTTTAAATGATATTTAGTTTGGTTTTAGGCATTTATGGCTTACAATTTTGTATATTGGTTTTTAAATGTTCAGTGTTTTTAATCTTTGTAAACCACCCAGAGAGCTTCGGCTATGGGGTGGTATATAAATGTAAATAATAATAACAACAGCAACAATAATAATAATTCAAAGTGATATGTAAAATGGAAACCTCGTGGAATAAGAGGTCCTCCTAATGGTCATTTGTCAGTGACTAGGTCTCTCTCTCTCTCTCTCTCTCTCTCTCTCTGTGTGTGTGGGGGGGGGCTCCTCTAAACGAGCAATTTGTTGCATGCTCAAGGAAGTTTGCGGGTGCATTACATGACGTTGTCAACGACTAGGATGTCTCCCGCGCTATTTCCTGGAAATCCTACTATGAAAAGAATGTGGTAATATCTGGAAGAAAGTGGGACCTTCTGCCACTACATAATGCTGTTTCAATCGAAGTGAACGTAGGGGGAAGTATTCAATTCAAACCATGTGGTCACCCGGCTCTGCCCATGTAATGCAGCCCATAACATTCACGCCAAAGAAGCAGGAAGCAAAAAACCCGGATAAGCAACATGATTTCCCCTTAATGCAGAGACACTACCTCTCTCGTCCAACAGTCGGTGCCAAAGTAAATAAGCTATATTCGGGGAATGGCAATTTCTAAATCTAGTTGCAAAGGATGCAGAAAATAGTGCATTGCGTGCTGCGTGTGAAAGAACACTGATGAACCTCCTCTCCCTTTTTACTCACTTGGCATTTCGGGGAAGTACCACCCTGTGACTTTCTTGTTTGGAACTTGGATCACTTTCTCCGCTGCCCAAGACCCATCCTGCAGAAGGAAGAGACTTTTGCAAGTGCGCCCTTGAACAAAAGGTGGACTCCAGCCACTGTTTCCTGCCTCCTTCCGCCAGCTTTTCCACCACCACCATCCAAAGTCCGTCTACACTTCATGCCCACTGAACATGCTCAGTTCCTATTGGGCTGTTTTGGGGTTCCCTCTCCCTTAGGGTTCCCCCCCCTCTAGCTTTTTAATACTTTGCAAACCTTGGGATTTTCCAAAAGCCTCCCTTCCTGTGCATGGGTGTTGTGATTTGAGCTACATAAGTAAGGATCAGCACTCACATGGAACATTGAAATAGACGGAAGAGCAGAACGAAAGATGTGAGGAATTCCTTGATATCAAGTCAGGCTGTTGGCAGCAGTGTGCTAGGTTTTGAAGTGCAGGTCTTTCTTGACCCTACTTTCTGATAATTTACTTGGAGATCCCAGGAATTAACACACTGCGTTATAACTCCTTTCTTTCCCCATGCAGCAGACCTATACAGTGAGTATCATTCCATCACACCTAATTTTTCCCCTGGTTTGTCTCCGCATTTTTTTACCTCTGATGCAGAAGTGTGTCAAGCTTATGATCCCTTTCACCTGAATAGCTGCTCCTTCGCTCTTCCATTCCACTCCACCCCTCCCCTTCAATTTCTCCCTCCAGTCAGATCCTGGCAGATTACTTCAACCAGACTGCCTTTCTGATGGGCAAAAATGGAAGGACCCTTTAGTCTGGCTCTTTAGGGGCATCGAGGAAGTACAATCCTGTCTCTGCGGAGATTCAGGTGTTATATGATTTTTAAAATAGGCTTTTGAGCCTGGGATGCAAGGTTTGAGTTTTATATTGAGGCTTGGAGCCGGCTGCTGGGAGAGACCGCTTTTCCTTCCAGGTCCTAATGTAGGGTGACCAGATAAAATCCAGGTCAGGGCTCATGTAACTTTAACAGTTGTAGAGAAAAGGGAATTCCAGCCAGTGTCATTTGTATGCAATTAGTTCCTGGTGAAATTCCCTCTTCATCACAACTGTTAAAGTTGCAGGGGCCCTGCCTTCTTTTGTATATGGTCACCCTAGTATAGTGCCTGCACCTTTAACTGTTGTGATGAAGAGGGAATTTCACCAGGAACTAATTGCATACAAATGACTCTGGCTGAAATTCCTTTTTCTCTACAACTGTTAAAGTTACATGAGCCCTGACCTGGATTTTATCTGGTCAGCCTATCCTAATGCAATCCATTCAAGCCCCCCGTTCCTTTAAAACTACAAGGAGGCTTAGGGAGCATTAAATGCGTTTAGGGAAAATAATCCAGAGTTTTAGCGTTCTAAGAAGGGCTGGGGAAGAGGTGGGGTGTCAGCAAGACAGGCATGGTGTCCTGTGAGTATCGTGCTGCAAATCCACACACCAGGCATGGCGAGAGTGCATGAAATCCCTGGTGTGATGGAGCTCTACGTTGTAACTCTCTTTCCCCATGCAGCAGAGCTATACAGTAAATACCCATTTCATTTCATCTCTCTCTCTCTCTCTCTCTCTCTCTCTTCAAGGCAGAAAAGTAGATTCTCCCTCTTGCTTCTCTGGTTTATCAATTTCAGTGTGACACACTTTGCTTATTCTGTTCCAGCTGGAAGCTAACAGTCTGCAGAGGAGCTAAGGGATTACAAGGAGCGTAGCTTTCAATGAGCTGCTCAAGTCTTGCAACACTTTACAATAAAATAAAAAAGAGCCTACATTGGCATTGTTCTCTAGCAAGGCATCTTCTTGGCTAATATACCTCAATGTGCCAATAAAATTTGTTTGGAAACTTCACAAGAAATAGCAAAATTTCTGTAGCATATAAATAGCAAGATGGGCTCAAATATAATACTGAAACAGGCAGGCTGTATTTGAAACCAACAGGGAGAAAGAGTGTCTTTAAAATAATGGGTAGGATGGCAGTTCCGGACTTGTTGTATAGATGCCATAAAACCTTTAGCATGCAAAAACTGATTAACAAAAAAAAGTCCAATCCAAAGACAAGAATGGGTAATCATAATGATAAAATTAGAATCATGGAATCATAGAATAGTAGAGTTGGAACGGGCCTCTAAGGCCATCGAGTCCAACTCTCTGCTCAATGCAGGAACCCACCCTAAAGCATCCCTGACAGATGGTTGTCCAGCTGCATCTTGAATGCCTCTGGTGTGGGAGTGTCCACCACCTCCCTGGGTCATGGGTTCCATTGTCGTATTGCTCTAACAGTCAGGATGATTTTCCTGATGCTTTGTCATACTGCTCTAACAGGAAGTTTTTCCTGATATTTTGTCACACTGACTGTTAGTCAGGAAGTTTTTCCTGATGCCCAGCTGGAATCTGGCTTCCTGTAACTTGAGCCCCTTATTCTGCATCCTGCACTCTGGGATGATTGAGAAGAGATCCTGGACCTCCTCTGTGTAACTTGAAGAGTGCTCTCATGTCTCCCCTCCATCTTTTCTTCTCCAGGCTAAACATGCCCAGTTCTTTCAGTCTCTCCTCATAGGGCTTTGTTTCCAGACCCCTGATCATCCTCCTTGCCCTCCTCTGAACACACAATTAACTATTGCAAGTGCCTTTCCAAATCCTGAGTTCCCCATTGCTATGTTCTCTTGCTCCAAATTGCCCCATCTTGTGCTAGTTCTGTACTAAAAGGGAATGAGACAAATTCATGGTGGAAAAAGCTCTCCCAGTGGCTATGTGTGATGATGCATCCTTCGTGTTTGGAGGCAGACTAACTCTGGATACCAGTCACTTGTGGGGAGAGGGCAACAGCAGAGGAGGGCTAATGCATTTACACCCAGCTTGTGGACTACCTAGAACCATCTCGTTGGCCGCTCTGGGAATATGGATGCTGCACAGGATGGGACCTTTTCTCTGATCCAGCAGGGCTCTTCTTATGTTCTTACACTGTGTAGCTACTAGGGGTGTGCAGAGCAGATCCATTTTTGTCAATTCCCCTAGACTATAATAGAGCGGTTCTCTGAAAATGGAATGAAGCTGTGAATGTGCACCTCTCCGCTCCGCGGGTATTTGATGGTTTTGAAACTGTCCTCTCTCTGCTCCGAAAACTCAAAGCTTTGTCGGAGCTCCATCAGAGCTTCAAATTTTTGAAGCAGAAAGCACACCCTGGGATGTGGCCACTTGAGGAACCATGGATCCGGATTTGACCCACGGGCCTGAGGTTCAACAACCCTATTCTATCAGCGGCTGAGCCATCCTCCCCTTTCAGTGAGGATAATTTTATTTAAGCTCTCCAGCTATTTAGAATGCTAAATACCAGCAGTGAAATACTTTTCTACACTTGTCTTCCCATTACTATCGGGGGTGTCCATGCCCCCTGTTCATTTTTACCTTTGCCTTGAAGAAGTGATGGACAGAGCCCTGCAACATGCAGCCCACCATGCCATGTGCAGAATCAGGGTTGTGTAGGAACCGGATTTTCAGTGGGGTGGAATCCTCCCCGACGTCGATCGACTGGACGAGGGCATGGGTTGTCTAGTCCCAGACATTTAGACGGCGGCCATAGCGCTCTGCAGTTCAACAGGGGAGAATGATATAAACCATTGTGCAACTCCCATCACGATCCTGCTCTACACAAGGAAACAGGCTACTCAGAGCAACCACGGCAGGTGCTGTGGACTCAAATAGATTTTCTACTCAAAGAGCTGCCCCATAGACTTATTCCCTGATGGACAGAACTACATCTAATGCACCTAAATTCCAGGAGGGGGAGTTCAGTACCACATTAGGATAAATTTCTCGGGGCTAGGAGCAGTTCAGCAATGGGGCCAATCGCTTAGAGGGGTTGTGTCATGAACACCAGCCTTCAAGTATTCCAGTGTGCAGCCGAGGATCTGATAACGGTACTTTCTTGGGGGTAGGACAGTCAATGCCTTATTCAGGGCTCTCTGGGCCACAGGGCATTATTCTGCCATTGTCCTCTGGCACAGAGTATAACTCCCTGACTGAACCTCCATCTCCTCACCCTTACAAAAGTTTCGAGCTATAAAATCATGCAAGGGCCCTTTAACAATCCTGTCAGTAGCCGCAGGAGGGGTGGAACTGACCACATGACATGTCTTGTCAGCCTACATAAGGCTTCCATTGGTTTTAGCTCCCTGCTGAGACAACATCCTCCTATAGTTGCTCTAGTAGGTGAGAGTTCCAGCTAGCAGGGATCCCTTGGAGCTATCCAAGGTCCTACTTTCTTTTTGCCTTGATCTGCTTTCCTTCCTTGATCTTGCTACCAGCTTCCCCTACAGGCCTCAACAGACCACAGAATGGGGTCATGAGCTCTCCTTCCCTGGAGGTATTCAAGCAGGAGTTGGGTGGCCATCTCTTGGGGATGTTCTATTCTGGATTTCCTGCATTGACCAGGTGGATGTAACAAGTGGCCACAAGGCCCCCTCCGTGCATGATCAAGGCTTCTTATCTGCAACTTGTCCTGGACTGGATAGACCAATGGTCTCACCTTTCTTCAGATCCTCCGGGTTGAATCCATCAATTAAGAACTTCGGCACCCCCCATTCGGTGCTGATCATGACGTTGTGCCTCGGTTGGTACCAGAAGTCGTATCCTTGCGGAGGCTCATCACCCGGGTGTTCCCAGGTCCCCTTCACTTCCCAGGTTTCCGTATCCAGAAGGATAAATCCACCTGGTGTCACAACAACAGGAACTGTATGCTCAGTACAACAGGTATTGATATAAATTAACATACACTAATTATATCAGCTTGAATTCCTTGGGGAGATTGGGGGCAGAGAACCTTCTAGCTTCCATATTTGATGGGAACACTTTTATAATAATAATAATAACGATTTATTTCTTACCCGCCTCTCCGTCTAGATCGAGGCGGGGAACAACAACATGATAAAATACATAAAACTAATTAAAACATGACAAATATTATTAAAACTGCATTAAAACATCCTAAAACATCCTAAAAACATTCTAAAAATTACACTGGATATGCCTGCCGGAAGAGAACAGTCTTTATAGCTTTCTTAAATTCTAAAAGACTGTTAAGTTAACGAGTCTCCTCCGGCAGGTCATTCCACAGTCTGGGAGCGGCAGAAGAGAAGGTCCTCTGGGTAACAGTTGTCAGCCTAGTCTTGGCCGACCGCAGTAAGTTCTTCCCAGAGGACCTGAGCGTGCGGGGCGGATTGTACGGGAGAAGGCGATCCCGCAGGTAACCTGGACCCAAACCATGTAGGGCTTTAAAGGTAATGACCAACACTTTATACTTCACCCGGAAACTAATTGGCAGCCAGTGGAGCGATTTTAAAGCTGGCGTAATATGGTCACTCCTACATGTACCGGTGACCAACCTGGCTGCCATATTTTGAACTAGTTGAAGTTTCCGGACTAGGCACAAAGGTAGCCCTATGTACAGCGCATTGCAGAAGTCGAGCCTCGAAGTTACCAGCGCGTGCACTACCATCTTTAGGTCTTCCAACTCTAGGAAGGGGCGCAGCTGGCGTATCAGCCGAAGCTGATAGTAGGCACTCCTGGCCGTCGCATCTATCTGGGCTGTCATTTGGAGCGACGGATCCAGGAGCACCCCCAAGCTGCGAACACAGTCTTTCAGGGGGAGTGTAACCCCATCCAGAACCGGTTGACACACCTCCAAACCCAGGTTGCGGCCTTTGAGAGCAAGCACCTCCGTCTTGTCTGGATTCAGCTTCAGTTTGTTTTTCCTCATCCAGCCCATTACCGCCTCCAAGCATTAATTCAGAGGAGACACACTATCCTTAGCTGACAATGTTGTCGAAGGCATAGAGAAATATATTTGGGTGTCATCAGCATACTGATAGCACCCCGCCCCATGCCTCCGGATGAGAAGGAAATGGTTCCCTCCCCCACAGTGTCCTGCACATCCCAGGAGCATAGCTTGGCCTCCAGAACCTTTGGTGCAAAAGATACCATTTGAATGCTGCTAAATCCAGCTACTCAGCTGCATGCATGTCTGAGCTCTGGCTATGCCCCAAGACCACCTCAACCCCAAAATCACCCCCTACACCTCAAGAGTAAATACGGCTGCGAATCCAGACTGATCAGCTGTTAGAAGGCAAGATGCTTGCTTGGCACATGAGGCCTCTGTTTGCCAAGCTCAGTCTTTGAGGACTTTAAGCCAAAGATGGTGTTGCGTATGGTTTTGTGTAGCCCGACCCCAGCTGAGATGCCCCCACCTTTTCCGTTGCCGAGGGGGTCTCCCAGAGTGCTGATCATGACCTCTCTGCTACTCAGGCAGTGAGAAGTGTGTGGGAAAGCCAGGTTGGTTTTCCGGAAGACTTCTCTGGGCTCAATGACCTGGGAGGAGTTCAGGAGAGAGAGTTCATAAAGTCGTTATATCCCTTCCTTCCTTGGGTTTACACGAGGTCCATTTTCTCAAGATCCAGGATTTGGCAACTAAATCACACCCAAGGGTCGTTGCGAGTAATATGATTAAAGACGCCTTGAGCTTAAATCAATTAACAAGTGGGACCTGCAATTAAATGTTTGGAGTATGCAGTGTTTCTGTTCAGAGTTCTAGCTAGCCAGCCATGCCTATTTCCAAAACGTTCCATTCCATAGCCTCTCCCCCTGGTTTTCCATATTTATTTCCCAACTTCCTGTGGCTACTGAGCATGCTCTGTCCTTGTTGCGCAGTTTCGGGGGGAAGGAAGGGGTCCTCTTAGAATCTTAATTGTAAAGATTCTTAAACATCTCAGACTTTGATTTTTTTATTTATACAGATTTTGTTTTGGTACTTTTGCTAACCTCTGAACTTGCTGATATCTTTGGCTTGTTTCTTGTCGACACAGTTTTGATTACATAGCCAACAACACTCACTAACTGAGCTTACTGATAATCAGTCTATTAAATGTCTTGTAAATGTGCACATGGGGGGGAAACGGTTCCAAAGCAAGAAGCAGGCCTTCCTTTGGTTTTGGCTGGATGATAACACACAGGCAACTCCTCTCCTATCTACGTAATAAAAGAACAGGGATCCCTTACTGAAGGTACCACTTGCTTTGTTCCAGTCTTGATAAAGCACTTACATTTTATTTTTTGAAATTGGGAGCACCTATTTAGCCAATTAGAACATTTTTAATGAAACCTAGCCAATTAATCAATCAAATGTTGCAGCCTGGATGTGAACTGATCTTTCAGGATACATCATTGTGTTTTTCCATACTTTTCCACCACCCCCTCTTCTGTCTTGTTAGCATTTTCTGTTCCCTGTATGTCTCTCTCCTTTATTCATGTGCTCATATTTAGATTCTCTTCCTTCCAATTTCCCTTCATTATTACATCTTGGATAAGCGCACCCCACCTCTTCTCAGAATGTGTCCTGTCTGGCTTGACTGCCTCTAATTCACGCTCCACATCCCTGTTTAATTCTCCATCCCTGTTTAATTCAATCCTTCCATCTCCAATGTTGAAGTCGTGAGTGCCAATGTTTTTAATAGGACTGTGCACTGCCTCAGGCCAAATCCCCAAAACCGAGGCGAAGCAGGCTGATTCGGCCCACCTCGCCTTGTTTCCGATTCGGTTCTGGGTCAGTCCAAGGCACTCCAAAGCTGAAGCAAAGCGGCACCAATGCTTCGGGGCACCTCGGGCCACTTCAGAGCTGCACTAGGCCCTCCCTAATGCTGTCCCAGGAAAGACTGTGGTGAGTCCATTGGACTCATCTCCCTCTCCTGGCTGTCCCCACTCACCTGCTGCTGCATTGCCGGCCGCCATCATCACCAGTGCCCACCGCATCACCAGCGCCCGGCGCATCACCCGCCACAACCAGGAAATGTGGCACTCCAATGAGAACCAGGCCACAATATCAACATATCACGACTGCTCTGTTTAGTAAATTGATGGTCACAAACTATGGTGGCCATAAATTTACTAAACAGAACTCCTGCGATATCTTGAAATCACGGCCTGGTTCTCATTGGAGTGCCGCATTTCCTGGTCGCGGCGGGCAATGCGGCGGGCGCAGGCAATACGGCAGCAGGGAGATGAATCCAATGGACTCACCCCTGGCCTTGCTGCTGGCACCCAGGGCCCTGCAAGCCCGAGGCGCCTCGGGGGGGCCTGAATCTTGCCTCGGCTTCAGCACCGAGGCGAGGCGGGCAACCCCCAAGGCACCCTGAGTCGAATTGGGACTGTTTCGGGGGCTCCGAAATGGGCTCCGAGGCGAATCGGGGTTTGTGCTCAGCCTCACCTTTTAATAGCCGAAGCGGCACCGGCCATGCATAAGAGGGAGTTTTGGCAGGTTCTGGGGGAACTCTGAGTTTGCAAAAGTTGGGGGCAAAAAGTAGGGGGAAATCCTAAGTAGAGAGAATCCCCCAAACAGCCCAGTAAGAATTTACTGAATGGTGTGGGTTTTGTGGGGGGTGGGGAATAGCAAAACACTGGGTGGGAAGGAATGGAATAATGTCTCCTGAACAAGAGTAGTCCCACACTGCAACATTTTGTTGCTGCTCCCATGTGTGTGTCTGAATTGGTTCTCCTTTCTAACCAACTCACTTTACACATTCTTCTCCAGCGTCACATTTCAAACATCCCCTAGATTCTCTTCCTCCATCATGGACATGATTTTGTCTTTCATGTGCTGCATTTCCATTTCAAATTGTCCCCCGGATGTACATTTCTATAGATTGAACTTGACTTCTCCTGTCCACGGGCATTTCTTCTCATAAAATGTCTGCCGTACCATGCGTTTAATTTCTGCTCTACATCTTTCATTCACTGCTTTCCAGATAGTTAAATTCTAAAACTCAATTCACTCCACATATACCTTCATTCCAATAAAGCAGTGTGTGTCCTCTACTTACTGCTAAGAGCTCTGTTCCTTTCATTTCTTTTTTAAAAGTGTAGATAAGCTAGGGAGGGAGGGAGGGGGAACCAAATTTGGTGTATTTAAGATATTCTGCAGTTTTCCTTCTGTATCTACCAATATCACTATGTCATCAGCGAGACATAGTCAATTTATTCTCTGCGCATTTCTTATTAAATAACCCCTGAATCTATTTCTTGTTTCATTTTATTCGTCACGGCCTCTAAAAGGAAACTCCCTTGATGGATGGAGATTGCAGATCTTGGTTCATTTACTTTAAACATGGCTTCCTGATTGTTTTGTTTTTGCTATGAATTCTACCGCCCTTCATAATCTATTATTGTCTTTTGCAAAACAGAGAACATTTTATTCTAAGCAATAATGTAAATGAATGCCTTTTTCTAGGTCTACAAATAAGATCTATTGGAACTTTGCCTAATTTCTACTCTTCTGCCAACATTCGGATCACAAAGATGGCTTCTTGTTTTCCCTTTGATCTCCTAAATCCAAAACGGGCCGTGCCTTAATTGCTCATTGAATTTCATTCCAGTCCTGCTTCGGGTGATTTTGGTTAGCATTTTTCAAGTTGGGCGTAATGACCCCCTAGCGTTTAATGGCCCTTGCTATTCTCCATGCATGTCTTTTCCATACTGTTGGTGTTCTTAGCAGAGACTGGTACCAATTGCCATAGGGCGACACCTAGCCAGGGAGACCTGCTTATGGGCTTTCCAGCTGGCATCTAGCTGGCTCCAGTGGCAAGCAAGACTAGCTCAGGGGAACTTCCATGGTTCGGGGTAGGGGCAACCCAGGGAAGTTCTCCTGATCTTCCTGGGAATGCAATTCTGCTTTGAAACGAAGTATGCGCTCCCCGTGCACCTGGTTTCTTTCCAAAATCACTGCTGCAGCAGATTCGGAATTGGGTTCAGGGGGTATATCTGTTGCCATCCCCCAGACTAGATGGACCCACGTTGGTCCAGACCAGCAGAGCTCTTCTCCAGTTCCTCATGTGCTATGTTGCATTCCTGCATAGCAAAGGAGGGCAAATGGTGGCCCTCTGGATGTTGTTGGACTCCAGAAACCATCATCCCTCACCACTGACCCACTGATAGGAGTTGGAGTCCAACAATATTGGGAGGGTACAGTTCCCCCCTGCTGATGTACGGTATCATTGATTTTACATTGTGTGCCCCATTGTACAGAGTTTTAGCTTCAGTTGCGTCAAACTCCTACATCTCCCTTCACCATCATCTCCAGAACTTTTCTGAGCACTTCATAACCCTCATCCCTCCTCCTCAAAACCTTCAGCCCCGGCTGATCCACCCACACTCCCAACCACTCCGTTCCTAAGCCTAGCTTGCACCTTTCCTAGACAGACGTACTTTAAACATCCTGGGAGCCCGTAGATCTGTCCCCGTATCCACCACGTAAATCCGGGTGGAGCCCAGGGCAGGCAGGACCAGGCGGTTGCGCTTCTTGCTGGTGTCCCCAAAACAGCTGCTGCAGGTGTTCCAGCCCGTGTGGTGGAGTTCGTCGTCAATGTAGGGCATCGGAAGGCGGTGGATCACCTATGGGGAAGATGGGAGGGTGGTACAGTTTAAAGCGGGGTGAGTGCAGCCCCTGAACTTTTTTTCTGGCCCACTAACATCGCCACTGCCAAGTTGCCACTGAAGTTCATTGGTGCAGCAGTAAAAATGGCACTTTTCTCTTTAAAATAAGGTGCACAGGGAGCGTGCTTCCTGTTTGAGAGTGCCATTGCGCAGTAAAACATTCTCCCTGGGGCCCTTGTTTTAAAGAGGGAAAATGGCTTCTTCTTTTCTTTTTGACTGTTGCTGAATTTCGGCAGCAGTGTGTGTGTATGTGCAACCCATGGTGAGTTCCAGGGATGGGAAAGTGACCTTCACCAACCCTAGAGCCCCCAGGTGTCTTGGGCTATGGCTTCCATTATCCCCAGTCACATTGGGGGGATGATGGGAGGTGGGTTAGGCAGGGTAAGCTACATCTGAAGGGTGCCAGGCTGACCGGAGCATTTGGGTGGGATCAAAGGAGGGCAGATAAAAATTAGCACTGTGTTAAAAAAAATACCATCTCTTTGTGGAAAGGAAACTCCATTTTGGGGTGGGTGGGTGTGTTTAGTTTGGTTGGGGAGACAACTTTTTAAAGGAGTTACGTTAGAGATGTATAACATTATGAAGGATTTCATGAAAATGAACAGAGGGACATATTCGATCTCTCTCTCTCTCTCTCTCTCTCTCTCTCTCTCGTATGATACTTGAATTTGGAGTGTCCTAATGAGATGGATTGGGGGGGAGTTAAAGGCTGGGAGGAATGATCCTCCTTCACAGAACATGGAGTTGATTTTAAAATATGAAATTTAGTACCAGAGGATGTGGTCATGGCCACTGGCTACCGTGGATGATTTTATAAATGGATTACACAAATTTAGAAATGAAGATTAGCAGTATATAGACAATTATTGGCTCAGCTAAATAGAACTGCCAAGTATAGGAGAAGTATACCTCTCGGTATTGGATGCTGAAGGCTAAAACGAAAGTGAAGGGATTTTGCTTTCTTGTCCTACATGTTGACTCCCCAGGGGCATCTGGTAGGCCGCTGTGGGAAGGAGAAGGCTAGACTAGATACATTATAGGTCCGATCCAGCAGGCCTCTTCTTGGCTTCTTATTGGGTATCATCGTAAGAATGGAACCTCCACATTCAGGGGCAGTACACTTCTAAGTCTCAGATGCTAGGGGACAACCCACAGGGAAGGTGACTGCCATCATGGCCTGATTGTGGACTTCCCCGTGTCATCTGGCTGTCCATGGTTGGAAACAAGACAGTGGGTTTGCTCCGGTTCCTATGTTTGTTTCTTTCCGACACCATCTCCCCTGGCCTTGAAGTAGGTAACAAGAAAGCTCAAAGAGAAGCCCAAATGGAGCAAATGCAAGACAGCTTCTCAAACCGTATGGTCTAGTGTGATACCTGGCAATAGGAGGGTGATTCGGGATCTACGTCCACCGTGGCCAAGTAGTCCGGTTCTCTGGTCCCTGTGCCGGTTAAGATACAGGGCACGTAGATCAGCTTCTCTCTAGGACCTTCGAAAACAACATCCATGTTTAGGATTCCGTGGTGGGTGGAAGAAGGACAAACCCCTGAGCCAGATCCAGCCTAGCATTGCGAGAGCTTTTTAGAGGCCTGCTTGTCTATATAGTCAGGATCCTCTTTAGCCTTTCACATCACCTTTGATCAGCAATCCTTAAGGCTGGGTGTGGGGAACCTGGCCCTCTTGGGGACCCAATCCGGGTCTCCTCTCTTCCCCAGATGGCCATGCCCACCCCTGGCTCCACCCCCTTATGTTAAGACAGGTAGCCTTGCAAGAGAGGCTGTATTATCACCCTCATTCTGGTCTTTTATCCTGAGCGTGACTTCTTTAAGGCCACTTAGTGACTTTGTTGCGAGATTCGAACGGGGGACTTGCCACCTTGTACATGCTCTTTGCCGCTGCACATTCGAGCTATAATACATGGAAGCTGAAATACTTTCAGCCAAGCCTCAAGAATATCTCAGGGGAAGATAAAACACCTTTTTAAAAAAAAAATACGAATAATAATGCTACTTTTTAAATTTCCGCATAAGTTCTGGTGCAGTTATGCAGATGTGTAATCATTTGCTCAGGGTTTCTGTGGGACTGCTAAAGACTCTGACTTCAAAGTTCTCAGTGACTCTGCATTTTTGTGCAGATCTTAAGCCATATGCACAGTGCAATTTTAATAAGGTTGTAGAATAAACTTGGTTTCTTAGGCCTCCTCCACACGAGACGTTTAATGAGCCTTAGAGGCTCATTATAAATTTTACCTCCACACCAGCGGAGCGCAAAACGGGCGTACAGGCGCGTTATTTCCCCGATAATGCGCATTTTCGAATGCGCGTTAAATAGCGACTTTTATTTTTCTCCGGCCGTTAAAGCGCATTATCGCGGTGTGAACAAGCGATTATGCGCATTAACGTCTTCTAAAGCGCTTTTTGGACATGAATTAATGCGCTTCGCCGCCTCTCGCCGCCTCCCGTGCAGAGGGATTAGGCGTAAATGCGCCTCCGCGATAATGCGCATAATCCCGGAACCGGGCGCAAAAGCGCATCCTTGTGGAGGGGGCCCAAGTTCCAGGAGGAAATTTGGTAAAATTTTCTGTCATTCAAAAAAATTGTGAACGTAATCAATGCAATCGATTAACTGTCAGTTTGGGCAGTCTTGTCTTCATCTCCTCCTCCTCTTCCTCCTCCTCAGCTTTTCAGTGATTTTACTAATTTTTATCTCTTCTTCTCCCCGTCCCGTCCATGCTCTAGCTACACAACAATCCTGCAAAGTAGGTTAGGCTGAGCAATCATGCCTGGCCTAAATTCAGTGAAAGCTTCATGGCGAAGTCTTCTTGGTTTAGGTCCAACCCAGCCTTCTCCATTGTGGTGCTCTTTTGGACTACAACCTCCATCATCCCCATGGTTGGACTTGTTGCCTGGGGTTGATGGGTGCTATAGTCCAAAAGAACCATCTTAGGGAAATCTGCTCTAACCTCCACACCACAGTAGGTGGGCTTCTTGTAGACTTCAGAATAATTGAATCTGGAGTTGCAAGTGGCACGCACAGACACCTGAAACTTCATGCTGGCTGAGAATGATGGGAGTTGCAGTCCAACATGTTAGGAGGCCACTAGGTTGGAGGAGGCTGCAGTAAAGAGGTCCATATGGTCCTACAGCCTCTTTCCCACGGAAGTCCAACCAAATGCCTCCAGCCGGAAACCCACAAGCAGGACATCAGTGCAAGCTCCCTGATTGTTTGTACCCTGCAATTTTTGTCTTCAGAGGTATACCGCCTCTGATCAGGGAAGCTCCCTCTAACCCTTATGATTAGTCACCCTTGATAGATTTCTTCTCTTCCAAGAATTTATTCCATTCCTTATTCCCCCTAAAAGGCAATTCCAAGAGGAGCTCATGTCAACGTGAGTAGAGGAAAGGGTCAACGTGGCTTACCTTTCATAGCATCCAGTGGCGATGCATAACCGGGACCATGACCGGGACCATGACCATGATCATGACGATGACCATGACTGGGACCATGACCATGACTGGGACTTGACTCGCCATGCCCTGTAATTTTGGGAAGGAGAAGGGAGGGGAATTCACCTCTTTTCACAACACAACGTTAAGTTCTGGGCCAGAGCAAAAAAGCATCTGACCTAGTGCCCTGTCTCTATGGGTGGCCTGGCATTGGTAATTAACAAGCAGGAGTAGGACAGGATGGAGATCAGGCATCCCAGGTCCGAGGGATGGTGACAAGGCAGGGAAGAACTCAATAAGGGACGGACAATGAAAGCAGTGGGACTTCGCCCCCTGGCTCCTCCAAACTACCCATGACCTGAATAGCCTCCAGGTGCTACCCATGAATTAATGCACTCTGAAATACACCCAAGGGTGGCAACTCCCATCTGGGTCCATCTTCACTGCTCCTTCCCTTCCTCCGTCAGGTGTGTGTGTGTTTTGCCAAATGCCAGCTGCATGACTGCAAGATTTGAACGTGGGAGGGGAACTCTAAATTCTGCCTTACCCAATCGTATGATCTATCAGTCAGCATTTCTAAACACGAAGCAGCTGGATCTGGCCACACCCACCATTGGCATGGCTAATCCTGCTCCGGATTTCCCTCCTTGCCTCCCTTCACATTCCTCCTTGAAACCCACCTTTTGCAAGACCCCTTAATCCTCCCCAAGCCCCATTGCAATGATGCCTAAGTACGTGCAGTTGAAACAAATGCCAACTCTTCCCCTGGCTACTTATTCACTTAATTTGTTACATTTATATACCATCTAATAGGCGGCAAATAACAATAAAATGATATCACATAATATAATCATATCAATAAAATGAAATAACAAAAGGAAAAAGACAACTATAAAGATATCAGGAAAATACAATATTGCACATTAAAATATTTAAAAACATTAAAGAATTGGCTGTCTCCTTCTATCTAGATCTCTCCCCGGTTTCCCCTGTTGTCTCTGTGGTGTTGAACTTTAGATCAAAAGCTCAGTGGGCAGGTTTTAACTGATTTCTTGCCCTCCACTCTGGGAGCCTCTTTGGATGACGAGCGGGATATAAAATACTTCAAACAAAGAAATAATAAACGAATAACCACGAGCTTCCAGTCGAGGCTCTTAATATGCAGTCGCCTTGCTTCATTCACGGGTTTTTATGGGGGGATGTGAACGTTATTGACATCTTTCATTTTGTAACCCATCCACCCACCCCCATGCAGCGGTGTTGTTTTCAAATTGGAAGTATGGGCGCTCATCATAATGGTCTCCATACCATGCCCCCAAGGAGAATGCAAAACTGCAGCAGCTGCCTTGATCCACATGGAATCATAGAATAGTAGAGTTGGAAGGGGCCTCTCAGGCCATCGAGTCCAATCCCCTGCTCAGTGCAGAAATCCACCTTAAAGCATCCCTGACAGATGGCTGCCTAGTTGCCTTTAGTGTGGGAGAGCCCACGACCTCCCTGGGTCATCGGTTCCATTGTTGTACTGCTCTAACAGTCAGGAAGTTTTTCCTAATGTCCAGATGGAATCTGGCTTCTTGTAACTTGAGACCATTATTCCATTTCATCTTGGCCCTCCTCCATGACACAACCTGTCAAGTATTTGAAGAGGGCTATCATGTCTCCCCTCAATTGTCTTTTCTCCAGGCTAAACATGCCCAGTTCTTTCAGAATCTCCTCATAGAGCTTTGTTTCCAGATCCCTGATCATCCTTGTTGCCCTCCTTTGAACCCCCTCCAGCTTTTCTGCATCCTTCTTGGTGCCCAGAACTGGATGCAATACTCTAGATGGGGCCTAACCAGTGCCAAATAGAGGGGAACCAGTACCTCGTGCAGTTTGGAAACTCTATTTCTATTAATGCAGCCCAAAATAGCTTTTGCTTTGTTTACAGCCACATCACACTGTTGGCTCATATTCAGCTTGTGATCTGCAACAATTCCAAGATCCTTCTCACTTGTAGTATTGCTGAGCCAAGTATCCCCCATCTTGTAACTGTGCATTTGGTTTCTTTTTCCTAGGTGTAGAATATGCCGTTTATCCCCATTAAATTTAATTCTGTTGTTTTCAGCCCAGCGCTCCAGTCTATCAAGATCATTTTGAAGTTTGTTTCTGCCTTCCAGAGTATCAAGCAAAAAGTTCTAGGAATTTCCTTTTCCACCAAGGACAGGTATTTTGTCAAGCGAATTACTCTTACTTGACCATTCAAGAACCAGCCAGCTCTTCCCCCACCCAAATAATTTGCTGCCGCTGTCCCTGTGAGTCTCAGTTCCACTACACCACCAGCCCTGGGATTTTTTCCCAACATTTCTTTCATCTTTTCTCTTCCCAGGGGAGAAAAATCCATTCAGGAAGACAGAATTCAATGCCGTTTGATCAGTGGCACTAGGATAGTCTTCTCAGATGTTTTTTACTTCAGCCCCCAATGTCCCTGACCATTGGCCATACCAGCTGGGGCTGATAGGAGTTGAAATCCAAACCATCTGGAGGGCACTAGGTCAGGGAAAGCTGAAAAAAAATAAACTCTGTCTGGAAGCACCTGGTGGGACCTGCTGGGAGCTGCCCATGGTTCTGACTCTGGCTTAGAGAGACCTGTATTGGCTGGACTTGGCCCATTCTGACTTGGCTTGACTCAACCAGCCAGGCAAAGTCTCTGTTTGACTCTCCCCCAGTAGAATCGGATACGAAGCTGCTGGGGTATCCCATGTATGCTACCTTGTGTTCCATGGTGGCCAAAAAGGCAGACTCTGAATGGAATGAATGGAGAAGACTAAGGAATGCCCCAGCTGGCCCAAGAGTCGTGGGTCACTTCTTACCTTCATTCGAGGTCTCCCATCCCGTTTCCTCAACCGCTTTTTTTGGTCTTTTGACATCTCTCCTCTCTCTCAGCTTGGCTCACATCTGATGGTAAGAAGAGGTTGCCCAAATGTGTTTTGACCTCAAGGGTTCATATATATATTTATGGATGCAAATTCTCCCAAGGGTGGAGGAGGAAGGCATGATGTCCAATAACTCATTAAGGACAGGGCTGCCTCCAATAAGTGTGAACAGACAAATATTCCACCCACCCACCCTTCATCCGCCACATGCAGATATCACACTTGAGAGATTTGAATTCTGGTTGCTCCGGTTCTTCCCCCACTTTTAATTATAGAACCCATGTGACTGCATAAACTCCAGCTGACTCTCTTCATCATAGCTCCTGTTTCCTGTCTCAATTTCGTAACCTTAGGGAATGATGCTGACAGAATACCCTCCTTCCCTGCCCCGAGATCTGTGAGAGGGAAGGAAGGTTTGTCTCTATAACAAGCCATGGAGTTCCACAGTGGGCCTGTAGAGGCTCCAGCCCCTAGAGGAATCCCCTCTGATCTACAATCTCAGATCAGAGATAACAGCGGGGATGCGGCCGGCAGGGGATGATTGGGTACGGACATCAAAACCACCCACAATGGGTTAAATAAGCCATGATGGCTTATTTAAACCACTGTGGGTTATCATGTCTGTTTTAACCCACGTTGGCTTCTTTGACCAAATGACCCACTTTAATAAACCACGGTCTGCAGAGTGGGTTATTTATTCCATCATGGGTTATCGTGTTCTGTGGTGGTCACAGTGGGTTATTTGGGTCGCCCACAGAACCACTTGTCAAGAGTGGTCAAAACCACTGCCGCCGCTGCTCTCCTCCAGGCGGCAGAGCTCTGTTTCCATGATCTGCCTGGCAACTGATTACGCTCGCAGCTCGACCCCACTCTAACCCTTCCCCTGGCAGTGCGCTCTGCAACTTCCGCAAGGGTCAAACGCCATCTCGATCGGCTGGCAGCACCTGCGCAGGATTGTCCTTTTGCCTTGTTTGCATCCTTGCCAGGGGAGGCTGTGTGTGAAGCTTTGTCCCAATCCTGCAAACTTCCATAGGTTTATTTGCACGTCTTTGTCAGTGCCCAGTGATTCCGATGCACCTCATGTGTATCCCTCCCCGCTAGGAGAGGCTGTGTATGAAGTTTGGTCCTGATCCTGCATACTTCCAGCACGTAGAGCCGCCACCTCTTATCGGGTTGATTCTGGAAGCACTGAATTAACTACTCCCCTCTCATTGGGATGTTTTGGGAGAACAGGACTGCAGCAAGGCAGGGCAGAGGGATGCCTCCGATTATGCACAGTAGTTTAATAAGCTACGCACAGTAGCTAATTTGTCTGCGTGGTATAATAGGAGCTGATTTTCAAAATAAGCTACTGTATGTAGCTTATTAACCCATCGCAACTTAAAGGGATGTCTGAACGCAGCCGATGTGGGAGATTGACGACTCAGGCAGCGCTGGGAGGAAACGCCGATTCTCCCTGCACCATCCAAGTGGTTTCATGTGCCGGCCAAGGCCAATAACTTGGCCATGGGCCGTGATATCATCCAGCCCGCCACCTCTTTCTTTCTAATTTTTCAATCTTAAATTTCCACAGAACCAAGAAAAACAAAGAAAAGAAAAATATGTCATAATTGAATGTGTCGATTTCAGTTAATACATGTGAAATTATATGTAAAATACAGCTTTCTAAAAGTGAGAGAGAGCGAGAGAGAGCGATTATACATAAACTTCAAGAAAAAAGCAGGCCAAATCTATATATCTATCATTTGTGCATGGTGCCTATATACCACTCGTTCAAATGTTGACAGAGTTATTAAGTCCTCAATCCATTGCATTATAGGAGGTGAGGATGTAGCCTTCCATTGTTGTAATATCAGTCTTTTACCTGTGAAAAGAGTGTGGAGAATCCATTTGAAATACTCTGGACCTATGTTAATGTATGGTTTTGTTTTGTTTTTAAAATTAGTTACTGCTTTTAAATTTTTTTAATGTTTTTAATTTTACTGTAAATTTAATCCATTTTAACTTTTGTAAACTTATATTTATATGTTTTAATTGTACATGTTTTAACTTTGTAAACTGCCTTGAGTCCCAGCCCTGGGAAAAAGGCGGGATATAATAATAATAATAATAATAATAATAATAATAATAATAATTTGTGCTGACCATGGCTTAACTTCAAGGAAATAGGTAGATAATTTAAAAGGAAATGTACATCAGTAAATATTAAAGAGTATTCCAATGCAAAGTTTATCTGTACAATGACTTCCTTCTAAAAAGAGGCAGTTATTCAGTATTGTCACAACATATGACTCAGTGAAGCATTTGTGATATTACACCTTCAGCAATTAGCTGATTTAGACAAACCCTTATTGAAGGGTTGTTGTAGTGTCCATTAGACATGGAACACAAGTTATTGCTCGCTAAAATGTAACCTGAGACCCAATGTAACCTGAGACCCATAGACACTTCAGATACAGATGCTAAAGAGGCAATCCATTGATTAGATAAGATGGGACAATCCAATTCCCTGAGGCTGTCTTCACAGGGTTTTCCCCTGCAGCTTAGCTGCATTGTGAAGTCCTTTGTGACACATGATGTTGTGGCCAGTGTGCTCCCAACCAGCTGCTTCCTCCTGGAAAAACTGCAGTTTCGGAGAGTCCTTTTACTCCGTTCTTTTTAGTTAAAGCTTGAATTGTCATGTGCCTCCCTGCTTCTGCATTCAATACTGGGCTGCCTGTAACCTGGCTATGACATAGACTGACCCTTCCCCCATTCACTCCTTTAGCATTCCCACTGAGAGATGTCTATGTGCTTTTTGCGTTAATTAACTCCAGAACTTTGTTAATTCGCTTCTCTGATGTGTTGTGAGCTCCTGAGCTGCACAGCTCCAGAATTGCAAAGGGACTATGTTAATTCACTTCTGTGATGTGGCGTGAGCTCCAGAGCTGTGTGGCTCCGGAGCCATGCAACTCCAGAGTTGCAGAGGGATTGTGTTAAGTCGCTTCTTTGATGTGGTGTTAGTTCTGGAGCTGCACTGCTCCAGAGTTGGGTTCTCTGATGTGGTGTTAGGGCTGGTGCAATACTTTTTGGAGTGGAGTTTATTTGTGCCAGAGGAGTGCTGTCATGAGGAGGCAGTATTGTGAGTTCGTTACTCCCATTCATGAAACTGTAGCAGCAGGGATGGGTAACAATCCTCTCTCTGGATGGTGTTGGTTCTACTCTGCCCTCAACCCAGGAGTAAGTCTTTTCCTGCACTGAAAAGCCAGGTTTTAGGGATGGTTGGCTCCGCTGTGTAACAGTGATGGAGCAGAGCTGATTTCAGCATGCTGCGAGTAGTAACAACAACGCACGCTCCTCCCCTGTTCCGATCCTGCTTAAGAACCTCTTCTGTTTTGGCAGTCTTTCTCTTCAGTGTATATACATCAATGCTCACACGTGGACACAAAGTTCACCATTCATTTTCTTTTCTTTCTGTATTTCATTTATCAGTTGCCCAGTAACCAGAGGTATCCAGGCAACGTACAAATGAAAAACGCCGTTCCAATAAAACGCCAGCCGATAACCGCATGAAAGCTGTGTAAAACAGAATGGTGCCATCAAAGCCGAGGCGAGTGCTCTATCAACAAGAATAATGTTTGCAGAGCTATTGGGGGGGGAACCATCATGCTGAAACCTCCACAAAATGCAGAGATTGCAATATGAAAGCAAATTGTTTTGAAAGACCCGAGAGAATGAAACGCAGGTGTATCCAGATGAGGTTTTTATTGTGCAATCACCATTGGCAGAATTTTACTAGAGTTCCAGACATGTCTTCAATATGTAACCCTTCCAGGTTTCCTCACCATTTCTTCCGGCTTTTTTTCTTGCCAGAAGAAGGAATATCTGTTAAGGAGGAAAAGGCAGGATTGCTGCACAGTATCTTTTGATTGGTAGCACTAGGAACCTTAGACTGGAAGCACCCAAGGTCTTTTGTCTGTTACTGGGGAGATGTTAAAGTAGATGCTAGGTGAGTCTTTCTGGGAGGGCATTATATATGGTGAGGAGATACCAGTAGCAGGGAGGACTGAAGGCAAAAGGTGTGGTGCCCAAAACCCACCTGTTTTAGTTGAAAGCTCCTCCTGCCTGTAACTAGGTTCTGCTCCATATTTAGCATATTTACTGGGGCTTTGACTTCTGAAGTCTTCGTGGGTTTAATGATCAGTACAATACACCCCCTCCCCCGTTTTTGCTGGTTCCTTCCCATATGTTTCTATTTTACTGCCAGCTGATGGCGCTGTTTTATAGTGCCTTTCCCATTTATTACTGCATTTTCAGGGTTTTACAAAATGGCGGATTCCTCCTTGAAACGGCGGTAGAGGTATCGGAGGTTGACAACGTCATGAAAAGGACCCGTAAACGTCCGTCTGTGACTGATTACGAGCAATAAGTTGCGCAGCTGGAGAAGCTCTAGGAGCTTTTCCTTCTTAATTTGTTGTTTTGCTGATGCCTTAACACTGTAGCATTGACGCTATCCGTGACTCACTGCTGTTTTTCTGTAATTGCGGTAGTAATTTAAACATCTCAGGCTTTATTAATTAGCAGGACTTGGCAAAAGTTATCAAACACGCTGTGACCAATTCCTTGCAAACAGTGCCTCTGGTCCAAGCTGTGCAGCGGCATATGCATGTTTTGGCTGTAATTAAGCATTTCTCCTTTGAACAGTCAACACCTCTTGCTGCATCAGTACTTTTGAAATTACCCTGAGTTTCAGCATGAGTTGATTTGGGGGGGGGGGGGGAGGCTGTTGTTCTAGAAAGTCAAGTTAGACACCTCCGCTAGGCAAACACAGAGCTGAGGATGTTTGAAATCAGACATGCTCCAGCAAGGGAGTGGGCCAAAAGAGGTGATTGCTTGACCCGTTGCTGATGTCACAGCAGCCCTTAACTCTGCATTAAGGCCCCGCTCTTATAATGAGGGCTGGATTATGTCTGTATCCCTGAATGCTGGGTGGGGATTGGGGGAACTCATATGCTTGACAAATGCTTCTCTAAACAAGTTGAAATAAAATCCTTGCACACAGAGTACTAGCTGTCCATGAGAAGGGTTCCAGCACAGCAAATTCCCTGCACTGCTAGTTTTCTATATGCAGAGATTTTCATTTCTGTGGAGGGACATCCTTCAATTAGGTGTGGTTTTGACCTGTATTTTGAGGTAATACAGCCCAGATGCAGATTTACCACCTGAGTAAGAATTAGTCTAAGGGTTCCATTGCACCTATTTTTTTCCCCCTGGTTTGCCTCCGCACTTTTTTTTACCTCCGTTTCATAAGCATATCAAGGTAATGGTCCCTTTCACCTCCCTTTCGCTTGTTGGCTCTTCCACTCCACCCCTCCCCTTCTCTCAAAGCACACGCCACCAATGAAAGAAAAAGCAAGACGACAGCAATACGCGGAGGCTTAAGAGTGCATTAAATCCGCTTGGGGAAAATAATCCAGACTCTCCCCGCGCCAAAATAATGTGCAAAATGGAAGAAAAGAGGCAAGATGGGTGCAGGACAGAGATGGCGACATGTGAGTCCCGCACTGCACTGGTCCTGTGTGCACTGGTGATGTGGTGAAGGCATTGTAGAGATATTCACTGACAGCTGGAATGTTAATGTAGATATGATTCTGTCATTTGTTGAATTTAAAAGATGATTTCTGAGGAGAAGAACTTAAATGAGTTCTGTCTGCTTTTTATGGCTGGTGGCTATCAATCAATCAATCAATCAATCAAGTTTTTATTGTTTGTAGCCAATGATCATCACAATACCAATGCAAAGCACACAAGTATAAAACAGAAAAAAACATTTGGTACAATAGAACAGGAGTACAATAAAATGATCAGGGTTTAAAACATTCTTTCTGCTTAACTCCCTTAGGATTTGACAGTGGTATGGTTTAGAAAGGCCGCTCTTGTCATTCTTGCAGCGAGTGCAAATAAAGCTATCCTATAGCTGATGAAGTTGTTGTCCACATCAGCCAACAGCCATCGAATTTAAAATCGTCTGATTGGTCTTCTAAGGTGGTCCGGAAAGGGAGAATAAATTTAGCCCTGGGTGAATTATATAATGGATATTATAAGATATAATGTATGAGATCTTCAATATGTACTGATTTGCATATGCAAAAGCACTCTTTTACAGGTCTATTAGAAAATCTTCCAGTCAGATACTCAGTGGGCATTATTTGAAATCTGAGCTGGGTAAAAGCATGCCTAACAGGGGAAAATGTTAATTCTCGCAAATAAGTAGCCCTTTTATGGTCTGTTTTGATTTTGGTATTCGAAGTAACAAATTTACAGTTTTTTATGTATTCAAAATCTCTTTTGGCATCTTCACCAAACACAATATCTCGAATCTTACGGTCGGATACGTCCTGCATTTTCATTGCTGTGGGGATTGAGTAGTTCAATATCAAGCATCCACAAGATTGTACCCAACATTCTCTATTCTGCAAATCCAAAAAGCACGATTTTGCTAAATGTTGTTCTGGTATCGATAGTAATTTTTCCCCAATACCATAGCGTGGATTTGTGTCTACGTGCTTTTAGAGAAGGGAGACCTAGTTCAGCCCTTAATAATGCACCAGGTGTACTGTGTGACACTGCCAAGAGTGTATGCAGGAACTTATTTTGAATTACATCAAGTTCATCTCTGCAGTGGCTACCCCAGATTGTTGCACCATATAGAAGATGGGACACAATCTTGGCTGCACCCCCATCACCTTGGGCGAGGACTGAAGAGAAACTGGGCAGTTGGAATGTAGCCAGCCAAAGAAAGCAGATGATTCAATTTTCTGCCACTGGTACAAGCATTGGGAGATCCAAGTGTATGCTGTTTGCCTGTTCAAAATACAATTTGAAGGAGTCATGCTGTAAAAATGTCATTAAGTCTCCAGTTCCTTTGATAAAACTTTGCTTCAATCTACTTTTTGCTTGAGCAAATAGTTGCACATATATACACAGAGACCCATATTTGTGGGAGGGAACGCAGTCACAAAGCTTTTTTTTTTTTTAAAGAGCCATTCAATTTTATTAGGGGGAAGATAATGTAAATTAATGATGTATTGGTTTTTATTTGTTTTTAATATCTCATCTTTTTTGTGGTCTTTGTATTTTATATTTATTGTCGTTCCCCACCTCAATCCGGAGGGAGAGGCGGGTTATTAATAATAATAATAATAATATATAATTTGCCTTCCCAGCTCAGACTAACATTCTCTTCAACTAGCCAGACCAGCTGGAGGGATTTGTTCTCCTATCAGCTTTTCTCTCCCATTTCCAGGTCCTGATTAGAGACTCGGAAAACAAAGATTCTATTTTTAGTTCCACCCATCAAGAGCCTATTGATGAGAATATGACCTCTATCACACCTAATTTCTCCCCTGGTTTGCCTCCGTGTTTGTTTGTTTTTACCTCTGATGCAGAAGAGTGTCAATCTTATGATCCCTTTGACCTGAAGAGCTGCTCTTTTGCTCCTTCTCTCCTTTGTTCTTCCAGTCCACTCCACTCCGCCCCTCCCCTTCTCTTTCTCCCTCCAGTCAGGTCCTGTCATTTGAGTACTTCAACCAGACCGCCTTTCCGCCAGGCAAAAATGGAAGGACCCTTTAGTCTGGCTCTTTGGGGGCATCGAGGGAGTACAATTGTGTCTCTGCAGAGATTCGGGCATTGTATAATTTTTAAAAATGCTTTGGAGCCTGGGATGCAAGGTTTGGGTTTTATCTTGAGGCTTGGAGCCTGCTGCTGGGAGAGATCGCTTTTCCCTGCCAGGATCTGGTGCAATCCATTCAAGCCCCCAGTTCCTTTAGAACTACACAGAGGCTTAGGGCGCATTAAAGGCACATAGGGGAAATAATCCAGACTTTTAGCATTCTAGGAAAGGCTGGGGAAGAGGTGGGGTGTCAGCAGGACAGGCACAGCGTCATGTGAGTACCCTGCTGCAATTCTGCACAACAGGCATGGCGAGAGTGCATGAAATCACTGGTGTAATGGAGCTCTCTGTTGGCTCATCCAATCCTTTGTTTTTAAAAATACTTTCTATGTCAGTGGCAACCTCCTGTGGCAACACGCTTCATAGATGAATTATGCACAAACAAAACTTCTATTCGCCCACTCTGAACCTGGTAGCCACCTGCCTCACTTCCTTTGGCAGGGGCTCATGGAGAAGGACCCCCGAGGATGATCTTAGGGTCCAGGCAGGTACATCTTTCACTTTTCTCGTATGTTTATAAACCAGGCGTGGATGACTTGTGGCCCTCCATCTTCTTTTGACCTGCAACTCTCATCTGCCCTAGCCCGAAAAGTCTGTGTTTGAGGAAGCCTGTGTGGATGCTGACGGGTGTGTGGTGAGGTGCATGGCACACAAAAAGTACCTTGACATATCTGAAAAGTTCTCATAGAATCATAGAACCGATCGTTTTATCAAATGCAGTTTTACTAACAACAGTTAAAGCCCTGTGTTCAATAATAACAATTAAAGGCCCATGGATTTAATAATAACAATTAAAGGCTCTTGCACTCCTTGTTGTGAATACCAGAATGTAGGAATAAATTCATTTCCTATTAAGCATTTGGGTAGAATTAAAGCCTGCGTATTCCCCCTGATAGGCTCTTGAGGAATTTCAACCTGGAGAAAGAAATGTCTCCTCCCTGTTGTGTGTCTGCATTTGCTTCTGTGTAATGGAAGAGGTTAAATCTACCTCCTGTCAGGATTAATTGATGGCAATGCCTTGTGTGAGGAGGACAAAGAAAAAAGTTTTAAACCAATGGAGCGTCGAGTGTAGCTTGTATGACTTACTTATAACCAATCAGGTGAAGCTTATTCCATAACTCACTCATATATGCATATCTTATCTTTGCACTTGAAACCTAATCCCTTGAGCACAAACCTCTAGTGGTCAGTATTATTAGACTGTAGTGACGTTTGACCAATGAAGGTGTTTTTTACTCCTGTAACCAAAGTTTATATAAGAGTGTGAAGTTCTTTGTTCTGCACGCTCTTGATTTGCCAGGTGCCAGAGCGCCACTGCTGCAGCAGAGACGAATAAAGAGTTAAATTGGATTCTCCAGTCTCTGAGTCTTTATTGGACGAAAGATCTCAGAGGCCATAAACTCTCACCTGTTTAGGGACAACACCCCCTTTGCAGGCTAAAGGGTTACAGGCTTTAGTTTTTAGCTTTTCATAGGGAGCCAGACCACTTCCATGGCCAGGGTCTGGAGCATGCTAAAAGGTATCTCTACATTAAGCAATAAACCCGCAAAAACAAGTGTACATCTAGTCCAGCATTCTGTTCATACAGTGGCCAATCAGCTGCCCACAGGAAACCCAGGAAATAAGTGCAACAGCAGCACTCTCCCACCCGTTCCCAGGAGGAAGCATAGAGGTATCGGGACTAATAGCCTTCTTCTTTAGAAGCATAGTGAAAGTGTGTGTGTGTGCCTTGCGTATGCTAGAGTCTATTAATGTTGCCATTTTATGTCTTGCGTACCTTAGAGTCTATGAAATGTTGCCATTTTGTACTTTGTGTACACTAGAGTCTATGAAATGTTGCCATTTTGTGCTTTGTGTATGCTACATTAAGCAAAAAATCCACAAAACCCTGCAGCCTTATCATAGCTTTCTGCTTTCTGGTTCTTTGCAGTATTAGGATGAGCTTCTTTATATGGCAGACACGTGGTTTGAATTGAGGGAGTGCATGTGTGCAAAGGTGAGGGGGCAGTCTTTTTTGGGAGGAGTCACTTAACTTATGCTGTACTGTTTCCTCACAGCCCCCAGGAAAGCCAGGACTTGATTACTTAAGAGTAAGTCCTAGTGAACTTAATGGGGTGCTCTTGGTGGGGTGTGGGATCTGATCTGCCTCCCTTTGTTGCAGGGAGGCATTTTACCATCTTCTCCCTCCGATCGCAGACACGGGAAGTCCTTCCTCAGCAAGTTCAGAGCGCAATGTCACCTTTACACAATGTTGATTTCACATCATTAAGGGTTTATTCCATCTTGTCTACATTGTAAAAAAAACAGAATAGGAGGGGAAGGGGCAGGAGACATCCTGGCTGTTCACAACGTCATGAAATTGACCCGCAAACCTCTGTGAGTAGCCAGTTATGAGCATGCTACAAATCGCTCGCTTAGAAAAGCCCAAAGAGGTTCAAAGTCATAAACCTTATTGGCTTTCAATGTTCACCACCCCATTTTAACATTACGATTTAATGTATTACAGCTGACTGCTATTGATGGCTGGTGACTATTAGCTAATGCTCACATGGCACCTGTGTGGGTGGGGGCTGATGGGACACTGTTTGGCTGTTGGGGAAAGAGTTTGGCAGTCAAAAATAAACATTTTTTTTTAAAAAGGGGCAACAACTGGCAGCAAAGATAACCAATATATTATTATACAGGTGACTTCTGAATCATGTTAGCAACAGTAAGCAGCACAAAGTATACCAGATTCCAATTACGAATATTGATGTTGAGGTTATGAGCAAACCTGCATTCTGTTACATTGAGCGTTGGAGCAAACGAGTTCCGACGCATTCCAAAGAAATTCTTATTATTTATTTATTTATTTATTACATTTGTATACCGCCCCATAGCCGAAGCTCTCTGGGCGGTTTACATAGGATTAAAAACAAAAACAATATACAAAAATTAAAACAGCAAAAACATACAACATACACACAATCTGTACATTTGAAACCCACTTCAAAAAACTACAAAAACAAAACAAAACAAAACAAACCCAGGCTCCTCAGATATTGCCAAATGCCTGAGAGAAGAGGAAAGTCTTGACCTGGCGCCGAAAAGATAACAATGTTGGCGCCAGGCGGGCCTCGTCGGGGAGATCGTTCCACAATTGGATTTTTTGCACAACTGAGTTATATTAGTTTTCACTGGTGCCTGTGGGGGCTAAGTAAATGGACGATTGTCTGCAGCTTTCAGAATGTGAATGCCTGTGTTGTTGGTGTTTTTAAAGGCTTGGAATCTAACGGATCACCTTTATTTCAAATTTTTAAACTACTTTGAGATATATTTGAACTTCCCTAGGAGAACAGTTGCCATGGCTAACAATTTTCTTTCTAAAATGTTCTGTTACTTGGTGATGAGATAGTTAAACTGGTGTCAAGCAGGTTTAAAAGTGGCAGTATGGACATACCCAGTGTCCTGGGTTAAATTTCTGCCACTACAAAGTTGAGTTTTCCTTTCGTGGCTTGGGCATGATGAAATGTGATTGCGACCTCTTGTGGCAGAACGTTGTAGCTAGTGCATAAAGGACAAGCAGTCATGCTCAACGGATGAGCACATTATTCGTTCTGGACTTCTCTTTACACAACACACATTTTCAGCGGCGGGGGTGTGGAGGTGGGAAACATGGTCAGTTCCAAAGTTGATATATTCATCATTTTTGGCTGTCTTTCCATTTATAAGAAGAGCCCTGCTGGATCAGACCAAGGGTCCATCTAGTCCAGCACTCTGTTCACACAGTGGCCAAACAGCTATCAACCAGGGACCCAGAAGCAGGACACGGTGCAACAGCACCCTCCCACCCATGTTCCCCAGCAACTGGTGTACATAGGCTTACTGCCTCTAATATTGCAGGTAGCACAAAACCATCAGGGCTAGTAGCCATTGATGGCCTTCTCCTCCAGGAATTTATCCAACCCCCTTTTGAAGCCCTCCAAATTGGCGGCCATCACCATGTCTTGTGGTGGTGAATTCCATAATCTAACTATGCACTGTGTGTAGAAGTCCTTCCTTTGATCTGTCCTGGATCTCCCACAAATCAGCTTCATGGGATGACCTGTGTGTGCCCCATAAGGCCTACACCATGGATGGGCAGAGAGTAGATCTCCAGGTGTTTTTGGACTTCAACTCCAAGCATTCCCAACAGTCGGCTATGCTGGAAGGGACTTCTGGGAGTTGACGTCCAGGACATCTGGAGGTCTAGCTTCTGCCCACCCCTGGGCTACAGAGACCTGCTTCTTGCCCCAAGATGAATAATGGAGGGCTTTGCAAACGTCAGAGAATTTTTCAAGATCGCCTCGGGAACTGGGAGCTAAGAGGATGCTGAGGTCCCACAGTCTATTCTGGGGAAAGTGCCAAGTGCTGTGAACCCGTGAGTCAGGCAATCTCCATGAAATAGCATAGCTGCTGTAGTCTTTAGCCACGGCATCGAGCAACTTGGAGGCTAACAAGCAATTGGGCCAGGGTGATCTAAGCAGCAAGCGAGTGCAAATGCATGTTCCATTTCAGCTCCAGGTGGTCCAGAGCATAACATCCAATGGGTGGAGGAGAGGTCTGCCAGCAGCCATTAATCAGGATAGCTGTAGGCAATCCCCTTGTTTGGGGCCAGAAGATCCCTGAGGACTAGAAGCCGGGGGATGAATAAAGGAGGAGGAGGGCCAACATCAGAAGCAGAATGAGGGCGCATGATTAGGTGAACTTTTGATGTGATCCAGCAGAGCTGCTTTTGTGTCCTGATAATAATGTGCAACTTTACATCCTGGGTGCAAGTTCGGTCTACTGGAGTGGAAATTCCATCAGGTGAATTGGAAAGTGGAGGGGTCACCTAGGCTGGATGTGTCCCCCAGCTCTGAGGTTCGGTACCCCAATTTAGAATCATAAATCCACGGGGTTTTGATCTTTGCAGAGCCATGGTTGGTTGTTGTTTTCTTTTTTTCCTAAGAAACAACCTGCCTATACGGCCGAATGGACAACCAAGCAATGCATTCTAGCCAGCTAAATGTCTTCCTCTACTGCTGCCCATTTCTCTGAAGACAAACTATTCAATGAGATTGGACTTTTTAGTTCAGCAGTGGCCTATCCCCAGATCATCATCATACACCTTTCTGGGGGTAGAGTAAACATACAAGAAAGACTAACATATGCAAGGAGAGAGAGACTCAGGACAGTTTTGCAGAGTTAAAATAATCATGTGGTATAACTTTCCCGGGATTGTACCACTTTAATTTACAGGTCGGGAGAGATGCATGCTGGAATGTTCTTCTCTACCTGCCCAAAAACCAAATTTCCTGCACATAGATAAATAGCATCTCAAGAAGAAAGCTAATCATAACCCTTCTTGCTGATATACTAGGTTTCTATGTGTAGGGAGGTTTTTGATGCATGTGTTTTTTATGTTAATTTCTTGGAGCTTTCAAATGCACAACTCCCATACCTGTAGTCTAAACAGGTAGAGTCCAAGGAAAGCTATACCACCCTGTTCTTAGATTATAAACCAGCCTTCAAGAGTGCAAGAGCACATGTAAAGCCATAGAAATCTGAAGCTAATCTGGTCCCCCACCTGCATCAATTTTGACACCCAGAGTTAGGACAGGAGGGAAAAGTCCATGCTCCATGCCCCACCGTACTCTGCTCCGCTAAGGCCCTCGCTTAGATCCAGATATCAGAGGTGGTGTCTCCACCGGGGTAGCGGATCTCATGAGCAAGCGCAGGACCCTCTGGCTCTTTCCCAAAATCCACGAAGAATTTTTTGTTCACCTTCAAGCCACCTTTCTTGTTGTCTACATCGATTTGTAACATGACGGAGCCTTCCCTGAGCAAAGAGGAGAAAACAAGTTGTGAGCAAAGTAACAGCAAAACCAGACCCTTGGAATTTTGCGGGAAAATGCTGCCATTGTGAGATTTTAACATAATGAAAAGAAGAGAAGACTGAGGGGAGACATGATAGCACTCTTCAAGTCCTTGAAAGGTTGCCACACAGAGGAGGGCCAGGATCTCTTCTCGATCATCTCAGAGTGCAGGACGCGGAATAAGAGGCTCAATTTACAGGAAGCCAGATTCCGACTGGACATCAGGAAAAGCTTCCTGAGTGTTAGAGCAGTATGACAATGGAACCAATGACCTAGGGAGGTGGTGGGCTCTCCCACCCTAGAGGCCTTCAAGACGCAGCTGGACAACCATCTGTCAGGGATGCTTAAAGGTGGATTCCTGCATTGAGCAGGGGGTTGGACTCGATGACCTTATAGGCTATGAAAACAAATCAAGGGCCTTTAAAGAGGAAAAACCAGCACAAAGGAAAGGCATCTTACTTGATCATGTCCGGGTAGAACTGTTTGTCCCAGCCGCTGTAGAGGGAAGTGCTAACGTACAGTCGCTTGCCATCCAGGCTCAGTTGTATCATTTGGGGTCCGCCTTGAACCCTCTTCCCCTGGAGAGGAGGAAAATACAGATATGAACAACCTGTGCCCATCACAGAGGCAGAACAACTGAGGTTCTCTAGGTTTGTTATGGACAGAAATCTGGTTTGACTATGCATGAGGCTTTTTTATCCCGCACCCTTAGCGGGCATTCTCCTTCCAGATTCTTTGCAGGATTAAGATCATCTCTTCTGCACATGCTCTTCCCCTCCCTTTCTATATGTTTCATTAGGCAGCCACCAGATGGCACTGTGGTGTAGCAGAATTGCGCTGAACCCCGTTCAGGAAAATACTGCACTTTCCTCAATCTGAAACCCACCCGCGATAATAGTCACAAAGCATGGGAGAGGCCTTGGATGTTGTATAAAAGACCCGCAAACTACTGTGAGTGAGCAATGAAAGCCTTGGATAGAAAGCACTTAGGCAACTTCCTATGTTCCTATTTTGAAACGAAGAAAGGCCAAAATGCTTGAGGCTTAGAGAAATGGTGACTGAAGTGAAGTGACGGCAGATGTTCACAAACACTGCATATGATGTGGAGAAAGCAGAAGGAGATTGTTTTTCTCCTTTTCTCATAAAATAACTGTATCTGTGTAGGTGAGAGACAGAGGGGGGGGGAGAGAGAGACAATGCAGGGAGAGGGGCATTAGAGTAAATCCAGGGCAGACAAAAGAACACAACACCTAGTTATGGAACTCACCGCCACAAGATGCAGTACCCATCTGTGGCTTCGATGATGGTTTAGAAGGGGATGATACCAATTCATGGAGGTCAATTAACATGTATTAGTGTCATGATCAGGCCTGTTCCCCTTAGTGTGGGGGAAGGAGTTCCAGGCTATCAATTGGAATCAGATTCTGAACCAGAAGAAACAGGACTAGAAATGTACCAGCCTATACAGGAAGTGGGGGAGGAGATTCTCCCAGGCTCTTCAGCCAGGAATGAATCATCACTGGACCTTATCAGTGAAAATTCTAACAACTCAAAGCATGTGGGAACTCAGCAATCCTCAGAGGGGGACGGGATTTCAGAGTTAACCGATTCCAGAGTCCGCCGCAGAGTCAAACGGGCAGAGCTAAAAGAAGGTGAGAGGCGATCTGCTCAGCTGGCTTCTCGCCAAAGTCTTCTTCAGAGGAATCCTTCCTGAAGTTAAAGGGATTCAAGGAAAAGAACTTCCCCTTCATTGAAAGGACAATTGTCTCGCTTAGTTAGCCCAGTTTTAGCCTAGAGGAAAGTTCCTGGTGTTTAAACTCTCTTCAGGTGCGAAGAGATGTTTATTTGCTGGATGAAGTTTTGTGGATTACTTGGCAAACCTCTTCATTGTCTCACACTGCACTGGGAGAGCTTGGAGGCACGATAATTAGTCTCAGTAGCTATATGGAATCTCCCAGGTTCAAAGAGTGTAGACCTAGGAACACCAGTTGCAGGACTGCGGTGTGGGGTAAACAATTGGTTATGAAGCCCTTGCTACTGACTTCCTAGAAGCATCTGGTTCTTCCTAGAAGCATTCTAGGAAACAGGATGTTCAATTAGATGGCTCTTTGGTCTGATCCAGCGGGAACCTTTTAGTTTATAGCATCTATTCAATTACAGAAGTAATAAGGCTGCAATCCTAGGCCTGTTTAGACAGAAAAAAGTCCTACAACTCCCTCCCTGGCCAGAGAATGCTGGGAGTTGTAGGACTTTTTTCCTGTTTAAACATCCGTAGGATTGTGCCCTAAATAACGGGGAGAAAATGCGTCTGCCGTGTTGCACCTTGATGACAAATGGATCCGGCTGACAGTCCAACTCTGGGTCATTGAACACAGTGACCGGCCCGCCTTTGACAATGCTGCCTCCAATAAACACCTGCAAGGACATAGAATGGACCCAGGTTAGAACATGCCTTGTGACCCTACTTAATCTTCTGAGGAGGAAGACTTAGAGGCCCCAACAGAGGATTATGCCAGTTCCTGTCAGTGCCCGCATCGCAATGGGTACCTGAGTCTGTGGAAGATCCTGCTGAGATCCCAGCCATTCAGGAAGAGGGGGGACTCTGCCTCAGAGGAGGAGCCTGAGCACCCCCCCCCTCCAAGTCCCAGGGAGCAGTGGCACCAGAACTCCAATGAAGTGCCAGGCTGCAGCAGAGACCTACTCGGGAGGAAAGGGACTCCTAATGTGTAGGGCTCTGACTAGAGAGCTCTTACATGCTGCAGCTGAGCCCTGGGTGGGGCAGTAGGGCTCTGCTGTAAAAAGCTTTCAGTGTCTGGCTAGCCAGTGTTGGAAACAATGCCATTCCAGCAGCTCCAGTGTCCCTTGCCCTGTGATTCATGCCCTGTGATACCCACCCTTGGACTCCTTCCTGACTCTGCTTCTGGACTGTGTAATTTATCTGATGGCCTCTCTGTGTTTTGCCCTCTGCCTGCTCTTTTAACCACCATTACCTTAGCCTGATTCCATGTATCTGACTCCTTGCCTGTGCTTGACCATTTGTCTGCCTAATTGCCTGCTCCATTGACCCTGCATTGATTAGCAAAGAGGCAGCACTCAGTTAAGAAGACTCTTGCAGAGCCCACTGAGTCAGGTGGCGTAGCCGGCTGTTGCTGTGCTGCCTTGGCTGTGTGCTCGAAACATGTAAATTTAAACCTCTGGCCAGTTTAGGCACAAATCAGTTTTACTTCCAAGGCTTCCTGAGGGATCGTGGCCTCTGCATATTGCTAAAGGCATGTCCCAGGATGCAGCAAGAAGCCTAGCGCTGAATGAAACAGGGTAGGCTCAAGCCCTTCTGTGAGGCAGAACCAGAAGACAATTGCTTTCCCCGAAGAACCTGCCTAAGTTTAATATCTGAATCAAAGGCCCTGTTCTGCATTAGAGATTCAAGGCATTTCTACATGAGGCTTTTATCCCGCACCTTTACCAGGGCTTCTGCTTCCAGATCCTTTGCAGGATTAAGATTGCCTTCTTTACATGTGCTTTTTTCTAGGATTTTTCTTTCCCTGCCTTTCTACATGTGTCACTATACAACCACTAGATGGCACTGTGGTATAACAGAATTGTGCATTTGAGGCTTCTATGGTGCTATTCAGAGAGAGAGAAAAACAGACTTCCTTCATTATGAAAAAAAAACCCATGATAATGGTTGCAAAGAGGAGGAGGTGCCCTGGAGGATGACAGTGTCATATAGAAGACCTGCAAATTACTGTGAATGATCAATCATGACTGTACAATAAAAAATGCCCATATTGGGTGGGCGTGGAAGACAGGGCATTCTCTACGGCGGCACCTAGATTATGAAAGTTTTTGCCTGGAGAGATCCACCAGGCTCCTTCTCCACTTGCATTTGTGGAGCAGTTATTTTGTTTTGTTTATTATTTTAAATCTTTCTATATCCTATTCTATAGCCTTCTATAGCCTTAAGGGCCTTCTGAGGCAGCTAACATGATGAGTTATGAGCAAATGCAAACAATTTTTTTTTAAAAAAAATCCTTAGAGTTGTTAACTCAGCCAAAACTCGCTTTTACCTGTCCCACCAATTTGGGCTCCTGAGTGTTGGTGATGTCGTACTGGCGGATGTCTCCATGGAGCCAGTCACTAAAAAACAGGAAGCGGTCATCCAGTGAAATCAGGATGTCTGTGATGAGACCTGATAGACAATATTGAAAAGATAATCATGCCGCTACTCACAAAACCACAGCATTCAACTCTTCTGAAAGCGCCACTTTTGTGGACCCAAACAATTAAACAAATAAATAAAATAGATTTTTGGTGCCTCATTAGAGTCCTATTTAGTCCAGCATTTGTTTCCTCACAGTGGGCCACCAGATGCCCAGGGTGAGGCCAGGATTTAGGCTTTGTAGACCCTCAAAGCTCCCCCTCCCCCGAGGCCAGGAGAAAAACAGGTGCTCTGGAAGAAGGATATAGATCTGCTTTCATTATTTGACTCATAAAATTTCTAGGCCACTTTTTGCTTAAAAATCAATAAATCCCAAAGCAGTTCACAAGTTAAATATCATGATTACGTATCATAAAACCAATCCACAAAGCCATAAAACAGCCATAAAATATCACCTTACGCTAACCAGAGGTAACTAGCAAGGTTACCAATCAGGAAAAAAAGTGTTTCTAAAGTTGTCGGCGGAAACATGCCATATCCCTGATTTCAGTGAAGGCCAGGATCTCTTCTCATTCATTCCAGAGTGCAGGACACAGAATAATGGGCTTACGTTACAGAAAGCCTGATCCCAGCTGAACATCAGAAAAAACCTTCCTGATTATTAGAGCAGTACGACAAAACATCAGGAAAACTATTCTGACTGTTATTGCAGTGCAACAAAACATCAGGAAAAATGTCCTGACTGTTTATGACAAAACATCAGGAAAAATGTTCTGGCTGTTAGAGCAGTACGACAATGGAACCCATGATCTAGAGAGGTCGTGTGTCGTGACTCTCTAACTCCTTGCATTCACTGAAGTCAATAAGGAGGCCTCTTAGGAAAGCAATCAATCTTTTATTTAGCAAATGACCCCTTCCTTCAGTCGAAGGGCGTTAAAAGTAGAAAGTATTTTGCCCCAAGGCGTAATTTAGCTAAGCAAACAACACAGTTGATCTATTCAAGAAAAAGAGAGAGTCACTTCTGAGAGAAATCTAAATTAAGCTTTTTCTGAGCCACTAATCTTTCCGAGCGCCGCCTCCTGACCTCTTTGACATGTGCGCGCTTTTCCCTTCTACTGAAAATGGCATCTGAAGAGGAGGGTTGTTTATCAGCCGGAGGGTTATTTACATTAGAAAAGATAAGCACTGGAGGCGAAGCTATGGGAACCACATCTTCCCCTTCTGGTATGGACTAGAAGGTCTGTTCGAGTTCAGAATCTGATTCTGAATTAACATCTAACAGTCCTTTGCCCTGAGCAAGGAATTAGACACAACATCATGGGCTCTCCCACCCTAGAGGCCTTCAAGAGGCAGCTGGGCAGCTGTCTGTCAGGGATGCTTTAAGGTGGATTCCTGCATTGAGAAGGGGGTTGGACTTGATGGCTTTAGAGGCCCCTTCCAACTCTATTATTCTGTGATTCTATGATCCCCATCTACCTTCTGCTTACTTCTATACTAAGCTGTCCTGGAACTTCTTGCCAGTCAGGGACTTGGAATGGAGGTGAGGGAATGGACAACCCTCACAAAACAATAGAAATCCTTCTGTGGTCCAAACTTGAAGCCCTTTGTACTAACCTGGCATTTCTGGCAGAAGCCATCCTTCCACCTTCTTGTTGGGCACCTGAATCACTTTCTCCGCCACCCAGGTTCCATTCTATAGGAATAGAGGCCATAATGGAGAGATTAATTATTGCGTCTTCGCTGAAATAGCCACTTACCCCCCCCAAAAAGAGGACTCCCAATTTGCAAAGCATTTGCATATGCAAGTTTATGTGTATAGGTGCAAGTTTAGAAATGATAAACTATAATTTCAGTAGAAATACCATACGTCTCACCATTATGTGGAGGACGTGACTAGGGATGTATGAGAAATTTGTTGCAGTTGGTTTGGGATGAGGATTTATCCCCTTTGCATCCAGACAGAATCTGCATCCCGAAGTCTATATTATTTCTGAGCTTGCAATGTGATTTGCGGGCCAAAAAAATAGAAACTGCATAGGTGCATTTGAAAAATGTGCATGAAGAAATGCATACTTTTGAAGAATATGCACATAAACGCTTTAATCCATGGGAGAAGAATGTGTACATTTCAAATGTGAACGACCGTTGTGTACGTTTGGGGAAATATGTGTGAAAATATGCATGGATTTTCATGCAAAATGGAAATAATTAAAAAAAACAAAGCTTGCGATCTGATACGGACTCAAGTTTGAATTAGCTTCGAGATGGAATTCGGAGAAATTCGGCGACATCGAGTTTTGCTGATTCACGTATCCCCTACCTGTGTGTCTGCTTGCTTGGTCTTCTGCCCAGGTGCTGCTAGCTGTAGATGGGTACTTCAAGGCCCCTGCTCTGCTCTACCTCTGTCAGGATCAGGACTAATGTGGGGATGGGGTTTCAGGAGGACAATCAGACTCAGCAGCAGCTGAAGAAGGAGGACTAGAAATTTATCAATTTTCTGGTAAATTTCTAGTCCTTCTCCTCCTCCTTCTTCTGAGGCTGATTGACCTCTGCAACCCCTTCCCTACATTAGGGAGAACAGGCCTGATCCTGACAACCTCCATATGGTCCTTTGACTTTAAACCAGAGCTGAAGTTGGCAATCCATCAGATAGAGGACATCTTCAAATAGACAACTGACCCCTGCCAGCTCTCCAAATCAGGGTCCTCTGTAGAATGGGATGCCTGGCCACTTTATCATCATCACACTTAGCACAGATATATATTCCCAATCAGCAGGCCTCCTACCTGTGGGATAGCCTGCAAGGCGTGTAAGTATTATTGCCACCATCTTACAGATGGAAGGACTAAGGGCTCCTCTAAATGAGTGATTTATTGCACGCTTGTGATTGGCCACTCACGGAAGTTTTTGGGTCGATTTCATGATGTTGTCAACAATCAGGATGTCTCCAGCAGAATCCTCCAGAAATCCCAGGATAAAAAGAACCACTTTTAAAATGGCAACAGCCAGGAAACAGCAGGAGCTTCCGCCACTAGATGGCACTGTCTCAATGGGACTGAATGGAGGGGAAATATTCAGTTCAAACCCCCTTGTCGCCCCTTCTCTTCCCATGTAATACAGCCCATAACAATTGCGCCAAAGAACCAGGAACCACAAAAGCCCCAGGTAAACAATGCGCTTTCCTGTAACGTGGAGACACTCTAAGACAAGAGGGTGCATGGCAGAGGCGAGATTTTCACACAGAGAATTCACGTCTTTGTTCGCAGCTGTCTCTTAGCTGCTCCACGTTTCAGATAATATGAGCGATATGTCTATTTAATCCAGAGAATGGTAGAAATCTCAGTGGTAGGATTGGCATGCAGTCGTATGTACCTCACTCCGCATATGCCAAGGTGACACAAAAGCTGAGCAAACAACGTTGGCAAGGGGGAAGAGAAAGGTAAAGGAGCTGCAAGCAAGTGGCAAAGAGGGCAGTTCATGATTGCGCCAGCCCGCAGTACTAAAGATAAGTCATTCACTGAATGAGATGCTGTCATGATAACCCTTCGCAGAAATAGGCCTGGAGCCAAACAATTGCTGTGATTGTGCAGTTGCCCTCCCCGGGCCTGAACGGTTTACCCCCATCTCCACCTTGATTTGTGCATACAATCGCAGAATTGAAGCGCCGACGGCTTTTTATATGTTCAGACAGCCGGCACTGGCTCTTTGTCCCAGTGGGCTGGTTCAGTGAAACCTGTGATTTTTGGCACTCGGTGCCAAATCACTTAATTGGGTCTGCAAAAAATATCTTGGATAACCATCTTAAGAAGATTGTCAGGCTGCGGGGGGAAGAGGGATCTCCACCATGCCCTTAGGTGCCAGTGGTGCAGATAGGCAATTTAACAAGGGACCCCCTCTCTTTTCAGAGGAGAACATGCATTACTTCCCATTCTTTAAAATGTGGTAAGCCCACCCAGCCAGGTTTGGGAGCCCTCCCGCGTATTCTGCTAAATGGCCCCCAGGGTTACTGCCCCACAGCCCTGCCCTAGCAGCACCACTGTTATCAGCATTATCTCTTCGCCTAAATGCAGAGACCAGGGATGGGGCATTTCAGGCATTCCAATCCCACACACACACTCCAGATTTCCTGTATGCTGCACTCCCATTGCGCCATGGGGGAAAAAGGGGGAGTTTTGAAAACTCACAGTCCGGCAGCAATCACAACAAATTTCTGAAAACAGAATTTGTCCAATCTAAGCCTTCGTAACTGCTACGGAGGGCTTAGAATGGACAAACTTAGCTTGCTTACAAGCTAGATTTCTCCATTCTGAGCCTTCATAGTGGGTTGCTGCCAAATTTCAGCAGCAAACCACAACTCCCCCCCCTGTTTTTAATGGTTGGAAAATAATAAAATAGGAGAAGGAAACGGGGGGCAGGGAGGCTGCATGCAGCCTGGGTGTTGCCCACCTCCGACAGAGATCAGGTAAGGAATAAAACAGAATAGTCAAACAGAGGCTGGTGTTAATAAAAGATCACTCCCAGACAGAATATGGATCTGGTGCATAATACTGATTAAGGTTCCTGATACTAAGGAAAACTGATGGTCCTTCAAGTCCAGAAATATCTAGTATGATAGGCAGCAGCAATCCAATATCTTTGGATCTGGAATTTGAATCGGGGACCTTCTGCATGCAAAGCATGTGCTCCAACACTGAGTTTGTGGTGGAGCTCTAAGTATGACTGTTAATGTTACTGCTACTCTTGTAATTACCCCACTCTTGTAGAAACGATGGATTGTGCTGCTGAGGGCACACCCGATGAAGCCCTCCGCAGCGTCGGGATCGTGGAGAAATCGGATTTCCAGGGGGATGGAGTTTTTCCCCACGTCGATCGATTGGATGAGCTCATGGGTGGTCCAATCCCACACATTAATATTTCCACCGTAGCAGCCTTCAAAGATGGAAGGGAAGGGAATTAACAATAACAGAGTGGGAAAGCAGGGGTCAAATTGGATGGTCCCAAACTAGACCTCTGGACTTCCCCCAGATGGCCATGCCTCTTTTTGGCCACACCCCTTTCCCACAGCCACTGATCGTTCAGTGATTTCCCAACGTTTATGCATTTTGTGCCCTTCTAAAAGGTTGAAATGCCTGCCCTAAGGCTTAGTTAGTGACAATAAGAGCTTTAAGCAAAAATAGACTGGTTCCCACCTCCCTTTTAGCCTTGCCAAAGAAGACTAGTCTGTACATTTCCTGAGGAAGACTATTCCTAGTAATGGTATACCCCACGGCTCCATTGGCTGATACGTTTGATATGATGTATATGCACTGGAACCATTGACTCCCTTTGTGATTTGGTGCGAACAATTGATTGTGCAGTCTTTATTTATATACATGTCTTTTAAACTATTATACATCTATTTCTTCTTATATTATACAATAGAAATTGATTAATTGCAATTCTGTGCACTTTGTGAGTTTTTGTTGAATTCCAATTGGAGATCCTGTCTTTTTGTTTGTTTGTTTGTTTGTTTAGGAGGAGCTTTAAGCGAAAATATGCAGTATTTTCGCGCTATTGGACCCACTCTGTTTTGAATGTGAACCCTGAGGGTTTCTCCAAAATGAAACTTGGCTCTCTAGCTGAATGGTTCTGCACTGCTGGTTTCATTTAAGGTAAATTTCCTTTTCCTCCAACCACCCCTAATTTCACAGCGTAATATTGCTGCATATGCACTTTTGACCGCTTGTCTGGTTTGTTCTGTGTACGAGAAGATGGCGGCCAAAGCTGTGAACTTCAACATTTCCTCACTTCTGAAGCTCTTGGCCATGCCCTCTCCTCCTATAGGCCATGCACCTGCAGTGCCAGCCTGCCTGAGCGTTCCATCAGCTGACCTCAAACGGCCAATCCCTGCCCAGCAGGCACTATAAAAGCCCTGCCTTCAGTGTTGACTGTTCAGTACGAGCAACTCATCTCTGGTGTGAGAACGCTGCCTATACACAGACTCCCTTTCCCTGATTGCTGCCTTGGACTTTGACCCTTCCTTTATTTTATTTCTTTATTCCTTTTTTGCATTTCTATGCTGCCCAACAGCTGAACCTCTCTGGGCGGTTTACAAAAATTTAAACCAGGACAACCATTCAAAATATATAAAAAAACAACAGTATAAACACATAGTACAAAATACAATGAAAGAGCACAATCAGGATAAAACCAGCAGCAATGCAGAAATTAGTACAATTTTAAATACAGTTTTAAAACAGCAAGTTAAAAATTAAACTGATGAACTGTTAAAATACTGAGAAAATAAAAAGTTCTTCACCTGTTGTCTAAAAGAGTATCATGTAGGTGCTGGGCGAACCTCTCTGGGGAGCTCATTCCACAGTCGAGGTGCCACAGCAGAGAAGGCCCTATTCTTGGTAGCCACCTGCCTCACTTCCTTTGGCAGGGGCTCATGGAAAAAGACCCCTGAGGATTATCTTAGGGTCCAGGCAGGTACATATGAGAGGAAGCGTTCCTTCAGATAGCCTGGCCCCAAGCCGTTTAGGGCTTTGAATGTTAATACCAGTACTTTTGAGGGTGTGGTTTCCTCCAGCCTCTCTCAGTTCTGAACTAGATACATACTCCTAGCCCTTTTGGGCTGACAGTCAGGTCCCCCTTGAGAGATGATGGCCCAGAAAAAAAAAATCCTGACAAAAATGGGAGTCCCGCCACTAGGAAGTATTTTAGATCTTTTTCACATTTCCCCCCAGGATTTTTTTAAAAATTGGGGTGGGGAATTTTCCGTATTTTTTTTCTGGGTTTCCCCCAACTTTTTCTGTTTTTTCCCCCCAGCGCTTACATCCTTAGGTCACCCAAAACCCGACTTCCTTGTGCCTGTACCTTGCTAATTCCAGCAGCATAAGCAGCAGCTGCAGCAGGCGTCTTAGGAGTGTTTGCCTACAGAGGGTTTCTCTCACCTTTTTCCAAATCGGCCGGATTAAACCCGTTTGCCAGGCATTTCGGCACGCCCCATTCTGTGCTCATCAAGACGTTGTGCCTTGGCTGGTACCAGAAATCGTAGCCTAGCAACGGGACTTTGGGCCCCTTTTCCCAGTTTCCTTTCACCTCAAAGGTTTCTCCATCCAGCAGGACAAAACCGCCTGACAGTGCCAAAGAAATAATCATAATTAACCCTTGTCATTGACAAGGCACATTTTCTGTACATAGAATCCTAGAATAGTAGGGTTGGAAGGGGCCTATAAGGCCATCAAGTCAAACCTCCTGCTCAAAGCAGGAATCCACCTTAAAGCATCCCTGAGAGATGGTTGTTCAGCTGCCTCTTGAATGTCTCTAATGTGGGAGAGCCCACCACCTCCTTAGGTCATTGGTTCCATCTCCAAGTGTCTTCTGATACTTCCCAGCAGGGCTGCGCCCAGCTTTGCACTGTTGATCCACAACAGCGTCGGCGTTTCGGTTTCCTGCACACTCCTTTTTCCCCCCCAAAAAGCATCAATTTCAACCTCTATTTGCGAAACAAAAATATAGATTGAAATGGTGTTGGCGATATTTCTTGAAATCTGAAAAGCCAGAGGGGCAGTTGAATGTAGTTTCCAGTGCTTTGGGAGGGCAGAGCTATCCATACATTTCACAAAGCCCTCTAAAATGGCAGACTAAATTATGCAACATTTTGATACGTCATACACGTCCGAGGATGAAAGTTTTCGTAACGCAAAATTTGGACAGGGCCTTACTCTACAATGTATTTGGAACTCCCAGGGAGGCTACACTGGCTCCCTCCTTGCTATGATTCCAGAAGCAGGCAAAACCCGGTTTTGTTCTAGCAGGCCTTTGCTGAATAATCTGGACCTCCATTTATATGTTGGATTTTTAAAATTGTTACTTGTATTTTAAACATTTTAATATTGAAGAACATTTAATTCTATTTGTAACTTTTGTATATTTCTATTTATGTGCTTTAATTGTATATGTTTTAATTTTGTAAAGCCGCCTTGAGGCCCAGTATTGGGGAAAAGGCGTGATACAAATAAATATAGTAATAATAACAATAATAATAAATACAAGCTGGAGGGGGTTCAGAGGAGGGCAGTGAGGATGATCAGGGGTCTGGAAACAAAGCACTATGAAGAGAGACTGAAAGAACTGGGCATGTTTAGCCTGGAGAAGTGAAGACTGAGAGGAGACATGATAGCACTCTTCAAACGCTTGAAAGGTTGTCACAAAGAAGAGGGCCAGAACCTCTTCCGGCTGGACATCAGGAAAAACTTCCTGGCTGTTAGAGCAATACGACAATGGAACCAATTACCTAGGGAGGTGGTGGGCTCTCTCACATTAGATGCATTTAAGAGGCAGCTGGACAACCATCTGTCAGGGATGCTTTAATGTGGATTCCTGCATTGAGCAGGGGGTTGGACTTGGTGGCCTTCTAGGCCCCTTTCGACTCTACTGTTCTATGATATGATTCTAATAATAATAATAATAATAGGCATTTTTGTTAATCCATCTGAGACCACCCCTGTCAAATGCTGCCTCGGCCAGCCCCTTGAAAAAGGAGATACCTTTCCCATTGCCAGAAGGATCTCCCATGGTGCTGATCATGATTTCTCCGTTGCTCAAGCAGTGGGACGTATGAGGATTGGCCAAGTTGCATTTCCAATACACATCAACGGGCTCAACTGCCTGAGGGAAAAGTTTACACCAAAAGTGAGGTTTCCCATGGTTAGAACGTACAGTTCAGGGGTGCAGAACTCTGGCCTGGAGTCCCAAATTGGCCTTCCATGGATTCCCCCAAATGGCCACATCCCCTTTTCCCTGCCCCCAGCTGCTGATCATTTCATGTTTTCTCAGCTTTTATGTGGTTTTTCTATGTTCTAAAAGATTGAGATGCCTCCCCTAAGGCTCAGTGACTGGTGGTAAGAACTTTAAGAGAAAATAGGCCGGCCTTTTTGGCTCCGCCCCCTTTTGTCCTTGACTCCACCCCCACTAGAATCCGGCCCCCAAAAGCTTCTCCAACATGGAATTCGGCTCTCTGGCTGAAAGAGGTCCTGCACGCCTTATGTAGATAGACTCCTACTTATTTGTTTGTTATGTGTTTATTTATTACTAGCTTGACTCATGCAGAACCATCTGTGCACTAGTATTTTATCGCTCAGTATCATGCTTTTCTGCGGGTACCCAGAAAAGCCAGGTGCGAGGCCAACGGGGAGTCCATTGGACTCCCCCCTCCCCAGCCACTCTCCCTGCTCCCTCCCCTCTGCTCTCCGACCCTCCCCTCCCTCCCTGACTCTCTCCCCCACTCCCTCCCAGCCACTCCCCTCCTGCTCCCAGCTGTGTTTATATATGCTGTTGTTTAGCAACACAAAGTTCTTCTCATAGCTTGGAACTTCCAGCATACAAAGTTCTTCTCATAGCTCAAAACCTCCAGTGTGTCATAGTTCAGCACCTCTGTGCCACACACTGCCACACATCGCCTTAGCATTTTATATAGAGAGATATTTCTGTACCTGTATATATTTCTGTATAGCCAAAGCTCTCTGGGCGGATCACAAGGCTTAACACCCACAAAATGCAGCATGGTACCATGAGTGACTGTTTTGTGATGGACTAACTTTCACACAAAGAAATGTAGATGCTAATTGTAAAATGGCTACTAGCTGCCCCATGTTGATGGGTTCTCCCAGTTGATGGAACGTTAGGATTTGCAAGGGTGAGGTTTCTGCAAAGGCGAGAGTGCCTTTAAAGCTCTTACCTTATGAAGCCTGGGAGCTCGCTGGTCTGTGCCTGTATCGATCACGTAGATGCGGGAAGAAATCAAGCATGGAAGGATCAGCCTGTTCCGCTTCTTGGTTGTGTCTCCAAAGCAACTGCTGCAGGCATTCCATCCGGAGTGGTGGAGCTCGTCGTTGGCATTGGGCATCGGCAAGCGATGGATGACCTAGGACACCCCAGAGGCATGGTTTGAGACAGGGGTGCAGAACCTCCGGCCCGCAGACCTAATCTGGCCTGCCGCATTCTCCAAACTGGCCCACAAAGGCCCCCCCCCAATCCTATGAGAAAATGCCCTTCTGCAAGCAGCAAGGGGGAAAAAAGCAAGAAATATATTGCTTGGCCAAGTCACCAAAAGACTCTGCAGGTTGTCTGAAGGGCTGCTGCTGTGCCTTGGTTCCTTTACCATCAACTAGCCCTTGAGTCCATCTGGAAGGAGGAAGCAGGGACCTGGACTATGTCATGTTCCCTGGCCTTGACCCGTCCTCTGGCTCCAAAGAGACTCCCTCCATTAATCCAAACCCTGCTAGGCCAAAGCCTTCCAGACCAGAGAATGTGCCTCTACCTGGCTCCTCAGATGAAAAGGACACACACACCCCCGTTACACTCCCACCCCATTGGAGCCAGCAGCCACAAATCTGGCAGTAGCCTTTTAAGAAACAAACTACTTCTCTGAAGGGGCGGAGTCAATTGCAGGCCTTGAGCTGCTGGCCTGTATAAGGCTTCAGAAGGCCTCTGACTGTTACTGGGTCAACAGCTCCTCTTGGCTGAGTCTCTGCTAACTTGGAGCTGGCCAAGGTCCTGGAAGACCCTACCTGGTGTAACTTGCCAGGCTATTCAGCACTCCCAAATTGAACTTGACCTGACCTGCTCGGTGCTTGCCTGGATGTGCCTTGCTGTTTCTAGGACCTCTAAATCGGACAGGACAGGCTATGCTATCAACTGCCAGGGAGAAGAAGAGATTTCTATATCCTTAGGTATCCCTGACGAATTGTACATCTGTAGCATCTTTGTGCTCTGCTTTGGGGGATAGAATCTTGGATGAAAAGTAAAGGTAGAAGTATAAACAACCTTCCCATTTTGAGTTTCTACTCTGCCTCTTCTTGCTGTGGATTAATCTAGGCCAGATTAACCACAGTGCTAAGTAATCCACAGAGACCCACTACTGCGGTCTAATTGTCTGGCATTTCCTCAAGTGAAAAGAAAGTCCATCTTGGCTCCTTGACTGAATTTTGTTTTTTTTTGGGGGGGGGGTGGAATTCCCCCATCCATCAAAGATAGGGGAATAGTTTTCCTTTTTTGAGATGCAGACAAATTTAAAACTTCTTAAGATAGCGTCAGTGATTATCTGAAAAGTTAAGTTCTCAACTGATGCTTTGTCCCATACAGGATCGGATTATGGGAGTCCTCTGGGAACAGCCGTGTTTTGCTAACTCCACCAGAGCAGTATTTTCAGCATGCCGTGGCAGCCTGCAATTGCTTTCTAATTTGGAGAATACCGAAGTTAATCATCCAGAAAAGGGAACCAGATATGGGAGGAAGATGATGCTCTAACTCTGAATTAAGAAGATTTTGCCTATGGGGGGAACGTGGCGTTCCAACCAGTAGATCACTGTTCCCAGCACACCACGTAAAATTTATCTCCAGCTTTTCTAATAGAAGGATGGATACATTTTTTATTTCTGCCATATGTCTTCTAGTGGATCCATGCATTCCAGCCTCTTCTAGAGGCGGATCTGAATTACTGTCGGTGTTTCTGTTTTCAAGGGGAGACCAGCCATTGCTGTTTCTTCCCAGCATGCCTTGTGGAAGCTGGAATCTTTTTGCCTTTGGCACAATCAAACCCTGCCTTCTCCAAACTGATGCCCTCCAGAAATATTGGACTGTGATTCCCAATAGCACGCCCATCCTATGCCCTGTTTCTTGTGAGTAAGCCGCTTTGACGTTCAGGTGCTTCCAGGTGAGGCTTTTATTGTGTGATCGCCCTTCCTCGTTCAAGGAATTTTATGGGAGTGTCTAGACAGCAGGCTTTTCTACACAAGGCATTTAACATGTGCTCGGCTTTCCCTACTCGCAATTGTTTAGGGTATTTTTTAGACAGCATTGTGGCCCTCCAGTTTCGCTTCTGTGTCTAACCAGAAGGGGTTTTTTAGAGCAGGGGAAATGCGGCATTTAATTGTGTAAGTGAAAGAAAGCGTGGTTTCCTCTAGTGTATTTGCACTAGCCTGCTACACCACAGCTATGTAGCAGAAAAGTAGGGAAGGAAATGCTCTTGTGTCATGCTTGGATCTCAGTTCTGTGTCAAAACCAAAAATAGATATAGTGGATTAACAGCCATTTCACAGCCTTGTGTAGAAGAACTCAACATCACGTCAAACCCTCCCACATTATCCCGCTGCTGCTACCATCTCCTTTCCACGAAAAAAAGCCCATTAAGGAAGAAAAGTCGGAATAGCTTTTTTGATTGGTAGCACTAATAGCGCTAGGGAGGTTTACAGTATATCTGAGTATAGCATGTGTTGAATAGCACTGCCGGTTTACAAAACTCCTCCTCTGTTAAGGTGGTCATGAAATATAGGCTCAATTTGGACAACACGATAGTCAATGGTGGGTTGAATAATCCTAACCCTCACCCTAACCCTAGGGGGTACTCCCCACACAACATGGTAATAAATAATCAACTGTGGTGTGGATGAGGATCAGCGCTGAGTTGACTATGGCAGCATTTGGATGACACAATAGTCAAAACAACTGACGATTGTTTCCCCCACACCAGTTGTTTATTGTGTCATCCAAATTGAGCCATACATTTACCCTGTTGAACACAATGAGACTTACCTCTGAGTAAGCAGGCATATGCTCATACTATCAGACAGTTTCTATCTTTAGGGCAGCCTTTTCTGTAATGCTTTTGATCCCTTTAGGTTTTTCCATGTGTTTATGAAGAAGAGCTCTGTTGAACTCAAAAGTTTGCTTGCTTGAGACAGTTCCTTCTAATATGTAATATGCTAGTTTTGCATTTGGGTTTCCCCCCCTTCCCTCCACAGACTGATTTGTCTTCTTGCCATATTTATTCGCAATTCAGGATCTTTTAAATCCCGTTACACAAAAGAACAAGCATCGGCGAGATGCTTTGTCAAACCAGATTGACCGCTCGCAAGGCATACATGTAGTGTGCAAAAGCAAACAACCGATTTAGCAATTGGAACCACTCAAGTATGAATGGGGTCATATTTGGGGCGGGAGTGGAACGCCATGCATTCTTCCGATGTAAAGCATACAGTTCTGCCAGAAACAGTGTCTACTGAATAGCAATTTTGCTTCTTCTTTTTTTTTTAACTCAATGCTGGTCAGGGGCCGTAACAATAAAGATTGACCCCCCCCCCAAACAGCCTGATCCTGCTGGTTTCTGATTCCTAAAACTTTTAGAGGTGTTTTGCAATAAGAATGCGTCACTTTTTACAGACTCAGTTTTGGATTAACCTTCCCAGCAGAAAGTAAAAAAACAGCTTGAATGAATCCTGAAATACGGTGGGCGACCATATCAGGAAAAACCAGGACATGTCAGGATTTCTGGGAAAGGAGGAAATTATGAAATTTGAAGAAAAATCCGGATTTTCCCCATCCTCCCCCCACCCAAAGGGCAGCTCTACTTTATAGTCAATGGGAATTAACAAAAATGCTTACAGCTCTGTCATTTTTAAAGATAAAGAGATGAAACTTGGCACCATGATAGCCCTTAGGTAGGGCATTAATGATGCCAAATTTGAAGCAGTTCTGTTCATCTGTTGATTTTTAGGAATTTTTTTAAAGTTTGAGGTTTTAAAATTATTATTTTTAAAAACTGTCATTTTTAAAGATGAAGAGATGAAACTTGGCATCATGATAGCTCTTAAGTAGGGCTTTAGCCATGCCAAGTTTCAAGCAGATCTGTTCATCTGTTGAGTTTTAGCAAGTTTAAAAACAAAATTGAACTTTAAAACTAAAACTGGCTGACCAGCAACAAACCCTGTTAAGCAGCAGCTTGCAGCAGAGTGAGGATACATCAGAAAATATATTTGAGGGAAGTGGAGAATGTATCACACAGAGTATAGCAACAAAGTACAGCAAAAGCTACAAAAGTGGGAGTGAGTGAAGTTAATTTCAGAGACATTGGATGTCTCACTTGTTCTTGCAGTGTTTTTAACATTAAGATGTTATGTAGAACAGATTTGTCTTAATTGTGTGTTGTAAAATCAGACATGTGACCAAGGCTATGTTCAGGTGGGCACCCCACACGCCCCTTGAGGACAGACATGTTGGTGGGGAAGCTTCCTTGGGGGCAGACCATGTTGTCCTCCTTTTTGGTTTCCAAAATATGGTCACCCTATAGCTAGCTAATAACCTCTGACCCTTCAAATATCAGCAAACAGCTGTGCTAACAGTGAAAAACGGCACTTAGAGAGAAGCTCCACAATCATAGAGTAAACGCCAATAGACATAAGAGCAGTTAATCAGTCTTTGCTCAAAAGATTCTCTACCATTATTTGTCTCCGGGCTGATCCAAAATCCTTGTGGGAGGGGCAGAAAGGGGGCGTTAAATCTGAAAATATATTCTGCCCCCAAACCGAAAGTTAGGACAGGGCAGTGTATAGAATCAGACAATGGGAGCATGACCTGCCAGGTCTGAGCCTCAGTCCCCCTATCTGTACTAGGAGCATAATAATAGTGACCTACCTTACTGGGTTGTTGTTACGATTACTGAGATAATGTATGTGAATCTCTTTAAGGACTTTAAATGTGCCATAGAAGTTCTTCCTCCTTTTTTACTTTTACTTTTAGTTTTACTCCTTTTATTTCCTTCTCGTCTACTTTTTTTTATTATTTTTCCTGTCTTGTTAATATCTATTTCCAAGGCCTGATCTACATCTGTAGTTGAAAGTGGCAGCATTGAGATGGTAGAGTCCTGGATCCATAGAATGGAGTCTACTACTTTAGACTATTGAGGAGGGATTACAGTTTTGAAAGCTGCTTTATTTTTACAAAATAATAATTATAATTCCTGCAAGTAGAAAAATAGCATGTGAGGGCACATTTCCCTCTAGCATGCTATATTTCTTTCTGCAGGGAGTTCTTACACATGGCAGGGAGCATTCAGAAAGGATGTCTTCCTCACCTGCAACCTAAAATGGGTCAATCCATTCAGGTCCCACCAACCAGTTTTGCTGCATGTGTAGACCAAGTCATGATGCATGACCAAAGTGCCCCGCACCCCTCTTTCGGCTGCAAAGAAGCTCTTATAATGACAGTGAGAAGAGACAATTCTAAATTCAGGTTTGAACCCAAACTTTTTTTTTTTTTAACAAAACGTACTTGGCAGTAGGTTGAAGATTTTGGATCCACATCCACAGTGGCGAGATAATCCGGTTTCTTGATTCCGGTGTTCCTGTAGATACAGGGCAGGTATACGATCTCTTCCCGGGGACCTTTCGAAAAGCAAGACAAGTCTTGTATTAGCCTTTGTGAAAGTAAACCACACATACACTAAGGAGAGAGATCAAGCCAGGTTATTGCCAAGAGCAGAGGGGGATTATAACCACGCCTTGGACATGCCGCGGTCTCCTGGCAAGTGTCCTTACTGCAGCCCACAGATTTTTGTTGCTCTTCCATTGGTTCTCTGTACTAATGAAACAAGATTGTAATAGTGCAATCCTATATGTGTTTACTCAGAAGTAAATTCAACTGAGTTCCACTCCCAGATCATGGGGTTACTGGTCTGCAGCTGAAGCACGTTCCTCATTGGGATGGCCCCCTGTCATAGAAACTTAGAGTAGAAAGGTACCTTGGAGGTCATCTAGTCCAACCCCCTGGTCAGTGCAGGCTCTGCACTGCAGGGTGCAGCTGCAGCACCCCTGACGGATGGCCGTCCAGCTGCAGGAGCCCTGCCATCTTGACCAGATACAAAAGAGGGCAGGGCTCCTGCAGCTTTAACTGTTGTGACGAAGAGGGAATTTCACCAGGTGCTACATGCATACAAATGACACCGGCTGAAATCCCCTTTTCAATGCAACTGTTAAAGATACAGGAGCCCTGTCCTCCTTTCCATAGGGTCACCCTAAATTAAACAGCCCTTAATTTATAAAAAGTGACATCTCTATTTATCAAATATTGGAGGAGAAGGGCTTGGGATCCATTAAGATACATTTGTACCCATTGCAATGAGATCCTCAGAATCCGAAACATATTATCTGCTGTGCCCAGATCTGCGTGAGAACTGAAAATAGGTTTCCTTAGCTTAACGGTTTTTCTTGTCTTCATTGGTGCTTCTTCCAATCTTCAGGCTACAGCCACCACTCCCTGAAAGAATCTGTTTTATTTTTTCTACTTGGGGAAACACGGGACTCTCGTGGACAGTATTTAATTCCTTTACCCCTTTCAAACCCTTCATTCCATGGGTTCAGTTCCCCGAGGGAAAACATTTCGGTGTCCCCAAAAGAACCCCACTAGCGAGGACAGTACCTGGCTCATCCTAGAGCTGCCACTTATACATCGGCAAAAAGAAAAAAAAAGAAAGAGGGTCAGAAGATGTGTCGCCAAAAAGGAGAACGAAAGAGAACCCCGGTTTGCATAAAATGTGAAATTTGTGTGTGTGTCAATGCAAATGTCAAAATTAAAATAATTCAAATGGACATGCAATACGTCTTACCAGAGTGCTCAGGTGGCCTATTCAGTCCTGCTTCCCAGGTGCGTCTAACTGTGGATGGGTGACTCCAAGACCCTCCCTGTTCTGCTCCCCCTTCTTCGGGTTCTTGAACTTTAAACTGGACTTGGACTGGAGGACATTCAAGAGAGGGCCTCTTTTTCCAAGTAGAGGAATGTCCTCTATCAGCCATTCCAATTGAAGGCTGTTCTCTGTCAAGTAGGACTCATCTCATTGCAGTCCAAACTCATCCTGACCCTTTGCTCAGCTTTGGAGGTAACCCTATTAGTAGTAGTAGTACCCAAGGTTAGATTTGGTATAAGGCTTCTTCCTATGTTCCTTTTGAATCAGCCCTTTATCCAGAACCATGAGGGCTTGAATCTTATTTTCTTTTTAGGAGAAGGGCAGAACTCCTGATTTGCACATGGAAGCTTCCAGGTTCAATCCCTGGCATTTCCAGGTAGGGATGGGAGAGACCCCCGCTTGAAACTCTGGGAAGCCATTGAGCTTTTATACATGAGTGATTTATTGCACGCTCATGATTGACCACTCAAGGAAGTTTGCGGGTCATTTACATGACATTGTGAACAACCACAGTTTCCTTTAGAAATTTTGCCATGGAAAGAACCACTTTTCAAGTGGGAATAGCTGGGAAAACGTGGGATCTTCCGCCACTAGGTGGCGTTGTCTCAATGGAAGTGAATGGAGGGAAGTATTAAATTCAAACTACGTGGTTGCTTCTCTCTGTCCGTGTGATGCAGCCTGTAACAATCGCACCAAAAAGCATGACACACAAACGCTCTGGGTAAGTAATGCAATTTCCCATTAGTGCTGAGCTAGATCCAACTTTGTTCCCTGTTTATCATTTACAACGTGCCTTACTAAGTGCTGTGTGCAGATTGCAAACAACACAGTTTTGGCTCGCGGGCTTGTAATTGAACTGGAACTTTATGAAAGGAAAAAGAAATAGGGAGGAAAAGAAGCAAGCAAACAACCCAAGTTCAGTTGCAACGGGAAAGACCCAGCAATTCTGCAATTTCTGGCCAGCTTTTGCATTCTGGACCTTGTTTTGTTGCAAAAACCTGCTCCGACCTCCTTGAAACCACGGAAGGTTTCCCTTACCTTTCATTGCATCCAATGGAGTTTTGTATCCAGGGCCGCAATCTCCGTATTTTGCTTCAAAACAAAATTGGTTGAGAGAGAGGTTAAAGAGCACCAGAGGGTCTTCTCTGTCATTTTAATTACACATCTTTAGAAGACGTCACTCACTACCATTGGACCAGAGAATTCTGTGCGGAAATTCCGAGAATGGTGCGGAACTCAGCTTCCTGTGAGTCTCGACTTTCTTGTATTAAAATGAAAATCCAGTTTCCAACCCATATGATTGTAAGGATACCTTTCAAGGTTGGTGCTGAAATCTTAAAAGCTAATGGGGTAGAGGCGTAATATTTCAGGGTTGAGGCATAGCACCCTCATGACTAGAAGCCAAAGCATTTAACTAATGCAAGATTAATACTTTAGCTTGCACACTTGTCTAATTTATGCAGATTGCAGTATCCAGCTTTCCTTGACGGAGAATGGTAATGTTTTTCACTAGCACAGCCTTGATTGTGAATTACCAGCTTGATCCCTTTAGTTTTGAAAGATTTAAGGGAGACCGATACAAGTGTAAAAGCCACATTACACAGGGACACAGGTAAGCACAGCTTGTGTTTCGCACATGTCAATAGAAGCTACATAAAATCCACCCTGTTCCTGTGATCACGGTAACCCCCTTGATGTCCTTTATTTGTTGGCCCTAGTCCAGTAGCTTGTATAGTTAGAATTGCTTTGTGGAACATAGGGTGTGGGTTCTAATCCTGCCTGCTCCCCTTTCTCTGGCATAGCTCAGTGGAGTAGTTGGCTGGAAAATTGTGATTTCCCAGATTTCAACATCTTTGTCCATGTTAGAGGATATTATTCAACTATCTATCTATCTATCTATCTATAGGTGGGCTGTATGCTATTCTTGCTTCTTTGTTGAGAGGAACAATTGAACAAACTTGACTTGAGCAAATGTGTAAACTGCATGTAGATACGGAACCTTGTGTGACTAATCTAGTAGCTTGATTCCCTGCAGCTGCTAAAGAAAGATTAGAGCAAAGGTCCTAAGAACTGTCATGCCCATGATGAATCTCTTTGATCGGTTTATTCATCGGTTTATTCATCTTTTTTATTTTGGTGACTGTGTCTCTCTCCTGGTAAAATTGTAGGAACCTAAGGTTATATGCAATAAAAGAAATTAAAAGAAAAAATAAATGCAAGTTCAAGCCTACATCCGCCTCCAGTCTCAGTTGGTCATCTAGTTATTCCTGTAACAGCAGGAGCTGTTGTCTTAAAAGAGAGATTGTCTTAAAAGAGAGCTGTGGCCTTAAAAGAGAGATTAGGGGAAAAACACATAGAGAAGGACAGATCTGTTGACTGGTATAAGCTACGTTAGCTAAATGGAATCTCCACGTTCAAAAGCAGTATACCTTCAAATAGAGGATGCTAGAGTCAAAGAGGAGACTGGTGTTGGATTTCATGCCCTGCTTGTGAACTACCTAGAGGAATCCGTTTGGCCACTGTGAAAAATGAGATATAGGTATAGATGGATTTCTGGACTGCTCTACCAGTGCTCTGAGCATAGCTAGTTCTGATTAGGGTGACCCTATGGAAAGGAGGACAGTGCTCTTGTACCATTAACAGTTGTGCAGAAAAGGGGATTTCAGCAGGTGTCAGTTGTATGCATGCAGCACGTGGTGGAATTCCCTCTTCATCACAACAGTTAAAGCTGCAGGAGCCCTACCTAGCATGACCAGATACAAAGGAGAGCAGGGCTCCTGCAGCTTTAACTGTTGCAATTAAGAGGGACTTTCACCAGGTGCTGCATGCATACCAATGACACCGGCTGAAATTCCCCTTTCTGTGCAACTGTTAAAGATGCCAGAGCCCTGTCCTCCTTTCCATATAGTCACCTTAGGGTTGAGGAAAGGTGCACAGATTTAGTTGAGGGGGTCACGGCTTGGATAGGGGTGTATAAAATTATGCTTGGTGTGGAGAACGTGGACAGGGAAACATTTTTTCTCCCTCTCTCATAAACCTAGAACCCAATGGGGTCCTCTCACAAAGCCAATGATGTGAGATTCAGGACCGATAATAGGAAGGACTTCTTCACATCGCACAGAATTAAAATTGGGAATTTGCTACGAGACGTAGTGATGGCCACCATCTTGGATGGCTTGAAAAGGGAGTTGGATAAATCCCGGGAGGAGAAGGCTATCCATGGCTACCAGTCCTGCTAGCTATGTCCTACCTCCAGTATCAGAGGCAGTAACCAGTTGCTGGGGAACATGAGCAGGTGGGTGCTGTTGCACTCGTGTCTTGCTTGTGAGATCCCCCAATGGAGCATCTGGTTGGCCATTGTGGGAACAGACTGCTGGACTCGACAGGCCTTTGGTTAGACCTAGCATGTGACTCTTCTTATATTTTTATATCCACAACACTTTCATATTTAGCTCACTATGACCCAGCAGATGGGGGGTGGGCAGCATAAAGGGAGCATTGAAGAGGATGTTTTGGAATGGACAAACTTGGCCTTTTATTGTAAACATTACTGTCAGAAGAGCCCTTTGGCTCTTTTGGCACTAAACGTCTTTCGGTCTCAGAGAACAGTTCTTCACGCTAAACCCGCCTTGTCATAAGTTTTATTGATTGCCCCATAAAGCTCTACTGAGGCAGACACCGTTTCTTGTCACGCAAGCAGTCGGGCTGGACCGAAATAGTCCTTGTAGGGCTCTCATTGCGAAAGGTTCTAGGATTATGGTTTTCAAACATTTTATTTTCTGGCAAAGTCATTGTGGTGGATTCTTAGTGTGCATGACAGTGCGTCAACTCGGGGCTGTCCATACGCACTCAAAGCCCTGAGGTGGCTGCGAATCTGCACTGCATCAGTTATATGACGCAGGTGCAGATTTGCAGCCACCGCTGGGCTTTTCCATGAAGCTGCGCAGTAAAAAAGTCAGAGACTTACCCTGACTTTTTCGATGGGAGCAAGGTCACCCCGGCTCTCCTGCCATCTGATATCGCTCCATGGCTGATCCAGAGGGGGGGGTTGCAGTCCTGGCAGAAGCCGACTGGCGATTGGTCGCTGGAAGCCAGGAAGAGGGCAGGGGGGCGGCTCCAGTACCCGGATGACCACCGGAAGCCCTGAGCTCCCTCATTGGCATGGGGATTATCCGACGCCACCCTGGGTAAGTGGAATCACGTGGTTTTGCAGGAACATGGCGCTAATTCAGCACCATGAAGATGCCCCACCCCCGCCTGAATGGAGAGCGAATCCCAGAAGGCTCCTCAATCATCCTGGAAATGGAGAACCTTTTCTCCTGTTCCCAGGATGCTAGTATGGCCTTCTGCAACCTAATGCCCCCCTCCAGATATGTTGGACTGCAACTAGCTGTATGGTATAGTAGTTAGAGTATTGGAGTGAGACTCACGAGACCAGGTTTTTAGTCCCCACTCAGCCATGAAGCTCAATAGGTGACTTTGGGCCAGTCACGGACTCTCAGCCTAGCCTACCTCGCAGGGTTGTTTTGTGGATAAACATGGAGGAAAGGTGGAATATAAATGTAACAAACAAACCATATTGTAGCTTAAAGCTCTTTCTACCAGTAAGCCTTAGGAGACAACATTTCAACCTTTTAGAAGAAGGGAAAAGATGTGCAAAAGCCAGGAATCCACCAACAAGTTGGCCTTTGGTGGGTCTGTTCCAGTTTGAAGCCGCTTCCCTCATTCCCCTGCGTGAAGCAGCCTGCTAGCCTAAAATGCAGATCGTCAAAAAGTTATTTAACTGCATTTACATCATGATAAAATACGATGTAAATTCACTGGATAGCCCTTGTCCCTTATCCCAGTCATTCGCCAGGTGCTGAAAGACAGGAACAAGGGTTGCTTTGTAGTGAAAAATTGAGTCGATCCCTGCTCTCACCCTTTGCCTCTTTACTTCTACAAATAAAAGTTACAGAGACTTTTGAAAGCGAAAAGTGGACGTTCAGGGAGGGCCCTGGATTATCCCTGACAGAAGGCGAGTCAACATAGGTCCAACTCTGGCTAGGACCCTGGGAAGCTAGCCTTAACGACCTGCACCTGAGCCACACAGATCCTGCCCTTGAGTTTTGACAATTCGCCCCAAATTTCACCATGTTCTTTTACCCTCCAGATTTCTTCATGGTGTGCTTCAACCCTCTGATGCAAACATGGCTTTTACAACCCACTGAAATGTGACATTATGGTGTTAACCTGTCTTCTTTATTTCTGTATGACGAGAGGCGCCGTTTACAGGCCTCTGCTGTCTGAAACAACAGCCCAGCAGCAGGCAACTTCTGGCTTATCATTAAGATTTTTAAGAGCCTTTTTTCTGTTGGATTTGCTGTGACAGATCAATATGGCTGGGATTGGGGTTTACTGAATGCCAGAGCAGCCTGTTTTATAAGTAACACATTAAACAAAAGATAAGTGCCAAATGGTTTTATAGTCGCAATAAACTGAATATCCCAATTCATTGCTGAATCATGAACTCGCTTTTAAGATCAGAGATATCCTGATTGCCAATAAAAAGACACAGTACTCCAAATGGAGTCTGACTGGTGCAGAATAAAAAGTATTACTTCGCATGACTTGGAAACCATGGTTCTATTAAGGCAACCTAAAATCGCTTTAGCTGTTTTTGCTGCCGCATCGCACTGCTGGCTCATGTTCAGCTTACGGTTGTCTACAGTCCCGTGATGCTTTTTCCTGCATCTTGTATCTGTGGGTTTTGGGGGCTGAATGCAGAACTTTGCATTTGTCTCTGCTGAATTTCATTTTGTTGGATTCAGCCTGATTCTATCGAGGTCATTTTGAATTTTATTCCGGTCTTCTGCGGTGTTGTTGGACTTCCTCCCTAACCCAGTTTTGTGTTGTCTGCAAATGTCACCTGAGTCACTGTGAAAAAATGTTGAGGAGCACTAGGTTGTGATGGAGCCCTGCGGCATCCCAGTCGAGTTAAATCTTCTTCTGGTTCGATGAGAAACTCTTTTAAGTAACTTTTCCAACCGCCTCTGAGCCCACTTAATGGTACACCTATCATGTAGCCCAGTCTTGCCCAATCTGGTGTCGTCCTTATGTGATGGACTACAACTCCTATCATGGCTGGGAATGACGGGGTTGTAGCCCAACACATCTTCAGGGCAGCGGGCTGGGGAAGGCTGATCTAGCCTGCATTTAATCCTTTTACTGTCTAAAATATCATGGGGGACTTTGCTGAAATCAAGATAAATTATGTCTACAGCATTCCCACAATCCACTATGCTAGCAACCCTCTCAAAAGAAGGTAGAGAAGGCTTATTCTTGATAAAGCTATGCTGGCTTGTACTAATCACTGCGTTGTTAATGAGATGATTACAAAGTTGCCTCTTGATCATCTGTTCCTAGTATCTTCCTCAGTCTCGAACTCAGACTGACCAGTTTATAGTTTCCTGGAGCTTCCTTCATGCCCTTTTTGAAACCTGGGATGTCGCTGGCCCGTCTCCAGTCTCGTGACACCTTCAACCCTTTGAAGCAGGTAAATATTTCCTGAGCCACTCCTTATCAGTTCTGAATTTTTTTGCAATCCTGACCGCTCGCCAGTTAATCTCCCTAATGTGAGGTTGCACAGAATTACCATTCTGGGAGAATACTGAAGCTAAATAGTTGAGCTGCTTTGCCTTTTCGTTATCGCCTATTAACATTTCACTATCCTTACTGAGCAGTGGTCCTCCTGAGTCCTGCATTGCTTCCAGATAAGTCTTTCATTAAACCATCTCCCTGCCTCGTTCATGGAATTTTCTGGGAGTTGTTGTCTTCTACTCTTAACCATCTCGTGTTTTCCCACCGCTTTGTCCGTCTTCTTTTGTACCGTGGAAAACCTGCACTGTGCCTTCCGGCAGGAGAACCCTCCACCTGGAAGCCCCCCTGGTTGGACACTCTCACTAAAGATTGTCATAGATTCGGTCAATGGTTAACTCAGCCCTGCTTTTTCCTCTTCTTTGCTCTCTACAGCCTTCTAAATAAACGCTCATTTTCATTGCTTCGCCACACAAGAGTCTTCGCTAAAGTGTTAGAGACAATCCTATGAATATTAACCTCTGTTAATAATGGGATTGTCACTCTCAGTCCTTTCTGCAATTAAGTCCCTTCTGACTTCAGTGTTTACAATGTGTCCCCCACTCAATATGTACTGTATATAAACCCGAAACTCTCTATAATATTCTGTGCATCGGACGAGGCAGGCTATCATCCGTGGAAGTTTATGCCAGGATAATTTTTTGGTCTTTAAAGTACCACACACATCTTTGTTGTTTTTGCTGCAATACAAGAAGGCAGCTACCCTTTTGGAAATGATTACTCAGAAGTCAATTTTGCCGTGTTCATCACTGGAGCTTAGGTGTGTTTAGGATTTTAGCCACACCTAAAAACGGATTTTCAAATTCCCTAGCTAATTTAAGATTGAAATCTGAAATGCATTTACTGGGGGGGGGGGGGAACCTTGTTGAACGCAGTGGGATTTACAGGCAGAGTAAACATGCACAAAACAACCATTGCTCACATACTGCTCAAAACGATCAAGGCTGCAGCACTTAAACCCACTTGTTTGGGTGTAAGCCCTATGGGAGTCCCAATCCTCAATGCATTTTTAAAGAAGTCCCACGGATTTCCAAAGAGCTGACTTCAGAGGGAAAAAACTCTTGGGACAGCACAAGAAATAAAAGTCCGATGTGTATTTCTTCACAGGTCCCTCTGAGTTCTATGGGGCTTACTCCTTTTGTGCATTGGGGTGCATGTGCCTAGACTGGCAGCCCCCAAAACAGGGACAAAATGGGACGGTTTTGCCATGGAAATCAAATGCCTTCCTTCCGCCCACCCAGCATCCAAAAGGGCTGGTTGAATGCGCTGCTAAGGAAGAGAGGAGACGTTTTTGCACTTCAATGTCCTCATGCACAAACATTGACATTTGCACATAGGACTACAGAGGGCAAAGCCCCAGGAGGAAGAGGGGGAAATCAGCTTAAGCTGCCTTTGCGAGCTGAATCAAAGCCAAAGGGCTGTTTCACTTACCCATGCTGGACTCCTTTTATGCCTGCTCCCTTCTCTCTCTCTCTCTCTCTCTCTCTCTCTCGTCAGACTGTGTGCTGCAACCCGAAGAAAAAAGACCATAGGCTTGGCAGAGTGCTCCCATGGGTCATATATATCTCAGCTCAGTGGGTGGGGAGAAGGCGTGCTGGCAGAAGGAAGTTGTTGAGTGGAGGAAACTGACCACAGCAGCTATCGTGGGAGGGATCCCAGGGCAAAGCCTGGTTGGTTCCAACCCTTCTCAATAGAAGTGTGTTTTCTCTCTCTGTGAGTGCATGCTTTGATGGTGTTTAGCCTTCCCAGTAGATGAGCATGCGACTGCTTCATTTTGAGCTTTGCCAGGGAAGAGAAGCAACATGTCCTTTGGACCGGAAAGGAAGGGAAACTACTGAGGTTCAGAAGGAAAAGCCTTGGCTCCAGGCGGCTTTTTGAAATGCACGGCCCAGCTCAGTGCAGACCTGACAGTTTTGAAACTGGCAAGCAGCCGTATGCAAAATGGCTGCTGGAGGACTTCAGAGGGTATCTTTGTGCCTCCTTGGCTGACTGCAACGCCGTTCTCTTCAAGGCTCTCCTTGAAAACCACTTTTTTTCTGTGAAAGCTTCGGCGCGAACCCCCTAGGTCCCATGCCCTGTTGCGTATGGAAGTCTATAAAAGCTGAAACAAATGCACATTTATTTCTCCCTACCTCTGCTTTCTTCCCATTCCTCTGTTATTTCCCCAGTCTTGAATTACATAGATTGTAAGCCCTTTGGGGCAGAGACCTGTCTTCTGTACTCTGCAAAGCACCATGAATGCACCGTATGTATCAACAAATAATTAATTAAATAAATAAATAAGCAAAAAACAACAACATTGTCTCAGGACAATGCATACGGTTTTGTATCTGGATAAACAGATGGCGTCCATATCCTTTTTTTTGCAAATAGCTCTCAAAGATAGGCTTTAATTTTATGTCTGCTAGAATGGATTCTGGCACACAGTTTTCATAATTTCATCTTCTTGTTTCCTTTTTAATCTGACATTAAGCACTTTTGAAATCCTTGAATGCAAAGGTCAATCTTGTTGAAATATGGATAAATGTCATTCCCATGTGTGCTTTTTTAAATACATATGATGGAACACCTTTAGGGTGTGTGTGTGGATGTGTATACACCATTTTGTTATGTTTGTCTAGAAAAAGCATTTGTAGGTTGTCTTCTTCTGTCCATCAGTGTCAATGACTCGAGGTCTGCAAACAGGATGAAGATAAGTTTGTTTCTGAAAGAATAAAAGAAAACCCACACCACTTAAAACAGGAATTTCCATCCTGCATGCATGCACCTGGCTCATGGGAAAACGTCTAGATGAGGTTTTGCATGGCATATGGTTGGTGATGCCTCGCATGTGAAAAACCAACCAGTAACTGCTTCTGCGGGTTGTAAAACAAATTCTGTTTACTTTTTATTCATTATCTCACTTTGCTCTGTGTAGGAGTTTTGTTTGATCCATTTTGAAATTATGCAAGTTGACGGGAGTCCTTACGTACTGGTCCATAAACCCTCATTAGCCAACTTTCATCAGTCTAACCATCGTAACTATTTCTGGGTCTTATGTGGACTTGGGACTGCACAATTTCAAGATCAGCTGGCTGTGCTGTTTTCTTAGCTGTTCACGTCTTAGGTGCTATCTAAATATAAAATGAACACGCTGGAGAAATGTGGGCTACAGAATAGCATGAAACAAAGACCTAAAGCAGCATATAATACAGAATAGTATGGTGGTGAAGTGAATAAACTGTAGGATGGGCAAAATTTGCACTTTAAATCTTGCAAAACTCATGAGTTGACCGGGTGTCTTTAAGCAAGCTGTTTATCAGCCTCCCATCTGAGATATGAAGATAATACAGGCCTACCTCATGGGGTTGTTGCAGAGGTAAACAGCAACATTTTTTTAAAATCACAAAATATTTTTTAAAAGGCACAAAACAATAAAACATTATCACCCCTTAAAAGCTCAGGAGAAGATTTCACCTGCAGCTGCAAAAGCTGGTACTAGATACCAGCCATGCGTGTCTCAGGAGCTTATCCCACAATTGAGGTGCCACCACTGTAAAGGACCTATCTCTGCCTGACCTCTGAACACCTTTGTGAGGTTACCCTCCACCACTTGCTGCCGCCGCCCCTGTCTCACCTTTACGATTCAGGCACCACAGCACCACAGCCCAGCAACCTGGCCTCCAGGTAACTTCTTTGTTCCGCTGCCACCAGTACCTTCTCCGCTGTCACCAGACCGCACCAGGAGAGTGAATTAACAAGAATTTATTAATAAGAAATTGTGTGTCAACAAACTTAATTGTTACTTCAGTTCAATTGTGTATCGGTTACAAGGTTTCAATGCTTATTGGTTTCAGTCAGAACTCTTATACGTTTATAAACTGTTCCTTATTTAATCTATGCTCTAAAATCTTATCTCGATCTCTCAATCAAACACTCTTCTCATCTAATAATCCTGCTTCAGACTCTCTCTCCTTCAATACTCTCAATTCTCTCAAATCTTTTTCAACATATCTCTCAAAAATCCCCCTCAAATCTCCCCCAATCAACCTCTCAGCTCTCTCTGTCAGACACATATATACACTCCACCCACTCTAGCTCCTCCCACTCTTACACAACCAACCAATCCAGGCACTCTAAGCAACTAGCCAATCAGCACTCACTTTCCATTCAGGCACACAGCCAGCCAATCCAGGCACTCCATACTTACCTAGACCTTTAACCACAAACAGTAAGTACATTTCCAGCCTAGTTATTTACTTTGCCTGTTATTATTCTTACTTCTTTTTAAAGATATAAACAAATGCATATCACATACAATAAACATTGCAATATATTTACAACTACAAACAGTAGAACATCACAACCTTCAGCTAAAAAAGGATATTGTAGAACTGGAAAAGGTGCAAGAAAGGGCAACTAAAAGGATCATGGGGCTGGAGCATCTCTCCTATGAGGACAGGTTACAACAGTTGGGATTGTTTAGGGAAAAGGCAAGTAAGAGGGAACATGACAGAGGTGTACAAAATGATGCCTGGTGTGGAGAATGTGGACAGGGAGACATTTTTCTCCCTCTCTCATAATACTAGAACTCAATGGGGTCATCCCATGAAGCTGATTGCTGGGAGATTCAGGACAGATACAAGGAAGGATGCCTTCACAAAGCGTGTAGTTATGGATTTCACTTCCACAAGATCTAGTGATGGCCACCAATTTGGATGGCGTTAAAAGGAGATTGGACAAATTCCTGGAGAAGGCTATCAATGGCTATTAGTTCTGACGTCTCTATATCAGAGGCAATAACCCTGTGTACACCAGTTGCTTGGAAACATGGGTGGGAGGATGCTGTTGCACTCATGTCCCGCTAGTGGATTTTTCATCAACAGCTGGTTGGCCACTGTGTGAACAAGATGCTGGATTAGATGAACCCTTGGTCTGATCCAGTTGGGCTCTTCTTAAATTCTTATGTTCAGGGCTGGTTGGGGATGATGGCCCAAAGCAAAGGGGTGTGGCCAGAGATGTTGAACCTCTTTCAGCCTGATTCAATTTCAGAGAAGCTCTTGGGTTTGTATTCCAGTAGTGGGAGGGGCCCAAAGCAAAACATAAACTTAAAGCTCTTACTGTCAGTAACTAAGCCTTCAGAGATGCCTGTTAAGCTTTTAGAATGGGGGAAAAAACTGCACAAAAAAATCCACCACACTGAGGTTTTGCCCTGGATCTGCCATAAGAAGTCCTCAATGTGGCCGAAATGATTAGAAAGTGACTATTTCTCCCTCACAAACAAGCAATCTCCAAACAATTAAGCATGTTGCATAGAAGGTAATTGGAAACCCAGATATGTAAATAAATAATACAGTAAATTGTATATTTTTTATTTTAAAAAGATACAGGGTCACAAGCAGGTTTAAAATGAATTCTGAGTAACTGGCATAAAAATAATGATTAAGATGACCTGGGGGCTATCTATACGTGCCCAAAGCCCCCCTGTGGTGGTGAATCTGCACTGCATCATTTATATGACACAGCCACAGTTTCGCAGCCACTGTGGGGCATTCCTGCAAAGCTGCGCAGAAAAGAAAATCAGGGATTTTGCTGTCTGACTTCGCTCCGTGGCCAATCCAGGGGGCAATCCTGACTGAAGGCGACCGGCGATTGGTTGCTGAAAAAAAAGGAGGGAGGGAAGGCACTGCTGGGAGGGGGTGGGCAGAAGCCGTTCTGTATTTTTGTTCTATAGCAATAAACAGCTTGGGAAAAAAATGATGATGCTACAGAGCCCGGATCTAATGCAGGTCGCTTCCTCCTGCCTGGACTAGTTCAGCTGCTAAATGTCCTCTCAACTTGATCCCCAAAGCTGCGTAACCAGAAAGAGGGCGGGCGGTGGCTCCAGTACCCTGATGACCTTAGGAAACCCTGCGTTCCTTCCTTAGCAACAAGATTACCCGACGCCACCCTGGGTAAGTGAAACCACCAGGTTTTGGAGGAAGGCGGCACCAATTCGGCGCCATGAAGACAGCCCCCTGGATGGTATCCAAAAAGAAAATGTTGGTTTAAATCCTATCACTTGGGCCAAAATGTTATTTGAGTAATGAACAGGTGTAAAACTCTATTATTTCAAGTCCAAAGTGTACTTAAAGTTTCACTTAACAATTAATCAGCAAAAAAAATGTGTAAGGTATACACATCAAAAAGCTTGATATACAGAAGAAGAAAATTGTATTTAAGTTTAATTAGCAATTTTTGAGTAAAGAATTGCCTTCTCAAAAGTATAATTCAAAATTGAACTTACCTAGCCTGAAAGGTATATGTGTAACCCTTAAATGTATGTTCTAATTTTTTTAGGAATGTTTAATAACAATGAGGTAATTAAGAACATGAGCCCTAACTTATGGGACAGTTGATAATATTTGTTATGAGGTAATTTCTACACACAAAGAAGGTATAAATACATGCTGGCTTTAGAATGCGGGAGCGTCTTCTTCTTAGAAGCTCATCACCTTGCTTATGTACCTTTCCGCTCTATAGCCTATTCAGAATTGAATAGAGAACTTGTACCTAAATGAGATCTCACCTTTATTTAAGGCAGTAAACCTATATACACAAGTTGCTGGGGACATGGGTGGAAGGGTGCTGTTGTACCCATATCTTGCGTGTGAGTTAATGATCGACAGCTGGTTGGCCACTGTGTGAACAGAGTGCTGGACTAGACGGACCCTTGGCCTGATCTAGCAGGGCTCCTCTGATGTTCTTATGTTAAGGCTAGAAGTCTAAGAACAATAAATGTTTAAGAAATTCTATTTCTTTAAAAAATATTGAGATCTAAAGATCTTTAACAGTGTTGTTTAATACCACTTATATTCTTACGTGATATGTGTTCATACAACACACGAAGCCACGGTTAGGCCACTAACCCTTTTGCAGCAAATGGTTAGTGAGCGTGTTTAAACCGTGGTTATGTAGCCACCATGGTTAGGAATGGTTCACACGACATGTTAAGCCATAAAGTTTAGCTCAAAATGCTTAACCACCATGGCTTAGCGTGTCATCTGAACAGTGTCGTTGTAAGTATATTTCTAATAATGTAAAATATGGATCAAAAATAGATTTTCCTTTACTAATTCTTGTTAATACAAAAACTGGATTGCAACCCACAAAACAACCCGAGGTGTACACTATGTTTAGATGTATTTTATCTTCTATTAGGTGGAGCTCAATGCTTCCAGAGCATTGAACTAAACACGGATAGGTCAAACAAAGTCGCACATCAGTAACAGTTCAACTCCCCTGGCTTATGTATTCATATGGAGAACACATACCAAATACATCTTAGATATGTCAGGAGAATGTTGTTGTGTAATATTTTGTTCGTTTCTTAAGCTCAAGCCAGTTGCATTGCCTGTCCATAAATCATGGCTGATAAATGACCTTTATTCCTCCCTCCACGCCGCATTTACTTCTTCTTTCAACTTAAACTATATATATTGGTCAACAGGCATCAGTACACAAAGACTGCGTTCTCTTATAACTGAAGAAATTACACCACCCCACGGTGTTTGTTTCAGTTTATTTGTACCTAAGACAATCATGTTGCTTAATGCGAGTTGAACAATGCACAGTTAGAAGGACATCTGGAAAAGCTCGTCTTCTGAAGCAAAGATGACAACAGTCCAAAAAAACAAAAAAACCATGTCTATTTCTCTGTATAATTGTGAATTATTCTTTTCTTTTTAAAAAAAGGTTGGATGTTCAGACCAACTTCAGTTTTCTGTGCAACCAATTTTCAAACATTGCATTCATCTTGTGTCAGAGCTCTTAGAAATGACTTTTCAGTCTGCAAAAGTACAAAACAATCTGGACGGTGGAAGTAGATTTCTTTATTGAAATACAATCTTGCAAGATTGGGTGCTGAGCTACAGAAACAGAGCAGGCACCATGAACATCAAAAATCACACATATTTATTCCCTGCCACGGCAGGTGAGGATCCCTCCCCTGTTTCCCCAGGGTGGGGTAGTCTAGGGTTCACAGCCTATCTCAAGCGCCTAATTAAACTACTAAAATCTCCGCCCTTGTTTACATATCCCCTTACTCAGATTTTAGGGTCCCTTATTTCTATTTATTAATTACCTTATTTGGTGACAGCTTTATTGGTTTGCACTTTTCAGCAGTCAAGTTTACCACTAAAGTTTCCTGTCTGCTAAATCTCTCACTCTAAAAGGTCATATCTGCACCTATGATTCATATTTGCAAAACTTTGCTTTTGAAGCCTAACTGCGAAAGATATAATCTGGCCACAGGAGCTATATTCTACTAATTCTTAAATGTCAAGTGAAGCGAACATGTCAAATGAAGTGAACAGACTTAGACCCCCTCTAGATGGATTCCGTTTGACGCCTGTTCCTCCGATTATGCGCATCTTCTCGGAAGCGCTTTATCGTAAATGCTTGTATGCAGGAGGTAACTGAACCCTCAACAGGTGACCTTACCGGTTGTTTCAAATGCGCTTTACAAGTAGTTAATGTGGAGAATCGCTTGTTCACATAGTCAAAATGCGCTTTAACGGCCGAAGCAAAATAAAACTCGCTATTTAACGCGCATTCGATAATGCGCATAATTGGAGAGAAAACGCGCCTCTACGCCCGATTTGCGCTCCGTTCTTGTAGAGGTAAATTTTTTAATGCGCCTTGAAAGAGCTTTAAATGTCTCTTGTAGAGGTAGCCTTACATAGGTTTAACCGCAAACAGCCTACTTACCCTTTCCTGTGTTTTTCTTACCAGGTTTCCATTACATGTACGCATATTCCATTACAAGCATAGCATTAGTCCAAGCCTGCCTATTCACCTAATTTTATTATGAGCTTATGTATTTTAATCTTCCCTGAAAAAAGTAACATTTTTCATTTCTCACAGAGCAGAAACGGACAGATAGATAAATTCAGTTTTGTTCTCTTTATCAAGAGTTGTTGGTGCTGTCTGCCTAAAACTGGAACCAGTTTCTCTCCGTACACTGGAGTGCTGGTGAACCCTGTTGGCCTTTTAGATTGAAAGAATGAGGATATGTGAAATCAGAGCTTTTATTGGGCCTAAACTGGAGATATGATTTTGCCAATATTAAGCCTATTTGTGCCATAGTTGGTTCTAAGGGGAGGTAATTGATCCTGTATGTAACTTTCCCATTGAACTCAAAATATGCTCAGCTTTCACTGGATTGTGTCCTAGTTATTATTTTTAAGCAGTATTTATTTACTCCACAACAGCCCTGCCCTCCACTGATTTAAAAGCCTAGAGGGTGATTGTTCTTTGCTGTTTTGCTCATGAAAGATAATATATAAGATACCCTACAAGATGTTATCAGCTGTTCAAGACATGGGGCAGAATCCAACAATGTCATTCAGTTAGCGCAAATGATGTTGCTCTAGTGGAAACTAGGTTCTAAACTATGCATGAGAGAAGAATCCAACTAAAGTTACGTTTGCGCAAAGCGTGGTTGCACAAGCGGTTTTGCATAATGCTTGTGCAAGCCGTTGTGCAATGAACTGCACACTCCACTTTGGGTCATGCAACTGCTTCCGAATTCCTTGTGGGAATAAGATTGGCTCCTTTATACATGCTTTTTTCCCAGAGTTGGGGGTTCTTTCTCTCCCATTCTGTATGTTTTATTATACAACCACTAGATGATGCTGTGGTATAGCGCAATTATGGGAGACTCTCATTCCGCCATTTCTTAATAATACCAGACTTTCCTCATTATGAAATAAAACTGACAAGCGTTGCAAAGCATGGGAGAGGCCCTGGAAAAGAATGACGTTGTGTAAAGGACTTGCAAACTACCATGAGTGAGCAGTCACGAGTGCATAATAGAAGTATTGTGTAGAAAGGCTCTTTATCACAGAGTTAACAAGTTCTAGCAGTTTTCATCTCTGTCAGGAACAAGTCTTTTGTAAACTTAATCACAGCACCATATTTTTGCAGGGAAAATCCACTCCCTGCATCCCCACCTGCGAGAATTGCAGCTAAATTCAGAAGGAACAGGGAAGTCATAGGGAGGTGGCAGATGATGTAATCATTCCTATTAAACAAAAATCCTGGCACTTTGGCCCTGTGACCCCTGGCAGCATTATACCTCTGAACAAACATTTATACCTTGGCACAGTTGTGAGCTTTGTGCCCATGCATTTTGCCCGTGCTCTCTCTTTCTAGCATTTCCTGGATTAATTATTAATTATGTCCAAATTGGGGAAAAATGATTACCAAGATAGGAACAACTCAGGGTCTTAAGCCACAATCTGAACCAAGCCATTGTTTATTGTAACAGTACACTTCGTAGTATCCCTTGTTTTGCTGCTACTTCAAAGTTCTTCACCCAAACAGCCTTTTAAAATAAAACTTGGACATTTCTTATTGAAATTTTGAAATGGATTTTGCTTGGAGTTCCTAAATTCCCAAAGTATTTGCATTTCATTGGTGCCTTTTAAGTTAACATCTTGATTTTTCTGCTGATAATGTCAGCGCTGGACAAAATGCATTAAATTACTAATTTTTGGTTTTCTACATTATAAAAAGACAAGTTGGAAAGATTTCCAGTGTAAAGCGTTCTAGTGTGAGTTTTCCCAGCTACCTCTGTCTAAACCTATATTATTTTACCATTAATACCAACTTTGGACAAATTCATGTGTATTAATGCCACCTGCTGGATGGAATTGTCCCTGTGCAATAAATAGTTGAAGGAGACATATTATTTATTTATTTATTTAAGGGTGTAGCATTTTCTTGAGCTGCTCCTCTTTGTTATTTTTAATTTTGAAATGAATAAGCAAAGCGCTTTATAAGGCGGAGACTATTGATTTGTGCTTTTTTAATTCTATTCATAAAAACTATCAGAAAACATGGTACAAGTTGATGTGTTAATAGATTAACCATTTTTTTATGGCACTGGCAGCTCTGAATACCCTTTTCAGAGATGTTTAAAAGCTTTTCCAATTTTAGTTTAAATAAACTGCATTGGAGAATTAACTGTAAAGACCTGGGGGTGAAAAGAGTGTGTTTTGGAGCTGGTGTCTTATGTTATAAATGCTTAATTTTACCTGCTCCCATAAAGTCCAAACATCTTCTGGAGAAAAGCCAAAGTAGGTTGTGGAGATAATCTTTTACTTTTAGCAGACATTCCATTGTCAAAGATAAATAGGTAGTTGCACTCCCTGTGTACATTTATATTGTGATATATATTTATGACTGCAATCTATAATCATGCATTCTTAAGGCTAGAATAGGGTGACCACATTTGGGAAACCAAAAAAGAGGACCCTCAGTGGGGTGGGGGATGGGAAAGTGGCTTTCCGGGGCCTCTGGAAAGCATGTCATTCACCCCCACTGCTTTAAAGGACCCAATTGGAGCGGAGGAGGGGAAAGTGTGTCATTCCTGCCCACCACTGCTCCAATCGGGTCCTTTTCTATAATGTCCAGGAATGACATACTTTCCCCTGTAAGGTCCTGATTGGAGCAGTGGGAGGGAAATAACCCACCTCCAGAAAGCTCGTCATTCCCTCCCAACATGCTAATGGCAGCCTTAAAGGGGAAAGCATGTCTTTCCAGGACATTGTAGAAAATTACAGAAAATCCCCCCTGACACCCAGGATAGAACAAAAACCAGGACAAATCCGGGGAAATCCTGACAGTTGGTCACCCTAGGCTAGAAGCAAGATTCTAGAAGCACTGAGCAGGGGGTTGGACTCAATGGCCTTATAGGCTCCTTCCAACTCTACTATTCTATGATTCTAAGATGTTCAATAGGATTTACTCCCAGGTAATCATGTTTTCCACTTAAGTGTATATCACATTCATTTCAATATGAGCAAGTATTACGTCTTATCTCCATACTAGCCTAGACCATGGTTTACATTTTTATTTTATGTAAATGTAATGTATATGTATCTTATATGTAACTTGCAGAATTCCCACGCCTCACACCCTCTCCTAAGTACATTTTTATTCTGCCAGACCTTTATTGGTTTGTATTGCTTGGCCCCTTAGATATTATTTTTACCTGATGCTGTTTTTATTGTATGTTTTTTCAAAAATTTAATATTTTTGTTGTAAGCTACCTTGTGCAGGCTTGGCCTAAGAAATTTGGAAATTTGGGAAGAAGTAAATTAAATAACAACATTTATAAAATAGCTATAAAATTGTTGTTAACTTCAGGATCAGGGTTCTTATTCATCTCTACATAAATCAGTTATTCACAATGAGAAATTTCAGGAGCCATTGGGAAGCCATTTCAGTAGTCAAAGACTAGTAAGATGTGTTTTCATTTTGGTATGCCTTCTGCCTGATCCCCTGCATATTTACTCTGAATTTTCACTAATTTTAATGAGACTTACTCCAAAGTAAGCAAATAAAAAGATTTCAGCCTTTGCACTTTATGAAATTTTCTTTTCTCACTGACGTTCTAGCCACCCAAAGCCTTCAGGCTAAAGTTTGTAATTCTAATTAATTAAGAATTTAAAAAAATTAAATGAATTGAGTAGTTAAACAATAATAAAAACTATACCCTGCCCTGAAAGCCCTGTTACTGAAGGGAGGCTTATTAATAAGACTAAGTAAATAAATACAATTAATTTTTCAGCTCTGTATGAGGATATGCTTTCATCTTGACTGGATGTTGTTACTGGATATTTTATTTCATGTGTTTGATAGACTGTGTTTTCTCTTAATGTTTTTAGCTGCTTTAATTTAAAATCATTGTTGTAATTAATTAGAAATAAAAAAAATTGAGTAACTAAGTAATCATAAAAGCTGTATTCCAAGGTTCGGTAAAATGTTTTGAAACAAATTATTTATTTATATTTATTTATATTGATTAGCTGGTTATATCTACAGGGTTAGGGTTATATCTAGCTGGTTATATCTACAGGGTTAACCCTAACCAATACATAGAATCAATAAACCACATCTATATATCCATAAGAATAAAATACACAGGGTAAAATCCTATATCCTACCCACTGAAATAAATCAGATTTCAGTTAGTGACTTAAGACCCATTCATTTCAAGGGGTCTGCTGTAAAGTATGATTTATGTTAGATTTTACATATGCAATTATTTTAATTTTAAAAATCTAATTATTCGTTATGTGTCTGTAAGGGGGCAATTATTACATAACTAGCAAAATCTTGTTATTTTGATGGATGGATTATGAGGGAAAAGGGCTTGCATGACAGCCAACTTTAAAAATCAGCCCTGCCCCTTTGATTTACATAACCCTCTTGTATTCTGTTGGTCAGTGTGATGGAATTTTTGAAACTAGCTTTCAATTAGATAACTGCTGTCACATTTATATTTTTAGGGTACTTATTGCTTATTTTCTCCCCTAAGGTTGTCACAACGGTTCGTAAACCTTGAAATAATATATTAAGAATCACATTGGTCTTCCATTGCCAGCTGGCATTGAGTTTTATGTTGTGATTCAAAATCTTGACGATTCGCGACTCCATCAAATCAAGTTTAGTTAGTTGCAATTCTGCAACTAAACTTTGGTAGGAAGCCAAAAACGTGTTGTTTTCTTCTTCCTGATACTATGTAGTTTCTGCTCGAAAGAAGTTGGAAAGTTCTGGTTGGTTGGTTTTTAGATAAAACTGTGAAAACCCAACTGGCATTTGCACCGGCTGGTTTTGCAGAGTTGGTCTCTTGCTGTGGAAACTTCGAACACCATTACTGAATCAAGAGCCATAGACATTATTGGGTCTTTGGCCCATCTTTTCTAACGGCTAGGATCTGCTGTGGCAGAGAGGTTCAGAGATGGCACTAGAGGCCATTATGTCATTATGAGAAACAGCAACTAATTGAGTACATGTTGCTCTCCATCTCTAGCTTTAATAAATGACTAGCAAAAGGCCTTCAGGTGTTAAAATGCTTACTCAATTCGGATGGAACCTCTGGGCATTTATTCAATGTACACATCAGCAACAGCTGTGTTCAGTGACTTGTCAACAAGACATTGAAATTTATAGGCGTAATTCAGAGGAAGAACCCTAGAAAACAAGTAGTATTTATTGTCATTTTGATTTCCTTGGCTGGACCTATCATTAAGCAGTGGGGTGCCTCCAACCCTGCCTCAGGAGACATTTTGGGATACCAGTGAAGGTTAGCTAATTGTTAATTATTTAATTATATTCTTTCCGCAGTGGAAGACACCATTTTGATTTTCTCCCCAATGCACTGAAATGTGTTGATGGCCATCTCTGCCTATTTCTAATGGTTTTGAACCTCTGGGGGCTTCTCAGTAATGAAGTTATTTAGCTGCTGAGAGATCTGTCCTCCATAAATTCACATACTGGGAATGCATCCCATTTGCTGGATAAGCTTCTCTTTGATACTATTATCTCTCTTTTGTGATTTAGAAAGATGGGTTTCTTACTTTCTTCACCAGGTTTCCTGGCGATTAAGGCCACAATCCTATGCACGTTTAGACAGAAAAAAGTCTTACAAATGCCAGCATTTCCCAGCCTGCTGGGAATTGTAACACTTTTTTCTGTCTAAACATGCATAGCATTGCACCCTAAATGCTTAGTGTCTGTTCTTTAATATGTCTGTTTGAAATGTGATTTTAAGTGGTATTTGATTATGATTGTATAGTTCCTGTTATACTGTTTTATAATCTTACGTTTGTGAGCTGACTTGGGAACAAAGGCAAGACCTGAAATGTATTTATTAAATAATATTTGTTAAATAGCTTTTCCTCTAGGCAATTGAACATCTAGTGAAAAAAGTACCACCAACAAAATCCATTTAAAATTGTGGAGATCTCATCGTAGCGCAACCTCGCAGACTTGTAAGTTGAAGCAATTTTTTTTAATGTACATTTAAAACTCAAATCTTTCAAATCCAAATGGTACGATTATTTCTAAGTAGCTCCTTTTGAAGATGCCATTCAAAGTTTGGAGAGTATGGGCTTCCATATTTCTATCCACTTGGAACACCATCGTTGCCAATAGCGGGCATCAACTTCTACCTTTGGTTCAAAACTTTTAGGTCGAAAACGCAAAAAACAAAACCAATTACATATTTTAATAGAACTGCCACAATCACTAAATATTTGTTCCTATGCGCCAATATCACAGTTCCAGGTTGACTAGGCATGGCCAACCTCTAATCCATTTTTGTTCACCTGTTGTTTCATTTCTTGTCCTCTGTGGGTAGAAAATGCCTCAAAAAATTCAAGCTGTGAGGTTGACAAAGAGACATCTCTCCTACCCTTTGGGAGGGACAATAAAATTGAAATTAAAACAAATCCCCCCAAATAATTTATGCCTCAGACAAACTTCACCAGGTTGGGTTAGGGTGTGCCAGTCTGCCAGTGACGTCACGCCCACCAGCCAATCAGGAGGCGGGCTTGCGGAACGGAGGAAATAACGTCACCATATCACTCCGCCAGCCAGGACCCCTTTTTGTGTGTGTTGTTGCTTCTGTGTTGTATCAACCCGCAACCATTTTTTAAAAATTAAATCTTAAAGAGGCGAGCGAGCGAGGGAGGAGGGGAAGCTCATGCAAGCCTCTCTTCCCTCGCGTCGGCGTTCTCTGAGGTACTGGAAGGGGTGTGTGTCACTTTAAGAGTGGGGACGGGGCAAGCCTCGGAGGCGGAGAAGAGAAGGGAGCAACAGCAGCGGCCGCCGCAGCAGCGAGCCTGGAAGGTGAGTTGGTGCCATTCCGTTATGTAGGAGAGAGGCGGACGCAGTAGAAACAACCCGGTTAGGTGGGGGTGGGGGGGAGGAAAAGGGGGGAGAAGAGAGTGCGAGGTGGGGGCGCGCGTGCGCGTGGGGCGGCGCGCGCCTGCCAGTAGAACGCAGGTGGCGATTGGAGACCGTTGAGAACCGGTTCGAACCGCCCGGCTCTTCTTTTTTTTTCTTTCCCCCTTTTTCTCTCCCCCCTCCTCTTTTCTCTCCCCCTACCTCAACCGAATAGGAAAAGGGGGGGCAAGGAGAGAGAGGAGACCGCTCGCGCGCGCGCGCCGTACACACAAAGCGAGCGCGAGACGTTCCGAGACGAGGGAGGGGAGAGGAGGAGGCCAGGGGGCGCGAGCTGCTGAGGGAAGCCGGCGATTGGTGGGCGCCTGAAGCGGGAGGAGGGAAAACAGGCGGCGCTTCTCCCGTCTTTTTCTCCCGGTCTTTCTTCCTTCCCCTTCCACTAGGCGGCGGCATACCCGGCTCGCGCTTTGGGGCCTCGTTACTTTCTCTCGATCCTCACCCGTCGCCTTTCTCCACTGTGAGAGGAACCGTGGCGGAGTGATACGAGGCTTCCCTCCTTTTCGTCTTGAGGGGCGGGACAGAAGGGGGGAGGGAAAGAAGTGAAGCGCTTGGCTCTCTCCGGCTTCCTCCGCCCACTCTCAATTTTCCCTCCCCTCTTTTTTCCTCCCTCTCGTTTCGTCCCTCAGACATAAACTGTTTTCCTCCCCTTTCTTCCATTCTTGTTTGAGATGTTAAGAAAAATAGACATGCGCAGCACGTAAAGCTAGAATTAACGTATATTTATACATATATAGGAAAAAGGCAACGTTTTACCTCAAGCAACCCCCTCCCCTCAGCTGCAACTCAGTTCAGGGTGGGCGGCCATGTTGGGCAAAGGGATTATTTTCTTTCTGCCCTTCCCCCACCATTAAAACACGAGGGGCTTGTTTTTATTAAAATATAGGTGTGTGCACGTAAATGTATGATACTATGAGGAATAATATTTTCTGGACATATTTTTAGTGGGAATTGGGGGTGAGCTTGCATTTTACCTAAACTTGAGGGGCCAAAATAAAAGGTGGAGGAAGTATCCATTGCCCCTGTCACACACCCCACAATGTTTTTAATAAGAGATAAGAAACATGTTGGCCTTTCAGGAGTGGGTTCCATTTATTATGCTGGCTTCCCCACCTGACAGAATTAAGAAGAGGATGTTTGCCCCTTGACCTGACTTTCTCACTAAGTCAATGGCCTCAAGGCAATACACTCTTTTCTTTCTGTATTTAGTAGATTTTCACATTTGCTACAGCTAAAGTGGGTTCTCCACACTGCTGCAGCTTTTCCCAACATGGTACCTTCCATGATGTCTTCATTCCTGAACAACACATCTGGAGGTGCCCCAGGTTGAAGATGGTTGCGGTACAGAAACAATAGTGTAGAGTGAGTTGGGAAAATCCATCCTTTTCACAGCAAAGCCTTGCACAAAATATGCTGCTGTATGTAGGCATTTGGTAGAAGCCTGAGTGGAGGTTGTCATGTGTGGATTCACAGGAAGCCCATGCATGAGAATGGTACACTCCATGTACCGTTCTCATGCATGGGCTTCCTGTGAATTCATCTGTGTGGATTGTAACGTGACAACTGAACACTTGATGTATGTGGGAAACCCTCCCAACTTTGCATCTGCGCAGTGCAAAAACTCATTGCCACATGTTAACTGTCTACAGCGATACATTATATTTGTGCAATTCTTTCCCATAGTGCTCAGAACATTATATGTTATCTCCATATGCTTCCAGCAGCTTAGTAAGTCAGCACATTTTAACCCCACATTATAGAGGGGCTCTGAGGCTGGGAGAAAATCATTTGATTTAAAGACATCCAGCAAAGTTGTAGTAGATGTGGCTTAAACTAGGGACCTGCATTTGACAAATTGAAAGGCCCCTGTATTACAGCAGAATCCTAAGCAAAATTTACTCAGAAGTAAACCCAGGCTATTCATTGTGATTTACTCCCTAATGAGTATTCCAGCCTTAGCAATACAGGATTTTGGCAACCTTAGTTACAAGGTCTGAGGTGGGGTGGGGGGATCCCAGCAGACTGGTCACCCTGCTTTAGTAAAAAAGTATGATATAGATAAATTAATTAAATTAATGAATAAATAAATAAAATAACTGTGCAACATTAAACCCTAATCTTTGAATGTCCTTCTCTTTACATGCCTGGAGCTTCCAAATATTCCTCTAAATGCAGAGTGTATTTTATTGCCACTTATTGTTCTAGCTTTTTCCAGAGGGGATAGCTGTGTCAGTCAGTTGCAGCACAAACAACAAAGAATCTTGTGGCACCTGAAAGACTAGCACATTTATTATGGCAGAAGCTTTCATGATGAAGTGGGCTGTAGTCTGTGAAACCATAATAAATTTGTTAGTCTTTTTGCTCTGGCTCTTGTTCCTGTTATAGTGTCAGCCACATTGCGAGCAGTGTAAGAAATTAAATGACAGTCTACGCATTATTCAGTAGAATTGCACGGTAGAATCCTCCTTGACTGTTCCACTTCAAAACATTTTTAACCCTTCCTCATAGTAAAACAAACAAAAACAGTGCACATAGAAAACTAACCTGGGAGAGGACTAGACTAGGGCCTTTCCATCCTGTGAGCTAGTTTTCTACATGAGGGGAGTTGCTTTTTACAGAAACATAGCTTAGTTTCTTCTTACACATGTAAGAGCAGCTTGATGTTCAGAAAGTGAGGCTTTTCGCGGCATGGAGATTAGTATTACTGTCTACAGATCACACTGATGCTCACTTACTGGCATCCCTTCTTACTTGGGAAAGAATGTAACTCCCTCAGTCTAGGATGGTATAGTCCAGAAGGACTCTTCCATGTCACTTATAGTCATTGCTGGATTTGTAGATTGGATCAAACTTACTGTGCTAGGACTTAAACTAGTCAATGTTGCTGTTTTTCACTCCTGCTGCTCAGAGCCTCAATCCATATGGATTCACTTGTGCCATAAAGTGTGGAATTTTTCCCTCCCATGAAAGATGTCTACCCAGATTCCTTGGGCAGTCCTTTTAATTTTTATTTATTTTTATCTGTCACCTGTCTTCTCCAGTAAGCTCAGGGTATTAAGCATGAGGTTGTCACGTTTTATCCATGCAACTAACCTATGAAACAGACCAGGCTAAGAGACATTGATGCTGTTCAGATGACACACTAAGCCATTTTGAGCTAAGCATTATGGTTTAGCATATCATGTGAGCCATGACTTAACGTGTCGTGTGAACCATTCCTAACCATGGTAGCTACATAACCACGGTTTAAACACATTCACTAACCATTTGCTGCAAAAGGTTTAGTGGCCTAACCATGGCTTAGAGTGTTGTCTGAACAGGCCTCATTGAGTGGCCCAAGGTCATTTAGGGAGTTTCATGGCTAAGCGGAAACTTGAACTTGCCTTGAAGGGGAATAAATTATCCATTTTCTTCAATCTGACATATTTTATTTGAAAATATGAGCGGGAACTGCTATTTACCTTACTTTAATCTATTGCTAACCATACTCAATTATTTCAAAGATTTCTGAGTTTATCTTCTGGAACATTTATTCCACCCATAGCCACCATGTGACTAATTTCCAGCATCTTTCTTGAGCTGTGTGGCCCCAAATACACACTATTCCAGTAGATGGGTTTTGAATAGAGCAGTTGTATTGTTTCTGGAATCTAGGACCTAATCTTCTGTTGATGCAACTTAAAATGGCATTGGACTTTTGTATAATAGCAACATATTGTTGACTCATGTTCAATTTATCCCATTGTAATTCCTGAATCCTGAAGTGCTGCTAGCAAGTGAGTTATGCCTCATCGCACAGTGAACACTTTTGTTTTCCTCTAGTAACACTTAACTTCTGTTTGTGCTCAGTTGTAGCTTTGTTTCTCTTTAGTTTCAAAACTTTTTGAATGCTCAAAAGTAGTTGCACATCTTCCTTCTATTGTGTCATGCTGATGAGTGTTTATGTATGTAATCTTAGCACTACTGGAACCAGGATTGTAGCATCCTATTTTAGGTTGCAATCCGGACCGCACTGGAATTTACATAAGCATACATAAATGTGCACCATTATTCTTTGTAGTATCCTGTCTGTCCATTCATTAGTGATATTGAGTATGTGTTTCAACCAGATGTATTTCTGGTGACAGTTTCTTCTAGACCTGCTTTGCAAGTCTTTCAACAGGTGGAGTAACCCTTGAATTGAAGCTTCTGAGGAAACTGGAGTTTCTGATTTAGGAAGTCAGATGATCCACATGTCCCAGTAGCACGTCATGCATCTGTCTTGATCCCTCTGCTATCTGAACTGGCCAGCATAGCATCATTAACACTTCCTTTAAAAAGAAAAGGGAAACCAGTCTTTATTGCCTTTTTGTGTTGATGGTGGGTGTGGATAAAAATTAGGGCACATGTTCACCCTTAATTTTCCAGGCTGCCAAAAATAATTTTTATGTTCCTACGAGCCCCAGCATCACCTAAGAGCTTAAGAACCATACTGGATCAGACAAAAACTACTCTTGTCTAGCATCCTGTTGCCACACTGGGCAACCAGCTTGGGAATCCAACAACTAGGACATGAACACAATGGCGCTCTCCCGCTCGTTAGCATATAACCATCATGACTAGTAGCCATTGATCACCTTCTCCTCCATGAATTTCTCTAACCCCCCTTTAAAGCCATCCACTTTTGTAGCCATTGCTATGTCTTGTGTCGGTGAATTCCATACTTTAACTGTGCACTGTGTGAAGAACTTTTTTCTGTCCTAAACCTCCCACCATTTGGTTTTATGGGATGATCCCATTGGGTTCTAGTATTATGAGAGAAGGAGAAAAACGTCTCCCTAAAAATTTAAATATACCTCTATCATGACTCCCACATCTGTCATGGCACATTATGGGGAGGGGTACTATAATAAAAGGTCTAGTGGGGCCTGGGGTTTTCCCCTGCCTCAGTTAATCCCAGAATAACCTCAGCCCTTTTCTGTTCTGTAATTCTGCTAAAAGTAACTTTCAGTAACTATCATGTAAGTGTAAAACAACCAGATTTTGTGGCATCTTAAGGACTACCGTATTGTGGGATGAGCTTTGGTCGGATACAGGTCACTTTATCAGATATATCCTATAGGAGTGCAGTGTACTCAACCACATAGATCAACCATATAACTACAAAAACTGTTATATAATGAAGTTTATACATTTATTTGTATCAGTTTATAATTAATTCAGTCAGTTATATATCTTGATATTGTAATATATAGCTGATTGAATTAATTATAAACTGATACAAATAAATGTATAAACTTCATTGTATAACAGTTTTTGTAGTTATATGGTTGATCTATGTGGTTGAGTGTACTGCACTCCTATAGGATATTGTTTCAGCCACTGCCTCCTGCGGTATTATTTGTGTAACTATAAACACTTTATCAGATATGGCAACATGTGTCTCTAGTCCACATAAATTTATGCCATAATGAATATGATGATATTTAAGATGCAGGATTTTTGGTTCTTAAATAAGTTGTTGCTGTCTGTTTAAATCATTGGCATCAACTAATGTGTAGACCGTATAATTAAATTGCATCCTGTCTATGGTAGGTGACACTCCTAAGCATCCCTACCTTATTTTAATTTCATTATTTACATCCCTCTTTTTTCCTCTTGCAAGGAACAAAGACAGCTTACATGGTCATCTACTCCCCATTTTGTCATCACAACAACCCTGTGAGGTAGGTTAGGCTGACAATCAATAGTTGGCCCAAAGTCACCCAGTGAGCTTTATGGCCAAGTGGGCATTAGAACCAGGATCCCCCAAGACCCAATCCAACACCAACCACTACACCACACTGTCTCTTTCTCGATTTTCTTCTTTCTCTTGGATTTTTTTTTAAGAGGAGAAAAGATTTTGAGGGGAGGAGGAGAGAGAGAAAAAACTAAGAAGAAAATGAGAACAATGGAGATACAGTTAAACAATGACAAAAAGTAGGCTGTGTTGCGGTTAAAGGTCTGAAAAGTTTGGAGATTACTATAATGAATTACCTCTAGCCAGTGCTTGTAGGTCAGCTTGCAACATTTAACCTAAGTGTAAATATTTATTGTATTTCTCTAAAATATCCAAAGCAGTTGACTCTGTGGTTAAGGCTGTGGTACCTCTTGATACAACAGCTAGGTGACAAAGTAAGTACATGAGCCATGAGTTAGTATGCTAAACTAAACGTAGGCTAAATCTGTTTTCATCATCCTGGCTTTAATATTTTATAGGCAGATTGGTACTATTTCTTCTGTTTGGAAGAGGAGGCCTGATTTCCTTGGCTGGCTGGCTGGCTGGCTGCTCCAAGCTGCTGTTGGAGCAAAGTCCCTTCATATTTTCTTCCTGTGCTTCTGTTTCTGTCGATCAAATCTGTATCCTTGCCAATCCCAGCTGGGTATTGTGAGGCCTAAATTAAATAGTACTTGTTGAATGTATTGAGTTTCTGAAAGAGGTGACACCACAAAAAAAACAAATATGAATTACTTAGGGCGCAATCGTATGCGTATTTAGACAGAAAAGAAGCATGGGATTGCTGTGAGTTGTAGGAATTCTTTTTGTCTAAACATGCATAGGATTGCACCCTGTTTATAGCACCGCCACGGTGCATGATGCTGTACAGAATACAAGCCCCAAACTCTAAACAGCTTACAGTCTAAAATCCAGCACAAGGAGGACAAGAGAAGAAAGAGGTAAATAGAGGAAGAATATGCCCTTATTTATGTGCAAGAGGACAGGTCCTTGCTCTAAGGAGTTTACAATTTAAAATTAAACACAGGAGAGATAACAGAGAAGGGGGAGTAAACGGGAAGAATAAACGTTAATTTCAGTTACAATTACTATAATTTAGTTGTAATTTTAAGCAGGCTTTTAAATAGCTGTGCAGCTGATCGCCTATGGTGAAGGAGAAATCACCCCCAGCAAACTTTCTTTCCAAAAGAAAAGAAAAAGTTAGGAGGACCAAAATGACTTGATAAGAGAATGGGGGGAGGGTTCATTCCCATTCTTTCCTTTGTTAATTGTTCTGCTGTTCTTTTAGGAGGAAAAATACTTGTATGTGTACTGGAGAACTTTCCCCATTTTGTGGATGGGTTGCATCTGTTAATTTGGTATGACTTCCTAATGGTGGTGGACAATTTTTTGATGTTGCCGAAGAGGAAACAAAACGGAAGAGACAAGGGGCATAGCTCAGCGGTAGAGCAGATGCTTTGCATGGAGAATGTCCCCTATTTAATCCTTGGGATCTCCAGCTAAAAGTTTCCTGAGACCCCAGGCAGGCGCTGGCAGTCAGGGTCAATATTACTGGGCTAAATGGACCAAGATAGTCCTAGCCTAGTATTCTCAGCCTAGTATAGTAACTCCGCCTCCTTTTGTTTCTCATGGGGATAATTTGGGTGCATTAAAACATTTTATTGTGGCTCTTTCTAGGTAGAGCTTCTCTTGGGCTCAAATACTAACTCTTTGTGGATATGCCCAATGCAATGCTATGCATGTTTACTCAGAAGTAAATTCCACTAAATTGAATGGGGATTACTGCAGCCTTGTAAATAAACCCTAGCCTGCATTTATTTTGACTTTCCTGCTGCAGATGTGGGGGACAGAGAACTCCATCTGTCCTGCAGCAGCTGGGTGCAAAGAGGAAGGCACTGCTGTGTGCTGCATCCTCTATTCTGTCCTGCATGAAATTGCATGTACTCACCTACATGTAGTCGCTGGTTTCCTGCAGCTACCAGGCTAGTGCTTAAACACAAGGCTGGCTTACTCCCAAATAAGCATGTGTAAAATTGCCGCTTTAATCACCCTCGCTTTAATGATTGCAGTGTTGATAGCTGAGGCTCACAATATTTGTGTGCGTGCTTTAAAATGTGGAGGTCCGCACACCACCCTTACGTTCAAAGAGATCTGTACTTTTTCAACTGCATTCTAGAACAACTGGCAGGCGGGTGACTTGCAACGGTTCATGTTGTGTTCTGATGTCTTTGTGATATTGTAAGCCTCCTTGTGAGGGCAGTGTGTTGTCCTGGAAAGAAGCAGGGTGGAGGTGGTTTAAATAAATAAATAATGGCAGAATAAGCCAGTTATTCTGCATTCTCCTTTGCCCAGTCATTAAGGAATGGGGAAAATGTTGATGTTTCATGGATTCCCCCTCCCCCCCAGGGTAACAACTGAAGTAAAACGCCTTTAACCAACTAGGTACCCTGCAAATGGTTTGGACTACAATTCCCAGCATTCCTGACCATTGGCATGCTACCTGGGGCAGATGGCAACTGACATCCAAAATATCTGGAGAGCACTAGGTTGGGAAATCCTGATGTACACCCTTTCTGAAGATGTTGCTACCGCCCATGTATTGGCAGAGAGGTAAAGGATCAACACCATAGAGCACTTCCCCACTCCCAAGGGGTATAAGGTAGTGCACCATCTCTCTCAATCAATCATAGTTTATTAAAGTCAATAGACCATAGAAAAAAGAAAAAGCGTAAATACAGTTTGTCATTACGTACAAACATTACACACTACACAATATACAAACAACCATCTCAGGTACCCACCATTTGAGCTCTATGACAGATGGTAAGGTGTAGAAACTTTGCAACTTGGATAGTAACTATTTTATCTTTGGCCTGTAAGAGTATGATAGTCAAAGCCTCTTTAGAGTGGCCAGAATAACACTTGAGAATTGGTCGCAAGAGATCGTTCCTAATTCCATTATAAAAATCGTAACTAAAAAGCACGTGTGTGACTGTCTCTACCTCGGAATTGTTACAAGGGCAGCATTTTTCTCTCATAGATCTTTTTTTATATCTCTCTTCCAACAATTTCGAAGGGAGAACATTGAACCTTCCCAGGGTAAAGGCCTTTCTATATTTTGGAACAGAAAGCCATTTCAGATATGCTATTTCGCCTTTTTCAGCATTATCTGGGAGGTGTTGGACTACAAATGTGTTGGTCTACAATTCCCATAATCCATCTGGAGGGCACCAAGGTTGGGGATGGCCTAGAGAGTGCAGCCAACATCATGATTTAGTATTTCACAGCACTCCATTTGGAAAGGTCTGGATGATTCCTTGTTTTAAGGAAAACCGGAAGCCAGTTTGACTATGTTAAGCAAATAGTCTGTATATCTGTGCGATGTTGCAAAGTTCTTAACTAATTAACTGGCTTTTGAATGCCCGCAGAGGTCTAGTTTAATGGAAGAACAAACCTCCAATATGTCTGATCTCTGTGTGTGTGTGTGTGTGTGTGTGTGTTTGATAAAATTTTGTGATATATTTAGCACATTCTGGTTCTGTTTTTGCAAGCAAGCATCTGCCAGAGATGTGGCAGAAAACTAAACGCTAGACTATTTATCACTGGGATTAAATCATTTGGTTGAGTAGGGCAGTCTTGACATATCAAAAACATGTACAGTGGAAACTTTTGGAGGAAAAAGAAAGAATTGGAACTGCAGAGAGGTTTTCTTTCTTGAATTGATGTGCAGAAGTGATACAAGTTTGAACCTTTGATAGCTGAGGCTCACAATTTTGCTGAGTGTGCATTAAAATTTGCAGGTAGATCCACACATGATCAATAGTTATTGTTTTCTGGTTTCCTCAGCTACCCTATAGCTTGCTCGCCTGCATATAATTTCTTGATGCTTTTGGGGACCAGGCGAGTAGCTTAATACAAGGCAGTTGCAGATTTTTGGTAGCAAATTGCTTTAACTGGCCCTGTTCAGACAACATGCCAAACCATGATGGTTAAGAGTTTTGAGCTAAACATTGTGGCGTAGCGTGTTGTGTGAACGATTCCTGCACTGAGCAGGGAGTTGAACTCGATGGCCTTATAGGCTCCTTCCAACTCTATGATTCTATGACTTAGTGAGTCGTGTGAATCATTCTTAACCATGGTGGCTACATAACCATGGTTTAAACACGCTCACTAACCACTTGCTGCAAAAGGATTAGCGGCCTAACCATGGCTTAGCGTGTTGTCTAAACAGGACCACTGTGAGATGCACAGAGTGCTGAGAGTTTTGTGATTCTGGGTTTCCCATTATTTTTATGAAACATACCAATAAAAGACCCATCAATGGTTTGGAATTTGAACAGACATCTAGCAGTATCTCTAAGTCCAGCACGTTCGTTGGAACTCTAAACTTTCTGGGAAGGTTATCAGTGGTCCCTCAGTGAAAAGTTTCATCATGGCAAACATGTTCCTTCAAACATGCCTTGCTGACAGACAACCGATCTTCCCCTGTAATATTCTGGGTGAGTGGATTCAAAGTCCTGTACCTTGGATAATTGTCTAGAAAGGGAAAGACCAACAGGTCCCATCTGGTCATGCAAGGTGAGACCCAGTGAGTGTAGAGTTGGCCATTCAATTTGGCTAGTTGACCAGTAAAATATTGGTTAAATAGTGATTGAGTATTTTTAAAGCATTAACTTCATTAGAACAACAACAGTGAGAGCCAGTGTGGTGTAATGGTTAAAATGTCAGACTGGGACTTGGAAGATCCGGGTTCTTGTCTCCACTTAGCCATGAAGTTCATTGGGTGACTTCGGGCCAGTCACTGACTCTCAGCCTAACCTACTTCACAGGCTGTTGTGGGGATAAAACAGAGAAGAGGAGGAAAATCATGTACGCTGCATTGGGTTCCTTGGAGGAAATAAATGCAGGATACAAATAATAATAATAATAATAATATAATAATAATAATAATAATAACTAAATCAATAAAAAGATCACTTGATTCAGCAACAGGTTTGGGACTCGAACAAATTACAGAAACGGATTAGCTTACCGATACTGTGAAACAAAATGTAACTTTGAAGAAAATGCAATGAATTGTTTATAATCTTCAATAATGTCAGTAATAGTTTCTATGAAAGCCAACAATTCGCTGAACTATTCTTCCCTGCAGCACTTACTTATTCTGGGATACCACAGCCAACCTGAAGCTAATTTATAAAAAATGAATTTAAAATAGAAATGAACCAAGGTATTAAAAGCCTATTGACAATATGACAGTCAATAGTAGCACTTATATAGGTGCTAATCACTTCCCAGAAAGATTAAAAGACCCTAGGACAGGTTTCCCTAACCTCATACCCTCCAGATGTATATTTATTTTATTTTATTTTAAATTTTATTTGAGGCTGCTTTTAAGGGTAAAGCCCTCTAAAGCTACACTGCAACTCCCATCATTCATATCCAGCATGGGTGATAATGATGATGGGAGTTGTAGTCTGATACATCTGGCGGGCACCGGTTGGGGAAGGCTGCCTTAGAATATACATAAGGGATTGGGATTCCTTGAACATGGAAAGGGTTCCTGGAGAAAAGAAAGCTTGAAAACAGTTTCTGCTTCAGCTCAGCCCTTCATTTGCCCAGGAAGACACATTCTCACATTCTCTTGGTTTTCCCCCTAGGATGGCGGACACCGACTTATTTATGGAATGTGAGGAGGAGGAGCTGGAGCCATGGCAGAAAATCAGCGACGTGATTGAGGACTCGGTGGTCGAAGATTACAATTCGGTCGACAAAACTGCCACAGGTAATGATCTTCTTCCTTTCCTTTCTTTCTTTTTTTAAAGGCGATACACAATCTCTACATTGCGGCCTGTGGGCCTGATGTATTGCCACATTCATTTTCAGAATGCTTTTTTTCTTTCTTTTTTTTACTGGATCTCGACATTTTCAAAACAGACGAGCAAAAACGTTTGTGCGTGTGTCTCCTGTTAAGTTGGCAATTCCTTCAAAATGATAGCCATTACTAGCTAAAGGCCGGCCTGGTTTTCTGAAATGGAGAGTTCTAATCCCTTTCTCTCTCAAACCACTTTCCTCTAACGTCTCCTTCCCCCTCTGCGTCACACCTTCCCACCTGTCGTTGAGACTGTTGGCTCAGGAAGAGCAAGAGAGAGAATGAGGCATTATTTTCCATGCTGTGTCCTGCCTCCATCCTTCAGAAGTTGCATTTGAGGAGTAGAACAAGCTAGCACCAAAATGTGGGAGTGGAACCATAGGTTTGTTTAGCATGTGGAAGGTCTCAGGTGCAATCCCTGGCATCTCCAATTAAGAAAAGTCAGGTAGCCTGTGATGGCAAACACCTGAGGACTTGGACACTGACTGGCAGTTATGGGCCCAAATGAACATTTTTTTTTAACCTGGCTTGAAGCTGCTTTCCCATTTCTTAACATTGTCTTCATCTTTCACTCTGCAAACCCCTCCCCCCCAGAATGAAAAGCAGTAACACACTTAAATAACAGGAATTGAAGGGTTGCATTTGGGGGATGCCATAGTGGTGGACACTAAAACAATTTCCTGCCCCCACCCAGTGGCCCCAGCTGTAAGAATCCAGTCCACTCCTAATTGCGGCCCTCATTCTTTTTCAGAGCCCCATCCTGTGATTGTATCACTTGGTCATGACAAATCATTGGGAATTTTCCCCCCTTTAATAAAGAGGGGCCTGTCATTCTTGCTTTGGTGATTTGTAGATTGGTGCTGTAACATGCTCTGCTTGGGGCCAGATTTGAAGATGGTCCAGAAACTTCAGCTAGTGCAGAATTCTGCTGCTTGCTTACTAAAAGAAATGAGTTGGCACCCTCTTATTGCACCTTTGTTGAGAAGTGTGGGCTTAATTCTCAAGCTGATGGTTTTGACCTATAAAGCCTGTAAGTTGGTGATGGGGTGGGGCATGTGGTCCTCTGGATGTTGTTGGACTGCAATCCATATCATCTCTTACCATTGACTATGCTAGTTAGGGCTGATGGGAGTTGTAGTCCCAACAACATCTGGAAGGCCACATATTCCCCATCTGTCCTCTAAGCAGTGCTGATGATCTCAGTACGTCTTCCCATTTGTTTCCCCCTTGAGCTTTAAAGTCTACCAGTGAGGAGGCCCTGCTGACGTGAAGTTCGCCTGCATGGGTCCATTGCCGTTGTAGAACTTCAAAATACCCTCGTTTTCCATCATCTTTTCAGAAACAACTCAAGGATTTCTTTTTTCCTCTGTGCTTTTAGAAACTGAGTCTGCTATTGTATTCACTTCACCCTTCCATTGTGTTGTTTATTGGCTTTCCCTTGATGTATTCTTTGGTTTCATTCTGTTGCGGTGTTTTAAGATCTGTGTAAAATATGCCGCTTTGGAAATGGACATTGAAAGGCCCATGTTTAAACTTTGTAAATAAGCAAACAAATAACTATTGGTAGAGTATTTATGAAATGCTTAACATGCAACTAAGTCCTGCACAAAGGTCAAAATATAAAAGTTTTGCCTGCCAGAGCAGTGTGTAGTTTAATAGACACAACTAGTGTGTTGGGAGGATTGAAAAATAATTCACTTCTGGTAAACAACAAACTCTTTTATATTCAAATATGATGATAGTCATAGATTCAAAACAAAAAACTATGTCTCTTTTTCCCACCCCCGCCGCTCTCCCTAGTATAGGCTATGTCAAACCTGTATTGGTAAAAGGATGTGTTTTTATACACAAATTCAGTTAATCTGATCCTAATCTAACTTTTGGAGTATATTCAGCTATCGTCAAGGGAGGCTTCTGTCCGCAAATTCTATATTGGGGCATCTGTGTATTTTGAAATGGGAGGGGACTGCCCCTTTACAAAATTGCAGGTGAGCCGTTTATTTATTTATTACATTTCTAAACCCCCCCCCCCCCCCCATAGCCAAAGATGTCTGGGTGGTTCACATCAGCTAGTAAGTCATCTGTCAACCCTGGCAAGTAGAATACGCACACTTGCCCACGCTGTCCATCCCCAGAGCATGAGTCAACCATCTTAGTTTTGTTAACAAAACGCCTTGTTAATGAACACTATTAACACTCTGTCATTAATGGTGTAATTCAGGGTGCATAATTCATGTAAATATTTTCTAGATGCACATAATTATACATTTAGTATATATCAATGGTCATACTTAGCGTGAATTTAAACACGGTAATAAGTAATAATAGCACTATTAAGTAAAATGACTAATAGTGCAATGACATGTTCTGGTTTGTTACGGGAGAGACAAGCCAGAAGTCCTTGTTCAAATGTAATACAATTGTTTTTTCTTGCTAGAAAGTTCCTACTTATTGAAGCCGCTTCTTCTGGAAGCAAAACTGGAGTGATAGGGCAGTGTGCACAGGGCACGCTACTTGTGAACGATAAGCCAGGATTCTCCAGAATCCTAGTTTATCGTTGCGTGAGATTGATGATCATAGTACCTGAAAATGAAAAGGCATCCTTAGTGCTAGGAGTGAACTATTTCTTATGGGGAAGGGATTTGCTGCTCTCCTGCCCTCCTCAGCAGGAAAAAGGAAGATTGGAATTAGGAAAAGAAGCCAGTTCAGGTGCACTCCAGCTTTATAATGACCAGGTACGATGGAGACAGTTCTGGGTGGGGAAGAGCTAAGTGAAATATGAATCATAGAATTGTTAAGTCAGAAGGGGTCACAAGGATCATCTAGTCCAACCCTCAGGTTCCAGCTATGCCCGTCAAGTGAGCTTCGTTGGTTCCTCTCCCCTGTTCTGGTTGCTGCCAGATAGACTAGCCTGGCTTTTAGAATGATTCTCAGTCTTATCTACACAAAGGTAAGTGTTCCCAGAGTTGCAGACTTGGAATGCCTTCTTAAACATGTGTTATGGAGTAGGAAATGCAGCTCTCTCTGTGTTAATGTTTTAAATTATTGCAGGCATGAGGGCTAAAAACCTAGTTTGTTGTAGAGTGTTGAAAAAAGCAGGAGAGGGAGAAAAATTGGAATTTTGGAATACTAGATGCTTTGCTGCCAATGGAATTGTGATTGACTCATAGCCCTGCCCATAACAGGAGGAGATGAGAGAAGGGGAAGCGAGTAGTGCCTGGGGGAAGAGAGAATCCCCAATCCCTTAACCCTAGTTAACAGCAGTATTGTATCTGTACCAGCCCTGTGATATAATTTGCTTAAAAAGGCAGGGCGAGAAAGCGTCTTGAAAAACGTTTGACCGTCTCTGCTTTGATTCATTCCATATCCTTGAATCTGGCATGCAAAGGAAAAACAAATCATCCCTTTCCTGGCTATTAATATCTTTGTGGGTGTAACAGATTGGCACATTTAATAGCTCGTCGTCTTGTCTGGCTGTTGCAATTTGCTCCTTCCCTGCCTTTTGGTGGATATCAAGAATAGCTTCAGTGTGAGCTTATTGTGTGAGATTCCCTTCTAGAGTGATGGACTCAGATCCTCTTCTGATTCCCAAACTGATGAGGTGGTTGGTCTGTTTCTGGGCGAGGGTCCTATGATGATATACTTCCACATTGGAAGGTGGGGGGGGGGGAGGGGTGCAGGTAGAAAAACCACTATATTTGTGAGAACTCTAGATCAAAAACATTCTCCCTGAACCAAGATATATCAATTTCTTTGTGCGGAGATTATTTATTTATTTTGTATGGAGGGTCATTCTTCAAGTTTGCAGCTGGGGAGGGACTCACGTGATTGAATTCTCCTCCATATCCCTGCACTTAGGAAGCCAGCAACTCAGGGATAAAGTCAGGGTATAATGCTTCCCACCACCCCCAGACACACTAATTTTATCTGCAGGAATTTTTATTTGTGGGAGTGGGGGTTGTATCCAGAAGCATTGTTCAGACTACAAGAGGGGAGATTGCATGTGATTGAATGCTCCTCAGTAAAATAAAAATCCTTGCAACCGCAAGATTAGTATGCCAGGGAAAAAGGTAGGCTAAAGCTCTTCCCCCTGTCCTGCTAGCTTTCTGTAAGCAGAGAATTAATTTAATTAATTAATGCTCTTGTCTCCCTTTTCTCCTGGAGAGTGAGCTTGGATCTCCTTGCTAGGCCTGAGAGAAATGTATATTTCTCCTTCCTGCCCAAGCTAGTTAATCTATGCATGGGTTTTTGTGTGTGAGTGCTTAATATTTAAACACACACACACACACACACACACACACTCGTCGCCCAGCAATCTGAAATAGTACAGTTTAGGGAAACCTTGTTCATTTGATTCTGTTGCATGTGTGCTTAGTCATTTGACTCTGTTGCTACTTGCAGCGATGCAAAGAAGTTTACCAAAGTTGCTAGTCCTTATGTTAATATTTGCAGCACAAAAGTGGGAAGTTGAGAGACTCAACTTTTTGTGAAATTCCCTAAGGGATCCTCTATGGGTGATTCTGAATTGCCGCAGGTGAGCAGTAGTTTATAAACCCAACGTCCGCTCCCAAATTATTTTCCTATGCTGCCTCTCAGACTTCGGAACCAGGGCCTTTCACGTTACAATTTAACTACCAAGTCTTGTTGTAGATAGAACGACTGCAGAGGGTGTTCTCCACATGTGTCTCCAGGCCACAACCATTTTGAATTTCCTTCCTGGCAGTTTCAGTGAGCGTGCAGCCAGTGGCCACCCCAATGCCAATCGTTGCCCACGCATCCCTTGGCGGTGGCCTTACGACACCCACGTCCATCAGCAGCAGTGGGCCGCCCAACAGCGACAGCGCAAAGAAGACGCTAGTGACACTCTTTGCAAACAACAGTGGTAAGGAGAGAGACGCTGGATGCTGGGTTATCGGGGGGGTGATTTTAAGCTGTACTTTGGGTCTGCAGGATGTGCCATTCACCGGGCCCTGCTTTTGTTCCAAATACTGCGCCAAAGGAAGTGGGATTCTGTGATTTGCATGAATGGTGCATATTAAGAAAATTGCATACTTTCTCTTATTCTGCACAATTTAAAAAATGTTTGTGTTGGTGGTGGGAGGTATCCAATCCTATGTGTTGAGTTGAGGTTTTGTCCTTTGGCTGTGTAAGTAGTAGATCACAATAATCTCTCACCAAACTCTTCCCACCCCCACATCCAGCCGGCGCTCCTCTAGTCCAGCAAGGCGGGCAGCCGCTGATCCTCACACAGAACCCGGCTTCTGGTCTAAGCACAGTGGTGACCCAGCCAGTCCTCCGGCCGGTCCAGGTCATGCAGAATGCCAACCATGTGACCAATTCCCCGGTGACCAGTCAACCCATCTTCATCACAACCCAGGTGAGGGGTGATGCAGCCGTGCGGGTATCTTAGGTACCATGTTCAACAGGTGTATCTGGCGCGCCCATCTTTTTCTTTGTTTTCAGCTAACTTCGCCTGAGGTGGCTAAGAGCATAAAATCTGGAGAGCAATTTCAGAATACAATAAAATGATATAAAAAAATGGACTGAGTGGCAGATAAAAACCATAACAATTAACCAAGTAGATTAAATGCCAACCAAAATTTCTTCAAACAGTGATGGAAAAGCCAGCAAGGCAGGTGCCAGATGGATCTCCTGAGACGGGGAGTTCTACAGCTTGGGAATGATCACAGAGAATATGTTGCCACCAAATGTTGCTCAGATAACTTCAACTCCCATCAACCTTAGTTAACATAGACAATGGGAGTTGGAGTCCAAAACACCTGGAGGACGCCAGGTTGGGGAAAGCTGCCCTAAAAGATTGCACTAAAAAATGAATAGGTATTCCATCGTCTTCCTTTACGTTCATATGTATTCTTATGCTGATTGAATTCTCTGTTAGCATTTCTATAGCTGTAATAACAGTCTACTTTAATTCCAGTTTTGGATGAATGTTGACCAGTTTCTCTGAAAAGTCTTTGTTGAATCCTTTCTCCCTTCCCATCTGTTTTGACAGCTATTATTTTGTTCCTCAGCGTTATTTCCCCCACCCTAGTATTGAAAGGAGTACTGCCACTGAAAACGGAGGTAGTGGCTATTGGAGGTCATCGTGCTTGATTTCCAGATAAGCCTACTCAAGCTGCTGCTTTTGCTTGTGTGATGCAGGGTTTCCCCGTACGGAACGTCCGACCTGTGCAAAATGCCATGAACCAAGTTGGGATTGTCCTGAATGTACAGCAAGGCCAGACTGTGAGGCCCATAACCCTTGTCCCAGGTAAGCCAGCGACAGAAAGCCTGGGAGGGGAGCAAAGAGAGAGAATGGGAGCCATGGAGGGAGAGAGGGTTGGAGGCAGGGCTAAGTCAGCATCTTTGAGCTAAAGAAATGCCAGATAATGTATTATATCAAGGATGCAGAGCCTCTGACCCGGGGGACCAATTCCAGCCATCCTGGGCAATGCTCCCTTCCCTTTTCCCCTCGCCACAAATTGTGTGGTTTTGGGGTGTTTGTGCCGATTCTCCCCCCCCCCCCCCCCAATTCAAAAAGGCTGAAATGCCTCACCAAAGGCTTAATAACTGGCAGGAAGAGTTTTAAGCTAAAACACCAGTGTTTTGTCTAACTGAACCCAGTCTTCCTCGACCTGGTGACTTCTAGATGTGTTTGGACTACAACTTCCATCATCCCCAATGGGCATGCCACTGGGGATTATGGGAATCATATCCCTCAACCCATCTGGAGGGCACTGGGTGATAGAAGAGTGGGGAATGCTGGGAGATAGAGGGCTTTTTTTCTATGTCAATGTGCATCGGATTGCCTCTTAAATCGACCAGGTGTTACAGCCCTCCTTTGTGCCCTTTTCAGAAGAGCGATCAGGGACTGATTGGGCCTCCTGTCTCTTTCCTCCAGCCCCAGGTACCCAGTTTGTGAAACCCGCCGTTGGCGTCCCTCAGGTTTTCTCCCAAATGACCCAGGTGAGACCTGGTCCGACCATGCCGGTCCGACCATCTTCCAACACTTTCACGACGGTCATTCCGGCCACTCTGACCATCCGGAGCACAGTGCCGCAGTCCCAAGCGCAACCGCAAAGTAAGTCCTCTCCCAGCACCTCCACCACCACTACTTCAACGCAACCAACCGCACTGGGACAGTTCACTGTACAGCAGCCAGGGCAGTCCACTCAAGCTACTAACCCCAAATTAGGTAAGACTTCCCACGGGGAGGAAAATCACATTTTAAAAAGCAAGCAAGAAAGGAAACAAGAGAGAGAATACGTTATCATGTGATCTTCGTTGTTGAGAGGAATTGGGACACAGAAGCCCTCAGTTTGGTTTCAAGATGTGTTGTACGCATCCGATGATGCTTCACAGTTTGCCCGGTTGATGGGGGTGGGGGGTGGGATTAAAAGAATTCCCTCTTCCTTCCGTCCTTCCTTCCCTCCCTCCCTCCCTCCCTCCCTCCCTCCCTCTCCACGTCAGAGACAGGCCAAACTACAAAGCAACTTTATAGCTTTGAATGGTAATTGAAGACGATAAGAGCAGGTTTGAAATGTAATCCTTCTCTTGCACAGTCTCTTAATAAACAAGAGAGTGCATGACGCTGCTTTAGAGAGAGGCATTATTGCCCAGTGGTGCTTACTCAGAATGGTGGTGCTTCTTCAGTGTCTCATCCAGCCCAGCTACCTGAGGTCCGTCCAACCCGGGATGCCTTAAGCATACAAGAACTCACAAGATTGAGGTCATTCTTGGAAATAGGAGATGAGCTCCAAATGTTAGCAGGCCATTTCGGGGCAAGATGATTTGCCTTGATAAAATACTGACTTGCTCAGAATGGCCCTTAAATTGTACTAAGCACTTACACAAGAGCTTAAAAAGTCCCTGCTGGAACAACGTAAGGTCTAACACAAAATGGGAGAAGGAAGGAGACATGCAGGGTCTTCGACAGACTCGCTTCCTAAGAAGGAAAGAGGAGTGAAAGTGATTCCCTTGCAACCCCCAATTTTACCAGCAGGAAAATATCATAAATTAGATTAGGGGGTGGTGGAAGAAATAGCTGGTCCCTTAAGGAAGGGTAATTGATAGAGAAGACAATTAAAGGTTACATTAATTCATAAGGACTAGAGATGTAAAATTTCCAGAAATTTTGAATCCATGGGGGGGGGGGGAACCATCCCCCCTTCCTGTTTTTCCCCCCAGGGGGAAACAGAAATTTTTAGAAAAATGTGGAAAAAATGCAATATTAGCACTTTTTACAGATTGAAAGTCACTTTGTTACTTTAGGAACTTAAAATGTAATGATGTACAAGTTGGTTTGGCCATAGAATTATCACATTTGGTATATTAAAAGTAGAGTGTATTCAAACAATTATTACAAATTAAATGTACTTTTAAAATTTTTAACTTTTTTGTTTGTTAACAAATGGAGCTACAAGCTCCTGAACCATAAGGAACCTCTTTGGTTTTGCCAGTTTATGAGGAGCAGGCAAAAAAAACAATTTTAAAAAACAACAATGGAAGAAACCAACATTATTAATTGAGAAAATTATGTCTCCTCTCCAAAGTGTCAAGCAGACATAAAGCACCCATTCCCATAAATTTTTTTTAGAAATCATTTGGAGAAGTAAATATATGAATGCCTTGTCTTAAAATTTTTATTCATCATGCTAAAATAAAACATCCCCTAATCCATTTTTTCTTCATTCCTTTCATTTCCCCCCACCCAATTTTTTGGAAACACCAAAATAAATTTTTTTCCCGGGCCTTCACCTCTCTAATAAGGACATCAGACGAGCCCTGCAGGATCAGACCAAAGGTGTATCTACTCAGGCATCCTGTTTTCCCACAGTGGCGAAGCAGATGCCTAACTGGAAAGCCCACAAGCAGGACATGAGTGTAATTGCACCTTCCAGCTCTTACATCTCAGTGACTAGTATTGAGAGGCATTCTGCCTCTGATACTACAGGAGGTTATATTCAACCGTCAGGACTAGTAGCTATTGTTAGCCTTCTCCTCCATCACTTTAATATGAGTATTTGTGGAGATTTTAACTAATGGGATTGTGAGGTATGCTTTAAGGTAGATTCCTGCATTGAGCTGGGTGTTGGACTCGATGGCCTTATAGACCCCTTCCAACTCTAATATTCTATGATTCTATGGTTAATTACTTCTTTATCTTGCCCTTCCTCCAAAGAGTTCAGGGCAGTGCGTGGGATTCCTCCCACCCTTTCACCCTCACAGGATGAAACCTCATAGGTTAGGCTGAAGAGAAAGTACGAGGCCCAACATCACCAGGTGAAGCTTCATGGCTGAGCCAGGATTTGAACTCAGAATTCCACAGTCTTAATACTAACCAGCCAGTAAAAGACACTTTGTTTGTTTGCTTTGCTGCTTGGGGGGTGGGGGTGGGGGGTTGGATACCATTTTGATCCTCAACTGTTGTTATCATGGAGGGGGGTTAGGAATAAAAACGTTAAAAGGGGTCCTTGACTTTTCACAAAGACGGGGCAGCTTCTGCTTATTCAGTGGTACATTCTTTTACATTCCTTTCACAAGCTCACTCATGCTGACATTTTGGTTATGTATATACAAAACCGTATTGAGCTGAATCTATCAAAAAGACATGATCAGTCGACTTAGCATTCTTTCATCAATTAGCGCCCCTGTTCTTAGAAGTTACATCAAAGGAGGAAAATAAAACTAGCATTGACACCACCATTATTAAAATCCTATTTTTGGTAGGGGTGGGATAGACCAAGGTTTGCCTTTTTCTGTTGCTATCCACGGGTTTAAGGGAGAGCTGGCTGGATTCTGCACATGCCTTTATAAGCTTTGGAAGCTGTCTTAGGCTTATGCTGAGTCAGGCTATCTAGCTCAGTAATATATCTACACTGGCGACCAGCAATGTCCTTCCAGATTTCTTGCGGAGAGGCATCTTGCCTGACACCTCCAATCTTTTAATTGGAGATGAACCTGGAATCTTCTGCATGCGCTTGATCTTGAAGAGAGGGGGAAAGGGATGTCCTTCCATGTCTCGTTGTTAGAGCACAGAACAGCATGGTCCCTTATTTCCACCAGGAGTGTAATCTTTTCGCTGCTTTGTCCAAGGGATGTCCTTATATCTTGAAACTTTGCCTGGTTTCCTCCCCAACCTAATGAAGTGTTTACTTGCCCCAGCCCTCTCCCCACACTTGTGAGTGAAAAACCTCTTTCTTTCCCCCCTCCATTCGGCAGTGAGCATTGCAAGTTTTGTGACGGTGAAAAGGCCCGGGGTGACGGGCGAGAACAGCAACGAGGTGGCGAAGCTGGTGAACACCTTGACTACGGTTCCTTCCCTCGGCCAAAGCTCAGGCTCCATCGTGGTCTCCAACAACAGCCCAGCTCACGGCTCCCAGAGAGCAGGCATCTCTGAGTCCCCGTCACAGAAAGGTGAGTTCTGCCAGCACCCGAGGATACGGAAAACTCAGAGCTTGGGACTGGCCCAGATCCTAGTAGCAGAAGTTCTGCTTTTGTCTATGTCCATTGCACAGAAATAAAAGGGAATTCTATATTAGCGGAGGAGGCTTCGCAGAGTGGGTTGCTCCTTCCGCTTGCTCCCAGTTGTTCCAGTGGGGAGGAACTGCCACCCCACCCCCCCAGTTCTGGTCCTGCCTGCTCCATGGAAATAGGATGTTTTTGGACCTCGTCTATTTTGGGAGTGGTGGCACAATCCAGAGAGTTCTCCCCTCCTTTCCCTTGCAGTGGTTATGTAGGCTAGGAAGGGAGCTGGGCTGTTTCTTTAATGTGCACACCTCGGGCAAAGCATGCCTAAGAAAGTTACCTACAAGGCAACGTCCAAACGGAGGATGCTGGACAATGGATGAGAAGGTACGGTTCGCCCTCCCTCAGTAGAGGGGCCCTGGCCTGTAACCAGGCACCCAGCGTGAATGGAGAGCAGGAGGTGGATCAGCTCCTCTCAGCCAGGATTCTGCCGCTTCCGCGCTCAGCCTGCCCTTCTCCTCTGAACACACACGGGGCTCAGCCAGGCTGTTGATTTCCATGCAAGGTTCTTAAGTGTGTCTCTTCAGAGCTAACACCCTATTTTACCCATGTTCCCCACACCCCCGGGTGCAGCAAAATCCCTTCATCTACGAAGAGTAGCCTGTGTGCTGTGGGGGGACTGAGGAAAGGAGGCCAGCTCCGGAGACTTAAAGTTGAGGTTTGGGATGGCCCTGCCTGCAAATCAATGGCGTGGATAGGTTGCAGTGTGCTGAGTGTGATAGTATTCCACCCCATATTGCTGATGGGTGACGGTGGTTGAAGCTGGGAGATATGGGCCACCTACTGAGTTCATTGCAGAGGTGAGATTTGAATGAGGGATTTCCCAGCTTAGTTTCTTAGTTCTGCAGCTGTGAGGACTAGAAGTTATCCTCCCAATCCCTGAAACAGCTGGAAATCTTCGGATTCTTGCTGAATTTTAGGAATCTGTTGAGTGCACTGGAGGATGCCTTTCCCCTCTTAAGACAAGGTAGTAAAAGCGAAAAGGGATTTATTTCTTTTGTCAGGTTGAGCAAGAAGTTTAAAAGGGGCTTTGTGTTCCAACCATGACGTGTTTCTCCTTTTTGTTTTTGTTACAGTCAGCTCATCACCCATCCCCACCTTTGACTTGCAAGACAGCGGGCGGAAAATCTGTCCCCGATGCAATGCCCAGTTTAGAGTCACTGAAGCTTTAAGAGGCCATATGTGTGTAAGTAACCCATTCCCCTATTATCTGACTGAGACTCTGCAAGACGGTTGCTGAGAGCAAAGTCTTGAAGAACCATATTGTGTGCCCAGAACGGAATCCTGGTTAGATAGTTCCTGCTAGAATATTGCAGCTCAGGGTGGGTTTTCGCCCAATAAAGTTGGTGGGTGGTGGGATTCAGAACTGACAAAAGAGAAATAATTTCTTCACATCACATGGCATTGATTTATGGAATTCGCTGCCACAAAATGCAGTGATGGCCACTAGCTTATCATTATTAATTGATTTTTTGAACGACTCAAGGCAACATACAATAGAATTAAAACATACAAAATGTAAAACAGCTGCAGAAATTCTCCATTAAAATATAACCACCCCATAAAGCAACCAAAACGTCAGTGACAGTCATAAACAATTTGTCTGATGCATTAAAGAGCCCATCAGATACTGGGAACAGAAGAAAATGTTAACCTGGTGCTGAAAAGGGGTCAATGATGGCCCCAGGCAGGCTTTGCTGGGGAGGGCACTCCTTAATTGTGTGGGGGACGGCTGCCTGATTTCAAACAGGGCTTTGAAATAGAACCTCCGCATTCAAAGGCAGTGTACCTCTGAGCATCAGATGCTAGGGATGGGGAAGGCTGTTTTTTTCCAAGTCCTGCTTTGAGGGCTTCCTAGAGATTTTTTTGTAGTTCTTCAAACCTTGAGCTTCCCCCAGGTTTCCTGATACCTCTCTCTTTGTGCTAAATAAAGATCCACCCTGTTTGTATATATGGTTAGTATTGCCCTGGGAGTCATGTCATAAATTAATGTCCCTGCCACGAATCTAAACACCAGGAAATTGAGTGTAGGGGGGAGCCTCTGTTAAATCTTTTATTGTAGCTTTTAAATGCATACCATCCATCTTGCTTTAACATTCTTGTGGGCCCCTGGATACAACTCAGCTCTACAAATGGTGCATATATGCATCAGTGGATAACCGCCTGCTCTTTCATAGGCAAATCCACCCATATTTCTAAATCACTATTGTCTCCTACATTTAGAATTTCAGCTTGATTGAGCCCAGGTGCTGATTATAAATTATTTCCAAAAGTTCTGCCATTTCTCTACGAGGTCCCACAATTTGGTTTCTCTTCCTCAGAAAGCATCTTTATATTACAGTGTGCCCACACCTCTGTGAATCTGCCTGATTTTGCTATTTTTGTCCGCATGAACCACTTTGCTGGCATGGACAGGAGCCGTAACCGCTGAAAGCAGTGATAGGAGCATAATCAATTCCATTCTGCAAATCTGCCAACTTTCACCTACAGGAGAACCACACATCCTTGGGAAACAGCAACGCTTTTCCACATTTGTGGAAGACAATACGTTCCTTTGTGACCAGCAGCCAGTATACCCATCCTTCTCAGACCTATTTGCATGCCTAGCAAACAACACCCCTCACACTTAAAGCAGGTGCAAGTTGCTGTTGTTGCTATTTATTGTTTATTCTTATCCCTGTAGTATTGCTGCCCTGAAATGGTGGAATTCTTGAAGAAAGGGAAACCCCTGGAGTCGGAACCAAATATCCAGTCCCCCAAGCCCCCTTCCCCGGAGAAAACGGCTGCCGTCGCTTCACCACCCTCTTCCACCCCCATCCCCACACTCTCCCCACCGGCCAAGATCTCTGAGCAAAGTGACGGCACGGGCGACGGCGCGCAGAGCAAGTTGATCATGCTGGTGGATGACTTCTACTACGGCCGTGATGGCGGCAAAGTGAACCAGCTGCTCAATTTCCCCAAGGTCCCGACGTCCTTCCGCTGCCCACACTGCACTAAGCGGCTCAAGAACAACATACGGTAATGGCAGCAGGCAAAATGGGGGTCTGGGAGAGCGGTGCATGCGGGGGAGAGAATGGCTGGCGTCTCGATCTCCTGGCCCATTGAAGTCCGCAGCCCCATAATCTCCCTTTTAAACATTGTGGAAGGTTGCATCTCCATTAGGCAGTGCCATAGCTCAGCAGCGGAACTTCTCTTTTGTATGAAGAAGGTCATAGAATCATAGGATAGTAGAGTTGGAAGGGGCCTAGAAGGCCGTCGAGTCCAACCCCCTGCTCAAGGCAGGAATCCACCTTAAAGCATCCCTCACAGATGGTTGTCCAGCTGCCTCTTGAACGCCATTATGTGGGAGAGCCCACCACCTCCCTAGGTCATGGGTTCCACTGTCGTATTGCTCTAACAGTCAGGATGTTTTTCCTGATGTCCAGCCGGAATCTGGCTTCTTGTAACTTGAGCCCATTATTCTGCATCCTGCACTCTGGGATGATCGAGAAGAAATCCTGTCTCTCTTCTGTGTGACAACCTTTCAAATCCTTGAAGAGTGCTATCATGTCTCCCCTCAGTCTTCTCCAGGCTAAACATGCCTATTCCTTTCAGTCTCTCCTCATAGTTCCCAGATTTGATTCCCAGGAGGGCTGGGAAGACTCCTTCCTGAAACCTGGGAGAGGCAGTGCCAGCCACTGTGGACAATACTGGGCTACATGGATCAAGGGTTTGACTTGTATAGTAACAGTCCTGTGGTCCTATATTTGGACACACACTGGAAACCATTTTCTTTGTCCAAGAGGTTGACCGCCATTCGACCTGGAGATTTTTCTTGGTGATCTGCTTTATTTCAGGTGGCAATGGTGTTTTTAATGGCGTTATAGTATTTCATTGTTCTAAGTAATCCATCTTGAGAACCATCTAGTCAAAAAGTGAGATATACATGTTTTAAATTAAGAAACCTTTTTATAAAAAATTATAATTAAAAAAAACAAACAAAAAAACCTGTCTGAAGTTATTTGGACAAGCAAAATGTACAAATTAAAGGATGCTACGCAATTTGGGGGGGGGGGTTCTTTGAGGGTGGATCCAAGCAAGCCGTTCCCATTCTCTTAAGGAAGAAGCAAGTTTTCCATCTGATCCAAATGGGAACTTAAAAGAGGGGGCTGCTTGAACCGTCGACTGGTGAATGGCGCTCTTTGGCCTAGATCAGGAATGGGGAATATCTAGCCTGGGGCCCAAATCCGGCCTTTTGGGGTTTCCCCAGATGGCTATCTCCCCGGACCAAGGATTGTTTGGTCACTGTTGTGTAGTTTTTCTTTCATTCTGAAAGGTTGAAATGCCCCTCTGAAGGCTTAGTGATGAGCAGTAAGAGCTTTAAGCTGAATAGGCCAGTATTTTTTTGTATTTTGACCCTGCTCCCTTTTGCCTTGTCCACCTCTGGAATGTGGACCCCAACTGCCTCTCCAGCTTGGAATTTGGGCGTCCGGCTGAAAGGGGTTCCCCATCCCTGCCCTATTTGCTGCTGCTACCACTGACCACCACCCCACCCCCAAAACATTGCCTCTCCTCAGCCTTCTCCAAGGGCCTGTGCTCACACAGAAAACCCGGCACGTTTGAACCGGTCAGCCACAGGTATGGAGAGCAGCCATGTTCATCCAGCCAAGTTCATGCAACCTGTTTTGCTCACAGAGCCGGCTGCGTAACAGGCAGCAAGGGCATACGGGCAGTGGGAGAACAGAGCCCACCCCAAGATTAAAGGCACAAGTATCTGCTTCATGCTTCCAGGTTTATGAATCACATGAAACACCACGTCGAACTGGATCAGCAGAACGGGGAGGTGGACGTCCACACCATCTGTCAGCACTGTTACCGGCAGTTCACTACACCCTTCCAGCTACAGTGCCACTTGGAAAACGTACACAGCCCCTACGAATCCACCAGTAAGTTCCCCCCCAGCAGGGGTTTGTTTATTTGTCGTGGCAATGGCTGCCGCAACAGCCACCTTCCGTGGGCTGGAGCGGAACAAGGCTTCCTGCAAAGCTGTCGTTCCCTTTGCCTCAGAGGAAAAACTGTCCACTCTCCTACTAAGTGTAGGACAGGAAACAGTGGCATTGTTTATATAGCACCCATAAACAGGCACAGAGCATTACGAAGTAGAAGGGAAGAAGGCCCTGCTGCAAGGGGCTTACAGTCTAAAATATAGCACAGTGGGAGACAGTAGGGGATGGGGAGGGAGGTGGAGGCGAGGCCAAACAGGAGTAAAATATGTGTTTTGGGCATATGTATTTAGTAGGGCTGTGACCGGATCCCGAATCTGCAGTGGATCGGGCTGATTCGAACAAACGGAATGGATCAGGCCAGAACGGATCCGATCTGGATCCGGTCACAGCACTCTCTCCCCACTCTCTCCCTCCTCCACCCCCCCTCCCCCCGCTTACCTGCTGCCTCCTCCGTGTCGTCCTCCGCATCGTTCTCCCTCCTCGCTGTGGGCCGGCCCCTTTCCCACTCATGGCAGGTGACATCATCCGGACCTGACAGATCCGGATCATATCGGGGGGGTCCGTTCACAGCCCTAGTATTTAGACATAGCCACAGCTGTGGATAGGGATTAATAAATAAATGTCAGTGACAAGAAAAGCTCAGTTCCACAACCTTGTAGAAATGATACCAAGAGTTTCCTCTTTATTTTACATAATTTTATTTTCTATAATTTTAATAGCGGGAGCGGGGTTCACATGGAAGAAACTCTTCTAAGAGGCTGAGCGTAGGCTTCATGCCAAATTGCATTTCATGCAAAGCTTTGTTACGGTTTGTCACGGCGTCTAAATCCTTCCCAATCGGTTTGACACAAGCTTTGTCTGGGTTACAGCCAAATGCAAAATCTGTGAGTGGGCGTTCGAGAGTGAGCCCATGTTCCTGCAGCATATGAAGGACACCCACAAGCCAGGGGAGATGCCCTACGTCTGCCAGGTACTGAGAGCGCCTGCAGGAACTGTCTGTTTGGCCAAACTGGGATCCATATTGCATCAGGACTAGATGGACTTTTGGTCTGATCCAGCAGGGTTCTCCTTTTGTTCTCGTGAAATGTAATAGTTGAGAATGGAGCGTCCATATTCAGAGGCAGTCTACCCGTTGCTGGGGGTTGGGAGAAAAAAGAACAACCCCTTGTTTGCTATTGATTGGTTTTCCAAAAGCTGCCTTGTGTTCGCCAGTCCTGAAGGGGAGCTAGACTGGTTAGCCCTCTGGATCTGACCCAGCAGAGCTCTTGTTTATTTTATTTAACTTTAAAGTTTTGTAGGCCATTCTTCCAGCAAAGCTTCTTAGATGGCTTACGAAAAACATGAAAAAAAAATTTTTTTTAAGGGCCTGGAAGAATTAAAAACATGTTGGTGCCAAGCAGGCGTCTTGGGGGTGGGGACTTCACAAAGGGGGGCACCACCACTGAGAGGATGCTCTCTCTGGCCCCCCTCTGATGGCAGGGGCACCTGGAGGGGAACCTCCGACGATGAGCTGAGTGCGTGGACAGGTTAAGCTTGTCTTACATCCTTCACGCCTCTGTGCTCGTGACTTCCCCCAGGTCTGCCAGTACCGCTCGTCGCTCTACTTCGAGGTGGACAGCCACTTCCGAATGGTCCACGAGGACACGCGGCATCTCCTCTGCCCGTACTGCCTCAAGGTCTTCAAGAATGGCAATGCCTTTCAGCAGCACTTCCTGAGGCATCAGGTACGTTTCCCTCCTCCTCCTCAGAACGACCGGGAACATTTCCCTCATAATGACCCTGTTCAGAAGACACCTTAAACCACGGTGGTTAAGGTTTTTGCATTAACCACCGTGGTTTAAGGTGTCTTCTGAACAGGGCCAATGCCACGTCTTCTTGCAGCTCTCATTTTATGGGATGGCTGGGCAGGTTCTTTAGTCTTTGAGGCTGCAGTCCTATGCATGTTTAGACAGAAAAAAGTCCTACAGCTCCCAGCATCCCCAGCCAACGATGCATAAGATTGCACCCTTAACCTGGGAGTAAATCCCTGGGAGTAAATCCGATTGAACTCAGTGGGCCCTTCTGTGTAGACATGTTTAGGATTGCATGATTTTTTATTATTATTATTATTATTATTATTATTATTATTATTATTATGTGTTGTTTTTACTCTAGTTTTATTGTGTTTTAAAGTTTTGTGTTACATTTTGTTTTGTTATGCTATTGGGTTTTGTTTTGTGAACTGCTCAAAGACCTTTGATTAAGTAGCTAATCAATCAAAATAACAAAGTTGAAAACTAGAATTAAAAATACAAAGGAAAATGGGGAAAACCCAAGAAGAAATGCAGGTTCTGTACAATACAGAATAAAACTAGGTAGAGAAAGTTCTCTGTGATGCTGCGTTGATCAAAGGAGAACAGAGCGGTCGTGGGGTTTGCTTCGGCCTAGCAGGCATGAGCACCAGGATCTAGAATTCCCCGGAGGGAAGGGACTCTTTGTGTGCCAATTTGTAGGCTTTAGTTGTAGAAATTTCCAAATGGTTCTTTGCACAGAAAAACTGTGTGTGCACCTTCACTGATAACCACTCCAGAACAATGAGTTAGAGGCAAGCAGCCTGATTTGACTGGGTCTAAGTCAGAGGATGGTCCGTAGCGAATCCTCGAGAGCCGTCGCCCGTCTGAGCTAAGTAGGCCAGTGAACTGACTCTGTATAAGGCAATGGCTTTTTATGTTCCTAAGCCAGCGGTTGGTCAACACAAGTGTTGCCTTCAAGACTGCAGAAGAGCCCCTGAGCTTCGCAGTGGGGCACAGCTTTCCTTCTTGTAGGAGGAACGTGAATGGAGAGAGAAGAGATTCCCTTTTCTCTGCAAACCAGCGAAACCAGGCTAGTGAAACCAGACTTGGTATTTAATATGGGCTGCAGTGCTAAACGGTGAAGAAGGCGATATCCGTTCGCCCCTGAGTGAAATCATTCACGTCTGTGAGATTCATGGCTGTTTCGGTGATGATTTCGTAGGCTGTTTGGCTTTTGCGCTCTGTTGCAGTCGTTGGTCTTGTGACAGGTGGAAAGGTGAAAGTATCAACTGAGTAGTTGGTGTTTTTTTTAAAGAGAGTGAGATTGAGAATGACTTGGAGTGTGGGGAAGGCGCGGCTGGGGAGCGGAGGAAGGAAAGCAGTCTCCATTCAAATACATTTTCATTTCAGAAGGCTCACTTTCAAGTTTGAGGGTATATATCTGTGCATGCAGCTGGGCGAGGTGATGCTCCCCTGTGCAGAAACACCCTGCAGTGAGAATTCTTGGAAAGTGGACAGGGCCGCCCAAAAGATTGGGCTCGCATGTATTTGCCTTGATGCTGTGCTTCGTAATAACAGGAGCCTTGCATTTGGGAACCACAGAACTGGAGCTGTCCCATCAGAAAGCGTTGGTGCTCTCCACCCCCCCCCCCCATTTTGCTCCCATTGATAAGTAATGTCCTCTCTTTTGGGGTGTGGGGGGCGTGGCTCTGGGTTTTTCCCCTTCCCCTGCAGAAGAAGAGTGTCTACCATTGCAACAAATGCCGGCTGCAGTTCCTCTTTGCCAAGGACAAGATTGAGCACAAGCTACAGCACCACAAAACGTTCCGCAAGCCCAAGCAGCTAGAGGGGCTGAAGCCAGGCACCAAGGTACAAGCAGCTTGTGGGGTGGGCCTGTGGGGTTTGGCAGGAACGGCTCTGCCTCCTTCAACCACCAGGGCTTGCGAGCAGCCAGGCAGGCAAGCTTACCTCAAGGCGTTTGCCTGCGTTTTCCTTTCTTTGTTGCTTGTAATAAGCCACAGCCAGGCTGGCTAGAACACTTGTGGACTAGAAACTTGCCTTGACTTCTTTGCACAGTTCCCCTGCCCTCTCACCCTACAGTTTCCCTGCCCTCTCACCCTACGTGTACATTTCCAACTATCTACTTTGTTCCCATCTTTGTTCTCCTAAAAAGCTCTTCCACACCCAAAAAAAAGGGGGGGGGGAACCCTGCATGTAGAAAACTAATGCATCAGAGGGATGGCAGGTTCCTTTTTCCTTGAAATGCTAGTTTTCTGTACACACGGATTTTATTTTATTTTTAAAAATATTGAACGGCGTTTCATCAGGAGAGCCTCTAATGCGACGATGCAGCCCAGATGCAGGTTTACACCCTCATTCTGCTTTTCGCAAAACTTGCCAGGCAGACATGCTGAAGGGCAGGGAGCGTTGTCTGGGTTTTTTATTTTATTTTATTACATCTCTCATTCTTTGCGCCAAAGGTTACCATCAGGGCATCCAGAGGACAACCACGGACGGTGCCCCTCTCCGCAAACGACATGCCCCCGGGCCTCCTACAGGACGCCACCTTGCTGTCAGCCTCTTCGGACCCCCAGCCCAACTTCCCGTACCCGCCATTCCAGAGGAACATCCAGAAGAAAGCCGTCAGGAAAATGTCAGAACTACTTACCAAATTTCAGTCTGAAATCTTCCTTAGAAAGAAACCTTGGGCAGCACTGAAAGCTGTCTCACTGGGACCACAACAAAAAGTGTAGCCCAGTGTTCGGATTGTGTAGCTTTTCTCCCTTTTTCCTTTGGGTGGATGCACACCTTCACCACTGGGGTGGCATTCCAGCCAAAGGACAAGGCAGCCAAACTGGAGTGGATTCTCTGCTCTGCTTGGCTGCCTTTCGGTGGGCAGCCGAGTTACGACTGGTAGTTACGGCATTTGAGTTGCAAAATCCAAATGCTGCACTTTGGATAAATTATGCTGGTGATTACTTGCCTTTATAGATATTTATGCAGGTGCCCTGTGTGTCTGTTTGGAGACTTGCATGTTTAATTTGGGGGTTGTGTGTGTGTGTGTGTTTAGGATAGCGTTTTCAAGGACTAGAAGGTTGCATTAACTCAGGACTGGGAGGAGCGTGCAGCCATGGCGCTTGTCCACAGTTTCCTAAACCATGGTTGACAATGCCTCGGACTGTCATCCAAGCTCAGAAACGGATGCGCAGCAATAACTCTCCGGGATTTGACAGGAGCCTTTGTGGGTCGGATCTGGAGATGCTGCCAGGGATTGAACTTGGGGCCCTCCTCTGTTGTGCATGCAAAAGCTGTTGTGGAAGTTTGTGCCCCTCTTGGTTTTGGGGGCGAACGTTCCCCCCCTCGCCTCAAGCGTTTTGCAGCCACCTTGCCACAGGACGGTCCGGTCTGGTCCCTGACCTGGCTCTCCCCTTCCCTCTGCAGGAGCGTCCTCGGCCGGCAGACGTGCCTGGAGTGCAGTTTCGAAATCCCGGATTTCCCAAACCACTTCCCAACCTACGTCCACTGCTCACTGTGCCGTTACAGCACCTGCTGCTCACGCGCCTACGCCAACCACATGATCAAGTGAGTGCCAAGCAGCACAGGCAGGGCGGGATGAAAGCGGGCGCACAGCCTCTTTGGCCCCGAGGGAGCCAAAGATATACGCACGCACACAAACGTTTACCTCCGATCACGTGTACTGGAAGCATAGGAACATCAAGTCAGACCCCTGGCCCATCTGGTCCAGTATCGTCAACAATGACCTGCAGCCATGGCTCTCCAGGGTTCTTCTTCGTGGTCTCTGTGCATCACATTTTATGGGCTCGCGTCAGCGCCGAGCCTCATTCCGGAAACTTCTAAAGCCTAGACTCTTGGCGGGAACCCCTCCCCCCACCGTCCTATTGCACATGCTCAGGTTTCCGCCTACCTCAGTTTTTTTTCAACCGCCGTGCTGCTTGCCTCGCGGGAGACTTCTCATCGTGCTTTTCTCGTTCGTATACTTTTTGATAGATTGCTTAGACTCTTTTCTCCTTCTTTCTTCTCTATCTTTCTCCATTCTCTCTCTCTCCCCTAAAATATATATATATATATATATATATATATTCTTATTATATCTATCTATCTATATAAATCTACTTCTATAGATACTGTCTTTATATTCCTCACTCATCTGCCTTTGCTCCTCCCCTCGTGTGGGCCCATTTTCCCCCTGATTCCGGGGCCTGCAGCACCATGGCGAACACCACTCATTTCAAGACTTGTGTGTCGTGCAGTGCTAAACTCACGCTCTCCGACGGGCACTCGAGGTGCCTCCTGTGTTTGGGCGAAACCCATGTGGTGGATGCTTGTGCCCACTGTTTTAATTTTTCAAGGCAAACCCGAAAGAATCGGGCAAATAAGCTGCGGGCACTCCTGTGGAGGAAGGCTTTGGAGGCAGTAGACACTCCGGCTCGCCCTTGGGCCATAGCCGCAGACGTGGTGCATCCTCCAGTGGAGAAACATAAGGATCGCCCCCGTAAGCCTCTGGCCCCCCCCTCGGGCGAGGGGGTGAAGGCACAAAAACACAAAATGACCGCAACGCCCATAGAAGAGGGCTCCCGAAAGAAAAGGAGTAAGGACTCCACAAAGTCCTCAAAACCTGAGAAGAAGCAATCGACATCAGCCAAATCAGCCGCGGTACCGCTCTGCCCGGTTTCGTCAGCCTTGGTACCGCCCCGTCCGGGCTCATCCTCGGTACCAACGAGGTCGCCGGTACCGATGGCTCGATCGGTACCGTCCCCACCGGCATCAGTCTCGATCCCCCTCTCGCGCAAAAAAGGTTCCGTGACCCCGTCTCCTAGGGCGGCCCCGTCTACCCAAAGTAAACCTACGGTACCGAGGCCCGCCTCAACATTGAGCAAACCGCGGCCAGGCCTACCGCCTGCCTGGGTACAAGACATCGTGAATCCGTCCCTCTGATCTCCATCGGTGTCGATGATGCACTTATCACTATCGCCACCAGACTTGACACCGGATGAGCACCTCTTCGATCCGCTCTCCCCACAGACATCGCTGGCTCCATCACAGGCGTCGAGAAGCTCCAGGAGGGAACGCCTTTACCGATCCCGGTTGCCGACACCATCACGGGACTGGGACCGCTTCTCGGACCACTCTGTGAGATCCTGGACATCACGGTGCGGCTCGACGGCACAGTCCACCCAAGGTCAGCGTTTCATTTTCGACCCCTTCACGGGGAAGAGGCTTCGTACCGCCGCGGCCACCAAAACTTCTCCCATCTGCCACGGTCTCGGCTCCTCCGCGGGAGACATCGGTACCGGTGACACCTCCGACACCGGCATTGCCTCTCGATACTGAGGCCCCGTCTTCCCCCCAATCGGTGGAAGACTATGCCTCCGACTCCTCGTCGTCTGCTGAGGCACCCCCCTCTATACCATCCCCGGGGGACGACGTGGGCACGGATAAGAGAGCATCACCATCAGTAGAGGTCGCCTCCTTTACTGAACTGATGACACGCATGGCTCAATCACTGGATGTTGAGACAGCACAACCCGTGGAACAGTGTGTAGACAACATTTATGGTGTGATGTACGGAGACTCCTCCTCCACACTTGCCATGCCTCTTAATACCGACACTGCTACACACCACGCAGGAATCTTGGAAATACCCGGCCACGATGGGCCCAGTCTCCAAGCGGCTGGACTCTTTGTAGAAAATACATGAGAAGGACGCTGGTTTTTTACTAACTCACCCCAAACCCAACTCAGTTATAGTTGAGTCCGCCCAGGGAAGATCCTTGAAGTCCCACTCTGCACCAGTCGACAGGGAGGGAAGAAAATTAGACACCTTTGGACGCCGGGTCTACTCATCCGCTGCGCTGGCCATGAAGGTCGCAAACTACCAGGCAATGATGGCCCGGTATCACCTCTTCACTGGGACAAGGTGTCCTCCTTACATGCCCATCTACCAGATGACATCCGTGCGGCGGCGCAGATCTTCCAACAGGAGGTGACAGCCCTGGCGAAGCAGGAGCTCACCACTGCGAGACATCAAACAGACTGCATTTCCAAAGCCATGGTCGCAGCTATCGCCTTGAGATGCCATGCTTGGCTAAGATCCTACAACCTACCGCAGGAATCCAAAACCAGAATCGAGGACCTCCCCTTCGATGGGGAAGGCCTTTTTAATACATCCACGGACTCAACCATGGACACTATTCAAAAGGCGAAGACCACGGCCAAGAAGATGGGATTCTACCCGCCTTCAGTCCCACAACAGTACCGGTCACGCAGATGGGGCCGTCAACAGCCATACCAGCAAAGGCACTTCCAATACCGCCAGCAACATCAACAACGCTTCCAGTCTGCCCCCCCACAGGCAACCCTGCCGCAGAGGAGAAACTACTCACAGGGCCGCTTTAGACAGCAGCGTGGTCGCCCTGACCTGCCAACAAAACAGCGAGTTTGACTCTGTCCGGGTCACTCCCCTTCCGCACACGACTTTCGGCCACAGACTCCAACCATTCTTTCAGGAATGGACCCAAATAACATCAGACAAGCGGATACCTCATAGAATTCACCGCACCACCCACCTCAAATAGCATAAAGCACACGACTCCGTCGGAGGCACTCCACCTCGAAGTGGCCACCCTACTACAGAAGGGAACCATCGCACCCGTGGATCACCTCACCGCGCCACCCGGATTCTACTCCCGATATTTCACTGTACCAAAGCGGGATGGCGGCCTCCGCCCTATCTTGGACCTGAGGGACCTCAACGATTTCATCATCATCAAAAAATTCCGCATGACCACTCTAGCTGTAGTCCTGCCGCTGCTCAAGCGCAACAGGTGGTTCACCCTCATAGACCTGAAGGATGCATACTTCCCCATCCCCATCCCCAGGACTCACCACCGCTTCCTCAGGTTCGCGATAGGCGGGAAGGCCTTCCAGTTCACCGTCCTCCCCTTGGGGTTGAAGACAGCCCCAAAGGTGTTCACGAAGTGTATGGTGGTGGTTTGTGCTTTTCTCCGCTCATTAGGACTAGAATTGTATCCCTATCTCGACGACTGGCTGATCGTCTCCCCATCTCATGCCCAGGCGGAAAGGGACGTGACCACAACTACAGACCTTCTACAGAGACTAGGTCTCATCAATCACGAGAAATCGGTCTTTCAACCGATGCAATCAATACAGTTTATTGGGGTACACTTAGAGTCCATAATAGGGAGGGCATTCCTCCCGAGGGACAGGATGCTCAGGATCCAACAGCTTGCTCGTCATGTACTGGATTCCCCACGAGCCAGAGTTCTAACCCTACAGAGACTTCTGGGTCTGATGGCCTCTTCCGTCCATACAGTCAGGTGGGCAAGGCTCCGAATGAGACCCCTCCAACAGCATCTTATAACTACTTACGACCCTTCCAGGTCACCAAACTGGGTCAAGATCCACACTCCGCAGTCCCTGCAACCCTCACTCCGCTGGTGGACCATCTCGCACAATCTGGAGAACGGTCTACCTTTCGTGGACCGTGGACCAACCTGCACACTCACCTCAGACGCATCCCTGTTAGGATGGGGTGCGCACTGCGGCCAATTGACGGCACAAGGACAATGGTCGTACCAGGAGCAGTCACTACAAATCAACAAGCTGGAGCTCATAGCAGTCCAGAAGGCCCTAAAAATCTTCAAACGTTACATCAGGGGACACCACGTCAGAGTTGTTTCGGACAATACATCCGTAGTATGGTACATCAACAAGGAAGGGGGCACCAGGTCTCCAACACTCCTACAGCTGACTCTTCAAATCTTCTATTGGGCAATCCTACACGGGATATGCCTCTCCGCTGTTCATATAGCGGGAATAGACAACACTCAGGCGGACACACTCAGCCGCCACTTTCAGAAAACCACGAATGGGCACTGTGCCCATGACTCTCTCTCGCCTTTTCGAAAGATGGGGAATACCTCGCATCGATCTCTTCGCGTCACCGGCCAATGCGGTATGCAAAAACTTCTGTACAAGGGCAGGACTGGGAAACCGATCCCTGGGGGATGCATTCAACACAAGGTGGGGCCCAGGACTGGTGTACGCCTTCCCCCCCTTTCCGTTGATGGCCAGGGTGGTCTTCAACGCCAAAGGATAAATGCGATCCTCATCGCCCCGTGGTGACCACGTCAGGCGTGGTTCACACCACTTCTCAGGCTATCAAAGGGGGTGTACTACCATTTACCATTATTTCCACACCTGATCTCTATGAATCGCGGCCTGATACTTCATCCAGACCTACGCAAACTGAAGCTCACGGCCTGGCGGATCCAGCGAACTGGAGAGAGCTAAACCTTTCACCGGCCATACAATCAATTTTGAAGGAGGCAAGGAAACCTTCCACACACTCATCGTACCACAATAAATGGAAACGTTTTTCTAGCTTCATCTTGGGAAAAAGTAGGGACCCTAAGTCGTGCGGGATTTCGGACGTCCTTGCCTTCCTCCACTCCCTTTACGAATTGGGACTAAAAACCTCATCCATCAAAGTATACATGGCAGCCATCTCGGCTAGACATGATCCTGTCCAGCAATTCACAATCTTCTCACACCCGCTGTCGAAGTGTTTTCTCAAAGGACTAAGTAACCTATGCCCACCCACGCGCAATATAGTTCCGCAGTGGAGCCTGTCGGTGGTTTTAACGGCTTTGACAAACAAACCATTTGAACCACTTGCTACTATTGATTTGAGGCTGCTGACTTTCAAGGTGGCTTTCCTCTTAGCCATCACCTCAGCTAGATGCAGCTCCGAGCTTTGTGCACTTATGGCAGATCCCCCCTATACACAGTTTTTCCGCGATAAGGTGGTACTGCGACCGGGACCGTCTTTTCGCCCTAAGGTCATAACCAGTTTTCACCTCAACCAGAATATTGTGCTACCGACCTTTTTTCAAAATCCAACGGATTCTGTGAGCACCAGGCTACACTCTCTTGATGTTAGGAGGGCGCTAGCTTTCTATAAGACTAGGACGGCATCATTCCGTAAGTCAGACAGACTCTTCATATGTTACGGGGGCAAAACTAAGGGCCACCCAGTGTCTGCCCAGAGTCTTGCGAAGTGGATAGTGAACACCATCACCCTGGCATACCAATTGATTCAAGGAGACCCTCTGGATGCCCTTAAGGCACACTCTACACGAGCTCTATCGACCTCTACGGCCCTGGACCAGGGAATTTCCATCCCTGAACTCTGCAGGGCAGCTACATGGTCGAACCCATCTACGTTTATATCACACTACAGACTGGATGTCAGGGCCAGGGACGACGCCTCTTTTGGTCGAGCTGTCTTATCCTCGGTACTCCAGTGACTTTTCCGCGAGCTCAACCCTCCTCCGATAAGTGCTTGCTTATTATTCGCCCATAGTGTGTGATGCACAGAGACCACGAAGAAGAAATGCAGGTTGCTTACCTGTAACCGTAGTTCTTCGAGTGGTCATCTGTGCAGTCACACAACCCACCCACCGTCCCCTCTGGACCTCGCTAAGTCAAGGTTTCTGGAGGCAATTCACTACGTGCAATGCTCAGTATTTCGGTACATAGGTACATATTTTCATATATCCATAGACTGTATCTTTCCTTTATCTCGTTCGCGAGGCAAATACGGTCTCACTGAACTGAGGTAGTCGGGAACCCGAGCATGTGCGATAGGACGGTGGGGGGAGGGGTTCCCGCCAAGAGTCTAGGCTTTAGAAGTTTCCGGAATGAGGCTCGGCGCTGGCGCAAGCCCATAGTGTGTGACTGCACAGATGACCACTCGAAGAACTACAGTTACAGGTAAGCAGCCTGCATTTTCCAGCCCTACCTGGACATACCGGGGATTGAAACTGGGACCTTCTCTAGGCATAACAGGAACTCTCCCGCAGAAAGTCCCTCTTGCCTTATTTGTTTGTTCCATTTCCACGCTGCCCAATAGCCAAAGCTCTCTGGACGGTTCCCGTCCTTTACTTGCTGAGCTCCAGCCCCTCCTGCTCTGCTACGAAGGTGGAGGTAAAAGGAAGAGGCAGCGCTTCCCCCGGGGCAGATGCTGCCAGAACCGTCTTGGCGGGCTGCCCTTTCTGCACCCCTCGATTAAAGGCAGGGGCTCTGCCTTGCCTAGGCCGCGATTCCACAGGAGGAGAGTCATTCTGTCTGGTGCCCAGATCTGAATGGAGGCTGAGTCCTGCCCCCCCCCCCTTCCCAAGAGATGGCATTGGGGAAACGCCAGGCAGACAGAAAGCGTGTGAAGCCACCTCTCGATTCAGTTGATTGGGTCTGTCTAGGCCAGTCTTCCCCAACCTGGTGCCCTCCTTTAACTAGAAAAGGCAGCGGTTGAACGTGGCGTCTTCTACGGGACAAGCATATGCCCCCCCTGCAGGGCAGCAGATCTCTGAAACGTGAGTGGCCCCTGACCCCCAGGGCAAAGGATTCTGGGTGCTCACACTTGTGTCCCACCTTGCAATAAGCACAAGCCTCTTTGCCCAACAGTCGTTCCAAAGGCAGAGGGAGTAGAGGCAACAAGCTCCTGGTCCTCAGGAATCCCAGTCCGAGTCCTTGCTGGTGCAGCAGCTTATCTTCCTGGCAGCCGAGGAGAGAGCAAGAGCCTCCTGTGCTGTGTGCGTGACTTGTGGTGGTCTGGATTGGCTTGTGGCAGGAAGAAGCGTTGCTAGTTCTGCTTTGGGCTGGATGGTGTTTTGGGGCCCCATAACACTTTAAAATTCTTCTCATTTTTGTGCATCCTTTGTTCTTTTCCCCAGCAACCACGTTCCTCGCAAGAGCCCGAAGTACTTGGCCTTGTTCAAAAACTACACCGCTTGGTAAGACCGAAGTCCTGTGAATGGAGTGTTTCCTTTCTTTACTTTCTGGCAAACACCTTTTCCTGCCTACACCACAGGTCTAAAATAGGTGTCATCACTACCCGCGCTTTCCCCGCAAAATGCCGAGACTTGTAACGGTGAGGGGTTTCGTAAGGGGGAATTCTCAGCCCTCTGAGCAAACTACATTTCCCAGGATTCTGGTTTGTGGGGTCGGGGCTGGAGCAATGAGAGTTAAACCACAGATAGAAAAATGGAAAGGCTCTCCCGTCTTCTTATCCCATGCACGGGTTCTCAGCCACCCATTGTTTTCCCATGCTCGGCTATCAAGAGCACATCGGGCGTGCATTTCATGAGCCGAAGGACCATAGCTATGCAAATCATCAGTGTGGTTTGCATATCGCTTTAATGCTTTCCGAAAAAGCTTTGGGGTGGAAACGTGGGACTTCTCGGGGCTCTGCAAACCCCCTGATTACTGCCTTTTCTTTTTTTGTTGCTGCTGTTAAAATTATTTTCAGACAGAATCTCATCAATAAGGCCTAGAAACATTTTTGTTTTGTTTTAAACGAATGTTGGAATTCACAGGCTCATAAGAAGAGCCCCAAAGGATCACATTAATTTTGTTTCGTGTCTTTGAGTAGCTCGCCTGAGGAGATTTGTGCATCGTCTGGGAAGATTGGTGGTTTTTATTTAGAAGGGAACGGATGTGCGAACTGGTAGCAAGTTATTCCACTTAAGTGACTTTCCTTTCCTTTTCTTTCCCTCCCCCACTCCCAGTGGGGTGCGGTTAGCTTGCTCCGCTTGCCTCTTCGCCACGTCGGAAGGCGACGCCATGGCCAAGCATCTTGTCTTCAACCCGTCGCACGAATTCAGCAACGTCATTCTACGAGGCAAGGATGCAGGGTGGGAACAGGAATGGGAAGAGGAAGAACGGATCTCCTCTGGCGTACCCTCCTCCCTCCCCAGTGCTGGCACAACCAAACAGTTCCTCACAGGAAAGAATCCTACGCCAGGCCTCCTTGGACACCTCTCCCTTTTGTTTTCATCTTCCAAGAGAAGAGAGAGAAGAAACCTCCCTCTTTATTTCCTCTCTTGCCCCTGCTCTTCACTCTCTTGGGCTACCCCCAGTGGTTCTGCCCCCTTACGCCCCCACCTGCTGCCCTCGAGCTCTTTGCCCTGTCTTGAGCTATCTCTCATGTCAATTCCCTCCGAGACTCCATCGGTTCAAAGAAGTGGGCTCCGTTTCAGAGCCTGCCTTGCACTCATGGGATACGTTTCAGGCATCACTTGCCTTCGCCTTCCCCCTTGTAAGAAATACAGCGAGATGAGAGAGAGACATTGCCATCCACTGTGGTGGGGGAAGTGTCAGCCCATGCCAGCACCGGGAGGAGAGTCAATGGGTCCTTGCCCTTTCCAGGGGGTTGATCAAGGGACAAGATAAATTAATTTTCCAGGGAGACTAGGTGAGGTCAGTTCCAGAACGGGCGGACACAGGAAGAGGAGGAGGAGGCAGCAAGGCTGGTGAGGCAGCCTGCAACAAGGGAAGGAGCATCATCTATGAGCTGCCTGCCTGGCGTTGGTGCTTTGCTGCGTTGCCACAGGGTTTATATGGCAACAGGAAGGGGCAGCGACCAGTCACTGGGGGGACAGGACCCAGAGAGGGTCACTTGCCAAGAAAGCTTCCAGGGTGCAGAAGGCTCATGGCTGTCCTCAGAAGGGAAAGAGTGACGTGCTGGTCTCAGTGACGAGGAGATCTGCTTTTTTGTACCCCTTGTGAGCAGTGACCTGGACTGGCTACTTTTCCCGTAGCAAGCATAACCTCTGATTCTTTTCTTTTTTTTATAACAGGGCCCACCTGGAGTTCCCACACAAGGTAAACTTTTTGCCAGTTTCTCGTCCGGCAGACTGTGCCCTTCCTCCACCCATCCCTGTGTGGGTGTTGTTGTTGTTCTGTTCCTTTGTTTTCTCAAGGTGCCACCCGGCCTCTCTCCTTTCCCCCTTCCAGGCCCGCTCAGCCTTTCGACCGAGGCCTGAAAGTACCGGGCTCCGTCTACCCCCCAAGCAAAGCCGCTACTGTGAACACGCCATCTCCGCCGCCCGAGGAGGAGAAGGAGGAGGAGGCCCCCAACGAGGTGGCCCCTGAGGACAGCCAGAGACCTCCTGACGTCACCCAAGAGGACGAGTGCCTGCACGTCGGAGACCGAGATGAGGAGCTGCCGGCGAAGGAAGCACCTGAGCCTGTCAGCAAAAAGGAGCAGCTCTCTGTGAAGAAGCTGCGGGTGGTCCTCTTCGCTCTGTGCTGTAACACCGAACAGGCGGCCGAACACTTCAAGAACCCCCCGAGGCGGATCCGGCGCTGGCTGAGGAGGTTCCAGGCATTCCAGGAGGAGAACGTGGCATCTCTGTCCGAGGCCAAGTACCTGAGCTTGGAGGCTGAGGAGAAGCTGGCGGAGTGGGTCCTCACCCAGCGAGAGCAGCAGCTGCCGGTCAACGAGGAGACCCTCTTCCAGAAGGCCACAAAGATCGGGCGCTCCCTGGAGGGCGGTTTCAAGATCTCCTACGAGTGGGCAGTCCGCTTCATGCTCCGGCACAACCTCAGCACGCATAACCGCCGGGCGGTGGCCCACCCTCTCCCCAAGGACGTGGAGGAGAACGCCGGCTGCTTCATTGAGTTTGTGCAGCGGCAGATCCACACCCAGGACTTGCCCCTCTCCATGATCGCGGCCATTGACGAGATCTCCCTCTTCTTGGACATGGAGGTGCTGTGCAGCGACGACCGGAAAGAGAACGCCCTGCAGACAGTGGGAACGGGGGAGCCCTGGTGCGACGTGGTCCTGGCCATCTTGGCCGACGGAAGCGTCCTGCCCACCCTCGTCTTCTACCGAGGCCGTGTGGAGCAGGCAGCCAATGTGCCCGAGACCATCATCCTCGAGGCCAAGGAGAGCGGCTATGGTGACGACGAAATCATGGATGTCTGGGCCTCCAAGGTGTGGCATAAACACATCGAGAGCCAGAACAGCAAAGGCATGCTGGTTTTGGATTGCCACCGGACGCACCTCTCGGAAGAAGTCCTGTCCATGCTGAGCTCCTCCAGCACGCTTCCGGCTGTTGTCCCGGCCGGCTGCAGCTCCAAAATCCAGCCCTTGGACGTTTGCATCAAAAGGACTGTGAAAAACTTTGTGCACAAGAAATGGAGAGAGCAAGCCAAGGAGATGGCCGACTCCACGTGCGACTCGGACATCCTCCTCCAGCTGGTCCTGTGCTGGCTGGCTGAGGCTCTCGAAGTCATCGGCGACTGCCCAGAACTGGTGCAGCAGTCTTTCCTGGTGGCCAGCGTGCTGCCTGGCCCCGACGGCACGGCCAACACGCCCACCCGCAACGCCGACATGCAGGAGGAGCTGATCGCCTTGCTGGAAGAGCAGCTGAAGCTCAGCAATGGCCCCCAAGACGAGGAGGCCGACCTGCCAGAAAGAGTGCAGGCGGAAGAATCTGCCAACCCTGAGATCCTTCACCGGCTCTTTGAAGGAGAGAGCGAGACGGAATCCTTCTACGGCTTCGAGGATGCAGATTTGGATCTGATGGAAGTCTGAGCACCTGACCGACCACAGAGAAGAGTTCGTTCTTTTTTTTTTAAGAAAAAATAAATCAATGTTGGATGAGACCATTTTCCCTTCCCTGTGGATTTGTGGGTGTAGGAGATTAGTAGGTGAACACACAGACTAATAACCATGGATGCTGTTCATTTATTTCTCCCTCCCCCCCCCTTTTTTGTGCTTAATTTGCTTTGTTGTTTTTCTAAAATCACTGTGTTGGTAATTTCTGACGATATATTGTGGGTGATATATATTTTTTTTTGCATTTTCTTTACCTCAGTGTATTATAGTTTCTGGGTTTTTGTTTTGTTTTATACAGTGCAAAAGGTTTTTAATTATACTACATCATTGATGTGACCTTTTTTTTTGAAGACAAGGAAAACCATTATGTAGCTAATGAATGAATCTCTCTAAATCTCTTTTTTAAATTTGTTTTAACAGATTATTTTTCTTTAACACTTGGACCCAGAAACAAAGATTTCTGGGGTAACCATTTTTTTTTTAAAGGTATGAATGATTACTTTAACATGTGATACATTCTATAGCCGCCCACTGAAATTTGAGATTTCCTACTAAAAAGAAGAAAACAGCAATTAAATGCAGGCAATCCTCACTTAGGCAGGGGGGTGGGTAGTGGTGGATCTCTCTTGTTCGACACCAGCAAATGGATCTTTGGATTTTGCGGTACTGTGCTTTGAAAAGGGGTTGAGCGAAGATCCACTTGTAGAAAGTTACCTGAACTTCCTGACAGTTGATGTAAAAGCTTCTCTGTCTCCGTTGGGGGAAAGTATCAGCTTACCTGCTCCTTTTGAACTGCTAACTAGTAAACTGTGGAAGATCTACGCCCTTTGCAAGAACCTTTCTTGGGCGGTCGATTGCGAGCTCATTCTCTTATGGACCATGGACTTTAAACTTTTTAAAAAAACTATCGATAGCTACTGAAGTCTGCTTTCTCCTATGACATCAAGACACTACGTTCCCTGAAATTAGTGCTCCGATCGAACCCCAGCTATGACATGCACAATAAAGGAGGGAAATTTCCTGTTTTTATTTTTCACTGCCAGCGTAAAAATGGAGACAAAGAGATGTTTTTTCTACTGTTTGCATGTTTGAGAGTTTTTTTAAAATTGTAACGTATTATGGTCTAAATAATGAAAGCATTTTGACATAACAAAAAAAAGAACAAGTGGGAATCCACCCCAACCTCAGCACCATTTCTGTTCTTTCCGTTGAGGTTTTCAAGAAAATCTCCCCGATCCACGTCCTCTCCCCCACAACCCACCCCAGTGACTCAAGGGAAGCAGGAAGCAGGGTGGGATGACGTGTAAATGGTTCATCTTTAAAATGTACATATGTGGAACATTTAATAAAGCCAGGGAAATGGATTTATAAACATGTGTTTTTATTATAGAGAATGTTAGGGATTGCCCACTTGGGGGAAAAATATGTATTTCTCCAGCAGGAAACTTGAGTTCCTTAAGATGGAATTAAACCATCATCTGCTAGCTAGGCCTTCACCCTGGACTTCTTCAGTGCTGCTGCTCAGAGTGGCCATCTGGAAAGCTGGAGGAGAGGATCCAAACAGTACGTGCCTCAGCCCCGCAGCCTCAAGGGCACAGGTTATGTATAAATGCTGATTTTTAACATCTTTAATGCACTTTATTTGCCCTTTTGTATTCACATTAGTGGTGCAGGTGAAATAGTGGATTCCCACTGCTCCAGGGTGAATGCATTAAATGTATTTTGTAGTGCTATAAACTTTTCCTTTTTCAAATCTGGGGCTCCCTACAGCCCTCGTTTATGCCTGTAGAACTTTGATTGTATTTTATCTGATTCTTCCTCTATAACAGAAACATTTTCGAAATTGCTCCAAGTATTTGTAATTTCTCCAGTAAGACAGTGCCTTTCATCAGGTAGAGCTTTCCTCAAGCTGATGTCCTCCAGGCGTGTCAGACTGCAGCTGCCATTGTCCCCAGGCAACATGGCTGGGCTTGATGGGACTTGTGGTCCAACACAACTGGAGGGACCAGGGCGGAGAAGGCTATTCTAGGAGTGCCCATTTCTAATAGACCTTGCCCATGGGCTACATAAACCAACCATGTGCCTCAGAACCCAGACTCTTCTCAGTGGGGTAGCTGGAAAGAATTTCCTGGAGGTACAAAGCCTTTGCAAATCAAATTAGGTAATGCTGACTAGCTCTACTTGTGTCTTGTCTGTTGTTCCTCACCTTCCAGTGCTTTGGGAATCCCCGGGTGAAAGTAGGAACAGACATATTAATTTAGGATGTTGTGCCTTGTCCTCGAAATATTGCTTCTAAAAGGCTTAAAATCCAACTGTGGCTGCCTCTGATTGCTAGGCATAGCCAAGCAAACTGACTTCGGGTAAGTAAATCAAGAAATGTTTCAAAACTAAAGATGGAGAAGGTCTGAGAATTTCAGTGCAATCTTAAGATATATTCAGAAATAACTATTGCAGCCACAATGTTTTTACTAACTGGTTCGCAAAAGTTTGGCTGATTTTTGTTTTCCACATCAGGTTGCGAACTTCAGATTCCCTCACTGGAGTCTGGATTTCTCCCAAGTTATGGTAGGTTTCAACATGTATGTGTGGAAGTTAACTAACCGTAAAACTAGCAGAATAGAAAGGAGGCCTTTTGCTGTCTAAACTTCAGAAATTCAGAACCGTGCTGTGGAACCAGCTCTGCTGGGGCTGTACTCTTCAGGCCCAACCTGGATGTGACAGCATTCGCAAAATTAGCAGTTGCATTTATTTTTTAAAAAAAGTAAATAGGCACAGAGAGCGCAATCCAGATCAGGACCCCTTTTTCTCCCTACTGTGGTCCTGATCTGGATTTGGCTTCCACACCTATTTACATGTTAAAAAATTCATTCACACAATCAAAATGTCACATCCAGTTTGGGCCTCAGTTCACAAAACAAAAATGCATGTAGAAAATTAACTCATCAAGGAAAAGGCCCTAGGCTTTACATTTCTCCTTTATGTGCTACTTTTCTAGGTGCAGGAAAAATTTTTTAGATGGAAGACCATTCAAAAACACAACCCACCTCATATTCTGAAGTGATAGTTCTTACAGCGCCACACCGCAAGATTATTCCAAATGGGTAATCTGGCTCCAAAACTTCATAAACCAGCAATGCTTTAGAGATGATATAGTAAGAGGAACCCCTGATATAAAGCAAAAGCAAACTTCTAGCTGAAATACTGATCCATGTAGAAAATTACCGGATTTTTCCCCAATGTAAGAACCGCAATATACAGGCAAGAGTTTTCAACCTCATTTATTGGGTTTTACAAAAAAGTATTTGAGGTCTTGGGCGTTGAACAGTATTACAAGGGACAGCAACAAAGCAGGCCCACGGGTTTTTTAGTTTCATTCAAAGCCACTATGGAAGAAAAAGAAAAGTGAAAGATTAGGTTGGCTCCAGTCTACTAAATAGAGAGAGATGCAGGATGTCTGGAAATGTTCATGTCATGGAAAATAAGTTGTACTTCAATTAAAAAGACAGTATTTTGGACTATGAATACGAAATGATTCTATCTGTTGGGCTCAGGAATACGACGTACAAACAGGTCATCCTAGACGCAGAATGTCATGAGGAGAAGAGTTTGCCACTCTGCTTGGAGGGCTGGGCCAAGAGCCTTCCCTGACAGATGTCAGTCACATTGTAAGCTACCGGGAACGGTTACCTCACTCCTGAAAAGCTGTGCACTCTTTCCAAGATTCCACATAACCGACACTTAGCTACTCCTCCTGAGGAGGGAGTAATGGAAGGAAAGTGGAGGAAAATCTTCGCTCCTTACAGTTTATTTTATGGCAGGGCTGGCCAGCTATTGGGTCAACCCATTCTCCAGGCGGCACAGGGTCAAGAAAGGCCCTTTGCCCGCCATGCAGGCAGGCCAGCGGTTCCCTTGGGGCTGCGCTGTGCTAAATGGTAAAACTATTTCTTTTGGAACTGGGCCCAAGCATGGCTTGCTCACCTGACCAGATGTGCTATTTCCCAGTTGGTCTCTGAAGAGATGGGGCCTTCGATTTCCACGCCTTTCTCTGTGACCGTCGTGAGCTCGTACTGAGAGAGGAGAGCAAAAAGTCAGACCTTCTATGGAGTGGATTTTCCTCCTAAAGAAGCTTTCCCATTTATTTATTTTATTTATTTCATTTCTAACCCGCCTCTCCATCCAGATCGAGGCCGGGGGGGGGGGGAGTGTTTTGTAGTACAACAGGTTGAGGGAAGGTTGTACTGAAAGTTATGAAGCAAAATGGAGATCTAGAGATGCACATTCTTTACAGGAGCCTGGTCTCCTCAGCCAAACTTCATATTCCTTTGGGACCCTCCTCACTCCGTTTCTTACCCTGTTAAACGAGCGGGCATCCCTGTAGTAGAGGATTTTCATGCAACGTTCAATGAGGGCTCGCGCCTCTTGCCTAGACAGGGTGGGATTCTTTTCCAGGGCATCCCTCATTAGCGGCTGTAACGGGGAGAGAGAGAAAGAGAATCCTCAGTTCCATGGCTGCTGGGATGGACCCAAAGACCCACTGTCTAGTTGCAGCCAGAACACAGATGGGACCCACAGCATATATTCCGCCAGGCTGCACTACTCTGCTGCTTTGGCAAGCCGCTCACCTGTGCCACGTATGAGCCGTACCCGGTGGCAAGAGAAGCAGCTTCGTACGCCACACCAAGCATGTCAACATAGCCTAAGAAACTGAGAAAAGAGGACGGGGAGGGCTTTAGTCCGGAGGGGACAAAATCACTTTTAAGCATCCCTCCACCCCACCCCACCCCCAGATTGCTGAGCAAGGGATAACAATGTACAAATGCCAGCCTCCCGTTTGGTGGGATTTTTTGTTCGATCTTATCTGAAGGGCTCGTGGTTCATTAGGGGTCAATGGATTGGGATTGAGGCTGCCGCAAAAGCGAGCACCTTCTGGGCCGCCTCCTCGTCACCTTTTGACAGAAACGGGGTGATGGAAGGGGAATGTAAACTATCCATGTCGGGGAAGTCCAAAATTCATCTAACCCCCATCTCTGCCAGCCCAATATCTCCAGGAAACATGCCTCTAAAATGACCAGTTGCTGGGGAACATGGACAGGAGGGTTCTATTGCCCTGATGTTCTGCTCATGGGCCTCCCAACAGCATCTGTTTTGGGGAGTGTAGGTAAAGAGGATGCTGGATTAGCTAGGCCTTCAGTCTGATCCAGCAGGGGCTCTTCTGATGCCTCATCTGGAGCTATCCCTGACTGATAGTGGGCTGTGAATGGGATGGTAACCAAAATGGTTTCGAGGCTTACCCTTCTCCATTGGCATAGCCACCAATCACAACCGTGTTCCAGAGAGGGTTCATCTTGGACCGGCGGTTGTACATGGCTCGGGTGAGCCAGGAGTGGATGGCTTTTGGACTGTAAGTGTGGCCGTCTCCCAAGAGCTCCTCATCAATCCTGGAGGGTACAAAGCTGCATTAGATCCGCCCAACTTGCATATCGCATCACAATACATCAACCTTCTCCCAACCCGGTGCTCTCTGGATGGGTTGGGACCACAACTCCCAGCATCTCCCAGCCGGGAAAGCAAATGGTGAGGCATCATGGGAGTTGCTGGCCAAATCTGGAGGCCACAGATTGAGGGAAGGCCAAAAGAGCAAGAGCTTTTAAGAGTTCCACCTGTAATATTTTTATATAATGTAATTACATAAATAAGTAGAGCAGCCTTCTCCAAGCTAGTGCTCCAATCTAGAGATTCTGGACTACAATCCTCATCATCCCAGCTGGGGCTAATAAGAGTCATAGCTCAACATCTCTGGAGGGCATCAAGCTGGGAGACGACCAGGCGAGTGCTACAACACGGCCCTGGAAGTCTCGTGCCCAACTGGAAAGACTCCGCTTGAGGAGGCAAAGGAGCCACTCTACCCCTACGTCTCTATGGCACCCATCCCTGTTGGCCTGGCACTGGTTACCCTGTACATCAGAGCAGAGAATGAAAGAGCTGGGCATGTTTAGCCTTGCGAGGAGAAGACTGAGGTGAGACACGATAGCACTCTTCAATTACCTCATGACCTACCTCATAGGGCTGGTGTAGTTATTACTGCCATCATATAGTTCAAATGTTTTGTCTTCCCTAAATACTGAGAATTATTGTCTGTGGTCCAGACTGAGGACTCTGAAACAAAGGCTTTACACCGCTCCTTGGAAGGAATTTGCCCCACTGCAACTAGGAGAGGAATGCTTACAAACCTAACAAGGAACTCCGCAAGGAAGCGGGAAAACTAATGCATATTCTCACCAACAAAGCCAGAGCTGTGGAGACCTCTATCACAGATCTAAAACTTACAGCAAGAACATAAAATGGTTGCAACTGCACAAACGTTGCAGATTTTTTTTCTACCTCTTTTACTTTGGGGTTAACACAAGAGCTGGGAGACTAGGCAGGGTGATCCTAGCTGCTCTATGTCTTGCAATGGCCCTCTTAGCTACTGTTTTGAGGCTATGGTGGAGCCACCAACCAACAATTTAGTTGGTAGCTGAGCTTGCAGGTTTTACTTAAAGGCCCAGCTACCTTTCTGACATAATATGAGCACTAAAGGATATGGAAGTTGAGGTGAAATGAGAAGGGTTGCAGAAGCTGGGAACAGTGTGGTATAGTGGTTAGAGCGTTAGATTGTGAGTTGGGAGATCTGGGTTCTAGTCTCCACTCGGCCATGGAAACCCACTGGGCGACTTTGGGCCAGTCACAGACTCTCAACCCAACCTACCTCACAGAGTTGTTGTTGTGAGGATGAAATGGAGAGGAGGAGGGTTATGTATGCCACCTTTGGTTCCTTTGAGGAAAAAAGGCAGGCTATAAATGCAAAAAACAAACAAAATATACTACTGCAGGAGAATGCAATCTGGTGCCCTCTGGATGTTTTGTGTTACAACTAATCCCTGACCATTGGCCATGCTGGTTGGGACTTAGGGGAGTTTCAGTCATGAATCTCTGGAGGGTACCGGGTTGCATTGCCCTGCATTAGGATAGCCTAAGGAACCCTGTCCTAAGGAAATGGGTTGGTAGCCTTTGTAAGCATCAGGCATGGGGCACAGACAATTCACCTCCCTTCTCCCCAGAGCGTTGCCCCACAGTTTGCAGAACTCCTGACTTACACCATCTGTTCGACGACTCGCTTGAGGTACTGAAAATCGGCGTAGTCGCCAGACGCTCCCAGCATGGTGCTGTCATTCACCTTCATGAGCCTGGAGATGTTGCGGAAGCGGGCCAGTGACCCGTAGGAGCCCAGCATGTCGGCCGCGATGATCACACCGCCGTCAAACTTCAGCCCCAGGACGGAGGTTCCAGTCACCATGGGGCTCCTGGGGGGAAGGGGACAGAAAGAAAGGAGGGTTAGTTTGTGGTTCTCCATGTTGAGCAGGGGCCCCATCAGAACTAGGAGAAGACAACCCCCAGCGTTCCTGGCCACTGGCAATGCTGGCTGGGGGATGTTGGGAGATAAGAACATAAGAGCCTTGCTGGATCAGGCCAAGGGTCCATGCACACTGTTCACACAATGGCCAACCAGCTATTGATCAGGGACCCATAAGCAGGACACGGATGCAACAGCACCTTCCCACCCATGTTCCCCAGCAGCTGGTGTACATAGGCTTACTGCCTCTGAGACTGGAGGTAGCACACACCCATCTGGACTAGTAGCCATGGATAGCTTTCTCCTCCAGGAATTGATCCAACCTCCTTTTTTCAAGCCATTCAAATTGGTGGTCATCACTACATCTTGTGGTAGCGAGTTCCATAGTTTAACTATGCGCTGTTTGAAGAAGTCCTTCCTTTTATCTGTCCTGGATCTCCCACCAATCACCTCCCACTGGGTTCTAGTATTATGGGAGGGAGAAAAATGTCTCCATATCCACATTCTCCAGACCATGAATAATTCTGTACACCTCTATTTGGTCTCCAATTGCCCTCCTTTTTTCCCAATCTAGACAATCCCAACTGTTGTAACCTTCCTTCGTAGGGGAGATGCTCCAGACCCTTGATCCTTTGAGTTGCCCTTTTCTGCCTTGTAGTCCCAACACACCCGGAAGGTGCCATTTGGGGGAAAGGCTGATCTGTTTGGCAGTTTTCCACGTCAAAGACCCAACGACCTGCAGTTGCAAGGTGGGCGGATCCTATACAGCTGCCCACCGGCCAGGACTGACCAGGCGCTATCACTTTCTCCCCCTCTGAAAGCCATCTCCGTCTTCCAGGAGCCTCAAAAGTCCCTGCACAGTTTCTAGGCACGTTCTGGAGCAGCCTTGCCCAAATCCGGCGCCCTCCAAGTCTTCGACTACAACTCCCATCACCACCATCATCATCCAAGATGGCTGAAGATTATGGGAGTTGTAATCCAACAGGGGCACACAAGTGGGCCCTGCTTAGTTTAGTCGCTTCCCCCCCACCCCTATACCTAACCATAACCCAACGTGACGTCATCGCCGTGAGGTCATCAGCAGCCCCCCCTTTACAGGCCTGTTTTGGAGATGGGGGGCTCAGCCACCCCACTTTCCCCACTTACAGAGTTCTGGTGACTCCCCCCGGCTGGACCCCGGTTCCGTTGGTCGGGCAAGGCGGCGAGTAAAGCTCCCCTGGAGCGGGACCTCCAGCCCAAAACGGCGACAGCGCTTCCATTTTCCCCTCGAACAGTAACCGCTTAGTCACTGGGCCGGAAGCGGTAGAACAGCAGGACTGAGCATGCGCGACGAGCGTGGTCCTTTATGGTCTCGGCGGCCAACCGAACGGGGCAAAGGAAAGGCGGGAGGAGCCGCCATATTGTGCGTGGCGGAGTTGTACTGTCGACGTCATTTTTTTTAAAAAAAGTGTTATAAATAATATCAGCCGCAGCCGGTAAATAGGCAGGAAAAAAAGCCTCATGTTTGTGCAAAGAGGGCCATCTTAACGTAGTAATCCGAATGAGAACGGGAGGAAGATTACTTCGAAGCGTCGCCAATTTGAGTGTGGCTCTATGAAGCTAGTCCTGTCGTTTCTATAGTGACGGATGCCGTTGCAGGCATGAGACCATTATTTCCGGTCTACGACGGAAGTAGCTCGTTAACTTCCAAGCCGACGACAGAGACGAACGTCTAGAGCGACCACGGATGGGGACTCTGGTGCGTCCTCGCGAGAAGGGGAGGAGGCGTGGCTAAGCACCCGACGGTGCTCGGGTCAGTTCGCGGTGGAGCCGCAGGCGGAGAGGAAGGGGTGGATGCTCCTAGGAAGGGAGAAATTTATTCGGGGTGCGATGGGGCTGGCAATGAATTTAGGGGAATAAATTTATTCAAGAGGGATTTATGTAGTCGGGGGGGGGGGGCTGTTTTATTTATCTATTAAAAGTTTTAACCATCTCATGTTTTTGGAGAGACTTTCAATGAATTGCAATGCTTGCAATTAAATGCACTATATGTGCAAACAGGAAATCAGAAAATGGAACCGTAGAACTGAAATGAAAAGGAGGTAGGATGTGGCGGGAGGGCTAATTAATTTTGGGAAATCGACTAATTTAAGGCATTGCATTATATAGAGGTGATAGGGCTAATTTGGGGGTGCGCGGAGGTACTTTGGGAAGTATAAAACTCAAATACAAAATAGAAGAGGCATTGATTTGGGGTGGGAATTTGGAAGGATGACTTTAGAAGGGCCTATATAAGGGTTTTTTTCTTTTTATTGTAGTGGAGCAGCATTTTATTTATCTTGCATCAAGTGTTTCTGTGCCATCCAATAAGAGGAATTGATTGGGGGCAGGATCTTGTAGGGGAGGTAAGGAATTTTGAGGGATAAGCTTAAAAATAATTTACACCTCTCCAGCCTCTCACAATATCCACTATTGAATTGGGTGAGGGAGGTATTTTTAAAAAAATCTCTTTAACAGTGTTGACTACTCAGGAACAAAATGCTGGATCAGGGTTTTGGCCTGATCCAGTAGACACTATTCAATGACAAAACTGCTTGGGGTGAATTGCAATAAAAATAATTTAAAAAACAAATTAGATCTATAAAACCAAAATACCGTTTAGGAATTTGGAAGCAATAAATAAATAAATGCTCTCCCAAGAGTACAATACCTCTGTTTATTAATAAGATATTTTAAAGTTCAGGAAATATAGTTAAAAGGTCCTAATGATATACAGAAAATTAATACACAGAAAATTTTAAGCCTGTAATCCGATAGCGCCTTAACCCGAGAATAAACCCCATTGAACTCAGTGAAACATACTTACAACAGAATTGTGCTGTAAAGGGATTATTGAAAATATTTTTTGAAATTATTAATGAAATTAATTGATTTGGAGCAGGGTAGATAATGTATCTGGGAGAAATTATGTGTTTTTTACCTGATCCGGCTATGATATTAATTTGAGGAATATATTTATTTAGAGATCATTGTGTTCATTTTAATATATATATATTGGTGTAGCACTCATGCTCTCTACATGTCTACTCAGAAGTGAGTCCCAGGTAAGTGAGTATCAAATTGCAGTTTTTAAAATGAAGGTTTTATTTTTTAAAAAATATAGATGTGGATGAACGGAGGTAATTAATTAGAAGGGCAGTTTAAATTAGTTGGAAGATTAAGTCATTTAATTTATTAAAAGGGGCTTGATGGGATGTGTAAATGGGTTTTACTTCAGAAAATCAAAGGAGTGGTTGCCAAAAGTGGATAAGATCAGGGTGTATAAAAATCATACATGAATTGGGGAAAGTAGATAGGAAGTTTTTCCCCTCTCATAATTCTAGAGCATGACTTATCCATTGAAGCTGAATGGTGGCAGAGTTGACACATAGTTGACCTATGGAATTTGTTATGATAAAATAGGTGTGATGGCTGCAAGGTTAGATGGGTTTGAACTGGGATAAGACACATTCATGGGGAATAAGTGTATTGTAATGGTTCTAGGGCCACCACACAAAAGGCCCTGCTGATCATTGCAAGGATAACGACTTTAATGTGTTCACTCCTGATCAAATATGTGTAGCAATGCTTGGCACAGCTCAGAACACTTGTGTTTACTGCCTGCCACTATCAAGTAAACTGTCTGGCCACGCCAACAATGGTACTGGTTATTATGCTTTCCGTATGGGAATGATAATTAAATCATAAATAAATGTTAAAGTAAGAGGCAATCCTAAGTGTGCTCATGTGCAAGGTAACTTATGAAACTCACTAGGACTTAAATCAGAGAAAACACCGCTTGTCTTACCCTAACCTAAGATGAAAAGTATTGCTGCTATAGTTTGGAATGCGAGCTGAACGAATCTGTTCTAGGAATACGTATTGGGAACATTCCTTATCTATTATATATTATTGCATCGTTCTAAATCTGAGAAATAAGCCAGTCTACTATAGCAGGATATTTAGAATGTGTTTATTTAGGGCATCCAAACCTGGTGCCCCTCTGGATGTGTTGCACCCGTGTCCTGCCTGTGGATTTCCCATGGGCAGCTCATTGGCCACTGTGTGAACAGAATCCTGGACTAGATGGACCCTTGGTCTGGTCTAGTATGGCTCTTCTTACATTCTTATGTGTTGGAGTACCGCTCCAATAATCCCCAGGCAATCCCATTTCTAGTGCGACATATCCAGAGGACACCAGGTTTGGGGAGGCCAATTTAGGGCATTAAGTAAAATATTTAATACTTGATCTAGACTTAAAGACAGTTCACAATTACAGCCAAATGTCAACCACGGAATTTCCCACTTCCATAAATTGGATGGGAAAACCCATAATGATAAGCATGTATATTCAGTTTCTTTTTTTAAAGGTTCTTTCTTAGTTTTATGTCATAATTAACATCCATAGAGCAATGCGCTGGTGATCAGAAAACATTAACCTCAGTTATAACTTGCGCCAACACTCAGGATTGGCCCGGTGTTGTATACTGGTAGGTTAGGGGAAGGAATCTGAGTGTGTTGTTACACAGGTCTACTCAAGAGTAAGTCCCACTGGCTTCTATAGGCCTTATTGCTAGTCATGTATAGGATTGCAGTCTTCAATGTAATGGTCAGTATCCAATGGCAGTACTACCTAGGGTAGGCCCATTCATTTCAATGGGTTTGTGTAGGAGTAGTATGGGATCCTGTTTTTGCAGCCTTCCAACTATTGACAGGTGCCTAGGCCGGGAATCCTGTGAGCCATGGTTACCCAGAGGCTTCTGGGAAGTGGCTTCCTCTGCTTCCCACAGCGCAGCCTGCTAGTTTGCTGTATTGCAGCTTGCTAATTGCTGGGGAAATGGATCAAGGACATCTCATGCAAAGAGACACCTGTACCTTATCTGTCCGGCCTAACAAGCCGGACAGAGTATAATGAGCTTACATTCCAAGACTGTTGTGTAAAGCTTCCCCATCAATCAGCCAGTTCCCAAGAAGATGCACTTGCTTATGCCAGTGACATATTCACCATAGTATTCTATGGTGGGAACGCGCGTTTTGACTTGCACCTCTGCCAAGTTCAGAACAGTATAACCGTTGCTTCCGCCCCCAAGCGGGGGTCCAGCCGGGTCGCCAGCTTCGTGCAGGGGCTTTCGTCGTTTGAGTCCACTGTTTGGGTAAATGCCCATGGGCTGATATTTACTCGATAAAATGTCTCCTTATAAGTAAACCTCTGGCCTCTGAGCATCCGTTTCCATGGTGATTTAAAAGAACCGCATGGGGGACCTACAGTGCTGACCCCCGGTGTGCAACAACAGGAATGGCTTTGGATGGCTGGTAGCTACTAGCTACTAACGTCCTTGGGTGGGGCCTAAAGACAAACACGTTTGCTTTTGGAATGTAGCTAGTGAAGAAGACAGAAATATTATTTTTGCCGGTTCCAACAGAGTGCTGTTCGCTTGGGGTAGGGGGTGGGATATGGCCACTATTTTACAGACCAGCACTGTCTGTCAAGACATTTGCCTGCTCCCACCTCCTTAGCCTGCTTAACTTAAATATCTATAAATAAATAAGCAGTTACTGCAAAAGCACCATAAATATCTCTTTGCTGTGAAATGGGCCCGGCAGTTGCCCCTTAAAGACGTGTCTTAAGAACGAAACGAAACTTATTTTGCAATACGGGTTTCTTCTGATTCCTGGGACTCTTTGGATTTTATCCTGTTGATCTCCTTCCTGCTTCCAATTAAGGGTCTAACGTTTTGTGGCTGGCTTGCTTTTTTCCACTGTTTTACACAGGCAGAAAAGAAAGTGACAGTGCGGTGATATGATTAAGGTTAACGAGCAGCTGATTACCCAGCGGAGAACATAATTTGGGTGACAAGGGTTCGGGCATGATGTGCCACTGTGAATCGCTTGGGGGAATGTGGCAGAATGGAAGCTGTCTTTTTCCTGGCTTGCTTCCACCCTCTTTTCTCCCAGAGCAGAGTTCCAAATTGGTACAGGGTGGAATGATATTCCCACAGCCCGGGGAAAAAAGATTCACTGCTCTCTGAGTCCTGGAGTGTGTGTGTGTGTGTGTGTGTGAATGCGGGACAATATGAGGTGCTGGTTTTGACCCTAAAAAACCTTAGGTGCAGGGTGATGTATCTGGAAAAGCGATCAGCATTCTGCATTCAAGCAGCCCGCATCTGTCCGATGCATTTCCTTGCAACATAAATGGTTTTTGCATTTTGTGTGTATTCACTAAATGGACTGTTTCTCAATGTGCATCTCTTGAGGGAATTTTGGACTTTGATCCAAGTCTTTGTTATGGATGGAAGGCTGATTAGAATGATGTTGGTATTTCCTTCAGCCCTGCTCTGCAAAGCCCTTGAAATGACTGATAAAAAACCTTAGCTTTGATTCTTGTACAAAGAAACAGAAATGGTGTTGACTTTTTTCTTTTTTTGTTCTGGATCAACAAAGCATTAAGTGTTTTCAGCAGACTCTTAGTATTATTAGGTCATTGCTTTACATATATTTCTTGGTGAGCCCATTCTCATCCTAACTGGGTTTATTAAGCGTGCAGGACAATTTACTGCAGGGTAAATTAAGACAATATACAGCAGATGGAGTAGCACCTTCAGCCTTGTGCAACAGGGGAAGGGGAGATTATTTTTGATATGAGGATTAGGGTGTTAAAAGCACTTCCCTGTTTCCATCTGAGATGGAAAAATGGCCAAGTGGATGGGAATCGGGATTAGAAATTCAGTTCTCCCGCTGTTCAGGGTTCAGCTCCCTGACCGGAGAAGCAGGGAAAATGGCTTGTCGGGCTGAATTTGTTTTCTTTGGCAAGTAAAGTTGTTTGAATGAATGGAGTGCATCATCCTACCGCAGGGTGTCTGGCTTCCGAGATGGTGTGCGTGGAAGGCTCAAAGTACACCAGCGTGCCGGCCATAATGAAAACACAGCTTTGCCCCATCCATACCTGTCTTTCCCCTGCCTCTCCCCGTCGGTCCAGATGTTCTTTTCTGCCATTTCTTTTGCTGCCTGCTGTGGAGAAAGTAGCCCTTTGGGAAGCTCTCGGCAGGTGGCAAACAGTCAGCGCAAAGGAACTTTAGGCCCAACAACCGCCTAAAGTGAGAGGGTTGAGTCTCATCCTCACATCGCTACCTGGATGGGAAATAGGCGAGGTGAGCTGTGCAGCCAGGTGTCAGGAGCCGTAACACTCAAGCCAGGCCGCACGACACAGTGCTCGGCTCGTGCCGGAATTGGCCAGGTTTTATACATTTTTTGTGGGGAGGCGATGCAATGGTTTAAATTTGAGAGAACCATTTTCCTGACTAACTTTGGGGCCGGAGGGCCACCGTGACTGGGCCAGGAAGACGGCGGTGGTTGCATCGGCCTGGAAAGATCAAATACCCGTTCCTGAGCTTGGCTGCAGTGAGCGTGTTTCTGAGTCAGGACAGGAAGCATTGCTTCACCTGTGCACACCTGGAAGATTTACTTACCAAGCCTGCGAACGTAAGACTTGCCCATTATCACAAGAGTGCATTCTCTGTATATGGGCCTGTCTCCTTAGCGGAAGGAGGCTGGGAAACTCAGAACAGGAACTCCCACAAAGATGAAACAGACAACCTCGTCAGAGGGTAGGTAATGATGCAGTGCACCCGATACATGAATGGCACATAATTATGTGTCCTGATTTGGTTAGGAGAGAGGGCCAGACCAGCAACTGAGATGCAGTGGGCTTGTCTCCCTGTTTTGGGCAGGGGGTACTTTGGGACTCATAAAAGCTGTTATTTACTTAAAGTAGAACACAGTTTAGGGCATTAAAAGTCGGTAATGATGTCTTTTAACTGAACCAACTTAGGCTGTGTGAGCTTTTGAACTATGCAAAACTCATCCAGCAGAATAAAAATGGGCATGATATTTTGAGCAAAACAACCACCACTTTCAGTTTGGCTAGAAAAGTGAGATAGAAAGGTTAGAAATACAATAATATTAGAATGTGGCAGGTAGAAATTACTAACCTTCTCCAACCTCACAGGGTGACAAATGTACACAGAAGTAGACATACAACACAGTTCCATGGTATTGTTGGGTACTGTCACCTGCAGAATGTCGCTAAATTTCCGTTTCTTTGCCCTTTTCTTTCTGGAAAAAGACCTGGGTATGAGGCCTAAAATGGCCCCAAAAACTATTGATTTTGCCATTGGGGTATCTTTATGCCTGAAACGCAAGCAACATACTGGGGTGTGAAAACGTCCCATGGGTTTTTCCAAAGAAAACTGGTCTAGGGAAGCTGGCTTATGTACCCTGTGTGTCAGTGGGTTGACATAAGCTGTAGGATTTTATTGGGGGAAAGTTTAAAAAGCCCAAACAACCCAAAACTAGTTTTTAATAAGATTTTGTATAAAATTTTACTGTGTATGATGTTTTCCTGATATTTCTAATACTTTGAGTTTAAAACACACTTCTTACGGCCTTGGAGACACATTTGAGATTGTGGATCACTTTACCACCTCAGGGTACATTGGAAACTGGCTTGGGGTAGTAAAATAACCCCAAATTGTGTTTGTGTATTTTTTTTCCAATGTTTTGTTGGATGAGGGAACAATTGGGCCAACAGCTGCTGATTCTCTGGTATCATGGACAAAATATCGGACTTGATTGGAACTGCTTGCATTGGCTGCCTATACGTTTCTGAGCCCGATTCAAAGTGTTGGTTTTAACCTATAAAACCTTACACGGCTTGGGACCACAATACCTGATGAAACGCCTCTCCCGACACAAACCTACCCGTACACTGCAATCCACATCTAAGGTCCTCCTCCGATTGCCTACTCCGAGGGAAGCTCGGAGGGTGGCATCAAGGGAGAGGGCCTTTTCAGTGGTGGCCCCCCAATTGAGGCTCGCCTGGCACCAACATTGTTATCTTTTCAGCGCCAGGTCAAGACTTCCCTCTTCTCCCAGGCATTTAACAGCATATGTTGAGGGATTTGTTGTTGTTTGACCCAGAATAGTTGTTTTTAAATGGATATTGTATTTATAACCTCTTTTTATGCTTTTGATGGTTTTAAATTTTGTATATTGGTTTTTTAATGTTCAATGTTTTTAATTTTTATGAACTGCCCAGAGAGCTTCGGCTATGGGGCGATATATAAATGCTAATAATAATAATAATAGGAGAAGAAAGACTTGGGTTCAAATTCTGCTATTAAGCTCACGTACAGCTTGGGTAAATTGCTGTCTCTTAGCCTAGACTGGCCTCCCACCCAGAGCAAGGAAAAAATAAGGTAGCCAAATGTTTCCTGCGCCGCTCTGCTCGGAGGAAGATCAGGGTCCAACTGTGAATAAGAAATTTCACTTTTGGAAAAGAAAAGAAATTAATGGCTGGTTAAACTAAAAGGTGTCAAGAAGAATCTTAAGTTTGGACATAGTTAGAAAGGAGTATTGGCCAGGCGGTCTTAGCTGGAGACGTCTCTTTAAACTGCAGCTTTTCTCATCAAAGATCTGATCCAATCTCTTCGCAGCGCCTTCCGATGTGACCCAGGGCTGTGTTTCCTTAACTTTTGGGTTCGCTATTCAAAATCAAATTGACATGTTATATGAAAGAGGTCAGCCATGTCCATGTCTGAAGGGCTATTTAAAAAAAACAAATGGATTTTTTGTCTGTGTGCACAAGAGTCTATGAAAGTTCATAAATGGATCTTGAGTGGAACAATGGGTGAACAAGGATGCGTTTCTCCCTCCAGTATCAGTTATCCTGAGATACATTTTGCCCAACACAATTCATTAAGACATTTTCGGTTTCTTAACTTGGCGATCAGTGATCAACTTTGAACGTGGGAACTGGTGGCCCCAGAATTAACACTGGTTCATCTAACAGGAGTTCTCTGGCCCCACAGTTGCCAACTAACAGGCAAGAAAGGGTGTAAAAAAAGTTTGTAGCAGCAGGACATTTAACAGAATTGGCCACCTTCCCTCCAGTTCCTCCCAAAGTTGGCCAGCTAACAAAATTAGTTGATGCCACACCAATCTCTCAACCATGGGAATGCAACGGAGCTTAAGTTTTGATCCAGGCTGCAGTATGTGTAAGCCGTTGATCCAGTATCTAATTCCAAGAGTCCTATGTCACCCTGAAGATAACATTATTGCTACTGCTGTTAAGCCATAAAAGTGGAACATCTTCCTTTATACATAATAGAAAAGTGGAGATTTTATACAAAAAATAAAGCAAGCCATTCTGATCCATTAAATTCCAAAATCCACGTCAAGCAAAACTTTTATTACTCAATTTTAAATATACCGCTTTTCATGGAGGATTTAAGTGGTGATCATAAAATTGTGACCCTTGTCTCCAGCCCTGATCAAAACAACAATAAAATATTACAGTTAAACCACACAATAATAAAAATGGTTAGAGAGTCTTGGGAGATCCGAGTTCTAGTCCCCATTCGATCATGAACTGCCCAGAGTGTCTCGATTATTGGGCAATATAAAAATGTAATAAATATAATAAATGAACTCTCTGGGTGACTTTGGGCCAGTCACTGACTTTCAGCCTGACCTACCTCACAGGGTTGTTGTGAGGGCAAAATGGAGAGGAGGAGGGCCATGTGAGCCACCTTTGGTTCCTTGCACGGGGGAAAAGGCAGACAACTGTAATAAACATAAACAACAGTAAAACTGCCCACTCTGCTGTGAACCACAGACCCTGGCTTGCCTGAGTCACACCTCAGGGGAAGCCTATATGAAGTGAAGTGGGTAGTGTGCATAAAGTTGTGGGTACGTTTTTGAGTTCTCCAGGTCTCTTCATCAGAGAAGATGTTATAAAAAGCTGAGGGCCGCAAGGAGGGGAGACACACACACACGTTGGGTGAGTAGGTATGTTTTCTATAGGAAATTAACAGCATTTAAATCTGGAATTTTTAAGTGGATAATGCCATAATAAATGTGCTGACTTCCTAGGGTAACCCTATGGAAAGGAGGACAGGGCTCCTTTATCTTTTAATGGTTGTGTAGGAAAGGGAATTTCAGCAGGTGTCCTTTGTATGCATTGCAGCACCTGGTGAAATTCCCCCTTCATCATAAGGGTTAACGCTGCAGGAGCCCTGCCCTTTTTTGTATCTGGTCATCATCCTTTTCATATGGACACCCTAGGCTTAACTAATTTTTTTTAAAAAAAACCCAAAGGCCAACGCTTAGGAAAGGCCCAGGCCTGGCCCCGGTTGCTTTGGAGGAGGCAGCCTCAGTGTGGTTGCTAAGGTCTCTTACCTGCCCCACCCCCTCGCTCTAAACACGGCGGCCATTTCCCCCCTCCCTTTTCGGCCAGCTCTTCCCGCCCGATGACGCGTGGCCGCCCAAGCCACGCCCACCAGGCCGGAGAAATTTGGACCGCCGGGAGGGGACCGTTGAGGGAGGGGCGGGGCCGCCTGAAGCGGCGGGGGAATGGGAAGCGGCGGGGGCGGGGCCTCGGCGCGAGGCTCAGGTAACAGGTTGAGCCCGCCTGGGGAGGAGGACAGAAGGTGTGAGAAGCGAGCGGGAGCGGGACGGCCCCGCAGGAGCCAACTGGGTGAGTGGGGGTGACTGAACCCCTTTCTCATGGCTAATAGTCTCTCCTTTCCCCCCTGCGTTGCATCCTATGGTCCTTGTCACTGTTCCCCACCCCTTGGGCAGCCTCCCCAGGTCACTGCCCTCAAGAGGGGACGAACGAGCGCCCCCTTGTGGTTAACGCGACTCTCATCGGGGTCATCTCCAGCCTGGGGGGGGGGCGGCTCTGAATCTTTCCCTCCCGTTCCTTGTAACCCCCATCTTTCTCCTCACCCCAATAGTTTCTAAAGTCCTGCTTTCTGTCTGCGTGTCCCCCACACCCTTAATCACTAGTTCCAGTTGGCACAATTTCCTCTCCCCCCCCTCTTCAGCATAAATAGTGGCAGTGCCTTCCTCCCCACTCCCCTTTATTCATTTTTAATTTATGTAATTACGTGTTGTCTTTACTGTCTCTACTTTGTATATTGTATTTTTTTTCCTGCTTTCATTGGGCGTGAGCCACCTGGTGCCGCTCCCCATATTTGGGATGGCAACTCCAATGGTCCTTGACGATTGGCCATTATGGGAGCTGTAGTCCGAATTAATCTGGAGGGTGCCCGGTTGCCTAGCCCAATTTGTACTCCGGAGGACCTGGTCTCTTCTCCCCCAGTCAGTGGCCTCTGCTGACCCTGTTGGTTCCACACCACAGTAGCCCCTTGACTCCGATTCCTTTATCCCTGGGGAATTTATGTAATTTCTGGTTGTATGGTCCATCGTCCCCATGTGGGAATTTGATGCCCCGATTGTGGGAAGTATTTTCCTGATGGGGCAGAATTCTTGGGCACTGTTCCTGGTTTCTGCACTACTGAGTCCTGTTTCCCCCCAGTTGGGACTATGTTCCAAAATGCCCCTCTATCTACTGCTGTCCCACAGTAGGCTGTCTTGAGGCACCAACTGAAATATAAAGCCAGGGGCACTTTGGTGCTGGGTGTCTTGTTTGCCCTCTGCTTTGGCACATGGGATAGTGTGGACTAGTCTCTTGCGTGGACTGACTTGCAAGAAGATCCATGCTTGTAGGAGGTTGGTTATTTTCCATTGGGAGTACGACAGAAATTCCAGATGCTTAAAATGTTTATGCTAGATTCTGGTGCCCAGGAATGTTGCAATATTTGCCCAGCTTTCTTCTGTGAATTGGAAATGGGGGGTGGAGGAATCCTCCACTTTTTTAGGGACTACTGATGTATTGGCGGGATGCTCGCCCAACTAGTGCCTCGGATGTTTGTAGGTGGGTTGATGCAGGAAAGCGTCCGGAACTTTGTTGAAGACAGTAGTTTCTGCTTTACAGCCGCAAACAAACCCAGATGGGAGTGGAAAAGGTTTTAAATTGCGTGTGGTTTCAGGGCAGCTTCAGAGAATACTACCGGAAGGGTTTCTCTGGAGTAAACTCGAATTCCACCGGGAGCCATAAACCTTGCAGAGCCTGCCTTTGCAGCAAAGAGAGACCTTGGTCTCAGAGAACGATTTGTTTGTCTTTGTTAAGGCCCCAAGCTTTGCAGCATTTGTTACGGGATGGTGTTTGAAGTGACTGTTGGTAGAGAGACTGACTAGCCTTGGCAAGCGACCTCTCTTTAAACCATGGAGGCCATCTTTGGGTAACACCACCCTTCGCTAGCTCTCTAGTAATTCTTTTTGTGGGTAAGCTCTGACCACAACAACAGCCTGTTTTTCTTCACGGTAGTTTTTATAAGAAGCCGCAAAACCAGGCTTCCATGAAGGCTGCTTAAGATTGGAAATGGTTCCCTTTTCTAATCTTTTGTGGTCGTTTGGTAGAGGCGATTGTTGTGTCCAAAAGGATGGGAAATACAAAATGTGTAATGCTAAATACTACAGGTAGGCATGTGCCATTTTCTGGGCATCACAGAACTCTTCCTCTGGTGGGGGGGCAGAAAAGTAACACAACTGTGATGGATGCATATGGCTTAGACAACTGATAACCCTCCCCGTGTGTGTGTGTGTGTGTGTGTGTGTGTGTGTGTCAATAAAAAATAAAAGTCCTGCTGGAATTTAATCCAGCATCCTGTTTCTCTACAAGGCCAGCCACATTCCTCCAGAAAGCCTACAAGTAGGGCATGGTGGCCATTGTCCTTCTCTATTGTCTGTCACCATTGTCTAGTACCCTAAGATAGCTTGCCTTTGTATATGGAGGTTTGATTGCTCAGTATCATCAATAATAAGAGCAGAAGAAGAATCTTGCATCCTCTTCCCCATAGCGGCCAGTCAAGTTTCTACACAATATGGAGGAAGGAAGTGATGCCCTTTGCCCACATCACATGTTTGCCCACATCACATGTTAGTGTACCCGCATCGGTATTCATAAATATACTGCTTCCGCATATGGAGGTTCGTCCATGAATCCACCCTTGAGGGTTTCCCATTTGGCTACAACATAACTCCTTATTCCAAAGGCCCAATCCATCTTTATTATGCACTTGTTTTTTTCTGCCTAACAAAAAGTGCTCTTTAATTCCTTCCCCTATAGCCAAACCAGCAACAGAAGTTTGGGTAGAACCCGCCTTTCTCATGCCCCTAGGATGCTCTATTTCCCCCCCCAGTTATGTGTCCTTGGCTGCAGTGCATAATAAAGGGCAAACTTAGAGGGATTTACTAGGCACATACACCTGGGAGTAGAAACCATCAGACTTGGTGGGTTTTACTTCTGAGTTAAGTGTGCCCAAGGATCCGGCTGTTAGTTCTCCCTCTACAATACGCCATTGCAATAAAATTGAAAGTTGCACTGTTAAAACGCTTATCCCCTTTGCAATCAATAATGCACAGTTGCATTATGCAAGTGTGTATTTTTTAGAGGGAAGAGTAAGTAACATTTTTCTCCTGCGTTCCAAAGTGACTGCCACACTTGTATTTCCTGATTGTAGGAGCTTGCAGGAATCTTGACCTCCAAATATTTGCCTTGTGGTTTCCTCTTACACCTTTATGCCTTTCTTTCTTCTCCCCCTCACTCCCTGCAGCTCCTCATCAGCTGATTGAAACTAGAGTAAAAGTTGAAACTCCAGTTTCAGTTCCTTGGTTTCCCATGCATCAAGAACAATATTCCTGTGTCTGTGCTGTCCGTGGCGGGTGGGGTAGGGGGGTGTTGTTGTTCCCATCCAATCCGGATACTTCTTTGCTTAATTGGCCATTGTTGTAAAGAATCTGACTGTTGTCAAATCCTGTTTGAATAAAGTAAGACTAAAACCGTAGATCCCGCTAAACCATGACCTCCTTTTGTTCCAAATGAGCCCAGTCCCCTGGAGATTTCAATTTAGACAGGGGCACCGTCAAAGGTCAGTGGTCAGAGAGAGCAACCAGAGGGCAATTGATATGCGAAGAGGAATGACTTCTAAAAATAAATACAATGAACAAACAGAGCTAGCAGAATCAAGTTTCTAGTCCCTGTGGGATTGCACAAATAGTTGGTTGGATTCTCTGTGTGTGAGTGAGAGAGAGAGAGAGAGATTGGGAAAGAGAGATTATATTCATGCTGTGTGGGGGCTCTCTGGAATTACTCAGTAGTGACAAAAACACACTCTGTACTTGATCAGGCACTCCTGCACCTATTTTTCTTTCCTCGACTTTAGTGTTGAGACTTGACACAAATTAAACCCCGCTGTAACGCAATGCCTGTTAAAAAATTAACGTTTGCTTTGTCACTAGCTGTTACAGAGGTGGATATTCTAACAGTCGTTTCCACAAGAGAAGATACCCGGAGCGCTTAGTGCTGTGAAGTTGTCTGAAATATGAATAATTCCACTGCTAGGCTGTGGCTTGGGTGGCGGGTCTGGTCGTTCCGGTTAAGGGTGGTGCAGATGTCATACTTTCAGGGTGGCGCCTGCTTAATATTTAGCCTCGTATTGCGGAGAGGTGACTGAGTCGAGGTCACTTTCTGTGCCTTCCTTGTGCTGATTGCTCTGCCATGGATACATCCATAACAAAACTCTTTGTGCAGTCCTTTTCTGTCCTTCTAATGGAAACTCCCCTGCAGTCACAACTGCACCCATTTCATAGATCAGGAGTCTGTGGTGGCAAGTGACACGTGGCAGTCACTGGTAAAAAACACTGTCTTTATTTGTCCTAATTGGGGTTGGGATTGCTGACTTACATTCTTTGATTTTTTTCCAGCCCATTCTCGGGGAATTCCTAGACTAGCCTTCCCCAACCTGCTGGCTGGGGGATTATGGGAGCTGTAGTCCCAGCACATCTGGATGACTGTCTTAGACGTTAAATCTCTTGAGTTGGTGTATGTGTGCGAATGCGTCTTGATTCTTGAGGTGCATGTCTGAAAACGAGCACGCAGAGTCAAAAACATATCCCAAACATCGCTTCCCACGTGCCGCTACGGCAGCCTGTCCAGAGAGTAAATGTACTTGACTTCGTGTTTCAACCACCCTGATTCTCTAATAAGTACAACCAGTTCCATTGTGAGATCAGACATTCTTAAGCTTTTTTTTTTTTTTTTAAACACACCAAGGAAATGGTTATGGTCAGTTTGCTCACGCACTCTCTTTCCGAAGCCAGTGCATAAGAGGCAATTGCAGAGGAATTTGATATGGCAATTGAAAAAGAAGAACAAGGTGGTTAAAATGCACATGTGTCCCTCTTGCTTTTGTCTCTGAATTGCTGCAAGAGACGGGCTTAGCGACGGGATTCAGGCAACACAATAACCCACATTCAAGGGTAGTGTGTGGTTTGTCATTGAACCATGGGTTGTTGTTGAAACGTGGGTTATTGGGTTGTCTGAACCCAGCCATGCTAAAATAAAATAGTTTGTTAATCATGAACAACCCCTGAAGAGAACCCATAGATTCTTGTTGGGTAATCAACAAACCATGGTTTATTATTGCAGCTGGGTTAAGACAACACGATAACTCGCGTTTCAACAGCCCACAGTTCAACAACAACTCATTCTTAACCCTTATGGGTTATTGTGTTGTCTGAACCCAGCCATTGTCATAGAAACAAAGAACTAGAAGGGATTTTGGAGGTCATCCAGTCCAACCCTGCGCTCAATGCAGGTTATGCAATGCATTGATGTCTGTCCAACTTCTGTTTAAATACCTCCAGCGAAGGAGAGCCCACCAGTTCCTGCAATTTCCACCCATTGGTTCTCATCCTGGTGTCTGGAGCAGTAAAGGACAACCTGTTCCATTTTTTGCACGATAGCCTTTCATATACGGGGCTGCTGTGGTTTACAGAGTTGGCTTCAACAAGCCATAGTTAAGACTGGCCAAATTCAAGAGTTTGAATCACCCTGTTCAGACAATACGCTAAACCACAGTGGATAAGCAGTTTGAGCTAAACATTATGGCTTAGCATGTAGTATGAACCATAGTGTGTCATGTGAACCATTCCTAACCATGGTGGCTACATAACCATGGTTTAAACATGCTCACTAACCATTTGCTGCAAAGGGGTTAGCATCCTAACCATGGCTTAGCGTGTTGTTTGAGCAGGCCCAGTGTAAGATTAAACGGCGGTTAATCAAAATAGGAAGTGAAAGGTTGAGACCATGCTGGAGGAGGTTGTGGGGGAGACAGTGAGGGGAGATTAGGCTCATTCCCATGACAATATACCATCTGACTTATAAAAAAAAATGTATCCCCCCTCTTATTTACCCCTGCCTCCCTCTCATTCCCCTTCCTCTGCCTCCCTTGTATTGAACTATAAATTGTAAGCCCCTGAAGGCAGAGACCTGTCCTTCTGTCCTTTTGTAAAGCATGCTGAACGATGGGGGTGTAAATGATAAAGGACACCCTCTGTGTTTTGTAAATTGAAGGCTACAATCTTACAGACACACTTCCCTGGGAATAAGTTCCATTGAGCTCAGTCTGAGTGGACCATGTGCATATAGGATTGCACTGCACCGCTCAGCCGCTGGGACACTGTGGTTCTAGTTTTTTAAAAGGAAGAAATCAACCACCAAAATTGAAATCATCCTACCTCTTCCAGTCAAAAAGTGCCTCTGAACCATAAAGTGCGGCCCTCTCCTACATGTTTGGGGCTGGTTGGTGGTGGAGGAGGGTTGCTGTCTTGGAAAAAGTCCAGAACTCTCTTTGTATACAGACAGAACTGGTTGTACAGTTCTCTAGAACCTGGCTGGTAATCCCTTTAAAATGGCTTTGCAGTATTTGCAGTAAATACAACCATTCTTTTTTGGCAACTGCAATATCCCTGGTCTCTTCAGCCTAAATTCCCCTTTACACCCCCCTCTTTCTTCCCTTTTACTTTTATCCTACCCTGACTTGTTAGGCTGGTTTTTTGGTTTGGTTTGGTTTTTTAGATGGTTCAGGTTTCAATTGGAAGGAGCTGCGTAAAAATTGTCCGGTATGCGGCCTAAAAAGTTTTTGGTGGCTGTTCTTAATTCCTTGTCTCCGGGTTGGAACAGTGTGTGACAAAACGGCGGGAGTGTTGTTGTTTTTTAATGCTGAAAGATGCTTTAACTACCTGGGTATTGCACACTGCCGTGTCTTCACTGCAAGATCTCTCCTGCCGGTGCAAAAGGGTTGTACTAAAGGAAATGATGGAGAATGGCCGCTGGAATAATTACACAAACCTTGAGAAGGCATGGAGGAAATACGTACAGTGTGGTGTAGTGGTTAGAGCATGCCTTTGAATACCAGCTTCTGAGGAACAACCGTGGGAGACATGCATCTAGTTGGCCACGGCTGAAAGACCACCTGTTTTTCCCCTCTTCCTTCCTCCTCGCTTTTTCTTTTTGTGTTGTCATCTCTTTTGCGATCCTAAACCTGCAGGAAAGGACTGTCTTGTTTTTATTCATTGTAGATAAGCCGGTCTGGGAGCCCTTTTGGTTGAGGAGCAGGATTGAAATGCTTTTCATTTATCATCATTATATTATTATTATTATTATTATTATTATTATCATCATTATCATCATCTCTTTTCTTGCTTGTGGCGGTTTTTCTAGACGGACATGACAAGCTTTGCCAAGTCATGCTGTCTTTTACTGATTCAGAAATTTCCTGTCTATTGAGCATGTTTTAAGTATGTTTGCTTTTCTGGGTGTTGGTGTGGATGTATTTTGATAGGCCCAGTTTCTGAAGGTTTTCTGTATAGTTTTTTGATGTAATGCTGGTGACTGATGTGGCGGAATAATTGTAACTTTTTCCGCCATAGTTCTTTAGCTTCTATGGCCAGTGGCGTATATTTTTCTCTCTTTTCTTCTTTCTTTTCTACAACATTTTTGTCATTAGTATTGCTATGTCGATGAGGTACTTGTGTTTTTCTTTTTTGTCTATAACTGTTATGTCGGGCGGTTGCAGGGTATTGTCTTGTCGTATGAAATGTCCTGTCCCAGTATATTTTATGATCTGCATTCTCCAAGATTGTTTCAGGTGAATATGTATAGTATGGTGTAGGTTGTTTGATGCGATTGAATTTGATGGCCAGTTGGTGAATTATTTTTTGCAGCTGTATTGTATTTATCCATATAGTCCATTCCTGCCAGAATTTTACATCTTCCTGTTACATGCTATTGTTTCTTAGGATTGATGACATTTCCTACATGAGTCTGTTGTTACACTGTTACCTTTGATTATGTATTTTTGGTGGTTCTTGGTTGCTATAACTTGGTCGTGTATGGCTGTTAGAAATCCTATTGTTATTATTTACTTCTGTACCGCTCAATAGCCGAAACCTTCTGGCTGGTTTGCAACAATTCTGCAACAACCCTGACTGTTAGAGCAGTACGACAAAACATCAGAAAAAAATCCCTGACAATAATAAAAAAAAATCCTGGCTGTTAGAGCGGTACGACAATGGAACCCATGACCTAGGGAGGTGGTGGGCTCTCCCACATTAGAGGCCTTCAAGAGGCAGCTGGACAACATCTGTCAGAGATGCTTTAAGGTGGATTCCTGCATTGAGCAGGGGGTTGGACTCGATGGCCTTAGAGGCTCCTTCCAACTCTACTATGATCCTATGATTTGGCGAGACTGGTTTCGTTCTTGAGCAGATGGGGGGGATTGCCCCTAATAGGTGATATTCTGTTGCTGTATGGTTGGTTCCATTTTAAATGGCGATTAAAATCAAGTTTCCTTAGAGCCTATTTGTGCACAACTCTTGAAAATGTTACTGAAACACAGTTCAGAAATCTTGAAAGTAAATAAACTGGGAGCGAGGGAACATTTCATTCCCACTGGAAATTATACAGAATAACATTGGTGGGGAAAGATTTCCTTAACGGGTTTTGGCTAGCAGAGCTGAGACTAGAAGCTGCCATGTGGGGGTAGCTACAGACTTAAGCGTTGTAGCCATGAAGCTGTGGCTGAGTAGGGATTTCAACAGCTATTTCTGGGGTTCAGGCGTACATCCTTTCCACTAGATCTTGCTCTTTGCAGTTGTTGGTACAAGCCTTGGCTTTGGTAAGCACTTTAATTTGGCCGAGAAGTGATTTTGGGTGATTTTTTAATGCTCTGATAACAGCGCTGTAGCTTCCGCTGTGTTCATTTGTGAGGCGCTTCAGGTACTACCGAAAGAGCAGGAAGCAATTTTTGCATTTTTGTTCCAGGAGCTTGGCTTATAATTAACGACGCTTCAGGGCTTTGTCTTTAATTTCCTTGCTAGTGGAATGCCAAAACCCAAAAAGCATCAACGATGTTCTGCAGTTTTCTCACGGCCTCTTTCTCCTCAACCACACAGGGCAAATGGAGCCCAAGTTCAGTTCAGACATCGCGCCAAACTGGGGTCATCTTAAAACCATGGTTTGCATGTCTACAAAAAAATCAGTGGCTTTTGGGAGGATTGGGAAGGCGTTCTGTGTTTGTATGGCTCCCTCTTCCCATCATGCGTGTGGCTCAAAGCATTGCTTTCTGATTTGTTCAAAACCATAGCTTGCCTGCAGACTGCGGTTTTGATCACACCACAGTTTCTTGCGCTCAGACACAACAACAAACTATGATTTGATCAAACCAGGAAGTAGTTCATTGAGTGAAAGGGTAAGTAAGTAATCTCAAGGCCTTTTCTCCATCCTCCAAGCATGGTTTAGAGCAGGGGTGGGCAGGAAGGAGATCTCTAGATGTTTAGGACTCCTAGAGTTCCTGAACATTGGCCATGCTGGCTGGGACTTCTGGGAACTGAAGTACCAGAGATCTGGGGATCTATCTTTGACCCACCCCTGGTGTAGAGCACCCTTCCCCAACCTGGTGCTCACCAGATCTTAGAGCTCCCATCATTCCCAGCCAGCATGGGGATACCATTGGCCATTCTGAATTATAGGAATTGTAGTCCAGAACATCTTGAGGATGCTATATGCGGGAAGGCTGGTTTAGAGGATTGTCTGAATGCATCCAATGTCTCCTGATTCTTTCTTTTATGCTACACTTCCTCCAAGATATATTTATTATTGTTATTTATTTCAGGTAATTTCTATACCTCTTCATTTTTTCAAAAAAGATTTTTTTATTTGCATGGCATACATGGTGCCCCCTCTATTTTATCCTCACAGCAATCCTGTGAAGTATCTTAGATTGAGGAAGAGTGACTGACCCAAAGTCACCCGTGAACTTTATTTCTGAGTATGGATTTGAACCCAGGACTCCCAGGTCTTAGTCATACAGACTTCACATCCTATGCCAGTGTGGCGTAGTTGTGGTGTGGTGTCTGAATTAATATACCATGATACTGGTTTGCTGGCGAATGGCAAGTCACCATTGATCAAATCATCATCATGGCGCATCCTAGTTAAGCATCCTTAACTGTGGTTTGGCATGATGTCTGAACTGAAACTCAGAAAAGATAGGCGAAAGAGGCCTATTTGGGTTTAGGTGTCTTGCATTTTGGGTTTAGATGCCCTGTTTCAATACCGATTTAATTAGTTTTGAAACTAAAGAACAGCAGGGGGAAGGGGGATATTCTTTTTTCCCTGTGCACCTTTAACTGTCAGAATTCTTAAAGCTGAGGACAGAGGGGAAGGATTCAGAGAGTTAAATGCAATCTAAGCATGACTGCAAGCTTGCTTGCTTTTTCTTTTTTTTCTTTTTAAAAGGGGGCGGGTAGGAAAAATTCTGCAGAAATTCACAGGCATTGTCAGCATGTCGAGGCTGCAAGATCAGAGCCTTCACCACCACATTTTGACTTGCCGATTGAAAATTGCAGGGAGCAACTGAGGGCAGGATTTGCCGTAACAAAGAGTGGAAGCTTGAGAGCGGCACTGAAGTCTTCAGATGTGGGCGCCGTGAATAGAAATAGCCTTCAAGGTCTTTCTGGGGCAGGAAGCTATCCTGAGCCGTGTCCCGGAGCTTTGGGCAAAACTATATGTGCACACACTACAAGAGGTTTCTAGAAATTGTATGCATGGCAGTTCAGATTTGGGTGTGCAGTAATACAGAATTCTTCAACCTAAGTTGTGAAAATTTGTAAGATTTAGGCGTGGCATTCTCATTTTCTATCATTTGAGTTTTCCTAGGCGTGGGTGGCAAGGAGTGAAGCAGGGTATTGCAAGCCCTCCATCCCACACCTTCCTTGGCCTCTGAGACTTCAGCAGATATTCCCTTGCCACCTTAAGGGCTAGAAACCTGCCCCCCTCTTTTAAAACCACTAAAGCAGAGATTCTCAGGAAGATGGTTTCTGTGCTCCAGCAGAATCTCCACATGCCGTTCTGAACCTGCCCTGGCTTCAAGGGTGGGGTTGTATGCATATACCCAGGAACTCGCCATCTTCTGCAATTGGAATTTATGCCAGCCGATTAAGAATGCTCATATAGTTGTTTAGCTAGGCATAATTGTTCCTGTTTTCGTGTGCTGATTTTGCAGAAAGAATGCAGAATATGTTTGGCAAGGGAGGAAATGACGAGAGAGAGGAAGCATGGGGAACATTTACATGAGGACTAGAATCTTTTAGAGCAAAACACCCAGAGACCCCCCTCTACAAGAATTCGGTTTGACGCCTGGTTCTCCGATTATGCGCATCTTCTCGGAAGCGCTTTATGGTAAATGACTGTACGTGGGAGGTAATTGAGCGCTCAACTGGTGGCCTTACCAGTTGTTTGAAATTCACTTTAGAAGTAGTTAATGCGGAGAATCGATAATGCGCAAATTTTAATGAGACTTGAAAGAGCTTTAAACCTCTCGTGTAGAGGCAGCCAGAGAAAGAAAGGACAACAAAGGAGGAGGTTGAGCTGCTCAGAATGATAATTCCTACACCAGATAGCAGATTCTGTAGACCAGGAGTCTCCGATCTTTTTGGGTTAGGAGGCACATTTGTCATAGGTACTCTCAGAAAATGGCTGCCATGGTGGGGGCTTGGCCCATTCACTAAATGGCTGCCATGGTGGGTGTGGCTGGACGCACAAAACACTCATTCCCCAGAAGGCAACTGGTCAGTCTAAAAGAATAGTAATTTCTCCAAGGCAGAGCGGAGACTAAGCTCCAAAACACCAAATTTTGAACCCAAATAAAGTTGGTGCTGGAAAGATAGCCCTTTGCTTTGCAACGTGCCAGCCTCCCATTTTTTTTAAATTTAAGAATCTTAAGAAATAAAATAAAAAATCTGGAAGAGCAGGAAACCTGGTGGGCACCAAGAAAGATGTTCATGGCTACCCCTTGGAGAACCCAGCTATCGACTTCAAGAAGCCTCCCAAACTCTGGTTATCATTTCTCCGCACCCCAGCAAAGGAGCATCATTATTCTGTATTTTAAGTTCGCCTCTTCCCCACCTCAGGGAATACGATGAAGAAACGACCACAGCATGTGTAGTTCTGAAGAATTTTCAGAGCTGAGCACAGCAGGCATCTTAGGCCTACTTTCCAAACCGCTGGGGCTGTTTGGGTTTAATGTGCAAGCTCAGGATTTGCTACCTGGCATGGGAATCGCCCGTTCTTTCAAGCTTCTGCACTCTTGAATGCAAGCCGCTGCCTCAGTGGCTCAGTCGTCTTAATTGCAAGAAAGGAAGGACGAAGTCCGCAGCAGCGCATGCCTCAAGATAAATCAGCCAGCCTCTCACGTGATACAAGACTTTGGCATTTTTGATGCGACAGCCTAGCCCAGTTCCCCCTTTGGAAATGCCTTGCATGGACTGCTGTTTGCCGTTCTGTACATTTACAGAACAGGGAGAACCAGTGGGATCTACAGTTTGGAGCACTTCTGTTGAGTGTTCCAGCCAGTTGGCCATTGCCCTCTTCCATGTCACTCCATTCCGTTCCCTTCTTCCACGGTTTTCTATGATTTCCCTCTAGAGACCGTGTTCTCTGGTCACAGAGCACACAAAACCCTTATTGCGCTATCTTTTCTTTCCTTTAAGTTTTCCCCCCTACATTTACAAACCTTGAGGCTCTCCTGAGCCTGCTCTTACCCTCCTCTTCGTCCTCACCAGCCCCATTTTTGGCTACCTAGCCATCATAACCCATGTTAGCTATTAGTGCATAGTCTCCCTCAACCTGGTGCCCTCCAGATTTTTTGGTTTACAATTCCCAGCATTCCTAACAAGGGACCATGTAGTATCTGATATGGTACGGGAGTGGATGCTGTATTGCATAAATTTAAGGCTGAAATGGTGTGGGTGGGTGTCTTCAAATTAAATAAATGAACTCAAGTTTCTAGAACTCATGGAAATGTTCTGACACACTTCCTCTCAGGGGCCATTTCTTGTTGTAGGTTGTATTTTTTTGCCGGGGGCAGGCACTGAAGGTCTTCAACGTTGAACATTAACGCAGAGTTCTTACAGGGCGAAAGATGGCTCATCGATTGTTCTCCTTCCTGTGGCAAGGACATGCTTGTCTCACTAATAATTATTTACCTGAGAGGACGGCTCGGCCTTGCTCAACAGACGAAAGGTCACTCTGGTACTCTTGGAATTCCATTCTCCCTGCTGCACCTGTGGGGTTGGATCGATGATGTAAGCCCAGGTGTGTCAGTTTCAGGTTTCTCCATGGGGTTGAGTCGCTGAGCAGAGTTTCTTTTTCTGAACAGCTGCATGAGCTGCCATTTGGGCTACCTTAAAACGACCCCCTCCCTAGCATTTCAACCCACCCACCTCCAGTGTGGCCCTGGTGTAAGTTCCCTTCCAGCAGTGTTGCTCATACTTATAAAAAGAAGCGCACCTCGGATGCTGATGATGTCCCATGTTCAGGACCTCTTTGCTTAATTGCAACATCTGGCTGGCAGACAGATTTTAAATCTAGAATTTGTTGTATGAGAATTTGCACCAAATGTTAGTTTTTTGTGTTTTTTTAATTAAAAAATACCTTTAAAATGGGGGAAATTGGTTTGCAAAATGTTAAGTCTCTTAAGCCATGGCAATGCTGAGAAACACCTATGTACTTGACCCAGCCCGCTGCCATATTTGGGGGATTTCTCATCATTAGAACTTAGGGTCCCAAACAAAAAGGAAGTACCTCTTCACACAGTCTGTAATAATTAACCGACAGAACTCGCCGCCTCAAGATGAGACAAATTTCTGGACAATGCTTTTGTTGTTGTTTATTTATTTTTATTTTTTATGTCATCCCATCTTTCAGAAGCTTACGGCACCTAATACATCCAGACATGGCTAGTAGCCATGATGGCAATGTGACCGGAGGTAGTATATCTCTCAGTACCAGATGCTAAGGATAAAGAACAGGAGGTGATTCTTGCCTGTATGCCCTTATTGCAGGCTTCCAGAGGCATCTAGCTGGCTTGTTAGCAGCAATGGTTGGGAAAGGAACCTCCACTTGCAGAGGCAGCCTACCTCTGACTGCCGGATGCTGGGGTCATAGAAGGAGGTGGGTGGCTGCCCTCATCTGTGGCTAGTGGGCTTTCCAGGGGCAACTATTTGGCCACTTTGCCAAAGAGTATACTGAGCTAGATGGACATTTTGGAGCCTTCTTCTGCCTAATTTAATATGCCTCTATAATGCAGTCATTGAGGATGCAGACTGGTATTGGGTGGGTGGGAGAGGAGGGCTTTGGGGGTCCCTCTCCCATTCACCTGCTGAAAATCATGCCCCTGCTACTCCCCCCCCCCCACCCCATCCCACCAGAAAAAGATATCAGTTCCCGGAGGCATGTTAAGAAGTCCGGACTAAACATAGTGGAATTCCCCTTAAAGGTGAACACTGCTGACATGTTGTGTTCCTTTGCATAAGTTCATCTCATTATCTTAATGATCCCGAGAGGATTGAAATAACAAGCTGTGGATTATGGGCTTGGTCGGATGCCTAGATCTCTCTTCTTCTCTTCTTGCTGCGTCCCCAGGGGAGGACTGGTTTCCTAGGCTCCAGAGATTTCTGATGCAGTTGCTTTGTGATTATTCAGATGCACGCACCTGGCCGTAACACATGCAAAGATTTCACTAAGCTTTTCCCCAGCCCGGAACCCCTCAAAGGCACACTATGAAGCATATCCCTTGATCCCTAAGGACTAGTCACTTGGTGTATTCAGTGGTTATGTAAGCATACCCATCTCTCCCTCTCCATGTTCCCAAAATTCTTTCCAGAGGGTTAGGGACTCACTGGAACGTCATGTGTTACACGGAACTGCAGCAGCAAGAGGTTTGGATACCTGTAGTTATTTTTCAGTGACAGCTGAGTTTCCCAGCATACTGAAGACGTATAGCTGTATCTCCAGACCTCCTACAAATACGTTTTTTGGGGGGAGCGGGTGCTTAAAAGAGGTACTAAGCAAGAAACTGAATTGTTTTTTAATTTGGTGATTGCTACAAGGTTTAATATCGAAGGAAGGAGGAGACACCTTGTTCCTACAGCTTAATTGTGGGGAATAAATGGCAGTGCATCTTTATTAACTCTATAATATTATCATATATTATTCAATTCAGGGAGGGTAAGAATCAGAGAGACTGAGAGGTTGGGCAGAATCAGAGAGCTTCAGCTATTGGGAGGTATAGAAATGTAACAAATAAATATAAACGTGCTTTTCTTTTTTTCTTCTTTCCTTTTTGAAGTTTCAGTATTGGGGAAAGCATACAAACGGTGCTTTGCTTAGGTGGATTCAGGTTCGAAACGATAGAGAATGTGTTGAGGTATTTAGAGTGTAGTCCTATGCATATTTACTCAGAAGTAAGTCCAGGTGTGATCAGTGGTTCTTACTCTTGGGGTGCAGCCCTAAACAAGTTTACGAAACTATAGAGGGGATCTGAGTATTTATTTATTGTGTGTATATTGCTGCCCTTTCACAGAAGTTTTCTGGGCAACTTGTGAACGAACATGATGTTAAAATGCAGTATACAACCATAAATACTGTTAAAACAGGAACAGAGAATTTTAAATTGAGAGACCCAGGCTAAAAACATATGGGTGGAATTCTATGCATGTTTAGACAAGGGGGGAAAGTCCTACAACTCCCAGCATTCCCCAGCCAGCCATGCGGGCTGGGGAATGCTGGGAGTTGTAGGACTCTCTTCCATCTCGACATTCATAGGATTGTACCCTAAGTTATTTTAAAAGCCTGGGTGACCAAAAAGGTCTTCACCTAGCGGTAAATATATCATCAAGATGGTATCAGGGAGACCTTTCTAGGAAAGTTATTTAGTGAATTGGGTGCCACTAGCAAAGAGGCCCCGTTCCTGGTGGTAGCTGTCCTCCTCTCCTCTTTTGCCTTACAGTTCAGGTTAAGAATATATAGAAGAAGGTGGGTTATCCCATAACCTGGTATCAAGCCATTCAGGGCTTTAGAAGTTTAAAACCAGCCCTTTAAACTAGGCCCGGAAAGGGGCTGAGGAGTCCGTGCACCTGAGGATCATGGGATCAAAATCCCCACAAAACTCTTCTGGGCCAACTGCAGTTCTGGGGACTGTTTTTAAAGGCGATACTTTAAAAATAGTTTGTCGAAATTAGGATGTAAGTGTATGATAGGCCGTGGAATAGGTGCCTAATTTTGTAGAACGTAAAGAACGCAAACAAGCAAAAGGCAGGGTAGACTAAGGGTGGGTGAAGGAATGTCTTGGCTTTGATCCCATGCTTTGTTGCTTTCGCTCTTAAGCAAAATTACATTTTTGGTATGGCTCGGCGCAGATTAGCTCCCCCTGAACTGGGAAGAGATCCCAAGTGTGAACTCTTAGTGTTGCAGACTTAAAAAGCATTGGTAGCAGGCGGGGATTCTAGTTAAAAAACAAGGAAACATAAGCCGCCCCACTTGACTTACTCTGTGCTCTGCGAGACCCCCAAAGGCTTTTTATTCCTGGGGTGGGGGGTGGTCCTCCGTCCCCTTTTTTTGCTCTTCCAGTTGTTCCAAAAGCCACCGCAGTCCAGGGAGGTCAGGGGCGGGAGGGGAACCTAATGACCCATTTTCCTTCTCCTTTCCCTGTTTGCTCAGCCCAGGGAGGAAACGCCCTCCTCCGAGGGGCACCTGACTTGCCTCCTCCTCCTTCCCCGGCTTGGACTGAGCTGGCATTGGCCCAGGGATTGTTGGCCAGAAACAGCAGGAGCCTTGCCTTCTGTTTGGATGGCTTACCGTGTTCTGAACACGAGGCTGTAATGACTACGTCAGCGGCGTTTCCAGAAAAGCAGGCTGCTTCTTGATCAATCTCTTTCTCCCCACTGCAGACCTCCGATGGCTTTTTGTCATTTGCTTATGAAAGCTAATCCGAAGGGGTTATGTGTGAGCCGAAGAGGGACAGAGATTTTTTTTTTTAACTTGGGCTCATGCTAGCTATTTAATTTATTTCCGTCCGTTCAGCTCCCTCAGTGGATTTATTTGCTGCTGTTCTTTGCAGAGTAACACACACAGTTAGTTGCTGATGCTGTCTGCAGGATTTGAACTCGGATGCCTTGGTTGAAATGCACCAATCTCATAGGAAGTGGCCTTTTGCCATGAACGAAGCCTCTGTCCACCTAGCCAGCTACCTGATCCTTTTCAACGGATTGAACCTGGGATCTTTTACGGGCATGCCCCTTCCGCCGCTGCATGCTGCATTGAATTTCTGGACCAGCACCATTTGCATGAATGAAGCGTCTAGTTCCCCCACCCCCAAATCTTGGAAGTAAGCTTTCAAGTTACACAAGGCTCTTTGTCAGGTACAGGGATCGGCATTTATTCAAACCCTGCCCCCCCCCCCCCCCCGGGACATCTGTCCAGCTCTACGGTGGTAAAACTTCCATCTTAATGCCGTCTTAAGCACGGAATTTCTAGATTCCAGTTTCTGCTCTGGGTGGGGATAATGGGTGTTGTAGTGCAACGTATCTGGAAGGGGCCAGGTTGGGAAGGCTGCAAAAGAGAGAGCCAGTGTGTTGTAATGGCTAAAGTGTCAGACTAGGAGTCTGGAGATCCGGGTTCTAGTCCCCACTCGGCCATGGAAGCTCAATGAGTGACAACATCACAGGGTTGTTGTGAGGATAAAATGGAGAGGAGGAGGATTATGTATGCCACCTTGGGTTCCTTGGAGGAAAAAAGGTGGGATATGAATGCAATAATAAATAAATAAATAAGTTTTTTAAAAAACCCTCTCTCTTTCTCTCGCTCTCTTACCATTTGTTTGTACGGCATGGTTTGGCAAACCACACACCCAAAACACTCCAGCTTTTCCTCATTGGGAAGGTGCTTCAGCTCTGCACCCCCCTCCCCACGTCCTAAAATGTCCTCTTCTGCAACTCTTCCAGCTCTGGACACTCTGGTAAAGAACAGAGAGAAGGCTTGCGGGTGGCCTTCGCTGCATCTCTTCTGTCGAAATAAGAGATGTCCCTTTGAGCGCCTGACAGCTATAGTATCTTTCTACAGATGGTATAAAAATTGAAAACACCTGATCTCAACATCTTTCTCTTTATCTCCCCCCCTCTTCCACGCCCACTCCAGCTGTTTGCCAGCATGTCAGTTCTGCATCCACGCAACTGGGCCTGTACCATTTTCTCTCCTCCTCCTCCAGGATTCATAGCATCTTCTTCCTTTTGTCCCAGCACCTTCTGATGCCGACGGCTTCTCTCTGCAGATCCAGAGGTAGAAAAAGGTCCCTTTGTGCTTTTCATTCCCTCCGGCAGCTCAAAACCTTTGAGAAGGAGAGAAGGATAAGAAGGGGAGAAAGGAGGCAGATCAGCCTTTTCTTTCCCCCTTGCTGTCCGTTCGCTCAAGGACATCTCGCTTTGACGCCAGGAACTCTGCCCGATCCATAAAACCTGCAGTGGGGAAAGGGGCTGTCCGCCCTCGGTAGCAACTCTTGGCTCCCCCATCGCTGCGGAACCAATGCCATGATGCGGCCATGTGCCGTCTCCGGCGCCGCAGCGCTTTACGCTTGAAATATCAGAGCTCTCATCTATCCAGATGCGAGTAAGTCTGCGGGACAGTGAAGTTCTGGTGCTGTTCAGTCACGGTGGATGCTGTTGGCCTCTCTAACTTAGTTCCTTCCTTCTTTTTTTTTAAATAATTCCACCCCCCCTTCACTCCACGGTCTCCAGATGTGTTTTCTCCGCTCGTTTCCTGCCTTCCTCGAGCTGCATGTATCCCCTGCACTGCATGGTTTCCCATGCCAATCGCAGTGAGTATGCAGCATTATGTCGGCCGGGTGGACATGAAAGAGGGGCAGACCCGGAGGGCCGGTTTTCCGAGAGTTGGTGTCTTTGGGGGGGGGGGGTGCGTGGACACCTTTTGACATTCTCTTGTTCAGCTCGGCTGTCTTAAAACTGCAGGCTTGTAGCACTGCAGCGAATAAATGCACCCCCTTCTCTATTTCTTTCCCCATAACATGCAATTTCCCAGTCGGGAGGTTCGTCTCGCCCATCTTCTGCGTGATTTGTTATGACCGTTGATGCTCGTTTCGGTCCCCAATTGCACGGTTCTAATTAATTCTGGGAGTGAAAGGAGCTGTTTCCAAACAGAGGTGCTGAGAGCGGACCAGCGTTCGCTCTCTTGTTGCGAAAACAATCCAGTCCTTGTGTGAAGCTTTCCTGTGCTGGAGGGACCTCAACCTCTCCCATCTGCAGGCTAGAAGTGTCTCCAGTACACTTCCTTAAAAAAGAATGTATTTATTTGTTTAAAATCAGAGGGTCTCTCTACAGTCAAGCAGAAGGGAACATGTGACAGTGAGTTCATACGGCAGTTAAGAGTGTGAGCCATGATGTTTTCTCCCAGGAAGCAGCAGTGGGGTGGTGGGGGGATATAGGGTATAAGACTTATATTCATATAAGACTATGAATTGAGTATTGCATCCAGTTCTGGGCACCACACTTCAAGAAGGATGCAGACAATCTGGAGCGTGTTCAGAGGACGGCAACAAAGAGGATCTGGGGTCTGGAAACAAAGCCCTATGAGGAGAGACTGAAAGAACTGGGCATGTTTAGCCTGGAGAAGAGAAGATGGAGGGGAGATATGATAGCACTCTTCAAGTACTTGAAAGGTTGTCACACGGAGGACGGCCGAGACCGTTTCTCGGTCAACCTAGAGTTCAGGATGCGGAATCATGGGCTCAAGTGACAGGAAGCCAGATTCTGGCTGGACATCAGGAAAAACTTCCTTACTGTTAGAGCAGTATGCCAATGGAACCCGTGACCTAGGGAAGTCGTGGGCTCTCCCACACTATAGGCCTTCAAGAAGCAGCTGTACAGCTACCTGTCAGGGATGCTTTAAGGTGAATTTTTGCATTGAGCAGGGGGTTGGACTCGATGGCCTTATAGGCCCCTTCCAACTCTACTATTCTATGATTCTATGAATATGGTATATAGGGGCAATTTTTCTCCCTCTCTGAATCAAGAGATCCAGGACAGAATGAAAGAAGCACTGTTTCGTTCAACGAATAATTCACTCGTGGGAATCTGCTGCCACAAGGGTGTGGTGAAGACCAGCTGCTAGTTTGGACAGCTTTAAAAAAGTATTAGGCAAACGGTTAGCGGCAGAGGTGGGTCTGTTGAACTAAATGGAGTTCCATGTTCAGGGGCAGTCTACCTGCAGCATACCCAACAACCACTGTTGGGAGCAGGTAGATCAGGGGTGGGGAACATGTGGTCCCCCAGACCCCACTTAGAGTACTGTGTACAGTTCTGGTCACCACACCTAAAAAGAGATATTATAGAGCTGGAAAAAGTGCAGAAAAGGGCAACTCAAATGATGCTGGAGGGGCTGGAGCATCTCCCCTATGAGGGAAGGATACAACAGCTGGGATTGTTTAGCTTGGGAAAAAAGGAGGGTAAGAGGAGACATGGAAGAGGTGTAAAATTATGCCTGGTGTGGAGAATGTGGAGAGGGAGACATTTTCCTCATTCTTCCATAATACTAGAACCTGAAGGGGTCATCCCATGAAGCTTAAGTTGTTGGACTGCAGTTCCCATCAGCCCCTTCTTAGCACCACTCGCCACCTGCAGGTTAGGGATCACAGTCCTACTGCTCTACCTTACAAGGTTGTTGGAAGATGGTTGCGAAGTACGTTTTTGCGTAGACACCTGTCGGCGGTGATACATGACCCGCTGTTTTGTGATTAGTTTCTTTTTACGGTTCGTCAAAGCGAACGTCTCCAAAGCAGGTCGTGTAACCATCGGGAGCTTCCTCACCTGCTGTGACTGAAATCAGGCGTCAGTCAGTTCCTCTTTTAACTTCATTGGGCAACAGTCCAGTGAGAAATGGCAGTGATAGATTTGTCCAGATGTTCATTTTATCCCGGAATAACCACTCCGGGGGTTATTTGGGCCACCGATTCACCGCCTTTCATCCCAGGATAAGTGAGCAAAGCGCTCCATAGGCTAAGAGTGATGGTAAAGTGTATGTTGCGGAGGGCATGTTAGAGCTGGGGTGTTGGATCTTTTTTCAGCCGAATCCTGTCTAGAAGACTCCTTTGGGGGTTGCAGTCCAGTGATGGGTGGGATAAAAAACACCAGCCTATTGTAGCTGAAAGCCCCTCACTGCCAGAAATTAAGATTTCAGAGAGGTCTTTCAGTCTTTTAGAATGGGGAAAATCTGCATGAAAGCTGGAAAACTCACCAAATGATCAGTGTTTGGAGAAAAGGTGCCTGGTCATCAGGGGAGCCCAGGTGTGCTGGATTTGGCCTCCAGGCTTGTGGTTATTATTACTATTATTATTATTTATTTATTTATTTATTTATTTTATTTCTAACCTGCCTCTCCATCCAGATCACGGCGGGGAACAACAACTAATATAAATATAAAAATCATAAAATAGATAAACCATTAAAACAGATAAAAACAAATACATTATTAAAAACATCTTAAAATTCAACTGGGTGGGCCTGCCGGAAGAGGTCAGTCTGTGTTAAGAACATAAGAGGTGACCTGCTGGATCAGACCGAGGATCCTTCTAGTCCAGCACTCTGTTCATATGGCGGCCAACCAGCTGTCGACCAGGGACATAGTTGCAACAGCACCCTCCCACCCATGTTCCACAGCAACTGGTGTATATAGACTTACTACCTCCGATACTGGAGGTAGCACTTAGCCATCAGGACTAGTAGCCATGGGTAGCCTTCTTCTCCAGGAATTTATCCAACCCCCTCTTACAGCCATCCAAATTGGTGGCCGTCACTACGTCTTGCTGTAGCGAATTCCATAGTTCAACCGTGCTTATAAAACGCACGCAGGTTGTGGAGAAATTGGGCCGAAAGAAGAGCGCTTTTTGTTGTCGTTGTCTTCCTTCTGCCATAACCCTAGAATTTAGGATCACACCAGGAAATGGGTGGGCAGTGTAAGGAAGTACTTCTTTACATGCTGCATGATGGCCTTACAGAACTCACTGCTGAAGGAGGTTGGGCAGATCCATGGGGAGAAAACACCGATCCCTGTGTTGAATCCCGATGTCAACAAAATAGAACCTCCGGCTCCTCTGCATATCAGGTGCTCCGGGGTGGGATGACAGGGTGTCCTGCATCTGGGCATCCCAGGGGCATCCAGCTGGTTCTGGTGGGAAACTGCACTCAACGGACCTTTGGCCCCATCCAGCAGCGCTTTTTGGTTCTGATGACACAGGCAAGCTGGCCCAAGTTAGTCCGAGGGAAGATTGCTTCGCAGCCTTCCTTGGCCACATCTCCACCGGGATCAACCAGGTCGAGCGCCGTAAAGTGTGGACGGACGGGAGATCATGCCCTGTGTGAGATCAGCCAGCCACAACCCATCACGGTTCTCTGACACACATCCTCTGTGTCCCTGGACTTTAGAGCAGGCTTGTAAATAGCCACTCCCTATATTAGGTAGTTAATATGCCTAAAGGACTTATGCTGTTATGTATGGGCAGGCAAATGACCCAAAACAGCCTTGTGGGCTAGTAACTTGGGTTAATGGTTAGGCGGCTTCAGAGGCGTGGTTTTCGGCATTCACCGAGGGAGCCAAAGGGCATGCTTGCCGTGTGCCAAATTTGAATCTGCCTCTTTAACACCCTGCAGTTACTCGATCGGCAAGGTGGAGGGTATTGTTTTGCCCTAAAAGAAACTTTGGGATGACACCGTCTGAATATCCCAACGGTGTAAACAAGCCCTGAGCAATTAAGCCTTCCTACGGCTGCTCCCTCATTAGGTTTGCTAGGTGCTTCCCCTTATGCCTCCTTGTACACTTTGCGCACAAGGGTAAGTTTAAACTTGTCTCGTTTTGGGAGACTGGCGGGGCCCGGGTGCAGATCCTGGCTGCCGACAGAGTTGGGTTTACTGCCTGGACTTTGCGAAACGGGCTTCACTTTCCCCTATTGTGCAGAGTCTCTGGTTTCATAGTGCTGTGGGTTTCTCCTTCAGCCTCTTAAATGCAGGCGCTGGGGCTAAATCAGTCCAAGCTCTTCACTAGCACTGGCCAGGTTTCAATCCGCACTTTCAGTGAGAACATTGGTGCCGCCACGCTTGAAATACAGCGTACAGTTCTGAATGTTGCAACTCCAAAAACATACTGGGAAACTGGGAAAGGGCAACCCAGGTGATTAATGGGGTGGAGCAACTCCCTTAAACAGTTTGGGGCTCCTTAGCTCAGGAAAAAGGGACACAGTAGGAAAGAGAGAAGAAAAGGCAAGGCGTGGTGCGGATACAGAGAAGCTTCCCCCACCCCCTTTCCTACAGCGCCAGAACCTAATGAGGTCGTCCCATGAAGCTGAATGGTGGGAGATTCAGGAAGGAGAAAAGGAAGGGCATCTTCACACAGCGCACAGTTAAAGGCTCAGTTCGGGCAACACGTTTTGCAATGGTGGTTTTAGAACTCCACGGTGGAGTTTTTGCACTGCCATTGAGAAATGTGTCGTCTGACAGGAAAACTCCACGCAACGGTGAAGTTTTTTTGGGGGGAAACACTCCACGCAGGATGTCCACGCTGTGCAGAGGAGAGTTCCCGCACAACCGTTGTGTAGCGTGTTCTGTTGCGGGCTCCATGGAGTTTTCCGTTGCTTTGAGTGGACTTTTCCCACTGGCTACAGAGTTCCTGGGCAAGAGCGGTGAAAGGAGCAAGTACCCCTCTAGGAGAGCCGCTGGGATTGTTTTTTTGCAGCAATGGCTGATGGGAAGACTGGGGGAGGGGAGAGGGCGGAGGAACTGCCAATCCAACGTCACATTGACTTTTACTCAACTCCACATAGCCCACGTGTTGCATGGGGAGGACCCCCTAGAAACTCAACCGTTGAGTTGATTTTTCATGCTGCGTTGACTAACGTGTTGTCTGAACTAAGCCAAACTATGGAACTTACTGCCACAAGCAGCAGGAGGGCAAGGCTGCTGCTGTAATGCTTTGCTCTGGGGCATCGTGGAGGCGTTTGTTTGGCCCCCGTAGTAAAACGGATCCAGCAGTCCTGTAACGCTCCTGGCAGGAGGGCACTTCCTAAGAGTTGGGCTGGTGGAGGTGGCTTCCGGTTGGAACTCACGCAACTCTGTCCCGTGCTTTGCTTTTCGGTTCGAGAAGAGGTGTTTGCATATTCCCCACCCGCCCCGTCATAAAAGGGAGTTGCCGCCCGGGCATGTTGCGGAGGTTAAAATGCCACTTTGCTACAGCTGGCTCAGCGTGGAAATCCACCCCCAATTAATGCAGCATTCCAGACATTCTAAAACACGCACCAAGGCGTGTATGTTCTGTGTGTGACAGCGGTATTAAGGCGGGCCATTTTCCGACTCTGCTCTTCTTGCACAATTTGGCAGTCGGCTGTTGTTTCGTTCCTGTTTGCAATCTGGATTCGGACAGTGGGATGAGGCGGGAAACATGTGATCCCCCCTGCTCTGTTTCGAGGCCAGTATTATGAGTCCCCCACGTGTTCCTGGTGGTCACCCAAAAGAAATATTTTAGCCCAAAGCTCTTAAGACCAGGGTTTTAGGAGAGAAGTTTTAACATTTCAGAATGAGGATCAAACGGCACAAAAGCTGGGAAACTGATTGGTGCCTGGCAGAAAGGAGGCGGGGCTACAGGAAAGGGATGGAGCCTTCGGGGGACCTATGCTTGAGGTTCCGCTCCCTTGGTCTACCGTATATTGTGTTCTTCTCCATCCTGATGCTCTCCAGATGTGTTGGAGCTGCAACACCTATCATCCCCAAGCAGCATGGGATGCTGGAAAATGTAGTCCAGCACATCTGGTGGGCACCAGGATGGGGAACGCTGGCCTATTCTCTGCTCTGACTTATTCTTTTTAGTAGTAGTAGTAGTAAATTTTATTGTATATAGCCACCAGCCATTTATACAACTTCTCATATACATTAAACTACATCCCTAGAATCTCTTGGTCTGTCTAACTCAGTATTGTTGACGCTGACTGGCAGCGGCTCTCCAGGATTTCAGAGAGTGGCCTTTCCCAGCCCTGCTTGGAGAGTCTCCTTGGGAATGGCCCCGTAAATGGAGAGCCACCACCAAGAAGGCCCAGTACATCTCTGACCTCTCACTGTAGTGGCTTTATCGTTAACGTGTGTTCTTCTTTCTCCTCCGTTCCCCTTTGCAGGATCCTTTAAGAGCTCAGCCCCGTGGAGGATGGACTACCACGTGAATGGCAGCATGGCCGAGAAGCCTAGCCCCATGGACTATGGGGTCCAGATTCGATTCATCAACGACCTGAAGGAGCCCAGCAAGTCCCAAAAGATCCGCCCCAAGGCCTCCAAGCCGGGTTCCTACGGGGTGGCGGTGCGGGTCCAGGGTATTGACGGCCAGCCCTTCGTGGTCCTCAATAGCGGTGAGAAAGGTGGGGACTCGTTTGGGGTGCAGATCAAAGGTGAGAGCAAGTACGGGGTGCCGGCCCGGAGCCCGCAGCACGAGGACACCTTCCCGGGCTCCCCCGGGGCTGCGTCATCCTCCAAGAATGCCTCCGGCTCCGTCAGCTCGGATTCCGACCTCCCGGAGAATCCGTACGGGACAAAACCATCCCGGTACGGTTCCCAGTATAGCACCTCCGACGAGGAACAAGGCCCGAGGCGGGTGCCGAAATCTGACAGCCTGGACGGGGCCCGCTTGGCCCGCAGCAACGGCCCCTCCCTCCCCCAGGGCGGCTATAGGACCCTGCCCCACAGAAAGGCCCTGGGGGAGCAACTGCGGCGGACCCAGTCCCACAGCTCCCTTCTCTGCCCCGAGCAGGACGTGCCCGAAGAAGCCAGTCCTCCCCGGACTCAATCCAGCCACGTCCCCCAGTCCCTGCCTGTAGGGGGCGCCCCGAGGAGCACTAGCATGATGGATCTGGCCGGCCGCAGACTGCCCAGCCCTAGAGAGGGCGGCGGCGGCCATATCACTGGCTTGCGGCCCGCCCATCAGCCGCCGTTGCCGGATGCGGACTCCTCTGAGCCTGCTCCACCGAGCGGCGGCGGCAACATCGACACAAAGCCGCTGTCCTCAGTGGACTTGCTGATCAGCAAATTCGACGGGAAGGCCCAGCCGAGGGGCCATGCTGGCCGGAGGAGCCGGATCTCAACGTCCGACCGGAAGCGCTCGCAGAGCCTCGACAGCAGGGCGCCTTGCCACGACACGGCCGACAGCCGGGACCTGAGCATGGGCGAGCGGCCGGCGAGCTTCAGGGAAGAAGCCAGGAGCTCGGTGGCGAATCGGCTGGGCTCGGCCAACCCCCCAGGAAGCCGAAGCGTCACCCAAGGCGCCGGGCAGCAGCTGACGGAAGACGGATTGGACAAGCCCAAGCTGACCCAGGACTGGGTCACCAAGAGCCTGGAGGAGCCAGTGATGGAGAAACAGCCGAGGAAAGTACAGTCGGACCTGGAGGTATTTTTTCACCCGAGCTCCGTTGGCTGGATTTCTTCCTACGGACCCGTCCGTGTCAGTCCTGGAACCCATGACCCTCTGGGCCCATAGTTTTGCAAACGGGTTTGGAAGAGTGACCATTTCAGTGGTTGGGCTGCAATTATTCATCAGTTGGATTAATGGTTTTTAAAAAGCCATGAATTGACTAAGAAGGTGCTCCTGTGAGGGCTTATAAAAATTCCCAGTGGTAAGTTCTATCTTAATAGGCAGTGCCAGCCCCAGGTTTGGGAGAACCTTGGGCAAGCCGCTCTCAATGAGCCTCCTTCCTCAACGAGTCCACCTGCTCTTGCCCCACTTCCTCATCACTGCTCCCGCCTGTGTGCTCAACAGGCTGAGAGCCAGTGAGTAAGGAGGCCGTGGCATCTCCTGCTCCTCCTCACCACCACTATTGTCTGGGCCAGAGAGAGAGGCAGGGGAACAAGCCGGTTGCGATGGGGAAGAGGAGGTGCAGGTCCAGGGTTCTCTTGCCAATGGGCCGCTGCTGGGGAGTGGGCCGAGGGTAGCTGCCTGACCATGTCTACCATTGATGCCAGCGGCCCTGCATTGATTCCTCATCTGGGAGGGAGTCCCTCTTTTAAGTTGGTGCCTGCTAGAACGCATCTGTGCATGACAAGAGAGCACTCTTTAAGTACTTGAACGGTTGTCACACAGAGGAGGGCCAGGATCTCTTCTCGATCATCCCAGAGTGCAGGACACGGAATACTGGGCTCAAGTTACAGGAAGCCAGATTCCGGCTGGACATCAGGAAAATCTTCCTGACTGTTAGAGCAATATGACAATGGAACCTGTGACCTAGGGAAGTGGTGGGCTCTCCCACATTAGAGACATTCAAGAGGCAGCTGGACAGCCATCTGTCAGGGATGCTTTAAGGTAGATTCCTGCATTGAGCAGGGGGTTGGACTTGATGGCCTTAGAGGCCCCTTCCAACTCTACGATTCTATGATTCTGTCTGGAAAAAAGACTGCACGGCTCTTGCTTCAGAGATACTTCTTTCTCCATCCCCAACCCCATGCAATGTTTAAGTAATTGTATCACTTGACAAAAGCTCCTATGCTTGAGCAATTTTAAGAATTCCTTAATTGGCCTGCAGCCCTCGTTATTGGCAATCGGTCTCTTACCAGTCATGATTAACAGTGTGGAGATAATTATCGGCCCCATTCAGGACCTTGAGGTTGTGGATGGGTTTGTTTAGCCAGCCGCTCATCTGCTGCTTGGTTTTTAAGCCAGGTGCGTGTAATAATGAGAGCCGTAAGAGTACAACATATCCTCAGAAAAACGGAGTGTTTTGAGAGTGCTAGAATGCCCAGTGTTCTTCTGGCCTTGTAACTGACATGTACAGTGCCTCTATTTTAGAACCATAGAATCGTAGAGTTGGAAGGGGCCTCTAAGGCCATTGAGTCCAACCCCCTGCTCAATGCAGGAATCCACCTTAAAGCATCCCTGACAGGTGGTTGTCCAGCTGCCTCTTGAAGGCCCACAACCTCCCTAGGTCACCAGTTCCTCTGTCATACTGCTCTAACAATCAGGAAGCTTTTCCTGATGTCCCACCGGAATCTGGCTTCCTGTAACTTGAGCCCATTATTCCGCATCCTGCACTCTGCTGTGATCGCAAAGAGATCCTGGCCCTTCTCTGTGTGACAACCTTGCAAGGACTTGGAGAGTGCGATCATGTCTCCCCTCAGTCTTCTCACCTCAAGGCTAAACATGCCCAGTTCTTTCAGTCTCTTTTGGGTGTGGGTGTGTCTGATTTGCACCTTAAGCAAGAAATAAAAGGCTTCCAAACTGTTGAACTGGCAGCTTCTCTCCAGGGTCTGAAGCAGAGGAAGTTGGTCTTTCCCACTGCCTCCCTCTTCTGATCCTCTTTGACTGGAGATGTAACCCCTGAGCTGTAGTTCCTCCAGCTGTGTACATTTTACCCCCACTCCCGCTGCTCATTTTGCAATTCCTAGCATGGCCTTCCTCAGCTCTACTTCACTCTCGGGTTGTCCCTTTCAGCTGAAGTCTACCCCAGACCTTTTGAAGGATCAGCAGGAGATGTCCCGGCCTGGGACCAGTGAATATACCAAGGAACTGATCTACAGTATCCTGAAGGACGGGTGAGTGTTGAGGGAACAGGATGCAAAAGCTCCACCTCCAGCTTTTAGTTCGGACTACTTACTTTAGATCATTTTCAGATGCCATTTATTAGATTTCTATACTGCTGAAGCTCTCTGGCCCGGTTCACAACAATAAATTTAAAGCCCTTTATGACCTTGAACACCGAAAGCTGCCTTATGGTCTATCAGACTGTTTATCCATCTAGCCTGGTATTATCTATATTGGCCCCGTTTCCACATAATGGTGACAAATTGTGGGTTAATTCATTAACCCATGATTTACTGCAATGTGTGCCACCACCATTTTGAATATGCAACCTCTGATCAGTCCAGTCAGAGGTTGTGCCATGATGTGCAAAGCTGGACACTATAAATTCATCGTGGGTCGAGCAACCTACAGTTAACTTACAATTAGTTGTAGGTTAACTGGGTTATTTAACCCACAATTAATCCATAGTGTCCAGCTTCTCACATCACGGCACAACCTCCGATTGGAGGTTTCATATTTGAAATGGCGGTGGTACCTGACCCTGGCTAATTGTGGGTTCATTAACCCACAATTTGCTGCCATTAGGTGCAAACTGGAAACTGATTGGCAGTGACTCTCCAGGTTTCTGGGCAGGACTGTTTCCCTCCCCTGCCTGGAGGTACTAATCTAATAAACCAGCATGAAATACAGGGGCCGCCCCATCTTTCAGCTCCACAACTGATGAGCTTCTCTTGGTTAAACGCTCTCAAGAAAGCCCAGTGGTCTCTGGCACCCGGTTTGAAAGCTGCTTGTTAAAACTGTGCGGGAGTTAAAGATCTTTGAAGTATGTTAGATGAACTGACACAACGGTTTTTGATCAAGGTGGTCCAGGCGATTCATTCTAAGCTGTGCCAGCTGCTCTGTTTTGTCACTTGCAGGAGCACGGAAAGTGACACCGCCATGAAGAGGAAAGCCAACCTCGTATATGAGAAAACCCAACCCTTCGCTGTAAGTCCTATGGCGAAACACGCAACGCGTTGCGCTCTGCGCGAGAGCAGGCAATTGCGCTCTCTGCAAGGCTCATGGCTGCTTCAGGGCCGACAGCTCCTCTAATTCTGGGAAGCGATGAGAATTCGCTTCTGTGCTTGTTCTGGAGTTTCTCTTTAGATCCCAATGCTTAGAACAATGAAGACTAGAAACTTGAGCTAAAATCTCTCTAGTGTTGCTGTTGTCCTTTGAAGATTGTAGATTTATTTACCACCGTTGAAGCTATGCATGGGGGGAGAGCACAAGGGGATGGACACAAGGCCAGGATTGGGAGTGAGGCGTACTACCTTTTCAAAAGGCAGCTGTTTAGCTCCATGTTAATCACCGTGCAAACAGTACAGGAGTGAAGTACTGTCCCCAGTGAGGATTGTTTTGTGCATGTTCTTGTTTTTGGAAGCTACCTTCTCCTAAGTTATACTTTTGGTCCATCTAGCCCAATATTGTTGACACTGACTGGCAGCTATGGCCCTTTCCCTAAAAAAACAAAGATTCTAGTCCTCATGGTTATGAATACAGGGTTAATTTCAATAGGAACCTAGGAAGCTGTCTTATACCAAGCCAGACTCGTGGTCCATCTTTCCCAGTATTGCAGTATTGCCGACAATGACTGGCAGAGCAGTTGCTCCACCACTGAGGGAAGGGCTGTGCCTCACTGGCAGAGCACGGAAGGTCCCAGGTTCGATCCCTGGCATCTCTGGAAAAGGCTGGGAAAAATCCAGACTGACTGTATAAGGCAGCATTCTCTGTTCCTGAGCCAGGGGAGGGAAACCTGTTGCCCTCAAGATGTATTAGACCATAACTCCCCAAAGCCCCAGCCAACACGGCCAAGAGGAGTTGTTGCCTCAAACATCAGGAGGACACCTGGTCGCCTGCCTCTTGCCCTAAGCTGTGTTCCTTTCCCAAGTGGAACTAGGCTTGTGAGTCTTTGCTTTGCCTCCATGCTGGGAAGAAAGAGGGCGACTCAGTTCAGACAACACTTTAGTCAACACAGCGTGAAAACTCCACTCAGTGATTGAGTTTCCAGGGGAAACTCCCCACACAACATATTCGAACTCCACCATTGTGTGACTGTGGGCTACCAGGGTGTTGAGTAAAATCCTTCAGGATGTTTGATTGACAGTTCTTCAACCCTCTCTCCTCCCCCGGTCCTCCCGATGGTATCCCATCAGCCATTGCTACAAAAAACCCACAATCCTGGCGGCTCTCCTAGAGTGGCACTCCCTCCTTTCACTGCTCTTGTCAGGGAACTCTGTAGCCAGGGGGAAAAGTCAACTCAACGCAACTCAAACTCCATGGAGCCCACCACGCAACACGCAACACGACGGTTGTGCAAGAACTCTCCTCTGCACAGCGTGGATATTCCACGTGGAGTGTTTTCCCCCAAACCTCCACCATTGCATGGAGTTTTCCCGCCAGGCAACACATTTCTCAACGGTGGTGTAAAATTTTCACAGTTGAGTTCTAAACCCACCGTTGACTGAGCTGAGCCAGTGACTCTGCACTATTACCTTGCATTTGACTCAAGAGGGAAGGAGGATTCTACGTTACAAATGGTCACTCTGCCCAGCAATTTCTTCTTCCCAGGAGGACTTTCGTTACATTGCTGAGCCATCTCCGTTTTCCCTGCCTCGGACCTCACGGGGAGGGGAGGGGTGATAGTAATCTTCCAGTTGTCCTTTAGCATCCCAGTGTTCAGGTACTAATTTTGAGAGGAATAGCCAATGCTTCCTCAAATGTGCCACAGAAATGAGAATTGGGTGGGTGGGTTCCATTTCCCTCACTCCTTGGCCTAAATAAGGCTTCGGCGGGCAAGTTCGAAGGAGGGGACTCCAATCAATTTCCCCCTGTGAGACCCCAGACGTGCGTAAAAGGGGTGGCACAATTCATACGCCTGTCCTCTCCTCCGCCAACTGGCCCTTCCTTAAAAACAGTTACAGGTTTAATATCTTGTAGACAATAACAGTATCCTTGGGAGGGAACTGTTTTGAAGCCCAGAACTTTTGACAGGGCCAGCCCTGAGACGTTTTGCCACCTGAGGCGAAGGTCAAGATGGCGCCTCCCCATTTTGCATACAGGAACTGATCGGACTGGCAGTTGACTCTTATTTCGACAGTAGCCATGGGGATAGTGTCTCCTTGAAGGCAGCGGATTTGCTTTGGGGGCACAGGGCAGGCTGCATGGCCCACAGCAGCTTGCCATCACTCTCCGTCCCCTGGCATCTGCCGCCTGAGGCAACTGTCTCCCTCTGCCTCACAGCAACGCTGGCCCTGTCGCTGCACGAAACCAACCCATCTACCTGATCATATTTTCCACTGTAACTCTGAGAGCCCTCAACCGATATTCAAACTCTCTTCTTCGTCTTCGTCTTCTCTCTCTCTCTCTCTCTCTCTCTCTCTCTCTCTCTCTTTTCCTTTGCCAACTCCAGCAGTTCTTTAAAAAAAGCTTTCCCATCTCATTTTCGTGCAGCCCTCATCTCCTTTCCACCCCCCAGCCCAATTTCTAGATGGAGATGACATGTATCTCTCTTCCTCCATCTATTGAAACTGGCACGTCACGGAGACCGGCTGCTCAGGGGCCAAACAGAACCGCCAGACGGCAGAACATTGTAGGCCTCTGGTGTGAGAGGGCTGCTTCTCTGAGTCTCCATTTCAGGCGGAGAGCATCATACTTACATCCACACTATGTGCATCTCCCCTATGGGGGAAGGTTACAACAGCTGGGGTTGGTTTGCTTGGGAAAAAAGGAGACTCAGGGGAGACAGGATAGAAGGGTACAAAATTAGGCCTGGTGTGGAGAATGTGGATGGGGAGACATTTTTCTCCCTCTCTCAAAACACTAGAACCCAATTGGGGTCACCCCATGGAGCTGATTGTGGGGAGATTCAAGACAAATAAAAGGAAGGACTTCTTCACATAGCGCAGAGTTAAACTATAGAATTCTCTACCACAAGATGTAGTGGTGGCCACCAATTTGGATGGCTTTAAAAGGGGGCTGGATAAATTCCTGCAGGAGAAGGCTAATGGTGGCTACTAGCCCTGATGGTTATGTGCTACCTCTAGTATCAGTGCCAGTAAGCCTGTGTGCACCGGTTTCAGGGGAACATGGGTAGGAGGGTGCTATTACACCATATCCTGCTTGTGAGTTCCTGGTTGACAGCTGGTCGGCCACTGTGGGAACAGAATGCTGGACTAGATGGACCCTTGGTCTGATCCAGCAGGGCTCGTTTGATGTTCTTATGAGTGGAGCTAAAACCTGGGCAGATGGGAAGCGGAAGCAGTGGCAGCGAGGAGGCCTAAAGGTGTGTGTAAACTGGAGGCGAGCAAGAGAGCAGGATTGAAAAAGAGAAGGGGTTTGTCAGTAGCATCTCATAGTACAACTGCGGCCCTCTTTTATGCTTTCTGCTTCTACATTTTCAGATTATACGTTGCTTCCAATCCTTCCTACTGGATTGGTCCAAGGTAGCTCTATCTACTCCGTTATCCTACGATAGCCAGCCAGATACCTCCGTGAAGCCCACAAGTGGGACCGGAAGGCAGCGACAACTGTCTTCCTCTTGTATGCTCCCAGCATGTGGGATTCAAATCCGGGTCACTGTGAAGGCAAGCCTTTCCCAAAAGCAGGCCTGACCATATATTGCTTGCCCAGCGTTTAGCCAGTGTGGTGTAGTGGCTAGAGTGTTGGACTGGGAGTCAGGAGATCTGGGTTCTACTCCCCACTCGGCCATGAAAACCCACCGGGTGACTTTGGGTCAGTCACAGACTCTCAGCCCAACCTACGGTACCTCACAGGGTTGTTGTTGTTGTTGTGAGGATAAAATGGAGAGGGAGAGGATTATGTACGCCACCTTGGGTTCCTTGGAGGAAAAAAGGTGGGATATAAATGCAAATAATAATAATACATCTGATGCCTTTTGCAATCTTTCCATGTGTGTTTTTTCCTTCTCGGTGGGGTGAAGGCTGCCTCTTCCGCGGACCCAAGAATGTCCCTCCCACAGGCGAGCGAACTGCAGCAGAAGGTCAGCGAACTACAACAGAAGCTGGACGAGAAGACCAAGGTGCCATTTGGAGCCTCTTTTTCTCAGGCAGGGGTGGGCAGAGGGTAGATCTGGACTGCCTAGTAGATCTCTAGCTGATCTGCATTAGCTCCCTCCCATCAGGGACTCCAGCAGGCAAATTTCCACTTTCTCCTCTTTTAATTCACAACCTAATATATTCCTCCCCTGAGTTTGCAGGGATCTGCATCTTGTCTATGGATGGCCCAGTTGATAAGGCACTGGGCGCCACCCCAGAATTTAAAACAGTTTAAAAATAAGCTTAAAATCGTTTATTTATTAAAACATTTGTATCCCACCTTATATCACGGGGATCTCTGGGCAGTGTACAAATGAAATTATACAAACAGTATAAAGTCTATACACAGCTAAACACAAATCAAACCATTAATCAAGGTAAAACCAGTATAAAATTCAAAAGCAATAGGAACAATTAAAACAGTTAAAACTACGCGCAGCCTTGGTGAATTTAGCCATCGAAGGCTTTGTTAAAAAGCCACTTTTTAACTTGAGGCCAGTTCTGGTGCCGATCGGGCCTCCAGGGGGAGGGCGTTCCACAGCCGGGGTGCCACGGTAGAGGCAGCCCTCTGCCACGTCCCACCATAATGTATGTCTTGCATTGGTGGGACGCAGAGGAGGGCTCCTCCAACAGACCTCAAGTCTCGTGCAGGCATATATAAAGAAAAGCGCTCCCTCAATTCTCAATAAAGCTTCTAGAAGCTTGAGTCTCTTGCCTTCCCCCAATGTGTGTGTGTGTGGGGGGGGGGGGGGACTTCTTGCACTGTACCCCCATATTATGCTACCTTTCCTATCAGGCTGTAGAAGCAGAGGCTTCTGGGTAATCCCAGAATGTCTGTAAAGCTTGCCGGTGGTCATTTTCTTGGCACTATGCATGCTTAGAATTTTTATTTCTCCGTCACCTTGTCTTTTGTTCCTTTTCTTCCTTTAAAAAAACCCAAACCAAACCCTGAAACAAAACAGCTCTGTCTGAGGTTGGAATCTTCACAGGACAGCCGCAGAAATGGCATCCCTCGCAACTTGGATATCCGTCTGGAGGAGTCCGAGGAGGAGTGCCGCCGGCTCCGGGAAGCATTTGAGAAGAAGAGCCAGGAGCTCCAGAACAGTTTACAGGAGTAAGTGTAAATCCTTGTGGGGGTGGGATGGGGCTGAGGTAATCCAGGTAACAGCAACCTCACAGTTGTCTTGAAAGCTGTCCACAAGTATTCCATAGCTGCTGGATATGGGCCCAGGTAAAAATGTGATTAAGGGCACAATTTTATCCGGATGCCCATCATCCTCCGAACCCGGAGGCTAACGGGTATCCTTTGCAGGGCAGGAGGGTCGCAGAGGCAATGGATGGCGAAAGGGCAAGGAGCTCGGACTCCTGGGTCCAAGATCGGAGCGCTGTCTCTGGCGTCGGATCCAGGAATCCCAAGTATCCTCTGACCTAGGATTGCTCTCCCCGTCTCAGCCGCCTTCTCCCAGGCTACAGAGCTGGACTGGAATCCAGGGCGCCTGCAGTCAAATTGCAGCTCTGCCACAAACTTGTGGTACAGCCTTTCTATGCCTCTTCCTCTCTTGGTCTCAGTCCTTGCAGCCAGAAATTGTAGCTACCTCGCAGAATGGGTTTGTAAGCACGAAAGGCAGCGCGCAAGAAAGGACTTTCCAAGTTAACATGATGATTAACTTCGTCGTTTGACTCTCGTCAATCAGTTAATGTATTCGAAACTAATGTTGAGGAATCACCTTTTACCCTTCAGCCCTAATCTTTGGTGCGATGTTTTTATTTCATTTTAACGTTGTTTAATGCTTCTTTCTTTTCAACTTTTTTGTACGGTGGAATCCGCACAAATAGCAGTACACTTTTAAGAAAAACAACAACAAACAGAAATTAAACGACTAGGTTGCTAATTCCCATCCCACCCACCCCAGTTAAAACGTTGGCTATCACTGATAATGTGGTGAGTGTTACTGGCAGCCCTGTTTCAATAAGGTCATAGCTTTGCTCTTGTAGGATTCAGAGGACGTGTGTGTTTTCCTCTGGAGTCCGGTTTCCATTTTATACGTGATTAAGGGACTTCTTGGTCACTTCTCTCAGGCTCTGGAACTCCCTGCCAATGATGAGTAGGTCAGCTCCCTTTTTACTGTCCTTTCACTGGCAGGCAAAATAGTTTTTATTCAAACAGGCCTTTGGCTTGAAAGCAGGTCTGTCATGAAGCAGGTTTCATTGGATTGGGTGCTGGTTCTTTATTTATTTTATTGTGGTGGTTCTTTTTTCTTTTATTGTTGGTTTTTTAAATCTATTTGTTTTTTATAATATTTTAAACTAACTTTATTTTAATCTTGGTTTTGTAACCGTTAGCCGCCTTTGGCTCCATTTTTGGGGTCACATAAATTAAGATGATAAAGTTTGTCTTGCTACTGCTTCTTTTATTTATCATAGAAAAGTAGAGTTGATGGCCTTTAAGGCCATCGAGTCCAACCCCCTGCTCAGTGCAGGAATCTACCTTAAAGCATCCCTGACAGATGGTTGTCCAGCTGCCTCTTGAATGCCTCTAGTGTGGGAGAGCCCACCACCTCCCTAGGTAGTTGGTTCCATTGCCGTACTGCTCTAACAGTTAGGAAGTTTTTCCTGATGTCCAGCCGGAATCTGGCTTCCTGTAACTTGAGCGCATTATTCTGTGTTCTGCACTCTGGGTTGATCAAGAAGAGATCCTGGCCCTTCTCTATGTGACAACCTTTCAAGTATTGGAAGAGTGCTATCATGTCTCCCCCCGTCTTCTCTTCTCCAGGCTAAACGTGCCCAGTTCTTTCAGTCTCTCCTTACAGGGTTTTGTTTCCAGACCCCTAATCATCCTCGTTGCCCTCCTCTGAATCTCCTTCAGCTTATCTGCATCCTTCTTGAAGTGTGTGCCTAGAACTGGATGCAGTACTCGAGATGAGGCCTAACCTGTGCTGAATAGAGGGGAACCAGTACCTCGCTCGATTTGGAAGCTATACTTCAATTAATATAGCACAAAATAGCATTATCAAATTTATCAAATTCTCTTCAGGCTGAGGGATGTGAAAATGGTCAAGGAACAGACGGAAGCGAAGATGGCCGACTTGGAAGACCAGTTGATGGAGATGCAGGAGGCGCTTGACCGCTTCCGGGAGCCTCTGGAAGGGACCCCAGACAGGGATGCTTTGCTGAAAGTAAGTGGCTTCTATGAGTCCGACCAATTTATTAGGGAACATCCCAGCTGTCATAAGACCATAAGAGGAACCATGCTGGATCAGACCGAGGGTCCATCTAGTCAGCACTCTGCTCACACAGAGGCCAACCAGCTGTCAACCAAGAGCCCACAAGCAGGACATGGTGTAACAGCACCCTCCCGCCCATGTTCCCCAGCAACTGGTGCACACAGGCTTACTGCCTCGGATCCTGGAGGTAGCACATAGCCATCAGGACTTGTAGCCATGGATAGCCTTCTCCTCCAGGAATTTATCCAAACCCCTTTTCAAGCCCTCCAAATTGGTGACCATCGCTGCATCTTGTGGCAGTGAGTTCCATAGTTTAACTCTGTGCTGTGTGAAGAAGTGCTGTCTTTCATTTGTCCTGAATCTCCCGCCAATCAGCTCCGTGGTATTATGGGTGAAGGAGAAAAATGTCTCCCTGTTCACATTCTTCACACCAGGCATCGTTTCGTACACCTCTTATCAGATCTCCCCTCCACCTCCTTTTTTTCCTCGGCCTCTTAATCCCTCCCCTCCTCCTCGCTTCCCCAGGAGCTGATGGAGACCCGAGAGATGCTGGAGGAGGTCTTGCGGTCCAGGCAGAAGCATGAGGAGCAGCTGCATCAACGGGAGAGAGAGCTGACGGCGCTGAAAGGAGCCCTGAAGGAAGAGGTGGCCAGCCACGACAAGGAGCTGGATCGGGTCCGGCAGCAGTACAAGCAGGACATGGAGCAGTTGCGGCGCAACATGGAGGACGTGTCGCAGGTGAGAGCGGGAAGGGTTTTGTCCCAGCACGGGCCTAGTGTGCCCCTCTAGGTGGGCCTGCAAATTGACAGCCTCTCACGTCCAAATCTGGCCTTCTGGGGTCCCTACAAAGCCACGGTCCCTTCCCCTGGCCTTGCCTGTTACCCTGAGCACCAATTATGTGGACATTTTCTGGTGTTTCTGCCATTTTTCTGCTTTTCTAAAAGGTTGAAATGCCTCTCCTAATGGTTAGTTCCTGAAAAGAACATTCAGCTGAAAACAGGCTAGCATTTTGGTGATTTTGGCCCCATCCCCTTTGTCTTTGGACCCACCCCCTTTTCTGAAATGGACCCTTTTTAGACCCTTCTCCGAAATGAAATTTGGCACTTGGCCCGAAAGAGGTTCGACACCCCTTGCCTAGCTCCTGCAAGCGGTGGATGAGGGGGGTATATATCTGTACCATTTGCGATTCACAGGTCACACAATGAAATTCTCTCCTCTGTACCCCCACCAACAAAGGGTTCCTCACACATAGAAGACTAGCACATCAAGAAGAAGGATTGTAGGTGAACCCTCTCCCTGATATGCTAGATTTCGTTGTGCAGGGATTTGAGGGAGGGTGTGGATGGGGGAGCTTTGCGTCACGTGGACCCTAGCCCACAATCTGAAATGGTGCACTCCAGAGGTTTATCTCCTCATCTGCCCTTTTGTAAGGACGAGGCCTGAATTTCCGATCCACGGGCAGCGTGGGAAATGGGAACCGTGGAGGGGAAGGACCGTCGCTCAACGGGTAGAGCTCATATTTGGCATGAAGAAGTTCCAGGTTGAGTTCCCAGCATCTTCTGATAGGGTGGCGACAAGAATCCTCTCCGAAACCCTGGAGAATTGCTGCCTGTTAGAATAGGCAATACGGAGCGATATGGACCAATGAGCAGATGCTGTGTGTTCCTGGCAGTGTGGGCCCTGAGCATATTGCATGTCCAAGAAAACATCCCCCTGACCCCAGTCGCTGCTTTACAGTCTTGATGTCACACCTGGACCATTGTGCAACTATTACCCATAAGCCTCTGAGTTTCCACCAGAAGCCTGGAAAGGTGCTACTAGTCCTCATGGCTATGTGCTTCCTCCAGGACCAGAGGCAGTAAGCCTGTATACACCAGTTGCTGGGGAACATGGGCGGGAGGGTGTGGTTGCGCCCGTGTTCTGCTTGTGGGTCCCTGATCGACAGCTGGTTGGTCCCTGTGTGAACAGGAGTTTGGGTCGAGTTGGACCCCCGGTCTGATCCAGCAGGGTTCTTCTCGTGTTCTTACGATCCACCCACCCACCGCAACCTTGGGGAATCATCCGGCCCTCGGAAGATGGGGCGTGCCGGAGCGTACCTTGTCCCTGACTTTAAGTTGCGCTTGTTCCTTCCCAGGATCAGGCCAGCCTGGAGGCCGAGAGGCAGAAGATCAACTCCGTGGTGAGGAACCTGCAGAGGGAACTGCGGGAGAGTGGCGAAGAGACGGACCACTGGAAGGAGATGTTTCAGAGGAACAAGGAAGAGCTGCGTGGCACCAAGCAGGAGTAAGTCTGTCTTTCCCTGTGCGGATCGAGCCCCCTGCTCCCAATTAAGTCTAGGAATCAAGGCAGCGGGTAGATCCAGATGGGCTGCCCCGAGTTTCCCCCACCCCCTTTGACGTCCTGGCAGTGGGGAGGCAGCTTACCTGGGCCCTATCCTGTTTCTCTCCCCGATCGCAACTTTGCCTTCTCCAGGCTGATGCAGGTGAAGATGGAACGCGAGGACTTCGAGGAGGAGCTGAGGGAGAAGCGGGAACGCTGCACGGCAATGCGGCAGGAAGCAGATCAGGTCCAGAATGGCTCCGGGGACACCAGAGAGGCCAATGCTCTCAGGAAGGTGCGCTCAGTGGGTGCTCAGTCGGGGCTGTGAGACCAAGGCCCTGGCCCGTAGGGGGCTTCAGTAACTCTAAAACAGTGATGGTGAGCCTGTAGCCCTCTCAATGTCGTTGGACTACAATTCCCATCCTTTGCGGCCCACCTGACCAGCAATGGGGGAAGGGCTGTAGCTCCTGTGTGCAGAATTATTATTATTATTATTACTATTATTATTATTATTATTATTATTATTATTATTATTATTATCGTCTCACCTTTTGCCCAATGTTGGGCCTCAAGATGGCTTTACAAAATTAAAACATATACAGTTAAAAGCTATAAATAAGAGATATACAAAAGTTAAAAATATAATTAAATGGGTTTCAATATTAAAACATTTCAACATTTAAAATACATATTAAAATTAAAAGTCTTAAAACATAGATGGGGGTCCACGTTATTCACCAAAGGCCTGCCAGAATAAGAAAGTTCTTGTGTGCCTCCAGAAACACATCAAGGAGGGAGCCAGTCTAGTTTCCCTGGGAAGGGTATTCCAGAGCCCCAGGGCAGCCACCGAGATGGCCCTCTCCCGTGTTACCACTAGGTGTGCCTGTGATGGTGGTGGGACCGAGAGAAGGGCCTCCCCTGAAGGTCTCAGAGGACGGGCAGGCTTGTAAGGGAGAATACAGTCTTTCAGATAACCTGGACCTGAGCCATATAGAGCTTTATAGGTCATAACCAGCACTTTGAATTGTGCCCAGTAACAGGGGAGTTGTGTGTTCCCTGTAACCAGCCCCGGTCAACAATCTGGCTGCAGCTGTTTGAACCAGCTGAAGTTTCCAAGCACTCTTTAAAGGCAGCCCCACGTAGAGCGCGTTACAGTAATCCAGTTGGGATGTAACTAAGGCATGTGTCACCGTGGCCAAGTCAGAAGGCCTTAGGTCCAATTCCGGGCGTCTCCAGATAAATATTCCTGCTTGAAACCCCAGAGAGTCAATGCTGCCGCTCCGTGACAACAATCCTGGCTAGATGGACCTAGGTTTGGACTAGGTATAAGGTAGCTTGCACTGTCAGGGAAGAGGGAAGACATAGTCTAGCAAAAACAGCGGGGGCACAAATTCATCTTGTCTGAAACCTGGGTAAGGGCAGAAGGTGGAGCCCGGCAGACTCCCGCAGCTGGCACTGATTGCACAAGTGTTCTGTTACCTCCTGCGGCTGGCACAAAGGAGCAAGATCCTGCTGGAGAGTGGCCTTTTGGGGAGAGCCACATTGTAGTGCCTCATGTATCTGCATGTGCTATTTAACTAACGTCTGCAAATACCTGTTGCCGAGCTCATAAAGTGGGGAAAAGTTGTGGGTCTCAGGTTTTGCTGGTGGGCTTTCCTGGAGGCGTCTGGTTAGCCATGTGAAAACAGGATGCCGGATGAGATGGATCTTTGGTCTTCACCCTACATGGTACCCCTCTTCGTTCCACACTGAGCCCGACGCTATGGTGGATGGCATATCAAGCTGAGAGATGATCATTCAAATCAGCTGCGTAGGTGCTTTCCCCCAGCTATAAGCCACCAGAGTGAAGACAAGGGGATGCAGAGCATGTTTTGTGCTGGGATCCCAAGGTTTTTGTAGTATCCCAATATGACTGCTTGGGTTTCTATAGGTTTCCACTTAATAATAAAATATGCACTATTTTTAAGCACCTTTTAACTATTAAGACCATCAATATGGCTGCTTGGGTTCCTGATAGGTTATGCTGTGTGCTTCATAATTAAAATATGCACTCCTTTTAATCACCTTTTAACCATTTAGACCGCCGATATGGCTGCTCGGGTTCCTGATAGGTTATGCTATCTGTTCATAATAAAAATATTTACTCCTTTTAACCCTCTTTTAACCATTTAGACCATTGACAATGACTGCTTGGGTTCCTGATAGGTTATGCTATCTGCTTCATAATAAAAATGTGCACCTTTTAAGCATTTAGACCGCATTTCATAGTTCGAGAACTCTCTTCCTCTATTGCCACCATCTACCTTGCCAATTCTATGCTGTTGGGCTCTTGTTTTTTTCTGGCGAACCTTGCTAACTTCCTCGTCCTCCTGCCAGGAGCTGCGGGAGGCTCGGGAGCAGCTGAGGGAGTTGATGTTGGAGAAGCAAACCCAGGACGAGCTGCTGCGCCAGCGGGAGAGAGAGCTAGTTGCTCTGAAGGAGGAGCTTGAGGACGAGGTGGCCAACCGCAACCGAGAGGTGGAGGTGGTGAAGCGGCAGTTTCAGCAAAATGCGCAACAGCTTCAGAAGGAGTATGAGGAGGCGTACAAGGCAAGGATTTGGAATGGGTTTGGGGTGTCTTAGAAATAGTTTGAGTTCCCTGCCTGATGGTTAACTTGGGGGTGGGGTCTTTCGTAAAGCTAAAAGGGGAAAATTCTGCATATGTTGCAGGAACCGTGAGATGCAAGCGCTATAAAGAATATTATATCAGGAGTGAGTGAGTCGGAGGTGTGGGGAACCCCCCTTTTTCCCCAACCACCAATCATTTGGCGGTTCCATGCTTTTGTGCAATTTCCTCTCATTCTAAAAGGTTGGAATGCCTCTCTTGAGACTGTGTTAGTAGTCAGCTTAACTGTGCGGGCAGTTCTGGGCACCACACTTCAAGAAGGATGCAGACAAGCTGGAGGGGGTCTGGAAACAAAGCCCTCTGAGGAGGGACTGAAAGAACTGGGCACGTTTAGCCTTGAGAAGAGAAGGCTGAGGGGAGACATGATAGCACTCTTCAAACACTTGAAAGGTTGTCCCACAGAGGAGGGCCAGGATCTCTTCTCGATCATCCCAGAGTGCAGGACACGGAATAAGGGGCTCAAGTCACAGGAAGCCAAATTCCGGCTGGACATCAGGAAAAACTTCCTAACTGTTACAGCAGTACGGCAATGGGACCCATGACGTAGGGAGGTTGTGGGCTCTCCCACACTAGATGGCTGTCCAGATGCAGCTGGACAGCCATCTTTCAGGTATGCTTTAAGGTGGATTCCTACATTGAGCAGGGGGTTGGACTTGATGGCCCTAGAGGCCCCTTCCAACTCTACTTTTCTATGATTCTGATCCTTGGCCCCACCCCTTTTCCTCCAGCCCTGCCCACCTATAGGATGTGGCCCCCCGAGAACATTTCCGAAATTGAATTTGGCCCTCAGGATAAAAAAAGCCCCCGCCCCCGTCCCTGCTGTAGATTATTCCTGCCCCAATGGAGGCAATGGGGTAGAAGAATAGTATATTCTTCCAAGAGTGGCTGCTAGGGCTGTTGGATCGAATGCAGTTCTGCACGGCACGTTGGCTCAAGTTTCTAGTCCTCAAGAGTGCAAAGAAGTGGTCCAAGAGAGACAGAGATCTGTTTCTTCACATGCATAGAATGTTGTTAGGAAAGAGACGGAGAATGTCAGACCTGGTAAAATAGACTTGCAGCCACTTCAGACCACATGTCTGGGTTTCCAATTTTGAACACTCCCCACTGAATAGCAACAACAAACCACACACCTTGTGACTAGAAAGCATTTCCACATTGGGTGGAAATATTCTATCCCAGACGATTTTTGCCGTCCGTTCCAATTTTCTATTATTTGCAAAGTTTTGAAATGTAGAACATTCAAATATGTGATCTGCTGCCTGCCGCCTGAAGTGGTACAGTCCTTTCTACCACCTCCAGACTCTACCACCTTCATTCTGCTGCACATGTAGAATTTGCCGCAGCTTCTGTGTCCTGTGTCTCTACGGGTCCCTCCCTGGCAGCATTAAAACACACCACCCATTATGCTTCCTGTCTCCGAACCTGTGCCTCTCTTTGTCAAAAATGGGGTGGGAAGAGATAATCCACACCTTTCACCAAGGAAACCAAAGATATCATGCAAAGCTGCTTTTAGGCAAATATTCCCCTCTTATGCTTGAGGCTGCTCAATATGCCTGAAACCATTTCTGAATTGTTGAGCAAGGGCTGAGAGGACGACAGTGGCCATGTCAGGGTCGGCCCTACCGTTGGGCTAAGGGAGTTGGTGAGCAGAGCAGTGTGCAGCATGCGGCCTGCCCTGCACCTCCTTAGTTAGCCGGTCACCTTCGGGTGCAAACTTAAATCTCGGAGTCAGGAATGGATGCACCGTCTCTCCGCCACATGTATACTTTTAAATGCCCACGCATGAAATCTAAGGCATATAGTGCACCTGCTGTTTATTTATTTAGTTATTCATTTATTTATTTATTGCATTTTTATACCGCCCTATAGCCAAAGCTGTCTGGGTGGTTCACAAAAATTAAAACCATGAAATCATTTTAAGAAATATAAAACAAACCACAATCTAAAAACACAAAATACCATACAATATAAAAACACAACCAGGATAAAACCAAGCAGCAGAGATTAATACAGATTAAAATACAAATTTAAAACAGCAAGGGTTAAAATTGAATTAATTTTGCTGTTAAAATGCTGGGAGAATAAAAAGGTTTTCACCTGGCGACGAAAAGAGAACAAAGTAGGCGCCAGGCGACCCTCTCTGGGGAGTTCATTTCATTATTATTTATTAAGACATTTGTATCTCACCCTGTATTGCTAGAATCTCAGGGCAGCTTACAGATAAAACCAGAACAATATCAACATAAATAATATGCACAGCTAAAAATGTATTCAATCCGTAACGTGCTGTTCCGCACTGGTGAGGCTCAAATTGTGCCATAAGGCAAATGTATGTTTTTCTAGTCAATCCTTCAGCCCAAAATACGCGTACCCGCTAGGCTTTTAACTCGGCGGAGGACAGAATTATGGCAGAGAAATGAACACAAAAAACCAAAAGGAGGAGAGCATCCAAGTCAGGACAGAAAAAAGGGGAGAAACAGGTTCTCAGGATGCTTCAGATACTTTAAGCATCAGTCACCATTAATTATCGTAGGACACGATCACCTTGCTAGGAGCATTTCTGCAGACATCTCTTATCAACCCCCTGAGGAAGGCCTTTGAAGGAATATAGGCCAAAATGTGCTGGGCTTTGAAATAAAGTAATTTAGCATCCTGAGAGCCTGTTTCTCCCCCTTTTTTCTGTCCAGAGAAATGACTACAGCCAGCAGAAATGAGCCTTTAGCAGTGTGATACTGGGAGAGGGGCTCAGACACTGATCCTTATTACGATATTTGGGGTATTCCAAGCATGACCCTGTTTTTTCACATGTGAAAGTTGGAGGACATGGATTTGCCATGAGAGAAGATGGAAAACGGCCGTTGACATTAAAACATGGTCCTCTGTTACGTAGGTCTCCTGCCTTGTATATTCTCAGTATGTTATCTCTGCAACCTTAAGGACTAGCTACTTAAAGCATTTTAAAAAAAGATGAACTTGTAGCTTAGCCTACATGCTGCTTCCCCATCCCTCTTTTGCAGGTAAAGGCTGCCTTGGAAGGTGAGAAGGAGGCAACCGAACAAACAAAGAAGGCTGTGGAGTCCACCCTGCGGGAGACGCAAGAGGAGAACGACGACCTCCGGCGTACGATCCTGGGCCTAGAGACGCAGCTCAAGGAGTACCGGCACTTTGCTGACAACTGGCAAGGCGTGGAGGCCAGGCTGAAGGAAAAGATTGCCAAGCTGGAGGTACCTGGGGAAGATCGAACCTTTGGCTCACTTTTCTTTTTATACCTCTCCAGTGAACACTACATCACAGTCCTCACTAGGCCTTTGTTAGGTGGAGTAGAGGGAGACAAAGAGGAGTTAGAGTGGATCCCTGAGCTGGACACAGAACTTGGGATTCCAGAATGAGGGCGTGAGGGCAGCCATTTTGTTTAAACATGGTAGTTAAGGGCAACCTAGTTTCCGAATGGATCCCTGAGCTGGACACAGAACTTGGGATTCCAGAATGAGGGCGTAAGGGTGGCCATTTTGTTTAAACATGGTAGTTAAGGGCAACCTAGTTTCAGAGGCAAAGGTGGAGGATGGCAATTGCCTACAGGCCCTGCTTGTGGGTTTCTTGGAGGCATTGCTGGCCTAGACCAGACTTCTCCAACCTGCTGCCATTCAGGAGTATTTGACTACAACTCCCATCGTCCCAGCCGCCATGACCCACAAGACACAAAGCTGTGGAAAGCTGTCTAGATGTACCTGTAGACTGATCCAGCAGGCCTCTTCTTCCATTCTTATTGGCCGTGACGGCTGAGAATTAAACCCCCATGTACAGAGGCTGCCTACCTTAAGAGTACCAGTTGGTAAGGACAAAATGAGAAAAGTTGTTGTTGACAGCAGGTACCAATCAATGAGAAACACCATCGTGTGGCGGTGGCTGTCCATCTCCTGGTGGGATTTGGGAAGAACTCTTCGCTGTGTCTAAAAATGTTTTTTGAATTATTTTGTCTCACCCTTTATTCCAGAAAATGGCTCTCTCCCTGCTCCCTCCATCTCCCTGATCCTCTTGTACTAACGAAAGTGGGATATTCTCCTCTACCTCTTTCCTTTTCCTCTGTTGTTTTCCTATGTTGAATTATAGATTGCAAGCCTCTTGGGGCAGAGACCTACCCTCACGTTCCTTGTAAAAAGCGATGTATATGTCTACTTCTATATAGAATAACAACAACAACAACAACAACAATAATAATAATAGGCCATGGTAATTGCAGAAGTCATCTTTTGAATTGCACAGTAAAATGACATGTGTGAGCTTGCAGGAGACAAATCATGGACTTGTTACTAAGTCATGAGCCGTGAGCTAGTTTCTAATGTATAGAGGATGCTCTGTAAATTGTTTGAATGCCCAAATCTGAATTAGCCCTTTATCAGATTCAAGCCTCCTTTAGTAGATCCCTCCATCTCTTGCAGAGTCCAGGGAACAGCCAAATTGCAAAGAAGCAACATCTTCTTAGATGAACAATGCTTTCTGCTGACTGTCATCAATACATATTGACTCGAGAATCTGATGCAACGATCTCCAAAGATAGATAAAATCCTGTTTCTTGTTGTCTTTCTCCAAATATATCTTTGGTCAGCGTGCAAACTATGGAAAGCTTTCTGGTTTCTTGCCAACAATGGTTTCTGCAAGGACAGCTATAACAGGATAATCTCTACCTCAGCTAACAGTATCCCCCAGCTAAAGCAAACTTTTGATTACACCAACAAATAGGCCTTATATGCTTGGCAGAAACTCCAGGTTTGGGATCTTGAAATCCCTTTCCGACAGGCAAGTGAGAAATTCTGGCTTCTAGGTCAAACGTGGTTCAGGAGGCTTCAAATAAATAAATATAAACATATAAACCTAGATCCATACTCCTGTGCTGCTGATACACTTAAAAGTCTGTCTTGGAAACCTTAAGGACTAGACATATGCTTTTGTTTTTAAAATGTAGGCTGAGGTGATTGATATGCTGATGCCCTTGCCTGTTCCGGGATTTGCGCAATAGGATGGTAGGATGCAAAGATCCCAGGGTGGTTAAAAGATGACACCTTGATTTAACTGCATCTGTTGCTAGACAATGTAAGGAAGCAACAGATGTTAATGAGATGTAGGGAAATGGATTGCAGCTGAAATAAATGCATAATTCTCTCCCATGTCTATCTCGGCCTCCATTTGCCTCCCCACCCTCTGTTGTCTCCCTCTGTTTTCTAAAGAGTGTCCAATTTTAGAGTGTAAGTTCCTTGGGGCAGGGATCTGTCCTCTTGTACATTGGAAAATGCCACACATGCAAATGTACATGCAGGGCACTGTATGAATCATAAATAGCAAAACCTCTGTACTTGTTTGAAGAGCAGCCACAAATTCTTTGTGGTGCGAGGATAATCAGGGGTCTGGAAACAAAGCCCTAGGAGGAGAGACTGAAAGAACTGGGCATGTTTAGCCTGGACAAGAGATGGCTGAGGGGAGACATGATAGCACTCTTCAAATACTTGAAAGGTTGTCACACAGAGGAGGGCCAGGATCTCTTCTCGATCAACCCAAAGTGCAGGACGTGGACTAATGGGCTCAAGTGACAGGAAGCCAGATTCTGATTGGACATCAAGAAAAACTTCCTGACTGTTAGAGCAGCACGACAATGGAACCAACTACCTAGGGAGGTCGTGGGCTCTCCCACATTAGAGGTATTCAAGATGCAGCTAGACTTCCATCTATCAGAGGTGGATTCCTGCATTGAGCAAGGGGTTGGGCTAGATGGCCTTCTAGGACCCTTCCAACTCTACCAGTCTACGTTTCTATGATTTCCCAGCATACACACACACACACACACACACACTTCTATATCTCTTCCTCTTCAGTGCAAACTCTGTCTTCCCTTTGCCTTCCAGGCTGACCGCAAACAGATGGAGGAGTCCCTGGGAGACGCCACGGACCAAGAGCAGGAGCTGCTGCTAGCCAAGCGGTCACTGGAGAGCCGCCTGGAGGAAGGCCAGAGGAGCCTCAGCAGGCTGTCGAGGGAGCACCAGGACCTGAGTGCCTCGTACCACGAGGAGGTGAAGCTAAAGGAGCAGCTCAAGCGAGCCAAGAGCGAGCTGGAAGAAGAGAAGCGGCTACTGGACAAGAGCATCGGGAAGCTGACGAAAGAGGTGAGCATGGGGCTCCTGGTTTGCAACCCTGTCCTGCCCTCTTTTAATGTTGCTGGGCTAAAACGTTGGGTAGAGAAGATCAGGAGGTGTATGTTCCTCATCTGACTGTGTTCAGCGGCAGCCTGTCCTTGGATACCAGTTTAAGAACATAAAAGGATCCTTGCTGGGTCAGACCCAGGGTCCATCTAGTCCAGCACTCTGTGCACTCAGTGACCAAGCAGCTGTCAACTGGGGACCCACAAAACAGGACACGGTGCAACAGCACCCTTCCACTCATGTTCCCCAGCAACTGGTGCACACAGGCTTCCTGCCTCTGATACAGGAGGTTGCACATGGCCATCGGGGCTAGTAGCCATGAATAGCCTTCTCCAGGAATTCATCTACCCCCTTTTAAAGCCGTCCAAATTGCCTCTGCTATTGGAGGTAGCACACGGCTATCAGGACTAGTAGCCATTCTAGGAGCAAACAAGAGCAGAAGGCCCACCTCTCTGCCTTGTTTGGGCGTGTGTCTAATTTCTCTCCTTGATAGTGGCTAGAGTTGCATGGTGGCTGTAAGCCACGTCCATGTAGTGAAGCAGTCTCCTTCTGGGCATCAGTTGCTGGGGAGCAGGGGTGGGGGACTTTGCCTTCATCTCCTGCTTTCGCTGTTTCCCAGAACTATCCAGCTGGACATTATTTGGGGTCCAAGCCAGTCACCCTGATTCTTACGTTTTTTCCCAAAGGTTAAAGTGGAGGGGGTTCAGAGGAGGGCAACGGGGATCATCAGGGGTCTGGAAACAAAGCCCTACAAGGAGAGACTGAAAGAACTGGGCATGTTTAGCCTGGAGAATCATAGAATCATAGAATAGTAGAGTTGGAAGGGGCCTAAAAGGCCATCAAGTCCAACTCCCTGCTCAATGCAGGAATCTACCTTAAAGCATCCCTGACAGATGGTTGTCCAGCTGCCTCTTGAATACCTCTAATGTGGGAGAGCCCACCACCTCCCATGGACATTGGGATCAATCTTCTCTTCTCCATGCTAAACCTACCTAGTTCTTTCAAGACTGAGGGGAGACATGATAGCACTCTTCAAATGCTTGAAAGGTTGTCACACAGAGGAGGGCCAGGATCTCTTCTCGATCATCCCAGAGTGCAGGATGCGGAATAATGGACTCAAGTTACAGGAAGCCAGATTCCGGCTGGACATTGGGAAAAACCTCCTGACTGTTAGAGCAGTACGACAATGGAACCCATGACCTAGGGAGGTGGTGGGCTCTCCCACACAAGGCCTTCAAGAGGCAGCTGGACAGCCATCTTTCAGGTATGCTTTAAGGTAGCTTCCTGCCCAAGATATTGTGGTGCTGGTTATGGAGAAACCAAAGAAGTGTTCTAATTCCACTGTGGAATTCTCCTTCCAACGGCCCATTGAAATGAACTGGAGCTGCACCAAATCACAGCCAGGGAAGGTGCTAGCTGGCTAGCGACTATGTCGTCACCAACCACCACTACCTATGCTCCTGCACAACCCCTGTTCATTTTCAAGGAGGTTTAATAATAATAATAATAATAATAATAATAATAACTACAATTTATTTATTACCCGCCTCTCCATCTGGATCGAGGCGGGGAACAACAACATGATAAAATACATAAAACTGATTAAAACATAACACATATTATTAAAACTGCATAAAAAATCCTAAAACATCCTAAAAACACCCTTAAAACATTCTAAAATTCCACTGGATATGCCTGCCGGAAGAGAACAGTCTTTATAGCTTTCTTAAATTCTAAAAGACTGTTAAGTTGACGAGTCTCCTCCAGCAGGTCATTCCACAGTCTGGGAGCGGCAGAAGAGAAGGTCCTCTGGGCTGGATTTCTGTGTTAAACCTGCTTGCCGCTCTTCCTGGCCCCATGGACTGGCTGATTCCATGGATATCGCCCCTTTCTTTAATCATGGGGTCCAAGGTGGAATGTGTGGGCTTCCAGGTTCTGATCAGACGCAGAGCCACTTGGCTTTGGCAACACTGCAGAATCTACCTTTGGTGCGTCTGCCTCGCCTTGCCCCACATTAAGTCCAAATTTAAGTCTGTCGGGCTAGCAAGAAGCTAGCTAAGCTTCGTATAAGGGCCGTGCGGGGCTCTCTCACTGCGGCGAGGCCGGCGCTGTGCCTCTGCAGCACTGCAGGAGGGAAGCGGAGCACGTTACCAGCCTGACACGAGGAGATGGCCAGATGGTTAGGCGGCATCTCGTCGCTGCCAGCTCCCATTATCTGTGGAGGCTTCCAAGAGCTGACACACGCAATCTGACGGGGCTGTTACAGAGCAGCAGGCTTGTAACGACCGCCACATGGGAAAGGAGGAGGAGATGGCGATGCTGGTGCCATTGTGTCGGAGCGGCAGTCACTGCTTCTGCTTTTGCAGGTCCTGAGCGAAGCAGCATCTTGGGCTGAACATGCGGCAGAGCTCTCTTTAATTCTCTTTTTCTAGAAAATGGGATCACAGAATCCTAGAATGGTAGAATTGGAAGGGGCCTCTAAGGCCATCGAGTCCAACCTCCTGCTCAATGCAGGAATCCACCTTCACGCATCCTTGACAGATGGCTGTCCAGCTGCCTCTTGAAGGCCTCTAGGGTGGGAGAACCCACCATCTCCCTAGATCATGGGTTCCATTGTTGTACTGCTCTAACAGTCAGGAAGTTTTTCCTGATGCTTTGTCATAAACAGTCAGGAAGTTTTTCCTGATGTTTTGTCGTACTGCTCTAACCATCAGGAAGTTTTTCCTGATGTCCAGCCGGAATCTGGCTTCCTGTAACTTGAGCCCATTATTCTGCGTCCTGCACTCTGTGATGATCAAGAAGAGATCCTGGCCGTCCTCTGTGTGACAACCTTTCAAGTATTTGAAAAGTGCTATCATATCTCCCCTCCATCTTCTCTTCTCCAGGCTAAACCTGCCCAGTTCTTTCAGTCTCTCTTCATAGGGCTTTGTTTCCAGACCCCTGATCATCCTCATTGCCCTCCTCTGAACACGCTCCAGCTTGTCTACATCCTTCTGGAATAATACTGCTTCGGCTGCAGCGTGGACATTCGTCACTATGAGAATGAACCTCTCCTCCCCTTTCCACTTTTCTCCTCCAACACGGCTGTGAAGAGGTGATCGGAAGCTTCCGTTTTCAATTAGGCACAGTTTAGCGTTACATCTAAGCCCTACACTATCTCAACTATAGTTTGTTGAAAAAAGCCGGTTTCATAAGCCACACTTTGAAATTGACTTGTGTCAAACAAGCCATCGTTAAGTCGAGTAACTGTTTGCTGGTTAATCAAAAATGGAAACACAAGCTTCCAAAATCCTCGGAGCGCAAGAACCTGTGGGGGAGGCGAAACCATGGTTTATTGTGACATCTGAATGCTGCCATATAGTGCTCCCCAAGCGCTTCATGTTTATATCGTGAATCTTTACAACGCTTCCATAGCGGCTGCTCTGTAGCGGCATCCACCCTCTGGAAAGCCCTCCCTGGTGCGGTTCGGGAGGCGGAAAATATAACATCTTTCAAACGCCTTATGAAAACATGTCTTTTTAGACAAAGCTTTCCCTGGAGTATAACTTTTTCTGGTTTTACATGATATTTTTTTTAAAAAAATGAAAGTTTTAAATTGACCTTTGTGTTTTATTGTTTTAATTGTGATCGTGAACTGCCCAGAGAGCCTTGGCTGTTGGGCAGTATAAATATGAAATAAATAAATAATAAATAAATAAATAAATACTTCACTTCTCCTGCCTCCACCCCACCCGGACTCTCTGATTTGGAGTAGAAAAGTAACAACTGAAGCGCATCAAGGGGTAACTATTCGGCCGCCAGCAATCTTGGGTCTGTACCCTCAGTCAAAGCTGGAACTGTGAAAGGTTTTCCCTTGCCCCTCACTTATTCATTTGACTGAAATGAAATATGTGTGATTGGTTTGAATGTCTTTTTATGTATAATCAAACCATCTGTGCCGTTAGGGAGTGTGAATCTTTGCTCTGTAAGAAAAAATATATGACTCAAACATTTTGGGTAAAGAGGTATCTGGAGCATATCTATTGGGGAGGGGCCGTACTTCGGGGCATGGTGCTCTGCTTTGCCACAATGCGCCAAAGGAGGTATCTCTGCCTGCAGATGGGCGACTCTCTGCCATTTTTCTCTGTCGCCGTTCCTGATGTGCCAGCAAAGAACATAGAAAGAGTCCCTGCTGGATCAGAGCAAAGGTGCATCTAGTTCAGCATTGGGTTTCCCACATTAGCCAACTAAATTCCTCCGAGAAGCTCACAAGAAGAATGTGAACTCATCAGTATTCATTTGTTTAAAGCATATTTAAACAGAAAGCCTAGTTAAAACTATCAGCTAAAAACAAAACAGTCCCTGCCTGCAAGAGTACAATCTTAAAAAGATACATCACAAAAGGACAAAGGTGGGGAGGGAAGAGGAAAAATAGCCACTTGTTCATTCCTGCCATTTGGTTCTCGGAGGTATACTGCCTTTTCACCTGGAGGTTCTACTCCCAACTATGACGGCTAATGAGATCGGACCCAAGGTCTCCCTAGCCCTGCATTTTGTTTCCTTCACTAACCAGTTGGATGCTCCTGGGAATCTCAGAGAGATGAAGCAAGCCTCTCTGCTTGGTTGTTTCTCCCCAGCGTCTGGTATTTGAAGGCCTATCCTCCATGAGACCAGTGAAGAGGATGGAACTTGGGGGTGGAGGAGAGATGGGATGGGATTTGTGCTGTGTTAGAGGCAGCCTTGTGGTTAATCTGAATTTCCTCTCCTCCTCCTCCAGCTGGATAAGATGGGTGCAGAGTCCCACAATGCCATGTCCGAACTGCAGTCGCAACTGGAGGAGTACAAGGAGAAATCCCGCAAGGAGATCACGGACTCTCAAAAGCAGGCCAAAGACCGGAACGCCGAAGTGGAAAAGATGCAGTATAACCTCGGAAGATTGCAGGATGAGGTGAGGCGGAGAGAGAGAGAGCCCTCCCCATTCTTGGATTTAGTGAGCGCTTGCAGGATTAAACCCAGAGCAACCAAAATGTGGGAAAGGGATTTTGGAACAGGCTGGAGTCATGAGACCCCCAGAGGGGCCAGAGGTCCGATATGGGATATGTGGGGAAAGTGGGGAATCCTCTTGCAGAAATATGGGGAAGGGGCTGTGGTTCAGTGGGGAGAGCCCCTGTTTGGCATGCAGAAGATCTCAGGTCCAATCCCCGGCATCTTCAGGTAGGGGTGGAAACCCCCCCTGAACCCCCCCCCCCCCGAAACCCCCGAAGAGCCACTGCTGCCAGTCAGTGTCAACAATCCTGGGCTTGATGGACTCAGTACAAGGCTGCTCCCTATGTTAAGAACATCAGAAGTGCCCTACTGGATCACACTGAGGATCCATCTAGTCCAGCACTCAGTTCACACAGTGGCCAACCAGCTGTCAACCAGGGAACCACAAAGCAGGACACGGTGCAACAGCGCCTTCCCACCCATGTTCCCCAGCAACTGGGGCACACAGGCTTTCTGATCCTGGAGGCAGCACATAGCCATCCGGACTAGTAGTCATTGATAACCTTCTCCTCCAGGAATTTATCCAATCCCCTTTTAAAGCCATCTAAATTGTCCACAGATCTCAGCCTGTAGGAGCAATGAATCACAAAAGAGAAGAGAATTGCCCATGTTTTGTTTCTTACATTGTGGGCTGCGGGGAGTCCGATTATGCATGGAATCGGCCCAAGATTTCTCTTGTTTTCTGCCGCACCTTTTAGCGGGCAAACAAGCAGTCTGCACGGAAAAACAAAGCAAACCTGCATGAGGACTAGAAATTTGCCTTTTCGAAATGAATTTCCAATTGCTTCCAAGTCCTTCCAAGCGTAGAATGGGTGTTAGTGTTCTGATGCTCCCTGGGCCAAATCTGGCAAAGAAAGTAGGGAAACGCGCACCGGTTGGAACTGAATTTGCAAACCTGTTTTTAGGAGATGGGGGCAGGGGGGTGAGGGGACTTAGCCGGTCTCCCTTTGCTTCCTTGTCTAAAGTGGTTCTCCAGACCAATGTTGGTGCCTGCCAACACTTCGTACCTTTGGCTGAGGTGACATGCAGGTGTTCTTCAGCTGGCGGAAATGAAGAGCACTCAGCACTTGAGAGGCTTCCAAGCTGGCCTTGGGGGAGGAGGGAGGGAAGGCTAGGTCAGTAAAGAGTTCCGCAGGTCATTGAGGCATCAGCGCACCTGCATGGGGTGATGCAGCCTGGAGGAGAAGGGATCATGGCAGAAACCAGGCACGTCCTCCTGCCACCGAGTTGCGGGGCTTTGCCTCCTTGCAGTGTCAAAATTCAAATGTTTTCCATCTTGCTGTCGTCATTTCAAAGTGGATTTAAAGCACAGAATGAGATACCGGCTCAGTTTGGACGACATGTTTCTCAATGATGGTTTTAGAACTCCACGGTGGGGGGTTTTGCACCGCCGTCGAGAAATGTGTTGCCTGGCGGGAAAACTCCACGCGATGCTGGAGGTATTTTGGGGGGAAACACTCGACGCAGGATATCCACGCTGTGCAGAGGAGAGTTCCTGCACAACCGTTATGTGGCGTGTTCTGTGGCGGGCTCCGTGCAGTTTTCCGTTGCGTTGAGATGACTTTTCCCACTGGCTACAGAGTTCCCGGGCAAGAGTGGCAAAAGGGACAAGCGCCCCTCTAGGAGAGCTATCGGGATTGTTTTTTCGCGGCAATGGCTGATGGGATACCGTCGGGAGGACCGGGGGAGGAGACAGGGCGGAGGAACTGTCAATCAAATGCCGCAATGGATTTTACTCAACTTCGTGGTAGCCCACAGTCACACAACGATGGATTTCGAACATGTTGTGTGGGGAGTACCTCCTAAAAACTCCACCGTTGAGTGAAGTTTTCACACTGCATTGACCAACGTGTTGTCTGAATTGAGCCACTGCCTCTTTATGTGTGAAATTCAATTCGCGAGTGAGAAAAGGAGAGAGTGGTGGGAAATAAAATTGAAATAGAAATGCCGAAGTTCAGCTCCGGTCAGAGGAGCCATTGTGGTGAATGGGGGTCAAGCGGGGGCCAGGTTTAAATGTTCTCGCCCCACGAGCCCTCCTCTGCTCACGTGGCCCCTCTCCGTTTCCCTTCCCCAAGGTGACACGGCTCAAGCAGGCCCTGCAGGAGAGCCAGTCAGAGCGCGAGAACGCCGTCTTGGACAAGGAGCTGCTGGCTCAGCGCCTGCACAACCTGGAACAGGAGGTGGAATCCAAGCGGCGCTCCCAGGATGATCGATCCCGGCAAGTCAAGGCTCTAGAGGTCCGTATTCTCTCTGTCCCCCTGCTCCCCTCTCTGTTCCTCTTCTCTATTGAGTCCTGCGATGTTCGGTTCCATTTTCTAGCGGCTCCTGTTCTGGACGTGGCAGGGCTCAGGCCCATCCAGATGAGATGCCAGGGGATCACTGGAGTCGGGTCCCCAAGGTGGGCTCCTGTCATCGCTCCTGCGGCGGTTCAGGATAATCCTGGTTGTGTCCCATTTAGTTATTGATTTTGGGAATTTTTGTGCTGCTCCTCAGCCCAAAAAGCTCTCGGAGCGGCTTACATATAACCAGTTAAACAAGACCGTCCCTGCCTGCAGGCTTGCAATCTAGAAAGATACAACACACAAAGGGGGGGAACGAATGGGAAGAGAAAAGGGGGGAGAGTCTTTCATGGCTAGTAGACAACCCCCCCTTTGTCTCCCACTTCCTGTTTCAGAAGAGCACTTCCTGTGTGCCGGCTCTGGGTTTGATGGGGTCCTCAGCGAAGCACCCTCCCTCCCATGCCAGTCACTGAGTGGCAGCAGGGCTCCCATCGATGCCAGGCAGTTGCCATTTCAATTTCCCACGATGACCTGGAGCAATAGTATGTGAGGAGCATTGTGGGAAATTAAAAAGCTGGCTGCCCAGTGCCAGTTTTTGGGCGGGGGTGGGGACGGAGGTGGCGATGCACCCTACTGTGTTGCTGGAGGCTTAGCCCAATGGTGCTGTGTAGTTGCACCGGGCCTGCCTCCTGGTATCGACGTGAGTTTCTTCTTGGAACTGGCTGTAGCATTTTTGTTTTCTGTGTGAGTTTGTGCTTGGAACTGGCTTTACCATTTCATTTTCAGGCATTAGATTCCAAAAGGGGGGTGGGGTGCGCCATTTTTTTGCCCCTGGTCTCCATCTGCCTTGACGTTTTTTAAAGAGGCCCATTCAGAGCTGTGGGGACATTTTAACTTTCATTTATTTACTTTTGCTTCCGAAGCAAAATATACCTGCCATTGGTTGAGCCACCCCGCCTCAACAGGGCTTCTCTTGTTGCTAGTAGAGAGAAAGGGAGCAGAGAGAAGTTCTCTAGGCACATGGCACGCATACACCAGTGGCTAGAGTGTTGGGCTGGAAGTTGGGATATCCGGTTTCTGGTCCCCACTGGGTGACTTTGGGCCAGTCACAGACTCTCGGTGAAGATAAAATAGAGAGAAGGAGGATTATGTGTGCCACTAAGGCGGGATATAAATGCAACAAACAAACACACAAACAAACAAATGCTCCATCTCTACTATCCCTTCCAACAGCTCTGAAAACGGAGTAGGAATTCAAAAGAAGGGTATGCCATATTAGCAGCAAAGTACTTTGAGGGCTGTGACATGAAGTAGGGAGCATGTAACTGGAAATGTGGGGAGTCCGCTTCCTTGGCCTATTCTGTGTCTTAAGGGAAGTCTCCAACGGCACCTTCATGCTCTGTTTCCGCACAACTCTTGTGACTTGTGGCAGCAGGTTTCCAGAACACGCAGAGATCTCCCTCTACCAGCAGGGGGCAGCGCTGCTGTTCAGTCAAATCCATTCTCTATCTTCTGTATTGGGCTTATCAGCCTTCTTTCCCCCCTCCCAACACCTCTTGTATGGAGCGATTATGGTAAAAGCTGATGATTTTTGATAATTCCTTAAAAAAAAAAAAAAAACTCAAATACAACACAGACATGCTTCTCGCCCATTGCACGTTGCAAAACCCTGCATTTTCCTACCTGGAGAAAAGAACAGGGTTTTAAAAACAAAACCAAAACCCTGTTCTTTTGTGCCTCCTGCAAAGTTTGTCATTTCAAACTCCTGCAACTTCCCCTGAGATTTGTTTTGGGGGGAGGGTTTTTCTTGTTTATTTAATGCGCTTAGGAATACTTGTGCAGGAGAGTGAGACATAAATGCGCCATTGCAATTGCAGGACAGAGCGAAACGCCTGGAAGTGGAGCTTGATGAGGAGAGGAATACGGTGGAGCTGTTGACGGAGAGGATCAACCGCACTAGAGACCAGGTGAGGAGCTGGAGCCGTCTCAGAAGTTTGTAAAACGTCAGCAGGGAGGCGGAGGAACCGCTGGGCCAATTCATTTCTTCATAGGCCTAATGCAAGGGGCAGGCAGAAGGTAGACCGGGTTCTGCCGGGTACATCTCTGGGTGATTTGCAGTTGTTTGGCAGGGATTTCTGGCTCCCGATTGTCCCAACAATACCAACGAAACAAAAGCTTCCTCCAAATCTCCTTCTGCATTAGGTTGCTGGAAAATATGGCTTACAAAGATAAAACCAGGAGTGGGTATTTTGTGTGAAAAGACCTGCAAGCTTGGTTCTGGGATCAATCCCAAATTCCTGGGCTTGAGTGTATTGGTCTTAAATCCTTAGTGTACGACTGCCTGCCTGAACCACCATTTTGCACCAGGTTCTGGTTGGTGGATCTTGGGGTTCTGGTAGAAATCCAAGAAGACTCTGCAAGCCTGACCATCCGCCCACCCCTGGCCTACAACAAAGATGTTGAACCTCTTTCTGCCGGAGGGCCAAGTTCCATTTCAAAGGAGCTCTTGGGGTGGGGGCACATTCCGGAGCTGGGTGGAGCCAAAGGCAAAATGGGCGGGGCCAAACGCCAGCGTATTCCAGCTGAAAGCTCTTCTTGCCAGTAACTAAATTTGAGGAGAGCCGTTTCAACCTTCTAGAATGAGGAAAAAACTGCACAAAAGCCAAGAAACAATCAAACGATCAGTGGTCAGAGAGAAAGGGAGGCAGAGGGAGGGTGTGTGGCTATCTGGGGACCTGACCCCCTCAGGCAGGCCAGATTTGCCCCTGGGCCTGAGATTCTACACCCCCTAGCCTAAAGTGCCTTCTGCTGCTCCATTATCTTCTGATAGTGTGCAGCCAAACACCCAGAGGGAAGCCCACCAGCAAGGCATGATGGGAAGCCCAGCATCAGGGCATGATGGAGGATGTTCTTGACGCCTCTTGGTAGAAGAGGATTGGAAGCCAGGCGGTCGTGTTTTTTTAAAAAAATATATACCTCTATGTAGATTAGTATTTAACTCTAATGTAGCTTACAGTGCATTATATGAGCTCTTGGCTTGCATCTGATTTGCAACCAGAAAAGGAAAATGTTTGGATTTCACAGGAACTCAGGTCGATTGGGCCCCATCTGTACAAAGCGAGCTGTGGCATTTTGTCTGAATTGTACCTTGTAGAATTCGCAGGTGCAGTCGGCGAAGGCTTCAGGGACTTGTGCATGTTTAAGGACTGACCTTGTCCTGCCACAAAAGCTATCAATAACTATATTTAGCTCCCTAGTACACGTTGATGTCATCTTCCTTGGAAGAAGGACTGCCGTTCTTTTTAATAACCATCATCTGAGTCCTTCACATTTGCCATTTCAGCAAATAAAACAACAGTCCTATAGGATAAGTCAGTATCATTTAAAAACACACACACACACAACTGAAAAGAAACAAATACACAGAAGCCTATCATACAATCAAATCTGGAAGAAGAACCTGAACTCAAGTCAAGGAAATGATTTGCTACATAATCTAAAATGAAACAAAACCCACGCCGGACTTTTTGTGGGTTTTGTAAGTTCAGAGAGGAGGTGAGAGCCGTAGAAAGAACGCAGAAAGGGGAACAATGTTTGATTGTTCGATTGCGCTTTTAAACGGCCAGTAACGCATTTCTGATGCCCTGCCCTTTTTCTCCCTCCAGATCGATCAATTGCGAGCCGAGCTGTTGCAAGAACGTTCTGTCCGCCAGGACCTGGAGTGCGATAAGATTTCGCTGGAAAGACAGGTGAGGCTGCAGCGCAGGCGTCTGGTCAAGTGTTTTGCCAACTCAGCAGGCCCAAGGCCTGCTGGGACATTCCCGGCTTCCACATTCTGTTGTCACAGCCGTGCCAGACCAAGCTAGATAAACAAGCTGATTCCAAATTCCTCCTAAAATATGTTGAGGAAACTTTTCTCCACCCATCCCTCAGGCTGGAAACAACTCGACTTGGAATTCAGTCGGGACATTGATTCCTTGATTTTAAATCTGTTGGTTTTTTTACTTTGGAGTAAGCAGGACATATTCAGCAGCCTTGTAGCATATTGGCCTAGCAGCTTCTCTGCAGTAGGTAAATTTGGGTTAGGGTCTGTGTTCCTTTTATTATACAGCTGTTTTAGAGGGAGAAATGTTCAGAGGAGGGCAACGAGGATGATCAGGGGTCTGGAAACAAAGCCCTATGAGGAGAGACTGAAAGAACTGGGCATGTTTAGCCTGGAGAAGAGAAGACTGAGGGGAGACATGATAGCACACAGAGGAGGGCCAGGATCTCTTCTCGATCATCCCAGAGTGCAGGACATGGAGTAATGGGCTCTAGTTACAGGAAGCCAGATTCCGTCTGGACATCAGGAAAAACGTCCTGTTTGTTAGAGCAATATGACAACAGAACCAATGACCCAGGGAGGTGGTGGGCTCTCCCACCCTAGAGGTCTTCAAGATGCAGCTGGACAACCATCTGTCAGGGAATCTTTAAGGTGGATTCCTGCATTGAGCAGGGGGTTGGACCTGATGGCCTTAGAGGCCCCTTCCAACTCTACTATTCTATGATTCTATATATGGAAACCTCCACCTGATCCTTATACCCATGGCAAAATTTAAACCTCCATGGCTAGGCAACCGGTGCCCTTCAGATGTTTTGGACTGCAGCTCCAGGGACAATGAAGTTGTAACCCAAAATCTCTGCAAGGCTCAAGGTGCCTTCCCCGGAAGTGATGCAAATGATGTGGCGTTGCAGGCACCTTTCATTTTGGCTCCAGAGAAGGTTCCTTTTCTTTGCTGCTCAGGGCTCCTTTTAAATGTTGCTCCACCCCAGTGTGGGAATGAACAGAAGCCTGGGCTGTTTTTCATCTCCCCTCTTGCATTTTCTGCTGCTGTTCCTATTTGCTTTGGCTCTGGTCAGCTCGTGTACAAGAGTCAGTGGCTGAGGAGCTACTAGGGCAACTGATAGCCTCCTCAGGGCAGAAAGGAGCAACTAAAATGATCCAGGGGCTGGAGCATCTCTCCTATGAGGGAAGGTTATAATAGGTGGGATTGTTTAGCTTGGAGAAAAGGAGGCTAAGGGGAGACATGATAGAAGTGTGCAGAATTATACCTGGTGTGGAGAATGTGGAGAGGGAGACATTTTTCTCTCTTTCTCCCATAATACTAGAACTGAATGGGGTCATCCCAGGAAGCTGATGGGTGGGAGATTCAGGACAAATAAAAGGAAGAACTTCTTCACACAGCACATAGTTAAACTATGGAATTCGCTGCCACAAGATGTAGTGATGGCCGTCAACTTGGACAGCTTTAAAAAGGGGGTTGGGTAAATTCCTGGAGGAGGAGAAGGCTATCCATTGGCTACTAGCCCTGATGGCTAAGTGCAACTCCAGTATCAGAGGCAGTGAGCCTGTGTGCACCAGTTGCTGTGGAACATGGGTGGGAGGATGCTTTTGCACCATGCCCTGCTTTATTGGTCCCTGGTCGACAGTTGGCCACTGTGTGAACAGAGTGCTGGACTAGATGGACCCTCGGTCTGATCCAGCATGGCGCTTTTTATGTTCTTAGATTCTCAGTTGCTGTTGCTGTTGGGAAAGAACAGGATAAAGGGCCCTGGAGTGGAGCTGGTTTTAAAGCCCTCTTGTGCCCTTCAAAAAAAAAGGCCTGTATTTTAAAAGAAGAATCTCTTCACAACTAACATGCACTGCAGTATAAACCTCTGCCCCTGTCGGTCTGTCCATCTTTACTGTGCCATGAGGCTCTTGCTGCAAGAGGCGAACATGCTTAAATTTCTGGAAGCGGTTTAAAAAACTTTTGCTGGCTAAAGTCTTTCGTGCCATGTGAGATTTTTCCTCCCTTCAGCCAGTCCTTCTGTCCTCAAGAAGCTGCACTAAGTCTGTTCTGTAGCTGGCCTCTCTCCTCTTTTGCGAATATTTGTGAACGTTCCATGATGCCATACAGCAGTTCAGCCAACGGCCAGGTGAGAATGAAATAGCAAAGGCCGCTTTTGTAAGATTGTAATGGTAGGGTGAGGCTAGAAGTGTAAACAAAGCCCGGCCTCTTCGGTTCTGGGCCAGTCCTAAGTAACATCTCAAGATGACATCCTGGCTGTAAAAACATCTGCTGAAAAGGGAGCCGGCGAAAGCCCCCGTAGAAACCAGAAGGTTGTGTTTAGCAGATAGAGAATCATTTGGATTAGGAACGAGACACCGTTGGAATTCATATGTTGGATGGAGAATAAGACGGCTTGGGCTTTGAATACAGGAGCAAATTTTTCTGCCTCTATCTGAATAACCCCCCTGGGTCGTCCTTTAGAGCAATAGATCTTCAAACTTCTCACACCCAGCATTAGAAGCCGGTGAAGATGATAAATTAAGAAGTAATAAACTCCGGCAACCACTCCCAAATCAAATCCTTGTCGCCACGTCCTTGACATGTTGTTTCTTAAACCTTTTCAAAGGCTGTCCTTTCTTTCTATCTTTTTTCTTTCTTTCTTTCTTTCTTTCTTTCTTTCTTTCTTTCTTTCTTTCCCGCATGTAAACACACACACACAAGTTTCTAAGAATATATTTTTCTCCAGGATACTATTGTGGGAAAGGTCATAGAACTGGCTTTGGAGTCCAGGATAGCCAGTGCCACACCTCTTGGGGTGTTGTGGGGGGGTTGGTTGGTGGGTGGGTGGGTGTTGCAAATTCCTTATTTTAACATGCATCCAAAACAGAAAGAGTGAATGGGAGAGAAAGCGAGCCAGAGAAGGAGTACTTCTGCGTAGGGTGTCTATTTTGTTTTGGAGTCAGTGCTTGAGATCTGGTCTTGGGAAGGGGGCAGAGGTCAGGGTGCCTTTGCATGGGGTCCCCAGGCTACTAGGCCCAAAGCCTGGAACGTCCTGGTGAGAAAGAGAGGAAATAGACAACATGATTGGTGGCGAGTGGCCTTAAGCCATCTGGCTTAAGAGGTGGGGCTGGAATAAGGCCGGCGTACGACAGCCACACATTTCCTCTGAGCTGGGAACGGAGCACATTTTATCACATACACCCATCGTAGTGACATAAGGCTAAAGAACATCAGAAGAGCCCTGCTGGATCAGACCAACGTCCATCTACTCCAGCACTCTGTTCATACAGGCCCTTTCCACACAATAGGGGTGGAGAGGGCTTGAAGTGGTCAAACCAGGAAGTGAGCACTTCTGGGTTTGTCGCAAAGAGTCCGCAACGCAACGGGCTTCTCCCAGCCGCCATTTTTTCTTTTTTAAACGAAGATGAGTGCATGAATGCTCATGCGCCAAAAGTAAAAAAAAAAAACACGCGCAGCCCCCACCCCCCTCCCTGCCCTCCCGAGGTGGCAAAACTGGTGCCACCTCCTCCTCTGCTGGGCACGGAGCCACACTGGGAACTCCGTGCCCAGTTTGCAGCCGTGCTTACTTGTGGATAAGCGCGGCTGCACCCGTGATGGGCAGCCACACCAGCCACCCATCTCGCTTCCCTCCCAGGAGCAGGGAACATATCGGGATAATTGCGTTCCCTGAAAATGGAGGGCTGGCCCCTGCCTGCTCACAGGATGCCCTGTGCGTCATGCGGACTCTCCACGAGCAGGCAGGGGCAGCCATGGGGAAAATGGCTGGTGCGGAAAGGGCCACAGTGGCCAACCAGCTGCCTATGGGAAACCACAAGCAGGAAATGAATGCAACAGCACTCTGCTGCCCATGTTCCCCAGCAACTGGTGCACACAGGTTTACTGCCTCTGATCCTGGAGGTAGCACATAACCATCAGGGCTTGTAGCCATTGATAGCCTTCTCCTCCTCCAGGAATTTATCCATCCCCCTTTTAAAGCCGTTCAAAATTGGTGGCCATCTTGTGGTAGCGAGTTCCATAGTTTAACTATGCGCTGAAGTCCTTCCTTTTATTTGTCCTGAATCTCCCACCCATCAGTTTCATGGGATGATCTCTTTGGGGTGTAATATTACGGGAAAAGAAGAAAAATGTCTCTCTATCCACATTCTCCACACCAGGCCTAATTTTGTACACCTCTATCCTGTCTCCCCTTAGCCCCCTTTTTTCCAAGCCTTCAATCCCAGCTGTTGTAACCTTTTGGTTGTAGGAGATCCTGGGATAAGGCGGGGCGAAGTGAAGCCCCACCTGAAGAGGTGAATATGGCCACTTTTTCTCCCTGTCCCACGCAGGTACACCTGTGCACACTAACCAGGGAGTAAGTCCTTCTGTTTATACATGCACCACTTTGCATGCCAGGAGAGGCTCAGCTCCATTGCAGAGCACTGGTTTTGCATGCACAAGGTCCGAAGTTCAATCCGTGGCATCTCCAGGTAGGGCTGGAAAAAATCCTCTGGAAAACCCCGGAGTGTCGCTGCCAGCCAGTGTTGACCATGCTGGGCTTGATGGACTAATAATCTGACTCCGTATAAAGCAGCTTCTTTCTGCTCCTCGTCCAGAGAGCGGGATAGACAACGGTGATTTGGGAGAGGTTGAGTCAGGGAGGGGACTTCGGCTGAAACCCCACGGTTTCGTTTTATTCGTGGCCTGTGTGTCTGATTAGAAATCTGCAGCCAGGAAAACAATAACCTGGATTCTGCGAGCCGCATACAGTGGAAGCAAATTTGCCCCGCTTCACCTTTATTCTGATTTTTTTTAAAGGTTTGTTATCTTTGTTGTATGCCCAGTATGGAGGAGGAGTTTTTGTTTTTTTATGAAAGCTATGAGTTCTGATGCTTGGAAACCTTATTCAGCCAAAGCTTCTGAGATTTCAGCAGTTATTTCATAAGCATGAAGGCAAGAAACCTCTTCTTTTTTTAACAGAAGCTGAGATTCTCAGCTGGATTCTGCAACCAGAATGTTCCTATACAGCTATGGCATATACACAACTCTGACCCTGCGCCTTTGCTTCAGCTGAGCTCCTTCCAGCGGGCTGCTAGCCAATAACATCATCAGCCTAGCTAGCCAGCGAGTTAAGCCCTGCTTGAGGGCTTCTCAGGAGTATGTTGTTGTCCACTGCTGGAAACAGAGTACTGGGCCCGGTGGAGCTTTGGTCTCATCCAGCACGACAAACGCTTGTAATACCCATGATAATTAAGAGCAGAACTTCCATGTTCAGAGGCAGTGTACCTCTGAGCACTAGTTGCTGTTGATATTCAGAGCTGCTGCCTTCATGCTCTCCTTGTTGGATCCTCATCAGACTATCTGGTCTGATGGTAATGCGTCCAGTTCTGGGCACCACACTTCAAGAAGGATGCAGACAAGCTGGAGTGTGTTCAGAGGAGGGCAACGAGGATGATCAGGGGCCTGGAAACAAAGCCCTATGAGGAGAGATTGAAAGAACTGGGCGTGTTTAGCCTGGAGAAGAGAAGATTGAGGGGAGACATGATAGCACTCTTCAAATACTTCAAAAATTGTCACACAGAGGAGGGCCAGGATTTCTTCTCGATCAAACCAGAGTGCAGGATGCAGAATAAAGGGCTCAAGATACAGGAAGCCAGATTCCAGTTGGACATCAGGAAAAATGCCCTGACTGTTAGAGCAATACGACAATGGAACCAACTACCTAGGGAGGTTGTGGGCTCTCCCACCCTAGAGGCCTTCAAGAGGCAGCTGGACAGCCATCTACCAGGGATGCTTTAAGGTGGATTCCTGCATTGAGCAGGGGGTTGGACTTGATGGCCTTATAGGCCCCTTCCAACTCTACTATTCTAAGATTCTATGGTCGGCCACCGTATGAGAACAGAATGCTAAGAGAAATAGGCCTTTGGCTGGATCCCCCAGAGCTCTTCTTATGAGTCCTGGGAGTGAAATACGCAGCTGATCAATTTTTGCTCATAGACTCTTTCAGTGACCCTGGCCTAGAGATGTAAAATTTCTGGAAATTTTGAAGCCATGGGAAAAAACTTTTTTTATTTTTCAAAAACAACAACAAATTTTCAGAAGAATTGAAAAATAAAAGCAATATTAGCAATTTTTACAGATTGAAAGTCACTTTGTTACTTTAGGAACATAAAATGTAATTATGTACAAGTTGGTTTGGCATAAAATTATCACATTTGGTCAATTAAAAGTACAGTGTATTCAAACAATTATTACAAATTGAATTTACTTTTTATTTTTTTTTACTTTTTGTTGTTAACAATGGAGCTACAAGCTCCTGAACTGTAAGGAACCTCTTTGGTTTTGCCAGTCGATGAGGAGCAGGCAAAAATGAAAATAAAAAAAGACCGAAGGAACCATCAACATTGGGAACAAAGAGCATCATTGATGTCTCCACTAGCCCTTCACAGTAGTGTCCAGCAGAGGCATAAAGGCCCCATTCCCATAAAAAGCTTTTGGAGAAGTCAATATATGAACACCTTGTCTTAAACATTTTATTCATCAGGATAAAATAAAACATCCCATAATCCAGATTTTTCTTCATTTCCCCCCCAATTTTTCAGAAAAAAACTTCAGGGGGGGAAATGGAAGGGGAACATCCCCCCCCCCGAATTTTTCCACCCCACCCCACCCCCCAGGCCTTCACATCTCTACCCTGGCCGCGTTGTGCAAAACAGCTCCCTTTGCCGGCAAAACCCCTTCTGTAACGTTCCCAAAGGCGCCTCTCTCTGCTGCCGCCACCTCTCTCTTCACTCCGTCTCCACCGCAAGATCGTCCCTGTCTGGGCTTGCGCTGGGGGTTATGCAACCGCACCGCTTGAAAAGCAACACACGCCCCGAGCTGATTTGAATAAACAAGATCCCCCAAGCGGTTCTCATTCTCGCTGTACAATGAACGAGGGCAAAACAACCCCAGTGACACCCGGCTTCGATGCCGGCGTAGCCTGGGAGGCCTGCGCGCACCCTGGTGGTGCTCCGCTGGGCTTGGCAGGCTCAGGCGGTCGGACAAGAGGAGGGACAATGCGTGTCCTGCTTTCTCCCAGGCCAGATTTCGGGATAAAAATTGTACAAGATGGTGACTGAGGGGGGAGGAGTGTTGAAAACTCTCCTGCTCTCTTCCTTTCTCGTGCCATGGAATCGGCGCATGTGCCATGCTGTGAATCGAACCTGGCACCTTGCCCATGACAAGTGTTTGTTCCACCCCTGAGCCACAGTCCGCTCAGCCGAGCAGTTCTAGCCTGATGTTCTGACCCAGATTTCCCCAACCTAGGACCTTCCAGGTGTGCTAGGCTAAAATCTCCTGATGGGAGACCGGATCTCAGCATACCGAGATCCCGGAGAGTTCCTGGAGCCACATACAAGACTTTCTGCACTTTTCTTTCATTTTTCCTTTCTTTCATGCCCTTCATTGGGCCAAGTAAGCAATGACGTACTAATTATGCATAATGTGTCGTGAGTCACAATAGGGCAAAACCTTTTATTAGCCCATGTATTAGGGACTGCTTGCAACGTCGTCATCGAGCACTGTGTAAGCTTTCTTTTTTTTATAATAATTTTATTAATTTTCAACATATAGTACATAAATAAACACAATACATATACAACCCTCCACAACCCCCCGTGCTCCCCTACGCATGACACCTTCTCACTTTATTGTTTTATACATTTTCCCAAAATTGCAATGATTCTTTTGAAGGTGTATATCCCCTCCCCTTTACTAAAACATATTCTAGAAATAAACCCCAAATACTTCCAAAGTCATTCTTTTTAGTTAATCCCATCCTAACTTTCATTATACAAGTTAATCTATCGTTGATTGCAATATCCCACACTCCTTTATACCATTCTTCTATACTATAATTCCCTTGTATTTTCCAACTTTTAGCTATCATTAATCTAGCCGGTGTCAGGAGATTGTTTATCAATTATCTTATATTATTCTTACCATATTCTTTATCAAATAACCCTAATAAAGCTATATTTGGACTTATTTCCACATTCTTACCCAATATCTCACTTATCTCCTTAAAAACTCTTTTCTAACTCTTTTCTAACATTTTTTAACATATTCACATGTCCACCACATATGGTAATATGTCCCCACATCCTGACAACCCCTCCAACATAACTTTGATATTTTCTTATCTATCTGATGTAATCTTACAGGAGTGAGATACCATCTCCAGGTTATTTTATAATGATTTTCTTTTATCCTTATTGAAAGCAACTTTAACGTTCTTAATTCCCATATCTTCCCCCATCTGTCCCCAGTAATTTGAATTTTTAAATCTTCCTCCCAGATTGTTTTCAGAATTTCTTGAGATTCATCCTCCTTTAACAATATCTTATATATTTCGCTTGTTATACCTTTTTTACTTTTATTTTTATTTTCTCCCTCCTTCTCTCTAGACTCAATTAGCTTTTCAAATCTTGTTTCCTTTCTACAGTCCTTATTTTCCTTTTTCCATTTTTGTGTCCACTGTTCCAATTGTAAAGTCTTAAACCATATTTTTTTTGCCCTATTAGAACCTCTTCTATTTGCTTTTTACCAACCAATCTCCTTACCCAATCTTTCACTTTAATTATTTTTTTCTCCTGCAATAGCCCTTCCAGTTCTCTTCTCAAATTACCTGGAAAGTTTTCCAGTAAAACCACTGGGGTCAGAGGGGAAATTCCTGGCAATAGTTTCTTCTTATACCTTTCCCAGATTTCTATGATATTTCTTAGGATGGGATTTTCCAAATCCTTCAATCGACTCTTTAGTATTTTACTAAAAAAAACATTTTGTAACTTTAACTCTATATCTCCTGTCTGCGTCTTTAACCATTCTAAATCTTCTTCCCCTACTATACTATTTATATCTTAATTGGTTAGCTATATAATACATCTTTATATTCGGGAGTCCTAACCCTCCTTCCCTTTGAATCTTATACCATTTTGTCTTATTAATTCTTGGTTTTCTATCCCCATTACAATAATTATTTAGCATGCTTTGCCAACTTCTTAATTCTACTTCTGTTATTTTAATTGGTAACATTCTAAACAAAAAAATAATCTTTGGTAATATTTTCATTTTAATTACCGCTATTCTACCAAACCATGAATGCTTTAATTTCCTATAAGCCTCTAACTTTTCCATTATTTGTTTTTTTAACCTACTAAAATTTATTTCCTCTAAGCTTTCTAACTCTTTCGTAACATACACTCCCAAATAGCATATTATATTTTTAACCTTCAAATCTAATGTTAAAGACTGTGTAAGCTTTCAAGTCTGACAGAACCCTTCTTTGTTAATTAGAGGGTTCTGGGGAACTTGAAACCCTGCCTAGTACTCAGTCATTTTTTTAGCGCATCCTAATCAAAGCATTGTGCTACTGTTGCTTTGGGAGTATTCTTTCTTTCTTTTTTTTAATTAATGGGCCAGCATAGCCATCTGCCATTTTGCTACTAGTCATGGAACAAGATTTTATTTTGGTAGTTCCACTCTGTGTCTCTTTTAGATTCTGTCTTCCTCTCTGCAGCCATGAATGCCAGTCTCTTTCTTCCTTGTTTAGGTAAACAGCTGGAATTCTACGGCATCCAGTAGAACCTGGGCAGCTGGTGCCATGATGCTTGCCGAGGCAATAAACTCCACAGCCCTGACTCGGAAAGTTCTTTTCCCCATCGGTGCTGCCGTTCAGGAGACGGCGCCCAAAACATGTTTGAACACCGGGAGCTCTTTACAACTCTTGTGGGAATGCACACAGCTCTTCTTCTTTTCTTAAAAAAAAAAAAAAAAAAAAAAACTTTTTTTCTTGTTCCTCTTGGCCACACTTCAATGCACGGGGGAAATAATTACTGTTATATAACTCGACTAATGAAACTTCCTCTTCAGACGTCGGGAGGGGGAAAGGATTTTGTTCCACCTGGCTTGGGATGTTACATAACCCCATTTTGCTTCTCCTCGTTGTTTATAACTGCAAGTTGCCGACTCAGCCGAAGGCCACGGCAAAAGGCTTTCAATACGGCTGTTGGGTCGCGGTGGAGCCAAGCCACAACGTAGTCTTGCCTCTTCCGCGCTCCGGGCCTCTCGTGCAAAGTCACCTGTGCGGGAAATGGCTCCAGAGTATGATCATTCTAGAGCCAATCCATGCCAGTGTAGAGCTGGCCTCCGGGGATGCGTGCGTTTGTCAGGCCACTGTGTAATAGCTCTTGATGACTCGAGACAACAAGCCAAGCCGCAAGCAGGAGAGGGAGGTGATGCATGTTTTGCATATGACTAAAATAAGCCGTTCAGAAGAAAAACACACTTAGGATGCGTGTTTAGATGGGGAAAAGTCCTGCAACCCCCAACGTTGCTGGATTTTTTTTTCTATCTAAACAGGCATAGGATTGTGCCTTTATTTTCTTTTTTGGATAATGCAAGCAGCTATCAGCACTAGGCACTCTCTTAGAGTGGGAGAGGAAGGAAATGCCTTCAAATGGCAAGTCCAGTTTGAGGTTTTATGAGTCCTTGGATTAAAGAAAATGTCACCTGCCGCCTGATCGATCAACTAAGCCTTGCAGCACCACCCAGAACTCATTACGAATGCCAGGGCGAATGTGTGAAAGAGGAGGGCCCCATCCGCACCAGCCGTTTATTCCAGAATAGTATCGAGGCTGTCCCTCCGGGGCCACATGACACACAGCTGATCCCGCCGTGATCTAGGGACGACCCCTCAGTTTCCCCGGAATATCGATGACAGCTTTTGTCCTGTTTTTTTCCCCGCTCTCGCAAAAATCCCGAGGTGCGTGGCTGTTGTGCCCTTCCCTCGCGAAGCTGCTGTTGTTCCTCGCGAGTAGCGGGGCTCAGCAAAAATGCAACCAGCTGCGCGGAGTGAGCCCATCAGTATTGGGGCTGAGGGGGAGAGCATTGTCGACACATTCTGGATTAGTCTTTCAGTGCCGTGTGTGTGTGTGTGTGTGTGTGTGTGTGTTTTAAAAACTCATCCTTGCGCAGGATCGCAATTCCGTTCTTGCGCAAAAGCCCCGGAACGACTCTCCTTAAATTGCAGGCAAACTCACTGGCATGTACCCCGTGAGAGATGATCTCTGAAGCAGAAAACTTCACGTTCATCCCTCCCCCCTCTCGAAAGGGCTCTAGGTGTAGATGAGCCCCAGATCTGTTTTTGAATGACGTGCAGAGGCTTGCTTCTCGGCCCAAATTGGCCTGTCAGCCTGCCTGTGTTCGAGACTATGGAGGAGAGCTGTCGGATGGGATGGGAGAGGCGCTTGAGCTCCAGCGCCTTCTTTGGAATTTGTCCCTGCAAAGCCTGCCTGTTTCTTGTTAAGTGTACATCTGTAACCATGAGGGATAGTAGCTTAGCTATATTTTCTAAGGTCTGCTTCGGCTTCCTGAGAAGTCCTCCCGGGCTGTCCGCGAACTCTGCGGTCGCTGCTTGATTTTGCTCCCCTCAGTCATGATTTGTAAAACTTTTTTTCCAGAACAAAGACCTCAAAAGCCGCCTCACGAGTAGCGAAGGACTCCAGAAGCCCAGTGCCAACGTTTCCCAACTGGAGTCACACATCCAAGAGCTTCAAGACAAGCTCCAGGGGGAGGAGAGGTAAATCACACACCCGGCCCTCCCTGGAAGGAGAGATTTCGTGTTCTCTCTTGTGCCAGCCAAAAACCACGCTGTCTCTAGCTGGACTAGCTCTGAAACACACTATTTTGAGTCTGATCAGTAATCTTAGTGACTTGGATGCTGCCCTGGTTCAGTGTCCCAAACACATCTGAGGAATTGGATTATTTTGTCCAGGGCCCCAAGATAGTTTTTCAAGGGCTAATCCCAATGCACGAAGGCAGCTTATCCTGAGTCAGACCTTTGGCCTGTCTAATTCAGTATTGTCAACTGTGACTGGCAGTAACCGCTCTCCAGGTTTTCAGGCAGGATCCTTTCCTAGCCTTACCTGGAGATGGATCAAAACCAGGATCTTCTAGCACTCACTTAAGGCCTTTTCCCTTAAAAATAAAAATACAATTCCCCAGTATTGTTAACTCTGACTGGCAGCATTGGCCCTCTCCCTAGAAATAAAGATCCTAGTCCTCATGGTTAAGAATACAGGGTTGATTTAAATAGGACCATAGGAAGCTGCCTTATACTGGCTCAATTCGGACGACACGATAGTCAATGGTGGGTTGACTAACCCTAACCCTCATGCTAACCCTAGGGGGCACTCCTCACACAACATGGTAATAAATAATCAACGGTGGTGTGGATGAGGATCAGCGCTGAGTTGACTATGGCAGCATTCGGATGACACAATAGTCAAAACAACTGACGATTGTTTCCCCCACACCAGTTGTTTATTGTGTTGTCCGAATTGAGCCACTGAGTCAGACCCTTGGTTCATCTTGCCCAGTATTGTCAACTCTGACTGGCAGCAGCATCTCTAGGGTTTCAGGCAGGACCTTTTCCTTACTCTGCCTGGAGATGCCGGGGATCGAACCTGGGACCTTCCACATGCAAAGCAGGGGTTCTGTCACTGAGCCACAGTCCCTCCCCTCCTAAGAATAACCCCACTCTGGACAGCTACCCCAAATGGCGGTTATTCCAAGTTTTCTTTGCTTTCTGCTCCTATCCTCCTGTTTGATCAGGGGTGGGCATGTGGTGATCAGGATGCATTGGCAGATCACGGGATGATTTGGGGTAAATCATCAAAGGTTTATGACTCTGAATGAACAATTGCAATTAAATCCCTTCCACCCCTTGTCATGAGTCAGCCCATCATCAGACAGTGAGACTCCTTTTATTGCTGGAATCACACGGTTACAAGCATGATGGTTTCATTGTTGCATACTTCCACTTCAAGCTGGTAATGGTCAGAAAGCTTTAGGCTCCAGTCCTGACGCGTTCCTTTAGGCAGTCACTCGGGGGAGAGAAGTGTAAGGTTAGCCCCTATCCTATCTGAGCATTTCCAGACACACGTACACTGACTCTTCAAGAACATGGCCAGAGCCCTAGGGAAGTGCTCCAGGCACAGGGCCGCCTGGAGCCCGGCAGAGACAGATCGGTCTCGCACTAACCATACCCAGCCTGCCAGAAACGCTGAGCTGACCAAAGTAAGCAAGACCCCAGGGAACGAACCTCATTGGCCTAGGAAACCTCCCCTGCACGTACTTTAGCTCCAGGGGAAGCTCTCTCGCAGGCCACACACACACGGACACACAATCCAGAGCAAACACAAGTCCTAGTCTATGAAAACTAGCCTCTTCCGGCACGTCTACCCAGATGAACTTTAAACCAAGAATTTTAAAATGCGTTGATTGTTTTATATGCTCTTTTAATTTATAGATTTGATCTATTTTGTTATTGTACTAATGTTCTCCGCCTCTATCCAAAGGGAGAGGCGGGTAAGAAATATTATTATTATTATTATTATTATTATTACTACTACTGCTACTACTACTATTACTATTATTTATTTATTTATTACATATTTATACTGCCCAACAGCCAAGGCCCTCTGGGCAGTTCACAATGAAAACCACAACATACAAAGGTCAATTTAAAACTTTAAAAATGTTTTTTTAAAAAAAGCAGAAATATTTGATTAAGAGGAATTTAAAAAAGATATCCATACAGCACACTTTCAGCCCAATCCTGTGTTCAGAAGTAAGGTTATGAAGGTGGGGGGAGACATCTAAAATGGCTGAACCATGACATTTCCCCTATTTTGCAGAGAAAAGAGTGTCCTCGTGTCGTCAAATCGCAAGCTAGAGCGGAAGGTGAAAGAGCTGACCATCCAGATCGATGACGAAAGACTGCATGTCAATGACCAGAAAGACCAAGTGAGTTTTGTTTTGGGGTGGGGAGCAACAGTGGTGAAGACGAAATGAAATAAATAAATATAAATTGTAGAGAAGGGTGGCTGGGAAAGGCCGATGCTCAATGGTAGAGCACTGGCTTTGCGTAGTTCCTAGGTTTGGCCGCTGACATCTCCAGGTGTCAGCAACCTGGAGATGGGCATGTTTAGCCTGAGCCTGTTTAGCCTGGAGAGGAGAAGACGGAGGGGAGACATGATAGCTCTCTTCAAATACTTGAAAGGTTGTCACACAGGAGTGCCAGGATCTCTTCTTGATCATCCCAGAGTGCAGGACACAGAATCATGGGCTCCAGTTACAGGAAGCCAGATTCCGGCTGGACATCAGGAAAAAGCACTGAGGTCCCTGCTGCATTCGGCACCAGGAGGCCATCTAGAATGCTCCAGGCATTGGAAGGACCAGAAAATACAGCGTGCCCCACAAAAAAAGTGGAGTTTTAATCTCCTAATCAGGACGTGGGGAATTCAGCATCGGCCACTCTGACTGGCAGCAGTTCTCCAGAGTTTCGGAGGCCAACCCTACCTAGAATCCTAGAATAGTAGAGCTGGAAGGGGCCTCTAAGGCCATGGGGTCCAACCCCCTGCTCAATGCAGGAATCCACCTTAAAGCATCCCTGACAGATGGTTGTCAGGCTGCCTCTTGGGTTCCATTGTCGTGGGCTCTCCCACATGAGAGGACAGCCACCTGTCAGGGATGCAATAAGGTGGATTCCTTAGAGGCCCCTTCCAACTCTACTATTCTATGATTCTAGGTAGGGTTGGCCTCCGAAACTCTGGAGAACTGCTGCCAGTCAGAGTGGCCGATGCTGAATTCCCCACGTCCTGATTAGGAGATTAAAACTCCACTTTTTTTGTGGGGCACGCTGTATTTTCTGGTCCTTCCAATGCCTGGAGCATCCTAGATGGCCTCCTGGTGCCGAATGCAGCAGGGACCTCAGTGCTTTCTTCCTCCTCTCTTCCACCCCCCTCCCCCATTTTGCATAGCTGAGCTTGCGGGTCAAAGCGCTGAAGAGGCAGGTGGACGAGGCGGAAGAGGAGATCGAGCGGCTAGAGGGGGCACGGAAGAAGGCCCTGCGGGAGCTGGAAGAACAACACGAAACCAACGAGCAGCTCCAGAGCCGCGTCAAGGCCCTGGAGAAGGACCTCTGGTGAGCAGCGGGCACTTTCCCCTTCCGCCACCCCCTATGCAGACCTTGACCCCTCCACCCTAAGATGATGCAAATTTGTCCATTGCTGCCTCTCCCTTCTGATCTAGGCGCAAAGCAGCCCGGTCCACAGCGGAGTCCTCTCTGAAGGATGACCACTTGAGCTCGGATGAGGAATTCGACAGCGCCTACGGGCCGTCCTCCATCGCCTCGCTCCTGACAGAAGGAAACCTCCAGGCAAGCTCCTGCTAGCGGTATCCGGCTGCGTCAGGTGGCAGGGCAGAGGAGGGCGTCGCCTTGCATGGGCCTCGGTGAAGCTCTCCAACTCGCATCTTGAAATCCAGCAAAAAGGACTGTTGCATCCGGGAATTTCCGGCAAGCGGCCGGAAGATGAATGGCGCCGGGGCCATCCCGACATTGTGTGCCTGTAGATAAAATAGACCTCTTTATCGACAGGAGGGAAAGATTTTATTTTTGCTTGCTAAGGGGCAGCGGGAACAGGGTTGGGGAGCGGGAGAGTGTAAAATAGAGGCAAAATTATATTTAATCTCTCCACCCCATACACACACACACACATCTTGATCCAGTTCTCAGGGCATTGGTGAATGATTAAGAAATAGAATCCTTTATGTTTATTTTTTAAAACCAAATTTTAGTTTTTCTTCTGTGTGTATATAAGGCCTGTGTATGTACGTATGTCGATTTGCATGTGTACCGAAACTGATGTGCAATAATGTGACGGAGTAATCGGGGGGGAAATGGGCGAACGTGTTTTGGGAGGGCAACCAGAGCCCTCCCTATCCGGCACATGCATATCATGGGTGTCAAGGAGATGGGCTTTCTAGGTGGCCTTAACAGACCTATTGATCGTTGCATCCTTCTCTGTGCTGATAGATCTTTAATTCGTCCCGACGTAGCTACCCTAGCATAGAAGAGACTGTATGTCACTTTCCCACCGCAACGTCCTTTTGGCGACTTGGCTTGTATTTCTCTCCAAGACTGTGTGAACTGATTTCCTGCTTCTCTTGTATGAACATCCTCCCTGTGCCAGGTTGCCCAATAGGCTCCTCAGAGATGCTCTTCATCCCAGTGAATGTGTCTCCTAACCATCTTCCCTGAAGCAAAGATGTTTGGTTTGGTTTGTTCTGTAAGCATGGTTCTTGGGGGTTCTGTTTAGGATGCTCCACTTTCCATCTGTTCTGACGGAATCGAAGGCTCTAGCATCAAAGAGATCTTCTTAATTGTTTTGCCCCTCCTGACTTTTACACAGAAGTTAAACAAGCAAGGTGACCAACTCCCTTTCAGTTGGAAGATAGAAATGTGTAGGGTTTTCATCCAACTCATTCTTGAGAGCGGCTTGTCCTAGGACTGGCTTGTTCTACCGCTTAAATTTTTCATTTTGGCCTTCCTGCACAGCTAGCTGCCACTGAATCCATCCCGTTTCTCAGAAACCTGATGACCAACAATGGTCTTTCCACAAAAAATGGTGGTCAATGTTGTTTTACAGGGAGAGGATTCCATTGTTGGTAGGATTCTGTCAGATGCAGACCGTATAGCTGACTTTCGCTGACCTGACCCTCTCCAGATAATGTTGGACCTCAGCTCCTGTCAATCCCTCCAATTGGTCTTGCTGACTGGGGCTAATGGGAGTTGTAATTCAAAACCTCTGGAAGGCGCCAGATTGAGGGAGGTTGCCCTACAGAATGAAAGGAAGAAAGCGTTTCACACAGACCAGCAGGAATTTGCATTGCGTTGCCAAAATAACCTTGTTCTCAGTAATGGCTTAGTCACCATCTGGAAGAATGCACACCTTCTCAGCTGCTAATGGCACCACAGAAGCTGCTGTGTTCATGGTGGGGTATTCCTCTCCACATCTGATTCCTAAAGCAACAGCAAAGCGAAGCACGGGGTGGGGGTGGGGAGCGTCATCACAGCATTATTGCATGCAGATGATCCGGAGGAGGTTTTCTTTGTCCTTTGCTTGCCTACAATTCCTCCAAAGCCAGCCAGGTGCTACAGGTAAGCAGCACCTATCGGATTTTAAGAATGTGGCCTCACTTCCAAGCACGCTGATGCCACCAGATCACTTCCTGTCTTAGCAGTTTATCACAGGAGTTGTCCCCTCTGCCATCTGTCTGGAAACCTATCACAGAGGGAATAGATGCGTGTAGCTAAGATGATCCACAGAACCTGGGCGGGAGAGAATCCCAAAGGCCGCATCTGACCTATTTCCTGGCACTCTTCCCTCATCGCTGCAGTGAAGCTCACTTTGCGTAGTGGCTGTCAAATGACCAAGGATGTGTAGCCATGTTGAGCAGTCCAACGTTCAGTTTGGGAGAGGCCTCTGGCAGAAGGTATTTCTCAGCCTCTCATGTATGAACACTGCCCTGTTTCCAAAAGTGTGCGCATTTATTGTCTGCTTTTCCAGGCGCTTCCCTCTATCACATCTTCAGCTAAAGCTACGTAGGAGTGACATGAACATCACCTCAAGGACACCTCCCTGTTGACTTTGCATTACGTGGACTTCTCCTTGGTAAATCCCTGTTTCACACAAGTCAGGGCAGCGTCAGATACAGCCATGCTACTCGGTAGCTGCATTATCGAATCTTTGTAAGGGCTGCTTTCCCCCATTTTCCTTAACAGTACCCACTTCAGGTATCCCTATTTCACCTTTCCAGGCCTTGCACCAAGTGCCTTATTGCTGACCTATCCCAAGAGGAGGAGCTCTGTTAACATGCTTCTCTGATCAGGAGATGGAACGTGTGGCCCGTGTTCAAAATTGCGCCGTCGTCGATATGACACATTGGCACTTGCGCATCAAGAGAAGAACGTCGTCTTGCCATGTACTCAAAGTCTGGTGTCGCACGATCGGTCTCATGACAGCAATAAATAAGATTTTTAAGGAAAGAAATAAAAGATGTATGTGCTGGTTCCTGGTTGGATAGCTGGTTTTCACCTCAACTAAGCCATCTTGAAGGTTGTGCAGTCAACCACTGAAGTCATTTGGATGTTGTTGGAGATGCTGCTAGGACTGAGCCTGATTGAACCCTTTTGGGGAGTGAGGAGCACTTCCTACAGGAAGTGCTGTGAGATGAAGTCCCACCCACCCAATTGGCAAGTTCAGCTGGGTGGTTTTTGAGTATGGGACAATACTTCTAAGAGGAGCCGCAGGACATTTAGGAGGGTGGCTAGGATGGGAGTTAGGGGTAAGAGCTATCTTTTGCACTAAGCCTGATGATCTCCAGGTTCTAAATCCAGGCCAATGACAAAGCAGGGTTTCCATGATGGTATTGGGCTTCCTAGAGAAGGCGATTTTGGCTGGTGCAGTCTTTTCCAAGCTTTTGTTGGCGGTAGCTTGGAGGTGATTTCCTGTTTCCACCACTGCTGAAGGAAGTCAGTCAAGAATACCAAGTCTAGGACAGGGCTCTTGTTTTTCTTTGTTTTGACTTTGCGGGCTGCAAAACAGGGAGTGGCCACCGAACAGTTACACCTCTTGTCCCGAGTGTGACACATGTTCAGGCTACAGGTTCCCCTCAAAATGCTTCAGGCATTTCGCCTACCAAACCAACCCAAGCATGACTTTGAGTTTGGAAGTTGCCATGCATTGGGAATTGGGTGAAAATGGTCGGTCATCGGTGGTCTTGGGTTCCACTCAATTCTCTGGTACATAATAGATGGAACAAAGCATGCTGGGAAAGCACTAGTTGGAAATCAATCTCTGTTTTTAAACTTGGCCATGATGCCTTAGATTTTTGACCGACCATGTGGCTGAGATGAAAGATGCTCCTTTGGGCCAATGAGTTCTGTGATCCAACTGTGGGCCTTCGATCGGTTTCCATTTGGGTCCCTTGAGGCCGGTTTGTCTAAAACCGATTCCAACAAATATTGAAGTGAATAATCTGAAGAGGTTCAGAGGCCTCTGGCCACCATGTTCAGATTTAAAGATGACACAAATATAGTGGCCACAAAGCCCGTTGCGTCTCAGGACCTCTACTTCAGCGCAACCAAACTGTACATGGACGGTGGTTGCAATAACAAAACAATACCACCCCATTGTACTGTGGGATTTTGAGCACGCAAATTTCCAGATCAACTCATTCTGACCACTTGCAAACAGCTGTCAGGTGTTTGGCAATAGCAAAGCGCCACTATGTACATCGGGGCAAGATGGAACCCATCTTTCAAAAACATGTTTTGAAAATACACAGAGTCTCTACGTGGGACGCCTGCTTGCCCCCGTTCAGTTTGCTGGGGACAAAACTTGTGGTGGAATTTTTACACTTGAGACCTTTGAAGGTGTCCTTCATTTGATTTTTTATTATTATTTGAATTTTTTTACAGTAATGCAATAATTTAGAAGCATATATTGGGGGAGGGAGGCAAACTGATCAACGTGGAATGTTCAATCACGACTGTGCAACTATCCTACCGCGACGGATTTGTACACCTTTAAATGGCTGCTATAAATGAAACTGGGTTGGTTTTTATTATTGGTAACTTTTGATTTCCCTCTAGATTTATTTTCCTTTTATTAAATAATTTTTTTAAAAAAAATACTTGAACATTGATTTTTAAAATAAAAGTCCTATATTCATTGGGTGGTCTTGACTATTTTCTCTTTCCTCCCTCCTATCTTGGGAAACCTTAGAGCTACTGTGTGTTGCAAAGTCCTTAGATAGGTGTATTTTTCTTTGTTTAAAACATGCGTAACCTGTACTAGTCAGGAGGAAGATGATATAACAACCTTGCTGAATCTAAGTAGGTCTGGACCATGTCTGTTACAATGCACATTGTTTTGGGGTGACTTGGTCTTCAATGCACAATTAAGACCCACTATTTATTTATTTATTTATTTATTTATTGCATTTCTGTACCGCCCAATAGCTGAAGCTCCCTGGGCGGTTTACAAAAATTAAAACCATGGAAACCATTCAAAATATAAAACAAATAACGGTTTAATACAGGATAAAAGCACAACCAGGATAAAACCAAGCAGCCATGCAGAAATTAATACAGTTTTAAAACACAAATTTAAACAGCAATGTTAAAAATTAAGCTGATAAACTGTTAAAATACTGAGAAAATAAAAAGGTCTTCACCTGGCGTCTAAAAGAGTATAATGTAAGTGCCAGGCGAACCTCTAGGGAGCTCATTTCCACAGCCAGGGTGCCACAACAGAGAAGGCCCTCTTCCCGGTAGCCACCTACCTCACTTCCTTTGGCTTTGCAAAAGATGGGCTAGAACTAGTTTAGTGATATGACTCAGCTCAGCCTGCATTTTTTAAAAAAATTCCTGGAGGAGGCGTGTCTATAGGTAGTCTCATGATTTCAGCATTTACCTCTACATCACTGATTAAGTGACACAATGCATCCACCCACCCCATTCAGAGATTTAGGCTGCAATCCTATACAAATTTACAGGGGATTCAATCCTGTTGAACACAGTGGGACTTAAGCGCTGAGTGAACCTGCACAACATCACACGGTTAACTTTCCTATTTATCTGACAGTTTCTCAACCCAAGCTGGAGTCGTGTCAAAGGGAAACTACTGAAAATATTCCAGAACGTTCTGGATGCAAAATTCATTTTTGCTCCAACAGGGCGGTTGCTGGCCTGGCCAAGAGTTCTCAAGGCAACTCAAATCCTTTATTTTATCATGTTACCATCGAAAGGAAGTGGAAGATAAGGCTTTTGTGTTGCTTAATCCAAAAGCAAGGTGAATTGTCTAAAGATCTCGGCTGGACACCAGGGACCAGGAGTTCACCATGCCCTGAAATAGACTCCTACTCTCATGGCCTACATTTTAGCAAACCTGGGAGGTCAGTCACCCTGCAGATGAGCTTTTATCACTTATCTAGGGTGGTCGTGCGTGAGTCGGCAAAAAGAAATGCTTCACCCAAAAATAAGTCAAAGGAGGGTGGTGATTTTCACTGAATTTGCACAGATGCAAATTTAGAAATAGTTATTACAACTTAAATAGTAATACCATAGTGCCTTAAAAGTGCTATAATAAATAAATAGTGTGGACGACTGTGACCAAGTAACCGGTCTGTCTGATAGGTCTGATGTTTAGGGTTGATGAGCATTTGTTTTTGCGGTTCTTTCTCTTTAAAATGGAACGAACCGGACAAGGGCAGCCCTTCAAATGCAGGACTGTCCAATGTAAAAAAAAAAAAAAAAAAAAAGGCTGCATGGCCACATGAGTGAGTCTTCAGATGTTAAATCAGTCAGTGACTGTCTGTTGGCCACGATAGCTAAACTGAACTGTCACTTACGGAGGCAGTTTAAATAGGAATTCCAGATTTTTGTTTTTGTAGCTTGCGTTCCAATGCACAGATACCTTAGGAATGAGGCGCATTGAACATTTACTTAAGAGTAAACATGCCTAGGATTGTCCTGCATACCTGTTTATTTCTGAGCTATTCTTTTACTAGAAAAGTGGCAAGCAGATACTTTTTTCAAATAAAATCAATGCTACTGAATATCGCATTACCTGTTGCATTTCTGCCTGACAGTATAGCATCAAAAGGAACAGGTGGCCCGTCTGACTTTTAAAAAATGTGCTGCCATATTAGGTGTTATTTCTACAGTATTTCCTTTCCAAGTAAATTCTGCGGAATCCAATCACCTTGCTCCGGCCTGCACCTGATTGCTGATGTCATCACATTCCTGGTTGCTAGGATACAGTCCAGATCCCAGAAACCAGGGATCTGTTGTTTATTAATAGCATCCGGGGCTGGGATTGGACAGTCAGGTGGCTGGTAGAGCCAGTTTGGGGCTGCCCCGTCTGGTTCCCGCAACATGCTAGATTGTCCAGACACACGACCCAGCCTGAGCATCCCTTGAGGGGGCACCTTGAGAGCACTTTTTATTTCAAAAGCCTTCAGCTGCTCTTGCTGCCGTGTTTAATATTTATTTTTGAAAGGGGCCAGAAATTGACTCCCGCAATAGACCCCAGAGGTCACTTGGGGGGGGGGGGCACCATGCAATTTTAGACCCCGCCCCAATCCTGTCCCTGACTCCGCCACTTTTACTTTCTCCCATCAATACAAGACTGGCTGCCGTTCACTCCTATGGGCAAAAGCCACTACAACCATTCTGCTGAGAGCACCATTTTGAACCTGGGAAGTCCCTGTGGGGCAGTTCAACATGGCATGCCCCTCCCAGAGATCTCCCTCCATCCCTCTCTCCCTCAACACTCATATCCTGCCTGTGGTACATCATTACCCCTCTTTTGTCTTCTAATGCTGTAATTGCTAGTATAATCAGAATGACTGTCATGTATATAGCCTTCTAAAAATATTCAGAATTCCAACACATGACCTCAGTATTTGTTACACCAACCCTATGAGGTAGGCCAGAATTGTTCTCCCCAAACTACAGGTGGGGAAGGTGAAGCTGCGAGGCAACTGGCCAATGCATGAATTTATAGCCAAGGGTGAGGACGTCACGTCTCCGTTCACAGCTTGCTTCTTTTTTTTTTAGCCATGCCAGCTCACAGGTCTTTCTTAATGGTCAGGCTTTGATCTGAGGCCCAGAAGCCGCTTTTGAAGGATTGAGACAGTGTGGGGTGCAAGCGGTTACTGTAGGACTAGGATTGGGAAGACTCACATTCAAGCCCTTGCACAGCTATGAAGATCCCTGGGTGACCTTTCGCCAGCCACGACCTCTCAACATAACCAACCTTTCGGGGTTGTTGTGAAGATAAAATGGAGAGAGGGAACCATGTGCACTACCTGGAGCTCCTTGCAAGAAAGGTGGGATATAAATATATGTCATAAATAATAATCAAATGTCATAATATAGTGTGCATCTGGGAATGTGTTAAGAACCATTTTTTACTTTTGCCCCCTCTTTAAATAGCAGAAACTCAGCCTTTAAGGGTTGCATTGCTGGCAGGTATCCGGGTTGATCAGAGCGGGATACCCTCAAGGACTTCTTCAGTGCTCTCCCCGTCTCCGCCACTGACTCACTGTATGCCCTTGGAGGTTGTAGTCCAACATATCTGTAGGGAAGTAGGTTCAGGATGGCTGTTTTATAGCTACCTGCTGGGTGTGCTTCCTGCTTTTTTTCTGTCTGTCTTGTTTGATCAATAGTTGTTTGTCGGAGATTGGGGCTTTGGAAATCCTGGACTTTCGTCCTCAGTAGCAGTGCTACGAAGATGCCATGTAATCTGATACCCACCTTGTTATGCAGTGTATCTGGAGATTCCCTACTTGGGTTGCCAACTGACCTGGTGGTGGTGGTCACGGCCTGCTCTTGTGCCTTTTACAGAAGCGTTATGTGCAGGAATCACAGAGGAGCCAGAGGACGCGTCCAGCTGCTGTTTAAGGGCATAGCTGCACTGTTTGGTTAGAAAGCTGGCAATCTTTTTCTCCCTAGCAGTGCTTGCTTTCTATAATGAGGTTTGGGGAGGGAGGATGCCTGTATACCTTTCTAAATTAAAGCTTTCTTTCTCCAGAAAAGGGGGCTTTCATATTCCCTGTCCTGAATGCACTGCTGGTCAATTTAATTGGATGCCTCCAAAGTTGTTGTATTATGTAAGAGGGTAAAGAATAGGGTGCCTTTGAGCATGTTCAAAGTTCCTCACCACTGAATAACATCTGTGGCCATCTGGGGGAATACCAGAGGGCTAAATTTGACTTGTAGGCCTGAGATTCAACTCCTCTTTCCTAGAAATATAGGAAGGAAGGAAGAGGACTGTTCCTCCATGCATGGCTTCCTTGTGAGCTTCCCATTGGGGCATCTGGTGGGCCACATGGATCTTGTGTCTGAGCCAGCAGGGCTCTTCTAAGATTCTTATGCACCCGTTTCAAAACATGAGCACCTCGTCTCAAAGTCAGCATGCTCCAAATTCTGAGCGGTATCGTAGGAACATAGGATCCTGCCTTCTATTGAGTCAGGCCATGGGTCCATCCAGCCTACAGTTGTTGACACTGGCTGGCAGCAGCTGCTGTCCAGGGTTTCAGATAGGAATTTTCCCAGCACTACCTGGAGATTAAATCTGTGACCTTTCTTAACGCAAAGCAGGTGCTTTACCACTGAATTATTTCTCTCATATATCTTCCTCCCTCCCTCCCTCCCTTAAATTTCTGTCCCACCTTTCCAGCTAAAATGGCACGCAAGGCTGAGGTTCTGTACGAATCACCCCTCATATCTTCCTTCCTGCCTTGTTGTCATGATCCTATTCACAACCACCATTGGTCTAATGTTTAATGTGTCCCGAATGATTCATACAATGATTGACGCAGCCACTGCAGGGGAAAATGTTTGACTGACATGGATGAATTGGGGCTGTAATTCTACACCCATCTCAGGGTGACATCATAGCTGAATGGGAGGGGGGAGTATCGCCATCTTGAGACAAGAAAAACTCAGACTGGTTACACATGTTTCTCAGTGTGGGATGGCACCCCAAACGGCATGGCTTTAGAAGGTCTCCCCTTATTTGTGCAATGGGTCTGCATGGAAGAATACAGGTGATGTGTAGGGCAGGGTGGGGTGTAATCCTCAGTCGCATTGTGCAAGGAAGAGCCATGGGTTGAGCAGATCTCAGGCTGAGAGTCTATTTAGTTCTGTTTTTGACTAGAACTGCAAAGTCCACTAACAGGAACGTGATGCAAAATAGTGGCTTGCTCTGTGTGTGTGTGTGTGTGTGTGTGTGTGTGCGCAAGCGAGATGCAAAGTCATTGCTCAGAAATGGAGACATAAGAAGAGCCCTGCTGGATCAGACTGAGGGTTCACCTAGTCCAGCGTTCTGTTCACACAGTGGCCCCACAGGCAGGACATGGTGCAATAGCACCCTCCTGCCCATGTTCCCCAGCAATGGGTGTATATAGGCTTCCTGCCTGTGATACTGGAGGTAGCACAGAGCCACCAGGACTAGTAGTTGTTGATGGCCTTCTCCTCCAGGAATTTATCCAACCCCCTTTTCAAGCCATCCAAATTGGTGTCCATTGCCACATCTTGTGGCAGCAAATTCCATAGATTTACCATGCGCTGTGTGAAGAAGTCCTTCCTTTGATCTGCCCTGAATCTCCCTCCAATTTGCTTCATGGGGTGACCCCATTGGGTTCTAATATTATGAGAAAGGGAGAAAGATGCCTCCCTCTCCACATTCTCCACATCAGGCATAATTTTGTACACCTCTATCATGTCTCCCCTCACCCTCCTTTTTTCCAAGCTGAACAATCGCAGTTGTTGTAACCTTCCCTCATAGGGGAGATGCTCCAGCCTCTTGATCATTTGAGTTGCCCTTTTTTGCACTTTTTCCAGTTCTATAATATTTTTATTTCTGGTGTGGTGACCAGAACTGTACACAATTCTTTACTGCACGCCATGGGCCATATACAGGAATGGCCTGTTGCATATACATGTACAAATCTGTATCTGAATTGTGCCGGGTAGGAGTGTATGGAACCCTCGGTCCATTCAGCTCAGTACTGTCTACACCAGGTGCCCTCCAGTTGTGTTGGACTGAGATCCCCATAATCCCCAACCAGCATGGCCAGGGGATGATAGGAGTTGTAGTTCAAAAAGGAAGAGAAGCAAGTTCTCAGAATGCTAAAATACTTTATTGTTCACGTCCAACGTGTTTCGGCATATGATGGTTTTTTAAGGCCTTCTTCAGGGGGTTGGTAAGAGATGTCTGCAGAAAACTCTTAGCAGGATGATAGTCTACTACGATATTCACTGGCGACTGAGGATAGGAGACTGTCATCCTGCTAAGAGTTTTCTGCAGACATCTCTTACCAACCCTTGAAGAAGGCCTTAAAAAAAACAACATCGGCCAAAACGCATTGGGAATGAACAATAAAGTATCTTAGCATTCTGAGAACTTGCTTCTCTTCCTTTTTTTACCCTGAGTGGATGCTCTTCTCCTTTTGGTTTTTAGGAGTTGGAGTTCAACACACCTGTAGGGCACTAGATTGTAAAACTGATCTACATCGACTGACTGGTGGTGGCACTCCTAGCAGAACTGAGTCTTCCCCAGCTGTACTTGGAGGTGGAGAGCATAGAACCTGGACTGAAAAATATGTGCTTTCCTACTGTGGCTCTTCCCCAAAAGATAATTGAAAACAGACAGGGCTCTACTATTAGGCAGAGTGAGACAACTGCCTCAAGCTGCTGGTTTTGGACATCAAGAACAGGTAGTTTCTCTGTAAGTGATTTCATTCATTGTCTTTAATTTTTACTGTCAGGAAAGGGGAGCAGAGATTGTGAAACTTTCTGCTTCAGACGACAAAATCACATGTCTAGCCTTGGGGATTATGCCCCTTGAATTCTGGGGGCGGGTGGGGGATGTCCATTTGCTGTTCTGCTTCAGGGATTTATAATTTTAAAATGTTTATGTACAGTGGCAAAACTATTGTGATTTACAATTATGACCATGTGATGACTTTGTAAATATTATCACATGGTCATCATTGTTAATCACAATAGTTTTGCCACTGTACATAAACATACATATATATATATATATATATATATGGTGTATATATTTTATATACAGTGTGTGTATGTGTACACACACACACACACACTTAGATTACCCTGAGGAAGGACCCTTAGGGTCCAAAATGTGTCGGATTTCGGTTGATAATAAACTACATCCTTCATTTTCCTTTGCCTCTGGCTTTTTTGGCATCTCTATTGGGGTTTTCCTTTTGGGGGGTGGGCTTCTGCTTCAGGCAGCAAAATGTTTTTGGCTGGTGCAGAGTTCAGATCAAGGATTTGAACAGGAAACTCTCAAACTGTCTGGCAGAGCTGCGCAAAGACCTTGTCAAAGGTTAACAAGTAATACTCGTATTCTACAGGTAAGGAACTGTAGAGGCTGGGGAGAGGGGGAGGAATGCAGTTTGCACCAGGACAACCATGAAAGATTGTGTGTGTGTGTGTGTGTGTGTGTGTGTGTGTGTGTGTGTATATATGAAGTTGCTCTACACTGTTTCAGAAAATTGGTCCATTTAGCTCAGTATTGTCAACAATATTGACTGACAGCCATGGTTTTCCAAGGTTTCAGGCAGGATTCTTTCCTATCTGACCTGGGCATATAGGGGATTGAACCTGAAACCTTCTCCATGCAAAACAGGGGCATTCTTAAGAATGAAGCCCCATTTTAAAGCAGGGGAAAACCGAGTTTCAGAGATATATGCAACTTGATTGTTGTTAAAACGGCTGGGAGTCAGAAACCTTTGTCGATCTACAGCCTGGAGGAGAGAAGACTGAAGGGAGACATGATAACACTCTTCAAGGACTGAAAAGGTTGCCACACAGAGGAGGGCCAGGATCTCTTCTCCATCATCCCAGAGTGCAGGACGTGGAATAATAGGCTCAGGTTAGAGGAAGTCAGATTCCGTCTGGGCATCAAGAAAAACTTCCTGACTGTTAGAGCAGTATGACAATGGAACCTGGGACCTAGGGAGGTGGTGGGCTCTCCCATACAAGAGGCCTTCAAGATGCAGCTGGACAGACATCTGTCAGGGATGCTTTAAAGTGGATTCCTGCATTGAGCAGGGGGTTGGACTCCATGGCCTCAGAGGCCCCTTCCAACTCTACCATTCTATGATTCTATGAATCACCCAGGGACCTACCGATAGATCCCATCATACTTTCCACACACAACCTGGGGTGTGGCAAAGGCTCGAGTTGCCAGATTCTTCTTTAGGAAAGTGGGGGAGGTGTGTTTCCAATTACAGATTCTTTCCATCTTTGCCACCCAGATATTCCTGGAGTGTCTCCATTCTCCCCAGGTAGACTCACCCAGCTAGGAGGAAGCTGATGGAGGGAAAGTGGGAAGGACCTCTCTCGTATCAGCAATCCAGCCACTGTCCCTAGTTATCAGCTGCCGGCGTTAACTGGCATGCCATGGGTTGGTCCTTTTTTGTTTGCCCAGCCGGTCAGGGCAAAGTTCACATTCCATTGCACTGTACACCTTTACACCTGCAAGCCTTATGTGCAGTTCTGTGCTTTAAGCTACAATAGACTGCCATTTTTATATTTTGCCTCTGCTCCTAGTGCTGTTGGTTCTGCCCACCCCTGGAAAGTAGCCCCTGAGGTTTTCTCTGAAATTGAATTTGACCCTGGGTTGAAAGAGAACCAACATGCCTACTGTCAATGAAGACCATGTAGGAAATGCATAGGAATATTTTGTCTGCCTTTACCATCCTCCCATTCGCACCTAATTTACTTATGGAATTTGCTGCCTTTCCCTAGCACCCTCCAGGTGCTTGGGATTGCAACTTCCGTTATACCTGACCATCGGCCACTGTGTCTGGGGATGATAGGAAATGTGATGTGACTGCAAAAGAAAAAAAGCAAATGCTATTTTGGGCTGCATTAATAGAAGTATAGCTTCCAAATCTCGCAAGGTACTGGTTCTCCTCTATTCAGCACTGGTTAGGCCCCATCTTGAGTATTGCGTGCCGTTCTGGGCACCGCACTTCAAGAAGGATGCAGACAAGCTGGAGCGTGTTCAGAGGAGGGCAACGAGGATGATTAGGGGTCTGGAAATAAAACCCTATGAGAGACTGAAAGAACTGGGCATGTTTAGCCTAGAGAAGAGAAGACGGAGGGGAGACATGATAGCACCCTTCAAATACTTGAAAAGTTGTCACACAGAGGAGGGCCAGGTTCTCTTAACTTTCACCCCAGAATGCAAGACACAGAATAATGGGCTCAAGTTACAGGAAATCAGATTCCATCAGGACATCAGGAAAAACATCCTGAATGTTAGAGCAGTATGACAACGGAACCAATGACCAACGGCGGTCGTGGGCTCTCCCATACAAGAGGCCTTCAAGATGCAGCTGGACAGCCATCTGTCAGGGATGCTTTAAGGTGGATTCCTGCAGTGAGCAGTGGGTTGGACTCTACTATGATTCTATGAGATGGACTCCAAAACATCTGGACGGCACCAGGTTGCGGGAGGTTTCCCTAAAGCCCATCTGGGATGAAATCTGACTGTGAAAGAACTGCTGCTGCCCTGCTTCTGTGGCCGAGGCCTTCCCTCTTTACTGCTGTGCCTGATGAGCTAATGTCCTGGGAATGTAGCAATTAGAGCATCCTGAAGAGAAAGAGGAGGACGCAGCCACGGGGGAAGCGGCACACCTCTTTGCCGAGGAGGAGAGGTGGAGGCACGACCGGCTTCTCAGCTCAGGAGGGCGAGGAGGAGAAGGTGTTGTCAACAGATGCCTCTTCCAGGAGAGGAAACATGTCTTTCTGGAGCCGTCCACGGAGGTTCTCCATGCCTGCTGGAATGGCTGGGAACTTGCCACGTCCTTATTTCAAGGGTACAGAGGAAGAGAAGAGGTTCTTTTACTCCCAGGTGAGTCTCAAAGCAAGCACGAGGTGGATAAATAACTGGATTCCTTTTGTTTACCAGTCCCCCCTGACCAGGGTCAGCAACCGGCCCATTCCGTGCCAATTCAGCCCGCCCTCTCTTAAATGCTAAACCCAGAGGCAGAAGAAAGAGGGATGAAATAAATCCGTGAGGATGACGAGACTTTGCAAAACCTTTCAGGGAGGTGTTGTTGAAAGATAAGGGCTTCCAGCAAACCTGCTTGGCTACTTCTGCGTTTGAGCTCCGAGGAAGAATTTTAATGGACGGAGATGGTGTAGGGCAGAATAGGAATGGTTCTCCACTGGGTTAAAAACCATTCTCTTCTAGGTATCACCTCAAAAAGGAAGCAGCAAAGGGATTTGCTCTCGGATTGCTGCAGATGAGGCAACCCTTGATAAACTATGTTTGTTCAATGGAACCCCCATGGACAAGCGCAGTCTATCTCTGAATTCCAGACTCAGTAGAGCAAAGCTATCTGCCTCTGTGTCTTTGCTTGTGACTCCCTAAATGCATTCGCCTCTCAGAAGAAGGTCTCTCTGGCTGTTGATTTGGTGCATGGTTTGGTGAAAGAAACAAACCTGACTCATCCTCTTCCTCTCTCTTTTTTTTTTAATTTGAAATCTTGGCGGCACAACTCTGATTAATTCCACAGCAGATCAATCGTGCTTCTGAAAAAGTGGAGGCTAGTCTATGAAAGCTTGTGCCGTAATGAATTTGTCAATCTTCACACAAGATTCTTTGTTGTTTATTAAAGGTCCTTAACACACAGAGAAAAATAGCACCACAGTTAAAAGTTATTGAGACTATTGATATATAGATAGAGATATATTCTGCTGGGGCCTTCAGGATGTTGGGTGGAGTAAAATTATAATAAAAAATCCTTTTGGAGGTGACATATCTGCTTTGTTTACTCATATCCACTCAGTTGTGTGACTGATGTGTTTTCACCAGGCTAGCAGACAATTAGAAAATTTGTCGCTGGCTAGGTGCCATCAGTTTATCCCAGTCATCAATTCATTAAATCAATTTGTAAAACCACAATATATTTTTCAAGATATTTAGGGAAGCATGTGTCAACTTGCACTTCTCTAACTATCTTGAAAACATCTTGTGAGTTTGATAAACAAAAGCTTCCCTTCATATTAAGGCTGGCTTTAATGTAATTTTTATTCTTGATTCCATTAGTAACTCATCGGGATCAAAACAGCCGCTCACAATAATAATAAAGAAAAATGAAAAAGAATCATAGAATCATAGAATCGTTGGAAGGGGCCTATAAGGCCACTAATGCCCTGTCAAATGCAGGAATCCACCTTAAAGCATCCATGACAGATGGTTGTCCAGTTGCCTCTTGAATGCCTCTAGGATGGGAGAGCCCACCACCTCCCTAGGTCATTGGTTCCATTGTCATATTGCTCTAACAGTCAGGAAGTTTTTCCTGATGTCCAGCCGGAATCTGGCTTCCTGTAACATGAGCCCATTATTCCGTGTCCTGCATTCTGGGTTGACCAAGAAGAGATCCTGGCCCTCCTCTGTGTGACAACCTTTCAAGTCTTTGAAGAGTGCTATCATGTCTGCCCTCCGTCTTCTCTTCTCCAGGCTAAACATACCCAGATCTTTCAGTCTCTCCTTGTAGGGCTTTGTGTCCTTTGAATCTGCAACTCAACTAATTGAAAGCAACTATTAAAACAGTCTTGCATGTCTTAGTGGTCAAATATTAAAATCCCACATCATGGGACAGGGGTGAGCAACTTGTGGTCCTCCAGGTGTTTGGCCTACAACTCCCATTAGCCCTAGTGAGCATAGGCAATGGGTGATTATGGAAATTGTAGGCCAACAACATCTAGAAAGCAACAAATTGCCCATTCCTGTTGTAGGATGTCAAATGCAGATAGGAAATATCTGGTGTTTATCTAGGCTGACCATATGAAAAGGAGGACAGGGCTCATGTAATTTTAACAGTTGTAGAGAAAAGGAAATTTCAGCCAGTGTCATTTGTATGCAATTAGTTCCTGGTGAAATCCCCTCTTCATCACAACAGTTAAAGTTGTAGGCACTATACTAGAGTGACCATATACAAAAGAAGGCAGGGCCCCTGCAACTTTAACTGTTGTGATGAAGAGGAATTCCACCAGTAACTAATTGCATACAAATGACACTGGCTGAAATTCCCTTTTCTCTACAACTGTTAAAGTTACATTAGCCCTGTCCTCCTTTTCATATAGTCAGCCTAGTTTATCCAACTAATATTCAGATATTTGGAGAATACAGCTGAAGAATATTTGGTTGAACATTTGCAGATGTAAAAGGAATTAACGAGAGCAAATACAGTTTTCCTCCTTCTTCAGAGTTCTCAAATATTTATTCTTCTAAAAAGTTATACCCCCCCCCCAAGTGTTCAATTAAAAAATTTACAAGGTGGCGTACAATAATATTAACCTAATTTTAAAAATGACAAGCAATATTATCAAATGCAAACAACAGAACCTTGAACTATTGGCTAAGCCTGATTTTTCTTTTTTTCTTTTTTGGGGATTGCTACCTTTTAATATGTTCTTAAAGGAGAGAGTTTCCTTGCTTTTATGAACTGCACAGCAGGCAGAAAATCAACAGGTGAAGTGATAGGAAAGGGGCTTCACATATTGAATTTCTGCTCGTCCATGAGTCTCTGCCCCCAAAATGGCTGCATTTCATTGTTCCTTTTGCTAGTTTCTCTGAACAAAACACTTTGCTCTCTCTTCTTTTGGTTTTGTGTCTTCTTTTCTCTTCCAAAAGCCTCAGTGGTGGTGGTGACATTTGCCTGGAGGCAAAAAAAAGCATCTTAATGGTCCCGGCCTTGCTTGATTGGAGCAAACCGTTTTGCCCTTGTCATTTTTCCCCTTGGCTGAACTTGTATGACGACACAGAATGTTCGCCAACATTCTACGCTGAATCAACGGAGGCGCTGGGAGGCAGAGGAAAATGAGATTTGCTGTAGGCAGTAGCGAAGGAGTTTTGTGGAGGAAGGAATATCAAACATGGTGCAGATCGGGCAATCTGTGCGTTGCATGAGAATTTAAGGAGTTGTCAGGGCTTGGGATAAAATGTGAGGCATGTGGGGGAAATTCTTACTTTGGAACAAGAGTTCCTGGCAGAAACCTACCCATACACTACACTCATCATTTAAGGATGTATTCTGGGTGCCTCCTCGAAGGGAGGCAACAAGTGAAAGGGCCTTCTTAGTGGCATCCCCCTGATTATGGAACAATCTCCTTGATGAGGCCTGCCTGGCACCAACATTGCTCTCTTGCCAACACCAGTTTCTCTATTCTCAGGCCCTTGGCAACATATGATAGGGTTTTTAATCAGGTCTTGGGATTTCTTATCATTGATTGTTAAAATTGTTCAGATATATGTGTGTCCATGTGCATGTGTTTTCTGTGTTGATGTGAACAGCTTTTATATTATGTACAACATCATATTTTAAAGGTTTTAAATCTTTGTAAACTGCCCAGAGAGCTTTGGCAATTGGGCAGTATACAAATGTAATAAATGAAATTTAAAAATGAAATGGTAAGAGAGGCAAGGAGGTAAAATGAACTGAATTCTACGCCAATAACTAGTCACTTTGGCTACATGTTTCTGGTATCCTGAGTATGTCTTCCAGAAAAGGAATATGCATTAAGGAAATAATCTAGACAATGGAATCATTCACAATTAGAACAGGGATATTCAGCTGCACTGCTACTGAAATTGGAAGATCTGTTCCTGAGTCACGGTAGTTGCAATCTCTCTTGGCAATGTTTCCCCTGTAAATTTATCCAGTCCTTTTCCAAAGCCATCTTTATCAGAGCCTGTGAACAACGCTAACCCGTGGCAATAATTTCCACACTGTAATAAGGTGCTTTGTAAGGAAGTACCTTGGCCTACTACAGTTGTGATTTGGATAGAAGAATGAAGTACATTTTGGCTGGGTTTGCACACAACACGCTAAGCCACACTCAGTGGTTGAGTGTGGATTGTTGTTGAACCGTAGGTTCTTGTTGAATTGTGGGCTACCGTATTATCTGAATGCAGCGCGTTTTCCTCAGGGTGGTTTATCGTGTTGTCTGAACACAGTGCATTTTCCACAGGGTGGCTTGTTAAACGTTCAGTGTGGCTTGTTAAGCACCCTGCACAACCCAACAACAAACCATGGGTTCTCAAGGTGGCTTGTTTGAGAAAAATAAGCCCTACTGCAAGTAGGAGAGAAAGAAATGCATCCCTCCAATTTTAGAGGTGTGTGCATATAGATCACAGTAGACAGAAGCTACACCCATGCAATTTCTGAACTTCTGATGTTTGAGGAACAAAGGGTGATTTTAAAACTGTTTCTAGCTCTCATGATTGTGGGGATGGGTGAGTGGGAACCTTATCAATGAAACTACAAGAAACTTTCCCTAAGGATGCAAACAGAGCAGAAAACCGTTTCAGCCTTCCCCAACCTGGTGCTCTCCAGGTGTGTTGGACTACAACTCCCATTATGCCCAGTCAGCTTGGCCAACGGAGGGAGCAAGGCTGAGGAAATCTGCACGCCACGTGTTGTTTTTGCTTAAACCTTTATGATTCTAGCAGAGTAAGACCTGTAATTTTATCCTTGACTCTTAAAGGTGTGTCTCACACCCAAATAATGATTTTGCTACAGGTGCCTTTCCGTAAGAGTTGAAAAAACAACATCACATCACGGTACCCATTCCTGTCCCGGGTTTTCTTCCCCCTTAGCTGGGTAGCTTGACAATTGATAATCAGTGCACTAAGGGCCAATCCTGCAACTGTGGCATCAGGTATGCTGTACATGCAGCAATGTAAACCACTCTCAGAAATTCATCTGGCCACCTGGAAAGTGCTTATGGGACCTCCTGGAAGTTTGCACTGCCATAGATAATACATCTATGTCCAGAAGAGCATGTGGAGGAAGCTTGTTTTCTGTTGCTCTAGAGGGGAGGAGTAGAACCCATGGGTGAAAATTTCAGAGAAGCAGATTTTGGTTTCACATTAGGGGAAATGTCCTAATGGACAGATGGTCCAGAAGGATCTTTTTCGCTGGAGGTGTTTCAGCAAAGGCTGGACAGTCATCTGTCACAGGGATGCTGTAGTTGCAACTTGCAAGGTTCCTGAATTGAGCAGTGGGCTAGACGTAATGACCTCACTTCTAACTCTAACAGGGGAGACATGATAGCGCTCTTCAAGGACTTGAAAGGTTGTCACACAGAGGAGGGCCAGGATCTCTTCTTGATCAACCCAGAGTGCAGGACGCGGATTAATGGACCCAACTTACAGGAAGCCATATTCCGGCTGAACATCAGGAAAAACTTCCTGACTGTTAGAGCAGTACAACAATTAGCTAGGGAGGTTGTGGGCTCTCCCACACTCGAGGCATTCAAGAAGCAGCTAAACAGCCATCTGTCAGGTACACTTTAATGTAGATTCCTGCACTGAGCAGAGGGTTGGACTTGATGGACTTATGGGCTCCTTCCACCTCTATATTTGATGAGTCTATGATTCATTCAGGATGCCCCTTCTCAGAACGGCTATCTCAGATGTGGAGAATGTAATGAAAAGAGCTGCTAAGGTGTCACCGCCGTGCATGTTTACTTGGGAACAGGCTCTGTTGTGCACGATGAGTAAACCTGCAAAGGGCAAAGCTGCAATCCGTAATACAGTTGTTTGATTGTAAGTCAGACCCAAATGTATGTGTGGAGATGGGCTGAGGGTGATGACATGGCTTCTTGATGAGCAGCTATGTTAGTTTGTTGCATCAAAACCAGCAAAGTGTTTTATGCCAGAATAAATTGGTTGGTCTTCAAAGTGCCTCAAGACTCTTTGTTGTTTTTCCAATGATATGGACAAATGCACTCTGCGTAGACTCAGAAGTACTCTGTTCAATATTTCCAGTTTGCATTTCCCCCCTTTTGGTTGGACTCATGTATTAAAGAACTTCTAGAGGGAATTGATTTGCATACCTTCACTGCATGCTTTTGCAAAATCTTCGTATACATGCCGATTTTGTTTAAGCTACAAAAGCTAAGCAGAATCTGCTCATACGCAGCAGCATACCTCTGACTCCTCAAGGAGGAAGACAAATAAAAGCCCAGGAAAATCGCCATCACAACTTGTATATCAGCTTGGCATCTGTTTGACACCTTGCTGAATACAGAAGTGCTGATTAGACAGGCATAGGTTGAACCTAGCAAGGCATTTGATGGGGTTCTTAGTGTGCATGAAAGTCCCTGCATGCACACACCACGCCATGTACTATGATGCAATCTGTAATTGTCTTATGGAATGCACCGCCACAAGACGTAGCAATGAGCCACTAGCTTCGATGGTTTATAAAAAGAATGAGTCAAATTCAGGGAGGAGAAGGTGGCAGATCAACAGCTGTCAGTCAGGAGTGCTCAGCGGATCAGACGCTGTACCTCTGTCTGGAAGAAACAAAGGAGCAAGAGTTCTTGTCTGCATGTCCTCACTGCGATCTCTCTCTCTCCCTTTTTCTCTCTTTCTCCCTCTCTCTGTGTGTGCATGTGTATGTGTGTTTTAAATGTGGCATTCCTCTCCTTTAGCCTGCACATCTTCTTTTATTCCATGACATTCTTTCCATGATGGGAGCCGTCATCAGGGGATTTGGGGGCAAGGTGTGTTATCAATATTCTGATGACACTCGGCTCTATTTTTCCCTGACATCTGAATCTGGAGAGGCCGTGCCCATGCTGAAGTGGTGCTTGGATGCAGTTATGGTTTGGATGAGGGCTAATAAACTGAAGCTGAATCCTGATAAGACAGAAACGGGTTTTGTACATTTTAATTGCGATTGCTTTCACGGTGCATGATACTGTATGTGTATGTACATTGCATTGTAAGCTGTTCTGATGATGAAAGCTGAAGAATGAGATATTTATTACATGGTTACTGATAATGTATAATTAATTAAAATTATTAATAGCCTCCTTTTTGTTTTTGCAATCAGCGAGGCGTACAATACTGAGTAAAAGATAAATAATGGTTAATGTTAATTAACAATGCTAATTAATTAATCATTAATTATAATAAGGGGGTTCGTTAAGGATAGATCATTACGGGCAGCGGGCCGCTGGCTCTGTAGGCCACCCTTCCACACTATGGTGCCTTGCAGGTGTTCCTGAGTACAACCTCCATCATCTCCAGCCAGTATGCCCAATGACCACGCTGGCTGGGGATGATAGTTGTAGTCTCTGGAGGGGACCATGAAAGCTGCTGCAGCCACTATCCCCAACGTTTGCAGATTTAATTTTATTTGCTTTCCTTGCGCAATTAAGTAATTAATTGTAAAAGCACCAAATTAGCAACAGCAAAGGAGGACGATGGGCGGGAGCAATCGCACATGCGCGGAAGAATGAAGAGGGAAAGAGGGCGGAGCCTAAGGAGAAGCCTAGCAGCGGGTCACGAAAGACAAGCGGGGAGAGCGCGGAGGTGGACGTGGCTTTGAGCGAGCCGGCAGGAGGAGGCGTGGCTAGCGCGAGCCCGTTCTGAGATGACCTCATGAGAGAGAGGAAGAAAGGTTGGGCGCGGCCAGCGTGCCCGGGGTGTGGATTGAGGCGGCTCGGGGGGCGTGGTCAGTATATAAGAAGCGGGCGTGTTTATCTCCGCCTTCAGTTGGAAGTAAGCGGTGTTGCAGTCGGGGCCGGCAATGAATGGGTTACGCAGTCTTTGCACGTTGGTGGATGTGCAACCGGAGGGAGACAACCCGGTAAGCAGCTACTCTTTTTTTTTTTTAAAGACATTTCCTTCTTGGATATTTGTATATTGTTTTATGTTTTATGCTTTTTTGTGGTTAACTGTGAGTATGTGTGTCTGTATCTTTACATTATGGCAGGAAACAGTAAAGAGAAACAAACAGCCATCGATCAACAACCATGTCGTTGTTTTATTAACTTGCTTCGATCCTTCTCATTAAAAAAAAGTTTGTTTATACTTTTTCCTCCTTTTTTTAATTAACTGCACCCTGCTTTTAAAAACAGAGAAAGTGCTTGAAAGTGATGTGCGTCATTGTGGAAAGCAAACAAAAAACAAAGTCGCATTGCAAAATTTGAAACGATAATTAATAAATGGTTCAGCAGCCAAGGTGCGAGGACTGCCAAAAATGTGTTTTAAAACCAGAAGTCAAAATCCATTAACTGCTTATTGGCCCCGATACAACGTGGAAGGCAGCCAGGTGTGTGTGTGTCTTGCACTGTAATCCTATATAGGTCTGCTCAGAATGAAATCCCATTGAGTTCAGTGAGTCTGACTCCCAGAAAAGTAGGCGTAGGAATGCAGTCTGGACTTAGTTCTATGTTAAGCATTCCAGTGTAGAAATTTAAATGTGAGACAGAGTGAAACGTTGCCCCTTGCAGTAAACAAAGATTGCCTCTGAGCATATACAGATTGCTCCTTGTTCTCATGCCTCGAATAATTCCATACAGGTACCCTTCTAAGTCCTATTTTGTAAGTCAGCCCCTATGCAGGATGCACAGGTCTTGAAGACTTTGCTCCATCCTTGTGTCTCTTCATATCTGGGGAAAGGGCATTAGTGGCACCCCCTTTTCCCTGGATAATTATCAATGTGGTGGAATGGTTAGACTGTTGGACTGGGGGAGATCCAGGTTTAAGTCTCCACTTGGTCATGAAGCTTATTGGATGACTTTGGGCCAGTCACTGACTCTCAGACTGACCTACATCACAGGGTTGTTGTGAGGATAATACAGAGAGGAGGAGGACCATGTAAGTCATCTTGGATTCCTTGCAAGGTGAAAAAAGGCAGGATGGAAATGTAATTACAATTTCAAAATAAATAAATAAAGGCAACAATAGTTTCAGCATTAACATGAATAATATTGTGGGAGCATTTTCTTGTTTTGCTAGAAGGTAATCCTCAATCGGGAAACCATAGACTTGTTGTTGCAATCTTTGTTTACCAAGTTCCCACAGAATTTAATGAGATTTAACTTTGAGTTGGTGTATATAGTATTGCCCCCCTATACATGCATATAGTCTGCTGTTGGTTGTCGAATCGGTTTGTTCTGTAGAACTTCCTCAGATATCCTATAAAAAATGGGGAAAAAAATCTTACTTATGCATAAAAGATTGCATAAAAGGTGCAGCTCTCTCCATAAATTTGTCTGCAACCTACTGTGACGACTACTGGGTTGAATATCTGAAATAATTATAAACAATTCAACCGTTTAAGTAGCATTTGTTATTTTAGGCCAGAACCTGTTAAAAATGTGAGGTTGGTGCCTGGATCTTTGAAACATTCCCTTTCTCTGTGTTTGATTCCTTAAAACATTGATTCCAGCAATTACTCTGGTGAGTGGTGGAAATGTATCTTAACCTTAAGTTTGTTTGTGTGTGTGTTTGAAAAGCGTGAGAATTCACAACAGACGCTGTTGAGACTGAAACAAGAGTCGTTAAAGTACAAGTTGTGCTGAATGCATAGGGCTCTCGCCGATGCATCTTAACATTGCAGGAAGATAAGGAGTTAAGAGGAGCATATAAGCAATAACTTTTTTGGAGCAGCTTCTTTTTGTTTTGAGTTGGATGGCATCCTCTCAGAACTGTTAATATTTCAGGCTTGTGTAGTGGGTTCATCAATTTGTTAGCTAGGTTACATTCCTGAAATGCTTTCCTGAGTCCAGTTGAACTCTTTGGGAATTGCTTCTGAGTCAAGGATCGTGCAGTGTGTCACGAGAGTGGTCAAGCTTGTAAGTAAGCCCTGTTGAAACAGTGGGGCTTGCTTTTGAGTAAACATATGTAGGATGAGGCCCTTTGTGACCAAGACACTTGTTGCTTTCTGTCACAGTAACACAATGGTAAGAAGTTGGTTGCCATGTGTGTGTGTGTGTGTGTGTGTGTATGACGTGCAGTTTCTCTAGAATAATTTTATAAAATCAAACTGCCTGGATGATTTCACAGTTTCCTGCTTGAGCCAAGGCCAGGAGATTATCAAGACCAGTCCAGAATCAAGGCAGTCCAGAATAGGAGTTTGAGCTGGATCAGACATGTCACTTAAGAAAAAAAGTAAAATAAAACCCAGTGCTCTTAAGGTGTGATCTTAAACATGCTTACCACGGGGCACGTTCCATTGGACACAGTAGGACTTACTTCTGAGGAAGTTCAACAACTTGTACTGCAAAACCAGATGCCCCGCCCCCTTTTCCCACACCCATTCACTTTTTACCATCCACCAATTTATTTGACAGTTTCCCATCTTTTGTGATGTTTTCCTGCATTTTAAAAGATCTAAATGCCTCTCCATGCTTAGTTACTGGTAATAAGAGCTTTAAACTACAATATGTTGGTATTCTCTCCCCTCCCCCCCTTTGCCTTTGGAAGTGGGATGAAGTGTCCTGCAGAACTCAAAACCTTGCAATACCCATTAAGCCCGTATGATCCAAGAGATAAATTTAACCTGTATTGTATCTCCTATGAAGGGTTCAGAGGATGCTGTTGTTTTACCTGTGTTTCTAATTTCTTTTTGCAGCGCTTTTGATTTTCCCTCCTACCCAAATTCTTGGAATTCCTGAAGCAAGTTCTGAACTTTTGCTGCCTCACAAATCTTTCCCTCCCCCCAAGGCCTGACAAACATATTACGCCTTTGCCTCCACCCCTGTGCTAAATTTCTGGTTTATCCTAGAAATCTGTTTACATATTCCTCGACTTGCTATCAACAAGTAGTAGAAAAACCTCTGAACATGCGCAGATTCCCCCTCCCAGCCCACAACTGCTTGTACCTACACATCTGAGATAGGGTCGGGCATTTGACCTGTTCAAAAGACTTGTCCAATTGCCCTATCAAGTTATACCGTGTTTTTAAAGGACTAATGTTGTATTGGAATGAGAAAAGTAACTTTTTAATCATGAGCAGGCTTGTTATTTATACAAAATACACAACAGCATTGTCACCTGTGTTCCTGAAACACAGAAATTAACCTTTTTTAACACGATGTACTGAACAATTATAACTTTGAATGAGTTTTGGTGAGGTTCTGAAGTGTGAACAATTTGCTGAGTAGGTCTTTTTGGCTTTGATCCTAGAATGTCAGGATTCGCTTTAAGGTTCCCCCCCCCCCTTTAACCATTAAATCATATATACTAAGAGTAAACTTATGTAGCCAAAATGACACCACCCATGCAGAAGTGGGAGGTATCAGCAGGATTTCGGGGAAACCCATGGTTTGGAAAAGTTCAAAAACTCTTTAGAGAAAAACCTCTGGTGGTGATGGGGGACCCCAAAACAGCCCAATGGGAATTGCTTGTGCCCAGCGGGTATGGAATGTTGACTGACTGTTGCAGGATGGAATGGAGTATTTGGAAGAGGGCGTGGCTGGCTGGCTAGTACCCTGAACAGGAGCATTCCCCATTGCAACCTTGTGTTGCTGATCTAACTTAACTGCGAGTGTTGGAAAACAAATGCAATTTTGCCAAGTATCTAGCAGTCCAGTTCTTCAAGCATCAAAGGCTTATTGAAAATATTTGACTGTGATCCAACCCTAACTTTTAAGATCAAGCCGCAGGGTTTGAGATAGATCTTGTCTCTGGGACTTGTCTTTTCAGAATATAGAGCATTTCTTTTTTTTTCAAGTTTTGATATTTTTTTACCCCTTGATAATGGAGTTGGGTGTTGGATCAACCTTTTGTCCCATAACCAACTGGAATGCTTAGCTTGGATGCCGCTCCCCCCTGCCCCGTAATGATTCAGTCCTTCCCTGCCCACACGCCTCAAGGACTGTGTCCATAACAGCTTGAGCCTGAAGACTGAGTTTTGAAAGATTGCTGTGAAAGTAAGTTTCCAGTTGTTTCTGTCCACTGTGATCCTTCCCTCTTATCTGGCAGGATGATGAGCATGAACTCCTGGCTTACCAACAGCTTCTGAAATGGCTTCTTAGTGACTCAGATCTTGTCTGTCTGTGTGCTTTCTCTCTCTGAGTTTGCGAGATCTGGAATTTCAGGGCTCAAAGCTTGATAGGCAGGATTATAACTACAGAGTTTCTTTGTCCAAGGAGACCTCCTTTTCCCCCCACTTGAGTTAACACAATCTGAAAATTACCTTTTGCAAATTACCCTAATTTGTGCTGAAATTTTTTCCCATTTTCCAGAAAACCCACATCAGATACCAATGGCACAATTCTAGTGTTCTACTGCTCTCATTTATTTCAAGCAACTCTCCCCAGACAGCTGCATCGGTCATCCTACTATCATTCCTAGGATCCAAGCATCTCTTATTCCAAGCCAAGTGTGAATTCCCGCTTGGTGGCTAAGTGTGGCTTCCCATTTGGCATGGTAGTAGTTGCTTACTGAAGGAGTGAAGACACACACACTGAGATGTTCTAGGCAGGAAACTTGTTTATTGTTTGGTAGCTTGGTTTATATAGATCTCTAGCAATGCTGTCCACGGGGACAAAAGGTTGCTGTGCATGAGGACACAGCGTGATTACACACACGGTAGAGCACACACACATTATGGCTTGTCATAGGATAATACAATGGAACATAGAATATGAATGCATGAATTCTGCTACATCATTACTGCAACAATGTTGTTGGATGGAGAAATCGTTAGCTGGTTTGCAGGGACATTTTGTATATGGCAGGATAGAGAGATTAGGGAGACAGAAAGAACTAGGTGACTCCATATCAGGGCCTTAGCAACAATGCTTTACCAGCCATGTTCTGCCCTTCATCTCATCTCTTTTCCTTAATTAAATTTAAGAAGAAGTTTTGTGAATTTGATTAATACAAGGAGATTGTTATAGAGCAAAGCAATAGACTTCAGAATAAGAACGCTACATCATTACTGCAACATTTGTTCCTAGCCTGATGCTGGCAAGCTGAAGCTAGAATAGCTTGTATGTGCTAGGACATTTTGCATGTAGCGAAAAAGAGATAACAGATAGAAAGATCCAGTTGTGAGAAAGCACCAGGGTTTTCCCTACAATACTTTTTCTCAAGATAGTTCTTTCATCTGATTTCTTCTTTATTCTGTTTTTAAGTCAATAAGTAGGTGGTTTGTGTGTAGACTATGGAGTACAGGTAAAGCAATTTTTTACCATCATTAACAGTGAAGGGATACGTTGAGCAAAGCAACCTAAGGATTTTATAATAGGTAGTCTACAAATGACATAGAAAAATAGTTGTCTGAGATATATAAAATTAGAAAGCCAGTTTGTTAACTAAGAAAACACAGAGAATTGTGTATGAACATTGTTTTGAACGAAGCATGCTAAACTAGACAAATGATCTTAAAATAGCTTGACAAGTCATGGAAATGTACTTCACAACTAGCAGGGCGTACTAATTTACAGAACTTTCTAGTTGTTGCTAACAGATAGTCTATTGCAAAACAATTTTGCATTTGATCAATGATGTGGTTCAATAATTTCAAGTTGCAGATCACGTACAATATATTGGCAATAGCATTAACAGTTTTTTTCTAAACAACATGTTAATTCAAGAATACAGTGTCTATTTTCTTATGCAATGATTCTAAGGATGAAGTGTTAGTGATGGCTCTTAGAACAGCTCGTGACCCATCAGACAAATCAGAGAGTTGTGAATCAATAATAATAACTGTATGTAAAGTGATGAGGTCTTAAAGCGCTACTGAATGAGCAACTTATACAGGCAAAGTGAGGTAACTTAAAGCAGCACATTGATATGCGCCTGAGTGATAATTAGTGGCTGTGTTATTGAAGAAAAACCATAAATTAGGGTCTTGAATCTGCTATCTACTACAGATACTATCAGCCATAGCTGTATAATTTGCTGGAACATAGGAAAAGTTGCATAAATGTCATTAAGCGTTGAGGACTGATTCCAGTATGTAACATTGAAAGGATAGGAAGAGTTATAATTCTCTTATAACCAAAATTTTCCAATGCAAGCAGAATAATTACTTACAACAGCAAGGATTTTAACAGTTCTATGCCAGCCATACAAAGTGGCATGGCAGCAGAAGCACATAGCTGGAGTGATTTTAGTCACTCAAAAATATCGCTACAACAATGTCTGGGGTAACAAAGGCAGTAGGGAAAAAAGCTACTTGGCTTGGCAGTTAACAGATGTTCATAACACAATGTGGCATTATGACCATGAATAGCAAATATCTATTGCGCATGTTGAACCTAAAGGTTAGAGTCAGGCATTAAAGAAACTGAAGGTATTGGAGCAGCAGTGCTTAAATCAAATAATGCAGAGATTAGACATAATATCATCACAGAATTAGCTGTAATTACAGCAAATACAAATTTTTAGGAGTTTCAGGCAGCTCTTGCTGTTGGAGACATCTTGAGCTGTAAAAATTCTAAGTTAAATGATTTTAAACAACCAGGACTACAGCTAAATGAGTATGAATATTTCTGTAATGGGGAAGAATGGCAGCTTGTTTTACACGCTTGCTAAGGAGTTCTTTGAGAGTGTGATTAGCCCTCTCAACAATGGCTTGCCCTTGGGAGTTATAAGGAATGCCATGGGTGAGAAAAATATCTCGTCAGGAGCAAAAATCTTCTAATGCTTTGGAAACAATAAGCAGGTGCATTGTCTGTTTGTAGTTTTTGAGGTCTGCCCAAAAATGAAAATGGCTGAAGGTAATGAAGCAAAGAATAAGGTTTGAAAAAAGGGGGGGAAATGAGCAACGTCCATTTGCCATAGACAGTTAGCTTTTTCTCTTCTGGGGTTTACCCCCATAGACGGAGAGGAATGATGGGAGGAACAGTGTGAGCAATTTCGAACAATTGCTTGTGCCTGTGTCAGTGGGAGAGAAAATTGGCATGCTAAGGATTTAGCAGATTGGTGAAAAAAGCTTGGCTCTGGAAAGGGTCAGAGAATAAGGCTGCTGGACGCTGTAAAGCAGCATTTGAGCATTTGCCAAGACTCAATGGTCTGGGCAAAGAAAGGGGTATGACTGTGAATGTGTGCTATGAAAAAAAAAGGTAGTGCATTGTAAAAACATTTGCAGAGTTAAGAACAATGCTATTAGATTGTGATCAATTTGAGCAATCAACAGAGAATCAGCTAAATGAAAAATTAAATTACATACACACATAGTATAATGGTTGCTGTGTAAAATGCTGGAAAGCAAGTATTACTGCAGCAATTTCAGTTCTCTTGCTGCACAGAAACTTGAATGGGAGTGTAAAAAAATCACCAGATTTTAGTAATGGCATCTAGATAAGTAAGAACACCCCTTTTTGGGGAGCCATCAGTGAGTACTGTAAGGGCTCCCTGTAGGGGGGCTGCACTGACTGTGCTTGCAACTGAACAGTCAAAGTTACAGTGATGCATGGATCTTTTGATATGTTAAATGATAGAGGACCCACATGATTGGAAAAAGCAAATTGGAATAAAGTGAGCAGGTTCTGCTTTTGTCTTAGCCTAGTAGCTGTACCAGTGGGTAAATATTGCATGGCAGAGTAGCAGTTAATGCTAACCATTCACAGATATAAAATAGGCTTGTGGTCTTTTGGCACAAAAAGCAAGGCGGTAGGCGAATGAGGGGTTGCTATCTTAAAGGCAATGCAGTTGGGACAAAGTCATTAAGCTTTGGGTGAGATTCAGATATCGAGAACAAGTGTGGCACTCACTTGCTCTAACAAATTGCGGCGTCAGATATTGAAAGGGAGAAATAAACCAAAAGCAATTAGAATGTGACAATGAGATGAATAAACAGCAACAATCATCTTTTGCTTCTTTGGCTGTATGCAGGGAAACAGCAGGCTATGGAACATGAATCTAGAACAATAATTTCAAGTCTAAATCTATGAAAAGCCACAAGGCACTTTTCATGGCATAACTCTTAGAAGTTTCAAGTTCAAATGGCAACAGAACATATACAGAGTACATCAAGCATTTCTTGGCAAGCATAGCGAAAACCAAACCGAAAGAGCAGAGAACAAGATAATTCCTAGCACAGGAATTTCTTTTTTGGACACAAATGTGAGGGACAGTTTGCAAAAGAGCCTCTACTTTTTTCTAAGCAACTTTCATTTTACAGAATTCAAGGCTTCGGCTTACAATTAGAGATAAGCAAAGAACAAAGACGGTTTCTTTCTTAAAACAACATTCCAATACCACTGGACAATCTTTCTCTCACTAAAAACGCTTTTCAACTTGGAAAACTCATATCTTTCTCTCCCCCAGCCCCCTCCGGTACGCAACGGAGACAGCCGGGGAAAGGCCCAAAAATCTCCCTGAAAGGAGCAACAACTTTCTAAAAACCATTCAGCCCTTGACTCTAACACCACCAATGACCTTTCAAAAACTTTTGTACATGGCCAGAAACACAATGCAAACTTAGAAAATGACAAGGTAATAATGGCAACATTCAACAGTGTAACGAAGTTTTTTGAACAATTGAAACGACCAGAATAGATTTAAAGTCTCTTATTAAATGAATAGTGTTCAAAAGTCTCTTGAATGAAATAATCAGTGTCTTTTAGCAAGGATGAGGGGGAAAATGTTTCAACTTGACTGGAAACAAAGGCAGACGGCAAGTCTTTTATCTTCGTTCCCCCGGACGGTGAAAAGGGGGAGGTAAATGCTTCATGGATAAATCTTTTATGGAAAGGCAGGCAAAGTTTTGTAAATCCAATGTCAGGGAAAGTTACTGACTCTGTTTGAAGAAATTTTTAACAGTTCTCGATCTTGAAGAGAGGCTTAAGTCTTTTTTCGAATTTGAGGGGAACTGTAGCTTAAGAAAACTGACTGTTAACAACTGTGTGACTTTTTTGTAAATCACACGTAATTTCAAAGCATATTGGTTTCATTCCAAACACACATGAAGCTGAGGACGGACCAGACAGCTATCAGTTAGCACGGCTTAATGTGAACAAAACTCACACAGGGTTAGACATTTTGGGGTTAACTTTAGTCTCTAGAGGGCAGGAACAGATACACTGCACTGGAACACCATGCTTGAAACTAAGTCACTACTCAGTTTGTCAGGGAACACTGAACTGACAACACAAACACTGAACTGACAACACAAACAAAAACGTCAGGGAAAGAACAGTTTTGACTTAGGGGGCCTTCCCATCCTCGTTGCTTTAGCACTGAGGAAGGTCCCACACACACAGAATTGTAGAACAGCAAGCGAGTTGTTGCACAGGTTGAAGGGTTGTCACATCAGCTCTGGTAGCCTGAAAATACTAAGTTATTGACAATGAGAATGCAGAGTGGTCGTTTCCGACCCATTGGTTGCTCTATGTAGGAGATAAAGGGTTAAGACAGTAGATCTATAACTTGCATCTCTATGGACGGCTGCAGCAGGCTTGAGGAATGAAATAAGGTTAAACAGAATAACATTAAAGGAAAAACGTTTAGACTTACAGTTTTAAGACACTTGTGTAATTAGAATCAACTATACCTGGAACAATGGGAAAAAGTTTGTTGCTGGCAGATGATCAAGGAAGGATTTAACCAAACAGACCGGTCACCTGGATAGGGATCAAGAAATACTTCCAAAGGACAGCAAAAATGCAATGATTAAGTCACGCCCCACACCACTGACCGTGGCTGCTGGGGACTGAGAGACAGGAATGAATTGGGTGGTGGCAAAGTTTGAGTGACAAGCAGAGTTTGAGTGATAAGTGGAGGAATCTGAAGCTGCAGAAGCGGAGAGCTTATTGGAGAAATGGAAAGTGGAACTGTGGCTTTCTTTTTGTCTGGGGCAGCTTGCAAACCGTTAACAGCGCGTTGTGGAATTTTAGCAAAGCTCTTAGGCAGTTGACTGGCAGCTGGAACTTTTGCAAAAGCAGTTACAGCACATAGACTAGCAGCAGGCAATGTAGCTTGTGGCAAAACACTCTGAGTTGGTACGTCACCTGTATCTTGCATTGATTCCCAGTTGTTGACTTCTTGATCTTGATTAATTTGAGTGTAAGTGGCAGGACAGATTTCAAGCAGGTCTCCTGACTCTTCTGCAGTCAAAGTAGGATCCTGCTTACACTTCTGCACCATGCACTGGAGCTCAGATAGGGGTAAAGAATCTGAAGCAGAAACTGAAGCAACAGGAGGAGGAGGGGCACTGGGAGCTGAAGGGTGAGTTAGTGAAGCAAGGGATTGAAGGGTAGGGGCATGTGTGTAAGAAGCAGGAGAAGGATGTGCAGGTAAAGCAGTTTTGGACCCGTAGAGGTTGACTGCGTGACAGCATAAATGCCACACCTGTAAGATTTCAACAGGAGCATGAGGCTCTGTGTGAAGCAGCCGCCCTATACATTCCCAATCGCTTAAAACCAAAGATCCATTCTCTGGGTACCATGGACATTGTTCCTTAAGTGTACTGACTAGTCGTGTGATAACTGAAGAAGGAACACTGTGCCCAATTCTCTTTAGCAAGAATGCTAATTCGTCTGCATGTCTCTGCTGTGCCACTGACAGCGAGACGCCCATACTCACCGAGGTCCCGAAGGATGAGAGGTGCACCTGAAGCTCGTGCCGAGCGTAGTGAGTGGGCGGAGAGGTCCCTGTTCGGGCGCCAGATGAAGGAGTGAAGACACACACACTGAGATGTTCTAGGCAGGAAACTTGTTTATTGTTTGGTAGCTTGGTTTATATAGATCTCTAGCAATGCTGTCCACGGGGACAAAAGGTTGCTGTGCATGAGGACACAGCGTGATTACACACACGGTAGAGCACACACACATTATGGCTTGTCATAGGATAATACAATGGAACATAGAATATGAATGCATGAATTCTGCTACATCATTACTGCAACAATGTTGTTGGATGGAGAAATCGTTAGCTGGTTTGCAGGGACATTTTGTATATGGCAGGATAGAGAGATTAGGGAGACAGAAAGAACTAGGTGACTCCATATCAGGGCCTTAGCAACAATGCTTTACCAGCCATGTTCTGCCCTTCAGCTTACGGGCGCTGTCCACTGCAACCCTGCCCACTAACCAAGAGATGTATCCAATTTTCCTGGTGATGATATATTGTTGGTTGAGTGCTGGGAAACAATGATCCACCCACCCCAATAACCAGAAACGCTTTCTTGAAGGAAGGTACTTGGGGGCTGATGTAGCAGTGAGCAATCGGCACGCCTTTGGAACGATCCTCCTCTGTGCACTCTGTGCCAGTTGAGAATGTGTTTTTGGATGGGAAGCCCCTGTTTCAAATTCACCCTGTCATGAGCCTGTGTTGATTAACCTTGGCCAAGTCACTTATGCTCTTAACCTCTGTGTTTATCTGTAAGGCATTTCCAGGTTCTTTTCGAGGAAGACAGAAGTACTGCAAATGTGCTGTTTGTATGGAAGGTGGAGCAGGCATATTCTCTGTGGCTCTGAGGGCAAGATTAGAACCAATGTTTGGAAATTGCAGGGAAGCAGTTTTCTGCTAAGCATTGTGAGGACATTTTAACCATAAGAGCTGTTCGACAGGGAAACAGAGTGCTTTAGGAAGAGGCAGGTTCTTCTTTGTTAGAGGAATTGAAGCAGGAGGTTGGATCAGGTGGCCTTCAAGTTTAATTCTAGCTCTGTGGCTTGGTTCGCATGTAACGCTAAGCCATGATGTGTCTTGTTGAAATCTGGCTTGTCGTCGTGTCTGAACCAATACCTGCAAACAAATTGTGGTTTATTAACTACCTATAAACCACAAGTGGGACCCATGGTTTGCTGTTGGCTTATGAAGTCTGGCTTGTTTAAACCATTTATTTATTTATTATTTATTTATTTATTTATTACATTTGTATACCGCCTCATAGCCGAAGCTCTCTGGGCGGTTTACATAGGATTAAAAACAATTAAAAACAATATACAAAAATTATGGCTTGTCATGTTGTCTGATCTCTCAACCAGGCCTTGTTTGCGCTGCTGTCTGCCCTGAAACAGAGGCACCCAGCAAGAGCAGCCTGAAAATGAAACCGCTGTGAAGGCTGGAAAACTGGGTAGGAGAGCAACGCACCAGAGATAGGGAAATACGGCTAATGCGACAAATCACAGTTAACGTAAATCATGGCTTAGTGTTGTGTGCGAACGCAGCCTGTAATTCTATGAAGACAGAGCGACCACTTGATATATATAAATGTTAATGGTTTTGAAGTGCTAAAGCTTGAGTCCATTTTGGTGTCAACTTTTTTTCCTGTGAAATGCTTCTAATGGGAACCAATCACGAAAACAGAAGGATACTGTGGCCCAAATGCTGGCTGGCTAGCAATGAAAGATGGTGGAAATTCAGGGCCTGTAGCTGGGACCTCATCACAGGTTCAATGCCCGGCATGCCCAGTTAACCCATTTGAAGTAGTAGAGCTGGGAAAGACCTACACCTGTGAACTGAGCATCCCCCCTGTCAGAAGAGGCCTACTGGCAGGCCTACCCAGTTGAATTTTAAGATTTTTTTTAATAATGTATTCATTTTATATGCTTTTAATTAGTTATATATGTATTTTATGGTGTTTGTTGTTGTACCCCCCCTCGAACCAGAGGGGGAGGCAGGTAAGAAATAAAATTATTATTATTACTAAAAGGTTTGGTACAGCAACTGTGCAAAGGCGTCCACCATAATTCCCACTTCTTCACCTTTATTTATATTTTATTAGATGGTAGTGGTAGTTACATTTTCAGTCTGCTCTTCCTCCTAAAAAGCTGAGGGCTGTGTACTTGGTTTCATTTTACCCTCACAACAGCCCTGTTGGGTGGGACGAGTTGAGTGTCAATATATTTAGAACCTGGTCTTACCACTGCACCACTCGGGCTAAAAAAATGCAATTCAGTGCCTTCTTAATTAATGAAACTTTTTGAAACATCTTATATGTTTTTAAAAGTTCTATCTTGGGCTAGCAACTCTTTTCCTGGCCTAATCCTTCTCACACATTGAGGATTGTGGCTGATTGGAGATTTGGTTTAAGGTCTCCTCAAACCTAATCTGTCCCTCTACTACACCATCCTACACTGTTCGTTCAAGGATGCTATAGTTTGGAAGCCGCTGGCCTTCCCATAATACCTGTTGTTAGTTGTGGCCTTAAAGAGGAAAAGAACCAAATTTAGTATGGCCGGTCGCCTGGAGCAAGTTTCAGTTTGACACAGGTGACTATCCCCATAGCTGTTTTAAGGCAGCTTCACATGTTTGTTACTTTAGCAGAAACTGAAAGCAGGTTATTTTTTCCCCATTACTGTCTTGAAAATTATATATCGCTCTGCCCTTTATTGCTTCTCGGAAATGGTGTTTGTAATTTTCACCCCTTTGTGTCTTGTCAAACTTCAGCCAGGGTGGAGGCGAATGGGTCTTGGTGGAGTAACAAATGCAAACATAATTACATCCTTAGTCTGGGAGATGGGACTCCATTCTTTCTGCAACGTTTAACGTGCCCCTTGCCGGGTGGATAATTGTGCCGGGAATTTGAGGAGAATTGCATTTGCGTAATCAAGACACCTACTGGGACATGACTTGAGTTTTTGGTTTAGTCATTATATTACAGGACCGCCTTGGGACTTTGTCGTCTCTGGTTGTAAGTCTCCGATTGTGTTCCACCGATTGTATCTCAGTTGGAAATGACAGATATGAGTGCATTTGACAGCTCTTTTGGTGGAAAGCAAGCAGAGCTGTCTTTCAGGTTTTAAAGAGACCGAGCAATCTGCTTCTCATGTGTGCAGTCAGGGGGTGCCAAGACAAATTTGAAAGCTGCTGATCAGTTGATGCTGTGTGTGTGCTAATGTAACAAAGTCCCCTGTCCCTCCCTCACGCCGTGTAATTAACTCAATTTCCTTAAGTGCTGTGGATGCCTGATTTCTTTTTTTCAACACTGGCAAATGTATTGTGCTGGTCTTATCCTTTCTTGTTGCAAAACGAGAAAGGGATGCATTTCATATGTTGAGTCTGCAGCTGGTGCCGGTTCACAGGATTGCTGACCGTGCGTGTTTCCATGCCAGCTTGACTGGTCAAATGATGGTCAAGTATGTGGATTCTTTTAAAGCATTAATTTGATCACAAACTGAATATGAGCCAACAGTGTGACATAGCTGCAAGAAAAGCGAATGCTATTTTGGGCTGCATTAACAGAAGTATAGCTTCCAAATCGCGCGAGGTACTGGTTCCCCTCTATTCGGCACTGGTTAGGCCTCATCTTGAGCATTGTGTCTAATTCTGGGCACCACACTTCAAGAAGGGTGCAGACAATCTGGAGGGGGTCAGAGGAGGGCAACAAGGATGATCAGGGGTCTGGAAACAAATCCCTATGAGGAGAGACTGAAAGAACTTGGAATGTTTAGCCTTGAGAAAAGAAGACTGAGGGGAGACATGACAGCACCCTTCAAATACTTGAAAAAGTTTATTTATTACATTTATATACTGCCCCATAGCCAAAGCTCTCTGGGTGGTTTACAAAAATTAAAGGTTGTCACACAGAGGAGGGCCAGCATCTCTTCTCGATCATCTCAGAGTGCAGGACGCGGAATAATGGGCTCCAGTTACAGGAAGCCAGATTCCGGCTGGACATCAGGAAAAAGCTTCCTGATTGTTAGAGCAGTATGACAATGGAACCAATTACCTAGGGAAGTTGTTGCCTCTCCCACATTAGAGGCCTTCAAGAGGCAGCTGGACAGCCATCTGTTAGGGATGCTTTAAGGTGGATTCCTGCATTGAGCAGGGGGTTGGACTTGATGGCCTTAGAGGCCCCTTCCGACTCTACTATTCTTTGATCAGAACACACAAGAGAAGATGCTTGAGGCAGGAGCCCTGTGTGTCCTTAAGTGCTGTGGACGCTCAACATCTTCTGCAATATCAACTAATACAATTCTAGCACTTCCTGGTGCAAAAGGATGGTTCAGGTCATCAAGATTCATTTATTTGGCACTTGGTGCTAAAAAACCATTAACTTTAGCTGCTGCGTGTGCACCTGTCTTTAATTTTTACTTAGTACATTTATCTTTTCTAATATTGTAAGTCAGCTTTGTGAGGGCAGTGCATCCTGAAAGGCAGGTTAAGAAAATCTTCTAAATAAATAAATAAATAAATTCACCTTGTCCTGGAGGACTGTTGTTTCTCTACTGTGAGTTGCTGTGAGCAAGTTGGATTGTGATTGTGGTACCCCGGTTGTGGAATACCCTCCCTTTGGAGGCCTGACTGGCGCCAACGCTGGCTTTATTTTGGAGCCAAGTTAAAACATGACTCTTTATCAAAGCCTTTGAGGGCTAAATCCTCCATGGTTGCACATCATTTTAATTATTTTTAATTGTTTCAGTGGCTTTCAAATTTTTTGACTGTTTTTAATTTGTTAACAATTTAATAGGTTTTAACTGTGTGTATTTATTATTTTACATTGTTCGGATTTTATCAGTATGCTGCCCTGAGATCCCAGTGATACAAATGTTTTAATAGATAAAAAAAATTCTGTATTGTACCGTTGATGAATTCTTTTGTTAAGCGAGATATAAATGGACTGATTAAATAAATAAGGTGAGCAGCTTGTGGCCTTATATATTTTGGCCTACAATTTCCACCAGCCCTCAACTGTTGGCTAGGGCTGATGGGAATTGTAGGCCAAAACATCTGGAGGGGGTGCTTTAGGCCACAATCCTATTATGCTCACAGACTGAGGAGCAAGTCCCACTAACCTAATGGGGCTTAGCTCTGAGTAAACAAGCATTAGGCAACAGTTTTAATCTTTCAGCCAATCCCCCAGACATACCCATTTACCATTACTGTAAAACAACGAGACATGGACTTAAGTTGTAATGAAGCTTTGAACAATATTAGGTAGGGTTTTGTTGCATGTTACCAAGTCCACAAACAGGTCTTCTCTTTGGCTTTGATCCTGGAACTCTGAGGTTTCAAAACAATAAAGCGAAGGAACAACAACAACGGTTGAACAAGTTGGCTGCTTTCAAAGGCCATTGCATATTTGTTTTATTCCTCCAGCAATAAAAAAACACATAAAAACAAACAAAGTATTAAAAGCAGTAAAAACCTAGACGCAATAAAATTAGCAATAAAATATAGATACAACGCAGTGGTTCCTTTAGGTTTGCAGGCTGTTTCCTCAGAGTCCAATAACGGGGTGGTCAATTGACAGTACTTGACCAGTTGGCGGACTGGTGTATCAACCCCCAGGAGAGATGCATGCAACAGCTTCCACATCTCAAAGCTGCCGTCTTATGCACTCCCTCTTGGGAGTGTTACCCTGTTCGAAAACTGAGCTGGACTGGAGTATATGGAACAAAGGCATGGCTGGCTAAATACCTGATGGTGGCAACATGGTGTTGAGAGAAAAACTTCAGGAGAAATATATATATATATATATATATATATATATATATTTCACCTGAACTTTTTCTCTACTTTCCTATCTCCTAACCCTTTTCTGGGAGTGTTTCTGCAAGCTTTGCTCCTCTTCACAGTAATCTGATCCTGCACCTTCGTACCAGTCGGTATTGGTGATAGGAGTGACTCATTGTCTTCTGAAACCTCCGTAGAACCTTGGAGCTGTTTCTTTCCCTGTACCATATATGGGGCGTTTGCATGATCGCTTGTGTTTGCACTGTTACCGAGACGCTTGCTGCTATAGATACTGAGGCAATAACAGCTTCCGTTGACGTGTCATGCCCTGGGAATGCTTGGTGGGATTAGTCCATCCCTGGCGTAATCCCAGAGGGATTTTTTGGGGGGGAGGTCATTGCAACCCAAGTATTTTGCTTTTTGACATTTATGCTCTGCCTTTTCTTCAAGGAGCCCCAGCTGCTGTAACATGATTCTTCTCTCAGTTTTATTCTCACAGAGATCTTATCCGGTAGCGTAGGCTGAGCGTCACTGACTGGCCCAAAGCTGCCCGGTGGAGCCTCATGGCTGAGTGGGAATTAGAACCCAGGCCTCCTAGCCCAATGCTTTAACCGCTACACCATACCGGCTTGCCAAATAACGGCATGGTATATATGGCTTAAGGATATCCTGCCACGATCCACCTGGTGAAAAGCCGGTGTTGCAAACTCACCCGCAGGCTTGAGCTACGATTTAGGAAGGCGCCCAGTACTTTGGCCATGAAAGTGCTTGCATGTTCTCGGGTAATAGCTCCACCTCAGTTGCTGGTATTACCCACCTTCCTGGAAGGGTTAACATAAGAACATTAGAGGAGCCCTGCTGGATCAGAGTAGTCCATCTAGTCCAGCATTCTGTTCACACAGTGGCCAACCAGCTGTCGACCAGAAACCAACAAAGCAGGACATGAGTGCAACAGCACCCTCCTGCCCATGTTCCCCAGCAACTGGTTTACATAGGCTTACTGCCTTGGATGCTGGAGGTAGCACCGAGCCATCAGGGCTAGTAGCCATGGATAGCCTTCTCCAGGAATTTATCCAACCCCCTTTTAAAGCCATTCAAATTGGCGATCGTCACCAGATCATGTGGTAGCAAATTCCACAGTTTAACTATGTGCTGTGTGAAGCAGTCCTTCCTTTGACCTGTCCTGAATCTTCCACTAATCTCTTCATGGGATTGACCCCCTTGGGTTCTAGTATTATGGGAGAGAGAGAAAAATGTCTCCTAATCCACATTCCCCATGACTTCCTGTAGACTGCTGAATTGGGAATGGGAGGTCAGCTGAATTTTGCAAGGTTGCCCTTTGCAGACTTACTGGTGCCCTGGCCTGGCTCAGGGTGTTGTTGTATTATTATTATTATTATTATTATTATTATTATTATTTAACATAAGAACAGCCCTTCTGGACCAGACCAAGGGTCCATCTAGTCCAGCACTCTGTTCACACAATGGCCCACCAGCCATCGACCAGGGGACCCACAAGCAGGATACGGGTTCTCAACAGCATCCTCCTGCCCATGTTCCCCAGCAATTGGTGTTTATAGGCTTACTGCCTCAGATATTGGAGGTAACACTTAGCCATCAGAGCTATTAGCCATGGATAGTCTTCTTCTCCAGAGATTTATCCAACCCCCTTTTCAAGCCATCCATATTGGTGGCCATCACTGTTGTGGTTGTTCGAAGGTAGATCTCCAGTTGTTTTGTACATCACCTCCCACCCTTCCTGACCATTAGAGTTGAAGCCCCAAACACCTGGAGATCCACCTTCTGCTCACCTGCTTCATGGGTAACCAAGATAAACTTGCCTATACAATGTCAAGTGTTAGAACTACACAGAACTTCTTTATGCTGTCTGACCAGTGGTCCCATCCAGGCCAGGGCTAATTGCTTCCCTACCTGGTGCCCTCCAGGTGTCTTGGACTGCATCTCCCATCATGACTGGGGATGATGAGAATTGCAGTCCAATCCATCTGAAGAGGACCAAGTTGAGGAAGGCTGCCAAAGTGGCTCTCTTTGGGGTTCTGAGGCTGGGAATCCGGTGACCAGAGATCCTTTTTTGAACCGGAGTTGGTGGGAACTCAGGTGGGTCCCTTCTGCAGGCAGAGTGTGTGATTGAGCTGTGATCCTTCTGCAGGAGTCGCTGCCTTCAGTCCATCTAACTCCATATTGCCTGTGCTGGCTGGCAGCATCTCTCCTGGGTTTTCTAATGAGAGCTTTTCCCAGCCCTACCTGGAGATGCTGCAGATTGAACCTGGCACCTTCTGTGGACAAAGTAGGTGCTCAACCACCGGGCTTTGCTCAACCTCTCCACATGTCTGCTCTCTGCCCCCTAGGCATGAACCCCCTAGATGCAAGCTGACATTCTCTTGGCAGCCCCCCTTTTTTATATGTGTTTACTAGCACCGACCCACCTTACAGGGTTGGTTGTAAGGTTTGTGGCAAGGTCGGTGTGGTGTAGTGGCTAGAGGCTTGGAGGCAGCATGGTGTAGTGGCTAGAGGCTTGGACTGGGAGTCGGGAGATCCCGGTTCTAGTCCCCACTCAGCTTTGGAAGCGCATTGAGTGACTTTGGCCCAGTCACAAATTCTCAGCCCACCCTACCTTGCAGGGTTGTTGTGAGAATAAAATAGAGAGGAGGAGGATTACGTATGTCATCTTGAGTTCCTTAGAGGAAGAAAAGGCGAGATATAAGTGCAGTAAATAAATATAATAAATAAAAGGTAATGTGGATTGAAGTGCTGTGGATACGTGAAAGCGCTTTCTGAATGCATGGTTGCTGGTGTTACAGTTAGTGCTTAATATTGTTTGGTGGCGGTTTATGATTACTAGGAGGAGGAAGAGCTCACACTTTGCATGCGAAAGGTCCCAGTTTCAATCTCTCACCTTTCCAGGTAGGGTTGGGAAAGAGCCCTCCCTTGAACCCTGGTGAGATGCTGCCAGTCAGTGTACAGCAACCTTCTTCCTGGAAATTAAAGTTCAAAGCATTTGGTAGGAGAAAGCTGTTGGAGACAGCCCTGAGTCCGATGGCCCCATATAAGGCAGTGCCTGACATTCCTTGGAGAAGAACTGTCACTATGGACATCCATGCAGTTTGCGTGTGTGTGTTGATGTCGAGCGCATGTTTGAACAAGTCAGGAATTTGATTCCATCGATGTCTGTCCGAAGTTTCTTCTGCCGAAGCCTGGATTTCCCCGTGATACGCCAACTGGTGGTACTGCTCTGGCCTGCCCAGTAGCTCCTTCCCAGTCATCACCAAGAGTCTCGTGACCCCTTAAAGACTAACACTTTTACTGTGGCAGAAGCCTCCATGGATAGTGCCCATCTCTTCAAATGTGTGAAGTTATGCCATAATAAATTTAGTCCTTAAGGTGCCACAAGATGCTTCGGTCTTGCCGCAACAGGCTAACAAGGCTCTAGGCCTGTTCAGATGACATGCTAAGCCATGGTCAGGCCGTTATGCCCTTTGCAGCAAATGGTTAGTGGACGTGTTTAAACCATGGTTATGTGCCACCATGGTTAGGAATGGTTCACATGACTAAGCCATAATGTTTAGCTCCATATGCTTAACCACTGTGGCTTAGCGTGTTGTCTGAACAGGGTCATTCTCACCAGAAAATCTTCATAATCATGAGGCTAGGAAAATGTTGGTGTTAATAATAATAATGATGTCTAAGATTCTTGGGTACCTTGATTCTGTGACTAGTAGCACAGTCTGTGTGGAGAGTAGAACAGGCCTAGTTGTTTTATTTTGTAGATCTGTCAAGATCACACTGACCTTGTCTCCCTTAATGTTTGGCAGAAATGCAAGTATCTGTTACAAATCCCACTCCAAGGGCAGTTTATTTACTTGCTTTCCACATTTTTGGAGGCACAGTAAATAAACTGCTCAAGTAGAGCACGGTTTTCGCTGGGTGTGGAACGCGATGGTGTCAGGCTGGCTAGATCCTGCTCTGAGGTTGTAAAAAAAAAAAAAATCTAAAAAAATGCCGGCATGCCGGTTTCTTCTTGCTTAAGCCCCGAATGGTGTAAGCGGGAGTTGGGACAGAACTGGCACTCAGGGAAAAGTCCCAAAGGTCGTAGGCGGCACGAGCAGGGCCATTGCCTCACCTTTGTGGGTGCTGCAAATAGCTCCAGGTCGAGCTGAGCTCCGATATTGATCGCGGCGTTGCTGGGCTGAGGTTTTAGTTGCAAATTCAACACGACGGCGATGACTTTAATAGGCTTCGGTGGTGCGTTTTGCCTGCCGGGTGGTTCAGGCACGCCTTGCCGTGTTGAAAGAATGAGGGTTTTTCGAACACGCTCCCCTCCCCCGGCCACCATAAAAAACACCCTCCCATTTTTCTGCCTCTTGGCTGGAATTGAACGTCTAGGAGTGACAAGTGTATGTGTTCCCTGGGCATGTACAAATTGCTGGTGATTAAGCTGGGAAATGGTGTCTGGTTGTAATTGTGGCCTCGGAGGCATTCAAGAGGGCCCCCACGTATCCCTAGGAAGAAACATGTAGCTCCAGAGAGGTGTTGGCCTCAGTTTCTTTCCCCCTTGGATAGATTTCTGTTCTGTTTGTTCCTTTTTCCTGTCTCTCCCTCCTCTGCCCAGACTTAAACTGTAGACCAGCCCTCCCTGACCTGGCTTAGAGATGCTAGCGATGGTAGTCTAGCGATGGTAGTCTATCTACAACATCTGGAAGCCACTGGGTCTGATCAGACCGAGTGTCCATCTTGTCCAGCCAGGAGCCAGCTGCCTGCCTGTGGGAAGTCCGCAAGAAGGGTGTGCGTGCAACAGTTGCTATCAAGTCTTGAGGGTGGAGAACTCCTGTTGGCTACTAGCTCCGTGTATGCTGATAGCGCCATGTATGCTGATATTGCCGTGTATGCTGATAGCGCTGTGTGACTTCATGCCGGAAGTACGACATTTTGCATCAGATATTTCACTGTGAGCCTGGCTGTCTCTGCACGCACAAGGCTGCTGAATGGATCCTTTTCTAATCTGCTGCTGCGGACGAGCATGCACACACGCAGAAGTGAGCCAGCCCGCCATTATTCGTTGCGCTTCAGAGTCCAGATGGCATCTCTTGTCATCACTGTAGTTGCTTCAGAATAAGGCTCTTCCGACACTTGTTTACACGATTGAGAACAAGACTTCGAGGATGTTTGCTTGGAGCAGGATGGGGAGGGAGTCGGAAAGAACGGCTTGTTCCTTAAAAGCATTTTAAGCTCTTCATGCAGCGCGGGGGAGGCGGAAGGGGATATCCAGCGCTCCAACAGTTGGCCATGTATTAAAGATGAGCGCCTTCTGTCTTTTCCTCTGCCATGGATTGATATTCTGGTGGGTGGCAATTGTCCTAACGCATGCCAACTGAAGCTGAGCAATGTTAGGATGAGGACTTATTGGTGGTGGGCCCTCAGCGTGGGAGGGCGCATAGAAACCGACAGAGCTCTGATCTCTCCTTCCCTGTCCTGGATTTGGCCCCCAAGGCCAGTCCCTTCCCGATAGCAAGGTGTAACCCCGCCTAGTTGAATGTTGAGGTACCTTCTTCCTTAGCTTCTTCTCCGTTGGACAGGGTCCATTTTCCTTAGACGTGGTGACTCCAGGTTTTGAGGTCATAGATCAATTGGTGATTTTTGCTGCCCTACACAGTAGGGACCTTCCAGAGCCAGCCTTTTTGCTGGCTGGGTTTCCTTGCGAGGAGGAGAGGGTGCTGATGAGTTACGGATCCTTTTTGTGGCAACTCGTTTCCAAAATAGACATGCTGAGCAGGGAAGCAGCGATGGCTATTCCCAACTGCAAACTGCTTCTCTCCAGTTGGGCCCAATTAGAAGAACTTTGGTAGCCGCCAAAAACAGGCTAAGACCTCTTTCTTCAGGCAGGCCTTAGTTGTGCTGCTGAAGAGGATTTTATCGGGTCGGGTGCAGTTTATTTCCTTTTCGTTGCTGTCGTTGTTTTGATTTATTTGTTCTGATACTACCTTGTAATTTATTTGCATCCCAGTGTTGTGATTATTGTTAGCCACCCCGAGCTCCATTTTGGGTGGAAAGTCGGGACGTAAATTTAATAAACGGAAATAATAGAGCAAGCATTGCCTGACAGTTAGTGTCCATGGAAAGAACCTCTTTAGCTATTAGATGGCTGCTACAGTACAGAAGTGATCATGTCCTTTCTCCCCAGCTATCTTAGGCTGTATTTCATACTGCTCACCCCTTAACTTAAAGACTGCGTATATGTTAATATTTATGGCTTTCTTGCCCCATCCTTTCTTCTGCTCCCTGTGTCCCCCCCCCCCCCCTTCTAAGCACATGTCGAAATCTGCATTGTAAACTTGTTGGGGCAGAGACCCGCCTAGCATTCTTCTGCACCACATGCGTTGATGCAGTATAAATAATGTAGTGCAAAAGAAATAATTAACTGTCTTGCTTCCCCCACCCCCCACCCCCCTGGTGTCTTTAGGACAGTGTGAAAATATTAAGACTCACCCTCCAGAATGACCTCCCCGGGGACAGACGTGATCCAGTGAAGCAAAAGGTAGGCAGACAAGGCCGTCTTTCCTTCCTTCCTTCCTTTCCCCATGATTTCACAAGCAGAAATCTTGCTTATAAAAATGGTTGTGTGAAGGGGACCCATGAGCTTTGCGCAGAGCCCCAGTAGTTCATGGCCTGCCTCTTTCTTTTGCCACTAGATTTCCCCCTCTATGGCGCAGAGAGAGAGAGTGAGAGTGTTCTGCCCCACATCTGCCGTTTCCTCATTGGCTTTAGACAATCTCCCCCAACTTGTTTTGAATTTTGAACCACAACCCCCAGGATTCCTGAACATTGGTGGCGCTAGCTTGGCTGGTGTGCATTGAAGTCCGAAACAGCCCTGTCCTAGGACCTACTCTGTACCGTTTGCTTTTACCTTCCCTTGCTGCAGCCGGTGGGGAGGGCCTTCGCCATGGTAGCCAACCAGCCTGCGAGCAGTCGTGCATTGGCATCAGAGTGCATCCAGTCCAAGGATGGCGATGAGGAGATCATCAAGGTGAGTCATTGGCGGTTGTGCCTTTTGCCAAAAGCATGGGATCCCTCTAGGAGGAAAGGAGTGGCTGCCAGCCTTCGTGGACTAGCCTTCTCCCAACCCGGCACACTTTAGCTGTGTTTGACGATGACTCCCATGATCCTCAGCCATGTTGGCAGGGGATAATGGGAGTTTAAGTCCAGCAGGTTTGGAGGGCACCAGGTTGGGGAAGGATGGCATTGACAATGCTGAGCGAGAAGGCCCAGTGGTCTAGAGGAGCTTCCTATGTTCTTATTCAGATCCATGAGTACTGGAAACTTGTTTGGTTTTTAGGGAAGGACCTTAGCTCAGTGGAAGAGGGCTTACTTTGCATGCAGAATGTCTCAGGTTCAGTTCCTAGCATCTCTGTTTAAAGCACAGGTGGGGAACCTGCAGCCCTCCAAATGTTGTTGGACTCTTAACTAAGAATCTAGTACTTAAATTTGCTTTTTTCCCTTCCTCCCTCCCCATCTCCTTTCCTTTTATGGCATTTTTTTTTAGATAATAAGCCTGTGGGCAGGGACTGTCTTAAGAAAGATTTCTGTAAGCTGCCTTCAGAGCCTTTTTTGGGCAAAAGGCGGGATAAAAGTGCTATAATGAATAACTCTTATGGAGTTGCAGCCCAATAGTAACTTGAGGGCTGTAATTTCTTCACCTCTGATTTAAAGGATCCGATTAGCAAGGCTGGGAAGGATCTCCTTTCTGCCTTGAGACCTCGGAGACCCACTGCCAGTCGTTGCAGAGAATAGATACTTAGATCAATTAAACAAAACAGTCCTTGCCCGCAGGCTTCCAATCTATAAAGACAACGACACAAAAGGAAAAAGTGAAGGGGAGGGAAGAGGAAAAAAGCAAGCTGTCTTTCAGCAGTGCTGGTGGAGTAGCCCTATTTCTCATCTTTTCTCTCTCTCAGTATAGCCTGCTGAAATGGGTACTGGTAGTAACAGTTGAGGGAGGAGGAACCCCCATGAGGGAGGCTTCTCAGTAGCACTAGTGGAGTTAGGGTAGAATGGAGTTTCTTAAACTGTAATCTGGTGGCCACGGTGGTTTGTACTGTATTTCCAATGCTCCCAGTTTCCAAAATGGAGGAAAATGCTGACGGGCTGGAGATTTCTTTAGAGTTTTTAGCATATTGCTGAAGAAGCAAGCATCCTTGGTATAAGCTGAAACGAAGCTTTCCTCTTCAGCCTCACAAGTTGCTGCAGTTGAAACTTTAAAGCGGTCACCATTTTCAGCTGTATGCACTTGATTCTCCCTCCCTGTACATTCATAGCTTGGACTGTCACAGCCTCAAAGGGCAAAAGTAGTAGTTAATTTTAAAAATTACAAGCCCTTTCAGTGTTTTCCCGCCCCCAAATCGTTTGCAAAGTAAACCAGAATATATTTTTTTTAGTGTGGTAACGTTTTTAAAAACTTCCACGTTAGAATGAATATCTGTCGGGCAACATATCTGGTTTATCTGGCAAATTGTCCAAATTTATTTATTTATTACAAAACAAATGTATTTTGTGGTGGTTTGCTAATTGCTTAGGGTAATAACGGTTGCAAGGAGGCAACACCTAACAGATAGGCAACAAAATATAGAATGGGAGATTAGGAAAATGTGGGTCTTGCCAAGCATGAATATATTTCATTGAAATTTGAGTGCCATTCTGGATGCCAAACAGCACGGTGTTTCGTCTTGTTCATAGAACTGTTGCAGCTTGCTTCAGGTTAGTGTCACCCCTTCACAATACTTGATAATGCTTTGCTCTTTAACCATTTGCAGAGTTTTATGCCTGCCCTGTCTCGCTTTGGTTCACTCATACCTGGGCGTTGTGGTTTCTCCTTTGTGACTCAGGTGTACCTCAAGGCCCGAGCCGAAGACAGGGCCAAGTGTGAGAAGAGCTTCCACCAGTTGAAAAATGACAGCTGTCAGATCCAAGAGGTAATGGGCAACTTTTTGGGAATGTTATGTGCTGGCAAGCAGATGGGGAGAAATTGTCCCCAAAAATTGGTGGAGCCCCTGACTGGACAAGGTCAGATACCTGCTGGAGCACGGAAACCCTCAATTTTCTTCCCAGTGCCACATCCTGTGCAAACACACAACTTTTGCGCGGCTGAAGAGGCAAGCTGCTGCACTTAAGCTGGAAAGGGAGGCTTGTCTCCTTGTCAACATGATAGAAACCAGTTGCTTCTCCACACCCTCGCTCCCAAGTGCACACACAGCTTGCTGAAATCTTCGTTGGATACTTTTGCAGGCAGGTAGGCCTTAGCCACGTTTCCAAACAAAAACCTTTGCACACAAGAGCTTCTTGTGTTCAAGCTTGGATAGAAATCGCCTGCCAGCTTTGCTGACATCAACGTTTTGCCTGTGTAGCTCGCTGAGTCACACCAGCGTTGAAGAGCAGATGAATTCAAGTCCCTAATTGTTTTGCTAGCTGGAAGGAGTCTGTAAGGAATTGTCACGTGTATATGGGTATTTCTTGGCCTCCCTGTGCCCGTGCCACACCCAGTAACACAACTGCTGCCTCGCCCTCTTGGAAGGTATTGGCGGCTCCTTCAGCAAGGTCCCTGCATTTCCCACAAACCTTGGGAGATGTATGGCCATAGAAGATGTGACGTTTTGTATTTCTTCTTTCAAAAGCATTGGTGTTTGTGGAAGACATTGGCCTGGTTCACATGTAACAGCAGCTCAAGAGTATGGATCGAATTGTGGGTTGTTGTTACATGTGATCCCTTGATTCTGATTTAGCTATGGGTTGTTAACCATGACTATCCCAGGAAGAGAACCCATGGTTTGTTGTTGGGTTACGAACTCTGGGTTGTTTAAACCATGGTTTGTCATTACATGCAAAACCAGAACTGTGGGTTGTTCATGGGTTGTTCCACCAGGCTGCAAAAGGGGCTGACATGGGAGATCAAAAAGAGCTACTCTACATGTCAGTACTACGGTGCTGCAAAAGCATTAGGGAAACAGGTAGGGAATGGGCAAAGGAGAGCAAAATAAACAACACAGGGCATGAGAAAACAAACCACAGTTCCTTGGATTGTTTGCCCGACAAAGCCTGGCTTAAATAAACTGTGAGTGATTAGCGTTATATGCAAACCAGGTCTCTGAGTGAATGCCAGGAAATGCACTTATTACTCTCATAGTAAGTACGCACGAATATTATGATGTTACCTCAAGGGATGTCTCCCCCTGTTCCAACCTCCCAGGCCACTACAATTTTCAGGCGAGGCCTTCTTGTCTGTGCCGCAGCCTACAGTTTTCCGTTTGGTGGTGACACGGAGACAGGCTTCCTCTGCCGTGGCGCCAGCCTGTGGAATGAGTTTCCTTCTGAGATACATCAGGCCTCAGCACAGGCATCTCTTAGGTGTGTGTTGAAAACACACCTGTTTACTTTGGCACTTCCCCTAGCTACAAGCCATCTTTGAACCACCCTCTAACATGATACCATGGTGTATTTCCTTGTATTTTTTGTGTGTGTGTGTAATCCGCGTCAGGATTTATTCAGATGAGAAGCGGCATACAAATATTGCTAATAAATGAATAAAAGATTCACACATTATTCTCTACTCTCCATCTACTGCGATTGGCATCCTGTGGGCCTCCAGTCCCATTTGTAGTCCATCCTGCCTGTTGGGAAAGTGGGGCTCTCCCACCCCGTTTCATCATAATAAGCCCGTAGGGCAGGGATTAACTCAAGGCTATTCCGCGCTGAGCCGTGTGCCCTGAATATAAGGCACTGGAGATAAACAAGAAAGCTGTTGCTGTGCACAACCTGCTTTCTGTTTGGGCATCAGGCTGGCCACTTTGGTACCAGATGCTGGACTAAATAAGCCTTTGGTCCAATCCAGCATAGGTTGTCCTTTTATTCTTAGTTGGGATCCGCCTAACTACAACCTCTCAGGTGCCTCTGCCTACTGAGCTCCTGGAAGTATCCGTGTGGCTGCTTTGGGGAACAGGATGATGGGATTGCAATTTCCTTTGTGTAGGCCTCTTCTCTGGTGTTGAGTAGGGTTCTGGTTTGGCCCATACATCAGGTTCTTTTGGCTACCAAGATGAAACAAGCCACTTGTGCAAAAAGATGATAGTTTATTGCTGGAAAATGGATGCAGGATATATCCATGCCAAGAACATTCACACCTCTTCCCAGCCAATGGAGCTTTCATAGCGGGGTGTCTGTCGGGCCCCCAGGATAGTCAGAAGCTGTCCCTTTGAGCCACAGCAGGTTCTTTAGGCTGGGGGCACAGTTCCTCCTGAAGCCAGGCTGAGGCATGAAGCCTGTGCATTGGCTCTTATAGGCTCCTATGCTAGATGCCTGCCTCTCTCAGCAGCTGGTAGGCTGCATCCCTCCCCGCTCTAAGAAGGAGGAGCGGGGGTGGGGGTGGGGGTATCTCTTGCAGGTTCCCAAAAGCATCTCTGCTTGGGAAACTAATTGCCTGGTCAGGAGTGAAAACCTCCCAGCTCATCTAGAGATTAAACTCTATGAGAAAAGGATGACATAACTATGAGAGGCCCGTCCAGGGAATGAGACCTACTAAAGCCTGCTAAAATCTGCTCACTGTGTTAGGCTATACAGGCCTCTTAGCAGCATTTTGGAACTCAGTGAAGTCCATATTTCTTCTCACTAACAAACTTCCTATATTGTAGATGAACATTCAGCCATCTTGCCATGCAGTCTTTCTGTTGTCAAAGATAAAAATCCACTTTGGTTGTAAGGCAACACTGTTTTATTGAGCGTAATACAGCTGTATGGAGAAAGTCCTACAGATAAAGAACTTTTCAACTGGCAGAGTGAAAAGCAGGTGTATTTATACATAGTAGCATCTTAACCCATCAGCAGTAGGCAAGTTCTAAAGCAAAACAAAGATGGATCAAAGAAAACTTCTTCATTATACCTTATCAAGAGACGGCCCATAACTCTTCTGGCAATGTCAGATTGACCTGGATGGTCAGTCCTCCTTACCAAGCTATCTTATTTGTCTTCTATATCAAGAGGTCTTGACAGTTAGAAATTCCAATTAAGCCTTTCCTTGCTGATATAACAGTTTTAGTATCACAGCACATTCAGGCACATACATTATTCCAATCTCATCATGCAGTTCACTAGCAAGAACCAAACTACATATGGAGCAGGTATATCAAGGCTTGTGGCCTTGTTTTCTCACTATCCAAACACTCAAAATACAGGAAGCGAGTTCTCAAAGAGATTTGGCGGAAGCCACGTCTGTGCTTCATCTGTGTGCAACGAATGGCTTTTTGGTTGCTTATTTTAATGTTCCCACCTGATTAAAACTTTTTAAAGTTTACTAACATGTTTTTATCATATTGTACTTCAGGGGTTTAACTTTTTTGTGCACCGCCAAGGAAACATCAACTATTGGGTGGTATAGAAATGTAATAATTTTTTTAAAAAACCTGTCATGGTTTGCTGCATTTATTCCTGCCGAAGTTATTCCGGATTTATCATTTGGTTGGTTTGTCTGTCCATTGCAGCTCACGCTGGAAAAACCGAACGGGATCCATCCTCACAGAACTACCTCATATCGCAGCATGTCCGTCAGCCAGGTCTGTTCCAGAGTTCGGAGTTCCGGGAGTGGCGATAGAGGGTGGGATTGGAGGAGCTGAAGTTGTAAGGGAACCGGATTTGTGAAGCATGGGACTGCTTGCTTACTCTTCTCTATGTGCCATCTTGGTGGAGTACCATAGGGGTACAGCGTGAGAGCCAGTGTCAGCCTGGGATTAAGGAGAACCGCGTTCAAATCTCCACTCAACCATGAAGTTTACTGTGTGACCTCGGGGCAGCCGATATTTTTCAGCTCAACCTACCTAGGAATACGCGAATTTTGTAAAATCCATTCCATCTGTGATTCGTGGTGCCTTTCACTACAATTTCCCAAATTCGCGCAGATTCACAGCTTGCGCAAATCCCCTTTTTCTTGTTTTAGCCTATAGGGGAAATTCGCATTTTCAGCTGGTATTTTTTTTTATTTGACGTATTTTTCTATGGCTAAATTTACGTAAAATTCTGGGGAGTGTAAAAATAAGCAAATCTGCAAGTCGGTGGAATCGTGCATCTTGGGAAAAACTGGTCAGTTGCAGAATCTAGGGGCCGGATACGTAGAAATCTGAACTCATTCGATTCCATTGTGGAATTCTCTGACATCCCTAAATGTACCCTGCAGGGCTGTTGTGAAGTGGTTGGGAGGAAAAGGAGAGAACCAATTGTTTTGCTTTGAGCTCTTTGGAGGAAAGGCTAAATACAGTTAGTAAATAATACAATGTAAAGGGCTGGACAAGGCTGCCCCTGCTTGAGCGAAGATCTGACATGGATTCTAGTTGTGGGGGCAGGAAGGATAGAGGGGTTACAGAAAGAAGGGAGTGGTGATGCTGAGCCAATATCCCCTCCCCCCATCAGCTGGTTCTCACATTCAAATGCCTCCTCCTCGCTGTTGTCTTTTTCACATCCCGGCAGCAAATGGCCTCTGAACGCACATTCTGAAACCAAGACATAATTTTCGCAATCTGCCAGTTTATGGGATTAATGGCGCGACGGCTGTACTAACTTGTTTGTGCGACGTCGCTTCTGAGTGCTGATTAGCTTTTCCCTCCAACTCAGGATGACCCGATGCACCTGGGAGAAGATGTCTCAGTCATGCGTGAGACGACCAGGAGGCTCTTCTCCAAACTTCAAGACGCTGAGAAGCGGCATCAGTCGGACAGAGCCGCCTATGAGGTCAGCACTGGGGGCCGCAGGGGAGATTTGGGCTTCTCTCACACAACGGAGGGGTGCAGACAAGCTGGAAGGGGTTTCAGAGGAGGGCAAGGAGGATGATCAGGGGTGTGGAAGCAAAGCCCTGTGAGGAGAGCCTGAAAGAATCGGGCACGTTTAGCCTAGAGAAGAGAAGACTGAGGGGAGTCCTGATAGCACTCTTCAAGTCCTTGAAAGATTATCACACAGAGGAGGGCCAGGATCTCTTCTCCATCATCCCAGAGTGCAGGACGTGGAATAACAGGCTCAAGTTACAGGATGCCAGATTCCGGCTGGACATCAGGCAAAATGTCCCGACTGTTAGAGCAGTACGGCAAAACATCAGGAAAAACTTCCGGACTGTTAGAGTGGTAGGACAATGGAACCCATGACCTAGGGAGGTGGTGGGCTGTCCCACCCTAGAGGCCTTCAAGAGGCAGCTGGACAACCATCTGTCAGGGATGCTTTAAGATGGATTCCTGCATTGAGCAGGGGGTTGGACTCGATGGCCTTATAGGCCCCTTCCAACTCTATATTCTGTGATACCTCTATCAACATGCTGGCAAGTGAGCACTTAAATTCCTACTGGAAAATCTGCAGCACCTTAAAATGCCCCAAAGGAAATAGCAATTGAAAAGACACTGTGGACAATAACTGTGGTAGGCAGTGATTACTGCTGTCCTCCAGAGCAGCAGAAATGGTTTGCTAGAGTGGCTTTTTCAAAGGGAGTATCCTCCCTTACGCTCAGTGCCAGAACCTTGGGATTTGTAGCTGTTTAGGGAGAGCGCTTGATGTGCCAGATTTGTTTCCTGTCTTTCCTCTGAGGTTTCTTATTATTATATTATCATCAATCATCATCATCATCATCATATACCGCTCAGTAGCCGAAGCTCTCTGGTCTGTTTACATAAGATTAAAACACTTAAACAAGACACAAAATTTAAAACCACAAAACATACAACATACACAGAAACATACATTTAAGAACAACAATAAACAACAATAAAAACAGGTATTGAAACAGATCTAGGATCAGTGAAGCTCTTCACATATTGCTAAATGCCTGAGAAAAGTTTTAACCTGGCACCGAAAAGATATCAATGTTGGTGCCAGGAGGGCCTTGTGGGGGAGATCGTTCCAGAATTGGTGGGCCACCACCGACAAGCCCCTCTCTGGAACAGGAAGTAGAACCTCTAACTTCACAACCAGAGGTATGGGGCAGTGGGTATTTCAGCGTGGGTTCCACATAGCTGTGCCTCACCACAAGGAACAGTGGAGCTTTTTTTCTTTTAGTTCCTTAAGCAGGGAGGGATTGTGAATCCCTTTGCATAGAACAACTGCCCGTGATTTCTTGTGGAGCTTTTAGACCAAACGGTCTTGCTTTTCTTGACAACCCGTGGGTCGGTGATCCCACGGCGTGGCTGCTGCGTTAAAGTTCCCATGTTGAATGCTTCGCATTTATGTTTTTCCGTGTGGGGAAGCCTTCCCTTAAGGACCAGCCGCGGCCTATTTTGCACTTCGTTCCTTTTAAGAATGCACTTTTAACGTGTTTGTATTCTGTTTTTATCCTGATTTTGTTTTGTCCACCGCTCCGAAATTCTGAACGGAGGGCAGTATACAAATCTTGCAAAAATAAATATATTTTTTTAAAAAAACCCTCACCACGTGTTTCCCTCTTGTGTTGCAGACGTCCATCTCCCATTACCGGAGGGAAGCGGAGCAGTCTGGCACGGCCCTCAAGAAGGCGGAACTAGCCCTGGAAGAAAAAGGCCTGAAGTTGGAAGGATTGCAGAGGCTCCTGACAGGGATGGAGAAGGTACTGCCATTTCTGTGGCTGACGCCGCCACCACTTCCTAAACATGCCAGGGTAGTTATGCTTCTGCCACCCTTGTTCTCTCTGCTTTGTTTATCGATAGAGGGGTTCCCCCCCCCCCCCTGTTATCCATGTCTTTCCGGTTTCCTCTGGTGCCCATGAGGTGCCCTGCATTTCTAGAACCCAGCCTCTCCCCTCCTCCATCTTAGATTCATCTGCCCTTGTGAGCAAGAGCGGTTGAGCGAGCGAGCGAAACTGTCATGGCTGCCGTTTTCACCAGCTGGGACGGGACTCCTCCCTCGAGCAGCAGAATATTTGGAAAGAGGATATTGCTGTTCCTTTAAAACAGTGGCGGGGGGGGGAAGAGGGCATTCTTCGTCCACCCTGTAAATGTACCCTGTCTTTTTGTCTGTACAGAAAGTGCTCTTGTGGCCCTTCTTGGTGCATCGTGGCATCAGCTTTCATGCATGGGCAGCTTATGCCGCAGTAAATCCGTTTGGCTCAGTTCGGACAACCCGTTTCTCAGCAGTGGTTTCAGGGTCAGCTGTCAGTCAGGGACCAACCAAGCAGGACATGGTGCAACAGCACCCTCCTGCCCATGTTCCCCAGCAACTGGTGCACACAGGCTTACTGCTTTGGATATTGGAGGTAGCACAAAACCATCAGGACTAGTAGCCATGGATGGCCTTCTCGTCCAGGAATTTATCCAACCTCCCTTTTAAAGCCATCCCAATTGGTGGCCATCACTACATCTTGTGGTAGCGAGTTCCATAGTTTAACTCTGCACTGGGTGAAGAAGCCTTCCTTTGATCTGTTCTGAATCTCCCCCCCCCCCAATCCGCTTCATGGGATAATGATCCCGTTGGGTTCTAGTGTTTTGAGAGAGGGAGAAAAATGTCTCCCCATCCACATCCGCCACGTATCATTTTGAACCTCTCTCTCATGTCTCCCCTCAGCCTCCTGTTTTCCAAGCTAAGCAATCCCAGCTCTTGTAACCTTCCCTCAGCAGGGAGAGGTGTGATGATCCCCAAATTACAGCTGGGAAGGTGAGCGTGGGCAGAAGGGAAGAAAGAAGGGGACATTAAGGCCACTTGATAAGCTGGAACAGAAGCCCTGACAGATTCGCCGCTTACTCTCTCAGCCGCTCCACCCCACCAGCTCAGGATTGGCCATGAACTCTACTCCTCTTGGCTCTTTGCATTCCCTGAGTGCGGGGTTTTAATTTAGCGTGGAGCACACTCTTCTCTGTGTGTACCCATGGCTCAAACATTCAAATTGCCTTCACCCTTACCAGCCTACCTTCACTTCTAAGATGGGCAACGAGGCCCTTCTCACTTGTGCACTTTTGAGGGCCATTAGGTGGCAAGCCCACGAGATAGGACCTTTTCTGCTGTGGCCCCCTATTTCTGGAATAAGTTGCCATCCGGGGTCCACCAGGCCCCATCATTGTAGGCTTTTAAGAATGCCCTGAAAACCTGCTTGTTTACTCTGGTCTTGTCCAGATTCTGTTGTCCAGAACTGTTTGGGTTTGAAGGTGCAGTTGTGTTGCACGTGTCTAGTGCCGTCCAGGCCAGGGGCTATTATTTCTGGGTGATAGTTGTTTTTAATGGATGTTCGATGGTCTTGTTACCCTTATTGGTTTTTATCACGTGGATTTTATCACTGCGAGCTACTTCGGAAGGGCTCCTGACCTGAAAGGCAGCTGAGAAATATTGGAAGCCAGTTCAGGGACTTGCAGCTGAGCACAGTGTCCAAATTCAGCCTGTGGGCTGGAAGCACCGCCTAGTCCCACGGCTTTCTTACTGCTTCCCCTGCCAAGGCCGGCTGGCACCAGAAAGTTCTCCAGGCGTGTCTTCTGCTGCGAGACTGGCATGTGATGGCAGCTGTCCCAACTCGCTCCTCGTCTTCCTCCTCTCCTTTCAGGAACACCAGGCCCTCTTGCAGAAGATGAAAGACGGCGAGTCGGAGCTGGAGCGGCTGAGGAGCCTCCAGAGAGACAAGGCTGACGAACAGGAAAGGTGAGGTGCCACGGCTCGCGAGGGGACAGCCACCCAGATGGGGGAGTGGCTCTGCCCCTGGGCCCGGCTCTGTGGCGTTCGGGAGGATGGTGTGACGCAAGGTGAGCCGTGCTGGATCAGGCCAGTGGCTGTCACAGTCCTGCCCTGCTTGTGGGTTTCCTGTGTGCAGCTGCCTCGCCGCTGTAGGAACAGAATGCTGGACTAGCGGGACCTTTGGTCTGATCCAGCCGGGCTCTTCTGATGTTTTTTCTAGTCCTGCGTTTTGTTCACACAGCGAACAACCATTTGCCGCTATGGGAAACCCACAAGCGGGACATGAGTGCAATAATACCCTCCTACTCCTGTTCCCCGGGAACTGATATATTATTATTATTGTTATTATTATCTCTTTCTCACTCGTGGTGTTTTTACTAGATGGACATGATGGGCTTTGCCAAGTCATGCTGTCTTTTATTGATTCAGGAATTATTATTATTACATACCACCCCATAGCCGAAGCTCTCTGGGCGGTTTACAAAAATTAAAAGACTGAACATTAAGAAGTCAATATACAAAATCTAAAATCATAAAACATAAAAACAGCTAATATTTAAAACATTTTAAACTTTTAAGCCTGATACTAGTGGTAGCCTGTAACCATCAGGACTAGTGACCATGGATGGCCGTCTCTTCCAGGAATTTATCCAACCTCGTTTTAAAGCCATCCAAATTTGGTGGCCATCGCTACCATCTTGTGGCAATGAATACCATCATTTAACTCTGCTGTGTGAAGAAGCCCTTCCTTATTATTATTATTATTATTATTTGTCCTGAATCTCCCACCCATCAGCTTCATGGGAATGACCCCAATGGGTTCTAGTATTTTGAGAGAGGGAGAAAAATGTTTCCCCAGGCACTCTATCCGCACTTTAAGAAGTGTGCCTTGTCTTCTTGAATCCAGCTGCCGTCCTTGAGGTGGGAGTGGCTAATCTCAGATCCTTGCTCCCTGCTTGAGGCCTAATGGCATGTATGCCACAACTTTGAAAGCTGCCAATAATTTTTACAGCACTTTTACCTTCTGTGCCGTTTTGGGGGTGGTTAGGTTGGGTTTAAACTTTGCATGAAGTGGCTTGTTACTATTCCAATCGGTGATGCTGGCGTTCAGCTCATGAACGGAACTAATTAAAATACTCGCCAGGCTGTCTGTGTGGTTCCTCCATGTCCAGCCGCAGTTTACCTCTGAATTTCAGTTTGTTTACACAGTTTAACACCCACTTTTAGTTATCAAATGACCTCAGAGCAGGGGACAGTATTAATGAAGCCCAACACAATCATGCCATCAAACCATCAGTAGCCAATAAAACAGGCGAGAGCATGCAGAACATGTAAATAGGGAGAGACAAAGCTCAGGAGCACAGATCCAATCAAAAGTCTAGGGGAATAAACACGTCCTTCGTTAGCACTGTGCAAGGCTCAGTGTGGCATAGTGGTTAGAGTGTTGGATTGGGACTCAGGGTGATCTGGGTTCTAGTCCCCAATCGGCCATGGGAATCCACTGGGTGACTTTGGGACAATCACAGACTTCCAGCCCAGCCTATCTCACAGGGTTTTTGTTGTGAGCATAAGATGGAGAGGAGGAGGAACGTGTACACCCACTTGAAGGAAAGGTGGAATATAAATGTAAATAATAATTGCAGCAGCTTGTGGGTGAGGGATTGGGTTTTATAACTGTGACGATGTGTCTCACAGGCCTGAGGTGTCTAAGGTCCCCTCTACAAGGATTCGCTTTTGCGCCTGGTTAGGCGATTATGTGCATAATCGCTGAAGCGCATTTACGCCAAATACCTCTGCACGAGAGGCGGCGAGAGGCGGCGAAGCGCATTAACGGATGACCAAAATACGCTTTACAAGTAGTTAATGCGCATAAGCGCTTGTTCACATAGGCAAAATGCGCTTTAACGGCGGGAGCAAAATAAAACTTGCTGTTTAACGCGCATTCGATAATGCGCATAATCGGAGAGATAACGCGCCTCTACACCCGATTTGCGCTCTGTTCTTGTAGAGGTAAATTTTTTTAAGCGTCATGGAAGAGCTTTAAACCTCTCTTGTAGAGGCAGCCTAAGAGTATCAGAAGAGCCCTGAGGCTGGATCAAACCAAGGGAGCATCTAGTCCAGCACTCTGTTCACACAGTGGCCAACCCATGCTTCTGGGAAACCCACAAGCAGGACACGAGTGCAACAGCACCCTCCCGCCCAGGTTCCCCAGCAACTTATTTACATAGTCTTACTGCCTTGGATGCTGGAGGTAGCACTGAGCCATCAGGGCTAGTAGTCATGGATAGCCTTCTCCAGGAATTTATCCAACCCTCTTTTCAAGCCATCCAAATGGGTGGCCATCATTACATCTTGTGGTAGCGAGTTCCATAGTTTTAACTCTGCACTGTGTGAAGAAGTCCTTCCTTTTATCTGTCCTGAATTTCCCACCGATCAGCTTCATGGGATATTGACCCCATGGGGTTCTAGTCTCATGGGAGAGGGAGAAAGATCTCTCCCTGTCCACGTTTTCCAGACCAAGCATCATTTTCTTGACCTCTATCATGTCCCATGCCAGACAATGCCAGGTGTTGTAACCTTCCCCCCTAGGGAAGATGCTCCAGGCCCTTGATAATTTCAGTTGCCCTTCTCTGCACTTTTCCTGACTGGCTGGGGCATGCTGGGATTTGTAGTCCCAACCCATTAGGTGGGCAGCAGGATGGGGAAGGCTGCTGTATTTCTGCCGCGAGGAGAAGGAACTCTGCTATGGAGGTTGTAATCCTATGCACATTTAGGCAGAAGAAAAATCCTACAACTCCCAGCATACCCCAGCCAGCTGGGAGTTGTAGGACTCTTTCCTGCCTATACATGTGTAGAGGTTTACACGTTTTGTGCCAAACAAAAAATAGGGATGGTGGGTTTTTTTTTTGCTTTTGTTGACTTGTCGCCTTTCTTTCTTATCCAGGTCTGCCAAACTGGAGAAGGAAGTCGCCACCCTGCGGGAGAAAATCCACCACCTTGACGACATGCTTAAGAGTCAGCAGCGCAAAGTGAGGCAGATGATAGAACAGGTCAGTGATGGCGTTGGGTTGTGAGTAATTACGGGGTGACTTGAGTTCACGTTTTAGTACGAACTAGCCAAATCCATGCTTTCCTGAACCAGCGCACGAAGCCCCTTCCGCACGACTCTGAATTTGGCGATGAAAATTATCGGCGCAAAATGTCCCCCCCCCCACGCAGATTGATTGATCGCGGGGTTCCCCCCTCCCCCCCAACCTTGCTCTCCCACCAAGGAAAATGGCTCTGAAGCTGGCTGCCGGTAATAAAAAGACCCCATGTAAAATTAAAAACTTAGCATACAGAACATGGGAATGTATGGGGAAACAGCCTACGGAAAGGTGTGGAGATGGGAAGGCCTGGAGGGGGAAACAGAAAAAAAATAGAAGGTTGGTGGGAAAGAACCAAAAAAATTCAGGGGAAAGATTTTTTCCCAGGACAAATTTTTCTGTTTTATTTTTTAACCTCCCAGATTTTCTTCCCCCGCAAGCCATCGCATTACATTACTTTTATTACATTTCTATACCGCCCCGTAGCCAAAGCCATATGGGCAGTTTACCAAAAGACTAAAACACTTAAACAAGACACAAAATTTAAAACCACAAAAACATACAACATACACAGAAACATACGTTTAAAACAACAATAAAAACAGCTATTGAAACAGATCTAGGATCAGTGAAGCTCATCATATATTGCTAAATGCCTGGGAAAATCGATGCCCCAATTTTAAAATCGTGAAAACTGGCAACGTTCAAAGACGACATCCATTTACAAAGACGCCATCTCTAGTTCACCCCGTACGGTCCCTGCATCCTGCTTTTAACACGGGGCATTTCCCGACGTCTCCGGGAAACGCTTAAGCAGAGCAAAAAGCCTTTATTCCTTTCCCCTCCTCACTCTCCAGTAGGCTGCCTCTGAGCATGCAGATTCCATTTAGACAGCGTGACCCATAGCATTGATCGCCCTCTGTGTTTCCTCCTTCACGAGGGTGTCTAATCCTCATTGAATGACCGCTCCCATGCCATGCTCTGAGGCCACAGGAGGCAGCCCGCTTGCTGAAGCTGAGCAGATCTCAGGCCTGGATGTGAGACTCTCCGACAAGCCCATAGGCACCCTCTTAAGTTCCTTGGTGGAAGAAAGACGGAATGGCAGAAAGTCGCTAGAGCAGAATGCTGCTGCTTGGCTGTGGTCAGGCACTGTTCCGTTTCATAGAATCATAAAATAGTAGAGTTGGAAGGAGCCTTTAAGGCCATTGAATCCAACCCCCTGCTCAATGCAGGAATCCACCTTAAAGCATCACTGACAGATGGCTGCCCAGCTGCATCTTGATGGCCTCTATGGTGGGAGAGCCCAGGACCTCCCTAGGTCATGGGTTCCATTGTCATACTGCTCTAACAGTCAGGAAGTTTTTCCTGATGTCCAGTGTCCAGCCGGAATCTGGCTTCCTGTAACTTGAGCCCATTATTCCGCCTCCTGCACTCTGGGATGGTTGAGAAGAGATCCTGGCCCTCCTCTGTGTGACAATCTTTCAAGTATTTGAAGAGTGCTATCATGTCTCCCCTCTGTCTTCTCTTCTCCAGACTAAACGTGCCCAGTTCTTTCAGTCTCTCCTCATAGGGCTTTGTTTCCAGACGCCTGATCATCCTTGTTGCCCTCCCCTGAACACGCTCCAGCTTGTCTGTATCCTTCTTGGAGTGTGGTGCCCAGAACTGGACACAATACTCAAGATGAGGCCTAACCAGTGCTGAATAGAAGGGAACCAGTACCTCGCTCAATTTGGAAGCTATACTTCTATTAATGTTGGCCAAAATAGCATTTGCTTTTCTTGCCATCAGCATGTAATCTCTCTGCACTGGCTGCCCATCTGCTACCAGGCTAGGTTTAAGGTTCTGGTCCTAGCCTACAAAGCACTTCTGAAGAAGTGCTCCTGGTGGTCCCAGATGGGTCAGAGATCTGTTCGAAAACCACCACCGGTAGGGCCTTAAGTGTGGTGGCTCCCACCCAATGGAATTCCACCCCGGCCAGATCAAGCATACAGCTATGCTACTTCCCCCCCCCAGTGTTTGCTGAAGCCTTTTCATGCAAGCATTTCCTGACTGATGAGTAAATTCCAGCCACTGTCCCATAGATCTGTTTGCTTTTTCTCTTAATAATTTATATTTTGTATTTAATTGTACACCACTCTGATGTCCTTCAGTATTGAGCAGCTGGTAAATTTTATAATAAATGAAGTACAAATGTACTGGAAAAACAAAATTAAACTATTTTTGCGGCAGAGGTTTCCATGAATCAGTTAGAAGCCGGATGTGAGGATTTTAGGTAAATAAAAATGTGAACCATTCTCTTCCTTTCCTGCCTGTTATTTTTTTACTCCTTTGAAATCACTCCAGAATAGCAGTGCGGTGTCTGCTCTTGGCACATCTGTAGGTCTAGACTGTGAAGATGAGCTTACGGCCAAATGTAACAGAAACCAGATGGTGAGATTAAAAACGTGTCTGCGCCTTTAAAGCCCATCACTTGTCTGCTTGCGTCGGGAGAGTTTAAATCTTCCGCTACATTGAAAGCTCTTCAGATGTGCCTCGATTTAAGACTGACCCTCTGGTTGAGCAATTCCTGCCCCAAAGGACTCGGATCAATCAACCCATATCGCAAAGTTGACGCGGACTGATGTGACCATAGTCATGTCTGTGCAAAAGATCTATAGATATGTATGATTAGGTATTCAAATTTGAATCTCTAAAAATATTTGTAAATGAACCAAAAAGGCATGCCGGGGTAATCAGTCGACATACACTAAAATAACATTTATTTTAAAAACTGCACAGGAGGGAACACCTCTTCTAAAACGGAATCTGCTGGGACATAATAATGCACTGTGTAAAAACTTCCCCTCCAAAATACATAAGTCATGAGCAAACTCGCTTAGAATTAATAGGTCTGCGGAGATTTCTTTAATTGCGTGGCAGTTCTGATAATGTTATCCTATTAGTCTGGACATACAATGAGAAGAAATGACTCGTTAGGGAAAAACCCAATAATGCTAGGGAAAGCAGAAGACAGAAGGAAAAGAGGAAGATCTAACAAGAGATGGATTGACTCCGTAAAGGAAGATACGGACACGAAGTTACAAGATCTGGATAGGTTTGTATACAACAGATGCGACTGGAGGTCGCTGATCCCCATAGGGTTGTCGTAAGTCGAAATCAGCTCAAAGGCACATAACTATTTCCCCAGAAGAGCTCAGAGAGGTGTATATGATTCCCCACACCACCATCTGTGCCAACATATTCTCACAACAGTCCTTTGAGGTAGGCTGGGCTAAGATGCTGCTGGCCCATGGCTGAGATGGGATTTTGAACTGAGGTCCCTCCTGTTTCAGTTAAGTCAAGCAGTCTAACCACGTCGGCTCTCTTAAGATGTGTTAGGTCGTTGCTATGCTGCAAATGAGTGTCTCACAGATGTGACCTTCCCCACCCCCCAAAGAATCCTGGATATTGTAGTTTTAGAGAGAGTTCTGTAGCCCTTCCCTTGTAGAACTGCAGGTCCCAAATTTCCCTGATGACCACGAAACCAGCTTCAACCTCTGTTAAGACGAGTGTCTTATCATGAAATTTTGAGGCATCTCCTGTCTCCGGTTGGTATGTGTATCAGGCTTCTCTTGGGAGAAGTGCATTTTTTAAAAAAATTCTGGCCGCTGTCCTGAAAACTTTTTTCTCAACAGCTCCAAAATTCCAAAACGGTGATTCAGTCCAAAGATGCAATAATACAGGAACTGAAAGAGCGAGTCGCTTATTTGGAGGCTGAGGTAGGTTGTGAAGATACTTTTTTTTCTTAAAAAGCATCTTAGCTGACTTTCTGTAACACGGGGAGCTCCCCAATAAGATCTTTGGCCCGTGTAGTTGAGCTTTATTGACACTGACTGGCAGGAGCGCTAAAGGATCTCTGCTGTGCCGCAAAACTGTTTTGCCTCTTCCTCTGAAAATGAATACGATTCTAGTCCTCATGGTCCTGACGAAAGGGCTGGTTTGAATGGAATCATGGGAAACTGCATTGTGCCAAGTCACAGCATTGGTCCGTCTTCCTTTGTGTTACCTGTAGGCCGGGGATGTTGAACCTCAGATCTGTGGGGGAAATCTGGCCCATCTCGGTTCCCAGTCTGGTCCTCTGAGGTTTTCCAGGTTGCCATGCCCCTCCCTCTGGCTCCACCCCTTCCCTCTGACTGCAGGTTATTTGGTTTCCTGCCTTTTGCACATTATTTTCCCCCATTGTGAAAGGCTGAAATGCCTTTCCTGAGGTTTAGCCACTGGCAGGAAGAGCCTCCAGCTACAATAGATGGGTGTTTTTCGGCCCTGCCCACCAATGGAATGTGGCCCAGCAAGAGCTCCTCTGAAGTGAAATGCAGCCCTCGGCTGAAAGAGGTTCAACACCCCCGCTCTGCGCTGCTTGACAACAATTCTCCAGGGTTTCAGTTCAGGGTGTTTCCCCAGGCCTGCGTGGAAATACCAGGAGTCGAAGCGGAGGCCTTCGGCCCTGATCTACAGCCCTCCCTTCTGTTGATTAAGTTGTGGAAATTCCCAACTCGCGAAGCCTGCGAGCAGGGCTCGAAAGCCTCTCCCTCCTATTTCTCCCCCAGTGTATGGGATTCAGAGGTACACTGCCTCTGGACCTGGAGGTTCCAAGTTGCTAGTCACTGTTGATAGACCCACCACCTCCAAGAACTCATCCGATTCTCCCCCCCCCCCCCCTTTAAAGCTATCTGAGTCAGTGGCAGTCACTGTGTTGTGCGGCTGTGAATTCTTTTTTTAAAAAAGTAAGGTGTTTGAGAGCTGATTTACTTATCCAAGGAGGAAGCAAGGGAAGAGAAGGGGAAGGAAGGAGAAAAGAAATAGGAAGGAATCCTACAAACATCTGGAGGCATGGAAGTGCCTGTTTCCTGGTCAGCAAGAGGCCATTGATGCCCTCTGCTCTGCTGCCCTCTGGTGGTATGTTGCAGTGCTACCCGAGGTTGGCTGGCTGGCTGGCTGACGGACTGTTTAGCCGGTCAGCCGTATTGTCCGGCCTTCCTTGTGGTTTGGGGGGGGAGCGTATGTGCCCCACTGTGGAGCTGCTCCCCACTCTGCCCCCTTCTGCATCGCAAGGAGGGGAGAGGGGGGAAATCACTCCAAAGGGAGGACCGCTGGACACGAATCTGGCTGCTAAGAGTTTACTGTTGTCGTTCGTACCCACAGTGCTTTGCTCCGACATTGGAGCTGGGGGGGGCGACATTTGCTTTTTGTGCGCCTGAGGCCGGCGCTGGCGGTTTCCCTCTTTTTTCCTGCGGGAGGGTAAACCCAAAAGTGTCCTTTGGGGGCTGTGTGTGTCCTTTTACCTTCTAAATTTTCTTTCATCTCCCCCTCTTCCCCCCCCCCCCCCCGAAAGAACCTGGAAATGCACGACCGCATGGAGCACCTCATCGAAAAGCAAGCCAACCCCGGGGTGTACAGTGCTAGACCCCGCTCCAAATCAGAGTACGTCAGCAGGTGAGCAGCCGCAAAGGGGGATGGTGGTGTCGTCGCCTGCCTCTAGGGCAGGGGTTTGGGCAAACGGGGGCCCTCCAGATGTTTGCCCTACAACCCCCATCAGCCCCTAGCCAGCGTGGCCTGTGGTGAGGGGTGATGGAAGTTGCAGGCCAACGACATCTAGAGAGGGTCACACGTTGCCTATCGCCGCTCTAGGGGGAAGAGGCACCCAGGGTGAAGGCAGACCCTCGCCCCAATGTGCCCCGCTCATCCTTCCCCATTTTGTTTTGATAATCCTTGCAAACAGAACCTCCCAGATCCTTTCAGGCTGAGCAGCCGCTCCCAAGTTCACTGAGAGCGGTGATTTAAACCCAGCTCTCCCCTGCCTGCATGCTCTAGTCCAGGCATAGGCAACCTGATGCCCTTCCTCAGATGTTTTGGACTCTGGTTCCATTAGCCATTCTGACTGGGGCTTATGGGAGTTGGAGTCCCAAACATCAGGAGGGAACCAAGTTGTCCATCTGTGCTCTAGTCATTTGACCATGCCTGCCCCCCCCCCCATTTTTCCCCATGGGCAGAGGTTGCCTCAGGATCTGAACTCGTAGCACCTGAGAGCAGAATAGAGCCGTCCAATCAGTGAGCCTCTTTGCTTGTGGCTCACTCTTGAATTTGTGGCAGAGAAAACTATTCTCCCAACATGAACGTACCCGTACACTACGCTCAACATCTAAGGTCCTCCTCTGGGTGCCTACTCCGAGGGAAGTTTGGAGGACGGCAACAAGGGAGAGGGCCTTCCCAGTGGTGGCCCCCCCAACTGTGGAATGATCTCCCCAACGAGGCTCGCCTGGTGCCAACGCTGTTGTCTTTTCGGTGCCTGGTCAGGATTTTTCTCCCAGGCATTTGTCAGCATATGTTGAGTTTTTTAACTGACCCCTGGATTACTGATATGTAGTCTGTTTTTATGCTTTTTATGGTTTTAAATTTTGTATATTGGTTTTTAAATATTCAGTGTTCTTAATCTTTGTAAACTGCCCAGTGAGCTTCGGCTATTGGGTGATATATAAATATAAGTATAATAATAATAATTTCCATTATTCCCATCAGTCCTCGACATTGCATCAAAAAACTATATGGAAAACCTCCAGAAACTGGGCCTACCAGAATACATTCACACCAGCATCCAGAAAGCAGTCATAATTAAAACATGCTCAATCGTCAGGAAAGCGTGACTTGGCAAAGCCCGTCATGGCCGTCTAGAAAAACTGCCATGGCCAAGAAAATTATTATTATTGTATCTCTTTCTTGCTCATGGTGGTTTTTCTAGACGAACATGATGGGCTTTGCCAAGTCACGTTGTCTTTCACTGATTCAGGAATTTCCTGACCATTGAGCATGTTTTAATAATGACTGCTTTCTGGATGTTGGTGTGGATGTATTTTGGTATGCCTAGTTTCTGGAGGTTTTCTGTATAGTTTTTTGATGTGATGCCAGTGACTGATGTGACTAATGGAACAATTGTGACCTTTTCCTGTTGTTGTTGTTGTTGTTGTTATTTATTACATTTATATACCGCCCCATAGCCGAAGCTCTCTGGGCAGTTTACAAAAATTAAAAGATTGAATGTTAAAAAGTCAATATACAAAATGTTAAACCACAAAACATAAAAACAACTAATATTTAAAACCTTTTAAACTTTAAGCCTGGCCAGAAATTCAGTTATAAACCTCAACTTAAGCTGTTAAAATGCCTTGGAGAAAAGAAAAGAAAAAAGAAGAGATAATGATGATGATGATGATGATGATGATGATGATGACGATGATGATAATAATAATACTTCTCTCTTCTGTAGCAAAAGGCTCACCAAGTCTCTGAGCCCCAAACCTTGGCCTCTCATCAGAGTAGTGGAAACATGAATTAGAACTCGGCTTCACCACCACCCCTGCCCACCCCGAGAAGAAACCTGCACAACCTTGCTGGATCGTAGGCTGTACCCGGCCACTTAGCTCTGCCGTGCTTTGATCTCCTCGCTTCCCGAAGGCAACCAGCTTCCTGTAGCGCGTGATGGCCACTGGGGCCGCGCTAGCGGTGAGGACTGCTCAGATCTGGGAGAAGCGGATTTTTCCTGGACTGTAAGGGGATGTGTACAAAAGGCAGTGATGCTTCCTCCCCCCACTGCAAAAGGCTGGAAGAATGAACTTTGCGTCCCTCACATGAGTTCTGTGTAGCTGGTTACTTTTGGAAGGATAGTGCTTTTTAAATGCACCCTGACCCCCAATCTGTGTGTGTACTTGCTTGGTTCAGTGCTAGAAAGGGTCCCCCCACCCATTTTTGCAGCTGGGCTTGTATGCAAGCCAGAACTCCTGTTGTGGGGGGATGGAGGAAGGATCCCTGTCTTCTCACCTCTTCCCCCCAACATGCCACTTTGCCCTCCGTCACGCAGGTGGAGAAATAGTTTCTCCCATCGAAGCCCAGCATTTACTCTGCGTTTATCTGTCGGTCACACCGCATTGTGACGGAATGTAGAGAATTAGTGGATATGATGAAATTTAGCCCAGCATGTGTGTGTACATATATAAATAAATGCTAAGTTGTGTTGAAAAGTGCTTCACCTCCATTGGAGCAGGACTTGAACCTTGCACGGTCTCTTTTTAGTTTTAAACCCAGAATCCTCATGTAGTGATAGTCGCTCTCTTAACAAATCAAGGCTTGGTTGCTTCATCCATCGGTGGACCGTGAGTTGCGCATATCTACTTTTGAAGATACGAAGAAGGGCTTTTGAGTTGATCGGAAGAAAGTCCATCTGTCGTGGCTTTTTTTGGTCACTGTTGCTTCACCAGATAGTGGGCTCTTTCCTGCCTTTGCATGGTTTCCTTGTTCTGCTCTAAGAACAGAAGAAGACCTGTGCCGAGTAAGATGAAAGGCCCATGAAGTCCAGCGTTCTGTTCACACAGCGGCCTTGGGGCATTGCTTTTCACTCTCTCCATGATCCGACGTTTTTTCCTATCCCCAGGATAAAAGGGTTTACGGAGTGATCTCAGCCCAGGGCACCCTGACAAGGAAAAGATGAGCCTGGCAGGTTCAGAGGCAGCAATAGAATCCAGGCTTCATAATGAAAAAAATAAGAAATGAAGGGACAGATGTAGATAGCACCATCAGGCCTCATAGACATCTCCCTGGTAAGAGAAGACTAAATAAAATGAACCCAAACAAATTTTTCCGAGAGGTTTTGTTTTAAATTTAAGCGTCGCCTCACCAGACTGCAGAGGCGCCAACCGTAGTTGTGATAGATTAAGGTTGTACATTCAACCTTTCCCAAACTTGGGGTCCCGGATGTCGGGACTACAGTTTTCACCATCCTGATAATTGGTGATGTTGGTTGAGGATGGGGTCTAGCAACGTTTTGGGGTGAGGGCAAGGCTAGGAAAAGCTGCCGTGATACAATACAGGGTTGACTGGGAGTATGTCCTGTTGAATACAGTGGCTCGCAACTGTGTAAAGGGAATCACTCTGACAAGAAGCGTTTTTGTGTTTTAGATGGAGCTGTCTCCATCTCAAGAGTTACTGCCTTCTGTGATTGAGAGGATGCATTTCCTCTTCCCAGATGGGGTCTCTGACCACGTGCGTTCAGTCAATCTTGTATGAAAAATCAGTAAACACGATCTTTTTAAAAAAAATTATCTATTGCCCGGTTGACCAGGGGTGCGTTTTTACTCGCTCAAAAGGTTTCTAATTCATCTGATTAGTAACTCACGCGGCTGTGAACATTTGCAAACATCGGCTAAATTGCTTCACATTACCCCATATGTGTTGACAATAAAGCAAGCTGCTGTCATGTGGTTCCTGGCTCTGCATGCCTCTGGCGGCTGTGATGCCTTCTGGAATAGGGTGGGATTTTTTTGTTTTTGAGGGCAGAAGAACAAGCATACGTTAAGGCTGCATTGGGCATCTGGAGCGCAGGAACGGGTAGGCTGCATTGTTACGTTCTGTGTGGAGTCAGTGGGATGCTGGACAACTTTTGCATTTTGGTCTTATTCCTGGGTGTGAGCCCTGTTAGACTGTGTGACCTACTTTTGAGTAAGCCTGTCTGAGATTGCTGCGTTATTTATTTCGTTCCTATACCACTCGTGATCCAAAGCGCTCTGGATGGCTCGCAATCATTAAAACCATAAAATACCACATGATAGAAACATAATATATGCTGACAAATACCAGGGAATAGAGGAAACTTTTAAGATGGCGCTGAAAAGATGATGTTGTTGTTGCTAGGCAGACTTCACAGGAGAGTGTGTTCCGTAACTGAAGCCAAGATTAAATAGGTAGTGCATAAGGCACAAAACTACTAATGGTAGATATCAATAGATTATGAAGCTGGGGTACGCAATTCTTTATAACATATAAACAATTCTTAAGTTTTAATTATTTTTATACATATATAGACACAACATCAACACTAAACTGCAAATACAGAAATTCACTTACTGTGTAAACACAGTTCTTATTTAACAAGCTGGGACAGCTGAATAGGAAATATTTGAACAAACAGCTAACCAGTAAATAATAAGGCACAACACAACACTATATATAAGAGACCAGATTTTTTAGTCTTATAAAAGGATTTTTAACAGAGTTAAACAGATTTCTTCAGAGTTGTAAGTAATTCATATAAGGTTAGCAGGTTTCTTCAGTGTTGTAAATAATACACAGTTGCTTTCTTCAGTATAATAAATGATTCATGCAAAGTTAAACAATTCATATGAAGTTAAACTACGGTGAACACTTCCTGAGGTGTTGCTAGTTTGACCGGGACTTCAAGTGATTCTCCATATGGAGTGGAGGAATGTATTCCCCTTATCATCCACCGCAACAGCCTGGTGTTGATAAACGATATTTGCTGATGAAGCCAATTGCGAAACGGTGTGAGAAAATATACCGGATGCCTGTTTTACTTCGTATGAATCGTTTATTATACTGAAGAAAGCAACTGTGTATGTATTATTTACAACACTGAAGAAATCTGTTAACCTTATATGAATTACAACTCCGAAGAAATCTGTTTGTTAAAAATCCTTTTATAAGACTAAAAAAATCTGGTCTCATATATATATATATATATATATACACACACACACACACATATATATATATATAATATATTTGTTCAGCGTGCTGTTCCTTATCTACTGGCTAACTGTTCAAATATTTCCGAATCAGCTGACCAAGCTTGTTAATAATAACTGTGTTTATCCAACAATAAGTGCATTTCTATATTTGCACTGTTTAGTGACGATATTGTGTCTATATATGTATAATAATTCAAACTTAAGAATTGTTTACATGTTATAAAGAATTGCGTACCCCAGCTTCATAATCTATTCATACCTACATTAGTAGTTGTGTGCCTTATGCACTACCTATTTAATGTTGACTTTGACGACAACTGCCTTCTCTATCGATTTCTACCATAATTGAGGCCACCACTGAGAAGGCCCTCTTCCTTGTTGCAGAGTCCTCTAAACCTCAGATATTGATCCTAGTGTATGGTAAATTCATACTCCTGCTACACTTCAATTCATATTTAGCTTGCAGTTAACTTCCAACTGGGGAAAGGACGATATTATTGCATAAGCTTGCATGAGATCAGCCTAGGAAACCTAAATGGCTCAAGCCAGTGTGAAAATGTGAAAATTTTAGGGTGCAATCCTGTACTTGTGTATTTAGGAGTAAACCACATTGAATTCAGGTAGGAATTGCCAGCCAGTTTGGGGCCCCTCCAGATGGATTTTGGACTGCAGCTCCCACCACAGAGGGGAGAGAAAGTGAGGGTAAGACCAACCACAACGAAAGGCTGGTGCTGTTTTTTATATATATATATATATATATATATATGAATTTCCTGTGGAATTTTGATTTATTCTAATAAAACAACAGCTGGGCGGCTTGAATTTTTTCCTTTTCGAATGAACAGGCTATTGTGTATTTTAGTTCTTGGGACATTTATTCCCCACTCCCTTTTCCTCTAAGGAGCCCAAGGTGGCAGACATGACCTTATCCTCACAACAACCCTGTGAGGTAGGCTAGGGGAGGACCCTTGCCACCCTACGCATGCGCGCTGTCCCACTCCGGCGCCCATAGGGCAGAGGGGGAAAAGGCAGGGGGAGCCTGTATGTAAGTGCGCACGCGCGCAGACGCCACGTTAGGGGAGATGAGCTCCTTTCCAGACTACGTCTCCCATAATCCCATTGGGCGGCGGCGCCTGCGCGAGGGGCGGTTTCTACGGAAGCCGGCCTGGGGGGCGGTGGCGGGCAGGGGGTGTGGCCGGCCGCGTGACCAGCGCTCGCGCAGGAGGGGGTTGGAGGAAGAGAGGAGGGGGTGGGAGAAAAGAGCCGCGGCGGCGTCTTGCTCGCGCCAAGATGGCGGACGAGGCGAGCGAGGGGCTGCCGCGCTCCGTCCTGCCGGGCCCGCTGAGGGGTGGCAGCTCCGGCGGGGGCGGCTCCGGTTCCTCGTCGTCGTCGTCCTCGGCTCCCTTTGCTCCTGCCCTCGCCGCCGCCGCCGCCTCGACCGCCGTCCCCGCCTCGCCGCCCCCGCCGGGCCCTCGCGTGGTGCGCATCGTCAAGTCGGAGTCCGGCTACGGGTTCAACGTGCGCGGGCAAGTGAGCGAAGGCGGGCAGCTGCGCAGCATCAACGGGGAGCTCTACGCACCGCTGCAGCACGTCAGCGCCGTCCTGGGCGGGGGGGCAGCCGAGCGCGCCGGGGTGCGCAAAGGGGACCGCATCCTCGAGGTGTGAGTACGGGGGGGGCGGAGCCCGGGGGTTGCGGGAGGGGAGGGGAGGGGAGGGGGGCTGCGGGGGCGGCTCCCCCCACCCCCAATCGACTATGGCGGTAATGAGGAAGGGGTTGGGGGAATCAGGGAGGGGGATATGGGCGGGAGGGGCTGCGGGCCCACGACTCTGTAGCCATCTTCGTCCTCCCTTCCCCAATCTCTCGTTTTTGAAACAGAAGCGGTGGGGTGGGGATCTGGGGCCGGAGGGGCTGCGTGTGTACCTCACCCCACAATCCTATAGCGAGGTTAACTCTCCCTTCTCCTTTAAAATGAACCATGAACCAATCAGCCATGGCTGCCTCCCTCCATCTGGGACCCTCCAGGGTTACCCCCCACCCCGCCCTTAAGTCCCAGCATCCCCCTTCTGGCTGGTCTGATGGGAGTTTTAAGTCCCAAAAAATTGGAGGACACCTGTTTGGGGAAAAAGGAGCTAATCAACCATGGTGGTAGGGAGGAAGGTTGGCTGGGGGCATTGGGGAGGGGGATATGGGTAGAGGAGGTGCGTGTGTGTACCTCACCCCACAATCATAGGGATGCTCTCTCCCCCAACTTATTTAATAATAATAATAATAATAATAATACATTTATTCCTTACCCGCCTCTCCCCCTGGATCGAGGCGGGGAACAACATCAAATATAAAACATAAAACTGATTAAAAGCACATAAAACTAATACATTATTAAAATATCAATAAAACTCATAGTATTCAACTGGGTAGGCCTGCTGGAAGGGTCTTTATAGCTTTCTTAAAGTCAGACTATTAAGTTGAAGAATCTCCTCCGGCAGGAGGAGCAAACAGGAGCAAGTCACTTATGGCAGCTTTTCCCAGTATGGTACCCTCCAGATGTTTAGGGCCACAACTACCAGCATTCCCTCCTGGCTGGGCCTGATGGGACACCTGTTTCAGGAAGGCTGAGCTATGGGGATATTGGGGTGGGGTGGGGAGAAAGGGTGGTGGGGATATGGGGAGGGCTCCAGGTGTACCTCATCCCACAATTATATAGCAATGTTCTTCTCCCTTTGAAACAAAACAGCAATTCAGCATGAGGGGGGATTTGTGGCCCTCCAGGTATTTTAGACCACAATTCCCATCAGCCCTAGCCAGCACAGCCTATGGTGAGGGATGATGGGAGTTGGAGCCTCAACAACATCTGGAGGGTCAGAAGCTGACAATAGAAGTGGGAGGGTGGGGATAATGAGGAAGGGAGGTAACCCACCTGCAAATGGAGGGTGATGTTCTTCTACGTGTACATTTTCATAATACACTATAGGCCACACTGCTTCTGAACATCATGCCTCATTCAGGGTTTTCAGTCCAGGTGAGGGAATATGGGGATCCCTGTCCCTCTTTGGTGCAAATTATCCACAATAGTTAGCTAAATATTTTCTTAGGCTACACTGCAGGTCATGCAACTTCTTAATATCATGGTGAATTCATGCTTTTTGCTAGAGATGCTGCTATATGAAGGCAGGAGGAGGACCTTCACTCTTTGTAACCACCCACGGCTATATGACAGTATTCTCTTTTTCCTTTTCGCTTTATAATATACTCTGTTTTTCAAGCGTATACTATTGGTCATGCTAGATGTCATGGTTCATTCAAGGTTCTCAACTACAGGTGGAGGGAATGTCTTCCTGGTAGAACTCACCCCCAATTTATATTTTCCTCAAACCCCGCCCCCCCCAAATATATTTACAGAGTACATCATAGACCAGTGTGGTGTAGTGGCTGAAGTGTTGGACTGGGAGTCAGGAGATCTGGGTTTTAGTCCCTACTCGGCCATGGAAACCCAATGGGTGACTTTGGGTCAGTCACAGACTCACAGGGTTGTTGTGAGGATAAAAATGGAGAGGAGGAGGAGGATTATGTATGGCCCCTTGGGTCCCTTGGAGGAAAAAAGGTGGGATATAAATGCAGTAATAATAAATAAGTAGACCATAAAACTTCAGGTAATGGTTCAATGCTTTCACTATCAGTGTCTAGAGATGTAGAGAGATTCCCCCATGCAACCCACCAATATTAGTATAGCAATATTTTACTTCTCTTTTTTATCTCCTAAATGTAAACATACTTTCTCAGCGAACAACATAGTTCACTTTATAATGCTCTATTCAAGTCATTACTGATGGAGGATATGGGGAGTTCTTCCTTTGGTGCAACCCACCCACCCAGAATCATGTAACAATATTTCTCCTTACATTTCCCCCCCCCCCCCTTCTTAGAGTATAGGATAGATACAACACTTATAATAGTCTTTTCAACTTTTTCACTACAGCCATTTTGTATTGTATTCATTTAAAATATTTAAGCCCCACCTCTATCCACCACTTTGAGGTGGCTTATGTAAGAATTTATTAAAACATATGCAGGAATTTTAGAAGACAGAGCTCAATAAATCATCTTAATCCCCCAAACCCAAAAGCAAGAAAGTGTTTTGTAGCCTTTTCTTAGCCTCCTTCAGTTCTCTGCACGCTACCCTTCTAGCTATCCATATCATATTTTCATTTATTGGGTGTTTTTCCATGTTTAGATGTTTTAAACCCCCCCCTTTCCCTCTACATTAAAGAAAAAGACTAAAAGTAAGGATTAGATGGGTGGGATTTTCTTTTTAGGGGGAGCCCACGTGTAAAATTAATCCACTTACCTCTCTTTTTACTCTTTTAAGGACGGTAAACAAGACTTTGAATGCTGGAAGAGGGTTGTTGTCTCTTTTTACCCATTAGGATGATAATGGGGTCTTGAATACACAGGAGGGTTGGGAAACTCTCTTTACTCGCTGCCAGTTATTAAAATGGAACGTCATTTTAAAAAAAGAGAGAACTGTCTGTTACTGAATATGGTTGCTGCTGAACTTATCAACTTTTGTGTTGTGGCGAATCTCTTGTTTCTCTTCAAAATGATTAATGGGATTGTTAGGTCCTTACAAAGTGAAGCTGCCTTGAGAATTTGAACATGTAGACATTAATAACATGAGAGTATAAAAGGAGTGGATGAGATTACAGGGCCCTACCTTCTCTTAGAAGTAATAAACCCTTGCTTCTCACGTACAACCCTAACCCTTTCCAATATATGGATAGCTATCATTGTTAAGATATAATGCCTTCAGTCTATCTCTGTCTCTTCCCCTCCAGTCCCCACATGTCTGTCCCTCTTAGTGGTATATCCTTGGAGCTTGTTGGGCTGAAATGGTTCTCAGTAAACCCTGAAGAAATGAGCAGAAAACTTTTCTCAGTATCTTCTGGATTGTAGATGTTTCCCCCAACCTGTTTTCGAGAGTGCAGAGTTACAGGGCTTGGGAGTGGAAGAGGCAGGTGACTGTTACAATTGGTGTATAAATTACCTAGTTTTCTGTAGCATCTCTCTGCTTCAGACTTTTGATAGAAGTAGTTATCCAGAATGCACCTTAATCTGAAGCTTTTCTGAACATGTATTGATAAGGGATGCCTCTTTATTTACTAGGAGACAGAGACAACGTTTTGTAGCAGTTGGATGTTCTTTCAGTACTTTGATCTTTTGGCTTGTTTCTTTTGCTGTGCATCCTTAGAATCATTTTGATGTGCGGGATGGCTAAAAAAAAATTGCCCGCAAAGCCATCTCTTCTGTGGCACCAGTCATCTTCAGGACTAATGGGTGCGTTGCATTTTCTGTGCTGCCCTTGTGTTTGGAGAATGTTAGCAGAAGGGGAAAATGTGTCTTCGTTTTAGTTGGGAAATGTGAGCTGGAGAAGAGAGTCACTGGCTTTTCCACTGCATGATCTAAACTAAGCATGGCCAACTTTTTCAGGGAGGCTGGGAAGGTAGTTTTCTTGAGCTGGGAAGGTTGTTTTCTTGAGCACCCTGCTGTGGTGAGGGCTGATTCATTCCTGCAGCTCAACAATGGTGGACTGCTGTGGTGCCTGTGAGGAGTAGGGTCATTCCATTTATGGAAAAAGAGATGCCTCTCGCCGCATTATGAGGATTTGGGTTCTTTGATGTGGGATCACCACAGTGTGGGCTAGAACTGCAGCCCAGAACCACCTCCACTCTCAGGAGTTGAACAAACCCATCTTGGAGACCCGATGCTTTCAGTGGGTTCACAACTCCTCTTTCTGTTGGTGATAAATGAAAAATATACTATCTATTTTATTTATGCTAGTAATGGTTTTGTTTATAGACACTGAAGATTCAGCAAACATTTTTTTTAAACCAACCCCTTGCTTTCATTCACCTCGTGGAAACTCACCAGCCCACCCTGCTGCTTTCCAGGTTTGCTGGATTGCAACAACCATAGTTTCCGTTGGCCATGCTGGCTGGGAATCATGGGAGTTGCAATCCATCACACCTGGGGGGCACCAGGGTGGGAGAAGTCTGCCCTACTGGGTAAGAGATTTCAAACAGTGGCTCTATGCTGGTCCTATGATGTTTTCTCCCCTGCAGTGAAGTGAGGCAGAGCAAGGCCTGCGGCACTCTCCCACCAGCAGAAAACCGGGAGGATCGTTGTAATACTTGCAGAATTTGGGTCTTAATTGTGCTTAGATGTTTGGGGAGGAAGGCTGGGACCCTTGACTGAAATCCATAGGCTCCATCCTCTCAATTTTTAGTAAAAACCATGCTCCACCAACTTGTACACCTCTAAACACCATATGTAAGGGGGTTAGCACAAAAAGTAAGGGGGCAGTGGGGAGGTCTTTTGGCCTGCCTGTCATTTGATCAGTGGAAGTGTTTCCAATGCAAAAAATAGGCAGGTTTCAAAGTCAGAGACTGCAATCCTCCCACTGGCTGGTTGCATGCAGTATAACGAATCAGTGCTAGATTTTCTTTATGGCCTTTAGATTTTTTGTTCAAGTAGAAATCTAACACAATCACAAAGGGAGATGGTTGGGTGCTTATATTCATCTGCTAGATCCAGAAAATAGGATTCAATTTCCCACGCAACGTCTTATCTCAGTTATCCTTCTAGCATCCTGTAGGTAGGGAAGCATTTTTATATCCATATCATTAGGGGCAGGAGTTGCAATCTCAAACAGAGACTCTCATACATTTGCTCCAAAGGGGGGAAAATGCTGCATGCCAGAAAATTGGGGGTTGGGGGGTAGCGAGAGACTTCCAGCCCAGTCACACACACCATGCTAATTCTAACAAACTTAAGAGATACGAACCAAGGTAGTGTCCTGCAGAATGACCCAACTTCTTATGGTGGGAAATCACATGAATCTTTCACAAAGCAAGCAAATGGAAGTGGGCCTTAATTTTTAAAGCTACACATGCTTAGTCGGCGTATGCAAATATTTTTAGTCGCTTCATCTGGACAGCAGCGAAATACAAGCGAGGTGGGGTGGCGAGTTTCTATCTGGTGAGCAAAAACAAGGGTTGTTTAAAAAAATGTCTGAAGATTCATTAATGTCTCTACCCAAAACTATTACTAGTATAACCAACAGAGATAGAATATTTTATACTTTGCAATAATGGAAAGAGGAGGAGGGTTTATTTAGCCCATTCTTTATGGCCAGAAAAGACAGAACATGAAGGTGTTTAGATTAGGGGGGGTCAGCTGTGGACCCATTTCTGCCCCATAATGCCCTCCTCCCCCGCCCGCCCACCTTCCGTGGACTGTCCTGTTCCTGCTACAGTCAGCAACACCCCCACCCCCCCTTATTCACTACGCCATAGTGGTAAATGGGAGGGTTTGCTACTGTGAATTTGGGTGGCGGAAGGCATTGTGGGGAGTCACTGGGAGGGTTCATGCGCTCCAGACACTGAGCTGGGAAGTCTTGTAATGGCCCAGAGAGTAACCTGTTTCTCTTATGTTGGGAATGTGTGGGTTGGTGTGAGTTTGCATCTTTGGGCAAAGTGGTGGCCAATTGGTTGTTGTTGTTAATGATCATCAGTTATGCTTTACAAAAGCCTGAATGTGTTCACTGGTCTGTCTTTGTCCGCAAATTCTCAATCTTAAAAAAAACAAACACCCTAACCCCCCAAAAAAATCCACTTGAAAGAGAAGTGAGGACCTTTGTACTAGCTGCTTCCTTTTTGGAGTTAAAGTAAATGTACGATCAATGTACACAATCATTAACCTACAAGTAGGAAGAGGATCAAGTCAAAAAGGCAAGGCAAGAGAGGAGAGGGATGAGTTTTGAGTAACTTTTGAAAGAAGGACAAAGAGGAAGCTGTCTGAATACTTAAAGTAGGAATGGTGGGGAGGGAGGGAGTTCCACACGCAAGAAGCTGCCGGAGATATGAAACAAACCACGCCAGTGGAGGCTTAGTAAGGAGTTTGGTGTGCCCCCTCTGAGGCTTCGTTAGCCCCAGAACGCATTCAGAGAGCAGGCGTTATTGTTGAAGGAAATTACTGGGGTGTGCATGGGAGAGCAGTATTCTTGCATGTTCTGTGGAAAGATGGCAGCAAACGTGTATTTAAATGGCTGTGATTTCTTCAGGAGGGGAGAGACCAGTTGCCTTGAGGTTCTATTTCCAAAAGACGTCTCTCTCTTTGAGTATGAATTGGCTGATGTGATCATCATCCTTGGACCTTTTGAAAGACTCAAGAGCACCTTTTGAACTGATTCTAGCATTTGTGCTTGTGCACTCTGGAAGGTGTTTCATGGGATACTATTAATTACGGAGTCCTGCAGGCTCAAGGCAAACTCACCTGCTTGGCAACTTGGTCTTGCTGCGGCGTCATTTCAATAGGCTTTTGCCCTGCAAATCTGTCTCCTTACCCCTCAGTACTTCCTGAAATGGAGGTGGGGGAGAGCAGGATGGATGTAGTTGGGAAAACTTACCCCCTCCCTTACTCATGCGCACCTCTGTTTCCATTACTCAAGTAGTCTTAAGGGAAGAGCTTGGGCCCATTGGAAGGCGTAAGAGGATGATGATTTGCGGCAGGAAGTTGGGGGTATGGTGCAGATGTGTTCCAGGTGTTGGGCCCCTATCCTATATCTAAAGTATAGGCCACCTGACCACCTATCCTTGGTTGAATTGTTTCCATACTTTTTGGTTTTCCCAAGAATCTCCATGTGTTGCCAAGGGCTCTAGGGCAGGTTTGTGTAGGGCCTAAGCCAGGTCTGTTGGGTTTTGCTGTTGTCCTGTGTGAACAGAGTGTGTATCCTGGAATGCACACAACTCTTTCCTACCCTGCAAGGGAAGATTTTATTTATTATTAAACTTGTGTATCACCCAATAGCTGAATCTCTCTGGGTGGTTCACAACAGATAAGTACCATCATAGAACTTCTCGTCCAGGATTCCCTGATAAACTTCACAGAACACAGTTTGAAACCCGCTGATCCGCACACTGCCCGTCCAGCCATCTTCTGTGTGTGTAAGTGAGGCAAAACCAGAGCCCAGTGGTGGAGCTCACGCTTTGCAGGCAAAAGGTCCTGGGACACATTCCCAGCATCTCTGATTAAAAGGAACCTGGGCAGTTAGGTCTGGGAAAAATCTCTGCTTGAGACTCAGGGCTGCTTCCAGTCAGAATGGACAATAACAGCTTAGTCCAGGCTTCCCCAACCTGGTGTCTTCCAGCTCCCATCATTCCCAGCCAACATGGGAATGATGGGAGTTGTAGTCCAGCACATCTTGAGGGCACCTGGTCGGAGAAGGCGGGGCTAGATGGACCCATGGTTTGATAAGGCAGCTTCCAATGTTCAGAGGTCTCCGAGGTGCGGACAGGAGGCCTCCGCACAGTCGTCTTGGTGGAGATGGTTCCGTTTTTTAAGTGCTCTCACAGCTAGGATGTCGAACGAGCTGCAAGCCTCTTGCTTCCCATCCTGTCCATGATGGATATGGTGAATCGTGAAGTCATATGCCTGCCTGTGGGACGGAATGAAAGCTATCCTCTTTGCCATGCGGCACAAAGATACAAATCCCTACAAGGGCGGTTTGATTTTGCTGTTGCCGCACAGAGCGTACAAAGTGGATGGGCTCGGGTCTTCCCTCCACCCTGTGTTGTTTTTGATATTGAGATCGGACTTCTGTATGCTGTGAAGGAATCACGTTGGCCGCCCCTCCCACGATTCAGCCTCTTGACATAATGCCATGTTTCCACGTGATCCTTCCCTCCTACCTCCTCATCTGGAGCGGCATAGGAAGAAGCTGCACCTAAACTCCTGCGCTGTAGCCGGTAAATGCAACTTGGCTCATTCCTCCTGCCCATTCGTCTCTCTCCCCTTGTTTTTACTTCTCCGTTGCTGAGTGGCAGCTCTTAAAGACAGATTGTGTTGTTCCTACGTTCTGAGCACTGGTATGGCAGTTCTCCAACTGTGCTGGGGTTCCCCTGAGGGGTGGGGGGCACCTGAGGTGAAGTGTGAGGTTCTGAGGTGGGGGGGGCGTAGCTTCCTGAGGCTTTCTCCTTCCCTAGCCAAGACCTGGATACCCCCTTGCAGAGGCTCCTCATTGCTCCGTGCGGGATTTGGGGAGGACAAAGTGCCTCTTCACTCCCCGTTATCCCAGCGTGACTCGAGGACAGGAAGAGACCTCAGAAAGAGCTGCTGCTTTGTCCCTGTGGTGTTTGCCTTTGTGCAGTTTTAGGATTTAGTGTAAAGATCCTGTTCTGTTCCTCTTTTAACTCTGTGGGGAATGGTGCCCAAATCTACACATTCTCACAGGCAACAGCAGCAGGCTGTATGCGCAGCAACTTTGAGCAAAACTCACATATGTGGAAGAGATGATTGGTGCTAGATTATTGGGGGGGGGGCGGAGTGAAAAGTATAGTTGTTTAGTCTCTCCATCCCCTACCCCACTTTTGAGGAACATTGCCCTTGCCCAAAGGCACCACATAAAATTTCAGAACAACCATGGGTTGTTCTAGGTTATCCAAGGGTTGTTTAACCTCCAAATAATCCACGATACTCGGGTTCGCATGGCACAGCCAGCTGCGGCATGCCCCCACTGTGGCTTGCATATACAAAATGGCAGGCAGCACACATCGCAAGCTAATTAACTCACGGTGGCTTACCATGACGTGTGAACCAGCCCAGCACGTGTGACTGAAATGAACCTTTCTCTCTTGTCCCTACCCCTGCCTCTCTTTACCTAACCTGTAGTTTCACCTGTGCTGAATTGTAGATTGTGGAATGATACTAATGCCTATGTTTGGCATGCAGAAGGTCCCGAGTTCAGTCACTGCCAGGTAGGGCTGGAAAACCCTTGCCTAAAACCTGACAGAGCTGCTGCCAGTCTGTGCCAGTAATACTGGGCGAGATGACCAAGCGTCTGACTCCGTATAAGGGAGCTTCTTCTGTTCCTGTTGTAAGTCCCTGAGGGGGAGACCGGACCCTTTGTACTTTGCATTGGGCTGTGCCTGTTGATGGGGCTATATAAATAAAAAGTCACAGGAGTCAGGTTTTTAAGCACCAGCCGTGTGCAGAAGTGGGGAAAATAATAGTCCAGGTTTGAAGCAGAGTTGGGACTACTGGGCTAGAAAAAACTAGTGTAACATAGAGCTACGAATGAGGAAGTCAGGAGTTCCAATCTTGCCTCCGCATTCTCTGCGCTTCCTGCCCCCTCCCCCCCCTGCAATCTTCAGTATGGCTGTTTTAAGGATTACCAAACTAACGAAGAGGCAGCGCTTCAAACACACAATCTCTAAGGGTCTTGGTGTTTGCAGGAAAGGGCAAAGACCACCCAAGACCCTGGAGCCTGATGGCCAGTATCAGAGGCCGTAGTCTACCCTCTTGGTTGGAACACAGGATAAGGCCTTCTCCATGGTCGTATTCGCACTGTGGGGGTCTCCTGATTTGGGAGACCCAGCTAATACCGTCCTTTTGTTCATTTTATGGTCAAAATGCTGTTGTTTTGACGCGTCTTTTGACCTGGGTGTTCCCTGAAGTAATTCTACATTTTTGAGTTTGCCAGCAATAATATATTTTTAAAATTTTTAAAAGTGATACAACAAAATGATAATAAAATAATACTAAAATAATAATAAGTACAAATCAAAATTTCTAATTATACAATTAAACTAAATTTTTAAATGTGCTGTATTCATTTATCATTATAATGTCCATATACTCAGAGCTGAAGCAGGCATGCATTGTTTTACATCCGGTTGTGATGCGTATTGAAAAATCTCCCCCATTTGGCTTCAAACGATGTTGGCTCTGCTTTTCCTTGGATACGAAGTAAATCATACGTTATTTTTTCAGAAATTGCCACAGACCAGATATTACGATACCATGCTTATAGATTTAAATTGTCAATTTTTTTCCACTGTTGCATTATTGTTTGTCGGGCAGCCGTCAGCAAGAATGTTATTAAATGTTTACATTTCAATCCACTATTAAATCCATTATATGTTGATAATAAAAACAATTCTGGCTTGTGTACAATTGTTTCTCCTGTAATGATCATTATTTCTTTATGTATTGATTTCCAGATTCTTTGTATATATAAGCATGACCACCATAAATGAAAATACAAAAATACAAAAAAGGGGTATTTTCGATTGAAAGATTTTTATGTCCAGGATAAACCAAAAACAATAGAACAACTTAGAGTAGACCTAGTAGAATTAGACTTAGGATGGCTACAAGAAGCTCAACTATTCCACCTCCTTAGGGACACTAATACAAAGATACATGCACTTAGAACTTTAACAGCATTAGAGCAAGTAATGCTACAGGTAGGGAGGGGAAGGGAATAGTATCTTTGGTTTATGCCATACTAATAGACGGCCAGATGGGCATAATGGAGGGCTTGAGGAAAGCATGGGAAGGAGACTTTGGAAGAGAAACAGATGAAGCTAGTTGGAATAAAATATGGAACAACAGACCAATTAGATCCGTATCAGCTTCTATTCGGGAAACTTCATTGAAAATATTGCATAGATGCAATTAGCACATATGACTAAAACTTGCAGTCCTCTCTGTTGGAGAGGCTGTAAGATAAAATGCCAGCAATAATATGATACTCCTTTCTTTTTCTTTTTCTTTTTTTGTTTCTTTTTTGACGGATTTGTTGCGGTTGTCATCTGTCTTAATTTAGGGATTGAAATGAAATAATGCACAAGTGGGACTTGCCACTAAATGTTGCACCGTGGGGTGTTTCTGTTCAGGCTTCTGTTCCAGCCTGCCCCGTAGCCAGTCACATTCAGTGGCTACTGAGCATCCTCTGTCTTCATTTGACTGTTTTTGTCTCCTTGTGTTTTCTTCCTAATCTCCCCCCCCCCCCCCCAAAAGTTCTTTAAACCTCAGGGTTCCCTGGGCGTGCCCATACCTCCCTCTCAGTTCTCAGTAGGACTGTTTTGGCTATATGGCCATCATGTATCAGCACCTGAGCTAGTTGTGTGTGTGTGTGCGTGTGTGTAATACAATACAATATATAGAGCAATATCTATGGACTAAAGGTCTGATTTGTGTAAAGTTGCTTGATTATAGTTGTACGTTTGAGGAAAATTGTTACTATTTCTTGTGACAAGGCAGTCCTGGTTAGAGTGCATGTGAAATGCTAATGCCTCTGAAAGTTTACTCATCCCATCTCTTTTTTGGGAATGGTTTTTATGTGTATGTGTGTCTGAAGTATTAAACGTAAAAAAAATGACTAGCTGAGCCTTTCCTGTTTCTGACAACAGTTAAGCTTCAGAGCTTCATTCTGATGTCTTGAGCTGGAAGAAGGCAAGTTACTTTACTCCCAAGGAAGCAAGCCTGGAGCTGCTGTCCGGGTTACCTGTTTTCTCCACAGTCTTAATGACTTGAGGCGCGGGGAGAACTCTGTGAAAGCACAGACCTGGTCTGTAAAAAAAACAAGGCAGTGTCTGTGTGCGCGCGTTTGCACTTGAGTATTTCACAGTGTTTGAGCTTTGCAGAGGATGCCAGAAAATTGCTTTGTAAAACCATCCGCAAGGCCCAAAATTTTGTCCCTCTGTATCACTTACCATTAATATTTTTTAAAGGCAAACCCTGCAGAATTCTGTGTTGGGAAGTGATGAGACATCATCAGTTAGGGTTTTGTGGGTACTTTTGTAGTTGCTGTCTGGTGTGGTCTGGTGAGCCACAATGTTGGGACTTGGAGGGGAAAAACAACAGAACAGAATCCTCTCTTTGGGAGCTTCCTCAATGGAATCAGAAATTGCTTCCCTCCTTGATCATTTTTATTTCATTTTTTTCCTGCACCTCTTCCAGCTGTATAATATCCTTTTTTTGAGACTGGGCGTGCAGGATTCCCATCTCTGGCCAATTATGAACTGGCTTTGGTGATGCTAAGTGAAGCTCTTCTCTTAACCTTAGATCCCCATCTGGGAAATGGGCACAATAGAGTCCCACCTTATTCTTACTGGTTGCTAGAATTTTAAAGTACTTTGCTACTAAAAGAGCTTGCGAAAATGGACAAATAATTGGACTCAGTGGCAAGGAGCACCTTTTATCAGCTTAGGCTGATATACCAACTGCACCCTTATCTGAACAGAGATAGCCTAGCTATAGTTATCCACGCTCTGATAACCTCTTGTCTGGATTACTGCAATGCATTATATGTGGGGCTGCCTTTGAAAAGTTCCAGAAATTTCAACTGGTACAAAACAGGGCAGCCAGACTGTTAACAGGGACTGGCCAATGAGACCACATTAAGCCAGTCCTTTTCTAGCTTCACTGGCTGCCGGTCTAGGTCCGGACCCGATTCAAAGTGCTGGTATTAACATTCAAAGCCCTAAACAGCTTGGGGCCAGGTTATCTGAAGGAACGCCTCCTCCCATATGTGCCTGCCCAGACCCTAAGATCATCTTCAGGGGACCTTCTCCGTGAGCCCCTGCCAAAGGAAGTGAGGCAGGTGGCTACTTGGGCCTTCTCTGTTGTGGCATCCCGGCTGTGGAATGAGCTCCCTAGAGAGGTTCGCCTGGCACCTACATTATACTCTTTTTGATGCCAGGTGAAGATCTTATTCTCACAGTATTTTAACAGTTTATTATCATAGTCTTTTAACTCCGCTGTTTTAAAGCTGTGTTTTAAATTTGTATTTTAAATCTGCATTGCTGCGCGGTTTTACCCTGGTTGTGCTTTTATATTGTATTTTTATATTGTGTTCTTATACTGCTTTATACTTCGAGTCTTGTTTGATGGTTTTAACTTTTGTGAACCGCCCAGAGAGCTTCATCTATTGGGCGGTATACAAATGTAATAAATAATTGTGCACTTATCATTGGCCATCTTGACTGGGGGATGATGGGAGCTGTAGCCAACACATCTGGAGGGCACCAGAATGTGTAAGGCTATACTACTGATTGTGTGGCACGTTTCTCTGTTTTGTGTCCAGATGAGCACAAAAATGAGTTCTGCTTCTTGGAAGGAACGACCCAAAGCAGATGGCTTGCTTGCGTTTGCATTAAGTGGATGGGAGGTAAATGGGATCTTCTCGCTGCCTCAGTATAGCTCTGACGAGGAAATAGATTTCAGAAGCGTGTCCTTGGGGATGTGTCCAAATTTCTGGCCTATATTCAAGCAGATTCATAAAAATACAATGAAACAAAAAAGTATGTACGTTAAACTTACTTTAACCTACCCTGTAGGCTTGTGATAAATTGTGCTAAAAAAAAATCCCAGTTAAAAAAAAGAACAAAACATTTGTTTTTCTTGCTTCCGGTGGCTTTGGAGGAGTACACATATAAAATGGTTTGCAGAAGACAGCCAGAGAAGGGTATAGATTGGCTGTAGGTACGCAGGAAGGTCAGAATGCCACGCATTCTGTGTGGTTCTTGTTTGTACTTGTGGTGTCTGCACCTTTCAAAACTGTTCCTACCAGCCACAAGGACTGGAAGTTTTAAAGAAGCAACAAGCAACCAGAGCTAAGATTATCAGGGTACCAGATTCCCTGGCAGTTACCACATATGCTTGAAATCGGTGTGAGGGGAGGTTTGTGGGTGGTATCCCAGCCTGTTTAAGACTGCGATTCTGTTGGCATTTATATAGGAATAAGCTCCCCTGCGTTCAGCTAGTGAGTAAACACGCTTAGGATTGGAATCTGGCTTGTGCAGAGCTGATGGTTAAAATTAGATACTAGCAGCTAGGAATTGGAAGCTGTTTCCCATTTCCCGCTCAGGACTTGGAGACCTGCTTGTGAATATAATCCAAACATTTCAGAGTTCTGGGGCATTCCGCAGACATGAAAAACAACAACCCGGTACGTGCCTACAGTTTTGTAAGGAAAATCATATTATTCAATGGTTTAGTAAAGGACTGGGGAAAAGCAAGTCGGGGAAAATAGTGAATTTAGAATGGAAGCTCAGTAAATGTTAAGAGTGCTGTGTCCAAAATCAGTTCCCTTCCTGATGGCTGTTTTTGTCAGCTTCCCCTTTTTGGTGTAGTCGATTTCACTTTCACTTTGGAAGCCCAGCAGGATGCTGTGGCTTTTTAAATCCCCCATACTGCTAAATGCAAAATGTCTCTGGGAGGTATTATTGACAGTGCTTTTAATTATTTGCAGCTAGCCTTCAGACTATGGAGAACAAACTCTTTGTACCCTTGCTTGTGAGCTCCTCAGAAATCTGGACGGAATGGTGGATTAGATGAACTCCTGCTTTTGCCCACGCTACCCTAATTAAGTGCCTGGGCGTGCTAGATACTAAAGCAGAGCTAGTGTGAAAAGCCTGTGCGTGTGTTGGATAGTCTTAGTTATTAATCCCTAAGACAGGGATGGGGAACCACCTCTATCAGGCCAAGGGCCAAATTCAATTTCAGAGAAGCTCTCGGGGGCTGCAGAAGGGGCAGAGCCAAAGGCAAAAGCCATACTGAAAACAACAGCGTATTTTAGCTTTAGATCTTCCCATCAGTAACTAAGCCTTAAGAAAAGCATTTTGGCCTTTTAGAATGGGGGGGGGGGGGGGTTGGACTTGCAGAAAAGCCAGGAAACCACTGAATGATGGCTGATTGGAGAAAAGGAGATGGGGCTATCTAGGGAATCTCTAAGGGCTGGATTTGACCCTGGGCCTGAAGCTCCCCAGTCCTTCCTTAAGCCTGGAGGCAGTCCCTCAAAAACCTAAATTCCTAAATTCAACAGCTTTTTTTAAAAAAAGTTATGCATCATAGTTCTCATCATCAGATTTTTAAGTTTCACCTTTAGGTCTAGAAATGTTTAAAATCATGTATTGTATTTTAATATAAACATTTGCACCAGTTTTATCCCCTACCCTCTGAAAACAGTTGACTTTAGTATTTTTTTCTTCTCTGTTTAATTTCTCCACTGCCTCCCTCCCCTTCTTCTCAAGGTCACCCTTTTCAAATTTCAGTGAGCTCTAGAAACCAGGAGCTGTGAAGGCTGTACTTTGCTTATGACTTCAAGTCTTTCATTTGGCAAGACAGAACCACATGCGCGCCAAAGAGTGAGACAGAAGTGAAATAGCCCCTTGTGGTGTGCTCCGTTGCATTACTGGGACCATTCTCAGGCTGTTGTCCCAGATGAAGCCGCTGGCAGTGTCGAACCTACCCTTTCAGTTTTCTTGCCAGCGCTTGAACATCTCTGTGAGGCTCGTTAAATTGGAAACTGTTTTGCATTGAGAACTCTGGAGCGGTGTTAGTGTGAGTGGAGGCAGTGCAATGTCTTGATGTGCAGCATGCCCACAGGGCCCATCACTTTCTTTGCATCCATTTCCCCTTATTACCAATCGGATACTGATAACCTGTTGCAACTGATGGTTGCGTAGAGAAAAATGCAACTCTGAACAGGACTATGGGTGCTACTTCAGCGTAAGGAGTGCATTGCAGTTCTTGGCTCATTTACACTCCCACTGACATAAGATAGGGTAAGGGAGAGAGAGTTGCACTAAAGCCTCCCCCTGGGGGGAATTTCATGGTTGAGCAGTGAGTCCTGGTTGAGCAGTGAGTCCTGGGCAGCTGTGTTAAGACCCAGGTTCAGTATGTTCGTTCCCCAGCTCTGTCTTGCAGTAGGTCTTGAACCAGTGGCCGGGGGGGGGAGTCCCGCTGGGACCTTTGTGCTGTGAGTCCAGTTCCTGGCATGGCTACCCAAAGGCCAGCCAGCTTTGGTCAATGGAGAGAATGCCAGTCCAGGTCGAGGCCCGATTCAATGTGCCAGTGTTAACGTTCAAAGCCCTAAACGGCTTGGGGCCAGGTTATCTGAAGGAACGCCTCCTCCCATATGTGCCTGCCAGACCCTAAGATCATCCTTGGGGGTCCTTCTCCGTGAGCCCCTACCAAAGGAAGTGAGGCAGATGGCTACCAGGAGGAGGGCCTTCTCTGTTGTGGCACCCCAGCTGTGGAATGAGCTCCCTAGAGAGGTTTGCCTGGCACCTACATATACTCCTCTAGACGCCAGGTGAAGACCTTTTTATTTTCACAGTATTTTAGAATCATAGAATCATAGAATAGTAGAGTTGGAAGGGGCCTCTAAAGCCTTCGAGTCCAACCCCCTGCTGAATGCAGGAATCCACCTTAAAGCAGCTGCCTCTTGAATGCCTCTAGTGTGGGAGAGCCCACGACCTCCCATGGTAATTATCAGCTTAATTTTTAACGTTGCTGTTTTAAATCTTTATTTTAAAACTGTATAGATTTCTGCATTGCTGCTCAGTTTTACGCTGGTTGTGCTTTTATACTGTATTTTATATTATGTTTTTACACTGTTGTTTGTTTTATATTTTAAATGGTTTTCATGGTTTTAATTTTTGTAAACTGCCCAAAGAGCTTCGGCTATTGGGCAGTATAGAAATGCAATAAATAAATAAATAAACCTGATGGACATCCAAGGGTCCCTCCTCTGATAGGCTGAAGCAGATTGGGTGGCGCTCCCCAATTGGTATGGACCCGCTGGCCTGACATCTTGGCAGCTGGTACCTAATGTTTTGGGCAGAAGGTGCAGGAAGTCCTACTCTGTTGGTGGCTGGGGAGGCAGCGATGCTCCTAGTATTTATTTCATGCCTGCCCAACCCAGAAGTGTTGTATTGGTTGGCAGTTGCAAGGGCTGATGTTGCACGCCAGTATTCTGTGCCTGGGGAAGGCTACATGGAGCCCCACATCCTCCAGCAGCATGTCCAAACCCAGCATTCTCCCACGTCGTCCGTAAATAAGCCATCCACAGATCTCTTTTGCGAGCTTAGCCGAGGCGGGCCGTTGACCAATTTGGAGCTGCTCTTCCCCAAACAGTCCTCCCTAGGGACAGGGCAGGTCTGCTGAGACGACATGTGGTTCCTTTGGGAAAATAACCGATACAGATCCCAGGGCCAGAAGCAGGAAGGCTCTCTGAGACTCGGAGCGTGGCAACTCCCTGTTTAAAAAGAAGGGACAGGGAGGAACTAAAGTGCAACAACCCGAACAATCCATTCATTCAGCCAACGCAACTGTGAAGCCACTAGTGACCTCTTCCTCCTGCAAGAAGCTTCCAGTTTCGGCCTGCGCCATCAAATCTGCAGCTCTTGGCCACAGCCGTTTTTTCCCCACTGAGATCCCATGGAGACTTGATTGCAAAGCTCCTAGACAGCACGCGTGGGGGGATCTAGCGGGCCGGATAGGACCAGCAACAGCCTCCCCAGTGCCGAAGCGGCTATTCCACTATGTTTCTCTTAACTGCACGTGTACCAATGTGATTGTATTCTGGCTGTCGTCTCAAAGTGAGTGTGTTCTGGGCAAACTTATTCAGCGTTGTTTTTACTGTCAGCTGGCCACGTTGGGCAAATAGTGTCCGCTTGGCTAGGTCTGCCTCTCTGGAGTGGTGGTAGTCAGTGTAGCAAGGATGCTTCCAGAAAGGGTTCCTTTGCTCTAAAATGCACAACCATAGCCCTTGCCCTAGCTGAAATAAAGCTGAAGTATGTTCACCTGGGGTCTATGGAGAATTCACATGTTGCTTCCAGCGGAGCATGCCAACACACATTTGCTGGGAAAGCCGTGGCCTGGGGCGAGGGTAATCATCAGGGGGGGGATTCTGCTCTGAATGCCTCAGTATCTCAGGAAGTGGTAAATTTTGAAGTGTGGGCACTCACCGTGACAGTCCCCATAACTACGCTTCCGAGGAGAGTCTAAAGATTTAGGCAGGTCATATCAATAAACTTCTTTTAGTTGTTTCAAGTCTTTTGTAAAGCAGGTCTTTTGCCTGTTCCAGACCAAGCTACCCCTAAAGACTTTGATTACAAGAGGGAAGAATCTATTAGGAAAATTCATCTCTCTCCTATGGTGAGGGTTTACTGTGGAAAAGCAGCATACAAACTGATGATGACAGATAGGGGTGATGATGACTGATAGGAAGCTGCTATGCAATATCCAACAAGTAAAACCATGGAAACTGGGTTCTAGTTCACGGGAAGATAATTCCATACCTCTGGGTGAGGCCTGAGCTTGGTTTGCATTCTGCTGCTTAATTCCAGCAGATATTGCCCAGTTAACTGGGCAACAGGAAGAAAAGCCCACCATCTTTGAACTGTTGCATAAACAAGTGGATGTTTTAGAAGCCTGGCTCTGGCCCAAATATCCCTGTATCCCATTGACCAAAGGCACTTGGCTAAATTTAGTTCATATTGGGCGGAGGAGCTGGTGTATTATCCTCTGAGAATCGTAAAGGAATTGTGGTCAGGATGTGTGTCTGACATGCTGGCAGACGCGCGTCTTTGAAAACAGACTTGCTCTTGTGGTCAGTTTTTCTCTGCCTGTGTTAAGACCGGAGTTGGCGGTCTCCTTCTGCTGCATCCTGTCGCAGTTCTGAATGTGAGGAGGAGCCACAGGTGGGAGCTCACGACTGGGTATGATGTATGTATTAATCGAAGGGGGAGGCTCCATCGGTGTGCAGATTCTGTAACATTCTCTTAAAAACTAAACATATTTGCCACTGTTCAGCAGTAGAACATGTGCCTTCCATGAAGAGGTGACTAGACTGAGTTCCCAGGATCTCCAGTTGGATAGTTTTCCTCTAGCATTGCAGGGAAAGGCCCCTCCCTTCCCAAAAATCACGGAGGGCCACCGCTGGTTCAGAGGAGAATACTAGGCTAGATGGGCTAATGGTCTGACTTAATATGTAGCAGCTTCAGACCTTCAGCATTCCATTCTTGAAACCTGACAAGTCGTTTCTGGAAACTTGGGATGTTTGCTGTACAACCTGTAGTTTAGCATTGTTTGTTGGTAAGACATTAATCTGTGTACTTCACGTTTATGAGAATGCTTCTCCGACTTCCTTATTTTAATGCTTTGGAGGAAGGACTTTAGTGACTAACATTCCTGTTCTCCACCCCCACCCCACAGCAATTAAGATTTGTTTCAGGAGTTTGTGGCGGTTCCGTAGAGGCATCTTAGTATTTCACGGCTGGGACCCAAAGGGGCTGTACATGATCTCCCAAGTGCACATATGGACCTTTTGGCTTCCTCTTTCCAGCAGCAGCGCTCTGCTCCTCTCCGAAATTTCCCCCTGAAAGTTTGGGGGACCATGTGGAGTGTCATTCCCTGAGACACAAGGGGCTGCTGCTGGGAGGGAGAACATCCACCTCATGTGAATATGGGGGGAGTGCATTTCACACAAACATGGGCCTCTTTGGATCACAGCCCACACTGGTGCAATATGCACTGGCTTCCTGTTGTACCACAAAATCTCTTCAGTCTCCCTTTCTACTTGCTTTACCTTAACACTTTCTGTTGACTGGCTCTTTATAACTGAGACAGCCCCCTCCTCCAAGAGCCTGTGTCAAGCCAATCCTGGACCGCCTCATGTCCTTCTCCTTGGCCTAGTTCACATGTAATCCATGGTTTGTTTAAACCATGGTTTGTTACCCTATCCAGGACTTGTCTGGCAGACTATCGAACAACCTGGGGATTATTTGCTCAGTCCCCGGGTTCTTTGTTTCCCTCTTCTTCACCCACTCCTTACCTGTATCCTAATTGCTTTGTGGTGCTGCAGTACTGGCATGTAAAGGGGATGGGTTTTTGGACCACTCTTGCCTGCTTCCTCTCACATAGCGACAACCCATGATTCAACAACCCATGGTTAATTGAACCATGGGTTGCTGTTTTGTGCAAACCAGGTCCTTGTCTACCAGTTAACTCTCCTCTATATCCCACCCTTGTCTGTCCTTCTTTGTCCTGACACATCTTATTCGAGCTTGAAAACTCTGGGGCAAGGGACTGTCAATGCTGTGCAGAGCACCGGTGCTTAATGACAGGATAGTGTCCTCCCCCCCCCCCCCCCCCGGGTTAACGAGAGAACAATAGCCGCTCCAGAATTTCTAGGAGCTCCCTCTAAATTATACTTGCACGGAGCATAACTAAGAGCCTATGAAGATGATGCCCCGGGCTTGTGGGGCTTCCGGTTCTGAGGATTGAGATTCAGGGGCTCTCTCCTCCATCTGATGCTGGCTTTCATCCTTCACTTACTCCTCTCCAGGTTGGGGAAGGCTGCTAAATGGGGCTGGGAAGGGCTCTCTTGCCGTGCTGCAGATCACCATCCAGGCTTGAGGCCATGGTGGGTGTGTCTGTTCCCAGGAGGCATGAGGCTATGCAGTCTGTTTCTGCCTGTGCCATGAAGAATTTTATGCACAGCGTAGGCGCTGCTGTAGAATATGGGCCTCTAATCCTCTCCTGAATGTATTGATTAAAAAAAGCCTCCCTGTGGAGACTTTCCCCTTGCGTCTTTTGTTCCCTGCATACTCACAGAAGTTGGTGTCATCCAGGCCTCTGCACTTTTGAGGCATTGTTCTCCACGAGCCAAAAAAAAAAAAAATCTCTTGAGGAGGAAATTCCTCTCCGTGGTGGGGTGTGCGCGTATGTTTGTGTGGAGAGTCAGAAAGTTGCCCCTCTCCCTGTAGCTCTGTTTGGAAAACATTTCCTTCTAGAGTTCTTGTAGTAGTTTTGCATATGTGCACTTTTAACGGGATATGACAGGCTCGTGTTGCAAGTATTTAGCCTTTGCCAGGCGGTGGAAGCCCTTGTCATCACATCTGTGTAGTGGGATAGACATCTCAACCATTTTTTCTTACAAGCAGCAGTTGGGCCGGTTCAAGGTGCACATTAAAGGGGCAGCCACCTGCTGTTGGTTTCTCCCCAAGATCTGTCCTATGGGGGTATAATGCCTCCGAACATGGAGGATCCATTTAGCTGTCGTGGCTGTGGTAGACCTTTCCTTGATTGATTTGCTAACCCCCTTCTCTATAAAGCCGTCTGAACCAGTAGCTGTCACTGCAAGTTGTGGTAGTGAGGCCATGAATTGAATTCTGCTTTGTGTAAACTAGTGATTTTTAGGGTGTGCCCTGGCCCTGCTACCTGTCACTTTCATTGAATGACTCCCAAGTGTGTTGAGACAGGGAGAAAACCTTCTCTCTGTCCCTCTTCCCACCCCATGAATCATTTTATGAACCTTATTAGCCCCACCCATTGTCTTGTCTTGAGCAAAGGAAGCCTTACGCTGGTGGGTCCACTTTGGAAGGCAGTCCTGGAGGCAGGCTGTGAACATACTGGAGCAATCAGTGGGTCTTTTCACTTCTATGTTAGGCTGAGAATCATCTGGGTAGCTCTGCTGGACATGTTGCAGTGAAACGGGCTTGAAGTTGACATGGTCTGCCCATCACTCTTAAATGAAATCGATGAATGGTAGTGAGACACACGTCTTTAAGATCTGCCAAGAAGGCTTGTGGAGATACAGCTCATCCAATAACACTCCTGTTGCTTGGTAGCCCAGAAGCAGGGCTGCAGAGAAACCCTCAGTTGAACCCCCCTCCACCCACCACTTCCTTTGAGAGATTAAAAAGCCCTTCATTTTCAGAATCTCGTTGCCAAATTGCCACTGGCTTTACGCGAAAAGCGGCTCTAACGTTGACACCTCCCTTCCCCTTCGCTGGAACAACATCTTCTCTTCTCCCTGCCAGGAACGGCGTGAACGTCGAAGGGGCAACACACAAGCAAGTGGTGGACCTGATCCGCGCTGGGGAGAAGGAGCTGATTCTGACGGTGCTGTCGGTGCCACCGCACGAGGCCGACAACCTCGATCCGAGCGACGACTCCCTGGGCCAGTCGTTCTACGACTACACCGAGAAGCAAGCAGTGCCCATCTCCATTCCCACCTACAAGCACGTGGAACAGAATGGTGAGAAGTTCGTGGTGAGTACCGGCCCAGCTGGGGTCCTCTCAGGTGCCGGCACCCGGCCTGCTGTTTTTGCTGGGCGCCTTCAGAAAGCTTTTCCAGTTCCGGCCCCCTTGTGAGGGGCCTGCAAGCAAGAGGTTTGGCTGGCTGAAGAGAGCAGCGTCAGCCTGCCAGCTTCTGCCCAAGCGTGCATCCCCCCGCATCTATTTGCCCTGGCTGTCAGCATCTCCCCACTCCACCCCTCTCCCCAAACCATCCTGGCATGCGAAGGGCGTTTCGGGCAGAAGACGGGATTTCTGTTGTTCCTGCTGCAGCCTGAAGAAGGCAAGAGGCAGCAGGAGCTTCTCCTCTAAACTGCTGTGCAGGTACGGGGACCCACCCACCCCTCTCTTTCAAGCCCTCTGGCATCTCCGCCCTGCCCAGTCCTCTGCTCAAGCGGGACCAGGCCTGTTTCCCTTTCGAGCCTTTCTGGCAAGTGCAGAGCAAGCGAGGCTGGGGTTCTGTCTTGCTTGTGAGGCAGTTTGGAAAGGGGAAGCGGCAGCAGGAGGGACATGTGTTGCTCCTTCACTTTTCCAAACCACAGCCCACGCGGAGTCTGGTGGAGGCACGTGGAAGTCCCCTTCATCACAGGACCAGGCAGCGGTATTGTGGGTGCCCGTTTCTGCTTCCTTGGTCATCCAGCTTGCCTTCCTTTTGGCTCTCAATCTTTGTGCTGCTGCCAAGGTTGAAGGGGGGCCTGGGGCAAGATGCCTTCTGACCCGCCCCTCCCTGGCCGTCCCACTACCCTGCTCTCTCCCCCACCATTCCAGTCACTCCTCTCACCACACACACCTGCCAGGCATTGGGCAGGGAATGAATGGGGCTCTTTCCTTCCTTTCTCCTGCGGCCACCCATGTTTGGGAAAAGGGAGAGAGACCGTTTTGCTGCCTTCCCAGTGCCAGTCCATCAACACACGATCTTATTCATCACCTTACCAGCTGTTGGTGTAGCAGGGTCAGGCAAGGGGCCCTCCTTCCTTTCCCCCCTCCTTTTAAAATACTTTTTATGGCAGGGTGGGTGCGCTTCAGTGCAAAGCTCCCAAAAAGTCATTCCTGCCGTCTTCATTTCCCTATACCTGGAGCTTTGCTCTGCAGCATACCTGTCCTGCCAAGAAAAAGAGGTGGAGAAAAAAGATTTTTGGGGGGGCCCTCTGGGCTGTACCCCATACTCCGGTCCTGGGAGCACTTACCTTTTCCAGTGCTCCTTTCCTACATGCATTGATGGGTCCGTTGTCCCCTTCGGCCCTGCGTGCTCTTTCCCCAGGCCCTCATATTTCCCCTCCTCCGCCCCCTATTTTGTAGACTCCTTCTGTTTGCCTTGCCAGCGGCAGCAAGAAATCAACTGTTTCTAAAGGAGCCCCTTTTGGGTCTCTGCCTGAAAAGTTGCATAGTGAATTGGTGCTTCCTTGATTCGCCTGCAACCACGGCATCCCTCTTCCCTTTGCCCAACGTGACAAACAAATTAATTTAAAATGGTAAACTGGCTCTGTGCTACAGCCGGCCAAAAGCTTGGAAAAATACTGTTGATTTCGTTTGGTGCCTAAAAGCTAAGAGTGGGCACCAGGCAACCATGTTAGGGGAAGGTGGACAGCCATCTGTCAGGGATGCTTTAAGGTGGATTCCTGCATTGAGCAGACTCTACCATTCTATGATTCTATGAAGGTATTCTGCAGTCAGGGTGCCACCACAGAAAAGGCCCTGCCTTGGGCGTCGCCTGCCTGAAGGTGGGGTCACCTGTGCCAGAACTTGTGCTGCTGATCTCATCCAGCTGAGGAGGATGCACAAGTATGTCGAAGCGGTTCAAACTCCCCTTTCCGTCACGGCCTTTGGCAAGGCAAACTAAAAAAGTCTAACTTGATCTGCGAAGCGTTGTTAGTCACATGGCCGCTGTAGTGGAAATCAAGCTGCTGCTGATCCTCTCCCCCCCCCCCCCCCCCCGGATTGCCTCCCTTCTGAGAAAAGCAGTGACTATCCCATCCTGCCGTGCATTGAGTGAAGGAGGGCTTCTTTGGGAAAAGATGCTTTCTCCTGCTCAAGAAGACCAAAGTATTTCCACCTCCATTCCAGAACTGTCCCACTCTGTGTCTTTCAAACTCCCAAGGAGGAAAAGCTTCCAGTAGTGATGAAAAGTTGAGCTAACCTCTGGTCATGTGCCAGTCCTATAGGAGATGGGGGCATATGCCCACCTGTAAGCAGCCTGGGTAAAAGCATCCACTCGTCTGTGAACCCGTGAGGCCTTCAGGTCCCACCTAGTCCACCGGGTCCGCGGCTTGTAGCTTGTTCCAGTTTGAAAGGGGTCTGCATGTGTTTGTGTGCCAAGCCACAAAGTACACACCGGTGGCGGGACTGTGATGGCTCGCTTATGGACTTTGACTGTTGACGTTTGCTCACTGAACTGATGGGCGTGGCATTTCCCCCCTCTCTTCGCCTTCCCACCCAAGGGGACACTGAGCCCCGTTTGGAAAGAACTGCTTAAGAGTGTGTGTGTGTGTGTGTGTGTGTGTGTGCGCGCGTTGACGATTTGGGCTACAAAAACCCCGTAGGGACTGTTTGAAAAATTAAGTTCAAATCACATGGTTTGAACTTCGCCTTTTCAAACATTCCCTATGAATTGTATTTATTTTTATTTATTTATTTATTTATTTGCATTTCTGTTCCACCCAATAGCCAAAGCTCTCTGGGCGGTTTACAAAAATTAAAACCATAAAAACCGTTCAAAATGTAAAATGACAGTTTAAAAACATAATTTAAAATACAGTATAAAAGCACAACCAGGATAAAAACCAAGCAGCCATGCAGAAATCAATACGGATTTAAAATACAGATTTAAACAGCAAGGTTAAAAATCAAACTAAAGAACTGTTAAAATACTGTGAGAATAAAAAGGGCTCCACCTGGCATCGAAATGAGTATAATGTAGGTGCCAGGCAAACCTCTCTAGGGAGCTCATTCCACAGCCGGGGTGCCACAGCAGAGAAGGCCCTCCTCCTGGTAGCCACCTGCCTCACTTCCTTTGGCAGGGGCTCATGGAGAAAGACCCCTGAAGATGATCTTAGGGTCCAGGCAGGTACATGGGGAGGAGGTGTTCCTTCAGATAACCTGGCCCCAAGCCGTTTAGGGCTTTGAATGTTAATACCAGCACTTTGAATTGGGCCCGGACCTGGACCGGCAGCCAGTGAAGCTGGAAAAGGACTGGCGTAATGTGGTCTCATTGCAGTCTAACTCCTCAAGACGACACGTGCACACAAGCAGAGTTGCTGTCCAGCTGTTGTCTGTCCTCAGCAACTGGTATTCCCATTTAGTCTTCAATGTTCAGGGAGGAGGTATGGATCTATCGGTGGCTTTTAGCCATGATGGTGATACAAAGCCTCCAGGCCTAGAGGCAGTATATTTCTAAATACTAGGTACAGGTGATGGACAACTAGGGAGGGGGTAGCCATTGCTTTCTTAACCTACTTGAGAGGTGCCAGAGGCACCTGGCTAGTTGGTGTTTAGGACAGAGTGGGGTTTCAGGCACAACTTAGCCTTAGTAAGGCAATTTTTAGGATCTTGGAGTTGTGCACAGGTTTCTTCTCCAAAACCTGTCCTAACTATGTTGTTGTCCATGAACCCCTGTGCCATCAGAATAGACCAGCCTTGGACTACAACTCGCATCAACCTCCGCTAACAACACAAGAACCATGCTGGATCAGACCAAGGGTCCAACTATGTTCACACCGTGGCTGACCAGCTGTCGACCAGGGACCCACAAGCAGGAGTCTGGTACAGCAAAACCCTCCCACCCATGTTCCACAGTAACTGGTGTACATAGGCTTGCTTCCTCTGACACTGGAAGTAGCATATTAGCCATGAGGACCAGTAGCCATTGATGGCTTTCTCCTCCAGGAATTTATCCAATCCCCTCTTAAAGCCATCCAAATTGTGGTAGTGAATTCCATAGTTAACATGTCTAAAAGCCAGGGGTGATGGGAGTTGTAGTCTAAAACATCTAGAGGGCAATGTGTTGAGGGCTGGAATAGATTCTATGATATCATGCAACGTTGTTTATGCTTGTCTCTATGAGCGCGAATACCAGCTATTCCAATATTTGCACGTGAGCTAACCCATTCCACATTCTCTCTCTCTTAGCCAAACCTATCTTGTTGGGTTGTTGTGTGTTTTTTTCAGCTTCTTTCCCAAAGAAAAAATTTCAAAAGTTCCAGGATAAATCGCGCTACAGAGCTTTAACATTTAAAAGCAAAACAAGACAAAATTGCGCTGCCTCCACCCATTTCTCAAAAACCTCCTGAATCTGGACTCAGCCTGACAGCGCGAGGTCTTGCCATTGATTGTATTCCTGCCTCTCTCCCAGGTTTATAATGTTTACATGGCAGGCCGGCAGTTGTGTTCGAAGCGGTACCGTGAATTTGCCATCTTGCATCAGAACCTGAAGCGGGAGTTCGCCAGCTTCACCTTTCCCCGCCTGCCGGGCAAATGGCCATTCTCGTTATCGGAGCAGCAGTTGGACGCCAGGCGACGGGGCCTTGAGGAATACCTTGAAAAGGGTAGGCAGTTGGGCCTTGTTGGCTGGTGGGAAAGGATGTTGTGTAGGGCTGTGCACGGATCCCCCCCCCGATCCGAATCGGATCCGGATCGCGGATCCAATCCGTCCTGAACCGGGCCTGGTTCAGATCTGGATCCAGAAGGCACGGATCAGCCTGATTCGCTCTGGATTCGGGATCCGGATCCGTGTACAGCCTTAATGCTGAGTTTTCGATGCCTTGCAGCTGGCTTGTTGATCCCTGCCGTCCCATTTGTGAGCCCCGCGGCCTGGCTCTGATCAACCGCTTCCTTGGACATACATCTGTATTCATTTCTTTATTTTACAGCATTAAAAGATCAATTGATTAGAAAGGACCCTGATGACTTGGGCAGTAGGCTTCACTTTCTGAACCGTTTGCAAGCACAATCTCAGAAGAGGCATTCCTTCTAGTGTGCGGAAGAAGGGAGGAACGCCTCTTCTCAGAGGATGTAAGGCATGCAAAGTTTACAAAGGAAATATACTTGTCTGTCTTGCTCGTCAGCTGCTTTTGGTGGATTTTGGTCAGCTACACAATTGATAGAGTCCTACAACTCATAGAGTAATATTTCTTTAATCAGGTCACTCACAGACATTCTTGGAAGCTTTCCTTCTTTCCTTCTCCCCCGCTACTTTGGCCTAAAGGCTTCTGATTTGGCATGGAAGGCTGGATGAGTTAAAGGGCCCACTGATTGTCGTGGGAGTTTCCGATCCTGTACTACTGGTGGTGCTAAGAATAGGTCTGGATGCGAAACCACGGCCTCCCTCCCTCTCCCTGACACACAAGTACATTAGACACCTCGTTCTGGGTGATAATACAGCAAGTGAGCAAATATATATATATATAAGTCATCTCTGGAATTTCATGGACCAATGTTTTGGCTTGATTTGGCTTGGGAGTAGGGTCAAGTAGCAGTGGCTTTGCACATGGAAGTACGCCGTACTACTGCTCTGTTACCTCCTAGAAGTCTAGAAAACGGTCCAGGATGTGAGCCCCCTGCATCCTGTGACTCCCTCCATCCTGAGCAGTCCTGTCTCTTAATGCTGGCGTTCTTTTGGGTTCCGCAGTGTGCTCCATCCGGGTCATTGGAGAGAGCGACATCATGCAGGAGTTCTTGTCAGAATCGGATGAGGTAGGCTTCGTGAAGGCGGGACGCTTCATAGGGATTACACCTTTTGATGTGTAAGGCTGTAGGTTTGAGCTCTGGCTTCCGGGTTGAGACATTCCTCTGCATTAGACCATGCAAAGCTGGCATCTCTTCTGTGAAACTCCTTCTGGAGGGGAAAATGGCCAGGTCTGCTCCTCTGGCGCTTTGAGAAGCTCAGCAAAGACCTTCCTCTCAGATCTGCCAGGCCTTTCAAGATTAGGTCTTGAAAGCTGGGAATCTGTATTTGAGTGCTTTGTAAAGTGGTGCTTTATCACAGTAGCACCGCCTTTTTTTCCTTTACTGCCTAGTATTTATAATAATAATAATAATAATAATAATAATAATAATAACAATTTATTTCTTACCCGCCTCTCCATCTGGATCGAGGCGGGGAACAACAACATGATAAAATACATAAAACTGATTAAAACATGACACATATTATTAAAACTGCATAAAAAATCCTAAAACATCCTAAAAACATCCTTAAAACATTCTAAAATTCCACTGGATATGCCTGCCGGAAGAGAACAGTCTTTATAGCTTTCTTAAATCACTTGGCACATCACATTTTATTTAGTTAATTGCTAGTATGTTTTTGACCTGTTTGAGGACTCCTTCGTTGGCACAAGAACAGAATAGGGATTTATACGCAACAAAACCCAAGTAGGCAAGATTGGCCAGGGTCCTGACTTGGTGCAAGGAATCTCCTTATGTGCACGTCTAACCTGTTTTGTTTGTGTGTAAGAAGCCACAGTGCCAGAGCTCCGGGCACCAACCTTTTTAGCATTTGAAGCTATGAGTATTCTGAGCTATGAGCTGGCCATCTTGCATCTGGGATCATGGGGCAGGGAGGTCAAAGGCTTTCCCAGGCCAGCAACTATGGCCTTAGAGCAGACACAAGTCCCCAAATCCCTCCACTGTAGGAAAGAATCCAGTTCAGTAACTCGGATTCTGCTTGACGTGAGGGTTCCTGCATGGTTCTCCTCTTGCTTATCTTTTTGTGATGTAGTTCTCAGAGTTGAGAACAATTTCTTTCTGCCCTGGATAAACCTAGTACAAGAGAGAGAACACCTTTCCATTCCTGACTGCATCTTTGTGTTTTCGCCTCCCAGAACTACAATGGCGTGTCAGACGTGGAACTAAGAGTAGCTCTTCCGGACATCACGACGGTGACCGTCCGGGTGAAAAAGAACAGCACCACGGACCAGGTGTACCAGGTGAGGAAGGTGAAGGGCGTCTCAGGGATGTGTCTATTCGCTGACAATAGAGAAAAAGCAACACACCCAGATCTCATTTCTCTGTGTACCGTTTTCATTTTTTTTAAGCACGGCTCTGCAGGCTCTTAGAAATATGCAGGGGTAAGGGAGAATCCTCAGCCCTCGTCATGCCAAGGGAAGTGGAGGCGTTTCTTGGAGAGCCTAGAAATCCAGTACAGTCTGGCATTTGGCTCACTCATGTGCTCACTCAGACCCTGAGTGGCTCGCAGACTAAAGCCCCTTCCTCTGCCAATTGCGCAGCTCCTGACTAATGCAAGATACAGGCCAAGTGCTTTCTAGCTCCCCATGCAACACCCTCCGCCCTCACCACTGTGAACAAAAACAGCCCCTTCCCCTTTTGTGTGTGAGCTGTTGAGTCGCACATGTGGCCCAAGCACCGAGACATAAAAAGGGGGATTTTTATTTTGCTGTTCGCACTTACAATTCGGGCCGCTTTGCTTGCATCCAGGAGCAAAATAGTCGAGCTACATAATGGGCACTGACGAGGAGGAGGTTGAATGGGAAGTTCACTGTCATTAGCCTCTTCTGCTGCCACTCGGTTCAACGTTCCTACCCCTGCCCTGGGTTCAAAGGACTTCTAATATTGGGAAGTGAAACTGGGTGAACTGGAAAGAAAAGCTGACCTACTTGTGCTTAGAACCTGAATCGCTTTGCAAGAGGAAGCGCCTCTGAGGCCTAGTTGTAAAATCCCAAGCTTTGCTGTGGCAGAGAATCGGCCGACTTAACGTTTGCACCTGAGAGCTGGAGTTGAGATTTTGTGGCATGCGGAGGCTGGCCAGCATCCTGAGGCGAGGCGACCTCCTTTGCATGGTGCAGTCTCTGGGGGAATAACACCCATTGGTCTGATGCTTGCTCTCCCTCCCTTTCTTCTCCCCCCCCCCCCCCCCCAAATTGGTTTGCTCTCCAGGCTGTTGCCGCCAAAGTTGGGATGGACAGCACAACCGCAAACTACTTTGCCTTGTTCGAAGTGATCAATCACTCTTTCGGTAAGAACTGGGGGCGGGCGGGCGAAGGAGTCGCTTGGATTGCAGGCAGCCTTCTGCAGCTCCAAATGTTTCTTGACTGGGAAATTTGAGCACTTTCTCTGCCAGGGAAGACTCATCCCCTTGGGGGTATTTATAGCTTAGGAAGAAAAGATAGCTGGCATTATAGCGCCAGGGTGCAGAACTGACTGCCCGCCCCTGGGTGCGGCTTATAGAGCTAGGTGCATCCTGGCCACCTTTTTCCTGCAGCCCAGCTGATCCGCCCTCCAGCGTCTTTCTGGCTCATCTCCCTCTTCCGCCAGAGAGAAAGGTCTCTTTCGCTCAGAGCCCCGTAGGGGAAAGCTCCATCCCTCGCTGATCCTAACAGCCCACGTCACGGACATGTTTAACATCCCTTATGGAAGTAGAGTAGAGAAGGCAGTTTTCGTCTCGCCTTCTGGCAGAGGGTGCCGGTGTTTGGTGTGTGTGTGTGTGTCATTGCTGGAAGGGCTCGATTCCAAACGGCTGCCCTCTGATCCTGGGGTGGTGTGTGTATGTGTGTGTGTGTGTGTGTGAAGGGGTTCGAGGGATCTGCTATAAGCTGATCCTGCCTTTAAAGGCCGCTTGCTTCTGGATACTGGTTTCTGGGGAGCAGCAGAGGGATTCTGGGGACTGGAATGCCAGGTTTGCCAACGTGGAGAGAACAGAAGGGGGACGCAAGCAGGGGAGGCCCTGGTTAAAACAGGGAAGAATGTGAGTGGAAGCATAGACAGTCTGCTTTGGGGTTGAAGCCTTGTATACAGATTTGGGGTGACGGGAGGGAGGAATCGAACAAAGGCGGATGTATAGCAAGTGTGCCAACCTCTGTCCGCGTAGTACCGGCCCTTCACTTTCCCCCACCCCCTTTCTGGGCTCCTTGTCCGTCATGCAGTGCGGAAGCTGGCGCCCAACGAGTTCCCTCACAAGCTCTATGTGCAGAATTACACCTCGGCCGTCCCGGGGACCTGCCTGACGATCAGGAAGTGGCTCTTCACCACAGAAGAGGAAGTCCTCCTGAATGACAACGACCTGGCGGTCACCTATTTCTTCCACCAGGTGGGCACTGCGGATGTCATGTGACGGGCGGTGCGTGCGATTCCAGAGTCCCTCCTGGTCTGGGCCTTGTAGGGTTCCTCCTTTAGAAAGCTCTTTGACATGTGGGGCATAGCAGGCCTGCAGAGAAATTAGGTGCGGCATGGAGCGAGGGAAAGAGGAAGGGGCAGGTGATGAGCATTTGGGGAGCAGAGAGTAACAAGGAGAGAGCTCAGTGAAACCTCCATGTTTAGGGGCAGTCTACCTCCAAAGGCCCAGAGAATGTTGGGTATTGAGCCAATTTAAAAACACAATAAGTAGGTAAAAGCGAGAAGGATCTTGAAATTGTTGTAGATCACAAGCAGAATATGAGCCAACAGTGTGATGTGGCTGCAAAAAAAGCAAACACTCTTTTGGGCTGCATTGATAGAAGTATAACTTCCTAATCACACGAGGTACTAGTTCCCCTGTATTTGGCACTGGTTAGGCCCCATCTTGAGTATTGCGTCCAGTTCTGGGCACCACACTTCAAGAAGGATGCAGACAATCTGGAGCGTGTTCAGAGGAGGGCAACGAGGATGATCAGGGGTCTGGAAACAAAGCCCTATGGGGAGAGACTGAAAGAACTGGGCATGTTTAGCCTGGAGAAGAGAAGACTGAGGGAAGACACGATAGCACTCTTCAAGTCCTTGAAAGGTTGTCACACGGAGGACAGCCAGGACTTTTTCTCTGTCAACCCAAAGTTCAGGACGCGGAATCATGGGCTCAAATGACAGGAAGCCAGATTCCAGGTGGACATCAGGTAAAACGTCCTGACTGTTAGAGCAGTACGACAATGGAACCAATGACCTAGGGAGGTTGTGGGCTCTCCCACACTAGAGGCCTTCAAGAGGTAGTTGAACAGCCATCTGTCAGGGATGCTTGAAGGTGGATTCTTGCACTGAGCAGGGGGTTGGACTCGATGGCCTTAGAGGCCCCGTCCAGTTCTACTATTCTATGATTCTATGAAATAAATGATGCCAGATGCTGAGAACAAACTGGGGGAGGGCCGTAGACACCTGCCCTGCTTGTGAGCTTCCTAGAAGCGTTGGAACGGCTGCCATCCTTTCCTTCCATTTCTGATGTTCATAGGCGAGTGCTGTTCCTTATGGATGAAATGGCACCATCCACATGTAAGAGGGAGGTATGGGCAGATTTGGGTCAACCCAGAGGCTTGCAGAAAAAACAAAAACCCTTCATGAAACAAAGAAAAGCCCTTTAGAGTTGGGTGGGAAGACCCCAGACAGTGCCGTGAGCACCGAGCGAACTCTGAGGCCCTAGAACCCCAGCTGAAACATTCAGCGGAAACCTCTGCACTGCAACTTTGTTGCAGGTCCAATTCCTCAGGAATAAAATGCTGGACCCGATGGGGGCCCATTCAGCATGGCAACTTTGAGCTCTGAAGAGATTATTCTGACCCCGTTTACCGAGGGATTGTGGGGTGCAGATCTTTCAACATCTGGGCTACAAACGTGAAGCTATAATGGTGCTCCGGGGCGCGCAGATGGTTGTCTGAGAGCTTAGAGGGGACAGAAGATGCTTAATTTTGCTTGGTTCTTTGATTGGGGCAGCTGCCAACCCGTCCCCGAATGCTTGTGTTGCGCAGGCCGTCGACGACGTGAAGAAGGGATACATAAAAGCTGAGGAGAAGTCCTACCAACTGCAGAAGCTCTGCGAGCAAAGGAAGATGGTCATGGTAAGGCAGAGCAAGGCATTCTGGGCCATGAGCTGGGCTAGGGTAGTGCTGGAAGCAGAGACGTGATCAATATGACAAACGAATCCACATATCGCCATCGCTTTCTATTTTTTTCAAGCAGCATTTGGGAGGGAGGGAGGGAGGGAGGGAGGGAGGGAAAAGCTGATAATGTTGGCCGGCTGGTATGCCTGTTGCTCAAACGGCAGAGCCGGGAGGGAGATGGGCCCATCCCAGTGGCTGAGGACCCCGCTGCAAATTACGTGACATGTACACCCGCCTTCTCCCGTTGCGCCTGTGAAAGGCTCCTAAGGGCAGACAGCTCGAGGAATGTCTGCGCAAAGAATCCACCAGCGGCTGCCTCTGCCCACCTTCCCCCGATCCTCACTTCCTGCCCTTTCTCTCTCTTCTCCCCCCACCCCCAGTACCTTAACATGTTGCGGACCTGTGAAAGTTACAACGAGATTATCTTCCCGCACTGCTCCTGCGACTCGCGCCGCAAAGGCCACGTGATCACAGCCATCAGCATCAAGCACTTTAAACTCCACGCCTGCACCGAGGAAGGCCAGCTGGAGGTCAGCAACCGTGGGCAGGGTGGGGTGGGTGGGTACAGCGTTCCGGCTCCACCTGGGTCAGTTGGGAAGGGTTAGGGTGGGATTGGGAGAACAGAAACGTCAAGTTCCGAGGGTGCCCGGAGGTCCTCTAGTTCCACCGTCTCCTCAGGCAGCCTGTCCCTCTCTCAAACGGATCGTGCCGTTCGGAGGTTTCATATTAAATTCACACCTGTCAGTTCTAGTCTTGGAGTAGCAGAGAGCAAGCCTGCATTCTCTGCAGGATGACCCTCCATCTATTTGAGAAGCGACCCACGTGACTATGACCCGGTTCAGAAGCTGCTCTAAGCCACGGTAGTTTAGCATTTTGAGCGAAATGTTCTGGCTTAGCGTGTCGTGTGAACCATGCTGAACCGTGGCAGCTACATAACCACGGTTTAAACACACTCACTAACCCTTTGTTGCATAAGGGGTTAGTGGCCTAACCGTGGTTTAACGTGTTGTCTGAACGGGCCCTATACAATGCGGCCTTATTTTGATTCAGACCGCCTAGTACTGCCTGCTCTGACTGGCATCGGCTCTCCAGCCTTGTCATCTGAGAACCTTTTGAATGAAAATGTCTCAGGTTCAGCGTAAACCTTCCACAGGCAAAGCCTCTGTTCTGCTGCTGGGTTTTTCTTTCTTCCAGTGGAAGGATGGGGTGGGGGCAAGACGGGAAATGCAGATTCCGTTTTTATAGGGCATGATTAGGAAAGGGAATGAAGACTGCTGGCGTCGTACCATCCTTACACAAATCCTGCGGTGCAGCTGCAGCATTTGGAATACAGGGGACTGGTTTGGTGTCTCCCGTCTCGAAAGGGGGATGTTGTAGTACTGGACGAGGTGCAGGAAAGGGGCAGGCAGAAGTCTCTGGGGACTGGAGCTTCTTCTGCATAAGCAAAGATAGCAGCGTCAGCATCTAGAGAAAGTGTGATTAAAAGCGGACACGATACAGAGGGTACCTTCAGCTATGCGTGATGTGGAGAATGTGGGATGGAGACATTTTCGTGACGCTCCTCACGCTAGATCTGCAGGCTCTGTGAAATCGATGAGCAACCAGCTGCAAATCAGCCGAACAAAAATGCCATCTCTTGCAACGTGCAGTTCCCTGAGGTGGAGGTATGCCACAAGGCAGACAGGGAGACCCTGGATTTCTAGATTGGGAGATGCTTTTCATAGGAAGTCTTGCGAGGTGCCTTCAGGCTTCTGTTGGGAATTGGATTTGCCCCTCTCCTCTGAGACACGCACGCACGCACGCACGCACGCACGGCCTCATATCCTCTTGACTTCCCCCCCTTGCTCTCATGTTCCAGAACCAGGTGATAGCCTTTGAATGGGACGAGATGCAGCGATGGGACACGGACGAGGAGGGAATGGCTTTCTGCTTTGAATACGCACGAGGGGAGAAGAAGCCACGTTGGGTTAAAATCTTCACCCCTTACGTGAGTGTGGATCTAGGGGGGAAGAGGGATGCATCTAACAATAGGCTTGAACCCGGCGAGCCCATCTCTGCTTCCTCGACCTTTTGAGTGCGCGTAAAGCGAGGAGAAAGGGGCAGAGTTGTGGCTGGACTAGCAGCGAGGAGTCTGGTCGTGAGTCCTCCCTTCTGAGAGACGGTTGCTTCTTCTTCTCCCGCAGTTTAACTACATGCACGAGTGTTTTGAGCGGGTTTTCTGCGAGCTCAAGTGGCGGAAAGAGGTGAGAGGGTGGTGCATTGGGCGTCACACGGGAGAATGGGAGGCATGATTCCGGGGCCCACAGTCAGGTGTCGTCCGAGACCCACGATTCTCCGTGTGTTGGCCATCCTTGGTTGTTGCAAAGGATTCTGGGGACTTGCTCTATGGTACCTGCTTCAACTGCTAACAGATGGTCTGGTCACTTGCTAGGAGAGGCTGGTGTTGTTGTTTTGCCCCATCTTGTGCATCGCGATACACCGTGGGGCATGCAAGCCAAGGCTTGGAGGCTGTACTTTTTAAGTCGACAGTTCTGGGAGCCAAGGAGATGTTACCCGCAATTGCTCACTTCCTCCTTAGGCAGTGTGGCAAGGTGGGCTGTGGCTTCTTTCAGGCTCAAGATACTTGTCTAGAGAAGGGGACAGAGCATGAGACAGAGAGGGAGGGCTAAACCTCTGCTGCACTAGACCTGCTAGGTCTTCATGTGCTCCCGTGCTCTGTTCATACGCCTCACAATAATTCTGTCCCTTTTTTTTTTTCAAGGTGGAGGAAGAAGCAACAGACAAGGATAACAAGAACTGTACTAAGGACAGTATGTGCAGCAAGGTAAGAGGGGTGGGTGGAAAAAGGCCTGTTATTGGGTAACAGGTTAGTAGTAGTATGTGATCTTTGACCTGGCCCCTCCTCCTTTGCCTTCTGGGTGGAGATGCTTTGGAAGAGTGAATCCCCTTCCTTGACAGGGGCAGCCCAGAACGCTTTGGCCGGACCTGATTCAAAATGGACTTCACTTCCTGCCCCTGCCAGCCTGCCTCTCTTTGTGTGTGCATGTGTGGGATGGCAAAGGGGGTGGGCTGAGGGAGGTTAGCAGTTGTGAGGGTTGGTTTTGAGAATCATCCTTCCCCAACCTGGGGCCTTCCAGATATTGTCGAGGCTGGGATGATGGGATGATATGTTAGGGAAAGCGGCTGTGAGCGATACTTCCGGGCTTGCTCAGGAGTGCCACTCCCTGCCAAGATCACAGGATTTATTATTATTATTTGTCATTCTCTCTGTTCAGTGGACTACACGTCCCATGATTCCAGCACCCATGGCCCGTCTGTCTGGTTTGTGCATCCTTCCCTACCACTGGTTACCCTCTCCCCATTTGAAAAGGGAGGGGGCGTGTTAGCGGAGGGGACCACAAAAGATCCCCTTGAGGAATTTTGGGTATTAACATCCAGATGGCTTTTGGGATGCACTGTGTGTGTGTGTGTGTGTGTGTCCCTCTCTCTCTGTCGCCTATTGCTGCTTTCAGCATCTTAGTTCTTTCTCTCTCTCCCCCCCCCCCCCCTTTCTTTCCAGAACATCTTTCAGATGATGCGGACACAGCACAGAGACATTACAACTTAGCCTTGAGCCGCCTTGGACAAAACAAAACACGTATTATCCTTTTCCCCGGCCCCTCCTGAAAAGAATTAACACTTTTAAAAACGAGAAAGAAAAAAGAAAGAAAGAAAGAGGGGAAATGGTTTATTGTATTAAAGCCCTTAAACTAAATATTAATACCATTTGTGAATTTCATGTTAAGGAAGTTGGGGCGGGGAACCAGCAAATCCGTCGGAAACAAGGGAGCGGGGAATCCAGTTTATGACCAACAAAAGTTGTGTTTTTCTGGTTGGTCCCCCCTTTCCTGGAGTCCTGTTGTTTAAAGATGGACTATGCTGAGGGTTTTTTTTTCTCCTTTTTTTACAACTGGATATAGAAATGTACATCCATTTGCACTGTTTGGACGTATATATGTATGTATGTAAAAAAAATTATATATACAAACTATCACGCACGTATATACATATATATATATATATATATATAATTTTCATATCGGCGGCTGTTACCTTTGGAGCGCTTGTGTTTCTACGCCCGTCCTCCTGGATTTGTCATGGTGTTGTTTTCGTAAAACTCATCCAGAACGAGGACGGAGGGAAGAAAAGAATTACCTCTTCTAATTGTAGGAATTCACTGGAGCTGAAACAAATTTTGGACACCATCAACATTAGAAGCAAATTCTGAAATCTTGAAAGAAGTTTGCATAGTTTGGATTTTTTGTTGTTGTTGTTGTTTAAAAAATGGAGGTGAACGTCCCCCCGCTATTTCAGAAGATGCGTTTGAGATGTCGGTGGGGGCCGGAGGCTTTGAAAATTCAGCACTTTGGCAAAACACTTTGGTTCCGCCTGAATCGAAATACCCTCGCTGTGAGTTTACGCAGTTGTGAAACTTCAGTTTAAGGGTTCAGTTTTACGGGAGTACAAAATTTCCTTTCAGCTCTGGCCACGCCGCATCCTCTGGGTTTATAACTTCCGTTTCCCCCTCTGGCGTTACAGCTTCTTGCTTTCACATTCATGCATTTTCAGATTCGGGGTTTGAGTGAGAGGCGGGGAAAGGAAGTTTTTTTCTCCCTGTAAGTAGAGGCTGATGATATGACGAAGCCATCTGCCATCGCAGAAATGCGCGGCACAACGACTGGTCGGCACGGAAGAGGTTGACAACTCGGGGGGCCAGTTTAAAGCTGATCGTCTGGGCCTTCCTTTCCCACCTCCTTCATCCTCAGCTCTGTCGTCACCAAATTTCCCTGGGGAGCCAGTTGTGTTGACGAATAGATACTGCCTTTTACCTGCTGAGAGAGCTGTGGGCCTAGCTCGGTTGTGGCCAGGTCTGTCCCCTGGGAGCCCTTCGCCAGGGCCTTCCCCAACCCTGGCTCCAGCTGCCCATGAGCCCCAGGTAGCATGACCAATTCTCAGCAGTGCTGGGCTTTGTAGTTCAAGACACCTAGAGGGCATTAGTTTGGGGAGGGCTGTCCAGCACATGGACTAGTGACCGTTTTGGCCAGGCTTTCCTGAGCAGGGCAAGCGAGCGGGACCGTGTCCGGCGTCTGGAGGAAATTGGTTCCGCGGTCTCCGCTCCGAGGCATGTGGACATAACAGTTGATGAGGAGCATTGCAGGGAAGGAGATGCTGGGCCTCGAGCCCCGGCTTGCGGCAAGAGGATAATGGCCGCTGCGCGCCCTCGGAGTCAGGAGCTGCTCTCCTGGGCATGACGCTGTGTGACCACAGAATGTGCTGGGATGCTCATCAGAGCCTTTGTGGTTCCCTGCGCGTTCAGGGATGAAGACTGAGTGTGAACGCAAGCAGAGGCCTGCTGGATCAGACCATGCTCCATCTAGCCAACACCTCCTTTTCCCACAGTGGCCACCCGGATGCTTCCAAGGGCCACAGAAGCAGGGCACAGAGGTCCGGCTGTTGTCCCTGCAGTGGCTCCACACCAGTGCCGGCTGCATCTAATCATCGTGGCCAATGCCATTGATTAGACCCCCCCCCCTTTTCTTCTCTGTGAATGTGTCCAGTCCCTTTCGAAGCCATCAAAGCCATCTCCACGTCCCGTGGCAACGAATTCCATAACCGTCCGCGGTGTGTAGCACGAAGAAGCGCTTGCCTGTGTTCAAGCGAATGAGTGAGGGCAAGCCCGGCTGCCTTGGGGAAGGACCATAGCCTGGTGGCAGAGCACAGACTGAAGGTCCCAGGTCCGAGGCCAAGTGTCTTGGGTAGCAAGGGATGGGAAAGACCCGGGGAGCCACTGTGGCAAGAGGGGGCTAGGTGGACCAGTGGTCTTACTGACCGACAGCTTTGTCTCCGGGTGTCTCTGTATTGGGCACTTTAGCAGGGAAGAACATTTCGAGATGCTCCAAGCCTGGAGAAATGGCTCCTCTTAATACCTCTGCTGTCCTGTTGTTCTCCCACCTACCTGAAGGTGCTAAGCTTAAAATGGAAGACACCTCCTCTCCCAATGGCCAAAGGCACAAGGGAAGGGGAAACGGGGTGGAGGGAAGGAGGCTCTAGGTGATCAGTTAAAAAACGGCAGAAGGAAGTTGTTTTTAGCAGGTAGTTTAAATCCATTTGGGCCTAGATGAGCATTTTGCACGGAAAGGCATTTCCTTCCGCTCGGCTGCTTTTGCCAGGGTACCTCTTGACCTAGCTTGGAAGGTTTCTGTTTCCCTCCTCCCCGCTTTTAAAAAACTATTCCCCCCCCCCCCCCCCAACTGATCTATCATTCCAGAAAGTCCTGCCTCTCGCCTCTGCTTTTCAGCCCCGGGCCCTGCTTGCCGCGACACATTTTGTGCAGCCGTTACCAATGCGAGTCACTTTCAGCAGCCGACCGCACTGAGTAGCTACAGGCAGAACTGCCGCTGGAGAAGAGTTAGAGGCATTGAGTTAATCATCTGTTGGCTGGACTTTCAGTAAGTTGATCTATTTCTTTTTGGGTGGAGGAGCTGGAAATGTCTGTTGTGCAGTTTGCCAGAGATCTGGGGAAGTGGCAGGAGGCTGGGATTTTGGTGCCAAGAAGCAATATAGGGTGAGGAGCAGAAGGAAGCTCTTACCAAAGGCTAGGGGAAAGGACCATGCACGTTCTTGTATTGTTGGCTGTGGCGGAAAGAAAATCCCCAAGCATCCCTGGGATCTTCAAAACATTTACCAAGATACATCCTCAGGCTGTCATTACAAGGAAAACATTTGCCGTTCCACCCCAGTATGCTCACATCCAGCGGTCGTTCTACCATAAGATTTGTAAGGAATAATTGGGTAGTTCAAGAGACTCGCTGGCTTATTGTGGCAGACGTTTCCGTGGAGTGGATCGATGGATGTTAGCGGCCCAGTCTGTTGGGAAGCCTTCCTACGTAGGCTCGATTGTCGAAATGCTCCAAGAGTTGCGTTGTCCTCTTTGACATGGATCGCACCCTGCGTTAAGCAGCATGTGGGTTTTCTTTTTTCTTTCTTTTTTTGCTCCTTCCCGTGTCCTAGAGTTTTTGCTCTTCGTCTTCGCCACTTCAGAGCCCATGAGCGAGCATGCATGACCCATCTGGGAAGGAATGGTTTTGGTGCAAGAGGGGCAGCTTAAACGCAGCTCTGGGAAAACAGGGTTTCTCCTGGCCAGTAGCTATCTTCCAACATTTGAAGGAATTCCATCTCCCGTATTAATAGTCCTTGTTTTTGTATATTATTCTCTTCCCCCCCTCCCCCCACGGTACAACAGTATTTTTATTTTCTCTCTCTCTCCCCCCCTTCTGGTCTTCTTTCCATGAGAACTGTCTCCTGATCTACTTGAATGCCTCCCAGATCAAGCCTCAAATGCCAAAACCCAGTGTGGCCGTGCCAGCTTGAACCAGCTCACTTTAACCCACTTCCCTAGACGCTGGTTGTAACGGATCACTTTGGGGACGTCCAAATCTAATGAAAGAAAACTGGCTTGGATTAGCTTCAGCGTTGTAAGGCTTGGAGCGCCAATTCACTGCCCCTCAGGGTTTTGTGCATATTTTTTTAATGCCGGCGTTAACTGTGCAACGGGGGACGTTAGAAGTGTTAAGGGCAGTTGGGATTGTGGGTAGGGGGGGCCTTGATGCGGTCCCACGATGGTGTCAAGTCAGGCCTTCTGCTCTTGCCTGCCTCTTGAGCACACTGGGCTCTCTGGGGTGCAGCTCCTGTTATAGATAGATACCGCTCCATGCAAAGTCGCTGGAGGGGGATCTGTATGCGCAGCCCCATGCTCCAGAGGCACTTCAGCTTGATTTGCAACACACTTGCCGAAAAGGTTGGCCTTGGGTTTTCAGAGGTTTAGCTCTCTCTGTTTGTCTCTCTCTCTCTCTCTCTCTCTCTCTCTCTCTCTCTCTCTCTCGCTCTCCCTCTCTCTTCCCCTCTCCCCCTCTTTGTTAATGTGGCAGCAATTCTGAAGTAGTTCTCTGGTATGGGGATCGCAGGGGCACCGAGGCAGAACCCTGTAGAGAGGAACAGCAGGAGTTGCAGCCGTGGAGATGCCCGCCTCCTTCCCCTGCTCCTCAAACAGCTCGCTGGCTCAGATCAGAGGCCCATCTAATTCTGTTCGCACGGTGGCCTAGCTGTCACTAGGAAGCGCCTAAGCAGGGCACAATTGCAATGCCCCCACCCACCCAAATTTGATATTTGGCGGTATACTGCCTCTGACCCTGGAGGTTCCATTTACCTGTCGTGGCTGATTAGCCCCAGAGGATGTGGCCATCAGTACGACTTATGGTGGCGAATTTGAGTTGTTACTTTAACATTGTGTGTGTGTGTGTGTGTGTGTGTGTATGTATGTGCGCGTGTATATGAGAGAGAGGCAGAGAAGCAAACTCTGCAATCTTAACAGGTGCATAAATTTGGCATTTTATAAACTTTGCCGTCACTCTTTGCAAGCAGTAGGAGGACAATTAGAAATCCCGAGGGTAAGATAAAGCAGGGTGATGGCAGATGGGAGTTATGCCGAAAGCCCTGGATGTAGACTCAACTTTGTGCTTTTGGTGTAACCTTCCTGTTCATCATCAAAATCCGGTAGTAAAGCAACGCCATTGCTTCCCTAAAAATGTTCTCGTGTATATCTACCCTTTTGCACCTAGCAAGCTAGAAGTCCGGGAGAAGAACGATAGCTCTGACCTTCTTCCTGGCATGCTAGCTTTCTCTCTGGAGGGCCATGTTTGGCACCGTGGAGAATTAAAACACGCAGCTTCGACAGTAATGTTGCTCAGAGCTTGAGCGGGCAGCCAAATTGACTTGGGGAAAATTTCTCCTCCACTCCCCACCTCAAAATATTCCTGGCTTTCCTTGCCCAATTGATAGGAAGAATTTGTTATGTGTCGGGTCCAGATGTGTGGTGGAAAGCTCATCCATGTGGCCTCCAGGAGAATGCTCTGCCTCTCAGTTAATTCCCTGAACATGTGAGGTGCATAACTTGCAAATTAATGGTGACTCGCCTGAAGCAAATTCCACCCCCTGTCTCTCCCTCCCTCCCTCCCTCCCTCCCTCCCTAATCAGCTCTTGCAATCCAGATTAAATCCATTCCATATCGTGGAGATATGAACTCCTTCCATATTTATTGCCGTGAGAACATTGCACAGATTTCCTCTCGTCTCTCCCCTGACTCAGCCCCGTTTTCAGTCAACATGGATGGAATTTTTTTAAAAAGGCGTCTTTCTGGCTGCCTTTAATGCATCTCCATTTCCAAGCTGGTGACTTTTCCTCGTCCTCCTTTAAATGGAAGAATTGTTCACAAAGCCATCCCTGCCGGCAACCAAAACACGCAGCGTAAGCCGAGCAGGACTTTAAATGGGTCAGGGTGTGTGTGTGTGTTTGTACAACCGTTCCGCTTGGTGCTTCTCCTAATTTGAATATTCAGAAGCTGCAATTGATGGAGAGGTTTTTCTTAGCCGTAACAGGATCAACCTCCAAAGCAGCCACATGACTTTGCTGTAATGTTTTAAACAAACACTATGGGGTAGGAAGTGGCAACTAGCCGCCTCAAGGTAACATCCGGCCCCTCCTTTTGGTATACTCCCAGGCCACATCTGGGCCCGTGTGACTGGCATGTGCTGATGCCTGTGGAGGAGCCGTCTCTGTGCCCGGGAGACCTGAGAACATAAGAAGAGCCACGATGCTGAATCAGACCGAAGGCCCCCTCTAGTCCAGCCTTCTGTTCACACGGAGGCCAACCAGATGCCTGTGGGATCTGGACTGACTTGGTTACAACGCCTGGCCTTGCCACCCGCCCTCCTTCCCTTTTTAAAATTGGCTTCCTGGGTGCTTTTCGCTCCATGCCGCTTCTGTCACATTTCGAAGGTCAACATTAACAGGTTTTCCTATGATCGCTGCATCTAAATTGACCACTGCTGCTGCTGCTGCTGGAAAGAGATGGCCGCATTGCTGAGTGGTAGAGCACATGCTTTGGAAGCAGGCGGCCCGTCAGTCCACCCTTCCTGAAAGGATTCCTTGAAATCAGGGTGGTGCAAAACATCAGCCTGAGATCTCCGAGAACAGCCGCCTGTCCGGGTGGTCGCTGCTTGCTAGATAAGGGGGTGTTGAACCTTAGGCCTGCGGGCCAAATACAGGCCCACAGGGCTCCCCAGGCGGCCACACCATTTCCCCTGACTTTTTAAGTGCCTCCCCGAAAGTGGAATTGTTAGAGCGTTAAGCTTAAATACACTGGCATTTTGTCTCTGCTCCATTTTGACATTGGCTCTGCCCATGACTGAAATACAGCCCCTGAGAACTTTCTCAAAATTGAATTTAGCCTGTGGGCTGAAAGAGGTTCGACACCCCTGGTCTAGATGGAGGGATGCCAGGTTTATGGACTACACTGAGAATGCAGGTAGCAGGGCATAGTCTTTGTGGGGGACTTCTGCCATAGTGGGCAAGGTGGACCAGGAGTCTGGCTTAGTCTAAAGCAGCTTCCTATGTTTTAATCAACTCCAACCCCCCCCCCCCACCTTAGGTCAATGTTTAAGTTAAATGTGCAGTGAGAGAACACAAAGTCTTAACTTCTGTTTACTTTAAACCCCCCCCCCCCCCCCAATATATCTCTGGTGGACATCCAATGAGTTACCACAGAGATTCCCATCACATTTCTGGCACGAATTCTTCCAGAGGGAGGGAAAAGGTCAGTGAAAGGGACTTCTGGACCAGGGGGCATAATTTTTTTCCCCAGAATCCCAACCCCACCTGCCCCTCTCCCAGCTTCTGAAATTTCATCAGCTGTCTGGACTTGTTTTTACATTTTCCCGCCCTTGAGGACTAGCATCTTATTTACTTATTTTTTTTTTTAAAAAGAAAGCCTGAGATTCTCAGAATGCTGCATTCTATTCCCAGTTGCAAATTCGCTCAAGCCAGGAAGAGGAGAGATTGTAAGCTCAGATCAATAAAACGATCCTTGGCAAGGACCAGAAGAAGAAAAAAACTTGCTTTGAGAGCTGCCTGGCTCTAGGCCTGGCTCTTGACGGCTTCAGACAGCTTTGGAGGGTTTACCTGCCGAGGAGATGCTTTCAGGGGCTGCCTTAAGAGCCAAGTTCAGATCTTGCTTGCGAAAACCTGTAAGAGCAGCGAGTCAATCTATACAGTAGGAAGAGCAGCCTTCGGTGATGGCGCAAACGCTCTGCATGCAGAACTTTTCCAGGTTCAATCTATGTAAGTCCTGGGCTAAATAGACCAGCGGTCTGACTCAGTATTAGCCAGGTCATTACGTTCTTGAGAGTTACTCTCTCTCCGGTTTCCCACTCTAAGCCTACTCCAGCTTAGATGGTTCCTGTTTTAAGTCTCTCTGCTAGTTGGCTGTCAAGTGAGGGCTAGTTTCATTATCTTGAATTGCCAGCCTGCCCGTCAGCTTCGGTTGCGAGTTGTGTCTTTCCGAGCAAACGGCAGCATTTGCTACACTTTTTTTATGTGTGTGGTGGACCACATCTCCTCCCCGGCCACCCCAACCAGGAGGAAGTGTGCTCAAAACAAAAAGGAAGTACCCCTTTTCTTAAAACAGCAATAACAGCTGCCGGTAGGGAGGAACAGCTTTTGGGGTTGTACGGTTGTCGTTTCCTTTCAGCCAGAAGAATTGTGGGCGGCTTTAATCCGACAGTCTGCCTTCAAAAAGTAGGCTGAGAACTTTTCTCCACCCGCTCTTGGATTCCCTCTTCATTTTAAAAAATAAATAAATATTTTTATTGGCTTTGGCCAGTGATTTTTATAATCCCCGGGTTCTCCTGACACCATGTGTGTAAATCTGTCTGTCTGTGTCTGCCTCTCTCTCTCTCTCTCTCTCTCTTTTTAATTTATTCGAGAGAACTCTTAATTGTAATTTCCATTGCAGTATCTTGTATTTTTATTTGCGATTTCAAAGATGTGAAAAAGAAGGGGGGGGGAAATCAGATGGTGGGGGGAGGGAGAAAGGAAAGCTTTTTAAAAGAACAACCCCCCCAATTTTCAACAGTGTTGCATTCTTCATTTTTCTTTAGAGCTAACAACTCTAAAATTTGTTTGTTAAAAGTCAATTAGTGTAACTAATTGTAACATATTCTTTTAAATAAATTGATTTATTGATGAAATGGCTAACGGCTTCGGTCACTCTTTTCTGGGCAGGGAGGCGGTGCGGCTTAATTTGGGAGAATTCATACGTCGTATATAGAAGCATTCCCAGAAATGCTTCCCCAACATCTTTGCTTAAAATGATCACAGGTAGAAGATGTTGGCAAAGACTTATTTTTACCTTAGTTCATGGAGAGCTGCTGCAAACCAAAGCAGGCGACAATGGGCTAGAAAGACCCAATGGACTGACTCTGTACAAGGGGACCTTTATGTGATCTATTTCCTTCTCTGCTAGTCTCAGCCCTAAAAATGTCTGGCAGTTGTGCCAGGCCAAAAAACCCTCAGATCATGAGGGTGCCATCCTATTCATGTTTCGAGAGAGAACAGTTGTTTTCTCAACGTGTATAGGATTGCGCCCTTAATTGATTTTACTCTGTTTATACCTAGGGCACTGTATGTGATTAGTCCAGAAAAAGGGCAGTAACACCGTATTGTATGACATCTCGAGGATCTCGGCTTCAAAAACGAACGCAAAGTTTCTAGTCCCCATGCCTGCAAAAGTAGGAAGGGAAATATGAGCCTTTGCAATCTCCAAAGCTAGTGCAGAGCTGAGCACTAGAAATCCTGCTCTCTCCCTTCCTCCCGTTCTTGGCTTGGCATTTGTCAAATCTCACCAGAAATTGCCCATGTGCTTTCATACTGTCTTGAGGAATAGAAACTTCATTTAAAAAAAAAAAAAAAAGCTGAGGTGACACCTGCACAGTCCTGCTTGTAGTCTGCATAACAGAGGTGTGGCTTTGGATGTTATAGGAGGTGCCGAGAAGCAGATGGGTTTGAGGGGTTCTAGTCCGTTGCTCTTCTGGCGGGCTTGTGAATTCTGAGGTTTCGTGCACCTCAACTCTCAGAGATGCAAGTGTTTCCTGGGGATACAAATTCTGTGCCAAGAACATCTAGATTCTATAAGCTCAATAAAGGTAAGCCAATGGTCCCACTTCCATAGAATTATGCAATTTCTGTATGATTATCATTCTGCTTCACCTTGTCACGAGAAGAAGCAAGGAGTCGATGTTCAGCCTCATCCGCACGAGAATTCGTATCTGGTTACCTTTTTGGCCTTCGGAGGCGGCATTGCCTACATACTTTGAAGCATACAATCGTGAGAGCTAGAAGCATGTTAACGGATGCTCGACTTTTCATAAGGTCTAGAACAGCAGGCGTATTGGATCTCAGCCCGAGAGCTGAAGTTTGTTTTGGAGAAGCTGTCGGGAGCTGCGTTCCTTTGGTGAAGGCCAAAAATGCAGGGGCCAAAATACAGGCCTATTTTAGCTTTAAGGCTCTTAGGAGAGGCATTTCAACCTTTCAGGATGGGGAAAAACTACAGAAAAGTTGTGACACTACCAAATAACTAGCTGCTGGAGAAGAGTTGAGGCCAGAGTATAGGTGGCATGGCCCTCTGTGGAGCCCTGGTGGATCAGGACCCAAGGAGGGCTAGATTTAGGCCTGAGATTGTGTGCCTGTGGACTAGAAACTTCCGGCTCTTTTAAAAAGATAAGGAGATATGCAGGCCGCTGAGTTCTGCTCCCGGGGGCTCCTTCTGTGGTGCTGTGAAATTGCAATCCGGGCACCCTGCCCTGCCGACGGCATCTGAAGCTGCTCCTAGTAGGTGTCAGGCTGAGAAGATGGGGGTGGGGGGAGGAACCCCTCCCAGCCAAAATTGGGGTGTTGAAGTAAACATCTGCCAAGATTTTTAGCTTGAGGCTTGCGAGTGCCTTCTCCGGAGCCTCTGATGCGGTGTCCGTGCTAAGCAACGTGCTGGCTAGATTGTGAGAAGAAAGCGAGGAGAGGTCGGATTTCAGAACTCCAGGGGCCTTTTACAGACAGCCGCTGAACAGAAATACATGTCCTTTTCCCTCTCTGCTGCTCAGCTGCCGCAGGTGAGTCTGAAAGCTTTTGACTTCTGCTCTGTGGGTCAAATCAGTCAGGGATTCCCAAGTGGGGAGGTGGAAAAGAAAAGGAAAATCCATTTTTAATGCAGCTTGGAGTGGGAGGCAAGGAAAAACCAAGTATTTGTGATCTAGTGTTGCTTGTCCTGTATTTTTTTTTAAGACACAGATTTCAGTAGTTTAAGAGATTGTTGGGGTTCGAAATAATTTCTTAACGTCTAGCTAGATTTCTAGCGCACCCCAGCCTGATAGAGGAAGATAATACACGATGGGGGCCCCAACCAGGCCTCCCAGACTCCTTAAAGTCGAGATTTTTTTTGAACACCCACCTCGTTATTCAGCTCCGTCTTTCTATTTTTTTTCTTGGCTTTTTACTCCCATTTGCCTTTCCTTGGCTCTGATGTGGGGTCAGTCAGCCGCAGAAGTTCATAAAAAGAAAGAAAGCCACAGAAGGCTACACTTCTGTTGTGATTCATATCGGGAGCGAAAAACGGGGAGAGGAGCATCCAAATCACGTGAAACGAAGGGAGAAACAGGTTCTGAAGATGCTGGTTTTTTTATTTATTTTTTCCAAAGTTGAAGAGCTCTTTAACTTCGAAAAAATAAATAAAAAACCAGCATCTTCAGAACCTGTTTCTCCCTTCGTTTCACGTGATTCATATCGGAAGAGAGGATTAAAAGAGTATTTTTCCTCTTTCCCAGCTCAGGGGAAGGTGTCCAAGGTGCATATAACAGGGCAAAGGGCTCTGCTGAAGCATATCCTGCTGTTGACAGTAGGAGAAAGAGGGTTGTGGAGCCCTTTTCATGGATTTCAGCTTAGGAGAAAGTGGCCAAGGCACATGGTGACAAAAAGGGCTCCGTTTCCGTTAGTTCGTTTGTTCAAAGCCTATTTATCCTGCTCGTCGCTCAAAAGGCTCCCAGAACAGATTAGAAGAATCAATAATTAGGCCGTCCCTTCGCTTCAGGCTCATGAGAAGAATCGACACGAGACGCAAGGAAAGGAACTGGGGAGGGCAGAGAAAAACCTGGTGGTGATGCTCGATTCCGTTGCCCAGATAGAGGGCAAGTTTTCAGTTGAACACGGGTTTGAGCACTGTATCTATTGCCCTTCCCAACTAGCCTGTTCCTCATTATTCCTCTTCTGCAGATTCTCTTCTCCTTTTTCTTTGAGGTCAAACTGGATATGTTCCTTTTCCCATCACCTCAGGGCAAGATGCTTCGTCAGAAGCCTTTCCGGGGACAGCGGGGGGAAAGAAGGAGCCACCGCTGGGAGCCAGATGGTGGTCTGCCTGTTCTTTCTCTCATCCCCTCAGGGCAAGATGCCTCCTCAGAAGGCCTTCTGGCGGATATACAGCGCCCTACCAGGAAGAACACTCTTCCTGTCTTCTAGCTTCTGCAGGTGGGAGTTGATAGGTAGAGCCGATCCTGTCAGCTGTCAGGAATCCTGAACCGCAACGTGGTGCCAGTCTGGAATGGTACCGGTGGGGCTCTCCCAACCCAGTGAAACGCTGGTTCTGTAGCTGCTTCCCTTGCCTGTACACCCCTGGGCTGTGGCAGGATAGCAAAATAAACCGAGGCCTTTCTCTTTAATTTCCAGCTAGCAGCGGGAGGGCTCCTCGCCCACTTGGAATTTATGCCCTATTTTCGTGCCAAGAGCCTTCTTTCAATCAGAGCGTTGGTCCCGCAGGAATACCGGGTGATTTGCATTGCAGGTACGATTTTCTGCTCTCCCTGCATTGCTGGGCCTGAAGGCAGCCCTAGACACTGCGGAGCGGAGCATTAACGGAAGGGAAGGCGTTGTCTTGCAACGGCACACGGGAGAACGGCTGCAGCAGCAGCTTGGGAGATAGGATGGGGGATGAGAGCTGGAAAGGAGATGGGTTGGGATGGGAACCCGTCATCTGGTGCAGCTGGATGTTGCTCAGCACCAGCCAGTCATCCTTGTGACTGGCCCCATAGCAAAGTCGGATGGGTCTTCCAGGGGCTGGCAGGGACACTCCTGCTCCCTGAATCCCTCTTTTTCGTGTGCCTTTTCAGTTTGTGAATGAGACATTTTCCTCCCTCTCTCAAAATACTAGAACCCAACGGGGGTCATCCCATGAAGCTGATGGGTGGGAGATTCAGGGCAGATCAAAGGAAAGGACTTCTTCACACAGCGCAGAGTGAAACTTCGGAGTTTACTACCGCAAGATGTAGAGATGGCCACCAATTTTGATGGCTTTAAAAGGGGGTTGGACAAATTTATGGAGTTCAACGCTATCAATGGCTACATGTCCTAATGGTTATGTGCTACCTCCAGTATCCGAGGCAGTGAGTCTGTGTGCACCAATTGCTGGGGAACATGGGCGGGAGAGTGCTGGTGCACCATGTCCTGTTTGTGGGTCCCTGGTTGACAGCTGGTCGGCCACTGTGTGGACAGGGTGCTGGACTAGATGGGCCCTTGGTCTGATCCAGCAGGGCACTTCTGATGTTCTTATGCCTACTGGCCACCGGCAACACCCCATTCATCAGTCAGTCAGAAGTGTCAAGGAAAGGGTGCCCCATAACAAATCTATAACCACTGCCCTAGTCTTTTTAAAGAAGAGGTGTGGCTGTAGATAGGAGAGGAAGGGACAATTTAACAGCCCCACGGGAGATGGTTATGAATGTGCCACATCACGGTAGCGATCGGTCTCCTGCGCAAGAGGCGGTGACCATGTTAAGTGATGTCCTTCTGAATTTCTCAGCTGCTTTAGCAAAGAAGCACAGTACTTACTCGATACAAAACCATCTGATGTGGCCCAGAGTAAAGACACATTTTCCAGCCTTCCGTACAATTCGGTGGTTTGCCGATCTGAGTAAGACGGGGCCGGGAACACGATAGTCCTCCTCAAATACCAGAGAAGAGGGCTGAGACTTTGGTCTCTGCTGCCCCAGAGGGCAAGACTAGCTCCGAGGGGGTGAAATGACAGGACAGGATAATTCGGTTGAGCATTCGGAGAAATGTCTTGATGGCAAGAGCAGGCTGACAATGGATCCAGTTTCTGAGAAGAGTGGTCAAGGGTTCTCCCTTGCTGGACGTCTTCAGGTAGAATCTGGGCAGCCATCTCTTGGGGAAGGTCTAGCTCTGGATTTCCTTCGTTGAGCATTTGGGTGGGTGGGTGAAGGGGCAAGAAAAGACGCCTCCAAGTCCCCAGCTCTGTGATTCCGTGACAGTTCATCTGAAACCCTAAACGCTCGAAAGCACTGTATAAATGCCTCTTTATGATTAGATCTTTTTCCAGGGCTCCCTTTGTAAAATGAGAAACGCTGAGTTTCACGCTTGCCAAGGTAGCATCATCCTGATCTCATATATGTGGAAGTTGCCTGGTGATAGGATAATCTGCAGTGACAGAGAGACAATTTTGCCCATGGCCAGGCCTCCTCTGTATTTTTGGGTTGGTGGACAGTCATTGAACACCGGATTTCCTAGAATCATAGAATGGTAGTGTTGGAAGGGACTTATAAAGGCCATGGAGTCCAACCCCCTGCTCCATGCCATTTGCTATGGTTTATCTATCCTGTCTGATCTATCCATCATTTTGAATACCCTGCCAATTCCTTCTATCTACATACCCATCCGTAATTCCATGGCCCTTAAGCGCACCCACTCAGGGGCTCCTTTGAGCTCCACCGGACTTCATTGTGAGTAAACGTAGCATGGGAATGCACTGCTGGTCTACCCTGCACCTCTGTCTATCTGTAATTCATATTCTGCCTCTCTAAGCTGGTTCATCTATTCTGCCCGTTGTTTCATCTGTTTGCCTAATCGCTAATGGGCTTTTTGAAGAGCGAGCGAGAGGGAAAGATGCGTCGAAATTCATTCCCTTTAGAAGTCCCTTTGGCGCCGACCTCCAAAGGGCTTGTGCCGCTCTTAAAACCTCTCCAGCTGAAACGACAGCCGAATGATTGAATGAATGAAAGCGGGAAACTCTCCAGTAGGCGCCGATGCTTGTGGTTCTCTGCTTCCCTTGGCCCTCTCTCCCTCCTCCTCCTCCGCCCTCCCAACCCTTGTCTCTTCTAAATAAGGATTCCCGCTGCTTCTCTCGGTGAGCTGCGCATCCTTCGTACGCCAATCTGGAGCGCGCTGAAGAGACTGGGCTAGTTGGTAGCAGGCACAGGCTTGTGCATCCTTTTTGCCTGATCCGCTTGCAGAAATGGACCCCTCTCCTCGGGTTTTTGCCCTCGGCGTCTTTCTTCTGTTCCAAGGTAACTTACAAACTTACTCCCTTTCTTCCTATGCACGGTTGCTGTTCTAAAATCTCTTTTCTTTTTGCAAACTACCCTCCCCACCCCCAACCCCGGCATTAAATGTGTCCCCCCGGCATCTCAAAAATCAGGAATTGAGAATTCCAAAGCCCCGTGGGCGGTAAATCTCCTGCTGTGTTGTGCCGGGCTTTTCAGAATGGAGAGGATGTGATGCTGAAAGCAGCCATGAAACATTTCAAAACCTCCCAGAGCTTTTGAAATAGATAACAGGTTTTATTTTGTTTTTTAAATGAGAGCTTTCCTCCTCTTTCCCTCTCTCTTTCTCAGCTGTAATTAACAGATCTGTGTAGCCTTCATCTTCAGTGGCTAGGTAATTCCTTTTATCTCCCGAGATGCCAGAATAACGTTTCTGACTTTCTGCTCTGCGATTCAAGCTTGTCTAGATGAATCCATCTCCTTTTCTCTCCTTAATTTGCAGCAAAGATGAGATTTGTAGCCTTGATTGTGTGTGTGTGTGTTTAGCATGCGTTCGTTCTCTCACTTTCTCTTCTTAAGCTTTACGGAAATGAAAGCCCATTTGACCAGTCCACCTGCTCCTTTCTATACATGCCTGCATACACACACCCCTGCTGCCTCAGCTAGGTTATTTCATTCTTGCTGGGTTAATTTTTATATATAGCTTGTGTTTCTTCGAAAGGTGGGAGAGAGCCGGCTGCCTTGTCAGTTTGGTTTAGGCTCTCAAGTTAAAAAGAGACACCTTTTCCCATCCTCTCCCCCTCTCCCTCTCACAGTCAGGGATGGATCCAGCTGTAAACAGAGCACATAGCTGGGGATTTTGGTCTAGCAGGGGTGGGCATGGGAAAAAGTACATAGACATTTCCACCGGCCCCCTCCCATGGGGTGCGTGTGTCATTCAACGTAATGGGCAAGACAATAGACTTGGTACAAGAAAAAACATTTTGTTCACCCAAGGCATTGTTTATTGATGGGATTCACTGCTGCGCAACATTGTGGTGATAGCAGCGGACTTACATAGCTTTAAAAAGGGGGGTGGACTAATGGCTTTATAGACCTCTTCCAACTCTACTATTCTATGATTCTATGCGAGGTGGAAGAGAAGGTATTTGTCTATGACAGCTCAAAAGAACCTCCATGTTCAGAGGCAGCGTACCTCTGAGTAGCGGATGCTGGAGACCATCCATGGAGGGTTGTTGTCTTGTGTAGCTTTCTGGTGGCATGTAAGCTGCCCACAGTTAGAAGTAGGGATGTTGGAGAAATCCGCCAATGGAATCAACTGAGTTCAGATTTTTATCAATCCGACCCACAAAATCTTCAGTGGACTGGGGTTTCCGGGTCACATGAATTCTGCAGACTTGCACAACGGTGGTTTTTATTTTAACTTCCTGGAATTGTGCGCTCATTTACTCATTGAAAATATGTAAATAAAACAAAACACTGGTTGAAAATGTGCATTCTCCCCATAAGCTAAAGCATGGAAATGTGAATAGGGAGGAATTTGTGTGTGTGTGTGTGGGGGGGGGGATTTGTGCATGTGTGAAATTGCGCAGTGCGAATTTGCACAGACTTGTGAAATTGGCCAAAATCCGATTCTGCCAACCAGCAAAAGGCTGCTGACAATCCACGAATCACAGACGGAGCAGATTTTACAAAATCCACACATCCCTAGTTGAAAGCAGAGTTTGAGCTGGATTGACCTATTTATTCTGATCCAGCAGGGGCTCTTCTTAGTTTCTTAGTGTTACGGTGCTCCATTCCCTTCTGCACCACCCCTATACTTTTTAAAAATCCACTCAGATGTTCTCCTGCTCCCAAGCACATTGAAATAGGTCAGTGCGGTGCTCTCAAAAGCCAGAAATTGCGTTGCTAGATCAGTCTGCCTAATCCAGTCTTCTGTTTCCAATAGCAGCTAACGTGCCTCTGGGGAAGGGCGAAACGTGACGGTGGAGCATTTGCTTTATGTGCAAAGGGTCTCAGATGCAACCCCTGGTGCCTACCAGGTAGAGAAAAAGAAAAAAGGACCTGCTGGTACTAAATGATTAATTCTCTATGAAAAAATGGTTCAGTGCTTACTGAGAGTGGTAAATATACTGATACCCAGCAAGTCTAGGTAGGTCATCTATAGGGGAAAACCGCTGCCTGACATCCTGGAGAGCTGCTTCCAATCAGCGCAGACAAGGCGGAGCTAGATGGACCAGTGGATTGACTCAATATACGCTATTTAAATGAACCTCTTATTCAAAACCCTAAGGACTGGAGCCTTACTTTATTTTTGGAAATAGCTCAGTGGTAGAACTGCTGCTTTGGATGCAGAAAGTTCCAAGTTCAGTCTCCGTGAAGGGCTTAAAAAGTGCGCTCTCTGAAACCCGCAGTCAGTGCGGAGACAAAGCTAAGCTGGATGGACCCGGGATATGGAGGCGTTCTATGTTTTTAAGCAAACCTTTCATCTGGTATTCGGAGGTACGCTGCCCCTAAACACGGAAGTTTCATTCAGCTAACATGGCTAATAGCTGCCTATAGACTTTTCTTTGCATCAATTTGTCCAATCCCATTTTAAAGCCATCCGGGTCAATGACCGTCTCTGTCGATTTCACAGGGCAGCGCCTGAGTCCTAGGGTTAGGACAGAAGTTAGGAGAGTGGGGCCCCCCTCTTAATTCTGTCTCCTCACCCACCTCCTTTACAGTCGAATGTTAACGCTGTGACCAGGAGAAGAGCCCACTTTTGGGTTACACAGCTGCGAAATGGTAACAGATCTTTCGAGTCAAGATTTATCGTACAAATAGACACGCAGGAATGCTGAGCTTTTGCGTGTGCATAGAAATGGGTGGTATAGAAATTGAACAAATGTGTTGGACTGCAACTCCTATCGCTCCCAGGAATGGTGGGAGTTTCAGCCGAGCACACCTGGAAGGCATCACCTGCGGGTTGTGCCCAGGCAGCGTACCTTCTGGAAAAGAGGTGACAAACCTACAAAAGTGGTCCTGTTACTACTCCTGAAGTGTGTGTTTGTGTGTGTCTGGTTCTGCTATTTTATCCATGACCGCCACCCCCCCCCCCACCCGTCCTTCCCTACCCCTTAGGGCATCTGCCTTGAAGTTGTCCCCATTTCGGCTGCTTCTAGTCTTCAGTGGCTGTGCCAAACATGAGAGCGTCTCTGAGCAAAGCCTGAGGCATTAGCGCGCAATCCTGTTTGGATTTTCCCCCAAGCCCAAAGCTTGGAGGCCGATACTCCAATGTAGAATTTGAACTGAAAGCCTGGATCGCTCATTAGCTAAGGGACCGAGCCGTGAATCGATTTGCAGGTTCTCAAGGAGGCGTCTATCAGCGGCAACTGCTGAAGGAGTTGATGGAGGATTATACCCCATTGGAAAGGCCGGTAGGAGATGATGCACAGCCAATCACCATCCACTTTACCCTGAGTCTCATGCAGATCATGGATGTGGTAAGCAGCCGGGATGTGGTGGGATTTTGGGAAATTGATAAATCCAGGAGATGACTCCTAAGTTGAGATATCGTATGAGTACATATCGGCCTCATCTAATATTTTAACAACCAACGTATCTCCGTTAAACCTGGCTGGAGTTAGAAGTCTCAGAAAGCAGCATGAGGTAGGTCAGACAACCGAACCGGAGTGGTTTAAATTGGAAGGCGATTGTGTGCAGTGTTCTTGAAAAGATCAGCGCGATTGCTTGAAGGAATCTGAGTTGATTTAATCAGATGAGCTTTAATGGGTTATATCTACATGAATTTTAATGCATCTGTGTGAAGCAATTTTTATGGGGAGGAAATCAGGCTGCTTTTGTTTTGAAGCGGGGATGTGTATGTTGCACCAGGTGCCATCTGAAAGAGGCATTCTCTCCTGCAGATGTCTCTTCCACCATGGTATTACAAGAGGCATCCCCTTCTTTGTGTGCTTATGTGGGGGACTGGGCAGCAGAATGCTTCTTCTAACATGGTATTAGAAAGTGAATTTGCTTCTCTGTGAAAAGGAATACCTCTTCTGATGGTCCTAGAAGAGGCATTCCTTCTGCTCTTTGCTGCCTTCTGCAGGTTTTGTAAGTGTTTGCATTAAAATTATTTAACTTTTTAAAACAACAACAACAACGTGTTGCCTAATTAATTGGGGGTTCCTTTTTAGTTGAGTCAAGAGATTCTAGGCATAGAAAAGAAGAGTCACTAAAGGGCGGCAACCCTAGGAAAGACCTAATGTGATGTTGAAACTGCAGTTTGAAAACTTCAACATTATGAAAATTCAATGCACACACAACTGAATTTCTGCCATGCAGGATATGTTTTGTCCTAGGGAAAATTGGGAGATGCATACCATTTGAGAGCCTTTGTATTCTTAAGCCAGGTTGCAAAATTTCCCATGTGTCTTCTACGTTCTTCTCCCTAGCTTCCTAAACTTGGAATTTTAGTGGGGTCTGTAGGGCTTTTTGATTAAATATGTCTGTCGCCTTTAGACATAGAATTGCATTGGTTGTGAAAGGAGGCCTCTTCTTTGCTTGCTCTTGCAAATGCCTTAACTGCCCTGCCCCTGATTTCTCTGGTCCTTTAATCTTTCCCATGTTTCTTTTTGCAGGACGAGAAAAACCAAGTTCTGACTACCAACGTTTGGCTACAGATGGTAAGACCATGCAAGAGCAAATTATCCAATACCTCTTTATTACTGGCATTATTTGCGTTGTGTCAGTGTATTTGTCAGAGGAGCTCAGCTTCTGATCTCAGCAGCTCAGCAAGAGCAAAACTCACCCTGTTTGCCCCCTCAAATCATGATAACGTGCGCCGTGTCCTGTGCCACTTCAGATGAAGCTGCCGGGGGGGAGGGGGGCAGAGGGCTAATGCAACAGCTCCTTCCGTCTTAATAAAAAACAAACAAGTGGGTCCCCTTGAACGCCGCTTTTTCTTCCTATCAGTACTGGTATGATCATTATTTGCGATGGAACGAATCGGAATACCCTGGTGTGAAGACACTACGGTTCTCTGCTGATCAGGTCTGGACGCCAGACATCCTTTTGTACAACAGGTGAGGGCTGCCTGGAGCTAGGATGCTTTGTGGCTTTCCAGGACCCTGTTTCTCCTCCGGCAGAATAAGATGGCATGGGTTAGGGTTAGGGTATGCAGGTTGTCCTGGGAGCAAGAGCTTTTCAGTGGGTGGTTAGCCGGTCAAGGGTTGAAGGAACCATGGGTTTAAATGGGAGACATCCCCGCCTCTCCCGCAAACTGAGGACTGATTCCTAATGAGAGGAGTATTTCAGCCCTCCATAGCTTCAGACTGGCTCAGGAGCAGCTCAGGCCTATGTCCAGCAAATTAGCTTTCATTCTGTTCCTGATTTTTGCAGGGCAGAGTGCAGCCTCGGCTCCTGCTGCTGTACGAACCTCAATTGCTGGTTTTTGCTTTCTGTGACCTTCAGTGAAGGCAGCTGATTAAAAATATATCTAATTTGATTTGATTTAACTACTCCTTTCCCCCCTGTGCCTCCCCACCCTCTTTCTTTGCAGTGCAAATGAAGAATTTGACTCCACTTTCCACACTCATGTCTTGGTCAACTCCAGTGGCTACTGCCAGTGGCTGCCCCCAGGTGAGATGCAGACGGAGTCCTATGCAGCCGGCTTGGGTTCTGTACCATGGAAAGGCAGGCTGTGGTTGTTTCAATGGATCAAGTGTACATTGAGGAGGCTGGCTGGCTGGGAGTGGTGGTGAAGGTTCAGTAGGTGGCCATTAGCCAGAAATATTTGGATGGGGACAGGGAACACAGCCTAGTCGTCTCCCGGTTTAATTCTGTCAGGAGCCACAGGGGTCTTGAACTGGGCATCTTCCACCAGCCGCTCAGACAGCATGGAGGTTGTAGAGGGAATCTTCGTTGCGCTGCAGCGCCGGCACCGGCACCGCGCCACCGCAGATGGTCAAAGGTGGTACTGCAACTAAGGAATTTGCAAGAGATCAGGTGACATGCACAGACCAATAGAGTTCCACTTGGTCCTATAAAGCCCTCAGTTCTGTCCTTGCTCTGTTCCTCAGACTGAGCTGCCTGGTCTCCGCTTGGCCACTCACTTGCCTCCAGATCATTGGCCCTTATGAAGCTTTGCCTCTGCCACAGACTGGCTAGGTTGCCTTAAGCAAGTCAGTATTCAGACAACCTCAGCCGGCTCTCTACTCTCAGCATGGAGACTATGGTACAGGCCTACCTTGTTGTAAAGATAACCAAGATGATCTATGTGAGAGGCTGGAGGGCTGGGCTGAAAACAACAGAATGAAATTTAATAGGGATAAATGCCAAGTTCTACACCTAGGAAAAAGAAACCAAATGCACAGTTACAAGAGGGGGGATACTTGGCTCAGCAATACTACAAGCAGGAAGGATCTTGGAATTGTTGTAGATCACAAGCTGAGTATGAGCCAACAGTGTGATGTGGGCTGCATTCATAGAAGTATAGCTTCCAAATCATGCAAGTTTCCCCTCTATTCGGCACTGGTTAGACCTCATCTTGAGTAATGCGTCCAGTTCTGGGCATCATACTTCAAAAAGGATGCAGACAAGCTGGAGAGCGTGTTCAGAGGAGGGCCACGAGAATGATCAGGAAACAAAGACCTATGAGGAGAGAATGAAAGAACTGGGCATGTTTAGCCTGGAGAAGGGAAGATGGAGGCGAGACATGATAGCACTCTTCAAATACTGGAAAGGTTCTCACACAGAGGAGGGCCAGGATCTCTTCTTGATCAACCCAGCATGCAGGACATGGAATAATGGACTCAAGTTACAGGAAGCCAGATTCCGGCTGGACTTCAGGAAAAACTTCCTGACTGTTAGAGCGGTATGACAATGGAACCAATGTCTTAGGGTGGTTGTGGGCTCTCCTACCCTGGAGGCCTTCAAGAGACAGCTGGACAGCCATCTGTCAGGGATGCTTTTAAGGTAGATTCCTGCATTGAGCAGGGGGTTGGACTCGATGGCCTTATAGGCCCCTTCCAACTCTACTATTCTATGATTCTGTACCTCACAGGATTGTTGTTGTGAAGATAGAATGGGGAGAAGGAAGATTATGTATGCCGCCTTGAATTCCTCAGAAGTAAAAAGGCGGGATATAAATGTGATAAAGTAAATAAATAAAATGCTCTGAAACACGGTGCGGATTTGGAGTAACTTTTGTGACCGTGACCAATGAATTGTTAAACAAGAGCTCCCCCTGCTGACAGTTATTATAAAAAGGCCTTTTGTACTTGTGGGTGGGAATAAAACTGCAATCCAACCTCGCCCAAGCAGATGCCTTCTAGACATGTTGAACTACAATTCCCATGTTCCTCAGCCAGGGTGGCCCATGTCACCATTTTTCAAACCCTCGTAGCTTGCAGCTTTTGGCCGCTTCCTCCTGTCTACCCTTTCCCTCTTCCAGGCATCTTGAAAAGCACGTGCCAGATCGATGTCCGTTGGTTCCCCTTCGACACCCAGAAGTGTGACCTCAAATTCGGCTCTTGGACCTACGACGGCTGGCTGCTGGACCTGCGTATGCTCGAGACGGACACGTCTGGCTATGTCGCCAATGGCGAATGGGACCTTGTGGGTAAGGGAGATGCCTCGAGTGAGCCCTAGGTTCAAGTCCTCGCGAACTATTCTCCTGATTCCCTTTCCGTCACCACTGCTCATTCCCTTCGACCAAAACGCCAAATTTGTAGATGAAATATATACACGCACACGTGGGCATTACAGATGTCTGCCTTCGCCGACGCGCTCGGTTGTGATGGCGTTAAAATGGCTAGCCCTTCCACGACAGTGGGAAAAATGATGATTTGCTATTCACCTGGGTTAACAGGCCAGCCTGAAAAGGAGACGTCGCTTTACTTCTGTTGGCCGGCACGCACGATGTGAAATCTATCGTGTAAAGGTCCTCAACAGACCAGCTCCAAACCAAGCCCTCGAATGCAGGGCTGCATGGCGGTTTGGGCACTAGAATCTTTTGCGGGGGTGGGGTACTCAAAGTGCCCGTCGAGGATGGCCATCTGCAGACTGCGTAGGTGGCGCCTTGTGAGCCAGCTTCAGGTTGGAGGGCCCAAGTTTGCGCGCGTGGTGGCAGCCAGGGATGTAATGCCCTGAGAACGAGAAGTGAGGCCGTTCCGTTAGACCCGCTGAAAATCTACTTGATTCCCCCCCCCCCCCCCCCCCCTTCTCTCCACGTCCCTTTTTTTCCTTGTAGATTATCTGTTTAGATTGTCAGGTTGCGAGCGGGTGTTGCCTTGTTTTAACCGATACCGTATATAGCCCGTTCTAGGAACCTTTTCGGCAGAGGAGCGGAATAAAAATACTTCAAATGAATGAAATAGATGACGCTCCCTTCCCCCCCATCCCCAATGGAAGGGTGTGGGAGTTTACCTTTCGCCGCCTTTAGAATCCACGAATTGGTGTTGGGGACTTCCCTTGATGGGCATGAAGCCGTCACCTTTGAACTGCATGCAAAAACGAGTGTACGCTGCTAGTTCTCAGAGTCTGGTGTTGCTGTTTTCCAGGGCCCCCGTGCCCCATCTATGCTGACACCCTCTTTCCTCCCCACCCCCGCTCTGGCCACATAGGCATACCTGGCAGTGAGAACAAAGTCTTCTACGACTGCTGCCGAGAGCCCTACCTGGATGTCACCTTTGCTGTCACCATGCGCCGCCGGACACTCTATTATGCCCTCAACATGCTGGTTCCGTGCTTGCTGCTTTCTGCGATGACCTTCCTTGTCTTTCTCTTGCCAGCAGACTCCGGAGAGAAGATTTCTCTGGGTAAAGCACTCGTCGGCAGGAGTATGTGGGGCTGGGTGGGGGAGGAGGGCTGCCGATGGGCCCGGCTGATGAAGCTGAGGGGCTGGGGTAGGAATGTGGGGTTTAGGAGTAGCCTTGACTTTCCTGTCATGAGCCTGAGCCCAGGACAGGCGATGAGCGCCCTCTGTCGCTTTGGAAGAGCAAACAATGAAGTGCGAGGATTTTGCTAGATTCAAAGGGAACGTTTTAACTGAGAGCGGCTTAAATCAACTTTAATTCCAGTTTTTGACGAGGCGACTTGAACCCTGTGCCCTTGTAGTCCTTCCCTCACAGAATGCTGGAAGGTATTCATCTTGCACTGAGTATTGGAGTCAAATATTGCCTGCATGTTTCTCCCCACTATCCTAACAACTTGTGAGTGAAAGGGACTAAAAACTTGCATTTTTAAAATATGTATGTATGTATGTATGTATAATGAAAGAAGTAGGTAGACTGGAATATGCTTGAGGGGGCCAGGCCCCTTCCCAATCTGGTAGCCCTGTGAGAAGGGTCAATATGTGTTTATGCCCATATTGCAGATAGGATTGAGGTCACGAGAATAGTGGCTTAGCTTCTCTAAACTCTGTGGGATTGTGACCCGTGGCTTGTCTCTGCTTTCCCCTTACAGGCATCACCGTTCTTCTCTCCCTCACTGTCTTCATGTTGCTCGTAGCTGAGGTTATGCCAGCCACCTCAGACTCCATTCCACTCATAGGTATATGGAATAAAGGCCTAGATACAAATGGTTTTGTGTGTATGGGGTGGGGTATTGCTCAATTTGGAGGGGTGCTTGTAAGGGGTGTGCCTAACCCTGTCCTTTCCTCCCTACTCTAAGTGGTACTCTGCGCATGTTCAGAGGCACAACGCCCCTGCATATTTAAAGCTGAAGGATCTAGAACCCTTTTCGTTTAAAACAAAATGAAAACAGGATAATATTTCAAGCATAGAAGCCCACTCACCTGCCCCGCCTGAAGTGGTACAGTCCAGCTTAGGTGGTAAGGCGTGATTCTGTTCGTGTAGCAGGGCTGTGTGGCTTTAGCAGAAATTCAGCAGGTTCCCCTCCCCCCGACACACAGCGTAGCATCTGACCCCTGGGATAAATTGCATCTATACATGGAGGCTCCATCTACATTTTCCTCTTCATCTCCATCACTGCTAGCCTTATCCTTCCAAGAATTTACCTGGCTCTCATGTACTGCTCACACGTGTGTGTGTGTGTGTGTCTGTACAAGGCAGTTGAGGAATTTCATGCCAGCAATTGTTACAATGCAGCAACTAAGTCCGACATGAACTTGAGACGCCTTCGACTCCTGTCTCCCCACCCCCCTCCTTCCAGGGCAATACTTCGCCAGTACTATGGGTATGGTGAGTCTTTCTGTGGTTGCCACGGTTTTTGTGCTGCAGTACCATCACCACGACCCCGACGGCGGATGCATGCCAGGATGGGTGAGTCCCGCTTCTGATTTAGAGTCCCTGCTCTACGTAGTTTGCTCAACTCAACCGCGTGATCCTGTGCTCGCTACTTTCCTTTCCCCTATCCGAGTCCTATGCTTTGACACCTCTTATCTTCCTTCGAATCCTTCCTGTAAGCCCGTAGTCCCCATGACACTCTGTGACAAGGGTACCTAATGGGCCGCCTTCTCCCTTATCAACCTGCCTATTAGCTGAGGGGTTTCTCCGGGTGCTCCTATCTCCAGAAGCTAGGCAGGTGCCTACTAGAGACAGGGCCTCCTCTGTGGTGGCAACCGTTTGTGGAACGCTTTCCCTAGGCATGTTCCTCTGGGGCCTTAATCGACATCTTTTAGGTGCCAGGAAAAGACCAGAGGCTTCTCTAGTCCAACGTTCTATTCCCACCGTGGCCAATCAGATGCCACAGAGCCTTCAGTGTGGTGGCCCCCCTCTTACGAAATTCCCTGCCCCTGGAGGTCAGGCAGGCGCCAGCCTCACATTCCTTCCGGTGCCTCCTGAAAACATCATCACTCCAGGAAGCCTTTCCCTTCATTACCAGCCGCCGTTCATTTTGCGCTTTCGTTTCTTTTAAAACGTGCTTTTGATCTGCTGTCATTCTGTTTTTAATTCCATTATATTTTGCCCACCGTTCCAAAATTCTGAATGGGGAGCGGTATATAAATATTATAAATAAACAAACAAATAAATAAGGGAACGCCAAAGCAGGACATGAGCACAAGAACACCCTCCTGCTCATGTTCCCCGGTGACTTGTATTGGGAGGCAGGCAGATGGGCCCTGTGGTGCCGTAGGCCAGCCAGCAGCCATCGTGGCTAGTAGTCATTTGTAGCCTTATCCCCTGTGGATTTGTCACATTGGTAGCCGTCACTACACCTTGTGGAAGTGAATTCGATAGTTTGACCGTTTCACTGTGTGAAAGAGTCCTTCCTTCGATCTGCCCTGAATCTCCCACCCATCAGCTTAACAAGAGAGGGAGAAAAAAAGTCTCTCTCTTTCCCACTTTTGCCACACCATCCAGAATTTTAATTCACCTTGATCACGTCCCTCCATTCTCCTGGTCTTTTAACAATGTTTAGGATCTTTTTTTTTTTAAAGCACTGTGTTCATCGTGCTCCTTGCTTACTGTTCTACTTTTTGTAGTTCCTCTGCCCCATTTTTCAAAACAACCGATAAGTTGTTTATGATTTTATATGTGAAACATTTTGGGTGAGCTGCCTTTTCGGCGTCTGTCGCAGTGCCGGATAAAAGCCCCTTAAATCACGTGCCCTTTTAGATGCCCAGCAAAGTGTTTGGATTTAAGTCCTGCTGTAGTCAGAGGGACTTTGAGCCTCACGTAACTCTGCATAGGATTGCAACCTTCTCTTCACCTTGGTTGCCTTAACAGTCCTTGTGCTGTTTTAATTTTGGCATTTTTATGGGTGTAACTTGAATTTTTAAGTCCCTTTAAGGGCCTCTTGTGATGAGAAGGTGGGCTAACAATTTCCCCACCTTCTAGGAAGCTCTCAATTTTTCCAGCACCCTCCTGGATCAGCTTGTATGTCACTTGTTCCTCTGGCCCTGGGTTTTTCCTTTACTTCCCCCTCTTTGTTTTGAGAAACTCCCCTGGGCTCCACCACAAAATGGCTGCCGTGGGAGGCGTGGCAAAGGACAAGTCACCTGCTCAAAAGACTTGAGTTACAAGGCAGAGGTGGGTTTTGAGCCCCACCACACTTAAAACAACTCCTTTGAACCCCCAATTTTTTGCACCAACATAAACCTTTTTCACAGCAATTGCAGCTGCTATAAGAAAACAACATTTACTGTGGAGACAGCCTATTGGGATACATCACACTTACTTCTAGGTAAGTGTGCATAGAATTATACAGCCCCACAGAGCTCTGGGACAAGGCTATTTCAAGGACTGCCTGCTCCAGTATGAATCTGCATAGAAGTCATAGGAGGAGGCCTCTTTTCTAACTCTCTCAGATGCTTTTAAAGTGGTTTGTGCTTTAATGCTGGAGTGGATTGGTAGTTACTCTCATTGGATTGGTAGTTACTCTCATTATTATTTCGATATCTCCTGGTTTGTTAGCAGTCAGCACTCACCGCTGGAGTTTGGAATTGGAGTGATGGAACCCCTCCCCCCCAAAACTCAGGTCAGAGGCATTAGTCAATGCTTGCACGGAAACCCCCCGCGTGTAAGTGTTTCTATGAAACCTTTGCACTGGCCGTTGAATCTCAACTTGCACATTAGTTTTTCGCTTCAGTCAAGAGACCTGCGTCCACTTTTCCTCAAAACCGTGAGTTTTGATTTGGCGGCGTTAAGTTTAAGACTATTTGACGGGTAGCCTTCCTTGGCAGCTCTCGAGGGGATTGAGAAGCTCAGGATGTTTCTAGGCCTCCACGCGATGGCTTCCCTAGTAACAGTGTCCACGCACACGGCGGTCCCTGTCCTGTTCTCTTGCCCTTCCTTGGCCCTGTGGTTACATATCCACCCCCTCCACATTCCTCTTCTTCCTCTCATTGGCTTCCCGTCTCCAAACAGGTGCAAGTGGTGGTGCTGCGTTGGGGTGCATGGCTGCTCCGGATGCGCCAACCCGGAGAGGAGCCAGTGGGGCGGCCGCGCTGCGCCCCCAGCCTGCTGAGCTGCAGTTCGGACAACAGTGAAGGCGGCGCCACGCCGACCCGCCAGGACCCACCAGCCGTCGCCAACGGCAACCTTGCTTACATGGGTGTCCCGGTGGCGCCGTTCCCTGCCAAGCCCCCCAACGTGCCGCGGCCTTTCCTCCCATCACCGGAGCCGCCCGAGGAGCTGCTCTCTGCCCCCGAGCTGGGCCACATCTTGGAGGAACTGCGTTATGTGGCTCAGTGTTTCCGGGGCCGAGACGCCACCCAGGCCGCTTGCAGCCAGTGGAAGTTTGCGGCGGCAGTCGTGGACCGGCTCTGCCTGGTCACCTTTGTCCTTGTCCACATCATCTGCTCCATTGGCATCCTCATGGCCGCGCCCAACTTTGCAGAGGCCATCACGAAGGATTTCCTGTGACGACCTGGCGGCGGGCTCCCCCCTCCCTCCGAGTCTGCAAAATGGCAGCTTCCGTGGCTTCCTATTTCCTTCTCTAGCAACAAGGCAGGTCTTTCCAAAATGGCTTCCCTCCTTAGCAACGGGATGGATGTTGGTAGGGAGGCTTCACGTGAGGTGTAACAGGACAGGCTTTGTCGTGGACAGTAAGCCCCGCATGCAGTGGCGTTGCAGTATTGTCTGCCTCATCCGTGAATGCTCCTTGCCAATCCCCATGCCCTACTCTGGATGCCAAAGTGGATGCCCTTGCTCTCCCACCCCCCCACCCTGAATCCGGCAGCCCCTTTGCGCCTGCTGCCGAGGCCATCTGACTCAAACTCCGCAGCAAATCCATCACGCCGGTTTGTTGTATCCCTGGCCTCCCGAACCCTCCAAGCCAAGTTTTAAACTTCATGAATTCCAAAGCCACTTTGGCAGCAACGAACGCAGGGCGGGGATTGGGGATTCTGCAGAGCAAAGGGAACTGAATGCAGATGCTCTTCCTGAAAAGGCCTGTGCCTCCTGCTATGGATCATGGCTGGGTGTCCCCCTACAACCTCCAGCTTCCCCAGGATGCAACATGGCAACGGACTCCGCTGCCTCTCGCAGGGAGGTCTGGAGGGCCAAACACAATAAAGTTTCTGTGGCACTTTGCAACGTTAAGAGTGCTTTTGACACAGATGTAGCGGCGCTTTTGTGAAAACGTTTTCTCTTTCCCTTCCAAAACGCCACCACTGCCGCCTACGAATGTTCGGATGTTTGGTGCATATTAACAAAGCGTTGTTAAATATGTTATCTTTCTATTTTGATGGCGTTGATGCAGCAGCTTTTGAATTCATAGCCTCTTCAGCGTGGCGCCAGGGACAGCCCACCCGTAAAGGCAAATGACGTTACCTTCTGAGGCAGTGAAGTAAAAATCAATATTAATATTAATAGCATTGCTCCCCCTCTCGAGAGGAGAAGGAAGAAATGTTTAGCGAAATCAGATACCCGCTTTTGTCTTAGGAGGCCCTTGGCATCGTTCTACAATATACTCCAAAGTGATGGTAACATATAATAGGTCGTGTTTGCTTTCCATTTCTTTTATTTAGACAGAAAAAAATTAAATTATTAAAAGTAAATAGCAATAAATAATCAATAACTTAAGCGTTGATATCATCTGAAACGTATAATCCCAACTCTTCATTTTTTTTATCCCCATCGCTAAAAGTTCATCTGATCTTGTTTCTTCCCCCCCCTTCCCCCGCCCTTTTGTCCTTCTAAATAAAACGACTGAGTAGTAAACCCGCCTCCCACCCTAGAAGAAAAAATAAAAGGAAAAAAGGGGGGAGACAGAATGAGAATGAGAGAAAAGGAGAAAAAGTAAGGTTGGTTTTTAAAAAATCCTCTAAAATCAGGAAAGGTAAAATGGCGATGGATCGAACCCCCTTTTTAAAATTTAATTGCAGCTAATCGCAATGGCATTATTTACAATTACTGGGTCAGCAAAAGAGACTGTAAACATATTCCCTCCTTCTCTTCCTTTCCTTATGTTAGGATCTTGATTTCGGAGCGCTTGTGGGCATTAGTTCTGAGCATGGACAAAGGTCATGCTTAAGGGTTTTAGGTTCCCTCCCCCCTTCTTCTTCACAATTTGCCTTATGGAGACGTAGGTCAAAATAAATCTGGCGGGGGGACTGGGGAAAGATGAGGACCGCATGGGCGGCATCCTTTGGGACGAGGCAGGAGAGAAATCCACACTCACGCTCAGACGGTGCCATCAGCTCTGAGCTGGTAGGATTAACTTTATGCACACCAAGCTATTCAAGAGTGTGTGTGTGTGTGTGTGTGTGTGTGTGTGTGTGTGAGACAGGGTAGTAGACAGATAAGGAAAGGTGTTGGAGGTCTGGTGGAGACGGAGAATGTATATTTCATCTAGTTCTTAGGGTGGGTTTGAGGGATTTTCGGCTAAGTACAGAGTGTGATTAGGAGGAGACAGGACGCCCTGTGTCCCAATACCCAACTTTAGCAATCAACCTTGATCTGCCCCCTTCTGAGTGTAGAGTCCATTTTGAATTTTCAAAGCTCCACCAGCACATGCCAAGGCCTGCGTTGCCACTCTGCCTTTGAGCACGGTATGGCTATCGAGCCTACAGAACCGCACATCTCTCTTTCGCCTCGCAAAAAACGCTGGGGCACCTGGGCGGGGGATGAGTGGAAATGTGAGCAGCCTGGATTGGAGCTGGTTGGGACCTTTTTTTTAAGGTTCTGCACTTGGCCTTTCGGGCTCTGTAAGGATCCCTTTCCAGGAATTTGGCAGCCATCAAGCGAGGCTGGATGGTCGAAATCGCCACTCGCGGCGCCTCAAGCTATCGAGTTGAGGGTTTTGGCAGAGGGAGGGGAACATTTAGGTTCCTGGAATGTATTGGCCCAAATGGACTTGGGTCAAGGACCAAACGGGTTTCATGAACGCTGGAAGGCTCAATGGCCACTCTTGGATGACCTGGAGTTATCAGGGTGTTGGACAGACAGGCAAATCCAGGATTTTGTTGTAGCCTCTTTACTGACCAGTCTAAAGCAGCGAGTGAGGCAGCTGCTGTCTTCAATCGGTCTGTTCCTCTTGGGAGGATGTGGGCCACGCCTTGATGGGAGAGAAGCCTCCATCTGATTTCCACCTCGCTCTCGTCCTTGCTGGCTGGATTCGCCAACTTAGGCGCCTCGGCTGGTCCAGCGTCGGTCTTGGAGCTGCAGCCTTCCTGTTGTACTCTGCTTGCGACGTCTCCTGGTTGCAGCAGGGCCGGGAGGGAATCGGGCAGGAACCATCCAGCGACGCCCTTATGAACCATGTTGGGTTTGCGTCCATCGCTTTCCCCAAAGAGGCCCTTGGATATCATCCATGGGATTCTTAGGTGCTGCCCAAATCCAGAGTTTGGCTAGCTCCAGCTCCCGATGCGCCCTTGAGGACATGCTCTGGGTCCGGGAAGGATTTTGGAAAGCCATAACCCTGCCTGCCGTGGATTGAGAGTCCCCAGAACCTCGCTTGCTGCGTTAGGGTGAAAATGTTTGCCTGCCCAATCACAGCGGATGGCCCATTGGGACACCCTCCTTCCTCTCTTCCCCATCTGACCAATGCCTATCCTGGGTGAATTTCTTGATCTTCAGCAGGGGCAGCAGCAACAAAGGAGGTACGGGGATACCTTCTCTTTGATACTAGAAGTACAGTTTCCACTCTAATCTCTCTCTTTGCCCACCCCCAGCTTAAATGCGTATACACTTGATGAAAAGCAGTCTCCAGGAGCAAAGAACGGAGAGAGTTTTTTTAAAAAAAAAAAGGTGGGGGGAGATTAATGGCATGCTGTTCTAAAGCCTGAGGGGAGGGGGGCCAGGATCAGGGCCGGCTGGGTCCTGAGGGAGTAGGGGAGTGCATTTGTGGTAGCATTGCCTTCAAACAGGTGCACAGCTAGAAGAGGGTTCAACAGGTGAGGCTTCCCTGTGCCAGAAGAACATTTAACCTGCTGCACGTCTGCCTCCAGTTACGTGGCGTCACAGGTCAATCACTAAAAGGCAGGAGCAGGTATCCCACAACCCCCAAAGCACCTGCCCACAGAGGCGGCTGCCCTGCCGCGTCCCTGTATGAGTCACTGATCGGTGTTTCTCCCCCTTCCAACCAGGGAGTGCTCCCAGGCCAGCGATTCGCACAGAGACACGAGGGCGTCCCTGAGGGCGGGTCAAGTTCATACTTGCACACTCCAAAGTCCACTTTTGGGGATCGGGTGGGTCAAAGAGGGGAGCTTGGGAAAATTTAATGAGACAGAGACCTGGCCAAGAGGGAAAAAAGGGGGTAGGAATGTCAGCAAGCTAAGCTTGGAAAGCACCAGTTGAGAAGGGGGGGGGGGGGGGAAATGGCAAAACACGTTGGAATTTCTTTCTGTAGCTAACCCATCTGCCTGCCCCACCCCATCTCCAGCCGCTTGTATTAACCAACTTGAGATTATTCACCTTTCGGTATTCTCTCACCACCTGTCCCCACATGGTGACAGATGGCCTGCTTTTATCCAGCTCCCCCTTCTTCTCTCACCCGGGTGGTTGGAAGCGAATCCCTGCCACTTCTAGGGGGTGGCTGGGCCAGTTCTCAGAAACGGATGGGGTGCAACGATTAGGCTGCGCCTGGAAACCCTTGCCACCTCCCAAACACCCTTGCAGGGGTTCCACGACTCTACATCCGCCAAAGGGAAAAAGGTGAGACGAAGACCCAAAAGGTGCCTGTGTTCCTATCGGGACCGGCGGTCTTTCCTCCCGAGAACGCTACACCTGAAGGGTATCTGCCTCCTCCACTTTGCAACGCAAGCTTCCGCTGCGGAAGGGTCTTTCTCGGGCCAGGGGCATCGGCGCTTGGCCACGCCAGTTCCCACGATGCGGTGCTCCTTGGCTGGGGCAGAGGGGGGCGCACGAGGCAGGATACTGGAGGCCACTCTGAACCCATCCTTGGAGTCGACGGCGAGGCTGAGCTTGAGGCGTCTTTCTGGTTCGTGCCAGTGAGAAGAGCGGGGGACCTCGGGCCCCGGGGAGCGAGTAGCTGTCTACGATCTATGGGGAGGAAGAAGAGCAGAGGGAGAGGGGCGGCGGGGCGGTAGGGCAAGACAGTCGGGGGCTTTGCTCCTCCGTCGAGCTCCAGGCCTAAAGAAAGGAACAGGGAGACAAAAGGGAGGGGGGGAACACAGAACAGAAACGTATTAAACTTCTTCCTTTCCAAGTGGGCCTTTTCCCACTGGGTGACGGGCTAGGAGGTGCTTGGCAGCCCAGGACATGCAGAGACAGGAGGGAGGGTTGCACTGGAATCCTGGGCTCGGTATTTGTCCCCTGAAGGGGGCCCAGCTTGAGTGAGCAGCTGGTACTTGTCCAGGCTGTCGGCAACGAGCAGTGGGTCGGGGTAGAGCGTGTCCCAAACGTTTGGCCAGTGCCCGTTCTCCCCTGAGCATGCCATGCTTCCCTCTTGTTCTTTTTGGACCGTGTCCCAGGATTCCAGCAACCGCTTAGGGCCCTCTGCGTCGCTCCTGCCTTCCTGCCGCCTCTCCAAGGGCAGCGGAGAGAGCCCAGGTGGCAGTGGAGAGGAGCCCAACCTTCTACGGGACCCAACAGGACTCTTGCTGGTATCTCACTTGGCATTGGGAAGGTGGTGGGGTGGACGGGACAGGACAGGGGCCTGCTCTGTACTGTGTATCTTTCCCCTGACCCAATAGGGCCTGGGAGGAACGCGAGGTGGGAGGTAAAACGTCTCGCGGGTTTCTCGTGCGCAACGGATACTGCAAATTGTAATTGGGGAGGGTCCCCTGCCTCTGCACTCTGTTTGGGACCGCAATTGTAGCCTTGGTTTTGGGACGGTTTCCCCTTGGGCCAGATCTACACCAAGCAGGATATAACACTTTGAAAATGTTTTGAAAACTGTATATGGAGGGTGTCCTGTGCCCCAGCAGTTGTCACTGCTGTTATAAACCGTTTTAAAGCGTTTTAAAGCAGTAGTGTAGATCCGCCCTGCCGCTCTGTTTTAAAAATTGCTGCCAGGAGAACCCATTGGATGTTGGGGAAAAAACGCAAAATATTGCCGGGCTGGGAGTGGGAGGTTGGCTGGGAGCAGAAAACGAGCTGCTTCATTGTAGCTCCTTGTTCCTGAAAATAATAACGGCTAGCAATGCCCGGTGGAGTCCATCGTCGAGACCGTCTGATCTCCACGGGGCCGTTTCGCGACGAGAAACACAGGCACACGCACGCACCAAGGACGACGACGGAAAGAAAGCAAAACACAGGAGAAACCCACAACGACAACGAAGACGACAAAGGAGGAAGAGGAGGAGAGTAAAGAGCGGCCCTCGGAAGCTTTAAGTTCTCGTCTACAGAACAGCTCACAGGCCAGGCAGCGCAACGGCACGCGGGAGACTCCCTGGGCGGCAATGGTTGCCATGGAGCAACAGCAACCGGGAATCTCCGGGAATGGATGGTGGCGGCGGTGATGATGATGATGGGGGTACCCAACAGGCTGCCGGAAGGGGAGATGGAGGGAAGGGAAGGGTCTCCGTGCACATGGGGAGGGGGCATGCGGTCTGGTGGATGTGGGGGGAGGCGGGGAGTTTGCGAGCCCAGGGTTGGAGGTGTGTGTGGGGTGGGATCCGCTTTGCCACATGAGAGGAAGGATCTTTCACCGGAGTCGTTTTCTTTGCCCAAATTAAATGCAGGCCTGGTTTTGTGTTGTTGCCACCAGGGAGAGACAGCGTGAAGATCTCAGGTCCTTGCACCCCTTTATGAGGTTCGAGGACGGCATTGCGGGGACCCCTTTCGGATAAGTCATGTAGATAAAGACCGCGAAGGGCCTCTTGCCCCCTCTAAGCAGCAGATCAATGCAGCCACCTGCGGAAATGGCGCACCTGCCCAAATCTGCTCTGGTAGTAACCCAGATTCGTCAAATGTAGGCACTATAAGCCATAAAAAGCCGGAGGTAGCAGCAGCGAATTCTGAGCACATGGCAAAGCGGCCACCAGGTTTCCCTGTCTCAACGGGTAAGGATTCAGGTTCCTCGCACACCCCTTATAGGGCTTTCTTGGGGCAAAGTACTCTGATTATGAGGCTGGTCCCATCATCGTGACATCCGTCACGGTTGTCTCAAGAGAATTCTCAACGGACACCTCCCTGCCTTGCATCTTTATCGCAGAGAGGTGTTTTTGGCGGTCACTCTCTACACCTGAAACCCTCCATTTCCAACGACTCTCCCGAGCGTGGTGGGAGAGACCTCCCTGGAAATCATTTAAGACCATTTGTGGGGGAACGGGCCCTGTGGCATTAAGGCTGGCGATGAGCGGGCTCAGAGCATCGTTGTTGCATTGAGTTTGATGCGTGTCTTTAAATTTGGGCTTACCTGGACGGGTTGTGTCGAGGGTGGGAGCGAAATACATGAGACCCCAGGGCCCCCATGTGGCAAAGGCAGCGGCGGGAAAAGCGGAGCATGGAAAGCCAATGAGACGTTTGGCATTCGCTCACACAACACAAAGCAACCGCCCAGCGCCACCAGCCAACGCGTCTGACAAACAAAACCATACAGACAAGCAAACACAGCACAGGCAAGAAAATCATAAACGCGCACACACACACATACACACACACACACGCACAAAAGAACGGCCCACAGCAGAACAGTGATGACGGGGTTTAAAGGCGACTGAACAAAGACGGGGGTTGGGATGATGGCGATCCGTGTGTAACATGGGGACAGTTGGAGCCGTCAGAAACCGGAAGCTCACGTAACTTAATCATTTAGTTGAGTTTCTTTCTTGGGGAAGAGGGGTTTGGCATGACTGAGGCGTGGGCGTCTGTGCATGGGCGTGTCTGCATATATGTGCGTGTAAGGAGGAGCAGGAGGTGGGGGGGGGGCACTTCACCAAACGAAAACTACGTTCCAGAAACTCACGGCACATCCAGTAAATGCTATAAACCACGCAGACGTCATGCAAAAAGAGGTGCAACTCGGCTCACATGACGTTTTGTTTGTCTTTCCAAATAATAATAAGAAGAAGAATAAGAAAGAATACAACCACTTTTTTGTTTTTGTTCATTCCAGAGGATGCAACTTACAAGGGGGGCGGAGCTAGGTCTCCCGCGACAGCGAAGGGTGGCTTAGCAACAGAGTCGTCTCAAGATATGATTGGCACCCTGCCGAGGGAGGGAGGGAGGTGGGCGTGGGTTCGAGCAGCAAAGAAAGAAAAGGGGAGTTTGGTTTCTTCACGGTTTTCGTGTGTTTTTTCCCCTCTTCCCCTTAAATAATAGTAATCATACAAATCTTCCCCTCCCCCTTTGCATTTTAGCGTTTTGGTAAGACAAGGGTAAAATAAAATAAGAATACATGTATTCAAAGAAAACAACACAGCTTACTTACACATTGAAAAAGACAAGACAAGGGAGTGTTTTGACCTTTCTGCTTTACCCTCACAGCACCAGGGAGAGGGTGGCATGGAACACCCTGCATTTCTGGCAGTTTTAAATTTTTCCAGGATTTACTCGTCGTTTTAATTGGTTTGGGGGATGATTTAAGAAGACCCTCTTTAATGACTTTCTCATTAGTAATGTATTAGTACAATTCTAACCTTCCATTTCTTTGCTTCTTGGTTGTTTTTCAGACTGCGGACCCCATGCGGACCTGTTAGTCTGCTAATGCTGTGTCTCAGCCAACATTGCAGGAAGCTGTACTGATCCATGTCAACCAACCAGTTCTAGGAGCTGCCATTTCCACTGGGATCCGATCTTTTCTAAAGCCGACGGGTCTTGATTGCCCATTCAAGATCAACCCACCCCAGAACAGGTTTGCATTACAACAGGGAACAATGCATCCACTCCCACAGCTATTCTGGGAATTGCAGCTCAGTTCAGAGGGAACAGGGAATCTGGGGCAGCGGAGGAGTCCGCATCCCTGCACATCAGCAGTGCCGGTACTGCGTCCGTCCGTAAGCGCTCTGGTTGCACCAGCACTGAGGCCTACTAGACGGTATGGAGGAGGGAGTTGGTGGCGGCCCTATGTCATGCCTAGGTTGGCATTTCAGAACAAATGAGGTGGTGTGCTGAATTAGGGACCCTGGTTCCAATCCCTTCTTGCCCATGAAGCCCGCTGCGTGATCTTGGCATCTCTCTCTCAGCCTAACTTACCTCAAAGAGTTGCTCTGAGAATCCAAAGGTTAAGGGAACAACCATTTTGAGTCTGTCAGCCACCCTGAGAGTAGTTGGGCTGAAGGCTGGGATTCATATGGCTTAAATAAATGTTCTGTCCTCAGCCAGAGATCCCTAAATCTGTTTGTACAACCCACGTCTGGCGGGGTGGGTCACGTACGAGAACCCTCACCCATTGCCTCCCAGTCAAGGCAAGCTCCAGGGTGAGGTGGGGGAGGCCGCTGCTTAGGATCAATCGTGGCTACAAGTTGCTGCATGTGGAATTGGGTTTTTCCTTGGCTTAACACACACCCACACACCCGTGACATGGGCTAATGGTAGACCTTTAAATGGAGACGGGTGCCGTGTGTGTGTGTCAGGAACAGGGCGCAAACACAGAATTAACAGGCTAAGGTCTCTGTTGGGTTGTGGTTGTCTTTATATCGATGGTGAAGCAGTCTTACAGGCACATCTAGAAATGTTAGTCCTCTCCTAGACTGTTTACTAGCTCTGCCTATCTAAATGTGTTGGGGAAGAACCCATTTTTAAAATGCTTTTCTGGTTGGGGAACTGGAGCAGAGTCTTACTTGCCTGCTTATAAAGCCTTCCCTGTCTGTTTAGGCCATAGAGAGCTCCTCTCCATTGCCACAGAAATTAGGACCCGAAATAACTGGTATAAGTTGCAGCACCTTCCATTCCAATTACATTTAAGGAAAAGCTTCCTGATGGTAAGATCTGTACAACAGTGGAACAGCCAACCTTCGGAGGTTGTGGGTTCTCCATCTCTGGAGTTTTTTCAGAAGAGACCGGACGGCCACCTCTCAGGGATGATTTAACTGGTGTTCCTGCACATTGCAGAGGGGTAGACTAGATGATTCTTGTGGTCCCTTCCAACTCCCCCATTCTAGGATTCTATGATCTCCTCCTGAGAACAAAACTTTACAGGGAGAGAACTCCACCCCACGTGGGACATGGCAAACTCTGTCACTTTAATGTGCAAAAATTGTATTTCCTTGAGAAATTGAAAGCAGGAGGAGTCACCTAGGGGCACCTGCCCCCCCAAAACAAACAAACACCCCTGTCCCACCAACATGGGAAACAAAGGCAAAATAAATCCTTTAAAACAATTCGCACCAGGAGAGATTTCGTTTCAAACTATAGACGGTGGGAAACATACACGGGAGAACGAGATGGTTAATCAGAACAAAACATGGGACGTGTTGTCACGCCACATACAGACGCTTCTGGAGTTTTCTCTCTCCTGCCACTCCGCCTCCTACACCCCTCGCTTCATGCAAGGCTCCGCGAAGCCTCTGCTGTAAAATCGGGGTGATGGGACCGTCCAATTGCCTTTAAACCTCTGTGTGTGTGTGCGTGTTTGTGGGGGTGGGGGAAGAAGCTGAAATATTTGGGTCCCCACTTCCAGATTCCGCTACTTTGGAGGGGCCAAGAGAGATCATTTATCAAGGCGCGTATCCAGATCCTCGCCCCACAAGGGCCTCCCCTTTATTTTGGTGGAAGGAGGGACAGCTTTGCTTGGGGTGGACCCTTCACAATCTTCAACTGTGCCCTTGGAGAGAAAGGGGGGTCACTCGAGAGAGCTACATTCATCTGCCTCACCCCCCCCCCCCCCCCCGGGACTCTGGATCAAGCTGGGTCCCACGGCCCCCTACTTCAGGGTTGAAAAAACAAAAGGGGGACATGGGAAGATAGCTTTGCCCGTCTGCTAAATGTTTTGAATGTGAGTGAAAAGTTATTTCGTTTCTGAAGCCTTGCATTTCTCCTGTTTTGCCGCTGCCTCCGTACCTGTCTCTTACCCCTGCTGTGTTTTTTTGTCTTGAATTACTGGGGGGGGAGGGGGGATATCTTCTTGTGCTTTGTAATGTGCCATGGATATAAGAAGCACGATGCAATTAAATAATAACGAATAAATAATAATTCTCCGTTGAACTGAGCCGAGAAATTTATAAGATGTCTCGTCACAAAATTGAGCATTTTTTCTCTATCTCCCCTCACCCTTAATGAGTAACAATGAATTTTGGAGGGAAAGGTTTTTGCTGGACAGAGTTCATTCACCTTGATTTTTAATACCATGAAGAGAAGGTGCAACAACCTGGTCCGTCCCTGGAATCTGAGCCCAGCTATAGCTCCATAAAGCCGAACCAAACTTTTAACTCAATGAATGCATGTGTGCAGCTTATTTCCTTTAAGCAAATGAGCGGGGATGGAAATATTTCAATTTCTCAAGTTCAGCATTACTATAGAATAAATATATAAAACTGTGTGTTGGGGGGGGGGGGGACCAACACCTTTTAAATGAGGAAGCTGAAAGCTTTAAAACGCGTTGGTAGAACCTGATCCTCGTAACTCATTCTGACGTATCAACCCCAGATAATTCTCAAACTGTCTGCCCGTGTACACGAGTGGCAAAGAATACACGGAAGGAATCAAATGTCCTCTGAAGCTACTTATGGCGTTCCTGTCCTGACTTCCTCTGTGGCCAGGCCTAGAGCCCCATTGATTTTGATTGCCTCTGGTGCAGTGGAACAACCTGAGAAGGCTGTCTGTTGTCTCTCTGCATGCACGGAGCAGTGACTTGTGCCGGAAGACACCCCAGGGCAAAGCACTGGCCCCTGGCTGGGCCGCACAGGGTTCACTGTGGCTATGCTCGCTGCTTGGCGAGGCTCCGGCTTCAGAAATGTCCCCAGTCCAGAAGTCCTCTAAGGAAAGGAAGATAGTGATGGCCGCTACAGCCACTTTAGCTGGTGTCTCTCGTCTAAAGGGTGGACGGAGTGCAATCTCCCATGACCCAATAGTGGTCGGACTGCACTACTTCATTCCAGGCGTTAATTCGGACCTGTCTTGCTGCTGCAGGGCAAGCAAATCTCGGCAGCCTCAACTTTTAACTGCTTGCTGGGCCAACTAGTATCAGGCTAAATAAATACTTTTTTAAAAAAACCTCCCCACCCCTTTTAAAAATTAGCTCTGAAAAAAAAAATCAGCAAGAAAGTGTGGTCTGCTACATAGTGAGATGTTTTCCTGCTTTGGCAATGGGCAATCTCCAGTTTGACATTTTTGGTGAAATTTCACTGTGTTCTCCAAACTCGACAGCAAGGCCTCGCAGCAATTAAGGCAGAGAGGAAGAGAGAGAGAGATCTAAAGAATTTGCCTTTTAATTCTAAGCTGCATTTCCCCTTCAGACCTTCACGACCAGCCAAGAAATGCATTTTGCGGGAATGGGCAGACCTGAAGGGGAGAACTAGGCCGCAGGGCTGGAACAGCAGCGACTTCAAATTTAACCACTTTCTCCCAGCAGCAAAGTGTCTTATCTATGCTCTTGATAGGGTCAAGCCTTGGCAATGTAACGGGCAAAGGCACCCACCTGACGGGCGGCGGTTCAGTACGGCCGGTTGGCGTCTTTGGGCCGCTTGAGCTGCACCTTGAGGCGCTTCATCCCAATCTGGAAGCCGTTCATGGCCTGGATGGCGGCCTGAGCGCTGGCGGGATTGTCGAAGCTTACGAATCCTGAGGGGGGGGAGAGAGGGAGAAGAAGGGTGGGGGAGGGCGAGTGCCCGCTGAGACCTCACAGTAGACAGGTCTGTGGCGAGCCATACGGAACTTGTCTCATTGGGAGTGTTTTTTTGTTTTAATGAAATGTTAAGTTTCTAGTCCTTAGGCCGGAAACTTTGTAAGCCAGAGGGGGATGTGAATAAGATTTTGAGGCGTAGTGAGGAGGGGAAGCTTTGCTACCTGGTCACAGCTCCCTGTGTCTAACAAACCCCAGAATGAAACCCCATAGAATGAAACCCACAGGATGGGTGGGGTTGGTTAGGATTAGAAGCTGGAGCCAGGCGGTCTTGGAGTAATTTCTCACCTGGGTTGCCATCTTTGGCAACCAAGACTTGGGATAATTCTTGCAGCAGCAAGTGAAAACCTAGCTTCTCTGCTTCAGCCCCATGGAAACCAGCGCCAGATAATGACCCAGTATGTTTCAATGGGCAGCTTGGGCAAGCCAACCTCCATACCGATTTGCGGTAGCCCGGGAGCAGGGGACTGTGCTAGCTCAAAACCCGTCCTCTTCCCTCCCCCGTTGGCTCTCCATACCGAAACATTTGCTCTGATTGGTGGCCCGGTCTACGAAGACTTTGGCAGAGATGACATTCCCAAACGGGAGGAACATCTGCAAGATTTCGGAGTCCGTGAACTCCTGCGGCAGGTGGTAGATGAAGATGTTGCAGCCCTCAGGACCTGCAAAAGAATGGCGGGTTGGGGGAAGGGCGGGAGGGAGAGAAAGACGGTGGCTGAGGATGTGCCGCGGCTGTTCTAGATCCCAGCCCCCTTGGTTTGGCCAGAGCTCCTCCCGTCATAGGGCCTTGCATCGGCTTCCATTGAAGGCTCAATTTCAGATCTTGGTCCTGGCCTTTAAGGCCCTACGTTTGCACTACCCAGTTTATCTTTTCTCCCTTTTGTCCTGGTATGTCCCGGGCCAGACCACCAGATCAATGGGTCAGGCCCTCCTGACCCGTTCTGCCTCACGGATCACGGCGTCACGGCATCGTGTGTTTCAGGACTGTGTCCCACAGCAGTGGAATTCACTCCCCCTGCCACTGTGGTTAACTGAATGCTTGGCGGTGCACAAGAAAGGTTTGAAAACCTTTTGAATAGAGCGGGTTGGCTGGTTGCTCCTGAGGGACAGCATGTTGATGGCCACTACAGATGTGTATGGGGTTTTCATTTAATTTTTTATTGTTATATTCTTTGATTCAGTTAATGACTTTTATTAGGATTATTGAATTTTTTGTTAACTGTTGGCCTACTTTATGTTATGTACAGCGTCTTGTAATAAAGCGCTCCAGTAATAATAATATAACGTAGGAAGTTAATGTAAGAAGACGAGCCAAGCTGGATCAGACCAAAAGCTTCTTTGATCCAGCGTTCTGTCCTTACGGGAAGCCCACACACAGGGAAGGAGTGCTGTAGCACTCACTGCTGGGTTGTATCCATACCACTGTGAAATTTTGCTGGCCTTGTTGAAACCACTCCTAACACGGGTGGCTGAGACGAAAACGTCTAATTTTTCCCATTCAAATTGCGCTTTAGGTCAAACGCACCAGCAGTTTCAGGACAGCTGAATGGCTTAAACTGCAGCTACAGCAACCTACCTGATGGAGATCATTCGAATCCTGGCCTAGACGAAGCGACCTGGCCCACTCTGGATCCTACTCATGCTGAGTGCACCATTTGGCCAAGAGTCGCCTGGCTACGAAGGAGCAGTAGTGCTAGGTGATCAGATTGGCCAGTATCTGTGAAGTCTCAACTCCTTCCTTATTACTCCTGCTTTGCCAGCCCCATAGCTAATGGGAATGAGAGGATGTGGCCCCGTGGGGGTTAGTTTGGAAAGAGTGATGTAGTGGGTAGGCGTTTTGGGTTGAAGCAGGGAGACCTGCGTTTCAATGCCAGAGTGGGCGTGAAGTTCGCTAGGGAAGCACTGGGACACAATCCTATGCATGTTTCGACAGAAAAAAAGTCCTACTTCTCCCAGCATTGCCCAGCCAGCATGGGAGTTGTAGGACTTTTTTCTGACTAAACATGCACAGACTTGCACCTTTAGTCAATTTCTCAGGCCATCCTGCCCCTGGGTGATGGTGAGGATAAACTGTAAATGTGTGTAATGTGTGCAAATGTGTAAGACCCCCCAAATAAACTGCCTGAAGCTCATTGCTATCTTGACCTAACCTGAGAACCACTTACTGATCCGGAGCGGTGCTGTTTTTAAAATGTTTAAATGTCCTGCTGTCTTGCAAAATGTTTTAAACTGGTGTTCTAAAATGATTATATTTCATTCGAGTGTGATTTTTGTTGTTGTTTCATGTTTTATTTTGCTTTATGGGAGCTTTGCTCTAAAATGCAAACAATGTTATTGTAAAGGAAACAAAATGTGGCAAATACAGCTATCTGTTTGCACTACGTTCTCGGCTGGACATGGTTACTGTCTCTAAGGCCTCTCGTTTTCATTATTTGCCTACTCCCAATAGACGACCCTAATCGATACTTAGAATAGACCCATTGAAATCAATGGGACTGAAGTTGATCACGACTAAGTCTCAGTGATTTCAGTGGATCTAAACTCAAAAGTATGACTAAGGCTGGGCATGGGAGGAGCCAACACTGCATGTCCTCGGTTGAAAACATGGGCTGGATCAGCATTCCCCAACATGGCGCCCTGCAGGTGTGTTGGGACTAGAACTCCCAGTATCTCCCAGCCAGGCAGGGGGATGCTGGGAGTTGTAGTCCCAACACACCTGCACGGCGCCATGCTGGGTAACGTTGAGATGGATATGAGAATAAATTAAAACGTTCAGTTCGAGTTTGGGGGTGTTGCAGATTCAACCTGGCCCTTCACCTGAGCTGGCAAACACCCGGTGACTCGCCAGGTCCTACCTGCCATGGTTCTGCCGCCCACTGAGGATGGTGGGGCAGTACTGTTGAAGTCGAACACGACCAACCACCATGGCCAGTACTTGGGGGCTTTTAGGGTAGGCACGATGGCGCAGCCCAGCCAACCAACCTACCTTCCCGCTGCTGCTGCTGTTGCGGTGGAGGCTGTTGGGTGATGATAGTGGCTGGCTGCTGGGGGAATGCTGGGCTGACCAGTCCGTAGGCCGCAGGGTAGGCAGCTGTGGGAGGAAGTGGCACAGGGTGAAGGGCAAGCTTCTTGCATTGGTCAAGCAACGGGGCCTAGGCCATGGAGCAGAGGCCAGGTCTGTAGTGTTGCCCAGGTAACTGGGCCTAGGCCACGGAGCAAGACCAGGCCTGGAGTCTTGGCAAGAAAAGAAAGATTAGCTGATATTACTTAGGAAAAGCGAACAGACCGTTTCCACCACCACCAACCCGACCCTGCTCACATACCTGTATAGTGTTGCATCCCGGCGTATGCCTGTTGCAATGGGTCCACGGGGGCTGCTGGGCTCTGTGCTGTGGCATGGGGTGAAGGGGGGAGAGCACACACACACTTATGAGATGATGACCATGGCTTTTCATATGGATCAAACCCCGCTCTGCCCAGCCTAGTGTCCTGTTTCCAGAAGGGGTCAGCCGGATGCCTCCAGGAAGCCCGCAAGCAGGAGATTCACGGAGCAACAGCCTCAGCAGACTGCCTCGGTATGTCACAAGAACCCTGCTGGATTAGGCCCCAAGGATCCATCCAGCGCCCTGTTCAGTGATGAACCAAGTGCCACTGGGAAGCACACGCGTGGGGCATGAAAATAAACATACAATAGGTTTACTTCTGTTTTATCTGTATTCCGGCTGTGGGAACTCTGCTGTCAGAAACCGATGTGCTTTGACCTCTGTTGTATTACGTTATGCTCTATGTGATTTACTACATTGTAATGATTTTGTAAAAAAACAATTTCTCATGCCACCCTGAGTAGCACAAATGTGGCCTGCTGGTTTGTGTTTTGTTTTTAAACAACCACAAATAAATGTAGCAAACAAATGCCCTCCTGGGATGCAGAGAGCGTTTCAAAATATGGAGTTTCTACGTGGTTATTCGTCGCCAACACACCTGTCTTCTGTGCATTCATCTAATTTCTTAATAGTGGAACTGAACAAGAAGCATTTTCTTAGGCTCTTTGTGAGGAAAGGTGGGGTATCAATCAAGCAAAGAAACACTCAGAAAAAGGCATTGCAGGCTCAGTACAAAATTGTAGACCGGCCCAGCACTCTCAGGATCGCATCCCAGACCTCATCATTGTTTATATTTCTGTAGTGCCTCACTGAAGCCAATCGGGGCAGTTTTATACAAAGTACGGAAACTAAAAACCGTAATCAAATACGATATAATATTAGTAAGAACTTTGAAAACCACAGCAATTTAAAAAGCCCGATGAAAAGGATGACTCCCTTCCTTGGAGGCAGAGAGCGGGGACCACTCGCGGTTCCAAAAGAATTGCATCCCAGAGTTTGGGAGTAATGCAGGAGAAAGCCCTTTCCAGCATGCCCAATGCGTGGGCCCCTCCAAGCGAGAGTTGCCCTCAAAAGGGTCTCTCCTCCTGTTCCGTCTCTCTTGCAAACAGGTAGGTCCATACTGAAGTAGCTGGCCCCTCAGTTAGCCAGACCCGCAACCGTTTAGAGCTTTGAAGGTTAAAACCAACAATTTGAATTGAGCCCAGAAACCGATTGGTTTCAGTGGCGAGCAAATGCCATCGGAGAGATCAGATTGGGGTCCCCACGGCACCTCCAATGTACACCTGCAAAACTCTTTGTTCTGTGCCCCTTCCCCCAAAAAATGTTTTGATAGAAAAAAATTGAAATTTTAGGGGCCAGGTTCTCCTTCCTTTTCCTGAACTAGCCGTTGATCAGCAGGGAAGAAAAGAGCCCAGCCAAGGGGTAGAGAGAAGAGAAAGAGCGAGGCTTGAGGCAAGGAAGGGGGAGAAAGATCAAGATCAAGGGGTGAACGGGAGAGAAAGCAAGGCCAACGGTCAGAAAGGGACAGAGGAGAAGGCTGGGGACAGGGAAGGCAGAGAAATAGTGATGGAAGAGGCTGGCGGAGAGAGAAATAGGGCAGAGAGAAGGAGCCAAGGGGAAAGGTCTGTGTGAACAGAAATAATAATAATATAATAATAATAATAATAATTAATAACCCGCCTCTCCCTCCGGATCGTGGCAGGGAACAACAACAAATACAAAACACAAGAATCACAAAATAGCTGAAATATTAAAAACAAATAAAAACCAATATATCGTTAAAAACATCTTAAAATTCATCTGGATAGGCCTGCTGGAAGAGAGCAGTCTTTATGACTCTCTTGAATTCATGAAGACTGCTAATTTGTCTAAACTCCTCCGGCAGACCATTCCACAGTCTGGGAGGGGTAGAAGAGGAGGTCCTCTGGGTAACACTCATCAGCCTAGTTCTGGCTGGATTGAGTAAGTTCTTCCCAGAGGACCTGAGTGTGCGGGGCGGATTGTACGGGAGAAGGCGATCCCACAGGTAACCTGGATCCAAACCATGTAGGGCTTTAAAGGTAATAACCAACACTTTATACTTCGCCCAGAAACTCATTGGCAGCCAATGAAGAGATTTTAAAACTGCTGTAATGTGGTCACCCCTAGATGTACAGGTGACCAACCTGGCTGCCATATTTTGAACAAGTTGAAGTTTCCGGACTAGGCACAAAGGTAGCCCTATGTACAGTGCATTGCAGAAGTCAAGCCTCGAAGTTACCAGCGTGTAACCTAGAGTAGGTCTTCCAACTCTAGGAAGGGGCACAGCTGGCGTATCAGCCGGAGCTGGTAGTAGGCACTCCTGGCCGTCGCATCTATCTGGGCTGTCATTTGGAGCGACGGATCCAGGAGCACCCCCAAGCTGCAAACACAGTCTTTCAGGAGGGGTGTAACCCCATCCAGAACTGGTTGACACACCTCTAAACCCAGGTTGGGGCCTTTGACAGCAAGCACGTCCGTCTTGTCTGGATTCAGCTTCAGTTTGTTTTTCCTCATCCAGCCCATTACCGCCTCCAAGCATTCATTCAGAGGAGACACACTATCCTGAGCAGACGCTGTTGTCGAAGGCATAGAGAAATATATTTGGGTGTGGGCTGGGAAATGACTCTTTCCCCCTCCCTCCCAGCCTCTAGCCTTGCTATTTCTCTTTCCACCGTGCACACCTCTTTAGTCAGGCCCCCCACGGCAGCCGTTACGTGACTGGCCACGTCCTCCACGGGAGCCATTTTGTGGCGGTGCCCGCAGCAGTTTCTCAAATTCCACAAAGTGCCCTCGGTCCCCAAAGTTCGGAGCCCGTGTGGGGGATAGAGGAAGGAATACAGTTTGGGGAGCTAACAGGAGGGCAACAGATACCTGGGTAAGGGTGGACGCCATTCGTGTAAATGGCCTCAGATGCCGGCTGGCCCGTGCTCTGCGTGGGGACAGGGCTGTAGCCATTGACGCTGAGGGCTGCTGGGATGGCAGACACAGGCGTGGCGGCGATGGCAGGCGGCGTGCTGGTACCTGTGGTGGGAAAGACGGTGGATGAGCTACAGCCAACCCCGTCTTTACCTTCTGTTCAAACTTCTGACTTTGTCGGGTGACATCGGTTATGGTATCAGGAGTACTATGAAATCTGGAATCATCTACTCCGCAGGTTAGCTATGGAGAGGTTTTGGGGCCCACTAGTCACCTCCCGTGACCGAGTCTTCCACCCGTGCTTTTCAAAACAAGATAAACTCCAAATTTCACTTTGCCAGGTGGCCCAGAATGTCAGTATTCCCTGCTCAATAAGGGTCAAGATCCTGCTCCAAGGAAATCTGGATTCTGCAATGGGAATAAAGGAGGCCAGCCAAGGGACAAAAACGATGCCAAACTTTGCATAGTTTATAGTGGGTCATTTTTGGCAAGGGGTGGGGTGGATACTTCACACAATTCGTGGTAGTTTGGATCTCACAGCAGCTGGGAAGCCACGAAGATTACAGTGCAAGGAAGCTCATTTCGGCGGCAGCCTTCGCCCACAAACCTTGGAGGATATCATAGAGCAGGGGTGGACCTGCTGATGTTGGTGGACTGCAACTTCCATCAGCCCTCGTCAATGGCGAGGGATGATAGGAGATGCAGTCCACCAACATCGGAAGTGCCTCATGTTCCCCACCCCTTCTGTAAGGGACAGGAACTGGGTTTTCTTACATAGCTGCACTCTGGTAGCATTACTACACATGCGTGATGCTGCATGTCTCTCCTAAAGCACATAGCACCCCCCATGGGAAACATGCCGGCAGTTCTGATTTTGCCCGTCTCTTTTTGATAGCATCTCCACAAGACGTTTAGGGCCCAAACCCAGAACATTTTCAGGAATGATCCATTTGTCAGAGGGATGCTAAGACTCCCGCCAGCTCCTGCGTGTGGTGGACCTTTCTAGAAAACACACACGGACTGGTCCCTAGTGATAGCCTTGGACATAAGCTCACAAAAGTTTCTAGCCTGAGGCTGACAGGAGCCCCTTCCGTATGGCCTGCATGGAAATACAGGAGTCTAACCTCTTGGCAGGCTTGGAGGAGAAAAACCAAGTGGTGGAGAAGGCACAGTCCCGCCTTCATGGCTAACTTTCCTTCCCCCGCGGCTAATGAAGAAACCAATTGGGCTGCTCCTCTGCTAAACCTCCCACCCTCTGGGTGGAATTTCTGCTCGCCCCAGGCGACCAGGCAATTGGTTCAATACAAAACTGGGTTACCACTATGCACGGCAGACCCCATGGATTCCTGACAATGACACAGACTCCGCCCCTCTCCCCGACATCCATCCTTTGCCAGGCTTACCTGAGGAGGGCGTGATGGGGGTGATGGGCGTGGCGATGAGGCCGTTGGGATTGATGGTGGCCATCTGCTGCATCTGGACGGCGGCCATCGTCGCCATGGGGTTGAGGTAGGCGGAGTGCGCAGCAACGAGAGCTGCCTGTTGCTGCATTAGCTGGAGGCATCAGGAGAGAGATTCAGGGGAAAAACACATCATTGGGGTGTACCGCTACAACCCCATCAGAAATACTAGTCCTGTCCTGGGTCAAGTACGCACTATCTGAATCCTTGACATTGTCTTCGGTTCCCAGGATCATTTGCAGGGAAACCATGACAGTTAAACTAGTGTTAAAGTGGACGTACAGCATGTAGCTCCCCTGTCTGCGTGAAGAACCAGCAAGTGGGCAAGAGACACAGAGGCTCACAAGGAACTCTCACACCTGAGGCCTCGTCCTCCCAAGCAGGTGGCCAGCGTCTAGACTGTACCGCTTCAGTGTGCAGATGGAGAGCTTACAGGAAGGAGGAAACAAATTCTCCGCACATAGAAGAATAGCACAGCAGGGTGAAAGTGTCTAGCCTGGCCGACTTCTTGAGATGCTAATTTTCTATGAGCGGGGATATTCATTCCCCTCTTTCAATAGGAAGGGACATTCCATCCTGGGAGCGCTGCACTCTGCACGCTTCCATTCTGTGAGCACCTTTGCCCGCCCTCCGAAGTGGTCCAGCCCAGACTGATGTCAACTGCTCGAACTGCCGTTTTGAGAGTATTATAGGATTTATCGATCGGCTGGAGCTGTGTAGCCATCTGCAGTGAGTTTGCTAGCGAGCAGAAATACAGGCTTCTCAGAGTCCGTATTCCTGCTTGCTAACAAAGGGTGCCTCTACAAGAGGCATTTAAAGCTCTTTCAAGGCGCATTAAAAAATTACCTTTACAAGAACGGACCGCAAATCGGGCGTAGAGGCGCGTTATCTCCCCGATTATGTGCATTATTGAATGCGCGTTAAATCGCGAGTTTTATTTTGCTCCGTCCGTTAAAGCGCATTTTGACTGTGTGAATAAGCGCTTATGCGCATTAACTACTTGTAAAGCACATTTTGGACATCTGTTAATGCACTTCGCCACCTCTCACCGCCTCTCGTGCAGAGGGATTAGGCGTAAATGCGCTTCTGCGATTATGCGCATAATCGCCTAACCAGGCGCAAAAGCGAATCCTTGTAGAGGGGACCAAACTCACGATGCCATTCCCACAACACAGGATCTCTGGGCGGGTCGCAGAACAGAACAATTAAAAGACAGGGTAAGGTGATAAAAACAGCGCAAACGTCCAAACGTGCCTCAAATAGTGTGCGTGCATGCATGCGCATGCCCTCCCACGCAGCCCCTGTGTAATGCAGCCGCATGCCGCCACCCCGGCTCCCGCAACCAATTCCGACCTCTTGGGCCTGAGCCGAGCCTCTTACTGCTTGGGTGTAGGCGCTATAGGCCCCAAACTGCAGGGCGATGGGACTGAACATGCCCAGCTGATTGGCCACTTGCTGCATGCGCCGGAGTCCCCGCTCCTTTTCCGTGTCTGCAAATTTCACCACGAGGCTGGAGGAAGCGCCCTGCAAGTGGGGTAGAGGGGAGCAGAGATCGGGGAGAGGAAAGTGAAGGACTTGATCGGCAGCCTTGCTGAAGCTTCAATCTGCCCATCAGGCCCTGCTCGCTCCTAATTCCAGACCACGAATCCATGGAAAAGCATGGGTTGGGCAAAATGGGGAGGGGCCAGGAGCAGGAGGCGTGGCCTACTGGGGGACCCCCGGCCTAAGGTTTCGCACCCCCAGAATAAGCTTTGGGAAAGGTGAAATGGAGAACCTTGTCCACGGGGGGGGGGCAGCAGAGCCCATGGGAGAGGGTCCCCCCTTTTTCCGTAGTGTCTAAAAACATTAAATGGGCTTGGTGGAAAGGCAAGAGTTTTTATCACAGCGAGACAGCCCGCTCCCTTCCACCCACAAGGCCCACATCCCCGGCCGAGGGGTCTCACCAGCAACGTGCGGCTTCCATGCAACGTGTTGATGGCGGCCTGCGCTTCGGCGTGCGTTTGGAACTTCACAAAGGCACAGCCTGGTGAAGGAGACAGGCAAAAAAGAATAAAGGACTCGCGGACAGACAGACAGACCAAGCCATGGGCTTTCTGTGCCACGGATGGGCGGGCAGGCGGGTGCTTTCATCTGCTCAGAGTCAGGCACATGTTCAGCAAAACACTGGACCGAACCACTTTCATACTGGGGAATTGCATTTTTTAAAAACGCTTCCTCATTCAACTCCCTTTCCCGCATGCAGAAAGCTAGCTCAACTCGGAAGCCCTGTTCAGGAGACACCTTAAACCATGGCTTTAACCATGGTGAATAAAGCTTTTTGCCTTATTCACCATGGTTAAAGCCATGCTTTAAGGTGTCTTCTGAAAAGGGCTAGAGAAGAGTAGTAGTTAGCCTTGCCCCCTTGGGGTGCTAGATCTCTACAGGCAGGGAGGGTTTTTGTTTTTTTATAGTTGTAGGAGCTTTTAAAAATGGGATTTCCCTGCCTGCTTCACTATTAACCCCACATAACTCCACAGCTATTTGAAGGATCCAAGAATTGCTTGATGCCAAACCAACTACGCAAGGGTGAGTCAACGCAGGGCGAGATAGCAACAGCTCTGTTGTCAATCTCCACCCTTTTATTTTCTAAAAGGTGCATGCAGATATCATTTAAGTCCTGAGCCCATCGCAGGCATTCATTTTGTTCAAACACACCACCGTCTCTCCCAGACTGAGCTCAGGGCAAGCCAGACCTGCCCATTTGTAGCAGAAGGTGGCTGTGCATAGCACCAATTGGCCAAGACTGATGACGTCACAAAGCCATCTCCCGCTCTCCAGTTCAGGTTTTCAACTATTTCAAAATGGACAGGGATTTTTACAAAACAAAACGAAACAAGTGGATCAATGGACTTTTCACTTTAAAAACGTATATGCAGAGCTTTAAAAATGACATAGGTACACAAAGGACAACTGGCCGTTCCTGCTCACCTTTGCTGGTGCCATCAGGACCGCGGAGAACCGTGCATTCATCAATGTTTCCAAAGGGCTCGAACATTTTCCGGACATCCTCGTCTGTTTGCTGCTTACCCAGCATCCCCACAAACAGCTTCCTGTCTTCTGGAGAAGGGACAGGATGTTGCTCAGAGAAAGGACAGTCTGGCCAATCCTAACCTGCAAAATGCCTCCCCTGCATTGTAGACATTCCCAGCCCCAACATCTTGGCCCATCCCTAGAGATTTCTGGGAAATTCGTCTTTTGTATCCACAAACGTTCAAGTTTTACTTAAAAAAAAAAAAACCCTGGGAAGCGGCAACTAAGACCCCCTCTAGATGGATTCCGTTTGACGCCTGGTTAGCTGATTATGCGCATCTTCTTGGAAGCGCTTTATGGTAAATGCTTGTATGCAGGAGGTAATTGAGCACACAATTGGTGGCCTTACCGGTTGTTTGAAATGTGCTTTACAAGTAGTTAATGCAGAGAATCGCTTGTTCACATAGTCAAAATGTGCTTTATCATCCGGAGCAAAATAAAACTCGCTATTTAACGCGGATTCGATAATGCGCATAATTGAATAGATAATGCACCTCAACTCCCGATTTATGCTCCGCTCTTGTAGAGGTAAAATTTTTAATGAGACTTCAAAGAGCTTTAAATGTCTCATGTAGAGGCAGCCTCTAGCAACGGAGTGGCGTATGTAGGTGGGAAAGCTATTAAGGAAACCCAACCTGTCCAGAATTTGAAATCTATTTCTCACAAACAACAAATGAGATGGTACCCCATGTCTGAATTGTACCCCATGCCCCAAACACTAAGATAACGGTACCTCCTCTGCTTTCGCTGTCCGCTGGTTTCACCTGGATTGGCCGGTTCATCTGGAAATTAAAAGGAGTCACAGATTAATACGGGGCCATCATGTTTAGCGGCGGAAGCAGATAGATGGATCTATTGGGAAACATTCTGAGAGACAGAAAGGCGGCCCAGATCAATTGGCAAACTGATTCTTTTTTTTTTTTTGCCTTAAGCATTGGAACACTAGGGTTTTTGTGTGTGTAGTTCTCAGACCTTAAAACAGGCAGGGAAAAAATCTTTTGAAATTTCAGAAGCTCAGGACCAGGGGTTCTGGAACTCCCCAGGAGGCCACGCCCTCCTGTGACCCCTCCTCTTTTCTCTGATCACCAATCATTTGGTAGTTTCACCACCCAGCCCTTCAGGTGGAAACACTTCTCCTGAGGCTTTAGTTACTGGCAGAAAGAGATTTAAGCTGAAATATGACGGTACTTTTTTGTATTTTGGCTCCACCCCTTTTGTCCTACCCACCATTGCAATCCACACCGCCCCAAAAGCTTTTCCAAAAGGGAGTTCAGCCCACTGGCTAAAAAAGGCTCAGCACTCCCAATCTAGGAGAATAAAAGACAGACCATTGAAATAAAATGTTCAAATCCCCAATAGCAGAGTTTGCTTGAAAGCAAGGCTAAAAACAAACCAAATAAAAAGACCGCTGTTCATTCCGATATCATCTCCTGAACCAATTTTTGAACTGTGAAACCAGGTGCCCATGAGGCCAAGGATTGGCTTGTTCTCTCCTACTGGATAAAGGAGGTATGTGGATCATCTAAAACCAAATAATGTTTTCATTTGCATTGGTGAAACACCACACAAGAACTTTGGTGCCATCTAGTGTAGGTGTCCAGCGAACCTGCTTTTTTAAAGGCAGTGTTTTATCAACAAATTCAAATGCTTTGGCGATACAGAGGGGGGAAGGCATGGAGGAGCTGAAAGGCTGCAGCAAGCGGCATGCAGAGGGCTTTGAAAGAAAATTCAGGATATTTTTTAAAAATGAAAAGATGGAGGACGCCCCACTCATCTGTTCCACTTTGGAAATGAGCAGGTAATTCAGGACTCCAGAATCCAGGCACAAATCCAATCGAGAATTGCAGAAGTTTCTTTTAACCAGAGTGGTCTGTTTATACATTTTTGTACTGGGGTGGTGGTGGTGGTCTCCTCCTGGAATAGTATCCCTGATTTATCACCATGAAGCTTAATCTAGCGTTCCTCTGAGCACGTGCGGAGAAATATTTTCTTAAGAGATGAGTGAGAACAACCAACCTCCCCATGTATCTGGTCTTAGACATTCAGAGGTGCCTGGTATATTGAAGGCTTGCTTGAACTGCCAACGTTTTCAAAATGTAGCATTTTACAAATGAAGCTGTGGGCATCCATCTCTCTCGCACACATGCTTCCCAAAACCCCCAGTCAGCTGCAGCAGGGTGAAGGCCCATGGAAAACGTGGCTTGCAGGATTAGAAAGAGTGAGATTATCTCAGCGGGCAGCTGCAAAAGCATTTGTAATCATATTAAAAGCAAGGCACCTTTGAAGTTGGGGACAAGGCCCTCCAAATACCCGACTGCCAATGGTATGGGGAAAAAAGAGAGGGCATGATTTTGCAAAGAGTTGTGTACAAGCTTCTATTGGGTCTCCCCTGCTTTTTAACATCTGCATCGGTGGGTTTGGAGTGCACCATCTGTCCTGGTTTTCTGGCCCCGGTTCTTGTACTTCACCACCACCACTTTTGGACCTCAAGGAAGAGACGCCTTGCGAAGATGTGGTCAAACGTGCCTTGCCAGAAAGTGGCTAGATGTCAAAATCTCAGGATGGGTGGCAAAGTGCATCTCGCCTGTAGTGAACATGCCCGTCGATGCAGGAGCATGAACGGTAAGGCAAGTGCGCAGCGGCTAAGGTCTGTTATGCAGATCTGATAATCCTCAGGTGTGGCAGACTCCTCGGTGAATGGATGCATGAGGTGTCTTCATGGATTGGATGAGACTCCAAGTGTGGTTATTCTCCCCCCTTGCAGAGAAGCCCTTGGGGGCTCCACGTTTATTCATTTCTGTGTACGCAAAGAGATTGGCTTACACTTTTTGATGGAAGCTATCCAATGTGGCTCACCGTGATTTAATATATTACTATACACATGGAACTGAAGTAAACACACAGGCTTCTCCTCGCTTACCCCTGCCTCCACATCCCTCCCATTCCTATGTCAACTCCCCTTACGTTGAATTATAAAACTGTAATCCCCCCTGGGGCAGGGACCTGTCTTCTCGTGCATGGTACTGGCCACACACATAGATGGCACTGCACAAGGGAAGACACCAATAAATAAAACGGCTAACAGCTCACAATAGCAAAAGCAGTCTGAAGACAGATAAAAGAGTGGGAGCAAACGGTTGAAAACAACGCACCAAACGCATTGGTCACCAATTGTCATCCATTAATTCAATGTATACTTTACTGGCAGGATGCCTTGTTGAACACAGTGAGATTTTTCTCTCCGTCAACAAGCATAAAATAGTGCAGTAAGGCCAGGGCTGTGCACGTTCACCTCCAGCTGACACACCAGCTGTGCCCCTTTCTGGAAAGTAAACAACGTGGCCTTCATCTTGGCCTGCTCTAGAAACCTCTCGACTTGGCTACTGCGATGTGCCATGCGTGGTGCTGCCCTTGGAAGAAGCTCAGAAGTTTCATCCAGTTCAGAATGGGGGCAGGACGGCTTTTATTGGCATTAGCTCACCTCACATTGATTCTTTTTGATGCTCTTCAGTTACTGGTTTTGTTCAGAGTCAAATTCAGGGGTCTGGGTTTTTTGGTTGCTGAATCTTTGAAAGGCCAGATCTCTTATAGGGACATCTTCTCCTACATATAAACATTACCTTGTGAATTAAGATTAATTGACAAGATGCTGCTGCTATTGGTGTCCTCTCTAGTGAGGCGATCCTGGCTAAAAATAGGGCACTCTTAGCGGTGGCCCTAGACTATGGTATTCTCTTTGATGGGAGGTTGATCTTGTTGAGGTTTGCAGTTGGTCAATGAAACTGTTCCCAATAAGCCTTCTGTGAGCACCAAACTCATGAACCAACATGCTTTTATGAGCTGCTGCTACTCTTATTTCCAGAGGGGTAGCCATGTCAATCTGTTGCAGCAAAAGCAACCAAGAGTCCTGTGACATCTTAAAGATGACACCTTTATTCTAGCATGAGCTTTTGTGGACATCTGATGGAGTGGACACCATTCATGCAAGCTCATGCCAGGATAAATGTCTTAATCATTAAGGGGGCATAAGACTCTTCCTTGTTATTCTTATCTGTTCACTGTGTTAGTATCATGCCAACTGAATAGTTTGTACAGCTCTGGCCACTTCACCAAAAAAAGAAAAATATATTGTGGGCAGTGGCAGCTTCTGTGTCATGGGGCAGTGAATCCACTCTGGGTTTTGGTCAGCACATTAAAGGAGCTATCCAAAGTGTTGAACTCCAACCCCAAAATGGGTCCAATACCTTGGATAGCTCCTTTAGACTTCTTAAAGGTTATAAGGTGTCACCCAATGAAACTTCAGGGTAGACAACACCATGCATTATTAACTTCTGGAACTCACTGCTGCAAGACGTGACAATGGCTACTATCTTAGATGTCTTTCAAAACAGATTTCAAAATTAAGATGGATTGGGGGTCAATCAACAGCTATTAGCTGTGATGGCTTAATGGAACCCCTGTTCTGAGGAGGAATCTAAGTACCAGGTGCAGGGGATGAAAAAAAAGGTGTTTTTCCCCTGCTTTAAGCCTTGTTTATGGACTTCCCAGAGGATTCTGGCTGTCCTCTGTTGGAAACAGGATGTTGGGCCACACGGATCTTTGGTCTGCTTCAGGGCTTTTCTTCCTTATTACAGAACTGTTTATAGAGTTTTTAATTATTGATTCTAAGCCACTTTGAGTGCACCTTGCTAGGAACGAAACAGCACACTGAATCCAGCTATAAATATAAATAACAATCAATAGTAAGGGAAAGGAGGAGGGGAGGGTGCTGTACCTTCCCCCATGCACTGGTGGGAGATAGAAATCCAGCGGCTCTTAACCCTCAACCTTCACGATCTTTAGATAATTAAACACATCTGGTATTACATAGATTTAGGACACTTCTGCATCACAAATTTATACCAGGTTTATGCCAGTGCAACTGCCATGGCTTTGTCCAAAGCAAAGAATCTTGGGAACTGTAGTTAGAGGAGGATACTAAGAATTTTGTTAAGAGGTGTTGAGTCTCCACATCTGCACAAAATAATAATAATAATAATAATAATAATAATAATAATAATAATAATATACAGTTGTGAAGGATCCCCGCAAAGATGGAATGGGTATTAAACCAACTTAAGCCTTTATCAGGGGTATAAAAATGGCATCCTTGCACACACGGCGGTATTTCTGCCTTTCCCATCACTGCAACGATAATCTCTCACACACCACCCTATTGCTGCCCTACAGTCCTACTGACTTCTGACCCACCCACCCCCATCCTCAGAAGTGAGAGGAAAGCTCCTACTTGTGTGATCAGTGAAATTGAACGCTCTGCTAATTGACTTGTTGGTCGATTACGATTGCTAATGTACTGTGTACGGGACTCTGTTGATCCAGGAGGGACAGCCTGCGGTAGGGAAGTGCTCAGGGTGGGGTGTCGGGCATTCAGCAAAGCAGGGAAAACCCAATAAAGGCAAATGTCACGCCACGTTCCTGGGATCCTCTCGCTTGTTCTGAGCCGGGCTCAACCCCAGAACCTGTTTTTTAATGCATGGTCTCCTGTTGCCAACGCCACGTGCCCAATGAGACTCTAATTCAGGAATGCAGAACCTCTTTCAAACCAGGGGCCGAATTTCGTTCTGAAGAAGTTCTTAGGGGCCTCATTCCAGTGGGACGCAAAGCAAAAGGAGGCAGGGCCAAAATACCCCCCAACCCCCAGCATATTTTAGATTAAAGCTCTCCCTCCTAAGCCTTAACAGAGGTATTGATCCTTGATAACTGCAGATGATCTTGGAAGGACAGCTCCTCTGAGCATGTACAAAGTGCCTTTCCCGCCCCACTGAAGGTGGAAGCCCTCCTAAGGTTCGAGCTAGACATGAGGATACAAGGAAGGAATGCATCTTTTCATTGTTATTATTTCGTTTCGAACAAGTAAATGCCACAGAGGGACAGAGAGGAGCAACGACGGAGAGCAGAGGCAAGGAGGAGGCTGGTCAGGATGGGAAGCGGAGGGCAGGAGGATTAAGCAGTTTGGGGACAAAGTAGAAAGAAGAGGAAGAAGCCTAGGACGGATGGATGAAGGAGACAAATGGCCGGAGACAAAGAAGGGCAGAGGAGGAGGAGGAGGAGGAGGAGGTGAAGAATAAGAGCATCTCACTGCATCAGTATTGTTAAAGCCAAGCTGGTTTATTTATTTTATTTAAAAATATTTCTTGGCCACCATTCAGAGCAGAAGCCCTCCCGATGCAGCTTAAGAGAAGAGGTTTTCAAGCAAGGGATACCCCTACCCCGCCCCCCCCCAGGCATGCAAGGGAGTGCTTGGGGCCTGTGGGCTAGGAAGCCAATAAGGCAGGGGATGCTAGAGAGCCCATTGGGTTGCGGGGCTTAAGAAACCAAACATGGCCACAAGAATGCGCCGGAGCATGATCAGCGGTCGTTTTGCTGGAAGGGAACCGAAGGATGGCTAGCTTCGCCGGTGTGGTTGCGACCTCCTGAGCAGGAGACGAGCCACAAATCTGGGGATACTCGAGAGGCCTGCTCATGAGTGGAGAAATATGGGAAGGCTTTGAAATTCCCCTGTCCGAACCTGCACGGGGATGGGTAGGCAGTTTTGTTTGAGAGCATCCAGAAGAGCCTAACATAGGGTTCATTTTGCTGCTCCTTCATTCTGCGGGGAGGGAAGGGCAAGGGCAAAATTCCTAAATCTGGAGAGACATCCACCCCCCCCCCCCATCACAAACCATCCACTAAGGCTGCACTTAGCAATTGGGCACTGGTTACCATGGCGCCTGGGGCCTGTATCTTTCCTCCACATCGGCCTCCCTCTCTTGCCTCTTGTTGCCAGGTTATCTCCCGTTACCACGGCAACCGCTGCAGGCGAGGGGACCGCTTCCCCTTCGACTGTGACTCCCTTTTATTCTTCTCCACACACTCCCACGCCACCGAAACACACGTACACACCACTCCCAATTTTTATTAATCATATTTCCTAACCGCCCCACACTCCACTTCCATTTTTAAATGCCAGGCCAAAAACACAAACACACACCACATAAAAATAATAATGAAGGGACAGCAAAACCACAGTGAATTTGAAAGAGACAGGCAGACGGGTCCTTTCATCGCAACTAAGGATGGGGGTGATGGGGGGGAGGGAAAAACCAGGCCAGAGAAAGGAAATTTCTCTTGGGGGTTTATTCACCTTAGGCCTGCAAGATTTTCTGTCCCTGAAGACAGCTTATGTATCTGGCCTGAGTCCCCTCTTCATGGTTCTAATTCTAGTAGTTTTGGATTTATAGGAATTAATTCTATTATTATTATTATTATTATTATTAATAATAATAATAAAGGTATATGGTGCTGTCAATGCACATGGTGCCAGACAAAGTAAACAAAAAGGCAGGTTCCCTCAAGGGGCTTTACAATCTAAAATTTGACCACAGAGGCAGGAGTAAAATATAGGATGAATATGCCTTGGTTTCACAGCAAAGGTCCCTGCCCCAGAGGGCTTGCAATCATAAATCCAAAGCAGGAGAGGCAACGGAGGGAGGAGGACAGGGGAACGAAGGCAGAGACAGACAGGGGAAGAACACACATTTATTTCAGTATGAGAATGCAAGGGCCTACTCTGGGGGTTTGGGGTACAATAAAAAAAATTAGAAGCAGGAGAGGCAAATACTATTTATTTCAGTTACATGTACCTATGTTTTAGAAGAGGGCAGGGGACTCGAGGGTTGCGTTCAAACCTGAGCTCATCCTTGTGCGTGATTGTAACCATTCATGTTTTTAAATCGGTATTTATGATGTTTTTATCAGAGCCCCTTTCCTCCAAAGCGCGCAGAACTCAAAACAGGATGGGACCGCCCCAATTTTTTGTAAGGTAAACTGAAGACACAGACAATTCCAGAAAGCAATATATATACACACACACACACACTGTCAACATCTGAAGATTACCCTCCTCCCATCCTTGTCATCTCTGCCAGTGAAAATTGGGGGTGGGGTGGGGGGTTGGAAATGAAGAAGAAGAAGAAGAAGAAGGGGGGAAAGAGGAGGAGATGCCTGGTAACTATGGCAACTGGAGAATACTCCATGGCAACCGCCCACTCATCTCCAATTTACCCATCACGTTGCCATAGGAACTGCACTGACATCATCACTTATCTCTATCAATAATGACCAGGAGGCTTTGGCAAAGGAGGGGAACAGAGTGATGGGGGGTGGAGAGAGAGAGAGAGAGAGAGAGAGAGAGGAGAAAAGGTGTGTGCATTTCGGAGGGGCGGGGGAGGGTTGAGGAACGAAAGATAAATAAGCAGGGTATTTGGAGAAGGTTTAAAAACACACACCAATAACTCAAGGAAATAGGAAATTTGGAGCGTACGTGTGCAAAAATAATGGGTTTCTAAGCTACCCTCCCTTGAATAATTGGTTCTTATCCATGTTAATAAGCTACACGATTTTGATCTGGATAGGCGCCTGCGGATGGCACAATTTCTATCGCTGTGCAGCCGAAGGGAGGGCCCTGTAAGATAAACCCTATTTTGCCAGCTGGGTCCACAGTGTGGCGCTGTGGCGCGGTTCAGCCACGACAAACGAAGTGGGCAGGTAACAGAAAACCGAAGCTGCGCTGCCAGGGAATGCCTGCATGCAGTCAGTCCTGGGGTGGGGCGGAGAGTCCCGGGGGCCGGGCAAGGAAGTCCCTGCTGCAGAAGTGACGAAAAGCAGCGGAGAGGAAGACGGACCTGGCTCACAGGACACACGCAACCCGCCAGGAAGTTCACCCGAGCAAGCCTCACGGAAGCGATGTGGCACCCTTTGCTTGGCCGCATGCTGATTCCGTGGGGCAGGTGCAAAAGAACGTCATGGTGGGCCTGTGCCCCATCTTAAGGCGAGAGCAGCTGCCTCTTGGGTTTTCTGCCACGGCAGAGGCAGGATCCAGTACACTGATCAATTTAGATGCTACGATTGGGAAGGGGAGGAAACCAAGGTACTAGTTTTTAAGAAACTACAGGTTTGGAAACATGCTTGATGTTTGGAGCAGTGTCAGAAGCTAGATGAGGTGTGTGTGTGTGTGTGTGTGAGAGAGAGAGAGATTGAGAGAGAGAGGTTTTCCAACTACCAGAAAACTGAAATTCAGGACAAATCATAGCTCTATGTGGTGGAATTGGATGAATTTTCTTCCCCCGTGTATACACGCTTCCATCTCTGCCTCCCTCCACTGTGTTTTAGTTTGTAAGCTCCTTGGGGCAGAGGCCTTTCCCTTTGAACTTCTTACAATGCCCACGCACATTGCTGGAGCTACAAAAACATCGTAAATCGATACGATGAACCGCAGCAGCGTGCTTCCCTGCATGAGGATGGGTGGGATGAGAAGGAGAGGTAAAACAGTGCTCCTCTGCCATGCTACGCTCCAATGACCCCTCCGCTATCTGGGAGCGAAACACCCTCACCCCATCGCCGCTGGGCGTATAGCATCAATCCAGTGCCTGGATCAGTGAAGGAGAAATGGCAGCTGCTAACAGAGATGTGGAACAAGATGGTTTCTGACATAGGTGTGCGCGAGGGGTGTGCCCAGGCACACCCTAACGTCTCAGGCAATAAGTGCTGAATTGAGGGGGGCACTGAGTAGGGATCCAGAGGGGGATCCAGACGCAGCAGAAACAGCCCTCCAGCTGCTCTGCCGCCACCGCCCCTGACAGCACACCATTTCTCCCAGAAGCAGGAGCGAAAAGGAATTACTCTGCTGGGGAGCCACATTTCTGAGAGGCCAGGAGGGCCCTGAAGGCTAATATCACCTCCAGCCAGTCTCACAACAAAGCCCTGCCAATGTTGGGGCTTGAGGAGCGTCTCCTCATTCCCCCCCATCCCCCGCAATGGCCTCCCATGTGCTTAATAAACGAATAAGAATAATGTCCTTTAGGATTGGAATTCAATAAATGTTAAGCTTTAAAAATAAATAAATAAATAAATAAAATTCCCTGGGTGCACACCCTAATGAAATGCGCTGCGCACACCTATGGTGGCTGACAATCTGTAGGAAAAGCAAATGAATGTGTAAAGGGGGGGGGGTGGAAGGGAGAAAGGAAATGCACAACTCAATTCCCCCTCTCTGGAGCCCTGCTGGAGGGGTACAGGCTCCGGCAGGTGAAAGAGTTGGACACAACTCCCAGGTTTGTTGACTCCTAGATAGGCAGGCCCTGGATTCATAAACCAACCCCCATCCCTGTTCTCAAAAGAAAAGGAAAGTCCCCTGTCTGTTGCGGTTGCCACTTGGAGGCCCTTTTCTGATCCTGCCAGCGCCTCCGCAGGGGAGATTAGAGTAGGGATTATCAACATCCCGACACAGGTTTAATTCCCTTTAGCCATCTGGAGCAGGCACCTGACACGTCCCCTTTCTAGCGAGGAAAGGAAATTGGTGCATATTATTTCCACCCCTCTCCTGAAGAGTGGAGGAGCCATCTTGGTAAGACCGCTACTGAATTTTTGCTTCGGCCACAACATGAGCCCTCGTTTTTCACACTGGTTAATCCAGCCCCCGGATTTGTGGTTTCTTTTGTTCACAGACATTCTGCTTGCCTCCAGGCATGCACAAAATGCCTTCCTCGCGAGAAGAATGAAGGATCTGAGGGCAAAGGGTCCCTGGGCATGTCCAGACAGCATTTCCTTTGTGAAGAGAAAGCATCTCTGCTTCTCCAGGATTATCGCCTGTCCAAGAAAGATTCCCAGTCAATGCTAAACCAGAGGGCCTGACTCCGTATAAGCTAATCTCCCATGGAGCCTACTCAGGACCATACGAGATGTGATCCTAAATGTTCAGTGAAAAAGTATGTTAGGTTTAAAAATAAAATAAATCAGTAGCAGGGATGAGAGCAGGGATAGGGATGATGATGATGATGATGATGATGATGATGATGATTTGCATTTATAGCTCACCTTTCCCCTCTCCCCCCATTTTGTCCTCACAACAACAATCCTGTAAGGTAGGTTGGGCTGAGAGTTTGTGACTGGCCCAAAGTCACCCATCGGGTTTCCATGGCTGAGTGGGGACTAGAACTAGGATCTCCCGACTCCCAGTCCGACACTTTAGCCACTACGCCACACTGGCTCTCAGGATTGCGGCTGGGAGTCAGGATTAAACCTCCCTGTCCCATGGGCTGTGGGGCTGATGAAAAACACTCTCCCCACACCTGTCTCTGTGCCTGCTATTTAGGGTGCAATGTTTGGACAGAAAAAAGCCCTACAGCTCCCAGCATTCCCCGGCCAGCAGGCATAGGACTGTGCCCTAAATCATTTCAAAAAGAACAATGCATTTAGCATCACATCTTCGTTGGCTCTCCGTAGCGAGGACAGCGCTGACACCAGAGCATGGAGCTCCCTTTGCTGTAAGATAGAGGAGGAATTATGGGCTGGCTTTTGCCCACGCAGCACCTGGGCAACTAACAAGCCGCCCACGACAGGGTGCCAGCCTCTGCCACCATCCTTCAATGAAGGGGCAGCTCTCCACGCGGTCTCACAGCGAGCATGATGCGTCCACGCACACAAATCACCACCTCCACAGCTCATCCCTGTGCGCTGCAAATACAGCTGCGACCACCACCGTCACATTCAACACAAAAAGGGCCATGCTGGACCAGACCAAGTACAGGTCTAGTCCAGCATCTTCCCACAACGGCCAGAAAGTTTCCTCCGGCAAAAGCCACAGCAAGCAGGGCACAAGGGGAGCAGCACCATCGCTGCATCCCAGCCTTGGATATTGAGTGGTATGCTACCCCTGAAAGTGGAGGTTCTATTTATTCTTTCATATTTAGTGGAATAGTATTATTGATGATCAGTCCAAGATATCATCCCATCCCGCCTCCTGCTCCCCACAATGGCCAGATGGATGCGATTAGCAAGATTTCTCCTCCTCCCTACGTTTGCCTCCTTCCTCTAGGACAACATGGATGTTCAGCCTCAGGTACGTGGGCCCAAACCGGCTTACCTGCAGTAATAGTAAAGACCTCTGGTTTTTGCCAGATGGTCATGCCCATTTCCACCCCCACCACCCCCATTTTTAATTCACCTCAGATGTTCCTGGATGGTCCCGCTAGGAAACCTCCAAACTGAAATTACGCATCAGGCGAAATTTGTGGGCGGCTATAATTTGCCAGAAAAAAAAGACATGGCCCTTTTTGTAACTGCCGAGTCCTGCTAAAAGCATCCCATACTGAGCTTAGCTCCGGTTGGCCATGCTTAACTTCAAGGAGCTCTTTGCCTGTGCGGGGGTGGGTTGTCCTTTGCGACCTCCACACAGGAAAGTGGCAAGTGGGATTTCAGCTGTGGCGTCAGGCCGTTTCCTGTCTCTTTCCTCCATCTGAGATCAGAAAGCATTTGTCTGGTAGCCCTAATCTGGCTTCCCCTGCCCCCCTCCCTACCCCCAGTCCACACTTCGCCTCAGCTTTGCCAGGCCTAAATCCAAGGATTATCCAACCCAATCCCAAATCTCCTTAGATCCCAGCATGCCGTGCGCGGTGGCCAGGGTATTACCGCAGGGTTTGCGCCTGCTGTTTATTTAGCATCGGTGACCTGGGGAGGGAGATACGGCGTCCAAGGTAAACTCCTCTAGAGGGGATGAGAACAAAAAAGAGAGAGAGCTGACAGGTCAATCATCTCAAAATATCCGGGGATCAAGCGATCCCAGGACTTAAAACTCTGCTCAGATCAACTCAGAGCCTCGGCGAAAAGGGGACACACACAGTCTGCCATTGTTGGATTGTGACGACAGTGGGAGATTCAGAACGAAAGCAACGAAGCCGACATGATGGGACAGCCTGACCGTTGGTCCGTTGAGCCCAGCAAAGCTTACTCTTTCTGGCCTTGGCTTTCCGGGGTCACAGGTGGAGAGAGACACTTTCCCTGGAACGGATCCCCAAGATCCTTGAAACTGGAGATTCCAAGGGCTGAATTTAATACCTCCTGCATGCAGATCTCCAGGCAAAGGTCTTTGCTAGCCCTGCTGCCTAAGAGAACCTGAAACTGGGGACTCGGGCATGTCAAATCAGCTACTATGGAACAAGTCCTTTCAAACGGCTGCCATTACGCAGCTTTCCTGGCTCTCAAAAGTGCGATCATTCCCAGCCTGGCTTTTAAGAAATGGAGTTGCTGGGGATTGAGTCTGGGACATTTTGCGTGCAAAGCACGCGCTCAGCCTTTGAGCTATAGCCCCTTCCCTACACAGCAGCCCCTTCCTTGACCTGTGTGTCAAGAAATAATAATAATAATAATAATAATAATAATAATAATAATATATTTATTTATCACCCGCCTCTCCCAACGGATCGAGGCGGGGAACAACACCAAACACAAAATACAAAAACTGATTAAAAGCAGATAAAACCAGTACATCATTAAAACACCAATAAAACACCAATAAAACACTTTAAAATTCATCTAGGTAGGCCTGCCGGAAGAGATCAGTCTTTATAGATCTTTTAAATTCCTGAAGACTAGTAAATTGGCGAATCTCTCCCGGCAGGTCATTCCACAATCTGGGAGCGGCAGAAGAGAAGGTCCTCTGGGTAACGGTTGTCAGTCTAGTTCTTGTTGACTGTAATAAATTCTTCCCAGAGGACCTGAGCGTGCGGGGCGGATTGTATGGGAGAAGGCGATCCCGTAGGTAACCTGGACCCAAACCATGTAGGGCTTTAAAGGTAATAACCAACACTTTGTACTTCGCCCGGAAACTGATTGGCAGCCAGTGAAGAGATTTTAAAACTGGTGTAATGTGGTCACCCCTAGATGTACCGGTGACCAACCTGGCTGCCATATTTTGAACTAATTGAAGTTTCCGGACCAGGCACAGAGGTAGCCCTATGTACAGCGCATTGCAGAAGTCGAGCCTCGAAGTTACCAGTGCGTGCACTACTGATTTTAGGTCTTCCAACTCTAGGAAGGGGTACCGAAGCAACAAAAATAAAACCCTGCTCGTTGGGTGGGACCTCAGCCCACTTCCATTCCAGAACGGGTGACGGAACGGCCTGCAGAAGAGGGGCAGGATGGCACTAGAGTCCCTTCCAAGACATTGGACGCTCTCCGTCTTCTCTGCTCCTGCGTAACCCTCCCTCAAATGTACGTGAAGCTTCAAGCACACAAACCGCATCAGGGAAATTGTAGGCAGGAGTTGTGACCAGGTGGAAGGCATGGGTAAGTCAGTCCTTCTTTGACAGTTGCTGCCACAATTCAGAGACGAGGTGTTGCGGAACGAGTTGCAGCTAGAGCTGAGCTGTAGGAACATTCCAACCGAGAGCTGTAGGAACATTCGAACTCAGAACTAACCCGAGGGCAGGAAGCAATGGCTGTAGAAATGTGCAGTGGGGAAGGCGCTCAGATGGACCTTTATGTTCTGATCCAGGGGGGCTCTCTGTTGGAGGGCATACATTTCGGATCAGAAAGAAATCACCCCAAGTCAACCAGTCAGATTGCAGAGACTGTCAATGGGTGACAGAGGGGAGGATTTAGACTCCAGTGCAACTTTTCACCACGGCAGGACCACTCCGGATGGAGAAGGTGCAACAGACCTAATTCTCCCCTTCGATGAAACTACTAAAAATGACTTCACCTTGTCAATCCTGAAGGGGAAAACAAGACACCTGGGAGCCCATTTCTGCTTGGCATTTATGGAAAAGAGACACGTACATCAACCCAGACAACAAAACCCTCGCAGGAAACTCATGGATTCCCCTAAGTCCGGAAAGCAGACACCCCTGCAGGTGCATGCCGCCTGCCCCCACCACAGTGTCACCACTCCCCGATGAACACGTCTGCTGTTGTTAGCTCAGCCGTCCCCACTTGGGCACACCTGCCTCTTTTCCATCCTCCCCCCTCCCCTCCCCCCCGCCACGCGCCACTCCGGGCGATGTTTACCTGACGACGGTACTTCTTGAGCTGCAGGTTGCCTAGCAACCGGGCAGCCAGGTGACGCGCTAGCAAGAGCAGAAGGGAATATATTTATGACAGATGTTTCCAGACAAGTCCCTGAACAAAAGGAGAACGGGGAGGAGAGGGAGCCGGGAAGCAAGAGCCCAGAAAGCAAAGGCAGACCTGGACTGATGATGATGATGAAGATGATAATAAATGTAATGACAGGAGTACTGTAGAAAAGGAAGAGGAAAAGAAAGAAAAATATACGCCACTGGCCATGGAAGTCAAAGAACTCTGGCAGCAGGAAGATGTCCCAATTATCCTGTTAATCACATCAGTCACCGGCATCGCATCAAAAAACTATACAGAAAACCTCCAGAAACTGGGCCTACCAAAGTACATCCAGGCCAACATCCAGAAAGCAGCCATACTTAAAACATGCTCAATACTCAGGAAATTCCTGAATTGGTGAAAGACAGCATGGCTTGGCAAAGCCCGTCATGTCCGTCTAGAAAAAAACGCCACGAGTGAGAAAAATGATGACAACGACAATAATAATAAAATGTAACATTCTGCAGACAGAACGTCCAACATTCCGCACTAAATTCTGCAATCAAGAAAAGAAATAAATGGAACATGTTTGTATCACTCAGTCCACATAGTCGGAACACACTTTACCAGGGAATAAACTCCCATTTGCTTGCAAGTAAACAAGGATGGTACTGAGCTATTAGTTTGGTCTTTGCGGAAAGGAGCTGAGCAGCAGAGGGAAGGCTCCCAAACTGACTGGGAATTTCATTCAGCTACTTTCCACGCTCTTAAAATTTCCTGCAGGCCCTTTCAAGAGGCTCTTGATGATCATAACTTTGCGAACGACGGGTAGTTGGTTCGGGGCAGTCAAAAATAAGTCCTTTTTCGCATGACACAGAAATAACTTATGGAGCTCGCTGCCGCAAGATCTACATCTGAATAAAAGTTGCGGTGGGTGGGTGGGTGGGATATCAATAAGGGAACAGTATTGCCTTTCTGTCCTGCTTGAGGAATTCCCATTGGTTGTCCATTGTAGGAAAAAGGATCCTGGATGAGTTGGACCTTTGTTAGGCTTTTCTTATGCTCTTAACTGTAAGGGCTAGAAACTTGGTTGTTGTGTTTTGAACTGAAAGCAGCGATTCTCATGAATTTAAAAAACAAACAAAACTTAGCTCGTATCCTCTACCACAGCCTTCCGCAAATGGGTGCCCCCTAAATAGGATGGACTACAACTCCCAGATTACCTGACCGTTCACCGTGGCCCCTGGGTCAGAGGGAGTTGCAGTCCGAAACATCAGGAGGGCACCAGGTTGGGGAAGGAAGTTTTTTCTGTGGCATTGCAGCACACATGTAAAGCCGTGGCCAAAAGAATGGGCTCAGAGGCCAGTTGTAGATGAAAGCACAAACCTGAAGCTGTTACTGTTCAGGCCTCAGGCCCTGCCAGAAGAAAAACCAGAAGTTGTACCTGCTGCTGTTACGACAGCAGGTAGAACACCTGTTCCTTTTAATAGGCCTTTTCCACCACCTCCCTAGACAAACAGCTGCCAGGAAACCCGGGAGAGAAAGAGGGAGAGAAACTTGGGAGAGAGACTAAATAAAAAACATGGTTTATCAGGGGTATCAAGGTGAGCAAAGGGAGAACAGGAGTCGATCACCACTTCTCACAAACAAGACAGCGAGAGAAACACCTGCTTCTTCTCAAGACGTTAAAAACTGCCAGAAGAGCATGTTGTCTGAGGTTCAGGCTGTGACGTAACAAAGGTGTGCCCCTGAGCACATGCAGAATGCCTCCCCCATGAACTTGAAATGGTCTAGAAAAAGGGTGCGCTTGAGTGTGTGCAGAATGCCCAATTCGCAGCTCTATGTCACCACAGTCAGCCTTCAAGAGTCTGGTGACGTAGAGGAAGGCTCCAAGAAAGTGACCCTTTCCAGAGCCTGAAATGCAGAGTGGTAGTCAAAATGGAGACCCGAGAGAACCCAGTTCTAATCCTGACTCAGCCGTGAAGCTCCCCCCAACTAGCCTTGGGCAGGTTGGCATTTTTCTCTGTCCACCCCATCTCTTTGGGTCATCGCAAGGAAGGGGAAACGTTTGGGGAACGCCATGCAACGGGGATAGTAAACACAAACCAGAGCACCCTGTAAGTCCTTATGGTACAAAGGTGACACAGATGATGAGCAGAAACAACACACAGGAGGTCTGCCACTCTGTAATACTAGGAGGAAAAACAGTCTCTTCCTCATCTTTCTTCCATAAGCTCATCGATCTTTTACCATCTTTTACCATCTTTGTCCACTTCTCTTTTTCAAAGACAAAGCAACTTTCCCTGTACAGGCCCAGAGAAAAGGATATTTGGGCATATGCAGAGAGCCTCCCTCTCTCCAGCAAAGCTCGGCAGCCTGTCTCCATGTTCTTAGAACGTAAGAAGAGTCTTGCTGGATCAGGCCAAGGGTCCATCTAGTCCCGCATTCAGTTCACACAGTGGCCGACCAGCTGCTCACGGGAAACCCACAAGCAAGACATAAGGGAAGTAATAAAGTACAAGACTTAGAGGAGTCACAACCTTCTAGTCCTCTGGGTTTGTGGAGGATGGATTCTAATGTGAAATGTAGGATTTCGTCCTGCATGCACACACCTGATCTTCATCCTGATTTCTATCACTTTGCATTGTGTTTTACATCTTTCCCAGACCAATGTACGGCGGCTGAGCTGGATATTCTATTTGCCAATGCAGGACCCAAAGGTACAACATCAACTTTCATCCCGAAGCCTCTAAAACTCTTACTTCGCTCAGACAAATTAAAGTGCTGGACGTCCAGAGCCTCTTGATAGGTGTTAACCCCTGAATCTATCATTAGAATTTCTACGCATTCCCCCCACCTCTTTTGAAGACATTTGGAGAATAAAGTCCAACCATGTTTAAAGCTTATCAGTGTTCTGTACCTGATTGACCCAATCCACAGGCTTGTGCTCGGCCAGCTGTCATTCACATGGCAGCAAGCCCAGCCCACAAATGGGCGTGGTGCTGTGATAAACCTCGCCCATACATGGGCAGGGCTTGGAGTGAACGAACTCAGAGATTCTATCGGAGACTTTCTCACCATTATGTTTCTGATCTACCTATCCTGCAGGTCCAAATTCCAATTTTTTTTGGTGAGGGGAACGGAGTAGATGCAGGAATCACTGTCCTACAGCCAGAACATGCATGCAGCCATGGATGGGAGGCAAAATTATTGAGGCCCCTCCCTGAATTTTCAATTTTATTATGTATTTTTTAAAAAAGTTTCTAGTTCTTATTAGTTAAGCAGATTCAAAGGGAAGCATCCCAGCAGGATTCCACCCAGTTGCTTACACGTTAAGTGAGCAATTGGGTAGAATCTTGCTTGGATGCTTTTCCTCTTTAAGTAACAGGGACTAGAAACTTTACAAAGAAGGAAAGCTGAACATTCAGAGAGGGGCCTGGATAATCTCTGTCCCAGTAGCCCTTCTATCTTGGTAGACCCTGCCAAAGGAAGTGAGGCAGGTGGCTACCAGGCGGAGGGCCTTCTCTTCTGTGGCACTCCAGCTCCGGAAAGAGCTCGCTAGAGAGGTTTGCCTGGCACCTACATTATACTCCTTTTGATGCCAGGTGAAGACCTTCTTATTCTCACAATATTTTAACAGTTTCCTATCATAGTCTTTTAACAGTTTACTATCATAGTCATTTAACTTCGCTGTTTTAAATCTGTATTTTAAATCCGTATTTTGAAGTCTCTGTGTTGCTGCTCGGTTTTGTTCTGGTTTTGTTCTGGTTGTACTTTTATATTATGCTTTTATGTTGTGTTTTTATGTTGTGGTTTAAGTTTTATGCTTCATGGTTTTGATTTTTGTGAACCGCTCAGAGAGCTTCAGCTATTGGGCTGTACAGAAATGCAATCAATCAATCAATCAATAAATCAATGCTGGAGAGTGGTGGTCTTGGGTTACTATCTGGCTAGGGCTTTGGCAGAAAAGGCCCCATCCTTTATCTCTGTGGGGACTGTGTTTTCCTTTGGTACTTTCTACATCTGAAGAGCAAAACTGCATACCTCCCATGCGGCAAGGCATGGAAATATCTGCAAATAACAGCAAACACATTGCAATAATAATAATAATAATAATAATATTCAACCCTATCAAACAACCTACACCATACTATACATATTCATCCGAAACAATCCTGGAAAATGCAGATCATAAAATATACTGGGACAGAACAATTCATACGACAAGACAACACCTTCAAAAGAATAATTAAAATTCTGGAAGGATGATGGATGAATGTGAGTAGGTCTCGGGGGGGGGGTGCACGGGGGTAGTTGAGGGAGTTAGTTTGTTTATATATTATTATGTGTATGTTTGTTTTGTTTTGTCGAAAAACTAATAAAAAATTATATATATATAAAAAAAAACAAAAACGACAAGACAACACCTTGCAACTGACCAGACATAAAGTTCATAGACAAAAAAAGAAAAACACACATACCTCATCGACATAGCAATACCGAATGACAAAAATGTTGTTGAAAAGGAAGAAGAAAAGAGAGACAAATATACCCCACTGGCCATGGAAGTCAAAGAATTATGGCAACAGGGAAAGGTCACAATTATCCCATTAGTCACATCAGTCACTGGCAAATACACAGAAAACTATACAGAAAACCTTCAGAAACTGGGCCTAACAGAATACATCCACACCAACATCCAGAAAACAGTCATAATTAAAACATGCTCAGTAATCAGGAAATTCCTGAATCAATAAAAGACAGCAGGACTTGCAAAGCCTGTCATATCTGTCTAGAAAAACCGCCACGAGCCAGAAAGAGATAATAATAATCCACAAACGTGAGTAAAGAGCAGCGGAAAGCAAAAGCAGGTGGCCCGGGCAGGGGGAAGGGGGCTTGTGCCCCACAGACAAAGTGGGGGGGAGAGCTCGCAGCTCTGGACACAGAGAAACATCTGCTTCCCACCCCCACAAGGGAGGCAGAGGAAAAGAAAATCTCAGGCCCCATTCCTCTCTATCCCTCTGTATTCGGTAGTTGCACGTGGCGGGCTGGCGGGAGGTGTAGACAAGAGAAAATGAAAAGGGGGAGGTTGAAGAAGGGGGTCCCTTTTTAGTGGGACGATATACAAGGGAGACCTCCCCCAGGGATGTTGTATTTTGTAATTTTTATTGGGAGGGATGTGGGCCACGCTTCTATTGCATTTAGCTGGCTTCTGAGCCAAACCAGGTCTGTGTAAAAGAATCCCTGACGGCTGCCAGATAGGAATGACTTAAAAACTGGTTTTGCAGCCCAGGGGATGGGCTGCCTTTAGGGTACCCAATTATTCTGGAGGCCAGAGAAGAGACAACATGTCCCTCAGAGAGATGCTTTGTAGGGCAGTGTCACGTCTGCTTTGTCCCTCCATGCTGTCCTGACCTCGCAGTCCCAAGATGCGTGGATGAAAATTCAGTACTCTGTACATACTCAGATGCACTTCCCTCAATCACAGGATCCCCACAATAAACCTCCAAAGGTTTGGAGGTGCAGCCTTGGTGAGCTAGAGGTGATGGTGATGGTGAATTCCCATCTGGCCCCTGCCCTCCTGGTAGCTACAGCATGAGTCTCGGATGGAGGACATAAGAAGAGCCATGCTGGATCAGACCACAGGTCCATCAAGTCCAGCTTTCTGCTCACACAATGGCCAACAGTGGAAACCCACAAGCAGGACACAGATGCAACAGCACCCTCCCACCCATGTTCCCCTGCAACCGGTGCACACAGGCTTACTGCCTCGGATACTGGAGGTAGCACATAACCATCAGGGCTAGTAGCCATGGATAGCCTTCTCCTCCAGGGATATATCCAATCCCCCTTTTAAAGCCATCCGAATTGGTGTCCAACACTACATCTCATGGTCGTGAATTCCACAGTGGGCATAAGTGATGAGGGATTTAAAGATCTTATTTCTGATCTATGTAAACTGCTCTGCTAGGAGCCTTTTCGGCTGAAGAGCAGGCTTTTTAAAAAAAAGCTTTCAAGAAATGAATAAAATCAATCAGTACAAACATCAGAAGAGCCCTGCTGGATCAGACCGAGGGTCCATCTTGTCCAGCACTCTGTTCACACAATGGCCAACCAGCTGTCGACCAGGAACCCACAAGCAGCACATGGTGCAACAGCACCTTCCCACCCATGTTCCCCAGCAACTGGTGTACATAGGCTTACTGCCTCTGATACTGGAAGTAGCATAGAGCCACTGTGACTAGTAGCCATTGATAGCCTTCTCCTCCGTGAACTGGTCTAATCCCTTTTTGAAAGCCATTCAAATTGGTGGCCATCACCACATCTTGTGATAACGCAGGTGTCCTTCCTTTGATCTGTCTTGAATCTCCCACCAATCAGATTCCTCTGATGACCCCACTGAGTTGTAGCATTACGGGAGAGGGAGGAAAATGTCCCTCTATACACTTTCTCCACACCAGTACTTTATTTTGTACATGGCTGTCTGTCTAAAAATGCATAGGACTGCACCCAAATTTGCTCGTTCTGGATGCTGACTGAATTGCCCCGACTGTTGATTGGTCTGTTTTTAGAAAAAATACCACTAATGTTTTATTGGGTGTGTTTGATGCTGCTTTACTGATTGGCTTAGATTATTCTTGCCAATTATTTTGGTTTTTATTTTATGCATCTGTGTATGTGTGTGTGTTTGATGTATTTTATCACGTTTTATTACCACATTGGTTGGGGGGGATCCTTGGATAGACAGAAAGATAGAATAAAATTAGTTTCATATGAAATCATAAGAATTACTATTATTTCTAAGGTGCAGCTAGGGTGACCATATGAAAAGGAGGACAGGGCTCCTGTATCTTTAACAGTTTCATAGAAAATGGAATTTCAGCAGGTGTTACTTGTACATATGCAGAACCTGGTGAAATTTCCTCATCATCACAAAGTTAAAGATGCAGAAGCCCTGCCCTCTTTTGTATATGGTCAAGAAGCCAGGGCTCCTGCAGCTTTAACTGTTTTTAAACATAAAATCAGGCCTTGCCTACAAGTTTACCATCTAAGGAGCAAAGACTAACAAGCTCTCCATTTCTCCAAGGAGCTCAGGGCAGTCAAAGTGGTGGGGAAGGGGAAGGGGTGATCTCATTGTATCCTCAACAACAACCCAGCAAGGTAGGCACTTTAGTTCAAGATTCAGTAGTTCCTCCAAAAAGCAAGCATGTTTTCTGGGCTGGAGACGGTTCATAGATCCAAGCCCCACACTTTGTCCCCCCCAATCCCATTTAACTATCTCTGTAGCCATGAGGGATAGCAGCTTGATATTTTCCAGACAAAACTAAAAAGGTAAGGTACTCAGGATTCTAGATTTTCCAGCACCCGGTGTCTGTGCGTGTGTGCGTGCGATCACCAAAGTGTGAAACACGCATGGATGTAGCCTTGCTGAGTTTGCAAAGCTCCGGACCGCTTTGCACCTCATCCTCACGTATTTCTTTCCATCTTCTACAAAACCCCAAGATTTTTACAAAGGTTAAGACTTACTGTTTGTCTAGACCTTGTAAAGGTGGTGTGGCTTCTGCTAGGCTGCTCCTGCTCCAGGTGCTGAGAGATTGTCTCACTGTGAGCCTTGCAGGATTTGGTCCCTGCTTTTTGGGCTCACTTCCACCTGGGCTAGAGGGTAGGGCCCCAAGCTGACTCCAGCTACAAAAGCTGCTGCTCCTGCTGCCATTTGGATTATTAGCATCTCTCATTTGTTTGGCCTTAGTGTTAATTATTTTGGGATGGTTTAAGTGTGCTGGATATATATTAAGATGAGATATTTTGACTGGACTATGTGTATGACTATTTAAATTTTGTTATGATTGTTAGGATGTATTTTTATTTATTTTATTTCCTCCATTTTTTCCTCCAAGGAACCCACAATCCTCCTCCTCTCCTTTTTATCCTCACAACAACCCTGTGAGGTAGGCTTAGGTTGACCATATGAAAAGGAGGACTGAGCTCTTGTATCTTTAACAGTTGTATTGAAAGAGGAATTTCAGCAGGTGTCAGTGGTATGCATGCAGCGGCTTCATCACAACAAAGCTGCAGGAACCCTGCCCTCTTTTGTATTTGGTCACTCTTACAGCTCCTGCAGCTTTAACTGTTGTGATGAAGAGGGAATTTCACCAGGGGCTGTATTATACAAATGACACCTGCTGAAATTCCCTTTTTGATACAACTGTTAAAGATACAGGAGCCCTGTCCTCCTTTCCATAGGGTCACCATAGTGTAGGCTGGGATGAGAGTCCGTGACAGGCCCAAAGTCACCTTGTGAACGTCCATGGTTGAGTGGGGACTATAACCCAGATCTCCTGACTCCCAGTCCAACACTAACCACTACACCACACTGCATGGGCAAGCAAAAACAAAGTCCTACAACTCTCAGCATCACTGGCCTGGTTACGCTGGTAGCTGTAGGACTTTCTCTGTCTAAACATGCCTAGGATTGCACCCTTAGAGTTAGCCTAATGTTTTTAAGTTATGTAATTGTATTATATGTTAGTGAGCAGCTGGTTAGTATCCTGTCTGTAGAATTCTCTTTATGTTTCCTTAAAGTAATAAGGACCCTTAGAGAACTGTGGGGAAAGAATGTTTCTACATTTTCGATGTTGCTCCATTTTATTAGTTGATTCTTTTTTCTGTTGTTGCTGTTGAGCATGGAAAACTGCTAGACCAATAAGCTGACGATTATTACTTTTGTTCCTGCTTTTATATTTGTAAAAGAAAGAGCAAATCTTAATTTGGGTACTCTCCGTGTTTCTTTCCACTGCTATTATTGAAATTTTGATTTTTCTGTGGAAACCTTGAGGGATTTCATAGTTGGGAAAGTGAGGTATACATTTTTAAAATGATCAAATCACTCCATGACATTGCAGCCCATCCTATTCAATGCCCTTCAGAGGCTTTTACACCTTACCTGTGTCTGTATTAATCTGTTGAATTTGGCTACTGGATCCAAGCTTCCCAGAGACTCCAAAGGGAGGTGTGGGTTGAAATCCCACTCCTGACACTATGTATTGTCTATTCAACCTTGATTACAAGAATCAGGCTTGACCCAGCAATTGGTCACTTAGGGTGCAAACCTAACACGTGTTCAAACAGAAAAAAGTTCTACAATTCCCAGCATGTCCAAGGCATCCATGCTGGATGTTCTAGGATGATTTTCTGTCTAAAGATGCATAGGATTGCACCCTGAACATATTTATTTACAGGCAGTGGTGTAGTGCAGCAGGGCACACAGGAATGTAACCCCAGCATTTCTTTATTAGCAGGGATGCTGACCTCAGCCCCCCAGCCTAGACGTCCCTGTTCCTCAAAGGAGCTGGGGAGAAGTGACTTTTCCTAGCAATAATATATTGACCCCTGTTGTAAAGTAAACATATTTCGGGGCAGGTTGGTCTTGAGAAGGCGATTGAGGCCTATGTGCTTTACAAAAGACTTTCTCCTTGTAGAGAGGGAAACTATGGAGTTTGTTTGGCAATACGGACACGTGAATGTTTAGAAACCTCCTTGGGGACCTACAAAATTTACCACTCAGCCACTGTTTGCGAGGTTATATACAATGTTTCTGAGCCCAATTCAAGGTGCTGTTTTTAACCTATAAAGCCTTACACGGCTTGGGACCACAATACCTAATGGAATGCCTCTCCCGACATGAGCCTACCTGTAGACTACGATCAACATCTAAGGTCCTCCTCTGGGTGCCTACTCCGAGGTAAGCTCCGAGGATGGCAACAAGGGAGAGGGCCTTCTCTATGATGGCCCTCCCCCCAATTATGGAATGATCTCCCCGATGAGGCCCACCTGGCGCCAACACTGTTATCTTTTTGGCACCAGGTCAAAACTTTTATTTTCTCCCAGGCATTTTAACAGCTTAAGTTGAGGTTTTTAACTGAATTTTTGGCCAGGCTTAAAAGTTTAAAATGTTTTAAATATTAGTTGTTTTTATGTTTTATGTTTAAAAATTTTGTATATTGACTTTTTCATGTTCAATCTTTTAATTTTTGTAAACTGCCCAGACAGCTTCGGCTATGGGGCGGTATATAAATGTAATAAATATTAACTAAATACACTCCTGGGCTAGATCTACACAACTGCTTTATAGCAGCATTGAAGTGCACGGATCATTGCTGGGGTGCAATCCATATTCCATAGACTGCTTTCACAGTGTTATTTCCTGCTTTTGATTCCACATTTGTAATGATTTGACAAAAGACGTAGATTAGGGTGACCAGATTTTAAAAATAAAAATCCCGGTCCCCCCCGCCCCCCCCACCCAAAACAACCCCCCCACCAAGCCACCCCCCCCCAAAAAAACCCAGCCTGGACCTACCGCCGGGTTCCTCCTTCGCCCGCGCGGCCGCGCGGGGTCCTCCTTCGCCGCCCGCGCGGGGTCCTCCTTCGCCGCCCGCGCGGGGTCCTCCGTCACCCGCGCGGCCGCGCAGGGTCGTCCGTCGCCGCCCGCGCGGAAGAGGCGGGAGAGGGCCGGATCCGGAAGTGACAGTTACGTCACTTCCGGATCTGGCCCTCTCCTGCCTCTTCCGCGCGGCCTCTGGCTTTACGAGCCCGGCAGCGGCGGTGAAGGCAGCGGAGGAGCCCGGGAAGCGGCCGCCCCAGCAGGTAAGTGTCCCCCTTCGTGCTTACCTGCTGGGGCGGCCGCTTCCCGGGCTCCTCTGCCGCTGGGTCTACCGCCGCTCCTTGCTTGCTGCCACCGCCGTGTGACCCCCCGCCACCCCGGTTTGCCCCCCCGCCCCCCGGTTGGGCCGGTTTGCCCCTGGATTCCCGGTTAGGACCGGGAAATCCCGAGCCACCTACCTGGTCAGCCTAACGTAGATCTGGCCCTAGACATCTTTCCTAACTACAGCACTGCTGCAGAGTCTCCCCTAATCCAAGAAAAGGGGGCGGGCGAATCTGGGTGTACTTAAAGGGACAGTTCACCTGAATGCACAAAGCTCTTCCAACTCAAGGGTCTAGAGGAGAAAACTGGTTTCCTGGAAACGCTACACCCTTGGCAGGCTAGCAAAACACGTGGGAGGCAGCAGCAAGATGGGCCCACCTGCTGTTCTCCTGGCTTCACCGAGAGCGCAAGGCCATCTGGTTACTGCCATGCACGGGTGGGGGGGTGGGAGAGCGTGTATTAAAAGCTTTCGCAGCAGGTGATGAGGAAAAGATGGCGAGGCGAAGGACCCCCTTGCAGTGATGAAGCTCTCCGTCGGATAGAAGGACGCTCCGTGGGACTTACCCCTGGCAGTGTTTTCTGCTCGTGGAGGGCGCTTTGGGCCTTGAGGGCTGACTCGCGGGCGCAGTAGGTCAGGAAGGCGCATCCTGGAGGAGGAAGAAGAAGAAGTGGCAATTTAATCAGTAACTGAGGGGTTCGAAAAGATGCCTATTCCCTGTCCATGTTTAAAAAAGAGCACGAGGTTAGAAGAAGGGAAACACAGAGGTTGATTCTAGGCGGTACTGAAACTCTAAAGGCGCCTCTGCACTGCGAATTGGTAGTGGGTTTGACAGCCCTCCCTCCTGAGGAACTCTTGGGGAGGGAGGGATCTCAGAGGGCTTTAAAAGCAGATCAGGGAAATTCAGGGCGGACGGGCCTATTGTTAGTCCTGATGGTGATACGTACAGGGACAGTATACCTCGGAGTACTAGACCCAGCGCCGGCTCCCCGTTTTTGGAGGGCCCCCAGGCAAGACTCCTTCCATCTACCTTCTCACCGCCATGGTCCCCGGCTGCTTTTGCTCCTCGTCCTCTTCCTCATCATGGCCACCATTTGCTTGCTCGGCAGGTGGAGAGCCAGGGAGCCGTGGCCTATTTCCCCTTCCTCCATACCACCGCCATTGTCCGAGCCAGAGCGAGAGGCGGGCAAACTGGCGGCTTGCAATGCAGAAGAGGCACAACTGCTAGGATGACCAATTGCCAGGATTTTCCCACATTTGTCCTGTTTTTTGTTCTATCCTGGGTGTCAGGGCGGATTTTCTGTCATTTTGTATAATGTCCTGGCATTACACGCTTTCCCCTTTCAGGCCATTGTCCCCCTCCCCCCCACTGCTCCAATCGGGGCCTTAAAGAGGAAAGTGTATAATTGCCAGACATTAAAGAAAAGGCTCCCATTGGAGCGGGGGGCGGGGGCGGGGGGTGGGTGTGAATGACACACTTTCCCTTCCTTCGCTCCAACGGGGGCCTTTAACCCTCCCTCTGGGTGTCCTCTTTTTGGTTTCCCAAATAGGGTCACCCTACACAACTCTGGGGCAGCGGCGGCTGGTGCCGGTGGGGTGGAAGGCAGGGCAGATGATCCCTATTCTGAGATTGCCGGTGGAGTACAGGAGAGGACCACGTCGGGCCTGTAGAAGCAGTGGAGTAGATGTAGCTGGTTGTGGGGGGATTTCTCTGCCATGAGTGGATAGGGAACAGGCGGGGGGTCTGCTCCCCATTTGGCCCAAATCTAGAGCCACTGAGGGGCTTTTGTTAGTGGACCGCCGCTGAGGTGTGGGCCCAACCACACCTACCCATGACTAGGCTGACCATATGAAAAGGAGGACAGGGTTCATGCAACTTTAACAGTTGTAGAGAAAGGGGAATTTCAGCCGGTGTCATTTGTATGCAATTAGTTCCTGGTGAAATTCCCTCTTCATCACAACAGTTAAAGTTGCAGGCACTATACTAGAGTGACCATATACAAAAGAAGGCAGGGCCCCTGCAACTTTAACAGTTGTGATGAAGAGGGAATTTCACCAGGAACTAATTGCATACAAATGACACTGGCTGAAATTCCCTTTTCTCTACAACTGTTAAAGTTACATGAGGCCTGTTCTCCTTTTAATATGGCCAGCCTACCCATGATACTTCCTTTGACTAAGCTTTTAGGTACACACAACAGAGGACAGCTGCTGCCTTCAAGCCCCTCTTCTGAGCTTCTAGTAGACATCTGGTGGGTCACTGCAGAAAGCAGGAGTCCTTGGAGAAAGCTGTGACCATTACACCATTATAATAGATATAGGATTTGAGAGCAAGAGGTTCTAAGTCAGCCTTCCCCTAAACTGGCGCCTTCCAAGCGTTTCAGGCTACAACTTGCAAAATTCCTGACCATTGCCTATGCTGGCCAGGGCTGATGGGAGTTGAAGTCAAAAACATTTGGGGGGGCCCAGGTTGGGAAAGGTTGGTGTAAGCTGTGTGTTGTATCCAGGGTCCCCTCTACAAGGATTCGCTTTTACGCCTGGTTAGGCGATTATGCGCATAATCACTGAAGCGCATTTACGCCTAATACCTTTGCACGAGAGGCGGCAAGAGGCGGCGAAGCGCATTAAGGGATGACCAAAATGCGCTTTACAAGTCATTAATGCGCATAAGCGCTTGTTCACATAGTCAAAATGCGCTTTAACGGACAGAGCAAAATAAAACTCGCTGTTTAACACGCATTCGATAATGCGCATAATCGGAGAGATAACGCGCCTCTACGCCCGATTTGCGCTCCGTTCTTGTAGAGGTAAATTTTTTAAAGTGCCTTGAAAGAGCTTTAAACCTCTCTTGTAAGAGGCAGCCCAGGAAGCTTAACTTGCCATCTTAAACGTCCTTGCCAGAGTCACCCAAATTGAACGGAGCAGGGCTTAAAAACCTAAGCAGAGCCCTGCTGGATCCGACCAAGGGTCCATCTAGTCCAGCATTCTGTTCACACCGTGACCTACCAGATGACCCAACCCCACAAGCAGGGCAGGAGAGCAACAGCACCTTCCCGCCCATATTCCCCAGAAACTGAATAAATATGTTTAGGATTGTGCTGTTAGATACCCCTACCCGGGGGCGGGCATGGGGGCAGGAAGAGGATGGTGAGAAGGTACATTTCAAGTGCCTTGAAACCAGTTTGACTACCAGAGCTACATTGCCGAGAATGTAGTATAGGGGACTAAGCAGATAACCCTCAGTTTGAAAGAATCTCTTGCCAAAACTAGAATCACTATAGGGGTTTCTTGGGTTGAAAACAGGGCAGTTGGAGGCAGGTTTGAAATTGCAGTGTAAACGTGCTTCCAGACTAGGATCTCATTTCCTGTTCATATATACACCCACAGCAATGCCTCAGTTGTCTGCCATTGTAAACTGCTCCTCCTCTGTTATATGTTATTCCTTTGTATTATGTTATTTCATTTTTATCACAGCAATAAAATCTAAACATGAATTGCCAACATCTTACACAAAGTTTAAAAATGAAACGTAGGACAATGCATAGGGATGAATGTTACTACTGTATTTCGTATTCCCCCCCCCCCCAATAATTTATGAATAAACTCCATTTTTTGACAAATTTATTTAGCTGGTGTCTTTTTTTTTTTGCTCAGATGAAGTATGTCAGTTTAGACAGCAAAGATACACTCTAAAAAGGATCCTGCCAGTTACATAATAAAGGTGGTCCTGCAAGAAAGATGGCAATTGCAAAAGCTATTGCAATAAGGCCGCAGGGGACTCTCCAATTAATTTTTTTTTGGTAAGATTGTTTATAGCCAATCTTTTGGCTCTCAAAAGGGCCCCCGAGACAGCTTATGACATTAAAATCACACAATATGGAAGCTAAAACAAAAAGAGAACGTTACAAGAAATGCAAAAAGAAATCCATCTAGCGCGCAGAAATTTGAACGAGTCGAAGGATTTAAAACAGGCCTGGAAGCTGAGCTTTGTTACGTTCGAGCTATTTCACAGGATGAATTGGGCACACGTGAAACGCACCTAACGTCACAGGAAGCAGGGGCTGCCGGATTATTTCCCCCACCTTGCCACTATTGCGCAGTTCTGAGGCCCGTGGTTTGACTGTTATAGTTGTTAACTCTGCCACAACGTGTCCGCCGCTGGTTTAAAAAGCAAAGAGAGTAGTCCTTTATTTGGTTAAGCCCTCAGCCTCCACTGGCTTTTATCTGCAGCCTGCCCATTTTGTGACAGCGCCCAGGACAGTTTCTCAAATTGCCCAAATACATCGACAGGCCCCAAAGGGTGGCCTTCCCCTGAGCTACAGCCTGTGTTATGGAAAGGTTTGAAATCGCTGTCACTACTTGCAGGCTGTGATACAGCAGGCTGTATGTTTCGGGGTGGCGTTCATTTGTGCAGGTTTATGGCCTGCACGCTGGAGATGCGAGATGGGCTGTCGACAGGGTGGCCCATGTGCCCTATTTGTAGGTGACAGTCCTCTACTTGATGGGCCATCCAATCCAAGTCAGTCTTCAAAATAAGGAACCCTAAGAAGATAGTGCAGAGGCCTTGAAGTTAGAATAAGAATGGGAAACTTCCACTCTGTGAAGGTTTCTCATCTTGTCCATGGAGACGTGAGCTCTCCTTCCAAGAACTGCACCCCCTGGAGACTAGCAGGGACTTGGGGGATGCTGGGATTTGTAGTCCAACACACCTGGAGGGCACCAGATTGGAAAAGGCAATCATTTTGGAAATTTTGTATGAGATCAAAATTTTCCCTTCAATAAACATGTTGGGAACTACAAAACGTTTGTGCAGATGTCTCTTTTTCGTCTCTTTTGACCTTTACGACTGTTTTTTTTTAAAAAAATCCTTTTGTTGTTTCTAGAATCTAGATTCCTGGCTAGATTCCCCTGTGCTTATGCATGTAATTAAGTATGACACACAGAAATAAATAAAACAATACTTTATCAACGATTAATCATTTCCTGACCTCAGATGCCTACCCCATCAAGTTTCCACCCAGGGCCTGTACCCCACCCTTGTTACCCTCCAGGTTTGCAGGAGGTGGCTTGCAGAGAGAGGCCAGATCTACACTAAGCAGGGTATGCCACTTTGAAAATGTTTTGAAAACTGTATATGGAGTGTGTCCTGGGCCCCAACAGTTGTCACTACTGTTATAAACCGTTTTAAAACAGTAGTGTAGATCCTGGCAGAGTCTTGAGATCTAGCACCTTAACATTATGCCTTGTAGGAAACAGTGCAGAAATGAATCCTGTAATAAGCCAGAAATGTTGTCCTCCCTCTTCCTCGGCCCGCCATCTCCAAACTCCAAATCGTTTCGTCTCCACTTCATAAATGCTTTTTACACTATCGTTTCTCACCCAGGTACGATTGACTGAACTCCTTTCCACCGGCAACCCAAATGGAGAAGCTAAAAATACATCTGTTGATGGCGGCGTGCAAGGCAAAAACCGCCACAAAGAAATTTCACAGGAGAATCTTCCAGGTTGAGCAGCAGCTCAAAAATTACTCCCCCCCTTCCACCTTCCATCCAAAGCATAACACACTTCTAAATTCTGAAACCACCATTACTGGGGCGGTAAAGGGAAGAATTAGAAATTCTATTGCACTCCAGGGCCCAGATTCATAAAAGAAATTGCAAAGGTTATGGGCAGAAATTGGTTCAACATTAATTTTCTTTGCAATACTGGGGGATGTAGTGATGACTAAACAGCCCTGATCCTTTGCACCTTTACTTGGAAGTAAATATTGCAGACGTCCAGCCTGATATGACTCAACGGATCCTCAGAAGGAAATCCTGACTGTGTTCAGTAAGATTTGCTCCCAGGTAACTGTGCCTAGAATTACAACTCTGTATCCTTTCTGCAACTATCTACATAAAGTTCAAGATGTTTCCCTCTTCAAATAATTCTCCATCTGAAGTCCTCCAACACAGAGTACTGTGGATGGTAGAAAAGAACACCAGGAATAATAATAATAATAATAATAATAATAATAATAATAATAATAAATAATTCCAAGGAACAATAGACCATGTAACAGGAGGATGTAAAATTCTGACAGGAATGGACTATACGGACAGATACAATACAGCTTCAAAAATAATCCACCAACAACTGGCCATCAAATTCAACCTCAACAAACAACCTACACCATACTATACATACTCACTAGGGGTGTGCACGGACCCCCCGGATCGGATCGGGACCCGGATCGGGACCTCCAATTTTGTCCCGGACCGGTTCGGACAAAATCGGAGGCCCCCCGGACCGGATCGAGTCCGATCCCGACCCAAAAATCGTACATTTTTGGATCGGCCGCCATTTTTTTCCCCATAGACTTGCATTGCAATGCAAGTCTATGAGGAAAAAATGGCGGCGGGTGGGTAAGGGGGGGCCTAACTCCCTCCCCCCCCCCGGGGCCGTCCGCTGTGGACGGCCCCGGCAGGTAAACCCCCTCCCCCGCGCTCCCTACCCCCCCTGGGGCCGCCTGCTTCCATCCGCTGGCGCCCGCGGGCGCCAGCGGATAGAAGCGGACGGCTCCGGGGGGGGGTAAGCCCCCTTCCCCGCCACTTACCTTCTCGGCACGTCCGGCGCCGGCGGCTACTACCAGCGGGCTCCGCGGCCTACTCTCGAGTAGCGCGCCGGGTGATGACATCACCCGGCGCGCCACCCTGGAGCAGGCCGCGGAGCCTGCTGGTAGTAGTAGGCGCCGGCGCCGGACGGGAGCCGCCGGGCCGGGCAGGTAAGGGCCCCCCTCCCCCCTCCCCCCTCCGCGCGCCCCCTCCTCCCCTCCACGCACCCCCTCCTTACCTTTCCGGCCCGGCGGCTCCCGTCCGGCGCCGGCGCCTACTACTTCCAGCAGGCTCCGCGGCCTGCTCTAGAGTAGCGCGCCGGGTGATGACATCACCCGGCGCGCCATCCTAGAGCAGGCCGCGGAGCCTGCTGGGAGTAGTAGGCGCCGGCGCCGGACGGGAGCCGCCGGGCCGGAAAGGTAAGGGCCCCCCTCCCCCCTCCGCGCGCCCCCTCCTCCCCTCCACGCACCCCCTCCTTACCTTTCCGGCCCGGCGGCTCCCGTCCGGCGCCGGCGCCTACTACTTCCAGCAGGCTCCGCGGCCTGCTCTAGAGTAGCGCGCCGGGTGATGACATCACCCGGCGCGCCATCCTAGAGCAGGCCGCGGAGCCTGCTGGGAATAGTAGGCGCCGGCGCCGGACGGGAGCCGCCGGGCCGGAAAGGTAAGGGCCCCCCTCCCCCCTCCGCGCGCCCCCTCCTCCCCTCCACGCACCCCCTCCTTACCTTCCCGGCCCGGTGGCTCCCGTCCGGCGCCGGCGCCTACTACTACCAGCAGGCTCCGCGGCCTGCTCTAGAGTAGCGCGCCGGGTGATGACATCACCCGGCGCGCCACCCTAGAGCAGGCCGCGGAGCCTGCTAGTAGTAGTAGGCGCCGGCGCCGGACGGGAGCCACCGGGCCGAGAAGGTAAGTGCCCCCCTCCTCCCCCCCCCCGCTGTCCACTTTCATCGGCGGGCGCCCGCTGGCGCCCGCCAATGGAAGCGGCGGTGGGCGCCAGGGGGCGCCCGCCGATCCGCCGATCCGCCGAACCGGTTCGGAGCTTTTTCGGACCGGTTCGGATTGGATCGGCCGATCCAGCTGCGGGATCGGAAATCGGATAATTTATCCGATTTCCCACTGGACCGGACTCGGATCGTGGATCGGGTCCGATCCAGTGCACATCCCTAATACTCACCCAAAACAATCTTGGAAAATGCACATCATAAAATATATTCATACAGACAAGACATACCTTGCAACTAACCAGACATAATGGTCATTGACAAAAAAAGAAAAACACACACACCTCATTGACATAGCAATACCTAATGACAAAAAAGGAAGAGGAAAAGAGAGAAAAATATAAATCACTGGCCATGGAAGTCAAAGAACTATGGCAACAGGAAAAAGTCACAATTATTCCGTTAGTCACATCAGACACTGGCGTCACATTAAAAAACTATACGGAAAACCTTCAGAAACTGGGCCTACCAAAATACATCCACAGCAACATCCAAAAAGCAGTCATTCTTAAAATATGCTCAATTGTCAGGAAATTCCTGAATCAGTAAAAGACAGCATAACCTGGCAAAACCTGTCATGTCCACCTAGAAAAACTGCCACGAGCAAGAAAAGAGTTCATCATCATCATCCATACTTGGTTTATTTTAAATGGGGGAATTAATTGGAGGAAACTATATTGGAAAAGGAAAATCACACATACACATTGAGGGGCATCATTTCAGGTGGGGAAAGGGCCCTTTCCCCACTGTTTTCATGTGATTGTCCATTAGGCGCAGCTATATTCCTATTAATTATGGGATATGAACAGTAACCAGAAGAAATGTTCTTAAAACTTTCTACTCTGTCTGCTCTTACCAAATTGAGGGTACTTCCAGAGGAGGCTTTGATTTTTCTACCGCCCTGCCTCATTCACGAAATGTTACGAGTGTGTGTGTGTGCGTCCAGACGCCGTTGTCTCCCATTTGTAACCCTCCTGGTTTTTCCCACCATTTCTTCAGTCTTTTTACTTTCCACAAATACAAGATCCACTAAAGGAGGAAAAGACGGAGTAGCCTGCACAGTGCACTTTGAGTATTAGCGCTAGGAGCTGTCCATCCGGAAGCACCAGTAACCTTGAATTTATCTAAGAGCGTGAGCACTTTTGAACATTGCTATGATTGATTGATTGATTGATTGATTATTGATTGATAGATTAAAAATTTATATCCCACCCTATATCACAAGGATCTCAGGGCAGTGTACAGATAAAATCATACATATAAAATAGAATAAATATACAATTCAAAAACAAATTAAACCATTAATACATTAAAACCAACACGAAATTTTAAAACAGTAAAGTTCAATTAAAACAAGACAGTGTACAGACTGGTGGATTTAGCCATCAAAGGCTTTATTAAAAAGCCATGTCTTAACCTAGCACCGAAATGAAGCCAGTGCCGGCGCCAGTCGGGACTCCAGGGCGAGGGCATTCCACAGCCGGGGTGCCACAACAGAGAAAGCCCAGTCCCTGTCCCACCATAGCGTATATCTCGCGTTGGTGGGGCACAGAGAAGAGATCCTCCAACAGATCTCAGGTCTTGGGCAGGCAGATTTAGGGAGAGGTGTTCCCTCATGTATCGAGGTCCCAAGCTGTTTAGGTCTTTGAACATCATTACCAACACTTTGAATTCTGACTGGAAATGTATTGGCAGCCAGTGCAATGCCTTGAAGACCAGTGCTATATGGTCACTATGAGATGTTCCAGTCAGCAGTTCAGCTGCTGCATTTTGCACTAGCTGCAGCTTCCGAGTCATCTTCAAGGGCAGCCCCACGTAGAGTGCATTGCAGTAGTCTAATTTGGAAGTTACCAGTGCATGTATTACTATGGCTGGGTTATCCCTGTCCAGGAAAGTCCGTAGCTGGCAAATCAGCTGAAGCTGACCCCAAGTACTCCGGGCCACAGAGTTCACCTGGGCCTCCAGTGACAAGGATGTATCTAGGAGTACTGCCAAGCTACGCACCTGCTCCTTCAGAGGGAGTGCAACCTAGGGTGACCATATTTTGGAAACCAAAAAGGAGGACAACTTGATCAGCCCCCAAGAGAGCTTCCCCACCAACCTGTCTGCCCTCGGGGGCGTGTCCAGTACCAAGGGGGGGTGCCCACCTGAACATAGTCTTGGGCACATGTCTGATTTTACAGCACACAATTAAGACAAATCTGTTCTACAAACAAGTGAGACATCCAAGAGCTGAAACTGCTCAAGGTGCAAGGCCCCAAAGAGGAGGTTTGACAACCTGAATTTGAAGGGTATGGCTCCAGTGGTTTTTTTAAAAAAAATTAATTTTAAAACCTCAATTAAAAAAAATTCTAAAAATCATTGGACAAATGGATCTGCTTCAAACTTGGCAAGGCTAAAGCCCTACTTAAGAGCTATCTTGATACTGAGTTTCATCTCCTTATCTTTAAAAATGATGGTTTTAAAAAAATATTTTAAGACTTTAAATGTTTTTTAAAAATCCATTTTTGGGTTGTTCATGGTGGTTAACAATTCACACTGCTTGGTTAATGCAGAAAAAGCACTGCATTCAAACAAAATAATGACCCACCCTGAGGAAATACTGCTGCATTCGGACAACACAATCACCCACGGTTCAACAACCACCCACACTGGGTGCGTTTGTGTATTGTGTGAACCCAGCCATGTGATTTCCCCCTTTATATCTTGCCAGCTTACTGGTTGTCCACCCTGCAGTCCACTTATACATTCATTGCCACAAGTGGCGGCAATGGCCACCGTTCAGACAGCTTTAAATGGGGATGAGACAAATTCACGACAAATTCTCTCAGTATCTCTTAGCCCTGATTGCTAAATAGAAACCCCAGGTTGGGCACAGACTACCTCTTAATTTTATTTATTTATTTTATTCCATTTATATACCGCCACATAGTAGAAGCTCTCTGGGAGGTTTACAAAAATTAAAAACATTGAACATTAAAAACACTGATATACAAAATTTTAAACCATAAAGCATAAAAACAAGTTATAATTACAATATCCTTTAAAACAACAATTCTACCAGTTGCTCAGAAGAAAACAGCCAGAGAAAGGCTAGTGCCTCCTTGCCCTGCCTGTGGGCCTCCCGGAAGCATTTGGCTATCCACTGTTTGCAACCAGATGCTGGATCAGAAGCACCTTTGGGCTGATCCAGCAGGGCTCTTCTTTGGTTTTTATTAGACGTGTTAGCTAGGAATGGCACCTCCAGGGACAGAGGCAGCCTACCTTTGATTCTGGGGACAGACAAAGGAGGGAGAGCTGTTGAGTTTATGCTTTGGTTATGAGCTTCCCAAAAGCATCTGGTTGGTTACCATGAGAAACAGGGTGCCAGCTTAGATGGATCTTTGGTCTGAACCAGCAGGGCTCTTCTGATGTTCTGACATTTTATATTTGCAAAATGCGAACATTCGGCATACATCTTTCTGGGGTCCCAATCCAGCAGCCCTTCCCCTCAACTACCATGCATTTGGGGGCTCCCTGTCTTTTCAGTGGGGGAAAGGATGACTGGGGACACAAGAGGCTGATCACACTACAGAAAAGGGTCTGGGGTTGGAAGCCGGTCCCTGAGACGAGGAAACAATTCCAAATCGTTTTAGAATACTAGAACTCGGGTTCTCCCGGTGAAGCTGACCGGCGGTAGCTTTCAGGACAGAGGAAAGGAAGGACTTCTCTCCATGCAGCGTATAATTACAGAGGGACCAAGAGCCACGGCAATTTGATGGAGCCTCCATGTTTAGACGGAGTTGAGCCCAGAGGACCAGATGCTGGGAGAGGCACACAGGAAGCAGTCTCAACCTGAGTTGGAAAAGCGTTCCATCCTGCTTGGTATTGTCTACACCATGGGTGAGAGAAACCCAGGAGTGCAGCCTCCCAGTCTAATTTCAAAAGCCCTCTGCGTGCTGCCAGTTCAGACATCAGTCCTTGCCCTGGCAGTCTGCTGTGTGGGGAGACGAGACAGAGAGTTGAGCCTATCTACATTACTGCTTTAAAACGGTTTATAACAGTTTTAAACCAGTTAAAACTGTTATAAACTATTTTAAAGCAGTAGTGTAGATCTGCTCAGAGAGAGGAGGAAGGGGCAGAAAGAGAAAAAGGCTAACCTCACCCACTTTGGGCTCTGGCCCTGCCTAGGGATGCGAAGCCTGGGAAAAAAGCTCAGAAAATGGGGGGGGGGGGGAGAGAGAGACCCATATAAAGGCAGCAGCGACACCATTTCCCAGGGATTTTCCTCCCCCAATCCCATTTATATGGGAGTCTTGCTCTAAGCGTTCACATCTGATTCGTGGAGACGGCTCTGAATGGCTATTAGTCCTGATGGCTCTATGCTACCTCTAGTACCAGAGGCAGAATGCCTGTGTACCCCGTTGCTGGGGAACATGGGTGGGAGGTTTTTTTTTAGATACATTTTATTACGGTTATACAACCAGCATGACAAAGATAAGTATACAGAAAGTGAAAATATACAGACATTGGTCCCCTCTACAAGGATTCGCTTTTGCGCCTGGTTAGGCGATTATGCGCATAATCGCAGAAGCGCATTTACGCCTAATCCCTCTGCACGAGAGGCGGCAAGAGGCGGCGAAGCGCATTAACAGATGTCCAAAATGTGCTTTACAAGTAGTTAATGCGCATAAGCGCTTATTCACACAGTCAAAATGCGCTTTAACGGACGGAGCAAAATAAAACTCGCGATTTAACGTGCATTCGATAATGCGCATAATCGGGGAGATAACGCGCCTCTACGCCCGATTTGCGCTCTGTTCTTGTAGAGGTAATTTTTTAATGCACCTTGAAAGAGCTTTAAATGCCTCTTGTAGAGGCACCCTTCATTATAACATACCAATCCATCAATCCCTACAAAACTTCAGCAGTTAGCAATAATTTCCTTGCGGTGAGAAATAGCCGCTACACAAAATCGTGCCACCTGAAGTGTAACTTGATCTTTTATATCTGCCAAGAGGCAATCTAAATACAAATTTTCTGATCTGCCTGGATAATTTTCCATAATTGGAGCCAACAAAGAGGATCTAAGATCATTATAAAAATAACAGTGGAACAGAACATGTCCCACTGATTTAATTTCCCCAGATCCACATAGACAGACACGCTCATTATAGGGATTTTTTTTATATCTACCATCCAACAAAGCGGATGGCAAAACATTGAATTTAGCCAATGTATTGCCACTCCCAGTCTGTGGAGTGGCCTGCCAGAAGAGATTCGCCAACTAACAATCTTTTTGACTTCGAGAAAGCCATGAAGGCTGATCTCTTCCGGCAGGCCTACCTTGCTGAATTTTAAGAGTTTTATTGCTATTTTAATAATGTATTGGTTTTATATGCTTTTAATTAGCCTTAAGTGTTTGTATTTGATGTTGTTCCCCGCCTCGATTCAGAGGGAGAGGCAGGTAAGAAATAATAGTAATTATTATTATTATTATTATTATTATTATTATTATTATTATGTTCTGCTTGTGGGTTTTCTGCAAACAGCTGGTTGGCTCCTATGTGAACAGAATGTTGGACTAGATGGACCCTCGGTCTGATCTCTAGCCTTGTTCATCCCAGGCTTCAGCCTTGGTCACTGCTGGTGTGCAGCCCTGACAGATTCCCTGTGAGGGAATGCAATCGATGACAAAAAGTTACCTACCTCTTAGATACACTGACCGGCAGTGGCTCTAAAGCGTTTCCATCTGAGCTATTGCCTCTCCCTACCTGAATTGGAACCTGGGGGCTTTTATATGCAAAGCGTGTGCTCTGTCACTGGGCTACAGTCCAGGAGATGGCCGCTGCCTTTTGCGTCCTGGTTGGGGACTTCCCACTAACATCTACTGAAAAGTAAGAACCTCCCCGGTGCAATACAATTGTCATCTGAGGCCCAACTCTGAATGCTTCCTCAGAGGGACATTCGGAGGATAGCAACAAGGGAGAGGGCCTACTTGGTGCTGGCACCCCGATTATAGAACACTCTCCCCAGTGAGGCCTGCTGGGTGCCAACATTGTCATGTTTTCGCCACCAGCTTAAGACTTTCCACTACTTTCAGGCATTTGACAGCATGTGGGAAGGGTTTTTAAATTTCTTTTTCTATTTGAGTATGTTAATGTTTTTTGTATCATGTTATATCGTATTTTTTAGGGTTTTAATCTTTGCAAATGGCTTTGGCTGTTGGATGATAAAGAAATGGAATAAATGAAATGAAATCTTAGCCTGGCACAACGCCAGTCTTGACGCTGGTCTGACCCGCAACATCCACAAGCTCAGATGCTACAGAGAGGACTTTGACATTGCCTCAAAAGCTTTGCCACGTTCAGCTTCACATGATAGTACTCTTCAAATACTTGAAAGGTTGTCACACGGAGGAGGGCAGGATCTCTTCTCCATCAACCCAGAGTGCAGGATGTGGAATAACGGGCGTGAGTTACAGGAAGCCAGATTCTGGCTGGACATCAGGAAAAGCTTCTTGACTGTTAGAGCAGTATGACAATGGAACCTGTGACCTAGGGAGGTGGTGGGCTCTCCCACCCTAGAGACCTTCAAGATGCAGCTGGACAGCCATCTGTCAGGGTTGTGTGAAGGTGGATTCCTGCATTGAGCAGGGGGTTGGACTCGATGGCCTTACAGGCCCCTTCCAACTCTACTATTCTAGGATTCTAGGATTTCTCGAGTGATGGCAAACGACACATGAGAACAGACCTATATGCACAAACATTACAGATCACGCAGCCCTCTAGCTAGCAAAGGCCAAGCGAGGGGAAAACGTTGTCCTAGGGATGCGTGCAGCATCCGCCTGACTTTCTTGCTCCCCGTTGTGCCAAGTCTGAAAACTTGCTCTGCTGTACTTCCAGCCCCCTCCTCCTCTTCCTCTCCATCTCCCCTGCCTCCCTTCTTCAAAAATTCATGAGCAAAATATGTTCTTTCTCTTTCCAGCCGAAGCGCAGAGTCTATATTTAGACTCCCTGCCAGCGAGCCTGTCGCGAGGAGCGGCGAGGCGGAAAAGCAAAAGCCGTCACACTCCAGCAGGCCCGTCTCACGGTGCCACGTCAGCCAAGCAGACGGGCAGCTTCCCTGAAGGGGAAGAACCAAAAGACGGCGGAGCGAAAGCTTGGAAGCAGCCACTCCCCGGTGGTGGTGGTAGTGGTGGTGGCGAGGGGGGGGGGAATGCCTGCAAATGAGCAGACAGGAAAAGCATCGGCCGATGGAAAGAGGATTGGTTTGTTTTTAGGATTATGACAGGCTGCCAGCAGGCCACAAATTAAAATACACACACACTGTGGACTAGAAACCTGAGTGGGCAGACTGTAGCGACTAGCGAACCAGGGAATCCCTGTTTCATATTTCACCGTGGCTATAAAAAGTGTGTACAGGATTATAAAGTGGTACAGTGCTCCTGCACCTCTGAACTCCATCACACCAGCAATTTCGTGCACTCTCGCCATGCCTGGTGTGCGGATTTGTAGCAGGGTACTCACATGACGCCGTGCCTGTCCTGCTGACACCCCACCTCTTCCCCAGCCTTTCCTAGAATGCTAAAAGTCTGGATTATTTTCCCTGAGCGCGTTTAAAGCGCCCTAAGCCTCCGTGTAGTTTTAAAGGAACTGGGGGCTTGAATGGATTCCATCAGGTCCTGGCAGGGAAAAGCGATCTCTCCCAGCAGCCGGCTCCAAGCCTCAATATAAAACACAAACCTTGCATCCCAGGCTCCAAAGCCTTTAAAAAAAAATCATACAATGCCTAAATCTCTGTACTGGGTGCGAGTGACTGAAATGTGGCAGAACCTTCCATCTCCCAAGACACTTATGAGAAGGAACTGTGCCCAGAACAGTGGATTATAGTCTGATCTTGGTGGTTTTCTTTTTCTGTGGCATGGCAGCCTGAGGCAAGCCGTGTTCTCTGTGGTCTCCATCTCTGCAATATGGGTGTAATAGCACCGGCCAACCCTGCAGGAGTACAGAGAATGCTTGCAAAGAGCTTTTAACACCCAAGATCTAGATGATAGAGGAACTGAGTAAGACAATGTTTGGGTAAATAAATGCAAATCGCATCTTCTGACCATGATTCGTACTCGTAGTTCAGTGGACAAGTATCACAGGCACTGGGATCAAGGGACTGAGGTCTGTGTTGACCCGGCAAATAAATAAATAAATAAATGAATTTCAAAAAACCTGAACCAACAAAAGGCAGCATTTGTTACTGGCATAAATCATGCAAATTGGCTTTCTATTTGCATAATACATTCTGTTTTGGTCTGCTACAGAGAGCGGCCCATGAAAACCTTGACTGCTGGAACACAGTGTTGAGGATCACTCAGCCTTCCCCGACCTGGTGCTCTCCAGATGTGATGGACCATAATGGGCATGCTGGTTGGGGATGATGGGTGTTGTAGTCTAGCACGTATCGAGGGTGCTAGGTTGAGGAAGCTGGGCTGAGACGCTGTTCTGCCTTGATAGAAAGCCGGTCTTGCACTGCGATTACTCAGTGGTGAAAGAAATGTACCCTTAGGACTCCTTCACATTTTCCATGATGGAATGCTGGTATCCAGATCGCGGTACCAAGCCCCAAGGGGGCTTTCATGGCCATGTGGCAGGCAGAAATTCAACAAGTGTAGCTACGGATCCCCCCCCTTGTTTTTGGCTGTCATGATTGCGTTAAAGGGACAAAGCCTGTGTCAGCAAAGAGATATGGTAGTGGAAAACACAATACAGTGAAACACCAGCTGACTCTCAAAAATAGCTCCTTTCGTTACAACAGCACCACAGCCGTGCTGATATCTTTTGGCAAAAGGGAATCTACACAAAATGGAAAATGCTCAACTTTCCTTCCAATGTTTGGTCTTCCCAAATATATGTCTATCATAGGGAGCCATCAGACTAGCGTTTTATTGCCCACTCGTTACTGGGCACTCACAGATTTTCGTGGGTCCTAGTCTTCTTCGCGTGACAAAAAAATGACCCTGGTAAATCCAAATTATTTTTGAGATGGAACTTGCCGCTATCTCCTACTGTGTGCAGGAGAAGCAGCGCGATCAAAATGGCCCACGGAATGGGCTACACACAGGTTGTTTACTTCCTTTTTCGAAAGAGGGAGTAATGAGGGACAAAAGCGCAGGCGGAGAAGCGACGGTAAGGAAAAGTGATTCCCCCACCTTCTGTGTGATGACGCTCATAGTGTACTTCAATGACTGAGCCAGAGAGTTGAAGTTAGAGGTGAGCGGAAAATGGACGCAGGGGAGCCCTTTTTGCAAAGTTTTCACATTTCCCCCCCCCCCCCCTGTAAAATGCACTCCTCCCACCCCGTCCATCAGCAGCGTTTCGGGGACTCTTGCAAACGGCTGTGCGAAAGCAATTGCAACGTGTCTTGTTTTGTTGCACCCTTCCAGGGAATCGAAAGCAAAACCGCTAATATTGTAAAGCCTTTCTGCACTTGGAATTGTACTATGTTTAATTATATTTTTAATTGTTGTATATCTCTGTTTTGACTGTACATGTTTTAATTTGTAAGCCGCCTTGAGTCCCCATATTGGGAAAAAGGAGGGATATTATAATTATTATTTTCCTCCTCCCTCCCAATCCCCTTTCTTCTTGTGTCATGTTTTTTAGATTGTAAGCCTGTGGGCAGGGACTGTCTTAAGAATTATTTTTGTAAGCCACCCCGAGAGCCTTTTTTGGCTAAAGGGCGGGATAAAAGTGCTATAAGAACTAAGTAACTAAATAATAATAGGAATACCATGTACATTTCTCAAAAAGGATCCGGTGTGGAAAAGGGAAAGCAAAATGATCCAAGGGCTAGAGGAACCGCCCTACGAGGAGAGGTTACAACGTTTGGGGCTGTTTAACTTATATAAAAAAAGGTAAGTAAAGGCGTAGGGAGGGGGACCTGATAAAGGCACATGAAATTATGCATGGTGTGTGTGTGTGTGTGTGTGTGGGGGGGAAATGGGCGCAGTTACTCTAATGCTATAACCCAGGGCAGTCTAATGAAGCTGAGCCATGGGAGATTCAGGACAGATAACAGGAAGGGTTTCTCCACACAGATAAACACAAAATACAGGGATGCCTGCCAACATGGATAAGACAAATGCATGGAGGAAAGGGCTATCAGGCACTACTAGTCATGATGGCTATGTGCAGGATGCCTCACAAAGTTACTTGTTGGAGAACATGAGCAGGAGAGTGCTGTAGGCTCATGCCCTACTGGTTGGCTATGGTAGGATCTAGCATGATTCTTCTCACATTCTTAATGTAAGCAGTGAAGAGTTCTAATCGCCCGTTGGTTAGATTGGGATTCTTGCTTATTGTGCGGGAAAAATTAGAAGCCACGTTAAGTTCCGTGTGTATGTTAATGAAACCACAGTAGTAACAGATTCGAACAAAGCAACGGGATGATCAGAAGTGGAAAAACTATGCAGGGAAGGGGAAAAAATGGGAATGTAGGTTGTTTGGAGGGGACGTTTTTTGGGAGGCTAACCAGAAAACACGTTTTTCCGGAAATGTTTCTGGGCAAAAATTTGATGTAGTGTTTTTTGAGGCCTAGTCCTCAAATCCTCTATTAGAGTTGCCATTTATATTTCTGGCAGGCCTCCTGTGCTTGCATGACTGGCAAAAACGGAATCATGATTAACTGGAAGTGTTTAATTAGAAGATGGCCTTTCAAAGCCTAGAAAAAGAGAGAGGGATGGATGAAAGGTTTTTTGGGTTATTTCTATACCGCCCAATAGTCGAGGGCCTCTGGGCGGTTCTCAAAAATGACAAGCCGCAAATATAAGATAATAAAAAAACATAATATAAAACCTTAAACATAGAAAGTTTTAAAATGATTGAAAAATAGCTTACAACGGCTACAGTAAGATATTCGACCTGGTTAAAACAACTGACATACAAGCTGAGTGTCGTCAGCTTCTCCACAATTTAAATGTCAACCATTTTAAAAGGAGTACTCCCATCTCTCACCTTCTGGGATCAGAACATAGCACCCTCTGGGCCTTCCTTGTTGCTATGTGCATTGGTTATTTCAAGCGTTCATCCACCAGAATTAGGTCCAAGCTACACATGACTGGGGCCAATCTGGTTGTCTAAACCCAGCGACCGGGGAGGGAAATTTTTGGAGCAAAGAAGGTTGATGACAACAGCTGTCCCTGCAAAGGTTTTGTTCCCATCCAGGCTCACTTCCGGCATGGGAGGCTGGTTGAGTCATAGAATAGTAGAGTCGGAAGGGGCCTCTAAGGCCATCGAGTCCAACTCCCTGCTCAATGCAGGAATCCACCTTCAAGCATTCCTGACGGATGGCTGTCCAGCTGCCCCTTGAAGGCCTCTAGAGTGGGAGAGCCCACCACCTCCCTAGGTCATTGGTTCCATTGTTGTACTGCTCTAACAGTCAGGAAGTTTTTCCTGATGCCCAGCCGGAATCTGGCTTCCTGTAACTTGAGCCCATTATTCCGTGTCCTGCACTCTGGGTTGATGGAGAAGAGATCCTGCCCTCCTCCGTGTGACAACCTTTCAAGTATTTGAAGAGTACTATCATGTGAAGCTGAACGTGGCAAAGCTTTTGAGGCAATGTCAAAGTCCTCTCTGTAGCATCTGTGCCCTCCTCTGTGTGAGAACCTTTCAAGTGCTATCATGTCTCCCTTCAATCTTCTCTTCTCTGGGCTAAACATGCCCAGTTCTTTCAGTCTCTCCTCATAGGGCTTTGTTTCCAGACCCCTGATCCTCCTTATTGCCCTCCTCTGAACCCCCTCCAGCTTGTCTGCATCTTTCTTGAAGTGTGGTGCCCAAAACTGGATGCAATATATTGCCCATGGGCCTTTTCTACTCTAAAGCTCAGACCTTCCATGCTTTAAATGTAATCAGGACAGAAGAGGAGTGGAATTTAGGGTGGCCCCTGGCAGTTTCGCCCTACTACATTGTTTTAAAACAAGGGTGTTGAACCTCTTTCAGTCTGAGATCAGGATTCCATTTTGGAGTTCTCTCGCGGGCCGCATGCCTTTGGTAGGTGGGGCTAAAGACGAAAGGGTGTGTGGCCAAAACACCAAAGATACTAGCATATATTTCAGCTTAAAGCTTAGTGCCAGTAAGCAAGTCTGAGGAGAATGTGGGGACAGTGCACGAAAACCGCAAAATCATCAAACGACTAGAGGGTCAGGTGGTCTGCACATTTGGGGAATCCTGAAAGGCTAAACTGGGACAGTAAGTGGCCTGAGGTACAACATCTGTTCTAAAGGGTAGGCTCAGACAACCTGGTTATTATCATGGGGGCTTCGTATTTAATGCCTCAGTTGTATCAGGTTTACAGAAAACAACAGAAATGTTTCAAAAATGAAATTTCACTAGGGTATGCCACCTGTAAAATGGGCACCTTTTCCTAGCCCATCTGCAGCTGGAAAGAAACTCCCATTTCATACATAGTGGATGCCTTGAGAAGCATGCTGCTTCAGCCGTCCACAACACAGCACCCTCCAGATCTGTTGGAATACAACTCCCATCAATCTCAGCCAGCTATAGCCATGCTGGGTGTGGATGATGGGGGTTGTAGTCCAACACGCCTGAGTGGTATTGGGTTGAGGAAGGTTATGCTCCATTTAGGCGTGCTATATGCCTTGAGCCTTGGCGTGGGGCGTGTGGATGAGAAGAGGCCCTTGAATTGCTAGCTCTGAACATACCTTTCTAGTTCTTGTGTTATGCTTTCCGCATATGGTACTAGTCTGGCCTCATATAAACTACCTTCTTCTTTAGTTGGAAGCCCATCCCTGGGACAAACCTGGATTGAATTATTGGGACCCTCAGTCGTTTGCACAGTGTCAGTTAAGAGTTTTTGTTTGTATCCAGCAAAGCAGTTGGATCTGCAAGGATCTCCATTTCAGCTTTTCACAGCCTCCACATCCGCCCCAAACTCCGTAGCCTTTTGCTAACAAGGCCTGCTGTTTGCAAAAGGTAAGACATGAACAAGACGGCAGCATTTACGTATCTGTTTGCAAAGCCATCTCGGGATGCTCTTTTGGGGAACTGACTAAAGTCAGAGAAAGGCGAATGAGGTATTAGATGAAATCATAGAACACAGCACAAAACGGGGGGGGGGGAATTACATTTTTGCCCATTTGTACCCCAAATTGGATCAAGTTGACAAAATTTTTAAAAAACGCATGCAGACACTCACAGCGAGAGATGAGACACAGACTCAAAAACCTCTGCAGCTACTGGCTATGAAAGCTCTGGATTCAAGTAAATTGAATTGTACCTTCCCGGCTATTGGCTTGGCCACTGAGATGCTACGGAACATTTATAGACATCCCAATTGCTATGAAACATGGGGCCAGACAGATCAAGCCAGCATCTAGCAGATGGAGAAGGCAAGGACAAAGCAGTAGCGGTTGTCTGTGAGTTGAGTCATTCTCAATACACGGGCCTGGGCACACTGGGTGGGGCATGAGAGAGTTGCCAGCAAGCCATAATGAATCATAGAATCGTAGAATAGTAGAGTCGGAAGGGGCCTATAAGGCCATCTAGTCCAACCCCCTGCTCAATGCAGGAATCCACCTTCAAGCATCCCTGACAGATGGCAGTCTAGCTGTCTCTTGAAGACCTCTAGAGTGGGAGAGCCCACAATTTTACTGTAGGTTTAATTTTATTTTAACTTTTGTAAGCTTATGTTTATATGTTTTAATTGTACATGTTTTAACTTTGTGAACTACTTTGAGTCCCAGCCCTGGGAAAAAGGCGGGATATAAATAAATATAATATTAATATTAATAATAATGAACTAAAAGGTCAAATCGTTACAAGGCTGCTGTGAAGTCAAAGCAGCCGCCCACCGAGGGAGGCTGGCCATTGCCTCCCTATATGATGTGATGTTCTGGCCTTGCTTCTTCTTCTTCTTCTTCTTATTATTATTATTATATTGCATTTATATTCCACCTTTTTTTCCTCCAAGGAACCCAAGGTGGCGTACATAATCCTCCTACTGACCCCTAACCCTTTGGGTTTCCATGGCCAAGTGGGGACTAGAACCCAGATCTCCCGACTCCCAGTCCAACACTCTAACCACTACACCACACTGGCTCTCACAGGCTTTCCATTCAGGCTCCCTTAGAGGTACTGTGGCGTGTGTGTTATGAATCTCACGGTGCTCCTAACGATAGGAGAGGCTGGGTTGCTCAATCTACACCAACACAGAGATGCCGGAGGATTGCACACACCTTTCCAGTGAGGAGGCACTCTGAGATCTACGACCCATGTGGAAACACAAGAGAATGTGGCACTGATGGGGAGGATGATACATAGGCCCTGCTGCACCAGGGCAGGGCATGTGATGTGAAAGCCTCTTGTTAAATGCCTAGCTCTGGCTGGGTGAGGGCTCAACAGATCTCTGGCTAGCCTCCCATCAGATTGCAGCTGAGAGATAACCTGATCAGAGTTGCTTCTCGGTGAACCTAGAAAGCCAGCACATTGGGAGCTTTCTCTCTGACTTGCGAGTTTTCTAAGTGGAAGGCACTGTTTTATTCATTGCGTTTATTTACATGTTATTGAATGGAGGAATGCTGCATCATGCAACTCCTCACTGGCAGCATAAGGCAGTGGACCCCAGATACAAGTCAACCTCCCCCATAAGGACGAGGTCTCTGCCCAGCTCCAATGATCGACTGAAAAGCTTTGACTTTGGCATTTATAAAGCACATTTCTGGCATTAGGATCGCTATATACCATAGAATCATGGAATAGTAGAGTTGGAAGGGGCCTATAAGGCCATGGAGCCCAACTCCCTGCTCGATGCAGGAATCCACCTTAAAGCATCCCTGACAGATGGCAGTCCAGCTGCCTCTTGAAGGCCTCTAATGTGGGAGAGCCCACCACCTCCCTAGGTCATGGGTTCCATTGTCATACTGCTTTAATAGGAAGTTTTTCCTGATGTTTTGTCATACTTCTCCAACAGTCAGGAAGTTTTTCCTGATGTCCAACCAGAATCTGGCTTCCTGTAACTTGAGCCCATTATTCCATGTCCTGCACTCTGGGATGACCGAGAAGAGATATAGACCCCCTCTGTAAGCCTCACAACAGCCATGTGAGGTAGAGCTATATTATTATCTACATATTGTAAATTCAGGGGAACGGACGATGAGAGGCAATTGATGGTCTAGAGCCATTCTAGGGAGTCTGCGTGTAGGATGCAGAGGGTGACAGGGCTGCAATATATTTTGTAGTGATGCAGGGCTAGGACTGGCGTCCCCACTAACATTTTCCCTTTCACTCCACTCCTAAAGCAGCAGTGTCGAATCTCTTTCAGCCCGAACGCCAAATTCGATTTCAGGGAAGTGGGCGGGGTCAAAGGGAAAAGGGGCATGGCCGAAACACCAAAAATACCGCCATATATTCTTAGGAGGGGCATTTCAATGGAGGAAAAAAGACTGCACAAAGGTTGGGAAAACAACATATGATTGGTGGTCAGGGGAAAACGCAGGGCCCAGAGACAGGGAGCGTGGCCATCCGGGAACTCCCGGAGAGCTGGATCTGAATCACATGTGGGCCAGATTTAGCTCGCAGGCCTGTCCCAAACTGTCCAGGGGTTGGAGCCTTATATCTTCTTTTCCATCTGATCTACTCTATCCATTTCTCAGGTGTGGGGCTGCCAGCTGACCAGTTAAAACACAGTCCATCCTGCTCCGGTGTCCATAACAATAGGCTGCCATGCAGAAGCCATCAGGGGAAGCTCTTCAGCGTATGGCAACCAGAGGAATCTACCAGCTAAACTATAACGTTCAAATTGCTCTTACAAGGCAAGCAGGGACTGGTCCAAAACGTTGCCCTTTCAGAAGAGAACATCACTAAATGGCCTCAGTAGAGCTACTGCTGGTTTGTGGATTACACAGAAAGGAACAGAAGTCCTGGGATGCTTTTAGAAAGATTTCCTATGGGGCTTTTGTATAATAAACCTTTCTATAGCATCCTGAGACTTCTCTACCTTTTTGTGTACATCTTGGATGCTCAACTGCCTTTTGCACCCTGGTTTGTGGATTACCCAACTTCCTTGTTTCCACAGGCTTCTGGAAACAGTGAATAAAGAAAACATTAGGGACCTCAGTTGAGAAATTACGCTGCCCTTGATCTCACCCCCTACCTCCATCCAACAACAAACACCTAGATTATGTAGTTGCGGTTCTCAAACTTTGCGTCCCCCCCCCCTGCAGACTACTTGGGCTTTATTCATTTATTTATTACATTTCTATACTGCCCAATAGCTGAAGGTCTTTCGATGGAGCACGTGATAAATGTTGCTTTTGGTCTACAGTCAGGCGATACCAGCTTATAAAAAAACCAAACAAACAAATCCCAAACACTTCTGGATCGAATGTGAAGAAAAAGAATTATTTTTCTTCAGTGCTGTATATTATGACAATATTTTCCAGCATATTATGAAAATCACAGGCCTGAGGCCAGGGCATTCATAGCCGATTCGGTAATCCGGCCCTGGCCAAATGAAGCCCTGGTCTCTGTTATCAGAAGAAATGAATCGAGTGAAGGGGTCAGTGCAGACCTTCTTGGCTGTTCTACAACCTTTCTGTGGACTGCCTGATGGTGGAATGCAGTTTGAGAGCCTCTGCAGTTAGAAAGGTATCCTGGTAGCTATTTTGGGGCAGCTGCAGCCCATATCGCATGCACATTTCTGAGGGTGGGGAGGAAGGTGGTGGTTCCCGTGCTGGAAAACTGATTGGATGGAAAACTGGGAGGAAAAAAAGAGCCTCGCTCATGTGAACGCCCCATGATTCATTCAGTTCAGTGCAGGCTACCGAATGGGCCTATGTTGGCGTGATCCAGCACGGATCCTCATACATTCCCAAAAAAAACAAGCCAAGATGTGGGGCTTTAACCTTGAACCCAACCACTTGCATCGCTTTTCTGTTGATTGGTTTACACACTTCTACATTAGAATGAGGCATTCCCGTTGGGGCAATGAAGAAATTAGATTTGGCACCAGTGCCTTTCACCGCTTCTTCTGCAAATTCCACATCCACCCCATCCCCAAATCGGGAGCAAACCAAGCCAGCTAAGAAAAATCAATGTTGTGTTTCTCCACCCATCCTGCTCCCCTCCCCAAATCTTGCTGTATCCCAGTTCCATATCAAGTGAGCAGATGAGTCTTTTTGCTCCGTTTGGTTTCAAAGAAAGGGTGCGCAATTGGTTGGGGTGGGTGGGGGGAGAGATACAATTATGCCTCAGAATAAGTTCGCCCAAGAGAGTATGGGATTCTTTGCCCATGAAAGAATTCTCCCGATTAGTTCTGGGCCGTAGGTAACTATCCAGGGCCACGAAAGAGAATGGAGGCCTCTCTTCAATTATTTTCTCTACATTTCTCAGGGATATCAAACAGTATCTTAGAGTGCAACGTTGCCAACACCTTCTCCCATAAAATGAAGAGAGGATCTGGGACTAAGTTCCATGATTGGTCCCCGATCTCCTCCTGCCCCCGCCCCCAAAAAAGATTCCTCATATTTCTCCTGCCTAAGAGACCTTCGTCATGTTTTGCATCTCCTCACTGAGAACCGCTGTCCTAATTTATGTAAGCAGGCGCGCCGATAATAACCCAAATATTTGCAATTCGTTTTTGGGGTCAGCGGGGTGGGCTGGGGGTCGGAGGGAGGGAAACAGTATATCCAAATTCTCTGTGGGCTTCTTGGAAAGGATGCCAGTTTCACACCTTCAATTAGTCAAGCTTCGCTGTTATATAAGTATGGATTAGAAACATCAAACCCAGCCCTGGGAATCTGTTTTTGTTGATGGTGGTGTTTTTTTCCCCTTTTTTTCTTTTTGGAGTGTGGTTTGACAAGATCCTTAGGCAGATTCTAAAAAGTGTATGAGTGTGTGTGTGTGTGTGTGTGTGTGAGAGAGAGAGAGAGAGAGAGAGAGTGTTTGGGGAAGATGAAGCGAAACCTACTTTTATCATGTATACTTGGAAGCATGTCTCATTGAATTCGGTTCTGCTTGTTTCTTAGGAAGCATGGTTTAAAACTGAAGCCTGGAAGTGCAATTCTAAGGCACGTTGACCTGGGCTGCCATAGTTTTGGGGTGCTCCAAAGAGCCGATTGTCATAAATGCTTCGTGTCTTGTGGAGGAAAGAAAATCCAGAGTTGCCGGGCGCCAAATTGCAAGACTGTTGATCTTTTGCGGGACTTCTACACCGTATAGAAACACCCATTTCTTTCCTTCTACGCAACCCCCTATCTTCATTCTAACCACCCTTCCCCACAAGCTAGGACAACCTGTGGCCATCGACTGCAACTCCCAGTCCACAAATGTGGGATGCGCCAGGATGCCAGAAGGCTGAGAAAGGAGAACAACCTGGTTTACAGGTAATGAGGAAGTGGTGTTGGGAGAAATCTGGCAGCGCCATTCAGGATTTCATCTTTGGGAGGGGGCAGAGGGATTTCAGGGGAGGTGGGAACCCTTCACAGCAAGGTTTACCGGCCCAGCTGCTTTTGTAAACAAACCAGCAAAGCAAGCCCATATGTTTTTAAGAACAGATTCTGCGGGTGCTTCTGATACTCAGTAGTCACAATTAGAACCATGATCGAATGCAGGGCAAAAGCCAGCTACCCCTTTTTGTGGAAGGATTTGCGAGTGGGATAGAGCTCCGTTTAATTATTTCTAACAGCGGCGCACCTTCTGATGACTCACAGAGAAAAACAACCCCAGGCACCACCGCACGAACCTGCCTCCCCCACGCTGCCACATACTGCGAAAAGGTCTTTCTCCACCTGGCGAGATTCATTTACTCTACAATAACCCTGCCGGTTTCAAAGCCGCATGGACATCCTGTTCTTTAGGTGAAATACAAGACGAGAAGAACAATGGCAACATAATTGTCCCAGGATACGTTATCAGCTGTGGCAACGGCAGCCGGGGTACACTCAGGTTGTGCACAGGGCAGTGCCTGAGTGTCCATGCACATGCATTTATGGGCATGTGCGCTAGAGCCAAGAGGCACATCCACACCCACTCAGAGATTTCTCTTCGAGGGATGCTCTGAGGAAGGAAACCGAAGCTTGGAAGATGACAATGCTAGAAATTCAAGTGGGCAGAGATCCGATCATGAGATTCAAAGAACCGGCCTTACTCAACCTGGTGCCTTTCAGATGTTGTGGGTTTCGGTGCTCCTCAACCAATGGACAGCAATGCTGGGAGTTGTAGTGCAAAACATGCGGAAGGCACCAGGCTGTTCAAAATATTGGGGCAGAGTAGGGGCCAGAAAACAGAGCACCATAGTCACTCAGAGGACAGAACTGTTTGGGGAAGGGGACAGAACTCAGCGATAGAAAGCACTAGCTTTGAATGAGGAAGGTTCAGTTACATGCTGCGAAAGGTCCCTGCCTGAAATTCCAGAAAACGGCTTCCAGTACAAAGTGAGATGGACCAGCGACCTGACTCTCAGTATAAGGCATCTTCTGATGAGGGGGAGAGAGAGGTATAGATGCTCCTAAAGGCTAGGCTATCACATGTAGCGCCAGAAGGTCTGCTCCCTGCTGTACCTAAGCCCCTTAGAAAATCCAACCTCCTATCTTGATTAAAAAATCAAATCAAATATAAGCTAATTTGGAATACACTTGTGGTTTTCAAAACCTGGAGGTCTGTCATCTGAGGATACTTTTGCTTTAATGGTTGTTTCCCCCCCCCCCCCCAGCATTTTATAGTGGGGCGGGTCCAAAGCCTTAGAAAATGTAACTTTAAGTAGATTCTGTTTGCTGCTAAAAGGGCAGGGACTTTCCCCCTTCAAAACTCCTGATGTATTTTTTGGGGGGAAATACCCGCCATCCAGGACATGCATCCATGCCTGAGGCCTAGCTCAGAAGTAACTGTACAGATTCACGAGGGTTGCCAACTGCTTTGTTTTCTGGCCTAGCTCCTGCATCTTGAATAGTATCGTGATTGGTGGGCGTCTGTGTTTTTTTCATGGCATGGCTAAACACGATCACCTGTTCGTCTCTGCAGACTCCCCTGCTGTTATTGGGCAAAGGCGCCTAGGCCAATGAAGCTGGCAAGTGCCCTCCCCACATGATCTGTTTTAAAGTCTATTTGCAATAAGACTAGAAATTCAAAATAAACCCAAACCAGCAACTTCAGACTTAATTATGCAATCCCAGAAGGCCTTATGGACGATCAGTTCAGTTTTCCTACACTTTACCGTGAGAGCACCTTCGAATTAACTGAGCAAATGTTGCTTTCTTTTCTTCTCCTGCCTTTTTGTTTACAGAGCCATTCCCCCCCCCCCCAAATTAGTAACGAGAACACCTGCCAAATGATGTCCATTAATCACGGTTTGGATCAGCAAACCCAAAGGAGGAACAAGATGCTTCCAGTTCTGCCTTCCTTTCACCTTCTTCACAACCAGAAGTTGGACTTTGCTTATTTTTCAAAATTTGGGGTACCGTATGTGATGTCGTTGCCATTATAATTTTTTTAAAAAGAAAACCCGTTAATGTTTTTAATTATACTTCATTCCCAATTGTCTTCCTTCAGGGTGTGCTAAATGGATTATGCTCCACTTTCTATTCCCTTTAAAGTGGTATTTGAGCTCAGAGTGGTATTTATAAGTTGGCACTGACCACCTTGGTGTTAGGGAGGAGGAATTATCATCATCATCATCATCATCATCATCATCATCTCGCATCTCTCCTCCTGCTGACCTACAAAAAGTTTGGGGTGCTCTTCATTTTAATTTAACAACCACATGCAAAAAAAGATTTTTTTAAAAAAGCCAGAAGTACAAACTTGGTTCTTTTATACAGCTCAGAATAAAAGGCCCATGATGGAAAGACAGCTGGCGGTTGGATGGTTTCACCAGGCAATTTGGGGAGAGATCTCACAAAAGAGGAAAGCCTTCTGTTTTGAAAGCGAGAAGTCCCAGGAGTTGTGTCAAACTGGCGTATTTAAACTTGGAACCCCTCCCTCTGCAGAGAATGCGTCCCCCAGCACCGAGGCCAGGTTTGGCTAAAAATATGTATTTCCTCTTCACTCCCCAAAGGCATACAGTCATTTTTGTTAGGTTTTTTTTTTTTAAGGCAAAACCACCATACATATTTTCTTATTCAAAAACTTTTCTGCTGTAGACAGAATGGGATTTGGAGATATATGTAGATGAGGCCTTTTACAATGGGGGTGGCCTGACCCCTCCCTGTTTCTATCTAAAATAATAAAAAATAAAGCTATTGGATGAAATGAAGTAGATAGAGACAGCATTTGCTATCGCCTCTCTCTCAAATGCTCCCGATGCCAGCTCAGTCAGCCAAAATTCGCTAAACATCCTTAGATGGTTCCCACATCTTTGATAAGTTAGGGTCCCCTCACCCCACCCCCACCCCGCTTTCTCCCAGCTGTTTTCAAACCCGGCTCCACAGCTCAGGGAATATTTGAATGTACGCCCACCCTCCGTTCCATTGATAGTCAACTCGCCTGCATCTTTAGCTATCCTGCGGATGGTTAAACACCCAGCTTTCTATTCAGAGTGGCTCTTTTCCCCCTGTTGTTGCAAATCTTCCTGCTGGACCTCCTACCATCTGCTCCTATATTCCTGTCCGCCTGCCTGCCTCCTCCATCTGAAGACCGCTTTTTCTCTCATGCCTGGCTCTGATGGCCTTCTTGACCCCAAAGGTCCCCTACACATCTCTGGCCACATCCAGGGGAACTGCAGCTTTCTGATCCACCAATCTCTCCATGCACTTACCGGTTTTTTGTCCCCTGGGTGATACAATCCCAAGCGATACCTTCAGGCTCTGGATCTGTCTTTCTCACCCTCGCCTCCTGTTCTGGCCTTGATCTTTCATATTCCATTTCCTCAGCCTATGCAAACCCCCTTACCCCTACCCCAGGCAGGCGTATAGACACACATCCCGATTACATCCCAGTTCTCCCCCCCCCCCCCCCATTGTTGGATGCAGCGTGTAGTTGGGCGCTTTCGCCTTACCTTTATGCATGCCGGTGTATTTATCCTTAATGACCGTCAACTCGTAGATTTTGCCAAACTGTTCGAAGATGGGTTTAAGGTCTTTCTCTTCTAAATTCCGGGGGATTTGTCCGATGAAAAGTTTGATGGCGTCCGGTTCCTTCATTGGTCCAAACAGGAGCAAGCTGGGGTGAGCCTCGAATTCAGAATAATAACCCCCCGCCCCCCCAAAAAGAAGAGGAAAAAAAGGCTGGAAGCAAAAATAAAGCGGAACCCCAACTTCGACTTGACGCTTTTCCGTGTGGCGAAACAAAGAACTCAAAAGCCGCCGGCAGTTTGACAGACAAGATTTCCCTCCGATCTCGCTTTAATTGAACGGCATTTTCCTTCCCCCCTTCTGCCAAAGCCTTCTGTTATTATTTTGTAAAAAGAAAAAAGATTTCTCCAGACCTTTCCCGGTGCAAAAATAAAATAGGATATTTTTTTAAAAATTTTTTTTTAAAAAAAAGAAGGTACTAAACCAAGAGTTCTACGATTTGGCCTTTATTCCCCCACACCTTCATCCTAATTCTTCTGATCAAGCAATTACAAAGCTTGCAAGCAGTTAATTAGTTTATCGATTAACTTTCCTTGATCAGGCTTAGATTCTTGGGTTTGTTGTGAAATGCCCCCCCCTTTGCTTGCTTATCGATTCATTTCGCACCCCCCGCCTGCTGCCTTTTTTCCTCCCTTCCCACCCCCTTCCTCTCTTTTTTAATTTCCTTCCTTCCTTCCTTCCCTCCCCCCAGCCCCACCTCAAGCTCAATTTCAGCTGCTTTTGCAGGCTTGATGGTCCCTTCCTTTAATGGATCTTGAGCTCGGTTTCAAATCTTTTTCTTTACCAACAAAAACCTCCCGCAAGCCCGCCCTCCTTTCCCCTGACTAATAATCATGTCAGAGTAAGGGACTGGCAACAAATTACTGGCCCAGGGAAAAGGTGCACAGAGATTGAGAGAGAGAGAGAGAGAGAGAGAGAGAGAAAGAGACCAGAGATTTCAGCCTGAGAAGGGAATCTTTGTTATGCCTTGCTCTGCAACTTGGAAACTCTGGGGCACCCTCTGGCTAAATGCAAAATGCCTTTAGCATCCCCCACCCTTTGATTTCTATCACAGGGGCTGAGCAAGGGGGGGGGGGCAGGCCATAGCTCAGTAGCAGAACCCTGGCTATGCATGCAGAAGGTCCCAGATTCAATCCCCGGGCTCTCCAGGTAGGGCTGCGGAAAATCCCTCTCTGAAATCCTGGCGAGCCACAGCTGCGGCTGCCAGTCTGTGTCAACAATATTGGGCTAGAGGGACCAGCTTCTTATGCTCATATTTAAATCAACCTTGTATTCAGAACAATGAGGACTAGAAAATTTATTTTTAGGGAAAGAGACATTGCTGCCATTCAGAGCTGAATGTACTGGGCTAGATGGATCAAAGGTCTGACTCAGCACTTTATTTATTTATCTATGGTGCTTGTATGCCGCTGAATATAATAAAATCCTTCAGTGATTCAAGGCAGTATGCTATGTTCTTATGTCAGAAGCCCTCAAGTTCTGCCATGGACACAGCGGTCAAGCCACCACCGCCTTGGCCTGCTGGCTGCACTGGGAGGGTAATGACACCAGCCTACCAGACCAGGTTGTTGTAAGGATGACTAAGATAATGTATGTCCAGAGAGCTTTGAAAGCGAGATATAATTAAGAACATCAGAAGAGCCCTGCTGGATCAGGCCAAGGGTCCATCTAGTCCAGCACCCTGTTCACACAGTGGCCAACCAGCTGTAGATGAGGAACCCACAAGCGGGACACAGGTGCAACCCATGTTCCCCAGCAACTGGTGCACACAGGCTTACTGCCTCAGATACTAGAGGTTGCACATAGCCATCAGGGCTAGTAGCCATAAATAGCCTTCTTCTCTAGGAATTTATCCAATCCCCTTTTAAAGCCATCCAAATGGGTGGCCGTCACTACGTCCTGTGGCTGTGAATTCCATAGTTTAACTCTGTGCTGTGTGAAGAAGTCCTTTCCTTTGACCTGTCCTGAACCTCCCACTCATCAGCTTCATGGGATATTGACCCCGTTGGGTTCTAGGATTATGGGAGAAGGAGAAAAATGCCTCCCTATCTACGTTCTCCACACCACTCATAGTTGTGTCATATTTAAATCCCACTTCTTGATGATGGACACAAGGCAATGTTCACAGGAGTCTCTGGTGACTCAGCACCCGGGAACTGAGCAAGACCCAGACGGTGCGAGAAATTGAACAGAAGATACTTCGTCTATATTATTGGCTGCCTAACCCATGGCAAGGCTGTGACAATGTGAACCTTTGGACCTCACCCTGGACAAGTGCTTCGCAACCTGGTTTCCTCCAGATGTGCCAGGCTACAACTCCCATTGTGGCTGTGGATAATGGGAGCTGTAGCCCAATACATGGGGTGAGGGGTCCAAGGTGAGGAAGTCTGCTCTTGACCTCTATAAGAAGCTTGCAGCATGACCATAGGCATGCTTACTCAGAAGTAAGCCACACTGAGTTCCACAGGACTTAATTCCTAGGCAATGCACACAGGGGTGCAGCCAAAAAAATGCCCCCTGCTTTAACAGGAAGGAGTTAAGAACATGTTCAATTCACTCACAGGGCTCCAGGGGATTTAAAGGCGCTGAAGTTGGCTTGACGTGGTGGGTGCCAACAAGAAAACAATAGTCTTTTCAGCTCAGCTGTCAGAAATGAAACCAAAATGACCTCTGAGATTTTCTTCCACTTTTGGGCTGTCTAAAGAACGGCGTTGGTCGCGAAAAGCTGCCACCGTGCCACCACCATCGTAGCCCTTCGCGGCAGGCGTCGAATGGTGTGTCTGTCCCTGTCCTGAGTGGCAGCAAACAACAGCGCCTTAGTCCCATCCTGGATGCAGAAGAACACGCACACACATACAAAAGGGGCCCTGACGGATCGGGTCAAAGATCCGTTGAGCCCAGTGTGCCATTTCACACGGCGGCCTACCAGATGCCCCAATGTGAAGGCCCACAAGCAGGACTAGAAGGGCAAAGGCTGACCTGTAGTTTATCTGTAGCATGTGGTCACCAAAGGTAGACTGCCTTTGAACATAGGGGCTTCGTTCAGCCTGGGGGTATTGAACCCCAATTCTGGCCCACCTGGGGTTCCATTCCCAGCCTCCGGGGGCCTCCAGTTAGTCATGCTCCATTTCCCTGCCCCCCCCCAGCTCCTTTCCTCTGGCCACCGATTATTTGAGAGCTGCCCGGCTTTTGTAAACTTTGGCTCCTCCCTCTTTTGCCTGTGGCCCCGCCTGCCACTGAAATGCAGTCCCTGAAAGCTTCTCTGACATGGAAGTCGGCCCTCAGACTGAAAGATGTTCAACACTCCCAATTTTGCTAATAGCTGTTGATGGAGCTGTGCACCTCCATGAATGCATCTCTCTCTCTCTTCCTTTCAGCCATTTAATCTAGCAGCCATCACTATAGCAAATTCCTTAAGTTATTGTGCACTCTATGGAATAGTCATAAGAATGTAAGACCATAAGAAGTGCCATGCTGGATCAGACCGATGGTTCATCTAGTCCAGCACACTAATCACACGGTGGCCGACTGGCTGTTGGCCAGTGACCCCCAAAGTAGGACAAGGTGCAATAGCACCCTCTCACCCATGCTCCCCAGCAACTGGTGCATATAAGCTTACTGCCTCAGATACTGGAGTTGGCACAGCTATCAGAGCTAGTAGCCATTGATAGCCTTTTTCTCCGTGAATGTGTCCAATCTCCTTTTAAAGCCATCCAAAGTGGTGGAAGTGAATTCCATAGTTTAACTCTGTGCTGTGTGAAGAACTTTTTTTTATTTGTCCAGAATCTCCCACACATCAGCTTCATGGGTTTGTTTTTGTTTCTGTAGTTTTTTGGGTTGTTGTAGTGGTTTTAAATGTATGTGTGTATTGTGTGATTGTTGTATGTTTTTGCTGTTTTAATTATTGTATATTGTTTTTAATTGTTTTAATCCTATGTAAACCGCCCAGAGAGCTTCAGCTATGGGGCGGTATATAAATGTAATAAATAAATAAATAAATGGGATGACCCCGTTGGGGTTCTAGTAATATGGGAGAGGGATAAAAATATCTCCCTCTCCACATTCTCCACACCAGGCATCATTTTGTCCACCTCTATCCTGTCTCCCTTTAGCCTCCTTTTTTCCAAGCTGAACAATCCCAGCTGTGTAACCTTCCCTCACAGGGGAGATGCTCCAGCCCCTTAATCCTTTGAGTTGCCCTTTTCTGCACTTTTTCCAGCTCTACAATATCTTTTTTTAGGTACGGTGTCCAGAATAAGTCCTTCTTTATTTCCCCCGATCCTGCGGATCAATCTTGTTGGGTGACACTCTATTCGAGCACGTTTCCGATGCTTCCTCTCCCTACCTCGCTACCAAACAAGAGGTGAGGTCAAAGGCAGCCTTCTCTAACCTGGTGAGTTTGGACTTCAACTTCCACCAGCCCCAGCCAGCATGGCCAACAATCAGAAATGCTACGAGTTGCCATCCAAATATCTGGACAGCACCAAGTTGGGGAGAGCTAAGTCAAGGCATCATTATCATAAACATCCACTTGCTCTTGTTTTTACGTCTCCATTTTCTTTTGGAGCACCATCTCTTCGTTAAATTGGCTGGCAATAAATACATCCCCCTCCGCCCACCCCCACTGCAAAGACATTCAGCTAGTCATTCCAGATGAAGTATTCCAATTCTCTCAGAAACTCCCATCCCTAAGCTATGAAATCAACAACTTTCCTGCAGGTGTGTTGTTCATTAACATGCTTCCAAGTTTTATTTTCTTTGCAACATCTAGAAAGCTTCCTCCCTTCCAGTCTAAAGAAAGTGGCTGAGATACCCCTTATTTATTCCCAAATCAGACAGGAAGGTAGTCATGAACCTTCACTGACCTGCAATAGGAGGTTACGCCCAGGATAATTAATCTGAAGTCTTTATTTTCACAATGCAAGTTTGAATTGTTTTTCTCCAGGCATCTGGTTATGTTTCAGGAGTGCGAAAGCCATACATGAAATCCAGGCCTTTATTTCTTGTGCTATGTGAATAAGAGTGATTAAAAGAAAGGCTTAATTTGAGACACTCTGGCCCATAATGTATTTTAAATACTGAGGTTTAAACTGGGAACTGAGAAGCAATTATCCATATGTACCTAGAGATATAGTTATAAATACAGATACACACACATTCTTCACCCAGTAAAGTACAAGGAGTCACTAAGTTTGGGTCACACTAACTGCTCTTATGAGGGAAATGCATTGACTTACACTTAGGTTTTAACACTGTATAACCTGATAAATACACAAAGGATTTTCATAGCACAGGAAAGGACAAGTTCTGGATGCATTTAAAGGAGCAAGAAATACAACAACACAGAGGAATGCCAGAATAAAGGTGGAAGACAAAAGTAAGGAAATATTTGTTGAAACTGCTACATTTCAGCCTTTTCAACACAACTGTCTAAAATTTGGGCCCATTATGGCATATACCATGTGCTCCACACCAAATTTCAGAATGTAGTTTTGTGCACGTCTACCCAGAAACAACAGTTACTATTCAAGCATTATCGGAATATCAGAGGTTTCAACTTCTTTCCTCTGCTTACAAATACTAGTATTTTTTATTCCTACAACCCACCTCTTGCAAACCTTATTTTCTTACCACCTGGCAAGCAGCCTCTTACAAAGCTGATCTTACCACATCTCATAACGATGGTAGTTTTTGGATAAGTAAAGCAAACCATTTGGTTGTCCATACATCAATTCTGTTCATCACAAGCTTGCTGGCTTTGTAACGTGACCATTTCATTGAACACTGAGATACTAGAAGATTTGGTATGCATGTCAAAGTGACAATTCTACTTTTCAAGCTCAAATACCCACCAGACCCTCTTGCACCCATTTTCAAGGGGATGAGGAATTGCTAAAATACAAATGCAGTGCGACATTTCCTCAACACTGAGATGTCGGAGTGAAAGCTGGTGTGATCATTCAGGATACCATCTTGCCTTTCAAATGTGAAACCCAGCACTAAACAGATTGTAAATGATATTTAAAGCAAGGACGGCCTCCTAAATACTGTGCTCAAATACTGCTAGTGCACATGACACACAAAATATATTATTGTTGTTGTTGTTGTTGTTACCCCACCTTTCTGTGAAAAGCACTCAAAGCAACTTACAGAAAAGACACAATCAAAATTGAACAAAATATAATGAAAAACAATACAGAAAATGCTTCAAATATAGAAATTTCATCAATACAAATCTTCAAAACAAGCAGATTGTTTAAACATTAAAAGTTTGTTGCAATAAAAAGGTCTTCAGTGGATGCCAAAAAAACAAAAAAAAGAGAGAAGCATCTTCCATGGTTTGGTCACCACCACCGAAAAGAACTTGTCTCTGGAATCGACCTGCCTAATCCTCTGCAATGAAAGAATGGACAGCAGGGGATCTTATCTTTGTGTCGAATGTTCATAAGGGAGACACATACATGCACATTATTGGTGTTTGTCTCTTTTAGAGACAGGAGGACCAGTGATTTTCAAGTTCACCTAAATTCTCTAAAAAATAATTTCAAAGCTCATTTCAGCTGACTCCCGTTTCATTTTGACCTGTTTTTTGGCTTGTTCGAACAGCAAAGTGTGCATTTTAATGGAAGACGTGCATTTCTGGGTGCATTTTTCAAAAAATGTACACTTTCCCCCATTGAATAAAATGTGATTTATTTATTTTTAAAAGGCGTATTTCTAAAGGAACACACATTTTTAGAACATGATGGCAAATTTGGGAATTTGTGAGTGTTTCTAGGGGGTGGGGAAGCACTCCTGTTCGTATTTGGGATTGTGAACAGAACACGTTCACATGATTCGCAAACGGAAATGAAACTCTTTTATATCTCTGCCCTTGGTCACATGTGCCTTCTGTTGCAGTGTGCCCTCTCGCTGTCAAGGGTGCATGGATGCACTGGAAAGGCTAGAGGTAACAAGGCACAATGGAGACAAAACAAGACAGACAAACAGACAGAGGCATGCATGTATCAGCGTGTGTAAAGCTCTCAGCCTAGAAGCTAGGCTCATCGCACAAGAACATCAGAAGAGCCCTGATGCTGGATCAGACCAAGGATCCATCTCGTCCAGCACTCTGTTCACACAGTGGCCAACCAGCTGTCGATCAGGGACCCAGAAGCAGGACACAGGTTCAACAGCACCCTCCCACCCATATTCCCCAGCAATTGGTGTATATAAGCTTACTGCCTCTGATCCTGGAGGGAGCACATATCCATCTGGGCTAGTAGCCATGGACAGGCTCCTCCTCCAGGAATGTATCCAACCCACCTTTCAAGCCATCCAAATTGGTGGCCACCACCACATCTTGTGGCAGCGAATTCCACAATTTAACTACGGGCTGTGTGAAGAAGCCCTTCCTTTTATTTGTCTCCCTCTCCACATTCTTCACACCAGGCATCACTTTGTACGCCTCGGTCCTGACTCCCTTCACCCTCCTTTTCTCCACGCTGAACAATCCCAGCTGTTGTAACCTTCCCTTGTAGGGGAGATGCTCCAGCCCCTGGATCATTTGAGTTGCCCTTTTCTGCACCTCCCTTTGCATTCAGCCTGTCTCCCTGGAGGAAATCAGGATGCGAATGGGAAGGCTGAAGTGCACCAGGAAGGCCGTCTCTCTTTCTCTCTCTCTCCCCCTCCCACGCCCGCCCCACTCCATCCCAGGGTGCAATTCAGCCTCTAACTTTCCTGCCTCCTTTTGCGGGCTAGGAATTTGACGAGCGTCCCTAAATCCGGAGCCAACGCACTGCCCCATTGTTCGGCTCCGGAGCTGTCCTGGGTGCTGAAACGCAGCTGGCCGGATCACAATTAGAAGAAAGCATTACCTTGGGGAGGGTGGGCAGGAAATAGGAGGGGAGGGAGGCCGGCTGAAGCAAAGGCCTCTCTCCCTATGTAAACACAAACACACACACAATCGAGCCCCTATCCATCTTTTCTCTACAATATACCTACGTTTTATTCTCCCCATTTCCATACGCACAAATCTTGGGGCATAACCAAATCCACTGCTCACCCTGGAAGTCTTGTTTTTGTCATCCCTGGTATACAGAGCGAGCGAAAGAGAATGCCTGAGCATGTGTAGAGGGACTAGCCTTCAAATTGGAGATGGTGCTACTTCTAGAAGTCTCATCTCTTTCTCTCTCTCTCTCTCTCTCTCTCTCTCAAAACAAATTAAGCCTCGACTGTGGTCAGTATTTCTTCCTGCCTCCACCCCTCCTCATCTATAGAGTTCTTTATTGCATGACGAGGCATGGCGGCTCTCCAGTCTTCTAGTTTGGAAATCCCTTCGGAGGTAGGACCAATGGGCCGTCCGTTTTATAGATCAGGAGTCCAGGTACACCTTTTCTCTGCGGAAAAGTGCTTGGGGCTTTGGGATATAGGGAAAAAAAGATAGCTTAGGGAGGACATGATAGAGGCTTATAAAATTATGTCCTGGTGAGAGACATCTCCTCCTCCTCCTCCTCCTCCTACCTCCCCTCCCCTCCCCTCCCCCCCACCCCACCCCACCCCACCTCTCTCTCTCTCTCTCTCACACACACACACACACACACACACACTACTAGAAACTCTGGTCCACCAAATAAAACTGATAGCCCATCGCCAGCAGGATATAACAAACAATTCAGAACAGACCCAAAGAGAGGCCTTATTCATACAACACGGCTAATTACAAAATTTACTTCCACAAGATGAGGCGATGGCTACCACATTAAATAGAAGTGGGTAAGGACAATTCTAGAGGTTTTTTTGGGGGGGGGTCTTTTTGAGGTACCCATCCCCAAATTCCTCTCTCACTATTCACAACACCTCCGTCTCTGTTTTTCTACATACCTCCATTCCCACCTGCAGCATGTTAAAAAATGAATGCAGAAGTACTTAAGGATTTAATATTTTTTTAAAAAAATATCTGCTGAATTGGATCTCTTCTCGATCATCCCAGAGTGCAGGACACAGACTAATGGGTTTGAGTTACAGGAAGCCAGATTCCGGCAGGACATCAGAATAAACTTCCCGACTGTTAGAGCAGTACAATTGAACCAATGACCCAGGGAGGTGGTGGGCTCTCCCACCCTAGAGGCCTTCAAGAGGCAGTTGAACAGCCATCTGCCAGGGATACTTGAAGGTGGATTCCTGCATTGAGCAGGGGGTTGGATTCGATGGCCTTGTGGGCCCCTTCCAAATCTACTGTTGTATGATTCTATGATAGGAATCTGTGTAGTTCAGTATGCAACTTCTCACATGGCTCAACAAATGCCCTAGGTAAGTCTACAAGCAGGGTGTGAAGGCAACAGAAATTGCTATTCACAGATAGACTTCCTCTAAATATGGAGGATCCATTTAGCTCTCATGGTGAATAGCTGTTAATAGACCTCTCCTCCTTCTTTGATTTGTCCAACCCTCTTTTCAAGCCATCCAATCTATAGGTCATCACTACATTTTTGCGCCAGGGAGTTCCAGAAATTTCCACAGAGCTCCAAGCAACAGATATGGGATAGGTCTTCCTATATAGAAACTGACCAGTTCCTTATGAGTCTGGAAACAAAGCCCTATGAGGAGAGGCTGAAAGAACTGAGCACATTTAGCCTTGAGAAAAGAAGACGAAGACATGATAGCACTCCTCAAATACTTGAAAGGTTGTCCCACAGAGGAGGGCCAGGATCTCTTCTCGATCATCCCAGAGTGCAGGACATGGAATAATGGGCTCAAGTTACAGAAAGCCAGATTCCGGCTGGACATCAGGAAAAACTTCCTGTTAGAGCAGTATGACAATGGAACCAATTACCTAGGGAGGTGGTGGGCTCTCACACCCTAGAGGCATTCAAGAGGCAGCTGGACAGCCATCTGTCAGGGATGCTTTAAGGTGGATTCCTGCATTGAGCAGGGGCTTGGACTTGATGTCCTTAGAGGCTCCTTCCAATTATACAATTCTGTGATTCTAAGGCCATGCAAGGATAGGGCCATCTTTAAGTGCCTTCACATCATGGGCCCAGGTTAGAGACAAATAACCCCCACACCTATGAATCTACAGATGCACTTTATCTCATGTAAATCTCTCTTGTCGGCAGAAAGACAAGCAGGATTCCCAGATATTGCAGGAGATGGGATGTACTCAAGATATTTGGGGAGCAGGGGCAGAAAACCCAATCAGCCCCATACTCCCCTGCTAATTAACATGGGGCACAATACACCGGGAAGACCTCCTGTGGAAGCTTCCTCAAACATAACAGAAGCCACTCTGAATCAGACCGGAAGACCCACCTAACCCTGCATCCTGCTTCCAACACTGGCCAGGTAAATGCCCCTGTGAAACCTGCAAGTGTCCCTCTCCTACTGTTCTGGTATTCAGAGGTATATTGCCCCTGGAAATGTAGGCTCTGTTCGCCCTGTGCAATTGCAGCTGCACAGGCCTTTGTTTTCTGGATTATTAGAGTGGTGACCTGGAGAATGTCCCGTTTCAGTCCAATGGGCCCTGCTACATGAGGCCAAAGGGCCCATCATTCCCACAGTGGCCAACCAGGTGCCTCAAATAGGGCAAGATGGCAAAGGGCCCTCCCTGGCACGTGGCTGCTCCTCAGCAGCTGGCATTTAGAGGCCTGGCTGCCCTGTGCTGTGGAGGTTCCATTCCTAAACATCATGCCTTCAAAAGACCCTGCTGGATGCATCAAATGCTCATCTAGCCCAGCATTCTGTTTCCAGTGGTGGTCAGCCAGATGCCTCCCAGAAGCCCACAAGTGGGATGTGAAAGGCAAAAGTCCCTTCCACATTGTTGCTCCCCGGCATCCGTGTCTCAGACGCATACTGGTTTTCAGTGATGGGCTCACTTTTGGGTCATGGACCCTTAGTGGGTCCCTCTCCCTGAGCGGCATCTCCTGTGGGCAAACACAGAAGGGGAGGGCAGCAGCGGGCCTCGGTGGACACCCAATAAGGCTGCCCCGCCACCGACACGAGCCCTGCTGCCTCTGAGCCTGGGGGAGGGGGCTCCGTTTCACGACCATGGCTAATGGCCTCAGCACCGCTGCCTTTAAAACGTTAGATGTGCGGAACCTCGACAGGTAAGAGGCCCCAGTGCCTGCGCATGCGGACGGGCGAGATGCCCACCCGTATAATAAATATTGGCATCTCTCGAGAAGCATGCACTGTTTGTTGATATTGGGAATGACAAGATGATTTAAGAATTTGCTCATTTCCACAATGATCTCATTCGTGCCGGGGGGGGAAAGAGGGGAGGGGGGGCAGGAGAACGAATTCTCCTCTTTGCCTGGGCAAGCGTGTGCAAGTGGTTAGAAACGCACACACATACAGATCTGTCCTATGTTAGTAGCTCGGCCTTGACTTCTCTCCATTATCCCTTCCCCTGGTACTTTATTTTTTTAAAATGAGCACTGCTACTAACTGCAATTCCTTTTGACCTGGATTACAGCGGCCTTCCTGAGCAGCGAGGTGAGGCGGTGAATCTGGGGTGCCATTACAGGCAAGGCAGGAGAGGAGGCAATCAGAAATGGCCCACCAGGAGGGTTCTCCTGCTGAAATAACCAGGAGCGATCCAAGAGTCTTGCAACGCAAAGGCCAGTTGGGTGGACCGCTAACGGTACATCAGGGGTGAAGGTTACCATTCTTTTGTAAAGATGCCAGCACCGGAGGCTCAATTGGACGTAGTCGCCACATCCTCCTCCCTGCAATCGGATTGCACATTGTGTGGGAAATGGTACTGGTGAGCAGAAGGGCACTCTGGCCATGCCCTAAGATGATGTTTCTCATTTTATCACACAATTTCAGGTGGGATCCCCAGCTCTGGGGGAGGCAGGAACCCATGTCCTGGGGCTGAGGAACAAATCCAGATCAAACCCTGTCCCAAAGGAGAGTTAAAAGCGCTGCAATACTCAGATTATACACATAACCTTTTTTTATGGGGGCAGGGGAGTTCATAGAATCATAGAATCATAGCATAGTAGAGTTGGAAGGGGCCTATAAGGTCATCGAGTCCAACCCCTTGCTCAATGTAGGAATCTACCTTAAAGCATCCCTGACAGATGGTTGTCCAGCTGCCTCTTGAAGGTCTCTAATGTGGGAGAGCCCACCTCTAGAAGTTCTGACTTCTCCCTTTTAAATCTCATATGAATTTGTCAATGGGTTTTTCTCTAGTAAGCATTCACCCCCATGCAGTCCATCTCCTCCTCCTTGGTGGGCTATAAAACAGAGGTTCCGAAATCGTTATCAAGGCTGCTGTGAGCTGAGTATACCCACGCTGCAAGGAGGCTGCCTGAAACATCTCTGAATTATTGTATTCCTCTAAGGAGTTGCTGCTCTGGCTTTATTGCCTTCCAACCCTCTTTTGCTTTGGGGCAGGGCCTCTCCTGTTGGGCAAATTTGAACCATTTTCAACTCAAAGCTGTAGCAGGTACCTGCTTCCGGAAGAGGGTGCCTGTTGCACCACTGCAGAGGTTGCTTTTCTGTGATTGCCTTTTGCCATTCAGAAGGCATGCCCGGATCAGCCCAAGAAGGTGCCTTTTATTGACTCAAACCATTGTCCATCTAGCCTGGTATTGCTGATCATGACTGGCAGCAACACCTCTCCAGGGTTTCAGGCCGGAGTTTTTCCAGCCCTACCTGAGGATGCCGGGGATCGAACCTGGGACCTTCTGCATGCAAAGCAGGTGCTTTACCAACCAATAAGTGTTCTTTAAAAGCCACCCTTTTCAGATCTCAAGAGCCTGCTGTAATTCAGAGGGAAAATGTGTCATCGTTGTTAGCAGCTCTTTGAACCGATGTTCAAAAGGGCCAGGAAGAATTGGTCAGTCTGAGGGAGCACGCAAAGCCAGGCGAATGGAGCCTGAACAGCTTGTGCCTTCATGCCGGGGGTGGGGGGTGGGGGTGGAGGAAGAGCGGGGAAAGTGTGTCAAGAGGCAGCCCTTGGCTTAAGGAGAGGGAACAGCTGCTGGAGTTGGAAGAGGAGGCAGATTCAGCGGAGGGGGAACGTCCAGGGACATTTCTCCATCCTGAAAGGAAGGCAGTACAAGGCGAGTCCCGGGGACTGCTGGGAAGGGTTTGGGCCAGCCCCCTTCCTATCCTGGATTGGCTGCCACATATCCAACAACCCAATTCACCAATGCAAGAGATGACAAGAGTATCAGCATCCCAAAGCTCAAACCACGTCAAGAGTCACCCAACATAGGGAGCCTAGGAAGCGACGTATCCTGAGACAGACACTTGGACCATCTAACCCAATTCTCTAAGCCTTGACAAAACTATAATTCCCAAGATTCTTTGGGGGAAGCCATGGCAGTTAAATGGATGCAAACCCAAAATATGTTTCTAGTGAAAAGATGTACTCAAAATGGAGGTGAACGAGTTAATAACTAACCACACATTCACTCAGATGTTAGTCCCTCGGATCAATGGGACTTACTCTTCACAAAGAGCATCCAGGATTGCAGTAAAAATGAAGATTCCTGAATGGACACTGGGAACTGGAAGGTGTTTGCTTTTGATGGCTGGTGGCTACTAAGTACTGCACAAACGCAAATACACATGCAGAAGGGGATTGGGAGAAACCGTCTGCCAGTTGGAACCCAATGTCCTGAGACTCTGATGTTCACTCTTTGCAAATTCTTTCCCTAGTCCAGAACATGGAGACCTGGGAAGAGCAAAACAAGACCAGTGCTTAGCCCCAGCCGTGAGATTGAAGCAAGCAAAGCTGAAGCTGGAGCAAGGCTGTGTCCATTTTCTCAGTCTGGGAAGACTTCGCACTGGAGCTTACAGCTCCAAGAAAGCTGTTGCTTCTACAATGATTCAATTCAGAACTGGAAGACCATCCCTCTCTGCCAGGCTCTGAGCTGGTCAGATGCTTTCTCACATGGGCCTCTCCTCCTGAGTTGACCCATATACAAGTCACCAGGCACTTCACTGGCAGCCCTGAAGCTTTTGCTTTGGTCACCATCTCCTCTGCTCCTGTGGCACAGAGGGTGCCGGTGGGTGGTCGGGGGAGCTGACCAGGAACCCAGGCAGCCAATGAAGAGAGTAAGTCTAGATCCAATTGCCCCTCAGGATCACAGACCCTGCTCCCTCCAGGTTCTAGGTCTGAACCCTGGTGTTAATGCTAGGAAAAAAGAGTATTTTCCATACTCTGCTCCTTTTTCATTTTTCTGGTTTGCTCTGTCTCAAATCCCATGCTTCCCAAATTCTGGTTTAGCTAGGAGAAATTCTAAAATTAAGTCCAGAGCAGGAGTAATGCCTAGTTTGTCACAGCTTTCTCTCCTGTACATTGTTAATGTGCTTTGATAAAACACTGCAAGAAAAGCATTCTTGTTGTCATTATGTATTTATGATTGCTTCAAGATTTTGCAAATGGGGTGTTCTACCGACATACACACATACACACCTGTCACACATAAGAATCTCAATACAATGTACAATGACATCAAGGTTGCTTTTTTGGAGTGTTTTATCAATGTACACAGACATGTGTCAGTAATATACCAAGGCAAATACATGAAGGAACTGACAGTTGCAGCAAACTGTGCATGCACCATGCTCTGGACAAAATTCAGCACTGAAAAATGCAATTACAGAGGATTCCCTATGCATCGGCTCTACTTCAGAATCGTAGCCAGCACTCTGTTTCAGGCTGTGAGTTCTATCAATACCCTGCACTGTAGCTTAGGTTGCAGAAACCTGCTATGCACCAGATTTGGAGCGGGAAGGGGGGGGTCACATTAGGTCAGGTTTCTCAGGTAGCAAGACAAAAAGAGTTCAGCACCACAGAAAGCTCCGAGTGATGCTAGAGCTGGAAGCCAGGCAGGATTGTCTGTATGTTGCTCCAACAAGGACCAGGACAAGACTGAGGCTTAAGTAAGAGTTTGATTGCCTTTAGGTGGGCTGGCTCCACCCACATATTGACCCCTGAGGACTTTCAGAGAAGTGGTTCCTGGGGAGTTGTAAGCTTCACAATACCTATCCTCTCCCTGAACCCTGAAGCGTCTTCTTCAGAGGACAAGGGTTCAAGGTCCTGGCCCATGACAGGAATTCGGAACTCCAAAATCCAGGGTGGAATTTGGGTGAGCAGAATTTCGGCAGTATCCATAGGGAAAGGCAGAGAAATCACGAAAGCAAGGGTATGACCCAGTAGTAGGCTGCTGATCACCCAGCTGGCAAGGGATTCCCTGTCAAGCACTGGGGGGCTTCTGCAGGATTGTGCTAACTGGCACATGGAGGCTGCCCGCCCACTGAGCCCTAGAATTGCTGCGTCAGACAAAAAAGGGGCTGCTAATCAGTCTTCTGGGGCAGCACTACCACCTGGCCCATGAAATGCAGGGTGCTTGTGGTCTGGGAGCACACCGGAAAGTGAGGCAACGGATTTAGGGCATGGAGCTGTGTGGTGGTGGTGGTTCTGCCCCAGAGAGTGCAATCCATGGCAAAATTCTCCTTGAGCAATCTCCCAGGAAGTGCAGCCTTCTCACCGGGCAGGGAAAGATCTCACGGAGGCATGGCCAACGAAAGAGAGGGAACAGAGATATACACACACAGGGAAAAAGGCATGTTTTCAAAACGGACTGCCCAAATGCATTCAATGTACATGGCAAAACATGTAAATCGCCCAGAGGGCTTTGGCTATGGGGGCAGTATATAAATGTAATAAATAATAATAAATAATAATAACATGCAAAAAATATTCAGACCTCGCATGAGAATCTTTAAAGCCGAAACCGAAGCAGTGCAATGTCAGGAACCTTCTTCTTGCTACCCTCGCTGCCAAAACCCGGATTTGCCTCCTTAGCTGGCTATGTTCTAAAAACAGTCCCAGCTTCTTCCTTGGAGCCCTTCCCATTCGGGCAAATGGGCTAGTAGCTACTGGCCCTCAAAGGCCATTGAGCGAGCACTTCCTGAGAACAGGAGCACAGGGGAGATATAATGATAGTACTCTTCAAATACTTGAAAGGTTGTCCCACAGAGGAGGGCCAGGATCTCTTCTCGATCATCCCAGAGTGCAGGACATGGAATAATGGGCTCAAGTTACAGGAAGCCAGATTCCGGCTGGGCATCAGGAAAAACTTCCTGACTTTTAGAGCAGTATGACAGTGGAACCAATGACCTAGGGAGGTCATGGGCTCTCCCACACTAGAGGCATTCAAGAAGCAGCTGGGCAACCATCTGTAAGGGATGCTTTAAGGTAGATTCCTGCACTGAGCAGGGGGGTGGACTTGATGGCCTTATAAGACCCTTCCAACTCTACTGTTCTATGATTCTACAAAGGCTGTGGGAGGTGGTGGAGACTGGACACGCCCAGAGGGGATGCTTGCAACCTTATGGGGGTGGATTTTGGTGTATCTCCCAGGCCATGATGGAGAGAAGGCACTACCGCCTTCCTGTCATGGAAGGAGATGCCGATGACTCAAGGCAGAGCGAGGTGGCTAGTTTGGGAAGGAGGCAGCTTAGTCTTTCCGCTGCATAACATGGAAAGAGCACCGGGATGCCCCTTCCCCCCGCTGCACACCCTAACCAAAGCCTCCCTTGCAAAGCCCAGGAAAGATTCCTGCTCTGCCTGACCTGGTGTGCTCTTGGCAGCTGCTTTCCCTCCCATCCTCCCCCCTCCCATCCTTCCCAATCCCATTTGCTTTCCTCCTGCCAGGAGGAGGGAAGACAGCCAGCTGGGAAGCCTCCTACGGTAGCAGCTTTGTTCAAAACGATGATCTGCCCCCCACAGAGAAAGAGAGAGAAGGGGGGGGGAGAACAGAGGCAGAGGTGGGGTTAGAGGAGATACGGCTGAAATACTGCCAGGGCATGGGGGGGAGGTGGATGGGAAACATCAGCCCTCAGCAGGAGGAGATCCCCCCTACCCCCCAACATCATCACTTGCCGAATAGTCAATTCAGCTTGGCTACTTTGGTCAGTGACGGCTTCTTTCGAAAGCTCCCTGCAACCCTTCTCCCACCCCCAAATTCCAGCTCCTATTTCCCAATATTCCTGTGGCCCTCTCTACTGCAACTCAAACACATGAGATACTGGTTCCCCTCTATTCGGCACTGGTTAGGCCCCATCTTGAGTACTGCGTCCAGTTCTGGACACCACACTTCAAGAAGAATGCAGAGAAGCTGGAGCGTGTTCAGAGGAGGGCAATGAGGATGATCAGGGGTCTGGAAACAAAGTCCTATGAGGAGAGACTGAAAGAACTGGGCATGTTTAGCCTGGAGAAGAGAAGACTGAGGGGAGACATGATAGCACTCTTCAAACACTTGAAAGGTTGTCCCACAGAGGAGGGCCAGGATCTCTTCTCGATCATCCCAGAGTGCAGGACGCGGAAGAATGGACTCCGGCTGGACATCAGGAAAAACTTCCTGACTGTTAGAACCCGTGACCTAGGGAGGTGGTGGGCTCCCCCACCCTAGAGGCACTGGACAACTATCTGTCAGGGATGCTTTAAGGTGGATTCCTGCATTGAGCAGGAGGTTGGACTAGACGGCTTTATAGGCCCCTTCCAACTTTATAATTTCATGAACCACTTTCATCTGCCTGGAAGCCTCCAGTGTTCCTAACTGACCTCCTGCCCTGCCTGGAAGGAAACAACTAACTTTCTTGTTGCACTGCACTCTTCTGTTCATAGAGCAGGGGTGTTCTACTTTCCTCCATGGGGCCAAATCTGGCCCTCTGGCATTCCCCAGAGAGATGGCCATGCCTACCTCACCACATCATTATGTGCTTCATCCTCAACTGCCTATTCTTTGTTCATTTTCCGGTTTTTGCATATGCCCCCCATTCTAATAGGTTAAAATTACTTTCTCTCTCTCTCTCTCTCTCTCTCTTTCTCTCTCTTTCCCCCTCTTACCTCCCCAATTCCCTTTCCTCATGTGTCATGTCTTTTTCAGATTGTAAGCGTGAGGGCAGGGACTGTCTCCTTTGCTAAGCGATTGTAAGCTGCTCCGAGAGCCTTTTTTTGACTGAGGAGCAGGGTTAAAATACGACAAATAAATAATAATAAATAAAATGACTCTCCTAAGGCTTGGTTAATGGCAGGAAGGGCTTTAAGATAAAAATAGATTGATATTTCTTGTAGTTGAGACTGCCCTCTTCTGCATTCAGCCTCACTCTCTTTTGCCTTTGGCCTCGCCCTCCTCTGAGACCTCCTCCAAAACCGAATATGGCCCATGGACTAAAAGAAATTCAGCGCCCCTGCCCTAGGGTATTCAGAATAGCTTCACTATTTTTAAAAAAAATGCAAAAGAATGATCAATATATCTTATATTAGTAGGATTAGTAGGAATCCAGTATGGAATTTCCTCCCAGGAGAGCTACAGGTAATACTTTTCTCTCTCTCACTCCCTGGCTGGGTTCACACAACACACAGTTATTGTGTTGTCTGAATGCAGTGCTTTTTCCGCAGAGTGGCTTATCGTGTTGTCTTAATGCAAAACATTTTTCACAGGGTTGCTTGCTGACTCTGTAGTATGGCTTGTTAACCATCCTGAACAACCCAACAGTAATCCATGGGTTCTTGAGGTGGCTAGTTGGAGAAGAACAAAGCACTCCACATGGTTAACAAGCCACCTTGCAGAAAAGCCCTGTGTTCAGAGAACATGAAAACCCACCCTGTGGAAAAAGTCCTGCATTCAGAGAACACGATAACCCATGGTTGGTTAGCGTGTTGTGTGAATCCAGCCTTTCTTCCCCCAAATCTTTCTCCAAAATCCACTTATGGCAACTCTTGCCTATAACGTCTTCATCCTGGTCCGAAGCAGAAATTGAATCTAAGGACCTGGCCCTGCAGCTGCCAACATTTATCCTATGTTCAGCTGCCAGCCAAGCTATAATTACATGTAGATAAATCTAGCGCTGTGTCCACACATGTGTACATGTACATCAAAATTGGTCGCCTTTTCTTTGCACAGTGAGCCCGTGGGCTGCTGATCACCCTTCAAGGAGCAACATACAGTTGTGTTTAGGGATGCCACAGCTGCCCCCGCACATCAGGAAATAACGATAATTATTTTGCCAAGCCAACCTCCCAGTGGTGGCAGCGCCTTGCGGAATGTTGCATGTGCCACTGTCGATACAGTGGAGCCGGGGCGGGTGGAGAGGGGCAGTCCCCTCAGTTGTCAGGGCTTAATTTGTGGCAAGGCTAACGACGAATCTGCCAAGGAATTGGATTTTCACTGCAAAGTCAACAAGGGGAACAGGGTTCTCCGACACGTGCGGTGTGCCATTCACATGCACCTATCATACAGACTTATGCATGCTTATCATTCATACACTGTTTTCTGATTATGCTTTGATGGTGACTATTTTTACTTCTATTTTTGTGCCAGTTACAGTTTATATTGATTGTATGTGTGTGTGTGTGTGTGTGTGTTCTGTTAGATTAACTATGGATTTCTGTATTGGAGTGTGCAAATCGCTTTGAGAAGTTGATTTTTGCAAAGGGAAGTAACAAATAAATGTAATAAAGAACAGCAAGATTAGTACATCTGGGATTAGGAAGTCAGCGTCTCAGGGCAGAAGACAGTTTAGGCAAAAACATGGTCCAGAACCACTATTTAATTCCTAGAAACATTCACCTCTAGAGACCCTGCTCCACACAAAAAATAACAGGAAACATTTTGCTATCCTGCTCTATTTGCTTTTTTTTTTTTTTTTTTGCTCCATTAGCTCCCCCTTAACATCAGTTCCTCCTTGCTTCTCCCAAAGGTCACAGCTAAACCCAGAAATCTTAAACCCAAAGACATCTTTGCACGAGTATTGGCTCCGAGTGTGTGGCCATTGCAGGCGGCTATTTTGGGCCCTTGACTTCCCACATTTCAGCCCGTCTGTCTTTTAATTAGAACCTCGGGAGAAAATCTCTCTCTCTCTCTCTCTCTCTCTCTCTCTCTCTCTCTCTCTCTCTCTCTCAATCTCTCTCTGCCCCTTTTCTGCATTTGACATTCACTTGAAAGAAAATCCTCCCTTTAGGCAGAAGGGAAATTTCAGGAGAGTGAATTTAGTGAGGCTTGATAAGGCCAAGAGCAAAGCACTGTTCACAAGTTTTGCCTGGGAAGGTGACTCTTATAGGGTCAGTTTAGATGCCTTTGCAGCCCTGGGAGAAATATCTGGGGCTTACCTTGAACCCAAACTCAGTTCCTGAGGCTATTTTGAGTACCAAGGCTGAGACCTGCAATATGTAATGTAATAGAGGAAAGAGGGCCCTGAACATGGACAGAGTGCATTTTCCATCAAAGGGTAACCTGAGGAGGCCTGTGCCCTGATACCCCTACTCTCTTTCTCTCAAAAGTGTCTCCCCAGAGAACACTCAAAAGGTGGTTTTAAGCTCCCAACATTCCTGGTTTTGCTTCAAGTTTCTTTCGCCATCCTGCCTCCTTTCTCCCTAGCCATTTTCGGCGGACAAGAGAAGACACAGTTGCTACAAAAATCTATTTACGCAGCCACACAGTGAAATGAAAAATACTTCAGATTGAGCTGGGAAGCTGCCAAAGGCGGAAGGCACGACAATATCAAGATTAACTCATGGGTCAAAACACTAACCGCTATAGCATTGCTACTATTTTCTCTGTCATCACCACTACATAGCATGGCTCATGTGTCATTCACAGCTGTGTTGCAGCACTGGCAGGCAGAACTCCAACAGGCAAAGTTTCCCTATCATGCCTGTAATCACAATGGGTAAGACTTCAGCTGCTGAATTCCTGTCTGTGTTAAAGGCAAAGCAGTAGTGTCAGAAACAAGGTGTTAAGTCTATTGATGAGTTTTTACTCTTCATGTGACGTTGGCATGAATTAATATTTTTAAAAAAACTTCTCAAAGTTCTTAATGATTTCCAAACACAGGAAAATCAATGATCCAATTCTTAAACAGTTAATATATTGGTAGTGCAATAATAATAATAATAATAATACATTTATAACCTGGCTTCCTGCATCAGTTAGAAGCACCCAAGGCAGCTCACAAAAACAAAACAAGAAATGTCATTAAAAAAAAAAAGTAATTACCATGAAAAAGCAAACAAACCCTATAAATAATTAAACAGAAGTAAACATATTTTAGATATTCTGGTTCACGTTGTAATTGTTAAAAAGAAGGTGTTTAACCTTGAATATTGGATAGAAACAGGTTTGGTTGTTTTTTGTTTTTTTAAAAATTGAGCTCTGCATTTAAGGAGTTAGCGTTTAATAAAAGGTACATGTATTTACTCCTTATTAAGGATGCTTAGCAAAATGTAGGCACCGTTCAGCATTAGTGGTGCATGGCTTCTGTGTAAGCAGATTTACACACAGTGTGCATTTTCATAGGGCACTTCTAAATCTATATCTCTAAATAGAAGATCTATCTAATATAAAATTAAAGGGGATGAGGAAAACGAATACAGAAAACCTCTAAAACATGCAATGAAACCTAAGCCCCAGTGTACAAACAAGGATCCTAGAATTGTAGTTCAGAGTCCAAGGTTGCAATCCTATATACACCTATGCTGAGGTAAGTCCTAATGAACGTAATGGCACTTGCACCTGACTAGTCATGCATGAGATTGTAAAATCAGGTACCAATTATACTTTTTTTAAAAAAAGAAGCAAAAGATTTCATACTCATCCTCACTGACATGGATTCCAGTGCATTCTTATTTTCTCTGTTACGGTGCCCTGCTTGGTGTGATTAATACCAATCTTGGAATCATTTTGCTGCCCGGTCAAAACTTTTTCCGTTTACGCAGGCTTTTTAAGATGTCCTGTCCATCCTACTGCATTTTTTTAAACTGCTGTTTAAAGTTGTTTCATTGTTGCATTTTATTGGGGTTTTTTTTAAATGCTTTTTGTGGTTGCGTGACCTTTTTGGATTGCATTTACAGTTCACTGCTGTTGTATCTTTTGAGGAAGCACAGTTTATAAATATCCTAATAAATTAGTAAATATTGTTAAGGGTATATTCTACAAATCACATTTGCTGACTGAGCTTTAAACGGCACTTACCCGAAGACAGCCTGACTGAATGAGAGCAAAAGCGAGACATGAATGGCAAGAAATCGTGTGTGTGTGTGTGTGTGTGTGTGTGTGTGTGTGTGTGTGTGTGAAATGGAGTTTTGACAATGCAAATGCACATTATTGGGTTCTCATAAAATTATGGGCCAAAATGGAGCCAGGTCTTCCAGTGCAACCCAGATTGGTTGCCACCTTTTTTCCCCCCAGGCCTAACTCCTTTGCTTCTAAGATTCAGAAATATAGCAAGTGAAACTGTTCATAGTATTTACTGCCAAACTAGGAAAAGTTTCTCCTGATGAATTTCCACATGTCAGGCTAGAAGAAAAGGTGTGTGTGTGTGTGTGTGTGTGAGTTGGAAAACATCCTTTATCGGTATCGGTGCTTTGTGGCAATACACGGGACCATGGCGGTTGTGGGGAGAGCAAAAGTTTTCCCAGGAGAAATGGCTTCGTTGGGCCATATATGGCTTACGGGCTGTGCGTTGCCTACTACCACACCCCATGGCTAGCTGCATCACAACAGGGACCAGATGCAAAAGAAGGCAAGGCTCCTGAAGCTTTAACTGTTGCAATGAAGAGGGAATTTCACCAGGTACTTCATATAGGATGACCATATGAAAAGGAGGACAGGGCTCCTGTATCTTTAACTGTTGTGTAAAAAAGGGAATTTCAACAAGTGTCATTTGTACGTATGCAGCACCTGGTGAAATTCCCTCTTCATCACAAGAGTTAAAGCTGCAGGAGCCTTGCCCTCTTTTGTATCTGGTCACTCTAGTACTCCTAGAGCAGTTTTAACTGTTGTGACGAAGAGGGAATTTCACCAGGTGCTGCGTGCATACAAATGACACCTGCTGAAATTCCCTTTTCAATGCAACTGTTAAAGATACAGGAGCCCTGTCCTCCTTTTCATAGGGTCACCTTATACATGAAGTCCCAAAGCAACATTTCGCACAGGGCAAACTTGAGGATTCCTGTAAGGCAGCCTCCCTCAGTCTGGTGCCCTTCATATGTGTGGACTACAGCTTCCATCATCCCCAACTAGTAGAATGGGAATGGTAGTCCCAAACTTCAACAGGGCACCAGGATGGGGAAGGCTGCTCTAAGCTAACAGACTTCGAAAGGGAGTTGCAGCACATCCCAGCTTCATGTTGTAAGCGTACAAAAAACACGGTCGAACACGTGTGTAGTTTTGCACTGCCAGGAGGCAGGTGCTGAAAAACACCCGCAAGTCTGTGGCGATGCACTACTTCCAGTAGCGGAGGCAGCGAGCCTATACACACCAGTTGCTGGGGAACATGGGCGGGAGGGTGCTGTGTGGCACCGTGTCCTGCTTCGCTGGTCTCTGGCCGACAGCTGGTCGGCCACTGTGAGAACGGAGCGCTGAATTGGATGGACCCTCGGCCTGATCCAGCAGGGCCCCTTCTTAAAAGGGGACAAAGTGGGTGCCATTTTGCGGACCTCACGAGCGAAGCGGGTGTCACTTTGCAAACACCGAAGTGCCTTAAAGCGGGTGTCTTTTATGAGGGTTGGAGGTGGCTCTTCTCTCTTTTCTATTTTGATTTTTTAAGACAACGAGTGATAATTAAGATGCCCACCCCCCAAAATCAGACCGGGGAGGGGGGGCATTGCTGTTAAGTGAGAGAAACAGCAGCGCCAGCCGTCTCCTAGGGCTTAGCCCTGCTTGGCGGGCAAGGCCAAGGCAGCTGGTAGCAACCGTCCCCATGGCAACGCTAACAGCAGCCTGCCAGCCTTTGGAAGGAGCCGGCAAGATGGTTGATGCGGGGTCAGGTTTGGAGTGCCTGGATGTGGGTTCCCTCAAAGCAGAGCAGCAAGATAAGCTCCTACAATTCAAGGTGGGTAAGGGGAAAGAGGAGACAAGAGACCCTATAAAGAACACACACGCACCCATCTAAAAACAAATAAATAACTCTTGCAACTGGACCTATCTGGGTTCACTACACTGCTGCCCAGCTGCATGCTGGGGGTTTGGTTCACCCCTGCAAGGCATGGTTTTGGGAGAGAGGGAGAGGCGAAAAGGCTCCATTTCTCGCCCCTTTTGCACACGTCCGTTTGTTGAAATGTAAGGCTAAGCGAGAATCGATAGTAAGAACAGCAACGTGCATGGCGCACAGTGCAAAGGGGAAAAGTTTTCCGGAGGTAACCGCTCCCCTTTTGGAGGAACAACCTTCTAGAGCATTTTCCTTTTTGATAGGTAAGGTTTTAAAACGCGGAAAGATAGAGACAAGATCTCAAAGGACAGCTTGGGTGTCCTGTCCCCCCCCCCCCCCCCCCCGCAAGCGAAAAGGACATCTTAATTCACAGCTCTCTTAAGAAAGATGGTTAAAAACCACCCGATGTTTTAACCTTTCTTTCAGAATCAGTGTTTAAATCTCTTGTTGCGGTTTAAAAGTGGTTCTGGTTTTCGGAGCTGCCTATGGTTTTTTTGTTTGCTTGTTGATGCTGTCGTGCAGTTCGGCGTGTAACTTTGTTCGGCTAAGGTATTTGTTCGTGCTTGGAGTCTTGGGAACTGGGGGAGGCTTTATTACGTGGGCCTTTATGGAACTGGGCATTTATCACTATTTACTAGTGGCACTTTGCAGGATACAGAAAGCAAAACAAAAAATCCAGTCAGGAAAGCGTGCAAGAGAAGTGTGTGCAAATGAGGCTCCACAATACTCTGATCTCTCTTTTCTCGAATGTGGCTGTTCTAAATGGACACGACAGGCTGTCATTCACTGATTCAGAAATCTCCTGACTATTGAGCATGTTTGAAGTATGACTGCGTTTTGGATGTTGGTGTGGATGTAATTCGGTAGGCTCAGTTTCTGAAGGATTTCTGTATAGTTTTTCGATGTGATGCTGGTGACTGAGGTGACTAATGGGATAATTGTGACCTTTTCCTGTTGCCATAGTTCTTTGACTTCCATGGCCAGTGGTGTATATTTTCCTCTATTTTCCTCTTCCTTTTCTACAACCTTTTTGTCAGTTGGTATTGCTATGTTGATGAGGTAGGTGCCTTTTTTTTTTTTTTTTTGCTTATGACTGTTATGTTTGGTCAAGTGCAAAGTATTCTCTTGTCCATATGGATTGTTCTCTCCCAGTATATTTTATGGTCTGCATTTTCCAAGATTTTTTCGGATGAGCATGTATAGTATCGGGTAGGTTGTTTGTTGAGGTTGAATTTGATGGCTATAATTTGATGAATAATTTTTGCAACTGTTGTTGTTTTTATGCCCTGCATCCTCCAAACAGCTCAAGGTGGGATACAAAGTTTCTTCAGACCACTTTTATCCTCAGATCAACCTTGTCAGGTAAGCAAGGATGAGAAAAAGCAGCTGGCCCAAAATTATGCCATGAGCTTCATGGCTAGAAACAGATTTGAAACTGGGCCTTCGCACTCCAGTTATTATGCCGGGATATCTGTGTGTGAGAGAGGCAATATGCTTTCCATTTCTGGTGTAATCAGAGTTTTAGAAAAGTCTTTTCCTCCCCATGTACCTGATCGTGCATGGACTGGCATGCATGTTTCCCCCACTAACATGCATACCAAATGCCCAGGCAGCAAAAGAGATGCATACACAACAATCCAGATTGTGTGACTTTCATACATTTTCATACGCTCACAACTTCCTAGGCATGAAATCGGAGAGCTGTTTTCAGAAGCTAAAGCCTATATTTGCCTTCCCTAAGTTGAAGCCCTCTGGGTGTTTTGGACTACAACTCCCCAGGATTTCTGACCAGTGGCCAAGCTGGCTGGGCCTGATGGGAGCTGGAGTTGAAGCATCTGGAAGGCAACAGGTTAGGAAGGCTGGCCTATGGTTTAGCCATAAAAGAAATGGCGGTAGCCTATCCATAAGGCAGACCCTTGAACATTTGAGACTCAAATGTTTGGGGGCTAGCCAGAGGTGCTCATTGGCAACGGCACTCTGCACATGCTCAGCACACACACACTTTCTGAGTCCGCACACGCAAACTCAGTGGCCGCACTTATTTTGCGGCAACCTTTGCAGGCAAGGAAGAACCCTAAAAGCTAACTGAGGCTGTATTTTAATCCTAACATATTCCAGAGAGGAAGCTGTGTCAATCCATTACAGCAAACATACAAAAAGGGAGAGCTGTGGCACCTTAAAGACCAACAGATTTATTGGGGCAGAAGCTTTCATGGATTAGAGCCCAGTGCATCAGGCGCAGTGAGTCTACGAAAGTTGATGCCACAATAAATCTGTTCAGTCTTCATGGTGCCACAAAGGTCCATTTTAACAGGCCTCTCTGCAGCTGGAAATGCCTCTATTGTGGGTATTCCCCTATGCTCTTCCTCGCTTTTCTGGTGTCTGTCCCCTGGTAAATCCGTCTCCATTCTTGCCTTTTTGGAATGCCTTGTTCAAATTGCTCACCTATAGCACACATGAATATAGTCAGGGGAAGGCTGTTCCACAGGGATAAAATGGGTCCGTCTTGCTATGAACGTTATCATCCGCTCAAGCAGCGATGAATCGTACCAGCTGCATTTAAGGTTATTTCGGGTCATGCGGAGAGTAAAATGTTTGGTTTATTTTAATCTGCTATCATTTTTTCTCCTTCTCACCTGAATGTTTTATCCTAACCAAGCCTTTCAGTTGGAACTCGGGCTTGATTATGTATTTTGACCTCTGGGGCAGCCCAAGTCCTTTCGCTGCCTGAGGCGGACAAGATGGCACCCCCTCCCAATTCATGTAAAAAGCCCAGCTGATGGATCTGTCTTCAATACTGATAATGGGACTGTATCCTCCACCGCCCCTGAAAACTGCTGGCTAACTTAGGGGGTTCACAGTGGGCTACATGGCCCACAGCTCTCTCCTTCAACACCTTGCTGTGGTTTCTCACCATCTGCCACCTGAGGCGACTGCTTCACGCTGGCTAATGGTAGGGCCGGCCCTGTCTGAGCCCCTCAAGGATCGCTCCCCCACTGCCAACCATCTGTTCGTACTACATGTTTGATTAAGATCATAGAATAGCAGAGTTTGTAGGGGCCTATGAGGCCATTGAGTCCAACCCCCTGCTCAATGCAGGAATCCATCTTAAAGCATCCCTGACAGATGGTTGTCCAGCTGCCTCTTGAATGCCTCTAATGTGGGAGAGCCCACAACCTCCCTAGGTCACAGGTTCCATTGTTGTACTGCTCTAACAGTCAGGAAGTTTTTCCTGATGTCCAGCCAGAATTTGGCTTCCTGTAACTTGAGCCCATTATTCCTTGTCCTGCACTCTAGGATGAGGGAGAACAGATCCTGGCCCTCTTCTGTGTGGCAACCTTTCAAGTATTTGAAGAGTGCTCTCATGTCTCCCCTCCATCTTCTCTTCTCCAGGCTCAACATGCCCAGTTCTTGCAGTCTCTTCTTGTAGGGCTTTGTTTCCAGACCCCTGATCATCATTGCAGAGATGATGGGAAGAGTTTCTAATAATTGTACTCTCTCTCTCTCTCTCTCTCTCTCTCTCTCTCTCTCTCCCCCTCCCTCCCTCCCTCCCTCAGGTAATGATTTCAAGGTTCCCTTTACCCCATTTCTAGTGGACAAAGAAAGGTAGCAGCAGGTAATCGTAAGACAGTCAAGACTGGAAGTGTGTTCCAGCCCGGCCCGCACCGCAGGGCAGGTTGACTGGTTTTCTCTACACACCCCTAACCACGCGGTTTCATACCCTGTAGCTGCTGAGATCTATACCGTACTGTTGATACATCAATTGTGTTTTTCCAGTTCATCTTTAACCCAAAGAATAACAGCCTTTTGGCTTTCAAGTGACTGCAGGAGAGAGAGGCTGTTGCTATAGTGTACAGAAGGCAATGCAGACTCTTCAGTGATAGGTAGCAACGGTCTTGTGTGAAAAGCTACGTTGCTCTATTATCACTGAAATTATTGTCCCCGTTTTCAGCTGCAACATACTGAGAGGGCATGGTCTCCTTAGCAATACAAAGAGGCCTATTTTAATGGCTCTTTGCATGGTGGGTGGAGAACCTGTTACTATGAAGTTATGGTTAGCTTGAGCATTCTGATCTGTATAAGCCATCCAGCAATTTTTATTCATCCTCTTTATTCCATTCAGCTCAGGCCGTCTTGAACTTGATAGAACAACAACAACAACAACAGGGCAAGCTATTTCCTGAATCAGAAGGATACCTTTAAATCATACAGGATCATACAAAAACTACCAAAGTTACACCATAAAAGATAACAGTGTAACATCAGATTCATGTAGGAAATGTCATAAATTCCAAGAAACAATAGGCAAGAAACAATAGGCCATGTAACAGGAAGATGTAAAATTCTGGCAGGAATGGACTATACGGACAGACACAATACAGCTGCAAAAGTAATTCACCAACAATGGGTCATCAAATTCAACCTCATCAAACAACCAACACCATACTATACATACTCAACTGAAACAATCTTGGAAAATGCAGATCTTAAAATATACTGGGACAGAACAATTCATAGGGACAAGGTAATACCTTGCAATCAACCAAACAACAGTTATAGACAAAAAAGAAAAACACACCTACCTCATTGACATAGTAATACCTAATGACAAAAATGTAGAAAAGGAAGAGGAAAAGAAAGAAAAAATATACACCACTAGCTATGGAAGTTAAAGAACTATTACATTAGTCACATCAGTCACCAGCATCACATCAGTTTGTTTTTACAGAAAACCTTCAGAAACTGGGCCTACCAAAATACATTCACACCAACATTGAGAAACCAGTCATACTTAAAACATGTTCAATAGTCAGGAAATTTCTGAATCAGTAAAACACAGCATGACTTGCAGAAGCCCATCATGTTCATCTACCACGAGCAAGAAAAGAAGAAGAAGAAGAAGAAGAAGAAGAAGAAGAAGAAGAAGAAGAAGAAGAAGAAGAATACAGCTGCAAACATAATTCACCAACAATTGGCCATTAAATTCAATCTCATCAAACAACCTACACCGTAGTATACATACATGAAACAATCTTGGAAAATGCAGATCATAAAATACACTGGGACAGAACAATTCATAGGGACAACACTTGCTACTGACCAGACAAAAGCAGTTATAGACAAAAAGGAAAAACAAACGTACCTCATCGACATAGCAATATCTAATAACAAAAATGTTGTAGAAGAGGAAGAGGAAAAGAACAAAATATACACTACTGGCTATGGAAATTAAAGAACTATGGCAACTGGAAAAGGTCACAATTATTTTGTTAGTCGTCACATAAAAAAAAACTATACAAGAAACCTTCAGAAACTGGGCCTACCAAAATACAACCACACCAATATCTAGAAAGCAGTCATATTTAAAACACATTCAATAGTCAGGAAATTTCTGAATCAGTAAAAGACAGCATGACTTGGCAAACCCGTCATGGCCGTCTAGAAAAACTGCCACGAGCAAGAAAAAAAGAGATAATACTGTGGAGCCTGATTTGCACACACCTCTTGCATGCTTTCCCGACTGGATTTTTTTTTTGTATTGTGCAAATTGCCACTTGTAAATAGTGATAAATACCCAGTTCCATAAAGGCCCACAGAATAAAGCCTCCCCCAGTTCCCGAGACTCCCCAGAACAGACAAATATCTTAGCTTTATGAAGCCAAACAAAGTTACACGCCAACCACAACGTGATGGCTGTGAACGCAGATGGCTCAAAACCAAAAAGGGCCAAATGGCTAGAAGGTCTGGTCACGAGCCATGCAGGTCTGGCTATGTTCACCAAACGGATAGTGGCAGTGGTGAAAAAGAGAAAGGAGGCAGTGTAAGCAAGAAACAGATTTTTTGAGCCATAACATTAGGAACATAAAGGATTGTCAAAAGGTTACATATAAGCTGTGCATTCTGGGATACTTAAGCTGTAGCCCAGGTGTGGTCAACCAGTGGCCCTCCAGATGTTTGGCCTACAGCTCCCATCAGCCCCAGTCAACAGCCAATGGTGAAGGATCTGTGAGCTGTAGGCTAAAACATCTGTAGCTGCCTCTTCCTTGACTTGTGCTGTACCCTTTTATTTCTAGATCAATGCCAGGATAGCAAATGAGAAATACTTACGTTCTCACAAGGAAGTGGAGCTGCTCCTATCAGGATTTCTCAGGTAAGTTTCTCATACCTGGTGAATGGGCAGGGTCCTTATGGCACCCACAACATTCTCTCCAAATTCCAAACAGGCAGGTGGAGGACAAGAGATCAACTGGAAAAACTATGATGGCCAGAGGGGAAACACCTGATATTATAGCAATGAGGTGAAGGAACGTTTCCCCCTGGGGTTTGCCTTCTCCTTCCAGCGGCTTGTAAGTTTTAAAGGGGCAGAAATGTCACTTAAGAGACTTCTGCGGTATGGGAAGGCTTCTGTAGTATTGCAGAGCTAGGGTGACCCTATGGAAAGGAGGACAGGGCTCCTGTCTCTTTAACAGTTGTATAGAAAGGGGAATTTCAGCAGGTGTCCTTTGTATGCATGCAGCACCTGGTGAAATTCCCTCTTCATCACCACAATGAAAGCTGCTCTCTTTTGTACCTGTTTAGAATAGCTGCAGGAGCCCTGCCCGCCAATATAGCTTGCGTGACCAGATACAAAAGAGGGCAGGGCTCCTGCAGCGTTAACTGTCGTGATGAAGGGGGAATCTCACCAGGAGCTGCATACATACAAATGACACCTGCTGAAATATGCTTTTTGATACAACTGTTAAAGATACAGGAGCCGTGTCCTCCTTTTCATAGGGTCACCCTATAAAAACTCATTTGGCAAGGTCCTGCTGGACTGCACCTCTTTTTAGGCTGCAGGCAGGGAAGTAATATTTTAAATGTTCCTCTAAAAACAAAAACACCTAAAAATGCCTTGCATGTAGAAAATTAACATAACAGAGATTAATGTTCTTGGCCAACGTTTTCCCAGAAGTGCTAGCTTTTTAGATGAATGGAGAGTCCCCCCCACAAATGTGGTGAAGCATTCCAATCTATGAACCCCTTCTGGCAACATTTCAAAGTGTCACAGTCCAGGAAGGGACTACCATGTGATTTCGTTTAAATTGTAGGGAACCTTTATCTCCCAGAAAGGAGAAGGGTAGTGGGCAAATTCTGCAGGCCCGGTTACGGTCCTGGGCTGCCAACTACCCACTCCCAAAAGTTACTTTAATTTACAAGGAAGCCAGGGGTTTATGAGGTAGCACTTTATCCTTATGAACTTTTTGTCCAATTTCTTCCACCCAACTTGGAGGTTGGTTCCCCAGTGCCTCTGCTAATTGCTTTATCGATTCCCGATAAAGGAGCCACGTAATTCAGAAGAGGTATTTTTAATTGTTATAAATATTTCCTCGGCTCTTTGACGGTCGTACGTTCTTGTTCTTAATATAAAACGCTCTCAACCCTCTTCCCGCCAAAGGTGGACGCAGATGTAAATTAAACGTTTCTCCTCCGTTGCTAATTGGCTTATCGATTCCCAATAAGGAAGGAGTAATTTACCAATTTGTCTTGTGTACTTTTCACAAGAACCTACAAAACTGTGCCTGGGGGGGGCAAGGGGGGCACATAACTGTTTAAAAAACTCTTTTAAAGGTCTATTTCTGTCCTCTCCCCCCCCCCCCTTTATTCCCAGGGAAGTCCTGATGCAAAGACCAGAGAATATAAGGGAGTTTGCCGCAGGTAAGAAATTATATTAACCTTGCAGATTAAAAGAACTTCCTTCACCCCCATCACGGGTGGTATAGTGTAGTCCTTGCACAGCCAACAAAAGTACAAGGAATCAGGGCCTAGAAGTTACTGCCACGGCTGGCAGAACCTGCTTCTGATTGGCTGAGATACTACTAGTGTCATAGAATGTCCAAGGACATTCGAACTTCTCAGAGAAAAAAGCGGACAGCAGCAAAAATGTTCATAGATCAGTTTCTGCAGAAAAATACTCCCAGGTTCAGTCCTCAGCATCTCCAGGTAGGGCAGGGAAAGACTCCTGTCTGAAACTCTGAGAGATCTGTTGCCAGCCAGTGTAGATCCCGTCTGAAAACATGGCAAGCGACTGCCAGCCAGTGTTGCTAGTTATAGTAGGCTAGAGGGACTAAGGATCTGACCCAGTATAAAGCAGCTTGCCATGTTCAGGCCTTCCTTTGGACTTGAAGTCAGATTTTCATCCTAGCCAAACTGCCGGTCATCGCAGACTTCCCACCAAGGCACGGACTTGGAACAGCCCTGATCTCTCCTTTATTTCACAAGGGCTCCCAGTCCTTCCCCACACCTCCCCCACGTGACTGAAATCTTTTCCCGGTCTCCTGTCCACTGGATTCATTTGCTCTGCAAATCTCCCAGTTTAGAATCCCAGGTGGGTGCATGCAATGCAGGCGGATCTACCGCTGACCCACGGTCTTTCCCCAAAGCTGGCCGAGATGAAGCAGCAGAAGGCAGGAGACCTAAGCGGTGGGGTCCAGAGGCAAGGTAGCAGACTCTGTAAGAGAACCTGGCCTCCAAGGAGGTCAGCTACGAACCTGCCTGAGAAGAGAGGGCTTTAACTGGAGCCTGAACTTTGCCAAAGCTGAGCAGTTAAGACGGGCCTTTTGAAATACCAGGTTTTGGCTCTGGGGCGTGTGGAATGATAACGGGAAGCGTGTCGCTGAGCGTACACAGCAGCCTTCCCCAACATGGCACCCTCCAGATGTAGAATCTTAAGATTTGCAAGGGACCTCAGAGGCCATCTAGCTCAGCCCGCTGCTCAAGGTAGACTCTGCTCTGCAGGGCGCAGCTACAGGCCTTCCTGAGTACAATTTCCATCAGCCCTATCCAGCATGGCCGACACATTTAAAGTGCTGGGATGAGTGCCACAGTTGGGGTTTTAAGTCAAACAGGGCCTCTGCAGAGCCCCATAGGCAACTGTGCTAGCGTCCCTCCCCTTTTAGCAATTAAGGAAGAGCAGGGAGATTCTCCAAGCAGGGCATATCAATAAACAGTGGTCATTCCGATAAGGGAGGCTGGAGTTCTGGCAACGGGACTGGAGCTCAGGAGTGGTTGGTGCACTTTGCTGTCAGATCAGAGGCAAAGAGAACGCAGCGTACAGATGAGACCGATCAAAGGTGGGGAGGGGAGACACGCCGAGGCCTGGCTGCCCCTGCCCTTCTCTCTGCGCCATGGCTTTCATTCGAAGAGGCTGCCCTTGGCCAGACATTGCCCTGGTTTGCTATCTGGAACCTTTCGCGTGGAAGATGCCAGGGCTCAAAGCTGGCAACTTACAAATCATGCACTCTATCACTGTGCAACAGGCTGCCTACCTGATCCTTCCCCCCCTTCGTTTCAGGCTATTTCACCCATCCAGAACTCCCCAAGAAGATCCAGCAACAAATGATGGAGAAACTGAACGAGGCCATCTAAGAGCTCTGTCTTTGGATTTCCCGCAGTAGCAAACAGACCTTTCCGCTCTATAGGCCCCACGGAGAGGGAGACGCTTCTTGTAATTCCTCAGAGAGTTTGCTCGTTTCTCTGCTTTTCTTTTAAACTCTTCTCCTGCAGGCACCTGAAGCTGCCAATAAAGTTGGAGTTCCAGCGAAGCGGTGACCTAGGCTCCACCTTACTTAATGAAGATGGGCTTGGGGATACAGGATGTGATGGGTGGAGCCCTTAAAAAAAAAAAAGATACAGCTGTCTCACGAGTAGCTACAAGCCAACCAGAAGGGTGGATCTTTGCAGAAAGGCTGAGGCTGCAATCCTGGGCACATTCGCTTGGGTCTCACTCCCGCTGGACTCATTGGAACTTACTTCTCAGTAAAGATGTACAGGATTGCGCTGAAAGCTTGGTGCCAGTCATTTGGCAGAATGTAGTTATTAGACATCCTAGACATGTATATAGCGGCCTGCCCTAACCTGGTGCCCAATAGTCTGGAATGATGGGAGCTGTAGTCCAAAACATCTGAAGGGCGCCGCATAGGGGAAGGCCATTGTATTGGATCACACTGTTAATCTGGTTCAACAATCATTCCCAAAATGTAGCTGTAGTTTTTATGATTACTTAGCAACATCAATATACATGGCCCTTTACAGAGCACAGGTCTCTGCCCAGAGGGGCTTACAGTCTGAAACTAGACACAGGGAAAGCAATAAAGGTGCAGGAGGGGTAAAAGGGGGAAATGCTGTAAGCTACATTTACATGGTTACAGCAGGATATGGGGATTAGTAGATAGTTCCCTGTTAGAAGTCATACGCTCCTCTTACAGAAGTCTAAGCACAGCCCCCAGTGAAGCTACAGCAGTTGAAATAGCATCACGGCCACGGGAATCGGCAAATGGAGGTTATACGTTCTGCTGGTGATTAAAACCAAGGGTGGAAAATATCACCCTGCACAGATAACACAGGCTGGGCAGCTGCAGCTGCTTCCCGTGCCAGCATGGGAAATAAAACCAGATTATGTCGAAATACAACTCCCATCATCCCCTGCCATCTGGGGATGGTGGCATTTGTAGCCTAACACATCTGGAGGGGGCCAGGCTGTGGAAGGCTGCTTAATTCCCTGCACAGTTCCCAACTCTACAATGTCAATTTTGAGACAGGACATCCAGAACTGTACACAGTAGTCCAAGTGTAACTGCATCGTAGATTTGCATACGGGGGCATTGCGGTAAAGGATTCTCCCCCCCCCCCTTTTTTTTAAATTTCCTGAAAACCCAAAGAATCAAAAGCATCTGCCACTTAACTGCTCAGGTCGTTCGTGTCTCGATCAAGAACTGATCCACAGCTAAAACGACCAAGCGCCACCCTGATTCATCTACCTGCTCTACGGATACCGAATGGACGCTTCCTCTATTCTAGCGGGGTTCCCCAACAGGAAGCGCATCACTGCTCAAGGACTGCAGATGGTGGCCATCTCTCCTCGACAGGCCCCTTGCTGACCTTTGGGCTTCTGCATGTCTTCCTACTTGCCGACTGTCTGTGCTGGCCCAGTACGCAGGACCCCAAAGGTGACCTGAGGAACTATTGCCCAGGAGACAGTTTGGCTCAGAGAAGCTGAAGCTGTCAGATGCGACAACGGGCCTGGGGTGCAGGACCTCGTAAATCACCCAGAGGTCTGATTCTTTGCTGCCACCCGGTGGAGCTAAACAGGAGAGGGTCACACAACCTTGCACACAGGTAGCATGAGGCAGGGTGCATTTTTTTTTTAAAAAAAAGCAATACGGGGGCTAAATTGGGGTGTCCAACAAAAGGGGTGGATCTTGTTCTTGTCGTCCCCTCGCAGCTGCGTGAGTGTCCTCAAACAGAGCACGCTTTTGTTGAATCAAAGCAACTTGGAACAATAAAGAGGGACGATGGGGAGAATGACAGAATTTGGGGCCAGAGGAAGAGTAAGGAGAGGGATAAAGGGAAATCAAGTGGCAGTGAGCATTTTGTACCAACAGGACCTAATCTCCTCAAAAGAACGGGGGTGGGGGGCATATGCCAAGTCCATTACTCCGGAGATGTGTACAGGGTGACAGGAGTTTTGGACCCGTCCAGCAGCCTGCCACGAAAAGGCTGCATTGGCCGACTCCCCCACACCCTCACGTTTCTGAGCACCTCCCTTCCCTGCCTGGCAGAACCATCCTCCAACATTATCTCAGGAGTCACCTTGACGAGGCGGGACGTCAACCTTGCCATAACTGATGGGCCTCCTGCGGCAAGTATGGAGCACACCCGTGAATATTCATGCTCTCCTCCTTCTCCGACATAGTGCCCCTTTCTCCTGCCCACGCCCAAGTGTTATCACGTAGGGGCTTAATGAGATTTTTGGCAGCGTTTCATGCTTTGCTTTTAAAGAGAAAAAACAACACAAAACCTTTCCCGTTAGCCTCCCCACAGGGACACAGAGGTGGGGCTGGAGGGCCCACACTTCCTTCTGAAGGCCAAGCGAGCGTTTTGAAAGCTCAAGTTTCCCTCTTGGGAGGAAGATTTTTTTTAAAAAAAGAAAAGGACAAACGACGGCATATCAATTATCTGAAGGGCTGGCTCTGACAACAGGATCCACCTCGCCAGCCGGCCATCGTGAGGCGTGAATTATTCCAGTGCGCACTTAAGATGGCATCGTTAATGCTGAAGGCAAACGACACATAATTAACGGCTTTGAAAGGCGGGAGATGCCCAGACCGAGGGCAGACCTGAGCTGGCCAAAGTCCGCAGGCTTTTGCCTCAGGTGTCCTCCAATTCAAAGCTGCCTGCGTCAATTCCTTTACACCCTGCCTTTCTCCATGTGTAGTGGCAGAATCTCCAATGGCAAGGGGCGTCTGGGCACAGGAGCTGCCCTGGAGGAGCTTCAGGGCGGGGTCATGCTCAGCAGGCTGCCTCCTTCCTACGGCTGGACGGCACACAGGGAGCCAGATCTTGCAACCTTCGCCGGCAAAGTGGGTTGAATTACTCCTGTACAATGCTGCCCTTTAAAAAAAACCAAAAACCTAAACTGTTTTGCAGGATTCTGCAATCCGTCATAAGAATTACTGAGATGTGAAGCATCTCGAGCACTTAGCAAAAACACGTTGTCAATATTATTATTCTACTGGAGACCTCAGCCCAAACTCTTCGATAAGTTTTCAAATGATTGTCAGCCTTCCTCACCTCTTCAGCTCCTGACCACGATCATCTCTCTTTTAGGCTCTCTTCCCCTCCCCCGTTTCCTCCCTCTCTGCAACTTCTCCACCTGGCCTTCTTCTCACTGCTCTGGGCCAGCCCCCCTTCCAACCTGTTTCCTAGGACATCCTGCCATCCTCTTGTGCAAGTTCAGCCAATGGCAAATCAGTGACCCTTTGGGTCACAGCAAGCTCAGCCAAAGGCACATCAGCGCCCTTTCTGCCTGCTCCTCTGTGACAGTTGAGGCGCTGGAGCCCTATCCATCAATCAATGCCAAAGACTCCATCCCCGCCGCAAAATCCTTTCAGTACATTATAGTATAGATCTGCCTATCTACATTAAGAGCTCAGAGACGAGGAGTATCTTAATGGCTGCTCCTTCTACGTCCGTCCAGGGAACAGGCCTTGCCAAGCTACGCATCACAAGGACGTTTGCGACACAGGAATAGCTTTATTTGCAAGAAGTTTCTCCTGCTCGTTGAGAGACGTGTGGTCAGAAACAAACTTGGACCGGAGTAACCGTTCTACCCAAAAGAAACCCCCTTGCCAGAGATGGAGGTTTAGGATGGGAGAAAATGATCTTTCCCTTTCAGATACTATCCCCGCCACCCTCAAAATATGAGGGGTCCAGCTTGCAGAGGGAATCCAGTCCAAACCCAATTGATGATGGGTTCCATTTTCAGAGAAGTAGAGACAGCTGGACTGTATCCGTTGAATGGCCTGCATCTGTTGAACGGCCTGCTTGAGAGTGAAGTTTTCCCATAATCTTCCTCAGGGACGTTGAGGGCATCCTGCATTACTGCTGAGGTGCAGCTTCTGGTTCGTGCCGGGCCAGCCAAAGCCTGTCGCTTCTGGACATGGGTGTTGCGACCCGCACCACCGACATGGGGACCCGGATGGTATCGAGGCCATTCACCTGCAACGCACAAGGAGGCAGAGGTGGGAGTAGACCTGAAATGGCAGCCCTATTCCCCAGCTCTAAAACAAGGGTGGTCAAGAAGTAATGTGGAGGGGAAGAGGCCCTGAAGCCTCTTGTGCTAGCCTGTCACAAAACCTGCACTCACCACCTTGGCATTTTCTTTCAGGAAAAGGACACCAACATCTATAGTAAATAACCCCACACACCTGTCCACCGCCTTCTCCTGCATCCTATTGCCTGAATGGGAAAGAGAGGTACTGCCTGAAAGCTGCAGGAGGGAAAGGCAACAGTATTTGGGGACCCTGCTGTCTTCCATCTGGAAGTTCCCCCTCATGGCCATGTTGGCTGGGGATTATGGGGCTTGCAGTCCAACACATATGGAGGGCACCAGTTGGAGAAGGCTGGTATAGGGGGACTATCACTGCTTTAGGGAACCCTTCATGACATTGGCAACCACTGCACCAATCCCCAGAATCCTCTCAGCCCTATCTGCATGACCAGCAACCAAATACACCTTGCACGAAGGGAAGAGGGGGCAGAGGTTGCAATGATCACACAGGCTTGGAAGAGTGAGTGTGAGCGCACAGGAGGCGAACGACAGTCAATCCAAGCACTGGGTAGGCATTTTTCCAGTATATGTCCCCAAATCAATAAAGGGCGATAGAGGAAACATGTTGCGACAGGGAAACCGAGGGCAGCTCAGCACTTGCATCAGTCAAGGACGATGCCCCTGATCACGTACAGAGGCACCTGACTGAAGTTCACGTTTCTGTACTGTAAGGATATAACAAGAACCCCATTGGCCAGATACTTCTAAGAAGCCAAAGTAAAGGTGGCAGCCCTCCCCTCCTGACGTTCAGTGGTACACCACTTCTGAACACAAGAGGTTCCCTTCGCTAGCTATCTCTGGTAGACTGCACAGTTGATTTTCAGCGATGTCCACAAATGGGTATTTGTGGCGGTGTGCATCCAACGGGCCTGATAAACTGGGGCAGGATAGATACAAGTCCTAAGGAAACTGGGATTGTCCTAAAGACTCTCTGGGTACAAGCGCCAGGCCTGATGCGTATGCTGGAAGTTGGCCTTACCGTAACCTCACACCAGTAATTGCCCAATTTTGTGATGGGCTCATCTGGCAGCTTCAACGTATGCAGGGGGACCACGACCTGGAGCTGGAAGAAAGAGAACCCAGCGTGATCATGACGACAGGTGGGCAGCATCTGGGGGCAAGAAGCCACCCCTCATACCAAGATTGCTGCCAAGTTTGCCACCACAGCATTAAAAATGCAGGCGTTGTGCATGGTCTTGGGAGCAATCCCTGGCACTGCCAGGAGAATGACTAGCACTCAGAATGGGCAGTCCTGGGTGAAGATGGACGGTTTGTCTGAGTTCGTATAAGCCCTATGAGGAGAGACTGAAAGAACTGGGCATGTTTAGCCTGGAGAAGAGAAGGTTGAGGGGAGACACGATAGCTCTCTTCAAGTCCTTGAAAGGTTGTCACACAGACGAGGGCCAGGATCCCAGAATGCAGGACACGGAATAATGGGCTAAAGTGACAGGAAGCCAGATTCCGGCTGGACATTAGGAAAAACTTCCTAATTGTTAGAGTAGTACGACAATGGAACCAATTATTTAGGGAGGTTGTGGGCTCTCCCACACTAGAGACATTCAAGAGGCAGCTGGGCAGCCACCTGTCAGGGATGCTTTAAGGTGGATTCCTGCATTGAGCAAGGGGTTGGACTCGATGGCCTTATAGTCCCCTTCCAACTCTACTATTCTATGATTCTATGAATATGCCTGCTCAGCCCTAACTCAGCTGATTTCCCCACGGGAACCACTGCAGCACACACACATGCCTAGGTGAAAATGGCAGCACCCACGTTTCGGAGGAAATGGCGGGCCACAATCTCCTTGGTCAACTCCCACTGGTCACAGTCATTCACGCCGATGTTTAAGGTGCAGTTCCGCAGGAACCGGACAGTCTAGAGAACAGGGAAACAACAGAAACCTTTGAAAACGACCCTGCCTGCGACTGGATTAAGCTAACCCTGTGTTGCAGGGTCTGAGCTACAAAAGTTGAAATTCCACTGCAGAGCCAAGAGGGATGTTCAATCACTGTTCTAGTCTGTCCCTGGGGCTAAAGCTGGGTGCTCTGGACCCATTCGTACCTCAGAGGATCCTGAACCTGTGATGGGCAGGGAAGAGAGGTAGGTATGTACTGAAGTTCATGACACGACGGCAGCTGGGCCATGTAGTGCTACGAACACACACACACGACATATCGTAAATACGAGAGCATGATTTCATCAGCGATTTGTTCCCTATTTCTCCCTAACGAAGCTCACCTGGTGCCAACACTGTTATCTTTTCGGCGCCAGGTTAAGACTTTTCTCTTTGAGAATGTTGAGCTTTTTTAACTGACCCCTGGATCATTTAAACGATACGTAGTTTGTTTTAAGGCTTTTATGGTTTTAAATTTAGTATACTGTTTTTTAAACATTCAAGGTTTCAAATTTTTGTAAACCGCCCAGTGAGCTTCGGCTATGGGGTGGCATATAAATAATAATAATATTAATAATAATATTAATAATAATAATAATAATAATTAATAATAATAATAATAATAAGAAGTCATACTTAAAACAAGCTCAATTGTCATAAAATTCCTGAATCTGTAAAAGACAGCATGACTTGGCAAAGCCCGTTATGTCCGTCTAGAAAAACTGCTATGAACGAGAAAGAGATGAATAATAATAATAATTCAAAACAGTCTTAAAAGGAGGTCAGCCTGCCAAGAGCGCTTAGGTAGATCAACATTTGTCATCTGGAGTTGATCTGAGTTCAGAGGAGGGAACTGGGTAGGCAGAAAGGCCTGTCACATACTTGAAAAATGCGGCCATCCCAGCAAGAAACGTTCAACAGGGATGAGACTGAGGTCCTGAATAGATACTGATGGGTAGGAATGGCCTGCCCAATCCTTAACCAAGCCAGGGCAACTTCCTTCCTTTGGTTCTTTCTCTCTTTGTTACATTTACATCCCGCCTTCCTTCCAAAGAGCCCAAGGCAGCGCCATGATCCTCCTCCTCCTCCGCTCCATTTTATCCTCATAACAACCCTATGAGGTAGGTTAGGCTGAGAGAAGAGGGGGCAAGAACACAACCAAAAAGTTTGGTTCAGTAGGGGACAGGTTGGGCCAGAGGTTGTATTCTCCAGTTTAGAATCTCGCTGACTCATGGCTGTGGCTACTCCACTGGGATGAAGAGGTACTCTGCCTATGGCCATAGGCTCATAACTGCTCCAAGCATCTCAGAGCTGATTTTGGGTAGTGAAGTCAGGTTTTATGATGGAGCGCCAATGAGTTGCAATTCACATTAGGGATGTGCACTGGATCGGATCCGATCCACGATCCGAGTCCGGTCCAGTGGGAAATCGGATAAATTATCCGATTTCCGATCCCGCAGCTGGATCGGCCGATCCAATCCGAACCGGTCCGAAATAGCTCCGAACCGGTTCGGCGGATCGGCGGATCGGCGGGCGCCCACTGGCGCCCACCGCCGCTTCCATTGGCGGGCGCCAGCGGGCGCCCGCCGATGAAAGTGGACAGCGGGGGGGGGGAGGAGGGGGACACTTACCTTCTCGGCCCGGTGGCTCCCGTCCGGCGCCGGCGCCTACTACTACTAGCAAGCTCCGCGGCCTGCTCTAGGGTGGCGCGCCGGGTGATGTCATCACCCGGCGCGCTACTCTAGAGCAGGCCGCGGAGCCTGCTGGTAGTAGTAGGCGCCGGCGCCGGACGGGAGCCACCGGGCCGGGAAGGTAAGGAGGGGGTGCGTGGAGGGGAGGAGGGGGCGTGCGGAGGGGGGAGGGGGGAGGGGGGCCCTTACCTGCCCGGCCCGGCGGCTCCCGTCCGGCGCCGGCGCCTACTACTCCCAGCAGGCTCCGCGGCCTGCTCTAGGGTGGCGCGCCGGGTGATGTCATCACCCGGCGCGCTACTCTAGAGCAGGCCGCGGAGCCTGCTGGTAGTAGTAGGCGCCGGCGCCGGCCGGGAGCCACCGGGCCGGGAAGGTAAGGAGGGGGTGCGTGGAGGGGAGGAGGGGGCGCGCGGAGGGGGGAGGGGGGCCCTTACCTGCCCGGCCCGGCGGCTCCCGTCCGGCGCCGGCGCCTACTACTCCCAGCAGGCTCCGCGGACTGCTCTAGGGTGGCGCGCCGGGTGATGTCATCACCCGGCGCGCTACTCTAGAGCAGGCCGCGGAGCCTGCTGGAAATAGTAGGCGCCGGCGCCGGACGGGAGCCGCCGGGCCGGGAAGGTAAGGAGGGGGTGCGTGGAGGGGAGGAGGGGGCGCGCGGAGGGGGGAGGGGGAGGGGGGCCCTTACCTGCCCGGCCCGGCGGCTCCCGTCCGGCGCCGGCGCCTACTACTCCCAGCAGGCTCCGCGGCCTGCTCTAGGGTGGCGCGCCGGGTGATGTCATCACCCGGCGCGCTACTCTAGAGCAGGCTGCGGAGCCTGCTGGAAGTAGTAGGCGCCGGCGCCGGACGGGAGCCGCCGGGCCGGGAAGGTAAGGAGGGGGTGCGTGGAGGGGAGGAGGGGGCGCGCGGAGGGGGGAGGGAGGAGGGGGGCCCTTACCTGCCCGGCCCGGCGGCTCCCGTCCGGCGCCGGCGCCTACTACTACCAGCAGGCTCCGCGGCCTGCTCCAGGGTGGCGCGCCGGGTGATGTCATCACCCGGCGCGCTACTCGAGAGTAGGCCGCGGAGCCCGCTGGTAGTAGCCGCCGGCGCCGGACGGGCCGAGAAGGTAAGCAGTGGCGGGGAAGGGGGCTTACCCCCCCCCCGGAGCCGTCTGCTTCTATCCGCTGGCGCCCGCGGGCGCCAGCGGATGGAAGCGGGCGGCCCCAGGGGGGGTAGGGAGCGCGGGGGAGGGGGTTTACCTGCCGGGGCCGTCCACAGCGGACGGCCCCGGGGGGGGGGAGGGAGTTAGGCCCCCCCTTACCCACCCGCCGCCATTTTTTCCTCATAGACTTGCATTGCAATGCAAGTCTATGGGGAAAAAAATGGCGGCCGATCCAAAAATGTACAATTTTTGGGTCGGGATCGGACTCGATCCGGTCTGGGGGGCCTCCGATTTTGTCCGAACCGGTCCGGGACAAAATTGGAGGTCCCGATCCGGGTCCCGATCCGATCCGGGGGGTCCGTGCACACCCCTAATTCACATTAAATCCAGAAACGCAAGGGATGGCTTGTGCAGTGAGTAATTCACCAGACTAACCCAGCCAGTAGCTGGGAAGAGGCCCCAACTGAGCAGGCAGAGCATATGTTTTGTATACAGAAGTTCCCAAGTTCAATCTCCAGGTAAAAGAGATCTTGAGCAGCAGGGGAGAGTTACAGCCAGTCAAGGCAGATGACACAGGGCTCAGACAACCCATGGTCTGAACGGACCCCCCTGGAAGTCCAAAATTCCTGACAGACACAAACCCTTCAAGCACTAGGACCATACCTGCCAGGTTTTTTCCACTATATAACCTTATGTTAAGACACACTGGGAACCTTGTCAGCTAAAAGCAGGATAAATACGCTTAAAATAAAGACAAAAATAAACAAGTAGATGACTGATATGTGGTAAAGCGGTTAGCAAGCGTGAGTAGATGGGGTTCCCACCCACGCTGCCGGGAGACTAGCGCTCCGCCGGTTGTGCTGCTCAGCACCCCTTCTCAGGATCGAGATCTGTATCAGCTCACCTTTATGCCGCTGTGGGTTTGGAGTTTCGGCAGCTTCCCTTCCCGACGTAACTGAGGGGGTGAAAAATGGAAGACACTCATGAGGCGAAGGGCAGGAGAAGGGCAGGGTACACATGATAGCACTCTTCAAATACTTGAAAGATTGTCACACGGAGGAGGGCCAGGATCTCTTCTCGATCAACCCAGAGTGCAGGACACGGAATAATAGGCTCAAGTTACAGGAAGCCAGATTCCGGCTGGACATCAGGAAAAACTTCCTGACAGTTAGAGCAGTTAAGACAATGGAACCCATTACCTAGGGAGGTGGTGGGTTCTCCAACATTAGAGGCCTTCAAGAGTTGGCTGCACAACCATCTGTCAGAGATGCTTTAAGGTAGATTTCTGCATTGAGCAGGGGGTTGGACTCGATGGCCTTATAGTCCCCTTCCAACTCTACTATTCTATGATTCTAGGATTCTATGTCATCTTTGGGCATGGTCCAGCATTGCAGTTGTACTTGGACAGCAGGCAATAGCCATGTTACTCACTTGATTTTCCTCCTCAAAGATCTTCCTGTTTTCAGGGGATGCGTAAACGGCCTTGTTCCCGGCAAGGAGATTGTTGCGACCAAAAGCCTTATCCACAAAGACGATATCGCCACGGTTTCCTACACCTGCAAACGAGACACGCGGAACGTTTCTGTACAAAGCACAGCCATTACCCAGAGACATTCTTTCTTTACAAAACGCAGCTCGTGTAACTAGGTGTGCATGCATGCCACGAAACCACAGAATTCAACTTACAGAGAATCTAGGCTTTCCTTTAAAAAAAAAGGGGGGGGGGGAAATTCCTAGCTCAAAAGTGTGTACCTACTGCATGACATCTCTGAAGGTTATGGGAAGATTTCCCTTCCCATCCCCAGCAAAACCAAAATAAAATTACACGATACTAAAAAAAAATGTCAGAACAGATTATGTCAAAGAAGAGATTCATACAAGTTGTAGAGTCCAGCTTATCCTGATGCTGAACTTTAATTTTTAGCATGGAATATATACATACAGCCCATAAAATAATAAAGGAAGCTGAAAACGTATGCCCCATGGCAGGAAGTTGCTTTTATTGTTTTACCTGTTCAGTGCCATGTGCATCAATGGCACTAAATTAATTAATTAATTAATCTGGAAACATAATTATTTAATGTAGCACCATCTGCATACATGGTCCTTCACAAAGAATGATAAAACAAGTTCTTCAGGGCTTACAATCTAGAACTAACACAAGGAAGATAAATGCAGGTTGCTTACCTGTAACTGTAGTTCTTCGAGTGGTCATCTGTGCAGTCACACATATGGGTTCGCGCCGGCGCCGAGCCCCGTTCGGGAAACTTCGATAGCTAGCTTAGCATTTTTGGCGGGAACCCCTCCCCCCACCATCCTATTGTGCATGCTCCGGGTTCCCGCCTACCTCAGTTCTCTGAGACCGCCAACAACCTCGCAACCAAGGTAAAAACATAGTCAGAAGCACACGCTTATGGAACCTCTTGCATACACAACAGCGTTGCTAAGAGGGGATGGTGGGTGGGTTGTGTGACTGCACAGATGACCACTCGAAGAACTACAGTTACAGGTAAGCAACCTGCATTTCTTCTTCGTGGTCTCTGTGCATCACACATATGGGCGATTAATCAGCAGGACTTACCGGAGGAGGGTGTGCACGCTGGTGAGTTATTGGCAAATAGAAGAGAGGACAGCCCTCCCAAAGGAAGCGTCCTGTGCAGCTCGAGTGTCCAGCCGGTATTGCTTCACAAAGGTTGAAGTGTTAGTCCAGGTCGCTGCCCTGCAGATATCAGGGATGGAAGATCCATGAGACAGGGCAGTAGAGGTGGCCTGTCCCCTCGTGGAGTGCGCTGTAAAGGAAGTAGGTGGCACCTTGCCAAGCACCTGGTACGCAAGAACAATAGTGTCTACAATCCACCGGGAAAGGCGTTGGGGAGAAACTGCTAAACCTTTCGTCTTACCTCCATAACAGATAAACAATGTATCAGATTTGTGGTACGACGCAGATCTACTCTTATAAAAAGCTAATGCGCTCCAAACATCTAGGGTGTGCAACATGGAACATAAGGGGTCAGTAGACGCCTTAAAAAAAGTAGGGAGAATAATGTCCTGGTTAAGATGAAACGCAGAGGAAACCTTGGGAACAAACGAGGGTCCAGGACGTAACACAACCTTATCTGGAAAAAATTGAGTATAAGGAGGGTTCACCAGCAATGCTGCTAGCTCAGATGCACGTCTAGCCGATGTAATGGCCACTAAGAAAACTGTTTTAAACGTCAGTAGGTGAAAATCGACCACAGCCATTGGCTCAAACGGTTTTGCCGTGAGCGCAGTCAAAACCACCGATAGACTCCATCGAGGGACTATCGGGCGTGATGGCGGAAACATATTACGAAGGCCCTTCATAAAGGTTTTTGCTACCAGATGGGTAAAAACAGAAAAGCCATCAATCTTGCTGTGGTGTACAGAGATGGCAGCTAAATACACCTTTATGGATGAGGGTTTTAATCCGTCCGCATGGAGGGAATACAAGAAGTCTATGACACCCGCTATTGGGCCATCCAGATAACGGAACCCTTTCCCTACTGCAAAGTCTTGGAAGCGCTTCCACTTCCTGGCATATGATGCCCTGGTAGAAGGTTTTGTGGAAGCCTCGAAAATGGAGCGCAAGCCAAGGGGCATTATCAAGGTCTGCCATTTGGTTGGATCCTCCAGGCCGTGAGGTTTAAGGATTGGAGATCTGGGTGCAATATTTTGCCCCTGGCCTTGGACAAGAGGTGTGGAACACTGGGGAGGTGCCAAAACTGGTGTCTGGCTAGACGGAGCAGTGGTGTGAACCACGGTTGTCTCGGCCACCAGGGGGTCACTAGAATAGTGTCCACGCAGTACCTGTTGGCTCTGGCAACCGTTTGGGCTATTAGCGGAAACGGCTGAAACATACAGAGGAAGCCTTTGGACCAGTCCCACTGGAAGGCATCTCCGAGCGACGCACGTCCAATCCCCGCCCGTGAGCAGTAGTCGTGGCAGACGGAGTTGACAGAGGTTGCAAACAGGTCTATGAAGGGTGTGCCCCATTTTGCAAAGAGGTGAGGCAGAATCTCCCTGGACAACTCCCACTCGTGGGTGTCTGTGAATTCTCGACTGAGAGTGTCCGCCTTCACGTTGTCTGTGTCCGCGATGTGTAGGGCAGAAAGGCAGATCTGTTGGCGAATGGCCTAATGAAAGATGTCCAGTGTTAGGCGGAGAAGGCGAGGGGAGCGGGTTCCACCTTCTTTGTTTAGGTACCACACAACCGTGGTGTTGTCTGACAGGATATGAACATGGTGACCGCGTAATTGGGTTTGGAATGCGTGGAGGGCTCGCTTCACAGCAAGTAGCTCTAGGAAGTTTATGTGTAAGCGTGCCTCCAAACGTGACCATCTTCCTTGGATGTTTAGGTCGTCGATATGTGCACCCCACCCGTCCAAGGATGTATCTGTCGTGACAACGCGGGACGGACCTCGTTGGTGGAATGGGAGTCCCTGTGACAGATGTGGCATGGCGGTCCACCATTGGAGAGAGCGTGCAACAGCACTTGGGATGGTAAGTATCACTCTGTGAGGGTTCTGGCCTGGATGATAGCGCTGCAAGAGAACTTGCTGCAGAGGGCGCATATATAGACGAGCCCAACGTACGACGAACACTGAAGAGGCCATGAGGCCCAACAGGCGAAGCACTGTGAAGACTGGAGTCCGACGGGTGTGACGAAGGCACGTGGCTAGAGCTACTATGGTGAGCCTGCGTTCTCTGGGAAGAAAGGCACGTCCCATGGTGGAATCGAGGAGTACCCCTATGAATTGAATCTTTTGCGTTGGTTGAAAAACTGATTTGTCTTCGTTTATTTGCAGGCCGAGACTGGTAAGGATCGACGTGACTAGATGGACATCGCGGAGTGCCTGGGAATGAGATAGAGACACGATGAGCCAGTCGACCAGGTAAGGGTACAACTCTACATTCCTTGACCGTAGATGGGCACATACCGCAGCCATACATTTTGTGAATACTCTCGGTGCGGTCTGAAGGCCAAAGGGTAGTACTGAAACTGATAAGCCCGATTCCCTACAAGGAATCGTAGATATTTTCGATGGGATGGATGTATCGCGACGTGGAAATAAGCGTCTTTTAGGTCCACAAGTGTAAACCATCTGTTTAGTTTTAACAGAGGTAAATTTCGCATGTGCTAGGGTCACCACGCGAAACTTTTTTGGCTTTATGAATTTGTTCAGGTGCCTGAGATCCATAATAGGGCGAAGTCCCCCGTCCTTTTTCGGTACCGTGAAATAACGCGAATAAAAACCCGCTCGAAGGTGCCGCGACGGAACTCGCGTGATCGCTCCTTTTTCTAGAAGGGTTGTGGCTTCCTGAAGAAGCGTCGGCGAAGCTGGAGTGGATTTTATGGTACCGAGAGGAGGGAGGACTTGGAACTCTATGAGATATCCATTGGATATGGTGGTGAGAACCCAACGGTCTGTGGTAATGTTGCGCCAAGCTGGCAGAAAGGGCTGCAATCTGTTGGCAGGATCCTTTGACAACGGTAGAATGGGAAGGAAGTCAAAGGCGCCGTTGTGAGCCGCTGTCCTGTCTGCGTGCCTTGGTGAAACGAGATGTTGGTTTTCTTGGCTGATATGCGGACTGAGGTTGCTGAGTTTGGTAACGGTGAGAACGGTCCTGTTGTTGGCATGGGTGGTATGGGATGGGACGATACCAGCGCCTAGAACGGTAAGGCTGTTGTTGCTGTGTAGGAAGACCCATCTTGCGCGCCGTCATTTTAGCCTTATGTATAACGTCCATGGTGTTATCAGTAGTAGAATTGAAGAGTCCCTCGCCATCGAAAGGCAGGTCTTCAATACGGGATTTAGTCTCTGTTGGTAGATTGGAGGAGTGTAGCCACGCGTGGCGACGCAGGGCAACTGCCCCTACCATAGCTTTTGCTGCACAGTCCATGTGATGTCTGGTGGTAGTCAACTGCTGTTTGGATAGTCTGACTGCCTCTGATTGGAAGACTCGGGCTAGTTCACGCTGGTCGTCAGGCAGGTAGTCAGTCAGCGTAGAGATTTTCTCCCAGAGAACGAGTTGGTACCGGGCCATCATGGCCTGGTAGTTTGCCACCTTAATCCCCAGGGCATCTGAGGAATATATACGACGACCAAAGGCGTCCAATTTTCGTCCTTCCTTATCAGTCGGAGCAGAATGGCTTTTGGTAGTTCTGCCCTGCAAGGATTCCACAACAATCGAGTTCGGCTTCGGATGCAGGAATAAAAAGGGTGCGTCCGACTCCTTCACTTTGTATAAAGCATCCAGGCGCTTTGATGTCGGCCCCATTGTTGCCAGGTTCGTCCAAGATTGCTGGACGGTCTTAAGCAATGTTGGCACTATAGGCAAGGTAAGTTGAGGTGCCGGGTCAGAGTACATGACATCAAATATCTTGTCCTCGATGGTCTCCTGTGGCTGTTGTGACTCTATGCCCAAGGATTGTGCCATCCTTTGCATTTGGTCTGAAAAAGTACCTAGCTCCATCGATGGGGAGGCCCTATCAGTGGTCCCCACGCTGTCGGAAGGCGATGGTATTGATGGTGCCGGTGAAGGCATCGAAGAGGTGTGGGAGGCGTAATCCTCAACTGACGTTGGAGATGGGGCTCCTTCGTCCGGTACCGAAGGCGCGGTCAGCGTCGATGTCTGTCGTCGGCCTCGAGGGGCGTCTTAAAAGCCGACTGCATGCTCTATTGGAGCTGTTCTTACAAGTCGCTTTCCTGTGTATGGATCAAAGCGGTACCGAGGTTCACGGTACTGACGTGAAAAGTGAGAGTGGTCAGAGTAGGCGTCCCAAGTTCAGGACTGAGATCTAGAACGGGAGCGAGAGCGGTAGCTACACCTGGATGTCCTAGACATCGGCGACGCTGGCAATTCCATTGCCAGGGGGTCATGATGTGCGGCGTCGAGACCGGCATGGTCTCCGGTATAGAGAAGGACCGCCTGTGCGATAGGTAGTCTATCCGTGAGATCGATCTCCGAAGATACGTCCACTGGTACCAGGGACGGTACCGATGATCTTGGTGTTAGGGACGCTGCTCTGGTAGCTGTAGGAGTCGATCGGTGTGATTCACGCGTTACCGACGCCGGCGGTATTGGTGACGATGCCGGTTGGGTCGGTCTCAGTGTCGACGATTTCGAAATCGGCAACGGCGGCATCGATGTCGGCGGTGTCGACTTTGATTTCGGTATCGGTACCGAGGATTTTGTACTGGATTTCGAGGGCTTGGACTTGTCCTTAGATTTCAGTTTGTGGCTCTTTTTTGCCGGGACCTGTACAGATGGCGGCGAAGGTGGCCTCACGGAAGCTTCTGCCGCTGGTTCCTCTGCTGCTACCCAAATTGGGGTTGAGCAGGGTGATGCTGGGCGTGAGCGATTTACTGGCATATGCTTACGCTCCCCAGAGGTAGACTGGTCCGAAGGTCAGGTAGGCTGCTCCGATTCCATCAGTGAAGAGCGAGGACGGGTAGACTGGTCCGACTCTCTTTGTGCGGGGCGAGGGTGATCGACTGCCGAGAGGGCCTTGCTCCAGAATAGGCTACGGAGTCTATCGGCTCGATTGCGACGTGTTTGGCACGAAAAGGTCAAGCAGTGGGGGCAGGCATCTACGATATGGCCCTCCCCGAGACACACAAGGCACAAAGAGTGTCCATCTGTTAAAGTTAATTTTGCTCGACACTTTGAGCAATGCTTAAAAAGCGCTGTCTGCGCCATAAGCCAGGGCAGGCAAATGCCTGATAACTATAACTAATTTAATTAAAAAAAAATTTTTTTTTTCAAATAATGAGAGAGAAAACAAACTAAAACAAACAACTAAGCTAACTATAACCTATTTACTATTTTACAGAAAGATCTACGAACGGTTTTGTCAAGACGAAGTCTCCCGTGAGGCGATCAGCGAAGCGGTCGAAGAAGAACTGAGGTAGGCGGGAACCCAGAGCATGCACAATAGGATGGTGCGGGGAGGGGTTCCCGCCAAAAACGCTAAGCTAGCTATCGAAGTTTGCTCGGCGCCGGCTCGAGCCCATATGTGTAATGCACAGAGACCACGAAGAAGAACAGGAGGAAGGAAATGCAGGCGGGGTAAATAAGGAAAGAATATACTATTATTTCAGGTAATAGTATCCTCATGTCCTGCTTATGGGTTCCTGGTCAACAGCTGGTCGGCCACTGTGTGAACAGAGCGCTGGACTAGATGATCTCTCGGTCTGATCCAGCAGGGCTCTTCTTACGTTCTTCTTGTACAGTCAGGGGTGGGGTGGGAAATTTTTCCAGTGCTTTATTTTTCTATGAACATTTTTTCCATTTCATATGTTCATTAATAACAATGAATAGATGCCAACTGCAAGTTCAATATGAGGAAACCTTGTCAGTTTCAAAGTTGTAGATGAGTGGTTGTCAGCATATCATGCACAGTTCTTTGGTTTGGTAAACATTTTCAGTACCTTTCATTTTCCCCCTTACATTTAAACAACAGTATACCCATTGAAATATGGGACATAAGTCTTTAAATTTAAACAGGAGATTGTCTTTAAATATTTACAAATATTCCAATATTTACAATTTTTTCAATATTTTTTCTATTTAATACAACATCAGATTAAGTGTGCTTTAAATGTTTCCCCCTCAGATAATTCATGTCAAATACTTGTGATGTACTGGGACAAAAAAATAACACGGGGTGTTATTTTTGTTTTGTTTTCTTGTTTACTACATACAAGTAAAATAAACATGCTAAATTAGATAACTCTCTAGAGCATCAGAACTAGAGAGTTATCTAATCAGATGAAAACTGATTTCCTCCCCCACTCAGTGCAAATTACCCTACGCAAATTAAATTAATTTGCACAGGAGAATTTTTCCAATTAGAGATTTTCCAGAAATCTGGAAATGTGTGAACCAAGTTAAGTCCCCCTGCTCAAGTATTTCAGTATTGCCTTATCTATGAAAACCCTAGACCAGTTCTCAAGAGAGACTACACCTGACTTAACTGGAGAAGAAGGCTAATAATGACTACATGCTACTGCCAGGATCAGAGGCAGTAAACCTATGTACCTCAGTTGCTGGGGAACATGGGTGGGAGGGTGCTGTTGCACCCCTGTCCTGCTTGTGTAATTCCCATGGGCAGCTGGTTGGCCACTGTGTGAACAGAATGCTGGTCTGGATGGACCCTTGATCCGATCCAGCATGGCTCATCTTATGTTCTTAACTGTACCACTTCAGGCTGCGGTTGGAGCTCATGTGATAGAAACATACTCCTCCATGTTAAAAGAATCCCTGTATGCAGAGAACTAGCATGTTGGGGAGAAGTGCTCAAGCCTTGACAAGCTAGTTTTCTAAATGCAGGAAGTGTTTGTTTGCTTTTTAAATGGAAGAACATTCCATCATATAAGCCCCTACTACCAGCAGTCTCAAATCGTTCAGTATACTCAACTCAGTGAGAAGTCAATCCAGATAGCTGTAGGTAAGGATAATGTTTGCCCTGCCCTCTTTCCCTCCCAAACGAGAGGTGTAACCATGGACTTCTCCAATTGTTGAGGCAGGCTAGGAAATCCTTGTCAAATGGCACCTCCCTCCCCCCCTTTGGAAGTCGTAACAGTAGGTAAAGGCCTCCATGAGAAGCTGAGGATTAAAAGCACATCCCACGGGTTTGTCAAACTGAGTGAAGCATGCAATGAACAAGGAACTTGAGCTACAGGTGCGCACTGCCAGGTCAGGGCCTGAACGGGAAACGTACCCTCCACAGCCTGTGCGAGGATGAGTTCCAGCGGTGTCTTTGGGCTATGCTTGGTGTCCTCCACCAAACGGTAGACACGGAACCGGCGGTGCTTGATCCGAGGCTGCCGGCCTTCCTTGCTCAGGGGCACCTTCCACCAACGCTCCACAATAACAGTTCCCTGAATGGCGGAAGCAGCACAGTACACAAGTGAGGGGTCCAGCTCTCTTTCTGCGCATCCCTTCCACCCCCCATCCCAGCCCAGCCTGTGCCTTTCTCTTCCCACCCCTTCTTCCAATTCCCTATGCGCAGAGGACATGAAGCTGACTCCTCCTGGGATGCACAAATCCCAGGTGCTTCAAATGAGTGTGTGTGGGGTGTTCCCAATAACCTCAGAGAAGTAAAAAACGTAAACCCACAGGGAGCAGGACCAGTCTCTTTTTGTTATATTGCTCCACAAAGTACTGCGTACGGTGATAGAATTAAACGTAATATTCCTCTGTTACCCTCAATATAGCTTTACAATTGCCCCCAAGGCTCCACCCCTCCCCCACAGGGCACTCTACCTCCCCTCCCCACAACTCTCTATTTCCCTGCCCCTAAGCCTTTCTCCTAATTTCCCCCCCTCTAGATATAGGGCTACCCTCAACAGCTCCCCAGCTGTCCTCAAACATACTCTCCTAATGGTTCCACCAAATTAGCCCCATAAGCAAACTTTTCCCCATATGTTCCTGTCAGGCTCAACTGCCCCACATGCTCCTTTCAATGCCCCCCAAATCCCTCCTCCCAAGCAAGCCCAGGCCTACATATTCCCCGACTTGTGCACTGCAATAACTGTCCTACATACATTCCTTCACAGCTCTCCCTACAAGAGTCACAGGGGCCTAGTTGCCCCATAGCCCCAGACCTCCCCCTATTTTCCCCACCCCATAGCATCCCTACTCTTCTCCTCCAAGAGAAAGCCCAGGCACCACAACTCCTGCACTTCACACTCCCCCAACTTGCCCCATTTTATCAGAGATCCTCCGCTGCCCCATAACACAGCTCCCCTAGATCCCCTGCACAGCTCCCCCTAAGCAGCCCTTCAAAGCAAGCCAACGCTTCTCTCTTCCCTGCCCCTTTACACCCCCCCCCCCCGCATATACCATCCTAGATACGCCCCACAGTTCTCCCTTAACCACCCCAGGGTTAATCACCTGCACTATATATTTTACAGGCACTCAACGGCCCCATAAATACTCCCACCTTCTACAGGCGCTCTGAACTTCCTGGCTTTCCCCAACCTGGTGCCCTCCAGGTGTTCTGGGCAGCAACCAACATCCTCACCCCATGCTCCATACTGGGGGAGGATGATGGGAGTCGAAGTCCCAAACCTCTGGAGGACGCAGAGTTGAGGGCGGCAGCTTTACTCCCTCTGCACTTCCCTAATTAGCCCCCCAATAGCCCTAGCTCCCCCCTCAATAAGAGTCTCATCCCCCCAATCAGAGACAGGCAACAGGGCGCCCTCCAGACATTTAGGACCACAAGTCCCACAATCCCGTTTCGGCTGGCTGGGGCTTGTGGGAGTTGTAGTCCAAAAATCTAGAAAGTCTAAATTTTCGCCATGGGGGGGACACAAATAAGAGCAATCCCCTCACCCCTCTGCACCCCCACATATATTGTACCAGCTGCGCCCCCCCATACCGCCCTCTCCCCTAGAGATCCCTCACCAGCCCCGACAAGGGCAGACCCAGAGACAGCATCCCCCCCCCCCCATATTTCAACCCCCACGGGCCTCCCCCGCCGCCGGCCCCTCACCAGTGGGGCCGAGAGCCTGAGACCCCGCTGCTGAGGTAGAGGAGCCGCCGCCGCCGCCAGGGCGACCCTCGCGGCTCCCCTCAGCGAAGCCGCCAGCATCATCGCCGCCGCCTCAGTCGTGCCTTCCTCGCTCGCTCGCGCACGCGCCCGGCTGGCTGAGGCCTAGCTGTTAGGCCCCAACGAAACCCCGGCCTCGCTTGGCTCCGCCCGCCGGGTTCGGTGGGCGGCGAAGAAGGCGGGAGCCGGCCGGAGTCATCAGAGAAACCGTGGGTTTTTTTTTGTTGCGCGCCTTGTGTCCCCGTCCCAAATATTCATTCATCCCTTCTTTCACACAGTCCGGCTTTAGCCCAGCCGTCACGCATGGGGGTGTGCCGCTCGCTCTTTCGAAATGAGCTGGCGCGTTGCCTCTGAGCATGCACAGAGGGAGCGCGTTCGCTCCTGCACAGAGCCCAGGTCCTTTGATAGAGCGGTCCTCAACATTAAGTCCTGTTGAGTGGCGTAAATAACGACACCAAGGCAGCAAAGTGCCTCTGAGGATTCACAGAACATGTTTCTGCCTCCCAACAACAGAGGGGGGAGGAAGACCTTAAGAACAAAGTGCCTCTGAGGATGCATGGAGTGCTTCCCCTGAAAAGAACAAGGGTCTGTTTAAAAACTGTACGAGGTCAAATATCTCTGAACATGTACAAAGTCTGTTTCTTTATTTCAAACCAAATAAAATTTATTTTATAGGGACCTAAGGGTAAAGTGCTTCTAAGAGCCTAGAAAGTGCTATCTTCTCCTCATAAAGAGAATTAAGATGCAAGGGCAAAATAAATGCAAGGGCAAATAGCTCTGAGCATATGCAGAGTGTGTGTTTTCCCTTGAGTGGGTTCTTTATGGACAGGAACTGTGGCAAAGTACCTCTGAGCATACAACATAGATGTGCATCACCATAGCCTGCTTTTGATTTCTGCACAGCAATTAGATGGTACCTGCTATATTAATTTTTTTTTACACTTATAGACTGCCCAATAACAATGTTATCGCACAACAAATTTTGATCTGGCCTACATGGTTTAATTAACACAGCTCTACCTAGCAATGTGTACTTTTTGTGAAACTGCTGGCAAATGTTATATTACAGTTTGATATTATATTGTAAGCTGCTGTGGAGGCTTTGTTGGAAAACATCCTATAATAGCCACTGAAATAATAAATAAACGTGCATGAAAAATCAGTAGCCCCAACACCCAGCGTTCCTCTCGGTTGGGAGCCAGGTTTGAATCTGGTTTAGTGTGGTGTAGCCGTTGTAATTAGGATGTAGCTCTTGGCTAGGAGTGGGAGGAGCTTTGCATGGGTGTGGCCAGAGGGGAGGTGTGGCCTGTCACAATGGCACTTGTTGCATATTCTCAGTTGTCAAGGGGTTTGGGGATCAGTTGTGTCATAATAGGGGCCCATCGGTACTTAAGTTGGAGGTCTGGAACTCAGAGCTCACTTTGCCCAGGGGAGGCACTGTCCAAAGCAACACTGCGGATACGGGAATCCGTCACACTCTCCCTTCCTTGGACCAAGACGGGGAAAGATACCTAAACACTTTTACCCATTTGTCCCCCCCAACCCTGATTTCTGCTCCCCTGAAAGTGCCGCCTTAAATATCGGCGGAAAATGACGCCCTTTGACAGGAGGTAAGACCAGTGTTGTGGAGGCGACGCCAGGACTTTTGGATTAGTTTTTGGGTAATCCGCTATGCCCTCGGGATTCCCTCTTTCCTCCAAGTTCAGCTGCAATCCTCATTGGCACTAGGGAGAAAATCGATTTCCCCAACAAAATATGTGCAAAGACACAACAGCTTTGGCTATAGGGAAGGATATAAAAGTTGTATTTGTACCGCCCTACAGCAGAAAAACTCTGGGTGGTTCACAATATATTATTCCCTGTTGTAGTGCAAAGCATTGGTTTTGTATGAGCAATGAAGATCCAATAGCTTTATGGAGACCTGTTCCTGGTGGACATGAAAACTGCTAGAACTCATTTGTTGATATTGGGCCAACACAGCCAGCCGCCTTCATGTTTGACTCTCATTTTTGGAGCGGCTGCGGTTCCAAATTGACAACTACACCACTGGGTATGATGTGGCCAGTTCTGCATACCTCGAAGGAGAGGAAATCATGTCCTGTTTATGAGTTTCCCAGAAGTACCTCATTGGCCATAGCATGAAATAGGATGCTGGGCTAGATAGATCAGCAATCTGCAACTTGTAGATGAATTTCAGGAGACCCTCAACCTGATTACAACAGCCCTTTTGCAAGGTGGTGAGAAACACACTAGACCTGGGATACTGAAACTCTTCCAGATCAAGGGCCAAATTCAACTTTAGAGAGGCTCGGGGGGGGGGCACATTTTGAAGACAAAATGGGGTGGGGGGAAACTAAGGTAAAGAAATACCTGCCTATTTTAGCTTAAAGTTCTTAATGCCAGTAATTAAGCCTTAGAGGAAACGGACATGCTTTTTAGGAGAAAATTCCCTGCATAAGCCAAAACAACCCCTACCATTAGGGGGGCATGGCCATTAGAGAAGCCAAACTTGGCCCATGGTCCTGACGTTGGCACCCCTGAATTAAACAAAATGGGGGATCTTTAATTGTCCATCACCCAGTATCACAATAATTTTATTCAAGTCTGCAGAAACAAGGGGAAAATTGTTCCTACCCATTGCATTTCACCATTCTGAGGGTCTCATTCCCGTGTCGCCTTTTTACACGATCAGGATAACATGGGATATTTTAATGAGGTCCGGGCTCCCAAGATGAACGCGTGGTACGCCTGGGTGTAGCCGGCGCAAGCTTGAATTGACTCGCACCAGGGGACATAAAATAGAATAGTGGTCATTCCACTTGGGGCCATTTGCAGATACTTCCTGTACCCCACCGTTCCAATCTTCCCCTCACATTTCTTCCTGACAAAAAATAATAAAATAAAATAAACCAAGATGGCAGCTCAGCATCCAAGATGGACTCTTTACTTGAGTCAAGGCTAGTTGTGCTAAGGGTCTGCCTTCTGGTATCTTCCATTTAAATGTCTGTGGACTTCAGAACTGGTTTTCTAGAAAATATATAGCTCTGAACGTTTATCCTGTTCTCTTTTTCCCTTCTTCTTCACAAGCTCAACCCTTGCCCAGCGCGAGAGCTTGAGTATTAGGCCACGGTACTGCCTGCAGTGCTCCTGAGTTTGAGGGCGGCTGCCCAGACAGGAGACGGACCAGTGAAAGAGACAGCGCGGGCCTAAAAGAGGTATACAAGGTAAGCCATTTCATTTCAAACCTTCTAGGCCTTGCATCTGGTTATTATAATGTAGCACAGATGTGGAGGGAAAGGCACCGTAGACAAAAGATGAAGGAGGCAAATTCCGGTGCTCAAAGATAAAAAGGAAATTTATTGTGTTCTACGCGTTTTGGAGAGGATGTCTCCATCTTCAGGAGCTATAAAACAAACAATTCAATTAACCATAGGAGTAGTATCATATAGACAACACCCTCATTCTTTTAAACAAAGTTTTAGGGGCTTTTCTACACAAGAAATCTAAATTTTCTTAAAAATTTTAAAAATAAATTCCCACTTCTAATATGACATATATTGTTTTTACACCTAGCTAATTTTAGACAGTGGTGAAAACAATACCTTTTTATATTTACATACCACTTTCAACAAATACACTCCTTGCATAAAACATTACCCTCCCAAACCCCACAGACATAAACATAAGCCGACCTGTTTTTAGTTATTTTGAAATTCCTTGTCTACAAAAACGGCAATATTTTCTCCTTTTTGAGATGTGAGTATATGCTGTTCTTTGAGCATTTGTAACTCATACCAGAAACAAACCTCTGATATATCTTATATATCACAGGTGGTTCTCAACTAAACTACACTCCATTTAAGCTGAGGCACTGATCCTGTTACTACTTTTAATCTGCATTTCATTTATACGTTACCAATTGATGTTAAATATACATATTTTCTATGTTAGCCCTGAAGGAGACATCCTCTCCGAAATGTGCAGAGCACAATAAATTTCCTTTATTATAATGTAGCACCATCTATGTGCATGGTGCTGTACAAAATGCAAGTGTCTGCCCCAAAGAGCTTACAATCTAAAAGTCAAGATGAGACAAAGGGACGGAGAATTGAGGCAGAGGTAGAGAGACCAGGGCATAACATAAGATTATCGCAGTTACATATTTCAGCTTTGTTATGAAAAAAGGATCACCCTAAGGAGGTAACATATTGACTTGGAAATGGCCCCCCTCCATTCAGTGGGTTCTTTCAAATAAAAGACCCACACCATGAAAAGATTATTACTGATACTCTCCTGTATAAAGTGAACGGATATCTAAGGGAGCGTCTCTCCCTGTATCACCCTGCCTTTGACCAAAAGGAGGTCCCTTTTGGTTATTCTATCACCAAAGGAAGTCTGGACTTCCAGAAGGGCCTTCTCAGTGGTGGCCCTCTAGCTTGTGGAAAGTTAGATGGGTGAAAACATTGATTAGCTTTCTTTTCCACCAGGTGTTTTGATCAACACTTGGACCTATGTAGGTTAATTGTATATGACAATGTATACGGAATTTGACACTGACTCACATGTTTTTAGAACACCTGGGGGTATCTGGCAATGCACCCCCTTGTCCTCCCCATCATTTTGCTGATGTTTTTATAAGCAGGATTTCCCAAAATTTCACCCATGCCACAAATAGGGCAGGAATCTCACTGTTTTCGCCAGCGATAGCCACCACTCCGACCACCCAGTTCAGCTGGACTTTCATTTCGCACGTGGCAGCCAGGGTGCCGCTCACTGGCATGGCCTTCTCCGGGGACGGGCGCTATTTCTCGACACCCCTCGCCTTGTCCTGGACGTCAACAGCCGTGAAAGGTGAGCAGAACACAGGAGAGACGTAAGCTCTACTGGTGGCGATGCATTCTTCGGCCTTGCTTCAAACACAACAAGGTGGGAAAAGACCTTCCTCCTTCCAGAGGGCAGCCATGTTAATCAATTCTAGCCAAACAAAGACTCTTGTGGCACCTTAAAGGCTAACACATATATTCTGGCAGAAGTGTACATGGACTATAGACCACTTCATCAGATGATGAATAGTGGTAACTCACAGTGCAGTTGTTGCTGACGCCAGTAGACACATGTAGTGTGATAAAAAATCCTTTATCCAGATTCAAGCCTCTGGCAATAGAATTGAACCTGCTGATGCATTCTAACTCAGCAGTCTCTGGCTGTAATCTCCCTTTGGAATTTCTTCAATGTACAATGGTCACTTTCAAAGTCAGTGATAGAGACTGGGTTTGCACGACACAACAACCCATCATGGGTGCCAAGCCATAGAGGGTTGTCATGCGAACCCAGAACAATTCCCACAGGGTGGCTTGTGCACGGGCAACAAGCCATCCTAACAACCCATGGCTTGTTCTTGAAGTTGTTGAAGCCACGATGGGTTGGCAGGTTGTCTGAACCTGGCACTGCTAAACCATCATGGGTTGCTGGCATCTGAGCACTCAGCAAGTTTGAAAGAAACCCCTGCCTTTCTTACAGAGCACTTTCCCCCACGAACAAATGACAGCCCTCCAACAGTGCCGGGAAAGAGAGATCACTTTGTGGGCTGTTGCGACAAGTAAACCTGGCTAGCGTCTCCTGGGAGGCTTCAGTGTTCTCCCACTGGTTTTTAAATATTGCTGTTTGTGATATCTGATTTGTGTCCATTTCTTCTTTCTCGTAGAGACTGGCTTGGTTGCCCTGGGTCAAATGCACAGAATATACTTCGACTGTGACAAAAACAGTATTTGATATCAGGTCACAGCTGCCTTCTCCAGCTTGGTGCCTTCCGGAAGTTTTGGATGGCGACTTCCAGGACTCCTGGACATTGGACATGACAGCTGAGGCTGATGGGAACTGAAGTCCAAAACATCAGGAGGGTACTAGGTTGCTTAAGGAATTAGGGATCAGAGTGAACGTGGCTCTTAAGAATAAAATAAACTATGCAAAAATGCATCAGTGTATTTCTGTCTACACGTTTCCAGTGGCAGAATATTTTTGTTTCCTTGTTACAAGAAGCTGAATGGCTTCCTTAACTCAGATTATGTTCAAAGAAGAGTGGCTTTGCTTATGCTGTCAAATCAGCCCCCTGCAGAAGCCACCCCCCCCCCCCAAATTGTAGTGGGCAACAGAAAATCAGGGAAACTGAGTATCCTGCACTACTGTCTTGCAAGTTCCACTTGTGTTTGATAGATGATTCATCTATACGGCAAGTGTGAGCAGCCTGTAGTGAAAACCCAACATCTCAAGAGCTGCAACTCCCATGATCCCTGTGCTAGCTGGGGCTGATGGGCCTTGTAGGTCCAAACAGTGTTGCCCACTGTTTTCCCGCTAACTCAGTTAGAATGTTAACGAACAGAAAGAAACACTTTTGTTTCTTAAGTCATTGTGAGGTTAGTTCCAACGAGTGAGGTCAACCAGCGTCCAGGTTGTGCCACTTCAGACTAAACAGCTGAATGTTTCTCCATACAAAAAGAATTCCTCCGTAGATAGAAATGTAGCATGTCAGGGAAGAGTTCCAGCGTAGATTTCTTCTCTACCTGCTGGAATATTACAAGAATTATTTTGCATGGAGGAGCGCTTTAGGACAAGAGGCCTTCCCTGACCCCAGTCTGAAGTGACGCAGCCCAAGCGCAGGGCGAACACCTCACTGAGGACTAGGCCTTTGGAAAAAAAACAAACAGATGCCAATCCAGAAGACAGAGAACAGCATGCAGGAAAACCTTAAGTTGTGGCCATTTCTGCTTCTAGCCTGATTGCGACGCTGGAATACATAGAAGAACAGACAGAGGCAGACCAGGTGTTCGTTAATTTTCACAAGTTTCGGCGTGACCGGGGTAAGAAAGCTTTTCTAGGACGTAAACCCTGCTTTTTAAGATCAGCATTGTTATATTCTTTATGATAGTTAACACTTGGGCTTTTTTAAGTGTTAGGAAAGAAGAGGAAAGGTGGATGGGAATGACAGAAGAATAGGGAACTGAAGGCCCCAGCCTCTTGTTTTGCCATTTTCAAAGCAGCCTAGGAATCATGAGGACGAGAACCTATGCGGAAACTGAAAGAGCTAGATTCTCAGTAACAGGCATGCCACTTTGGTTTTAACAGTATGGCTTCACCATGGCAGGTTTATATTAAGCATATTAGAATCCCAAAATCCCAGTATGTATGTATACGCACTCATACACACTTTTACTCCTCATTCTAAGGAGCTGCTAATATATATATAAGTAAAAGAATCAAACTGCTAATGGAGGTGCTATGTTAAGGTTTCTTTTCACTTGTTTTTTATCACTGAAATTCCCGTATTGAGATCTTATGGTTCAGTTTTTAATGAGCACATGCTTATATATAGAAAGACAATAAAAATACATTTAGTAACGGAGGAAATCCCCCTCATCCTTCCTCCTAATGCTGCCTCTTCCCATCTCAATAGGTGAGCTGCTAAGGGCATTTGGCTTCTTGGGCTTCGAACTCGTGCGACCGGACCACCCTTCCCTCCCACCCTGGGAGGATACCATTTTCATGGCCTATCCCATGGAACGAGACTTCTGCCAGGAGCGAAAGCCAGACGCCCAAGGCAGGCATGTCAGACCAGCCAGATCGGGCTGTGCCAGCGGACAGCCTCCTTTGAATGAGTTTGACAGGGAGTGAGTCCGCCATCCGCTCTCCCACCAGGTGGCATTAAACTGAGGCAAAAGCTCAAAGCGTCATGTTGTGGATGAGTCAGGGAGGAGTCCATGTATCTTGGGGAGAGGGGATGAGAGGCAGAAGTGAGTCTGCAGACCCTTCCCCTATTAAGGGTGGGGAAAAGGTGGCTACACAAGAAAATTGGCCTTTGCCCTAGTATGTAATCCTTTGTCATTCTCTAGGAACCTAGAAGGGAAGGAGCTCAATCTGACTAAGGAGAAGTATGGGTAGTCACCGTCACCTCTCTCCCTCTTCCTCCGCCCTGTGCAAAGATGGAAGCATACCGTTGTATACCCCTTTAGATCACCCCACGCCTGACTTGTAGCAAACCCGTAGCCCAAGGCAGACAGGATATTCAAGCTTAACCCCAAACTTCCCCTCACATATGGGGAAATTCAAGGACAGGGAAGAGACACAGCATAATTTTCCACCGACATGGACCTGCTTATGAGCTAGCACTGGATCTGAAAGAATGGTCCAAGGATAGTCTCTAGAGGTGCTCAGTGGGGATCATGTCTGGGAGGAGAGGGAGAACAGCGACCTTTTGTGCTGATGGATGGCGATGAAAAACCAATACAATGCAGTGCTAGAAGGGGTACTCTTAGAATCATAGAGTGGTAGAGTTGGAATCATAGAGTGGTAGAGTTGGAAGGGGCCTCTAAGGCTATCAAGTCCAACCCCCTGCTCAATGCAGGAATCCACCTTAAAGCATCCTGTAGTGTGGGAGCCCACAACCTCCCTAGATCATTGGTTCCATTCTCGTACTGCTTCTCCCAAGAGGGACTGCCCTGGGTTCCTGCCAACCCCATAACTGGTTATGCCCTCCCCTCCCCGCCACATCCTTGAATCCAGGAACGGAACTCAAACACGCACAAGCCTTTATTTGGGGGGGGGGGAAGGGAACAGTGTAAAATGTACATAATGAACCTCGCTCGTAAGTTCTGACATGCTACGTCTCATCTCTAGCAGGCAGAGTTGGGAAGAGCAGTGAAGATGACCCCACCTTGTCCCCAAAGCTAACAGGAGGAGGATAACTGTAATGTCCAAACCAGGTTTCAACTCTTAAATCAGCAAAGCCCACCCTACCATCCTGCACCTTTTCAGGTTGCCCCTTCACACAAGCTCATAGGCCTGCCTTTGCTAAAGTCCAGGCCCAATACTGTGATGTCCCTGGGAAGCACGGATGGCGTTTCACGCCAACCAAGGTTTGTGCGCTCGATACATCAGAGCACACCCTTCACATCCCTCTTTGTCCACCACTCACCAGATTTGCAACTGCTGCTCGTGAATAGTGCCAAATGCCATTGCCATCCTTGTCCTAGGACGGTTTGCCTAGGTAAGGGTATATTGATCTAAACATGCAATGGAATCACGTGATGTTGCTAGCATGGACTGTACTCTTTAAGGTTGCAGGTGTGGGGATGATGACACTTATGAATGCACCCCATAATTAAAAGACCCTGCACCGAAAACACTAGCCTATCAGGAACACCGGCTAGGCTAGAATTCCCCTCCCCAGGACATGTTAGATTTCTCTATGCAAGAGGGGAGGTTCTTGCAACCCCCCTACTTTTGATCAGAAGTGGTACAAATCCAGAAAAAAAATGCACATGATGGCCCCACTGCAGGTAGAGATCAGCAATTAACATATGAATCTATCCAGGTTCCTATCAACATATCCAAGATCCAAGCAATCCAACTCTCAAAAACACTTCTCTCCCATCCTGGAGAAAACATCTAAGACAAGCAAACTTGAGAATTGTCCCATTTTTCTCTGCCGAACACGTCTGGAGTAGCCAGCTGACCCACACTTTTTAACTTCCCGGCATGCGGCAGAAAGGCAATGCGTGTCCAAATTCAATTAGTGCGGGCGGGGTGTGTGTGTGGGTGGAGATAATCAACCCACAGCTAGGCATCTCTGCTTAGCAGATTCCCCAACAGAAAGCTGAACACTGCCCTCAACTCTTTTGGGAACCCAAAATGAAACTTAAAAAACAGTAGTTCAAGCAGGTGCCTCCTGCCGAGCGAGCCACAACCGTACGATACAACAAGCCTGGTTTCCGTTTGCAAGCTCAGGCTGCTGCTGAGATTTCTCGCCGCTCCGCTGTAGCCACATGTCACCTCAAGTGCAACCGAGATTCGCTCCTGCGCCGTCGCAGTGAGAAAAGTAAAATCGATCCTCCTCCTGTAGCAGCTCACTCAGTTCCAAGCAGACAGCCTGGAAGCAAAGGGGAAAAATAAGCAACCTAAGGAGAGGAGAGAACTAGATCAAGGCATTATTCAGTGATTCACCACTGGCTTTTACTGCCATCGTATTTCCAAACTTCAGAAGAGCGTTTCTGTTGTGATGTAAATAAAACGGCAGCACCCATGCGCAAGAGGGAGGTATTGGCAGAGTCGAGGAACACCAATGTAAGGGTATGAAATGGAGGAAAACTTTAGAGGAGAAACCCCCAGAACAGTCCCATAAGAACTCAATGGCATGGAATAGCCAGGTGGGAGGGAAAATGGAATGGAGCGACTGGAAAGGGAGGAAAGGGGGAGAAATGTAGATATAAAAAGGGCCCAGAGAACCCTCCCATTGCATGGATAAGTCATTTCCCAATTCACACAAAGAAGCTATTTTTAAAGTGTCCCCAAGGCCAGGAGAGAGTAGTTCCCATAGAAATCAATGGAAAAATATAGTTTTAAATGTAGCTGGGAGTGGTACCAGTGTGTCTACCCACCCCTGCAAAAGGAACAGGAAAAAGAGAAGAGCCTCAATTCTTACGTCAAGGTGTTTGCATCCTGCCTTACCGCAATTCCCAATGTCCGGAGCTCAAGGAGTCAAGGAACCGTCTTCAAACTGGAAGATGTCGCCGCCGCTCTCCGACATAGAGGCCACTTCTGCAGGGATGTTCAGAGGCAGTGTTAGCACAAGCAGTGATCAATTCCTGCTTCCTTTAAGAGCAAAGATGTGCTTAACAGTCCAGCCAACCAAGTCCCTTAGAGCCAGTGCATAGAGAACCCGCTGCAAGCAGCAACAAGGCCCAGATTTGAGTGAACGGACAGTTATAAACACTGAGTTATTCTCTCATTCAGGCCCTCCGTGCCACGGAAGTATGAGAGTGCTTTTCGGTGAAGAGGCCATTATGGGTTGGATGGGTGGTGGTGGGTGACAGGGCTAGCAACCAGCTCTTAGTTTACCAGCTACTTTACTTTACTGATATAGGAACACAGGAAGCTGCCCCATTCGGAGTCCGACACTTGGACCATCTAGGCCTGGATTGTCGACACTGACTGGCAGCAATGGCTTTCCATGGTTTCAGGCAGAACCTGGGACCTTCTGCATGCAAAGCGGGGCTCTATCATTGAACTATGGGCCCTCACCTATTACTTTTTTTAAAAAAGTACTCCTATAACTATCACCTCCCTAAAGATGAGGGAGGATGGAATGAGAAAAAGAAGTTCGGATAATGAGACGTTTAAGAGGACTTCTCTAACAAGCAGTAACTTTTGTTCATTATATTCTGTTGCAACAGCCTTTCCCCACCTGGCGTCCTCCAGATGTGGTCAGGCTACAACTCCCATCATCCCCAGCCAGCGAATCCAAGAAAAGCTAAAGAATATAAGCTAGTGTGACAGTTTCCTGACCCACAGACTACAACCAGCCTCCGTAGATTAATCAACTAAAGCCAAGTTGATTAATACCACAGCCATTTTAAGAGAAGCCTTTCCACACAGATTCACCTGCAGAGGAAGCCCCAAACAGCTGCACTGGATGCTGGGGCATATCGTAGGCCACACACAGTTCAGGTGGTGTGCAAGCCAACCCTGCTCGGACTCAGTTGGCCTGTTGGAATGGAGAGCGTGGGCCCTGAATGCTCCTAATTCTCCTGATGGGAGAAATGGGAAGTGGAGGGCCAACTGCATTTCCCGATGTTCCCAGGAGAAGCTTCCCATGAACCCCCACTCTCCATGAACCCCAAGGTTCTCCAGAATAAAGGTTGGAACACTTCTGTATTAAGCTGATTAAGGCTGGAAACCCGAGAGGATGACCAGGATCGAGGTGGCACCAGCTCGCCCAGCGCCATGGAGCCGAAAATGTACTCCCCATCACATCTTGAGGTGCTTGTTCAAGCGAGGCCTGGGTACCTTCCTCCCCAGGGGCTCGGTCTTCCCCGCTGCTGTCGAAGGTGGAGAGGATGTAGGTGTGGCAGGAGGATGTCCCGGCAGACAGCAACCCATCCGGGGCGATCCTCTGCAGAAGACCGAGGAATCCAAACCATCCGCGGACATGGAGAGGTAGTAGAAGTAGCCCCAGGGCAAGTAAGTGCTGCTGTCGGCCCGACTACTGAGGGACAGTTCTTCCTCGCCAGGGGAGCCTTTGCTCGAGGACAAGGGGGGGGGGTAAGGATGTCTCTCTGGGTTGGTCGAGATATGCAGGTTACTTACCTGTAACTGTAGTTCTTCGAGTGGTCATCTGTGCATTCACACATATGGGCTCGCGCTGCCGCCGCGCCTGCTTCTGGGAAACTTAGCTAGCTTAGACTTTTGGCGGGAACCCCTCCCCCCACCATCCTACCGCGCATGCTCAGGGCTCCCGCCTCTCCTTTACCTCAGTTCTCTGAGACCGCTTGGCCCCATGACTAAGGCACAACTATGTCGTTAGACAATGAGCATGGCGAACCAATTGACAATCACAAACAGCGATGCCAAGAGGGGACGGTGGGTGGGTTGTGTGAATGCACAGATGACCACTCGAAGAACTACAGTTACAGGTAAGTAACCTGCATTTCTTCTTCGTGGTCTCTGTGCATCACACATATGGGCGAATAACAAGCAGAGACTTACCGGAGGTGGGTAGGCATGCTGGTTGGTCACTGGCAAATCGAGGAGAGGACCACTCTACCAAACGAGGAGTCCTGTCTGGCTCTGACATCTAGGCGATAATGCTTTACAAAAGTAGAAGCATTGGACCAAGTGGCTGCTTTGCAGAGGTCAGTGAGCGTAGCGCCATGGAGCAATGCCGACGAGGTAGCCTGTGCTCTGGTAGAATGCGCCGTCGGATGAAAAGGAGGGTCTTTATTGACAATCCTGTAAGCCAGGACAATGGTCTCCACAACCCATTTGGAGATGCGCTGTGGGGAGACTGCCAACCCCTTAGACACGCCTCCATAACAGATGAACAACTTACGAGATTGTCTAAATGACTCAGTTCTTGACTTATAGAAAGCCAATGCTCTTCTAACGTCTAATGCGTGCAATTTCGAAGACAAGGGATCTGACGATGAGTTGAAGAACGTGGGTAAAACAATGTCTTGATTTACGTGGAACGAGGAGGAAACTTTAGGAATGAACATGGGGTCCATACGTAATACAACTTTTTCTCTAAAAAACTGTAGATAGGGAGGATCTATCAGCAGTGCTGCTATCTCCGAAACACGTCTTGCAGACGTGATGGCAACTAGGAATATAGTCTTAAGAGTCAACAAACGAATATCAATTGTCGCCAACGGTTCAAAGGGCTTGGAGGTGAGGGCTGAGAGCACGACAGAAAGACTCCATTGCGGAACTACTGGCCGAATAGAGGGAAACAAGTTTTTTAAACCCTTTAAGAAGGCTCTAGCCATCGGGTGTGTAAAAACAGAAAAACCATTCACTAAGCTGTGGTTGGCTGTAATTGCCGACAAATAGACCTTAATGGAAGATGGTTTCAGGCCTTGGGCATGTAAAGAATATAGGAATGAGATAATTTTAGGCATGTCCGATGTGTAAGAGTCAAAGCCATTAAGAGCCGCATACTCTTGAAAACGTGTCCATTTTCTATTATAGGACAGTCTAGTTGAGGGCTTACGTGAGGCTTCTAAAATAGATTTTAATCGTTCTGGGAGGTCAAGGGCTCTCCAAGACGACGGATCCTCCAGGCCGTCAGATGTAAGGAGCGGACATCTGGATGAAGAATTCTGCCCTTCTGTCGAGACAGAAGGTCGGGAAGGCAAGGTAGGTTCCAAGTCTCCGCTTTTGCCAGTCTGAGTAGCGACGTGAACCAAGGTTGTCTTGGCCACCACGGGGCTATCATTATAGCGTCCGAATTGTTGCGTCTGACCGCAGTCACTGCTCTGGCCAGCAGTGGGAACGGCGGAAAAAGGTAGAGAAAACCTGTCGACCAGTCCCATTGAAACACATCCCCCAGCGATGTGGGTCCTATACCCGCTCTGGAGCAATAAGCCGGGCAAACTGCATTGGCAGCAGTCGCAAAGAGATCGATGTCGGGCGTGCCCCAACGAGAGAAGAGACGACTTAATATGCGAGTGGCGAGTTCCCACTCGTGTGTGCCCGCGAAAGATCGGCTGAGAACATCTGCCTTGGTGTTGTCCTTTCCCACAATGTGTAATGCTGATAGCAGGATATTGTGGGAGATGGCCCACTCTAGAATGCCCATCACAAGCCGCAATAGGCGGCGCGATCGGGTGCCTCCTTCTTTGTTCAGATACCACACCACTGTGGTATTGTCTGTTAGAATGCGGACATGATGCCCCTGTAGGTGGGGTAAGAATGCGCATAATGCCTTTTTTTTTTTTTTTTTTGAAATAATTTTATTAATTTCAACATAATAACATAAAATACATACATAATCCACGACAATCCCCCCTGTGCACCCCCACACCATGAGACCTTCTCTTAATCTTTTATTCTATCCAGAAATTTATCGACTCTTTTGAAGGTGTTTGTCCCTTCCCCAATCTTAATACATATTCCAATAGGGGACTCCATATTTCCCCAAAATCATTTTTACCGGACATTCCCCTCTTTAATTTCATTTTACAAGTCAGCATTTCATTCAAAGCCATATCCCATATTTCTTTATACCATTCTTCTATTGTATAGCTTCCTTGTCCTTTCCAATTTTTTGCAATCATTAGTCTAACAGGTGTCAGGAGGTTGTTTATCAATTCTCTCTTATTTTTGTCCTCTTCCCCTCTATCCCATATTGCTAGTAGAGCAAGCTTCGGGTTTAATTCCACTTTACTTCCAATTATTTCACTTATTTCTTTAAATACCCTTTTCCAAAATTTTTGTACATATTCACAGCTCCACCACATATGGTAATAAGTTCCAACCTCCTGGCATCCCCTCCAACAATTTTTAGATATTTTTTTATCTATCTGGTGAAATCTAACCGGTGTTAGATACCATCTCCACAATACCTTATAAAAATTCTCCTTAATTCTGATCGATAACAATTTTAACATTCTTGCATTCCACAACCTCTCCCAGTTGTATTCCTTAATTTCTCCATTCACATCCTCTTCCCAAACCTTTTTTATTGCTTTAAGTGAATTTTGAAACTCCTCCTCTATCAATAATTTATATATCTCACTAGTCAACCCTTTCTTAATTTTCTTTTCTTCTTTCCTACCTTTTAACTCTATTAAATCTTAAAATCTTGTATTATTTCTACACTTGTTATTTTTCAGTTTCCATTCCTGAGTCCATTTCCCTAATTGTATACATTTAAACCATGCTGATTTTTGACCTATCAGTAGCTCTTTAATTTGCTCATTATCCTTCAAATTTTCCATCCACTTCCTTAACTTAATTATTTCCTTATCTTTCAATCTCGCTTCAATCTCCACTTTTAACACTCTTGGGAAATTCTCCACTACTACCACAGGGGCAAGTGGTGAATCTCCTGGTATCAACTTCCCTCTAAATTTCTCCCAGATCTCCACTATATTTACCAACAAAGGGTTGTCCAGTCCCTTTAATTCTTTCTTTTGAATTTTTTTTAAAAAAATATTTTTCAATTTATAATCTATTTCCCTAGTTTGCGTCTCCAACCACTCCAAATCTTCCTCCCCTAGAATACCACTTATAACATATCTTAACTGATTAGCTATATAATAATACTTAATATTTGGAAGTCCTAAACCTCCCTTCTTTTGAGCCTTATACCATAACCCTTTATTAATCCTAGCTTTCTTATCCCCATTACAATATACATTAATTATATTTTGCCAGCTTTTCAACTCTGCATCTGATATTTTAATTGGTAACATTCTAAACAAAAAATTGATCTTAGGTAAAATCTTCATTTTAATAATTGCTATTCTACCAAACCAAGAATGTTTTAATTTCTTATATACTTCTAATTTCTCCCCTACTTGTTTTTTTAAAGCTACCAAATTAAGTTCCTCTAGCCTTTCTAAATCTCTATCAATATTAATCCCTAAGTAACGTACTATATTTTTAAGTCTAAGACCCAACTTAACCTTACCTTCTTCCAGCTCTTCCTTATTATAATTAAATAACATCATTTCTGACTTCCCCCAATTTACTTTTAATCCCGTAATTTCTCCGAATTCTCTTAAATGTTTCTTAATCACCTCTGCACTCCCTAGGGGATCTTCTACAGTCAATAAAGTATCGTCCGCAAACATATTCATTTTAATCTTCTCTTTTCTACCTATCCCCTTCACTCTTTCATCTTCCCTTATTACATTTGCCAAAATTTCTATTACTATTGCAAATAAGATCGGTGAAAGAGGACATCCCTGCCTAGTTCCTCGGGCTAGTGTAATCTGTTGTGTTAACCCATCATTAACCATTATTTCGGCTTTATTGTTTTTATACAACTTATCCATCACTCCCATAAATTTGTCTCCAAATCCAAATGTTTTTAATATTGTTTTAAGTGCTGGCCATTCCACACAATCAAAGGCTTTGAATATGTCCAATGCTAGCAAGCCTGCTTTTAAATTCCTTTTTTTAATAATATTAATTATATTTAATACTCTTCCCATTAAGTTAGACATTTGCCTACCCGGAATAAATCCACACTGATCTTTTTTAATATATTTACAAATAAATGTGGCCATTCTTTTTGCCAATATTGCCGTAAATATCTTTGAATCTTGATTTATTAAGGAAATTGGTCTGTATGATGCGGGATCCGTTAAGTCCTTACCTGGTTTTGGAATTAATATAATCAGGGAGTGATCCCATGATGGCGGAGTCTTCCCCCCCTCTATTATATTATTAAATAGTTTCTTTAATCTTGGTATTAAAATTCCTTTAAAAAGCTTATAATACTCCGACCCCAATCCATCCATCCCTGGTGATTTTCCTCCTTTCAGTTTATCAATAACTCCCTCTATCTCTTTTTCAGTAACTAAACCTTCCATATAATCCCTATCCTGCTTCTGCAATTTTATTTTCCAATTCCTCTCTACATATTCCAATACCTTATCTTGCGGTCCCGACCCTGATGTATATAATTCCCTATAAAAATCCTTAAATATATTTAATTTATCTTTCATTAAATTACAACTATTCCCTAACTTATCCTTAATTGTCCCTATCATATTCTTAGCCTTTTCTAACTGTGTGGATCTGGCCAGCATCTTTGAATTCCTATTGCTATATTCAAAAAAATCTCTTTTTAAATACAACAAATTTTTTTGTACTTGTTCTAATTCTTCTTTCTCTAATTCCTTTTTCTTAGCTTGAATTTGGGCAATTAGGCGTTTATCTTTTGTCTCCTTTAACTTATCTTCCAAACTCCTTACCTCTTCTTCAATCTTTTTATTTTGGGCTTCCTGTTGTTTTTTTAATGTACAACTTTCCCTAATACAAATCCCTCTTACCACAGCTTTCATTGTATCCCACAATATGTCCTGCCGATCATTCTCTTTTTCATTAATCTCCCATATTTCCTGCAATTCTTTCTTTATCTTCTCCATTGTATCTTTTTTATTCAGCAACCTTACATCCAATCTCCATCTCTTCGCTTGTCTATAATCTTTTTTGGTTTCCATGTCCATTGTCATTAACGCGTGGTCAGTAACCTTGATAACTCCAATATCACAATCTATAATTTTGGGTAACATATTTTTTGATACAAAAATATAATCTATCCTTGAATAGCTCTTAAATCTCTGTGAGTAGAAGGTATACTTCCTTTCTTCCCCTCTTATAACTCTCCACACATCCATTAATTCTTTCCCTTCCATTAATTTGCTTAACTCTGTCTTCCCCACCCTCTTAGTATCTTTTAATATGTTATCCCTATCTTTCCCTATATCTAGTACCATATTAAAGTCACCTGCCATCACGATATGCTTTTTACCCACTTCTCCCAACACGTTAAATACTTCATCAATAAAATCCATTTGTTTTCCATTTGGAGCATAAACATTCACCAATACATATTCCTCTTCTCCCAACCTGCAGAACATAATAAGAAACCTTCCGTTTTTATCTTTCTTTACACTTTGCATAGTTATACCACATGTTTTTGAAATTATTATTGCCACCCCCCTCGATTTCGAAGTTCCACATGCCTTCTCATAAACGCCCACCTCCCTCATTCGAAGCTCATTAACTCCATCTTTGGCCTGATGAGTTTCCTGCAAAAAAATTACATCTATTTTTTTGTTCTTTAATAACATTTCAATTCTTTTTCTTTTAATTACTGTTCCTAGCCCTGTAACATTCAATGTTGCCAATCTAAGTTTATTTTCCATCTCTCACTTTCTCACACGTCTTTAATTCGGTCTCCCTCTGTGTAACACAATCCCCCCCTCCCTAACCCTCCCCCCCACATTCACCCCCATTTTCACCCCCCTCCTCACCAGCTTCCTGGGCATTGGTCCCAATCTTCTTAGAACTCTTAGGGGGGGGGGGAACTCGGCCCAACATTCCGGGATAACGTCTACCCTCCCTCCATATCTTCTATTCATTACTCCCTCCTGCCGCGCCTTCATCTTGCTTCTCTTCTCCAACCGATGTGGCATCCATTATGCCCAGCTTCTCCAGTAGCTCGATTCCTTGCTCACAAGATGTAATTCTTTGCTGCTTCCCGTTCCAGCTAAATCTCAAGAAAACTGGGTATCCCCAATTATAGGAAATCGATTTCTTCTTCAATGCCCCTGTACAGATTCTAACGCTCTTCCTCCATTGCACCGTTTGGGGGCACAAATCCTGGAAGACCTCAATTGGTGTTGCTTGAAGCGTTGGTTGACCTTGACTTCTAACTGCTTGCATTAATTTTTCTTTTTTGTAATAATTAGCAAATTTCACAATAATGTCTCTTGGGAACTCTCTTGTCTTTCCATATCCCACTCTATGGGCCCGCTCAATATCTTCCATTCTCCAATCTTCCTGTGGCACCAGCTGTTTGACCCATGCCAAGATTAATTCTCTTATACTATTAAGGGTCTCCCCTTGCTGCTCCCCAAAAGATCTTATGCGTATGTTAGCTCTTCGGTCTCTGTCTTCCATCGCGATAAGCCGTAAATCCTGATGCGTTAGCTGTTCCTCTTGTTTCTTGTATAGAACCTTTAGTTCTCCAGTTTCTTCCTGCAAAGCTCCAACCTCTTTCTCCACCTTTTGAAGTCCTGCCAAAAGCTGCTGTTGCGAATCGGTAATCCTTTTTGCCAGTCGTTCTTCTTGCTTCAAAAGAGCCTGCTCAATATTTCCATCTTGCTTTAGAATGGCTCGATCCAGCATCTTTTGGATGCATAATGCCTTCTTGACTGCCAGAAGTTCCAACATATTGATGTGGAGGCGAGTCTCTGAAGGTGACCATCTTCCTTGTGTCAGCAGGTCGTCGTGGTGTGCGCCCCATCCGTCTAGAGATGCGTCCGTTGTCACTATACGAGACGGCCCCTGCGGTACAAATGGCATGCCTTGTGAAAGGTTGCTTGAGGCAGCCCACCACTGGAGGGACTCTCTGACCAGCCACGGAATGGTAAGTATTAGTTGATGTGGGTTTTGCAGCGTTGAGTAACGTTGGAGCAGGAACTGCTGGAGGGGGCGCATTCGAAGTCGCGCCCAACGGACGACGAACACGGCTGCCGCCATTAACCCTAGCAACCTGAGAATCGCAAACGCTGATGCTCGAGGATGGCCTTGCAACTGCAATGCCCGCTTCTGCAGGGCGGTTATCCTGTCTGCCGGCAGGAAGGCCCTTCCCAAGGTAGAGTCTAGGGTAACTCCTATAAATTGCAGTCTTTGCGATGGCTGAGTGATGGATTTTTTGTAATTTATCTGCAGCCCAAGCGACGACAGAAGAGAGATGACCTCGTGGACGTCGGCACGCGCCTGGCTTCTGGACTTTGAGACGATCAGCCAATCGTCCAGGTAAGGATATAAGTCGATGTTGTGTGATCGTAGGTGCGCGCATACTGCCGACATGCACTTGGTGAATACTCTTGGTGCAGACTTTAGGCCGAAGGGAAGGACGGAGAACTGGTACGCCTGGTGCCCAATTACAAATCGCAGATAGTGTCGATGGGTAGGATGAATAGCGATGTGAAAATAGGCATCTTTTAGGTCTATTAGCGTGAACCAGTCGCCCTTCTTTAGCATAGGCAGGACAGATGCCACTGTAACCATGCGAAATTTCTTGGGTAATATGAACTTGTTCAGATTTCTGAGATCCATAATAGGACGAAGTCCCCCGTCCCTTTTTGGCACCGTAAAATAACGGGAGTAAAACCCTGTACGGAGTTGAAATTGTCGCACCCTCGTGATAGCCGCCTTGTGCAGAAGTGTGGTAGTCTCCTGCGCTAGAGTCACCGAGGGCGGTGTAATTTTTATGATGCCAAGTGGAGGAGGGACTTTGAACTCTATTTTGTAGCCCTCTGCTATGATGTTCAGCACCCAAGCGTCCGATGTTATTGACGCCCAGGTTTGCAGAAAGGGCTGTAGTCTGTTGGCGTTGCTGCAGATAAGGGGTGGCGCCAAGTCAAAGACGACGCTTACTATGCTGTGGTTGTTTGTTGCGTTGTTGAAAACGCGGTGTGGACTTTCGTGGCTGATAAGCCTGCGTCGAGGTTGGTTGGTAACGTTGTGTCCTTTCCTGTTGCTGCCGGGGTTGGTACGGGACTGGCCGATACCATTTCCGAGGCCGGTAAGACTGTTGTGGCTGCTGAAAGCCCATCTTTTTAGCAGTCATTCTGGCCTTGTGCAAAGTATCCATAGTGACGTCAGTGTCCGTATGGAAGAGGCCCTCCCCGTCAAAGGGAAGGTCTTCAATCCGGTTCTTGGTCTCCTGCGGAAGAGATGCTGAACGCAACCATGCATGCCTACGTAAGGCAACCGCACCAACCATGGCTTTAGATACACAGTCCGTTAGATGTCGCGCTGTTGTCAATTCCTGTTTTGACAACCTGACTGCCTCTGATTGAAAAACCCTAGCGAGTTCACGCTGGTCGTCCGGAAGGTAATCGGTTAATGATGATATCTTTTCCCATAGGAATAGCTGATAGCGTGCCATGAGCGCCATATAATTAGTCACTTTTATGCCCAACGATGTAGAGGCATAAATCCGACGGCCGTAGGAGTCGAGCTTTCGTCCCTCCTTATCAGTTGGGGCGGAATGCACTTTACCCGATCTGCCCTGTGCTGCCTCTACGACAACCGAATTAGGTTTCGGATGCTGAAAAAGAAAAGGTGCCTGCGCCTCCTTCACCTTATAGATGGCATCAAGGCGTTTCGACGTTGGCCCAACAGTGGCTGGATGTTCCCAAGACTGCTTAATTGTTTTCAACAATGCCTTAACCATTGGTAATGTTAATTGTGGCGATGGCTCTGTATACATAACGTCATAAATGCCATCGTCCGACTCGTCAGTTGGTTGTTGGCATTCGATATTAAGGGATTGAGCCAGTCTCAGCATTTGGTCTGAGAAACTGCCCATCTCCATCGTGGGCGAGGCGCGATCCTCGGTACCGACCGTGTCAGGAGAGGGCTCCGATGGCCGTGGAGATGGAGCCGAAGATGAGTCGGATTCGTAGTCCTCAAAAGACTGAGAGGGTTGTCGGTGTCGTTGCGACGCTGGTGGTGTACGGTCACGAGGACGGGTCGCTGTCGACGTCGATCGCCCTCAATGCCGTGCCGCGGCCTGGAGAGAGGTTGTCCTCCACGGAGGGACAGGCGGCGGCGACTGCTCTTCACGGATCCTTTGTCCCGTGTAAGGGTCGTAGCGGTATCGAGCACGCTCCGTGTGGTGGGAATGCGCTGAATAGGTGTCCCAGTCTCGCGACTGCGACCGAGAGCGCGACCTCGAGAGCGATGCGCTCGGCGACGATGATCCCCCGGTTGCCTCGGCGACGACAGTTGTGTTGGTACCGGCCGCTCTGTATCCGATGGCAGGAGGATGGGCATCGGTCCCGGAGAAGGCACTGATCTGGAGGGTGACAGAGTAGCCGTTTGCTGCTGCACTCTCGGCGTCGACGGCGTACGCAGAAGCGAAGACACTGAAGGTGCACGTCGCTTCGATGCTGACGGTGTCGGAGAAGCTTCGGTCCTTTGCGACGATGTGGAAGCGATCGACGTCGATCGGTGCATCGATGCCGATGGTCGGGTCGGTACCGACGATGACTTGTGGACCATGGCGACGACTTTAATCGATGTCGAAGCAGGCATGGAAGACGGTCGGGACTTTTTTGATACCGTAGACGGTATCGACGGTGTCGCAGGCCCACCGGTAATTTTCGGAGTTTTCTTTGGCCTCGATTTCTTGGGCTTCTTCACCGGAGGCGGGGAGGAGGCCGGTGAAATGCCCGATAACGATGCCGGCGCTGCCGCCCCTAATCGGGGGGAACCCGGAGATGCTGGGTTCGAGAGGGTACGACTCTCCCCAGAAACCGCAGTTTTCATCATGGAAGGCCGTGGTCGGTCAACTGCTGATAAGGCCTTCGTCCACAAAAGGCTACGGAGGCGATCAGCCCTATTTCTTCTCGTCTGCCTAGAGAACCGCATGCAATGGCTGCATGAATCAACAACGTGGGCCTCTCCCAGGCAGATTAGGCAGAGCGAGTGTCCGTCGGTGAGGGCTATTTTGGCCCTACACCGCGAACAATGTCGAAATAACGCGGGGTCTGTGCCATAAGATGGCGAGCCGCCCAAAGAATTCTTATATCTATTAACTACTAATTTATTATTTAAATTTTTTTTTTCTAGAACTATACTAACTAACAACTATTCTTACAAAAACAACAGCCTAAGCTAACTATATTTATCTTCTTTTCTCTCAAAACAGGTACAACGTACCAGAGAAGTCTCCCGCGAGGCTACTGCGAAGCGGTCGAAGAAGAACTGAGGTAAAGGAGAGGCGGGAGCCCTGAGCATGCGCGGTAGGATGGTGGGGGGAGGGGTTCCCGCCAAAAGTCTAAGCTAGCTAAGTTTCCCGGAAGCAGGCTCGGCGGCGGCGCGAGCCCATATGTGTGATGCACACAGACCACGAAGAAGAACAGCAGGACTTCTGCTGCAAATGCCACATAATCCGAGCAAACCACAGAGTCTGGGGTCCCCACAGGTGGATCCATCCCAGAGCACCTGCTGCCACCCCGTTTGATAGGATGCCCTTCGGGGGTTCTCAGGAGAGAGAGCTTCAATAATGGCAGAGAGCTGCAAGGACTCTAGCAAGGGCACGAGGCCCTCGGGGGAGGACGCCGGAGTGGGTGGCCCCGTCTCATTCCAGAGATGTTCAAAGGGCTCATCTGAAAGGGCCATGTTAAAACAGGGGAGGCCTCGCCCGGCAAAGAGGCAGCCAGACCAGGCAAAAAGCCTGCAGAGCTGGAGGCGGTTCGAGGCCACGGAAGACGTTCCCTCAAACGTGCACCTGGGAACCCCCCAAAGCACCCCCGTTTTATGCACCCCATTTTCCTACCAACACAGCGGCACTCAGCGCAGCTTATAATCATGAGAAATGAACAAGAAATCAAATACTTTTAAGAGTAAAAAAAAAAAAAGCTTGATTAAAACAGAAGAGCAAACCACCACAATAGAGTGAAAACAGCACATGACCCGACCGAACAGCTTCCATGTCAGGGACCTGCTTGAATTAAATCATCTCTGCCAGCCGGAGGGCAGCAGGGAGGGAGCCAACCAGGCCAGCCTCAGCAGAGAACTCCAGAGCTCCCAAGAAAGGCTTTCCTTGCACCCCCTCCCCCAGAAGCACCTCCGATGGTGGAAAGAAAGACCTCTCCCGAAGATCTTAAAACCTGGGCAGCCTCCTACGGGGAAAGGCAGCCTTTTAGGCAGCCAGGTCCCAAGATGTATAGGGTTTATGTGCTGTAACCTGCACTTTGAATTGAGCCTGGATACAGTCAAGCTCCAGTAACAAGCATGTCTCATGTACTCCTGGTCAAGGGTTTCCCAAGTTTTCAAATGCAGACCCACACAGACAGTAGTCCAAACAGGATGTAGTTACAGCCGGAGTGGGCAGAAGGTAGATTTTCAGAGGTTTTGGACTTCAGCTCCCAGAAGCCCCTTGTCATCATGGCCAATGGCCAAGAATGCTGGGAATTGAAGTCTTAGACAGTTGGATAACTAGTTGCCGTCCACCCCTGAACTAAGGCATGTGTGACCTTGGCCAGATTAGACATCTCTAGGAACGGGCACAGTTGCTTATCCTAAGAGTTCCAGGTGGAGGATATACAGAAACCAAATGTCTCCAGCAGGCCCTGGCGTGAAACATACAGCTGGTTCTTAAGAGTGTCACCTATAGGCAAGGGTGGTTGTTCACACATGTCCCGCCGGCCAACCCAACGCCAGGACTTACCTGAAAGGCTGATGCATGACAGGGTGAGCGGCATCTCATCGGGGGTCTTCTGCATGTCCGAGAGAAGGCTTTCTAGGGAGGTCCCCGTTGCATTTCCCTGGGGAGAAAAACAGCGCTAGGCACACACACACTCCAGAGGGCCTTCTCTGCTCTGACACCCCGGCTGCGAAATGAGCTCCCGAGAGGTTCGCCTGGCATCTACATTATACTCCTTTAGACACCAGGTGAAGACCTTTTTATTTTCACAGCGTTTTAACAGTTCTTCAGTTTGATTTTTAATTTTGCTGTTTAAATTTTGTATTTTAAATCCCTTTCAATTTCTCCATGGCTGCTCGGTTTTTATCCTGGTTGTGCTTTTATACTGTATTTTAAATTATGTTTCTATACTGTCGTCGTTTTATATTTTGGTTTTTTTATGGTTTTAATTTTTGTAAACCGCCCAGAGAGCTTCGGCTATTGGGCGGTATAGAAATACAGTAAATAAATCAATAAATTTTAAGGCGACCCTTCTACTTTGGGCCGACCTGAGGAGCACCGTTTTCTAATATGTTTGGATGTTTTCCATTTCTTCCATGGTAGCGGAAGGGTCTCAAATAGCCCGAGGAACAACATATACACACACACACACACACACACACACACTGTTTGCACCAGTGGATCTCCATCATTGGGTAAAGTTGTCTTTCCTCCGCTCAACGGGATGTGCCCCAGCTTGGTAAAAAAAAAAAAAAGAGCGAGCTAGGGGCTGGGGAAGAACAGGTTGCTTGCCTGTAACTGTAGTTCTTCGAGTGGTCATCTGTGCAGCCACACATATGGGCTCTGCACCTGCACTGAGCTCGACATCGGGAATTTTTTTTCTCCAGCTGAGGCTCTAATTAGTGTTTTAGGCGGGAACCCCTCCCCCACCGTCTCACGTGCATGTCCAATACATTCCCGCCTCCCTTCAGTTCCTTGAGGCCGCCTAGCAGCTCAAGACATCCAGGAGAGAGAGTGCCTCTTGGTATCAGGAAAAAGTTTGACACCAGAGCGGACGGTGGGTGGGCTGTGTGCACAGATGACCACTCGAAGAACTACAGTTACAGGTAGGCAACCTGTTCTTCTTCTTCGTGGTCTCTGTGCATCACACATATGGGCGAATAATAAGCAGACACTTATCGGTGTTGGGAGGTGTCAATGAAGTAGAGAGGAGAGGATGGCACGTCCAAAGGAACAATCTTTGCGAGATTGCACATCGAGCTTGTAGTGAGTCGCAAAGGTCAACGGTGTGGACCAAGTTGCTGCTTTGCATACGTCCTCGAGAGAGACACCTCGCTGGAAAGCCGTAGAAGTCGCAACACCTTGGATGGAGTGCGCCCTGACAGAAGCGGGTAAGTCCAGCTTTGAGAGGCAGTATGCCAGCAGGATGGTTTGAACAATCCAAGCCGATAAACGCTGGCTGGAAACTGGTTGGCCCTTCTTAGGTCCACCATAACAAACTAAGAGGCGTGGGGTTGCGCAGAAACCTTGTGTTCTGTCTTTATAGAACGCTAGCGCTCTACGAACATCAAGAGAGTGTAATCTCTTTTCAATATCAGACGAAGGTGCCAGGAAAAAAGCGGGGAGAACAATGGGTTCATTGATGTGGAAGGAAGAAACAACCTTCGGAAGGAAAGAACTGTCCGGTCAGAGGGTGACCTTGTCCTTGGAGAAGATGGTGAACGGCGAGTCGACTCGCAGCGCACACAACTCCCCCGCCCGTCTGGCAGACGTAATGGCTGCAAGGAAAACCACCTTCCAGGTAAGTAAACGGAGGTCCGTAGTAGCGAGCGGTTCAAAGGGTTTGGTAGAAAGAGCGCTAAGGACGACTGAAAGGCTCCACTCAGGTGGCTGAGGGTGTAGAGGTGGGACAAGATTCTTGTACCCACGCAGAAAACGTTTAACGAGCGGGTGGGAGAAGAGAGCGTGTTCGTCTATATGACCTATGTGGGCAGAGAGAGCCGCGAGGTAAACACGTATGGAGCTGTACTGAAGGCCTTTCAAGTATAGGTGGTGGAGGAAAGATAAGATGTAAAAGATGGCGGCTGCGTGCGGTCGAAAAGAATGTAGCGCTGCGAATTGCATAAAGGCTGCCCATTTGTGGGCGTATGATGCCAACGTAGAGGCTTTTCGAGAGGCGAGGATAATTGTCCATACTCCCAAAGGTAAGTCATGCGTCAATGAATGGTGAAAAGGACGATGCTGGTTGTCTGCCTCGTCTACTGACGCGTCCCGAGTATCCTCCAGGCCGTGAGGTGCAGACTCTGGTCACTCTAGGCAGGGCTCCTGCCGCTTTAATGGTTGTGATGAAGAGAGGATTTCACCAGGTGCTGCATGCACACAAATGACACCTGCTGAAATTCTTTTCTACACAACTGTTAAAGTTACAGGGGCCCTGTCCTCCTTTTCATAGGGTCACCCTAGAACCGCAGCCAACGAACAAATGTTTGCGGAAAGGAGGTGCGAAACAGGGAAATCAAGAAGATTAATGGTAAACCATATGCCCTGCAAGGCTCCACTTGATGAAAAAGGGATGCCTTCGACCGACTCCACCAACTTTAGAGCTGCTATCTTGAGGACTGCAAACTTTCATGCTTTAAAAAATATGAGAGGCGGCCATAGAATTGCTCAAGAAGACACCACAAATCCCCAACGAGTCTGGAAACCATCTTTTATACAGGGTTGTGTGATGCAGCATGTTGAGCAGGGCTTTTGAAGGCGGGCGGTTATGTCAGGTGACACCGCCAGAAAAAAAAAAGCCGCTGGCCTATCACAGGTCTAAATTTAATGAGGCTAAGTGAGCAGCACTGTAAGTCAAGGGAACAACTGAGAAATCAACAGACTGTTTCTCCAACTTTAGGTTGCCAGAATAGGCCCACGGCACACGCGATAAAAAGGGAGAGACTAGAGGTTTTAGACGTCTTTCCGAGCATAAGCCCATAGCCAAGGCCGGTTCCTTTTAATGCAATCACCAGACTGCACTTCATTGCTGAGATGCTTTATTTAAACATTACACAATCCACACACACACACACACAAACCATAACACCAGAGGCTGAAATTTGAAACAAGGCCGGATCGCCGTTTGCTTAGCAAAATGAAATTTAAAAAGCCCTTACGGCTTAAAAAGGTTGGTTTGATTAATTCTCAGTAAGGTTTTCAAGCTGCGATCATGAGGACTAGGGCCTTGTCCATCACTTGGAGCCTGGCGAAAACCTAGGGACCGACAGCCAGAGCATCCAAACCCAAGGAGGAGAGATCTGACGGATCAGCTACTCACCAGGGTTTTGTGGGAGGCAGTCAATGTTGTCCCATTGTCCAACTGATGGGGCCTGTCTCCTGTGGCACCGGCATCGTCGGGCAGGCACCGTATCGCATAGCCCAACCGCACCAGCTCTTCGCCGACATCGATGTTCTGGGAAGGGAGGGGAGCATGGGAGGGAAAAAAAGCAGGCTAGAAGACCAATGGAGAACTGGCGTGCCAGTGGCATGGGGTGAGAGGGGCCTTAAACCTTGGGAGAGCTACTGCCAAGTCGGCATAGGCCAGTCAACTTTCCCCAACTTGATGCCGGCCAGATGCTTTGGACAGCTTCCATTATCTCACCAGGTTGGGGGAAGGTTGACGAAGGCAGCCCTGGCTGAGCCAGAAAGAGCTGATGTGGTTTAAGGCAGCTCCCCCGGTTACTCAGCCTTTTTGTTGGCTGGAGTAAAAAGGCTTTGAAAATAAAAGGAGACGTGAACGGTTCACGCACGAGCATCCTTTTATAGCTGGGAAGAGGAACTGCAGCCTCCCTGACCCCAAGCCAAACCCACCCCCCTCAGTCATCAATGCTTGGACCTCCAGCGTCCCAATTCACCAGCAAAGCAGCCCATTTTACGGAAAAAAAGAAAATAGCCATTCTCTGCTCATTATTGATCCTCCTGTCCTCCAAGAGGTCCTCCTGCAGGGCTAGTTCAGAGTCACTTGCCCAAGGCCTAGCCCACACACAGCTTATGTGGGGCTGTATCGCTTTGGACTGCAGGTGGAGCTCATTTGATGGAATGCCCATCTGCTAAATAACCACCCAACCCCCCCCCCCCACACACACATAGAAAGCTAGCATATCAGGGACCCCTAGGGTAGAACCTGTCTGTGACATGCTAGCTTTCTTAAATGCATGAGTTTGGGTGTGTTGGAGGTACAGAGAAGTATTCCATCAAGTGAGCCCCCCACCTGCACTCTGAAGTGGTACCGCCTGGAGACAGGCTGATCATCTCAGTACGAACTAGAGCAAAGCTTCACTTTAAGGAATGGACAAATGGGGTGCTGGCAAATCTGGGCCGTGGTTCCACACCAGATGGGTCAGGGTCATCATTATGCAATTAAAAAATCAACACCACGAACAGGAGGCAATCCATCAAAGGAAGCCTCACTGGGAACCTGGGCCCTACCTGGGCCCCGGTGGTACTGTACAGCTGGATGTGCGGCCAAGTGTTGCTCCCTGAAGGCACGTAGCTGGAGATCTTCGCCACCACCGGCTTCCACATGGCACAGTGGGTGAGGCGGTCAAATTCATCCAAAGCTGCTTCTTCCCACTGAGCCCCTGTGGAGATTGGAGGCACGAAAAAGTAAGGTCAGTCAGCTGCTGGACATCTGTCAGCTCCGCTAGTCGCCAAGCAAACTGCCTTCAGGATCACGGTGTGAGAATCAAGGGATTTGGGGAGGGTGTGTGTGCAACCTCCTGGGATAAATACCACATCAAGGGGAAGACGCTCTCCCATCCGCCACCAGCAGCAGCAAGGAAGGAGCACCTACAAGAACTGGGATTTTCCTCCTCCCTCCCCATCCCATTTCCTTGTGTGTTGTATCTTTTAGCTGGCAAGCCTCAGGGAAGGGATTGGTTTATGATTAATCCTTGTAAGCTGCCCTAGGAGCATTGTTTTTGCTAAGGAGTGTGGGATAAAAGAGTGATAACTAATTAAAACCTCACTGGGGGCCGCACGCTGCAAGGAGGAACGCTACTGACCGGCTGCTCCTGCGCCACTCACCAGTCGGAGCGATGCCAGCAAGGCCACACTCAATCGCCTGGAAGGGAAGGCTTAGGAAGTCGCTCCTGGAGGAAGAGAGGAGAGACCATTAGGCCTGACACACATTTGCCAGCCACGTCACCTTCCCTACTCGTCTCTTGGCCAGTCTTAAAAGTTCTCTAGATTTAATCTAGGTGTCGCAGCTGTGAGGACAAAACACTTGCACAGCAGCAGTTTTCCGAACCAGTGGAGTTCCCCAGACCCTAGTCCTATAGTCAATTAAGATCAACCTTCTGCAACCTGGGGATGCTGGAAGTTGTAGTCACAACACATTTAGAGGAAACCAGGTTGGCCCCGTTTGCTTCTGGGCTCAATTCAAAGAAATACAGGTTGCTTACCTGTAACTGTAGTTCTTCGAGTGGTCATCTGTGCATTCACACACTATGGGCTTGTGCCGGCGCCGAGCCTCATCCAGGAAACTTTTATAGCCTAGACTTTTGGAGGGAACCCCTCCCCCACCGCCCTATCGCGCATGCTTGGGTTCCCGCCTACCTCAGTTCAATGAGACCGACTTGCTTCACGAACGAGATAGAAATAAATGATCAAATAAACACACATATAAGAGGTAGCATGCATGTGCAATAGATACTCTCTTTGACCAGATCGCAACCAGCGAGGCCAAGAGGGGACGGTGGGTGGGTTGTGTGAATGCACAGATGACCATTCGAAGAACTACAGTTACAGGTAAGCAACTTGCATTTCTTCTTTGTGGTCTCTGTGCATCATACACTATGGGTGAATAACCAGCAAACACTTACCGGAGAAGGGTAGACTCGCTGGGGCATTATTGAAGAACTGAAGACAGGACAGCCTGACCGAAGGTAGAGTCCTTTCTGGCTCGAACATCCAACTTGTAATGAGCCGCAAAAAAAGTAGAGGCGTTGGACCACGTTGCAACTCTACATAGCTCCGGAATCGACACCCCACGGTCCAGAGCGGATGAGGTGGAGAGAGCCCTGGCAGAGTGTGCTTTTAGGGAATCTGGTGGTTCTTTCCCAGCTAGCTGGTAAGACAAAGAGATTGTCTGTACAATCCATTTTGCGAACCTTTGAGCAGAGACAGGGTGGCCTTTGGACTTTCCACCATAACATACAAACAGATGGTTTGATTTCCGAAAGATGGCAGATCTAGACTTGTAGAAGGCCAAAGTGCGCCTCACATCCAAGGAATGGAGCTTTGCGCTAACTGGATCTGAAGAAGCCTGAAAGAAAGTGGGCAATATAATGTCCTGGTTAAGATGGAAGTTGGATACAATCTTAGGAAGGAACGAGGGGTCCGATCTCAAGACCACTTTATCCCGAAAAAACTGAGTGTATGGTGGATCAACCATAAGGGCACATAACTCTGAGCTTCTCCTTGCTGAAGTAATAGCAACTAGGAAGGCAGCTTTAAAGGTGAGTAGCCTAATGTCAACAGTGGCTAGTGGTTCAAAGGGTTTTGCAGTTAACGCTGCTAGAACAACAGACAGACTCCATTGTGGAACGATCGGACGTAATGGTGGGTGCATATTACGTAGGCCTTTGAGGAAGCACTTGGACAGAGGATGAGTAAAGACTGAAAACTGTTGAATCAGGTCATGGTTGACTGAGATGGCCGCCAAGTAGACCTTAATGGAGGTTGTCTTTAATCCGGATTCATGAAGGGACTGTAGAAAAACTAAGACGTCCCGAATGCGGCAGGATCTAGGGTCAAATCTACTCGATGTGGCAAACTGAACAAACTTCCTCCATTTTCTATTATACGAGGCCCTTGTAGAAGGCTTTCTGGCCTCTCGTAAAACAGCCCTCACTGGAGAAGACAGATCTAGGTTTTGCCACTTGGCCAGATTCGCCAAGCGGTGAGCCGTAGCTGTCGTAGATCCAGGTGAAGGACTAGCCCATGGTCCTTGGAGATCAGATTCGGAGATACTGGTAATTGCAGGAATTCCCCCCTGGCTAGGCGGAGCAATGGGGCAAACCAGGCTTGTCGAGGCCACCATGGAGCTATCAAGATGGCATCCGTCTGGCACCATGAAAGGATCGTGACCATCTTGGGCGCCAGCGGAAATGGCGGAAAGGCGTACACCAGTCTTTCCCTCCAGAGCGTGCTGAAAGTGTCTCCTAAGGATCCCTTGCCTATCCCTGCCCTTGTGCAGTAAGCGATGCAGACTGCATTCCTCGGGGTGGCGAACAGATCTATTACCGGTTGTCCCCACCGATTGAACAGGGTGCGCAACACCGCTGGGGCCAGTTCCCACTCGTGCGTGTCTTGGAAGTGGCGACTGAGGACGTCTGCCTGAACATTGTCTGGTCCTGCTATGTGGGTGGCCGATAGGAGGATCCCATGTCTGATCATCCAGTGGAGAATTTCTAGAGTTAGTTGAAGGAGGCGGGGGGATCGAGTCCCGCCTTCCTTGTTGAGGTACCAGACAACCGTTATGTTGTCCGATACAATCCGAACATGCTGACCCTTGAGGTGTACAGCGAAAGCATGCAAGGCTTTTTTCACTGATAGGAGCTCCAATTTGTTGATGTGGAGTGTCTTCTCTACGGCCGACCATTTCCCTTGGATAGACAGATGGTCGCAGTGTGCTCCCCACCCCAGTAGTGACGCATCCAAGGTGAGGGTCTGTGTGGGGCCTTTTTCTACAAATGGCAGTCCGCTGACTAGGTTGTGTCACAGTGTCCACCACCTGAGGGCGCCCTGTAGGCTCTGCAGTATGATGAGCCTATTGTTCGGGTTTCTGGACAGGTCGTAGTTGGCCAGGAGGAACTGCTGCAACGGTCTCATGTGCATTCTTGCCCATCTGACCACATACATGGAGGGGGCCATGAGTCCCAACAGTCTTTGCAGGGTAAATGCGCTGACACGTATGGAGTCCAGGATGCGTAAGGTAAGTCGCTGGATGGTCGATGCTCGATCTCTTGGAAGAAATGCCTTTCCCAATGTTGAGTCTAGGAGAACTCCAATAAATTGGATGGATTGGGTAGGTATAAACACAGATTTTTAATGCTTTATGAATAGACCCAGTCTCTGGAGAAGTTCCCTCGTAACTGTCACATCTCTCTTTGCTTGGCGTTGAGAGGGGGATACTATCAGACAGTCGTCCAAATAAGGGTAAAGCTCCACACCGGCCATTTGTAGGAATGCACAAACTGCTCCCATGCATTTCGTAAACACCCTGGGGACTGTCTTTAGGCCGAACGGGAGGACCATGAACTGATAGGCTTTCGGGCCGACTATGAATCGGAAGAATTTCTGAGACGAACAGTGGATGGCGATATGAAAATAAGTATCTTTTAGATCTATGAGGGTGAACCAGCACTCCCGTCTGAGCAGCGGTAGGATTATCGCCAGCGTGACCATACGGAATTTTTTGGTTGGGATGAACTTGTTGAAGTCTCTCAAATCCATGATGGGTCGGATGCTGTCATCTTGCTTTGGGACTGTAAAATAGCGGGAGTAGAATCCGCTTGGTAGATCCGAATGGTGGACGGGGATAATAGCGCCCTTCTGGAGAAGTGTGGTTACCTCGGAGAGCAGTGCGTTCGACGGTGGAGTGACTTTGAGCAGAACGGTTGGAGGGTGAGAAGTTCTATTTGGTATCCATATCTGATGATGCTTAGAATCCACTTGTCCGAGATGATTTCCTGCCAGGAGTCCTGAAACTGTTGTAGTCGGTGACCAAAAGTGGGCTGCAGAGAGTGACCGGAACAGAGTCAAAGTTGCTGCTGTTTCTGCGATGTGTCCGGCCTGTTGTGCTGCTGCCGGTAGCGTCCCTGTTGATAGGTCTTTTTGTGTTGGTATGCAGATTGGGGCACATGTTGCTAGTGTTGTTGACGACTTTGAAACTGGCGTGGTGCATATGGTTGCTGTCGCACCCACCTGCACTAACAGCACATCTGTGAAGTTGTAGTTATTATTATTATTATATTTATTTATTTATTTATTTATTTATTTCATTTCTAGCCCGCCTCTCCATCCAGATCGAGGCGGGGAACAACACCAAATACAAATATAAAACAATAAAATAGATAAACCGTTAAAACAGATAAAAACAAATACATTATTAAAAACATCTTAAAATTAAACTGGATAGGCCTGCCGGAAGAGAGCAGTCTTCACGGCTTTCTTAAATTCCAGAAGACTGCTAATTTGTCGAATCTCCTCTGGCAGGTCATTCCACAGCCTGGGAGCGGCAGAAGAGAAGGTCCTCTGGGTAACACTCGTCAGCCTAGTTCTGGCTGACTGGAGTAAATTCTTCCCAGAGGACCTGAGTGTGCAGGGCGGATTATACGGGAGAAGGCGATCCCGCAGGTAACCTGGACCCAAACCATGTAGGGCTTTAAAGGTAATAACCAACACTTTATACGTCGCCCGGAAACTAATGGGCAGCCAGTGGAGTGATTTTAAGATTGGTGTTATGTGGTCACCCCTAGGTGTACCGGTGACCAACCTGGCTGCCATATTTTGAACTAATTGAAGTTTCCGGACTAGGCACAAAGGTAGCCCTATGTACAGCGCATTGCAGAAGTCGAGCCTCGAAGTTACCAGTGAGTGCACTACCATCTTTAGGTCTTCCAACTCTAGGAAGGGGCGCAGCTGGCGTATCAGCCGAAGCTGATAGTAGGCACTCCTGGCCGTCGCATCTATCTGGGCTGTCATTTGGAGCGACGGATCCAGGAGCACCCCCAAGCTGCGAACACAGTCTTTCAGGGGGGGTGTAACCCCATCCAGAACTGGTTGACACACCTCCAAACCCAGGTTGTGGCCTTTGACAGCAAGCACCTCCGTCTTGTCTGGATTCAGCTTCAGTTTGTTTTTCCTCATCCAGCCCATTACCGCCTCCAAACATTCATTCAGAGGAGACACACTATCCTTAGCTGACGATGTTGTCGAAGGCACAGAGAAATATATTTGGGTGTCATCAGCGTACTGATAGCACCCCGCCCCATGCCTCCGGATGATCTCTCCCAGCGGTTTCATATAAATGTTAAACAGCATTGGGGAAAGGATGGCACCTTGTGGTACACCACATAGCAGCTCCTTCTTTGAAGAGCAGCTATCCCCAAGCATTACCATCTGGAACCTGCCCGAGAGATAGGACCGGAACCACTGAAGCACAGTGCCCCCGATTCCCAATCCCCTCAGGCGTTCCAGAAGAATACCATAGTCGATGGTATCGAAAGCCGCTGAGAGGTCCAGGAGTACCAACAGGGACACACTCCCCCTGTCAATACTCAGGCGTAGATCATCCACTAAGGCGACCATAGCAGTCTCAACTCCGTATCCTGCCCTGAAGCCGGTTTGAAATGGGTCTAGAAAATCTGTATCATCCAAAACTGCTTGGAGTTGGGAGGCAACAGCCCTCTCGATCACCTTGCCTAAAAATGGAAGATTTGATACTGGCCTGTAGTTATTAAGGTCCAGAGGGTCCAGGGAGGGCTTTTTTAGAAGCGGCCGTACTACCGCCTCTTTTAAGCATGTTGGAAAACTCCCCTCCCTGAGAGATGCATTAATAATACATTGTAGATGTGATCGAACTGCATCTCCTCCCTGGACAACAAGCCAAGAAGGACAGGGATCGAGAGGGCAAGTCGTCGTCCTCACTTGTCCAAGCAGCTTGTCCACGTCCTCAGTACTCACCAACTGAAACTGATCCAGTGTAATTCCACTCGCGGAGTTACTGGACACTCCATTGTCAGCTTCTGCTATAATGATGGCGTCTAAGTCGGCTCTTATCCGAGAGATTTTATCTGTGAAATGGTCATTAAAGGCATCACAGCGAACTGCCGAAGGCTGTAAAATCGGGTTCGGGGGGGAAGGTGCCTGAGTTAGACCCCTCACCACCCTGAACAGTTCTGCTGGACGCGAATTCGCAGACGCAATGCGTGCAGAGAAGAAAGCTTTCTTCGCTGCACGTATTGCCACTCCATAGGAACGAAGATGTTTTCTATGTCGTGTCTTGTCAGATACAAGTCGAGTTTTCCGCCATCGTCGCTCCAGTCGTCGTCCTTCCCGCTTCAACTCCCTGAGTTCTTCAGTATACCAAGGTGCCCGATTAGGAGCGGGTCGGAGAGGACGTTTGGGGGCGATCGTGTCGATAGCCCTAGTTAGATCTTGATTCCAACTGTTAACCAGGGCTTCTACAGGATCGTCGATGATACCAGCCATAGAACCCTCTAAGGCTTTCTGGAATCCAAGAGGATCCATCAGCCTTCGAGGGCGGACCATCTTAATCGGTCCGCCACCCCTGCAGGGGCGGGTGGTAGCCGTGATACTAACCCTGACCAGAAAATGGTCTGTCCATGACAACACGGAGGTATTTAGCACCTCCGCCCACAGATCTGTCTGTTCGGAACTGAAAACAGCATCAAGAGTGTGACCTGCTGAATGTGTAGGTCCAGAGACCAACTGGGATAGGCCCATGTTTGTCATGGATGCCATGAACTCCCGAGCTGCACCTGACAAACTGGTCCCGAATGGGATGTTGAAGTCACCCAGGACCAAAAGCCTGGGCGAATCCAACACCAGCTCCGAGACCAGTTCCGTGAGCTCGGCCAGGGAGTCTGATAGGCAGCGGGGTGGCCGGTACACTAACAGAATCCCTAGTCTATCCCTGGTCTTCAGACTCAGGTACACACACTCGATGTGATTCAATTCACGGACAGGAAGTCTGGTCAGGTTAAGATTATCCTTGTAAACCACAGCTACTCCGCCCCCCCCCCCCGCCCACTTTCCCTCACCTGCTCACTGACACAGTACCCAGCTGGGAGGGCCTGGACCCATGTCGGGCCACTGTCATCTCCCAGCCAGGTCTCTGTGAAACATGCCAGGTCGGCCTTCTCATCTAGAAGAAGATCATGGATGATGTTTGTTTTATTTTTAACCGACCTGGCATTACATAGGAGCAAAGAGAGGTTTTGTGGGTGGCCTGGTTCGTTCTCCAAGATCCCCGGGGTAGCAGGGCGACTGGAAGGTAAGATAGGTGTTAGATATCTATCTCTCCTTCCCCTGTAACGGCATTTCACCCTGCTATCGCTATATCTCCCTTTGCCCCGCACAACACAAATTGCCACTCCGACACATTCTAACTGACTTTCAGCTGGCTCCAATGTTGTCACTCCAGCCTCTGTTCAGCCCAGGCTTCTCAGGAGGAGCGTGGGGAAGGGGAAGGCTATGATGTCCTGTTTGCCTCTTTCTTTTCCTCTCCACTCTGCTGTTGTCACTCCAGCCTCTGTTCAGCCCAGGCTTCTCAGGAGGAGCGTGGGGGAGGGGAAGGCTATGATGTCCTGCTTGCCTCTTTCTTTTCCTCTCCACTCTGCTGTTGTCACTCCAGCCTCTGTTCAGCCCAGGCTTCTCAGGAGGAGCGTGGGGAAGGGGAAGGCTATGATGTCCTGTTTGCCTCTTTCTTTTCCTCTCCACTCTGCTGTTGTCACTCCAGCCTCTGTTCAGCCCAGGCTTCTCAGGAGGAGCGTGGGGAAGGGGAAGGCTATGATGTCCTGTTTGCCTCTTTCTTTTCCTCTCCACTCTGCTGTTGTCACTCCAGCCTCTGTTCAGCCCAGGCTTCTCAGGAGGAGCGTGGGGAAGGGGAAGGCTATGATGTCCTGTTTGCCTCTTTCTTTTCCTCTTGAGTAAAACCCCATTTTCTTCGCCGTGATCTTGGCTTTTTGGATTGTATCCATGGTTGTGTCTGTCGAGGTATGGAATAAACCTTCGCCATCAAATGGGAGGTCCTCTATTCTCGCCTTCGACTCCTGAGGTAGACTAGAGGAACGGAGCCATGCGTGTTGTCTGAGGGCGATTGCCCCAATCATTGCCTTGGATCCACAGTCCACTTGCTGTCTGGCAGTCGTCAGTTCCTGTTTGGCCAGGTGGGCAGCCTCAGTATGGAATACCTGTGCTGCCTGTCTCTTCTCGTCTGGAAGGTGCGAAATAAGAGTCGACATCTTCTCCCATAAAAACAGGTGGTACCTGGCCATCATGGACTGATAATTTGCCACCTTAATCGATAGGGCGGAGGATGAGTAGATCCTACGGCCAAACATGTCGAGCTTCCGACCTTCTTTGTCAGTTGGTGTCGAATGAGACCTTGAGAACTTTCCCTGAGCTGACTCGACAATCATTGAGTTGGGCTTTGGGTGTGTGAATAAAAATCCTGCATCCTTCTCCTGAATCTTAGAGAGTGCATCTAGACGTTTGGACACTGGTCCCATGGTAGCTGGGTTCTTCCATGACTCCTGGGCGGTGTTCAGCAGGGTGGGGATTAGAGGCATGGCCAAGGAGATAGCTGTATCCGCGTACATAACATCATAGATTGAGTCAATGTACTTCTCAGCGGGCTGTTGATGCTCAACCCCTAATGACTATGCCATCTGGAGCATTTGTTCTGTGAAAGTCCCCACTTCTACTGAAGGGGAGGCCCTCTTCTCTGTCCCCACAGCATCATCCGGCGAAGGAACCGAAGGGGGAGCAGAGTCCGAGGATGACGAATCGGACGCAATCTACAGACTGTGGTGACGATGGGGTTGGAAGGTCCATCAAATGAGTTGGTACCGGTGGTGGCGTCAGTACCAGTGGGTCCGGCGGTGGCGCCGAAACGGTGGCCGATGGCGGGCGCCTCGGGGGCACGGGAGGCATGAAATCATCATCGGTGTCCCTGAGACGTTGCCCCGTGAAAGGGTCGAAGATATAACGACACTGTCTGAGATCTTCCGTGTCCCGGTGATGTGAGGGAGCGTCCCCCAAGGGATTCGGCTGGGAGGTCCACGAACGCGCCGAACGATCTGAGAAACGATCCCAATCTCGGGAGGGAGTCAGCGATCGGGAGCGGTAGCGACGGTCCACGGAGGCATACATTGACCCCGGAGTGGGAGACGGTACCGAGCGAGGCGAAACCGGGTCGAAGCATAGTCCTTCCAATCTCGGTAACGGGGGCGATGCTGGCAAGAGATGTCGCTGTTGCATGGGGCCTGAGCGAAGCGGTGAGGGAGAGAACCCTTCCTCGCGTAGCGCAGTTGAGGATTGATGTCGGCTCGGTGCCGAAGGCGATGGTACCGGGCGAGTCATCGGTATCGAGGGAGCCAGCAGTGGAGACAGTACGGCATGCATCGGCAGCATGGGCACCGAGGCCGACGGCATGGGGCGCGGCATCGGTACCGGGGATCTCATCGGTACAAAGGCCGGTCTCGACGAAGGCGGCATTGGAGGGACAGATTTTTCTGGCGGGTGACTCCTGTGGGTTTTCACAGGCTTCTCCGTGTGCTTCGCCTTCACTTTCTTTTTACGGCTGGACTCCTCATGAGTCGTAGCCGCCTTTTTTGGTTTCTTTGCCTTAGTTTTATCCCCGGGAGGAACAGTCCCTGGCGCAGCCGGGCGAGTCTCTGTGCGCTCTGTAGGCGTGCGCTCCGTAATGGTGGCCATCGATGCAGGAGGCGGGTGAGAAGGAACGTCGACCGCCTCCAATGCTTTCTTCCACAATAGTGCACGTAGCCTGTCCGCCCTATTTTTTTGTGTTCGGTGAGAAAAACTCATGCAATGGGCAGAAGCATTGACCACGTGCGTCTCCCCTAGACATAGGAGGCACCGAGAATGGCTGTCAGAGAGGGTTAGCTTGGCCCGGCACGAAGTGCAGCTCTTGAACAATGCTGTTTGCACCATAAGCGCCTTAACAAGATAGAAAAGGAAGAAATCTAGATTTAAGAGTTAAGAGAGTCAAAGATTATTAAAAAAAAAAAAATCCCAGAAAGCGCTAGGATGCAAAACAGCGAGGAAGAGAAAGGGTGAGAAGTCTAAGCAAGATTTAAGCTAACGAGCAAAATACAACAAATACGAACGATTAGTTCTAGAGAAGTCTCCCGCGAGGCAAACAGCAAGGCGGTTGAAAAAGAACTGAGGTAGGCGGGAACCCGAGCATGCGCGATAGGGCGGTGGGGGGAGGGGTTCCCGCCAAAAGTCTAGGCTATAGAAGTTTCCCGGATGAGGTTCGGCGCCGGCACGAGCCCATAGTGTGTGATGCACAGAGACCACGAAGAACCAGAGTTCACCTTTCATGCCCACATGGCTTAAGAGCCAAGTCTCCCGGATTCACACACACCCTGGCTTGTCTGGCTCCTACTTTGCTAACGTTTGGGCACCAGGCAGAGATCTGCCTTTTCCCAGGCTGTTAAAAAACACAACTAACTTTATGCTACTGTGAGTTACTAGAGATTTCAGCCTCTGTTTTATTTGTTTTGAAAAAACGGTCTCTCCCTCCCCTCCCCATGCCCCCTTTCGTGAGCCATTCTGGGAATGCCAATTGGCCCGAGGGGCAGGAATACAGGCCAGAAACAACCTTAGGTCACCCATCATGGAGGAGACTGCTATCCGTGGCTACTAGTCCTAATGGCTACACGCTGTCTCCAGTAACAGAGGCTGAGGAACATGGGCAGGAGGGTTCTGTCACACTCATGTCCTGATTGTGGGCTTCCCACAGGGGTATCCAGTTGGCCGCTGCGTGAACAGAACGCAGGACTAGACGGGCCTTTGGTCTGATCCAGCAGGGGTCTTTTGAGGCTCCTACCTTGCTCAAGAAGCCTTGCACGTTCTTAGCTCTTGATTCCCTTATGGTGGCCCAAAGCCCTGAAAGTGCCCCTGTGCCACAAGCACTTCCAAACAATTTGGCCTGCTGCCAACAGCTTGTAAAGGGTGGTTCTTGTTCAATGTTCTGCTTTGTTTCTGATTCTCCAGCCACTGTAGGTGACCGTAAAACGAACAGGAAAAAAAGGACCTAAAAGTGATGACCGATGTGAATGTATTCATACAATAATTGTGAAAACAATCCAAATGGGGAATGACACCATTTTGTCTAGCTGCAACTGCTTGTTAATGATTCAATTAACTTGTTTTGTCTAGTTGCTTATTGCTGCTATTGAAGCTCCCTTTGAGCAAATATAGATATAGAGCCTATCATTGTAGACCACATTATATACCTGCATTTGTACAGAGATATTGTTCATTTGTACAGGATATTACATTTCATCGCTTGGGTGCATATATTTATAATTCCATTGTTGTTGGGAATTTATAACTCACCCACCAACTTACTTAGGGTTTAGCCCATTTAGCCAGGCTTTTTGCTTATTGTCGGCTCATACGAGCAATTACAATTTTGACTGCCACTTTCACTTATTGGTGCTATTCACCATTTGGATTGTTTTCACAATTCTTGTATGAATACATTCACATTGGTAATTGCTTTTAGGTCCTTTTTCCTGTTTGTTTTACTCTTGTGAGGGCTCCTCTCCCCTTTTTTTGCACTGTGGGTGACTGTAACATTCCAGGACAGATGGCCAAAGAACCAAACTGTTCAAGAACAGGGAAGGGTTCAGTGAACCTTCCAAACATCCTTCTAACTTATGATAGTGGGTTACACGGGGTGACCATATGAAAAGGAGCCCTGCCTAGCGTGACCAGATACCAAAGAGGGCAGGGCTCCTGCTGCTTTGACTGCTGCGATGAAGAGGTAACTTCACCGGGGGATGCACGCATAACAAATGACACCACCCGAAATTCCGTTTTCAATACAACTGTGAAAGAGCTTCGGCTATTGGGTGGTATAAAAACGCAATAAATAAATAAATGAAGATACAGGAGCCCAGTCCTCCTTTCCATAGCATCACCCTAGTGTTACATTCCTGCTCAAAGTTCATGCACAACAGTTAGATCTCGTCTTTGCCATTAGCGCGGAGATTATTCCAAACACAAATGTTTACAAAACAAGCGGCGGACGGACAATTATTTGGCGGGTAAGTTGACCCCAATCCTTTTTCGGACAAGGCAAATGCCCGAACCCATGCTCGATGGCTACTTAGCCGAAAAGAGAGAGGTCCCAGCCTCCAGTCACGCCCTGCACCCCGAGCTTCACCGTAAAAGTCGCAGCTTCTCCAAGGGAGCCTCTCCATTGTCCCCAAAATCCACGTAGTAGAGGTCCAAGTTTCCATCATCCAAAGTGCCAAGGACTCGGGCTCTGTACCAGGAGCTGTCGTCAGCGTACCGGGCAGCCACGATATCTCCTGTGCACACATTCGGAAATTCAGGCTGGGCGAGGGAGGCGGGAAAGAGAGAGAGAAACAGAACGGCAAGTCAGACAGAGAAGGGGAAACACGGCCCCGGCGGTCCCAACCCACAGAAAGAGCCTTCCCTTCCCTCCGCTGTGCCTCACCGAGCAGCTGCTGCTGTCATAGTACTGGGTCATTTCGAAGGTGAGCTTGTCCAGCTGGAGAGCCCGCGACCCAATGATCTGGAACCAGAAGTGGTTGGGGTTCTCGGCGGCCGAGACGTAGACCTCCAAGTGCTCGTTGGCATGGAAGCTGAAGTCCGGGCTAGGGACTGAAGATGCGGGCAGCCAAGTCAAAGTGAGGGCCTGACCTCTGGTGGCTGGGCTCAGGGAGATTACAAATGGGGCCTCCATCTCCTCAGGCTTCCAGGGAGCCCCAACCTGATGTTCCATACCCCTGCAAAGGTATCGGACTCCCTGGGGATTTCAAGCCAGTTATTTTTTTAAAAAAGGATCACTAGTTCTCATGAACCAAAGAGATGACTTGAAGCGCTCGAACTGGGCTGCGCCATGGAGAAGAAAAGGAGGGCTTTGGTCCCCTGCTCCGCAGCAGAATCAGTCTGTGCCGAGCACAGCGGTCAGCATCTTCAGCAACATCACGCTTATCTCCCCCCTTCGTCTGAAAGGGCATTTTTAGCCCTTGCTAAACGTAATCGAGGAAACTCACAGCCCAAGGTGTCACGACGGCTTTCGAAAAGGGAACTGGCAAGTTCAGAGAGGGCCTACTGACCGTTATTGGTCATGAAGCCCAAATAGAACCTCCAGGTTCAGAGACAGTGTACCTCTGAATAGGTTTCTGGTTAACAAGGCCAGGCTGGGGGGTATGGGAAGGAATGGAGAGGAAGGAGTTCATCTCCTCCTGCTTACCTTCAAACGCAATGCTCGGGCAAGAGGCTCCCGAAAAGGATTCCACAGGAGACGCATCCTCGCTCCTCAGCTCTTGCGGTTCATTTGAGGAATATTCTGGGATCTTTCCTCCCTCCTTTCCCAGACGTGGGGGACTCGAGGGCTGGTAGGACGGTCCTCTGTCGAAGCGTGGTGGCCCTCCCTGGTCACCAGTGGCTTCCTCCTTCCGTGAACCCAGAGGCTGTTTGCGCAGAGTGCGGACCAGCGCTGACTGCGAGAGCTTCTTGCGGAATGCATCGTCCTCGGAAAGCTTCTCCGTGATCAGTTGCTGCAGGAGGTGAAGGGACCGTGTGTGTGTGTGCATGCGGTGGGTTCGGCTCAGTGGCCGTTGCGCAGCACCGTGGGCAGCCCCAGAGATGGACTTGGGATCTGATCACTGCTGTGTTATTCTTCTTTAGTTAACACATTTTTATGCCGCTTCTCAACTCCCTTTCCCAAAAAGAGTCCTGGAGGGGCTTACAATCAACCAGGAAAATACAACACAGGCTTAAAAATAAAAAACGGCATACAAGGAAAGGAAGAAGGGGAGGGGAAAAAGGCTTTCTGCAGGGCAGGGAGACTGTCTCTTATCTTTCTGGGAAGACAATCCAAATGGAACAAGACCTGATGTTCTCCCTGTCACGCTAGGGAAGCCAAGAATACCACTTCACATGTGCAGGGTGCTTTACAGGCTTTAAACGTTCACTGCCTCCGTGAACCCAGCCATCCATACATCTACCTTGTGAGGGAGGCCAACATCACCATCTCTATACCGAGAATGACGGAATGTGGCATTTATGCCCCAGCCTTTCCATGAAAGGATTCTGCCCCAACCTAGCGGCTTCTGGATGTTTGAGACTACAAATCCCAGCATTCCTGACCACTGGCCAAGCCAGCTAGGATGGATTGACACTGAAATCCAACATAGCTGGAGGAAGCCAGGTCGGGGAAGCTACATATTAACGTGTCCCAAGGCAGTTTACAAATGTTAACACCATAACAACAAAAATACATGGCAGAAGATAAGACGGCAGCAGCGAAGAGCCCAATGTAAGAGATCACCCCCACCCTGCCAAAAAAACATTTAAGAATTAGCATTGTAAATGTAAATGTTTCACAGAGTGCAGTCTAAACTTTTCAGAGAGAGCAGTTTAAGCATTTCACAGAGTGCAACTTCTCACTAAAAAAACCCTCCCATTCTAATGCACGAGAGGCTAAATTAAAATTATCCAAAGGGTTTTTTGTTTTGGTGGAAGGCCATGGGAGAGGCTGCAAGGCTGGTGTTCCCAATTCCGAAACCCAGGCACGGCCACGGAGAAGACACTGTCCTTGGTCCCAACCAAACATGCCTCTGGCGTTGGTGGGCAGGGCTCTAGGGGAGAAGGCGGCCCTTCAGGTATCTGGTAAATCAGGAGCAGGCGACTTGTGGGCCTCCAGACGATGCTGAAGACCCATCAGCCCTTCCTGTTGGCTATGCTGCCTAAGGCTGATGGGGGTTGTAGTCCAACATCAGGAGGGCCCACCCCTGCGGTAAATCGTGACGGGCTTGAGAAAGGCAGAGCAGCATCCCGAGCTGGGTCTTGGGAACAAAACTGGAAACCTACGTGGTTGTTTTGACAAGGGAGGAGCAGAGCACCAATACCTGGAGGGATCAGAATCGGAGTTGCTCCACCTGTAGCAAACCATCGAGACACTTACCTTGGCAGCTTGCACCTCCTTGCGAGTGCCGGAGAGAGTGATGAGGCGAGTGAGCGAAAGGGCATTGTCTCCCTCCCGGTCGCAGTCCACTTTGGCCCCAGTACTCCGGCAGATGGCTCGCACCGTCTCCCCGCCCCTGCCTAGGGGAGGCACAAGGAGAAATGGGGTTAACTGCACCAGGGAGACAGACTTAGGAGTTCCACATACAGCCTAACCTCAGTTAAGATTATAAATACTGCTTGCCTAAGTCCCCTGTGCCGAGATCAGGCAGGAAAACATTACGAGTGGGGCTCACGTTCCTTTGCAGACCACAGAAGCGATCAAGCTGGTTAACTTAATTATGAGTGTTTATAAACCACTTACACCTACTTTCCCCAACCAGGTGCCCTCAAGACATGCTGGGATATAACTCCCCAGCTACAGAAGGTCCTGAGTTGTTTATATATATATATAAAAACACAAGATCTTTCATCTGAGAAGGGCCACAGCTCGTTGTGACAGAGCACATTCTTGGCACGCAGAAGGTTCCAGGTTCGATCCCCGGCTTTTCCAGGTAGGGCGAGAAAAGAAGGCTGCCTGAAACCCTGGGGAGCCGCTACTGCCAGTCAGCGTCGACAATACCGGGCTAGATGGACCAAAGCAGCTTAAAATGCTCCTATCTGGCCAGGCAGGAAATCAGCAGCCAGTCCAACCTTTTCAGCAGAAGTCTACGTTACCTATGCAACTATGATGATTTAGTGAAGCCTGCGCATGGTAGCCTAACTTGGCCTAGCCGGACAGGATGCTGAGGTCTGCGCTGGTCCCGTGGCTGATCTGTGGGACTTCTGGGCAGAGGACCAGGGCAAAGGCAGCACCCCACCCGAAAGAAAGTGTAGGGATGTCCGTGGGGGGTGGAGGGGACCCTGAGGAACAAGTACCTGTGTGGTTAGCGGTTGGAGTGTTGGACTGGGAGTTGGGAGATCTGAGTTCCAGTTCCCACTGGGTGACTTTGGGCCAGTCAGACTCTCAACCCAACCTACCTCACAGGGTTGTTGCAGTAAGGATAAACCATGGAGAGGAGGATTATGTATGCTGCCTTGGAGTAAAGAAAGGAGGGGCAGAAATGTAATCAATCATACCAATGATGCGCCCAACAGCGCGCTGGGGCACATGGATCTTCTCCTTCACTGGCAAGCTCTCGGCCAAGATTTGGTGGACAGCCGCTTTGGCTTTGCAAACCGCAACGGGGGAACCGTAGATGCGGATCCGGCGCTCCTCCCCGGATTCCTCCCCGTCGAAGTCAATGCGAGCGTGGGTGTCCCTCCTCAGCTGTAAAGGAAGATGGGCATCTTAACTGTGGCGTCTGGCAGCACCAGAGATGGCAACTGCCGGCCAGGATGCCTGGGGAATTCGATACCCAATCGCTTTCTAGCACATCCTATTTGACAGCTAGCACTTTAAGTCCAATCTTGATGTTCCTTCTACAGGAATATTTTAGATACTAGTTTGAAAAACAACCCCATATCAGTCAGATTACTGAGTGCTGTACTGACTGAGGAAGGCTAGTTTACATACAACCTGATGCCCTTGCAGGGCCGTTAGGATATGGCTTCCATCTTTCTCAGCCAGCATGGCCAATGACTCAGCAATACTACAAGTGAGAAGGATCTTAGAATTGTTGTAGATCACAAGGTTAATATAAGCCAACAGTGTGCTGTGGCTGCAAAAAAAGCAAATGCTATTTTGGGCTGCATTCATAGAAGCATAGCTTCCAAATCACACAAGGTACAGGTTCCCTTCTATTTGGCACTGGTTAGGCCTCATCTTGAGTATTGTGTCCAGACAAGCTGGAGGGGGTTCAGAGGAGGGCAACAAGGATGTTTATGGGTGCAGAAACAAAGCCCTATGAGGAGAGACAGAAAGAACTGGGTATGTTTAGCCTGGAGAAGAGAAGCCTGAGGGGAGACATGATAGCACTCTTCAAGTCCTTGAAACGTTGTCACACGGAGGAGGACCAGGATCTCTTCTTGATCATCTCAGAGTGCAGGATTCATTTACGCAACCACCACTACCACCACCCCACTTGCCTGTTTGACGTTGGCTCCGTGCCGCCCAATGAGAAGCTTCACGGCTTCCTTCGGGACCTTCATCTCCACTTCGAGCTCCTCCTCTCCCACAAATGTCAGCCGCTCTTCTGGAGGCCCCGGCCAGAGACACAAACAAAGGCGTGGAAGTGAGGAGCTGAACCCCTGCCGCCTTCCCGTCCCTGCACAACCGCCAGATTCCGGGGGGGATGGCCTCCTTCTACTTGCCTATGAACTCATCTGCTGGCGGAGACGACCTTGGAGAGCCTTAAGATGGCCGTGGAAGTTTAGAATAGGCACACCGGCTCCTCTATGGTGGGGTGGGCAGAAAGGAGACCTCCAGAAGGTTGGGACTTCAGCTTCCAAAAGCCCCTGCTATCATGGCCAAACAATAGGAACACTGGGAGTTGATGTCCAAAACACCGGGGAGATCTATTTCCCGACCACCCCTGCTCTAGGCCAGTGGCTGCGTCCTGATAAACCCCGCAGCTTCTCGGGAGCTGAGAAGTAATGCTTAGCAAGAAGCCCCAGAAGAAAAGCCAGCTTGCACTGCAACAGGTACCCCACAGGGAGAGTTGGGGGTATTTCAAGGAACATCCTCAGTACACGCACAGTAACAAAGATCCAACGGGACCAGCCGGCAGCCCCCTCGGACGGCCTGTGCACTCCCCAACCGCTGAGGATTTGTGGCAGACGCGCGAGGATCCTTCAGAAGGGAAGCCAAGGTGGAAAGGGATTTTGGGCTGGAGCGTCTTGGCTAACATAGGGTGGCGCCATCTTGAAATGCAAGGGCTCTTAAAGCAGGTGCGTTGAACCTCAGGCAAGGGGCCAACGCAGACCTCTTGGGTCTTCCAAACTGACCCCCTAGATGGCCACGCCCCCTTCCCTACACCACCAGGTGGTTTCTGTCAACCCCCTTTCCCAATCCGTGGCTTCCCAGTTTGTTTCCCCACTCCATTCTAAAAGGCCAAGACACCTCCCCTAAGGCTTCACAACTGGAAGAGCTTTAAGGTAAAATATGCTGCTGTCTTGGCCCCGTTCCCTTTTCAGCCCCCACCACCACTAGGGTGCAGCCCCCCTCCAAGAGCTTCCCCAAAACCAAATTTGGCCCTTTGGCTCAATGAGGCTCTGCATCCCTGTCTTAAGAAGAATCCCTCAAGGGGCTGTTCTAGGCATCCAGCATCGTCATGACAGCATCTCTTCAGCCGACAGAGAGCCGGAGCAAGAGCATGCTGGGAAAGAGAAGGGGGCTGAAACGTAGCCAGTGCAGAAGAACTCCTCTTCACCCCCCTGCTCGACACACAGAAAGCACCGACGAATGTCACAGGGCCCTTCGCTGTCTGGCTGTGGACCTGTAAGCACTAGACTGGCAGCATGCCCCACCAGACACAGCAAGCCTTGCTTCCAAGCGAACCTGCGCAGGATCCGGCGGCCAGCCATTCAACTCTGACCGAATCTTTTCCAGAAGCTGCCTGCGACGTTTTCCGCGTCCGTATTGAATTGAGATAAAAACGGCCGCTCGTTTTCAAAGCCTCCCGGGGGCAGAAAGACATCAATACTGGGGGGGGGGGGGGGGGAACGCAGATGAAACGCAACTACAAGGACCCTCGAGCACCAAGAGTTTTGGATGCCTGCCAAAGTAAGCAGAGAAACCTGGCAGATGGGAGCAACGATACACGAGAGGCCCAGCTCACCAGCCAGGATGTCAAGCCGAAGCGGCTGCTTGGATGAATGGCGCCACAGGGAACGCACCCACCTTGGCTCTCCCGGTAGCGGCGGTAGAGGACATAAAGGATGGCGCCGCTGGCAGGGATGCCCAGGGCCAGCGCCACCTTCTGCAGCGTTGTCAGGCTGTTCCAGGAGCTCCACTGGGCGGCCATGGTCCCCGTGACAGCCGAGGGTGTCCTAAGTGGGGAGGGGAAGAACTTTCTTAGCAGCAGCTCCCCGCCGGAAAGGGAGACCAGGTACATCATCCTGAGAGGTTGCCGCCAGGACCCGCAAGCCCGCAGCATCGCTGGACAAGGGCAAGACTTGTTTCTTGGCTGGAAGCAAGCCCAGCTGCTGCCAAAGAAGCAGCACCTGGGCTTCTCAACGCTTTGGGCAGGCGTCCAGGGCTGCCAGTGTTCAACCTTGCTGTCCTGGGCAAAGGTTCCCCGCCTCCCAGAAGGGAAAAGAAAGCAGGGGAAGATGCCAGACACAGCATGCAGAGAGAGCTCAAAACAAACGCAGAGGAAGTCAATTTGATCCTGGAAGTGCACTTGTGCTAATTTCATCACTACACAAGAGAAGCCATGCTGGAATAAGCGGAAAGTCTCTCGAACCCAGCCAAATCCCCTTTGTATGTCCCCAGCATCAAATATCCAAGAGATGTATCACTTCAGCAATCTTGCTGGATCAGACCAGAGGTCCATCTAATCCAGCATCCCGTTTCCCCACAGTGCAGAAGCCCACAAGCAGGGCATGAAGGCAGTTTAGACACACACAACTCACACACACACTCCTCTGCAAAGCTGGTGTTCTGAAATTAATTGCCTCCAAAGGTGGAGGGTTCTGCCTGGCCATCATGATCAGTAGTCATCGATATGACGCCCCCCCCCCCCCCCCGGTCACCTAATCGGGGGACTAGACAGAAACTCAAAAACTCATTATGCATCACACAAAGCAGGACTCTCCTGACTTTTCTTCAAGCTGTCATGGATTCTCGCTTCAGGCCCAAGGACACCTTCCTCTACAGCAGGGGTGTTGAACTTCAGGCCCGAAGGCCAAATCCAGCCTAGTGGCGGTTCCAATACAGTCTTGTTTCTCTGCCCAACTGTTTGGTGGGTTCCTGGCTTCCGCCTGTTTTTCTCCCATTCTAAAAGGTTGTAATACTTCTGCCAAGGCTTAGTAACTGGGAGTGCAAACTTGAAGCTAAAATAGGCTAATATTTCGGCCCTGCCCCCTCTGGACCTTGGCTCCGCCCACCACTGGAGTCCGACCCCCAAGAACTTCTCTGAAATGGTATTCTGCCCTTGGGGTGAACGCAATTCAACACGCTCTGCTCTACAGCTCACTACTACACGCCAACTTCCAGATTACTCAGCATATTTCTACCATGCTATCCTGTCATCATTCCTTCAGGCCACAGCAAATGGAGAGAAAGGAAGCAGTTTCCCCTCCCCCCATTGACTCAGTCGGACCAACAACTTTCTGCTCCTCTTCTCCTTGAATGGCTTCCATTCCAGCAGCTCATCAGAATTTTGTAACTAGGAACTACTGCCGTCGTCTGCTTCTTTCCTCCTCCCTCCCAATCCCCTTTCCTTTCCTGTTGCATCTTTTAGATTTTAAGCTTACAGATAGGGACCACCTCATAACTGACCTTTGTAATCTGTTCTGCGAGCCTTTTTCAGTTGAAGCACAGGGTAAAAATACTTTAAATATGTAGTAGTAAATACGATTAACCAACAGCCCTGTCAAATGATTTGTTAAAAAGAATACTAAAATTGTAAGCGCTCTTGGTGCCACCACTGCAAAGGCCCATGAATATAAATACACATCCATTCTTTTGCATTTTGTGTACAAGCTCATTGATACAAACTTCCATGGGGTCCTGCTCAACACAGGCTAAGCCACACCACATGAAGAAGGGGAGAGCTTGACCAAGCCACAAATCCTCCTTTACTGCCCCAGTGCCCAGTTCCCGTTCTAACTGCCCTCCATTCAATACAAAGTACCCACCACCTCCCTCGTCAAACTTCATTCTGGTCTGACAAACCGGTATGCCTCCAGTCCTCACCCCCACCTTTCCATATCAGCTTTCTTTGCCAGTCACTGACACCTCCTCTTCCAAAAAGCCTAAGACAGTATGGCATAGTGCTTAGAGTCCTGGGCTAGGACTACTCCCCACTAGGGCATGATGCTCGCTGAGTGACTTTGAACCAGTCTCACGATTACTTTTGCTGGAATAAGCGAACACGGCTTGTTTCAGCCGTTGTAATCACATGAACCCAATTCTCAGCCTACCCTACCTCACAGGATTGGGAATATTGCAACCTCGTCTGTAAATTACTGGAAGGGGGCAGCGTTGCAGTAAATTAACGCATGGGAAATTAGACCACAGCTAGCCTTAGGATCTCTAAAGCCTACAATGTGGTTTCCTGTGATTCTGTTCCTCCCCTTCCTCTCTCTCTCTCTGACCTCCTCCATTGCTGGGACACTTGTGTGTCTTGCTCCTGTTGCTGCAAAAGAACACAAATAGACTGCATAAACTTTTTTTTTTGGTTAAACTCTACATTGTACCTGCACATTATGTGCAAGCATATTGCCAGTAACTTACTTTACCCTTCTTCCCTAAAGAGGCATGTGGTCTCCTTTCATTCTATGATAGCCTTGAGTACACATGGTGCTTTGCCTTTTTCGTTTTTCTCTGCTAAATTGTGTTCCTAACATCAGGCACTATTAAAAAATAATTCCATCCATTGTGAGGATAAAATAGAGAGAATGACCATATGAACAGCACTGGGCTCTATTGAAGAGGAATAAAGCCAAATATAAATGAAACAATGAATAATAAATAATCAACACCCTCCCCTAGTTCTTTCTGGTCTGACCATTTACCACATCTTCCCACCTACTCCAATTTCTCCTCCACCATTTTAGGGTGACCCTATGGAAAGGAGGACAGGGCTCCTGTATCTTTAGCAGTGGTGTAGAAAAGGGAATTTCAGCAGGTGTCATTTGTATGCATGCAGCACCTGGTGGAATTCCCTCTTCATCACAACACTTAACGCAGCAGGAGCCCTGCCCTCTTGACAAGTTACAAAAGAGGACAGGGCTCCTGCAGCTTTAACCGCGGTGCTGAAGAGGAAATTTCACCCAGTGCTGCATACATACAAATGACACCTGCTGAAATTCCCATTTCTACACCACTGTTAAAGATACAGGAGCCCTGTCCTCCTTTCCATAGGGGTCACCCTACTCAATGTTATTCTTTCACCCCCTCCCAAGTTCTCTATCTGATACGCAGCCCCCATTAGCCTTTTCCTCTCACCCACAAGTTCTCTCTGTGGCCCGACGCACCTGCTTTCTTCTTGGTCGTCTGAAACCAGCCTCCCTCAAACACACATCTGGCACCTTCCAGAGGCGTTAGACTCAACACCCAGCATCCCCAGCCACCGCCGCTGCACTTTCCTTCCCGGTCCGCAACACGTTACCTGCACCCGCACGCCTTCCTCCCACACCACCGTCGTCCTCCCACTCCATGCAACCAGGCACCCACCACCCCGCCCTTATATATAGAGATATCGAGCCGCCCAATCACAACGCCCCCTTGTGCGCCTTGCCCAATCGACTTCCACCATTGGACTCCCACGGCCGACCAATGAGGCTCCGCCATTTTTTTTTTTAAAAAAAAAAGCCAATACGCGGAGCAATGCTGGCTGAACTGGAGGGGGAGGGGGAAGCCAATGAAAAACGAGCCAGGCGCGTGAAGGGTAGCGCGAGGCTGAAGGAAGGAAGGAACGTTATAGGCGGTCCTTGGGAATATTTTTTAAAAAGCAACCATAGGCGAGGAAGGGTCAAGGGGGCAGCCAATCAGGAGCGAACGTTGGTAGCGGAGGTGGGACAGGAGATGTTGAAAAGAAAAACCGTCGTTATGCGGCCCGTTCAACTCCCTGTGTGGCCTTGCCTCGTACCTGAGCCCTTTCGTCACGTGCAGCCCTCCAGTTCTAATACCATACCCACCGCAACACGCCTCTCTTCCGTCTCTCAAACAAATGGACGGCTGCTTTGAATATTGCTTGATAAAAGGACAAAGTCCTATGCCGGTTTGGACAGGGAAAAAGTCCTACAACTCCCAGCATGCCCTAGCCAGCATGGCTGGCTGGGGCATGCTGGGAGTTGTAGGACTTCCCCCCGTCGTAGAATTGCACCCAAAATGTGTTTTTGTACCTAGAAACCTTGTACCTAATCAAATGTTATAAGCAGTAATTTTTTGATCTCTTCCTGCCGTTTCAAAAATTTTAAAGGGTTTATATTATGTTTTTTGTATCATAATTTTTTATCTTTTATTTATTTATTTGTATCCCGCCTTTACAAAATTAAAACACATACAGTTAAAACTACTACCCAGAGAGCTTTGGCTTTTGGGTGGTATAGAAATGTAATATTAATAAATCAATAAAACAAATAATTTTGCTGGTCTTCTCAGCGCTGCATGAGGAGGGAGGGCCTTAGTAAGACCCTCGGCCATCAACTCCCAGAAGCCCCTGTCAGCATGGCCAATGTTCAAGGAATGCTGGGAGTTGAAGTCCACACATCTGGGACTTTCTGCCTACCCTGGTGTAAGGGTGCCAGGATTTGCTGGCAGGCTGCATGCCTATTTACCATAATGGGGGAAACTGAGCCTCAGTGTTAGAAGAACGTGCTTAAGAGCATTGATGCAAACTTTTTTTTTGCGATTTCTGCAGACAGAGACTGAGATTTACTGGAGTCAAACTGAAGCAGTGTAAGAGTCAATGCCGGCTCTGAGTTTGCGGAGGCAAGAACCCCCCCCCCCCCCACGGCCCATCCTCAGTGAATCTACCTTTTCACCGCCATTGTCACCAGACACCGGCCCTGGTTAGAGCACATTGGACATCCAATATTTTACACACAATGGCTGCTGCCCCAAGCCCTGCTCCAAAACATGAATTCACAGCCCAGGAGAATGGACTATCGGGCCGGAAAGAAACTTGCTGCTATTCTATTGCTAGGAATGGCCTACAACTTTTCTTTCTAGGTTCCCTGCTGACTAGTGTGGTGTGTCTGTCTGTACATGTGCATGTATGTGTTAGACCTCCCTCATTTCCACACATCAGAGAATATTTCAGTACATTTAGAGTTTCCAGGAGGGGAGAAGGGTCTTTTTTTTGACACCCCCCCCCCCCCCCCAAATTCAAGCACTAGCAAAGATGTTGCAGGAGATATGAGAAGTTTAGACCCAGGTTCCTTTTCCTTTCGTTCTTTTTCTTTCTATAATGCCATCAAATCAAAGAATATGATGCGTTTGGTATTTATAAGGCAATCAAAACAAAACACAGGTTTCTGCCCCAGGGACCTTACAGTCTAAATGCAGACACAGAGAGAGAAGTAAAAGTGGGAAGGGAAAAAGAAAGCATGGGGCGCAGCACAGCCACATGCATGTGGCAACTCATATTAAAAAAGCAGCAGCAGCAGCAAACAAATCGATAAATAATATTTGGGATAATAATGGCTTGTTTGTTCATGTGTTTTTAGTAAAGGTTGAAATTCTCGGGATGCAGCCCGATAGTATTTTTTGTGTGCTTAAGCAGTGTGATTGCAGAATGGCAAACATCACACTGCATCCTGGAAGGCGAACCCTGGAAAAGATGGCAACAGCATTGCTAAGTCACAAGACGTAGATCCAGGCATCAGCTGAGACACACACATTGTTCAGTGTTCAATCACTTTTATTTCTCTCCTCCACCTCCTCCCCTCCAGATGATGGAAGAAAGGGATAGAGAGGTTAGTACAGGTCAGCGCTTTCAATACACAGCAAAGCAGAATCTGGACAGGGAACGGACAATGTGCTGGAAAAGGAAACAACTTCCATCGCTTCTTATTTCCCAGAGAGGCCGCTTATATTTTGGCCTCTGAGCATACAAAATGGCAGTGCAGGCATTTACACATCTCCTCCAGGGAGCTAATGCAACATCTGGTATCCAGTGGTGTATGGAGAGTCATTCCAAAGTGTGCTAGGCTTAACTGAGTGGCACTCAGGCAGATTGTAGCTCTTGTTTGCCTTGTCTTTGTGATCAATGACTGCTCTGCTTTTTAAAAAAAGGATGGGAAATGTCTTTGTACGTTACTGTGAGAAGAACCAACACATGGGCAAGAAAAATGCTTCTGGGCATGTGTTCTGAAGTGCACATACAGAAAATGAAACAACTTCCATCGCTTCGTATTTCCCAGAAAAGCCACTTATGCAACCCCCCAGAAAAGAGATGGTTGCACTAATTCCAATAGCAGAGATGAGGCCTGCAGGAAATGCAGGATCTTGTGTCCCAGTAACCCATTCTGATGATAATGTTTAAATACCAATGATATATCTATACATATGTGTACAAGCATCATTTTAATAATAGAAGAGATGGGTGCTGTTGTTTCGGTGAAGTGCCATGCAAAAAAAAAAGAACCTACCCCCTTCAAAAAGCTATCATTCTCTAGATGTTTTGTATAACTGGGTAAGTCCTAAATTAACTAACACACTCTGGCCTCGATAGAAACAAGGTTGGGAAATCACAACTCTCTCCTGTGTGAACATGGGAATGAGAAAGAGGAAGAGATAATGAATAATGCTCCAAAACTTAAGCTGATATACAGACAGTCTAATCTTTTGCATGCTTCCTTGGAAGTAACTCCATTCTCGCTGGGATCCCATAGCTCTGGTGGGAGTCTGGGGAAGGCATTAATTCCAGTGCTCTCCACCAACCCTGGACAGCTGGCTGCAGCTAACTTATCAAGAGATACTCCACATTTTCATTGATCAGCCTGGTTCCCAAACTAGTGGACACACACCAGAATCCTTCTGCATTTCCTCTCTAACTGGATCGGGAGAAATGTATCCCGATATCAGCACACACCAACTTTATCTGTACACAAAAATAGAATCCATTAAATTCAATGGGATTCACTCCCAGTGTAAGGTTCATAGAACTGCAGCCTATGTAGAGTAAATCCATTGAAATGAATGGGGCTAAAATTAGTCATGATTAACTGAATTCCCATTCATTTTAATGTGCATATTCTACATAGGATTAACACTGAATAGTACCCTTAATGCTCTTTAAGCTATATGGTCCCTTAAATAAATGTAACTAAGATTACATTTACCATTTCTCCCCCCCTGCACACCATGCCGACCCCCCCCACCGTTTTGCAAATAGATTTCATATACATTTTCTAAAAAAAATATCCTTCAAATAATAATAATAAAAGGAGATGAAAATGCCTTTTGCGATAATGACCCAAAAGCGGCAGGATTGACTGAAGGGGAGATATTTATAATTTGAAGGTTGTCACCAAAGAGGTCATCTAGTCCAACCTCCGATGAATTCAGGATCTGCAGAACAGGATGCAAACACAGCATCCTGACAGATGGCCTTCTAGCCGTTGCTTACCTGGGAGCCCACAAACTCCAGCGTCCGTCTGTTCCGCTGTCGAACAGCCCGTAACATTAGAAAGTTTCCTCTCACATTTCACCAAAATTTGTTTCCCTGCAATTCCTACCCATGAGTCTGTGCCATCTTCTCTGTGACAGCCCAATTTGAAAGCCAGTATCATGTCTTCCCTTAGTTTTCCCTTCTCCAGGCTAAACATACCCACCTCTTTTAACCATTCCTCATAGGACTTGGTTTTCAGACATCTCCGCCCCCTAAATCCTGCTCTCCTTCTTGTGGACACCATCCTCCATTTTGTAAGTGTCCTTTCTTAAATTGTGGCACCCAGAATGAGACACAGATAGGGCCTGAGCAGTGCAGACCAGAACGATTACTTCCTGTTATCCAGGCACTAGTTTTTTGTTAATTCAGACCATGATTGCATTAGCCTTTTTAGAAGCCACATCACGCTCCTGGCTTGGTGTTCACAAAACTGGACAAAATGGATGTTGGCAAAGCTGCTTCTAAAGTAGCTTAGAAGACACCATAAACTGTTTGTATGATATGGCCAAATCGACACAAGGAAGGGACACACTTGAAAAGGCAGCAGTGACATGTTAATCCGGAGCGTAAGGGAAGAATGAGGGCAGATCTACAACAAAGACTTGAACTGGTTTAAGTCTCTGCACCTTCTCTGCAGAGGACTCCTGGGAGGTGTACTTTGGGGGAAACTACAACTCTCAAGAAACTTTGAGGGAAGTCCTCACAGTCAAACCGATATAAAACTGACATATGTTTGCAGTAGCAAAGATCTGTCCTGAATGGAATTCTTGGCCCACTATTTAATTTCACGTCAACTCAAAACCCTGTACTAGTAAATTCAAAATGGAGTCAGTCCTGCCAAAGATGACCACTACTTCCCACTTCCTGTGGGAAGGTGCTTTGGGAAAAGCTTCCAGGAAGCCTCTCTCTATGTCAGGCCTAGAAATTAGCTGGGTCTACTGGATTTATCCTGGACATCCACGGAAAAATAATCCACGTAAGCCCGGATGATTCTGAGGGTGTTTGCCCATCCTTTGAACCGCTACTGGAAGAGGATAGCTATGGAATCTGGAAGGATAGCTATGACACCTAGTGTCCATTTTATCACCACGATTCCCTTTCATAAGAATTCCAATCTGTCCAAGAACTTGGGAATAGAGATGCAGGAACCCTATAACACCTTGGCCCTCTCCTTCCAACGTTTTGGAAAAGAACGTTCTTCTTCAATATTTCGGCCATCTTGTGCAATTCAGTGTATCACATACTGTAAAACCCTAACTTTCTCTTGACTGTTGGCCAGTCACGACCCGTGTTTTCATTCCTTCGCAACCGACTCTTTCCCCTTGGCTGACTTCATCTCCTTTACGGATCATTCCTGAGGATTTATTTTTTTTTAGATAAAATGTGTCGATTGCATGCTCTTCTAGAATATAAGGTGATACAGGCTGGAATGAGATGGTTGGAACAATTGGCACGAGGTTATAATGGCAGAGAGTCTTAACTTGATGTGTTTCACGGTATTTGCCCACGGATAGTTTAAATTCTGGCAGATGTTGACAGCTTTGGCAGCCGGCTTATGAAATAAGGCAGAGTTTGGACAATGTTTCCTCCCAAACAGTGGTCCAGGACTGGAAGCTATGTGTGCCCCATAACTTGATTCTGTCATGGTGGGTTGGGATCCATCTCATGCCCTCTAGCGGTAAAGATTTCACAGTTAGGTAAGCACATGCAACAAGACAAATTACATACATGGTCCAAAAGAGAAACTTAACATTTAATTTGCGAAGTATGTTTCTTTTGCAACTGGAAAACATTTTGCTTTTCAAAGCTGTGGGCAAGCCGGGAAAGGGCTACTTGGGAATGAAATGAAGATCTTTACAGGGCCTCATTGGACCCAGATTCAGTCCAAAATCACTCTGACAAGTCTTTGCCTTGGTAACCCATCCCAGTAAACACTGAGATGCAAAAACAGGTTGTTATTATTTTGCCTTCCTTAATCTTGCTGTAACTCGGTTCACTTTTCGTAATGAACTGTTGTTCTGAAAATGAAAAAAAGAACCTCTTTATGATGGGACACAACGGTCTTGGAGAAGACAGTTTGCGGGTAGAACGTCCAAGATTTGAGAGTGACGAACAATCTGTTTTCTTGAACCAAGTGCAATTTGTCCAAAGCACAAATACGGGCAAAGGGATTCAACGGGAGTGACTGGACACATTCAGAGCCAGTGATTCAAAAAAAAGAAAAAGGACATTTAGTTGGCAGTGCAATGAGATCCACTCCTATCTACCAGTCCGGCCTATAGCAAGAGAATAGTTATGGTAAGGAACAAAACGCCCGTAGCCACCACAGCCAAAGACACCTCTGGGATCCTACCGCTGTTGAGCGTCACTTTGAAAGCTGTTATTTCCTCTTGGTAGCCTTCTTCCTTGGCAGTGCATTTGAAGACGCCCTGATCCATCGGAGTACTCTCTCCAAAGCGGAGAGTGCAGGATTGCTCATCCATGGAGCATGGGTAAGTTTTGTCGTCCTTGACCCAAGTATAGATGGCGTGGTGAGATCGCAGAGGGCATGGTAAGTAGATATAACTGGTGGAGTCGACGCTCACTTTTTTGAGGGCCTCCTGGGCTAATTTTTCTGCAACATGTCGAATTTAGAGAGAAAGAAAGGTGAGGAAGGAGGAGGAGGAGAGAGAAATAGGAGACATGACACAATGGATTCTAATTTGTTTCCTGGCTCAATCTAAAGTACTGCTGATAAACCTTGAAAGCAGCCTTGACTGAACCATTAACCATGTCGTCAAGATCACCCAACTCTACCCAGTAGTTGGGTCATGTGCCAGGAGGGCTCATTTTATCCTGACTGGCTTACCTTCTGCTGTTTCACACATGTGTGTAATATTCGGAGAATCCAGGCTCTGAAGCAACCTGTTGAAGGAGAACGTGAGAATATCAGAAGAGCCATGCTGGATCACACCAAAGACCCACCTAGGCCAGGGATAGGCATCCTGGTGCCCTCCACATATTTTGGACTACAACTCCCACAAGCCCCATCCAGCATAACCAGTGGTCAAGGATTATGAGGCTGTAGTCCAATACCATCACTGGGAGACTTATATCATGTGTTTTTTTAATAAAGGAAAGGGCCTTCTCTGTAGTGGCACCTTGAATTTGGACCCCCCCCCCCACAAAGGAGATATGATTAGTATCGACTTTGTTTTCTTTTCATTGTCAGAGTAAAATGTTTCTCTTTGTCCAAGCATTTTAACATTTTAGTACTTTAGAACATTACAATTTCATTTATTTTTAAACGGAATTGATTGTTGTGCTTTTGTTTGATTTGCTATTTGAAGAATTGTTTTAATTGGTCTTTTACTGTGCACTTGTATGATTTTTTAATAATGGATTTGCTTGTTTGTTTTAATGTTGTGCACATTGTGGATGAATCCCTTTGAATTGAAGGGCTATCTATCTATCATCTGTTGACTTATATGCCGCCTTTCCTCTAACGAGCAAGGAGCGCACCTGGTCCTCCTCCTCTCCATTTTATCCTCACAACAACCCTGTGAGGTAGGTTAAGTTGTGAGTCAGTGAATGGCCCCCAAACATCCAGGAAGCTGCATGGCCAAGCAAAGACTAGAAACTGGATCTCCCGAATTCCAGTCCAACACTCTAACCACTACATCACCCTGGCTGCGAATAAATAAATAATTGTCCAAGAAACCCTAAAGGGCAGCATTTTGCAACAAAACGTTGCAGTGCACCCTTAGCAGTATTCCTGCTCAGAATCTGTAACAGCTAGCCTCCTCACTCTGTTTGTGGCAGCTGCCCTAGAAGCTCCATGCGACACCAGACACCTATGCATAGATGTGGCACCCAGGTGCACCAGGTCACAAGGAAATGCAGCACCTGGGAATTTTGCACCAATGACAACCACAAGTAATAGGTGCTTCAGACAGGGAATTGCTCTATCAATGGATCAGGCAGAGGCCACCCTCTCCCACAGTGCCACCCCGTTCGCCTCTTCTGCAGACCTGCCACTGTGGTTTCTGTCCTGGGAGACAGAGGAGCAGCTCTTTCTGGTTACATCCCACCCACAGTATGGGTCGCGGGCCAGGAGACACTTCCAGCAGTTTTCGTTGTACTGGTCACAGTCCGTCAGCGGCAGGCGCGTCACCTCAAACTCAGTGCTCACGTACAGGTAGCCCTGCCAGAGAGAACACAGATTATAGGGCAGGGAGGAAGCGGGAATGAACACAAGGTCGCCTACTGGGATCCCATCCGGAGCAAAGATTGTAAAGGCAACTCTTCTTGCTTGCCAAGCTAGGAAGGAAGCAGCTCTCCTCTCTATGGTGAACAGAGGCATCCTGGGAAGGGGTAGAGATGGAGAAGCCGATCCCTTTATCCATCGTGGATAGAGGCACAATGGAAAAGGGTGATTTCCAGCTCCCAGTTTAGGGGGCCAGGGGCAAAGATGCAATGCTGTTCCCTCCCACGATATCGTCCTGATGATCATTTACTGGGCTCACTCATATGCTCATTATAACCACCTGGCTGACCTCTCTGCATCAGGGGCAGCTCTACACCAGGCTTTTATTGCGCACCCGTGATTGGTCACTCATGGAAATTTGCGGGTCCTTTACACAACCTCCAGGGCCTCTTTATGGTCATGCTTTATGACCATTACCCCGGTATTTTTAAGATCAGGGGGAAATCTGGCATTTTTTTCTAGAAGTGTGATGAAGCACCACAATGGCTGCGTGTACTCACAGAATTCTGCTATAGCTCATCGCCATCTAGTGAAACACACAGAACTTGCAGAGAAAGGATACCCCCTCAAAAACACATGTAAAGGGGCCAAATTTAATCCTGCAAAGAATCTGGAAGCAGAAGCCCCAATAAAGGTACTGAATAAAATCCTTGTGTAGAGAAGCCCCAGGGATCAGTGGTAGAGTGGGCCTGCTAGGCCCTTGGCATTTCCCCCAAGGATGCTGCTTGCTGGTGCCAGGCATGGAGTCCTTCTTACTGTGGTGGCGTCCAGGATCATAGAAGAGACGGGCAGTTCTTTCTTGAATGGACTTATCTCAGCAATGATCACTGTCTGTTCTTTGCTCCGGAGGACCTTGTGGATCTTCCCTTTCACTGCCAAGACAAAAGAAGCAGAGGTGATTTTTAGACTCAGGATGGAATGTGTCGTGATTCCAAGCCCTCCGCTGAGATGTAAGAAGATGAAGAGGTTTGTTGTGCACTCCACAAAGCTTTATTCAATAAACAGACATCTCTTCACACCTGAAGGGAGCGTGAATGCTAGGCTGACCAGATAAAATCCAGGTCAGGGCTCATGTAACTTTAACAGTTGTAGAGAAAAGGGAATTTCAGCCAGTGTCATTTGTATGCAGTTAGTTCCTGGTGATATTCCCTCTTCATCACACCAGTTAAAGGTGCATGCACTATACTAGAGGGACCATATACAAAAGAAGGCAGGGACCCTGCAACTTTAACAGTTGTGATGAAGAGGGAATTTCACCAGGAACTAATTGCATACAAATGACACTGGCTGAAATTCCCTTTTCTCTACAACTGTTAAAGTTACATGAGCCCTGACCTGGATTTTATCTGGTCACCCTAGTGAATGCTAGGAGCCATCCTTTCAGCTTAAGTAGTCTAACAAAGCAAGGCAGTTGCTTATCGACTAAGGTCCCCTCTACAAGGATTCGCTTTTGTGCCTGGTTAGGCGATTATGCGCATAATCGCTGAAGCGCATTTACGCCTATTACCTCTGCACGAGAGGCGGCGAGAGGCGGCGAAGAGCATTAAGGGATGACCAAAATGCGCTTTACAAGTAGTTAATGCGCATAAGCGCTTGTTCACATAGGCAAAATGCGCTTTAACGGCCGGAGCAAAATAAAACTTGCTGTTTAACGCGCATTCGATAATGCGCATAATCGGAGAGATAACGTGCCTCTACGCCCGATTTGCGCTCCGTTCTTGTAGAGGTAAATTTTTTAAAGCGCCTTGAAAGAGCATTAAACCTCTCTTGTAGAGGCAGCCTAAATGGAGAGTTTTCTGTCATGCCCAACACGCTTTTACCAGACTTCTCCTTCAGGGAGGGTCTTCAAGCTGTAACCTCTGGCGAGTAGCTAGCCTAGCAGACTGCTTCCCACCTCCTTTCTACTCTGCCTGCTTGAGCCTACAGCCGACTATGGGATCTGTCAATTCTGATGCTGCCTCCTCCTCTGACAAAGACTGATTTCTGGTAAGGTGGGGAGGGTGATCTCTAAGCCTGGGCCTCTTTTTCTTTAAGCTCCTGGGAAGATTCTTCCTTGATTCCTGGATTGTCTTGCAGAATTTCCTCTTGGCTGGTCCATTTCATTCTCCTCAGGGTCCTAGTCCGATTTGGGATACATACCAGGCAGATTGGGCCTGATCCTGACAGGATGACCAACAACTTGTTTTCCGGGAGGTCACTCCATTCTCCAGACGGTTGTGGGTCTATGGGTCTAGTTCAAGGGTGTTTTAATCTCAGCCCTGTGGGCCAAATTCAGATTGCCCGATGATCACAATCCCTTTCCCTGACTACCACATCATTTCTTGGCTTTTGTACGTTCTCCACCCATTCTAAAAAGTTGAACAGCCTCGCCTAAGGCTAAGTTATTAGCAGTAAGAGCTTTAAGCCAAAATGTGCTGGCATTTCTGGTATTTTTGGCACTGCTTTCAAATCTCTTCTTACAACATTTTCCCCGCAGGATGATATGAATGGCTGCAGAATTGAGGCTGAGCAATTTAAACAGCTGGCTTTCCCTCATCCCTGTGGCTTCTTGCTGATGAGCATGGGTCCTCCCTGTGAAGCAATTCTACAAAAAAAGGGGTGTCCCTATTTATTATTATTATTATTATTATTATTATTATTATTATTATTATTATTTCTTACCTACCTCTCCCTCTGGATCGAGGTGGGGCACAACATTAAATACAAAACAGCATAAAATACATAAAACTGATTAAAAACATGTAAAACTAATGAATTATTCAAAACATATAAAACTAACACATTATTAAAATAGCAATAAAACATCTTAAAATTCAACTGGGTAGGCCTGCTGGAAGAGATCAGTCTTTACGGCTTTCTTAAAGTCAGAGAGACTGTTAAGTTGACGAATCTCTCCCGGTAGGCCATTCCACAGTCTGGGAGCGGCAGAAGAGAAGGTCTTCTGGGTAACGGTTGTCAGCCTAGTTTTGGCTGTTTGAAGTAAATTCTTCCCAGAGGACCTGAGTGTGCGGGTTGGATTGTATGGGGGAAGGTGATCCCGCAGGTAACCTGGACCCAAACTATGTAGGGCTTTAAAGGTAATAACCAACACTTTATACTTCACACGGAAACTAATTGGCAGCCAGTGAAGTGATTTTAAAATTGGTGTAATATGGTCACTTCTAGGTTTGTTGGTGACCAACCAATGGGATGCTATCCCATCCAGGTGGAGCTCACCTGTTCCAAGGAAGAGAACATCATGCAATGTATTGTTAGCATCTCGTATGCTATCTACCACGACTCGGGTGTAAGTGTCATTATTCTGGAGGACATACAGGGGACGTTCCTCATCAGGGTAGATGACGGTGTCTATTTCTGGGTGATTCTTAATGAAGGTCAACGTCGTTTTGGGCACAGGTGGGTGGGAATCCAGCGCCACACACTGAGAGGGAGGAGAAAACGGCAGACGGGGATAAACCGAGTGGGGGAAAAAAGAAAGGAAGAAAAAAAAATCCAATATTCTGTACAAAAATCTGCAATGTCAAAAGCAATTTATTTCACTGTAAAATCTTTAGAGGTTGCCTTCTATAGTAAAAACAATAACACCCACCTCGAGGCAACTTCCAGAACAAAATGCAAATAACAATAAACTTCACAATAAATCAGTGATAATAATAAAACCAACAGCAGCCAGCCCAGGAAGATACTAAAATCAAACGGGGAGTATTTTTTGTGAACTGCCAGAGATCTTTGGCTATTGGGCAGTATAGAAATGAAGTAAATGCATGAAATGAATAATTTCAACTGAAAACCAAACACAGCCCAGTGAGACTCTTCTAAGAAAAAGCCAAAGAAAGCAGGCAACTTTTCAAGGCTAAGAGAAATGTAGCAGAAACTGAGATGTCCTGGGACAAGGAAGATTGAGGTTCAAATCTTCACTGAGCCTCACAGTGCTCATTAGATGAAGTCTGCGGGTTCTGCATTTCCTTTTTAACCCAAAGCAGTTGGATTGTACTTCAGCAGAGGAAGGGTGTCATGTTTCCAAGCCCTCCCGCTGCTGTGTGAGACAATAAAGAAGTCTGTCAAGTAATCCACAAAACTTTATTCAGCAAATAAACATCTCTTCGCATCTGAAGAGAGCTTAAACATTAGGAAATTTCCTCAAGGCTAAAACTTGGCTAACTAAATGAGGCAATTGTCCTTTCAACAAAAGGGAAGGCCTTTTCCCTGAGTCCCTTTAACTTCAGGGAGGGTTCCTCTGAAGAAGTCTTTGGGGAGAAGCTAGCTGAGCCTTTCCCCAGAATGCTTTAACTTCAAGGAGGCTGGTCCTGAAGAAGACTTTGGCGAGAAGCTAGCCAGGCTGTTCTTCTCTCACCTTCTCTTAGCTCCACCCATTTGAATCTGCGGTGGACTCTGAGGTCGGTCAACTCTGAAGTCCCATCCCCCTCTGAGGATTGCTGGGTTCCCACAGACTCTGAGTGGTTAACATTTTCACTGATAAGGTCCGGTGAAGATACATCCCTGGCTGGTGAAGAGCCTGGGAGAATCTCCTCCCCCGCTTCCTGTATAGGCTGGTACATTTCTAGTCCTGTTTCTTCTGGTTCAGAATCTGATTCCAACTGATAGCCTGGAACTCTTTTCCCCACACTAAGGGGAACAGGCCTGATCATGACAAAGGGTGATGTAAGAGATGTAGCTTATAATTCTTTCCCTCCAGTCCCTTCTACTCTTCCAGCTGCTTTCTTGCCCACAGGAGAAAGGGATACAGGCTTCCCATATGTTCTCCTGTATTTTTCCACAGTGGGTGAAACATCACCTTGGGGAACAGGTAAAGCTACTAACAGACATTGCTGAGATCATCAGAAGGTGAGGAATCAGCTGCCCTGCCATTTAGATCCAACTCCATGACTTGCTGAACTTTCCAACTTAGAATCCATTGCCGGAATTTTAATTCTTTCCTCTTCCCTCCCAAACCTTTTTCCTTTTATGTCATGACTTTTAGACAAACCTTCAGGCAGGGGACTGTGTCATTATTTAAACTTTGCAAGGCACTCTGGGAGTCTTTCATGGCTGTAAAGTAAAAGCACTTGGAATAAAGAAGTAATAAAATAAACAGCGATTTTGAGCTGATGAAAGGTCTCTGACCAGTGCAACATGCCTGGCTGTTCCTGCCTTCTGACAGAATAGCAGCACACACACACATACACACACACACACACACGAGAGAAAGCTCTGCCTAAAAGTGGCATTCAGGGATTCCTCAGTGAGAGAATCCAGACTTTCAGATCAACTTTACCGTGCCTGGCCTGGGTACGGGAATGGTGCCCATGTCACCCTTGAATTTTGAAGTCTTGAAAATGGAGCTGATTCTGTTCATAGAGTAGGCACAAACGGCCGATGAGCCCCTTTGGAAAAACAGAATGAAAGCAAGAATAACAGTGTGATCTTAACACAAAGCTCAGATATCTTACCCAAGTAGTGTGATACATACACAGTAGGAGAGTTGTGGTGTTTTTCGGGCTTTGGACCCAAATCTATTTCCTAGGGGGCTGTTTATATGGTTTAAAACCCCTTCAGTGTCTGCGCAGCATCGATTATACAACGCAGCAGCCCCTGCGCAGCCACCGTGGGGCTTTCCCATGAAGCTGCGCATTGAAAAAGCCGTGGACGCCACTCACCATGCGCTGGAGAAGACGCCGTAGAGCACTGCCTCAGCCTGCCCACGCTTTCTGAAAACAAAGGCATCCCTGAGGTGGTGGAAGCGCATCGGTTCATTGGGATGTCCACACACCAGCCGCGCCTTGAGGAATGTGCTCCAGGAATCCACGAGGAAGGTCTTCCCGCCTTGATCCACCTGCAAGGGTAGAAAATGGACGTAGGAAGCTGCCATAGTCAGGCTGCCCCTGGCCCATCTAGGCCACTATTATTTGAATGGCAGTAGGAAAGAGGAGATGCTGGGGAATGAACTGGAGATCTCAGGGCCGGCTCTCCCATGAGGAGAAGTGAATCCTCTCCTCAGGTGACAGATTGGGAGGGGGGGTGGATTGCGCACGCCCGGACGCCAGGGGTCAGAATGAGGGGTCAAGTGGGTGGGCTTTCTGGGAAAATCGCCTACTTGCTTGCCCAATCTCTTGCTTTCCAGAGAGCATGACCACCTAATCTCTCACTATGGTAGAGAGCCCTGAATGATGGATCGAGGGCTTCGTCTTCAAAGTGAGGTATTGCAAGGTGGCCCTGGAGATCCTTGAGGCCTTCGGTCCTCTTACTATCAAGACGTTTTCCCTAATGTTCAACAGAAATGTCCCCTCCTGTAACTTAAACCCGTTAGATCTCGTCCTACAGCAGAGAAGAAACTCCTAAATTTTCCCTCTTCTCCTAGAAAACCCTTTAGGGGGTTGAAGAGGGCTATCATGTCCCTTCTCAGTCTTCCCTTCTCCAGTTCCTTCCATCTTTCTTCATGGGACTTTTATTCCATATAAGCCATCTTCCTTTCCCTCCTGCAAACACATTTCCATCTGTCCACCTCCTTTATAGCACCCAGAACTGGAGACAGTACTCCAGATGAAGTCCAACTAGTGCAGAATAAAGTGGGACAATTACTTCCTGCGACTTAGAAACAGTGGTGCTATCAACATGGCCTAAAATCGCATTTGCCTTTTCTGCAGCCGTGTCACAACGCTGGCTCAATTCCGAAATCTTTTTTCACGGGGACTACTGCCAAGCTGGGTGTTCCCCATCCTATACCTACCCAGGTGGAAACCACTTCTCAAGCCACTTTCTTTCTCTCTGTACCTTGCAGACACGTCCCAGGTGAGCTTTGTACGGTTCCTCATCCAGACCAGCTGTCTGGTTGACCTCATTGTAGAAGAAGTAAATCTCATCCTTGCTCGGATCTCTCTCTGGCAACAGGGCGCCGCTGACAAATTCTGCATCTGGGGGAGGAGGGAGTCATTGTGTGGCAACCAGAAATTTTATATGGCCTCGTTACATGTTATATCATGCTTGGAACATAAGAAGAGTTCTTGTTTTGGTTAGAATGACCCAGTATGTGAAGATTCCATGTTAATATCATAGCCAATAGCAGCTGATGGACCTGTTTTACCATAAATGTATCCAGCCCTTCATAACAGGGGTGTCAAAACTTGTTCATCCCTCAGTCTAAATTCCATTTTGGATAATCTCTCGGGGGCCACATTCCAGTCATGGGTGGAGCCAAAGGAAAAAGAGGCGGTGCTGAAAAAATGCCACCATAGTTTTGCTCACAGCTCTCACTTATATTTATTTATTTCATTTCTATACTGCCCAATAACTGAAGCTCTCTGGGCAGTTCACAAAAGTTAAAACCACAAGGTCTAGCATGCAATATGAAACAGGAAAGCTTAAAACCACGATGTAAAAGCACAACCAGAATAAAACTGAACAGCAATGCAGAGAATTAAAATCCAGATTTAAAACAGTGGAGCTAGAAGACTTGCTAAAATACAGAGAAAATAAAAAGGGTTTCAGTTGGTGCCAAAAGGAGTGTAATGTAGGTGCCAGGCGAACCTCTCTAGGGAGCTCATTTCACAGCTGGGGTGCCACAGCAGAGAAGGCCCTCCTCCTGGGTTTCTAGAGGAGCTATCCAAGGTGCTGAAATCCCAACCCCAGAATGTGTTCAGCACCTTGGATAGCTCCTTTAAAAGTTCCGAGTGGCTCTGACTGGAACACAGAGCAGATTCACAGCCTCACTGAAATAGACAGCACCCGCCTCCACTGGGATAGACTGGCCTTTGGATTTGCAGGTTCCATCTATCACCGGCAACTTTTCCAGTTTTACAAAACCCTTTTACAGGTGGCTGCCACCACCAGAACTGTATACACAAGTCTAAACATCTGTACTGTAGATTCTTATAAGGAATTATCATCCTGGTTTTTGATTTTCAGTCCCTCCCCTAATAATCCCTAGAACAATGTTCACTTATTTTATTTTTGCTGCTACCACATGCTGAGTGGAAGTTCTTCTTGTTGTATAACAACAGTGATCATTTTAAAAACAACAACACATCTGTAGTTGTTGTTCATGTATTAATAATAAGGACTAGAAACTTTGTTTAAATGGCAAGGTGGGATTCTCCAGATTCTAAAGAAACAAAGGGGAAAAAACACATACCACACAACTTAACACAATGGGACTTCTGTTAAACACCCCTGCTGTATTCCATAAAATCTATTTATTAAAAAATAGGATCAAGGATAAAGAGCATTTCTTACTGGCCAGCCAGCTGTCTTCTGTCTTAATTCCCTTTTTGATTCCATAGCTTCTCCGGATTGTGCTTTTGTTCCCAGATAACGCAGAATAAAGGTTGCCTTCTAAAATATGAATAAGGAGAGTGGGGTGACCCAAAAGCATTTGAATCGCCCATTGCAATTTCCAAAGAACGAGAGTTGAAACACGCAATCCAAAATTCCCATACAATCTACGCAACGAATCTTCAGTTGTTGCTTTTTCCTTGCCATTTCTTCCCGACCCTTCATGCTTGTCATTTAACAGGCAAACATATCTCTACAGTCATGAGGGCTAGAAATTTACTTTCGACACACATGCACCTGTAGACACAAGCTGGGATTCTAAGAAGAACCAGCACAGAAATGCTTTGGGAGAGGATGCAGCTTTACCTGAACTAGGTAAGCTGTTTTATACTCTAGGCCATTTAGCCCAGTGTACCAAGTAAAGAATGTGGCTAAGGAGACATCTCTCTCTCTCTCCCATAATACTAGAACCCAATGGGGTCATTCCATGAAGCTGATTGGTGGGAGATTCAGGACAGACAACAGGAAGGACTTCTTCACACAGCACAGAGTTAAACTATGGAACTCGCTACAACAAGATGTAGTGATGGCCACCCATTTTGATGGCTTTAAAAGGGGGTTGGATAAATTCCTGGAGGAGAAGGCCATCAATGGCTTCTAGCCTTGATGGTTATGTGCTACCCCCAGTATCTGAGGCAGTAAGCCTGTGTGCACTTGTTGCTGGGCAACATGGGTGGGAGGGTGCTCTTGCACTCATGTTCAGCTTGTGGGTTTCTTGTAGGCAGCTGGTCGGCCACTGTGTGAACAAAATGCTGGACTAGATGGTCCCTCAGTCTCATCCAGCATGGCACTTCTTGAGACTGAGGGTCCATCCAGTCCATCACACTGTTCACACAGTGGCCCACTGGTATGTTCTCTTTTGTCTCTCGGGGGCTTCTTTGTTTTGGCTCCATTCCTGTTGTCACTCAACACTCGAGTTGGCCATTAGGGGATGTCATCATGGAGAATCCCCAAAGCATCGGTTCCTCTTTTGCAACAAGGCCTTGGGACCCCTGAACTCCAGAGAAATGATGAAAAGGATTTCAGAACCTTCCATATGCCTTACCCACTGCAATGGCCACAGCATTTTGTGACGGCCAAGACGGGACGAAGTCTCCCGCCAGAAGGGTGAACTTTTGGCCTGGCTTGTCCTCTTGCAATTTTGTGGCGTTGACCTTGCAGGAAAGGAACAAGAGCACCAGTTGAGATTCAGGCAACTTTTATGTGGCGTCCTTTTTGCCCATCCCCTAGGCTCCCCCTTACAAACTATGGCAAACTGACAAGACACTCATGTCGGCGAGACTCCTTTTATTGCTGAAATCACACGGTTACAAGCATGATGGTTTCATTGTTGCATACATCCACTTCAAGCTGATAATGGCCAGAAAGCTTTAGGCTCCAGTCCTGACATGATCCTTTAAGCAATCACTCAGGGGAGAGAAGTGTAGGGTTAGCCCCTATCCTATCTTAGCATTTCCAGACGCCATGTACACTAACTCTTCAAGAACATGGCTAGAGCCCTAGGAAAGTGCTCCAGGCACAGGGCTGCCTGGAGCCTGGCAGAGACAGATCAGTCTCGCACTAACCATACCCAGCCTGCCGGAAATGCTGAACTGACCAAAGTAAGCAAGACCCCAGGGAACGAACCTCGTCGGCCTAGGAAACAACCCCTGCACATACTTTAGCTCCAAGGGAAGCTCTCTCGCAGGCCACACACACACAATCCAGAGCAAACACAAGTCCAAGTCTATGAAAAGCCTCAGAGCACTTTCCATAGCACAATCCTTAGAATTTCAAGGTCCAAATAGCAAATGAGCATGTACAGAGTGCTTCCAAAATCTCCAAACAGGTGGAATCCAAACATGAGGGATTTCAGGCCAAGCGTCAAAAGATGAACTCTACCAAGGGTTCTTTACCCTTGCTCCACCCTCTTATAGACTGGAGGCCCGGCTTATTCAAAACCACTTGACATACAGGTCCTCAGACCTGTAAACCAAACCCATGTGCCAACAGGGCGGCACTGTTCAACCTCCTTTTGATGACGCTACAAAGTGAGTGACAGCTTGTAAGAGAGGCCCCCTCCTTTTCCAAACATTCCTTGTTCCCAGGGAAACTATCTACTTCAAGGCTGCTGCTAGCAAACTCCTATGGGAAATAGAGATAGAGATAAGCTCGTAGAGAAACAGACTTTCTTAAAACAATCCCAAATTCTTCAATTTACAATCCACAAGGCCAGACACTTCTCCCTTCTCCATGGACTTCTGCCAGGTGGTTGCCCCTTCTAGTTGGAAAAGACTATAAGCAGAGGTCGGGAACCTCAGGATCAGGGCCAAATCTGGCATTTTTGGGGCCCAGATCTGGCTGTCCCAGATAGCGATACCTCCTTTTCCCGACCGCTGATTGGTGACTTCCTGGTGAGTTTTTTCTCCATTCTAAAAAGTTGAAATGCCTTTCCTGATGTTTAGTTAATGTCTCTCATCCCTCTGGCAGAGGGCCTGCCCTGCCTGCTTGACGTGGAGGAAATTAATTGCTATTAAAGTTCAATCATTTGACTTTTTCGGAGTTCTCAAATTTTCTGCAGGTCTACAATGCTCAAGCTTCGGTTTAGAACAAAAATGAGTGAAATTGGTCCGGTAGATCAGAGGTAATATGCCTTACGCTAACATTTTTTGATATTTGATATTCCCAATAAAGACAGTATAGCTATGCATCTATACATTCCATCCCCTTGTATTTCTCAAGGTCTGTTACACATCTGACCATCCACACACTCACCACAAACCAACACTTGGGAGTGGCCGCATTGGTTCCACAGACAATTATTTTGTCATCCAACTTCTGAATTACACGGATGAAATTATCACAATCTTCCTATGAGAGAGAGAGAGGGAGAGAGAGAGAGAAAACATATGTTTATTGATTAGAGCAAGGAGTGCTTTAACTCCTCTGCCAAACATACAGTCCACATCCTTCCTCCATAAAGTTGCCCCCAGTTTCACTTGTAGGGAAATGAAAACTATTTTCAAACATCGAGAGAGCAGAAGCATACCCCCCGAATGGATCAGGCTGGTGTTTGTGTGGGTGCGTGCGAAGGGGACAGGGGTTGACTATGCTCCTGCCTCTGGTCCTTCGATTCTTGTCGGTCCTAATTTGGGGGCTTTTATCTTTCTTCTCCCACCCTCTGCTTTTTGTACCACCATCTAGCCTATTATGAAAAGCTCTGAGGAACATGAAAGTCTGCACACTCTTTGGTTGGTTCCTTGCATCACCTGACCCTTGCTGGGCTTGGAGCCGCAATACCGCCTTCCAACCATTTGTAGCGGTGGTGCTGTAGAGCATTAAAAAACCCCAGGCCAGTTGTTTCCTCAGCCTTCTCCAACTTGGTGCCCTCCAGATGTGTTGGACTACAACTCCCAGCACAGCTGGCTGGGGGATGCTGGAAATTGTAGTCTAACACGTTTGGAGGACACTAGGTACAGGAATGCTGCTATGGCGGCACAGGGAGTTACGGGTGGCACCACATCCCTGGTGCCATAGTCCCTGGTGCAAAACGCCACCAACAAACTCTCCTTAGAAAACGTTTTGTGATGCTTTGATCCAATTCGCCACAGATCTCTCTTTTCCCTCCTCACCTTCATTGCTCCATGCTTCCTTTTGCAGTCCCTTTCTGCCTTCTCCTCGGCCTTCATGGGTATCTGTTGCAAACAGAGAGATAGCCTGAGGAAAGTGGTCCATCTTCCCATGACAATTATGGAGGTGGGGCTTTGGCTTCAAAATACTAGCCCCACCTCCTTGGATGGAGAGGGGAGGGACAGATCCTGATGAGTTTGGGACAGTCTAGCACAGGGATGTTGAACCTTCAGCCCAGGGGCCAAATTGAGCCAAATCTAGCCCTCCAGAGTTCCCTAATTGACCATTCCATGAACAGACTGACAGGTGAATCTTATTTCAGTGCTGGTAGCACATCAGCCTCTACTGCTGGGGTGGGCAGATGATCAGGGGTCTGGAAACAAAGCCCTATGAGGACAGACTGAAAGAACTGGGTATGTTTAGCCTGGAGAAGAAAAGACTGAGGGGAGACATGATAGCACTCTTCAAAGACTTGAAAGGTTGCCACACAGAGGAGGGCCAGGATCTCTTCTCGATCATCCCAGAGTTCAGGACTCGGAACAATGTGCTTAAGTTACAGGAAGCCAGATTACGGCTGGACATCAGGAAAAACTTCCTGACGGTTAGAGCAGTACAACAATGGGACCCATTATCTAGGGAGTGGTGGGCTCTCCCACACTAGAGGCATTCAAGAAGCAGCTGGACAGCCATCTGTCAGGGATGATTTAAGGTGGATTCCTGCATTGAGCAGGGGGTTGGACTCAATGACCTTATAGGCCGCTTCCAAGTCTATGATTCTATGATTCTATGATCTTTTGGACTTCAACCCCCGGAAGCCTCCTACCAATAGGGATGCTGGGACTTGAAGTCCAAACACATCTGGAGATCTGCTTTCTCGGTTTTATATATTTTGTATTTTAAATTTCAGACAGAAATGAAGATAAAAAACCTTATACATAAATATCCCCCCTCATAGGAAATTAGTGATGCTATTATAACTATTACAAAATATATCTATTACAAAATAGGTATAATTCTTCAGATCTTAAACATTTCCTTTTTTTCTTTGTCGGTCAGAAAAATAAAATTAATAGCACAAGTTAACACACCACAGGAGAGATACCTTTCATTATTCCAACCAAAAAGATTTAAATACTTTTGGGAATTTATTCTCCCATTCCAACCTGGTTGTATATACCATGATGCAATGCCAGTCCATATTAAATGAGTGTTTAGATCTTGTTCCTCTTACCAGTCTCAGTTCATTGGTCAGTTTCTCCATTAAGGCTATGTCCCAAACCTTTACTATACCAATTTATGAGTGTGGCACCAGCCAAATCCTTCCAATAGCTATCTATAACCAGTCTGGCAGCAACCAAAAGAGATCCTATTAATGGCTTATATATAATTTTTCCCATTATCCTCCTGAACTAACAATGCGAATACTGGGGATTTAATGACCTTTTGCCCAGTTATTTTTTCAATTTCTTTGAAAATTTAGTGCCCCAAAACTTTTATTTTAGCACAATGCCACCACATATGGAGATTATTATTATTTATTGCATTATATACCGCCCCATAGCTGAAGCTCTCTGGGCGGTTTACAAAAATATGTACTTTCCACCCACTGCTGCTCTACCATACCTGAGACCAGCAGGTGAGCCTAGAGGGTGCACACACAGCTCTGTTCCCCAAGCCTTCACTGCAGTTCCTTGCCGCCTGAAGCAGCGGCCTCTTTCTGCCTCATGGCAGGGCCGGCCCTCCTTTCCAGCTCCCCACCTTCTTGCCCTTCCTCCCCTTCTCACCTGGTTTGGAGTGACCTTGGAACCCATAAACGTCAGGATCCGAAGAACCCCTCGGCCTCCGATGAACACCTGGTTGGAACCGGGGTCATGGAACATGGCTGCCAGCCTTTCGCTCTCATCAAATTTTACTACGGGAGCATCTGAAAGGAGAGTGGCTAAAAGTGGTTAAATATTTCATATGCCCCCTGACAAGTGCCTGTCGTGTTTCCCAAAACCGCCTGCCTTATTTGGAGACAATAAAGAGTTCTGTCATGTAATCCACAAAGCTTCATTCAGGCAATAAACATGTCTTCCACCTGAAGAGAGTCTAACCTCTACGAACTTTCCTCTAGGCAAAACTATGCAAACTAAGCAAGACAATTGTCCTTTCAAGAAAAAGGAAAAGCCTTTCCCCAGAATGCTTTAACTTCAAGGAGGCTGGTCCTGAAGAAGCCTTTGGCGAGAAGCTAGCCGGGCTGTTCTTCTCTCACCTTCCTTTAGCTCTACCCATTTGAGTCTGCGGCGGATTCTGGGATCAGTTAGCCTTGAAGTGCCCTCCACCTCTGAAGTATACTGATTTCCCACAGACTGTGTGTTGCTAACATTTTAAGTGATAAGGTCTGGCGAAGGTTCATCCCCAGCTGGTGAAGAGCCTGTGAGAATCACCTCCCCCACTTTGTGTGTAGGCTGGTATGTTTCTGGCACTGTCTCTTCTGCTTCAGAATCTGATTCTGATTGATTGCCAGAAACTCCTTCCCCCAGCCTGAGGGGAACAAGCCTAGTCATGACAGTACCATGAGGCAGAGGTATGAAAGGGTTTGTTCTTAGCAAGCGTTCCAAACAAATTGAGACATCCCCCCCACAAAAAAAAGTTTAATTCTCTCTCTGCTTGAAAGATCTCCTCAAAATGTGGCCAGGAAGAAGTTTTTCTTCCCTTTCTCTTCATACTAGAATCCAGTGCGGTCATCCACTGAAGCTGAAAGGTGGGAGATTCAGGAGAGACAATACATCCCTGTTGTTCCATTGAGGCTCTGGAACTCCTTTTTGTACAACAAATGGGTCTTCATTGCCCATTCCAGATCAAGCCACCCCAAAATAGATCAAGCCGGAGGGGGTGGCAGGAGACATCAGTGGCCCTGCTAATAAAGTAGTGCTGACATTGTGTCCCTGTGAACCCCAGTTCCACTACAACACTGGCTGGCAGCCAAAGGCATTTTTTTCAAGCAGGCCTTCAGCCTATAAGTTAGCCTTTTGCTGATTTTTTAAAAAAATTGGTTGGTGCTGTTTATTTATTTTTTAAGAGCATAAGAAGAGCTGTACTGGATCAGACCAAGTGTCCGTCTCATCCAGCATTCTGTTGACACGGTGGCCTGTGGGAGCCAGCTGCCGGTTGTTGCTTTTTGAATTGTGTTTTTAACTCTTTGGTTTTGATCTGTTGTTTTAACTAAGATGCTGTTCTTAATTGGGAGTTTATCATTAGCTGCCTTGAGTACCATGAGGGAGAGGGGCAGGAAGGCAGGATATTAATGTAATAAATAGATTTGGAACTCACTACTATCAGAAGATGTAGTGATGGCCACCAACTTGGATGGCTTTTTTTTAAAAAAGGATTGGACAAACTGCTGGAGGAGATAGCTATCAATGGCTACTAGTCCTCATGGCTATATGCTACCTCCAGTACTAGAGGCAGTATCTCTTTGTACAGCAGTTGCTGGGAAACATGGGCAGGAAGGTGCTGTTGCACCCGTGTCCTGCTTGTGGGTTTCCCATTGGACCATCTGGTTGACTACTGTGTGACCAGAATGCTGGATGAGATGGACTCTTGGTCTGATCCAGCATGGTTCTTCTTATGCTCCCATGGGACAATTGCCCAACGAAACACAGTGTAGACAACTGGAAGCTGGTGACAAATGATAGGTCCTTTCAAAGCATTGAAAGCCCTACAGCAGCAGCATTGTTCTGCAGCATGTGTGAGTTCAAACACCACTATCACCTCTACTAAATAGGTTTTGCAGGGCTTCAAGAATCCAAAACACCTGTTTGACCAGAAACATGAGATATCCATTTTTTTTAAATGGAAGACCAAAGAATCCACCCTTTCAGTGATTTTTTCTCAGACTACGTGGACCCCTTTGGGCACGCAAGGAGAACAGGGCTACAACGTAATACCTCATGCTGATTCCATGTGCATTTACTCACCGATAAGCCCTGCTGTGATAAAGATGATTAATGTCTCACTTCCGTGTGCCTAGACTCACGCAAACTCTGCGCGGCCCTCCATGTCAACAGATTGGAAGGACAAATCCACACCTCCCATAACGCAATGGATTGAGGACCTAATAACACTATCAACTTTTGAACCGGTGTTATATAGATGAAACTTGCAAGTGGATAAATGCACGGATATTTGGTCTGCTTTTCTTGAAACCTGTGTATAACTCCCCCCATTTTAAAATTAAAGGTACACTTGATGGAAAATGACGACATTCCTATAAATGTAATGTGTTTTTTCCCTTTTCGTTTTCATTATGTATTTTCTGTTCTGTTTTGTTGATATTCACAATAAGTAAAAGAAGAAAAATCTAGTCATGAGAAACGGGAAGTTAAGTTGGATCTCTGATTTGTACGCGCAATGGATAGGGACACGCAGGTCTGTCGATTTTTAGTTTCTCTCAGCTTCTTATTGTCCCCATCTGAAATGCATTCTGTCGCATTTCTGCACCAGTTTGCCACCTTTTCTTTTAAAAAACGTCCTCATGAAAACATGTGTGTGGTTTTTTTATGTGCACCTTCCCCTACTATACACATCTGTGTATGTATTTTTGCTTTCGTTCAGTGAACTGCATCACAAAACTCTGAGAAACACAGGTACCAAGGAGTAACCACGTCTCTGGCTTGTATCTCGTTTCTGGATGTGCGAAGGCGAGGAGTTCTTAGCAAGAATATGAGCCAAAAAAAAAATCTCTCCATCCCCCCCCCAATCTCTAGCAGCCAGGTTTCTCTCTTTTATAAAATGCACCAAGAAGCAATGCCAGACCAGGCACAGATGACATGCGAAGTGAAACAACGACAGCAAAACACAACAGCCTCTCTGTTGCTGTAGGAATGGAGATTCCTGTTTTCCCCTGTTCTTGGTCAATTTCCTAATGAGGGTGTGAAGAGGAGTGGCATGCAATTTGGGATCCACGAAAGTGAGCCCCATGGGCGGTACACACGCGCATTGGAGAAATGAATCCGGGGGCGTTCTATCCCCCCCTTCCTGCATAGGTCTGTTTTATCTGCATTGCAGAGGGTACCAAGATGCCTGACCTAGTCTAGAAAATCTCCTCCTCCTCCATCTAGGCAAAAGATCTCCAGCTATCCAAAGAGATCAGGGCTGGCAGGCATTCGGCCAGTCTCTGCAATTTCAGGAGAGCGGTGCTGCGTAATGAATGGCAAGTGGGAAAACAGATGCCCAGGGACTTGAGTCTGTCGGAAAACTGCATCCTCTGGTCTGGGAGAAGCTCTTTCTTAATCCTGGATGTGCTAGGCAGCTCAGAGCAAGAGCAAAGTGCATCTCCATTCCTCGTGGGTGCAGAAGGGAATGCACTTTGCATGTCCTCAGACACAGGGCTCAAATTATTTATTTAAGCTGTCATTTTTATACTGCTCGCTGAACAGCTTGCAACTGATCAGCAAACAAAACACTCCCTGGCCCTGCTAGCTTACAATGTAAAAACAACCACAACCACAACCACCACAACAAAATAACAACCACAGACACAACACACAAGGAAAAAGGAACATGGAGGGAAGAGGAAAAAAGTGCAGGGGATACAAAAGGGGGGGCTAGACCCTTTACCTTTTACGCAGTTCCCTTACTTCTATTCTTAGAAGACTGCAGTTGGGGCACGGGTAGGGTGAGGAGAGAGGAGGCATATTTTGGCTTAAATCAGGGGAGTCAGGAAGGTGTGGACCATGGTTTTCAATGGCTGTTAGTTACGTTGGCTAAATGGAGCCTCCAGTTTCAGAGGCAGACTACCTCTAAATATTCCCACTGGAGAACCATACAGGAGAGAGCTGTTGGCTTCAAAGGCTTCCCAGAACCATCTGTCCATCACTGAACAATGGCTTGGGATCAATTGGCCGGATCCAGCAGGGCTCCGCTCATTTGTCTTGCTAGTTTGGAATGTTTAGAGGCAATATACCTCTGAGTGTTAGATGCTGGGGACACATCTGTCATGTAGTGCAAAGGAGGCAGCATCCCATCCTGTTTTTGGATGGTGCTGGCATCCAGGATCGGCATAGGCAGGCCCCTGCCGAAGGCCACACCCCAGCAGGGCCACACTGTTGAGAACTTGTTCCTGCTCATAGAATCACAGAATAATAGAGCTGGAAGGGGCTTCTAAGGCCATCGAGTCCAACTTCCTGCTCAATGCAGGAATCCACCTTCAAGCATCCCTGACAGGTGGTTGTACAGTTGCCTCTTGAAGGCCTCTAGGGTGGGAGAGCCCACCACCTACCTAGGTCATGGGTTCCACTGTCGGGAAGTTTTTCCTGTCTCTAACAGTCAGGAAGTTTTTCCTGACATCCAGCCAGAATCTGGCTTCCTGTAACTTGAGCTCATTATTCTGCGTCCTGCATTCTGGGTTGATCGAGAAGAGATCCTGGCCCTCCTCTGTGTGACAACTTTTCAAGTATTTGGAGAGTGCTATCATGTCTCCCCTCCGTCTTTTCTTCCCCAAGCTAAACCTGCCCAGTTCTTTCAGTCTCCCCTCATAGGGCTTTGTTTCCAGACCCCTGATCATCCTCGTTGCCCTCCTCTGAACACGCTGCAGCTTGTCTACATCCTTCTTGAAGTGTGGCACCCAGAACTGTTGCCACCTGCTTGTCCATCTGCCTCTCGCTCAGGCCCAGACAACAGTGGCAGAGAGGAAGAGGAGCAGCAGATGTCATGGCCCACTTGCTCCCTGCCTCTCCGCTTGCCAAGCAAGCAAGCAAGTGGTAGCCATGATGAGGACCAGCAGGAGGAGCAGCCAGAGAAGCGCCTTCCAAAACCAGGGGCCAGCACTGTTGGTGGCTTCCCAACTGCTGATCCAACAAAGCTGTTTTGATGCCCCTTCTCCAATTGAAACACTGTCCATATGCTGGGGGCCTCTCCGCTAAAAGAGACCTGTGATGCAATGGGTTTGGGGTGGACAAAGCTGCCAATTCGCTGGCTGTTTCCGGGGGAAACCCAGCAACAACAACCGGAAGACAGACGTGCAGAACGTCCTGATCTAGCTCAGGAGCGCGTAGGTGGCCTGGCCAAGTCCCACATCCACGAATCCAAAACATTGGAATGAGCCAAATGGCTTCCCCTTAAGTAGCACCTCGTTCGATCACCGGCTCCAAAAGTCCTGTTAGTTTGGCACCCACCCAAGCAAGGGAACTGGAGTCAGGGACATCACCTCGTACCACGTCATGCTCTTTGTCCGGGCAAACCAGGGGTCCCCAGAGGTCCACGGACCCCAGAGGTCCATGGATACTAGTGCTCGGCCCTGGCCCCTTTTGGCTCCACCCATTTCCCCTTTGACCACATCCACTACTGGAATGTGGCTGAAGAAGGTTGGACGCCCCTGGTCTAGGCCAGCATTGTCAGCTCTGATTGGCAGGTGCACTCCACGGTCTGAGGCCCAGAAGGCTCTCTCCCCCACCCCCATCAATGGCTATCCAATTCTTTGAACTGAAGATAGCCGGGGATTGAACCCAGCCTGCCAAATCTCACCCTAGTTCCCCTATAAAAAGTGATGAGAAGTCAGTCTCATTGCTCCATTCCCCCTCCCCCCCAGTGAAGCTATCCAAGGTGCTGAACCTAGTTTCAGCACCTTGGATAGATCCTCCAGAGGCCTGCGTGGCTTTGACTGAAACCAGGACTGGATCCACAGCTCCATTGAAATTGGAACCACTCTTCCATCGCTTGCAATGCAATCCGTTAGCAGAAGCTTGCGGCAACAGTAGCTCCGTGTACCAGCCCCTGCTCTGCATGCAGAAGGTCCCAGGTTTGGTCCCTTGAAACTCCTGCCTGAGACCCTGGAAAGCTGCAGCTGCCAGTCAGGGTGGACAAAACTGGGCTAGATAGACCAAGCATGTTACACGCATCTGGGAAGCTCTCAACATGGTCATTGTCCTTGTGTTCTTATTCCAAACAGGTAGATGCATCTAGGCATCCGACAAGATGCGGCAGAACATCAAAGGTTTCTCCTCTCAACCTCGATGAGCATCAAGTTCAAGCTACATTTCCTTTCCACACCAGCTGGACTCCGGTCGTACTATGAGCTAGTGGTGGCGATGTTGCAGAATTCATTGGCCCCTGATCTATATCACTGCTTGCTGCATTGATCTCATCTGCAGATCTTCTCCGCCAGGCTGGCAGAAGGAAGACATCCCTCTGAGCATTCGCAGATTGCGATTTCCTCTCCTCCGCCAAGTGGCCACAGCTAGCTGCCTTTAAGAGCCGTGAAAAGGATGGAGGTGTGTGTGGGGTGTTTGTGGGGGTGAGAGAGGTTTTTGTGGGGTTTGTCGCCCCCGTAGCAGTGCATTGGGGGAAGAAAATTTGCACCGCCAGCCCAAATCCAACCTCTACTATGCAAGTATTATATGTAAAGTATTATATATATATATATATAAACCTAATATCGATGTCTTTAAAAGATACAGAAGCCCTGTCTTCTTTCCCACACACTACTTCTGTCCCCCTGCCCAGGACGGGGTTCCATCCCCCCAACTGCCTTTGAACGCTGGCATTTGTGGCTTTGACAAACAAAGCAGCGTCCAGATCCGCAGCATTCTGCAAGCCAAGAGCAGGTGACAGATGACTCAGAACAAGTGAGCCAGGCCACGTGCCACTGGGAAAATTGCCCCTCCCAAAGGAATGGGGCAACCCGGATTTTGTGTGTGTGTGTGTGTGTGTGTGTGAGAGAGAGAGAGAGAGAGAGAGACAGAGACAGAGAGACAAAGACAGAGACAGGCAGAACCAGAGACAAACTGAGGCACAGCTCCGGCTTTCCCCGCGCAATAATCGTTTGGAAAACATGCTTTTGAATGTGTGATGTTTCAACTTCCATTTTTAAAAAAATAAATGAAGGAGAGCTTCATATTTAGAAGAGGAAAAATGCTGGCTTTGATGCAGGCAATAGCAGCACCTGCCTAATGGGAGTGATCTCCATTGCAAGATTCCCCTGTCTCAGAGTGGATCCCCCCTCGCCCCCAGATCACTATCTTTCCTAAGTGATTCTAAAAACATCCCCTCCTTGAGCTATTATGACCATGGTAAAGCACTTAAGAGCTGCGCAGAGTACACTTGCAAAAGTGGTTTATTTAAGGAAGATGTTCATGATTAGTGATTCAGAGCTTCAAAAGATAACAATGAAGTTTTTGGTGGTGGTGGTTGTTGTTGTTGTTGTTAATTTTTAAGATTTAAGGTATCAATACTTTAGGCAACTTTTGTGGTTTGCAGCTATCTCTAGATTGGAGCTGCTGCTTTGCAAATTCAAACCCCCTATTGCTCAGATAGACTGCTGCTGCTCAGAAGCTCTGGTGCAAATAATTAAAATCAATCCATCACAGGGGTTGAAGCCAAATTTGGCTGACTTCCCTGCCCTCCTCTTCCTCCTCATAGCAGCTTCTCCAGCCTCCCCCCCGAAAATGCAACACAGATGGTTGGACAACCGTCTGAATGGGGTGAGCTGGGGCACTAGGGCGATCCCAAGGGTCATTTCCTTCCTCCGTCAATGGGGGGCAGTTCCTAGCTACAACTCCCTGGTTTCTGCTTTGCGAGTCCTCTACTTTCGGGCAGAATTCTGTGCCCGAATGTGCTCCGCTGTGCTAGGCTGCGGGTGCTGAATGCAGGAGACACAACATGCCTTTGCTGCCCGACGCTGACGCTGCTGCTCTCGGCTGAAGGCGTGGGATTCCGTCAGAAAGTGTGTGGAGCGAAGCCGCGTGTGTGTCAAAGTTCTGCCTGCAGCACTCGACCCGCGAAATCCCGGCCCGTTCACACGTGCAATGCGTCATGCGACGTCACAGTCACCAAATCACAAAACCGCACGGACAAACGGCTCCTAACCAGACTCTGGATCGGCTCCGAGTGGCTATATAAGCTCGTTACTGTGGCAACCTCTGCCCCATTATCATCCCCTGTAAGTGCCTCTACGCAAACGAACCCAGGCGTCTCAACTGCAGTCATCGGTTGCCTCCCAAACAACAAGACAGATGGACCCACACTTTTCAGAACGGAGGGTCAATCTCTCCTGGTTTCCTTGGCGGACTATAAATGAGAGGATTTTTTTTTTAAAAAAATCCAAATATTCTGAATTCCTTTGCAGATTGGCAAATAATTTCTTATTCGAAAAAGAGGGCTCCCAGCAGATATTTGTACTACACAGAACCAATTCTGCCCCCATTATCCTTCTCTCCACCCTCCCTATTTCCCCAACCCGTCATGCATTAAATCATTTAAAAAACGCACATCCATATCACTCTCCTTTTGGTGATGGTGGTGTGGAAAGCATTGATAGTTAGCTTGATTAAGGAAATGGACTCCCCCCCCCCAAAAAAACGGGGCATTTCAAAACAAAACACAGACATTTCCAGGTCAAGCCCAGGAATCCAGAAATGGGGCTGGCAGTTTAAACAACCTTCCCCCACAAGCGCTCCTCACCTTTTGGAATCAGCTTCAACCTGGGGGTCTTTTGGGAGGAGACGAAGCAAAAGAGTGAAAAAAAGCAGAAATGGAGTAGCTTCATTTTGGGGAAGGGGGTATCCGCTGCAAAGAAGAGAAATCTCTCAAATAGATGAGATGCTGCAGTAGGAGATTTCACAGAAAGGCTGCTTTCTCTTGACTGGTGGAAAAGGATCTGTCTCTCTCTCTGTCTCTCTCTTTCGCTCACTGACTCCCCGCCCTCTGTTTTCTAATTTATAGTCCCTTAAAATAAAAAATAATAAAAAAAGAATCCGGCTAGAAGCGGCAACGTCAGCATAACTTCCTCCAGGGGAGAGAAAGGAAAATAAGGGAACAAATATATGACCAAGTCCTTGTCTTAGCCATGAGAAAAAGCGGGTGTGTTTGCAAAGACAGAGATTTGCAGGTAGGAAGAAGGAAAAAAAGAAGACCAGGAGAGAGAAACAAATGTGGAGAACTTAAATTACCCAGCGAAAACGTATTTGGCTTGCTTAGGTGGCTGGCTCAAAGAAGATGTGTTTGGGACTGGATGGGAGATGGACTGATTTTAGGTGGGCAAAAAATAAGGACTTAAGAAGAAGTCAGAGTTTGAATCAGGCCTGAGGTCTGCTCTGGTTCAAAATCTAGTTTCCCCGCCAAGATGCCCACCTGCAAGGCATGAATGAAAGCAATGGCTGTCTTTCGTGGCTGCTCTCGCACAGCTCTTATTTAGAGGGTAGACTTCCCCAGGACATGGAAGTTCGATTCCTAAAGAGCGTGGCTTGGAAGGACATAGGAAGAGCTCAGGTGGGTCAGACTGCTCTGTTCATGTCATTTCTATACTGCTCAACAGCCAAAGCTCTCTGGGAGGCGGGTTTGAAAAAAAGAACAAGATTTTAAAAAGTCGTATGAATCCATTTGCCTTGCACAAAATTGGAACTATTTAAAAACAATTTTCAATAAAATAGAATCATAGAATCATAGAGTAGAATTGGAAGGGGCCTATAAGGCCATCGAGTCCAACCTCCTGCTCAATGCAGGACGCAATAAAAACAATGGACATTCAAAGCTCTGCTGGATAGTGCTGGATGCCTGGGAGGAGAGGAAAGTCTTAACCTGGTGCTGAAAAGTCCACATCTAGCTCAGCCTCTGGTTTTCAGTGGCGGGCAGCCCACAAAGAGGGGAGTGAATTGATGACTCTCTTTTGCAGACTGATGTTCAAAGCTGTTCTGCTTCTGAATGTGAACGTCCCATTCAACTAACCCAATAGCCATGGATAATAGATCTTTCTTCCACAAATGTGTCTTAAGGGCACAATCCAATACATGGTCAGACAGAAAAAAGTCCTACAACTTCCAGCATGCCCAAGCCAGAAAAAAGTCCTACAAATCCCAACTTGCCCTAGCTAATATGGCTGGCTCAGGCATGCTGGGAATTGTAGGGTCCCTTTCTGTCTAAACCTGCATAGGATTGAGCCCCAAACCCTTTCAAAGCCAACTCTGTCATCGGCCATCTTTCAGACCAATGACTTCCTGAACAATCACACACCTACACTTTGTGGGAAGCATCCTCTCTCTCTCTCTCTCTCTCTCTCTCTCTCTCTCTCTCTCTCTCAGCTGCCCAGTCTGCTTCTCCTTCCAAACTGTTGATTTCTTTTGTCAATGCATTTCAAGGCCGCCTTTCAAACGGCTAGAATTTCAATGCTGCAAAAATGAGCAGTAATGTCGTGAAGTGGACAGACCAAGGCTGGAGTCTCTCTAGATGCTGTTGGACTCCAACTCCCATCCACCCCAGCCAGCATGGCCCAAAAGGTCATGAACATGTCTTCAGGTGATAGGACAATGAAGCTCCAGAGGTTGATCTGAATGTGCAGGCAGGTTCATTTGGGGCAAGATATTTAGGGCTTTATAGACCAAAAGTAGGGACAGTGGGGGAAATTCACATTTCCCCCACTTTTGGAGGGATTTGTGCTAATTTGCATTAGCATGACTGCCGTTTGTGCAAGCAGAATGGAATCTTGGTTAAAAATTTTTTGAGATGGCCTTAAAAGGTGTTTAGGGCTCCGTCCTATGCATGTTTAGACAGAAAAATGTCCTACAATTCCCAGCATGCCCCAGCAAACATGGCTGGCTGGGGCATGCTGGTAATTTAGTACCTTTTTCTGGCTGGGGCATGCTGGGAGTTGTAGGACCATAGATTTTGTCCATGCGCAGATGATGGAACGAAAGATGTTGATAATTCACAAGACACATACAGAATGGATTTCACAAAATCTGTACATCACTAGTCTAAACTAGTACTTCGACTGGTGTCTGGAAATGAACCCGGACCCTGTGTAATTGGGAAGCAGGCTTCTCTTGAGTCACATTGTAGGTACATCTGTGGTGGTGGAGCAGCAGTAATAAGTGCAGGCACTCATCATAACCATCTCTATAGCCACACCATAAGGAGAATTCAAAAGTGCAGGCAGTTGTCTTGATCTATATTGGGGTGGGCCATTTGTGGCCTACAGCTCCCATGATCCCTCACTGTTGACAGTGCTGGCTAGGGCTTATGGGAGTTTTAGGCCAAAACAGCTAGAGGACCACAAACAGCCCATGCTGATTAATATCTATACGTGTGTGAGTATGGGCCTGTTCAGACAACACACTAAGCCATGGTTAGGCTGCTAACTCTTTTGTAGCAAACGGTTAGTGAGCATGTTAAAACTGTAGTTATGTTGCCACCATGGTTAGGAATAGTTCACACGACGCTGCCTCTACAAGAGAGGTTTAAAGCTCTTTCAAGGCGCTTAAATTTTTTTACCTCTACAAGAACAGAGCACAAATCGGGCCTAGAGGCGCGTTATCTCTCCGATTATGCGCACTATCAAATGCGCGTTAAATCGCGAGTTTTATTTTGCTCCGGCCGTTAAAGCGCATTTTGACTATGTGAACAAGTGCTTATGCGCATTAAGTACTTGTAAGCGCATTTTGGTCATCCGTTAATGCGTTTCGCCGCCTCTTGCCGCCTCTCGTGCAGAGGTATTAGACGTAAATGCGCTTCAGCGATTATGCGCATAATCGCCTAACCGGGCGCAAAAGCGAATCCTTGTAGAGGGGACCTTTGTCATAATGTTTAGCTCAAAATGCTTAGCCACCATGGCTTAGTGTGTCATCTGAACAGGGTTTGTGTGTGCATGCATTATATTGTGTGGATATGTGTACACACACACACTCAGACAGCAGCAGTACATAGCAGCATACTGAATTTTTCATCCTTTTTATTTTACTGAATCAGCTGATATTTATAGAATACAGAGCTGGCAAAGGGCCGTGCTGTGGTGAACATGTTGGACTTTGGTAGAGCAGTCCTGAGATTGCCCGAGAATTGGAAAGGAAGAGACACAACACATCCCTGAACAGTGTAAGACCACCAGCTCTTTTCCCAGCACCAGGGAGAAACTTTTCACCTCAAAGTTAACAAAACAGTTCTAGGAATTGTCATCTTATCCGGAGCAGGTCTGACATTAAGTTAATGGGTCTTAATTGCACATTTCAGATCCAGCCATCCCAAAGGACTTACCATTACAACAGGGATAGTGATTGCAACGTTATAGCGGTGCTGAGAAAGTGCATCCCTGCTGCCCCGCCATTCGCTGCAAGGGCTGCGGCTAAACTCAGATGGAACAGAGACGTCTGAGTGGGGTCACAGATGATGTCAGAGTCCCTGCTAACCACAAAGTCCCTGTGAATCTTGCCTCCGCTACACCAGGAGTGGTTAGAAGGTAGATCTCCAGGTGTACTGGATTTCAACTCCCAGAAGCCCCCTGCCGGCATAGCCAATGGTCAGGAACACCAGCCTAAAAACTAAAGACGCCAGTCCTCATGGTTCTGAATAAAGGTGGATTTAAACAGAAACACAGGATGCTTCCTTATACAGACTCAGACCGTTGATTCCTCTCCAGGGATTTAGACAGGAATTTTCCTCAGCCCTTGGGGAACCTGGGACTTTTTGCATCCAAAGCTGGGGCACTCAACCACTAACTGTTTAAGAACCAGCGCGATGTGATCCAAATGATCAGTCCCCCGAGTCCTCCCAGCTCAGTTGGGTATAAAACTGCAGCTTCTTCAGAAGCAGAGATTTTAAACTCCTGGCAAAGAACCCGCGCTTGCCTGTTACCGCAAAGGCCTGAAAGAATCCTCTGGCACCTGAAACGCAAAGCGATTTATTGCAGGAGGATGTTTAGATTGACTTAATGGTTTGGAGGAAGCAGGCTCCTGTCCACAAAAGCTTCTGCCGTAAGCGGCCTTGCCAAAAGATGGGGTTTCAACAGCGCTTTGCAGCTGCAAAGAAAACTTTGGTCCCAGTCAGGGATAGTGTCCAGCACCCAGTTATTGGGCTTTCCTACCCCGTGACTGAACCTGCTGCTTTCATCTACTTGGACCTGCTGACATCCTATTTATTTTTTTCCTTTCCCCTCCGCATCCCTTTATCCTTGTGCGTTGTGTCTTTTTAGTTTGTAAAGCCCTGGTGGGTGGTGGGTGGTGGTGGTGGCAGGAACTGTCTTTCTTCTTTCTTTTACTAACTGATCATAAGCCCCTCCGGGAGCTTTGGGAGGGGGACTGAGGAGTTGGATTAAAAATACCTTAAATAAATAAATAAATCCCCCACAGTTCCCCAGAACAAAGCTACCTAGGGGACGCTGTAGGGCATTCAGGGGTCCGTGAGCCCCTGCCCAAAGAAGTGAGGCAGGTGACTACCAGGAGAAGGGTCTTTTCTGCTGTGGCACCCTGGCTGTGGAATAAACCTCCCTAGAGAGGTTTGCCTGGTGCCTACGCAATACTCTTTCCGGCGCCAGGTGAAGCTCTTTTTATTTCCCCCAGTGTTTTAGCAATTTACTACCCAAGTCTTTTAACTCTGCTTTTTTAACTCTGTATTTTAAATCTCCACCTTGCTGCTTGGTTTAATTCTGGTTGTTCTTTTATATTGTGGTTTGAAGTTGTGCTTTTAAGCTTCCAAGTTTTATATTTTATGCTGTAACTTATGGTTTTAATTTGTGCAAACCGCCTAGAAAGCTTCGGCCATTCGGTAGTACAGATATGAAATGAATAAGCTAAAAGCAAAATAAGAAATAAATTAAAATGGTAGGTAAACACAGCCGCCAGGCATGGATCTGAGAAGTGGGGACAGAGCAGGTGAACCATTGGAGGGGATTTAACATGTGACCCCCCCCTTAATCCTGGATCTGGCCTGTCTTCGACCTCCAGGAGGGTCTGGGTGATATGCCTCTACCAAGGGCATTTTGACCCAAGCTGCTCATGAGTGCAGAATGACACCAATTCACCCCAGAAGTCCTGCTCTAGACGAAGTCTTGGGACTCTGCAAGGCAAATATGGGGAGGTATACAACACAGGAGTCAATTTAGCAAGCAAATAGTCAGGCACACAGGTTTCAGTCCAGTGGGGTTCAGGCTAAGGCAGGAATGGTTAAGACAGCAAGCAGAGATCAAAATACAGTCAGGCAGTCAGATACATTACACAGTCCAGAAGCAGGGTCCAGAAATGGGTCAGGAACACAGCGCATCAATCACAGAGCAAAACATTGTTTCCAGCAGCTCTCATGTTACCAGTGGGAGCTGATATAACGAAAGCCCCACCCAGGGCTCAGCTGTATCACATTAGAGGCCTGTCAGATGTTCTTCTCAGGAGAAGAGCCCGACTCATGAGGAGTCCTCTTCAGTAAGCAAACACTCCCTTCACCTGGCCCTCATCCTATTGCAGTTCTTAAGCTGCCAGCGATCTCAGAGGCTAGGTGATGGCCCAGCATCTCCCTCTGTTTCAGAAGCTGAGCCCTCTGCCTCTCCAGGAAGCAGATTCAAAGGCATCTCTCCTAAGGCTCCCAAACCATCTTGGCTAGCACCAGGGTCTCTGGAGGGGCCAGCTGGCTCCTTCTCTGAAGAAGACTCCAATGACAGCAAGACATAAAACTGGTATCAGCACTCTACATTTTGCATTGCTTGGAATAGGAGTCAATTAGACGCATCATTTCGGCACAAGTGGTCACGTAGCACATGCCAATGGGCCAGTGTGGTCAAAATCATAAGTTTCCATCTGGCTTAGTGCTGTGTGTTACATGTGAGGCTGCCTTTGAAAATGGTCCAGAAACGTCATTAGAAGAGGGCCTTCTCTGTTGTGGCACCCCAGTGATAGAGAGGTTTTCCCAGAGAGGCTTGCCTACATTGTGGTCTTTTCGATGCCAGGTGAATATCTTATTTTCCCAGACGTTTTAATCTTTCAGTTTTTGTTGTTTTAAAGCTGTAACTGTATTTAAAATCTTTGCGTTGTTGCTGGGCTTTATTTTGTTGCATTTTACGGTTTTAACGGTCGTGAACTGCCAGGCAGCTCAGGATCATGGGCAGTATGGAAATGTAATAAATAAATAAATAAATAAATAACATCTTGCTCCCCCAAAGAGCACCGATTTGCATCAAATTGGTATATACTTCTGCATCTGTATAGATGCTGGTTGACCAACCAGCTATCGATTAACAAAGTAGGACATGAGTGCAACAGCACCCTCCCACCCATGTTCCCCAGCAACTGGTGCACACAGGCTTACTGCCTTGGATACTGGAGGTAGCACATAGCCCTCAGGGCTAGTAGTCATGGATAACGTTCTCCTCCAGGAATTTATCCAACCCTCTTTTAAAGCCATCTCAATTGGTGGCCATCGCTACATCTTGTGGCAATGAATTCGATAGTTTAACTCTGCGCTGTGTGAAGAAGTCCTTCCTTTTCTCTGTCCTGAATCTCCCACCAACCAGCTTTATGGGATGACCCCCTTGGGTTTGAGGGAGAAAAAATCTCCCTGTCCACATTCTCCACACCAGGCATAGTTTTGTACACCTCTATCATGTCTCCCCTTTGCTTCCCAGGCACCTTCATCTTCCGTGTGACTCTACGCCTTTTGTGGTTGTTTTTGGAATGGCACTCACCACCGGCCATCGGAACAGTATTGCTAATAAGTCACCAGGGATCTTTCCCTCAAAAAGAAGCCAAACCCTGGAATTATTTTCTGCCAGCTGAAGCAGGAAGCACATATTGGACAATAACATCCCACCCCCCTCCCCAGTACAGCTTGGACCAAAAGACAGGACACCCTCTTTGCTTTGAAAGGGGGGGGGGGTGCAGATCAGGCTGTAGCACTGGGAATTTGGGATCAACTGCGGGTTCATCCACTCCCTGCCCCAAGCTGGGTTGCTGTGATCTCTTTTCTTGCATCCATCCCGCAGGATCGAAAGCCTCTTTCGTTAGCCGGGAGCCACTGCAGCAAATGGCTCATTTCTGGGAACAGGTTGGGCCTGATGAACTAAATCGATTCTAGGGGTGCGCCCTCTCCTGGTGACACTCCAGCCGCGCAGTCATCTGGAGGCAATAAAGAAATGGAGAACAAAAAGAAAAACTGCTGCTGCTGCGTCATGCTTCATTTTCAAAGGCAGCAGGCAGAGTTGTTTCAGCTTTCAATTGGGGGGGGGGATGCGGGAGGGGGGAATTAGGAACAGGGCCTGCCCCTGGATTGATTCAGGAGGAAATTGCTCCCCCTCCAAGCCAAAGGCAGAACAAGCATATTGGTGCAAGCGTGTGCCACAGTCCGGCTCTAAACGGCTCCATAAACCCAGGCGTGTTCTCAACACCATTTCTAATCCACGGGATCTGTGAATTTTGGCACTGATGCCCTCGGACGTCATTTGGTGGCTCCTCGCGATGGGCGCTCCTATCCAATTTCCTCGCAAACAGATGGGGAGGGGGCGGCTCTGCTTCAGAGCCAAACCACAGCAGATGCCAGAGGGCTGTGTGTGTGTGTATGGAGAGTGCGGTAACCAATGGCAGTGGGTTGAATGCCTTCCCGTAGGCCCCTTCTGTACTGCGCTTTAGCAGGGAACCCTTTTCAGTGGGCCGGTTTACAGACTCCAAGAGGGCAGAATGCGACTGGAGCAAGGGCGCTAGGGTACACCACGCACAGGAGTTGCATTGTTCCAGCAGGGACTACACTAGAACTGAAAGATTTATGTGGCCAGCTCTTCATGGCCTCACCCAGACTCAGTTGCAATAGTTAATTCTGTCCAGCAGGTTTCCTAATGAGGGAGCCCCTGTACTCTTGAGAAGCCTTCTTACTTCTCAGTAGGGCTGTGACCGGAGCCAGAGCCGGATCCCAAATCCAGAGCAGATTGGCCTGATCTGGCCTGATCTGGGCACAATCCAAACCGGATTGGGCCCAGATCAGGCTGGATTGGATCCGCGATCAGGATCCGGGTCCATGCAGAACCCTCCCTCCTGCTCTCCCCGCTCCCTCCCTCCCTCCCCCAATTGCCCTCTATACCTACAGCCTCCTCCGCGTCATCCTCTGCGGGGGAGGCTGCAGGTAAGCAGGGTGATTGGGGGGAGGGAGGGAGGGAGTGGGGAGAGAGGAAGGGAGGGCTCTGCATAGACCCAGATCCAGATCCGAGGCGGATCGGATCAGGCCCAATCCGGATCCAGATCGGATCGGGGGTCTGTGCACAGCCCTACTCCTTAGGAGCTCTCTTACTCCTGAAGAATTGGGTCGATTTGGGCCCTCAAGCATGCCCTTTGCAGCTGCCTTTAGGTGTCGACGTCCTCTAGGGATGGGTGGTCGCTTGATCTCCTCCTCAGACCCCAAGGATGAGGTAAGCTAACCGGGGCTCCTGCCCATTTGGGAGGCACAGGCTGAGATGAAATAACTGAGATGCAGAGATGGTCTCAAGACCAAATTGAGGCAGACTCCAGTTCCCAACATCCACAGAGAACTGCCAAAAGCTTTCCCGGGGAGTCCCCTGAGTATGCGAATAACATGGCCTCATTTTTGGCTGGCCCCACTTCTCTTCCAAAAATGATGGCCACTCAACCACCCACGTTTGATGTTAGAGGAAGCAACTGTTGATCAAAGTTGGGGAAGACTGCTGAGATGGATTCACTTTTGTAGATCTGGATCCTGGCTTGAGGAGACCCCTAGTTGTGCCCTTGGTTCTGCCAGGGAGCCCCCACCAATGTAAGAGCGGCTCCATGACACTCTAGTAAGTCCCCTCTTACATCAGTGCTCTGCGCCTGAGTGGAGGCCCATGGGAAACAGCGGTGTCCAACCATCTCCAGGCGCCCCTCAGATGGGGTCCGGTTTCATGGAATGGTGAATCCGCTCCGGGTTTCAGTCAGAACTCTAAAGGTGCTACCAAGGTGCCAAACTCTCTTCCCAAAATAGATCCAGCACCTTGGAGAGCTCTTTAAGAGTTCTGACTGGCTCTGAATGAAACCCAGAGCAGATTCACTGCCACCAGAGCCACCAGCCTCCACTGCATGCCCCAGAGCATTATGGGAAATGAAGGCAGCTCCGATACCCAGCTGTCCAAGTCAGACAGTAGCAGTGGGATCTCTCGGAGTGCCATAGCAGTTGCGTAAGGATGCTGTTGTTATTGAATGTGAGCTTTGGGATAGTATCCAGTAGACAAATGGGTCACTTGTGACCGCCAAATTTGATGATGACAGAGGCGGGGATTCCATCCACTGCATAAGTTTATTATTACAATAAAAAGAGCGGTTTCTTCTTGCTGTTTTTAATCATAAACAAAGATAATTATTTTTTCCCTTCCTATTAAAACTGAGGGATGTTTACTCTGGACTGCCTTGATGTCAGAAGAGAGAGGCCTCCAGAGAGAGGCCTCCATCTTGGTTTGAAACTCTCCAGGTGGGATGGAAATTCTGTACTTTCCTTTGGGAAGCGGACATACCCCTTGGGTAAAGGTGGGGCGGGACAAGCGAGTGGCAAAAATTCAGTGGAAATGGAAGACTTTCCTTGGCTTGGAGGCACTAGTATTTGAGGAGAACAAAATGGCACCTTCTGTCTCTCCATTGGAAGTCCGTTTATAAGCTCACCTGGGTTTTTTAGGTGCCGTCCTGCTTTGGCTAGACATGGCCTTGTAACCGCGGGAGACCCGGGGTACTGAATCGATCATGTGGTGCTTGATGTTCCCTCGGCCCTTGCTCCAGAGGGAGATGAAGATGAAGCAAACGGTGACAGAGCACAGGAAGGGCACGATGCCTAGGGACAGGATCCCCACCAGAGTTCCGGCGTCTACCAGGAACTGGCGGGAGGTCCACGTCTCGTTGGGAAAGCCAAGACCATTGCCAATGAAGGAGTCATTGAAGAGCGCCTCAGAGACATGGAGGTTGGCCACCATGGTGTCATTGCCTGCCACGTTGCTCGCCACGCAATGGTACATCCCGCTGTCTTCAGGCAAGGCATACTGGATCTTCAGTGTGCCATCAAGAAGGACAATGATCCGACCCTTGCGGCTGGCGTCCAAGGTGAGGTTTTGAGGCGACACCCAGGAAACTGTGGGCAGAGGGTCTCCATCGCTTATGCAAGTAAAATTTGCCTGACCGCCTTCCTCGACACTCACTCTCTGCAGAGATTTGTCCTTGATCGTTGGCTTCTGACAGGTGAAGTGACCTGGTGGGACGTCTGAGAATTTATGGAAAACTTTCCCTTCTCTTGTCAAGTTGGTAGCGCAGATGGGTGGCTGGGCTTCAAAATTCAACCTCCTCCTCCTCCGAATGATCCACAGGAGGCGGCAGTCACAAGCCAAGGGGTTGCTGTCCAGTCGGAGGACTTCCAGATTTCCCACGGAATGGAAGACGCCTTCCTCAAGAGTCCGCAAGTCATTGCCCGTGACGTTGAGGAGACGGAAGTGGACGAGACCTCGAAAGGCTTCGGCCTGGATTGTGGCTAGCCGGCCGCCTGTGAGATGGAACTCCCGGAGGCGGGAGAGCTCAACCAACTTCCTGCCACGGATCATGGAGATCGGGTTGTAAGAGAGATCGAGGACACGGAGATGAGCCAAGTGCTTGATGGCTTTATAAGGGACGTCATGGAGGTTGCATCTGGTGATGGACAAGGAAGTGAGGTTCAAGCCGGAGAGGCTGTGAAGCTCCAGTGTCTTCAGGAAGGGCCACCGGTGGATCTCCAGAACCTTCAGGTGATGGAGTTTCCTGAAGGAGTGGTTGGGAATGATGCTGACATTCAAGGCCTTGAGGTGGAGTTCCACAAGTTGGTGAAGGTGGGAGAGGGCTTCCGTTGGGATGCTGGTCAAGTTGCACTTCTCCAGTGTCAGCTGCTGGAGGTGTTGGAGGCCGCCAAACGCTTGGCCCGAAATGAAGACCAGGTGGTTGTCCCCTGTCTCCAGCCTCCGGAGATTGGACAGGTCCTTGAAGGAGCGGTCGAGGAAAAGGAGGATCTGGTTTGCGCTGATGTCCAGGATGGAGAGGTTGGGCAGCTCCGTGAAGACACCCTCTGGTACCATCTTCAGTTTGTTTCCCTTCAGCTGGAGGGTCATCAACTTCGGCAGCCGGTTGAAGGCCCCATGTTCTATGTTGGAGATGACGTTATGGCTCAGGTCTAGCTCCTTAAGGGCCTCAAGACGGGTGAACATGCCCTGGCGCAGGGTGCGGAGGGAGTTCCGGCTCAGGTCCAGGAACTCGGAATCAGGTGGGATCCTGCCCGGCACAGTTGTCAGGTTGCGGCTGTTGCAAAAGACCACCTTATCCTGGGCTAGGCATTGGCACTTTGAAGGGCAGCTCCATCCAGATCCCATCAAGAGGGCCACTGGGAGAAGGAATAGGAGGGACCGCCAACTCGAACAGGAGAAGGGAGAACCCAGCAAGCTTTTGTCCGCCATCTTGTTTCTTTGTGGAAAGTGACAAAAAACAGCATGAGAACTTTGCAGTGAAAAGGAGGGAATTAAAAAAAGAGCGAAGAGAAACCTCTAGATTGGGGGTGGACCACTTGTGGCCCAATGGATGTTTCGGCCTACAACTCCCATCATTCCTCCCCATTGTTCATGCTGGCTAGGGCTTATGGGAGTTGTAGGCCAAAAACCTGGAGGGCCACAACTTGCTCTAGATCATTGGCTTTCAACTGGTGGGCCATGCCCCACAAGTGAGTACAGATGGGTCGCGGCAAAGCTGTTGCTGCCATGTTGGGCAATTTTGAAAGTGGGTCTCATGCTGCAGTATAGGAGACCGAGGTGGGTCTCGGGACAGGACCAGTTGAAGTCCACTGCCCTAGATCATTTGCAGATGAGGAGAATCTGTTCTGGGGCAGGAGAAGGAGGTTCCCCTCTGATGATACGGTGGTGGAGTTGGAAGGCTTGCCGCCATCTTGTTTGTAATAGTGGTAGATTACTCATGAAGATGGAGCTCCCATTTAGCTGTAATGGCCACTGTGACTCACCTTTGACGCACACGGCCATGCTAGCGCTGCAGAGCATTAAACAGGCCAAACTGAGCTTGTTTCAAAGCTAAATGTGACCAAGAAGGCCGTTTGATACGCAGGCGTGTGTGTATGTGTGAGAGAGATTTCAGTGGATAAGATTCACAGCAAAATATCGACGTTTAGCAGTTGATCGGGTGGCTTTGGACAGGCTGGGTGAAAGCCGGCATTCCCTCAGACTGTTTTGCCTATGGCTTAAATCCTAGGAGCACAGTCCTATGTGTGTTTAGACAGGAAAAAGCCCTACAACTCCCAGCATTCCCCAGTGGTGAATGCTGTTCTTTTTCGGGCTTTCTTTCCTGTCGAAACCTGCATAGGATTGTGCCTTCAGCACCTTACTTGGGAGTAAGTCCCAGCAAACTACACGGGGCTTACTGCTGAGTAAACATGGAAGAAATTGCGCAATGGTTTCCACAACCCCTCCATTAAAATAAATGGTTAACCTTGCAACTGCAAGATGGGTTTAACCAAATCTGGGGAGATTGCGGGGAGGGAGCTTTGGGCACTGTTTGGCGCCGGAGCCCTTGTGAAATGGCAGTGACGGATTCCATCCTCTACCGATATTCACTCAGCCACAACAGCGTTGCTGTAAGCTGGCAGGCCAAGGCTTGTTTCTCTTCCCTCCCCATTGGTGCTCACAACGATGGGCTCTTATCTGGTAGGGTAAAATGCCAGGATACTTACCCAACGCAGAGCTGGAACACTGTCCTCAGCGGGGCCTAGCGTCTTGCTCCGGTTAAGCCATCCGCGGTCACCTGATTTCTGCTTATACAACTTTGCTTTACACCCTTTCCTGGGGAGAAAGAAAAAACAAAACACCACACCACACACACATGCACACACCTTACTTCAGGTGACACCTAATTGGCGGTGAATCATCATTTATGTAATTACTTCTTCATTAAAGGTGGCATTTAGCTCGTCAAGCCCTTTGGGAGGGAACCGGAGGCCTGAACCCGACCTGGTTCATCGCCGTGAAGCCCAAAGTGAAATCAATGTGGGAAGCTGTGAGTTTATGTAATCTGTAGGGGGGAGGAGGGAGGGCAGGGACGCCTGTTTAATTATTTCCCTTAGCTGTTTTACCACTCCAAATCTGGCCCAATTGGAGTCCCAATTTTATCCCCCCCCCCCATTCGCCTGGGCAGATTCTTTGGTGCTTTACCACATTTTACCACATTTACCACATTCCCCCCCTTCTAAAAGGTTGATTTTTTTCTCCTAAGGCTTAGTTACTGTCTGCAAGCGCTTGAAGCCAAAATATTTATTATTATTATTGTATCTCTTTCTCGCTCGTGACGGTTTTTCTAGATGGATAGGATGGCCTTTGCCAAGTCATACTGTCTTTTATTGATTCAGGAATTTCCTGACGATGGAGCATGTTTTAATTATGACTGCTTTCTGGATGTCGGTGTGGATGTCCTCTGGTAGGCCCAGTTTCTGGAGGTTTTCTGTATAGTTTTTTGATGTAAAGCCGGTGACTGATGTGGCTAATGGAATAATTGTGACCTTTTCCTGTTGCCATAGTTCTTTGACTTCCATGGCCAGTGGTGTATATTTTTCTCTCTTTTCTTCTTCCCTTGTAACAACATTTTTGTTGTTCGGTATAGATATGTCGATGAGGTATGTGTGTTTTTCTTTTTTGTCTATGATCGTTGTGTTGGGTCTGTTTCAAGGTCTTGTCTTGTTGGTTGAAACCCACACTTTGAATCAGGCTTGGAAAGTGCCCTGTTCCATATTTGAAAATGGAAAAGGTGGGGTGAATGGATCGGTTCCACTTTCGGAACAAGACCAGGTAGTTCACAAACCCAAAATCCAGGGAGAAATGCCTTTGAAGAGAAATCTAAAAGCATTCCTATTTTATCTAGAAATCTAGAAGCATTCCTATATTAAAGGAGGCCAAAGGGGGACATGATCGAGGTGTACAAAATGATGCCTGGTGTGGAGAATGTTCATAGGGAGACATTTTCCTCCCTCTCTCAAAATCCTAGAACCCAATGGGGTCATCCCATGTAGCTGACGGGTGGGAGATGCAGGACAGATCAAAGGAAGATCTGTCCTTCTTTAGTGCAGAGTTTAACTGTGGAACTCGCTACCACAAGATGTCATGGCGGCCACCACTTTGGATGGCTTGAAAAGGGGGTTGGATACATTCCTGGAGGAGAAGGCTATCCATGGCTACTAGTCCTGATGGCTATGTGCTACCTCCAGGATCAGAGCCAGTAAGCCTATATACACCAGTTGCTGGGGAACATGGGCGGGAGGTTGCTATTGCATTCATGTCCTACTTGTGGGTCCCTGAGTGACAGCTGGTTGTGAGCGAACAGAGTGCTGGACTAGATGGACCCGTGGTCCGATCCAGCAGGGCTCATCGTATTTTCTCATCTCTGTGAGGAATGGAGTTCCCACATTAGCCTTCCAGTTATGGACTTCCAGCTCAGAAGAGGGACATACAAACTGACCTGAAGCAGAGATCCCAGACAGTCACCATTTTCTGGCCCTTTCTTCGCCTTGCAGGAGAGCTACCCAATTTTCTTTCTCTGACTCTGGAACACAGGTAAAGAAATGGCTCTGTAAATTCAGGCTGTTGTGACAGCAAGGATGTAAACGATAGGCAAGAGTTACTCAGGCTTAACGGCCTTCAGAAGCTGTGTCTCTCTGAGCTAAAAGAATTTGCCTTATTTCCTAATTGCAATGTGGATTTGTGACTCTGTAGCAAGGGAAAGAGCTCTGCACACGGTCAGGTTCTCTCTCTATTACTATTTCACATTTTGCTCGCATGGGGTCTAAGCATCCTGACAAAGATGTATAAGGTGTCTGTAAGACCCATAGGAGTGACCAGTACTTTAGAGATTGTTATAGGACATGATCATTTATAATTACAGATCACAGAGAATATGAAACATTTTCTTAGCAGAAGAAAACAACAACCCAGAAGCGTGGCTGGTTCAATGCTTTAGGAATTCTCCTCTAGATGAAGGCAATTGGACAAAGAGTTCTGAGTCCAGATCCAACAGTTTTCCCTTTTGTCAAGCATGTCAGTGTCTAAACCGGATCTATAGACTCAGAACTCTTATTCCAAATGGCCTTGACTGGAAGTAGATTTCCTAAGCATTGCACCGGTGATGCCTCTGTTTTCTCTCTTAAGGAAAAGTTTATATATCTTTCTTATATATTTCTACTTAAGACTCACTCCATCCATAGTTGGATCCAGAGCTTTCTTGTTGCTTTGCTGCTGTGTCACCTTTCTCTCCCCTTTAGGCAATTTTGTATTTGTACTGAAATTGGAGGAATTGATTAATACACCTCATTTAAAGCCACAACAACAATTCCAGATTGTGACTGAATCGGCCTCTCTTTGACCCAATTATCTGAGTTAGCAAAATGCTTCCCACAAGTAAAGGAGCGGGAAATCCACCCGTCTTTTCCCAGAAGGCAATGTGCTGACCTCTGATCATGACTAGCAGGAATGAGCTTGGTTGTGCAGAATTGAGTGGTCGAAGTGCCCACAGATTCCAGTTCTTCAGTGGCGCCTGGTCAATTTTCTGACCCACAAGCTTGATGCTTAGCTGCTGTGGAAAGAGAAGGAATAACAATAATAATACAAAAAAAGAAAAACACACATACATCATTGACATAGCAATACGTAATGACAAAAATGTTTTAGAAAAGGAAGAAGAAAAGAGAGACAAATATACACCATCGGCCATGGAATTTATAGAACCATGGCAACAGGAAAAGTTACAATTATTCCGTTAGGCACATCAGTCATCGACGTCACATTAAAAAAACTATACAGAAAACCTTCAGAAACTGGGCCTACCAAAATACATCCACACCAACATCCAGAAAGCAGTCATATTTCAAACGTGCTCAATTGTCGGGAAATTCCTAAATCAGTAAAAGACCTGGCAAAGCCCTCTAGAAAAACCTCCATGAGCAAGAAAAGACAATATAATAATAATAAAAAATGTTTAAAACTCTTTGAGAATAACATTTTTATTTTGACCAGCTAGTGAAGGACAGGGGTAGCTGTGCAGGTTAACAGTTGATGGTTTGTGTCAAGGAAGCCAAGAAAGGGTAAAATAGAATCATGCAAAGGTAGAGTTGAAAAGACCTTTAAGGTCATCTAGTCCAGCCCCTCTGCTCAGTCCAGGCATCTTGCAACGACAGCATTCTTGACAGGTGGCCGTCCAGCTTCTGGTGAAATACCTCCAAGAGAAGGGGAGTGCATTGCCTCCTGAGGCAGACTGTTCCATATCAAACATCTCTTTCCGTCAGGATGTTCCACTCAATGTTTCGCCCAAATCTGTGATTTCATTGGTCCTGTCCCTGGGAACCACAGAGAATGTCTGCGCTACTGTTAGATAGTCAAAAGGCCTCTATCATGTCTTCCTTTAAACTGCTCTGGCGTAAATATACTCAGCTCTTTCAACTGTACCTCCTAGGAATTTGTTTCTAGATTGCTTTTTGGGGCATGTTTATTAGTGTGCTTCATGGTTATATAGAACCAAGGGTGTGGGATATACGAGGAAAAGAACAAAGCAAGTACAACACTTCAATATCTAGCTATCTAGCTATCTAGCTATCTATCTGTCTACAGAGAATTCTTAACACATCTGTTCCACTTTGGAAAGAAAGTTAGGTAAATCAGAAATACAAAATCCAGGATGAACTTGAGATTACGAGAATTTCAGAAGTATCTAAGAAGCAGTGTGGTGTTGTGGTTAGAGTATTGGATTGGGTCTTAATAGATCCGGGTTCTAGTCCTCCACTCGGTCATGAGGCTCACTGGGTGACTTTGGGCCCATCACTGACTCTCAGTCTAATCTCCCTCGCGGGGTTGTTGTGAGGCTAAAACAGAGAGGAGCATTATCTAAGCCGTCTTGAGTTCCTTGAAGGAAAGGCATGATAAAAATGTAACCGACCAACCAACCAATAAATAAAATACCCCCCAGCTGAGAATTATCTGTCCTTTGGGACAGAAGCACAGTTCCCAGAATCCCCTGTTGTCAGGTTAAACCAGAAGAGATCTGTAGTGCAGATCGGCCCGTCGACTTCTTTATGGCCATCACGTTGCTGTCCAGCTCTATTGGCCAGGCATATAATTTCTTCTAAGTGTTCCTTTGGCTCGGTTCCAGGAGATGCATTAAAAAAAATAAGAGGCAAGAGAGGGAAAGGATGATTTAGAAGAAAGCTGGAAACAGCAGAGAGGCACAGAGAGGTAGAGGTGATGTTGGAACAGGACACAGCAATTTGGAGCAGGACACAGCGTCTCCGGCACTTGATGTTGATGCTGCAAGAAAAGGTCCAGGGTGCTTAGCGGCACTCATTACTGCCTTACCCTCCAGAAAGAAGGACAGGTTGTCGAGATGCTATATAAACAATATAAGACATGCAGGCTACAATCCTGTACATGTTTAGACATACTAGCTGGGGAATGCTCGGAGTTGTAGGACTTTATTTTTTGTCTAAAAACGCACAGGATTGGGCCCTTAAGGACTGACGTATCGAAGCATAAGCTTCCGTGGATCACGGTCTAGATATTATCTGATGACGTGTGGACTCCAGTGCACGACAACCAAGGGGAGGATAAATCTGTTCATCTTTGAAGGCATCCCGAGACATGGCCATGAGATGGGCAAATTGTTCCGTTTCGAGTTTGGATGCATTCCGGTTTTCAGAATCTCTGCTTCTCCCCCCCCCCCCCCCGAATATGAAGGACTTTGAGAATGTGGATGACTTCTCATCCCAAATGAACCCATATGACACTCTATCTCATCCTGACTCCGACGGGGCAGCACCCCTATTTCTGACATTCGGGGGGCGAGCGGCGAACTGTCACAACACCGTCCATGCACAAGAGGGAGGTATTGGCAGGCACAGGTTTTGCAGAAGTAGAAAAGGTATTTAGGGCAGGGGTGGGACACTCAGGGGGGGGGGCTTTTTGCCCCCTACGGATGCACTCTGGGGGCTGCCTAATCCCTTTTTTAAAAAAACAAAACAGTAGCCGCATTGGTGCTACAGAGCACTAAATTAGCCGAGTTCAGCTTGTACGGAGTGCAACGTGGGTCACATGTAGCTTCAAAACAAGCGAAATTTGGCCCGTCCACCCCTTGAATTAGGGGGATGAACCCTTAACTGGGGGGCAGATTCCAAAACACTCCAGGGAAGAGACAGCGCACACAGTAGCCATGGGATTTTGAGTGGAAGAGAAAACTGGGCGGGAAGGAGAACAGAATTGAGTATCTTGAACAGGAGCACTGTGTCACGTCTTGTTACATGTATAAATTTGTCAGCAGACTTTCTGTCAGGGGTGTCCAGTTCTCCACATGACCAGGTGGTCTCTGCTTTACCCCATGACCATTAATCGTTTGGTGGTTTGCTAATGTTTATGTCTGTGTAGCTTGTAAAATGGCTTCCTACTGAACGTTGATGATTAACCGGTAGCTATGAGGTCCGCCTATGCAATGCATTGTACAGGTTGGTGTATATATATATATATATATATATATATATATATATATATGTATATTTAAGGTAATGTTGTTTATGTAGCATAAATATAATAATAATAAATAATGCTGTCAATTGTATACTTCCGGTCTGTTCCCGGGCACAATTCAAAGTGCTGGTTATGACCTATGAAGCCCTCGATAGCTTGGGTCCAGGTTATCTGAAAGACCGTATTCTTCCTTATGAGCCTGGTGGAGGCCCTTCTCTCGGTCCTACCACCATCACAGGCACGCCTGGTGGGAACGTGGGAGAGGGCCTTCTCGGTGGCTGCCCCGGGTCTCTGGAACTCCCTTCCCAGGGAAGCTAGACTGGCTCCCTCCTTGGTGTGCTTTCGGAGGCAGGCAAAATCTTTTCTGTTTCAGCAGGCCTTTGGGGAGTAGTTTGGACCTCTGTTGATGTGTTGTTACATCTTGGATTTTTTAAAAAAATATTTGTATTTTAGATGTTTTAAAAAGTTTTAAATATTTTAATATTGTACCCTCTGTATTAGTTTCTGCATTGCTGCTTGGTTTTATCCTGTGCTCTTATATTGTATTTTTATGCTACATTTTTATACTGTTTTATATTTGAACGGTTTTTCTGGTTTTTTTTTTTTTTGTAAACCGTCTAGAGAGCTTCGGCTACTGGGAGGTATAAAAATGCAATAAATAAATACATAAATAATAAATAAATATTTTTAATTTTTGTATATCTCTATCTTTTTTTCACTGTGCCTGCTTTAATTTGTAAGCTGCCTTGAGTCCCAGAATTGGGAAAAAATCAGGATATAATAATAATAATAATAATAATAATAATAATAATAATAATCGGTAAATACATTAAGTTGGGAGGGCGGCGTGAGTGAATGAAAAGTTGGTGCTTGTGATGGATTGGTTGAGAGCATGAGGTGAATGTGTTTTAAATACAAGCATCCGTGGTCAGTTTAGTCAATTTGGGCCGTCAGTAGTAGTGTCAGAGTTAGAATCTGTCAGAGATAGAGAGGGTTGAGGAGAGTCACAGAGAGGGCAGGGACGTGTTGTTGGATAGAATAATAATAATAATAATAATAATAATAATAATAATAAACAATTCAGTGCTTTATTTAACACACACGGATCAATCTTATTTACTATTTGAAGTGTTGAAGAAATAATCATTTATTGTGCTTGTCGGTATATTGTGTGGCTTCAGTCCTTCAGGTTAGTCTCAAAATGAGCCAAAAGGAGTTATCGCTGAGAATATATGGTGGGCAGCGGGACTGAGAGAGGTCAAAGCCAGTCTGGAAAAGCAGAAGTTTTCCTTGCACTGGGCTTGAAGGTGTATAAGGGGTAAAGTTTGAGGAAAAGATAAACACACACAAAACATACCCAAAGCCTTGGGGAAAGGATCCCTAGGGAAGGGGTATAACAGTAGCAAGAATGAAATTTTGGGGGTATTTGGAGGGATTCTAAGCATTCCCCTACATCTCTCATTAGAAAGTAGTCCCAGAAACCATCTCCAAAACATCAGAGACAGGGAATTTGCAAAAAGGGGTGAGGTTTTTGAACCGTGTGGCGTTTCCTGCAGGAGGGCTGTGAGCTTTGGTGCTCTGGCACCACCGTTCTCATCTCAAAAGGGAGATTTAATTAGCTTAATGCAATCACGTTGGCCAGAGACAAACACACACACACACACACGCACGCACACACACACACACACACACACACACACACACACGAGGTGACTGCAGAATTGGGAGATGCCAAGAAACTCAGAATGGAAAATGTCTGCCAAACAATCTTTCAGTGGCCCCCGTTTTTCAGGCCTGCTGTCCCATACCAGCAAAGTTACTCGCATGCAAGGAGAAAGATTTGAATGGGGATGCAGAGAGTATGGGATGGAGTGAGGCAAAAGTCTGTGAAAAGCTTATGGGAGGACTTATCTTGTGTGGTCTTTTAAAAACCCATCCAAACCCACACGCAGTGGTCTTTCTTTCTTTTTCTTTTAAAGCTCCACAGAGATTCAGCCAATTCTCCGCTGCCTTTTTCTCCTCCCAGAATGCCCCAGACATTGTGTAGTATCAGTGCATTCTGGGGGAAAATGGTGACCGCCATGACAACCACAATTTTCTCCTCTCTGAATGTTCCAGATATAACGTAGTTCCAAAGCATTCGGGGGGGGGGGGAATGGTCACCACCACAGTCACCATGATTTCCACCTCCCAGAATTCCCCAGACATAGCATTGCTCCAGGGGATTCTGGGAAAAATGGTGAAGGCCGCAGCGATAGCACTTCGAAAGAATTCAAGTTGAGTTTTGATTTTAAAGGACCACTGTTGTCAACTTTGGTTAGTAACCCTTTCTATCCTTTGACTCGTTTTGCAGGTGTTTGCTCTTTAAACCTCTGTGTGTGTGTGTGTGTGTGTGTGTGTGTGTGAAAGAGAGAGATACAGATGTTTATTTCAAGCTGAATGGTCTCCCTTGAGAAACTTTTGGCTCAGTCCTATCACAAGCCTCCTCGAAGCCTGGCCAACAAAAGACGAGTTAGGCAGATCGTCCTCAGGAGAGAAGCAGCGGCTCATGCGTAGGGACTCTAGAAGAGTTGTTAAGGTGGGGTGAGGACACCCCAAGGTGGCCCAATATTAAATAAAAAGAAAGAACCAGAACACTGGATCCAAACAAAAGGTCCATTTAGTCCAGCATTCTGCTCCCAGCATGGCCAACCAGCTGCCTCTTGCGATGTCACAAGGAGAACATGAGTGCCACAGCACCCTTGTGCTCATGTTCCCCAGTATACTGCCTCCGATACAGGAGGTAGCACATTGTCATCATGACTTCTAGCCATCCGAGGTCTAACCCCCTTTTAAAGCCATCTAAGCTGGTGACCATCATCGCTCCATCTTCTGGTAGCAAATCTCATATTTTAACTCTGCGCTGTGTGAAGAAGTCCTTCCTCTTAGCTGTCTTAAACCTACCACCAATCATTTTCATTCATCCTAGGTTCTTGCATTAGAAAAGAGGGAGAAACATTTCTCCAGATCTGGGAAGAAACTTAAAAAAAAAATAAAAAATGGGGAAGGCAATGGAATCAGGTTTAATTTAACGTTGTCTGCTCTGGATTTCATTTTTCTTTTCTTAAAAAGCACACAAGCATTTGCAGAAGAGGATGATGCTTAAAAACTCATCTCCTTCCCAAATGTCGCGAAAATCTTCCCACGAAGATTGGAATCAACCCGAAGCTTGCCGGAAGCAGCTACTGAATGAGGGAGAAACATTGCAGGTAACATGAAGTCCGCTGAGTGGATCAGTGGGTGGGCTCCCATTTGTGACGGGAGTTGGGGGTCACAGTTAATTCCCTTTAAAATAATAAAGCATCTTTCTTTCTTTTTAAAGAGGGAACACATTCTTTCAGTGCTGAAGTGTAAATCAGACACCTTTTTAAAAAGGGAAAAAACACTTTGAGCTGTAACTAAAACACTGAGTATGTGTAAATCAATGCAGATTTATGCTTTGCTTCTCTTCCCTCAGGTGTCTCCCTGAGTACTGAATGCTAGATTGGATGCTCCATGGGGGCAGGGACCTATGCTGCTATCACTCAGTACAGCAGCCTTGCAGGCAGATGGTGCAATATTATATAAAATAGCGGCATTAATGCACATGTTGCTTGGTGTGTGTGTGTTTGTGTGTGAGAGAGGGTTTTGATAAATTTGTTCAGATCTCGAAGGGCCATAATCAGTCGGAGACCCCCGTCCTGTTTTGGCACTGTGAAGTATCGAGATAAAAAACTGCCCTAGGTAGAGTTTAAATGTATGCACTGGATAGCCCCTTTCTTTAGCAGTGCTTGAACTTCCCGGAGTAGGGGCTTTGATGGACTAGTAGCCATTGAATGCCTGGCCCATTTGCTGTTAGAACATCGGTATTAACGTTGAACGCAGCTGTATGTCCATAATACTGTCAGTCTGTGCGTGTGTGTGTGTGTGTAGGGGTACCAAAAGGCCATCAAGTCCAGCCCCCTCCTCCCTCAAATCAGCCCATGCAGTTGCGGCTGCAGCATACCAGTAAGAAGTACCTCTAGCCCGTTTGGTCCTGAGAACTCAGGCAATGAAGCCAAAACTCTTGCTGCAGCAAAGACACAGGGTTGGCAACACTGGTCAATCCAAGCTAGGGAAGAAGAGAAATCTACCCCCCCCCCCATATTAACTGGCCGGTAATTGCAAGAAACCCCCTCCCCCTGGAGAGTTTAAGGGATGCAACCCATTCCAGTCAAGACATCCATAGGTCCTGCTGCATCTTGTGGTCGTGAGTCTGTATGTTAATGACGTATTGGACAAAGTCCTCATATTTCCTTGGGGTCGTGGCCAGAACTTCCTGCCAAGAAGATCCATTCAATTGTAGCATCATGGAGAGAGATTTCCTTTCCTCCAAGCTCTCTCCGGAGCTCCCTAGCCCTACCTGGGAACGAGGACACCCTTTTGCATGCTGAACAGGTGTTCTTCCCCTGAGCTGAGGCTCTTCCTCCAAAGGCAACGTAGATTCTAGTCCTGATGCTTCTGAATAAAGGACTGGTTTAAATGGGAAGATCAGAAGTGCTCTTAAACTGAGTCAGACCAGCTGTCTCGGTATCAGCTTCAACGACACAGAGCGGCTCCTACCTGAACCCGGGCCCCTCAGCATGCAAAACGGGCTGTACCACCGAGCCATCGATCTGCCTCTCCCACCTCACCTTTGCAAACAGAATGTGGAAAAAGCCACCCACCTCTTTATCGCTTATTCCGACTCGGGGTGGCTTTTCCGGGGATTTCCCAGTCTTTCTCCCCCTCCCCGATCTGGAGATGCCCATGAATTATCTACTGCTGAATGAAGGCCGGTCCTCTCCCTATTCATAGTGAACGCACATTCAATTCTTTTGCGAGCCTGGGTCATCCCGGTTTCCCCCTTAAGCCTCGAGTTTTCTAAAATAATAATAAGAATGATACTAAAGACAAGGTTCAAAGTCACGAGCCTTCCTTCCTAGAATTGGTGCCTTTGCGAAGGATCAGGGACACCCCCCATCACACCCCACTTAAAAAGGTGCAAGAGGCTTAGAAGTATCTTCGAGAAAGGAGCGAAGGGCTTACCTGGTGTGCGCGGGAGACAGAAAACGGGTTCCGGGCGACTCTGGTGACAGAGCTGTTCAGAATGATGTCTAATTCGTGCCCCCCCCTCTCTCTTTCTCTCTCTCTCCCTCTCTCTCTGTGTCTCTGTCAGCCACGTGGATGTTATCTTGCCAAGGGAACGTTCCATGCCTGAGTTTTTGTCATTTTTTTTTGTCAAAAGCCGCTCTGTACACACAGCCGTGAGGCAGCAAATTGACGATCATTGCAAGAAGAAGCAACTTGCGATGCTGTCCTTTCGGTACAATTTTTGGAAACCGCCCAGAGAGCGTCAGCTATTGGGCGGTATAAAAATGCAGCAAATCAATCAATCAATCAAATACAAAGGGTTCTCTCTGCGGGATCGGATCAAGGGGGCACGGGCTGGCCCGGTGTTTTCCGACAGGGGCCAAAGGGACGCCGCCCTGCCCCCTGCCCCGAAGAAGCCTGCCGTCGCTCCGTAAGGACTTAAGATGACCTGTGCTCAATCAGCATCCTCTTCGGTGGCGTTGTCAGGGTAGGACCCCAGGGCAAATGTCCAGGGCCCCACTCCACAGGAGGGGTCTGAACGCAACAGGGCTGGCGTAACACATTATGGAGTCAGAGGATAGGCAATATTACCAATCCAAAGAGCTGCCCACCTCACCGTGGTGAGACCACTAAATCCAGGCCGGCCCGGCCCAAGACATTTTGCTGCCTGAGGAGAAGAACAAGATGGTGCCCTCTTCCATTCCATGTACACAGGGGGACTAGGCTGGAAGTTTAATCTTCCGCCAATACTGGGCCTCGGGGGCAGTGCCCTCCACGGCACCAAAAGGAAGCAGGCTAAAGGGGACACACTCGTCTGCTGCCTCCCAGAATCTGCCACCTGAAGCAATCGCCTCACTCTGCCTAAGAGCAGAGCTGGCCCTGAGTCCAGAGTCTAAAACTACCCAACAGCACACACAGGGAGATGTAGAAAGCTGCCTATACATCAGCCCCTTGGATCATCTAACTCACCATGACATCTACCACTCCCTGAGGCTCCCGACAGGGTTCCCCGCCCCTCCAGCCATACATGGAGACACCAGGGATCGAACCTGGGGCCTTTGGTGTGTAAATCAGGTGTTTGTGTCCAGTGAGCTAGCCCTCCCTATGAGACATAGAATGCTGCCTTATAGCCAGTTGGCTCTGCCTAGGTCAGTCTTGTCCTCACCAGCCAACTTCTACATCTTGGGGCCTTGGGAACTATTAAAGAGTTCTCCAGCTTTCTGTCTCCTGCTACCTGATCCGTTTTAGCTGGTGGCGCTTTGGATGGAAATCGGGACTCCTGGCATGTCGTGGTAGGGGCTGGGGGGCACTTTAAGCATTGGGGCAAAATCTAGTGCTCGGAGGTCCCTAAAAGGGTCAACTGCCCGTCCTAAGGCTTCGTGACTGGCAGCAAGAGCTTGAAACGGAAAGATGATTTCAGTTTGGGAATTTTGGCCCTTGAAAAGGAATTTGGTCCTTTGGACAGGAAGATGCTCAGCACCCCCCGCTTCACATCCTTGAAAATTCACAAAACCGCTGGAGGCACGGATGTAAACGTGAGCTTTGACTAACAGGGACGGGAGGCCGAAAGAGGAAATAGAGCCATATTAATATGCACCATCATTTAATTAAATTAAAAAGTAACCTAAAACATTCCTGTTGTACACGTTTAAAAGACGAATTGCCCTAAACTTGCTTGTTTTTTGTTTTAAAACAAAACATTCTGAAACAGATATTTACACGACAAATAAAACCCCAACCTATTTAAATATTTTAAACAGATTTCCCCCCCAAACGATAACGAACAGCAAAAAAATCCCTGGGTTTCTTTCCTTAAAAGATGGATATAACAGAGAAAGTAAGTTGACAAACTAAAGAAAACCTCCAGGGTAAATGGGGATGCTCCGTACTCCACATTTTCTCTTTTTGCAGTCTCGGGCAGTAGCAAAAGTAGGCAGCCATTCAAACACTGGAAAGCAATTGGAGGAGTAGCCAATGCTAACTAGTATTATGGATTTCCAACATTTAAACAGGAGCAGGGTGTAAAAACCAATAATCCCCAGATTTTTGTCCAGCTCCACCCATGATATCTCAGTTTCTCTTCTGGCTCCACCCCTCCTAGCCAGATTCAAGCTCCTCCCTTGATCCACAACATTCTGTCCCAGTCCCTCCCATTTCCTGGCTCCACCCAGGAATTGCATCTCTCTGAAACTAAATTTTGCAACCCCGGTTGTCTCTGCCCCCCGGCCCAAACCATGTTTGGCTTAGGAGGTCATTAATTTGCCCTAACCACAAATATTGGGGGTTCAAGCACCAAAACATGTCATGAGACTTTTGGCACCAGCGCCAGGGGAGGCCTGTGCGGGTTTTGTGTTTCCCTGAATATTTGTTAAATGCTGATTGTCTCTCGGTTCTGTTTGAAAAAAAAGTAGCACACCCCATTAATGGGGTGGGGGGAACAGACTGGATTTGCCTGGTGTGCTGCTTTTGTAGGGTGACCCTATGGAAAGGAAGACAGGGCTCTTCATCACAACAGTGAAAGCTGCAGGAGCTATACTAGAGTGACCAGATACAATAGAGGGCAGGGCTCCTGCAGCTTTCACTGTTGTGATGAAGAGGGACTTTCACCAGGTGCTGCATGCATACAAAGGACACCTGCTGAAATTCCCTTTTCTATACACCTGTTAAAGACGCAGGAGCCCTGTCCTCCTTTCCATAGGGTGACCCTACAGTTTGCCCAGTCCAGAAATGTCACTGGTCGCCCGGATGCATGTACACAGTTATGCCAGTACATAATGAGCCTTCCCTGTTCACTTTTCAAGGGAGAGGGCAGCGTGTCAGATGCGCTGGGATTCGCACATGTCATCCCCTCCCCAACGAAATGAACAAAGAAGACCAATTCTTGCATTCGTGAGGTGAAAAGGTGCGGGCAAAGCATTATGGGAAGGAGGAGGCCCATTCAGAGGCAGCTTGTTTTAAGAGTAGGGAATGCTAATGAGCCCTCGAAAGTGGGTTGCTACAGGGCGAGAACATTTTGCTTCCAAAGAACTCTGAGTTACATTCAGTAAAATAGCTTTTCCAACACTGTGCCAAAAAATAGTGCTATCAATGACCATCTCTCTCTCTCCCTCCCTCTCATATACGAACATATGCCAAGTATAGAATTTCTCTCTTTTTCAAAAATAGCCTCCCCGTTACCATGACGTTGGTTGTAACAGAGCTTTAAAAATGAAATCCTGAAAAGTTTGGAACAAATACCAAGACAATAAACCGAGGAACTCAGACGGCACCTGGAATGTTTGCAGGAGAATCACATGGGAAAAATGTTATACCTCAACATCACCAGGCTCCATTTCTGCTCCGGTTTTAACCCACGAGTTGAGTTACTTAATTTGCGGAAAACAGATACCATTGAATCTTGTTCCCGATAATTTATAAAATTTCTATACCATTATTTTTATATGTATACCCCCATCCCACAAGATATTACATAACAATAAACAGGGCTGCACCACTTAGCTGATTATCCAATTAGATTAAATGGAGTAAAGTATTTTGATCCATTAAAAAATAAATAAATCCTACCTCCGATTAAATTATAGATTCTTTAAAAAATGCAAACACTTGATGCCTTCTTAGAAAGAAATTGGGAACACAAGAAATCTGCCAGTCGAATATTATTACTTGGGAATTAATCATTATAATAGCAAAATTATCCATAATGTATTGTCACAATGGAATTAGAAAAACAACAGCTACTGTCTAATGTTAATTCTACTCAGAGTAGAACCATTTAAATGAATGGGAGTTAAATTATGACTAACTTAACTTCTCATTAATGTCAATGGGTCTACTCTGAGTAGGACTAACATTGGCTAGTACCTAAAACATAAAGAGGCTAGAGTTATATTAATATGAAATGAATGTATTCTCATTCTACTATGACCAACCATTATTGCAGATTTTGCTATTAGCACATACCTAGTACACACATATACACACACACAGACCTTATGTGTAGTTCATATGCACATTTATGCATTTTGTCAAATTTTAAAATTGTTTAGATAAATGTGTGATTGTGGCTCAGTTCAGACAACACGTTTCTCAACGGTGGTTTTAGAACTCCACGTTGGAGTTTTTATACCACCATTGAAAAATGTGTTGTCTGGTGGGAAAACTCCATGCAATGGTGGAGACATTTTGGAAAACACTCCATGCAGAATATCCACACTGTGCAGAGGAGAGTTCCTGCACAACCATTGTGTGTTCAGTGGAGGGCTCTGTGGAGTTTTCCATTATGTTGAGTTGACTTTTCCCATTGGGAACAGAGTTCTCTGGCAAGAGTGGCAAAAGGAGAGAGTGCCACTCTAGGAAAGCCACTGGAATTGTTTTTTGCAGCAAAGGCTGATGGGATACCATCGGGAGGACCAGAGGAGGAGAGAGGGCAGAGGAACTATCAATCAAACCTCACAATGGATTTTACTTAACTCCATGGTAGCCCACAGTCACACAACGGTGGAGTTAGAACATGTTGTGTGGGGAGTACCTCCTAAAAACTCTACCGTTGAGTGGAGTTTCCACACTGCATTGACAAACATGTTGTCTGAACTGAGCCAGAAACTCTTGCTGACCTACTGCAAATCATCCACTTACCAGTGGACCTTGATCCACCTTGGCCCACCTTTGTGTAAACAGTTTCATGTGGATCAATGCCAGGAATCTCCCTGGATGCACAAGAAAACGCTAAAAATAGTTGGATAAATATTATTGTACAGCAATGCTCTGTGTGTGTGTGTGTGTGTATTAAAATAGTTTTTGTTGTTTTAATTTTAAAAAAATGCTTAAAATCAAAAACAAAGCAAAAATCAGCAGAGTTTGGAGTTTGCTTTCCGGTTCATGGTTCGTTGTTAGAACCTAGTTTGAGATGTTGGCCTGCCATTGTTTGAAACACTGGGGGTGGAGAAGAGAGGAAAAGACAGAGAAATGAAGATAGCAACTCCTTCGTTATCAAATACAGAAGCAGACAGATACTGAAAAATAGAGATCTATTGTATAGAACCACATTTGTCATATATATATATATATATATATATATATATATATATATATAATTATTTCTTAAAAACTTGGTTTCAAGGGGGAAAAAAACACCTTGGTTGAGTCTCATGTCATTAGAGAGCAAAATGAGGTATTTCTGGGCTACCGATTCAGCCATAATCAGCCACGGTGTTATAATGTGGGCAGCAAATTGGAATTCTCTCCTCCAGTGAGACCACATCATGCCGAAAGCATCCTCCTTGCAGGAGCACCATTTGTCCTCGAGACCTCCCCACAAATTCATACTTCACACTTCAACGGGCGGCAAACCTCTGAGCGTTGTCTGAGTGTTTTCCAAGCGCTTTGTGAGCCCTCGTGAATCTCCTGCAACCCAACCTGGGGCATGGCAGGGCAGCACGGACCCACGCCACTTTTCTTTAGGGGTGAAGCAACAAGTTTGAGGTTGCGTACCAAAATTGGTGTCAGCGCTGGGATAAAGATAAGTGCCAGTCCTTCCACGCTCTACCCTGCTGCTCCTCAATGCACCTTCTGAGCGGGAATGCACGAGGGTGGGCTCTTTAATTTTGGTCTCGGTATTCTACCGCCATTCCCGCTCTGGCGTCAGCTTCCAGGGAGGAAGTTGGAGAAAGGCAGAGAGCGTCGGAAGAGACCTCTAGATGCTGTCCTCGCCTTGCTGGGACAGGGGGGACAGCACATTACTCCCCTGTTGTTCCCTGGAGTGGGTCGCAGTCTGAACTGAAGAGCTCTTTGTAGAGAGGAGGAAAGACAGCGTGGACAATGATGGGGTACATTTGACGGAAAGAACGGAGCTTCTCCATGTGCTGGTAACACAAATTCCGAAGTTTACCCTTGGGGGGCAGCTGTCAGACACGAAAAGGAAGAGAGAAATCAAGATTTTTATAGCCCTCAATGCTCTTACATTCTTTTGTCCAAAGCAACGAGCCAGGTCTTGAAAGGAAATTTCCGATGAAGTGCGCCGACGCGCAGCAATGGGTGAATCTGTCACACTCAGTTTTGCTCAGTGTCTCATCTCCTCCCCACTGCTAAGTTCATCCTATCCCATTCTGGCATCAGAGATTGCAGATGTAGCTTTTTTATATATAGCCTGCGTGAATGTTTTTGTGTATTTTTTGGTGCATTTCCCCAAAATATACATTTTGGGGGGGGTATGCATGGTTTCAAAGGTACGTGATTTGTGTATGCCTTTTTCAAAAGCACACTGAATGTGTGTGAGCCTGCGTGGGCACCCATGTGGGTACCTGTTTGTATGCATGAGTGAACAGATGGCATGTGTGATTATATATATTTGTGTGCATATGAAGATTCACATTCATGCAGCCTCCAACCCAATCAGCTTCATATGTGGCATGTGTAGCCAAAACGGTGTGTACTCCTGTTCTGGGGGGGGGGTTGTTCTAATGCTCGAGTACACACAGTCCCAGGTAGCTCACTATGCTGTCCCCGTCTCCCCACTCACAGTCTTCGACAGACGCCCACCTTAGCCAAGATGCCTTCGCGGTGGTTTTTCCGTAACATGTGCTTGAAGGCCAGTTCCAGGTTGTTCTGGAGCCGCTCCACCTTGCTTTTCTCCTGCAACCAGGGGCGATCTGCAAGGGAGAACAGTGAACTGAAAAGGCTCCGCTACAATCCATGACGTTTTTGCCCTTGCCAGTAGGAAAGCTGTACAATGAAGTCTGGAAGGTTTAGAATTAGCCGTTCACTTGGGGCCATAAAAAATCGCCTTCAAGGAAAGCAGCAACCTTCCCTAGATCCCTTCTGGACTCTGTCTACTGGTTCCTTACGCCAAGGGTGTCTGGCCCTATAGAATTTGGCTAGGTAGCCATGCCTCTTGCGCCCCTGTTCCCCTAATATCTATATCAACATCAAGAGGCACTGCCTGTTTTGGTGACTGAATGAAAAACTTTAATAAAATAAATAAATAAATAAAACTATTTAAACCCACTAAAAAGACACAAATTCAAATTGAAAAACATATTTAAAAAAAAGTTTGTTTTAAAAGCCTTTCACCAGGTGCTAAAAGAATGCAACTTTGGCGCCAGGTGGGCCTGCTGGGCGAGGGCATTGCCAAGTCGAGGCATCACCGCGGAGAAGGCCCCGTCTTTCCATAAAGGTTAAATGTACTTCTCTTGTGGAAGGAGTGCAGAGAGGGCCGTCCTCATGGGATCTTAATGCCAGGGCAGGCTAGCATGGCAAATCTATGTGTGTGGCACCGATATGTTCTGCGGCAAGATGGCCGTCAAAGTCAAGACACCCTTCCTCCCCCCACCCCACTGCTCCAGAAATCCCTTTCAACATTGTGCAGTTAAAATGCTCAATTTGATGCTGTGCTTTCTTACTTGAGTTGATGAGCACCAGTGCCGTGAACAGGGCAATTTCGTTCTCAGAAAAGTGAAGCGAACACAGGCTGTGTGCGAAGTCGAAGATGGAGTTGATCAGTTCGTGGCAGCCTGGGAAATAAACAAGAAACCCCCTCCAAATCAGCAAACACTCAGATCACCAGTATCAGATTTCAGAAACCCAGGGGGGAGAGGGGTGCATGTGGAGAACATTCACGCCGTAAATAAATGTGCATTGCCCACCCCTCTCCAGAAAACCCTCAGCCTGCTTACTTTTCCAGAGAAAGGGCTCTTGCAATGTGTCCCTTTGCAGCCAATGCCTTCCTTGTCGGGGCACTCCCAAAATGCTGCAGTAGGCCTATGAGCCGATATCCTGTCCCTGATTCCATTGTAGCTGACTGAACCTTGCAGATTCACAGCCATTGGCTCAGTTCAGACAACATGTTTCTCAATGGTGGTTTCAGAACTCCACAGTGGAGTTTTTCCACCGCCGTTGAGAAATGTGTTGCCTGGCGAGAAAACACCATTCAACGGTGGAGTTTTTTTTTAACAAAACCACTCCACGCGGAATATCCACGCTGTGCAGAGGAGAGTTCCCACACAACCGTCATGTTGCGTGTTGCGTGGAGGGCTCCGTGGAGTGTTCCGTTGCATTGAGTTGATGTTTCCCACTGGCTACAGAGTTCCCTGGTTAGAGTGGCCAAAGGAGCACGTGTCACTCTAGGAGAGCCGCCGGGATTGTTTTTGCAGCAATGGCTGATGGGATATAATCGGGAGGACCAGGGGAGGAGAGAGGGCGGGGGATCTGTCAATCAAACATCACAATGGTATTTACTCAACTCCAGAGTCACACAACAGTGGAGTTAGAACATGTTGTGTGGGGACTCCCATTGGAAACCCCACCGTCTAGTGGAGTTTTCACACTGCATTGACTATCATGTTGTCTGAACTGAGCCATGGCAGGGATGAACATGTGGGTCAAGTTCAGCGGAATAATGGAGGTAGGGCTCATAAGAACACAGTCTTGGGTTTTTTTGGATTAGCAGGGACACCTGCATCATATGCTCCCACTGTGTGATTTCCCTGTTCCCTCTGAATGTTGCTGCAATTCTTACAGTAGCTGGGAGAATGAATTTTGGTGGGACATGGGGGAGGGCCTTCTCTGTTGTGGCGCCCCGGTTGTGGAATAGCCTCCCCTTGGAGGCCCAACTAGCGTAGATGCTGGCTTCATTTCAGCACCAAGTTAAAACCGTGGCTTTTTAACAAAACCTTTTTAGGGCTAAATTTGCCTAAAGGTGCACATAGTTCTATTTATTCCTATTGTTTTTAATTTTTGTTTTTACTGGTATTACTTTGTTAAAGGTTTAATACATTTTTAGCTGTTTTATTTATTGTTTTATACCATTCAAATTGATTTTATCTGCACACCGCCCTGAGATCTCAATGATATAGGGCAGGATATAACATGTTTGAATAAATAAATAAAATTTCCCCAGCAACAAAATATCATGAAATAATGTTGTACATATTTTGTTTGCGTTTTTCAAGTTACGTGCATTTCTTTTGCAGGTGATTGTCTGTAAGATATGCTTTGTTGCACCCATTTTTCTGTGCTAGTTTTGCATGTATTTTCTCAAAGTATGCAAACTTGGAGCACAAACTTAGGAAAAGTGGGATATTGGGGATTTACTGAGTTCCCGTTTGTCTACAGCAGCTTGTGGCCATCCTGATTTTGTTGGACTGCATCTTCCATATGTCCCGGCCAGCATAGCCAATTGCAGGGAATGATGGGAGTTGTAGTCCAAAACATATGCATGGTGACAATTTCCCCTGCCCCCGGTGGACGGATTCGGGTAGGGCAAATTTGGTATGTTTGAATAAAAATGCCAACTGGATGAATTTCTCCCCTATTCCTAGCCATGGGCAAGATGGCTCCTGGGTTAGCTGCAACTTAGATTTTTCTTCCATGTTTTCATGTTGTTCCCCTGGCCTAATCAACCCTGGAAACTAAGTCCAAGATGGAACTTCCCTTTCCTCCACCCTCCTTTTGAGTCGATACTGGCCTCAGGCCCACTCATTCACGTACCGAGGGATCTGAAGAGCTCCGGCCCAGCGTATTTGCCCTCAAAGAAGACCGTCCGGTTCTCGGAATTGAAGGCACGACACATCCTCACTAATACCACTTCCATGGCACCTAAGAGGTAGGAAGGAGAAAGAAAAAAAGGAAATCCCAAAGGTTAAAAAAATGACCCTAAATAGGAAGAGAACACAGAGATTCCTTCAAATCCCTCTTAAAACGAGCATGGAGCCAAACCGGGGCACCCCATTAATGGTGGCCAAATTGTGTGGTCATTTCCAGGGAGGCAGAGACAAAAGGTGATAACATTCCTTTTGGCAGCCACCCAAATTTCCCTCTTCAGATGTTTTGGACTACAACTCCCATCAGCCTTGTCTACTGGACCATGCTGGTGGGGACCTATTGGAATTGTAGTCCAAAACCTCTGGAAGGCTTCCCTGGCCTAACTCGTTTGTTCCTTCCCCCACAAGCTGAAACGAGGTTTTCTGCCCATCACCCTCCATTTGATTCCCTCTTGCTCTTTCTTCCTTCCCCCTTTTTGCTTGTCTCTGGGCATGGTCAACATTTAGACTGGAAGCTCTTTGCAGCCAGGGAACTCCACTCTTCTCTCTCTCTCTCTCTCCGTTTGAGCTTATCTTCCACCACATATCGCTTCCTATGTGGATGATGCCCAGTGGCGTGGCGGTCAACCTGGAAGTTCCCGGCACTCATCATAGAAACGCCCCCAAGGAGAATCCCAAAATACTGGCTGCTGCATTGACCTTCATCAACAAACCAATCCCAACAGTTTTCAGACCCACTAGGAACAGTTCATTTATAAAGCGAAAGGGTCTCTATTGCCCACTCAAGACCAAAATGACACCCAAATTACTTTGCATTACACTAGGGATAGTGTGCCACTATAGATTGTCGCTGAGAAAATGCATCTCTCCATCCCAGCTACGTTGAAGATTTCAGCTAAGCGCAGAGTGAGCAGAGAAATCTGAGGGTGGGGTGGGGTGGCAGATTGAGGTCACTGTCCCTGCAAATTAAAACGTCCTGGTGCTGCCTCCCTGTGAGCCCCAACTCCGCTGCAGCGGGAGAAGAGAGAAAGGTGGCCCCATGGAGGTGGTCAGGAAGGGAATTCATTGACCAGCAAGGGTGCATGGGAATGGAGCAGCCAGCTTGTGTCAAATGAATCCAGTGCAAGCGAGATCAGGAACTATAAATTTAGGAAACCACTTTCACAGCCCAAGGGAGATATCGGAACTGAAGTGATGGCGCCACGGAAAGCCTATGAGCCATCAGAAAAATCTGGAAACGAGCGCCACTTTTACCGGCTTTGAGGAGCACGATCTGATCATTTTGGCACAGGTCCATGAAGCCGCCCATCCGCTTGGCAAACTCCACCACGTACTGGATGGCTTCAGTGATGCGGCATGCGCAACGCTCCCACATCTCCTCCACGGACTGGCCGACAGAGAAAGAGAGAGAGAGAGAGATGGAGAAAGAGAAAAAAGGGTTAACAGAAGTAGCTGTTTTGCGCTGAGTCAGAACATTGTTTCATCTTCAAACCTAGGAACTGCTTTCTGCCTAGTCAGAATCTTGGCCTATCTAGCCCAGTATTGTTGGATCTGACTGGCAGGAACGATTCTTCAAAGTTTCAGCAAGGAATTCTTCCAGCCTGACCTGAAGATGCTGGGGATTGAACCTAGAACCTTCTGCATTCACAGCAGGGGCCTTAGCACTGAGCCATGACTCCTCCTCAAAGTGTTTTACAGCCCCTGGCAGAGGCAGGATTCAGGCAGGGCTGGTACCCCAAATTCATTACATTTTAATTCATTCAATCGATTTATGAATCACCCCATAACTAAAGCTCTCATAATGCATAATAAAAACCAAATACAACGAAACCAATGCAAAGACACACTGTAAGAACATCAAAGCAGGAACAATAGCTTTATGGGGGTGGCAATACGTGCAGCGAAGAAAGCTTACTTCTCTGCGCGCAATGTGTCTGCGAATTCGCGTCCAGCGGAACTGTTCAGGGTGGTGAGGGGTCTAACCCGGGCACCTTCCTCCCTGAATCCAATTTTAGAGCCTTCGGCGGTTCGCTGTGATGCCTTTAACGATCATTTCACAGATAAAATCTCTCGGATAAGAGCCAACTTAGATGCCGTCGTTATAGCAGAGGCTGACGATGGAGTGTCCGGCGACTCCGCGAGTAGAATTACACTGGATCGGTTTCAGTTGGTGAGTACCGAGGACGTGGACAAGCTGCTTGGACGAGTGAGGACAACGACTTGCCCTCTCGATCCCTGTCCTTCATGGCTGGTCGCCCAGGGAGGAGATGCAGTTAGATCGCAATTACAATATATTATTAATGCATCTCTCAGGGAGGGGACTTTCCCATCATGTTTAAAAGAAGCGGTGGTACAGCCGCTTCTAAAGAAGCCCTCCCTGGATCCCCTGGACTTTAATAACTACAGACCGGTATCAAACCTTCCATTCTTGGGCAAGGTGATCGAGAGGGCGGTTGCCTTTCAACTCCAAGTAGTCTTGGATGACACTGATTTTCTAGACCCATTTCAAACTGGCTTCAGGGCAGGATACGTAGTTGAGACTGCTATGGTCGCCTTAGTGGATGATCTACGCCTTAGTATTGACAGGGGGAGTGTGTCCCTGTTGGTACTTCTGGACCTCTCAGCGGCTTTCGATACCATCGACCATGGTATCCTTCTGGAACGCCTAAGGGGATTGGGAATCGGGGGGCACTGTGCTTCAGTGGTTCCGGTCCTACCTCTCGGGCAGGTTCCAGATGGTGATGCTTGGGGATAGCTGCTCTGCAAAGAAGGAGCTGCTGTGTGGCGTACCGCAAGGTGCCATCCTTTCCCCAATGCTGTTTAACATTTATATGAAACCGTTGGGAGAGATCATCCGGAGGCATGGGGCGGGGTGCTATCAGTATGCTGATGACACCCAAATATATTTCTCTATGCCTTCGGTAACAGCGCCAGCTAAGGATAGTGTGTCTCCTCTGAATGAATGCTTGGAGGCGGTAATGGGCTGGATGAGGAAAAACAAACGGAAGCTGAATCCAGACAAGACGGAGGTGCTTGCTGTCAAAGGCCGCAACCTGGGTTTGGAGGTGTGTCAACCGGTTCTGGATGGGGTTACACTCCCCCTGAAAGACTGTGTTCGCAGCTTGGGGGTGCTCCTGGATCCGTCGCTCCAAATGACAGCCCAGATAGATGCGACGGCCAGGAGTGCCTACTATCAGCTTCGGCTGATACGCCAGCTGCGCCCCTTCCTAGAGTTGGAAGACCTAAAGATGGTAGTGCACGCGCTGGTAACTTCGAGGCTCGACTTCTGCAATGTGCTGTACATAGGGCTACCTTTGTGCCTAGTCCGGAAACTTCAACTAGTTCAAAATATGGCAGCCAGGTTGGTCACCGGTACATCTAGGGGTGACCATATTACGCCAGCTTTAAAATCGCTCCACTGGCTGCCAATTAGTTTCCGGGCAAAGTATAAAGTGTTGGTTATTACCTTTAAAGCCCTACATGGTTTGGGTCCAGGTTACCTGCGGGATCACCTTCTCCCATACAATCCGCCCCGCACGCTCAGGTCCTCTGGGAAGAACTTACTGCAGTCGGCCAAGACTAGGCTGACAACCGTTACCCAGAGGACCTTCTCTTCTGCCGCTCCCAGACTGTGGAATGACCTGCCGGAGGAGACTCGTCAACTTAACAGTCTTTTAGAATTTAAGAAAGCTATAAAGACTGTTCTCTTCCGGCAGGCATATCCAGTGGAATTTTAGAATGTTTTAAGGGTGTTTTTAGGATGTTTTAGGATTTTTTATGCAGTTTTAATAATATGTGTTATGTTTTAATCAGTTTTATGTATTTTATCATGTTGTTGTTCTCCGCCTCGATCCAGACGGAGAGGCGGGTAAGAAATAAATTGTTATTATTATTATTATTATTATTAAATAACTTTTTTTAAAAAAAGAGAGAGAGATAAAGATCAAAGGAGCTAAAACATGGAAAACGTTTATTTTAAAACATAGCTTTAAACATATCAATAAAAGTAAACAAGCAGTGTTTCTTATTATTGTTTTTTTTAAAGTCCTGGGAGAATAAAAAGGCCTTTACCTGCCACTGAAAACTCAATAAAGTAGGCACCAGGCAAACCTCTTTGGGAGGCTATTTAGCAATTTGGGGGCTACCACTGAAAAGTCCCGATTATGAGTAGCTACCCGCTGAACCTCAGTTTGTGTGGGCTTTTGGACCAGAGTCCCAGATGATCATCTCAGGGTACAGGCAAGGAAGAGGCAATCCTTCAGATACTGTTGGCCCAAAGCTACAAAGACCTTTCTGGGTTAGCAACAGAAACGTGGCTTGAGCCCTGGAACGAGCTGGGAGCCAGTGAAGGTAGTAGAATACTGGCATAATATGGTCATAATGCCAATTCTGGTCTGACAACTGCAGTTTTACTGTCTTCAAGGGCAGCCCCACATACAACACATTGCAGTAAACTAATCACAAAGTAGCCAGGACAAAGGTCACTGAAGGCACAGCACATTTGGTCAGAGAAACTTTGGTTGAGGGTGCCCAGGATGGAGCTTGGAACCTTCTGTATGCAAAGTGGGTGGCCTAAGGGCCTTCAACAAGATATGTATGGGATCTTTAGTTTTGCCAACAAAACATGGGAGCATGGCTCGCTTGAAGGCTCAAGTGCAAGCACGCGTCTGCCAGAAATATTTAAAAATTGCCGAATATGCGCTGGCGGTTGATTTGCATAACTTTCCTAATTCGATTTGTGCAAATGTCCTTGTGTGCCTAAATTTCCCCTGTAGATAGAATCAGCCCCTGGAAGCAATTTACGGGGGAAAGCTGCGAAGGTTTGGAAACCTGCGCAAATTTGGGGGAATTTGCACAAAGTGGGAAAACGTGCACAAATTTCACATTTGATTGCTCTTTGATTTGCGCAGTTTTCCCATTCGTGAAAAGCGAGCACTGATCTCAAACGGGAATGGGGCACAAGACGGCAGCGGGATAATAACTGGGCACTCTTGAACCTTGGTCGTTCATCCATCCCGAACTTCAACCTCCTTTCTACTGGGCCGAACCCTTGTACATGAAAGCGTTTCCCAGTGCCGGGTGTGTACAATCAAACTTGGATTATTCCGTGAGCCAGGAATGTGCTCAGTTGGGCAAATTCACGGAGGTCAGGGCTCATCCATGGCAGCTAGTCATAGTGAGTCTATGCTACTTCCTGATTCAGAGGCAGAATGCCCCCGAATTAGCACTTGCTTGGGAACCCTATTGGGAACAAGATATGGGGAGCTTGTCAGGCCTTCAGTTTTACCCAAAATGGCTGTTGTTTTGTTCTTATTAGCCATGAGAGCTAGAAACAGAGCCCCCATGTACAGAGGAAGTCTACTGCTGTGTGGGGATATAGGTGGAGGAGGGTTACCGGGTGGCTTACTTGGGGTTTCTGACTGTCCAATGTGTGGTGGTCCCATCCAGCAAGACTCTTCTTATGGTGATGACGGGGACAACAGCCAAGTGGACTATTTTCCCACCCCTAAATCTCACCTTCGCTATCCTGATTTGGAAGGAAACTTATTTATTTAGTACTGGTATATCCACTCTCCCAGCCCGCCCAAGGGCATGGAGAAGGGCCTCCTCCTCTCCATAACTTCCTCAGAACAACACTGCGAGGTAGTTTAGGCCAAGAACCAGTGATTGGCTCAGTCTCTACCCAGTGAGCTCCGTGGCCAAGTGGGGACTAGAACCCGGGTCTGCTGAGTCCCAGCCCAATGCTCTAACCACTACACCACCCTGGCTTGTCTCCGTAATGGCGATCTTCAGGGTACCCCACCGAGGTTGGGAACATCTTCCTTCAGAACAATCTGGCCTGATGTTCCCTAGGCAGAGGCTCTGAAGTGGTTTGGCCCTTGCCACACTGAGTCACCGCTTAAAGGATTCGAGATGCCCACGTCCAGAGGGATTCGTCATTGCCTAATGGGTTTTGATGAGTGGCTCAGAATCAAAGAGAATTCCCCCCCTCTCCTCTACCCCGCCTACCCACAGCACCATCTAACTCTATTTCATTTTGTGGGGGGAAAAGAAAAGAGATACATTTAAATGCCATAAATTAAACCCATGATGGTGGAACGCCAGTGAGGAAAAAATGCCAACTTCATGCTAAAAGTCTGATGAGCTACAAAGCTCCTCCTGCTTTGGAAATGTGCCCAAACTGAATAAAATATATACTGAGAAGTGAAAGAGACACGTCTTTTCTGTTTAGGTTGGCTTTTGGGGATGGCAGGGGGGTAGAGGCGTGAGTTGCAGTTGAAGCTAGTGAAGATGAGGCTCATTTTGAACCCCAACTCCATCTTTGAGAGCATAAGCAGTTGGCCGCTGCCGTGTCTCATTCTCCTCAAGTGTAGCTCCACGCCACCATTGAACGTAACCACTGAGAAAGCATTCGTGTTTGAATGTGACAATGTGAATGATTCACAATACTACTGAATTCCTGGGGGGCGGGGCGGGGGGAAGGAAAATTTCATCCGAGCAGCTAAACTCTAGCAGTGCTGAGTGGACTATTCTGCAGTGTGAGTTCTACAATGAAGGTGCCTGGAACAGGGGCTTCCATAGATGATCTTATCAAAAGGTCCTTTTGTGTGTGAGTAGGCGGACCACCAGTGCAGAAGCAGAAGCAGAATCTCCTCTACAGATGTCAAAGAGCCTCACCTTTTTGTGGTAGCTTCCAACTTCCTCCCTGGTGAATGTTTGCCACCTCAGGAGCTGGAGGTCCTCCAAACGCAGCTGACAGGTCTCCCGATAGGATTTGAGGACATTCTGGGTGAGGTGTTCTGGGGAAGGCAATGAGGAAATGGGTCATGAGAGAGTGGGACTTCTGCTCTCCGCAGGAGAAGAGGGTACACAACAAGCCGCAAGAGATGCCAACAACTCAATTGCCAGCTCTCTGCATTCTCTGTGCTTAGAATCATAGAATAGTAGAGTTGGAAGGGTCCTAGAAGGCCATCAAGTCCAACCCCCTGCTCAATGCAGGAATCCACCTTAAAGCATCCCTGACAGATGGTTGTCCAGCTGCCTCTTGAATGCCTTTAGTGTGGGAGAGCCCACAACCTCCCTAGGTCATTGGTTCTATTGTCATACTGCTCTAACAGTCAGGAAGTTTTTCCTGATGTCCAGTCGGACTCTGGCTTCCTGTAACTTGAGCCCATTATTCCGTGTCCTGCACACTGGTTGGTCGAGAAAAGCCCTCCTCTGTGTGACAACCTTTCAAGTAATTGAAGAGTGCTATCATGTCTCCCCTCAATCTTCTCTTCTCCAAGCTAAACATGCCCAGTTGCACCACAAAAAGCAGAGTTGTTGAGTGCAGAATTCAATGCCCCCCTTTTTAACCATTGTTTCAAGACAGGGAACCGGCCATAGACCAACCGAGATCCCAGGACTTTTGACGTCCAAAGCATGTCTTCTATAGCCCTTCCTCCGTTAGTGTCGGGCAGAAGGAGCCTCTCCATTTGGCAGCTGAATATAGTGGATGATGGCAGGGAGGAAGCATTTCCCAGAATGCCCCAACATGATGCTGCAGTGTCATACAGAAGGCCTTCTGGGGGAAAAATGGCCACTACCAAAAGCGAGGAGTGCTGTGTTGCCGGTATTAAATTTGCCAATCTGATAGGGTCCCCCAAATCGTAGACATTTCCCCCATTTTGCTGGCCGCGAATTATAAAAACATAAAACTTCTCATAAAACCGAAATAAAATAAAACAGGGACAGAATTAAGCCAACAGCAGTGCACTACGATTTAAAAAGCACGAACGGAGTGATTTTGAAACCAAACCAAACCCAGAAGCAATAAAAAGTGTGATGGAATAAACAGGTCTTCCCCCTGCCTCAAAAGACCATAATGAAGGTGGCCAGGTGAGCCTCTCTGTCTGTGCGGGGTGTGTTTTCACAACCAGAGTGCCACCACTAAAAAGGCCCTGTCGTTAGTAGCTACCTGCCTCACCTTATTCGGCAGGAGCAGTCAGGGGACCTTAACACATTCACAGCCTGGGGGTGGGGGAAGCGCATTTCTGCCCCACTCACCGATCTCCGTAAGAGAGGAGTTTGGTGACTCCAAGAGGCTGGTGAAGCTAGGGGTGGTGTAGAAGTCGAGGCTCTGGCTTCCGACCTGCTTTGCCCCGTTGGCATCCGGATGCAAGAGTTCTGGAGATGCCTGCGTCTCCAGGGAATAATAGACGCCACTTCTGCCCTCCACCTTGATGCGCTCTGGGCTGTAACCCTTGGTGAACGGGGCCCGTAGATCCTCCCCCAGAAGGCTCTGGGACTTGGCGAAGCCATTGGAGTAGGCCAAGGCAGCCGTCTCATCCGGGGACTGGCTGAGGCGGGCCTGCCCATTCAAGAGGGTAGTGGAACAGGTCGAGGCCTCCAGGAGGTCTGGCGGAGAAGCCAGCTTCAATTGCCCATTGGCCACCCCCAAGGAGTAGGCCGAAGCTTCGCCGCCCTGCTGTTGCTGCTGCAGCTGCTTCTGAACTTCGGCGTGGAGGCTGTCCCGCTGCTTCTTGGACATCCGGCCAAATTTGACCGCTGGGAAGAGAAATACATTCAACCAAACATTCTCTGGAGATGGGCCAAAAATAACAAAAAGGACTCAATGCTAGCTCTGCGTTTACAGGGCCAAGCAAAGAACGCCCCTTTAGGAAATATGAGAAGGTGCTCCTGCCTCATTCAGATTCTTCACCTAGAACAGGGGAACCCCAATGCGCCCATGGGCACTGCAATGGTGCCAAAGAATGGGCCCCCAACATGATGCCTTTTCACTTTTAAATCCACTTTAAATCCTGGATCTATATGAAAAGCATACAACTTTCTAGCAGTTATACAGGAGTTTCAACAAAAGCGGACCAAATATCCAAATAAGTATCAGTTTGAAGGTGGCACCTATACACCACCCATTCAAATATTGAAAGCTTTTGAAGGTCCTTAATCCATTGGGTTATGGGAGGTGTTGCAATATCAGTCTTTTAGCTGTCAAAAGGGTGCAGAGAACCCATTGACGTTATTTGTTAATTTCCACGAAGCAGGTAAATAACATAAAAGAGCTTGTACATCAGTGAATAGGAAAGACTGTTCCAGTACTAAATTTATCGGTGTAATAACCTCCTCCCCAAAAGAAGAAACTACTGGACATTGTCAATACATATGTTTTATAGGACCGTTAGCTATATTGCACCACCAGTGATTAGCCAAATTAGACAATCCCTTCTTATAGGGAATGTCGAATAGATACAAAAGTTTTTGCTAAATGAGACATAGCCTAAGATCCACAGCTGCGACAGGTAGACACCAAAGCAACACTCCACTGTTCAGGCATTTTGCAGTGGTGCCCACAGCATGGTCTCAAATTCCCAAATCTGCCCCCCAAATTTGGGGATCCCTAAACAACTGAAAAATCATTTTGGCCAGTCCTAACTTTTTTTTTTTTTTTTTTTTGCAGGAGGGAAGGAGGAGGTTGGCTGAGGAACGAAGGCTGAAAACGAGGGCTTCTTCAGAAAACCGAGATATCTTTTGTTGCCTAGCAACAAAGCATAGCGCTCTCCAGTGAGGGCCGTACCATCTCGGGACATGCCAAGGCTGAGGCATTTCTGCAGGCGGCAGTGCTGGCACCTGTTCCGGCTGGTGCGGTCGATCTGGCAGTTCTGCTGCCGGGTGCAAGAGTATGTCACGTTCCCTTGCTGGCTGCGGCGGAAGAACCCCTGGAATGGGAAAAGGGGAGGGTCAAAGGGCGGAGTGGGGGACACGGACACACAGGAAAGAAGGGATCCTCACGAGGTGTCATCCAGGCCTAAAACCACCTTCGATCTACTAGGGCAGACGCAGCTCAACTGCCTTGCACAGCGGCTCATGGGTGGGGGAGCGTGATGATCCACCTGCTTGCGCAGACTCCCCAGGAGTGCCGAAACACGCCTCTGTAAAGGTGTGGTACATGACGAGGATTGAAGTTCATTCGTTCCGTTTATTATTCTAGGGCCATGCGCGACAAACGGTAGGACAAGATCAGAGGAGCCTGGTGGAACTGGCTGTTTCGTTCACGACTCCTGCGTGCGAGATCCTTTCCGTGCACTTTCAGGGCCCAGTGTTGGAGAGGAGCAGAAGGAACCCGGTGGGGCTCAGGGTATGCCTGCAGCCATGGGGCGCTCACGGACCCTGCAGCGAGCCGTGCAGGGTCTCCCGTGGCCCCGACCGCACGACTGGGTGGGTGATCCACTGGGAACAGCAGTGGCAAGGCACCCATTGCTCCCAGAGTCTGGTAAGCCTCTCCCTCCCCGGGTGTTGCAGGACTTTTCTGCATTGACACAAGGGCTGTGCAAGATGTGCGCCAGGCTCTAGAATTCTGAGGACGAATCGTGCACAGTCCTGTCGTTTACAACATTTATATATCACTCCTTCTCCGAAGACTGCAGAGCAGTGAATGAATAGAATGAAACCAAAATAAAAACAGACTTTTTTTTTAAAAAAACCTATTAAAAATTACATTTTAAAAAGAACAAGGTTTGGATAAAACTGCAGCCGGTCATTCATGGAAAGCTTTCTGAAACAACATTATCAGGAGCAATACAATGTTGGTGCCTGCCTGACCTCCAAAGGGAGGGAATTCCATAGGAAGGGAGCCACCACTCTGAAGGCTCTTCTCCTGGTGGACTCCAATCGGAGCATAGCTTCATGAGGAACCACCAGGAACATGCCATCAGGTGCCCTCAGTGACCAGGCAGGTTGGTAAAGGAGAAGGCACTCTCTCAGATATCCTGGTCCCAAGTTGTTTATGGCTTTGTACACTACCACTAGAACCTTAAACCTGGCTTGGTAGTGAAATGACTCTCCTAAGATTTAGTTACTGGCAGTAAGAGATTTAAGTTAAGATTTGCGTGTCTTTGGGGTATTTTGACCTTCAGCCCTGTTAACCCCTGGAATGTGGCCCCCTAGGGATTCGGCCTCTGGTTTTCAGGAAAGGAGAGGAATGGCCATTAAGTAGACCGCATGGCCGTGCGTGAACAGTGTTACGCTCACTGTCGAGAAGGAACTGGTGGCAAGATCAACGCGATTTGAGGAGTTGACTTTCACTCACCTTGCATCCTTCACAAGTGATGACCCCATAGTGAATCCCCGACGACTTGTCTCCACAGATTTTGCAAGGGATCACCTCTATCTGGGCTATGGTGAGCGGGAAAAAGAGAAGATGACCTCATTCAGTTTTGTTACTCAGATCTCCTCTTGTGTTGTGGTACATTCATTAAAATCACACGCACTTCATTAGTCATCTGTTGAACCTACATTTGTTACTTGCATTATTTTAACCGGCTTCCACCCCTCACCCCCCATGACACCTGCGGAGGGAGCAGTTTTGGGAAGACTTGGTTGTTGGCTATCATTTTTTAAAACTAGAACAACAACTGAGTCATTTTGGAGAATTTACAGGTAAATGACATCAATGGCCACAAATCCCCCAGAGCGATGTATGTTTGGGGGTCTTCTGGGAAAAAAATGGCGGCCAAAATCAGGTCTCCTGCTGCCGGTGCCATAAAAAAGCCTGCCTGCTCCCTCCTTGGGTGGGAGTATCAAAAAGCATATCCATTTTTTCCTCAGTGTATTCTTTCTGAACAAATGGAAATTAAACTGGACGTCCTCCATCTCCCCCTTCCCAGGTACAACAGGGGGTAGCATCACAGTGTCATACCTGGTGCTTTTAAAGCCATTTTTTGCATGACAGATTGGAATGCAGCATCTACGCAGGCCAGGTGAGCTTTGATACCTGGGCCTAGCAAGTTGCATTGTCAATGAAAACCAGAGATATGCTCCACCCTTGTACTCAAAAGGACTTTCACACAGAAAAAAAAAACCAAGAGGCCATCTTGTGGAGATCGGAGGGCTCTGGCTGGCTAGGCGCAGACAAGGCTTTCCATTTTGAACCCGAACTCCATTTCGGACAGTATCAGGAGCTAGTGGCAGTCATGCTCCAGCCTCCACAGTTCAGAGGCTCTGGGCCAAAACTGCCCCTTCCCAAAGGAAGCTACTTTACTGTTGCTATTGCCAAATGAAAGGTAAAACAGATGCAGAGAACAGGGAACGCTCTGTGGGAGCAAACCTGTTGACTCACCCACATTACCAGCAGAGATTGAGTTATTGGCCCATCTCCCTTCTGTCATTTGTCTGGCTCTTTAGGAACACTAGTTGCCAACCAGAGATTTAGATTCCTCTCGGGGACTAGTATGAGGTGCAATGCAGGTTTCAGCCCACTAGGTGGCACCCTTGCACCGCTTTCTTCATTTCCAGCTCCCAGAATATGGATGTCCGAGAATTTCGTTTCACTCTGCAAATCGCCCGAATGTGTCACATTTGCAACCCTGAATGAGAGCGGGACCGCATTTTCTGGAGTAAATATTTGCACAAATTCCCGAATTTGTGATTGCGGTTGGAAAACGCGTTTTCTTTCTTTTTTTAAAAAAAGTGCATGTTGAAATGTGCATTTCTTTAAAATAATTATTTTCACTGTTTAATCAATGAGGGGTGTGTGTGTGGGGGGGAGGTTGAAGTGTGCATTTTTCTTTCGCACGGTACCTTTGTATGTTTCCCTTCAGGGCGAGAGAAAGAAAATCTCAGAATTCTATTAGGAAAAGGTATTTGGGAAACGTTGGCTCAGGTTGTCCAAATTGGTCCATCACAATGCAAATAAATAAAAGAAAAGAAAAGAAAAATGTTTGTTTCTGAAGCACTGCTCCCACATGTAATGAGGTGGACCTACATATTCCCACAAAGAGATGAGAAAACTATTATTATTATTATTATTATTATTATTATTATTATTATCATCATCCACCATTCCTCACAACCACACTTTGAGGTAGGTCAGAATGAGAGACAGAAAATAGCCCTAGGCCACCCAGAGGATCTCCTTCGGAGTTACAAACATTTAACTCCTAGACGGAAGATTCCCCTAAACAATGCAATGCAGAAAACAACAACAGCCACACCCCAAAAGGCAGCTTTGCAAGAGCTGAGCTACTAAGATCAAAACAGAGCGTCTTGCCAGGATTCAGCTGCCCTGCTGTTCGACAAAGTTCAAGAGGAAACTGTGGATGAAGCCAAGCTGCAGAGTTCTTGCAAAGAGCTCTGCTTTGGGTCTTCACTGCTCAGCTTCTGTTTCTTTCAACAGGAAGTAAGCAGCACGGCTTAGGGAAAACCATGGATGAAGGTGTCAAGAGAGGCAACGGCCAACTTTGCCAGAGCAGAACTGCTATGACCACAGCAGACCTCCTGGCAAGAACTCAGCTCCACGGCAGGTCCTCCCAAACCATCATACCTGGCATTGCAAAGAGGCACGTTTCTAGCATTGTTATTATTGTTAGCAATCAAAAACATTATTCTATCAGCACGGCAGCTTTCTGCCTTTAGATGACCAGGATAGTGCAAAGAAGGGGCACACCTAATTACAAAAGAAAATCTAGCCAATTCAAAACAGCCCCCCCCCTCCACTGTGAAAAAAGAAAAGGAAAAAGGTTGATGGGAAACAGCAATAATCAGGAACAGACAGAAATTTAAAGAAAAAAACAAACCCCAGAAAACAGCTCAAGTGCAAATAAAATATCCAGGATAAAGATTCTGGGAGCTGTCGGAAAACAGCAAAAAGTAAGTTCACGAGGGAGGGAATTTCAGAAACATTCAGATTTATGCAGCTTATATATTACAGCAGCCTTTTCCCCTGACTGGTGTCCCACAGGTGTTATGGATTACAACCACCATTCACCCCAACCGACACAGCCATGGCAGGGGAGAATGGAAATTCCAGCCCAACACGGATGTTGAACCTCTTTCATCTGAATTCAGTTTTGGGGAAGATTTCAGCCACCGCAGTCCAGGAGGCAGGGCCAACATACCAGCAAAATCCTGGAAGGCCAGGTTTGACCTGCATGCCTGACACTCAATACCCCAGATATAAATGCTCCACTTTTGTTAGCAAGCCTGGCAATAGCTGAGACTAATGGTTACAGCAGGACTCCTGGGACCTCAGCCAGGCCTTCCACCAGAAATGTGCACCCTTGTAGTTGCAGGTTTTTTTAAAAAAAAATGCTGCGACTTGGCCTCTTGAAACGGGAGCTGTAAGCCCTTGCCAACAACAGTGCCTCTAAGTGTGCTCAGAAATCACTTCCTTCCAACCCCGCTGAATAGCCATTGCCTGCTCCTGCACCCCTCTAGGGGATGGAGCAGGGTGGAAGCGTCAGAAGTCCAGAGGCAGCTGTTTTCAGGGAGACCAATCCCCCTCCCCACCTTGCCCTGCTAGAAATGTTTATCTACACTGCGGGACCCAGGGAGAATCCATCACACTGAGGCCCACCTCTCGAGTGAAGTGAACCACAAGAAAGCAGGATGGGAAAGGGGACGGTGTCATTGCCCTGCAGGTGGCTGTGAAAGGGAGAGAAGCAGCAGCCCCTGAGAGAGGCAGTGGAAGAGTAAGCAAATCCAAATACCCAGCTTCCCCATGGTGGATAAAGAGTCCCACATGATCAGTCCAAAGGGCCCATTGATCCCAACGTAAAAGAGTACAATGCAGCAGCCCTCCGATACGGCTCAGGTCCAGGTTATCTGAAAGACCGTATTCTCCCTCACAAGCCTGCCCGTCCCCTGAGAACTTCAGGGGAGGCCCTCCTCTCTGTCCCACCAGCATCACAGGCACGCCTGGTGGGAACGTAGGAGAGGGCCTTCTCGGTGGCTGCCCCGAGGCTCTGGAATGACCTTCCCAGGGAAGCTAGACTGGCTCCCTCCCTGGTGTGCTTTTGGAGGCAGGCTAAACCTTTTCTGTTTCTGGACTTCTGTTGATGTGTTGTTTATATCTTGGATATATTTGAATTATTTGTATTTAAAATGTGTTTAAATGTTTTAAATATTTTAATATTGTACCATGTTGAATTATATTTTTAATTTTTGCATATATCTGTTTTTAACTGCACATATTTTAATTCGTAAGCTGCCTTGAGCCCCAGTATTGGGAAAAAGGCAAGTCCGTTACCACCTCTCACCCCACTCTGCATTGATTTTACTTATTCAATTGGGATCTTGCCTTCCCCTCCAATGAGGAGTTAAAGGTGGCACCATACATGAGTTCTCCCCTCTGCTTTTTAGCTCTCACAACGGCCATGCGGGGAATGTCAGGCCGAGAGGTTGTGCGACTGGTCCAAGGTCACCCAAGAAGCGTCATGGCTGGGTGGGGATTTGAACCCGGGCCTTTCCTCTCCATGTCCAACACTCCACCCTGGCTTTCCAGCAGCCTCCAGGTGGGTCAGACTACAATTCCCATCACCCACAGTCATCACGACACTACGCAGGCTCAGCCCTTTACACCGGCGCTCGCCGGTGTATTTACAGGCAGTAAAGACAAATAAATAAATCACATCTTGTTTCTGATTTGTGCCACCTGCCTAGAATAATTCCCCCATCTACGCATAATGTCATATTAATAAATGGAAAGGGAAAAAATAAATAAACCACAGAGACCAAAGATTTCTTGCCCTAACCTCAAAAGCAGCAAAGTGAGAAGAGAACGGCCGGGCAGGAGAGTTGAGTCAGCCTTTAAATTAGTCAGCCGGGTCCACCTTGAAGAAGCTGCCAGTAATTAGCACTCTCACTTTTAAGCAAATTAGGTGGATGCCAGTAAATTCATTGTCCCAGTGTAAGGTCAACAGGGGCTCAGGCGCATGTGATCGGGGCGTTCGCAAGGAGGCAAACCAGAAAAAAAGCTAAACGAAATAGAGATTTTTTTTAAAAAAGAAAAAATATATACATTTGTTATTTTCAAAGCGATGCAGACCAGAAACAGGGAGTGTGAAAGCGACAATTCCCAACAAGTCACGTCATAGCTTCCATTGCATCGCAGGAAGTGCCGTTTGCATCAGCGGAAACGAAAAGAAGGCTAGGCCGGCTAGCTTCCTGGGTTTTGCGCAAAGTGCGGTTGGCATGGCCCACATTGCTTCCTTGGGGTGAGGGAAACACAGCCCCCGGGGGGCTCCGTCGTTGTAGAAAGCAGGAGAGCTCCGGTTAGAGATGTGAAGGCCTGGACAAACCCGGAAAAATTCGGGAAAAAATAGTTTCCCCCCGATTTTTCCCCAATAATTTTTGTAAACTGCCCAGAGAGCTTCGGCTATTGGATGGTATAAAAATGCAATAAATAAATAAGAAATGTTTTTGTCCCCCCCCCCCAACCCCAAATTGAAAACATTGAACAGCTTTGGGTGATGAAATACTTTGTTTTAGAATTTAAGACAAAGTATTTATTTATTGTTACACAGCCTTTACTCCCCTAAATTATTTTGAAAATTATGGAAGAAGAACATTTTTATAGATGGGCTAGAGAGATAAAATGTCTGGAAATACTGAAGGCACAGGGAAAATGTTTTTTTTTAATCCTCTCTGTAAGATTCCCAACACATTTCTTTCTTTCATTCCTTATTAGGATTATTGATCTAAAGTATATTTTACTGAGAGACGTTTATGCTCACTTTCCCAACATGTGAGAGTAGAGTCACCATTGTGTATTATTGCCAGTAAATGTGCATTCTTGACAGTTGGGTTTTGTTCTATAAAGTCCAACATTTCTGATGCTGTAACACTAGTTTAATGTCATTCTAATCTATTCAGACAATAATTACGAATGTACTGAGTTTACTTTTAAAATTGAACGATGATTTCATGAGCAAACTTAAAGTAACTTTAGGAACAGAAAGGTTGTGTGATGTTCCTAAAGCAGCCTTCTCCAACCTGGTGCCCTCCGGATATTTTGGACTACAGGGCCCAGCATTCCTAACCTTTGGCAGTACTGACTGAGTCTGATGGGAACTGAAGTCCAAAATACTTGGAAGGTACCAGCTTGGAGAAGGCAGTCTTAAAGCAACAAAATAACTTTAGATCTGTAAAGAGCGCTGAAGTAAATAAAGGAAATAAGTATTTTACCAACCAACTTAAAGACCTTTCAAGTTATCAAAACATGCCATGGTGGAACAGTGAGGTGTGGTATTCTGGGCCACAAAGGCACAAGTTCCAGCCATGAAAGACTGTGGGCTTGAGATTAAATCCATTTATTCCTTGTATATATCTAGCGACAAACATCTGTTCACATCTCCACACGCAGCTATGTTTAAGTCTACAATTTCGAACCAAACCGTGACCCAAAACCCAAACGTCACAATTTGGGCTTCTCAGAATTTTGGAATGGAGTCCTCTGAAGAGGTTGTCTCTCTCTGTGTGCTCTTTCTATGTTTTGATGCAAATGGTTTTGCACTGTGCATCATGTATCCTGAACAGTTTTTTAATTTTTGCGAACCGCTCAGAGAGGTTGAGCTATGGGCGGTACAGAAATATAATAAATGAAATGATCATTATTATTATTATTTTTAAAAAATGAGACAAAATTGCCTCTGTTTGGGACCCCCCCCCCCCGAAATGTGTACGGGATGAGAAAGTCACGTTTAAAAAGGGTGACCCTATTGAAAGGAGGACAGGGCTCCTGTATCTTTAACAGTTGTGTAGAAAAGAGAATTTCAGCAGGTGTCATTTGCATGCATACAGCACCTGGTGAAATCCCCTCTTCATCACAACAGTTAAAGCTGCAGGAGCCCTGCCCTCTTTTGTATCTGGTCACTCTAGCTATACTCCTGCAGCTTTACCTGTTGTGATGAAGAGGGAATTTCACCAGGTGCTACAGGCCTACAAATGACACCTGCTGAAATTCCCTTTCCCACACAACTGTTGAAGATACAGGAGCCCTGTCCTCCTTTCCACAGGGTCACCCTAGTTAAAGATGCAGGAGTCCTCACCTCCTTTTCATAGGGTCACCCTAGTTACAGATACAGGAACCCTGTCCTCCTTTCCATAGGGTCACCCTATGTTTAAAGAGGCATTGTATTAGGAAAAGGACTTGCAAAAAGAAATTGGAGAAATTGCACACAAAACTTGTATACAAATTTTTCATTCAAATTTCAATTTCCACCCCAAGTTCAGGATAAACTGAAGGTAAGATTGGAAAAAATGAGGATTTAAGATGAACCAAAATGGATATGTATTCTTGCTTTTCTAATCCTTAGTGCTGCCCTGAAGTTTTGCTGGAGAGTGAATGTATGGAACAGTTTTAGCACACAACATCTTTAAACCACCAGCATGGCCCACCTCTGGGCTGACGCCTGGTGTCTCAAACCTGCAGCCAACCTGGCTGCCCCCTGCAGGAGACCAGCTTGGAGACGCCATTTTGATTGCTATGTCTCAACATAGCCTCATTCTGATGCAGAGTGGGAAATGGCTGCTGCCCCCTCCCCCCGAGCTGGTCCTGTTGTGGATGTACATAGTCTCTAATGCATAGAGGTGAAGGCACCACTCAATACTCAGCTTGCTGTTTCGCACTTGGCTCCTGAGATCAGTTCTAAACTGCTGGTGACAGCAACTAATTTCTCGCCTCGAAAATGTACCGTTAAGTGAAAGATCATGCACAATTATTTGATCAAAGGTCAATAAATTTCATACAGTTCATGGCAGTTGAGCAACTGCTTGGCTCTGATTGGTGCTCAACATGCAGTGTGGTGCATTGCATTCTGGGAAATGTATCATATTGGCATTCTTCCTCTGGGAAAGTAGCGCCCCCCAGGTAATCCCGCTGGAGGCAGTGCAGTCAGTGGCGGCAGCCATCACACGCTCCCTGTGCCGAGGGCCCTCTGTGAAGTGTAATCCTACTTCTACCACCATTTCCAGGTCATACCCGCCTCAGGAGTGGAGTGCACCCCGCTCTCATCACCGAGTAACTGGCTCACAGGTGCACTTAAGGGCACTCATTCCCTTGAATATACAAATTAGCTCCTCTGGAGGAGTCTTACGCTTGGGGCACTGGGAACTGTGATGGGCCGTTCAGATGTGCAAATTGCCCGCCGAGGTTGCAATTACCGAGGGACTGATCCGAATGTGAGAACGGGCCTTTAGCCACCCTCTGCCTTGTCTGCTGATCCTAGCTACCTATAAATACTTATGGGCAGCCTTAGGAGCATTGAAAGCTGCCTTATACTGAATCAGACTCTGGGCCCATGTAGCCCAGTATTGTCAACACTGACTTGGCAGGATTCTTTCCCAGCCTTCCCTGGAGATGCTGGGTATCAAACCTGGGACCTTCTGCATCCAAAACAGGCGCTCTACCACTGAGCTATGACCTATTCCAGTGCTTACTGGAGGAATTAGCTAACGATGGTCCTAGCACTCAGTTCCAGCAACCGTTAACACTTACTATTGTCCCTTTGCCAGCTTGCTCAATCACCCGCTCCTGCCTGGCTCGTCCTTTCCCTCTGGCATCCACGAAGACCCAACCCTCACTGGAGATGGATCCCACTTCCTCCACCACTTCCTGAACCCCCCAGGGAGTAGTGTGCACCTCTCGTTCACCACTGAAGAACCACAACCTGCTCCCTGCCCGCCGCCTCCATCTGGAAAGTCCAAAGTCGTGACATTCCAGGAAGAACTCGAATACAGCTACCTCCCAATTTGAGGTATTCAAAGCCCAGGTGAAGACCTCGGGTCTTCTGCACGGGCCGGCAAATGCATGCCTCTGACATAGCATCCTCTCTTGTCTCTTCCTCTCTACAGAAATTGCACCTGTTAACAAAAAACCCGAAACCACACGGCAGGATAAAAAAACAGCACCCGAGATGAATGTGGGTTTATCGGCGCCAATTTATGCCCCCCTCCCTATGCTCCCCCCTCGTCCGTTTCCACTCTCGCAGTGCAAGGGCGCCCACAGCGGGAGGGAGGGAGGGGGTGAATCGTTAACACTTTCTCCACATGAATCAAACCAAAAAGCAGTGCGAGCGTCTGGAATGTGGACACGCAACTCCCACCCATGGGTTGGTTACTCAGCTTTGTCGGGTTGCCAGCAAAACTGAACCAGGGAACAACCCCCCACCCCACCAATGCACGGCTGGCATCAATAAAACCTGACGGTACCCCACAGATGGAAGGTTACGAAAAGTGGGAGAAGAAACGGGGTCTTTGGGAGTCGCCGATCTTCCCATAATATTTCCGATCAACAAAGGACCTTTAGCTCGGGGTGAATTGGTCATTGTGGGGAGTGGGGGGAAGAGAAGCTGAATCATGCACTGGTGGGAAGACAGTCGGGGGGGGGTCAGATAGAGGTTGTGTGGGAAAAAACACAAGCTTTTCAAAACACGTCTTCCTCCTTTCAGAAACCTTGTTCTCAAAACCAGTTTTCTCGGCAGATCAGAAAGTTTACCCTGGAGCAGCCAAACATAGAGGGAAGAGCCAGAGTTTGCTTATTTTCCTCTCCCCTCCCCTCCCCTCCCCTCCCCTCCCCTTCCCTTTCTCCTTTCATGTAGTCTCTTTCAGGTAGCAAGCATTTCTTTACTGCAGGGGTGTATTACCTTCAGGCTTCATGGACAAATCCGCCCCCTGCAATGTTCTCCAGAAGGCCACACCCCTTCCCAGCTAAAATAGGCTGGCATTTTTGGAACCATCCCCTTTGGCCACGCCTGTTGCCCAAAAGTTCCAAGCTCTTTTTCCTAGGAGATATGCCAATTCCCACTAAGAAGCACAGACTCCAAAGATCCAATCCAACGCACTTTTATTACGTTCAGCTGAGCGGGTGCACTCTAGTAAGCTGCCAGCTCACCAGAGTCACACCTAGGAGTACGCAGTCTCCCTCTTTTATACTATACAGCATAAGACCTACGTCACTACTTTATACAGCGCAAGTGCAAGCAAAACCTGATGCATTCCAACGAGAGAGTCACTGCCCTTTGACACACTGTTGAAAGACACTGCGCATGTTTCAATTGTTGCTGGGGTAAATTCTGTAGCTTCTGAAAAGGTGCGCTGATGGCCTTGCATTAGGAGGCTCTTCAGACAAATGCTATAACCAGATGAAACCAGGCTTGTGGCAAGGCCCTATCTGCCGCATACGCACTTTTAATTTTCCTTCAGCCTTGAGCAAGCGTTCCCAGCATTCTGTACTTGTAAGCAAAGATGGCTACACTTTGGCTATCACGCCTGTTACTGAAATGCAAAACCTTGCACATCCATTTGCTCGACCCCCCAACCCGCCCCATATGACAACCTTGTAAAGCAGGCCAGCACAACCCAATCCAAATGCATCTGCTGCTGTCTTCCTAAAGGAAACCAAGCATGTAAATACTACCCATGCAACGCCTGAATCATTTTTAATTAAGGTTTGCCCTCTGCTCACCCAGGTATGTCATTGTGAAATGGGGTGGCCAAAATAGCACTTTGGTTTCCCAAGTGGGGTGGATGGGCCACACCCCAGATTTACCAAACGGCATGATAGGTATGAAGCCTACAGTGAAGGCAAGTCAGCTCCCAAGCCTCCTCCACATTTACTCTTGGGAAAGGGTCCAGGTGAAGTATTTCCTCTCTCCCTGTATTGTGGGGAAGCTTCTCAAGGAAGTTCAGAGTTTCAGAGAATCGCCCAAAGAGAAGAGCAAAAAAGCAGGCCCGGAGCCAACATGACACCCTCAGGCAGAACCCTGTGGCGACGGCCTGCGCTGCTGCACTGTTCCACTCCCAAGACCAGTTCTGGGTAGTTTCAGGTTTAAAGTTCCCACAATGCCATACAGCAATGCTGCATCAGGGCATTGTGGGAAATCAAAATGGCAACTTCCCAGTGCTGGCGGGAATGCCACCGCCGCCATCACTGCCCTCTACTGGACAGGGTGTTAAAGGAACTTTGCAGGGGGTAGGGTGACCAGATTTTGGGAACCAAAATCCCGGTCACCCCCCCGCCACCCTACCCACCACAAACAACCCCCCCCACCGCGCCCCGCCCGCCCGCCTCATGCCGCCCGCCCACCTCGCGCCGCCCGCGCCCGCCCACCCGCCCGCCTCGCGCCGCCTGGCCGCCTGCCTCGCAGCCGCCCATGCAGGTAAGTGGGGGGCCCCTCCTCCTCCAGCCTCACGCTCCTTACCTGCAGGGGTGTCCGCTTCCCTCCGGTGCTCGAATCTACTGAGAAACAGGCTTCGCGGCCTGTCCCTCAGTAGAGCGCCGGGTGATGATGTCATCACCCGGTGCTCTACTGAGGGACAGGCCGCAAAGCCTGTCTCTCAGTAGATTTGAGCACTGGAGGGAAGCGGACACCCATGCAGGTAAGTGGGGGGGGGGCTCCTCCTCCTGCCTTGCACTCCTTACCTGCAAGGGGCGTCTGCTTCCCTCCGGTGCTCAAATCTACTGAGAGACAGGCTTTGCGGCCTGTCCCTCAGTAAAGCGCCGGGTGATGATGTCATCACCTGGCGCGCCACTCTGGAGCAGGCCGCGAAGCCCGCTCGCAGTAGCAGCCGGCGCTGGACGGGAGCGGACGTACCTGCAAGGTAAGCGCGTCGTGCGCCCCCCTCCTCCATGCCCCCCTGCCCCCCACCTACCTTGCAGGGACATCCGCTGCCGTCCGGCGCCGGCTAGAACAAGCCTCGGATGGCGCAGGGGAGGAGGCTGGAACGACGCGTACCCGGAAGTGCAGGTGCGCGTCGTTCCGGCCTCTTCCCCGGCCGATCTAGGCCTTGTTCTTGGCTGGTGCAGTAGCGCCGGCTAAGAACAAGACGTAGATGGCACAGGTGAGGCCCAATTTTCCGGACTTTGGGGGATATTCTGAAATTTCCCCCCGGATTCAAATTTGGCCCCCTTATTCCGGACTTGTCCGGGGGGATCCGGATGTCTGGTTACCCTAGCAGGGGGCCTTCTCAAACTCAGTGGCGGCAGGTGGGTTTCCCTGGAAGCCAAGTTGGTCCCCTGCTACCAGTCTCCGCTGGGGAGTGCTGGGATGTGCTGACACAAAGCGACTTCACTTATGCAAGGTTTGACTTAGAGTGCGTGCAGGGAATGATGCCCCAGAAACCTTTGCAATGGGAAGGGATTCTAGGGCAGGCACAGTTGCGGAGAGGCTGTTTTCTGAAGGACGCTGGGAAATAAAATAAAATAAAATACAGGAATTGTCGAGCGGGGGTGTTGAACTCAGTTTTCAGAGATGCTATTGGGTGAACAGGGCAGAGGCCGAAATACCAGCAAGCGAGTAGCCGCACGGCCTGTGCAGCATTTCATCAAAGAGAATGCCTACAGCACAGATCTTTATCCCTTAGGACACCTGCTCAACAATGAGGTTTCACCCTCACACGCTCCTCCCTCTTTCTGCCTCTGCCAACTCTCTGAAACAGAGGAGAAAAATCAGCTCGCCAAATGAGCCTCTCCAACTTGAAGGGATAATTACCGGGTGTTCATTTCAACGACACCATCACGGCAGCCAGCTGAGCCAGATAGCGATCTGTAGAAACCGCCATCCACCTGCAAAGGTGGATGCCGCTTTGGTTTCGCTACCGTCACTTCGCCTAAGGGGCAGGGCTGTTGACACTTTCATACTTTGGAGAGGAGGGAGGGGGTGCGTGCGTTGTCGGTTCCAAATCAATCCATGCTCGTTTGAACATTGGCTTAGGGTGACCAACTGCCAAGAACTTCCCCGGATTAGTCCTGGTTTTTGTTCTATCCTGGGTGTTAGGGTGGATTTTCTGCAATTTTCTATAATGTCCTGGAATTACATGCTTCCTTCCCCCCCCCCCCCAATCGGGGACTTATAGGGGAAAACGTGTCATTGATGAACATTAAAGAAAAGGCCCCAATTGGAGTGGTGGGGTGGGAATGGCATGCTTTTCCCTCCTTCGCTTCAATCGGGCCTTTAAGGCCCCAACTGGAGTGGAAGAGAGGAAATAGCCGCTTTCCAGGGCTTTTAGAAAACACATCATTCCCCCTTGCCACTGGGTGTCCTTTTTTATGGTTTCCCAAATAGGGTCGCCTGAGGCTTGATGGGTAGGAAATTGGTGGGCAAAACACTGCAGAGTGTGAAGATCCATTTCATCTACCTGCCCCCCTTTTCCCCCTCCAGATAGCATCTAGTGGTTGGACTCCTGCTGCTGAAGAAAGAAGACAACTAGTTAAAAGGGGGCTAAATGGAGCAAACTAGCTAAATGTGGGCTAGATGGAACAACTAAGGTGGATCCACAGTTGGCTACAGAATTGGACCCAATGGTACCTTCTCAAACTGGGGGGAGGTAACGACTGGGGTACCACAGGGCTCAGTCCTGGGCCCAGTGCTCTTCAACATTTTTACTAATGATATGGATGAGGAGGTGCAGGGAATGCTTATTAAATTTGCAGACGACACAAAATTGAGTGGGATCGCTAATACCCTGGAAGACAGAAACAAATTTCAAAGTGATCTTAATAGACTGGAGCGCAGGGCTGAAAACAACAGGATGAAATTTAATAGGGATAAATGCCAAGTTCTACACCTAGGAAAAAGAAACCAAATGCACAGGTACAAGATAGAGGATACTTGGCTCAGCAATACTACAAGCGAGAAGGATCTTGGAATTGTTGCAGAGGACAAGCTGAATATGAGCCAACAGTGTGATGTGGTTGCAAAAAAAAAAAGCAAGTGCTATTTTGGGCTGCATTCATAGAAGTATAGCTTCCAAATTGCTTGAGGTACTGGTTCTCCTCTTTTCGGCACTGGTTAGGCCTCATCGTGAGTAATGCATCCAGTTCTGGGCATCACACTTCAAGAAGGATGCAGACAATCTGGAGAGGGTACAGAGGAGGGCAATGAGGATGATCAGGGGTCTGGAAACAAAGCCCTATGAGGAGAGACTGAAAGAACTGGGCATGTTTAGCCTGAAGAAGAGAAGATTGAGGGGAGACATGATAGCACTCTTCAAATACTTGAAAGGTTGTCCCACAGAGGAGGGCCAGGATCTCTTCTCAATCATCTCAGAGTGCAGGACGTGGAATAATGGGTTCAAGTTACAGGACATCAGAAAAAAAATCCTGTTAGAGCAATATGACAATGGAACCCATGGCCTAGGGAGGTTGTGGGCTCTGCCACACTAGAGGCCTTCAAGAGGCAGCTGGACAACCATCCATCAGGGATGCTTTAAGGTGGAATCCTGCATTGAGCAGGGGGTTGGACTCGATGGCCTTATTGGCCCCTTTCAACTCTACTATTCTAGGATTCTATGATTCTAAGAGCAAGGGCCGATAAATAAGGAGGCTACCTTAACTGCTAAAGGAAAAAAAACCTCTGAGGCTTTGGAACGCTCTAGAAAGCCAGAATCATGCTGAGAAGGTGGCAGAAGAAGAAACCTGGTACACTGATATAGAAGCTCCTGGAGAAATCTGAATATCCATGCTTACATTTTTAAGCAACTAGTCCTCAGAAGCTCCTTGATAAAATCTAAACCGGATAAAAAAGAAAAATGAGTAGGGCGGGGTGGAAGATAGGTCTTACCAAAAGTTGGCGGTTACAGAAGCTGGAGTTTTTTTAGTTTAGGGTGAGGGAAGGCATCTAGTGTGTGAACCGCCCAGAGAGCTTCGGCCATCGGGCAGTATAGAGTTGTAATAAATAAAATGAAAGGGTGGGAAAAACACGGTAGAGCTTCATACAGTTTTGAGCAGGGTGGAAAGGTGCTCTAAAAAGGTTAGAACTTTGGGCCACCTGCTGACACCTGTGACCTGCAAAAGGAGAAGACTAGGATGTGGGTATGACTATTGCCCTAGACAGCTTTAAAAAATAAAACCAAAGGTTAGAGGGGTGGGGAAATGTGGACAATAGATCCACCAATGGCTATTAACCAGGACACCTGTGTCAACCTCCCATAAGAATATAAGAGCCCTGCTGGATCAGACCAAAGGTCCATCTAGTCCAGCACTCTGTTCACACAGCCAACCAGTTGTTGACCAGGGACCAACAAAGCAACAGCACCCTCCCACCCATGTTCCCCAGCAACTGGTGCACACAGGCTTGCTGCCTCGGATACTGGAGATGGGATATAGCTACAATGACTAATAGCCCTTGATTAGGGTGACCAGATTTTGGAACCCAAAATCCCGGTCCCCCCCGCCACCCAAAACAACCCCCCCACCAAGCCACCCCCCAAAAAACAACCCCCACCAAGCCACCCCCCCACCAAGCCACCCCCCAAAAAACAACCCCCCCAAGCCACCCCCCCACCAAGCCACCCCCCCCAAAAAACATCAGCCCGGACCTACCAGGTTCGCTGCCGCTGCCGCCCCTGCCGGGTCCGCCGCCGGGTCCCCCGCCGCCGGGTCCCCCGCCGCTGGGCTCCAGGCTCCTCGGGGGTCGTCGCCATCGCGATTAGCCCTAACGAGGCCAGAGGCCGCGCGGAAGAGGCGGGGGAGGGCCGATTATGTCACTTCCGGATCCGGCCCTCTCCCGTCCCTTCCGCGTGGCCTCTGGCCTCACGAGCCCGGCAGCGGCGGTGGAGGACCCAGCGGCGGCGGACCCGGCCGCCCCAGCGGGTAAGTGCCCCGCGCCCTGCGCCTCACGCTCCTTACCCGCAGGGGCGTCCGCTTCCCTCCGGTGCTGGAATCTACTGAGAAACAGGCTTCGCGGCCTGTCTCGCTACTGAGGGACAGGCCGCGAAGCCTGTTTCTCAGTAGATTCCAGCATCGGAGGGAAGCGGACGCCCCTGCGGATAAGGAGCGCGAGGTGTGAGGGAGGGCACTTACCTTCTGGGGCGGCCGCTTCCCGGGCTCCTCCGCCGCCACCGCCGCCGGGTCTACCGCCGCTCCTCGCTTTCTGCCACCGCCGCGTGACCCCCTGCCACCCCGGTTTGCCCTCACCGCCCCCGGTTGGCCCCAGGTTTCCTGGTTAGGACCGGGAAACCCCGAGCCATCTGGACACCCTTCCCTTGATAGCCTTCTCCTCCAGGAATTTATCCAACCCACTTTTAAAGCCATCCAAATTGGTGGCCATCAGTACATCATGTAGTAGTGAATTCTATAGTTTAACCATGTGCTGTGTGAAGAAGTCCTCCCTTTTATCTGTCCTGAATCTCCCACCAAGGCCACTACAACCTCCCGGGAAGTCGACTTGGGGCCTTCTCTGAAGTGGCACCCACCCTGTGGATTGATCTCCCCTCCGAGGTACATCACACCTCAACGTTGGCATCTTTTAGGGGTTTATTAAAAACATATCCAATAGCTTTGGTCCCATCCAACACTCTAACCACGACATCGCAATGCCTCTCCTAACAGGCACTGTGAGTCTTTCCCCACCTGAAGTGACCCGCCTGAAGCCCCTCGGCCGCAATACACCCTAACCCACGGCCCGGCTGTCCTTTCTCCCCACCCAGAGCTGTGCTGTTTCCTAGGACTTTGATTCTAAATTGTTTACACACCATCAGCTAGATGAAGCCTTCCCCATCTAGCGCCCTTCAAGTATCTGTACCAGTGCAAAACATCTGGCTAGGTAAGTCTGAGCTCATCCATATGCAAAAAAAGGTTTCCATCAGCAGCAGTGCAAATTTAGCAGGTGTGCAGGGAGATCTATCAAAGCGCTCATCCACGGGTATCTTTCACACGGAACTCTCCCAAACATTAGTATGTACAGAGCTATCTTGCTAGTTTCTAAACAGATCTTTAAAACTCATGTTTCAAAATGCATTTTATTAAAAGCGTAGAGTTTTAAAATGCTGTTGATTTTTTTTTTTTGGTAATTTAGATTTTTTTATTTGTATTTCTTTTTTTAAAAAAAGCTTTATGGTTTTAAATCTTATGTAAGCTACTTTGGCAGGGCTTTGCCCCGAGAAGTAATATATAAATGACTAAACAAACAAACAAACAAACAAACCATAAATCAAATTGCTAATTGTGTGACTAGTACTTCATTTAGTTTTAAGTTTAGCACTGAGAAAGAGAGAGAGAGAGAGAGAGAGAGAGAGAGAGAGAGAGGGAGATCTTTATTTAGCAACAAAAGAACTTTAGAAAGTGAGATTCCAATATGAAACTGCTGAACGAGAATTTATCATCACATTTGATTCTATCTGTTCGGGACTCAATCAAAACCAAAGTTCACTGCCCCACCTATTACAAGTATTAAGTTAGCACAGCAGAAGGAAGGAAGATTCTATTATCCTCACCAGTGCCTGATGTTGTGAATAGCCACTGAGCTCATCTTGAGTATTTCTGAGCTTTGCATAGAAATGTTACACATTGGACTTGCATTTCATGGCATTTGGGTGCCATTGATTATAATTCCTTCCCCCCTCCAAAACATCTACCTATCTACTAACCTGATGAAATGGCAACAAACTCACAACTTTCTCTGCCATCATAAATATGTTATTTTCAAGGTGCTACAACAAGAAATCAACCTGGTTTGCACATAATGACAACCCAGAGTATGGGTCGTTGAATCCTGGGTTGCCATTACATGCGTTAAATATGGGTTGCTATGGGATCTCCCTGACGAGGCCCGCCTGGCGCCAACATTGTTATCTTTTCGGCACCAGGTCAAGACTTTCCTCTTCTCAGGCATTTGGCAATATCTGAGGAGCCTGGGTTTGTTTTTGTTTTTGTAGCTTTTTGGGTTGTTGTAGTGGTTTTAAATGTATGTGTGTATTGTGTATATGTTGTATGTTTTTGCTGTTTTAATTTTTGTATATTGTTTTTAATTGTTTTAATCCTATGTAAACCGCCCAGAGAGCTGCGGCTATGGGGCAGTATACAAATGTAATAAATAAATAAATAAATGAAGAAACCAGGAAAAGAACAAATGATTTCTTGATGAGCTATGAACTCCGGGTTATTTAAAGCTTGGGTTGTTGTGACATGCGAATCCAGAACCATGGGTTGTTCATGGATTATTTCACCAGGTTACAGAGGAGGTGGGCAAAAGTGGCGAAAAAAGTGCCAGTACTGCAAAGGCATTTTGGGATATAGGAAGAGGGCGGGCGAAGGAGAAAGTAATCAAACCCAGCAAAAAAACAACCTGCTCTTTGTGCAATTGGGCCTGTTCAGACAACACGCTAAGCCATGGTTAGGCCGCTTAACCCTTTTGCAGCAAATAGTGAGCAAGTTTAAATCATGGTTATATAGCCATCTTGGTTAGGAAAGGTTCACAAGACACTCTAAGTCATGGTTCACATGACACGCTAAGTCATGGTTCACACTACACGCTAAGCCATAATGTTTAGCTCAAAATGATTAACCACCATGGCTTAACGTGTCACCTGAAAAGGAACATAATCTGGCAGACAAATCATGGATAAACTCCGGGTAAGGCGGCCACCCATACTCTGGGTTGTCCTTACGTGGGAACCAGGTCGCTTTCCGTGTAGTGTGCATGTCTGTGTGTACAAAACGTGTTCTGGTGGGCACTCCTGGCTGAGTTACGGAGAGGAGGCGCAGATGGGAAAAAATGACAGCAGTGAGAAATGAATAAGGGTTGCATGTGAAAGAAAAGCCACAGCCATGAACCTGCAAGGAGCTGTGCGTAGGTTCTCCGCAGGCCACCAAGAGAACACACACACGAAACAAACCTAAAATCAGCAATTTCCTCCTGTTGCTTCACCCTCTCAATCTGCTAATGCATCTCACACAAGGCCACATCCTTCTGGACTCCCTCCTCCCCCCTCGGTGTAGTCCTAGTTTCGTCAACTGCGACCCCCCCTTCCTTTCAAAAACAGAAACTAACCACAGAAAAAGGGGCAGGTGATAAGCATTCTCCGAAAGCTGCAGGTTGATGGACTCGGTCGGTCCTGGAGAGACAGCGACGGCGCAGAGCCCAACCTTTTGCGCACCCGTTTCGCATGCTGGTTGTCAACCCACCCCTTTTAATGAGTGGCTTCATTCATTTTAATTACCCGATCGTAATAATACACACTGCCATTGGGACTTCCAGAACTAATAAAGTATCTCTTAATTTGAAGCTGACAGCTCAAAAAATAACAAGCGCCAACGTATGGAGAATCCATGAAATTTGCACCTACAACTTCCATTGCTCGTTTTAAACATGAGCATTAGAGGAAAAATTTAAGAGGAATGCATATTGTTCCTGCATTCATGTGTCGCTGGACAGGACAGGAAGATGGACCATCCATGCAAACTGCACCACTGTTGCGCCTGTTTTTGGCATGCGCAGCCTCTTGCGCATGCAAGAAGGGGTCTGCAAAGCACTCTGTCAATCTACCCAGGCTCTCTTCCTCACTGATCATGAGTTGACTCTGAAGGCTGATCTTCCATGTAGGAAGTAGAGCAGTGAAGGGGCGAAATGTCAGGTCCCAGAGGGAATTGAACGTCACCCACAGAAAAACTCTGGATTTGTGCTTTTTGCAATATGCAAGCCAGGTTTTGTTTTAATGCTTAATTAGAAATTGCAGCTGCATGAGTTTATAATGTTGGCTGACAATTCAGATGTGGTGTGTATGCGTGTGTTCAATTTATTATCAGTTGCACCAGCCACAGGAATATTACAGAGACGACAGTCAAAGTTACAAGAGAAAAAGGGAACAACCATCAATATGACTTTTGTATATCGATTTTTAATGTTCAGTGTTTTAATTTCTGGTAAACCGCCCAGAGAGCTTCGGCTATGGGGCGGTACATAAATGTAATAACTATAAATAAATAAATAATAATAAAAAACAAATTTAAAGCCATCGAGTGAGATTTGCCCTGAGCTTTGTGGATTTGTGATTGTCACTTTGGTCTTGACAGATTAGAACAGATTAGGAGATTGTATCTAACACAACTGAGAGCAATATATTTCTCAGAGCTGAGAAAGAGAAAGAGAGAAGGTAATAATGGCGAAGATCTTTGATCCCCCCCCCTTCCCATTTCAGAAAACAAAAGAAGTTTGCTCCAACTAATTTTAAGATAACACCCTTTCTAAACTCTGGAGAGAAACTTGAACAGTGAACCGCATTGCACTGAATGTTATCTACATCAGCAGTCAAAATAGATTACCAGACAATTGTTTACTAGTTCAGGAATGTCTCTGTATAAAACTTAAGCCGTGGGAAGAAAGAAAGAAAGAATTAACCATCTGGGTATACTGAGGGGAGAAATATTCCTCTGAACTCTCATCCTGAGAAAATTTGGGATGAGAATTCCTTAAGCCCCATAAAGGCAGGGATCTACCTTTCTCCTTTGATTATGCTATTGGGTAAAAGTCACTGGTTTACGTATGCTGATGGGTCTAGAGTTTAGACAGAGCATGGTTTAATCAAAATCAAGCATTTTGAAGTCCCAATTGGATTCAACTGGCAGAAAGGTTAAGCTTTCCCATGGACCACAATGGCTTTATTTATTTGTTTATTGAAAACATTTCTTGGCCGTCTTTCCGGGCAAAAGCCCTCCCAAGGGGGTTTACAGCAATAAAATACATAAAAAGCAGTTAAAATATAAAAAGCAGTAAAAACATGAACACAATAAAATAGTGCTAAAAACAATAAAAGCCAACAATAAAACCAGCAGTGACAATAGCCGACCTATCAAGAGAGTTTAAAAAAAAGTGTAACTTTTCCAAGGTCATGCCCATTATTAAAAAAATATATCATCATACATCCCTGCCCCCAGGAGATGGGATGGGGAGCAGGGCCCTTTCACAAGCCCTGTCGACAGTTTACTTCATTTTTTCCTCTCCCCTCCCCATGCCTTTTTCCTTGTGTGTCATGTCTTTTCAAGATTGTAAGCCTGAGGGAGCAGGGGCTGTATTTTTCCATCTTTGCTGATGGATTGGCTGATGGATTGGCTGAGGAGCAAGATAAAATAACTTCAAATAAATAAATCAACACCTTATCTACAGATCCATGAGCCTACCTGGTGCTTTCCACAGATAACATAAGCAACAGAGACAGGTAGGGCCTGCCCATGTGTGGGGAACTTGGGAGGCAGTACAGAGGGGGACAGGGAAAGAGAAGAAAGGGGTAACAAACCAGCAGGGAGAAGGGTAACAAGGGGTGAGCGAATCTGAGTGAATGTAGTTAGGCCACATGGTTAATGTCTCAGTTAGGATTTTGTTTGGTCTCCAGCATGACCTGATTCATGCTTCCCTGCCTAATATACGGATCAGAATTATATTTTTTCACTTCTCGGAATTTTGCGATACACTTCCTGGCTCTAAAAAAGCCCTGAAATGTGTACGTTTCTGCCTGATTTCTAAGAACCTTCAGAGGTTCTTCTCTGGATGCTGCCACCCACAATGGTGAGATGGGCAGCTAGCAGGGAAAGAGCCTTCTCGGTAGTGATACCCTCATCTGAAAAAAGCCTTCCCAGAAAGATCCGCCTAATGTCTTCACTGTATACGTGTAAATAATTGTAATTATATGCTGCTCCATCTTTTTTGATCTTATTGTAGTTTGAAATGGTTTTTAATAGCTTGTTTTAAATGTATTTGTAATGTTCTTGTTAATGAAATGGTTTTTAAGAGCATATTTAAAGATGATTATTAATATTTACCTGCAAACCGCTTACTATGTAACACTTACATGCCGCAGTATAACAAAGAAATAATGGCATAATCCGATGACGAATGCTTGTTTGGCAGGAGGATTTACGCTTTAGGGCTACAGGACTTAACCAGTTCGATTAATCAGTTAAAAGCCTTTTGTTTGATTGAAGAGATGCCACCAATTAAAATTGGGCATGTCAAAAAAGAAGAAGCAATTTTCATGAAATTTTTTTTACCAGCCCTGTTGCCATTTTAAGAGGTGTCATTTCACCTCCCATCATGCACAGGGGGAAATGCCCCCCCCCAGTTCATCTCAGAAGAGGCATCCTTTGCCCTTCACGCACGCGAAGGAATGCCTCTTCCAAGATGCCACTTGCTTTACCAAATCCATGCCGCCTCCAAGAACGGAGAACTAATGTGGTTCGCATCAGGAGGACTGTTTTACTCACCTGCACCAGCCATGCAGATTTGATTCGAGAGATTAAGGCTTTAATCCTATATACACCTACCTGGGCGTAAGGCCCACTGAGCTCAGTGACGCTTTCATCTGAATGTGCACCTCTAAGGATTGTGCTGCAAAATGCAGAGCATCGATCAACTAAGATTTCTTCCGCTGAATGACTGGGGGCTCCCTGCTTTCCAGAGGACCATCTTCTATTTTGAAGATTAAAAATAAATAGCTGTGAGAAGAAAACACAGACTAGGAGCCTTAAAGATGCCCAACAGCTAAGCACTGAAGCGTAGACTGAATAGATAACCAGATATCATGACCACAGTCTCTCCCCATCACTGGAAGATTTACTGTTCCAGCATTTCTAAATTTGCATGTATGCTGATAAATTCGCAACTCTGACAAAACGGGCTCCTTTTTTTCTCCCCTTGCGATGCACAAGTGGCTACCTGACATACTCCCTAAATGTAACACAAAATGAAAGCACATGAATTTATGAATCGCACCCTATATCACCGGGATCCCAGGGTGGCGCACAGATGAAATCGGAATAATGTAAAACGACAAATACGTCCAGCTAAAACTGTATTAAATCATTAACAAACTAAAACCATTAGAAAATGTTTAAAAGCAGTAAGAACAATTAAAACAATTAAAACTATGTGCAACCTTGGAGAATTTTAGCCTTCAAAGGGCATTGATAAAAACCCATGTTTTAACCAAGCGTTGAAATGAAGCCGGTGTCGGTGATAGTTGGGCCTCCAAGGGGAGGGTATTCCACAAATAGGGTGCCACCACAGAGAAGGTCCATTTCACTCTCCAAACCTAATTCACCACTGTTATTTCGGGATTCAGGCAAGTGGGGTTCCAAGGTTTACGGGCATTAAAAAGTTGTGATAAAAGCACACACACACAGTTATGGTCAAATGAGAATTTCAAAAACAAATACACTTTTAAGGGACGGCACATACGGAAATAAAGAGTGGTGGTTTGCCAGGGTGAATTTCTGTGGTAGCAGGGACACCCCCCCCTTCACATTTTCAGTTCACAAAACAGAACCAAAAACGTTGCGACAAAAAACAACACAACAACCTTCCCGCACCATTGTTCTTCCTTTGATTTGGAGTGCAGCTTCCTTTCTCCTGTTCTGCTGTGGCTTCCCATTTTGCCTACTGGGAATGAAAGTTTGGAAGCACTGTCTAACTCTACATTTGCCGAGTGCAAACAAAATGAGACACGCTGCTTCAGTTTTTGTGTGTTTAGCTCCCCTGCGTCACTACAAACACGCAGGTTAAAGATTCAGCTTTAGACCCCTGTAGAGGTAATCCAGCCTGGGCTACGTTTTCTAAACACTCCTTCCTTTGGAATTTGAGTTCATCCCCTCATGCCACTATACAAGCTACCCTGAGGACTAGCACCTGTTTTTAGGGCGGCCAATTGCCAGGATTTCCCCAGATTTATCCTGGTTTTAGTTCTATCCTGGGTGTCAGGGCGGATTTTCTGCAACTTTCTATAATGTTCTGGAATTACATGGTTTCTCTTTTAAGGCTGTCACCCCCCCTCCATTGCTCCAATCAGGGCCTTAAAGGGGAAAACGTGTCATTGATGGACATTAAAGAAAAGGCCCCAATTGGAGCGGAGGGGGGGGGCGGAGGCGGGAATGACACGCTTTCCCCTCCTTCGTTCCAATCCTGTAAGGCCCCAATTGGAGCAGAGGAGGGGGAAAAAAATCTTTTTTGGTTTCCCAAATATGGTCGCCCTAAGTTAATTTAAATATATATATATATTTTAAAAAAGAGCTCTTTAGAATGAACTTTTGAAGAAGTCAGCAGTCATAAGGTAATTACGATAATAAAAGACCTGCAGGGCCCAGAGAAATATATAGAATGAGTTGAGGAATTTAAATGAACAAAGCACTTAGAAGGTTCAGTGGCCTAGACAAATGCGCATAAATAGAAATAATGACGAGGATTTACTCATATTTTACAGAAGGCAAATCTGTGCAAATTGTGTTAACCCTTCCTTCCTCAGCTGCAATTCCCTTTGAATATTGGCTTCCTGAATAGCAATTATCTTGAATAATGCTTTCAGTCATGATGGCTATGTGCTACCTCCCGGTATCAGAGGCAGTATACTGGGGAACAGGAGCAGGAGGGTGCTACTACACTCATGTCCTTTTCATGGGTTGTGATCTGGTTGGCCACTGGAGGAAAAGAACGCTAGGCCAAATGGGCTTTCAGTCTGATACAACACACTTTCTTATTTTCACTCTAAAATCTTGGGTCAATCACTGGAGATGTTTTTCTTTTTAATTGTTTTGAATTGTGGCTTTATGCAGCATCACTCAGGTTGAGAACCAAAGCCGGGAAGCGTCTCGCTCATCAAATCTCGCCTCTGCCGTGATATCAAAAGCCTGCTCGGATGGGTTGGGGGGGGGAAGAAAGGGGCAGCCCCAGATGTTTGAAGATGATGAGAGGAACTCTTTGCACTGACATTGGAAAATGTAAAGTCGCAGGATCAGAGATAGTCAAAACCCCACGCGCTTTGTTAAGATCTTCCTCAGGGTCTGAGTCGCAGGTTTGAGATCTGCTTGATTTGTGTAATTTTCCCGTTTGTGCCAAAGTGAGCCGCGATTGAAACACTGAACAGGATTCAGGCACGAGACAGGATTTGGGTGCGAGGTGATGCTCAGCGAATGCTAGCGATCTCGTTCATTCGCCAATCCTCAATCAAGAGTGATCCTCTGGATCTTCTTGGACTACAACTCCCATCGTGCCTGCCTCAGGCTTGGGAATGCTGATGGGAGTTGTAAGTCCAACAACATTTGGAGGAACACCAGTTTTCTATCCCGTTGTAGGTCATCAGAGCACTTTATGAAGTTTATGCAGACATTTACTGAGATACTTAGGGCACAATCCTATGTATGTATAGGCAGAAAAAAAGTCCTACAACTCCCAGCATTCTGCTGGGGTATGCTGGGAGTTGTAAAACTTTTCTTCTGTCTCTACATGCATAGGATTGCACCCTTATTTTTTTTTTTTAAAAAAGGGTTTAAAGGTGCTAGCTAAGCATTATTAATACCTCCCCAATTCTGCTTATACAGTAATTCCAGCAAAGCACAAACATAGCCTACAAGGCCTCTTCCAAACTGGTCTAAATCCATGCAGGGAATCCAAATCCAGAGCATCTAGACAGATGGCTGTCCAGGCTCTGCTTGAAAACCTCCACAGAGGGAGCCCCCATAACAACGGATGGCTGAGAATTGTGCCTAGTGTTGAAAATAAAAGCTCGCCCAAATTCACAAATTTCTTCGTGACTGGGACAGGAGTTCGAAGATTCAGGAGTTCGAATGGAACGGAGATTCATCCATCCAGGCAGAGGGTTTTGGAGTCTTAGCTTTTAAAAGTTTGAATCCTTGTGTACTCAGCTATGTTTGTGGTGCTCAATCAGGATGAGATCCTTATCTCTGAGAGCTACCAAGAAGGCATAACATGATCCTCTCCATGCTATGAATAGCTGTGCCAACTGAATTTGTCTGACGTAAGAACATAAGAAGTGCCATGCTGGATGAGAACAAGGGTCCATCTAGTCCAGAACTCTGTTCACACATTGGCCAACCAGATATTGGCCAGGGACCAACAAAGCAGGACATGAGTGCAACAGCACCCTCCCACCCATGTTCCCCATCAACTGGTGCACACAGGATTACTGCCTCCGATACTGGAGGTAGCACATAACCATCAGGGCTAGTAGCCCTTGATAGCCTTCTCCTCCAGGAATTTATCCAACCTCCCTTTTACAGCCATCCAAATTGGTGGCCAACACTACATCTTGTGGTAGCAAGTTCCACAGTTTAACTATGTACTGTGTGAAGCAGTCCTTCCTTTTATCTGTCCTGAATCTCCCACCAATCAGCTTCATGCGATGACCCCATTGGGTTCTAGTATTCTGGAAGAGGAAGAAAACTAGATGGATGAGAATTTTGATTGGTTTGGTTTTGGGTAAAAACATGACCAAAATTGACAACTCCCTCCATAAACAGGTCAGAAAGAACATGAGATTCCCCACCCCCAATGAATGTCAAGGGAAATTGGAACTCAGAAATTCAGCCAAATCTACCTATAATCACCCTTGTAGGTAACTGGTACCATTGTTCAAAGAGCTCCCATCATCAGAAAATTTCTCCTAATGTCCAACCAAAATCTACCTTCCTATAACTCAAGCTCATTAAATCTAGTCCTTCTCCCTGGGTCAGCAAAGAAGAAATATCTGCCATTTTTTAACTTATAGCACTTTGGGGATTTGGAGAGGTATACAAAATGGTTTTAGAATGAGATAAGCAAGAGAACTATCAAATCTCAACCCTTCGATTAAAATCCACACACCTGTCCCTTGCTGGTCGTTCCGTGACCAACAGAACGTCACCATGTAAAATCTCAAAGGTGGGCCTACTCGGTGGTGGCATCCACCTTTTGAAACATCCTCTCCTGTGCAGTTTGGGAAGCAGAAACGTGTGTTTTCAAAACCTCCTGAAAATGTGCTTGTTTTGTCAGCCTTTTTCTGCCTTGAAATGAATCATACACCGCTCCACCTGAAATCGGCTTTTAAATGCATTTTCAATGTGATGTGTATTGCTGCTTCAGTTGAAACTGATTTTAATTGCCTATTTACACGTGTATTTGAATATTGACACATGAACCATTTGGAGATTTTATTTTATTAAACAGTATGTAAATATAAATAAATAAAAAAAAAATAAGGCCTCCAAAGCCTGAGTGGGTTAAATCTATGAATTAAACAGATTCAAACGGGCCGTGGTCACAAGCGACCTGATAGCAGCCGTAATTTCACCTTTTTTTTTTCGAGAGGTGACCTTCCAAGGTTTCAAGGCACAGAGAAATTCTGTGATGGAAGGTTCACAGTAATTGTCAAAAGCATGTAATGCTTGAATAAGCTGAAGCTTAATTTGCAAAGAAAGAATGGAGACAATGTATTTTGGCCAATGTTAGTCCTATTCAGAGTAGTTTAAATCCTGCTGATTTCAATGGGTCTACTCTAAATAGCACTAACATGGGATATAACCCAATAGCACTTGCCAATTTTTTAAAAATCTCAATTTTGAAGCAAATTGCCGCTGAAGCAGGCTGTTCCATTTCGCTGCCATGGCCTAAAGCCTTCCATAGCCCTCACTTCCACCAATTTCCCTAATCCCCTTCGAAAGCCATTTAAAAGTCATCGGCCCTCCCTACATCCTGTGGCCACGAGTTCCGTAAGTTAACGGGCACCGTGTCAAGAAGAGGTTCTTTTGGCCCATCCGGAACCGAAGTCTGCCGGTTTTGTCAGATAACCTCTGACTTCTGATAATAACAGGGGCAAAGGGGAAAAGAAAAATAACCCTATTTTCCCACTCTCTCCATGTTGGGCACAATTGTATCAAGGACTTTCTTTTGTCCGTCTCAAATCTTGTGTTGGACAGTGTAACAACTGTTGCGTGTACTAAAAAGAAACAACAACAACCCCACAGATTTGGGGCTTCTAAGCAAGAATCACACACACCAATGCCCCCTTTCTGAAAACATTACATCGTGTTCCACGGCTACCAATTATGACACCCTCCATGTCCCATCACTTTCCTGGTATCTCCCTTTATCAATTCCTGTTTCTTGTGGTCTTTTAAAACAGGATAACTTGGGGCCATGCCGCTTTGGAAAACTGAACACTGCCTAGGACGCCATCCGCCCCAAGACATTTTGCTTCCTGAGGCAAAGAAAACGTAGTGCCTCCTCTTCCTCCCATGAAAGAAGGTCGCCCAGACTGGCAGTTGAATCTTACTTATGAGGGGATTGTGTTCGCCACCACACTGGAGGCAGGACAGGCACACAAAACTCTGTCCTCCAACAAAACCGGAATAACTGGGAGGAACAGCCCCAAAGGGGTGGCCTTTGCAGCCCCCAAGCATTTGCTGCCTGAGGTGGCCACCTCACTCCGACTCACATTAGGGTCGGCCTTGGCCAGCACAAATTAAAATCATTGCTAATTCATCCAAACGTTCCAGTTCCGCACTAGGCTTCTCCAAGAACGTAGATAAAGCACGAAACGTTAGCTAGGAAAACTATATTGGCTCCAGGGTTTTTTGGGGTTACCCTTACCCTGGAACATTCAACCTTGTTCTTTGAGGGCATTCTGTGGTAAGCAGGAACGGGGCATGTCTTGGGGCCCTGTCAAAAATGTTGGGTTGGGGAAGCCAGCTCAAAATCCACCAGTGATATCAAATAGTGGTCGCCATCTCCCCCACCTCCACACATACCTCGCATGATAACACCGGCTTGTGAGGAGGAGCACCCAGTGGTTTGATCCAGCAACACCTGTTCAGCTTCAGGCACCAGCTGCAGCGAATGAGAGGCGCTTCGGGGTAGGGAGGGGAGGGGGTCCAATTTCCTTTTTCAAAAATACCCAGCGTCAGCAAGGGCACGTCCAAGTGACACACAACATCCAAAGAATGGCACAGCCGCCAGCCAATCAGAAACCCCCGGTGTTGTTTTGTGGGGTGGGTGGGGGAGGTGGGGTGGGGTGGGGGAGGGGAGGAAAGAAGACGAGAGGAACTGACAACAGTGAGATGGAAAGTTCCAAACCCACAAAAGACGAAAAAGAGAAAAAGAACAAAGCGGCCACAAGAAAGAATGAAAGAGAGAGAAAAGAAAAAAGAAAGTTTCCACTTGCATAATGGGGAAGGGGTGAGAGGGTCTAAATTTGACAAAGAGCTTGCTGGCAATATTGGTGATGCGGGCTGGGAATGCCCAATTTCAAGAAAAAGATACCCAGCCCCAGTGCAGTCCAGCCACCGAGAGAAGACTCCCAAGCCAAACACACCTAAACATCTGGTGGGAACGGATGTCAGGAACCCTAGCTCCAACTAGCCAAAGCTCCCTGCTTCCCACACAGTTTGGGAAACTCCCTTGAGAACAGAGCCTTCGGCTGTAGAACGCAGATTGGCTCACTGACTCGAGCACTGCGAAGGTGCTCTCTGCTTCTGGGTCCAAACCGCATGAAACTGGGGTGTGGGGATGTGCTGGGGAGTGAAGAGATGGGGGACCATGTCTTTCGGTGCCCATAGACTACTTGACCAACAGTCTTCATTGGTCGGACGATTTCCACCAATTCCCGGGGCACACCCACACACATTCATTCCCACGACTCCGAGAAGCTGAGCCGCAACCTTTTTTTAAAAAAAGATAGATTTAATTGTCTGAAACTGTCTAGATTAATCAACTGAAACTGCAGCTAATTAGTCAATGGAATTACACTACCAATCAATGTTTCTTTTTTTAAAAAAACATTCTATGCAACCCAAGCTGCTTCGAGCATGTGGCAATGAAATAATAAACAAACCATACGCTAATAAAGAAACACATTTTAAATTGGCGAGGGGGTATTTGGAAAGGTTGCAGCGAGAGATTTGAAGGGCGGGTAACTTTGAGGCAGGGGAATTTTGACTCTATGGACCACACTCTCCTGAATTCGGGCATTCGTGGCAAAATGAAATATCAAATTTGCCACCAAATTTCAGTAGTAAAAAAAACTACAGAGGAGTGAAACAAACACCTTTCCTTTGTTTTCAAGCTAATGCTGTCCATTTTACCCATCTGTAGCGGTTGGCAGACCAGTGATTAGGGTTGCAGTGTAGCGATTCGGGCTGGTGAGTTGATTTCCTGTGTTTTTTAAAAAATTGCGTGAATTCCGACGGAAATTCCGCGTCTCAGCTCGCAAATGCCAGCCGAGTTGGGCACCTCACAGAAATCCATCAAGTTCCAAAAGGGACAGATTTCCACGCGATGGACATCCCTACCACAGATATTTCACCGCTGCAAATTTTGCAGCCTGCATGTAGCCCGCCACTGCTTTTGGGCATGCCTGCCTATCCCTTAAAACCATTTTAGTCATGACGTGTTGTTTTCTGTTTTGGACCTGGTGCGCTTAATGACGGGTTTAATGGTAATGACTGATTGATTGATTGATTGATTGATAACATTTGTATATCCCTCCAGAATCTAGACAGATTTTGGAGGGATGAACAACACGAGATAAAATGAACTAAAGACAAAAAGAATAAAACATGGTATTAAAACTATTTTTTAAAAAACAGAGTGCAGGGCTGGTCAAGCAAGGAAGGCTTTCTGGAAAAGAGCTGTTTTCAAGAGGCACCAAAAACAATGCAGTGTTGGTGCCTGCCTGACCTCCAAAGGCAGGGAATTCCATAGGAAGGGGGCCACCACGCTGAAGACTCTTCTCCAGGTGGACTCCAATCAGACCATAGGTCCATGTGGAGCTGCCAGGAGCGTGCCCTCTGATAACCTTAGTGACCAGGTAGATTGATAAGGGAGACGGTGCTCTCTCAGCGACTAAACGGCATATTCTCCTACATTTCTTTCAATAATTCGAGACATCACCTGTAGTCCCTTAAACACACTCATTTAAATGTATTTTTAAACAACAACAACAACAGTTTATTGGTTCAAAGGCACACAATCTATCCATCTAATTCTATAATCCACAGATGGAATGCTGGAGAAGTCAGGATAGGTACATCTGAGACTTTGGCGTTTTTTTCTCTTCCTTTCTGGGAGATCTTGACTGAGGTAAGGTTATACAGGGCAAGATCCAACTCCCTGCTTGCTTTCTCGGGGTCGCCCCACCACCGCAAGCCGTGACACATAGTGAGGATGCTGCGTTTCCACGGGCGCCGCCTTGCTGGGCGGCTGGCGATTCCAACCGCAGCACTTTCAGCGCTGGGAAGAGAAAACCATGCTGCTGAGCGCCGCACCGCATGCAGCAGGATGGGGTCGCACCACACGCCAAATTGTTCCAGGTACCCAATAGAGGGGAAATCACCTCTCTATCCCCCCGCCCTCCGGCGTACCCCCTCCCCACCCACAGAAGCACCAAATGTGGGGAAAAAAGTAGGCGCAAGACTGACGAAAGGAAGGAACTTGAAAAGATAAGAGGACACGGCAGCCACTTGTGTATTGGGAGGGTCCACTGATGGTTGTCAGCCAAGGTCTGTCAATGGAACCTCTCCGATCAGTAGCAGTGCATCTCCAAAACCCAGACGTAATGGGATCAAACATTGATTGATCATTTATTTATTTATTACATTATATCCCACCTTTTCCTCTAAAGAGCCCAGAGTGGCTTTGTGGCTGAAAGGCGACTTCAACCCACGTCTCCTGAGTCCCGGTCCAACCAGTACACCAATCTAGCAGGGATCATGTCTCGAGCAACCCAAGAGCGGGCCTATATACAGACATCGCAACTGCAGGATTTGCTCACACTTCAGATACAGTTTATTTATTTAATTATTACTACATTTATTTATCCTGCCTTTCGCCCCCTCTTGCAAGGAGCCCAAGGTGGAGGACACGGCCCTTTCTCTCCCTATTGGATCCTCACAACACCCCGAGATGGGCTAGGCCGAGAGACACGGACTGGCCCGAAGTCACCCAAGTATGCTTCATGGCTGTGCGGGGAACACTGCCTGGGTTCCCTCCCCCCTGGCCAGCACTCTAACCACTACACCACACATCCCCAGGGAAAGGGGCAGATTTCATGCCCTGCGTGTGCCCAGGGCTGCCTGGGTGACCGGGGCCGTTCAAGGCATTTGTCCCACCCATTCACATTGGAGGGCCATTGAACGCCAAGCAGCCAAAAGCCACAGTGGCAATGTGACAGGAGCCGCATCAGCCAAAGAAGCGGCACTTAGCACCGGGACCACCGGTCTGAGCCTTGTTCACTCCAGGTTTCTAAAAGCTTTCCAGACACCTGGGGAGACGCCTTTGCCAGCTGCACGATCCCAAACCTTTGCAGCTGGGGCAGAAGGCATCCGAATTTATCCTTCCAAGATGCCTGCCTGCCCTGTCGCTGAGCTAAAATCCCCTCCCGGGCTCAAGGGACCACGCTCTTATTTCCCTGCTATGCAACAACCATCCTCTTACTCAACGTCTAGCGTGGGAGAGCCCACGACCACCCTAGGCCATGGGTTCCATTGTCGTACTGCTCTAACAGTCAGGAAGTTTTTCCTGATGTCCATCCGGAATCTGGCTTCCTGCAACTTGAGCCCATTATTCCGTGTCCTGCATTCTGGGTTGATCGAGAAGAGATCCTGGCCCTCCTCTGTGTAACAACCTTTCAAGTATTTGAAGAGTACTATCATGTCCCCTCAATCTTCTCTTCTCCAGGCTAAACATGCCCAGTTCTTTCAGTCTCTCCTCATAGGGCTTTGTTTCCAGACCCCTGATCATCCTCGTTGCCCTCCTCTGAACATGCTCCAGCTTGTCTGCATCCATCTTGACGTGTGGCACCCAGAACTGGACACAATACTCAAGATGGGGCCTAACCAGTACTGAATAGAGGGAAACCAGTACCTCATGTGATTTGGAAGCTAACCCACCAACACCTCTCGCTCTCCAGCTGTAGGATTCTATCAGTCCTGCACCTGATCCGAACTCTGGGGGGGTGCAGAAGGAGACTAGCTGGCCAAGGGGTTGCACATACCATCAGGCTAAGGTGTGGTTGGGTAAAAATGTTATCCGTATCCATGCACAGATGGGGGTGTCAGCGAGGGAGATCTCAGAATTTCATGGACTCATTCCATTCAAAATAAAAACCATCCTTCTCCAAAGCAGACCAAGAAATTGTACTCACACGTATGCGTCTTCTTCATGGCTGCAGAGCCTGCAATCAAGGGAGACATAGAGTTAAAATAAATTCGTTTCTTTGTGGAATAAATATGCAAAACCAAACATTAACTACTGGCTTGACAGCCCCCTTCCCCAGGTCCTATTTCCCATCGAAACGTGAAACTGTCAGCCACATCCCTGTCCTGCTATTGGTCGAGCTGCTGTGACCTTGCGGAATGAACGCTCACAAACCGAGAAAGAGAAGGCACGGTCACGGAATGGGAGTGAATGGTCGAACTGCTCCAAGGGATGGGGAAAGGGCAGTTTGGTGGGAAAGAAATCTGCACGGATTCTGCAGCTCGGTTTGTCACTTTTGGGGAGAGATTTGTGCCAATTCGCATTAGCGTTACAAAGCACAGCAAGTTTAAGTGTTGCAGCCTAATCTTTTGGTCACAAGAGGGAGCCAAAGAGAAACTTGAGTTTTGCTTTGCTTTGTCTTGTTTTAGCTTCATGGGGGTAGGGTGGAGGTAGGGTGACCCTATGGAAAGGAGGACAGGGCTCCTGTAGCTTTAACAGTTGTATAGAACAGGGAATTTCAGCAGGTGTCATTGCTATGCATGCAACACCTGGTGAAATCCCCTCTTCATCACAACAGTTAAAGTGGCAGGAGTCCTGCCCTCTTGACCAGATACAAAAGAGGGCAGGGCTCCTGCAGCTTTAACCGTTGTGATGAGGAGGGGATTTCGATCCGTTGGGAGAGGCGGGTGATAAATAAATATATTATTATTATTATTATTATTATTATTATTATTATTATTATTATTTCGCCAGGTGCTGCATGCATAACAATGACACCTGAAATTCCCTTTTCTACGCAACTGTTGAAGATACAGGAGCCCTGCCTTCCTTTCCATAGGGTCACCCTGGGTGGAAGGAGAGAAATAGGGCAACGTAAACAGCCATACATTTCTGATCAAAGGGCTCTAACCAATCAATCATCCTTTGCTAAAATGCGAGAGAGTTCAATTGCAGCACGTTCTCGTATCATACATAGTGTTTTACGCCCCCTTTCAAGTCGGTTTACAAAAATTCAGAAAACAAAAAATAATAAATAAAAAACTAGTAAACATTAAAGTTACCCTTGAACAAAACACCAATGTCCCAATATCCCAATCCCCCGCTCCCCAGTTCCCAGTTGAGATGCTTTTTGCTTTTGTATTGATATTTTTAATTCAAGAAGTTTGCAACATTCTTTACTTAAGCTATTCACTGACATTCAAAGGAACAAAGAACAGGAGCAGTTAAATCCAGCTCCTTCTAGCCTTCCCAAGTGGGGGCTCGCTAGATGTTATGGACTTCAAAACCCATCAGCCCCAGCCAACATGACCGACGGCCAGGAAACCTGGGAATTGTAGACCAAAAAGACGGGAGGGCCCCTGGCTGGAGATGGCTGGAATTGTCACTTCACCAAATCCAACTGTCACCGATAAACAGTGTGGAAAGCCACTTAGAGACAAATATGTATGTGTGTGTACACACACACACACACACACACACACACACACACGAGAGAGAGAGAGAGAGAGAGAGAGAAATCTTGTAGGCCTTCCACTCGCGAGGATTTTGGCTTTGGGAACTAATTGAAAGATCCACCATGGTGGCTAAGTCGGGACTAAGCTGATTTGCTATTTCTGCTCTTTGTCTTCACCCTTTTATCTCCAGGGCTATTTATAACCCGGGCTGAATGCTCTCCGCACATCCGCAAGCACAAGGCACAGAACACAGTTGCCCCAGCTCTCCCGATTTAAAATAAATAAATACACACATAAAGCTGCTAGTCCTTAAGGACATGGAGAGACTTCTCAAACAAGTGTCAAAATCTCACATCCCTGATCCAACGCAGAACCCGGCCTCCTGAAGATCTTGATGGTTTTTTCTTTGATAAAAACAACAACAAAACCAAACACGCAAGTTTCTGGTCCTCACGGTCACAGGGGCCTCTGCGAAACAGTATCTACTGAAATCTCGGAGGTTTGGGAAGGGGGATGATGACGCAGGCAGAGCTGTCAGCACTAGTGGTGAGGAGGAATGAGGCGCATGTGTCATTGAGATTGATCATGGTGCGTATTCATTTAACTTGCTCTTCTGTCCAACAGCAGCTTACAAAATTAAAAACATGAATAATACACAATCACCCTAAAACCCAAACCACTTTGAGACAGCAGTAATTAATCCAAAACAGTGGGCTGAAAGCCAAGCATGGCAAATGACAACACAAAACCAAAACCCCTCAAAAACCAAAGGCTTACTAAAAAAAAAAAAAGAGAGAGAGAGAGAGAGAAATAAGTTTTCCACCAGCATCTGGATGTTAAAAAAGAAGCTATGTCTTTTCTCTGGCTATGGTACCATCATAATTTCCTGTGTTTCGATGATCAGGCGGTGAGTGTTGCTTAAGTCACAGACAAGAGGAAAGTGTCAGCAGGTGTGAACAGAAGCACCATGCGCTGCAACATTTTGTTGCAGTGCGCTTCCAAGCAACATAAGTGAGGGTGGTTTTTTTTTTTTTTTTACAGGGCTCACCCTTTTATTGCTAGTATCAAGTGAAGATGAGTGGGAGGAGATTCAGGAGAAACAAAAGGAAGACATACGGTGCCCAGTTAAATGGCGGAACTCCCTTCCACTAGATGGTCGCCAAACTGGACGTCATTAAAATGGGATTAGGTGAATTCAGGGAGGTTCTGGCAATCCAGGACAACTCGCCATGCTGGCAATAAATCCCCTCCAGTGTCAAAGACAAGAAAACATGGTGCAGAAAAGGGCAACTGAAATTATCCAGGGGCCGGAGCATCTCCCCTAGGAGGGGAGGTTTCAACAGGTGGGATTGATTAGCTTGGAGAAAAGGAGGCTCAGGGGAGACCTGACAGGTGTGTGCAAAACTATGCCTGGTGTGGAGAATGTGAATAGAGAGACATTTTCCTCCCTCTCCCATAATACTAGAACACACTGGGATCATCCCATGAAGCTGACGGGTGGGAGATTCAGGACAGACAAAAAGAAGGACTTCTTCACACAGCGCAGAGTTGAACTATGGAACTCACTTCTACAAGATGTGTTGATGGCCACCAATTTGGATGGCTTTAAAAGGGAGTTGGATATATTTCTGGTGGAGAAGGCAAGCCATGGCTAATAGCCCTGACGGTTATGCGCTACCTCCAGGATCAGAGGTAGTAAGCCTATATACACCAGTTGCTGGAGAACATGGGTGGGAGGGTGCTGTTGCATCCGTGTCCTGCTTGTGGGTTCTTGGTTAACAGCTGGTTGGCCACTGAGTGAACAGAGTCCTGGTCTAGATGGACCCTTGGTCTAATCCAGCATGGCTCTTCTTATGTCATTTGGGAGAGAGTGCTTCTGAGCATGTGGAGAATACCCTCCCTTCAATCAACCCCTTGCCATATCCTGTACTGGGGGGAATGGCTCTGAGGCAAAGGATCATGAATTCTGCAAGCTCTGCCCCCTGATGCCTCAGTTTTAGCCAAATCATGACCCCCTACCTTATAACCTTTTAAAGACAGTAACTAATCCCCCTCCCCCACAATTCAAGTATTGCTCTTGTTGGGATTCTGCCTGCGTGGAATTTGTTCCATCCCTGGTTTGGTCATTTCCGTAACACTCTAAAGGAAAGAGATGTCTATCCCAGCAGGTTTGAGTCATACTCTCTTTGGGGCAGGGGAAGGAAAACAGGCTGATAAAAAGATGATCTTGCTGCAGCGTTCACCTAAATTCAAGTGTACACATATTTATTAAAACATGGTGACCAAATTATTACCAGCTCCTTGTAGGATGACTGTACGTTTGGTTGCTAATTCTGCCTCCAAATCATCGTCGTAAGGGTTATTTATAGAGCATGGTCAGGGCGCAGAGTGACATAAGCGGAAGAGAGAAAGAGAGAGAGAGAGATCTCTGCCCTCTAGGAGCTTCCATTGCTAATGACTTTTCTCCAAAGTGACTCTCAATATATATATATATATATATATATACACACACACACACGCACACACACACACATATATCTATCTATCTATCTCCGATATACAACCGATATACAAAAAACAGATTATAAATACAATATCCATTTAAAACAACTATTCTGGATCAAACAACAACAAAACCCTCAACATCCACTGTTAAATGCCTGGGAGAAGGAAAGGTCTTGACCTGGTGCCGAAAAGATAACAACCTCAGCCCCAAGGACATTGCAATCTAAAAACTGACCCAAGAGAATCACTGGGAGATTCACAGTAGATCTCAGACTCCCGACACTCTGAATGAGAACAAGTAGGTTTGGAAAGGGAAAAAAGTATCTTTTGGCACGGCTGGCCTCACACTACTTGATTATTTTTAAGCTCGGTGTTCCTCATCTGAAAAATGGGTGCAATAATTGGTTGGTTTCGACCAGATGTTGACCCATTTCAAGGAGCTCTGTTAAAACTAGGGGTGTGCACGGACCCCCCAGATCGGATCGGGACCCGGATCGGGACCTCCAATTTTGTCCCGGACCGGTTCGGACAAAATCGGAGGCCCCCCGGACCGGATCGAGTCCGATCCCGACCCAAAAATCGTAAATTTTTGGATCGGCCGCCATTTTTTTCCCCATAGACTTGCATTGCAATGCAAGTCTATGAGGAAAAAATGGCGGCGGGTGGCTGAGGGGGGGCCTAACTCCCTCCCCCCCCCGGGGCCGTCCGCTGTGGACGGCCCCGGCAGGTAAGCCCCCTCCCCCGCGCTCCCTACCCCCCCTGGGGCCGCCCGCTTCCATCCGCTGGCGCCCGCGGGCGCCAGCGGATAGAAGCGGACGGCTCCGGGGGGGGGTAAGCCCCCTTCCCCGCCACTGCTTACCTTCTCGGCCCGTCCGCTCCCGTCCGGCGCCGGCGGCTACTACCAGCGGGCTCCGCGGCCTACTCTCGAGTAGCGCGCCGGGTGATGACATCACCCGGCGCGCCACCCTGGAGTAGGCCGCGGAGCCTGCTGGTAGTAGTAGGCGCCGGCGCCGGGACGGGAGCCGCCGGGACGGGAAGGTAAGGGCCCCCCTCCCCCCTCCGCGCGCCCCCTCCTCCCCTCCGCGCGCCCCCTGCTTACCTTCCCGGCCCGGCGGCTCCCTTCCGGCACCGGCGCTTACTACTACCAGCAGGCTCCGCGGCCTGCTCTAGAGTAGCGCGCCGGTGATGACATCACCCGGCGCGCCACCCTAGAGCAGGCCGCGGAGCCTGCTGGTAGTAGTAGGCGCCGGCGCCGGGACGGGAGCCGCCGGGACGGGAAGGTAAGGGCCCCCCTCCCCCCTCCGCGCGCCCCCTCCTCCCCTCCACGCACCCCCTACTTACCTTCCCGGCCCGGCGGCTCCCGTCCGGCGCCGGCGCCTACTACTACCAGCAGGCTCCGCAGCCTGCTCTAGAGTAGCGCGCCGGGTGATGACATCACCCGGTGCGCCACCCTAGAGCAGGCCGCGGAGCCCGCTGGTAGTAGCTGCTAGCGCCTGACGGGAGCGGACGGGCCGAGAAGGTAAGCGCCCCCCTCCTCCCCCCCCCGCTGTCCACTTTCATCGGTGGGCGCCCGCTGGCGCCCGCCAATGGAAGCGGCGGTGGGCGCCAGTGGGCGCCCGCCGATCCGCCGATCCGCCGAACCGGTTCGGAGCCTTTTCGGACCGGTTCGGATTGGATCGGCCGATCCAGCTGCGGGATCGGAAATCGGATAATTTATCCGATTTCCCACTGGACCGGACTCGGATCGTGGATCGGGTCCGATCCAGTGCACATCCCTAGTTAAAACCTCTGATCTCTGATGGCTCACAAGCCGATTTGTGTGTGTGTTGTGTATGCATATATGTATCTATCTGCATATTCCAGTCTATGGTTCCTGGGATGCAGTTGGTATCAGACACCGCATCCCTGAGCTACCATTTTGCGTCAGTCTCTGGTTGCTAGTCCTCAGCATTCTAGTAAAAAAATAAATAAAAAAAATCCTGCAAGCTTGAAACTTGCCCACTTCTGCCATTAGGTATGGGGACAAATAATCGCTGGAAAATACCCCCTCCCCCCCCCCCCCCCGCTCCAGAACTGATCCTTATTTCACTTGCTCTCTGTGTCATGGCCACTTTTAAAGCCATTTAAAAGAGATGAGGGATCCCACATTTCTACTCTCTCATCTAATCTGGCCCTAAATGTTCCGTTAACAGTCAGGCCTTTGCCAACCTGGCACTCCATAGGTTTTGGACTACGGGTTGTACCCAATGTTACTCCTACTTTGAGTAGACACATTGAAACAGATAGGAGTTCAGTTGGTCACAGCTAGCTTAAATCCCACTGGTTTCAGTGGCTCTACTCTAAGGAGGAGTAAAATGGGACACAAGCCTATGTCTCCTATGGCCTCCCACTATTGGCTACCCTGGCTGGGGCTGATTAGAATTGTAGTCCCAAACGACTAGGCTGAGGCACCAGATCTGGGGAGCTTGGGGGCGGCTCCTGAGCAGGCGAGGTTTCCGGCCAAGGTGAGGGCTGTGATGAGTGCTTGGCAAATTGGGGGCAGTTCTGAAAGAGAGAAAGATATCTCCAAGTTAATCAATGCTGAAGCAAGCTGGGGGAACATGATCTCTCCCTGGTGAAGGAGGTGGAGTGGCGGATCGCTGTCTTGTAGGCGCATCTCCTTTTGCCCCCCGTCTTTTTGCACTGCTCCCACGTTTGATCTATCCCCAAATATGACAAAGGGCTTCTTTCGTCCAAACGTCACCAAACCTGCGTCACCGCCCGCAGAACTTTGCCCTGCTTACAGAAGCAAAGGACTCACAAAACCACCTTTTATAGCATAGGCATGCACAGCTGATATCATTATTGATTCCTACACACACACACACACACACACACAGAGGCAAACTGGATTCCTATGATAAAGTCTTTTTTGTTGCTGAGTTTCTAAGAACAGAAAATCCACCCGGGTTGCACTGGAGTGAAAGTCCAGCTAGTCTAGCATTCCATAGCAGAAACATTGGAAGTACGGATGGATATGTGCCATACGTACCTGCCCAGACCCTAAAATCATGCTCGGGGGTCCTTCTCCGTTAGCCCCTGCCAAATGAAGTGAAGCAGGTGGCTACCAAGAGGAGGGCCTTTTCTGCTGTGGCACCCTGGCTGTGGAATGAGCCTCTCTAGAGAGGTTCACCTGGCATCTACATTATACTCTTTTCGACGCCAGGCGAAGACTGTTTTATGTGTCCAACATTTTACCATCTTAGCCTTTAAAATCTGTATTTTACATCTCTGCATTGCTGCTCGGTTTTATTCTGGTTGCACTTTTATATCACGTTTTGATATTGTGGTTTAAGTTTTATATTTTAAATCGAACTTTATGGTGTTGATTTTTGTGGACCGCCTAGAGAACTTTGTATATTGGGCACTACAGAAATGCAATAAATAAATAAATGCATGAGAAATTCATTCCAGTTCATTTTCAATCAGGAGTTTACCCAGTTTCGTGCCTTCTGGCCCTGACATGGAGCCGGAAGCAACCTGCGGTTGAAGGCGCTACATTTTTGATCTTGCAAAGTGATCTGCGGGATGGGAGGGAAAATGTGTCTGTCGGCATATGTGCGCTTGAAAAACGCGCATGAAAACATGCAGGCTGTTGGAAAAGGCGCACGAGCGTGCTTTGGTCCGCAGGAAGATGTGTGCAACAGATGGGTACATTTAGAAAAATAGGCCTGGATTCTCGTCCTTCAAGTGAAGCTAGCAATGGGTTTCAGGCAGGAGTCTTTCCAGCCGGATCTGGAGATGTTAGGGATCGAACCTGAAGCCTTCTGCAGATAAAGCAGGTGTTCTACACACTGAGGCACGGGTCAGATGCTTATGGAAGGTCTCCAACCATTCCTCGCTGTTTGAAGTGGCCCCTGGCAACTGGTATTCTGAGGTAGACTGCCCTAAAACGTGGAGGTTCTAATTTAGCCATCACGATTAATAGCCACCAAGTGAGCTCTTCTTCCATAGGTTTGTCAAACCCTCTACACCTTTTGGCGTTGGGTTCGACGAACTAAAATGAGGCCTCGTTTGCATCCCGGGTGGCTCCCCCCTCGTCCTCGCTGGATGCTGCGTTCCAGCATTTTGAAAAGTTAATCATGTTGTTTTCGTTGATACCCCACTTTCCCCCGTCTCGCAAGGAACTAAAGGCAGCTTACATGATCCTCCTTCTTTTCGTTTTAGTCTCACAACAACCCTGTGAGGTAGGATAGGCTGAGACTCAGTGATTGGCCCAAAGTCACTTCGAAAGGAAGAGATGGGGCAGGAAGAACGTCTCTCTGTTTCATCTCCACCCGCCGAATTTCTTAGGATTAACGGTGAAACCGATCGCCAAAAAGAAAAAGAGAGCATGTGAAAAGGCTTGTGCGGATTTAGGGGTGAAACAGGCCCCTTTGCTCTAAAGCTGGGCTCTCTCCCTTTCACATCCACCCCCTTCTGCTCGCCTCTCTCTCCGTGCAAGAGGTTTAAATAAGTATGAGCGTCGCTAGGGGAGCCGCGGCCAGATCCGACAACGCCTGTCCTCGCTTGAACTCCGCAATTACATAACTCAGCTACAAGGCCTTGGCGGCATTCCAGTCCTCAGCGGGAGGAAGGCACTCAAGCAAGCTGAGCAGAGCCAAGACCAGCTGGGGAGTGGTTTCCCCCTCTCCTGATCCAAAAAGGAGAGGAGGAGGGGGAGGCTGGAGGAAAGGGGTACAAGAAAGCTCAGGGGAAAATCATAATCTCCTCCCTGCTGGCTTTCCAGCTTTCCTCGCTTTCTAAAGGCCCTGAAACGCCAATTCTCCTCTCCGCGCTCCGAGAGCTACCGACGCCACTGACTCAGTCGCGGCTGCCTCCCTTCGGGCGGGCGGGCGGGGCAGCTGTTCAAACTGGAATCGATGGCTTAGTACAAGGATGCGGCCGGTGCTGGGGTGGAGCATCCCAGCCGGTTTCCATTTCTATACAAAGCAGCGGGGCGGGGGGGGGGGGGAAAGACAGACATCCATTTGTCACCCGGTGCTAAAATTTGGAGCAGCGGGGTCTTTAAACTTTTTAGATTGTGCTTTTTGTTACGTAGTTTTTGATCTTTGTAAACTGCCCAGAGAATTTTGGCTATGGAATGGCAAAGATGATGATTAATTATAATAATAACCTTATAATATAATAATATTATAATTAATAATGATTAATTATAATAATGACATTACACTGGGGGGGGGATTTATGGAGTGCTCAAAGATTGGATCAAACAGGGCACAGATTTTCATAAAGGTGGGACCTGCTCATTGATATGCCCAGACGAACCCGTGGAAACAATAGCTAGAATTTATATCGAAATGCAATACCATCTCTTCACCTTCGCTCTCCCCCACGACTGGAATGAGACCTTTCCAAAATAGGGTTCCGCCCTCCAGTTCTGCACCCCTGGCTGGATTGGAAAGGCGTCCTGGAGATTTGGGACCAACCATGACAAAGCCCTTTTAGCGGCTGAGATGTCCCTCAGGGGGTCCTTCTCGAGCGCCCACCATTTTTGGCACAGGAAATGGGGAGGTGCATTGGGACAAAGGTTTCCCCCGTCCCAGCCTAAGCATACGGGCAGGATTGCACAGGTGAAGCTTTTCCTTCAGCTCACCTGATCCCAAGCGGTCCAGGGAGCTCTGAACTCACAGCTCCCGTGACATCACAGCAGCCAAGCCAATGATTGCAGGCTGCTCGCAAAGGCCAGAAATACTATCTATGCCAGCACTGATTTATTTATTTTAGTTCAAAGCTCTCACTCTGCCAGTAACAAAACTGGAGGGGAGACATTTCAACCATTTAGAATGGCGGATAAATGCAGAAAGCCAGAAGCTAATAATCAGTGGTTGGGAGAAAAGCAGATAGAAAATTGGGGGGTACTGGACTGAGGCCTACAGAGGGCTAGATCAGGCCTTTCAAGGAACTAGTTGAAAATACAAAAAAATATTAATAATGGGCTATGTTTTAACAGGGGAGCAGGACTCATCTGAGCCTCAAGTACTCCCCTCCCTATTTTGACCTGGAAAGCATTTCACAGAATGCTAGATGTGTGTGTGTGTGTGGTGGGAGACGGAGAGAAAGATACTGGATTTGCTGTTTTCCATGCTCAGAGGTGTGCATCACACACACACACACACACCTTCAGCACAGATGCTTTGATCTTACGTAAAGCCCCACCCAGGTTGGCCGACAGCAACCGACACGCCCTCACCTGTGCAAGAAGATTATATAACCACCCAACGCTTGCGCATGTACGCACACACGCACGCCCTGACAGAGCCGGTTGCCTCATCGGTGAAGGCTTCGCCCGCTGGCCGAGAGAGGGGGTCCCATCGCATGTGCTGGGGGGGGGGGGTAATTAGTCGAGTAGCCCTGGGTTTCCAGGCTGCCACCTGTCAGAAGCACCGAAGGCCAAGATGGCACAGGGACCTCGTGGCGTGCCAGACACCGAAGTCCACTCTTGCGCAAGAAGGGTGACCAGATCGGGAGGGGCAGTGGCTCCACCTAGTGGCGGGTACTCTAAATGTGTGTGTGGCGAGGAGGATGTGCTCCCACGGATGACTCCCCGAGTCGTTCTTCAGTGGCACCGTGGCTGTTCGGGCATGTTCCCCCGCCCCTCCAAATGTTTCCGCACAAACTTTTCATTTTCCGTATGGAAGTGCATGACCATTCATTCGCATTTAAAAAAGGGTTACACGAATCCCTTGAAGAGTGGGGCCACAAGGGTGAAATGAAACCTCACAGAGGTGCTGTCTACCTTTTAATGACACATGCTCTGGACAAACAAGCGAGGATGCCCATTGTTTTCCTACAATCCTTGTGAACTTCTGAGCATATCGGAAAGAGGATACTTGGTTCAGTTGGCCTTTGGTCCTACATTCCTGACCACTGTCTCTTAATCCGACCAGGGTCTAAAAGACCCCCCCCCCCACGTGACCTCTGACCTTTGAGAATCCGTCTGTCCATCTGCATAGCTCTACCCATCTATCAGCATGACTCCACCCTGCTTTTATTTTACTGGTCCATGCTACAGAGTGGCGGAATTTTGGGAGCTTCTACCCAGGCTTTTATTATTATGATTATGATTGATTATGATTATTATATTTATTTATATCCCGCCTTTTTCCCCATAATGGGACTCAAGGCGGCTTACAAATTAAATCATGTACATTTGGCAATATCTGAGGAGCCTGGGTTTGTTTTGTTTTGTTTTTGTAGTTTTTGAAGTGTTGAAGTGGTTTTTAAATGTACAGATTGTGTGTATGTTGTATGTTTTTGTTGTTTTAATTTTTGTATATTGTTTTTAATTGTTTTTAATCCTATGTAAACCGCCCAGAGAGCTTCGGCTATGGGGCGGTATACAAATGTAATAAATAAATAAATAAATAAAATAAACAGTTAAAACAAATAGCGATATACAAAAATTAAAAATATAATTAAACACAGTACAATTGTAAAATATTTTAAACATTGAAAAACATTTTAAATACACACTTTTCCCTTCAAGAAGCTTGTAGGTAAGCCCCTCCCACTTCTAAGAGGCAGGGCTTTTGCTAAAGGAGGCATGGCTATCCGGTTTGGTGGGCGAGGGACTTTTTGGGGCCATGGGCAGAGCAAAAAGCCCCTCTGGCCAATGATTAACCCCAAACAGCTTTGCTTCTAAGAGGGACTTTTAGTGTGCAAACTAGCATGTAAATATGACATCACAGATTAGGGGCCAACACAAAGAAGGCCCTTTCTCTTGCACACGCCAGTCCCGCTGATCTTAATGGTGAAGAAGGCTCTGAAGGCAGATTCTTAGCTACTGAGTTGAAGAAACCACAAGGAGCAAAGCAAGCAAAATGGCTTAGCCTACATTAACCCCCCTGGCCTGAAATACGTCAATAGAAATCTAATTCTCTCACGTGAGGGGACATTTCTGGGGAGTATGTTTATCACTTTTCTCAGCATCCCCCCCACCCCCTCCATTCGTCAAATCAGAGTAAACTCCTTTCTCTGGGCTAATTTCTCCCTACAAAAGCGAGAGGGCTAAAACGCAGCAAATCGGCTCTGAGTGCATAATCCCTTGTTATAAATAGCCACGCTTTCTCCACGGCCTACATGAGGCCAGATAAGGGGAGGGAAGGACGGGCCCCTTATAATTTCTAACCCCTCTGGTGCTGTGCCACTGACTTCACATTTTGGCCTTGGGCAAGATACTTTATCTCTTTAAATTTTTTTTTTTTTTAAAGCATCAAGAAAAGCTCAGTTCTCCAACCACCATACACATTATGCCAACGGGACAGCTGACATTTATAGGCATCTTCTGGTTCCAGTTTTCCTAGCCTGGAGGCGCAATAAGGAGCAGCTCCCACAAAACCAGTCCGAACCACCGGAAATCTTTTATTCAATTTATTTTATTTTATTCTTTGCTCAGAACTCTGGTTTCTGAGATCTCAGCAGAGATTGCTCACAGTTCCTCCCAGATGGGTGCGGTTAGGGGCAAAATAAGTTACGGCTAAAAATTATATTGGATTGTTTTTTAAAAGATTGTATTTTAAATGTCTTTAATATTGTAGTGTGTTTAATTATATTTTTTAATTTTTGTATATCTCTATCTGTTTTAACTGTACATGTTTTAATTTGAAAAAGGTGGAATAATAATAATAATAATAATAATAATAATAATATAAGCAAAGGTGCTCTGTTATCTTTGCAATCATAAGGACTACAGCCTTGGCTTTTAATAAGGAAAGCTGAGATCCATAAGAATTCTGCAACAGATTTCAAATTCTTCGCTTCCACATGAATCCTGCATTTCTGCATCCTTTGGTAAGTCTGCCTATGCTTCATCGGGTTGGGTAATACCGCGAGGAGGGGGTGCACTCTGCACATGCCAAGAAGCACTGCCACGCAGCCTCTCGGTCAAGTTTTGGCCATTCGTTTTTCCAAATTAAATTTCTTTTTATCCAAGTGGCTTGAACCACTTTCAGCCGGAGGGCAGAATTTCATGTCGGAAAAGCCAAAATAGCAGCGTATTTTAGCTTAAAGGTCTTACTGCCAGGAGCTAAAACCTTAGGAGCAGCATTTTTACTTTTTAGAATAGGGAAGAAACTGCAAGAAAGCTGGGAAAGCAGCAAACAAAGGGGCCTGGGGAAAGGGGTGTGGCCAAGGGAAAGGGTGTGGCCATCTGGAGAATCCTGGATTTATCCCCCAGGACTGAGGTTCTGATCTCAAAGCTTGACACCTAAATAAGTCAAGGCCACTAGATGAGAAAATAAGAAATAAAGCCAGAATACTGAAATGTACAACGTCAGGGGAAAAGATTTAATATGGCAAACATATGTGTGACAGGCGAGGGATTCTGGCTACCTGTGCTTGTTTTCGAAGTCTGGAAGACAAGTACGTCATGATCAGAGCCTGTGAGGAAGTGGGGAGCCAGGGCTCCACTTTTGCAAGTGCCGTTTCTGACCCTGTGTGTGAGTTGGGCCAGGAGAGAGGTAGGAGATATGTGCAGCCCAAGGTTATAGGTTTTGAAGGGCCGCTGGGCACGACGCCTGCAATGCCCCCCCTCAGTGAGCCGGCTTCCTCATCACCATGGTCCCCAGCTGCCATTTCTCCCCATCCTCTTCCTCCTCATGGCTACCATGTGCTTCCTCGACAGCCAGAGAGGAAGCAGACTGTCCCTCCTTCTCGTCACTTCTGGGCCAACAGAGAGGCAGGTGAGCAAATGGGTTGCAATCGGGAAGGGGAGCAGCAAGTCCAGGGGACTCTTGCCAGGTGGCCCCTGCTGGGACATGGAGGCTCAACCACTGCCCAAACATGCTGACCCTTGACACCAGCTCTGGGAATGAGCCCTTCTGTCGGTTGAGCCTCCATTTCCCATCTGTGGACGGCAGATATAGCTGTGGTTGTGAGTTTTAAAAGGGAAGTCTGATGCCACTGCACATAATAATAATAATAATAATAATAATAATAATAATATAGCAACCGACCAGACATAACCTTGCAACCAACCAGGCATAGTGGTCATAGACAAAAAATGAAAAACACACATACCTTATCAACATAGCAATACTGAATGACAGAAATGTTGAAATGGAGGAGGAAAAGAAAGAAAATTATACACTACTGGCTATGGAATTTAAAGAACTATGGCAACAGGAAAAGGTCACAATTATTCCATTAGTCACATCAGTCACTGGCATCACATTAAAAAACTATACAGAAAACCTTCAGAAACTGGGCCTACCAAAACACATCCACACCAACATTCAGAAAGCAGCAATACTCAGGAAATTCCTGAATCAGTAAAAGACAGCATGACCTGGCAAGCCCATCATGTCCCTCTAGAAAAACTGCCACGAGCAAGAGAGAGATAATAATAATAATAATAATAATAATAATAATAATAATGTATATAGCGCTTTCTAACAAAGCGCTGTACATGAGCTAAAATAGGTCAGGAGTTTACCAAAAATGGAATAAATACAATAATTCTAATAAAATACCTTATCTGAATTGAAAAGAAGAGAACAATAAAACCTTAAAACCCCATGTAAAATGTGTCATGGCCACCACAAAAGCCGTCAGCATGCTCAATCTCAGGAACAACCAGCCAACCCCCTCTGTTCAAAAAGAAAGGTTTTCAAACCTTTCTTAAACACCTCCAAACTCTAGGTCAACTGCAGTGGCAGGGTGGGGTGTGTGCACACGCATGCATGAGCCAACACAAGTTTTGCTTCCTCCAATGTCTTATCCCAAGTTAGTCATGGTGGTCTATTTTCAGGGCCACAATCCCCTCCTCCCCCTGGGCATAATGACAAGGGTACCGCAGAGAGTGTGCAAAGTGCATTTAGCCTCCAGTTGAGCCGGTGTCCTGGGAAAAGGGTGTTTGAGGATGAAAGGAGCGCAGGGTCAAAGTACAGCTCCTCTCACATCAGAGGCCCTGGGGACTGAGCACTTTAATGGCATGTAGAAGGTTCTGGGTTCGATTCCTGGTATCTCCAGGTAGGGCTCAGAAAGGATCCTGAAGGGGAATCACAGAGAGCTGCTGCCAGCCACTGTTGACAAAATTGAGCTAGGTGGACGAAAAATATAATATAATATTGCTACAGCTTTTTTGCCCAGGCCTCTGGAAACGAGGAGGATTCGACAGCCAAGTTTTCCATGGCAATCTTCCCTGGAATTCCACAGCACTGAGCTGGCCGATCAGAGCGCTCAGCTCTTTCTTCATCTCTCACACGCGGATTGTTTTTGCCACTTCCCTCCAAAAGCTGTGGCCCAAGGGACACACCCTGCCCCCCCAAACTTTCTCTCCCTGAAAGTGGCTACTTGTGAATAGCCGAAAAAAGAGGCTGGCGCCATCACCCAGAAGCAAAAAAAATAAAAAAAATAAAAAAAATAAAAAAAAGGAGGACGCCGATTGCAGTAACCCTTTTAGGTGCTAATTGATCCGCATCGATGCAAATCTGGAAAGAACTCTTCCAATTTAAAGAGAAATGGCGGTATGTCTCAGCGCCGTGGGGGAATGTGGGGCCAGGTGACCTGCATGTTCTGAGCAGCCCGCTGAAGCCTTTTGTTCTTCTTTTGGATGGTTCGAGGTCTGTATACCGGACTCGGAGGGAACAGCCATTCAAAGAGAGAACACCTCCAAAATAGAGGACGGTCCTCTGTGAAAGAGGCCACCTGGCCATCCCTCCTCATCCAGTATAACGCCAATGTGCCACCCCACAAGTAGCGGCATTCCATGAAGGGAGATCTCGGGATGTTTGAGAGGCAACTGCCGGCCGCTTCCCCCATGGCTAAGAATTGTCTGCCCAAATAGTGGCGGAATGCCACCGTCTCCCTTCTGACTGCCCTCAAAACCTCTTGGCCCTGATTTCCCGACAGTTGCCCAGGGGAAGAAGCTACGGTGGAGCACATGTGCCTTCCAAAGGTCCCCGATTCAATTTACAGTATCTCCAGTTCCAAACGGAGCAGGTAGAGGTGATGGGTCCCTCTCTGCCAAGACCCTGTGAAGCAGTCGCTAGCCGGGAGTAGACCAGACTTCCCTAGAATTGTACCCTCCCATTTTGACTTCCTTCTTAAAACAATTCTTAATTCCCAATTCGGCGGATTTTGTGCCCCCAACGAAGAGATGAGCGGGGCAAAAACAGACCAACTACAAAATCCTCAGCTGCCGTATCCTGAGGACCAGTGGCCGTCCTGAAGAGAGCAATTCAGGACAAGACGGCTAAAGACCAACCGCTCTCTACTTGTCTTGATTTCCTCCTCCTCAGGGTGCTGGTGCGTATCGGGCCCAGAGGGATAGGGCAAGGCCGTAGGCGGCAGCAACAGTGCTGGGGAACTCCTCCGGAGGGGGAGACCCCTGAAGGACCAGGACTTCCCCAAACTGGCCCTGACACCAAGCTTGTGTTGGAGGAACCCTTGTGACATAGTTCGCCCCCTCTCAGAGTCAGATGCCAAGAGAGCGGCTACCTAGTCTCCAAGGAGCCCAGGCTCCTAAAAGCACAGGCTCAGCCAGCCGCCAGATGCAGAAGAGCCTACCAGAAGGCGAAGGGCTTCTCGCAAGTAAAGGTATACCCATGAGTAAGGCTGTGCTAGGGCGTAACCTCAGGGGTGGTGGTGGTCTGAAGATGCAGGCTTTCCATACTAGGCACAGAGCGCTGGAACGACGTCCGGGGCGGCCACCTCCCAGACCTCAGCGTTGCATTTCCCTGATAATCTAGCTCTTCCCTGGAACTCCCTTCGCTGGGACTCTGGACTGCCTGCTGACCTTGGCCCCCTCCACAAGGATGCGCTTTTGCGCCCGGTTCGGGGATTATGCGCATTTTCGCGGAGGCGCATTTACGCCTAATCCCTCTGCACGGGAGGCGGCGAGAAGCGGCGAAGCGCATTAAAAGATGCCCAAAAAGCACTTTACAGGTAGTTAATGCGCATAATCGCTTGTTCACACAGCGAAAATGCGCTTTAACGGCCGGAGCAAAATAAAAGTCGCTATTTAACGCGCGTTCGAAAATGCGCATTATCGGGGAGATAACGCGCCTGTACGCCCATTTTGCGCTCCGCTCGTGTGTAGGTAAAATTTATAATGAGCCTTCAAGGCTCATTAAACGTCTCGTGTGGAGGAGGCCCTTGAGTTAGGTAGAGGCCCTGACTAATCGCTGCACCACTGGAAGCAAGGCAAGAGGCTCCATATGGCCGGCCGACAGCATGGGACTCCCTCCCCCATGGAATACTGGGTTCAAGTTAAAGGAAACCAGATTCTGGCTGGACATGAGGAAAAACTTCCCGACTGTTAGAACAGTACAGCAATGGAAACAATGACCTAGGGAGGTGGTGGGCTCTCCCACTTGAGAGGCCTTCAAGATGCAGCCATCTGTCAGGGATGCTTTAAGGAGAATTCCTGCATTGAGCAGGGGGTTGGACTCGATGGCCTTACAGGCCCCTTCCAACTCGACTATTCTGTGATTCTATGATTCTCTTTCCCCCTGCTGGAAACACCATTTGCTGGAAACACCATTTCCTTCACCGTAATCCACACTCCACTCTGGTGTCCAGGCATTGAAAAGATCAAGGCCCATAAGACACAATTTCAGCATAAAATTTGCACGTGCTGATTTATATCTGTGTTTGCACATTCAGAAACAACGATTCGGATTTATTTAAGGTAACAGGCGGCAGTGCCTGCCAATTAATTCCCCGCTTTAAATAAAAGCTTCCTATGGTTTTTCCTCTAAGTTTATCTGCCATGTGAGGGTGATTTTGTGTGTGGGTGTGTGTGTGGGTGGGTGGGTGGTCACAGTGTATAGGAAGGGGAGGGTTTTTATTTATTTGTTTATTTATTACATTTATATCCCACTTTCCCCCCTGCTTGTAAGGAACTCAAGGCGGCGTACATGACCCTCCTCTTTTCCATTTTAGTCTCACAACAACCCTGCGAGGTAGGTTAGGCTGTGAGACAGCGACTGGCCCAAAGCCACCCAGTGAGCTTCATGGCCAAGTGGGGACTAGAAACCAGGTCTCTCTAGTTCCGGTGCAACACTCTAACCACTGCATCACACTACCTCTCATTACAGGGTTATCCTGGAAATCCCCACCTCGGATGGCAATTAAGCTTAGAAGAAAAGAATGCTTCCTTTAAGCTTCATTGCTGATGACACACAACTCTATTTCGCCTTCTCATCTTCGTCAGGTGAGGCTGTGGATGTGTTGAACCGGTGCCTGGCTGCGACAGTGGACTGGATGAGAGCTAACAAACTCCAGCCAAGACTGAGATGCTGTTAGTGGGGGGTTCTTTTGACCAGATGGAGGGTCTTCAATCTGTTCTGGATGGGGTTGCACTCCCCCTGAAGGACACTCCTAGAACCATCTCTGTCACTTGAGGCCCAGGTGGCCTCGGTGGCACAGAGTGCCTTCTACCAACTTCGGTTGGTGGCCCAGCTACGCCCCTATCTGGACAGGGATCACCTGGCTTCAGTTGTCTGTGCTCTGGTAATCTCCAAGTTGGATTACTGCAATGCGCTCTACGTGGGGCTGCCTTTGAAGATGGTTCAGAAGCTGCAGCTTGTGCAAAATGCAGTGGCCAGATTGATAACTGGAACCAGAAGGTTCAAACATATAAGACTGACTCTGGCCCACTTGCATTGGCTACCTGTACATTTCCGAGCCTGATTCAAGGTGCTGGTTTTAACCTATAAAGCCTTACATGGCTGAAGACCACAATACCTGATGGAACGCCTCTCCCGACACAAACCTACCCATACACTATGCTCAACATCTAAGGTCCTCCTCCAGGTGCCTACCCCGAGGGAAGCTCAGAGGATGGCAAAGGGGAGAGGGCCTTCTCAGTAGTTCCCCCCCCCCCCATTATGGAATGATCTCCCTAACAAGGCCCGCCTGGCACCAACATTGTTATCTTTTTGGAGCCAGGTCAAGACCTTTCTCTTCTCCCAGGCATTTAACAGCATATGTTGAGTCCCCCATCTTTTGACCCAGAATAGTTGGTTTAAATGGATGTTGTATTTGTACTCAGTTTTTACACTTTTTACATTTTGTATATCAGTTTTTAACGTTAAATGTTTTTAACCTTTGTAAACCGCGCAGAGAGCTTTGGCTATGGGGCAGCATATAAATGCAATAAATAATAAATAATTGCCACTTTTCTGATCTTGGTTTTCTGGCAGCACGTATGGAGGAGAGGATTACGCTTTCCTCCTCAGCTATGATCCCCCCGTAAAATGCTTTCTCCCACACTCTTGGTAAGACACACCCCTTCCACTGGCATCAATGGACACTCTTGGAGATAGATTAGGGGGCCTGGAAAATAGGTTTGGGGTCCACGACCCTTGCGCCCTGGCCTAGGAACGCATCTGCTCTGGCCTATGGAAAGGCTGGGCAATTTTTTTTCTACATATACCCCAGTATCTGGTGAAATTGACAAGGCAAAGCAAAGTCTTTGTCAATGTCACTTGGTGCTGTTTCCTTGGAAAAAAAGGAGGCTCTGGGGAGACATGATAGAGGTGTACAAAATGATGCCTGGTGTGGAGAATGTGGACAGGGAGACATTTTTCTCCCTCTCTCATAATACTAGAACCCAACGGGGTCAATCCCACTAAGGTGATGGGTGGGCGATTAGGTACAGAGAAAAAGGACTTCTTCATACAGCGCATAGTTAAATTATGGAATTCGCTGCCACAAGATGTAGTGATGGCCACCCATTTGGATGGCTTCAAAAGGAGGTTGGATAAGTTCCTGAAGGAGAAGGCTAGCCATGGCTACTAGCCCTGATGGCTATATGCTATCTCCAGTGCACCAGTTGCTGGGGAACATGGGTGGGAGGGAGCTGTTGCACCATGTCCTGCTTATAGGTTCCTGGTCCACAGCTGGTTGGCCATTAGATGGACCCCCGTCTGATCCAGCAGGGAACTTCTTATGACCCTTGGTAAAACAGGCTAGGTCAGGTGAAACCCTAGTCAGTTTCACCAATCACTCAGCTTGTTTGGGTTTGAACAAACAAAATGAAGGGATCGATTATTATATACGCCGGTGCCTCTACGGGCCCTTTTGAAGAAGAAGAGGGGGGGGGGGAAGCCAGAGAAATGAGTAGGATCCCGGACTTGATTTGTTTCACTACAGACCAGAGGAGATAGAGGACACAGATGGAAAGTACGAGATGTGTGCTGCCCAGAGTCGTAGCAAAAAGAGGGCAGGAATTGGACGAAAGAGCCGTGCTTGCAAATTGTAACTAAAAGGAGCTTTTCTGTCCAAGAAGAAGAGGAGGTTCAATGCTCAAGCCACTATTCCAGGTCTGGATTTGGGCATGACGAGCCATGGCCCTTCATGACTGAGGATGTTTATGTCAGGGGGAAAAGCATGCGCAAGACGTAGGGTGACCAACTGCCAGGATTTTCCCGGGTTTGTCCTGATTTTTGTTCTATCCTGGGTGTCAGGGCAGATTTTCTGTAATTTTCTATAATGTACCGGCATTACATGCTTTCCCCTTTAAGGCCACCTCCCCCCCCCGCCCCGCCCTTAAAGAGGAAAGTGTAAAATTGCCAGACATGAAAGAAAAGGTCCCAACTGGAGTTGCGGGTGGCAGGGATGACACACTTTCCCCTCCTTCGCTCTAATGGGGGCCTTTAACCTTGCCAGTGCATGTCCTCTTTTTGGTTTTCCAAATATGGTCACCCTACAAGAGGGGATCTTCTCCCGATTGTTGGGGATCTCTCTCCGCTTTCCAGGATGCAATACCCAGCAGAGCTTAGAGAAGGAGAAAAACATCAGTGGGGGGGGGGGAGTGAGATTTGAAGCTGGAATCTGGGAGCATTGGAAGTTTCTAGCTTTCACCCTACAGGGTGGGCTGTTCAATCTATTAAATATTAAATAAATTAACATAAGCAAAGTAGCGAAAACAGGAGTGTAGCTTTGTGCATGTGTGTGTGTGGGGGGGGGGGGGCTGTACAGCCCTGAGAATTGGTTGGTGGCTGTGCTAGCAGCTTAGAGAAATCTATGAGGCTCGGCCTGGCACTGTGAGCATTTTTTAAAATCAAAGCAGATATTGCAAAGACACAATTCAATGTGATCTCTCATCCAAAGTCCTTGGTGTGGGCCCAGGACTTCTTCTTGCTTGGGAAGGTGAGGAGACCAGAGTAGCATTACTCCTTTCCCTTGTAAATACGAAAGAGTTCAATCAGCTCGCCATTGTTCAAGAGAATTTGATGTGGTTCGCATGTAACGACAGCCCAGAGCATGGGTTGTCATTGGATCGTGGGTTGTCATTATGTACAAACCCTGCACTACACTTTAACAACGGGTTGTTCACCACAAACAATCCAGAGTTCACAACCCAACAAAAACCCATGGGCTCTCTTCCTGGGTTTCTCGCGGTTAACAACCCAATGTTAAACCACAAGTGCAGGGTGCACACATAGCAACAACCCATAATTCAACAACAACCCAGGATTCAACAACAGCTCATCCTCCACCTGTACTCTGTCATTACGTGCAAAACAGAGCTTCCAAACAGCTGACTTGTCTTGCGCTTCATGGCGCCATTTTATATTTTGGTAGGGGAGAGGGAGAGATTTGGGGGGAAGGCAAGTCTTACTTTTGGATATAATAAAGAAGAAGAAGAAGATTTTAAATGAATTTTCAAGCATCTGTCGTGTTTGCATTGTTGCTTTGAATATTTTGCAGTAACCAGAGATCTTGAGGAATAAGCACACATGGTCTGAAGAAAATTGAGGGGTGTGCATGTGTCAATGACAGGAGACATTGCAGGGTTTGGGCGAATATCATAAAATGGGGAATGGTGCATTTTTACCCCCTGCACTCTGTGAAATAGCCAACTGGAAAGCTGTTTGTATGGGGAATTGAGATGTGAAATAGCTTAGCAGTTCTGCACAACAGAAAGTCAGTTTCGCATGTTTTTCTAAGAACATGCAAAACTGTGTCAGCTAGGGGGCAGAGGGACATTGACACATGCACACCCCTCTGCCCCCTAGCTGACACAGTTTCGCATGTTCTTAGAAAAACATGCGAAACTGACTTTCTATTGTGCAGAAGTGCTAAGCTATTGCACATCTCAATTCCCCATACAAACAGCTTTCCAGTTGGCTATTTCACAGAGTGCAAGGGGTAAAAATGCACCATTCACCATTTTATGATATTCGCCCAAACCCTGCAATGTCTCCTGTCAGTTACTGCTTCCCTTTCTGTTCTATTTCTTGCAGATGTGAAATAACTTCCTGGAAGATGGCTGCTTTATTCCAGACACTGAATTGCTACTGTGAGATGCAGCGCTCACTCCTGAAAACCAGAGATATCCCTTGCATCCCTTGATGCCTTTTGGGGGTGTTTTTAGGGGGAAATCCTTCTTTTTGACGGAAAGGAACACTACATCCACTTTGGAGGCACTCAGCACACAACGACAGAAATCTTATAAACAAGGTTTGGCAAACGCATTTCGCAACATGCCTGGAGGGTGTGCATGTGTGAACGTTTCAGGCTACCCCCAAATCCTGGCTGCTTATCAGCTTATTACTGCTATAGACGTGCCAAAATTGTGCCCCCTCTGGCTGGTATCTCATGCCCACCCTCCGGCAGGGTGGCACCCCGAACTTCGAAAAAATGCAGCGTATGGGCGAGGCAGTTGTAATAAGAACATGTCTGATGGGAACCCATGACACTCAGAAATGGGGGTGTCACCCAATAAAAGAAATCTTGGGGGTGTGAATTTTAGTCTTTTAAATTCACGCGTGAGTTCAAAGCCAAGGCTCTGAGGCACACAGCATTTTGTCTTCATTTTTAAAGGGTGAACATATGTGCCAAGCCGGTGCCACCATGGAGAAGGAGGCATCCTATCCTGGCATGCAAGAGACATTTGGAAGGCTGGACAGCAATGCAGTCTATGTGGGGCTGCCCTTGAAGATGACTCGGACACTGCAGCTGGGGCAAAACCAGCAGCTAGACTGCTCACCAGAGCACCCTTCAAAAGCCATATAACACCGGTCTTAAAGGAATTGCATTGGCTGCCTATATGCTTCCAGCCAGAATTCAAGGAGTTGGCAATTATTATTTTATTATTTATTCCATTTATATACCGCCCCATAGCCGAAACTCTCTGGGCGGTTTACAAAAATTTAAAACATTGAACATAAAAAAAAAAAAAAGATATACAAAATTTAAAACCATAAAAAGCATAAAAACAGGCTATAAATACAGTATCATTTAAAAACAACTATTCTGGGTCAAACCACCACAACAACAATAAAACCCTCAACCTATGCTGTTAAATGCCTGGGAGAAGAGGAAAGTCTTGACCTTTAAAGCCCTAAAAGGCTTGGGACCTCAGTACTTGAAGGAGCGCCTCTCCCTATATATGCCTGCCCGAGACTTGAGATCTGTTGAAGGAGCCCTCCTCTGTGTCCCACCAATGCAAGACATACATTATGGTGGGACATGGGAGAGGGCCTTCTCTGTCGTGGCACCCCGGTTGTGGAATATCGGGGTGCCTTGGAGCCCTGGCTGACGCCAACACCGACTTCATTCCGGCACCAAGTTAAAGCATGGCTCTTTATCCAAACCTCTGAGGGCTAAATTCTCCACAGTTACACATTGCTTTTAAAACTGTTCTACTGGTTTTAATTTGCTAATAATTTAATATGTTCTTAGCTACATATATGGTTTATGTTTACACTGTTCTGAATTTATCCATACGCCGCCCAGAGATCCCAATGATATCGGGTGGGATACAAATGTTTTAATCAATCAATCAATCAATCAATCTTGCTTCCAGCTCCACTTGGCGCATCCCTATTGTGCACGGATATTAAAAATACACATGCATTAAAGACTAAACCAGGGGTCCCCAGTATGGCGCCTGTGAGGGCCTCCAAAGGAGTTGCAAAGCATTCCACAGCCTGCCGCTCATCTCTTTATCTTGCAGTTTCTCTCCATTCCTAGCCTCTAACCTCACTTTCTCTCCCCTCTCCCCACTTTGCCTGGCTATTTCCCCTTCCCTCTCAGGCAGTCACATCCTCCATGGGAGCCATCTTGTGGTGGTCCCACCGGCCCAAAGTGCTGCATATGGCCCAGATGTTCACATTACCGGCTCTTGCTCGTACAGTTCATTTGGAACAGGTAGGTTCTCTCTAATATAAGTTTAGCCCCCAAAATAAACATCCTCTTTGGTGTTAGGGCAGGGCAGGGCAAAATATGGGAGCTGGATGGGGTGGGGAAAGGCCTCCTGTGCTACATGGTTCCCCTCTTTTCGGCACTGGTTAGGCCTCGTCTTGAGTATTGCGTCCAGTTCTGGGCACCACACTTCAAGGAGGATGCAGACAAGCTGGAGGGGGTTCAGAGGAGGGCAACGAGGATGATCAGGGGTCTGGAAACAAAGCCCTATGAGGAGAGACTGAAAGAACTGGGCATGTTTAACCTGGAGAAGAGAAGATTGAGGGGAGACATCATAGCACTCTTCAAATACTTGAAAGGTTGTCATACAGAGGAGGGCCAGGATCTCTTCTTGATCAACCCAGAATGCAGGACACGGAATAATGGGCTCAAGTTACAAGAAGCCAGGTTCCGGCTGGATATCAGGAAAAACATCCTGATGGTTAGAGCAGTACGACAACAGAACCCATGACCTATGGAGGTCGTGGGCTCTTCCACATTGGAGGCCTTCAAGAGGCAGCTGGACAGCCATCTGTCAGGGATGCTTTAAGGTGGATTCCTGCACTGAGCAAGGGGTTGGACTTGATGGCCTTAGAGGCCCCTTCCAACTCTATTATTCTATGATTCTACATAAAGGGGACACCAGCAGCAAGAAACAAGAAGCACTCAGACACCCCCATTTTATTCATTTAACTGCAGTATTTTTACCCTACTCTTCAACCAAAAATAGGCTCCCAGAATAGCTTACAGAGACTAAGACATTTTCGCCTTCAGGTTCATAAACTAAAAGACACGACAGAAAAGGAAAAGCGATTGGGAGGGAGGAGGAAATTTTCCTACCGAAGGCATTGCGGCTTAGCACCCTTACACCAAGTTGAGGATTCTACGGTCCGTACCTCCATCAACCACTACCCATTCAAAGCACCCAAGCTCCAGAAAGCCAACCAATCTCCCCATTTCACAGATGTGGAAACCGAGGCAGTGCGTGTGCAACCTCTCCAGAGCCGACCAGCCAGGGATCGAACCAGACCCCAATCTGGTGTTCTTTCTGTTAGATCATATAGCTCCCCACCACACCCTACTTGTGTTACACAAAGAGGTCAGGAGGGAATCCGTATGGGCTAAGTGTTGCCCCTAACTGGGTGAGAATTGCTCATTTCAGGATGCTTTTGTGGTGACTGTTTGGACTTCTCTCAGCTGCTGACCTCATTAGCAGCCACTCCTCTTTTTCTCTTTTTCTCTCTCACACGCTCTTTCTCCAAGCCTCCACACCCTCCATAATTGATGCGAAACTTTTAGATTTCTCCCTCAGTGTTTCAACTACATGCAGAAAAGCCAAGCCTCAAAACATTTATTGAAAAAGTGGCTTGCCTCTTCAGCAGCCTCAAAATTTTAAAACTAAAAAGTGCTTTCCTGCTTCAGCATACGGAGTTGTTACTCTGTGTCAGAATACAGCTTTGTCAGATTTTGGGGAGCACCACCGCTGCTCCCAAACACAAACCTCAAAGTTTAAGATCAGCTATACTGAGACCCCGTGGAAAGTTCCAACTCATTCAAGAAGCACATTTTCTCAAGGAGGGGGGCATTTTTGGTGGCTTGCTACCCCAGGACTTTGGAACACTTTTTCATTAAGTTCCCACCCTTAGCTGCAGGAGACCTGGGTTCAAATCCCCCAATCCACCACAAAGCTCAACTAGGTGACTTTGAGAGAATACCTGTTTCTCAGTCTAGCCTACCTGAAAGGGTTACCATGAAGATGAAGCGGGACATAGATGTATACCACTACCTCAGCTCTTTGGAGAAATGGAACTGACAAACGCTTCTTTCAACGTTTTGCTACACTTGATTATTTTGTGGGCGTTTCATGACAATTGCTGTTATTTTAATAGCGATCGGTTTTTTAAAAAAATAAATAAATCTATCTGCTTTTGTACCCTAAGCAGTGTGGGGGGAAGGCAGCTGAAAAGGGCTTATAAACATTTCATAAATAAACAAACAAATAAATAAAACCCAGCCGGAACCCTTTACGAAACTTACAACGATGAAGAGCGGACAGCAAACAATCGCAAGCTGGAATAACTATCCTCGATATGGCAAAGATTTAAGAAGGAGCAGAATAAATGCTACCTGGAGATAATATTACCATCATCATCGTCATCCTGCCCCATAGTTGAAGCTCTCTGGGCAGTTTACAAAGATATTGCCCAGGTCCAGTTATCCATGTTCTGACAACCTCTCATCCGGATTACTGCAATGCATTACATGTGGGGCTACCCTCGGAAACGGTCCGGAAACTTCAGCTGGTCCAAAATAAGGCAGCTAGATTGTTAACAGGGACTGGCCCACAGAATCACATTATGGTCTGCACAGACTACAGTTTGCTCCCTGTCCCAATTCAAAGACCTAGAACTATTTCAAAGCCCTAAACAGCTCAGGCTCAGGTTGCGCAAATGACCATCTCCTCCAGTGGAGGCTGGCGGCCCCGATCTTAGTGGGGCGGTGAATCCGCTCCACACCTTGGACAGCGCCTTTAGAGTTCTGACTGGTTCTGGCTGAAACCCAGAGTGGATTCGCCACCCCACTGACACCGAAGCTGCTCACCTCCACTGGTCTCTTCCAAATATACATCTGCCCGGACCTAAGCATCATGTTCAGAGGCCGTTCTCCGGGTGCCCCCACCAAAGGATGAAGGTGGCTATTAAGGACAGGACCTTTTCAGTGTTGGCTCCCCAGCTGTGTATCACCATCCTTAGAAAGGCCTTCTTTATCATCTTTTCAGCACCAGGTGAAGGCCTTTTGATTTCCCCTGGCATTTTAGTTTCTCAGCTTCTGTTGCTTTTTTAAACCTATTGTATATATTATTGATTTATGTAAAGCCGCCTTGAGGCCCAGTATTGGGCACAAGGCAGAATACAAATAAAGATAATAATAATAATAATAACAATAATAATAATAATATATTCATTTATTATTTACAATAAATGTATTATTATTATTATTATTTATGTTTACACTGCTTCTGGTTTTTTGTTTGTTTTGTTTTTAATCTGCTTTTCTACTGTGATTTCGCACTTTTAAAAACATTATCATAGAATCATAGAACAGTAGCGTTGGAAGGGGCCTATAAGGCCATCGAGTCCAACCCCCAGCTCAACGCAGGAATCCGCATTGTATTATATTCTGATTTATTGCGCTGCATCTTATGGTTTCAAATGGCCCTGGGACAGCCAGAGATTTCCGGCTATTGGGCAATATAGAAATGTAGTTAGCCAACCAACCAATAAAAATGGGAGTCTGCTGCTCAATACACCTGGAAAACCCCAGGTTGAGGAAGACTGCGATTGTTTTGGATTTTTTTTTTTAACCTGCTCTATACAAGGCTGCAACATTCGTTCCATTGATAGGGTGAGGTTAACTGGGCAAAAGCCTATTGATGGATGGCAGAAGTTTCTTCAATGAATGGGGCAGGAGAGATGCAGTGTAGTAAATGGTTACAGCGCTGAATGGGAGGCCCCAATTCAAATCCCTAATAGGCCACAAAGCTGACTGTGGGACCCCAGGCCATCTTGCCACCTGTCCTACCTCGCAGGGCTGCTGTGAGGATAAATTGAGCGGGCAGAAGGTCAAAGAGAACCGCCTAGTCCGCCTTGAGCTCTTCAGAAAAGGAGACAGGAGAAAATCGCCATCAGGAAACAATTTCTTAAAAAAGGACCCAACGAGCACCTTTTCAGATCAGTACGTTTGAATAAAGCCCAGCATCCGAAACGGCCTCTGTCCTGAAATGTGCCCAATAAACCTAAAGGAAATAAAATTGAGTAAAGAAGACAGGGAGAGGGGTGGAGGAAGAGAAAATGGTTCGGAAGACCCTCTGTTCTCAAGCCCAAAGATCTCTGACCGCTTGCTGTAGCAGGCGAAAACGAACACTGCTCTACGCTCAAGGGTTTAAGGGCACCAGAAGCCGCCTTCAACTGTGTCAGGGCCCTGGTTCGCCTAGCCCAGTATTGCCGACACTGGCTGGCAGCATTTCTCCAGTGTTTCTGGCCAGCGCTCCCTGGAGATGCTGGCGATCGAAGCGGAGACCTCTGGTATGAAAATCAGCGGCTCAACCACTAAGCTCTCTCTTTCCCCACATCCCTCCAAGAGCATCCGAAGAGCCCTGCTGGATCAGACCGAGGGTCTATCTAGTCCAGCACTCTGTTTACATGGTGGCCAAATAGCTGTCGACCAGGGACCCACAAGCAGGACACGGTGCAACAGCACCCTCCCACCCATGTTCCCCAGCAACTGGGGCACATAGGCTTACTGCCTCTGATACTGGAGGTAGCACATAGCCATCAGGACTAGTCGCCACCAATAGCCTTCTCTTCCAGGAACTGATCCAACCCCCCTTTTAAAGCCATCCAAACAGGTGGCCATCACCACATCTTGTGGTAGTGAGTTCCATGGTTTAACTATGCGCTGTGTGAAGAAGTCCTTCCTTTGATCTGTCCTGAATCTCCCACCAATCAGCTTCAGAGGATTGGCCCCGTTGGGTTCTAGTATTATGGGAGAGGGAGGAAAATGTCTCCCTATCCTCATTCTTGACAACAGGCATCATTTTGTATGCCTCTATCCTGTCTCCCCTCAGCCTCCTTTTCTCCAAGCTAAACAGTCCCAGCTGCTGTAGCCTTCCCTCATAGGGGAGATGCTGTATGATTATACACAGGGCCGAAGTAACTTTCCTGTGAAGACCATCGGCACCTGGCAAGTGAGTCCCCTCCAGCCCTGGGTGCGAGGAACCCACCCACTGGCTTCTGCTAAGGGGGCACTGCCTACAGAGGAGAAAGAGATTTGGGGTGGGGGAAAGATTACCGGAAGCTTAAGAAGCAGCACCACGTCACACATATGAGGCAGATCAACCGGCTATGCAGAGCCCAGGCTGCGGCATTAACATATTAGCGCCAATCCTAAGCCGTTAAAAATAAAGCGTCCGTTGGCCAGGAAGGCCTCCTGCCCCCACCCAATGGAGCGGTTGGTTCAGGTGCCAGATCAGCTGTGAACAGGATAAGTAGCATAACCAGGGTGGGGCGATACACGAGACCGGCTAACTGTCCCGGGTAATAGCTGGAGAGGTGCGCAAAATTGGCTTTCAACGTTAACAGAACTCTATTAGCGGTTATCCAAGGAGATCTTGGCTGCCTCTACAAGAGGCATTTAAAGCTCTTTCAAGGCACTTAAAAAAATTTACCTCTACAAGAACGGAGCGCAAATCGGGCGTAGAGGTGCGTTATCTCTCCGATTATGTGCATTATCGAATGCGCGTTAAATCACGAGTTTTATTTTGCTCCGGCCGTTAAAGCGCATTTTGACTATGTGAACAAGCGCTTATGCACATTAACTACTTGTAAAGCGCATTTTGGTCATCCGCTAATGCGCTTCGCCGCCTCTCGCCGCCTCTCGTGCAGAGGTATTAGGTGTAATTGCGCTTTAGCGATTATGCGCATAATCGCCTAACCAGGCGCAAAAGCGAATCCTTGTAGAGGGGACCCATGATTTCTGTCCAGCATTGAACCGTTTTGGTTGTTTTCAAGTCCGTAAATGAAAAAGAGAGAGAGAGAGAGATTACAACATGCACTGAGGCTTAAAAAGGGCAGCTCACCAGGCAGGGAGCTGCCTTTACTGATCGGTCTTGCCCCTTAATATTGTTGTGTCTATTTAGCCCTGGTCTAATATCACGCGTGGTGGCGGTGAGATCAGAGGAATGCAACGGAGCCGCAAGGTTTTGTGCGTTTGCAAAACTGTTTAGAAGAAGAGCAGTCTACCCTAGAAGAGAAAAATTGGGATTTCGGGGGCAGCTGCCTGATTTAGTGTAGGAGGGAGAGAAGTAGGAGGGGGCAGAGGGGGGGGAATAGTGGAGTAACATTAGAAACCTACCCCGGAGTACTGAAATTACGTTAAGAAATTTTAGAAGGGTTGAACACATGTCTATAACTTGTTTTTGCAATCTGGAGCCTCAGATGGATGGAGAGAATATTCCACATGGGTAGAACAGACTCTCCCAGCCTGCTACCCTGGGACTACAACTCCCATCATTCCTAGCCCACATCGCCACTGGTTATGTAGTTAAACACATTTGGAAGGCACCAGGCTGGGAAAGGCAAGGGCAGAAGGCTTGCAGGAGCAATTCCATGGTGAAAGATGGGCATTCTGTGCATGGTCAGAGGCGGTCTGCACATAACCTGAAGCCAACTTCAGTAGGATCAGATTTTTTAAAAGACAGAGAAGGGAATAGGAGAGAGGGGCTCCACTGTAAAGCGGAATTAGGATGAAGCCTGCTTCAAGTTCAAAGGCTCAATAATATTAATGGAGACTCTGAGCACACACAGAATTCAGCTTGCCCTTTCATCTAGGAGAGAGAGGAGGATTCCAGTTTACAAAATGGGCTCATGGTGTGGCAACACAGTCCAAGTATTATTATCGTTATTATTAGCCCATAACAATCCTAAAGAAAATATCAAGATGCAAATCTGCCACCCCCAAAGAGGGTCCGCGTGTGTTAAAAACACACACACGAAGGGGTTGTTTTTCAGACATGCTTCTGCCAGACACTGGGACAGTTAGGACTAGCCCGGAAGTCCTGAGCAGCACAGCTGGGATCTGGTCCTTTGAAACCAGTAGAAACCACTCTCTTTCCAGACCTGCAAATGAGCCAGCCGCCTCTGCTCTAACTCTTAGGCATCCCTTCCCTGACTTGGAAAAAAAAAAGAGAGAGAGAAAGCTCAGCTCCTTTGCATGCGGGTACAAAACCTTTCCATATTCCTAGTCCTCATGAGTGTAGATCAGGGATTGTGTCTGCTATCAAGGCCATGAAACCAACACTAACTAAAGGCTGCATCTCTCTGCATCTCCTCACTCTGTATGGAGGCTAAAAATTCAGAGTTGTGGGGTGGGGGGAGAAAGGGAAGCACTGAACAATTAGCAGAAATAACCTAGGATAAGAAAACTGTAACTACTGAGAAATTCCGGGGGCCACTATTGAAGAGAGCAGGCTATCAAGAAATAATCACCTGGCAGAAAGTGATCTGGGATAAGAGATGAGCCATTACAGAGAAACTGGGGCCGGAGGTGGGGGGCATGCTTCAAGATAACAGGCCATCAAGAAATAAACATTTTGTAGAAGTCACCTGGGGAAGAAACATTTGGCAGAGGTTACCTGGGAGAAGAAATGGATTCAAAGTGCTGGTATTAACATTCAAAGCCCTAAATGGCTTGGGGCCAGGTTATCTGAAGGAACGCCTCCTCCCATATGTACCTGCCTGGACCCTAAGATAACCCTCGGGGGTCCTTCTCTGTGAGCCCCTGCCAAAGGACATGAGGCAGGTGGCTACCAGGAGGAGGGCCTTCTCTGCTATGGCACCCCGGCTGTGGAATGAGCTTCCTAGAGAGGTTCGCCTGGCACCTACATTATACTCATTTTGATGCCAGGTGAAGACCTTTTTATTTTCTCAGCATTTTAACAGTTCACCAGTTTCATTTTTAACTTTGCTGTTTTAAATCTGTATTTTCAATCTGTATCAATTTCTGCATTGCTGCTTGGTTTTATCCTGTGCTCTTATTTTGTATTTTTTATGCTACGTTTTTATACTGTAGTTGTTTCGTATTTGAATGGTTTTTATGGTTTTGATTCTTGTAAACGGCCCAGAGAGTTTCAGCGATTGGGTGGCATAAAAATGCAATAAATAAATACGCTACTGAGAAACCGGGGAGGACTACCGTTCGAAAAACCAAACATTTGGTGGGAATTATTCGGGATAAGGGAATACTATACACACAGCCAAGGAGCGAAATTTATTTCTCTAGAGAACACGTCGGTGAAATGGGCCACAGAGGAAGAAACGAGGCTACTATTTCAGAGGCCAATCACGATGCCCCGAAGCAAACTTCTTCGAGCCCAAAGTGAAAACGGAAACAGGTTTGTGAGCCTCGGGTAGAAGCTGCACAGGTATTCCTTGGGAAGTGAAGAGGATGTCAAGAAAATGGGCAGTGCTTCTCAGAGGCGGTGGGGGGGAGAAGCGGTTCTGTACCCCCCTTTCCCTCGGGATTCGAGAGGCACTAGCCCTTCCGAGAGGGACGGCGTGGCTCTCCTCCATGGCTCAGGATCGTGACACGGGCGAAGGTGCTCATTAGAGAACAGAGACGCCAACAACGAAACCCACGGCTAGTCAGAAACTTGCCGGTCCGCGTTCGTTCGCTGTTCCTTTCTCTCTGCCTCAGAGAGAGAAAGAGAGATACGATCGCTCTCCACAGAGAGCAAAGGACCCGAAATTGCCGCTCTGCCGTAACCGCCGTGCAAATGACTTAATTGGGGCTTTCGGCAGATGGAGGTGGTTTTGTCAACAACCCCAAAGGGGGCAAAAAATATTAAAATAGAGCAGCAAAAGCAAAAAAAGAGGGCAAAAGCAAAGCAGGAGTTGCCATTCCACTGTTGTACGTGCGAAGTTTTTGAATAGCATTTCTCCTGGGCCCACCAGTGAGGATTGTGGGAGATTAGGCCATTCTTTTTAGCGGCTGCCCCATAGGTCAGGGTGACATAATCACAACGTATTCCCCCCCCCCTTTCTTGCAAGAAGGACTACAGGAGAAGCGTCCCACCCTCGGTTTGGCCCCAATCCTCAGCGTCATTTGACAGGGACACAGTGACCAAGGACGATCATCAGCCAGGTCTCTGCCCGCAAGGAGCCTGCAAAGGCAATCTCAACAGCAGCAGGGAGTAGGAGGGGGCAGGTTATACAGGGACGTGGGAAGTTTGTTACCAAATCAGACTCAAGAGGTGAAGGTCTGGGAAAACCCCAGACGAAATTAGGGAAAAACCCCCAAAAACTTTTCTCTGCCAGGGGTTTTTGGGAAAAATTCCTCCGCTCTGAATTCTTCTTTATTTCTCCTCCTCCTCCCCACTCCCAGTCCGTTCCCTCCAAGACTTCACATCTCTAATCCTAAAACTGGCCCATCTAACTCAGTATTATCTACATCAGTGGTGGGCAACTCCAGATGTTTTGCCTACAACTCCCATCATGCTAGGCCTGCTGGGAGTTGTAGGCCAAAAAAACTCAGTGGCAAGGGCTCTCCTCTCCCCTCCCCCTACCTGGTGATTCTGGGGACTGAACCTGTGCAAAACAGGAGCTGTACCATGGAGTTATGACCTTTCTCCCTAACCAGGGATGGAGTTCATACATATGTAGGGTTAAAAATTCGGGTAACCTCCCGCTGTGAACACCCCAGCACAGCCCTAGGGGAAAGGGCAACGGCAAAGATGCAGGGTGCAAGGAGGATGCACTGAAGCTACAGGACTGTGCAGAGAGATGGCCACAGCAAGGGGGGGGGGAACTCAGGGTGAGGAGAGGCAGTGTGGTGTAGTGGTTAGAGTGTTGGACTGGGCCTCGGGGGATCCAGGTTCTAGTCCCCTCTCGGTCATGAAGCTCACTAGGGGACTTTGGGCCAGTCACCCACTCTCCGCCTAGCCCACCTCACAGGTTTGTAGCGAGGATAAAAACGGAATGGAGGGCCGTGTAAACCAGCTTGGTTGCCTTGCAAGAGGAGACAAGGCAGGATATGAATTTAATAAACGAAATGAAATGAAATACAAAAGGTGACAGGCACAGTTGGCTCCTGGTGCACCATCCACCAGGAATGTGATCCGCACAAGTCCCTTGTAGAGGTCACCACCACAATATATAGGCTCTGGCTAACATTTACACCATACACGTAATCCACTTCCACTCCACTTCAGTTCACACTCACATCCGGACTGTCTTGCTTCTCTTTACTGCAGAATAACCAGCCCTGCTCCCGTTTTGGGTCTCTGTGTCACGAAACGGAGCAAATTACCCCACATAAAATGGAGCAGGCTACCTCCGATTAACCCCCGGTATGGTCAATGGTGAGGGCCGCACGTCCCCCACACTTGCTAGAAAGAAAACTGAGGCAGAAATAGGACTTCTCCTCTTTTTTATTATTCTTAGAGAGATGATCATTTTGTAACCCACAAAAAATGGAAGGAATAAAATAGTTCAGCCCCAAAACAGGTCTCCAAAACTGCCCCCCTGTAAGCGTACTTCTGAGTTTCTCCAGGTGAGGGCAACAGCGAGTGACACAAAACAGGTATAACCACCACCACCTGGGGGCAAGATGGACAGGGAGTCACTATCACACTCTTAACCCCCCCCCATATAATAATAATAATAATAATAATAATAATAATAATAAGCTGAAAAACAAAGAAGAACTAGAGATACAGAAGCAAAATTGGCATAATGCTTATAGAGATACAAAATGTAAAGGTAGGAAAGGAAAACGAAAACTGGGTGGGTCGGTGGGTGGAGACCCATAGATGTTCACCTTAACTAAACGGGGGGAGGAATAATCCCCTCCTCTGGGTTGTTGCCCCCACCGTCCAGAGATACACTATTAATAAAACGACTACTTACAATAGGCACTTTGGGGTGGGGGAAAACACCCCCTACTTTGAGACACACACACACATCCCGTCAGCACCCTTGGGACACGCTGAGGGCATCACGACGGATGCTGCGCCCATGTTTCCAAGTCGTTACCCCCGGGAGAGGCCACTCCATTAACCCCACCCAGTCACCCCACTTGTAATTTACCTCCGTATGCCCCCCCATGGCTCACCTGTCCCCTGTCCTAATCTAATCCCCTCTCCTTCTGCAGCTCACCCCACTCCACCGGGTCCCCCACCCCACTCCAACGCCAGAACCCCCCCTCGCTCTCCAACTTAACCTCCCACCCCTCTGCCCATCCCGCTCCACTCATCCTGCACCCAGCTCTTCACCCAACCCCACGCTCCGGCTCCAAACCGCCCTGTCCCCTCTCACGTCCGGAGGGTGGGCGTGTCCAAGCCAACCCCCCTCCTTTGCTCCCCCTTCCCCCCTCTTTCTAACCACGCTCCAGTTCGCCCCTCAACCCACCTCGCGTCCACCACGCCTCCCTCGCGCTTTCGCCCCTTCGGATCCCCGAGGGTCGCCCCGGGGGGGGGGGAGGAGGGGAGAGGGGAGGAAGAAACCAGCCACCATCCTTACCTCGGAAGTTAGCCCGCAAGTCCTCCGCCTCCCCTCCCGGGCCCTCCCGGGGTCCCCTGCCCCGCTGGCCCGGCGGTCCTGAGCTCGCGCGCGCGTCCCAGGTGCGCCGGGGGAGGCCAACCGCGGAGTTGCCCCGCTGCGCTCGCTTACCTCGGGCGCTGGCGACCGCGCTGTCCCGGCTGCGCTTGGCTGCTCCGGGGCTGGCGTTGGGCTCCATGGAGCCGGCAGGCGAGAGGTCGCGCCACCCTCCTGCGCCTCTTTAGCGGGCTCTGGGGGAACTCGGGGCAGGCGGCGGAGCTCCAGCAGCACCCTGTTGGGCTGGCGGCTCGCTGGGGACACGGCGGCGGCGGCGGCGGTGCAGGGGAGAGCAGTGGCGCTCCGAACCGGCGGCACTTGCAGAGGCCCCGCACGGCCGGCAGGGGCGCACCGGCGCCGGCTCTGCCCCCGGTCCCTCCCTCCTTGCCTCTCCCGCTCCTTGCCTGTGCAACAGGCAGGAATTAACAGGGGAAGCGTCCCCCTCCATCAAGGCTTCACCCTCGTTGGAAACGGCTCGCCACCTATTGGGTTTCTGCCTGCCCCGCACGCCCCGCCCACGACCGACGGGGAGGTTTTAATTGGGCGACCCTACGGAAAGGAGGACAGGGCTCCTGTCTCTTGGACAGCTGCGCAGGAAAGGGAATTTCAGCAGGTGCCCCTTGTATATAAGCAGCACCTAATAATAATAATAATAATAATAATAATAATAATAATAACAATTTATTTCTTACCCGCCTCTCCGTCTGGCAGGAGCTATACTAGAGTGAGCGGAGGCAAAAGAGGGCAGGGCTCCTGCCGCTTTCACTATGGTGCTGAAGAGGGACTTTCACCAGGTGCTGCATGCATAGAAAAGACACCTGCTGAAATCCTTTTCTATGTAACTGTTAAAGATACAGGAGCCGGGTCCTCCTTTCCATAGGGTCACCCTAGTTTTTAATAATAATAATAATAATAATAATAATAATAATAATTTATTTTCTGCCTCTCCCTTTAATGCCCCTCCAAACAGGCTGTCATTAAACCGGTGAAGCTCTCCCCCAAACAATCTGCTCTAGGTTGGAAAAAACTTCACCTGTGACATTTTTACCTGTAATACAAACATTTGCCTAGTCTCCACTCATTTTTAGCTTCTGTATTTAATGGAGGGGGTGGGGAATGACCTACAACATTCCTGTCTGTCACGTGGCACTCGTTTCATGCCCTTAAAAAGAAAGAAAGAAAGAAAGGGCTGCTGTGCATTTAACAGGTGATCAACAGGTTGTAATTAAACAGGCAAAGCTTCCCAGGCATGCATCTCCCCAGCTGGAAAATGTGCATCATCATTAGGGTTTCTGCCTGTCATGCAAACTCTGCCCCTGCCTCCAGCTCTATGGTTTCTATGCCGAATAGCTCCAAAATCAGTTGTCTTTAAACAGGTGAACTTTCCTCAAACTATCTGCTCTAAGTCAGAAAAAAAGCATCACCTGTTACATTTCTGTCTACTCTCCACGCAGTCTTAGCTTATGTATCAAATGGAGGGGGAGAGTTTGACCTCACTCTGATGAGATGTCTGAACTTTTAACAACTCAACAATGTGTTGTAATCACACAGGTGAGGCTTTCACCCATCAGTGCATCATCCTGCTTGGAAAACATCACCAGTTGTGTTTCTGCCTGTCATGCAAGCATTTGCCCTGCTTGCCCCCCTCCCACCTACATTATGTCAGAGTGCCGATCCCCCATAAGGCTTCTATGCATAAGAACAGCACATCAGGCAGTAATTAAACAGGTGAAGTTTTCCTGCAATCAATGCATCACCTTGCCTGGGGAAAAATAACCAGTTGTATTTCTGCCTGTAATGCAGCACTTGCTTTCCTCATGCTCCTCTGTTCTGCAGAAAACCATTTTAATTCCTGCCTAGATAAGGCTATGATTTGCTTTAACAACTGCAGCACAGGTATTATTTAACAGGTGAAGCCTTTCTGTACTCCCTGCTTGGAAAAACATCACCAGTTGGATCCCTGCCTTCCAGGTGCGCTTGCCCTGCCTAAAGCCCTCCTGGTGCCTCTGCCTGTTCTTCATCCTTTCAATCTCTTCTAAAGAAGCTTCTTATGCCTTGTAATAGCTGCAAGACAGTAATTAAACAGGTGAAGCTTTGCCCCCAGTGCATCCCTCTGTAGAGAAAATTATTGTTTCCCTGAACCAAGAACAACTACAGCCAATGTGGAAATTCAACTGGTAAAGTTTTAGAGCAGCATGCAAGTGGAAAGGCAGGGAAACGCTCCACCTGATGGATTTTTGCCTTACATGCCAAATGGCTGCTTGAAAAACCATTATTATTATTATTATTATTATTATTATATCTCTCTTTTCTTGTTCGTGGCAGTTTTTCTAGATAGACACTGCAGGCTTTGCCAAGTCATGCTGTCTTTTACTGGTTCAGAAATGTCCTGACTATTGAACACGGTTTACTACTACTACTACTACTAAGGCAGGGAAGAGTAAAGAAAAAGTGATTATCTTCTGTACCTGGAGATTAAGTGATGGCAAAAGGCTGAACTACATAATTTCCTTTCCATACAACCATTAAAGACTTATGTGTGCCAACTTATCAAGAAAAACCCAGCCGAGCCTGCTTCTGTGTCTTTCACAGCCACACAATGTCCAGAAACCGGTGGAGGGGACTGTGAGTGGTTGAACTCAACAGCACCTCTCTTGTGCTAATGTCACCCGATGATGCAGCTGTTACAGAGCAGCAGCAGGCCATAAAATTTGGCAATGCTATTAAAGGGAAAGGAGCCTTTGGTGGGAAAAAAGTTGGCAACCCTTATTTCTAACCTCTTCCTTTTTTCTTTCAGAAAGGAGTGAGCAAACGCAATTGCACTCTAATTACCCCTAAAAGCTAGTATGAGTGGTCAGGACTTCATTATGTATATTGATTAGGATTGGGTACTTTGATGTTACATCCTGTTTTAATAGATTCTGTTTATGTATTTATTTAATTTGCAAAAGATACTCTTTTTTGGGGGGGGCAAAGTTTTGGATTAGAAGCATTTTGTTTGTATGTTGCCATTTCTCTTTCCTTTAATGATTGCATGACAGACAGAAATTCAACTGGTGTTGTTTCCCCAGGATTCCCCCCCCCCCCCGGCAAACGCATTTTCTAATTGGTTCTAGAGTTGTTGTCTTTTTTATCGATTAATGAATTCTTCTGGCACAGGTGTAGTGCTTTTAGAAACTGCCTAACATGCAGAATAACAACTGGTGTATCTCTCTGAGCATGCAACACCCTCCTCCCAAGTATTTTTGAATCTGCGCTTGGTTCCCCCGCCCCTTCCTGCAGCGAGACCAGTTGGAGTCCAGTTCCTTCAACATTTGCATCGACGGGCAGTAGTACAACAGGTGCAGCTCTTGGACTTACAAACCCCATTCCCACGAAGAATTTTCCAACAGATGCCACTAGCTCTACTTCCTTATCTTTTGTTCCTTTAGCAATTGCACTGACAGGCAGAAATTCAACTGGTAAAGTTCCCCCTACATGCAAAAAATAATACCCCACCCTGGTGCCATTCACTTCCCTGTTTCCCATTGCTCACCACAGCATTCTTTAGCTTTCCTCTCCCCAGTGAATCTCTTTCCCATTTAAGAGCAGTGCTGACAGGCAGAAAAGCAACTGGTGCACCCCTCCAGGCATTCAACCCCCTTTACTCCACCTGCCTTTCCCTTAAGAACTTTCTAACAGTTGTTGGGTTGCCAATCACAGCCTCCCACCCGCCGCAAGATTTCTCAATACTTTAACAACATTGACAGGCAGAAATTCAACCGGTGCAGCTCCACCGAACATGCAATTTCCCTCCCGCATCACTAAAAATGTACTTCTGATGGACGCCATTTTTGTCCTCCGAGGCGGAGCTTCCATTCCTTTAACAGGCAGAAACACAACCGGTGTAGTCCCAGGGGAGCGCCTACAACACCTCCCCTCCATATCCCTGCAAATGGTTTCCCGGTGGATGCCACTGTCACTTCGGCCCCCCTCTTCCTTCTCAGCTGTCCCGCTTCGACAGGCAGAAATGCAACTGGTGCAACTCCCCCGGGCACAGCAAAGGCTTGGGCATTTTTAAATTCTGTTTTGAACAGCTGGGCAGGCAGCAGCTCCGACGAGCAGTTTTCGATTAGCCGGGACTGGAGCTTCGCCTGCCACATTACACAACAGCTTCTGCTGCTGCTGCTGCTCGGTGTCATTCCAGCCCAGGCGCTGGATCGGGGCCAGCAGCTTTGCCTGGCCCGGGCGGTAAACACAGCCGCGCAGACAGCCACGCGGAGGCCGCGTGACCTGCCCTGTCCATCATCCTGCGCAGCCCCCGCCCACTCCCTCCCCCAGGCTCATCAAGCTCCGCCCCCTTCCCCGGGTGTCAGGTGCCATTGGGCATGGGGCGTAGAAGGAGAAAGGATTTCATTTTAAACGGTGTTTTTTCCTCTTGCAGGCTGGACTAAATTGGAGTCCTTCATCGGTTTGGGACTACAACACCTATCGTCCCTGGCTATTTCCCGGCCGACTGAGAAGCATCACCACGCTGGGTCCCAGATCAGACCTAAGCGCAGCCTTGCCTGCTGGTTGAGTTGAGGCTGGAGCTGCACCAGCTGTATTTCTGCCTGTCACGGCTAAAAACTGCACAAGGCAGCTGGCACGCAAGCCTCCCTTTCCTAGCCTGCGAGATCTTTTTAACCCGAGAGGCCAAGAATCTCAGCTGAAACCTTCCACACGCAAAGGAGGAGCTCTAACCACTAGGCGTCCTTCCCTATTCTGCTGACCTTCAACTCCCATCAGCCCCAGCCAGAACGGCCAATGGTCCTGTTTGCTGGGGGTTGTAGTGCAGCTCATCTTGGGGACACCAGGTTGGGAGAAGGCGGCAATAAACAAATGAAAATAAGGATAAAATAAAAAACCGAATTTCTCTTGCTGTCCGTGAATATCCCATTTTGATTTTCCGTTCCCAGAATTCGATATTCAGCATTCATCCCCCCAATCAAGGAATGAATTCAGCTGCAGTCCTATGGAGACCTATTTGGGAGCAAGTTCTATTGAATTCAGCAGGACTTACTTCAGAGTAGGCAATAGCACGATCACACTGTTCATTTCTTGTTTCCCTTTTCAAATGCAAACGTAAATTCAATTGCACATAAAAAGCAGATCCTGTAGAATAGATTTAAGTAGCCATTAGAATACATGTTTCGTTGGAAGTAACTTCCATTAAGTTCTATGGGACTTACTCCCAGTATGCATACAGTGGGTAAAATACTTTATCTTATTTTTAAAATCATTCTGCCCCATATTCGTCTTGACACAATGATCATTTTTAAAAAAACCTGATATTTTATTCTCAGCTATTTTTTTTCCGGGCTGTTTTAAACTGTGTGCTCTCTTTTAAAATGCAAGTGGACCATATTGGTTTTATTTAAATTGTATTTAATTTTATTCACATTGCATTTATCTGGACTTTGTAATGTTTTATTTTGTATTGATGCCCGTCACTTATAGAGATCCAGCTGTATGGGGACTTATGAGTCGAATGAATGAATGAATGAATAATAAATGAAAACTCACCCTTCTCTTTTTTATTGGCAGAAACACAAAACGGCCACGTGCAGGCAGAATTTCAACTGGTGCAGCTTTCTGCTGTCTCTGCATCTCTTCACCAGAATATGTGGTGATTTGACACTAGCTTAAATGGCCTTTAAAAATTAAAAGGAAAAAAAGGGATTGGGCAAATTCTCATGAAGCAAGAGCTCTCCTGGGTTTCAGGCGGGAGTTTTTCTTACCCTACCTGGAAATGCCAGGGACTGAACCTGGTACCTTCTGCATCCGAAGTAGATGTAAGAACACAAGGACAGCCATGCTGGATCAGACCAAGGGTCCATCTAGTCCAGCTGTACCTAGAGCAGCCAACCAGATGCCGCAATCTGTAGGCCACAAGCAGGACAAGAGTACATCAGCACCCTCCCACCCATGTTCCCCAGCAACTGGTGTATATAGGCGTACTGCCTCTGAGACTGGAGGTAGCGTATAGCCATCAGGACTAGTAGCCATTGATAGCGTTCTCCTCCAAGAATTCATTAAGCTGGTAAACAACACTGAAATATCGATTGAAACTGTAGCTTGGTTCACAGGTAAAATGAAATGAAATGGGTTAAATTGTGGGTTGTTGTTTCGTGCAAACCCTGCACTGTGGTTTAACTATGGGTTGCTAAGCACGAACAACCCATTAAGAGAACCCGTGGTTTGTTGTTGGGTTGCGAACTCTGGGTTGTTCGTGGTTAACAACCCATAGTTAAACCGTACTGCAGGGTTCACAAGTAATATAACAGCTCACAATGCAATGACAACCCATCGTCAACCCTGTATTCTGGGTCGTTGTTATGTGCGACCCAGTTCTAAGTTGGAGTTCAGCAGCCTAGTGCCTTCTAGACATGTTGGAGTGCAATTCCCATCACCCCCAGCCAGCATGGCCAGTGGTAGGGGTTGATAGGAGTTGTAGTCCAAAGCATCTATAGGGGAACCAGGTTTGGCTACCCCTGAACTAAGGAATGAAAGACAGAGAACTTTAAAATCAAGGCAGCATCTAACCCAAACCTCTCTAAGCAAAGGCAGCCTACCCGTGAGCTATGAAAACAAGAATAATGGAGTGAAGGATGGAGTTCAGACATGACAAACGGGTGATGTGCAGGCCAGAGAAGCTAATGCAGGTGTGTGCATGAGCCCTTTGGAACTGGGCCTGGGTAGTTCCCAAACGTCCTAGAATCTTGGAAGGATGGAAACAGGAGACAAAAAGGCAGATGGGGAAACTGAGGCCGACACCCCAGGAGTCAACCCTTCCCTGTAGGGTGATGTGACGGCCCCATTCCACTCCCAACCCCCTTTTTTTGGTTGGGCACACCCATTCTTCCCCCTGGGGGTAATTGCTGTTTACTCGGGATTATGTTTGGGGCACATGGATCCTTGCCCGAGGCCTGGGGGCGGTGGGACGGGCTGGGACATGGGACAGCACGTGGGGAGGGCGATTGCGCGGCTGAGGCAGGGCCGGGTTGGCTCGTCTTGCCACCTCCTCCAGCTTTCCGCCTCCGATTCGCTCGCTGGCCGTGCCAAGTTGTTGACTGAATTCCTACCTTAGGAAGGTGGCCACCCACCTTTCCCTGCCTAGGAGGGCTGCTGTGCTTTCCACGGCTGTGTGATATAACCCAGTAATTACACAGGTGCAGCTTTACTACGGGCATTGTGATGTAAGGCCCAAGACACAGCAGTCAGGAAGTTCTCAGGACGTTCCCCTGTTCCTATATCACCGTTCTCTTTCCCCTTCAGTCGCCCCCCCTCCCCCTCAACCCATCTGGCATTCGCGACACAAGGATGATAATCATGTCAGCCAACCTTGCAGGATTGTCGTCGCTATTGGAAGGGTCGCAAGGAGATGCGCTTGGAACATGCTCGCATGCTTTAGGGAGAGCCCAGGGTTATCAGGATTGGGTGTGGACACTGACGGACTACAAAAACTGACCCGGATGGCTAATCCTCATTTGACCACAGCTGGGAGCCAGCTGCTGGAGCCTCCCGTGGCGTGGAGAGACCTGTATGATCATATCTGCAGATGAAGCTGCTGTGGAAGGCAGAAGAGGAGGAGCTGGTAAAAAAAGAAAAAGGGAAGGGAAAAAACCTATCTGTAGTGTGGTTTTAATGGGCACTGCCAACTGACCAGCAAAACCAGCCTGGCCTGCTCCTCTGCCTTGAACCCCACTGTGAAGCGCAGACATCAGCAAACACAAGTTTTTCACTGCACAGCAACAAGTGTGCTCAGCTTTGAGCTGTTCTTAAAAGCAGAGGAGCAGGGACTGGTAAAAATAAAATGAAATTGGCAACTAAAGCTATAAGATGAGAATCCCCCGCCCGGATTCAGATTTTACCTTGGCCACAAACAACACCGTAAGGGATTTCAGGCAAAGCATGGCTATCTTAGCCTCCACAGCTGCAAAATGGGGATAACCATAAAGCCTGCCTTCCTTATAAGGTTGCTATGAACCTTAATACAAGTGAAAAGCTCTGAACACCCAAAGTCATTAACACACTCCGCTTGTTCTACTTTTATCTCCAGAGTTTCCACCAGGCCTGTGTACACCCAAGCCTATCTTAAAAGACTAGAGTCTCATAGAATCATAGAGTTGGAAGGGGCATATAAGGCCATCGAATCCAACCCCCTGCTCAATGTAGGAATCTACCTTAAAGCATCCCTGACAGATGGCTGCCTCTTGAATGCTTCTAGGGCGGAAGAGCCCACCACCTCCTTTGGTTATTGGTTCCATTACCATACTGCTCTATCAGGAAGTTTTTGTTGATGTCCAGCCAGAATCTGGCTTCCTGTAACTTGAGCCCATGATTCCGCGTCCTGCACTCTGGGATGATCGAGAAGAGATCCTGGCCCTCCTCTGTGTGACAACCTTTCAAGTATTTGAAGAGTGCTATCATGTCTCCCCTCCGTCTTCTCTTCTCCAGGCTAAACATGCCCAGTTCTTTCAGTCTCTCCTCATAGGGCTTTGTTTCCAGACCCCTGATCATCCTCGTTGCCCTCCTCTGAACCCCCTCCAGCTTGTCTGCATCCTTCTTGAAGTGTGATGCCCAGAACTGGACGCAATACTCAAGATGAGGCCTAGCCAGTGCCGAATAGAGGGGAACCAGTGCCTAGCATGATTTGGAAGCTATGCTTCTATGAATGAATCCCAAAATAGCATTTGCTTTTTTTGCAGCCACGTCACACTGTTGGCTCATATTCAGCTTGTGTTCTACTACAATTCCAAGATCCTTCTCACTTGCTGAGCCAAGTATCCCCCATCTTGTAACTGTGCATTTGGTTTCTTTCTCCTAGGTATAGAACTTGGCATTTATCCCTATTAAATTTCATTCTGTCTCAGATGAAATCCCCATTTATCTTGCCAGTCCTGAAACAACTGCGCTGGTTACTGGTCCATTTCTGGGCACAATTAAAAGTGTTGCTTCCACTTGGGTGGCCGGATAACCCGCTTCCTGAATCTTATGTTCATCCATGGAGGCCCTTCTCCAAACCCCTTAAAAAGTCTACACCCAAGCCTGTCTTAAGGACTAGAAATGTGATTGGATTGGACGACTGGGAAAAAGGCCTTCTCTGCTGTGGAGTCTCACTTGGCACTGATCTGTTAATGTTTTTAGATCTATTTATGTCAGAAAGTTATCTGCTTGATTGTGATTGCACTGATAAAGCTGTTTTAAATTCATTAATAATATTATTAGGATATTTTTATTTTAAAGGCATTAAAATGGACTCTGGATGGAAGGGAGGGGTAGGAACATTTGCAAACAAACTCCATCAGGATTTGGTCGCGGCAGCCTGATAGCATGTGTGTTCTTTTTCGGCATTACCGGTTTGCCTCCAACCCTGCTTTTTCTTTGTAGGCCTTCTCTGATGAAGCTGACATGGTTGTGAGGAAGCTGTGCTAGTTTCACAGGGTTGCAGAGAAGAATGCCCACAAAATTGACAAGGAGTTCTTTTCCCCCTTCTTAATTCTCAAGGCTCATGTCCTACCCTTCTATTTTACACAATTGCAGAAGCGCACGAACACTAAGGCTGCCAAAATCCTGTACTCCTTTCCTTAGAAGGAAGACCCCCTGGATTCAATGAGGCTTACTTCTGAGTAGACAAGCATAGGATCGTGCTTCAAGGCGCTGGGCAACGCACGGCTTGCAGGTTTCGCTCGGCAGCTGCTAAAATCTATTTCAAACGGCTGGCAATTTGATTCGAGGGCCTAGCCTACCTTGTAGGGGTGTCGTAAGGCTAAAACCGGATGGGGAGAACCGCGTTCTCTTGGAGGAAAGGCCAGATATACATGTGCGCTGCACTAAATAAAGGAAATGAATATTTCAGATGACGTGTAATGATATAGAATTATTTCTTTTTTATTTATTTCTGTAAAATATCCAAGGTAGTACCAATGTTTCATTGGAGAACAGAACACAACCCCCCTTTCATTTCAGTTTCTCCTAGCAGTGAGTTGGGGAAGGAAATTGGCAAATCCCTGTGAGACTGGGCCAGGTTCTCCCCTGGTATTTCTGCACTGACATGAAAGAAGAACCATTCCCAACGTGTATAAAACACTCTGGAAGAAATGCAGGGCGGAAAACTTAAAAATAAAAAAAGAGGAGAGTGCATTTCACAGGGGGCATTCAAAAATGCAGGACGGCTGAAATGTGACTGTAAAATCTACCATCAAGCACGGGGCATCATTCGACTAAGAAACCCAATATATTTAAAATTCCATTTCTAGCTTTTGCACTAATAGGAAAGACACACAAACAACCTTAAGGCTTTAATCTGATACCTGCTCTCCTGTGGGTAAACCCCATCGAACTCAAGGGGCCTTCCTTTGGAGCAGACACTATAACTGCACAATAAGTAGAGTGTTTGCAGAGATGTTGCTAGACATCTTTTCTCACATCAGCAAAGTACGGTTTGGGAGGGGATTACATTTGCCAGGCCTCGACTGGGTAAAATGTTTACCCGGCCTCTGTGCCAATGTGAAGCGCCTCACTTCTGAAATTGATTGCTCTCCCACTCTTCATGGGAGGCACCTGGTTCAAAGGCGGAGGGATCCCCTCCCCTGCACGTTTGAAGCTTAATTTGCCAACATGGGTCAGCTTCATCCTTGACAAAGCTCTTGGCAATCCATGGGAGCATCCCAAGATGACGTGCGCAAGATGAGATATTAAGCATTTGGTAATCAATTCCTCCATCCCTTGATTACGTCTTCTGACGCAATGCAACTATCCGTCAGGGTTGAGCAGTCGGTAGATCAGGATTGTCTGCCGCTTCTCCAGATGATTTGCAGTAGATCTTCAAGGCTTTGCGACTCCCAACGACTGCAAAATTGCAAAGGCCCCCCCGGAATGTCTCTAGCATGCTGGCCTTGGAAGAATTGATGCTTTCTCAGCCTCAGTGTTCCCCATCTCTAAAATGGTATTGTTTCAGGCAAAGTCTTTACTCAGTTTAGCTCGCCAGTTTGAGCGAATTGTGATAGAATCCCTCATCTCTGGTAATTCACAAGTAGATTTGTACACATATTGCCGGGACTGCAGACTCTGGTGTCATCCATCGGCCGGAGAACCACGGGCCACTGAGAGGTTGCACCCCTCAATTCCCAGGATGAAAATCAGGACAAGAGGGAACCCCATGCATCAGCCATAGAAGAAAAGCAACAGGGAGCTTTTTTCCCCACCTTTCTCTTCAAGAAAGAACACCTGTAAGAATTTTGAAACTAAGAACTGGTGTCCAAGATTTACTTTTTTCCTTTTGCTTGGTGTCTTTTAGATTGGGAAATAGTTGTCTTATTATTAATCTTTGTAGGCTACTCCAGGCTCCCTTCGGGGGGCTGAAGAGCCGGGTAATATGGATGCAAATATATATATTCAATGATTATATATATATATATATATATATATATATATATATATATATCATTGAATCATAGTAGAGTTGGGCCTATAAGGCTATCAAGTCCAACCCCCTGCTCAATGCTGGAATTTACCTTAAAGCATCCCTGACAGATGGTTGTCCAGCTGCGTCTTGAATGCCTCTAGTCTGGGAGAACCCACCACCTCCCTAGGTCACGGGTTCCATTGTCATACTGCTCTAATAGTCACGAAGCTTTTCCTGATGTCCATCCGGAATCTGGCTTCCTGCAACTTGAGCCCATGATTCCGTGTCCTGCATTCTGGGTTGATCGAGAAGAGATCCTGGCCCTCCTCTGTGTAACAACCTTTCAAGTATTTGAAGAGTACTATCATGTCCCCTCAATCTTCTCTTCTCCAGGCTAAACATGCCCAGTTCTTTCAGTCTCTCCTCATAGGGCTTTGTTTCCAGACCCCTGATCATCCTCGTTGCCCTCCTCTGAACATGCTCCAGCTTGTCTGCATCCTCTTTGAAGTGTGGTGCCCAGAACTGGATGCAATACTTAAGATGAGGCCTAACCAGTGCCAAATAGAAGGGAACCAGTACCTCACATGATTTGGAAGCTATATACTAGTGAATGGTTCCTGTGATGTAGTAGGTAATAGATTTCGACCCCTAAGCCAGACCTCAGTGTTCTAGTACAGAACAAAATAGATCCCACAGATAAAGCTGCAGGAGTTATACTAGAGTGACCAGATACAAAAGAGGGCAGGGCTCCTGCAGCTTTAACTGTTGTGATGATGAGGGGATTCCACCAGGCGCTGCATGCATACAAAGTGCACTTGCTGAAATTCCCTTTTCTCTACACCTGTTAAAGATGCAGGAGCCCTGTCCTTTTCATAGGGTCACCCTAGACCTGGGAGTGGGCACGTGAACAGACTATGGGGTCACAGGATACTAGGACCACACTCACTGCTTGACAAGGAGTCCCGGAACAGTCTTTTAATGTTTTTTCAAGCACAAAAATTAAAAAGAAACAATTCTATATCATTGCACGTCATCTGAAATGGGAGCAAAATATTCATTTTTCTTTATTTAGTGCAGCGCACATGTATATCCGGCCTTTCCTCCAAGAGGATGCGGTTCTCCGCATTCTGTTTTATCCTTACGACACCGCTACGAGGTAGGCTAGGCCTGGGAATCAAATTGCCAGCCGTTCGAAACGGACCTTGGCAGCCGCCGAGCGAAACAGGAGGCCATGCATAGCGCAGTGACTTGAAGTGTGGTTCTACCCATGTCTACTCAGAAGTAAGTCTCATTGAATCCAGTGGGTCTTCCTTCTAAGTAAAAGAGTATAAGATTTTGGCAGCCTTAGCATTCGTGCACTTCTGCAATTTTGTAAAAATTCTTTTCACTTCATTCATCTCTTGCCTTTCTCTCATTGTGCAACTCAAGGTGGCGTGCCTGGAATCATAGAAAGGGTACTTCAAGGTCATCTAGTCAGCACCACTTTTCAATGCAGGCAGACGGCCGGCCTCTGCTTAAATGCTTCCAACTCCAAAAGCAGCCTGTTCCCCTAATGTTCAGCTGAAATCTGCTTCCCTACAACTTCCAATCCTTGCCTGGTGCAACACAGAACATACCTGCCCCATCTTCTGTTCATCAGCCCTGAGAAATGTGAAAACAGCTCTCACGCCCCCAAATATCTGGAGGGCTGCTCTCAGATAGAAGAAGGAGCAAACTTGAAAAGAGTTACACTAAAAGGTAGACAAATTCGTGGAGGTTAGACCGATCGATATTTATTGCTCTTGAGCTGATCTCCTTCCGCTTCAGCCCAAACTGCCAGGTTTTTTATTCCGGCTGGGCCTTTTGGGGAGTCGTCTGGACCTGTGCTTATGTGCTGTTTATATACTAAAAGTTTTTTTTCCTTTGTATTTGAAATGTTTTAAAATGTTTTAATAGTGTAGCATGATTTTTTTTTTGTATATCTCTATCTGCTTTAACTGTACATGTTTTAATTTGCAAAGCCACCTTGAGTCTCAGTATTGGAAAAAAGGCAGGATAATTAATAATACGAATACGAATAATGTACAAATACCCAGGCCCTGAAATGGTTCCTTGTGTATCCAAAGACCTGCATCTCTGGGCTGAAAGAACTAATATTCCCCATAGCCACACTGCCCCCTGGTGGCAACCTGCATCACCCACTTCATCAAGCCAACCTCCGTGGGTGCTGTTGCCAAGTGGTTATATAACCAGGGCGCTGACTCATATACTTTTGATCACAGGGTTGCTCTTGGGCGGGGTGCAGTTTAATGTATGTATGTATGTATGTATGTATTCCAGGAAAGTTGTGAGGAGCTGGCCCTGAAGGGCTGGGGATGTATCACGCCTCACGCCTGGAGAAGTTGACAGCCTAGTAAGAGCTTGGGGAAATGCGTCAGGCTGAAATCAACATTGCTGATCGTTGGGGTGGGGAGGCCAAAAGGAGGAAAAGATGGGAGATTCATCAGCAGATGTCCTTTGTATGCGTGCAGCACCTGGTGAAATTCCCTCTTCATCCCAACAGTTAAAGCTGCAGGAGCCCTGTCCTTTTTTGCATCTGGTCACTCTAGTATTAGGGATGTGCACTGGATCGGACCCGATCCACGATCCGAGTCCGGTCCAGTGGGAAATCGGATAAATTATCCGATTTCCGATCCCGCAGCTGGATCGGCCGATCCAATCCGAACCGGTCCGAAAAAGCTCCGAACCGGTTCGGCGGATCGGCGGATCGGCGGGCGCCCACTGGTGCCCACCGCCGCTTCCATTGGCGGGCGCCAGCGGGCGCCCGCCGATGAAAGTGGACAGCGGGGGGGGGAGGAGGGGGGCACTTACCTTCTCGGCCCGGTGGCTCCCATCCGGCGCCGGCGCCTACTACTACCAGCAGGCTCCGCGGCCTGCTCTAGGGTGGCGCGCCGGGTGATGTCATCACCCGGCGCGCTACTCTAGAGCAGGCCGCGGAGCCTGCTGGTAGTAGTAGGCGCCGGCGCCGGACGGGAGCCACCGGGCCGGGAAGGTAAGGAGGGGGTGCGTGGAGGGGAGGAGGGGGCGCGCGGAGGGGGGAGGGGGGCCCTTACCTTTCCGGCCCGGCGGCTCCCGTCCGGCGCCGGCGCCTACTACTCCCAGCAGGCTCCGCGGCCTGCTCTAGGATGGCGCGCCGGGTGATGTCATCACCCGGCGCGCTACTCTAGAGCAGGCCACGGAGCCTGCTGGAAGTAGTAGGCGCCGGCGCCGGACGGGAGCCGCCGGGCCGGAAAGGTAAGGAGGGGGTGCGTGGAGGGGAGGAGGGGGCGCGCGGAGGGGGGAGGGGGGCCCTTACCTTTCCGGCCCGGCGGCTCCCGTCCGGCGCCGGCGCCTACTACTCCCAGCAGGCTCCGCGGCCTGCTCTAGGATGGCGCGCCGGGTGATGTCATCACCCGGCGCGCTACTCTAGAGCAGGCCGCGGAGCCTGCTGGAAGTAGTAGGCGCCGGCGCCGGACGGGCCGAGAAGGTAAGTGGCGGGGAAGGGGGCTTACCCCCCCCCCCGGAGCCGTCCGCTTCTATCCGCTGGCGCCCGCGGGCGCCAGCGGATGGAAGCAGGCGGCCCCAGGGGGGGTAGGGAGCGCGGGGGAGGGGGTTTACCTGCCGGGGCCGTCCACAGCGGACGGCCCCGGGGGGGGGAGGGAGTTAGGCCCCCCCTTACCCACCCGCCGCCATTTTTTCCTCATAGACTTGCATTGCAATGCAAGTCTATGGGGAAAAAAATGGCGGCCGATCCAAAAATGTACGATTTTTGGGTCGGGATCGGACTCGATCCGGTCCGGGGGGCCTCCGATTTTGTCCGAACCGGTCCGGGACAAAATTGGAGGTCCCGATCCGGGTCCCGATCCGATCCGGGGGGTCCGTGCACACCCCTATCTAGTATACCTCCGGCAGCTTTCACTGTCGCGATGAAGAGGGAATTCCACCAGGTGCTGCACGCATACAAAGGACACCCGCTGGACTTCCCTTTTCTATCCAACTGTTAAAGATACAGGAGCCCAGTCCGCCTTTCCATAGGGTCACCCTAGCACAGGGCAAGATGGCACCCCTTCCATCCCATGTACAAAAGCTAAATGGACAGCCATTCAAAGGGAGGACACCTTCAAGATAGAGGACAGTCCTCTGTAAAAGAGGATACACGGCCACCCGGGCCGTGGGATGGAGGTGGAGTCTGCTAGAATTTGGCATCTCCTCGATTTTGGACGCTGATACAGTGACGTCGTGGCGGATCGACACCAGGATATAGCAGGCCTAACACCCAATGGATTGAAAGACGCACCATGTCCAAATTTACCTGGGGAAACACTCCAGCATTCCCACGGGAGATGTGAAATGATTAGATGAAATGGAGTGAGGGGAAATAAGGTGTGTGGGCCAAACCCTTTCAGAAGAAGGCGCATCGCCTCTCCTGAATGCCAGATCCACCCCCGGGCAGGCATGTTTATCTCCACATCTGTGGAGGCTTCCTGGAGAAGAAGAGGCCCATCCTGGCAAACACGTTTCAAGAAAACCAGCCCCAAGTGCAACAACTTCCAGAAAGGCCTGAGGCGTGGTGGGAAGCCTCAGAGAAGGAGATACTCACACCTCACGTTTGCTGCCGGAGCAGCCTCTGCCCCGCGAGGGTTTCAAACCAACCCCCCCCCCCCCTGAAGTGTTGGCAAAGACTCCGAAAGCAGCTTGGCAGAGATATTGTTGGCCTGAGAACAATCTTAGCCAGCTAGCTTGGAGGGCCCATTGCCGAGACACCTGCAACGGGCCCCCTCCCTCAGTGAGTCGATTTTGAATCATAGAATGGCAGAGTTGGAAGGAGCCTCTAAGGCCGTCTAGTCCAACCCCCTGCTCAGTGCAGGAATCCACCTTAAAGCATCGCTGACAGATGGCGGTCCAGCTGCCTCTTGAAGGCCTCTACTGTGGGAAAGCCCTTGACTTCCCTAGGTCACAGGTTCCATTGTCATACTGCTCTAACAGTCAGGAAGTTTTTCCTGATGTCCAGCCGGAATCTGGCTTCCTGTAACTTGAGCCCATTATTCTGAATCCTGCACTCTGGGATGATTGAGAAGAGATCTTGGCCTCCTCTGTGTGACAACCTTTCAAGTACTTGAAGAGTGCTATCATGTCTCTCCTCCATCTTCTCCAGGCTAAACATGCCCAGTTCTTTCAGTCTCTCCTCATAGGGCTTTGTTCTAGACCCCTGATCCTCCCCGTTGCCCTCCTCTGAACCCCCTCCAGCTTGTCTCATTGCCATTGTCACCAGCTCTTCTTCCTCCTCCTCCTCCACCTCCTCTTCCTCGCCATCACTCCCCCTGCTTGATTGGCAGGCAGAGAGCCAGGGAGCGAGCCAGCCATGGCATCTCGTGCTCCTCTGTTTCACCATCGCTGCCGTCTGAGCAAGGGGCAGGTGAACAAGTAGGTTGCAAAGGTGACGTTGAGGAGCGACTCATGTGGACTCCGGCCATCAGATTCCATATAGCCCTCTCTGTACTGTAATGTGGCTATTTCCTCCCAGCAAGCAGGCCACAATGGTGACCTGGAGGAACAACTCTAGGGTCTCGCTTCCTGTACAGACTGATGTTAATTAATTGCCTTCAGTGGCATGAGAGAGAGAGAAAGAGAGAGAGACAGCTGTAAAGAAGGCAAACTCTATTTTAGGCATTCTTAGAAACGGGATTGAGAATAAAGCTGCCAGTATCATAGCGCCTTTATATAAACCTATGGTGTGACTACACTTAGAATACTGTGTGCAGTTCTGGTCACCACACCTATAACAAAGATATTGTAGATTTGGAAAAAAGTGCAGAAAAGGGCAACTCAAATGATCAAGGGGCTGGAGAATCTCTCCTAAGAGGGAAGGTTTCAACAGGTGGGATTGTTTAGCTTGGGGAAAACCAGGCTAAGGGGAGACATGATAGAGGCGTGCAAAATGATGCATGGTGTGGAGAACATGGACAGGGAGACATTTTCTCCCGTTCCCATAATACTAGAACCCAGTGGGGTCATCCCATGAAGCTGATCGGTGGAAGATTCAGGACAGAGAAAAGGAAGGACTTCTTCATACAGTGCGTAGTGAAACTATAGAATTCACAACCACAAGATGTGTTGATGGCCACCAATTTGGATGGCTTTAAAGAGGGTTGGATAGATTCTTGGAGGAGAAGGCTATCAGTGGTGACTTGTCCTGATGGCTATGTGCTACCTCCAGTATCAGAGGCAGTAAGCCTATATACGCCAGTTGCTGGGGAACCTGGGTGGGAGGGAGCTGTTGCACCCATGTCCTGTGTGTGGGTTCATGATCAACAGCTGGTTGGCCACTGTGTGAACAGAGTGCTGGACTAGGTGAACCCTTGGTTTGATCCAGCAGGGCTCTTCTTGTGATCTTATGTTCTAAAGAAAAAAAGGACTAGTGATATTACAGAATTTCATAATTAGTTGACTCATTAGTTGAAACCTGGGCATTTGTAATGCTCACTTTTGTACCGAGCACAGATTGCAGTTGTACTCATTCATTGTTAAATTCAGACTAGATTGAAGGCATCAGGGCATATGCTTGGCTTGACCCTTTTCTTTTAGGAGGAAATGTGATGATCTCACTCGGTTTGGCCATCGTCTCTCCTCCATATACCGATCAGTGACGTCAAAAAAACAGTAAGTAGGAAGCCTACATGGAAACAACCCAACTGGTGGTGGTGGGGGCATAACGTGGCAACACGATGCCATGATCCGGTACAAATTCCAAACTGCCACTCCCAAAATGCTGCTTGATGTTGCGCATGTGCAAAGTCTGAGGAAAGAACGAATTCATTTGGGGTCCGTTTGCCCATCACCAGAAAGGACTTCTTCACATGAAGTGAAATTGATGGGTGAAATTCAGAGCCATTCAACATGGTGACAGCCACAGAGGCTGTTGGTCTGACCCAACAGAGCTCAACTGATGTTCTTTAACCTGTAAAACTACCTGATCCTGATACTACCTACCCAATATGCTTGGAGCTGCAGCCACTACAAGGAAATTGAGCTTGGGGATCCCTGTATGCAGAGCAGGTGTTCTTCTGCTGAGCTACAGACCTCCAACATGTGCATTGCCTTGACACTTGCATAAGAAAATTTCCAGATGGGTGGTGGCCATGATTAATTAGGGAAGAACACATTTATCAATGGATAAGTAAGCATCCCAGCTGGGGGAGGAGAAACTCTCTGTCATGTTTCCAAGCACTTCCGCTGCAGTGTGAGACATTAAAGAGGTCTGCCAAGTATTTCACAAAACTTTATTCAGAAAATAAATACCTCTTTGCACCTGAAGAGAGTTTAAACATTAGGAACATTCCTCTAGGCTAAACCTTGTCTAACTAAGCAAGACAATTGTCCTTTCAACGAAAGGGAAGTTCTTTTCCCTGAGTCCCTTTAACTTCAGGGAGGATTCCTCTGAACAAGCCTTTGGTGAGAAGCTAGCCGAGCTGATCACCTCTCAACTTCTTTTAGCTCTGCCCGTTTGACTCTGCGGCGGACTCTGGAATCGGTCAACTCTGAAATCCCGTCCCCCTCTGAGGGTTGCTGAGTTCCCACAGACTCTGAGTTGATAGGATTTTCGCAGATAAGGTCCAGTGAAGATTCATCCCTGGCTGGTGAAGAGCCTGGGAGAATCTCCTCCCTCCCTTCCTGTATAGGCTGATACATTTCTAGTCCTGTTTCTTCTGCTTCAGAATCTGATTCCGATTGATAGCCTGGAACTCTTTTCCCCACACTAAGGGGAACAGGCCTGATCATGACACTCTTTCAGCTTGAGAGCCAAATTTCATTTTGGAGAAACTCTTGGGTGCTGCATTCTAAGCAGTGGGTGGGGCTAAAAGGGAATGGGACATAGCCAGAATACCCAAAAAAGTTGTTGACAAGGCAAGGTGGTCTGTTATTTTTGCATCCATAAGGACTAGTGCCTTGGTTTTTAACAAGGAATGCTGAGATTCTGAAGAATTCTGCAATAGATAGCAAATTCTTCGCTTCCACCTGAATCCTGCACATTCTTCAGTAAATCTGCCTAGACTTTATCTGGTCAGGTAACACCACGGGGAGGGTGTGCACTCTGCACATGCCAAGAGGCACTTCCATGCAGCAACTCAGTCACGTGTTGGCTGTTCATTTTTCTTCTATGGTTTGATTCTTTTATCTAGGAGGATGCAAACCACTTTCAGACCAAGGGCCTGGAGGGATGGAAGGGGAGTTCAAATGGTCAGATGTAAAACCTGGACCTGAGATTCTGCTCACCTGGTCGAAACCCGCTAGCAAGTATGGTCACAATTAACTACATACAGCACAGTGACACTCCCCTCCTGCCCTGTCAAAACCTGCCTACCTGTCTTGAAGCACATTCCTCCTTTGGCACCATCAACTTCCACCTCCAGCTTGCCTTGTTTCACTTCCGAAGTTTAGATTATGTCCGCCCCTGAGTAGCTTCCAATCTCTGGTTGTTGCTTATACTGTGAGGAAAGCAGTCCATACAATCATGGCAGTGCACAATAAATTTGGTGTTTTTACCAATGTATAGGTTCAGCAGAAGAGACATAAACACAGGTGTAGACAGTATGAGTCCCAGCGGAACATCAGCTCATTTCTCCAACCTCCTAACAGGAGTTTCCGCCAGGTTCAAATAGAATCAGATTTTATTTGCGTCAAGCCAATGGCCATTGCAATTTAGAACAGTGTTTCTACTAGGGATGTGCACTGGATCGGACCCGATCCACGATCCGAGTCCGGTCCAGTGGGAAATCGGATAAATTATCCGATTTCCGATCCCGCAGCTGGATCGGCCGATCCAATCCGAACCGGTCCGAAAAAGCTCCGAACCGGTTCGGCGGATCGGCGGATCGGCGGGCGCCCACTGGCGCCCACCGCCGCTTCCATTGGCGGGCGCCAGCGGGCGCCCGCCGATGAAAGTGGACAGCGGGGGGGGGGGGGGGGAGGAGGGGGGCACTTACCTTCTCGGCCCGGTGGCTCCCGTCCGGCGCCGGCGCCTACTACTACTAGCAGGCTCCGCGGCCTGCTCTAGGGTGGCGCGCCGGGTGATGTCATCACCCGGCGCGCTACTCTAGAGCAGGCCGCGGAGCCTGCTGGTAGTAGTAGGCGCCGGCGCCGGACGGGAGCCACCGGGCCGGGAAGGTAAGGAGGGGGTGCGTGGAGGGGAGGAGGGGGCGCGCGGAGGGGGGAGGGGGGCCCTTACCTTTCCGGCCCGGCGGCTCCCGTCCGGCGCCGGCGCCTACTATTCCCAGCAGGCTCCGCGGCCTGCTCTAGGATGGCGCGCCGGGTGATGTCATCACCCGGCGCGCTACTCTAGAGCAGGCCGCGGAGCCTGCTGGAAGTAGTAGGCGCCGGCGCCGGACGGGAGCCGCCGGGCCGGAAAGGTAAGGAGGGGGTGCGTGGAGGGGAGGAGGGGGCGCGCGGAGGGGGGAGGGGGGCCCTTACCTTTCCGGCCCGGCGGCTCCCGTCCGGCGCCTACTATTCCCAGCAGGCTCCGCGGCCTGCTCTAGGATGGCGCGCCGGGTGATGTCATCACCCGGCGCACTACTCTAGAGCAGGCCGCGGAGCCTGCTGGAAGTAGTAGGCGCCGGCGCCGGACGGGAGCCGCCGGGCCGGAAAGGTAAGGAGGGGGTGCGTGGAGGGGAGGAGGGGGCGCGCGGAGGGGGGAGGGGGGAGGGGGGCCCTTACCTGCCCGGCCCGGCGGCTCCCGTCCGGCGCCGGCGCCTACTACTACCAGCAGGCTCCGCGGCCTGCTCCAGGGTGGCGCGCCGGGTGATGTCATCACCCGGCGCGCTACTCGAGAGTAGGCCGCGGAGCCCGCTGGTAGTAGCCGCCGGCGCCGGACGTGCCGAGAAGGTAAGTGGCGGGGAAGGGGGCTTACCCCCCCCGGAGCCGTCCGCTTCTATCCGCTGGCGCCCGCGGGCGCCAGCGGATGGAAGCAGGCGGCCCCAGGGGGGGTAGGGAGCGCGGGGGAGGGGGTTTACCTGCCGGGGCCGTCCACAGCGGACGGCCCCGGGGGGGGGGAGGGAGTTAGGCCCCCCCTTACCCACCCGCCGCCATTTTTTCCTCATAGACTTGCATTGCAATGCAAGTCTATGGGGAAAAAAATGGCGGCCGATCCAAAAATTTCCGATTTTTGGATCGGGATCGGACTCGATCCGGTCCGGGGGGCCTCCGATTTTGTCCGAACCGGTCCGGGACAAAATTGGAGGTCCCGATCCGGGTCCCGATCCGATCCGGGGGGTCCGTGCACACCCCTAGTTTCTACAGGTATAAGTCACCAAACACAAATGTGTCCAATATCCAAAGGAGTCCTCAACACAGATATACTCAATATGACCAAAAGATCTACCAAGCGAATAAAAGCACTGAATACAGTTAGGACTAAAATTATCCAATTTAAAACTCAGGATGCAATCGCAGCCCTCATTTTAATAGCAGTTGGGAAAAATATATATGTAGTTTTTGTTGTGACCAACCCGTCACAGTCCTGAAGGTGAAAATTCACATAATAGTCAGCTGGATGCCCTGGATAAGGCAATAATAAGGGGGAAATTCACGGGAGATTCTGTAGGTTGCCAACTGACCAGAAGAGGTTGCCAACTGACTGGTTTGAGCCAAAGGGAAGCTACTAGGGATATATGGATTTTGTTAACTCCATTCTGTGTTTGGCAGATTGTTAAGTGTCCTCATTTCACTATCCGCTCATTGGCGGAATTGGATAACTTTAACTGGAAAATTCTGTTCTAGTTGTTCTAGTCACATTAGCTTTCATGCACAATCAACCTTAGGTAATGTGCATTAGTGCTATGTGAATAAGCACAAATCCCACCCACCCCCAAAGTGAAAAAGCGATCCGCAAACCCGCGCAACTCAGAAAAAGCCAGACTGCCGTGGAATCCACCATAGAAACTTAATACATTGTGGATTTCTCCAACATCCCTAAGAGACCCAAGCAGTATTAGTCCCAAAGGAATACCTATCCAAAGTGTCGCTTTTGCTAGGTTGCCAACTGGCCAGAAAACGACCCGACCCGCTCCTGCACCTTAAATGCGAAGTGTAGAAATCAGAAACTCTTCACAGCACATGGGAAAGCAGTAGCTTTTCAACTGCTCATGTCTGCAAATCAAGACTTTTTTTTAATGGCACAGGAGCTGTGGATGATTAAATAGTTGGCAACCTTACCTCCTTTAGCAATCTTCTCCAGTCTGTTCCCAATACTCAAAGACTTTTTCTTCTTCTAATGATGTATCCTTTTCAGCTGAAATTGCTATGTAGAATTAATAGGCACTAGTGACTTGTTTCTCTCTCTCTAACTCTGCACTTAACAATTGACGTAAAGTTATGTGACTAGTGCCTATGATTTTATTACAGTGGTCAGAATCAGTCCTTTGATGTCCAACCAGTTCTTTGATGTCCAACCAGTTTTGCCCCATAAACGTGGGTGAATGGCTGTCCTGCCCACAATTTGCCAAGTTCAAAACTGGCACGCCTCCTTGGGTACAGGGCAGAAAATGAGAAGGCCAAGAACAGAAAAACAATATCTACCTTTGCCAGGAATTAAGTAAATTGAGATTATTTTGAACAGCTCTGCTCCTGATGCAAGGCTTCCCTCTGGTGGTCAACACTGATATGACATCCTCCCTGCATAATCTTTGCATTTTTTCTCTCTGGCACGAATCGGGATGCAGGTACTGCACTTGGGTAATTTTAGACTCTGGGATTAATTATCTGAATAGGGCTAGAGGCTCTGTAGCATTACATGCCTTCCTTCAAAATGTCCTTAAGCCAGCCCTGTTGTTGTTTTGCTGACTGGGACCTTTTCGTCTTTCCCCAAAGTCCTACCCAGGCGGTGCCTCCAACTAAACGCTAAATACTTTGCTTTTAAGATTTACAAGTAGTATCAGCTGTAGGGTGTGGAAAACTCCTTCTCTGAAGCCAGTATTTTGCATTGTGGGGGAAATCCATCCTTGGTCTTAATGGGAGATCCCACACCCAATCCTGACATGCAAATTGCAAAGATACATTAAGCATCACCAGTAGCTTTATCCTTAGAGAAACAATGAAGCAGGCCAGAGCAACTTGCAGCACTCCTAATGTTTGGGCCTACGACTCCCAGGGTTCCTCATCATTTATTTTTAGTTATTACATTTATATCCTGCCTTTCTTCCTCCAAGGAACTCAAGGCAGCATACATAATCCTCCCCCTTCCCATTTTATCCTCAGAACAGCAACCCTGTGAGGTAGGTTGGGCTGGGAGTCTGTGATTGGCCCAAAGTCACCCAGTTGAGGTTCCATGGCCGGGGGGGGGGGGACTAGAACCCAGATCTCCCTACTCCCAGATCAACTCTAGCCACTACACCACCCTGGCTATGTTGGTTAGGAATCATGGGAGTTGTTGTCCGTCCCCCCCCCTATTTTTGCCAACAAGTTGTTCAAAGTTGCAACTAAGGAATGAAACTGGGGAAACCAAGAAAAGAAATAACCCTTTCAACTGAAAACCAACAGAAAAAGAAACACTTAAAAACAAACAGCCCCTCTCCTTCAAAAATAGCCACCAATAGAGCCAGCCATATTTCTTTTGGGAGGGAGCTGTAGCAGAAGGAGGCCACCACTGAGAAGCCTCTACTACTGGTGTCCACCAACTTTACGGTTCTTCATGGCAGGCCAACGAATTGGGGGAACGTTTCACTGCCAAAAGGAGTTAACTGGATTAATTGTGCCTTAACTGTCCAGAGGTTATGAAACAGAATGAGGCAGCCATGTCAGGCAGCAGATGCAGTGTATGGGGGGGCAGCAGTGTGGTGTTGGGAAGTGCTACACAGCCTGCTTTGCACCCCCTAAGCTAGTTGGCTGTCTTCAAGTGCCCTGGAGGATGCTTCCTCATCACTGCTGTTGAAGCGATGAGGTCGACTTCCGCACATGGAATTGGGGGCAATTTGATCATTTGCCTCAGGTGCCTTTTGCTCCGTTGTCAGCTCATTGACGGAATCAATTTTTTCCACTTTCCCAAATGTGCGCATTTGCGCAAGCACAAATTTTCGCAACCCTCCAAAACGCACATTCCCCCCAATACGCATTTTCACGCTTTAATCTATGGGGGAAATGCAACTTTTGGGGCGGCGTTTTATATTTGACCTATTTTTTCTACAACTAAATTTGCGTAAAATTCCAAAAAGTTAAAAACAAAACAAAACCCAGCCTGCAAGGCAGTGCAATCCGTGCTCTTCTGGAAGAGCTGTTCCCATAATTAATAGGAATCTGAACTTAGTTACAGATTCCTCCATCATCCCTGGACACCCTACCCCACAAAGGCTTCGTCCTTATGTGAAGCGGAAAGGGGGCTAAATGTGAGGCGGGCAATAAGAAGACAGTGAATTCTGTCTCATCCTCAACTCTCTTAATAGCCGGCTCCTGGTCTTTTCACTGCTGGTGGATGATGCAGAAGGATGTTGATGGATATTAAATTCCAGCTGTTCCCACAAAAAGGTGGCCACCTTGGCATCCAGGGCTGGCCATTAACACACACAAAATTGCCTATGCTGAGCTATCTCCATGAATCGTGGACAGAGGATCAGGAAGCCGGCATGAGGTGAGGCAAGGTTCTCTCCTTCACAGATGGAAAGGCCAACCTAGATGTGGATGCCGTCGATCACGTCACTCAGCCCTTGAGTGATTCAAATTGACAAAATCCATATTGGCTGTGTGGAGGATGAAGGTGTGTGTGTGTGTGTGTGTGTGTGTGTGTGTGTGTAAGAACTGGATCAGGACCATGGCAGGGGAGCAGCAGGTATTCACTTGCCAATATACCTAATCTGAATTGGGGAGGGGGAAGAGATGGTTGCGATTTCTCCCACTGATGCCAGGGAAAGCTTTCCTCCCACTCCAAGATAAAAGCTTCCAAATCATGTGAGGTATGGATTCCCCTCTGTTCAGCACTGGTTAGGCCCCATCTTGAGTATTGAGTCCAGTTCTGGGCACCACACTTCAAGAAGGACGCAGAGAAGCTGGAGCATGTTCAGAGGAGGGCAATGAGGATGACCAGGGGTCTGGAAACAAAGCCCTATGAGGAGAGACTGAAAGAACTGGGCATGTTTAGCCTCGAGAAGAGCAGTTTGAGGGGAGACATGATAGCACTCTTCAAATACTTGAAAGGTTGTCACACTTTTGAGGTCAAGCTCCCCTCCCCAATTACTTGGACTTGCATTATAAGAAGGAACTATACATGGTTGCTGTTAAAATTACCCTTCCCCCCACCCCACCCCACCCCACCCCACCTTGCTACTGTCAGGATTGCTGCTCAGTTTGGAGAGAACAGTGAAATCTGCATGGTGGCAGATGATCTCAGTGTCCCTGCTCATAAAGAAGTCATGGCACTTCAACCCTGCGAGCCCAGCCTCCGCTACACCACTGCTTTATGCCGCTCTCCTCCATGCAATAGTTCTGATACCAGTTGTTCCCCACACTTGCTATTTTCGTCACAAAGTCTAATGAGGTGATTCATGTCACATCTTGCATGGTCCTGGATCTCCTGCGTCCATCAGAGAGAAAACTAATGTCTCTATGCTGCGGGAAACTTTTTGCCCATTGATGGCGTTTCTGCAGAACTGCAACTGCAGGAGAGAAAAGGGTCTGATCCCCCCAACCTTTCCAAGCCTGCTCCAAATCCCAATAACGTTCACCCTCCCAAGCCCTCCCAGCTCCTGCTAAATGCATTGAAAATGGTCCTGTGCAAACTCCTGGACATTAAATGTGAAGGCACATTAAGTGTCGCCTGTATCTTGCCCCCAAGAAACGCTGCCAAAACCTTGCTGTGCCCTGTTTCTTTTAAAATGAAATCTGATCTCCATTCCTAAAAGAGAAGCCAGGAGAGAAATGATCCCTTCCTCATCCCCTACCATGCCATGGAAAACCAGGTTGGACAGATGGTTGAATAAACCTACTTAAATATTGATTCTGTGTCTGGTAGGCTTTGGACGTAGGTAAGTTTCCGTTGTGCGTGCAAAACCGTTTTGATGGGTCCAGGAGGGAGGGCTGGGGTAGATGGAAAAAGAATTAAACTCAGAGGTGCATGGAAACAGGTTACTGTGGAAGTGTTACTCCATGCACACGGGGCGTTGTGCGTATGGAGAGATTCTGCGTGGTGCAGAGATGCCATGAAATGTAGTGCTAATGAGAGAATTGTGGTCCTTGACGTCTGCGGTTTTAAATGTATAGATATCAAGTTTCTAGCCGTCATGACAGAGACGATCTCCTCAAAACTTCATGGGGTAAGGCCTGCCAGGAATGGAGAAGGAAGCGAATGGGCGGAATGTAGGTTCTGCTGGTAGAGGCATGGATGCCAGTGGCCTCCACAATTGCTTGACCCTCCCTGGGAGGAGCAGCACTGGGAAAAATTGGGCAAAGGTGTAAAAACACATCCAGAAAAACTGCAGCAGGAAGAAAAATCCCGCACGCACACAGAATCAATACGAGTCCATCGGCATTTTTTAATATGGCGACATTTTCTGCATTCTTCTATGAATAACTTCACACATGCATATTTCAAACACATGGAGACTGTAGTGGAGAAGCCAGGATGGGCAAGAGGGACCCACAGCAAAATACTGCAGTGCATCTGCCCTCCTAAAAGGAGTTACAAAGTTGGAAGGGAACCTCAGAGGTCATCAAATCCAACCCTCTGCAAGGTCTACAACACCGGATCGCTAAAATAGCAGGGATGGAGAAGCTGGTGCCTTCTGGGTTTTGTTGGAGTATGTCCTATCATCCATTGGCCATGATGGCTGGGGCTGATGGGATTTGGAGTTCAACCATCTCTGGTCAGCCCCTGGTGGAGAGCTCACTGCCTCCCAAAAAAGTCTGTTCCAAGGGCAAAGAGTTCGTGCCGCCAGGGCGTTTCTTCTTGTATTTAGCCAAAATCCGCTTCCTTGCAATTTCCACCTTTTGGTTCTAGTCCTGCTCTGTGAAGCAATTGTAAAACAAGCCTGATCCGTCTTCTGCATGGCAGCCCATCAGATATTTCATGGCTGCTGTCAGGTCATAGAATCCTAGAATAGTAGAGTGGGAAGGGGCCTAGAAGACCATTGAGTCCAACCCCCTGCTCAATGCAGGAATCCGCCTTAAAGCATCCCTGACAGATGGTTGTCCAGCTGCCTCTTGAAGGCCTCTAGTGTGGGAGAGCACACAACCTCCCTAGGTCATTGGTTCCACTGTCATATTGCTCTAAAAGTCAGGAAGTTTTTCCTGGTGTCCAGCTGGAATCTGGCTTCCTGTAACTTGACCCCATCCTTCCGTGTCCTGCACTCTGGGATAATTGAGAAGAGATCCTGACCCTCCTATCTGTGACAACCTTTCAAGTGTTTGAAGAGTGCTATCATGTCTCCCCTCCATCTTCTCTTCTCCAGGCTAAACATGCCCAGTTCTTTCAATCTCTCCTCATAGGGCTTTGTTTCCAGACCCCTGATCATCCTCATTGCCCTCCTCTGAACACGCTCCAGCTTGTCTGCATCCTTCTTGAAGTGTGGTGCCCAAAACTGGATGCAATACTTAAGATGGGGCCTGACCAGTGCCAAATGGGGGGAACCAGCAGCGCGTGCTATTTGGAAGCTATACTTTTATTAATGCAGCCCAAAATAGCATTTGGTTTTTTTGCAGCCACATCATACTGTTGGCTCATATTCAGCTTGTGATCTACAACAATTCCAAGGTCCTTCTCACTTGCTGTATTACTGAGCCAAGTATCCCCCATCTTGTACTGCTCTAACCATCAGGATGATTTTCCTGATGTCCAGCCAGAATCTAGCTTCCTGTAACTTGAGCCCATTATTCCGTGTCCTGCATTCTGGGTTGATCGAGAAGAGATCCTGGCCCTCCTCTGCATGAGAACCTTTCAAGTATTTGAAGAGAGCTATCATGTCTCCCCTCCGTCTTCTCTTCTCCAAGCTAAACATGCCCAGTTCTTTCAGTCTCTCCTCATAGGGCTTTGGTTTAGAGGATCCAACACCATACATGTTCCGTTCTTCTTTTCCTACTATCTCTCAGGGTTCTGTGGTACTGAGTAGGCCTGGTGCTTGGGTTGTGGTTTTCTGGGGGTGCAGGTGGAGGGAAGGTTACCCCCTTTAGTTTAATTACCCCATGCATGTTGATACTTCGCTCTTGTTTTCAGTAGCTTCATTTCGGCTATGGTCTTGGGGCGCTCGCCTCCTGCATTTGCTGTTAGAAGGAATGACAGGAGAAGTTGCCCCAGATATGAACATCAATAGCGAATAAATGGGGAGTATTCCAGCGACAAGTAGTTCATATTGAAAGTAGGCTTGGCCAAGCTGGAGTCAGAGGCTTTAGAGGATCAGGCGGAACCCTATTGGTCCCCTGGTGTCACCTAGCAGTGGCTGAAAGAGGAAGCTGCAGTACCGCCTTTCAGCACTGGCGGTGCCCAAGTGCAGCCCACAGCGGCCCAGCAGCTTCCCCAGCTGGCCACAAGTCACGGTAGCGTCGAGAGTGAAGAGCTTAGATCTGGTCACCAAAATCCCCTGTTTGAGTCCCTTAAATATTTGCGGTGTATGGAGATCAAACACTCGCTGCCCTGTAGTTTTAAATTGGGGAATAGCTGGTTATTGATAGCATAGAGATTGATTCAAACACCCATCCTCCCCTCTGACTGCTGGTCGTAGGCCACTCATGTCAAAATAGGAGCAGACGTGGTGGCACAAGGGTCTGTTGCTGGAAAAATTCTCTGTTCTGCCTTTGTCAAGGTGAGGCCTGGGTTACAAGGTCCCACTATGGATTGGGTCTTTATAGGATCTTGGGCAAGACAGGTTTCCCAGGAAGGCAGCAGTTGGCAAAGGACAGCACCATGGAAGCGTCAAGTGGTGCCAGGGTTAGAAGCCAGTCAAGGTTGTCTGCATGTTGCTCCAACACGCAGCAGATCGTGATTGAGCCTTAAGTAGGGGGTTGGTTTCCTTTAGACTGGTTAGCCCCACCTCCTAAGGGTTTTTCTCTTAAAGGGCTCTCACCCATTTCAGCAGCCTCAGGCTGTGGCAACGTTGGAAGGGCCAAGCAATGAACTCAAGAGTCTCTTTTTCTGAGGACGAGAGGTTGGAATCCTAGTCCACGACACCCTCATGCTGGGATGGGAGGCAAGCAAGAGTCCCTACACTCCCCTCTTCCTGCCTGCGAAGGCGACAGCACAGCAATGTCCTGTGGGTTAGCGGCAGCATCTGCAGGGGCCCCACTCAGGGCAGAAGAGAATCGAGTGGGACGTCACATTCGCCCAGGACCACATCCTTCCGTATGCCAGACCCTTTGTTGAGCACCTTGAGCCTGAGGCAGCGTCTGGGCAGCTCCTGCAGGGAGACCCCCTCGAAGAAAAAGTCCTCGTTGAAGATCGGGTTGCAGCTCCTCTTGACGACGGCACTGCGCTGCCTCTGCCCAGTCCCCGGGCGCAGCTGCAGGGAGACGCAGCAGTGGACGTGCCGCGGGTCGCAGTGGGGCAGGTAGAAGGCCTCGGCGCTGATGAGCCTGACGCGGAGGCGCCCTTGTGGCTCCTGGTACTCGCTGGAGAGCCTCACGCGCCCTCCATGGCTCACCATCAGTGTCACCTCCTTGGTGAGCCGCTCGCGGCAACGGATCAAGTCCAGCGGGAAAAGCGGCACGGGGGCTGGAGCGGCGGGGCAAGCCCAGGGGGGCTCCGTCTCCCGACGCGGGAAACTGGGGCTCGTGTCGGTGGAGCTGGTCTCCTCCGTGGACAAAGAGCTGGGCCGAGGCACCGCGTTGATGTGGGCGGAGCGGCTGGCGAACCTGCGCCGGTGGCCGTAGGCTTGGCACGACAGGTAAGGGGAGCGCACCAGCGAGGGGGAGCCGTACGGGGACGTCTCCGTCGAGGAGGCCGTGTCGCTGTCCAACGGGAGGACGGGCTGCGAGAGCGGCCGCGTGGGCGGAGGGGGGAAACGGGCGCTGCAGAACTGGTGCGGCATCTGCCCATCATGGAAGAGGGACTCGCGGCGGCGGGTGTGGGGGCTCTCAGGGAGGAAGATCAAGTCCATCGAGCTAGAGAGCTGGGGCATGGAGGAGGCACTGTAGAGCCGCCCGCGTGCCCGGCTCTTCTCCCGCCTGGCGCTGTCAGCCGATGGGGTGAGAGCCGCCAGGTCTTCTGGGCCCTCGCTTCTCTGCACGCGCCGGCCCTGCAGGGCGGCCAGGTTGGGTGGGATGAAAAACGAAGGGATCCTGTCTGGGGTCAGCACATTGGGACAGGCTGGCCGGGGGACGAGGGCCTTCCTTCGGGAGAACATCTCAGGTCAGGCAAGGCCGGCGGTGGAAAGACGGAAAGGCGGACGCCCGAAGACAGGCAAGAAACCAATCAGGGTGACCTGTCAAGAAACAGAAGGAGAAATGGTTTTAGGCCTCTGAGGGATGGAGAAACCATGTCTACAGCCTCAGAGAGGTTTAGTACATATCCGAGCTGCTTGCTACAAATTTCAAAACATAGAAAACTTAATGCCCATCTGCCAATCATTTTGTTGTTGCTCAGCGTCTGTGCCGTTCCCCCCCTCCCCCTCTAAAAGGTTAAAATGTCTCTCTTAAGGCTGAGCTACTACCAGTAAGAGCTTTAAACTAAAAGATGCCCATAACTGTATTGTGGGACGCTTGGGAAGAAAGAGATTCTGCATGTTTGGACTTCAGCTTTCACGTGATGTCCGCTCCGACCCCGAGCCAATGCAAGAGATATTGATCTAACCACAAGGCAACGCTGCTTTCAATTCACCAAGGTTCCCCCATAAATTCCTGGTTTCTTGTCCTAGCCCCTCCTCAAACACCCCCCTTTTGATGGCTGCCTGCGTCACTGGATCAAATATGCCATTCACTCCTCCCCGGGCCCTGGTCTTTGCTGAAAACCAGATGGCCGACCTTTGTAAAAAAATTAAAAATAAAAACGGGGCAGAATCCGAAGCACCTGGCGATCTTCACTTCCTCCTTGGAGAGAGACCTGCCCTTGGCAAAAGCCGAAAGGTAAGGTTTGCGTCTCGGTAACAACCGAGTCATTAAACAGGCTGATTGCCAGAGCGTATCTAAGTAGTACTTTGCTGTTGATGTTGTTATGTTCTCCCGGGCCCTACAAAAAGTAATGAAATGTCAGGAGAATTGAACTGGAGGCCATGACTCTGTGTGTGTGTGTGTGTGTGTGTGTGTGTGTGTGTGAAAGAGAGAGAGAGAGAGAGAGATGCACTTTTATAGGGCTACCTTTGTACCTAGTCCGGAAACTTCAACTAGTTCAAAATATGGCAGCCAGGTTGGTCTCCGGTACACCTAGGGGTGACCACATTACACCAGTCTTAAAATCACTCCACTGGCTGCCAATTAGTTTTCTGGCGAAGTATTAAAGCCCTACATGGTTTGGGTCCAGGTTACCCGTGGGATCGCCTTCCCTTGTACAATCCACCCCGCACACTCAGGTCTTCTGGGAAGAATTTACTTCAATCAGCCAAAACTAGGCTGACAACCATTACCCAGAGGACTTTCTCTTCTGCTGTTCCCAGACCGTGGAGTGGCCTGCCGGGACAGATTCGACAACTTAACAGTCTCTCTGACTTTAAGAAAGCCATAAAGACTGATCCCTTCTGGCAGGCCTACCTGGTTGAACTTTCAAGAAGTTTTTAATAATGTATTAGTTTTATTAGTTTTAAATGTTTATCTGTTTTATGATCTTTGTATTTACATTTATTGTTGTTCCCTGCCTCGATCCAGAGGGAGAGGTGGGTAATAAATAAATAAATATTATTATTATTATTCTTCAGTGAGCAATGGCTTTGGCCCCACATATTCAGTGGGAAACCCTTGACCCCTTTCCAAATTGTTTACTCTGCACAAGCCCTGCTTATCCTTCCTAGCCACCTCCATCTTCTGCCTGCCCCTCGTGCACCCTCCAGCTCACTCAGAGTTCCCCAGGGAACAGTGCCTCTGATCACGTGCAGACTAACTTGCCACCATACAGCTGTGCCGCTTTCAAGCAGGCTGAAGAGGCGGAAGGCATTGTGAAATGGGGGTGTGGCTAAGTGAGGAAGGGGTGGGGCTAAGAGGCCAGGACTAATACAGGCCTCACTCTTGCTCAGGGCGGGGGGTTATGTAAAAGCTCAGTTCCCCTCTTCCTCCAACCAATTCCATAACGCTATGAAACAATTGCCTCACCACTCGAAGTTGTGCTCAGGACGTGAGTCACGTGGGTTCCTTTTTTTGCTATGAGAAGTTTACGAAGTGGAATGTGCAACAACAGAATGTTGTAGCATGGGGCGGTTCTGTTCCGGGTTCCAACCACCTGCCCATGCCCTCTCCTAGAACATTCCATTCCATTCCCTCTATCAGTTTTCTGTTTTCTGCCCAACAGACCCTCAGCATTCCATGAGCAAGCTCACTGGGTTCCTTAAACAGTTCCTCGCCCCCTTGTTTTCTCCGCCCCTTAATTTTGGGGACTACCTTTGAAAACTTTGGGGTTTCCCGCAGCTCCCCGATACCACCCTCCCAGTTCTCTGTGGACCCCCTTCAGCTGCCATCCTATCGGCACGTAGCACCCGAGTCCGTTATTAGCGTGTGGCATATTAAGAATCAGGAAGTGAAGTCCTCGAGTCAAACATGGGGGTCATTTGGCCCCTGGTCAAATTACCAGAGTCCTTTACCTTGTACTACGTCCTTTTTGTTGGGAGGTGGATTCCAGTGCCGGGAAGCATCCCGGTTGTTTTGGCGATGGAAAAGCATTTCGCATTTCCCCTCCTCTGCCCTCATCCTGAGACCTTGTCCTTCCCCTTGCAAACAGCTGTGAAGAGAACTGCAACCTTCTTGGCAAAGCGATGGTTGAAACCACCGCTCTTTTAGCTCAGCGCTCGGAGAATTGTCCTCGGAGACAGTGAACCTCAGAAGCCCCCTGGATCAGGCCAAGGGTCCGTCTAGTCCAGCATTCTGTTCACACAGTTGCCTGTGGACAACCCACAAACAGGACATGAGGGCAACAGCAGTGAAATTGCAGCTGTGTGCATGCAGTGTTTTGTGGTCTGCGGGGATTGAATGCACATGATAACTATGCTTGACCACACACAGGGAGAACTATGCATGGGCTGTGAATGTACAGGAGTGACACATTCTTGCGAATATCTGCTCTCATTTAAAGCAAGCAAGCAAACAAACAAATAAACGCATGAATGTTTCTAGCCCTGGTGGCCGCAAAGAAATGTCCGAAAGTTTGCAGACAATGCCGGCTGAAATCTCAGAAGCCAGAAAGGTTGTGTGTGTGTGTGGAGAGAGAGAGAGAGAGAGAGATTAGAAATTTAGCGCCCTGCATTGTGTTTAATAAAAGAAGTCGAGCATGATTCTACAAACTGAGGATAAGTTTTGCAAAATGAGAGAGAAATTGTCCATTTTAATCGTCTAGATTTTGATCACGAATTCCGGGTTTTCCCAGCATGCACACCAGTCCTGCAGGGTAGCCCCTCTGAACAAGGCTCAAGAATGTTCCTGGAATCATACGGCATGTGATTCATCCCCTCGGGAGAGAAAGTTCTCCCCTCCGGTTCTCGAGCGGAAACCTCTGCTGCCAAACCGCCCGCCAACACAGAGCCGACCGGCGCAAGTTACCTGTCATCGTTCTCTTTCTCTCTCATCGCCCCTTCGTTCAGGTCCCATCCCCTTTCTCATTTCCTCGGATCTCCAGGCGACCAGCTGCCTGCAGAGAGGCACCTCGTTCTGCTGTTTATACCTCGGGCTTTCCTGCGTCATTCCGCTGTGAGTCACAACGCGCGGCTCCGTTCCCCGCCAGAGGGCGCCTCGGGCCACAGAAACAACCCGCAACAAAAATCGCCAGAAAGGTCCGATCCCCTCCGTCGGAGAAGGGGACAAAATTTGATCGGAGGGAGAAGAAAAAACGAAAACCAACAGCACCCAAGTCCATCGCAACCCACCCCGAAATGACAGCTGCGTTCGGTCCGGGAGACGTAGCAACTGTTGACGGCTTCGCGACTCCCTCGCTGCCTCCTCGGACTGAATCGCCCCCTTCGATTGTGTTTCTTTGGCACGGTGCCTCGGGCTGCTCCGCGTTGGTTTTGCTCGGATTAGCACAAAAGAATCATTCTTCTGAGCCGTGCCAAGTGTTTGCCACATACTTTGGAGCTAAACCCCTTCCTGTTCTTTTGCTGTGATGCGTTACGGGTTTCGCAATCCTTGCGAGCCGCTACCGGACTCGTCCCTCTGGTCCGACGTGTTACAGCGCGGCTTCCTTTATTCAGTCGAGGCTCTGGTAACTGGAGCGGGGATATAAAAACGTGGTTGTTTCTGAGCTCAGAGAGAGAGAATTTTTCTAATAGTGATCGGGGTGAGAAAGTTATCTTTGTTTAAAGTCAGATGATATGCTGGTGATTTTATACCATCGTTGGCCCAAGTCCTCTGCTAGTGACTTTTGAAGAAGCGAACACCTGAAATGTAAAATGACTTTGAAAAGAACAACAGTGGTCATGTTTTGCATCACGGAAAGTGCGTTGATGAGAAGCTTAACAGTCCTACTGGCCTTGAATGGCACTCCACTGGGTTGGGTTGGCGGCAAACGATTCTTGAAAAGTAACACGGAGCCAAATTTCCCCATGCACCATTTCGATGCCCCGTTCCCAGGAACTGAAATGGGGAGGGGGCATTTCAATGACTTTTGGGAAGGGGCAAATGGAGGAAGGGGCTTGACCTGCGGTAGCTGCACCAATCTTCTTTATGACTAGTGACTGCCATTTACCACCCCAAGTCTTCAAGTACAGGGTTGGGGAACGTCAAACCTGTGGGCCGTGCTCTCTTTTGCCTAGCCACGCCCCCAGCACCTTCGCATTTGATCAGCCAACAAGAGACGCTCAACCAGCACAGAGAGGCAGTGTGGAGTAGTGGTTGGAGTGTTGGACTGGGATTCGGGAGATGGGGTTCTAGTCCCCACTTGGCCATGGAAGCTCACTGGGGGACTTTGGGCCAGTCACAGACTCTCGGCCAAACTTCCTCACAGGGTTGTTGTGAGGATAAGATGGAGAGGAGGATTACGTATGCCACCTTGGGTTCCTTGGAGGAAAAAAGGCAGGATGTAAATATAATAATAAATAAATGAATTCACCGCTGCTAACGCCACTATAACAGGAGACAAGGGTGAGAAATGGTGTGTAGGGATGTGTAGGTGTTTTCAAAGCAACTTTTGCTCCCATGACCTCCTTACCCCCAAATTCTTGACCCTGAAATTTCTCCTTGGAGCAAAATTCAGCTCAGCCCAGTGAAAAGCGAGCTATGCAGCAAATTAAGCACTCAAGCAGAAAGCTCTCTCTCAGCCTGGCCTACCTCAGAGGGTTGTTGTGAGGGTAAAATGGTGCCTGTGTGAATGGGTGGGGTGGGTACTAATTATGTTTTAATTTTGTAAACCGCCTTGAGTCTGAGTACTGGGAAAAAGGCGGGAAATAATAATAATAATAATAATAATAGCTCAGAGATAGTAGTGACTATCATCTCCTCCCAAACTCAGGACAGATAAAAGGAATTCTTCACACAGTGCATAAACTATGGAATTCACTACCACAAGGTGTAGTGACGGCCACCAATTTGGAGGGCTTTAAAAGGGGGGTTGGATAAATTCCTGGAGAAGGCTATCCATGGCTACTAGTCCTCATGGCTATGTGCTACCTACAGTATCAGAGGCAGTCTGCCTATGTGCACTAGTTGCTGGGGAACATGGGTGGGAGGGTGCTGTTGTTTTCATGTCCTACTTGTGGGTCCCTATTCAACAGCTGGTTGGCCACTGTGTGAACAGAGTGCTGGACTAGATGGACCCTCGGTCTGATCAAGCAGGGCTCTTCTTATGTTCCTTGGAGAAATTGCTATGCAAGGTAAATACCATAGTAAATAATAGCAATGTGACAGAAACAGAAACTACGGCAGCAGCATAGAGAACACCATAATCAACTCCCCAAATGTCAAAGTACATTTTGTAGGAGTTTAGTTTTTTTTCATGCCAGAGCTGGCCACTGTTGCAAGCGGAAGTCCATCACCTCTCCCACAATGGACCCTTGTTTCGCAAGGAGTCTTCAGTGGGCGAAGCAAACCCCGTCAGAGTGACAGCAAGGCAGGACTTTATGTCCTCAGGGATTATTCTGGAAATGTGAGCTAGGTGCTCTGTGAATGGAGAGAGGTGCCCACCCCGCTCAATAGGCACCATTTGCGGCTGGTGGCATGTGACACTTCTCCGCTTTCTCGGAAGGGTGGGAAAAACAAGAAGAGCAGAGTGGCTCAGCGTTGTTAATTTGCTTAGCATCGCCTCAGCAGCAATAGGGAAATTCATGGATATTTGGCCATTGTGGCTGAGGACGGAATGGAACCTCCTCTACTAGGGGCAGTGTATCTGTGGACGGCTATGTATGATGGCTAAATGAAGCAAACCTAATGATCTGATGTGTGTGTGTTGTCTCTGTGTGAACTGTCTGCATGTGTTTTATGTAAACTATTTAATAAACTTTGTATACATGGGCGGGAAGTTGATCTTGCATTCATGTCCTGCTTGTGGGTTGACGGTTGGTTGGCCACTGCATGAACAGAGTGGTGGACTGACCCTTGGTCTGATCCAGCAGGGCTCTTCTGATGTTCTATGTATCTTAAAAGGTTTTCAATCTTTGTAAACTGCTCAGGGAGCTTTGGCTATCGGGCGGTATGGAAATGTTAATAATAATAATATTTTTTATTTATTGAAAAAAGATACCCCGCTTTCCTTTATATAAACCAAAGGCATACAGAAAACAAAACAAAACCCACAATGTACACAAAACACAACAAAACTATTCAAGTTACAATGAAAACAGCTCACGTTGCAATTAAAAACAAATATATAAACAGAGTTCACATTGCACAAATCAATTCCATATATTAAAACCCAGTGCAGGATTTTAACAACAACAAAAAACACCAGTGTGAAAACAGGAAGACAGAATTTTAACCCATACTAAAAGCTGGGTGAAAGGTTTTAGCGCCCAGAGCTTTAAAGAGACACTAAACTTTCTGTGGCCACTGAGCATGTTCGGCTTGTATTGGCTGCTCACCCCTCTTAGTTTTCCCACCTATAGATTTTTGTTGTATTTCTGCAAACCTCAGGGATCTCCCTACCCCGCATCAAACACTTTTGTGCTGTTGTTTTGGCTATGGAATGAATGGCACGCACGTCCTGGACATCGGAATTAGAGGGAAAGATGGTGATATCATCCTGTCCCGTAGCCTTCTTGAGCTCCACCCACTACCTGTCGTGCCCAGATGATGTACCAGGATAGACGCAGCGCCTAGCCCCACCTCCTTGGCCCAAGGGTAGACCCATCCATTTTAGCAGCTGCTGCCCCAAAAGCACAACGCGAGGATGGTAAGTGTTGTGCTTCCACGACATCCCACAGTCTCAGGAATGAAAGGAAGTTGGATGAGGCATGGAAGGAAAGAAGGCGATGGCTGTCATCTCCTTTCAAAAGAAGCACTCTGAAAAACCTGACTGGCGTGACCTTCACTGTCCACCTGAAGTTGGCCAAACAATGAGTGAAGCGAACTGAGAGAAGAGCTCACCCTCTCGGCACTGCTGAAAGCTGGGACCTCTTGAGCGTCGTAGGCCGGAAAACAGCGACCTTTTTCAGACCTGCAGGAAAAGGCGTTTTGCCAGATGCTATTGTTCCCTGTCACCGTTCAGTGAACGAATGTAGGTCAGATCCTCCCCCCCCCCCCCTGCTGCCCCCAGCATTGCCTGCAGCAAGGCCTTTCTTGGGACAGAAGACACTGGAGCGGAGAAAGCAAACATGGCAGAGCAGTCTTCCCCCCATTAAACTCTGGAGATGGGTTTTTGGCAGTCACGGCTGTTTATAAGAACAGCACAATGAGTACTACCGATATACTATTACAAAATCTTGCAGTCTGGAGAGTGATCCTGTTCCCCATTCCAGCTGGCCAGCCGGGCATGCCCTTTTCATAGAATCATAGAATGGTAGAGTTGGAAGGGGCCTCTGAGGCCATGGAGTTCAACCCCCTGCTCAATGCAGGAATCTTCCTTAAAGCATCCCTGACAGATGGCTGTCCAGCTGCCACTTGAAGGTCTCTAGAGTGGAAGAGCCCACCACCTCCCTAGATCATTGGTTCCATTGTCATACTGCTCTAACAGGTAACCAATCCAGCCTATAGATAATACTGTTGTTAAAAAAAACAAAACATAAAAATTAAGCGGCTTTTTCTGAGGAAGGACGGCCTTCCATATTTACTGATCTGTTTAAACACTCATTTGTTAAAATGGAAAGTATCGCAGCGTTTCCTCTGTTGAAAATCCTTTCCTCTTCCTCTCTACGTCTTGGTTGTTTTTCTCCTCTGCCTCTCGATGGGATCAGGAGGGCCATTTCTAAGACCACATAAAGACCGAAGAATTTCGAGAGAGCTTCTCACCTCGTGGCGAGAGCTTGCTTACAAAAGAACACCTTGTAAACCAAGTGCAATGAATCCTGTATTGGCAAAATACTCAAACGGTGGCTCTTCCAGCGGAGCTAGGAAGAACCACATCCCACACATTCAGGTTTAAAGTCAAATATAGTTCTCTGAAGAAAGGTTTGTAGTTTGGAAGTTTGGAACTTTCTGGTTTTAATAGTTCCAGTGAATGAGTTAGAAGCAGAGAGCTCAGAGTCTCATTTTGAAGCTTTAAAGAATGCCAATTGCCCTTGACAAGGAGAAGGCTCTCGAAACCTGTTAGAAACACATACGTATTGGGAATTGAACACAGCATCTGACGTTTTCATCTTTATTTGGCTTTTACAGCTGTCTTTTTGATCCTCCTTGCTTTTTTCTTTTTTTTAAAACATCTGAAGTGGCCCTGGGCTTGCTGGAAGCCGGGATGCAGAATACACATTCCATGCTCACAAAGTAACCATGCTGCAAATAGTTAACTTGGGTACACATGAACATATCAATATTCCACCCCACTTATCAGACATTTTCAATGCATACTAAATATTATCTTTACCAAAACTTTCTTATTCATCCCAGAAGAGACTGAGCCAGGTTAAGTGGTTTAAAATATATTATTTGGTCCAAACTATTTTCTCTGGGACAATTGGCTATCTTGTTTATACAAAATGATCTATCTTTCCAATATACACATATGGTTCGAGGAGGGTCTCCTTTCTGGGAAGAGAAGGCATGTTGCCAAGGAGATGGGAGAGCCGGCACAATGAAGGAAGAGAGATGCTCAGAAGACGTAGATGCCCTTGAATAACTGCAGAATGCTGGCTTTGTTCGACCATGGACAGAGATCACCCTCTGAAAGCGTAGCGGCACAGAGGCCGGGTGTACGGAAGGTCATCCAGATACCAGCAGCGAGCATTCTGGGTAACAAACATAACCCAAAGGCAGCATCAACCATAGGAAACAGGACAGGAAAAGAGGCACAATTAGGATTCACACAGGTGAGACACGGAACGCTGCTCAAGGTGATGGTTTCAGGCGAAGGACTAGCTCCCGCAGGTGGGCTCAGGTGGGTTATTTGGAACCTGGATGAACAGAGCTAAAAACAGGGAGGGGGCAAAGGAAGAAAGAAAGAAAAAAGGTATAACTTGTCTGGAAAGCATAGGTTTAGATCTCTATTATGGAACGCTCCCATGTCAATGACTTGGCCAACCTGGCTATCAGAGGCATTCTTCATTGAATCATAGAATAGTAGAGTTGGATGAGGCCTATAAGGCCATCGCGTCCAACCCCCTGCTCAATGCAGGAATCCACCTGAAAGCATACCTGACAGATGGCTGTCCAGCTACATCAAGAAGGCCTTTAGTTTGGGAGAGCCCACAACTTCCCTAGGGAATTGGTTCCACTGTCGTACTGCTCTAACAGTCAGGAAGTTTTTCCTGATGTCCACCAGGAATCTGGCTTCCTGTAACTTGAACCCGTTATTCCATGTCCTGCACTCTTGGTTGATTGAGAAGACATCCTGGCCCTCCTCTGTGTGACAACCTTTCAAGTACTTGAAGAGTGCTATCATGTCTCCCCTCCATCTTCTCTTCTCCAGGCTAAACATGCCCAGTTCTTTCAGTCTTTCCTCATAGGGTTTGTTTCCAGACCCCTGATCATCCTCGTTGCCCTCCTCTGAACATGCTCCAGCTTGCCTGCATCCTTCTTGAAGTGTGGTGCCCAAAACTGGACACAATACTTAAGATGGGGCCTAACCAGTGCCAAATAGAGGGGAACCAGTACCTCACGCTATTTGGAAGCTATGCTTCTATGAATGAATCCCAAAATAGCATTTGCTTTTTTTGCAGCCACATCATACAGTTGGCTCATATTCAGCTTGTGATCTACAACAATTCCAAAATCCTTCTCGCTTGCTGTATTACTGAGCCAAGTATCCCCTATCTTGTAACTGTGTATTTGGTTTCTTTTGCCTAGGTCAGGGGAAAGGAAATTCTCCAAAGAATCCTTTCTGGGAAGGCAGTGGGGGTGAACACAATGATGGACTGATTGCGTTATGATTGACCAGCAAATTGAAGTGCTAGAAACTAGATCGTTGTTTTTTTAAAAAACCACACGCAAGAATCTGAAGATGTTACAAACTCCCTTGAGCGGATGCCTCAAAAGTGAAATGCTGGGGGTGACGAACGCTTTTCTTAACAAGGTATTACCTTCGGCAAAACCTGCCGGGGCGCATACTTGAACAGGTGGTTGGGCAAGAGCCCAAAGGAGTCAGAGTTATGGGTGCAATGCGTATCTTTCCTTGGGGGGAGAGGGATATTTGCTTCCAGGCATTTTCCTTGTGCAAGGTTCCCACTATCGGCTTTGTGGTCAGGGAATAGAATGGGGTAGAATAAACGTCATCTGTGAGAGCGTACGGCCAAGGGAAATTCGTGAAGTATGATTTAATGGGGATGGAGGTCCACCTTCGACCCATGGATATGAGGCTTCCCCTCTACCGCTTCCACTTCCTTCCCCACCCCCACCCATGTGCCAAAAAAGAGAAAATATGAGGTATGTTTCCAGCTTGGTTCCGAAAAAAAGAAGAAGATTCAAGCCTTATATACAGATCGGCTTCAGGCAGCTGGGATTAAGCTTGTTTAAGTATAAAGTTTTAGGTGCCTAGTTTTGTTCGGCTGTGGACAGATTTTGCCAGTCTCATCTCTGAACTGTAACTTGTTCCATGCCTTTGGGAAAAGGGGTAAACTAGGAAGGGAAACATAAGAAGTTTGCCTAATCCGCAACCAGATTTTGCTGGCTGGGGATAACGTGAGTTGTAGTCCAACATCATTGCAGATCAAGCAAACCTTTCATATTTGCATCACCTTGCCCCAGCTGCTCAATGGGGAAATTCTATAATCAAATGTCTCCCAAGAGAACTCAGGAATGAAAAAAATCAAGATCCCGTTGCTGGAAACAACCCAGCCGACCCTTCTCACCCAAGGGCAGGTAAAAGGTCTCATCTCTGAGGTTTGCCAGATGACAGGCCGTTAGAGACAGATCATAGCACCTTTTACTGGTTACTGCCAATGTTAAATTTAGAGTTACTACTTTCACTTAGCAGAGGACAATAAAACAATTACCAACATAATGAGGTAATAGGCCATCAGGTAAGTGACTAGTAGTCTCATTCTAGATCATAAATCTAACGAAGTATGCGTAAAATAACAAGACAGGATGGTATCAAGGAAATATTTCGGTATCAAAAACATCTGCAACATGTCAAAGAAAGCTAAAGTATTTAAGAATGTTATGCACATTAATTTCATTAAGAAGCTTCTAAATTCTATTATTTAGACATACAGAGATTTAACATAGAAATGTTGTCTTTAGAATTCTTAGATAAATATAATTTGTAGTAAAAAGAGTTTGAACAGCTTAAGTTGAAGTTTTAACTGACTTTGTGGCCAGGCTTAAAAGTTTAAAATTTTAAATATCAGCTGTTTTATGTTTTTAAATTTTGCATATTGACTTTTTAATGTTCAATCTTTTAATTTTTATAAACAGAGAGCATACAAAAATGGAAGTTATCCTTTAGGACCAGCTTTTCCTAAGGTGTTGTCTGTGTGATCAACCTGGTAAGCTTGATACTGATTATCACTGAGAACTGGCAAATTAACTCAACTGTTTAGAAGTCTTGTTTAGAATGATGCTAGACGTTTCACATGTTTGAATTTATGCATACATAATCTCTTAGCATTGTTATGCTAATGCTTTGCAGTAAAAAGACAAATCTTCTCTGAGAAAGTGTTTTAAGAAACAGAATCCTATATCACCCATATGGAGAGGAAAGTATTGAGCTTGCTCTGAAGATGGTATCTGGATTTAAGAGAAATCCTGACATAGGAGACAGGAAATCAGTGGTTGCCAATGTACGGCTATTGACAAGTAGTTTCCGGGCTAAGTACAAAGTGTTGGTCATTACCTTTAAAGCTCTACATGGTTTGGGTCCAGCTTACCTGCGGGATCGCCTTCCCCCGTACAATCCGCCCCGCACAATCAGGTCCTCTGGGGAGAATTTACTTCAGCTAAAACTAGGCTGACAACTGTTACCCAGAGGACCTTTTCTTCTGTCACCCTCAGACTGTGGAATGACCTGCCAGAAGAGATTCATCCACTTAACTCACTCTCCGAGTTTAAGACAGCTATAAAAACCAGCCTCTTCTGGCAGGCCTACCCAGATGAATTTTAAACCAAGAATTTTAAGATGTCTTGATGGTTATCTTGACATTGTATTGGTTTATATGCTCTTTTAATTAATGTTATGTATTTGCTTTTTATTGTATTGGTATACTAATGTTGTTCCCCGCCTCGATCCAAAGGAAGAGGCGAGTAAGAAATAAATGTATGATGATGATGATGTGAGAGAATCTCTGAACAAGGCATTTGCCAGAGCATATATCTCACCGGACTGAGCTAACTCATGTGCCAGTGAGAAGCAGACTTTCCCCGTCAGTCTAGACTCCTGTTTAATTGACAGGGAGAGGGATTGAATTTGGGATCTGGGCCCTCTTGGTTCACAGCTCAGAGGCTGGGATGCTATGCTATGCGCCCCATATGGGAAAATCTGTCACAGCAGGCAACACGCATAGAAACACCTCCCAGCAGAAACAGGTTGCTGCCCTCTAGTGGACAGCCGGTTCTTTGAGCTCACGCGTTCCTGCCCTGGAGTGGAGGGGATGGGTGATCAAATCCACCCTCCTCCTGGCAACCGGCAGTAGTAGCTACCACCGAGGGGGCCATACGGAAGTGACGCTAACTGTGTGAAGTCAGTTAACGTTCACGTCTTTAAGGAATATATTCAGCAGCCACAGGGATGCTTTGAGCAGAAGCAGGATCACAGTGTGCAGGGGAAAGAGTTTAAACCTTCCCTCCCTGCCATGGTCCCAAAAAAATTGCCCCCCTCCCCCCGGAAGCTGTTACTTGTGCTGGGTGCAACGCTTCCTTTTGTACCGACACAAGCGGCAGGTGCCGCTGGGGGCAGCGGGATTTCCATCAGGTTCCTACCCCAACCTGGTGCCCTCCAGAAGTTTGGGATGAGAACTCTTTGCTATTTTATTGCAACTGGATTTCATTGTTTTTAATATTTGAACTGTTTTAGGTATTTCATCGTTGGATGCCGGCCTCGTGAGGACTTCTGCCCTGGAAGGCAACCAAGAAATGTTTTAAATAAATGAAGAGGTGACACTGGCAGGGACATACGGGATTCGTAGTCCCAAACCCCTGGAGGGCACCAGGCCAGGGAAGGTTGGTTTAACTCTGTAATGCACACTGTAGTCCTGATGAAATTCCTTTTCAGCTTCCTGTGACTGCTCCCCCCACATCCCATGACGGCTATTTACATTTCTTAAAACACTCAAGCTGACATGGCGGCCACCAGCAGCAGCCATTGCAGCAGGTTGTACCGAAGGAGAGGAGAACAAAAAGAAGCAGGGATATCCCAGGAGCCCTGCTGAAATACTTCATTTTTTCCTCTTCCCTCCCCATCACTCTTTCCTTGTCTGTCATGTCTTTTTTTAGATTGTAAGCCTGTGAACGAGAACTCTCCCATTTTACTGATTGCAAATAATCCCCTCCAGGAGCTTTTGTACGCGGAGGAGTGGAATAGAAGCAACTGAATTAACGAACTGTGTAGTAGTAGGGAACAATAGGTTTAAAATTTAAAGACTTTGCCATATTGTGCTGGCGCTCAATGCTCCACCCTCTGATTGTTCTTGTGTTTTACTTCCATTTCCTCATTCAGTTCTACTTGCTTGTTCCGTCAATAGACAGCTCGTGACCTCGGCCTACGCAAAGGTGAGTTAAAATTCTGACTGCTTTAAACAAATCGCGTTGGTGCAATTAATAGCCTGTCTACGTTTAGAACTTGGATGGGGTTTTGCGTTCACGCTCAAGCCCCACTGGATTTGTTCCTCCTTGTGTGCCCGCCCCCTGCCATCTCCCTGAAAATATTACATTCCACCCTGGTTTTACACACCCCTTTCTTCAGGAAAAAAAACGTACGTCAATTATTCCCTGAAGGCAGCTCCAGGTGTTTTGGACTACAACTCCCATCACTCAATACTGGCTGGGGCTGATGGGAGTTGCTATCCAAAACACCTGGAGGGCACCACCTGGGGCAAGCCTGATCTACCTGAACACTACCCTGGTTCTCCTAAACTGAGTAACCTCCAACGCCTTCTGCTCCTTCCCCTTTGAGCTGCCTTGGTTCAACCGTTGACCCATTGCCCTCTAGTCGGATTGGTTGTCACTGGGTGCATGTGGGCTGTGGGTGGGTAATGAGCTACGGCCTCCCCTCCACTTTCTCCTATCTCAGATCTTACCTCTGTGGAACGCCGGCATGAGACCCTACAATAGAACTATACCTGAATCCCCAAAATAGAAGAAATGATCTGAGGCAGCCTTCCCTTACCCACCCCCAGGTGCATTGGACTACAACTCCCATAATCTCCAGCCAGCTTGCCTGAATGGTCTGTGGCTATTGGAATGGTGTTCCAGCACAAGTCTGGGAAAGGCAGTTTTTAGGATCGCCGTCCCCTCATGCTCAGGGCTGTTAAAGGGCAGTACAGGGGCAGATGTTCCACAACGCATGCATGCTGATGGCTGGAATGGAGGAGTTCTCCTATTCATGACTGCTTTGCTGTGAAGGGGGGGCAGGGGACATCAAACATTCAGCCCAGGTTCGGCCACGAGAAACAACTCAATGGAAGGTGAACAATCAGTTCTGCCCTTAAAAGTGAAGGGAAAGGTTTCCTGAGGGCAGGAGCACTGAAGGTTGGAACTGGAATGCGCGGCCAAGGAATTCCTATGAGAGCCAACCACATCTTCGGGACTATGCCTTTGGACTTGTATGTCTTGGGCCCACATACCCTGGGCACCTCCTTCAGAGTCAGGCACGTACAACTGCCCAAACTAGGCCAAGCAAGCACATACCTGCAGCCTCCGCATGGAGGGTCTGCCCATCAACGCTCCGCACTTCGCCGGTGATGAACACCTTCCTGCCCTCCTTCCGGTCCAGCTTGCCCTCCACCAGGACCACGGAGCCCAGGGGGATGGGGCTAGAAAGGCAATGTATGCTCATCAGTACATCACAGCTTCCCTTTCTGTAGCTAAAGCATCCCTTCCGCCTCTCCCCACAATCCCACCGCTATGCCCTTCCCTCAGCTGGGGCAAAAGGAAATGGATCAAGCAGGAAAAGAGGGCTGGGAGTAGAGGAAGTTCAGGGCCAAAGTCAAGGAGCCATTCTGGATGGGCTCTTTGCCAAAGGGCCAAGTTAGAAACCAATCAAAGCTTGGGAGCACCGGGAGGATGACTCAAACTCAGCAACCACTACTAGCTTTTACCTTCAGTCCCGAAAGAACTCTGGTCGTTTATGGGCGGGTTTTGACTCGGCCAAGAGCCTATATATAACCTCTTGTCAGTCAAAGGGAACTCCACTTCCACAGCTGACAAGAGTTTGGAGCAGTTGTGGTAGGAAATGGAGTGTATTTAAGGATGCACAGCCATGAGTCTTTAGTTAAGATTTGACAGGAAAAAAGCATTCTACCACAATAAAGGGGTAATCGGGGGGGGGGGGGGTCATCATTCTAACATTCATAAAAACAAGAATGTTTCACCAATCTTCCTGAAATTTACATGTGCCAGAAAGAAATATTGATTTTACATAACCTGAAAAATTCAAGAAGGTTGGTGAAAGATTGAGGGAAGGAGGGCAGTTTAAAATAGAAAAAAAAATATTTCGGCCAAAGTGTATCTTAAAAAAAACTTGGTGTTTTTTTTGTCCACCCTTTTATAAGCTCTCCTTGGTCGTGTCAGACCCCAATCCTGAGGGCCAATCCTTATTTTGTCAGGGTGTACCCAGCCCCGCTTACCTCTTATAGTTGATAGTGAGGTTAGCAGTCATCACCCTACCGGCAACATAGATGGCGGTCGACCCAAAAGTGGCATCGAGAATGGTGGCAGTGGAGCCGCCATGGGCAAACCTGGAAAGCAAAAAATAATAAGAATCGGGCAATCAAGGAGAGACGACGGTGGGAGCCTGCAAAGAAGACTCGGAATCCCAAAGTGCAGAAATCGGGGAAAGCAAGGGTGGATTCGGAGGCATAAGGAGCCACAGTGGTAGGAGACACACAGCTCTGTTGGACTGCCTTGTAGGGGAAGCTGCAGTTCCCCAGACATTGGACTGCAATTCCCATCACACCCAATGATATGGGAGATTAAGAGCTGGAGTCCAGCATCTGGAGGGCTACCACCCCAACATGTGTAGCCTGGAGAAGATTGAGGGGAGACACGATTGCCCTCTTCAAATACTTGAAAGGTTGCCACACATAGGAGGGCCAGGATCTCTTCTTGATCAACCCAGAGTGCAGGACGCGGAATAACGGGCTCAAGTTACAGGAAGCCAGATCCCGCCTGGACATCAGGAAAAAATTTCTGATTGTTAGAGCAGTATGACAAAACATCAGGAAAAACTTTCTGACTGTTAGAGCAATACGACAATGGAACCAATTACCTAGGGAGGTTGTGAGCTCTCCCACCCTAGAGGCCTTCAAGAGGCAGCTGGACAACCATCTGTCAGAGATGCTTTAAGGTGGATTCCTGCACTGAGCTGGGGGTTGGACTCGACGGCTTTACAGGCCCCTTCCAACTCTACTATTCTGTGATTCTATGCTTCTATGACATCTGGTGAACTGGTGGGAGAAGAGTAATCTAAGAAGGTGAATGCAGGGATGGAAAATGCGTTGCCTGATGCTGTTGGATTCCAGCTCCCATCACCATGCTGGCTAGGGCTGATGGGAGTTGCAATCAAACAGCTGCAGAACCATATATTCCCTACCCCCGGGTTAAAGGATGCCATCCAAAGCAGTGAGGGATGGAGATGAGGACGACACACCAGGTCCCCATCCTGACAGAGGAATCTTAGCCATTGGAAATCAGTTTGTTGTCCAAGGGCGGTCCACGGTCCACCTTGTGTTCACCCATTCTCCGTAGTCTGTTTTACTGAGGCCCCAGCACAACAACTCAGTAGTGAGGGCCTGAGCGTGAATGAGGGGGTCACGGACAACAGGGGACTGGTGTTGCCCTGCCATTTCTACCCAGGAATTCTCAACAAGGTAGGAACCATGGAAACAGAGACGCTCTCCCAAACCCCTCACTGATTTGAGGTCTTGCTCACTGCCACCTGGGGTGAGCTCGATTGGAATTTTGAGAGGGTGTCGCGAATGCTGTCACAAAATGGCTGCCAATGGGGAGGCAGGCTTGCTGATTCGTCGAACGGCTGCCAGGGCGGGTGCGGCCGGTGGCGAGGCGCTCATCGCCTAGAAGGCAAACGGGCGGGACTAAAAGAAAAGTAACTTGCCCAAGAAGTGAAGGGCGAGGCAGAGGGTGGAACTGAGCTTGAGCTTGAACATACAAAACTACCTTCTTAAAGCTAAATACAGACGGCGCTGGAGGCCAGCACTTGGCTTTATGGCGTGGCAATCCCAAGAGGGTTTTTTTTTTTAAAAAAAGGTAATTTAAAAAAATCATAAGTAACGTTAAAATTGGGAGGGGCAAGAAGTCTGGTGAGTGCCAAGAGAGGTATCTGCAGATACCCCAGATCTCTCGATTCCGATCTCATCCCAAAGTTGCGGCTCATCAGGGAACACCACAGTGCCTCTACCAACAAGGAAGTCGAGGATTTCGTTTCTGAGTCTTACCCTGGATGTCCCTCGAGATAAGAGCCTGGCTGGAACACGCACACCGTCCTTTTCTCCGATGGGTTCAAGAACATGGCATATTCAAAGCCCATGCCTTCTACGTCGCAGCTCCTGAGGAAAGTACGAGCGGCTGTGTCCTTCTCCAACTTGAGCTCCTGCCTCATCTTTTCTGCGGGAGCAGCAAGAACCAACAGCAGTTGATGCCAGGGAGTCAATATGCACGCAACAGTCGGGTTGCTTTTGACTGCGCTGATGCACAAAGCTGCTATCAGCGTCTGTATCGTCAGCATGTTAGCAATCATTCGTAGGCGCCTGAAATTTTCTATGTGCTGTACAGAGTCTAAACCCCCACAAGACACTATCTGACTTCATATTTACAAAAGGGAGGGCAACATTTTTTTCCTACAACTCTCATCATGCCTCACCATGGGCTATGCTGAATAGGGTTGATGGGCGTTCTGGGACAAAACATTTGGAAGGGAAGAAGAAAGCCATTCCGCTACTGATTCCTAAAGTGCCATAACTGATCTTTCAGCGACCAGCTGGAACAGCTACTGAGACTGAGGCAGTTCTGAGACAGGAGACAGCATGGCACCTGTCTCAGGTGTGTGGACGAAAGAGCTTTGCTGCGCCTTCAAATGCAGCCAGGTGAAGATGCTTAAGTCCAGCATCCCCATCACAGGCTCCGCCCCATCTCCACCACGGTCTTTAAGCTCAACCAGCAAAGCTCTCAAGCACAACAATGACCGTGCTAAATTGGCTTTTGCAGAGGCGCACAAAGATGCGTTCTTGGTGCCTGACCACCAGTGTTGGGATTCTCTTCACTAGTGTCTTCCGACAGCAGCGCAAGACATTTTTTAAAATTGAGCCTGGGTTGTTGGTTGTCAGACATAAAGACGGATATGATGAAAAGATCAATATATTATGTATATTGAGCTGTTAGAATGAAGAAAGGTCGAAGGCCTAAAGTAAACAGGAAACAACCCTGTTCTTAACTGTGCTTGCATTGAGAATAAAACTGCCATTATCATACTGTGACCTCACTTAGAATACTGTGTACAGTTCTGGTCACCACACACCTAAAAAAAGATATTATAGAGCTGGAAAAAGTGCAGAAAAGGGCAACTCAAATGATTCAGGGGCTGGAACATCGCCCCTATGAAAGAAAGTTACAAAAGCTGGGATTGTTTAGCTTGAAGAAAAGGAGGCTAAGGGGAGACATGATAGAAGTGTACAAAATGATGCCTGGTGTGGAGAATGTGGACAGGGAGACTTTTTTCTCCCTCTCTCAAAATATTAGAACCTGGGGTCATCCCATGAAGCTGGTTGGTAGGAGATTCAGGACCAAATAAAAGGACTTCTTCATACAGCGTATAGTTAAACCATGGAATCCACTACCACATGATGGCTACCAAATTGGATGACTTTAAAAGGGGGTTGGATAAATTCCTGGAGGAGAAGGCTATCCATGGCTACTAGCCCTGATGGTTATGTGCTACCTCTGGTATCCGAGGCAGTAAGCCTGTGTGCACCAGTTGCTGGGGAACATGGGTGGGAGGGTGCTGTTGCATTCATGTCCTGCTTGTGGGTCCCTGGTCGACAGCTGATTGGCCACTGCGTGAACAGAGTGCTGGACTAGATGGACCCTTGGTCTGATCCAGCATGACATTTCTTATGTTCTTATTCCTAACTATGGACCACTAAGCTGTTAATTCTGTAGAAATTCAGGGAACGAAAGAGGGGGTCATGGCAAAGCTTTTAAAAGGGGGGAGGGATTGTAGCAGAAGGAAACGAGGGCACTCCACCAGGCCTGCTGAACGAATACTCGCTTTCTTCCTCTTCCCTGCTCATCTCATTATCCTTTAATGTCATGTCTTTTTAGACTTTAAGACTGTGGGCAGGGATCATTTTGTTTCTACTGATTGACTGCAAACCACTCTGGGAGCTTTTCTTGCCGGGATAAAAATGCGATAAATAAAAATAGTAAAAAGAATTGAAAAAGCAAGGCCCCCCTCACCTGGAATATGTTCCATAACATGCCGATAAGAAGGCAGTTTTTTCCATGTGCCGCCTTTTGCCATCTCTGTCAATTTGTTGAACTGACTCAACATGTCCTGGCTCCAGCTAGAGTTAGGGAGGGCATAGTCCTTCGCCTTCTCAGATGGAGAAAGCAAGAACTGAAAAGAAAGGTGGAGAGCATGCATGAGACAGGCAAGTGAACAAAGGACAGGAAGGGCAATAGGATATAGGCGCAACCACAGCAAAGACTGAGCTCCCACCAGCTACCCTTAACACCTGCGACTTGTTGCAGCTTAACAACCAACCCTCCCTTTTCACTAGAGACTTCAAGGCATTACGAAACTCCTAGCCAATGTCAGTATTGAATTAGGACACGGCTGGTTGACCATCATTTTGTAAGGACTTGAAAGCAGCTTCTAAGTACCTCGGATAAATAAATGCATAAACAGTCCTACCTGCATTCACTTCAGATTTCAGTTTTCTATTATTATTATTAACATTTATATACCGCCCCATAGCCCAAGCTCTCTGGGGGGTTTACAAAGATTAAAAGACCGAAAACTAAAAATCAACACACGAAATTTTAAACCATAAAAACATTTTTAAAAAAACCAGCTAACATTTAAAACAATTTAATGTTGTTAAAAACTCAGTTTAAAAAGTCAACATAAGCTGTTAAATGCCTGGGAGAAAAGTCTTGACCTGGCACTGAAAATATAACAATGTTGGCACCAGGCGGGCCTCATCAGGGAGATTGTTTCATAACTGGGGTCCACCACAGAAAAGACCCTCCCCCTACCATGACTTTCCTTTCATTCCACCCCACCCACCCCAAAAAGCCCACTCTGCCTGCTGTTAACTGTGGGTACCTGCCAGTGGAACCCATGTTTAAAAGGTCTGAATGTCAACTTGGGGAATCAACACCTACACCATGCTGTGGGCAAAGCATGACAAGCACGTAAATGCAACTGAGGGCAGGAAGTTCACGACAGACAAATAGAAGTTCTTCTCAAAACCATGGAAGAAGATTTTAGTTTCACAAGGAAAAGTGACACTTCGCTTTCCATCTCTCCCAATACTTACTGCGGGATTCCACAATAGCGTAAGGGAAGAATACTGCAAGGTTCCCTCAGAAGCTACTACTGCCCGTGAAGCATCTCTGGGGGCCGCCCAGCGAGCAAGCCCCTTCGCCAGCCAACGGCAGCTCCTCAGCATGACCTGCATGGCACGGGCTGCATGCCCCTTGGGAAGAGCCTTCAGCTGTTCTCCTTGCAGGTCATGATGCAGTTAGAAGGAATGCCAACGTAGGAAGTCACACTGGCCAAGAAAAAGCAACACCATCAGGGAGATAAAACTAAGGACAACAGTACGACAATGGAACCTATGACCTAGGGAAGTGGTGCATTCAAGAGGCAGCTGGACAACCCTCTGTCAGGAATGCTTTAAGGTGGATTCCTGCACTGAGCAAGGGGTTGGACTTGATGGCCTTAGAGGCCTCTTCCAACTCTACTATCTATGATTCACACAGCACATAGTTAAACTATGGAATTTGGTAGCAGAAGATGTAGTGATCTAGAAAGGAGTCCTAAACCTCCCAGCATTTCCCAACTAGCCATTCAAGTTCTACAACTCCAGAATTCCCCAGTCAGCCAGCCAGAAAAAAAGTCCTACAACAGAAAATTGTAAGACTCCCCCCCCCCCCAGTTTAAACATGCATCAGACTGAGCTATAATCCATTCATTTTACAATCTACACCTAAACATGGGTCACCATATCTGGCCTATTCCACCCACTCCCTTCCTCTGTTCCCAGTTTTTTTGCACCACCTAGCCTGTTGAACGGCTCCAGGGAATTCCAAAACTGTCACCTCTTTTCACAGCCCCTAATAAAAGTAGCACCCCAAGTGTGGATCTTTGTTTCTTTCCCATTTACACCCTGAACCCGGACAACAGGCCACGTGCCTCACAGATCCTAAAGGCCTCTAGCCACAAAACGGTTTCCAATATGCCCACAATATGGGCGGCTACTAACACTTGTGCCAGTTGCTATAGCTGCAACAGGAAATTACAGCCTCCCATCAATACGAAGTCATTAATATTAAGTAATTAATACCGATATTAAGTCAGTAATATTGATGTTGTCATTGATATTAAGTCATTCATCGCTATTAATAAAATAAATAGTAAAATAATTAATCGACGTTATTGGTATCTCATCAGAAATGCAACGTTTAGGGCACTTGGACCTCCAAGGTGACCTTCTCCCTCCATTTTCTCCTTTTGGCCAGTCTTTGCGTGACCTCTGACCCTTTGCGTGACTCCTGACCCCCTGCGTGATCCCTGACCTGCTCAGGAGGGGCTCCTGGGGGGGTGGGACTTACCTGCACAAGGCCTTGAATTCCCCTCTTCACGTCCCAAGTTTTTCCTGCCCTTCTTCTCTTCTTCCTAACGAAGAACCGGCTTCTTATTTCCGGTGACGTCGGCTGGGAGCCGTGCGCGGTGACGCCACGCGCAACCACTTCCGGCTCCCCAGCAACCGCTGACCGACTTTTGCGCATGCGCCCTCCCCCCCCGTCCGACTATGTGACGTCACGTCAAGGCGGTTTCTCTCTGTGCCTCGGATGGATAGGCATCCTCCTCGGCTGCTTTGACGCTCTGCGCATGCGCGAATTCTCGCCCGCTTACTCCGTTTTCATCACCATGGCAACGCGGTGACGGGCGCTGCCAGGCAAGCCACGCCCGATGTCAGGTTTTCGCCTTTGAAGTTCTATATTTCCCCTTTATGAACGTCATTTTTAAAAAAAGACCTTTGCGGCTTCGCTTTTGTTTCCCCTTCACACACAAACTCGCCCTTTCATTAGCTCTGGGATCTGCCAATCAATGGTAGAGTCCAATAAGACGCCTCCTAGATTCATTTTCCAAACTTCACTCCCTTCCCCTCCCCTGTCTAATCCCTGTCTCTGATTGGGGAAGGGAACTGTCCGTCCAAGTTACCTCGCTTACCCACCCACAATCTGGGCAATCTGATTGGGCAAGGGTTGAGCCAGTGCAAGAAGAGTTGAAGCAATTTCTCAGAAATCCTTGCTTTTCATTGGGCTAAACGAGCGCCAGTCTAACTGGAAGCCGTTCTTGCTTGTGACCGAACAAATCGAATGCCTCTGAGCTTAAGTGGTCTTCCAATGTCCCGGCTTTAAACAATTCGTGCATCTGATTATTCAAGAAGAATGCCAATCAAATCCCTGTGGCAGTCCGTTGCTTGTTATTGGGCGGTGATGCTGGCAGTCTCTAGTACAAACCAGTCTCTGAATTTTGAGAGGGGCATTCTGCGTATGCTCAGAGGCACCGAACCTTTTTGTTATGTTGCTAAGCGTTGTAGTGTACCTGATTGTGTGCAGTGTTCCCCCCAGAATTATTATTATTAGCAGTGTTTTACAGAAGTGTAACATATTCCTGAGCATGTGCAGAATGCCTAAATAGAATCAGTGACAGCTTTTGACTAACCTGTCTCACCGATTTCAACTTGGGTCCAACCCTCAGTCTTTAAGGTGCCACAAGCCTCATTTTTCTGTAAATTATTATTATTACAATTATAATTATCTCCACTGCTGCTCCCACAATAGGCAAAGGGAGAGCTGTTGAATTTCTCTTCATGTCTCAGTGTTAAAGACACTAGAAAAAAAGCTGCCAAACGTAACTGCATCTCAGCATTGTTATGCATGGCACATTAGGCAACATTCCTCTTGTCATCGCCGTACAATAATAACAAATAAATTAAAAGGCTTGCATCCTATTTTTCCTTTAAAATCCAAGGTGCAATTCCCCTGCGCCTTTATTGCTTTCATATTATGGGTTGTGGAGGTGGGTGGGATGAACACATACTTTCCAGGCTACAAGTAAGAATGCAGGGGGTGGGGTGCGCAGAAAGGGAAAATACGGCTCCTGCTCCAGACACAGGTGATGTCAACATCTGGGGTAACAGGCTCTGTGCGTCTAAGCATGTGCGGAATTCCTCCCCACCCTGAGAACTAAACACCCTTTCTTTGAAAAATTAATTAATCAAGCTGAGTGCACAGGTTCAGAATGCCTTTCCATTGTAAAGGGAAATTGAGCCTCCTGGCTGGATTCCTGTAATGCAGCCTTCCCACCCCTTTGGATGTTTTCAACTTCGACTCCCATTCGCTCCAGCCACCACAGCCCAGCACGTTCCTATGGCTGGGAACAAACGTTGCCTCTGAAAAACTGCTAATTCTCCATGTCTACAGCCTTACCCAACCTTTCGTCCTGCAAATCTTTCGGGTGACAACTCCCAACATTTCTGACTGTTAGCCAGGGGGCTTATGGGAGTTGCAATCCCAAATATTTGGAGTGCCACTAGGTTAGACTTACACGGAGACTTGCATTGATGGGTTTTTTTTTGTGGCTTGTTTCCTGCTGCCTTCGACGCAAGAGGGAGCAAACGGACTAAGCATGTATCCTGCTACCTCCAGACAGACGGATGGCATTGTCTGCCTACTAAGGCTCTGGCAATGAATTGCAGTGCTTTTAGGCAAAAGGCCTCTTGTCCCCATTTAGGCCAAAGATACGTGATCAAATTGCTGACAAAGGAAAAAAGAAAGACAGCAAAAAGAATGGGAACATTGTGCAACAGTGCCAGGAAACTTCACCAGATGAATAATTAAGAGAAATAAATAAAAATGCATTGTATGGCTAGTTTATGCCTGCAGCTCTCTGGCTTAGTTCTCATTGTGGCTGTCATAATGGCATCTGGGCTGTAGCCGCTTCAGACTACAGGCAGGTGATTGATGAGATGGAATGCTTCCCCAGGTGAGAAGCAAACAGAGAAATACGCCCCTGCATCTAGAAAATTAGCACGATAGTGATAAGTTTAGGCTACAAAGCTGACCTGCTAGCTTTCTATGAGGAGGGATTACAAATATATAGAGGTGATACACTCATATGAAGCCTGGCACCATCACATGATGTGACACAAGCTCAGTTCTTCAAGGAGTATGTGAGTATCTGATCTCACATAGGAAAATTATCATTAGGCTGACAACTGTTACGCAGAGGACCTTCTCTTCTGCCGCTCCCAGACTGTGGAGTCACCTGCAGGGAGAGATTCAACAACTTAGCAGTCTTCTTGAATTTAAGAAAGCTGTGAAGACTGATCTCTTCCGGCAGGCCTACCTAGTTGAACTTTAAGATGTTTTTAATAATGTATTAGTTTTATTTGTTTTTAATGTTCTATCTATTTTATGGTCCTTGTATTTATATTTATTGTTCCCCGCCTCGATCCAGAGGGAGAGGCGGGTAAGAAATAATAATAATAATAATAATTTTATTCTATTGTAGCCTGCCTGATTTCAATTGGGAGCAGGTCTCCTGCACTTCTAATAAACACCCCGGTGCCAGCGCATGGTTAAAGAATGGAATTCACTACCACAAGATGTGGTGATGGCCACCAATTAGGATGGCTTTAAAAGGGGCTGGATGGATTCCTGGAGAAGGCCATCCATGGCTAATAGTCCTGATGGCTATGTGCTACCTCCAGTATCCGAGGCAGTAAGCCTATATGCACCAGTTGCTGGGGAACATGGGTGGGAGGGTGCTGTTGCACTGTGTTCTGCTTTGTTGGTCCCTGGCCGACGGTTGGCCACTGTGTGAATGGAGTGCTGGACTAGATGGACCCTTGGTCTGATCCAGCAAGGCGCTTCTGATGTTCTTAGAATCAGGGTAATTGCCAGGCCTCTGGTAAACTTGCAGGGCCCGCTGCTGACATGTTTAAAGATCTCCTGCCGCCAGTCTTACTGCTCTATTTTTCAATTTTGTCTGAGCACAGTTATGATTTCTCACAGAGCACCCAACGTAGCCTGGCTCCTGAGCATCATGGGGAATTTAAATGTTTCTTTCCCTGGCCAGCCCCACTCCGATGCCTGGATCCAGCCCTTTCTGCACCAAATTGAACATGTCTGGAGGTTGAGCTTCTCTCCATCTGTGTAGCACTGAGATGGGAGAAGTGGAACATCCCAAAATTCTCCCTAATCCTGGGCAAAATGTGGCCCGAACCACATTCTCTGACCTTTTCCACTTTCCTATATGGAACTGTGGCATAAACCCAGCCCTGTTGTTGACACACTATTTTGGCACATGTGTGTGTGAACTACATCAGGGGTGCAGAACTTCAAATCCGCCCCCTCAGTGTTCCCCAGAAGGCCCCACCCCTTTCTTTCCCTGCACATCTCTGAAATGCAGCCCCTGAGAGATTTTTCTATAGTGGAATCCGGTCCTTGATTTGAATGAAGTTGTGCATCCCTGAAACAGACTTGGACAGATCAGAATTTGGCCTTTTCTTTAACACTGAGCAAGCGACCCTTCTTGCCTCCTGACGCGAAGTGAGAAATTGGCTCCGTTTGGAGATGCAGAACTGTTTTGCAGAACGATAAAATTTCCTTGGCTGAAGTTCCGCCGCAGCAAAAAAAGCAGCAGGTTTTGTTAGGTGCGTCTGGGACCTTTTCTTCCTTTGCTGAGCAGATGGATGATGCAGTGGTGGTGGTAAAAGTGATACAGCCTTCCTCAACCCTGGGCCTTCCAGATGTTTTGGACTCCTGGAATTCCTGACTGTTGGCCTTGCTTGGTTGTGGCTGATGGGAATTGAAGTCCAACACATCTGGAGGGCCCCAGGTTGTGTAAGGCTACGGTAGAGTCTCCACTCCCCCAGATAGGAGGATATGGACACTCTTAGGCTGCCTCTACAAGAGGCATTTAAAGCTCTTTCAAGGCGCATTAAAAAATTTACCTCTACAAGAACGGAGCGCAAATCAGCCGTAGAGGCGCGTTTTCTCTCTGATTATGCGCATTATCGAATGCGCGTTAAATAGCGAGTTTTATTTTGCTCCGGCCGTTAAAGCGCATTTTGACTATGTGAACAAGCGATTCTCCGCATGTCAACAGTTTAAAGCGTGTTTCGGTCGTCCAGTAATGCGCTTCGCCGCCTCTCGTACAGAGGTATTAGGCGTAAATGCGCTTCTGCGAATATGTGCATAATCGCCTAACCAGGCGTAAAGGCGAATTCGTGTAGATGAGGCCTTAATGTGAACGTTTGGGGAGGAAGAGACAAATTGAACTAGAATTAAACATACCCAAAGTCAGGGATGTCAAATCCCTTTAAATCCGAGGGTTGAATTCCATTTCAGACAAGTTCTTGGGAACTGCCTGTTAGGAGTGGGTGTGGCCAAATGCAAAAGGGGCGGGACCAGAGTAAAAAAAGGGGCAGGGCCACGAAGACTAAAAATACCAGTGTATTTTAGATTAAAGTTCTTACTGACTGTCACTAAGTCTTAGGAGAGGCTAGTCAATAATTTAGAATGGGGGAGGGGGAAAGGCACAAAAACCAGGAAACCACCAGGAGAGGGGGTGGAGTCAGGGGAAGGGGCGGGGCTATCTGAGGTTTGAACCCGGACCTAAGGAAACATCGCTGAAGCACTGGTAGTCCATATGGAGAGCAGAGCTAAGATCCCTATGGGTGGGCAGTTTAGAAACTGACTCAGCCCAAGGCTCGCCTACACACTGAATATTTCTTGGGGTGCGTTCCAGCTTTGATTGTCTTTAAGGCAACGCTGATGCCAAACCTGGGTGAGGCTTTCCTTTCCTTGTTAGAAAATGTGAATTATTATCACCCCAGCAAGGTAAACACTCTTGGGGGAGATGCAGGAAAACCGTGCTGTGAGTGCTGAATGCAGCCTGTCAGGCCCATGGAATGTGATTTCCTTCTTCTTTAATCACCCACCCGAGGCTGGAATTTAATTCCCAAGTCCAGGAGGATCCACCAGGCTTCTCCTTCGTTGTAAACCTCGCGCCCTAAGCGTTATGAAAGGCTCTTGGCTTTGCGGCTCGATGGTATGTCAACCTTTCCCAACATACAGAAACATGTACATTGAAAGAAATGCACACAAAAACACGTATCATCGTCAGAATCATCACCAGTTCATTTGTAGGCCGCTTTTCCACGCTCAAAAGCAGCTTACAACAATACCAGAACATTTACGCAATATAATGTAACGTTTTGAAATAATCGACAGCTCCAAATCATAACAAGGCTGAAATGATCATACAGATAAAAAACATCTCCCATTATTAAACACACACCAGGATTAAACAATCCAACAAGAATGATACTAAGGTCAAACAAAGGAGAAATAAACAAATCCAAACAGCAAAAATAATTCCAGGGGCAGCAACCTTTCTAGTTTATGGATGCTGGAGATATTCAGGATGGACTAAAATGATTTTGGATTTCTAAGAATTTGATTTGCAGAAGCTGTGGAGGACTGGAGGCTACGCGGTGTCCGCAAACTTCTGGACTTTTTCTTTCACTTTCCCAAAATTTACGCAAATCCATTTGCAGGAAAAGCACAAAGTTCTGCTATGACAGATGCTATGCTGGAAAATATACGCAGGGGAAAGTTGAATGGAATGGGGTACAATACATTAAGTGTTACGTACTAACATATCTTATGTAAATTGTTGAAAACTTTCTTATTTGCGTATTTTTCTGCATGGTGGGGGGATCAAATCCACCTGTAAATGGACGCTGGAATGAACGACAATGCACAGTCCACAAAACACATACAGGACGGCTTTCACAAAATCCGGACATCCCTATTCTAGTGAAGTTGGGCAATTGGTCAGGCAGCCGGGACTGGGCCCTTCCAGTCCAGGTGGAATGTGCCTGAGAAGCAAGGGCCGTATGAATTTCCATGAGCACTTTTTAAAAAAAACAGAATCTTGCGGGAATGGGACAGAGCGACCTGACGATGGGAAAAGGGAGAAATTGAGAGAAACAGAATAATGGGCTCAAGTTACGGGAAGCCAGATTCTGGCTGGACATCAGGAAAAACTTCTTGACTAGTAGAGCAGTATGACAATGGAACCAATTACCTAGGGAGGTGGTGGGCTCACCCACATTAGAGGCATTCAAGAGGCAGCTGGACAGCCATCTGTCAGAGATGCTTTAAGGTGGATTCCTGCATTGAGCAGCGGGTTGCTCGATGGCCTTAGAGGCCCCTTCCAACTCTACTATTCTATGATTCCATGAAACCGAAATGGATGGATTTGAACAACCCATGAAGCCAATGGGTGACAGATTCAGGACAGGTGAAAAGAAGAACTCCTTCACGCCTTGCAGAATGAAACTATGAAATTCGCTACCACAAGATGTGGTGATGGCCACCAATTAGGATGGCTTTAAAAGGGGGTTGGATGAATTCCTGGAGGAGAAGGCAATCCATGGCTAATAGTCCTGATGGCTATGTGCTACCTCCAGGATCCGAGGCAGTAAGCCTATATGCACCAGTTGCTGGGGAACATGGGTGGGAGGGTGTTGTTGCACCATGTCAGGCTTTGTTGTTCCCTGGTCGACAGTTGGTTAGCCACTGTGTGAACAGAGTGCTGGACTAGATGGACCCTTGGTCTGATCCAGCAGGGCTCCTTGTATGTGCTTAACATCCCTACTGAGTCGATATTCTCTCTCTCTCTCTCTCTCTCTCCACTGCTTATAGACTTGGCTGCACAGTGCAATCATTTTTTCCTCATTACAAACCTCTGCGGTTTACTGTTTGGCAGGAATGACTCAGGGCCTTACTGACAGGAAGGGGTTTTTCTTTTCCTTGATGTTAAGAAAAGTAGAAGAGGGAGGGGGAAAAAAAGACAATTCCAAACAGTTACTAAGTTACTGATGCTGTTGTGAGAGTGTGTCTCAATGGCGCCAGAATTTAGGGTGTCCTGCTTTACAGAGGACAGTTCTCTATTTGAAGGAGTGTCCAATTGAAAGACAAAGAAGCCAGAGGGTGACGCCCAATGTTAGTCCAACTGAAGTCCCGTTCATTTCAATGGGGTCTACTCTACGTAGGACAAACACCGGATTCAATCCCTCGAAGTCTGCTCAGGATCCTTGATGTTGCCCACCAGTACCTGGACTGCTGACTGAGAGGGATCTGGGTCACATGACTGTAGTCTCATTTACCACTTGGCAGGATCTACACTACTGCTTTATAGTGGTATTGCAATGCACTGACAACTGTTGGGGTCCATGATGCATCTACACCCAGCAGGATAAACACTATGAAAGCAGTATATGGCGTGCGTGCGTCAATGGGCCCCAACAGTTGTCAGTGCACTTCAATACCGCTATAAAGCCGTAGTGTAGATCCTGCCTCCATTTACCACTGTCATACCACTATGATAGTGCTATATCCTGCTTGGTGTAGATCTGGCCCATGTTGCAATGTATTTTATTTCTACGTAAATGATAGTACATGTTTTGCATCTATACTTATAAATATCGTACTGCCTTTATACAAATCTACGGTGCGGCCACACTTGGAATACTGTGTACAAATCTGGTCTCCACATCTAAAAAAGTACTCTTACACCTATGTTCCCCAGCAACTGGTATTCTGAGTGGGGATGGAGAAATCTATATGTTTTGTTTTCTCTTCATTTTGCATTTTTTCCATTTGTATGGTTGGTTTGTTCTGAACTCTGGATTTATTTATTTTTTAAAAAAAGGTTGTATGAAAATTCATATGTATATATGTATGTGTGTTCATACACACACATTTTTCTTTCCAGTTTTGCCTAATGTACATATTTTTAGAAACAATATTTATTACAGTGCATTTTTAATGGTATTTGTACTTGTAAACACATTTATGTATGCATTTTTCTGTGAGGGGGTTTACTTTAAAAATAGTGTTAAATAAAGAAATAATTAATTGCAGAGTTGGAAAAAGTGTAGAAAAGCGCAGCTAAAATGATCAAGGGGCCGGAGCAACTCTCCTATGAAGGAAGGTTACAACAGCTGGGACTGTTTAGCCTAGAGAAAAGGCGAGTAAGGGGAGACCTGACAGAGGTGTACAAAACGATGCCCAGTGTGGAGAGAGTGGATAGAGTGGCATTTTATTTCTTGATGACATTTATATCCCACCTTTTCCCCTCCAGGGAACTCAAGGTGGCTTACATAATCCTACTCCTGTCCATTTTATCCTCACAACAACACACTTGTGAGGTAGACCGGGCTGAGAGTCTGTGATTGGCCCGAAGTCACACAGTGATCCCTCTCTCACAATACTAGGACCCAAGGGGGTCATCCCATAAAGCTGATTGTGGGAGAGCTTCAGAACAGGTAAAAGGAAGGACTTCTTCACACAGTGCAGAGTTCAGCTGTGGGATTCACAGTGATGGCCACCAATTTGGATGGCTTTAAAAGAGGACTAGAGAAATTCCTGGAGGAGATGGCTATCCATGGCTACTAGTCCTGATGGCTATGTGCTGCCTCCAGGATCAGAGGCAGTATTCCTATGCACACCAGTTGCTGAGGGTGCTGTTGCACTCAGCCTATTTTATTTATTAAAACATTTGTATCCTGCCCTATATCACAAGGATCTTGTGGGTTTCGCGTGTGGAGCTGGTCGGCCACTGTGTGAACAGAGTGCTGGACTACATGGATCCTTGGTCGATCCAGCAGGGCTTTTCTGACGTTCTTGTGTTCTTAGATGCTCTCTTGAAGGATCCACTGTGGTGAGCATGATGCACATGCTCATTTCGGCTACAGGGTGCAGGCCATACAGGTCAAGATCAAGCTTTGAACCTGCTGTTTCCTTCTCCGTGAGGCAGAAAGGAAGTGAGGCAGGTGGCTACCAGGAGGAGGGCCTTCTCTGCTGTGGCACCCCAGCTGTGGAATGAGCTCCTCAGAGAGGTTCGCCTGGCACCTACACTATACTCCTTCAGATGCCAGATGAAGACCTTCTTATTGTCACAGTGTTTTAACAGTTCTTCAGTTTGATGTTTAACCTTGCTGTTTTAAATTTGTATTTTAAATCCCTACGAATTTCTGCATGGCCGCTCGGTTTTTATCCTGGTTGTGCTTTTATCTCGTATTCTAAATTATGGTTTTTATACTGCAGTTGTTTTATATTTTGAATAGTTTTTATGGTTTTAATTTTTGTAAACGCCCAGAGAGCTTCGGCTATTGGGCGGTATAGAAATGCAGTAAATAAACAAATAAATAAGTCTTTGTTGTGTTGACCGTTTAAACTGTTTCAGCGGTTTATATGGGCTTTTAATGTTTTCTTTGCTGACCTCCCTCTCCGGAGAAATATTTATCGGCTGCTGCTGGTAAGGGAGGCCCAAGCACCCGTGCAGGAAAACCACTTCCTGTACTATGAGGAACCGCTCGAAATTAGTTTGCAAGGCTGCTAAGAAGTGTGTGTGTGTGTGCCCAGAGGGGGTAGGGACGAGTGACGGGTACCACGCCTGGCTTCCAGCTCCGTCACCCTAGCAACATCAAATATTTTCGACCGAAGCACTTGGGACCGGAACCGCGCCAGTGAATCACACTAACCAAAGTAGCGGTGTATGTGTGTGCACTTGTGCCGAGTGAAACTGAACAGAAAGCAGAGGGGTGTGTTTTTCACCTCACAATAGATTGCTTGTACCAAGCCGCTGAGAGCTTGTCTTCCTGGCTGCCATTCTGTGTTTGAGAAGCGAGTGTTTCCCCCCCGGGAAGATCACGGTCACTGGGACAGATGGATGATAGGGGCAGAAGCCTCATCTGCCCAACAGATTCCTCCTTCTCCAATACGAGCTCGCTGTCGTTTATTTATTTATTTACAACATATTGCTCCATATCTAAAACAGATCTAATCGTTATTATGATCCCTCTTTTCTCGCTCGTGGCGGTTTTTCTACATGGACATGACGGGCTTTGCCAAGTCATGCTGTCTTTTACCGATTCAGGAATTTCCTGGCTATTGAGCATGTTTGAAGTAAGATTGCTTTCTGGATGTTGGTGAGGATGTATTTTGGTAGGCCTGGTTTCTGAAGTTTTTCTGTAATTTTATTTTGATGTGATATCGGTGACTGATGACTAACGGAATAATTGCAATTTTCCCTCCTGTTGTCATAGTTCTTTAACTTTCATGGCCAGTGGTGTGCAGTTTCCTCTCTTCTCCACTTCCTTTTCTACAACATTTTTGTCATTAGGTATTGCTATGTCAATGAGGTAGATGTGTTTTTCTTTTTTGCCTATAACTCTTATGTCAGGTTGATTGCAAAGTATTGTCTTGGCCATATGAATTGTTCTGTCCCATTATTATTATTATTATTATTATTATTATTATCTATAGCCACCCATAGCTGAAGCTCACTGGACAGTTAACAAAAATTAAAAATATTAAAAACAATATGCAGAATTTAAAAAACATTCAAACACACAAACACACACACAACAGACAGTAGACACAGATACAACACACATCTAAAATCAACTTTGAGCAATCAGGCAAACTGTAAAACAAATATGGGATAGATTGAAACTCTTCACATTCTGCCAAATTCCTAGGGAAAGGGCATGACTGACTGGCTGCTGCACTTCATGCTGTAAAACTTTGTTTAACTAGTAATGCTTAACACCATTTTACTGGGTTTGGTGGTAATTTTGTTCCTCTTTTAGTAGATTATTTATTTCTTTATTGCATTTCTATACTGCCCAATAGCTGAAGCTCTCTGAGCAGTTTACAAAAATGAAAAACCATGAAAATAATTTAAAATGTAAAACAAACAACAGCATAAAAACATAATATAAAATACAGTATAAAAGCACAACCAGGATAAAACCGAGCAGCTATGCAGAAATTAATACAGATTTAAAATACAAATTTAAAACAGCAAGGTTAAAAATTAAACTGATGAACTGTTAAAATACTATGAGAACAAGAAGGCCTGAAGGTGCCAGGCGAACCTCTCTAGGGAGCTCATTCCACAGCCGGAGTGCCACAACAGAGGAGGCCCTCCTCCTGGTAGCCACCTGCCTCACTTCATTTGGCAGGGGCTCATGGAGACGGACCCCTGAAGATGATCTTAGGGTCTGAGCATGCACATATGGAAGGAGGCGTTCCTTCAGATAACCTGGCCCCAAGCCGTTTAGGGCTTTGAATGTTAATATCAGCACTTTGAATTGGGCCTGGATGGAGTGGCTGTTCTCTAACTCGGGATCTTTGCTGTCACCTTCAAGAATGCTCAATTTCTCTGCCTACCGCCCCACCTTCACCTCCCCAAACAAAGTCGAAATAGGGTGGCAAGATGTCTTTTGTCACCACCGGCGGCAAAGGCTGGCCAGATGGACTCCGACATGCTTAGGCAGGGAGGGGACCTTCCCAACAGGTGATAGTGCATCTGAACTGACGAGGGATAGTTCAGGTGGAGGAGCATGCCAGAAATAGCGACCTGGGACAAATCCCGCAGCCCTCGCCGCAATGTCAGGAATGCGCAGGTGGACAAAGAAAGAGGTGGCTTCTTCACGGCGAGTGGAATTTACCAGAGCAGCGGCTGTTCAGTTATTACTCTGGTCGGCAACTGGATTTGAGGATCGCTTTGCAAATGGAGTGAGTGGTCACTTACCAGCCAATTTACAAGTCTCTTTGTTTCAGATGCTAGCCATTAGGGCTGTGCAAGCTTCAAGCCTTGGATTCGAAGTTTGAATCACGGAGGCCATTTTCTGATTAATCCGCCATTTTCTGACAGATCCGCCATTTCCTCGCACAGCCCTAGGCTTTGTACAGCCTACAACCCCCAGCATGCAGTGCCTGGGAGGGCTGGACTTACCAGGGCCCAGGAGCAGAGGGCATTGTGTCGTCGGCGCCACCATTGTCCGCTCCTTGGCATGATTGGCCTCCTTCCCGGCCTGATCTGCCTCCTTCCTGGAGCGATCTCACCCGGCATTCCTGCAATCTTGCCCGCCGTCCCCACGATCACTTGGGGACTCCGGGCGAGATTGCACTGGGAAGGAGGCTGATTGGGCCGAGGAGCAGGCAATGGCAGCACCGATGACATGGATGCCCTCTGTTCCTGTGCCCCAGTAAGTCCAGCCCTCCCAGGTACTACATGCTGGGGGTTGTAGGCTGTACAGGGGCCCAGGGCTGTGTGAGGAAATGGCAGATTCACCAGAAAATGGCCTCCATGATTTGAACTTCGAATCCAAGGCTCAAAGCTTGCACAGCCCTAGCTAGCCATCTACAGTGCTCTCTAGGCCCTGAGGTTGGCAGTGGAGGTATCAGGCTCCCGGCCGACATAGGGGAGATCTTGTTGGAGGAAGAGGAGTTTGATTGCTCAGCATACCTCCCTCCTACAGTAGATCTGGATCAACCTAAGGTTCCTGCAGACCCTCCTATCATGAACTGAGTCCAGTTGGGGTTCAAGACTCTCCTCCCTCATTCTACAGCTCACTGGAGCACTGGTGGTAACAGATCAGTAAATATCTTTTTGCCCAGGGCATACTCAGGAGCAAGAGTCTACTTGTGAGGAGGACGCCCCAGCTGTGGTGACGGAAGAGGCAGACCCATCGGTGGCGGGTCAACCAAAGGCAGCCAGCATTTTATTTGTGCGTTCGTTTATTAATTCATTGAGATCAGGGATGTTGAGGCTCTTTCGGCCATTTCGGAGAAGCAGTGGAGGGCCAAACTGCAAAGAAAATACCAGTATATTGTAGCTCTGAGTTCTTATTGCCAGGCAACTGGGAGAGGCGTTTTGTCTTTTTAGAATGGGGAGAAAATGCCCCCAAAGTCCGAAACCACCAAATAATTGGGAGTTGAGGGAAAGGGGGTGGAGCTGGGGGAAAAGGGGAGTGGCCATTTGGGGAACACTGGAAGGCCAGATTAGGACCGGGGGGGGGGGGCAGTTCTGTAGCCCTGATATAAGCTCTCAGACTTTGCCAGACCTTTGCTTAGCAAACGGTTCCCACTGAGCTGTTTTGCTCCAGTTATCGGCTCAGGACAGGAGGCGGGGCTGATGTGCCAGGATTCAGAGGGCCGGAACTGGCTCAAAGGGACTAGCACCATGATTCTTTTTCCCTTTCACACGCCAGAGCAGTTAGACTGTTGGTGGAGATTCTGTGACATCACAGCAGCTCTCCTTCTGCTTCACTTTGAGGTGGGGGAAGAACTATTAGGATTTGGACAGGTGGGGATTAGAGGCAACTGGCTTCTTTACCCTGTTTGCCACAGAGCAGTCCAGAGCCGGACATATATTTTGCAGCCCAAACTCTCCGCCGCTGCCAGGGGCCAGGCCCAGAGCTTTTTTGGTGGGAGGCTTCTTTGAGCGGCTTGTAGCTCAAGCCTCTGCTAAGCCCGCCTGAGTTCTGTGGCAAATATTTCCTGTTGGCTTCAGTTCCAAGCATTCTTTTGATAAAATGCCTCAGGGCTGAGGTAAATCGTGTGCATGGCATTCCTGGGCTGCTGTTTGGATAGGCTGAGCCAACGACGATAATCTGGAAGCAGCCTGTTTCCTGGAGACTCATCGCTCTCTAGGATTGTGCGAGGCGCAGGGGCATAATTATTGCAAGCTACCCTGGCGGCTTGGTAATCCCTAGAGGATTTTGCTGGGGCCAGATTTTGGAGGGTCCTTGGGTAAAAATACATCCCCCATGGGCTGCCTTGCTCTTGAGTCCACCTTTCCACTGCTATTTTCACCAGCTGCAATCGCTCCTCATCCTCTTTCTCATCATGGCTACCTATTGTTTTCAAGACAAGCAGAGAGAGAGCCATTGGGCAAGTAGGCTGTGGCATCTCCTGCTCCTTCTTCTCACCACCACCCATAGGTGACCACAAGGGGTGTGCCCAGGCACATCCTCATGTCTCAAGCAGTAAGTGCAGAATTGAGGGGGCCATTGAGTAGGGATCCATAAGGGAATCCAGATGCAGCTGGAACAGTCCTCTGGTTGCCCTGTCACCATGTCGAAGAACCGCTGTCTCTGAGAGAGCACCATTGCTCCTGGCAGCAGGAGCAAAAAGGAACCGCTCTGCTGGGATCCTTTTTGCCAGGAGCTGTGCTTCAAAGTAGGGCTGTGCACGGATCGGGATACCGAATCTGGAGTGGATCGGGCTGATCCAGGCCTCCCGGATCTGGATCCAAACCGGATAGGATCCGCGATTTGAATCCATGTGCAGCACTCCCCCCGCTCTCCCCTTCCCTCCCCCACTTTCCCTGCTGCCTCTGCGTCGTTCCCCGTTGTCCTCTCTCCTTGCTGTGTGCTGCCGTATTTTCCGCTCATGTCGGGTGATGACATCACCCACCGCGACCGGCAAATGCGGCGCTCTAATTGGAATCTGGATCAGATTGGGGGGTCCATGCACAGCCCTACTTCAAAGAGGCCAGGAGGATGGGCCCCAAAGGCTAATGTTGCCTCGTAAGCCCCCTCCTGCAGCCAGTGTAATCACAAAGCCACACCAATGCTGGAGCTTCAGGGAGCATCTCCTCATCCTCCCCCCGGCAACGGCCCTCCCATGGTCAGGCAAGCCAAACGCAGAGTAGGGTGTCAGCATCTACCGGCTCTGACAATAATAGTGTCACAGTCTAGAAACGAGTGAGGGGGAAATGAGGGGATGTTCCCACTTCTTGAAATGAGATTGATCGGTTGCAATGAGGAGGAATAACGAGAGAATGACCCAGTGAATATGAAAACCAGGCCCTGAGCACAAGATGGCTGCCATCGTACAACATTCGACCGCCCATGTTTGAAATTTAAAATATTGACCTCATAAGTGAGGACAAAGCAAGTGGGGTTAGGACCACTTGTGACGGGATCACGGTGGAGTTTATGGTTATGGGCAAAACCATGCAAAATCTGATGTGCCAAAGTCAGTGACTGCCAGTACGTATTGGCATTTCAGGCCTCAACACAGGTTATCTGACAGGGGAAGAAGGCTTCACAGGGCGGAACAGTAAAATATGCTTTACTTATGAGCCACCCTGGCGATACTCCTGGATTCGGCGACGGCATTTCCGGCCCCTGTTGAAGTGAGGCAGAAGGAGAGCTGCTGTGATGTCACAGAATCTCCACCAGCATTCTAACCGCTCAAGGGGAAGGCATCTCATCCATAGAACGTAGACGAATGTGTGGAGTTTCTGTGAACAAGGGCTAAAGTCTCTTTAGCTGGGAGACCCTGTAAATTGGGCCTAAGAGATAGGAAGAGGGGCTGTTGCCATGAACAACAGAGGTGATACTCCCTGCCTCACAACAGGCCTGGCACTTCTCAAAGAGAAATTCCTCACGAGTCTCCCTCTGAGAATGTCCTGTGCTCAGTGACAATGTTGGGTGGAGAATGGCAAGTCACACCAACTGTATAGAGCGGTGGGTTAGAAGGGTCTTCAAGGGTAATTCATGGGGCAGACAATGTGTATAGCATTACAGGCCAACGGATGCAGAAGAATAGCCATTGTTGAAGAACCGTGCCCGACGTGGGAATGTAGAAATATTTCCATCCCCTCTCCGTCGGCTGGTGTTCATTGAGCTTTCTTTTGGAGAGTTACACTGAATTTGCTCTAAGGCCAACGTGTGGAACCTCTTCCAATCTGAGGACCAAATTCTGTTTTGGAGCTCTCAGGGGCCCCACATTCTAGTAGTGGGCAGAGCAAAAGGAACGGGGCCAAAATACCCTAAATACCTGCAGATTGTAGCTTACAGCTGTGATTGCCGGTCACTAAGACTTAGGAGAGGGACAGCGACATTTTAAAATGGGGGAAAATGCACAAGAACTGGGAAGCCACAAAATGGTGGTCTGGGGAAAGGGGGTGGGGCTATAGGAAGGGGGCGTGGCCTTCTGGGGAACCTCAGAGGGCCAGATTGGTCTTTCAAATGGGCCTGATTCTTCACCCCTTCTCTACATACACACAACACAGCATAAGTTGAAGAACCTTCCTTTGGCCATACCATTCTGATGACATTTCGATTTGGGGTTATCGGAAGATAAGGTTGAAAGTCATGGCTTGACCCTGAGTGGTTTCGGACAACCATTTTCCTGTTTGCCCCGCTAGCACTGTTCAGTTTGTGATGGCTTTTGTACTACTCTTGAGACACATCGGACGCCACCTTAGACCGGATCAGAATATTTCTCCGTGTAGCTTAGTATTGGCTACTCCCGGAATCTCCCAACATGAAGACCCCAATGTTCCCACAGATTCCTCTCTTGGTGCCCACCCCGTTCCATGTCTCTCTTGATCTTTACTTTGTCTGAGATGTTATTTTGGAAATAATTAAAAACAGAACAAACAGGGAGGCTGGCATGTGCAAACTGAATGGCTACCCACCCTCTAGCACCATCTTAATTGGGTTCCACACACTAGCAGCCTTGATGTCCAGTACTGGGGAAAAGGCGAGATAATAATAATAATAGATTTGGAGTTAGTCTTTCCCTTGTATTTAGGTTCTTTTCTTTTAGTCTCAATCATTTGCCTTCTTGGGAAGGAGCGTTTTGTGAACCACTGTGGCAGCCATTTTGTGACAGCATGCTCTCAAAATTCCAACGGTACTAAAGTGATTACTCTGACTCGCAGGGGCTCTCAGGCAGAAAGAGATTTTTCCTAACCTCTGTAACCTGGTCCTTTGAGCTGGAGATGCTAGGACTTTCTGTAGGCAAGAAACATGTCCCCTGAGCTACTGTCTCTGTGCTCCAAATCCCAAAGGACTCATCAGAAATTGGGCTCAGTTGTATTTGACATGTGGTCCAAAACCAGACTATGTTTTTGGTAAAAGATAGATGATTCACATTCCCCATCCAATGTGCTTCAGATTTGGCTTTGGATAAAATCTGCGGTAGTTCCTCTCAATATGATTAGGCCAGTTTCAAGAGCTTCAAATGAAATGTGACTGAATTTCGGCTGACCTGAGAAGAGGCAGTTGGTTTGATTGTTTGCATAGGTCCGCCGACCGCCTCCCAATTATCTGGAAAGTCCCAAATGGAGGACAGATTCCGCGCCTATGCTAGATTCAGCAAACCAGAGTTATGAGGCATGTAGGTGGAATCACCACTGGTTGGGTCTCTTTGGACAACCACCTTCTATTGGAGTTCTACCACTTGGGAAACCCTCTCTGTCAAACCCATATGCCAAATCAGCATCAATCCAGTGAATGTTGAGGAAAGGCGAGGCAGAGGCAAGGTCAAAATGGAAACGATAAGCCATGGCGGTCAAGCATTTTAAGCTAAACATTATGGCTTATTCCTAACCATGGTGGCTACATAACCACAGTTTAAACATGCTCTCTAACCATTTGCTGCAAAAGGGTTAATGGCCTAACCATGGCTTAGCGTTTCATCTAGGTAGAGTACCCAGGTTGTTCAGTCCTGAAAAGCTTTATATGAGGCCAGAGAGCCTCACATGACCAGATTCAGCCTCCTGCATTCCCTCCAAAGCACTGAATGTGCTCTGGGTTCGAATGCTGATATAAAAGGTTGATTACAAGTGGCAGAACCGGTTCGCCTTTCATTTTACAGCCTCACCTTTGCCTTTACAAAAGCAGGATGAGCTCGAAAGAACGAGCTTGTTCTTAAGACTTTTTTTTCCTCCCCAAAGTATTATTGTTAAGGAAAACAGGCTCACCTATAAGAAAAAAAATGTTTTATTTCATGGCCAAGTTGAGGAAAACAGCATAGGAAAAGCATTCCTGGAGACAGTAGGCTGAGCGACTTTGGGATCTGGCCATTTCAAGGAAAGCATGGAGGGTTATTATTCTATTTTATTTTGGTTAGGGACTGCAGCACCCTGTACCTAACTCCAAAGCTGGGTTGTTAGGACTGCGTCAGGATGTGGCACTTCTAAGCAGAAACAATGGGTTCTGGAAAGGTTGCGAAGTCGGCTGGCTCTTTTGGGGGTTAATCTGCCCGGTGGTACGATGGGGATGTCGCTGCTGCTTCTTCAATACTTCTTTCCTGTTGGCTTCATCTTCTTCACATAATACTCATTGCATCCATTGGTGAGCCCAGCAACCAGGGAGAGGTAGGCCTCAAAGCTGATTCTGCCATCACGGCATTCCTCCAGGTTCTTCATGATCTTGTCGATGGCCATCGGATCCTTCTGGTTCTGAAATAAAAGGGCCGAGGAGGGGAAAGAGAAGGCTCAGTTCAGACGACACACTTCTCAACGGTGGTTTTAGAACTCCACGGCGGAGTTTTTACACTGCCGTTGAGAAATGTGTTGTCTGGCAGGAAAACTCCACGCGACGGTGGAGGTTTTTTTGGAAAACACTCCACGCAGAATACTCACACTGTGCAGAGAAGAGTTCCTGCACAACCGTTGTGTTGTGTGTTGTGTGGAGGGCTATGTGGAGTTTTCCGTTGTGTTGAGTTGACTTTTCCCACTGGCTACAGAGTTCCAGGGCAAGAGCAGCGAAAGGAGCAAGTGCCCCTCTAGGAGAGCCACTGGGATTGGTCCCCCCCCCCCCCAGTAATGGCAGATGGGATACCATCGGGAGGACCGGGGGAGGGGAGAGGGTGGAGGAACTGTGATTCAAATGCTGTGATGGATTTTACTCAACTCCATGGTAGCCCACAGTCACACAGCGATGGAGCTAGAACATGTTGTGTGGGGAGTACCTCCTAAAAACTCCACCGTTGAGTGGAGTTTTCACACTGCATTGACTAACGTATTGTGTGAACTGAGCCAAAATGTATGTCCCAGTGATCCCTGTTTACCAAGGACCATAATACTAGAGTCCAATGGGGTTACCCCATGAAGCTGATTGGTGGGAGATTCAGGGCTGATCAAAGGAAGGGCTTCTTCACAGAGTGCATAGTTAAATTATGGAATTCGCTACCACAAGATATAGTGAAGGCCACCAATTTGGATGGCTTTAAAAGGGGGCTGGAGAAATTCCTGGAGGAGAAGGCAATCCATGGCTACTAGCCCTGATGGCTATGTGCTACCTCCAGTGTCCGAGGCAGTAAGCCTGTGTGCATCAGTTACTGGGGAACATGGGTGGCAGGGTGCTGTTGCACCATGTCCTGCTTGTGGGCTGACAGCTGGTCTATCCCTGTGTGAGCACAGTGCTTCACTAGATGAACCTTTGATCTGATCCTGCAGGGCTCTTGTGATTTTCTTCTGATGCGTAAGTGGCCACCCTGGACTTGGAGGTATGGTTAGTTAAATGCCTCAGCACGTGTAATTTCTCCTTTAGGAAACCGTGGTGGAAAATGAGCAGAAAACAAGGGGTCACGTCAGAGTTCTACCCAAATCCAGCAACCCCCCCCCCCCGATTTTGTCTTTTCAGGCTACTCACTTCCATATAACCCGGCACCTCCTTCTCCATCAGCTGCCGGAGGTCTTCTTTGTTTAGGTAGCTTTTGTCACCGGCATATTTATGAAAACAGAACATTATTGATTCCATGGCATGTTCTAACTGGGACGGCATCTTGTGGCGCTGTTGTCTGGAACGTGTCCAAGCCTGCAGAGAGTGAGACAGCAAGAGTGGTTGACTTCCACCTTTCAATACCTTGATGGATGGTGGAGGAGGAAGAATGGGCGAAACTAGACCATAGCCAAGCTACCCTTCACTGCTGCATCAACACCACAAATCTTTTGACTGGGTGGACACTTGAAAAAGACATTACAATCCTGAATATTCTTGTTCTTTACACGGAGAGCCTAAAAATAGCTGGTTACGCATGAATCATGCACGTTGAGCAAATGAACATCGTTTCTCATATTTTGCCATTTTGATTGGGCACCTTTGTGTCATTTCAATTGGTATTGCTAAATCATGGGGGGGGGGGTGCTACTACAAATCCACCCACCCCGCCAATGCCATCCCATCACCTCCTTAGGTTCTGAGATTCAGCAGGGCCATAGTCCACACATTTTCGAAAAGATCATGGCAGCAAAAAGGACTAGAAACTTGACTTTTTTAAAAAAAACAATGAATGGCAGTTCTCAGACGTTGACAAACTTGGAGTACCAGCACAGCTTGATTCCTTCTTGGCTGGCCTTAAAACTCCTGTGCAGAGCTAGATCCTGAGACTCTTACCTTTTCATTTTTATTTAAGCAAAGTGCCATTCTAGTCCTCATGATCAGAGAGAAAAGCAGAAAAAACTAATTATATTCTGTGGAAATTATATTCTGTGGATTGCTTCCTCTTGTTGGCAAGACTCTTTCATCTACTGGAGGACAGGACAGAATTCAACAGGTGCTGCTCTTCCTGGGTTGTGACTATTTTGATCAGTTCTGCACAGAGGATTTTCTGCAATGATTCCCACTCAAAGTTTTCATGTTAACAACGGGACCTAGAAAGCTGCCTTATACCTTTCCCCATTTAGCCCAGGATTGCCTGCTCTGATTGGCAGCAGTATTCCACGGTTTCAGGCAGAGAAAGGACCTTTCCCATCACATGACATCTGAGATCTTACTAGCTGGAGATGCTGCAGATACAACCTGACGCGTTTCCAGGCCATTAGCTGGAACTGCTGTGAGGTCATGGAATGTTTGCCAACATTCTACATTCTGAGGGTGAAAGGGCAAGAATAAAATGGTCACTAGGGATCCTGGAGAATTTGAGACAGACTAAAATGTGTTTGGATTTCTAAGAATGTGATAGGCCCAGCGGAGTCTGAGGACTTCCAGATTTTTCTTTGTAACTTCCTCCAAATTCATGCAAATTCATTTCCAGAGAAAAACGCATGTTTTACCTTCTAGAGAAACACCCATTGTTTTACCTTCTTCTGAGACATATGCCATGCTGGAAAATATATGTGAGGAAAAGTCAAATGGAATGGGGGGCAAACCCGCTAAATGTTATGTACTAACATAAATTATGTCAATCATTGCAAACTTTCCTACGGAGTGACGTGCATATTTTCCTGCATAATGAGAACACAACTTGGATCCATCTGTGAAAGGACGCTGGAATGAATGACACCGCACAATCCACGGAACAGAGGCAGAATGGATTTTACACAATCTGTACATCCCTACCGTTCGCACATGCAAAGTCTGTGCTCTGCCATTCAGCTATCCTGACAATGGATGCACTACGATGTGTGATGTCATTTCATTTCTACGGTTGATGTTTGCACCGGGTGACAAACATGTGCTGCTTTGTGCATCGTTAACTGAAACCCGGCCCACCAGCCTAATCGCAAACTTAAAGTAGAGACGTTAAAAAACCAAATTCTCGGAAATGAAAGCAGTTGCACATGAAAACTGGAGACTGCTGTTTCAGGATGAACAATTCGCAGTGAAGTTGACCGTTGGCTATACGCTGGGCGCTCTTTTTATACAATCGAAAATACACCAGGGGGCAGCTGGCTGCCGCAGACGGGGCCTCGAGTGTGTCAAGAGCACATCCGAGCGAGTGCAAAGTGCCACCCTCCCTTTGTTATTACCTGAGAGCACCTCCTTGGGAAATTTCCCCTGAGTTCAGGAGGCAGCCAAAGACGGAACTTGAATCGCTCGTTTCGAACTGCCTAGCGTTGCTCTTTGACTCAAGGACGTGGGCTGGGTCTTTCTTCCCGCTCTTTTCACATTCCTTCCATAACCCCTCCAGGCCTGGCCTCTGCCTGCTGCATTGTCTTTGATCAACAGCCTGCCAGGAACGTTTGGAAACCGGACTGACCATCTGGTTCCTATCAGGGGAGGGTTCTGCCTGGGGCAGGAGGCGTTGGTTGGGATCCCTTGGTGGTTCGAGCCAAAGTGATTCCTTCACTCCCACCCTCCCCCTCCTCCTGGCTGGCGCGTCCAGGACACACACTCTGCCTTTCAAAACCCTTAGCCAGCTAAGGGCTCCACAAAGACGCGGCAGCCAACCAAGCCAGAGGTGCCCTCAGGAATGCCACAAACAGAGCACAAAGCAGGCGCTAGCTCTCTTCTCTGGTATGTGTCCTCCCCTTTCAACATCTGAGGGTATACTGCCTCTGTTTTTGGAGGCTCCATTGCAATCTAACTCTCATAGCTAATTGGTACAGCCCCTGCTGGATAAGAGTGTGAGGTCCGCCTCATCCGGCCTCCCATTTGCAACCAATTGCCTCCAATTACCCTCCAATTAGGGCATTCTTTCTTAGTTGGTTTCTCCCCCACATCCTCTACTTGGAGGTATAATACCTCTGAATGTGGAGGTTCCATTTTGGGATTTATTTATATCCTACCTTTTTCCCCCCTCCAAGGAACCCGTCGGCTTACATGGTCCTCCTCCACTACATTTTATCCTCTCGACAACCCCGCAAGGCAGGCTAGGCTGAGAATCCGTGCCTGGCCCAAAGTCACCCGAGTGAGCTCTGTGTCTGAGTGGGGGCTAGAACCTGGATCTCCTGGCTCCCAGCTGAACGCTCTAAGTCACTATGCCACACCGGCTCTCTAATCACGGCTCATCAGAACACAATAAGAGGGTGGTTGGAAGTGAATTACGGGAAGGGAGATTTTGGTGGAGTGCTGGGAGAAAATTCTGGGTGGTAAAAGGCGTTGGATAAGGAAAACGTGTACCTAAAGGCCTGGTTACAGGGTCCTCCTCGTTGGAAGAGGCTGGGCACAGGGTCAGACTAGATGGCTCCAAGGTAACCTCCAGGGACATGGTAGGGGCCATATCTCAGCGTGACAGAGCCCCAGGTTTGATCCCTGGCATCTCCAGGTACGAGAAAGAAATAATCCCGCCTGAAACCCCAGAGAGCTGCCACTGCCAGTCAGTGCGGACGATACTGGGCTAGATAGACCAAGCCCCTGACTCAGTAGAGTCCTAAGTTCTTATGTTCAGTTCTGGCGTAACCCCCTAAACCATTAGAAGACTTCAGCATGCACATACCACCTTCTCACTCTGCTTCGCAGGAGGAGGAGGAGGATGCGGAAGCAAAGCACATAGCGCAATCAATCCATGCGCCATGCATCTCTCGCTCCCCCGAAAGGTGCCCCAATCATTATCTTTCCCTCTCAGTTGTGGGGGTGAGGGTTGTCTAAAGAACCAGTCATCACGCCGGGAGGCAGTCAGATCAAGGTAAACTGTTGCACAGAACAGATGCTGCAGGGTGTGTCTGCAGAAGGTCATACCCCCTGCCTGCTGGCAGGAGGCCCGCCCGCCCGTTCATAACCCGCAGCTCCTAGTGCCGCCCCTGGAACGTTCTCGAAGGGTTCCCACAACAACCGCGCATCGCTTCCCCAGTGTTTGAGAGAGCGGGGAGGGAAAGGCGCTCCGGACAAGCTCAGAAGCTCTCGTTAGCACCACCAGATGGATTGAAAGGAACTGATCGTGGTCATGAAATCAGGTTTTCCTGTGCGTAGGGTGTGTGTGAATGTGTGTCAAATTAATGCCCTCTTTTGAAACATCCTTGTTTCTGCCAGTAACACTAGGGTGACCCTATGGAAAATCTCCTCTTCAACCCAACAGTTAAAGCTGCAGGAGCCCTGTCTAGTGGGACCAGATACATAAGAGGGCAGGGCTCCTGCAGCTTTAACTGTTGTGATGAAGAAGAGATTTCACCAGGAGCTGTATGCATACAAATGACACCTGCTGAAATCCCCTTTTCTACACAACTGCTATAAGGTGACCAGATAAAATCCAGGTCAGGGCTCATGTAACTTCAACAGTTGTAGGGAAAATGGAATTTCAGCCAGTGTCATTTGTATGCAATTATTTCCTGGTGAAATTCCCTATTCATCACAATGGTTAAAGTTGCAGGGGCCCTGCTTTCTTTTGTATATGGTTACTGTAGTATAGTGCCTGCACCTTTAACTGCTGTGATGAAGAGGGAATATCACCAGGAACTAATTGCATACAAATGACACTGGCTGAAATTCCATTTTCTCTACAACTGTTAAAGTTACATGAGCCTTGACCTGGATTTTATCTGGTCAGCCTGACTGTTAAAGATACAGGAGCCCTGTCCTCCTTTCCATAGGGTCACCCTACTCAAGGACGGAAGAACCGCTTTGCTGCATAAGATGAAGGGTTCCTCTTACCCAGTATCCTGCCTCCAAGAATAGGAAACCCACAATCAGAACATGGAGGAGGAGGTGGTCTTCGCCTATTGTTTATCCCTTGCACCTGTTATTCAGAGACATACTGCCTCTGAACATGAAAGTTCAGTTTAGCTGTCATCATTATCATCATCATCATCATCACATTTATATCACAGTTTTCTTTTCTCTTGGGAAGAAACCAAGATGGCTTACATAGTCTTCCTCCTCTCCAGTTTATTGTGGTTAATAGGTGCCAATAGATCTGCAATCCCACCCATGGATTTATCTCATCTCTTTGTATTTAAAATCCACCTTAACAAGCACTTCTCCCCAATTCTTGAGGCAGTGAGTTCCAGAGTTTACATGTGCTTTGTGTGAAGCCAGGAGTACTTCCTTTGATCAGTTCCACATTTAAAACGGTTTGGTCTAGCTCTCATGAGGGGCTCATGTCATCTGTCCAAAATCTCTCGCCCCCTTTGAGAGCGCTCTGTTTCCCAGAATCCCATGCTTTATTGATTAATTGCAGATTCTGAGAATTTGGTTTCCATGCTTTCACAAACGTTTCATATGAACGCTGTTCTGTTTATGAGGATGTATTTTCATCTTCCTTTGTAAACTGCTGAGAGATAACTCTCTCTTTTTTAAAAAAATTGATAAGGGGTATATCGATCTATTAAATAAATAAACGACCGGTTTTGAGTGTGCATAGCAGTACCTTAAATACAACATTTAGGCCAGAACTATATTTAGGCCTGGCTGAGAGTTTGCAGCTGTTTTAAATGTACACTGCTTTTAGATGTTGTCTGTTTTTTTGTTTTTAAATTCTGTATATCGATTTTTAATGTCTGAAGTTTTAATTTTTGTAAACCGCCCGGAGAGCTTTGGCTACGGGGTGGTATATAAATGTAATAAATAAATAATAAAAAATAAATCCATCCATGGAACTGGCATTTCGTAGCCCCTCTTCCCCCCCCCCCCCCGGTTCTTTTCGGCATGGCTGCGATAGAAATAGGAAAGCAGCGTACAGAGAGAGAGAAAAAAAGAGACACCGAAATGCAGAACAGCAGAGGACAACACCCTTGCAAAACTGGAAGCAATTTTGCTTAACCACAGACGTTTCCCTTAGATGCCTGTCTGCTCTTCCTTGGGTGTTCCTTCAGGGTGGGTGGATGTGTGCTGGAGGTTGCATAGACGAAGTCTGTCCTTTGGAGGGGTCGGGGTGCAGAGGATGGATGATGGGGCGGGGGTGGGGGTAAAGAGGGAAACTATTAGTGGCTTTGCCAATTGTTGTGATGAATAAACAGGGCTTAGAGGATCTGACAAACTTTCCCTCCTCCCTCCTCAGCGGCTGTCGCCAGAGTAGAACCACCCACCCCTTGTAGCCCCGACCGGATGGGCGCGGCATTTTTGGCTGGTATTTGCCAAATGCTGGCCTCACGGGAGGTGACTCCACGCGGAGCCATCCCCGGCACTACGCACACTTAAAAAACAAACAAACCCAAAAACATCATAACCATGTAGCTGCGGATTTCCAAAACTTGGTTAAAATAGCAAAAGTTGGGGAAGGATTTGGCCCAGCACCGAAAAGTCTCACTGGGTCTCCGGCCACGTTCTTTGCCATCTTAAGGTCTAGCAGCTTGCTCCTTTTAAACAGAGAGCTTAATAGAAAAAGAAAAAAAGAAGAAGCTGTGCACAAATTATGCATGTTAAGCAAACTGGTATCATTTCTCATATTTGCACAATGTATTTGGCAATTTGACCATTTTGTGTAACTGGTTTGGGGAAATCAAGGAGATGGGGTAAGGTGTCACCGCAGGACAGCCAAATCCTGATTCCCACCCACCCACCCCCTCTTTGGCTTCTGAAGTTTCAGCAGGCATAGGCCATGCATTTCCAAAATGATACTGACAACAAAAAGGACTGGAAACTTGATTTTGATTAAAAAATAAAACCCAATTCTCAGAAGTTGAGAACTTTGGAGTACCAACACACCTCGGCTCCTTCTCGGCTACTCTTAAAACTACGTAGAAGTATCCCCTGCAGCGCTGGATTTTGAGGCTTTCAACTTTTCATTTTAATTTAAGCAAAGTGCCTTTCTAGTCCTCATGATCAGAGAAAAAAGCAAGAAAACCAACAGCCAAGGTGTGACAGTGGGGTAGGAACCTGCTCTTTTCATCCAGCTGTCTCTTTAAAGTAGATGCATATGTAACGGACAAGATTTTGCTTGCAAAATCTGTAGCTTGTGTGAAACTGAAAGGCATTAGGTGCAGTCTTGGCCAATCCAGTCTCTGCAGATATTCTGGACTGGGGGCTCCGATGTCAGTGGGGAATACTTGGCTAAGCAATACGACAAGCCAGAAGGATCTTGGAATTGTTGTAGATCACAAGCTGAATATGAGCCAACAGTGTGATGTGGCTGCAAAAAAAACAAATGCTATTTTGGGCTGCATTAATAGAAGCATAGTTTCCAAATCGCGCGAGGTACTGGTTCCCCTCTATTCAGCACTGGTTAGGCCTTATCTTGAGTATTGCGTTCAGTTCTGGGCACAACACTTCAAGAAGGATGCAGACAAGCTGGAGCGTGTTCAGAGGAGGGCAATGAGGATGATTAGGGGTCTGGAAAACAAAGCCCTATGAGGAGATTGAAAGAACTGGGCATGTTTAGCCTGGAGAAGAGGAGGGGAGACATGATAGCACTCTTCAAGTACTTGAAAGGTTGTCACACAGAGGAGGACCAGGATCTCTTCTTGATCATTCCTGAGTGCAGGACACAGAATAATGGGCTCAAGTTACAGGAAGCCAGATTCCGGCTGGACACCAGGAAAAACTTCCTGACTGTTACAGCAGTACGACAATGGAACCCATGACCTAGGGAGTTGGTGGGCTCTCCCACATTAGAGGCCTTCAAGAGGCAGCTGGACAACCATCTGTCAGGGATGATTTAAGGTGGATTCCTGCATTGAGCAGGGGTTGGACTCGATGGCCTTATAGGCCCCTTCCAGCACTACTATTCTATGATTCTATGATTCTATGATGATACCAGAGTGACCAGCCTCCACTGCTTGGACATCAACTACCAGCATTCCTGACCATGCTGGGTGGGGCTGATGGGAATTGAAATCCAACACACCTGGAGAGCACCAGGTTGGTGAAGGCTGCATGAAGCTCTAGAATGTGGGAACATCAACTGCCCTATAGGATCAAACTCATTGTGCAACTAGCCCAGGATTCTGTCTCTGGCGGTGTTCAGCCAAATGCCTTGGGGAAGCGTCCAAAGCAGTGGGATGAGGGCAAGTACCCTTCCGTTTTCCTCCAGCATCAGAGGTACACTAATCCTGAGAATGGAGGTTCCATTTAGCTTTTCCTTCCCTGCGCTGCTCCAGCCATCTAAGAGAGTGGTTCGCCTAATGTCTTGCTGCAGAGAGGGTCACAAATTTGAATTTCCAGAGTGAGAGAGGCCGTTGCTCAGCTGCAGAGCCCTTGCTTTGTATATAGAAGGTCTGAGGTTCGACCCCTGGCAATTCCAGGCAGTGCTGGAAAAATCCCAGCCTGAATCCCTGGAGAGCCGCTGCGGCTAGTCAGTGTCAACAATACTGTGCTAGATGGACCAAGGAGATGCCCCAATAGATGGCAGATTCCCATGTCCCTAGGAGTTCCACAAGTTAGGGTCCATTCTTTGGCTTCCCTACCCACTATAACTATGCAAAGCAGCAGCAACTGAAATTGAAATTAGGACGCCCTGTTTCAATTGCAATAACTGGGATGCTTTGCTTAAATCGGCATAATTTGGATGTCCTGCTTCAGAACATGCTGCATCAAACCGAGGGTCCATCTAGTCCAGCACTCGGTTCGCACAGTGGCCAACCAGCTGTCGACCAGAGACCAACGAAGCAGGACACTGTGCAACAGCACCCTCTTGACCATGTTCCCCAGCAACTGGTGCACGCAGGCTTACTGCCTCAGATACTGGAGGTAGCATATAACCATCAGGGCTAGTAGCCATGGATGGCCTTCTCCTCCAGGAATTTCTCCAACCCCCTTTTAAAACTATCCAAATTGGGAGCCATCACTACATCTTGTGGTAGCGAGTTCCATAGTTTGTGCAGTGTGAAGAAGTCCTTCCTTTTATTCGTCCTGAATCTCCTCCCCTCAATCAGCTTCATGGGATGACCCCTTTGGTTTCTAGTATTATGGGAGAGGGAGAAAAAAATTGCATTTATATGAAATGGAAAATTAAGTTCCTCTTGGTCCAGAACATAAATCCCTCATCCCCACCCCCAATAATCATGATACTATGGGATGAAATAAGATAGTTGTCCCTTAAGGCTGGCATTTTGTAAGTTCCAGCTGATCTGGGTGTGCCTTTTTTGCTTGGGGTCCTCTCTGCAAACACAAGTCCCAGCCACTGCATAGAGAGAGAGACAGACAGAGAGACAGAGAGACAGAGAGAGCGAGACAGAGAGACAGTTGTGTGTAAAAGATTTATAAACAGACATTAGCAATGCTGAGACCTTCAGCTCATTTAGAGGCTTCTTGGGAACTCTGTGCACTGCAGAGAGGGGATAATACTAATACTAATAGTTGTGCCAAACTTATGAAACACCACATGCTCCATCCCAACTCATGCGCTGAAAGAATAACAATCAGCAGGAAAGAAGGAGGAAGAGGTCTGCTGGACATTGACAGAATTCGTGCTAAACAGATAAAATCACTCAGAGAATTCTTCCACACTAAAAACAACTCCATTCATAAAGCCATAGTAAAAGCAGATAAAAATTACACCCTACTCAACCTAGCACTACAAAACGAAGGGCAAACATGACTACCCACAGAGAAAAAAGAAAAATGGGCACGAAAAGCACTACATGGGAAGCACTACAACATAATACAGAACCCACAAATAAACAAAAACAATCGTACGAATGGCTCAGGAAGGACACCTAATAGCTATTCAGGATCAAGTTATAGCAACCAAGAACTACCAAAAATACATCATAAAAGATAACAGTGTTACAACAGATCCATGCAGAAAATGTCATCAATTGCAAGAAACAATAAACCATGTAACAGGAGGATGTAAAATTCTGGCAGGAATGGACTATACAGACAGACACAATACAGCTGTAAAAAGAATTCACCAACAACAGGCCATCAAACTCAATCTCATCAAACAACCTACACCATACTATACAAACTCAACTGAAACAATCTTGGAAAATGCAGATGATAAAATATACTGGGACAGAACAACTCATATAGACAAGACAATACCCTGCAACCGACCCGACATAACAGTTATAGACAAAAAACACACCTACCTCATTGACATGGCAATACCTAATGACAAAAATGTTGTAGAAGAGGAAGAAGAAAAGAGAGACAAATATACACCACTGGCTAGCGAATTCAAAGAACAATGGCAACAGGAAAAAGTTACAATTATTCTGTTAGTTCCACCAATCACCAGTATCACATTAAAAAACTATACAGAAAACCTTCAGGAACTGTGCCTCCGAAAATACATCCACACCAACATCCAGAAAGCAGTCATACTTAAAACGTGTTCAATAGTCAGGAAATTTCTGAACCAATAATAATAAGAGGTTGTGGAACCCTGACCTATCTAGTTAAGCATCCGGTTTCCACAATGGCTACGCAGATGCTTACTTACAGGAAGCCTGTAGGTAGAACAGAAAGGTGATAGCCTCCTTCACCTGCTGAGATTCCCCAGGAACCAGTACTCAAAGGTAGACTGCCTCCAAACCTGGCAGTTCCATTGAATCAACATGTCTAGCAGCCACTGTGATTAAACATTTTGAGCTAAACAGGATGGCTTAGTGTGTCATGTGAAACTTTCCTAACCATGGTGGCTACATAACCATGGTTTAAACATGCTCACTAAGCATTTGCTGCAAAAGGGTTAGTGGCCTAAACATGGCTTAGCATGTTGTCTGAACAGGCCCAACGTTTAACCACCGTGGTTTAGCATGTTGTCTGAACATGATCAGAGACAGGTGGGAGAAGGAGAGGTTTGTCCCAAGGTCACCCACTGAACTTGATAGCACAGCAAAGCTTTGAAAACAACATCTGAGCTCAGTGCTCTAACCACTTCACCACACAGCCCTCTGTGCCCAGAACAGGGCCTCGACCAGGAGCTCAGGAGGCTACTGCTCTGAGTCAGCGTGGCGTCAATCTGCCAGCGCAGGGCGTACAATAGTGGCATTCTTCTTCTCCACGGAGTTGCAGATAGGTGGGATTCCATTCATGCTGAGTAAGGGTTCTCAATGGGCGCCTACGGTTTGCAGCCCTGCACATGCGTACGTTGGGCATGCGGCTGCCAAGCCTTGTTTACTTTTAAGGGTGTCTGTCGTCAGAAGAGCAATCACTTTGCCACTGCCTCTGCCCCATGTTCTGTGCTCTAGCTTTCTCCAACCAGAAGTTTGGGACCTCCATTCCCATCAGCCTCAGGTGGCATAGCCACTGCTCAGGCATGCTGGGAATTGTAGTCCATACCACTTGAAGGGTACCGGGTTGGAGGAAGGCCACTCCACTCAGATCGCGACAAGCTTTGTGTGTGCACCCAGGCAAGCCTCTCGATTTAGGAAACCTACAGGGTTTCCTAGATCTCAAGAGTTGCCCTGGCCAATACATCAGAAACAGGTTCAGGGACAAACAAAAAGGAAGTCTTTCTCGCACACAGCGGGGCCTTAGGGATCTCCTTGTCACAAGATGTGCCAACTGACAATAGCTTAGGTGGCATTTCAAAAGGGGTTAATTCACGGCATGTAGCGGCTCTGTCGCTGACTAGTTAGCCTTGGTAGCGAAATATTTTGGTAGGCCCAGTTTCTGAAGGTTTTCTGTATAGTTTTTTTGATGTGATGCCGGTGACTGATGTGACTTATGGAATAATTGTGATTATTACTATTACTATTATTACTATTACTTCTACTATTACTATTACATTTATATCCTGCCTTTTTCCTCTTGCAAAGAGCCCCAGGCGACTTCCAAGGCCCTCTTCTTCCTCTCCATGCTGTCCTCACAACAACCCTGCAGAGTAGGTTAGGCTGAGAGACAGTGGCTGGTCCAAAGACACCCAGGGAGCTTCGTAGCTGAACAGGGACTAGAATCCGGATCCCTTGAGTCTCAGTCACACAGCCTAGCCGTTACACCGCATTGGCTCTCACCAGCCACCGAGGAGTGTTGCAACTTTGCCAGCCATGGAAAGTGAGTCATTCTTGGACAGTATTGGAGCCCCACCCTCAGGCTCTTCTAAAGCTGGAAAGGGGGAGGCAGTGAGCTGGACTCTCACCAGGAGAAGAGATCAGGCCTTGTGACAGAACAGCCGGAATCTCCCGCCAACATGTGGCCTGACACCATCTTAAGTAGGTCAGTGAAACGCGCAAGAAAAACACCCAGTCTTCTTACCCGCGTGATCCGGCTACAGTATGCCACGGCCTGTTCCGTTTCCTGGAACGCTTTCATCGGGGCTATCTGTGGCCACCCCAGAGCCATCCCACCCACCCCTAAAACCACAAGGTCTGCCTCTACAAGAGAGGTTTAAAGCTCTTTCAAGGCGCTTAATTTTTTTTACCTCTACAAGAATGGAGCGCAAATCGGGCATAGAGGCGCGTTATCTCTCCGATTATGCGCATTATCGAATGCGCGTTAAATCGTGAGTTTTATTTTGCTCCGGCCGTTAAAGCGCATTTTGACTATGTGAACAAGCACTTATGCGCATTAACTACTTGTAAAGCGCATTTTGGTCATCCTTTAATGCGCTTCGCCGCCTCTCGCCGCCTCTCATGCAGAGGTATTAGGCGTAAATGCGCTTCAGCGATTATGCGCATAATCGGCTAACCAGGTGCAAAAGCAAATCCTTGTAGAGGAGACCAAGATCATCTTAAAAACCCTGAGATCACGGATCCTCTTAAGGTACACAAACTGCACGCACCCTTTCGAAGTGTTCTCGGTCACTGTTAAGAGCTAGAAACTGTGGCGGTTGGTGGTGGTGGGAACAGACATGCAGAACTTTAACAACAGCCAGCAAGGATATTTCCAAAATGCAGAGGGATTCAGAACTGACCATAGGAGAAAGCGAACACAAGGCCTCAGTGCTTGTGACCTCTTTGCCGGATCTGTGCCCGGAATTCACCAATGGCTCGGGTGAGGATCTGTGCATCTGAACCTCCCCAATAATATTAACTCCGTTCCAATCACTCCCAGAGGTATCTCTACTCCTTGTGAGGCAAGCAGCCTAGATGTTTGGGACAACAACTCCCATCAGCTCCAACCAGCATGCTCAATGCTTGGGGATTCTGGGAGTTGTAGTCCCAAACATCTGGAGGGCTGCGGGTCGCCTTCTCCTGCAGTCTCTACGCCAACCTTCCTGGTCTGACCATTGGTACTGGCACTGATGGGAGCTGAAGTCCAAAACACGTGGTTGGGAAAGGCTGGTCTAAGTCCCTTCCATAACCCCCACCTCCTGGGCACTTCAGTAGACCCTAACCTTTGCCCAACCGAGCCGACTCGTTTCTGTGTACTTTGCCTTCTTCCCTGCCAGATCCACCCAAGAAAGCAAGCAAATCCCTTATCGCCTCCTGTCCAGGAACAGAATCTCCCTATCCAGGGTGGAGGAAAAGATTGCTCACTGTTCAATCACGTTGGGGTGTGCCACTCCCTGGTGTGTGTGTGTGAGTGCAGAACAGAGCAAAGCAAACGGAAGCCTCCTCCCATAGACCTGAAGGTAGATCATGGGCCCCTGCATGGGCCGCTGGCCAATTACTGATGGAGAGACTAGCACCTGCTGGTTCCTGGAGTCGATTCTTGCAAAACTAAAAGTGGATTAAATCTGATCCAGCCAGCCACTCCCGTTGCGGCATACCAAGCCCAGGATGAGTTAACCGAGAGTTCAGTCATGCCCTTAACTGATAACAGAGCCTAAGGATGCATTCTTGCATTTTACATTGGCCAGATCTCGTGGGGGATTTTAGTCCAAAAATAAGGAGACTGTGCTAGACAGCCATTTGCCTGCCCGTACCACAGATCTCTTTCTCTCTGCTTCATCTTGGTGCAGGAAGACTGGGATCTCCACTAACTAGCAAAGGACAGGCCAGAAAGCAGTGATGAAGCACATGCTTTGCAGGCAGAAAGCTGCAGGTTCAACCTCCCGCATTTCCAGGTTGGGTCAAAAAGACCAGACAATAGTGAGGTCTATGGACCAAGGGTCCAAATGTAATAAATTATAGTTCTATACTGACATATAATACAATATATATTATATTTCTATACGGACATATAACACAATATATTTTGTTTCTATGCTGACATATAACACAGTACATTATATTTCTACAATTCTGCCCCACGGCAGGATGGAGGGACCCCAATGTCCTCTCCTAAGGGGGCAATCCCCTGAACCCCACTTCCGCCACACTCCCCCTGCTTTTAGACAGGGATGGGAAAATTCCTTTCCCCCTTCTCCTATGATTAAACTCAGTTCTATCCTCTCCAGGGTCCCATTTCTGTTCCAAATTCTCCCAGCCACCCATACTAATCAGAGACACCCCTTTTGCTCCATGCGAAAGATTTCAGATTTCGCCTCACCCCGCCCCCACCGCCAACAAAAAGTCTCTTTTTAGTGATATCCCCTCACCTCTCCTACTTTCTCATGAGGAAACACAGACCCTTTCTCTCCTGGTTCCAGTGAGGACCACTCCCTTCCCCCCAGGATACTCAGGCTTCACCTGCAAGCATTCCACTTTTTTGCCATTTCCCGGAGAACCCCAAATCTGACACCCAAATTTGGGGGTGTGTATAGCAAGGGGATGCTCTCCTCTCTCGTTCAGTGGGGTGTGTGCATCCCACGTTTCAGGATCTGGAGAACCCCAAAACTGACACCCAAATTTGGGGGTGTGTATAGCAAGGGGATGCTCTCCCCTCTCGTTCAGTGGGGTGTGTGCATCCCACGTTTCAGGATCTGGAGGGGAGATCCACACCCCTCCACCCTCCTGGCTGCGGAGGAAGCGCGCCACGGACGCGCGCTCTTTTTACGCATGGCGAAAAAAGCCTCTCCAAAACCGGTCCCCGTTACGCGCGGCCCGAGGGAGAGACGCGCGCCCTCACTCACCGAGGCGGGTCTGATTGCGGAGCAGCGGCGAAGGGGCGAGCAGCGTGGAGCGACGGCTGGCAGAGACAAGAGTGAGGCTGACCAGCCGCCGCCTCGGCAGCACTCGCCGGGCTGGGCTGGGTTGGGCAGGGGGCGGAGAAGCGCGAAGGCTAGAAAAAGGGCCGTCCCTTTGGAGAGGAGCCGAGTGGGGCTCTCAGGAACAAGGAACCGCCCTCAGGCGGGCCTGCCTGTCTAGCTAAAGGCAGCAAATTCATCTCCGGTCTTCTTAGCCTTTTCTATCTCCCTCTTTTGGTTTTGCCTCCCCGAGCCCCGTTTTGCAAAGTTTCTCTCTGCCTTTGGCAACCGCAAGGCGGAGAGAGGGAGACGCGAACCGGAGAGTCCGATTTCGCCTCAACCAAGAACTGACAGACGAGGCACCGAGCATACATCGGTCTGCCAGGGGGAAGTCGTGATATTCGCCTGCCTTGCGGGGTTCACTGGCTGCCTCTGTCTTCCCAGGCAGAATTCAACGTTTATTTATTGATTCATTTATTACATTTATATCCCGCCTTTTTCCCCTCCAAGGAACCCAAGGTGATGCACATCTCCATTTTATCTTCACAACAACAACCCTGTGAGGTGGGTTGGGCTGAGAGATTGTGACTGGCCCAAAGTCACCCTGTGAGCTTCCATGATTGAGTGGGGACTAGAACCCAGATCTCCTGGCTCCCAGACCAACACACTAGCCTCCAACTTGCTAGCCACTACACTACACTGCCTCCAGCACTAGCCACTACACCACGCTGGCTGTCTGGTTCTAAGAACATAAGACGGTCCATCTAGTCCAGCACTCTGTTCACACAGTGGCCAACCAGCTGTTGACCAGTGAACCACAAGCAGACATGGTGCAACAGCACCCTCCCACCCATGTTCCCCAACAGCTGGTGTACACAGCTTACGATCTAAAAAGGCCCTATATGTGGCTTAGGATTTGGCTACCCGAAAGACTCCTTTCTCCCATAGTTGCCCACCTGGGTTATTTATTTTATTTGTAGTCCGCCTTTCCACCAAAAAGTGGCCCTCAAAGGTGGTTTACAGAACAAATCAAAATGGATTAAAACCATACATTCAAATACAATAGAAATGCAACGATTACAGAAAAATAAATATTGTTGAAAACAGCACTTAACCCACCCAACTCATGTACGGGTTAAAGCCCTTCTTAAATAAAGCAATCTTTGTCTGCCAGCTGAAGGACATCACAGAGGGAGCAACCTGTGGAGAGTTCTAGAGCTTGGGAGCGGCCACAGAGAAGGCCCTCCCTCAGATCACCACCAAAAATGGCTCTGGAGCCGTAGTCTCGAAAGAGGACCCTCTGCAAAAGACCTTAAGAGCTGGGCAGTCTTGTATGGGAGAAGGCAGACTTAATGTCTTGTTTTAATGCATTTAATATATTGAAATAAATGTAATGTTTATGTATCATTTTAATCCATTGGTTCTGTAAGCTGCCTTGAGTACCATTGTTTTTGGGGTAGAAAGGCAGGGAATAAATAAATAAATATGGTATTTATTGATCTGTTAGATTTGTATAGTGTTTAACTGGCAAACGCCCTCGGAGCAGATGACGATCATAAAACCAAGAGACAACTGCAAAACAAATAACCAAACCATCATCATCATCATCATCATCATCGACACAATACAGCTGCAAAAATAGTTCTCCCAACAACTGGTCATCAATGTCAACCTCATCAAACAGCCTACACCATACTATACATACTCATCCGAAACAATCTTGGAAAATGCAGATCATAAAATATACTGGGACAGAGCAATTCATATGGACAAAACAATACCCTGTATCTGACCAGGCATAACAGTTATAGACAAAAAAGAAAAACACACTTATCTCATCGACATAGCAATACCTAATGACAAAAAAATATGGAAGAGGAAAGGAGGAAAATATACACCACTGGTTATCGAAGTTAAAGAACTATGGCAACAGGAAAAAGTCACAATTATTCCTTTAGTCACATCAGTTACTGGTATCACATCAAAAAAACTATACAGAAAATAGGGATGTGCACTGGATCGGACCCAATCCACGATCCGAGTCCGGTCCAGTGGGAAATCAGATAAATTATCCGATTTCCGATCCGACAGCTGGATCGGCCGATCCAATCCGAACCGGTCCGAAAAGGCTCCGAACCGGTTCGGCGGATTGGCGGATCGGCGGGCGCCCACTGGCGCCCACCGCCGCTTCCATTGGCGGGCGCCAGCGGGCGCCCGCCGATGAAAGTGGACAGCGGGGGGGGGAGGAGGGGGGCGCTTACCTTTCCGGCCCGTCCGCTCCCGTCCGGCGCCGGCAGCTACTACCAGCGGGCTCCGCGGCCTGCTCCAGGCACCCGGCACGCTACTCGAGAGCAGGCCGCGGAGCCCGCTGGTAGTAGCCGCCGGCACCGGACGGGAGCGGACGGGCCGGGAAGGTAAGCAGGGGGTGCGTGGAGGGGAGGAGGGGGCGCGGAGGGGGGGGAGGGGGGCCCTTACCTTTCCGGCCCGTCCGCTCCCGTCCGGCGCCTCCAGCGGGCTCCGCGGCCTGCTCCAGGGTGGCGCGCCGGGTGATCACCCGGCGCGCTACTCAAGAGCAAGCCGCAAAGCCGGCTGGTGGTAGCCGCCGGCGCCGGACGGGAGCGAATGGCCCTAAAAGGTAAGCAGTGGCGGGGAAGAGGGCTTACCCCCACCCGGAGCCGTCCGCTTCTATCCGCTGGCGCCCGCGGGTGCCAGCGGATGGAAGCGGATGGCCCCAGGGGGGGTAGGGAGCGCGGGGGAGGGGGCTTACCTGCCGGCGCCGTCCACAGCGGACGGCCCCGGGGGGGGAGGGAGTTAGGCCCCCCCTCACCCACCCGCCGCCATTTTTTCCTCATAGACTTGCATTGCAATGCAAGTCTATGGGGGAAAAAATGGCGGCCGATCCAAAAATTTCTGATTTTTGGATCGGGATCGTACTCGATCCGGTCCGGGGGGCCTCCGATTTTGTCCGAACCGATCCGTGACAAAATTGGAGGTCCCGATCCGGGTCCCGATCCGATCCGGGGGAGTCCGTGCACACCCCTAACAGAAAACCTTCAGAAACTGGGCCTACCGGAATACATCCACACCAACATCTAGAAAACAGTCACACTCATGACTTGGCAAAGCTCATCATGATCGTCTAGAAAAACTGCCACAAGCGAGAAAAGAGAGATAATAACAATAGTCAACAAAATATAAGAATATCATGTTAAACATTAAAAACATTTTAAAAATATTAAAAATGTTAAGGAGCCAGCAGTAAAACTTAATAACTGGAGCAACAAATTTAAGATTAAATCTGTGCTTGAGGCAGAAGGTCTTCACGGAGTGTCGAAATGTATACAATGAAGATGCTATCTCGGCTGGGTCATCTTGTGACCCGACGAGTTGAATGCAGCTTGCCAGTTCATGCAGGATCATAAAGTCCTGCTTTAGCTACATGCCTGCAAATGCAGTGGGAGTTTTTTTGTGTGAAACACCTGGCAGGCTATGATCAGTACCAAGTTCCCACTTTTGGCGGGTCCCTGGGCAATGAGAACATAAGAAGTGCTATGCTGGATCAGACCAAGCTCCATCTAGCCCAGCACTCTGTTCACACAGCGGTCAGGAAGCTGTCGACCAGAAACCCACAAGCAGGTCACGGTGCAACAGCACCCTCCCACCCATGTCCCCCAGCAACTGGTGCACACAGGCTTACTGCCTCTGATACTGGACGTGGCACATAACCATCAGGGCTAGTAGCCATTGATGGCCTTCTCCTCCAGGAATTTATGCAACCCCATTTTAAAGCCATGCAAATTGACGGCCATCACTACATCTTGCGGTAGCGAATTCCATAATTTAACTATGCGCTGTGTGAGGAAGCCCTTCCTTTGATGTGCCCTGAATCTCCCCCCCAATCAGCTTCATGGGAATGACCCCGTTGGGTTCTAGTATTTTGAGAGAGGGAGAAAAATGCCTCCCTGTCCACATAGGATACCCCACAATAAGGCTTCCTTCTCATTGCCATGGTCAGCAACTGCTTCCCACCCTCTTTTTCATCATTGGCACCCTTTGCTAGCTTGCTTGACAGGCAGACAACCTGTGAGCAAGTAGGCTGTGGCATCTCTTGCTCCTACTTGCCTGGGCTGGGGTGAGAGGCAGGTGAACAGGCAGGTTGCGATGGTGAAGAGTTGCAATGATTCCAGAGCGTTTTTATGAGTGGGCCTCAGCCATTGCCCAGTCATGTCTACCGATGGAGGCTGAAGTCCCAAATAGCTGGAAGGCACCAGCTGGGGCAGGCTGCTGTCCTTTGGGATGAAATTGACTAAAGTGGAGGATGAAATTGACAAGATCTTTGACCAATACAGAATACCCCTTTGTGGAGCTGAACAAAGAGGAGGAAACTGATGATGATATTGACAAGGGGAATATGCCTCTGCAGTCATACACACTTGCACAAAACTCCCGCTTTAAAAATATTTGGTGGTGCCTCAGCTTTTGTGTGCCCATCCCCCCACCCTAAAAAGTTGAAATGTGCCTCTTAAGGCCTAGATCCTGGCCAGAAGAGCGTTGAACTAAAATACGCTGGTATTTCGCACATTCCTCTCTGCCTTTGGCCCTGCCTACCACTAGAATCCCCCCCCACCTCAAGAGCTTTACTTCAGCCACCCAAGGCTTCAAACATGGAGATTCCTGATCACTGCTTTCCAATAGCTTCGAAAGTGGAGATGGCCGGCCTTGAACCTGCGAACTTTCGCATGGAAGACAGGAGCCTCCACCCACTGAGCCTGCTGCTGTGGCGTTTTTCTTCCCATCTGAATAGATAACCCCAACTCTTACCCTCCCATCCCCACCTTTCCCTCCCTCCTGTGCATACTCAAATTCTGCCAGCAGGAGAACCACTCCGCCCTGGATGTTGTTCTTGGCTGCCGTCGCTTGCATCCGCCCCGCTCAGACATTTTTCAGAGGGGAGGCTGTCTTCCACCAGCCAGGGAGAGAGCGAGAAAAACTTACCCAGCACCATACTTTCCTAGTGGCTCCAGGGGGTGGCACGGGCAGGCATTTGCCTGGGTCCTCCGGCCCACACCAGGGCTGGCATGTCTGCGTTGCAACAGAGGAGCTTTATCCCAACCTGGTAGCCCCACTGGGTGGATTGGACTATCACTGCTATTATTCCTTTAGCCAGGCATGGGCGTCCCCACCCTCAAGATCCTTCTAAAACAGTAGCTAGCCGGGCTGAAAAAACACAGAGACGTGCGATGCTGGGAATTCCATTCTGTTTAAGCCCGACAAGATTTTGCAGTGTTTCCATTCTGATATGCTGTGGCAGACTGTAGTGGATTCCCCCCCTCCCAATTCCGGAAACTAGGTGCAATTTTTGAAAACTATTTTCAGGTCCCGTGATTTGCACAAATGAGATAATGTGTTTTGTCCCCCTTGTTTGGGACTTCAGCCTCCATCAGCCTAACTTGGCAGAGCCCAATGGTTGGGCATGCTGGGAATTGTAGTCAAACACCTGGAGAGCGACATCTTGGAGGAACTTTGGAATAAGGAGGCTACAGGGAGATATGATAGAGGTGTACAAAATGATGCCTGGTGCGGAGAATGAGGATAGGGAGACATTTTTCTCCCTCTCTCAAAATACTAGAACCCATTGGCATCATTCCCAGGAAGCTGATTGGTGGCAGATTCAGGACAAATAAAAGGAAGGACTTCTTCACACAGCGCAGAGTTAAATTATGGCATTCACTTCCACAAGATGTATTGATGGCCACCAGTTTGGATGGCTTTAAAGGTGGATTGGATTAATTCCTGGAGGAGAAGGCTATCCATGGCTACTAGTCCTCATGGCTACATGCTACCTCCAGTATCCGAGGCAGTAAGCCTGTGTGCACCAGTTGCTGGGGAACATGGGTGGGAGGGTGCTCTTGCACCATGTCCTGCTTTGTTGGTCCCTGGTTGACAGCTAATTGGCTACTGTGTGAATAGAGTGTTGGACTAGATGGACCTTCAGTCTGATCCAGGAGGGCACTTCTTATGTTCTTATATGATTATAAAGTGATACATGAATGCACTTTGCACATTCTCAAGAGCATGGCTTTCTCCTCCCCCCTCCACACACCCGGGGCAAGCACAAAGCCTGGTGAAGATCACGCAAAACAATCTGGAGCAGTGTCTCGCTGGCAGGAATGTTGGCTAATCTTCTCCAGGTGTCTGGCCCTCATTGACTTTGGCTAGGTGTGGCATGAAGTTTTTGTGAGGCAGGGCTGTTTTTTTTGCTGCGGTTATTAGATGGGCTTCATTTGTGGAGGTTTGGGCATCTTGCCTATGAATCCCTTTCTTCGCTAAACAGGGACACTCCAACGGAGACCACCTACTGTACACAGGTAAAAGTGCCCCAACTTGTTTTCTGCATCCTTCTGGGATCGGATGACAGGAGAACAACATGCAGGAAACCAGAAAAAGTTTTCAAAGGGAAGCATTCAGAAATGGATTTAGTTTTTTTTATTACCAATTCGTCACCTTTAGATCCTGCTGTTCTGCGACTGGATTTGGCAATATTATTATTATGACTCATCTCTTTCTTTCTTGTGGCGGTTTTTCTAGATGGACATGAGGGGCTTTGCCAAGCCATGCTGTCTTTTACAGGTTCAGGAATTTCCTGATAATTGAGCATGTTTTAAGTATGCCTGCCTTCTGGATGTTGGTGTAGATGTATTTTGGTAGGCCCAGTTTCTGGAGCTTTTCTGTATAATTTTTTGATGTGATGCCGGTGACTGATGATGATGATGCTTATCTTTATTTATATCTCACCTTTTGCCCAATGCCGGGCCTCAAGGTGGCTTTACAAAATTAAAATATATACATTTAAAAATGATAAATAAAATAAGAGATATACAAAAGTTAAAAATATAATTAATTCGGTTTCAATATGAAAACATTTCAGCGTTTAAAATACACATTAAAATTAAAAGTTTTAAAATGTAGATGGGCCCACAGTATGCTCTAAAGGCCTGCTGCAATGAGAACATTTTTGTGTGCCTCTGGAAACACATCAAGGAGGGAGCCAGTCTAGCTTCCTTGGGCTCGGCCCAGGAAGAAGGAGAGATGGCTCACCGGGATGGGAAAGGATAGAAGACGGGGGCAGCCCCTGGAAAATTGGGAAAGGTGGGGAGTAGGGAGATGAACGGTCCAGCTCTGCCTCCCCTTCTGAGCTCTGGGCATACATCAAGCCTGGCGCCAGCATGTGGCATAATGGGGGAAATTCCGCAGCCCTGTGTTCTCCTGCTGGGCTCACTGCCATCCAAGCCAGTCCTGTTCTGGGTGCCGGTGCTAGTGCCAGCCCCTGGTTTTGAAGGGTCCCTGGACAAGAGCCCCACCATGGACCCCCTCCGTCAGCGAGTCCGCCTTCTCACTGTCCTTAGAGCGACCCTATGGAAAGGAGGACAGGACTCCTGTGTATTTCACAGTTGTATTGAAAGGGGAATTTCAGCAGGTGTCATTGGTACGCATGCAACACCTGGTGAAATCCCCTCTTCCCCGCAACTGTTAAAGTGCCTCTTGACCGGATACAAAAGAGCGCAGGGCTCCTGCATCTTTCACTGGGGTAACGAAGAGGGGATTTCACCAGGTGCTGCATTCATACCAATGACACCTGCTGAAATTCCCCTTTTAATACAACTGTTAATGGTACAGGAGCCCTGTCCTCCTTTCCATAGGGTCACTTTAACCATTGTCCTCCTCGTCCTTGTCCTTGTCCTCGTCCTTGTCCTCCTCCTCCTCCCAGCTGCAGAGTGCCAGGGAGCAAGACATCCCTGCCCCTCCTTTTCACCACCACTGATGTCTGGGCCAGAGTGAGAGGGAAGTGAACGAACAGGAAGAAGAGGAGGAGCAAGTCCGGGGGCCTCTTGCAGCCGCCCCCTGTTGGGCTGTGTCCTGTTGGCAAATGCCCAACCATGCCAAGTCTTGACCCTGGCCTTACAGGGCCCCCCTCTTTTTTTAATTTTCGCCTATGCCGCTGGACATGCCGTCATTGCATCGGAACAACTCAAGCGCCGGGTACAGAGCTTCGGCCTATTGATGTGGTTGCATTTTATTTATAAAGGCACGAGTCACTTTTGTTAAAATATCCCAAGTAGTGCAACTAAAGCTGAAAACAACTTTAAACCAACAACTCTCCAACAATTTTAATTTTTTAAAAAAACAACAACAATTGAAACCTTTCAAAAACAAGGCAAAACCTTTAACATTTTACAGCCTTCCCCAACCTGGAAGCTAATTGGGACTTCAACTCCCATCATCCCCAGTCAGCATAGCCAAGGGAATTGGAATGCTGGCAATTGTTGGCCCAAACAGGTTGGAGCATGGCTGGTATGTGACCATACAGTGGCGAACAATTGCCCTTTGTACATGCTCAACAGCACAGACCTCTTTCCCAGCAGACACTCAGGCCAAATATGGGGCTGTGGGATTTTCATCCCCCTCACCCTAGAATGCAATGCTGCAGCTATGGTGGAAAAAATGCTGATGGAAAAAACTTTGCCTGAGATCCTCTCAAATGTGGAGCCATCCCTGGCTTACTTCTCTATTTCTGTGGTGGAAATCCCGGCCTGGATCATTGCGCAAAACTCACTGTCCCTTGTTCCAGAATCACCCCACAGGGCCTGCCATGCCCTGCCCTCTTTCCCACCATGGGGCTTCCCCTATCTGAGTTTTCTGAGCATCCGCTAAACGGCTGCCGTAAAACCCCATTATCGCTCCCTGCCATGGTTTCCTGCTTCCTGTTGACCTGGAAGCTGTCCAAGTAAGGCTGAGTTTTCTCTAGCTGCTTTTTTTCACCCCCTTCCAACAAAGAGAGATCTTATTCATATGGCACTCTTGTCTCTTCTGATTTCGCCAGTGTGGCTCCGTAACAGGATTGTGATCCACGAGGAACTGAACCAACACCATCTTGAAAGCTGTTCCGCAACTATCAGGCAATGAAGAAGCATGATAGAGGATGTTGGGGTTGGGTCGAGTTTCCCGCCCTCCAAAAAGGCCTACATGATGGGGCTGGCTAGGTGTACAAAATCCATCCATGCTGTTTACATGCCCAGCAAGGAACAGCTTTGGACCAACTGGACTAGATTGGGCACAAGTTACAGGCCAGTAGATTTTGGTTGAACGTCAGGACTTCGAAACTAAAACTGGTGCTTGAATTTTGATTCATTCCTCTTCCCTCCGAGTGCCTTTTCCTTTTGTGTCGTGTCTTTTAGATTGGAAGCCTGGAATGGAAGGGACTGATTTAATATTAACCTTTGTAAGCCACGCTGGGAGCCTTTTCCAACTGAAGAGTGGGGTATAAATGCAATAAACAAATGAATGGATAAATGGAAGAAAGTTCTGGATGCTAAGGGGAGTTTGACAATGGAGCCGATTCCCTAGAGGGGTCGCAATGGCCTCTCCCTCACTGATGTTTTTGAGCAGAGGCTGGGCAGGCCAGCTGTTGGGGATGCTCCACCTCTGAACTTTCTTTCTCAAGCAGGAGGTTGGACTAGATGCTCTCCAAAGACCCCCTCCAGCCAATGGAGGCGGATGGCTCCAATGTCAGTGGGGCAATGAATTTGCTCTGGGTTTCAGTCAGAACCGGTCAGAAACCTAAAGGACTTCATAGCCTTATAGGATCCTTCCAACTCTACTATTCTATGATTCTTGTGCACTAAACCAATACAGAATACAGTAATGGCAATGCTAAACTCAGGGACCCCTCCAGTATTGGAGGCAGTGAGCCTGAGTGCACCAGTTGCTGGGGAACATGGATGGGATGGTGCTGTTGCACCATGCCCTGCTTTGTTGGTCCCTGGTCAACAGCTGTTTGGCCACTGTGTGAACAGAATGCTGGATTAGATGGACCCTCAGTCTGATCCAGCATGGCACTTCTTATGTTCTTGAGGGCAGGTGGAAAATTGAGAGTCTTTCTCAAGCACTGAGGTGCAGAACCTCTTTCCACTGGAGGGCCAGATTCCACTTCCCAGAAGCTCTCGGGGGCCGCATCCGAGTGGTGGGTGGAGCCAAAGGCAAAAGGGGCTGGGTCAAAAAAGGGCAGCATCGTTTAGCATAATGCTCTTCCTGCCAGGAATTCAGCCTTAGGAGAGGCATTTCAACCATTTAGAATGGGAGGGGGGGGGGAAACACCCTTATGGCTCATAATCTGCTGTCAGGAGAAAGGGGTTGGGGAAGGGGGTATGGCTATTTGGGGCCCCCCACAGAGGGGGCATTTGTCATGGCCTGCCTCTGCCCTCTTCAGCACTCATGGATTGTGCGCTTAAGTCTCACAGCAGCAGTATGGTGGACGTCCCCGTCCCATCCTTGCGACGTGCCCAGGTTCTGCCTCGGGAAGGTGCCCGATGGAGAGGAGCCGTGCCAAGCAGCCAGAAACAAAGGGACCCTGTTTTTCCAGATGCCCTGAAAACGCGGAGCGGCCAGGCCGTGATTCACGAACATCTGGTCACCTGAGCGGTGTGGGCCGTCCCCTTGGCAGTGCATCCCAGAGGGGTTATGGGGAGAGCAAGATGAGCTGAGTCAGATGTGAACAGGAGCCTATGGTGGCATTGGCAAAGCTTCTGGAATACATGGTAGTGGTTTTTGTGGCCCAGCCCTGGCCTCTCGTGCACTCCGATTGGCTGCCTCTGTCCCCTTTCCTCTCTCCACTGGCGGTGGCAGCCCAACAGCATGGCTCTGCCCAGGGCCCAATTTTACGCAACATTGATTGGCCGAGCAGAGCGGTCCGTCATCCCACTGGCACAGGGGCGGACCTGCCTGCTTGGTATGGAGGAAATTAATGGCCATTAAAGCTTGAGCTTTGAACTTTTTCGAACTTAATTGCCATTAAAGCTTTAGGTTTGAACGTTTTCAAACATTTGACATGTTCTGCACGTCTACACTGCTTAAGCTTCAGTTTAAATAAAAAATGAGCGAAATCTGTCTGGTAGATCTTGAGTACTAGGCCTTACACTACCGTATCCTTATATTGATGATGATGATGATGATGATGATGTGTGCTTAGTGCTTTACATTTCACAGACGAAGGAGAGGAGAAGAACCTGTAGAGCTGAACCACCACCACTAACTTTCCCTGCCTGGTGCTTCTCCATCTCCTCATTCATCAGTGGTAGAGAGCTCTACCCACCCCACCCTGCTAGAAGTAACATGCAGCTCCGACTGACATTTCCTGGAACTGCAAACTTTGGCCTCACCCATCATCCAGAGAACCATGGGCCACTGGGAAACTGCACCCTGCCTCCGACGTAGAACATCATGGCAAAGGGAGAGCAACCTGGCACACTACATCAGCCAGTGATGCATTTGCTTTTTTCCTCCTCCCTCCCAATCCCCTTTTCTTTCTTGCCATGACTTTTTGGACGGTAAGCACAGCAGCAGGGAGTGTCTTAATATTAGTCTTTGTAAGCTACTCCAAGAGCCTTTTTCAGCTGAATAAGAGTGAGGACAGAATGCTGCAGATATACCTTTTTTCAAACTGAAGAGTCCTGGAGGGCTGGGTTGGGATCTCAGGAGAGACAGATTTGGCCCCTAGGCCTGAGGTTCACTGCCCTTGCTTTACAGAGTATGGCAGGGAGAGGTCTCTGCCCCAGGAGGCTTACAAAATAAAATTGGACACAGGGGGGAACTAGGGGAGCAAACCAAAGGCTATTAAACCTCACTTTGGAATTATTACAACTTGCTCTTCTGTAGCCTAGAGGCCTCCCTAAATACACCCCCGGATTCTGACAAGTTTCAACCACTGCAACAACTTTCTATGCCTCCCGCCTCCATACCACACCTCTGCTTGCCTCAACTCCTATGTTTATTCCATGACTTTTCACCCCTTCCCCTCCCGATTGGGTACACCCTTTTGCCCCCAACACATAACTTTTGATGTTTCATTTATTTATTTTTGTTTTACATTTATATCCTGCCGTTGCCTCCAAGGAGCCCAAGGCGACATACACGACCCTGTCATCTTCATTTTAGCCTCACAGCAACCCTGTGAGGTAGGTTAGCTGAGAGCCAGTCCATCACTCTCTAACCAGGTTGGCATTAATGACCCTCCCAATGCCACTGTTGTCCCACCATACAATATCTACACATCTAGTCTCCCTATGGTATTTTGCCTCCGGCTTGACTGGGTATACCCTTTGAGCTCTTATGCACAGCCCACAATGCTTCATAACCCATCCAACTCCTCTGTTGTCCCACCATGCAATGTTTCTGCCTCAGCTCCCCTACATGCACTTTCCCACTGGTACTCTGCCTCCGGCTTGAAGTAATGTTGGGCATGCCCACTGGGTTCTTCTTACACCCACCCTGCAGTGCTCACTCATGAGAGAACAGCAGGGCTCCCTGTGGCCTTGCTGACATGGGAAATAAAAAGTTTTGACAAACACCCACCCCTTTCTCAGGCCACTTCAGCCACAGGCCAATTCGGTACAAACTCAGAACTCGGATTCACTTTACATCCAGAAAATGCTGGAAGGCCCACTCCTCTGGGGCTGTAAACTAAATCAGCTGGCATGGCTTCCCCCAAGGAATCCTGGGAATTGTAGTTTTAACAGAGGAGCTGAGGGGAAAAAAACTTTATTAGTGAATCCAAGTCCCACTCCCACCCTACCAAACTACAATCCCCAGAATTCTCTGGGCAGGGGATGTTGGCTGGGAGAGTCCCAGGTGTGTGGTTTCGAACAGATTACCCTGGTTTCAAAATTGCATTTTGGACGTTGCAGCTGTGCTGAGTTCAAACCTCACTTTTTTTTAAAAAAATCTTGTTCAGAGCTTTGGTTCCTATCTCCAAATGGTGTTGTTGTAGGCAATGCAGCACTGCCCCCTAGTGGCTGATCTGCAGATGACCCATTCTGCTCCCAAAGGCGTGTAGAGAAGGCTGGAACATTAAGTAAACAGCCTTCTCCAACCTAGCAGGCTCCAAACGTTGTGGATTACAACCTCCATCAGCCCCAGACAATACGCCCAGCAGTTGGGGATGATGGGAGCAGTAGTCAGAAACACTTGGAGTCACGCATGTTCAGGTAGACTGGCTCTTCTTATGCATTCTCATTTTTCAAGGCTCCCCTAAGTACAGCAAGAAGAACAACCATTCCTTGCTGGTAGAAATCTAGCAGAGCAAATAGGGGGCAAGTCTTAGGCCTGGCACAGAGGCAGTGGGGAACCAGGAGTCGGAAAGGAGGAATTGTAGGACTAACCAGAAGTCAAGACCGAAGGATAACCAAGGGTGGAGGAACACGTTCGTGCTCAGAAGACACACCAGTTAGGGTGGGATGATTGTAGGTTGTTGGGTCTCTGGATGGGTTGCAGTCATAGCATGATAAAAAGGCTGCCCCCATCGTTTCTGTTAAATCAGGGCTGGGCAATTTCTGGGGGGTGGGATCTGCTGGGGGCCACCGAATTTGTCACTGAATTGGCGGTGGCAGAGTTGCAAAAGCGCTGCAAACTCAAGTGGCAGCGCTTCTGCATCAAAATGAGGCACGCGCCTTCTCTCAATGCAAAATCACCGCCATTTCAGCCGCTGCTGCCATTTGGGCAGCAAAGGAAGAGGCAGGGCCTGCGGAAACAGCCGTGAGCATGTTTGCATGAAGCCCGTGGCCCATGTGTCTCCTACCTCTGTGTTCGAATCGCCGCTCTGTGGCAACCCTCATGGACTGAGGTCTTCTCATACGCAAGCCCTCCCACAGAGTATGGCTCATGAGGTGTAGGAGGCATTTGGCTCCGCCTCCTGAGCCGCCATTTTGAATCTGGCCCTTGCTGACCAGCACCTGGTTCTGGTTGGTTGATCTTGGACATTCTTGTAAGAAATGAAGAGATTCCTGCTGGGTCAGACCAAAGGCCCATTGAATTTGTCACCTTCTTTCCCACAGTCACCAACCAGACACCTCTTGGAAGCCTCCAGGCAGGTCATGGGGCAATAGCCCTCCCCAGAGTGGCTCCCAGCAACTGGTATTCCGAAGAAGATTGCCCCTAAATGTTGAGGTTCCATAAAATTCCTCCTCTGAGTCCCATCAATTCGTTACACATTGTATGAGTAGGACTTTTTTCTTGAACATCAGAAGAGCCCTGGCGGATCAGACCAAGGGTCCATCTCATCCAGCATTCTGTTCACACAGTGACTGACCAGCTGCCCCAATGAGAAGCCCACAAGCAGGACAGAAGTGCAACAGCACCCTCCTACCCATGTTCCCCAGCAACTGGTGCACCCGGGCTTACTGCCTCTGATACTGGAGGTAGCACATAGCCATCAGGTCTAGTAGCCATGGATGGCCTTCTCCTCCAGGAATTTATTCAACCCCCTTTTCAAGCCATCCAAATTGGCGGCCATCGCTACAACTTGTGTAAGTGAATTCCATGGTTGAACTACGTGTTGTGTGAAGAAGCCCATCCTTTCATCTGTCCTGAATCTCCCCCCCCCCCCCAATCAGCTTCATGGGGTGACCCTCTTGGGTCATAGTATTGCGAGAGAGGGATAAAAATGCCTCCATATCCACTTTCTCCATACCAGGCATAACTTTGGACCCCTCTATCCTGTCTCCCCTCAGCCTCCTTTTTCCCAAGCTAAACTATCCCAGCTGTTGTAACCGTCCCTCATAAGGGAGATGCTCCAGCCCCTGGATCATTTCAGTTTGCCCATTTCTGCAGTTTCTTTAGTTCTACAATATCTTATTTAGATGTGATAACCAGAACTGTACGCAGTACTCCAAGTGTGGTCGCACTATAGATTTGTATAAAGCCAGTATGATCTTGGCAGTTTTATTTTCAATTCCTTTCCTAATTATGCCTAACGTTCTTTTCATATCAAAAGCAAAGTTGATCTTACAAGTCTCATTGGGAGATAGTAGCAGAGTGTATCTCTTTACTGTGGAATCATGTCCACATGGTGATCCTCATATTTCCACAAATGCAAAGGGCCAAAGCAGACTTCCTCCAGATGTGTTGGATTCCCACTCTGATTGTCATGCCTGGGGCTGATAGGAGTTGGAGTCCCACACATCTGGAGTGCAGCAGGTAGAGGTACATGAAGTGGTCAATTTCAGTTTCTCTTGGTTTCTCATTTTTCCAACTTTACATCCGGTTCATCTTGAGCTTTGAGGGCTTTGCACATCTTTGTCACATATGCTCATTATTTATTTTGCAAGCAATTTCCATAAGAGAATGTCGTCATGAAGAACCTTGGTGGCGGGGCCTTCTCTGTAGTGGCACCCACCCTCATGCAGTTCGAGATGCAGAAAATGTAATATCCCTCGAATGCCTCCTGAAAACCTATCTTTTTAGACAAGCTTTCCCTGGACTGTAACCTATTCTGGTTTCATGTGACGTTCTTAAAGTTTTAAAGTTTAATCTTGATTTTTGTATGCTATGGTTTGATTTGTAAACTGCCCAGACAGCCTTGGCTGTTGGGCAGTATAAATATTTAATACTAATACTACTACTAATAATAACAACTCCATGGCTGAGTTTGGGGAACTGCAAATCTCAAAAGGATGAGCGGATTTCAGTTTGCATAGAGATTCATTCAGTTTGCATTAAAAGACGAACTTAACAAATCCCCCTTCCCCCATTCCTAGCACGAGGTTGTGAGAGACTTGGGCCCTAAGGGTGTAGAGGGAGGGCCTGGGGGCGATCCCGGACTTACTTGCTTCCGGGATCGTCCCCCAGTTTCTAAACAGGAAGCACGACATCCTGGGATGTCACACCCATTGCTGCTGCTGCCATTGCCCCTCTTCTTTAAAGGAGCAGAGAGCCGCGGGAGCGTGATGAAAAAGGTAGTGAACCTCCCGCATGCCACCCTAACCTACCATCCTGGGGATGGTAGAATTGCTTCCTCCCAACTCCATGGGCATGGAGCCCATTTCATGTCCCAAGATGGTGGGAAAACCGGGATATCCCGGGTTTCTGCTATCCCTGGGTCATTCCCGGGTCATCCCCGGGATCCCCTGTGCGTCATTTAGATGTACAGGGATGACCCAGGGATGACCCTGGGAAAAATCGCTGGTGTGGACATGGTCTTGGTGTAACCAAAAGAGTTCCGAAGGGAGATGTTCACACAGAAAGAGGAACTTCTTTTAGGATCAGCATATGGATTTTATTGAGAAGAAGCAACCACAAAAAGATGGCCGCCCGTCCTCGTGTGCCGGTTTCTGCTCCTACATCGAGCGTTGGGTTTTGGAATGTTTGGGATGATGTTGGTCTTGGATTGTGAAGGCCCTCAGGGTGTTGTCATGGTTTCTTGGGTCCGCTACTGGTGGGGGAGCTCAGGACATGGCTGTGGCAGGCTTGTGCCATCCCTCCAATGAGGTTCAAGAATTCGCCGAAATCCAGCTTTCCGTCACAATTCATGTCGAGTTTCTTCATCATGCGGTCGAGGACAGCTGGGTCTTTCTGGTTCTGAAAGGCACCAAGGAGAGTTAGCAGTGGTGTAGCAGAACCGGGGCTCATAGGGGCAACGTGCTGGGACTTTTTGATGAACAAGGAATATGACATCATCTGCCACCCCCTCAGGGTTCTCTATTCCCTGCAAATCGCACAATAGCGGGGGAGCAATGGATTTCCCCAGGAGCACACCCACACAGAGATATGATAGATAGAAATATGCACATAATGGCATATGTTGGCACACTTTTCTCAGCTTTCTTGAATAGGCTTGTTATTGAAATCGTTTACTGAAATTGTAGTTAGCTATTTCAATTGTCTTTAAATTCTATACATTCAATGATTTTTAGACTATGTCTTATTAGAATGTCGTAACGTTGTATAATGTTTTAATGTTGTAGCTTGTATCCCCCTGCCCCATGTGTGAATTGTTGTGAGCTCCAGCTATTGGGCAGTATAGAAATGAAATAAATTATTATTATTAATAATATGGATCAAGACATTTTTGGCCTCTCCTTGGCAATAGGGTTGTAGGTTCTCTCATGATGAGCACCTACACTACAGGATTTATCTACCACTTCAACATTGCTGAGTGTTTCAGATTGAACGTTGTGTAACTTTACGCAGCAGTATGATCGCACAATGTCATAGAACATACCTAGCACTGGGCTCAAATGCCGCTTCTCCAATTTTTGCACCTCCATTTGTAAGCTGCAAACATTGGCGTGCGTGTAGCCATTTTGGCCATTTTTATTGCTGGGGCAAATGCTGAAGGGGGCAGCGGAACGAAATTCATTGGTGTGGCTTCTGGCTGCCATTTTGGTTCCCCATAATGCCCCAGGACAATGCTATGCCATGATGTAGCACCGTTCAGAAGGGCATGCTGGGAAACAATGTCAGCCTCCCATTTTTTTTCACTAATGGAAAGGCGGATACATGGGTGAGGGCAAGGTCAACGCTTTGACCTTCTGTCAGAATTGAACTGTAGGCATTGCCGGGAGAGAGGTGGGAACCTGGAATGGAAAACCAGGAGCTGAGCCCGGGGCGTTGGAACCTGGTAACACAGTAGAGCCTGGAGTGAAGGAACAAGCAGGAATCAGAAACTGAAGGCATAGGCTAAAGCAAGAGTTGGAGGTAAGAACATAAGAAGTACCATGCTGGATCAGACCGAGGGTCCATCTAGTCCAGCACTCTGTTCACGCCAACCAGCTGTTGACCAGGAACCCACAACCAGGACATGGTGCAACAGCACTCTCCCACTCATTTCCCCCAGCAACCGGTGCACACAGGCTTACTGCCTCAGATACTGGAGGTAGCACATAACCATCAGGGCTAATAGCCCTTGATAGCCTCCTCTTCCAGGAATTTATCCAACCCCCTTTTCAAGCCATCCAAATTGGTAGCCGTCACTCCATCTTGTGGTAGTGGATTCCATAGTTTAACTATGCACTGTGTGAAGAAGTCCTTCCTTTTATTTGGTCCTGAATCCCCAACCAATCAATGTCATAGGATGACCCCATTGGGTTCTAGTATTGTGAGACAGTTAAGGAGTGAACCTGAAGTAAGGAGTGAAGTTGAAGAATGTACCAAAGGCAGGAAGACCTCGTTGGTCAAGCAAGGTTTCAGCCCGAACAGGAAGACTTGTATAGTGCTTCCTGTCCATGGGGGTCAAATGGCCAACGTGAGCACTTGACCGTCTAGAACTTCCATATTTGAAATTCTTTTTGCCTGTGGGTCGAACTCCATTTCAGAGAAGAGATGGTCACATTTCAGTGGGGGAGGAGGCCATTGGCAAAAGGGGGTGAGGGCAAAAATGCAAGAAGTTCCCAAACTATTTTAACATGAAGCTCTTGCTCCTGGCAATGAAGTCTTAGGAGAGGCATTTTTCAAACTTTTAGAATGTGGGGAAATGCAGAAAAGCCAGAAAACCACCAAACCTTCAGTGGTTTGGGGGCAGGGCAGGACCAGGGACGGGGGTGGGGCCATATGGGGATTGGGATCCCGGCCTACTGCACCCCTGTGGAACTTGTGGCTCTCCAGACATTGTTGGAGTCTAACTTCCATCAGTGAAGGCCAGCATGGCCAATGGTCAAGGATAATGGGAGCTGATGTTCAACAACACCCAAAGGGGCCCATGTTCCCCACCTGGAGGCCTAGGTCAGTGATCTTCAACCAGTGGCTAGCGGCTCAAACGTGGCTTGAGAGAATCAGTCCAGATGGGTGGTGGCAACGCTGTTGCTGCCACGTTGGGCATGGAGGAAATGGTGGAAGTGGGTCTCATGGGGCAGGTTGGGAGTCCGAGAAGGATCTTGGGCCTGGACCAATTGAAGACCACTGGCCTAGGTGGGTGCCTCAATGTGCAGTTCTGCCTTTCGCCAGAAGGGGGGGCAGATCTAAAGGTTTCCAAGGTTGAGTCTCGGTGAGTCCCTGAAGCCCTCCCGGACGTTTCCATGGCACACCTCTTACCTTTGAGAAAGACGCCAGCTCGGTGTTCATGAAGGTGAGGAACTCCGATTTGGAGAGAGTAGCGCTGTTCCCATCCTTCCCAGCGTAGCGCTGGAAAACAGCCAGCAGTGACTCGATGCACCGCTCAGTTTCCGTGGGGCCGACGGGGTACTTTGACGACTGGGAAAGGACATAAGAAAATAAGAGCCATGTTGGATCAGACCAAGGGTTCATCTAGTCCAGCACTCTGTTTGCACAGCTGTCAACCAGCTGTCGACCACGGACCAACAAAGCAGGACACGGTGCAACACCCATGTTCCCCAGCAACTGGTGCACACAAGCTTACTGCCTCGGATACTGGAGGTAGCACATAACCATCAGGGCTAGTAGCCGTGGATAGCCTTCTCCTCCAGGAATTTATCCAACTCCCTCTTAAAGCCATCCAAATTGGTGGCCATCACTACATCTTGTGGCAGTCAATGCCATAGTTTCACTACAGGAGTGTGGGTTATATAAAATAAAAAGGCATTCATTTATTTATTTATTACATTTCTATACTGCCCCATATTTAAAGCTCTCATTGATGATAATAATGGCAATTAGTTTTAATTCCTTACTCTTTGATTCCAAAGGGACCATCAGAGTAGCTAAGAAACAACACCAAGGGTGCAATCCTACGCACACATAAACAGAAAAAAGGCCTACAAATTCCAAGCATGCCCCATGGCTGGTTGGGGCATGCTGGGAGTTGAAGGACTTTTTTTCTGTCTAAACATGCACAAGATTGCACCTTAAAGATTGGACCGAGACTTAGTCATACTTAGAGTAAACCCACTGAAATAAATGGGGCTTAAGCTAGTCAAGAGCAATCAAATCAATGGACTTAAGGTAGTAATTACCCATTGAAATCAATAGGGCTTAACATAGTCACGACCCATCAAAGCAATGGCACTTAAGATAGTAATGACTCATTAAAAGCAATGGGACTTCAGTTACTCGTGGCCCATTGAAATCAATGGGACTTGCTGGTCATGCCTAACTGAAGTCCCTTGAATTTTAATGGGTCTTCTCTTAGTTCAGATCCAACCCTTGAATGGTACACCTCTTGACCTGTGTCCCACCTTTCCTCCAAGGAACGACACAGAAGTATTTCCCTTATCTTTATGACACCCCTGCGAGGTAGGCTAGACCCATTTGCTATGTTTCATACCCCTTTGCCAGGGCCAGTCCAGTGCTTGAATTGTGACACCGCAAAGGGCTCTCTGTACATCAGGAAAATCATTCCAGAAGTTAAACTCCTCAAGCAATGTGAAAAAGAATGTAGACTACAGCTCCCATCCTCCCTGAGCTGGGGCCGATGGGAGTTGGAGTCTGACAAGATCTCCAGGGTCACACTGTTTTAGAGTGAGATCTAAAGACCCGTCGTCCCTATCGCTCCCTCTAGAGGCCGAACGTATCTTTGCAGCGAAAGAGAAAGACATCCAGGGACATAGACAGTTCTGTGCGATGAATCATTTTTGGGAGTGATGCCCATCGTGGCTCCGGCCTGCCAAGAGGGGCCGTGTGAAACGGCGTATTTGCTGAAAGCAAAGAGATGAGCTCATGGGGGTGGGGAGAGGAGGACAGCTTTGGGTGTGACTCCTTTGCCTAAGGGAAAGAGAGAGGCTAGCTTGCATGGCCAATAAATATATCCCGTTTTCTCTTCTCTTTGAGCACAAACAGGTGAGTGGAGGGGGGGAGGATTAATGGTTAAGAAGGACCCCCCCCCCCCGGTTCTCCTTTCCAACCAACCCATTCATAGCCACACAGCAGCATTTCGGTCTGACTCCTTTACCCCAGGGTACGTCCACACCTGTGAGAAAGCAGACATTTGGCTCACACGTGGCTTGAGGCCTTTGTGACGCCTCAAGAAGACTTTTAAGAAAAGGAGAGGGGAGGAAAGAGCGGGGCCCACGCTCTCCAAATGGAGACCCGGAACATGTCTTAATGGGTCCTTCCACCCCAGCTAGGATGCCGAGACTTGGTGAAAGCGAGGGTCGAGATAATCCGATTCCCGGGAGAGTCGGATGGAGGAGGAGGAGGGTGTTGGCCCCTGTACACGTTTGCGGTCCAACTCCAGTTGCCTCTGAACAGCCCGGAGCGAGATGAGCTACAAAGAGGACAGCGCATTTCACTCTAAGCCATTGGTCCATCGTGTCTACAGAGCGCTCGACATTTCGCTCTTATTCGTTCGTTAGCGAAGCGACTCTTTACCTTTTGACCTCGCCTGACCTGATGGGGATGCACTACAACTCCCATCCGTCCCAGACCATGCAGGCTGGGGATAAGGGGAGTTCCAGTCCGGCCTGTCTGGAGGGAAGCCAGTTGGAGAAGGCTGTCTTAGAAAACCGGATTATTATCCCTCCCACCACCCTCTGGCATGGCACAGGGAGAGCAGAAATTTGGAACGCGAAACGGGTCCCTGGCTAGCAGCGGGATGGATTTTTGTGAGTTTAAATGATAAAGTAAACTCGGTAGGGGTTGAGGCCGGGGGTCAGGGACTCCGTTTGCCTGCTTGGAAAAGAAGCCGCCAACCCCACAGATGAGAGGCATTGGAGGAGAGGAGCGGAAGTTATTTCCCACAGGACTAGCACCACCCTCAGCTTCAATTGTATTCTTCTTCCCCTGGGGAAATGTACACGACTGGAATAATTTGACCTTTTTTGGCTGTAGACTGATGTCATATGAGAGGCTGGCCCACACCCTTTCGGGGCATCTGTAACTCAATACCCTGATGGACGAGAATGGAGGGGTGGAAGGATGTGGCGTGAGTTGATTCTGCCCATAGCAAAACCAGCCATACCCCTAGGTATGGGGGCCTCAGAGATTCCTGGGAGGCCCAGAGGAATCTAGGGCAGGGATCCACAAACATGTATCAGTCAATACCCATTTCTTTTGCTTGCCCTCATCAGCATGCATTGATCATTTTGCCCTGGGGAGTTACTTCCGCATCAGCTAAAAATAGCTCCCTAGCTGACCACAAAAAGAAGATCTGGCCTCTTTCCTTGCACCTTTGACATCGGTTTCATGCGTAGGAAATTGTGGGGTGAGGGAAGTCGTTCATGAAACCACCCCTTCCCTGCCGGTGCCTGCGGACCGAACCACTTCTAAAGGTGCAGGAGCAAAGGCTGTTCAAAAGGTTGGCAACCTGAGCCGGGAATGTGACATTTGGGACTCAATAAACAAAACAAACTGAAAATGTCAGCAAGTTGCATGGCAGTTATCGAGGCAGACGTTCCACTGGTGAAGCCTGTTATGGGAGGGCAGTGTAGTGAAAAGGCAGGTGGTACCTCTTTAATTTTTGTCTGTCATGCAGCTCTACTAAACCGTTGGTTGTCATCTCCCCCCAGAGAGCCGATACCTTTAATGGTGGTGTGGCAGACAGAAATTCAACAGGTACCATCTTCCTCAGGACTGGGCCCCCATTGCAAAGAAGCCTTCACCTGTTGAACATTTGCCAGGCTAGCAATCCAATGGAATTGCCGACATCTCCCCAGGATTTATGGGGCTGCGTTTGGTCCCCACAACCCCCTTGCACTCTGCAGCGCATATAGGTGCGCAAGCAGGTACACAGTATGCTATGCGCTACGGGCATGTCAAAATGGCTGACGCTGCCACACCCTTTCTTGGGCCTCCCTTGAAATGCAGGGCAACCGAAGTGAGCAACCAAGACGGAATGATTCCCGAGAGTTGTCTTTGACAAGACAACAAGAATACAGTTCTCCGGACCATTTGTCGATTGCAGCCTGCTGGGCAAGGCCAGGCTCACATCTCACATGGGAAGTGCGCCTGCCACATCTCAGCAGGAAAGAGAGAGGGACTTCCCCATGCACTGCGGTGCAGCGAGGGAGGCGCACAGCGGCTGCGCAAAGCGGGCCACGGACGGCCTGCAGCGCTTGGCCCATTATCCACCCTGCTGCCCTATCCCCTACGCTGCCACTCATTCACATTTCTCGGACTACACTTCCCACCATCCCCAGCCAGCACAACTAAGTCCAATGGGATTTGTAGTCCAAACAGCCTGGGGGGGCATCAAGTTGGGACACGCCACGCCACGCGCTTCCGTGCGCTTCGCTTTCCTGGGGGACGTGTTCGCCGCGTCGAAAGGTCGTCGGACCCGCAGCGAACGCGGATTAGGGACGGAATTCGGGGTCAAGCCACGGGGGAAAAACCGGGCCATCTGCCTCGGATGTCCTGCTCCACCTTCTAGACCTCCTACCCAGCCCGTTTCCCTGTCCTGGCGGAGACAGTGAGTTCAGCCTTGGCACGGCGACTCTCGGTTTCCTGCCAAAACCCTCTCCTGTTCTCTGTCCGTATTTCCACCCCGTGGAAACAGACGCATTCGGGTCTGCTTGCTGGCTCGGAGGAATACTTCAGGGAGGAGGGGAAGGGCGTGGGAGGGGAAGGGAAAAACAGTTTTTTTCATCCTGCGCATTACAGCACATCGTTTTGGATGCCCCATGGCGTGGCGTGCCAAGCAACAGGCGTTCAAACTTACCATAGCTGTGGTGAGTGGAGAGCGACGCAGAGGTGGAAATTGGCTGGTTGGCTGGTGGCTTGGTGAGCTCGCTCTGAGCGATGGATCGGATGGGTGAGGGAAGGTTCTCGCCCCTCCCCGCCCTTCCCCAGCTCAGCCCACGCCCTGCTACCCCCCCTGCATAGAGACAGCCTCTCTCGCCTGGTTGAGCAATTGGCTTTGTAACTGCAAACCGAGACATGCCTGTTTGGAGAACTTTCAAGCCCCACCTTATTTATACATTCAGGAATGTGCTGGAGGGAGGATTTGCTTCCCTTCCACGTCCTGTTATCTCTCTTCTTTCTCTCTGCTATTCCCCCACCCCACCCCGGTTCCCATGTCTGAAGCCTGCAAACATCCGCAATGAGCAGGCAGAAATCCGACGGGGAAAAAGATGGAGAAGGACGGTTTGGGGAGTTTCTGCTGTTTAGGAGCGTCATCACACGCGGGGTTTGATGCACACCCGCCGCAACTTTGATCCCCTTTTTCAGTGCTGGACTCACATGACATCGTCCCCGTCCTGCTGTTCTCGCACCCTGAGCGAGTCCAGCGCTGAGAAAGTGGATCAAAGTCGCAGCAGGTGTGCATCAAACCCTGCGTTTGATGACGCCCTAGGTTCCTTTTTCTACCAGGTGCCTTCTGGATGTGTTGGGCCGCAAACTCCTGTCCTCCCCGGGCCTGCAGAGATCTGCACGTGGCAGGCAGAAACCTGTCAGGTAAAACATTCCCTTGGCACAGAAGTAGGGAGTGCCAGTCCACTGAATTTCTGCTTCCTCCAATGCAACCTCTCCCAACCTGGTGGACCCCGAAGGTGATGGATTACAAATCCCATCACTCTGAGTCAAGCTGGTGGGGGGACAATGGGAGTTGTACAACATATCTGGAGGGTGCTGGGGTCGGGAAGGGCGTGAGCTTCATGACCAGGTGGGGATTTGAACCCAGGCCTCGCCAGTCCTAGTACAACACTGTAATCATGGCCCAGTCACTATGTCAAAAGGAGAGGTGAGTTTTTGGGCCCCCTGAATTCCTCGCCACCTCGCAGGGCTGGCTCCAGCTCCTGGCATCTATGGACAACTCTAAGATTTGAAGAAGTACAAAAATAAACTTTAGAAGGAAAACAAATTGAGGGGTTGGGGGAATACCTTCGAACAGCCCAAGGAAGGCTGAGTAGGCCCTGCAGGCACAAAATGGTGGCTGACTGTTGGGCTGGGCAGTGGGGTGGGGGGAGAGGGAACATAATGGAGTGCCTTGGAAGAGGGCATGCCTGGCTGGCTGGCTGAAATCGTGAACAGGAGCACTCTGTGCTGCAGAATTTTGTTACAGCAGGGCCCTCTTGTCTCTCAAGTACTTTTCCCACAGAGCAGACAACTGAGACAGCTGGAGTCATGCGTTTAACCCTGGGTGTGTGTGATTGAATATAAGGGTCTCTGACAAGGTTGCCATTTTCTTTTCATTAGCAGGAGCTTTTAAAATGGAATGGCAGGCAGACATCCATCAGGTGGAGACATTCAAAACTTTGCTGTCCTGGAGCTACATGGTCATGGCTGCGTGTTCATTCATGCCAGGCTGTTACTCTCCTGGAGGCACCTCTTTCTGCCCACGCTCGCTCATTGACACGTCCTTTGCATGGAATGGATGGTTCACATTTTCCGACGTGGCGGCCTCTCCTCCCTCCGTCACAGATCTTCCTGTGCTCCACTTCCCTGGACTGCTGCAGAAGTTCTGGTAGCACCTGGACAGGGTTCGAATTCCCTGCAATGATGACACTTTTGAAGACCTCAGCTGCCTGCTGTAAATGTTTAAAACCGCTCATTCACAAACTACAGGTTGAGCAGATGGCAAGCAAACACACACTGCTCATTTCCAAGTAAAAGGAAGCCGGCATCCCAGGGTAGTAGGGCCTGCTTTCTGGTAGGGGTGCCCCTGGGGGCTTTTTGTACCCCCGTTTCATTTAATTAATTTTTTATTTATTGTTACATTTATATCCCACCTTTTCTCCTCTTGCCATGAACCCAAGGGGACTCACATGTGTCTTCCTCCTTTTCTCCTTTCTTCTGATGACAACCCTGTGAGGTAGCCTTGGCTCAGAGACAATGACTGGCCCAATGTCCCTCAAGGGAGGTTTCTGAATGAGGACTAGAACCTGGATCTCCCAGGTCTCAATCCAACACTCCAGTAGCTATACCGCACTGCCTCCACATCACATGTGCCTCACCACCTGTCCGGATTAAAAAAAAAAACCCTAGAGAGGGAAAACAAGTGCCAATTGGTGGGGGAAGTGTTAAGTTGGCAGGGTACAGCTCCCACTGGGTCCTGGGGGAGGGCACTGACCCCTAGATGCTGCCCTCTCCTGTCCTAGAACCTTTTCTGGGCATTCCCTTATTAGCAGTACAAGGAAAAACCTGCTCTTTTCTGGGCAGAGTCTTCACAGCTCTGTGGGCCACGCTGGGAGTGGCCGAGGGCCGCGTACAGCCCTCATGGATCAGGCTGTGCGCCCCTGCATTAGATGGCAACCACCAAGCAACCCCTCTTCCCAACAAGCCCCAAATCCTCAGACTTTCTTTCCCAGGTGTCCCACAGCTAGATAGGGGTGACTTACATCCTGGTGGCATGGAGTAATCACCGGCCATCAAAGACCATTAAACGAAAACCTACCGTCCACCTTCAAATGCTGGGTTACAGAAAACTCTCTCACACACACCACCTCCTCTTTCCCTTCCAGATTTCACAGACGAGAAACGACATTCATCTTGAGTAACTGGGACACCAGCTATTATCACAAGAGGGAGCATTGCTCTATCTCCCCACAATATTTCATGTTGCCAAAGATTCTCCTTTGTGAGAAATTGGCATCCTGCAACAAAAACTTGCAGCACCTCTTCCTCCCTCCGAAGAGGAATGCTCCTGTTTAGGATTCCGGCAAGCCATTCCATCCTCTCTCCTCCCTAGGTTCTCAGGTTTTTCATTTGCAATGAACACTTCGTATTCTGAGGCTATTGAGCCTGCTCAGTCCTAATTGGGCTGTTGCGGGGTGTGAGTGTATCCATTGTCTTTCTCCCCAGCTTCATCTTGGCTCCAATTCTGTTGGCACTCACCACCTCAATTTGCCATTAGAGGGAGGCAATGTGTCTGCTCGAGACGGGTCCGCCGCTGCGACGTGTGAGGTGGGCAGGCTGCGTGTTACGTGGTGCTCATGCGCACACATTGCTGCACATACGCAACGAAGAGGCAAGAGGGCATGGTCCATGTCCCCACTCAGAGAATCTACTCCTAGGCCATGTCTACACAATGGATGTTTCCCAGAGTCGTCCCGGTGTATCCAAATGACACACGGGGGGTCCTGGGTGCAGGCAGGGATGACACCTCCATTTTTCCGGGATAACTGGTTTCCCAGTTATCCCGATTTCCCCCGATTTCCCCCGCAGTCCCGGGACGATCCCGAGAACCGCAGGCGGTGTGGGCACCCATCCCAGCTTCTTCTCTCTTCCTCATGAGTAGCGGGGGTCAGCACGAGGCAAGGAGCCGGTCCAGGGGGAGTCCAGGGGATCGGGGTGTGTGGGGGGGAGTGGGGTCAGGCCTTCCCCCCCAAAAAAACTTACATTTTCGGAGGAGTTCAATTGCGCTCCCGGCTCTTGTGGCTTTCAAAAAAATGGCGGGTGTGATGTCCGTCTTCCCTTCCAAGACATCACACTTCCGTTTAGAAGCTGGGGGATGATCCCCGAAGCAGGTAAGTCCAGAATCGTCCCCTCCCTCCCTCTATACCCTTAGGTGTAGAAAGGTCCATAGAGACCCTGGTGAGGGAGCTGAACTCTGAAACACAACAACTTCTAGCAACTCACATCGACCAGCTTTTTGTTTTTTTAAACCCTCCTAAAAAAATCAAAACCGAAAAGCCACCCCCCCCCCACCCCAAAACGTATCTAAATGTCACTGAAAGTCAAAACCTGGACAGGGACCAGACCACCAGTTGGCACGTCTGCATTTTGTGCACCCAAATATCTGGCTCGAAGGTCCTCTTTAAGCGGAGTCATGCAGACTTGATTGAAGACCTACACGTGACAGTCATGCAGACTTCTGATGTCGCCATTGCTGCATCCTCCAACCCTTCTGCAATCGTCCCGCAGCTGCAAGATTGTGTTGTGAAGGAGTACAAATGTTGCAACTGAAAGATGCTCTCTGGTGACTCTTCCCAGTTGGGTAATGAACCTTCAGCATGATTTCCAGGGGGTTACTGCGCTCCAGAAAGCTGTGGGGGATTTAGGATTGTTGGCTAGCAGAGTGCAACCAGGGGCCATCCATCTCCTGCTGTTTGCCTAAAACCGTTCAAAGGGTCTTGCGGCATCTCAAAGACTAACAAAATGATCGTCATGTGTATGCTTTCATGGGCCGGAGCCAGCTTCATCAGAAGCATGTGTTGTCCTCCAGAGGTGGCCCTCAGGTTTATTTATTTGTAATTTACAAACAGTGGTTGGTCAGTTGAGGAAGTCTTCTTGAAATAAGAGTTGTTAGGAGGCGCTGGAAGCAGGATATAGATGCAACAGCACCCTACTACCCATGTTCCCCAACAGCTGGCGTACATAGCCCTACTGCCTCTGATGCTGGACATAGCATATGGCCATGAGGACTAGGAGCCATTGATCGCCTTCTCCTAAAGGAATTTATCCAACCCGCCTTTTAAAGTCATCCAAATGGGTGGGCATCACCACATCCTGTGATAGTGAATTGCATAGTTTCACTCTGCACTGTGGGAAGATGTCCTTTCTTTTGATCTGCCCTGAATGTCCCACCAATCAGCTTCATGGGGTGACCCCATTTGGGTTCTAGTATTTCGAGTAGGCGCTGGTCATGGAGGAAAAACAATTGGATCCCAGCCATCACTACGACAACATACCTGTGGTTGTTTCCAAGCGACAGATGCTAACGTTGCTGAATTCCTTGGAGACAGACATCAACAGATTCTTTTCACTTACAAGTTTCTCTTTACTCAGGGCATGTAATGATAGATTAGAGGTTAGTCCCCCTTCGTCCCTCCCGCCCAACCCTGCTCCCTGATTCCCAGTCACAGTGAGAAATGCATGACAGAAACAAAGAGCTTGAGATCTTCTGCGAAGAAATGAGCCTGGGACCTTTTGCAGGGGGTTGAATCAGGGACCCTTTATCTCCACACCATGCATCATTTTTATAAATAATTCCTGGTCAACTCTTGATCATTCAACTTCTTGTCGCTATGATGCTCAGCAGATTCACTCCAGCCCCCTTTCAAATTTTACTCCGTGTGGTCTGGAACCTTGCTGAGTCGGGGAAGAGTCGGGGGAGGAAAGTGGATTTGTGAAAGGTCCCCAAACACTTTCAATGTCCCCCCCCCCCAGTTCACAGATACCGTCATTCATGTATTGGGAAGCCTAGGACACTGGGATGGCTTCCAAAGCTAGAGAGGTACGTCACCGAAGGTGTGTGAGAGAAGCAATACGTTAATTCCCAGAGGCCAAGAAGAAACTTGAGCCTGGCCCTGTCTCCAGGAAGGGAGACATCGCCAGCACTTTGTTAATGCTCAGAGTTGCTTAATCATTGGTTTTTCTACAATGAAGATGACAAACCTGCTCTTGCTAGAAATGCTAGAAATGCAGCATCCAGTTGCGCTGATGTTGATGACTTGTGGACCTGTACATTGTAAGCATTGGGACAAGGAAATCTCCCCTGCCCCATCTCTCTCTCTCTCTCTCTCTCTCTCTCTCTCTCTCTCTCTCTCTCTCTCAATCACCAGCCCAAATTATCAGATCCATTTTGATGGATATTTTTTCTTTTCTACTTTAAACTGCCCTCTTTTCCTCAATCTTTCACCAATCTTCTTGAAATTTCCAGGTTATGTACAACCAACATTTCTTTCTGATACTTGTAAATTTCAGAAAGCTTGGTGGAATAGTTTCAATTTAATGAATGTCAGAATGACCACCCCCGAATTACCCCTTTAGAATGATAGAATGCTTTCCCTCCTGGTTGGGCCTTAACTAAGGAGGCATGACTGTGCTTCCTTAAATATTGCACTTCATCAAAGCTTGGGGTTCCCCTCAGCTTGCAGATACCTTATTGTGTTTCGGTGGCACCATTTTGGTTACAGTCATGTTGGCACATGCCAGCTGAGTTTGTTCTTAGAGGGAATGAGAAGAACATAAGAAGAGGCATGTCGGAGCAGACCAAGAATTCGTGTTGCCCAGCATCCCTTTCCCAGCCAGATGTCTCTGGGTATGCCAAAAGCAGAAGATGAAAAGTGAAGGATATCTCCTTCCTATGCTCCCGCCATCTGGTATGAAGAAGTAGAGTGCCCCTGAACGTGGAGGCTCCATTCTTAGCAGTCACACTCAGTAGGTAGTGATTGGCCACTCTACCTAATTCTTTCTAAGAATTGCCCGGCTGGATCAGATCAAAGGTCCATCTAGTCTAGCATTCTAGATCAAAGGAAAGATCCATCTAGTCTAGCATTCTAGATCAAAGGAAAGGTCCATCTGGTCTAGCATTCTAGATCAAACCAAAGGTCCATCTAGTCCAGCATTCTAGATCAAAGGAAAGGTCCATCTAGTCCAACAATAGGCACCCAGGTGCCTCTGGCCAATGCACAAACTCACCCCTTTCAGGCCAGCAGGGAGAGCCACATCTTGTGGCAGTGAGTTCCCCAAGCAAATTCAGTCTTGTGCAAAGAGGTTCTTTAATTTAACTCATCTGAATCTATTGCCTGTTGGTTTGAGTGACCTTGAGTTTCTAGTGTTAGGAGAAGAGGAGAGAAAAAAATCTCTCTGCCCATTTGATCCAAAGCATCCATAACTTTATCATCCTCTGTCGACGGTACCCTATCTTCTTCTCCTCCCCACTACACTAAAAAGCTACAGATATTTCAGCTTTTCCTTATAGAGAATCTGAGCATGCCCAGGCATCTTTCGCAGATCTTCATTTCTTACTGGCATTTCAAATTTTACTCAATGAGGTCTAGTGGCTTTGTTTCCTTTTCGTTTGGGGAGGCAGAAGGAACGTGGCTTGCTTAAAGAAAGCTTCTGAGATTTGCAAAGTTTCCTAGATTCACAGATGGTGCTTCATCTCACGTATTGGGGAAAAATAATAATCACATCCTGCACCTGGGATGCCTGGACAGTTTCCAAGGTATTATAGGAAAAACAGGGAGTGCCTGGATGCTGTGAAGAGCTATTTAGTCACATCCTGAAGCAAAGATCCACAACCTTTGTGCTTTGGATAAAAAAGAGCAGATCGGCGGGGAGACACCGAAGCCACAGTAACACCAAGAGTGGCCAAGTTTCACCCAGAAGTCTTTGGAAAGAGAGAGGCCTCACTCTTGTGTATTTTGGCTCTTCATTCCATGGGGGACAAGTCCCGACTTGAAAGAAAGAAAAATAAAATAACAGAAGATCCCGTACAAACTCCCCATGACTCATACAATGAATCATTTCCTACGGGCAGTGAACCCTTGACTCTCTGCCTCCACCTAGTGGTTGACTGACACATTGTCAAGCAATTGTGAACTGTGAGTGGATTTTAAAGCTTCGGATGGGGAGAAATTAGTTCAGTTTGCATCCGAATCGTGTCCGAATTGCTACACATACTGCAACAAATTACTCTTTCGAAATTTGCAATCCTCTGAAATTTGCAATGATGCTCTCTCATTAAACAAAGCGTATATTGGGGGAAAATAATGTTTAAAATGCACCATATTAAGAAAATTGCTGGCAAACATGTGTATATCAGGCAAGAATGCCTTTCTTAATAGAAATGCTCATGAAATGTTTATGGATTTTTAAACGCACTTTAAAAAATAATTAAAAGTTCAGGATGAATCAAACTTAAGACTGGAAAAATGAGAACCTGAATGAAACCAACATAGACAAATTTGTCCATCCCTATTTATAGCTCAGACCATGAAGATCAATATGTGAAGTGATGAGATTCCTTAAGCATCTCTATCCAGCCAAAATTCTATTGGTTGGAATAGAATTTGATCCTTCTGGCTAGTTAATAATGCAGGAGAATATTCTAAAGCTGGGAAAGGGTTGTCTTCTTTTGAATATTGTTGATGCTATTCCCTGAAGAATATTCAAAGGTACTCTGTCCTTGCAAAGACATTTTTAAAAGATGCTTCTGGTCAGAAGGGCAGGGCACTTTGTACATGCTCAGAGGCATCCAGCCCAGGGGGCCAGAATGCTTGAAAATAAAAGATGGCAAACCTACACATTTTCACAAGGCTCCTTTTTGTTTGTATTCACTGTAAAACCCTCACATGGTCTTCCCTTCTGTTTGCCAACTCCGAGGGTCCATTCCTCAGTGGAAGCTAGAAGACATGGCTTTAATGTTCTTTGATGGCTGGTGCCTGCTAGCTAGAGAGACACACTTTACAGCCAGGGTGGAAGCTGAGAGCTGTGTTCTACATATGTGAATGTGTGTACATTTCTGGCACATTAGCAGCCAGAATGTGGCCTGCAAAGGAGGTAGAAATCTGGGTTTTTGTGTCTGGCTGATAACAAATAGCTTTGTAAGGCAGTAGGGACATTAAGCTTTTTTTAAATTTTATTTTGCGGGTGTGGGGAGAAGAGGATAGTAGGGAGGCTACTTTAAGGACTAGCATTTTCCTCTTTGGGGATTGGCCTGATCTGCTGGTTCATTTGTGAAAAAGCAAAGTAGGGAAAGAAAGAAAGAAAGAAAGAAGGATGAAACAGAGAGGTCAATTCATTCAATCTAGAGCAATTTATTGAGGATCATCAGGTAATACAGAAGCCCAAAAACAGGAAGACATAAACTAGCACCGTTGAGTTGCGACCCATCTGCCTTGTGAAGAGTCAGGCCTCTTCAAAGGATCTTTAGCTGCAAGCATGGAAAACGGTTCTCACTTTCTTCCATGTTTCCTTGCCAGACAACGCTGCTTTGCCCCTAAAAGAGCTAAGGGTAAAGTTTCCCAACCAGCTGTGGATGGAGATGCAATGGAACCAAAGGGCAGGACTGCTGTCAAGGGTAGGCATAGTTGGGCATTTGCCGAGGGCCCACACACCAGGAGGGTCCTGCTAACCAAACCCCTCTGGAGTTATTCCTCCTCTTCACCATTAAAACCTACTTGTTCACCTGCCTCTCACTCTGGCCCAACAACAGAGGGGGCGAGAAGGAGGAGCAGGAGATGCCCCAGCCTCCTTGCTCCCTGGGTCTTTGCCTGGAAAGCAAACAAGTGGTAGCCATGATGAGTGGGAGGAGCTCTAGCAGCTGGTGACAATGGAGGTGAGAAGGTAGACTCACCAAAGGGGGCATTATGGGGGTCTTGCCCAATGGACTTCTAAAAGCTGGAGCCAGCCCTGACAAAAGGAAGGGGGCTCACCTGAGTCAAGAAATGTTAGCTGATGCACTGTGTGGCTTTTAGTTGATTAACTGATCACACAAATTTTAGTTGATTAACTAGATTAATTATTGGATTACATTTCCAAAGGACAGAAAGGGAAGTTCTTAAGCAAAACATAAAAATAAAAAGTTTTTTTTTTTTAGATGATGCATGCATGTGCTAGATGATCTTTGATTGGCTGGGATTACCTCAGGAAGAATACCATGGGTTTTTTGTTTGTTTGTTTGTTTTAAGTGGCACTGAAGCATCAGGTTAGGGAAAGACACTACTGTGTCTGAAGAAAACCTCAACCTTTTGTCTGCACATTTTTGAGGACCAAAAATATATATCAGCCGAATAGTCCTAGTAAGAGAAAGGTTAGGCCAGGGGTGAGAAAGTGTGGCACTGTAGATGTTGTTGGACTGCAACTCCCATCAGACCTTGTTAGCATAGCCAATGGTAAAGGAAGATGGAAACTGTAGTCCAACAGACAGCCACAACTTGGCCATTAATTTGGTTCTCTCTCTGTTCATCTAGTTATGGAAGCACCTAGCTCATGTTGATTTTTTTAGGATGCGGCCCTATCAATGCTTACTTTGAATATCATGCAACTTACTTCTGAGTAAACACACATGAGATTGCACCGAAGGCTGAACTGTGAGAGTTAATTCCTACCCAAAGCCAATGAAATATTACACTTTTTGGCTCGGAACTCTCAGTGCAAAGACGTGATTTTTTAACAAAGGGCTGATTTAGAGCTGATTAAAAGAACTGACTAGAAGAGAATCAAAGAGATGGGGCTTGCTTACATCCTCTTTCCCCATTTGCATTAGAACTGGATCATAGACAATCTTCACGGCTGGGGAAATGGGATGGAGACAGTGCTTACATCTCTCGCCGAATGCCTATAGCTGATCCTGCTTCTTCTGGGCCAGCAGGTATTCGTACAGTGGGTTGCAAACCACGGTCATTTTGTTGTCACCCAGAAAGACTGGTTTCTCACGGGAGGTACTGGGCTCTCGTGAATCAGGTCCACTTTGTGGTCTTTCTGCACCAGGCCGGTTCTCCTCCTCCAATGGTGGCTGGGGATCTCGGGCCTGTGGGTCACTTCCATCACCTTCTTCTGACTGAGGCTCCGTTGGCACGGACCAGCCACCATCTCCTTCACGGGATGCTCCCTGGACTGCTGACTGCTGTCGTTCTGCTGTGTCAGATGGCTCCCTAGTTCCTCCTCTCTTGAGGGGCTGAGAAATGCCAAGTTCATCCTCTGCTCTGGGTTCTGTGTTGGGTTCACATGCCCGTGGCCTGCCACTCCAGCCCTCCATGGCCTGTGACTCATGGGGTCCCTGTCCTCTTGGAGCACCCTCAGCAGCTTCTGAAGGTACATGTAGCTGACGCCTCTTGGGTTCATTGGTAATGGCTGCACCTTCACGTGGATGGGCTCTGCTCCCCTCCCCTCCTCGTGGTATGGGTTCAAGAGATTGGACAGGACCAGCTTGAGAGGCTCGAGATCCTGGTTCTCCTTGTCCTATCCGATCATTGCACCCAGCTACAGATTCACAGGGTGTCCCACGGGTTCGGCCCTGCTCACCATCTGTTACGTCAGACTGAGTTTGCTTTGGTAGCTCGCCATCTCTTTCTTCATGTGATCGGGATGGCTTCTTCTCTTCATCCCCCCTTGGGTCAACCATGCGCATCTGGGCTCGGCTCTGGTCACCTCCCCTAACTTCAGTGCTCTGGGTTTGGGTCCGCCTCTGCTCCTCACTCTCTCTTTGGTCAAGCTTGCGGGTCTGGGTTTGTCTTTGCTCTGGGTCACAAGATGGGGTTCTCCTCTGCTGTTCATGGTCTTGTGAGTCAACATCTCGGGACTGGTTTTGCCTCTGGTCAACATCTCTAGCAGAAGCATCACTTCTCTGCTGTTCACCATCTTTTGGGTCATCATCTCTCAACTGAGTTTGCCTCTGGCCATCATCTCTTCCATCAGTGTCATGTGACAGAATTCTCCTCTGCTGATCACCAACTCTTGGGTCAACCTCACGTATCTGGGCCTGTCTTCTGTCAGGGTCTCCTCGTTGAGTGGTACGTGATGAATCTCTCCTCTGCTGTTCATCATCTCTTGGGTCAATCTCATATGTCTGGGCCCGTCTTCTCTCAGTGTCTCTTTGTTCAGTGTCATGTAATGGATTCCTCTTCTGCTGTTCACCAGCTCTTGGGTCCATCTCATGTGTTTCGGTTCTCCTCTGGTCAACTTCTCTGACATCACTGCCATGTGATGGGGTTCTCCTCTGCTGCTCACTATCCCTTTGTTCAACTTCTTGTGTCTGGCCTCTCCGCTGGTCAACATCTCTAGCAACAGGGACACGTGATAGGGTTCTTCTACGCTCATCACTCTCTCTTAGACCAACTTCACATCCCTGGATTCGCCTCTGGTCAACCTCTCTAGCATCAGTATCATGTGACAGGGTTCTCCTTTGCTGTTCATGATTTCTGGGGTTCATCTCATGTCTTTGGGTTCTCCTCTGGTCATCTCTAATTTCAATATTAGTGTGACATGGTTGGGTTCTTCTCTGTTGTTCATCATGTCTTGGGTCCACATCATGTCGCTGAGTCCGCCTCTGGTAAACATCCCTTGGATCAGTGTCATATGATGGAGTTCTTCTCTGCTGATCATTATCTCTTGGGTCCATGTCATGTCTCTGGATTTGTCTCTTGTCACCTTCCCTTTGCCTCTGCTCCTCACTCTCTCTTGGGTCACACGTCTGGTCATCCTCTCTAGCATCAATGTCATGTGATGGGTTTCTCCTTTGTTGCTCATGATCTCTGGGGTCCACATCATGCCTCTGGGTTCTCCTTAGGTCAATATCTCTAGCATCAGTGCCACGTGATGGAGTTCTCCTCTGCTGCTCACTATCTCTTGGGTCAACCTCACGGGTACGGGTTTGTCTTCGTTCAGTGACTCTTTCTTGAGTGCCATGCCTCTGGGTTCGCCTGTGCTGTTCCCCATCTCTTGGGTCAATCTCATATGTTTGGGTTTGCCTCTGGTCAACAATGGAAGCATCAGTGTCCTTATGTGTTTGGGTTTGCTTCTGGTCCACTTCTCTGGCATCACTGCCACGTGACGGGGCATATCTCTGCCATTCACCACCTCTTCGTATAACGTCTTGTGTCTGGGCTTGCCTCTGGTCACCATCTCTAACATCAGTATCATATGATAGAGTTCTTCTCTGCTCTTCACCATCTCTTAGTTCACCATCTCTCCGTTCACCATCCTGTGCCCAGGTTCTCCTCTGGTCAACATCTGTAGCATCAATATCATGTGAATGGGTTCTCCTCTGCTGATCATCAACTATTGGGTCCGTGTCACGTCTCCGGGTTCGCCTCTGATCAACATTGCTTACATCAGTGCCACGTGTTTGGTTTCGCTTTTGCTCCTCACTCTCCCTTGGATCACATATCTGGTTTCGCCTCTGGTCAACATCTCTAGCATCAGTGTCTCGTGAGGAGGTTCTCCTTTGCTGCTCACGTTCTCTCTGGTCTACACCATGTGTCTGGATTTGTCTTCGCCCATAGTTCCTTTGTTCATTGTCATAAGATGAGGCTCTCCTCTCCTGTTCACCATCTTTTCGTTCAACATGTTGTCTCTGAGTTCTCCTTTGGTCAATATTTCTAGCAACACTGTCACGTGATGAGCTCCTTCTCTGCTGTTCACCATTGTTTGGCTCCACATCACGTGTCCAGGTTTGCTTCTGCTCCATGGCCCTTGGATCAGTGTCATGTGATAGGGTTCGTCTCTCATGTTCACGATCTCTAGGGTCCACACCACGTCTCTGTGTACGACTCTGGCCACCATCCAGTGTCTCTGTGTCATATGATTGGCTTCGTCTCCACTCATAGTCTCTTCGCTCAGTGGATTCGGAACTGTATGTTTGTGGCCGGCTCTGATTACGATCTCTTCGACCACCTTCAGATGGATAAAACCAATCTTGCTCCGAGGGTCTGGTGAGGGTCTCCCCCAGTGGAGTCCTCTCCCTTTGATCACCCCTTGAGTCAGTCTGTTGAGGCCTTCTCCTCTCACCTTCCCTGGATTGAGAATCACATAGCTGGGGCCTTCTCCTGTAGCTCTCTCTTTCCCAAGATTCAGCTTCATAATATTGCTGCCTGCCCTGACTATCCCCTCGTTCACGTCTTTGAGGCCTGCTGTAGTCAGAGTCACTGGGATCAACCTCCATAGGTCTCCTCCTCTCAACCTCTTCCTCCCTGTGGTCCTCCTGATGGTACTGCTGCCTTCTCCTGTCATCCTCGTCATGTTGCCGGGGCCTTCTGCTCTCACCTTCTCTGGGCTCAAATTCACAGGCTTGGGGCCAACTCTTCTCACTCTCTTTGGGTTCAGGTTCATATGGTCGGAGACACCCCCTCTCTTGCTCTCTGCGTTCGGGATTACATGACCGTTGCTGGTCCTCCAACGCCACTCTTTCTGTTGGTTCCCGTGTATGAGGTCTGGTCCACTCACCTTGATCATGAGGCTGGGGCCGCCTCCTTTCAGCTTCCCTTCCTTCAGGCTCATGGAACTGGTATGTTCTGTGCTCAACCTCTCTAGACTGAGATCCATCTCGCTGCTGTTCTGTCCACACATCCTCTCTGCGATCATGAGTACTAGGCCGGAACCTGTCTCTGTATTCTGACTCATGGATTTGTGATCTTCTCTGCTCATGTTCTGGATCACGTAACTGAGATCTTCTCTCACCTTCTCTGGGCAATGGGAGATGCTCCTCCTCCTCATCTGTCAGTTCATGGTTATGTGTTAGACCCTGGCATTGTTCATGTTCAATGGACCTCACCTGATCTTGCATTTCCTGCTCACCTGGGTAATCCCTCTGCCTTCTCTCTCCCAATTCCTGAGGTCCACGAGATGGACGACATCCTCCAGCATCATATCTGGTTTCTTCTGGTGCACGTGAATGGCAACGACCTCCTTCATCCACTTGGGGTTCAGAGTGACGTCTTCCGGTCAGGTTCTCCTCATCCACTTTGTGCTTAGTTTCTTGCGTGTGACTTTGCCTCCCTTCTACTTGTCTTCGTGTGGCCTCTCGGGAATATTGGTCTCTTTCATCACCTTCCCATGGCTGAGACTCACGTGCGAGATGACGTCTTTCATCATCGTCTCTCGGCCAAAGATCCCGTGACCGGTGCTGATGATCATCTTCCATGCCTGGCTCCCTTCGTCTTAGTTGACGTTGGCCTGCTCCATCCCTTTGTGGCTCAAACTCCACATCTGCCTGTGGCTCAGACTCATGTGGTCGGCCCTTGTACTCATCTTCCCATTTCTGGGAAGGCTCACGGTATGGACGGTCTCTCCCATGATCATCTCTCAGCTCAGAATCATGTGTTTGGTGGCTCCTCTCATAAGATTGGGCTCCAAGCTGACGTGGAAGATAGTCTCTTCTCCCCTCCCCTCTTTGTGCGGTACCTTCAATTGGACGAAGGCGTTTCCGGTCAGAATCTTGTCTCTCATGGATATTGCTTCCTTCTCTTTCATCATCGCGTAGCTGACGACGGTTCCTTGCATCTCCCTGTACTTCTCCTCCTCGCTGAGCTGTTCTGGCCTCCTCCTCCTGAAGGAGGCATGCTCTGGGCTGCAGGTGGTTGTAGCAGGCCTTGGCCACTTTGAAGATGAGCATCAGGTACTCATTGAAGTCAACGCTGCCATCCCCATTGATGTCTAGCAGCTGGAACATCAACTCAACCGTCTCCGGGTCACGGGGGTTCTGAAAGATGGGAAGTCATGGAGAAATGGGGTCAGATGCCTTCAAAAGTTGCAAGCTGATATTTCCTATCAACATCACCTAAGACAGTGATCCAAACCATGCTTTCATTCTCATATTTGTTATTGTCATTATTGGTGCCATTAGAAACTGTCAACTATTATGTTGGCCACTGTGTGTGCGGAGTCAGGGTTTTGTAGCTTTGTGTTGTGGGGGTGGCAATGCATCTCCATGTGAGCACTCAGAGATGCACTGCATCTCCCTCTTGGAATTCCTGTCAATGCAAACTGCGCTACCAGAGTCACAGATGGAGGGCGGGCCCTGCCAATGCTGCTATTCCAAATGCAGTTCTCTGGTTTTCTCTAAGGATGAGCATATTCCATGCAATCCGTTCCTTTATTGCTCCTCTCGCCCACCTGGCTCTATCTTCCAGCGCTCCTGAATTCTGGTTTCACTAGGGCCTAATCTACACTAAGCAGGATATTGCACTATGAAAGTGGCATGACAGCGGTATATGAAAGGCAGGAGTCACACCAAACAGGATATAGCAGTATGAAAGTGGTATGAAAGTGGTATATAGTATGTGCCTATGGGCCCCAACAGTTGTCAGTGCACTTCCATACTGTTATAAAGCAGTAGTGTGGCTCCTGCCTTTTATATACCACTTTCATACCGCTTTCATAGTGCTATATCCTGCCTGGTGTAGACTGGGCCTAGGAGAACCGCTAAAACTAATTTTAAGGTCAATGTGCAGTTTCCCATAGCTTTTTGGTTCCTTTGACTCACTCACATCTTTCCTCCACATCTTTTATGTAGCTCTGTTAACTACGAACACTGACATTTGGTATCCGCTCAAAACTTTATATCAAAATGTTGTGCTAGTTGTTGCTAGGGATGAGAGAAGGGGGGATTGTTTGAGCTTCTTGCTGAGTTTCTCCAAACTCAGCTTCGAAGCTTGGTTCACCTTGCTCCTGTTTTCATTTGCAATTTCTTTTTGTTTGAACTGGGAAAGCGCACGTTTCGAATGGGGAAAGTCTGCATTTCTGTGCACAGTTTTTAAAAGAGTGTATTGTCTCTAGCTCAGTTCAGACAACACATTAATCAATGCAGTGTGAAAACTCCACTCAGCAGTTGAGTTTTTAGGAGGTACTCTCCCCACACAACATGTTCTAACTCAATTGCTGTGTGACTGTGGGCTACCGTGGAGTTGAGTAAAATTCATCGTGATGTTGATTGACAGTTCCTCCGCCCTCTCTCCTCCCCTGGTCCTCCCAATGGTATCCCATCAGCCATTGCTGGAGGGGGAACCAATCCCAGTGGCTGTCCTAGAGCGGCACTCACTCCGTTCGCTGCTCTTGCCAGGGAACTCTGTAGCCAGTGGGAAAAGTCAACTCAACACAACGGAAAACGGCATGGAGACCTCCACACAACACGCAACACAATAGTTGTGCGGGATCTCTCCTCTGCACAGCATGGATATTCTGTGTGGAGTGTTTTCCCAAAAAATTCCAACGTTGCATGGAGGTTTACCAAAAGACAACACATTTCTCAATGGTGGTGTAAAAACTCCACTGTGGAGTTCTAAAACCACCATTGAGAAATGTGTTGTTTGAACTGAGCTTCTCTTTGTGGTGCTAAATTAGGGTTCTCCCTTCTTTTGTCCTGACAGGCTGCTCACTTTTCCCAGCTACATGGGAGGTAGGTAATAAAGGCCTCACCAAGGTGGGGATAGCTGTACTACTGAATTTCACCAGGAGGGCAGGCGAGTGAGAAGTTCATATGGTTCATTATTTTTTCTTTAGAAAAACTTACTAAAAGTTGCAAAGTTCTTCATAAATAGGGTGGAAAGAACTTCAGATTAATAATAATAAGAATTAAATGTGGGTGAAAGACAAATTGGTGGATTCATCTATTCCTAAGTGAGCTCAAGAATCCCAGAGCAAAACGGGGTTGGAATTCATAAAGAAGCTACATCATGCTTGGATTAGAGGATGCTCTTTTTTTGGATCTGACAAAGAAAGAGCTTTGTAAAATGGTTGAGAATGAAACTCCTGCTTTGAGGCACAAGGCAGCATAGAACTAGAGCAAAACATCAGTGTGGGTTTTGATCTGATGAAAGAGCTTATGCTTGAGTTGGGTTGTTGGGATGTTAGCTTGGAACTTCAATTGCCTTGCCTTTGTCCTTTCTGATCTGAGCAAATGACACCAGCCACTGGCCTTCTTAGTGACTCATCCTTACCTCTATGACGATGGCAAATTCCTTCTGGATCAGCCTTTTCATCTCCCTCCGGTTCAGGGTGGAGCAGTCCCCATGCTGCTTGGCGTACTTGTAAAAAACGCCGATGATGGTGCAGATGCTGTCTAGAAGGTAAGGCATCTTGCAGACTCTTTCTACTGGAACTTGTTGGGCAAAGGTTTGCAGTCAGTGCAGGATCAACGTTTTTGACAGCTGTACCCTGTAAGCCCCGGATGCCCCTTCCCCTGGCCACGCCCCTTTCCCCTCAACCACCAACCATTTGATGGTTTCTCAGATTTTGCACATTTGTTTTCTTCTTTCTAAAAAAGATGAAATGCCTTTCCTAAGGCTAAGTTCCTGGCAGCATGAGCATTAGGGCGCAATTCAATGCATGTTGAGATAGAAAGAAGTCCTATAACTCCCAGCATTTCTCAGCTGGCTGGGATATCCTGGGTGTTATACGATTTTTTTCTGTCTAAACAAGCATAGGATTGCACTCCTAAGATAAACTATGCTATTTTTTTGATATTTTATCCACAGCGATTTTGCTTTCAGCTCATCCATCTGTGGGATCCCCTCCCCGAGAACTTCTCTGAAATGGAAACTGAAAGATCTTTAATTAACTGCTTAATCAATCTGGAAAAGTTTTGATCATCAAGGAAGATATACTGGTTTAGTCATCCAGCTGATCTCATTTTTTTTTTAAAAAAGGAATGTTTCGTGCTTTTATTGCAGTCCTTTTTATTTTTTGTTTGGGCCATAGGCTATTTGCATACAAAACAAAATAAGCGCAAAATAAGGCAAATACAACATAAAACAAAAGATAAAATGACTAAGCTAAAATACATTCACAAAGCATTGTGTAAAATTCATTTCAATTAAACTATAGCCATTGTTGAAAATAGATAATTATCATCAAAAATTAAAACAGTGAGGGAGACCATGAAGTCAAAACATCCCCAGAACAATCAACTGCATTGTCAGAGATGAATTTTGCCTGAATTCTTATTTTATTTATTTATTACATTTATATCCCGCCTAATTCCCTCCAAGGAACCAAAGCCGGCATGCATAATCCTTCTCCTTTCCATTTTTATCCTCACAACAACGATTCTGTGGGGTAGGCTGGCTTGAGAGTCTGTGACTGGCCCAAAGTCACCCAGTGGGCTTCCATAGCTGAGTAGGGACTAGAACCCAGATCTCCTGACTCCCAGTTCGACATTTTAACCACTACACCACACTGGCTCTCAATTTTTGATGCTGCCAAAGCAAAAGGAGAGGCCTTATAAGTTACTGTGGAATCTAAATCAGACAAAAGATTAAAAAAAAAAACTTCTCCAGGACAGGATTACCATGCAGGTAAGACAAGAGAGAAGCCAGAAATTTAGACCTTCAATCAGAAAAAGAGAGGCAAGATAGCAAATAATGTGACAAGTTTTCGATCTCCAGCATGTCACAAATACGTAAGTGTTGAATTAATGGAGAATCTCCCAGCAACCTCCATAAAAAAATAGTTTTGAGTTCAGATCAGTCTAAAAGGAAACTTACAAGAGCATCAGAAGGAGATAAATCACAACCATATTGTTTTAAGGCAGGGGTGAGCAGAAAGATCTCCAGAAAAAAGTGTTTCTGAATGGGACGACTACCATTGTTTCTCTCCAACATCTATGGAGGTTCTGTATTTAGAAGTCCAGATCACGACCCAGACCCTGCTCTTTCCCTATATTTACATTATTTAAAGGATGCCATATTGGAACAAAATGTTTCAACCATGATCATGCAGAAATATATTTCTAGAGCTCAGTATTATATTGCTACAGTGCAAATTCCCATCCACAATAACATTTGACTATTTTTCTGCAGCATCGATGGTTTACCTTAAGCTGTCCTTTGCTGAGTATTTCATTTGAGTCCAGCCAAATCCAAACACTCGGCAGTTTCCACATCATCGGAAGTTGGGGATTTTCCTACTCTTTCACCCAGACAATCTTTGGGGATATTGTTAAATTCCAGAACAGCATATTTTCCAGAAGAGACAACTATGTCTCTGTCAGAGAAATGCAGAAACACAGGGCTAGTGGCCAAATCCAGCCATTTTGTGTGGAGCAAATATGGCCTTCTGGGGTTCACCGGATAATCACACCCCCTCCCCCTGGCTCCACCTTATATATCATAGATCTATAGATCTATAGATCTATAAGGTGGATCTATAAGCCTTTGATCAGTTTAGTTGCCCTTTTCTGCATTATTTGCAGCTCCACCAGACTTAATAATATCTATGAAGGATGGCAGACATGCTGCAAACGTTTTTGGGTCAGTGGGCACAGCTGACAGTTTGAGAGAATGTTGTGGGCGCTCTCACAAAATGGCTGCCAGGGGGCTGGGCTTGCCCATTCATCAAATGGCTCCCATTTGGCCAGTCACGAAGCACTCATTTCCCAGGAGGCAAATGGGGGAGAATGAAGGAAAAGTCTCCTGCCCCAGGATGTAGGTCCAAGTGGAGATGGGGTCTGAGCTCTTCTAAAACACAGAACGTCCATTTGGAACCCAAATAAAGATGGCGCAAGAGGGCAACACTTTGTTCTGCATCATGTCAACCTGCCAGTTATTATTATTTTTAGCTTAAATATATCTTAAGATATGAAATAAAATCAGGAGGGTCAAGGAACCTGGATGGCATTAAGAGAGGCGACATGTCGGAGACCTAAGACCAACTGCATCTATGAAATGATATATTATTGTTGTTGTTAACATTTCTATACCACCCGATAGCCAAATATTTGCTGCCCAAATACTTTATTTATTATTTCATTTACATCCCACCCTTTTTCCTCCAAGGAACCCAAGCTGGTGTATATAATCCTCCTCCTCTTCATAGGACTCCATCTGGATTCAACCTGTAGGCTGTAATCCTATACATACTTACCTGGGAGTAAGTCCCACTGAGTTCAGTGAGACTTATTTCCAAGAAGACACCCACTGTTAGTCTTCCCCACCCCCGTCTTCTAAACTTAGGGTAAAACCCAACATATATCGTACTTCAAATGAATTTGAATGAGACTACTCTAAGTAAGATTTGCCTAGGATTTTCCCCATAGCAGCCCCAAATCCTTTAGCCTTTGTTTGCAAGCGAGTTACTCCTAAATGCTCCTCTTTTGCTGCCCTTCTGGTCTTCTCCTGACCCTTTCCAAACGGAGCTCTTCCGAAATGTCTCGCTCACCCCACTGGCTTCTACCTGCCAATGAGAGTTCAACTCACCCAGGTCAGTCCAATCAACAGCGTGCAGCCTTCGGGGGAGCAGGTTGGAGAACACCATGGAGCTGGTCCCTTTTTATATACTTCTTCATGTTGCCACTGGAAGGTGGCTCCCTCCTGGGAGGACGGCCTGATTCATCTGGGGCCCTGCCCATCTGGGCCCAGTCAGTTACACCTTTGTCTCCTCCAAACGGGTTGCTTAGCTTCTTTTATTTCCAGTTCACCCCATTTTCCCCCAACCTGTCATTATTTTTGTGCAGGGAAAAAAAAAAAGGATTGAAAGCCTAAAATAGCGTCAGTTGCTCTGCAGCGATGATAACAGAAAACACAGGCCTACCTGTTCTCTAACTGAGTCCTGCCTGAGTCCTACCTCACTGTTGGGTGGCTCAAGCATGGATAAAAACATAAGAACATAAGAAGTGCCCTGCTGGATCAGACCGAGGTTCCATCTAGTCTAGGCTGACCAGATAAAATCCAGGTCAGGGCTCATGTAACTTTAACAGTTGTAGAGAAAAAGGAATTTCAGCCAGTGTCATTTGTATGCAATTAGTTCCTGGTGATATTCCCTCTTCATCACAACAGTTAAAGGTGCAGGCACTATACTAGAGTGACCATATACAAAAGAAAGCAGGGCCCCTGCAACTTTAACAGTTGTGATGAATAGGGAATTTCACCAGGAACTAATTGCATACAAATTACACTGGCTGAAATTCTCTTTTCTCTACAACTGTTAAAGTTACATGAGCCCTGACCTGGATTTTATCTGGACACCCTAATCTAGTCCAGTATTCTGTTCATATAGTGGCCAACCAGCTGTCGACTAAGGGCCAACAAACCAGGACATGGTGCAACACCACCCTCCCACCCATGTTTCCCAGCAACTGGTGCACATAGGTTTACTGCCTCAGATACTGGAGGTAGCACATAACCCTCAGGGCCAGTAGCCATTGGTAGCCTTCTCCTCCAGGAATTTATCCAACCTCCTTTTGAAGCCATCCAAATTGGTGGCCATCACTACATCTTGTGGCAGCGAATTCCATAGTTTAACTATGAGCTGTGTGAAGAAGTCCTTCATTTTATTGTCCTGAATCTCCCACCCATCAGCTTCATGGAATGACACCATTGGGTTCTAGTATTTTGAGAGAGGGAGAAAAATGCCTCCCTATCCACATTCTCTACACCAGGCATCGTTTTGTACACCTCTATCATGTTCCTCTCATCCTCCTTTTTTCCAAGCTAAACCATCCCAGCACAACCAATTTCTGGTGTGGGACCATATTGCTTTCCCCCAGAACCTCCATAGGCCAGTGGTCATGGCCATGCCCAGTGATGCCATCCACTCTGGCCTCCATTTTAAAAGAGGCATGGCGTCTTCCTCACCTTTCGTCCTCTGGCACTGCCTATATGTTGGTTTGCATCTCACTATTTGGGTAATGTATATTGCTTTGGGAGGACATGGCTCTAAAAAGGCATATATAAATCCCATAAATAAATAAATAAATAAATAAACAAAGAAAGGGAGTGTGGCGTAATGGTTAGAGTGTTGGATTGGGACTTGGAAGACCCGGGTTCTAGTCCCCCCACTCAGCCATGAAGCTGACTGGGTGTTTTTGGGCCAGTCACTGACTCTCAGCCTAGCCTACCTCACAGGGTTGTTGTTAGGATAAAATGGAAAGGAGGAGGATTGTGTAAGGCACCATGGCTTCCTTGTAGGAGGGGGAAAAAAGGAGGGATATAATTGTAATAATAAATAAATATTTTATTGTCAAAAGTAATTTATTGCTTCTCTTGAAGTCCTTTGGATCTTTCATCCCAGCAGTTTTTAAGCCTCGAAATATTTTTCATAGGGTAGGACTTCATTGTAGGTTAAGGAATCCACTTGGGAAATATGCAAATTCTCTCTCTTTCCCCGCTATCCCATTTCCCACAGATATTTGCCCGCCCGATGGTTTGCTCTGAGTTTTTGCTATAGGCGAAATCTGGCAATCTCTCTTAAGATTTGGCTTCCACAGATCATCATTATTAAGATGCTTATTAAAGGACAGGGATCAGGGCTAAAAAATGGATGATGTCTTGTAGAACAACAACATTCTAAAGGAATCCAGAGATATGTATTCCTTAATAACATGCTTATTAAAGGACAGGGACAATGTCTTGCAGAACAAAAGCAGCAGCAGCAAATCTGTTTTTGGCATCTGGAGGGAACAAGAGATAAGTATTCATGAAAACCATGGAATAAAATTGAACTTGGTAGAGAGAAAAGGGCAACTAAAATGATCAAGGGGCTGGAGCATCTCCCCTATGAGGGGAGGTTACAACAGTTTATTTATTTATTTATTTATTACATTTGTATACCGCCCCATAGCCGAAGCTCTCTGGGCGGTTTACATAGGATTAAAAACAATTAAAAACAATATACAAAAATTAAAACAGCAAAAACATACAACATACACACAATCTATACATTTAAAAGCTTGGAGAAAAGGAGGCCAAGGGGAGACAGGATAGAGGCATACAAAATGATGCCTGGTGTGGAGAATGTGGATAGGGAGTCATTTCCCCCGCTATCTCATAATACTAAAATTCAAAGGGTTAAACCCATGAAGCTGATTGGTGGGAGATTCAGGAAGGATAAAATGAAGTACTTCTTCATACAGTGCATAGTTAAACAATGGAATTCACTTCCAGAAGATGTCGTGATGGCCACCAACTTGGATGGCTTTAAAAGGGGGTCGGATAAATTCCTGGAGGAGGCTATCAATGGCTACTAGTCCTGATGGCTATTTGCCAGCTCCAGTACTAGAGGCAGTAAGCCTATTTACACCATTTGCTGGGAAACATGGGCGGGAGGGTGCTGTTGCACCATGTCCTGCTTGTGGATCCCTGGTCGACAGCTGGTTGGCCACTGTGTGAACAGAATGGTTGACTAGATGGATCCTTGGTCTGATCCACCAGGGCTCTTCTTATGTTCTTTTCCAAAGATCTGGAGTAAATGTGGGTTATGGTGGGCACAAACAATGATAGATGATCAACATCTTGCAGACCACTGTTGGAGATGGAGTAGCAATCTGGATGGACCTTTGGTGGGATCCAGCAGGAACGTTCTTCAATGGTACGATTCCCCCAGAGTTCTTTGCTTGCTTCAAACATTACAACTGGAAGCAGAATCCTGTCACATGTTTGGAAGATTCTCTGATCTCTCCAGTCCTGCTGAGGGGCTGCGGCTTGGTTGTCTTTTGCCTCATTCCTGTTTACCTGGTTTGGTTTCTTTGAAACACATGTTTTTCAACAAGGGAAGAGGAAACTGTGTCAAATCCGGCCACGCAGGAGAATTAAACAAGGTGGGTCTCCCTTGACTATTACAGTTGACACAAAGCAACAGAGTCTATTTCTGGTCTCTTTTCAGGATGGACATGGTAGCAAATCTACCCTTGAATTAGCCCAATGGTTATTACAACAGCCAACAAAATCAGCCCCTCCATGATGTTCTCCAGGAGTGAGTTGAGTCTTCATCAGAATCCTCCTGGTCCACTATCACACTTCCAATTTACCAAGAAAGAAGGCAGATTATTTCCTATGCTCCATTCCATTACACACTTCCCTGGGAGTAAGTCCCATTGGACTGAATGGGGTTTGTTTTGGAGTTTATATGTATGGGATTGTTCTGTTAAGGCAGAATGACTCTGTGTTACAGAACCTGGAGTGTGTAATTCTAGGGATGTATGAGAAATTCACCTCACTTCGTTTTTGATCAGGATTTGCCCAGTTCACAGCTTCTGGATCGAACACAGACCCGAATACAGCCTGTGTTCGAAACCTGTACATTTCAATGCAAACCTTCATATGTGATTTTTGAACGTCAGATTTGATATCCATGTTTGAAAGTTCGGGTTCTTTAGTTTTTTTTTTAAAAAAATACCTGATTGATTTTGCAAGCATCATATATGAATCCTCATGAGGTGTTCAGTTGTCCAAAACTAACCACCATTGCATGTCTTCTATTGCTTACAGCTGAAACCTATTGCGTGTCAACAAGCAAGTACTGCCCCAAATCTGAGTAAAATATGAAATGCTGGTATAAATAAAAATCACAGGAACCAAACACAGATTGGCAAATATTCAGTAAAGATTCTCCTACCTAAAGTTTATCAAGCACTCAACTGAAATCAACATGGTCGGTAGAGAATGTTTGGATGTAAGTCAAGCCTGAATGAAAGCTCTCCATGGAAAGGTTTCAACTCAGAACTGGGGGCTGGGATGAAAGGGGGGCTGAAATGAAGGGGGCTTGAGGCGGGGAGCCAATGTTGCTAAAAGTTTCAAGTGGAAGGGCACTTACCATATTGCAACAATGGCGTCTTCTGATTTTTCTTGAGAGTCTCCTTTGATTTTGCTTCTGGTTGCTCACATTTGATTTCCTGGAAAGCCCTGGAATGAGGGTACATTATGGTGTAGTATCGTTCTGAGAGCTTTCTGGGAGAAAAAAATGGCAAGCTGAAAAAAGGTAAGACTATTCGCCTATTGCAACGTGGTGACTTCACTGCCAATGCAAATAACCGAATTGCTCTTCGAATTTGCCATTTGTGAACAGAGTGGTGAATTGTGGAATGGTGGGGGGACCATTTCTACTCAGTCCTTGCCTGCTAGGGTGTGGGCCATCAGAAGATGCTGACCATGTAGACCCATGACGCCAGTCCTACACATTAAAACATTACAATGGCATTCAAAAAGGGCACAAAACCCATTGAAACGATAACTTCATATAGTTAGAGGGCACATGCCAAGTGAATTGGGTTGCCAGGAAGGTGAAGTTGATGGGTGGCGATGGAGCTTTCACAAAACCCAGAATGTCTAAGAATAAGAACTTAAGAACATAAGAAGAGCCCTGCTGGATCTGGCCAAGGTCCATCTAGTCCAGCATTTTGTTCACACAATGAAGCATTCTCATGAAATGTCCAGAGCATACTCTAGCAGCCAAATGTTGCACCAAGTGAAGTTTCCGCATAGATCTTAGAGACACCCCATGCATTGGGAGTTATGGTTACGTGTGTGGTTCACGTTCTGCTCACACAGGTGGTCAACTCAAATTCAGGTTGGTTCACTTCAGATTGCGAGGTGGGAGCTGGATTGCTTCTCCAAATGAAAACAAAACCAGCTCTGCACCCACAGCTCTGCCAGTGTGGCACAGTGGTTAAAGTGTTGGACCAGGAGTCGGGAGATCAGGGTTCTAGTCCCTACTCTGCTATGGAAACCCACTGGATGAGGATAAAATGGAGAGGAGGAGGATTATGTATGCTGCCTTGGGTTCCTTGGAGGAAAAAAGGTAGGATATAAATGCAATAAGAAAAATAAATAAAATAAATTCAGCGAGTCAGGGAGTTACACATACAGCTACATTAGAAATCCCCCGACAGGCTAGATTTCTATGTATGAGAATGGGGCGGGTGTACAATCATTCCAACAGTCTGAAGTGGTACAGTCCAGTCACAGGTTGTTGGCCACACTGAGAATTAAGGCAAAGTATCTAGCTTGACACCTCAATGAGTTTTGTGCGCACGCCCCAAAATGTAAACTTTGGGCGCAAGGAAGATGTGTCCGTTAACATGTGTGACGTTCGAGTACAGTTTTCAAGGAGCTGGGAGTGGGCATGGAGTCAAGGCAGGTGGAGCCAGAATGGAATCTTTCAGGCCAGAGGTGGAGCCAGTGATGAAGGCTGAGAGGTATGGAAAACACATCCTATGAGGCCAGGCTGAAGGAATTGGGTATGTTTAGTTTACAGAAGAGAAGACTGAGGGTGGTGGTGGTGGTGGAGGATGGACGGATGGATGGACACAGCGATGGGAGAAGGTATCCTGGTCCCAGCATCTTCTAGGTTAATAATACTAAAACCATAAGCTCTGCCTGGTAGTAAATTGGCAGCTAATCCAGTTCTTTCAACAATGGTGTTATATGGCAGTTGCTAGATGCATCGGGCAATAATCTCGCTGCTGCATTCTGAGCTAGCTGCAGCTTCCGGACCACACAGAAGGGCAGCCCCACGCAGAGCGTGTCACAGTAGTCAAGAGTATAATTATCATTGTATTGATCACTACGGCTCTCCAACCTTTTTGGGCCATTGGGCAAACTGGGCATTTTGAGGCAGTTTTGTAGGCACACTCCCAAAATGGCTGCCACGGAGGGTTCCTATTCATAAAATGGCCACTATTTGGCTGGTCACAAAACACTCATTTCCCAGAAAGCAAGCTATTGAGAAGAAAAGAAAAGCAACTTGCCCAAGAACATAAGCCTGGGCAGAAATGGAATCCGAGCTCCAAAACACACAAAAATATTATTTTGAACCCAAGTAGAGATGGCACTGGAGGGCATCAGTTTGCTTTGCAACATGTCACCCTCTTAGTCATTTTTTAAAAAATTACAAAACTGTGTGAGGAGATAAAATGAAAAACAGGCAGGCCAAAGAGCCTGGTTACTGTAGGTCCATTGGGCCCATGGGTGTTACAGTGGAGACACCAGTAGTACACTATCTTCTGCACCTTCCCCAGGTCAAGGTGCTCAACAGCATGAAAATGGGTAGATCTACCAACGTTGGCCTTTTTATCAGCAATAGTACCTGCGGAAAAACCTGACTGGACCAGTGTGGGCTGTAATTGCACAAGGTTTTTTTATAGCACCTTGGAAAGCCATCACAAACTGTACATTCTCTCAAGTCTCTTATTCATGCTCACCCTCATCAAACATGAAATTACCTCCCAAGGAAGAGGTATTATTAGTCCATGGGTGGGTTGTAATTTGAGCACGGGACTGTTTATCTTAAAAGGAAGCTTATATTTCAAACAAAGGATGTACAATTAGTAACAGCTCCTCATAAGTGACAGAGTTCACTTCCACATGGTGTAGAGATGGCCACCAATTCAGATGGCTTGAAAAGGGGGTTGGATAAATTCCTGGAGGAGAAGGCTATCCATGGCCACTAGTCCTGATGGCTATGTGCTACCTCCAGTATCAGAGGCAGTAAGCCTATGTACACCAGTGGCTGGGGAACATGGGTGAGAGGGTGCCGTTGCCTTCGAGTCCTCCTTGTGGGTTCCTGGTCGACAGCTGGTTGGTCACTATGTGAACAGAATTTTGGATGAGATGGACCTTTAGGCTGATCCAGCCAGAGTTCCTCTTGTGTCGTAATGCTGTAGTCAAAAAAGAAAAAGATGGTAATCGTCCCCGTGGACTCCTGGCAGTTGGGTGGCAGACAAATTTAATTATTAATTCGTGGTTTGGGTGCTCAGTATCTGTAGGGTTGCATCTTCCTACATGTATCTGCCTGGACCTTGAAATTCTCAACCGACATCCTGCTATTGTACAAACGTCCTGCTATTGTGACCACGTGGTGCTATTGTGTCCATATTCTGCTATTGCGCGATTGTCCTGCTATTGCATCCATATTCTGCTATTATGCAAATGTCCTGCTATTGTGCAAATGTCCTGCTATTGTGCAAATGTCCTGCTATTGCACTCTTTGAAGACCGAATGAGATGGCCACCTCAGGCAGCAGATGCTGGGAGGTGGAGAGCAGCCATGAGGTTTCGGAGAATACAGTTCCCTCTGAGTCCTCTAAGTGAGTCTTCAGTGAGTGTCGTTGGCACTGTTGTGGTTGGCTTCTATATGTTGAATGGGTGTGTGTGGACTCCATCTTGTCCTTGGCCTCAAGCAGTGAAATATATTGTGCTGGCTCTGGCTACTAGTTATGAGGACTATATGCAGCCTGCTTCTCAATACCAGTAGCTGAGGAAGACTAGGTGGGCCTGCTTATTGTTCAAACATCCCGCTACTGAGGCCACATATTACTACTTCATATATATCCTAATATAGTACCCATTTTCTGCTATTTCACAAATGTCCTGCTATTGCATCCATGTCCTGCTATTGTATCTATGTCCTGCTATTGCACCCTTGTTCTACTGGTGGGCTTCCCAGGGGCATCTGGTCAGCCATGGCAGGAACAGAACGCTACTCTAGATCAGCCTCTGGTCTGATCCAGCCCTGCTCTCCTTGGATTCTCTGATGTTTGCTGTATGTTGGTGATGGGGCACCTCCAAATCTGAGCCTTTAACCACTATATCTTGGTGGTGGAACTCTCACCAAGTGAATTGAAGCCAAACACCTGCTAGAAGATCCAGCTCCCCAAGGCAGGATGCTCTCTCTTAGGCATTGGACAATCTCAGGCCCAGAGAAGGATAACAGCGGCCTTGCTGTGGGGCAGTGGGTCGCCACTGGCAGGCCGTCCCGGGAGGGGTGTCCCCAAAGGGGGTGTGCCCCTTTGGTTTGCCGCTTTGGGATGCCACGAGGGTGAGGACACCTTCCATTTTTGCCTTCTTAGTCACCCCCCCCCCCCGTTTGTTTGTTTGTTTGTTTGTGTGTGTGCTAGGACGCTTCTTCTGCTCAGGGTGAGAGCCTGTTGTGGTTTGAAGTGGGTTACCCTCTGGGTGAGAGACAGAAGGGAGGATAGTGTGTCTCCTCTGAATGAATGCTTGGAGGCGGTAATGGGCTGGATGAGGAAAAACAAACTGAAGCTGAATCCAGACAAGACGGAGGTGCTTCCTGTCAAGGGCTCTGACCTGGGTTTGGAGGTGTGTCAACCAGTACTGGATGGGGCTATACGCCCCCTGAAAGGCTGTGTTCACAGCTACCTCTGTGCCTAGTCCGGAAACTTCAACTAGTTCAAAATATGGCAGCCAGGTTGGTCATTGGTACACCTAGGGGTGACGATATTACACCAACTTTAAAATCATTTCACTAGCTGCCAATTAATTTCCAGGCGAAGTACAAAGTGTTGGTCATTACCTTTAAAGCCCTACATGGTTTGGATCCAGGTTACCTGCGGGATCGCTTTCTCCCATACAATCCGCCCCGCACACTCAGGTCCTCTGGGAAGAACTTCAGTCAGCCAAACCTAGGCTGACAACTATTACCCAGAGGACCTTTTCTTCTGTTGCCCCCAGACTCTAGAAATGGCCCTGCTGGAGGAGATTTGTCAATTTAACTCTCTCTCTGTGTTTAAGGCAGCTATAAAAACCAGCCTCTTCCGGCAGGCCTACCCAGATGAACTTTAAATCAAGTATTTTAAAATGCATTGATTGTTTTATGTGCTCTTTTAATCAATTTATGTATTTGATGTATATTGTTATTGTATTCATGTTGTTCCCTGCTTCGATCCAAAGGGAGAGGCGGGTAAGAAATAAAATTATTATTATTATTATTATTATTATTATTATTATTATTACTATAGCCCATGGTGCCCAATTTGCTCCCTTCCCCCAACAGCTCCTTCTGCCCATTGTCATTCACCAGTTGTTTCTCAGAATGTTTTTTTTTAGGGTCCTGGCCCTGTTTATATGATTTTGCAAAGGCGACTCCTTGTTGCTTTTCGTCATCTGCAGAAAAGGATGTGAGTAACCGCGTGCTGCGCATACACCTGCCTTCGTCTTGTCTCCCCACTTGAGCTAATTACATCCTTGGTTCATTGATAATGATATCTTAAGCGGTCTGGCTGTTAAATTTGAACCATCCTCTTCTCAAAAATTAGAACACGGATGGTGCCGACAGGACAAAAGGATCCACTTTTGTGTAAGGTGTTATTGTCCATCAACCTGGAGTGGGGTAAGAAAGAGGCCTGCCGGTTTGAAGACACCCATCAGAAGACAGACCGGGTCTAATTTAGTTTAGTTTTGTTTCATTTGGGCAAAACAACTTGCATTTTGTGATGATTATTGTGTCGTAAAGACGAACGTCACCTCCCTCCTCTCTCTTCAGCCTCGACTTGCATCACGCCTAGCTTTAGAAAAAGTCATCGGCTGTTTTGCAATGGGCTTAAGAGCTGTGATTTCAAGAAGGGTTTGATGAAAGCATGATGCGGGTGGTGGCATCGTTCCAAGAACAGGAACAGGTGGTGAGGGAGAGACTTTGGCTGTGTCAGCTTGGCATAGGGTGACCAGATTATGACAATCAAAATCCCGGACCCCCCCGCCACCCCCCCCAAAACAACCCCCCTGCGCGCCCGCGCTGCCCGCGCCGCGCCGCGCTGTGCCGCCCTCCCCCCCCGTGCTCCTTACCTGGGCGTCTGCTTCCCTCCGGTGCTCAGAATCTACTGAAAAACAGGCTTCCTGGCCTGTCTCTCAGTACGCGCCGGGTGATGACCCGGCGCGCTACTGAGGGATAGGCCGCGAAGCCTGTTTCTCAGTAGATTCCGAGCACCGGAGGGAAGTGGACGCTCCAGCAAGTAAGTGCCTCGCGCTGCCTGCCTCCCGCCACCGCCGCGTGACCCCCTGCCACCCCGGTTTTCCCCTGCTGCCCCCCGGTTGCCCCGGTTCAGCCTAGGTTTCCAGGTTAGGACCGGGAAACCCCGGGCCATCTGGACACCCTAGCTTGGCATAACCTGGGAAAAGGCGCCTTTGGTGTTTCACAGCTTCCCAATTGGAAGCTGGAGCAAAAGGCAAGTCCAGCGGCAGACACTACTGCTTTTCCATGACAGATGCTACAGTTTTCCAAGGGCAGATGCAACAGCTTTCCAAGGGCAGATGCTACAGCTTTCCAAGGGCAGATGCAACAGCTTTCCAAGGGCAGATCCTTCAGCTTTTCAATGGCAGGCACTACAGTTTTCCAAGGGCAGAAGCTACAGTTTTCCAAAGGCAGATGCTACAGCTTTCCAATGATAGATGCAACAGCTTTCCAAGGGCAGACCCTTCAGCTTTTCAATGGCAGGCACTACAGTTTTCCAAGGGCAGAAGCTACAGCTTTCCTAGGGCAGATGCTACAGCTTCTCAAGGGTAGATGCTACAGCTTTCCAATAGCAAAAAAGTACCAATCACTTTTCTGTCGGTTTATGAAGATGTACCCTGACCTGGATTGAGAAAGTTGCTAGCGCCTGGACCATGTTATATACTTATCATTTATTGCTCCCCACAGTCCCTGCAAAGAAAAAGGAATCGCTTGAAGTGGCCTACAAAAGATAACACAAATCACCAGCCATCAAAATCCCCTTGCAGAGGAGCCATCAACAGACAGAATTAAGGCATTCGCCTGCAAAGTTATTAGGGCGGATCTACACTGCTGCTTTAAAGCACTTTAAAGTGCTTTATAACAGTGGTGACAACTGTTTTGGAGTGTGTCCTGGGCCCCAGCAGTTGTCACTACTGCTATAAAGCATTTTAAAGCGGTTTATAACAGTACTGACAACTGTTGGGGCCCAGGACACACTCCAAAACAGTTGGCACTACTGTTATAAAGCACTTTACAGTGCTTTAAAGCAGCAGTGTAGATCCTGCCTTAGATGCAAACATGGCACAGAGGTGGACTTCCTTCCTCATCTCCCCAAAACAGACATTTGTGCAAAACCACCAATGGCAGTCATATTCTGTTTATTCATGTGTGTGTGTGTGTGTGTGTGAGTGCAAACATTTCTTTCCTTTCTAAACTAAAATTGGAACCACATTTCAATCTAAACTGTATAAACTCTAAACTCTAACCATTGGTGCTGGTGGAGCACAGGACAGGGCAATGAACAGTGGTCAGAGAGCCAAGGTGTCAAAGCAATCCACAGCAGCAACCCATTCTACACAAAGGGAAAATAAAGTTTGAGATTCTGCTTGCAAAGCAAAGGATTGCGTGGGGGGGGGGGGCAGAGAGAGAGCCATACAGCAACCCAGGAACATGCCTTCAGACCTATATTTTTCTGTTCCAATAAGAATTCTCATATACTGTTCAACTGATCCATTCCCTCTTTCACGCCAGATCTGCTCTTCATTTGTTTCCTGCCATTTTAAAAATCGGGAGCGGTGTGTTTTTATGGTTTTGTACAATACAGCTGTTGGATAGTCCACTGACTATTTTCAATTGCCATCTTCCTCTTTACCTAGTCACTCAGGGACAGGGCTGTCTTTTGTTTCATTGCCCTGCCCATATGTTGGCAAAGAGAAGGCAGCCCAGATATTAATATCCCCTCCCTGGTTAAAACAGCCCATCTAGCCTAGTGTACTGCTTCCAATGGAGGGCAGTACAATTTTTCTGGGAGGTCGCCAACAAGGGCGTATGGCAATGGATATCTCCACCAATGCATGTCTTGTCCCCGCCCTGTGGCATTGAGAGGTATACTGCCCTTTGATAGAGAGGTTCCATTCTTATTGATCGTGGACAACAACCAACGATAGATTGACACCCCCTTCCCTGACCACCCTGGTGAATGGGTCTGGACATCTTTCCAAACAACATTTCAGTGCATGGCAAGTAATATAACGTTGCTCCAGATTCTCAAACAATCACTGTTCATCCCACATTCCCCTATACCCTCAGCTGAGGGAAAATTATAAACTTAGGCCATGTTTACGCCAGGGATTTATCCCAGGGTCGTTCCTAGGTCATCCCTGTCCTTCTACATGACACAAGCGGGGAGAACCCCTCCATTTCTCCCAGTTCTCCCAATTTTTCCCATGGTTCCAGGCGGTGTGGATGCCCTTCCCGGCTTCTTCCCTTCTTTCCGTGAATAGCGGGGGTCAGCAAAGAGGGAAGGAGCCGACATTGTGTTGTGGGGGGGAGAGGGGTCGTTTTTTTTTAAAACTTATTTTTTCAGTGGAGCACAATTGTGCTCCCAGCTCCTGTTTCTTTCTTTTTTTTAAAAAAAATGGCGCCCATGACATCCCTGTTTGTTTTCGGGATGTTGCGCCAGCTTTTGTATAATCGGAGACGATCCTGGAAGCAGGTAAGTCCAGGATCATCCCCCAGCTCCAAAGGCCCTTAGGTGAAGAAAGAGCCTTAGTGTCATGAAATGATAAATATGTGCCATGACCATAACTCCCCGAAGTCTCTTATTCATGCAAACCCTAATGTAAAGTGAAATTACGGCCCCAGAAGAGGTATTATTAGTCCGAGGGCGTGTGCAGTACTATAATTTGTGTTCTGTATCATTTTTCTTCAAGGGAAGGGATATTTGTTTTTGAATTGTTATCATTTTCTTTTTAAAAAAGGAGTAATAATTAGTAATAACCCCTCCCCATTTACACATCCTGGATTCTACTGGACTATTTGAGCTTCTTGGCTGACCAGCATTGGACACAGCAGCAGGAGAGAGCAATGAACAGTGGTCAGAGCCAAGGGGTCAAAGGGATCCGCAGCACAACCCATTGTACAGAAAAAGGAAACTGAGGACAATTAACTTTGAGATTATGCCTACAAAGTAGAGGACTGGGTGGAGGGTGATTCATACAGCAACATAAAAACACTCCTTCGGATCTATATTTTTCTGTTCCAATGAGAATCCTTATGGTACAGAAAAGAGAAACTAAAGTAAGTAACTTCAAGACCATTACTGCAAAGAAGAGGGTGATCTCTCTCTCTCTCTCTCTCTCTCTCTCTCTCTCTGTGACACACACACACACACACACACACACACAGAGTTTTGCGCTCTCTTTCACTCTCTTACTTTCCTTTTCTTATTTTATGCACATGGGGCCCAATCCAGATTGTGGTTGCCTTCTTTGCACAAAACAACAAGCCACCCAATATGCTAATGTTAGAATTGGAAGCTTTTCAGTGTTGGTACTAATTTTTATCTCAACATCATAGAATCATAGAACAGTAGAGTGGGAAACGGCCTTTAAGGCCATCGAGCAACCCCCTGCTCAATGCAGGAATCCACCTTATAGCAACCCTGACAGATGGCTGTCCAGCTGCCTCTTGAAGGCCTCTAGTATGGGAGAGCCCACCACCTCCCTAGGTCATTGCTGAGCCAAGTATCCCCCATCTTATCACTGTGCATTTGGTTTCTTTTTCCTAGGTTTGCCAGTCTCCGTACACGATGACTTCAGTTTTCTCAAAATTTGTCCCTCTCCTGTGGTTTAAATGTTTTCTGATCTCTCCAGTTCTGCTGAGAGGGCCGCAGCTTGGATGCCCTGTCCCCCAATCTTGTTCAGCAAGTTTGGCTACTTTGATATGCATTTTTCCTAACAAGGGGAGGGGACACCATGTCAAATCGGTGTCAAATTTAGCCATGTAACAAACTACAATAGGCGGAAACCCATTTCCCCTTACAGTTGTCACAGAGCAACAGAGGCGATTTCTGGACTCTTTTCATGGTGGAAATCTATTTTATTTATTTATTACATTTGTACCTTCCCTTTCTCCCATTGTGAAACTTAAGGGAGCTACCTGTGGTTCTCAGGTGGTCTCCCCTCCAAGCATTGAACCAGACCCAGACTTCCTTAGCTCCAGCAACGTGGCTGCCTCATGTGTCTTGAGACCATGCCTTGGCCGCTGCCCCTTACGCAACCAAAATGGCACCACCACACACCTTACGGAGGCATCAGCAGGCTTGTTTTGGTGGCGTTGAGGTTTAAAGAAGTAAAGCACATAATTCCCCCCACCTTAAAGGGCCCAATTGGAGTGGAGGAGGGGAAAGCATGTCCTTCCCACCTCCCACTGCGCCAATCGGGGATTTTTCTGTAATGTCCGGGACTGGGAATAATAATAATAATAATAATAATAATAATAATAATAATAATAATAATTTATTTCTTACCCGCCTCTCCATCTGGATCGAGGCGGGGAACAACAACATGATAAAATACATAAAACTGATTAAAACATGACACATATTATTAAAACTGCATAAAAATCCTAAAACATCCTAAAACCATCCTTAAAACATTCTATGACGCGTTTTCCCTTTTAAGGCCCTGATTGGAGCAGTGGGAGGGAAATGATGTGCCTGCAGAAAGCATGTCATTCCCTCCCATTATGCTAATGGCAGCTTGAAAGGAGAAAGTGTGTCTTTCCAGGACATTATAGAAAATTACAGAAAATTCCCCCTGACACTCAGGATAGAACAAAAACCAGGACAAATCAGGGGAAATCCTACAGTTGGTCACGGCAATTGTCAAGGCCTTCATTCAGCTTTACTGGCCAATTTGAGATTCATGTTAGAATTCCCAATTTGTAGCAACGTGAATATTCGTTTCGACTTTCTTATGCCGGTCATTACGGTGTATGTTTCATGGGGGGCACTTGGTGAATTGATCCGCCACTCCCCACTTGAGCCACCATTTTGTCCCTGTTTCCATTTGGTGGATGTTGACTAGGAAAATAACACACAGAAATGAAAATGAAAACGAAGTAGAACCTGTAGGCCTGCAATAGTTCCACCTCTGGCCAAAGTTATAGAGCTGAGGCTACTTCAGTAGTGACACCAAACTTTTGCTGCTCTGTCTTAAAGCTGAGTGTGGAAACCTCACCTACCGTTATCCAAGCCATTGGCTGCTTTCACACAACATATTAGGTAACAGAGGGGGAAATAGCATACTGACAGTGCGTTAGGTAGGCGGTGCTCCTCACACAATACGTTGCTACTCCGTTGGTTGAGCGGCTGAAAGTTCCGGCATCCATCTTGATTGTGGCATCTCCTCCCTCCCACCTCCCTCAGTCCTCCAGCCGTATCCCAGCATGCACCGCACGTTCTGCCAGCTGTATCAGAGCAGCTGGGGGTTTTTGGTTGCTCTGGCTGGCAGAACTCTATTCCCAAATGGAATAGTGCACGGAGAGAGGGGGGTTGGTTTCGGACGACACTTTAAACAACGGGCTTATAACTTGCAAACCCGTTCTTTCTCTTCGTTGCTTAATTGGGTGGAATAGCGTACCGTCAGTTGTATGTGCGTGGTGTGTAACCCTCCACATGACACGATAAGCAACACAACTGATGGTTGCTTCCCCCCTCCCCTTGCCTAATGTGTCGTGTGAAACCAGCCATTGAATAGCTCAAGAAGATGGTAGCCCTTGAGGGCTTAGAGCTGATATTATTTATGAACTCAGAAAATGACAGGAAAGGTAAAAGGGTGTGTGTTTGGCTGAGTTTGGACGACACTTTAGGCAACGGAGGGGGGAATAGTGCACTGACCATGTGTTATTTTGGCAGCGCTGTGGCAGCACCCACCACACGACATGTTGCCCCTCCCCTGTCGTGCGGCTGAAAGTCCCGGCGTTCTTCTGGGCTGCTGCGTCCCCTCCCTCCTACCTTTGTCAGTCCTCCGGCCATATCCCAGCATGCACTGCAAGTTCTACTGGCTGTATCAGAACAGCCGGGTTTTTTCAGCTGCTCTGGCCAGCGAACTCTATGACCAAATGGAATAGTGCACGGAGAGAGGGGGATTCCCTCCACACAACACTTTAAACAATGGATTTCGGGATAAACAATGTGCAAGTCCATTGTTTTTCTCTGTTAAGTGCCCGAAATAGCATACTGTCAGTTGTGTGTGTGTTGTGTGTTGCCCTCCACATGACACAATAAGCAACACAACTGACGGTTGCTTCCCGCCACTTCATTGATTATTCTGTCGTCTGAACCAGGCCTTTGTGTGTGGGAAACAAAAGCAGGTGAATTGCTAGTTTGGAGGAGATGGAGGCATAACAGGCTGGGCTAATCTGGAGATGCCTCATCCAAGGAGGATGTGGCCTTCCTCTAGTATAATTAGGAATTATATAAAAATGCCTCAGCTACTTGGAATTCTCCAACCTGTTTTTCCAAAGGCTGTGAAGCGTTGTTTTTACTAGGGATGTGCACTGGATCGGACCCGATCCACGATCCGAGTCCGGTCCAGTGGGAAATCGGATAAATTATCCGATTTCCGATCCCGCAGCTGGATCGGCCGATCCAATCCGAACCGGTCCGAAAAAGCTCCGAACCGGTTCGGCGGATCGGCGGATCGGCGGGCGCCCACTGGCGCCCACCGCCGCTTCCATTGGCGGGCGCCAGCGGGCGCCCGCCGATGAAAGTGGACAGCGGGGGGGGGAGGAGGGGGGCACTTACCTTCTCGGCCCGGTGGCTCCCGTCCGGCGCCGGCGCCTACTACTACTAGCAGGCTCCGCGGCCTGCTCTAGGGTGGCGCGCCGGGTGATGTCATCACCCGGCGCGCTACTCTAGAGCAGGCCGCGGAGCCTGCTGGTAGTAGTAGGCGCCGGCGCCGGACGGGAGCCACCGGGCCGGGAAGGTAAGGAGGGGGTGCGTGGAGGGGAGGAGGGGGCGCGCGGAGGGGGGAGGGGGGAGGGGGGCCCTTACCTTTCCGGCCCGGCGGCTCCCGTCCGGCGCCGGCGCCTACTATTCCCAGCAGGCTCCGCGGCCTGCTCTAGGGTGGCGCGCCGGGTGATGTCATCACCCGGCGCGCTACTCTAGAGCAGGCCGCGGAGCCTGCTGGAAGTAGTAGGCGCCGGCGCCGGACGGGAGCCGCCGGGCCGGAAAGGTAAGGAGGGGGTGCGTGGAGGGGAGGAGGGGGCGCGCGGAGGGGGGAGGGGGGCCCTTACCTTTCCGGCCCGGCGGCTCCCGTCCGGCGCCGGCGCCTACTATTCCCAGCAGGCTCCGCGGCCTGCTCTAGGATGGCGCGCCGGGTGATGTCATCACCCGGCGCGCTACTCTAGAGCAGGCCGCGGAGCCTGCTGGAAGTAGTAGGCGCCGGCGCCGGACGGGAGCCGCCGGGCCGGAAAGGTAAGGAGGGGGGTGCGTGGAGGGGAGGAGGGGGCGCGCGGAGGGGGGAGGGGGGAGGAGGGGGCGCGCGGAGGGGGGAGGGGGGGAGGGGGGCCCTTACCTGCCCGGCCCGGCGGCTCCCGTCCGGCGCCGGCGCCTACTACTACCAGCAGGCTCCGCGGCCTGCTCCAGGGTGGCGCGCCGGGTGATGTCATCACCCGGCGCGCTACTCGAGAGTAGGCCGCGGAGCCCGCTGGTAGTAGCCGCCGGCGCCGGACGTGCCGAGAAGGTAAGTGGCGGGGAAGGGGGCTTACCCCCCCCCGGAGCCGTCCGCTTCTATCCGCTGGCGCCCGCGGGCGCCAGCGGATGGAAGCAGGCGGCCCCAGGGGGGGTAGGGAGCGCGGGGGAGGGGGTTTACCTGCCGGGGCCGTCCACAGCGGACGGCCCCGGGGGGGGGGGAGGGAGTTAGGCCCCCCCTTACCCACCCGCCGCCATTTTTTTCCTCATAGACTTGCATTGCATTGCAAGTCTATGGGGAAAAAAATGGCGGCCGATCCAAAAATTTCCGATTTTTGGATCGGGATCGGACTCGATCCGGTCCGGGGGGCCTCCGATTTTGTCCGAACCGGTCCGGGACAAAATTGGAGGTCCCGATCCGGGTCCCGATCCGATCCGGGGGGTCCGTGCACACCCCTAGTTTTTACTGACCTGGGTGAGTCCAAAAAGCTCATGTAGTCTGAATGGTGGAAGGAAATGTAGTGGTAACTGAGAAGGGACCCAGACATTATTTTTTTATTTTTTTTGTGGGGTATTGGAGGAGAGAAAAAGGACAGAATAGAAAAGGGGAACAGAGACAAAAGGGTAGCTACCAATGATCAGGAGTCTGAGGAACTTTCCTCACAAGCTAGGGTGACTATATGAAAAGGAGGACAGAGTTCCTGTAACTTAACAGTTGCATAGGAAAGGGAATTTAAGCAGGTGTCATTTGTGGGCATGCAGCATCTGGTGAAATTCCCTCTTCATCACAACAGTAAAAGCTGCAAGAGCTACGCTAGAGCAATCAGATACAAAAGAGGGCAAGGCTCCTGGAGCTTTAACTGTTGTGATGAAGAGAGAATTTCACCAGGTGCTGCATGCATACAAGTGACACCTGTTGAAATCCCCCTTTCTGTACAACTGTTAAAGATACAGGAGCCCTGTCCTCCTTTCCATATGGCCAGCCTATCACAAGCAAAGGTGGCCAACATTGACGGGTTCATTTCCACCCCCATGGACTGCCCCATGGGCCATTCTCCCCAGGGCACTTGGAAAGCACTGCACGTGAGTGAGAAGGAAGGATATCACCAGCCTGGAGTAGAATCGAAGCCGGCTTGAGGCAGAATGCAGCACTACATGCCATAGCAGGCACTGTTTCAGAAGAGGGATCTCCTCTTGTGTGTGTGAGAAAAGAGGAAACTGCTCTCCCAGAGTACCTCTTCTGGCATGAACCTCTCTGTACACCATGCTTCCAGGGAGGCCTGGAAGGTGGCAACAAGGGAGAGAGCTTTCTTGGTGATGGTCCCCTAATTACCGAATGTGCTCCTCAGCAAGGCCCACCTGATACAAGCTTTATAATCTTTTCGGTGCCAGGTTAAGACTGTCATCTACTCCCATATGCTCTGTTTGGCAGCATATGATAGTTTTTGATCAGGTCATAGAATCATAGAATTGTTGAGTTGGAAGGGAGCCCCCAACGATCATCTAGTCCAACCCTCCACAGTGTGCAGGAAAACCAATTCAACCACCCAGGAGAGGTGGCTGTACGGCCTCTTCTTAAAGACCTCCGGAGATGGAGAACCCACAACCTCCATTGGTAGACTGTAGACTGTTGCACAGATTATTATGGGATAGTGTTTGGATGCTGTCTATTCACGTTTGTAGCTACACTATTTTTATACAATGCATAATACTGTATTTGTATGTTTAAAAAACACACTTTAAATTGCCCTGAAAACTTTGGCTTTTGGCCAGTATAGAAATGTAATAAATAAAATGAGATTGCCTCCACTACGATGGCAGGAGAAATGGGACATGCAAATTGAAATGGGGGTGGAGGTGGATGACAGCCCAGGTCAAATGGTCTTAAGTGGGTGAGGAACATGCCCCCTGAGGGCAACCTTGCAGTAGCAGAGGGGGGATTAAATCCATGGGCCGGAGCTTGTCGACCCATACAGAAAACTTTGGCTGTCGGGCAGTATGGAAACATAATAAATGAATAAATAAAAGAAGCATTGGGTGTGCAGAAGGGATGCCTCATCTCTAGTGGCATCTGTCACACGTCGGCTTTGCAAATACTTAGTGGCGATTTTATAACTGCTGCCGGATAAATCCCAGGGCTCCCTCCCAAAAGCGTTCAGTTGACAAAGAGACAGAAAATGTTATAATCCTAGGAACGATTGACCTGCGCTAACTGTAGCTGTTTTTCCTGTTTAAAAAAAAATAGAAGGAAAAGTCCCAGCAGGAAATTCTGGAAGACAACTCAGTTTCTGGACAGCACCTGCACCATCATCAGTGTCTTTTACAAGTATGCCAAGTGGTTTGGGGACTGCTCCACCCTGAAAAAGAAAGAAGGAGATGAAAGGGCTGATCCAGAAGGAATTATCTGAGGTCCTCTAGGTGAGCAGGTGCATGGGTGAATGAGCTGGCAAGGATGCGGAACCTGGAGTTTGTTGGCTTGCTAGGAACAGGGAGGTGGAAAATTGGGGATCCAACTGATAAACAGGGACCCCAGCGAATTTGTGCCTGGGTCTTTACCTGTCATCTGATTGATCTGGGCATAAGAACATAAGAAGAGCCCTGCTGGATCAGAACGAGGGTCCATCTAGTCCAGCACTCTGTTCAAACAGTGGCCAATCAGCTGTTGGCCAGGGACCAACAAAACAGGACACAGTGCAACAGCACCCTTCCCCCCATGTTCCCCAGCAACTGGTGCACACAGGCTTACTGCCTCTGAGACTGGAGGTAGCACATAGCCATCAGGACTGATAGCTGTTGATTAGGCTGACCATATGAAAAGGAGGACAGGGCTCATGTAACTTTAATAGTTGTAGAGAAAAGGGGATTTCAGTCAGTGTCATTTGTATGCAATTAGTTCCTGGTGAAATTCCCTCTTCATCACAACAGTTAAAGTTGCAGGGCCCCTGCCTTCTTTTGTATATGGTCACTCTAGTATAGTGCCTGCACCTTTAACTGTTGTGATGAAGAGGGAATTTCACCAGGGACTAATTGCATACAAATGACACTGACTGAAATTCCCTTTTCTCTACAACTGTTGAAGTTACATGAGCCCTGTCCTCCTTTTCATATGGTCAGCCTACCGTTGATAGCCTTCTCCTCCAGGAATGTATCCAACTCCCTTTTCAAGCCATTCAAATGGGTGGCCATCACCACATCTTGTGGTAGTGAATTCCATAATTTAACTCTGTGCTGTGTGAAGAAGTCCTTGCTTTGATCTGTCCTGAATCTCTCACCCATCAGCAATGGGCTGAGGTGATGGCGGTGAGCAGGTGGCTCTGCAGAAGCCTGAAGGTTGAGCTCCCAATTCCTTGCTTTACCATTCGGTTGACCCCTAATGAATTCACCACTTTGCCATTTGTCCACGTCTTGTCGGTTTCTGGAGTTCCAATTCCTCAAGTACTCAGTCCCCTCTTCTGGGTCTTAAGATTAGTTAGTTATGTGCCTTCGAGTCGACTTCGACTTACGGTAACTGTATGGTTCAGCGACCTCCAGGCACATCTGTTGTAAACAACCCTGTTCCAATCTTGTAACTTCATGTCCATATCTTCCTTTATGGAGTCAATCCATCCCTTGTTTGGTCTTCATCTTTTCCTTCTTGCCATCCAAGCCTGGCCCATGTTCTCCCCAACCCCACCACCTTGTTCCTCCCATTCTTCAGCTGTTTCCCAATCAGCTGAACAATGTCATAGAGGTAATAGTGGTGGTGGCGAGAGATGGTGTGTGAATGTGTGTGTATGAGAGAAAGAAAGATGCTAGGTTTCAACAGGCCCAGCATCATGGTTGGGCACCTGCCAAGAGTCCACATCTCCAGCAGGGGCCCGTTTGACAAGAGCCCCCCTGGAGTTGCTCCTTGTCCTCACCATGGCAACCTGCTTGTTCAGTTGTTTCTGCTCTGGCCCAGACAATGGTGGGCGTGAGAAGGAAGACCAAGAGATGCAATAGAATAGCATGAGATTTCTTCCCAGCCGACATTCTATCTCCTGGACTGAGTAGCAGCAGCAACCATTGTGTCCAGAAGGTTGGCTGTCCAATGTGCTCCAACCAGGGTCAGTAAAAAGTAGGGGTGTGCATGGACCCCCCGGATCGGATCGGGACCCGGATCGGGACCTCCAATTTTGTCCCGGACCGGTTCGGACAAAATCGGAGGCCCCCCGGACCGGATCGAGTCCGATCCCGACCCAAAAATCGTAAATTTTTGGATCGGCCGCCATTTTTTTCCCCATAGACTTGCATTGCAATGCAAGTCTATGAGGAAAAAATGGCGGCGGGTGGGTAAGGGGGGGCCTAACTCCCTCCCCCCCCCGGGGCCGTCCGCTGTGGACGGCCCCGGCAGGTAAACCCCCTCCCCCGCGCTCCCTACCCCCCCTGGGGCCGCCCGCTTCCATCCGCTGGCGCCCGCGGGCGCCAGCGGATAGAAGCGGACGGCTCCGGGGGGGGTAAGCCCCCTTCCCCGCCACTTACCTTCTCGGCCCGTCCTGCGCCGGCGGCTACTACCAGCGGGCTCCGCGGCCTACTCTCGAGTAGCGCGCCGGGTGATGACATCACCCGGCGCGCCACCCTGGAGCAGGCCGCGGAGCCTGCTGGTAGTAGTAGGCGCCGGCGCCGGACGGGAGCCGCCGGGCCGGGCAGGTAAGGGCCCCCCTCCCCCCTCCTCCCCTCCGCGCGCCCCCTCCTCCCCTCCACGCACCCCCTCCTTACCTTTCCGGCCCGGCGGCTCCCGTCCGGCGCCTACTACTTCCAGCAGGCTCCGCGGCCTACTCTAGAGTAGCGCGCCGGGTGATGACATCACCCGGCGCGCCATCCTAGAGCAGGCCGCGGAGCCTGCTGGGAGTAGTAGGCGCCGGCGCCGGACGGGAGCCGCCGGGCCGGAAAGGTAAGGGCCCCCCTCCCCCCTCCGCGCGCCCCCTCCTCCCCTCCACGCACCCCCTCCTTACCTTTCCGGCCCGGCGGCTCCCGTCCGGCGCCGGCGCCTACTACTTCCAGCAGGCTCCGCGGCCTGCTCTAGAGTAGCGCGCCGGGTGATGACATCACCCGGCGCGCCATCCTAGAGCAGGCCGCGGAGCCTGCTGGGAGTAGTAGGCGCCGGCGCCGGACGGGAGCCGCCGGGCCGGGCAGGTAAGGGCCCCCCTCCCCCCTCCGCGCACCCCCTCCTCCCCTCCACGCACCCCCTCCTTACCTTTCCGGCCCGGCGGCTCCCGTCCGGCGCCGGCGCCTACTACTTCCAGCAGGCTCCGCGGCCTGCTCTAGAGTAGCGCGCCGGGTGATGACATCACCCGGCGCGCCATCCTAGAGCAGGCCGCGGAGCCTGCTGGGAGTAGTAGGCGCCGGCGCCGGACGGGAGCCGCCGGGCCGGAAAGGTAAGGGCCCCCCTCCCCCCTCCGCGCGCCCCCTCCTCCCCTCCACGCACCCCCTCCTTACCTTTCCGGCCCGGCGGCTCCCGTCCGGCGCTGGCGCCTACTACTTCCAGCAGGCTCCGCGGCCTGCTCTAGAGTAGCGCGCCGGGTGATGACATCACCCGGCGCGCCACCCTAGAGCAGGCCGCGAAGCCTGCTAGTAGTAGTAGGCGCCGGCGCCGGACGGGAGCCACCGGGCCGAGAAGGTAAGTGCCCCCCTCCTCCCCCCCCCCGCTGTCCACTTTCATCGGCGGGCGCCCGCTGGCGCCCGCCAATGGAAGCGGCGGTGGGCGCCAGTGGGCGCCCGCCGATCCGCCGATCCGCCGAACCGGTTCGGAGCTTTTTCGGACCGGTTCGGATTGGATCGGCCGATCCAGCTGCGGGATCGGAAATCGGATAATTTATCCGATTTCCCACTGGACCGGACTCGGATCGTGGATCGGGTCCGATCCAGTGCACATCCCTAGTAAAAAGGCCAGGCTTGGTGGGGCCCCTGCCAAGGGCCCACATCCCAGCAGGGGCCCACTGACGAGGGCCTCCTTGTCCCCACGGTTGCAACTTCCTTGTTCAGCTGCCTCTCCCTCTGGCCAAGGCAATGGTGGTGGAGAGAAGGAGGAGCAGGAGATGCCACTGCTGACTTCCTCCCCGTCTCTCTGCCTGCCGAGCAAGCAAGTGGTAGCCATGATGATGAGGATGAGGAGGAGCAAGAACAACGGTAGTGAGAAGGTAGATTCACTGATGGAGGGAGTCCATGGAGGCAGTCTTGCCCAGGGGCCCTCCAAAAGAGTACCTGACGCTCATCTTCGAAGTGGCCAAGGCCTGCTACAGCCACCTGCAGCCCAGAGAGTTCCTCCCCCAGGAGGAAAAGGTCAGAAGAGATCAGCAGGAAAGAAAGCTACAGGGAGATGCAAGGGACAATCTTCAACTACATGAAGATGAAAGAGAAGGAAACTACATCTGTGAGAAATGAGATTCTGACTGGAAATGCCTTCGGCCAATTGAAGATACCGCACAAAGAGGGGAGGGGAGAAGAGACTATCTTCCACATCAACTTGGAGCCTAATCTTATGAGAGGAGCCACTAAACACATGATTCTGAGTTGAGAGATGATCATGGGAGAGACCGTCCATACCGTGAGCCGTCCCAGAAATGGGAAGATGAGTATGAGGGCCGACCACATGAGTCTGAGCCACAGGCAGATGTGGAGCTTGAGCCACAAAGGAATGGAGGAGGCCAACATCAACTAAGACAAAGGGAGTCAGACATAGATGGTCAGCACCTGTCACGAGATCTTGGGCTGAGAAATGATGCTGAAAGACATCATCTCGCACATGAGACTCAGCCTTGGGAAGGTGATGAAAGAGACTAAGATTCCCGAGAGGCCCCACGAAGGTGGGAAGAAGGGAGGCAAAGTCACACAGAAGAAACTAACTGCCAAGTGGATGAGGAGAACTTGACCAGAAGACGTCACTCTGAACCCCAATTGGATAAAGTAAGTTGTTGTTGCCCATCTCATGGACCTCAGGAATTGGGAGAGAGAAGGAGGAGGGATTACACAGGTGAGCGGGAAATGCAAGATCAGGTGAGGTCCCCTGAACATGAACGATGCCAGGTCAAACACATAACTGTGAACTGACAGATGACGATGAGGAGCATCTCCCATTGCCCAGAGAAGGTGAGAGAAGATCTCAGTTACGTGATCCAGAAGGTGATCGGAGAAGGTCGCAGACCCATGAGCTTGAACACCAAGAGAGGTTCCGCCCTAGTGATCCTGATCACACAGTGGGTGAGTGGACAGGACAGCAGCGAGATGGATCTCAGTGTAGAGAGTTTAAGCACAGAACATACCAGTTCCATGAGCCTGAAGGAAGGGAAGCTGAAAGGAGGCAATCCCAGCCTCCTGATCAAGGTGGGTGGACCATACCTTGCACATGGGAGCCAACAGCAAGAGCAGAGATGGAGGACCAACTACGGTCATGTAATTCCGAACGCAGAGACCAAGAGAGCGTCCGTCTCTGTCCACATGAACCTGAGCCCACAGAGAGTGAGAGGAGATGTCTCCAGTTCTACGAATTTGAGCCCAGAGAAGGTGAGAGCAGAAGGCAACATAATGGGGGTGACAAGAGAAGGCAGCAGTACCATCAGGATGACCACAGGGAGGAAAGGGGTGAGAGGAGGAGAAGACCTGAGTATCCTGAGCCTGAACTCAGTGGCTGTGACTACTGCAGGTCTCAAAGACGTGAAGAACTAAGAGGAGACAGTCAGGTGAGGCTGCAGTATCAGGAAGAGATGAGTGAAAGGAGAAGGCAACAGCAGCATGATTCCGGATCCAGGGATGGTGAGAACACTCAAGCACATGAACCAGCACCAAGGGAGGATGTTCGGAGAAGTCGACCCTATCATGGATCCGAACCACTTCAAAAGGATGACAAGCGGAGAAGACCTCAAGCCCGTGAACCAACATGGAGAGATGGCAGTTGGATGCAGCAGGAACGGTACGACGAGCCAGAAGTGGAAAGTGATGCTGAGCTAAGGGAATTGCAACGATGTGGACCAACGCAGAGGGAGCACAGTCAGGGAAGGTCCTGGCCTTATGAACCCGAATCCCAGGAAAGAGGGAGTGAATGGAGAAGGTCCCAGCTCTGTGATGCTGAGGGTGAGAGGAGAAGGCCTTCACAGGCCGACTCCAGACACAATGAGAGCCCCCAATCTGTAGGACCCCTGACCAGGCCTCAAGAGCAGGAGAGGTCTTCTCCATCTGAAGGTGGTCCAGGAGGGTGTGGTTGGAATAGGCAATAGGTGCATGAGTCCGAACCTGGAGAAACTGAGAAGGGAATGCATCAGCCGCATGGCCCTAAATGTGGAGATCACGGGTAGAGCAGGCAAACGTATCATGACCCTGAAGACCTGGAGAGAGAGAACAGCAGAAGACCCCTGCCACGTGAACCTGAATGCAGAGTGCAGATGGTCTGAAAAGAGCCCCAGTGCCCTGACCCTGATGTGAGGGATGGGGCGAATCAGTGGGTAGGCCAGGATCCTGTCCCATCATGAGTGCAGTACCCATTCTCTTAGTAGTAGTAATAGTAGCATTTTATTGTTCCAGGTATCATGATTATTAATCTGTAGATGAAGTGTACACATCTCCACTGGTTTAAGGGGATTTGGGTTTTGCTGTGTTTTACTGTAAAATGAAATGGAAAAAAAAGAAATAAATAAAATAGAGACAGTAATTCCTTCTAACAATAAGTGCTAGTTTCTCTTTAATTTCAGTTCAGCTCATTTTAGGAAAATGTACATAGAGATGTCTATTGCCAGGAAATCTGTCCCTTTGGGGTCCAGTGGATCCTTGTAGTGCCCGGACTCTGCATACTTTCATGACCTGAGCTGGGGGGTTGGTCCCGAAATCTGGGACTCTTTCTGGATTTCCCCCCTGTTAAAATCAACTTGCGTCATTTGCATGAATTATGCAAATTTCGGCCAAAACTCTTGCTAATGATGGCCACACATTACGCACATTGCATTACACAAATGATAATCAAAAAATGAAAATCCACCAGCTGGCTTGGCACAATGCAGATTGAGTTGGGTCAGCTAGTGGGAAAGCAAGCCAAAGTCTGGGGCGCCAAGCTGACTAACGCTCAATGAACTTCACCCCCTCCCCCAAATGGATCCCTCTGACACCCCTAAGTGCACATTATCTGGATGTACCTTCAATATCTCAGCATGGCCTCTCTGTATTTTGTCTCTATGCAAGCATTTCAGATCAATAAATCCAAAGACAGATCATCAGATACAGTCTGTTAAGAGACACATAATATTGGCCTTCAAATCTCTGTCATGAAATAGAAGGGGTGGAATTGTTCTCTGTTGCTTGTGAGTGCAGGACTGGAATCCATGGGTAGAAATGTCTGAGGATTTCAGTGAAATACTGGGAGAAACATGCCAAGGGTAAGAGGCAGTAGAACAGATTGCTTTGGGAGGTGGTGGATTTTTCTGCTGGTGTTATTGGAGCACAGGCACAGATCCTATAGTGAGCAGCAGGTTGAGCCTCAGAGGGCTGGATTGGGACCCCAGGTGGACTGGAATTGGTCCTGAGGTTCTGGACCTCTGCTGGAAGCCCTCATCAAGGGCTAACGAGATGCTTTGAGGTCTACCAAGATCAAGGGTGCACAACCCCATTGGCCCCACAGGTGTCTGCTGAGATGGCGGATGGTGTGTGTGTGTGAACATGCTCGTGCATACATAGACACACACACTGACATGCACATTCACATACAGCATGAAACTCACTCATACATGGAGATAAGACATAACCAATGCTCCCCCTAGAAAACCCAGTTCTCAAAGCACCCAGGAGCCCTGGTCCATCTCCCTCTTCTAGTCTACACTCTTGCTGAAGGTTCCTCACCCACCACACTTGTGACCTGGAACTTTTTCAGAAGAAACAAAAAAAGGAAAAGGACACTCTGGGAACAGGCTGTATGGTTTCTGCTACAGATGCCCTGTGCCCAGACCACTCCAGGAAGCAGACAAGTGCTTTCTAGTACTGCTTCCTGGGATGCTCCTGGAATGCTCTAGGAATTGGAACTTCTCTGGTCCCTCAGCATTCCTTCCTCTTTCCTATTTTTTCTGGGGGCTTGTGGGAGGCACCAGACAGGACTTGGAGGGCTCCACCTTCTGCTTCCCAGACCTAGGAACATAGGAAGTAGGGATGTGCACTGGATCGGACCCGATCCACGATCCGAGTCCGGTCCAGTGGGAAATCGGATAAATTATCCGATTTCCGATCCCTCAGCTGGATCGGCCGATCCAATCCGAACCGGTCCGAAAAGGCTCCGAACCGGTTCGGCGGATCGGCGGATCGGCGGGCGCCCACTGGCGCCCACCGCCGCTTCCATTGGCGGGCGCCAGCGGGTGCCCGCCAATGAAAGTGGACAGCGGGGGGGGGAGGAGGGGGGCGCTTACCTTCTCGGCCCGTCCACTCCCGTCCGGCACTAGCAGCTACTACCAGCGGGCTCCGCGGCCTGCTCCAGGGTGGCGCGCCGGGTGATGTCATCACCCGGCGCGCTACTCTAGAGCAGGCCGCGGAGCCTGCTGGTGGTAGCCGCTGGCGCCGGACGGGAGCGGACGGGCCGAGAAGGTAAGCAGGGGGTGCGTAGAGGGGAGGAGGGGGCGCGCGGAGGGGGGGAGGGGGGCCCTTACCTTCCCGGCCCGGCCGCTCCCGTCCGGCGCCGGCGACTACTACTACCAGCAGGCTCCGCGGCCTGCTCTAGGGTGGCGCGCCGGGTGATGTCATCACCCGGCGCGCTACTCTAGAGCAGGCCGCGGAGCCTGCTGGTAGTAGCCGCCGGCGCCGGACGGGAGCGGACGGGCCGAGAAGGTAAGCAGTGGCGGGGAAGGGGGCTTACCCCCCCCCTGGAGCCGTCCGCTTCTATCCGCTGGCGCCCGCGGGCGCCAGCGGATGGAAGCGGACGGCCCCAGGGGGGTAGGGAGCGCGGGGGAGGGGGCTTACCTGCCGGGGCCGTCCACAGCGGATGGCCCCGGGGGGGGAGGGAGTTAGGCCCCCCCTCACCCACCCGCCGCCATTTTTTCCTCATAGACTTGCATTGCAATGCAAGTCTATGGGGAAAAAAATGGCGGCCGATCCAAAAATTTACGATTTTTGGGTCGGGATCGGACTCGATCCGGTCCGGGGGGCCTCCGATTTTGTCCGAACCGGTCCGTGACAAAATTGGAGGTCCCAATCCGGGTCCCGATCCGATCCGGGGGGTCCGTGCACACCCCTAATAGGAAGTTGCCTTACACTGAGTCCAACCATTGGTCCATCAAGCCCAGTCTAGTCAACACTGATTAGCAGCAGCAGCTTTCCAGCGTCTCAGGCAGGATTTCTTCCTCACCCTACCTGGAGATGCCAGGGATCGAACCTGGGACCTTCTGCATGCCAAACATGTGCCCTATCACACTGAGCTATGGCTCCGCCTAGATGGGGTCATAGATGCTAAATGTATCACCTGCATAATCAGACCTGCTAGTCACACTGATGGTTAGGAATGGTGTTCCGCTTTCTTTCTCAGCATTTGTTAGCTTAATGCTTATCAAGTGTGAAAGGACGGGTAGGGCAGAGCAATATTTCTCTCCATAAAATGCAATGGGAACCATTGAGAACCAAGTCTGGATCTCTGTCTAGCATCTCCCTGGCTTCTCACCTTAGTCACACTAAAATTTAACAGGATTTTGGGAATGGGTGTGTATTTACGCATAACTCCAATTCCTTACATTCCCTTACAATGCGGTGTGAGTGAAATGTGCATGTGTGTGTATAGGAATTATGAGGAACCCGTTTTGATTTAAATTTGATCAGGATTTACCCATTTCACACCTTCCAGATCAAACACGGACTACTCTGTTAATTTCCGAGCTTGCAATGTCATTCGCGGATGCCCCCAAGAAATGCTTTTCACGACATGCATATATTTGAAAAAATGCGCATGAAAAAATGTGTACTTTTGAAAAAAAATGTGCACACGTATACTTCAATCTATGGCATAGGATGTGGCAACTGATGCGTACCTTTGGAAGAGAGACAGTGTGGTGTAGTGGCTAGAGCATTGGACTGGGAGTCTGGAGATCCTGGTTCTAGTCTCTTCTCGGCCATAGAAGGCCACTGGGTGACTTTGGGTCAGTCGCAGACCCTAAGCCCAGTTGTTGTTGTGAGGTTAAAATGGAGAGGAGAAGGATTATGCATGCTGTCTTGGGTTCCTTGGAGGAAAAAAAATGCAGGATATAAATGTAATAAATAAATAAAATAAGAATTCATGCAAAATTCACCTCTGACAATGCAGTTGATTGCTCTGCAGAAGTTTTGACTTCATGGTCTCCCTATAGTTTAATTGAAATAAATTTTACACAATGCATTGTGAATCTATTTTGACTTTATGATTTTAGATTTTGTTTTATGTTGTATTCACCTTATTTTGTCTTATTCTGTTTTGTATGTGAATGGTCTATGGCCCAAACAGGAATTGAGTGATGGAATGAATGAATGAATAAAATAAAAATATGGCTAAAAATATTATCATTCAAGAAGTAAAAAACACACCTTCAACCACCTTTACATCTTTTTTAGCTGTAAAGAACTGAGTGGTTTTAGATTGATGTCTCTGCTGATTTAAAGGGGCATTCCCTACAGAGGGAGGGATACCTAAGGCAGGATAGCCATTTCTGGTAAGAACCATCTCATAATTATTTAGAATCTATGATAAACTCTTGGGCAACAATTAGAAAAAATACTCATGACCTTCGCAGAATTTATGTTTCGGTCAGTTCAAATTTGCAAATTGGCCAGAGGAGCTGTCTATCTTTCCTTCCCTGTGGTTTCTTAATCCTCTGTGTTTGTAAAACATCTCCCTCGTTTCTCATTCCAGGCATTCCGGGCATTCAAAATAATTAATAATCTGCCTTTCAGTTATATTTTCTCATGCTGGGCCCAGCTATTTTTTAAAAAATCCTTGGGGAAAAAAAGCAGCAGGTGCAGCCTGGCCAAGGAGCCAGAAATAATAATAATAATGATGATGATGATGATGCAGTCATCATTAAAACATGCTCAATTGTCAGGAAATCAACAAAAGACAGCATGAGTTGGCACGCAGCCCATCATGTCCATCTAGAAAAACCACCATGAGCGAGAAAGAGATACATAATAATAAAAAAAACCTTGCAATCTGGTATGGACTCGAGTTGGAACAAGGTTCCAGATGGAATTTGGAGAAATTTGGTGACCTGTAGTTTTGCTGATTTGCACACCCTATGTCTGTGTGTGTGTGTGTGTGTGAGAGAGAATTGCTCCAAAATTTGCAACATTCCCTCACACTTTAGTGTGACCAAGCTATATGTGATAACCAGTTCTCAACCTTTCGTCACACTTCGATGTGACCGTGGAATTATACCCTGACTCACAACATTCTGTCACACTTTACTGTGAACAAGGTAGGTGTCTGTTATAAGCAAAAGAAGAGAGAAACAGGTCCCTGGGATGCAAAAGGATTTATTTGTATGAAACCCAATGCGTTTCTGCCTGCATCCTATTAAAGGCCTTCTTCAGGGGGCTGATAGAAGATGTCTGCAAATTTTCTTCTAGCAATACAATATTTCCTCCAATAATTCTTTGGCGACTGCTAGAGGAAAATCTGCCGACAACTTCTAACAACCCCCTGAATTAGGACTTTCATAGTAGACAGGCCAAAACACGTTGGGTTTCAAACAAATAAATCATTTTGCATCCTGGGGACCTGTTTCTCTCTTCTTTTGGTTTGACTTGGATGCTTTCCTCCTTTTGGTTTAGGTGTCTGTTATAACCAATCTCCGGCGTTCTGTCACACATTCGGTGCAATCAAGGGGCATATGTATGTCTGGACAGGCTTTGAAGAATCAACAAAGGTGTTGGCTGTAATGGGTCATACCCTGGCATTTTAAGCATGAAAACTGTCCACATCAATGGGAATGGAATCAACACAAAGATAGATATGAGCTGTGTAACAACTGGATGATACAAGTAGTTCTGACGTATTTGGGATTCCACACTGGTCACCTGCGCTTTGTCGAAGCTGCTGGAGCTTTTCTCATGGCATGGCATTCAGCCACCACAAGATGGAGCCCAAGCATCATGGAACTGCTTTTTGCTAACACTCCTGTACAATATATTTCACTTTCTTATATATTTCAATCCCTCATCTTATGGTTTCCTAACCTGGAGGATAAGCGTACAACATGGCTTTATTTCATCATGAATATCACTCTCACCAATTTCATTATGTAGCCAAAATAGTACCATGTATGCACAAGAGGGAGGTTACTAGCAGTTAATACCTTAGAGCTAAAATATGCTGGGATTTTATTTTATTTTATTGTGGGGTTTGCCTTTGACTCTGCCCGTTATTGGAATATGAACCCTGAGAGCTTAAGAAAGTAAGAGCATAAGAGCCCTGTTAGATCAGATCATACAGTATTCAGTTCACACAGTGGCTGACCATGGAAACCCACTAGCAGGGCATGAGTGCAACAGCATCATCCTGTCCATGTTCCCCAGCAACTGGTGTACATAGGCATCCTGCTTCTGATACTGGAGATAACATATAGCCATGAGGACTAGTAGCCACTGATAGCCTTCTCCTCCAGGAATTTGTTTAACCTTTTTATAAGAACATAAGAAGAGCCAATTTTGGAGCTCCCCCACAAAAAAATAATCTGGCTCTTATACTGAGTGAAGATTGACATCCCTGACCTAAATGGTTCAGAAAATCTTATCTGATGGACCAACCTGAACTCATATCAACCTGCCCAGGTGTTGCCATTGGCTTCTGAAGCCCTGCTCTCTGGTCATTGAGCAATAGCTACAAGGCTGTTGAGTATCAGGGGAGAAGAGCATCCATTAAAGTAAAAAAAAGGGAGAGAGAAGCAGTTCTCGGACTGTTGAGGTACTTTATTATTATAATACACCCAATGTGTTTTGGACTGTAAGGTTTTATTTAGAAGGCCTTCTTCAGGGGGTTGATAAGATAAGGCTGAACATCATGAGAGACTACACACGCAGGATAAAGCACTTTGAAAACGTTTTGAAAACTATATGTGGAGTGTGTCCTGGGCCCCAACAGTTCTCAAAACGGTTATAAACCATTTTAAACTGTTTTAAAGCAGTAGTGTAGATAGGTTGACAGTTTTGAGAACTGTTGGGGCCCAGGACACACTCCGTATACAGTTTTCAAAATGTTTTCAAAGTGTTTTATCCTGCATGTGTAGATAGGCTCCATTTTGTTAAGAAATTGCTTCCTACCACACCTCCATGGGCATGGAGCCACCCCGCGTGGCTCTGTGCCCATTTTAGGACCCAGGATGGTGGAAAAATCAGGCTATCCCTGGTTTCCACTATCCTGGGGTTATCCCGGGGTCATCCCTAGGTCATCCCCGGTTAGATGCACAGGGATGACCCAGGGACAACACTATGGAAAATCCCCGGTGTAGACATGGCCTTGGTTGCCTGCACAGCCAGACTGGACTCTGCATCACCTTTCTAGTGGAAGATACTGCTTCAATTCAGCTCCCCTGGGAACCTTGTGCTGAGTGAAACAGAACTCATCCCCACCCCACCCCCACCTCGACAGCCTGTCTCAGAGCAAGGCAACATCACACTTCCAAGTAGGAAAACCTTTTAATTGTAAAGACAAATGTACTCTGCACCATTTTCTTATTGCAATGTCTTTTATTGTCTCATGAAGAAACAAGATACAAGAGGAAAAGTGACTATTGTTTAGACTAATGGATGCATACAAGAAAACTACATGAAGCATGCTATACTTTCTTGGGTTGGGTCTTTAATCTGTTGAGATGGCTGGTGTCATTTCTCACCCCAATTGTGTTGATGTAGGCCGGATTTGCCATTGTACGAATGGGACATTGGCCTAAGGCTGATCTTACACTATCTTAATAATGTGGGCATGTCTGGCAATTTATGTAATAAGAACATAAGAAGTGCCCTGCTGGATCAGACCGAGGGTCCATCTGTTCCAGTACTCTGTTCACACAGTGGCCAATTAGCTGTCAACCAGGGACCAAAAGCAAGACACAGTGCAACACCCATGTTCCCCAGCAACTGGTGCACACAGGTGCCTTCGATACTGAAGACAGCACTTAGCCATTAGGACTAGTAGCCATGGAGAGCCTTCTCCTCCAGGAATGTATCCACCCCCCTTTTAAAGCCATCCAAATTGGTGGCTATCACCACATTTAATAGGGAAAGGGTTCATGTCAGGGGTGTGTGCAAAGTGGTGACTTACAACAGTGATGGTGCCAGAGGAGTGGAGCAGTACTGGTGTGTGAGCCCCTCCGACGTGAACTCTCCAACAGAGAGGGGTCTGCCCTGAGATGAGGTAAGATGGCCACCTCAGCCATTGCATGTTGGGTGCCATTAAAGGCAGTGAGTGTTGAAGAGCCTCTATCCGCACAGTTGGAGTCATTTTAGTGCCTGAGGAAGACCATCCAAATGACTGTCCACCATTGTTTTGCTTTAATATCTAGCTATATCGGGGTGCACAACCTGTCAGCTGAGGGCTACATGCAGCCCTCCAAGGCCTTCATTGCGGCCCCCAAAGGAGCATAGGATTTTCCAGGTTATCCTGATCCAAAATGAACAACTTTACCTCAGACATTTCCTCCTCCTCCTCCTCCTCGCTGATAAATCCCCCCCTGCCAATTTCCCCACCATCGGTACTCTCTGCTCCTTCTCCACAGACATCCTCAGACTAACGCTTTTCCCTCAACGTCCCTAGCAGTGAGGCAAGAATGATCTGAATCAGTATTATTGGTTTGTATGAGCACATGTTTGCATATGTGCATCTATGTGTGTATGCACATGTCTACATATATGTACAAGTGTAGACATATAGATGAGTATGTGTGGGGATATATATGTTCGCGGGTATGGATGTACACATGTGTGCATCTGTGGCCTCCCAAGCCAGTATCACAGGTAACCCTTGGCGCCAGAGAGCTTGTGCATCCCTGATCTGTATGCTATAATTTGCAACCTAATTCCTTTGAATGGGATACCCAAAACATCAGCCTGCAACAGAACACCTCTCTATGCTCAAGCTACTGATTAGAAAAAAGCAAGAGGTCCATGGAGGCTCCATCTCCTGTTCCAAGAAGTACCAATCTCGAGCTCCAAAGCTGTGACCCTTGAGTCCCTAGTGGGACTATGTATCATTATCTGAGGACTGCATGGACTGGAGGGGATCATGAGTGTTCTTAACGTTTCTCTCTGGTGATCCCATTGGTACGGCAACAAAATGGCATTTATTTTGGGGGCCCAACTTTCAACCTAATCTAAACCCAATTCTATCCTACTTGTGATCCACCAAGCTAAAAAGAGCTCACCACTAGCCATCTATTGTGGTCTGCGGGGTTGCTTGCCGGCTCCTTCCCTCCCCACCCCAATTTTTGTAGATGAAGGTGGGCTGCAAAATTGGAAGGTTTGATCCAGCCTTGGTGAGCCACCATGCATGCCTGGTGGGCTGTGTTTAGCTTGACAGGTCACAATCCTTTCCATGTTTGCCTCTTTCTATGGAGGGCCTCCTGAACTCTTTTTGTGGGGCCTTTACTGCTTTGAGGACCAGGGAGAAGGGAATTGCAGTGGTTTATAAGCCTGCTGAGACCAAGATGCTTTGAAGGGCTGCCTGGAAGAAGACTCCCTCGGACCTCGGACCTCTGTCGCCTCACAGCTTTGGTCTCTCTCTGGCTCTTGAGGCCTTATCTCCTCTGCAGGAGACGTGGTCTGCTCTGGAGACAGAGGCTGGCATTCATGGCATTGAAATTGGCTTTGCCCTGGTCTTTGAGGCTTCTGCTCCTCCTCATGGGAGTGGTGTTGTTCCGGTGTCAAAGGTTGACACACGTTACGGCCAGTTGAGGCCTGCTCTGGAGATTGGGGTTCTTGCTCCTGCTGGCCACTTGGGATGTGCTCAGGTCCTTGAGGCCAACGTTTTTGTTGGCTAGTCAGACACCGGCCTAGGGTCAGAGACTCACGTTCTCCTGGGCAGGTCTGGGCCTGTTCTGGGCATTGAGCTTCGTTTGTGCGTTGTTGAGAAGAGACATCCACCTGTTCCTCCTCAGAGTCCTTCTCAGGGTTACAAGCCAGGCCTTGTTCTTGTGCCCGAGGCTTCCTTTGCTGTTGCTGTGCAGGCCGTTGTGCGATCTTAGGCTCCTGCTCTCGTTGGCATGTCAAACTTTGCTCAGATGTCCGCGGCCTTTCTTCCTGATGGCCCAACGAAGGCTGATCTGTTTGAGGTTCCTGAATAGGCCATTGAGTTGATCTCTGCTCTGATGTTTGACACTCCTGCCCCCACCTACGGGTTGATCTTTGAACTGCTTCCTGTGACTTTCGTGGCTTTGTGACAGCCACATCCTGTTCTTGCCTTTCTGGTTGCCGGGTTCGTCTCTGACTCAGAGTTTGCCGGGTAGGTTGTTGAGTGCCCTGCTCTTGCTCTGGTGTATGGGGCTCAACTTCCCCTTGGTCAGTGTGACCCTGCTCCTCCATCTGACATGGTTGGTATGATCGCTGGCTTGTGTTCTGTTGAGGTTGTTGGCTTGGCTCTTCATCTGGCGTGAGGGGCTCTTGTGGGCATCGGCGGCTTGCTTCCTCAACCACCGTGGAAGATTCCTGCTGCACTGGCCGGGTGCGACCCTGCCCTGCTTTCCGTTCCACACGAGCGCCTTGGCAGGTTGGATCCGGCTTTGCGGTTTGGTGCTCTTCAATCTCTCTCTGAACTGGACGTGGCACTGAAGGCTTCTGTGGCATTTGGCAGGATGGCTCCTCTTCTTGGGCCCGGGATGGTTTCGTCCGCCTATCGGGGCATCTTGGCCGTGTGGTGCCACTTCCTGCTTTCCCAGATTGCCCTTCTGCTGGTGTCTGACAGTCAGGCTTCTGTTCTTGAGATGACCGCTGAGAACCTGCATCTGGAGTTTTCTCTTGGGTTAAGCGATGGGTCGTGCCTTTGCTTGATGCCTGCTCACCCTGCCGTGTTGTGCCACTTCCTGCTTTCCCAGACTGCCCTTCTGCCCGGCAGTTGCTCACTTTCTTGTAGCAGGCCTTGGCCACTTTGAACACCAAGACGGTGAACTCCTCAAAGTCCACCTTGCCATCGCTGTCAGTATCGAGCAACTGGAGCATTGTCTCAATCGTCTCAGGATCGTACGGGTTCTATAGGAAAATGCACCAAATCAGTTATTTATTTATGCAATAGGATCTACTCTCTCCTGGAAATTGCCCATCAGTCTTCTGCAGAACCCCAAGACCAACTGCAACCCACTCCATTTAAAGGACCACCTGTCTCATGGTGAAAATGCCAGGTTATAAAGATTTGCAAAAATTTTCGTGAGGACTCCATTAACCTGAAAAAAAACCATTTTTGGGCTTTCTCCTGTCTCGCCCCCAAACTATGGGATGTGCTTCTTCAAGAACTATGATTGGCCTCCGTTCTCTTCACTTTTGGAAAGTTGGGGGGGGGAATGTATTCTTTTAATTTAGTCTTTAAAACTATGCAGATGTTTTAACGTTTTATGGTATTTAACTTTTTTTTATGGCATTAAAATTTTAGTTTTTTACACTGCCTCAATGGCATTTAGGCAAAAACAGCGGTATATAAAGAAAATAATAATAATAATAATAATAATAATAATAATAATAATAATCTAATGCTGGGATTTGTTTTTAGTGTTAGGACTGTTTTATCATTTGCAAGCTGGCTTGGGAATCATTTATTATAGAATGGCAGTGCATGTATGTATTTATAACTGCCTATTTGAATAATTCTGTACTTCTATGCATGTTAACTTAGAACTTAGTCCCATTTTGTTCGGTAGGGTTTACCCCCCTGTAAATGTGTTTAGGACTGCAGTCTCAAAACAGACGATTGAGACAATGCTCCAATTATGGAACTCACTGGAATTATGGGATTCATTGCCACAAGATGTGGTGAATGCTGCTGTCTTGGGTGGCTTTAAAAGGGGAATCATATGAATTTATGGAAGAAATGGACCATGACAACTAAATGGAACCTTCAGGTTCAAAGCCATTCTATCTCTGAGTTCCAGTTGTTGGGGAGCACCGGCGAGGGAGAGCTATTGCTTTTATGCCCTCCCTGTAGGCTTCCTGGGGAAATCTGATCCAGCAGAGCTGGATCAAAGCCAGAATTCACTATCACAAGATGGAGATGCCCACCAAGTTGGATGGTTTTAAAAGAGAACTAGACCAATTATACTAGTCATAATGGCTATGTGCTGCTCCCGGTATCAGAGGCAGTGTGCCTATGTATATCAGTTGCTGGGGAAGATGAGCAGGAGGTTGCGATTGTGCTTGTGTCCTGCATGTGGGCTTCCCATTGGACATCCAGTTGACCACCGTGAGAACAGAAAACTGGATTAGATAGACCTTTGGTCTGATCCAGCACAGTTCTTATGTCCTCTACCTACTGTGGTTCCAAATTGCTCCAACTTTTCATTTGAAATGACTATCTTTATTTTACAAGATTCAAACACGCACATACACCATTTGGTTAAAAGAAAAATTGGTCGATTCCCAGGGGAATAGGTAAACCTGTCATGATCACGTCTGTTCCCCTTAGTGTGGGGGAAGGACTTCCAGCCTATCAATCAGAATCAGATTATGTACCAGAAGAAATAGGACTAGAAATGTAGCAGCCTACACAGGAAGTGGGGATGGAGATTCTCCCAGACTCTTCGGCAGCCAGTGATGAATCTTCACCGGGCCTGATCAGCAAAAACGTTAACAACTCAGAGCCTGTGGGAACTCAGCAATCCTCAGAGGGGGAAGGCACTTCTGAGCTGACTTATCCCAGAGTCTGGCGCAGATTCAAACAGGTGGAGCTAAAAGAAAGTGAGAGGCGATCAGCTTGGATAGCTTCTCGCTAAAGTCTTCTTCGGATGAACCCTTCCTGAAGTTAAAGAGACTCAGGGAAAAGGCCTTCCTTTTGTTGAAAGGACAATTGCCTCATTTAGTTAGCCATTTTAGCCTAGAGGAAATTTCCTGGTGTTTAAACTCTCTTCAGATGCAAAGAGATGTTTATTTGCTGTATAAAGTTTTGCAGATGACTTGGCTGACTTCTTCATTGTCTCGCACAGCAGTAGGAGGGCTTGGAAACATGACAAAACTGTCTCTGTACTCGTGTCAAATGAAAACACAATACTTTCCAGTGGAGACTCTTCAGCGGCTTGACTGAGAATTAGTCAGTGTTGACCATGAATGACTGGGGATTCCCAAGTTGGTCTGAGCCAACCTTCTGCCTGTGGAATTCAGTCTACGAAGCCCACTTCACACATGACACCTTCAATATCTACAACCTATCCAGAGCGTGCAACCCTTCAATGCTCCTCGGTCATGCTCCTCTATCCTCTCCTCCTCCTATCTCAGTGGCCTATGAGATGGATTGATTCTGACACTCACCACGATCACCTCAGCAAACTCCTTCTGGATCAGCTGCTTCAACTCCCCCTTGCTGAGTGTCGCACAGTCCCCATCCTTCTTTGCATACTTGTCAAAAGCACTGATGATGCTATTGATGTTACTGAGGAGTTGAGACATCTCGCTGTAGGCTCCAGTAATCCTAGATTAAAAGAGCAGATCTATATCATAGAATCATGGAATAGTAGAGTTGGAAGGGGCCTATAAGGCCATTGAGCACAAACCCCTGCTCAATGCAGGAATCCACCTTAGAGTATCCCTGACAGATGGCTGTCCAGCTGCCTCTTGAAGGCCTCTAGTGTGGGAGGGCCCACCACCTCCCTAGATCATGGGTTCCATTGTCGTACTGCTCTAACAGTCAGGAGGTTTTTCCTGATGTCCAGGTGGAATCTGGCTTGAGCCCCTTATTCCTTGACCTGCACTCTGGGTTGATTGAGAAGAGATCCTGGCCCTCCTCTGTGTGACAACCTTTCAAGTATTTGAAGAGTGCTATCATGTCTCCCCTCAATCTTCTCTTCTCCAGGCTAAACATGGCCAGTTCTTTCAGTCTCTCCTCATAGGGCTTTGTTTCCAGACCCCTGATCATCCTTGTTGCCCTCTGAATCCCTTCCAGCTGGCCTGCATCCTTCTTGAAGTGTGGTGTCTAGAACTGGACACAATACTCAAGATGAGGCCTAACCTAAGGGCTCCATGTTGAAAACTGGTACCAAAGGGTTTGGCAAATTGCTCTTATGGAAAAACTGACAGAGAAAATGAGGAATGTGCGAGGGCATCTAAGTAAAGTGACATTTAAGAAGTTTTGGTGCAAGCTTATTAATTTTATGAACAAAGATGAAGGGGGGAGACTGCCCCCTCTACCATATATAGATATCTGGAGTCATGAATGAGGCAGCTATTGTCTGATCAGCATTTCCCAACCCCTATAGATATTGGTACAATAAATTTGTAACTCTGTTCTAGATTGTCACGGTTCGTGTTCGTTTTTGTGTATAAATATGTATATATATATATATATATATATATATATATATATGTAAATGTAACTCTCAACCTATGTAACCAGAAATAACAAAATATATATTAAAATGTTAAAAAAAAGAAAAAAAAAGATGAGGCCTAACTAATGCTGAATAGAGGGGAACCAATACTTCGTGCCATTTGGAAGCTATACTTCTGCCTTGGAGCTGACAGCTTCAATCTTGGATGCCAGGGTGGGGACTCAGAAAGCTGCCTTATATCAAGACAGACTATTGGTTCATCTAGTTCAGTATTACCTCCACTGATGGCTCTCCCGGGGACTTTCCTGAGCCCTTCCTGGAGATGCCAAAGATTGAACTTGGGACGTTCTGCAGGCAAAGCTCTTTCCCCAAGCTATGATCTTTCCTCCAAACTCAAAGTAAGAGTCCATTCCTCATGGTTCTCAATAAAGGGCTGATTTAGCTAGGCAAATAGAAAGCTATTTTATACAGAGTCAGGCCATTGGTCCATCTAACTCAGTATTTTCTACATTGAGAAACAGAGTTTCTCTGGGGCATGCAGAGGCAGAGCTCTTTCCCACCCATACCTGGAGATCCCAGAACCTGGGATCTTCTGCATGTGAAACCTGTGCTCTACCACTGAGCTACACCCCTTCCCCAAGGAATATGGGAAAAAGAAGAGTGTGATAGGGAAAGACAACCCTGCTATCTTCCAACAGTCCTGTCTCTTAAATGACATGTTCAGAGGACTTCCCTAGGCACACTGCCCCAAATCCTTCAACTGGAGATGAACCTGGGAACCTGGAATGAACCTGGGCATGTGCTCTACCACTCAGTTATGACCCTTCTTCTGGAGAAATGAAAGCTACCCTATTCCAGTATTGTTGACACTGACTGGCAGCAGTGGTTCTTCAGGGTCTCATGCAGGATTTTTTCCTGGCCCTACCTGGAGATACCTCCTTGGGGAATCAAACTGGGCCCTTCTGTATGCAAAGCAGGGGTTCTGTCACTGAGCTATAAGGCTCTTCCCCTTTGAGATATGGAAAATGATCTAGAACAGCCTTTCCCCATGCACACATCAAACCATCTACCTCCAGGACATACTTTCCTGATCAACTAATCTGCTGAGCGACACTTTTGTGCCATGGAAGATGACATCAAAGTGGATGTGACAGAGCAGCTTATTTCTATATCAATCCATAGGCAACTCTGTGATCATATTATTAATTACTGCTACTACTACTACATGCAGGACCATTTCTATGGCACCTTACTAAGCACAAGGGATTGGTTTCTCCAAACAAACAGGAAGAGAACGGAGCAAGCATGGAGGAATGGGGTAGAAAGGAGAGTAATAGAAGATGATAAGTCTCTGCCTTGAGGGTCTTACAATTAAAAGCAAACAGATGAACAAACATGGAGGCAATAGAGCAAGAAGAGAGAAATGGAGGCAGTGTCAGGATCAGGCCTGGCTTCCCTGGTGTGGATCCTGAATTGGACTTGGAGCCAGAAGAAGAAGAAGAAGAAGAAGAAGAAGAAGAAGAAGAAGAAGAAGACCACCAACCAAGATGGGAAGCGGGGGAAGAAATTCTCCAAGACTCTCTAGGAGTCAAGGAGGAAGCTTCCCAGGAGCTTATCGAACAGGAGGCCCAGGCTCAGAGATCATCTTTCCTCTCCCTCCCTGGGAACTCTGCCTTTGTCAGAGGGAGAGGGAGCATTGGAATCGGCAGATCCTAGAGTCTGCTGCAGGGTCAAGTGGGTGGAGTTGAGAGGAGGTGGGAGGTAGTCCGCCAAGATAGCTACCTGCCAGAGGTTACAGCTTGAAGACCCTTCCTGAAAGTTTTTTTTTTTTTTGTAAAAGCGTGTTGGGCACAGCAGGAAAGTGTCCATTCAGTTGATAGGCAATTGCCTTGCTTTGTTAAGCTTAGAGAATGGCTCCTAGCATTCACACTCCCTTCAGGTGTGAAGAGATACCTAATTACCGACTAAAGCTTTGTGGATTGCACGGCAGACCTCTTTAGTGTCTCACATTTCAGCGGGAGGGCTTAGAGGGGAGGATGGGGTAGACAGGCAGGATGGGGTAGACAGGAGGTTTCTTCCAATTTAAAATTCAACACATGAGAAAGACAAGAGGGGAAGGAGAAGGAAAAGGAAACAGGAGCAAACAGAAGAACAGGCATCATTACATTTACATGCACTTAGGCTTACTGACAGCAAGATGTTGGTTGATGCTGAAAATGGCCTTACTGATTCCAGTCAATCGATCGATCAATCAATCAATCAATCAATCCAAGAATTCAATTTCTGAAAGAGGCCCTGGTTGTTCCCACCACGTCTGTCCTGTTACTCCCAATTGAAAGATTGCTCGTCTCCTTTCTGGACTCACCTATCCTGCAGGCAAAAGCGGCACGTTCGAATCCAAAGCTCTGTTGGGGAGATGATCAGCCATTGATGCCTTATATATAGCTGCTTCTTAATCAGAGCCCTCTAACAGGAGACTCCCTCTGATTCAGGTCCAGCCGAGCCCAGATGAGATTTTCTCTCGGTGGGTTGGGACTCCCCTGCTCAGTCGAAGTCACCTGTTCCCATGGAGGTCAGCCCGCCCTCTGCACTCACCCAGCATGACCAACCTTTGACGCAAATGCTATTTCTGGTGTGTTGTAGCTTTTAGCGGGACACCATCCTCTCGATTTCCGTTCAGCCAAACCTGTTACGCAAGGGCGAGGTTAAGAAACAGAAGGCCTTTATTGCTGCTAAGCCGTAATGATGGCCATGTCACTGTGGTTTTAACAGAAGCTAAAGAAAGCATTGGAGACAAACGGGTTTCTTTTGTAATCCTTTATTCATTCCGTCGTATGATCTGTCCTGCATTCCATTCCTTCAGTGTTTTGGTCTGATTGGGAGAACTTCTAATGTTTGCACAGTTTGCACACAGCTTTAAGAACATAAGAACATAATAAGTGCCATGCTGGATCAGACTGAGGGTCCATCTACTCCAGCACTCTGTTCACACAGTGGCCGACCAGCTGTCGTCCAGGGACCCACAAGCAGGACATGAGTGCAACAGCACCCTCCCATCCATGTTCCCCAGCAGCTGGTGCACACAGGTTTACTGCTTCAGATAGCACATAACCATCAGGGCGAGTTGCCATGGATAGCCTTCTCCTCCAGGAATTTATCCAACCTGCTTTTAAAGCCATCCAAATTGGTGGCCATCACCACGTCTTGTGGTAATGAATTCCATAATTTAACACTGCGCTCTGTGAAGAAGTCCTGCCTTTTATCTGTCTTGAATCTCCCACCAATCAGCTTCATGGGATTGAGCCTGTTGGGTTCTAGTATTTTGAGAGAGGGAGAAAAATGTCTCCCTATCCACATTCTCCACACCAGGCATAATATTGTAGCCCTCTATCATGTCTCCCCTGAGCCTCCTTTTTTCCAAGCTAAACTAAAATGATGTTTCAGTTCCGTTCCTTCCTCTCCATATTTATTTCATTTGCGTTTTTTTATTGATGCGCGTGGATAAAATGCAGCATACAAGCAATTGTGACCTAATCGTAGAGATGGCTGAATCAATATTCTTTTTGTGTGGGGTTTCCCTCCCACAAATTTAATTTAATTTAAGTTTTGAAATAAAGAGCCTATCTACACCAAGCAGGATAAAACACTTTGAAAACATATTGAAAACTGTATATGGAATGTGTCCTGGGCCCCAACAGTTCTCAAAACTATTATAAACCATTTTAAACCGTTTTAAACTGTTTTAAACCGTTTTAAAGCAGTAGTGTAGATAGGCTGACAGTTTTCAAAACTGTTGGGGCCCAGGATACACTCCATATACAGTTTTCAAAATGTTTTCAAAGTGTTTTATCCTGTGTGTGTAGATAGGCTCAAAGATAACAAAATAAAGGCAATGAAAAGAAGGACATACATAATAATAAATCAAGATCACGAAACGAACAAAGGAATTTGCTAATTATAGTCCTTCGTCGATAACTGATATGCTTATGGAACATTTATAGTAAAATGGCAATACCTGCTCAATACCTAAAGAAAAAGTAAAAATGTGTGTGTGTGTGTGTTATTTTGGGTGTACATGTGTATTAATCAGAAAAATGTGGGCAACTGTACTGGGTTGGAATTTCATCAAACGTTTGAAGAACTTCGGCACAGGAAATAAATGGAAACCATGGTGCCATAATATCTTTCTTAAAGTTACGAATTTGTAGAGTTTTACCAATGAGTTTCTCACGTACGCAGGCTTCTAGTCCTGATGACTCTATGCTACCTACAGTATCAGAGATGGTATGCCTATGTACCCCTATTGCTGGGGAACATGGGGGGAGGGTGCTGTTGCATTGAGCAGGGGGTTGGACTCTACTATTCTATGATTGTATGCACTCAGGAAGCAATTGGTTGGCCATTGCATGAACATAATACAGGACTAGATGGACCCTTGGCTATCTTCAGCAGGCCACCTTCCAGCAGGCCTCTTCTTATGTTCTTATGTAATGCCATTGTCTGTACAAGGGTGGTGGTCTTTTTGCTCTCCTCCCCGCCCTCATATCAGGGCTAGGCCAAAAGTAGAGCTCCCAGAAGCCTTTGCTTGCATAGCCAATGGTTGGAATGCTAGGAGTTGATGTCAAAAATATCTGAAGTCCTACTTTCTGCCCATCTGTGCCCTATATGACTGGAACAGTGAGGCTGCCTTGGAAATTGGGACCATGTTTTATTTCAGTGGTCTGTCAATGCATGCATATGCAACAATAATGTACTAGTGATGGGAAAGGCATGAAGGAATGTATACACCCTCCAATTTTATGACCCCATTCCTATGGCCAGAAAAATGCCTCCATTAAAGAGCAAGGCGGAAAATTTGAGTGTATCAAATTCACCCCTGCTCCTCTTAACTGCTCCCATCTAGTGGCCATTTTAGTTTTCCCAGAATCCCTAGACAGACATGATGTTGCATAATCCCCAAGAACATCATGGGGCAGGAGGAACGAAATGGTACCCTGTTGGCTGCAGCCATTAAGGAGACTGTCCAGCCCATATAGATTGGAGGTAGCCTTTTATGGGGATCTGGAATCAGAAAAGAGGGGCATTCCCTGATGAATGAGAATGCCCATAGATGCTGCGCTCCCATTGGCCTGGTTGATTTAGGCTTGTTCTGCCATCAAGTGCATTCACTTGGTGATATAATTTAAAATAGTGCCACCTTCTGGCTATTAATATTGTGGCAGGGAAGGATTTCTTTTGGTAAATTGCATGAATGTGTGGAATGGGGGTCATAGAAGCATAACAGACAGACAGACAGACAGACAGACAGATTATGATCTCCGTCACACCTAATTCCCCTCCCCCCAGTTTGCCTCCGTGTTTTTTTCCCTCTGATGAAGAAGTGCGTCAAGCTTAGGATCCCTTTCACCTGAATATGCTGCTCTTTTGCTCCTTCGTTCTTCACTCCACTCCACCCCACCCCACCCCTCCCCTTCTCCTTCTCCCTCCAGTCAGGTCCTGTCAGATGAGCGCTTCAACCAGACGCCTTTCTGCCGGGCAAAAATGGAACGACCCTTTAGTCTGGCTCTTTGAGGGCATTGAGGGAGTATAATCCTGTCTCTGCAGAGATTCAGGCATTGTATAATTTTTAAAAATGCTTTGGAGCCTGGGATGCAAGGTTTGGGTTTTATCTTGAGGCTTGGAGCCGGCTGCTGTGAGAGATCGCTTTTCTCTGCCAGGACCTGATGCAATCCATTCAAGCCCCCAGTTCCTTTGAAACTACATGGAGGCTTAGGGTGCATTTAATGCGCTTAGGAAAAATAATCCAGACTTTTAGCATTCTAGGAAAGGCTGGGGAAGAGGCGGGGTGTCAGCAGGACAGGCACGGTGTCATGTGAGTACCATGCTGCAAATCCACACAACAGGCATGGCGAGAGTGCATGAAGTCGCTGGTGTGATGGAGCTAAGAGGCTCAGTCATTGGTGTGTTAAACTGCTGTATTCTAAGAGTAATGGACTTTATTTATTTTGATCAAAAATGATTGTTAGGGTGCCTGTCAGGGTAGAACTGTCTCAAGGAGGTGTACAAGATTTAAATATATATCTACATATATACAAAACTATTATTTAGTAATTAAAACATTTGTATCCTGCCCTATATCACTTAGATCACAGGACGGTGTGATACAAACACTATAGAAAATCAATCAATCAATCTTAAGTGATTTTTTAAAATTTAAACAACAAGTAGCACCTATAAAAGCAGCAAGCCACAAGTCTATGGAAATGTCAGCAAAAACGAATGAGTCTTCAGAGCTTTTGTAAAGGAAAAAAAAGGGGGCATGACAAGTTCCCGATGGAAGCTGATTCCAGAGGTGTGGGACCACCAATGACAAGGCCCTTGTTCTAACTACCCTTGATGGCAAACAGGTGAGACGGGCAGGCACTGATGACCTCAGAGTGCAGGCAAGTTTGTAAGGGAGAAAGACTTGGTAAAATTTGCTTTTAGATGGTATTTTTTGGGCTTGCATTACTTCCTGCTTTTGAAAAGGAGAGAACGGGAAGAGGATTGTGTAACTCCTTTTCTCTCTTCCTCTCCCTTCCCCCCCCTTTTTTAAAGTGTATTGATTTTATTTAGGGTTGCCAATTTTCCCCCCCTAGCTGGGCTTTTGTGCCTTTGACTGCCGCACGAGACGCAGCTGATCAGCAGGTGGTGTTTTCCAGGTAGACAGATGGGGAAAGCCTTGCTGTTGAGTTTCTATGGTTCTTAGAAGTGCAGGAGCCCGACTAGGGGAAAATGTGCCAACCCAAAGCCCAAAGCAAGATTTCTGTTAATTTCCTTGCCCTGCCAAAGGGCAGGCACAAAACGCCACCCTGGACCACTCTCGCCCCTTTGATAGTGTCTTCATCTGCAGAAGCAACTGAGACAAGCATGTGGAGACATAGAAAGCTTTGCTGATGCCTATAGAGTGAGTTGCTGCTAATGGCACAGGAGCAGGGCTGGTACAGCACCATTGACAACCTGTCCAACAAATTTAAATTAAGAGCTCTATTGGGTGGGGTGGGGAAGATGAACTGATTGCAATGAAAAGGAGCCATTGTGGTAGTCTCTCTGGTCATGTCTACACTGGGGTTTTTTCCCGGGGTCATCCTTGGGTTGTCCCTGTGCATCCATATGATGCACAGGGGATCCCGGGAGCAGGTAGGGATGACCCCTCCATTGCCGCGGGATAACTGAGACGTCAGTTATCCTGATTTTCCCCGCAGTTCTGCATTGAGAAGGACTCGATGGCCTTAGAGGCCCCTTCCAACTCTACTATTCTATGATTCTATGATTCTACGACGACCCCAAGGACCATGAGCGGTGTGGCCGCCCGTCCTGGCTTCTTCCCTCCTCCCCATGAGTAGCAGAGCTCAGCAAGGGGGAAGCATCTGGGCCGGGGGGAGTCCAGGGACATCGGGGGGGGGGGGAAAGCGGGGTCCGGGCTTCTATTTTTGTTTAAGACTTTTTGTTGGAGCGCAATTGCGCTCCCAGTTCCTGTGTTGTTGTTGTTTTTAATATATATATATATATATATATATATATATATGGCGGGAGCGACGTCCCTGATCCCTTCCGGGAGGTCGTGCTTCTGTTTAGAAGCTGGGGGATGATCCTGGAAGCAGGTAAGTCTGGGATCGCCCTCCCTCCCTCCCTCCCTCCCTCTACACCCTTAGGTGTAGAAAGGTCTTATGTCAACACTGCTCCATCATTTTGATAGGCGGACAACTGAATCATGCTCTTCTTCTGGGTATGTTGGGAGAGGCTGTTAGATCAGTGGCTTTTAGTCAGTGTTGTCAAAGCACAATGGTGTCTAAGGCATTTTAAAGTTTCCTTTAAACATTCTGTGGAGACATGCATGGTCTTGCACAGTCACTAGTCACTGAAGGTGCTAGATGCATTTAACATTCCATGTTAAATGCATGTAGCACATTCACTCTTGAGCCTAGGGGGCAAATCCAGGCCATGTAGAGGTCCCAAGCCTTCCCCCAGACCCTTGAGAAGAGACTGAGGGGAGACATGATAGCACTCTTCAAGGACTTGAAAGGTTGTCACACAGAGGAGGGCCAGGATCTCTTCTTGATCATCTCAGAGTTCAGGACATGGAATAATGGGTTCAAGTGACAGGAAGCCAGATTCTGGCTGGACATCAGGAAAAATGTCCTGACTATTAGAGCAGTACGACAATGGAAGCAATTACCTGGGGAGGTGGTGGGCTCTCCCACCCTAGAGGCATTTGAGGGGCAGCTGGGCAGACATCTGTCAGGGATGCTTTGAGGTGGATTTCTGCATTGAGCAGGGGGTGGACTCCATGGCCTCACAGGCCCCTTCGAACTCTACTATTCTATGATTCACTTTTACAGCTTTTGTACAGTCCTTTCTGGCATTCCAAAAGGTTAAAATGCCTCCCCTCAGGCTAAAATATATTCACATTTTTGCTTTTGGCTGTGCCCATAACTGGAATGGAGCCACCATTCCTCTCAGATGTCACTTAAAAAGAAAAAAAATGACAACATGAAAATGGTTCAATATTTTCTACCAATAGCTGTAACTAGAAAAAAAGTGGAAGCCCTAACTTTGGATGAATGGTTGGTTAAAATATGGGATATAGTATTTATGGTAAAAATTACAAACTTGATTGGAGTGAGGGAAGACAGACAGTTATATAATTCTTTTGTTGAAAAGTGGACTTTTTTTTTTTAAAAAAAGTACTGGTCGGATAAAGTGCCAGAAAGTACTAATCCACATTCCTTATTTAAAGAGGCATGGATGTGCCTCTTCAGTTAAGGTCCAACAGGAAAAAAACACATTCCACCATGTTAAACGGAAAATTGGGGTGGTGGTCATTCTAACATTCATAAAATTGTAAATGTTTCACCAATCCTCCTGAAATTTACATGTGCCAGAAAGGAATGTTGGTTTTACATAACCTGAAAATATGAGGTCGTTTGGACTGCATTTCATAGCTGACAAATGGATACATTTCTTTTTACTTGCAAAACGGAATATGAATGAGTTATCATTTTTTAAATTATTTGTGTGATCAAATGCTTGTAAGATTAAAAAAAATGAGATAAAAAAGAAGGGGAAAAAAGACCGGTCCCCTCCAAATGCTGCACCACCATCAAGTAACATTGTTCTGAGGGACCTTCTGCAGGGAAAAATGGGCATGACCAGAATGAATCCAACTTAAGATGGGAAAAATGAGAGACAAACTGAAATGGACTGATTCATTCATTCCCTAATCCCAAACAACTCATGTTTTTGCTTATATGGAAATCAGACTCTTCAGGATCAGAGCAGTGGGTCCATCTCATCCATCATTCCATCCCCCACAGCGCCCTTCTTCCCACAATGCAACTGGGAATTGCAGTAGCTTAGTGCTAGAGCCTGTGCTTTGCATGCAAAGGCTCCTAAGATCAAAATCCAACCTCTCTAGGTCGGGACGGGAAAGAGTCCTTCCCTGAAAATGTCAAGATGGGGCCCGGGCTCCCTGGTTTGATGTAAGATTCTGAGTCAGAGGCAGAGCTAGGAGAGGCTCAGTCTAGGCAGAGAGCAGGGGAGGAAATTCCCCAAGACTATCCAGGAGTCAGGGAGGAATTTTCTCAGAAACTTATCAAACGTGTGTCCTGAGTTCAGAGGCCTTCTCCCCGCACTGGGGACTCAGCCTTTGTCGGAGGGGGAGGGAGCACCAGAATTGACAGATTCCAGAGTCTGCTGCAGGTCTAAGCAGGTGGAGTTGAGAGGAGGTGGGCGGCCGCTACAGACGCTACAGGTGTGAAGAGATGGGTTTGTTTTGTGTGGATTGTACAGCCAATATGTCTTATCTCATAATTTGGGGGGAGGGCTTGGAATCCCAGATAGCCAATGCTGTCAGACAGTGTCAACAATGTTGGCTAGATGGACGGAAACTCTGACTCAGAATACGGTGGCTTCCTATGTTCATTTGTGCTGCTCTTGAACATGGAGGTTCCATTCCCAATATGGCTACAGGTGTTGACCTAGGTGCATCCTACTGCCTGTGTTTAGGGTGATCAGATACAATCCAGGTCAGGGCTCATGTAACTTTAACAGTTGTAGCCAGTGTCATTTGTATGCAATTAGTTCCTGATGATATTCCCTCTTCATCACAACTGTTAAAATTGTAGGGGCCCTGCCTTCTTTTGTATATGGTCACTCTAGTATAGTGCCTGCACCTTTAACTGTTGTGATGAAGAGGGAATTTCACCAGGAACTAATTGCATACAAATGATACTGGCTGAAATTCCCTTTTCTCTACAACTGTTAAAGTTACATGAGCCCTGACCTAGATTTTATCTGGTCAGCCTACCTGTGTTCCAGTCTGATTGGATCAGGCTCAGAGGGCTTATACTTGAACCCGGGACAGAGACATCGGCATGTCCGAATCATCCCCTCTCCCACACATGGAGTGAGATTATATATAGATAGATAGATAGATAGATATTCTATCTATCTATCTATCTATCTATCTATCTATCTATCTATCTTTCTATCTATCATCTATCTATCATCTATCTAATCTATAAAGTAAAATAAAGTTTAGTTCACCCAACCCCCAAAATCCTGAAAGATGTCTCATCCTGGAATGGATCTATCAATTTCAGTTTCTCTCGGTTTCTCTTTTCCCCAGCTTACAAAACGTGCATACAAAAATGCCTGCATTAAGAGAAATGTGGATTTAAAAACATGCTCAAAGTTTGGGATAAACCAAATTTAATGTTGGAAAAATGAGGAAAGGAGAGAAACTAATATTGGCAGGTTTGTCCACCCCTAAATTCCCTTCCCAGAGCAATTGCTCCCCCAATTGTATTAGCTGGGGTGAACCAACCGTTTCCTTCTCTCTGTCTCCGCTGGATCATCTGAAAATCCACTCACTCTTCCTGCAGTTCTTCATTTGGACACTAGAGGCCTCTGTCTGCTTGGCTTAGCAAAGGCTTGGCAGAAGCAAAATGCAGTTGGGGCCGGCGGCAAAATGCTGAAGTGTGCATTCTTGGTATACTGGATTTGAGCCGCTCCATTCCATTCCTCGTCCCCATCTTGGATTCCATTCCCCCAACTTGAGCAGCATACCAACATTGCATAACCACTAAGCATGCTTAGTCCTCATCGGGCTGTTTTTTAGGGGGTTTGTGTTATCCATTACCAAATTTGGAAAAATGAGAATTTCAAAGGTTAACTAAGCTTTTGAAATCATGAAATTAGTGAAGTTCGCATTAAAACATAAAGCGAATGAACATCTTCCCCAGTTCCTACTGAGAAGTCCCTGTTGTGCATAGGTGGTGCCATTTGGGCTACAAAAGCAAAGCCCTCTCCTGCAATGAATCATAGGATCATAGAATTATAGAACAGTAGAGTTGGAAGGGGCCTGTAAGGCCATCTAGTCCAACCCCCTGCTCAATGCAGGAATCCACTTTAAAGCATCCCTGACAGATGGCTGTCCAGCTGGCTCTTGAAGGCCTCTAGGGTGGGAGAGCCCATGACCTCCCTAGGTCATGGGTTCCATTGTCATACTGCTCTAACAGGAAGTTTTTCCTTTTCAATTTCAAGATTTTTTTTATTTTTCCACACATAAAAAACAATTAAAATGCACACTATACAAAGAAAACACACTAAAAGAGAAGCATCAACCGAGTTATTCCGATCTTCTCCCCAGCAAAGACGTAAATAAAACCCAATTTGTCCTCTCTCTCTACCTTATCTTATTCATTGGATTCACAGATAAACAGGTTTTTTTTCTCCATCACATAATCTATAAAGGGTTTCAGTAATTATTAACATAACATTTTTTTATTTAGCATATATTTACCCCTCTTTTCTCGCTCCCTCTTCCTCCCCTCTTCCTCCCCACCCCACTCCAGTAACTTCATGCCCTCCTCTATTTTAGGTAATATTGAGCTTAATTATTTTTATACATGTAATGATGAGTTCCCACCATTCTTTCCCTCTAAGCCTTAAAAGCATATATTCCAACTTCAATCACATATTAATTCAATATCTCTTAATTTTTTTAACATAAATTTATACAGTGTGATGTGGCTGCAAAAAAGGCAAATGCTGTTTTGGGCTGCATTTATAGAAGTATAGCTTCCAGATCACATGAGGTACTGCTTCCCCTCTATTCAGCACTGGTTAGGCCCCATCTTGAGTATTGCGTCCAGTTCTCGGCACCACACTTCAAGAAAGACAAGCTGGAACATGTTCAGAGGAGGGCAACGAGGTGGATCAAGGGTCTGGAAACAAAGCCCTATGAGGAAGGATTGAAAGGACTGGGCATGTTTAGCCTGGAGAAAAGAAGATTGAGGGGAGGCATGATAGCACTCTTCAAATACTTGAAAGGTTGTCACACAGAGGAGGGCCAGGATCTCTTCTTGATCATCTCAGAGTGCAGGATGTGGAATAATGGGCTCAAGTTACAGGAAGCCAGATTCCGTCTGGACAGCAGGTAGAGCAGTACAACAATGGAACCCATGACCTAGGGAGGTGGTGGGCTCTCCCACACTAGAGGCATTCAAGAGGCAGCTGGACAGTCATCTGTCAGGGATGCTTTAGGGTAGATTCCTGCATTGAGCAAGGGGTTGGACTCGATGGCCGTATAGGCCCCTTCCAACTCTACTATTCTGTGATTCTATGATATCCAAAGACATTTTGTTTTTTATCTCTTTTTAACAAGCCTCCTAAGTAATCTGGTATTCCTTCTTAGTCTTCATATTTCTAACAAAATCCCGAGGCAACTTAATACATTTTAAACATTCATCTAGTCATCTAGTAAACCTAAAAGTTTTTCCTGATGCCCAGCCGGAATCTGGTTTCTGCAACTTCCAAAATTGAATTTGGCCCTCAGCCTGAAAGAGCCTCCCAGCCCACCCCAGCTGTAGCATAGAGTGAACAATTTATCAAAGAAAATATTTCTTCACCTAATGCGGAATTCATTCAGTGCCAGCTGATATGGTGTGGTGGCCACAGCCTTACATAGCTTGACAGGGGATTAGATCAACTCATAGAGAAAAGGCTTCTGAATGATCATTTTCATAACAGTGAAATGGACCCTCCATGTTCAAAGGCAGTGTATCACTGAGTAATTCTAGATGCTGGGAATAGGGATATATGAGGATTGCATTTCAGTTCACAAATCACCCCAAAACACCCTATTTGAAACACTGGATGTGAACGTGAACAGGAGCGCATATTACCCGAAAGTGTTCGCAAACACCCAAACTTGTGTTCGCAAAAGGAATGCAGCATCCTCGAAGTGTGCAACTTTGGAAACGGGAGCAAATTTCTCGAAATGTGCAAGTTTTGAAAAAAAATGGAGTGGCTTCTCCCCGTTCAGACAAACTGAAGAACAGGTAGCAACCGAGAACAGGACCAAGTCAGACCATGCTTGAAGTCAAGTTTGGAAAACATCAGTGAGCTTGAGCATCCATGGTGGGAAAAGCTCAAAGAAGGTAATTCCCATAGTCTTCTGGTTGGCTACTGTAGGAAAGAAGATGCTCCAGTATATGGACCATAGGGATGATCCAGCAGGGCTATTTTAATTAGATGTGATCATTGGGGATGGATCCTCCATGTTAAGAGGCAGTTTCCGTCTGATCACCAGTTGTTGGGGAAATATAATAGAGAAGAATCCTAGAGGCATCCAGTTGGCCAAAGCAGATGTTAGATGATGTGAACCACTGGATGGTCCAAGCTACCTGGGTTCTGATGCTCTCATAGGACATTGCCTTGCTGTGGTTGTCCTGCCAAGGGAGAAAGGAAGCATCCACTGCATTTATGGCACCGAATTAGGTCCCCCCGATATCTTTTAACAGCCACATGACACACAGGTGCATCATGGTCCTCTCCATGTGCCTCTTGAATTTGGCTGATACAGATGAGACTGCCTGGGACTGGGACCACTTTCCTTGGCTCCACCTATTTCCACCAGTCATCACTCATTTCATATTTTCCTGGCTTTCGCCCAATTTCTCCCTCGCTCATCCCATTCTGAAAGATTGAAATGTTTCCTCCAAGGCCTAGTTACTGTCCAGAAGAGCTTGAAGCTAAAATATGTCGGGATTTTTTATATTTTGGCTATGCCCCTTTTGTCTGTACCTCCTCCCACCCTGCAATATGTCCCCACGAAGCTTCCCTGAAATGAAATTTGACCTTGGTCTGAGGAATCATAGAATCATAGAATAGTAAAGTTGGAAGGGGCCTCTAAGGCCATCGAGTCCAAGCTCCAGCTCAATGCAGGAATCTACCTTAAAGCATCCCTGACAGATGGCTGTCCAGCTGCCTCTTGAATGTCTCTAATGTGGGAGAGCCCACCACCTCCCTAGGTCACAGGTTCCATTGTCATATTGCTCTAACAGTCAGGAAGATTTTCCTGATGTCCAGCTGGAATTTGGCTTCCTGTAACTTGAGCCCATTATTCCGCGTCCTGCACTCTGGGTTGATCGAGAAGAGATCCTGGCCCTCCTCTGTGTGACAACCTTTCAGGTATTTGAAGAGTGCTATCATGTCTCCCCTCTGTCTTCTCTTCTCCAGGCTAAACATTGCCCAGTTCTTTCAATCTCTCCTCATAGGGCTTTGTTTCCAGACCCCTAATCATCCTTGTTGCCCTCCTCTGAACACGCTCCAGATTGTCTGCGTCCTTCTTGAAGTGTGGTGCCGAGAACTGAACGCAATACTCAAGATGGGGCCTGACCAGTGCCAAATAGAGGGGAACCAGTACCTTGTGCGATTTGGAAGCTATACTTCTATTAATGCAGCCCAAAATAGCATTTGCTTTTTTTGCAGCCATATCACACTGTTGGCTCAATACCCTGGTCTACTCAGAAGCAGGAGACACTGGGTTCATTGGGGCTTAGTACCAAGAAAGTGGATACAGGATCATAGCCATCCCTGTCTGCAGTTAACATTTGCATCGCCACTTTGAGTTTATGCAATAAATATAAAGCAGGAAACGTGTATTTTTTAAAAAATGAAATAAAACTCATATTTTGACCCTTACAAGGGTGGAGTAAAAAGAAAAGAACTGTGTCGCCTCTTTTGAAGGGCTTGTTTATTCAGGTTCCACAGGAGGAAACAACAGCAGTAAATCAAAACTGGAGCTGGCGAGGAAATGACATGGTAATCCAAGCTGACAGGTAGAAATTTAGTTTGCTGGGTTGGGCAGACTGGGCGATCTGGAAAATAAATCAGTCTTAACTTTTAAAATAATAGCTTCCCCCCTTTTTTTTTAACATGTTGGAAACTGTCCTCAGCCTGTCCCTTTATCTTGGTACTTTGGGCAATAAATCTTGCTGCCTTTTGGGGGAATTTCATGAGAATCTTTTGATCCAAAGTGATTTTCAATGGTACTGAGTAGGGAGAGAAGAATGTTGGTTTTGCGTTCTTTCAATGCATTAAAAACAGTAATGGTCTCAAGTTCTTTTCTGACAAGATATGAAGAAATGTTCAAATATTGGGTTTGTAAAAACGAATCTAAACAAATGACGTACCCATCTGCACCCTTCAAATTCAAAAAGTACAGCTATGCCCAGCATGGAAAGGGCTGCGTTGTACCTGCCTGCCATGTAACTGTTAAGGATGAGGAGCCTGTCAGAAAAAAAGCATTGGCAACCCCAATTCAGCACTAAGATGTCTGAATACACAGGGATCCAAAACCAGACTTTTGAGGGCTGAACACTCCAAGTCCTGCGCTTGGATGGATGAATCTCCCACGTTCGTTCTTTTTAAATCTCAAATTCTTTCTATTCAGTTTATGAAGATATTTTGAGAATTTGGTGAAGTTCTGATTCAAAACCAAGTCAAATGAAATTCTCATCCAGTCCTAGTTTAGGCAGATATGTGGGAAAGGTCCTCTTGGTGATTTTTGCGGTGGCACAGGGGTGGTGGCCCCGGATGGTCTGCTTCTTAGAACTGGTTGCTTTGTGTATGTTCTATGTCAAGCCACTAGGGGGTGTTTTTTGTCTTGGTGTATTTCAGGGAATAAGACTAAATCAGCAAGCAAGAAAGCTGTTTGCCTAATAAAGAGGTCACTACAGTTCTGTATCCAAAAGCTTCCAATGGGACACACAGATATAAAATGCTTACCCCAAATGTTGTCTTTACTTGGCTAAAGCTGTAGCTGCATTGGTAGGCCCCTCCATGGAGATATCAAACACTTTATTTAGCCACAGAGACACCATCTTGTTTATGGCATGCTGGATCAGACCAAAGGGTTAGGGTTAGCATTGGGAATCCTAATTAGCAGTAGGTTTGCCCTAACACAAACCCTAACTAACATCCTGTTCCATCCAAGGCAAAGTAGATGCCTCCAAGAAACCCCCACAATCCCTTCCCGTGGATGTTCTTGAATGCCTGTTATTCGGAACTAGAGTGCCACTGAACATGGATAATCAATTTAACTAATATGGCTAATTGTTGGTGTACACCAATCTGGTGCCATCCAGATGTGCCCCGGGAGTTGCATTCCAACACATCTGGAGAGCACCTGGTTGGGGAAGGCTGGCAGACACCTGTCCCCGATGCATTTTGTCAAAATCCCTCTTTCAAATCATCAAAGTCTGTCATCACTGATAGATTCACTAGGCAGGAATAAGAACCCCTGGATGGCATTGACTTGCGCTCAAGCAGACATGTACAGAATTGCATTGTAAGTCTGTGGTTGTCACCACACGCCATACCTATGGATTCCATAACGTTATTCCACATTGTGGATCTGAATCAAATCTACAGCCAGTTGGTGTTACTGCGTGATCTCTGAAGGTGAGTGTGGTGTGAGATGCACAGATAAACATGGCTGAAGGAAGCTTGTACCTCAAAGAGAAACCAACATAGCCTTTCCCAATCCTACCTAATAAGAATAATAATAAATCATCATCTAGCCAGGTTTCAGTTAATGCCCTCTGCAGTCCAAGACACTTCATCACTTCTGCTTTTCTTATTGTCATTCTGATAAGGTTGAGAATTTGCTTAATTGTTCTTGGCTGCTGCACACACATCTATCTATCATCTATCTATCTATCTATCTATCTATCTATCTATCTATCTATCTCTATCTATCTATCATCTATCTAGATATATATTGAAGGCTTGCTAAAAACTGGAACAAACTGGTCAGTTTCCCAGAAGACCGACTCTTTGTTACAACAACTTCTTGAGAACAGTTGGCACTTTCCTAAAGGCATTTTAGCTTACGTTCACACCAGGTTTAAGAAGGGAGACGAAATATTGATTGATCAATTGGAATTGTAACCTGCCTTTTTACGAAGGAAAAATATAACTTCAGAGAAAATTGATAGTTCAAATTTTACCCTTTTATGCTTAGGGGGTTGGAGTTGGCTTGGTTGGTTAAAAGTTTCTAATAAAACTTGGAAATTGGTAACTGAGATTTTTTTTATCATTAATTTTATTTTGTTCCAAATTACTAGATGGTTTCTTGATCTATGTTTAATGTGTTCATTAAAAAAAAAAACATTTGTAATATTCTGGGTATTTCCTGCTACATTGTAATGAGCTAGGTTTCAAAACAGTAAACCTGAAAACAAACAAACAAACAAATAAATAAATAAATAAATAAATCCTTGACTGAACGAAGAGAGGGTTTCCCAAAGTTTCTGAAATAATAATTTAAAAAAAAGATTTCCCAAAGGAATCATCTTCCTTTAGGAATAATTGCATTCTTACAGGGGTGGCCCGCATAAGTTAAAATAAAAAGTAGAACATCATTTATGTGAACACAATCATAGGGCATCTCTGAGGACAGAACCTCACCTTACAGCTTCTTCCCTATCATTACGAGGGAATTAAAAGCTATCATTAGATGCAAAGCTATCTTCCTCTGCATGCCAGACGGCTATTTTCAGTTTGCTGTCCAATTGCTGACTCACAGCGGATGTTTAAATGGACCATCGTGTTCCTCCTTCTCTGTAATTTACATTGCTCGTGAAATTAATGAGACCCTGAAACACCCTGATAGGGTGCACGCCTGGTGATAATTGAACATTCTGATGCCTCACCAAGAGAGGGCTTTGATGATGTAAGGCATACCAGTGCATATTTCTATTTTAAAACAAACAATGCTAATAAAATGCAATGTATATGGAGCAGTTCAAGTCTCTACACAGAGGTCGTCGTCTGCAGCCTTTGCAGACCCATCTTTAAATCTGGGATAGCATTTAAATGTTGAACTATATATGTCTGGCATTTTCTTATCCAATGCCATCTTCCCCTTAAAAAATAAACAAACCCTAAACAACAGCAAAAAATAAAAAAATAAAAAATGGAGGTGGTCTTATGCACCACAGACAGGGATGCGATGAGGGTTTTTTGAGAAATCTGTCTCAGTTCGGTTTTGATCAGGATTTACCCAGTTCGTACCATCTGAACTGAGTACAAACACAAAAGTAGGGATGTCTGAGAATTTTGTTTCAGTCTGTGAATTGCTTGAAAAGTGTCCCATCTGCAATCCTGACCACACTTGGGAGCACATTTTTCTCAGAAAATGTTTGCAAATTCCAAAATTCGTCACAATGGTTTCAAAATGTGTACTTGAAAAATGTGCAACTTTCTCAAAATGCACAATTTTCTCAAAAGACGCACATATTAAATCAACCATACTCTTGTCTGTGGGGGAAATCTGCACAATTTTGGAAACTGTTTGCACAACTTCCTTGTTCAAGAAAGTTTCTTGTTCCCATTCGTGCGAAACCAACAGCGATTGCAAATGCGAGAGCTGGAACGCAGCTCTCCTTCAGTTTCTGCACGTCTCCAAATTTCACAAGGGAGTTCTCTAGGGCAAAGATGTGCACAGAAATGTGTGCTTTAGAGGTAAACTGCAGGCAAATCAAATCAAATCAAATCATATACTCATACAAATACACAGGACAGTGCGCGGATTAGGAAGATTGCATGCAACAATGGCAGAGTTCAGGAGAAACCCCTTCCGAAATTGTGTATGAATTTTCACATGGACTTTTTATCCCTGAAGACACAAGCTGATGTAGAAATGGGATGGAGGGAACCTGAGGTTCAGAAAAGGTTGTAGAAACCAAAGGAGTAGATTTGGCTATCCCAACTGGAGTCATAGTAAATGTACATTTGGCCAACATCCCTATGATTATGTTTTTAATCTTAATTTTTGATTTATATTAATTTTTGGCTCATTAATTTTTGGCAACAGCATCCTTCCACCCTTGTTCCTCTGGCAACTGGTGCATATTGGCATATTGTTTCAGATACTGGAGGTAGCACATAACCACCAGGACTAGTAGTCATTGATAATCTTCCCTTCTCAAGGCTAAACACAGCCAGTTCTGTCATTATTTCCTTGTAGGACTGCATTTCTAGTCCCCTGCTCATCTTTGCTGACGTTCTCTGAACTCGTTTATCTGAATCCTTCTTGAACAAGTTGGAGAACATAAGAACATAAGATGTACCATGCTGGATCAGACTGAGGGTCCATCTAGTCCAGTACTCTGTGCACACAGTGGCCAAACACCTGATGACTAGGGACCAAAAAGCAAGAAATAACTCCTGCCCATGTTCCCCAGCAGCTGGCGTATATAGGCTTACTGCTTCAGATACTGGAGGTAGCACATAACGATCAGGGCCAGCAGCCATTGATAGCTGTCTCCTCTAGGAATTTATCCAACCCCCTTTTAAAGCCATCCAAATTGGTGGCCATCACTACATCTTGTGGGAAACCCCTGTCCTCTATGTGAGGTCTGAAAATGGCCTCCAGTTGAGTCCTTTCGGAACCCCCAAAATTCACAGCTTCCTTGATGGGAGCTGGTCTGATAAGTTATTTCAGTATGGAGCATGAGGATCAATGGAAGCACCCAATTTTTAACTGTAAATCTTTGGAGTGGTCACTCTCTTTCTCAGACTAACAGGGTTGTTGTGAGAAGAAAATTGGGCTAACACCCAAAACTATTCCAGACAGGATTAAAAGAAGGAAAGGATGAGATAGAGAAGCAACCAACCAACCAACCAAACAGAGAGGAAAGGACAAAGATATATAAGGAAGGGAGGGAGGAAGGGAGGAAGATGATAGAGAAAGAAGGAAGATGTGTGAATTTGTCAAAGTAGGATTTTTTGGATATGCTTTAGTGCCAGCAGAGGGCGATAAAACCAAGCCAACAAGTACATTTGAGCAAATAAAGTTACTAGAGACCCAAAACTTGTAGAGACCTGAACAGTCTTAGACCTAAGAAATGTTGCTAGTCCTATTAACACACACACACACACACACACCCCTGTCATGAGTTCCCTTGCAATTCGTCAGATCTCTTGCCAGAAGAGAATGCATCAAATCAGCTTTGAATCAATTCCCACTTGCACCCCTATCCTTCTAAGAGATGTAACTCTTGGAAATGCAATTTGCCTACATGGGATGTTTGAAAAGCATCAACCTAGGTGCCCCATGATACAGGTATTCTGGATAAAAAATAGGAGCAAAATCAAAGAAAAGACAAGTTGGGAGTGGCATCCATGAAATCCTTAAGTGATAGCTCCATCCTTCTCTCTATACAAAGAAGAAAAATGGGTGGCACCTGGCCAGATGCTGTCAGTGAAGGGGGAAGGTTTAGCTCAAATAACATCCAGCCCACTGGATTTCCTGGTGGTTCCACATAGACCTATGGTCCAACTGGAGTCCACCAGGAGAAGAGCCTTCAGTGTGGTGTCCCCCTTTCTTTGGAACTCCCTGCCCCTGGAGGTCAGGCAGGCACCAACACTGTGTTGCTTCCGGCTCCTCCTGAAAACAGCTCTATTCCAAGAAGCATTCCTTAGCTGACTGCCACAGTTTTGTTGGAGTTCTGAAAAAATGAACGCCTTTGAAAAATGAACACAAGTACACTCTAATCAACGGGAGAAGGATGTGCATGTTTCAAAGGTGTGTACAAGTGGTGCGTACATTTGGACAAAAATATGCATGGATTTTCATGGGGCAAAAAGAAGTAGTTTGTAGTCGGATATGAGCTTCAGTCAGAACAAGCTTCAGCAAAGGAGAGGTTTGAATTTTGTTGATTCGCACATTCCTAGGCGGGAGCAGAGGACTGAGAAGAAATAGTAAATCTGTAGGGGTGTGCAGAGCAGGTCTTCTCTGCCCCTAAATTTGGGGTGCAGTTCTGATGAGGTGATTCTCCTCTCCAATTTTCAGAGGGGGTCTGTCTCTCCACACCGTCAGTTTACCTTTAGGAAAACCGCTCCTTTTTCATGTAACCACTATATTCTCGTCAATGGGAATTAACAGAAATGCTCACAGCTCCCTCAGTTTTAAAGATAAACACATGAAAATTGGCACTGTGACAGCTTTTAAAGAGGGCTCACACCTTAGCAGGCTTGGATTTTTAAAAAGATTTTCCAGTGGGGAGGGAGTAGACACAGAAACACAGCACACTGGGAGTTTTAATGATTTTAAGAAGAAGAAAGAGGTAAGAAATATTAGCAGACCAAGAGACAGTGGCTGCTTGGCTGGCTGCAAATATCTGTCTCACACACACATTTCTCTCTCACTAGCATGATGTTTGGCAAGGAGGACAAAATACTGTGATTGGAAGGGGGACAGGAAGACACGTGTGGCTAATGGCTATTGGTTAGCCACGTAAGTCAATATACCCTCACTCCACTCAGCGTCTTCCAAATATGGAGATATTCAATTCACACACACACACACACACACACACACAGAGCATTGATACCTGAAAAACAGTCAGATCATTTTGGAGACATTAGAAGCTCCTATTAGCTGTGTCCACTCTGATATAATTCTATTAGTTTAGAAGAAGCCAATCCCTGCTCTGGGAGATTGAACGCACCGCAGATGTTCATGGTTATCAGATAATTCCAGGGTGGAGAGCAATTTGGGCAGAAAATTATCCAATGTGGGGAGTTGAATTGCCTTTAACCAATTCAACTCCCCACAATGGCATATACCTATGCTAAAGAGCACACAACTGTAATTGTATTGGATAACGCCCCAAACAGAAACAATTATACAAGACAAAATTATACAATTACCCAAATGCTGATAAGCTAAACAATTATTACACATTCAGTGAAGGAACAGCATTTGGGTAATTGTATAATTCTGTCTTGTATAATTGTTTCTATTTGGGGCGTTACCCAATACAATTACAGTTGTGTGCTCTTTAGCATAGGTTTGTCAACCAAAAGAATGAAAAATAAAAGGAGAGAAGAAACTAAATAAAAGGAAATCTGAGGAAAGGCTTTGACATATACTGCTGGATATGCCCCTGGTCAGTATATGGCTGCTTTTAATAGAAAAAAAAAATAAAATTAAAAAATAATGATCCAATCACAGGTTTTCTATGTCCACTTTTATTTGCACTGGTAGTTGAGTGTTTAATGGCTGTACATGTGTAGGGTAACAAATAGGAAATGGGAACATTGTTCAGACTTCTCCTTTAGCATATTAAAAAGAACCAGGTTATTTTTCATTTTTAAAGAATAAAAACATAAGCACAGATCATGTTCCATGTTATATACTGGCATTCATCCCACCGCTATTAATAAAATAATTGGATCTGTGCTTGTAAACAGAGGTTGCCTTTTCCAGGCATAGATACATGTTCCTGGAAAAGGTGGAACATCTTCCTGGAAGATGACTTGGTCATGAAATCTTAACTATACCTGATACCTCTGAAACTATTCATCTCCTATTGTGTGTTGCAACTTCTTTTTCAGGTCCATTTACACAAATGCTTTCAAGAAGAGAAGGCTTTCCTGGTTGGCTTATGTGTGGATGGAAACATTTGGCACATGCTTTGGTTATAAGGATGATGGTGACTAATGGGAGAACTAAGAGAAAAAAAAATTCCAGTTAACAACATGTTTCACCTCCATATGACTTTGGAAGGAGAACTGATTTTGCCTACAACCCTTAATTATTATTATTATACTGGAATTATCTAATTATTATACTGCTCAATTATCTAACACAGATTCCAGAGCTGTGAACATAGGTATAAACAGTAAAAGAAAGTAGATTTAAAAGCAAATTAAAATTGTTCAATTTAAAACAGAGGACCAATGAAAACAGTGGCTAGTCAGTTGAGGAAGGTTTCTCGAAACAGAGTTGTTTTTAGGAGGCACTGGAAGCAGCCTAGTGTTGGCGCTTGCCTGACTTCCAGGGGCAGAGAGCTCCACAGAGAAGAGGCCACCACATTAAAGGCTCTTCTCCTGGTGGATTCCAATCCAGGCGCAGGTCCATGTGGAACCACCTGGAGCATGCCCTCCGATGCTCTCAGTGATCGGGCAGGTTGGTAAGATTGATTCTTGGAGGTAGGCTGCCCCTCAAGATGGAGGTTTCATTTTTACCTTTCATTGCTGTTGATAGGCCTAACCTAAGAATTGCTGTGCCAGGTTCAAACAATGGCCCATGCAGTTCCTCATCTTATTTCTTACATCAATCAGCCAGAAGAGCAAAGAAGGAATTGTGTGAATAATAATAATAATAATAATAATAATAATAATAATAATAATAGGCTAATGTATGGACAGCCTTGTTTCTTTTGTGCCAGTTTTACTGGCTGCAGATTTGAGGTTTCTGTAGGGAGAGGACTGCAGTCAATTTGGTTCAGGAATGTTTAAAAGAAGTAAATCATTTATTATTATTATTATTATTATTATTATTATTATTATTTCTTCTTCGTTCTTCACCATCACCAAGGAGCTCAGGGTAGTATACATAATTTCCAGCTATTATTTTCCTAACAAGCATATCATCATCATCATCATCATCATCATCATCATCTTAGTCACATCAGTCACCAGCATCACATCAGTTATTTTTACAGAAATAGGTTCTGCTATTGGGAGGTATATAAATGTAATAAATGAATAAATAAATAAAACCTTCAGAAACTGGGCCTACCAAAATACATCCACACCAACATCCAGAAACCAGTAATGCTCAAAACCTAAAAGACAGCATGACTTGGCAAAGCCCGTCATGTTCATCTAGAAAATCCACCACGAGCGAGAAAAGAGATTAATAATAATAATAATAATAATAATAATAATTGACTATCCACTCTCGAGAAGAACAAAAATGGCGCAAGGAAGATGGCATGAGCCATCATCCCCGTTCAAGAATGTTTCTCACCATGTGATATCAATGGGGAATTCTGGGAGGTGCTGGTGAGAAAACTCATTGGGTCAATTAGGCAATTAACACCTGCACTTGATCCATTCCACGCTTCTCACCCAGGAAGTGGTATTTCAGAACTGGTATAAAAGACACTCTGGAAGCTCCTTGCTTTTCAATCCATTTGGTTAGCAGTCTTCTTTGAGCAACTCTATCTCCTGAATTTGGGTAAGCCTCTTCGTCACACTAGCTACCGTGAGGATGAACCATGCTGCTCACTTTGTTGTTGTCCTCTTTGCATTTACAAAAGAGGTTGAGGTATAATCTCCACTGGCTGATATGCTGTGGAAATCTCATGTCACAATTCCTGGTGTTTTGCTGCAATCCAGCTCCAGGCACACCAATGGAACATGACACCATGAGAACATGGGGGAAAGGTGCCATCTTTAATTGAAGCAATTATTTTTGTTGGAAGGAGGTAGAATTTAAATATCCTGCATCCCAGAACTCCAGGTTTTTGCAAATGCAAAAGGGACGCCTGTTGATCTGGAAACCAGAATGCAACATCAGGGTTGGTTCTGAGTTTGGAGTGGCTCCAATACTTCCTCCAACACCCTGGTGCTGTTGATCCTTTCAAAGAGAGAGAGAGAGAGAGAGAGAGAGAGAGGGAGGGAGGGAGGGAGGGAGGGAGGGAGGGGGGAAACCATGCAGAATTGACTGCTGTTTCTCCGGTCTTTTCCATTCTCACTTGCTCAGAGCAAGCACAGATGGAACCAAATGACCAAGAAAGTCCAGGTATTAGCAGTGCCCCCCTATGGGTCTTTGGGTCTTTGCAGTCACCTGACAATGCTGACCCTCAGCACAGCATCCGGATAGGGCCAAACCAGATGAGACAAATTGCACGAAAGCTGCTTCATCTAGTATGGACCTTCTTCTTCTTCTTCTTCTTCTTCTTCTTCTTCTTCTTCTTCTTCTTCTTCTTCTTCTTCTTCTTCTTCTTCTTCTCCTCCTCCTCCTCCTCCTCCTCCTCCTCCTCCTCCTCCTCCTCTTCTTCTTCTTCTTCTTCTTCTTCTTCTTCTTCTATTTATATACCACATTTCTGCCAATATTGGGACTAAAGGCGGCTTACCAATTAAAACATGTACAGTTAAAACAGATAGAGATATACAAAAATTAAAAATGGAATTAAACATGGTACAATATCTCTTCCGGTAGGCCTACCCAGTCGCACTTTAAGACTTCGTTGATTTTAATAATGTATTAATTTTATATGCTTTTAATCAGTTTTATGTATTTTATATTGTTGTACTGGTGTTGTTCCCCGCCTCGATCCGGAGGGAGAGGTGGGTGAGAAATAATAATAATAATAATAATAATAATAATAATAATAATAATATTTTAAACATTTTAAAATGTTTAAAATACATTTTTTTAAAAAAATAACACCAAGCTATATCAACATATCAACAGAGGTCCAAACTACTCCCCAAAGGCCTGCTGAAACAGAAAAGTTTTAGCCTGTCTCCGAAAGCACACCAAGGAGGGAGCCAGGGTAGCTTCTCTGGGAAGGGAGTTCCAGAGCCCCAGGGCAGCCACCGAGAAGGCCCTCTTCTGCATTTCCACCAGGCATGCCTGTGATGGTGGTGGGACCAAGAGCAGAGCCTCCCCTGAAGACCTCAGGGGAGAGACAGGTTCATAAGGGAGAATACGGTCTTTCAGATAACCTGGACCTGAGCTGTAATGCACAAAGAAGTTCCATTTTGGGACATTCAGCCTGTAAACAGATCCTGGAGGATCACGCGAGGAAGCTGCCATGATGAAAGAGCTTCTTTTATGTTCTTGCTTGTTTTCTTACTCTCCTTTTTCTTTTCTTTTAATTACTGTAAGCGATCGATTGAACTTTGATTTATTTGCTTCTTCGTTTTCTATGCCTTGCTTAATTTCAGTGGATGTGATGGGGGGAGTGGAGCGGGTAGGATGAAGGAGAAAGATGAATGGACATCAGATACAAAATGCTGAAATAGATGATGATGATGATGATGGTACCAGTGAGTTCAAAAGGGGATTAGACAAATTAGTTTCACTTCCTCCCACATTCATTCTTTTAAAACCTCAAGGACTTTCTGTCCATTATATGAAGAAATTTGCACATGTTCATAAATTCGTATTGAGAATGAACCAATGCAGAATTCTCAATAATCTGTAGAGGCCAGATTCAACAGGCATAGTTGTACTCGCCTCCACTGCCATATAGCAGTTACAGATGACCCATAAAAAAGAAAGCTAAGAGAGGTTGTAATGCTAATTAAGCTGTAACGTGGTTGAATACACAGTGATTCAAATCTAGTCTTTTAACAGAAAAACAGTCAATAATAATAATAATAATAATAATAATAATAATAATAATAATAATTTATTTCTTACTCGCCTCTCCATTTGGATTGAGGCGGGGAACAACAATATGATAAAATACCTAAAAGTCAAAGCCCTGGGCTTGGAAGAATGAATCTCACAATTTCAGTACCTCCCACATCCATTTTTTTTTTAAAAAAAACTCAACTTCTTTCCATCCCATTTATGAAGAGATGTCTGGATTTTTGTAAATTTTGCGAGATCCAGTGAGATGTAATGGTTAGAGTGTCCAACTAGGACTCAGGAGATCCGGGTTCTAGCTCAAAGTCACTGGGTGACTTTGTTGGGCTAGTCACTGACTCTCAGCCTAACCTCCCTCACAGGGTTGTTGTGAGGATAAAATGGAAGGTTATGTACACCACCTTGGGTTTCTTGAAGAAAAAAGGCGGGAGGTCCGCCTGGCACCTACATTATACTCTTTTAGATGCAAGGTGAAGATCTTTTTGTTGTCTCGGTATTTTAACAGTTTATCAGCTATATATATATATATATATATATATATATATATATGTAATAAATAAATAAAATTAAGTCCTTATACCCTCCCTGTCCCCCAAGTGAATGAAATCCTCACTCATCCTGGGCTGTAACCTCCAGCCTTCGTTGGTTGGTCTCCTGAAGGCAACTGCCTGAGCTTGAGGTGGACTTTTGGATGGTCCTCATAATTCTAAACTCTTCATTTTCTTGTTCTTCTTGGCAGGTTTGTTCGCCCACTTTTGGAATCATGTCACAGTATAAACAATCTTGCAAGGCTCCCCCTTGCCCACCACCCTGCTGTGCTCCCTTGAAGTGCCCCCCGAAGACCTGTTGCCCCACCAAGTGCCCCCCGAAAACCGTGCCATGCTGTGCCCCGAAAACTGTGCCGTGCTGCCCCCCGCAGGCTGTCGTGAAGTGTCCCCCCAAAACCAAGCAACCTCCAAAGGGATGCTGTTGATGTTCCAACCAAGCGACAGGAAGTGAAACTATGATTAGATGCGACGTCAACTGCCTTGACTTTTCGATACCATGGGACTTGGCCACGGAACGTGGTCCCTCCTGCTTTGGTTTCTTGCTCTCCATGGAACCCCTTATCCACCTCCTCCTGTTCTCTAGGCTCATGTCACATCTGAGTGTCACAATGTCATGCTGAACGATCGGGGTCCCATGTGGAACACCATCCAACTCTTGGAACGTCACGACTCCTCCATGCTCCAGTGAAAGTTTCAATGTTATGACCAGTTTGATCATCCTATGTTCCATCCAGGTCTCAAGAATGAGTGTATAGTAATAAAACGATCCATTTCCCTGCACCAATAGACAGTTGTTTTTTGTTTCCTCTGGTACTACTTGCCTTGTGATACTAAATACTTTAGCCAGTGAATGCAACCTGAAATATCACACACACACACAGAGGGGATCATGTTACTAGTGATGGGAACTCCCATGAACCCCTGTACACTGGATTTTCCCACTTACAGTGGAGCGGTGTTGTTGGAAGCCTCTCTTCCTCCTTCCCTGGCACATTGAAGACAGCCTTTATAGAAGTATAGCTTCCAAATTGTGTGAGGTACTGGTTCCCCTCTATTTGGCACTGGTTAGGCTTCATCTCAAATATTGTGTCCAATTCTGGGCACCACACTTCAAAAAGGATGCAGACAAGCTGGAGTGTGTTCAGAGGAGGGCAACGAGGATGATCAGGGGTCTGGAAACAAAGCCCTATGAGGAGAGACTGAAAGAACTGGGCACATTTAGCCTGGAGAAGAGAAGACTGAGGGAGACATGACAGCATTCTTCAAGTCCTTAAAAAGTTGTCACACAGAGGAGGGCCAGGATCTCTTCTCGATCATCCCAGAGTGCAGGACATGGAATAGTGGGCTCAAGTTACAGGAAGCCAGATTCCAGGTGGTCATCTGGAAAAATGTCCTGACTGTTAGAGCAGTATGACAATGGAACCCATGACTTAGGGAGGTCATGGGTTCTCCCACCCTAGAGGCCTTCAAGATGCAGCTGGACAGCCATCTGTCAGGGATGATTTAAAGTAGATTCTTGCACTGAGCAGGGGGTTGGACTCAATGGCCTTATAGCCCCCTTCCAACTCTACTTTTCTATCATTCTATGAGCATGTGCCAAGATCATAGAGGAAAGCAATTTTCCCAGGGCACCCAAATCCTTAGTATAGACATGCCCCACCATGCCGCAGGGCTCCTTTTGCCTTCATCATAACAGTTAAAGTTGCAGGCGCTATACTGGAGTGACCATATACAAAAGAAGGCAGGGCCCCTGCAACTTTTAACAGTTGTGATGAAGAGGGAATTTCATCAGGAACTAATTGCATACAAATGACACTGGCTGAAATTCCCTTTTCTCTACAACTGTTAAAGTTACATGAGTCCTGACCTGGATTTTATCTGGTCAGCCTACTGGAGGTAGCAGTGAAGTCCCAAGGGGAAGGCCTGAAAAACACACAACACTGCAGGGACCTGGGTCTTAACTGTTTCCCCAAGCATGTCCTGCCTCCGCTGATCCCATTGGTCAGCTCTCCTGCTTGGCAATAGGAATAGATCTGCCAATCTCAGACTCATTGAGGCTGACTTTTGCTTGAGGTGAATCCTATTCCATCCCAATTCCACACAGGTATGCATTAATAATAATAATAATAATAATAATAATAATAAGATGTATGGAAATCTGTACTTTTTTAGAGTGCATTTTCAAACATACACATTATGGCACACATTACTGTGTACATTCTTTGGACACATTTTAAAATGTACGTACATTACATGGCACCATTTCTTTTATTGTATGATGCACAAGGCATACAACTGTGAAACCATGAAAATATTTCAAAAATTGGGGAAATACTTTTAATCGACTGTGACCTTAATGTTTAACTTAACCAATTAATTCATAAGTAACCATTTGGACCTTATTTACATTGGCGCCTTTGCAATTCTTCTTTTTCTAAGTGGTGTTTTCCCTTCCATTATTTAATTGCTTAGGGGAATGCCATGCTGGCTGGCAGAGTGAGTTGGGATGATGTCATTAATTCGATTAAGAATTAAATCAATCCACAGTCAACAACGCAGAATTTCTTTAATTTATGGTCCAGGAAGTGGTGACTGTGCATTTCACAATCTATCCTGTACTAACTGTGAGCATTGTTTTGCATTCCTTCCTTCGCCAGATTGGCACCTTCCATACAAAAGAGGAAGTTATCAGCAGACTCAGAGGAACTCCAAAGTTTCAAGAGTACCCCCAACAAACATTATAAAAGAAATGGGCGGCAGTCCCAAAACAGTCTAATGTGGACTGAGCATGCTCAGATGTCATGGCATGCTGACTAACCATTGGGTGAGGAGGGGGGAAAACAATGGAATATCCCGGAAAAGGGCACTGCTGGCTGAAAACTTGAACTGGAGCACAGCATATTACAATGTTGAAATCACACCTGTGATTTCAGTAATGCATTGCGGAATGGGCCAAAGACCCCCTCCCCATGAGAATAGGCGTAGCATGGAGGGATGGGACTATCCATACTTATTAGCTGTGGAAGGTAAATAAAATCTCCATATGTAGAGGCAGTCAATCTCTAAAGACTCGCGGCTGGGGACACACAGCATGGGAAGACTGTTGCCTTCATGTTTTGCTTGTGAGCTTCCTGGAAGGGATCTGACCAGCCTTTGGTCTGATCCAGCACAGCTCCTTCTTCAGTTCTTAATTCCAAGAGAGGGATTAGGCCAGGTGGGGCTCAGGGGAAATGGCTGGTGGATGAGGCAGATGCCTCACTCTGCCTAAAGGTAGGGCTGGCCTTGGATTCTGATCTACCTTCTGGCCATCCCTGCCCTATAATATGGAACAATAGACAGATGATTAACTTCAATTACAATTGGAGTGAAGCCCTAACCCGTCTGGTGTTACTTTTTCCCAGAACCCTCTCTGGCTCACACCCACATACACCACCCATCCTATGTGGACTAAAACAGATATTACTTTAACCTTATTTCCAACAGCTGTGACCTTTCTTTCCATTTTCACTCCAGGTGTAGGGCCCCCAATCCAGCCCCTCTCAACCCCCATGCTAGGGCTCCTGATCTTGAGGTGTATGAAATCATGCGTGGTGTGGAGAATGTGGACAGGGGGACATTTTTCTCCCTCTCTCAAAATTCTAGAACCCAAAGGGGTCATCCCATGAAGATGGTTGGTGGAGATTCAGGACAAATAAAAGGATGGACTTCTTCACACAGTGCATAGTTAAATTATGGAATTCACTACCACAAAATGTAGTGGTGGCCACCAATTTGGATGGCTTGAAAAGAGGGTTGAATCAATTCCTGGAGGAGAAGGCCATCAGTGGCTACTAGCCCTGATGGTTATGTGCTACCTCCAGTATCCGAGGCAGTAAGCCTGTGTGCACCAGTTGCTGGGGAACTTGGGCAGGATGGTGCTGTTGCACCATGTCCTGCTTTGTTGGTCCTGGTCAACAGCTGGTTGACCACTCTGTGAATAGTGTTGGACTAGATGGACCCTCGGTCTGATCCAGAAGGGCTCTTCTGATGTTCTTCTGTCCACCAGCATCTTTTCTGGAACAGACTTGTGGGTCAATAAATCCAGCCCACCTGGGGTCCTCACTTCCTCTGTCCCTATTTCCTTCCCCTGACCATTTAATGGTTTCTCAGCTTTTGCACAGATTTTTCCTCATTCCAAAAGGTTGAACTAAATTAAGAGCTGTAACATAAAACGGGATAGTTATTTTTCTGGGGGTATTTATTGGCCATCCCTTTGGTTCCCATCCATGATAGGGCCCCCAAGACCTTCTTTGAAATCAAATCAAATAAAATAGCTGAAAAAGAATTCAGGCCGCAGGCTGAAAGAGGTTCAACACTTCTGCTCTAGATCAAAAATGAAAAAGAAAAAAGAAAAGGCGTAGCTTCTAGGTACAGGATTTAAAGTAATGCCTGTTTGAACCCTCTTCTTTTTCCCTGTTAGGTCCAAATTCTGCCAACAGCCCTTCCAGGTTAAACCAGTTCCACCTTGTATGCAGTAGCCCATCCATGTAGCATCCCTTAGCTATGGTAGAAGCTGCCCAGGCCTTCCTCATTTGAATTGCACAAGGTGACAATGCTTCACACAGATCTATGGGAGTAGTGGCCTCACTCTTGCTGATCCAGAACTCTTGCTAGCACAGGCAGGATTTTACTTCCCTCAGTCGCCTTACTAGTGGTGGGACACTACTCCTGAACTCTTTTTTTTTTTTTAAAAAGAGTCATCCTTTCTTTCCTAAATGGAAGAACTTTGCAGATTTGGGTAAATTCCAATCCCAACAAACTGAAATGGAAGTTCCACCCAGCTAAATTCAGTCGTTTCACAGAGAGAAGTATGATGTGCCTGCCTGCTACATAGCTGATAAAAATGAGATGCCTCTCAGAAAAAAAAGGAGGCAACCCTAAATAAGCATGGTTGAATACACAGGGATTCATTTCCATACTTTTAGAGCTAAGCACTCAAAACCTAGAAATGTTAGTGTCATAATCAGGCCTGTTCCCTTGTTGTGGGGGAAGGAGTTTCAGGTTATCATTATCAACTGGAATCAGATTCTTAAACAGAACTAGACATGTACCCGTCAGGCTCTTCACCAGGCAGGGATGAAACTTCACTGGATCTTAACAGTGAAAACATTAACAACTCAGAGTCTGTGAGATCTCAGCAATCCTCAGAGGGGGCAGGGACTTCTGAGTTGACTGATCCCAGAGTCCACCGCTGAGTTAAATGGGAAGAGCTAAAAGAAGGTGAGAGGCGATCAGCTTGCCTAGCTTCTCCCCAAAGGCTTCTTCAGAGGGACCCTCCCTGAAGTTAAAGAACTTATGAAAAAGACCTTTCCCTTTTTGTTGAAAGAACAATTGTCTCGCTTAGCATAGTTTTTGCCTAAAAGAAAGGCCTTAGGTTTAGACTCTCTTCAGGTGAGAAGAGATGTTGATTAGCTGAAAAAAGTTTTGTGGATTCTCGCACTGCAGTGGGAGGGCTTGGAAACATGATGGCCAGTTTCAGATCCTCCCACATTCATTCATTCATTCATTCATTTTTTTTTAAAACTCATGAGAAATTTCTTTCTATTAATTGTGGATGAGAATTTACTCAGTTCACACCTTCTTGACCAAACACAGACTCTGACACAATCTGTTGTTGAGATCCAAACTTGCAGTGGAATCAATGGACAGTATGTTTGCACTGGAAAAATGTGCATGGAAAATGTGTACATATTTTAATTAATGGGAGAAGAATGAGCACTGTTTAAAAGTGCACACAAATTGATGCATACATTTTAGAAAAAAAATATATGATAGGAAATGCGGATGGATTTTCGTGCAAAAAGAGAACCAAACCAAACCTGGCAAAGCTGAAACGGAACACGCTTCAAGACGGGATTTCGAGAATTTCAGCAATTTGGCTAATTTGCACATCCTGAATCTGAAGTTCGTTTTGTTCCGAATAGGGAGAACTTTGCAAATTTCGTTAAGTTCTGATCAAAACTGAACCGAAATGAAATCTTCACTCATCCATACCTCCTCCTGTGACTCACTGGGACTTTATGGCAATGATCAGCCCTGTATTTACATGTGTGTCAAGGTTCTTGTGCATGTCCCAGGGGTAATTAAAACAAGTGTGGTTATGCTGGTTTTGTGATTGTGCAGGAAAATTAGAGCGACAATGCATTTCGGTGAGGGAAGGCATACTTCTTAACCACCCCAACCTGCTCATTGTACCTTCTCATTAACAGATTAGCTAGCTAATTCATCTCAGGCAGCTAGACACTGTCTGATTAGAGGCTGTTTTGTGGCTGCTGGAAAACAATTTAATCAAGAATGACCTTCCCTGATTTGATGTCAAGGCTTTTAACCTTCCTGCCTGTGAAAAACAGAGCTGTTTCACTTTTCTTGCTCATGTTAAAACAGCAACAACAACATTTATAACCCTCTGTTGTAGAGTAGATATGGCAAACATTGAATACTGAGTGGATTTCTAAGCATCTTAACTCTCCATGAGGCTACATGGCAGAGACTTCTTAGTGGTAGTCCACCCCAAACTATGGCCCTAATAGCCCATTAAATCAGTAGCTAATTGGGTGGTCACAAAATACAATGGGGAGACCCCCCTGCCTTTGCAACCTTAGTGAAAGTTCTGGGCACCCTTGTGTCCAGTTCTGGGCGCCACACTTCAAGAAGGATGCAGACAAACTGGAGGAGGTTCAGAGGAGGGCAACAAGGATGATCAGGGGTCTGGAAACAAAGCCCTATGAGGAGAGATTAAAAGAACTAGGCATGTTTAGCCTGGAGAAGAGAAGATTGAGGGGAGACATAAAAGCACTCTTCAAATACTTGAAAGGTTGTCACACAGAGGAGGGTCAGGATCTCTTCTCGATCAACCCAGAGTGCAGGATGAGGAATAAGGGGCTCAAGCCAGATTCCGGCTGGACATCAGGAAAAACCTCCTGACTGTTAGAGCAGTACGGCAATGGAAGCAATGACCTAGGGAGGTGGTGGGCTCTCCCACATTAGAGGCTTTCAAGAGGCAGCTGGACAACCATCTGTCAGGGATGCTTTAAGGTAGATTCCTGCATTGAGCAGGGGGTTGGACTCAATGGCCTTATAGGGCCCTTCCTACTCTACTATTCTATGATTCTGTGACATTCATGTATGGGCCAACATACCCAAGGGCTGTGCACATGTTCGGAAAGTGCAGTTTTCCTTTCCATAGGCTATACATTTTCATCAAACCCTCGAAGAACAACCACACACAACATGACTATAAAACAAGCTCAAAAGGTATGCAAAAGAAACAGGCCCAGAGTGTAGCGATAGGATGTGGCTTTATTGTGGCCTCACGGGCACAGGCAAAGATTGCGCGAGAAAGATTGTGAAAGACGTTTTGTCCTCAAGCGAAGAGAGCAAATTGAGACAGCATCGAAGCAGTGCTCCTCCCGCCTGTGACAACGATCAACATGAGTTGAGATACAGATCCTCAAACGCCAATCAGAAAACAAATCAATGACATCAAAGGAGAATTCCGAAACCTTCACCCAAAAATGTCTCCATTATACGATGAAGGACATGGTGATAGATTGCGTCGGAAGCGGGAGGTGACGTGGACGTCATGAGGTTGCCGAGTCATTTTGGTTTTGACTATCACAGTCCTCAGGAGTAGGAAGTCTTCAGGAACGACTCTGCGGCCCATGTGAAGAGAGGCACTTCATGGCGTGGCGCATGCACTGTCAGCAGGTGTTATAGGCACGAGAATTTAGCAAGGCACCCATGTGTCTCACAGGATGCTTCCACATGATCTAAAAAGCTAGAATTTGGTACACATGTTATTGCCTGCTTGGTCACTAAATAAGAAGACGTTTATAAATTTAGCAAGGCACCCATGTGTCTCACAGGATGTTTCCACATGATCTAAAAAGCTAGAATTTGGTATACCTGTTATTGCCTGCTTGGTCACTAAATAAGAAGACGTTTATAAATCTATATTTTGAAAGGAGAACAAGACATGTACCACACAATTACTTAGGGTCATTTTGCACCACCTAGAAAGGTGAAGTTTGGTATGTGAACATCCCCCAAAGGCCTGATTATTAGTCTGAAAGAAGGACATTTGTATATCTTGCTAGAAGTGGGGTTGTGAGGTTGATGGGTGGGAGAATTTACGGGCGCCATTTCATTTTTCAGGGGGGCAGGGAGGAGAGATAGGACACAAGTAGAAGTCATAGCAAAGTTCTAAGCCCACTTTCAGATACGTTTGGGATTAAAGTGCAAAAGAGCACTATGTTTCAAGAGTGCCCGTCAGAGTTATTTCTCCTTTTAGTTCTCAGCAATGTAATATTATCAGTATGCGCCGAAGAGTCAACCAGGCTTCTTGTGAAAAAGGGATTTGTGCCTTTGACATACATCGGGGCCATATCACCATTCTGAACCATAATTCCTCAACATGTAGATCAAGTGAGATGTCTGTGAGTAAAGGGGCCTCCGGGGAGCAAACTGCACATGATTTGAAACATGGGTGAGAAAGGGTCCATGTTTTTCTCTTATGTACATTTTACTAAGAACTCCAGAATGAGTTAATTGATCCATTAATAACACTGCATCCTGGAAAATTGCCTGAATATTATGTTCTTCTTTTGCTCTCAGATCCAAAAGAGTCGATGGCAACAATTGCAGCTCAATTGTTGCTGACAGCTATGAGGATATGGGCAAAATATTACCTAATTAGAGTAATTAGAGGAACATTGTTTTTTTACATTAATAGTGATATTTGATCTATGTTTTTGGACTTTATCCTTCTAAGTTAATTGATATTTTAGAATGTATTCCTGCACCTCACCTTTTGTAGAAGTCATATGATGGCTAGACCAATATAATGTTGACTGGATCAATAAATTGAATGGAATTATTCAATCTCTGTGGAATGATCAGTTTCTCTGTGGAAAGGTCAGTTCTTAACGGGACATTGCAAGAGAGAATTTATAAGAAGAAGAGGCAGAAGGAGAGGCTTGTTATGGTACCTTAAAGACTTAACAGATTTATTGTGATAGAAGCTTTGGTGGGCTGCAGCCTACTTTGTCATGTGCATGAAGTGAGATCCTCTGTTAGTAGATATATGGGTGGCTATAGTTGATGTATACATCATGATGTATACACATTTAAGAAGAATCAAGCATCCATCTAGTCAGGTATTCTGTGGGGATTTATGGGTTTTGTTAAACCTATTCTATCTGCGTTCAGTAGATTGTCAAGTGCCTTTTGTCCGGTCATCTGCTGACTGATGGAACCAGATTTTTCTCAATTTCCCAAACTTGCTGTCCTGTGTGCATGCACAAGTCTCCATTTGCGCAAATGTGCAGTTCAGAAAATGCACAAATTTCCCCCAAAGGTGCATTTTCACACATTAGCCTATGGGGAAATTGCACGTTTTCGGTCATTTCAATTTCAATTTTAAAATAGCAGTTCGGAATGCCATGGGATTTGTGCGTTTCATGAAAAGCTGGTCCATTGTGGAATCCAAGAGTCAGATTCATAGAAACCTGAACTCATTTGAGTCCATTGCAGATTTTTCTAGTACTCTGCTTCCTGCCACAAATAACACTTTCCTAACTTTTGTCTCCAGGAACTAGTATTTCTATCATACGCCTACAGAAACACAGCCACCCACAGGCACAGAAGAGAAATATAACTAAACCATAAACTGTGGAGCTGAAAGACCTTGAAATGCAAGTGGTCTAAGAGGTCGGTGGCATTTCTGTGCTGATGCAAGCAGCCACTGTCCTCATTCTCACTAGTTCCAAAGTTCAGCCTGCTCATGCCAATCCTTACGTAGCCAAAACAGTATCACCCATTCACAAGCGGGAGGGAGGGTGGGCAGGCCCAGGAAAATCCCAACATTTTCAGAAGTAAAAAAAAAAAATCTTTAGGAAAAAAGAACCCCCAAAACAGCCAGTGTGGATTGAGCCTAGGGGTAGGGGTGGGGGAGTTAAACAGAAAACCAAGGGGGAAGCAAATGCTGTGGTTGGAATCTTGAACTGCAGCAATGTATACTGCAATGTTTTATGTCATAGTCATGGGCTCCTTAGGGATATTGGATGGGGGCAAAATGAACAGGCTGGAAGAAGAATGGCACTGTGGTGGCAGCTTCCACCCTGACCTATGCATATCTTCTCAGAGCCCCACCACCATGCTCATTCAGCTGGACGCATGGGGCACCCTCTCTCTACATGCCTAGAAACTCTTGCTCAGTAGCAAATGTATAGCTGTACATGCAGGGACATCCCCCTGCTGATGTAATGCACATGTGTAGGCCACATTGTTGCCAAGCTGTGCATACCACAACTGAACATCTTGTTCCTCTTGTATCTTATGGCCCTTTGGGCCTACTGCTTAAGTTATGTCTTCTATATCCATTATCTAACCATCCATCTGTTCTTGGGATCTACTACAATTGCTGGATGAGTTGCAGCATATTACCCAGAGCCAGAAACTGGCTCCCACTTGTTTCACAAGAGCAAGAACAACAAAAAGCACGTACCCCCCCCCAAAAAATTTGGCCGTACAACTCCTGATCTGTAGTTACTGAGGTGTCAATTTATACTTGTATATGCACCCTCCCTCCACAAGGGGTGTTGTAGGCAAGGGGCTCTGCCACCATCCTGGCCTACCATTTTGGGTTTGGCTCTAGCCAGTAGGCCTTTGAGTGCTAGCAAACAACAAAGCAGATCTGAAAAACTGGATCTTTCTTTCCTTCCAGCCTTTCCCAGCTGGTGCCCTCAAGATGTCTGGCACATTTGGAGGGCAGCAGGTTGGGGAAGGCGAACTTCTTCTTTCCTGATCCATCCATCTCTTCAGATCTATCTGCCAGTTGAGGATACCACTTCATGCGCTGGATGCAGTGAATTCAGGGCCACGAAAACCTCTTTCAGAATCAATCTGCTTGTCTTGTTGGGGGCGTGGAGGGCGCATAATTCCTTGTTGCATTTATAAAAAGTGAGGGGTATACGATTCAAGAAAGACAGATTCATTGTTTTCACCCTCATGTGTTGGGCCTGGCTTCACCGATATGCTGCCGCACGGATTCAGACAAACCACGGAGCCTGGAACCACGTAAGAGAGCACCGCATCTGGGCAAGCGACCTCTGAGGCCTCTAGGCAGTTGGTGTCGCTCAGGGTCACATAAGGTGCTGTGCATGCTTCCACAACGGTGGCTTCTGGACATGGTTGTGCATCGTCCAGAAGGGGCAGGACGGGCGAGGCACATGGAACAGGAGACGCCTCCTCGCATGGAGCGGAGCATGGCTCTGTGCAGGCAGCATTCTGAGCAGCTGCACAGGGTGATGTACACACGTTCAGGGTTTCTGCTGCACATGGCTGTGCACAGATGGTTGGCAGGGTGCAAGACTGCTTTGCCTGGTACATTTCCTTGGCTTCCGTCGGGCACTGTGTTACCCCGATGGGAGGAGGAAGGCAAGGTTGTGTACATTGGTAATCCATGAAGGTGGGTGTTTTGGTTGATGCTAGAAAAAGGAAAATAAGAATAACAAAAAACTATAGTAATTATACATTGCAATTATAGTCATTATCCAAATCGCTTTGCATGCAAAGGCAACATGCAAGACAAAACCACCTCTTTGATGTTGGTCAGAAGTTGCACAGTGATAAGGGAGTCAGCTGCAACTCATTTACCAGCCTAGGGGCAGTTTCTGGGCAGTTGAAAGGAAGTCGAGTTTGAGATGGGATGGCCTTTCTATCCTTCCCCTTGGCTGTTACCCACAGCTTGCTGAAGCCCTAGCACCTTCATCTGGGGGAGATTCTTCTCATAGGATCTGATGCAGTATAGTTGATCTGCAAACATGGAGGAGTGTCCCTTTCCCCCCATACGTGCTTGCCTCGTGGGTTTGCAAATCGAGCAAAGATTACAACTCACTTCGTCTGAAGCACTGTCTCCCGACAGAAATCAAGTCCCAGTAGCGGTACCCCCTGGAAACATGGGGAACTACAGCACATGTAGGTTAGTCATGCAGATGTGCCCGTCTGGATGTCAAACCAGGCCCATTGTGACCAGCTTTCTGAGATACCGAGAGCCGGAGATGTCAGCACTTGAACCCGGAGCCATCTGCTGGCAGGTGTTCTGGCACTGAGCTATGGCACCTTTCCCCAGCCTGGTGCTCTTTTGGATTCCAACTCCCATCAGCCCCAGCCAGTGCAGCGGATAATCAGGAATTCTGTCCAAAATGTGTGGCGGTTACCAGGTTGGGAAAGCCGCATTGTTTCTTCCTTGGTCTTTCCCTGGCATAGGAAACTGTTTGAACCATTGGGTCACATGGCCCAGTTTACTCTACGTGGCTCTTCATGATCTCAGGCTAAATTCTCCCTTCCCTCCACATCACCAGCCTTGCTTCCTGCAGTCCTGTTACCTGGAGATGCTTGGGATGTTCTGAGTACAAAGTTGGCACTCCAGCCCGGAGCTATGGCCCCTCTACTAATGCCATCTGCTAAACAAAAATGGCAATAAATAAAGGCGCTGCAACAAAAGGTTGCAGCATAGAGTGTGCCCATTCCCTGATCATTCCATTCCATCCCCCCACTCCCTGGAGGATTTCTGTCCTCCCCTCATAGTCAGTCAACATTCTGTACCCACTGAGCACGCCCAGTCCTCAGTTCTCCCCTGAGGTTCCCCATCCTTAATTTGGTGTGCATTTTTTTTTAAAAAAAAGGTACTTGGAGTTTCCTTAAGGCTGCTCATGCCTCCTATGAGAGCCACTGTTGGCTGCAGAAGTATCCACACCCAGAGAATGAGTTAGTCCTGAATACAATGCAGCCTTCCCTGCTCTCAGGATGTTTTGGAATACAAATTCCATCATCCTTAACTTTTGGTCATGCTGGTTGAACTGATGGGAGTTGTAGTGCAAAACATCTGGACAGCACTAGGTTGGCGAAGGCTGGTCTGTAGAATGATGCAATTCTTTGCGTTGCAGGTCTCCTATCTTCAGTTTAGTCCAGACTATTAAAAAGTCCATACGTTTTTGGAAAAAAGGGAATTTACTCACACATTGCAATTGTGTGCGTGTGTGTGGGACACAAGCTTTTTTCTTGATCACTGAGAGTCTCCAAACACCTCCTTCTTCCCTATGTTCCATCGCTCCTTTTTTATTTCATTTAAACTGGACAACTGCACATTTTGAATGGGGGAAAATGAACCATTTTAAAAAGGACACACCAAGTAAAGTGTGAAAATATGTTTTTTGTGCATGCATGTTTGGGAATGTGTAAACATTTTCAGAGAATATCTGCTCCTGCCCACTTTTGCATTCAGGATTGCAAATGGGACATGTTTGCATGATTTGCAAACATCAATGGAATTCTTGTAGAGCCCTCATCGCAATGAGTGCATTATTTCCCCAGTATCATTTCCTTCATTTCCTTTCTGCCTGGCATTTCTACTCCTTCCAAATGCCAGTTTGACCAGGATTATGACTAAAAACCAATTCCCAAATTGGAGCAAACTGGCTGCATCCTTTCTCCCTCTCCCTGCATCCTTTCCCTCTCAATGTTGCTGCTGCGTAGCTGCACATCTGCGCAGTGTTGAAACATCGTACATCACAATTTTATCATAGGCATGATTGCAACGATGGATGCTATTTTCTTTGTGCGCATGTGAATTGGTAAAAAGCCACATGAAAATGTTTTTGATGCAACTACACACACAGAATTACACCTTGATTACTTCCACACACACCCTTTGTTCTTTGGCAGAGTTTTACTAGTGCCTTGACATGCACACCGGTAATGGAGCCAACATGCACAGACCTCAGGTACTGAATTCTGAGTCAAATGGCATGCACAGATAGCAGAAAGGGATTGCGTCACAGGATCCTGAATTCATTGCTGTGCCGAAAATTTCTTTTTTAAAACCCTTCCCATTCCCTTTCCAATGGAAAAGAAATTGCTTTGGAAAAGAATGTTCAAAGGAGAAATAGAATTTCAGTGCAATTCTCCTGCATGGAGTGCAGGCTTTTATTTCGCACTTACCTTCATGGCGAGGTGGCCAAGGGGCATGCGTATCTATGAGTGTCCTGTCTTTCATTGTGCGCTCACCTCTCTGGTGGTCTGCAGCCTCCTCAATTGCCCACACTCTACTTAAAGCCCAGCGGATTGTGTCATCAGGCAAAGCCTCAAATGGTCGTTTTTCTGATCAGGAAGCGTGGGCAGCCAGGGTGGTTGCAAGTCAATGGAGAGGTGTGGAATATAAAGACTGTAAGAAGAGCCCTACTGGATCAGAGCCAGGGTCCATCTAGTCCAGCACTCCGTTCACACAGTGGCCAACCAGCCGTCGACCAGGGATCCACAAGCAGGACACGGTGCAACAGCCCCCTCCCACCCATATTCCCAGCAACTGGTGTAAATAGGTTTATTGCCTCTGATACTGGAGGTAGCACATAGCCATCCAGGCTAGTAGCCTTCTCCTCTAGGAATCTATCTAACCCCTTATAAATCCATCCAAATTGATGGTCATCACTACATCTCGTGGTAGTGAATTCCATAGCTTCACCATGCACTGGGTGAAGAAGTCCTTCCTTTGATCTGTCCTGAATCTCCCACCCATTGGCTTTATAGCATCCCTGGCCACCTTGGTGAGCTCAAAAACACCACCCAAAGAAATGGTAAAGCACCTGGAAAACTAGGAGGGAAAAAAACAGAAGCCTCTATTGCATGGAAAGAAAGCTTTTGTGCTGTTGGAGGACAGGTTCTGGATGATTACTTAATCAATTGGATGACCAAAATTTAAAAAGCATCCTGAGCAATACATCCCGCTGTAGGACTGAGCATAAGAATATTGCAGAGGAAATGTAGACAACATACAGCAGTACACAACATGTAAATAACATGCAGTAGAAGAAGAGCCTACATGGAATGGGAGAGGAGGTAGATCAGGGTGGTGAATTTGGGAAAGAGATCAGGGGTGCATGAAATGCTCAAGATGGCTCCTTTTCTCCTTTTGTGAAATGTTGCAACAGACTAAGGATGGAGACGTCTGTATCATTTCCCCATAGATCTCAGTCACCCCCGGGGGATAAATTCAGGATTTTTTTAAAAACACTCTCTATTTGGTAAGCTTCCAAAAAATCAACACGGGACTTACCCAACTTTAGCGGTGCCAGCGAGAGACAATGAAGCTGCAAGAGGTTCTTGAGAGGCGGGCTGAGCCAGGAGCTCTTCTTTATATGGAGGGCGTAGGGAATGAGACTGCAAGGATTTCTTTCAAATTGACTCCACCCGCCCGCACCTCAATTAATGGATTACACCAGATAATTATTCACCGTGGCAGAAGTGATGACATGCGCCCGGGCCGCGATTGGCTACTTTCCCTTGCTCTCCCCTTCCCATGAGTCCCATGATGGAGGAAGTTAATCAAGGATGATCTCCCCAACCTATTATTTCTGATGCATGCAATTTGGAAAAAATAACAATGTTTCGCTGTCAATCAGAAGCTCAGTCGTATCTGTGATGCCAGGTTTGTCAACCGAGGCAGGAATTTCTGGAGGTTGGTGTGATTCATGCAAGATTCTGAGTGACCGTTCTCCATCGTTTTTGTTGGCCGTGTTCATGGGCGGTGGGGAGGGGAGGGCAGGGGGAGGAGGAAAGGTCACTTATAAACCAAGGTTAAAGATTCTAGTCCATAAGGCAGAAGCATTTTGATTTGGAATAGAAGCCCCCAGGGTAGTGAGAGACCAGAGTTGTGTGCAAACTGCTTTGCAAAATTCACTACTGTTTGTGGACAGAGAAAATGGTGTGTGTGTGTGAATCCATTTTGCCATTTTTTCCAGATGAGCAGTGAGAATAGCCTTTCTTTCTTTCTTTCTTTCTTTCTTTCTTTCTTTCTTTCTTTCTTTCTTTCTCCCCTCCCCTCCCCTCCCCTCCCCTCCCCTCCCCTCCCCTCCTCTCTCTCCCACTTCCTTCCTTCCTTCCTTCCTTTGGTTTGCTGCTGCAAATGCCAGCAGCTGCAAACTGTGGCTGTTTCTACACCAGGCTGTTTGCCAGGGATGACCCCCGGCTGGTCCCTGTGCGCTGATGGTGTGTATTAGGTACTTCCGGGATTGCCCTCCCTCCCTCTACACCCCTATGGTGTAGAAAGGGCCTATGTGGCATCCTCTTGTGCCTTCTTCAGGCATTGTGGAAGAAACTTGTTTGGTGTTACAGCGGTAGCAACAATTCAGAGAATATGTGGCAAAATGCCTTGCGTTTTGGAGACGATGGGAAATTGTTGTAAACTGCCCAGAGAGCTTCATCTATTGGGTGGCATAGAAATTAATTAAATTATTATTATTATTATTATTATTATTATTATTATTTCTCTTTCTCGCTCATGGCGGTTTTTCTAGATGGACACGACGGACTTTGCCAGGTCATGCTGTCTTTTACTGATTCAGGAATTTCCTGACTATTGAGCATGTTAGAAGTATGACTGCTTTCTGGATGTTGGTGTGGATGTATTCTGGTAGGCCCAGTTTCTGAAGGTTTTCTGTATAGTTTTTTGATGTGATGCCGGTGACTGAAGTGACTAACGGGATAATTGGGACCTTTTCCTGTTGCCATAGTTCTTTGACTTTTATGGCCAGCGGTGTATATTTCTCTCTCTTTTCCTCTTCCTGTTCAACATCATTTTTGTCATTAGATATTGCTATGTCAATGACTTAAGTGTTTTTGCTTTCTTTTTTGTCTATAATTGTTATGTGTGATTGGTTGCAGGGTACTGCTTTGTCCATGTGAATTGTTCTGTCCCAGTATATTTTATGATCTGCATTTTCCAAGATTGTGTTGGGTGAGTATATATAGCATGGTGTAAGTTGTTTGATGATGCTGATGCTGATGATAATAATAATAATAATAGAAAGATCTCTGAAAAAAATCTCCCTGAATCTGATATTCAGAGGCAAGATGGAAATTCTTTTCAAAAGCCCTTAGAGCACTTCATAAAATTAATCAAAATGGCAAAATCCAAAGGATGAGTCAGTGTGGATCCACAGGTTATTCTGGGAGTTATGTTGAGATCAGCTCCATTTACCTCGGAATGTGGAGCGATCAGATTCCACAAAATTCCAGCATCCTTTTGACATGTCTGACAATGCCAGTCCCTGATGCCACCAGGGGGCAGTGAGCCCTAATAGGTGTGGCCAGCCCTTAGCCCTTCAGGCCAGCTCCTTATAGTTTTGGTCTCACCCGCCACTGGAATGAAGCCTCCAAGTGTTTCTCCAAAATAGAATTTGACCCATGGGAGGAAAGAAATCACCCTTGTCTAAAGAGCTGAATAAACCCTGTAGAGTGTGCTCCAGAAAGCTTCTGCAGTGCACAGGGCTTCTGTGACTAGTCCATCAGCAAAAAAGTTTGCCTTCTTTGATAGTTGGAAGTTTGAAATTTTGCTGCCACGAAACAGAACTATTGATGGTTGGGCAGGTGGGGTCATCAAATGGTTCCTCCTTGTTTCAAGGCAGTCTATCTTTGAGTACCAGATTCTGGGGACTAGCAACAGGCCATTGCTAGCCTCTTTGCCCTACTTGTGGGTCTTGGGAGGCTTAGGCAGGACGAAGAAGATGCCTATTTGCATGACATATCAGTATGCAAATTTGCATCAATACATATGCTGATTTGTAAGTCAAGATGCAAATGTGGAAACAATGCTTAGAATTTCAATAGAGAGGCTGCACCACTCACCACAAGGTGGAAGACAGTGTGGGTGACCTGTGTGCTGTTCAGATGTGGAGAACTTCTAAGCTCAGCTCTTCTTCCTGATGTTTCCTTAACTTTATTCAAGATAAAGATCTTGGACAGGACAGCCCTTCAAAATAGAGGATGGTCCTCCTTAAAAGAGGACACATGGACACCCTATGTGGGCTTCCTGGAGGCATATGGTTGGCCAATGCTGGAAAATGGAGTAGGAGGGGAGGAATAATTAATCCTAGCTCTTCTCATGTTCAAGGGGGTGGTGAGGAAGAAGAGACAAAATTAATAGAAAATGAGTCTATCAATGGGTATTATTACACACAATACCTACATGGAACTTCTATGTTTCAAATAGGGATGTACGGATATTTTTAGATTCATTATCTCCGTGTTTCATGGATTGTCCAGAGTCTTTCCTTCCGTCATCTGCCCATTGATGGAATCAGATAATTTTTTTTTAACAGAATTTCATTCCACTTCTGCTAATCTGCTAATGGGCATTAGCTCAGGTGTGCATTCACACAAATCTGCTCCCAAAGTAAAAAACTGGCCTGCACATTGGCAGAATCCACCTGACCCAGAAAAATGCTGATGTGCTGTGGAGTCAACAGATCGGATTCATAGAAATCATACTCATTAAAACCTGAGGTGGATTTCTCCGGCATCCCTCATTCCAAAGCAGTTTACCAGATGCTGGTCTACTCCACTTGTTGGCATTCCCACTTGCCTCTGATTGTCCACTTTGGCTGGACAACATGGCCAATGACGGGCCTTCAACCTGATCCAGCAGGGCTCTCCTTGGGGACATCCATTATAATAGCAAAATGGAAGCACCATACACAAGAGATTCTATCTCATTCGATATGAGGGATTGACTCCCTTATGTCAGTTTTTGCCTTTGTCGTAGTTGCATTAGGATTTTTTAAAAATGTGTTTCATAAACTGTCCAGGTAGCAAAAGATTAAGGGTGGTATATACGTATTTTAAATAAATACATAATCTTCCCTACTCTTTCTTTTACAAATAAAACAAAACAAAATCCATCCCTATGTATTAGCATCTTAGGAGTTGTCAACTGTTCCTCAATTGTCAGGGAGTCCAACCAGTCAGAGAACACAGATCCTACAGCCAAGACCTAACCTAGTAAGCCATAACTTTGTGCCTAAGGTAGTTTATGTAGCACCAAAAGAGAGAACGCCGATGGAACAACAATGGATGGTCATAATTTGTATGCATATGGATGCAAACTTTGAAAGAACTACCATTCTTTACATTGACATTCATTGCCTTTCACGCTAGTGTAGGTCATAGTCACCTAATGACCAGGGGCTCATCTACACCTGCAGGCCTTCTGGGACAGGGTGGGGGGAGGATCTTGGGCTTTCCAGCTTCCAGGACCATCCTCCAGGGTCCAAATGCCAATGCGTCAACCCGGAAGTGAAGAGGGCATTCCAGCGTGGTGTGTGTGTGTGTGTGTGTGTGTTTTAAAGGAGACATTTGCGCAATTGTGGGACACAATCCAGCACCAAAAGTAAGTTTTTTTTTTTTAAACCAACCTGGAAACTCGGTGCTGAAAACTGCTGAGAGCCATCCCAGGGATGGCAGAAATACTCCCCCCTTATCCCCCCATGGGCACGGATTTCCCCCCACAGAGCTCCATGCTCGTTCAGTGAGCCCTGCTACCCATTGGGAGGAGGGACGACCCCAGGAGTGAGCGCCACTCCTCCCGTGGACCTTGGAGTTCTCCCGGAACCGTGGGAGAAATCATGAAACATCCTGCCCCGGTTATGCCGTGATAACTGAGAGATTGTCCCTGGTTGACCCAGGGACCACCTGTGTGTCATTTGGATGCACGAGGATGATCTCGAGCTGACCCCGGGATAACTGCCTGGTGTAGACACAGCCCAGGTGTCCTGTGGGTCAACCACTCAGTTTGCTGCCCAGGTGCTAACTTAGACATGCAACGTCAAGGCCTCTGCTGCACTTTCTTCTTAAGAACATCAGAAGAACTTTGCTGGATCAAACCAAGGGTCCACCTAGTCCAGCATTCTGTTCACACAGTGGTCAACCAGCTGTCAACCAGGAATCCACAACAGGACATGGTGCAACAGCAGCCTCCCACCCATGTTCCCCAGCAACTGCTGCATGCAGGCTTACTGCCTCGGATACTGGAGAACTCCCACGGTTCTTTACGTTAAACTGGAATTGGACTGGAGAGCACTTCAAATAGAGGACACCTCTTTCGAGAAGACTAGCCTCTGTAAAGTAAGGTGTGGGGTGACTTGAAGCCCTCTTTAGGTGCCAAAGGCTTACATGGGGCAACAGGTCTTCCAACTGGAAGGTGGTATGAAAATAGAAACGAGATGAAATTTCTCAGGAGGCATTTTCTTTTTCCCGAGAAGTTTTGAGGTTTTTCAATTTCCTCACCCCTCCTGAAAAGGAAACAAATTTCCCTCAAATATTCCCCACCTTAGTTTTGGGGTAGCCACCATTCCACCTACTCCTGCCCCAAATAGCTCAGAACGATGCTAGGGCCAGGACCTCATGGAGAATCCAAAATGGCGGCCAGGCTGTTGACACGGTGTTTTTTGTTTAGGGTAACCATATGAAAAGGACAGGGCTCTTGTATCTTTAACAGTTGTATTGAAAGGGGAATGTTGACAGGTGTCATTTGGATGCATGCAGCACCTGGTGAAATTCCCTCTCCATCACAACAGTTAAAGCTGCAGGAACCTTGCCCTCTTTTGAATCTGGTCATTCTAGTCTAGCTCCTGCAGCTTCAACTGCCGTAATGAAGAGGGAATTTTTCCAGGTGCTGCATGCATGCAATTAACACCTGCTGGCATTCCCTTTTCTCTACAACTGTTAAAGATACAGGAGCACTGTCCTCCTTTCTATATGGTCACCCTATTTTTGTTCCTGCTGCCGCCTTGTGCAGCAGTAGCCACAACAACCATTTTTTTTGGGGGGGGGGGAGGAGAAGCTGAGCTACTGGCACTGCTAATGGTGAGTCCTGACCCTGAGGAACTCTTGAGAATTTTACTCTCCTTGGAGAAATTTGGTGGAATGGTGTCCCTCCGCCCTCAGTTTCTCAGCCCACAAAGAGGGTGGAGGATTTTGAAAGGCCATTAACGCACGGCTCAAAACCATATTGGGCAAATCGAGTATGAATACTAAGAGCCTTTCGGTTGAGTGTTGAGCTCAGTGCAACATCCATGAAGAAGAAATGCAGGACGCAACAACTAGCTGCTTTTACAATTGCTTTTATTGCTGAGTATCTAGTGCAGAAGCTCTGGGAAGGAGGCTGGGATTGGGAGATGTTCCACTACCAAAGCAGCATGCAGAGTCTCTCTTTAAGGAAGACGGGATGTCTAGGGTGGATTGTAACTCATCAATCTGACAATCCATGAAATACATGAGAGAAAAGCGAAGATGATGGACTAGGGAAGGTGTCAAAAATGCGCAAGAAGGAATCCGTCACCTATGTGGTGTTGAGGAGGATGCTTGCTAAAACCACAACAGCCACTGGGGGAAGGATGTGCCACTCATTTGTGTCTTGCCTTGTTTCAGATCCAAAGATGATTTCATGGGTAGCTTAGCATTTCTTGATGTTGCATTGATCTATGCTGATGGCAGGATAGCCTTTCGCGCAGCCTTGATTGGAGCACACTGTGACGCATGGGTTTGCGCATTTGGTAGCGCAGGCCTTCACACCTTTCACAGCTCCACAGGAGTCAGTGCAAACAGTGACACCTTTTGTAGGAGCGCATGGTGTGACACAGACGTTGCCACATGGGTTCTGGCAGACAGTAGCACAACTGCCGGGATTGGTGCATACAGTAACACCCGAAGCCACAGTTGGGACAGGTGCCACACAGACAGAACCGCCAGGGGCCGCGCATACGGTAGCACAGGCTCCTGAACTTTGGGCCTGGTTTGGTGTCACACAGACTGAGCCACAAGGACCCTGGCAGACGGTAGCGCACTGAGGCCCCTGTGATGCAGCACAGACCGAACCACGTTGGTACTGGCAAGGAGCACACTGGCCCTGGCCTGGTGTCACACAGACAGAACCACCAGGGGTTGCGCATACAGTAGCACAGGCTCCTGAACTTTGGGCCTGGTTTGGTGTCACACAGACTGAGCCACAAGGACCCTGGCAGACGGTAGCACACTGAGGCCCCTGTGGTGCAACACAGATGGAACCACATGGCCCCTGGCACACAGAAGCGCACTGTCCCTGTCCTGGGGTCACACAGATGGAGCTGGGGGTTGCACACACTGTAGCACACTTAGGACCACACGTAACTCCACATGGTGTTTGGGATCCGCTCACACAGATGGCACCCCCTGGCCCTGTGCACACAGTGGTTCCCTTCCCGCAGGTGGGAGGAGGAAGACAGGGTTGCTTGCACTGGTAAGACATCTTGTTGGGAAGGTTTTTGATTCTGCAAGAGAAAGAAATCATGTCTGAGATCTGCCAGTTGAGAATGGGTCAATCAAAGCCCCACTTCAAATAAATACAAACAAGTGACTGAGAGAGAGAAACCAAGAAGAAGTGAAAACCGAGAAATAACTAGGGCTATGCAAGATTTCGGATTTGGAATCCCGAATCTGAATCTTGCACAGTCCTAGAAATAACTTCTTTGATAACGCCTGCACTGTGCTTCTTAAATGGTGGAAAGGGTACTATTTAATTGATTGATTATACTTTTAAACCTCCCAATAACTCATGTTCTCTGGGTGGAGTAGAATACATTAAAAACACAAAATGGCAACAATTGAAGAATGAATAAACACAGAACATTTGAGATGATGGGAAAAATACGATTCTGTCAATAAGTGGATGGTAGAACAATCCGTGTTCTGACAATCCATGAAATACAGACATAATGGATTTTATACAATCTATACATCCCTAGATAGAATGGCTCAGAGGTCCATGGAATGAAAAATGCTGTATTGATAGATAGGGAGGCTAAGGCCGTGTCCACACTGGCCTTTTTTCCTGGGACCATCCCTGAGTGCTCCCTGCGTGTCCAAATGACACACAGGGACGCCCGGGGGCAGGGGGGAAACCCTGAGAAACCCTGAGAAAACCCAATTCCTGCAGTGGTCCTGGGACAGCCCCGAGACCACGGGAGGTGTGGGCACCCATCCTGTCTGGTGCCTGCTTACTCATGCCCATCAGGGGAGAGGGGGGAAGCAAGTCCGCCACCCCAGGATGGCCAGGGTGGGGGCACGATTTTGAAGGGATTCTTTTTCTTCTTTTTTTTTTTACTTACCAGTTTTACTGGAGCGCAATTGTGCTCCTTGCTACTTTTTTATTATTAAAAATGGTGGGTGCGACATCCTTGTTTCCTTCCAGGATGTTGCGCTTCCTGTTTGGACACAGAGTGATGATCCTGGAAGAAGGTATGTCTGGGATCATCCCCCCTCCCTCCCTCTACGCCTGTAGGTGTAGAAAGGGCCTAAAACAGCCTCCATTGCTCCTCCCATCCTGCCGTCAAGAGCCCAGCAGGGTATAGGTTGAACAGAGGCCTCCATCAATGGGGTGTCTAACCCATAGGACTGCACTCAAAATAAATGAATAATTAACAACATGATAGGCTCCTACCTGACAGGATAAACAAAGAATTAAGAAAAACGCGCATTGATACTGCATTGGTTACCATTCTGCAAACTATGTAACTGCTATTTGCAGCTATTGCTACTCTCCCTACTCCTGCTACTATACCTATTCTATATAACAACATCAAGGGTGAGGTTGCTAATCCATGATTAGCTAAAGCCCCATAAACCTCCACTGAAGCGAGTGCTGGTATCGCCACCATCAGACTGCCAAGTTCTACTTTTTATTCTTTCCAATCTTCTTCTCATCTTTCTTTGACCTCGTTTTTCACCCACCCCCAGGTATCTCTCACCCTATAAACCACAGCTGTTGCATAACCACCCTTTTCTGTTCTACTCCAGCCCTCATCTGTGTTTTCTGCCCTCTAATTCTCCTCCATTACGCTTCATTTCAGAAATTGCAACCTCCAAAAAGAGTGTAGAGAAAGCATGGAAAGGTAAGATCCTGGACGAAGTGGAGAACATCTCATCGGTTTCTGCATGACCATCATAATTCATCCCTGAAGCCATCACTGGAGATTACTACCTTGGGTACCACTACCAATTTTCTGTCCCAAATGGGGATATAATCCAATAACCGAAGAATGTTGTAATAAGCAACCAGCTTGATGGTTGCCTACAAGAGACTACTCAAGAACCAAAGAGATCTAAGAGATAGATTCCAAGATCGATAGACTTACCACTGTATCTGGCAAGAGCTAGAAGATCCAAGAGATCCAGTTGAGTTTGGAGGACACACTCAGCTGCAGCCTCTTTTTATATGGCTTGCAAGATGCAAATTCCCAGAAAGGAGATGCCCCAGGGTAATGGGAAGCACGTTGTTAGGAGAACCCTAACCTGCCCCACCTAGTCATCTTCAATTTGCTGACCAGCATCATTAGTTCAAATGGAATCCTCCCTCATGTGAACGGAAGGCCTTGACACGGACAAGGCTGGGTCATGTGCAGTTGTTTGGACCCACGTTGGCTGGATCTATGTTTGGGGGTTGCTTGGTTGGACTCACATCCAGGTCCACGTCCTTCAAACAAACTTGGCCCATAAAAATCAATAACCAGGATGATGATCTTTGGAAGAAAATCCCTAGGTAGGGATGGATTTGATTTCTCACTTTGTTTTTGTCTTCTTGTCCATCCTTTCAGACCCAAAGCATTAACTCTATTCCTTAGCTTTCTTTTGAAACACCCACCCACGCTTATTCATCATGCCTGCAAACTCAAAAGTTGGCCAGTCAATTATAGTATTAATGTATTATAATATTAAAAATATTATTATAATATCATTTATTTAAAAACATATTAGGCTACCTGTGTTTATGTTTTGGTTATTCTGAAATGATTCCCTGCCTGCCCTAATCCCCCCCAAAGGGGGCACTTATGCATCCCTGAAAGAGGAGAGGGCATGAATTTGCATACAATTTCCATGTGTTCATTTATATGCATAGTTGCACATTTTAGACCTGATTACTGTAATTTAAAGAGAAGGACAATACATAGTGGTGAAGAAGAGTGTGACCAGGGCCGTGTGCCTCCCCAGTCTGCTGTCCACATGCTCTTGATGGACAATGTCAAGACCACTGCTTGACCTTATGGTTTGTTAACTTTAAACTGGATTTGAACTTGAGGAGAAGGCTAGTCCTGATGGCTCTATGCTACTTCCAGTATCAGAGTCAGTCTGCCTATGTACACCAGTTGCTGGGATCATGAATAGGAGGGTGCTGTTTCACTCATGTCCTGCTTGTGGATTTCCCGTGGGCAGCTGGTTGGCCACTGTGTGAACATAATGTTGGGTTAGTTGTACCCTTGGCTCTTCTAATGTTCTTATGTAACTGGGCAGCCCTTTCAAATGGAGGACACCTTCAAATAGAGGACTGTCCTCTGACAGCTCTTCCAACAGAGGGCAGTCCTCTGTCTAGTAGGACAACAGCCATCCTAACACCCTCTTGCCACAACATTTCTGGCTATGGGCCTGAAGTGGTTGGTTTCTTAGTGACAAATCTCTTTTCTGCAACCCTCCTGATGTTTTGGCCTACAACGTCCATGATTGCTCACCATTGGCTATGCCCACCAGGGCTGATGGGATTGTGGGGCAGAACATCTGGAGACTTTTAATGTCTATTCGGCACAAAAATAGAGCCACTTGGGCAAGGTGAAAAACAGAAGGCTGTACCCAGATATAGTTATGCTTAGAGAAGGAGAGCCAGTGTGGTGTAGTGGTTAGAGTGCTGGACTGGGATTCAGGAGATCTGGGTTTTAGTCCCCTCTTGGCTATGAAGCTGACTGGGTGACTTTGGGCCAGTCACATGCTCTCAGCCTAATCTACCTCTCAGGGTTATTGTGGGGATAAAATGGAGAGGAGGAACACCTAAGTCACCTTGGGTTCTTTGCAAGAGGAAGAAAAAGAAGTGAGATATACATGTAATAATGAAATAAACTAGCAGACGTTGAAACCAATGCAATATTCGTTAGCTGTGGTTAAATTAAACCTCTTTGATTTCAATGGTTCTACTGTAAGAATGGCTAAGACTGGATCCATTCCATTGATGGTGTCAGTGTGTCGTGACTAGGCCTGTTCCCCTTAAGCTGGGGGAAGGAGTTTCTGGCAATCCATCGGAATCAGATTCTGAAGCAGAAGAGGCAGTGCCAGAAACATACCAGCCTGTTTGGGGAGTGGGAGAGGTGACTCTCACGGGATCTTTGCCAGCTGGGGATGAACCTTCACCAGAGCTTATCATTGAAAACGCTAAAAACACACAGGCTGAATTCGGACGACACAATAAGCAACTGAGGGGGGGAAACAATCGTCAGTTGTATTGACTACCATGACATCCATAGTCAACTCAGCGCTGATCCTAATCCACACCACAGTTGATTATTTATTACCATGTTGTGTGGGGAGTACCCCCTAGATGAACAACTGTAAAGTTGATTATTACCCCACCGTTAACTATTGTGTTGTCCGAATTCAGCCACAGTCTATGAGAAAATATTATTCTTCTGAGGGGGAGGGCACTTCAAAGCTAACTGATCCTAGACTTCGCCGCAGACTCAAATGGGCAAAGCTAAAAAAAAAAAAAAAAAAAAAAAAAAGTGAGAGAAGGCTTCTTCCGATCCAGTCTCCTTAAAGTTAAAGTGTTCTGAGAAATAGCATCATTCTACAGACCAGCCTTCGCCAACCTAGTGCTGTCCAGATGTTTTGCACTACAACTCCCATCAGTCTCACCAAGCATGGCCAAGGATTAAGCATGATGGGATTTGTATTCTTTTCTCAAAAAGACAATTGTCTTGCTTAGTTCCCATAGTTTTGCCTAGAATATAGATCATAGAGTTTAGACTTCTCTTCAGGTGGGAAGAGATGCTGATTGCCTTAATAAAGCTTTGTGGATTCCTCTTTTATTGTCTCCCGATAGGGTGGGAGGTTTTGGGAAACATGACACAGTGGTGCCTCTGATTTCAGTGGGGCTGTGAATGCATTCTGGGTTTCAGACAGAACCAGCCTATTTTGGGGATAGGGGTAAGCACCTTGGATAGCTCCTTTAGGGTTCTGGCTGGTTCTGACTAAAACGCCACTGAAATCAGAACTACCAGCCTCCACTGTTTGGTATGCAGAAAGTCCTATATTCAATGTCATGCCAAAAGGATTAGAAATTAGTAATTATGTCTGTATTCAAATCTGAACTTAACAAATCCCTCCCATCTGCCATTTCTGGTTCATCTCCAGGGCTGGGAAGCCCCCCCCCCCCGAACCAGGGGAGTCACTGTCTGCCAGTGTGGTGTAGTGGCTAGAGTGTTGGATTGGGAGTTGGGAGACCTGGGTTCTAGTCCCTGCTCAGCCATAGAAGCTCACTGGGTGACTTTCAGCCAGTCATAGACTCTCAGCCCAACCAGCTTCACAGGGTTGTCGTTGTGAGGATAGAAACTGAGAGGAGGATTATGTACACTGCCTTGGGCTCCTTGGAGGAAAAAAAGGTGGGATATAAATGCAATAAATAAATAAATAAGATTCAGCAAAACTGGGCTCAGAGGAACAATGGTCTCACTGGAGATGAAGCAACTTTCAATATGCTCATCTTTGATGAAGCATTGTTGAAAGACATAGCATACAACCTTATGCATGTTTAGACAGAAAAAACCCTACAGCTCCCAGCATTCCCTAGTCAGCATGACTAGCTATGGAATGCTGGGAGTTGTAGAACTGTTTTCCCCCTGTCTAAACACAAATCCTTTCCTTGTCAGCAGTGCTCTTAGATGAGGCTGCTAACATACCTAATTACAACTGAGTTTCATCGCATCATGCAGGTGTAGATGCCAAATCAGATAACAGAGACTGGTGGTTTATTTGGTTTTGCATATGATGTTTGTCTTTGGCTGGAAAAAAAATGGGAAAAGTAGCTGGCCACATTTGGACAACCCAAAAACCACCAGTGGTTTTAGGAGTCAACTGTTAGTAGAATGGTAATCGGTTGGTATTTGCGTAGTCTGTCAGGCAACATCCACCCCATGGTTGACTTTTTCAGCAAGAAGACAACTGCAGAAACGCAACTGGCTGCAGAGTTGACTTCCCGCACAACCAGTAGTTTTTGTGTCATCTGAACTGAGCCACTAGAGTTTTCTACCCATTTAGTTGATTTTTTCGCCTGGCTACAGAGTTCTCAGGCAAGAGCAACCAAAACCAAGCTGGGTGCTCTGCTGCAGCCGGCACAACTCGCAGAGGCTGCTGGGACAGCACCAGGAGGAGGGCGGGAGGATGGAGGGCAGGGGGAGGGGTGGAGGCTGTGTCAAACAAATGCTGGTTTGGGTAGAAATCCACTTTACACAAGCCTCATAAGCCCACAGTTGTGTAAGAACATGTCGTGTGGGGAGTACCTGCAAACCAACCATTGACAAAAGTGTTGTCTGAACACAGCTACTGAAGACAATAAAATAAAGGAATCAGAACTAATATCGTTTTTTGCAGCCAAGACATTTTTTAAAGGGATCACCCTTTATAAAACCATCTAAAGTTTTCTTTAGATTCTCTGTCCTCTTTGAATGATAATCAATTTAGACAGACACACATATATAGTTACCCTCACACACTTTTTATTTCTTAATTTTTTATACAACGGGAAGTCCTGTCTCACTAACCATTTAGAATTCTTTGAGAGTGTCAATAAATATATGGATGGCATGAGCCGGTAGACATGGTTTACTTGGACTTCCAAAAGGCTTTTGACAAAGCTCCTCACAAAAGACTCCTGAGCAATTTTTACAATTATGGAATAAGAGGAGAGCTCCTCTTCTGGATCAATAACCAGTTAAAGAACAGAAAGCAGAGACTAAGAACAAATGGTAAAATTTCTCAATCGAGGAATGTAAATAGTGGGGTATTACAGGGATCTGTATTGGGACCAATGCTTTTCAACTTTTTCACTGAAGGAACTGAGCATGTTTGGCCTGGAGAAGAGAAGATTGTGGGGAGACATGATAGCACTCTTCAAATACTTGAAAGATTGTCACACAGAGGAGCACCAGGATCTCTTCACTATCATCCCAGAGTGCAGGACTCGGAATAATGGGCTCAAGTTACAGGAAGCCAGATTCCGGCTGGACATCAGGAAAAACTTCCTGACCGTTAGAGCAGTACGACAATGGAACCAATGACCTAGGGAGGTGGTGGGCTCTCCCACACTAGAGGCCTTTAAGAGGCAGCTGGACAGCCATCTGTCAGAGATGCTTTAAGGTGGATTCCTGTATTGAGCAGGGGTTTGGACTTGATGGCCTTACAGGCCCCTTCCAACTCTACTATGGTCCTAAATAATCTGGAATTAGAAATGAGTAGTGAAGAACAAATGTTGTTGAACCAAGGGTGGCTAAAACAAAAAGAGATTGTGTATAGATCCAATAGTATCTTGCCAAACTGAGAGAATGGGTGTCTAAATGTCAAATTTAGTTCAATGTGATGCAGGTTTGAGCAAAAAAATCCCAACTTCAGGTATAAGGTGATGAGATCTGAACTAATGGTGATTGACCAAGAAAAAGATCTTTGTGTTGTGGTAGAGGGCTTGATGAAAATGTTAACCTAGTCTACAACTGCTGTGGAACTGATTTTATGAAACCGAAAACAAATTAACTGCATCATGAAAGCAAAAGGAAGCAAGATCATACTGCAAAGCAATATAATAATAAAGCATATATCCCATCTTTGCCACTGGTAACCACTGGCACCTTTTCTTAAGATCAGTGGTGTATGTGAGCCTATAATGGCCTCTAGTTACACAGCACCAGTCCAGCCAAGGTTCTGCCCCTTTGGATGGTCCCAGGGAATCATATTCTGCCCCGTTAATCCTTCCCGTTCTGGACATCATCCAGTCCTCCCGGAGTGTTTCAGTCTGGGAGGACGATGGCCCTAATAATTAGCAGGCAACCATCCCAGAATATATCTTTCATCTCCACTACCTTGGCTGGCTACAAGTAGCCTGAAGCTTAGGATGTTGTCAAAGGCTTATCTTCTAGCCTTGAGCTGTTACGGCATCAACAGAATTAATCCTGGAAACAAGCATAGCTATCCTACTCAATAAACAGGCCCAAATGGCATTCTGGACATGGGGAATAGAACTGGTGCACCACTAATTCCTCAAGCTTTTGCAGTTCCATTATACTACCGAATTGAATTTGGATGTTGCAGAGAATTTAGTTTCAGTCCATTTTTGATAAGAGTTTACCAAGCTTCACAAAGTTCTTCATATTTGTGAGGGAAAGTACTTGAAATTGTTTTATTTTTTGACAGATTCACCCATCCCTGAAATAGATGCATAGAAGAACATAAGAACATAAGAAGTGCCATGCTGGATCAGACTGAGGGTCTATCTAGTCCAGCAGTCTGTTCACACAGTGGCCAAACAGCTGTTGACCAGGGACCAACAAAGCAGGACATGATGCAACACATCTCCCACCCACGTTCCCCAGCAACTGCTGCACACAGACTTACTGCCTTGGATACTGGCGATAGCACATAGCCATCAGGGCTATTAGCCATTGATGGCATTCTCCTCCAGGAATTTATCCAACCCCCTTTTCAAGCCATCCAAATTGGTAGCCATCACTCCATCTTGTGGTAGTGCATTACATAATTTAACTCTGCAGTGTGTGAAAAAGTTTTTTCCTTTTTTTTGTCCTGAATCTCCCACCAATCAGCTTCATGGGAATGACCCCATTGGATTCTAGTATTTTGAGAGATGATGGTAACATTTCACAAATTCTTCAGGGGCTCTTTCGAGAATGGCCATTGCTTGATTGAAGGAGCTGCTGTGAACACCCTAGTGGAATGCAACAGTACAGCCATCATATGCTGGTGAACAGATGGATTGTGTTAAATGGGCTGAGTCATTACCTGGCGAGCGGAAAGGTGAGAACAAAATGGCATGACAGATTGGTTCATACAATGGAAGGTGAGTACTCTTGGATGGAATTTCACTCAATCGCTCGGTGGTAGATGAACGATGGGAAATTTGAAGAATTCGCTTTATCCTTTGGCACTTCAAATTAATTAATGGAGTATGTGTGAGTCAATCAAAAGATTCTTCCTGTTTTTTAAAGAACATAAGATAAGATGGCTTAAAATGTGACAATGGGCCTGTTCAGACAACACACTAAGCTGTGATTAGGCCACTAACCCTTTTGCAGCCAATGGTTAGTGAGCATGTTTATACCATAGTTGTGTAGCCACCATGGTTCAGATGACATGCTAAGCCATAATGTTTAGCTCAAAATGCTTAACTACTACGGCTTAGTGTGTCATCTGAACAGGGTCAACATGGTTCTGAGATCCAGTCTTACACAGATAGAGCTACTGCAAGAAGAATGAAAGACAGGTGCCAGGATACTAATAATAGACTCATGAGTGTCTTATCAGATTCCACAGCAGAGGGTGTTGACCTAACTCCCACTAATGCCATAAAAAAAAGAACCATAAAATTAAGACTGTGATCAGATAAGGAAAGAAGGGATAATTTCTCAAATTGTAAATAGAAGTTGTTTGTTTTGAGAGACACAGACACATGAAGTAGAGGAAAGGACAATGTTGTTGCAAGCATACCGGCAACATGCCGTGGCGTTCAGAAATATTATAGGATTGTTGGTTGTTTTGTAGTCATCAATCTTATTAAAAGGTCTGGATTTGGGGCAAAATTGCTTAGACACAGTTGATTTTCAAACCAAAATGTATCCTTAGGAATGTGTCTTAATGGGACATAAATAAATGGAAATGTTCTACACATGTTTAAGAAATAAAAAGTTGATTCAGTACACAGGGAAAATGAGCTCTTTTATGAAGCTCCCCCCACCTCTTAATTGCCTGTGGGAGATGACTGGTAATCGTCATAGATTGTTTTTGCTCTGCTTATGCCTTAACCTGGATTGGGTTTGAATGTTTCATGAACTTGAATTAATGCATGTACAAGCCCTGTACTGATCATTGTTATGCTGATATTTTTTTATAGTCAAAGAAGAAAGGCCACGCTGGTCTAAGAGAGTGTTTCCTTGCAAATGCAAAAGTCTGTATGCCTATATCTAGGGATTGAATGTGCTTCGACTCAGAGATGACATTTTGTTCTGGAGCAATTTGAATATGTCCAGTTAAACAGGTGGATCAAGGGACACCTACATACAGAAAGCATATTTTGAAAGAACCTCTGAACCAAGACCAACACATCACAGCTGGACTACACAGATCTTTGGCCTGATCCAGAAGGATTCTTCTTCTGGTCTTATTAGCCACATTATTTAGGAATGAAGCGACCCTGTTCAGAGGCAGTTTACGTCGGTACGGCCAGGCTGTTGACACGGTGTTTTTTGTTTAGGGTGACCATATGAAAAGGACAGGGCTCTTGTGTCTTTAACAGTTGTATTGAAAGGGGAATGTTGACAGGTGTCATTTGGATGCATGCAGCACCTAGTGAAATTCCCTCTCCATCACAACAGTTAAAGCTGCAGGAGCCTTGCCCTCTTTTGAATCTGGTCATTCTAGTCTAGCTCCTGCGGCTCCAACTGCCGTAATGAAGAGGGAATTTTTCCAGGTGCTGCATGCATGCAATTAACACCTGCTGGCATTCCCTTTTCTCTACAACTGTTAAAGATACAGGAGCACTGTCCTCCTTTCTATATGGTCACCCTATTTTTGTTCCTGCTGCCGCCTTGTGCAGCAGTAGCCCCAAAACCATTTTTTTTTGGGGGGGGGGAGGAGAAGCTGAGCTACTGGCACTGCTAATGGTGAGTCCTGACCCTGAGGAACTCTTGAGAATTTTACTCTCCTTGGAGAAATTTGGTGGAATGGTGTCCCTCCGCCCTCAGTTTCTCAGCCCACAAAGAGGGTGGAGGATTTTGAAAGGCCATTAACGCACGGCTCAAAACCATATTGGGCAAATCGAGTATGAATACTAAGAGCCTTTCGGTTGAGTGTTGAGCTCAGTGCAACATCCATGAAGAAGAAATGCAGGACGCAACAACTAGCTGCTTTTACAATTGCTTTTATTGCTGAGTATCTAGTGCAGAAGCTCTGGGAAGGAGGCTGGGATTGGGAGATGTTCCACTACCAAAGCAGCATGCAGAGTCTCTCTTTAAGGAAGACGGGATGTCTAGGGTGGATTGTAACTCATCAATCTGACAATCCATGAAATACATGAGAGAAAAGCGAAGATGATGGACTAGGGAAGGTGTCAAAAATGCGCAAGAAGGAATCCGTCACCTATGTGGTGTTGAGGAGGATGCTTGCTAAAACCACAACAGCCACTGGGGGAAGGATGTGCCACTCATTTGTGTCTTGCCTTGTTTCAGATCCAAAGATGATTTCATGGGTAGCTTAGCATTTCTTGATGTTGCATTGATCTATGCTGATGGCAGGATAGCCTTTCGCGCAGCCTTGATTGGAGCACACTGTGACGCATGGGTTTGCGCATTTGGTAGCGCAGGCCTTCACACCTTTCACAGCTCCACAGGAGTCAGTGCAAACAGTGACACCTTTTGTAGGAGCGCATGGTGTGACACAGACGTTGCCACATGGGTTCTGGCAGACAGTAGCACAACTGCCGGGATTGGTGCATACAGTAACACCCGAAGCCACAGTTGGGACAGGTGCCACACAGACAGAACCGCCAGGGGCCGCGCATACGGTAGCACAGGCTCCTGAACTTTGGGCCTGGTTTGGTGTCACACAGACTGAGCCACAAGGACCCTGGCAGACGGTAGCGCACTGAGGCCCCTGTGATGCAGCACAGACCGAACCACGTTGGTACTGGCAAGGAGCACACTGGCCCTGGCCTGGTGTCACACAGACAGAACCACCAGGGGTTGCGCATACAGTAGCACAGGCTCCTGAACTTTGGGCCTGGTTTGGTGTCACACAGACTGAGCCACAAGGACCCTGGCAGACGGTAGCACACTGAGGCCCCTGTGGTGCAACACAGATGGAACCACATGGCCCCTGGCACACAGAAGCGCACTGTCCCTGTCCTGGGGTCACACAGATGGAGCTGGGGGTTGCACACACTGTAGCACACTTAGGACCACACGTAACTCCACATGGTGTTTGGGATCCGCTCACACAGATGGCACCCCCTGGCCCTGTGCACACAGTGGTTCCCTTCCCGCAGGTGGGAGGAGGAAGACAGGGTTGCTTGCACTGGTAAGACATCTTGTTGGGAAGGTTTTTGATTCTGCAAGAGAAAGAAATCATGTCTGAGATCTGCCAGTTGAGAATGGGTCAATCAAAGCCCCACTTCAAATAAATACAAACAAGTGACTGAGAGAGAGAAACCAAGAAGAAGTGAAAACCGAGAAATAACTAGGGCTATGCAAGATTTCGGATTTGGAATCCCGAATCTGAATCTTGCACAGTCCTAGAAATAACTTCTTTGATAACGCCTGCACTGTGCTTCTTAAATGGTGGAAAGGGTACTATTTAATTGATTGATTATACTTTTAAACCTCCCAATAACTCATGTTCTCTGGGTGGAGTAGAATACATTAAAAACACAAAATGGCAACAATTGAAGAATGAATAAACACAGAACATTTGAGATGATGGGAAAAATACGATTCTGTCAATAAGTGGATGGTAGAACAATCCGTGTTCTGACAATCCATGAAATACAGACATAATGGATTTTATACAATCTATACATCCCTAGATAGAATGGCTCAGAGGTCCATGGAATGAAAAATGCTGTATTGATAGATAGGGAGGCTAAGGCCGTGTCCACACTGGCCTTTTTTCCTGGGACCATCCCTGAGTGCTCCCTGCGTGTCCAAATGACACACAGGGACGCCCGGGGGCAGGGGGGAAACCCTGAGAAACCCTGAGAAAACCCAATTCCTGCAGTGGTCCTGGGACAGCCCCGAGACCACGGGAGGTGTGGGCACCCATCCTGTCTGGTGCCTGCTTACTCATGCCCATCAGGGGAGAGGGGGGAAGCAAGTCCGCCACCCCAGGATGGCCAGGGTGGGGGCACGATTTTGAAGGGATTCTTTTTCTTCTTTTTTTTTTTACTTACCAGTTTTACTGGAGCGCAATTGTGCTCCTTGCTACTTTTTTATTATTAAAAATGGTGGGTGCGACATCCTTGTTTCCTTCCAGGATGTTGCGCTTCCTGTTTGGACACAGAGTGATGATCCTGGAAGAAGGTATGTCTGGGATCATCCCCCCTCCCTCCCTCTACGCCTGTAGGTGTAGAAAGGGCCTAAAACAGCCTCCATTGCTCCTCCCATCCTGCCGTCAAGAGCCCAGCAGGGTATAGGTTGAACAGAGGCCTCCATCAATGGGGTGTCTAACCCATAGGACTGCACTCAAAATAAATGAATAATTAACAACATGATAGGCTCCTACCTGACAGGATAAACAAAGAATTAAGAAAAACGCGCATTGATACTGCATTGGTTACCATTCTGCAAACTATGTAACTGCTATTTGCAGCTATTGCTACTCTCCCTACTCCTGCTACTATACCTATTCTATATAACAACATCAAGGGTGAGGTTGCTAATCCATGATTAGCTAAAGCCCCATAAACCTCCACTGAAGCGAGTGCTGGTATCGCCACCATCAGACTGCCAAGTTCTACTTTTTATTCTTTCCAATCTTCTTCTCATCTTTCTTTGACCTCGTTTTTCACCCACCCCCAGGTATCTCTCACCCTATAAACCACAGCTGTTGCATAACCACCCTTTTCTGTTCTACTCCAGCCCTCATCTGTGTTTTCTGCCCTCTAATTCTCCTCCATTACGCTTCATTTCAGAAATTGCAACCTCCAAAAAGAGTGTAGAGAAAGCATGGAAAGGTAAGATCCTGGACGAAGTGGAGAACATCTCATCGGTTTCTGCATGACCATCATAATTCATCCCTGAAGCCATCACTGGAGATTACTACCTTGGGTACCACTACCAATTTTCTGTCCCAAATGGGGATATAATCCAATAACCGAAGAATGTTGTAATAAGCAACCAGCTTGATGGTTGCCTACAAGAGACTACTCAAGAACCAAAGAGATCTAAGAGATAGATTCCAAGATCGATAGACTTACCACTGTATCTGGCAAGAGCTAGAAGATCCAAGAGATCCAGTTGAGTTTGGAGGACACACTCAGCTGCAGCCTCTTTTTATATGGCTTGCAAGATGCAAATTCCCAGAAAGGAGATGCCCCAGGGTAATGGGAAGCACGTTGTTAGGAGAACCCTAACCTGCCCCACCTAGTCATCTTCAATTTGCTGACCAGCATCATTAGTTCAAATGGAATCCTCCCTCATGTGAACGGAAGGCCTTGACACGGACAAGGCTGGGTCATGTGCAGTTGTTTGGACCCACGTTGGCTGGATCTATGTTTGGGGGTTGCTTGGTTGGACTCACATCCAGGTCCACGTCCTTCAAACAAACTTGGCCCATAAAAATCAATAACCAGGATGATGATCTTTGGAAGAAAATCCCTAGGTAGGGATGGATTTGATTTCTCACTTTGTTTTTGTCTTCTTGTCCATCCTTTCAGACCCAAAGCATTAACTCTATTCCTTAGCTTTCTTTTGAAACACCCACCCACGCTTATTCATCATGCCTGCAAACTCAAAAGTTGGCCAGTCAATTATAGTATTAATGTATTATAATATTAAAAATATTATTATAATATCATTTATTTAAAAACATATTAGGCTACCTGTGTTTATGTTTTGGTTATTCTGAAATGATTCCCTGCCTGCCCTAATCCCCCCCAAAGGGGGCACTTATGCATCCCTGAAAGAGGAGAGGGCATGAATTTGCATACAATTTCCATGTGTTCATTTATATGCATAGTTGCACATTTTAGACCTGATTACTGTAATTTAAAGAGAAGGACAATACATAGTGGTGAAGAAGAGTGTGACCAGGGCCGTGTGCCTCCCCAGTCTGCTGTCCACATGCTCTTGATGGACAATGTCAAGACCACTGCTTGACCTTATGGTTTGTTAACTTTAAACTGGATTTGAAGTTGAGGAGAAGGCTAGTCCTGATGGCTCTATGCTACTTCCAGTATCAGAGTCAGTCTGCCTATGTACACCAGTTGCTGGGATCATGAATAGGAGGGTGCTGTTTCACTCATGTCCTGCTTGTGGATTTCCCGTGGGCAGCTGGTTGGCCACTGTGTGAACATAATGTTGGGTTAGTTGTACCCTTGGCTCTTCTAATGTTCTTATGTAACTGGGCAGCCCTTTCAAATGGAGGACACCTTCAAATAGAGGACTGTCCTCTGACAGCTCTTCCAACAGAGGGCAGTCCTCTGTCTAGTAGGACAACAGCCATCCTAACACCCTCTTGCCACAACATTTCTGGCTATGGGCCTGAAGTGGTTGGTTTCTTAGTGACAAATCTCTTTTCTGCAACCCTCCTGATGTTTTGGCCTACAACGTCCATGATTGCTCACCATTGGCTATGCCCACCAGGGCTGATGGGATTGTGGGGCAGAACATCTGGAGACTTTTAATGTCTATTCGGCACAAAAATAGAGCCACTTGGGCAAGGTGAAAAACAGAAGGCTGTACCCAGATATAGTTATGCTTAGAGAAGGAGAGCCAGTGTGGTGTAGTGGTTAGAGTGCTGGACTGGGATTCAGGAGATCTGGGTTTTAGTCCCCTCTTGGCTATGAAGCTGACTGGGTGACTTTGGGCCAGTCACATGCTCTCAGCCTAATCTACCTCTCAGGGTTATTGTGGGGATAAAATGGAGAGGAGGAACACCTAAGTCACCTTGGGTTCTTTGCAAGAGGAAGAAAAAGAAGTGAGATATACATGTAATAATGAAATAAACTAGCAGACGTTGAAACCAATGCAATATTCGTTAGCTGTGGTTAAATTAAACCTCTTTGATTTCAATGGTTCTACTGTAAGAATGGCTAAGACTGGATCCATTCCATTGATGGTGTCAGTGTGTCGTGACTAGGCCTGTTCCCCTTAAGCTGGGGGAAGGAGTTTCTGGCAATCCATCGGAATCAGATTCTGAAGCAGAAGAGGCAGTGCCAGAAACATACCAGCCTGTTTGGGGAGTGGGAGAGGTGACTCTCACGGGATCTTTGCCAGCTGGGGATGAACCTTCACCAGAGCTTATCATTGAAAACGCTAAAAACACACAGGCTGAATTCGGACGACACAATAAGCAACTGAGGGGGGGAAACAATCGTCAGTTGTATTGACTACCATGACATCCATAGTCAACTCAGCGCTGATCCTAATCCACACCACAGTTGATTATTTATTACCATGTTGTGTGGGGAGTACCCCCTAGATGAACAACTGTAAAGTTGATTATTACCCCACCGTTAACTATTGTGTTGTCCGAATTCAGCCACAGTCTATGAGAAAATATTATTCTTCTGAGGGGGAGGGCACTTCAAAGCTAACTGATCCTAGACTTCGCCGCAGACTCAAATGGGCAAAGCTAAAAAAAAAAAAAAAAAAAAAAAAAAGTGAGAGAAGGCTTCTTCCGATCCAGTCTCCTTAAAGTTAAAGTGTTCTGAGAAATAGCATCATTCTACAGACCAGCCTTCGCCAACCTAGTGCTGTCCAGATGTTTTGCACTACAACTCCCATCAGTCTCACCAAGCATGGCCAAGGATTAAGCATGATGGGATTTGTATTCTTTTCTCAAAAAGACAATTGTCTTGCTTAGTTCCCATAGTTTTGCCTAGAATATAGATCATAGAGTTTAGACTTCTCTTCAGGTGGGAAGAGATGCTGATTGCCTTAATAAAGCTTTGTGGATTCCTCTTTTATTGTCTCCCGATAGGGTGGGAGGTTTTGGGAAACATGACACAGTGGTGCCTCTGATTTCAGTGGGGCTGTGAATGCATTCTGGGTTTCAGACAGAACCAGCCTATTTTGGGGATAGGGGTAAGCACCTTGGATAGCTCCTTTAGGGTTCTGGCTGGTTCTGACTAAAACGCCACTGAAATCAGAACTACCAGCCTCCACTGTTTGGTATGCAGAAAGTCCTATATTCAATGTCATGCCAAAAGGATTAGAAATTAGTAATTATGTCTGTATTCAAATCTGAACTTAACAAATCCCTCCCATCTGCCATTTCTGGTTCATCTCCAGGGCTGGGAAGCCCCCCCCCCCCGAACCAGGGGAGTCACTGTCTGCCAGTGTGGTGTAGTGGCTAGAGTGTTGGATTGGGAGTTGGGAGACCTGGGTTCTAGTCCCTGCTCAGCCATAGAAGCTCACTGGGTGACTTTCAGCCAGTCATAGACTCTCAGCCCAACCAGCTTCACAGGGTTGTCGTTGTGAGGATAGAAACTGAGAGGAGGATTATGTACACTGCCTTGGGCTCCTTGGAGGAAAAAAAGGTGGGATATAAATGCAATAAATAAATAAATAAGATTCAGCAAAACTGGGCTCAGAGGAACAATGGTCTCACTGGAGATGAAGCAACTTTCAATATGCTCATCTTTGATGAAGCATTGTTGAAAGACATAGCATACAACCTTATGCATGTTTAGACAGAAAAAACCCTACAGCTCCCAGCATTCCCTAGTCAGCATGACTAGCTATGGAATGCTGGGAGTTGTAGAACTGTTTTCCCCCTGTCTAAACACAAATCCTTTCCTTGTCAGCAGTGCTCTTAGATGAGGCTGCTAACATACCTAATTACAACTGAGTTTCATCGCATCATGCAGGTGTAGATGCCAAATCAGATAACAGAGACTGGTGGTTTATTTGGTTTTGCATATGATGTTTGTCTTTGGCTGGAAAAAAAATGGGAAAAGTAGCTGGCCACATTTGGACAACCCAAAAACCACCAGTGGTTTTAGGAGTCAACTGTTAGTAGAATGGTAATCGGTTGGTATTTGCGTAGTCTGTCAGGCAACATCCACCCCATGGTTGACTTTTTCAGCAAGAAGACAACTGCAGAAACGCAACTGGCTGCAGAGTTGACTTCCCGCACAACCAGTAGTTTTTGTGTCATCTGAACTGAGCCACTAGAGTTTTCTACCCATTTAGTTGATTTTTTCGCCTGGCTACAGAGTTCTCAGGCAAGAGCAACCAAAACCAAGCTGGGTGCTCTGCTGCAGCCGGCACAACTCGCAGAGGCTGCTGGGACAGCACCAGGAGGAGGGCGGGAGGATGGAGGGCAGGGGGAGGGGTGGAGGCTGTGTCAAACAAATGCTGGTTTGGGTAGAAATCCACTTTACACAAGCCTCATAAGCCCACAGTTGTGTAAGAACATGTCGTGTGGGGAGTACCTGCAAACCAACCATTGACAAAAGTGTTGTCTGAACACAGCTACTGAAGACAATAAAATAAAGGAATCAGAACTAATATCGTTTTTTGCAGCCAAGACATTTTTTAAAGGGATCACCCTTTATAAAACCATCTAAAGTTTTCTTTAGATTCTCTGTCCTCTTTGAATGATAATCAATTTAGACAGACACACATATATAGTTACCCTCACACACTTTTTATTTCTTAATTTTTTATACAACGGGAAGTCCTGTCTCACTAACCATTTAGAATTCTTTGAGAGTGTCAATAAATATATGGATGGCATGAGCCGGTAGACATGGTTTACTTGGACTTCCAAAAGGCTTTTGACAAAGCTCCTCACAAAAGACTCCTGAGCAATTTTTACAATTATGGAATAAGAGGAGAGCTCCTCTTCTGGATCAATAACCAGTTAAAGAACAGAAAGCAGAGACTAAGAACAAATGGTAAAATTTCTCAATCGAGGAATGTAAATAGTGGGGTATTACAGGGATCTGTATTGGGACCAATGCTTTTCAACTTTTTCACTGAAGGAACTGAGCATGTTTGGCCTGGAGAAGAGAAGATTGTGGGGAGACATGATAGCACTCTTCAAATACTTGAAAGATTGTCACACAGAGGAGCACCAGGATCTCTTCACTATCATCCCAGAGTGCAGGACTCGGAATAATGGGCTCAAGTTACAGGAAGCCAGATTCCGGCTGGACATCAGGAAAAACTTCCTGACCGTTAGAGCAGTACGACAATGGAACCAATGACCTAGGGAGGTGGTGGGCTCTCCCACACTAGAGGCCTTTAAGAGGCAGCTGGACAGCCATCTGTCAGAGATGCTTTAAGGTGGATTCCTGTATTGAGCAGGGGTTTGGACTTGATGGCCTTACAGGCCCCTTCCAACTCTACTATGGTCCTAAATAATCTGGAATTAGAAATGAGTAGTGAAGAACAAATGTTGTTGAACCAAGGGTGGCTAAAACAAAAAGAGATTGTGTATAGATCCAATAGTATCTTGCCAAACTGAGAGAATGGGTGTCTAAATGTCAAATTTAGTTCAATGTGATGCAGGTTTGAGCAAAAAAATCCCAACTTCAGGTATAAGGTGATGAGATCTGAACTAATGGTGATTGACCAAGAAAAAGATCTTTGTGTTGTGGTAGAGGGCTTGATGAAAATGTTAACCTAGTCTACAACTGCTGTGGAACTGATTTTATGAAACCGAAAACAAATTAACTGCATCATGAAAGCAAAAGGAAGCAAGATCATACTGCAAAGCAATATAATAATAAAGCATATATCCCATCTTTGCCACTGGTAACCACTGGCACCTTTTCTTAAGATCAGTGGTGTATGTGAGCCTATAATGGCCTCTAGTTACACAGCACCAGTCCAGCCAAGGTTCTGCCCCTTTGGATGGTCCCAGGGAATCATATTCTGCCCCGTTAATCCTTCCCGTTCTGGACATCATCCAGTCCTCCCGGAGTGTTTCAGTCTGGGAGGACGATGGCCCTAATAATTAGCAGGCAACCATCCCAGAATATATCTTTCATCTCCACTACCTTGGCTGGCTACAAGTAGCCTGAAGCTTAGGATGTTGTCAAAGGCTTATCTTCTAGCCTTGAGCTGTTACGGCATCAACAGAATTAATCCTGGAAACAAGCATAGCTATCCTACTCAATAAACAGGCCCAAATGGCATTCTGGACATGGGGAATAGAACTGGTGCACCACTAATTCCTCAAGCTTTTGCAGTTCCATTATACTACCGAATTGAATTTGGATGTTGCAGAGAATTTAGTTTCAGTCCATTTTTGATAAGAGTTTACCAAGCTTCACAAAGTTCTTCATATTTGTGAGGGAAAGTACTTGAAATTGTTTTATTTTTTGACAGATTCACCCATCCCTGAAATAGATGCATAGAAGAACATAAGAACATAAGAAGTGCCATGCTGGATCAGACTGAGGGTCTATCTAGTCCAGCAGTCTGTTCACACAGTGGCCAAACAGCTGTTGACCAGGGACCAACAAAGCAGGACATGATGCAACACATCTCCCACCCACGTTCCCCAGCAACTGCTGCACACAGACTTACTGCCTTGGATACTGGCGATAGCACATAGCCATCAGGGCTATTAGCCATTGATGGCATTCTCCTCCAGGAATTTATCCAACCCCCTTTTCAAGCCATCCAAATTGGTAGCCATCACTCCATCTTGTGGTAGTGCATTACATAATTTAACTCTGCAGTGTGTGAAAAAGTTTTTTCCTTTTTTTTGTCCTGAATCTCCCACCAATCAGCTTCATGGGAATGACCCCATTGGATTCTAGTATTTTGAGAGATGATGGTAACATTTCACAAATTCTTCAGGGGCTCTTTCGAGAATGGCCATTGCTTGATTGAAGGAGCTGCTGTGAACACCCTAGTGGAATGCAACAGTACAGCCATCATATGCTGGTGAACAGATGGATTGTGTTAAATGGGCTGAGTCATTACCTGGCGAGCGGAAAGGTGAGAACAAAATGGCATGACAGATTGGTTCATACAATGGAAGGTGAGTACTCTTGGATGGAATTTCACTCAATCGCTCGGTGGTAGATGAACGATGGGAAATTTGAAGAATTCGCTTTATCCTTTGGCACTTCAAATTAATTAATGGAGTATGTGTGAGTCAATCAAAAGATTCTTCCTGTTTTTTAAAGAACATAAGATAAGATGGCTTAAAATGTGACAATGGGCCTGTTCAGACAACACACTAAGCTGTGATTAGGCCACTAACCCTTTTGCAGCCAATGGTTAGTGAGCATGTTTATACCATAGTTGTGTAGCCACCATGGTTCAGATGACATGCTAAGCCATAATGTTTAGCTCAAAATGCTTAACTACTACGGCTTAGTGTGTCATCTGAACAGGGTCAACATGGTTCTGAGATCCAGTCTTACACAGATAGAGCTACTGCAAGAAGAATGAAAGACAGGTGCCAGGATACTAATAATAGACTCATGAGTGTCTTATCAGATTCCACAGCAGAGGGTGTTGACCTAACTCCCACTAATGCCATAAAAAAAAGAACCATAAAATTAAGACTGTGATCAGATAAGGAAAGAAGGGATAATTTCTCAAATTGTAAATAGAAGTTGTTTGTTTTGAGAGACACAGACACATGAAGTAGAGGAAAGGACAATGTTGTTGCAAGCATACCGGCAACATGCCGTGGCGTTCAGAAATATTATAGGATTGTTGGTTGTTTTGTAGTCATCAATCTTATTAAAAGGTCTGGATTTGGGGCAAAATTGCTTAGACACAGTTGATTTTCAAACCAAAATGTATCCTTAGGAATGTGTCTTAATGGGACATAAATAAATGGAAATGTTCTACACATGTTTAAGAAATAAAAAGTTGATTCAGTACACAGGGAAAATGAGCTCTTTTATGAAGCTCCCCCCACCTCTTAATTGCCTGTGGGAGATGACTGGTAATCGTCATAGATTGTTTTTGCTCTGCTTATGCCTTAACCTGGATTGGGTTTGAATGTTTCATGAACTTGAATTAATGCATGTACAAGCCCTGTACTGATCATTGTTATGCTGATATTTTTTTATAGTCAAAGAAGAAAGGCCACGCTGGTCTAAGAGAGTGTTTCCTTGCAAATGCAAAAGTCTGTATGCCTATATCTAGGGATTGAATGTGCTTCGACTCAGAGATGACATTTTGTTCTGGAGCAATTTGAATATGTCCAGTTAAACAGGTGGATCAAGGGACACCTACATACAGAAAGCATATTTTGAAAGAACCTCTGAACCAAGACCAACACATCACAGCTGGACTACACAGATCTTTGGCCTGATCCAGAAGGATTCTTCTTCTGGTCTTATTAGCCACATTATTTAGGAATGAAGCGACCCTGTTCAGAGGCAGTCTACGTCTGTACACCAGTTTCTGGGGAACACTAATAGGACAGTGTTGTTGCACTCATCTTCTGCTGCAGTGTTGTGTCTAAGCCTGTTTCCCCTGGCCTGGGAGAAGGGGGTTCAGGCAATCAATGAGTGTCAGCACCGGAGGAGTACCAGCCTGCACGAGGAGTGGGAGAATTGGCTCCCACTGGCTCAACACCAGCTGGGAATGAACTTTCTCCAGCCCTTATCTCTGAGAGGGTAAATAACTGACAAGCTGGGAATCAGGTTTCTTCTGAGTGGGAGGACGCGGGAAGCCTGGTGGATCCACGGGCCCATTGACTAAAGCATGCTGAGACAAAGGAAGGAGGGGAAGGTTGGCCAGGCTAGTTTCTCACCAAAAGCTTCATGAAAACCAGCCTCCATGAAGTTGAAGTTTACTGGGAAAAGAGCTTTCTCTTTCTTCTTGAAAATTCAATTGTCTCGCTTACTTTGCATAATCGTGCCTGAGAACAGTTGCTAGAAAATTAGTGTCCCTTCAGCTGGGAGAAGATGTTTATTGCCTGAATAAAGCTTTGCGGATTACCAGGCTGCCTTTTTTTTGGTCTCCCAAAAAAGCGAAGGGTGTTGGGAAACATGACATTGAGGGCTTCTCATTCGGGCAACTGGTTGGCCACTGTGATAGAAAGCTGCCCTAAATAGGCCTTTGGTCTGATCCAGCATGGCATTTCTTAAGCTCTTAGCAACATGGGTGGCTACTTATGTTTGAAACTAGGACCTAACATAGGTTGGGTGAATGAAATGTTGGTTCATCTATTGCAGGAATGTTGAACCCCTTTTGTCCCGAGATCGGAATTCCATTTCAGAGAAGCTCCAAGGGTCTGCATTTCCATGGCAGATGGGACTGAAGGAAAAAGTTTCTGGTCCAAAGGGAAAAAGGATGTCCCCCCCAAACCAGTTATTCTGGCTTAAAGCTCATACTTCCAGTAACTAGGCCTTAGGAGGGGGGTGTTTCAAACCTTTCAGAAGGGGGGGACAGCAGAGAAGATGGGAAAACAACAGAAGGTCGGTGTTTGGGGGAAAGGGGATGTGACTATCTGGGAAACACCAGTGAGCCAGACTGGCAGGCTGGATTTGGCCTCAGGGTGTAAAGTTTCACACCCCTGTTAAAAAGCCTTCAGATAAAGTACCTTAGAAAAAAGAAGCACGGAGGAAAGGAAACATGAGGTGTTAGTGGGTTTTTTTTTTGCCTCTGCCCCACCCTGGTGCTCTTGCAAGGCATTACATCCAAAGCTCTTCTTAGCTTGGGTGGATATTCATTTCATCTGTTGTTCCCCTGAGGAAGAAATGGGCTGAAGGCAATAGGTAAGTGCATGAAGATCAAGGGTGGATTTCCTTCAGTGAATTGATTTCCTAATGACTTCCTGGAACACGAGGTCAGGCGAATACTCATGCAAGCCAGTAGCTTGTCTTATGGTTAATTCTTCTGTTTGTTGAGAAGTTGTTAGGCAATGCCGTTTACTCACCCTAATCCCATTCTTTCCATTCCTGGTGCTTGTGGGCAAGGCATGTCAGTTTCTCTGTCCCTGTGGTAGGCAGTGAGCTACATCAGTACAGCAACCAGATTCATAGCTACTACGATGCTATTTTGGGCTGCATTAATAGAAGTATAGCTTCAAAATCGCGTGAGGTACTGGTTCCCCTCTATATGGCGCTGGTAAGGCCTTGTCTTGAGTATTGTATCAAGTTCTGGGTGCCACACCTCAAGAAGGATGCAGACAAGCTGGAGGGGGTTCAGAGGAGGGCAATGAGGATGATCGGGGGTCTGGAAACAAAGCCCTATGGGGAGGATCAGAAAAAATTGGGCATGTTTAGCCTGGGGAAGAGAAGATTTCCAGAGAGATATGATAGCACAACAAATACTTGAAAGGTTGTCACACAGAGGAGGCCCAAGATCTCTTCTCGATCAATCCAAAGTGCAGGACACGGAATAATGGGCTCAAGTTACAGGAAGCCAGATTCCTGGTGGACATCAGGAAAAACTTCTTGACTGTTAGAGCAGTACGACAATGGACCCAATGACCTAGGGATGTGGTGGGCTCTTCCACACTAGAGACCTTCGAGAGGCAGCTGGACAGCCACCTGTCAGGGATGCTTTAATGTGGATTCCTGCATTGAGCAGGGGGTTGGACTTACAGGCCCCTTCCAACTCTACTATTCTATGATTCTAATGATGGTTACCAACAGCAACTCCACAAGGTTATTCACTATCCATCCATCCAAATTAGCAGTCTTCTGGAATTTAAGAGAGTCGTGAAGACTGGTCTCTTCCAGCAGGCCTACCCAGTTGAATTTTAAGATGTTTTCAATAAAGTATTTGTTTTTATCTGTTTTAATGGCTTATCTGTTTTATGGTTTTTATATTTATATTTATTGTTGTTCCCCACCTCGATCTGGATGGAGAGGCGGGTTAGAAATAAAATAAATAAATAAATAAATAAATTTATTTTGGCTTCCTTCAACATTCTGGAGACAAATGGAAAAGGACCTCTCAAATGTATCTCATTCTTTCCCTTTAAATGAAATTTAAGGTCAATTCACCTGCCAGAGCTTTTCAGCTATGTCAACTGTATGGATAGTTTCTTCACTATGTTGCAGCAGACACCCAACAAGCATATTCCAATGTGAGGAACAGGCTTCTGTCATCCATGCCATCATTCATAACAGGGCTAAAGGTGGTGCAGAAGCAGTTCTGCTGATCGGGGTGAGGAATAGGAGAAGGGGGGGAGACCTCAGCCTCTCCCACCCCAGCAATCTTGCTGCAGGGTAACTGGGATGAGGGCACAGTTAACCTCCCCTATTACATTGTGTGTGTGAATGAATGAGTGCATGTGTGTATGTATGCACTTACATGTGTGTGTTCATGCATCCATGTGTATGCACATCTATGTGTATGCACATCCATGTGTATGCATGTATGCAATTGCAGATATACATGTGTAGATATGTGCGCATGTTAGTGCATATGATTGCTTGTAAGCTTGTGTGTACATGGCCCAGGTTCCCTGAAAACAGTGGGTGTTGCCTTCTGGACCAAAACGGTTGTGCATCCCTGATCTAACTGACTCCCCCCAATTCAATGTAGGAAATTCAGAGCTGGAACATCTCCAATAGATGGTTGCTCAGATTCTCCCTGCAGATGTCCAGCAAGTCAGAACCCATAACTAGGGATGTATGAGAATTCCCCTCATCTTCACAAATAATGCCAACATGTCCTTTTCGCGACCCTGAACGTGAACTCAAGAAGGAATGCTGTACTCGGGAAATGTTCACAATTCCCTGAATTTGTGTCCACATTAAAAAATGTGCACTTCCAAAAATGTGCATTCCCCCCCTCTCCAATCTGCATTTTCATGTTTTAGCCTGTGGGGAAAATGCAAAGTTTTATCTTTTCTGATAAAAACAGATACGTTTTTCCCTATTGTGAAAAAGACGACAACTCGATCAGGAATGTGAGTGGAACTGAGCTTCATGGAGGACAATCCGCCCCGCACACTCAGGTCCTCTGGGAAGAATTTACTTCAGTCAGCCAAAACTAGGCTGACAGCCGTTACCCAGAGGACCTTATCTTCTACTGCTCCCAGACTGTGCAATGGCCTGCTGGAGGAGATTCGTCAACTTAACAGTCTCTCTGACTTTAAGAAAGCTATAAAGACTGATCTCTTCTAGCAGGCCTACCTAGTTTAATTTTAAGATGTTTCATTGTTATTTTAGTAACATATTAGTTTTATATGTTTTAATCAGTTTTATGTATTTTATATTTGTATTTAATGTTGTTCCCTGCCTTGATTCAGAGGGAAAGGTGAGTAAGCAATTAATATATTATTATTATTACTACTATTATTATTATTATTATGAATGAGTGTGTACATCACCATTATGTTGTTGTTGTTGCCAATCTGTAGCCATAAACACCCCTCTAGGTAATTGGCTCCACTGTTGAACTACCCATATCATCAAGATATATCTCCTAAAGTTCAACCAAAATCTACACAACTTTAACTTCAGCCCATTCGATCACCCAGAAGGCAGTTCTTCGGAGATTTCAAGAGTGTGACCCTGTTGCCTGCCCCGGCCTTCTCGTCTCCAGCCTAAAACAATCCAATCCCTTCAACCTTTCCACGTACAACTTCTTCTCTGTTCCCCTAACCATTGCTGCAGCCCTCCTCTGAACTTGTTCAAAGTTCTTTACAACCTTCTCAAAGTGCGGCACCAGAACCGGTACCTCCTGTTCTGGATTTCCTCCCACTCTTGACTTCCTTGCTCATTTTCATCCACCTCCACAACTTGCTGATCAAACGCAGAGATACGAACGCGCGACAGAGAAACTCTTACTCTTTTTTCGTTTGCCACAAACAGTAGCTTTTATTTGCTGTTCAGTTACATTTTAAGCAAGGCTGGGAGAAGAAAGAAAGAAGAAGATCCAGGTTTTGGGGTGGGGTGGGAAGAGGTGAAGATCCATCACCTAGGATTATATTCGGCACCTTTTGCAAATAAGGCAGTGCATAAATGTTAATAATAAAGAACAACGTATTTTGGCCTGGCTCATCCGAAAAAGTCATAGCTGGCCACTTCTTTATTCCTTGAAGGGCAGGAGAAAAGGACACCAAGGCAGGGAGGAAGAATGAATGTTTGGAAAGTTATTTGGAAAGCCAAAGTCACGCAAAAGCTTGCGAGCGAATCTTCATTCCATTGGTTGAGTCTGACGCTGTTGACCTTTCAAGTATGTGAAGAGTGATATCATGTCACCCCTCTGTCTTCTCTTTTCCAGGCTAAACATGCCCAGTTCTTTTAGTCTCTCCTCAGAGGGCTTTGTTTCCAGACCCCTGATCATCCTCGTTGCCCTCCTCTGAACACACTCCAGCTTGTCTGCATCCTTCTTGAAGTGTGGTGCCCAGAACTGGATACAATATCACCTTGTAAGCCCCCTCCTTCTGTCAGTGTAAGCCCCACCAATGCTGAGTAGGGCATCAATGTCTACAGTGTTAAATAAATAAATTAATATAATATAATGTCCTTTATGGTTGAGTAGTCAATAAACATTCAGTTTTAAAGAAAAATCCCCGAATGCACACCCTAATGAAATGTGATGCACATGCCTATGGAATTGGGGTTTCCATGAAGCCCTAATTGGTGGTTGCAAACTCTGCCTATGGATCTGGTTTTGTGCGCACTTTCACCAAATAGCCATGCATTTTTACGCTTCTTTTTTCTTTCAGTTGGAGGTCTCCATTGCAAAATTTGGAGAGGTTTAAATCTCAACAGATAATCAAGCTTTGGTTTTTGTAATGATTTGAAAATGAAAATGAGGCAAGCTTGCATTCAGTTGTAAATCAAACTAATTTCTCTCCTGCCCCTTGTTGGGCTGTGCAGAGCACCTTTCCCACCAAACCACTGAATTTTATGAATTGTCCTGGGGCCACTTGTAAATTAAGTACAGGAGGTGTCGACTCCTTCAAAGTAAAGCACATCATGCTCTCCTTCACCTAGGTGTCTGTGCTCATTTGGACACGATTACTCTGCTTCAGGGACCAAGCCCTGAAGTGCCATAGAAGTTAATGGGCATTTTCAGGTTTTCATCCGTGGAGCATCTGTCCTCCTTTGTCCCCTTTGGATTTTCTTGTTCGCCCTCTTCCCTCCTCATGTGGTTCACCCTCCACCCTCCAGGCCAACCCTACCTTCTTTCTCTAAGAACGCTTTTCACCTGCTCTTTCAAGCCCTGATGATGCCTAAGCTGTCAACCCTTGTGGCCATCGCTTATTACATCGGTGGATGAAATGAAGATATGGGAACCCGGGAGGGGATTGAGCCCATTCACGGCAAGTCTCCAAAGCTGGGAGATCGGCAACAGCTTACTGTGATGGAATTCCATTTAAGAAAAAGCATGCAACCAGGTCGTCTCCTTGGCCAGTGCCATCCACGCACAGTCAACCATTAGGATTCTAAATGCTCTCCTCTAGATCTTCCCATGGTCCGTGACGGCAAGATGAGGGGACTATCCCACAAGCAAAGATTCACAAAGATAAGTTGTAGCATTGTGAGACTTACCAAGGTCAATGGTGGTAGTCAAGGTTAGCTGAGTGGAATGGGTAGCATTGGGATCTGATCCCTTTTATATGGTCCCTAGGGATTGGGGATCTGGAAACTGAGAGCCTCAGGGAAAGACAAAGAAGTCTAATCGTCTGTAACCATTCATCCTTCAGTTGCTCCCTAACCATCATTATTTTAAATGGAATTCCCTTAATTTGAAGGGAAGGAGATCATTGGGTATGGGGTTGTGGTGTTTACTCAGCCTCTCTTCCGGTTTCGGTCGTTCGTCTCGGATGGCCAGTTGCAACCAACCCAGTTTCATCTTTAGCTTAGGTATATATGGGAATTTCAGTCCAGTTCACAAACGATCAGAACCTGCCCTGTTTGAAACCCCGAAATCAAACCCACTTCCATAGGTGTGCATTAGGGAGTGCACCCAGGGATATTTTTTTTAAAGGTGAACATTTATTGACTGTGCAATCATAAAGGACATTCCAGTATCTGAGGCAGTAAGCCTGTGTGCACCAGTTCCTGAGGAACATGGGTGGGAGGGTGCTACTGCACCAGGTCTGGCTTTGTTGGTCCCTGGTCGACAGCTGGTGGGCCACTGTGTGAACACAGTGCTGGACTAGATGGACCCTCAGTCTGATCCAGCATGGTACTTCTTATGTGCATTTATTTAGTTAGTTATTAAACACTATAGACATTGATGCCTTACTCAGCATCCAGCTTGCTTGACCGTGGGAGGGCTGAGCATTGGTGGGGCTTACACTGGCCAGAGGAGAAGGAGGCTTACAAGGTGATATTAGCTTTTGGGGTCCCTCCTCCTTGCCTCTTTGAAGTGTGGCTCCTGACTAAGAGGCTGCCAGCAGTGTGGTTCCTTTTTTGCTCCTGATGCCAGGAGCAACAGCGTGCTGTCAGGGAGGAGGCTCAGCAGAGCAGCCAGAGGTCCATTCTGACTGCATCTTGATCCTCCTCTGAATCTCTGCTCAATGACCCCCCTCAATTTAGTGCTTATTGCGTGAGACATTAGGGTGTGCCTGGGTACCAGGCACATCCCTTGCTCATGCCTATGCCCACTTCTGAGCATTACTGGAGGTGGGTAAGCAGTTCCCCCCATCACAAAATGCAGCACCAAAACAGGGATGTTGAGAAATTCAGTTCAGTTCAGTGTTGATCAGGATTTACCCAGTTTGCACTGAACACGGACTCGGATGCAGCCTGCAGTCCAGGTCTGTACATTTCTGAACTTGCCATGTAATTTGCGGACCCCCAAAAGATATATTCATCACCATACATATGTTTGAAAAATGTTCATAAAGATTTGTACGTCTGAAAAATGCACACGAGCAGACTTTAATCAATGGGAGAAGAACGAAGGCATTGGAAAGATGTGCACAATTGGGAGAAAACACTCGTGACAATATGTATGGATTTTCAGGATAGAAAAAGAAGAAGAAAGCTCACAATACAGTACGGATTCAAATCAGAACAATTTTTGAAACGAAATTCCAAGAACTTTGTCAAGCTTGATTTTTCTTGATTTGCACATCCTTATACCAAAGGAGCTCTTGATGGGGTCAAAGAAAGGGATCATGGGAAACTCGGTGTTCCTAACCCCCCTCCCCCCCCCCACTCAACACAAACAATTATTAGAGCTGCTACCAGGTATCCAAGATTATTTTTTTCTGGTGTTTTTTTAAATGAAGGAAAAGAAATATATATTTTCTTCCCCCAAGGGCAGTTTAATAAAACCTATGGCTTTTGCCATTGATTAAAACTTAATTATGTGCTTTGTCTCCCTGTGTTAGAGCAAAGGTGTGAAACCCATCAACTGGTGATGAGTTGGGCTAACAACTCACCCTAACCCCTTCATTTTCACAATGAGCACCTTGCCTTTTCTGTGGCAAATTAAATCTTTCCCAATAGGAGTTTTTGCACGCATGTGACCTGCATCAAATTCCATCTGGAGGAATGTATCTAGCATTCCGCCACATTCTCCTGGCATCCCGTCACACCGTACGGTGACCAAGAAGCACAACTCAGGATGTGACGATGGGAAATGGTTTGGATGAGTAGTTGTTGAATCTCTCTTCCCTTCTTGGCTTTTGCCCATCAAATCTGAGGGGGTCTTCAGCTAGTCTTAACATAATTTCATTTATACAGTGCTATATGATCAGCTAGCACTGCTTTGTTTGTGTGTTCATTACAAATTTATACTGCCAGTAGCCCTCTGGTTGCTAAGACCAAACTTCCATATTACCTCTAACACACTACGTAGGAAGAAATAGCATGAAATTGAACCTTCCAATTTGAAGATTCTTCCATCAACATTACCACACTGTTCTGTATGGTGTGCAGTTTAGGGGGGGGGGATTTAGTGATACCACCAGGATTGAAGCATGGGGTGAACTCACCAGCAATGGTGACTGTGCTCTTGGTTCCTTTCCAGATCAATTACCCACTCCCTTGCAGCAATGCTCCACTTGAAAAGCAGGAAACATTTCCGTCACTCCAAATTGTCTCCTGAAGCCATATCAGAGCAAGGGTAATGTTACTTGCCCTCAATTTGAGGGATGGAGGAGTATTTCATTTCTGTTCATTTTTGATATGAATGTACTAAAATTCACAAATGTATTCATATACAGGTTGGAAAGAACTTGAGATATTTTTAAAAAATCAATGTGAGAGAAAGCAAAAGTGACAGATCCACATATCCAGGCTTTGTGTGCTTTGCTTTTATAAGTCTGTGTTCGAATCCCCATGTATTCAACCATGTTAGGGCTAAATTAAGGTTGCCACCTCTTTTTTTCCCTAACAGGCTTCTCATCATGGCACGAAGGTACAACATAGAATCATAAAATAGTAAAGTTGGAAGGGGCCTATAAGGCCATCAAGTCCAAACTCCCTGCTCAATGCAGGAATCCACCTTAAATCATGCTTGACACATGGCTGTCCAGCTGCATCGTGACGGCCTCGAGTGTGGGAGAGTCCACAACCTGCCTAGGTCATTGGTTCCATTGTTGTACTGCTCTAACAGTCAGGAAGTTTTTCCTGATGGTTTGTCATACCGCTCTAACAGGACGTTTTTCCTGATGACCAGCTGGAATCTGGCTCCATGTAACTTGATCTTATTATTCTGTGTCCTGTGCTCTGAGATGATCGAGAAGAGATCCTGGCCCTCCTCTGTGTGACAATGACCTCTCTATGTGTGTATTGAATTTGGCTAGTGCAGTTGGGTAAGAATTTGGTTTCAGATCAATTTGAGTAAGAATGTACTGAAATTTGCAATGTTCTTCATATTTGAGATGGAACAAATGTCTTATTAAAGAAACAAACCTGGGAGAAAGAGAAATGGACAGATGTTCCTCTTCCTACAAATCAATCTGAAACCTTGTGTGTATTTGGGATGTGCATGTGCCCCCTATCCTCAACTGGGTCTCCCAGGGGTGTGATCATTGACACTGCCTGGAATGCAAAAAAGGTGGCAACAGTGCCGAAAAAGATGAATGGGAGAGACATCCCCCTCCCAAACTTGCTCTTTTAAGCAAAACTGGCCCATGAGCAATATTCAGCCCAGGTATAATTCCTACATCTAACCTCTTGGCCAGTTAAGAGAATCCAAGGCTCCTCTTCTATACCTTTGAGGTAACATGAAAACCTTCTATCAGCATTCTGCTTTCTTGCTTAAGAACATGTTTCAGATGTGCAAATTCCTAATCATTGCTCTTGGAGTTGTTTGTTTCCTGTGAGGCTCGTGGATGTTACGTTCAAATGGATCCCAAAATCTAACTTGCAGATTCCAAATCAGGATAGCGTAACAAAACACATGCTAGGCTTCTCTGTGGAAGCTGTGGACAACTATGGGTTACAGAAGGCCCAAATTATTGTTGCTCAAAGACTAATAGACCTAGATCTACAGCATTTAAGAACTGCTAACAGATTTAATGTGTTGCCATCAGCATAATGAGAAGGATCATTTAGGAAGATCCCAGTTAATGAACAGATATGTCCCTGTGGCTCTGGAGTGATAAAATCTGTTGAACATGTCCTTTTGTATCGTAACACAGATAAGGAATACAGAAAGAATATAATTTCTCCAATTTCTGGGGAAAACGTTGGTATATATTTATTTAAGGCATGTGTCCTCTTGTATCACTGAAAGGGTTGCTAAGGTTTTTGTGGATGGAGGGAGTAAATGAAGAGATATGTGAAATGGGTTAAAATAAGGGCCACATTTATTGAAAGATCTGCAAAGGGGGTTCCTAAGGGGCATCCAGTATAGGCCTATCCACAGGCCCTCTTTTCCCTGGCTCGGGCGAGCCATTCTTGCCCATGAGTAGGCAGGGAGGGAGACCTTCCTGTGTTGCCTCCCTCCAGGCCACAAAGCTCTGGGTAGGTGAGAAGGATTGATCTCAAAGGTAACCCTTATTTCCCAAGCCAGGCCGCAGGGCTCAAAGCTGGGAGCCTCAGGAATTACCAGTCACCAGAACAGTGCCTGTGAATGCTCACCAATTATCCATACTTGTCTGGATGCCCCTTCCTATCCGCCAGATTGAAATGTGACCAAGTTAAATACATAGACAATTAGCCTATTTAACAACACCCTGGCCCGTCTCACAGTGTGGAGTAGGCAAAAAAACTCATGGCCAATTCAGAACATGAGTAAAAAATTCCTACTCGGCCCCAATAGGTATCTGGCGAACCCACACTGAGAACAGGGAGGGAGGGAGCTGTGTGGAGAAAGAGGAAGAAGGGGCGGGAGGCTCACTTCTATATAGCCTCTCCCCCTCCCCTTCTAGTGGCGCCATACGCCTGCTCGCCAATCTGGAGCGGGCACGTCTATCCTCTTTCCCCCTGTCCACAAAAGCCTCCACACCCCCAGGCCATTGGTCGGGGGTGGCAGAATGGCCTTGCGGACGGAGGGAGTAAATGAAGAGACGAGACATGTGAAATGGGTTAAAATAAGGGCCACATTTATTGAAAGATCTGCAAAGGGGGTTCCTAAGGGACATCCAGTATAGGCCTATCCACAGGCCCTCTTTTCCCTTGTTCGGGTGAGCCATTCTTGCCTGTGAGTAGGCGGAATAACTCCGCCTCTCGAGTGTAAAGTTAAGTTAGGTTTTAGGCTTAAAAATATAGTACGTTATTTAGGAGTTAATATTGCAAAAGATTTAGATAGGTTAGAGGAAATTAATTTTGCAAGTTTGAAAAAACAGGTAGGGGAAAAGTTAGAGGTATATAGAAAATTAAAACATTCTTGGTTTGGTAGAATAGCGGTTATTAAAATGAAGATATTACCTAAGATTAATTTTTTGTTTAGAAAGCTGCAGATTAAAATATCGGAAGTAGAGTTAAAGAGCTGGCAAAATATGATTAACGCTTATTGCAATGGAGATAAGAGAGCTAGGATTAATAAAGGGTTATGGTATAAGTTACAAAAGAAAGGTGGTTTGGGACTTCCAAATATAAAGAATTATTATATTGCTAATCAGTTAAGATATGTCATAAATAGTATATTAGGGGAGGAAGACTTAGAATGGTTAGAAACACAAACAGGGGAACTAGATTTTAAATTGCAAAATATTTTTTTATTAAAATTCAAAAGAAAGATTTGAGGGGACTGGACAACCCGTTGCTGAAAAATATTTTAGAGGTCTGGGAGAAAGTTAAAGGAAAGTTAATGCCAGGAGACTCTCCACTCGCCCCAGTGGTAGTAGTGGGAAACTTCCCAAGGACCTTAAAAGTAGAGTTGGAAGGGAGTCTGAAGGATCAGGAAATTATTAAGTTAAGGAATTGGATGGAAAGAATGATAGATAAGGAGCAAATTACAGAGTTATTAAAAGGACAAAAGATAGCTTGGTTCAAATGTTTACAATTGGAAAATTGGACACAGGAATGGAAAATGAAAAATAAGAAATGTAGAAATAATACTAGATTTGAAGATTTAATTGAATTAAGAGGAAGGAAAGAAGAAATTAAAATTAAAAAAGGTTTGACCAGCGAGATATACAAAATATTGATAGAGGAAGATGATTCTCAGGACTCTCTTAAAATTATTAAAAAGATTTGGGAAGACGATGTAAAGGAACAAATTAATGAACATAACTGTGGGAGGATATGGGATGCAAGAATGTTAAAGCTGTTGTCAATTAGAATTAAGGAGAACTATTATAAGACAGTATGGAGATGGTATTTAACACCGGTAAGATTTCATCAGATAGATAAAAAAGTGTCTAAGAATTGTTGGAGGGGATGTCAGGAGGTTGGAACTTATTTTCATATGTGGTGGAGCTGTGAATATGTACAAAAAATTTGGGAAAGGGTGTTTAAAGAAATAAGTGAAATAATTGGAAGTAAACTGGAATTAAGCCCAAAGCTGGCTCTACTAGCAATATGGGATAAAGGAAATGAGAATATAAGTAAGAGAGAACTGATAAACAACCTCCTGGCTCCTGTCAGAATAATGATTGCTAAAAATTGGAAAGGGCAAGGGATATATACTATAGAAGAATGGTACAAAGAAATATGGGATATGGCACTTAATGATAAGCTGACGTGTAAAATGAAAATAAAGAGGGGAATGTCCAGTAAGAATGATTTTGGAGTAATATGGAGCCCTTTTTTGGAATATGTATTAAGAACAGGGAAGGGGCAAATACCTTCAAAAGAGTCTTTACAATTTTGCAAAGAGGAATAATGAATAATTGAAGGTCTCCTGGGGGGAGGGGTGCACGGGGGGTATGTTGGTTATGTATTGTGTTTTATGTTGTTTTATGTTGTATTATGTTGAAAAATAAAATATTATAAAAAAACAAAACAAAAACTCCGCCTCTCCATGTGCTGCCCCTTTCGGGGAGGGAGACCTTCCTGTGTCGCCTCCCCCCAGGCTGCAAGGCTCTGGGTAGGTGAGAAGGGTTGGTCTCAAAGGTAACCCTTATCTCTCAAGCCAGGCCGCGGGGCTCAAAGCTGGGACCCTCAGGAATTACCAGTCACCAGAACAGTGCCTGTGAATGCTCACCAATTATCCATACCTCTCTGGATGCCCCTTCCTATCTGCCACTAGAGCGTCAAGCCACTTGCTTAGTCGCTTATGCCCCATCTAAAAACTAATGCTTCCCTCAGGCCCCTCTGCAGATCGCGCAAAAATAAATAATTTCCTTGGTCCGACAAATGGACCCCATCTTGCCTATACAGCTCCCTCCTGGAAAGTGTAATATCTGGATGCTGGATGCTAAAATTGCCATGTTTGGTCAGATTCCTAAGTATTTCTGTTTTCACTTTCTTGTGGGCTTTCTCCAAAGTCAGATGATTGCTACCCATTTGCCAATCAAATCTGGGTATTGAAAATCTGCAATAGCTTGAAGTATCAGGGTCTTGCCCTTCAACAGCCTCAGATCATTACCTCCCAGGTGTACTAGCAACACCTGTTGTTGAAGCAATGTGGGCAGGAGGTGTTCCCACCGCTAACCTCGTCTGCCCAACCATCTAATGCTGGCATGACGACACAAGCCCAGCTGGGATCCAAAGCTCTAGTTGGCAGCTCGCCTGGTGGCCCAGAAGATGTAGCTGTGGCCGCAGATGATGATGCATACTGGGGCATGGCCTTTCCAGTGATCTATAACAAACACAATGATTTTAAGACCCAGCGTATATATGTTTTATACGCTGCTGACCGCCATCTGCCGACTGCCTGAATTCGAGAAGGGGAAAACCCTGCCACCGCTGCAGTAGATGCTGCCCCAATCCAAAAAGAGTGTGATCCAAATGCCAATTCCGGCAAACCCAACACGTGAAAAGCCTTCTTTGCAACTGCCCAAAATTAGAACTTGGTAAGTGGGGCCTGGTCAAGGTGACAGAATAACATCCCTAAATGATTACCCCGTGGGGAAATGAAATCTCTCAAAGCACGAACTGGGCATAATGCCAGCAAAGGGGCCTGGTTCAACTGAATAGTGGCACCCCTCCCTTCCTGATCTGTCTTAGACTTTCTAATGGTTATTGCTACTCCCTGTTTATTGAAGATCAGATCCTGAAACCGGATCGCACGCCCTGACCAGTTGTGTTTAGAAAATGCCAGCAGCTCAGAAATCCTGAGTGCCCTGAAGAAGGCAGTCAAAGCTATTGCATGGAATAAGGCTGTCTCATAAGGAGAAAAACACAACTGCTTCCATTGCTCCCCAAGTTGTAGTAAAATATCGTGAGAAACGGGGCGCCTGGGGTCCAGTTGGTGTGGTGATACCCTATTCCATCCTTTTAGAGCACATCTAACCCTAGCATCTAAGGTGTTATCACCTACCCCTCTTACTTTCGCTAAGAATGCCAGGGCTGCCAACTTACCCTTTATAGTCCTAGCCGCAAGGCCCTTATGACGGGAAGCCATGCAAAACTGCAAGATATGCTCCACGGGAATTGGCCCAAACTCTGGGTAATTGCAGCTCCTCCCTGAAATCCACAAATTCTCTACCTGTTCTCAAGTAGCTGCCTTTGTGCTTGGCACTACCGACTGCCACATGGCACATTCAACCTCTCGTTACCAATCTCCCAAAGGATGCCCGGGAAGTTCTCTGGGAGTTGACGAGCCCAAGAAGCCAACTCCTTAAATCTCTGGACCTGCTGATGCAACAAATTATCTGCAATTGAATTGTCCAATCCGAGCACGAAACAGTATATTGTGGCGGAGACAATGCAATGTAAATTTCTGAAGCAATGCCATAACTCTAAGATTACTAGACGTCAAAGAGTTTATAACTTGCACTGTGGCTTGATTGTCGCACCAAAATAACCAAATGTGCACGGCAACATAAATCGGAAAAAATTCCAAGAACGTCAAATCTCTGATAATTGCCAAAGAACTCCATATCTCTGGCCACTGTTTGGCGCACCACTTATTCCCTCAAATCATTCTGAAACCCAGCGCCTCCGAAGCATCGGAATGAACTTGCATTTCAGCTTCAATCAGAAGCTCCTGTCTTCAGAATGAGACACCATTGAATTCGTCCAAAAAGGTAAGCCAAGTATGCAAGTCCTCCCACATTGCCCACGCCACTCGCGCACAGTGATAAGGCCGAGATAGTCCCTTCATAGCATCACAAAGATGCCGCAAAAAGGCTCTTCCTGGGGCAACGACACAACAAGCAAAATTTAGGTGTCCTACTACCTCCTGCAACTATGCCAAGGTCACTTTTTTAACTAGGCTAAGTGATTTTATTCTATCCCACAGGCTATCCAATTTTTCTTGTGGCAACCTGCTGCGTTGTTTGACAAAATCGAGTTCGATTCATAAAAATGTAATAATGTTATGGGGACCTTCCATTTTCTCGTGCACCAATGGGACGCCCAGTTCCTCTGCCAAAACGTGAAACTCGTACATTAATTGTGCACACTGATTGCTGTCAGCTAATCCAGCAAACAGGAAGTTCATCAAGATAGTGAACAATGTTTACTGTATTTAATCTGTTTCTCAGAGCCCACTCTAAAAAGGTACTGAATTTCTCAAACATGGTGCACGAGATTGAACATCCCATAGGTAGGGCTCTATCTACATAATATTTACCCTGAAAAAAGAAGCCTTACAGGTTGAAATCCTCTGGGTGAATGGGCAGTATGCAAAAAGCAGACGTAATGTCACATTTTCCCATCAAATCCCTGACCCCATTGCTTCGAACCATAGCAACCGCACAGTCAAAGGACATATACTGCACAGAGCATAGTTGCTCTGGGATATATTTGTTGACTGACTCCCCCTTTGGGAAGGACATGTTATGTATCAACCTAAATTCACCCGAACGTTTCTTTGGAACAATGCCTAAAGGAGACACTCTCAAATTTTCGATAGGTGGTTCTAAAAATGGGCCAAGCACTCTACCAGATCTAATTTCCTTATTTATTTTTTCCCTCACTAAGGCTTCTAGTTTGTCAACTGACCTCTGGTTTTTTGCAAAACAGGCCACTCTGGGTCCCGCAAAGGGAATACGAAATCCAAAAACAAAAACCAACTCAAGATATCTTGCATCCGTGGCCTTAGGATAGCTAGATAGCAATCGTTGCAACGCCTCAATCTTAATTGGGCTGGGGCCCTTTGGGAGGCTGCTGCTGGGCACCACCTGGTTTCCAGCCCCCTTGTCCTTCTCTGAATGCTCTACGCCCCCCTCTATTTCGGTTACAATTGAGAGCTGGGTGCAGGATGCTGCAAATTGTACACTGTGATCAGGAACAGGAACCCCTGGCACTATAATCCCAGCAGGGTGGGTGGGATTGAACCCCCTGCCCCACACTCCCTCTGAATGAGGAGGCGGGTTGCTGCTTCACAATGATGTGCCCACTATCGGCCCTTTCTCCAAACCCTGGCCTTGCTGGGGTCATGAACTGCAGCCACAGATCATGATCCCACATATCCCATTGTAAGGTGTGGTCGAATGCTGCTTTATGACGAAAAGATTCATCATAAGCCAACCACACCCCACCCTCATACTCTGTGTAAGCTCTATAAACCATATCAAGATATTTGGTCAGAGTATATCCTTTTTCTGGGAAATGCTGCTGAATAATTCCCATATAAATCAGGAATCCTGGCAGCCAATTTGTCCATTTCCTTGCCACTTTCCTTCTCCTAAGTCTCTCCGCCTCCTTCTCCCCTAATTTATCCTTCTCATTGGTTTCCAGTTCTCTAAAACGCAAGGAGAAGATATCAATATATTCACCCCTCAAAATTTTCTCGCCCGTGGCCGGGAGCAAATGATATCCCAATGGAGAAGTGACACTACCCTTGGGAATAGCATGCCTGTCCACTCCAGCAAAAGGGTCGCTAACCGACGACCTAGCACCCATTTCCAGTCCACTGCTGCTAGACTCAGGGCCTTTCCACACAACCTCACCAGCTGCAGCAGCATTAACTGCCGGAGCTGGCGACGTGCCTTCTGCAATCTGCAATGCCGTACTTTCCACTTGCCCTCCCATTGGCTTTGGCGTAGCAGCGGCTGTAGCCACGCTGCCAGGTGCGTTCACAGGGCATAAGGCCACCTGCAAATGCCGCTCACCTGCTATGCATCTATCCGGAGTTCCCATTAGCTGCCACTGTACATTAGGAAAGTATGGATACCAACCTCAAGGATGCATTGGCCCTGCGTGTTGTGTAAGTGATGCAAGACCAACGAGACTCACCACGCCCATTGCTTGAAAGTTACCTTGCGGTGTAATGGGAACAGGAGCCCCTGCTGCCCGATCAATTCCTGCTGAATCCGATGTCTGTTCTCCAGCCCCAGACCCTGGATCCATGGTGTCACTTTCATCCGGAATGTCTCCCTGAGGTAAACTCAACCCTTGTGCAGCTGCTGCCTCCATTTCATCTATACAGTTTGAAAGAGATTTCAATAAATCGTCCTGCACCTGCCTGTGCATCTGGCGACAGCCCGAATTCCTTATATCCAAGAGGCTAGGCACTGTAGGAGGGTTAAGCCCTCTATCCCTTTCTAAAGATTGGACCCGAGCCAGCATCGCTTCTACAGCAGGGTCTGTCTCCTCATCCGAAGAACCTTGCCTGCTTCTGCCTCATTTTTGCTTCAGAGGAGGGGCTTTCCCCTTGCCCTTGGGACCCCCCAACCCTTTCTTTGGAGGCATGCTAGTTGCCACTAGCACTAATATACAAAAATATGAAGACTGATATAGGCCAGAAAATTTGCCCCTTATAAAATTCTTAACAATTGTAATGCTGAAAGGTGCAAGCCTCTGCCCTGAAGGCTCAACTGGTACCAGCTCCAGAGGACTCCCAACAGGGCCCCTCAACCACCCAACGGGAATGCTGTGAGGTAAACCAGGGACTCAGCAGGCAACTCGTGTGTAACCGTTGCACTGGGGCCCTCCCCTCCTGCAGCTGAGGGCTAGCTGTCCGTCTCCCGTACTGGCGAAGCAAGCAGTTGCCGCCTCCTTGGAGGCTAAAATGGCTCTCCCACTTGCTGCCTCACGCTCCACCCCACTTGCTGCTGCAAAGCCCCTTCACGAGCAGCCGTCTTTACAGGCTGCCCACTTGCAAAACAGCCGCCACAGCCCATACATAGCAAGGCTATGGCCCGTTCCCTCACTCCCTCGGCCTTGACCCACGGGGGCCCGAGGGTCAAGCTGCTAATGGCCCTTACGCAGGAGACCCGTTGGTCTACCCCAAAACCTGCAGCCCAAAGACCCACGAGATCCCTTGCGCTCACTTCCTCTTCCTCTTCCTCTTCCTCTTCCTCTTCCTCTTCCTCTTCCTCTTCCTCTTCCTCTTCCTCTTCCTCTTCCTCTTCCTCTTCTTCCTCCTCCTCCTCCTCCTCCTCCTCCTCCTCCTCCTCCTCCTCTTCTTCTTCTTCTTCTTCTTCTTCTTCTTCTTCTCCCTCTCCGCTGCTGCCGCCGCCGCTGCCGCTGCTGCCTGTTCCTGCGGCTCCGTCTCGAAGGTAAGGAGCTGCATGGAGAAAGAGGAAGAAGGGGAGGGAGGCTCACTCCTATATAGCCTCTCCCCCTCCCCTTCTAGTGGCTCCATACGCCCACTCGCCAATCTGGAGCAGGCACGTCTACCCTCTTCCCCACCCCGTCCGCAAAAGCCTCCCCGCCCCCAGGCTGTTGGCGGCAGAATGGCGCTTATGACTTCAATGCAAATTGGGGGGGGGATGTTGTTATCCTTCTGAGAGAAGGAACTCTACAAAACTGTATTTTGCTCTTACAGTACTTTTTAATCATCTTTGTTGGACTGTGACCCTAACAAATGAAAGAAATAAAAACAACAACACATACATCTCATCATTGTATTTGGATGAAAGGAATGAAATTGACCCAAACCGCTCAAGGCTGCAATGCTCAGCAGGAATTTTACTTGAACTACACAAGACTGCAATGGTTTACACTTGGCCATGAAGCCCACTGGAAAACCTGGTGCTGCTCACGTGCTCAGACTTGCTTATCTCATGAGGCATTGGGAAAATAAAATTAGCTAGTACCCAGGTATACCTGATATTGGGATGGACAGATCTGTCCATTTCATTCAGCTGCTCTCATTTTTCCAGTTGTAAATTTCATCTCAAATTTTGATGAGCTTTAGATCTCCCTCCCTCCCTCCCTCCCTCCCTCCCTCCCTCCCTCTCTGTAGTGTGTGCATTTCTTCTAACATATGAATTTTGACTACTATACACATTTTTGCAAGCAATTTTCCAAATAGAATTGCATATTTGAACATTTCCCCTAATAGACACATTTCGAATGTACTCTTTTTAATGGAGAACTCCATTGTAAAATCAGAAGTGTGAAGGATAACTGAGTTTAGGTTTGCTGATGTGAACTGACCAAATTTCTCCCCATTCTGAGCCTGAGGTCTTGAAGGAAGAGGCAGAATGTGTGTAAGAAGAAATAATTCTCTATAAATCCTTAGATTATCACTCTGCATGTTGGGGGGTTAGTGATATGGCTCTAACTTAGTGGAATGCCATTACTAAAATAGAATTCCTATGAAATGCATTGGGCACTCTGCAGAGCTATATGTCTGTTAATTATCATCACTGAGCAGACACTTTGTATCGGTAAAGTGCCAGTTTAGTAACCTCAGGTCTGGGTGAGACTGTCTGATTGAAACTTTGGTCAGATTCTGCCAGTTATACTAGACAGAGCTAAGCTAGAATTCTCTAACTCTATGGCAACATCTTGATGCACACTGAATGCATTTGTAAAATAAGAAGCATCATCTAAAACAGATCCCTACAGAATAGCTCTGAGAAGTGCTCAGAGTAGACTACTGCAATAGCATTGACATGGGACAACCCTTGGAGACTGTTTGGCAAATTCAGCTAGCAACCCACTATCATGGCCATTGGAAGCACATTGCACTAATGCTCCAATCTCTCCATTCCTTTCTAAGTACAATTCAAAGGGAACGTCAGTAGATAGTCCAAGGTCAAAATTTAGGAAAGGCTCACTTAGCAAGGGAAATACACATTGGCTGATAGTCAATAGTGGGGTAATAATCAACTTTACAGTTGTTCATCTAGGAGTACTCCCCACACAACATGGTAATAAATAATCAACTGTGGTGTGGATTAGGATCAGCGCTGAGTTGACTATGGCAGCATTTGGACAACACGATAGTCAATACAACTGACAATTGTTTCCCCTCCCCCAGTTGCTTATTGTGTTGTTTGTTAGAGACTCAGCCATTGAGTCTCTAACAAACACAATCCCAACACTTTGTCCTCAGAATTGGAGGCTTTTAAGTCTGAGCCTTCAGAGCCCCACCCAGGTCTCAGCTGCAGACCAGCAGCATCACCTGAGTATTGGTCTACTCATGAGCAGACTCTTGCTCACAAGTATACCTTTACTTACAAGGAGTCTTAATTCCTCAGGTGCATTCCTCTGCATCTGGCAGTTGGCGGAGCCTGCATCTTTAGGCACCAATGCTCCCTGAGTTTTGGTGGTCACTAAACATCTGCCTCCAATTTCCAAGAGGGGACTAAGTGGAAGCTTGAACTGTCATCTCCCCCAAGAAAGAGGATTTTCTATTCCCTGAAAAGGGACATCCCTTCAACCACTAGGAAACACGACACAATTTGGCTTCAAGTTACATTTTTTTGCCTACTTGAATCCCATGATTAGTTCTAATCTCTGTCTACCGCATCCACTTAGCCATACTATTCAAGCATCAGGTTAGGAAAGGAAGAAACATGACTTCCATATTTCCTCAGCCCTTAACTTTATAATTAAGCTGATAAGGCCAAAACCATCCCGTTCCTCTGCCTGTTGTATGTGGCTCTCTAGCACACACACACACACACACATTTCTATGCTGCTTTACCTTGCTTAGGGTGACCAGATAAAATCCAGGTCAGGACTCATGTAACTTTAACAGTTTTAGAGAAAAGGGAATTTCAGCCAGTGTCATTTGTATGCACTTAGTTTCTGGTGAAAGTCCCTCTTCATCACAACAGTTAAAGGTGCATGAACTATACTAGAGTGACCATATTCAAAAGAAGGCAGGGCCCCTGCAACTTTAACAGTTGTGATGAAGAGGGAATTTCACCAGGAACTAATTGCATACAAATGACACTGGCTGAAATTCCCTTTTCTCTACAACTCTTAAAGTTACATGAGCCCTGACCTGGATTTTATCTGGTCACCCTAGACTTGCTCATGAGCAGACCCTTCCTTGCAAGCTGTGGAGGCTGGTGGCACCAAGTTTGGCAGAGCTGCAAATCCACTCCGGGGTTTGGTCAGAGCCAGCCAGAACTCAAAAGGGATAGTATTCAATACCTTGGATAGCTCCTGTAGGGTTCTGGCTGGTTCTGACTGAAACCCAGAATGGATTCACAGCTCTCCTGAAATCAGAGCCACTAGACTCCACTGCTTGTAAATAGGTCATCCCTCCCAAGGAGGCCTCATTCTCAGCCAAAGGAATAACTTTGGACTGCCATCTTGGGAGTACCTCCCTCCCCTGTCTGAGTTTGGGCCAGCCTACCTGGGGAACTGGCCGCTTGCGATCTCCAAGGCAGGGAGTCCAATCTCCTCCGAGACTCCCCTCTCTGCCCTCTGTCTCTTCTCCTTCCTCTCATTTTCCTAAGTGAGGAACCCCACCTTTGCATCTGAGGAGCCAGATAAAATGGACATCCAGGCCCACATAGGTATGTAGATATATTTGTACAGAAGGGGTGTCAAACTACTTTTCAGGATTCAACCAGAGAATCTCTCAGGGGCTGCATTTCATTGGCAGGCAGGGTGGAGAAGGCCAAAGGGGCGGGTGCTGGAATACCCCAAATGCCAGCATTCTTGAACTTCAAGGTCTTATCGCCAGAAACTCAGCCTGAGGGAAGGCCTTTCACCCTGGGAAATCTCCGGTGGTCCACACTGAGACCTCACACAGTCCGTAGGCCTAAATTTCAACATCCCTGCTCTGTCATTAGAATTTAAACAAATGAAGTGGTAACGTGAAGCTAGCAGCTTGAGTAGATTTTGTCATCATCCAGTTAACACACGGCATGAAAGGAGAGCTGAGGATGGAAGGATGTCAGTGAGGGCTTAATTTTTATTCATTCTTAGATGAGCTAATTGCTTTGTTTAATACAACCTGTAAGGGGAGATTGCAGACCTACCTGGGTGCTGCTTTCCTGTTTACATGGGACACTGAGTGATGGAAGACGTAAGGTATTAACTGGAGGCTCTTCACCTCTGGACCTTGGTGTTCTGTTTTGCATTTCTTTGCATCCACGATGGTTCTGAAGCTTCTATTTTGAACATTTCTGCTGGACTACATCTTCCGATTTGAGTCAATCCCTTTCCCATGAAGCCCATGCAACCCTACCCTCTAGAGAGGATTTCCAGTAGGGCTGGGCAAGCCTCGAGCCTTGGGTTCAGAGATCCAAATCATGGAGGCCATTTTGTGGTGGATTGGCCATTTTCTTGAACAACCCTGGGCCTCCATTAGCAAGTTACATCCTATTACTCCCAGCATGCAGTGCCTGGGAAGGCAGCACTCCCTGGGGCCCAGGAATGGTGAGCACATGTGTCCTTGCCGCTGCTGCGATCGGCCGCTCCTCAGCACGATTGGCTGCTGCCACCATGACCCATGACACCATGTGTTCTGCAGACACTGTGTGGACGGCTCTTGGAGAAGCAGGCAGCTGCGGACCCAACATAAAATGGCCTCTGTGATTCGGATTTCCGAATCCGAGGCTCGAGGCCTGCACAGCCATAATTATGAGGGATGTAGGGGGCTGCAGGGGTGGGGTGGGGACAAAAATCCATTCCAAAATGCCTCTCCGAAAGCTTCATGATCAGCAGTTACAATATGCTGGCATTTTGGCCCTGCCCACTTTTGCTGTAGGCTCCACCCACCAGTGGAATGAAGGCCCCAAGAACTTCTCCCAAATTCAATTCAGTTTGACACCCCTACTTCGCACCATGACCAGGCACCTTTAAATACATCGATGTCCAATCAACCATTCCCTCCGTGAACGAGCCAAAACTCTTACAATGTCGCCTGACAATGTAATCAAGGAAGATTCCTTTCGTCGGGTGACTGCTGTACTGAATATCATTCTGACCTTCTTGCCAGGCCAATGGCTGCCCTGTTAATGCAGGGGTGGCTGATTCTGACCTCTGTAAGGAAGCTAATTTAGGCCTGAAGCCATGGATGCTGAAATGAAATCCGTTGTGAATCATATCGTATCATAGAATCATAGAGTAGAGTTAGAAGGAGCCTGTAAGGCCATCAGGTCCAACCCCCTGCTTAATGCAGGAATCTATGTTAAACCATCCCTGACAGATGGTTGTTCAGCTGCCTCTTGAATGCCTCTAATGTGGGAGAGCTCATGACCTCCCTGGGTCATTGGTTCCATTGTGGAAGAGGTAAAGGTGATGATAGCTTGTAGGAAATGGGATGGTCGAAATTTTTGGCACAGCACTATTTCCCCCCTCCCTTTTAACCAGAATTTCATTCTACCAGGACTAATGCTCTTTAGCCCTGATCCACATTAGTGCAACTGTGCATTACATTTAATGTGAACTTGCACACTTTTGCCAATATGCATTGGTTGATGCAAATGAGTACCAATTCATGAGAGCATCGGCACAGGTGTGCATTGTTGCTCATCAATACTAAGGCATGAGTGCAAATCCCCCTTGCTCAAAAAGTGAAAAACATGGTAAGAAAGTCCACGGAATCGATGTGATTCAAAAAGATCCACCCCCTGTGGCCTCTGCAGGTCAGATTCTTCGAAAGCCAATCTCATCTGAGTCCATTTTGGATTTCCCTGACATCCCTCAGTTATCCTTTGAAACTCAGATATCCTTTGAATCACGCACTTCTTTGGATATTTGAACAAAGTGCACCCAACAAAAAATGCCTACAAAAATGCACATAGGAGGGAAATATATTAAGAAAATGATGGTCAAAAATGATGTTATGGAAACAGCTTGCAGGAAATATGATTATTTGGATGAAATGGACACAGAAAAGCATGTATTTAGAGAAATGTGCGCAAAAATGCTTAGGAATGTTCTGGAGGAGGAGGCTTTAAATGGGTATGTGCTACCTCTTCTTGGCTATGTGCTACCTCCAGTAGCAGAGGCAGTAAACCCATGTACATCAGTTGCTGGGGAACATGGGGGGAGATGGTGCATTGCATTCATGTCCTGCTTGTGGGTACCTGGTCAACAGCTGCTTGTGTGAACAGAATGCTGGACTAGATGGACCCTTTGTTTGATCCAGCATGGCTCCTGTTATGTTCTTGTGTTCATGTGTCCTTTAAAAATAAAACCTCAAAGTTTAAGATGGACTAAACTGAAGATTGTAAAAATGAGAAATTGAGACAAGCTGATGTTGAAAGATTCATCCATCCCTATTTAAAGGTAAGCGAGTTCACGGATGGCAGGTGAGGTCTGTGGCTGCATGTCCTTATGTCCCTACGTATTGATGACAAGGAACCTCTTGATCTTCTGGCAACCGTCCCCCATGGTAACTCACTGTACCCTTGGGGGGTGAGTCCCCTATTGAAATATTACTAGTATAATTTGGGGAGCTGCACCAGGATACTTCTCATCTCCATGTTCCCCCTAGTTTTTCTGAATGGGTGGGCAGAGGCCTCTTGTTCATCACGCCACTGCTCATGCATGTACATGGCCCACTAAGTCATCATGCAGTGCACACGCCCTGCTATTTTGTACTCTGCAGCTGCTTAGGTATATTTTCACCTTCTTTGATTAATCTGTTGTCATTGTGCTAGGTGTAGATATCAGGGTAGATGTCCAAACCCTTCAAGAATGGGTTTCGCTGACAATTATCATAGAATCATAGAATAGTAGAGTTGGAAGGGGCCTGTAAGGCCATCTAGTCCAACCCCCTGCTCAATGCAGGAATCCACCTTAAAGCATACCTGACAGGTGACTGTCCAGCTGCCTCTTGAAGGTCTCTAATGTGGGAGAGCCCACCACCTCCCTAGGTCATGGGTTCCACTGTCATACTGCTCTAACAGTCAGGAAGTTAACAACTAGGGATTGATGATGAATCTGTCAGTTTAGAATTTCCCTGTATTTGTTTTTAAAGTTATTTCCACTGTATTCCAGAAGAAATGTCTGGATTTTGGTATGTTGTCTGCCATTGGCTTGGATGCCATGATGTCACTGAATGACAATGGTTTGGACAATAAGATCAACCTCAATACTTGGCATGTACGCCAAAGATGTAATGTTCCATCAGGACAGAAAGAAGACATCACCTTGTGTTGACAACACTTCCCCTCCTGCCTACTGAATCTTTTGACTGACTGCTAAAATGTGTATGTATGTATGAGTGAGTGAGTCAGTGATTGTTTGACCAGAAATGAGGTGGGATGCCCTTGAAGGACCTGCTTTTTCATTCCATGCAATTGACAGAGTATTCATTGTGTTTATAGGTCAGGCATGGGCAGGCTCTGGGCTTGGGGATTGACTTTGTTTAATTGCTGGAATCCAAAGTCCACCAATTAGAGCCAGGTGATTGATTCGACGGGTGGAACCAGATTCAAATTGGTGGTTTGAGGGTGGATCTGGTAATCTAACAACTGAATAACTGCAGAGTAGGGATTGTAACAACCTAATTTAGAAAAAGAAGAGGTTTTTTTTTTTTTTTTGGTAGATCATTGCGAAGTACCGGGGAGTCAGGAACCCTCACCGATTGTAAGGAAATTGTCCAGTGATCTACCTGTAAGTTGGGATTTACCAATACTACCCAATACTGTCGCAGGTCATACAATGTGAGCATGACCAGTGAATTTCATACAGTGGTATATACTGAATGAAGTGGGGAAGAGAAGACGACTTCCAGAAGGAACACTGTTCTCCAAATTAAATAGAAGACTTATGAAATGCACATCTACATTCAAAATCTGGGATGGGAGTTGGAGGAGAGGGAGTATGTTTAATTGAGGGAAATTCACCCACACCTCAAATATCCTACACAGGAAATGCCAACATTACAAATGTGTAGCAGTTTTCCTCCTGGTATAACTGTCATGGCTTCCTACAACACATCTTTTTTTCTGTAGTCTGATGGAGGTGGTGACAATTTTCTGTTAGAGATATCTGGTCCATCTCTAAAGATACAGATCCATGGTGACAGACAAATCAAATCAATTTCAGTTCCACTCTGTTTCGTATGCGAATCTGCTTACATATTTTTGCAAGCAATTTCCCTCTAATATAATGTACTTTTGCACATTGTTTTTACTAATATGCACATCTTGGGCACACCTTTCCTTTGGACAAGGTTCAACTGTATCTTGATTGGAGTTGGAAAGTATGAATGAGGTAAGGTCGCATAAGACTTAATATTGAAACTGAACAAAATTCTTTGCCACCCATAGCCAGTTCATGGAGCTACAATTTCCAGGATTCTCAGAGTAAGATGGAATGGTGATTAAACCAGTTTAAGGCTACCATCCTAAACCCACTTACTTGGGAGTAAGACCCCTTGGACCCATTTCCAAGTAGACATGCATAAGATGGCATTGTCAGGTTACCATTTTAAGTATGCATATTTAGGAGCATAGGTTATTTCACAAGGTGTGCAAATGAGGAAATGTTCATAAAATTGGGCCACCCATCTGTAATGATTTGACGACAGGAGCCCCCTGTCCCCCCATGGCTGGCCTTTTATCAAGACAGGCTGGTTTAAATAAATGTGCCTTTAGCAGACACTAAAAAAGCTGTGTTGGTTCCTGCCTGACATCAACTAGCAGGGCATTCCACACAGAGAGAACCAATTCAGTCCCTCTACTCTGGGCGAGTTCCAAGTGTAACCGCCAGGACCATCTCATCGGATGATCTCAGTGACTGCTAGGCAGGGTGGTAAGTGAGAAAGATGCATTCTCAAGCATATGACACGCCTTGGGAGCCCACAGGATGGAGGTTGCAGGACTGAAATATAACAAAGACATAAATAACTTACAAGAGATACATTTATTAAGAGCAGGATGAGTTTACAACAGAAGGACATGGTTTAAGAGTTTCACAGTGTAGAGATGCCATGGGGTGGATAAATGTATCATTCAGTAATACACTTGTTTCCCGATTCCAGAGCCATTCGATGATCTCATGCGCTCTTTCACTTCTTGCAGAAGCCTTCACAGGTCGATGGTGTGGGACACACAGTCCCACTGTTGGTTGAGCAAGTGGTGCATCTGTTGGAGCATGGAATGCCACATCTTGTTGCCCACTTTTCTATAATTTGGAGCACACAAGAAGTGGCGCCTTTCCCCGCACCTCAACCATCATAGCATTTCATGAAGCATGGATCCATACAGGCACATTTTGTAGTGCATGGGACTGCACTGGCACATTTTCAGGCTCATGGGTCTAAACAGGCCCATTTCATGGAACATGAGTCTGTGCAGGCCCATTTTGTGGTACATGGGACTGTACAGGCCCATTTGGTGGTGCATGGGACTGTACCAGCCCATTTTGCAGTACATTGGAATGTACAAGCACACGAAGCGGCATGGGCAGAACCAGAGGGATATGTGGGTACGCACAGGAGTGGGGGTGGCATCATGCAGGTACAACTGCTATGAGGCTTGTGCTGGGTGCTGCATGAAGCCACACATGGGGTTGGGATCGACGCCTCAAAGACCGAAGGGCATGGGGGATTGCTTGCAACAGCACATGTGTCTACAGATTTAGGAGGAGCAGCTTCTGAACATGGGGTCAGGGAGGGCTCTGCTGAAGAAGAACTTAATGGCAGGTTGCAGGTCAAGCTGAGGGAGAGAAAAACAGTTGAATTCCGAAATGCCAATTATAACAACCACGACCACAACATTTCTATACTGCCCCCTAGCTGAAGCTATCTTGTCACTTTCTAATGATTAAAAACCAATAAAAATATAGCAAATGAAGTTTAACAACCATTTATATGAAAACGCCAGGCAGACAACCTCCCCCCCCCCCCCCGCAGAGACAACCGATATCTAAAAATGATTTTTAACTAATTTACCATAAAACAAAGCCAGGACTTGATTAAAAGTCATTGGGTGCTGCCAAAAGCTGAGAGAAGAGAAAGCTCTTAATGTGGCACTGAAAAGATAATAATGTTGGTGCTAGGCCAGCCACATCAGGGAGGTCATTCCAAACCTGGAGGGGCCACTACTGAGAAGGCCTTCTCCCTTGTTGCCACCTTCCAAGCCTTCCTCAGAGGAAACAGCAGGAGGAGGGTTTAGATGCTGAACATAGTGTATGGGTAGGTACATGTCGGTAGAGGCACTCCATCAAGTATTGTAGGTCTTAGGCATGTAAGGCTTTATGGGTCAAAACCAATAACTTGGATTGGGGTCTGGAACATACAGGCAGCCAGTACAAGAGGACCAGCAGCAGACTTAACAGGGACCTTCTTTTCCCTGTTATCATGAGCTTCTGAACCTTCTTCAAAGGCAGCCCCATGTAGAGCACATTGCAGTAATCTAACTTGAAGTTTATTAGAGCATTGACAACTGAAGCCAGGTTATCCCTTTCCATTGAAGGTTGTGGCTGGGACACCAACCAAGGTTGAGAGAAGGTACTCCATGCCAAGTGACAAAGATGGTTCCAGGAGAACCCCAAGCTAGGAAACTACTGCTTCCCCATCCAGAACACGTCAAGTACCTGCCATCCGGGTCAGGAGAACCATCCACTGACAGCATCTCAGTCTTGTCTGGATTGAGTTTCAGTTTATGAGCTTTCATCCTGTCGGTTGCGGCAACGAGGTACCGATCTAGCAGTTCCATCGCCTCACCTGATGATGAGAAGGAGAAGCAGAACGGTGTGCCAGCAGCATAACTGACCGCATTCAAAGGTTTTATATAGGTGTTGAATAGCATGGGGGGCAAAATGGACCTCTGCAGAACAGCATGTTGGAGAATCCATGGATCCAAGCAATGTTCCCCAAGCACCACCTTCTAAGAAGGAGTGAAACCACTCCAGTAATGGTTGTCCCACTCCCAACTCAGACAGCCATCCCAGAGTGAACCTACAGACCAATAAAGCAGAGATCCTTCTTGACCATTAGCTATGCCTGCTGGGACCGATGGCAGTTGGCATCTAAATCCATGTGGTATACAGTTTGTATGTTGGATTCTAGTCCAGAGTTCTAGTCCCCACTCAACCACGAAGATCACTCTTGACCTAACTTACACAGAGGATGGTCAAGTTCTCTTCTTGAACATCCCAGAGTGCAGGACACAGAATAATGGGCTCAAGTTACAGGAAGCCAGATTCCGGCTGTACATCAGGAAAAAACTTCCTGACAGTTAGAGCAATATGACAATGGAACCCGTGACCTAGGGAGGTGGTGGGCTCTCCCACCCTAGAGGCTTTCAAGATGTAGCTGGACAACCATCTGTCAGGGATGCTTTAAGGTGGATTCCTGCATTGAGCAGGGAGTTGGACTCCATGGCCCCTTCCAACTCTACCATTCTATGATTTTACCACACAGGGTTGTCATGAGGATGAAATGGGGATAAGGAGGACCATGTAAGCTGCCTCGGGTTCCTTGCAAAGAGGAATGAAGGTGGAATATAAAATAGCAAACAACAAAAGAACCACCTGGAGGGCATCAGATGGGGGAGGCTGCATAAAATGAACAGAAAGGGGAATGTTTGCTTCAAACGTGATGAATCTCATCAGTCGAAGTCTGTGCTCCATCCCTTCACATTTTGTGGGCCATGATGCCCTCTTGAACAGAAGCCGTAAGCGGACTCAATTCCAGATTTTGACCTGGGACCCAGTCCACCTGTTCTTCCGTGCATCATCACCGGAATATTTGCTCCAGGCATCTTGCTTCATCTTCCGCCTCCTCCCGTTCATGGCACGCCTTGTCTTTTTCCTTCTTACTTGCTGAAGGACAATTAAGCCTCCACCCTCACCACTAATCCATATAATGGTTACATGAAATTAGGCATGGCAAGTGTCAACACATGCAACGAATCCAACCAGCATGCAGGCGGTGTGGTTTGAAGGAGGAAAGGAAGGGCATGTAGGCCTGTCGAAATGACTCTCAAAGCCTTAACCAGTTCATCTGGGGGTGACTAGGGCATTGTAAGGGTTTATAAGACCAACTCTGGGCTGCTTGCATAGGCTGCCTGCATGATTCTAAGCCCGATTCAAGGTGCTGGTTTCAACCTATAAAGCTTTACATGGCTCAGAACTGAAGTACCTGATGGAACACCTCTCCCAACCTGAACATACCTGGACACTATGATCAACATCTCCCCGCCCCCAAGTACCACCTCCAATGGAGGCCTGGAAGGTGACAACCAGGGAGAGAGCCTTCTCAGTGGTGGCCCCCCTCTGAGGCCTGCTTGGTGCTAACATTGTCATTTTGTTGATGCTAGGTTAAGACCACTGTGTACTGCCAGGCATTTAATAGTTCTACTGTTTCAGAACAGGTATATGGGGGGGGGGAGACGTTGTTTATTTAAATTATTTTACTGTTTACATCATTTTAATTTTTCTATGTTAAAATTTTAGACTGATTTTTTAAAATGTGGCGGTTGTATTCTTATGAATGGTTGTAAACTGCACAGAGTGCATCTGGTATGGGGCAGTATGGAAATAATAATAATAATAATAATAATAATAATAATAATAATATGTGGAGGTTTTTTTTAACCCCAGAAACTCCTGCCAGAGCCACAGGGGCAGAAGGAGAGATGAAATCATGGCCCGTTCCATCAGGTCAGATCAGAAACGAGATTCGCTGGTCTCCTCCTCTTCCTCGGTTGCCATTTAGCTGCAACCATTGCACTGGGTAAAGGCAGCAGAGGGAAAGATTGGAAGCCCCCTCCAATCTGCTCTGCTTTGAGACCAGGAGGGAATCTACACAGATGCTTGTAACGTTTCAAAATGTGGATTGTTACATTCTGAATTGCAACGTTTTAAAACATAACATGCCACATTAAGTAGTCCTTATGGTATAGTAGATCCTTTCTCCCATCCTTATTGTGGTAATTGCAGTCACACTGACTGTTTTTGTCTTCTCTTCCTGTAACCTTCCATGCTCACTTCCTCCTAAGCCCCCCTTCCTTTCCCTTTCTTTCAATGAAGAATTAACAATTAAAGTGCCTGCGTGGAAATTAGAATTATTTCAGTGACTCCAATACGGTAAGGACAGACACATTCTTCTTCTTACCATGATTTATATAAAGAAAAGAATGGAATATATATATATATATATATATATATATATATTCATATATATATATATATATATATATATGAAATTCATAGTAATAAACAACTGCTATAAATTGTTACAGGAAGTGTGTCATGTGGCCCAATGAGTGGTCATAACCCTTCCTTAACATAGCAAAGCTACAGTGTAGATTCCCTCCAGCTCCGTTTGGCTCTTTCCATTCAAGAAGGTCATTCTAAGAACGTTGTATATTTAAGAATTGGTACCTACATACAGCTGCTTTCCTTCCCCCCATCCTTCTTCACCCCCCTTTTGTGTCCTGTCTTTTAGACTACAAAGCTGAAGGACAGAAACTGTCTTGCTCATTCTTGATCTCATGTAACCTATGTCTTGGGACCTTTCAGAGTAAAAAAATATATGCTGGAGGGTACTATCCTGTTCATGTTGAGATAGAAAAGAAGTCCTACAATGCCCAGCATTCCCCAGCTGACTCCCTTCATTCTGGGAGTTGTAGGACCTTTTTCTGTCTAAACATGCATGGGTTTGCACCTCAAATAAATAAATAATAATAAAAAACCAATGAGGAGGGATTGTAAGCATTGTCTCCTGTTCTAGCAGTAAGTTGATCAGAGAAGCTTCTGGTTACTCGCCATCCCTAAGAGATTTCTGGAGAACATCCAAGCAGAAGGTCACCAACCATGCATAGAATTACAGAAGGCATCACAGAGGTCATTTAGTCCAACCCCTTGCCAATGCCATTGAAATCAATAACTGAAACATCCTTGCGCAGCAGAGAGAAAGAGGGAGACCCCAAGAATATGAAACTTACCCATGTTACTGATGGACACAAATGGATTACGCCAACAGCAAGAACGGGGAACGTCAAAGAGCAACAGTTCTTTTATGCGTTTCCTCAACGACCTGCTCTGGGAATGAGGCACTCCAGGGAAAAGAGGAAATATATGGTTGCAGAGACAATTCCCAGTCTACCTGGTCATCTTCTAATTTTCTTCTTAACATCTATATTTTCAATGGCAGCCTTCTAATTTGATGGGACACGTGATGGGATTTTGATTTTGTCATGTGTTGGCCCAGAGAATAGTGACCTTTCTAGTAGAGATCACCTTTATTGGGTGGGTTAACAGCAATCCAATGGATTCCTCCTCCTTTTATTTTTTAACAAAAAGCCAGCATGCCAGTGCTATGAATGGAAACATGGATCCCCCCCGCCCCCCGGCTGTCAGATTCTCATGTGCCTTGGGCTACAGTAAAGCCATCACAATTGTCATTTGTTGGGAGACAGAAAGCTACTTCAGCCCAAATGGCTCCCATCTCCAGTTCCTAAGCTACATTTAGATAGGGATGTATGAGAAATTCATTTTAGTTTGTTTTTGACCAAAATTTAACCAGTTTGCACCTCCCAAGAAGGAATGATGACCCAGCTGCGACCTTTGCTTGAAGCCCATGCCTGTCCGAGCTTGCAATGCGATTCATGGAATGAAAACGATGCATCTGGAAAAAAAATTGCACTTTTGAAAAATGTACACAAATGCACTTCAGTCAACGGGAGAAAAGGATGTAAATTGAAAAACGGGCTCAATTGATGAAAACATTTGGGGAAATACAGATGAGAATACACGTGATTTTTTCTTTTGTGTGTGTGTGCGAAAAGAATAAGCAAAGCTGGCAATCTGAATCAAAAGAAGCCTCAAGGTGCCACCTGAACAATCTTGATGAGTTTGAATTTTGTTGATTTACACATCCCTGGATTAGAAGCCCAGCTGTTGTAATATTCAGGAGTTGTCATTAGGATGGAGCAACAAAGGTATCCTTATAGCAGAAAGAAGGACATTCCTAGGGATTTCCAAATTTTGTGCCCCAGAAGGGTAAGAGCTGTGAAAAATTCAGCCATCATATCATCATCATCATCATCATCATCATCATCATCATCATCATCTTTATTTGTATCCCACCTTTTGCCCAATACTGGGCCTCAAGGCGGCTTTACAAAATTAAAACATACACAGTTAAAAGCTATAAATAAAAATATGCAAAAGTTAAAAAATATATAATTAAATAGATTTCAATATTAAAACATACATATTAAATTTAAAAAAATCTTAACATAGATCCACATTATTCACTAAAGGCCTGCTGGAATAAGAAAGTTTTTGCTTGCCTCCGAAAACATATCAAGGAGGGAGCCAGTCTAGCTTCCCTGGGAATGGAGTTCCAGATCCTTGGAGTAGCCACCGAGAAGGCCCTCTCCCACGTTCCCACCAGGCATGCCTGAGATGTTGATGGGACTGAGAGAAAGGCCTCCCCAGAAGATCTTAGAACACAGGCAGGCTCATAGGGGAGAATATGGTCTTTCATGTTGATTGTGTCCATAACGTTGGAGATGGGATGACTCTTCTTGTGTGGATTATCTTCCTCCATGCATACACATGCGTCTGTGCACAGACAAACACAACCAACCAACATGTGGGCTGTGACTTAGGCCCTTTCTGCACCTAGGGGTGTAGAAGGAGGGAGGGGGAATGATCCCACACTTACCAGCTTCCGGGGTCGTCACACTGGATCCAAACAGGAAGTGTGATGTTCCAGGAGGGATTTTGTTGGTTTAAAAAAAAAAAAAAAAGGCACAGGGAGCATCGCACAGCGGAACACATAAGGGGACCCCCCACATGCCCACTCAACCCTGTCATCCTGGGGATGGAGAATTGCTGTCCCCCCCATGGGTACAGGGCCACCCCACATGGCTTCATGCCCGTTTCATGACCCAGGATGGTGGAAACATCAGGATATCCGTTGTTTCCACTATTCTGGGTGTTTCTCAGGGTCATCCATGGGTTGTCCCCAGTTGCCCCTGGGATGCACTGTGCATCATTTGAATGCACAGGGACGATCCCAGGACATCCCCGGGAAAAATCGGTGGTGTAGAAAGGGCCTTTATTCCAAGAAGAGAAAAGATGTCTGGGATTCCCTGATGCAGCCATGCTACAACACATAGATGTTCAGGATCCCAGAAACATCACCATAGCAGCCAATCAGGTAAGCAGGTGTGTGGTGAAGGCAGACATAATGAACTAGCAGGTGAAGACAGACATAACAATAGAAGCAGATAACCTATTTTCAAGTGGTGAAATTGGGGAGGGAGAAGCATTTTGCTGAACAGTGTTGGGGGTGTGCATGGGATTTTTGAACCATTTATGGCAGGGCAAAAAGTAAAATTCTTAGGAAACTCTTTTCAGGGATTTCAGCTCAGCTAGCCATGAACAAAATCTTATTTTTCATACTTGTGGATAAAAGATGCAAGGACCTAAGAGAGGAAGATCATAAAGGGAAATGGGTGAAACCTATTTTTTCCTTTAACAAAATTAAAATATATTGGTGTGGATCCATTGTTGCTCACAAAGGTATCTACCCTCATCGAGAAGGGTGAAATGGAAGGTGGGCATTTTGTCAAATATTCTTGCAGGGTGGATGATGTTTCCCAACAGTTTTGGGGGAGCCCGAAAAAGGACATTCTCAGAAAGAAATGTTTTCTTAGAAATTTCAGCCCAGCTCTTATTGGAAAAGAGAGCAAAAGTGAACCTGGGGAGGGAAGACAGACATAACAATCTAAGTAGAATAGGTTTGAAACTCAGCGCCTTTTCTTTCTCCTGTGTGAGTTACCACTTCCCTCCCCTTGTGATTATTACATCTGTCTTCTCCCTCAATTTGTGTTCCATCTACCTATGGAATTTAACTGCATGGTGGTTACTTGGATCACATCATCAATTTCTAAAGCAGCTATTTGACTTTAGAAGCACGCGTGACTCCATCATTTGGAATTCCTACTTAACTTTGCCTTTTAAAACTGGGCCTTGAGGGTTGCAGACACCATGATTAAGCACCAGGAGACAGGCAGGGGCAAAGTACTCCTTTCTAGTTTCTTCTAATGAAAGAGCCCGGTCCACTAATTAAGTACAACCAAGGCATGCCAGTCATGATTAGGAATTCTTGGCTCCTCAGCAAAACCTGTGCTCTGAATGCATACAATCTCTTGTGCTCCATTAATGACCTTGATTATTTTGGGATATGTTCCCATAAAACCATCTGAAGAGAATATTATTTAATGAATGAAAGTGAAAAGTAAAGAAAGCAATGATTACTTATTTTAACCAGTTCTGATTACATCCTAATCCAACCAAAGCAACCTATTACTTGGGTTAGACATCACATTGCCATAAGAAGACATATGTCTTACATGGGTGTTTTTGTATTTGATGGCATAAGCATCCTCTCCCGATCCTCCCCTGCTGTAATAATGCATATCTGTTCTACAGCTAAGTATCATGGATAAAACAAAGTTGACAGTTATCACAGATCTGCAAACAAAAGCAAAAAGTGGTTTCTTCTTCATCCTCTTCTTTTATTATGATCTCTCTTATCTCGCTTGTGGTGGTTTTTCTAGATGGAAATGACAGACTTTGCCAAGTCATGCTGGCTTTTATTGATTCCGGAATTTCCTGACTATTGAACATGTTTTAAGTATGCCTGCCTTCTGAATGTTGGTGTGGATGTACTTTGGTAGGCCCAGTTTTCTGTGTAGGTTTTTTGATGTGGTGCCAGTGACTGATGTGACTAATGGAATAATTGTGATCTTTTCCTGTTGCCACAGTTCTTTAACTTCTATGCCCAGAGGTATATATTTCCCCCTCTTTTTTACAACATTATTGTCATTAGGTATTGCTATGTCGATGAGGTAAGTTTATTCTTATTATTCTTATTATTCTTATTATTATTTAACCTTAGGCTCTAGGAGCTATGTCACTGTTAAATTTGGAGGCATTAACTCTGCTATCCTAGACATGTCTACACTATACAAGGTTATGCTGTTATCCTACAAAGCCCTAAACAACTCAGGACCAGCATACCTAGCAGACCTCCTTCCCTTTTATATACCTGGATGACAACCACAATCCTCAGAGGAGGCCTTACTGGCCATTCCAAGACAAACAGAATGCTGCCATGAAGAACCTTAGTGGTGGGGCCTTCTCTTTAGCGGAACCCACCCTCTGGAAAACCCTCCCTCATGCGGTTCGGGAGGCAGAAAACATATCTTTTAAACGCCTCCTGAAGACATACCTTTTTACACTGGCTTTCCCTGGTTTTAAATGTAGCTCATTTTACACTGCCTTTTTAACTTTTTAATGTTTAAATTTATATTGTTATGTTTGTGTTTTTTAATTGTGTACTGCCCAGAGAGCTTTGGCTGATGGGCAGTATAAAGATGTAATAAATAAATATAGTAAGTCCCATTGAATTCAACGGGACACACTCTATGCACACACTTCTCCCACCTTTTTACTGGGGAATAAATCCTATTGAATTCAGTGGGGCTTCTGTCTAAGTAGAGATGCATAAGATGGTGTTTTACTTGTACATTCAAATGTATGCCTTCATTATTTAGTTATACTTATAGGCAATCTCTTTCAATTCAATGGTTGTACAGTATCTATTGCTGGATATCATGAAAAACATCCTGTCTGTTAGAGCCATACAACAATGGAACCCATGACCTAGGGAGGTCATAGGCTCTCGCACACTAGAGGCATTCAAGATGCTGCTGGACAGGTATGCTTTAAGATGGATTCCTACATTGAGCAGGGGGTTAGACTTGATGGCCTTAGAGGTCCCTTCCAACTCTACTATTCTATGATCATCAACATCATTGAGAATAATATTTAATAATACATTTTCTAATTTATGAAGTGTCTCAAATAATCGACACTGTTGTTGGGAAAACACCCATCGATGTGATGAAGACATCCATGGTTTATCAGTTGCTTGTTTTGTGCTAACATTAGCAGTGGAGACCTCCTTTCATCTCTTCCCATAGTGCCTTTGTCTACCATAGATAGGGAAACATCTTCTTCTAGACAGGACAGAGAGGAACATGTATGACCTGACCTTGGCCTTCCTGGTAGAGAAAATGATGGAGAATAAAGCTTGTCACATAAAGAGTGGCTGAATTCGGACAACACGATAGTCAATGGTGGGATAATAATCAACTTTACAGTTGTTCATCTAGGGGGCACTCCCCACACAACATGGTAATAATCAATTGTGGTGTGGATTAGGATCAGCACTGAGTTGACTATGGCAGCATTCGGACGACGTGATAGTCAGTACAACTGACGATTGTTTTCCCCACCCCAGTTGCTTATTGTGTTGTCCGAATTAAGCCAGTGTGTAAAAATTCCAGAAGTCAAGCCTTCCTTCCTTCCATCCTTCCTTCCTTCCTTCCTTCATCTTTACTAAATATCATTGTGTAAAATAGGTTCCTCAGTGCAATGAGCTTATAATCTAAATAAACAATATTGAAGAGGGAAGAGGCAAGTAAATGATGCCCCAAATGGTTCATGAATACTCTCTACTGACGGCTCCTTTTAAATAGCGTTCAGTTTAGTGGCCTTCACGATGGTGGCTACTAAGATCAGGGATGCCCTGCCTGTGGAGCTTAGGATACCTTTCTTTTTCAATTGGCATTTGGATGGTTTCTTTGGCTCTTGAATGGGTGATGAAGCTCCATTTGCTTCACAAAAGACCTGCTCATGGAGGCTAGACCTGCTTTGTTGATTTGAACCAACACAGCTTCCTGAATGTTTGGATTCTCCTTGGGGGATATGGAGACTGTCAAGATGAACATAAGAACATGTTCTCTTCCAGCAGGCCTAGCTAGTTGAACTTTAAGAGTATTATTTTTATTTTAATAATGTACTATTTTTATGTTTTAAACAGTTTTATGTATTTTATATTATTTGTATTTAATGTTGTTCCCCAACTTGATCCAGAGGGAGAGGTGGGTAATAAATAAATAAATAAATAATAATAATAAAAAAAATAATTTTAAGAGCCTTGCTGGATCAGACCGAGGGTCCATCTAGTCCAGCACTCTGTTCACACAGTGGCCAACCAGCTGTCGACCAGGGACCCACAAGCAAGACATAGTGCCACAGCACTCTCCCACCCATGTTCCCCAGCAACTGGTTCACACAGGCTTATTGCCTCTAATACTGGAGGTAGCACATAGCCATCAGGGCTAGTATCCAATGGATAGCCTTCTCCTCAAGGAATTTATCTAACCCCTTTTAAAGACACTCATATTGGTGGCCATCACCGCCTCTTGTGGTAGAAAATTCCGTAGTTTAACAAGGCGACTTCAAAATTGATTGCTATATGATGGGATCTAAGCATAGACAAAAGAGTTCCCCAAAAATCAAATAATGCAGCCATCCCCTGTCAGTGGTACTGATCGTATGGTGGCACTCCTCTTTCTCAATTTACAATCCCACCGTCACCTTTACTTGCTCTCCCCGCATCATTGCACAACAACACTGTGATGGATTATTAAGAAATAATTAAGGTTCATCTAGCACTGGATGGCATGTAGGCAATGCCTGCCTGCTCATGCCCAATTTGCTTGGAACAACCCAAACATATGCAAACACAGGAAAAAGGAAGATGTACATTAAGATATTGGGTGCAGAGGCAGGCACTGGGAAGTGATCCAGAAAGGAAACTCCTACGGCTAGTTCCTTGTAAAAATTAAAGAACATAAGATCCGACTGACTGAATCAGGTCAAAGGCCTATCTAATCTAGGGTGACCAGATTTTGAGAACCAAAATCCCAGTCCCCCCCGCCCCCCTCCACCCAAAACAAACCTCCCACTGCGCGCCCGCGTGCCCTCCCCCCCGCCCCGCGCCCCCCCGCCCACACTGCGCTGTGCCGCCAGCCCGCCTCACCCCGCCCCCCGCGCCGCCCGCACGCCCCCCACCCTGCCCTGCACCGCTCCACCCCACCCGCACGCCCCCCGCCCGCCCTGCACCGCTTGCAACGCCAGCCCACCTCGCCCCGCTCGCCTGCGCCGCCTGCCCGCCCCCGCCCCGCGCCACCCCTCTGCCCACCCGCCCCCCGCCCTGCCCCCCGCTCCGCCCACCCTGCGCCGCCCGCCCCGCGCTGCCCGCCCCGCGCCGCTCGCCGTGCGCCGCTCGCCCCGCGCCGCTTGCGCCGCCCACCCGCCTCGCGCTCCTTACCTGCTGGGGCATCCGCTTCCCTCCGGTGCTCAGAATCTACTGAGAAACAGGCTTCCTGGGCTGTCTCTCAGTAGCGCGCTGGGTGATGACGTCATCACCCGGCGTGCTACTGAGGGACAGGCCGCGAAGCCTGTTTCTCAGTAGATTCAGAGCACCGGAGGGAAGCGGACGCCCCAGCAGGTAAGTGCCTCGTGCTGCCCGTCTTGCACCGCCCGCCTGCCTCCCGCCACCACCGCGTGACCCCCCCCGCCGCCCCGGTTTGCCCCCGCCACCCCCCCAGTTGGCCTGGATCACCCCAGGTTTCCCGGTTAGGACTGGGAAACCCCGGGCCATCTGGTCACCCTAATAGCATTCTCTTCCCATGGTAGTGAACTGGATGTCTCTGAGAAGCTGACAGCCAGGACATGAGTGCAATAGCACACTCATGCCCATTTAGGCCTCATCTTGAGTATTGCATGCAATTCTGGGCAAAGCATTTTAAGAAGGATGCAGACAAGCTGGAGGGGGTTCAAAGGATGATCAGGGGTCTGGAAACAAAGCCCTATGAGGAGAGACTGAAAGAACTGGCCATGTTTAGCCTGGATATGGATAAAATTACACATCTACTTACAAACACATCTAACTCCATTATGTTAAATATAGCTAGGTTTGCAGTGAAAGCAGCTCAGCTTAGAACTGCTTTAAAAGACAATGGTCTTGTTTAGGATATGTGCCGTTCATAGTAATATATTCTCATATACTACCTGTACTGTATTTCATATATTTTACTGTGATTGAATTCTTATACTATCCTGCTATGTATTGTATTGTAAGGTGTTTATTGTTCATGATTTTGGCTAAAACCTATTTTAGGTTGCCTAATAAAATTTTGATTGGTTTAGCCTGGAAAAGAGAAGATTGAGAGGAGACATGATAGCACTCTTCAAATACTTGAAAGGTTGTCACACAGAGGAGGGCCAGGATCTCTTCTCAATTATCCCAGAGTACAGGGCATAAACTAATGGGCTCAAATTACAGGAAGCTAGATTCCAGTTGGATATCAGGAAAAAACTTCCTGACTGTTAGAGCAGTACAACAATGGAACCAATGACCTAGGGAGGTGGTGGGCTCTCCCACACTAGAGGCTTTCAAGAGGCAGCTGGACAACCATCTGTCAGGGATGCTTTAAGGTGGATCCTGCGTTGAACAGGGGGTTGGACTCGATGGCCTTATAGGTTCCTTCCAACTCTACAGTTCTATGATTCTATGTTCCCCAGTAATTGTTCTTCAGGGGCATACTGTCTTTGATACTGGTGGTAATATAGAGCCAAGATGTTTAGAAGCAATGGATAACCAATCTTCTGAAAGCTAGGTTTTGAGGCTGTCTATAGTGAAGACAGGTGGGCTGAAGAGGTGTCCACATCCAGTGCAGGTGTTTGAAGTTTTCAAGAAATTGTCTGGGAGGCCAACTATTGGGTTGAAAAAAAATCTTGCTAATAGTTCTCTGGTACATTGATGATTGATGGAGATGATGGAGGAACGGCTTCCATTCATCACCAATGATGCATTTATTGAACATAGGAACATAGAAATCTGCCTTATACTGAGTCACACCATGGATCCATCTAACCCAGTTTTTTTAAAAATATTTATTTATTTATTTATTGCATTTATATACCGTGCCATAGCTGTAGCTCTCTGGACAGTTTACAAAGATTAAAAACATTGAACATTAAAAATCGATATACAAAATTTAAAAAGCATTAAAAGCATAAACCAGACTACAAATACAATATACATTTCAAACAACTATTCTGGATAAAAAAATGCTGTCAAATGCCTGGGAGAAGAGAGAAGTCTTGACCTGGTACCAAAAAGATAACAATGTTGGCACCAGGCAAGCCTCGTTGGGGAGATTATTCCATAATTGGGTGGCTACCACTGAAAAGGCCCTCTTCCTTGTTGCCATCCTCCGAGCTTCCCTTGGAGTAGGCACTCGGAGGAGGACCTTAGATGTGGAGCATAGTATACAGGTAGGTTTGTGTCAGGAGAGGCATTCCATCAGGTATTATGGTCCCAAGCCATACAAAGCTTTATAGGTTAAAACCAGCACCTTGAATCGGGCTCAGAAATGTACAGGCTGCCTATGCAAGAGGGCTGTACTGTTGACACTGACTGGCATTGGCTCTCCAGGGATTCAGACAAGATTTTTTCCTGCCCTACCTGGAGATGCTGATGATTGAACCTGGGACCTTCTGCATGCAAAGCAGAGGATCAACCATTGAGCTCCTCTTTACTAGAAAAACACCTTCGTGTAGAGAAAAATGGTGGAAATTTGTATTTTTTACCTACAGATGGATGAATTTATCAGTTTCAGTTACTCTCAGTTTCTCATTTCCCCTCAATTCTCAGTTTATTTCATCCTGTCTTTGCATTAGTTTGTGACTATATATATATTTATATAATAATAATAATAATAATAATAATAATAATAATAATATATTTATTTATCACCCGCCTCTCCCAACGGATCGAGGCGGGGAACAACACCAAACACAAAATACAAAAACTGATTAAAAGCAGATAAAACCAGTACATCATTAAAACACCAATAAAACACCAATAAAACACTTTAAAATTCATCTGGGTAGGCCTGCCGGAAGAGATCAGTCTTTATAGATCTTTTAAATTCTTGAAGACTAGTAAGTTGGCAAATCTCTCCCGGCAGGTCATTCCACAATCTGGGAGCGGCAGAAGAGAAGGTCCTCTGGGTAACGGTTGTCAGTCTAGTTCTTGTTGACTGTAATAAATTCTTCCCAGAGGACCTGAGCGTGCGGGGCAGATTGTATGGGAGAAGGCGATCCCGTAGGTAACCTGGACCCAAACCATGTAGGGCTTTAAAGGTAATAACCAACACTTTGTACTTCGCCCGGAAACTGATTGGCAGCCAGTGAAGAGATTTTAAAACTGGTGTAATGTGGTCACCCCTAGATGTACCGGTGACCAACCTGGCTGCCATATTTTGAACTAATTGAACTAATTGAACTAATTGAAGTTTCTGGACTAGGCACAGAGGTAGCCCTATGTACAGCGCATTGCAGAAGTCGAGCCTTGAAGTTACCAGTGCGTGCACTACTGATTTTAGGTCTTCCAACTCTAGGAAGGGGCGCAGCTGGCGTATCAGCCGAAGCTGATAGTAGGCACTCCTGGCCGTCGCATCAATCTGAGCTGTCATCTGGAGCGACGGATCCAGGAGTACCCCCAAGCTGCGAACACAAATTTCCATGCACCTTTCTTCTAATATTCACATGCTTTTTTCCCCTACTACACGCATGTTTTGAGTGCAAGCAGCTATCCCATCAAATAACCCCCCTGCAGTAATGTGCGTCCTTTCCTTCCCATTTTTGTTAGTTTGGAAATCTACATCCAGAGAAGTGCAGATATGGGAGAGTGACTGTGCTACGATTTGTGTAATGATTAGGAAAGTGATCATTTCGCGGGATACGGGAGGGTAACTGAGTTACGATTCGTGTATCGATTCGGAAAGTGATCATTTTGCAAGGCCTCATCAAAACGTGAACTGAATGAAATTCTCTCCCATGCTTGATTTTAAAATGAATCCATAGAAGGTCCCACTTGAAATGGAAGAGTTGACTGGATTGTTTTGAAGGATTACATGGATGCGACAGGAACCAGAAGAGATAAATAGTGACCTTCCAGGGAAGCCGCTGGGAACTTCCCTTTAAATGAAGATGTTTCCATTAAAAATAATGATACTGTGGAGCGATTTGTAGGATGAATGGCTACAGCAGAGTCGAGTCCTTAATGTCAGGTTTCTGCACCCCTGGGGTGCTTCATTTCCGGAACTAAGCTTGTAAGAATGGTATATAAGTCCTTATATTTCTTTGCTCCCTCATCTACTTGTTTCTTTGTTCATTTGTCCATTTGGCTCTTTGTGATTTTGGGGTAAGTATTATGAAAATATTAGAATTTACCTTCATTTCTAGAGGTCATTGGCTGTTATGATTGGCTAGCAATACTTTTTTTGGTCTCCTGGAACACCTTTGATAGTTTCACTGAATGTCATTGGTGACAGCAACTGAAAGAATCCAATGTCTCTTCTTTGGAGTTGCGGCCATCTGGGACCAGAATGGTTTCAAGATGCCCTGCAATGGCTTTGATGGTGTTCTGTGGAAGATGATCTCACTGAAGTCAAATCTTCCCGTTGTGCAAGGAAAACAGGGAAACGGAGGAAATAGGTGGGATCGGTAAGGCAACTTCATGAAGGGAATGGTGAGGACGAATATTAGCTAGAACAAGAGGCTTGGAGAAAAATCCAAGGATGAGATGAGATGGATGTGCTAGAATTTTGCTGTGATTCATTGTTGAATTTGCCCCGTTTGCAACCCTGATTGCCATTCTGAATTGGAGTGCTTCTTTTCAGGAAAAGCTGGGCACGTTCCGATAGCATTAGAAAATTGTACACTTTAAAATGCACATTTTTTAAAATGCAAATTTTTTAAAATGCATTTTTATGATTTAGTCAATGGGGGGAAAGTGTTCATTTTGGTGCACCTTTTAAAAGGCATGCAGCAAAATGCAGACTTTCCCCATTCAGTGTTGTGTAGTGGCTAAAGTGTTGGACTGGGAGTCGGGAGATCTGGGTTCTAGTCCCCACTCTGCCGTGGAAACCCACTGGGTGACTTTGGGCCAGTCACAGACTCTCGGCTCAGCCTACCTCACAGGGTGGCTGTTGTGAGGATAAATGGGGAGGAGGAGGAGGAGGAGGATTATGTATGCCACCTTGGGTCCCTTGGAGGAAAAAAAGGCTGGATGTAAATGCAATAATAAATAAAAATAAACAAATAAAATAAATTCAAATGAAAACAAAAATAGGTCACAAAGGGAACTGGGCATGAGGCAGATCCAGCCTGAAGTGGAGCTTAGAGAATTCATTCCTGATTCCCCCATCCTTATTTGAAGGAGGAGAGAAAAGAGAAGAGAAGCAAAGCAAAAGAGGTGGATCAAAAAGATGTAGCAGTAGAAATGTGCAAAAGAACATGAGAAGAGCCCTGCTGCTGGATCAGACCCAGGGTCCATCTAGTCCAGCACTCTGTTCACATAGAGGCCAATCAGCTGCTGACCAGGGACCCACAAGCAGCCCCTCCCTAAATGAAATGGGTAGACTTCAGGCTTGCAGGATCTACTGTGGTTTTTATTTGAACCTTGAGGTCCACCAACCAGAGCCAGGTAGAAAATACTGGCTCAGGCAGGTGAACCTATGCTAAGAATTACGGTCCAGGATGCTTCTGAGCAGATGTGTAGCCCAGAAAATTGTGATTGTTCCTTGAATCAAGCTTGAAGGTCCTTTCCCATTAAAAAAAACCCACACCTGGTTTGACATAAAGCCTTCTTTTTCACCAACCTAATTTAGTTGTGTATGTGTGTGTAAACTTTGTAGCAATTGCTCTTGTTAAGTCATTGGGTGCCAGAAGTTCTTTTCTTGCACTGGAGGTCACCAAGAGATCAACTCGTAGTTTCTGATTTACCTCCTCCACTCCTGTCCTATGAAAATTTGATAGCCTCATCAAAACTTGTTGGGTTGGGATTACCTCAAAATTCCACACAGACACTGGGAGTTTGGAACCTCCAGATGGACTTCAATTTCACCATACCGTAAAGACATATTGCTAACTTCACTGGAAATCTGTTGGCTTTCCTCAAAATTCCTCACCTGTTCTCTTCGATAAGGAGTCCCCAAATTAGCTCCCAATTCTACTTTGGGTGTAATTTTCATGGCAGCTGTGCTTTATGGCAGTTCACAAGCCAAAGGCTTTTGCTTGCAAGCCCATTGTAATGATTTAAAGTAATTTACATTTAAGGAAATTGGGGTGCCATCATTTACATTCTCTAATTAAAATCCACAGAAGTTGAATTAACTTGTATGGAGTTGGAATGGCTGGTCCCTGAGGATGAATTGAAGATGTTCCGGTGTTCCTTATTTAAGGAAGGTTGCAAATGTCTTGAAATGGTATGATAGGAATATTGGCTCTAGGGTGTACCAAGTATGAGTCTACTCTAGTCCAATTAGGTGAGAATGAGCCTGGAGAAAAATAAGTACTTCATTCAAAGAGATCTCTCGCCATCTGCTATTTCTCTACTACCACCATTGGCTTGTTTGTAAGCATACACATTGCTTTCAATGTGGTGGAGGACCCGTGCAGAGGCAAGTCCAAATGGCCTCTAGCTTATGTTCATTTTGTGTGAAGCTGATCTAATGGTTAGTTACTTAGGCTGACCCTAGGAAAAGGAGGACAGGTCTCCTGAACCTTTAACAGTTGCATGGAAAAGGGGATTTCATCAAGTGTCATTTTTATGCATGCAGCACGTGGTGAAATTCCCTCTTCATCACAACGGTCTATCTTGAGTGACCAGATACAAAAGAACGCAGGGTTTCCTGCAACTTTAACTGTTGTGATAAAGAGGGCATTGCACCAGGTGCTGCATACCTACAAATGACACCTGCTGAAACTCCCTTTTCTATGCAACTGTTAAAGATCCAGGAACCCTGTCCTCCTTTCCATGGGGTCACCCTAGGTTAGTTCATACATGTGCATGAATGTTAGTTGATTTATCACCGTATCCTCACCTACAGTGACCATATGGAACGTAGGACAGGGTTCCTGTGTCTTTAACAGTTGTATAAGAAAGTTAGGGTGACCATATGAAAAAGAGGACAGAGTTCCTATACCTTTAACAATTGTATAGAACAGGGAATTTCAGCAGGTGTCATTTCTATGCATGCAGCACCTGGTGAAATTCCCTCTTCAGCACTATAGTTATGAAGCTGCAGGAGCCCTGCCCTCTTTTGTATCTTGTCACTCCAATATAATTCCTGCAGCTTTAACTGTTGAGATGAAGAGGGAATTTCACCGGGTGCTGTATGCATAAAAATGACACCTGCTGAAATTCCCTTTCCTGTCCAACTGTTAAAGATACAGGAGCCCAGTCCTCCTTTCCATAGGGTCACCCTATGTGATGTGAATCTTCTTCCTGTGACAGAGGATCTATTGGGGCGGATTTCACACATGCACTTTGCCCCTTGTATACATGCATCTGTGAACCTGACTCAAACTTTTCCTACTTCAGGTGGCAAGTACTAAGAATTTCTCTTCCCCCAACCCCATTTTGCAGGTCAAAACTACACCATCAACACAATGTCTTACCAGTGCAAGCAACCTTGCGTGGGTCCTCCTACCTGTGTGAAGGGGACCACCATAACATGCGGGGGTCTGGGTGCAACTGCCTGCAAGACTCCATGCAGCACCCTCTGTGCATCACCGGCATGTGCTAGCCCATGCGGTGCTGTGGCCACAAAGGCAGCAGTGGTTCAGTGTGCAGATACATGTGGTGCTAAACTATGCACAACACAAAGCCAAACTGTTTGCGCTGATCCATGTGGTGCTGCCGTGGCCGCGAAGGCGACCGGAGTGAAGTGCGCAGAGCCATGCCAAACAGTGTGCACTGACGCATGCGGCTGCACCAAGGCAGTGAAGACGACAGCTGTGAAATGTGCAGCTCCGTGTCAGACATCCACTTGCGTTTGCAAAGGCCAAACATGCGCTCCTGTCTGTGCGGCGCCTTGCAAAGCTCAAACATGTGCTCCTGTGTGCGCAGCACCTTGCCATGCCCAAACCTGTGTTCCTGTGTGCGGAACGCCATGCCAGGCGCAGGGCTGCATTCCCATCTGTGCACAATGCTGTGGTTGCGGCTATGGCCGAATCATTGTGGTGCCACAGTCCCACTGCGTGAATCCATGTGCTGGATCTTGTGGCTCTATCTGTGTGGTGCCATGCCAGGTCCAGCCTGTGGCATCATGCGGCTGCAGTCCATGCAGCTGCAGTCCATGCGGCTCCTGTTGCAATTAAGGAATAAATGGGTGACAGATTTGTGCATAACCCGCTCTGTTTCATCCTCACCGCAAACCCTGCCTTCCAACTTGAGCTCTCTTTCTGCTTATGATTGTGATATACAGCATTCTGTGCCTGCTCTTGGACGATGAAACTAGGGATGTCCGTTCTTTGAAAATCCATAATTTTTTGGGCCCCGTAGATTCCCTTTGCCCACCTGGCTCAGCTTACATTCACGAGCTGAGCTAAGGGCTTTCATTTTTTCTTCTTGTCAATAGAAAGTTGTCCAAAGTTGGGTCATTTGCCCAAATTCAAGCCATAATTTGCTGAATTTGCACACAGTGCAGCTGGAATTTACACAGAGCATGCAACGTTCCATTGATGAGGGGAGGGGGAAGGGAATGGAAAATCTGCAAGCTGGCCGGACTTGACGGAGATCAAATTGGTCTAGGTCATGCCGAAGTGAGCCAATGTCTGTAAGGAAGAAGCTGCTGAAAGCGCATCCTCCTCCCAGACAGATTCCTTTGACATCCCTAGATGGAACTGAAAAATGATGGCCCTCTGAAGAATCACACACACCTCAAAGAGGAAGACTGTATCAACCGAGCCATAGGTGATGGTCATGGAGCCAAGAGCTGAAACACAGATGACTTATTCATTTCCTCATTATATTTACTAAACGACTCATAAAACCAGCTTCCTATGCATTGCACAATGGTTAAGCACACAATTAGAAACTGACAGGAATCACAAAGGCTCATGGATAATCAGTTTCCTCCAACAGTTTGAGATTTGCATTTCCGATTTGGATTCCAAATGGTACATTTCATTTCAGATCTGGAAATAGGAGTGCTTGGGGCTTGTGGCCAGCTCTTGATTTGAGCTGGTTTGGGGAAGAGGCCAGGTATGCCAGCTCATGGACCGTCATCACATACCGTCAGTGTAGCAGCCGCCTACTAGAGTGCAATACTGAATGCCATTGTACGCATCAATTGCTGTCCAACGCACCAATATCACGGGATGCCAAATTGCAGATGCTCAATCTTCACATAGTAGAAGATGGTGATTGACAGACATAAATAGTTTCAGAAGCAAATTATTAGATAAATTGGGGAGGAAGCTCATTGTAGCTCTGCTTGGAATGTCCTGCTTGGTGTCTCTTTCCCGCCATTTTTCTTGTCTCTGCTTTGCAAGCCAAGGTGTATCGAATAAAGTCTGTTTTCTGTGACATCTTGTGATTCTTTGGGCTTTTTTGGTTCCAATTTGCTTTCCCTTCGTTGATATTAGGGATGCCGTGAGTGCCCAATTGGGCCCTGGGAGTGCAGTGCACTCCCCTGCATCCAGCCCCTGGGACCCCGTTTGGCAACCCTCCAGCCCCTCACCGAGCTGTGCGAACCCCCAGCCTGTATCGGACCCATCTGAAAGGGCCTGGCAGTCGGCTTTCCCTTCAGCCAGTCACCATGGCGACTCGTGTTTTCCTGTGAATCGAATCTTATGGAAGTGGCGGTCATAGAGCAGCCATTTATGTAACGTTACAGGGCATAAATGGTCCATTTACAGGTCTCACCAATCCTGATGGTTTAGTCTCCCAAAATTTAGGCTGACAGCAAAGGTAAGCAGCCTCCTGCCCTCCAAATGGTTTGGATGGCAACTTCCATGATCCCTGACTATACTGGCTGCAGATGATAGGAGTTGTAGTCCCAGCATCTGGTGGGCACAAGGTTGCCTATCCCTGGCTTAGAATGTCTAACTGGCCCAAGGACAGTCAACCTCATGGCGGAGTAGAGAACTCGAGTATCCCTAATCCTTTCCCAACACTCTAGTCCTACACTAGTCTGTTAATACAGGGTAGAAGCTGGGATAAAATCAAATATGTCCTCAAAGATACTGACCTCATAAGATGCTGCTCACTAACATCCCAGTATTTTGAGAGTTGCTATAGCTTTTCTATTAGTGCTTATACATCCCCATATCCTGCCACAGATGCCATCTAGTGGACAATTTCTTTCCACGGCCAGCTGCCTTGCCCATATACTTTCAAGCATACCTTTGCAGCCATTATGGCTAGGAACTTGAAAGCTGAACTCTGCCCTCTGAATCTGGTGCTCTTCCACTTTTCTGTGCTCCCATACAATCTGAGCAAGAGGACAAGCCCTAATTATGTTACTGCCAACTCTTTTCCAGGGGTATTCTCAAATGATCCTGCTCAGCCCCTACGTTCTTCAACTGAGGCCCACCTCCTGGAGAGATGAAATTGATGGAGACCTGAGACAGGGCCTTCTCTGTAGCAGCACCCCATTTCTGGAATTCCTTTCCCCAATCAGTTACATAGATAATGGCCTTTCGACAGCTGGAAAACTATACAGTTCTGTCAAGCCATGACTGATTCAGGATGCTCCTTGATTTTAGAAAGTTCCTCTGTTCTGTCATCATGTGCTTTATTGGTTTTGTTCTAGCTTTGTTTGGAGTGGTTGTAATTTATTGTATCTATAGTTTGATAGCAAACTGCCCGAAAAATGCTTTGGGTGGAAGGGTGATTCAGAAATATTTAAATAAAAATAAATTTGCAAGGGGAAATGTGAAATGCCTTCTGTATGAGCAACATCCCCCCAGATGAATTCAACATGGATGTGGTCATGAACCTGCAGGCATGTGAATCAGCCAAAAACATCATTAAGGTCCATTACAATTGCATGACGAACAATGAGAAAAGAGGTCCCTGTCCTGAGGTGCTTACAATCTTGATGTGTCACAAGGGAGACACAGTGGAAGGGAACAGTAAGAAATTGGTAGCCTTCCCCAACCCGCTGCCCTCCAGATGGGTTTGACTACAACTCCCATAATCCCCAAATAAAAAACATGAAGCTGATTGGTGAGAGATTCGGAACATGCAATGCAGAGTTAAACTACGGAACTCACTGCCACAAGATGTAGTGAGGGCCACCAATTTGGATGGTTTTTAAATGGGGTTTAGATAAATTCCTGGAGGAGAAGGTAATCAATGGCAACAAGTTTTTTTTTTATTATTATTTTTTTATTTTTATAACAAACCAACACATACAAAAAAGAAAACATATAACATACTTAAAAACCATCTTCATAAGTGAATATACAGTGTGTCAATTGATCACATTTCTCCATACTATTCTTTTTCAGTTATCATTCATCAGTTTATCTAATTACTCACATTCTTAGTCCAATATATATTTATATAACAATTAGCTATTTTTTATTCATCTGACAGTATTGTCAGTTTATCATTTTATATGAAATAATCTCTATTTTATTGTAATTTTTATCTTGTATGCTCTACTATTGATTATATATCATATACTATATTCTAAGTTATTCAAATAGTTTTCAACTACTAATTTTTCTATTTTGTTATATCCCCATATCTTTTTTCCCCAACCATTGATAAAATAAATTCCAAATCATATAAAATTGTTTATCTTCTTGTTCTCTTATTTCAAATGTCAATTTACTCATTTCTGCACAATCCATAATTTTCTTAATAACTTCCTCCTGCATGGGTATTTTCCCATTTTTCCAATTTTTAGCAAATACAACTCTAGCTGCTGTTAATACATTTACAATCAGATATTTCAATTCTTTGTTATAAATTTCAGTTATGATTCCCAATAAAAAAAATTCTGGTTTAAAGTCTATATGTTGCTTTGTCATTTTTTCCAACCTTGTGTGGATTCTAATCCAATATCTTTTAGTCTCTGGGCAAGTCCACCACATATGGTAATATGAGCCGGGTATCTGATGACATTTCCAACATTTGTCCGACTTACTCTTGAACATTCTTGCAATTCTTGATGGGGGTAAATGCCATCTGTAAAACATCTTATACAAATTTTCTTTATATGCAGTTGACATTGTCATTTTATAATTCTGTGTTCACAGTTTTTGCCATTTCTCTAAGTCAATCCCATAACCAAAATTCCCCCCATGCAATCATTGTTTCTTTAACTTGCTCTTCTTCTAGCTTAATTTCTAACAAATATCGATAAAGTTTTTAAATTATTTTTTCATCAGTACCCATCAAAATCTTATCTAATTCAGTTGGCTTATTATAAACTCCTTCCGCTTTGGAATCATTATCAAATCTGGATTGTATTTGAAAATGTGAGAACCAATTCATTTTTATATTTTGTTCTGCCAACGCTTGCATAGATTTAAGTTCACCCTCTTCATTCAGTATCTCACTATATCTAATTGTTTGTTCCCTTTTATATATTATTGGATAAGAAAAGGCTTCAATAGTCTATATCCATATCGGCGTTTTTATATAACATTGCCTCTTTGTCTTCTGCCAATTCAAAAACAAAGCCTCATGAATGTAATGTCTTCTGAAATATCCCTGTGTTTTAGTACCCCCATACCATAGGAAGGCATGCCATCCCAACAGTAAATCATGCCCTTCTAAAGTCAATAGAATGGCAACAAGTTTTGATGGCTCTATGCTACCTCCAGTATCAGAGGTAGTAAGTCTATATATACACCAGTTGCTGGGGAACATGGGTGGAAGAGTGCTGTTGCACTGTGTCTTGCTTGTGGATCCCTGGTCAACAGCTGGTTGGCCACTGTGTGAACAGAATGCTGGACTAGATGGACCCTTGGTCTGATCCAGCAGAGCTCTTCTGATGTTCATCTTGACAGTCCCAATATCCCCCAAGGAGAATCCAAAAATTCAGGAAGCTGTGTTGATTCATAAAAACAAAGCAGGTCTAGCCTCCATGAGCAGGCCTTTTGTGAAGCTAATGGGTCTTCATCACCCACTCAAGAGCCAAAGAAACCATCCAAATGCCTATTGAAAAAGAAAGGTCTTCCTAAGTTCCACAGGCAGGGCATCCCTGATCTTCGAAGCCACCATCATAAAGGCCCTGTTCCCAGGCACCATCATAATGGCTCTGTTATACCTTGCTGACTCTTATATCCAGAACTAAGGACAGGTGGATCTGTTCATTTTCTTTTGCCCCACGGTCATTTCCTTTCTAAATTCTCAAGTTCGTTCTCTCCTGAATATGAAGAATGCTGCGAAACTGGGCACATCCTCACACACACACAAAATATCAACTGACACTAAACTCTCACCCAGCACTAGGGATGTGCAAACCAACAAACTTCGAGTTCACTAAACTCCTCCAGATGCCGTTTCGAAGCTCGGTCTGACTCAAGTCTGTAAAAAATGGTGAGCTTCCTTTCCTCATGTGAAAATCTGTGCACTTTTTCATGCGTTTCCCCCCCTGAAAGCACAGATCGGTAGTGCCCATCTGTGAAATGTATGCATTCTCCTCCCCCTGATTAAAGCGTATCTGTGTGCATTCCCCCACTCAAAGTACACAATTTTACATGTACAGGTTTACAAATGTAGGTGTACTGTTGAACAATTTTGTTTTTTAAAAAAATCAGCGAACGGCATGGCAAGCATGGGATTGTCTAGCCTTTGACCACGGATTGCGTCCAAGTCTGTGTTTTGTCCGGAAGGTGTGAACAGGGCAAATCCTGATCAATATTTCTCATACAGCCCTACCCATCACTCCTTATAGTTATTTATTTATTTATTACAGTTGTATACCGCCCCATAGCTGAAGCTCTCTGGGCGGTTTACATAGGATTAAAAACAATTAAAAACAATATACAAAAATTAAAACAGCAAAAACATACAACATACACACAATCTGTACATTTAAAAACCACTTCAACACTTCAAAAAACTACGAAAACAAAACAAAACAAACCCAGGCCTGCCTCTGAGAACAGCTGAGATGCCATCTATCTCACTCCCCTGAAACCCCTCCTCAAACTCTTCCTTCTCCATGAGGTCCTGTCCCAATGCCTCACCTTCCCACAACTGACACCAATTTGAAACTTCGTTGGTCTCCCTACACCAAAAACTGGAGGAAGGAGCGGCGACGATCCCGGAAGTGCCTGCTTCCGGGATTGTCGCCCAAATACACATGGCAGCGCAAAGTCCTGGGAGGAAGGAGGGATGTTGTGTCCACCATTTTTTTTCCAGAAAGGATCCGGAGAGCGCCATCCTAAGGATGGTGGATTTGCTCCCCCCTCTCCCCTGATGGACACTGGGCTGTGCGGTGTGGCTCGGGGCCCATTACTGCTGCCGCGCTTACTCATGAGTAAGCATGGCAGCAGCCAGGACAGGTGGCCATCTCCCGTGGTCCTGATCCCTGGGAAATCCTGTGCCTATCCCTCTCACCTCCGGGAGTCCCTGTGCATCATTAAACAGGCTGGTGTAGAAATGGCCTGGGTTTGTCTTCTTAAATATATACACGCACATATCGTTTCTCATCCCATGTGTCCCTTTTCCTTTTGTATTTTTGTTACCACGATGGTGTCATCAGAACGGCCAGTTTGCACTGAATACCAAAGCTGCACTGAAGTTCTGAACTGAGGGAAATGGATCATGGGAACAGAGAGACCTACCATATACTGAGTCAGCCTCTTGGTCCATCCAGCCTGGTGCTGATGACACGGATTGGCAGCAGCAGCTTTCCAGGGTTTCAGAATTAAAGGATTGATGCCGGAACCTTCCCCATGCAGAGTATCTTCTCACTGACTTGCGGCTTTTCATCAATAATAATAATAATAATAATAATAAGTTCCGTTCTTCATGCTTTTTCTTATTTATTTATTTATTTATTTACTGCAGTTCTATACCGCCCAACAGCTGAAGCTCTCTGGGTGGTTTACAAAAATTAAAACCATAAAAAACATTCTAAATATAAAGCAACGACAGTATAAAAACATAATTTAAAATGCAGTATAAAAGCACTCATCCATCATCCTTTATTTCCAGTCAACACACCAAAGGTATATCAAATCAACACAGTTAAAATTGTATGTTACATATAAAATCATTAAAACAATACAACTTGACTACTAGGGATAAAAATCTTAAATAATTTATGTTAATGAGTATAGAAGAAATTCTCATTCACTCTGTCATTTGCAGATGATCTGGTGAGAATAGCCAAATTCAGGAACTTTTGCCACCTGTTCAGTTATGGATTGTTTTGTGCCCTGCAACAGAATTATTAGAAGGGACTCGATAGAGTGACCTGGGTAGGACTGTGTGATTGGCCAGATTAAATCAGCTCTTGCCAGTTGGTAATATTTGCATGAGAATAGAACATGAGCAATAGTCTCTACCTCTAAATCACTGCAAGAACAGCATCTTTTATGCCAAGGGATTTTTTTGTAACGACCCTCCAGTAACCTAGAAGGAAGGGAATTGAATCTGGCTAGGGAGAACGTCTTTCTATACTTGGGAATAGATAGCCACCTCAGATATAACATTCCATCCCTGCTCGGTTGGAGTGTCAGTCCCAACGACTGTGGCGAACAAGATCCCCAGGCGGCTCCTAGAAATACCTGATTATCTATATCCACTAGTCTTTGTTGAACGATTGCTCTAGCATTTCCAAGTCCTAGCATTACCAAATAGGTAGGTGAGAGCCCTATAGTAGTAATTTCCCCTTTCACAGCTTTTCTCCAGGGGGATACAAACAAATCGGAAAATATTTTGAAAACCAGAGAGTTAGAGGATATTGCAAGATGGTAACGAAGCCAATAGTGAGTTGAATAAATCCAAGCTAAACATTTTAGCGAGTTGAGACCGGCCTCTAGATTCAGGGCTGCACCTGGTACTCATCTAGGGATGCCCAAGATTGTCCTAAGGAAAAGATGTTGAATTCCTTCAAATGTACTGGTTGATTGTGGGGACCATATCAATGAACTGAACAGGACTTGAGGCATGATACTGGCTTTGTATACTCTGGTAGCTGCAGGTATAAAATTCCCTCCCTTGGTAAAGAAGAATCGAGCTAATGCACCAATACTCTGTTTTGCTTTAATTTTAGTATGTTTCTCATGCACCTTCCATCTGAGCATTTCGTAGAACCAGTATAAAAGCACAACCAGGATAAAAACCGAGTAGCTATGCAGAAATTAGTTGGGTTTTAAAATACAAAATTTAAACAGCAAGGTTAAAAATCAAACTGAAGAACTATTAAAACACTTTGAAAATAAAAAGGTCTTCACCTGGTGTCGAAAGGAGTATAATGTAGATGCCATACAAATCTCTCTGGGGAGCTCATTCCACAGCCAGGGTGCCACAGCAGAGAAGGCCCTTCTCCTGGTAGCCACTTGCCTCACTTCCTTTGGCAGGGGCTCATGGAGAAGGAGCCCTAAGGATGATCTTAGGGTCTGGGCAGGTACATATGGGAGGAGGCGTTCCTTCAGATAACCTGGCCCCAAGCCATTTAGGGTTCTGAATGTTAATAACAGCACTTTGAATAAAGAACTGGTTTTAATAGGGACATAGGGAGTAGCTTTATACTGAGTCAGACCATTGGTCCATCCAGCCCAGTGTTATTGACACAGATGGCAGCGGTGGCTCTCCAGGGTTTCCAGCAAGACTCTTTCCTAGTCCTACTTGGAGGTGCCTACCTGCGCATCCAAACTAGGACCTGCTGTATGTAAAGGCCCTTTCCTTAAAAAGTAAAGATTCTGGTCCTCGTGGTTCTGAACCATTTAAATTGGAACACAGGAGTCTGCCTTCTTCCAAATCAGAGCCTTGGTCCATCTAGCCAGGTAGATAGATAAAACTTTATTGTTTCAACCAGTGGTTACAACAAGTATAGTAAAAATAATGGTAAGACAAATCATACATTCTGCAAGGTCAGAAATTTTGCTCTATACGTTTGTGCTGTAAGAGCGAAGTTGGCCAATGCCAATAGGACAGTCTTGCTATTGCATGCAAACAAAAAGTGTCTTCTTTCTGAATCAGACCAGCTGGACTTTTTCTCAAGGAAACAATCTAAATATTTAGAACAAATTTGGAAATACATAGGGCAGTAGAACAAGTAATGAGGCAGATCCTCCACTTTGCCACTATGGCAAGGGTAGAGTCTCGAGGTATAAGGAATTTCATTATAATGCCCTTCTAGAACTGCTGTTTTCATTTGTTGCATCGTTAATCATGCAAGGGCTGATCTAAGACGAGGATTAGAAATTAGAGTCAGGTAGCCTTCACATTTGAAGTTAAGCTCAGTCTCTGCAATCCAAGGTGCTATCTAGTTACTTGCAACTGCACAGAAATCCATTTGGATAGAAACACTATTAGCCCTCTCCTGAAATACCTGTTTGCTATGAGCTAAATTCAAAGTAGTAAAGTACTGAGAAGAAAAACCATAATAATGAATACGAGGAATCAGTTTCTGAAACCAAGATGACGTATTTGATGTAGTTTCCTCACTGACTGACAGCAGCAGCTTTTCTCCCGTGTTTCAGGAAGCTCTACCTGGAGATTCCAGGGATCGAACCTGTGACCTTCTGCCTGCAAGGGAGGTGCTCTTGCCATTTTGCTTTTGTTGTAAATGGCCGAGCATTTGGGGGAGCAGGTTGGATAGATAGACCCTGTTAAACCGGTGCAATGATTTCCTAGTCACTTATCCCAGCAGCAGACAGTAAATCATTCCAGCTGATGATGAACATGAACAAGAAGCATGTAATTCTATATGATTTGGAGCTTAATTTAGCTTCTCTTGTTATGCGTTCAAGTGACTTCACATTCCTCAGTTGGCGTCCTGTGTTTTTCTGTAAATGTAGGACGAGTCAGTCCCATTGCACGTCTCTAGAGTTAATCATCCGTTGTGCTTAGAGGGTGTTTGCACTCCTGCTGGTAGCTTGCGAAGCTGTATTTGGGCACCGTAAAGCCAAGGGCAGACCCAAGGGTGCCCCAGGTTCTTTTCAAACCAGCTGGGGTGGTGGAGTTTGCCAAGCCTGATGATTGGATGTTTTAAGATCAAAGACTTAGGTGTTGAAGGACAGGTTTCCCCTCATGAATTCAGAATTCAGAGCATCCCCTTTCCAAAGCCTAAGAAAATAAGGACCTGCTTTGTACCAGGCTAGGAGCACAATCCCATGCATGTTGAGACAGGGGAAAAAGTCCTACAACTCCCAGCATGCCCCAGTCACCTGTTCCGATTGGAAGATGCTGGGAGTTGTAAGGCATTTTGTCTATGTAAACATGCATAGGCTTGCGCCTTTGTTGATTTCTTCATCTAGTCCAGCATTGTCTACTTCAGGGGTGTTGAACTTCTTTCACGTCAAGGACCAAGTCACTTATAGAGACGTTAAGCCATATTGGGCCTAGAACAGAAGCTTGCGGCACCTCATCACTTCTCTCCAGATTGAAAAGGAGCTGTTGACTACCACTTTCTTGGTACGGTCCATCAACCATCTACAATCCACCCAAAAGGTAGCATCATCTAGGCCACCCTTTGATTATGGTCTGTCAGCCATCTACAATCCACCTAAGGTAGTATCATCTAGCCCACTCTTTTGGTATGGCCCATCAACCATCTACAATCCACTTTAAGGTAGTATCATCGAGCCCACTTTTGGTATGGTCCATCAGCCATCTACAATCCATCTAAAGATAGCATCATCAGCTCTTTGATTATGGTCCGTCAGCCATAATTGTGGGACTAGATTTCACACAATTTCCACAAATTACAATTTGTACAAATGATGGAATGGTGGGCACACACACACACACACAAATTGCCAACATCAGACACACACACAATGAAATCCACATATTGGCTTGATTCGCTACTGAACGAGCCGGTACCAGTAGGGAAAAATGGAATGAAATCCACAGGACTGAGCCTGAAAATAATCCATGAACCTTCACCCCACAAATGGAATCCTCCGACATTCCTATTCTCCACCACTTTAAAAGTCGAGGTGGTGTTTAGGGCCAAAAAATTTACTCAGAAACCTGATGTGATGCTAACTTGGTCTCTTTTCCTTCATATCTCTTTCAAAACCCACCATTTCTGAATGGTGCAAGCTCTTATTTCTCATTTCCTGCCAAGACTAATCTTACATTTATGTCACTGAACTGAATGTATATTCCTTCTTTGTTTACCGGAACCAAAATCTTCCTCCACTCTCTCTTTTCTCATCCTTCATGTCAAATTGTAAAGTCACATGGGCAGGGGACTGTATTCTTGTACTTAATACCACATATGCATTGATGGTGCTCTCTCTCTCTCTCTCTTTCATCTATCTCCATCCATCCATCCATCCATCCAAGCACCAGCCATTTTGCATATTGCAAGAAGAAAATGTCTTTCTCAGTTCCCCTCATCCCATCAAATGATGGGGGGTGGGAGGACTCAAATGCTTTATATTTTCTCCATCTGGAATGGAACAAGTCTGCAGCACTTCCAAAGGCATGTCCCCCCCCCCCCATGTTGAAACAAGAGGTCGCTTGGTTTCAAGTGACGATCTATGGAAAGCATTTGTGGTTGTGTCAGGCGATAAGTCACTGGCTTGGTTTTCTTGCTCAATGAACTGAGAATTTTCTAGGACTCTTGGGAAGCATATAAAAGATCTAATTACTCTTGGCTCCTGATTCCAGTTGGACATTTTCGTCCTTCAGTCTTGCTGTGTGAGTTGGGTAAGTCATTTTCAGAGGTGACTTGAAAGGCTTCATTTTTAACTGGTCTAGGTTTGAAAACAGGTTTGCACTGGGGAAGAAATGTTGCTATTATTATTATTATTATTATTATTATTATTATTATTATTATACATTTCTATGCTATCCCATAGCTGGAGCTCTCTGGTCAGTTTGCAAAAGATTAAAATATTAAACATTAAAAATAGATATACACAATTTTAAACTCTAAAAACATAGAAACAGACAACATACAAATATAATATCCATTTAAAAATGACTTTGACCTCTCAGCCAAAGGTAGATCTGGGGTTAATTAAAACTCAACATATACTGTTAAATGCCTAGGAGAAGAGAAAAGTCTTAACCTGGCACAAAAAAGACAACTATGCTGATGCCAGGTGGGCGTCATCAGGGAGATCATTCCAGAATTGTGGGGCCACCACTGAGAAGGCTCTCTCCCTTGTTGCCATTCTCTGAGCTTCCCTTGGAGTAGGCATATGGAGGTGTGGTAAGGTATTTTCAGGTTTTTTTTGGTGTGTGTGTGAGATAGATCTTATGAACCCATGCATGTGTGCTGTTTATCATTTCATATATATCATGCATTTATTCAATTTCTGTCCTGCTTTTTCTCCACGGAGGTCAAGGCGTCACATAGGGTTCTTTCTGCTCCTTTTCTCCCCACATCAACTGCAAGTAGACTAGTCTGAAAGTTGGTCTCTTACCCAAGGCCACTCTGTGAATTCTCATGAGTGAATGGGTGATTCAAACCTAGGTTTCTCCTGGTTCTAATCTGACACTATAACCACTGCACTACACTGCCTCGATATGTTTACTTACAAAGTTAGGACCTATGGTTTCAGTGGTACTTACAAGAAAGTCGGTCTGCCCAGGGGTGGACAAGATCGCAGTCTTCAAATGCTTGAAGGCCTGTCGCATAGAAGAGGGCAGAATGTCTGTCCCAGAGGGGTGTACTAGATCTAATGAGTTTAATTTACAGGAAGGTCGATTTTGGTGGAAACATCTCGATGGTAAGAGCAGATTGACGATGGACACAATTACCTAGAACTCTCCATCACTGAAGGTCTTCAAGAAGATGAGTGACCATGTGTTGGGATGCTCCAGCTTTGGATTACCTGTATCAAGCATGGATGGCCTCCGAAGTTCCTGTGATGCTCTGAGGGCAGGTCAATGTTCCAAGCTATAGTTGGAAGTAGTGGAAGAGGAGTGTTTTTGGAACCCATGCCTCCACAAACCAGGCAACAGAGGTTGCTAACCATCACAGTTGGCATGGATGGGCGCCACCCAAGTTCCCACAACCCATGGTGGGGAGAGCCCCTGGAGTTGCTCCTCTTCTTCTTAATGAGAGACTTGGGGAATAAAATCAGAGATTTTGAGGGTATTGGGTCCAGAACGTTAGCAGGGCTATATTTTGTTAGAATGTTCTCATGAGTTCTTTTGCAGAGGAGATCTTTGAGTTGTACTTGTTTTAATGGAGTCAAAAGGATGGCTGTTTCTTGTTACAGAACATGGCAGCTTCTGATGTATTTCTTCCAGGGTTCATCTCCTAGGCAAAGGAAAAAATGTCTTGCTATCAGTAGCAGTGTAAGCAGACCTGCACGCCCCTTCCCGTGTGTGTGAATACATGCTCTCCAAGATGTGTGGAGCCCTGTCAACCACATCCTCCTCGGCAATGCGTGAAAGTGTGCCCTTTTCACTGTGGCCCCAAGTGTGTTCCTGCCTGTGCCCCAGCCTGTGGGACACCATGTGCTCTGGCCTGTGGACCAGCATGCGCTCCGACCTTTGCACCATGCACTCCCCAATGTGTGAAGTGCGCTACCAAATGTGTGGACACCTGCCACCCTAAATGTAAATAACCTACACACCATTGGAATCACCTGCAAATTTCAAGTGGCCCCAGATTCATGTCTGCAACTAAACCAAAGCTGAGTTGTGCAGCTTGAATAAATTATGCCAGGTCAGCTGATTGGCACAATGTTTCTTCTTTTGCATAAATTATTATTATTATTATTATTATTATTATTATTATTATGTTTATGGGAAGCAGACTCACCCCACCCCAACCATTGGAAATCTTTCCCAGTTCCCACTCTGCAACTTGAGATTTTAGCAGGAATTGTCGACCCACGTGCCACCATCTTGTACAATCATAAGGTCAGGAAACATGCTGTTTTTTTTTAAAGATAGGAAGTAAACAGAGATGATCAGCCACCTAGGCTATGTCTACACCTGCCAGATATCCTGGGATCATCTCTAGGTTGTCTGTAGGATACACAGGGGATCCCGAGGGCAACCCAGGATGACCAGGGACTTTCCCCGGGATATCTGGGATGGTGGATTTTCTGATATTTCCATGGTCCTGGAGCAAGGGCAGTGTGGCCGCTGTTCCTGGTTTGTCCCTTCTTCCCCATGAATAGTGGGGCCGGGCAAAGAGCTGTGTAGGGAGGCTCCATGCCCATGGGAGGGGGTAGCAATTTTGACATCCCTGGGATAGCTAGGGGCTGTTGGTCGGGGGGATCCTTACCTGTTTTTGCAGATCGGGGCCATGCGGCTCCCCTTCACACACACGAAAATGGCAGCCGCGGCATCCCTCTTCCCTTCCGGGACCTTGAATGGCCATCTAGACACTTGGGAAGGATCAGGGAAGCAGGGAAGGATCATGGAAGCGGGTAAGTCCATGATCCTCTCCCTTAGGTGTAAATGAGCTCCTAGAGTCTGCAGAATTTTCTATGCTCCCACAAGACCATGGCACACACACAAACCTTGGCCATACAGCTTTCTGGTTCTGGTTCGCTCCACCACATCTTTAATCCTCTGAATCCCCTTGGCGAAGCTCCTTCGGCTCTTCTCCAAAGTTGTTGCTTCATTTGCTGTGTTAGGAAAGAACCCCACACATTTCCCTCTATGGATGTGGATCCTATTCTTCAGGAAGCCATGCCTCCCTACGCCAGGCAACAGCAATCGCTAGCCTTCGCTGATATCTCTTCTGCCTTCATGTGAATTCAGAGGGCAGAGCTGGAGTCCAAGCTTGGCATGGCTGGGTACCTTCCCAGGACCTGGACTCCCTGGACTTACTCCTCCCTTCCACATTGAGGAAGGAGGAGAAGGAGATGCCACATAGGAGATGCTATGGCCTACTTGCTCCCTGGCTTTCTGCCTGTCAAGCAAGCAAGCGGCATCCATGAGGAGAAAGAGGAGGAGCAAGAGCAGCTGTTGACAATGGTGGCGAGAAGATAGACCCATTGAGGGAGGGGACCCATTGAGGGCATCTTGTGCATTGACCCTCCAAAACATGCTGGTCATGACCAGCATATGGTTGTCATAGCTGAAAAAGGGGGAATCATAGGGAGGGACAAAGATTGTGGCTGCCAACCAGTGAGAGGGACACCCCTGCCACCACCAGAAGAAAGGTTGCAACTACACAGTGGTGAAATAGGCTGAAGGGCCCATGGGAAATATTCCACTCAGCCTTACTTCTGTTAAGCAGAGCAATGTTTTTAACAACGGGTTTCAGCACAATGCTTCCCTCTTGTGGCAGATGAGGAAATATCAGTCCAGACACTTCAACGCCATTCGTTCAGCTAATGAGGGTGGGATAAGCCAAGCAGAATCCTGAGCAATGAGCTAATGATTCTGAAGGAAGGGTGAGAGGCCAACATTGTAGGTCAGAGGAGAAGTGAAGGAGCTGAAAAAATGGAATGCTTTTGAGGCATCTCCTCCCAGTATTCGTCGGGAGCCAAGCATCCCTGCTCATTTTATGGAGTGTTTCTCTCCATTGGTCAAACCAGAATTGCGGGCCAATGGACTACGTTGTCATCTGGGCATCATTTTTGCATCCTCCACCATTTTATTTATTGTATTTATATACTGCACAACAGCAGAATCTCTCTGGGTGTTTCACAACCGTTCAAACCACAAAATACAACAGTGGAAATTGGTGGTTGTGATTTCAGTGAGGCTGTGAATCCACTCTGGGTTTCAGTCAGAACCAACCAGAACTCTTATGGAGTTATCCAAAGTACTGAACCTCATCCCCAGAACCTTGGATAGCTCCTTTAGCGCTCTGGCTGGTTCTGACTGAAACCCAGAACAGATTCACAGCTGCACTGAAATCAGAGCCCCACAGCATCTAGTGAAAGGCAGGAATCAGAGAGAATGTGGTGCAACACTTTCAAAAGTTGAAAACTACACTACAAAACCGAAGTAAAGACAAGCAGCAGTATATAGATTTAACCCCCATCCCATGAACGGATTTAGAAACAGAACTTTAAGCACCTGGAGGGGGGATCAAAAGGCCTTCACCCAGAGCCAAAAAAAAGTACAACATATCCAGGCAAATCTCTCTGTGGAGGGCATTTGACAAATCTTCTGGGGCATTGTGGGAACAAAATGGTGGTTACTACCCCCCATTAAATGGTGGAGAATATCTGGAACCCCCCTGCAAAGTGGCTGTCTTTTTTCTAAGGGAGCTGATAAAAGTAACATCTCAGGGGGGGAAAAGGGCTTCTGAACAATGTCGGCTCACATCGATCTAGCTGAATCCGTTTTATGTAACCAATCACCTTCCTCCTCTGAACTATTACCTTCTGCTATCCTGTTTGACACCAGGTACATTTTTCAATGCTTTATGATTTATTGCTTAAAAATATTTTTAAATCCCACTCCCCAGCCAAAGAAGTCTACTGGAGTAGCTGAGGGGCCATCTGTCAATGAAGATGGTCCCTGCCCCACAGCTTTTCAAAAGCTTTTCAGATCTGCTAGGATGGAGGGCACACATTTTTGAATGTGAGAGGTGCATAGCAGCTGACTGGATTTGGCTGCTGATGCTGTAAAAGCCCTGATGCTGTAAAAGGCAAAGGGTCTAGATTTTAAGAGCTCGTGATGGAGGCTTCTAGCTAAGCATGTACATAATTCTGTAAAATCCACCCCATCTGCCTTTTGCGGATTGTCAGGTGCTTTGCATTACATCGTCTGCTCATTGGCGGAATCAGATTCTTTTCCATTTTCCAAGCTCCAAATGTGCAAATCTTCCCCAAATGTGCAAATCCCCCCAATATTCATTTTAATGCTTTATATTGGGGAAAATGCTCATTTTTGGCTGTTTTCTTAATTTTATCTATTTTTCTATGACTAAATTTGCACAGAATTCAAGAAAGTACCCCCTGCACACCCACAAATCCAGAAGGCCATGGAAGCTGTGCAACTCAGGAAACAGTAGTGTGTTGCAGAATCCACAGGTCAGAATCATAGAAACCTGAAAATTAATTCTGTTGCAGATTTTTCAGACATCCCAACATCTAGTTTCCTCAACATATTTGAATGAGGCAATTTGGAAGTGAAATCCTCCATATTTACTCCAGAAGTGATTCATATATATTCCCGAAGAGGTGCACAGATGGGAAAATTCCACCAGGGGCAGCTCTTTCCTTAATTGTCACACTATGATGACAGAAACCAGACCTGTTGAAATTCTCTCTCACCTGCATCCCCCCCAAAATAATAAAAAATAAAAATAAAAATAGTGTTCCCCCTATTAATTTTTCTCCTTCTATGTTTTCTCTACCAGTCCTCCCTCAACTCATTTTCCCCATTTAATGCATTTCCCTTCAAAATTCTTAGCCCTATGAATGCATTCCTGATCTTTCTCCCTCAGGATATTTTCCTAAGTCTTAAATCTTCCTTTATTCTTCCCACTCAGAAATAACTTATCTCTTTTGTTAAAGCTTTCTTGATGTTTCTCCATCAGAAACAGCTCTCTCTATCTCATTAATGCTTTCTTAATGTTTCTCCCTCAGGAACATCTCTCTCTATCTTATTAATGCTTTTTTGATGTTTTCCCCTCAAAGTTCATTCCCACGCGATAAATATTAAGGCTTTTTCAAATCTCTCCCATAGAATTCTTTCACCAATGTTGACAATGCTTACTTGATTAGATTTCCCCTCCCTTGACGTCTCTCCAAAAGTTAGGCTGACCAGATAAAATTCAGGTCAGGGCTCATGTAACTTTTAACAGTTGTAGAGAAAAGGGAATTTCAGCCAGTGTCATTTGTATGCAATTAGTTCCTGGTGACATTCCCTCTTCATCACAACAGTTAAAATTGCAGGCACTATACTAGAGTGACCACATACAAAAGAAGGCAGGGCCTCTGCAACTTTAAAGAAGAGGGAATTTCACCAGGAACTAATTGCATACAAATGACACTGGCTGAAATTCCCTTTGCTCTACAACTGTTAAAGTTACATGAGGCCTGACCTGAATTTTATCTGGTCACCCTACCAAAAGTATATCCTAAAAGGTAGCCTAAAAGTAACTATAAGGAAAGAAAGAAAGTCCTCCCTCAGATTGTTTTGCTGTTGTCATGGCTGTAATTTTTCAATCCATCATCTATTGGTTTGGCTCCTGTCTCTCAAACCCCTTACCACTCAGAATTCTTCTCAGAGCACAGAGCCAGGCTTTAAAGCCCTTGTTCCTTGATTGGCTCTCATGTTTCTCTATACAAGTGGCCTTGATTCTCAGGTATGTCTGAACCACTCTACTGGTAATGGAGGGGCAGGAGAAAAGCTTATTCAATTCATTGCTGCCTGTTACGTAGTTCTTTCAAAATAATTAGTTCCTTACCATCTTCTGTCCCCTCTCTGTTTCTGTCCTCATCTGGGCCTACTTTTAAAATACTTTTTAATGTGTACCAGAGAAGGAACAAGCCAGAATTCACACTGTGGTACCCTGCCTTTCCACTGGCTGTATGAATTGATCTTCCTTACATCAGGCATCACATATGCTACGTGAGCCACATATGGTATACTAGAGTAGGCTGACCATATGAAAAGGAGGACAGGGCTCATGTAAGTTTAACAGTTGTAGAGAAAACGAAATTTCAGGCAGTGTCATTTGCATGCAATTAGTTCCTGGTGAAATTCCCTCTTTTTCACAACAGAAAGTTGCAGGCGCTATACTAGAATGACCATATACAAAAGAAGGCAGGGCCACTGAAACGTTAACTGTTGTGATGAAGAGGCAATTCACCAGAAACCTCTGTGAAGATATAATGCGGTGATTGTGTGGTTCAATCGATAGTTTGAATCGAAGTCTGGGGTGATCTCATTTGAAACAGAATTACCCTCCAGCCATGAGTCTGACCTTGCAATGGTCACTATCTCTGACTACCTTACAGAGTGCTGTGAGGATGAATGGGAAGGGCAGGGAAGCATGTAACACCCTGAAGTCCTTGGAAGAAGGGTAGCATAAACATTTAATCAATAAATTGGGCAGAAGCTGTTCCAAATACATGACTGGTTGACTTGATCATTGCACGTGCAACAGCAGGGGGATCATTTTCTCACAGATGTTGTTCGACAGGAATGAGAAGAAGTTGAATCTCTTGCAAGATGCCCATTTAAATTAGGGTGACCAGATTTTGGAAACCAAAATCCAGGTCCAAATGGCCGCCTCAAGGGGGCGTGCCCACCAACATGTCCGGCCCCAGGGGGCGGGTCCAGCCCCAAGGGGCGTGCCCACCTGAACATAGCCTTGGACACATGTCTGATTTACAGCACACAATGAAGACAAACCTGTTCTACATAACAACTTAATATTAAAATCACTGAATTAAAGAACAAGTGAGACATTCAGTACATCTGAAAATAACTTCACTCACTCCTACTTTTGTAGCTTTTGCTGTATTTTGAAGCTTTTGCTATATTATGTGTGGTACAGTCTCCCCCTCCTTCAAATAACTTTTCTTACTGTAAATCCTTCACCTTTCCTAACATTTAACACTCTTTCCCCATCACCTTTCTTGTATCCATACTCACAGATTCAGCATACTGCTACCACTGAACAAATGTAGCACTTGACAAGTGCAGAAAAATCTAGTACAACAAACTAGCAACCTAACATTCAGAAAAGTATAAAATATATTATCCTGCAAACATTAGCCATGTATCAAAATGGACCAAAGGCTTGCAGCAGACATTTATCACTAGCACCTCCTAGCTTGTTTCAACTTCTGGTTTATCAATGGGAAACTAATTTTAAAAAATTGTAATTATACCTCTGGTTCATTAGCCATGTAAACAAGACCGTAGCAATACAAAGAAAGGCCAGAACAGATGCCCATTATCACAATGCTAGACATGGATCTTTCCCTCCTTTTATCCAAATATCTCCTGAATTTGCACTGCCTCAGTGTGCAGAGAACAGAAATCCCGATCATGGACCCAAAAAAACCTGCCAAAAGAAACCTCAGAAATAAGTCCCGTTGATTTCAATAAAGCTTATTCCCAGATAAATGAATATAGGATAGCAGCCTCTTCACATCTGTTCACCTTACTCTGTCAACTGTAAGCCCCACCTGTCAAGGACAACTATGCAATCACAGAATCTGGCCTCGTGGACCATGCAACCACCAGGTGCTCTCCAGAAAGACGCTTTCAGAGCCTAGGAGATTCAGACACACTCAAGCCAAGCCATGCTACACACTCATTTATTACCTTGCTTGGACAGAACATTTCTGGGACAAGTCAATACTTTGCAATCAACCAGACATGACAGTCAAAAACAAAAAAGAAAAAACACACCTACCTGACATAGCAATACCTAATGACAAAAATGTTGCAGAAAAGGGAGAGGAAAAGAAAGAAAAATATACACCACTGGCTATGGAAGTTAAAGAACTATGGTAACAGGAAAAAGTTACAATTATTAAATTAGTTAGAGTGATTATATGGAAAGGAGAACAGGGCTCCTGTATCTTTAAGAGCTGTATTGAAAAAGGAATTTCAGCAAGTGTCATTTGTACGCATACAGCACCCTAACCCTAACCAGTACCTCACACGATTTGAAAGCTATACTTTTATTAATACAGCCCCAAATAGTGTTTGCTTATTTTGCAGCCACATTACACTGTTGGCTCATATTCAGCTTGTGATCTCCAACAATTCCATGATCCTTCTCGCTTGTCGTATTGATCAGCCAAGTATTCCCCATCTTGTAACTGTGCATTTGGTTTCTTTTACCTAGGAGTGGAACTTGGCATTTATCCCTATTAAATTCCATTCTGCTGTTTTCAGCCCCAGTGCTCCAGTTTATCAAGATCATTTTGAAGTTTGTTTCTGTCTTCCAGGGTATTAGTGATCCCACCCAATTTTGTGTCATCATCATCACCATCATCCACACACACCTCATATTCAGGCAATAAAAATTAAAATCTACACACCCCTGCACACTCACTCAAAGTGTGTGTGGGGGGGAACCCCACACCTTCCCTAAGGCATTTTTTTAAAAAACACACACAACCTCCTCACATACACTTAACAGGGGAGGGGGAAGAAAAATCCACCCCCACAATCACCAAAGGCATCATCATCATCAGCCACCCACACAAGGCAAAATAACAGTAATCGACATAATAAATCTACACACAAACATGCAAATACCCAAGGCAATAAAATAACATTAAAAATACAACACTCATCCACATACTCACCAAAGGAAAAATAATAAAAATCCACACATGCACCAAGGCAAAAACCAACCAACCAACTACACAGACTTAACCAAGTCTAAAAATAAAATAAACACCCACATACCCCAACATATTCACCCATGGCAAATCTAATAATAGTTTTAAAACACCCCCCCCCCCCAATTAATTAATAAAAATCAGTACTCAAGGAATTTATGGAAAATAAGTGAAAACTAATTTCATCAATGCTGCCAGATATGAAATCCAATCTACCCCCCCCACTGAATTTAAATTGCAGCTAAAGACAGTTCATTTGGCCTTCTATTAATTTAATAAAACCCCAAACGCATACATACAAGGAAAGCAAATTGCTTAAAGAAAAGTTTATAAAGAGTAGCAGCAGCACTCCACAATAACAGAAGAAACAACAAGAAAAATAACATAACATCCAGCCCCAGCTCTGCGCACCAGGCCAGGCTAATAAAGTAGTTCACACTGGACTTGTATACCTTTTATGTATGTACGAATTAATACAGTAATCCATTCATAGACAGGCTGCAATCCTAAACTGAAATCTAAAGCATCATACAAAGGAGGATGTTCCACAGAAATGGGTGTGACTTGCTTCTAAGTAAACCTGCTTCAGATTGTGTTAATAGTCTTAAAAGCTACCAAATGGCATAGGCCAGTGGGGGATGGGAGGAGAAAGGAAGAAACATTTGCTTTAGATGAAACCATTCATGTCATAGGCAACATCCAACAGGTGTTCGTAATATGTACAATATTAATGGAAAGGGAAAGACTTGCATTTTCCCAAGCAGACAAAGTAGGTCATAGATTGGTGTGAAAAAAAATCTCAAATCCCAAAGAAAGAAAGAAAACTAGACAGGGGTGTGGTAGGGAGGAGAGAAGAAAAACTTTGAGGAAACAGCTGGGTATGCCTAAATCTAGATCCAATCCATTATAATTTGGGCCTACAAACAGTGGTCCCCCCCGCCACCCAAACCAACCCCCCCACCAAGCCACCCCCCCAAAACAACTCCCCAAGCCACCCCACCCCCCAAAAACATCAGCCCGGACCTACGGGTTCTCTGCCACCCCCCCCAGGTCCCCCGCCGCCGCCGGGTCTTCCTCCGCCGCTGCCGGGCTCGTGAGGCCAGAGGCCGCGCGGAAGAGGCGGGGGAGGGCCGGATCCAATCGGCCCTCTCCTGCCTCTTCCGCGCGGCCGCTGGCCTTACGAGCCCAGCGGCACCGGTAGACCAGGCGGCGGTGGCGGCGAAGGAGCCCGGGAAGCGGCCGCCCCCCCCGCCCCGCGGCGCGCTCCTTACCTGGGCGTCCGCTTCCCTCTGATGCAGCCTGTTTCTCAGTAGAATCTAGCACCGGAGGGAAGCGGATGCCCAGGTAAGGAGCGCGGGGTGGGCGGCGCGGGTGGGGGGGGCGGCTGCTTCCCGGGCTCCTCCGCCGCCACCGCCGCCTGGTCTACCGGCGCTGCTGGGCTCATAAGGCCAGCGGCCGCTTCCCGGGCTCCTTCGCCGCCACCGCCGCCTGGTCTACCGGCGCCGCTCCTAGCTTGCTGCCACCGCCGCGTGACCCCTGCCACCTCGGTTTGCCCCCCCGCCCCCCGGTTGGGCCGGTTCGCCCCAGGTTTCCAGGTTAGGACCAGGAAACCCTGGGCCATCTGGTCACCCTAATTTAAATACTGACCGAAGACACACATATCACCATTTCATTTGCAGATTGGTCACTTCTGATGGCTTCTCCTGTGATTGCTTCATGGAAGTAAACCAAGAAAACAACCTTTCTCATTCCCCCACCCCCTCTTCTTTCCTCGTTCATTTGTTGACATGCTGTTTTAACAGCTCACACCACGAAAGCAAATGTGAAAGACAAGGCAGCAATTTCAGAGAAGGCTGAGATGGATTCTCCCTTGAGGAAAGTAATATTCATGTTTGAGATACAGATGTGCAAACGAGTTCCTTAAAACAGAATACATACCTCACTTGGGTGGATCTGCACAGCATCTCTATCTTTTTCTTTAATGAAAAGATTATAATGAGTGGAGTGAATAACTTACCACCAGGATGCATCAGCGATTTGCAGCAGAGTCATTGAACCAACAAAAATTGAATTAAATGTATGCCAAGGAAGTCATTTCTGGAATGTGCCTACAGTAGCGATAACACCAGGTCTTGTGATGGGGACTAGAATGATGAACTCTGGAATTGGCTCCAATTAGCAGAGCCAAACCCAAATGGAAGTATGGGCCTGGCTCACAATGGGTTCACCCTGATCCTGAGCCCCAATGTTTCCAATGGGGGGCAAATGGCATCAGAAAGGGCCCATGGCACATGCTTTCCCATTGCTGTTGGGTAGCATGAAAAGTGTAGTTTTCAGTTCCGTCTTGCCTACTGGATTGAGCTAGGAAAAAAATGGAACACTCCCCTGTCCCACATTGGCTGTCAAAACAGAGGAGTGGTCGAGAAAGCTTCCTAGGGTTGGACTCTCTAAGCCCAGGGTGCAGAATGTCAGATCCAAATCTGGCCCTCTGAAGTTCCCAATCTGGATTTCCCAAATGGTCATGTTCCCTTCCCTTGCCCTGCAACCACTGATTGTTTGGTGGATTCTGGGCTTTTGCACAACCCTCCCTCTCATGCTAAAAGTTTGAAATGTATCTCCCAAGGCTTAGTACTGGCATCAAGAGATGTTTTTTTCATAGAATCATAGAATCATAGAATAGTAGAGTTCGAAGGGGCCTCTAAGGCCATCGAGTCCAACTCCCTGCTCAATGCAGGAATCCACCCTAAAGCATCCCTGACAGATGGTTGTCCAGCTGCCTCTTGAATGCCTCTAATGTGGGAGAACCCACCACCTCCCTAGGTCATAGGTTCCATTGTCATACTGCTCTAACAGTCAGGAAGTTTTTCCTGATGTCCAGCCGGAATCTGGCTTCCTGTAACTTGAGCCCATTATTCCGTGTCCTGCACGCTGGGATGATCGATAAGAGATCCTGGCCCTCTTCTGTGTGACAACCCTTCCAGTATTTGAAGAGTGCTATCATGTTTCTTCACAGTCTTCTCTTCTCCAAGCTAAACATGCTGAGTTCTTTCAATCGCTCCTCATAGGGCTTTGTTTCCAGACCCCTGATCATCCTTGTTGCCCTCCTCTGAACACACTCCAGCTTGTCTGCTTCCTTCTTCTTTTTTTAAATTTTATTATTGATTTTATATACTATACATATACATTAAAAAAAACCACATCACTTACAAATCATATATCCCCATACAGTGCACCCCCACACCAGGATCAGCTACAAGACTTGTTATTATTTTTATTTTTTAATGTTCTTTTACTCTTTTCCCCAAAATTGCATAGATTCCCTTGACAGTCTGCACCCCTTCCCTTTTTCTAATACATAATCCACAAATAATCTCCATATATGCCCAAAATCATTTTTCTTTATTATCCCTCTTTTAATTTTAATATTACTTGTTAATTTATCATTTATGGCAATATTCCATACTTCTTTATACCATTCTTCTATTTGGTTGTTGCCTTGCATTTTCCATTTTCTAGATATCATTAGTCTCGCTGCTGTCATTAAATTTGTAATCAAATCTTTAACATTCGGTTCTCCTTCTTCTTTATCATATATTGATAACAATGCTATCTCAAGATTTAAACCTGTTATTCTTATCACTTCTTCAAATACTTTTAAACAAAATATCTGTACAAATTTACAAGTCCACCACATATGAAAATAGGTTCCCACTTCTTGACAGCTTCTCCAACACAACTTTGAATATTTCTTATCAATTTGATTTAATTTCACCAGCGTTAAATACTACCTCCAAACTATTTTATAATAATTTTCTTTTATTCTTACTGACATGGTTTTCAAAATATGCAAATCCCATATTTTCCCCCATTTTGATCATTAATTTGTTCTTTCAAATCTTCTTCCCATAATACTTTCAAATGATCATATTTCTCCTCCCCTTCCATCAACAATTTATAAATTTCACTCACTACTCCTCTAATATTCTTATTTATATGCTCCTCTTCTCTCTTAGTGATCATCCTTTCAAAGTTTGTATAATTTCACAACTCTTTATTATTTTTTCTCCATTTAACCCACCATTGTTCTAATTGCATAACTTTAACCAAGCCAGTTTCCTCCCTCTCAAAAATTCTTCTATTTGTTCTTTTGTACTCATCTTTTCCCACCAGTCTTTTATTTTAATAATTCTCTGTTCTTTAAATACCGTTTCTAACTCCTTATTTAAATTTACTGGAAAATCTTCCAGCAACACCACTGGATTCATTGGAGAAACATCTGGTAGTAGTTTATTTTTATATTTTTTGCCAAATTCCAATAATATTTCTTAACATGGGATTTTCTATTCTTTCCATCATCTTCTTTTTAAATTTAACAAAAAATATATTCTCTAACTTCCATTCTAATTCTTGTCTATCCATCTCTAACCAATTTACTACACTTGGTCTTACAATCCCTTTTATTACATATCTTAATTGATTAGCTATATAATAACCCTTTAAATTCGGGAGACCTAGTCCCCCTTTTTTCTGAGATTTATACCAATTCTCTTTATTTATCCTCGCTTTCTTATTACCATTACACAAATTATTTATTATAACTTGCCATTTCTTTAACTATATCTCTGTTATTTTAATTGGTAACATTCTAAACAAAAAGTTAAACTTAGGTAATATTTTCATTTTAATAATCGCTATTCTACCAAAACATGATAATTTTATCTTTTTATATTCTTCTAATTTTCTCTTAACTTCCTTATCTAGTCTATTAAAATTCTCCTCTTCTAACTTATCCAAATTATTTGTAATATTTATACCCAAATACTTAATCAAATTATTTACCTTAACCCTATATTTTCTACTAAACTCATTCTCCTGTTCTTTTGTATAATTAAATAACATCGTTTCTGATTTATCCCAGTTTACTTGTAAACCTGATATCTCTCCAAACTCTTTCAAATATGATTTTATTTTCCCCATATTTTCTACTGGGTTCTCAATTGATACCAAGGTATCATCTGCAAACAAACTTATCTTAATTTTTTCTTTATTACCTATCCCAAACATACTTCTATCCTCTCTAATTACATTAGCTAAAAGTTCTATAACTATTGCAAATAGAATCGGGGAAAGGGGGCAACCTTTTCTTGTTCCTCGGGCTAGGGATATTTGTTGTGTTACCCCATCATTCACCATTGCTACTGTACTATTTTGTGAATAAAGTTGACCAATCACACCTTTAAATCTTACTCCAAAACCCATCTTTTTTATTATTGTTTTTAACGCTGGCCATTCCACACAATCAAAGGCTTTAAAAATATCCAAAGCTATCAAGCCCACCTTCATTTATTTTTTTTAAATTATATTTATCATATTCAATGCTCTTCCAATCAGATTTGGCATCTGCCTCCCTACTATAAATCTGCATTGATTTTTTAAAATATATTTATACATAAAAGTATTTATTCTTTTTGCCATTATCACTGTAAAAATCTTTGCATCTTGATTTATTAAAGAAATAGGCCTATATGAACCCGGGTCTGTCAACTCTTTATCTGTTTTTGGAATTAATACTATCAAAGACTGTTCCCACGATGGTGGGATCTTATCACCTTCTAAAATCTTATTATACAACACTTTCAATTTTGGTACCAATAATTTCTTTAAAAATTTATAATATTCTGGTCCCAACCCATCCATTCCTGGGGATTTCCCCGCCTTCAGTTTATCAATAACTTCTTCTATTTCTTTCTCTAAGACACCTCATTCCATTAAATCTATATCTATATCGTTTAACTTAATCTTTAAATATTTCTCCACATATTGTTCAATCCTCTCCTGAGACCTACCTCCTGCAGTATATAATTCCTGATAAAACTCCTGAAATATTTCCAATTTATCTTTCATTATATTACTACACTTCCCTAATTTATTTCTGATTCCTCCAATTAAATTCCTTGTTTTCTTTGACTGTGTGGATCTGGCAAGCATCTTAGAATTTTTATTACTATATTTGAAGAATTCTCTTTTCAAATATATGAAATTCCTCTGAGCTTCTTCCCGGTCCTCTTTTTCCAATTCTTTTTTTTTTTTTTGTGCTTGTAATTGTGCAAAAATCTGTTTATCTTTATACCTTATAAATTTCATCTCCAAACCTTTAATTTCCTCTTCCAATTTTTTTTCTACATTTTTCTTGTTGTATTCTCAAATTACAATTCTCTCTAATACAAATCCCTCTTGTTACAGCTTTCACTGTATCCCATAATATAGCCTGATTAGAAAAACCTTTTTCATTAATTCCCCATATACTTTGTATTTCTTTTTCCATTTTTTCCATTATACTTTTATAGTTAAATATTTTTGTATTTAGTCTCAATCTTTTTGCTTCCTTATATATTTTTTTTAATTTAATATTTACATTCACCAATGCATGATCTGTGACCTATATAAGTCCTATATCACTCTTTATTATTTTGGAAATCAAGTCTTTTGATACAAAAACATGATCAATCCTAGAATAAGTCTTATACTTCACAGAGTAAAAAGTAAATTTTCTTTCATCTCCATTCATTACTCTCCACACATCTATCATTTCATTTTCATTCATGATCTTACTCAAGCCCGTAATAGCATGACATCTTTCATCGTTCGTGGGGTTAGACTTATCTTTTTGTTTATTTAATACCATATTGAAATCTCCCACTATTATTATATTCCCTTTTTGAATTTCCTCCATTTCCACCATATTTTTTTTATATAATTCAATCTGATTTTCATTAGGCGCATAAATGTTAACTAATGTGTATTCTTCTTCCCCCACTAATCCTTACAATGCTAAAAATCTTCCCTTTTCATCTTTTTTAATTTTCTCAATTTTAAATCCACATTTTGATACAATTATTGCCCCCCCCTCGATTTTGAAGTTCCATAGGCCTTCTCATAAATAATCGACCATCTCAATTTAAGCTCATTTACTCCTTCTTTTGATTGATGTGTTTCTTGAATAAATATTATATCTGCATCATCCTTATTCAATAATGTTTTCACTTGTTTCCTTTTAATTACCGATCCTAGCCCATTAACATTCAACATTGTAACTCTCAATTTACCCTCCATATTTTAAGTTGCATTGCCCTTTGCCGATCCCTTATTGTGACACATACCTTTCTTCCCCCTCCCTCCTCCCCCCCACAAAAACAACCCCAACAATAACTTTTACTTCCCCCCACTTTTCCCCAGGATTAAACCCGATCATGGCTTCTTCAAACCCCATGGGGGGGGAGAGGCGACCTCACAGCCACTGGTCAGGAATAGATCTTCCCTCCTGGTCTCTTCTTATTACATCCCTTGTTCCATTGTTATCCTTCAGTTCTGTTAACTTCCAACTCTTTCCCCGTCATTTACTGTGATCCTCCTACTGCTCCCAGCTCTTCTCCTTGACCTTTTTTCTCTGGCTGACTTGAACCTTCTTCAGCCAGTAATCCCAGTTCGTTCAACAACTCCATTCCTTGTTCCAAAGATGTTATTTTGTAAAATTTTCTCTGAAATATAAATTTAAAAAAACTGGATACCCCCAAATGTAATTAATCCCATTCTTAATAAGATTTTCTGTGCAGGTCTTAATTTCTCTTCTCCAATTAATTGTTTGTGAGCATAAGTCATTATAAACTTGTATTGGAGTTCCTTGATAATTCAATTGCCCAGTCAGTCTTGTTTTTATCATGATCTGTTCTTTTTTGTAGTAATTTACAAATTTCACCACGATATCCCTTGGTCTTTCTCCTCTCATCCTGTAGGAAATCCTGTGCACCCGTTTAATATCTTGTTCCTTCCAGTCCATATCTGGTGCCAATTGTTTAATCCAATCCATAACTTTCCTCTCAAGATCCTTGGGTTCTCTGCAACAGCTTCTGGGAAAAATTTAATCCTAATATCGGCTCTTCTTTCTTGGTCTTGAAGTGCTATTAATCTTAAATCCATTTGCTGGGTTTTTATAATTTGATCCTGCAGTTTCCCTGTACACTGTTCAGTTGCAGCCTGCACTTGTTTAATCTTTGAATCCATTATTTTAAGATCTTCTCTGATTGCTTTAAACTCTGTCTCAATTTTCTTAGTCATCTTATCAAACTCCCCTGTCATCTCCTGCTTCAAATCCTTAACCAAAGCTTGGTTATTTTGAGACATCATATTTTGGAAGGCTTCGAGCATCTCCCCCACAGGCAGCTGTGAATCTCCAAACACAGTTTTGATCTCCTTGGAAACAGCTCCCGCCTTCCTCTGCAAACCATTTCCTGTTTATAACGATTCTGTACTTCCAGTCTTTTTGCCCCCACCTTTCTGAAGACTGAGTTTTTTTTATCCATGTTTCTTTTTTCCAAAGCAATCCTGCTTAAATGGTTTAATAATAATAATAATTATTATTATTATTATTATTATTATTATTATTTATAACCCACCTCTCCTTACGGATCGAGGCGGGGAACACAATGCAATATACAAGCATCACAAAGTTAAAAAAATTTAAAAACAAGAGAAAACACATCATTAAAACATTTTAAAATTCATCCGGATAGGTCTGCCGGAAGAGAACAGTCTTCATGACTCTCTTAAATTCATTAAGACTGCTAATTTGTCTAACCTCCTCCGGCAGACCATTCCATAGTCTGGGAGCCATGGAAGAGAAGGTCCTCTGGGTAAAACTCGCCAGCCTAGTTCTGGTTGGCTTGAGTACATTCTTCCCAGAGGACCTAAGAGTGCGGGGCGGATTGTACGGGAGAAGGTGATCCCATAGGTAGCCTGGGCCCAAACCATGTAGGGCTTTAAAGGTAATAACTAACACTTTATACTTTGCCCGGAAACTGACCAGCAGCCAGTGAAGTGATTTTAAAACTGGTGTAATGTGGTCACCCCTAAGTGTACCGGTGACCAGCCTGGCTGCCATATTTTGAACAAGTTGAAGTTTCCGGACTAGGCACAAAGGTAGCCCTATGTACAGCACATTGCAGAAGTCGAGCCTCGAAGTTACCAGCGCGTGCACTACCGTCTTTAAGTCTTCCAACTCTAGGAAGGGGCACAGCTGGCGTATCAGCCGAAGCTGATAGTAGACACTCCTGGCCGTCGCATCAATCTGAGCTGTCATCTGGAGCGACGGATCCAGGAGTACCCCCAAGCTGTGAACACAGTCTTTCAGGGGGTTGTAACCCCATCCAGAACTGGTTGACACACCTCCAAACCCAGGTTGGGGCCTTTGACAGCAAGCACCTCCGTCTTGTCTGGATTCAGCTTCAGTTTGTTTTTCCTCATCCAGCCCATTACCGCTTCCAAGCATTCATTCAGAGGAGACACACTATCCTTAGCTAACGATGTTGTTGAAGGCATAGAGAAGTATATTTGGGTGTCATCAGCATATTGATAGCACTCTGCCCCATGCCTCCGGATGATCTCTCCCAGCGGTTTCATGTAAATGTTAAACAGCATTGGGGAAAGGATGGCACCTTGTGGAACACCACATAGCAACTCCTTTTTTGAAGAGCAGCTATCCCCAAGCATCACCATCTGGAACCTGCCCGAGAGACAGGATCGGAACCACTGAAGCACAGTGCCCCCGATTCCCAATTCCCCCAGGTGCTCCAGAAGGATACCAAGGTCGATGGTATCGAAAGCCGCTGAGAGGTCCAGGAGTACCAGCAGGGACACACTCCCCCTGTAATACTAAGATGTAGATCATCCACTAAGGCGACCAAAGCGGTCTGAACTCTGTATCCTGCTCTGAAGCCGGTTTGAAATGGGTCTAGAAAATCGGTGTCATCCAAGACTGCCTGGAGTTGAAAGGCAACCGCTCTCTTGATCACCTTGCCCAAAAATGGAAGATTTGATACTGGCCTGTAGTTATTAAGGTCCAGGGGATCCAGGGAGGGCTTTTTTAGAAGCGGCCTTACCACCGCCTCTTTTAAACATGATGGAAAGCTCCCCTCCCTGAGAGATGCATTAATAATATGTTGTAGGTGTGATCTAACTGCATCTCCTCCCTGGACGACCAACCAGGAAGGACAGGGATCGAGAGGGCAAGTCGTCTTCCTCACACATCCAAGTACCTTGTCCACGTTCTCAGTACTCACCAACTGAAACTGATCAAGTGTAATCCTACTCGCGGAGTCACTGGACACCCCACTGTCAGCCTCTGCTATAACAATGGCATCTAAGTCGGCTCTTATCCGAGAGATTTTATCTGAGAAATGATCATTAAAAGCATCACAGCAAACTACCGAAGGCTCTAAAATCGGATTCAGGGGAGAAGGAGCCTGAGTTAGACCCCTCACCACCCTGAACAGTTCTGCTGGACGTGAATTCGCAGACGCAATGCGTGCAGAGAAGAAAGCTTTCTTCGCTGCACGTATTGCCACTCCATAGAAACAAAGATGTTCTCTATGTCGTGTCTTGTCGGATATAAGTCGAGTTTTCCGCCATCGGCGCTCCAGTCATCGTCCTTTCCGCTTCAACTCCCTGAGGTCTTCTGTATACCAGGGCGCCCTATTAGAAGCAGGCTGGAGAGGACGTTTGGGGGTGATTGTGTCGATAGCCCTAGTTAGGTCTTGATTCCATCTATTGACCAGGGCTTCTACAGGATCGTCGACGATACCAGCCATGGAACCCTCCAAGGCTTTCTGGAATCCAGAAGGATCCATCAGCCTTCGAGGGCGGACCATCTTAATAGGTCCGCCACTCCTGCAGGGACAGGTGGTAGCCGTGATACTAACCCTGACCAGAAAATGATCTGTCCATGACAATTCGGAGATATTCAATACCTCCGGCCACAGATCCGTCTGTTCGGAACTGAAAACAGCATTGAGGGTGTGACCTGCTGAATGTGTGGGTCCAGAAACCAATTGGGAGAGGCCCATGTTTGTCATGGATGCCATGAACTCCCGAGCTCCACCTGACAAACAGGCCTTGAATGGGACGTTGAAATAGCCCAGGACCAAGAGCCTGGGCGAATCCAACACCAGCTCCGAGACCAGTTCCGTGAGCTCGGCCAGGAAGTCTGATAGGCAGCGGGGTGGCCGGTACACTAACAGAATCCCTAGTCTATCCCTGGCCTTCAGACTCAGGTACACACACTCGATGTAATTCAATTCCCGGACAGGATGTCTGGTCAGGTTAAGATTGTTTTTGTAGACCACAGCTACTCCGCCCCCCCGCCCACTTTCCCTCACCTGCTCACTAACACAGTACCCAGTTGGGAGAGCCTGAGCCCATGATGGGCCACTGTCATCTCCCAGCCAGGTCTCTGTGAAACATGCCAGGTCGGCCTCCTCTTCTTTGAGGAGGTCATAGATTATGTTTGTTTTGTTTTTAACCGACCTGGCTTTACATAGGAACAAGGAAAGGTTCTGTGGGTGGCCTGGATCGTTCCCCAAGATCCCCGGGGTAGCAGGGCGACCGGAAGGTAAGATGGGTGTTAGATATCCATCTCTCTTTCCCCTGTAACAGCATTTCGCCTTGCTATCGCCATATCTCCCTCTGCCCCACACAACAGATATTGGTGCTTCCAGACACATTTCGGTTGCCTTAAGTTGTTTGTCTCTCTCTCTCGCACACGAGAGAGAAGGAGAAGGGGTGGGCGGAGTGCAATGGTGGCTGCTGCACTATCTCCCCCACTTGCACCGTCAGTCCTTCGGCTGTGGCAGCCTCTGTTGTCTCGTCTCGTCCTGACGTCTCTCTCGTGCATGAGAGAGAGAGAAGGAGAGGAGGTGGGCGGAGTGCAATGGTGGCTGCTGCACTATCGCCCCCACTCGCGCCGTCAGTCCTTCGGCTGTGGCTGCCTCTGTTGTCCCATCCAGTCCCAAATTATCAGATGGATTTTTTTTTGCTCTAGATGACACTGGCAAATTCTTCTGCTTGAATTCTTTATCGCTCTTCAACATTTGGCATCCAGCCAAATTTTTTCTCGAGAGCTGGGTCAAGCGTATCTTTTCTGCAAATAGCTCAATTATTCGCTAGCCTTATGCTGTCATATTTCCAACATAAATCAGAGTTTTTTCAAAGGGATTTCTGCTTTTAAAAGCTTCTCAGACTGGGAGCCAAGACAGTCCACTCCCTACTCCATCAGCCAGAAGTTCCGCCCCCTTCTTTCTTGAAGTGTGGTGCCCAGAACTGGACACAATACTCAAGATGGGGCCTAACCAGTGCCCGAGAGTTTGAGCTCTAGAGATGTACAGATTGTGGAAAATCCATTTCATCTGTGTTTTGTGGATTCTCAGGCACCTTTCATTCCATCATCTGCCCATTGTCGGAATTGGATTCTTTCCATTTCTGACTTTGCGCAAATATGCACATGCCAGAATGTAAATCCCTCCAAAATGCGCCAATTCCCAAAATATGCATTTCCCTGTTTTAGCCTGTGCATGTGTGTGTGTGTGTGGGGAGGGAAATGCAGATATTTGGTTGTGGTTTCCTTTTGGGGTATGTATTCTTTCATAACAAAATTTGCGCAAAATTCTAAAGGTTAGAAAAATGGCCTGCAAGTTCATGGAATCTGCCCAACAGGTCTGCTGCAGAAACTGTGAGTTGGATCCATACAAATCTGGGCTCCTTTGCTCCCAGTTTTGATTTGGGTGATCTCCCAAGGGAGAATGCTTGAGAAAGCCTGAGATTCCTCCAAAGAATGTCTCTAAGGAAGCTTAGAAAGATAGAGCTGATTAAGAACTGAGTGATGGGGAAATTGCCAATCACTAATCTAGAGTCTGATCTTGAGGAATCAAATAAAAAAGTGTAAATATATTGCCACTAATGTTGTTGTAGTTGTAGTTATGATGATTTATTACCAGCTTTTCATTAGACAATTAGTCCAAAGCGGGTCACAAAACCAATGAAACACAGCAAAATTATTCAAACATCAAACATTAAAACATGAGCAAATGAAGAGTGCTCTAGATCTACGAACATTGACTTATATCTCGGGTCGTGGCCAATTCCTACTTGCGTTTATGATCACGGCTCGCTGGGGGCAAACAGAAAATATACACAAATTGAGCAGCAACCAAACATGAAATTTGTCATGACTAGGCCTGTTCCCCTTAAGCTGGGGGAAGGAGTTTCTGGTGATCAATTGGAATCAGATTGCAAAGCAGAAGAGACAGTGCCAAAAATTTACCATGAAGCAGGGGAGGTGATTCTCACAAGATCTTCACCAGCTGGGGATGAACCTTCACCAGACCTTATCACTGAAGCCATTAACAATACACAGTCTGTGGGAAATCAGTATTCTTCAGAGGGGGAGGGCACCTCAAGGCTAGCTGATCCTAGAGTCTACCGCAGACTCAAACTGGCAGAGCTAAAGGAAAGTGAGAGAAGATCGGCCCAGCTATCTTCTCACCAAAGTCTTCTTCAGAACCAGCCTCCTTGAAGTTAAAGCGTTCTGGGAAAAGGCCTTCCCTTTTGTCTTGGAAGGACAATTGTCTTGTTTAGTTTACATAGTTTTGCCTAGAGAAAAGTTCCGAGAGGTTAGACTCTCTGCAGGTTGGAAGAGCTGTTTATTGCCTGAATAAAGCTTTGTGGATTACATGGCAGACCTCTTTATTGTCTCCCAATAAGGTGGGAGGTTTTGGGAAACATGATGAGATTTGCGCAAATTTCCCCCCAAATTGTGCAAGTTTCCTTATTCATGCAGACTTCCTCCAGGGACGAAAGCAGGGCTGATTTGGTCTATGCGGGAAATGTGTGCAAATTTTTACATCTTTGCAAATTGAACTTGGAATTGCTAGGAGACAAGCATGCACTTGTGTTTGATGATTTGTGAAGGCTTCAAAGGGGGGCTGCTTGTGGGTAGATACTAAGGACACCATGAAGTAATTATATACTTGAAGCAGGGAATAGAGTCACATGTCCACCATCAGCTTTAAGCAAAAGACTGGCACAATAAATGAGTCTTCATTATTTCTTTGATGGTGTTTTTCACGATGATTAAGGGTGTTGGGGGAATCTATTTGGGGGTGGAGCTCACAGGGGTCTCATCAGCTCACCCCCACAGATGTCAACTCACTCCTCAATGAGCTGAGCTGACTTTAACTGCATTGCATTGGGCCAACTTGCGGATTTCCCAGAATATTTTATAAATAGAAATTTGCCCAAGTGGCGACCATCATCTGCACAAATTTAGCAAATTACAGCTGAAATATGCACAGATGATGCAAATTGCCTTTGCCATTTGTGCAAATTTCTATTTATAATTCTCCCCCCACCCCCGAGAAATGTTCCCAAACTTTTGGGAAAATCAAAGGCGAAGTTGGCAGGCAGCAGGGATCTTTTCGGGCCACGAGCGGGCAGATTTTCAAATGATGGAGATCCCTAATGATGATGCTAATGATTACTTTATTATAAATTGTATAAGTTTGAGGCTAATGATTTACAGACCTGAACGGAAATAGAAGAAACATTTCCATATTCATGTGTCCTGGAGGGCAGGTTGTATGAGTCCAAGTAATGAATAGTTTATGTAAAGGATGAGAGAAATCAGATAAGTCTGATGACTAAAGTTAATGACCCCTCCAGCATGCCCTAATCTACATCCTGCAGCTTTAATTCCCAGGAGCCAAGACTTCAAATCCCCTATAAAGGTTGTCTACTTTTAGTGATGCTCAGTAATCTCAGCTTCTCTTTCCTCCACTGGAGTTCAACTGAAGTCGGTAAGTCACCCTCTTCTGTTACTGAGATTCAGTTTTCAATGTCCTCTTATACTTCTTCCCGATCGTTGAGGATGGAGTAGGTACCTGATAGCTTTCTTCAAATGCCTGAAGGGCTGTTACACAGAAGAGGGCAAAGACTTCTTTCTTTGCTGCCCCAAAGAGCAAGACCAGGTCTTAATGGGTTCAAGAAGGGGAGATTTCAGCTGAACGTCAGGAGAAACATGCTGATGGTTAGAGCAGCTCAACAGTGTAGTGAATGATCCAGAGGTGTGATGGGTTCTCCTTCATTGGAGGTTTTCAAACTGAAGCTGCACAACAATCTGTTGGACATGCTGTTGCTCTAAATTTCTGACATGGGGTGCAACCCTAGGATTCCATGGCTGTATTAATTCAGTTCGTCAAATCTTCTCTCAGGAAGTGTGAACCTCCTAGCCTACTGCTCCATCAGGCCTGTTGCTCACTATCCTCATCCCACCTGCCAGAAGAAGACACAAGATGTTCATTTAGCAGAACAGGAGGATGGGCGATGGGAACAGTGCAAGAGAGTTTTTGGTTCAATTCTTTTTTCTCTACTTTTAACCATCTCCTCCCCAGTGCGAATATTAACAGAAACTGTGGCAAAGCTATTTTGGTGGTTACTTTTCTCTAAAGTAGGATATTTAATCCTCTCCCTCTAAATTGTTGTAGAAATCTGTAATAGAATCAAAGGAGTTTGACTTTCTATGAATTCAACCCATGGATTCCACAGCAGTCCGGCTTTTCTTGAGTCTCATGGATTCCTCAGACTTTATTTTCTGGAATGTTGAGGGAATTTGGACAAATATGTAAACAAACAAACTAATGAACAAGCTGAAAATGCACACTTCTCTTATGAGCTAAAGCATGAAAATGCAGATTTTGGAGGGTTTTGTGCATTTTGGGGAAATTTCCACATTTTCCATCCAATAATTTACACAAATGTGAATTTGTGCAAAATATGGGGAATTGGAAACCCCCCATTTCTGTCAGTGATGGATTGAAAGGCATCTAACAATCTGTGAAATACAAATGGAATGGATTTTTACAAAACCCGAACAGCCCTAGGTACAGCTAAGGCTGGATCTTGGGGCCAATGTTAAAGGCCCTACAGCCCACCTTCAGAGGCACATTTGGTGGCAATATGAACAGGGCCTTCTTGGTGGCTGCTCTCAGGCTATGGCACTCCCTGGCAAGATTGGCTAAGTTCACTGACTCTCTGCTGTCCTTTGACAGGCAAACACCTTTTTATTCAAGCAGTTCTTTGGCATGCCAGCGAGTCTGCTGGGTTGGATGCTGTTTTTATTCTGTTCTTGCTGTGTTTTGAATAGTCTTTTAACGTGTTCATTTTAGTATTGTTTTATTCAGCTTTTATCTGCAATGGTAAGCTGCCTCGAGGGCCAATGTGCTGGTAGAAAAGTGCGGCACAAATAAATTCAGTCAATAAGGCAGCAGAATCCAATTCCATTTTCTTCCTGCCGTTGTGATGGTGGGTGCTATGATTTATGTGAGTTTCAAACACAAAATGGCGCTTGCTTGGAGCATTCCTTCATACAATATTAGAGTTGCTGACGTTGTTCTGACAGATCCGGAATGTCAGCGCAGTGAGAATGTATGGGGTGCGAAACAGAGAGATGTTTGATGTGCGTTTCACAATGGAAGCAATGCACATGACTATCTAAAGCTCTTCCCCACATAAGATAATTAAAGGCATAATCCTATTAGGATGGCCATAAGCATCCAAGCAGCCATCCAATGCAGAGGAAGAGGAGTGGTACAAGTTATCTTCATCTCCAGGCACCTCCCTGCATTATAGCTAGATTATCCTTTTCACCCATGTAGATGGGGCTTTGAGGAATGGGAGGGGAAGGAGCTGGGGAGGAAGTTGGCGACATTGTGTAGCTGGCTTTTCCATTCCTCCCTCTTTCCTGTCCACCACCTTTGTGACCTCGGAGAGTCAGCTAGCACAAGGGACTCAGATTCCTGCCTCCAAGTTTGGACCAATGACTCCATAAGAACATAAAAAATGCCATGCTGGATCTGACCGAGGGTCCATCTTGTTCAGCACTATGTTCACACAGTGGCCAACCAGCTGTCGACAAGGGACCCACAAGCAGGACATGGTGCAACAGCACCCTCCCACCCATGATCCCCAGCAACTGGTGCACACAGGCTTACTGCCTCTGATATCAGAGGTGGCACATAACTATCAGAACTAGTAGCTGTGGATAGCTTACTCCTCCAGGAATTCAGCCAACCCCCTTTTAAAGCCATCCAAATGGGTGGCCATCATACCATCTTGTGGTAGTGAATTCCATGATTTAACTTTGCACTGTGTGAAGAAGTACTTTTTTTATTTGTCCTGAATCTCCCACCAATCAGATTCATGTGATGACCCTGGGTTCCAGAATCTTGAGAAAGGGAGAAAAATGACTCCAACCTCAGATCCAGGAATTCGAACAATCCTATGGCCTTTCCAGATTCTGTCTAGGGGCCATAGGGTTGTTCCTAAGCTGCCCACAGTTGCTGCTAGATTTCCCCCCTCTTTTGTGATCATCATTTTATCCTGACCATTGGTGTATTTCATTGCTTACCTTCAATGTTCTTCAGTGATTCATCAGCCTTTTCCTCAAAATGACAGTCTTTTTTTTTTTGACAAGGCAAGGTCTAAAAGCCCCATTAATGGTATGTGTCATCTTTTAAAACATTGCTTGAACTCTACAAGGATATCTGGCAAGGATCAGCAGCAAAAAAAGCAGTCCTCCATACCTCCAGCGCAGAAGCATCAGCAGCACCAGCACCAGAAGCTGAGTCCTTCTCAATGCAAGAAGACCCAACAGGCTGTCCAGACTCCTGTGACAAGGAAGCTTTCCTCTTCTGAAAAAGAGAAGTAGCATCAGGAAGAGTAGAGCAAGAAGAGGCATCCACATTAGAAGCCATAGTGACTGCCAGAGTCCATAGTGCAAAAACCCAGCAATTAATCACTCCACGGAATCCATTCTTTCCAGCCCCTTCCTGGCTTCTCCTCTTTTTCCTCTTGGGCCTTCAGTGTCCTCACCGCTCTCTAGGACCTGAGCAGCTCATCCAGTTGCTCCCGTCATTTCCATCAACCACACAAACACTTTTAGCTCATTTCCATGTGGATGTGCAGATCCTGCTCTTGCGCGCTTACAGCTCAATTCATCATTCAGTGATGTGAACATGGCCATTTATATGGTCTCCCTATGAGGCATCCTGCATGCAGCCTGTAGAGAATCATCCTGCTGGGATCCTTAACTAACCTCATCTGGTTTATTTCCCTGTGCTTTGCTACAATAACCTTTTGCAGTTCATCACAGTGATGCGACTGTCAGCATTTCCTTGCCTCCATGATTTTTAAAATGTATTTATTATAGGTGAAATAATAGAATGACAAACAAAGATGCTTCAAAGGGGTGGATGATGCCCCCAGGTGGTAATATTCTGGGGGCATCAAACAACAATGGCAGCTTGTTATTCTACATAACCCCCCCCCCCACTATTTTATGCTAATGGTGGCCGTAGAGCATCAAACAGCCTCCTGAAAATTAGGCATGGATGGACACACCTCCATCAACACTCGCCAGGTATAGGAGTGGGTGGTGGCAGGACCCATAGACCACAGTCTGTCAGGCTGAGCGGGGCTGGGGCGTTGGTCTCAACCTCTGTATCAAACACCTATGACATCTCTTGCTGCCATCTTCCAACCTCCCTAAGAGTAGGCACTCAGATGTCAATTGTAATGTGTGGATAGGTTCACGCTGGCATGAAACAACCCCTTGAAGGTGACAGAAATGGCATTATTTCAGCTCCCCCTTCTCTTAGCTCATGTCTGGTGCTGGGAAGATTGCGACACCATACCTCTTTGGCCCTGGGAGGGCCCATTTTAAACCATCAACAGAAATCCCCATGACCCATGAAAAGCTTTCTCATGTGCTGTCATATGCCTGGGAGATGGACATTTCAAACTGATGCTGAAAAGATGACAATGTTGGCACCAGGTGGGCCTCCCCGGAGAGAGTGTTTCAGAACTGAGGGGTTGCCACTGAGAAGGCCTTATGCCTTGTCACTCTCCTCCAAGCTTCCTTCAGAGCCCCTTCCTTTAACATGTGCTTTTTCCTTCTCTCAAAGTATTTATTTAAAGATGGATTTCGATATTTAAACTGCTGCGAGAAGTGGATCACAACGTTCAGAGGAGGGTGAAATCCAGTGGAGAACTGAGTTCTGTCCTGTGCATTCCTTAGATTCCTCAAATGGCTCTAAGGCATCCACCTAGTCGCTGTGGGAATTGCTCATTGGTTCTTGGCATCCAACCAACTTGTCCAATGCAGCAGGAATGAACCCACTTCATCCCACTTGAGTAGAGTGACATATGCATGCCCATGATGCCTGCTGGAATGCATGGGCCAGCATTAAATGAGCATTGCTTCCACCAGGACACCAGTTCAGAAAGATGGGGACAGCTTGCTGCTGCTGGTGGGGTAGGGGAGTGAAAGCTGCAGCTTCCTCTGCCAGCCATTTTGCTGAGCCCCCCAGCTCCAAGCCTTTTCCACCCTCCCAAAGGGATGTCCCATCAGTGGCCATACTTGCTCGCTCACTGTTGCCCCCCTGGATTTGCTGCCTGAAGGAAATGCCTCACTCTGCTTTATGATAGGGCTGGCTCTGAAACATCTCTCATCAGCACTCTCTGCCTAATGGTAGGGCCGGACCCGAATATCCTCTCATCATCACTCTGTCTACCATTGGGGTTCATTCCTTTTCTAGGGGATGATTCCAAGAATTAAAAATGAAACAAAAACAGAAGTAGGGCAACATCACAGGCCTAATCCTAGAAAGGTCTAATTTTTATTTTTAAAATATCCTTAGGGGTGTGTGGGAAGAGGGAATTTAAATTGTCACCCAATTACATCATCAACATTGGTTTCCATATGTGATGCAAAGAAGAATGGAATGTAGCTTTGGGAAGTTCAAAGGAGTTCCTTCTTAATTCCTCTTCTTTTTGTTATTAAGGAATGTGCAAGGCTACCAAAAGTAACGCCACCTGCTAATTATTATATACTGGTAGCACAACATCCCCAGGTGATGTGTTAATAAAAACCTCTTTTTCAGCAAGTGATTTTAAAGAAGGGACATATTTTGGATTGTGGATATTCTGGATTTGTTCATCCCACTGATGGTTTCCTGAAAGATATCCTGGAAAGGAGCCTCTTTAACCATGCTGGATTCCAGTTTGCCTCCAATCATGATTCAAAGTGCTGGTTTTGACTGATCCTGACCGATCCAAAATTTCTCAGAAGACATTTTTTCCTGATTAGATTTTCTTTTTCTCACCATTTTCTCATCCCCCAGAAAAAGAAATCCACTTTGGAGAATGTTCTACAAATACTCTCTACCATTTGTTTTTGATGGTGGTTGCAAGATGTCCTCACTGCTTTTGTTACCTGCTGCTATTGCTCTTCAGCCTCTTTCTCATCATTGCTTCCATGTGCTTGCTTGATGGGAAAAGAGCTGGTGAGCAAGCAGGCAGTGGCATCTATTCCTCCTCCATCTCACTACCACCATTGACAGAACCAGAGCAAGAGACATCTCCTGTTCCTCCATCTCACCACCACTATTGACTGAACCAGAGGAAGAGGCAGGTGAACAAGCAGGTTGCAACTAGGGGGAAGAGGATACCATTGTCATATTTCCAAGACCTCCCATTGCAGTGTTAGGCAATAAAGAGGTCTACCAATTAATCCACAAAACTTTATTCAGCAAATAAACATCTATTCACACCTGAAGAGAATTTAAACACTAAGAACTTTCCTCTAAGATAAACCTTGGCTAACTATGCGAAATAATTGTCCTTTCAACAAAAGGGAAGGTCTTTCCCCTGATCCCCTTAACTTCAGAGAGGGTTCCTCTGAAGAAGCTTTTGATGAGAAGCTAGCCGAGCTGATCACATCTCGCCTTCTTTTAGCTTCGCCTGTTTGAATCTGCAGCTGACTCTGGGATCGGTCAACTCTGAAGTCTCTTCCCCCTCTGAAGATTGCAGAGTTCCTACAGATTCTGAGTTGTTAATGTTCTCTTAGTAAAGATACATCCCTGGCTGGTGAAGAGCCTTGGAAAATCTCCTCCACCACTTCCTGTTTAGGCTGGTACATTTCCTGTTTCTTCTGGTTCGGAATCTGATTCCAGTTGAGAGCCTGAAACTCCTTCTCCCACACTAAGGAGAACAGGCTTGGTCATGACAAGCAACTCCAGAGGGCTCTTGTCAATGGGCCCCTGCTGAGATGTGGGCCCTTGGCATGTGTTCAACCATGCCAACCCTTGATGCTGGCCTTGGTTGCAAGCCAACAGATACACACAAAGCTCCAGAGCAATGCTAGATCTGGGATATTGTGAAGGGTGTCCAATGGTGGCCAGGTCAACAAAACAATTGCAGCTTCCACCACAAGCTGTGGCAGCAAAACAGCAAAAAACAATAAACCAATAAAACAAAATCCCTCTGGGGATGGGGGCAAAGAAGTTGTGCTAATGGTGAATCCCAAACCCTAAGAAACTGAGGGAGAATTTATTCTCCTTTTGGAGAAATTCAGTGAAATTGTCCCTCCAAATTACCTATCCACAAATAAGGTGGAGAATTTGAGGGCAGTTGTGAACTGCTCTACTATTATGATCCCCTTTTTTTGGCCTACTGAGAACCTAACCCATAACACTTGTTAGTCAATTAGGGAAGCTAGTATTTAGTCAGTCCCTTGTAATTAATTATGAGAACCAGCCTGTGAAAACCACAAAGAGATCAAGTGATGTAAGGGTGCTGATAAATAAGCATACATCCAGTCAGACATGCTGAGAAGCGCAGGTTTTATTAATGCAAATAGACTGAAGACCAAATATCTGGATTCCACTTTTCCAATAGATTCAGTAGCAGTAACAGACAGTAATCCATCAGGCAGTAGACACATCGCCAGAAAATCAAAACACAATCCCCTCTACCTCTAATTATTCCGAAGAGGTACGAAACATGTTCACGTGTGTTTTGTTCTTGGATACAACAAGAGATCTACCACCAGCAAAAAGAGATGTCAAGTCAAACACCACAATGGATCAAGTCCTCTTCAGGTAGACATTGACAAAATAATAAAATCAGGTGCTGAAACAGTTGAATAGCTGAACCCTTCACCAGCAGAAGACTACAGAAGACATCAAGTTGAGGTCAATCCGTGCTACGGTTTTGTGCTGAAGCTACCTTTGAGTCAACATTTTCTGGGGATTTGATGGTGGTAGCTGTCCTTGTGAAAACACGCACTCCTGTCAAATTATTGCAGGTCACCAGATCTTTCAAAACAACCCCCTTTGAAATATGTTCTGAGTCCAGAGGCAGTGAGCAATGAATATAGTTAGTGTTATCACAATTACAAGACCATCTCTACCACCAACACCCCTCCCAAACTTAGCACATGGGGGCTTTATAACAAAACTGCTATCTAGTAAAAACAAACCAAGCCAAAACCAGTTCAGTGATTGGGCCTCTCACTGAAAAAAAATTGTGCCCATTATTTTTTTAAATAATAACAAAATTTCTGGATTCTAGATCATTGTTGCTTTTTTGGTTTGTTTGTTTGGAATTTCAAGCTTTGGATTTACCTTTTGAAATGCAAACATGAGATAGCCTTTTAAAAGACACATAACTAAACTAAATTCTCTTCAAAATTTGTGATGAAAAGGCAATGGTACATCACATTTCCAAATTCAATACCTGTGCTCTTTGCAAGCAAATCTGAGCCAGGAATACCTTATCTTCCGAGCACAAGTTTGTTTGAGCCAAAGCAGAAATAATTCCAATATAACTCAAAGATCATTGGTGTTTAGAGCAGGATGGTACGATTGAGCAACACATGGATTGACCAAATTAGAAGAAACCTGGATCAGTATGATCACAGGCCATGTTAACATACCGTGTGATCATTGTAATCAGATAGCTTAACTAGAGATGCATGCAAAATTTCCCTCATCCAAATTTCCCTTGGGTTTCATGGTTCTGAATTACCTGAACTTGGGCAGAATCCAATTAAATTCCTACTAGGAGTAGACTCATGGAAATGAAGGGGATTTCAGTAAGTCCCATTCATTCCAATGAGTATACTCTAAGTAGGAATTTTGTTGGATTCTGCCCTTGGTTTCTGGAGTGGTGACAATGCATTCCTCATATGCCATTCTTCCAATTTTTTAAAATTTCTGAATGCTGTAGTTACTTTCATAGTTTTCCGCTCATGTCTTCCATCTTAAAGGTTATTTATATCTTCCAGCACACCTGAGCATCAATTAAATCTTAATGCAAAGAAGATGAAAAAGAAGAATCCTGAAGCAATCAGGATTTTTTTGTTTCGGTATTTATTTATTTTTGCATAGAGATGTAATCAATATGCAGGTTGCCCTGGAGCATTATCGGTAGCCTTTAAGAAAAAAGATGAAGAATTAAAAACAGCAGCATAGATGTGTCAACTTCTCAAATTAAATGCAGAGATTCTCCAAATTAAACTGGAAGGCAGACAAAGCAGAATGCATAACCGAGTGAACCCAGGGAATAGCAGTGGAGCAGGATGGGGGGAAATATCCACACCTCTAACCTTAATAAGGGAGTTCCAGATAATCGCAGGGGTCACACTGAGGAGTGCATGGATTCACACAGGTAGGAGAGTAGGGGCGCTGACCCAGGGGATACATACAGCCAGGTTGGACACAGACAGATCTGGGGTACACACATTGAGGTTCGCATGGATTTGTATCGATTGGGCCTGGACAGATGGGACGGCATGGAGCCACACACTGGGGTTTCACGCAGATCGGGCCACAAGGAGCCGGACACTGAGGCTGACATGGATTCACACAGATGGGATGGCATGGAGCCACACACTGGGGTCTCACGTAGATTGGGCCACAAGGAGCTGGACACTGAGGCTGACATGGATTCACACAGATGGGACGGCATGGAGCCACACACTGGGGTCTCACGTAGATCGGGCCACAAGGAATCGGACACTGAGGCTGACATGGATTCACACAGATGGATGGAGCCACACACTGGGGTCTCACGTAGATTGGGCCACAAGGAGCTGGACACTGAGGCTGACATGGATTCACACAGATGGGACGGCATGGAGCCACACACTGGGGTCTCACGTAGATTGGGCCACAGGGAACCGGACACTGAGGCTGACATGGATTCACACAGATGGGACGGCATGGAGCCACACACTGGGGTCTCACGTAGATCGGGCCACAAGGAACCAGACATGGAGGCTGACATGGATTCACACAGATGGGTCGGCTTGGAGTCACACATCGGGGACTGGTATAAATCGGGCCACATGGAGATACACGCTGAGGTCTCACGTAGACAGGGCCACAGGGTGACACACATTTAGGAGGGTGCACGTTGATGGACTGAGGGCCACAGCTAGGCCTGCAGGGGCTCAAAGAACGAGGGCAACATGGGGACACACAGGGGTCATGGTATTTAGATGGATGAACAGGGGCCTGCCTGACGCAGTATGGAGCTTTGGTAGGGAGGCACTTTGGGCTTTGCTTGATGAAGATGGTGTCACCACTTTCGAGCAAGACAGGGCCAGACACATCCATGAGGTCTGGGCATGATGGATAGGAATTCATCTTGCTTGGCCTGAAAAATAAAACAGGAGATGAAAGGAAGAAGCAGCTCAGGTCTCAGTATCAATGGAAAATATTTTGTGTATAACAAGTCTTTGAAGCCATCATTTGCAAATAGAACACTTCCAGGTTTGCAGTCCAGACTGATGTTTATTCAGAAGTACTTCCAAGGGTGGTCAACTGGACTTCCTGCTAGGGAAGTGTCCACCGGATTGCAGCCAGTGCCAGCATCAAGGCTATGGTTGGGCACCCGTCAAGGCCCCACAACACATTTTACATCAAAAGGCAAGCAAAAAGGCAAGCTTTAGGAGAAAAGGTGACCAAAATGTGCATTTTAGGGCAAATATGTATGCAAAAGTGTGCATTTTTGTAAAACAAACAAACAAGCAAACAAGCAAACAAACCACACCACCACCAAAACTTTAAAAAACATTGTGAATTTCATGCAGATTTCAAAACATGCATTCACAGATTGATGTGGAAATGGAGGTGTACGGACTTAGGAATTCAGCCATTCCTAACATTTGGTTTACAGCTTTCACTTGATCCAATATACAAGGAGCACCTCTCCTTCCTGCCTACATCCAGCTCCAGCTGAGAGCCCATCCCCTCCTGCTACCAACTGTCACTGCTGAGTCCATCAGAGGGGAAGGAAGCAGCAAACAGGCATCCTCCATCATGCCTGGATCTGTCTGAGGTTATTAGAGGGAGAGGAAGTGGCAGGTCTTCCACTGCATCCATGACATTCTGAACTTCACAACTAAGAATCTAGTGCCTAAATTTTCTTCCCCCCCTCCTCCCTCCCAATCCTCTTTCCTTTCGTGCCATTTTTTTAAAAAAAGATTGTAAGCCTGTGGGCAGGGACTTTCTTAAGAATTATATTTGTAAGCCACCTTGAGAGCCCTTTTTGGCTAAAGAGATGGATAAAAGTGCTATAATAAAATAAATAAATAAGCACAGCTGTTCCCAGCATGGAGAGGACCATGATGCAGTTGCCTTCAATACAGCCATTAAAGATGAGGAGCCTGTAAGATGACAAGTCCGATTCAGGACTAACATGGTTGTACACACAAGGATTCAAACTCAGACTTTGAAGAATATAAGAAGAGTCATACTGGATCTAGTCCAGCGTTCTGTTCACACACTGGCTGACCCACTGTTGACAGGAAACCCACAAGCAGGACATGACTGCAATAGCACCCTCCTACCCATGTTCCCCAGCAACTGGTTACATTGGCATACTGCCTCTGATACTGGAAGTAGCATATAGAATGAAGGACTAGTAGCCATTGATAGTCTTCTCTTCCAGGGATTTGTCAAACCATCATTTAAAGGCATCCCAATTGGTGGGCATCACTACATCTTGTGGAAGTGAGTTTCATAGTTTAACTCTGCATTGTGTGAAAGAGTCCTTGCTTTGATCTGCCCTGAATCTCCCACCAATCAGCTTCATGGGTTGACCCCATTGGATTCATAGAATCATAGAATCATAGAATAGTAGAGTTGGAAGTGGCCTATAAGGCCATCGAGTCCAAACCCCTGCTCAATGCAGGAGCCTAGTATAATGTGAAAGAAAGGGAGAAGGCCTCCAAAGCTCTGGACCGGAATAGATGACTCTGTCAGCTTGGGTTTATCCCATTTCAAATAATAATAATAATAATAATAATAATAATAATAATAATAATAAATCAAGTTCTTTTCATTCCAAATACGGACAAGTTTGCAAATTGGGGTAAATTCTTACCCCAAAACGCAGTCCTAATTCTATCTTGATTTTGTATTGGTGTTAATTTCTTTTCCTAGATGTCTTGAACCTCTTTCATGAGAGAGAGGCAGAAGATAAGCCCTTCAACCCACGAACATGCTGCCCTACATACAAACCTCATGATCAATTTTCCCAGTCATAACGTAAATCTCTCTCAAAAATATTTCTTGAAATATTTATCATAGGTTAAAGAGGCAAGAGAATTGAAATGAAACTTACCTTCTGCTCCTTTCAGAATTGATGACTTAAGGCAGTGCGTTGTTGATGGTTACTGCAAAAGGAGACCTTATATACTATCGTGATGACACACTACACGGAAAAACAATTCTGTCCAACCCAGCGATGTTCCCTTCAGGTCCTTCTTCAACTTATCATTAAAAAAAATCTTCCTTTCAATGCCAATGGCTGATGGCAAATTAGGGAACCCGTTCCTCCGACTCTGAAGTGGGGGAAAAAACAGTTTATCCTCTGACCTATTCATCTGTTATTCTGCTTACTCAACATGCCTGAAGAAACCAGAATTTGCTGAGAGGACAATACAGCTCTCTCTTCTGTCCCACAATTTTGACCACAAATAATCTACTGGACTGGTCTCTTGGGATGTGTCTGAACAGCTCCTGCCTGAACTGAGGAAATGCTGATGCTGTAGCATCAGAAGTCTTTGATATTCATGCCAAGGATTAGTTCGGATGTCCTGCTAAATGTTCGGGTGGGTGACAAAATCACGTTTCAGCTCAGTCTTGAAAAGAATTTACAAAAATATAATAATCACATTTTCCATATTTGGGACAAAAAAAACCTCAGATACTTTTTCCCTCTAAAGAAAAGGAACGTGGGAGAATCCAAAAATGACAGATTCATTCATCCACACTGAGGGTTTTGAGTGCTTAGCTCAGAAAAATCTGGGCATGAGTCCATATGTATTCAACCATGAAAATGTTGAATTAGACTTGCCACCTCTTTTTTTCTGACATGTTCCTCATCTGTACCAGCTCCATGGTGGCAGGTAGATCATAGTCATCTCCATACTAGAAATAGCTATGTCTATTGAATTTGGCTGGTGAACAGGTGTTTCAGATCATTTTTGATATCCCCCCCTTCAAATTTGCAGAGCTCCTCAAAGCAAATCTGTCAGAAGGATCTTGGAATTGTTGTAGATCACAAGCTGAATATGAGCCAACAGTGTGATGTAGCTGCAAAAACAGCAAATGCTATTTTGGGATGCATTAATAGGAGTATAGATGTATAGTTCCGAGGAGGGCAACGAGGATGATCAGGGGTCTGGAAACAATGCCCTATGAGGAGAGATTGAAAGAACTGGGCATGTTTAGCCTGGAGAAGAGGAGACACAATAGCACTCTTCAAGTCCTTGAAAGGTTGTCACACAGAGGAGGGCCAGGATTTCTTCTTGATCATCCCAGAGTGCAGGACGTGGAATAACGGGCTCAAGTTACAGGAAGCCAAATTCCGGCTGGACATCAGGAAAAAACTTCCTGACTGTTAGAGCAGTACGACAAGGGAACCCATGACCTAGGGAGGTGGTGGGTTCTCCTACATTAGAGGCATTCAAGAAGCAGCTGGACAGCCATCTGTCAGGAATGCTTTGAGGTGGATCCCTGCATTGAGCAGGAGGTTGGACTTGATGGGCTTATAGGCCCCTTCCAACTTTACTATTCTATGATTCTATGTTCCCTAGTAATTGTTCTTCAGGGGCTTACTGCCTTTGATACTGGCGGTAATATAGAGCCATGTATGCAGTGTGTCATAATGAATTTAGGTGAACCTCTGCATCTCTGTCCTGCCCTCTCCTACTAGAGAGCTGGTGTGAGAAAGAGTTTGGAAGCTTTCACTCGCATTTCAGCTTAACCGCAGCTTGTCATGTTGTCTGAACCAACAAACAGTGGCCAATTTAACTATGATTTGAAACAAACCAACTTCAAGCCATGGATTATGATGGTGGCTTGTGTAAGCAAATGGCAGTTAATTCTAACCACAATTCAGGGTTTGGGCATCCTAAACTGTAAACAGAAGTGGAAGCAGACATGTTGGAGCAGGAGCAGGTGATTCCCCCATCTTGCTTAGTTTCTTCCTCATCATGCTAAACTAGGGTTTCTTATGTCTGGGTGGAACTACTGGCTTATACCTTTGGTCTGTCTGATCTAGATTCTAGAAGAACATAAGAAGAGCCCTGCTGGATCAGACCAAGGGTCCATCTATTCAGGCACTCTGTTCACACAGTGGCCAACCAGTTGTCAACCAGGAAACCACAAGCAAGACATGATGCAACAGGACCCTTCCACCCATGTTCCCCAGCAACTGGTATATATAGGCTTCCTGCCTTGGATACTGGAAGTAGCACTTAGCCATCAGAACTTGTAGCCATTGATAATCTTCTCCAGGAATTTATCTAAACCCCATTTTAAAACCATCCAAATTGGTAGCACTCATTACATCTTCTGATCTTGAATTCCATCCAGCGTTGCCTTACTGTGACTGGCAGTAGCTCTTCAAGGTCTCAGGTGGGAAGTCTTTGCTATTACTTATGACCTGAGATGCTTTTAACTGTTGTAATTATGAGTGGAAAATTCATATTTCAAAACAGGAGCGGGCTACTTATGGAACTCCAGATATTTTGGTCTACAACTCCCATCAGCCCCAGCCAGCATAGCCCATGGTGAGGCCTAATGGGACTTGCGGGTCCTATCCTGAGGGACACAAGTTGCTCATCACTGTGTTAAGTTAAGAACCATTGAGGATCATCAGTCGAAGTGAGAGAAAGAGACAATACTGAAGAGAGGGCAGGTCTACAGCAAGTCATTGAAAATCAAAATAGACAAATGGATTTCCTGGTTTGAAACAATTGAATTGAATTGAAAAAGGAAAATTTGCCTGTGAGTTTTGATTTGTTTTCATCTGTACATGTCTTATCAAGAAGGAATGAAAGGCCACTTCATTCAGGGGAATATTTTATAACATAAATAACAGATGTGAAGGGCAGATCCATCAATTTCACCTCCTTATTTTTTCCAATATGAAATTCATTTCATTCCATTTCTGCAGCAATTTACTTTTCTTTTTTAAGTTCACACATTTTTTTTCCCAATTGTGGTTTTCATCTGTGTTACTCCCAACATGCCCATTTTTGCATGTAGTTTTGTGGAATAGATATACTTTCGCAGCAATTTCCTGTAAGAGATTAGTGTCTTATTTTCACAAATATTTTGTGCACACGCTTCCCTAGTGTAGCTATTTCTGTATATGTTTTTGATCGGAGAACTGCATCACGAAATCCGGAGAAGCGCAAAAAATGGAAGCGTAACTGCATTTTGGCTCATGGATGGGTTGGGAAATGCGTATGACGCAATTCAGGATTAAATCACCAACCAAACGAATCCCTGTTGCAATGCTCCAGCCTGTATATAGGAATTACTGGATGGAATGATTTCCCATTAGGATCCCTGCATATAGCACGTAGTTAGGGTAGAACTACGTGCTACCCTGACATGCTAGGTTTTTATGTGGATGGAATATTATTGTATTCAGGAGTGTTCCGTCAAGTGGGCTACACTGTTAGTCTTAAGGGAGAAGATCTAGATCAAGTCTATGATGTTATCTGTTGTTTGTGACATGAAGAGGTTGGTTATCTGGGTCATAATAAGTAATGGGGCAAGTAACTAATTGTGGAAACTTGAATAAGGAAGGAAGGAAAGCCCTTGGCTTGGGAGGTAGGCTCTCTAGCCTGTGAAGGTTTTGAATACAGCTTGTGGAACCCCTATGGCTTCACTGAGACAGAGGCGTTGGTCTCCAAGCCCCACCATGGAGGAATCCCTGTTATTTTCTCTGATCTGAGATGAGAGATAACAGCAGGAATGTTGCTGGCAAATGACTGGCACTGGAAAAAGCTGTCACTCTTCCCAGAACCACCCAGGTCCATTTGCACAGCATTGTCAACTCCACTTTTATATGGCCCAGTTGGGAAGGGAATTTGCCCCTCCCCCACATAGAAAAGTGGTTCTGCAACCCTGCTGTTGGCCTTTTATATTTACTTTATTTATTTATTGCATTTACATCCCACCTTCCCCCCCAGGCGGCACACACAATCCTCCTCCTCTCCATTTTATCCTCACAATAACCCTGTGAGGTAGGTTGGGCTGAGAGTCCATGACTGGCCCAAAGTCACGTGAGTGAGTTTCGTGGCTGAGTGGGGACTAGAATCCGGATCTCCCGGCTCCTGATCCAGCTCTAACCACTACCTCACTCTGCCTCCAAACTTTTGCACCAGTCAATCATTCCTTGTGAAGCCAATCACTATTATGTAGGCCAATTCAAAGGCAAGCTTGAAAATGTCTTAAATGTATGAAGAGTATCTGGTGCAAGTGAGTGTGTGTGTCACATAAAACTTACAAATAAATGCTGCATCAAAATTTTTAATGCAGATTTTTACATAAAGTCATTTATTTATTTATTTATAACTATTATTACATTGATATCCTGCCTTCCTCCCTTGCACGGAGCTCAAGGTGGCTTCCATGGTCCCTCTCCTCTCCATTTTATCCTCTCAACAACCTGTGAGGAGAGTTAGGCTGAGAGTCAGTAGCTGGCCCAAAATGGCCCGATAAAAATTTCATTGCTGAGTGGGGACTTGAATCCGGATCTCCCGACTCCCTGTCCAGCACTCTAACCACTACACCACACTGGCTTCACACTTTTGTAAAATGGGTTATTTGGCTTCCTGTAACTTGAGCACATTATTCCATGTCCTGAACTCTGAGATGATCGAGAAGAGATCCTGGCCCTCCTCTGTGTGACAACCTTTCAAGAACTTGAAGAGTATTATTATGTCTCCCCTCCATCTTCTCTTCTCCAGGCTAAACATGCCCAGTTCTTTCAGTCTCTCCTCATAGGTCTTTGTTTCCAGACCAGATATCTTAGCATTTTCGGAGAATGTATCAGCTTTGAAATTTCTGCCGTCCATTACCTTATATATGAAATGCTGCTGCTTATCCATCTAGCACGAGGAACCATTCCCTACTGTATTCATTCTGAGATGTCTGTTTTAGGCACATTACTCTTTTAGGAGAAAGGGAAGAAATGCTGTTGTTTTTTTTAAAGAGAATGAAAAAGGCGAAAAAATAAAATAAAAAGTTATACGAAATGCCTGGAGAAATATGATGGGGAGAAACAAACATATTTCAGGTTAAGAATTATGGGATTGGGTACAGTCATTAAGTCATTCTTCTTTTGCAGTCAAATCATCCCGATTATAATTTGAAAGGGTGGTTACAGCCCCTCTTTCTATCTGATTGTTCCATCTACTAGGAGCTCCATCACACCAGCGTTTGATCGCACTTTCATCCTGCCTTGTTTACCGTTTTGGTCTGCAACCTTCACACGGTATTGTCCCTGATCTGCAGTCATCTTGCCTCTTCCCTTCTATTTTCTGTGTTTTCCTAGGGCAGGGAAAGTGCAATATTTTTTCTCCACACTTCACCATCCCTGCGTATTGCTGCCCTCATGCTATGTCAGAACGTAGCACTTTTGTGGGGGCGTAATTGTTGAAGGGCAGTCTTGGTGATGAAAGAGGAGGGTGGCGTGGATGCACTGAAGCTCATAGAGCCACTCAACCACTCAATCAGGAATGGGGGAGCAGTCACGTGAACACCCCACGTAGAAAGGAGGATTATCACACATCAATTGGCAGAAACGACACCCAGCTGATAAAACCCTAAATTGCTAAAATGCTAGACCACAAAACCAGAGTGAGGGGGACATGCCAACATCCATCACAATGTCCATCACAACCACAACAGCCAATGAACTGCAGGGGGAAGGAGAAGGGGCAGGGTGGGGTGGGGTGAGTGCAATAGCGGAAGAGCGAACAAATAAAAATAGATTTTACCGGTACTTTAGTAAGTCATGTTCCTTATGACTTCTTGGATGAGAGTACCTCTACACTACAATCAACTTCTGAAACCCTCTTCCAAGGGAGGTTCGGAAGATGGCAAACATGGAAAGAGCCTTTTCAGTGGTGGCCCCCTGATTGTGGAATGCTCTTCCAGCTTGCCCACATGCCAACAGTGTCATCTTTACGGAGCCAGGTCAAGACTTTCCTCTATCTCAAGGAACCTGGTGGCGTATGATGGATTTTTTAATAGACCAATTCACTTGTTTGATTGCCACTGATGTTGTCCATGGTGTCATGGTATTTTAGTAGAAATTGCTTTAGCCATTTTTTGGGGTATATTTTAATGTTCTTTTAGATCCCTTTATGCCTTTTTTTTTAAAAAAAGAGAAAGGCAACTAAGAAATCCAAACAATAACAATTATCTTATATAAGAATATGGTTGTGTAAGCCTTATTATTTGAGATCTGCCAGACTGATTTTGCTCATTTTTCATTCAAACTTAAGCTTGGGCAATGTAGAAATGCTGAAAATTTTGGAAGTTCAAAAAAGTTCAAAACTTAAGGTATAATAGCAATTAATTCCATCCAAACAGGCAGGTCAGCTCCTCCATCAGTGGGATGATGGACAGCCTGGCTCAGCTATTCAGTGGATGGCCAGCCATGTTGCCTTGTCCAGTCATGTATCAAAGGCTGGTTTTTGAAATCTCAGTGAATACGAATAAAGAAATATTTTATAGTAACCAACAGTCATGGCAAGGGAATGGACCCAGAACCTCAGAAAAGCTTGATGAAAATGTCAACCCAGTGTGCGGTCACCATAAAGAAGACAAACTCCATGTTAGGCATCATAAGAAAAGGAATTGAGAATCAAACTGCCAGTATCATACTGCCTTCATACAAATCTATGGTGCAATGACACTTAGAATACTGCGTGCAGTTCTGGTCACCACACCTAAAAAAGAAAGTATAGAGCTGGAAAAAGTGCAGAAAAAGGCAACTAAAATGATCAAGGGGCTGAAGAATTTTTAACGGAAGCTTACAACTGCTGGGATTGTTTAGTTTGGAAAAAAAGGTGAAGGGGAGATATGATAGAGGGGTGCAAAATTACGCACAGTGTGGAGAATGCGGATAGAGAATCATTTTTCTCCCTCTCTCAAAATACTAGAACCCAAAGGGGCCATCCGATGAAGCAGATTGATGGGAGATTAAAGTGAAATAAAAGGAATTACTTCTTCACACAGCACATAGTTAAATTATGGAATTCACTACAACAAGATGGAGTGATAGCTCTTTAGCACTGGTATATGCCAGCGTGGAGAGTTGAATTGGATAAAGGCAATTCACCTCCCCAAATTGGATAATTTTCTGCCCAAATTGCTCTCAGGAAGAAAATAAAATGGACAGATTACTAGGGGTGTGTTCTCCGCCCTGGAATTATCTGATAATCATGAACAACTGTGGTGCATTTGATCTCCCAGAGCAGGGATTGGCCTCTTCTAAACCAATAGAATCATATCAGAGTGGACACACAGCCAATAGGAGCTTCTAATGTCTCCGAAATTATCTGACTGTTTTTCAGGTGTCAATGCTGTGTGTGTGTGTGTGTGCATTGAATATCTCCATATTTGGAAGACACTGAGTGGGGTGAGGGTATATTGACAAATGTGGCTAAACAATAGCCATTAGCCACACTTGTCTTCCTGTCCCCTCCTCCAATCACAGTGTTTTGTTCTCCTTGCCTAATGTCAGGTTAGTGTGAGAGAAATGTGTGTGAGAGAGAGAGATTTGCAACCAGCCAGGCAGCCACTGTCTCTTGGTCTGGTAATATTTCTATACTTTTTCTCCTTCTTAAAATAATTATAATTCCCAGTGTGCTGTTTCTGTGTCTACTCCCTCCCCACTGAAAAATCTTTTTTTAAAAAAATCCAAGCCTGCTAGAGTGTGAGCCCTCTTTAAAAGCTGTCACAGTGCCAATTTTCATGTGTTTATCTTTAAAACTGAGGAAGCTGTGAGCATTTCTGTTAATTCCCGTTGACGAGAATGTAGCGGTTACCTGAAAAAGGAGCGGTTTTCCGATAGGTAAACTGACGGTGTGGGGAGACAGACCCCCTCCGAAAATCAGAGAGAATTGCCTCATCAGAACTGCACCCCAAATTTAGGGGCAGAGAAGACCTGTTCTGCACACCCCTACAGATTTACTATTTCTTCTCAGTTCTCTGCTCCCGCCTAGGAATGTGCGAAGCAACATATCTCAAACCTCTCATTTTCTGAAACTTGTTCTGACTCAAGCTCATATCTGATTACAAGCTTCTTCTTTTTGCCCCATGAAAATCCATGTATATTTTTGTCCAAATGTACGCACCACTTGTACACACCTTTGAAACATGTGCACCCTTCTCCCATTGATTAGAGTATACTTGTGTTCGTTTTTCAAAGGCGTTCATTTTTTCAGAACTCCAACAAAACTGTGGCAGTCAGCTAAGGAATGCTTCTTGGAATAGAGCTATTTTCAGGAGGAGCCGGAAGCAACACAGTGTTGGTGCCTGCCTGATCTCCAGGGGCAGGGAGTTCCAAAGAAAGGGGGCCACCACACTAAAGGCTCTTCTCCTGGTGGACTCCAGTTGGACCATAGGTCCATGTGGAACCACCAGGAAATCTAGTGGGCTGGATGTTATTTGAGCTAAACCTTCCCCCTTCACTGACAGCATCTGGCCAGGTGCCACCCATTTTTCTTCTTTGTACAGAGAGAAGGATGGAGCTATCACTTAAGGATTTCACAGATGCCACTCCCAACTTGTCCTTTCTTTGATTTTGCTCCTAATTTTTATCCAGAATACCTGTATCATGGGGCACCTAGGTTGATGCTTTTCAAACATCCCATGTAGGCAAATTGCATCTCCAAGAGTTACATCTCTTAGAAAGAAGTATTTCTAGAGTCCCCACACAGTGGGAATTGATTCAAAGCTGATTTGATGCATTCTCTTCTGGCAAGAGATCTGATGAATTGCAAGGGAACTCATGACAGGTGTGTGTGTATGTGTGTATTAATAGGACTAGCAACATTTCTTAGGTCTAAGACTGTTCAGGTCTCTACAAGTTTTGGGTCTCTAGTAACTTTATTTGCTAGAATGTTCTTCTTGGCTTGAGCAGGGGTTGGACTCAATGGCCTTATAGGCCCCTTCCAACTCTACTATTCTATGATTCTATGATTAGTGCCCTCTGCTGGCCCTAAAGCATATCCCAAAAATCCTACTTTGAGAAATTCACACATCTTCCTTCCTTCTCTATCATCTTCCTCCCTCCCTCCCTCCCTTCTTTATATATCTTTGTCCTTTCCTCTCTGTTTGTTTGTCTGCTTGCTTGCTTGCTTCTCTATCTCATCCTTTCCTTCCTTTAATCCTGTCTGGAACAGTTTTGGGTGTTAGCCCAATTTTCTTCTCACAACAACCCTTTTAGTCTGAGAAAGAGAGTGACCACTCCAAAGATTTACAGTTAAAAGTTGGGTGCTTCCATTGATCCTCATGATCCATACTGGAATAACTTATCAGACCAGCTCCCATCAAGGAAGCTGTGAATTTTGGGGGTTCCGAAAAGACTCAACTGGAGGCCCTTTTCAGACCTCACATAGAGGACAGGTGTTTCCCACAAGATGTAGTGATGGCCACCAATTTGGATGGCTTTAAAAGGGGGTTGGAAAAATTCCTGGAGGAGAAAGCTATCAATGGCTACTAGCCCTGATGGTTTGTGCTACCTCCAGTAACCGAGGCAGTAAGCCTGCATGCACCAGTTTCTGGGGAACATGAGTAAGTGGGTGCTGTTGCACCATGTCCTGCTTTGATGGTCCTTGGTTGACAGCTGTTTGGTCACTGTGTGAACAGAGTGCTGGACTAGATGGACCCTCAGTCTGATCCAGCATGGCAATTCTTATGTTCTAATTGTTAGGCAGGAAAGAATCTGAACATTGTGTGAAGGACACGAGGAGATATGTCTTGAGACTGACAGTGCCTTGGGCAACACAAAAGCTCATCTTCAATAGGGATGGGAATAGATGTTGAGCATGAATATTTATGCAATTTAAATAGCATAGAGGGTGTTAGCCCTACCGCAAGAGTGACCAATTAAAGATGTGCCTAAATTTCAATAAAAAACATCTGACGAAGAGGATTGGTATCTCAGTTCTCTCAGGACATATTTATGCTGAATGCATTTGTGGCTTCTGCAACTCACCCATTTCAATAAAATAGACACATTGGTGCAATGTTTATTCTTTTGGTCATGCTAATGTTGCAAATTCACATCCCCTGTTTTGTTTGGATTTCTCTAGCTTGGTGGTGGCATGTGGTAATGAGTCAGGAACATGGGACCCTGCTTTATTTAGCAGGTCAGAACATGAATTCATCTAGATTGGCATTGTCTACATGGGGGGGGGGGAAGCTGGTCTCCTCCAGCATGGTAAGAGCAGCAAGACAGTGTTCAGAGAATCCCAGTGATTTTGAACATCACTCATTCACCCATTCATATTGTCTAGGCCAGTGGTGGGGACCTGATTCTCTTGTGACGTTGATTGTCTACATTGGCCCTCTTTAGAAGATACCTTAAACCATGGCTTTAACCATGGCCAATAAGGCAATAAGGAACTGGAATCCATCAACATCATGAGAGGATCAGGTACCCACCACTGGCCTAGACAATACAAATGGGTGAATGAGCGATGTTAAAAAACACTAGGCTTCTCTGAACACTATCTTGCCACTCATCTTGTGCTTGATTTCTGTTTGCGAACTCTCCTGGCTTTGTGTGAATGGGAAATTTGCACAAAACAAGCAGTGATCAAATGGGAGATTTGCCCAGACCTTCCCAAATTTACACAAATCTCCCCGAAATGTGCACAAATTCCTTCCAGAGACTACAATAGAGCTGATTCAGTCCACCGATGGAATTTCCGCAAACGAAGAAATTTGCTCAAATCAAACGGTGAATCAGGAGAGAGAAAAACACAAGCACGTTTTTGGAAATATGTAAAAAATGTTCAGGGGACACATGCTCATGCTTATAGTCGGGGTTTCTGATGGGACATGCTCACGTGTTTTGCAAGCAAAAAAGAAATCCCCATATATCTCTAGACATCTCTGAGACAGATGGACCTGGTATAAGGCAAGAGAATGTGTGTGTGTTTGTGTGTGTGTGTGTAGATTTTAATTCTTGAAGAAGTGCATTCCATGATTCGGGAGAAATTCAGGAGAAAGCCCATTCATGTGCGCCCAATAAACAGTCTTCTGCGGTGTCCTTAAGGCGGTCTCGCCTGCAGAACATGTTGTTATTATTAAAATATTTCATGGCTGCCTTTCAGGGTGGAAGCCCTCCCTAGGTGGTGAACAATAATGAAGCACATAAAGTTCAGATGGTCTCAAAGAGCAGTACAAACATGGTAAAACCAGAAACAAAAACCCCACAATAAAAACAGCAGGGATGAAATCATAGGTTCAAAACAAGACCAGGAGTCCTTTAGATAGCCAGCCACTGAAGGGTTTATATGTTAAAACGAATACCTTGAATTGCGGCCTGAAAGCAATTGGCAAATAGTGCAGATCTTTTGAGACAGATATAATATGGTCCTAGTACTGTGCACTGAATAGTAGCCTGGTTGCCCATTTTGTACCAACTGAACTTCCTCACGCTCTTCATAGACTCATAGAATCATAGAATAGTAGAGTTGGAAGGGGCCTATAAGGCCATGGAGCCCAACCCCCTGCTCAATACAGGAATCCACCTTCAAGCATGCCTGACAGATGGCTGTCCAGCTGCCTCTTGAGGGCCTCTAGTATGGGAGAGCCCACCACCCCTAGGTCATGGGTTCCATTGTCATACTGCTCTAACAGTCTGGAAGTTTTTCCTGATGTCCAGCTAGAATCTGGCTTCCTGCAACTTGAGCCCATTATTCCATGTCCTGCATTCTGGGTTGATTGAGAAGATATCCTGGCTCCCCCATGAGGAGCACAGTGCAGGAGTCTAAAGGGGATATAACCAAGGCATGGATAACTGTTTCCAAGTCAGAATTTCTTCTCTCCTTGGAGAAATTCAGTGAACTGGTCTCCCCTCCTCTATTTCTCTGCCCACACATAGGGTGGAGAATTGCAAGAGGCCATTTGCGCACTGCAGGAAGAAATAAACAAAGAAAAGAACTGGCCTAGTGCCAGGCTAAACCAGGAAGCAACAAATTCATTGTTATGCATCCATAATTAAAAGAAGATGGAGTTCTGGTTAATTGAATTTAGTACATTATAAAATGTTTCCCAATCTGTAATGAGCAGCCAGCATCTCCAGGGCATCATCAACTTCTCAGAGGAGCAACATTCATTCTGCTCATTAGACATCCCAGTAAATAACATCAGCATGATTTAGAGATGAGAGGATAGCATGGGATAAATGCTCCTTTTTCCCTCTCCTAATGCTAGAACCCCATGGGGTCATCCCATGAAGCTGATTGGTGGGAGATTCAGGGCCCATCAAAGGAAGGACATCTCCACAGAGCACAGAGCTACTACAAGATGTATTGAGGGCCACCAATTTGGAGGGCTTTTAAAGCGGGTTATAGAAATTCCCGGAGGAGAATGTGATCAATGGCACTAATTCTGATGGCTACATGCTATCTTCAGTATCCAGTCTGCCTATGTACAGCAGTTGCTGGGGAACATGGGCAGGAGGGTGTTGTTGCAGTCATGTCCTGCTTGTGGGTTTCCCATGGGCAGCTGGTTGGGCACTATGTAAACAAAAGGTTGGACTAGATGGACTCTTGCCCTGATCCAGCATGGCACATCTTATGGACTTAAGGGGATGGTTTGTCACAAAGCCCACTTGGCATCATGACAAAGCCAAATGCAAGTTGAAGTGCCTTTCAGGGTCACCATTTTGTTGCATGTGGGCATCATTGTGCTTGCAGACACCTTCACTGGTGCCCACATGGCTCCGTACTGTGTTCCTCTTGATTGCCATTTTCTTTCTTTAGATTTTTTTAAAGTTATGATTATTGTTTTAACTGGGAGATTGGCCTGCTGCAAAGCAAAATGCTATACTCCAGATGGGTTCAAAAAGAGGAGTGTTGTGTTTTGGAGCTGTTGCTGCCAGCCAGTGTCGCCAATACTGGGCTAGATGGACAAAGAGCCTCACACAGTATACGGCAGCTTCCTATATGTGTTCCCCCTACATTTAGCTAATATCTGGCTCCCTGCAAATTTCACCTATAGGCTCTAGTCCTGCCCTCTTGGGCAACAGGAGGGGGAACCACTTCAGAAGTTTAAAGACTGCTGTCTTGTGGACTGTCTGCAAACACCTAAAGGGCTGCCATCACTCAGAAGATGGAGCAGACTTGGAAGGAGATAGAAAGGGTTTGTGATGACTAAGCCTATTTCCCCTGGGCTGGGAGAAGGGTTTTCAGGTGATCAATCAGAGTAAGATTTTGATGCAGAAGAGATGGTGCTGGAAATGTACCAGCCTGTATGGAGAGTGGGAGAGGTGGCTCTCACTGGCTCTTCACAAGCTGGGAATGAACTTTCACCAGCCCTTATCTCTGAGGGGGTAAACAACCCACAGGCTGAGAATCAGTTTTCTTCTGAGGGGGAGGACATGAGAAGCCTGGTGGATCCGAGGACCTGTCAGAGACTAAAGCAGGCTGAGATAAAGGAAGGGGGAGAAGGTCAGCCCAGCTAGTTTCTTGTCAAAAGCTCATGAAAACCAGCCTCCCTGAGGTTAAAGTGTACTGGGAAAAGGGCTTTCTCTTTCTTCTTGAAAGGACAATTGTCTCGCTTACTTTGCATAATCTTTCCTAGAGAAACGTTGCTAGAAAATTAGAGTCCTTTCAGCTGGAGGAAGATGTTTATTGCCTGAATAAAGCTTTGTGGATGACATGGCAGACTTCTTTATTGTCTCCCTATAAAGCGAGGGGTGTTGGGAAACATGACAGGATTAGACTATCCATACTTGGGTATGATTGGTGAATATAATCTCCACATTCAAAGGCAGGATGCTTGTGGATAGCAGCTGGTGAGGACATAAAGAAGGGGGCAGCTGTTGCCTCTGTGAGCCCCTGAGGGGAGGGGTTTCATGGGCTTGCTCACAGGGAGCATTTGAGCTCTCCACATAGCAAGACTTCCTGCATTATTGGGCACCTAGTCCAAACCTTGCTCAGTGCAGGAAAGCCAAGCTGGAACCTCCTCAAGAGATGACTTCACAGCCTTTGCTTGGACAGTGCCACAGAATGAAAGCCCACCTACCCATCCACCCCTTCCTTGGTTATAGGCTCAAGGGGCAGTGTCAAGGAGAGGCATGGTTGGGCACCTGCCAATTGCCCACACCTCAGATGGGGCCAAGTGAGAAGAGCCCCCTTCACCATGGAACGCTGCTCAATCACCTGCCTCCCACTCTGGCCCAGAGAATGGTGGTAGTGAGGAGCAGGAGCAGAAGATGCCACTTCCTACTTGCTCATTGACTAGTGAAAAAGAGGAGGAGGTGTCATAGCAGCTAGCGACAATGGTGGTGAGAATACTCCTAAAAATATGGAGCTGCCACTGACTGACTGGCTGCATTTGGACAACACATTAAGCAACTGAGGTGGGGGAAAATAATAATCAGTTGTGTTGCTTATTGTGTTGTGTGGAGGGTAACATGCCGCTCACAAACTACTGACGGTATGCTATTCTGCCCAAATGAGCAACTGAGAGAAACAACTGGCTTGCAAGTTGTTTAGCTCAAAGCCAGTTTTTTAAAGTGTTGTGTGGAGGGGTGAGTGTGTTAATGGCGTGTGATGAGTGGGTTAAAACACAAGCCCATAGAGGCAGGCAGCAAGAGCAACCAAAGCGGCGGCTGCCACTCTGCTACAACTGGTGCAACTTGCAGAGGCTGCTGGGATAGAACTGGGAGGACTGAGGGAAAAGGGAGGGTGGGGAGAGGGGCGGGGCTGTGTCAGTCAAATGCTGGGTTGACTATTAGCCCGAACCACCCACAGTTGTGTAGGAAAATGTGTGTGGAGAGTACCCACAAAATAACCAACTGTGAGTTGGCTACTCAACCCACCATTGACTAATGTGTTGTCCGAATGCAGCCACTGTGTGGTCAAGCTGCTCTTAGTCCTCCAGGTGTTTCTCCCAATGTTCAACCAAGGTCTCTCCTCCAGTAACCTGAGCCCATGAGCGCATTAGTTCTCATTCTGCCCAATGGAGTAACAGGGAAAAACTCTGCTCCAACTTGCTCTTGACAGCCCTTCAGACAGGAATGCTGAACAACTGTGAGCACAAAGACGGAATTCCATTTCAGAGAAGCCCTCAGGGGCTACATTCCAGTGGTGGGCAGGGCCAAAGGCAAAGGGGTGGAGCCAAAACACTAAGCTATTTTTGGCTTACAGCTGTTACTACCAATCACCAGGTTTTAGGAATGCCATTGCAATTTTTTTAGAATAGGGGAAAATCTGCACAAAACCTAAGAAGAGACCAAGCGATTGGTGGTTGGAGAAAAAGGGGCTGGGCCATGAAGCCTTTGGCGAGAAGCCAGCTGGGCCGACCTTCTCTCGCCTTCCTTTTGCTCTGCCCATTTGAGTCTGCGGCGGACTCTGGGATCAGATAGCCTTGAAGTGCCCTCCCCCTCTGAAGAATACTGATTTCCCACAGACTGTGTGCTGTTAACTGCTTCAGTGATAAGGTATGGTGAAGGTTTATCCCCAGCTGGTGAAGAGCCCGTGAGAATCACCTCTCCCACTTCGCGTGTAGGCTGGTAAGTTTTTGCCGCTGTCTCTTCTGCTTCAGAATTTGATTCCTATTGATTACCAGAAACTCCTTTGCCCAGTCTAAGGGGAAAAGGCCTAGTCATGACACTGAGCCATGTTTTAGTTGTGGTTGGAGAAGTTACTGGGCACCTAGAATCATAGAATCATAGAATAGTAGAGTTGGAAGGGGCCTATAAGGCCATCGAATCCAACCCCCTGCTCAATGCAGGAATCTACCTTAAAGCATCCCTGACAGATGGTTGTCCAGCTGCCTCTTGAATGCCTCTAATGTGAGAGAGCCCAGCACCTCCCTAGGTAAATGGTTCCATTGTCATATTGCTCTAATAGTCAGGAAGTTTTCCTGATGTCCAGCTGGAATCTGGCTTCCTGTAACTTGAGCCCATTATTCCGCGTCCTGCATTCTGGGTTGATTGAGAAGAGATCCTGGCCCTCCTCTGTGTGACAACCTTTCAAGTATTTGAAGAGTGCTGTCATGTCTCCCCTCAATCTTCTCTTCTCCAGGCTAAACATGCCTAGTTCTTTCAAGCTCTCCTCATAGGGCTTTGTTTCCAGACCCCTGATCATCCTCGTTGCCCTCCTCTGAACACACTCCAGATTGTCTGCATCATTCTTGAATTGTGGTGCCCAGAACTGAATGCAGTACTCAAGATGGGGCCTAACCAGTGCAGAATAGAGGGGAACCAGTACCTCACACGATTTGGAAGCTATACCTCTATTCATGCAGCCCAAAATAGCATTTGATTTTTTTTTGCAGCCACATCATGCTGTTGGCTAATATTCAGCTTGTGATCTACAACAATTCCAAGACCCTTCTCACTTGTCATATTGCTGAGCTAAGTATCCCCCATCTTGTAACTGTGCATTTGGTTTCTTTTTCCTAGGTGCAGAACTTGGCATTTATCCCTATTAAAATACATTCTGTTGTTTTCAGCCCAGCACTCCAGTCTATCAAGATCACTTTGGAGTTTGTTTCTGCCTTCCAGAGTATTAGCAATCCCACCTACTGTCAGCATAAAAGATAGATGCAAATATGAAACTGCAGGATGTGCTGTGTTGTCTCAGTCGGGTGTGTCCAGTGTCCTAATCGAACATCCATTCTTCTCACTATGAGGCAGGTCTTTCAGGTTGTATCCTGTCCCTTTTCAAGTGGTAGTCATGTGAAGTAAAATATTAAATTAAATGAAGGCCAGATTAATATATAAAAGAGGTTCTGCTGGGAATACAGAGAGGCTTATTTACCAAGCTTTCACATGAAAGACTCTTTGACAAGCTAAGTAATTCAAAGAAAACCTCAAGGAATTAGCTAACAAGGCATATGGAAAAAACACCAAACAACCTGCATACTCTGAAGTTTGACCCCCAAATAATTTAGTCCTGCCTAACTGTGCATCTCCTTTTAATTAGTACTTTAAATTGCCGTTTGTTTTGACAAAGGTTTAGAGCATATGTTTGGCAGATTTGACTGTTTTTCCCTGCCCAGAAATACGTCTTGTCCTGCACCTCCTTGCTCTATGTATTTGAAGTAGGGATGTATGAGAAATTCATTTGAGTTAATTTTGTATTACAATTAACCCAGTTTGCATCTTTTGAACTGGCTATGGACTTGGACACAATGGCTCAATTCGGACGACACAATAAACAACTGGTGTAGGGGAAACAATCGTCAGTTGTTTTGACTATTGTGTCATCCGAATGCTGCCATAGTCAACTCAGCGCTGATCCTCATCCACACCACAGTTGATTATTTATTACCATGTTGTGTAGGGAGTGCCCCCTAGGGTTAGGGTTAGGGTTAGTCAACTCACCATTGACTATCATGTCGTCCAAATTGAGCCAATGTGTGGTCAAAGTCTGTGCATTTCCCAGCTTGGAATAGGATTCATGGTAGGGATGTGCACTGGATCGGACCCGATCCACGATCCGAGTCCGGTCCAGTGGGAAATCGGATAAATTATCCGATTTCCGATCCCGCAGCTGGATCGGCCGATCCAATCCGAACCGGTCCGAAAAAGCTCCGAACCGGTTTGGCGGATCGGCGGATCGGCGGGCGCCCACTGGCGCCCACCGCCGCTTCCATTGGCGGGCGCCAGCGGGCGCCCGCCGATGAAAGTGGACAGCGGGGGGGGGGGGAGGAGGGGGGCACTTACCTTCTCGGCCCGGTGGCTCCCGTCCGGCGCCGGCGCCTACTACTACTAGCAGGCTCCGCGGCCTGCTCTAGGGTGGCGCGCCGGGTGATGTCATCACCCGGCGCGCTACTCTAGAGCAGGCCGCGGAGCCTGCTGGTAGTAGTAGGCGCCGGCGCCGGACGGGAGCCACCGGGGCGGGAAGGTAAGGAGGGGGTGCGTGGAGGGGAGGAGGGGGCGGGGGGAGGGGGGAGGGGGGCCCTTACCTTTCCGGCCCGGCGGCTCCCGTCCGGCGCCGGCGCCTACTACTCCCAGCAGGCTCCGCGGCCTGCTCTAGGATGGCGCGCCGGGTGATGTCATCACCCGGCGCGCTACTCTAGAGCAGGCCGCGGAGCCTGCTGGAAGTAGTAGGCGCCGGCGCCGGACGGGAGCCGCCGGGCCGGAAAGGTAAGGAGGGGGTGCGTGGAGGGGAGGAGGGGGCGCGCGGAGGGGGGAGGGGGGAGGGGGGCCCTTACCTTTCCAGCCCGGCGGCTCCCGTCCGGCGCCGGCGCCTACTACTCCCAGCAGGCTCCGCGGCCTGCTCTAGGATGGCGCGCCGGGTGATGTCATCACCCGGCGCGCTACTCGAGAGTAGGCCGCGGAGCCTGCTGGAAGTAGTAGGCGCCGCCGCCGGACGGGAGCCGCCGGGCCGGGAAGGTAAGGAGGGGGTGCGTGGAGGGGAGGAGGGGGCGCGCGGAGGGGGGAGGGGGGAGGGGGGCCCTTACCTGCCCGGCCCGGCGGCTCCCGTCCGGCGCCGGCGCCTACTACTACCAGCAGGCTCCGCGGCCTGCTCCAGGGTGGTGCGCCGGGTGATGTCATCACCCGGCGCGCTACTCGAGAGTAGGACGCGGAGCCCGCTGGTAGTAGCCGCCGGCGCCGGACGGGCCGAGAAGGTAAGTGGCGGGGAAGGGGGCTTACCCCCCCCCGGAGCCGTCCGCTTCTATCCGCTGGCGCCCGCGGGCGCCAGCGGATGGAAGCGGGCGGCCCCAGGGGGGGTAGGGAGCGCGGGGGAGGGGGTTTACCTGCCGGGGCCGTCCACAGCGGACGGCCCCGGGGGGGGGGAGGGAGTTAGGCCCCCCCTTACCCACCCGCCGCCATTTTTTCCTCATAGACTTGCATTGCAATGCAAGTCTATGGGGAAAAAAATGGCGGCCGATCCAAAAATTTACGATTTTTGGGTCGGGATCGGACTCGATCCGGTCCGGGGGGCCTCCGATTTTGTCCGAACCGGTCCGGGACAAAATTGGAGGTCCCGATCCGGGTCCCGATCCGATCCGGGGGGTCCGTGCACACCCCTATTTCATGGAGTCCCAAAAATGCATGTGACAGCATGCGTACATTTGAAAAATCCACATTTAAAAAATGCATGCTTTTGGAAAATGTGCACACAGATGCTTTAACCAATGGGAAAATAATGTGCATTTCAAAGATGTGCAGAATTGATGCGTACATTTGGAAAAAGGTACACATGAAAATACAGATAGATTTTCATGCAAAAGAAGCAGCAGCAGCAGCAGCAGCAGCTCAGAATCCCATACAGATTCAAGTTGAAATGAACCAAGATGGAATTTAGATTGCTTCAAAAAGCTTGACTTTTGCTGATTCGCACATCCTGAATAGGAAGTAGATAATATTCAGGGACTTAAAATAATTCTCATCCTCTTTTTCAGCCATGGAGCTGTTCTAGGGATTTGGTTGAAGGCTCAAGATACAGTCAGATGAGGCAACCCATTGAAGCAAAGATCATGGAGTCCCACCACCTGCCAAATGCTGAAAATCTACTGCTACAGTGTCCCCATTAGGTGGACATGAGGTGTCTGATCAAAAAGGGCATTCCACCTCCTCCTCAGGCAGCCTTTTTTCCTCTGAAAGACCTCAGGCCATCAAGTTCTTCTTAACATTCAGTCAAATTCCCCTCTGTTGTAATTGAATGTGTTAATTTGGGTTCTACCTTCTAGAACAATGACAATCAAACCTGCCATTCATAAGAACATCTGCCAAATATTGGCACTAAACCTCTGTTAAAATCAGATATATCCAAACAGCAATTTAAAGTCCAAATTAAAAGGGGATGCACAATTAGGTAGGGCTAAATTATTCAGAGCATTTAGCCCTCCCCATATGCCTCATTAGCTAATTACTTGAAGCTTTGTTTAAATTGCTTGTCTCGTCAACGCGTCTTTCATCTGAAGGCTTGGTAAATAAGTCTTTCTGTATTCCCAGCAGACTCTGTTTTATAGATTAATCTTTTCTTCATTTAATTTAATCTTTTAATCTACATGTCTACCACTTGAAAAGTGACATGTTTCAACTGGAAATGCCTGTCTCATAGAGAGAAGATTACATGTCAAATAGGGCATTGGGCACATCATATTGAGTCACAATGGCATATACTCCAGTGCCATGTGGGATTTTACTATATTCAGCAGTATGAAAATGTCACAATTAAATAAACAAATACAATGTTTCCCTTAACCTTTCTTGCATTGACTCATGGCCATATGAGATTGCCCTTTCCCCCCTCCTTTTTGCTTGGAAATCCATGCATATTTCAATGTATATCCCCCCCCCCCAAATGTTCATGTCAATTGGTTTCATAAGAACATAAGATGAGCCATGCTGGATCAGACCAAGGGCCATCTAGTCCAACACTTTGTTCACACAGTGGCCAACCAGCTGTCAACTGGGACCCACAAGCAGGACATAGTGCAACAGTACCCTCCCACCCATGTTTCCCAGCAACTGGAGTATATAACCTTACTGTCTTGGATGCTGGAGGTAGCACATTACCATCAGGGCTAGTAGCTATTGATAGCCTTCCCCTCTAGGAATTTATCCAAACCACTTTTCAAGACATCCAAAATGGTAGCGAATTCCATAGCTTAGCTATGCGCTGTGTGAAGAAGTGTGCACATTCTTTCCCCCTTGATTAAAGTGTATTTGTGCACATTTTTCATAAAACATGCATTTTTCACGCACATTTTTCAAATGCATGGATTCTGTCAAACATATTTCATTTTTGTCTGTGAATCAAATTGCAAAGTTGGAAATTTATGGACTTTGACTGCAGATTGTGTTTGATCTTGAGGTTGGGAACTGGTGCAATCCTGATAAAAAATGGATTGAGATGAATTTCTCATACGTCCTTAGCTCTATCACTGAGTTACAGGATGCTGGACTAGATGGACCTTCTCATGTAGTGACTTATGTCTTGGGGGGAGTCCTGCATTCCTCAATGAACGACTAAAATGTCACTCTTCTGTTTCTCTTTGCTCTTGTTACTAAGGAATCCTTGACCAATTATCAGCCACCTGAGTCAAATGACAAGACACTTCATATCCTTTTCTCCACATAGATGAAATCATCTAATTGGTCAATTTGGCAATTTGGTTGGAAACACACCTAAAATGTTGCACTTCCGAAATATATATGCAATATAAAATAAACAAAGAGAAACAATCAAAGAAAGGGAAGGAGACGGAGAATGGAGGGCAAGCAGTTTATGTATCTGTGAGGGCCAATGTGATGCCTTTAGTTGAAAGACCAGAGTGAATTTCACTTTACCAAATCTGGAGTTTGGATGACCAGCAACTGGCCAGTTATGTACACATGGAATTATCTCATATTGAATGGGACTGGTGACCCATTTAGCTCAATATTGTGCCTGACCAATATGATTTTAGGATTTTAGGATTTTAGTATGGGGTTCTGCAGGGGTCAGTTTTGTCCCCCATGCTGTTCAATATCTACATGAAACCGTTGAGTGCAGTCATCCGGAGTTTTGGAGTGCGTTGTCATCAGTACGCTGATGACACGCAGCTCTATTTCTCCTTTTCATCTTCATCAGGTGAGGCTGTGGATGTGCTGAACCAGTGCCTGGCTGTGACAATGGACTGGATGAGGGCTAATAAACTGAAACTCAATCCAGACAAGACTGAGATGCTGTTAGTGGGTGGTTCCGCTGACCGGATGGAGGGTGTTCAACCTGTTCTGGATGGGGTTGCATTCCCCTTGAAGGAGCGGGTTCGTAGCTTGGGGGTTCTCCTAGAACCATCTCTGTCACTTGAGGCACAGGTGGCCTCAGTGGCATGGAGTGCCTTCTACCAACTTCGGTTGGTGGCCCAGCTACGTCCCTATCTGGACAGGGATAACCTGGATTCAGTTGTCCATGCTCTGGTATCCTCCAAGTTAGATTACTGCAATGCACTCTATGTGGGGCTGCCTTTGAAGGTGGTTCGGAAGCTGCAGCTTGTGCAAAATGCAGCGGCCAGATTGATAACTGGAACCAGTAGGTTCAAACATATAAGACCTACTCTGGCCCGCTTGCATTGGCTGCCTGTATGTTTCCGAGCCCGGTTCAAGGTGCTGGTTTTAACCTATAAAGCCTTACACGGCTTGGGACCACAATACCTGATGGAACGCCTTTCCCGACATGAACCTACCCGAACACTACGTTCAACATCTAAGGCCCTCCTCTGAGTGCCTCCTCCGAGGGAAGCTTGGATGTCGGCAACAAGAGAGAGGGCCTTCTCTGTGGTGGCTCCCCAATTGTGGAACGATCTCCCCGACGAGGCCCGCTTGGCGCCAACATTGTTATCTTTTCGGCGCCAGGTCAAGACTTTCCTCTTCTCTCAGGCATTTGGCAATATCTGAGGAGCCTGGGTTTGTTTTGTTTTGTTTTTGTAGTTTTTTGAAGTGTTGAAGTGGTTTTTAAATGTACAGATTGTGTTTTGTTGTATGTTTTTGCTGTTTAAATTTTTGTATATTGTTTTTAATTGTTTTTAATCCTATGTAAACCGCCCAGAGAGCTTCGGCTATGGGGCAGTATACAAATGTAATAAATAAATAAATAAATTAGAATCAGAGATTTCTGGAGTTGGAAAGGGCTACTGGAGATCATAAAGACTAGCCCTCTTTGAGTGCCAGCTTTTCAATGCAGGAAGCAAGTACAGCATTCCTGACAGATGGATGTCTCTGCTTGAACCAACATTCCCCATGGCAGTCTATTCCACTGTCCAGAATTTCTCGAAGAGTTTTGCCAAAATCTCCTACTCTGCATTTTCTACCCATTAGTTCTAGTCCTACCCTCTGGACCAACAGACAGCAAGCCCAAACCATCTTCTTATGAGAGCTTCTTTAGATATTTGAAGACCATCATCATGTCTCCCTTGGATCGCCTCTCCTTCATGTTAAATACACCCATTATTTTCAACTGTTCCTTATAGGACTTGATTTCCAGTCCCCTCAATGTCCTGGTCACGTTTCCTCTGGATGTACTCCAGAGGAATATTGGGAGAGGTTGTATACAAAAGGGAGTATAGTCAATAAAGTTGCTGGGGATGGAAGGACTCACCTGATCTGCACTTGGCGAGTGTTCAAGGAGCCACCTGCCTGTGTGATCCAGGCTGCACGAATCCCTGGAGGGCTGACCAAGTGATTTGGGAGCGCTATGCAGCTGTTTGCTCCTCCATGTGAGCCACCATTTTAATTCAGGATGGGGGCTCTAGTTTTTATATATCTAATAGCTAAGGGTCATTTCTGCAAATGAATGGCTGAGCCACATTTGGGGGAATGTTAAGCAGAGAGAGGAATACAACAAATAATGGCTACTAGCCCTGATGGTTATGTGCTACCTCCAGTGTCTGAGGCAGTAAGTCTGCGTGCACCAGTTGCTGGGGAACATGGGTGGGAAGGTGCTGTTGCACCATGTGCTGCTTGTGGGTTCCTGGTCAACAGCTGGTTGGCCACTGTGCGTACAGAGTGCTGGACTAGATGGTCTGATTCAGCATGGCACTTCTTATGCTCTTAAACTCCTGGATTCAGTTGGGTGCTAATGACATCCCTATTGCATATATTAGGCTAAGCTTCATACAAAAATAAATGTGAGAAACTCTCTCTCTGTGTTGTTTTAATCCATCTGCTCCATGCAATTTCTGCATCAGTCTTTATTCCATGGAACAGATGGATGACTGAATAATGGGAAACTGATGCAGAATAGAACAATGCATCCATTCCTCATTGATGGCCAATTTCCCCTATAGCTTTTGAACTACCCTGAAAAAAACAGGCTAATGGCAATAAGTATAATTACTTGAGATTGTGCAATTAATTGCCAGATGCAGCTGGATGAAAATGTTTATTTGACAAGCCACAATCATATTTTTTTTTCAGTCCACAAATTGAGGCTGCTTTAAATAACAAATCCATGCTGGTCAGCCACTAGTTCATATAGACCGATACTCTTTGCTCTGATTGGCAGAAACCCTCCAGCTGTTCCCATGCTTCTAAGTGGAATTGGAAGTGCTGGGTTATGGGAGGTATTTAAACCCAGGGAATTGCTCAATTCTGGTTTAATTGTAGAGAATTCTACCTGCCTGCAGCAGAGAGAAATGTGAGAGAGGAAGAACAGGTCCATCAACCCAGCTGGGACCAACTGCCGCTTATTGGTCTAAATAAATTATATTTCTATTTTACCCTACCTTCATGTGGCATGCAGAACCCGTTCACTGCGCGTGATGCAGTTTAGACTCCCCACATCCTGCATTACGTCCTCACAAGAGCCCTGTGATTTAGGTGAAACCCAGAGGGAGTCACTGGCCCAAAGTCACCAGGTGAATGTCATGGCTGAGGGAAGATTTGAACCCAGGTCCCTGGCCAGATTGGGCTTCATTGTCACATCTGCAACTGGAATGATGCCTAAACCATTGAGGAATAAGATATGTGCATGAAATCAGCATCACAAACCAAGAAAGATAAACTAGGAAGGATCTACACTATTGCTTTTAAATGGTTTATAACAGTGCTGACAACTGTTGGGGCCCAGGACACACTCCATAGACAGTTTTCAAACCATTTTCAAAGTGTCATATCCTGCTTGGTGTAGATCTGGCCATTGTTACTAATCCCTGTTCTGGGGAGTAGTCTCTGTTTTCCCTCCCACTGTGCTCCCTCTCACCCTAAAAGATAGGATCCCAGGGCCCACCTGGGATTCCAATCTTGACCTCTGGCATTCTGCGCATGACCCCGCCCTGGCCCTGCCCTTTTCCCCCAAATAACCAATGGCTGGGTGGGTTCTGCACTTTTGCACCTTTCATCCAGTTCTGGATGGTCAAAATGTCCCTCCTAAGGCTTCGTTACTGGCAGCAAGAGCTTGAAGCTAAAAAAGGCCGGTATTTTCCCCCAAAGCCCTACTGAAAATGGAGCCACCAGCTTCCACTGGGACCTTCTCTGCCACCATCTTGTTTCTCACAGGAACCATCCAGCAGCAGTGCATTAAGACAGCAGCCTTCCCCTGCTGATTGACCCCATCAGCTAGTGCTTGGGGGGAGACTACGCCTGCGCAGCGAGGTCAGAGGAAGGGAGTGATTCTGATTTCAGTGGGGCTGTGAATCCGTTCTGGGTTTTAATCAGAACCAGCCAGAATTCTAAAGGAGCTCTCTAAGGTGCTGAACTCTACCCCCAAAGTAGATTCAGCACCTTAGATAGCTCCTTTAGAGCCCTAGTTCTGCTTTGGACTGAAACCCTGCATGGATTCACACAGAATTCAGAGCCACTGAGTGAGGTTCTAGTCCTAACTATCATAGCTAGCAAGGCCATAAGATGACTCTTGCAAGCCAACAATGGCTACTAGCCCTGATGGTTATGTGCTACCTCTAGTATCTGAGACAGTAAGCCTGTGTGCACCAGTTGCTAGGGAACATGGGTGGGAGGGTGCTGTTGCGCTCATGTCCTGCTTGTGGGTCCCTGGTCAAGAGCTGGTTGGCCACTGTGTGAACAGAGTGCTGGACTAGATGGACCCTCGGTCTGATCAAGCATGGGCTTCTTATGTATTTAAGGTTAGGGTTTCATTCTAAAGTCGCTTCATTCCTGTTTCTGCTTTCATATCCATTCTGGGTTTTAGTTCCTACCAGCCTGCAGTCTAAAGGAGCTATCCAAAGTGCTGGGCCCTATCTCCCCAAACGAGCTCAGCACTTTCAATAGCTCCTCTGGATTTCTGGCTGATTGTAACTAAAGCTCACAATGGAATCTCCGTCCCTTCAAAATTGGATCCGCATGGATCAGGCCCTGTAATGTCCCAAGGAATATTTACAAGAGGAATTGTGTCACATGTAGCCCTTAAGATTGGGAGGACTACATTTTTTTAAAAAAAGAAAGGAATGATAATTCAAAGCTAGCAATTGGAAGTTGTGTAGGAGGAACACATTGGGCTTGTTAAGAAGAAGGTAACCAGTTCATGCCCCTGAGGTGCCTCACTTCCGGAACCCAGTTCAACAAAATCATATAAAAAGAACTCACTTGTCATTGTACCGCATTCTCCTCAGCCTTTTGGTGGTGGTGATTTGGGTGAGTCTCAATGCACTATTGTGTTGATGTGCATCTTTTCCTTCCATCATTTATGGGCTATGATGTGGCTTTCAGGAAGTGGTTGCACTGGTTCTGGGGACTTTGAGGCAAGTGCCATTCATCAGATGGGCACTAGAGTGCTCTTGCAGGGTGAGCCATAGTAAAGCATGCACTTTTAGGGGTGTATGAGGAATTAGTTTCAGTTTGTTTTTTATCAGGGTTGGAATTGTTATGGATCATGAGCTGAATATGAGCCAACAGTGTGATGTGGCTGGATATATATATATATATATATATATATATACTATTTTGGGATGCATTAATAGAAGTATAGCTTCCAAATTGCATGAGGTACTGGTTCCTGTCTATTTGGCTTTGGTTAGGCCTCATCTTGAGTACTGCGTCCAGTTCTGGGCACCACACTTCAAGCAGGATGTAGACAAACTGCAGGGAGTTCAGAGGAGGGCAATGAGGAGAATCAGGGGTCTGGAAACAAAGCTCTATGAGGAAAGACTGAAAGAACTGGGCATGTTTAGCCTGGAGAAGAGAAGACGGAGTGGAGACATGATAGCACTCTTCAAATACTTGAAAGGTTGTCACACAGAGGTGGGCCAGGATCTCTTCTCAATCAACCCAGAATGCAGGACATGGAATAATGGGCTCCAGTTAAAGGAAGCCCTCAGATACACTTATTTATTTATTTATTTATTTATTGTTTTATTTTATTTACTATATTTATATACCACTTAATTACCTAACGCAGATTCCAGAGCAGTGAATATAGATATAAAGAGTAAAAGAAAGGAGATTTTTGTTTTGTTTTTTAAAAGCAAATTAAAATTGTTCAATTTAAAAGCAAAGGAACCAGAAAAACCAGGGGCTAGTCAGTTGAGGAAGGCTTCTTGAAACAGAGTTGTTTTCAGGAGGCGCTGGAAGCAGCTTATTGTTGGCATCTTCCTGACCTCCAGGGGCAGAGAGCTCCACAGAGAAGGGGCCACCACCCTAAAGGCTCTTCTCCTAATGGATTCCAATTGGGCCAAAGGTCCATGGGGAACCACTAGGAGCAGGCCCTCCAAAGACCTCAGTGATTGAGCAGGATGGTAAGGGAGAAGGCGCTCTCTCAGGTATGAATTGATCTCATTTGAAGCAATGGGTGAACAATGCATACATTCCAAGATGCATGCAATTCATGTGTAGCTTTGGAAAAAGGTATGTGCAGAAATGCACGTGGATTTTCATGTGAAAAGACAAAAGCAAAGCTCACAACCAGATACAGATTTTGAGTTGGAATAAGCTTTGAGATGAAATCCAGTGAACTGTGCTGATGTTTTGGCGATTCACGCAACCCTGTGGGCATTGCATACAGGAGACTTGGTGATGTTTCCGCCACTCAGTACTAAGCTAGATGGACTAAGGTTCTGGTTCAGTTTGACAGCTTCCTGCGTTCCTACTTAAATCAGATTAGAATTGTGCTTTCCCTTTGGAGGAAAGGACATTGCTCAGTGCTAGAGCAGCTCTGGAGCAGTGGAAGGAAACTACCTGCGGGCTTCCAATGATTTCCCACCACCCCATTTGAGTGTACACTGGTTGTTGCAAACTTGCCCCTTGGGCATCTCTATGTCTACATTAGAGGACACTTTCCTCTACGGTAATACCGGAATTCCAGTTCTTATCAGAAATCTGTTCTTTTAAAATATGGTAATTTTAATATCGTGTCTTTATCCTTTTATGCTCCCTGTTGTTCACCACTTCGAAAGCTTCTGGATGTGGAGAGGTATATAAATATTGTAAACAAATAAATAAATGAATCTATATGATCAAATAATGTATTTTTTGTACTATAAAGGAACAATCCTATGCATATTGAGACAGAACAAAGCCCTGCAGTTCCAAGCGTTTCTTTTCACCTTCTCTGGCTAAGATTCTAGGGAACTGCTGTCACCCAGAGCAGGCAATAGCAGGCTAGACGCAGGAATGATGTGACCTGGTATGAGTTAGCTTCATATATTCCTAAGATCCTTCATTATGAGAAATAAAGACCATTCTTTTTCACTTCTTTTCACAGATTGACCCAAACAAAGATGTCGTGCCAATTCCAGCAATGCAAGCAGCCCTGTCTCCCACCCCCAATCTGTGGGCAAGGATGCACTACAACATGTGGAGATGTGTGCCCACCTATGTGCTCAGCACCCTGCGGCCCAGTTGCTGTGACACCATGCTCCACTCCATCGGTGACCATCTGCCCACGGCCATGCACTAAGATAACTGGGGGTGCCTGTGGTCCCATTTGCGCCACCCCATGTCCTCCAAAGTGTGCAGGTGTGTGCGCCCCCAAATGTGGGGATCCGTGTGCTCCCAGCATCGCTGTGCCACCATGTGGACCCAGCATCCTTGTCCCACCATGTGTGGCTCCCTGCCCTGTGCAGTGCTCTGTCCCATGTCAATCACTTTGCCCATCACCATGCGTTGAACCATGCTGCAAGCAAGGTCCGTGTTAACAGAGCCCATGCCATCATGGATGGCAGCACAACTGAGAACCAAGTTACGGATTTGTGTAGCATTCATAACGCTTCTCCGCCTGCCTTTGGTTGCTTCTTATCTTTTGACTCAGCTCATGGAAAAATTTCTCCGAAAGGGCTCCAAAAGCTTTGTTTGGCCTTTGCGATTCTTTCTCTGTCTGGTAAATTTACTGCCTGTAGCTTTTTCTTGGAATAGCTAAACTCAGTGGTTGTTCCTCCTGCTCAGGGTATTGCATGTATTCAAGGAGGAGGCCAACATGTTTAGAAAGAGCATTCTAATGCACGTACAAATTGTAATTCACCTTTCTTCCTAAAATTTCAAAACGTAGAGCATTGGCTTGCAATAATAAAAAATATACTTCAAAGCATCACATTCAGCTTCAGAATTTTTTTCCTCACCTTTCACCTCATCCTTTAGGCACCCAGACATTTAACCCTTGAAGAAAATAAACCATGGCTTAACGTTATGACTTCATCAGACCTATATAAAAAATGTGATTAGAATGAAGTTCTACAGGGCACCACTAGAGGGATCACACTCACAACTTTAAAGGAGGACAGTTCTTTTATTTATTTCCAGTGTCATGTGTAAAAGCCTATATCCCACCTATTTTCTGAAGCGGAAACTAAAGGTGACGAACAACCAAAGGCCGGATCTACACCTGTATATGAAAACTGTATATGGAGTGTGTCGTGGGCCCCAAGAGTTGTCAATACCATTATAAACTGTTTTAAAGCAATAGTGTAGATCATGCCAAAATCAGCAATATTTAAAACTATCTTCAAACTTTTAAATTCATGACAGTTTGTAGGAACAGCAGTTTATCATAAGGGTGAAAACATACCTGCCTGGGGGCTATAAAACGTTTAACCAAATGCCTCCTTAAACAGTCACATTGTCACATACTACTTAAAACAGTAATGACATTGATTCATAAGTTCACAATGCATTAAGGGAATCCTCTTCTGTTGCTGTCTCTCAGATACTTTGATTCAGAGGTATACTGCATCTAAACCTGGAGGTTCTACTTATCTGTCACATCTAGGAACATAAAGAAGGGCCTTGTTGGACCAGGACAAAGGTAGTGATGTACAGATTTTGTTAAAACCATCCATCTGGCACCTAGGGTATTTTGCAGATAGGTGGGGTATAAATTGAATAGATCATCATCATCATCATCATCTGTGATGGGGGATTGTCAGACATCTTTCATCCCATTATCCACTCAAGGACAGAACCAGATTTCTTTTTGGAGATATACAAGGATTTCATTCCTGTTTGCAAATGCACAAATGTGTATTTGCACTAATTGCATTTGCGCAAATCCCCTCCCCAAAGGCGTTTTTTTATTATTAAATGGTCCTCAGGTCCACAGAACCTGTGTAATTCAGAAAAAAATCCTGGTCTGCTGTAAAATCCACAAGACATAGCTAAAAAAAACCTTAAAGGAGTACAACAAGGATGATCAGGGGTCTGGAAACAAAGCCCTATAGACATGTTTAGGGTGGAGAAGAGAAGATTGAGGGGAGACATGATAGCACTCTTCAAATACTTGAAAGGTTGTCACACAGAGGAGGGCCAGGATCTCTTCTCGATCAACCCAAAGGGCAGGACACAGAATAATGAGCTCAAGTTACAGGAAGCAAGATTCCGGCTGGGAATCAGGAAAAATGTCCTGATGTATGACAATGCGTTAAGGTGTATTCCTGCACTGAGCAGGGGGTTGGACTCAATGGCCTTATAGGCCCCTTCCAACATGATTCTTCTATGATTTACAGCCCTAGCCTGGAGGGATGAACCTTGCAGTTTTTGAGTTCTCCCACATTCAAACATTTTTAATCTCAAGTTGTTCCATCTGGAACCTGAAGGAATTGGCAAATTTGCGTAAAATCTTAAAACAAATGAACTGAACTGAAATTCTCTACCATCCTTAACTATCCACCATGATTCTTTGCATAGATGACATTACAATATTGACTTTTAACTGTAAATTAACTGTAAAACCGTTTTGTTTTATTGTGTTTGCGAATTCAGCCAACGTGGATAGAAATGCCTTTGGAGCTCTTTGCAACCTGCTTCTATCATCATCATCATCATCACCTTGAGTAATTTGTCATCACTTGTAAACTCAGGCAGTTAAGAATCTTTAGTTTTTCTTTTCTTCCCCTGAGGTTTTGGAAGAGTGAAATAAAATCCGCATCATCTTGAGTATATGCTGCCAAATTTGCTCCAAAGCTGAATTAGTGGATCAATTTGGGTTCTGTATTCAAGTGGCTCCTCTGCCATTAAGAAGCTGAATGGCAGTAAGAAATTCAACAGGTGAAGAAAATTTCCCAGCTTGAAGAAGGAGGGGTGACAAGGGTTCCACCTTCCATTTGATATACACTAACTGCATTATTATTATTATTATTAGTAGTAGTAGTAGTAGAAACATTCCCATGGCAGGGCTTGAATTAACCTGAAAAGGAATAGGTGCGTTTTCGACAGAACGGCAGCATAACTCTTTTCAGGTTTTTTTTTCCATCTGATGATGGTTAGAACAAAAGAGATCCTTCTAATCCATCTCCATTCCCATCCTGTTGTAACATGCCAGTGCAGTCATTGGGATTAGGCAAGGCAGAGCAGGGTCAAAAGTTTGTAGCTTTTCTGAAATAACCTGGACTGTTTCCCCCCTTCTATCGGAACCAGAAAGATTCAGATGCTGCTATATGCTGATGATATCGCCCTCATATCCACTACTCAGGTGGGCCTGAGGAGACTCCTAAATAGACTAGGCAAGATTTGTAGCCAAGAGGAATTGGTAATAAGCTATTTCAAAACTAAAGTGGTAGTTTTCTCTAGGAGAAAACACCTTCATAAATGGTGCTTAGATGGACACCTGATTGAACAATGTGCTAACTTTAAATATTTGGGGATACACTTTTCATATAATGGCAGTTGGGCATCTCACCTAGAGGCAGCAAAACTTCCAGCCTGGAGAACAGCAAAAGTAATTCTATCTTATGGGAGACATAAAGTATTCCTAGTATTCCTTGTTCTGAAGCTATATACAGCTAAGGTACTCCCCCAACTTCTATATGGAGTTATGGGGCCAGGGCTTTGCCCCAGCTGCTGAGAACATACAGAAAAAGTTATTGAAATAACTGCTAGCACTCCCCCCTGGGGTACCCTCCCCTTTATTAAGGTTGGAAGTTGACTTGCCTTCCATTAAGACAAGAATTCACAAGGCAATCACACTTTATGGGAAAAGATTGATGCATTTTGAGGAAAGCAATCTGGCAAAACAATGTTTCACAGAACAGCTTGCAAAAGGTGGATGGGCTGGCAATTGGTTGGCATTGTCACATTCTTGTTTAGAGGATGCTCAAATTCTTCTGGTCCACAAGGATATTTTTTAATCAGAAATAGAAGTTTTGAGGAAGATTCTTATGAAAATACACTTGCTAGCCAACAGCAGGCCTTCTCCCCATGGATTAGCCTTATTAAGAGAGAACGGTACTTACCACAGTATTTACAAGATCTGGCTTTCCACGCTCTCAGAAAGGCCTTTACTTCCCTCTGTTTTCAAATGATGCCTACAGCCTACCTGGAGGGGAAGTATAAATGGGTTCCCTACATCCAGCCGAAATGTATTTGTGGTGCTGGGGAGGTGGAAGATGTAGTACATTACTTGTTACTCTGCTCCTTGTATAAAGATATCAGGGATCATTTTCTGGGAGATCCTCTGAGAACAAGAGCAGGTTGGCCCACTGCCGATATTATAGGGTGACCAGATAAAATCCAGGTCAGGGCTCATGTAATTTTAACAGTTGTAGAGAAAAGGGAATTTCAGCCAGGGTCATTTGTATGCAATTGGTTCCTGGTGAAATTCCCTCTTCATCACAACAGTTAAAGTTGCAGGGTCCCTGCCTTCTTTTGTATAGGGTCACTCTAGTATAGTGCCTGCAACTTTAACTGTTGTGATGAAGAGGCAATTTCACCAGGAACTAATTGCGTACAAATGACACCGGCTGAAATTCCCTTTTCTCTACAACTGTTAAAGTTACATGAGCCCTGACCTGGATTTTATCTGGTCAGCCTATGATATTATCTGTGATCTGTTAGCAGATTATGGCAAAGCAACTACAATCAAGTTTGCTGCAGCAGCTAAAAAAATCTGCCAAAATTTTCTAAAGAAATCAGGTGTAGATTGCAGAGGGGGACCACCTGCTATAATTTTGTGTGATTATTGCTACTAGGGTTTGCATCATTTTTTCCAACAGTATAAATCAGCCTTTTCTCTCAGTTTGGTTCTTTTATATGAATTCTTTCCCCATGAGTTTATGAGAATTTTGGTTGTCACAGAGACATCATGTTTTATAGTTGCAGTTGTAATGGCCTCTGTGCCATAGACAAATAAAATGTATCAGAAATAACCTCTGGGAAGGGAACTGTCAAAAGGAAACAACAACCCCAGGTTGTTTTAATCCAGGAGCAGCAGCAATTTAGGAATGATAATTAAATGGAGCCTCTATGTGCAGTTGCAATATACCTTAGAGATGGGATGAACATTTGGCCCACCTGATGGGGATGTGTGAGAAATTTGTTTCAATTAATTTTTGATCAGGATGTACCCAGTTCACACCTTCCAGACCAAGCACGGATGCAATCTGAGGTTGAATTCCATATATTTCTGAGATTGATGTGTGATTCATGGACCCCAAAGATACGTTCGACAGCATGTGTGCATTTGAAAAATGCACATAAAAAAATCGTTATTTTGAAAAATACACACAAATACGCTTTAATCAATGGGGGGAAATGCATACATTTCACAGGTGCACGCAATTAATGAGCACATTTGGGAAATATTTTTATGCAGAAAAAGTAAGCAAGCATACAGTTTGATATGGACTTGAGTCACAATGTGCTTTGAGAACGAATTCAGAGAACTCAGATGCGCTCACATTTTTCTGATTCACACATCTCTGAAAATTAAGAAAGAAAAGCTTCTTTGTCCAGGGAATTAACAGACATGTTGGTTTTTTATTATAAGGTGCTGCCATTTGAATCTGTAACTGGTCAGCTTTCCTTCCTCCTTTTTAAATGTTGCGTCACATAAATACCTTCAAATGAGTTTTAAATGAATGGATATAAAACACACAGAAACACACTAAACCTAGTGGGGAGTATCCTTGATTTCTGGCAACAGGCAAAGAGGATAATGTTCTAACTGGGCCCATAGGATTCTGGTTGGGACAGAATGGACTAGATGGCTCACCTGTCTTGTATCTCTGAAAGTAAACTACTATAGACTTGTTTTGTTTTTCCTTATGAAAGGGCCATGAGACATTCAAAGCCTTTGATTTGTGGCTATGGCCCTACTTTCACCCCCCAAAACTCCATTTCTTGGACATGTTTCAAGTGAACCTCTTGAATAAAGGATCTAGATTAGGGGGTGTTGAATCTTTCTCCAACTTGGGGGCAGCTTCTGTGAGTGCAACAGTACCTCCCACCCATGTTCCCAGCAACTGGCGCACATAGGCTTAATGGAGGTAGCACATAGCCATCAGGACTAGGAGCCATCAATAGCCTTTTCCTTCAGGAATTCGTCCAGTTTGTCTTTAAACCCATCCAAGTTGGTGGCTATCACTACATCCTGTGGTAGTAAATTCTATAGTTTAACTGTGTGCTATGTGGAGAAGTCCTTCCTTTTATCTGTCCTGAACCTCCCACCAATCAGCTTCATGGGATGACCCCATTGGGTTCTAGCATTATGGGAGAGGAAGAAAAATGTCTCCCTGTCCACTTTCTCCATGTCATGTATGGTTTCATGCATCTCTATCATCTCTCTCCTTACCATCCTTTATTCTAAGCTAAACAACCCCAACAATTATAACCTTCCCTCCTAGGGGAGATGCTCCAGTCCCTTGCTCACATTAGTTAACCTTTTCTGCACTGTTTCCAACACTACAATGCCTTTTTTAAGGTGCTATGACCAGAATGGTACACATTGTTCTAAGTGTGGATGCACCATACATTTGTATAAAAGGCAGTAATATCTTGGCAGTTTTATTTTCAATTCCTTTACTAAATATACCTAACATGGAGTTTGCCTTTTACCCCCCCCCCCCCACAGAAGTTGCACACTGAGATGACATTTTCATCGAGCTGTCCACCACAACCCCAAGATCTCTTCTTGATTGGTCACCAGTAGCTCAGATCCCCTCAGTTTATACTTGAAGTTGGGATTTTTTTGCCCCAATGAGCATCACTTACTCTTGTTTACATTGAACTGCATTTGTCATATTCTCTCACTTTGGAGAGATCTTATTGGAGGTCATCACAATCCCTCTTTGTTTTAATCACCTGTTATAAAGTAGCTCTCTTGTGAGTGAGCAGTACTGACTCCATTTTGAAGCAGCCCAAAAATCAAGTCATCTTCATTCCCCACAAAGGCACAAGAATGGGGCTAAGAGCCATCATGTAAGGTGAGATCAGGCAATTCAGTTCCTAATAGACCTCCTAAAATGCATTCTCCAGAGACAAAGGTGGAAGTAAAATTGAGCAGAATATAAATGCTGGATGGCAAAAGTGATACCTGGTCCTGCATCTGGTCCTGCACATGCTAATTTGGTCCTATTGTTGAACTCCAGCCTGGACATCTGTCTTTAAGACAGTCATTAGTATCTACAGTCACATTTTGTTAAAATAATGTTTCTGGCAAGTACAGTCACCATCCCCAAATACCCTCTTTTGTTATGTGTTTCTCCATGGCAAGTGACATCACTTCCAATGCTTATGAGCAGTGACGTTACTGCTTTTCTCTAGATTGTATAAAACCCCTCAGGTTTTGAGAGTCAGAGTCCCCACCCACCCCATCTTAGAAGCATGGCGCCATGCTGCTGAAATTGTGGAGTCTCTCCTCCCAGAGGAAAAGCTTCTGCTCCTTCCTTCCTCTCCACTGAAACCAGGAGCTGCAACACACGCTAGTTGCTGTCTTCAGGAAAAGGCTTCAGTCCAGGGAAAGGAATATTGCTTTTACAGATTCCCTACCTTCTTTCCCCTGCTGTCTGTGTGTATGTATGCTCTAAGTCTCAAGAAGACTCCTTTCACAGTCTTGAAACTACTTTTAAGCCTCCATTTGCTCAGCTCATTTCCCCAAAACTAACTTGTGCATTTGAATCTGTTTATACCTCAACAAATGTGCCATTGTGGTGTTATCCTCACCAATAGTGTGGATTTCTTTGGGTAAGTATCACCTTACTTAGCCACAGACGCTCTATTGCCAATGTCTAAAGATTCCTTATAAGTGAATGTGTAGGTCTCATTAGAATGTGTGCAAGTTTGTACAAGGTCTAATGAGAGCACATTGTGTAACAACCCCCCCCCCCCAATAATTTAGTGCCATCAGCAAACTTGGCCACTTTGCTCCCACTCCATGTTTGAGATCATTTATGAATAAGATTATCTACTCTACTGTCTCTCAACAGCTTCAATAAAAAGTACAAACATTTTGTATGGCATGAATAAATCAATATAGATTCATGGATCCCATCTATCATGCAAAAGGATCATCTTATATGATGGGGAATAAGTCACACAGGGTGCTGTTGCACCCATGTCCTGCTTTGGTGGTCCTTGGCCGACAGCTGGTTGGCCACTGTGTGAACAGAGTGCTGGACTAGATGGACCCTTGGTCTGATCCAGCAGGGCTCTTCTGATGTTCTCATATTCTTAAGTAAGCTATGCATCAGTACTGTCAAATGGGCTACAAATGTACCAGGGGAAAAAATAAGTGATTGAAAAGTCAAACAAATGGAACCAACACAGCGAAGGAGAACACAGAATCGTGAAATCAGTTGCATGGGCATTTATTGGTTGCGCTTTCATCTCTTAACAGCTGATGCACACAAGGAATTGAAAGCATTGCCCATGCAAAATGAAAGGCAGAGAAAGAGAGAGACAGGTACTGTGAAGTCAGAGCAATTGCAAAGCTTGCGATGGAATTTCAAGATCCTCAGTAATCAACCCAGCAGAAAGAGTATATATCTGCATCTAATACAAAGAAGGATGCAAAGAAAGCAGAGAGTCAGCAAACTGACTTCAGAAGCATTCCATGGTATTCTTTCACCTCTTGATGGCTGACAGGGCTAAGGCAGCTTAGCATTACTTGGATGCCTTGGTGCCATGATGCTGCTGCTGATGGGATTGGTAGTGATGTTGGGAAGCATTGCCCTTGCCTGATGGGTTTTGGCATTGATTTCCAGTTGAATCTTGGCACTGGCTTCCAGTTGATCCTTGACACTGACCTCCAGTGGATTGGTGGCACTGGTTTCCGGTTGATCCTTGGCAATTCCCTCCAGTAGATCCTTGGCATTGACTTCCAGTGGACTGGTGGCACTGGATTCCAGTTGATCCTTGGTAATTCCCTCCAGTAGATCCTTGGCATTGATTTCCAGTGGACTGGTGGCAATGGCTTCCAGTTGATCCTTGGTAATTCCCTCCAGTAGATCCTTGGCATTGACTTCCAGTGGACTGGTAGCACTGGCTTCCAGTTGATCCTTGGTAATGACCTCCAGTGGACCCTTGGCACTGGTTTCCAGTGGACCCTTGGTAATGACCTCCAGTGGACCCTTGGCATTGACTTCCAGTGGACTGGTGGCACTGACCTCCAGTGGAACTTGACTTTAAGCCTCCTGAATTCCCACAGGATGCTGGTGGCAATGATGTAGGTTGTTTGCACTGTTGGTGAGACATTGTCTTTGGCTTTAAAGTGATCTGGAAGAAAAGAATTAGGATGTGAACTTCATCTCTTAAACAGACACCATGACCCATTGCTTTGAAGAACTGGTTTTGGAACTCTTGAGATGATCATAATTCACTGCAAGTCCTGATATTAGTCACAATGAGTTCATGATACATCCATAAATTGGGAAAAAAATAGTGCTACTTGAGCTCAGACATCCGAATCTCAGGATGAACCCGTGCAATCAGGGATGACACTACCTTGGGAGGAGCCCAGAACTCATTGGCAGAGCAGATGTTGAGGCATACAGAAGGCCCTATATTCTCCTCAAGGTATAAACTCTCAGGTAGCAGGGTTGAGGCCTTGGGATATCTAATTATGGATGCTGTGGGGGAAGCGGACAGGAGGTTCCCCTCATCTCATAATACCATAACACCAATGGAGTCATCCCATGAAGCTGGATGGTGGGAGATTCAGGGCAGATGAAAGGGAGGACTTCTTCAAAGAAGACATAGTAAAACTCTGGAATGCGCTGCTGCAAGATGGAATAACAGCCACCAACTTGGATGGCTTTAAAAGAGGGATTCAATGAAGGTTCCAGCTATCAATGGCTACTAGTCATGATGGCTATATATATATTATTCCCAGTATCTGATGCATTATGTTTCTGGAACATGGGCAAGGGGGTGCTATTGTAATGTCCTGCTTGTGGGTTTCCCATTGGGGCATTTGGTTGGCCATTGTGGGGCCAGAATGCTGGTCTAGATAGGCCTGTGGTCTGATCCAGCACATCTCTTCCTATGTCCTATGTTCTACGTCCCAGAGTAGGTGATACTGGCCAAGATGGCGCAATGGTCTGAGTCAGGGAAAGGCAGCAGCATGTATATCTATGTATAGAATGGGATTCTGGGGTTAATGGGAGGATTCCTATTTAATTAAGTGAATATTTAGTTATGCTGCTTTCCAGTACTTCTTTTTATGTCCTGTTTCTGGCATCACTCCCTTTTTTAAATGCCATCCAGCTGATCCAGTTCCCTCCTCCATGCTGAAATTTACATTGGAATCCTCTGCCATCTGGTACTCTTTAAAGTGCCTGCTGCACTGATGGTGCTATATACAATACAATAAAACAAGATTGTAAGAGCCCTGCAAGACCTGATTGAGGATTGATCCTGTATGATTCCCACAATGGCCAATCAAATGCTTCTGAGAAGGCCACAAGAATGGCATGAAGGCATTGATACGAGAACCCAATGGGGTTATTTCATGAAGATGATTGGTGGGAAATTCAGGACAGATAAAAGGAAGGACTTCTTCACACAGCGCATAGTTAAATTATGAAATTCACTACCACAAGATATAGTGACGGCTACCAATTTGGATGGCTTGAAAAGGGGATTGAATCAGTTCCTGGAGGAGAAGACTATCCATGGCTACTAGCCCTGATGGTTATGTGCTACCTCCTGTATCTGAGACAGTAAGCCTGTGTGCACCAGTTGCTGGGGAACATGGGTGGGAGGGTGCTGTTGCACCATGTCCTGATTTGTGGGTTCCTGATTGACAGCTGGTTGGCCACTGTGTGAACAGAGTGCTGGACTAGATGGACCCTCAGTCTGATCCAGCAGGGCTCTTCTGATGTTCTTAAGGCAACAACCTGGTCTCACTGTTGGCCACTAATAGATGGTCTGATGAGGTAGACTACCCTTCTATATGGATGTTCTACTGCCAACTATCATGGTTAACCAGGACCAAAGCAGAGCACTATTGGTTCAATGCAAAGGCCCATCTCGCCAATAGTCCAGCTTCCTACAGTGATCAACCAGATGAGTCTGGGAAGCCCACACCTCCCCACATTGTACAAGCCTAGCATCTGCTTTTAAGTGGCATATTTCCATTGTAGATAGGAGTTGCATTTAGCCATGATGGCTAGTAGGCAATAGACCTCTTCACCATGAATTTATCTATCCCCCTTTAAAGCTAGTAACCACCCCTAACTTGGCAAATGGTGACTATGGATGGATGAGTATATTCCTGGTCCATGTCAGTTTCTCATATGTTATGATGGAATGCATGAGAAACTGACATGGACCAGAAATGAACTCATCCATCATCCATCCTGCCCTATTTTCTGGTAATAATAATAATAATAATAATAATAATAATAATAATAATAATACATGGATATTTACATTTAAATTGTACGCATCTCCTTCTAAAATATGTGCTTTACCTCCAAAAAATGTTCCTCAACCTAGCACAATCCAGATGTTTCAGACTACAACTCCTACAACACTTGATGTTTGATCATTCTGGCTAAGGCTAATGGGAACTTTACTCCAACACATCTGTAAGAAACCAGGTTGGTGAAGGCTATTCTTCTAAAGTATACATTTTTTTTTCTCATCCCCCCCCCAAGTATGCAATTGTATTTGAGCCAAGAATGGCATCCCAAAATTCAGAGAAGTGTACAGTCTGAAAGTTCACTTCTTCCCAACCTGAGTATTAATCCGGGAAGTCGAATTAGGTCGGTTTGCTTAAAAATGGAACCGAACAAAACTGTCCATCATCCCCAGTTAGTCTGTAGCCATTTGTTCATGGCATTCAATATGATGATAATAATAATAATAATAATAATAATAATAATAATACAATAGTCAACTTACCTGACAAGAGATGCTGATACGGAACAGTGACTGTAGAAGGAGAGAAATGGTTTGAAGGCTCTAGAAAAGAAAGGTCTTTTATAGGACTTCTGGCCCCTGATCTCAAACCCACCCAGGTGAGTCTACAGTGACATAAGTCTGACAACAGTCACATCCACCCTGCTGTCAGTAATAGAGCTTTTTGAGACTGATATATAGTGTTGACATATGATTTTCTGAGAAAACACCCTTTTGGAGAACATGTCCAGTTTAATGAGCAGACAGATCCTTCCATCAAGAGGACATATAGAGAGATGATGGTGATAGTTGAAATCTAATGAGAGAGTTATGTTGCCAGCCAACTGCCAAGGATTTAAAATCATTATCATCATCATCATCATCCTCCAGATATTTGGTGTATGTCCTCTATGAAGATGAACAAATCTGTTGGTTTTAGTTTCTCAACTGAAGTTTGTTGTATCCCATTTCTGTATCTGGTTCTATTATATTCAGTAAATAAATTAAAAAATCACAGGAATATGAAAGAGGATGACTTGTAGACTCAGACCCTTGGCCCATCTACTTCAATATTGCCTACTCAAAGGGTATAAACTTCTTTCATCTTGAGGGCCAAAGTCAATTGCTCTGCATGTGGCTTCCTGAAGCCATCAGGCTGGTTACAGTGAGAAACAAGATGGTGGAATGGATAGCAAAGCCATCAGGTTGGCCCCAGTGAGAAACAAGATGGCGGAATGGATGGCTCTGAAGTCTTATCCAGCAGGGCTCTTTTTATGTTCTTACAGCAGGGCTGTTGAACCTCTTTCAACAGCCATTTCAGGGACGCTCTTGGGGGCTGCATTCCAGTGGTGGATGTGGCTAAAGACAAATGAGGTGTGCCCAAAATATCAAAAACAGAAGAAGAAATCCTATTGCTTTACACTGACTAGGAACAGATGCCCAGCCACTGAACTACAACATCTCCTGTAATGATGAAGCTGCCTTATACTGAATTAGGCCTACTGCTTTTTCACTACTATATCTATTCCAGCTGGCAGTGGTTCTCCAGGTTCTCAGGTTGAGAGAAGTCTTTCTTAGCCCTGCTACCAAGGAGCATCTGGAGATACTGTGGACTGCAGCCTGGACCTTCAGTATGGAAAGTAAGTGCTCTCCCGCTGAGTGATGTTGCCTGCCTAATAACACATGAAGTGGCCTTATGCTATAGGTAGATAGTTGGTTCTACCTAGACCAGTATTTTCTACTCTGATAATGGGTTTCTAGATCCCAGGAAGGAGTCTTTACCAGCCAAGGTACCTGAGATCCTTCTAATTCTTTATGGTGGGGATCAAACCTGGAACCTGCAGTGAGCTATGGCTCCTCCCCAGAGTGAGCACACAAGGGAAGTGGATGCTGCACCTCCATTCCTTCACCCTTTCCACTGCTTGCATGCTTGAAGTGGGTAGGTGAACAGGCAACAATAACAAGGAAGAAGATGAGCAGAGTCAGGAAGCTCCAGGAATCAGTAGTAGTCTACCTGCAGAACTATGGGCCTCAGCAGCCACCCAACAGTGCCTACATTTGACTTTGGCCCTTCCTTTGCCAACTTCATTTTAATTCTCCAGATTGATGGGTTGCTTATCATATTCTTGGTAGCCATGTATAGGTTTTAGAATGGGGTGATGGGAATGTGTGTCTGTGAACACAGGCAATGGAAGCCTCTGATCATAAAGGTTTCATTTAGCATAGCCATCATGGGTCAGATGGACTTTCCCTTCTCCTTGAATTCCTCTAGTCCTTCTTTAAAGCCATCACAGCAAGTGGCCATCACCACCCATCTTGGTGGCAAATTCTGTGCATTCTGTGCTGAGCAGAGAAGTCTTGTCTTTTGTCCAGTTTCACTTGATTCCCATCCATTGACAGCCATCCATTTTGTTGGGTGAGAGCTCCAACATTACAAGAGAAGACGAGTGACTTCTCTCTATCCCCTTTTTCCACAGAATGCATCCATCTATCTTTCTGAACTCTATCTTTTCCACCCTGCTTTAAAATGGTCCATTGTGCTTTAGGCCTCTCTTGTTCGTAAGACTCCCCAACTCCTTGAACATGTCACTTGCCCTTCTGGCGCTCTACAATATCCTGTCTTCAAAAGGGGTCAACAGAACAGACGATGGTCTTTCAATTATTGCTCCATTATGGATTTCCTTGGCAGCATGGCAACACTAAGCCATTTTATTTCAATCACTCCTTCTCCTCATGTGTGGGGCAGCTGCATTCATTTTGTCTAACTCTAGCATTCTAAGATGTGCACCGCATTGGCTCTGGCCAGCATCCAGTATGTATAATCTCTTGCTTGGCAACCTTCCATTCATTTTCTTTGGGAGTGGTCCAGTTGACTACCAAGTCCATCGCATAATGGTTCTGCCAACAGACCCTGGGCTGGTTGACAAAAGCTGTTGCAGACAGGATGACGGGGTTGTAAATACTACCTTTGCCCATTATTCAACCATCTATCAAGACTCCAATTAAATTTAACACATTGTTCTTGAAAAGGGTGGTGTCTTTTTCTTCTTTCCTTTTAAATCATGAAGTATCTGGTGCAGAAAGCTCTATTCATGCCAAAAGGGCGGATTCGTCTTGTGTCAATCTTCATCGACTTTAGGTTCATAGTCATCTTCTTTTCATGATGAGTTGGTCCTTCGTGGATCTATAAAAAGTCCATCCTCTTTACACTTAGAAAGACTTTCAGCTCTTCTTCTCCACTCATCTGTTTCAGCATATCGTGTGGGGTAAGTTGCCTCTTGGTCATATTTTTTTTTATTTCCCCTGAGGTTCCCTTTTTGACAAATTACAAGCAATCTTCAGGTGGCAATCCATGAAAAGTTATTTGCAACCAAGTCTGTCTGAAAGGAGTGCAATGGGACAGCCTGATCTTCTGCTCTTTTACTCAGAGGTGTAACTATGTGGCTGCAGAGTTAAGACATATGCAATGTTGACTTCATAGGTAACTTTTGCTGGGTATTGACCATGGCAGATTAGCTCTGGTTCATTCTAAAGTATTTAGTTTCTGAGTAAGTCAATTTCTGAAATTAACCTCATCCACATTTTGCTCTGGGTTTGCAAATAACCTGACTTCATTTTTGAATTGGAGCTGATCTATTAGAAATCCCCATTGTGTGTGTGTTTTAATTTAAATGATACAGAACTCCATGAATGCATGGATATTGTTATTATTTACTTGCTTTTTCATTTCTAAGATTTATCTGTTACCCTATAACTAAGTAGCTCTCAGGTCAAAATTCAATAGAGACATGAAAAAAATGCAATGACCATATAAATTAAATCAAAAACAATGTGGGGGGGGGAACACAGTCAAAAGCAGCAGAGGCTAAAACAAACATTCAGTGGGGAATCTACTTTAAACAATGTGGCAGCAGAAATATGCAGGGGATTAAAAGGTGAAAACTTTCTGTCCTTTCATCTGTGACTTTCTCCCCTGCTATACTGAGGATGTGCAGATGTGCACTGATAAAGCACTGTTAAAAAAAGAGAGAAGGTATTTCTATGTGGTTGCATGCATGGATGTATCAAGTTGTGTGTGTGTGTGTGAGAGAGAGAGAGAGAGAAAGAGAGGCTGTCTATACATCCTTAAAGCCCCGGAGTGACTGTGACGCTGCACTGCATCAGTTATATGATGCAGCTGCAGATTCGCAGACATCACATGTCTTTCCCACAAAGCTATGTGGTAAAAAAGTCAGGGACTTACCTTGACTTTTTCAGTGGGAGTGAGGTCACCACCTGACCTGCTTTGTGGCCAATCCAGTGTGTGTTCGCAGTGGAAGGCAACTGGTGATTGGTTGTCAGATGCTGGCAACCTCATACTCCCTCCTTGGCATGGGGATTACCTGATGCCACCCTGCAGGAGTGAAACTGTGGGGTTTAGAGAGGGGCCGCCACACCAACTTCACACCACAAACACAGCCTCAGAAACAGAGAAAGAGATGTGCAGGAACAGATGTGTGCATCAGCAAAAACACCACAGAATAAAAGAAAACTGCTGTGAATGCACCAAGAATCACATCACAATGTTGCAGTGTTCTATCAATCAATCTGAATTACTCTCTTTTACCAACCAAGGCCCCATCTACACCAAGCAGGATATAGCACTATGAAAGTGGTATATAAAAGGCAGGAGCCACACTACTGTGTTATAGCAGAATTGAAGTGCACTGACAACTGTCGGGTCCCATAGACGCACACCATATACCGCTTTCATTCCACTTTCATAGTGCCATATCCTGCTTGGTGTGGCTCCTGCCATTTATATCCCGCTTTCATAGTGCTATATCCTGCTGGGTGTAGATCTGGCCCAATCCCCCTCTGCATTGGTAGAGTCAGTCCATTGTACCTTATACACTTTGCACTCTGCCATTGAGCTATCTCATCAAGGTGATTCTGAGTAGTGCAGTTGCACAATTTTAACTCTGGACTTCAGGGTCTTTAGACGGCTAAGCTTTTTCAGTGGTCATGTGTACTACTCCCCTTACTTCAAAATGCAGTCAGCCCAGCCTGCAGTTTATGGGGGCCCTCCTGGTCACCCTGCCAAGTGGGAGCGTAGCCATCTGCCCTGAAGTCCTTGCCTGGTGGTATCAGTGGTGCTTCTCTCTTTGCCCTGGTTGCATGGGCTCATGTGGGTTTTTGTCTCTCTGAATTCCAGAGGAAATCTAGTTACACATAGCATGGCTCATAGATGGAGTTAGGCTAGGGCACGCTATGGCCCATGACATGGCTTTGTAGCATGAATCAGCTCATATCAAGAGGATGGAATTGACAGTGGGATTGCTGTTAGTGGGGTTACTAAAATGATCAAGGGGCTGGAACAACTCCCTTATGAGGGAAGGTTACAATTGCTGGGATTGTTTAGCTTGGAAAAAAGGAAGGTAAGAGGAGGCATGATAGAGGTGGACAAAATGATGCCTGCAGTGGAGAAAGTGGATAAGGAGATACTTTTCCTCGCTCTCTCATAATACTAGAACCCAATGGGGTCTTCCCATCCAGCTGAATGGTGGGAAATTTAGGACTTCTTCACAAGCACACCATCAAACTATGGAATTCGCTACCACAAGATGTAGCAATGGCTTCCAATTTAGATGGCTTTAAAAGGGTTTGAACAAATTCCTGGAAGAGAAGGCTATCCTTGGCTACTAGTCCTGAGTGCTATAAACATCAGTTGCTGGGGAATATGGGTGGGAGGGTGCTGTTGCCCTCATGTTCTGCTTATGAGCCTCCCTAGGGAAGCTGGACAGGCACTGTGTGAACGGAATAGTGGACTAGATGGACCAGTAGTGGGATCCAGCATGTCTCTTCTTATGTTCTTACGGGATGATTCCCCCCGCAAGGTTTCTAAAGCACATTTTGCAAACTGTACATCATTGTGCATGACTATGAGGACTTGTTTTTCAAACACAGTTGCTTTTCAGGTTTCCCGAAAGCTGCAGAGGATGTCTCATCAGCACCACCAACAGTGCAAGCAACCTCCATCATGCCCACCGACATCCTGTGATCCTCCTTCTGGGTGCGCCAAGTCATGCCCTCCTCCAGCATGCCAGGGGTCGACTGGAACCCAGTGCCTAGAGTCCACTGGAAAGCCATGCCAAGGTTCGACTGGAAGTTCAGGGCAATGCTCATTGGGCAAAGATAAGGGCTCCCACCACCACCATGACACCAAGCAGCAGCCAAAGCAATGCTAAGCTCCCCTTCATGGGGTCAATCATCCTGAGATGAAACCATATCAATAAATCCTTCCTGACATCATTTTCCTGCCTCTGTGGTCTCTTTCTCTCCTATCATTCTTTGCAGTAGCCTCAATCTGCACACTTTAAGCAGGTCCAAGAAACAGGTTTGAAAGGCCCATTGAAAAGCCTGTACTGATAGGGCCATTGGGAGGGAATTTCATAAGCATGGGCCACCACCAAAAAGGCCCTGTCTCATCTGCCTGCTGATCTAACTCATTTTACAGGTGAGCAGGGACATTGTAGTTGACCTCAGAGCATGAGCAGTTTTGCAGGGGTAAAGCCACCGTCAGATAAACTGTCCCCAAACCTTTAAGGGCTTTGAAATTCAAAACCAGTTCTTTAAAGATCACTTTTTAACTGGCCTGGATCTGCTCCAGCAAACAATGCAAACAGCAGAAGATTAGTTTCACATGTCCGACTGTCTGGATGGATGTGCAGGATCTCCTTCCATCCATGAATTCTTTGTTGTCTGGTCAAATCATTGCTTCCATGTCTCCATTCTCCGACTCTTGTTTCTAACATAAAGGATTAGTTGTCCTAAGTCTCTTTGAGTCAAAAGGTTGAAATCTATTTCTGAGACACACTCAGGGGGTGCAATTTCAGTGGTGGGTGGACTGAAAGCAAAAGGGGGATGGAACCAAAATAGCAGAAAAACCAAAACAAACCCCAAGCATATTTTAATTCGATTCCCTACCTGCCAGTAATTCAGCTTCAGGAAAGGCATTTCAACCTTTTAGACTGGGGGAATCATCAAACGGTTGGCTGGCTGAGAGGAAGGGAATAGAGTCAGAGGAAGGGATGTGGCTGTCAGATTAGGATCCCAGGTGGGCCAGAGTTCCTCCATGCCCTGATGCCATCAGGATAGCACGTGTTTCCTCACCCACACAACATCAATGGCTGAAGTTGGAGACTCTAGGAAGGAAAAATACACTACCCAACAGGGTCAGGAGCAATTCTACATGTTACAACAGAGAGGGACAAAACACAAATGGGAACCTTGTTGTTACTGGTGGCTTGTTGTTACACATATATAATGTATGCCAACATAACCCAACATAATTACTAGCATAAATATTAGTACACAAGAAAACAAAGAACAAACAGCAGGTGGTTCCACTAGTTAGTGTATTGTTCCTAAGTAGATAATAATGATGAACCAATGTGCATAAAATACAAATTGGTGGCTGTGATAGATATTCACTTCATATCATAACATACAAATTAATTATTTTCAGAATAACGATTAGGGAGGACTCATGATTATAACAACACGGGTGGGACTAGGACCTAAGTGTGTTAATTATATTTATAAAGTGTTCAGCAATAAGAAAAGAATCTGAAGAAGAGACCGAAACGAGAAGCTACCAGAAACTCGTTATCATCTATTGCTGTCTTAAGACTATTCAAAATATTTTGTAAACTCAAGTGAAACGAAATAACGCCAGCGTTCAGTAGACTGTATGCTGTATTTAGTTTGAGGATGATAATAACCTGTTACTGTTAAAATAATAATTTATTGCTGTTATACAAGGATCTAATGATATGAAGTGAATATTAATCACAGACATTAATTTGTATGTTATGATATGAAGTGAATATCTATCACAGCCATCAATTTGTATTTTATGCACATTGGTTCATCATTATTGTCTACTTAGGCACAATACACTAACTAGTGGAACCACCTGCTGTTTGTTCTTTGTTTTCTTGTGTACTAATATTTATGCTAGTAATTATGTTGGGTTATGTTGGCATACATTATATATGAGAAATCACTTTTGTAGTGGTTGCATGCAGTAGCATTAGTGCATACCAAGTAGTAGCAGCCTCTAGCCTTTCTTTGGAAAATTGTTGTTACACATGACAGCGCATCATCTACTAATGGAATCCACTGCCACACATGTTATGGTGAGACCCCTGGCTTAGATGTCTTCCAGATTCATAAAAGAAGCAAGTCTATCAATTTTAATATTTATTTATTATTACATTTCTATCCCAGCTTTGTTAAGAACAGAAGAACAGAAGACGAGCCCTGCTGGATCAGATCAAGGATCCATCTAGTCCATTACTCTGTTCACACAGTGGCCAACCAGCTGTCGACCAGGGACCCACTAAGCAGGACGTGATGCAACAGCACCCTCCCACCCATGTTCCCCAGCAACTGGTGCACACAGGCTTACTGTCTCAGATACTGGAGGTAGCACATAACCATCAGAGCTAGTAGCCATGGATAGCCTTCTTCAGGAATTTATCCAACCTGCTTTTAAAGCCATCCAAATTGGTGGCCATCACTACATCTTTGTGGTAGTGAATTCCATAATTTAACTCTGCACTGTGTGAACATGTACTTCCATTTATTTGTCCTGAATCTCCCACCAATCAGCTTCATGGCATGACCTCGGGTTCTAGTATTTTGTGCTCCTTGCAAACAACCCCTGGCAGCTTATACAGTCCTTTTCCTTTCCAGTTTAGGCTCACCACAACCCTGTGAGGTAGTTTAGGCTGAGAGTCAGTGACTGGCCCAAAGTGACCCAGTGAGCTTCATGGCCAAGAGAGGACTAGAACCCAGATCTCCTGAGTCCCAGTCCAAAACCCTAACCATTACAACACACTTGCTCTCAATGGGGAGTAGCCACAATAGTTAAATAGGATCACTGTGTTTAGAAGTAGTATAGCTTTGAATAAAACTTAGTGTGTGCAGTGGTGGGGGTGTACATTGTTCATGGTCATCTTAGAAGTGCCTGGCTGCCCACCATTGGAAGCATGGTACGAGAACATATGGGCCTTTGATCTAGCATTCTTTTTGATTGGCCATGCTTACTGGGTTGATGAGAATTGACATCAAAGACATCTGCATGATACCAGATTGGGGAAAGGGTGCAGTAGACTATAGATATTGTTCAACCACACAGCAGGGTGGTGACCCTGCTCCTCCAATAGGAACGCAGGAAGGATCAGCCAAACGAGATCTAGGAAGATGAATGACAAAAAAATCTGGAAATGCAAGGAGAAGCCATCAAGAGATGCGATTGAGTAAGGCTTTGATTGTGTCTGTTGATGGGTAATTGGGGTGGCGAAGGCTTGGTGGAGACATTTCCTTATCCTTCGTGGAGAGAAACAACCATGAAATTGCAACCGTGGGACTGGGAAGGGACTACACAAACACACACACACACACAAGCCAGTGTCTCAAAGGAGTTGATTCATCCACATACTGATTGATAAAGTTGAGTGGAATTTTATGGCCCAACATTTTGATGGAAAAAACTAAGAGAGTTCTTATTTGTGTGTGTGTGTGTCGGAGCAATGCTATCCAAAAAGCCATCACCCAAAAGCCTATTTTGTTGTCACTCTCTTTTCCCTCTCATGGTAAGCTCCTTGGGGCAGGTATCTGTCTGACACTGCCCTGAAAAACTATCCCATCCATTGATGGGGCTGTGTAAATTAAGAAACCCTTCTTCTCATAACTCTCAAGACTTTGCTGCCTGGTGAATAATCTCAGGAGCGAAAATGCAACACATTTCTTGTGAGCACTTGCTGGTTCTGGGAAAAGAAAGGGAGATGCAAAGGTGGCTGGGAAGGTTATTGTGGATAAACAGGTCTGGTTAGTTAAGTGCCGTCTTCCCAGATCCAAATACAAATGAAGGAGTTGTTTCTCCCCACGCTGTTAGCAAACCAGCAGCATCTTGCTCCACTTATGAGTGATTTGGAAATCTCTTTTAAGTTTCAGCATACTTTTTCACCCAGCACATAGTTGAATTGTGGAATTCACTGCCACCAGATGTGGTGATGGCCACCAATTTGGATGGCTTTAAAAGGGGGTTGGATAAATTCCTGGAGAAGTCTATCAAGGGCTACTAGCCCTGATGGCTAAGTGCTACCTCCAGTATCCAAGGCAGTAATGCTGCTGGGGAACATGGGGGCGAGGCTGCTGTTGCACCATGTCCAGCTTTGTTGGTCCCTGGTTGACATCTGGTTGGCCCCTGTGTGAACAGAGTGCTGGACTAGATGGACTCTCAGTCTGATCCAACATGGCTCTTCTTATGTTCTCATGTACAATGGTGGAGATGCTTCCACACTTTGTTAGCAGTCTGATTTATTTTATTTTATGGGGCTGGGTTCTGTGAATCCCGCAAATTAAAGGAAGGTCCAAGAGCGATTATTTCACCCATCTGCACCAGCCACGTTCAATAGATACAGCTGTTCCACCGCATGGAGAAGACCATGTGCCCTGAAAGACAGCAGTGTCAGGAAAGCTGCTAAACATAGCCCTATTGGACTAGTATGTGAGGCTTTCTTACTCCACCTCTGTTCCCTTATTTAACAGATGCCAAACCTCTTTCATCTTGAGGATTAAATTCAGCCTCAGAGCTGCTCTTGTAGGCTGCATTTAGGGATGTGCAAACAAGCAAAGTTTGGGCCTGCTAAGGTTTTCCGGACATCAGCACAGTGCTCACCTTTCTCTGATTTGCGCTTGCGGTCGCTGCTAGTTTTGTGCAAATGAAAAAATTGTACACAACGAACCGCTATTCCAGATAACAGTTGTGGAGTCCCTTCCCATCCTGCACCCATTTTCCCAATTGCCCAAATTTTCATGATAGATGAAAGAGTGGAAGAGTTGAAATGTGTGTATTTTGAGAAAGTCGGCAATTTTTTTTGGGGGGGGGGGAGCTCCAGATTTTGAGAAAGCCGTGCGTTTTTCAAGGGCATGTTTTGTGAACGTGAAGGAAAGTTCGGGAATTTGCAAATGCTTTCAGAGATCATGTGCTCCTGTTTGCATTTGGGATTGCAAACGGGGCATTTTCCACAGATGTATGAACTGGACTAAAATCCTCATGCAGTGGATTATACCTAAACCCAATGGCAATAACGGGTAAGGCTGCATTTAAAAAACAAAAAACAAAACAAAACCCAGTCTGTTTTAGCTTAAAGCCTCAACACTACAGCTGGAGTGAATATTGTAGCTTAAAAGTCTAGCTGCCAAGAGCTAAATTCCAATCCAAGTCCCAGATAGGCCAGATAATACTGGGATTCACAAAGATCTAATTAGTCCAGACGCCCTGTAGAAGACCTGAAGAAGACATTCATGTTGCAAGTTGCTCATCCCTGTCTTAAAATGCAACACTTGTTTCATTCAATCATATTCTCAGGATCATCCCCGTTCCCCACCACAGATTTTCCAAATCAATGTGAATCATTTTATCTTTTTTTCTCCCATTTTATTTCTGAAGTTCAGAGTAATAGGAACAATCCATAAAATCCCAGAAACATTTACAGGTGGATTCATGATAAATACAGGAACGAAGATACAGAAGCAGCTTTTCAGTGGTACCATGCTTACCCCACAAAGTAAATAAATGACTCCTAGATACTCATGTCATGGAAATCACCCAATGAAAGAAGCTTCGCTTGTGTAATTATCTTAATTAAATTCAATTAAAACAATCTGGGCACCCTTAGAAACAATTACTTTCTGAAGCTTAGCATGTTTGAATTCTTTGCCCGTCGTCTCGCTGGGAAATTCTTTAATGAAGAAGGAAGCGGACATAATTCATTTCTGGTTGCCATTGGGGCCCTAGAAGCCATCAGAGGAGTGGCTGAGGAGTGTTGCATGGGTAAAATGCGACCGGCTTTGACCAATCTAAGATACATGGACTCCAGCTCCCATCAGCCAGTGTGGCCAATGTTCAGGGAAAATGGGAGCTGAGGTATTGCGACATGGTGGCAGCAACAACTGCAATACTAGCAGCAGTAATGGAGCTCTAGCTGCCATTGCTGTTGCCATCTTCCTTCCCAGAGGCATTCTGGGAGAAAAGGACGGTGTTTCAGGCAGCCAGAAAGAGATGTGGGAAGCAGAAGGGAGAAAGCACGAGAAACACCTCCAGGCCATTTAAGAACCTCCCTCTTGGGGGATGGATTGAGGGGTGGGGTGGCCGTTTTGGTCATCCCCTTCCCCTGAGGAGTTTTGATCAGATTTCTTCATGCTTGCCTTGACACTTCACAGGGGAACATTTTGCTTTAAGAAGACCTTGGGGACCACTGTGTCCCCATTTTATTTTAATCTGCGGATGGGATCCACTCTTCCTCCACACCACCTGCAAAGTTTTGGCCCCCAAGGTGGCTTCACAGTTTGCTGAGACTCTACAGCATGGCTCTTTTAGGACCACAGGGTGGAGCAAACCATCAATATGGTCAGACGACCCAGTCACCTTCCCTATGGCATGGTGTTCTGTTTTCCAAACTGGTGGATCACCAATATAATCATTCACTTATAATAAATACAGCCGTATTATAGAAAAGAAGCCAGAAAGTTAAAAGGTGCATTGCATTTCTACAGAAAACATGTTCAGCAGTCTAACTCCAGTGTATTTCCTCATGAAGCAATTTGAATACAAACATGTTGATGGAACTTATGCTATTTACTATAATTACGGACAACCATTTGTGGAATGTAAAGAGAAGCATTTTCTTTTTCAAGCATTTACATGAATCAAAGGATGAGGTATCTTTGAAGTTGCTCATCATGAGATGGATGGGTGGAGCATATTGACTTCCTGCTCCAAGCACTTTTCTCTGACTTGCTTGCTTACTTATTCTGGGGTGGCCACTGGCACGACTGCTTCTTCTGCTGCTGATCACAAGGGGGAGGGCATTTTACTGCAGGTGGTGAACATTGAGGTGGAGTTGCCGGCCTGCAAGGGCTTCCAGGACATGGAGTTGGAATGACCACTACTGGTGGCTCCTTGCATGGAGGCTGCTTTTGCTGAGGGCTAGGAAGTGGCGCTGGCTGTGGGCACAGAGTCGGGACAACCACAACTGGTGACTCCTTGCATGGAAGTTTCTTTCCAGGACAGGGTGTTGGCTCTGGGCATGGAGTTGGAATGACCACTACTGGTGGCTCCTTGCATAAGGGCTGCTTCTGCTGAGAGCAAGGAAGTGGCGCTGGCTGTGGGCATGGAGTTGGGATAACCACTATTGGTGGCTCCTTGCATGGAGGCTGCTTCTGCTGAGGGCATGGAGTCGGGACAACCACAACTGGTGGCTCCTTGCATGGAAGCTTCTTTCCAGGACAGGGTGTTGGTTCTGGGCATGGAGTTGGAACAACCACTATTGGTGGCTCCTTGCATGGAGGCAGCTTCTGCTGAGGGCAAGGAAGTGGCGCCGGCTGTGGGCAAGGAGTTGGAATGACCACTGTTGGTGGCTCGTTGCATGGAGGCTGCTTCTGCTGAGGACAAGGAAGTGGCGCCGGCTGCAGGCATGGAGTTGGAATGACCACTACTGGTGGCTCCTTGCATGGAAGCTTCTTTCCAGGACAGGGTGTTGGCTCTGGGCATGGAGTTGGAACAACCACTATTGGTGGCTCCTCGCATGGAGGCTGCTTCTGCTGAGGGCAAGGAAGTGGCGCTGGCTGCAGGCATGGAGGTGGTACAACCACCACTGGTGGCTCTTTGCATGGAGGCTTCTTTTCGGGACAGGGTGTCGGCTGTGGGATCACCACCGGGGGAAGAGTGACGGTCTGCTTGCATTGGTGCTGCTCCACCGGACATTCTGGTATCTTCACCACTGGTGGGCAGGGTGATGGTTCTGGCAATGGCACAGTTTTGCATAGTGCCGGTGGCAAGGTGGGTGTTTGCTTGCACTGTTGCTGGTTGTTGAATGAAGCCATTTTGACTGACGTTCCAAACAGCCTGCAAGGAAGAGTGAAAAGGTTTCACACCTGATTCATGAACACTGTAACACGTATACACAGCCACACATACACACACCCTGAAACCCTTGCTTTCTCCTTCCCCCCAACCCTGACCACCACATAAACACAGGAAGCTGGTGTTTACTGGTTCAGACCCTTGGCCGACACTGATTGCACAGGTGGTCTTCCTCAGCCCGATCTGGTGATGCTGGGATTTCAAACTAGGACCTTTGCCCACAAAGCCAATGCTCCTTTGAAACCTAGGCGGGCAGTCCTCCTTCCCCCTTGGATATAAAGAGTCCCACCTGGAGATTTCAACCACCAGTTGTACAAGGTGGAGAACTCTCTCTCTCTCTCTCTGTCTCTGATCAGCTGGTTCCACCTGGTTTGGAGGAAGGGAAAGATACTTGGGGCAGGATCTGCACTACTGTTTATAGCAGTATTGGAGTGCACTGACAATTGTTGGGGCCCATAAGACACATCTACATGAAGCAGGCTATAACACTATGAAAGTGGGATGAAAGCAGTATATGGAATGTGTCAATGGGTCCCAACACTTGTCAGTGCACCTCAATATTGCTATAAAACAGTAGTGTGGCTCCTGTCATTTATACCGCCTTTCATGCTGCTTTCATAGTGCCATATCCTGCTTGGCGTAGATCTGCCTTGGGAAGGGCTTATAAAAGAATCCATCTGGAGAGTGGACACCATTACTCTATCCTAACACTAGGACCTGTCTCCATCTGGTGAAATTGCTTGGGATGAATGAAAGGATGTCCTCCTTCACTCAGCACATCATGAATGTGCCACTCATGGCCATTAGTCATGGTGATTGCCAATGCCGTAGATGGCTTCATTTACAGAAGACAGAATTGAACATCTACCGATCTGGCACAGTAGGGATGAGACTGGAAGAATGGCTGGCTGAATGACTTACTATTAATGAACGTTTGAAAAGGAGTCACCACTAGCATCTCACCTCCTCCAGAAACAAAAAAGAGACAGTGCTTTACCTGGGTGAGGCAGGTACAAGGAAATTGGGATTGTCCCTGATAACTCAGGACTGTGTGGGAGTATATGTAATGATTAAGATTTACACAATGTTACATTGACATAATGGCAGGTTATGAGAACAAAACTCCCCAGGCATTGATTGCAATGGAATCTTATGCATCTCTAAGCAGAAGTAAGGATATTGAATTTAATGAGATTTACTCCCCCAGGTGAGTGTGTATGGATTGCAGCCCTAGATTAAGTATATATAGGGTTTGCAGCCTTAGATTACTGATAACCAAGGTGGGGGAAACTTCCCATGAAGACCAGAAGCTTCTCAGTGCATAGTAACCTTGTTGTAGGCATCCTTTTTAATTTTAGTTTGTTTTTAACTCAACTTCGGATTGTCATCTGCTTTGTCAGCATTCCGACAAGCTTGCGTGAGAGAACTTGATGACTATCAGTGCTAACATCTCTGCTACTTTCGACACAATTGTCACCGCCTTCACCTACAACTAATTAAGATCACCACGATCTTTTTTCTATGATTACAACTGGCACCACTGCTAATAGTGAAAGCCAGAGTGGAGTGGAGAAAGAAGTGTCCCTTGTAGGGTGGACAAATAGGTCAGTTTCATTTTCTCTCATTTTCCCAATCTTTCTTTTGGTTTGACCTCCACCTTGAGAACTTTTTCAGACTTTAAGGTTGGTTCATCCTCAACTTTGAGATCCCCCCAACATATTCTTTGTGTATATTTCTCCTGATACATGCATTTTTGCTTAACACACACACTTTGGGGCAATTGTCCTCATATAATGCATTTTTGAACACCATTTTCATGAATCTATACATTTTTTGTTGACCAGAGAACTTCATTGCAAAAGTCAGAGAAATGCAAATATCAATGGGTAACTGAATTTCAGTTTGCATATTGGTTCAAAAGTGCAAAATTAGCTAAGTTAACGTTAAGACACAAAGTGAACAAATTTCTCCCCTAGTCATAGTTATTTTCTCTTATTGTATTGATGGCTTTGTAGCAAGCAGAGATAGCAGTGGGGGAAAGTCCTGCTATCATTGTCAATCATGATTAAAACCTCTTGGCACCATTTGGAGTATTATAATGGTATCAACACAAAAATGACCGGTCGCTATCATGGTCAGAGTTATTGGAACAACATCAGTTATTGTGGATCTGGGCTCTCTTATGCTAGCCATGGTTTGCCATGCATTCCTAGGAGAATTTGAATACAATCAGCTCTCTGATTCATGCAGCCTATGGGAAGGAAAGGACCTTCTTAAATTTGACAATGTTGAAGTCTCAAGGGGAAAAATCATAATATTTGAATAAAGAAGCAATTAAGTTAATTGTGTCTTGCTCCTACAGCAATGGCTGAGACATTAATATTTTTATTACTACTAATACCTCAAAAATTATGAGCAGTTGTAGTAGACGTACATTAAGAACGTCAGAGAAGCTATGCTTGATCAGACCAAAGGTCCATCTAGTCCAGCAGTCTGTTCCCACAGTGGCTCACCAGCTGCAGCCAGGGACCCACAAGCAGGATATGGTGCAACAGAACCCTCCCATCCATGTTCCCCAGCAACTGGTATATACAGTCTTACAGCCTCTGATACTGGAGGTAGCCCTACTAAAACACCTGCTGCTGCTATTTCTATCAATTATTAGTGTTAGCTAAAACAGATCTCCTCCCAAAATTACAGAGATGTTTAACACAATTCTTACCACTACAGCTACCATTAGCACTATCTCACATTTCCTTAGTATCAGCCAAAATGGACTTACCCAACTGGTCACAGAGAGGATGCTTGAAAGAATTAAGTGGTTCAAGGACTGGCAAATGCTTTATATACAGTCTCCAAGCCCAGCCCCGAGACAGTGTGTGTACACCAAAATGACTCCAACCTTTCACAATAAAGGATTCATCATGTCTTTCTTCATTGTCTCTGGAAGGGAACTCCCTTTTTTGAAATCAGCTTCCACGACGGCTGTAGGCATTTTGTGCCAATCCTCCTCCTCTTGAGCGACATAAGTGGCAAGATTCTAAAAATAGAAGCCCTAAAAAGTGAAGGAACAAAAGTTCTGCTGGTACCAACCAGTAGGCCTGGGTTACCATTTGGCTCAAGATACTACAGGTTGTGAACCCAGTAAAAAGTTGGGACTGCTGGTATGACTTTCCCAATGTGGAGCATATGTAATTATCTTCCTCTTGGCTCTAGGGTAGTTGGAAACTCATTGTAGCTCAGAGAACATAATCTCAAAATAGGTGGCATTTGCCGTACCTCCAAGCCTTAGAAACAGTTAGCACAGTAGCTGTCTAGCTAGTATGCAGAACTTTGGCTTAACCAACACTGCACTGCAGAGGATTTCAAGAAAATGCAGAGTCAATAAGGGAAACAGCACTTAATTGTATAGTTCTAGTGGCTGGTATGAGGAAGATCCTCACCATGTTGTAAAAAAGGTGAAATGGTGGTCAGTATCCATCTATTCGACACTGGTTAGGCCTCATCTTGAGTATTGCATCCAGTTCTGGGCACCACACTTCAAGAAGGATGCAGACAAGCTGGAGCATGTTCAGAGGAGGGCAACAAGGATGATCAGGGGTCTGGAAACAAAGCCCTATGAGGAGAGATTGAAAGAACTGGGCATGTTTTGCCTGGAAAAGAGAAGAAAAACGTCCTGACTGTTGGAGCAGTACAACAATGGAACCAATGATCTAGGGAGGTCATAGGCTCTCCCACCCTAGAGGCCTTCAAGAGGCAGCTGGACAACCGTCTGTCGGGTATGCTTGTAGGTGGATTCCTGCATTGAGCAGGGGGTTGGACTCAATAGCTCTATAGGCTCCTTCCAACTCTACGATTTTATGATTCTAAAGGTCCCTTTTGCAACCCTTACTACATGGCAGAGTAATCGCTTCCTGGCAACTAAGAACAAGATTCTAAACTGTGGCACCATGAGGATAAGTGGCAGTGATGGTCTCTCTTCTTCTGCAGTGTGGGATGAGGAAAGGACTGGAAGGGAAGCCTCTTGGTAGGGTTCCTTACTAGGCTGAGGGAGGAAACAGTCTCTAGGTGCCTCCTTTCCATCTTGTGAGACAAACCCATGAGTTGGCCTGAGGTCTATTGGACATATCCACCAGGGGGACAGCCATCTTGCCTGAGGGCTTGACATCTATTATACGGATGATATGTTAAAACTAGATTTGCCTGGTGAATTCCGTGAGTGACATGGCCATGCGGCAGAGCACACATTTTAAGAGTATGAAACCATGTGCTCAAACTACAGCATCTTCCACAGAGTCTGGGAAGACCTCCGGCTAGGACCTTGAATGGTAATCTCTGTCACTACATACAACAGTGAGTCTGCTGGGCCACTGACTTCATAAGATAGGCTTTATCTAGTAGAGTATCCATGACAGAGAATCGCTGATAGAGCATCTATGACACGTCCAGGTAGCAGGGCTGCTGAAGGTCTTTCCTGTGATCCTGGAGATCCACTGCCAATTAGGGACACTTCCAAAATTCTTTGCATCAGGATTTCTCTTGGGACTTTTGGAGTTATTTCCAGTGGAGTGGAATGGATTGGAAATCCTCCTTGATTCTGTTTCTGTTTGTTGGTTCATTTGAATTTTGCATGGGGCGTGTTGGCCAGTTTACAGCCAGATCTAGTTTTTTTTCCTTTCATATCTCCCCCTTCCTTTATTGCCAATACTCAGAGGTGGACTGAAAAACACTGCAAAAAGGAAATTGTCCTCTACTTTATGGAGGTGCATAGGGATGTAAGTCAATTTCCTGTTTGCATGCATGAGCATCTGTCCACCAAAAATATTCTAGGTCATCAAACACATTCCTGTGTTTGTCTCATTCCAGACTCCCCATTTGATTTGCATAAATTTCCTAATTTGCCCAACTGTCTTCCATAGACTGAATCAGCCCCGCTTTAGTATGTGGAAGTTGTCTTTTGTTGTTCACTCTCTCAGACATCTGCTGTCTTGTACAGCTACCTGAACATGGCGCATGCCAGAGGTGGGCAACATGGAGCTGCATTCAGCTCTAACCACCCCCCACTGCTGAAATAACATTTTTAACATTTTGATATTAATACCAGTGGCAGCTTATTAATATCACTATTTAATATCAATATAATGAAATGTTAATCAAAACTAATATTCTAAAACCTATTAATAATGCAATATTTTAATATTTTCAAAAGTTATAATTTAAAGAAAAACAATGGCACCTGTAGGAGTTCTCCAAAGATGATATCTAGCTTTTTTTGAAGCTATATCTGACCTTTTGCAGGCTCCATAATGCTACAGATAACATTTTCACCCTAAAAATAAATAAATTCATTGTTGGGTCACCTAGCAGACTGCAGCCGATGGAGGAGGCCTTGAGGTACAAAGATAGCAGCCACAGACTCCCCAAATTTGCTCACTCTTGTTGTCAGTGATCCTTGCAATAGACCCTAAGACTTTCTTGCGTTATTTCCCCATATTGGCATATTCAATTGGAAGCTATCAATCCATGGGCAAGCCAGGTCACGGATGCCACACCAGTTGCCAACTTTGGTTACATTAATTGGCTCCTACAATTTGGTACAAAGCAAGAGAATAACCTAAAAGACTTTTATCCATAAATGTTCATAACTCTGTGCAGAATTCATCTTGGGGACCCCCTGCCTCAAAAAAGCCCTGGCAATTCTGTGACTTGTTCTCTCTTGATGCAGGGAGTAGAACTTAAACCAATAAGAGGAAAAAGCTTTCATCTAATCATCAGGAGAAACTTCTAAATGGAGTTGTTTGACACATGAAGAGACTACCTCAAGACATTGTGAGTTCTCCTTCACTGGAGGTTGTTTAAGCAAAAGTTGGATGGCCATCTCTCAGGGATATCATAATTGCACCAAAAAAGGAGTTAGACTAGCTGATATCTGATGGTCCTTCTAACTCAATGACTTCATGAAAAGTCTCTGGATGAAGAACAAGTTTCCTGGACTCCAAAGTGTATGACAACTATGGGGTATCATACTCTCCCTCTGGGGTTCCTGTGGTCCTGTATACTCCCCCACCTAGGTGTTGAGGCTGGGCTGGGGTCTGCTGAGTAAGTAAAGGTCCAACACAAGAACAAGCCAAGCCCTCAAACAATCTAAGTCAGAAACAAAGTAGCGGTAAAGAAATACAATAACTAACTAACTAGCAAAGCAGCACAGACAAATGGAGTTATGCAAAAAGAATAATAAAATTCAGGCTAAGGTCATTTACAGAGTGGGCCCAAGAGACCAGCAGCAGGCTAGGGCTAGAGTGAAACATAGAGATTGTTTCCAGAAGATTCTACACATGTCTACTGGGCTTTTTATGCTGGAGCTGACACAGCCCCACCCAAGTCCCAGCTGCAGTCATTCACTTTGATTGCAGAGATTCCTCCTCGTGAGCAGGGTCTTCTATTCATGAGGAGCCACTTTCCTGCCTCGTCTGGCACCATTACACCTTAGGACTTGGGGGATGCTCAGTCCCCTCTTTTGAAGCAGACTCACCCTCTTCCCAAGGGACAAGGAACGCAGTGGGCACCAAGAACTCTCCCCCACCATGGCATGAGCCCTGGCAGCACCTGGTCATTATTTGCCATTAAGGCCTCTAACTGTTCCTTCTCCTCAGAGTCTTCCAAGAGGGGCATGACAGAGATGGACATTATAAACCCTGCCTCAGATGCCTAGTGACCCAAGACCCTCAAAGTGTCAGGTTCAGCCAACTGTCAGACACAGAAGTGCCCACCTGAGTAATAAGGGCTCCCCATGAGTAAAGGGATACTTGTGAACAAGTGTATGCATGAGTAGATCACTCCTCAGGTGGCACTGATGGGAAAACATTGGACAACAAGGCATTATATTCTATAGAGTCAGCGTGGTGTAGTGGCTAGAGTGTTGGACCGGAAGTCAGGAGATCCGGGTTCTAGTCCCCACTTCACCATGAAGCTCACTGGGTGACTTTGAACCAGTCACAGACTCGCAGCCTAACCCACCTCACAGGGTTGTTGTGACTATAAAATGGAGAGGAGGAGGACTATGAGAATTCATGTTCCTTGCAAGAAGAAAGGTAGTAGACTGTAAATGTAATAACAATAGGAAAATTGCTAGCAAAATTTCAGTAGAAATTTGCATGAAAATATGTAGACTTTTGGGCTGACTTTAAAAACAATAATTGGAAATTTATGTGGGAAGGGGATGAAATGAACCTAAGGCTGGAAAAATGAGACACTGAGTGAAACTGAAATTGACAGGCGTTTTCATTGCTGCTTGAAGGCAATGCACATTTTGCCTCAGTAATTATTTTATTTACATTTATATGGCTCTCCATCTATTTATGTTGTCTGGGAGATTACAAAAGCTGCTGGCATCTACCTCTGCACCCAAGATTGATCTTTGATTGCATGGTATTTTCCCCTCTAAAAATGTGCACGCTCAATAAATTTTTTTTGCATGCTTAATAAAAAAATTTGCACACTCAATTAAAAATGTGCACACTCAATTAAAAAATGTGTACACTCAATTTTAAAAATGTGCACGCTCAATAAAAAATGTGTACGCTAAATTAAAAAATGTGCACACTCAATTAAAAAAATGTGCACGCTCAAATGAAAAAATGGGCACGCTCAATTAAAAAATGGGCACGCTCAATTAAAAAAATGTGTACGCTCAATTAAAAATAAGCATGCTCAATTAAAAAATGGGCATGCTCAACTAAAAATGTGCACAATCAATTAAAATGTGCAATGTAGGAAGGATCCCCCCCCCCATGCACAAAATCAGAATTTGAGCATGGGAGTCATCCATTGAGTTGGGTTCAAGCCATAGGAGCTGGGCACACCAAAGGTGGTACTTTTTCAGGTGATCACTCAATTAAAGCATAGGATTTATTATGACAAAATGTGGCAACGGGATTTAAGATGGCTTTTTAACACAATTGGATAAATTCTTGGGAGGGAGATCTACCCATTGCTGTTAGTCACCCGTCAGCTCAATCTGCTAGTTGGATGTTCATGCCAAAGAAGATGGGCTGGGCATCAATTTCATGCCCTGATTCTGAACTCTCAAAATTGTTGACTGCTGCTGAAAGCAGAATAGTCAACTAGGCGGATGGGAGATTCCTGCATGATTTGCAGTTGATCAGCAAGGGTCTCCAACATCCATAAGAACAACCATTTTAAGTATGTTAGAATCCCTGTCTATAGTGACTTGGATTCAGTTTTGTTTTTGGGCAAGTGGATCAGGCCATCAGTAGGCAATTAGAAGATCCAACAAGTCTGATGACTATCCTCTTCTGCCTTAGATGTATATTAAATATGCTCCAACAGGGCAACTCTTCATGTTTTTATGCCAAGTCAGCTTTTCAGCAATGTGCTGAAATGTTGTCCTGCTAATACAAAGGGGAGATATAAATTACAGGGTTGGAAGGTCCCCAATGGCATCTAGTGGAACCTCATGCTGGGTCACCTACCCCTGATAGGTGTCCATCCATCCATAATAATGGAGGGTGTGTCACCTTCCGAGGTGTCCTGTACCACCATCAAACTTGCAGCACCTTCAGGAATTTCTTCCAGATGTTTAGTCAAAATACCCTTAAGTGTAGTTGGAACCTGTTGGTTTACATCCTTCACATTGGAAGAAAAGAGAACATTTCTCCATCGTCTACATGATGACAGCCATACAAATATTTGAGGATGGCAATCATTAGGGGTGTGCAGCGGATCGGGTCCAATCCATGATCCGGACCCGATCCAGGTCCAATTGGATACAGTTATCTGATTCTGATCCCTAGCATCTGGATCGTCCGATCTAATCCGATCCGATCTGAAAGGACCCAATCCAGATCGGAAAAGATAGGACCTTGAACCTCCTCCCCCTCCCCCTACACATGTTCCTTACCTGCTGCCTTCTCGCTGCCATCCACTGCTGTCTGCTGCTTCAGTACTAATGAGAAACAGACCTTGCGGCCTGTTCCACAATAAAGCGCTGGTGTGCCGGGTGACGTCATCACTCGGCGCGCCCTTGCTCTATTGTGGAACAGGCTGCAAGGCCTGTTTCTCAGTAGTACTGAAGCAGCGGGCAGCAGTGGATGGCAGCGAGGAGGCAGCAGGTAAGGAGCACGAGTAGGAGGAGGGGGAAGGAGGTGGAGGTCCCCCATTACCTGCTGGCATCCCACGCTGCCTTCCGCTGCTTCCATATTACTGATAAACAGGCCGCAAGGCCTGCTCATCAGTAGTACTGAAGCAGCGGATGGCAGCGCAGGATGCCGGCAGGTAAGGAGTGTGAGTGGGGGGGAGGGGGGAGGGAGGTTCCCACTTACCTGCCGGAGCCGTCCGCTGCCGTCCACTGGTCCCTTCTATTGAGAAACAGGCTTCGCAGCCTGCCTCTCAGTAGCGCGCTGGGTGACATCATAACCCGGCGCGCTACTGAGAGGCAGGCTGCAAAACCTGTTTCTCAGTAGAAGGGACCAGCAGATGGCAGCAGATGGCCCCGGCAGGTAAGGAGTATAATGGGGGGAGGGACATGGAGGGGGATGTCCCCACTTACCTGCTGGGGCCATCTGCTACCATCCGCTAATCCCTTCTACTGAGTAACAGGCTTCACGGTCTGCCTCTCAGTAGTGCACTGGGTGATGATGTCACCCAGCACACTACTGAGAGGCAGGCCGCGAAGTCATTTTTTCAGTAGAAGGGACCAGTGGATGTCAGTGGATGGCAGTTGACGGCCCCGGCAGGTAAGGCGCGTGTGTGTGTGGGGGGAGGGACAGGGAGGAGGGGTCCCCACTTACTATCTGCTGCCATCCGCTGGTCCCTTCTACTGAGAAACAGGCTTCGTGGCCTGCCTCTTAGTAGCGTGTTGGGTGATGTCATCACCCAGCGAGCTACTGGGAGGCAGGCCGCAAAGCCTGTTTCTCAGTAGAAGGGACCAGCAGACGGCAGCGGATGGCAGTGGATGGCCCTGGCAGGTAAGGAGCGCGAGTGGGGGAGAGGGAAAGAGAGGGGGAGTTAGGTCCCAGCTCACCTGCCCCCATGTTTTCTGCATAGGCTTGCATTGGGGGAAAGCTTTCTTTCCCCCAATGCAAGCCTATGGTGAAATCACCTAAAATGGCGGCCAATCTGAAAATCGGACGTCCGATTTACGGATCGGAATCGGATACTATCCGAACCGGGAAGCCTCCGATCCAATCCAATCTGATCTGAGGCATTGGTTCCGGTTCCGATTCCGATTCTGATCCAATTTTTTGGGTCCATGCACACCCCTAGCAATCATATTGTCTCTTCTTCTTTTGGCTAAGTGGAGTTAATTCATTTAACCTGCCATTTGTCAACTAAATCAAAAACCTGCTGCTGTTTCCTTTCAAAAACCCTCTACTGTGGAGGAAACCCTCCATTTCACCACCAATTTTCATTCCCATTGCTAATTTTTCATATTTCTTTCAACGTCTTTGCATTCTCCCTCTCTCCTCTTATATGTTATTGTGTGGGGCATTGTAGAGTTTAAGCACTGAGAAAAATGAGCAATCATTGTGTGGTGTAGTGGAGCCAGGGTTCACTGGGTCGAAACACCAGGATGTCTTAATTAGCAGGGAGGATTAAATCATCTGTCATCCTACTAAGATTTCCCTCCATGCTTAGCCGGAAGCCTCACAGTAATGGGGAAGAAAATGATTTTTCAAGGCAACGTCTATTTTTGTGAGCTATCCCTGTCATAATGCAAAGTATTTTTCTTCTGTTGTCATGGTCATGGCAGCTGGAGCATCTCCACTAAGAGGGAAGGTTACAGCAGCGGGATTGTTCAGCTTGGAAAAAAGGAGGCTGAGGGGAGACAGGATAGAGATGTACAAAATGATGCATGGTGTGGAGGAAGACGATAGGGAGACATTTTTCTCCCTTTCCTAAAATACCAGAACCTGGGGCTATCCCATCAAGCTGATTGGTGGGTAATTTAGGACAGATAAAAAGGAAGCTCATGGAATTTGCTACCACAAAACGTAGTGATGGCCACCAATTTGGATGGCTTTAAAAGGGGTTGGATAAATTCCTGGAAGAGAAGGCTATCCATGGCGACTAGTCTTGATGGCAATGTACTACCTCCTGTATCAGAGGCAGTAAGTCTATGTGCACCTGTTGCTGGGGAACATGGGTGGGAGGGTGCTGTTACATTCATGTTCTAGTTGAGGGTTTTTATTCAGGGCATCTGGTTGGCCACTGTTTGAACAGAATGCTGGAGCTACAAGGACTGTTATGGTGACGAATGCCTGCTTTTCAAAATATACCACTTCACTACAGCTTCGTAGCTGGAAAATAATTATACTTTGCCCAAAGAGTGCTTGCTGATTTGTCCCTTAAACATGTTTCATTCCCATCCTAGCTCATGAACACTTCAGGATGTATTCCTGCTGGGTCAGCACACACCACAACTCTTCTTGTGTAGGCAAAGAATCACTTGGAATATTTTGCTGCTGCTGCTGAGATGCCCTGATATATTAATTAGGGAGGGAATTTGGACAATGTTTTCAATCAGGTATTAATATCTGTTGTGGAATTGCTGGTGAGGCTATTTACTTTGCCCACATCAACTCCAGACAGGATGTGCCAGGAAAACAAGAGGAAGAGCCCGGAAGCAACCAATCATTCCTTGCTGACTGGCAACTGGAAATGAAAAATATTTGAGTCAATCCAATTTAGAAACCATTGGGTTGATACGACAATATTTTCTCCAGTCGTTCTGTCTGCATGGAGATGAGAAAGAGCATTTTTTTCCCCTGGCCCACCCAGTCCCACTGCCCCAACTCTGCCCCTTCACTGGTGTCCTCAGTGCTAGACTACTGTCAATGCTGTTTACATGGGGCTGCCGTTGAGGTTGGTTCAGAAAGTTCAGAAAGTTGCAGCAATGCTGTGGAATGGAGCACCTTGCCCTGTGCACACAACACCTGTGCTAACAGAGGCGCATTGGATACCAGTTTGCTACTGGACCAGGTTCCATTTATTATTATTGATGTACAACTGAAGCAAATTAGGACCAGGATGCCTGAAAGATCGTCTTCCCCTAGGTAGACCTGTTACGCTACTACAGCCTTCACTGGAGTCCTTGCTTTTTGTACCACACACTGCAGAATCCAACCTGGCAGGATCAGAGCAAAGGGGTCAGAGGAATCAGAGAAAGTCTTCGGAATTGCCAGGATTCTCTGAACGTTGTCTCACCACTCATTTCATGCCAGTTTCCGTTTCTGCTTGCGATCGCGGCTCGCAATGGCAAATGTGCACAAACTGAGCAGCGTCTGGAAGGGGAGGTTTGTGTAATCTTCCCCAACTTTGCACAAAGATCCTAACTGGCTGAATTCTCCTCCATAGGTTGAAATAGTGCTGATGCTATTGTGCTTCCCAGTCCTCCCATTGAGATGTGAGAGAATACAGTGATCTGCTGTGCCATCTGCTGTGCCATCCACAAAGCTTGATTCAGTAAATAGTTATCCTCTGCGTGCCTACTCCGAGGGAAGCTTGGAGGATGGCAACAAGGGAGAGGGCCTTCTCTGTGGTGTCTCCCCAATTGTGGAATGATCTCCCCGATGAGGCCCGCCTGGCGCCAACACTGTTATCTTTTCGGCACCAGGTCAAGACTTTTCTTTTCCCCAGGCATTTTAACAGCTTAAGTTGAGGTTTTTAACTGACTTTGTGGCCAGGCTTAAAAGTTTGAAATGTTTTAAATATCAGCTGTTTTATGTTTTTAAATTTGTATATTGACTTTTTCATGTTCAATCTTTTAATTTTTGTAAACCGCCCAGAGAGCTTCACCTATAAATGTAATTAATGTAATTATTATTAATGTAAATAATAATAATAATAATAATAATATAGACATCTCTTCACACCTGAAGGGAGTGTGAATGCTTAATTCGCTTGACAAAGCAAGGCAGTTGCCTATCAATTAAATATACATTTTCTTGCTATGCTTGACAGGCTTTTACTGTAAACTCTGGTGAGTAGCTAATGTAGTGGACCACCTCCTACTTCCTCTCAACTATACCTGCTTGACCTGTAGTGTCCTCTGGGACCTTTCAGTTCTGATGCTCCCTCTCCTCGGACAAAGACTGAATTCCCAAGGGCAGGGAGGATGATCTCTAAGCCTGGGCCTGCTGTCCAATAAGCTCCTGGGATGATTCCTCCTTGACTCCTGGAGAGGTTTGGAGAATTTCCTCCACTGCTTCCTGTCTTGGCTCATCTACTTCTTCAGGCTCCAAGTCCAATTCAGGATACAAATCAAGGAGACAGGGCCTGATCCTGACAAATGCTGACTATAGTGGGAATTGGGAACATGATGAATGTGAGCACATGTTCAACCATTTATTAAATTTTTTTTGCCAGACATGCCAAACATGTTCGTATTTAGAGCTTCGAATGGGTCTTGTTCCCATGTTTTGCATGGGAAAACAAAATTCTCATGTATCCCTAAATGATCAACCCGTATAAAATGCCAGCATTCATTGAATTATTGAGAATGGATGGAATGCAAGCGATACGTCAGTTGGGCGTGCCGCCATAATCATGACAGCAAATGCCCAATCGATGATAAGCATCTTTCAGTAATCTATTCCATGGCTTACTCATTCCACACCTGTGGTAACATTCAATTTCAAAACCCCTCAGCAGGAAGAAATTGCATGTCTGGCAAAGGTTCAGTGAAGTCACTGTGATGATGAGCCAATATGAAAGGGACATGGAAATGTTGTGTGTGAAGCTACCAGTGAGACTAGCTTGGTGGCTTCAGGTGGGGTGTGACTCCCTTGGCTGTTCCATGGAGGGTGGTTGGCCAAGATTCCAAACCAATGACATCACCTTCTCGCTAGGAAATCGGGATGCTGGATTTGGGAGAACTTTTTCCGCAATGACGGCTGAGGATGGGCCTGTATTTTGCTGAAGTTATGCTCAATGACTCTCGAGGTGCATCCCTGTTGCTTGGGAGTTTGTTTGTTTATTTATTTGTTTACAATATTTACAAACCGCTCAATTATCTAATGCAGGTTCCAGAGCGGTGAACACAGTTATGAACAGTAAAAGAAAGAAGATTAAAAAAGCAACTTAAAATTGTTCAATTTAAAAACAAAGGAACCAGAAAAAACGGGCTAGTCAGTTGAGGAAGGCTTCTCGTAACAGAGTTGTTTTCAGGAGGCACTGGAAGCAGCCTAGTGTTGACACCTGCATGACCTCCAGGGGCAGAGAGTTCTAAAGAGAAGGTGCCACCACACTAAAGGCTCTTCTCCTGATAGATTCCAATCGGGCCAAAGGTCCACATGGAACCACCTGGGGCATGCCCTCCAATGACCTCAGTGATTGGGCAGGTTCGTAAGGGAGAAGGAGCTCTCTCAGGTATCCTGGCCCCAAGTTGTTTAGGGTTTTGCACACTAGTACCAAAACCTTAAACCTGGCCCAGTAGCCAATAGGAAGCCAGCACAATTCCCTCAGCAAAGGAGTCATATGGTGAAAAGAGGCAGCTCCTGAAAACAGATGAGCTGCTGCATTCTGCACCAGCTCCAGCTTCCAGAGGAGTCTTAAGGGTAACCCCACATAATTACCCCATAGGACATTCCCAGTCTCAAATGCTCTATATCAGGGGTTAGGCTAGGCTGACCAGATAAAATCCAGGTCAGGGCTCATGTAACTTTAACAGTTGTAGAGAAAAGGGAATTTCAGCCAGAGTCATTTGTATGCAATTAGTTCCTGGTGACATTCCCTCTTCATCACAACAGTTAAAGGTGCAGGCACTATACTAGAGTGACTTTACTTTACTTTACTATACTTTAACTGTTGTGATGAAGAGGGAATTTCACCAGGAACTAATTGCATACAAATGACACTGGCTGAAATTCCCTTTTCTCTACAACTGTTAAAGTTACATGAGCCCTGACCTGGATTTTATCTGGTCACCCTAGGTTAGGCAACCTGGTGCCCTTCTGATATTTTGGTCTACAGTACCAAGAAGCTGTAGCCAAGGGATCAAGGATGTTGGGAGTTGCAGCCCAAAAAATGATGGGAGTTGCAAGCCCTTGTTCTACATATCAGATATGTCCATCACCCCCACCCCACCTAAAAGAGCCAAGGATCTACAACAGTTTTGGCTCATGGATTGGCTCAGGAGGAACAAAATTTGTATTAAAAACTCAACCTTCTGAATTTCTCATTCATCTTTAGCGGAAGGACTCCCCATTTCCCAGGCTACAGTAGTTTGAGTACTAGAGCATCTCCTTTGCCTGCAGAAAGACCCAGGTCCAAAACCGGCACCTCCAGTTAAAAGGATTTCAGGTAGCAAGGCTGTGAAACCCCCAACCTGAGATCATGGACAGCAACATTACCCCCAGTAGATGGGCCAATGGAACAATAGCGCCCTTCAGTTCACGCTCCAATTGTTCGGATGGGAAAAGTCCACATTTCTGTGCACATTATTTTCAAACTTGTGCCCATTCCCTCAATTGACTAGAGCAGGGAATTTTTTTTTTCTTTTCAAAATGTGCATTGAAAAGGACACATTTTTCAAACTAACACATCTTTTAAAAAAGTGGTTAGGAATGTCTAGGTATTTCCCCCCTCAAAAACTGAATTTCTTGTACATCACTAGATGTTCATATCCGTCGTAGAGTGAAATCTGTCTTTCTCTATGTCCCCCTCTCCTCTTTTTTCTACCGTCTCGTTCTCTTCCCTTTGTCGTACTGAAGTGTAGAAATAACATCGCACTGTTGCAGCTGCTACGCTCCATCTTAAATCAGGATGTGGCTGAATGTCACTCATTCATAGTAATCCACTGATAGGACACCAACCAAATGCTCAACTCTTTGACCCCCTTGACCGCACTTTTCATGACTTTCTGGTTTGAGAAACCATGTGCTGAAAACCTGTGGTGCCTCAATGTGTGTGTGCGTGCATGTGTTTGTGTGTAAGTAATCCCTCTCTATAGATGCTAACATCTCCAGAACCGGTTTTCTCAAAACGAGTAACATTCCAAATTTCATTTTTTTTTCTTTCTGCCTCTCCTTGGCATGTAACAAGAAAACTGTGTCCCTTCGAGGATTAAAGCCCAACCCTGCTGGCACCTCATTTGAAGTAGATCCACCTGGTTTCCACCAGACTTACTCCCAAGTAGGTGTCCGTAGGACTGAAGTCTTGATTTATTCACTTGACTTCACAGAAACTCCTTAACCTTTTCCTCTGATAAATGTGGTACCCAGGAGGGTACCACACTCTTACAGTAGGTTGCATCAGCCAGCCTGCTTAGTCACTTAGGTGACCTGATCACCTGACAACCATGAAACACAACACAATGACTTGTTATGTTTCATAATGGCTACCTTTCACTTCAGTATTTGCTGCTGCTAGGGAAGTGTATATTTTGTTGAATTGTTGTGACTCCATTTCATGGATTGTCAGTCATCTTTCATCCCATCATCTCTTCATTGATGGATTTGAATCCTCTCCTTCAGAAAAGCATGCAAAAATGTGCATATTTTAAAATTTCCATCCCCCCCCCCAATCGAAATGAAAGTTTATGAAGTTGTGATCATTTTCAGAGAACATGTATTCCTTCTCACATTTGGTTATGCCTTCTAGGTTATGAATGGGATATGCTTTCTAATTTGCAAGTAGAAATGAAATTGCCATGCATCAGTTTTCGGATGCATTTCCACATTAACCTGTGCGGGTTTTTTTAAAAAAAGATCTGCACAAAAATCTGATGATTCAATATGAATTTCAAAATGTACTGACTTCAAACACATGTTTCTAAACAGATTTTCTCTCACTACTGAAACATATTTTGCTACTCTTAAACAGGCAAAATCAGTGTCCCAATATCTGAAGAAGTGTAAAATCCAGTGGATAGATAGGAATATTCCAATCTGAAAAGTGGTCTCAGAAGTTCATTTTCGAATTTATTCTAATAGCACTAAACCACTGTAGTCCTTCCCTGTCAAAATGTTGCTCCCCTTTTTCTTGACAAACTGTATACTTTGAGTTGAGTCAACCAATGAGAGTAGCGAGAGTCTGTTATGCACAGGAGAACATCTTGGCCAGAAGGATAGTCTTTCTCATATGTCCATAATTATAAATTCCAAACCATTATGTGTTGTACGCTGTGGTGTATTTTAGAGGGAAGTGCTCCCTCTGGTATTTAGATGCCAGTACTGCATCTAAATACTCCATTATTTAACAACATGTTTGAGATCAGGTTGGTTTCTTTCTCTTCCAGATGTAATGCTTTCAGGATGGAGGTTATGGCATTGAGGATGTTTTGGTGTAGAAAAATGTTGCAGTGTGGGGTGCTTCTTTCCAGAGCTCCAGCTGCCCCCTTCCATTTTCAACCCACGCCAAAAGTCAATCAGTGTTCTATGACCACTGAGCATGATCAGACATCAGTGGACTACTTTATAGGTTTCTTCATTTTTAGGACAGTAAGAGGTTCTCCTGAGCCTTCTGATATCTTCCTCTTGTGGGTGCGTTTTTGGGCTAAAACAGCAATGACATGAACAGACTGTATGTTGGAAATAGATGGAATGATTGGGCACTATACAGATGATGATGATGATGATGATGATGAGCCAACAGTGTGATGTGGCTGCAAAAAAAGCCACATCATTTTGGGCTGCATTAATAGAAGTATAGCTTCCAAATCACGCGAGATACTGGTTCCCCTCTATTCGGCACTGGTTAGGCCCCATCTTGAGTACTGCATCGAGTTCTGGGCACCACACTTCAAGAAGGATGCAGACAAGATGGAGCATGTTCAGAGGAGGGCAGTATGGCCATAGGATTCAGAGAAGGGCAGCGAGGATGGTCAGGGGTCTGGAAACAAATTCCTATGAGGAGAGACTGAAAGAATTGGGCATGTTTAGCCTGGAGAAGAGGAGAGGAGACATGATAGCACTCTTCAAATACTTGAAAGGTTGTCACACAGAAGAGGGCCAGGATCTCTTCTTGATCAACCCAGAGTGCAGGACATGGAATAATGGGCCCAAGTAATAATAATAATAATAATAATAATAATAATAATAATAATAATAAATTTATTTATTACCCGCCTCTCCCAATGGATCGAGGTGGGGAACAGCATTAAACATAAAATACAAAACTGATTAAAAGCACATAAAAATACCAATAAAACACCAACAAAACACTTTAAAATTCATCTGGGTAGGCCTGCCAGAAGAGATCAGTCTTTATAGATCTTTTAAATTCCTGAAGACTGGTGAGTTGGCGAATCTCTCCCGGCAGGTCATTCCACAATCTGGGAGCGGCAGAAGAGAAGGTCCTCTGGGTAACGGTTGTCAGTCTAGTTCTTGTTGACTGTAGTAAATTCTTCCCAGAGGACCTGAGCGTGCGGGGTGGATTGTATGGGAGAAGGCGATCCCGTAGGTAACCTGGACCCAAACCATGTAGGGCTTTAAAGGTAATAATCAACATTTTGTACTCCGCCCGGAAACTGATTGGCAGCCAGTGAAGAGATTTTAAAACTGGTGTAATGTGATCACCCCTAGATGTACCAGTGACCAACCTGGCTGCCATATTTTGAACTAGTTGAAGTTTCCGGACTAGGCACAGAGGTAGCCCTATGTACAGTGCATTGCAGAAGTCAAGCCTCACCACCCTGAACAGTTCTGCTGGACGCAAATTCACAGACGCAATGCATGCAGAGAAGAAAGCTTTCTTCGCTGCATGTATTGCCACCCCATAGGAACGAAGATGTTCTCTATGTCGTGTCTTATCGGATATAAGTCGGTTTTCTGCCATCGGCGCTCCAGTCATCGTTCTTTCCACTTCAAGTCCCTGAGATCTTCTGTATACCAGGGCGCCCAATTAGAAGCGGGTCGGAGAGGACGTTTGGGGGGTGATCGTGTCGATAGCCCTAGTTAGGTCTTGATTCCATCTATTGACCAGGGCTTCTACAGGATCGTCGACGATACCAGCCATAGATCCCTCCAAGGCCTTCTGGAATCCAGAAGGATCCATCAGCCTTTGAGGGTGGACCATCTTAATAGGTCTGCCACCCCTGCAGGGGTGGGTGGTAGCCGTGATAGGAAGCCAAATTCCAGCTGGACATCAGGAAAAGCTTCCTGATTGATAGAGCAATACAAAAATGGAACCTGTGACCTAGGGAGGTGATGGGCTCTCCCACATTAGAGGCATTCAAGAGACAGCTGGACAACCATCTGTCAGTGATGTTTTAAGGTAGATTGCTGCATTGAGCAGGGGGTTGGACTTGATGGCCTTATAGCCCCTTCCAACTCTACTATTCTATGATTCTATGATGATGATAATAATTGATGGGATTTATAACTACTACAAGATGTAATGAGGGAAGAAGCAGTGAAGGGCACTGGCTTACCAGGCTCTGAAAAAGGGCAAACCAAATTTGTGAAGGAGGAGAGAGCTGCTGATGGCTATTATTAGCCATGCTGGTGAAAATGAGCTTCCATGGACAGAAGCAGTCTAGCTGAGAGGAGAGGCGGAGAGATGACCAACAGGGTCCGTCATCCCCTGAATTGTGGACGTTCTGTAAGCAGGCGTCTGCCCAACGTGAGAAACACCCTGCAGGGCTGGCACTGAACTTTGATCTGATTCAGCTAAACAAATTGAAGTGTTCTCTTTGAAACATCACCTCATTCTGTGTCCCTTGTAGGATCAGTAAGACTGGGCAGATCCTTGCTGTATCACACGATAAAGGCCATGTAAAAGAGTGCCAGGCCTCTCTCTTGGTTATGATGTATCTCATTTTCCTGACTCTTCTCTCTCTATATTATTATTATTATTATTATTATTATTATTATTATTATTATTATTATTATTATTATACCTCCCCAAATCCGAAGCTCTTTGGGTGGTTTACAAAGATTAAAACATTAAACATTTAAGACAACAGAGTCCAGAAGTCGTAAGAATCCACATTCGTTTCCCATAGGCAGGCTGCAGGTTGCAAAGGAAATGTCTTGGAATGAGGTTCCTGGTGTACATCAGAAGCCACAAAACTGGATTTTCAAGGGCAGGGCTCACCCTGGATCACTTGATTATGGGTTGTCCTCTTTCGTTTTTTCTCCCCACCCTGTCCCATAATTGTTTCAAGGTGCAAGCCTGCATTCCACCTCTGTGACTCATGCTTTGGACTGGGTTCCATTTCTCTGACACTTGATGCACCCAGCAAAACCAGTTGAATCCAGCCATGGCAGAAGAGTGAAGACTGATTCAAGCCCAGCACAAAGGGAAGGATTAAATTGAATGGGCTAAACTGACAAGAGGGGAGATTTCAGTTGAATCTCAGGAGAACTTGCTGGATGGCAAGAGCAGTTTCCCCTAGCAATGGCTGAGGATTTTGCTCACGAAACATGGCAACGTACCCTGTTCAAAGCCACAGATTCAAGCCCAAGCGCATGTCCATCAAAAATGTCCGCAACTTGCCCGACGTGAGCTAGCATTCGATTGACGGGAACGTCCAAATTCAATTTTGTGTACAGTTCCTTAATTCGTGCACATTTCCCCTGCACATGGAATCAGCCTCGCTTCAGTCTATGGAGGAAAATTGCACGAATTTGGGGAAATCTGTGCAAATTTCACGTTGGATTGCTGCTTGATCTGCACAATTTCCCCATTTGTGTGTAGTGTGTAGTGAGCACAAATCTAAGCAGGAATTAGGCAATGGATGAATGGGAAGATGATGTTCAGAGAACCCTAGCGACTCCGGCCATCGCTCATCCACCCATCCATAATTGTACCATGGAACCAATTACCAAGGCACAGGGGATCCCAGTTTTAACCAGGGACGACCACTCACTTTGTGTGGGATAACTGGGACCATGGTTTTACTCAATTTTATCATGGTCCTGGGACAACCCCGAGGTCTGTGGGTGGTGTGGCTTCTGTTCCTGGGGTAGTCCCTTCTTCCCTGCAAGTAGTGGGGCTCTGCCACCAGCCATGGAGCTCTGTGAGGGGTCTCCATACCCATTGGGTTGGGATGGGGGAGTTGTTTTGCAATCCCAGCAATGGCTCTCATTTTTTTTAAAAAAATACACTGTTTTGGCACACAATCACACCCACGTTGCTGCGCAAAAGTCTCCTTCAAAAACAAAACAACAACAACCCCCCCTCCCCGCCATGCTGAACATCCTTCTTTCCTTCCAGGATGCCGCACTGGCATTTGGATGCTGGGGAACAATCCCGGAAAAGGAAAATCCCAGGATCCTCCCTCCTCTCTGCCAGAAGGCTCATAGATGTAGATGAGCCCCTAGAGAGGCAGTGGAATCTCCCTCACTGGAGACCTTCAAACAGAGCCTAGACAGACCTTATTCACATCTGCTTCAGCTCTGGATTTACTGCATTGAGCAGGGTGTTGAATTAGATGCTCTACAAGGCCAAATCGGCCTCTAGGATTCGATGAAGTCACATGTACTTGGAAGGAATTCACATTCATTTCACTTTCTCCCTTATCCAAATTTCTTGAATCTCAAATTCTGCCCATCCTGATGATGAAGAAAGTTGTGCATTTGGGTAATTCCTTCTCACAAATAAACAAACTCTTACCCATCCACACTGGCCAAATCACCTCTAGATAATTGGTTCCATTTTCAAAGTGCTCTTGGCTTTGATGGAAAACCCCTGGAAATGTTCAACCAACACTTATCCTTCTGTAACTCAAGCCAATGTGATCTTGTCCTGCCCTCTATGCCAAAGGAGAGCACTATGCATGATCGGAGTCACAAGCTCCTGCTTTTTAAAATGTTACTGCAGAGCAGAACAAACTCCCAACTCAGCACTTCTCTGCATTTTTCAATGGAGTTCTCCAATAATAACTTTAAACAGGTGTGTACAAAACTGCATATATAAATGCAAATCTCATTAATGAATTGGATGATATGAGGGGAAATTGCTTGCAAAAATGCACACATCAAGCAGAACTGTGTACACAAATGAATGTATCAGGGCAAATGCACCCTGAAATCAACAACTAAGGTCCTCCTCCAGGTGCTTATTCCGAGAGAAGCTCGGAGGACAGCAACAAGGGAGAGGGCCTTGTCGGTGGTGACCCCCAATTATGGAATGATCTTCCTGATGAGGCATGCTTGGTGCCAACGTTGTTATCTTTTCGGCCCCAGGTCAAAACTTTTATCTTCTCCTGGGAATTTAGCAACATATGTTGAGTTTGAATCGACCCAGATCTATCTTTAGATCTGGCTGAGAGCTCAAAGTTGTTTTGAAATGGATGTTGCCTTTGTATGCTGCCAGTTTTTTTATGCTTTTATTGTTTTAAATTTTATATATCAGTTTTTAATGTTTAATGTTTCAATCTTTTGTTAACTGCCCAGAGAACTTTGGCAATGGACCAGTATAGAAATGAAATAATAATAATAATAATAATAATAATAATAATAATAATATAATAAAATTTCTCACAATCTTTTTTTTAAATTCTCCAACTGATGTGGAAATAGGATGAACTGAGTTTAAAATTGGAGAGAGAGAGAGAGAGAGAGAGAGAGAGAGAGAGAGAGAAACTGAAATAGGCAGATTTTTTTTAAGGAAACACAATAAATAAGTTTTTTAAAACTCCATATGGGCCGGCCTTGCCCTCTGAAAACCTTAGAAAACTGGCAAGGCCAAATATCCAGTCAAGTCCTCATGTGTAATCTTAATGCTGAGAGACAGTCTACCTTTGAATACTGCTGGATGTGTGACACTCTTCCGACGTTCTCACGGCAAAAAAAATCACCTTATTTTTAAACAGCTTATTTACTCCCAGCCTCTTCAAAGGACAGCTGGGAATTTGAAAAATGTTTTTTTTTTTTTTTTACAAGATGTTTTGGGAGTGGGGTGAGAAGGGCCTGGCAAAGGCGCGGGTTAGAGTTATGTTAAAAATGCTGCTGTTGGGAGTTTTCTCTCCCCTTGGAATGGTCCAAACTGATAATTTGAGTGAGCTGGGCAGGTTGTGATGCACACAGAGGCAGAGGGGGTATTTTTTAAGCCCTGGAACGGCCCTCAAACTCCTTGTTTAAAAAGGACCATTTCTCACCTCTCTCCCCAAAACCGTTCAAGCAGCTTTGCGGCGAAGAAGGCTCGTTTGACTTGGTGATTTCGGTAAGTATCTATCAGGCAGAACTTTTTTCCGCTCACTTCTTTAAGATCAGTTCAGTGGATTTGACTGGAGGAAATGACATAGACCCAATATGGTGTCATGATGTCATGGTGTTTTGTTTTGGTTTTTTTTTAAAAAAAAACCCTTTAAGGTAGAGATACTGGAAAAGCTTGTTGCACCCAGAATTAGAGAAGAATCCCCAAATCGCACCACTTCCCACCCCTTGCACTCAGCTGCAATTACTCTTTGTCAATTACCCAGGCCTCAGACATTCCAGAATGCAGCAGAGGACTTTGATGAAGACCTGGCAAGATTGCTTCCTCAAGGGTAGGAGAGTAAATACCCTATTTAGGGCTCACCTGATCAGAAGACACAACCTTGCCATAGTCCTCAGACTGTGAATCTCCATCTCCTCAGCCCCATGCAAATATCAGTCTAAGGCCTTTTGTCCAGTCAGATCCCCCAGAAGTAGTGAAGATGATGATACCCCAGGTTATCTCAACCTAACTAAGGTTGTCACACAGAGGAGGGCCAGGATCTCTTATCGATCATCCCAGAGTGCAGGACGTGGAATAATGGGCTAAAGTTACAGGTAGCCAGATTCTGGCTGGACATCAAGAAAACTTCCTAACTGTTAGAGCAGTATGACAATGGAACCCCATGACCTAGGAAGTTGGTGGGCTCTCCCATACTAGAGGCCTTCAAGAGGCAGCTGGACAACCATCTGTCAGGGATGCTTTAAGGTGGATTCCTGCATTGAGCAGGGGGTTGGACTCGATGGCCTTAGCGGCCCCTTCCAACTCTACTATTCTATGATTCTGATTCCTCTCCCACACTTGAAATACTCATGTTGTTGAGCACATTTTTTGGGGGGATCACATTACAAGCTCAGAAATGAATGGATTTCATCTTAGATTGTGCCTGAGTTAGGCTGACCAGATAAAATCCAGGTCAGAGCTCATGTAACTTTAACAGTTGTAGAGAAAAGGGAATTTCAGCCATTGTCATTTGTATGCAATTAGTTCCTGGTGATATTCCCTCTTCATCACAACAGTTAAAGTTGCAGGCACTATACTAGAGTGACCATATACAAAAGAAGGCAGGGCCCCTGAAACTTTAACAGTTGTGATGAAGAGGGAATATCACCAGGAACTAATTTCATACAAATGATACTGGCTGAAATTCCTTTTTCTCTACAACTGTTAAAGTTACATGAGCCCTGACCTGGATTTTATCTGGTCACCCTAGCCTGAGTCGGTGTTTGGTCTGAAAGGTGGAAACTGGTTGAGCCCTGATCCTAATGAACTAAAACAAATGTCTCTCATCCATAGGCTGACCATATGAAAAGGAGGACAGGGCTCATGTAACTTTAACAGTTGTAGAGAAAAGGGAATTTCAGCCAGCGCCATTTGTATGCAATCAGTTCCTGGTGAAATTCCCTCTTCATCCCAACAGTTAAAGTTGCAGGGGGCCTGCCTTCTTTTGTATATGGTCACTCTAGTATAGTGCCTGCAGCTTTAACTGTAGTGATGAAGAGGGGATTTCACCAGGTGATGCATGCATCCAAATGACACTGGCTGAAATTCCCTTTTCTCTACAACTGTTAAAGTTACATAAGCCCTGTCCTCCTTTCATATGGTCAGCCTACTCATCCATACTTAGTTGGTGGTGACAATACTAGGCTTGATGGACCAAGGATCTGACTCAGCATGAGGCAGCTTCTTTTCATATATTCCTAACATACTTTGGTGACTGCACATTGCAGGAGAAGGTGGGTAGTGGTGGGCAAGATGTCTTTCAGGAAAGTTTGGGAGCCATCATTAGTGGTGTTGTCACAGATTTTATTTTTGGTGGGCTTCCTGGAAGCTTCTGAATGGCCAGTTTTCTTATGTTTATAGAAACTTAAGCCTACCTCTCCAGGTCGCTTTTCTATTGAACTCAGAAGCACCCGATGCTCATAGGATATAACGCAGTATGGATACCTCCTTTCCACTTTTTTTCCCAACACATCTTGCAAAAATGTCCACTTATTCATTGACTTTGCCTTACCTGATGTCATCACTTAGCAGAAGCAGATTATATAGTATAGTATAGTATAGTATAGTATAGTATTTATTTATTTATTGTATTTCTGTACTATCCAATAGCCAAAGCTCTCTGGACAGTTCCAAAAATTAAATCCACAGGTACAGCATCAAAATAATACAAACTTTCAAAGCTTTAAATTACAGTATAAAAAGTTCTACTGGAATAAAACCTAGCAGCAATGCAGAAATTTAAAATGCAGTGACAAATTTAAAACAGCAGAGGTAAAAGATTAGAATGCTAAAATTCCTGGGAAATAAAAAAAGGTCTTCACTTGGTGCTAGAGAGAGTACAACATAGGTGCCATGTGCCTGTCTAGGGAGCTCATTCCACAGCTGGGGTGCTACAACAGAATAGACCCTTGTCCTGGTAGCCACCTGCTTCACTTCCTTTGGTATGGCCTCATGGAGAAGCATCCCTGAAGGTGATCTTAAGGTCTGGGCAGGTACATATGGGAGAAGACAGTCCTTCAGATGACCTGTCCTGAAACCATTTAAGGCTTTGTATGTTAATACTAGTGATTTGAATCAGGCCCAAATTGTGATGCCAACCTGTTCATTCTCTCATGGTTGACTGTGTAGTATCAGTCAGGTGATTAATTCAGGAAGGAGGAAGAAATAGCATCTAGGAAAGGAAAATAGTGTCAAACAGGTTTGGAAAGAAAAAGGGAAGAATATTCACATAAGCATAAGTGCCCCCACCCCTTTTAGGAAAAGGCCTATTGTTCCAGGATTAGAAATTTCTATTAAAAATAAATAAAATAGAATTGGAGAATATTCATTGAAGCTACAACTGAACTTTTCTTTTTCTGCTTCCCTGTTGGAAGACATTTTAATCTTGGTATGCATTAAATCTCGTAGTTGTCTCTTCCAGGTTGAATTGAGGAGAAGGAAGATGTCTGCAGAGCAAACCCAACAGCAGCGAAAGCAAAGCTCTGTCCTCCCTCCTACACTGAGTAAGTTGACTTCAGAACCTGCCCCAGACTTGGCACTGAATAAGGGACCAGAATGGGAAACAGGAGGACCCCAACACCCAGAGAACATAGATCCAGAAAGTCAGCCAAAAGAAGAGAAGGAACACCATGGAAGGAAGGAACTACCCTCCCAGCCTCCAGCATCTGATACAGAACTGGTGCCACCATCAGAAGATGCTCTGGAGTCCAAGCATGATCCCCCAACAAGAAAAGAGAAGGAGCATCCACACCAGGCTGATTGGCAGCATGAGGAACGTTCTCCTCTGCCTCGTGTCCTAAGTCAAGAATCCCTAAAGCCAGACCATCCTCGTACTAAAGAAGCTGAAGGTCACCTGCCCATTGAAACACCCCTTCCTCCTGTGGAGCAGAAGCATCAGCAGAAGAAGCAACCATCTCAGTGGCCACCAAAGTAGTCCCCTAGACAAGGGAGGTCTGATATACATATTTCTGGTCTCAGCATGATCGTTCCTTGCTGGGCCTTCTTTCAAATGTCTTTCAGTGCGTGGGATTTCCTAGAGGCAGTAATAGGGAGTAGGGTAGCAAGATGAAAAACAGCTAGAACAACCTGGTAGTGGAGAATGTTATTGCATGGACGGACCACTCTTGGGGCTATTCGGTAGCCATGGATCAATCCATGCATACCAGTTCACCAGTTGGTTGTGAGAATCTGCTACTATCAGCAAGATTCAACCCCTGGCACCCAAGGGTAAACAACATATATCTATTTCCTATCTTGATATAAATGCTTTCAATGGATTCCATTACAGGTGCTGCTTCCAAGCACTCATGTTGTGAGAAAATCTCTCTTTGGAACAGGTCTGATCTTGCCTTGTTCACTGGTTACCCAAACGACCAGTATAAGTCTCTTTTGGGGAGACCATTAATGAGGTAGGATTCTTTTCAGTACAGTGTGTGGCGTTTGATCACCCTCTGGTGTTTGTGGTAGATTCTTTCATGTAAGGAGAACTTCCTTTTGAAACTCACTTTCTATAAGTACAAGAAAGAGTCTTGTTGCATCTTCAGGACTAACCAGTTTTTTGTAACATAGCCTAAGTAAGCTTGATTGCATTCGTTCAGGTTTTAGTTGACACTACGTTTCTCCTCTCCCACTTGGAATGCTAAACTAGAGAAGCAAAAAATCCATTTTTTGCCAAGTATAGATGTTTTGAATGGCCACTGTGCTTGTGTTTTATATATCATAGCTAGGGATGAGCATGCCCAAAAATATCGTATTTTATCGTTATCGGAATTTCAGACCAAAAAAATGATCGTCTCTGATAATATCGTAGGTTAATCGTATCGTCTTCACAATAATGATTGGAAATCCGATATTTAATTTGCGGCCCTATTCTGCCCTATAGAGCTGATTTTTTTAATAGAAAATATGCCTATAACTTCTGTATTTTCAAAGTTACAGGCTTGAAACTTGGTCACAATGCTTATGGGGTATGCCTACGTATGTATATGAAGTTTGAGATTGATCCCTCCAACCCTCAATTTTATATGAATTTATTAAAGAACGTTTAAGTTCTGACAGGTCAGAATGACAGCTCGCCACGTGCGTTCATTCAGACCTGTCAAAAAGTTGCAGGATCTTTAACAAATTCATATAAAATACAGGGGTGGAGGGATTGATCTGAAATTTGGCATATATGTGTAGCAACATGTGCTAGACATGTGTATGAAATTTGAGAGCGATCCCTCCAACCCTCAATTTTATATGAATTTATTAAATATCATGCAACTTTATTGACACAGCTGGTTGACCTGGCCTCTGTGCTGTCATCTTGTTGTCTGCTTTCTCCGCATAGGCTTGCATTGGGGAAAAGTGTGCATAGTTTTTTTATTTGAAATGATAATGACATGAAACTTGGGGAGCCAGGACTAGCAAGATCCAATCTGCAATGTCCAAAAAGTTTCATGTCTGTATCTTTTCAAATTAAAAAGTTATAGGTGGTCCCCCAAAAGCCCCACACCCACTGTAACTTCTTCATTTTTAAAGATAAAACTTGAAACTTGTGGGACATTGAAGATGGGATCTGGCTGGTCATTTGTGAAAAAAAATCATTCTGATCTGTCAGAACTTAAATGTTCATTAATAAATTCAGATAAAATCGAGGGTTGGAGGGATTGATCTCAAACTTCATACACATACTTAGGCATACCCCATAAGCACTGTGACCAAGTTTCAAGACTCTAACTTTGAAAATACAGAAATTATAGGTATATTTATCTGTCAGTCTGATAATCCAATATAATTGGGCTGAAAATTTTCAGTCTGATATTTATCGGAGGTTTTTCTATTGTATCGTTATCATTAATTGTATGTCTGATAATGACCTTATTGTATCGTTATCACACATTTGAACAATATGAAACATATCCCTAATTAATTATAGCAAGGCCAGTGGATTTCAGGCAGTCGGGGGGGGGGTCATTTCCCATGGAATGCACATTTGTCATAGCAGCAGCAGCAGCTGAAAAAAGTCTAGGGAACAAGCAAAATTGTTCTTAATAAGGTTCCATAGCAGTTTGTAGGCATGGGCAAATGAGCAATTGTTGAGTTTGCTAGGATTCTCCGCACACCATCTTTCTGCTTGTCTGATGCCCGATTCCCATCCGCGTTTGCAATTGCTGCTCATTTTGCGCAAATGGGAGAGTCCTGCATATCCAGCAGTGATCAGATGGGAGATTAGCACAAACCTCCACAAATTTGCGTAAATTTCCCCCATGGACTAAGGCAAAGCTGATTTCATCTACAGGGGGGAAATCGCTCAAATTTGGGGATGTGCACAATTGAATAGAGAAGTGCAAAGGAGAAGAATGATAGTATGTGCTCAAAAATTTGCAAATATGTTTGGTTCATGCTCGGAGCTTTGAACAAGGCATGCTCACATTTTTCATGAGAAAAAACAACATTTCCATGCATCCCTAGCAGTTTGCTGCCAAAATTGAGCAGTGGTGTCTTTTAGATGAAATGGCTTCATGCCAGGAAAACCTATGCCCACAGTCACTCAGTTTTGACTTGAAGGTGTCACGAGATTTTTTTGTTGCATCTGGTATCACAGTCTAACACACCGTTCCCTCTGGAATTCTCCCATAATGCATTTCAGCTCAGCACAAGGGACTTATTCGATATCCAGACTGTGTGAAATCTCATTCTTCATTGTATGGGACATCTTGAATCTTAATCAGAAACTGTGTTCTTCCAGATGTTGTTGGTACTGTATTGTTAGGGATGACAGAAAAATCCATTTTGGGGATTGAGCTCAGGGAGAATTTGCCAGCTCATCCCCTTGGAAACCAGCTTGTGGATCTTTGAACTGGCTCAACTCAGCATGTGCTGCGTTGGGCAAGCTCACAGTTTCTCTCTTTGTTTTTTTTATTTGTGCAAATCCCAATTTGCGCAAATTCGTGGCTGAGAACATTTATGGAAATTGTGATGTGTGCAAAATTGTGGCTGTAAATGGTGCGATTTGTGCAAAATTGCTATCATAAATGGTCCTTGACGCCTGCATTTTTACACCAATTGCGCTAACTATGGCAACAATTTTGCACAAATCCTGAGTTCGATAAATATTTCCAGCTGTGAATTTGTGCAAATTGCAGCTCATGGACAAAAGAAAGAAAAGAAAACACACAAAAATAAATCCCCGCAGGTACCCATGGACCATTGGGCGGCTTGCCCTGCATGCATGACTGGGTCAGGCAATTGATGGGACTCTGACAAGCAGAGCATGAACAGGACCAGGGGAGTTCGCCCATCCTTATATCACCACCCAGAGAACTTCCATTTTTGGGAACTTTAAAAGTAGAATTGGGGGGAAAATAACCCAACTCCCATCAGCGCCAGCCAGCATGGCCAGTAATCAAGGACGATGGGCATTGCAGTCCACAACCATCTGGAGGACCACACATGTTGCTGAAACCTATACTAAAGAATGTTTAACTTCCAAATATAATGTTGAGGTTATAATGATAATATAATCTATTAATTTATACAAATTATATCATGACCATCATCTTGTGGCAAACAACATCCTCAAATCTGATGAAATTCTCCATTTCATATCCCTACAGGTCCACAGAGTTCTTTAGAACCTGTGCCACAATACCCAAGGGCACATCCTGTTGCTCTGGTTTACATTCACTGATCCAAAACCAAACTTCCCATCTCTTGGTTCATGATGCATGATTGCAAATATGTCCTAGAATCCATATTTGCAAATTAATCCACGAAATCTACTGCCCATACTCCAGAATCATGTAGGAACGCAATGTGAGTCAATAGTGGCCTCAACGGTGGGTGGTTGCCTGGAGGTGTTTTTTTGTTCACCCTAGGTGATCAAATGTGTGTCTATTTACAAGCTTAATGTAATATTTCACCCTGGTCTGATCCAACCATTACCACTATGACATGGGAACCATGTCCACTAAATCTCTTTTCCCTCTCCCATAACACACTGGAGATATATGTAAAGAGGTACTACAGGACTTGCACTGCCGTAAACTGTCACTTGCTGACATCTGCTGGCCAGAGGATAGAACTACAGTTCATTCCAGCCAGGAGATTGAATTAGCAAACCCATGATCCTCTTGGCCTAGGATATCATGTGAAATTAGTTGGCCAATTGTGTTCAAGGGAGGCATATAAATACAGAGAGAATCCCTGAATTCCTTCAATCTGTCACTGGGAAGGGGCCACCTAATTCACTGACTTTACCTTCAGATTTCTGCTATTCAGTTTGTTAGCCTCCCTCCCTCCAAGGAATCAGCCCATCCTCAGCATAAGCGCCAGATGAAATTCAACATCTCCCCTCCCTAACGGTCAGCAGCACTGGAATGAGAAGTACATGGCTCCACTTGACAGGTGTTATTGGAACATACAGAAACACCTCCTGTATTGCATTGAAGAATTATGTATTGGTCCTTTTGGGACATTAACAGCATGCTTATTTAGGGCTACTTATATATAATGAAATCGATTGGACTCCTACAGACCTTCCATCACCATAAACATCAGAGGAGACACCTTCCAGGATCCGATGCTTAACTGAAAAGCCCACACCCTCCATTTCAAATCCATTATCTAGTGGGTTGTGAAATTGACCCCTAAAAAATAGAGCACCCAACTCCCCTGAGGCCTATAGAAAACCCAAACACCATTCCTGCCTCCATAAATGTCCATGCAAATGTACCTCTTCTGGAATCACCTGTGTTATCTCAGGATGGATGTATCCTATCTACATGGCCATCTTTTTTGCTGTTGCGATTATTTATTTTTCACATTCCCAATAACCGACTAGTGCTTTCCCTTCCTTCTGAAAAAACTATCAATAAAATGCAAAGCATTATCTTGTTGCAATCTTTCTTTGGAGCTTCGGTGTTGCTTGGCGGGTATGGTTATCTTCAAAGTTCAGGTGTGGATCCATGGGTAGGGTGACCAACTGTCAGGATATCCCCGGATTTGTCCTGGTTTTTGTTCTCTTCTGGGTGTCAGGGGGGATTTTCTGTAATTTTCTATAATGTCCTGGAAAGACACGCTTTCCCTTTGAAGGCTGCATTAGCATGGTGGGAGGGAATGACACACCTTCTGAAGGTGGGTCATTTCCCTCACACTGCTCCAATTGGCCTGAAAGGGGAAAGCATGTCATTCCCAGACATTATAGAAAAGGCCCTGATTGGAGCAGTGGAGGGTGGGAATGACACACTTTCCCCTCCTCCACCCCATTTGGGGCCTTTAAGGTGGTGGAGGTGAATGACATGCATCCCAGAGGCCCCTGAAAGCTGCTTTCCCACCCCCACCCCACTGGGTGTCCTCTTTTTTAATTTCCCAAATGTAGTCACCCTATCCATGGGGTTTATTTATTTATTTTACTTCCTTCTCAAAGAACAAAAGCAAAAGTGAAGATGGTTGCTGTAAGATGGATTATCAATGTGTCAATAAAAAACCCTATTCTGCCATTTACAAGATGTGGTGATGGCCACCAATTTGGATGGCTTTAAAAGGGGGTTGGATACATTCCTGGAGGAGGAGGCTATCAATGTCTACTAGTCCTGATGGCTATGCGCCACCTCCAGTATCACTCAGCCTTTAAACAACAGTCACTGGGGAACATGGGTGGGAAGGTGCTGTTGCACCATGTCCCTGGTCAACAGTTGGTTGGCCACTGTATGAATAGAATGCTGGTCTGGATGGACTCTTTGTCTGATCCAGCATCAGGGCTCTTCTTATGGCTTTAGGATTTTAGGCTGAATATGTGAGGGCACAAATTATGTCGGGGGGGGGCAAAAACCCTACCCTCAACTTAAAAGCTCTGATTCACCACTTGTAGCTGGCTCTGTGTACTCAGTGGTTATCTATACTAAACTTCCTTGTGTAACTTCCCTATCTATGGGCCTGTTCAGACAACACACTAAGCCGTGGTAAGGCTGCTAACCCTTTTTCAGGAAATGGTTAGTGAGCATGTTTAAATAATGGTTACGTAGCCACCGTGTTTGGGAATGGTTCACATGACATGCTAAGCCATAGTATTTAGCTCAAAATACTTAGCCACAGTGACTTAGCATGTTGTCTGAACAGGGTCTATCTAAACTTATTTCCAGGTTGTCTTTAAAGGTGAGGAGTAAGTTTGCTGGAGAAATCTGTAACAGATTTGAATGAATTTCAATTTCTATGAAACAAATCACCTGTTTCCGAGGCACAAATTCTAATGCACACTTCCGCAAGCGGAACAGAATTCTCACGCATCCTCAAACAATCGGATTTTGTCAATAAGTGGATGATGGAATGAAGGAAGCCTCATGACCCACAAAACACAGAAGGAATGGATTTGTCATAATCCATACTAGGGATGCGCATGCCCAAAAATATTGTATCATATCATTATCGTAATTTTGGACCAAGAAAATTATCGTCTCCTATAATATCATAGGTGAACTGTATCGTATCATATCGTATTTCCGATAATTATCAGAAATCTGATATTATATTGTTTCTCCATTTTGCCCTAGAGAGTTGATTTTTGAGTCAGAAAGGCCTAAAACTCCTTAATTTTTCAAGTTACAGGTTTGAAACTTAGTCATAGTGCAGACTGAGTGTTGCTAGTCTTGTGTGCTAATTTTTAGAACAATCGGTGCAAGCGTTACTCGGAAGTAAGCTTTCAAATACATTGTTTCAGGTGGCTGAAATGTGGTCCTTTTTCAAGAGACATCGTCGTCCAGAACTCATGGACATCTCACAGATGGCCTTGAGGGGACTCATCTGTGCTCAATTTCAGACACACAGCTGCAGGTGTTACTCAGAAGTAAGCTCTCAACAACATGCACTGTTTCTGGTAATGCACTCCATGCTGCTGCTGCTGCTAAGTGCTATATAATAATAACTCCTCATTTTTAAAGAGCTAGTCCTTAAAGTTGGCAACCTTACCGAAGGGTTTTAGGGAATGGATTCATGGCAGCACTCCACGATAAGAGCGCATACATCAGTTTGACATAGCAGCTTCTCTTGATGTTGATTGAAGCCAAAAACGCAAATGCACATCATTGACTCACCAAGGCAGGCCGGGCAGCCACAGTGGCTCAAAAAAGGCAATGTGTGAGATGCTTCTGCATCCTCTCAGTAATGGAGGCTAGGAGGAGGAGATGATCCCCGTGCACAGATGGCAGGCAAGCTGATGCAGGCAGGCAGGCAGGCAGGCAGTTATTTTTGGCAGAGATGGGCACAGAGACAAAGGGCCAGTTGGATCTGTCCCTGAAGGTGGCATGGACTCTTGGGTGACACCACAGGAGCAGAGGTAGAAGAAGACCTTTCTTAAAGAGCCAGCCTTAGCCAGGCAGGGCCTTATTGGGGCAGGAGATACCGCTGCAGTGTGCCAACCTGGAGGATCCCACAAGCAGCACCGTACAGACAGTCAGGAATTACAGGCGTTACAGTTATTTATTTTAGCCAGCCTTACCCAGGCAGGGCCTCATTGGGCCAGGAGATACCCCTGCGGCACGCCAACCTGCAGGATCACACAAAACCTAAAAACACTTAAAAGCATATTATTATTATCAGCGCCTATGCATGCATGGCACAGTGAGTGGACGCATTCTACTGCAGTTGAACTGCTGCCTTATCTCTAGATTAGGCTATACATGTCTAAGTTCAAATGAAATAATAAAAGGATTGAGGGGTAGGGGAATAGCACGGGCATTACAGTTATTTATTTTAGCCAGTCTTACCCAGGCAGGCAGGTTGGCAGTTCTTCATGCCAGAGCTGCACATATTGGCTGGAGCAGAGGCAAATAAAAGTCACATTTGGGATAGAGGTGGGCATTCGCTGGACGGGAGGGAATAGTCACATTCAGGGTAGAGGTAGGCACAGTGCCTGGACCAGAGTCTCAAAAATAATAATAATAAATGCTTCTGCAGTCCCTCACTAAAGCAGTCCCTCCAGACTGGAAACATTGGATGGAGCAGTGTCTTTAAAAATGAAATAAAATGTGTGAGAGGGAGAGACAGCCACCCCAGAACTGCCCCTAGCAGCAACAGCATCTCTCCTAGACCCAAGATGCGCCTTAGAGCCACGTTTCATACTGCTACAAAGTGATTGAAATTAATAATTACAATGTATGCTTTGCCCAAAGTTTGTGACTTTGTGTGCTGCTTTGACTACACAGATTGTGGTGTGAGTGATATCCTGTGTAGCAGGCTACAGGACACACCAGCACACTCCCAGGCTGAATTCGAACAACATATTAGGCAACGGAGGGGTAAATAACGTACTGACCATGCGTTCGGCAGGTGGAGCTCCACACACGACACGCTGCAGCCAGTGCTGCTCGGCACCGGCAAACGCCCCAGTTGTGAAGAATGGACGGCGGCCATTTTGGTTGCAGCATCTGCTCCCTCCCCCTCCCTTAGTCCCCCAGCCGTATCCCAGCATGCACCATGACTTCTGCCAGCTGTATAGAGCGGCCGGGTTTTTTTTGGCTGCTCTGGCTGGCAGAACTCTATTCCCAAATGGAATAGTTCATGGAGACGGGTGTGTGTGTGTGTGTCTCAATTTGGCCGACACGTTAAACAACTGGGCTTCAGGCTAAACAACGTACAAGCCTGTTGTTTCCCTCCATTGTTTAATTCTCCTGCTTAGCATACTGTCAGTTGTGTGTGCGTTGTGTGTTACCCTCCACACGACACAATAAGCAACACAACTGACGATTGTTCCCCCTTCTCCATTGCCTAATATGTCTTCCGAATTCAGCCACAGTCAATCAAGCAAACACACACACACACACACACAGAGAGAGAAAGAGAGAGAGAGGGAGAGGGAGAGAAATATAAACTTTTAATATATATATATATATATATATATATATATATATATGTATATATATATATAGGAAGTTAACAGGAAAGAGGACAAAACACACTCACTCAGTCACAGTACCCCCACTCATGCTAACCTAACCCTTCGATCAAACCAACCAGAAAGCGTATAAAAACTATAACTCAAACACATAAGCAATGAACAGCCAAATGAAACTGAGACACAAAGATGCAAGACTACAATGAATCCCCAACAATTTGCCATCAAGTAACTATAAGACCCAGGAGCCAGGACAGAGCTGCAATGAAATCCACCCTTCTCCCCTCAATGCCTAACTCCCAACAGAGCTGGAACACCAAGTGTGGGGGTTCTATGTGGGGATATCCTTAGCCCTCCTCCAACATTGTGATTGGAGCCTGCTGGAATCCTTGCTGCACGATTGATCACTGTCTCAGCAAGCACACCCCACCTTCTAGCTCCATCCATGTGGCGGCAAAAGAGAAAAAGCCTTCCGATAAAACTAGAACAGATGATAATTATTGTAGGATTTTTTATCATCTCCGATAATTATCATAGGCTTTCCTATCGTATCATTATCATTAAACATATTCACGATAAAGAGCATATCGTATTGTTATCGTACATTTTAACGATACGATACACATCCCTAATCCGTACATAATTTGCTCTTGAGTAAACCCTGGGTGAAAGGGTCTTCTGGCAGCCAGGCAGATGCTGTAAGGACAACATCACTACCAGAGCTGTGAGATGAGGAAGGGGAGCCAGGAACCACAGAAGGGCTCATGGAGAAATTGAAGAGGTTATGTGGGACCTGCAACAAGATGGCTCAGGTTCCCCAAGTCTTTTGTGGGAGTGGGGTGTTCTGAGGAATTCCAGTCCTCCTCCTCCAAAGAGGTCTCTCCTGGGCTTCAGTATGGCTAGGACCTTAACACATGCATACCAGCTCCATACTCTATAGGCCAAATCCCAACATTCCTTTCTATTCTTCAGAAGAAATTTGCCACACCTTCTTGTCTGATTCCCAATGGCTGCATGTGTGTTTTTCTTCAAGCTTTTAGTTTGTTGAGTTGGCAATCCTTTGATATTTCTTCTAAGCAGAACGTTGCAGAATGATCTCCCACTTCCACTGGAGTTCCAGTTTTCCAAGTCTTGGCAACTTTCCCCACTAAGTAGCACATTGCTTCTTCATAGCTGTGGGTGCCCAGCATTACATCCAGCACTGGTGAGGGACAGATGACACACACAACAAAATACTAGTTGTCTAACATCCCACCTGAATTATTTTGGTGGATCCCTGCATAGGGATGGACAAATCTGCCAGGTTCACTTTGTCCCACATTATTATTATTATTATTATTATTATTATTATTATTATTATTATTATTATCAAGTTATTTCCACCCAGAATATGAAGAACTTTGCAAGTTTTGAGAAACGGTGATCAAAACCAAGCTGAAACAAAATTCCCTTTCATCTGCCAAATTGAAGAGGAGAGGACCATGATGTGCCTGCCTGCTAGGCAACTGTCAAAGATGCAGGAAAAAAGAGAGGTGGCACCCATGATTCAGTACCTCCAACATGGTTGAACACACAGATGACACAATATCCATCAGTGGTTGTAGTAGTCAACAGTCAGTTGAGCTATCACTGGTTGGTATTTGTGCCATCTGTCAGGCAAAACCGCCCCACAAATGTCTTTTCTCTCCTAAAAACACTGGAGAAACACAACCGGCTGCAGAGTTGACTTGTCACACAACCGGCAGTTTTCGTGTTGTCTGAACCTAGCCAGTGGAGTTTTTCGCTCTGTTGAGCTGATGCTTTCACTTGGCTACAGAGTTCCCAGGCAGGAGTGGCTGAAACCGAGCTGGCTGCTCTGCTACAGCCACCAGAACTTGCTATAGCTGCTGGGATAGCCCCTGGAGGACCAAGGGAGAAGAGAGGGTGGGGAGAGGGGCAGGGGCGGTGTCAGTCAAATGCCGAGTTGAAATCCACTCCACGCCAGTCTCAACAGCTCCACGGGGGCATGGCACCATGTCGTGTGGGCTGGCTCCCACTGTTGACTAAAGTGTTGTCCGAACACAGCCAGGGATTCAATCTAGTAATGTTGGAGCAATTCACCAGGATGTAGGGGGGGCGTTCTTTGAGATTTCATTGGCTCATCCCTCCCCCCCAACTTTGGCTCATTTGCTGTGAGCTGGCCCCAACACAATCTCCATCGAGTCAGTTCAGTTCACAGATGTTCCTTTTTAATTAATATATAAATGCATAAGTAGGCGTTTGCATGAATTGCTGTTGCTGGGTTGTTGGGGCTGCTGGAAAGACTATTGGAAGAATTTTTTTTTTAACCCCCCTCTCTGAAACCAATATAAGATGTCTTACTCTGAAATGCAAATACCGAACGTGAATGATGCATAAATGAAGGATTTAAAAATGTAAATAAGTAAAAAGTAATAATGGTATGAAAAGGAAGATACAGGTTCACGGTTCTCAGTGAATTCTGGGTAACTTGCAAAAAACAATAATGGTTAAGTTGACTTGGATGGTCTCCAAAGAGAAAACACGGAGTTAAAGCACCAGGCAAAAAAGTTCTTTAAGACATGAACAGGTGTGAGATTATATTATCCCAGGTCAGAAGTATACTGAAAGTTTTTGCTGTTCAGATAATAAGCAAAAATAAATATTGTCCAAGGTATACACATCAAAAAGCTGGATATACAGATGTCTAGACCAAATTATAGACTTGAGTTTAATGGGCAAATTTTGAGTAAGGAGTTGTCTCCTTAAAGCTTTAATTCAAAATTAATCTTATATAGCCTGAAAGATGTACAGCTAAGCCTTATTTTGTACGTTCTAATTTTTTAGGAATGCTTAATAACAATGAGTTAATTAAGATGGTGAGCCCTAATTTATAGGGCAGTAGATATTAGCTACGAAGGCATTTCTACACAAAAAGATATAAATCTGTGCTGAGTAGCGTATTCACTATGAATGGGGAGCATGGTACTTAGAATGAGATCTCTTTGTTTGAAGGCATTAGGACTAAACATTTAAATACAATAAATGTTTAAGAATTTCTATTTCCAGTGAAGCTATTAAGAGCTAAGAATTCTTAGCAAAGCTCCATTTAACATCAACAAATGTTTTGATGTCATTTTGTGCAAGTTATAGTTTGATGTGATGCTACCCAGTTGAATTTTAAGAGTTTTATTGGTATTTTAATAATTTATTAGTTTCATGTGCTTTTAATAGGTTTTATGTATTTTATATTTGATGCTGTTCCCCGCCGTGATCCAGAGGGAGAGGCGGGTAAGAAATAAATATATTATTATTATTACTATTATTATTATTATTATTATTATTATTATTACAGGTATATTTCTAAATCATAAAAAAGGGATCAAAAAGACTTCCCTTTAGTCATTCTTGTTTGGACAAAACCAAAACTGAACCCACCTAAAATAATGTTAGTTGTACACTTTGTTTGAAGTGTATTGATCAGCTATTTCAAGTGTATTGATCAGTAATTCACTGGCAGCCAAAGACTTTTTCGATGCTGGAACTTAATGGGTAACACTCAGCAAAGGCCAAAATCCATAACACCTGTCTAAAGGGGAAAATAAAATTAAAAGAAGAGGATGGAGAGGTGAAAGTCTGTTCCATTGCTCCTCCCACCATGCTGGCAGCAGCCCATCTGGCCTTAGGATACTCGGAGTCCTGTGAGATTGAAGGTTTCCTTCTAGCACATGTCAACCAGATCGGGTTGCCCCTTTAGCCAATGGGGGAAAGTATGCATTTGGGTGCGAATTCTTAAGTCAATGTGAATCCAAATGCACATTTTTCCTGAATCATCATCATCATCATCATCATCATCATCACCATCCTGAATGAAGGGGATCAAGCTTTGAGGTTGAAATTGGAATCACAGTGAGCTTGAATCTTTCTGATCCTTCCATTCCTAATTACACAGGACAGATGGACATATAGGCTCAATTCGGATGACACGATAGTCAATGGTGGGGTAATAATCAACTTTACAGTTGTTCAACTAGGGGGTACTCCCCACACAACATGGTAATAAATAATCAACTGTGGTGTGGATGAGGATCAGCGCTGAGTTGACTATGGCAGCATTCGGATGACACAATAGTCAAAACAACTGATGATTGTTTCCCCCACACCAGTTGTTTATTGTGTCGTCCGAATTGAGCCATAGTTTTAACCCATTTGAGGCAACTTCCTGCATTTCTAGTATTGTCATCAGGCCCAAGGGACCAGCACGAGGGGAAGGCACTTATGTGTCCCAAAATAGGGCATAGTTAAATACAACTTTCACTACCACAAGATGTGGTGATGGCCACCAATTTGGATGGCTTTAAAAGGGGGTGGTGGATAAATTCCTAGAGGAGAAGGCTACCAATGGCTACTAGTCCTGATGGCTATGAGATAAAACCAGTATCAGAGGCAGTAAGTCAATATACACCAGTTGTTGGGGAACTGTTGCACCCTGGTCCTGCTTGTCAGTCTCCTGTTGACAGCTGGTTGACCACTGTGTGAACAGAGTGCTGGACTAGATGGACCCTTGGTCTGATCCAGCAGGGCTCTTCTTATGTTCTTAGAAGAGAAGATATGCCTGAAGAAGCTTTTTATTCTGCCCAACAAGTTTTAGGAAGGATTCCTTTCCTCAGGGGGTGCCTCTCATTCTCCAAATATGTCACAGAGAATCTTTCCAATGCTTCCTCTTCTTTAAAATGCTCAAAAAGAGATTCTTTGCAACATATTTGGAGAATGTTTGAAGCAACACCTGCAGAAATGGGTTAGGCATAATAAAAACATATTTTTTTCAGGGAACTGAGAATATCTTTAACATCAGGTCCAGCCAATCACAGGTGCTGGTCTTGCACATCTCTGTTCCCTTCTTTGCCTCAAGGTGGTGCTGAAGCTGAACACATACAATCCATGGCATTTGCAAGTCCCAGACCCAGCGCACAAGTCTTGCCTTTCAAACTCCGGATGTCCCTGTCAACGACTCTTCCAAAGCTCAGTGGTACAAGAGCTGTTATCTTATGTAATTGGTGATGAGCAGTGTCATCGGCCTGCCCTGATGCAATCTAATGGTTTTATTTTGCAGCTTAGGTCATGGCATAAGATAATGCTACCTCTTCTCCCATGAAGTCTATGCATTCCATGCATCACTGGAGCATCTTTAGATGCAGCTGCACGGAAGTAGCAACCATATCACTCAGGTCAAGTAAGTACTGGGCCAAACAGAAAAACAAGGGAAGTGGTCAGTGGCAGTTAGAGGACAGCCAAGAGCTTCCACCTGGCTCCTCGTGTCTTGGCCTACTAAGCCTTTGCACACCTTTGGAGTATCGTACCAGAGAAGCCCAAGTTGAATGAACTCCTTTAAATTTCACTCCAACCTCAATCTACTTATGGGGTCACGTAGATGCCCCCCCCCATCCTACATCAAGGGAGGGCAGTGTGTGGTTCCCACTTCCTCTCAAAACTGTGAAACAAACAAACAAACAAGCAAACAAAACAAAAAACAAAAAACAAAAAACAAAAACAAAATGGCTTCTGGAGCAGCCATTATGAACCCCTTTTTGACCCCTTTAGTGCTCTGGAGCTACTACAGAGTACCCAAAGGATAGTTATCTTGAAAACTAGCTAATTTTGACCATTTGGGTACTCTGTAGACATTCCAGATGTCATATTTATTTATTAATTAATTTGTTGCAGTGGTGTGTGTGTATGTGTGTATGTGTGCAAGTGATACCTACGTTCGGCAGATCCAGGGGACCAAAAAATGGACCCAAAGTTTCCCATCTCTGTTCTACATTCAAGGGGTAATACATCACCCCCATCCTAACTTGTGACATATTTTGAGTTGTATTCACCATGTCTGAAAATGCTTGTCCTTTGCCCCACGTGGCTGAGCTACCTGATTGGTTCCATGCCATTTCCTGATGATCAGTTTGCAAGTGTTACAAAACAAACTCAGAGCACTGGATTTTTTTCAGCGAGTCCAATGAATCTTGGCAGCTAACTGGGGAAGGTTTATTTCTTTCTGTATTCCTGGAGGCCAGCGAAACCTTCAAATCTGAATATATGACATGTGTAAAACTCATCAACATGCTCCCATGCCTTTTGTAATTTTCAGAACATACATTTCATGTTGTAAGCAGAAATGATGCTACGATTGAATTTGCTTTGTGATGCGAGTCATGGGCGGAACATGAGAAAGCCTGCTCTGTAATTGCACATGTTTCTTGCATATGTACAAAGTGCTGCAAGAATGCCAAAATCTTTATCTTGCTCTGTTTCAAACTTTAAATTGAGATGTTGACCTAACAGGCCATTATGCTTGGCCCAGCACGTTGCTCTTCAGGCTCTAATTTGAATCTCAGTATTTTCAGTAATGTTAATGCTTGATTTGGATTGCGACATCTTTTTTCAAACAGGCTCCTCATCTTTAAAAGCTACATGGCAAGCAGGTAACTCATAAGGATGTAAGAACATAAGAAGAGCTCTGCTAGATCACACTGAGGGTCCATCTAATCCATCATCCTGTTCACACCGTGGTCAACCACCTGTTGACCAGAACCCTCCTGCCCATGTTCCCTAGCAACTGGTGTATATAGGCTTTCTACCTTTGCTACTGGAGGTAGCACATAGCTATCAGGAGGGAATCTACACTGTAGGTTTGCTACATTAGGAAAGGGTTTCTAACGCTCATTGGGCCACATGACGTACTTACTTTAACATTGTATAGCAGTTGCTGTTTACTACGATTATCCTAGATATATTCCATTTTTTTCTTCATATAAATCATTGTAGGAAGAAACATGTGTCTTTCTTTACCATTTTAAAGTTGGCCTAACCATTCCAATTTCCACGCATTTGCTTTCATTTTCAAATCTTCATTGAAAGGAAGTGAAAGGAAGGGGGGCCAAGGAGGAAGTGGGCATGGCAAGTACGGAACGATGAAAGACCGTTACAGGAAGAGATGAAGAAAAGACTCAGTGTGACCGACTCAACTGCAGTGAAGATCACAGAAAAGATCAACTAAAACATAAGTTCAACTTAATATGGCCTGTCACATTTTAAAACGTTGCTTTTCACAATGTTTTAATCACCATTTTGAAATGTTTCAAGCTTATGTGTAGATTGCCTCCAGGTCTAGTAGCCATGGATAGCCTTCTCCTCCATGAATTTATCTAGCCCCATTTAAAAACCATTCCTAATTGGTGGCCATCATCACATCTTGTGGTAGTGAAAGTCAAAGCACATTCCATTCCATTGATTAGAACTTGTTTGTGCACAATTTTAAAGAGTATGCATTTTTTCAAGCACATATTTCAAATGTATGCCTGTGATCGAGGTGCATTCTCTTTGGTCCTCAAATCTCACTGTAAGCTCATAAATATGTGGACGTTGACTGCAGATTATATTCTGGGAGATGTGAACTAAGTAAATCCTGATAAAAAATGAACTGCAATGCTTTTCTCATACACCCCTATGTTAAAATCCTCATCTTGAACAGCCACATGGTAGGCAGCTACATCATCACCTTCTCCAAGCTGTACCTATAGGATTTGGCTGGTGCAGTTGGGCAATAATTTTATTTTGGTTCATTTTTGGTCTGAAGTTACCAAATATTTGCAAAGGCATTGATAGTCGGGATGCAAAGATGGTGAGATTTATAAAGTTCAAGTGGGCGAAAGTGAAACTGGTAGATTTTCCAACCAGAGTTGGATCTCAAGAACTATAACCAGAAAGGGTAAAAATGACCACTTTTGCTTTTCTGCAGAAACATCAAAATAGGATGCATGAGATGCTCATTTTTTCTTGCATTCCTCATTCCCATTTCAGATTTGCACAAATTTCCTGATTTGCATAAGTTTTCTCAGTGGATTGAATCAGCCCCCAATTTAGTCTATGGAGGAAATTCACTCAAATTTGGGGAGATTTGCATAGAATTTCGGAGATTTGCGCAAATCTCCCATTTGATCGCTGCTTGATCGGTGCAAATTTCCTTTTCACTCAAAGTGCGCAGTGATCCCGAATGAGAATCAGGAATGAGGGGAGCAGTGAGAGAATGTTCGAAGGATATTGAACATCTCAACATAAGAGTTGTAGCACTGCTACAATTGATTCTGTAATGGCTCTCAGACTTCTGTGAGCACAAGAGTTTACTCAACCGTTTCAAACAGAATGATCTGTGAATTTAGCTCCCCTGTATCATGCAACTCCTCTAGTGCAACCAGTACCACCCCTTCCATGAGCAGAGGACTCTTGCCATGAGGCAAACCCTCCTTCCATAGCTGAAATACCAACCCAATGGATTTCCATTGGTTTCCTTCCACAATGACTGCACCAACTCTTGTTTGCTTGACTGTGTGTAGATGGAATCCCAGTGTCTGCATCCTCTCCACTCTCTCTTTGATCTTCTTTGTCTCCCACTGAACAGCTGCAGGGTGTGGTCGTCACCATACCTGGCAATTAGCAGTACATGATAATTAATGATAAAGTGAGCCAGGCTGTGCATTCCCTATCTGCGAGTCAGTAGGCCTACAACACACAGCAAAAATGTCCATGCATAGCTGAGAGGAATCACACGCACGTGCATCACATCTGTGTCATGTCCACAAGACCGTTTGGAGGAGCTGCATAAATTCCCTGTTCCCTTTCAGGGCTCCTGCATTCTGCATGGTGTCCTGCTCCTCTCTCTTTTCCCTAGCAAGGTAAGTTTGATTCTTATTCTTTCATTGCTGTCTCCATAACACCAAGACAGTTTGGTAGAAGCTGACATGGAGATGCTCAAGGATGAGACTCTGCTGCTCTTTGACTGTATAATGTCCACTTGGCATTAATGTATAATACAGAACGCCCGTCTGGTTTTGTGACAAGTGGAATTAATGGTCGCATTCATTTTGGTCTGTGTCTTTAGGCGGCATGCGCCTTCCGTGGATTTAGTTTAAATGGAGCCTTGCCTTGTGTCAAATATACATGCCAGATTAATTTATTATTAATATCACTTTCAAAAACACCTGCCAAGTATTATGAATAGTGTGGTGGGTGAATATTGCAAAAAGCTCTTGGGAGATAGCCTTTCACTAGGATTTATGTCTTGGTCACACTAGTGTGTGAAAGAATGTTTGTAGTTGATGGCTGCTGGTCTCTCTCTCTCTCTCTCTCTCTAGCCAGTGTGGTGTAGTAGTTAGATTGTTGGACAGGGAGTCGGGAGATCTGGGTTCTAGTCCCCACTCTGCCATGAAACTCCCAGGAGTTTCTGGGAGAGTCACTGACTCTCAGTCTAGCCTACCTCACCTTACACCTTTGTTTGAGGGTATAATGGAGAGAAGGAAGGCTATATCAGCTTCCTAAGGTTCCTTGCCAGAGGGAAAAAGTGGGATATAAATGTAATAATAAATACATATTGACATATATTCTTCATAATGACCATGGATCTAGAACGTTAAAAGTTGAAAGAGCTTAAGGGATTTTTTTTTTTTACTTCCCAATGATCCTGCAAGGGTGTTTGCTCCCAGTTCCATTTTACTGGATGGGAGATGAAGCTGGGGAAAGATTTGTCAGAGGATTATCTTAGTTCAGCGTCCCACCTGCTGTCAGATCCTGTAGTTGTTAGGTACTGCTACCTCTTCTGAATGCAAACAAACAAACAAACAAAACAAAAACAAAAATACCCCCCCCCCCCCATGGTGATGGTGGGGGAAGAGACTGGTGAAACTGATGAAATGCATCTGATCTGCTTCTGATGTGTCTTGGAGAAACTGGACTACACTCTATGAACTAATGGTATCTACCAACAGGGCAATGAGAACTCAATTCACTCAGATGGGAAAATTGTACAAAACGATCAGCTTCCGAACGTGAAAGTTGTGCAATACCCCCCCCCCCCCAACGCGTGCAGGTATTCAAAGTTCTGCAAATTTCCTGAATAGACTAAAACCTGGCTGGTTTTCAGATTTGCCGACATTTAGAAATTTGCGCAAATCAAACCCTCCAACATGTTTGGTAATTTGCAAGCGTTTTTGGCAGACATGTTCTGTTGCCTGTGGTTGGTTTTGCAAACAGGGTAGGTTTGCATGTTTGGTGAGCAGTAATGAAATTCATATACTTTCCTAGCCTTACAGTTAGTCACCAAAGAAGAGGAGGACTGAGTGGGAGAAGGTTGTTCCAGGTGGAGGGAATTAGGCGGAGCCAAACCAGCATCCTATTTGCCAGCAGTAAAACAGGGGCACCACATCTTTTCCAAGGGGTGGGGAAAATTCTTCATTCTTTAAAGAAAGAACTATTCCAAAAAATCTTAACAGAGAATTCTTGTCTCGGTTCATAGACAATAAAATGCTGCAGTCTGTTCAGATGGATGGATTGCTAATAGTCTAGAAAGCCTTCTAATTATTTTATGAGATAACAGAGGAAGATGGGAAGGAGCAGAAGGCCTTAAGCCTATTGTTTCTTTCAATCATATTTAGATATAGTTGGTTGGATTCACAGCTGAACCTGAAATTCTCTAGCCAAATCCCCAATTATGGACAAATTCTAGACCTGGAAATGTTGTCATTGTTTTCTAGAACTCTAAGATCCATCAACTGTTTAGGGCCAAATCACACTTTATTTCAAAGACAAAGGTAGTGGTGTGTGTGTGTGTGTGTGTGTTTACTCTAGAGAAAGCACAGCTGTCCTGATCTGGATTGGGACCCTAGCATGTGGTCAGGGGGATTTAATCCATTCCTTCTGGCTTCAGTTTCAATCTGGACCAATACCTCCCCCTCCATACCAGCAATATATATTGCCAGTTTAGTGATCCATATGCTTAAATAGATGGTTAAACGATTGGGAATCAGGAATCTTCAAAGTAACCCAGCAATCAACCATTAAATCATGATCTGCACAACCTTGCTTTTCAGAATTTACAAAATATTCTTAGAGGGAGTGGGCAAAATTATCCTCTAGTTTAGGAAATCATCCAAAATTTGCCAAGAGTTTGGTGAAACCCTGAAGCTAAGTAACATAGACTCATAGAATAGTAGAGTTGGAAGGGGCCTATAAGGCCATCGAGTCCAGCCCCCTGCTCAATGCAGGAACGCACCCTAAAGCATCCCTGACAGATGGCTGTCCAGCTGCATCTTGAATGCCTCTAGGGTGGGAGAGCCCACAACCTCCCTCGGTCATTGGTTCCACTGTCATACTGCTCTAACAGTCAGGAAGTTTTTCCTGATGTCCAACTGGAATCTGGCTTCCTGCAACTTGAACCCATTATTCCACATCATGCACTCTGGGATGATCGAGAAGAGATCCTGGCCCTCCTCTGTGTGACAACTGTTCAAGGACACTCAATCCTCTCTTCTCCAGGTTAAACATGCCCAGTTCTTTCAGTCTCTCCTCATAATGCTTTGTTTCCAGACCCCTGCTAAATCTGTTCCATCTGTGCTTCATGCATTGTCTGGCATCTTCTATTCTGTCGTCCGCTCATTGAGTGAATCAGATTATTTATTCAGTTTTAGGGATGGACAAGAATCTTATCCCTCTTGCAAATGTGCATTAGCACAAGTGATCACCCCCCCCAATTTTATTTTTAATTTAAAAAGTGTCCACAAGTCTGTGGAATCACAGGGACAGGAGAACTCACCCAGGTCCGTTTTGTCAGGCTCTCGCCCTGATGATGATGCCCCTGCTCATACCCTCTAAGGCATGTGTGAGCTTGTGTGAGCTTCTTTGGAGGATTGGCAAGTGACCAATGAATACCTGGCAGCTGTCCCCCCTGTCCAGAAATTACGTGATTCCCCCCGCAAATGCCAGCTCTAAATGCCTCATTATGCAAGAATAAAGGCATAGACACTCTGTGTGTGCCTGACTGATCTGGGGGGAGGGGGGAACAGACATGCGGAAGTCTGTCAGACTCCAAAACTTGGTCAGGTGCCTGAAATATCTCTATCCACATGGCTCACAAAAAAACAAACAAAAAACAAACCAGTCTGCTGCAGAAACTGCTGGTCGGATTCATCAAAATCTGAATGCATTTGAATCTGTTGTGGATTCCTCCAAGATTCTTACCTGAAGCAAACCATTCCAAGAGGATTTCCCAGGAAGAGAGAGACTTCTACCTATAAATTACAGTGGTGTAAGGAATTCACAACAACTGGTGGATGATTATTAGGCTAGCAGGCCTGTAATCATTGTTAATGATTATAATTATTGCTCTTAATTTAAATGCCAGCATAGCAACCTGGCACCTTCCGGAGTTTTTAAACTACAACTTCCATCAGCCTGAGCCATCACAGCCAGTGGCAAGGGATTATGGGAGTTGTTGGCCAAAACATCTGGAGGGAAACAGTGCCTACTTCTCTAATAGAGGAACTAAACATGGTAACATTGATTGTATTTCTTTGTTTCCTGTTCAGTTTATTTGCAAAAATGTGGGTAAAATCCATTGGTTGTTTGGAGATGTTCTTTGTGGCTCCGTCTTAATAATACTCCAGTCTTTATTTGCTTAAAATTAAAAGTCATCACAAATCTTAATAACAATACATTTATTTAATCTCTTTTCCATAAGCTGAGCAAAGGCTTCGATTGATGTTGCTATGTATGTCCCTGATTTGTATATGAAATAAAACTGCCATGTTGCAGTAACATGTGATATTTTAACTTTGCCTTTACCTAATCTAAGCAGATACCTCCATTTTTTTTCTGACTCCTTGGTGATTTGCCAAGGCTTCAGTGTTAACAGTTCTGCAGTTTTCTAACTGTTAGCTATTACCCTGCAAGCTGTCATCAGCATAAACACAATTAATGTCTTACAGACCATGTTTGCATTTTGCACTGTATTGTTAGTAGAGCCAATAATGATGTGATTGTGTATAGCTGGATGAGTAATGTTTGCTGTTTCTGAAATGATCATGTTCCAAAAAAGTGTACTTTTTTATGAGCAATCCATCTGAATATCATTCATGTATGGTGTCCCATTAGGGGTTCAATAATCCTCCAATTTTACTACTTACTGAGGATTGCAAAATTGTGGTGGTGGGGTCTTATCTAACCCTTGGAATGCAATAGCACCTGACAGATGTTCAGCTCCATGCTGCATAAGAACAAAAGGACATCAGAAGAACCATGGTGGATCAGACCAAGGGTACTTCTAGTGTAGCGTTCTGTTCACAGTGGCCAAACAGCAGCCCACAGGAAACCAGAAGCATGAATTTGCATGAACCAGGCAGGTTTGGAATAACCCAAGTCAAACACATGACTGGTTTAACCAGTTTAAAACTGTTACAAACCATTTTAAAGCAGTTGTGTAGATAGGCTCTTCCTTTCTGACCTCAGGAGCTCGCAATCCAAATAGGGTTACTGTCAATCAAGCTGCCTTAGACCACAAAATGGTTTATGCTTCCTTGTCCCCAACCATTGATCATGCCAACCAGGGATGATGGGAGTTGTTACTCCCAAACATCTGAGAAGCCACTAGGTGGTCTAACCCCTGCATTCTAGTCCATCAACACCAGCAGCCTGTCTCCGCATTGCCCACTTTGGGGATGAAAATGCCAAAGACTGAAACTCAGACTTTTGGTATGGAACACAGGGAGCTGTTTCATACCAGTTCAGCTTGTCTATATCAAGGGTGTTGAACCAATCTGGCCCTCTGGGGTACCCCAGAAGGCTACACACCTTCCCCTTTCCCAGGCCCTGTACCCTTTCCTGGCTTTTGTGCAGATTGTTCCCCATTCAAAAAGGTTGAGATGCCTCTCTGCTATGACTTCTGGCAGTAGGGGCTTTAAGCTAAAATAGGCCAGTGTTTTAGCTCCACCATTGCATTAAAAAAAAAATCCACATCTCCAGCTGAAAGAGGATCAGCACTCCTGGTCTATATAGTTCCAGGTTGGTTTCAAAGCTACAGGAATGATGAGACCAGAATCGGGGAGTCATGGGGAGGGTCTTGTGGGATTTAGGTAGGTCCCCTCGCTCTCTTTTCCCTATAGCCCAAGCATTGATCTAAGTCTATGGCCAGCCATTTGGCCCTGTGAGGTTTGGATGAGTGGGTGGATGTCCTCCAACTGTGAAGCAAAAATGGATTGACTGTGTATTTTTGTCTGCTTTCCCAGGTTCCCTGACAGTCTGCCACCCCCTATCAAGCATGTATGGACAGCAGTGTAAGCAACCGTGCCTGCCACCTCCTATATGCCAGCAGAAGACTGGTGTTAAAGGTGCGCCGGTGTGCGAGCAGCAATGCAGACCGCAGAGAAAACAGCCATACGCCCCGCAGTACATACAGCCATGTCCTCCCCAGCAGCGGCAGCAATGTGCACCGGAATACATCCAGCCGCCATGTGCTCCCCAGCGTCCAAGGTCCTATTCACCATATGACATGCCAGGTTCTCCGGAGTGTGAACCATCCTATGGCCCTCAATGTACAGAACCCTGTTATCCATACTGGCAACAGGAGTACCCCCCACAATGCATCCTGCCATGTGTCCAACAGAAGCAAAAAGTCTATGTGCCTCGGTGCATCCAACAGTGTTCTCAACAGTGCGCCCAGCAGACCTGCTGCCCCAAGTGCAAATCAGTGTCTTTTGCCTGCCAGCAGTCATGTGCTCCTTCAGCCATGCAACAGTGTGTAACAAAAGGAAAAGGAAAAAGTATTTCACAATGTTGTCAACAGCCCCAGCAGAACGTGGTGAAGGGTTCTCAACAGTGCGCGACAAAGGGAGGCCAGCAGTGTGTAACCAAATGCAGCCCGGTGAGCTCAAGTCAAACACGTGTAACAAAGGGAGGTTCGGGATACATAACCAAAGGTAACCAACAGTACATAAGCCAACAGTGCGTAACAAAGGGAGGGGCCACCAAGGGCAGTCAACAGTGGCCAAGTCAACAGTGTGTCACAAAGGGAGGCCTGGTGTACACAACTAAGGGCGGTCAAAAGTATGGAGGAAAGGGTGGTCAATGCTGTGCTTCGGGCAAAACACAGGTGAAGATGTCAACCAGTGGTCAAAAATATTGCTCAGCCAGTAACTGGCTCTGGTGAGCGAAGACAAAGAGGAAACTCAAGGGCCTCCCCATGATGGCTGTTTCAATGATCATAGAATCATAAGCTTATAAAATAGTAGAGTTGGAAGGGGCCTATAAGGCCATCGAGTCCAACCCCCTGCTCAATGGAGGAACCCACCTTAAAGCATCCCTGACAGATGGCTGTCCAGCTGCCTCTAGTGTGGGAGAGGCCACAACCTCCCTTGGTCATTTGTTCCATTGTTGTACTGCTATAACAGTCAGGACATTTTTCCTTATGTCCAGCCAGAATCTTGCTTCCTGTAACTTGAGCTCATTATTCCGTGTCCTGCCCTCTGGGTTGATCAAGAAGAGATCCTGGCCCTCCTCTGTGTGACAACCTTTCAAGTACTTGAAGAGAGCTATCATGTCTCCCCTCAATCTTCTCTTCTCAAGGCTAAACATGCCCAGTTCTTTCAGTCTCTCCTCATAGGACATTGTTTCCAGACCCCTGATCACCCTCGTTGCCCTCCTCTGAATACGCTCCAGCTTGTCTGCATCCTCCTTGAAGTGTGGTGCCCAGAACTGGATGCAATACTCATGATGAGACCTAACCAGTGCTGAATAGAGGGCTCTTCCTTCCTTATATGAGAAGTGAATATCGCCTAAAACGTTCAAACAAAAAGAAGGTCATCATTACATAATGCCTTCCCCAACATGGTGTTCTCCAGATGTTTTGGACTTATGAACATAAGAAGAGCCAAGCTGCATCACACAAGCTTCCATCTAGTTCAGCATCCTATTCATACAGTAATCAACCAGCTGCCCACAGAAACCCACAAGTGGGTCATGAGGGCAACAGCACCCTACCACCCATGTTCCCCAGCAACTTGTGTACATAGGCATATTGCCTCTGATACGCATGGTAACATATATCCATCAGAGCTAGTAGTCATTGATAGCCTTCTTCTCCAGGAATTTATCCAACCTCTTTTGAAAGCCATCCAAATTGGTGGCAATAATCACTCCATCTTGTGGTAGTGAATTCCATAGTTTAACTATGCACCGTATGAAGGAGTCCTTCTTTTTATGTGGCCTGAATCTCTCACCAGTCAGTTTCATGGGATAATAATAATAATAATAATAATAATAACGATTTATTTCTTACCCGCCTCTCCGTCTAGATCGAGGCGGGGAACAACAACATGATAAAATACATAAAACTAATTAAAACATGACAAATATTATTAAAACTGCATTAAAAAATGACCCCTTTGGGTTCTATTATTACGAGAGAGGGAGAGAAATATCTCCGTATTCATTTTCTCCACATCATGCAAAATTGTATACACCTCTGTCATGTCTCCCCTCACTTACCTTTTCTCTATGGTAGATAGTCCTGGATTTTAATGATACAACATACAAGGCTTTCTGCAACAGAAACAGGTGTACATGCACCAAATTTCCAGTTTGGCACATGTATATATATATTGTGCCCAGGTATGTGTACCTAGGGATGTGTGAATCAGCAAAACATAAGTTGATTATGGTTCTCTGAATTCAACCTAGAAGTATATTCCAACTCACGCCTCTGTCAGATTGAGAACTTCACTTTATTTATTTTTATTTTTTTCTGTCTGCAGGAAAATCCGTGTGCATTTTTGGCACATTTCCCTAAATGTACACATCAATTATACAGATTTTTTAAATGTACATTTTTTCACCCATTGATGAAAGGGTGTTTGTGCACATCCCCCCCTCAAAAGGATGCATTCTTCCATGTGCACTTTTTAAATGTAGCCATTTTTCAAACACATTTGTTTTGTTTTCTTATGTGAATCATTTCTCAGTCTTCAATGTGTTCATCCGCAGATTTGAGGTTTGATGAAGTTTGTGCAAAGGGAATGTAGACACTGTAGATCACATTTTGAGTTTAATCTTTTCTGGTCACTTTTTTTAAAGGACTCTTTCAGTTGATGATATATGGATCTGTGTTTCTTTAATTTTATAAAAGTTTATGTTCTTTCATGTCAGTTGAGTAGATAATGTTATCTGGGCGGAGTTAGCTCAACACCAATTTAAATGAGGGCATCTGATACTGTTTTTGCCTTTTTCTTATTCTTTGCTAGTAATGCATCCCATTAGGGGCCTACTACATTAAAAACTACTCACAGGAACCACAACTCAGAAGTAGAACACAGACCTTACACTGCAAGAAGCCCCATGTTCAATCCTATAAGGATGGCATTATTGTTTATATTGAATGTATGATGATCAGCTGGTTATTATTAACTCTGTTTCTGAGTTAAACAGGCTACAGAGGCAATGAGTTAGCATAACAATGACCTCTAGAAAGTTCATTTTTTTTAAAAAAAAAAAATTTGCACCTATATTTGTTTGCTTCAGCCCTACTTTTCCACCAGTTGGTTTCCACCAATTGGTTCCTTGGAAGGCAATCTAGGTACAGTCTATGCTATTTATTTATTATAAAACTGCAACCAAGGCCCTTTCTGCACCAGCCATTTTTCCCGGGGCTGCCCCTACCTGCTTGCGGAGAGTCCACATGACGCACAAAGCATCCAGCAAGCAGGCAGGGGCCAACCGTCCATTTTCCAGAGAATTCAGGGAACACTATTATCCTGGTTTGTTCCCTGTTCCTGGAAGGGCAGCAAGATGGGCAGCTAGTGTGGCCGCCCATCCCGGGTGCAGCTGCGCTTACTCACGAGTAAGCACAGCTGCATCGATGGCCATGGAGCCGCTCTGTGTGGCTCTGAGGCCATCTGGAGAGGGGACCGGCACTCTTCTTCATTACAAAAAATAAAATAAATTTTAAAAATGGTGGCCGCGAGTTGCGATGGCCCGGGAGAGGTCCAGGACGTCACACTATGGTGCAGCTTCATCGCACTGAACCAGGAAGTGCTTACTTCTGGTTTCTCCCATTTCTGGCCCTCCACACCCCTATGGTGTGGTAAGGGCCCAAGTCTGTTCTAGTTAGTAGGTGACATACCAAAAACATCCCATCCAGAATGTTATGGCTAGCTAAACTCTGAGACTTCCTCCTCCTCCTCCTCCTCCTCCTCCTCCTCCTCCTCCTCCTCCTTCTTTTTGAGAAATAGACCCATCAACTGATGAGCAGGTTTAAATACATATAAGTCAGATGCAGTTACTATGAAACACAAGCCAGAGGGGGCTATTGCACTCAAGGCCGGCTTCATGGCCATTGAGACATCTGGTTGGCCACTCTGGGAACAGAATGAAAGGCCTATGTAGGCCACCATTTTGTTCCCACAATGGCCAGTGGGGTAACACAGCTTGACTCTCCATATGCCAATTTGTGGGAGTTTGGGTCTGGTTTATAATTCATGCAGATAAGTCAGAATCATCAGTAAAATAAATAAATAAATAAAAATCCTCCAAAGCTATTTTAGTTTGTTCTTATTCACCACGAGGAATCTCCAAAGCATAGTCTGATTGAATCTCCTTGAGTTTGTATTAAACTCTTTGTGATAATTACTTGGTTCATTGATTTGTGAGATAAGGGATTGTTTTAATTCATTCTTTCCTTTCTTTGAAGTTATTATTCATACTGATATTTTGTTGTGGTGGCAAACCTTTCTTTTTTCTATTTTGAATTAATCTCCTGTCTCCTATCTGTTGTGTCTTTTCATACATAAACTATAGCAAAGTACATAGGAAACAAATAGGAAACATTATCATTAGGTTGTTCCCCCTCATGAGTTTTCCTCAAATATATATTTTTTGTACTTCAGCCAAATTTAGAGTTTTCTCAAACTGCTCATATCTCCATTTTGTGCACAATGGGGTATTTTAGCTACGTAAGCATCTACTATCAGAAAATGAGTTCATTATTAGTTTATATATAGGACAGAAAGAGAGAGAGAGAGAGAGAGTACAGTTTTGTAAACTGCAATCAGAATATATGAAACCTCTATCCATTTCTTTTGTATATGATTAATTATAATCTTTTGCATATGGTTAAATAGTTCTCTACGATGATAAAGAAATATTATTAAATATATGCCCATGGAATATTATCACACATGATGAAAAATGTTATTAAATATATTGCTATGAAATATTATTGAATATATGTCTGATGAAGAATAATAATAATTAAATGCAAGACAATGAAATATTATATATATATGTGTGTGTGTGTGTGTGTGTGTGTGCAATGCAAAATGTTATTGAATATCAGTCTATGAAATATTAAACATATGATTAAGAAATATGAAATATATATGGGATGAAAAATGCTATTACATATATGCTAAGGGATATTATAAACATATGTCTATGAAAAAGAAATCTTATTAAATATGCATCTTTGATCAAAAAGAAGTTCTGTATGTGTAAAGGAAGCCTAAAAATATTTTTAAATAAAGAAAAACAAATGTATGAGCCAATCTGTTTGTTTTAAATTTATGTGTGTGTACGTATGTGTTCTCATTGCTGGGGGATATTTAGATACATATTATTTAATATGATGATACATGCACTGATTTTCCTGGAACGTTAAATGTTACCCTCTGGGGCTTTCTGTTTTCTTTTGTTTTGTATTGTGTCTTTATTTACCTCAAACTCTCATTTGAAAGGAGTGGAATAAACAGAGGCTCATGGCTTATGCTCCTTAAAGCTAGGGGAAGAAGGGACAGAGCCAGAAGAAGTACCCGGCAAACTGGATTGTTTATTAAGGAGGAATGAGTACCAGCTTATTATAGCATCTGCTTATCTGGCCCAGTTAAGCTTTTTTTGGAGCAAGAACCAGCCATGCAGCACACAAACAGGAAGTTCTATGAAAGGGGAGGAGCACATGGAGAATCCCACGTGATGATAGAGGTTGTAGGAAGGCATTACAACAGGCCTGTGGCATGTGTTAGTGTCCCAACATTGTCAGAATACAAATTCCACCTTCCCTGAACATTCTCCATGCTGGCCAGGGCTGATGGGAATTGAGTCCAACTGCTGCCCAACTCCTGCATTACAGGATGAGAAGAATATTGTCAAGTCCAGTCATATTAGGTTCTTGAACCCAATGGGATGGGGGAATGGTTACAGCAGCTTCCCCCAACATGGTGCCATCCAGATGTTTTGGACTTAAGAACATAAGAAGAGCCATGCTGGATCAGAGCAAGGGTCCACCTAGTCCAGCATTCTGTTTACATGATAGTGGCCAACCAGCTGCCTGTGGGAAACCTACAAGCAGGACATGAGTGCACTGTTCCTCACACCCATGTCCACCAGCAACTGGTGTGTATAGGCAGACTGCTTCTGATACTGGAGGAAGCATAGAGCCATCAGGACTGGTAGCTATTGATAGCCTCATCATCCAGTAATTTGTCTAACCTCCTTTTAAAGCCATCCAAATTGGTGGCCATCACTATGCCTTGTGGAAATGAATTCCGTAGTTTAACTCTGAGCTGTACTAAGAAGTCCCTCCTTTTATTTCTCCTGAAGGCTCCACCAGTCAGCTCCATGGGATGACCCCATGTTCTTGTATCATGAGAGAGGGAGAAGAAATGTCTCCTTATCTACTGGAACATAGCAATTGAAGGATATAACTTGTTCAAAAAGAACAGAATAAATAGAAAGGGAAGCGGAGTCACACTATAAGTTAAAAATACTTATCTCTGCACAGAAATACAAGAGGATGAGCCTGGGAGCCCCATCGAGAGTATCTGGATTAAAATAAATGGAGCAAGGAATAAAAGGAGCATGCTAGACAGAGTCTACTACTGACCACCCAATCAAGGAGAAGATGAGGACAAAACTTTTGAAAAGCAAATTGCCAGTGTTTCAAGAAAATCCGATGTAGTAGTAATGGGGAGCTTCAATTACTCAGATATCTGTCAGGAGACAAATTCTGCCAAAAGTGGCCCCTCCAAGAAATTCCTGACATGTTGGCTAGTAACTTTCTCCTACTGAGAAAGTAGAGGAAGTAACTAGAGGAACCTATCCTTGACTTGATACTGACCAATAGGGTGACCAGATAAAATCCAGGTCAGGGCTCATGTAACTTTCATGTAGAGAAAAGGGAATTTCAGCCAGTGTCATTTGTATGCAATTAGTTCCTGGTGAAATTCCCTCTTCATCACAACAGTTAAAGGTACAGGCACTATACTAGAGTGACCATATACAAAAGAAGGCAGGGCCCCTGCAACTTTAACTGTTGTGATGAAGAGGGAATTTCACCAGGAACTAATTGCATACAAATAACCCTGGCTGACATTCCCTTTTTTCTACAACTGTTAAAGTTATATGAGCCCTGACCTGGATTTTATCTGGTCAGCCTACTGACCAACACAGAGGACTTAGTGGATAAAGTGGCAGTTACGGGAACTCTGGGGGAAAGTGACCACTTCATACTTGAGTTCTTGATTTTAAAGGAAGCAAAAGCTGAGTGTAGACATACGCATACTCTGGATTTCAGGAAAGCCGATTGTAATAAACTCAGAATTATTCATACCCTGGAGTTTGCCTTTATCACTGCAGTCACACACTTGGGCCTCATCTACACCAAGCAGGATATTGCACTATGAAAGTGGTATATAAAAGGCAGGAGCCATACCTAGGGTGACCATATTTTGGAAACCAAAAAGGAGGACAACATGGCCGCCCCAGGGGGGCATGCCCACCAACATGGCCGGCTCCCAAAGGGACATGTCCACCCAAAGATGGCCTTGGTCACATTTCTGATTTCACTGCACACAATTAAGGCAAACCTGTTCTACATAACATCTTAATGTTAAAATCACTGAGACATTCAATGTATTTGAAATTACCTTCACTCCTACTTTTGTAGCTTTTGCTGTACTTTAAAGATTTTGCTATACTTTGTGTGATACAGTCTCCCTTTCCCTCAAATATCTTTTCTGACTGCAAATCCGTCATTGGATGACCATAGTCTCACCTTTCCTAACATTTAACACTCTTTCCCCATCATCTTTCTCATATTCATACTCACAGCTTCAGCATACTGCTACCACTGAACAAATGAAGCAGTTGACAAGTACAGAAAAAGCTAGTACAACAAACTAGCAACCTAGCATTAAGAAAGATCATAAAATACTATTACCATGCAAGCATTAGCCATGGAATAAAATGGACTAAAGGGTTGTTGTTGTTGTTGTCACTTCTCACTAGCACCTCTTAGCTTGTTTCAACTTCTGATTTATCAATGAGAAACTAATCTAACAATGTGTCATTATATCTCTGGTTCATTAGCCATGTAAACAAGACCATGGTCAGTAGCAATACAAAGAAAGGCCAGAACAGATGCCCATTATCACAATGCTAGACAAATATCTCCTGAATTTACACTGTTTCAGTGTGCAGAGAACAGAAATCTCAATCAGGGACCCAAAGAAAACTGCCCAAAGAAACCTCAGAAACAAGTCCCATTGATTTCAATAAAGCTTACTCCCAGATAAATGAATATAGGATTGCAGCCACTTCACATATGTTCAGCTTACTCTAGCAAGTGCAAGGCCCTCCTGTCAAGAAGAACTATGCACTCATGAGAACCTGGCCTCATGGATCATGCAACCAGCAGGTGCTCTCCAGAAAGATGCTTTTAGAGCCTAGGAGATCCAGACACACTCAGACAAGCCAAGACAAGCCACACTATGCACTCACATGTTATCTTGCTGGGACAGAACAATTTTGGGAAAAGACAATACTTTGTTATCGACCAGACATTACAGTAATAAACAAGAAAAACACACCTACCTCATTGATTTAGCAATACCTAATGGCAAAAATGTTGCAGAAAAGGAATAGGAAAAGAGAGAAAAAAATGGCTATGGATTAAAGAACTGTGCAGCAGGAAAAGGTTACAATTATTCAGTTAATCACATCAGTCACCAGCAACACACACACACACACTACAGAAAACCTTCAGAAACTGGGCCTACCAAAATAAATCCACACCAACATCCAGAAAGCAGTCTTACTTAAAACATTTTTAAGAAGGATGAATAAGTATCAGCAATTGTTACAAAATATACATCATGCCAATTATCTCAAAGCAAATTGGAGAGGAAGGTCTATGGGTCAAAATGCATTATTAAAAAAATGAATTGCTATCTTCTAGCACCAGCTAGAGACCCACCTCTTCCTTTGCACTCTGGAAGCAGGTGGGCACAAACAACTCAAGCAAAGTAGGTGTCAGTCAGACCTCTCTGTGGACAGTATTCCACAACAGGGGGCTACTACTGAAAAGTCCCACTCCCAAGTAGCCCTGCACCACACCACAGCTTATGAGGGCACTTGGAACAGGACTTCCAATAACCACCAAAGGTAGGATGACCATATGAAAAGGAGGACAGGGCTCCTGTATCTTTAACAGTTGTGTAGAGAAGGGAATTTCAGCTGGTGTCATTTGTATGCATGCAGCACCTGGTGAAATTCCCTCTTCATCACAACAGTTAAAGCTGCAGGAGCCCTGCCCTCTTTTGTATCTGGTCAAGAGGACAGGGCTTTTGCAGCTTTAACTGTTGTAGTGAAGAGGGAATTTCACCAGGTGCTGCATGTATACAAAGGACACCTGCTGAAATTCCTTTTCTATGCAACTGTTAAAAGTTACAGGAGCCCTGTCCTCCTTTTCATATGGTCACCCTAATTTAAATGGAATTTGCTTCTTTCCATGCACTTAAGCATGCTTAAGGAACACTTGGTGCATGGAAGGAAGCAAATTCCATTTAAATTAGGGTGACCATATGAAAAGGAGGACAGGGCTCCTGTATCTTTAACAGTTGTGTAGAGAAGGGAATTTCAGCTGGTGTCATTTGTATGCATGCAGCACCTGGTGAAATTCCCTCTTCATCACTGTAGTTAAAGCTGCAGGAGCCCTGCCTGCTTTTGTACCTGGTCACTCTAGTATAGCTCCTGCAGCTTTAACTACAGTGATGAAGAGGGAATTTCACCAGGTGCTGCATGCATACAAATGACACCAGCTGAAATTCCCTTCTCTACACAACTGTTAAAAGTTACAGGAGCCCTGTCCTCCTTGGTCACCCTAGGGAAGCCCCAGCAGGTAAGTGCCCCGCTTCCCTCCGTGCTCGGAATCTACTGAGAAACAAGCTTCCTGGCCTGTCTCTCAGCAGCGCGCTGAGTGATGATGTCATCACCCGGTGCGCTACTGAGGGACAGGCCGTGAAGCCTGTTTCTCAGTAGATTCCGAGCACCGGTGGGAAGCCCCAGCAGAATGACAGCTCGCCACGTGCATTCATTCAGACCTGTCATGAAGTTGCAGGATCTTTCAAAAATTCATATCGAATCGAGGGTTGGAGGGATCAATCTCAAATTTCATACACATGTCTAGCACATGTTGCTACACATATGTGCCAAATTTCAGATCAATCCCTCCACCCCTGTATTTTATATGAATTTTTGAAAGATCGTGCAACTTTTGACTTGTCAGAACTTAAATGTTCTTTAAAAAAATCATATCAAATTGAGGGTTGGAGGGATCGATCTCAAATTTCATACACATACTTAGGCATACCCCATAAGCATTGTGACCAAGTTTCAAGCCTGTACTTTTGAAAGTACAGAAGTTATAGGCATTTTCTTAAAAAATCAGCTCTGTAGGGCATAATGGGGCTGCAAATTAAATTTTGGAACTCTGATAATTATCATGAAGACGATACGATTAACCTATGATATTATCAGAGACAATAACTTTTTGGTCCAAAATTCCGATAACGATAAAATACGATATTGTCGGGCATGCACATCCCTAGTTTCTTCATCCTTGGAGAAAACCGTGCCCATCCCCCCTGCCCCCAGGAGTCATTGTGCATCATTTGGATGCAGAGGGAGCACCCAGGGACAACCCTGGGGAAAGGACCGATGTAGAAATGGCCCATGTCACTCTCTAAAGGCACTGTTGCTTGACCCAATAAATAGGAAGATGATGGCAGTGACAGAATATGGAACAGGCGGCAGAAGCAAGGAGAGTGGAAATAGAGCAAAATGGGCAGTAGGTTTTGACAAAAACTCAGCTACGCCCTTGTGTTGAGGCTGTTCTTTGATGCACCAAGGGCTACTTTGGATCTGCCTTCCAAAACAAGGGTTTGGTTGACCTGATTGTGAATTGCACCCATGGAAGTTTAAGTCCAGGATGAGATTTTAATCAAGGGCATGCATTAATTGTGCTTATTTTCTCTGGCTTCTTCATTAAGAAGGGAGGAGGAAGAGAAAGAGGGATCAGGGCCTACACATGATCCCTCCCTTTGCCCCCAGGGTTGGCAGGTAGTAGCTGGGTGTAATGTGCCAGTTCTGAAATGAAATCACCTCTCTGTGAAGATGGCTCCAGGGATTCTCTGTTCCTCCGAAAACAAAGCTGTTCACAAGGCCCAGCCTTCATGTGGTTGGGAAAAAAAAGAAAACAGAGAAGCAATTATTGTCAAAAGGCAAAGCAAACAGCAACACTTTATTGGATGGCCAGGTTGTAAAGGCAGGATTTCAAGAGCCCTCCGAAACTTTGCAATTGATTCGCCTTGGAGCATATATGATCCAGCCTAGAAAAGTGATCATCAAAGGGCCTGTTGTTAATTGCTTCATTAGTTCAATTCCCATTTATATACCTTGCTTTTCTGTTCAATGAATCCCATGCCTTCCCACTGCAAAATCTTGACATTAAACCCTTTCTTTAAACTAAAACATCGTTGGGTGAAATCAGAAAAAAACTTTGGTATTGCTATTCACATTTTGACATATTTGCTATTTACATTTCAGCTTCTCATTTTGGTAGTCTTAAATTTGGTTTATTCCAATTATTGGATTTTCTTTAAAAAAAAAAGTTTGCATTAAAATTCATACACGTTTTGATTCCTGTTTCTCCTGATACATGCATCTTTGTACACTTCTGTGCAAGCAGTTTTCCTGATGTCATGAATATTATTTTCACTTACACATTTCTGTGTGTCCATTTCCTTTTCCCTACTATACACATCTTTTTTGTTTGCATGTTTTGTTTAGAGAATTCCTTTGCAAAAATTGGAGAAATGCAAATTTTGAAGAATAACTGTTTTAGATCATGTAATTGAATGAATTCACAAACTACTATGCAAACCAAACAAAATGATTTCTTCATACCCTGAAAGAAGAATTCTTGAGTAAATATAAAAATATCCCAGGGTGTTGAGCAACACAGAACCTGCTGACTGACAAACCAAAGACATATCTCTTTGCTGATGTTGATAACTAAAAATGGAATTAGGGTTGCTAGCTAAAGCTGTTAAAACTTAACTCCATTATATTCAAATATTTAGGGCATGAATATGAGTAGGAAGTTTGAACCTTCCTGAAATAGAGTAGCCTTCTATCTCTAGACATACTAATTTCTTAGGCTCTGCTAAAAAATAAATCAATAATAGTGAACCACAAAGGAGAAAGGGGTAAACCTATCTATTAGGTTTCTCTCAGTTTCTAATTTTTCTAATTTTACATTTGGTTTGTCTCGAATTTTGAGTCCCTCTCCCTCAAAATGCATGAAAATTCATTAGCTTTTTGTGCACCTCTCTCCTAAGACATGAAATTTTATGTGGCTGTTTCTACACCAGCTTTTTGAGCTGGGATAGCCCCTTGGTGGTCCCTGTGAGTCCAAATGATGCACAGGGACTCCCGGAGCAGGGAGGATGGGCACGGGTTTCCTCCAGGATAAGGGATCCCTGGGGAAACTCAAATCTTCCCGTGGTCCCTGGAATGTCCCAAGACTGCGGGAGATGTGGCTGCCCATCTGGCTGCTGTTGTGCTTACTTGCCACTAGGTGCAGCAGCAGAAATGGGCATGGAGCCGCACCACACAGCTCTGTGCCCATCAGGGGAGGGGTTGGCAGCAATTTCACCACTCTTGGGATGGCAGGGAAGGGGTGGGGGGCAATTTTGTGCAATTTTAAAAAAACAACAACGCTTCGTCCGCCCAGGAAAAAAAATGGTGGGCGCAATGTGCAACAGCCTGAGAGGAAGCCAGGTCATCGCACTTTCGTTTGCATTGTAGTGACGATCCCGGAAGCAGGTACTTCTGGGATCGCCCCTTCTTTCTCTATGCCCGTATGGTGTAGAAATGGCCTATTTATTTTTGCCTAATGTGCACATTACCGGGCAGTTAAAAGGCACACAGGTTTCCCCAGAAAATGCATTGCGCCTATTTACACTGTTGGTGTACCACTAGAGGTAATTTATACTAGCAGAATGTGAATAGTGTAAATGTTGAATACTACCCTTTGAAAGCAATATCCCTGATACAATACATTTTGAATTTATTTTCCCTAACATACATATTTATTGTAGACATTTTTAATTGGTAAGTCCACTGAAATTTTTTGGAGAATTGTGAATTTTGAAAAATAACTGAGCTTCAGTTCACACAATGCAAAGAAAGGCACTTTGTGGTTCTCCAGATGTTTGGGTGTACAACTCCCATGATCCATCACCATTGGCTTTGAAGCTAGGGCTGAAGAGAGGTGTAGGCAAAACATCTAGAAGGCCATCAGATGGTTTTCCAGGTGTTTTGGTCTACAACTCCCATGATCCATCACCATTGGCTATTTAGCTAGGGCTGATGGGAGTTGTAGGCCAAAACATCTGGAAGACCACACATTGCTTTACCTTGGCATAGTGGTACAGATGTGCAAAATTCAGTAAGTTCATATTGCAGTGTGAACTGAGCACATTTCTTCTCCATTCCTAGTCCCAAGTGCTTCCAGGGTCAGCTTAAAGGGGACTCCTGAATTAATTTAATGCTGCACATCCTGGATTGTAAAGGCTGAAGACCACTGGTCGAGAAGCTGGGCTACCTAGATATGATTTCTGCCTTGAAAGGGAATCATTTCTCAGCAGCTCTCATTGTCCCCATGTTTATAACAACATGGGAGAGTGGGTGTGTTCCAGTCATCACAGCTAATAACATATCCTGATTACTGCATGCAACCTCCATGAGGTGGTTCCAGATGAAAGACACTCCTGAGGCCTTCCATAGTTTAATTAAAACCATTTCAATGACAAAGCATGATATTATCATGAGTGTTCATTTTTGGGGGGAACCACACACCAACAATGAGTATTAAAGAAGAAGTGGGCACCTTCCTTCCCAGTTTGTTTCCAGAATTTATTGAATTGGACCAGCGGCCTTCTTTGTAAGTAGTCGTGCCACTGTATTCCATAAGTTGCCCACTCGCTGGTCGAATCTCGCCCACTGTGCATCTAAATAATGCCACTTCTGTACATGCCCTGCATTGGTTGCATGAATTCTTTCTTTGCCTAATTTGGGGCTTCTCCCCTCCTTACCATTGCTACCAATCTGGCTCTGCAAGATGGGAATGGGAAGCTGTCTTGAAGTGTTTAAAGTCATGTCAAGATTCTTTTCATGGGAGTTGTCCCCAGTGCTCAGGAGCACCTCAGCAAGGTGTGGGGCTGAGCCAACCCACAGCGAGACGGAGGATGAGAAACAGAATGGATGCAACCTGTACATACATTCTGACGTGCCATTCTCACTTTGCATGGAACACCCAAGAAGCTGGAACATCCTGACTCTTCCAGAAGAAGGGGGTGACTGCCTTCCTTGAGAACCCCCCCCCCAAGTGCAAGACACAGAATAATGGGCTCAAGTTACAGGAAGCCAGAATCTGGCTGGACATCAGGAAAAATGTCCTGACTGTTAGAGTAGTATGACAATGGAACCAATGACCTAGGGAGGTCGTGGGCCCTCCCACACTAGAGGCAACTGGACAGCCATCTGTCAGGGATGCTTTAAGGTGGATTCCTGCACTCAGTAGGGGTTTGGACTTGATGGCCTTATAGGCCCCTTCCAACTCTACCATTCTATGATTCTATTATTCTATGAAATCAAGGATCCAACACATCACCTTCCTCCTTTATCTCCAATATGAGGGACCTCCTCTGTGGAGGCGAGGGAAACATTTACTCTTGCTGAAGGACAACACCATTGGTTCTTTGTTGATATGCCCTCACGTTGAGCCCTGGAACAATTGAAGTTCATAGCCTTCTTTGGACTTCCAAATCCCCTTTTGGATTAGGAGCAAACATCCGACATTTAAAGATGGCCTAGAAACCACTGTAAATAAATACAATACAATAAAATTAACAAAAACACATCAAGAAGAGTGGGGACAACCATCCCCCCATTATGTCATTGTCTCTTGCCTATTGCCCTTCTCACATGACATATTTTGATGATGATGATGATGATGATTATTATTATTATTATTATTATTATTCAAGGAGTAAGTAACCCAGGGTTTCCCAAAACAACAATCCTATGTGCACTACGTGGGACTATGTCCCACTCAACAGAAAGCTGTACCCACTCACATGGTAGTGAACCTCATTGAAATCAATGGGAGTTACTTTTGAGTAGACATGTATGCGATTACACTGCGATTCCCAATCCATACATTAGTTTAGAAAATGCAGATCAAGTATTATTATTTTTAATGAGAATTCTCAAGATCCAGTTGCCTAACCTGCCCTATATACAGGACATAGTGAATACAAAGTTTTGGGAAAACACCAATGAGCTGTAAACTGTGGCAAATTGTCCATGTGCAAAAAGCATATATATTATGCATTAAGTGGCAATGTAGATTTCCTAGAAGCATAGAATTGTAGAGATGAAAGGGGCCTATAAGGCTGCCAAGTCCTCAATGCAGGAATCCACCTTAAAGCATATCTTACAGATGGCTGTCCAGCTGCCTCTTGAAGGCCTTTAGTGTGGGAGAGCCTATGACCTCCCTAGGTAGTTGGTTTCATTGTCATACTGCTCTAACAGTCAGGAAGTTTTTCCTGATGTTTTGTTGTATTGCTCTAACAGTCAGTAAAAGTCTCCTGATGTCCAGCCAGAATCTGACTTCCTGTAACTTGAGCCCATTATTCCTCCTTCAATGGGGGACTGTTAGTTCGTAATGAATTGTTTCCACTTCAGAATCAAAACCAGATCATTTGGAACTCCTGGGGGGGGGGGGATTTGCATGTGGAGACTTCTTTTTGCATGCCTCATTATATTTGTCATGAAACTATCATTAACGTATATAATCAGACCTGTGGGCAGGGAACGGGGCCACATCTGCATTTCATCTGAAATCTACATAAGAGTTGGCAAGCAGAGACGCAGCCAAGGAGGGAGGTCCCATTTTTATATACATACTGTAAGCAAGCCTGTCTACTGGGACTGGCCATTTTGAACATATTACTCCAGGGCTGCAGCAACTGCATGATTTACCAATCAGTTCCCAGGCCCAATTCAAAGTGTTGGTCCTAACACCAGTGAGGTGTAGTGGCTAGAGTGTCAGACTGGGAGTCGGGAGTTCTGGATTCTAGTCCCTGCTTGGCCATGGAGGACCACTGGATGACTTTGGGCCAGTCGCAGACTCTCAGCCCAACCTACCTCACAGGGTTGTTGTTGTGAGGATACAAGGAAGGGGTGGATGATCATGTGCCCTATCTTGCATTCCTTGGAGGAAAAAAGGAGGGACATAACTGTAATAAATAAATAAAAGCACAATCCTATCCAGTTGTCCGTCAGCCTCTGAACTCCCACTCTGCAGATGGGGAGGGAAGGAAGCTGAGGAAAGCTTATATTCTGAAGCTGAACTAGGGTGACTGTATTTGGGAAACCAAAAAAGAGGACAGCGGGGGGGAGGCGGGAAAGCACATCATTCCCCCCACCATGCTATTGGCAGCTGCCATTAGCATGGAGATTGTGAATGACATGTTCTCCAGCTGCCCCAGAAAGTGCATTTTCCCCTCCTCAACTGCAGTCGGGGCCTTAAGGGCCCTGATTGGAGATGAGGAGGGGAAAGTGTGTCACACACACACCCCGCCACGTTAATGGTGACCTTAAAGGTAGGGTGACCAGATAAAATCCAAGTCAGGGCTCATGTAACTTTAACAGTTGTAGAGCAAAGGGAATTTCAGCCGGTGTCATTTGTATGCAATTAGTTCCTGGTGAAATTCCCTCTTCATCACAACTGTTAAAGTGGCAGGGGGCCTGCCTTCTTTTGTATATGGTCACTCTAGTATAGTACATGCACCTTTAACTGTTGTGATGAAGAGGGAATATCACCAGGAACTAATTGCATACAAATGACACTGGCTGAAATTCCCTTTGCTCTACAACTGTTAAAGTTACATGAGCCCTGACCTGGATTTTATCTGGTCAGCCTACTTAAAGGGGAAAGTGTGCCATTCCAGGACATTATAGAAAATTACAGAAAATCCCCCTGTCATCCAGGATAGAACAAAAAACAGGACAAATCTGGGAAAATCTGGACAGTTGGTCACCCTAATTGACTGCCTCAAATGCTTTAGCTAGGCTGACCATATGAAAAGGAGGACAGGGCTCATGTAACTTTAACAGTTGCAGAGAAAAGGGAATTTCAGCCAGTGTCATTTGTATGCAATTAGTTCCTGGTGAAATTCCCTCTTCATCACAACAGTTCAAGTTGCAGGGGGCCTGCCTTCTTTTGTATATGGTCACTCTAGTATAGTGCCTGCAACTTTAACTGTTGTGATGAAGAGGGAATTTCATCAGGAACTAATTGCATACAAATGACACTGGCTGAAATTCCCTTTTCTCTGCAACTGTTAAAGTTACATGAGCCCTGTCCTCTGTTTCATATGGTCATCCTAGCTTTAGCTGTCCCTTGTGTTCCAGTGCCCTGGTAATTGCTGTTGCACAGAGGACTCATTGTTAATGGGTGGTACAAAAGCGAGAGGCAGTGTGGTGTAGTGGATAGAGTGTTGGACTGGGGAGACCAGGGTTGGTGTTCTCACTCAAGGCATGGAGCTCACCGAGTGACTTTGGGACAGTCACTGACACTCAGCCTAACCTACCTCACAGGGCTGTTGTGAAGATAAAATGGAAAGGACAATCGTTTAGGTCATGCTGGGCTCCTTGGAGGAAAAGATGGGATGTAACAAACAATAAATAAAATAGAATGCATAACAGTGCTGTAAACAAACAACAACAACATGCATTTAAGAAACATCTGGTTTGCGTCCATCTGGTGTTGGAGTTCAGTGGTTCTAAAGGCCAAAAGTCAGAGGGTGTGGTTTCAGTCCTCCCTTAACTGCTTACACTGAAAGGATTTGCCATTTGCCATTCTCCCATTTTGGAGATCCTTTTGGAGCTCTTCAGAATCCCTTTTTGTTTTAACCACACAAAATAATTGGTGTCATCAGAAAACGTGACCACCTCATTGCTCACTCCTAATTCCATTCCTTTGTCCACTCTTCCTGGAGAAAGCAAAAGAAACTCTGCAGAATACAGTGGACTTCTGCGTTACATAGGCTGACCATATGAAAAGGAAGACAGGGCTCATGTAACTTTAACTGTTGTGATGAAGAGGGAATTTCACCAGGAACTAATTGCATACAAATGACACTGGCTGAAATTCCATTTTCTCTACAACTGTTAAAGTTACATGAGCCCTGTCCTCCTTTTCATATGGTCAGCCTAGTGTTGCATGTATAGGCTGGAAAATTCAACCCCTTATTCCCTTAGGGGATAGCAGTTGGACGGCTGAGATGTTGACATCTGCCACGTTTTTGCTTTAGGGAGAGCCCTGCTCATAGCTTCATAGCAAGTGGATGTCCCGAGGGTAGAAGCATGATGCTTAATTTAATTGTAAATCATTGTTCCAAAAGGCGGAAGAAAAATAACTCATTCTGAAGCTTAACTATGCCTCGAATTAAGATTGGTAGGTTCCCAATGACGTCGCCCCAACAGAGGTGCCTCATGTCCCTCAGGGGGATTTGGAAACCACATAAAAAGCTCTTCATATCTTGAGCCCGTGTTCGGATTTCTATCCAGACTTGTTTGCATCGGGAAGCTGGGTAAGTTATATTTTGTTTTTGCGCTTATCCTGCATTCTCTTTTACTAGTTGAAGCTCTGGATGTTCATTCAATGGGATCAGAAGTCTAAATGGATTCTGTTGTGAGATTCTCACCTTCATAAAATTGTCCGGACTGGGGACATGGATGGAATTTTGCAAAATATTCAAGTGGTTTCAGGGGGAAAGAGCTAAAGGATTCCACATGTTTTGAACAAACCAGCAGAATTTCCTGGGGAGGGAGTCTGTACAGCCTTAGTCCTAACCTAGTTTTTGCTGACAGTGAATTGTGAAAGCAGCAAACTGGAATACTCCTCAGGGGATCTGGCTGAAGAACTTAAAGAATCACACATGTTCTTAAGGCTCTGTGTGTGGGGGTGTGGGGGTGTATGCAGCTACCATCAATGGATTTCACCCAAGGAGAAATCCAAAATGCAGGTTGGCATCCCAACGTAGAAGAGGTATCGGTGGGACTTCTAAAAAAAACAAGAGCAGGAAGAAAAAGCTAGAAGTGTTGTAATAAGGTCCACGATGTCCTAAAAAAGGGTCTATTTTAGGACATCGAGTACATCCCTGGTGAAGAACTTACAGAGCTGGTGTCAGATCTAGATAGCATCATCCTTAGAGCAGAATCATTGAAATCAGTGAGATTGACTCTTGACTAACTTCAGTCCCATTGATTTCAATGTGTCTCCTCTAGGTATACTTAATCTGGATCTAACCCAGATCTCAGGTGCCCTTCCCTTTCTTCCTTCCTTATCTAGTGTAAGAGTTCCCTCATTCCCAGTTTTTTTTTCAATTCCACGATATTCTCTCTAACCTTGTTCCAAGAAATGGATTTACCAGCTTCTAGATGTCTTTCTAATGTTGTACCATGGTGACCTCTACTATTTGGAGGTGGTAGGACAGCCTTCTCCAAGTTGGAGACCTCCCGTTGGGTTTTTTGGACTACAGCTCCCATCAGCCCCAGCAAGCAGGACTAATAATCCAGTATGATGGGAATTATAGCCCAAAACATCTGGAGGGCACCAGTCTGGGAGAGACAGAGTTAAGAGAATGGTGAGTCAATTGTCTTAGACTCCAGCCCTGTACCTACTTCCCCGGGAATAAGCCCTATTGAATTATATGGGATTTACTTTTGAGAAGGCATGCAATTGCACCATTAATATCCTTTTTAATGTTCTCAATCATTAATATTGGTCAGTTTGGGGAAGAGAAGGCATTAATATGTTGAGTTTCACAAGGAAATACATGCAACATCATTCTTTTTCTTATATATTGCATTTCCCCAAAGGCAATTACAATTTAGTGGGCAGTATAACTAAAATAATCCATAATAAGATAAAATAAACAAGATAAAATACAGACTGCTTTTGAACTGTAATAAGCTGTCCAAACAAAAAATGTCTCAAAATCCTTTAAAAATGAAATATGCCCATAATTTCTTTGGCAGCTATGACAAATAATGCTAATTTATAGGTAACATAGGGTTAGAATCATAGAATCATAGAATAGTAGAGTTGGAAGGGGCCTATAAGGCCATCAAGTCCAACCCCCTGCTGAATGCCAAGAACCCACCTTAAAGCATAAAGACTATGATTAGCAATTATTTGGGAACATGCATTGAAATGGTCTAATGCACTCATGTAATGCTTGTGGACTTCCCATTGAAGTATCTTGTTGACCATGGTGGAAAAAGAATGCCATACTCCAAAGGCCTTTGGTCTGATCCAGCATGGCTCTTCTATGTTCTTATGATTAACTTACACTAATTGCACTACTCCATCCTGTATGCTTCTATTATCATTATTACAAAGGAATCCCTCATAGTTGAACTGCAAAAGCAAAATCTGGAAAGTTTGACACACCAACAGTTGGACTGGAAAATAGAAATGATGTCCATTTGTTGTTGGTTTTAATTTGAGGTTGCTTTAAGTTCATAGAATCATAGAACAGTAGAGTTGGAAGGGGCCTCAAAGGCCATCAATTCCAACCCCTTGCTCAATGCAGGAATCCAGCTTAACACATCCCTGACAGACGGTTGTCCAGCTGGCTCTTGAATGCCTGTAGTGTGGGAGAGCCCACGACCTCCCTAGATAATTGGTTCCATTGTTGTACCGCTCTAACAGTCAGGAATTTTTCCTGATGTCCAGCCAGAATCTGGCTTCCTGTAACTTGAGCTCATTATTCCGTGTCCTGCACTCTGGGATAATCGAGAAGAGATCCTGTTCCTCCCTGTGTAACAACCTTTCAAGTACTTGAAGAGTGCTATCATGTCTCCTCTCAATCTTCTCAAGGCTAAACATGCCCAGTTCTTTAAGATTCTCCTCACAGGGCTTTGTTTCCACACCCTTGATCATCCTCATTGTCCTCCTCTTTACCCCCTCCAGCTTCTCTGCATACTTCTTGAAGTTCTTCATTACCACGTCTGTGGACTTCCTTGCTGCTTTTTGCATGGTCCAGCATGGATGAAATTCTTCCTCATCGTCCGCTGAATTTATGTCATGGGTAAGTTGGTGTTGTTGAGTGAACAAAGTGATGAGTTTCTTATGTGGATGTGAGAAAGACAGCTTTCTCACCACAAAGCTTGCTGTGGCCAGGTTGACATCTGATGAAATGTCTTCCACGTAATTTTCCTTAATTTATTGATTGCATTTCTCCACCACCCAGGGATCAAAGTTCTCTGGTCAGTTTACAGAACAAAACTTAAAACCATGGTGGCACTGAGGGGACTTCTTCCTATTTTTTTAGTTTTTTAAAACAAACAAACAAGCAAACAAACACCCTACCCCCTTCTCTCAGCATTTGGAGGAGCCCAGCAGTTCTTCTTGAATGCCTATCAGAAATTATGTCACCTCGCCCAATCGAAGAAGCACTCAGGAAGAACTCCTGGGCTCCTGAAAATGCCAGGGGTGTTTTAAAAAAATAAAAAAGAAAGAAAGAAGACCCCTCAACAACTGGCTACATTTGTGGAAACCCTCTCCCCTCCCTCAAGGACAAAAAATCACCAAAATTCTCACTGCTCCCAGCTTCTTTCGCCTGAGTTTTTGTTTTCTCCCCACAAAATGCCAAAAAATGGAATGGTTGAAATTTTCAGCCCAAGTACTAGTGCTAGTATCAGTAGTAGCAATGAACTGACCATTGTTCCTTCTTATGCAGGTATCGCAACACCAGGCAAAAGATGCCCTATTATGCATACCACTGCAAGCCGCCGGGTCCTCCATTGCCTCCCTTCGTAACAAAAAGATTACCAAAATACAGCTCTCAATTCATCCCACACTATGGGTCAAGATATTTTTCATCCAGGAGCATTCCGCCACGTGGGAAAGGGCCTTGTGCTACTCCATTCCCTCTGCCCGGGTTGGCCAGTTATCAACTGCGGAATGTACCCATGTGCCCAGAACTGTGTGCAACCAAGTACCCCAGGGTACATTTAAGCAAGAAACCAAAACAGACATATGGAGGCCCATATCAGCCACCTTTGGTGACCAACATTCCATACAGTGGCATGACCAAAGGTCCACATGGACCCATTAAAAAGGGCTCACTGCCATGTGTAAATGGGACCCTGTTACCCCGTGCAACTAAAGGCCCAGTACTATATTCCACCAAAGATTTGAATCCAGACATAACCAGGGTCCCACTACCACGTATGACAAAAGGCCCTGTACTATATGCAACCAAGGACTCATCGCCATACCTGCCTGATGTCATGGGGCCCCGTGTGGCTAAGGGGCCATTGCCACGTGTGACCAAAGGTCCAGTGCTATATTCAACCAAGGGCTCCCAACCATTAGGAGTCAAAGGTTCACACCTAAACATGACCAAGGACATGCAAACCCATGGGACAAATGGCACCCTACCACGTGCAAGCAAAGGCCCCCGTCTCCTTGTGACAAAGGTACCACGTTTCAGTATGCTGAATCCTTCACGGTCCTTCTTGAGGAAACGTTCACGACCCAACCTGACGAAAGGCTCTCAACCAAGCTTGATGAAGGGTTCCCGGAAATCCTTAGCCAAGGGCTCCCAGGTGTCCTTGGCACATGGCTCACAACCCAGCTTGGGCTGTACAGCCACACACCCGGCACCAAAGAGACTTTCCAAACATGTAAAGATTGCCAGCACGGGCAAAAAATATTGTTCAGCTACCAAGTGGCCTTTCTGAAGGTGGCAGAAAGACGTGAAAACCAAGGAGTTCAGCACACACCAGTAGCAAGATTTGAGCCACTGGCACAAAGTGACTTTGTGCTCTGCTAATCATTGCTATCATTTATGCCATCCTTCGGTACCATTCTGATTTTGGCCAACACAATTGTCTGTGCATTAGCTTTGAACTGCATCCTTGTGATGTCCTTCTCTGTTTTCAATACGAGCTTGAAACTCCCATCTGTAAAAGATGGCACAATCTTTGTTTATACCCTCAGATTCCTACTGGAACATCTCCATTCTCTAAAATAATACTGTTTCGCTAAATCTGAGCTGTCATTTAAAGATCAGAACTGTCTAGTCCTCATGTAGGAAGAGGAAAAAGTGAAGTCAAGGGGAAGAAATCAGAGGAATGTTACATGCAATTTTCTATTCAATTCCACCTGCAATAATTTTTTTTTTAAAAGAATGCTTTTATATCGTGCCTTTTTTTCCTCCATGGAGGCGTGCATAATCCTCCTCTCCATTTTGTCCTCTCAACAACAACCCCGTGAGATAGGTTGGACGGAGAGTTTGTGACTGGCCCGAAGTCACCCAATGAGCTTCTATGGCTGAGTGGAGACTAGAACCCAGATCTCTTGGCTCACAGTCCAACACTCTAACTATTATACAGTCTCCCAGTTGTTCCTCATGCATGCTTTCCAGGCCATGATCCTACTGTATATGACTGAGATGGAGAATCTGTGATCCTCCAGATGCTGCAGGACTACAATTACAAATCATCCCCAACTTTGGCCATGTTAGCTGGGATGATGAGACCTAGGCCAGATCTATACCAAGCAGGATATAACACTTTGAAAATGTTTTGAAAATGGTATATAGAATGTGTCCTGGGCCTGAACAGTTGTCAAAACTGTTACAAACTGCCTTGGTGTAGATTGCCTTGGTCTCCAACCAGTTCTAGAGGGCCACATTTTCCCATCTGCACTAATTATGACTTACTTTCTAACATCCCATCCTTTGTCTTTCTTTGGTCCATCTCTTTATTTTATTATAATTGCATTTATATCCCACTTCTTCTGCTCTAGCAAGGAACCTGAGGCATGGGTTGATGTTTACATGTATGTTGGTGTTGTTTTTTTTACAAATAAAACAAATGAAGAAAACTGATATTATCAAGCTGCATTCTCTGTGTCACTTTGATCATTTGGATATGTTGGGTCATATTCTCTCCCCACCCTCTGCTTTGTTTTTTTAAGGAATACAGAATTCTTGAAAAGACTTCAACAACTTTGAACAAAATGTTTGTGTGATGCTGAAACAGGGAAGAGGGAAGGCAATCAGAGATGGCTGAACATTTTCCAGTATCAATGTAGTGCTACTTTTTTCTTTAAAGATTTAGATTGCATGAATATTTACCTCTTTCAATACTATATAATGCCATTACTCCTGGCTACTACAATTATCAACTCTTCTTCTTCTTCTTCTTCTTCTTCTTCTTCTTCTTCTTCTTCTTCTTCTTCTTCTTCTCTATATCTAAAATAGATTCCAGAGTGGTGCACATAGGGATAAACAGTAAAAAGAAAGAAGATTAAAAACAGAAAATTAAAATTGTTAAGTTTAAAACAAAGGACCAAGAAAAACAGTGGCTGGTCAGTTGAAGAAGGCTTCCTGGACTAGAGTTGTTTTCAGGAGGCGCCGGAAGCAATCTAGGGTTGCCGCCTGCCTGACTAGAAGCCAGTGATAGCTTTATCTTCAATGAATTCATCCAACCTAATTTGTGGCCTTCACTCCGGTTTTGGCTTTGTTTTTAATTCCCAGTGCCAAACTGGAGGGGCGGTGATTTACAGGCTGATGTTTCTGAAAGCAAACTGTTCAGAAGGTCTATGCAACTGTGCAGGGTTCTCTCCCACCTTCCCCCCGGTAGCGTATTTTGTACATGTTGGAGAAATAAAATCTCAGTGTTTAAACTGCTGGATCCTTTCCTATATCACCACCTCCTCCAACAAGATAGATGCACAATGCAGAGTGGTACAAGGTTAAGTTGTGAAAGAGCGCCACCTAGTGGGTCCTAGGGTGACTTACATTCTCTCTCTCTCTCTCCATTAGGATAAAGTCCATGTTGCCAAGGGTGCTAGTAAGTCTTGCTCCTTTCTTGCTTTTTTGCCCCTCACCACAGAGGGGTCTCACGAATAATGCAAATATGGATCATGCCAACTGAATCCCTCTTCAAAATCCACACAACTCAATTTCAGTCCATGGGAAAAGAACATGTACATTTCAGAAACATGTACCATTGATGTGTACATTGGTGGGGGGAAATACACACACAAAAAATCACAGATTTTAATGTGAACACCCTCCCCCCATGGAAGCTCGCTATCTGTTACAGAATTAAGTTGGAATGAGCTTCAAGATGGAACTTGAGACCTTTGGTGAGCTTGACTTCTGTATATTTGGACATCCCTGGTTGACTGCACAGATGAGGGCACACAGTGGGAAAAGACAGGTTGAAGCTAGGGGTGTGCAGCAGATCAGGTCTGATCCATGATCCGGACCCGATCCAGGCAAAATCAGATACAATTATCCGATTCCAATCCTCGCAGCTGGATTGTCCAATCTAATCCGATCCTATCTGAAAGGACCCAATCTGGATCATAAAAGATCGGAGGATTGGACCTCAGACCTCCTCCCCCCTTCCCCCACTTGTGCTCCTTACCTGCTGCCTCCTCACTGCCATCCATTGCCGCCTGCTGCTTCCGTACTACTGAGAAACAGGCCTTGCGGCCTGTTCCACAATAGAGTGACAGAGCGCTGGGTGACGTCATCACTCAGTGCGCCCTCGCTCTACTGTGGAACAGGCCTCAAGGCCTGTTTCTCAGTAGTACTGAAGCAGCGGACAGCAGTGGATGGCAGCGAGGAAGCAGCAGGTAAGGAGTGTGAGTGGGGGGAGGGGGAGGGAGAGGGAGGTCCCCATTTACCTGCTGGTGTCCCGTGCTGCTGTCTGCTGCTTCTGTACTACTGATAAACAAGTGGGGGGGAGGAGAAGGGCACACTTACCTGCCGGGGCGCCCACTTCCATCCGCTTCCATCCGCTGTTCCAATCTACTGAGAAACAGGCTTCGTGGCCTAGTCCTAGAGCGCCAGTGATCACCCGGCACTTTACTGAGAACTTGGCCACGAAGCCTGTTTCTCAGTAGATTGGAACAGCGGACGGAAGTGGACGGAAGCGGGCGCCCCGGCAGGTAAGGAGCAAGAGTGGGGGGAGGGACAGGGAGGGGGAGAGGGAGGGGGAGCTTTCTTTCCCCCAAAGCTTTCTTTCCCCCAATGTAAGCCTATGGCGAAAACACCTAAAATGGCATCTGATCTGAAAATCGGATGTCAGATTTTCGGATCGGAATCGGCTCTGAACCGAACTAGGAAGCCTCCTATCTGATCCGATCCTAGGCATCGGTTCCGGTTCTGATTCCAATTCAATTTTTTGGGTCCATGCACACCCCTAGTTGAAGCTAAGGATGTAGCCTGCTCTGTCCTAGAAATCACATACTCACATCCCCTTGAGAAGCCATCTCTAACTACATTGATGATATTGCTCTTGAGATACCTGGTCACACAGAAATGGGCAAAGTTCTCTGCTACTCCCAGAGGGCAAGGGTAGATCTAATGGGCTGAAGTGACAGGGAGGTAGATTTTGGGTGACTATTAGGAATAATGTCTTAATGGTAAGAGGAGTTTAAGAATGGGACCTGTTCCCTCTTCTCTGGAGGCCTTCAAGGGGAAGCTGAGCAATCCATCTGGGGTGCTCCATTGCTAGACTTCCTGCATCCAACAGAGGGTTGCTTTGCCCACCATATCCACTAGGTGGCAACCTCTGCTGTCCTCTCTCAAATGCATTGTATCAATTCCTTCGATGATATACCTGAACTTGTTGGAACACCAAGCAGGCCCATGAAGACACATCTTATTTTTATCTGTTGGTTTATGGTGTGTTATGTTCATATACTGTGAGTGGCCTCTAAGTGAACATTTGGAAAAGTGTAACTGAATAGGCCAGAAGCCTAGTTTTGCCACTGGGTGTTGGGCAGAAGACTGTTGTTGGTGGACTTGGTTAAGGGTGCTATGGAAGGGAGACATCAAGCTGACAGCTTGAAAATCAGTAGGAAGAGAAACTATCTTTGCTTGGATTGATCAGAGGTGGTTAGAAACTCCTTAAGGGATGTAAGAAGATAAGAATGCCATGCTGGATCAGACCAAGGGTCCATCTAGTTCAGCACTCTGTTCACACAGTGGCCGACCAGCTCTAGATGAGGAACCCACAAGCAGGAGATGGTACCACAGCACCCTCCCACCCATGTTCCCCAGCAACTGGTGCACACAGGCTTACTGTCTCAGATACTGGAGGTAGCACATGGCCATCAGGGCTAGTAGCCATGGATAGCCTTCTCCTCCAGGAATTTATCCAACCCCCTTTTCAAGCCATCCAACTTGGTGGCCATCACCGCATCTTGTGGTAGAGAATTCCACAGTGGACGTAAGTGATGAGGGATTTAAAGAAAAAGTCTACTGAAGACCATTAGTGATCTGAGCCACGTCTCAACATTTTAATAAAGGGAACAAAATTGATGTAGTTTTTCCACAGGGCCATATAAACTATCTTCATCAATTCACAACAAGGATTCTTTTTTATTTTCATTTGAATGCAGAGGAAGATTTATTGAGAAGTGGGTGAGGGAAGGGAATGTACATTTCAAAGCAAAGTTACACAGAGCAAAATGCTAAGAAAGAGTTTGGGAAGGCTTCAGATTCCTTGCTGAACTCACCCTAGCACCACTGCTATCCACTGGAGGTTAGAGAACAGGGGTGGATGCTGCTCTCATCACCACCAACATTGTAGATGACAGGAGATGCTGAAGGTGCTGCTGTCAGACAAGCTCTCAAGGACTCTTTGTACTGGCTTGGCTGAGCACCATCATGGAGTGAGGATGGGAGAGAAGCCCAGAACCATTTCACATGCTCTTTCATCCCCAAATTTAAACCATCTTCAGCCCATCTTGTGGACTTTCAAGACGCTGAAGTGAGAACTTCAAAGACAGACTCAGGAGCCACTGTCTTAGGCCTGAAATGCTCCCTCTCCCAATACATAAGTCATAAACTTCATTGAATTTCAAAGTTGTGCCTTTTTTAAAAATGGAGAAATGAAGAAGAGTGCCCTACTGGATCAGACCAAAGGTGTGGCAAGTCCAGCACACTGTTCCTCATGGTGGCCAACTTCTGAGAAGCCCACAAGGAGGGCAAGAGAATGACATCTATCCACCTCCTTTTTAAAAAAAATAATTCTCTAGGATCTGATATTTGGAGATATGCTGCCCTTGAACATGGATGTTCCATTCCCCACAATCTTAATTTTTCAGTACATAAGAAGAACCCAGTTGGTTCAGGCCAGAAGTCAATGTAGTCTAACATCCAACCAAATGTCTTAGGTAAGACCACATGCCTGACATGAAGGAAACCCTTTCCTGATGTTGCTCACCAGCAACTGTTATTGAAAGCTATATTACCTCGGAACACAGTGCTGGCTCCAGGTTTTGGAGGACTTTTGAATAAGACACCCTAGATGAGTCTACATTGTCACCATTTGGTATTGCTCCTCATCCCCCCCTCTCTCTCTCTCCCTCCCAGTAGCTTGCTTGACAGGCAAAAAGCCAGGGTGCCGGTAGGCAGAAACATATACTGCCCCCTTCTCCCTATCTCCATTATCTGGGTGCAGGTGAACAAGTAGGGGGCTTTTGCCAGTCAGCCCCTGCAGGGGTGTGGGCTCTTGACCATTGCCCAAACATGCCTACCTTTGACACTGGTCATGAGGTTCTATATAGCCCTCTTTGTCCCAAGAAGGCCCTTAATGCAAACGAGTGGCTATTTCCTCCCGCGAATTGCAAGGCGGCACTCCTCTCATTTGAGTTGGCGAAGATGACAACAGACATGGCGATGATGCCTCCAATTACCTCAAGACACCTTGGTCTATCTGCATATAAAACTGGGCTGATAGCCTATATGTGAGAAATTGCTGCTGATCTACTCTGAAGCTCAGGTTTCAAAGGGCTTAATAAGCATCCCTTTGAGTTTTTATATGTGCCAATTGCCTGTGTTGTTAATATAGGTATATGCTTGGCTTGTGTTATAAACAGTGTCTGTTACGAAATCGAGATGTCAAATCCAATGTTCCGGGTTGGCTTGGAAGTTGCAACTAGGGTAGAAGGCAACACCTAGGATGCTGAGTGGAGCAGCCTGCTGGGAACATTTTACACCAGTCCTGAAGGAGTTGTATTGGTTTTCAGTAAGCTCCAGAGACAAGTTCACTATGCTGACATGACTTAGGACCTGGATAACCAATGGAGCTCTTTTCCTGGATATTAATGTTGATTGGTGAGGCCCTCTTGATGGCATCATATTTGCCTGGAATTTGAGATACGGCAACCCAAGAGAGGACATTCTCGATACAGGAAACCCCTCTCCTCATAAGAACATAAGAAGATCCATGCTGGATCAGACTAAGGGTCCATCTAGTCCAGCACTCTGCTCCCACAGTGGCCAAGCAGCTATTGACCAGGGAACCACAAGCACAACATGGTGCAACACCCATGTTCCCCAGCTACTAGTGTATATAGTAGGGATGTGCACTGGATCGGACCCGATCCACGATACGAGTCTGGTCCAGTGGGAAATCGGATAAATTATCCGATTTCCGATCCAACAGCTGGATCAGCCGATCCAGTCCAAACCGATCCGGAAAGGCTCCGAACCGGTTTGGCGGATCGGTGGATCAGCGGGCGCCCACTGGAGCCCACTGCCGCTTCCATTGGCGGGCGCCAGTGGGCACCCGCCGATGAAAGTGGACAGCGGGGGGGGGGAGGAGGGGGGCGCTTACCTTTCCGGCCCGTCCGCTCCCGTCTGGCGCCAGCAGCTACTACCAGCGGGCTCCGCGGCCTGCTCCAGGGTGGCGCGCTGGGTTATCACCCGGCGCGCTACTCTAGAGCAAGCTGCAAAGCCGGCTGGCGGTAGCCGCCGGCGCTGGACGGTAGGGAACGGCCCGGAAAGGTGAGGAGGGGGCGCGCGGAGGGGAGGGGAGGTGCTTACCTTTTAGGGACGCCCGTCCGGCGCTGGCGGCTACTACCAGCGGGCTCCGTGGCCTGCTCCAGGGTGGCGTGCCGGGTGATCACCCAGCGCCCTACTCTAGAGCAAGCCACAAAGCCGGCTGGCGGTAGCCGCCGGCGCCGGACAGAAGCGAACGGCCCGAAAAGGTAAGCAGTGGCGGGGAAGGGGGCTGACCCCCCCTGGAGCTGTCCGCTTCTATCCGCGGGCGCCCGCGGGTGCCTGCGGATGGAAGCAGATGGCCCCAGGGGAGGTAGGGAGCGCGGGGGAGGGGGCTTACCTGCTGGGGCCATCCACAGCGGACGGCCCCAGGGGGGAGGGAGTTAGGCCCCCCCTCACCCACCCGCCGCCATTTTTTCCTCATATACTTGCATTGCAATGCAAGTCTATGGGGAAAAAAATGGCGGCCGATCCAAAAATTTACGATGTTTGGATCGGGATCGGACTCGATCCGGTCCGGGGGGCCTCCGATTTTGTCCGAACTGATCCATGACAAAATTGGAGGTCCCGATCCGGGTCCCGATCCGATCTGGGGGTTCCGTGCACACCCCTAGTATGTAGGCTTACTGCCTTGGATACTGGAGGTAGCACATAGTCATCAGGATTAGTAGCCATGAATAGCCATCCCCTCCAGGAATTTATCCAACCCCTTTTAAAGCCATCCAAAGTGGTGGCCATCACTACATCATATGTTATGTCTTAAATGCTTTTCGCACCAACTGAAGACCTCATTGTCTACACCAGGGATGTGCAGCAGATCTGGTCTGATCCACGAACCGGACCTGATCCAGCCAAAATCGGATAAAAAGATCCGATCCCAATCCCGATCATGTGGATTGTCCGATCTGATCCGATCTGAAGGGACCCGATCCGGATTGGAAAAAATCAGAGGATTGGACCTCCATTGGGAAAACATGGCGGTGGGTAAGTGGGGACCTCCCCCTCCCTCCCTCCCCTCTCCCCCACTTGTGCTCCTTACCTGCTGCCTCCTTGCTGCCATCCGCTGCCGACCATTGCTTCGTTATTACTTTGAAACAGGCCTTGTGGCCTGTTCCACAATAGAGATCTGGTGCACCGGGTGACATCATCACTTGGCGTGCCCTCGCTCTACTGTGGAACAGGCCACAAGGCCTGTTTCTCAGTATTACTGAAGCAGCGGGCGGCAGTGGATGGCAGCAAGGAGGCAGCAGGTAAGGAACACGAGTGGGGGGAGGGGAGGAGGGAGGTGGAAGTCCCCCATTACCTGCTGGCATCCCGTGCTGCCATCTGCTGCTTCCATACTGCTGATAAACAAGCCTCAAGGCCTGCTTATTAGTAGTACGGAAGCAGTGGACGGCAGCGCGGGATGCTGGCAGGTAAGGAGTGTGAGTGGGGGTAAGGGAGAGGGAGGGTGAGGGTGAGGTCCCCACTTACCTGCTTGGGCCATCCACTTCCGTCCGCTGCCGCCCACTGGTTCCTTCTTCTGAGAAACAGGCTTTGCGGCCTGTCTCTCAGTAGCACACTAGGTGATGTCATCACCTGGCACACTACTGAGAGGCAGGCCGCGAAGCTTGTTTCTCAGTAGAAGGGACCAGTGGGAGGCAGTGGACGGAAGTGGACAGCCCCGACAAGTAAGGAGCGTGAGTGGGGGTGGGGGAAGGAGGAGGTCCCCACTTACCTGCTGGGGCCATCCTCTTCTGTCCATTGCCGCCCACTGTTTCCTCACCACTGAGAAATGGGCTTTGTAGCCTGCCTTTCAGTTGCGCGCTGGGTGATGTCATCACCCAACGTGCTACTAAGAAGCAGGCCGCAAAGCCTGTTTCTCAGAAGTAAGGAAACAGCGGGCGGCAGTGGATAGAAGCGGATGACCCTGGCAGGTAAGGAGCACGAGTGTGGGGGAGGGACAGGGAGGGGGGGAGTTAGGTCCCCACTCACCCACCCCCATGTTTTCCGCATAGGCTTGCATTGGGGGAAAGCTTTGTTTCCCCCAATGCAAGCCTATGGCAAAAAGACCTAAAATGGCGTCCAATCTGAAAATCGGATGTCCAATTTTTGTATTGGAATTGAATCTGATCCGAGGGACCTCCAATTTTGTCCGATCCGATCCAGGGCAAAATCTGAGGTCCTGATTCTCATTCCGATATGATTTTTCCTCCCGTGCACACCCTTAGTCTACATAGGATTTGGATTGAACTTGTTTTGCTATTTCATTCACACTCTCCCCTGTTTGATTGGGAGTTAGTTGGTCAAATTTTTATTTTTCATTTTGTAGTGTTTTATTAGTTGCACCCTGCCATGGTTTGTGTGTATCTCTCTCTCTCTCTCTCTCTCTCTCTCTCTCTCTCTCTCTCTCTCTGTGTATGTGTGTGTAATGAGTGTAAACAAATAAATAAATAAGAACATCTTTTGAATTTTGGTCCCCATGAAAGATGGAAAATCACTCCTTTTCTTTTCCCCTCAATTCACCAAGCATCTATGAAGCTACAGAAAAGCCATACATTGCTGGTCGGACACATGCCTGGAATGCAGAAGGTCCCAGAGAGACCTCTTAGTTAAAGGACCAAGTAGGAAATATGTCAAAGAGTCCCTGCAAGACAAAATACTCATTTCTGGGTTGAATGAACCCATAATCTAATTTGGAATAAAGGAGCTTTCTATATTCAAGGGTCAAAATTTGACCTTCAAAGCCCTACACGACCGGTTCCTGTTAAAAGGATGTGACGCCTTCTCTCATGTGCAACTTGCACCATCCTTCATTGGCATTACCCCAAGGTGGTCTGCCAGCAGGTGAGCTCCAACTGCCTACGAGCCCCAGAGAGCAAAGGCATCAGAAAGTGCAGTCTTAGGTGGCCACCTGGTGAAGAAGTGTGCACCTGAAAGCCCAAAGTAATAATGCTACTCATGAGTAAAGAGCTCCCTGGGAGGAAATGGCTCTTTGAGAGGAGTACTAATTGAATGCAGCTGGACCTGGATGAGGTTCAAGAGACCAGACTATCCAAGCCCTCATTTGAGGTCTGGTAGATGCTGAAACTATGTACATGTGGGTTTGTTTCTCCTCACATCCCAGTTCAGACTCTTGCAAATGGGCTGACCTGACTGTTTTAGTAGTTGTCCGATCTCCTGTGTTGCTTAGGACTCCTGCTTGAGACACTGCTCTTGTCACTATAGTTGTTCTAGACTGTTCCACTGTATCTTGACCCTGTCTTCATGTAAGACCTTGCTTTTTGGACAAGCTATAGCTTTTGGATGGTGCCATTGTGTTTCTGACCTCAGCCTGCTCTTGAACTTTTGGTGTTGATTTGTCCTCTTTACCCTGGTCTGAGCTCTGAGTTTTGACCATGCCTTCCCAGGCTGCATTGCAAGGGAGAAGGGGGCTGCTTTTTAAAATATTTCACCTTTCTGCTAAAATCTAGTGTTCAAAGTAGTTAACGATAATAAAGTACTGGTTGGAAGTCCAGTTTCAATAGGAACATGATCTAAAACAAATCAATGAAAAACACAGCAATAAAAGAAATATAAGCGGTGCCAATTATCCCCTACTTCAACAACAGAGCAGCCAATGTTTCCAGTGGGTGAAGAACATTATTATTATTACGATTATGATTATGATTATGATTATATTTACATTTATATACCAACCCATAGCCGAAGCTCTCTGGGCGGTTTACAAAAATTAAAAGACTGAACACTAAAAGTCAATATACAAAATTTAAAACCATAAATATAAAACAGCAGATATTTAAAGCATTATAAACAGCAGATATTTAAAGCATTATAATTTTGTCCCTTGAACATAGAAAGCTCCTTTATCCCAAGTTAGTTTATGGGTTCATAAGCCTGGCCACAAAGTCAGTTAAAACCTCAACTTAAGCTGTTAAAATGCCTGGGAGAAAAGAAAAGTTTTGACCTGGCGTCGAAAAGATAACAGTGTTGGCTCCAGGCAGGCTTCATCGGGGAGATCATTCCATAATTGGGGGGCCACTACAGAGAAGGCCCTCTCCCTTGTTGCCATCCTCCGAGCTTCCCTCAGAGTAGGCACCTGGAGGAGGACCTTTGATGTTGAGAGCAGTAAACGGGTAGGTTCATGTCGGGAAAGGCGTTCCATCAGGTATTGTGGTCCCAAACCATGTAAGGCTTTACAGGTTAATACCAGCACCTTAAATCGGTCTTGGAAACATACAGGCAGCCAATGCAAGTGGGCCAGAATCGGTCTTATATGTTCAAACCTTCTGTCCCTGTTACCAATCTGGCCACTGCATTTTGCACAAGCTGCAGCTTCTGAACCGTCTTCAAAGGCAGTCCCACGTAGAGCACATTGCAGTAATCTAACTTGGAGGTTACCAGAGCAGAGACAACTGAAGCCAGGTTATCCCTGTCCAGATAGGAGCGTAGCTGGGCCACCAGCCGAAGTTGAAATGCAATTTGCATTCCAGCGGAGGGTGGGCCCAAAGACAAAAGTGGGTGGACCTAATGCAAAATGGGCATGGCCAACACCCCCAAAATAGTAGTAGAGTTAAGCTTAAAGCTTTCACTGCAGGTAACTGAGCCATAGGAGAGGCATTTCAGGGGAGCTTTGCACAAGTTGATCTAGGTCCTCCATGCTGTCTTCAGGGGTAGTCCCCTGGGGAGTGGACCATGAAGTCTAGCCTCACTTTGGAAAGTGCTGCAGCTGCTAAGGGGAGCCAATGCAGGAGAAGGCAGAAAATTGTGTAGAACAATCTTTTTGAAGATTGATAAATAAGATGCAGTCTTATTTTAGAGCTGGAGAGGCTTGTGACTAGATTGTCTAATGGAAGGAAATGGGACCAGAGTTTGTCCAGAGACTGGGAATTATGTCCACACAATTGTCTTTAAGGATAGAGGTCTGGCAATGGGTCCTGGCCTGATGTACTCTCTTTCTGTTTTCAAGAAAATGGGCATGAGGTTGCAGTTGCATTCATGTCCTGCTTGTGGATTTCCTGTTGGCATCTGATTGGCCACTGGTTGAACAGAATGCTGGACTAGATGGACCTTGGTCTGATCCATCATCAGGGCTCTTATGTCCTTAGAATCTCTAGCTCTGGGTTCAAACTCACCAAGAAAGCATTACATTAGAGCTGGGCAGAAAAATAAGCAGATTTGACTTCAAGGGGATAGAAACTTCATTTAGAAAATGTCCCCCTTTTCCCTAGCCTGTCCAGTTTCATCATTTCCCCTTGTCATGACCAGGCCTGTTCCCTTTGGTGTGGGGGAAGGGGTTCCAGGCTATCAATCAGAACCAGATTCTGAAGCTGAAGAAACAGGACTAGAAACATCCCAGCTTACTCAAGAAGTGGGTGAGGTGATTCTCCCAGGCTCTTCACCCGCCAGGGAGGAATCTTGACCAGATCTTATCAGTGAAAACGTTAACAACTCATAGTCTAAGGGAACTCAGGAATCCTCTGACGGGGAGGGGATTTCAGAGCTGGGCGATCCAAAGGCTCGCTGTAGGTTCAAATGGGTGGAGCTAAAGGTAGGCAAAAGGTAGTCAGCTTGACTAGCCTCTCATCAAAGGCTTCTTCCAAGGAATCCTCCTTGAGTGAAAGTGCCTCAGGGAAAAGGCCTTCTTCCCTTTTCTTGAAAGAACAATTGACTCGCTTAGTTTAGCCAAATGTTAGTCTAAAGAAAAGTTATTATTATAAACATTCTTGAGGTGCAAAGAGTTGTTTATTTACTGAATGTCCATGATGGTTCTTTTGCTCACAGCCATTGAAAAGGAAGACACTGGCTCAATTCGGACGACACGATAGTCAATGGTGGGTTGACTAACCCTAACCCTAACCCTAGGGGGTACTCCCCACACAACATGGTAATAAATAATCAACTGTGGTGTGGCTAAGGATCAGCGCTGAGTTAACTATGGCAGCATTCAGATGACACAATAGTCAAAACAGCTGACGATTGTTTCCCCAACACCAGTTGTTTATTGTGTCATCCTAATTGAGCCAGTGGCTCAGTTCGGATGACATGTTAAGCAACGGTGGGTTAATTAAACAACCGTCAGTTGAGTTGATTAACGTGTCGTCTGGAGGGAGACACACAATGCACACACAACCCACAGTATGCTAATTGGGAGAATTAAACAATGGAGCGAAACAACACACTTGCACATTGTTTAGGGATTAGTCAATTGAGTAATATGTCATCTGGAGGGGAGCGTGTGTTAAACCCATGCATTGAGTATGTTAGCACGGAAGACCAGAGAGGCAAGCGGCAAGAGCGGCAGAACGCGGGCGGCCACTCAGGCACGTACACAACAGATCCCTGGGCTCGCCGCCATAGCAACCAAGGACGCCCACCTCCCCCACCAGGCAGCCGGCATGGAGCGCAACAAGGGGCCAGCTCCTGCAAGCACGAATGCAGGATGCCCAGGCAGCCACCCAAACAGAAAGGGAAGTGCACCAGAAGGGAGCCACAGCAAAGGAGGGGGAGGAGGAAATGGAATAAGCAACACCCCCAGGTGCCCAGGAACAAGGGGCAGCCCCCCACTCCAACAGGGAGCTCAGCAACCCACCCGAAGCAGACCCCCACTGCACTGCCACCTCCACCGTCAAATCACCCAGAAGCACGAGGTCTGGGGAACTGGCGACTGGCAATCCCCCCCTCATCTGCTCAACATGGCTGGACAGTGAGCAACGGCCATGCACATTCCCAAGATGCACGAAATGCCAAGGCAAAGGAAGCCCGTGCACGACAGCCAGCCACATGCGGATGTTGTGGAAAACAGGTGGAGGTATGCACAACAATCCCAAGGACAAGAAGCAGCCCCAGCCAGCAACGACAACAACGCCTACGCACAGGGCACATTCACAGCAAGCACAATGGCCCACCAGCACCCACCATCACACAAGCACACGGGACGGGGAAAGCTAGCCCAGGGCACAGACGGCTGTCACCACCGAAACACATACCCACTAGCAACATGGAGCCAGAGGGAGAGGGGAGCCAGAGGGAGAGGGGAGCCCGGGGCGACCCGGCTGAGGACACCGGCTCACAAAACCCTGGAGAGGGGAGCAGCCAGGACCCCCCGTAAAGACGCAGAGTGCAGCACTGGTCCCAGGCAGAGATTGGGCACTTCATAGAGCTCTGGGGCAGCCCAGAAGCCAGGAGGATCATGGCCACAGTCAGGCACGATCAGCTCTACCCCTGGCTCAGCAAGCAGATGCAGGAACGGGGTCACAATCACAGTGGCAAGCTTTGCAAGGACAAGCTCCACAGACTCAAGAGGAAGTTCAAGGAGATCTTCACCCACAATAAAAGAAGTGGCGTCCAGCCACACTCCATGCCCTTCTACGACGAACTGGCATGCCTGCTGTTGGAGCACCACAAAATCATCCTGGGACACACAGCAGGCAGTGGGGTAGCCACCAACGAGCCGCCATGCACATGACAATGAGCCCAACTGGACCAAGGGGCGCAACGGGAGGAGGGCCCCACCACATGGGAACCTCAGCCACCAGCATGGAGGGATGCCCCACGCCCAACACCCACCGGCAAGAAGGCCGTGAGGGCATCAGCCAAAGCATGGCCAGCCGCGGCGAAGCCGATGAGTCATCCTGCAGCATCCCAAAGCCCATCGGTGATTGCGAGGCCACCACCCGTGCTGCCCAGGACAGCCACCTCCTCAAGGAGCATCTCCCCCATGCCAGCCTCCTCCAGCAGCAGCAGCCCCACGGCCTTCCTACGGCTCATCTGTGCAGACATGCAGGTAGAGGATCCCGCATCCGACTCGCTGGTGCCAGAGACCCAGCAGGAGGACGAAGGGCCAGGGCTGTCACGCACGAGGGTGACTCCCGTGAAGGGGCATGCGGCCACCACCGCAGGGCGAGCGCCGTGGGCAGAGGCGGTACCCCGTACGTGGCTGGGGTCGTTGAAACACAGCACCACGGTGCAGGGTTTCGCCTGCAGCATCTTGGATGCTGTGACAGAGATGGGTCCAGTGTCACAGGAGGACCAGGTTGAAATGGAACAGCTCATGGAACAACAGGTGGGCAACGTGATGGAGCCAGAACTGTCACCATCCCAGGAAGAGCTGCGGGACATCGATACGCAGGCCACCGATGACACCTTCGTGGAGTTGGAGGTGATGGAGGAGGACGCGCCTCTGGAAGCCGAGCTCGAGGTCGGGGAGGCCGTGCTTGAGGAGGAGATCAATGGGCCCTCACAGCCGGAGGACGTGCCAATGGAGGGAGCGGCTCCCCTGGAGGAGGAGCTGCCGCCACCGCCCGCAGGCGAGTACGGTGCGGCCGTGGCCGCAGAAGCCCGTCCCCTGACCAACACGCAGAGGTGTGTCCGGATGCGCAACAGGCACAAGGCAGACCGGCTGCAGGTGGTGAGGGACTTGGTCATGGCCACGAAGACAACAGGGGAATGCATCCATGGGCTATTCACATGCATTGTGGGTGAGGAGGAGGCCAGGTGCACCAAGGAGCATATCCTCACCGTGTGGGCCACGCGCATGGCAACTCAAGCCATGGAAGATTGCGCCCAAGCCATATGGGAGACGGGGAGGGACGTGCGTCAAGGTCTAGAGAATCATGTCAACGGGATGACCGAGGCCATGGCGGCCACCGATGCCATCATAGACCGAGGCATGTGGGAGCGCACAGCAGCCATCGACCGGCAAACCGAGGTGCTCAGAGAGCTCGCCCAATCATTCCGGGGTGCCTACCATGGGCCCCCACAGCCCACCCCCTACATGGCGCCATACAGATACATGCCACCGCCGCAGCAGCAGTACCTGCCCCTGCCAATGTCTGCAGCATATCGGGCCCCACGTGCGGTGCCGGCAGCAGCAGGTGCCTCAGGGAAGGGAGGGGGTGGCCGGAGGGCAGGAGCAGTGGCGCGTAGGCAGCCGGGCGAAGAGGGGTCGCGACATCCCACCAGACTCCGATGAAGAGGGAGAGGAGGAGGGGGAGGAGACAGAGAAGGAGGACGAGGAGGGGGCGGAAAGACCCTCCCAGGACAACATGGCCTAAGCCACGGTCGTCCCATGGGTCCCTAGGCCCATCCATCAAGGGACCATAGGGGTATACAGTTGTTGATCCGCCCCCAGCCCTATACTCGATAAGGCTCCTTTAGATCCCCGTCCCTCTGGCTGGCGCCTCCCTCGGCCCATTCTGGCCGCTCAAGGCCATGTCCATCAGCATCCCTGTGCAACATTGTAGCACACCATGGATGCCTCTCATTCCCGGCCCTATCTCCCCTCATTACAGCCTACTCCTGTCCAGATGGCATCACCCTACAGGTCCGTGGGGCTCCGCGCAAGCTGCATTGTCTTATGCCGCAGGGCCCTGCGGCATGGAGGTTGGTTATGGGGCAGTCGGGCAGGGTGCATGGGCATTTCTGTGGCCCCTGTGTCACTGATGGCTGTCCCCCCTCCCCTCTCCCCTTCTGTTCTCGCCTCCCGGGGAAACTGCGCTACCTCCACCATGCCATCCGCAGAAGGCGTAGGGCCCCAAAGGCACGGCGTCTCCACGCTCTGGAGGTGGCCCTGGGAGAAGTCATACGTTGCATTCGATGTCTGGAACGAAGCGTCCGGCATTGCTGCCATCCGTTCAACGGCCGGCTGTGGGCCCTTCCGCTGGCATGGAGGCCCTCGCCCATCCCCCCTCAGTCATAGCTTAGTCTCATCCTGCTGTGCCAATTACCCTTCGCGCACCCCACTCTGGCCACTTCCTTTCACTCCCCTCTCTTGCAGGTGCGCTGCAGCCCAAACAGATCCTCCTGCCCTCCCATTCCCACGCTACTGTAGTTGGCAGTCCCATGCTGCCAGCCTTACCTCACCTCCCTCTACCCTCCTGCTCCGTGACACCCACCACTCCTCCTGTCCTGCCCGTCCCCCTCTGCCCCCCCCGGCATTGGCGACTATGGAGCGGAGGGGGATTGCCACGGCCTGCTTGCAGGGGGCAATCCAGGTGGCCACTCAGAACCATGGCGACGGCGATGAGGAGGACTTGTTATGTGCCCGGCTGAGGTGCCTGAGTGGGGCCTTGCTCGCGGAGCCAGTATTCAGAATGGAGGCCCTCCGCTGGTGCCTTGGCACTGTGGAGGCTGTGCCTTGTCTCCGGGCTGCCATCCTGCCAGTGATTCGCTGCCGTGAGGCGGCCATGATGATTGCAGAAACACTGGCCGGAGGCACAGCCGAGGAAGCCCTGCAACGCGTACCCCCCCTGTCGACGCCGTCCGAGCTTCTTGCCGAGTGTGAGACTGTCCGCAGCTGGGTACTCCCCTGGATGGATGCCGTGTGGAAGGAGATGCAGGACTTGGAGGACTGGGATGACGAGTGATTCCGTGGGAGCTTCCGCATGTCCCGTGTGATGTTCGAGGTGCTGGTGGCTGAGGTGACCCCAGTCCTGCAGCAGGAGTGTACCAACATGCACCCGAGCATTCCTGTTTCTTGTTGCCTTGCCCTGACGTTGTACAAGCTGGCGTTCAACATGGGCTACCTGCCACTGTCGACCATCTTCATGGTGGGCATGTCCACGGCCGGCAAGATCTTCCATGAGACGGTGAGCATGCTGAATGAGCTGTACCTGGCCGACGTCATCCGGGTCGGGGCCGAGAAGGAGAACATGCATGGCTTCTGTGCCCTGGGCTTCCCACAGGCGGTGGGGGCGATGGACTCAACCCACATGCACATCCTGCCCCCCCTCCCATGGCAAGGAGTACTACAACTGCAAGCATTTCTACAGCATGGTTCTCCAGGCGGTGGTGGATGCCAAGGGCCATTTCATGGATGTCTATGCAGGCGTGTCCGGGTGGAGCCATGACACGGCTGTCTTCTGGAACTCCCCCCTGGCTGTCAAGCTGACATTGGGGCGCTTCCTAACTTCTGGGCCCGCTTCCGTGTGCAGCCGTGCGGTGGGTCTGCTCCTCCTGGCCGACCAGGCGTTCGCCCTGCAGCCGTGGCTGATGGCCCCATACCGCTATCCCCGTACCAAAGTCCAGCATAAATACAACTACTACCATTGCCGTGCCTGCCTGCCCGTGTAGCGTGCCTTTGGGCGTCTGAAGGAGCATTGGCGCTCCCTGTTTAGCTTGTTGGACTTGCAGGCTGACATCATTCCTGACATGATGGTGTGCTGCTGCATCCTGCACAACATCTGTGAGTCCCGTGGGGACGTGTTACTGGCCGAGCACCCCGACCTTACCCCGGGCGGGCGAAGATGCAGATACCATCGCTGTGGATGGGCGGGACACTGCGCCGTTGGGGAGCGTTGTGCCCGTTTGGAGGCATCACGAGTGCGTGAAAGCATCAGTGCCTGGATCTGGCTGTGCTACCCCCACTCCCTGTGAGCGTTGGCTGTGGGGTTCCATCTGTGGACTGGCATCTCTCCCTGGCATGCCGCCCCTCTCTTCCTCTTCCCCTTCACCCGTTCCGTGGCTGGCTCCCTGGGGGTGTTGGCTCAGCTGTCCCCTCTTCACTGCTGTGCCTTCCAGTCACCTTCTCCCTTCCCGGGGGCACCTGTCCTTTCCGTAGGCTCTGCCCTTGCTTCGTAGTGGCCATGTGCCTTATTGCCCATTTCTGAGCTCCCTGCTGAATAAAGTTTTCCAAACAGCCCCACTCTTGTCTTCTTTCCTTTGTGTGCGGGTGGATGCTCTGGGAGGGAGGTGGTTGTGGCTGGGGGCTGGGGGACGTGGGTCACCCTCGTGGCTGCCAATTCACCCATGTAGGGTGGGTGGGGGTTGCTCCCTGGGGTGTGGGTGCCAACGTTTGGGGTGCAGTGTTGAATGCAGGGTGCGGCCGCTGAATTGGTGCAGCCGTTCCTCCTGGCTGCCTCTTTGCCCGAGGCTGCTGTGTTCCGCCCATTCCTGAGGCAGCCAATGGGGTTTGGGAGGCGTGTCCAGCATCAGCTTCAGTGGTGGCGCCCATGGGTTTTTGGCTGCAGTGTGTGCTGGGATGCCTGCGGGAGGACTAGCCGAGGTTGGTAAGTGGAGAACATGGTGGCTGAGCTGTCAGTCAGAGCCACGTACGTTATTAACTACTGGGGCGTTTGCCGGTGCCGAGCAGTGCCTGCTGCAATGTGTCATTTGTGGTGCTTCGCCTCCCTAACGCACCATCAGTACGTTATTTCCCCTCCGTTGCTTAATATGTCGTCTGAACTGAGCCAGTGTTAATTAGTTGCTAAAGTGTTGGACATATCAATTCCTGTAATTCAAATCCTTGCTGAGACATTAATATAACTGGGTGATCCTCAGCCAGTCATTCACACTCATACCTGTAGTGAAGATTAGGTCTGTGTGTAAGCTTTAGCTCCTTGTGGATGGGATAAAAATTAAGGAAGTGTATTGTATCATTAAAATGTACAATAATTATATGATAAGGTCTTTATTGTGCATGTGTTTAACGAAGACGATATGATAGAAAAACCTACGATAATCATCGGAGACGATAATTTTCAGGCGATTTTATCGTTTTATCGGACTGCTATATAAATATACTTATAACGTCTGTATTTTAAAAGTTAGAGGCTTAAAACTTGGTCACAGTGCTTATGGGGTATGCCAAAGTATGCGTATGAAATTTGAGATCAATCCCTCCAACCGTCGATTTTATATGAATTTTTAAAATATCATTTCCGTTCTGACAGGTCTGAATGAACGCACGTGGCGAGCTGGGCCTACCAAAATACATCCACACCAACATCCAGAAGGCAGGCATACTTAAACTGGGCCTTCCAAAATACATCCACACCAACTGGGCCTACCAAAATATATCCACACCAACATCCAGAAGGCAGGCATACTTAAAACATGTTCAATAGTCAGGAAATTCCGGAATCAATAAAAGCCAGCATGACTTGGCAAAGCCTGTCATGTCCATCTAGAAAAACCACCACAAGTGAGAAAAGAGAGATCATAATAAAAGAAGAAGAAGAAGAAGAAGAAGAAGAAGAAGAAGAAACCGCTTTTTGCTTTTGTTTGCAGATCTGTGATAACTGTCAACCTTGTTTTATCCATGATACTTAGCTGTAGGACAGATATGCATGATTACAGCAGGGGAGGTTCGGGAGAGGATGCTTCTGCCATCAAATACAAAAACACTCATGTAAGACATACGTCTTCTTATGGCAATGTGGTATGTAACCCAAGTAATAGGTTGCTTTGGTTGGATTAGGATGTAATCAGAACTGGTAAAAATAAGTAATCATTGCTTTCTTTACTCTTCACTTTCATTCATTAAATAATATTCTCTTCAGATGGTTTTATGGGAACATATCCCAAAATAATCAAGGTCATTAATGGAGCACAAGAGATTTTATGCATTCAGAGCACAGGTTTTGCTGATGAGCCAAGAATTCCTAATCATGACTGGCATGCCTTGGTTGTACTTAATTAGTAGCAATATGTGCTACACATATGTGCCAAATTTGAGATGGATCCCTCCAACCCTTGATTTTATATGAATTTATTAAAGATCGTTTCAGTTCTGATAGATCAGAATGACAGCTCGCTACGTGTGTTCATTCAGACCAGTCAGAATGGAAACAATCTTTTAAAAAATCATATAAAATCAAGGGTTGGAGGGATCTGGCTTGAAACTGTGACCAAGTTTCAAGCCTCTAACTTTTAAAATACAGAAGTTATAGGCATTTTTTCTTTAAAAATAGGGCTGCAAAAATATTGCTTTTCATGATAATTTTATTTATTTATTTATTTATTTATTACATTTGTATACTGCCCCATAGCCAAAGCTCTCTGGGCGGTTTACATAGGATTAAAAACAATTAAAAACATTATACAAAAATTAAAACAGCAAAAACATACAACATACACACAATCTGTACATTTAAAACCACTACAACACTTCAAAAAGCTACAATAAAACAAAACAAACCCAGGCTCCTCAGATATTGCCAAATGCCTGAGAGAGAGGAAAGTCTTGACCTGGCGCTGAAAAGAAAACAATGTTGGCACCAGGCGGGCCTCGTCAGGGAGATAGTTCCACGGAGGAGGCACTTGGAGGAGGCCCTTAGATGTTGATCGTAGTGTTTGGGTAGGTTCATGTCGGGAAAGGCATTCCATCAGGTATTGTGATCCCAAGCCATGTAAGGCTTTATAAGTTTAAACCAGCACCTTGAATCGGGCTCGGAAACATACAGGCAGCCAATGCAAGCAATACGGTTCACCTATGATATGAATGAAGACAATTTTTTTGGTCTGAAATGACGATAACGATAAATGACGATATTTTTTGGCGTGTACACCCCTAATAAAAATATGTCTGGATGAAGTTCTCCCCATCACTATCTTCACAGGATCTTCATCTGCCATAAAGGTGAAAGGGGAGAAGAGCAAAGACTTTCAGGTTCACATTTTAATGCAAACTTGCGAAATTGACACTTCCAAAATCTATACACAAACAGGAATACAGTAGGGCAGAAATATTCATGCTTCCCTTAATGTTGTGATGTGGTTCACAATGCCTTGTTGTTTTGCTGTGTACAATGGGGAGGGGGGAATGTACTCAAAGAGTGACACTACAAGGGAAACCATGTTCACGTTCACAAATGTGTATTAAGGTAAAGTGGGCACAACACTTTGACATCAAGAATGGATGAATTTGTCAATGCTGGTTTCTCTCGATGTCTCATTTTGACCATCTTAAGTTTAGTTCATTCTAAACTTGGGGGGGGGAATCTAATTCTAATTGCATTTTTATACGCAGTTTTGCCTAGTGTGCATCACACAGACACACACACTGCCACCTACAGAACACATTTTTCAACACTATTTTAGCTAATCTATATGTTTTTGATTGGATAGTGCAAAATTTGAGGAAGTGGGGAGTTTAGAGGACAACTGAGTTTCAAGTTGCAGACAGATTCGAAAGCACAAGATTAGGGAAATTTCCATGTGGTCCAAACAAATTTCTTCCCCATCCCTTATTAGAGGAAATCTCTGCCCCACAAAGTTTATTTAGAAATGTATGTATAAAATAAAGACATGTAGGACAATGCATATGAAAATGTATTTTCATGAGGATGTCAACGAAAGATATATGTGCATTGGTGCAGAAGGGATGAGAAAATGACCAACTGAGCAGATTTGATCGATTTGCCCATCCCTAACTCCATTACTCTAATCACTACACTGTACTGCTTCAGTTGGTGAGGAAAGAGGAAAGGCTTGGTTCTGTGCTAGAGAACAGATTATTTTGTGTGCTTGATCTTTCAGGTCTTACCTCTGTTTGCCTCAAGATGGCCCTCTGTGACTACAGCTGCAACGCTGTGTTTGGGGCTCCCACATCATGCGTCTCCCAAATCCCACCCTCGGAAGTGGCCATCCAGCCACCATGTTTCCTTATCATAATCCTGGGGCCAATCATGTCTGCTAGACCTGAACCGCTAGCTATGGCAGGAAATACACTGTGCGCTACCGCCGACTGTTACAATCCTTGCGGTGATGGCTATGGTGGACTGTGTGGCTATGGTTATGGGTCCAGGAAATGGGGATATGGCTCCAGATGCTTGAACCCCTATTCCCGTAGCTCCTGCAGGAGCTGCTTGTAAAAGAAGATCTGTGAACTATGAATTGGTCTGATTGGGTACAAGGACATGGTATTCAGAAAAGAAAGAAAATAAGAGCCAAAGCTCTTAAGGAATTAATTTCCATTTGTGTAGATTTGGAATGAGTGGAAATGAAACCCAACTATAATCCAACTACAAATTCTGTTTCATGTTCCACTTTTGGGGGGGGGGGGTGTTAGAGGTTTCCTTTTATGTCCCCCCCTTGCTTTTATTGGCTTTGTTTACTATGAATCTAATTTCCTTTTCATCTCTTTGACATGTTCAAGTTATTCAAGGGACCAAAATAATTTGTGTTTCTCTCTCATTAGCTTTCGGATTCTTCCTATACAGCACATGTGCCACCTTGAGGCCATGAGGCTCCATTGCAAGGTCTCTGACTAGGAACGGATACTTTTTTGGTTACTCTCTGCTCTCAGATTTCCAGTCTGTAGTTTGGTTAGTCATGAATTTTGAGATTAAAAACCAAACCAAACAAACAAATATATTGCCATGAAAATTCATAAGGATTTTATTGCACATTTCTCCCGAGGCATGCATTTTTGTATGCTTTTTTGTCCCTAAAATTAGGGGTGTGCACTGGATCGGGTCCGATCCACGATTCGGAGCCCATCCAGGGGAAATCAGATACAATTATCCAATTTCCAATCACCCCTCTGGATCGTCCGATCTTTTCCGAACCGGTCCGGAAGGACCCAATCCGGTTCGGAAAAAATCGGAGGATTGGCGGGTGCCCACTGGCGCCCACCGCTGCTTCCATTGGCAGGCGCCAGCGGGCGCCCGCCAATCAAAGCGGACAGCCCTGCCAGGTAAGGATTGCAGGGGGGCTTACCTGGCGGGGCGTCCTCCTCCTTCCATTGCTGGCTCTAAACTACTGCGAACTAGGCCTCACAGCCTAGTTTACAGGAGAGCGGCAGGTAATGATGTCATCACCTGGAGCTCTACTGTAAACTAGGCCACAAGGCCTAGTTCACAGTAGTTTAGAGCCGGCAATGGAAGGCGGAGGATGCCCCGTCAGGTAAGGATCGCAGAGGGGCTTACCTGCCGGGGCTGTTCCCTTCCATTGGTGGGCACCAGTGGGCGCCCACCGCTAGAAGCGGACAGCCCTGCCAAGTAAGGATCGCGGGGGGGCTTACCTCCCAGGGCCGTCCGCTGGCATCCACTGGTGCCAGCAGATGGCCCTGGGAGGGAAGAACTGCAAGGGGGAGGAGGGAGGGGCCCCCCTTACCTGCCGGTGCATCCTCTTCCTTCACCTGGCATTCTACTGAGAACTTGGCCGCGAACCCTCCCGGGCGGCAGTGGATGACAGCGGACGGGCCCAGCAGGTAAGCCCCCCCCTCACGCTCCTCCTTACCTGCCGGGGTGTCTTCTTCCTTCACCTGTCGGAGATCTACTGAGAACTAGGCTTTGCAGCCTAGTTCTCAGTAGAGCGTCAGGTGATGAGCGTGAGGGGGGGGCTTACCTGCTGGGCCCATCTGCTGCCATCCACTGCCGCCCGGGCAGCAGCAGATGGCAGCGGACAGCCCTGGGAGGTAAGGAGGACCACGAGGGGGAGGAGGGAGGAGGAAGGGGGCCACTTACCTGCTGGGGCATCTTCTTCCTTCACCTGTCAGAGATCTACTGAGAACTAGGCTAGGCCGCGAAGTCTAGTTCTTGGTAGATCTCCGGGCAGGTGAAGGAAGAGGATGCCCCGGCAGGTAAGGAGGAGCATGAGGGAGGCCTTACATGCCGGGCCCTTCTGCTGCCAACCGCTGCCGCCCGAGCAGCAGCGGATGGCAGCAGACAGCCCTGGGAGGTAAGGAGGACTGCGAGGGGAGGGCTTACCTGCCGGGGCTGTCCACTGCCATCTGTGGGCGCCAGCGAATGGCAGCGGACAGCCCCGGGAAGTAACCATGGAAGGGGGGAGGGACATTTTTTCCCCATAGACTTGCAAGGGCAAGCAGAAGGTTCCTGCTGCATCTCCATCTCCCATCCCCATGGCCACCATGGAAGACCTAGGGTGGGGGAGGTATGGGACCACATGTTGGAGATCCGCCTTTCGGCTCCACTTTTTTTGTTATTAATTTTTATTTGCTGTTTTTACAGCTGAATAACTCAACTCTGATTGCAGGATGCCTTGGTATCCTGTTTCTCCTACCATAACAAACCTAGTATTGAGGGGATGCTAAGCATCTCACACAGATTATGGTTTAGTCCTGCCTTCATCTGTCTGTCTGTCTGTCTGTCTGTCTGTCTGTCTGCCAGCCAGTTCGCCACCCTTGTGAGGTAGCTGGATTTCTGGGTTAAGGCCCTGAGTTCTATGGCTTACTTGTGCATCGTGCTAGCAACTGGCACTCTGCCTGCATCTGCCCATCTCTATCTGCCTGGTTCTGCCTACACTTGCCTACCTGAACGGGTATGGCCTTCCTCCTCCTTGTGGACTCCCATCAATGAGAGACTGTCAAAACATCCATCACACCTTGACTTTTTGATTTGGGATACTGCTCCAGCCAATGTGCCCACCTCTGGACAAGAGAACAGCCAACCTGATTGACTGAACCTGCCTGCATCTGTGCCCACCTGTGCCTGTGCCTGCATCTGCCCACCTGGGATCTGTGCCCGGGAAGCATGCATTGGCTTGACATCTGGCTGATTCATGTTAAGTTGGACTACATGGCCCGCCTTGCAGGCTGCTGGTAGCCTTTAAAATCAGACAAGGACGTGTAGCCTGAGAGTGGTGGGCTTCCTCTGGATTCCTCCAGAGAAGAACAAACATTGATTTGGTTGAACCACTCACTCATTGACTTGGTTTTTCCTTTTCATCTCTTTTTCCAGGTGCAGCCTCAAGCCTGGCTTCATGGGGCCTGCCTGACTGCCTGACTGAAGAAGAACCTTCCTTCCTGCATCTTCTGTGCCCACCTGTACCTGGCTCCTTGAATCCATGTCTAGCTGATTCATTTTTGGGTTAAGTAAGTTGTACTGGGCCCACCTTGCAGGGCTGGTTGCTGCCTGAGTGAAGCAGGCTGCACTGGCGGGGTGGGCTTCCTCCAGGGAACCAGGGAAGAACGCACTCATTGACTTGGTTTTTCTTTTTCATCACTTTCTCCAGGTGCAGCCTTGAGCCTGGCTTGGCTTCCTGGGGCCTTCAGCCTAATTGCCTGACTGAAGAACCTACCTTCCCACACATTCTGTGCCCACCTGAGTCTGCTGGCCACCTCTGCCTCTTGCCCGCCTGTGCCAGCATTTGCCCAACTGAGTCTGCTGGCCACTTCTGCTAACCTGCCCACCTGTGCCAGCAATTGCCCACCTGAGTCTGCTGGCCACTTCTGCCAACCTGCCCGCCTGTGCCAGCATTTGCCCAACTGAGTCTGCTGGCCACCTCTGCCTGCTGCCCGCCTGTGCCAGCATTTGCCCACCTGAGTCTGCTGGCCACTTCTGTCTGCTGTTTGTCTGTGCCAGCATTTGCCCACCTGAGTCTGCTGGCCACCTCTGCCAACCTGCCTGACTATGTCAGCATTTGCCCACTTGAGTCTGCTGGCCAGTGGCCACCTCTGCCAACCTGCCCGCCTGTGCCAGCATTTGCCCAACTGAGTCTGCTGACCACCTCTGCTAACCTGCCTGCCTGTGCCAGTATTTGCCCACCTGAGTCTGATGGCCACCTCTGCCTGCTGCCTGCCTGTGCCAGCATTTGCCCAACTGAGTCTGCTGGCCACTTCTGTCTGCTGTTTGTCTGTGCCAGCATTTGCCCAACTGAGTCTGCTGGCCACCTCTGCCAACCTGCCCACCTGTGCCAGCATTTGCCCAGCTGAGTCTGCTGGCCACCTCTGCCAACCTGCCTGACTATGTCAGCATTTGCCCACCTGAGTCTGCTGGCCAGTGGCCACCTCTGCCAACCTGCCTGCCTGTGCCAGCATTTGCCCACCTGAGTCTGCTGGCCAGTGGCCACCTCTGCCAACCTGCCTGCCTGTGCCAGCATTTGCCCACCTGAGTCTGCTGGCCAGTGGCCACCTCTGCCAACCTGCCTGCCTGCACCTTCCTACTTGCCTGGCTGCCGCCTTTGCCCGGGAATCATCTGGCTTGACAACTGACTGGTAAGTCGTACTGGTCCTGCCTTGCAGGGCTGCTTGTAGTACTGCCTTTATTACATGTGGTTTAAAAATCTAGCTTTGCTTGGAGGAGATGCAAAGTAAACTCCCTCATCTTGAACATGCTATGTTACATGAGTGCACTAGTCCCCTAAGGTCCCCAACTTTAAGGACTAGCTCTTTAAAAATGAGGATTTCTCTCAGCAGCAATTTACCACCAGAAAAAAAACTATGCATGTGTTGTTGAGAGAGCTTACTTCTGAGTAACAGCTGCAGCTGTGCATCTTAAACTGGGCACAGATGAGTCCCCTCAAGGCCATCTGTGTGAGATGCCCATGAGTACTGGACTTCTCTTGAAAAAGGAGCACTTATGCCACCTGAAACCGTGTATTTTTGACAACTTACTTCCAAGTAACGCTTGCACCGATTGTTCTGTAATTTGGGACACATGACTAGCAACACTCAGTCTGCTCTGTGATCTAGTTTCGTACCTGTATCTTGGAAAATTAAGAAGTTTTAGGCCTTTCAGACTCAAAAGCAATTCTCTCTATGGCAAAATGTAGAAATGATATAATATCGTATTTCCGATACATATAAATAAATACCAATAAATACGATACGATACAAATCACCTACTATATTATCGGAGACGATATTTTTTTGGTCCGAAATTCTGATAATGATATGATACGATAATTTCAGCGTGCACATCCCTATTTTCAAAACCCTCTCCACCTCTAGGTTTGCATGAATTAACACTCACATTTTGCTTTAGGAATAGTCCATGACTATCTAGAGAGGGAAGAACACCTTGAGAAACCATCCTCCTTTTTGGCAAAATGAATTCTTTTTGTTTGTTTTTCATGCTATCCTTGAAATTGTTCAGAAATGGATTGGGTTCATGCTGGTGGCAGCTCGCAGAGTGATTGCAAAAAAACAAAAAAACAAAACAAAACTAGAAAACTTCACAGCCTCGAACCAAGAACTCTTTGGTACATGGACCTGTGCAACATAGCCGTGGCAAAAACTGACATTCCAAATGAAATTAGCTAAAGGCCACGTCAGAATTTCAGATGTCCGGGATTTGATTGCATACACAGATCATGAACACATACACAGCAAAATTTGCAAGCGCCTGCCCTCAGATTATGGAAAGGAGACTAAATACAACTTGTTGTTCTGAAGACCCTGGAGGAGAAGGTGGCTACTAGATCTGATGGTTATGTGCTACCTCCAGTATCAGAGGCAGTAAGCCTGTGTGCACCAGTTGCTAGGGAACATGGGTGGGAGGGTGCAGTTGCACCATGTCCTGCTTGTGGGGTCCCTGGTCAAGAGCTGGTTGACCACTGTGTGGACAGAGTGCTGGTCTAGATGGACCCTTGGTCTCATCCAACAGGGCTCTTCTGATGTTCTGATGACTCATAAAGAAAACCTCCAAGCAGTCAATGAATTCCACTTATATTGTTATATGTAAATTGGGAAAATGAGAAATTGACTACCCTATGGCATTAACTAGATTTAAATTTGGTGCAAAAATAATAATAGCAATAATTGGACTTTTGTGGAGGCATCTCCAGTTTTTCATTGACTTCTGCTGTACATGACACGTTGGTGGAGCCTGACTCACCATAAGGGAGGTTTTGTTGTGTTCGTGTGTTTTTAGCATACAGCAATCTGACAAATGCCCACAGGCCAGTTTCTGTATTCCCTCTCACTACACTTTGCTGAGCTCGTCACCCCGCTACAGAATAAGCCTGACGCCTTTTTCACCATGGCAGTGGCATACTGGAAAATAACACCAAACAAACAACAAACAATTAATGTTTTGATTTTAATGTAATGAGAACCTGAATGCATGTGAATGGGGTGTAATGTAGGGTTTAATTAGTGCATTTAAGGAGGAATGGTGATGATGCACATACAAGCAGAACATGTGGTTTCCAAAGACTTTCTCATCTCAAAAATTGCACCCACAAAAATAGGGAAAGTTCCAAAGAAGAAGAAAAAAACGGGTGTATTGGGGAAAAATTGCATGTGAACATGAATGGATTGAATTGACCTATGATTGAATACATACAGAACTTAAATGGACCAGATATAGACTGTCTCTATATCGATGCTTCATGTATGTGTATATGTGAACCATACCAGATCTTTGGAAATCTGTCTTCTGTTTGAATTTGTGCTATGTTGGGTTTGGCTACTTGCTTCAAATCAGTGATTGACAAAGTATGAAGACCAGGAAACAGGATATATGATGCAGAGTAAGTTTTTTAAAGGAGTGAACAGTGAACTAGAAACCATACATCCAACATGAGCAGAATGCAAATCCAGCAGAAGAGGGATAGGGTCTATCCTGCTGTGTGTGGTATTCAATCTACAGGTATTAACAGTACAGCTGGAGGGTGATCAAGGAAAACAAATATATATTTAGAGAAAGTACAAAGTGTTTCTTTTGAGGAGACAGAAGAGTGCTTTGTTCTTTCCATAGGCACTGAGCACCACAGTTCTTTTTTGGAATTCCAGGTGCTCAACATTCCTGGAAGCCCAGACCCAGAAGCTCAGCTACAGAAACTGCCCTGGGAGTTAAAGTCTTGATCATCCAGGTCTGCTTAGATGATCTATCTTAGCTTAGCAGGGAGATCTACAGATGCTGTATTTATGGTCTGGCCTGCAACCTCCTTGGAGGTCACCCTGGAAGCCACCACCAAGGTAACCTCCAGAAGAATCTATCCCATAGCCATAACCATAGCCATTACCAGAACCAGAACTAGAACTAGAACCAGAAACATATGTAGAGTAGACTCCCACAGCCCCTGACTCAGAGCTTAGAGAAAGCATGGGACTAGGGATGGTCAACACACAAGGAGGTGTCTGGATCATGACTTCTGATGGTGGGATTTGGCTGGCATAGGAAACATTGTTCCCAGATGCTATGCCAGGGCTGCTGGATGATCCTGTGCCACGAATACCACCATAGCCGCCATACCCATGGCACCAGATCCAATGCCCATTCCGTAGCCAGGTCCAATCCCACAAGATCCATATCCAATGTTTGAAGTGGACCATGGGATGGCACAAGATGGGGTATTACAAGACATGTCTATGTGATGGAAAACGTCTGTAAAAGAACAAGAAAGACATATGTTACACAAATGCAGATGGCTATCTGGAGAAGGGCGCATAAAGAATTGGCCATGCTGGTATCTAGATGAGCCAACCTGCCTTCTATTCCAAGACATTGCATGTAACTACAATTTTGTTTCAGTCTAAGCACTGAGTGTACAATGGAAAATAATTCCTTACATTGCAAAGCAGTTTATATTCCATTGCATCAATTTTTCAGCCAAAATTTCCCTATAAACTATATGATTGATTTTTTGTTGTTGTTGTTATAGGGAGGGACGGTCGAACACACCATAGTCTAGGTTGTGCACCACTTGCTGGACTTCATCATCCGGCCGCCCCTGTCAGCAGGCTCCTGGCAAGCAGCATGCATCCATCTCATCAATATATGTAAAATGGCAGCTCAGCCCTTTTTGTAAAGGCCCATTTATGCAAATAGCAGCCATAAGGCAGCCATTTATGCAACAAAATAGACAAAAAGTCTGAGCTGCCATTTTTACACAAGGGATTGGGCACTTGCACACTTACCTGACTCGGCACGCACTGGTTCGGGCAAGCACAGGGATTCGGCGGGGGGGGGGGGGGCAAGCCATCAATTTATTGCTGTGTGTTAGTCAAATTGCTGGAGGAGAAGGCTATCAGTGGCTTCAAGACCTGATGGCTATATGCTACCTCCAGGATCAGAGGCATTATGTGTATCTACTCCATCCTTAGTTAAGAGTCTGGAGCTAACGGGATGTCATACTTCTGCCAAGCAGATAGTCGGGGATGCTGGTTTCTGATTCAGAATGACTGCCTCTTGAGTGTAGCCAGTGTAGCAATGTACATCACTGCAATGGATCCATTGCAATCCCTGTGCCTCAGTGAGTAACCTCTGTGCCTTAGTGACTTCCCCGTTTAGGTTTTAACAAGAAATTTAACCACCAATCCAAAAATCGGCTGACTGATTGTGAGATCAACAAACTATCTGAGGTCAGATCCTGAGATTCAAAAACCAGGAGTTGGTGGTTGGCGACATAACCAGCTATTATTATAGTTGCCAGTATAATTACATTTTGACTACATTAACATGAAAGGCGGGTTCAATACATTAAGCGAGATATACTTATTGTCTTGTCCACTTTGTCTACAGGATGAGGGAGAGTTTCTCCACAATCCCGTATTCACAAAATTATGTTCAGTGCTGATGATATAGAATTGACCTCCACTCCCCAGATGACAAAACTATTGTATTTATGTTTTTGTGTGCAATCTGGAGAGGAGAGACCATTATTTCAGCTTATTGAAATTACTTTTGCACGTTCCCTTCAATATTTCTACTATCTTTCACTAGGAAAGTCCATATTCAGAACATCTGGCCAAATTTTGCCAGTTGGATCCTAGTAAAGAATCTATAAACATATGAGTTAGCCAAACTTTAAGATGGCTCTGCTCTCTGGTCCGCTGGTAAGAGTTACTAGACAAAGCCTTTTTGGTGGTGGCACGTTACCTTGGGAACTCCCTCTCTAGGGAAAACTCTATGGCCCCATCTTTGGTGTTGTTGTTTTTAAAAGACTTTGATTTTTTTTTTTAAAAAAAAATATTATTCCAGCCTGCCTTTGGAATACATGCCATGTTTTGAGAAAAGTAAAATTGTTTTTGAAGGATTGCATTATATAGATCTGTATTTGTGTTGTTAATTCCTAATAAACTGCCTTGTGAAGTTAGCTCAGGTCAATTAGAAAGGTGGCTCAGAGGATACTCTAATAATACCAATAATACCAATAATAGCAATAATATCGTGATGATGAATTATCATCAAAATCAAAAGAAGGGCTGTTTCTGCGGAGTGACATCTTGACTGTCAGGTAAGTTGTGAGTCCATCTGCAGCACCTTTTCCCCACTTCCCTCAACCACTAGATCCAAACTAAAGCTGAGATGAAATTCATGAAACCAAGCAACCAACCAAAATCTGATATGGTCTATCTTTTATGAAACCAAGCAACCAACATCTGAGATGTCTATCTTTTATGAATTTATGAACCCAACCAAACAACCAAACAACATCTGAGATGTCTATCTTTTATGAATTTCTGAGACCAACCAACTGACCAACATCTGAGATGGTGAGCCTTGTCCCCAAGAAACAGTTAGTGAATCTCTCCTCCCACTGGAGGAATTCAGCAAAATGGCGCCCTCCAATGTCTCTGCCCACAAATAGAGTGGAGAATTTTGAGAGTCCATTTAAGAACATCAGAAGAGCCAGGCTGGATCAGTCCAAGGGCCCATCTAACCCAGCATTCTTTTCACGTAGTGGCCAGTTCGATACCCCAATGGAAATCCTACAAACAGGACATGAGTGCAACAGCTCCCTCCTGCCCATGTTCCCCAGCAACACACACACACACACACACACACACACACACACACACACACAGAGTCGCACATCTCTAATTATACTGTACTGTGTCTATATTGAAATCATGAGCCACTTTGGGAGCTAGTCTCTCCAACAAAAGTAAAATAAACAAATGAAGACATGGTTTGAGTCTTACCAGAGTCTCAAGAGAAAGAGGAGTCAAGAGACATTTGGCTTGGAAGTAAAAGAAAAAAGCATTAAGAGGAGGCTTCTGCTCCAAGGTGTTTTTATACACTTTCTTTGGCCAATGAACTGGAAGTGAGACATTCATGTTTGCCTGAGGATTCTAATTACCATTTGGCTGATACCTGCAGATGCAACCCATGCATCCAAATTGCTTTGTTTGTCGTTTAGATTTTTAGGCCTCTGTCAGCCATTTAAGAGCTAAAAATTCTGCCAAGTTTATTATCTATGTGATCTCTTTCCTTGCAAAAAAGCCTTTAATTGAGGTTCCACCAAAAATTAACCAGGAGACTGACATTTCACCCTTCTCTCCCTCTCTCTCTTCATCTAACCAACGAGTCAGCATTAGTATGTGTAGTTTGTGTGTACTTTGCTTTTTACTGTCAGGGTGTTGAGCCCAGTAATTCCATAGTCTGACTGGCAGGAAACTCCATAAAGCATTTCCTGATATCGCAGTGTTTTGGAGGTGAGTTCCCATTTGAGTGCTTTCTGGTAGGGCATACCCACCACGTTAGCTATTTTATGAGTGGGCAAACTCCTCCATGACATCCATTTTGTGGCAAAGCCACAACTCTCTGAGAGCCTGTGTGATGCAGTGGCTAAAGTGTTGGACTAAAGTGTTGGACAGTCAGGAGATCTGTGTTCTAGTCCCCACTCAGACAAGGAAACCGACTGGGTGACTTTGGGCCAGTCACAGACTCTCAGCCCAACTGACCTCACGGGGTTGTTGTTGTGAGGACAAAATGGAGAGGAAGAAGAGGATTATGTATGCCGCCTTGAGCTCCTTGGAGGGAAAAAGGCAGGATATAAATATCTACCTATAAAGTGGAAAGTCTGTTTGTGTCACGTATGTCCAGAAGTGTTTACTCACTTCCATATCTAGTATTGCCCTAATACTGTTCACCCAGACAGGTGAAAAAAAATCTAAAAACATGTTTTTTGGGATTTTAAGTACTTTTAAATAATCTAATAAAAACCTAGGAGTATGCCTACAACTCCAAGCATGTCTTGGGCAGAACTCCCAGCATGCCTTGGTTGGGAGGCCAGACTTACTGGCCTTTGGCAGCCATTGTGATTCCTAAGGTCAGTCTCAAACAGTCAACCCAATTCCACATAAAAGGAAACAACCCACATAAATGGGCTGCATCCATTTGTGGTGCCTCCCCACACCTGCCATGTGTGGTTTTAAAATCATAACTAGATACAACAACGTGTCTTTGAGAGGCTGAACTCTGGACATGCTCAAAGGCACCCTGTCTGATATTGCTGTTTTCTCAGAAACTGGGGGAAGCACACACACAGCTTTCAACCTGAAGAGAGAGGGAGGGAGGGAGGGAGGGAGGGAGGAAAGAAAGAAAAGTACTCTGTGCATGCTCAGAAATCAGCTCAATGAAGTGGAGCAAGTAGGTGGGCTGGCCTTGACCGTTCAGTACAGGCTCCTGATAGAACACTTGGTGGACAAGAAGTGCAGGCTGGGGCAGTCCTGGAAGGACTTGGCTGCAGTTGGGCATGTCCTCTGGCAGCTGCTTCCTTCCCCTCCTTTGCAATACTCCTCAATCCTCTATCAAAGAGCAGCATTGGCAATGAGAGGAAGGAAGCACCCAGAGGACTCTGGCACCTGCAGGCTGCCAAAGGCATGCTGGGAGTGCAGTACTGGCAAGTATAGTGGCTGATTTTAAATAAAGCATGGGTTAGCAAGCCAGGTCACTATGTGCAAACCAGGTCACTATCTCTCAGTCCTAACTCAGCCTGAAGGGAGAGCGCCTGGAGAGAGAAAAGAAACTAATTTAATTTGGGTTAAAGTTACCTCACAGGCCTAGGATGGGCTTACCTTGCAGGGTTGTCATGAGGGTAAGAGAGGAAAAAAAGAAATGAATTTAATTTGTTTAAAGGTTAACTCACAGGCTTACCACCATCCTGATACTTTAAGATGATTACCTCATGGACAAATATCTTCAGGGACCCAAGCAATGCTGGGTAGAAACTTAAAATGTGGCACACTGATAGGTCTGGCTGTACAATGTACCAGAAAAATCTAAAAACATGACATTTTGGGGTTTAAATATTTTTAAAGACTTTAATAAAAATCCGGGGCTTATGCCTACAACTCCCAGCATGCCTTGGGTGGGACTCCCAAACTATGACTCATTGTCATGACCAGTACAAATTGCTATTATTCCTTCAGGAAATTCCATGAATAAAATTTCTTCAGAAGGAGATATTAAAAATTGCTTAATCCTCTATGTGGCTCCATAGCAGTGGCGTAATGCCACTAGCATCATAGGGTGCTGGATTGATCATTTAACTAAAAAATTAAGAAGTGCATTGGTGTGTCTTTAGAGCACACGTATGTGAGATAAAAGGCCCAAGTCACCAGTGGCCTTGACCATCCTGGCTCTCTGCTAAAATCTGTTAAATGTAGATATTATACAGTAAATTATGCCAATAAAGTATTCTGGCTGCTTTCCTTTTTTCATAATAATAACTTCAGAGCACATGCATAAAACAGTTCCCCGTGTTCACTGAGATCTGCTTCCCTACTATATGTTATTCAGATATCTGGGCAATGCTGGGTATATTTTGAAAACATTCTTAGGTTTGCACCTGTTTTAGCTGGTAGAAAGGGTGTTGTGTGTCTTGATTGTTTTGAAGTTTAGATGGCTACTATGGCCAAAGCATGATGGGAGGTGTAGGCATTCCAGATAAAACAAAACAAAAATTGGTTTATCACGATGCAAATTTAAAATACACTTATTATCACAATTTTCCATTTATTCCAACAAAACAATTTACAAATTCAACCAAACTAAAAACAACAACTAACCTAAAGCTGAAAAAGGTGCAGAGAAATTTATTATTTATCAAATACATGTTATAAACATTATGCATGGACCCGATATCAGCTAGTACATATATATATATATATATATAATGTCAGTGTGCACCCCAATGTAAAAATAGATATTATTAAAACAAATAACAAAATCCCCCCAAAATCTCCTCCTAATCTTTTCACTTTAGTCAAAACCTTTCTTGTTTATAGCTCATATATTGAATATTGCAACGTTGCAATGCCTCCTGGAGGAGACCAGAATTCTGGATGTCTTCTACAACTTTTCACAACCTTGTGGCATTTTTCTCATTCTTTTCCCCTTGCCAGCAACTCCCATTATGACTTGCGGAGCCTTGGATGATCGCTAGTCATTAAAAGGAATCACAGCCAAAGGTGGGGGTGGAGGCTGCAATTTTAGGAGTTCTCCCTACGAAAAGGATTTCAAATGCTCTCCAAACCCTTTAAGTAGTTGGTTTTTTTCTGTGCAGGCAAAATGTGATTACTTCTAATGGAATAATTGTTAGATTCTACACCCTACTAATGAAAGGCAATATAATTCTTTGATGGTAGGGAAAATGTCTATTTAACACATTCATATCTCTCTTGAGATCACACCAGGCAATTCATTAAGGTGGAATCCGAGATCATTTGGTTTAAATTAAAAAAGAATTAGGAAACTCTGCTGTAGATGTCTCCTTCTTTTTTATAAACCTGTATAACACGTAAACAGATCTTCTTCCAGTGGTTTTTGTGGGTTGATGATGGCTGTTTCTTGCATGACTTTTGACGCTAATCGAGGGTGGAACTGAAGCATTACAAGAATTACGGGCTCACAATTTCAAAAACAGCCTTCTGTGAGCTTCCCCTGACTCCTCCATAAGTCCCGGCACAATTGACCCATTCATCCTTCCTGGGTGGCCAGTGATGTGAAGCGGAGATTGAGGATGTGCTATTGTCCCATTGGTTCATCCAGAGAGTTTCGGGACTGATCCGAGGGATGATTTGACTTAGAAAGGCCCTTCCTTTCTGTGTCAATGCTGAGATTCCTGAAAGGGGTTGCCGGCACCTGGTGTTGCTGTCGGAAGTTTTAGACCCTGGATTCAATGGCCGTATGGATCTTTAGAAGGCCATGTATCTCATTGGTGGGACATTCAGGACAGACGAAAGGAAGCACTTAGTTAAACTATGCAGTCCACTACTACAAGATGTAGTGATGGCCACCAATTTGGATGGCTGAAAAAGGGTGAGACAAATTGATGGAGGAGAAGGCTGTCAATGGCTACTAGTCTTGATGGCTAAATGCCAACTCCAGGAATCAAGGCAATGTGCCTATGTACTCTAATTTTTGAGGAACATGGGTGGGATTGTGCTTTTGCACTCATATCCTGCTTGTGGGTTTCTCCCTGTTCCTTTCTTTTCATGTCAAGTTCCCTTTTTCCCAGATATGAAGAACTTCGTGAATTTTTGGAAAATTCTTATAGGAACTGGGTTGAAATTCAACCCCCGGCCAAGTTCCATTGGTACAGCTATTCCCAGGATGGAAAAGATGGTACCTATCCATGTACCTGCCGGACATGTAGTGGCTGAGATGAACCGATCACATACGTTATGCGAGCACTTGGCCCACTAGACTGACTGCTTGTCCATTTTCAGGCCCATTTCTAAGGCACAGGTGAACTGAGTTCTAGTCCCCACTTGGTCATAAAGCTCACTGGGTAATTGGGGCCAGTCCTGATTCTTAGCCTAACCTACCTGGCAGGGTTGTTGTGAGGATACAATGGAGAGGAAGAGGAAGAGGAGGAGGAGGAGGAGGAGGAGGAGGTGGTGGATAAGAACAGCAACAAAAACAACAAGAACAACAAGAACACCCACAACCACTCAACTTTTAAACCTCTAAAGAGCATGGAGCCAGGTTAACTGATGTTGTGTCTCCTCCAATATTTATTTTACTGAGACCTTTCTCAAAATTCACCAACCAAATGAGAGAGGGTCTTTCTAGTGGTGGCCCCTGGTCTGTCAATTGCCCAGACTGTGGGCCACAACTGGAAAGGCCCTCTCTCCCCATAGAGGCTCAACTGGCACCTACATTATGGTATATCCGGCAACGTTGGAATCCTTTTGTATTTTACCAGGCATTTTATGAATGGTGTATGTGTGCTTTCCTTAATGCTCCTTTATCCTAGTCGCTGGTTTTACTTTTGGTTTTATTAGGTGCCACTAATGGCCTTCATCTCGGTTTTCATCTGCCTTTTTTAAAATTGCCATTGTCCCAATGTAACCTTGCATTTTGTCTATGTTGATTGGGCAATCAAAAATAAACACATACCTAATTAAAGAAGCAAATAAATAAAATGACATTAGGGAGGAGTTATTCATAGCCTAGTGGTTAAGCATTTCCTTAGCATTCAGAGCTTAGTTAAATCATGGAATTCACTGCCACAAGTTGTAGTGATGGCCACCAATTTGTGTGGCTTGAAAAGAAGGTTGGATAAATTCCTGGAGGAGAAGGCTATCCATGCCTAGTAGTCCCAATGGCTGTGTGCTACCTCCAGTATCAGAGGCAGTAAGTCTATATGCACCAGTTGCTGGGGAACATGGGAGGGAGGGTGCTGTTGCATCATGTCCTGCTTGTGGGTCCCTAGTTGACAGCTGGTTGGCCACTGTGTGAACAGAGTGCTGAACTAGATGGACCCTTGGTCTGATCGGAGAGGGCTCTTCTTATGTTTTTAAGCTCTCAGATTTTCAATCCTTGGTATCATTGGTTAACAAGAACAAACCTATGCATGTCTACAGGGAAGTAAAGTTCCATTGAGTTCAATGGGAATTATTCCCAGGTATGTGTGTAGATTGCAGCCTAAAGATACTTAGGAGAAAGACCCCTCTCTGCCCAAATGCTTCGACAACCACTGTCAGTCAGGGTAGAATGCTATTGAACCTGGAAGAACTCCACACACTTCAATGGAAAGGGCCTTCATTAACAGGGATGAATGGGTGGAAAATAACTCACAACAGCTTTGTGGAGGCCCCAAGAAGATCAGGCCCAGGGAGCTCAAGGATCCAGGAAGTTCAAGGGACCAGTGAGTGTTCATGGCTCAGTGACAGAGCAACTTTTTTGCTTGTAGAAGGTCTCAGGTACAATCCTCAGTCTTTCCAGGTAGGGCTAGGAAAAGAATCCCAGCTGAAACCCTCGGGAGCTGCTCCCTGTCAGTGTCTACAGTACTGGGCTAGATAGACCAATGTAGCTTCCAATGTCCCCATGTCCTTCTGAATTTTCCCCACCCCCAGCATTCCACCCCACCCTCAGCAATTCTGAACAGTTGGAAGACTTCTCTCATGGCTCATTTATGAGCAGATTCCACCTCAATGCTCATTCTGACTGGAGTCTGTATCCCATTACAAGATTTGCTTTTATTTTGGTTCTTTTTCCATGAATATCCATGTGTATTCCACCCCCCAAATGGGCATTGATTGTGTGCATCTGTGAAATGTGTGCATTCATCTCCTATAGATTGAAGTGTGTTTGTGCACATTGCTTTTCCAAAAGCACACATTGTTTTCATGCACATGGTTTTCAAACGTTGAATGCACTTGGGGGGATCCGCAAATCACAGAGCAATCTCAGATATTGGACTAGGGCTACGGATTGAGATGGAGTCTGTGTCCTTTCCCCAAAGTGGGCAAATCCCAATCAAAATCACACTGAAACAAATTCTTACACATCAGTATCTGACCTGTACCACCACCACTCATCCATTGTATCACTCAGTTCTACTGTCTAAACACCTTTGATTCAAATGTGGTTGTTTTCAATAGACTAGTAAACTGTTGAACCTAAAGTGTCTGGTGTGCCAATCGCTCCACATCTGTGGCCTAAAACCCACATCACTTGAAAAGGGAAGGTAAAAGAAGGAAGGCGGGACTCTTAAGGAGCAAAGAGATCCTTAAAGAGTTGCTCCAGGGGTTCAAGACATGGAAGGAACCCTGATACTCTAGTTTTGGATTTACTATTTACTTCTCCTCTTCCTGAAGTCAGGAGTCAGCCTGATTGGAGACCTGCCAGGGCACATACTCAAGCCGGAGACCCACTGGTGATCCCCAGAGCGCCAGAGCCTTCTTCTCCTCTTTGCTGCTGCTTCCTGTTCCCTACCTCTCTCCAAGTTTATACAAGGCAAGAGTACGGATGAATAGCAGCCTACACATGCGCCTCTATCAATTGCCCAATTTTCAGTCACACTTCAGAGCAAGGGGAAGCAATATTTTGCGCCCATGGGCACATTTTGAGACACTGAAGTTGGCACTAGTAAATCACAAGTAAATCACAAGAGACATTTATGAGGAATTAAGATGGCAGTAGCTAGAGGCACCCACTTCACCTTGAAGCAACCCAACCGCCAGTAAGAAAATATTATATGTATTCATCTCATTATACATATAATGAGGTGAATATGCTGCCTTGGTGTGCACCAAGGAAGGTATCTGGGGATAAATTGATGCACCACATATCCTACCTCTGCTTTACAGCAGTCCTCTCTGATATCATACCCTCCACCTGTGTTGGATAGGACTCCCATCATCCCCAGCTAGCATGACCATTGGTGTGTGGTTGATGGTTATTGTAGTCCAATACATGTTGGGGAGCAGGTTGGGAATAGTGGCTTTGAGAAGAGTGACAAAAAAACTGAATCCTTGGCCAACCTATGGAGAAGACTGTTGGCTCATCAGTCTGTAATGGTGTTTCTCTTGAGTTTTGTGGGAAGAAGGTTTGACATGCCTGAGGTATGGAAGGATCAGGAAAGTGGGAAGCAGAAACCTGGCCTGCTAACTCTGCAGTGCCCACCTGTCCAACTGAAGCTAGGCCAATGGAGAAATGTTGACTTGAGAAAACAGTTCGGTTGACTTCCCTACATGAACCAGCATTTGAGATCCAGTTCAGATAGATTCCAGCAAATTGGTTCCACTTGTATCTCTTATCAAGGGTGGGGAGGTGTTGTTGTCCTATTTACAAGGAATTGTTGAAGCTCTGGGAAGTTTACAAAGGGCAAATGATGAATAAAAATTAGGGTGGAGTTAGAAGTAGATTAAGATGTGTGAGGACGTTGAAAGACTAATAGCTCCTAATAATCAAAAAATATATATGTCCAATTAATTGGGGGAAGATGGAGATCCTAGATCAAATAGAATGTTGGGGAATAATTAAATCCTAAAGTGGAAAAATGGTACGCCTCATATCTTATGCCCAGCCTCCAAAAGAGTATAAAAAGCCATGGCAGTTCCTACTGTCTTCATCTGATTCCCTCCACCTCCTCTCTTCCTTTCTTCACTTCAGAGGACGAGGTAAGTAGACCAGATTTCTTTGAGAGCTTTGCTCATGGAGTTGCCCTTGGATTTTGCTTAGAGTGAAATCCTATGGGGAACTTGCAGGCACCTTTGTTTGGACACAACTCACTAGCTTTTGGGCGGTATACAAATGCATTGAATAAAGCAATGCAAAAACTGCTATTTGTCAGCCACAGCATCCTCACCTGAAATATGGGCATAAGAAATTCTGTCCTGCATTACAGGGTTGCTGTGAAGTCTGATATGATGTCGGCAAATAATTTTAAACTCTTGAAAGCATGACATAAATGTTATTATGCAGAATAGATCAGTAACATTTGGAAAGCAAAGTCATCATCGGACCCCAGAGAGAGAACCATACTGCCTCCCTGTCAGCTCTCTCACCTTGAGATAACCCAGGCTGTGTTGTCTTCCGCACATACAGCTGAATGACTTGGGGATGCAGTACATAAGTCTTGAGGAGTTAGAGGACGTCAGAGCACCTACTCTGAATTGGCTTGCAGTGGTTTTCAGAGACCTTCCGCTGAGCCTTTCCCCTAAAGATGAAGCAGGATTCCAGTCTTCATAGGTTTGATAAGGATGCATTAATTAAGCCTGCGGTATTCCTTGGGAATGCATCTCATTGAATTCAGGATGTTGAGAATTACACACAATGAAAACAGGTGAAAGTGTGGAATGTACCAAAAAAAATGGAATTAACCATCCACCATTGTACAAAAAAGGAATATTTCCTGTTAAGAGATGTGGAGGCCTGGGAGGAGTTAATCAGGCAGAAAAATTGCTTCTCCCCTGCATATTCCTGTGTTCTCCCACCCCCCATTATCTTTTCTTTTTGCAAGCCTGCTAGGTGAGAAAAGTGTCCTTGACTAAATTTGCTCTTACGCCTCTCAATATAACCCATTGCAGCACCCAGTGTAAATGAACAGCGAATCTTTAGCAACCCTCTTGTTTTACATCAATTAAGAATTTTGCCCTTGAGGTCTCATTGAGGCAAAAAATAAGATGATGTGTGCTGATTCAATCATTTGTCAGGATCACCGCCTAGCTGTCGAAACCAATAGTCATCTCTCTGATTTTTATTTTTTTAAAATAAGGGAGGAGGAGAAAATAAAATCCTGTTTATGTTCAGAGACATAATTGCAGTGTCAAGATAGGAATATAATTAATATGGTGTGCAATTGCCATGCTAGGGTGAAGAATGTAACTCACTATTAGATTGCTTGATCAGACAAATCTAGAGTTTTATGTCTAACAGCAGATAGCGAGATGACTCATTATCAATTTTTAGAGTTGTAGCTTAGCTTTCTTCAAGCGGGGAATCACCAGCGGTTTGTTGCATATTCTCCCATGCGCTGCCTGATGTGCTACAGACCTCAGATATGAGATGATCTCCTCTGTGCAAATGTAAAAGGTTTTTTAAAATAATAATAATAATAATAAAAATCTATCATACTTGGATGCCATCCTTCCTTCATGGAATACTAGGTATCCTGACTGGGCCTACTAACTATCATTCAGCAAGGTGAAGCAGACTGCTTTGAATGATTGATTTGAGGTGTGTGTGATGTTGCATGACTGTTCATACTGAGATTATGTTTATAACAGTGTCTTCTTGTTATAGATCTATGGTTTGGTAAGTACCTCTAGGGTGAGAATGGGGGATTTGCAGGTATGAGCTGATTGGCTGAAAGAGTAAGGAAGGGTGAAATGTATGTGTGTGCTATATAAACCTTATGATGTGCTATATGACGTAGATAGGGGTTTTCTGTGAGAGGGGTTAGATAGGGATTTGTTGAAATTGGGTTTAAGTGAGAGATAGTTTTAGGATTGAGAACTGAGAGAGAGGTCTGTGGTGATTTGTGAAGTGAATGTATGAGAGAAGCTATTTAAGAGCCATTTATGAGTCACTTCTTTATTATTCAAAAAAGTATTATTGTAATTAATAAAGAGTTCTTTGTTCATAAAATCCAACAACTTCTGCTCTTGGCTACATAAGAGGGGGTAATAAAAGGAACAGTGCAAGGTTATAAAATAAAGCCTTTGTTTCCTTGTAGAAAGAGGACGGAGTAAGGGTTGGGCCTGACCTTTAAAGGTCTTGGTGGCAATTAAACCAAGTGTGTGAGAGGCAAGGTGCTTCCTCCTTGGGGCGAGAAAGGCCTTAGAGGAAGGAGATTCTAATTAGGAGAAGGATGGGAATGCCAGAAGGGTGATAGATGAAGATGAGAGTAAATATCTGAATGATGCAAAGAGACTGATAGAGTAGTATCCAATGTTAGCAGTTCTTAGAATATACCCATTGAAATGACTGAGACATGGATAAGTCTTGATGGACATAACTCACATTCATTTCAATAGGTCTACTCTAAGAACTACTAATGTTGGATCTGACATATAGAATCCTACAATGGGAAGGGATGTCCAAGATTATTTTGTTCAACACTAGTGCAGGGAATCTGATGCTAGATCATGCATGTTGGGTGGCCATCCAGCCTCTGAGATTCCAAAAAAGAATCAATGACATTTTCCCTAGGATACCATGTGGAGCTCTGCTTCATGCAATCTTATAATAGTAGAGTTGGAAGGGGCCTATAAGGCCATCAAGTCCAGCCCACTGCTCAATGCTGGAATCCACCTTAAAGCATCCCTGACAGATGGCTGTCCAGCTGCCTCTTGACGGCCTCTAGTGCAGGAGAGCCCACAAATTCCCTAGGTCATTGGTTCCATTGTTGTATTGTTCTAACAGTCAGTACATTTTTCCTGATGTCCAGCTAGAATCTGGCTTCCTGTAACTTGAGCCCATTATTCCATGTCCTGCACTCAGGGATAATCGAGAAGAGATCCTGGTCATCCTCTGTCTGACATCAAGCTGTTTTGGGAAGAGACCTTATGCCCATTATGACTGTCTGAATTAGGATGAGCTTAGAGAAGGGTCCAAAGTCAACCACTGAGTCATGTGGTCGATAAGAGATTTGACTCCAATTTCCCCCTATTGAACCAGTCAAGCCATCACCCCATACTTCCTTCAAAGTATAATGATTCCCTCAACCTTAGAATGAACTTAACACTGAACACATTTTTTGTTTGTTTCAGACTTTCCTCCATCAACCAGCCATGTCTTGCAGCCCTCAGTCATGTATCCCACGTTCTAGGCCCATGTATAGTCTTGGATCGTGTGGCAGTGGCGGCGGTGGCATGGGTGGAGGCATGGGTGGTGGCTGCATGGTCGGCGGCATGGTCGGCGGCATTCGTCGTGGCATGGGCGGTGGCATGTCTGGTGGCTGCATGGGCGGCGGCATGAGCGGCGGCATGGGCGGCGGCGGCATGGGCGGTGGCATGTCTGGTGGCTGCATGAGCGGCGGCATGAGTGGCGGCATGGGTGGCGGCATGGGCGGCTCAAGCATGATGGGCTATGGTGGTGGCTCAGGCTTTGGTGGATCAGCCGGCAGTCTTGGCATCGTCCCTGGAGTCACTCCTTCGTGCATCGCCCAGATCCCACCATCGGAAGTGATGATCCAGCCACCTCCAATCAACTTGACCATCCCAGGAGCCATTCTGACTAGCTTTGGATCCGTTTCTGTAGGAGGCTATTCACCCTGTGCATCCGGAGGGTATGGCTCTGGCTCTGGCTCTGGCTCAGGCTCCGGCTCTGGCTCCGGCTCTTCCTGCTATGGTGGCTATGGAGGATACCTTGGAGGAGGAGGAGGAGGAGGAGGAGGAGGAGGCAGCAAGTGCTACAGGCCAAGACGTAGTGCGAGTATCTGTGGAAATCCCTGCTAAGCTCAACACAGACTATTCATGAAATCTGGAACAACCTGGAAATTGTGATGGACCCACAACTGGACATGGCTTTCAGAAATGTTGAGTTCCTGCAAATTCAAGTAGAGCCTGCAAGTTGCTCAGCACCTCTGAAAAAATGTTTCTCACCATAATTGTGCAACTTCTCTCTTTCTTTCTGATATGTATTTTCTACACACACCTCCACAATTTTCTTTCTTTCTGTGTTAGGTGCAGTGAACTTCCAACAAAGGAAGACATTACAGAACAAAACTCTAACCCAGCTGGCTGGTAGTGCCAGACGTGTCATGTAGCTCTATTTCATGCAATTTGATGTGAACATATTTTGTCTTCTGAATAATTCTCACTACATTAAAGCTTTTATTGCATCATAATCTTCGCCTGTTTCCTCCATTCTCTGGAAAAAAAGGGGGGAGAGAGAGAGAGACAGTGGCTAAAAGTTCTACACTGTCTTCAAGGGCTGTCCCGGCTGAGAACACATTGCAGTAGTCAAGAGGGAATAAATGAAGGTGGCAGGAGATTAATTGGGTTGAAGTCTGGTTTAGTGAAGACCCAATGTAGGCTTGGCTCATGAAGCAATGGCAAAAACAATGATGTTAAAATTGGCCTCTGTGATGGGCAGGCTGTGTGAGACCTCTGGATTGGCCAGATCTGGGTAGAGATTACAATGTGTTGATCAGGCCAGGAAGGCAGTCTCCTTATATTTGTACCCAGCCTGGCCAATCCAGTGATCTCATGTTGCCAGCTGGTACTGTCTGCCGTTCATAGCAGGCTCATGTGCCCACAACCCCATCATCATCTCAAGGGGGTTCTTCTGGATACCTTCTTTGATCTCCTGTCTTCATCCCTGAGTGTCCCTGAGTGTCCGTGATCTTTTGTTTCCCTCTGCCAGAACATGTATCTAATCCTTCAGCTAATCACTTACACACAAAACACCGTGTTCCATCAGCCCACACACAATTTAATTAGCTGGCCGGCTCCCTGAAGTGAGGGGAACACCTCCCTCAAAGCAGAAGGTGCATGCTCAGCTAGAAAAACACACACTCAAATACAGGTTTTGGATTGCTATCTCTATATAAGAACCAGTCATCTGGGTGGCCAATCCCAGCTCTTTATCTCCAGTATCTAGCTCTCAGAGATAGAATTGTACACAGCCATGGAACTGCTACGTCAGGAATCATAGCAGTAGTTTATTGCAGGCCAGTGCTGGAGTCCCCAGGGACTCAGGCCACTTCCTACTCTGCTACTTCTGATCCTGGTACCCGGAGATATCAGGGAATTGTTCCATGTACACAAGTAACAGTCTGTGAGCTCTACCCACTATAAAGTAGCCATTTGTTTTCACAGGGTAGTTGTCTATTTGAAGGCTATCCAGGCCAAGTCTATCTTAAAGGTAAAGAACCCTAAGAAATGAGACCAGGGGCCTTGAAGTTGTGCATCCGTAGATAGCACCTCAGCAGCACCTGATCCAACTTGTCAGTCTTTCCCATTATGATGATGCTCCTCCATGACTAATGACCATCAATACTGCATGTTCTCTGGTGGATCTGCCCACAATCCCTTACTTGATTGGTCAAGCATGAAAGATGTGAGCTCATCACTTCTGATCATTCTCCTGGTCCATCTGACTGTATCTCCGTCCCCTGTCCATTACATTTCTAGTCAAGAATTATGCCTCCCCTACACCCACTCAGGTCTTCCAAGTGGTCATGGATCTCAATATGGTCATTGTGATCATGGCCTGTCCAGTTGAGTATTGCACCACCGGTATAGGAGGTGAAAGTGACATGAGATATCTTTCTCGGTGAACAGTGAGGTCTGTTGCATGTGCAGTCCATGGGCGAAGAGTTTTGAACTGCACTGTGGTGGGTTGCTATATTAACTGATGGCTGAGTCTGGGGAACAAACCTTTGTAACACATTAAAAATGGCTGAAACAGTATAATTGTAATCAACAAAGGGAAAGGATCACAGGTCAAACATCTCCAGAGACTGTTCTGCCTCGGGGCAGTCAGATGGGAAAACTCAACAACTCTATATCTGATAGTTTTAGGGAATAACCAATTAAGAGTGCTGCCAAGTCAGGACAGGTGGGGTGGTCACCATGGCCAGGTGGTGATAGTGAAAATGATTAAGATCCTTCACCTCAGACAGCAGATACTCAAGCACAAATTCACCAGAGCAAAGCCATGCCCCTTCTCTGAAATGTGTAGGTAGACCACAGAGAGTACATAGGTGTCCAAAATGGTTGCAGGAGTATTCTGTTTAGGGTGCAAGTGGATGTGAGGATGCATCCCATTAAGAAGGGGGGTAATGTAGAAGGAGGGGGCAGCGTGAGGGAAGGGAGCAAGTTTTCAGGTAAAGGAAAAATAATGTGACAGTTGATTTGATGGGAGGGAGGAGCAAGAGGAGGAAGGAGTCATGGCTGACTGAGAGAGATGTTAAAGAAAGTCTTCATGAGAGAAAGAAGAAAACAGATGAAGAAATCGAAAAGAAGCACAAGAGACAGCAGAAGGCCAAGAGTAGCAGATTGAACAAGAGAAAGAGAGCACCGACTGTGAATAAAGGAGGCATCTGTTCCTGAGGGAATGAAGGATCTGTGCTGTGTCAGGCCTGACTGAAGAAGAGAACCAGACTTTGGGATTGTTGTATTTTCTAAAGGGACCTCTGGAGGTTGATTGAAAGGAGGGACAGGACTGCAACAGATTTATTGTGTTACTGTTACCAATTGTTGAAACTGTATTTGTTTAAATGCTGGAAACGTTTTTGACTCCCCTTTCTCTATTACTTGAATTCTGCACTTGCCTTTCTTTTCTCCAATAAATTTGAGTTAATCTCACCCTGTTGAATGATGTATAACTCTGAAGAAATCTGTTTAAATCTGTTAAATATCCTTTTATAAGACCAGAAAATCTGGTCTCTCCTAACATTTTTGTTCAGCTTGTTATTCCTTACTATCTACTGGTTTACTGTTTGTTCTAATATTTCCTATTCAGCTGTCTCAGCTTGCCTATAATATCTCTGTTTATGCAATAATAAGTGCATTTCAGTATTCACACTATCTAGTGATGACTTTCTGCTGTAAAAAAACATGTCGTTTTGTATTTTTTAATATAGATTTAGCATATGAACATCCAGTGCTAGCTCCATGTTTTAGAAGTCCCCTGGACAAGGCACATTCAATGCCCCCCTCCATCGGTGAATCTACCTTCCCACCATTGTTCTCACCAGCTGCCCTTGCTCCTCATCTTCTTCTGTCTCATTATTGCTACCACTTCCTTGTTTGATAGGTGGAGGTTCGAGGGAGCAAGGTGGCAGAGATGCCTCCTGCTACTCCTTTTCACCACCACCATTATCCAGGTGAGAGCAAGAGGCAGGTGAACATGGAGGTTGCAAGGATGAAGAGGACTTCTTGTAAGTGGGCCGCTGCTGGGTTGTAGACCCTTGGCAAGTGCCCGGCCTTGCCTACCCTTGATACTACTCCTGTGGTGGTGATCTGGAGGCAAGCAAGCCATCGAGAATGGAGATGCATCATCCCAAATTGCATCAGTCTGTGAGTTGCTTATATTGAAGAGCCAGGGTAGTGTCAGCATTTTTATACACCACGGGAGGTTCATTTATTTTATTATTGCATTTATACCCCACCTTTTTTCCTCCAAGGAACCCAAGGTAGCACACATAATTCTCATCGTCCTCTCCATTTTATCCTCACAACAACAACCACCCAGTGAGGTAGGTTGGGCTGAGAGTCTGTGGTTGGCCCAAAGTCACCCAGTGGGTTTCCATGGCCACGTCAGGACTAGAACCCAGATCTTCCGGCTCCCAATCCAACACTTTAGCCACTAGACCACATTGGCTCTCTGTCCTCTTACATCGCCTGATCTTGTCTGAGCTAGGAACTGCAGTACCATCCTCCAGACAATGGGGCACTGTGGTGTAGCAGATGCCAGATCAGCAGTTGTCTCCATATACATGCCACCTTATGGGCAAAAAGAGTAAGACCCTGAAGCTCACTGTTAAAAGGATCATTTTCATTGCAATACCACTTTTCTATATATTATGCTTCTCCTTCCATCCCCCCTTGGGTTTTATGGGTAATTGTTATGGGACTAGCACTCATCATCAAAGTGTTCAAAGCAAGAAATCTGCAAAGTTTCAGGAGAATAGGTGCAGGGGCTAAGATTTTATGATGACTGAAAAGTAGTTTAGGACTCTGTTCTTTCTTCTATTTTTCATCATGAAGCTGGGTCTCATAGGAAGAATGGCCATCTCATGGTCCCATCCTTGGCCTAGCACAGAATGGTTTTAGAGGGGGTTGGTTCTAGAGATGTTTGAGGAATTCAGTCTTTGTCATCACTGACCTATCTTCGCCTTCCAGACTAATGCGCAGATTGGAATGTGACTCTCCATTGGATTTTGAACTTCTCTGATTTGTTGTGATGTGATGTTAGGCTCAAAGTGTACAAAAGTTGATATGAAAAAGTGTGCATTTTCAGGTAAAATACAACTGGAACTGCCTACATTTAGATAAAGCTTACTTATGGGGGAGTTTGTTTGAGAAAAAAGTAGGGATGTGCACTGGATCGGACCCGATCCACGATCCGAGTCCGGTCCAGTGGGAAATCGGATAAATTATCCGATTTCCGATCCCGCAGCTGGATCGGCCGATCCAATCCGAACCGGTCCGAAAAAGCTCCGAACCGGTTCGGCGGATCGGCGGATCGGCGGGCGCCCACTGGCGCCCACCGCCGCTTCCATTGGCGGGCGCCAGCGGGCGCCCGCCGATGAAAGTGGACAGCGGGGGGGGGGAGGAGGGGGGCACTTACCTTCTCGGCCCGGTGGCTCCCGTCCAGCGCCGGCGCCTACTACTACTAGCAGGCTCCGCGGCCTGCTCTAGGGTGGCGCGCCGGGTGATGTCATCACCCGGCGCGCTACTCTAGAGCAGGCCGCGGAGCCTGCTGGTAGTAGTAGGCGCCGGCGCCGGACGGGAGCCACCGGGCCGGGAAGGTAAGGAGGGGGTGCGTGGAGGGGAGGAGGGGGCGCGCGGAGGGGGGAGGGGGGAGGGGGGCCCTTACCTTTCCGGCCCGGCGGCTCCCGTCCGGCGCCGGCGCCTACTATTCCCAGCAGGCTCCGCGGCCTGCTCTAGGATGGCGCGCCGGGTGATGTCATCACCCGGCGCGCTACTCTAGAGCAGGCCGCGGAGCCTGCTGGAAGTAGTAGGCGCCGGCGCCGGATGGGAGCCGCCGGGCCGGAAAGGTAAGGAGGGGGTGCGTGGAGGGGAGGAGGGGGCGCGCGGAGGGGGGAGGGGGGCCCTTACCTTTCCGGCCCGGCGGCTCCCGTCCGGCGCCGGCGCCTACTATTCCCAGCAGGCTCCGCGGCCTGCTCTAGGATGGCGCGCCGGGTGATGTCATCACCCGGCGCGCTACTCTAGAGCAGGCCGCGGAGCCTGCTGGAAGTAGTAGGCGCCGGCGCCGGATGGGAGCCGCCGGGCCGGAAAGGTAAGGAGGGGGTGCGTGGAGGGGAGGAGGGGGCGCGCGGAGGGGGGAGGGGGGCCCTTACCTTTCCGGCCCGGCGGCTCCCGTCCGGCGCCGGCGCCTACTATTCCCAGCAGGCTCCGCGGCCTGCTCTAGGATGGCGCGCCGGGTGATGTCATCACCCGGCGCGCTACTCTAGAGCAGGCCGCGGAGCCTGCTGGAAGTAGTAGGCGCCGGCGCCGGATGGGAGCCGCCGGGCCGGAAAGGTAAGGAGGGGGTGCGTGGAGGGGAGGAGGGGGCGCGCGGAGGGGGGAGGGGGGCCCTTACCTTTCCGGCCCGGCGGCTCCCGTCCGGCGCCGGCGCCTACTATTCCCAGCAGGCTCCGCGGCCTGCTCTAGGATGGCGCGCCGGGTGATGTCATCACCCGGCGCGCTACTCTAGAGCAGGCCGCGGAGCCTGCTGGAAGTAGTAGGCGCCGGCGCCGGACGGGAGCCGCCGGGCCGGAAAGGTAAGGAGGGGGTGCGTGGAGGGGAGGAGGGGGCGCGCGGAGGGGGGAGGGGGGCCCTTACCTTTCCGGCCCGGCGGCTCCCGTCCGGCGCCGGCGCCTACTATTCCCAGCAGGCTCCGCGGCCTGCTCTAGGATGGCGCGCCGGGTGATGTCATCACCCGGCGCACTACTCTAGAGCAGGCCGCGGAGCCTGCTGGAAGTAGTAGGCGCCGGCGCCGGACGGGAGCCGCCGGGCCGGAAAGGTAAGGAGGGGGTGCGTGGAGGGGAGGAGGGGGCGCGCGGAGGGGGGAGGGGGGAGGAGGGGGCGCGCGGAGGGGGGAGGGGGGAGGGGGGCCCTTACCTGCCCGGCCCGGCGGCTCCCGTCCGGCGCCGGCGCCTACTACTACCAGCAGGCTCCGCGGCCTGCTCCAGGGTGGCGCGCCGGGTGATGTCATCACCCGGCGCGCTACTCGAGAGTAGGCCGCGGAGCCCGCTGGTAGTAGCCGCCGGCGCCGGACGTGCCGAGAAGGTAAGTGGCGGGGAAGGGGGCTTACCCCCCCCCGGAGCCGTCCGCTTCTATCCGCTGGCGCCCGCGGGCGCCAGCGGATGGAAGCAGGCGGCCCCAGGGGGGGTAGGGAGCGCGGGGGAGGGGGTTTACCTGCCGGGGCCGTCCACAGCGGACGGCCCCGGGGGGGGGAGGGAGTTAGGCCCCCCCTTACCCACCCGCCGCCATTTTTTCCTCATAGACTTGCATTGCAATGCAAGTCTATGGGGAAAAAAATGGCGGCCGATCCAAAAATTTCCGATTTTTGGATCGGGATCGGACTCGATCCGGTCCGGGGGGCCTCCGATTTTGTCCGAACCGGTCCGGGACAAAATTGGAGGTCCCGATCCGGGTCCCGATCGATCCGGGGGGTCCGTGCACACCCCTAGAAAAAAGCATTCAAAATATGTATTTAAAATATATTGATATTCAAATTTTGGAGTTGATATTTTGTTGTTGTTATTGTTGTTGTTTTTAAATGCTCAGTTATCTGAAAAAATAGTAATGGTGTGGCACCATGAATGAACATATGCAAACTGATGCTGATCCATACCTAGTTGGTTTACAAGTTCATGTGTGTTGTCTCCAACACTGAGTGTTGACTTGCACATCCAGATGGATTGTCGCAGATCGAAAAGAAAAGGTATGCAATGTTTACATTTCCTTTACACTGGAGCCAGTTCAGGTTCTCCATTGGCAAGCATCAAGTCCATGGGGATCGAATGATTTGCATGTGATTAAGCAAAACCTGATGCACTGAACCAAATCCATGTGTACAGCACACCCAAATTAAACCATGTGTATTCGTATGTGGACAAGCCCACCATTTTTGTTATAAAGGCAATTGGCTCGCGTATTCACCTTGAGCTGAAATTTAGGGTCAGTTTAGAGTACAATCCTATGGTAGGGAAAAATGGATGGCATCATGAAGTAGAAGGAAGGAATGAGAGGAGAAAGTGGAAACAGAGGAAGTTGGGTGGCTGGTCCATGAAGTGGGTTTTCAAAATGGAAATATTCATCATCAGGGCGATTCAGGGAGCCGGTCAGCAAATTCAATTGTGTGTGGGCTGGTGGAACACTGTGTTTTGCGTTAAAGTGATTAACTGAAGGATTAGAAACATGTTCTGGAAGAGGGCAACAAAAGGTCTGGGAAGATCAGTAACACTCATGGACACTCAGGGATGAAGCCAGGATATCAAAGAAGGTATCCAGAAGAACCCACTTCAGGTGATGATGTGGTTGTGGGAACATGAGCTTGCTATGAATGGCAGACAGTGTGGCTGGCAACATGAGAACACTGGATTGGCCAGGCTGGGTACTAATATAAGGAGACTGCCTTTCTGGCCTGTCAACACAGTGTAACCTCTCACCAGATCTGGCCAATCCAGAGGTCTCACACAGCCTGCCCATCACAGAGGCCATTGTTAATGTCATTGTTCTTGCTATTGCTTCAAGAGCTGAGCCCACATCGGGTCGTAACTAAACCACACTTCCAACCCAGTTAATCTCCTGCCACCCTCATTTATTTCATCAGACTCTTGACTACTGCAATGTGTTCTCAGCCAGGACAGTCTTTGAAGTCTGATTAGAACTTTTAGTCTCTCTCTCTCTCTCTCTCTTTTCTCCCCAGAGAATGGAGGAAACAGGCAAAGGTTATGATGCAATAAAAGCTTTAATGTAGTAAGAATTATTCAGAAGACAAAATATGTTCACATCAAATTGCATGAAATAGAGCTACATGACACGTCTGGCACAACCAGACAGCTGGGTGAGAGTTACATTCTGTACTGTCTTCCTTTGTCGGAAGTTCACTGCACCTAACACAGAAAGAAAGAAAATTGTGGAGGTGTGTGTAGAAAATACATATCAGAAAGAAAGAGAGAAGTTGCACAGTTATGGTGAGAAACAGATTTTCAGAGGTGCTGAGCAACTTGCAGGCTCTACTTGGATTTGCAGGAACTCAACATTTCTGAAAGCCATGTCCAGTTGTGGGTCCATCAAAATTTCCAGGTTGTTCCAGATTTCATGAATAGTCTGTGTTGAGCTTAGCAGGGGTATCCGCAGATACTCACTCTACGTCTTGGCCTGTAGCACCTGCTGCCTCCTCCTCCTCCAAGGTATCCTCCATAGCCACCATAGCAGGAAAAGCCAGAGCCCGAGCCAGACCCAGACCCAGAGCCAGAGCCAGAGCCAGAGCCAGAGCCAGAGCCATACCCTCCAGTTGCGCAGGCTGAATAGCCTCCTACGGAAACAGACCCAGAGCTAGTCAGAATGGGTCCTGGAATGGTCAAATTGAATGGAGGTGGCTGGATCACCACTTCTGATGGTGGGACCTGGGCGATGCACGAAGGGATGACTCCAGGGACGATGCCAAGACTGCTGGCTGATCCAATGAAGCCTGAGCTGCCACCATAGCCCATCATGCTTGAGCCGCCACCCATGCCGCCGCCCATGCCGCCGCTGATGCAGATGCCACCACTGCCGCCGCCCATGCCGCCACTTCCACTGCCACACGATCCAAGACTATACATGGGCCTACACATTGGGAGACATGGCTGAGGGCAGCAAGACATGGCTGGTTGATGGAGGAAAGTCTGAAACAAACAAAAAATGTGTTCAGTGTTAAGTTCATTCTAAGGTTGAGGTATTCAATGTACTTGGAAGGAAGTGTGAGGTGATGGCTTGACTGGTTCAATAGGGGGAAATTGGAGTCAAAACTCTAATCGACCACATGACTCAGTGGTTGACTTTGGACCCTTTTCCAAGCTCAGTTTCATTCAGACAGTCATTGTGGGCATAAAGTGCCTTCCCATGACATCTTGATTTTACACAGAGGAGGACCGGGATCTTTTCTCGATCATCCAAGAGTGCAGGACATGGAATAATGGGCTCAAGTTACAGGAAACCAGATTACGGCTGTACATCAGGAAAAACGTCCTGACTGTTAGAGCAGTACGACAATGGAACCCATGTCCTAGGGAGGATGTGGGCACTCCTGCACTAGAGGTCCTCAAGAGGCAGCTGGACATTACAATGACCACCGAATGTCTGACAGACAGAAAAAACAAATGTAGAGATTAAAGGAATCCAGATGGGGAAAAAGAATGTAAATGAAGCTTATATGCAGATGGCATTATACTGACAGTACAAAATACAAAATACAAAAAAAAAAAAAAAGAATAAAAGAAGCAATAATTGGAATAATTTTATCAGGTAGCATGGTTCAAGGTAAACAAAAAGAAATTGGGACTGATGTGTTTAAATACAGGGCCTCAGGAACAAATAGAAATATTGGAAATGACTAGCATCCCTATAATGTCCAAAGCATATAGATATCTAGGAATAAAGATCCCTACAAAACAGAAGAACATATTGAAACTAAATTATGGAAAAGTATGGATAGAAATTAAGAAGGATTTGGCCAGACGGGAGAAAAATCAATTATCTTTATCAGACCAAATTATGGCAGTAAAGATGATGCTGGTGCCGAAATTTACATATTTGTTCAACGTACTGCCACAGGAAATTCAACATAGTAGTTTGAAGAATTGGCAAAATAGCTTGGAAAAATTTATATTCAAAAGTAAAAGACCACGAATAGCGAAAATGTTTAGATACATGGTTACGCAAGAAGGAGGATGGAGTATTCCGAAATTAAAAACATACTATGAGGCATATAAGAAGCAGCTGGACAGCTATCTGTCAGGGATGTGTTAAGGTGGATTCCGGCATTGAGCAGTGGCCTGGATTCCATGGCCATATAGACCCCTTCCAACTCTACTATTTCAAGATTATGTGAAGCAGAGCACCCAATGGTGTCCTACGGAAAATGTGATTGATTCTTTTTTGGAATCTCAGAGGCTGGATGGCCACTTAACATGCATGATCTAGCATTGGATTCCCTGCACTGGTGTTGGACAAGATAATCTTGGAAGTTCCTTCCCATTGTAAGATTCTATGAGTAGCATCCAACGCTAGTAGTTCTTAGAGTAGAACCATTGAAATGAATGGGAGCTAAATCTATCATAACTAAACTATGTCCCATTCATTTCAGTGGGTATATTCTGAGACCCACTAACAGTGGATACTACCTTACCAGTCTCTTTGCATCATTTAGATATTTACTCTCATCTTAATCTATCACCCTTCTGGCATTCCCACCCTTCTTCTAATGAGAATCTCCTGTCTCTAAGGCCTTCCTCACCCCAATGAGGAACCACCTTGGCTCTCGCACACTTGGAGCCAATCTACACTACTTCTTTAAAACGGTTCAAAATGGTTTAAAATGGTTTATAACAGTAGTAACAACTGTTGGGGCCCAGGACACACTCCTTATACAGTTTTCAAAATGTTTTCAAAGTGTTGTATCCTGCTTGGTGTAGATAGGCTCTTGGTTTCATTGCCACCAGGACCTTTAAAGGTCAGGCCCAACCCTTACTCAGTCCTCTTTCTATAAGGAAACAAAGGCTTTACTGTATAACCTTGTATATTTCTTTTTATTACCTCCTCTTATGTAGCCAAGAACAGAAGGTGTTGGATTTTATGAAAAAAGAAAGCTTTATTAATTACAATAATTACTTGATGAATAATAAAGAAGTGGCTCTCAAGTGACTCTTTAATAGCTTCTCTCATACATTCACGTCACAAATCACCACAAACCTCTCTCTCGGTTCTCAATCCTAAAACCCTATCTCTGATTAAACCCAATTTCAACAAATCCCTATCTAACCCCTCTCACAGCAAACCCCTGTTACCTCACACATCACATCACAGGGTTTATATAGCACACACACTTACACACACACACACACATTTCACTCCTCCTCACTCTTTCAGCCAATTAGCTCATACCTGCAAATCCCCCATTCTCACCCTAGATACTTACCAAACCATAGATCTAGAAGACACAGTTATAAACATAATCTCAGTATGGACAGTCATGCAACATCACCCCCCCCCCCCAATCAATAATTCAAATCAGTCTGCTTCACCTTGCTGAATGGTAGTTAGCCGGCCCAGTCAGGATACCTTTTATTCCTTGAAGGAAGGATGGCATCCAAGAATGATAGAATTTATTTATTTATTTATTTATTTATTTATTTATTTATTTATTAAAAAAGGAAATATCCCAAATTTCAAGGAAAGCTACCTTCTACCTTTGCACAGAGGAGATCACCTCATATCTGAGGGCTGTATCACATCAGGCAGCGCATTGGAGATCATGCAACAAACCGTTGGTGATTCCACTCTTGAAGAAAGCTAAGCTACAATTCTAAAACTTACAATGAGTCATCTCACTATCCGCTGTTAGACACAAAACACTAGATTTGTCTGATCAAGCAAGGTAATTATGAGTTACATTCGTCACCCTAGCATGGCAATTGCAGAGGATATTAATTATATTCCTATCTTGACATGATGATTATATGTCCAAAAGTAAACAGGATTTAATTTTCTCGTCCTCCCTTTTTTTGTTTTAAATAATCAGAGAGAGGATTGTTGGTTTTGACAGTTAGGCGGTGATCCAGACACATGTATACACAGCACTCACCATTTTAATGTTTGCTGAAACGAGACCTCAAGGGCAAAATTCTTAACTGATGTAAAACAAGAGAGTTGCTAAAGGTTCGCTGTTCATTTACACTGGGTGTGGCAACGGGTTATATTGAGAGGTGTAACAGCAAATTGCGTCAAGGACAGTTTTGTCACTTAGCAGACTTGCAAAGAGATCACTTCCCCCCTGATTTCCCCCCTGGCCTCTACATATCTAAACCCAACACATTTTTTGTACAATGGCAGATGGTTTATTCCTTTATTTATTTATTTATTTTTTGGAACATGCCGCACTTTCACCTGTTTTCATAGTGTGAAATTCTCAATGTGCTGGATTCAATGAGATGCATTCCCAAGGAATACCGCAGGCTTAATTAATGCATCCTTATCAAACCCGTGAAGACTGGAATCCTGCTTCATCTTTAGGGGAAAGGCCATAGCTCAGCAGAAGGTCTCTGAAAACCATTGCAAGACAATTCAGAGTAGGTGCTCAGACGTCCTCTAACTCCTCAAGACTTATGTACTGCATCCCCAAGTCATTCTGCTGTATGTACAGAAGACAACACAGCCTGGTTTATCTCAAGGTGAGAGAGCTGACAGGGAGGCAGTATGGTTCTCTCTCTGGGGTCCGATGATGACTTTGCTTTCCAAATGTTACTGATCTATTCTGCATAATAACATTTATGTCATGCTTTCAAGAGTTTAAAATTATTTGCTGTCATCATATCAGACTTCACAGCAACCCTGTAATGCAGGACAGAATTTCTTATGCCCATATTTCAGGTGAGGATGCTGTGGCTGACAAATAGCAGTTTTTGCATTGCTTTATTCAATGCATTTGTATACCGCCCAATAACTAGTGAGTTGGTGGCACAGCCAAGATTTCTACTGGGGAAACTCAGCTGTGGGTGAAAATTCGTGGCTGAAGAACATGAACAGAGCTCTGCTGGATCAACCCAAAAGATCCATTGAGTAGGTATTCCTTTTCTGTTTGGTTCTGATCAAAACCGAACTGAAATGAAACCCCCATGCAACCCTAACAGAGCATCAAAGACGTTTTCCTCATCTATTCGGAAGCTCTCTTTTCCCCCCTCATCCCTCAAAGTTCCTTGTAGGTTTTCACCAAACCAAGGTGCCTGCAAATTCCCCATAGAATTTCACTCTAAGCAAAATCCAAGGGTAATTCCATGAGCAAAGCTCTCAAAGAAATCTGGTCTACTTACCTCGTCCTCTGAAGTGAAGAAATGAAGAGATGAGGTGGAAAGAATCAGATGAAGACAGTAGGAACTGCCATGGCTTTTTATACTCTTTTGGAGGCTGGGCACAGGATATGAGGCATACCTTTTTTCCACTTTAGGATTTAATTATTCCCCAACATTCTATTTGATCTATGATCTCCATCTTGCCCCAATTAATTGGACATTTTTTTTTGCTTATTAGTTTCAATGAGTCTTTCACTGTCCTCACACATCATAATCTCCTTTTAACTCCACCCTAATTTTTATTTGTCACTTGCTCTTGGTAAAATTCCCAGAGCTTCAACAATTCCTTGTAAATGGGACAACAACACCTCCCTGCCCTTGATAAGAGATACAAGTGGAACCAATTTGCTGGAATATATTTGAACTGGATCGCAAATGCTGGTTCATGTAGGGAAGCCAACCCAACTGATTTCTGAAGTCAATATTTCTCCATTGGGCTACCTTGAGTTGGAAAGGTGGGCATTACAGATAGCAGGCCAGGTTTCTGCTTCCCACTTTCCTGATCCTTCCATATCTCAGGCAAGGCAAACTTTCCTTCTGCAAAACTCAAGAGAAACGCCATTACAGACTGATGAGCCAACAGTCTTTTTCATAGTTGGCCCAGGATTCAGTTTCTGGGTTAATCTTCTCAAAGCCACTATTCCAAATCTGCCCCCCTAAGATATATTGGTCTACAATAACCACCAACCACACACCAATGGTCATGCTAGCTGGGGATGATGGGAGTCCTATCCAACACAAGTGGAGGGTACGAGATCAGAGAGGGCTGCTCTAAAGCACAGGTAGGAAATGTGGTGCATCAATTTATCCCCAGATACCTTCCTTGGTGCACACCAAGGCAGCATATTCACCTCATTATATGTATAATGAGATGAATATATATAATATTTTCTTACTGGCGGTTGGGTTGCTTCAAGGTGAAGTGGGTGCCTCTAGCTACTGCCATCTTAATTCTTCATAAATGTCTCTGAGCAGGTTACTTGTGATTTACTAGTGCCAACTTCAGTGTCTCAAAATGTGCCCATGGGCGCAAAAGATTGCTTCCCCTTGCTCTGAAGTGTGATTGAAAATTGGGCAATTGATAGAGGCATATGTGTAGGCTGCTATTCGTCCGTATTCTTGTCTTGTATAAACTTGGAGAGAGGTAGGGAACAGGAAGCAGCAGCAAAGAGGAGAAGGAAGAGGGCTCTGGAGCTCTGGGGATCACCAGTGGGTCTCCGGCTTGAGTATGTTCCCTGGCAGGTCTCCAATCAGGCTGACTCCTGACTTCAGGAAGAGGAGAAGGAGGAGGAGATGGAGAATGAGAAGCGGACATGTAGGACATCTAGTTCAACCATCTGCCAGGTATAGTAAATCTAAAGCTTGATTATTAGGGTTACTTTCATCTCCTGAACCCCTGGATCAATGCTTTAAGGATCTTTTGGCTCCTTAAGAGTCCCGCCTTCTTTTACCTTCCCTTTCCCAGTGACGTGAGGTTTAGGCCATAGACGTGGAGTGATTGGCACACCAGACACTTTTGGTTTCACAGTTTATTAGTATATTAAAAACAACCACCTTCGAATCAAAGGTGTTTAGTCAGTAGAGCTGAATGATACAATAACTGTGTGGTGGTGGTACAGGTCAGGTAGGGATGTGTAAGAATTTGTTTCAGTTTGTGTTTGATCGGGATTTGCCCACTTTTGGGAACGGACATGGACTCCAACTCAATCCGTAGCCCAAGTCCAATATCTGAGACTGCTCTGTGATTTGCAGGTCCCCCCAAATGTGTTCAACGCTTGATAACAATGTGAATGAAAACAATGTGTGCTTTTGGAAAAGTAATGTTCACAAACACACTTCAATCTATGGGAGATGATTACACACATTTCACAAAGGCACACAACCGGTGCATATTTGGAGGGGGGGAAACTTTGCATGAAACACACCAAAAGAAAAACAAATCTCATAATCTGATACAAACTCCAGTCAGAATGAGCACTGAGGTGGAATCTGCTCATAAATGAGCCATGGGAGAGGTCTTTCAACTGTTGAGAATTGTTGGTGGTGGGTTGGAAAGCTGTGAAAAAAATGGCAAACCACCAAACAATTTGCAATTGTGGGGATGGAGGAGCTGGTGGAAGGGTGGGTGGTCTCTTGGGAACCTCCAATGTGGCCCAGTTTGGAACCCAAGATGGGTCATTTTTGGCCTATGGATTTGATGGTCAACATCCCTGGTGGAGGTGATTGAGTGTTGGATAAGGTTGAAGAAATCCTGTGATGAATGAAGTGGTCTTGTAATGAATCAGATGGTTGAGTCATCCAGTCCAGTCTTTGCTACTGGAAGGACATGGGGACATTGGAAACTTCCTTGGTCTATCTAGTCCAGTATTGTAGTCACTGACAGGCAGCATCTCGCCAGGGTTTCAGGAAGGATTCTTTTCCTAGCCCTACCTGGAAAGCCTGGGGATTGTACCTGAGACCTTCTACAAGCAAAGCAGTTGCTCTGTCACTGAGCCATGGACACTCACTGGTCCCTTGAACTTCCTGGATTCTTGAGCTCCCTGGGCCTCATCTCCTTGGGGCCTCTGCAAGACTATTGTGAGTTATTTTCCAGCCATTCATCCCTATTAATGAATGCTCTTTCCATTGAAGTGTGTGGAGTTCTTCCAGGTTCAATAGCATTCTACCCTGACTGATAGTGGCTGTCCAAGCATTTGGGCTGAGAGGGGTCTTTTTCCGAAGTATCTTTAGGTTGCAATCTACACACATACCAGGGAATAAGTCCCATTTAACTCGATGGGACTTTACTTAGGCTGACCATATGAAAAGGAGAACAGGGCTCATGTAACTTTAACAGTTGCAGAGAAAAGGGAATTTCAGCCCTTGTCATTTGTATGCAATTAGTACCTGGTGAAATCCCCTCTTCATCACAACAGTTAAAGTTGCATGCACTATACTAGAGTGACCAGATACAAAAGAGGGCAGGGCCCCTGCAGCTTTAACTGTTGCAATGAAGAGGGAATTTCACCAGGTACGAATTGCATACAAATGACTCCAGCTGAAATTCCCTTTTCTCTACAACTGTTAAAGTTACATGAGCCCTGTCCTCCTTTTCATATGGTCAGCCTAACTTTACTTCTCTGTAGACATGCATAGGATTGCCCCTGTTAACCAATGATGCCAAGGATTGAAAATCTGAGAGCTTAAAAACATAAACAGGGCCTCCTTGTTGGATGAGACCAAGTATCCATCTAGTTCAGCACTCTGTTCACACAGTGGCCAACCAGCTGTCAACTAGGGACCCACAAGCAGGACATGATGCAACAGCACCCTCCCATCCATGTTCCACAGCAACTGATGTACATAGACTTACTGCCTCTGATACTGGAGGTAGCACACATCCATCAGGTCTACTAGGCATGGAAAGCCTTCTCTTCCAGGAATTTATCCAACTCGCTTTTCAAGCCATTCAAATTGGTAGCCATCACTACATCTTGTGGCAGTAAATTCCATGATTTAACTATGCTCTGAGTGCTAAGCAGGTGCTTAACTACTAGGCTATGAATAACTCCACCCCAATGGTATTTAATTTGTTTGCTTCTTTAATTGGGTATGTGTTTATTTTTGATTACCCAATAAACAAACACAACACACAAGATAACCTTGGGACAATAGCAATTAAAAAAGGCAGATGAAAACCAAGATGAAGACCACTAGTGGCACCTGATAAAACTAAAAGTAAAACCAGCAACAAGGATAAAGGAGCATTAAGGAAAGCACACACACACTGCTCATAAAATGCCTGGTAAAATAGGAAAGTATTCCAATGTTGCCGGATATACCATAATGTATGTGCCAGGTGAGCCTCTATGCGGAGAAAGGGCCTTTCCAGTGGTGGCCCCCAGTCTGGGCAATTCACATTTGGTTGGTGCATTTTGAGAAAGGTCTCAGTTAGGTAAATATTGGCGGAGATACAACGTCAGTTAATCTGGCTTCATGCTCTTTAGAGGATTAAAAGTTGAGTGGCTGTGGGTGTTCTTGTTGTTTTTGTTGTTGTTCTTATCCTCCTCCTCCTCCTCCTCTCCATTGTATCCTTACAACAACCCTGCCAGGTAGGTTAGGCTAAGAATCAAAGACTGGCCCAAATCACCCAGTGAGCTTTATGACCAAGAGAGGACTAGAACCTAGATCACCTGCATCTTAGAAATGGGCCTGGAAATGGACAAGCAGTCAGTGTAGTGGGCCAAGTGCTCGCATAACGTATGTGATCAGTTCATCTCAGCCACTACATGTCTGGCAGGTACATGGATAGGTACCATCTTTTCTACCTGGGAATAGCTGTACCAATGGAATTTGGCTGGTGTAGATGGGGGATGAATTTCAGCTCAGTCCCTATAAGAATTTTCCAAAAATTCACAAAGTTCTTCATATCTGGGAAAGAAGAAACTTGAAATGAAAAGAAAGAAAGAGGAAGAAACCAAAATGGACAGATTTTTCCCATCTCTACCACAAGGTCCCTAACATTTCATGCAGATATTTGTTTCCAGTGATGGTACTGAAAATCATTTTTAAAGTGTGTATGTGAAGGGTTGAATGTAGTCATGGACAAAAGGTGTCCTCTTCCACCATGATATTGTTTTCTAATTCAGGGTGTTGGACTATCACTCACTGCTAGAGTGATATGACTCCAAATCCCAGATACTGAAAGACAACCACAGGAGAAGGCTTTTGCTTTCATGTCCTGTTCTGTGGGCTTCCCAAGACATCTGGTTAGCCACTGTGGTCAAAAGGATCTTGAACTAGATGTTCCTTTGGTCTGATCCAACTTCAGGGCTCTTCCCTTACATTCTTATACCTGCAGAGGGTCCCAGGCCAATCCCTTGGCATCTCCAGTTAAAAGGAATCAGTAGAAGGTGATGGGAAGGCATCTGCCTGAGCTTCCCTACCAGAGAGAGTAGACAAAACTGAGTTAGAAGGTCTCTGAGTTGGTCAAAGGTGGCATCCTTGTTTGTAGAGCAGTTACTAGTGCAAAGTCAGTGCACCTGTCCCTTTACCAAGTACAAGAGGTCAGAGGTCCAGCTAGAGCTGAAAATTGGGACCAAATTCCAAGGCCCCAACAACCATTCAGAAAGCAACAGGTGATGAGAGCATCAGGGTAGCAGACAAAAACTTAATTTTCTTCCCATAGTTATGATGTTGCTTGGATTCCAGCAAGTTTAAAATGTAATAATAATAATAATAATAATAATTGGATTGAAAATTTTGTTGTTTTGGTGGTTGTTCTAACAGATCGGGAATAATGGAAAAGCAGTTATAAAATAAGTGGAGAAGAGAAAGGTTAGCTGTGAGTTTCACAATGAAAGTAATAAAAACATAAGAAGAGACATGCTGGATCAGAGCAAGGGTCCATCTAGAACAGCATTTTGTTCACACAGAGGCCAACTAGCTGCCCCTGCGAAACCCACAAGCAGGAGATGAGTACAACAGCACAATCCCACCCATGTTCCACAGAAATTGGTGTACATAGGCACAAAGCCATGGATCCTGGAGGTAGCAAATAGCCATCAAGGCTAGTAGCCATTGATAGCCTTCATCAATTTGTCTCACCCCTTTTAAAGCCATCCAAATTGGTGGCCATCACTACATCTTGTAGTAGTGGATTGCATAGTTTAACTAAGTGTATGCTTTCGTCTGTCCTGACTCTCCCACCAATGAGATACATGACCTTCTAAAGGTCCATACGGCCATTGAATCCAGGGTCTAAAACTTCTGGCAGCAACAATGGGTGTCCGCAACCCCTTTAAGGAATTTGAAATCTCAGCATTGACACAGAAAGGAAGGGCCTTTCTCAGTCAAATCATCCCTCAGTTTAGGGTGACCAGATCGCTTGGGGTTTCCCAGTCCTAACTAGGAAATCAGGGGCGATCCGGGCCAACCGGGGGGCGGCGTGGCAAACCAGGGCTGCAGGGGTCATGCGGCGATGGCGGCGAGCAGCGGCGAGCGGCGGTAGACCCAGTAGGTCCGGGCTGGTTTTTTGGGGGGGATGGGTGGCTTGGTGGTGAGTGGGTGGACCTACTGGGCCCTCTGCCGCTGCCGGGCTTGTGCTGCCGCCGCTGCCATACTTGCGCCACCGCCGCCGGGCTCGTGCCGCTGCCTCCGGGCTCATGCCACCACCGAGCTCGCGCTGCTGCTGCCACCGCCGGGCTCGCACCGCCACTGGCGGTGCTGCAGGGCTCATGCCAGAGGCTGCGAGAAAGAGAGCCGATTCCGGAAATGATGAAATTGGTCCTCTCCCGCCTCTACTGTGTGGCCCCTGGCCTCCTCAGGGTTTGTCGCGATGGCAACGAGCCCCGAGGAGCCTGGATGTCCGTGTGGAAGAGGCTGAATACATCACTTCCAGAATCGTCCCTCTTCCTCACAGCCTTTGGCATGAGCCCTGCAGTGCCGCCGGTGGCTGTGCGAGCCCGGCGGCAGCGGCACAAGCCCGGTGGCGGCAGAGGGCCCGGTAGGTCCAGGATGGGTTTTTTGGTGGGTGAGTGGCTTGTTGGGGGGGTTGTTTTGGGTGGGGAGGTGGCGGGGGGGACCGGGATTTTGGTGTCCGAAATCTGGTCACCCTACCTCAGATCAGTCCCAAAACTCTCTGGAAGAACCAATGGGACAATAACACATCCTCAGTCTCTGCTTCACATCGCTGGCCGCCCAGGAAAGATGAAAGGGTCAATTGTGCCAGGACTTACGGAGGAATCAGGCGAAGCTCACAGGAGGCTGTTTTTTGAAATAATGAGCCCATAATTCTTGTAATGCTTCAGTTCCACCCTCGATTAGCATCAAATGTAATGCAAGAAACATCCATCATCAACCCACAAAAACCACTGGTAGAAGATCTGTTTATGTGTTATACAAGTCTAGAAAAGAGAAGGAGACATCTATAGCAGCGTTTCCTAATTCAATTTTAATTTAAACTAAATAATCTCGGATTCCACCTCAATGAATTGCCTGGTGTGATCTCGAGAGAGATATGAATGTATTAAATAGACATTTTCCCCACTGTCAAAGAATTATATTGCTTTTCATTAGTGGGGTGTAGATTCTAACAATTATTCCAGTAGAAGTAATCACATTTTGCCTGCACAGAAAAAAGCCAACAAAGGGTTTGGAGAGCATTTGAAATCCTTTCGGTAGGGAGAACTCCTAAAATTGCAGCCTCCGCCCCCACCTTTGGCTGTGATTCCTTTTAATGACTAGTGATCATCCAAGGCTCCGCAAGTCATAATGGGAGTTGCTAGCAAGGGGAAAAGAATGAGAAAAATGCCACAAGGTTGTGAAATGTTGTAGAAGACATCTAGAATTCTGGTCTCCTCCAGGAGGCATTGCAATGTTGCAATGTTCAATATATGAGCTATAAACAAGAAAGGTTTTGACTAAAGTGAAAAATTTAGAAGAGAAGATTTGGGGGGGTTTGTTGTTGTTTTAAAAATACCAATTTTTACATTTGGGGTGCAAACTGACAATGTATATCTATATCTATATAATGTTTGTTTCTTGTCAATACACAATGCAGTCCCAGGATTGTACTGGACTCCTATCAGTTTCTGAACTGAACACAACTGTCAAATCATTTATTGGGTTGGCTTACAGAGATAATTAAAATTGATTAAACCAAAATACATTAAAACATAATAATTCCAAGGGAGGGAGATATGTAGCCAAGGTGATGCACATGACACAACACCCCAATACAAAGCACACAAACAACCACAGAGCTATCATTGGTCATAGGTTTTGTTTTGGAATTATGGGGAGGGATATTGAAATTACCACTCAACCCAACATTTATTCTGAGCAACACCCCACTTTTATTTATTTATTTTTAAAAATATATACAATTAAAAAAAACCTACCAAATTCTTCTCCCTTGTACCCTTCTCAGAACCAGAGAGGCCTGTAAAACAGCCAATGTAACAACAGTATTTTTTTTAAAAAAAACAGGAGTCAAGGGGAATCCAAGAAATAATTAGCTGTGTTATTAAAGATAAAATGATCAGCCATGTAGCAACAGGGTTTTCCAACCTTTTCAGCTAAGTGGAAATATCCAGGGTTTTGGGAGAGATTTTATTCATTTTATTTATTTTTGCATTTAAATCCTGCCTTTTTCCCTCCAAGGAACTCAAGGTGGCATACATAATCCTCCTCCTCCTCTCCATTTTGTCCTCACAACAACAACCCTGTGAGTTGGTTGGGCTGAGAGTCTGTGACTGGCCCAAAGTCACCCAGTCAGTTTCCATGTCCGAATGGGGACTAGAACCCAGATCTCCTGACTCCCAGTCCAACACTTTAGCCACTACATCACACAGGCTCTCAGAAAGTTGTGGGCCCTGTCACAAAATGGATGCCATGGAGGAGTTTGCCCACTCATAAAAGAGCTACCATGGTGGGTGTGTCTGATCAGAAAGCACTCAAATAGGGACTCACCTACAAAACACTGCAACGTCAGGAAATACTTCATGGAGTTTCCTGCAGTCAGACTATGGAATTACTGGGCTCAATACCCTGACACAGTAAAAAGCAAACTACACAAATAAATGCTGACTCTTTTGTTTGATGAAGAGAGAGAGAGAGAAAGAGAGAGAAGGGCAAAATGTCAGGCTCCTGGTTTATTTTTGGTGGAATCTCAATTAAAGACATTTTTGCAAGGAAAGAGATCATATAGATAATAAACTCAGCAGAATATTTGGCTCCTAAATGGCTGACGGAGGCCTAAAAATCCAAACGACAAACAAAGCAATTTGGATACATGGGTTGCATCTGCAGGTATCAGCCAAACGGTAATTAGAATCCTCAGGCAAACATGAGTGTCTCACTTCCTGTTCATTGGCCAAAGAAAGTGTATAAAAACACTTTGGAGAAGAAGCCTCCTCTTAATGCACTTTTCTTCTTCCTTCCAAGCTAAATGTCTCTTGACTCCTCTTTCTCTTGAGACTCTGGTAAGATTCAAACCATGTCTTCATTTGTTTATTTTACTTACGTTGGAGAGACTAGCTCCCAAAGTGGCTCATGATGTCAACATAGAATTGTGTTATAGAATTTCAGATATTTCGCATCATCCACAATGCCCTGGAGTTAGCACCCTTCCATGGCATTTTTTGGGGGTGGGGGGAGATGGCTGCTAATACACACACACACACACACACACACACACACACACACACGTAGAGAATGTTCTGAGAAATAACGGTAAAGAGGCCTTGTTTTTCAAGTGAGATGAGAAAGATAGACCATCTCAGATGTTGGTCAGTTGGTTGGTTTCATGAATTTCATCTCAGCTTTATTTGGGATCTAGCTGTTGAGGGACGTGGGAGAAAGGTGATGCAGATGGACTCACAACTTGTCTGACGGTCATGATGACAATTCGCAGAAACAGCCCTTCTATTGATTTTGATGAGAATTCATCATCAGCATCATCTTATTATGATTATGATTATGATTATTAAAGGAACGTCTGAGCCACCTTCTAACTGACCTGAACTAACTGCACAGGGCAGTTTATAAGGAGTTGACAACACAAATACAGATCTAGATAATGCAATTCTTCAAAAACAATTATACCATTCTCAAAACATGACACATCTTCCAAAGGCAGGCCAGAATAATATTTTTTTAAAAAAGATTTTGAAGTCTTTAAAAAACCACCAAAGATGGAGCCATAAAGTTTTCCCTTTCCAAGGTGAAGGGCCACCACCGTAAAGGCATTGTCTATAGTACCCAGCAGTCTAATAACTCTTACCAGTGGGCCAGAGAGCAAAAAACATCTTAAAGTTTGGGCTAATTCATATGCTTATAGATTCTTTACTAGGATCCAACAGGCAAAGTTTGGCCAGATGTTCAGAATAAGGACTTTCCTAGTGAAAGATAGTAGAAATATTGAAGGGAACGAGCAAAAATAATTTCAATAAGCTGAAATAATGGTCTCTCCACTCTGGATTGCACAGAAAAACATGAATGCAATAGTTTAGTCAACTGGGGAGTGAAGGAGCCAAAGAACCAATGAATCAATCAACTATTGGTTTTTGGGGTGAATGAAGACAGGTTGCTTAGGAAACAGCATTCCCACATACCTTTTACCAATAACCCTAGTGCTGGTTTTGAGACTAGCAGGTGCTGACTTCACAGCAAGTAAAACCAGAATGATTGACTGCTCCCACACGCAAGAAGTAAAAGAAACAAATATACCTTTAGAATGTTTATTAGAAGCAAATAGAATAACACACATTCCAGATCTTCCTTTCAGTGTAGCAAAATTAAACTTATACTTCCATATGATCTTAATGACTTTACAGTCGTCTATCTCATTTCCTAATTCAACAACACCTGTGAAGGACACACACACACACACACACACATGCCCTGTCCTAGGCAAGACAGTAGCTTCAGACCTAGTAATGAAACCTTCACCCACACTGAATGCAGTTTAGCCTTGAAAGTCTAAGAGAGGAGAGAAAAAGCCCCTTTCACAGATCCCTCTCTTAAATACTCAAACTGACATTATCATTTCCTTTCCTGATGTTCCCTAGATTCCTCATTCCATTGGACTGTTGAGGATTTGGAGACTCCTCAATGTGGGCAGTTCTTTCCCCATGACAGTTGGTTGTCCATGGGAACTCGAATTCTACTCCTCTGTTCTTATGGGCAAGTTGTTTACTCTAAAGGAAGTTACACCATAGCCGATTGTGATCATCGGTCCTCTGTTCCATCTCTTTTTCCCAGTTCTAACCAGATCTGTACCTGCTATTTATGTTTTGATGACCTTAGTCTTTTATGTCCCTTACTTCTTATTATGGAAGAGATAGCTATCATCTGCAAATTTTACATGCTGAGTCTGTAAGTCTTTATTTGCAACATCTCAGCTAAAAGTTAACTAACTGGAGCTTCCCAATTACTACGGAAAGTCCCTCTTATATAAGTATATATATTCTTAGACTAAACCCCTCCCCCCTATATTTTCCCTCGTGGGCTTCTCCCTCTTTTATATATCCCATTTGCAAGCCCCTCATATAGGTCCAGACATTTTGTGGCTATGAATTTTTTATTTTAAAAGATCCAAAAGTTCAAAAACAGAGGCTTTGGGGGGGGGAAGGTAGGGGAGTGGGGGGTGCGGTTTGACAGCTGTCAAAGCCCCTGTTTTTGAACTTTTGGATTTTATAAAGTAAAAAATTCGTAGCCACAAAATGCCTGGACCTATCTTTATGAAATTTCTCACAGATAAGTACTTCACTCCCATCTGCCATGTGGGCAAGTTTCATGCTTCTGCCTTTAAAAATAAAAAGTTAAATGGGATTCTCTCCTAATTTCCCCCAAAATACCTTGCCACTACACGTTTGAAGCTATGCTTTAGAAATTTCTCACATAAGTCAACCAAAGTGGTACTTTTAATGTGGACAAGTTTCATGTTTGGATCTTTAAAAATAAAAAAGTTGAAGGCATACCTGTCTTCCCTCCACTACTACCCATTTATTGCCACACAAGGCAACCACCTATGATTCTGAAATTTCACACACATGAGTTCCAACATACCATCTGCAATGTGACAAAGTTTCATGTGTGGATCTTTAAAAATAAAAAAAGTCATAGGCATTCCTGGTTCGTTAGTAAAAAAATCATAGCCACAAAATGCCTGAAGCTATCTTTCAGAAATTTCTCACAGAGAAGTAACTCTAACCTAACTGCAAAATGGCCAAGTTTCATCCTTCTATATTTTAAAATAAAAAAGTTATAGGCATCTTTGTATCACAACATTAGGCTATGGGAAAACACTAGGGATGTGCACGACCCCCGGATCGGATCGGGACCCGGATCGGGACCTCCAATTTTGTCATGGATCGGTTTGGACAAAATCGGAGGCCCCCCGGACTGGATCGAGTCCGATCCCGATCCAAAAATCGTAAATTTTTGGATCGGCCGCCATTTTTTTCCCCATAGACTTGCATTGCAATGCAAGTCTATGAGGAAAAAATGGCGGTGGGTGGGTGAGGGGGGGGCCTAACTCCCTCCCCCCCCGGAGCCATCCGCTGTGGACGGCCCCGGCAGGTAAGCCCCCTCCCCCGTGCTCCCTACCCCCCCTGGGGCTGTCCGCTTCCATCCGCGCGCCCCCTGCTTACCTTCCCGGCCCGTCCGCTCCCGTCCGGCGCCGGCGGCTACTACCAGCGGGCTCCGCGGCCTGCTCTAGAGTAGCGCGCCGGGTGATGACATCACCCGGCGCGCCACCCTGGAGTAGGCCGCAGAGCCCGCTGGTAGTAGCCGCCGGACGGGAGCGGACGGGCCGGAAAGGTAAGCGCCCCCCTCCTCCCCCCCGCTGTCCACTTTCATCGGCGGGCACCCGCTGGCGCCCACCAATGGAAGCGGCGGTGGGCGCCAGTAGGCGCCCGCCGATCCGCCGAACCGGTTCGGAGCCTTTTCAGACCGGTTCGGATTGGATCGGCCGATCCAGCTGTCGGATCGGAAATCGGATAATTTATCCGATTTCCCACTGGACCGGACTCGGATCGTGGATCGGGTCCGATCCAGTGCACATCCCTAGAAAACACATTCAAAATGGCGTCCCATATTCCGTTTTTTTCCAAATAAAATCGGAGACAAAAATATTGGATCAGAAAAAATCGGATAGCCAAATTTTTGTATCGGAATCGGTATCAGATGTCTGATATCCTCCGATCCAATACAATGCACATCCCTAATAACAATAGAAAAGCAGATAATATATTTCCTACAAGAGTGGAGTGAATTATCTTTCACTAGCACTGAACATCATTTTGTGAATATGAGGATTGTGGAGAAACTCTCTCTCACCCTGTAGACAAAGTGGACAAGACAATAAATATATCCAGCTTAATATATTGAACCCACTTTTCATGTCAATGCAATGAAAATGTAATTATACTGTAAACGATAATGATAGCTGGATATGTTGCCAACCACCCTCACTGAATCCATGTCAAGAAGCTGTCATTTTGGATCAGAAATCAGCATCCCTAACTGTCTGCTTGGCAGAAGTATAACATCCTGCTAGCTCCAGACTCTTAACTAAGGCTGGAGTAGATACACATAAGGTCTCTGATCCTGGAGATAGCATATAGCCAACAGGTCTCACAGTCACTGATAGCCTTCTCCTCCAGGAATTTGACTAAGGCCTCCTCCACACGGGGCGTTTAATGAGCCTTGAAGGCTCATTATAAATTTTACCTACACACGAGCGGAGCGCAAAACGGGCGTACAGGCGCGTTATCTCCCCGATAATGCGCATTTTCGAACGCGCGTTAAATAGCGACTTTTATTTTGCTCCGGCAGTTAAAGCGCATTTTCGCTGTGTGAACAAGCGATTATGCGCATTAACTACCTGGAAAGCGCTTTTTGGGCATCTTTTAATGCGCTTCGCCGCTTCCCGCCGCCTCCCGTGCAGAGGGATTGTGAGTAAATGCGCCTCCGCGATAATGCGCATAATCGCGGAACCAGGCGCAAAGGCGCATTCTTGTGGAGGGGGCCTAACACACGGCAATAAATTGCTGGCTTGTCCCCATCCCCACCCCGAATCCCTGCACTTGTCCGAATTGGTGCTTACCGAGTCGAGTAAGTGTGCGGATGCCCAATCCCTTGTGTAAACATGGCAGCTCAGCTTTTTTGTCTATCTTGTTGCGTAAACAGCTGCCTTATGGCTGCCATTTGTGTAAATAGTCCTTTACAAAAAGGGCTGAGCTGCCATTTTATATAAAGGGACCAGATGGACGCATGCTGCTTGTTGGGAGCTTCCTAAAAGGGCCAGGATATTTTCTTGATCATCCCAGAGTGCAGGACACAGAAGAATGGGCTCAAATTATGGGAAGCCAGATTCCGGCTGGATATCAGGAAAAACCTCCTGATTGTTAGAGCAGTACAAAAATGGAACCAATTATTTTGGGAGGTCATGGGCTCTCCCACACTAGAGGCCTTCAAGCGGCAGCTGGACAGCCATCCGTCAGGTATGATTGAAGGTGGATTCCTGCATTGAGCTGGGGGTTGGACTCGATGGCCTTATGGGCCCCTTCCAACACTACTATTCTATGATTCTATAGCTAATAGAAGGAACACACTTTTTCCTATGTCAGATTTATGGCCAGATTTTCTGAACACTAATTTAAGGCTTGCCTTGCTTCCTTCTCCAGGGTTAATTGAGCTCTTGTAGTTTTGTTTGATTTGTTTGGACAGTAACAGTTTAGAGCATTTTCAGAGACCATACACTCCTGCTCACCTTTGGGATTGTAAACGGGACATGTTCACATCATTTGTGAACATAAACAAAGTCCTCAGTCTTCCTTAGAGTTTTCAGTCAATTTTCTTAGAACAGCAAATCCATTTCCTCTGTCCTGTGAAACTCACCTGGACTCTAACTAGGATGTGGACAGTGATTTTGATTCTCAGATGGTTTGGGTAGCATAACCAATTTCACTCACACCCTTTGCCAAATGCCGTAAGGAAGGAAGCACTTCCTCTTTATAGGAGCTTTCAGACTTAGAGGGATAAATGGAGATAAACAAGGCAAAATAGAAGAAGAGTTTGGATGGAAGAGGTTAGGGAGGAATTGAAATGAGTGGAGCTGGCACTCTCATCATAGCCCCAAGAACTCATAATTGTAACTGGTAATTATTCAACCAAGCAGGGGTCACAACAGAGATCACATACACAGATTGTGACTTAATTAAATCCTCAGGCACAGGGTATGTCTCTCACCTACTCACCAGCTTCCAGAAGGGTATAAAAGCCACATCAACCACTTGGAATTCTCTCAGTTCTTAGAGACATCTCTTGATTTCAGCACTCCAAAGATCTGGGTAAGTCTCATTCTATTTGCATTCTTTTTACCCACTTCTGTTTAGCATTACTGTGCATGTGATCTCTGTTTTGACCCATGCTTGGTTGAGGAAATGCTGGTTACAGTTATGAGTTCTTGGGGCTATGATGAGAGTGACAGCTCCACTCGCTTCAATTCCACTCTAACCTCTTCCATCTCCTCTCCTCTTCTATTTTGCTTTGTTTATCTCTCTCTCTAGGTCTGATGTATCCCATAAAGAGGAACTGCTTCCTTCCTAACAGCATTTGGCAAAGGGTGTGAGTGAAATTGGTTATGCTACCAATGATGTCCAGCCGGAATCTGGCTTCCTGTAATGTGAGCCCTATATTCCATGTCCTGCACTCGGGGATGATCAAGAAGAGATCCTGGCCCTCGTCTGTGTGACAACCTTTCAAGGACTTGAAGAGTGCTATCATGTCTTCCCTCAGTCTTCTCTTCTCCAGGCTAAACATGTGCAGTTCTTTCAGTCTCTCCTCATAGGGCTTTGTTTCCAGACCCCTGATCATCCTCGTTGTCCTCCTCTGAACATGCTCCAGTTTGTCTAAATCCTTCTTGAATTGTGGTGCCCAGAAATGGATGCAATACTCATAGGTGTCCCCCCCCCCCCACTGGTACCTTGATGTCAATGTTCAGCTACCAGCAATCGGACATTGCAAAAGTGAGGCAGTAGAAATGGGAGATAATAGTTAAATTATGGAATTCACTACCAGAAGTTGTAGTGATGGCCATGAATTCGGATGGCTTTCAAAAGATGTTCGTCAAATTCCTGGAGGAGAAGGCTATCAATGGCTACTACCCCTGATGGCTATATGCTACCTCTAGGATCAGAGGTATTATGACTATGTACACCAGTTGCTGGGAAACATGGGTGGGTGGGTGCTGTTGCTCATGTCCTGCTTGTGGATTTCCAATGGGGAGTTGCTTGAACACTTTGGCAACAGGATGCTGGACTAGAGGGACCTTGGTCTGATCCAGCATGTCTCCTCTTATGTTTTTAATATCACTGGGTCAGTAACTTAAAAAAAAACCAAACTGTTTCTTTCTAGACTGAGCACAATTCTCAGCTCAAAAATGGCACCCACAAAAATAGGGGAAGTTCCAAGCAAGATAAATGTGTATATGGGGGGGGGGGAATTGCATGTGAACATGAATGGATTGAATGAATTTATGATTGAATACATACAGAACTTAAATGGACCTTATTTATTTATTTATTTACTGTATGTTTATACTGCCCAATAGCTGAAGCTCTCTGGGAGGTTTACAAAAATTAAAACCATAAAAAACCATTCAAAATAAAAAATGACAGTATAAAAACATAATTTAAAATACAGTATAAAACAACCAGGATAAAAACCAAGCAGCCATGCAGAAATTGATAGGGATTTAAAATACAAATTTAACCAGCAAAGTTAAAAATCAAACTGAAGAACTGTTAAAACACTGTGAAAATAAAAAGGTCTCCACCTGGCGTCTAAAGGAGTATAACATACATGCCAGGTGAACATATAGACTGTCTTTATGTCTATGCTTTGGAAAACTGTCTTCTGTTTGAATTTGTGCTACGTTGGGTTTGGCTCTTGGCTTCAAATCAGTGATTGACAAAGTACGAAGGCTAAGGAACAGGGTATATGATGCAGAGTATGTTTTATTAAGAAGTCAATGGTGAGCGAAACCATACATCCAAGCTATGTGATCAGAATGCAAATCCATCAGAAGAAGGATAATGTCTATCATCCTTCTGTGTGTGATATTCAGTCCTGAGGTGTTAAAATGGAGGAGGTCTGTTTACAGCTGGAGCATGATCAAGGAAAACCAATAGATATTTAAAGAATGTACAAAGTGTTTCTTTTGAGGAGACATACGAGTGCTTTGTTCTTTCCATATGTACTGAGCATCACAGCTCTTTTTGGAACTGCAGGTGCTCAACATTCCCAACATTCCCAACATGCCCAGACCCAGGAGCTCAGCTACAGAATCTGCCTTGGGAGTTGAAGTCTTGATCATCCAGGTCTGCTTAGATTATCTATCTTAGCTTAGCAGGGAGATCTGCAGATGCTGTATCTACGATTTGGCCTACAACCTCCTTGGAGGCCACCCTGGAAGCCACCACCAAGGTAACCTCCAGAGGAATCTATCCCATAGCCAGAACCAGAGCCATAGCTGTAGCCATAGCCATATCTGGAACCGGAACCAGAACCAGAACTAGGACTAGAACCAGAACCAGAACCAGAAGCATCTGGACAGTAGACTCCCACAGCCACTGACTCAAAGCTTAGAGAAAGCATGGGATTAGGGATGCTCAACACAGATGGTGGTGGCTGGATCACGACTTCTGATGGTGGGATTTGCTGGCACATGAAATGTTGGCTCTGGATGTTATGCCAAGGCTGCTGGATGATACTGTGTCACCAATACTGCTGTAGCCATCATAACCCATAGCAACACATCCAATGCCCATTCCGTAGCCAGATCCAATCCCACAAGATCCAAGTTGAGGTGGAACATGGGATGGCACAAGACGGGGTATAACAAGACATGTCTATGCAATTGGAGAAGTCTGTGAAATAACAAGAAAGACACATGTTACACAAATGCAAAAGCCTATCTGGAGAAAGGCAACAAACCAGTAAGGGCAAGGGTTGAATCGAACCAAAAAACACCAATGCTGAACAGCAGAGAACTGTAATTCTATTGGATGATGCCCAAATTGGAAACAATTCTACAAGACAAATTTATACAAATATCCAAATGCTGATAAGGTAAACAATTACTACTACTTAACAGTCTCCTGGAATTTAGGAAAGCCATAAAGATTGATCTCTTCCGGCAGGCCTACCCAGTTGAATTTTAAGATGCCTTTTAATAATATATTCATTTTACATGTTTTTAGTATGTTATATGTATTTTATGGTGTTTTGTATTTGCTGTTGTACCCTGCCTCGATCCAGAGGGAGAGGCGGGTAAGAAATAAATTTATTATTATTATTATTATTATTATTATTATTATTATTACACATTCACCATGTGTGTTACAATTATACAATTCACATTACCTGCCACCGCTGAAGCAATTTGGATCTCTTGCTGGGGATTGAGAAAAACCTCTTTTGATACCTTAATAAAACACTGGGACGGAAGGGACGGACTTCTGTACTCCCATGGCTTTGCTCGTTAAAAAGGCGATAATGGAATTGTTTTTCTGAAGAAGCCAAACTACGTGAAGAAACAGGACAGATTACAGGATGCCTGTAACCTTGAAACTTTGTTATCTTGAAACTTTGGTGCTTTACCTAAAAACTTTGCTTGGTGCTTGCACCTTATCTGATTGGGGGGGAAAAAACTGCTAAATGATTGTACCTTATTTGTGCTTGTTGTATTCTACTGATTGTTTCACACACATCTTGCATGTATAGCATAAGTTTAGCTTATCAGTATTTGAAAAAAAAATCACCTTGTATAATTGTAACACACATGGTGAATGTGTAGTCATTGTTTAGCTTATCAGGATTTGGTATTTGAATATATTTGTCTTGTATAATTGTTTCCAATTGGGGTGTCACCCAATACAATTACAGTTGTGTGTTTTTATCTGGAGAAGGGCACATAAAGAATTGGCCATGTTGGTATCTAGATGAGCCAACCTGCCTTCTATTCCAAGACATTGCATGTAACTACAATTTTGTTTCAGTCTAAGCACTGAGTGTACAATGGAAAATAATTCCCTACATTGCAAAGCAGTTTATATTCCATTGCATCCATTTTTCAGCCAAGATTTCCCTATAAAGTATATGACTGAGGGTTTTTGTTGTTGTTGTTATAGGGAGGGACGGTTGAATGCACCCTAGTCTAGGTTGTATGCATTTTGCCGAACCTCACCGGCCAGCCAGTCCTGTCAGGTGGCTCCCAGCAAGCAGCATATCCCTGTCTGATCCCTTAATATAAGATGGCAGCTCAGCTTTATTTGTAAAGGTCCATTTATGCAAATGGCAGCCATAAGGCAGCCATTTACACAACAAGATAGACAAAAAAGGCTGAGTTGCCATTTTTACACAAGGAATTGGGTATGCTTACCCGACTCAGCACACACCAATCCAGACAAGTGCAGGGATTCGGGGGGGGGGGGGACAAGACAGCAATTTATTGCTGTGTGTTAGTCAAATTCCTGGAGAAGGCTATCAGTGGCTTCAAGACCTGATGGCTAAAAGCTACCTCCAGGATCAGAGGCATTATGTGTATTTACTCCATCCTTAGTTAAGAGTCTGGAGCTAGCAAGATGTTATACTTCTGCCAAGCAGACAGTCACAGATGCTGGTTTCTGATCCAAAATGACATTACCATGGATTCAGTGTAGCCAGTGTAGCCATGTACATCACTACACTGGATCCATTGCAAAAAGTCATTTTGAGTAACCCCTGTGCCTCAGTGATTAACCTCTGTGCCTTAGTGACTTCCCCGTTCCGGTTTTAACAAGAAATTTAACCACAAATCCAAAAATCGGCTGACTGATCGAGAGATCAATAAATATCAGAGATTGGATCCTGAGATTCAAAAACCAGGTGTTAGTGGTTGGCGACATAACCAGCTATCATTATCGTTTCCAGTATAATAACATTTTGATTGCATTAACATGAAAGTCGGGTTCAATACATCAAATGGGTTATAGTTATTGTCTTGTTCACTTTGTCTACAGGGTGTGAGAGAGTTAATCCACAATCCCCATATTCACAAAATGGTGTTCAGTGCTGGTGAAAGATAATTGAACCCCACTCCTGCAGAAAATGCATTATCTGCTTTTTTTATTGTTATAGTATAGGGACTCGGGGGGGGGGGGAGAGTAGTATAAATTGGGATAAGGGGTTTGCAAATGCAATAGGGCAAGTAGAAACACATACACATATATGAGGGGTTTTCACATGGGATATTTAAAGTAAGGAGAAGCTCACCATGGAAAATATAGGGGGCTTTAGTGTAAGAATATATATCCTTAGATAAGAGGGACTTTCCGTAGTAATTGGGAAGCTCCAGTAAGTTAGGGTGACCAGATTTTGGAAACCAAAATCCTGGTCCCCCCCCGCCACCCCCCCCACCCAAAACAACCCCCCCACCAAGCCACCCCCTCAAAAAAGCACCAGCTTGGACCTACCGGGTTCTCTTCCTCCACCGCCCGTGCCGGGTCCTCCGCTGCCCCCCCCGCCAGGTCAGCCGCTGCCCCCCCCGCCAGGTCAGCCGCTGCCCCCAGGTTCCCCGCTGCCGCGGGGTCTTCCTCCACCATCGCCAGGTCCTTCGCCACCGCTGCCGGGCTCGTAAGGCCAGAGGCCACGCGGAAGAGGCGAGAGAGGGCACTTACCTGCTGGGGCGGCTGCTTCCCGGGCTCCTCCGCCGCCGGGTCTACCGCTGCTCGTCGCCGCTCGCTGCCACCGCCGCATGACCCCTCGCCACCCCGGTTTTCCCCTGCCACCCCCCGGTTGGCCCGGATCGGCCTAGGTTTCCCGGTTAGGACCGGGAAACCCCGGGCGATCTGGACACCCTACAGTAAGTTAGCAGTTAGCAGAGATATTGCAAATTAAGACTTGCAGACTCAGCATGTAAAATTTGCAGATGACAGCTATCTCTTCCATAATAAGAAGTAAGGGACATAAAAGACTAAGGTCATCAGACCACAAATAGTGGGTACAGATCTGGTTAGAACTGGGAAAAAGAGAAGGAACAGAGGACTGATGTCCACAATCAGCCATGGTGTAACTTCCTTTAGAGTAAACAACTTGACCATAAGAATAGAGGCGTTGTATACAAGTTGCCATGGACAACCAACTGTCATGGGGAGGGAACTGCCCAGGTAGAGGAGTCTCCTAATCCTCAATAGTCCAATGGCATTAGGAATCTAGGGAACATCAAGAAAGGAAATTATGATGTCAATTTGAGTATTTAAGAGAGGGATCTGGGAAGGGAGTCACTTTTTTCTCTCCTCTCTTAGACTTTCAAGGCTAAACTGCATTTAGTGAGGATGAAGGTTTAATTACTAGGCCTGAAGCCATGGTCTTGCCTAGGAGGGAACAGGCTGTGTGTGTGTGCTTCGCCGGTGTTGCTGAATTGGGGAACGAGATAGACGTCTGTAAAATTGTTAAGATCATATGGAAGTAGAAGTTTAATTTTGCCTTGCTGAAAGGAAGTTCTGGAATGTGTGTTTTTCTATTTGCTTCTAATAAACATTATAAAAGCATATTTGTTTATTTTTATTCTTGTGTGTGAGAGCAGTCAATCATTCTGATTTCACCTGCTGTAAAGTCAGCACCAGCTAGTCTCAAAGCCATCACTAGACTTATTGATAAAAGGTACATGGGAATGCTGTTTCCTAAGTGACCTGTCTTCATTAACCCTTAAAGCTAATAGTTGATCAATACGTTGATTGATTGATTGATTGATTGATTGATTCTTTGGCTCCTTCACTCCCCAGATGACTAAACTATTGCATTCATGTTTTTCTGTGTAATCTAGAGTGGAGAGACCATTATTTCTCCTTATTGAAATCATGTTTGCTCATTGCCTTCAATATTTCTACTAGCTTTCACTATGAAAGTCCACATTCAAAACATCTGGCCAAACTTTGCCAGTTGGATCCTAGTAAAGAATCTATAAACATATGAGCTATCCCAAACTTTAAGATGTCTCTGCTCTCTGGTCCACTGGTAGGAGTTGTTAGACAATACCCTTCACCTTTGGAACTCCATCTCTAGGGAAAAATCGATGGGCCCATCTTTGGTGGTTTTTCAAAGACTTCAAAAACTTCTTTAAAAAATGATTATTCCAGCCTGCCTTTGGAAGTTGTGTCATATTTTGAGAATGGTATAATTATTTTTGAAGAATTGCCTTGTCTAGATCTGTATTTGTGTTGTTAATTCCTTGTGAACTTAGCTCAGGTCAATTAGAAAGGTGGCTCAGAGGTTCCAATAATAATAATAATAATAATAATAATAAAAAGAAGAAGAAGAAGAAGAAGAAGAAGAAGAAGAAGAATTGTCATCAAAACCAATAGAAGGGCTGTTTCTGAGGTTTGACATCTTGACCGTTAAGCATGTTGCAAGTCCATCTGCATCACCTTTCTCCCACATCCCTCAACAGCTAGATCCAAACTACAGCTGAGATGAAATTCATGAAACCAACCAACCGACCAACATCTGAGATGGTCTATCTTTCTCATCTCACTTGAAAAACAAGGCATCTTACTGTTATTTCTCAGAACATTCTCTCCATGTGTGTGTGTGTGTGTGTGTGTGTATTGGCACCCCCCCCCCAAAAAAAAAAAAATGCCATGGAAGGTTGCTAGGTTCAGGGCATTGTGGAGGATTGAAAATATCCAGAATTCTGTCAAAATAGTTCCTCTCTCATTTGTAGTGGTATCACACACCCACAAACGTAGGGAAAAAAATAAGAGAAGATGTACTATTGTCATTGGGAATGGTGAGCCTCCTCCCCAAGAAACAGTTAGTGAATCTCTCCTCCCACTGTAGGAATTCAGCAAAATGGCACCCTCCAATGTCTCTGCCCACAAATAAGGTGGAGAATTTTGAGAGTCCGTTTAAGAACATCAGAAGAGCCAGGCTGGATCAGTCTCAGGGCCCATCTAACCCAGCATTCTTTTCATGCAGTGGCCAGCAGGATGTCCCAATGGGAAGCCTACAAACAGGACATGAGTGAAACAGCTCCCTCCTGCCCATGTTCCCCAGCAACACACACACACAGTCACACGTGTCTAATTATACTGTACTCTGTCATGAGCCACTTTGGGAGTTAGTCTCTCCAACATAAGTAAAATAAACAAATGAAGACATGGTTTGAGTCTTACCAGAGTCTCAAGAGAAAGAGGAGTCAAGAGACATTTGGCTTGGAAGTAAGAAGAAAAGATCATTAAGAGGAGGCTTCTGCTTCAAGATGTTTTTATACACTTTCTTTGGCCAATGAACTGGAAGTGAGACATTCATGTTTGCCTGAAGGATTCTAGTTACCATTTTGCTGATACCTGCATATGCAACCCATGCATCCAAATTGCTTTGTTTGTCGTTTGGATTTTTAGGCTTCTGTCAGCAATTTAAGAGCCAAATATTCTGCTGAGTTTATTATCTATGCGATCTTTTTCCTTACAAAAATGCCTTTAATTGAGGTTCTACCAAATATTTACCGGGAGCCTGCCATTTCACCCTTCTCTCTCTCTCTCTCTCTCTTCACCTAACCAAAGAGTCAGCATTAGTGTCTGTAATTTGTGTGTAGTTTGCTTTTTACTGCATCAGGGTGTTGAGCCTAGTAATTGTGTAGCCTGACTGGCAGGAAACTCCATGAAGTATTTCTTGACATTGCAGTGTTTTGGAGGTGAGTCCACATTTGAGAGCTTTCTGATTGAACACATCCACCATTTTTGGTGTTTTTGCCATAGGCTTGCATTGGGGGAAAGAAAGCTTTCCCCCAATGCAAGCCTATACGGAAAACATGGCAGTGGGTGGGTGAGTGGGGGCCCAACTCCCCCCCCGACCCTACCCCCTTCACGCTTCTTACCTTCTGGGGCCGTCCACTGCCATCCACTGCCATCTGCGGGTGGCAGCGAACAGCAGTGGACAGCCCTGGCAGGTAAGCCCCCTCCCTCCTTGCGCTCCTTAACTGCTGGGGTCATCTGCTGCCATCCGCTGCTCTGATCTATGGAGAAACAGGCTTTGTGGACTGCCTCTCAGTAGCACACCGGGTGTCCCAATGCGCTAGTGAGAGGCAGGCCATGAAGCCTGTTTCTCAGTAGATCGGAGCAGTGGAGGGAAGCGGGCACCACGGCAGGTAAGTGGGGCCCTCCCCCTCCTCCCCCTCGCGCTCCTTACCTGCTGTGGCACCCGCTTCCATCTGCTGCTGTGATCTACTGAGAAACAGGCTTCGCTGCCTAGTTCTCAGTAGAGCGCCAGATGATGATGTCAACACCAGGTGCTCTACTGAGAACTAGGCCGCAAAGCCTGTTTCTCAGCAGTTTGCAGCAGCAGATGGAACCGGGCGCCCCGGCAGGTAAGTGGGCCCCTCCTCCTCCTCCACCTCACGCTCCTTCCCTGCCAGGGCTGTCCACTGCTGTCTGTTGCCCCCTTCTACTGAGAAACAGGCTTCTAGGCCTGCCTCTCAGTAGCATGCCGGTTGACATCTTTACCCAACGCGCTACTGAGAGGCAGGCTGCGAAGCGGATGGCCCCGGCAGGTAAGGAGTGTGAGGGGGAGGAGGAAGTCTGATCCTCTGATCTTATCCGAACCGGATCGGGTCCTTTCAGACCGGTTTGGATCAGGACGATCCAGAAGCTGGGATTGGAATCGGATAATTTTATCTGATTTCGGTCGGATCGGCTCTGGATTGTGGATCGGACCAGATCCAATGCACACCCCTAATAAAAACCTAGGTTTATGCCTACAACTCCCAGCATGCCTTGGGTGCAAGACCAGACTTACTGGCCTTTGGTGGCCATTGTGATTCCTAAGGTTAGTCTCGAGAAGTCAACCCAATTCCACATTTTGTATTGACAAGAGACAAACATCATATATATATATATACACACACGCACACGCAAATACACAAACACTGATGTCAGTGTGCACCACAAATGTAAAAATAGGTATTGTTAAAACAACAACAAAGCCCCCCAAATCTCCTTTCCAAATCTTTTCACATTAGTCAAAAGCTTTCTTGTTTATAGCTGATATGTTGAACATTCTAATGTTGCAATGCCTCATTGATTTCTGGATGTCTTCTACAAAATTTTACAACCTTGTGGCATTTCCCCTTGCCAGCTACTCCCATTATGACTTCATCTTGCAGAGCCTTAGATAAGTTTAATGGGAAGCACAGCCAAAGGTGGGGCGGAGGCTGCAATTTTAGGAGTTCTCCCTACCAAAAGGATTTCAAATGCTCTCCAAACCCTTTAAATAGTTGGTTCTTTCTGTGCAGGCAAAATGTGATTACTTCTAATGGAATAATAGTTAGATTCTATACCCTATTAAAGAAAGGCAATATAATTCTTTTATAGTTGGGGAAATGTCTATTTAACACATTCATATCTCTCTTAAGATCACACCAGGCAATTCATTGAGGTGGAATCCAAGATTATTTGGTTTAAATTAAAAAGGAATTAGGAAACTCTGCTGTAGATGTCTTCTCTTTTATAGACCTGTATAACACGTAAACAGATATTCTTCCAGTGGTTTTTGTGGTTTGATGATGGTTGTTTCTTGCATGACTTTTGATGCTAATCAAGGGTGGAACTGAAGCATTACAAGAATTACGGGCTCATGATTTTTTAAAAAACAGCCTTCTGTGAGCTTCCCCGACTCCTCTGTAAATCCTGGCACAATTGACCCTTTCATCTTTCCTGGGTGGCCAGCGATGTGAAGCGGAGATTGAGGATGTGCTATTGTCCCATTGGTTCATCCAGAGAGTTTCGGGACTGATCTGAGGGATGATTTGATTGAGAAAGGCCCTTCCTTTCTGTGTCAATGCTGAGATTTCAAATTCTTCAAAGGGGTTGCCGGCACCTGGTGTTGCTGCCGGAGGTTTTAGAGCCTGGATTCAGTGGCTGTATGGACCTTTAGAAGGCCATGCATCTTATTGGTGGGCGATTCAGAAGAGACAAAAGGCAGTGCTTAGTTAAACAATACAATCCACTACTACAAGATGTAGTGATGGCCACCAAAGGGGCAAAACAAACTGATGGAGAAAAAGGCTATCAATGGCTACTAGTACTGATGGTTATATGTTACTTCCAGGATCCAGGACAATGTGCCTATGTACACCAATTTCTCAGGAACATGGGTGGGGGTGGTGCTGTTGCACTTGCCTCCTGCTTGTGGGTTTCCCAGGGGCAGCTGGTTGGCCACTGTGTGAACAAAATGGACTAGATGGACCCTTGCTCTGATCCAGCATGGCTCTTCTTATATTCTTATTACTTTCTGTTGTGAAACTCGCAGCTAACATTTCTCTTCCCCACATAATTTATAACTGCTTTTGTATAATTCCTGAAATGTTAGAACAACCATCAAAACAACAAAAATTGTCAATCCAATTATTTTTAAATCATTTTGAACTAGCTGGAATCTAAGCACCATCATAACTATGGGAAAAAAAGTTGCTGCCCTGATGCTCTCATCACCTGTTGCTTTCTGAATGGTCATTGGGGCCTTGGAATTTGGTCCCAAATTCCAGCCCTAGCTGGACCACTGACCTCTTGTACTTGGTAAAGTGCCAGGTGCATTGCCTTTTCACTAGACGCTGCTCTAAAAACAAGTATGCCACCTTTGACCAGGTCAAAGAGCTAACTCAGTTTTGTCTACTCTCTCTGGCAGGGAATCTCAGGCAAATGCCTTCCCTATCACCTTCTACTGGTTCCTTTTAACTGGAGATGCAAGGGATAGTCCCAGGACCTCCTGCATAAGAACATAAGGGGAGAACCCTGATGTTGGATCAGACCAAAGGAACATCTTGTCCAAGTTATTCATGACCACAGTAGCTAACCAGATGTCTTGGGAAGCCCACAAAAGAGGAAATGAAAGCAAAAACCGTATCCTGTGGTTGTCTTCCAGTATCTGAGTTTTGGAGTAAAATCGCTCTAGCAGTGAATGATGGTCCAACACCCTTAATTGTTAAACAATACCTTGGTGGTGGATAAGAGCAACAACAACAAGAAAACCCACAACCACTCAACTTTTAAACCTCTAAAGAGCATGGAGCCAGATTACTGGATGGAGTGTCTCCTCCAATATTTACCTAACTGAGACCTTTCTCAAAATGCAACAACCAAATGAGAGAGGGCCTTTCTAGTGGTGGCCCTGGTCTGTGAATCGCCCAGACTGGGGGCCATCACTGGAAAGGTCCTTTCTACCCATAGAGGCTCATTGGCACCTACATTATGGTATATCTGACAACATTGGAATACTTTTCTATTTTACCAGGCATTTTATGAACGTGTGTGTGTGCTTTCCTTAATGCTCCTTTATCCTTGTTGCTGGTTTTGCTTTTGGTTTTATTAGGTGCCACTAATGGTCTCCATCTTGGTTTTCATCTGGCTTTTTTTTTTATTGCCATTGTCCCAAGGTTACCTTGTGTATTGTGTTTATTTATTGGTCAGTCTAGCAATGAACACATACCCAGTTTCAGAAGCAAACAAATAAAATACTATTTGGGAGGAGTTATTCATAGCCTAGTAGTTAAGCACCTGCTTAGCACTCAGAGCATAGTTAAACCATGGAATTCACTATCACAAGTTGTAGTGATGGTCACCAATTTGGATGGCTTGAAAAGTGGGTTGGATAAATTCCTGGAGGAGAAGGCTATCCATGCCTAGTAGTCCCGATAGCTGTGTGCTACCTCCAGTATCAGAGGCCATAAATCTATATACACTAGTTGCTGTGGAACATGGGTGGGAGGGTGCTGTTGCACCATGACCTAGGAGGCAGGAAATCCTTCAAGATTTACTCAAGGGGTTCAGGACATGGAAGGAACCCTGACACTCTAGCTTTGGATTTAGTATACCCGGTAGATGGCTGAACTAGATGTCCTACATGTTCACTTCTGCTTCTCCCTCTCCCTCTCCTCTTCCTCCTCCTCTTCCTGAAGTGAGGAGTCAGCTTGATGGGAGACCTGCCAGGGCACATACTCAAGTTGGAGACCCACTGGTGATCCCCAGAGCTCCAGAGCCCTTTTACTCTTTCTTCTCCTTTCTGCCGCTGCTTCCTGTTCCATCGCTTTCTCCAAGTTTATACAATACAAGAGTAAGGACGAATAGCAGCCTACACATACACCTCTGTCAAATGCCCAATGTTCAATCACACTTCAGAGCAAAGGGAAACAATCTTTTGCACTCACGGGCATATTTTGAGAAACTGAAGTAGGCACAAACAAGGCCGTTATCACACATAAGGTTTGGTGCACACCCACCTCGACTTTGTTTCAATGTATCACTGAACGGGCAAAGTCCGAAACAGGCACAGGCAGGTATTGCAGGTATCGTAGGTACCGCAGCAATACCAAGCACATGTGATTAAAAATGCAAGATTCGCATAGGAAATGGAGTGGGAACCAACAGAAGCAAACCGGGGAATAAATGTTGGTGTGATGAAGCCTTGAATCACAAGTAACCTGCTCAGAGACATTTATGAGGATATAAGATGGCTGTAGCTAGGGGCTCCCACTTCATTTTGAAGCAACCCAACTGTCAGTAAGAAAATATTATACATTCATCTCATTAAATATATATATATATATATATATATATATAGGGGTGAAAATGCTGCCTTGATGTTCACCAAGGAAGGCATATGGGGACAAATTGATGCACCACATATCCTACCTCTGCTTTGCAGCAGCCCTCTTTGCTCTCATATCTTCCACTTGTGTTGGATAAACATGAAAGAATGAACAACTAGCATGCATTATTCTATAGTTATAATCAAATGATACTGTATACATGTAACACAGCTATAATATACGTGTTACTATTTCCCTATGGGTTGATGACTTGTCTATGTATTCAATTATTAAATGTTTTTATATTATCAGGAAAATTTAATGTGTAAATATGTTTTTATATTATGATGTTTTATACTTGCTGGTCTTGTTGACTGTAATAAAATTTATTTATAACTCACATCATCCCCAGCTAGCATGACCATTGGCTTGTGATGATGGTTATTGTAGTCCAATACATCTTGGGGGAGCAGGTTGGGAATGGTGGCTTTGACAAGAGTGACCCAGAAACTGAATCCTGGGCCAACCTAAGAAGAAGACTGTTTGCTCATCAGTTTGCAATGGTGTTTCTCTTGAGTTTTGCGGAAGGAAGGTTTGCCTTGCCTGAGGTATGGAAGGATCAAGAAAGTGGGAAGAAGAAACCTTGCCTGCTAACTCTGCAATGCCTACCTGTCCAATTCAAGCTAGCCCAATGAAGAAATGTTGACTTGAGAAAACCGTTGGGTTGACTTCCCTACCTCGACCTGCATTTGAGATCCAGTTCAGATAAATTCCGGCAAATTGGTTCCACTTGTCTCCCTCATCAAGGGTGGAGAGGTGCCGTTGTCCCATTTAACAGGAAATTTTGAAGCTCTGGGAATTTTGCCAAGGGCAAGCGATGAATAAAAATTAGGGTGGAGTTAAAAGAAGATTATGAGATGTGAGGACGGTGAATGACTCATAGAAACTAATAAGCAAAAATATATATGTCCAATTAATTGGAGCAAGATGAAGATCCTAGATCAAATAGAATGTTGGGGAATAATTAAATCCTAAAGTGGAAAAATGGTACGCCTCATATCTTATGCCCAGCCTCCAAATGAGTATAAAAAGCCATGGCAGTTCCTACTGTCTTCATCTGATTCTCTCCACCTCATCTCTTCATTTCTTCACTTCAGAGGACAAGGTAAGTAGAACAGATTTATTTGAGAGCCTTGCTCATGGAGTTTCCCTTGGATTTTGCTCAGAGTGAAATCCTATGGGGAACTTGCAGGCACCTTGGTTTGGTGAAAACCTACAAGGAACTTTGAGGGATAGGGGGAAAAAAGAGCCTTTGAAAAGTGGAGGAAAACTTTTTTCATGCTCTGTTAGGGAGGCATGAGGGTTTGATTTCAGTTTGGTTTTGATCGGCCCGACCTTAAAGGGGAGGATGGGTGGATATCAATGATACAATTATTAAGCTTGCAGGATTCCTTGGGAATGCATCCCATTGAATCCAGGATATTGAGAATTACACACTATGAAAATAGGTGAAACTGTGGAATATACAAAATGAGTGGGGGGGAAGGGAGTAAACCATACACCATTGTACAAAAATAGAATTTCCCAGAGCAGAGATGTGGAGGCCTGGGAAAAAATGGGGGGAGGGGAAAGGATATATATATATATATATATATATATATATATTGTTGCAAGTGTTGGAAATATTTGGAAGAAAATTGCTTTCCCCTTGCATATTTCTGTGTCCCCCCCCCCCCCCCCCAGTTTTCTTTTCTTTTTGCCGGACTGCTAAGTGAGACATCTGTCCTTGATTCAATTTGCTCTTACACCTCTCAATATAACCCATTGTTGCATCAAGTGTAAATGAATAGCAACCCTTAGCAACCCTTTTGTTTTACACCAGTTAAGAATTTTGCCCTTGAGGTTTTATTTCGGCAAAAATTAAGATGGTTTGTGCTGTGTATTCAAGTGTCTGGATCACTGCCTAGGTGTCGAAACCAACAATCATCTCTCTGGTGATTTTTTTTTTTTTTAAAAAAAGGAGGAGAAATAAAATCTAGCTCATTTTCAAAGATATATTCATGGTGTCAAGATAGGGATATGATTAATATGGCATGCAATTGCCATGCTAGGGTGAAGAATGTAACTCACTATTACCTTGCTTGATAAGACAAATCTAGTGTTTTGTGTCTAACAGAGGATAGCAAGATGATTCATTGACAAGCTTTAGAATTATAGCTTAGCTTTCTTCATGCGGGGAATCACCAGCAGTTTGTTGCATGATATCCCATGCACTGCCTGATGTGATACAGCACTCAGATAGAAGCTGATCTCCTCTGTGCAAAGGTAGAATGCAGCTTTCCTTGAAATTATGGATATTTCCTTTTAAAGAAATAAATAAATGAAAATCTATCATACTTGAATACCAGGTATCCTGACCTGGCCAGCAAACTTAGGGTGACCAGATAAAATCCAGGTCAGGGCTCATGTAACTTTAACAATTGTAGAGAAAAGGGAATTTCAGCCAGGGTCATTTGTATGCAATTAGTTGCAGCGGCCCTGCCTTCTTTTGTATCTGGTCACTCTAGTATAGTGCATGCAACTTTAACTGTTGTGATGAAGAGAGAATTTCACCAGGAACTAAATGCGTATAAATGACACTGGCTGAAATTCCCATTTCTCTACAACTGCTAAAGTTACATGAGCCCTGACCTGGATTTTATCTGGTCACCCTAATTTATGAGTCACTTCTTTATTATTCAACAACTTATTTTAATAATTAAGAAAGCTTTCTTTTTTTATAATATCCAACACCTTCTGCTTATGGCTACATAAGAGGGGGTAATAAAAGGAACAGTTCAAGGTTGTAAAGTAAAGCCTTTGTTTCCTTGTAGAAAGAGGACTGAGTAAGGGTTGGGCCTGACCTTTAAAGGTCCTGGTGGCTATGAAACCAAGTGTGTGAGAGGCAAGGTGGTTCCTCCTTGGGGTGAGAAAGGCCTTAGAGGAAGGAGATTCTCATTAGGAGAAGGGCGGGAATGCCAGAGAGGTGATAGATGATGAGAGTAAATATCTCAATGATGCAAAGAGACTGATAGAGTAGTATCCACTGTTAGTGGTTCTTTGAATGTACCCATTGAAATGAATGCGACATAGATTAGTCTTGATGGACTTCACTCCCATTCATTTCAATGAGTCTACTATAAGAACTAATGCTGGATGCTATTCATAGAATCTTATAATGGGAAGGGATCTCCAAGATTAACTTTTCCAACACCAGTGCAGGGAATCCGATGCTAGTTCATGCATGTTAGATGGCCATCCAGCCTCTAAGATTTCAAAAAAGAATCAATAACATTTTCTGTAGGACACCATTTGGTGATCTGCTTCATACAAACTTAGAATAGTAGAGTTGGAAGGGGCCTATAAGGCCATCGTGTCCAACCCCCTGCTCGATGCTGGAATCCACCTTAAAGCATCCCTGACAGGTGGCTGTGCAGTTTCTTCTTGAAGGCCTCTGGTGTGGGAGAGCCCATAACATCTGTAAGTCATTGCTTTCATTGACATACTGCTCTAACAGTCAGGACATTTTTCCTGATGTCAGGCCAGAATCTGGCTTACTGTATCTTGAGCCCATTATTCCATGTTTTGCACTCTGGGATGATCAAGAAGAGATCATGGCCCTCATCTGTGTGACATCAAGATGTCTCAGGAAGGCATCCTATGCCCATAATAACTGACTGAATTAGGTTGAGCATAGAGGGGGCCCAAAGTCAACCACTGAGCCATGTGGTCGATAAGAGACGTGACTCCAATTTCCCCCTATTGAACCAGTCAAGCCATCACCTCACACTTCCTTCCAAGTACATTGAATACCTCAACCTTAGAATGAACTTAACACTGAACACATTTTTTGTTTGTTTCAGACTTTCCTCCATCAACCAGCCATGTCTTGCTGCCCTCAGCCATGTATCCCAATTTGTAGGCCCATGTATAGTCTTGGATCGTGTGGCAGTGGAAGTAGCAGCATGGGCGGCGGCAGTGGTGGCATCTGCATCAGCGGCAGCATGGGCGGCGGCATGGGTGGCGGCTCAAGCATGATGGGCTATGGTGGCAGCTCAGGCTTCATTGGATCAGCCAGCAGCCTTGGCATCGTCCCTGGAGTCATCCCTTCGTGCATCGCCCAGGTCCCACCATCAGAAGTGGTGATCCAGCCACCTCCATTCAATTTGACCATCCCAGGACCCATTCTGACTAGCTCTGGGTCTGTTTCCGTAGGAGGCTATTCAGCCTGCGCAACTGGAGGGTATGGCTCTGGCTCTGGGTCTGGCTCTGGCTCTGGGTCTGGCTCCGGCTCTGGCTTTTCCTGCTATGGTGGCTATGGAGGATACCTTGGAGGAGGAGGCAGCAGGTGCTACAGGCCAAGACGTAGAGTGAGTATCTGCGGATACCCCTGCTAAGCTCAACACAGACTATTCATGAAATCTGGAACAACCTGGAAATTGTGATGGACCCACAACTGGACATGGCTTTCAGAAATGTTGAGTTCGTGCAAATTCAAGTAGAGCCTGCAAGTTGCTCAGCACCTCTGAAAAAATGTTTCTCACCATAACTGTGCAACTTCTCTCTTTCTTTCTGATATGTATTTTCTACACACACCTCCACAATTTTCTTTCTTTCTGTGTTAGGTGCAGTGAACTTCCAACAAAGGAAGACAGTACAGAATGTAACTCTCACCCAGCTGTCTGGTTGTGCCAGACGTGTCATGTAGCTCTATTTCATGCAATTTGATGTGAACATATTTTGTCTTCTGAATAATTCTCACTACATTAAAGCTTTTATTGCATCATAAACTTTGCCTGTTTCCTCCATTCTCTGGAAAAAGGTAGAGGGGAGAGAGAGAGAGAGAGAGAGAGAGAGAGAGAGAGAGAGAGGCTAAAAGTTCTAACCAGTCTTCAAGGGCTGTCCCGGTTGAGAACATATTGCAGTAGTCAAGAGTCAGAGGGAATAATGAGGGTGGCAGGAGATTGGCTTGGTTGGAAGTGAGGTTTAGTGAAGACCTGATGTGGGCTCAGCTCTTTAAGCACTGGCAAGACCAATGATGTTAACATTGTCTCCTGTGAAGGTCAAGCTGTGTGAGACCTCTGGATTGGCCACATCTGGGAAGTGATTCTACTTTGTTGATCAGGCAAGAAAAGCAGGCTCCTTATTTTAGTACCCAGCCTGGCCAATCCAGCAGTCTCATGTAGTCAGCTGGTACTGTCTGCCATTCATAGCAGGCTCATGTTCCCACATCTCCATCATCACCTCAAGGGGGTTCTTCTGGATACCTTCTTTGAGCTCCTATCTTGATCCCTGAGTGTCCCTGATCTTCCCAGATCTTTTGTTACCCTCTTCCAGAACATGCAACTAATCCTTCAGCTAATCACTTGCACACAAAATACAATGTTCCACCAGCCCACACACTATTTAATTTGCTGGCCGGCTCCGTGAAGTGAGGGGATTACCTCACTCAAAGCAGGAAGTGCATGCCCATCTGGAAAAAACAACAATACTCAAATGCTTAAATACAGGTTTTGGATTGCTATCTCTATATAAGAACCAGTCATCTCGGTGGCCAATCCCAGCTCTTTATCTCCAGTGTCTAACTCTCAGAGATAGAATTGTACACAACCATGGAACTGCTACATTAGGAGTCATAGCAACAGTTCATTCTAGTCCAGTGCTGGAGTCCCCAAGGTCTTGAGCCACTTCCTTCTCTGCTACTTCTGATCCTGGTACCTGGAGATATCAGGGAATTGTTCCATGTACACAACAAACAGTCTGTGAGCTCTACTTTGTATAAAGTGGCCACGTGTTTACACAGGGTAGTTGTGTATTTGAAGGCTGTCCAGGCCAAGTCTATCTTAAAGATAAAGAACCCTAAGAAATGAGACCAGGAGCCTTGAAGTTGTGCATCCGTAGTTAGCATCTGAGCAGCACCTGAGCTAACTGGTCAGTCTTTCCCATTATGATGATGCTCCTCCATGACCATCAATATTGCATGTTCTCTGGTGGATCTGCCCACCCCTTACTTGATTGGTGAAGCATGAAAGAGGTGAGCTCATCACTTCTGGTTATTCTCCTGGTCCATCTGACAGTTCTCCTTTCTATACCATAGGGGTGTAGAGAGCGAAGGGTGGGCAACCCTGGAGGTAGCTGCTTCCAGGATTGTTGCTCTAATACACCCCATTGTGTGATGATGACCCTGGCTCCTCCTGGGCTGTTGCACCATCGAGGCCATCATATTTGAAAAAAATGCAGTTGGGAAGAGCGCTCCTGCCCTCCGTCGAAAAGGTAGGGTAAAATAACAACAACCCCTCACTGTGAAATTGCACCCCCCATCATCCTAGGGATGTTGGGCTTCCTTCCCTGATCGGCACAGAGCTGTGCGGGCACGCACTGCAGCACCTGGGGCGGGTGGTCATATCTTCTGAGGTTTTGGGAAGTTCCCTGGACCGTTGAAGTTCTGAGATTTTCCAGTGATCTCTTATCCCTGGAAAATTCTATTGCCGACCCCTGTACCCTGGAGTCCCTGTGCATCATTTGGACTCACAGGAACCAGCCAGGGGCCGTCCCAGGCAAAACACCTGGTGTAAAAAGGGCCTGCATCTCCTTCCCTGTCCTTTATGTTTCTAGTCAAATAGTTCTGCCTTCCCCGCACCCCCCCCCCCCCCAGATCTTCCACGTGGTCATGGATCTCAGTATGGTCATTGTGAACATGGCCTGTCTGGTTGGGTATTGCACCACCGGGAGTTTGGGTGAAAGAGGCATGGGACCATCTTTCTTGATGAACAGTGAGGTCTATTGCATGTGTGGTCTATGGGCAAAGAGTTTTGAACTGCACTGTGGTGGGTTGCTTAGACCCAAAGAGGCTGTACTGCTGTAGGACATTTCCCCAAGAGCAGTGGTGATGGATTTCTGTGAGTCGCCTTGACGATGGACTATTTCCATTTTGACAACCCACTTCATGGACCAGCCACCCAACTTGCTCTGTTTACATCTTCTCCTCTCATTCATTAATTCAACTCCTTGATGCCATCCATTTTCCCCTTCCTAAGGTCATAGCAGTGTCTATAGCCTTAGAAGGGGGAATCTCCAATATTCTATGGTTTTTTGGCAGATTCTCCCAGAGACCATAGGATTGTACTCTAAACTGACCTTAACTTTCAGCTCAAGGTGAAAACTTGAGCCAATTGCCATTAGAATGAAAATGGTGGGCTTGTCCACATACGAATACACATGGTTTCATTTGGGTGTGCTGCATTGCTGTGCACATGGATTTGGTTCAGTGCATCAAGTTTTGCTTGATCACATGCAAATCATTCGATCCCCATGGACTTGATGCTTGCCAGTGGAGTGCATGTAAAGGAGATGTAAAGGAGATGTAAACATTGCATACCTTTTCTTTTAGATTTGCGTTAGTCCATCCTCATGTGCAAGTCAACACTCAGTGTTGGAGACACCAGACATGAAGCTTGCATCAGCTTGCATGTGTTCATTCATGGGCCCACACCATTATTAATTTTTCAAATAATTGTACATTTAAAAGCAACAGTAGGGTGACCAGATTTTGGAACCCAAAATCCCGGTCCCCCCTGCCACCCAAAGCAACCCCCCCACCAAGCCACCCCCCCAAAACAACCCCCCCAAGCCACCCCCCCACCCAAAACAACCCCCCCACCAAGCCACCCACCCCCAAAAAACATCAGCCTGGACCTACCAGGTTCGCTGCCGCAGCCGCCCCCGCCAGGTCTGCCGCCCCCCCCCAGGTCCGCCGCCGCCGGGTCCCCCGTCGCTGGGCTCGTAAGGCCAGCGGCCGCGCGGAAGAGGCAGGGGAGGGCCGGATCCGGAAGTGACGTAATCGGCCCTCCCCCGCCTCTTCCGCGCGGCCTCTGGCCTCGTCGGGGCTAGTCGCGATGGCGACGACCCCCGAGGTGCCCGGATGCCCGTGCGGAAGAGGCGGGGGAGCTCCCAATTTTCCCTGCTTTATGGTGCTTGGTTGGAAACTGTGGAGCCTTAGCATTGTTTTTGTAAATCGTAGGTTTTTTGTTTAATGAATTTCATGGCTTTGTGTAACGGATGACTGGATATTATACAGTTGACAAGCAGCCAGCATCAGCTAGGATGTTACACCATTTTGACATCCAATATAAAATCAAAGCTAGTGATATGTGTTGCATCCACTTTTCAAAATAATAAATGAACCCCAGAAGTTATGCTCTCTCACTTGAAATCTGAGGGGTCTCATTTGAATTTTTCAATAGCCAATGTCCAGAAATAAAAGCTTTCTATGACTGACTCATGAAAAGAAGCATTTCATATTTGCTTTTAGATTTGCCACTCTCAGCACTCTGCGCGTGCTATGTATGCCTGCTCTGTCTACCCTATTGTTCCCTGCAAGGCCCAGCCAGGGGAGGTCAGTAAATTAAACCAAGGGATGAAGGATGGAATTCCATCAAGTTCAGCTGAGAGCATTTCCTATAGGACATGGACCTAACAGGAACAGTGAGGTCAGGTTTCTGGCAGACCCATTTAAGCAACTTTATGGCCTGATAGTTCTCTGTTCGGTAGCCTGCAGAAGCCTCATAAAGCAATGGGCATATGAACACAGTTATTATGGTCTGCCACTTTGTCTTTAGTAGTCTGAGGTCCAGACCTCTTCAGAAGGGGGAATAGTGTCATGTTATAGGGTGAGACCACATGAAAAGGAGGACAAGCCATCCAAAATGGTGGCCAGCACAACATCTTGTGATACTAAATTCTATAGTTAATCAGAACTGTACACAGTATTCTAAGTGTGGTCACACCATAGATTTGTATAAAGGCAGTATGAGACTGGCAGTTTTATTCTCAACTACTTTTCTTATAATGCCTAACATGGAATTTGCTGTCTTTACAGCTGCCACACACTGGGTTGACGTTTTCACTGAGCTGTCAACCACATTCCCAAGTTTTTTTTTTCTTGTTTAGTCACTGCAGGCTCAGATCCCATCAGTGTATATGTGATGTTGGGATGCTTTGCTCCAGTGTGCATGCTTACGTATAACTGTTGTTTACAAATGCTTATGTAGAACTGTTGTTGCCATTTTGATGCCCATTTTCACACTATGGAGAGATTCTTTTGGAGCTCTTGGTAATCTCACTACATTTTAAAAACCCTAAATATTTTGAGGTCAGCAGCAAATTTGGCAATCTCACTGCTCACTCCTATTTGCATGTTGTGAAGAAAGTGGATAGGGAGGCAGTTTCTCCCTTTCTCATAATATTAGAATGAGGGTGGAAGTGAGCAGTAACGTAGCCACGTTTGGTGATGATACCAAATTATTTAGTCTTGCAAAAACAATGGAAGATTGTGAGGAGCTCCATAAAGATCTCTGCATACTGAGAAAATGGCCATGAAAAGGGCAAATGCTGTTCAATGTAAGCAAGTGTAAAGTGATGCACATTGGGGGATCACAATTTCACATATACACTAACAGGATCTGAGCTAATTAGCGGTGACTGACCAAGAAAGAGTTTGGAGCAGGGGAGGTGGACAGCTTGATTAAAATGTTGATCCGGCCGCTGTGAAAAAGGCAACCTCTGCATAATTAGGAAAATAATCCTAATTCTTGAAGACTAATATGAAAAATAGTAGGTTCTCTGATTTGCACTTGATGTATGTGGATTCTTTAATCTTACTATAGTAAAAATAACATATTTTAGTTTTAGATTCATGACTGTATTAGCAGTAAGTTAGTTGGGAAACAAATGTATTATAGGAAGTGCAAAAAGTGAGTGTATTGCATCATTTGCGACAGCTCTATTCATACATAGTTTATGGTATGTAGTAAGTAAAGAACAAACCTAAGGATGCCTTTCTGTGTGTATATATGAAAGAGGCAGGCACACAGACAGAAATAGTGGGCCAGGCCTAAATTTCCAGCCTAATCTATTTTACAGGGTTGTTGTGAGGGTAAAAGTAGCACATGCCATACACCCAAACATTACGAAACATTTGTTTTACATTTCTGTGAAAGTGAGCAGCAGAAGAAACTCACTAGATGGTTTTGAGCCAGTCATAGACTCTTAGCTTAATCTACCTCATGGGTTTTTGTGGGGGGGAGATATGGCACTTGAAAGAATGATCAGTCTAGGGCTTTCCCCTTCCTCCTTACTAGAGAAGCTTCTTTGCAACTGATCAACTAAATGGAGTCTGAACATCCTCTTATATCACTACATCTGACCCAGTACCAAGAATAGCCATGTGGGTGTTTAGAAATATTGCTCAATTTAATTTTAATCTATCCAAGTTTGGATTTTTATTTTTATTTTTTTGCTCTAAAATAGCCTGTGGTCAATGAATCCTATATTAAGCCTGTCAAAGATGTTGGTACTGGAGATAACAATACACAATAGTTTTGTTCAACCTGATCAAAACATATTAGAAAAGCTAAGAGAATTCAGAATGTCACTGACTCTTCTACCCTACAGGGTTGTTGTGCTGATAAAATGGAGGAGGATTATGTAAGCCACCTTAGGTTCCTTGCAAGAGGAAAAAAAGGCAGGATATAAATGTAACATTAATAAATGTATTACTACTTCTAATTATTATTATTATTAATTATAATAACAATGAAGGAATAAAAATTCTTTAAAAATCAAATACATGGATTTTTTTAAAAAAGAAAAAGAAAAAGAGGGGAGAGCTTAACCTCTTCTCTTACAAAAAGCCTTGGTGCCTAAATACACAGAGCTCTCAAAGAGAAGTACAGCCAAATCCACACACCCCTTCAAGCTAGTGGAATGGGAATGACACTCATTGCACTCAGTGGAACTAACTTCTGAGTAGACATGCCTTGGATTGAATTGATATGAAAATTAATGATCAGAAGCCATAATCAAATGAACATACACACATGCAAAGCAAGCAAGCAAGTTGTTAATTGTAGAGTTATAGTGCTGTAAAGGAGAGGGAATTCTCACTCACATCTCTCCCTCTCCGCCTTCTAAGGTTCCAGACTGTTTTTTTTAAAATAAAGGCTACAATCTTCTACACACTTACCTGGGAGTAAGACCATTGCATTCAGTCAATGGAATTTACTTCTGAGAAGAGACTACAGCACTGTCTTTGCTAGAGGAAGCAGCCATTGTAGCTGACGCAGAAGGGAGGGGGGAGACTCTACTGAGCGTGTGCCATAATCAAAATGGCTGCCGGATTTCTTAAAGAGGCACAGCTTTAATTTAATAAAATCCACTTAAGCGAATTTTTAAAAAAGAAAAGCAATTCCACCTACACTACAACGGGAGGAAGTAGACCGTGCCATTGGATTAATGAAAAAGGCTCCCTGAAGGTAAGGACAGCTGCACAAAAATGGTCGCAAGCCCTGAGTTCAATTTTCAGTTTTGGATTCAGGGGATTCTTTAATCTTTTTACTTTAAACTGCTCTCCTTCCCTCAGTCTTTCACCAATCTTCTTGAAATTTTCAGGTAATGTAAAACAAACATTTCTTTCTGGCACCTGTAAATTTCAGAGAGATTGGTGAAACATTTTCGATTTTATGGCTGTTAGAATGACCCCTCCCCAATTATCACTTTAACATGGTGGAACATGTTTTTTACTGACCGCCCTTAACAAGGGAGGCACTGCCGTGCCTCCCTTAATGATTTTACATTGTATCTTAGAGTTGGTTAAAATGTGGCTATATTTGTTTTATGTAACTCCTAACAAAGGTTTTGTAACTGAAATGCATCAAGCAGCTAGAAGATAGGATAAAAGAAATAAAGGAAAATATTTTTACATAGCACCAGAACTTTGCTCTCCTTTTTCTCCACCCCACATTGTGCCAAAAGACAGTATTTGTGGCTTCTCTTAACCAATGGGATACCCTTAAAGGATGCTGGGGAAATTTGCCTGTTTCACACTATTAAGTGAACTGACTTAATTTACATTTCCCTGACTGATATGCAGATTGGAATTCAGGTATCCTTAAGACTATACACACATCCCAATTTTGTGATGCACTTCTTATGAAAATGTGCATATTAATAGCATGAGATGAGCCCTGCTGCATCAGTCCAGTATTTCGTTCACACAGTGGCCAGCCGGTTGTTGACCAGGAATCTACAAGCAGGGCATGAGTGTGCTGACAGGCCCCTCCCATCCATGTTCCCCAGCAACTAAGGTACATGGGTATACTGCCTCTGATACTGGAGGTAGCACATAGCACATCTTGGAGGATGTTGCAAACAAAAAATGCACATCTCATGGAATGCCACAAACAACATTAGGGAGAGATGCATCCATAAAGTGTATGCTAGGAGAAGTTGCATATGGAAACAATCCTTATTTTCATGCCTAAAAAAGAAATCGCAGCATGGAGCAGAAATTGGATAGAATGGACTAATTAGTAAATACATGGAAACTGACATAATAATAATAATAATAATAATAATAATAATAATAATAATAATAATATATTTATTTATCACCCGCCTCTCCCAACGGATCGAGGCGGGGAACAACACCAAACACAAAATACAAAAACTGATTAAAAGCAGATAAAACCAGTACATCATTAAAACACCAATAAAACACCAATAAAACACTTTAAAATTCATCTGGGTAGGCCTGCCGGAAGAGATAAGTCTTTATAGATCTTTTAAATTCCGGAACACTAGTGAGTTGGCGAATCTCTCCCGGCAGGTCATTCCATAATCTGGGAGCGGCAGAAGAGAAGGTCCTCTGGGTAACGGTTGTCAGTCTAGTTCTTGTTGACTGTAATAAATTCTTCCCAGAGGACCTGAGCGTGCGGGGCGGATTGTATGGGAGAAGGCGATCCCGTAGGTAACCTGGACCCAAACCATGTAGGGCTTTAAAGGTAATAACCAACACTTTGTACTTCGCCCGGAAACTGATTGACATGGGCTGGATATAGAGTGTTCTGTACGCCCCTGGATTTTGCCATTGGAATTTCTAAGCTTGTACAATAACTTGGCTTTAGCTGAATTGTACCCTGGCTCACATTGACTCTCAGTCCTTAGCACAAATGACCTGAGTTTCTGAAATGCTGCACAGAAGTGAGTAGAAAGAATGCAAATAGAATGAGACTTACCCAGATCTTTGGAGTACTGAAATCAAGAGATGTCTCTAAGAACTGAGAGAATTCCAAGTGGTTGAACTTGGCTTTTATACCCTTCTGGAGGCTGGTGAGTAGGCGTGAGACTTACCTTTTGGCTGAGGCTTTAATTAATTCACAATCTGTGTATGTGATCTCTGTTGTGACCCCTGCTTGGTTGAATAATTGCCAGTTACAATTATGAGTTCTTGGGGCTATGATGAGAGTGCCAGCTCCACTCATTTCAATTCCTCCCTAACCTCTTCCATCCAAACTCCTCTTCTTGTTTATCTACATTTATCCCTCTAAGTCTGAAAGCTCCTATAAAGAGGAAGTGCTTCCTTCCTTACGGCATTTGGCAAAGGGTGTGAGTGAAATTGGTTATGCCACCCAAACCTTCTGAGAATCAAAATCACTGTCTACATCCTAATTAGAGTCCAGGTGACTTTCACAGGACAGAGGAAATGGATTTGCTGTTCTAAGAAAATTGACTGAAAACTCTAAGGAAGACTGAGGACTTTGTTTATGTTCACAAAAGAATGTGTATATGTCCCGTTTACAGTCCCAAACGTGAGCAGGAGTATGTGGTCTCTGAAAATGCTCACAACTGTTACTGTCCAAACAAATCAAAATGAAACTACAAGAGCTCAATTAACTATGGAGAAGGATGCAAGGCAAGCCTTAAATTGGTGTTCAGAAAATCTGGACATAAATCTGACATGGCAAAAAGTGAGTTTCTTCTATTAGCTATAGAATCATAACATCATAGAATTGTAGTGTTGGAAGGGGTTTATAAGGCCATCGAGTCCAACCCCCAGCTCAATGCAGGATTCCATCTGAAAGCATACTTGACAGATGGCTGTCCACCTGCCTCTTGAAGGCCTCTAGTGTGGGACAGCCCACCACCTCCCTAAATAATTGGTTCTATTTTCGTACTGCGCTAACAATCAGGAAGTTTTTCCTGAAGTCCAGCCGGAATCTGGCATCCCGTACATTGAGCCCATTCCTCTGTGTCCTGTACTCTGGGATGATCAAGAAAAGATCCTGGCCCTCATCTGTGTGACAACCTTTTAAGGACTTGAAGAGGACTATCATATCTCCCCTCAATCTTCTCTTCTCCAGGCTAAACATGCCCAGTTCTTTCTCCTCATAGGGCTTTGTTTCCAGACCCCTGATCACCCTCGTTGCCCTCCTCTGAATACGCTCCAGCTTGTCTGCATCCTTTTTGAATTGTGGTGCACAGACCTGGATGCAATGATCATAGGATGTATTTTTTCCCACTGTTAACTTGATTTACATGTTAAGCTACCAGTCATTTAACATTGCAAAATTGAGGTAGTAGAATTGGGGTATAATAGTTAAATTATGGAATTTGCTACCAAGATGTCGTGATGGCCATGAATTTGGATGTCTTTCAAAAGATGTTAGCCAAATTCCTGAAGAAGAAGGCCACTAGTGGCTTTGAGACCTGATGGCGATATGCTACCTCCAGGACCAGAGGCCTATGTACACCTGTTGCTGGAGAACATGGGTGGGAGGGTGTTGAAGCACTTATTTATTGCTGCTTGTGGGTTTCCAATCGGCAGTTGCTTGTACACGTTGGGAACAGGATGCTGGACTAGAGGGATGTTGGTCTGATCCAGCAGGTCTCATCTTATGTTGTTAATATCACTGGGTCAGTAACTTTAAATAAACCTAATTGTTCCTTTCTAGACTGTGCACAGTTCTCAGCTCAAAAATTGCACCCACAAAAATAGGGAAAGTTGCATGTGAACATGAATGGATTGAAATGACATATGATTGAATACATACAGAACTTAAATGGACCAGATATAGACTGTCTCTATGTCTATGCTTCATGAATGTACATATGTGAACCATCCCAGATCTTTGGAAATCTGTCTACTGTTTGAATTTGTGCTATGTTGGGTTTGGCTACTTGCTTCAAATCAGTGATTGACAAAGTATGAAGACCAGGAAACAGGATATATGATGCAGAGCACGTTTTATTAGGAAGTCAACGGTGAGCTAGAAACGATACATTCAAGCTACGTGATCAGAATGCAAATCCATCAGAAGAAGGATAATGTCTATCATCCAAGGACCTTCTGTGTGTGATCTTCAGTCCTGTGGTGTTAAAATGGAAGAGGTCTGTTTACAGCTGGAGGGTGATCAAAGAAAACCAATAGATATTTAGAAAAAGTACAAAGTGTTTGTGTTTAGGAGACATACGAGTGCTTTGTTGTTTTCATAGGTACTGAGCATCACAGCTCTTTTTGGAACTGCAGGTGCTCAACATTCCTGGAAGCCCAGACCCAGGAGCTCAGCTACAGAATCTGCCCTGGGAGTTGAAGTCTTTAGGCTTATAGCTTTTTTAATTTTTATAATGGTTTTAAATGTACGTCTATATTGTATGTTTTGTAGTTTTAATTTTTTTAAAAAAATGTTTTAATCTTATGTAAACTGCCAAAAGATGTAAACTTATGTAAACTGCGCCACCGATACAACCAGAGCCACAGCCGCCATAACCCATGGCACATGGTTCAATGCCCATTCCGCAGCCGGATTCAATACCACAAGTTCCAAGTCCAATGTTTGAGGTGGGATATAGGAAGGTACAAGACGGGGTATAACAAGGTGTGATAGGAGATGTCTGTGAAACAACAAGGAAGACACAAGTTACACAAATGCAAATGGATATCTGGAGAAGGGCAACTGAGTTTTTTGTTATAGGTAGGGACAGTCAAACACACCCAAGTCTAGGTTGTGGACCATTTGCTGGACCTCCCCAGCCAGCCGGCCCTGTCAGGAAGCTCCCAGCAAGGAGCATGCATCCATCTGATCCATTCATGTAAAATGCCAGCGCAGCCCTTTTTGTAAAGATCCATTTACGCAAATGGCGGCTATAAGGTAGCTGTTTACAGAACAATATAGACAATATAGAGTTTCAGCTATGGGGTGGTATGTAAATGTAAATAATAATAATAATAATAATAATAATAATAATAATAATATTTTTTAAAAAAGCCTGAGCTGCCATTTTTACACCAGGAATTGGGTATGCTTACCCGACTCAGCACACACCGATTCGGGCAAGCGCAGGGATTCGAGGGGGGGGGGGAACAAGCCAGCAATTTCTTGCCTTGTGTTTGTCAGATTCCTGGAGGAGAAGGTTATCAGTGGCTTCAAGATCTGATGGCTATATGCTACCTCCAGGATCAGAGGCATTATGTGTATCTGCTCCATCCTTAGTTAAGAGACTGGCACTAGCAAGATGTTATACTTCTGCCAAGCAGACAGTCACAGATGCTGGTTTCTGATTTAAAATGACTGCCTCTCATCATGGATTCAATCCAGCCAGTGTAGCCATGTACATCACTACACTGGATCCATTGTAACTAGGGGTGTGCACGGAACTGGAGCCGATCCAATTTCCGATCACCCCTCTGGATTGTCCGATCTTTTCCAAACAGGTCGGGAAGGACCCGATCCGGTTCGGAAAAAATCGGAGGATCGGTGAGCGCTGCTTCCATCGGCAGGCGCCAGAAGGCGCCCGCCGATGGAAGTGGACAGCCCGGCCAGGTGAGGATCGCAGGGGGGGCTTACCTGGGGGGCATCCTCCTCCTTTCATTGCCGGTAAACTACTGCTGGTAAACCTCGCGGCCTAGTTTACAGGAGAGCGCCAGGCTGCGATGCCTAGATTGCAGTAGTTTACCAGCAACGGACGGAGGAGGATGCCCCGCCAGGTAAGGAGCGGGGGGTGGATTACCTGGGGGGGCTGTCCACTTCCATCGGTGGGTGTCCGCTGATGGAACCAGACAGCCCGGACGACTGAGGATCGAGGGAGGGAGGCTTACCTGGAGGGGCTGTCTGACGATGGAAGCAGACAGCCTGGCCAGGTGAGGATCACGGGGGGGGGGGGAGGAGGGGAGGAGGGAGGGAGGGGGTCCACTTACCTGCGGGGGCATCTTCTTTCTTCACCTGCTGGAGATCTACTGAGAACTAGGCTTTGCGGCCTAGTCCTCAGTAGAGCACTAGGTGATGACATCATCACCTGGCGCTCTACTGAGGACTAGGCTGTGAAGCCTAGTTCTCAGTAGATCTCCAGCAGGTGAAGGAAGAGGATGCCCCGGCAGGTAAGGAGGAGAATGAGGGGGGTCCTTACCTGCCGGGGGGTCCTTACTTGCCGGGGCTGTCCACTGCCATCTGCTGCCACCCGGAGGATGGCCCTGGCAGGTAAGGAGAACTGCGAGGGGGGGCTTACCTGCTGGGGCCATTCGCAGGCGCCCGCGGATGTCCCCGGGAGTTAATCATGGGGGGAGGGACAGGGAGGGGGGTGTTAGGCCCCCACTCACCCACAACCACCATTTTTCCCCATAGACTTGCATTGGGGAAAGCTTTCTTTCCCCCAATGCAAGTCTATGGGGAAAACAAAAATGGTGGCCGATCCAGAAATCAAATGTCTGATTTTTGGATTGGGATCGGGCCCGATCTGGTCCGGGGGACCTCTGATTTTGTCTGATCCAATCCGGGACAAAATTGGAGGTCCTGATCCGGGTCCCGATCCAATCTGGGGGGTCCCTGCACATCCCTAATTGTAACCCCTAATCCTCAGTGGGTAACCTCTGTGCCTCAGTGACTTCCCCATTTAGCTTTTAAAAAGAAATCTAACCACCAATCCAAAAATCGGCTGACTGATTGTGAGATCAACAAACTATCTGAGATCGGATCCTGAGATTCAAAAACCAGGTGTTGGTGGTTTGTGATATAACCAGCTATCATTATTGCTTACAGTATAATTACATTTTCATGGCATTAGTATGAAAGGCAGGTTCAATACATTAAGCAGCATATATTTATTGTCTTGTCCACTTTGTCTACAGGGTGTGAGAGAGTTAATCCACAATCCCCATATTCACAAAATGGTGTTCAGAGCTGGTGAAAGATAATTGAACCCCACTCCTGTAGAAAATGCATTATCTGCTTTTTTATTGTTATAGTATTGGGACTCGGGGGGGGAGTAGTATAAATTGGGATAAGGGACTTGCAAATGCAATGGGGCAAGTAGAAACACATACACATATATGAGGGGCTTTCACATGGGATATTTAAAGGAAGGAGAAGCTCACGATGGGGCTTTAGTGTAAGAATATGCATACTTAGATAAGAGGGACTTTCTGTAGTAATTGGGAAGCTCCAGTATGTTAACTTTTAACTGAGATATTGCAAATAAAGACTTACAGACTCAGCATGTAAAATTTGCAGATGACAGCTATCTCTTCCATAAAAGACTAAGGTCTTCAGAACATAAATAGCGGTTCCAGATCTGGTTAGAACTGGGAAAAAGAGAATTAACAGAGGACTGATGACCACAATCGGCCATGGTGTAACTTCCTTTAGAGTAAACAACTTGACCATAAGAATACAGAAGTAGAAGACGAATTGCCATAGAAAACCAACTGTCATGGGGAGGGAACTGCCCAGGTAGAGGAGTCTCTGAATCATCAACAGTCCAATGGTGTTAGGAATCTAGGGAACGTCAGGAATGGAAATGATGATGTCAATTTGAGTGAGTATTTAAGATAGGGATCTGGGAAAGGGGGCTCACTTTTTTCTCTTCTCTCTTAGACTTCCAAGGCTTAACTGTATTCAGTGTGGGTGAAGGCTTTATTACTCAGCATGAAGCCACGCTCTTGCCGAGGAGAGGACAGGCTGTGTGTGTGTCCTTCACCAGTGTTGCTGAATTGGGGAACGAGATAGATGTCTGTAAAATTGTTAAGATCATATGGAAGTAGAAGTTTAATTTTGCCTTGCTGAAAGGAAGTTCTGGAATGTGTGTTTTTCTATTGGCTTCTAATAAACATTCTAAAGGTATATATGTTTCTTTTACTTTTCGCATGTGAGAGCAGTCAATCATTCTGGTTTCACTTCCGTAAAATTGCCACCTGCTAGACTCAAAGCCAGCACTAGAGTTATGGATAAAAGGAACATGGGAATGCTGTTTCCAAAGTGACTTGTCCTCATTAACCCTTAAAATCAATAGTTGATCAATATGTTGATTGATTGGTTCTTTGGCTCCTTCACTCCCCTGATGACAAAACTATTGCATTCATGTTTTTTTCTGTGCAATCTGGAGAAGAGAGACCATTATTTCTCCTTATTGAAATCATGTTTGCTCATTCCCTTCAATATTTCTACTATGTTTCACTAGGAAAGTCCATATTCAGAACATCTGGCCAAACTTTGCCCATTGGTTCCTAGTAAAGAATCTATAAGAATCTAGCCCAAACTTTAAGATGGCTCTGCTCTGCTCTAACAACTGGTAAGAGTTGTTAGACTGCTGGGTACTACAAGCAAACCCTTTTTAGTGGTGGCACATCACCTTGGGAACTCCCTCTTTAGGGAAAACAGCCTTTGGGAGATGTGCCATATTTTGAAAATGGTATAATTGTCTAGATCTGTATTTGTGTTGTTAATTCCTTATAAACTGCCTTGTGAACTTAGCTCAGAGCAATTAGGAATAATAATAATAATAATAATAATAATAATAATAATAATTTATTTATAACCCGCTTCTCCCTCGGGATGGCTCAGAGGTTTCTTTAATAACAATAACAGTAACAATAACACTAATGTGGTGATGATGATGAATTGTCATCAAAGCCAATAGAATGGCTGTTTCTGAGGATTGACATCTTGACCGTCAGACAAGTTGTGAGTCCATCTGCAGCACGTTTTCCCCACTTCCCTCAACAGCTAGAGCCAAACTAAAGCTGAGAAGAAATTCATGAAACCAACCAACCTACCGACCAACATCTATCTTTCTCATCTCACTTGAAAAACTAGGCCTCTTTACCATTTTTTTCTCAAAACATCCTCTACCTGTGTGTGTGTGTGTGTATGTGTGTATTGGTAACCATCACCCCCCCCCCCACAAAAAAAATGGCATGGAAGAGTGCTAGGTCCAGGGTATTGTGGAAGATTCAAAATATCCAGAATTCTGTCAAAATAGTTCCTCTCCACTCATAGTGGCAGCTAACACCCACAAATATAGGAAAAACAAGAGAAGCTGCACTACTGTCATTGGAATGGTGAGCCTTGTCCCCAAGAAACAGTTAGTGAATTTCTCCTCGCACTAGAGGAATTCAGCAAAATGGCACCCTCCAATGTCTCTGCCCACAAATAGGGTGGAGAATTTTGAGAGTTCATTTAAGAACATCAGAAGAGCCAGGCTGGTTCAGTACAAGGGCCCATCTAACCCAGCATTCTTTTCACGTAGTGGCCAATGGGAAGCCTACAAACAGGACATGAGTGCAACAGCTCCCTCCTGCCCATGTTCTCCAGCAACACACACACACACACACACGTCTCTAATTATACTGTACTGTGTCTATGTTGAAATTATGAGCCACTTTGGGAGCTAGTATCTCCAACGAAAATAGGCTGACCAGATAAAATCCAGGTCACGGCTCATGTCACTTTAACAGTTGTAGAGAAAAGGGAATTTCAGCCAGTGTCATTTGTATGCAATTAGTTCCTGGTGATATTCCCTCTTCATCACAACAGTTAAAGGTGCAGGCACTATACTAGAGAATCAGATACAAAAGAAGGCAGGGCCCCTGCAACTTAAACTGTTGTGATGAAGAGGGAATTTTCATCAGGAACTAATTGCATACAAATGACACTGGCTGAAATTCCTTTTGCTCTACAACTGTTAAAGTTATATGAGCTCTGACCTGGATTTTATCTGGTCAGCCTAAAAATAAACAAATGAAGACATGGTTTGAGTCTTACCAGAGTCTAAACAGAAATGCCCTTCCCCGCGTCCTGGCACTGGCAGTGGGGAGGAAGTTGAGGGTGGGGGGGGAGAAGAGACATGCTTTCTCCCCATTGGTGCACATTTGGTGCCACTGAGCTGGGTGGCTGCACTTATATAAGGCAGCTGCACCAAGCCCTACAGGCTCTTTGAAGCATGGCTGGAGAAGAGGACCTCAGAGCCAGAAGATGCCACGAGCTGGGTGGCTACTCTAGAGCAGCTTACCTGGCAATCAGTGGGAGGAAGAGTGCAGAGGCGGTTTCTGGCTGCATTCCTGGCCCTCCTCAAAGCCCGGCTAGGCTGCGGGGACACACGCAGAGGCGTGAGTGGCCTAGAGAGGCAGCTTCTCCAGCGCCGGAGGTGGTAGCGTCTGCAGCGTGTGTGTGGCAAGGCATCTGGCAAGGCCAGGAGGCCTTCCGGCTGCAGCCAGCAGCTTCCCTAGCATTAGAGGCTGCAGCAGCTGCAGCATGTGCACGATGAGGCACGCAAGGCCAGGAGGCTTTCCAGCTTTGGTTGGAGCCTCTTTTCCATCAGCAGCATGGGGAAAAATGGTCTCAAAGAAGGCCAGGCAGGAGGCGGAGCAGTTTATACTCTCTCTCACATGGTTTGGAGTGAAAGGTGGGAGGTTAAAGGAAAGTGGCGGCGGCGGCGGTGGCAGCCTCATGTTTGTAACTACTAGGGATGTGCACTGGATCGGATCCGATCCACGATCCGAATCCAATCCAGGGGGAAATCGGATAAATTATCCGATTTCCGATCTCACCGCTGGATCAGCCGATCCAATCCGATCCGGAAAGGTTCTGAACCAGTTCAGATGGATCAGCGGATCAGCGGGCGCCTGCTGGCACCCACCGCCACTTCCATTGGTGGGCACCCGCTGGCGCCCACCGATGGAAGCGGACAGCAGGGGGGGCTTCCCTAGTGGGGCTGTCCGCTTCTATCGTCGGGCGCCAGCAGGCGCCCGCCGATGGAAGTGGACAACGGTGGCAGGGGACGGCGGACGGGAGCAGACGGCCAGGAAAGGTAAGCAGGGGGCAGGGGGCAGGGGGCAGGGGGAGGGGGGCAGGGGGGGCACGGCACGCTTACCTTTCCTGGCCATCCGATCCCATCCGCCGCTGGCTGCTACTGCGAGCAGGCTTCGTGGCCTGCTCCTAGGTAGCGTGCCAGGTGATGACATCACCTGGCATGCTGCTCTGGAGCAGGCTGCGAAGCCGGCTCGCAGTAGCAGCTGGTGGCGGACAGAAGCGGACGGCCAGGAAAGGTAAGCAGGGGGCAGGGGGAGGGGGGGAGGGTGCGCGTGGCACGCTTACCTTTCCTGGCCGTCCGCTCCCATCTGCCGCCGGCTGCTACTGCTGCTACTGCTACTGTCCCATCCGCTGGCACCCACGGGGGCTTACCTGCCAGGGCTGCCTACAGCAGATGGCCTCGGAGGAAGAGAGAGTTAGACCCCCCTCACCCACCCACTGCCATTTTTTCCTCTTAGACTTGCATTGCAATGCAAGTCTATGGGGGGGAAAAATGGCGGCCGATCCAAAAAGTTCCAATTTTTGGATCGGGATCAGACTCGATCCGGTCCGGGGGGGCTCCGATGTTGTCTGATCCGATCCGTGACAAAATTGGAGGTCCCGATCCGGGTCCCGATCTGATCTGGGGGGTCCGTGCACACCCCTAGTAATTACAGCCGGTTCCTGGGGGGGCAGCTTGAGGGAAAGGCCAGTAGGGGGTAGGGGATGCAGGCCTGAGCTTCTCCAGAGGCAAGGTGGTGTTGGCCTTTTATGGCCAGTTCTATCCTTAATTTTGTACAGCCTGAACCGGAAGGTACTTGGCAGCTAAGCCCATTCTTCCTCCCTGCTCCCTCATGCCTCATAAGGGGCATAGCTAAGTGAGCAGAGCCCCTGCTTTGCATTTTGGGGCCCTGGATTTATATCCACCCCATAAATTCTTTTTACATTGATTCTCCTCCCCCATCTTCAGCTTGGGCTAGAAAGGAATCCTGCCTGAATCCCTGTAGAGTTTTGCCACTCAGTGTCAGCAATACTGGGCTCAAGGGACCAATAGTCTAATACTGGGCTAGGTGGATTAAGAGCCTGACCCAGTATAAAGTAATGTCCCAGGTTAATGGATAAAGGCCCCTTGTTGGTGACCCAGATGCCTTGGGGATAGGGAGTTTTCTGGTTAACATCTCAATTTTGGTGTAATATTTAGGGGTGTGCATCGGATCGGATCCGATCCACGATCCGAATCCGATCCGCCCCAAAATTGGGAAAATCTGATCCAATCCGATCCGGCCAACCTCTGATCCGATCCGATCTGATCCGCCGAGGTCCGATCCGGATCGGACGCCATTTTGAATGCTTTTTCCCATAGCCAAGTATTGTTTTACAAAAACACCTATAACTTTTTCAATTTAAAGATAGAAGTCTGAAACTAGGTCACATTGTAGACTGGTTAGGGATAGTTATCTGTGAGAAATTTCAGAAAGATTGGTGCATGCATTTTGTGGCAATTAATTTTTTAATAAATACCTAGGAATGCCTATAACTTTGTCATTTTTAAAGTTACACACATGAAACTTTGCCACATTATAGGTGGTACTTTGGGACCTATGTGTGTGAAATTTCAGAAACATAGGTGCTTGCCTTGTGTGGCAATTAATTTTAGAAAAATGGGCAGTAGTGGGGTAAATACAGTTATGCCTCCCACTTTTTTATTTTTGAAGATACAAACAGGAAACTTGGGCACATTACAGGTAACACCTGGCTTGGTATGTGTGTGAAATTTCAGAAACATAGGTGCTTGCCTTATGTGGCAATTAATTTTTGAAACAATGAGGGATTCATTGGACAGTACTTGCCCATAGGGATTCATTGGACAGTACTTGCCCACAGGGATTCATTGGACAGTACTTGCCCATAGGGAATCATTGGAAAGCACTTGCCCATAGGGAATCATTGCATTGCACTTTCCCATTGAGAAATACAGTTATGCCTCCCACTTTTTTATTTTTGAAGATACAAACAGGAAACTTGGGTGCATTAAAGGTACCACTTGGCTTGATATGTGTGTGAAATTTCAGAAAGATTGGTGCATGTGTTTTGTGGCAATTAATTTTTTAATAAATACCCAGGAATGCCTATAACTTTGTCATTTTTAAAGTTACACACATGAAACTTTGCCACATTGTAGGTGGTACCTTGGGACCTATGTGTGTGAAATTTCAGAAACGTAGGTGCTTGTCTTGTGTGGCAATTAATTTTTAGAAAAATGGGTAGTAGTGGGGTAAATACATTTACGCCTCCCATTTTTTTATTTTTGAAGATACAAACAGGAAACTTGGGCACATTACAGGTAACACCTAGCTTGGTATGTGTGTGAAATTTCAGAAACATTGGTGCTTGCCTTGTGTGGCAATTAATTTTTGAAACAATGAGGAAAGAAATGCCTATAACTTTTTTATTTAAAAAGTTAGAAGTTTGGATGTTGCTCACTTTGTAGATGGATTAGGGGTAGTTGTCTGTCAGAAATTTCAGAATGATAGGTCCAGGCATTTGGTGGCTATGAATTTTTTAGATTAAAATTTATAAACATTTTTCCACAGAGGCTGGGGCTGTCAATTGCACCCTCCTGCCTCCCGGGAAGAAGAAGGAAACACTTTCTCTCCATCTCTTTGATCCTTGCACGTTTGGCTGCAAATGAGCTAGGCTCAGCTGTTCTGATTGAGTAAAAAGTGAAAGTGAGCCAGGTTCTTTAATGTAGTTACTTTGTATCTCCTTCTGTATGGATACCAGCTCAGTTTGCAGCCAAGCGTGCAAGGATCAAAGAGATGGAGAGAAAGTGTTTCCTTCTTCTTCCCGGGAGGCGGGAGGGTACAATTGACAGCCCCAGCCTCTGTGGAAAAACGTTTATAACTTTTAATCTAAAAAATTCGTAGCCACCAAATGCCTAGACCTATCATTCTGAAATTTCTGACAGACAACTACCCCTAATCCATCTACAAAGTGAGCAACATTCAAACTTCTAACTTTTAAAATAAAAAAGTTATAGGCATTTCTTTCCTCACTGTTTCAAAAATTAATTGCCACACAAGGCAAGCACCAATGTTTCTGAAATTTCACACACATACCAAGCTTGGTGTTACCTGTAATGTGCCCAAGTTTCCTGTTTGTATCTTCAAAAATAAAAAAGTGGGAGGCGTAACTGTATTTACCCCACTACTACCCAATTTTCTAAAATTAATTGCCACACAAGGCAAGCACCTATGTTTCTGAAATTTCACACACATAGGTCCCAAAGAACCACCTACAATGTGGCAAAGTTTAATGTGTGTAACTTTAAAAATGACAAAGTTATAGGTGTTTCTTTCCTCATTGTTTCAAAAATTAATTGCCACACAACGCAAGCACCAATGTTTCTGAAATTTCACACACATATCAAGCCATGTGGTACCTGTAATGTGCCCAAGTTTCCTGTTTGTATCTTCAAAAATAAAAAATGGGAGGCGTAACTGTATTTACCCCACTACTACCCATTTTTCTAAAATTAATTGCCACATAAGGCAAGCACCTATGTTTCTGAAATTTCACACACATAAGTCGCAAGGTACCACCTACAAGGTGGCAAATTTTCATGTTTGTAACTTTAAACGTGACAAAGTTATAGGCTTTCCTGGGTATTTATTAAAAAATTAATTGCCACAAAATGTATGCACCAATCTTTCTGAAATCTCTCACAGATAACTATCCCTAACCAGTCTACAATGTGACCAAGTTTCAGACTTCTATCTTTAAAAATGAAAAAGTTATAGGCATTTTTGTAAAACAATACTTGGCTATGGGAAAAAGCATTCAAAATGGCGTCCGATCCGGATCGGACATCCGGTCCGATCCGATCCGATCCGACCATCCTCCGATCCGACCCGATCTGATCCGACCCCCCAGGTCCGATTCCGATCCGCTATCCGATCCGATCCAGGGGGTCAGTGCACATCCCTAGTAATATTCACTGCTTACATTCTCTGGTATATAGCTATGCCTCCTGAGAAAGGCAAGGCGAGAGATCATGGAATAGCAGAGTTGGAAGGGGCCTATAGGCCATGGAATCCAACCCCCTGCTCGATGCAGGAATCCACCTTAAAGCATCCCTGACAGAGGGCTGTCCAGGTACCTCTGGAGTGCCTCTGGCGTGGGAGAGCCTACCACCTCCCTAAGTCGTTGGTTCCATTCTCATACTGGTCTAGTGGTCAGGAAATTTTTCCTGATGTCCAGCTGGAATCTGGCTTCATGTATTTGAGCCCATTATTCCATGTTCGGCATTCCTGGGATAATTCAAAAAGAGATCCTGGCCCTCCTCCCCATGCAAACCTTTCAAGTACTGAAGAATGCTAGCATGCCTCCCCTCAGTCTTCTTTTCTCAAGGTGAAATGTGTCCAGTTCTTTCAGTGTCCTCATGGGGCTTTGTCTCTAGACCCCCGATCCTCCTCATTGCCCTCCTTCGAACTCCCTCCAGATTGTCTGCATGCTTGTGGAGGTGTGGTGCCCAGAACTGGACACAGTACTCAAGAGTAGGCTTAACCAGAGCTGAATGGGGGAGATCACTACCTTGTGCGATTTGTAGACTATACTTCTATTGATGTTTTCCAGAATGGTATTTGCTTTTTTTGCAGCCACATCACACTGTTGGCTCATATTCAGCTTGTGATCTGTGGAGAGGGATCCCGGGGTATGCTTGTGGGGCATATTCTGGTGTCACCTGCTGGAGCTAGGTGGGTATGAGCCTTGTTTGTGCTGAGAATGTGAGACTGTATTGGCTTCTCATATCCAATTTTCCAGGAATCAGTATTTTGTCATTCCTGGCGTGATTTGATGCTGTGGCAATGAGACCGGGATGGTTACTTCAAACTAAGTTGCAAGCGTGGCGTGACATGTTATCATCTTTTTCAGCCTGCTTGGATGCTGTAGGAGCCTCCAGGAGTTCCAAGGCAGTAGCAACAACACCCATTGGAAGCAGACCCCTGTGACAGCAGTACTCACATGCCCCTCTGAGGCACATGACCAGTTATTTGCAAGTGCGAGCACGGTAATCTCGGAACATGCATGCCTGGATGTGGTAGGTGTCTCCGGGAGTTGCACTCCCAAGGCAACAGCAACAATGGCAATACAACACACATTGGAAATGGACCTGTGTGATAGCTGTACTCGCATTCCCATCAGGCATATGACCAGTTAATTTCAAGTGCAAGCATGGTAATCTTGGAACATGGTGAGAAGGGTCAGGGCCCACCAACCCTGCACTGGAATGGGGGACCAAACGGAACATGGGATTGCTCACACTGTTGTCGCATTTTCATTTGCCTTAGCTGCACCCTAAGGGGAACCTACAGATGACCCAGGCAATATGCCCATCACCAACCCAGCACATTCTGTTGATATTACATACCAATGGCAGGGAACCACCTACCTCTAGAGGGGTGTCTGAACAAACAGCCTTGGTTCTGCAACTAGTTGTGCCAGCAGAATGGCAGGTTTTCACGGCCGGTGGCTGCCAGCACATTGGTGTGGCATGGCCAGCTGGGCCGGGCCCCAAGGCCGTTACACACTAATTGGTGTGCAGGAGCCATATGCCATGGCCAATGCCGACACTATCCCACCTTGAGCAATTTCCATTCCCCTGCACCTGCCACCAGTGGAAAGCTTATGTAGGGTGACTTTATTTGACTTTTATCCTCTGTTGTGAACCAAAGCAAATGGTGGGGTGATGAAGAATTCAAAGTCAGGAGCCAATAGTTGCTCGCATATGGGCTAATTAGCTGCCAAGAATCCTGATGTAGGGATGTTCTGCAAGAGAAATTTCCAAAACGCAGATGGATCTGGATTAAAAACTTTGATATCGTATACCAGACATATACGGAATTTGAGGGGGCAGGCTGGCCTACAACAAGGCATCGCATATAAGAGTGGCCTTTTGACTCTTCCACTCATAGAAATCTTAAAGACCAGAATTTGTGGCTAAAACTTATGACTCCGGCCAGGCCTGGATTTGGGGATATATCCCACAAGGGGCATATCCCTGTGCAACAGACCCTGCCTAGGCTCCTGGGCTGAGCACTGGGCAGGAGAGTCAAGTCAACCACTTTGTGGGCATTTAGCTTGTGAGATTCTTGCACCAGAGCCCAATGCTGCTAACACCACGAATGTTCCATTTGCAGTGGTCAACATACTTTTACCAAATGCCATAGATCATGCAGTGGTCAACATACTTTTACCAAATACCATAGGTTGTGTCCTGATCAAGATCGATTGAGTGGCTCCAAGCCTGGAGGCAGGTTACAATCCCCTCCTGAAGGACACAACCCAATTAAGAATGAGCTCCTTCAGTAGTCCATGAGGTGGTACCCTTGGCTGGAAGATTTTTTTATTATTGAGCTAGGTTTTGGAGAAAGGCTTTTGAATCCCATTCCAATGGCAGCACATAGTACGATTCATAATATCGAGATATCAGTAGGTGCAGGGGCAGTAGGTCTACGCAAAGGCTGAATAGCTGGCTTGCAATTGGGAATCAGAAATGACTTTAATTGCTTAGAATTTTCATGTTTGTACAAATGTCTAATCCACATGGCTTCTTTTGGTGCGTCTGACAAGCCACCTTGTCCATCAAGCCATCTTGCCCATTAATAAACTACGCTTTCACAACCCTATAGAAAGGGCGGACGTGTGAGCCTTTTCATGGCTTTCTGCATAGTATCAGGTAAGGCTTCATGTTCCTGGTAGAGGTCAATGCCATTGCCATCACCCTAACACCATTGCCATCACCCTATCACAAACCCAGATACAAGGTTTAGGAACTGGCTCCTGGGGCTTTTTGAGACCAGACCAGAGGCTCTATTGGAGTCCGGTGGTTTAATGGCAAGTAGGCTTGGACGCTTTCCATAGCTCCTAACACCACAGCTGCTTATGTTAACTCAGGTAGGGAACTTTCTGTCCTTGAGTCTGCCAAGCAACTGCAGTGTTGTGGCCCTCACCTGTACATCATCGTAAACACGGTACCATTCCAAGTGGAAGGGATGGTAAGCTAGGACCATTTGTGGTCTGAGTTTGGCTCTTGCCTTTGGGTTCAATTACAGGTGTAGGGTATAACACCATGGACATAGGGTTAGGTACACCCTGCGGGGTTGCACAAGAGAATCACCTATTGGTATAGACTAGGCAGCCTTATCAGACTTATTGACAGGCTATGAGGAACTGGCCAACAGGATAGAATTTTAAATTGTAACTACCTCATTCCATGCTGATCTGGTGCGTTTGGTTTCTGCATCGCTGTGGAGCGATATGGTGATCCTGCCTGATTCCCAGAATGGTCTGGATGGACGGCTGGATTCGAGAATTGTGCTACTATGGTCCTGCCTGATTCCCAGAATGGTCTGGATGGAAGGCTGGAAACTGCAGGCCCTGGATGGGCTTGCCAGAAGTTAAATAGGATTTTAGATATCAAAGACAAGGAGAGAGCTTATAGACAGGATGGTGTACATTTACCGATTTGGGCAATGACCTATTCCTGTCTGATCTGCAAAGGGGCCTGCGAGAAGTTTTCGCGCAGGTGGGGAATGAACGAGAAAGCAATAGGCTTTTCGTTCCCCTGTGGCTGTTAGGGCGGGCATGCTTAGAGGAAAGGGATGGTGATCATTCTGTGGCACTGTTGTTTGGTGACAGGTGATACCTGAGGCCTTCCGCTGGGAGTTGTGTGGCACGGAGGGTGAGTGGCATGGCTCGGTCTATCCTCCCCAAAAGGGGTATGGCCTGGGTGTGGCGATCATCTGACGCCACTCGCCAGACATAGAATGCTTCGCCCGAAATAAAATGCCTAACTAGTTGCTGGCATAGTTTAGGGCCCGCCCAGTTTCCCTTTGCAGATCTTCAGTAAATGTGGCCCGAATTTGATACCATATACAGTCGTCTCGTCTCGTTATTTCCCCCTTTTGCCTGCAAAGAGGAGTCAAGAGACATTTGGCTTGGAAGTAAGAAGAAAATAGCATTAACAGGAGGCTTCTGCTCCAAGATGTTTTTATACACTTTCTTTGGCCAATGAACTGGAAGTGAGACACTCATGTTTGCCTGAAGGATTCTAATTACCATTTGGCTGATACCTGCAGATGCAATCCATGCATCCAAATTGCTTTGTCATTTGGATTTTTAGGCCTCTGTCAGCCATTTAAGAATCAAATATTCTGCCAAGTTAATTATCTATTTAACATCTCTCTTTGCAAAAATGCCTTTAATTGAGGTTCCACCAAAAATTAACCAGGAGCCTGCCTATTTGCCCTTCTCTCTCGCTCTCTTCATCTAACCAAAGAGTCAGCATTAGTATGTGTAGTTTGTGTGTAGTTTGCTTTTTACTGTGTCAGGGTGTTGAACCCAGTAATTGCATAGTCTGACTTGCAGGAAACTCCATAAAGTATTTCCTGACATTGCAGTGTTTTGGAGGTTAGTCTCCATTTGAGTGCTTTCATGGTAGCTCTTTTATGAGTGGGCAAAGTTCTTCATGGCATCCATTTTGTGACTGGGCCCACAACTCTCTGTGTCCCAGTGTGATGTAGTGGCTAAAGAGTTGGACTGGGAGTCAGGAGATCCAGGTTCTAGTCCCCACTTGAACATGGAAACCCACTGGGTGGCTTTAGGCCAGACACATACTCTCAGCAAAACCGAACTCACAGGGTTGTTGTTGTGAGGACAAAATGGAGAGGAGGAGGAAGAGGATTATGTATGCCACCCTGATTTCCTTGGAGGGAAAAAGGTGGGATTTAAATGCAAAAATACAGACAATGAATAAACTGTCTCTGAAAATTATGGATGTTTTCACTAAGCCAAAAGGTTGGGAAACCCTGTTGCTACATGGCTGATCATTTTATCTTTAACAAATCAACCGATCATATCCTGGATCCCCTTGACTCCTTTTTTAATACCGGTGTTACATTGGCTGTTTTTCAGGCCCCTGGTTCAGAGGAGGGCATAAGGGAGAAGAATTTGGGAGGTTTTTTTTAATGGGACACATTTTATTTTAAAAAAACCTGGGGTGTTTCGTAGAGTAAAAGTTAGGTGGAATGCTGCTTTTTATATCCCTCCCCGTAATTGCAAAACAAAACATATGACTAACTATGGTGCTATCATTGTTTATTTGCTTTGTATTGGAGTGCTTTGTCATGTGCATCACATTGGCTACATCTCTCTCTCCCCCCCCCCCCAACGATCATTATATTCTAATGTATTTTTGTTTAATCGATTTTAATTATTTCTGTAAGCCAGCTTGAGTGCCATTGTTTGGTAGAAAGGTGGGTTACAAATAAAATGAAATAGATAAGTAAACAAACAAAGAAATGCTATGACATTTGTGTTCAATCCATAAACAGATAGGAGCCCAGTACAGTCCTGGGGCTGCCTTATGTTTGGACAAGAGACAAACATCATAGATAGATAGATAGATAGATAGATAGATAGATAGATAGATAGATAGATAGATCTCCAAATGTAAAAATAGTAAAATGTAAAAAAACCCAAAATCTCCTTTCCTAATCTTTTCACATTATTCAAAAGCTTTCTTGTTTATAGCTGATATGTTGAACATCGTATTGTTGCAATGCCTCCTGTAGGATACCAGATTTCTGAATGTCTTCTACAACATTTCACAACCTTGAGGCATTTTCCCCTTGCCAGCAACTCCCATTATGACTTTATTTGGCAGAGGCTTGGATGAGTCCCAGACATTAATGTGTCACAAAGTAGCTCTCTTGTGAGTGAGCAATACCGACTCCATTTTGAAGCAGCCAAAAAGCCAAGGCGTCTTCACTCCCCACTTCTAACAGAGATGAAACACAGGCACAGGAATGGGGCTGAGAGCCATCACATAAGGCTAGGTCAAGCAATACAGTTTCTAATAGACCTTGTAAAATGCATTCTCCAGAGACAAAGGTGGGAGTAAGATTGAGCAGAATATGAATGCTGGATGGCAAAAGTGATCCCTGGTCCTGCACCTGGTCTTGCAAATGCTAATGTGGTCCTATTGTTGAAGTCCGGCCTGGACACCTGTCCTTAAGACAGTCATTTGTATCTGTGGTCACCTTTTGTTAAAAGAATAGAAATAGTAAGACTTTTATTTCCAGCAAGTACAGCCATCATCCCCAAGTACCCTCTTTTGTTACCTGAAATGAAAGGCCAGTTCATTCTCTCTCCCATGGCAAATAGCATCATTTCCCAGTACTTATGAGCAGTGATGTCACTGATTTTCTCCAGTTTGCATAAAAACCTTCAGGTTTTGAGAGTCAGGGTCCCCCCTTCCTAGAAGCATGGGACCATGCTGCTGAAATCACTGGGTGCCTTACCACTAGGGATGTGCACTGACCCCCCGGATCGGATCGGATAGCGGATCGGAATCGGACCTGGGGGGTCGGATCGGATCGGATCGGAGGCTGGTCGGATCGGATCGGACCAGATGTCCGATCCGGATCGGACGCCATTTTGAATGCTTTTTCTCATAGCCAAGTATTGTTTTACAAAAATGCCTATAACTTTTTCATTTTTAAAGATAGAAGGATGAAACTTGGGCACATTGTAGACTGGTTAGGGATAGTTATCTGTGAGAAATTTCAGAAAGATTGGTGCATGCGTTTTGTGGCAATTAATTTTTTAATAAATACCCAGGAATGCTTATAACTTTGTCATTTTTAAAGTTATAAACATGAAACTTTGCCACATTGTAGGAGGTACCTTGGGACCTATGTGTGTGAAATTTCAGAAACATAGGTGCTTGCCTTGTGTGGCAATTAATTTTAGAAAAATGGGTAGTAGTGGGGTAAATACAGTTATGCCTCCCATTTTTTATTTTTAAAGATACAAACAGGAAACCTGGGCACATTACAGGTACCACTTGCCTTGATATGTGAGTGAAATTTCAGAAACATTGGAGCTTGCCTTGTGTGGCAATTAAGTTTTGAAACAATGAGGAAAGAAACACCTATAACTTTGTCATTTTTAAAGTTACACACATGAAACTTTGCCACATTGTAGGTGGTACCTTGGGACCTATGTGTGTGAAATTTCAGAAACATAGGTGCTTGCCTTGTGTGGCAATTAATTTTAGAAAAATGGGTAGTAGTGGGGTAAATACAGTTATGCCTCCCATTTTTTTAGTTTTGAAGATACAAACAGGAAACTTGGGCACATTACAGGGAACACTTCACTTGATATGTGTGTAAAATTTCAGAAACATTGGTGCTTGCCTGGTGTGGCAATTAATTTTTGAAACAATGAGGGATTCATTGGACAGCACTTGCCCATAGGGATTCATTGGAGAGTACTTGTCCATAGGGAATCATTGGAAAGCACTTTCCCATAGGGAATCATTGCATTGCACTTTCCCACTGAGAAATGCAGTTATACCTCCCACATTTTTATTTTTGAAGATACAAACAGGAAACTTGGGCACATTGTAGACTGGTTAGGGATAGTTATCTGTGAGAAATTTCAGAAAGATTGGTGCATGCATTTTGTGGCAATTAATTTTTTAATAAATACGCAGGAATGCCTATAACTTTGTCATTTTTAAAGTTACACACATGAAACTTTGCCACATTGTAGGTGGTACCTTGGGACCTATGTGTGTGAAATTTCAAAAACGTAGGTGCTTGCCTTGTATGGCAATTAATTTTAGAAAAATGGGTAGTAGTGGGGTAAATACAGTTACGCCTCCCATTTTTTTATTTTTTAAGATACAAACAGGAAACATGGGCACATTACAGGGAACACTTCACTTGATATGTGTGTAAAATTTCAGAAACATTGGAGCTTGCCTTGTGTGGCAATTAAGTTTTGAAACAATGAGGAAAGAAACGCCTATAACCTTTTTATTTTAAAAGTTAGAAGTCTGAACATTGCTCACTTTGTAGATGGGTTAGGGGTAGATATGTGTCAGAAATTTCAGAATGATAGGTCCAGGCATTTGATGGCTATGGAATTTTTAGATAAAATGTTTCAAAAAAATTTCCACAGAGGCCCGGTCTTCCCCTCTTCCCCCTCCCGCTTCCCGCGAAGAAAAGGAAACACTCTCTCGTCTCGATCCCTTTGATCCTGTTGCTAGTATCCATTACAGGGCTCGTGTCTGCTTTCACTTTTTACTCAAGCAGAACGGCTGAGCCTAGCTGAGTTTTGCAGCCATGCGTGCAAGGAAGGATCTCTCTCATCTCGATCCCTTTGATCCTGTTGCTAGTATCCATTACAGGGCTCGTGTCTGCTTTCACTTTTTACTCAAGCAGAACGGCTGAACCTAGCTCAGTTTTGCAGCCATGCGTGCAAGGAAGGATCACTCTCTCTCGATCTCTTTGATCCTTTGTTCCTCCCCTTCTCCTCCCCCTCGCCGGCGTTGTGTGTGCGCCCCGCCGGTGCCCTCGCATGCGGGCCGGTTCCTGGGCAGCAGAGGCTCTGCCTGGCTGCTGTGAGGCTCCTGAAGGGCTTGCCTAATGCGGGCTGTTGTGCTCCGCTGGGCCGCGGGGGTAGGTTAATGATGAAGAGGATGATGGGGAGGGCGTTCAATGGCCCCTCCGCTCACCAACTGACAGCGCGTGCTCCGCTCCAGACACCCGGCCTCGGCAGCCAGGAGGATACGCTGCCAAGCCCGCCGCCGCCGCCCGCGCGCGCACACACACCACCCGTCCATTATCATTTGGGCAGCCCTAATTAAGGAGCGCTCAAAAAATGGCAAAACCCCCTCTCCTTTTTTCTGAATTCCTTGCAGCTCCCACGATTTAACCCTTTCCTATCAGCTACAATTAATTAATAGTAGGATGACCAGTACCAGGAGACTGGTGTGTACAAATGTTTTTTTTTTTTAGGCTTGAGATCATAAAGAGGCAAATATTCTACCTACTGTATTGGAAGCAGTATGTTGGGAAACAAGGGTGACCATGTGACAGTTAAAGCTGCAGGAGCTATACTAGAGTGACCAGATACAAAAGAGAGCAGAGCTCCTGCAATTTTAACTTTTGTGATGAAGAGGGAATTTCACCAGGTGCCGCATGGATACAAATGACACCTGCTGAAATTCCATTTTCTATTCCACTGTTAAAGCCCTGTATTCCTTTTCATATGGTCATCCTACTAATTACATTTTTTTAAAAAGTAATAATACATACTGCTTCCAATACGGTAGGTACCGGATCGGACCTCGTCGGATCGGATCGGATCGGATCGGAGGTTGGTCGGATCGGATCGGATCGGATTTTCCCGATTTTGGGTCGGATCGGATTCGGATCGTGGATCGGATCCGATCCGATGCACACCCCTACTTACCACCCCATGGGTAAGATGCAACCATGCTGCTGAAATTGCTGAGTCTCTCCTCTCAGAGGAAAGGCTCCTGCTCCTTCCTTCCTCTCCATGGAGACCAGGAGCTGCAACAAACTCTAGTTGCTGTCTTCAGGAAAGGGCTTTAGTCCAGGGAAAGATATATTGCTTTTAGAGATTATCTCCCATCTTTCCCCTCCTTTGTGTATATGTGTGTGTGTGTGTGTGTATGTATGTTCTAAGCCTCAAGAAGTCTTGAAACTACTTTTAAGCCTCCATTTGCTCAGCTAATTTTCCCCAAAACTAACTTGTGCATTTGAATCTGTTTATACCTCAATAAATGTGCCATTGTGGTGTTATCCGCTTCAATCGTGTGGATTTCTTTGAGAATCGCCTTATTTAGCCACAGACGCTCTATAGCCAATGTCTAAAGATGCCTTATAAACGGATGTGTAAGTCTCGTTAGAACATGGGCAAGGTTGAACACAGGTCTAAAGAGAGCACATCACATAACAAATGGTAATCACAGCCAAAGGTTGGGCGTAGGCTGCAATTTTGGGAGTTCTCTCTATCGAAAGGATTTCAAATGCTCTCCAAACCCTTTAATTAGTTGGTTTTTTATGTGCAGGGGAAATGTGATTACTTCTAATGAAATAATTGTTAGATTCTACACCCTACTAATACAAGGCAATATAATTCTTTGACGGTGGGGAAAATGTCTATTTAACACATTCATATCTCTCTTGAGATCACACCAGGCAATTCATTGAGGTGGAATCCAAGATCATTTGGTTTAAATTAAAATGGAATTAGGAAACTCTGATGCAGATGTCTTCTTCTCTTTTATAGACCTGTATAACACGTAAACAGATCTTCTTCCAGTGTTTTTTGTGGGATGGTGATGGCTTTTTCTTGCATGACATTTGATGCTAATCGAGGGTGGCACTGAAGCATCAAAAGAATTATGGGCTCAGGATTTATTTATTTTTTAAAAAACAGCCTTCTGTGAGCGTCCCCTGACTCCTCCATAAGTCCTGGCACAATTGAACCTTTCATCCTTGCTGGGAGGCCAGCGATGTGAAGCAGAGATTGACCATGTGCTATTGTCCCATTGGTTCATCCAGAGAGTTTCGGGTCATATCTGAGGGATGATTTGACTGAGAAAGCCCTTCCTTTCTTTGTCAATGCTGAAATTTCAAATTCCTCAAAGGGGTTGATGGCACCCGGTGTAGCTGCCAGAAGTTTTAGACCCTTGATTCAGTGGTCATATGGGCCTTTAGAAGGCCATGCACCTTATTGGTGGGAGATTCAGGATAGAGGAAAGGAAGCACTTAGTTAAAACTATTCAACCCACTACTACAAGATGTAGTGATGGCCACCAATTTAGATGGCTTTAAGAGGGGTGAGGAAAATTGATGGAGGAAAAGGCTATCAATGGCTACTAGTCCTGATGGCTACATGCTACTTCCAGAATCTGGGACAATATGCTTATATACTCCAATTTCTGAGGAACATGGATGGGGGGGGGGTGATGTTGCACTTGTCTCCTGATTGTGAATTTCCCAGGGGCAGCTTGTTGGCCACAGTGTGAACAAAATGGACTAGACGGACCCTTGCTCTGATCCAGCACGGCTCTTCTTATGTCTTATTACTTTCTATTGTGAAACACATAGCTAACCTTTCTCTCCCACATATTGTATAACTGCTTTTGTATTATTCTTGATATGTTAGAACAACCATCAAAATAACAAAATAGTCAATCCAATTATTTTTAAATCATTTTAAACTAGCTGGAATCTAAGCACCATCATAACTATGGGAAGAAAATTATTTTTTCTTCTGCTGCCCTGATGCTCTCATTACCTGGTGCTTTCTGGATGGTCATTGGGGCCTTGGAATCTGGTCCCAATTTCCAGCCCTAGCTGGACCACTGACCTCTTGTACTTGGTAAAGCACCAGGTGCATTGCCTTTTTACTAGAAAACTGCTCTACAAACAAGTATGCCACCTTTGACCAGATGAAAGACCTTCTAACAAAGTTTTGTCTTCTCTCTTTGACAGGGAATATCAGGCAAATGCCTTCCCCATCACCTTCTACTGGTTCCTTTTAACTGGAGATGCAAGGGATAGTCCCAGGACCTCCTGCAGGTACACGAATGTAAGGGGAGAGCCCTGAAGTTGGATCAGACTGAAGGAACATCTAGCACAAGATCCTCTCAACCACAGTGGCTTTCCAGATGTCTTGGGAAGCCCACAAAACAGGAAATGGAAGCAAAAGCCTTCTCCTGCGGTTGTCTTCCAATATCTGGGTTTTGGAGTCCTATCACTCTAGCAATTGAGTTATGGTCCGTCTCCCCTCATCGGTAAATGATACCTTGGTGGTGGATAAGAACAACAACAAGAAGAAGAACACCCACAATGACAATCACTAACTTTTAAACCTCTAAAGAGCGTGGAGTCAGGTTACCGGGCAGAGAGTCTCCAACCAAATCACCCAGACTGGGGACCACCACTGGAAAGTAGGGGTGTGCATCGGATCGGATCCGATCCACGATCCGAATCCGATCCGACCCAAAATCGGGAAAATCCGATCCGATCCGATCCGATCCGGACAACCTCCGATCCGATCCGATCCGATGAGGTCCGATCCGGATCGGACGCCATTTTGAATGCTTTTTCCCATAGCCAAGTATTGTTTTACAAAAACGCCTATAACTTTTTCATTTTTAAAGATAGAAGGATGAAACTTGGGCACTTTGTAGACTGGTTAGGGGTAGTTATCTGTGAGAAATTTCAGAAAGATTGGTGCATGCATTTTGTGGCAATTAATTTTTTAATAAATACCCAGGAATGCCTATAACTTTGTCATTTTTAAAGTTACTCGTGTCTGCTTTCACTTTGTACTCAAGCAGACACGAGCCCTGTAATGGATACTACCAAGGATCAAAGGGATCGAGACCAGAGTGATCCTTCCTTGCACGCATGGCTGCAAAACTCAGCTAGGCTCAGCCGTTCTGCTTGAAAAGTGAAAGTAGGAAAGGAAACACGAGCCCTGTAATGGATACTACTAGCAAGGATCAAAGGGATCGAGACGAGAGAGTGTTTCCTTTTCTTCGCGGGAAGCGGGAGGGGAAGACCTGGCCTCTGTAGAAATTTTTTTGAAACATGTAATTTAAAAATTCCATAGCCATCAAATGCCTGGACCTATAATTCTGAAATTTCTGACACATATCTACCCCTAACCCATCTACAAAGTGAGCAATGTTCAGACTTCTAACTTTTAAAATAAAAAAGTTATAGGCGTTTCTTTCCTCATTGTTTCAAAAATACCTTGCCACCACATGCCTGGACCCAGCTGTCTGAAATTTTACACACATATCAAGCCAAGTGGTACCTGTAATGTGCCCATGTTTCCTGTTTGTATCTTCAAAAATAAAAAAGTGGGAGGCGTAACTGTATTTACCCCACCACTACCCATTTTTCTAAAATTAATTGCCACACAAGGCAAGCACCTACGTTTCCGAAATTTCACACACATAGGTCCCAAGGTACCGCCTACAATGTGGCAAAGTTTCATGTGTGTAACTTTAAAAATGACAAAGTTATAGGCATTCCTGGGTATTTATTAAAAAATTAATTGCCACACAAGGCAAGCACCTACGTTTCCGAAATTTCACACACATGGGTCCCAAGGTACCACCTACAATGTGGCAAATTTTCATGTGTGTAACTTTAAAAATGACAAAGTTATAGGTGTTTCTTTCCTCATTGTTTCAAAAATCAATTGCCACACAAGGAAAGCTCCAATGTTTCTGAAATTTCACACACATATCAAGGCAAGTGGTGCCTGTAATGTGCCCAAGTTTCCTGTTTGTATCTTCAAAAATAAAAAAAATGGGAGGCGTAACTGTATTTACCCCACTACTACCCATTTTTCTAAAAATTAATTGCCACACAAGACAAGCACCTACGTTTCTGAAATTTCACACACATAGGTCCCAAGGTACCCCCTACAATGTGGCAAAGTTTCATGTGTGTAACTTTAAAAATGACAAAGTTATAGGCATTCCTGGGTATTTATTAAAAAATTAATTGCCACAAAATGCATGCACCAATCTTTCTGAAATTTCTCACAGATAACTACCCCTAACCAGTCTACAACGTGCCCAAGTTTCATCCTTCTATCTTTAAAAATGAAAAAGTTATAGGCGTTTTTGTAAAACAATACTTGGCTATGGGAAAAAGCATTCAAAATGGCGTCCGATCCGGATCGGACATCTGGTCCGATCCGATCCGACCAGCCTCCGATCCGATCCGATCCGACCCCCCAGGTCCGATTCCGATCCGCTATCCGATCCGATCCGGGGGGTCAGTGCACATCCCTACTGGAAAGGTCATTCTTCCCCATAGAGGCTCACCTGGCACCTACATTATGGTTTATCTGGGAACGTTGGAATACTTTTCTATTTTACCAGATATTTTATGAACAGCATTTGTGTGCTTTCCTTAATGCTCCTTTACCCTTGTTGCTGGTTTTACTTTTGATTTTGTTAGGTACTACAAGTCATCTTCATCTTGGTTTTTATCTGCCTTTTTTAATTGCCATTGTCCCAAGGTTACCTTGTGGTTTATGTTTGTTGATTGGGCAGTCTAAACATAAACACATATCCAATTAAAGAAGAAAACAAATAAAATGAAATTGGGGAGAAGTTATTCATAGCCTAGTGGTTAAGCATCTCCTTAGCACTCAGAGCTTAGTTAAACCATGGAGTTCACTACCACAAGATGTAGTGATGGCCACCAATTTGGATAGCTTGAAAAGCGGGTTGGATAAATTCCTGGAGCAGAAGGCTATCTATGCCTAGTAGGCCCGATGGCTGTGTGCTACCTCCAGTGTCAGAGGCAGTAAGTATATATACACCAGTTGCTGTGGAACATGGGTGGGAGGAAGGAGGACCTTAATGACTTACTCAAGGGGTTCAGGACATGGAAGGAACCCTGATACTCTAGCTTTGGATTTACTATACCCAGCAGATGCTTCAACTAGATGTCCTTGATGTCCGCTTCTCATTCTCCATCTCCTCCTTCTCCTCTTCCTGAAGTCAGGAGTCAGCCTGATTGGAGACCTACCAGGGCACATACTCAAGCCGGAGACCCACTGGTGATCCCCAAAGCTCCAGAGCGCTCTTCCTCTTCCTTCTCATCTTTACTGCTGCTTTCTGTTCCATCGCTCTTTACAAGTTTATAAAAGACAAGAGTAAGGATGAATAGCAGCCTACACGTCTTCCTCTATCAATTGCCCAATGTTCAATCACACTTCAGAGCAAGGGGAAGCAATCTTTTGTGCCCATGGGCACATTTTGAGAAACTGAAGTAGGCACTAGTAAATCACAAGTAACCTGCTCAGAGACATTTATGAGGAATTAAGATGGCAGTAGCTAGAGGCACCCACTTCACTTTGAAGCAACCCAGCTGCCAGTAAAGAAATATTATGTATTCATCCCATTTTATAAATAAAGGGGTGAATATGCTGCCTTGGTGTTCACCAAGGAAGGGATCTGGGGACAAATTGATGCACCACATTTCCTCCCTGTGCTTTAGAGCAGCCCTCTCTGATCTTGTACCCCTACTTGTGTTGGATAGGACTCCCATCATCCCCAGCTAGCATGACCATTGGTGTGTGGTTGATGGTTATTGTAGTCCAATACATGTTGGGGAGCAGGTTGGGAATGGTGATTTTGAGAAGAGTGACCCAGAAACTGAATACTTGGCCAACCTATGAAGAAGACTGTTGGCTCATTAGTCTGTCATGGCATTTCTCTTGAGTTTTGCAGGAGGAAGGTTTGCCTTGCCTGATGTATGGAAGGATCAGGAAAGTGGGAAGCAGAAACCTGGCCTGCTAACTCTGCAATGCCCACCTGTCAGATAGATTCCACCAAATTCGTTCCACTCGTATCTCTCATCAAGGGCAGGGAGGTGTTGTCCCATTTACCAGGAATTTTTGAAGCTCTGGGAATTTTACCAAGGGCAATTTATGAATTAAAATTAGGGTGGAGTTAAAAGAAGATTATGACATGTGAGGATGGTGAAAAACCCAGAGCTCCTAATAAGATTATATATATATATATATATATATATATATATATACACATATGTCCAATTAATTGGGGCAAGATGGAGATCCTAGATCAAATAGAATGTTGGGGAATAATTAAATTCTAAAGTGGAAAAAGGTACGCCTCTTATCCTGTACCCAGCCTCCAAAAGAGTATAAAAAGCCATGGCAGTTCCTACTGTCTCCATCTGATTTCCTCCACCTCATCTCTTCATTTCTTCACTTCAGAGGACAAGGTAAGAAAAACAGATTTTTTTTCAAGGCTTTGCTCATGGAGTTGCCCTTGGATTTTGCTTAGAGTGAAATTCTATGGGGAACTTGCAGGCACCTTTGTTTGATGAAAACCTACAAGGAACTTTGAGGGATGAAGAGGAAAAAGAGAGCTTTTGAATAGTTGAGGAAAGCTTCTTTGATCTTCTGTAAAGGATTCACGAGGGTTTCCATTCGTTTCAGTTTTAATCAGAACTGAACAGAAAAGGAATACCTACTCAATGGATCTTTTGGCTGATCCAGCAGAGCTCTGTTCATGTTCTTCAGCCATGAATTTTCACCCACAGTTAAGTTTCCCCAGTAGCAATCTTGGCTGTGCCACCAACTCACTAGCTATTGGGCGGTATACAAATGCATTGAATAAAGCAATGCAAAAACTGCTATTTGTCAGCCACAGCATCCTCACCTGAAATATGGGCATAAGAAATTCTGTCCTGCATTACAGGGTTGCTGTGAAGTCTGATATGATGTCGGCAAATAATTTTAAACTCTTGAAAGCATGACATAAATGTTATTATGCAGAATAGATCAGTAACATTTGGAAAGCAAAGTCATCATCGGACCCCAGAGAGAGAACCATACTGCCTCCCTGTCAGCTCTCTCACCTTGAGATAACCCAGGCTGTGTTGTCTTCCGTACATACAGCAGAATGACTTGGGGATGCAGTACATAAGTCTTGAGGAGTTAGAGGACGTCAGAGCACCTACTCTGAATTGTCTTGAGGTTTCATTTCAGCAAAAATTAAGACGGTGTGTGCTGCTTCATTCATGTGTCTGGATCACCGCCTAGTTTTTGAAACCTACAATCATCTCTCTGATGATTTGGGTTTTTTTAAAGGAGGAGGAGGAGGAAGAGAAAATAAAATCCTGTTTACTTTCAGAGATATAATCACAGTGTCAAAATAGGGATATAATATATATGGTGTGCAATTTCCATGCTAGGGTGAAGAATATAACTAACAATTACCTTGCTTGATCAGACAAATCTAGTGTTTTGTGTCTAATAGAGGATAATGAGATGATTCATTGTCAAGCAGTAGAATTGTAGCCTAGCTTTCTTCAAGCGGGGAAGAAAGGTGCATGCACTATACTAGAGTGACCACATACAAAAGTGGACAGGGCCCCTGCATCTTTAACAGTTGTGATGAAGAAGGAATTTCACCAGGAACTAATTGCATACAAATGACACTGGCTGAAATTCCCTTTTCTCTTCAACTGTTAAAGTTACATGAGCCCTGACCTGGATTATATCTGGTCACCCTACTTTTTAGTCAATGGGAAATAACAAAAATGTTTACAGATCCATCATTTTTAAAGATAAGAAGTTGAACCTGGGCAACTTGATAGACCTTATGTAGGCCTTTGGTGATGCCAAATTTGAAGCAGATGTGTTGATCAATTAATTTGTACAAAGATTTTAAGTTTGAGGTTGGAAAATTATTTGTTTAAAAAACTGTCATTGTTAAAGATAAAGAGATGAAACTTGGCACTTTGATATCACCTACATAGGGCTTTAGCCATACCAAGTTTCAAGTATCCATTCATCCATTGATTTTTAGGGATTTTTTTTTTAAAAAATGAGGTTTTAAAATTATTTTTTAAAAAACAAAACAAAACAAAAGAACATTATTTTTAAAGATAAGGAGATGAAACTTGGCATTATGATTGCTTTGAAGTGTGGTTATAGCCATACCAAGTTTCAAGCAAATATGTTCATCTCTTGATTTTTAGCAAGATTCAGAACAAAATTGAACTTTGATAATAAAAAATAAAATAAAAAGCCAACCAGCCAACCGGCCGGCAGCAAGCCTCATTTACCAGCAGCTTGCAGCAGAGGAAGAATACAATCAGAAAAGATATTTAGGGAAGGGGAGAATATATCACACAGAGTATAGCAACAAAATGCAGCAAAAACTACAAAAGTAGGAATGAGTGAATTTAATTTCAGATACATTGCAGTGATTTTAACATTAAGGTGTTACGTAGAACAGATTTGTCTTAATCGTGTGCTGTAAAATCAGACATGTGACCAAGGCTATGTTGTGCTGGGCACACTCCCTTGGTGCTAGATATGCCCCATGGGGTGGACATGTTGGCGGGGATGCCCCCTTGGGGGCCGACCATGTTCTCTTCCTTTTTGATTTCCAAATCACGTTCACCCTAGAATAAACCCATTGAAATGAATGGGGCATAGATTAGTCTTGATGGACTTCACACCCATTCATTTCAATGGGTCTACTCTAAGAACTACTAATGTTGTATCCTACTCATAAAATCTTACAATGGGAAATAACCTCCAAGATTATCTTGTCCAAAACCAGTGCAGGGAATCCAATGCTAGATCATGCATGTTAGGTGGCCATCCAGGCTCTGAGATTCCAAAATAGAATCAATCACATTTTCTGTAGGACACCATTTGGTGCTCTGCTTCATACAATCTGAAAATAGTAGAGTTGGAAGGGTCTATATGGCCATCAAGTCCAACCCCCTGCTCGATGCAGGAATCCACCTTAAAGAATACCTGACAGATGTCTGTCCAGCTGCATCTTGAAGGCCTCAAGCGTGGGAGAGCACACAACCTCCCTAGGTCATTGCTTCCATAGTTGTACTGCTCTAACAGTCAGGACATTTTTCCTGATGTCCAGTCGGAATCTGGCTTCCTGTAACTTGAGCCCTTTATTCCATGTCTTGAACTCAGGGATGCTCAAGAAGAGATCCTGGCCCTCCTCTGTGTGACGTCAAGATGTCTTGGGAAGACACCTTATGCCCATAATGACTGTCTGAATTAGGTTGAGCTTAGAGAAGGCCCAAAGTTAACCACTGAACCATGTGGTCAAGAAGAGACGTGACTCCAATTTCCCCCTATTGAACCAGTAAAGCCATCACCCCACACTTCCTTCAAAGTACATTGATTCCCTCAACCTTAGAAATAACTTAACACTGAACTCATTATTTGTTTGTTTCAGACTTCCCTCCAACAACCAGCCATGTCTTGCTGCCCTCAGCCATGTATCCCAAGTTACATGCCCATGTATAGTCTTGGATCGTGCGGCATGGGCGGTGGCGGTGGCATGGGAGGTGGCAGTGGTGGCATCTGCATCAGCGGCGGCATGGGCGGCGGCATGGGCGGCGGCATGGGCAGCGGCAGTGGTGGCATCTGCATCAGCGGTGGCATGGGCGGCGGCATGGGTGGCGGCTCAAGCATGATGGGCTATGGTGGCAGCTCAGGCTTCGTTGGATCAGCCGGCAGTCTTGGCATCGTCCCTGGAGTCACCCCCTCAAGTATCAGCCAGGTCCCACCATCGGAAGTGGTGATCCAGCCACCTCCAATCAACTTGACCATCCCAGGAGCCATTCTGACTAGCTCTGGGTCCGTTTCCGTAGGAGGCTATTCACCCTGTACAACCGGAGGGTACGGCTCTGGCTCTGGCTCTGGCTCTGGCTCCGGCTCTGGCTCCGGCTCTTCCTGCTATGGGGGCTATGGAGGATACCTTGGAGGAGGAGGAGGAGGAGGCAGCAGGTGCTACATACCAAGGCGTATCTGCGGATACCCCTGCTAAGCTCAACACAGACTATTCATGAAATTTGGAACAACCTGGAAATTGTGATGGACCCACACCTGAACATGGCTTTCAGAAATGTTGAGTTCCTGAAAGTTCAAGTGGAGCCTCAGCACCTCTGAAAATATGTTTCTCACCATAGCTGTGCAACTTCTCTCTTTCTTACTGATATGTTTTTTTCTACACATACCTATTTTCAACACACACGATTTTCTTGCTTTCTGTGTTAAGTGCAGTGCGCTTCCGACAAAGGAAGACAGGACAGCATGTAACTCACCCCCCAACTGGCCGGTTGTGCCAGATAGGTCATGTAGCTCTATTTTTTGCAATTTGATGTGAACATATTTTGTCTTCTGTATCACTGTCAATACATTAAAGCTTATATTGCATCAAAATCTTTGCCTGTTTCCTCTGTTCTCTGGAAAAAAAGGGAGGGGGAGAGAGAGAGAGAGAGAGAGAGAGAGAGAGAGAGAGAAAGGAAGAGAGAGAGCCACGGTGGGTAAAAGTTCTAATCAATTTTCAAGGGCTGTCCCGTCTGAGAACACATTGCAGTAGTCAAGGGTCAGATGGAATAAATGTGGGTGGCAAGAGATTAACTGGGTTGGAAGTGCGGTTTAGTGAAGACCTGATGTGGGCTCAGCTCTTTAAGCACTGGCAATTAGGGCTGTGTATCGTATTGCTCAGATGTCCGCTAACTATCCAATAATGGTATTACTGGACATCCGATTAACAATAACGATACGATAGAAAAAGTCTGATAAATATCAGAGCCGAAAATTTTCCGTCTGATTATATTGGATTTTTTTTTTTTTTGGATTATCAGACGTACAAATAAAAAAATCCATAACTTCTGTATTTTCAAATTCAAGGACTTGAAACTTGGTCACAGTGCTTATGGGGTATGCCTAAGGATGTGTATTAAATTTCAGAACAATCTCTCCAACCGTGTATTTTATATGAATTTTTGAAAGATTGTTTCTGTTCTGACAGGTCTGAATGACAGCTTGTCACGTGCATTCAGAGATTTGTCAAAAAAGGTGCATGATCTTTCAAAAATTCATATAAAATACATGGTTGAAGGGACCATTCTGAAATTTGATACACATAGTTAGGCATACTCCATTAGCACTGTGACCAAGTTTCAAGTCTCTAACTTTGAAAATACAGAAGTTATAAAAATATGTATTAAACAATAGACACATATGCTTTCCTTAAAGAACTTAAATGGGTGTAACTTTTTTATTTTAAAAGACAGAGACATGAAACTTGTTGGACTTTGCAGATGGGATGTTGCTAATCCTGGCTCCCCAAGTTGCATGTCTCTATCTTTAAAAATTAAAAAGTTGTACAGGGTCCCCCAAAAGCCCACCTTGTAACTTCGTTATTTAAAAAAGTCTGAAACTTGAAAAATTTCCCCAGTTCAGCTTGTCTATTGCTAATCATTAGTGAAAAAATTCAGAGCAATTGCTCAAACCCTCAATTTTACATGGATTTTTGAAAGATCATGCTAGTTGACAGCTAGTTGACCGGGCCTCCCAATTGCTTTCAAAGTACGACCATCGTTACAAAATTCATATAAAATACAGGGTTGGAGGGATTGATCTGAACTTCGGCACATATGTGTAGCAACATGTGCTAGACATGTTTGCCAAATTTCAGATCTATCCTTCCAACCCTGTATCTGATAACCTCCAATATTATCAGATCCAAAAAATTTTTTAAAGTGATTTCTGATAACAATACGATATGATAATTTCGGGTGTGCACACCTCTACTGGCAAGAACAATGACATTAATATTGTCTGCTGTGCTGGTCAGGCTGTGTGAGGTCTCCAGTTTGGCCACATCTAGGAAGTGTTCTGCTTTGTTGATCAGGCCAGAAAGGCAGGCTCCTTATATTAGAACTCAGCCTGGCCAATCCAGCTGTCTCATGTAGTCAGCCGGTACAGTCTGCCAGTCAGAGCAGGCTCGTGTTCCCACATCTCCACCATCACCTCAAGGGGGTTCTTCTGGATACCTTCATTGAGCTCCTATCTTGCTCCCTGAGTGTCCCTGATCTTCCCAGATCTTTTGTTGCCCTTTCCAGAACATGCAGCTAATCCTTCAGCTAATCATTTAAGCACAAAACACAATGTTCCACCAGCCCACACACTATTTAATTTGCTGGCCGGCTCCCTGAAGTGAGGGGAACACCTCACTCAAAGCAGAAGGTGCATGCTCAGCTAGAAAAAACAACATTCAAATGCTTAAGTACAGGTTTTAGATTGGTATCTCTATATAAGAACCAGTCATCTGGGTGGCCATTCCCAGCTCTTTATCGCCAGTGTCTAGCTCTCAGACATACAATTGCAGACAGCCATGGAACTGCTATGTAAGGGAGTCATAGCAATAGTTCATTCTAGTCCAGTGCTGGAGTCTCCAAGGTCTTTGGCCACTTCCTTCTCAGTAGGGATGTGCAGCGGATCGGGTCCGATCCGCGATCTGGACCCGATCCGGTCGAAATCAGATAAAATTATCTGATCCTGATCATTTGGACCGTCCGATCTGATCCAATTTGATCCGAAGGGACCCAATCTGGATCGGAAAAAATCAGAGGATCAGACCTCCCCCTCCCTCCCTCCCTCCCTCCCTTCCCCCCTCCCCCCACTCGTGTTCCTTACCTGCTGCCTTCTCGCTGCCATCCGTTGCTGCCCACTGCTTCGTACTACTTTGAAACAGGCCTTGTGGCACCAGTGCGCCGGGTGACATAATCAGTCGGTGCGCCCTCGCTCTACTGTGGAACAGGCTGCAAGGCCTGTTTCAAAGTAGTACTGGAGCAGTGGGTGGCAGTGGATGGCAGCGAGGAGGCAGCAGGTAAGGAGCATGAGTGGGGGGAGGAGGGAGGGAGGTGTAGGTCCCCTGTTACCTGCCGGTGTCCCGCGCTGCTGTCCGCTGCTTCCGTACTACTGATAAACAGGCCGCAAGGCCTGCTTATCAGTAGAACAGAAGCAGCAGATGGCAGCATGGGATGCCGGCTGGTAAGGAGTGTGAGTGGGGGGGGGGTGGGAGAGGGAGGGAGAGGGAGGTCCCCACTTACCTGCCGGGGCTGTCCGCTTCTGTCCGCTGCTGCCCGCTAGTCCTTTCTACTGAGAAATAGGCTTCGTGGCCTGCCTCTCAGTAGAGTGCCGGGTCATTACCCGGCGCTCTACTGAGAGGCAGGCCACGAAACCTGTTTCTCTGTAGAAGGGACTAGCGGGTGGCAGCAGACAGAAGTGGACGGCCCCGGCAGGTAAGGAGTGTGAGTGGGAGGGTAGTTGTCTATTTGAAGGCTGTCCAGGCCAAGTCCATCTTAAACATAAAGAACCCTAAGAAATGAGACCAGGAGCCTTGAAGTTGTGCATCCGTATTTAGCATCTGAGCAGCACCTGAGCCAACTGGTCAGTCTTTCCCATTTTGATTATGTTCCTCCATGACTAATGACTATCAATATTGCATGTTCTCTGGTGGATCTGCCCACAATCCCTTACTAGTTTGGATAAGCATGAAAGATGAGAGCTCATCACTTCTGATTATTCTCCTGGTCCACCTGACGGTTGCCATTTCTACACTATAGGGGTGTAGAGGGTGGAGGGCGGGTGACCCCGGAAGTAGCTGCTTCTGGGATTTTTTCACTAATACACACCATTTTATGAGGACCCTGGCTCCTTCTGGGTTGTCGCGCCTTTACGGCCATATTTTTTTAAAAAAATGCAGCCGGGAAGAGCGCTCTTGCCTCCTTCGAATTTGTAGGGGGAAAACAACAACACCTAGCTGGAAAATCTCCCCCCCATCCAAGAGATGTTGGGCTTCCTTCCCCCCTCCCCTAATCAGCACGGAGCCGCGCGGGTATGCACTGCAGCACCTGGGACGGGTGGCCAAATCTTCTGAGGTTTTGGAAAGTTCCCGGGACTGTGGAAGTTTTGGAATTTTCCAGGGATTTCTTATCTCTGGAAAATCCTATGGCTGCCCCTCCCTCGGGAATCCCTGTGCATCATTTGGACTCACAGGGACCAGCTGGGCGAAACATCTGGTGTAGAAAGGCCCTATAACTCCCTCCCCTTTCCTTTATGTTTCTAGTCAAATAGTTCTGCCTTCCCCTGCACCTACCCAGATATTTCACCTGGTAATGGATCTCAATATCGTCATTGTCAACATGGCCTGTCCATGTTGACAATGTATTGCACCACAGGGATTGTGGGTGGAAGAGGCATGGGACCATCTTTCTTGATGAACAGTGAGGTCTGTTGCATGTGTAGTCCATGGGTGAAGAGTTTTGAATTGCACTGTGGTGGGTTGCTTAGACCCAAAGAGGCTGTACTGCTGTAGGACATTTCCCCAAGAACAGTGGGGATGGATTTGTGTGAGTCACCCTGAAGATGGACTATTTCCATTTTGAAAACTCACTTCATGGACCAGCCACCCAACTTCCTCTGTTGACACCTTCTCTCATTCCTTCCTTCTACTCCTTGATCCTTTTCCCCTACCATAGGATTGTACTCTAAACTGACCTTAACTTTCAGCTCAAGGTGAAAACTTGAGCCAATTGCCTTTAGAACGAAAATGGTGGGCTTGTCCACATACGAATACACATGGTTTCATTTGGGTGTGCTGCATTGCTGTGCACATGGATTTGGTTCAGTGCATCAGGTTTTGCTTGATCACATGCAAATCATTCGATCCCCATGGACTTGATGCTTGCCAGTGGAGTGCATGAACAGACTCCAGTGTAAATGAGATGCAAACATTGCATGCTTTTTTTTTAGATCTGTGTTAGTCCATCCTCATGTACAAGTCAACAGTCAGTGTTGGAGACAACAGACATGAACTTGTAAACCAACTAGGTATGGATCAGCATCAGTTTGCATGTGTTCATTTATGGGCCCACACCATTATTATTTTTTCAAATAATTGAGCATTTAAAAGCAACAGCAATAACAAGAAAACAAGAAAACAAAACATCAACCCCAAAACATGAATATCAATATACTGTAAATACATATTTTGAATGCATTTTTCTCAAACAAACTTACACACAAGCAATCTGTGTCTAAATGTAGGCACTTCTAGTAGTATTTTACCTGAAAATTCACACTTTTTCATATTAACGTTGGTACATTGTTTTGAGCCGAGAATCACATGACAAAAATTCAGCGAAGTTCAAAATCCAACGGAGAGTCACATTCCGATCTGTGCATTAGTCTTTAAGATGAAGATAGGTCAGTGATGACAAAGACTGAATTCCTCAAGCATCCCTAGAACCAACCCCCTCTAAATCCACTCTGTGCTAGGCCAAGGATGGGACCATGAGATGGCCATTTTTCCAATGAGACCCAGCTTCACGATGAAAAATAGAAGAACAGAGTCCTAAACTACTTTTCAGTCATCATAAAATCCTAGCCCCTGCACCTATTCTCCTGAAACTTTGTAGATTTCTTGCTTTGGACACTTTGATGATGAGTGCTAGTCCCATACCAATTACCCATAAAACCCAAGAGGGGATGAATGGAGAAGCATAATATATAGAAAGTACCACAGTGCCCCTATGTCTGGAGGATGGTACTGCAGTTCCTAGCTCAGACAAGATCAGGCGATGTAAGAGGACAGAGAGCCAATGTGGTGTAGTGGTTAAAGTGATGGAATGGGAACCAGGAGTTCTGGGTTCTAGTCCGCACTAGGCCATGGAAAACCACTGGGTGACTTTGGGCCAGTCACAGACTCTCAGCCCAGCCTACCTCACAGGGTAGTTGTTGTGAGGATAAAATGGAGAGGAGGAGGATTATGTACCCCACCTTGGGTTCCTCGGAGGCAAAAAGGCAGGATACAAATGCAATAAAAAATAAAATAAATGAACCTCCCATGGTGTATGAAAATGCTGACACTACCCTGGCTCCGCAATATGAGCAGCTCACATACTGATGCGATTTGGGATGATGCATCTCCGTTCTTGATTTCTTGGTCACCTCCATATCACCACCAGGTCTGATGCTCACAGGGGCAGCACCAAGGGTAGGATTGGCTGACCACTTGCCAAGGGTCTACAACCCAGCATGGGCCCACTGACAAGATGACCCCTAGATCTGCTTCTCCTCTTCATCCTTGAAGCCTCCTTGTTCACATGCCTCTTGCTCTCACCCAGAAAATGGTGGTGGTGACCTTTTGTGTTCTAATTTATCTAGGAATTGGTAGATGAGATTTGGATTTTATCTGTGACATGTTGAACCCCATTTCAAGAAGCAGAGCTTGTTGAAATGGATGTGGATGTCGATATGTCTATGTAATCTATAAAACCAGGAATGGATAGAACCAGGTAGGTTTTTTCATGTTTTAATTCATAAGTCTGCTCGGTCTTGGTTATTTTAATTTATTTGTACCCCATCTTTCTACTAAAAATAGTGGCACTCAAGGTTACACATTAATCTGTTCAAAAAAAGAAAAAGAAAAAGAAAAAGGTTCTTTCTGAATATTTATACACATTTGCACACATGTTATGCAAAAATGCCCATTTGAATATGACTTCTCTTGTAAAATAGGCATTTTATAAACGCCTTGGTAGGTTCTGTTCTCTTTTGTTTTTAAGACAAAACCTGCATTGCAAAATCCAAACAAGCGCAAAGTCCGAAGGGTAATGGCTTTCCAATCCACACATTATTTGGGGTAGTGAGAAACAGTTCCATTCTAAATGTAGACCAAATGTAGACCTTGAGCATCCATAGGTCAGCTCCCAGAGCTCTTGAACAGACTACTTTCATTCCCATTTCCCATCACAAGTGGGGAATGTTTACCATCTATGGACCATCCACGTTGTGCCAACAGACAATATTTGTTGCTCCTCTTAACCAATGGGATACCCTTACAGGATGTATCCCAAAGCTTAATTTCAGAATGGTTATAAGTCTCCCAAGGATGCTGGGTAAATTTGCCAGTTTCACACTATTGAGTGAACTGACCTAATTTGGATTTCCCTGAATGATATGCAGATTGGAATTCAGGTATCCTTAAGACTATACACACTTCCACATTTTGTAATGCACTTCTTACAAAAATTTGCATATTAATAGCATGAGAAGAGCCCTGCTGCATCAGTCCAGTATTTCGTTCACACAGCGGCCAACCAGTTGTTGACCAGGAATCTACAAGCAGGACATGAGTGTGCTGACAGGCCCCTCCCATCCCCAGCAACTAAGGTACATGGGTATACTGCCTCTGATACTGGAGGTAGCACATAGCACATCTTGGAGGATGTTGCAAACAGAAAATGCACATCTTATGGAATGCCACAAACAACATTAGGGAGAGATGCATCCATAAAGTGTATGCTAGGAGAAGTTGCATATGGAAACAATCCTTATTTTCATGCTTAAAAAAAGAAATCACAGTATGGAGCAGAAATTGGATAGAAGTACCCTCATAATGTGTCCAGCTAGTCTGGGCACATGTGGGCCGTTGCGTGGGGGCTGGGAAGAAGAGGAGCATGGAAGCCTGCCATTGGCAGGTTTCAAAGTGGGCCAGTGGTGACGTGAAGGGGTGAATGGGTATATATTGTACTCACCCCTCCTGGCTGCATCTCTTCACTTGCGGCTGCTGGAAGGATGACAGACGAGGTGGAGCTTCGGCAGTTCCAGCAGCAGGGCCAGGAGCAGCGGTGGCGGCTGATCGGCGGCGAAGGAGAGGGCGTTTGGTGGCGGCTGAGCAGCGGCATTTGCAGCTCCACATTCCTTCAGGGCAGCACGAGCTCAGTGGAGGCTGTAGCTCTTCAGCTGCGACTGCAGCAGAACGGTCGGCTGCGCGTGCTCCACGGAGGCGGTAGCTTTGGGCGCTGCTGACAAAGGCCGGGCATCTCAGGCCTGTGAAGGAGATTGCGGCGACCGAGGGGAACCTCGACACCTGCGGGGGGGGGGGGATTTTGAGCAGCAGCTGCTGTGGCTGAAGGTTCGTTGGCCCACCTGGGCTCGAGCTTGGGGTGCCACTGAGGAAGGCCGGGCTTCACAGACCCATGAAGACGGTGCGGCGGCCGAGGGGAGCCTCGGTTCCAGTGGGGGGGGGATTTTAGAGCCACGGCTACAGCTGAAGGTTCGTTTGCCCGCCTGGGCTCGCTTTGCAGGGCCTGGGGAGCAGGGGGTGAAGGTGGTTCAGTTGCCCTGGTGACCTCACGGCTGTGGGAAGGCTTTCTGAGGGCCCTGTGATCCCTCTTGGGGAGGGTGGCACCATTCAAAAAAGTGATTGGGTTTGGAAAAACGGCCCTTACCAGCCCCTTTGCTCAGTGCGGCTTTGCGCTACTTTTTGTGGCTTTTCCTGCCTGTTGTCTGGCCACCTATGTGATTTGAACATAATAAATAAATGAATACATAACTTACAAAATATATAAAATAAAATAAAAAGGGGGAGGCATAGTTTTGTGATATTAAGTTAGCCTTTGTTCCCTGATATTTTACCTTCATAGGTATTATATGTTCTTTATCACAATCTTGGTTAATTTTGTGTGGGTTCGCAATGCCTCCCAAGAAAGGTGTGGGTGGAAAAAAAGGGGAAGGAAAAAGCCCCAACTCAACCCAATAAGCAACCTAGACAGCGTAGGGATTCTTCACCTGAGGAAGAGTTAGACCCCAATATTGCCAAAATCCTCGAGAGATTGCAAGCTATTGAGCAGAACAGAGGAACGCCTCAGCCTTCAACTCCACCTCCACAGGGTGGAGGGGGCCAGGGCCGCACCCAGACCAGGAAACAAGTGCAGGATAAATTATGGGCTTCTGTCTCAGCCAGGTTGGAGGCGATCGAGGCTACTTCTAGTATGTCAGCCAATATTGTGCCGCAAGTCGAGGCTTCGAGCGATGCGGGTCAAGGACTTGCCACGATTACCTCTCCTGCGTCTCTAGAGGAGTCACATGGAGTTATCAGCGCACCAATCACTACAATTGGCCGGGGGGATAACTCCGGGTGTGGAGGCAGGTGAGGTTAGCACACCACAGCAGATACAAACATACGCGATGAGTGTTCCCCCCCCCCGGGGTGCATACCCATGGTTCCCAGTGCCTGGGTGGCAATATGTTGGTAACGCAGCAGGGATGGGTAATTTGGCCCCACGGTTGCCTGGTATTAGTAGCCCAGTGCCTGTTGTAGCTAGCAGCGTCTCAGGAATTCCAGGAGGTGCAATGGGACAAGGTTCAGGAGAGGCAACCGCTCAATAAAAGCCATCTACCGCTACAGTGCAAACAGCTGCAGCTGCGTGTGTGGCGGTTTGGCCGGGTCCTGCCGGTTCTGTAACAACTGGCATGGCAGAGCAGTCAGGTCCACCCACAGATCCTTTTGCAGGGGCTGAGAGGGATGCCATTCCAACAGCCAGTACTTCTGCCCCTTTAGGATATCATTTATTGGCAGCAACTAGGGAAAAAATATTGAAAGGGGAGTATATAGACATTTTTTCTTTGCTCTTCCATGAATTGGAAGACAAAGACAAGGCAGGTGAAAAGGAGTATGAGAAATTGAGGAGAAAACAGGTCGCCAGGACTTGGGCTAATTGGCTGCCTGGCTTTCTCATATACATGGGTGTAGTTCAACAGAGATATCCTGAGCGGGGGTGCATTCTTACGAAGTACCTCGATATGATTTATCGTGCGTACACGGAATATGAGGGAGGGGTCTGGTTGGCCTATGATGAATTTTTCCATAGAAGAGCGGCTTTTGATCACTCCCTTAAATGGGACATGAAAGACAATGACCTCTGGTTGCAGTTTATGACTCCAGCCAGACCTGGTTTTGGAGAATGAACTGACAGTGGCCATTTGATATCTAAGCAGCACCCCGCACCCACAGCAAAAGGGAACGCGGGGCAGTGGGTTCAACCCCGCTGGCCTTGCTGGGAATACAATTCAAGGGGCAGCTGTTCTCGGATTCAATGTCGCTACCGACACGATTGCCCCCTATGTGGCAACCATCACCCTGGCTCAGCCTGTACCAGAAATAGAGGGGGAAGGGGAGGTCATGAAGGGCAGGGGCCTAGAAAACCGGGGAATCAGCAACCTCCTGCAAAAGGGGCCCAGTCCAATTAGACTGGGTCCTTTACAGCAATTATTACCATTACCCAAGGAGGGCAGATGCGCAATACCTTTACAGTGGCTTTTCCGAAGGTTTTCGCATGCCTTTCATTGGTCCCAGGCATGCGCAAAGCTCTAAGAATCAAAAATCTATATTAGGGATGGAGCATTTAGTGGAGGACAAGATTCAGAAGGAAGTGGATTCTAGTCGAGTGATTGGCCCTTTTGCCACTCCCCCCATGCCCAACCTAAGAGTTTCTCCTCTGGGCATTATACCCAAAAAAACTCCAGGGGAATTCTGCCTAATACATAATTTATCATTTCCCAAAGGGGATTCAGTAAATGATTCTATCCCGGATGAGCTCTGTTCTGTGCGTTACATCTCCTTCGACTCAGCGGTAGCAGTGGTGCGCAGATGTGGAAAGGGTGCGTTGATGGGCAAGTGTGACATAAAGCTAGCATTTCGCATCTTGCCTATCAATCCCTTGGACTTCAATTTATTGGGCTTTTCATTTAAGGGTCAATATTTCATTGATAGGGCACTCCCCATGGGATGTGCCATATCTTGTGCCATGTTTGAAAAGTTTAGTACGTGTTTGGAATGGGTGATCCAGTTTAGATCCGTATCATGACACGGTTCACTACTTGGATGATTTTTTGGTGGTGGGCCCAAAGTGCAGTGGACAATGCGCTTATTTAATGGCAGAATTTCAAGCATTATGTGAAGAACTCGGTGTACCATTAGCACACGAGAAAACAGAGGGGCCCTTTCCACCATTAAGTTCCTGGGTATTGAACTAGATTCTCTGCAGCAATGTTCCAGGTTGCCTTAAGATAAATTGGAAATATTAAAAGACAAGCTACACACAACAATAAAGGCCAAAAAGATCACTTTGTTGCAGGTGCAATCTCTGCTGGGGCATTTAAATTTTGCTTGCAGAGTCATTGCACCTGGCAGAGCCTTTCTTAGGAATCTATGCAACGCGACAGCAGGTGTGAGTTGCTTGCATCATCAACTGCGGGTCACTCAGGCCATCCGAGAGGATTTGTCCATTTGGTTACGCTTCCTTGAGAATTACAATGGTGTGTCCTTTTGGAGACAGGACTTATTGTTGGAGGCAGAAATGCAGATACATTCTGATGCCTCCAGAGCTCTAGGTTTTGGTGTAATTTGGCAGGATCGGTGGTGTGCGGAGCATTGGCCTGAAGACTGGGTGTCATCTGGAATTTGTAAGGACATGACGTTTTTAGAATTTTTTCCAATATACGTGGCGGCTCATATTTGGGTCAAAGAACTGGCAAATTCGGTTGTGCATTTTTGGTGTGACAACCAGTCAGCTGTCCATGTGATCAATTCTCTATCATCCCATAACCCTCGCGTTATGGTGCTTATGAGAATTTTCACATTGCACTGCCTCCAACATAACATTTTGTTTTGGGCTCGTCATGTACCTGGCTTACAAAACCCCATTGCAGATGCTTTATTGCGTAACCAGGTACAAAGGGTTCGAGAATTGGCACCAGGGGTGAAGCTATTAACGGAAACAATGCCGACAGCTCTCTGGGAGATTGGCGGAATGAGGCTGAGCGAGCGATTTGGCTATCTTTAGTGCCTAGCACAAGAACCGCGTACTTAAGGTCAGGTAGGGAATTTTTGAACTTTAGGAGCAGCACACATCTTCAGCAGTCATGGCCCATTCCAGTTGCATACATTTTACAATTTTGCGTGTCTTGCCATAGGAAAGGCATCACAGCTTGTACTATTAATTGCACATTGGCGGCACTCTCTTTTCATTCCAAAATAAAGGGCGTTGCTGACAGCACTGCCGATTTCAGGGTGCGCAAGGCAGTGCGCGGATGGGCTAGGGAGCTCCCTCAGAAACCAGATTCTAGGGTTCCAATTTCCCCTGACATTTTAACTGGCCTTAAGACAGTTTGGCCTTCCTTTTGCTTTTCTTCTTATGAGGCCGCTTTGTTTCATGCGGTGGCATTAACTGCCTTCTTTGGGGCCTTTCGTATTTCCGAACTAGTAGCCAGTTCCAAGAGTGACAGCTCGGGAAGGGCTCTGTTCTTCAGTGATGTTCAGGTCTCATCTCAAAATGTTTTGATTGACCTTCACCAGTCCAAAACTGATCAAACAAGGAAAGGCAAAACTGTTAGTTTATTTTCTGCCCCAATAGAGGACTTGTGCCCTGTAAAAGGATTGCGGGATTTTCTGTCAATAAAAAAGCAATCTTGACAGCCCGTTGTTTTGCCACCAAGATGGCAAGTTTCAGTTCTGGAAGATTTCAAAGGGGGCACTGCAGTCCTTGGATTTAGCTTACTTGCGATTAGGCACTCACTCTTTTCGCATTGGGGCCGCATCCACGGCTGCTTTGATAGGTTTTTCCACAGAACAGATTCAGGCTGTGGGAAGGTGGAGGTCTAAGGTGTATCGCTCTTACCTGCGGAAATTGCTGAATTAATTTTCTTGTTGTACCTAATGGCCACGTGTTCAATTTGGATCTCAAAACAGGCTTCGCCCGGGTCAACGTGATCATCTGTGGCCACAGTATGGTCTTCTGGGCCGGAAGGAGGGCCACCAATACCAGCTTTGGAACTCAGCTTGGAATGAGTATGCGGGCCAATATACAATGGCTTGGGAGGCATGGCATGCAGTGGGAGAGGCTTCTCCCTTCTTTATTTCAGCGTCATGTGGTTAGTGCCCCTCCACAGTCCTCCTTATCCATCTTGGTGGCAAAGATGTGGGTCTGCTAAAGGGCAGATCCCTGATATTACAGGCGATAGCTGACTTCCAGATAATTCAACAGTGTTGGCCAGGAGTGGTGATTATCTGGTCTTGGATGTTACCACGTTTCAGTTGGAGAATCAGCAATGATCACCAGGCCATGGAAAAGTTGCAGAAGAAAGTGAATTCTTAAATTTATAATAATTTATTAAAGCATGGAGATTACAGCATTCAGCACCCGGAGATTGTGCTGACGCGGAGGGAGCTTTTTAGAGCAGACGGCGTACATTTATCAGACAGCAGAAACGATTTATTTCTTTCAGATCTGCAGAAAGGGTTAAGGGAAGTAATTGATTTAAAGTGGGGGGGAGTGACTAAACAAGTATTTTGTCGCTCCCTGTGGCAGGTAGGTGCAGACATCTGGTGGGACAGGGCTGGTGAGCATTCACAGGCACTATTCTGGTGATTAGTAATTCCTGAGGGCTCCCAGCTGTGATTTTTATGGCCTCAGTTGGTGGGATAAGGATTACTTTTGAGGCCAACTTTTCTCACCCACCCGGATCCATGTGGAGCGGGGTTGGGTCGACACCAGAAAGTCTCCCTACCCCGAACAGGGAAACCTGAGGAGTGGCGAGTGTCGGCACCACTTAACAGGTGGAGAATGTCTCGCCCTTTAAAGATAGATGTCCGCTTAGGTTTATCCATTCTGCAGATCTTTAATAAAGTGGCCCCTATTTTAAATCCATATATTGTGTCTCGACTCTACTTGTCTTCAGTCTCCATTTCTCGCAATGGACTAATTAGTAAATACATGGAAACTGACATGGGATGGATATAGAGTGTTCTGTACGCCCCTGGACTTTGCCATTGGAATTTCTAAGCTTGTACAATAACTTGGCTTTAGCTGAATTGTACCCTGGCTCACATTGATTCTCAGTCCTTAGCACAAATGACCTGAGTTTCTGAAATGATGCACAGAAGTGGGTAAAAACAATGCAAATAGAACAAGATTTACCCAGATCTTTGGAGTACTGAAATCAAGAGATGTCTCTAAAAACTGAGAGAATTCCAAGTGGTTGAACGTGGCTTTTATACCCTTCTGGAGGCTGGTGAGTAGGCATGAGACTTACCCTGTGCCTGAGGCTTTAATTAATTTACAATCTGAGTATGTGATCTCTGTTTTGACCCCTGCTTGGTTGAATAATTGCCGGTTACAATTATGAGTTCTTGGGGCTATAATGAGAGTGCCAGCTCCGCTCATTTCAATTCCTCCCTAACCTCTTCCATCCAAACTCCTCTTCTATTTTGCTTTGTTTATCTCCGTTTATCCCCCTAGGTGTGAAAGCTCCTATAAAGAGGAAGTGCTTCCTTCCTTATGGCATTTGGCAAAGGGTGTGAGTGAAATTGGTTATGCCACCCAAATCTTCTGAGAATCAAAATCACTGTCCACATCCTAATTAGAGTCCAGATGAGTTTCACAGGACAGCGGAAATTGATTTGCTGTACAGAGAAAATTGCTCCAAAAGTCTAAGAAAGACTAAGGACTTCTTTTATGTCCACAAATGATCTGAACATTTTCCGTTTAGAATCCCAAACATGAGCTGGAGTGCATGGTCTCTGAAAATGCTCACAACTGTTACTGTCCAAACAAATCAAAACTAAACTACAAGAGCTCAATTAACCCTGGAGGATGAAGCAAGGCAAGCCTTAAATTGGTGTTCAGAAAATCTGGACATAAATCTGACATGGCAAAAAGTGAGTTTCTTCTATTAGCCACAGAATCATAAAACCAGAGAATTGTAGTGTTAGAAGGGGCTTATAAGGCCATCGAGTCCAACCCCCAGCTCAGTGCAAGAATCCACCTTAAAGCATACTTTACAGATGGCTGTCCAGCTGCCTCTTGAAGGCCTCTATTTGGGAGAGCCCATGACCTCCCTAAATAATTGGTTCCATTTTTGTACTGCTCTAACAATCAGGAAGTTTTTCCTGAAGTCCAGCCAGAATCTGGCATCCCGTAAGTTGAGCCCATTCTTCTGTGTCCTGTACTCTGGGATGATCAACAAAAGATCCTGGCCTTCATCTGTGTGACAACCTTTTAAGGAGTTGAAGAGGGCTATCATGTTTCCCCTCAATCTTCTCTTCTCCAGGCTAAACATGCCCAGTTCTTTCAGTCTCTCCTCATCGGGTTCTATTTCCAGACCCCTGATCACTCTCGTTGCCCTCCTCTGAACACGCTCCAGCTTGTCTACATCCTTCTTGAAGTGTGGTGCCCAGAATTGGATGTAATACTCATAGGATTTTTTTTCCCCACTGGTACTTTGATTTACATGTTCAGCTACCAGCCATTGAAAATTGCAAAATTAAGGTAGTAGAGTTGGGGGATAATAGTTGAATTATGGAATTCGGTACCAAGGTGTTGTGATGGCCATGAATTTGGATGGCTTTCAAAAGATGTTAGTCATATTCCTGAAGAAGAAGGCCACTAGTGGCTTTGAGACCTGATGACTATATTCTACCTCCAGGATCAGAGGCACAATGCCTATGTACACCCATTGCTGGAGAACATGGGTGGGAGGGTGCTGTTGCACTTATGTGTTGCTGCTTGTGGGTTTCCAATCAGCAGTTGCTTGTACACTTTGGGAACAGGATGCTGGACTAGAGGGACCTTGGTCTGATCCAGCAGGTCTCCTCTTATGTTGTTAATATCACTGGGTCAGTAACTTTAAACAAACCTAATTGTTACTTTGTAGACTTAGCGCAGTTCTCAGCTCAAAAACTGCACCCACAAAAATAGGGAAAGTTCCAAAGAAGAAGAAAAAAACGTGTGTATTGGGGAAAAATTGCATGTGAACATGAATGGATTGAAATGACATATGATTGAATACATACAGAACTTAAATGGACCAGATATAGACTGTCTCTATGTCTATGCTTCATGAATGTACATATGTGAACCATCCCAGATCTTTGGAAATCTGTCTTCTGTTTGAATTTGTGGAACATTTGGTTTGGATGCTTGCTTCAAATCTGTGATTGACAAAGTACGAAGGCCAGGGAACAGTATATATGATGCAGAGCATGTTTTATTAGGAAGTCAATGGTGAGCTAGAAACGATACATCCAAGCTACGTGATCAGAATGCAAATCCATCAGAAGAGGCATAATGTCTATCATCCAAGGACCTTCTGTGTGTGATCTTCAGTCCTGAGGTGTTAAAATGGAAGAGGTCTGTTTACAGCTGGAGGGTGATCAAGGAAAACCAATGGATATTTAGAAAAAGCACAAAGTGTTTGTGTTTAGGAGACATACGAGTGCTTTGTTCTTTCCATAGGTAATGAGAATTACAGTTTTTTCTGGAACTGCAGGTGCTCAACATTCCTGGAAGCCCAGACCCAGGAGCTCAGTTATAGAATCTGCCCTTTTAGCTTCTTATGTTTTTATAATGGTTTTCAATGTATGTCTATATTGTATGTTTTGTAGTTTAAAATTTTGTTTATTGTTTTTAAATGTTTTAATCTTATGTAAACTGCCCAAAGACCTTTGGCTATGCGGTGGTATACAAATGCAATAAATAATAACAAATAATAATAATTATCTTGCTTAACAGGGAGATCTGCAGATGCTGTATCTACGATTTGGCCTACAAACTCCTTGGAGGCCACCCTGGAAGCCACCACCAAGGTAACCTCCAGAAGAACCTATCCCATAGCCAGAACCAGAACCATAGTGATAGCCATAGCCATAACCAGAACCAGAACCAGAAGCATCTGGAGAGTAGACTCCCATGGCCACTGACAAAGCTTGGAGAAAGCATGGGAATAGGGATGGTCAATACAGATGGTGGTGGCTGGATCACAACTTCTGATGGTGCGATTTGGCTGGCACATGAAACGTTGGCTCTGGATGTTATGCCAAGGCTGCTGGATGATACTGCGCCACCAATACAACCAGAGCCACAGCCGCCATAGCCCATGGCACATGGTTCAATGCCCATTCTGCAGCCAGATCCAATACCACAAGTTCCAAGTCCAATGTTTGAGGTGGGATATAGGAAGGTACAAGACGGGGTATAACAAGGTGTGATAGGAGATGTCTGTGAAACAACAAGGAAGACACAAGTTACACAAATGCAAATGGATATCTGGAGAAGGTCGACTGAGTTTTTTGTTATAGGTAGGGACAGTCAAACACACCCAAGTCTAGGTTGTGGATCATTTGCTGGACCTCCCCAGCCAGCCGGCCCTGTCAGGAAGCTCCCAGCGAGGAGCATGCATCCGTCTGATCCGTTCATGTAAAATGCCAGCTCAGCCCTTTTTGTAAAGGTCCATTTACTAGGGATGTGCACTGGATCGGACCCGATCCACGATCCGAGTCCGGTCCAGTGGGAAATCGGATAAATTATCCGATTTCCGATCCCGCAGCTGGATCGGCCGATCCAATCCGAACCGGTCCGAAAAAGCTCCGAACCGGTTCGGCGGATCGGCGGATCGGCGGGCGCCCACTGGCGCCCACCGCCGCTTCCATTGGCGGGCGCCAGCGGGCGCCCGCCGATGAAAGTGGACAGCGGGGGGGGAGGAGGGGGGCACTTACCTTCTCGGCCCGGTGGCTCCCGTCCGGCGCCGGCGCCTACTACTACTAGCAGGCTCCGCGGCCTGCTCTAGGGTGGCGCGCCGGGTGATGTCATCACCCGGCGCGCTACTCTAGAGCAGGCCGCGGAGCCTGCTGGTAGTAGTAGGCGCCGGCGCCGGACGGGAGCCACCGGGCCGGGAAGGTAAGGAGGGGGTGCGTGGAGGGGAGGAGGGGGCGCGCGGAGGGGGGAGGGGGGCCCTTACCTTTCCGGCCCGGCGGCTCCCGTCCGGCGCCGGCGCCTACTACTCCCAGCAGGCTCCGCGGCCTGCTCTAGGATGGCGCGCCGGGTGATGTCATCACCCGGCGCGCTACTCTAGAGCAGGCCGCGGAGCCTGCTGGAAGTAGTAGGCGCCGGCGCCGGACGGGAGCCGCCGGGCCGGAAAGGTAAGGAGGGGGTGCGTGGAGGGGAGGAGGGGGCGCGCGGAGGGGGGAGGGGGGCCCTTACCTTTCCGGCCCGGCGGCTCCCGTCCGGCGCCGGCGCCTACTACTCCCAGCAGGCTCCGCGGCCTGCTCTAGGATGGCGCGCCGGGTGATGTCATCACCCGGCGCGCTACTCTAGAGTAGGCCGCGGAGCCTGCTGGAAGTAGTAGGCGCCGGCGCCGGACGGGAGCCGCCGGGCCGGAAAGGTAAGGAGGGGGCGCGCGGAGGGGGGAGGGGGGAGGGGGGCCCTTACCTGCCCGGCCCGGCGGCTCCCGTCCGGCGCCGGCGCCTACTACTACCAGCAGGCTCCGCGGCCTGCTCCAGGGTGGCGCGCCGGGTGATGTCATCACCCGGCGCGCTACTCGAGAGTAGGCCGCGGAGCCCGCTGGTAGTAGCCGCCGGCGCCGGACGGGCCGAGAAGGTAAGTGGCGGGGAAGGGGGCTTACCCCCCCCCGGAGCCGTCCGCTTCTATCCGCTGGCGCCCGCGGGCGCCAGCGGATGGAAGCGGGCGGCCCCAGGGGGGGTAGGGAGCGCGGGGGAGGGGGTTTACCTGCCGGGGCCGTCCACAGCGGATGGCCCCGGGGGGGGGGGAGGGAGTTAGGCCCCCCCTTACCCACCCGCCGCCATTTTTTCCTCATAGACTTGCATTGCAATGCAAGTCTATGGGGAAAAAAAATGGCGGCCGATCCAAAAATTTACGATTTTTGGGTCGGGATCGGACTCGATCCAGTCCGGGGGGCCTCCGATTTTGTCCGAACCGGTCCGGGACAAAATTGGAGGTCCCGATCCGGGTCCCGATCCGATCCGGGGGGTCCGTGCACACCCCTACCATTTACGCAAATGGCAGCTATAAGGCAGCTGTTTACACAACAAGATAGACAAAAAAGGCTGAGCTGCCATTTTTACAAAAGGGATTGGGCATCCGTATGCATACCGAACTTGGCACGCGCCGATTCGGACAAGCGCAGGGATTTGGGGTGGGGTGGGGGGACAAGCCAGCAATTTATTGCCGTATGTTCGTCAGATTCCTGGAGGAGAAGGCTATCAGTGGGTTCAAGACCTGATGGCTATATGCTACCACCAGGATCAGAGGCATTATGTGTATCAACTCCATCCTTAGTTAAGGGTGTGGCTCTAGCAAGATGTTATACTTCTGCCAAGCAGACAGTCAGAGATGCTGGTTTCTGATTTAAAATGACTGCCTCTCACCATGGGTTCAGTCCAGCCAGTGTAGCCATGTACATTACTACACTGGATTCATTGTAACCCCTGTGCCTCAGTGAGTAACCTCTGTGCTTTAGTGATTTCCCTGTTTAGTTTTTTTTGTAAAGAAATCTAACCACCAATCCAAAAATTGGCTGACTGATTGTGAGATCAACAAACTATCTGAGATCGGATCCTGAGATTCAAAAACTAGGCGTTGGTAGTTGGTGACATAACCAGCTATCATTATTGTTTCCAGTATAATTACATTTCCATGGAATTAACATAAAAAGCAGGTTCAACACATTGTCTTGTCCACTTTGTCTACAGGGTGAGAGAGAGTTTATCCACAATCCCCATATTCACAAAATGGTGTTCAGTGCTGGTGAAAGATGCATTATCTGCTTTTTTATTGTTATAGTATTGGGACTCGGAGGGAGAGAGAGTAGTATAAATTGGGATAAGGGGCTTGCAAATGCAATGGGGCAAGTAGAAACATATACACATATATGAGGGGCTTTCACATGTGATATTTAAAGGAAGGAGAAGCTCATGATGGAAGATATAGGGGGCTTTAGTGTAAGAATATGCATACTTAGATAAGAGAGACTTTCCGTAGTAATTGGGAAGCTCTAGTATGTTAACTTTTAACTGAGATATTGCAAATAAAGACTTACAGACACAGCATGTAAAATTTGCAGATGACAGCTATCTCTTCCATAATGGGAAGTGAAGGACATAAAAGACTAAGGTCATCAGAACATAAATAGCGGTTCCAGATCTGGGTAGAACTGGTAAAAAGAGAATTAACAGAGGACTGATGACCACAATCGGCCATTGTGTAACTTCCTTTAGAGTAAACAACAGAAGTAGAAGATGAGTTGCCATGGACAACCAACTGTCATGGGGAGGGAACTGCCCAGGTAGAGGAGTCTCCGAATCTTCAACAGTCCAATGGTGTTAGGAATCTAGGGAACGTCAGGAATGGAAATGATGATGCCAATTTGAGTATTTAAGAGAAGGACTTGGGAAAGGGGGCTCACTTTTTTCTCTCCTCTCTTACACTTTCAAGGCTAAACTGCATTCAGTGTGAGTGAAGGCATAATTACTCGGCATGAAGCCACGGTCTTGCCGAGGAGAGGACAGGCTGTGTTTGTGTCCTTCACCGGTGTTGCTGAATTGAGTAACGAGATAGACATCTGTAAAGTTGTTAAGATCATATGTAAGTAGAAGTTCTGGAATGTGTTTTTTTTCTATTTGCTTCTAATAAATGTTCTAAAGGTATATATGTTTCTTTTACTTCTCACGTGTGAGAGCAGTCAATCATTCTGGTTTCACTTCCCGTAAAGTTGCCACCTGCTAGACCCAAAGCCAGCACATGGGAATGCTGTTTCTGAAGTGACCTGTCTTCATTAACCCTTAAAACCAATAGTTAATCAATATGTTGATTGATTGATTGGTTCTTTGGCTCCTTCACTCCCCTGATGACGATACTATTGCATTCATGTTTTTTCTGTGCAATCTGGAGAAGAGAGACCATTATTTCTCCTTATTGAAATCATGTTTGCTTATTCCCTTCAATATTTCTACTATCTTTCAATAGGAAAGTCCATATTCAGAACTTCTGGCCAAACTTTACCCGTTGGATCCTAGTAAAGAATCTATAAACATATGAGCTAGCTCAAACTTTAAGGTGGCTCTGCTCTCTAGTCCACTGGTAAGAGTTGTTAGACTGCTGGGTACTACAGGCAAAACCTTTTTTGGTGGTGGCATGTCACCTTGGGAACTCCCTCTCTAGCGAAAACTGCCTTTGGGAGATGTGCCATGTTTTGAGAATGGTATAATTGGCTAGATCTGTATTTGTGTTGTTAATTCCTTATAAACTGCCTTATAAACATAGCTCAGATCAATTAGAAATAATTATAATTATAATTATTATAACAATATATTTATTTATAATCCGCCTCTCCCTCCAGATTGCTCAGAGATTCCTTTAATAATAATAATAATAATATTTTGATGATGAGTTCTCATCAAAATCAATAGAAGGGCTGTTTCTGCGAATTATCATCTTGAGCGTCAGACAAGTTGTGAGTCCATCTGCATCACCTTTTCCCGATGTCCCTCAACAGCTAGATCCCAAATAAAGCTGAGATGAAATTCATGAAACTAACCTACAGACCAACGTCTGAGATGGTCTATCTTTCTCATCTCACTTGAAAAACAAGGCCTCTTTACCGTTATTTCTCAGAATATTCTCTATGTGTGTGTGTGCGCATGCGTGTGTATGTTGGCAACCATCCCCCCCCCAAATGTTATGGAAGGGTGCTAGGTCCAGGGCATTGTTGAGGAATCAAAATATCCAGAATTCTGTCAACTCAGTTCTATGTTGACATCATGAGCCACTTTGGGAGCTAGTCTCTCCAACATAGGAAACATAAACAAATGAAGACATGGTTTGAGTCTTACCAGAGTCTCAAGTGAAATAGAAGTCAAGAGATGTTTAGCTTGGAAGTAAGAAGAAAAGAGCATTAAGAGGAGGCTTCTGCTCCAAAGTGTTTTTATACACTTTCTTTGGCCAATGAACTGGAAGTGAGACACTCATTTTTGCCTGAGGATTCTAATTACCATTTAGCTGATACCTGCAGATGCAACCCATGCATCCAAATTTCTTTCTTTGTCTTTTCAATTTTTAGGCCTCCGTCAGCTATTTAAGAACTAAATAGTCTGCTGAGTTAATTATCTATGTGATCTCTTTCCTTGCAAAAATGCCTTTAATTGAGGTTCCACCAAAAATTAACCAGGAGACTGACATTTCGCCCTTCTCTCCCTCTCTCTCTTCATCTAACTAAAGAGTCAGCATTAGTGTGTGTAGTTTGTGTGTAGTTTGCTTTTTACTGTGTCAGGGTGTTGAACCCAGTAATTGCACAGTCTGACTCGCAGGAAACTCCATAAAGTATTTCCTGACATTGTAGTGTTTTGGAGGTTAGTCCCCATTTGAGTACTTTCATGGTAGCTCTTTTATGAGTGGGCAAAGTTCTTCATGGCATCCATTTTGTGACTGGGCCCACAACTCTCTGAGACCCAGTGTGAAGTAATGGCTAAAGTGTTGGACTGGGAGTCAGGAAATCCAGGTTCTAGTCCCCATTCGGACAAGGAAACCCACTGGGTGACTTTGGGCCAGTCACAGACTCTCAGTTCAACCTACCTCAAAGGGTTGTTGTTGTGAGGACAAAATGGAGAGGAGGAGGAAGAGGATTATGTATGCCACCTTGATTTCCTTGGAGGGAAAAAGGTGAGATTTAAATGCAAAAATAAATAAAATGAATAAACTCTCTCTCAAAATTATGGATGTTCCCACTAAGCCGAAAAGGTTGGAAAACCTGTTGCTATATGGTTGAACATTTTATCTTTAACAAAACAACCGATCATATCCTGGATCCCCTTGACTCCTTTTTTTGCATACTGGTGTTACATTGGCTGTTTTGCAGGCCCCTGGTTCAGAGGAGAGTATAAGGGAGAAGAATTAGGGAGGGTTTTTTAATGGTATACATTTTATTTTTAAAAAAAACCTGGGGTGTTGCATAGAGTAAAAGTTGGGTGGAATGCTGCTTTTTATATCCCTCCCCGTAATTGCAAAACAAAACATATGACTAACTATGGCTCTATCACTGTTTATTTGCTTTGTATTAGATGCTTTGTCATGACATCACATTGGCTACATATCTTCCCCCCCCCCCACACGATCATTATGTTCTAATTATTTTTGTTTAATCGATTTTAATTCTTTCTGTAAGCCACCTTGAGTGCCATTGTTTGGTAGAAAGGTGGGTTACAAATAAAATGAAATAGGTAAGTAAACACACAAAGAAATGCTATGACATTTGTGTTCAATCCATAAACAGATAGGAGCCCAGTATAGTCCTGGGGCTGCCTTGTGTACAAACAAGAGACAAACATCATATATATATATATATATATATATATATATATATATATATGTCAGTGTGCACCCCAAATGTAAAAATAGGTCTTATTAAAACAACAAAACACCCAAAATCCCTTTCCTAAACTTTTCACATTATTCAAAAGCTTTCTTGTTTATAGCTGATATATTGAACATCGTATTGTTGCAATGCCTCCCGGAGGAGACCAGATTTCTGAACATCTTCTACAACATTTCACAACCTTGAGGCATTTTCCCCTTGCCAGCAACTCCCATTATGACTTTATCTTTCGGAGCCTAGGATGAGTCCCAGATATTAATGTGTCACAAAGTAGCTCTCTTGTGAGTAAGCAATACCAACTCCATTCTGAAGCAGCCAAAAAGCCAAGGCGTCTTCACTCCCCATTTCCAACAGAGATGAAACACAGGCACAGGAATGGGGCTGAGAGCAATACAGTTTCCAATAGGCCTCCTAAAAAGCATTCCCCAGAGGCAATGGTGGTGGTAAAATTGAGCAGAATATGAATGCTGGATGGCAAAAGTGATCCCTGGTCCTGCACCTGGTTCTGTACACATTAATGTGGTCCTACTGTTGAAGCCTGGACACCTGTCCTTAAGACAGTCATTAGTATCTATGGTCACCTTTTGTTAAAAGAATAGAAATAGTAAGACTTTTGTTTCCAGCAAGTACAGACATCATCCCCAAGTACCATCTTTTGTTACCTGAAATGAAAGGCCAGTTCAGTCTCTCTCTCATGGCAAATAGCATCATTTCTCAGTACTTATGAGCAGTGATGTCACTGATTTTCTCCAGATTGCATAAAAACTAGGGGTGTGTGTCAGATCGGGTCCCATCAACGATCTGGAGCCGATCCAACCGAAATTGGATAAAATTATCCAATTCTGATTCCGGCTTCTGGATGGTCTGATCTGATCCGAACCAGTCCAAAAGGACCCGATCTGGTTCGGATAAGATTGGAGGATCGAATCTCCTCCCCCTCGTGCGCCTTACCTGCCAGGGCCATCTGCTGCCATCTGCTGCCCCCTTCTACTGAGGAACAGGCTTCGCAGCCTACCTCTCAGTAGCAAGCCGGGTGATTACATCACCTGGCGCGCTACTGAGAGGCAGGCCGTGAAGCCTGTTTCGCAGTAGATGGGGGCAGTGGATGGCAGTGGACGGCCCCAGCAGATAAGGAGCACAAGGGGGAGGAGGGGGCTTACTTGTCGGGGCTGTCCACTACCATCCACTGCTGGATGGCAGCGGATGGCTCCAGCAGGTAAGGAGCACAAGGGGGAGGAGGGGGCTTACTTGTCGGGGCTGTCCGCTACCATCCGCTGCTGGATGGCAGCGGATGGCTCCAGCAGGTAAGGAGCATGAGGGGAGAGGAGGACAAGGGCCCCACTTACCTTCTGGGGTGCCCACTTCCATCCGCTGCTGCGATCTACTGAGAAACAGGTTTTGCGGCCTAGTTCTCAGTAGAGTGCTGGGTACTCATCGCCCGGCGCTCTACTGAGAACTACGCTGTGATTCCTGTTTCTCAGTAAATCACAGCAGAGGACGGAAGCGGGCACCCCTGCAGGTAAAGAGCATGAGGGGGGAGGAGGATGAGGGCCCCATTTACCTGCCGGGGCACCCGCCTCCCTCCTCTGCTCCGATCTACTGAGAAACAGGCTTTGTGGCCTGCCTCTGAGTAGTGCACTGGTGCGCTACTGAGAGGCAGGCCACGAAGCCTGTTTCTCAGTAGATCGGAGCAGCAGATGGCAGCGGACAGCCCTGGCAGGTAAGGAGCATGAGGGGGGAATGGGCTTTCCTGCTGGGGCCGTCTGCTACCATCCGCTGCCGCTCGCAGGCAGCAGCGGACGGCAGTGGATGGCCCCGGCAGGTAAGGAGCGCGAGTGGGGGGGAGGGACAGGGAGGGGGGAGTTGGGCCCCCACTCACCCACCCACTGCCATGTTTTCCATATATGCTTGCATTGGGGGAAAGCTTTCTTTCCCCCAATGCAATCCTATGGCGAAAACACAAAAAATGGCAGCCGATCCAAAAATCGGACGTCCGATTTTCGGATCGGGATCAGGATCGGGATTGGGTCTGATCTGATCCAATCTGAGAGACCTCCGATTTTGTCTGAACTGATCCAGGCCAACATCAGAGGTCCCGATCTGGGTCCCGATCTGATCTGGGGTGTCCATGCACTTCCCTAATAAAAACCCTCAGGTTTTGAGAGTCAGGGTCCCCCCTTCTTAGAAGCATTGGGCCATGCTGCTGAAATCATTGGGTATCTTACCCCGCCATGGGTAAGATGCCACTATGCTGCTGAAATTGCTGAGTCTCTCCTCTCAGAGGACAGGCTCCTGCTCCTTCCTGCCTCTCCTCAGAGACCAGGAGCTGCAACACACTCTAGTTGCTGTATTGGGGAAAGACATATTGCTTTTAGTGATTCCCTCCCCTCTGTCCCCTGCTCTGTGTGTGTGTATGTGTATGTTCCAAACCTCAAGAAGACTCTTTATGGTCTTGAAACTACTTTTAAGCCTCCATTTGTTCAGCTAATTTTTCCCAAAACTAACTTATGCATTTGAATCTGTTTATAACTCAATAAATGTGCCATTGTGGTGTTATCCGCTTCAATCGTGTGGATTTCTTTGAGAATCGCCTTATTTAGCCACAGACGCTCTATAGCCAATGTTAATTTTAGGGATGTGCACTGGATCGGACCCGATCCACGATCCGAGTCCGGTCCAGTGGGAAATCGGATAAATTATCCGATTTCCGATCAAACAGCTGGATCCACCGATCCAGTCCGAACCGGTCCAAAAAGGCTCCGAACCGGTTCGGCGGATCGGCGGATCGGCAGGTGCCCACTGGCACCCACCGCCGCTTCCATTGGCGGGCGCCAGCGGGGGGGGAGGAGGGGGGGATGAAAGTGGACAGCGGGGGGGAGGAGGGGGGATGAAAGTGGACAGCGGGGGGGAGGAGGGGGGCGCTTACCTTTCCAGCCCGTCCCCTCCTGTCCGGCGCCTGCAGCTACTACCAGCTGATGTCATCACCCGGCGCGCCACTCTAGAGCAGGCCGCGGAGCCCGCTGGTAGTAGCCGCCAGCGCCGGACGGGAGCGGACAGGCCGGGAAGGTAAGCAGGGGGCGCGCGGAGGGGAGGAGGGGGGCCCTTACCTTTCCGGCCCGTCCGCTCCCGTCCAGCACCGGCGGCTACTACCAGCGGGCTCTGCAGCCTGCTCCAGGGTGGCGCGCCGGGTGATCACCCGGCGCACTACTCTAGAGCAAGCCGCAAAGCCGGCTGGCGGTAGCCACTGGCGCCGGACGGTAGGGAACGGCCCGGAAAGGTGAGGAGGGGCGCGCGGAGGGGAGGGGTGGTGCTTACCTTTTAGGGACGCCCGTCCGGCGCCGGCGGCTACTACCAGCGGGCTCCGCGGCCTGCTATAGGGTGGCGCCCCGGGTGATCACCCGGCGCCCTACTCTAGAGCAAGCCGCAAAGCTGGCTGGTGGTAGCCGCCGGTGCTGGACGGGAGCGAACGGCCCTAAAAGGTAAGCAGTGGCGGGGAAGGGGGCTTACCCCCCCCGGAGCCATCCAGTTCTATCCGCGGGCGCCCGCGGGTGCCTGCGGATGGAAGCGGACGGCTGCAGGGGGGGAGGGAGTGCAGGGGAGGGGGCTTACCTGCCGGGGCCGTCCACAGCGGATGGCCCCGGGGGGGAGGGAGTTAGGCCCCCCCCTCACCCACCCGCCGCCATTTTTTCCTCATAGACTTGCATTGCAATGCAAGTCTATGGGGAAAAAAATGGCGGCCGATCCAAAAATTTACGATTTTTGGATCGGGATCGGACTCGATCCAGTCCGGGGGGCCTCCGATTTTGTCCGAACCGATCCATGACAAAATTGGAGGTCCCGATCCGGGTCCCGATTTGATCCGGGGGGTCCGTGCACACCCCTAGTTAATTTCATTGAGAAAGAATCGTCTTACTTAGCTACAGACACTCTATAGCCAATGTCTAAACGTTCTTTATAAACGGATGTGTAAATCTCGTTAGAAAGTGGGCAAGGTTGTACATGGGCTTAAGTAGAACACATCACATAACAAATGGGAATCACAGCCAAAGGTGGGGCGGAGGCTGCAATTTTAGGAGTTCTCTCTACCGAAAGGATTTCAAATGCTCTCCAAACCCTTTAATTAGTTGGTTTTTTTATGTGCAGGGGAAATGTGATTACTTGTAATGAAATAATTGTTAGATTCTACACCCCACTAATGAAAGGCAATATAATTCTTTGGCAGTGGGGAAAATGTCTATTTAACACATTCATATCTCTCTTGAGATCACACCAGGCAATTCATTGAGGTGGAATCCAAGATCATTTGGTTTAAATTAAAATGGAATTAGGAAACTCTGATGCAGATGTCTTCTTCTCTTTTATAGACCTGTATAACACGTAAACAGATCTTCTTCCAGTGTTTTTTATCGGATGGTGATGGCTTTTTCTTGCATGACATTTGACACTAATCGAGGGTGGCATTGAAGCATCATAAGAATTATGGGCTAACGATTTCAAAAACAGACTTCTGTGAGCTTCCCTTGACATCTCTGTAAGTCCTGGCACAATTTACCCTTTCTTCCTTGCTGGGTGGCCGGCGATGTGAAGTGGAGATTGAGGATGTGCTATTTTCCCATTGGTTCTTCCAGAGAGTTTTGGGACTGATCTGAGGGATGATTTGACTGAGAAAGGCCCTTCCTTTCAGTGTCAATGCTGAGATTTCAAATTCCTTAAAGGGGTTGCAGACACCGATTGTTGCTGCCAGAAGTTTTAGACCCTTGATTCAGTGGCCGTATGGGCCTTTAGAAGGCCATGCATCTTATTGGTGGGAGATTCAGAACAAACAAAAGGTAGTGCTTAGTTAAACTACACAATCCACTACTACAAGATGTAGTGATGGCCACCAATTTGGATGGTTTTAACAGGGGTGAAACAAATTGATGGAGGAAAAGGTTATCAATGGCTACTAGTCCTGATGACAATGTGCTACTCCCAAGACCTGGGACAATGAGCCTATGTACTCCAATTTCTGAGGAACATGGGTGGGGGGTGCTGTTGCACTTGTCTCCGCTTGTGGGTTTCCCAGGGACAGCTGGTTGGCCACTGTGTGAACAAAATGGACTAGATGGACCCTTGCTCTGATCCAGCATGGCTCTTCTTATATTCTTATTACTTTCTGTTGTGAAACACATAGCTAACCTTTCTCTTCCCCACATAATTTATAACTGCTTTTGTATAATTCCTGATATGTTAGAACAACCATCAAAACAAAAAAATTGTCAATCCAAGTATTTTTAAAATAATTTTAAACTAGCTGGAATCTAATCACCATCATAACTATGGGAAAAAAATAAGTTTTCTTCTGCTGCCTTGATACTCTCATCACCTGGTTCTTTCTTGGTGGTCATTGGGACTTTGGAATTTGGTCCTAATTTCCAGCCTTAGCTGGACCACTGACCTCTTGTACTTGGTAAGGTGCCAGGTGTATTGCCTTTTCACTAGACACTGCTTTACAAACAAGTATGCCACCTTTGACCAGGTGGAAGACCTTCTAACTCTCTGTTTACTCTCTCTCTGATAGGGAATCTCAGGCAGTTGCCTTCCCCATCACCTTCTACTCATTACTTTTAACTGGAGATGCCAGGGATAGGCCTGGGACCCTCTGCAGGTATAAGAATGTAATGGGAGAGCCCTGAAGTTGGATCAGACCAAAGGAATATCTAGCACCATGTCCTCTTGACCACAGTGGGTAACCAGATGTCTTGGGAAGCCCACAAAACATGACATGAAAGAAAAAGCCTTCTCCCATGGTTTTCTTCCAGTATATTGGATTTGGAGTCCCATCGCTGTAGCAGTGAGTGATGGTCCAACACCCCTAATTAGTAAACAATATCTTGGTGGCAGATAAGAACAACAACAACAAGAACTAGGGATGTGCACTGGATCGGACCCGATCCACGATCCGAGTCCGGTCCAGTGGGAAATCGGATAAATTATCCGATTTCCGATCCCGCAGCTGGATCGGCCGATCCAATCCGAACCGGTCCGAAAAAGCTCCGAACCGGTTCGGCGGATCGGCGGATCGGCGGGCGCCCACTGGCGCCCACCGCCGCTTCCATTGGCGGGCGCCAGCGGGCGCCCGCCGATGAAAGTGGACAGCGGGGGGGGGAGGAGGGGGGCACTTACCTTCTCGGCCCGGTGGCTCCCGTCTGGCGCCGGCGCCTACTACTACTAGCAGGCTCCGCGGCCTGCTCTAGGGTGGCGCGCCGGGTGATGTCATCACCCGGCGCGCTACTCTAGAGCAGGCCGCGGAGCCTGCTGGTAGTAGTAGGCGCCGGCGCCGGACGGGAGCCACCGGGCCGGGAAGGTAAGGAGGGGGTGCGTGGAGGGGAGGAGGGGGCGCGCGGAGGGGGGAGGGGGGAGGGGGGCCCTTACCTTTCCGGCCCGGCGGCTCCCGTCCGGCGCCGGCGCCTACTATTCCCAGCAGGCTCCGCGGCCTGCTCTAGGATGGCGCGCCGGGTGATGTCATCACCCGGCGCGCTACTCTAGAGCAGGCCACGGAGCCTGCTGGAAGTAGTAGGCGCCGGCGCCGGACGGGAGCCGCCGGGCCGGAAAGGTAAGGAGGGGGTGCGTGGAGGGGAGGAGGGGGCGCGCGGAGGGGGGAGGGGGGCCCTTACCTTTCCGGCCCGGCGGCTCCCGTCCGGCGCCGGCGCCTACTATTCCCAGCAGGCTCCGCGGCCTGCTCTAGGATGGCGCGCCGGGTGATGTCATCACCCGGCGCGCTACTCTAGAGCAGGCCGCGGAGCCTGCTGGAAGTAGTAGGCGCCGGCGCCGGACGGGAGCCGCCGGGCCGGAAAGGTAAGGAGGGGGTGCGTGGAGGGGAGGAGGGGGCGCGCGGAGGGGGGAGGGGGGAGGAGGGGGCGCGCGGAGGGGGGAGGGGGGAGGGGGCCCTTGCCTGCCCGGCCCGGCGGCTCCCGTCCGGCGCCGGCGCCTACTACTACCAGCAGGCTCCGCGGCCTGCTCCAGGGTGGCGCGCCGGGTGATGTCATCACCCGGCGCGCTACTCGAGAGTAGGCCGCGGAGCCCGCTGGTAGTAGCCGCCGGCGCCGGACGTGCCGAGAAGGTAAGTGGCGGGGAAGGGGGCTTACCCCCCCCCCCCGGAGCCGTCCGCTTCTATCCGCTGGCGCCCGCGGGCGCCAGCGGATGGAAGCAGGCGGCCCCAGGGGGGGTAGGGAGCGCGGGGGAGGGGGTTTACCTGCCGGGGCCGTCCACAGCGGACGGCCCCGGGGGGGGGAGGGAGTTAGGCCCCCCCTTACCCACCCGCCGCCATTTTTTCCTCATAGACTTGCATTGCAATGCAAGTCTATGGGGAAAAAAATGGCGGCCGATCCAAAAATTTCCGATTTTTGGATCGGGATCGGACTCGATCCGGTCCGGGGGGCCTCCGATTTTGTCCGAACCGGTCCGGGACAAAATTGGAGGTCCCGATCCGGGTCCCGATCCGATCCGGGGGGTCCGTGCACACCCCTAACAAGAACACCCACAACCACTCAACTTTTAAACCTCTAAAGAGCATGGAGTCAGATTACCTGATGTCCTGTATCCTTTCTCGAAGAGCACCAACCAAATGAGAGAGGGCCTTTCTAGTGGTGGCCCCCAGTCTCTGAATAGCCCAGACCTGGGGCCACCACTGGAAATGTCCTTTCCCCCCATAGAGGCTCATCTGGCACCTACATTATGGTATATCCGGCAACATTGAAATCTTTTCTATTTTACCAGGCATTTTATGAATGGTGTGTGTTTGTGCTTTCCTTAATGCTCCTTTATCCTTGTTGCTGGTTTTACTTTTGGTTTTATTAGGTGCCACTAGTCACCTTCATCTTGGTTTTTATCTGCCTTTTTTGTAATTGCCATTGTCCCAAGGTTACCTTGTGGTTTATGTTTGTTGATTGGGCAGTCTAAACATAAATACATATCCCATTAAAGAAGAAAACAAATAAAATGACATTGGGGAGGAGTTATTCATAGCCTAGTGGTTAAGCATCTCCTTAGCACTCAGAGCATAGTTAAACCATGGATTTCACTACCACAAGATGTAGTGATGGCCACCAATTTGGATGGCTTGAAAAGCGGGTTGGATAAATTCCTGGAAGAGAAGGCTATCCATTCCTGCTAGTCCCTATGGCTGTGTGCTACCTCCAGTATCAGAAGCAGTACGTACATATACACCAGTTGCTGTGGAACATGGGTGGGAGGGTGCTGATGCATCATGTCCTTGGAGGCATGAGGTATTTAATGACTTACTCAAGGGGTTCAGGACATGGAAGGAACCCTGATACTCTAGCTTTGGATTTACTATACCCAGCAGATGGTTGAACTAGATGTCCTGAAGTGTCAAGAAGAGACAAACTCTGGTTCTTTGAAGAGCTGTGAAGACTTTATTATTGTAAAAAGCTCTTGGAATTTTTAGAAAATAAATTTTCAAAAAGCTCAGTGTTTCGGATAGGTTCGATCCTTCGTCAGGAGCTACAATAAACAAAATATGATTATTTAAAATGGAGTTTACAATGTTAAAATCAAATCTAAATCAACAAGCAAGGACAACACCCAAATTAACCTTTCCAATGCTAAATCTATTCTTTTACTCTAGCATCGAAGCATTGTTTTAGAACTCTAACATGTACTGCATGAGTCTCAACCCATATTTATTGACACATTGGCTCAATTTGGACAACACGCTGAGCGGTTGTTGAGTTACCTACTGACGGTTGTTGGAAAAGGTGGTGATCTACAGACAACATACTGCAGCAGGGGCTGCAAGGAATTGGCTACCACCCCGGTTGCAGATTGCCAACTCGACTCTGACTGACAGCTCGGCCGCCATTTTCCCCGCCTACCAAACCCCGTTAGTCCTCCAGCAGGTATCCCAGAAGGCAGTGCGGCCAAAAACCATGGGCGCTGCCATTGAAGCCGATGCAGGACACGCCTCCCAAACCCCATTGGCTGCCTCAGTCAGTGGGTGGAACTCAGCAGCCTCGGGCAAAGAGGCAGCCAGGAGGGACAGCCGCACCAATACTACAGTCGCACCACATGCCCAGCGCTGCAATTCCAACGTTGGCACCCATGCCCCAGCCCCCCACCCCCCCACCTCCCTCCTAGAGCATCTTCCGCACACACAGGAAAGAAGGCGAGAGTGGGGTGGCGTAGAAAACTTTATTTACCAGGGAGACCAGACATGGACAATAAGGCACATGGGCACCACTATGCCAGGGCAGAACCTACGGAAAGGACAGTTGCCCCCAGGAAGGGAGGAGGCAGCTGGAAGGCACAGCAGTGAAGAGGGGACGGCCGAGGCCACACCCCCAGGGAGCCAAGCACGGAATGTGCCAAAGGGATGTGGTGGAGAGGGGCGGCATGCCAGGGAGGGATGCCAGTCCAGAGATGGAACTCCACAGCCGACGCTCACAGGGGGTGGGGGTAGCGCAGCCAAATCCAGGCACTGATGCTTTTACGCGCCCGGGACGCCTCTGCACGGGTGCGACACTCCCCAACGGGATTCTCAGGGCCCAGCAATGGCTCGCTGTCCAGCCGTGTTGGGCGGATGAGGGGGGGCTCTCTGGTCGCCGCTTCCCCTGCCCTCGTCCTTCTGGGTGATATGAGGGTGGAGGTGGCAGTGCAGTGGGGGTCTGCTTTGGATGGGGTGTTGTTCTCCCTCTTGGTGTGGGGGGGCTGCCCCTTGCTCCAGGGTGCCTGGGGTTGTTGCTTATTCTGTCTCCCCCTCCCCCCCTTTGCCGTACTGCCCTTCTGGTGCACTTCCCTGTCCGTTTGGGTAGCTGACTGGGCACCCTGCGTGAGTGCTTGCAGGAGCTGGCCCCTTGTTGAGCTCCGTGCTGGCTGCCTGGTGGGGGAGGTGGGCATCTTGGTTGCTATGGCGGCGAAGCTGGGTCTCTGTTGCGAGCGTGCTTGAGCGGCCTCCCGCTTTCTGCCTCTCTTGTCGCTCCGCTCTCTGGTTTTCCTTGCTCAACAACTCACGGTTGTTGCTTCAACAATGCCCCAATTCGGACAACACGTTTGTCAGTTGTAAAATCCCCCAACAACTCGCAAATGAGTTGTTAATCTCAGTTATTACTTTAACAACTGTGGGTTGTTGCTCCGTTGTGTGGCTGAATTTGGACAACACGTTTAACAATGCAATGGGTTGTTGAAGCAACAACCCACAGTTGTTAAACATGTTGTCTGAATTGAGTCATTGTATCTTAGACCCACCTGGCCATCAAATTCAAAATACATAACCAGTGAGAGGAGTAGTTACCTATTTCACTCATTAGGCATCTTTGAAACACAAATGACGGCTAAGTTCATGAGCAGTACTGTGTCTATTGCTCTTTACTCTTAACAAACTCAAAGTTTTCTGAGTTATAGCCTGTACAATGTACATATCATCTGACAATTCTTGACAGGTGGTATTGCGTACAAGACTGGTCGCAATAAACATATAACATAACCTGAGAGAAGAGCAGATCTCTGCTTTTCTTGTACAACGTCCATATGTCACAAATAACAAATAAGTTCTTGAAAAACCCTTAGAAGTTGTTGGGACTTTTGTTTGATTTAGATTTGATTTTAACATTGTAAACTCCATTTTAAAAATCATATTTTGTTTATTGAAGCTCCTGACAAAGGATAGACTCTATCCGAAACGTTGAACTTTTTAAAATTGATTTTCTAAAAATTCCAATAATGTTTTTACAATAATAAAGTCTTCACAGCTCTTCAAAGCACCAGAGTTTGTCTCTTCTTGATGCTTCTGTTCCTTGGTGCTCTTTTCCCTTGCATCTCACCTGAATTAGATGTCCTACATGTCCACTTATCATTCTCCTCCTCCTCTTCCTGAAGTAAGGAGTCAGCCTGATTGGGCACCTGCCAGGGCACATACTCAAGCAGGAGACCCACTGGTGATCCCCAGAGCTCCATAGCCCTCTTCCTCTTCCTTCTCCACTTTGCGCTGCTTCCTGTTCCTTCGCTCTTTCCAAGTTTATAAAAGACAAAAGTAAGGTCAATTAGCAGCCTACATGTATGTCTCTGTCAAATGCCCAATGTCCAATCACACCTCAGAGCAAGGGGAAGCAATCTTTTGTGCCCATGGCCACATTTTGAGACAATGAACTTAGCACAAGTAAATCTCAAGTAACCTGCTCAGAGTCATTCATGAGGAATTAAGATGTCGGTAGCTAGAGGCACTTTGAAGCAACCCAGCTGCCAGTAAGAAAATATTATATATTCATTCCTTTTTATATATAATGGGGTGAATATGCTGCCTTGGTGAGCACCGAGGAAGGTATCTCCCTGTGCTTTAGAGCAGCCTTCTCTGATCTCATACCCTCTACTTGTGTTGGATAGGACTCCCATCATCCCCAGCTAGCATGACCATTGGCATGTGGTTGATGGTTATTGTAGTCCAATACAAGTTGGGGGAGCAGGTTGGGAATGGTGGCTTTGAGAAGAGTGACCCAGAAACTGAATCCTGGGCCAACCTATGAAGAATACAGTTGGCTCATCAGTCTGTCATGGCATTTCTCTTGAGTTTTGTAGGAGGAAGGTTTGCCTTGCCTGAGGTATGGAAGGATCAGGAAAGTGGGAAGCAGAAATCTGGCCTGCTAACTCCGCAATGCCCACCTGTCAGATAATTTCCACCAAAATCGTTCCACTTGTATCTCTCTTCAAGGGCAGGGAGGTGTCGTTGTCCTATTTACCAGGTCTTTTTGAAGCTCTGGGAATTTTACCAAGGGCAATTGATGAATTAAAATTAGGGTGGAGTTAAACGAAGATTATGTAATGTGAGGATGGTGAAAAACTCATAGCTCCTAAAAATATATATATATATATATATATATATATATATATATATATATATGTCCAATTAATGGGGCAAGATGGAGATCTTAGATCAAATAGAATGTTGGGGAATAATTAAATCCTAAAGTGGAAAAATGGTACACCTCATATCCTGTGCCCAGCCTCTAAAAGAGTATAAAAAGCCATGGCAGCTCCTACTGTCTTCATCTGATTCTCTCCACCTCATCTCTTCATTTCTTCACTTCAGTGGACGAGGTAAGTAGACCAGATTTCTTTGAGAGCTTTGCTCATGGAGTTTCCTTGGATTTTGCTTAGAGTGAAATCCTATGGGGAACTTGCAGGCACCTTGGTTTGGTGAAAACCTACAAGGAATTTTGAGGAATGAAGGGGAAAAAGAGACCTTTTGAAAAGTGGAAGAACTCTTCTTTGATGCTCTGTTAGGGATGCACAAGGGTTTCAATTTGGTTCGGTTTTGATCAGAACCGAACAGAAAAGGAATACTCAATGGTTATTTTGGGTTGATCCAGCAGAGCTCTGTTCATGTTCTTCAGCCATGAATTTTCACCCACAGCTGAGTTTCTCCAGTAGAAATCTTGGCTATGCCACCAATTCACTAGCTATTGGGCAGTATAGAAATGCAATAAATAAAGAAATGAATAAACTACTATTTTTCAACCACAGCATCCTCACCTGAAATATGGGCATAAGAAATTCTGTCCTGCATTACAGGGTTGCTGTGAAGTCTGATATGACGTTGGCAAATAATTTTAAACTCTTGAAAGCATGACATAAATGTTAGTATGAAGAATAGATCAGTAACATTTGGAAAGCAAAGTCATCATTGGACCCCAGAGAGAGAACCATACTGCCTCTCTGTCAGCTCTCTCATCTTGAGATAACCCAAGCTGTGTTGCCTTCCGTACATACAGCAGAATGACTTGGGATGTAGTACATAAGCCTTGAGGAGTTAGAGGACGTCAGAGCACCTACTCTGAATTGTCTTGCAATGGTTTTCAGAGACCTTCCACTGAGCTATGGCCTTTCCCCTAAAAGTAAAGCAGGATTTCTGTCTTCATGGGTTTGAATAAAGGGGCCATTTTAAATACATTTATGAAATAGGTAGCTGTCCTATATCTAGCTCTGCATTGTCTATACCGATGTTCAAAGGAAGGACGGGTGGATATTAAGGTTGCAGTTATTAAACTTGCAGAATTCCTTGAGAATGAATCTCATTGAATCCAGGACGTTGAGAATTTCACACTATGAAAACAGGTGACAGGTTGGAATGTACAACAACAACAAAAAGGAAGAGTAAATTATCCACCATTGTACAAAAAAGGAATTTCTTCGGTTTAGAGATTTGGAGGCCTGGGAGGAAAAATCAGGATGAAAAAGGATCTATCTATCTATCTATCTATCTATCTATCTATCTATCTATCTATCTATCTCTATCTACCTACTTATCTACCTATCTTTCTATCTTTCTATCTATCATTTATCTATCTATCTGTTGCAGGAGTTGGAAATATTTGGCAGAAAATTGCTTTCCCCCTGTATATTTCTGTGTCTCCCTCTGCCATTTTTCTTTTCTTTTCACAAGCCTGCTAAGTGACAAAACTGTCCTTGACTCAATTTGCTCTTACACCTCTCAATATAACCCGTTGCTGCACCCAGTGTAAATGAACAGTGAACCTGTAGCAACCCTCTTGTTTTACATCAGTTACAAATTTTGCCCTTGAGGTCTCATTTCGGCAAAAATTAAGATGGTGTGTGCTGCTTCATTCATGTGTCTGGATCACCACCTAGCTGTCGAAACCTACAATCATCTCTCTGATGATTTTTTTTTTAAAAAAAAGGAGGGGGAAGAGGAGAAAATAAAATCCTGTTTACTTTCAGAGATATAATCACAGTGTCAAAATAGGGATATAATTAATATGGTGTGTAATTTCCATGCTAGGGTGAAGAATGTAACTAACAATTACCTTGCTTGATCAGACAAATCTAGTGTTTTGTGCCTAATAGAGGATAATGAGATGATTCATTGTCAAGCTTTAGAATTGTAGCTTAGCTTTCTTCAAGTGGGGAATCTGAATGAATGAACTTTATTTACAGTCAAACAGACCAGCAAAATGATACACCAGGTCAATGTGAACTTCACATACTAACAAGAATCATCAGCTGTTTGTTTCATGATCTCTGGGGTGACCAGATAAAATCCAGGTCAGGGCTCATGTAACTTTAACAGTTGTAGAGAAAAGGGAATTTCAGCCAGTGTCATTTGTATGCAATTAGTTTCTGATGAAATTCCCTCTTCATCACAACAGTTAAAGTTGCAGGGGCCCTGCCTTCTTTTATATATGGTCACTTTAGTATAGTGCCTGCACCTTTAACTGTTGTGATGAAGAGGGAATTTCACCAGGAACTAATTGCATACAAATGACTCTGGCTGAAATTCCCTTTTCTCTACAACTGTTAAAGTTAAATGAGCCCTGACCTGGATTTTATCTGGTCAGCCTAATGATCTCCCATGTGCTGCCTGATGTGGTACAGCCCTCAGATATAAACCAGCTTTCCTTTTTTTAAAAAAATGAATAAATAAATAAATATATCATACTTGAACACCATCTTTCCTTCAAGGAATAGCAGGTATCCTGACTGGGCCAGCTAACTACCATTCAGCAAGGTGAAGCAGATGAATTTGTGTAATTGATTTGTGTGTGTGTGGGGGGGGTGATGTTGCATGCCTCTTCACAATGAGATTGTGTTTATAACTGTGTATTCTTGTTATAGATCTATGGTTTGGTAAGTATGTCTAGTGTGAGAATGGGGGATTTGGAGGTATGAGCTGATTGGCTGAAAGAGTGAGGAGGGGTGAAATGTGTGTGTGTGTGCGCTATGTAAACCCTATGATGTGCTGTTGACGTAGATGGGTTTGCTGTGAGAAGGGTTTGATAGGGATTTGTTGAAATTGGGTTTAGGTCAGAGATAGGGTTTTAGGATTGAGAATTGAGGGAGAGGTCTGTGGTGATTTGTGAAGTGAATGTATGAGAGAAGCTATTGGAAAGCAATTCAACAGTCACTTTTTTATTATTTTACTACTTGTTATTGCAATTAATAAAGCTTTCTTGTTGCATAAAATCCAACACCTTCTGTTCTTGGCTACATAAGATGGGGTAATAAAAGGAACAGTACAAGGTTATAAAGTAAAGCCTTTGTTTCCTTGTAGAAAGAGGACTGAGTAAGGGTTGGGCCTGACCTTTAAAGGTCCTGGTGGCTATGAAACCAAGTGTGTGAGAGGCAAGGTGGTTCCTCATTGGGGTGAGGAAGGCCTTAGAGAAAGGGGATTCTCATTAGGAGAAGGGCGAGAATGCCAGAGGGGTGATAGATGAAGATGAGAGTAAATATCTCAATGATGCAAAGAGACTGATAGGAACATGTCAGGATTTTGGTAAGAAATTGGGAAGGGTGGGAAATTATGAAATTTGAAGAAAAATCCAGATATTCCCCATCCTTCCCCACCCCCCAAAGGGCAGCTCTACTTTATAGTCAATGGGAAATAACAAAAATGTTTACAGATCCATCATTTTTAAAGATAAGAAGTTGAACCTGGGCACCTTGATAGCCCTATTGTAGGCCTTTGGTGATGCCAAATTTGAAGCAGATGTGTTGATCAATTAATTTGTACAAAGATTTTAAGTTTGAGTTTGGAAAATTATTTGTTTAAAAACCTGTCATTGTTAAAGATAAAGAGATGAAACTTGGCACTTTGATATCACCTACATAGGGCTTTAGCCATACCAAGTTTCAAGTATCCATTCATCCATTGATTTTTAGGGATTTTTTTTTTAAAAAATGAGGTTTTAAAATTATTTTTTTAAAAACAAAACAAAAGAACATTATTTTTAAAGATAAGGAGATGAAACTTGGCATTATGATTGCTTTGAAGTGTGGTTATAGCCATACCAAGTTTCAAGCAAATATGTTCATCTCTTGATTTTTAGCAAGATTCAGAACAAAATTGAACTTTGATAATAAAAAATAAAATAAAAAGCCAACCAGCCAACCGGCTGGCAGCAAGCCTCATTTACCAGCAGCTTGCAGCGGAGGAAGAATACAATCAGAAAAGATATTTAGGGAAGGGGAGAATATATCACACAGAGTATAGCAACAAAATGCAGCAAAAACTACAAAAGTAGGAATGAGTGAATTTAATTTCAGATACATTGCAGTGATTTTAACATTAAGGTGTTACGTAGAACAGATTTGTCTTAATCGTGTGCTGTAAAATCAGACATGTGACCAAGGCTATGTTGTGCTGGGCACACTCCCTTGGTGCTAGATATGCCCCATGGGGTGGACATGTTGGCGGGGATGCCCCCTTGGGGGCCGACCATGTTCTCTTCCTTTTTGATTTCCAAATCACGTTCACCCTAGAATAAACCCATTGAAATGAATGGGGCATAGATTAGTCTTGATGGACTTCACACCCATTCATTTCAATGGGTCTACTCTAAGAACTACTAATGTTGTATCCTACTCATAAAATCTTACAATGGGAAATAACCTCCAAGATTATCTTGTCCAAAACCAGTGCAGGGAATCCAATGCTAGATCATGCATGTTAGGTGGCCATCCAGGCTCTGAGATTCCAAAATAGAATCAATCACATTTTTGTGTAGGACACCATTTGGTGCTCTGCTTCATACAATCTGAAAATAGTAGTGTTGGAAGGGGTCTATATGGCCATCAAGTCCAACCCCCTGCTCGATGCAGGAATCCACCTTAAAGAATACCTGACAGATGTCTGTCCAGCTGCCTCTTGAAGGCCTCAAGCGTGGGAGAGCACACAACTTCCCTAGGTCATTGCTTCCATAGTTGTACTGCTCTAACAGTCAGGACATTTTTCCTGATGTCCAGTCGGAATCTGGCTTCCTGTAACTTGAGCCCTTTATTCCATGTCCTGAACTCAGGGATGCTCAAGAAGAGATCCTGGCCCTCCTCTGTGTGACATCAAGATGTCTTGGGAAGACACCTTATGCCCATAATGACTGTCTGAATTAGGTTGAGCTTAGAGAAGGGCCCAAAGTGAACCACTGAGCCATGTGGTCAAGAAGAGATTTGACTCCAATTTCCCCCTATTGAACCAGTTAAGCCATCACCCCACACTTCCTTCAAAGTACATTGATTCCCTCAACCTTAGAAATAACTTAACACTGAACTCATTATTTGTTTGTTTCAGACTTCCCTCCATCAACCAGCCATGTCTTGCTGCCCTCAGCCATGTATGCCAAGTTACATGCCCATGTATAGTCTTGGATCGTGCGGTATGGGCGGTGGCGGTGGCATGGGAGGCGGCAGTGGTGGCATCTGCATCAGCAGCGGCATGGGCGGCGGCATGGGCGGCGGCATGGGCAGCAGCATGGGCAGCGGCAGTGGTGGCATCTGCATCAGCGGCGGCATGGGCGGCGGCATGGGCGGCGGCTCAAGCATGATGGGCTATGGTGGCGGCTCAGGCTTCGGTGTATCAGCCGGCAGTCTTGGCATCGTCCCTGGAGTCATCCCTTCGTGCATTGCCCAGGTCCCACCATCGGAAGTGATGATCCAGCCACCTCCAATCAACTTGACCATCCCAGGAGCCATTCTGACTAGCTCTGGGTCCGTTTCCGTAGGAGGCTATTCACCCTGTACAACCGGAGGGTACGGCTCTGGCTCTGGTTCCGGCTCTGGTTCTGGCTCTGGCTCTTCCTGCTATGGGGGCTATGGAGGATACCTTGGAGGAGGTGGAGGAGGAGGAGGAGGCAGCAAGTGTTACAGGCCAAGGCGTAGAGTGAGTATCTGCGGATACCCCTGCTAAGCTCAACACAGACTTTCCATGAAATCTGGAACAACCTGGAAATTGTGATGGACCCACACCTGGACATGGCATTCAGAAATGTTGAGTGCCTGAAAGTTCAAGTGGAGCCTCAGCACCTCTGAAAATCTGTTTCTCACCATAGCTGTGCAACTTCTCTCTTTCTTACTGATATATATTTTCTAGAAACACCTATTTTCTACACACACAGTTTTCTTGCTTTCTGTGTTAGGTGCAGTGAACTTCCGACAAAGGAAGACAGTACAGAATGTAACTCTCACCCAGCTGGCTGGTTGTGCCAGACGTGTCATGAAGCATTATTTTATGCAATTTGATGTGAACATATCTTGTCTTCTGTATCACTCTCACTACATTAAAGCTTTTATTGCATCATAATCTTTGCCTGTTTTCTCTGTTCTCCAGGGGGGAAAGGGGAGAGGGAGGGAAAGAGAGAGAGAGAGAGCGCCACAGTGGATAAAAGTTCTAAACTGTCTTCAAGGGCTGTCCTGGTTGAGAACACATTGCAGTAGTCAAGAATCAGAGGGAATAAATGAGGGTGGCAGGAGATTAACTGGGATGGAAGTCTGGTTTAGTGAAGACCCAATGTGGGCTAAGCTCTTTAAGCAATGGCAAAAACAATGACGTTAACATTGGCCTCTGTGATGAGCATGCTGTGTGAGACCTCTGGATCGGCCACATCTGGATAGAGGTTACACTGTGTTGATCAGGCCAGGAAGGCAGGCTCCTTATATTAGTTCCCATCCTGGCCAATCCAGTGTTCTCATGTTGCCAGCCAGTACTCTCTGCCATTCATAGTAGGCTCATGTTCCCACATCTCCATCATCATCTCAAGAGGGTTCTTCTGGATACCTTCTTTGATCTCCTGTCTTCATCCCTGAGTGTCCCTGAGTGTCTTTGATCTTTTTCCCCCCACTGCCAGAACATGCATCTAATCCTTCAGCTAATCACTTACACACAAAACACAGTGTTCCATCAGACCACACACAATTTGATTTGCTGGCAGGCACCCTGAAGTGAGGGGAACATCTCACTCAAAGCAGAAGGTGCATGCTCAGCTAGAAAAACACACACTCAAATGCTTAAATACAGGGCTTAGATTGATATCTGGGTGGCCAATCCCAGCTCTTTTTCTCCAGTATCCAGCTCTCAGAGATTGAATTGTACACAGCCATGGAACTGCTATGTAAGGAGTCATAACAATAATTCATTGTAGTCCAGTGCTGAAGTCTCCAGGGTCTTGGGCCACTTCCTTCTCTGCTACTTCTGATCCTGGTACTCAGAGATACAAGGAAATTGTTCCAGGTACTCAACAATCAGTCTGTGAGCTCTACCCAGTATAAAGTGGCCATGTGTTTACACAGGATTGTTTTCTGGTTGTTGGCTATCCAGGCCAAGTCTATCTTAAAGATAAAGAACCTTGTGAAAGGAGACCAGGGGCCTTGAAGTTGTCCATCCATAGTTAGCACCTGGGCAGCACCTGAGCCAACTGATCAGTCTTTCACATTATGATGAGGTGTCCCTCCATGACTAATAACCATCAATATTTCATGTTTACTGGTGGATCTGCCCACAATCTCTTACTAGTTTGGTCAAGCATGAAAGATGTGAGCTCATTACTTCTGGTCATTCTCTTGGTCCATCTCACTGTATCTCTGTCCCCTGACCTTTATGTTTCTAGCCAAGTAGTTATGCCTTCCCCTGCACCCACTCAGGTCTTCCATGTGGTCATGGATCTCAACATTTTCATTGTGATCATGGTCTGTTCGATTGGGTATTGCACCACCGGGAGTTTGGGTGAAAGAGGCATGGGACCATCTTTCTCGATGGACAGTGAGGTCTGTTGCATGTGTGGTCCACAGGCAAAGAGTTTTGAACTGCACTGTGGTGTGTTCCGTAGATCCAAAGAGGTTGTACCGCTGTAGGACATTTCCCCAAGAGCAGTGGTGATGGACTTGTGTGAGTTGCCCTGACAATGGACTATTTCCATTTTGGAAATCCACTTCATGGACCAGCCACCCAACTTCCTCTGTTGACATCTTCTCTCATTCCTTCCTTCTGCTCCTTTTTTTAATTTTTTTTTAAATTTTTCAACATAACGTAATACAACATAAACCTAAACAACATAAAAAATTAGACATTATTCTTCTTTCCAAAAATGTAAAGACTCTTTTGAAGGCATTTGCCCCTTCCCCGTTCTTAATACATATTCCAAAAATAAACTCCATATATCTCCAGAATCATCTTTACTGGACATTCCCCTCTTTATTTTCATTTTACACGTTAGCTTATCATTAAGTGCCATATCCCATATTTCTTTATACCATTCTTCTATAGTATATATCCCTTGCCCTTTCCAATTTTTAGCAATCATTATTCTGGCGGGAGCCAGGAGGTTGTTTATCAATTCTCTCTTGTTTATATTCTCAGTACCTTTATCCCATATTGCTAGTAGAGCCAGCTTTGGGCTTAATTCCAAATTACTTCCAATTATATCACTTATTTCTTTAAACACCCTTTCCCAAAATTTTTGTACTTGTTTACAGCTCCACCACATATGAAAATAAGTTCCAACCTCCTGACATCCCCTCCAACAATTCTTGGACACATTTTTATCTATCTGATGAAATCTTACCGGCGTTAAATACCATCTCCATACTATTTTATAATAATTCTCCTTAATTCTAATCGACAAAAGCTTTAACATTCTTGCATCCCATATTCTCCCCCAGTCGTGTTCATTAATTTGTTCTTTTAAGTCATCTTCCCAAATCATTTTAAGTGAATCTCGATATTCAGCTTCCTCTGTCAGGATTTTATATATTTCGCTAGTTAGACCTTTTCTAGTTTTAATTACTTCCTTCTTTCCTCTTGATTCAATTAAATCTTCAAATCTTATGTTATTTCTACACTTCTTATTTATCTTTTTCCATTCCTGTGTCCATTTTTCCAATTGTAAGCATTTAAACCAAGCTATCTTTTGTCCTTTTACCAACTCTCTAATTTGCTCCTTATCTGTCATTCTTTCCATCCAATTCCTTAACTTAATAATTTCCTGACCCTTCAAACTTCCTTCCAATTCTACTTTTAAATTCCTTGGGAAATTTCTCACAACTACCACTTGGGCGAGTGGAGAGTCTCCTGGTATTAAGTTCCCTTTCACTTTCTCCCAGATCTCTAGAATGTTTTTCAGCAACGGGTTGTCCAGTCCCCTCAAATCTTTCTTTTGCATTTTATTATTAAAAAAGATATTTTGCAATTTAAAATCTAGTTCCCCTGTTTGCGTTCCTAACCATTCTAAATCTTCCTCCCCTAATATACTATTTATAACATATCTTAACTGATTAGCACTATAATAATTCTTTATATTTGGAAGTCCCAAACCTCCTTTCTTTTGTGTCTTATACCATAGCCCTTTATTAATCCTAGCTCTCTTATCTCCATTGCAATAAGCATTAATCATATTTTGCCAACTCTTTAACTCTACATCCAATATTTTAATCGGTAGCATTCTAAACAAAAAATTAATCTTAGGTAGTTCCTTCTGCTCCTTGATGCCATCCATTTTCCCCCTACCATAGGTTTGTACTCTAAACTGACCTTAACTTTCAGCTCAAGGTGAAAACTTGAGCTAATTGCCTTTAGAACGAAAATGGTGGGCTTGTCCACATACGAATACACATGGTGTTCACATGGATTTGGTTTACTGCATCAGGTTTTGCTTGATCACATGCAAATCATTCGATCCACATGGACTTGATGCTTGCCAATGGAGAACCTGAACTGGCTCCAGTGTAAAGGAAATGTAAACACTGCATACTTTTTCTTTTCGATCTGCGAAAGTCAATCCTCATGTGCAAGTCAACACTTAGTGTTGGAGACACCAGACATGAACTTGTAAATCAACTAGGTATGGATCAGCATCAGTTTGCATGTGTTCATTCATGGTCCCACACCATTCTTTTTTCAAATAATTGAGCATTTAAAAACAACAACAATAACAACAAAATATCAACCCCGAAACTTGAATATCAATACATTTTAAATACATATTTTGAATGCATTTTTCTCAAACAAACTCACCTATCAGTAAGCTTTAACTAAATATAGGCACTTCTAGTTGTACTTTACCTGAAAATGCACACATTTTCATATTAATGTTGGTACATTGTTTTGAGCCGAGAATCATATCACAAAAATTCAGAGTAGTTCAAAATCCAACGGAGAGTCCCATTTGATCTGTGCATTAGTGTTTAAGATGAAGATACCGTATTTTCCGGCGTATAAGACGACTGGGCGTATAAGACGACCCCCAACTTTTCCAGTTAGAATATAGAGTTTGGGATATACTCGCCGTATAAGACTACCCCTCTTCCAACGCACACCAAATAAAAATTAAAAAAACATCAGCATATGGTAATTTTAATTCAAATGCTTATGACATGCAGGTACTTAGCAGGAAAACTGTCACTTATAAACATAAGGCTGTTTGTCATCAAACATGTAAACATAAAACAGTGCAAGTGGATTAAACTTTTCCTAATTCACTCAAAAGCTGAAAGGAAGGATAAGACAATAAACCCATGGGAGCTGCCATGCTGTTTGTTTTCTAAGCTGTCAACCAAACTGGAACTGATGATGATAGGAAGAAGATAACAAACAATAGAGAGAGAGCAAGTGCCGGGCAAGTCCCTGGCGAGTTAGCAATGCCCATCATAACTGCAAGCTACGGTATTTTTACAGGTTTTGCTGGCGTGACAGTTTCCCTTTAAAAGCCTTCAAAATCCTCCTGTTCGTCATCTGATATCATAAGTACATCAATGACATCTTGTGGTACATTTGTAAGGCAGTCATCGTATGGATCGAATTCCGTATCAGATGGTGTGGTCTCAGCTTCGGCTTCCTCTTCATCTTGCCACAAGTAGTCGTCCTCCATACCATCTAATGAATTTGATATGCCACACTTCTTGAAAGACTTGATTACTGTTTCTGCAGCAATATCATTCCAGGCTTTTATGACAAACTTGCACAAAACATCCAACTGTGGAGCACGCATGTTTCCTCCTTTTGTGAATGACTTTTCCCCGCCAACCATCCATTCATTCCACTGTTCTCGAATGCGATCTTTAAATGGCTTGTTTAGGCACACATCCAGTGGCTGTACCAACGATGTCAATCCTGCAGGAATAACTGCCGCATCTCTGTTTAGTCTTGCAAGCCTTTGCTTGGTGCTGGGAATTAAATGAGCCCTGAACATATCCCACACCAGTAGACTACGTTTTTGAATAAGTCCACCTGGTCGCCTGCTCCATACATTATCAAGCCATAGCTTTACCCCTTCTTCATCCATCCAGCCTTTTTCATTCACATGTACAAAACAACCAACAGGGAACTTGAGTTTCGGCATTGTTTTTCTTTTTAAAATAATCATTGGTCTCAGTTTGGCGCCATCAGCTGTGCATCCTAGTACCACTGTAAAACTGGACTTCTCATGTCCTGTTGTTTTAATTAAAATTGTTTTTTCACCTTTTTGATGGACAGTTTTATTTCCAATCATATCAAAATTCATTGGAGTTTCATCCATATTTCCAATACTACTTAACGCATAGCCATGTTTAGTGCGCTGCTGTATTACGTATCGATGGAAACTATTTACTTTGCTATCAAGATCTGCAGGTAATTTTTGGGCAATTTTCGTCTTTTGCCTCAGTACCATATTATGCCTTCCCATGAATCTAGTTCACCAGGATACAGTGGCCTTAAATCTGTTGCTATGATCTGGGTTAGATTTGGCCCACTGAAGTGCAAACAAACGTATTTTATTTCGTGTCACTACATAACCGTTTTGGCGATGCTCATTCACCATGTCTGCTACATGTTCTTCGAGTTCTGGCCAATGTGGGGTGCCTCTTCTTAATGCACACTTATCCCTTGGCATACTCTTTAATGCTTTTTCATTTGCTTTCCAGTCCCGAACCATCTTTTCTGTTACTCCATATTGTCTTGCAGCAGCGCAGTTATTATGTTCCATGGCAAAGTTTACAACTTTAAGTTTGAAACTGGCTTCATATTTCTTTCTTCTTGCTGGAGGAGCCATGATGGGGTTTTGACTGTTGGACATTTGTATACTGTACTGTATGTACTGGTGCTATACTGTATGAACAGGTACAGCACCTGCCCTATGAATTATGCTGCAGAATCAATGCATTTATAACCAAAAGCTACAGAATCTCTATCCACAGTAAAACAATTGGTGGCATAATAAAATCCAAATGATGCAAGGATGCTGGGAAGCAATTTGAGTCTCTGGAGGCTTAAGATGAAATCACCAAGAGTTGGCTATGCCCATCCGCGACTGTCAGTAGAACTGCCTGGCAATTCTGTGCTTTCACACCCCAAGGCACACAGGGTATTGTTCTTTACACTCCAGATCCTGCCATTAACAAGTTGAGCCACAATTTCTAATGCACTTTGTTCATTGAGTAGGGGAAGGTCAATCCCAACCTACGGTAGGTTTCCAGGATGAACACATTTCCACAGTAAAGAAGGGCTGGCCACTTAGTAAGAACAAACCCTCATGCAGATATTGCTTCCCAGGGGTATCTTGTGCATTTCCAGCATGCTACCTGAAGAGTGGAAAGCAATGAGTCAGAAGATGGATGCTAACCTTCTTGCAACAGGCGGACACAATGACCCTGTTCAGACAACACACTAACGGTGGTTAAGCATTTTGAGCTAAACATTATGGTTTAACATGTCATGTGAACCATGACTTAGCATGTGGTGTGAACCTTTTCTAACTGTGATGACTACCGTACATAACCACGGTTTAAACATGCTCACTAACCATTTGCTGCAAAAGGGTTAGCAGACTAACCGTGGCTTAGTGTGTCATCTGAACAGGGTCATTTTCACAAAATATCATTTTTGTGCAATTGTTCAACATTGAAAATGTGCTTTCTAATTATTCCTATTTATCAGGGACAGTGTTTGTCTTCTAGGTAATGTGTTTCTGTGTATGAGTGTGTATGCAGGAGAATATTAGGAATGGGGAAGAGAAGCAAGGAGGGAGGGACGGGTATGTGGGGCAGACTTTTTACCTGCTATGGTTACTTCAGAAGCATCTCTCCATCATCCATCAGTTGCTTCAGGGTAGCCTGAGTGACCCACTAGGCAATGTGGGAGTCAATTCATCACTGATGCAGCCCCTGAGTGACCTCTTTTAGGATAGGCCTGGGCAGACTTATGACTTGCCAAATCTAAGTTTTGTTTTACTAAAACCCCAAGACCCACCCCTTGGACTCTGATGCAAAAGACATATGGCAGGAATAAAGGGATGCAGAACCCAGGAATGAGTTTGGAGGAGCAGAACTGAGTGAAGCAAAACCACCCCTGGTTCCTCCAACCTCTCTTCACGTCAGTAGTCTAATTTAGGCTGTGCAGGTATAGGGGAGGAGGTGATTTTGTTGCTGTTATTAAACAATCGGCAGTCACGCCTTGATGAATAAAACAAACATCTACTTGAGGCAGTACAAAGCCATGAGGTCTAGTAGCATTGATAACTTTCTCCTCCAGGAATTTAACTCACGCCCTTTTAGGGTCATCCAAAGCCTCCTCCCTTAAAGCGGCAACTATTGGGCACCCCCACCTCCTCTCCGTGCCCCCCCACCTCCCCTCCGTGCTCCCCTTCCTTACCTTTCCTGGATGCCCGCTCCTGTCCTGTGCCGGCGGCTACTGCCAGTGGGCTTTGCGGCCTGCTCTAGAGTAAGCGCGCTGGGTGATGCGATCACCCAGCGCTCTACTATAGAGCAGGCCGCGAAGCCCCATGGCAGTAGCCGCCGCCGCCGCCGGATGGGAGCGGGCGTCCCGGAAAGGTAAGGGCCCCCCTCCTCCCCTCCGTGCGCCCCTCCTCCCCTCCTCCTCTCCGCGCGCCCCCTCCTTACCTTTCCTGGACGCCCGCTCCCGTCCTGCGCCGGCGGCTACTGCCAGCGGGCTTTGCGGCCTGCTCTAGAGTAAGCGCGCTGGGTGATGCGATCACCCAGCGCTCTACTATAGAGCAGGCCGCGAAGCCCCATGGCAGTAGCCGCCGCCAGCGCCGGATGGGAGCGGGCGTCCCGGAAAGGTAAGGGCCCCCCTCCTCCCCTCCGTGCGCCCCCTCCTCCCCTCCTCCTCTCCGCGCGCCCCCTCCTTACCTTTCCTGGACGCCCGCTCCCGTCCTGTGCCGGCGGCTACTGCCAGCGGGCTTTGCGGCCTGCTCTAGAGTAGCGCGCCAGGTGATGCAATTACCTGGCACACCACTCTGGAGCAGGCCGTGAAGCCCGCTGGTAGTAGCCGCCGGCGCCGGACAGGAGCGGGCATCCCAGAAAGGTAAGGGCCCCCCTCCCCTCCGCGTGCCCCCTCCTTACCTTTCCAGGACGCCCACTCCCGTCCGGCGCCGGCGGCTACTGCAGCCCCCCTCCGTCCATCCTATACCCGGCGAATAAGACGACCCCCGACTTTAGAGACGATTTTCCAGGGTTAAAAAGTCGTCTTATACGCCGGAAAATACGGTAGGTCAGTGATGACAAAGACTGAATTCCTCAACCATCCCTAGAACCTACCCCCTCTAAAACCACTCTGTGCTAGGCCAAGGATAGGACCATGAGATGGCCATTCTTCCAATGAGACCCAGCTTCACAATGAAAAATAGAAGGAAGAACAGAATCCTAAACTACTTTTCAGTCTTCATAAAATCTTAGCCCCTGCACCTATTCTCCTGAAACTTTGCAGATTCCTTGCTTTGGACACTTTGATGATGAGTGCTAGTCCCATAACAATTACCCATAAAACCCAAGGGGGGATGGAAGGAGAAGTATAATATATAGAAAAGTGGTATTGCAATAAAAACAACTCTTTTAACAGTGAGCTTCAGGGTCTTACTCTTTTTGCCCATAAGGTGGCATGTGTACGGAGACAACTGCTGATCTGGCATCTGCTACACCATAGTGCCCCATTGTCTGGAGGATGGTGCTGCAGTTCCTAGCTCAGACAAGATCAGGCGATGTAAGAGGACAGAGAGCCAGTGTGGTGTAGTGGCTAAAGTGTTGGACTGGGAGCCAGGAGATCTGGGTTCTAGTCCCGACGTGGCCATGGAAACCCACTGGGTGACTTTGGGCCAGCCACAGACTCTCAGCCCAACCCACCTCACTGGGTTGTTGTTGTTGTGAGGATAAAATGGAGAGGAGGAGGAGGAGGAGGAGGAGGATTATGTATGCTGCGTTGTGTTCCTTGGAGGAAAAAAGGTGGGGTATAAATGCAATAATAAAATAAATGAACCTCCCGTGGTGTATGAAAATGCTGACACTACCCTGGCTCTTCAATATGAGCAGCTCACAGACTGATGCAATTTGGGATGATGCATCTCTGTTCTTGATGGCTTGCTTGCCTCCAGAGCACCACCAACTCTGATGCTCACAGGGGCAGCATCAAGGGTAGGCATGGCTGGCCACTTGCCAAGGGTCCACAACCCGGCAGGGGCCCACTTACAAGAGGTCCTCTTCGTCCTTGCAACCTCCATGTTCATCTGCCTCTTGATCTCACCTGGAGAATGGTCGTGGTGAAAAGGAGGAGCAGGAGGCATCACTGCTACCTTGCTCCGTCTACCTCCACCTGTCAAACATGGAAGTGGTAGCAATAATGAGACAGAGGAGGGTGAGGAGCAAGGGTAGCCAATGAGAATGGTGGTGAGAAGATAGGCTCTCCGATAGAGGGGGGCATTCAAGTTGATTTTGTGATGTTTCTCTGACCCACTTTCTGCTGCTTCTGTCTCGCCTTTATTGTTAGGCCCTACAGCTCTAAAGCCCAGAAACCTGGCTTCAGATAAACCTCTTTATCTCCCACTGCCACCAGTACCTTCCTCAGGTAAAACCAAAGACCACACCAGTTGATGTAATTCAACAAAATTTATTAACATAAGTGGATTGCATGAACAAGCTTATTGGTTACCTCAGTAGAATTGTGTAATGTTTTCAAGTACAAAGCTTAATGGTTTCTGTCAAAGTTCTTATATGTTTCAAACTGTTACTTCTGGAACTAACTTTCCTTACAGCTAAACTTCTCTCACACAATATTAAATCAAACACTTCACGTGTCCTCAAATACTCTTTCCTTCTCCCTTTCTCTCTCTCTCTCTCTCTCTCTCTCTCTCTCTCTCTCTCTCTCCCTCTCATCTCCCCCAATCCACCCTCTCAACAACCCTCCAAAACAACCCCGTCAGCTCTCTCTCTTTCTCTCTGTCTGACTTGCTCTTTAGCTCCTCCTACTCTTACACAACTCATCAGTCCAGGCATTCTAAACAACTAGCCAATCAGCACTAACTTACCTTTCAGGCACTCAGCCAGCCAATCATTCTATACATACCTAGACCTGTAACTACAAACAGTCGGCCTAGTCATTTACTTTACATGTTATAATCTTTACTCTTTTTAAAGATCTAGAACCAAATGCATATCATAACAATAAACTTTGCAACATATTTACATCTTCAAACAGTAGAACATCACAGACTTGTCCAAGGGTCTTCTGAAACGTGGAGCTGGTACTGGGTGCACACATACTAAATCTAAACAAAAAAGTACAAAATGGCATGTTTTTACAGCACAAGGACATTTTAGAGATCCCACCCCACAACTGAATTGTAATCTTGGGGACTTTCCATCTTGCACATTTCTCAGATGGCGGAACTGGGAAGGATCTCTCTCCCTCTCCCTTAGATCCTACAGAGATTTTGCTAGGCACTGCACTACAGATAGAATTGGGCTATTCTTGGCAGCTTCAACCCCATCATCTCCCGTTAAAGTTCTTAGAAAGTAAGATCTTTAGGTAGTAAGATATTAGGAAGTAAGACAGAATAGACAGCCCAGTAAATAGACCACCAGTCAACACAAGTCAGCTCTGTGCGTCACGTTGGCTTGGCATAAGTCATAAAACTGCTTAGTTCATGCAGATAATTCTAGCATTTGGAGGTTTGAGACCTTTTGTATGACAATTTATCTAGGAATTGGTAGAGGGGATTTGGCTTTAAATCTGTAAAATAATAATATGTGTTTTAAATGTTGAAATGTTTTAACATTGAAACCTATTTAATTATATTTTTAACTTTGGTATATTTGTATATTTCTATTTCTATTTCTATTTTTTAGCTGAATATGTTTTATTTTTGGGATACAAATAATAATAATGATGATGATGATGATGTTGAACTCCATTTAAAGAACGAGATCTTATTTAAATTGATGTGGATGTTCGTGTGTCTCTGTAATCTATAAAGCCAGGGAAGAATAGAACAGGGTAGTTATGGTCCATGTCAGGTTTTTTCATGTTTTAATTCATAAGTCTGCTCAATCTTGGCTATTTATATTTTTATTTATTTGTACTCCATCTTTCTACTAAAAAAATGGCACTCGAGGTTACACATTCATCTGTTCAAAAAAGGAAGAAGAAGCAGATACTGCCTGAATATTCATACACATTTGTACACATGTTATGCAAAAAATGCCCATTTGAATATGCCTTCTCTTGTAAAATAGGCATTTTGGTAGGTTCTGTTCTCTTTCATTTTAAAGACAAAACCTGCATTGCAAAACCCAAACAAGTGCAAAGTCTGAAGGGTAATGGATTTCCAATCCACACATTATTTGGGGTAGTGAGAAACAGTTCCTTTCTAAATGTAGACCAAATGTAGACCTCAAGCATCCATAGGTCAAACCCTAGATCTCTCGAATAGACCACTTTCATTCCCATGTTCCATCACAAGTGGGGAATGTTTATGATCTATGGACCACCCCACTTTGTGCCAAGAGACAGTATTTGTGGTTTCTCTTAACCAATGGGATACCCTTAAAGGATGCTTCCCAAAGCTTATGGTTGGCATGATTATAATTCTCCTAGGGATGCTGGGGAAATTTGCCTGTTTCACACTATTAAGTGAACTGACCTAATTTGCATTTCCCTGACTGATATGCAGATTGGAATGCAAGTGTCCTTGAGACTATACACACTTCCACATTTTGCAATGCATTTCTAGTGTTCTTACAAAAATGTGTATATTAAGAGCATAAGAAGATCCCTGCTGGATCAGTCCAGCATTTTGTTCACACAGTGGCCGACTGGTCATTGACCAGGAATCCACAAGCAGGACATAAGTGTGCTGACAGCACCTCCCACCCATGTTCCCCAGCAACTGACGCACAGAGGTACACTGCCTCCAATACTGGAGGGAGCACATTAAGAATCTTGGAGGATGTTGCAAACAGAAAATGCCAATCTCACGGAATGGAATTTCTAAGCTTGTACAATAATGTGGCTTTAGCTGAATTGTACCCTGGCTCACATTGACTCTCAGTCCTTAGCACAAATGACCAGAGTTTCTGAAATGCTGCACAGAAGTGGGTAGAAAGAATGCAAATAGAATGAGACTTACCCAGATCTTTGGAGTGCTGAAATCAAGAGATGTCTCTAAGAACTGAGAGAATTCCAAGTGGTTGAACTTGGCTTTTATACCCTTCTGGAGGCTGGTGAGTAGGCGTGAGACATTCCCTGTGCCTGAGAATTTAATTAATTCACAATCTGAGTATGTGATCTCTGTTTTGACCCCTGTTTGGTTGAATAATTGCCAGTTACAATTATGAGTTCTTGGGGCTATGATGAGAGTGCCAGCTCCGCTCATTTCAATTCCTCCCTAACCTCTTCCATCCAAACTCCTCTTCTATTTTGCTTTGTTTAACTCCATTTATCCCTCTAGGTCTGAAAGCTCCTATAAAGAGGAACTGCTTCCTTCCTTATGACATTTGGCAAAGGGTTTGAGTGAAATTGATTATGCCACCCAAATCTTCTGAGAATCAAAATCACTATCCACATCCTGTTTACAGTCCAGGTGAGTTGCACAGGATGGTGGAAACTGTTATCTGTTATGAGAAATTTGACTCACATGTCTAAGGAAGCCTGAGGGCTTCATTGATGTTCACAAACGATGTGAACATGTCCCGTTCACAATCTGAAATGTGAGCAGGAGAGGTTGTTCTCTGAAAATGCTCACAAATTACTTGCAATTCTGCTGGGTGTTTTTTTTTTTTTTTTGGTTGTGTCCAAACAAATCTAAGCTAAACTAAAAGAGCTCAATCAACCCTAGAGAAGGAGGCAAGGCAAGCCTTAAATTGGGGTTCAGAAAATCTGGGCAATTGCTAAAAGGACTTGTTTGTCCATGTCAACAGAAACCCTCTTTGTGAAAGTTGATGCCAAGTATTCTGCAGACTTTCACAGATTATTCAAACACTGTCCCGACTGCCCCCAAATATTTGATACCTGTCTTTGGCATCCTGCTACTACTAGTCGTGATGGCTCTGTAGCATGCCTCTGATTGAATTCCAGTTCCTGAGAAACATAGCTGGGAGGGTGCTCTTATGACCTTCTTGGGGTATCCAGTTGGCCGCTGTGGGAACAGAATTCTGGGTTAGATGGTCCCCCTAGTCATGACTGTATGGAATGGAGCCTCCATAAATAGAGACAGTCTGCTTTTCAGAATGTTTGAGGTTTCTCCTACATTTATTTATTTATTTATTTAAAAATCCCAACATTTTAATGTCCTTCATATGAAGAATTTTGCAGATTTTGGAGAGTTCTTATCAAAATATACTGAAATGAAATCCTTACCCATCCTTTAGTTGATCTTTCCATGTAATGAAATCACATGTTCAGTAGTAGAGGCTGAATGGTCACCTATCAGGAATCCTTTCATGGAGGATGAGGCTGCTAGACATGATAATTCTTTATTGCCTCCAGTATCAGAGACCTCTCAATATCAGCTGCTGGGGAACACAACTGGGAGAGTGCTATTGCATTCATGTTCCATGTTCCAGGTTGCCCACTATGTATAGTGAATGCTGGACCACCTAGGCCTTAGTCTGATCCAGATTGACACTTCTTATGTTCTTAGGCTATTTCCTGCCTTAGGAAGGGGCTGGACTAGATGAACTTCGATGGCCCTATGGGACCCAAGGTGGCATAGATGGGGATCCCACTCAGAATCCCATTCAGACATTGACCTGACATAGACCGGTTTAGTTTAACCAGTTACTGATCCATAAGAGGACCTCTCCTCTTAGTCCATGGCTGCTAAATTTGCTCCAGAGTCTTTGCTGAGGGACTTATCAAAAGCCTTTGGGTAGTCCAAGTAAACAATGTCCACCGAATCACTCCTATCTACATGTTTGTTGGCACTCTCAAAGAATTCTAGAAGATTAGTGAGACAGGACTTGCCTTTGCGGAAGTCAGGTTGCTTCTTTTTCAGAAGGATGCGCCTTCTATATGCTTACTAATTCTGTCTTTAATAATGCTTTCAACCAATTTACCTGGAGCAGATATTAAACTAATTGACCTGTAATTTTACAGGTCCCCCCAGATCCCTTTGTTGTTGTTGTTGTTGTTGTTTTTAAATGGTGTTATATTGGACATCCTCCAGTTCTCTGGTACAGAGGTTGAGCTTAGGGACATGTTGCATATTTTGCTTAGAAGATCAGTAATTTCATATTTGAGTTTGTTGAGAACTCTACGATGGATACCTTCCAAGAATGGTGATTCATTTGCTCTTAATTTGTCAGTATGATTGAGAACTTCATCTGTTGTCATAAAAGGAAATGCACCGAATTTAAATCTAATTATTGACAGAACGTAGTACAGCTAACATATATGTATGCCCCCCTCCCCCTTCACCTTACAAACCAAGATATTGGTCGATTCCACAAGTTGGTTGGAGGATTTCTTTGTAATTCTTCAATATAACTGTTTATACTTAAGGCACAATTCTATGTCACCTAGACAGCTTCTGGGAGGCATAGGTTTTTTTTTAGTTTCTGGGATCCAAGGTCAGAATCAGGGCTCTGACCTTGGAGCCCAGAAACAGCACTCCCTGCCTTCTTGCCTGCCCTCTTGTTGCTGTCGCAGTACTCTCCAGGCTGGCTATGTCTCTGCACTTGGAAATGGAGTGTGGAGATGGCAAAAAGGGAGTGTCCCCAGGGAGGGGATGAGTCTACTGATGCTCCTTTACACAGTTTCCTATGCGCCCTGAGACCTTCCACCTTCAATTCTGAAGACCTCTGCCTAGACAGGTAAAATTGCTTGTTTAGCAGAAAATACAGGGTGGCCAATACACAGAGGAGAGGATCCCCTCCATGCTTCTGCCGCCCTGCATTGGATATTCGCCAGCATCCAAGTTCAGAAACTGACAACTATCTCCATAGGATTGCACCTATAATCTCCCCACCTTCCTAGTCTGAAGAAAGGCTTTGACAAGTACTGCTATGTATGTCCCTTTGTTTTGTTCTTTTAACGTGCACGATGTGTACATTTGGATATATACATTCACACCCCTAGTTAGTTAGTTATGTGCCTTCAAGTCAACTTCACTTGATAGTGATTCTATGTTGCATCTGTAGTAAACCACCCTATTCAGATCTTGTAACTTCATGTCCATATCTTATGCAATAAATAAAAATTTAACAAAGTCAATCCATCTCTTCTTTGGTCTTCTTCTACCTTCTGCTTTCCCTATCATTATTGCCTTCTTCTTCTTCTTCTTCTTCTTCTTCTTCTTCTTCTTCTTCTTCTTCTTCTTCTTCTTTTCTTCTTCATGTCCAAAGTACGATAGTCTCAATTTCAGCATTTTCGCTTCTAGGGCAAGTTCTGGCTTAATTTGTTCTAGATCCCACTTATTTGTCTTTTTCGTGGTCCATGATAGCCACAAAACTCTCCTCCAACACCACATTCCAAAGGAGCTGATCTTCCTTCTATTTGTCTCATCCATTGTCCAACTTTCGCATCCATACATGGAGATCAGAAATACCATGGTCTGAATAATACAGACTTTGCTTTCCAGTGTTATATCTTTACTTTGAAGGATTGGCTATTGTCTCCATTTTGTTTAAAAACTGTACCAAGATCCACAAACCCTAGCTACCTTCAGAAGAGAGAATTTGAATTTGGAGCTAAAACTTTCGCACTAAAATGTTAGTGGTGAAAAAGGGAAATATTTGACCACTATTGAATTTTTATGAATACTATGCATTCCATCTCTACAGAAAGCCCTAGTGGGCTGTTGTCTCATTTTCTTTTGTGCTTTTTTTTTTTAGCTTTTCATAAGAGAGATCTAAATTAAAATCTTCATCTTCTCAAACATTTCAGAAATGTTGAACACGAAACTGCAGATTGGATATTGGCTTTCCCCTTGGCTGACAATGCGATCTGCTAAATAGCTGGTTTCACTCACATGCCTTTCCTGTTTACTGGGAATTTAAAGCCATGGGAAAATGTACACAAATAAATAAATACAGGGTGGAATTAAAGGAAGACACAAATATGTAAACCTGAGGAACAACTAATAGCAGAAAACTATTCAATTAGCGGGGGGGAGGTGTGGGGAGAATGTAGATATAGATAACAGAAGCAGTCAACATTAATTAAATCCTCTGGCGGAATGATCACTTCCTTTCATTATCCTGTCACAAAATGGGTATAAATGTGTCTGTTTGTCTTCCAGTCTCCAGCAGCATCTTTCACTCCTCAACATTCGACTTCTCTTCTTTGTCTTCAGCCAACTTGGTAAGTCCATCTTTGCTCAATCTCTTTTTCTCAGACTTTTAAAATGGATATTCAGCTTCATGTATATATAAATATAAACTATCAATTCCTCCCTTCTCCAATCTGTTGTCCTCTAGATAGTTTGGTCTATATATCCTAGCATTCCTGACCATTGGGAATGCTGGTTGGGACTGATGGATGTTAATGTCCAGAACATCTGGATGGCCTTAAGTTGGGCACAGCTGCTCTAGATTCTCTTTATTCCAGAGCATGCCTTTATTTATTTTTATTTATATATTACTGCATTCATATTCCACCTTTTTTTCTTTTAAGGAACCCCAGGTTGTGTCCATAATCCTCCTCCTCTCCATTTTATCCTCACAACAACAACCCTGTGAGGTAGGTTGGGCTAGGAGTCTGTGACTGGCCCAAAGTCACCCAGTGAACTTCCATGGCTGAGTGGGGATTAGAACCCAGATCTCCCAACTCCTAGTCCATTACTTTAGCCACTATTCCACACTGGCTCTTATGTACCCTCATGTACTACATGAGTGGGCATCCCGTAGGCATACACACACACACACACACCCCATTCATCCAGGGATGGATTCATCTGTCCATTTTGCTTTCTCCCCATTTGAATTTTTGCGATCTCAAGTTCTTGCCATCTCAAATACGATATTTATGGATTCTGATATTTTGTTCTCAAAATGAACACAAATGGATTTCCCAACCATCTGCACTGGTGAAATTCAATTAATACAACCCCTATCTTTATCTGGGTTTCCCCTGCCACCCTAACCTATGCAGATATTGCAAATGCTGGCTGCGATTTGCGCAAATCTGTATTCGTGCAAATTGCATCCCACCCCTCAAACGAAAAAGTCCCTGGACTTTGGGGAATGCCCACGTCTTGGCTCATAAATGCAAGCCGAGTTGGGCAGCCAGTGAAAGTCCGTCGAACCCCCAAAGGGCCAGATTTCCAAGTGATGGATATACCTAACTGAAACCAAGCTGAAATGAAATTCACATCCAACCCTGCTTGCAATGCCCCTAATGCTCACATTTCCCTCCAGTATGATTGCATCAGAAATATAGTGGTTTAGATTTAGCTTGATCCATTTCCCTTCTAATGTGTGTGTTTGTGTTTTTCACCCCTTTCAGATCCATTCCCATCACCCAACATGTCTTGTGGAATCCCAATTTGTGGACCTTCCTGTGCTATTCCCTCCTGTGCCTCTGCTCCTGTGGTTGGATTGGGCCCTTGTGGGGTCAGCTCCGGCTTTGGATCTAGCATCATTGGTTATGGAGGCCTAGGCTATGGTGGTGCAGTGTCCTCCGGCAGCCTTGGCATACTCAGCGGGGCCAATGTTGCGTGCGTCAACCAGATCCCACCTTCCGAAGTTGTGATCCAACCCCCTGCAGCTGTTGTGACCATCCCTGGGCCCATCCTCTCTGCCAGCTGTCAGCCGCTTTCTGTGGGAGGCTACAGTCCATGTGCTCCAGGGCCTTGTGGTTATGGTCTGGGCTCAGGGAGATACCTTGGGGGTGGCCTAAGAGGTGTCTGTGCACCAAGACGTAAGGTTAGCATCTGTGGATCTCCTTGCTAAACTCAGTTGGGCCGGAATCAACCAGGATTTGACACCCATGCTATGAAAGCCCAATGAAACTTATGGACTGGTCCTTCAGAAATGCTGCACGCCTGAGGTTCTGGCTGAAAGCCGTCAAAGCCGGGTGTCCTCAGCACCTCTGAAAACCAAGCTGATGTATGACTTCCTCTATGCTTTCCTCAAAATGAATATCTACTTTCCCATTGATTCCTTGCAGCTGTGTAACTACTATGGAAATGGCATGAATCCAAACACTCTGTGTTGGTTCTTTCCGTCTCTTCTACATTGGTTGTTGGTTGGTTGTGTTAATCTTTTATTCAGCTGGATCTGGTTGTAGATCCTCTTGTTTTCTCCCATTTTTTAAAAAATCAATAAATCCTTTCTTGCATCACAATCTCTGCCTCTTAGATTGCTTGGGGAAGGGTCATCTCAACGTTAGAGCACATGGTTTTCAAGTAGACCATGCCTGTTTTAATCCCTGCTATCTCCAATTAAAAGGACCAAGGGGGAGGTGAAAGTCATTATATATCTGAGATGCTGAAGAACTGCTGCCAGTCAGAGTGGACAATACTGGACCGGATTGACCTGGTGAAAGGGAACTTTCTTCCCTCTCTTTCTGCCATGTAGTGACTGGTGCCCCATTTATCAATCAGTCTGATAACACATACATGCATCATCCATTCAGTGTCCGGCTATTAACATTTACAAGACATTTTCTTTTACCAGACTTCTATTTTCCTTGTGCTAATCCGCCCGTGAAATCTAGCACATTTTCACCACTGCATGAATAGCCCTAACACAACTTTGTGCAACCTCCACAAGTGAAAAAGTGGATGCCGCAGCATCCTCATGTTGGCTTTATGTAAATACAAACACATTTGATTTGCTGCACAATTACAGGTGGGTGCTGTGGATGTTGTGAGAGTCCGAGGGGTGGTTAGAGTCCAGTGGAATGGACCATTGATGCCTCTAATGTTGCATAAATGGCCCCTTTACAGCACCATTTATGCAACATTAGCTTTTTGGAAATCCCCGAGATGCCATTTTTACTTTGAATGGCAGCTCACTAAGGGGACATGCGGCCCCATGGCTCTCAGTGGGTGCTCTTCAGGTGGTTCAGCTGCTCACATGATGTGGCGAATGGGGGCAGGCAGTGGTTCACAATGCATCTGGCCAACAGGGCGCAAGCAATTCTGCCCACCTCTAATAGGTACAGAGCAATCGGTGAGTTCTGTTTTCTCCTGGATCTGGATCATAAATAAATTAATAACTCCACATGAAGAAAAACAATGAAGAAATGTGTGGATTGTAGCATATTCCTATCTAGTGAAGTGAAACAAAATCCTCACTTATTTTCACTGGACAAAATCAATAGGGACAGCTATTCACAGCATGGAGAGGACCATGATATGCATGTCACCATTAAAGATGAGAGACCAGTCTGGGGAATAATAATAATAATAATAATAACAACAAGCAGACTTGACTGCCTTGATTCAGTTTCACAAATAGGGTAGAATACCAAGGGATTCAAAGGCAGACAATTAAGAGCTAAGAACTGGATAGATGAATCCGTCAATTTGATTTTTTTTTGGGGGGGGTAAAATTCACAAATTCTTTACAATCCCAAATACAAATACATTTACCAATGTTCCTAGTTCAAAATCCAACTGGAAGAAAATCCTCACCCATAATTAAGGGACATGGATTTCTTCATAAACTGGCCAGCATCTTTATGGGTTAGGCCATCTTCATCAACCAAGGAAACAGAGGATGAGCCCGCAAGTGAGTCTACAATCACACTGTGCTGGGTTTTTCAATTTATTGATTGTGAGCATTTGTTTATTCATTCATTCATTTATTTGTGGTATTGCTATAGAACTGAGTACAATGAAATCTCTCAGTGTTTCGCAATATTAAGAACACACTATTAAAAATGAAACATTAAAACACAGCATTAAAACACGGCATTGAAATGCAGCATTAATAACACTAGAAAAGCCAAATAGCAGCAAAATGGAACAGCAGAATGAATTTATTTGCAGGCTTAGGTGAATGAATGTGTTTTCAGGAGGCATTCCAGATGCCACATTTTCTGCCTCCCAAACTTTGCAAGTTAGGTTCTCCAGAGGGTTGATGCTGCTTTTATAGGGTTAATTTCAGCTTTTATACTTTATGTTGTTTCATGCTCTACTCGGTTGTTTTTATTTCTTCTGAACCGCCCCAAGTGCTTCGGCTATCAGGAGCAGAGAAACATATGAAATGAATGGATAAAATATGCCATTTTGTTTTTCTTTTGTAGTACCTTTTGATTTTGTTTTTCTAAATCGCCCATGCTGCTTTGGCTATCGAGGGTAGATAAATGTATTACATTAATAAATCCATGAATAAACTATCCCATTGATGTGAGCAGGCTGCAATGCTCAGAGTTGGCCACACGAGGGCACCCCGGTCTAAGCTCTGACCTATTGACATACCATGATACCATTTTCCTGTTCTAGTTCATTTGCTTTGCTGTTTTAATTCCACATTTTAAATCTCTGCATTGCTGGGAGGTTTTAACCCATTTCTACTTTCGAAGCTTTTCTTCATTTCATATATTTTATGCTGTACTTTGTGGTTTTAAATTTTTCTCAACTGCCCAGAGAGTTTCAGGCCTTGTGTGGTAGAACAATGCATTAAATAAAGCAAACCATGAAAAAGCTTTGCCATTGATGTGAGCAGGTTGCAATGCTCAGAGTTGGCCACAAGAGGGCACACCAGTGTAAACTCTGAGGTCTTCACCTAGGATTTTATCATTTTTGGAATCTACTCTTTGCTGTTTTAAATCTGTATTTGAAATCTCTGCATTGCTGAGTATCACAGAATAAAAGTAGAAATGCATTCCAAATGGTGGGTACCACTACAGAGAAGGCCCTTGTCTTGGCACTTTATCATTTTTGGAATGACTAGCAAGGTCAACTCTGCTGATCGTGAAGGTTGCCTGGGCATGTATAAGTGAAGACGGTTGGCTAAGTATCCTGGTCCCAAGTTGTTTAGGACTTTATGTGACAGTAACGTAACAGGGTATGTGGCTCAGTAGCTAATAGGCAGCCAATGCAGACCTTTTAACAGAGGTCTTATGTGAGCATGGCTAGATGTTCCAGTGAGCATCCTAGTGGCTACATTCTGCACTAATTGCAGCTTCTGAACCATGCATGAGGGCAGCCCCTCATAGACCACATTGCAGTAGTCTAATCATGAGGTTACCAGCGTAAGAATCATTGTAGTTATGGTATCCCTATCCAGGAATGGGCATAGTTGGCATGCCAACTGAAATTAATAATGGGTGCTCTGGGCCACTGAGGCACAGTGACAAAGATGGATCCAGGAGGAGCCCTGAACTATGGACCTGCAACTCCATCCACAGCAGGCAAACACCCCAATTCCTGTACTTGGGAACTGCCAACCCATAGAGTCTCTGTTCATACTGGAATTCAGCTTGAATTTATTGGCTCTCATTGAAGTAATAACTGTATCCAGGCACTGGTTTGAAATGTGTACAATAGGGTGACCAGATTTTGAGAACCAAAATCCCGGTCCCCCCGCCCCCCCACCCAAAACAACCCCCCCATGTGCCCGTGCACCCGCGCGCCCGCCCCCCCGCCCGCCTGCGCCGCCCGCACCCCCCGCCCGCCCCGTGCCACGCCACCAGCCCGCCTTGCCCTGCCTGCCCACGCTGCCCGCACACCCCCTGCCCCGCGCCGCTCCACCCCGCCCGCCCAGGCTGCCAGCCCACCCCACGCCACTCACCCCGCGCTGCTTGCGCCGCCCGCCCGCCTCACGCTCCTTACCTGCTGGGCCGTCCACTTCCCTCCGGTGCTCTGAATCTACTGAGAAACAGGCTTCCTGGCCTGTCTCTCAGTAGCGTGCCGGGTGATGATGTCATCACCCAGCGCGCTACTGAGGGATAGGCTGCGAAGCCTGTTTCTCAATAGATTCAGAGCACCGGAGGGAAGCGGACGCCCCAGCAGGTAAGTGCCTCGCGCCGCCCGCCTCGCACCGCCCGCCCGCCTCCTGCCACCGCCGCATGACCCCCCCCCCCCCCGCTGCCCCGGTTTGCCCCCGCCGCCCCCCGGTTGGCCTGGATCGCCCCAGGTTTCCCGGTTAGGACCGGGAAACCCCGGGCCATCTGGTCACCTTAGCAACCTCTCCCAATTCAGATGTCATAGAGAAATTTACATACATACTTTATTGTAGTCTATAGACCATAAAAGAGCATACAAAATTTAAAATTTGCATCAACAGCTGTAAACAATTGATCAATTAAGAACCCACCAGTTGTACTCTATACAAAGTAGTAAGATATAAGAATTTGGCAACTTGATTTGTGACCATTTTGTCCTTGGCCTGTAGAAGTATAATGGTAAGAGACTCATGCGAATGCCCAGAATAACCTTGGAGGATTGGTCTCAGGAGATCGTTTCTAATACCATTATAGAACTCACAACTGGATATTGTCAGCATACTAGTGACACCTTGCCCCAAATTTCCTGATGACCACTTGGAATGGTTTCATATAGATATGAAGCAACATTGGGGACAAAATGGTGCCTTGTGGAACCTCACAGTTCAACTACCATGGGACAAAGGTACAGTCACCCAATGGTATTCTCTGGAACCGACCCCGCAAGCACGAGTTGAACCACTGCAGAACAGAGCCTCTAACTCCCAATGAATGGAGGTGGTCCAGGAGGATACGATGGCCAATGGTACTGAAAGATGCTGAGAGGTCCCACTTCCTCTTTTGAAGAAGGCCATCCATCAGGATGACCAAGGTCGATTCCATCCCAAAACTGGGCCTGAACCCAGACTGGAATGGATCCAGATAATCAGTTTCATCCAGGAGTGCCTGCATCAGAGATGCCACCACTCTCTTGAGAATCTTACTCAGGAATGGGGTATTGGTAACCAGAGGATTGGTAGAATAGATCTCTGAATCAAAGGAGGGTCTTTTCAGGAGTGGTCGTACCACTGCCTCCTTCAAGGCAGTAGGGACCACATCGTCACCCAATGATGAATCCACCCTCCCCTGACCCATCTGGACAGACCCCCATGGCTAGCTTGAATAAGCCATGATGAGCAAGGGTTGAGATAGTGTGTGGTGGGTTGGACAGACACAAGTGTCTTGTCCACATCCTCAGGCTCCAAAAACTGAAATTGATCCCACCAAACACTGGACACCTCAACAGACACTAAGATTTATGTTATTCCCTGAAGAATTCTGTGCCAATGTGCAGCAGCTTTTCAGGGCTAGTTTGAAAACAAAGAAATGAAAACAAATAAAAACCCCACACAAAACAAAAACAAAAACAACTCAGGGGAAAAAATCACAAATATGACACCCAGCAACCACAAGAGAACAGTTAATAAATAAAATGTTACATGCTAAAAGACAGAAAAAATCCATTGCATTTATTTAAAATCATCTAAAATTACATAACTCCAGGTGCTTCAGGCATGATAAGGACATCTTATGAAGCTCTCCATCTTCTCCAAGGCCGGCAGAACACAACAAAAACTGTGGGTTGGCAGAGTTCGTAACCCAACTAGGAACGTATGAGAAATTTGTTTTAGTTCAGTTTTGATCAGGATTTTACCCACTTTGGACCTTCCAGATTGAACACGGACTCAGATACGATCTGCGGTTGAGGTCTGTACATTTCTGGATTTGCAATGTAATTGGTGGAGCCCCTCTTTTCACCCAAAATTTGCATCCAACAGCCTGTGTACTTTTGAGAAATGTACATGAAAAGAATACCGACTTTTGAAAAATGCAGACAAATATGCATTACTCCATGGGAGAAGAATGCATAGATTTCACAGATGCACACAACCAGTGCATGAAATTGCAAATATATGCATGAAATACATATGGATTTTCATGAAGCACACACACACATATACACACAAACACACACACACACCAAATTACACAATTTAATGTAGACTTGGGTTGGACTGAGGGTTGCGATGGAACCTGGAGAAATTTAGTGAATTTAGTGATTCACATATCTGTAATATATAAGGTTGCAAATTTGGGTAAATTCTAATTCAGCTCTAAAATGCAGAATACAAAGGGATTGAAACAGAGAGTTTTAAGAGTGAAACACTCACAGCCACCTGGATAAACAAATGTGTCCATTTTTGTTTCCATCGACATAACATTTAAAACAAAAATATTTTTGTCCCAACTATTGAGACTAGGGATGTGCACGGATTTTGTATCAGTTCACAAACCACTTGAGAATGCCCTTTTTGCAACCCCAAATATAACACATCATAAACACATCATAAACAGGAGCGCATGTTCTCCAGAACTATTTGCAAGTCCCCAAACTAGCTGAAAGAATAATGTGCACTTTTATTCACATAAAATGCACAACTTTGAAATGCAAAACTTGCCAGTGCACACATTTAAGTACTCACACATTTCTGTTTTCATGGGGGGGGGGGGGAGTGTGGAATTTTAAAAATGCAGACTTTAGAAATGTATACTTTAAATTGTACATTTTCAGAGCTGTGCATTTTGAAGTTGTGTGTTTTTTTAAAATTGTGCAAGCGCAAAAACTTGCACCCGTGCTTTAATCAATGGGGAGAGTGCACACTTTCCAAAAATGTGCACTTTCCCATTCTAATAATAATAATAATAATATATTTTTTAAAAGATCACAAATGAGTATGGGAGAGAGGCAAACAAAGTTTTGAACTAAAATTCATAGAATTCCAGCGAACTTATTCGTCCTGAGTTTCCCAACCCTGATGGAGAATTCCAGAAATGTCGCTCAATTCCTATCAAAACTGAACCAAAACAAAATTTCCATGCATCTCTAAAACGAAGAGTTAGGAAAGCACAGTAACATACCAAGTCATCCTCCAAGGAGCTTTAGATGCTGAACGGAGCCGGTGGAAAAGACTTGCCCTGTTTTATATTGCATCCTTGGGCGTGGAAACTCCCAGCTGATGCTGCAGGGCAGCCTTTGTTGCTCATTCATGTAACGTTGCTTCAGTCATCCCCTTCAGTCTTGTGATCATCCATCCATTTGGGCTACCTTTCATTAGAGAATATTAAAAGCCTTGGTCAGAGAGTTTCTCCTCTTTTCATGGAAACTGGGGCAAGACTGAAATTTGGCTGAAATCAGCTTTTCGTTGACCTTCACAGATGTTGGGTACTGGCTTTATAAGTCCATTCAATCCCTTGGTCGCCTTTGGTCATTGTGCTTAGAGCAAATAAGAAACTCTCCTTTTTTTTCCATCATCCACAACACACACACACACACATACACACACCACTTCTTCTTCTTCTTCTTCTTCTTCTTCTTCTTCTTCTTCTTCTTCTTCTTCTTCTTCTTCTTCTCCTCCTCCTCCTCCTCCTCCTCCTCCTCCAGGAGTGCCTATTAGGGCTATGCACTCCCCCCGATTCGCCTCGATGGGTCATTCTGGAGCCCCTCAAATAGCCCCGAATCTACTCGAGGTCCTTCTGAGGTAGCCTGCTTCACCTTGGTGCTGAGGCCAGAGCGAGATTCAGGCTCCTTGAGGCAACTTGGCCTTGCAGGTCCCTGGGCACTGGCTGTGCAGCTGGCACCCAGGAAAGCCAGTAGCAAGGCCAGTGGTGAGTCCATTGGACTCACCTCCCTCTCCCGGCTCTCCCCAGTCACCTGCTGCCACATCGCCAGCCGCCATCATCACCAGGCTGCCATCATCACTGTCGCCCGCTGTTGCCCGCCATAGGCCACCATCATCACCCACTGCGACCAGGAAATGCAGCACTCCAATGAGAACCAGGCTGCACGGCCCAGTTTTCATTGGAGCAACACATTTCCTGGTCACAGCGGGCGATGATGGCAGGTGACGGCGATGACGGCAGGTGATGGTGACCACGATGATGGTGGGTGGCGATGATCGCAGCCGACAGCGATGATGGCAGCTGATGATGCAGCTGCAGGTGAATGGGGAGAGCTGGGAGAGGGAGGTGAGTCCAATGGATTCACTGCCACCTTTCCTGGGACAGCGGGAGGAAGGGCCCAGTCCTGCTCTCAAGTGGCCCGAGACCCCTGGAGCCTCGGGACCGATGTGTTTTGGCTTCAATGGCCTCGGTCTTACCTGGAACTGACTCAGAACCAGAGCGAGGTGGGCCAAATCAGCCCTCCTCACCTCGGTTTTAGGGAATCGGACTGAGATGGTGCACAGAACTAGTGCCTATAGCTGTTCTTGAATAATTGTATAGATGTACAGCTATACCCTTGCTTCAAGTTCTTTAGCCATAATGTTCATCTTCTTCCCACTGAACTTTACCCTTCAATTTTCCCTTGTATAATAAGTTGGAGCATGGTGTATTTTTCTCCTCGAATAATATGACCAAGGTATTGCGGGGTTTTTTCTTTTGATGATATTTATTAATTCTGTTGATTTGTTTACCCTATGTAATATGCAATTCATTTGTTATTTCATAAGTCCATGGTATCTTTAACATACGTTAGTGTATCCAGGATGTTTTGGTCCATGCTGGGCAGCTAGGCAGAACAAGCCAGAAGCCATGAACTGAGGAGCCTGCATCCAGATCTGGGTGATGTGCATGTATCTGTGATAGAGCCCATGGATCAAGGACTCATAGGAACAGAGGACATAAGATTTCTATGTCATGTGTTCATAGGAACAAAGGCCTTAGAGCAAATTTAAACCATGGGCCCATCTAGGCCAGTACTGTTGACACTGACTGGCAGCAATGGATCGCCAGGGTTTCAGGCAGGAGTTTTTTCCAGCCTCACCTGAAGATGCAGGAGATCTCCTGCATGTCAAAAATGGGTTCTCCTCAAGATTCTTCTTGAGCACCTGGCCTTCTTTGAAGCCATAGTGTTAGATTAACATGCCTAGTCAGAGCTCTTGTAATCTGTTAAAATTAGTAGTTAAATGGTAGGTGGGTTGTTTCCCTATTAGAGGGAAGGCACATTCAGTTCAAAGAGGCATTTTAAGGATGCAGGTGGATTAGGAGCTCAATTACATGGATGTGCTGTTCAGATTAATATCTGGCTGCCTCCATGGTAATTAAAGCCAACACTTTTGTATAGTTGAACACCAGATGTTTTTGTTCCAACGCCCAACGATAGCCTTAGGTTATGGTGTTTCCTGAAAATGCCACATTAGACTTCCAACAAATAGCTACCTTGACTGCTAATCCAAGTTAATCCATTCCATACTGAAATGTCAAATGGTGACATATGGCACCTTGACGGGATTCTGAAGGGAATGGAAGTGTTTGGCTAAGCCTAGAAAATCTCAAAGGCTCCACAACTTTGCATACCACCAAACACATCCGGTGCTGTCCGGTTTTCCAGATTCTGCTAGGATAAATCCACCTATGAAATTAACGTCGGGTGCAATCCTATCAGTTGCACCATCTCCACTTGGAAGGTGGAAGGACAGGATCAGGAGAGGAGGTGCTCTCCACATCCCCACCCTCCATCTTTGGTGTTTTTTCCCAAGATGGGCTTTTCAGCCCATTTAGTGAGGTCATGATGGAGGGGGAGGGTGGAGGAGGCTCAGGAGAATTCATCTCTATGATCTAGGGAGGTGGTGGGCTCTCCCACATTAAAGGCATTCAAGAGGCAGCTGGACCAGCTCTCCCAATTCCAGCTGTGAGGGGGAAGGGACCTCTGGTTGGTTTGCCACCTCCCCCACTTGAAAGTTTGATCCCTCTTTCTGACCTCGGAAGGTTTTCAGAAGTTACTTATTTAGTTATTACATTTCTATACTGCTCAATGGCTGAGGCTCTCTGGACAGTACACAGCCATTCAAACCATAAAATACAACACGATAAAACACAGAATATTGAACTTTTGAAAAGTATAAAAGTAGCATGAATAGCCAAGTAAAAACCCAACAGCACAGGGTAAGCTTGGGATGAAACACTGAGTTTTCGGGAGGTTTTAAAAAAAATGTTGCATTTTCTGTCTGCTGAACCACACAAGGGAGGGTTTTCCAGAAGGTGGGTGACGCTATGGAGAAGGCCCATATGATTTCTCTGTCCCATGAGTTCTACTCATACATCTCTAGTTAAAAAGAACATAGCACATAGAATCATTGAGTCATAGAATCATAGAATCATAGAATACAGTTGGAAGGGGCCTATAGGGCCATCGTGTCCAGCCCCCTGCTCAATGCAGGAAACCATCTTAAAGCATCCCTGACAGAGGGCTGTCCAGCTGCAACTTGAAGGCCTCTAGGGTGGGAGAGCCCACAATCTCCCTAGGTCATGGGTTCCATTGTCATACTGCTCTAACAGTCAGGAAGTTTTTCCTGATGTCCAGCTGTAATCTGTTTTCCTGTAAATTGAGCCCATTATTCCGTGTCCTGCACTCTGGGATGATCGAGAACAGATCCTGGTCCTCCTCTGTGTGACAACTTGTCAAGGACTTGAAGAGTGCTCTCATGTCTCTTCTCAATTTCTCTCCTCCAGGGTTAGGGTTAGAGCCATTGCCAGATGAAAGTCCATGAGAGTTGTCTAGTTGGATGATCAGCCTGACTCCATGTCCATATCTACATTGGCTATGGCCTATCGATAAATCTGCCCTCCACCAATTGGTTTTCTGGAAACAGTAGGACAAAATGAATGGAAGTTTCCAATTTGCAAGCGTGTGTGATTTACATAGTAAGTCTTTCCCATGGGCACGTTCAACCTCAAAAGCTGAATTTTGGATATCAAACATCAGCTTGATGTCTTTCAGGACCATCCCCATGCATTTTAAAAATGAATGCACACTTTTCAAAACAAATATGCATGCTCATACTTTAGTCAATGGGGGGAAGTATGAACTTTTCCCATTCAAAGCAGGGGAAAACATCTTTGAAGTGGAGTTCAAAAGATGTCAATGAGCTTAAGCATTCCTGGTTCCCCTGTTCTTCATGCATTTGCATCAAACTCAACAAACTACTTCTCTTAGGATTTTAGGACCAGGAAAAAGCACCTTCTGTCATATGAAAAAAGTCCCTTTACAGGCTATGGTCTGAAGGTATATAAGGCACCCATCTTGCTGAAGCTAAGCACATCCGGATCCAATCCATGTTTGTAGAAGAGACCATGTGAGGACCCAAATGAAAGAAAGTGGGATATAAATTAAATAAATAAATAGATAGCTACTTTTAAAAAATAAAATAATAATAATTGTGATATCATTTTTCACTCTTCTTATCATTTTATTATTTTACCTCTTATTGTTCACCACACCTAAATCTGTTTAGATGTGGGGCGGGATTCAAATGCTGTAAACAAATAAATTAAATACATACACAAAATGACCTTGAAAAATAGTCAGTGTGATGCACCCAATAGTTAATGGTTTGAATCTAGCAAAATGGAGTCCATGTTACAACTACCTTGCAATCTTCTGCAATGACAGGGAAAAGCAGGGTGTGATACATACACCCAAATTCACAGGAAGAAGGGGTGGATTAAGATGAAAATTAAAAGGTTTGCTTTTGAAGCCATTTTATTTCTGAGGCATTTGATAATTATTAGACTTCATGGACAGGGAAGACTTTATGGCCTTCAGGCTCATAGGGCAACCATATAAAAGCTTTCCCTTGTGCTGGACTTCTCCATCAGCATCTTTCATCTCTTCATCACTTCTCTTCTTCAGCCGTCTCTCGTAAGTTGCATTTAACTCGATCTGATATGCATCTAGTGGCTGTGGGGTGCCATTTGAGAAAGAATGGAAATGTTGGGCTTCTTCTCAAACTTCTCCAATGCTTTTTGAGCAAGAACGTTTATTTCATGGTTGCTCTTTTTAGTGCAAATGGTCAATAGCATCAGGTCTGTGGACTGATGGAACACACACTCTTGGGTTTAAGGTAGCTAAAGGAAAAGTCATTTATGGTGTTTTAGAATGCAGCATTGTTTAACTGAAACTTTGTGTGCCCTGCTTTTCTGGCTCATGTACTAATCTCAAAAGTACCATTTTGTGCACCTTAATGGTAAATGCCACAGTTGCCACATTTGCCCTGACAATAGCACAATCTCATGAATGCCTCCCTTGGTAATGGAGGTATAGGATCCAGCTGAAGGCTGCAATCCTATTGACAGTTACCTAGGAGCAAGCCCCATGCAAAACAGAGGGCTTTATCTAGGAATAAATATGTACAGGATGTGCTGTAAGCCTCTTTAGTTGAAAGAGAGAGAGAGATAACAATGGACTTGCTATGTCTGCATCATGGTCTTTGTTGGTGGGCGTCATCAGTTCAAAAACATGACATCCAAATCGAGATGGTTCATGATCCCCACAAAAGACTATTTAGAAGAGAGTCCAAATGTGGTCTCTTGGAAGAATTTACCTTAGGCTTGCACAACCCTCATCTCACATTGTGCTCACTGGGAGAAGTCATGTTTGGATTTGGCCAACAAACATCTCAGTAGAACTAACAACTAGCAGGCCTACTGAGAACCAGCAATAGCCCTCATCCCAGACAGGTCACTTGGCCAAATTTGATGGTGATTGTTTTCTTAGATGATGGAGAGGAGTGATATGGAGTGGTAGAATACCATCTTTGCAGATGAAACATTGAAGATTCAATCCTTGACATTCCCAGTTGAAAGAATGAGGGTGTAGACCAGGGTTAGGTAGCATGGGGCCTGAAGGTGCCACATGTGTAGCTTGCCATGGGTACCCTGCCCCCCTCATGGGTGCCACCCCAACCCCCAACCCCCACAGGATGTGCAAGGAGGAGAGTCTTCTCCATGTAGTAGCAAAATTGGGCTGCTGCCAATCATCTGTTTGGTGGGCTGGGGGGAGTTGATTCCTTTAGGAAATAGGTGTGTGAGGATGACTCTACTTGCATTCGTCTTTCCCAAGAGAGCCTGCCTGTGATCCAGGTCAATGATAGGGCCAACTGCAACCCAACCTTTGCTTATCAAGGGGAGGAGGATTGGTAATGCTTCCCATTCTACATTTGGCTTCTTTGAGAAGAAGATGTGGTCCATATTCAAGATATTGTGCATTGTTCAGATTTCATTTCACCTGCAAAGGTGTGTTGACCTACATGTTCTCCATGTCTTGTTCCAGGTAACCACCACCATCTCCAACATGTCTTGCTGTAGCGTTCCATCCTGCGCCATCTCATGTAGACCCCTCATTCCTATCAGCCCTATCAGCCGTTGCAGCACCCCATCTTGCACCATCTCATGTGGGCCCATTCTGCCAATCAGCTCTGAGCCATCTTGTTGCGCTCCACCCACAACCATCCCTTGTGGACCCATCGCTTCACTGTGTCCCCAGCCCTGCCCCATCCAGTCTTGCTGTGCCCCATCCTGCTCTGTTCCATGTGGACCCATCTTTCCAGTGAGCAGCTGCCCCTCCCCCTGTGCCATATCCTGTGCCCCATCCTGCACTATCCCATGTGGACCCATCTTTCCAGTGAGTAGCTGCCCCTCTCCCTGTGCCATATCCTGTGCCCCATCCTGTACTGTCCCATGTGGACCCATCTTTCCAGTGAGTAGCTGCCCCTCCCCCTGTACCCCATCCTGTGGCCCATCCTGCACTATCCCATGTGGACCCATCTTTCCAGTGAGTAGCTGCCCCTCCCCCTGTGCCCCATCCTGTGCTATCCCAGTACGTATCCAGTCCTGCAGTCCTTGCTGTACCCCTTGCTAAAGAGTCAAGGAATGGCTGCCACACGACACAATCAACCAGGATTTGAAAACCGTGATATGGATTCAGGACTATGCTTACATCTGTCAAAAGTGCTGCAGCATTTGTGATTCTCACGGGGAACTCTCCGTAATTTCTGCAATTGCTCATCGCCTTTGATATTTGCTCCCCATCTTCATACGCTTTAACCTGTCACTTTCGGAAAGTAATCATTTTACTGACTTTCATAATAATTCAGTAGCTTAGGGACCGATGCTTTATTTTTGCCCAAGTGTGTTGCAAAATATCAACATCTACATTCCTGTAATAGTGGTAGATAGAGACAACTCATTGTGCAGTATCGTTTCACTGCTTTCAACTCAAGAGTGTCTTCTCATTTGATCACCACTTTTGAGGTGTAAGAAATGCACCCTGATGACCTTCAACTCCTCTAAGCACCAGACTGCAAGACCAATCACCAGAGGTTATGGAAGCTGCAGTCTTGTGGGCACCAGATTGTCTCCAATATCTTTTCTGGGTTAAGGAGATGTTCTCCAAAGAACATCATCTCATGCAGTTATCACCATAGTGCTTATTCAAGTTTGGACTGATGACACATCGGAAATGTACTGTAGAAATGCTCCTCTGTTTTGACTCAAATACATTCCCAAATTTGCATGCATGTTTCTACAGGGGAAGAAGCCCCCCCCCTTATATCAGTGTCTAATTCTGTCATAGTTTTCATAATGTTGCCAGAGAAACATCCCAAAATGTTGTGCCTTCTACACTGTGGTCTAGGGATGAAGGTTTGGCATAGAAAGAAAAATCAGGTCCCCTTTGCTTGGAATATATTTTTGTTGTCTGTTCTGTCAACTGTTTTCTGTTATATTTGTCAAGAATGGCTGTTCATTGTTCTGTATGATGAGTAACTGATGTTGCAAAAGTACTCGGTCTGTTCTCTCCATGCTTCCTTCTCAATAAATTCTACTCTGCTGCAAAAAAAAAAAAATGTTTGCCTTCTGGTCTGTCTTAATATAAACAAACAAACAAAAATCCAAAAAATAACAACCCACCCTTCTAAGGATTCCTTCAAAGTGAGCCTTGATTCCTTCATTGGGAATAAGCTGAGGTGTTCCTTCTCAGGCAAAACATTGGTGGAATTTAAAGGATAAACATGTCTCTCAGGGCATTTGAACTAGTGCTCTTCCAAAAATTTCTCCCAAGGAATTTTCAACCATTCTATCATTCATTTTGATAGAAAAGAAACTGCTTTCGAAAAGGAATTCAAAGGAGAAGAAATTTCAGAGAAACTCCCATGGGTTTGTTTCAGGGTTCTTGTGCTTACCTTATGTATGAGATGACTTTGTGTGAGTGTCCTGTCTTCACTGTACAGTCATTTCTCTGAAAGCTTTTGACCTCCTTGGCATCCCACACTTCCACCCAGGGGAAGACATCATGATTTTTTTCCTCCCATGTGGCCAGGAATTACAGGCAGCCTAGGAGACTGCAGAGCAATGGTGAGATGTGTAATAGGAATAAAAATATAGGCAATACACTTGGTCACCTCACAGGGATTAGTTAAGGTCAAAAACATCATCAACACACATTCAAAATAAATTATAAAATGTTTGAGAATGAGGCAGAGAAATAGAAGCCCCGTTCATGGGGAAAGAAAACTTTCAGGAAATTCCTGAGATTTTTTTCTTTTCTTAACCCATAGAAATCAAAGGACATTTTTCAGTATGTTCTCCATATTTTCTCCATATTTTCTTCACTCTTCTTTTTTGTGATGGCTGCATTCCCTCTCCTTGATGCCCGAGATTGTGGAGGTTGCAAAATGGGGGCCAGGCCGCCCACATAGTTGATACAACTCCCCCCCAAAAAAACCTTAGTGGGGAAAGTTGCTGTTCTGCCACCCTTACCCTGGAGAAATTCAGTAAAATTGCTCCCCCCATTTCTCTACCCACAAATAGGAACTGGTTCCCAGTTGTCCTAAGGTAGGGCAACCCATCATACATCCCAAACTCCATCCACCACATGCTGGTGAAATATCACTGCCCTTTTTGCTGCCCTTTGACTCTAAAATGTGGGTCTTGGACTCCTAGGGAGCATTGTTCAGGCAGATATCCACAGCTCCAATTCACAACCAATGACTGCAGAAAAGGTGACTGCTTCTTAAAAACCAGATGCAACACTGAAGGTGATGGAGATCCTGCCCCAGCTATGAAACTTTTTTGCAGTTGCTCCAGGCCAGTGCAGAGATAGCTTTTTTTTTTTTTTTAAATCATAGCTGCAGGGTTGCTAGCCATGGTCCTGAATGCAAGTTAAGAATTTCTGGGCCAGTATCTTCAGTACTGTCCAGGGTGCTGAAACTGCTCCATTCCAGATCAATAATAATAATAATAATAATAATAATAATAATAATAATATGTATTTATTTTTTACCCGCCTCTCCCTCAGTTTCGAGGCGGGGAACAACATCAATACAAACAATATAAAATAAATAAAACTGGTTAAAAACATATAAAATTAATACATTATTAAAATCAAGGCAGCCGTCTTGCTTCATTGGGTGGATGGAATCCCTGATGGAGCATGACAATTATGGATGCCCATCGTCAGGAAATCTTGCCCTTTTTGGTCCAGATGGATTCTTGCAGCACTCTCGACTTGGCTTACAATGGTGAACTGAGCTAGGGATTTGTTCCTAGCCTCTGGGAGCTTTTTTAAAGGTCTTTGTTTTGTCTGTCAAAAGCTGTTTGTGCACACTACAGCTGCAATGTGTGCAAATAATACAAATAGCAGTTGAAATTTGTGCAGATTGCATTTTACATGCTCTCTCTCTCTCTCTCTCTCTCACACACACACACACACACACACAGGGAATTCACAAGTTGGCTGGATTTGATGCAGAACATAGAATCACAGATTAGTAGAGTTGGAAGGGACCTCTTAGGCCATTGAGTCCAACCCCCTGCTAAATGCAGGAATCCACCTCAAACCATCCCTGACAGATGGCTGTCCAGCTGCCTCTTGAAGGCCTCTATCAAGTCAGACCAGTTTGCAAGAAAGAGATCTGAAGGTTCAGGGCTGAGATGACAAAGGTTCAGTGATAGATTGCTCCGACCTCCATAATGACAATATGTCCTAGTGTCCACAGGCTGTAATCCAAGTAGCTATTCAAAGCATCTGAATGAATGGTAATATCCTGAATATTATTAAATACTCACAGATTAACTTGGGCCAAACACATAGGCTGAATTTGGACGACACAATAAGCAACTGGGGAGGGGGAAACAATCATCAGTTGTATTGAATATCGTGTCATCTGAATGCTGCCATAGTCAACTCAGCACTGATCCTAATCCACACCACAGTTGATTATTTATTACCATGTTGTGTGGGGAGTATCCCCTAGATGAACAACTGTAAAGTTGATTATTACCCCACCATTGACTATTGTGTTGTCCGAATTCAGCCATAGTAGTTGGCAAATTCCTGTTCAGCCCTTAGACATCAAGCTATCTCTACACTTTATTCTCAAGAGCATTCACTGGAATTATTGTTGTTGTTGTTGTTGTTGTTGTTATTATTATTATTATTACACTTTTTCACCAATACTGGTACAACAGTTTACAGGATTAAAACATATACAATTAAAACATATAACTATACATTTACAAAAGTTAAATACAATTAAACCCCTGTAATATTAAAAACATCACACTTTTTTAAAAAAAAAAATCCAATAGATTTATCATTTTTTTTAAAAAAAAATCCAGCCCAGAGTATTCCCAAAGGCCTGTTGGAACAAAAAAGTTTTTACCTGCCTGTGAAAGTGTAACAAGGAACTACTGAGATGTTTACAGCATGTAGCTGGGAGGCAGGCCCTCCTCTCCTGGTGTTCTGAAAATATATTCTCTAAATAGTCCTCCAGTCCTTGATTATCTGTCTATCTATCTATCTATCTATCTATCTATCTATCTATCTATCTATCTATCTATCTATTAGGGATGTGCACTGACCCCCCGGATCGGATCGGATAGCGGATCGGAATCGGACCTGGGGGGTCGGATCGGATCGGATCGGATCGGATCGTGTGTCGGATCGGATCAGATCCGATTCCGATCCGCGGATCGGATTTTCCGATCCGGATCGGACGCCATTTTGAATGCTTTTTCCTATAGCAAATTATTGTTTTACAAAAACGCCTATAACTTTTTCATTTTTAACGACAGAAGGATGAAACTTGGGCACATTGTACACTGGTTAGGGATAGGTATCTGTGAGAAATTTCAGAAAGATTGGTGCATGCAGTTTGTGGCAATTAATTTTTTAATAAATAACATGGAATGCCTATAACTCGGTCATTTTTAAAGTTACACACATGAAACTTTGCCACATTGTAGGTGGAACCTTGGGACCCACGTGTGTGAAATCCCAGAACCGTGGGTGCTTGCCTGGTGTGGCAATGAATTTTTGAAAAATGGGTAGTAGTGGGGTAAATGCAGTTATGCCTCCCATGTTTTTATTTTTAAAGATACAAACAGGACACTTCGGCACATTACAGGGAACACTTCCCTTGATATGTGTGTAAAATTTCAGACAGCTAGCTCCAGGCATGTGTTGGCAATGAATTGTTGAAAATTGGGTAGCAGTGGGGTAAAATACAGTTTTGCCTCCCATTTTTTTATTTTCAAAGATACAAACGGGAAACTTTGGCACATTGCAGGGAACACTTCACTTCAAATGTGTGTGAAATTTCCGGAAGCTAGGTGCAACATTTTAGTGGGAAACGAACGTTTATTCATGGCATTTCACATGGGATTTATGGGTTGGTTTTAAGAGCTACAAACCTCTAACTCGCTCACATGGCACAGGACCTATGCCCGCTCAAACGCTGGAAATTTAACAAACTTTGGTGCAATGCTTTAGTGGGAAAACAAAGGTTTATGCATGGCATTTCACATGGGATTTATGGGTTGGTTTTAAGAGCTACAAACCTCTAACTCGCTCACATGGCACAGGACCTATGCCCGCTCAAACGCTGGAAATTTAACAAACTTTGGTGCAATGCTTTAGTGGGAAAACAAAGGTTTATGCATGGCATTTCACATGGGATTTATGGGTTGGTTTTAAGAGCTACAAACCTCTAACTCGCTCACATGGCACAGGACCTATGCCCGCTCAAACGCTGGAAATTTAACAAACTTTGGTGCAATGCTTTAGTGGGAAAACAAAGGTTTATGCATGGCATTTCACATGGGATTTATGGGTTTGTTTTAAGAGCTACAAACCTCTAACTCGCTCACATGGCACAGGACCTATGCCCGCTCAAACGCTGGAAATTTAACAAACTTTGGTGCAATGCTTTAGTGGGAAAACAAAGGTTAAACTTTATTATTTTAAACCTTCAGGAAGGGGACATTGCCTGCCTGGTGTGGATTGGTAATGAGGGAAGAAAGTTTCACTTATTCATTTGTAAAATGTAAAGTGATTGTAAATTGCTTTAGGGACCCATACATTTACATGACAAGACAGGTGTTGGTTGCAGGAATGCTACCAAATGCACTAGTAGCTAATCCCAGGTAATAGCTATTCAGATCCTAGCTAATAGCTATTATTCAGATCCTAGCCTGGGAAGGGATCTTGCAGGATAAGTGATTGTTCTTTTCTTGTGTACTATGTAATTCTAAACCAGAAGGCTGCTTTGATGTAGAGCCAATCCACATGGTCTCTTGCAGCACCTAGTATTATTTATTTCTCCTTCCACAGCAGAATCTGGAAGGCGGGCAGGCAGGCTGGCATTTAATGGGCAAAGTCCAACAGCGGCATTGGGGACTGGGTGACATTCTCCTTGAGGGCGAATGCCAAGTCCCATGGCTTGTGCGAGGAGGGCGGCTTGCTCTCTTTGCAGGAAGGATCTGGAAGGCGGCAGGCGGCATCAGCAGCGGGCGGGCAGGCTGGCATTTAATGGGCAAAGTCCAACAGCGGCATTGGGGACTGGGTGACATTCTCCTTGAGGGCGAATGCCAAGTCCCATGGCTTGTGCGAGGAGGGCGGCTTGCTCTCTTTGCAGGAAGGATCTGGAAGGCGGCAGGCGGCATCAGCAGCGGGCGGGCAGGCTGGCATTTAATGGGCAAAGTCCAACAGCGGCATTGGGGACTGGGTGACATTCTCCTTGAGGGCGAATGCCAAGTCCCATGGCTTGTGCGAGGAGGGCGGCTTGCTCTCTTTGCAGGAAGGATCTGGGAGGCGGCAGGCGGCATCAGCAGCGGGCGGGCAGGCTGGCATTTAATGGGCAAAGTCCAACAGCGGCATTGGGGACTGGGTGACATTCTCCTTGAGGGCGAATGCCAAGTCCCATGGCTTGTGCGAGGAGGGCGGCTTGCTCTCTTTGCAGGAAGGATCTGGAAGGCGGCAGGCGGCATCAGCAGCGGGCGGGCAGGCTGGCATTTAATGGGCAAAGTCTCTCCTTTCCCGGGCACTGTGGCAGTGAGAGTGCCATAGGCTGCAAAAGAAGAAGGGGGGGGAAAAAGAATGAATATTAGTTGACCACTTCAACACAACCAGCTCCCTTCCACCCAGGATTGCCCTTCCTGAGTGCCCACGCCCCAGCAGGCACACGGGGCTGCCTGCTCACTCGGAAGTTAGCAGGCAGACAGCCAACCTTCAGTTAGGTGGAAGGTGCCCCCCCCCATTCACAGAACACTTACCGTAGTCCTCCTGAGGGCGTTGTTGATAAGATGCCACTTCCAGGCGGGCAGTGACGGGCAGGTGGGCAGTCTGCATTACCGTCTCTCCTGGGCACTGTGGCAAAGAGTTCCATAGGCTGCAAAAGAAGAAGGGGGGGGGGGAGAATATGAGAAAAATGATACTTTTCCACCACTGGCTCCCTCCCACCCAAGACTGGCATGTGCCCGGTCCTGAGTGCCCACGCCCCAGCAGGCACACGGGGCTGCCTGCTCACTCGGAAGTTAGCAGGCAGACAGCCAACCTTCAGTTAGGTGGAAGGTGCCCCCCCCCATTCACAGAACACTTACCGTAGTCCTCCTGAGGGCGTTGTTGATAAGATGCCACTTCCAGGCGGGCAGTGACGGGCAGGTGGGCAGTCTGCATTACCGTCTCTCCTGGGCACTGTGGCAAAGAGTTCCATAGGCTGCAAAAGAAGAAGGGGGGGGGGGAGAATATGAGAAAAATGATACTTTTCCACCACTGGCTCCCTCCCACCCAAGACTGGCATGTGCCCGGTCCTGAGTGCCCACGCCCCAGCAGGCACACGGGGCTGCCTGCTCACTCGGAAGTTAGCAGGCAGACAGCCAACCTTCAGTTAGGTGGAAGGTGCCCCCCCCATTCACAGAACACTTACCGTAGTCCTCCTGAGGGCGTTGTTGATAAGATGCCACTTCCAGGCGGGCAGTGACGGGCAGGTGGGCAGTCTGCATTACCGTCTCTCCTGGGCACTGTGGCAAAGAGTTCCATAGGCTGCAAAAGAAGAAGGGGGGGGGGAGAATATGAGAAAAATGATACTTTTCCACCACTGGCTCCCTCCCACCCAAGACTGGCATGTGCCCGGTCCTGAGTGCCCACGCCCCAGCAGGCACACGGGGCTGCCTGCTCACTCGGAAGTTAGCAGGCAGACAGCCAACCTTCAGTTAGGTGGAAGGTGCCCCCCCCCATTCACAGAACACTTACCGTAGTCCTCCTGAGGGCGTTGTTGATAAGATGCCACTTCCAGGCGGGCAGTGACGGGCAGGTGGGCAGTCTGCATTACCGTCTCTCCTGGGCACTGTGGCAAAGAGTTCCATAGGCTGCAAAAGAAGAAGGGGGGGGGAGAATATGAGAAAAATGATACTTTTCCACCACTGGCTCCCTCCCACCCAAGACTGGCATGTGCCCGGTCCTGAGTGCCCACGCCCCAGCAGGCACACGGGGCTGCCTGCTCACTCGGAAGTTAGCAGGCAGACAGCCAACCTTCAGTTAGGTGGAAGGTGCCCCCCCCATTCACAGAACACTTACCGTAGTCCTCCTGAGGGCGTTGTTGATAAGATGCCACTTCCAGGCGGGCAGTGACGGGCAGGTGGGCAGTCTGCATTACCGTCTCTCCTGGGCACTGTGGCAAAGAGTTCCATAGGCTGCAAAAGAAGAAGGGGGGGGGGAGAATATGAGAAAAATGATACTTTTCCACCACTGGCTCCCTCCCACCCAAGACTGGCATGTGCCCGGTCCTGAGTGCCCACGCCCCAGCAGGCACACGGGGCTGCCTGCTCACTCGGAAGTTAGCAGGCAGACAGCCAACCTTCAGTTAGGTGGAAGGTGCCCCCCCCATTCACAGAACACTTACCATAGTCCTGAGGGCGTTGAGGACTCGGTGAGATTCTCCTGGAGGACCCCTAGTCCCATGGCTTGTGCAAGAAAGGCGGCTGGCCCGCCTCGCAGGAACGATCTGGAAGGCGGCAGGCGGCATCAGCAGCGGGCGGGCAGGCTGGCATGTAATGGGCAAAGTCTCTCCTTTCCCGGGCACTGTGGCAGTGAGAGTGCCATAGGCTGCAAAAGAAGAGGAGGGGGATAATGAATATTACATAAATACTTTTATACTGCAAAAGAAGAAAGGAAAATAAATAAAGATTTGTATTAATTAATACAAACAAGTCCTAGTAACTAGTCTCCCACCGGCACACTTCTCTTGTTTGTGATGCAATCCTCTTTCTCCTGCACCCCTCCCTTTCTAAATCACTCTTCTGAGCCCATTGTTAGAGGGATTGGCTATCCTTTTGTGTCTGGCAGGACACAGCTTACCGGATCATTAGAGAATCACCATTTCTTTTGTCCTTGGGTTATTCATTCACTCCTAATAGCACCCTACGTTAGGCTGACCAGATCAAATCCAGGTCAGGGTTCCTAACTTCAGCAGTTGTAGAGAAAAGGGAATTTCTGCCAGTGTCATTTGTATGGAATTAGTTCCTGCTGAGATTCCCTCTTCATCACAACAGTTAAAGGTGCAGGGGCCCTGCCTTCTTTTCTATATGGCCACTCTGCCTGCACTCTTACCTGAGTCGTAGGGGCGACGTGAATCGAGGGGCCACCTCCATGCGGCCGTGGCTGGGGCAGATGGGCAGTCTGCTTGCTTACTCGGAAGTAAGATCTCACACTGCCCCACTTCTGGACACTCTCAGGTGTCCCTGCGTTGACTGCACACACTTACCTTATTCGTGCGGCGGCTGTGGATCGGAGGACTCCAGTGGCACATAGGCTCCTCCAGGCAAAGTCCCAGTGGCACAGGCTCCTCCAGGCAAAGTCCCAGTGGCATAGGCTACTCCAGGCAAAGTCACATTGGCACAGGGTCCTCCAGGCAAAGTCACAGTTTGGCACAGCTCCCTCCAGGCAAAGTCACATTGGCACAGGGTCCTCCAGGCAAAGTCACAGTTTGGCACAGCTCCCTCCAGGCAAAGTCACATTGGCACAGGGTCCTCCAGGCAAAGTCACAGTTTGGCACAGCTCCCTCCAGGCAAAGTCACATTGGCACAGGGTCCTCCAGGCAAAGTCACAGTTTGGCACAGCTCCCTCCAGGCAAAGTCACATTGGCACAGGGTCCTCCAGGCAAAGTCACAGTTTGGCACAGCTCCCTCCAGGCAAAGTCACATTGGCACAGGGTCCTCCAGGCAAAGTCACAGTTTGGCACAGCTCCCTCCAGGCAAAGTCACATTGGCACAGGGTCCTCCAGGCAAAGTCACAGTTTGGCACAGCTCCCTCCAGGCAAAGTCACATTGGCACAGGGTCCTCCAGGCAAAGTCACAGTTTGGCACAGCTCCCTCCAGGCAAAGTCACATTGGCACAGGGTCCTCCAGGCAAAGTCACATTGGCACAGGGTCCTCCAGGCAAAGTCACATTGGCACAGGGTCCTCCAGGCAAAGTCACATTGGCACAGGGTCCTCCAGGCAAAGTCCCAGTGGCATAGGCTCCTCCAGGCAAAGTCACGTTGGCACAGGGTCCTCCAGGCAAAGTCACAGTTTGGCACAGCTCCCTCCAGGCAAAGTCACATTGGCACAGGGTCCTCCAGGCAAAGTCACAGTTTGGCACAGCTCCCTCCAGGCAAAGTCACATTGGCACAGGGTCCTCCAGGCAAAGTCACAGTTTGGCACAGCTCCCTCCAGGCAAAGTCACATTGGCACAGGGTCCTCCAGGCAAAGTCACAGTTTGGCACAGCTCCCTCCAGGCAAAGTCACATTGGCACAGGGTCCTCCAGGCAAAGTCACATTGGCACAGGGTCCTCCAGGCAAAGTCCCAGTGGCAGAGGCAAAGTCCCACTGGCAGAGGCAAAGTCACAGCTGCATGGGCACCTCCAGGCAGGCAGGCGGGCGGGCAGGCAGAGGCGGGCATGATGCCAGGCGCTTGCACATTGCACAAGTAAGCAATAGAACCGTGAGACCAGCCCACGCATTCCGGCTACTTCACAATGGCGGCAACCTAGCAGGTGGGCAGGCGGGCAGGCAGGCAGGCAGGCAGAGGCAGAGGCAGAGGCGGGCATGATGCCAGGCGCTTGCGCATTGCACAAGTAAGCAATAGAACCGTGAGACCAGCCCACGCATTCCGGCTACTTCACAATGGCGGCAACCTAGCAGGTGGGCAGGCGGGCAGGCAGGCAGGCAGGCAGAGGCAGAGGCAGAGGCGGGCATGATGCCAGGCGCTTGCGCATTGCACAAGTAAGCAATAGAACCGTGAGACCAGCCCACGCATTCCGGCTACTTCACAATGGCGGCAACCTAGCAGGCGCGCAGGCAGGCAGAGGCAGAGGCAGAGGCAGAGGCAGAGGCGGGCATGATGCCAGGCGCTTGCGCATTGCACAAGTAAGCAATAGAACCGTGAGACCAGCCCACGCATTCCGGCTACTTCACAATGGCGGCAACCTAGCAGGCGGGCAGGCAGGCAGAGGCAGAGGCAGAGGCAGAGGCAGAGGCAGAGGCGGGCATGATGCCAGGCGCTTGCGCATTGCACAAGTAAGCAATAGAACCGTGAGACCAGCCCACGCATTCCGGCTACTTCACAATGGCGGCAACCTAGCAGGCGGGCAGGCGGGCAGGCAGGCAGGCAGGCAGAGGCAGAGGCAGAGGCGGGCATGATGCCAGGCGCTTGCGCATTGCACAAGTAAGCAATAGAACCGTGAGACCAGCCCACGCATTCCGGCTACTTCACAATGGCGGCAACCTAGCAGGCGGGCAGGCAGGCAGAGGCAGAGGCAGAGGCAGAGGCAGAGGCAGAGGCGGGCATGATGCCAGGCGCTTGCGCATTGCACAAGTAAGCAATAGAACCGTGAGACCAGCCCACGCATTCCGGCTACTTCACAATGGCGGCAACCTAGCAGGTGGGCAGGCGGGCAGGCAGGCAGGCAGGCAGAGGCAGAGGCAGAGGCGGGCATGATGCCAGGCGCTTGCGCATTGCACAAGTAAGCAATAGAACCGTGAGACCAGCCCACGCATTCCGGCTACTTCACAATGGCGGCAACCTAGCAGGTGGGCAGGCGGGCAGGCAGGCAGGCAGGCAGAGGCAGAGGCAGAGGCGGGCATGATGCCAGGCGCTTGCGCATTGCACAAGTAAGCAATAGAACCGTGAGACCAGCCCACGCATTCCGGCTACTTCACAATGGCGGCAACCTAGCAGGTGGGCAGGCGGGCAGGCAGGCAGGCAGGCAGAGGCAGAGGCGGGCATGATGCCAGGCGCTTGCGCATTGCACAAGTAAGCAATAGAACCGTGAGACCAGCCCACGCATTCCGGCTACTTCACAATGGCGGCAACCTAGCAGGCGGGCAGGCAGGCAGAGGCAGAGGCAGAGGCAGAGGCAGAGGCAGAGGCGGGCATGATGCCAGGCGCTTGCGCATTGCACAAGTAAGCAATAGAACCGTGAGACCAGCCCACGCATTCCGGCTACTTCACAATGGCGGCAACCTAGCAGGTGGGCAGGCGGGCAGGCAGGCAGGCAGGCAGAGGCAGAGGCAGAGGCGGGCATGATGCCAGGCGCTTGCGCATTGCACAAGTAAGCAATAGAACCGTGAGACCAGCCCACGCATTCCGGCTACTTCACAATGGCGGCAACCTAGCAGGCGGGCAGGCAGGCAGAGGCAGAGGCAGAGGCAGAGGCAGAGGCAGAGGCGGGCATGATGCCAGGCGCTTGCGCATTGCACAAGTAAGCAATAGAACCGTGAGACCAGCCCACGCATTCCGGCTACTTCACAATGGCGGCAACCTAGCAGGCGGGCAGGCAGGCAGGCAGAGGCAGAGGCAGAGGCAGAGGCAGAGGCGGGCATGATGCCAGGCGCTTGCGCATTGCACAAGTAAGCAATAGAACCGTGAGACCAGCCCACGCATTCCGGCTACTTCACAATGGCGGCAACCTAGCAGGCGGGCAGGCAGGCAGGCAGGCAGAGGCAGAGGCAGAGGCGGGCATGATGCCAGGCGCTTGCGCATTGCACAAGTAAGCAATAGAACCGTGAGACCAGCCCACGCATTCCGGCTACTTCACAATGGCGGCAACCTAGCAGGCGGGCAGGCGGGCAGGCAGTTTTTTAAATCATATAGCCAAAATAAACACAACACACAGTGACAGCCCTGCAAGGCTGCCAAATAAGTCCAAAAGACACAGTCAGAAACAGTGTGGGATGCTGCTTGTCATCCACTCAATGTAGGAGCCTGGAAGAGGAATCCTATCGCGTCCTTCGTTCATAGTCAGAGAGGTGCATGCGTTCCTTGGCGATAAAATTAAGCCTTCTTCTTATCCAAAGTTCTCATGAGCCTCTGACGTGGTCTTACAAGAAGAAACGCCCATGGAAGTGTGGGACCTTACAGAAGGCCTGGAGGGAGCCATCGGAGTCCAATTTCAGAGGCACACGTGCAAGCACATTGGTTCAAGTCAAACAACATAGAATGTGTGAGATGCTTGTGCATCCCCTCAATGTAAGAGGCTAGGAGAAGAAACTAGATCCCTTCGGGATCCATCGTTCAGAGTTGAGTTACTGAGCTGTAAACAACACAGCCAGTAAATTAAAGTAAAGAAAATTAATTAACCGAAAATAAGAATTAAAAAATCAAGGGCCTGCCGGTGCCTGCCCAAAGGTGTGGGATGGATGGGGGGTGCCTGCCAATTACTCCCCCGCGGGCATGAGGGTGGGGTATCCCAGCAGGGGCAGATTGACCTTGAGGAAGACCAGCTGCTCCACAATCTCAGCGTCCAAGCGAGAGCGGTGGGGTGTGACCACGTCGCCCACCATGGAAAACACCCGCTCGCTTGGAACGCTGGACGGTGGGCAGCTGATTCTGTCCATGGCCACCCGCGCCAGATCAGGCCACATCTGGCGCCGAGATGACCAGTAGGCCAGGGGTTCGATGGAGCCGTCCTCCATCTGCTCCGCCAGGTAACGCTGCACTGCTGCTGCAGCGTCATCCTGGCGGCGGCTGGGTTGAGTGCCTCTATGCCCAACCGCAGCCTGCAAAGCCTTGTCCCAAAACCCCTGGCCTGTCCCCCTGCTGGGTGTGGTGGTGCTGGTGCCGCCGCTGCTGGTGGTGCTCAGCGGACTTAGCGCCTGGGCTTCGGTGGGCTCCTCCTCTGCCTGCCCAATCCTGGCATCCCGGGCCGCCCGAACGTCCGTCACCAGCATTTCCACCCAACCTGCCCGGGAAGTCTGCCCACATAACCCATCCTTGATGCGCGGGTCGCACATGGTGGCCAACATGTACTGCCTCTCGTTGTAGAGAGGCTGGACCCGGCGGGATAGGCTTTCCCTCAGCCTCGTCACCACTTCCCGCACCTCTGGCAGGAAGCGCCTGCCGGTGACGGCATCCCCGGCCTCCAGAAACTCGCCCATCTGATTCTGGAGATGCCTGGCCACGGGGAGCACCTGGCTGAGAAGGGCAGTGCTGCTGCTCAGGGTCTCGGTGGCCTCAAGGAACGGCTTGAGGACCACCAGAAGCTGGGACATGGCCTCCCACTGCTGCCTGGACAGTGGGGCCTGGATGCCAATGTCCCCGACCCTGAACATCTCGTGGACAACACGCTGTTGCTCCACCATACGCTCGAGCATGTGGTAGGTGGAGTTCCAACGTGTTGCCACGTCCTGCACTAGCCGGTGCTGCGGAAGTCCCAGCTCCTGCTGCTTCTCCCGCAGCAACCGACTGCCCTTCACGCTGTGGTGGAAATGCCCAGCCACCTTCCTGCAGCTCTCTAGGAGATTACGGATTTGGGGAGGGAGAGGGGCCTTGCTGCCTCCAAGGCCATCCCTCACGACCAGGTTGAAGACGTGCGCGATGCAGCGGATGCCCTCAAATCCGCCATCGCGCACCGCCTTCAGCATATTGGCTCCCCCGTCCGTGACCATGTAACCGCGGGTGTGCTGGTGCCCGCCCAGCCACCCTGCCACCATGCGGTTCATGGCCTCCGTAATCTCCTCCGCCGTGTGGGACTGGTCCATGACTGCGGTATGAAGGAGGGCCCAGCGGCAGCCCTCCTTCCCAGTCCCAGAAGTCCTGGGTGCTTCCTGCCCTGAGGCTCCCCACCAGTGAGCCGTCAGGGACAGGTAAGCGTGCACTCCTCCTTCGCTGGACCAGATGTCCGAAGTGAAGTGCACCTTCTGTGCCTCTGCCTGGCACAGACGACCCAGAACTAACTCCCTGCATGCCTGGTACAGGGAGGGCACCACACGCCTGCTCAGGGTGGTGCGACACGGCGGCTTGTAGTATGGAACCACAAGAGCCATCAGCCTCTTGAAGCCTGCGTTCTCGACGAGGCTGAATGGCTGGTCATCCAACGCCACCATCTCACCGATGCAATTGGTGATCTGGTTGGGCGCTGGAAAACGCCACCTTGTGGCTCCATACTTCCCCCACCCCATCTCTTCCATGGTGGCCTGGCGAAGCCTCTTGGGGATGGGAGGTCGAGAGCTGGCAGAAGTTGCAGGAGCCTTCTGCTTGCCCTTGCCGCTAGCACCAGTCTGCTGCGAGGTGCCCGCCTCGGTCCCAAGCAAAACAGACTGGTGGTGCCTCTGCATGTGGCGGGTGAGGTTCGTGGTGGTGTGGCCTGGCATTTTTCCCCTGCTCACTGACATCTTGCAGTGGCGACAGACAGCAAAGCGGGAATCCACTGCCACCTCAAAGTGGTCCCACACCTTGCTTGCCTGTCGCTTCTGGGGTGACACAGACGGCCTGCCGGCGCCTTCGCTCTGTGGTGTCACCTCAGGAGCAAGGGAATGAGTGGAAGAGAGGACGGATTGTGGAGAGTAAGTCTCTGGTGCTGCCTGCTCTTCCTCTTGCCCCACATCAGAGTCCTCCTCCTCACTCTGAACCTCGCTGACTTCCACAAGATCTGGGAAAAGATCAGTCAGCGGGTTCACAGGCTCACCCACCAAAGAAGGAGCTGGATATAGTGCTCCTTCTTCATGCCCACTGCTGCTCCCAGCACCTGCCTCATGTTGCTGAAAGAGTGCCCTGCAGGCACTACTTTGAGTTGCCTCTGCCTGCTTCTGCTGCCCCAGTGGAGAACGCCTCAGTTTAACTGGGGGTGTGGAAGTAGGCTGCCTGCTGCTGGTCCCAGCAGCAGCAGCAGCAGCAGCGCCATGCCCAGAGCGGCCTCTCCCAAATGCTGCCTTGGGAGCACCCCCCCTTTGAGTGCCACGCTTCATTTTATTTTTATTATTATTTATTTTTGTGTAAGTGTGTGCTTTGCTGACTTTTTTTGTGTTTGTAGCAGCAGGCTACACAGCCCAGCAACACACACTCACTCACAAGCGCGCACACACACACACACACACAGAGAAAGAGAGAGAGAGAGAGAGAGGATAGAAATATTTTTTTATTATTTTTTTGGGTTTTTTTCAGAAAGCGAAAGTAGAACAAACAAACACACTCACTGCAAAGACAAACTGAACTCACAGACAAACAAACGTGCTATCTAAGAAAGGAAAGGCAAGAGAGAAAGGAAAGCCAAGAGAGAGAACAAGAAAAGCTGAAGTAAAAGATCAGAAACTCCTCAAAACCACCTCCAAATGCAATCAAATCAATACAGTCTCTCCAACACAGCTCCAAAACACTCCCTAATCTCCTCCACGTTCAACCCACAAAGAGCCAGAAGGGCAGGGCTGAGAGAATATATACTGGTGCCCTCCTCCAGCATTGCGATTGGAGGCTGAAGAAAGTCTTCACAGGATTGGGTGATTCAGTCATGTATTCTAAAGCACAATTGGTGGATCAAGCTGTCAAACACACACACACAAACACAGCCTCCCCCTCCCTTTCCTGAAGGTTTAAAATAATAAAGTTTAACCTTTGTTTTCCCACTAAAGCATTGCACCAAAGTTTGTTAAATTTCCAGCGTTTGAGCGGGCATAGGTCCTGTGCCATGTGAGCGAGTTAGAGGTTTGTAGCTCTTAAAACCAACCCATAAATCCCATGTGAAATGCCATGCATAAACCTTTGTTTTCCCACTAAAGCATTGCACCAAAGTTTGTTAAATTTCCAGCGTTTGAGCGGGCATAGGTCCTGTGCCATGTGAGCGAGTTAGAGGTTTGTAGCTCTTAAAACCAACCCATAAATCCCATGTGAAATGCCATGCATAAACCTTTGTTTTCCCACTAAAGCATTGCACCAAAGTTTGTTAAATTTCCAGCGTTTGAGCGGGCATAGGTCCTGTGCCATGTGAGCGAGTTAGAGGTTTGTAGCTCTTAAAACCAACCCATAAATCCCATGTGAAATGCCATGAATAAACGTTCGTTTCCCACTAAAATGTTGCACCTAGCTTCCGGAAATTTCACACACATTTGAAGTGAAGTGTTCCCTGCAATGTGCCAAAGTTTCCCGTTTGTATCTTTGAAAATAAAAAAATGGGAGGCAAAACTGTATTTTACCCCACTGCTACCCAATTTTCAACAATTCATTGCCAACACATGCCTGGAGCTAGCTGTCTGAAATTTTACACACATATCAAGGGAAGTGTTCCCTGTAATGTGCCGAAGTGTCCTGTTTGTATCTTTAAAAATAAAAACATGGGAGGCATAACTGCATTTACCCCACTACTACCCATTTTTCAAAAATTCATTGCCACACCAGGCAAGCACCCACGGTTCTGGGATTTCACACACGTGGGTCCCAAGGTTCCACCTACAATGTGGCAAAGTTTCATGTGTGTAACTTTAAAAATGACCGAGTTATAGGCATTCCATGTTATTTATTAAAAAATTAATTGCCACAAACTGCATGCACCAATCTTTCTGAAATTTCTCACAGATACCTATCCCTAACCAGTGTACAATGTGCCCAAGTTTCATCCTTCTGTCGTTAAAAATGAAAAAGTTATAGGCGTTTTTGTAAAACAACAATACTTTGCTATGGGAAAAACGCATTTAAAATGGCGTCCGATCCGCCGATCCGATCCGATCCGGATCGGACCTCGCCGGATCGGATCGGATCGGATCGGATGGTGTATCGGATCGGATCGGATCGGATCGGATTTTCCGATTTTTGGGGCGGATCGGATTCGGATCGTGGATCGGATCCGATCCGATGCACACCCCTACTATCTATCTATCTATCTATCATCTATCTATCTATCATCTATCATGATTTGTTTTTTAAAAAACTATTAAAAGAAAACCTTTTTCTTAGAAGAAGACTAACACTACACTCCTATGCATTTCTCTTCAGAAGTAGACCTACTGACCTCAGTGGTACTACCCCCAGTTATGAGTGTCTATGGGAGTGCAGCTGAAATTGCCAGTACCATCAATTGATACAGACGGATATATAGATAGATTTTCTAGATCTGTGTAAAAACTCTGGAGCAGAAGCAGTTCCTATTTTTTTTTCCTGATCAAAGCCCTTAGAGAATTTAGTCATTCATTTATTTATTTTCCATCTGAAGAGGGAGTTCTCAAAATCCATTTCAAATGACACTGAAATCTGAATGTTTTGCAGGAAAAACTCCATTGCAAAATATCTCTTTTCATCTTCTGTGTATTTTTTTTTTTGCGTTTGTTTGTTTGTTTGTTTGTTGTAAATGTTTTGAAGTTTGGAAATTCTCCCAACACTTTCTACTAGGTGAAATTCCTGTGGCAAAAATAATTTATTCTTGTAGGGAAGAAATGGTTGTTGGTATGGATGTCTATGTGCCACCTCAAGGATCAGAGGCAGTATGCCTATGTACACCTATTGCTGGGGAACATGGGCAGGAGGGTGCTGCTGCACTCATGTCCTGCTTGTGGGTTTCCAACAGGCAGCTAGTTGGCCACTGTGTGAACAGAATGCTGGACTAGATGGACCCTTGAACTGATCCAGCAAGGTTCTTCTTACGTTTTTATATTCTTAAGGTAAAGTTAGGGCAACTTTTAAATTTATTCTAAAACAAAGTTAGTTAAAAGAAAGAAAATATTCAGGGCTGCAGAACCTGTGACCTTTCAGATGTTGTTGGGCTCCAACTTCCATTAACAATGGGAAGATTGGCCGGGAATTATGGGAAGTGGAGTCTAAAAGGATCTCTTTTATTTGTGGTGATAATTTGGGATGTGCACAGACCCACTGGATCAGATCGGGACCCGGATGGGGACCTTCAATGTTGGAGTGGATTGGATCGGACAAAATCGGAGGTCCCTCGGATCAGATCTGATTCTGATCCGAAAATTGAACGTCCGATTTTCGGATCAGCCACCATTTTAGCTGTTTTCGACATAGGCTTGCATTGGGGGAAAGAAAGCTTTCCTCCAATGCAAGCCTATGCAGAAACATGAGAGTGGGTGGGTCAGTGGGGGCCTAACTCCCCCTCCCTGTCCTTCCCCCCACTCATGCTCCTTACCTGCTGAGGCCATCCGCTGCCATCCGCAGGTGGCAGCGGATGGTAGTGGACGGCCCCAGCAGGTAAGCCCCTCCCCCCCACTCACGCTCCTCACCTGCCGGGGCTGTCCGCTTCTATCCGCTGCTCCAATCTAATGAGAAACAGGCTTTGCAACCTAGTTCTCAGTAGAGCACCAGGTGATCACCTGGCAGGTAAGTGGGGCCCTCCCCCTCCCCCTCACTCATGCTCCTTACCTGCTGGAGCCATCTGCTGGCATCCGCTGCTGTCCGTTGGTCCCTTCTACTGAGAAACAGGCTTTGCGGCACGCTACTGAGAGGCAGGCTGCGAAGCCTGTTTCTCAGTAGAAAGGACCAGCGAATGGCAGCGGATGGCTCTGGCAGGTAGGGGGGAGGAGGTCCGAGGTCCGATCCTCTGATCCTTTCTGATCTGGATCGGGTCCTTTCGAATTGGATCGCAATAGATTGAATGATCCAGATGCTCGGATCGGAAATCGGATAATTGTATCTGATTTCCCTCAGATTGGGTCTGGATCGTGGATTGGACCCGATCCACTGCACTCCCCTAGTGATAATTACACACCTCAAAATCAGTGTTTCAAACATTTTATACTAACACTAATAATTTCATTATTTAGCACAACTAATTCCAACCATCACTCCTCTTATGCTACTTTTAACAACTTGAAACTTAATCTCATATCATACCTATAACTCACTACAGCTTTATTTTTACTTGTCAACATTACATATTTAAAGTAGGGATGTGCACTAATCCCCCGGATCGGATCGGATAGCGGATCGGAATCGGACCTGGGGGGTCGGATCGGATTGGAGGATGGTAGGATCAGATTGGACCCGATCTTGATCCGCGGATCGGATGTCTGATCCAGATCGGACACCATTTTGAATGCTTTTTCCCATAGCCAAGTATTGTTTTACAAAAACGCCTATAACTTTTTCATTTTTTACGCTAGAAGGATGACACTTGGGTACATTCTAGATTGGTTTGGGATAGGTATCTGGGAGAAATTTCAGAAAGATTGGTGCATGCATTTTGTGGCAATTAATTTTTTAATAAAAAACCAGGAATGCCTGTAACTTTGTCATTTTTAAAGTTACACACATGAAACTTTGCCACATTGTAGGTGGTACATTGGGACCTATGTGTGTGAAATTTCAGAAACATAGGTACTTGCCTTGTGTGGCAATTAATTTTAGAAAAATGGGAAGGTGCTATACAATGAATCCCTAAGGGCAAGTGCTATGCAATGAATCCCAATGTACCACCTACAATGTGGCAAAGTTTCATGTGTGTAACTTTAAAAATGAAAAAGTTATAGGTGTTTCTTTCCTCATTGTTTCAAAAATTAATTGCCACAGAAGGCAAGCACCTATGTTTCTGAAATTTCACACACATATCAAGCCAAGTGTTACCTGTAATGTGCCCAAGTTTCCTGTTTGTATCTTTAAAAATAAAAAGTGGGAGGCATAACTGTATTTACCCCACTACTACCCATTTTTCTAAAATTAATTGCCACACAAGGCAAGCACCTATGTTTCTGAAATTTCATACACATAGGTCCCAATGTACCACCTACAATGTGGCAAAGTTTCATGAGTGTAACTTTAAAAATGACAAAGTTACAGGCATTCCTGTTTTTTTATTAAAAAATTAATTGCCACAAAATGCATGCAGCAATCTTTCTGAAATTTCTCCCAGATACCTATCCCAAACCAATCTAGAACGTGCCAAAGTTTCATCCTTCTATCATAAAAAGTGAACAAGTTATAGGCATTTGTGTAAAACAATACTTGGCTATGGGAAAAAGTATTCAAAATGGCGGCCGATCCACCGATCCGATCCGGATCGGACCTCGGCAGATCGGATCAGATCAGAGGGTTGGTCGGATCGGATTGGATCAGATCAGATTTTTCCGATTTTGGGGCAGAACGGATTCGGATCGTGGATCGGATCCGATCCGATGCACACCCCTAATTTAAAGTTCTATCTCAATGTTCACTACTAAGTATACATTTCCTCTTTTTCTCCTTATTAAACACAAAAAAGAAAAAAGAAGAATGAAACAAGAAAAAATCTCTTAATTAATTCCCCCAATATTTCCCTCCTTCATACAGGTACAAATCACTTTTTGTCTTCTTTATTTAGCATACCCAACCCTGTCCAACCCTGTCCAGTTAAAACTTAACAACTTTTTCTGTTTTAATTTTTTCTTAATCCCATTTTTCTCCCAGAACATTAAACTTGTAAAGTTACCACAAATTTTATCTTACTTAAAAAGAAAAACCAAAAGACAGAACCCCCAGAAATAAAAAAGCTCCAAATCATTAGCAGATCACAACTTCAGCCTCTTCTTTTTTCTTTTTCTCCCTTCCTCTCCCCTTCTTTTTTCTTTCCTAACCCCCCCCACATCCGCCTTCTTCCCTTCCCCTTGTTGTTCCATTTTCTTCCCCTCCACCTTGTCACAATTTTTTTCTTTTTTTCTTCAAAAAACACTTTTACATATTTAATTATTTCTCTTAATTTGCTCTCTCCCATTCTTTCTATTTCTCTTAAAATCCTCATTCCCTAGGTATTAGCCTCAAAGAGTAGACAGCAATTAACTATGTATTTCCCAGCTTTTGTTACTCACTCCTTCAATACAAATGCAAATCACACTTTATTTCATTATTTAGCATACCCAATTAATATTAAACTCTCTTCTTCCTATCAGCAAAAACATAACAGTTTCTTTCCTTCCTCCTTCTCCCCTCCTCTCTGCCTTTTAATCCCATTTATCTCCCAAAACCTTAAACTTATTAAAAATATGTTAAATTTGCCATAATTTTTATCTTACTTAGGAAAAAGACAGAACCCAAGAACCCAGGAAATTGCAAAGCTCTGCATCATTAACAAATCATAACTTTAACCTTTTGTTTTCAATCTCTCCTCCTGCCAATTCAAAATACCTCTTTTTATTTTAAAATGTCTCGAATGGTAAACAATCTCTCAGTCTCTTTGCCAACCGTTTAAGTCCCGTCCTGTAGATTTTCAGTCTTCTCAGACACAATCCATTGAAATAATTCTTTTACTTTAAAGTCCCAGTCACAAATCTCCATCTAAAATCCCCAAGATTTTTAAATTATATTTTCCCCCTTCCTTGCTTTTGAGTCATATCCGCCATCTTCCCATCCTCTTGTTGTTCCATCTTTTTCTCCTCCATTTTGACACAAAATCTTTAAAAACACTTTTACATATTTAATTATATCTCCTAGTTGCTCTCATCCCATCCTTGTATTTTTCTTAACAATCCTTATTCCATAGGTATAGCCTCAAGGAGTAGACAGCAATTAGCCATGTATTTCCCCACCCCTATAGCTTCTTCCTTTCTTTTCTTATTTTTTTAATTAATAACATTGTTATCTTTTCGGCTCTAGGTCAAGATTTTCCTCTTTTCTCAGGCATTTGGCAATATCTGAGGAGCCTGGGTTTGGTTTGGTTTGTTTTGTAGCTTTTTTGAAGTGTTGTAGTGGTTTTTAAATGTACAGATTGTGTGTATGTTGTATGTTTTTGCTGTTTTGATTTTTGTATATTGTTTTTAATTGTTTTTAATCCTATGTAATTTGTATACCGCCCCAGAGAGCTTCAGCTATGGGGCGGTATACAGATGTAATAAATAAATAAATAAATAATAATTTTTATTTTTCAACACAAAATACAACATAATCATAACATAAAATACTAACAAAACCTTGACAACCTCCCCGTGCTCCCCTAACCCAGTGAGACCTTCTTTTATTCATTTATATTATACATTCTTCCAAAATTGTAAAGAATCTTTTAAAGGTGTATAACCTTTCCCCTTTATTAATACAAATTCCAAAAATGGCCCCCATATATTTTCAAAATCATTCTTCTTGGATAATCCCCTCTTTACTTTTATATTACATGTTAATTTATCATTAAGCGCAATATCCCATATTTCTTTATACCATTCTTCTATTGTATAATTCCCTTGTATTTTCTAATTCTTAGCTATCATTAATTTAGCAGGTGTCAGGAGGTTGTTAATCAAATCCCTCATATTTTGATTCCCAATTCCTTTATCCCATATTGAAAGTAGAGCCAATTTTGGACTTGCTTCCATAATGCTTCCCATTATTTCACTTATTTCTTTAAACACCCTTTTCCAAAATTTTTGTACATGCTCACAAGTCCACCACGTATGAAAATATATTCCAACCTCCTGACATCCCCTCCAACAGTTCTTTGACATTTTCTTGTCTATCTGATGTAGGCTTGCTGGTGTTAAATACCATCTCCAAATTATTTTGTAATAATTCTCTTTTATCCTAACTGATAATAACTTTAGCATTTTTGAATCCCAAATCCTCCCCCAGTTATAATCACTGATTTGTTTTGTCAAATCATCTTCCCATATTTTTTTAAGAGAATCCCATTGGTCTCCATCCTCTATCAGTATTTTATAGATTTCACTTATCATTAGGGGTGTGCATCGGATCGGATCGGATCCACGATCCGAATCCGATCCGCCCCAAAATCGGGAAAATCTGATCCGATCCGATCCGACCATCCCTCCGATCCGATCCGCCAAGGTCCGATCCGGATCAGATCAGATCAGATGTTTTTTAATGGCGTTTTCAGCTTACTTTGGGCTTTGAAAAAGAATATGCTGTAACTATTTTGTTTTAAGAGGTAGGAAGTTGAAACTCGCTCACCTGGGATAGTATGTATGTCCCCTCATGTTTTGAAAATTACAGAGAAATTGGTGCAATACTTTAGTGGCAAACACAGGTTTAAACTTTATTATTTTGACTTCCAGTGGGGGGGAGGCTCTGTGTGTGTGTGTGTTTGACAGCTTGATCCACCAATTGTGCTTTGACTACATGAATGAATAACCCAATCCTGTTAAGACTTTCTTCAGCCTCCAATCGCAATGCTGGAGGAGGGCACCCAGTATATATTCTCAGTCCCTCCCTTTTGGCTCTTTGTGGGATGACTGAGTTGGAGGTTGGAGTGTTGGTTTGGAGCTGGTGGTGAGATTTTGAATTTGGAGGTGTTTTGGAGTTTCTGGTTTCTTCTTCAGCTTTCCTTGTGCTCTCTTTCTCTCTTTATCTCTCTTGCATTTCTCTATTGCACATTTGATTGTTTGTTAGTTTGTCTGTCCAGTTTGTCTTTAAAAATATCTGTAGTTTGTCTTGGGAGTGAGTGTATTTGTTTATCTTTTTCTCTCTCTGAAAAAAAACCAAAAAAAATTACAAAAAAATATTTCTATACTCTTTCTGTGTGTGTGTGTGTGTGTGTGTGTGCTTGTTTGCGAGTGTGTGTGTTGCCGAGCTGTGTAGCCTGCTGCTACATAGCAAACACAAAAACTGTGGGCAAAGCACACATACTTTAAATAATAATAATAATAATAATAATAATGAAACGTGGTACACGAAGGGCTCCTGCTACTAAGGCAGCACTTGGGAGAGGCCGCTCTGGGCTCGGCACTTCTGCTGCTGCTTAGGGTGACCAGATAAAATCCAGGTCAGGGCTCCTGTAACTTTAACAGTTGTAGAGAAAAGGGAATTTCAGCCACTGTCATTTGTATGCAATTAGTTCCTGGTGAAATTCCCTCTTCATCACAACTGTTAAAGTTGCAGGGTCCCTGCCTTATTTTGTATATGGTCACTCTAGTATAGTGCCTGCAACTTTAACTGTTGTGATGAAGAAAGAATATCACCAGGAACTAATTGCATACAAATGACACTGGCTGAAATTCCCTTTTCTCTACAACTGTTAAAGTTACATGAGCCCTGACCTGGATTTTATCTGGTCACCCTACTGCTGCTGGGACCAGCAGCAGGCAGGCTTCTTCCACACCCCCAGTTAAACTCACTGGAGCAGCAGAAGCAGGCAGAGGCAACTCAAGGTAGTGCCTGCAGGGCACTCTTTGAGCTATGTGAGGCAGGTGCTGGGAGCAGCAGTGGGCGTGAAGAAGGAGCACTATCTCCAGCTCCTTCTTCAGTGGGTGAGCCTGTGAACCCACTGACTGAACTTTTCCCAGACCTTGTGGGAGTCAGTGTGGTTCAGAGTGAGAAGGAGGACTCTGATGTGGAGCAAGAGGAAGAGCAGGCAGCAGCAGAGCCTCGCTCTCCACAATCCATCCTCTCTTCCACTCATTCCTTTGCTCCTGAGGTGACACCGCAGAGTTAAGGCGCCGGCAGGCTGTCTGTGTCACCCCAGAAGTGACAGACAAGCAAGGTGTGGGACCACTTTGAGGTGGCAGTGGATTCCTGCTTTGCTGTCTGTCGCCACTGCAAGATGTCTGTGAGCAGGGGAAAAATGTGAGGCCACTTCACCACCACCAACCTCAGCCACCATATGCAGAGGCACCACCAGTCTGTTTTGCTTGGGACCAAGGCAGGCACCTCGCAGCAGACTGATGCTAGTAGCAAGGGCAAGCAGAAGGCTCCTGCAACTTCTGCCAGCCCTCGAACTCCCATCCCCAAGAAGCTTCGCCAGGCCACCATGGAAGAGATGGGGTGGGGGAAGTATGGAGCCACAAGGTGGTGTTTTCCAACGCCCAACCAGATCACCAATTGCATTGGTGAGATGGTGGTGTTGGATGACCAGCCATTCAGCCGTGTTGAGAACGCAGGCTTCAAGAGACTGATGGCTCTTGTGGTTCCATACTACAAGCTGCCGTGTAGCACCACCCTGAGCAGGCGTGTGGTGCCCTCCCTGTACCGGGCATGCAGGGAGTTAGTTCTGGGTCATCTGTGCCAGGCAGAGGCACGGAAGGTACACTTCACTTCGGACATCTGGACCAGCGAAGGAGGAGTGCACGCTTACCTGTCCCTGACGGCTCACTGGTGGGAAGCCTCAGGGCAGGAAGCACCCAGGACTTCTGGGACTGGGAAGGAGGGCTGCCGCTGGGCCCTCCTTCATACTGCAGTCATGGACCAGTCCCACACGGCGGAGGAGATTACGGAGGCCATGAACCGCATGGTGGCAGGGTGGCTGGGCAGGCACTAGCACACCCGTGGTTACATGGTCACGGATGGGGGAGCCAACATGGTGAAGGCGGTGCGTGATGGCAGATTTGAAGGCATCCGCTGCATCTCGCATGTCTTCAACCTGGTCGTGAGGGATGGCCTTGCAGGCAGCAAGGCCCCTCTCCCTCCCCCAATCCGTAATCTCCTAGAGAGCTGCAGGAAGGTGGCTGGGCATTTCCACCACAGCGTGAAGGGCAGTCGGTTGCTGCAGGAGAAGCAGCAGGAGCTGAGACTTCCACAGCACTGTCTAGTGCAAGACGTGGCAACACGTTGGAATTCCACCTACCACATGCTCGAGCGTATGGTGGAGCAACAGCGTGTTGTCCATGAGATGTTCAGGGTCGGGGACATTGGCATCCAGGCCCCACTGTCCAGGCAGCAGTGGGAGGCCATGTCTCAGCTTCTGGTGGTCCTCAAGCCGTTTCTTGAGGCCACAGAGACCCTGAGCAGCAGCACTGCCCTTCTCAGCCAGGTGATCCCCGTGGACAGATATCTCCAGACGCAGATGGGCGAGTTTCTGGAGGCCAGGGATCCCATCACCGGCAGGTGCTTCCTGCCAGAGGTGCGGGAAGTGGTGACTAGGCTGAGGGAAGGCCTATCCCGCCAGGTCCAGCCTCTCTACAATGAGAGGCAGTACATGTTGGCCACCATGTGCGACCCGCGCATCAAGGATGGGCTGTGTGGGCAGACTTCCCAGGCGGGTTGGGTGGAAATGCTGGTGGCGGATGTTCGGGCGGCCCGGGAAGCCAGGATTGGGCAGGCAGAGGAGGAGCCCACTGAAGCCCAGGCACTGAGTCCGCTGAGCACCACCAGAAGCGGCAGCAGCACCACCACACCCAGCAGGGGGACAGGCCAGGGGTTTTGGGATAAGGCCTTGCAGGCTGCGGTTGGGCATAGAGGCACCCAACCCAGCCACCGCCAGGGTGATGCTGCAGCAGCAGTGCAGCATTACCTGGCGGAGCAGATGGAGGATGGCTCCATCGAACCCCTGGCCTACTGGTCATCCCGGCGCCAGATGTGGCCTGATCTGGCGTGGGTGGCCATGGATAGAATCAGCTGCCCACCGTCCAGCATTCCAAGCAAGCGGGTGTTTTCCATGGCGGGTGACATGGTCACACCCCACCGCTCTTGCTTGGACGCTGAGATGGTGGAGCAGCTGGTCTTCCTAAAGGTCAATCTGCCCCTGCTGGGATACCCCACCCTCATGCCCTCAGGGGAGTAATTGGCAGGCACCCCCCATCCATTCCACACCTTTGGGCAGGCTCTGGAAGGCCCTTGATTTTTTCATTCTTATTTTTGGTTAATTTTATTTCCTTTAATTTACTGGCTGTGTTTACAGCTCAGAAACTCAGCTCTGAACGAAGGATCCCAATGGGATCTAGTTTCTTCTCCTAGCCTCTTATATTGAGGGGATGCACAAGCATCTCACACATTTTATGTTGTTTGACTTGAACCAATGTGCTTGCACGTGTGCCTCTGAAATTGGACTCCGATGGCTCCCTCCAGGCCTTCTGTAAGGTCCCACACTTCCATGGGCGTTTCTTCTTGTAAAAGACCACGTCAGAGGCTCATGAGAACTTTGGATAAGAAGAAGGCTTATTATTGCCAAGGAACGCATGCAGCTCTCTGACTCTTAATGAAGGAAGTGAAAGGATTCCTCTTCCAGGCTCCAACATTGAGTGGATGACAAAGCAGCATCCTACACTGTTTCTGACTGTGTCTGTTGGACCTATGTGGCAGCCTTGCAGGGCTGTCACTGTGTGTTGCCTTTTTTTTTGGCTATATGATTGAAAAAACTGCCTGCCTGTCTCTACCTGCCCACCTGCTAGGTTGCCGCCATTGTGAAGTAGCCGGATCGCATGGGCTGGACCCACGGTTCTATTGCTTACTTGTGCAATGTGCAAGCGCCTGGTACTATGCCCGCCTCTGCCTGCCACTCTGCCCGCCTCTGCCTGCCCACCTGCTTGGTTGCCACCATTGTGAAGTAGCTGGATCGCGTGGGCCAGACCTACGGTTCTATTGCTTACTTGTGCAATGTGCAAGCATCTGGCACTATGCCTGCCTCTGCCTGGAGGAGCCTGTGCCACTGTGACTTTGCCTGGAGGAACCCGACTGGAAGTGGTCCTCCGATCCACAGTGGCCGCACAACTAAGGTAAGTGTGTGCAGTCAACGCAGGGACACCTGAGAGTATCCAGAAGTGGGGCAGTCTGAGAGGTTACTTCCGAGTCAGCTTCCAGCTCCGTGTGCATAACGGTTGGGCGTGGGCACTCAGGAACGGCCAATAGGCCAGTCCTGGGTGGGAGGGAGCCAGTTGTGTTAAAGTATTTCATTATCTAATCTTTATTATTTTCCCTTGTCTTCTTTTGCAGCCTATGGAACTCTTTGCCACAGTGCCCAGGAGAGACGGGAATCCAAACTAACTGTCTTCCCCAAGACATGGCCGCCTGGAGGTGGCCCATCGATCCACGTCGCCTGCACGACTCAGGTAAGAGGCTCTCTGTAAGAGCTGACCTCCCAGGAAGCAGGAAGGAAGGCAGCCCCGTGTGGTGTGACTACTTGGGCATGGGCAATTGGGACTGGCTTCATGACAGTGCTAGGTGGGAAGGAGCAAGGAGGTAGTTGTTAAAGTGTTCTCTTACATTCATTCATTCATTCATTCATTCTTTCCTTTCCTTTTTTCTTTTGCAGCTTATTGAACTCTTCGCCTAAGTGCACAGCAGAACCGGGAATTCTAAGTGACCATCTTCCCCAAGACACGGCTGCCTGGAAGTGGCCCTCTTATCAACAACGCCCTCACGACTATGGTAAGTGTTCTGTGAATGGGGGGGGCACCTTCAACCTAACTGAAGTGGGGCTGTCTGCCTGCTTACTCCCGAGTAAGCAGGCAGCCCCGTGTGCCTACTTGGGCATGGGCAATTGGGACTGGCAACGTGACAGTCCTAGGTGGGAAGGAGGTAGAGTAGTCTGATATTCATTCCTTATTTTCCCGTCTTCTTTTGCAGACCATGGAACTCTTTTCCACAGTGCCCCGGAAAGGAGAGACTTTGCCCGTTGAATGCCTGCCTGCCTGCTGCTGCTGCTGTACTGCCCGCTGCCTTCCAGATCCTTCCTGCGAGGAGAGCCAGCCGCCCTCCTTGCACAAGCCATGGGACTCGCCCACCCAGTCCCCAATGTTGGACTTCACCCGTTGAATGCCTGCCTGCATGCCTGCTGTTGCTGATGTCTGTCACATCCGACCTGCGAGCTGAGGTCGCTGATGCTAAGGTAGGCTGGGTGTTCCCCTCAAATAGAATTCTACAGAGTCCCCAAAGTTCAATTACACTCCTGCTATGTGTCTGTGAAACAGGGGCGAATGTGTGTGCTCTTGACGGTCGGGGCGTTTAAGGACAGCATCTAATGAGAGAGCACTTTGCAATGGTCTTCCTTACTCCCAAGCCAATTCCATTTCAGTGAGGGACATGCCCCTTTGTCTGATAATAGGGGGCAGAGCAACTGAGACCTGTTTGCTCCCCAAGTTTGGGTTCAGTTCTGGGGACGGGATGTGCATTCAATGGGCAAACCCAACTTTCACTGCCATTTCAGTTAAACTGTGCTCATTTGTGAAATTTTTCCACATTAGACATAACACTTTGGTTCACATGTGTGATAAATTTCAGAAGCATAGCTTCAAGTGTGTAGTGGCAAGGTATTTTTGAAAAATGAGGAAGGGAATGCCTATAACTTTTTTATTTTAAAAGTTAGAAGTCTGAAAGTTGCTCACTTTGTAGATGCGTTAGGGGTAGTTGTCTGTCAGAAATTTCAGAATGATAGGTCCAGGCATTTGGTGGCTATGATTTTTTTAGATTAAAAGTTACAACAACATGGATTTTTTTGACAGATAAAAGAGGGAGGGCGAGGCAGGGGAGGGGGTTTCAATTGACACAGCCCAAGCCTCTGTGGAAAAACTTTTGTAACTTTTAATCTAAAAAATCCATAGCCATCAAATGCCTGGACCTATCATTCTGAAATTTCTGACAGACAACTACCCCTAACGCATCTACAAAGTGAGCAACTTTCAGACGTCTAACTTTAAAAATGAAAAAGTTATAGGTGTTTCTTTCCTCATTGTTTCAAAAATTAATTGCCACAAAAGGCAAGCACCTATGTTTCTGAAATTTCACACACATATCAAGCAAAGTGTTACCTGTAATGTGCCACGTTTCCTGTTTGTATCTTTAAGAATAAAAAAGTGGGAGGCATAAATGTATTTACCCCACTACTACCCATTTTTCTAAAATTAATTGCCACACAAGGCAAGTACCTATGTTTCTGAAATTTCACACACATAGGTCCCAATGAACCACCTACAATGTGGCAAAGTTTCATTTGTGTAACTTTAAAAATGAAAAAGTTATAGGCATTCCTGGTTTTTTATTAAAAAATCAATTGCCCCAAAATGCCTGCACCAATCTTTCTGAAATTTCTCCCAGATAACTACCCCTAACCTATCTACAAAGTGCCCAAGTTTCATCCTTCTATCTTTAAAAATGAAAAAGGTATAGGTGTTTTTGTAACACAATACTACACTATGGGGAAATGCTTTCAAAATGGCGTCCGATCCGGATCGGACATCCGATCCGTGGATCGGAATCGGATCGGATCCGATCTGCCCAACCTCCAATCCAATCCGACCCCCAGGTCCGATTCTGATCTGCTATCTGATCCGATCCGGGGGGTCAGTGCACATCCCTACTTATCATACCTTTTTTGCTTTTATTTTCCCCTTCCTTTTCTCTTGATTCTATTAAATCTTCAAATCTAGTATTATCTCTACAATCCTTATTTTTCTTTTTCCAATCTTGTGTCCATTGTTCCAATTGTATACATTTGAACCAAGATATCTTTTGTCCTCTTAATGTCTCTTCTATTTGCTCCTTATTAAACATTCTTTTCAACCAGTCTTTCACCTTAATAATTTTCTGTCCCCTCAGTACCCCTTCCATATCTCTTTTTAAATTCCCTGGGAAGTTTTCCAGTAATACAACTGGAGTTAGAGGAGAGATTCCTGGTATTAGGTTTTTTTTATACCTCTTCTAAATCTCTAAAATATTTTTAATAGTGGATTTTCCATTTCCTTCAATTGTTTCTTTTGTATTTTGCTATAGAAGATATTTTTTAATTTTAACTCTATTTCCCCTGTCTGTGTCTCTAACCATTCTAAATCTTCTTTCCCTATTATGCTATTTATAACATATCTTAATTGATTAGCTATATAATACATCTTTATATTTGGAAGTCCCAACCTTCCTTTCTTTTGTATCTTATACCATTTCCCTTTGTTAATCCTTGCTTTTTTATCTCCATTACAATAAGCATTTATCATATTTTGCCAACTCTTTATCTCTACCTCCGTTATTTTAATCGGTAACATTCTAAATAAAAAATTAATCTTAGGTAATATCTTCATTTTAATAACCGCTATTCTACCAAACCATGAATGTTTTAACTTTCTATAAGCCTCTATTTTTTCATTATCTGTTTCTTCAGGCTATTAAAATTAATTTCTTCTAACTTTTCTAAATCTTTCGCAATATTAACTCCTAAATAGCACACTATATTTTTAATCTTAAAACCTAATTTTATACTACACTCCTCCCTTTCCTTCTTATTATAATTAAATAATATCATTTCGGACTTCCCCCAATTTACTTGTAATCCTGTAATCCCCCCAAATTCTCTCAGATGTTGCTTTATCTCCTCCACACTCTCCAGAGGATTTTCTAATGTCATTAATGTATCATCCGCAAACATATTGATTTTTATCTTTTCTTTTTCTCCTATCCCTTTTAATCTCCCATCTTCCCTGATAACATTTGCCAAAATTTCTATAACTATTGCAAATAATATCGGGGAGAGTGGACACCCTTGCCTAGTACCCCAGGCTAAGGTAATCTGTTGTGTTAACCCATCATTAACCATTACCACTGATTTATTATTTACATATAACTGATTAATCACTCCTATAAATTTATCTCCTAACCCAAAAGTTTTTATGATTGTTTTTAATGCTGGCCATTCCACACAGTCAAAGGCTTTGAAAATATCTAATGCTATCAACCCTGCTTTTACAATCCTTTTTAAAATAACATTTATTATATTCAATACACTCCCTATTAGATTAGGCATTTGCCTCTCCGAAATAAATCCGCATTGATCTTTTTTAATATATTTATTTATAAAGGTGCTCATTCTTTTTGCCATAATTGCCGTAAAATTTTTTGAATCTTGGTTTATTAAAGATATAGGTCTATAAGAAGCTGGGTCTGTTAAATCCTTATCTGGTTTCAGGATTAATATGATCAGAGAATGATCCCATGATGATGAGGTCTTTCTTCCCTCTAGTATACTATTAAATAATACTTTCAATCTCGGTATCAATAACTCTCTAAATATCTTATAATATTCCGGCCCCAATCCATCTAAACCCGGAGATTTCCCTCCTTTTAATTTATCAATAATTTCTTCTATTTCATGTTCCCTAACTAAATCTTCCATATAATCCCTATCTTCCCCTTGTAATCTTATTTTCCAATTCTTCTCTACATACTCCACTAATCTTGCCTGTGGGCCCATTTCTGATGCATATAATTTCTGATAAAATTCCTGAAATATATTTAATTTATCTTTCATTAAATTACAACTTTTCCCTGTTTTATCTTTAATTGCCCCTATCGTATTCTTTGCCTTCTTCGACTGCGTGGACCTGGCCAACATCTTAGAATTGTTATTACTGTATTCAAAAAAATCCCTTTTCAAATATAACAAATCCTTTTGCAGTCTTTCTAAATCCGCTTCCTCAAGTTCCTTCTTTTTAGGTTGAAGTTGAGTGTATAGGCATTTATCTTTGGTTATTTTTAATTGTTCCTCTAAATTCCTTACCTCCTTTTCAATCTTTTTACTTTGTGCTTCCTGTTGTCTTCTTAAAGTACACGATTCCCTAATACATATCCCTCTTACTACCGCCTTCATCGTGTCCCAAACTATCCCATGAGAGTTTTGCCCTATTTCATTAATTTCCCATATTGTCTGTATCTCTTTTTTCATTTTCTCAACAATATTTTTATAATTTAAAATCTTTGTATCCATTCTCCACCTCTTTGCTTCTCTATAATCTTTCTTCATTTAAATATCCATACTCATTAATGTATGATCTGTGACTTTAATAACTCCTATTTCACAATCTATGATCTTAGAAATCCAATTCTTTGACACAAAAATATAATCAATCCTAGAATAACTCTTATATTTCGGTGAATAAAAGGTGTATTTCCTTTCTTCCCCTTTTATTAGCCTCCAAACATCTACTAATTCTTTTCCAACCATCACTTTACTTAATCCAGTTTTACCACCACCTTTTAAAGCTCTCATTATATTATCCTTATCCTTATCTTTATCCATCACCATATTAAAGGCACCAGTCATTACAATATTCATTTTCCCCATATCTCTCACAGCTTTAAAGACTTTATCATAAAATTCCATCCGTTTTTCATTTGGAGCATAAACATTAATCAATACATATCCCTCCTCCCCCACAGTACAATATATTATCAAAAATCTTCCCATATCGTCCCTCTTCACTTTTACTATATTGATACCACATTTTTTAGAAATTATTATCGCTACTCCTCTCGCTTTAGAAGTCCCATATGCCTTCTCATATATACCCACATCCCTCATTTTAAGCTCATTTACACCCTCTTTCGATTGATGAGTTTCTTGTAAAATATTATATCTGCTTTTTCTTTATTTAACATCGCTTCTATCCTCTTCCTTTTAATAACAGTTCCCAGCCCCTTAACATTTAAAGTTACAATTCTTAATTTATTTTCCATCTTCCCAACTTTAATACTCTTTGTTGGTCTCCATATGTGTTACATTTACCCCCCTCCCTCCCCCTCCCCCCACACTTACCCCAAATTTCTCCCCCCTCATCACCAGGAACATCCTGGGCAATAGTTCCCAAACCCTTTTAGAAATCTTCAGGGGGGGGAGGCGACTTCACCACCCTGGAGCGACAGTAGATCTTCTTCTCCCTTTAATTCTCTTCTTCTATCCCTCTTTAATCCAAAACTCAGTCACAGACTGCCTCCTGCTGCCCCTTCTTCTTCTTCTTCTTCTTCTTCTTCTTCTTCTTCTTCTTGTCTTCCATCTGCATCTTTCTCGATCAGGCCCAACTTCTCCAGCAACTCCATCCCTTGCTCTATGTTATTCTGTGTTGTTTCCCCTGCCACACAAATCTCAGAAATACTGGGTAACCCCAGCTATAAGCAATAGCCTTCTTCTGCAGGGTTACTGTACACATTCTCACACTTTTCCTCCATTGGATAGTTTGAGGACAAAAATCATTGTAGTCCTGTATCGGTGTTGATTGAAGCATCGGTTGGCCAGCACATCTAATTGCTTGCATTAGCTTTTCTTTTTCATAATCATTCGTAAATTTAACAATTATGTCCCTTGGAAACATCCCCCTTCTCTTGTTTCCAACTCTGTGGATCCTTTCAATATCCGTATCTTCCCAAGCCGTTTGGGGGTCCATCTCCTTGATTCATTCTATTATCTTATCTCTCAGTAGCTTTGGATTTGGCACCTGCTGTTCCTGGAAGGCTCTGATTCGAATATTTACTCCTCAATCTCTATCCTCCATAGCAATTAGACGTAAATCCATTTCCTGTATTTTGATTCCTTGTTGTTTACTTATTTCTCTATTCTCATCTGTTTGCCATTCCAGAGATGTCAGTTTATCCACTACTGCTTGAAAGCCTGTTAGTATCTCCTTCTGAGAGTTGAAAATCTCCTTCTTGACCTCTTTTATAAGATTTTCCTCCTGCTTTCCCAAACTCTCATTCATCATCGCTTTTATATTTGCCAGTAATTCCACTGACATCATTTGTTGGTTTTCCTGTGGCATGGCTCCTTTAGGAACAGCTCCTGGCTTTGTTCCAGTTTTATGATTGCCACTTCCGGTTTGAGACGGAGCCGTTTTCTCTTGTGCTTTCTCAGACATAGTTCTAGTAAGCCGAGCTAAATTTTTATCAGAAGGATGTAATCTAGTCTTTCTTAACCACTTTGGAGAGGGAAAGGCCTTTTCTCTGTGCTCTCTGCTCATCTGGCATTCAGCCAACTACTTCGGAGGGCAGCTTCGTCCCCGTATAACTCTTAAATCATTTTTCAAGTCTTAAAGTCCTTATTATCCCTTTTAAAACAATTAGGTAGAAAAAATATATATCCTCCGCAAGATTTATTTATTCAAACTGCCGGCCTCTGGCAGCCAGCCCAGACTTCTTTATCTGCTTTATACACTGTTCACGTTAACCTCCCCACACCAGTGCAGCGTTGCTTCCAATTTATAAATTTGTTTTATAACTTACAGTCCATGCAGTCGAAGATAGGAATTTTTCTTTTTTATTTTTAACACTCCGGGAGATCCGAAAATGTCTACCGTTCACTCCATAGCTGAAGCCATGCCCCCCAGCTTCTTCCTTTCTTCTTTGCCATTCTCCTCCGCTTCGCTTCACATGTAAATTATGCAACTGCAATCTCAATTTCAAAGCTTGCGTCCCCATTTTTTCTCCTTTTTCTCCTTTCCTTTTCCTCACTCCAAGAAAACAACCACATTCTTTTTCTTCATTATTTTGAAATAACTCATCCTCCAATTAGAACGAGGGGATTTTTACTTTATCCCTGCAATCCATATGTAAACCCTTTGACTTTGCTGCACCAAAGACACCTCATACATCCCGATGTTTCCAACCATGAGGAATGAAGACAGGTCAGTCTTGTGCCCTTTCGGGTCTGAAGTGGCTTTCGAGCGATGTTACGCCATGGTCTCACCCCCTCCATGCTGTTCTTCTGACGAAAATTCCTTTCTGACCTCATTACCACATAGAAAGGGTTTATGAGACACTATTATGGCTTGCTCTTCACATTCCCCTTTCATCTGGAGAATAAAAACTCCATCTGCTTGCCCTCAGACAGCAGTCCAGCCCTCCAGTTGCAGCAAAGCTAAAAGCTCGCTGCCCCGACTGACCTCACCGGAAGTCCAAAATCCAACATGGATTCAAATGACTTCAGATTTCTATGTGTGGACTTGTGGATGATAGATAGATGGAATTGTATGTAAATTTAGTCATACAAATATGAAATTTGCCATCATAAACAAGCAACCACAAACATGTTGTATATATCTATGATCTTTCTTGAGTCTGTTGTGTACCACTCTTTTCCCCTAAGCTTTGTACACTGAGCTGCAAAAAAATATGCAAAGTGTTATAAGACTATAAAAGTTATGTAAATAGTGGCAGCTGTATCATAGAATCATAGAATAGTAGAGTTGGAAGGGGCCTATAAGGCCATCGAATCCAACCCCCTGCTCAGTGCAGGAATCCATGCATACCTGACAGATGGATGTTTGGCTGCATCTTGAAAGCCTCTAGGGTGTGTGTGTGTGTGTGTGTGTGTACTTTTCCAGATGGGAGGGATGTTTCAATCTCTGAACAGATGACAGAATGAAAGATGCCTCACAATCTTCAAATGGAGTACATCAAACAAAATGCATGTGAAAAAGTCATATATTTGTTCTGAATCTCCCACCATCAGCTTTATAGTATGACCCCATTTGGTTCCCATATTATGAGAGTGGGAGAGAAATATCTTCCTATCCACCTTTGTCCACCCCACGCATAATTCGTACACTAGTATCATGTTTTTTCTTTCTCATTTACGTTTTCAAAACTAAAGAGCCCCAGGAATTGCAACCTTTTTCTCAAAAGGGAGTTGCTACAACACCTTGATGATTTTAGTTGATCTTTTACAGTAGTACTGGGTTTCCCTAGGAATACTACTGATATTTTTTCTGGCTATGGAACCACATAATTCATAAGCAATTGTCCGCATCATACAAGGTACTGGTTCCCCTCTATTTGACACTGGTTAGGCCTCATATTGAGTATTGTGTCCAGTTCTGGGCACCACACTTCAAGAAGGATGTAGACAAGCTGGAGTGTGTTCAGAGGAGGGCAATGAGGATGACAATGATTCTCGAAAAAAAGCCCTATGAGGAGAGAGTGAAAAAACTGGGCATGTTTAGCCTTGAGAAGAGAAGATTGAGGGGAGATATGATAGCACTCTTCAAATACTTGAAAGGTTTTCACAGAGAAGAGGGCCAGGATCTCTTCTCGATCATCCCAGAGTGAAGGACAAGGAATAATTGGCTCAAGTTACAGGAAGCCAAAAACTTCCTGACTGTTAGAGCAGTACAACAATGGAACCAATGACCTAGGAAAGTCTCTTTTTTTGTTGAGAACAGTCCTTCCCCAACCTAGTACCCTCCAAATGTGTTGGACTAGAACTCCAATAATTTCAAGTCAGTATGTTCTATGGTCAGGAATGCTGGGACTTGTGATCTTAAACATCTGGAGTGCAGCAGGATAGAGAATGCTGTTCCATATCCTTACCAAATGCAGAGTCTGCCCAATACTTTTCTCTCACAAACATCTCATATACTGTATAGGCACAGGATTTATAACAAAAGGGGCACTATTTGTTGCAGATGTAGAACCAGAGCAAGTGCCAGCACTTTCAGCACTTCAAAGAACCAATGTTTTCTTTTTAATGTGTTTATACAGAATATACTGTTCACTCCCCACAATCCCTCCACAATACATCATATCATCAAAGTGACATAGGAGCAGAATATGTTTAATTTGGCTGTCTTGAACTCCATTCAGGTGAGATTAGTTTGCAATCCTATATCACTTGGGAGTAAACCCTAGTGAATTCAGTGCCACTGACTTCTGAGAAGGCATGTATAAGATTCAAATGTAAACCAACCTTCTCCAGCCTGGTGCTCTCCAGATGTGTTGCACTGTAACTTCCATGTTATGTGTTATGGGGAAGACAAAAATCATTTCATCCATGATTTTAAAATGATCCTAACGCAAGAAAATAGTAGGCAGTAGCTCTGCCTTTGATCTCACACTGCTGAACATGTAGGAGGAATCCTCTGTGTTAGTCCCCCAACACAATATATCTGATATTCAAGAAATACACACCCTATCCCAAGTGTTGAAAACTAATGTTGGTGTATGAACGACTATCGGATTAGGTTTTCGAGATTCATTCATTGTTGCTTCATTTGGTTTAAACAGTTTATTTAAAGTGTTGCAGCTCTTTTGTAGTTCATTTATTGATCAAATGTCTTTCTGCCAGAACACATCATATTTTAGAACAGATGTGGGCAGAAAAATAGATCTCTCCTGAGGTTTTGGAAATCAAATTGCAGCATTCCTGATCACTGCCATGATGATAGAGGCTTTTATCAGTTGAATTCCAAAACATCTGGAGATCTACTTTCTGCCTGCTCTAGTTCTAGAACAGCATTCCCCAACCTGGTGCCCATCAAATGTGCTGGGTTGCAACTTTCAACATGAGGAGATGCTCTACACAAAAATAAGTAGGTGGTACTAAGTTGTTCATCATTATTTTCCACAACCCCACAGTCACCTCTGCTTATCATGTTGAATAACATAACCTGTCGCCCTCTAGATGTTTGAGATGCCCAGCATTCCTAACCATGGGCCATGCTGATTTGCAATGATGGGAGTTGTAGTCCAAAACTTTTGGAGAACACCAAGTTGGGGAAGGGCTGTTTTAAAATAAAATGAGAAATAGGTGGTCCTAAGTCCCAAAACATCTGGAGATCTATAGTCTGCCTGCCCTTGTACTAGAACACTGTTCCCCAACCTGGTGCCCATCAGGTGTGTTGGGTTGCAACTCTCGACATGAGGACATGCTCTAAAAAAAGAGAAGTGGGTGGTCTTAAGTTGTTCATCATCATTTTCCACAACCCCACAGTCACCTCTTCATTCCATATTCTCCATCTTGACCTCATGGTTGATCTACTTTGGGAGAATGAGAATTTCACTTGCCCTTTTCAGACTCCTTAGGGAGGATGTGGTGTTAAAGCTGGTGACAACTCCCAATTTCTCTGCTTTTTGGTGCTTGGCTGGAAATTTTAGAACCTTCACGTTGGTTTTGTAAACTGTAGATTTTTGCTTAATCACTATGTATTAAAGACAAGAAAGTATTTTTAAATGCACTACAGTAGCCTTTATTGAACAGGAAAGATCATACAGCAAACCGTTTGATAACATTTGCAGTTGAAGAAAACACCAAATAGAAAATCATGAAGATCAGCAGACAGCAAGTAAAGCAAACAAAAGCCAGGAAAGGAAGATGATCAGTGATAACAGGTTAAAAATAATCACTGTGAACATTGGCACTGAAGGCCAAAAATGGTGAGCAACCACCAAAAACACAGAGAAGATTTCTCAGAGAGAATCGTGATTGCTCAGTGTTTTTGACACCAAAGAACCATAAGATTTGTCATGAATCTGTAGCATAATTCAAAACCTAATTGATCAAGTGCCAGAAGAGCCATTCCATGTGCATGTGTGTGTGTGCACACACACATGTGCTTCTTAGCAAGGGCAGCAATATGAACCGAATGGCTCAAATCTCATTGGGATGAGGGAGGGTTGAGAGCTCCTCACTGGAAAGATGGGTCCACATGGGACAATGCAGGAGGGGCCACTGCTACACTGGGCAACACAAGGCTGGGGACTCAGTGGAGCAAGGGGGACAAATTGGAAGGTAGAGGGTTGGGGGCGACTGCTGGCTGAACTGGACCCAGATGACATGATGCAGATTGGGGTGCCGGAGCTCTGTCCACTGCTGGAAGACTGGGACCCAGGTGACATGATGCAGATTGGGGTGCCGGAGCTCTGTCCACTGCTGGAAGACTGGGACCCAGGTGACATGATGCAGATTGGGGTGCCGGAGCTCTGTCCACTGCTGGAAGACTGGGACCCAGGTGACATGATGCAGATTGGGGTGCCGGAGCTCTGTCCACTGCTGGAAGACTGGGACCCAGATGACATGATGCAGATTGGGGTGCCGGAGCTCTGTCCACTGCTGGAAGACTGGGACCCAGGTGACATGATGCAGATTGGGGTGCCGGAGCTCTGTCCACTGCTGGAAGACTGGGACCCAGGTGACAGGATGCAGATTGGGGTGCCGGAGCTCTGTCCACTGCTGGAAGACTGGGACCCAGGTGACATGATGCAGATTGGGGTGCCGGAGCTCTGTCCACTGCTGGAAGACTGGGACCCAGGTGACATGATGCAGATTGGGGTGCCGGAGCTCTGTCCACTGCTGGAAGACTGGGACCCAGATGACATGATGCAGATTGGGGTGCCGGAGCTCTGTCCACTGCTGGAAGACTGGGACCCAGATGACATGATGCAGATGGGGGTGCCAGAGCTCTGTCCACTGCTGGAAGACTGGGACCCAGGTGACATGATGCAGATTGGGGTGCCGGAGCTCTGTCCACTGCTGGAAGACTGGGACCCAGATGACATTATGCAGATTGGGGTGCCGGAGCTCTGTCCACTGCTGGAAGACTGGGACCCAGATGACATGATGCAGATTGGGGTGCCGGAGCTCTGTCCATTACTTTGTGGTTTGGGACCAGATGGGATGATGCAGATTGGGGTGCCAGAGCTCTGTCCACTGCTGGAAGACTGGGACCCAGATGAGATGATGTAGATTGGGGTGCCGGAGCTCTGTCCACTGCTGGATGGATTAGACCCAGTTGGGATGGTACATGAAGGCATGCAAAAGCAGGACACCATGTTGGAGAGGATGGAGATTAGGCCTGAAACACAAGAAAGAATGGAAGTGTAGAGGAGGTGAAGGAAGCTGATGGAAGAGGCTAGCAATGTCAGGCTTTTTATACAGTTTCTCAAGGTGCCTGAAGGGTATGAGACATGCCCTGGCCAAAACATCTAACATTTATTGTGTACCTTATAATTCAAAGGCTCAAGTCAAAGACCTTTCATGCTTCATGACCATCTACTCTTCACTAATCCTGTATATTTGGGTGTAATATTAAACCCTGCTTTCCCTATCATTTGACAGCATTACAAGTCTAAGTTGGATGCTACGTTTCATTTGGCTGGAATCAGAGCAGTAATTGAAAGGTGGATTGGATTTTGGCTATATTCTGTTCATGGGCTTATAGGTGATATCTGCACGGAATGCCTGCTAATACCCTTTCATGTCAAATAATAGGTGCTCTAGCTAGCTTTGGGGTGGACCTCTGTCTCAGCACTAAAATTCTGAGTTTGAGCCAAACTCACACCAAACCCACATTTTCACATGCAAAGTGCAGCTTTCAAGTCTGCTCCCCTTGAGTTTGCTAGGAAAGCTAATAAAGGAATCCCAGACTTACTGCCTAAAAAGCTACATTTTGTCCACTTTCTCCACCACTGTGGGACACAAATAACATATCCATAGGTATATGCGAATCAGAAGAAAAAATTGCTCACTGAAGTTATCAAATTTTCGGAACCAAGCTCATTCCACATCCAAATCAGATGGCCATTTTGGGCAACCTTTTCACTTGAAAAACTGATGCATACTTTTGTACCCATATTCCCTAAGTCTGCATCAATTCCGTGGATTTTATTTTTGGTAATGTCCACATTTGTCTCCCATTGACTTTAGTATGTTTGTGTGTGTCTGTTTCCAGAGCATTTAACCCTGCACACTCAGAAATATGCTTCAAAGTCTGTTTGGGTCTATGTTTGGTGCCAGAACGTCTGAATTGGATGAATCGGGCAAAAAAAAAAAATACCCTCCCCCCCAAATCAGCATGTTGTAGCTTAAAGGTTTTAGCACCTGCTTTAGGATATGCATTTGAACCTTTTGGAATAGGTGGGAAATCACAGAAGATCTGGGGAATTTCCAAATAATCCGTCGTTAGGGGGAAATAGAGTGATTCCCTCTAGGGATTCCCAGTAGGTCAGACTTGGGACTGTGGTCTGAATTGGCTAAATTGGGCAAACAAATGAACCAAAAATGAATTTCCCACCCATCCATTGACAGATTTCTCAATGAGCATTATCCAGAATGACAGGGGAGGTGAACCCATTTCAAATTTCAGAGAAACTCTTGTGGGGGTGCATTCCAGCAATGAGTGTGGGCAAAGGCAAAATAGGTGGGGGCAAAATACCACCCCCCACAAAATCAGCACGGGTAATGCCTGAGGCCCACACTTAGGAGTCATACGGCACCAGATGTTTTGATAATGGTTACCTTTGTGTCCAACACTCCTCACCCACCGGAAGGCCTCCCTACCCCAAAAGGGGCAAGACCACAAGGTGGCAAAGGGTCAGGCGCCACCTCTCGGATGGTGAATGGTTCGCCCAATCCTAACAGTGGCCTGAGGTTAGGCCAAAGAAAAGACGCTCACTTAGGCCTTCATCCCTTTTGCAGTTCTTTAAGAAATGTGGCCCATATTTAATTCCATTTACATGTCTCGCCTCTTTATTTTCACCCTCCACTTTGCAATTAAAACCATAAAATACACCAAGTTGGAGATAAATTAAAAATGTTAAAAGTTTTAAAAAAGTAATACAAAACCACTTAAAATCCATGGGAAACCTGAGTGAAAAGGTATATTTTCTGGATGCGTTTAAAAGATGTAATGTGTGCATCGCAAGTGACAATCGTGCTCCTGCGTCTCTTTCAAGGACATGGACAGCATCTGCTTTCATATGAACTTCAAAAGCTTCTTTTTCACTAGGGCAAGGGCTGGTGATTTTAATGCCCGGATTGTCCCAAACTGGAATGACATAGAGCAATCCACTTATTTTTCCTTGGAAGACTTCCCACTGATAGAGGATAGAAAATCTAAGGACCAAGCAATAAACACTCAAGGGAAGCTGTTCATTCAATTGATCCTCCAAATCAGATTTCTCATTCTGAACGGTTCCCTGTCCGAGGACTTGACAGGAGAATTCACCTTCATCAACCATCTTGGTGCCAGTGTAGTCGACGATATTGCAGTTCCCCCAGCTGTATTTGGGCTGATCACACTCTTTAGAGTGGATTCATATCCATGCAGTGATCAGCAACCTTTGATTGTCCAGTTGGAAGGTGTAACAGAAGTCCAGGCAAATCAAGAAAATGTAACTTCAATTTCAAGCACGAGTGTTGCAACATGCTACCGTGAGTGGGCAAATGTGAATTCAAGTGCTTTGGAATGATTATGGCATTCTGAGAACTTATATGCCTTGAGGAATACCCTGTTCACCTCAAAAGAAATGGAAGTAGTATTAGATTGCTATGCTCAGATTACAGCAGCAGTTGAACCTCTTTTATTTTGGAAGGGCCTTTAAAAGAACCAGAGACCAGAAGAGGGTAGAATCATAGAATCATAGAATCGTAGAGTTGGAAGGGGCCTCTAAGGCCATGGAGTCCAACCCCCTGCTCAATACAGGAATTCACCTTAAAGCATCCCTGACAGATGGCTGCCCAGCTGCCTCTTGAATGCCTCTAGGTGGGTGAGCCCACCACCTCCCTAGGTCATGGGTTCCATTGTTGTATGAGGATTGAAGGAAACTTAAGCAGGAAATCAAAAGACAACATAAATCTCTAAGGATATAGTTCCTACATGGCACTGCACAAATTCTATAAAGATAATCAAAGAAAAGAAGCAAGAAGATGTGAGGTTGCAGTGGGTTGAACTGGCATCAGCACTTGAAAATAATGATAAACCCAGATTTTGGCATCTTTTCACAGCTTTAAGGCACTCTGGGACTCCATCTATCAATACTTTTATCACCACATGGGAACCACATTTTCGTTCCCTTTTTTATGATGAGATGGCCTGCCTGCCCTCATTGCAAGAGGGAGACCCAGAGTTGCCTAGCTGGGTCCCAGTCACTTGCCAGGAAATAGCTATGCTGATACGAAAATTGAAGCGAGGAAAGGTCCCCGGAAGGAATGGCATCCCACCAGATTTTTTGATTGATTACCCCCACTGGTGGATCCCGACATGAGCAGCCTTATTTATGTCTATTAACAGAACTGGGAAATTTCCCCAAGATTGGGCGGTGGCTATTGTGGTGCCCATTTATAACAAAGGCAACCGGTCAGACCCCAAGAATGATCACCCTATAAGTCTACTGGATGTTATTAGTAAATCATATGCAAGACATCTTTTAGACAGTTAGAAAATTGGGTATTTGGGGAGAACTTCCTGGCTGAAGAACAAGCAGGCTTCCGGTGTGGTCGATCTACAGTTGGCCATTGCTTTCTATTCAAATACTTGGTAGGGAAATATACATCCCCCCATATCACTCAGTTTTTGCTGCATTTGTAGATCTCCGAGCAGCCTTCGATTCTATAACTAGGCCCTGCCTTTGGCACAAGCTTACACTTTTAAATGTGGAACGTAAGTTGCTTAGGAGAATACAGGGGCTGTATGAGAATTCTAGAGTCTCTTCAGGTGGAGATCTTTCAGATCCTATTATTGTCAACAAAGGAGCATGCCTGGGATGTTTGCTAGCACCTCTTTTAATCATTCTATACGTTAATGACACAGCTTCCTTCTTATCTAGTCCTGATTTCTCCCCACTTCGTCTAAAGGAGAGAGAAGGCTACCCTTAGAAGGCTACATGATGTTGACATCCAGACAGCAATGGCTGTCACTGCTGTTGGTTGTTCCAACATGCTTTATAAAAGTATTGTTGTCTTCCTAGGAAAGGTCCCCCCTGCACTTGACCTCTGTCACCTCATATGAGCTGAGATGGCTTATGAGTAGGTGCAGACTGAATTCACTCCAGCTGATGGAGGTGAAGGCACGCTATAGGTGAAACTAGATTGCCCAGCTGGCTGTCTCAAGGTAGCGGACATGGTACACTTCAGCTGAGGAAGCAATATTTTGAACCCTTAATAGTTGGGTCTCATCACAACTCCTCTGTAAGCATTACTTTAACATTATTGGCCGGTAAAGATTATTATACATCACATAGGACTGCCAAGTTTGTCAAATGAAACAACCAAAACAGGACTAGAGGGTGATGGCAATTCCCTAAATATACAACACTATTCATGGTGGAAATATTTCATACAAATATCAAGCAATTCTCCCACTTGTGTGGTTAGATATCATCACCAGTTTATGGAGGTTCTAAAGTGGTGATGATTTACATCCCTGGAAAATTCATAAGGAGGCATTGACCCATTTGGAAGATATTGTAAACCCTATTTAGGAAGGCATAAAGTTTGAAAAGGAGTCTTTGACCAATTTTGAAGAAATTAAAAATCCTATTCAGGAAGTAGTGTCTATTATCCCACGGGTGACAGAGTTGAATAATACTACTCAATCACTGACGAAACGTTGAAACGGATTGCACAATTCCCGAGTCACCATTTGAAAAATGTTACTGGTCTATCGCTTGCTGTTATTGTAGAGCCAATTGAGCAAACATATATATTTGTACATGAGATTTCTTTCATTCTTGTATGTTAAAATATTCATTACTGTTGATGTACAATTTATCCCTACTCCAAAAGAGACATTTATACAGGAGCACAGTGGTGGCGGGGTCAGTCAATGGCTCTTTTTCCCTCTCTGATCTGGTGAAACATCGCCAACTCCCCAGCACCACAATATTCCTACCTGGAACCCATCAGGACCACGCTTCTAGGCACCACACTACAAGATGGAGGGGGTTCAAAGGAGGGCAAGGAGGATGATTAAGGTTCTGGAAACAAAACCCTATGAGGAGAGACTGAAAGAACTGGGCAGGTTTCCAAATGGAGAGGCGGGTAAGAAATAAATTATTATTATTATTATTATTATTATTATTATTATTATTATTATTATTATTATTATTGCCTGGAGAAGAGAAGATTGAGGGGTGACTTGATAGCACTCTTCAAATACCTGAAAGGTTGTGTCACACAGAGGAGGGCGAGGATCTCTTCTCTCCCATACTAGATGTATGCAAGAGGTAGCTGGACAACCATCTGTCATGGATGCTTTAAGATGGATTCCTGTATTGAGCAGGGGGTTGGATGTGATGTCCCTATAGGCCCCTTTCAACTCTATTATTCTATGATTCTATGGTTCTGTGACCAAAATCCAAGTTTATTCCTAATGGCATAGAGTTAGGGCTCCTTTGGACAGAACTTTAAAGCTGTATATTTAAAGAGTCATGGCAGTGCCTCTTTAGTTAAGGTTCAACAAGGGGAAAAAAACACATTCTATAACATTAACGGAGTAATTGGGGTTTGGTCATTCTAACACTCATAAAATCGAAAATGTTTCACCAATCTTCTTGAAATTTACAAGTGCAAGGAAGTTATGTTGGTTTTAGACAGCCGGAAAACTTCATGAAGATTGGTGAAAGATTGAGGGGAGGAGGGCAGTTTAAAGTAGAAAAAAAAAAACCCTCTGACACTCAGTCGGTTTCCTGAATTTAGGCTGGCGAGATTTATGTTCTTAAGTTTTAAAGTCATTACAACCTTATTAATTAAACTAGTGGTGGCGTCTTCTTCCTCCTTTGTAGTTTGTGGAATAGCTTTTCTTTCTTTTTTAAATTCCCTTTGGTTGATTTTTAATTAATATTTATTCATCCCATTTGATTGAAGGTAGAGGCCTTCTTCAGGCATAATGCAACACATGCTCAGTAGTGTCTCCCTCACCCTGCTAGATTAGGATGTTGCGGGGGAATGGCTGCCTGCCTCCTTTAACATAGACATGATTCCTTAGTCGAATCATCACTGTCTTCTTAGAAGTAAGTTCCATTGAGTGTAATGGTCTTGCTCCCAGGTAAGTGTGCAGGGGATTGTGGCCTTTTTAAAACTGTGTCCTAAAAAGAAGGACAAAAATATTTAAATAAGTACTTCACTTTTGCTTATACTTCCTGCACTATTTTGTTCATATGCATTCTCTTAGTTATTCCTTATGATTGTTGGGATTTGGTTTAACCACTAAGCAGCCTGGTTTCAGACCCTACCACAAGGAAGCTATGGAACTGAATGGGACTGAAACTTTAGTTCTTAATCAGGCCTGGCTTTCTGAGAAGCAGACTCAGCCTGCTTCTTGCCTCCCTTTTGAGAGAAGAAGAGTTCTCTTTTCTCTTTTGGAAAGTGTTTCCCTTTGGCTTTGAGAGTATTTGGGGCTATCTTTTCTCTGGATCCATGATAACCTGGTCTTCAGATCTCTCCTTGGAATAGGTAGGTATACATTGCTTTTAACACCCCCCCCCCCTACTCCTTTCCTTTTTTCTAAGAATTTGGTCCATACTGCTATAAAGTTGAAAGCTTCAAACATTTCATTTAATTCGTTTGGACCAGTGTAAGTTTTAAGTACAATTTTGAAATCTGTCAAGGTGCTTCTGGACCTACAACATTGGTTTTGGCCTAGTCACATTGTATTTCCAATAAGCTTTAGAAACTTAGTGTAGTGTAGTGTATTTTGCATAGAGTGGCTCCTTCCTTGATGTATTTTTGGAGGCAGGTAAAACCTTTTTTGTTCTAGCCGGCCTTTTAGCTGCACCTCTGTCTATACCTTTGACTTTTAAATGGTTATGTATTTTAAACGTTTTAATATTGAAATTTTTAAATTATATTTTTAACTTTGTATATTTCATTTTAAAGGCTTTCGCTGTATGTGTTTTGATTTTGTAAGGCTGCCGTGAGGCCCAGGATTGGGCAAAAGGTGACATACAAATCCTCATAATTGTTATCAACAACAACAACAACGAAGTTTCTCATTTCACTTCTGTATCTTATGTTCTTTTGCATTTACATTTCTTTATAAACCATTCATACCATAAGACTTCTTCTGTGGCATGTTTCCATTGGTTTAACAAGTTAAAAGGGGTATTCACTGTTTTCCTGCTTACTTTAGAAAACCTATTTTCAACAGACGTATAAACTTCAATAGTAAAAGAGTTGGGGGAAATCCTCAATCACTTGGACATCAGAGGCACTGAGTGAGATACCCCTGGAGATAATTTAGACTGACCCCAACCACATCACACCCTTCCCCCTTCTGAAGAGGTCTGGACCACAGACTACTAAAGGCAAACAAAATGACAGACCATAATAACAGTTATCATGCGGCCATTTGGTTTATGAGCCAGGTGCTCCTGTGAGCCATCAAATGGTGTGAGTAATGGGCCATAAAGTTTCCTGGCTGGGTCTGCTAGAATGTTGGCCTGGAAGATCCATGTTCTACAGCACCTGCTCTCAGATGAACTTGATGGAATCCCATCCTCCACTGCTGGGTTTAATTTAGTAGCCTCCCCTGGCTGGGCTTGCAGGAAACTATAGGGACAGACAGAGCAGGCGTTCATAGTAGGGATGTGTATCATATCGTTAAACTGTACAATCATGATACAATATGGTCTTGATGTACATGCGTTTAACAATAACGATACGATAGGAAAACCTATGATAATGATCAGAGATGATAATTTTCAGCCCGAATATATCAGATCATTGGACTGCCATATAAATATACCTATAACTTCTGTATTTTAAAAGTTAGGGGTTTGAAACTTGGTCACAGTGCTTACGGGGTATGCCTAAGTATGTGTATGAAATTTGAGATCGATCTCTCCAACCCTCAATTTTATATGGATTTATTAAAGATTGTTTAAGTTCTGACAGGTCAGAATGACAGCTCGCCACATGCGTTCATTCTGACCTGTCAAAAAGTTGCAGGATCTTTTAAAAAATCATACAAAATCGAGGGTTGGAGGGATTAATCTCAAATTTCCTACACATGTCTAGCACATGTTGCTACACATATGTGCCAAATTTCAGATCGATCCCTCCAACCCTGTATTTTAGATAAATTTTTGAGATCGTGCAACTTTTGACCAGTCAGAACTTAAATGTTCTTTAATAAATTCAGATAAAATCAAGGGTTGGAGGGACAGATTTCAAATTTTATGCACATACTTAGGCATACCCCATAAGCATTGTGACCAAGTTTCAAGCCTCTAACTTTGAAAATACAGAAGTTATAGGCATTTTAAAAAAATAATAATCAGCTCAATAGGGCACAATGGGGCTGCAAATTAAATATCGTTTTTTCCTATAATTATTGTGAAGATGATACAATTAACCTACGATATTATCGGAGACAATAAATAATTTTTTTTGGTCTGAAATTACAATAACAATAAAATACGATAATTTTGGGCATGCACACCCCTAATTCATAGCACACATGGAGTGCTGAGACTGGCTAATCTAAAAGCAAGTATGTTGCTTTTCAAAAAGCTAAATCCCAACCTAAGTCCTATCACAGTGCCAACTTTTATCTCTTTAGCTTTAAAAATGTTGGAGATGTAAGCATTTTGGTTCATTCCTATAGGAACAGAAGGGAGCTCCAATGAGCGCATCTCTTCACTGTGGATAGTCAATGGTTGTGGAACCATCCACTCTCTGCACCAAAAACACAGAGATTTGTTGGACCTCTGACGGACCCTTAGAATTTCTGGGTGGAGTGGACACCCCTAATAATTTACATAGTAAACTGTAACGTATTCTAATTTAGGATATTTTCCTGCATCATCTTGTGTGCTTCCAGAATGAATCAGGGATTTTTAATTCCAGTCAAACAATTTTTCAGGTTGTCCCCAAATACAGATGCAGAAGATGAAATGCTTCCTTTTCATGAGGCAGTGATATAAAGTTTTTACCTCTGGACACTGGCTATTGAAAAGTTCAAAGGAGTATCACCAGAGAATAACTTCTGGGGCTCATTAATTACTCTGAAATGTGGGCTCAACACATAACACTAGGTTTGATTTTATATTAGATGTCAAAATGGTGTAAAATCCTTGCTAACACTGTTTTGGTTGTCAACTTTATAATATGCTGTCATCCATTACACAAAGCCATGAAATTTCATTAATTAAAAAACCTACAGTTTCCAAAAATGATGTTAAGGCTCAATAGTTTCCAACCAAGCACCATGAAGCAGGGAAATTGGGAATTAAGGCTCATAGGCCTTAATGCCACATCCTCCCTAAGGAGGAAGAAAGTGCAAGTGGAATTCTCATTCTCCCAAAGCAGATAAACCATGAGGACAGGGTGGAGAATATGATATGCAGAGGTGACTGTGGGGTTGTGGAAAACTGATGACGAACAATTTAAGGCCACCTACTTCTCTTTTTTTTTTTAGAGCAGCTCTTCTCCAACTTGGAGCCCTCAAAAGTAGTTGGACTACAACTCCCATCATTGCAAGTATGTCCCATTGTCAGGAATGCTGGGACTTGTGATCTTAAGGATGGGTCCACATGGGATGATGAAAGCAGGAATGCTGGATTGCTGATCACTGCTGGCTGGATTGAACCCCGATGGGATCATGCAGAATGGGAGGCTGGGGCTCTGTCCATTGCTGGCTGGATTATTAACAAATACATCTCCCATTGACTAGACACATCTAATACTGAATACCATCCACCTCACAAAAATGACTAAAGAAGAGAGGTGTAGAGGAGCTGAAAGCAGCTGATGGAAGAGGCTAGCAATGTGAGACGTTTGATACTCTCAAGATGCCTGAAGGGTATGAGACATGCCCTGGCCAAAAAGTCTAACATTGACTGTATGCCTCATAATTCAAAGGCTCAAATGAAAGACCTGTGGTGCTTCGTGACCATCTGCTCTTCACTAATCCTGTATATTTGGGTGTAATATTAAATCCTGCTTTCCCTATCATTTGACAGTATTACAAGTCTTAGTTGGATGCTACACTTCATTTGGCTGGGTTCAGAGCAGTAATTGAAAGGTGGATCGGACTTTGGCTATGTCCATGGGCATGAGGATGGTATCTGCACAGAATGCCTACTAAGACCTTTTCCTGTCAAATTATAGGTGCTCTAGCTAGCTTTGGGGTGGACCTCTGTCTCAGCACTAAAATTCTGAGTTTGAGCCAAACTCACACCAAACCCACATTTTCACATGCCAAGTTCAGCTTTCCAGTCTGCTCCCCTTGAGTTTGCTAGGAAAGCTAGGAAAGGAATCCCGGACTTACTCCCTAAAAACCCTCCACATTTCTTCCACTTCCTCCTCCACTGTGGGATGTAAATAACACATCCAGAGGTATATGTGAATCAGAAAAAAATGAGCTCATTGAAGGTATCCAATTTTCGCAATCAAGCTCAGTCCACATCTAAATCAGATGACCAGTTTTGGGCAACCTTTTCTATTGAAAAAATATGCATACTTTTGTACCTATATTTCCTTAAGTATGCATCAATTGCATGCATTTGCTTTGGTAATGTATACATTTTTTCTCCCATTGACTTTAACATTTTTGTGTGCATTTGTTTCATGAGCATTTAACACTGCACGCTTGGAAATATGCTTCGAAGTCTGTTTGGGTCTCTATTTGGAGCCAGAAGGTCAGAATTGGATGAATGAGGCAAAAGAAATGAACCACAAATGAATGTCCCTCCCATCTGTAGACAGTTTTATCAATACGCATTATCCAGTATCACAGGGGAGGTGAACCTATTTCAAATTTCGGAGAAACTCTTGCGGGGGCTGCATTCCAGCAGTGGGTGGAGCAAAGGCAAAATAGATGGGGACAACTCCCCAAATCAGCATGCTGTAGCTTAAAGATCCTAGCACCAGTTTTAGAAGATGCATTTAAACCTTTTGGAATAGGAGGGAAATCACAGAAGAGCTGGGAAATTTCCCAATGATCAATGGTAGGGGGAAAGGGTGTGATGCTCTTTAGGGATTCCCAGTAGGTCAAACTTGGGACTGAGGTAGTCTGACATTGGCTCATGGTTCCTCTGAGAGAGACGCGAATCCAGACCAATTGTCCATCTTGTCTACTACCATGTACTTTCAGTTTGGGAGGTCAGAGAGAATCTGCAATGGATTGAAATGAGTTTGGATATCTCTAGGTCCAGGCTGCAGATTCTACAGTGGGCCAACTTTTTTGGAGAATGCAGGTTCTGCATACTTGCATAATGGCTTTTTGCTTTGGGGGTGGATTTCTTCCCATTCATGTTAGCCCTGATGTGAATGAATGCTAATGCTAATCAGCAAAAGGAGAACAAAATGCTGGTCAAAAATAAATAAATTATCCCAATTTGGTCAATGAGCAGGTCCACGAAACACAGATGGAATGGATTTAACAACAACAACAAAAAAAAAATTATATGTTCCATATTTATACTGCCCATCAGCCAAGGCTTTCTGGGCAGGGCATCAATGCATATCTCCATGCCCAGCTTGCTTAGGGGGGGGGGGGAGGCAAGTCATGAGTGTGGGTGGTAGGGACAATATGTGGGGGCTGGTTCCACTTGGTGGGTCAGGGACTGGGTGGCTTTATATTGCTAGTGTCAGTCCATCCCCGCACCTTCCTTTGTTGTGTGGCACCCTCCCAACACTCTCCGTAGACAGTGTGGGTTTACCGGTTATAATTAGGAGGCCAAGTAGGAATTTTTTGCTCCTAGCCTAATTTGGCTAGAACCTTTTTTCACCCACTTCAACACTGTAAGATGAATGGGCTGAAATAATTAGGTTCATCTGGCAGCTCATTAGTCACATTAATTTTGACAGTAGGTGCAGGCATCGAGAGGGGGGTTTGGTATTGGTGAGCATTCACAGGCACCGTTATGGTGATGGGTAATGCTTGAAGCCTACACCTGAGAGGTTGGCAGCACCACATGTTGGGATAAGGGTTACCTTTGAGGCCAACACTCCTCACACACTTGGAGACATGCGACCCAGGAGGGGTGGCTCCAGAAGGCCCAAAAGGGGCAAGACCGTGAAGTGGCGAAGGAACAGGTGCCACCTCTCAGATTGTGAACGGTTTGCCCAATCCTAACAGTGGCCTGAGGATATGCCAAAGAAAAGATGCCCAGGCCTTCACCCCTTTTGCAGTTCTTTAATAAATGTGGCCCATGTTTAATTTAATTTACGTGTCTCATCTCTTTATTTCCACCCTATACTTTGCAATTAAATCCATAAAATACAAGTCTCAGATTAATTTAAAACATTAAAAGTTTTTTAAAAAGGCAATATAAAATCAATCTCAAATTTGGCACATATGTGTGGCAACATGTGCTAGACATGTGTATGAAATTTGAGATCGATCTCTCCAACCCTCGATTTTATATGTATTTATTAAAGTTCATTTCAGTTCTGACAGGTCAGAATGACAGCTTGCCACGTGCATTCACTTAGACCTGTCAGAACTGAAACTAACTTTAATAAATTCATATAAAATTGAGGGTTGGAGGGATCAATCTCAAATTTCTCACACATACTTAGGCATACCCCATATGCTTAAGTGCATGGAAAGAAGCAAATTCCATTTAAATTAGGGTGACCATATGAAAAGGAAGACAGGGCTCCTGTAACTTTTAACAGTTGCGTAGAGAAGGGAATTTCAGCTGGTGTCCTTTGTATGCATGCAGCACCTGGTGAAATTCCCTCTTCATCACTGTAGTTAAAGCTGCAGGAGCTATACTAGAGTGACCAGGTACAAAAGCGGGCAGGGCTCCTGCAGCTTTAACTACAGTGATGAAGAGGGAATTTCACCAGGTGCTGCATGCATACAAAGGACACCAGCTGAAATTCCCTTCTCTACGCAACTGTTAAAGATACAAGAGCCCTGTCTTCCTTTTCATATGGTCACCCTACCATATACAAAAGAAGGCAGGCCCCCTGCAACTTTGTGATGAAGAGGGAATTTCACCAGGAACTAATTGCATACAAATGACACTGGCTGAAATTCCCTTTTCTCTACAACTGTTAAAGTTACAGGAGCCCTGTCCTCCTTTTCAGATGGTCAGCCTACCCTAGGTAGGTGGGCGCGGGGTGAGTACAGTGCAGGTGGGGCAAGTGGGTTGTGGGGTGGGATGAGGCAGTTGTGGGGTGTGCGGTTGTGGGGTGTGCAGTTGTGGGGTGGGCGTGGGGCGAGGCTAGCGGGTGCGCGGGGGTGGAGTGCGGAGTGGGCAGGCAAACTGCAGGTGAGGCAGGTGGAGTGGTTGTGGGGTGCACAGCTGGTGGTTGCGGGGTGGGTGGGGCGGGCATAGGGTGCGGCGGGCAAGTGTGCAGGTCATGCGAGATGGGCGGGCGTGGGGTTGACGAGGCGGAAGCGGGGTGGACGGGTGCTGGGCCAGTGCAGGGTGGCACGGCCTGGCACGGCGCGCAAGTTGGCATGGCGTGCGGGCAGCACAGCTTGGCACAGTGCAGCCTGACCCAGTGCAGCCTGACCCAGTGTGACCCATGGGGCGGCGCAGTGGGGGAGCATCCTCACCAGGTGTCCTGGGGCATTCCTGGCCGGGTGTGGGGCAGTCTGGCCTGGCCTGGAGTGTGACACGCTGGACTTCAAGCCCATGGGGTGGCCTGGCCCAGTCGGGAGTGCAGGCGTCTTAGCCTGGCCTGGCACTCGGGGCTGGGGCTGCCTGGATGTGATTTCATTTATCGTTGGGTGCTGCTACTGTTTAGTGAACTTTTCTTTAATATTTTTGATATATTTTGATGAATTAATTGGGGTGGTGCATGTGTGTGTGTTTTAAAATTATTATTAGGTTTGCCATGGGTGAGTATGCTGGTGTGTGTGGATATTTATTGTATTTTCAGTCTTGGTGAGTGTGTGTATTTGTTCTGTTGGTTGTTTTTTGCCTTGGTGCTTGTCTGGATTTTTATTATTTTTCCTTGGGTGGGTATGTGGGTGAGTGTTGTATTTTTAATATTATTTTATTGCAATGGGTGTGTGCATGTTTTTGTTTTATTTTGCATTGTGTGGGTGGTTTATTATTAATATTGTCATTATTATTTTGCCTTTGGAGAGCGTGGGGGTGGATTTTTATCCCCTCTTCCAGTTAAGTGTGTGTGTGGAGGTTGTTGTTGTTTAAATTGCTTTCAGGAGGATGTGGAGTTTTCCCCCACTTTGGGCAAGTGTGCAGGGGTATGTAAATTTTAATTTTTATTGCCTTTAGTGAGCATGAGGTGTGCGTGGATGCTGCTACTGCTGATCTTTCCTGGGGTGTGTGTGTCTGCCTTCTTTAGTATCTGGTCATGCTAGGATGGGCTCCTGCAGTTTTAACTGTTGTAATGTAGAGGGAATATCACCAGATGCTGCATGCATACAAATGATACTTGCTGAAATTCCCTTTTCAATACAGCTATTAAAGATACAGGATCCCTGTCCTCCTTTCCATAATCACTCTAACTAATGGAATAATTGTAACTTTTTTCCTGTTACCATAGTTCTTTAACTTACATAGCCAGTGGTGTATAGTTTTCTCTTTCCCTCTTCCTTTAATGCAACGTTTGTGTCATTATGTAGTGCTATGTCAATGAAGTAGTGTGTTTTTCATTTTTGTTTATGACTGTTATGTCTGGTTGATAGCAAAGTGTTGCCTTGTCCCAGAATTGTTCTGTCCCAGCAAGATAATATATGAGTGCATAGTGTGGCTTGTCTTGTCTTGTTTGACTGTGTCTGGGACTCCTAGGCTCTGAAAGCATCGTTCTGAGAGCATCTGCTGGTTGCATGATCCACGAGGCCGGGTTCTGGTGAGTGCACAGTTTTCCTTGACAGGAGGGGCTTGCACTTGCTATATTAAGGTGAACAAATGTGAAGAAGCTGCAATCCCATATGTATCTGGGAGTACGGTTTATTGAAGTCAACAGGACTTATTCCTGAGTTGTCATAGGATAGCATTGTATGATAGGACATAGGGAGATGATAGCTTCTGAGTTATCTGCTACTCAGTTTTCTTTGGGTAAAGTATTAAACTCTCTGATTGGGATTTCTGTTCTCTGCACACTGAGGCAGTGTAAATTCAGGAGACATTTGGATAAAAGGAGGGAAAGATCTTTGTCTAGCATTGTGATAATGGGCATCTGTTCTGGCCTTTCTTTGTACCTCTACTGACCATGGGCTTGTTTACATGGCTAATGAACCAGAGATATAATGACACATTTTTAGATTAGTTTCTCACTGATAAACCAGAAGTTGAAACAAGTTAAGAGATGCTAGTGAGAAATAACTGCTACAAGCCTTTAGTCCATTTTGTTCCATGACTGTTTGTAGGGTAATAGTATTTTATACTCTTTCTGAATGCTACATTACTCATTTATTGTACTAGATTTTCCTGTACTAGATTTTTCTGCACTTGTCAACTGCTTCATTTGTTTAGTGCTGAATCTGTGAGTATGGATATGAGAAAGGTGATGAGGAAAGAGTGTTAAATGTTAGGAAAGGTGAGACTACGGTCATCCAGTGAAGGATTTGCAGTCAGAAAAGATATGTGAGGGAAAAGGAGACTGTATCACACAAAGTATAGCAAAAGCTTTAAAGTACAGCAAAAGCTACAAAAGTAGGAGTGAAGTTAATTTCAGATACACTGAATGTCTCAGTGATTTTAACATGAAGATGTTATGCAGAACAGGTTTGTCTTAATTGTGTGCTGTGAAATCAGACATGTGACGAAGGCCATCTTTGGGTGGGCACGTCCCTTTGGGGGCTGGCCATGTTGGTGGTCACGCCCCCTTGGAGGCCGGCCATGTTGGTGGGCACGCCCCCTTGGGGCGGCCATGTTGTCCTCCTTTTTGGTTTCCAAAATATGGTCACCCTACATAAGCTTCAAAGAATCTTCTGATGTGGATTCAGTTAACTCTATCTTTAACTAAGAGATAGAATCCACAAACATTGCAATCTTTGCCAGTTATAATGTTGACATAGCCTGTCTCCTAAGAAGGCAAAGTTTATTGCTGTATCAGTTCTTCCTTTAACCTTTTGTCCTCGGCTTTTAGGAATGTAGCTACTATTAATTCCCCTACGTGTTTTCCTCTTACCAAGTTAACCTGAGGTCTTCATGAGACACACTTTATTAACTCTTATTTCAGAGGCACGTATAAGGGAATTTTGAATTATCTTGCCACAGTACTTACTTTTATCATTTTTTATAAGTTACAATTCATTTTTTAAGCTATTGAATATTTTAATGTTAAATAAGAATCCTTAACTGTGTGTTAGGCTTAACCACTAAGCAGCCTGGTTTCAGACCCTAACACAAGGAAGATATGGAACTGAATCTTAAGCAGGCCTTGCTTTCTGAGGAGCAGACCCAGCCTGGTTCTTGCCTCCCTTTTGAGAGAAGAAGAATTCTCTTTTTCCTTTTGGAAAGTGTTTTCCTTTGGCTTCAAGAGTATTTTGGGCTATCTTTTCTCAAGGCAATTTTCCTTTTTGGCTCACTGGTGAAGCAGGGTGCAGAACTCAGCAGAGATCTGTTTCAGCTTTCCGCTGGATCCATGATAACTAGGGGTGTGCACGGACCCCCCGGATCGGATCGGGACCCGGATCGGGACCTCCAATTTTGTCCCGGACCGGTTCGGACAAAATCGGAGGCCCCCCGGACCGGATCGAGTCCGATCCCGATCCAAAAATCGGAAATTTTTGGATCGGCCGCCATTTTTTTCCCCATAGACTTGCATTGCAATGCAAGTCTATGAGGAAAAAATGGCAGCGGGTGGGTAAGGGGGGGCCTAACTCCCTCCCCCCCCCCCGGGGCCGTCCGCTGTGGACGGCCCCGGCAGGTAAACCCCCTCCCCCGCGCTCCCTACCCCCCCTGGGGCCGCCTGCTTCCATCCGCTGGCGCCCGCGGGCGCCAGCGGATAGAAGCGGACGGCTCCGGGGGGGGGGGTAAGCCCCCTTCCCCACCACTTACCTTCTCGGCACGTCCGGCGCCGGCGGCTACTACCAGCGGGCTCCGCGGCCTACTCTCGAGTAGCGCGCCGGGTGATGACATCACCCGGCGTGCCACCCTGGAGCAGGCCGCGGAGCCTGCTGGTAGTAGTAGGCGCCGGCGCCGGACGGGAGCCGCCGGGCCGGGCAGGTAAGGGCCCCCCTCCCCCCTCCGCGCGCCCCCTCCTCCCCCCTCCCCCCTCCGCGCGCCCCCTCCTCCCCTCCACGCACCCCCTCCTTACCTTTCCGGCCCGGCGGCTCCCGTCCGGCGCCGGCGCCTACTACTTCCAGCAGGCTCCGCGGCCTGCTCTAGAGTAGCGCGCCGGGTGATGACATCACCCGGCGCGCCATCCTAGAGCAGGCCGCGGAGCCTGCTGGGAGTAGTAGGCGCCGGCGCCGGACGGGAGCCGCCGGGCCGGAAAGGTAAGGGCCCCCCTCCCCCCTCCGCGCGCCCCCTCCTCCCCTCCACGCACCCCCTCCTTACCTTCCCGGCCCGGTGGCTCCCGTCCGGCGCCGGCGCCTACTACTACCAGCAGGCTCCGCGGCCTGCTCTAGAGTAGCGCGCCGGGTGATGACATCACCCGGCGCGCCACCCTAGAGCAGGCCGCGGAGCCTGCTAGTAGTAGTAGGCGCCGGCGCCGGACGGGAGCCACCGGGCCGAGAAGGTAAGTGCCCCCCTCCTCCCCCCCCCCGCTGTCCACTTTCATCGGCGGGCACCCGCTGGCGCCCGCCAATGGAAGCGGCGGTGGGCGCCAGTGGGCGCCCGCCGATCCGCCGATCCGCCGAACCGGTTCGGAGCTTTTTCGGACCGGTTCGGATTGGATCGGCCGATCCAGCTGCGGGATCGGAAATCGGATAATTTATCCGATTTCCCACTGGACCGGACTCGGATCGTGGATCGGGTCCGATCCAGTGCACATCCCTAATGATAACCTGATCTTCAGATCTCTCCTTGGAATAGGTAGCTATACATTCCTTTTAATCCTTCTACCCCTACACATACAGTGCTCCTACCCCTTTTTATTGTTTCACATTTCACATCTGTATCTGATGTTCTTTTGCAGTTACTTTCCTTTATAAACCATTCATATCTTAAGACTCCTTGTGTGGCATGTTTTCATTGGTTTAAACAGTTGAATGGGGTATTTACTGTTTTCCTGCTTACTTTATAAAATCTACTTTCAATAGGCCTAGTAACTGCAAGAGTAACAGAGTTGGGGGAAATCCTCAATCTCTTGGCAATTAGAGGCACTGAGTGAGGGACCCCTGAAGATAATTTAGACTGATCCCAACCACATCACACTATTCCCTCTTCTGAAGAGGTCTGGACCAGAGACTACTGAAGACAAACAAAGTAACAGACCATAATAATAGTTCCCATGTGGCCATTTGCTTTGTGAGGCAGGTGCTTCTGCGGGCTACTAAACAGAGGGAGTAACAGGCCGTAAATGTTGCCTGACTGGGTCTGCCAGAAAGCAGGCCTCAACATTCCTGGAAGGTCCATGTTCTACAGCACCCACTCTCAGATGAACTTGATGGAATCCCATCCTCTGAATACAGATATTTACTGTCAGGTTCAAGCTTTGTTTAACATCAGTTGACTAGTAGTATTTAGGAAGACAGTGTCCCATCCAATCTTTTTCCCTAAGGAAATACCCATCAAAATTTTAGTTGGGACATTATATAGCTCTGTTCATCAAGGCCTCACCTTGAACAGCAGTCAAGTTGATCTACAAACACATCTAAGACTTCAACGTTTAGCCACTCAAACTGAAGAGCTTGTGTTTCATTCGTCTGCAAACCCAGTGGTGAGCATTTATTTATTTATTTATTTAAATTAATTTGCAGAAGAGGAAGAAGAGATAACCATGTAATAATATTCATTTTCAAGAACTGTGATAACTTCTGCCTTTATTTTATTTTCTTAACAAATACATCTCCAATTGACTAGACACAACTAATTCTGAGTACCATCCAAGTGTACAGGAGGCAAAAGAAGGTGATGGAAGAGGCTAGCAATGTGAGACCATTGATACAGACTTGCAAGGTGCCTGAAGTGTATGATACATGCCCTGGCCAAAATGTCTATCATTTATTGTATGCCTCATAATTCAAAGGCTCAAATCAAAGACCTTTGGTGCTTCGTGACCATCTGCTCTTCACTAATCCTGTATATTTGGGTGTAATATTACGCCCTGTTGTACCTATCATTTGACAGCATTACAAGTCTAAGTAGGATGCTACACTTCATTTGGCTGGATCTCAGAGCACTCATTGTCAATTGAACGGTGGATCGGACTTCAGCTATATTCTGTTCATGGGCACATAGGTGATATCTGCACAGAATGCCTAATAAGACCTTTTCCTGTCAAATTATAGGTGCTTTTGCTTCCTTTGGGGTGGACCCCTTTCTCAGCACTAAAATTCTGAGTTTGAGCCAAACTCACACCAAACCCACATTTTCACATGCAAAGTTCAGCTTTCAAATCTGCTCCCCTTGAGTTTGCTAATAAATCTAGTAAAGGAATCCTAGACTTACTCCCTAAAAATATACATTTTGTCCACTTCTTCCACCACTGTGGGACACAGATAACGTAGCCATAGGTATATGTGAATCAGATAAAAATGAGCTCATTGAAGATATACATTTTTGGGGACTTAGCTCATTCCTCATCTAAATCAGATGACCAGTTTTGGGCAACCTTTTCTCTTGAAAAAATGTATGTACTTTTGTAACTATATTTCCCTAAGTATGCATCCATTGTGTGCATTACTGAAAGGTCCATGTTGTACAGCACCCACTCTCAGATGAACGTGATGGAATCCCACCCTCCACCCTTGGGTTAAATTTACTGCCCTCCCCTGGCTGGACCATGCAGAAAGCTATTGGGGCAGACAGAGCAGGTACTCATAGCACACAGTGGCTGAATTCGGAAAACACGATAGTCAATGGTGGGGTAATAATCAACTTTACAGTTGTTCATCTAGGGGGTATTCCCCACACAACATGGTAATAATCAACTGTGGTGTGGATTAGGATCAGAGCTGAGTTGACTGTGGCAGCATTCAGAAAAACACGATAGTCAATACAACTGATGATTGTTTCCCTCACCCCAGTTGCTTATTGTGTTGTCCGAATTCAGCCACTGAGTGCTTTGATTGGCTAATCTAAAAGCAAGTATGTCGCTTTTCAAAAAGTTAACTCCCTTCCTAAGAGCTACCATGGTACCAACTTTAATCTCTTTAGCTTTAGAAATGTTGGAGATGCAAGCATTTTGATTAATACCCATAGGGTATACTGATTCAGTTATCCAAAAACAGAAAGGAGCTCCACTGAGCACATCTCCTCACTGTGGGTAGTTAATGGTTTTGAAGCCATCTCCTCTCTGCTCCAAAAACTCAGAGCTTCCTCAGACCTCTGACAGACCCTCAGATTTTCTGGGTGGACTGTGCATCCCTAATAATAATCACAGTAAACTTTAACATAGTCTAATATAGCATTTACATTATTATATCATCTTGTGTACTTCCAGAATGAATCAGGGATTTTAATTACAGTTGAACAATTTTTCAGAACATGAAATGCTTTCGTTTCATGAGGAAGAGATATAAAGCTTTTATCTCTGGATATTGGCTATTGAAAAGTTCAAATGAGTATCATTAGAGAATTACTTCTGGGGCTCATTTATTAATCTGAAAAGTGGGCTCAACACATAACACTAGCTTTGATTTTATATTAGATTTCAAGATGGTGTAACATCAGGATGACCAGATAAAATCCAGGTCAGGGCTCATGTAATTTTAACAGTTGTAGAGAAAAGGGAATTTCATCCAGTGTCATTTGTATGTAATTAGTTCCTGGTGAAATTCCCTGTTAATTCCATGAATTAACATGGAATCATCATAGAATAGAAGAGTTGGAAGGGCCATTGAGTCCAACCCCCTGCTCAGTTCAGGAAACATGAGTCATGCCTTACCAGACCAAGCTCTGTCTGGTCTACCATGCTGTCTCCCACAGTGGAAATGTAGCAGAGAGGCCATATTTCATAGTTTGTGTCCAACATTTGTTAGATTGGGATGCATTGTAGTTGAACATGTCAAGACCATTTGGATGCTAGCTGCTCTGGTTAATAGTCAATAACCGACCTTTCAACTAGATCCTGACTATCACAGCACATTGTGGCAATTTGTCCCAAAACCTCTGCTAATTGGATGTGGTCAATAGTAAAATTAATTACCCAAACCATATTTGACTGTGCCCAAGATTCCAAAATTAGAACTCATTCTCCATAGCATTTAAAAACAAAAATGAATTCTCAATTTGGTCAATCCTTATTTGGCCAAATTGTTTATCACCATGGTCCCACAAAAATCAATCTATCATATGTATGACTCCCAAATACAGATATTTTCTGTCAGGTTGAAGCTTTGTTCAACAACAGTTGACTAGTAGTATTTAGGAAGATAGTGTCCCATCCAACATTTTTCCCTATGGAAATTCCCATCAAAATTTTAGTTGGGACAGTTTATAACTGTATTTGTCAAGACCTCACCTGGAACAGCAGTCAAGATGATCTACAAACACTTCTAAGACTTCAACATTTAGCCACTCAAACAGAAGAGCTTGTGTTTCATTCATCTGCAAACCAGGTGGTGAGCATTTGCAAAAGAAGGGGGAAAAAAAAGATAAACATGCAATAATAATCATTTTCAAGAACTGTGAAAACTACTCCAGCATTTATTTTATTTTTTTAACAAATCCATCTCCCATTGACTAGACACATCTAATACTGAGTACCAGCTGAGTGTACAGGAGGCAAAAGAAGCTGATGGAAGAGACTAGCAATGTGAAACTTTTGATACAGTCTCACAAGCTGCCTGAAGATGTCCAGGCAAGGTGCCCTGGCCAAAAAGTCTAACATTTATTTTATGCCTCATAATTCAAAGGCTCAAATGATAGAACTTCCATGCTTCATGACCATCTGCTCTTCACTAATCCTGTATATTTGGGTGTAATATTACACCCTGCTTTCCCTATCATTTTACAGTATTACAAGTCTAAGTAGGATGCTACACTTCATTTGGCTGGAATCAGGGCAGTAATTGAAAGGTGGATCGGATTTTGGCTGTGTCCATGATATCTGCATGGAATCCTGACTCAGAACTTTTCCTGTCAAATTATAGGTGCTCTAGCTAGCTTTGGGGTGGACCTCTTCCTCAGCACTAAAATTCTGAGTTTGAGCCAAACTCACACCAAAACCACATTTTCTAATGCAAAATTCAGCTTTCAAGTCTGCTCCCCTTGAGTTTACTAGGAAAGCTAATAAAGGAATCCCAGACTTACTCCCTAAAATGCTACATTTTGTCCACTTCCTCCACCACTGTGGGACACAAATAACGTACCCACAGGTATATGCGAATCAGATAAAAATGAGCTCATTGAAGGTAGGGTGACCAGATAAAATCCAGGTCAGGGCTCATGTAACTCATGTAACTCATGTAACAGTTGTTGAGAAAAGGGAATTTCAGCCAGTGTCATTTGTATGCAATTAGTTCCTTGTGAAATTCCCTCTTCATCACAACAGTTAAAGTTGCAGGGCCCTGTCTTCTTTTGTATATGGTCACTCTAGTATAGTGCCTGCACCTTTAACTATTGTGATGAAGAGGGAATATCACCAGGAACTAATTGCATACAAATGACACTGGCAGAAATTCCCTTTTCTCTACAACTGTTAAAGTTACATGAGCCCTGACCTAGATTTTATCTGGTCAGCCTAATTGAAGGTATCCGATTGACCAATTTTCAGGAGCTAGCTCATTCCACATCCAAATCAGATGACCATTTTGGGCAACCTTTTCTTTTTAAAAAAGTATGCATATTTTGCATGCAGTTCCTTTGATAATGTACACATTTTTCTCCCATTGACATTAGCATTTTTGTGTGCATTTGTTTCCAGAGCATTTAACACTGCACACTCAGAAATATGATTCAAAGTCTGTTTGGGTCTCTGGTTGGTGCCAGAACATCTGAATTGGAGGAATTGGGCAAAAAAAAAAAATATCCCCCCCAAATCAGCATGTTGTAGCTTAAAGGTCTTAGCACCAGCTTTATGATATACTTTTGAACCTTATGGAATGGGGGGATCGCAGAAGAGCTGGGAGATTTCAAATGTTCAGTTGTTAGGGGGGAAAGGGGCTGATTCCCTCTAGGGATTCCCAGTAGGTCAAACTTGGGCCTGAGCTTTGTCTGAAATTGGCTCATGGTTCCTCCGAGAAAGGTGTCAATTCTATGATTCTATGACCAAAATCCAAGTTTATTCCAAATGGCATAGAGTTAGGGCTTCTTTGGGCAGAACCTTAAAGCTGTATATTTAAAGGGACATGTCAGTGCCTTTTTAGTTAAGGTCTGACAGGGAAAAAACAACAACACATTCCACCAAGTTAAAGGTGTAATTGGGGGTTGGTCATTCTAAAATCGAAAATATTTTACCATACTTCCTGAAATTTACATGTGCAAGACAGAGATGTTGATTGTACATAACCTGAAAATGTCAAGAAAATTGGTGAAAGACTGAGGGAAGGAGGGCAGTACAAAGTAGGGATGTGCACAGACCCTCCGGATCGGATCGGGACCCGGATTGGGACCTCCAGTTTTGTTCTGGATTGGATCAGAACAAAACCGGAAGTCCCTGGATAGGGTCAGAGCCTATCCCGATCCAAAAATTGGATTTCCGATTTTTGGATCAGCCGCTATTTTCACCATAGGCTTGAATTGGGGGAAAGAAAGCTTTCCCCCAATGCAAGTCTATGGGGAAAACCTAGCGGTGTGGGGGTGAGTGGGGGCCTAACTCCCCCCTCCCCTTCCCTCCCTCCTCGTGCTTCTAACCTGCCGGGGCTGTCCGCTTCCATCTGCTGCCATGGATCTACTGAGAACTAGGCTTCGCAGCCTAGTTCTCAGTAGAGTGCCAGGTAATGATGTCATCACCCGGCGCCCTACTGAGAACTAGGCCATGAAGCTAATTCTCAGTAGATCTACGGCTGTGGTAAGAAAAGGGCACCCCAGCAGGTAAGTGGGGGCCTCTCCCCACTTGCGCTCCTTACCTGCCAGCGCTGTCCACTTCCATCCGCTGCCCCCCGCAGGCGGCAGCGGATATAAGCAGACAGCCCCAGCTGGTAAGCCCCCCCTCACACTCCTTACCTGCCGGGGCACCCTCTTCCTTCTGCTACCATAGATCTATTGAGAACTAGGCTTCACGGCCTAGTTCTAAGTAGATCTACGGCTGCGGAAGGAAGAGGGTGCCCCGGCAGGTAAGTGGGCCACCTCCCCCTCCCCCCTCCCCCTCACACTTCTTACCTGCCAGGGCTGTCCGCTTCCATCTGGTGCCTCCCATGGGTGGCAGCAGATGGAAGCAGACAGCCCCGGCAGGTAAGCCCCACCTTGTGCTCCTTACCTGCTGGAGCTGTCCGCAGATGGCCTCGGCAGGTAAGGATCATGAGTGGGGAGAGGGGGTCTGATCCTCCAATCCAATATGATCTAGATTGGGTCCTTTTCGGATCGGATCATTTTGGATCAGCTGATCCAGGTGCTGGGGATCAGGATCGGATAATTTTATCCAATACACCCCTAGTATAAAGTAGAAAAGAAAAAAAAACCTTCGCACTCCGTCTCATACTTAGTAAACTGTAACTTATTCTAATATAGGATATTTTCCTGTATCATCTTGTGTGCTATCACATGAATCAGGGATGATTACACCAGTAGAACAATTTTTTTCAAGTTGTCTCCAAATATGCCCGCCTGGCACCAACACTGTTTTCTTTTTGGTGCCAGGTCAAAACTTTTCTTTTCTCCTAGGCATTTTAACAGCTTAAGTTGAAGTTTTAATTGACTTGGTGGCCAGGCTTCAAAAAATGTTTTAGATATCAGCTGTTTTATGGTTTAAAATTTTGTATATTGACATTTTAATGTTCATCTTTTTAAATTTTGTAAACTGCCCATAGACCTTTGGCAATGGGGTGGTATATAACTGTTAATAATAATAATAATAATAATAATAATAATAATACACATGCAGAACATGAAATACTTCCTTTTCATGAGATAATGATGAAAAGCTTTTATCTCTGCAGACAGGATATTGAAAAGTTCAAATGAGTATTATCAGAGAATAAATTCTGGGGCTCATGTATTAATCTGAAAAGTGGGCTCAACACATAGCACTAGCTTTGATTTTATATTAGATATCAACTATCAACTGTATAATATCCAGTTGTCCATTAAACAAAGCTATGAAATTCATTAAACAAAAAAACTGCAGTTTACATCCTCCCTAAGGAGGCAGAAATTGCAAGTGAAATTCTCATTCTCCCAAAGCAAATAAATCACGTGGACAGAATGGAGAATTCGATAAGCAGATGTGACTGTGGGGTTGTGGAAAAGGGATGATGAACAACTTACGGCCAACTGCTTCTCTTTTGTGTTTGTTTAGAACAGCTCTTCCCCAACCTGGTGCCCTCCAAAGGTGTTGGATTACAACTCCCATCATTGGAAGTCAGTATGCCCCATAGTCAGGAATGCTGGGACTTATCATCTCAACCATGTGGAGGGTAGAAGAATGGGGAATGTTGTTCCATATCCTTACCTTATACAGGGTCTGCCCAATATTTTTCTCACATACACATCTCTACATGCTTGATAACAAAAGGGGCACTATTTGTTGCAGATGTAGACCCAGAGCATGTGCCAGCACTTTCAACTTTTGGTCAATAGCCTGCCCTTCAAAGAACCAATGTTTTCTTTTTAATGTGTTTATACAGAATATACTGTTTAGGTTTAGTTTGGCGGTCTTGAACTCCTTTCAGATGAGATTAGTTTGCAATCCTATACCATTTGGGAGTAAGCCCTAGTGAATTCAGTGACACTGACTTCTGAGAAGGCATGTATCAGATTCAACTGTAAACCAACCTTCTCCAGCCTGGTGCTCTCCAGATGTGTTGCACTGTAACTCTCATGTTATGTGTTATGGGGAAGACAAATATAATTTCATCCTTAATTTTAAAATAATCCTTATTCATGAAAGTATTAGGTGGTAGCTCTTCCTTTGATGTCACACTGCTGAACATGTAAGAGCAATCCTCTATGTTAGTCCCCCAACACAATATATTTGATATTCAAGAAATAGACACCCTATCCCAAGTGTTGAAAACTAATGTTGATTTCTGGAGGACTATCTGGATTAGGTATTCAAGATTCTAGGGATGTGTACCATATCATTCTGATGTCCGATAACAAACTGATAAGGTCGTTATCAGACATCTGATTAACATTAACGATAAACATTCCTGGATGCCCTATCTGATTGGATCTGAAATCCGTATGTCCGATAACTATTGGACATATCAGATATTCGGACCACCATTTTAGGGGCAGCCCTTCCTCCTCCCTCGTGCTCCTTACCTGGGCCTTCCTCTCTGCTGTCCACTGCTCCAAACTACTGAGAACTCGGCTTTGCATCGTCGTTGCGTCGTTGCTCTACTGAGAACTAGGCCACAAAGCCTAGTTCCCAGTAATTCAGAGCAGCAGATGGCAGCGAACAAGGCCCAAGTAAGGGGGACCTCTCCTTCCCCCCTCACACTCCTTATCTGGTTCTTCCCCGCTGCCGCCGCCCTGTAGTACTGCTAAATAGGCTTTCTGGCCTGTTTGTCAGTAAAGAGCTGTGCTCGAGTGATGATGACATCACTTGGCACTTCTCTGTACTGACAAACAGGCTGGAAAGTATGTTTAGCAGCAATATGGGACGGCGGTGGTGGTGGAGGCAGTGGGTAAGGAATGAGAGTGGGGGAGGGAGCACGAGTCATGGGAGGGAGGGAGTGCTGGCCCAGTGTTTTTCCAATTAGACTTGCATTGGGGGAAAGCTTTCTTTCCCCCGTGCAAACCTATGGGGAAAACACTGTAATCGTATCAGAAATTCTGATATTTATCGTGTTTTGGATCCGATCAAATCAGGGTACCCCCTAATATGATCGGACCAGAAATTTTTAAAGTCAGAATTTCCGATAATGATTCAATACAATAATTTTGGCCGTGCACATCCGTACAAGTTTCAATCAAAGTTGCTTCATTTGATTTCAACAGTTTATTTAAAGTGATGCACCTCTTTCGTAGTTCCTTGATGGGTCACATATCTTAATGCTTGAAAACATCATACTTTAGAACAGATGTGGGCAGAAAATTAATCTATCCCGATGTTTTGCATATCAAATTGCAGCGTTCCTGCTCACTTCCCATGCTGTTAGGAGCTTTTCTGAGTTGAATTCGAAAACATCTGGAGATCTACATTCGGCCTGCCCTTATTTTAGATGAGCGTTCCCCAACCTGGGGCCCATCAGATGTATTCGGCTGCAACTCTCAACAAAAAAGGAAGGAAGTGGTCCTAAGTTGTTCTCCATCATTTTACACAACCCCACAGTAACATCTGCATATCATATTGTATATCCTGATGTTTGAAATGACAAGTCCCAGCATTCCTGATGATGGGACATACTAACTTGCAATGATGGGAGTTGTAGTCCAACACCTTTGGAGGGCACCAGGTTGGGGAAGGGTTGTTCTAAACAAAAAAAGAGAAGAAGGTGGCCCTAAGTTGTTTGCAATCAGTTTTCCAGAATCCTACAGTCACGTTTGCATATCATATTCTCCATCCTGTCCTCATGATATATGTGCTTTGGGAGAATGAGAATTTCACTTGCACTTTCTGATTCCTTAGGGAGGATGTGGTGTTAAGGCTTGTGAACCTTACCTCCCAATTTCCCTGCTTTTTGGTGCTTGGTTGGAAACTGTTGAGCCTTAAATTTGTTTTTGGAAACTATAGATTTTTTGTTTATTGACTGTATTAAAGACAAGTTTTTTTAATTGCACTAAGTAGCCTTTATTGAACATGAAAGATCATACAGCAAACCGTTTGATAACATTTGCAGTATCAAAGAAAACACCAAACAGAAAATCATGAAGATCAGTGGACATCAAGAAGAGGAAATAAAAGCCAGGAAAGGAAGATGTTCAACAATGTTGTGTTAAAAACAATCATCATGAACATTGGCACTGAGTAGACTTCTCGGAGAGAATCATGATTGCTCAGCATTTCTGACACCGAAGACCCATAAGATTTGTCATGAATCTGTAGCATAATTTTCAAAACCTGCTTCATCATGTGCCAGAAGAGCAATTTCATGTGTGTGTGTGCACACATGTGTTTCTTAGAAAGGACAATAATGGCAGATACAGGGTTGGGGGGCACAAGGTTGCTCAGATGCAATTGGAAGGATGGGTCCACATGGGATGATATAAGCAGGAGCACTGGATTGCTGACCACTGCTGGCTGGATTGGACCCAGATGACATGATGTAGAATGGGGTGCCAGAGCTCTGTCCACTGCTGGAAGACTGGGACCCAGATGACATGATGCAGATGGGGGTGCCGGAGCTCTGTCCACTGCTGGAAGACTGGGACCCAGGTGACAGAATGCAGATTGGGGTGCCGGAGCTCTGTCCACTGCTGGAAGACTGGGACCCAGGTGACATGATGCAGATTGGGGTGCCGGAGCTCTGTTCACTGCTGGAAGACTGGGACCCAGATGACATGATGCAGATTGGGGTGCCGGAGCTCTGTCCACTGCTGGAAGACTGGGACCCAGGTGACATGATGCAGATTGGGGTGCCGGAGCTCTGTTCACTGCTGGAAGACTGGGACCCAGATGACATGATGCAGATTGGGGTGCCGGAGCTCTGTCCACTGCTGGAAGACTGGGACCCAGGGGACATGATGCAGATTGGGGTGCCGGAGCTCTGTCCACTGCTGGAAGACTGGGACCCAGGTGACATGATGCAGATTGGGGTGCCGGAGCTCTGTCCACTGCTGGAAGACTGGGACCCAGGTGACATGATGCAGATTGGGGTGCCGGAGCTCTGTCCACTGCTGGAAGACTGGGACCCAGATGACATGATGCAGATTGGGGTGCCGGAGCTCTGTCCACTGCTGGAAGACTGGGACCCAGGTGACATGATGCAGATTGGGGTGCCAGAGCTCTGTCCATTACTTTGTGGTTTGGGACCAGATGGGATGATGCAGATTGGGGTGCCAGAGCTCTGTCCATTGCTGCCTGAATTGGACCCAGATGAGATGATGCAGATTGGGGTGCCGGAGCTCTGTCCACTGCTGGATGGATTAGACCCAGTTGGGATGGTACATGAAGGCATGCAAAAGCAGGACACCATGTTGGAGAGGATGGAGATTAGGCCTGAAACACAAGCAAGAATGGAAGTGTAGAGGAGGTGAAAGAAGCTGATGGAAGAGGCTAGCAATGTGAGACCTTTTATACAGTTTCTCAAGGTGCCTGAAGGGTATGAGACATGCCCTGGCCAAAACATCTAACTTTTATTGTATATCTCATAATTCAAAGGCTCAAGTCAAAGACCTTTCATACTTCATGACCATCTACTTTTCACTAATCCTGTATATTTGGGTGTAATATTACACCCTGCTTTCCCTATCATTTGACAGCATTTCAAGTCTAAGTTGGATGCTACATTTCATTTGGCTGGAATCAGAGCAGTAATTGAAAGGTGGATTGGATTTTGGCTATATTCTGTTCATGGGCTTATAGGTGATATCTGCATGGAATGCCTGCTAATACCCTTTCATGTCAAATAATAGGTGCTCTAGCTAGCTTTGGGGTGGACCTCTTTCTCAGCACTAAAATTCTGAGTTTGAGCCAAACTCACACTAAACCCACATTTTCACATGCCAACTTCAGCTTTCCAGTCTGCTCCCCTTGAGTTTTCTAGGAAAGCTAGGAAAGGAATCCCAGACTTACTCCCTAAAAACCCTCCACATTTCTTCCACTTCCTCTACTGTGGGATGCAAATAACACATCCAGAGGTATATGTGAATCATTAAAAAATGAGCTCATTGAAGGTATCGAATTTTCACAATCAAGCTCAGTCCACATCCAAATCAGATGACCAGTTTTGGGCAACCCTTTCTCTTGAAAAAATATGCATACTTTTGTACTTACATTTCCTTAAATATGCATCAGTTGCATGCATTTGCTTTGGTAATGTACACATTTTTCTCTCGTTGACTTTAGCATGTTTGTGTGCATTTGTTTCATGAGCATTTAACACTGCACGCTTGGAAATATGCTTCAAAGTCTGTTTGTGTTTCTATTTCGAGCCAGAAGTTCTGAATTGGATGAATTTTTATCAATAAGCATTATCCAGTATCACAGGGGAGGTGAACCTATTTCAAATTTCGGAGAAACTCTTGCGGGGGCTGCATTCCAGCAGTGGGTGGAGCAAAGGCAAAATAGATGGGGGCAACGCCCCAAATCAGCATGCTGTAGCTTAAAGGTCCTAGCACCAGCTTTAGAAGATGCATTTAAACCTTTTGGAATAGAGGGGAAATCGCAGAAGAGCTGGGGAATTTCCCAATGATCAATGGTAGGGGGAAAGGGGGTGATGCTCTCTAGGGATTCCCAGTAGGTCAAACTTGGGACTGAGGTAGTCTGACATTGGCTCATGGCTCCTCTGAGAGAGACGCGAAGTCAGACCAAATGTTCATCTTGTCTACTTGTCTACTACCATGTACTTTCAGTTTGGGAGGTCAGAGAGAATCTACAATGGATTGAAATGAGTTTGGATATCTCTAGGTCCAGACTGCAGATTCTACAGTGGGCCAACTTTTTTGGAGAATGCAGGTTCTGCATACTTGCGGAATGGCTTTTTGTTTTGGGTGTGGATTTCCTCCCTTTCATGTTAGCCTTGATGTGAATGAACGCTAATGCTAATCAGTCGGGATGTGCAGCGGCATATCGGATCTACATTTTATGGTGTTCTAAACTGACTGTGGGCTTTGAAAAATAATGTGTAGTAACTTTTTTGTTTTATGAGGTAGAAAGTTGAAACTCCCTCACACGGGAGATTAGATGTGTCTACTCATGTGTTGAAAATTCCAGATAAATTGGTGCAAGACTTCAGAGGCAATGAGAGGTTTATTACTTTAAAACTTAAACTTCCAGAAGGAGGGGAAGGCTGTGGGTGGGTGGGTGGGTGTTTGACTGCTTGATCCTCCAATTGTGCTTCACACTACAGCAATGGATCACCCAATCCTGTTAAAGACTACCTGCAGCCTCTAATCACAATGCTGGAGGAGGGCTTAGTAGAAACCCAGTATATATTCTCATTCTTTTCCTTTTGGCTCTCTGTGGGCTGTAGTGAGTTGGAGGTGAAGGAGTGTTTGTTTGGAGCTGGTAGAGATATTGCATTTGAATTTGGTGGCATTTGGAGGTGTTTCTGGTCTTTTTCTTCAGCTTTCCTTGTGCTCTCTCTCGCTTTTTCTCTCTTCCCTTTCCTTTCTGTGTTGTATAGCACATTTGTTTGTTTGTTTGTCTGTTAGTTCAGTTTGTCTTTAAAATATCTGTAGTTTGTCTTTGGGAGTGAGTGAATTTGTTTTTCTTTTTCTCTCTGAAAACAACCCCCCAAAATAATAAAATAATATTTCTATACTCTCTCTCTCTCTCTCTCTCTCTCTCTCTCTCTCTCTGTGCATGTGTGTGTGTGTGTGTGTGTGCTTGCTTGTGAGTGTGTGTTGCTCCTGGGTGTGTAGGCTGCTGCTATATAGCAGATTACAAACAAAGTCTTGGCAAAGCACACACACTAAAAAAAAATGAAACATGGCACACAAAGGGGTGCTGCTGCTAAGGCAGGATTTGGGAGAGGTTGCTCTGGACACAGTGCTGCTGCTGGGACCAGCAGCAGGGAGGCTTCGACACCCCCAGTTAAACTCAGGCGTCCTCCACTGGGGCAGCAGAAGCAGGCAGCGGCGAAGGCAATTCAAAGTAGTGGTGCCTGCAGGGCACTCTTTGAAGTTCCTGAGACAGGTGCAGGGAGCAGCAGTGTCCGTGAAAAAGGAGGAGTATCTCCAGCTCCTTCTTCGGTGGTTGAGGCTGTGAACCCACTGAGGGAACTTTTCCCAGAACTTGTGGAAGTCCTCAGCATGGTTCAGAGTAAGGATGAGGACTCTGATGTCGGGCAGGAGGAAGAGCAGGCAGTGGCAGAGCCTCTCTCTCCAGAATCCGTCCCCTCTTCCACTCGTACCCCTGCTCCTGTGGTGACACCCCAGAGTGAAGGTCCCGGCGGGCTCTCTGTGTCACCCCAGAAGCGACAGACAAGCAAGGTGTGGGACCACTTTGCGGTGGGAGTGGATTCCCGCTTTGTTGTCTGTCGCCATTGCAAGATGGCTGTGAGCAGGGGTAAAATGCCAGGCCACTTCACCAACAACAACCTCAACTGCCACATGCAGAGGCACCACCAGTCTGCCTTGCTTGGGACTGAGGCGGGCACTTTACAGCAGACTGGTGTTAGCAAGGGCAAGCAGAAGGCTCCTGCAAGTTCTGCCAGCTCTCGAGCTCCCATCCCCAAGAGGCTTCACCAGGCTACCATGGAAGAAATGGGGTGGAGGAAGTATGGAGCCACAAGGTAGTGTTTTTCAATGCCCAATCAGATCACCAACTGCATCAGTGAGATGGTGGCATTGGATGACCAGCCATTCAGCCTCATCGAGAATGCAGGCTTCAAGAGGCTGTTGGCTCTTGTGATTCCATACTACAAGCTGCCGTGTTGCATCACCCTGAGCAGGCGTGTGGTGCCCTCCCTGTACCAGGCATGCAGGGAGTTAGTTCTGGGTCGTCTGTGCCAGGCAGAGGCACGGAAGGTGCACTTCACTTCAGACATCTGGTCCAGTGAAGGAGGAGTGCATGCTTACCTGTCCCTGATTGCTCACTGGTGGGGAGCCTCAGGGCAGGAAGCACCCAGGACTTCCGGGACTGGGAAGGAAGGCTGCCGCTGGGCCCTCCTTCATACCGCAGTCATAGACCAGTCCCACATTGTGGAGGAGATTACGGAGGCCATGAACTGCTTGGTGGCAGGGTGGCTGGCCAGGCACCAGCACATCCCAAGGTACATGGTCACGGACGGGGGAGTGAACATGGTGAAGGTGGTGTGCGATGGTGGATTTGAGGGCATTATCTGCATCGCGCATGTCTTCAACCTCATAGTGAAGGATGGCCTTGGAGGCAGTAAGGTCCCTCTCCCTCCCGCAACCTGTAATCTCTTGGAGAGCTGCAGGAAGGTGGCTGGGCATTTCCACCATAGTGTGAAGGGCAGTCGGTTGCTGCGGGAGAAGCAACAGGAGCTGGGATGTCCACAGCACCATCTTGTGCAGGACGTGGCAACACATTGTAACTCCACCTACCACATGCTCGAGCATATGGTGGAGCAACAGCGTGTTGTCCATGAGATGTTCAAGGTCGGGGACATCGGCATCCAAGCCTGTCGTGGGAATTTTGAGTCCCCCAGGGAGGCCTATGACTCCCTCTTATGAGAAAGGGGTTATTTATTGTCACAGATCTCTTATGAGAAAGATCTTTACTCTAATTCTTTATAATGCATTGATACAGTAACTGCCCTAAATGTAGACTAGAGATGAATAACTCTAAGAAGAGAAGGGACCTCCCATAGAATAGTAACTTCCCACCCAATAACTCATAGGAGTTACATTCATGCAAGCAACTAGACTCGGTTTTACAGTGGAGACCAAAGATACTCACATACGTTTTCTTAGAGGCAGATTTATTGAAGAAGACACATCAGCTGATGGAGCCAGAGATAGACCTCTGACTGACTTAAGTATATAGGGTATCACTCTTATATAGGAAACTGGAAACATCAGAATTAGCATATCTAGCTCTTTGTACAGAATCACTTTTGTACCAAGGGAAAGTTTACAATAATACAGGGTAGCACATAGGAATGATGTAACATCTCTAGGTCAAAAAAAGAAAGGCGCCACATAAGAATGATGGAGGTTAAGATAAATTAAAACAATACAGAATGCATATAGTTGCTAGTGGACTAAAGTTCATTATGGTGAGGGCTTAACACATCTAGCTAGTACATTGCTGGTTCTATCTTACAGGAGTACTTATTAGAAGAATGAAATCAATATTAGTTTCTCAGTTATTTAAATGTTGTTATCACAAGCTATTGGTATGATCACACCTGAAATATTCCCGCAACAAGGCCCCACTGTCCAGGCAGCAGTGGGAGGCCATGTCCCAGCTTCTGGTGGTCCTCAAGCCGTTCCTTGAGGCCACTGAGACCCTGAGCAGCAGCACTGCCCTCCTCAGCCAGGTGATCCCTGTGGCCAGGCATCTCCAGATGCAGATGGGCAAGTTTCTGGAGGCCGGGGCTCCTGTCACCTGCAGGGCTTCCTGCCAGAGGTTCGGGAAGTGGTGACAAGGCTGAGGGAAGGCCTAGCCCACTGGGTCCAACCTCTCTACACTGAGAGGCAGTACATGTTGGCCACCATGTGCGACCCATGCATCAAGGATGATTTGTGCGGGCAGAATTCCCAGACGGGGTGGGTGGAAATGCTTGTGGCAGAAGTTCGGGCAGCCCAGGAAGCAAGGATTGGGCAAGCAGAGGCAGAGGCAGAGGCAGAGCCCACCCTCACACAAGTCATGAGTCTGCGGAGCAGCAGCAGTGGCAGCAGCACTCCCAGCAGGGGCACAGGCCAGGGGTTTTGGGCAAAGGCCTTGTAGGCAGCGGTTGGCCCAAGAGGCACCCAACGCAGCCACCAGGATGTTGCTGCAGCAGCAGTGCAGTGTTACCTGGTGGAGCAGATGGAAGACAGCTCCATCGAACCCCTGGCCTACTGGTCATCCCGGCCCCAGATGTGGCCTGAACTAGCATGGGTGGCCATGGATAGAATCAACTGTCCACCATCCAGCATTCCAAGCAAGTGGGTGTTTTCCATGGTGGGTGACGTGGTTACACCCCACCGCTCTTGCTTGGATGCAGAGTTGGTGGAGCAGCTGGTCTTCCTAAAGGTAAACCTGCCCCTGCTGGGATACCCCACCCTCATGCCCTTGGGGGAGTGACTAGCAGGCACCCCCCCCCATCCATTCCACACCTCCTTCTGTTGGTTGGTTTTTTTAATTTAAGGCAATTCTGGCAGGCAGGCACATCATTTTTAAGTTATCAATTTATTTGTATTATTTATTTCTTTTACTATTATTGTTTAAATTATTGTCTGTGCTTACAGCTCAGTAACACAACTCTGAAGGAAGGATCCCTAAGGGATCTAGTTTATTCTCCTAGCCTCTTATATTGAGGGGATGCACAAGCATCTCACACATTCTATGTTGTTTGACTTGAACCAATATGCTTGCACGTGTGCCTCTGAAATTGGCCTCAGATGACTCCCTATAGGCCATCTGTAAGGTCACACACTTCCATGTGCATTTCTTGTAAAAAGACCACGTTATAGGCTCATGAGAACTTTGGATAAGAATGCTGATTTCCAAGGAACACATGCACCTCTGACTCTGAACGAAGGAACCAAAAGGATTCCTCTTCCAGGCTCCAACATTGAGTGGATGACAAAGCAGCATCCTACACTGTTTCCGAGTGTGTCTTTTGGACCTATGTGGCAGCCTTGCAGGGCTGTCACTGTGTTGCGTTTTGGCTACATGATTGAAAAAATATGTCCACCTGCCAGGTTGCCGCCATTGTAAAGTAGCCAGATCTCGTGGGCTGGACCCAAGGTTCTATTGCTTACTTGTGCAATATGCCAGTGCCTCGCACTCTGCCTCGGTGCCTGCCTCTGCCTGCCCGCCTGCCCGCCTGCCCGCCAGGTTGCCACCATTGTGAAGTAGCCAGATGTCGTTGGCTGGACCCATGGTTATATTGCTTACTTGTGCAATGTGCCAGCGCCTGGCACTCTGCCTGCCTGCTTGCCTGCCTGCCTGCCCACACGGACACCAGGTTGCCGCCATTGCAAAGTAGCTGGATCTCATGCTCTGGACCCATGGTTCTATTGCTTACTTGTGCAATGTGCCAGCACCTGGCACTCTGCCTGCCTACCTGCCCGCCAGGTTGCTGCCATTGTGAAGTAGCCGGTTCTCATGCGCTAGACCCATGGTTTTATTGCTTACTTGTGCAATGTGCCAGCACCTGGCACTCTGCCGGCCCACCTGCCCACCTGCCCGCCCGCCAGGTTGCCGCCATTGTGAAGTAGCTGGATCTCGTGAGCTGGACCCATGGTTCTATTGCTTACTTGTGCAAAGCGCAAGCGCCTGGCACTCTGCTGCTGTGCCCGCCTCTGCCTGCCTGCCTGCCCACCTGCCTGCCTGCCCGCCCACCAGGTTGCCGCCATTGTGAAGTAGCCAGATCTCGTGGGCTGGACCCATGGTTCTATTGCTTACTTGTGCAATGTGCCAGCACCTGGCACTATGCCTGCCTGCCTGCCTGCCCACCAGGTTGCCACCATTGTGAAGTAGCTGGATCTCGTGGATCTTGCCTGGAGGCACCCATGCTGCTGTGCCCACCCGCCCGACTGGAGGCGCCCGTGGTGCTGTGCCCACCCACCCGAAGGTGCCTGTGCTGCTCTGCCCACCCGCCCGACTGGATCCCCCTGAGCTACTGTGCCCGGCCACCCGACTGGAAGTGGTCCTGCTATCCACAACGGCCACACGACTAAGGTAAGTGTACAACCAAAGCAGGGACACCTGAGAGCGACCTGTAGTGGGGCTGTCTGAGAGATTACCTCCCAGTGAGCAGGCAGGCAGCCCCATGTGCCTTCTTGGGCGTGGGCACACGGGACCGTCCAGATGCCAGTCCAAGGTGGGAGGGAGGGAGTTGTTAAAGTATTATATGTTATCTAATCTTTATCATTTTCCCTTCTTCTTTTTCAGCCCTTGGAAGTTGGAACTCTGTGCCTGGGAGAGATGGGAATCCAGACTGCTCATCTGCCCATCACCGCCCACCTGGAACTGGCCCTCCTATCCACATCACTTGCATGACTAAGGTAAGAGGCTGACTGAGAGCTTACCTCCCAGTGAGCAGGCAGGCAGCCCTTCAAGGTGGGAGGTAGTTGCTAAAGTATTCTTTTATTCATTCCTTATTTTCCCTTCTTCTTTGTCAGCCTACAGAACTCAGCGCCTCAGTGCACTGCAGACCCGGGAATTCATGCACAAGCCAAGGGACTTCTGGTTCACCCCCAAGGAGAACCTCACCGAGTCCCCAATGTTCCTGTTCCTGAATTTACCCTGTGAATGCCTGCCTGCTGCTGCTGCCTGCTGCCTTCCAGATCCTACCTGCAAGGAGAGCCTGCTGCTCTCCTTGAATAAGCCAAGGGACTTGGGGTTCTCTTTGAAGGAGAACCCCACCGAGTCTCCACCCTTCCTGACTTTGCCCATTGGATGCCTGCCTGCCGCTGCTGTGTTCTATAAAATGCCTGCCATTCAAGTTAAACAGTGCCCTTGGGTCTCTGAAATGGGGGCGAATGTGTACTCCCCTTCTCTGTGCTCCTCACATTAGTGTGGGGATTGTGGGGACACTGGATCTAATGAGCCTCTCTGTCTGTGAAATGGGTGTGAATGTACACCCCTTCTGTGCGCTCTTCACATTAGTGTGGTGATTGTGCAGACAGGATGTAATGATGAGAGAGCACTTTGCAATGGTCTTACTTACTTACTTACTTACCCAGCACAATCCATTAACAGTTCCATTTCAGTGAGCGACATGCCCCTGTGTCTATGACATTCAGCCCTTTTGTACGCTCCCTAAGTTTGAGTTCAGTTTCTGGGGACGGGATCTAATGAAAGCATTTGCAGTTTGCTTTGCATGCAATGGCAAACCCATTTTCCACAATTCCATTTCACTTAAACCATGCTCCTGTGTCTGCAAAAAAGGGTAGAGCAATGTGCGGTCGTTCAGCCCTTCAGTGCGCTCTCCAACTGGGGACATACGTCTTCTTTCTTACCTGCCAAAATGTGCCCATGAGACACAGGAGACAGGACAGGAGTAATCTGAAAGGTGAAAAATGACTTTTGAAAGCTTACTTACTTACCCCATGTCTGAAATTCTGGGCACATGACTGGCCACATCCCATCTGCATTTCTACAAAGTTTTATGAGTCTGTCTTAAAAAGACACAGGCTTTCCCACCCCTTCAACATCATCTGAAAGGGACTAAAAGGCATCCGATCCGAAAATTGGATATCTGATTTTCAGTTCGGAATCGAATCTGATCCGATCCGCGGACCTATCCGATCCTGATCCAGTTTTTTTGACACTGCATATCCCTACTAATCAGCAAAAGGAGAACAAAATGCTGGCAATAAATAAATAAATAATCCCAATTTGGTTAATGAGCAGGTCCACGAAAAACAGATGGAATGGAATGGATTTAACAACAAAAAAAATGTTTATATGTTCCATATTTATACTGCCCATCAGTATAAATGGCTCTCTGGGCAGGGCATCAATGCATATCCCCATGCCCAGCTTTCTTAGGGTGGGGGAGGAAAATTGCGAGTGTTGGTGGTAGGTATGATATGTGGAGGCTGGTTCCAATTGGTGGGGCAGGAACTGGGTGGCTATATATTGCCAGTGTCAGTCCATCCCAGCACCTTCTTTTGTTGTGTGGCACCCTCCCTCCACTCTCCGTAGACAGTGTGGGTTTACCGGTTATAATTAGGAGGCCAAGTAGGAAATTTTTGCTCCTAGCCTAATTTGGCAAGAACCTTTTTTACCTACTTCACACTGTAAGATGGATATATTCCACCATTCCACCATTTTAATGGGGTAATTGGGGGGTCATCGGTCTAACATTCGAAGAATCGAAAATGTATCACTAAACTTCCTGAAATTTACATGTTCCAAAAAGAGATGTTGGTTGTACATAACCTGAAAATTCCAAGAAGAGTGGTGAATGTTTGAGGGAAGGACAGTAGTTTAACATAGAAAAGAAAGAAAGTACAATTTTGAAATATTTCAAAGTGCTTCTGGGCCTATAACACTGGTTTCGGCCTACTCACACTGTATTTCCAATAAGCTTTAGAAACAGTTAAACTGTAGTGAATTTTGCATAGTGTACACATGCATTTTCTTTCTAATCATTCCCTTCTAGACTGGCTCCCTCCTTGATGTGCAGGCAAAACCTTTTTTGTTTCAGCAGGCCTTTGGCAAATAAGCTGGACCTCTGTCTATACTTTTGACTTTAAAATGGTTATGTATTTTAAATGTTTTAATATTAAAATGTATTTAATTATAGTTTTAACTTTTGTATATTTCTATTTATAGACTTTAGTTGTATATGGTTTTATTTTGTAAGGCTGCCTTGAGGCCCAGGATTGGGCAAAAGGTGGCATCCAAAACAATATAACAACAACAACAACAACAACGTTTCACATTTCACTTCTGTATCTGATGTTGTTTGGAATGTACTTTTCTGTATAAACCATTCATATCTTAAGACTTCTTAATGATTGTTGGGTTTAACCACTAAGCAGCCTGGTTTCAGACGCTACCACAAGGAAGCTATGGAACTGAATTTTAAGCAGGCCTGGCTTTCTGAGAAGCAGACCCAGCCTGGTTCTTGCCTTCCTTTTGAGAGAAGAAGAGTTCTTTTTCTCTTTTCCCTTTGGCTTTGAGAGTATTTTGGGCTATCTTTTCCCAAGGCCATTTTTCTTTTTGGCTCACTGGTGAAGCAGGGTGTAGAACTCAGCAGAGATCTGTTTCAGCCTTCTTCTGGATCCATGATAACCTGGCCTATAGATCTCTCCTTGGAATAGGTAGCTATACAGTCCTTTTAATCCCCCTACCCCTACACATACTCCTTGTGTGGCATGTTTTCATTGGTTTAAACAGTTGAATGGGGTATTCACTGTTTTCCTGCTTACTTTATAAAATCTACTTTCCATAGGCCTAGTAACTGCAAGAGTAACAGAGTTGGGGAAAATCCTCAATCTCCTGGCGATTAGAGGCACTGAGTGAGGAACACCTGGAGATAATTTCAACTGAACCCAACCACATCACACTATTCTCTCTTCTGAAGAGGTCTGGACCAGAGACTACTGAAGACAAACAAAATAACAGACCATAATAATAGTTCTCATGTGGCCATTTGCTTTGTGAGGCAGGTGCTCCTGTGGGCTACCAAACAGAGGGAGTAACAGGCCATACATGTTGCCTGGCTGAGTCTGCCAGAAATCAGGCCTCAACATTCCTGGAAGGTCCATGTTCTACAGCACCCACTCTCAGATGCACTTGACGGAATCCCACCCTCCGAATACAGATATTTACTGTCAGGTTCAAATTTTGTTCAACATCAATTGACTAGTAGTATTTAGGAAGATAGTGTCCTAGGGTGACCAGATAAAATCCAGGTCAGGGCTCATGTAACTTTAACAGTTGTAGAGAAAAGGGAATTTCAGCCAGTGTCATTTGTATGCAATTAGTTCCTGGGGAAATTCCCTCTTCAACACAACAGTTAAAGGTGCAGGCACTATACTAGAGTGACCATATACAAAAGAAGGCAGGGCCCCTGCAACTTTAACTGTTGTGATAAAGAGGGAATTTCACCAGGAACTAATTGCATACAAATGACACTGACTGAAATTCCCTTTTCAATACAACTGTTAAAGTTACATGAGCCCTGACCTGGATTTTATCTGGTCACCCTATAGTGTCCCATTCAATCTTTTTCCCTAAGGAAATACCCATCAAAATTTTAGTTGGGACATTATATAGCTCTGTTCATCAAGGCCTCACCTTGAACAGCAGTCAAGTTGATCTACAAACACATCTAAGACTTCAACGTTTAGCCACTCAAACTGAAGAGCTTGTGTTTCATTGGTCTGCAAACCCAGTGGTGAGCATTTGCAGGAGAAGAAGAAGAAGAAGAAGAAGAAGAGTTAACCATGCAATAATATTCATTTCCAAGAACTGTGATAACTGCTGCCTTTATTTTATGTCCTTAAGAAACTATAACTGTATTCATCAAGACCTCACCTGGAACAGCAGTCAAGATGATCTACAAACACATCTAAGACTTCAACATTCAGCCACTTAAACACAAGCGCTTGTGATTAATTGGCCTGCAAACCCAGTGGTGAGCATTTGCAAAAGAAGAAGAAAAAAAGATAAACATGCAATAATATTTATTTTCAAGAACTGTGAGAACTACTCCAGCATTTCTTTTATTTTCTTAACAAATCTATCTCCCATTGACTAGTCACATCTAATACTGAGTACCATCCAAGTGTACAGGAGGCGAAAGAAGCTGATGGAAGAGGCTAGCAATGTGAGACCTTTGATAGAGTTTCGCAAGGTGCCTGAAGGGTATGAGACATGTCCTGGCCAAAAAGTCTAACTTTTATTGTATACCTCATAATTCAAAGGCTGAAATCAAAGATCTTTGGTGCTTCGTGACTATCTGCTCTTCACTAACTCTGTACATTTGGGTGTAATATTACACCCTGCTTTCCCTATCATTTGACAGCATTACAAGTCTAAGTAGGATGCTACACTTCATTTGGCTGGAATCAGTGCAGTAATTGAAAGATGGATCAGACTTCGGCTATATTCTGTTCATGGGCATATAGGTGATATCTACATGGAATGCCTACTAAGAACTTTTCCTGTCAAATTATTGGTGCTTCCTTTGGGGTGGACCCCATTCTTAGCACAAAAATTCTGAGTTTGAGTAGAGTAGAGTAGAGTAGAGAAATACTATTAGCTGTCATTGACTGAGTACATTTTTAATGTTATATTGTAACTTGTTTTCTAATGGTCTATTGACTGTCAATAAAGATTGATTGATTGAGTCAAACTCACACCAAACCCACATTTTCACATGCAAAGTTCAGCTTTCAAATCTGCTCCCCTTGAGTTTGCTAAGAAAGCTAATAAAAGAATCCCGGACTTACTCCCTAAAAATATACATTTTGTCCACTCCTTCCACCACTGTGGGACACAAATAACGTAGCCATAGGTATATGTGAATCAGATAAAAATGAGCTCATTGAAGATATCCATTTTTTGGGACTAAGCACATTCCACATCCAAGTCAGATGACCAGTTTTGGGCAACCTTTTCTCTTGAAAAAATATGTGTACTTTTGTACCTATATTTCCCTAAGTATGCATCAATTGTGTGCATTCCTGGAAGGTCCATGTTGTACAGCACCCACTGTCAGACGAACGTGATGGAATCCCAGCCTCCACACTTGGGTTTAATTTACTGGCCTCCCCTGGCTCGACCTTGCAGAAAGATATAGGGACTGATAGAGCAGGCATTCATAACACACATAGGCTCAATTCGGATGACACGTTAACCAACGGGTGTTAAGTTAAACAACCATCAGTGGGTTAACCCAACGTGTCGTCCGAATTCAGCCACACCACAGTTAACCAACCCACAGTTGTTCAAGTCGTGGTTTTAAACCATGGAGTTAAACAACGCACTTGCGAGTTGATTAAAAGTTAGTCAATTGACTCACGTGTTGTCCGAATTCATCCACTTGAGGTGCGTGGGTTAAACAACCGAGGTGAGTATGTTAACACAAAAGACCATAGAGGAGAGCGGCAAGAACAGCAGAAAGCAGGTGGGAGCTTGGCTGCGGATGAAACGGAGCGCTGGTTTCGCCGCCATAGCAACCATGACGCCCGCCTCCCCCACCAGGCAGCTGGCACGGAGCTCAAAAAGGAGCCGGCTCCTGCAAGCACTCACGCAGGGTGCCCAGTCAGCTACCCAGACGGACAGGGAAGCGCACCAGAACGGAGCCAAGGCAAAGGGGGGGAGGGGGAGGGGGAGCAAGCAACAACCCCAGGCGCCCAGGAACAAGGGGCAGCACCCCCACACAACAGGGAGGATGACACCCCATCCAGAGGTAACCCCCACCGCAACGCCAACCCCACCCTCACATCACCCAGAAGGTCGAGGGCAGGGGAAGCAGCGTCCAGATAGCTCCCCCCCCATTCGCCCAACACGGCTGGACAGCGAGCGTAGGCGAAGCCTATCCCCAAGACGCTAGAAATGCCTAGGCAATTGGTGCCCATGGGCGACAGCCAGCCACCTGCGGATGTTGTGGAAAACGAACGAAGGTATGCATAGCAATCCCAAGGACACGAAGAGGCCCCGGCCTCCACGAACAACAACGCCTACGCACAGGGCACATTCACAGCAAGCACTAGAGCCCACCAGCACCCACCGACACACATCCACACAGGGCTGGGAAAGGTAGCCCAAGGCACCCACCACCCTCACCACTGAACCACACACCCATTGGCAACATGGAGCCAGAGGGAGAGGGACCAAGGGACGATCTGGCCGAGGACACAGGCTCATAATCCCCTGAAGAGGGGAGCAGCCAGGACCCCCAGGAAAGACGCAGAGTGCTGCGCTGGTCCAAGGAGGAGATCGGCCACTTCATAGAGCTCTAGGGGAGCCCGGAAGCCAGGAGGATCATGGCCACTGCCAGGCACGATAAGCTCTACCCATGGCTAGCCAAGAAAATGTAGGAATGGGGATATGACTGCAATGGAAAGCAATGCAAGGACAAGCTCCACTGACTCAAGAGGAAGTTCAAGGAGGTCATCACTCACAATAAAAGAACAGGCGCCCAGCCATGCACCATGCCATTCTATGACGAACTGTCACACCTGCTGTTGGAGCGTCACCACCAACGAGCCTACGCACACGCGTCAAAGAGCACGGCTGGACCAAGGGGCACAATGGGAAGAGGGCCCCACTGCACAGAAACAGGAGCCCCCGGCATGGCCGGTCGACCCACGGCCAACACCCCCCGCCAAGGCCCCCCCGAAAGCATCATCCACACCCCCTGCCAAGAAAGTAGCGAGGGCATCATCTGCTCCTCCTGCCAAGGCAGCCCCGAAACCATCATCCGCACCCCCTGCCAAGAAAGTAGCGAGGGCATCATCTGCTCCTCCTGCCAAGGCAGCCCTGAAACCTTCATCCGCACCCCCTGCCAAGAAAGTAGCGAGGGCATCATCTGCTCCTCCTGCTAAGAAAGCTGCGAGGGCATCAGCTGAAGCATGGCTGGCCAAGGCGAGGCCGATGAGCTGGCCCGCAGCATCCCAAAGTCCATCGGTGCTTGCGAGGCCCCCACCCGTGCCTCCCAGGACAGCCACAGCCTCAAGGAGCATCACCCCCATGCCAGCCTCCACCACCAGCAGCAGCCCCATGGCCTTCCTACACCTCATCTGTGCAGACATGCAGGTTGAGGACCCCGCACCTACCCCCCCTGTTGCCAGAGACCCAGCAGGGAGAGGAAGACCCAGGGCCGTCCCGTACGCTGGACACTCTCGCGAAGGGGAGCGTGGCTGCCACCGTAGGGCGAATGACATGGCCAGTACCAGCGCCACACATGTGGCTAGGGTCCTCGAAACCTGCAACTATGGTGCAGGACATACAGCACAGGATCTTGGATGTCGTGACAGAAATGGGGCCTGTCTCCTAGGAGGAACAGGACGAAATGGAGCTGCTCATGGAACAACAGGTGGGTGACGTGCTCGAGCCTGAACTGTCACGGTCCCAGGAAGAGCTGCTGCATATTGATACACAGGCCTCCGACAAAACGTACATGGAGATGGAGGCGATGGAGGCGGAGGCGCTGTCGGAAGTGGAGCTCTCGAGGCCGGGGAGCCGTGGTGGAGCGGGAGATCGAGGGGTACCCACAGCCGGAGGACGAGCCAATGGAGGGAGGGCCCCCCCTAGAGGAGGAGCCACTGCCACCACATGTAGGCGAGCATGGTGAGGCTGAGGCAGAAGAAGCCCGTCCCCTGACCAACACGCAGAGGTGTGTGCGTATGCGCAACAGGCGCAGGGCAGACCGGCTGCAGGTGGCGAGGGAGTTGGTCTCTGTCACGGAGACAACTGGGGAGCGCATCCACAGCCTGTTCACACACATGGCGGTTGAGGAGGAGTCCAGGCGCACCAAGGAGCACGTCATCACTGTGTGGGCCACACGCACAGCCGCACAAGCCGTGGAGGAGTGCGCCCAAGGCACATGGGAATCGGGGAGGGATGTGCGTATAGGTCTGGAGCGCCATGTCACCGGCATGACTGAGGCCATGGCCGCCACCAATGCCATCATTGACCGAGGCATGCGGGAGCGCGCAGCAGCCATCAACCGCCAAACCGAGGTGCTCAGGGAGCTCGCCCAATCCTTCCGTGGGGCCTACCACGGGCCACTGCAGCCTGCGCCCTACATGGGGCCGTATGGATATATGGCGGCGCCGCAGCAGCAGCAGTACATGCCCCCACCAATGGCCACACCGTATCGGGCCCCACGGTCAGCGGCGGCAGCAGCAGGTGCCTCAGGCAAGGCGGGGGACGGCTGGAGGGCACGTGCACCAGAGCATAGGCGGCCACCCAAAGAGGGGCCGTGCCATCCCACCAGACACCGACGAAGAAGGAGAGGAGGAGGAGGGCGAGGAGCCAGAGGAGGGGGAGGAGGAGGAGGGGGAGAAGGAGAAGGAGGGTGTCGAAAGGGCCACTCAGGACGACATGGCCTAAGGCGAGGTTGTCCTACGAGCCCCGAGACCCAACCCCCATAGAACCATAGGGACGTGCAGTTGTATACTTTCCCACACCCCTATACGTGATAGGACCCCATTAGATACGCAACCCTCTGGCCGCTGCCTCCCTCAGCCCGGTCTATATGCTCAAGGCTATGTCCATCAGCATCCCAATGCAACAATTTTGCACGCGCTGGATGCTTCTCGTCCCCGGCCCTATCTCCCTTCATTGCAGCCAGAACCAGGCGTGATGGCACCACTCTACAGGTCCAACAGCCACCAAGCAGGGCGCATTGTCCGACGCCGAAGGGCCCTTCAGCACGGAGGTTGGTAACTGGGCTGTTGGGTGGTATGCATTGGTGTTAGTGTGGTCTCCGTATCACTGATGGCTCTCCCCCTCCTCTTCCCCCTTCTGTTCTCACCTCTAGGGAAACTGCGCTCCCTCCGCCATGCCATCCGTAGAAGGCGGAGGGCCCAAAAGGCACGCCGTCTCCACACTCTGGAGGTGGCCCTGGGAGAAATAATACGTCGCATTCGACGTCTGGAACAAAGCGTCCGGCGCCATCGCCGTCTGAACCACGGCCAGCCGTAGGGGTTTTTGGCAGCTTGGAGGTGTCCACCCATCCCCCCTAGTCACAGCGTAGTAATGGCCCACTCTGCCGATTCCCCATCACACGCCCCACTCCGGCCGCTTCCTGTCACTCCCCTCAGCCTTGCAGGTGCACTTTAGCCTAAACAAATCCTCCTGCCCTCCCATTCCCACGCTAACGATGTGGACGGTCCCATGCTCCACCTCTAGCCCCACCTCCCTCTGCCCTCCTGCTCCGCCTCGCCCACTGCTCCTCCCGTCCTGCCTGCCCCCTCTCCGACCCGCCCGGCATATGCGAGAATGTCCCAGAGGGAGCTCGCGATGGCCTGCTTGCAGGGAGCGATCCAGGTGGCCACGCAAAACCACGGCGATGCTGATGAGGAGGACCTATTCCGTGCCCGCTTACGTCGGCTAGGTGGGGCCATGCCTGCAAAGCCAGTGTTCAGGGTGTAGACCTTCCGCTGGCTGCTCGGGGCGACGGAGGTTGTGCCTTCTCTCCGTGCCACCGTCCTGCCACTAGTTCATCCCTGTGCAGCCTCCACATTGCTGGCGGGGACGTTGTCCGAAGGCACAGCCGAGGGGGCCCTGCACCGCGCCCCTCCCCTCTCGACGTCGGAGGTGCTTTTTGCCGAGCATGAAAGCGTGCGCTGCTGGGTGCCCCCCCGGACAGACGCCATGTGGCATGAGATGCAGGACTTGGAGGACTGGGATGACAAGCACTTCCGTGGGAACTTCCGCATGTCTCGCGTGACATTTGAGGTGTTGGTGGCCGAAGTGACCCCTGTCCTACAGCGGGAGTGTACAAATATGTGCAGATGTATTCCAGTCTCCCGTTGGCTTGGCCTCACACTGTACAAGCTGGCGTTCAATGTGGGCTACTTGCCCCTGTCGACCATCTTCGGGGTGGGCGTGTCTACCGCATGCGAAATCTTCCGTGAAACAGTGAGCGTTCTGAACGAGCTGTACTTGGCCGACGTCATCCGGGTGGGGGACGAGAAGGAGAACATGCGTGGCTTCCGTGCCCTGGGCTTCCCACGGGCGGTGGGGGCGATGGACTCTACCTATGTGTGCATCCTGGCCCCGCCCTCCCGTGGTGAGGAGTACTTCAACCGCAAGCATTTCTACAGCATGGTTCTGCAGGCGGTTGTGGATGCCAAGGGCTGCTTCCTGGACGTGTATGCGGGCGTGTCTGGGCGGAGCCACGACACAGCTGTCTTCTGGAACTCCCCCCTGGCTGCCAAGCTGACATTGGGGCGCTTCCTGAAGTCCACTCCCGCTTCCGTGTGTGGCCGTGAGGTGGGTCCGCTCCTCCTGGCCAACCAGGCGTTTACCCTGCAGCCGTGGCTGATGGCCCCGTACCGCTACCCGTGCACCAACGTGCAGCGTAAATACAACTACTACCATTGCCGTGCCCGCCTGCCCATGGAGCGTGCCTTTGGGCATCTGAAGGAGCGCTGGCGCTCCCTGTTCAGCTTGTTGGACTTGCAGGCCGACATCATTCCGGATGTGATGGTGTGCTGCTGCATCCTGCACAATTGCAAGTCCCGTGGGGACGTGTTACTGGCTGAGCACCCCGACCTCCCTCGGGAGGGCGAGGACGGCAATGCCATCGCTGTGGATGGGCGTGACATCGAGCCTTTGCCGGGGGCGGAGAATCCCGTTGGGGAGCGTCGCGCCCGTGCGGAGGCGTCCCATGTACGTGAGAGCATCAGTGCCTGGATTTGGCTGCGCTACCCTGACCCTGTGTGAGCGTCGGCTGTGGGGTTCCATCTGTGGACTGGCATCTCTCCCTGGCATGCCACCCCTCTCCACCACATCCCCTTGGCACGTTCCGTGCATGGCTCCCTGGGGGTGTGGTCTCGGCCGTGCACTCTTCACCGCTGTGCCTTCCAGGTGCCTCCTCCTCCCTTCCCGGAGGCGCCTATCCTTTCTGTGGGCTCTGCCCTGGCATACTGGCACCCATGTGCCTTACTGCACATGTCTGCTTTCCCTGCTGAATAAAGTTCTCCAAACCACCCCGCTCTTGCCTTCTTTCCTGTGTGTGCGGACGATGCTCTAGGAGGGAGGTGGGGGGTTGGGGGCTGGGGGCCATGGGTCTTCCTGGCAACTGCCAGGTCCCCCGTGTGGGGAGAGTGGTGGGAGGCCCCCTGGGGCATGGGTGCCAATGTTGGGAATGCTCTGCTGGGCGCATGGTGCGGGTGTTGTATTGGTGCTGCCGTTGCTCCTGGCTGACTCTTTGCCCGAAGCTGCTGGAATCCGCCCAGTGACTGAGGCAGCCAATGGGGTTTGGGAGGCGTGTCCTGCATCATCCAAGATGGCGGCGCCCATGATTTTTGGCCGCATTGCTTGCTGGGATACCTGCTGGAGGACTGCCTGAGTTTGGTAAACGGGGAAACTGGAGCCTGGGCTGTCCGTCAGAACTGAGTACGTTATTAACCACCAGGGTGGTTAACTTAACTTTCTATCCCTGGCTGCAGCGTGTCATCCGAATTGAGGCCGCCTTTTTAACACACCATCAGTGGGTTAAGTCCTCTCAGTTGATTAACGTGTCATCCGAATTGAGCCATAGAGTGGTAAGATTGGCTAACCTAAAAGCAAGTATGTTGCTTTTCAAAAAGCTAAATCCCTTCCTAAGAGCTATCACGGTGCCAACATTCATCTCTTTAACTTTAGAAATGTTGGAGATGCAAGCATTTTGATTAATTCCCCTAGGCTATACTGATTCAGTTATCCGAAAACAGAAAGGAGCTCCAATGAGCACATCTACTCACTATTGGTAGTTAATGGTTTTTAAGCTATCTCCTCTCTGCTCCAAAAAATCAGAGTTTTCTCAGATCTCTGATGGACGCTCAGATTTTCTGGGTGGAGTGTACACCCCTAACAATAAACACAGTAAACTTTAACATAGTCTAATATAGCATTTACATTATTGTATCATCTTGTGTACTTCCAGAATTAATCAGGGATTTTAATTCCAGTTGAACACTTTTTCAGATTGTCCCTAAATACACATGCAGAACATGAAATGCTTCCTTTTCGTAGGGCAGTGATATAAAACTTTTATCCCTGGACACTGGGTATTGAAAAGTTCAAATGAGTATCATCAGAGAATAACTTATGGGGCTTATTTATTAATCCGAAAAGTGGGCTCAACACATCACTAGCTTTAATTTTATATTAGATGTCAAGATGATGTAACATCCTGGCTGACACTGGTTTGGTTGTCAACCATATAATATCATGTCATCAATTACACAAAACCATGATATTCATTAAAGAAAAAAATCTACAGTTTCCAAAAACAAAGTTAAGGCTCAACAGTTTCCAAACATGCACCAAAAAGCAGGGAAATTGGGAGTCAAGGCTCATAGGCCTTAGTGCCAGATCCTCTCAAATAAGTCCGAAAGTGCAAATGAAATTCTCATTCTCCCAAAGCAGATAACCCATGAGGACAGCATAGAGACTATCATATGCAGAGATGACTGTGGGGTTGTGGAAAACTGAAGGTGAACAACTTAGGACCACCTTCTTCTTTTTTTTAGAGCAGCCGTTCTCCAACCTGGTGCCCTTCAAATGTGGCAGACTACAACTCCCATCCTTGCAAGTCAGTATGTCCCATGGTCAGGAATGCTGGGAATTGTGATCTTAAGGATGGATCCACATGGGATGATGCAAGCAGGAGTGTTTGATTGCTGACAACTGCTGGTTGGATTGGATGGGATGATGCAGAATGGGAGGCTGGGGTGCTGTCCACTGCTGGCTGGATTAGGCCCTGATGGAATAATGCAGGACGGGATGCCACCTGACTGGACCCTTGGAACTGGACAGATGGGTCCACATGGGATGTTACAAAAGTAGGACACCATGTTGGAGAGGATGGAGATTAAGTCTGAAACACAAACAAGATTGGATATTCCTGCCAGTGTGAATAGGAACCATGGAAAGAATACATAACTGAAATGTAGACACAAACCCCAACATTTCCCCATGGAAACTTATAGATCTCTTCCCCTTAGTAAATAAAGCTCAACGTTGTAGCCTCATCTTCTATCTGAGAGTGGCAAGTTTCACATAATCATAAAAACCATGTCCATGTTAATTCAAAATTTATATTGTTAGATTGGGATGCATTGTAGTTGAACATGTCAAGACCATTTGGATGCTAACTCCTCTGGTTAATAGTCAATAACCGACCTTTCAACTAGATCCTGACTATCACAGCACACAGTGGCAATTTGTCACAAATCCACTTCTAATTGGATGTGGTCGATAGGAAAGGTAATTACCCAAACCATATTTGACTTTACCCAAGATTCCAAAATTAGAACTTGTTCTTCATAACATTTTAAAACAAAAATGAATTCTCAATTTGGCCAATCCTTATTTGGCCAAATTGTTTATCACCATGGCCCCACAAAAATAATTCAATCATTATATGTATGACTCCCAAACCAGATATTTTCTGTCAGGTTGAAGCATTGTTCAACATCAGTTGACTAATAGTATTTAGGAAGATAGTGTCCCATCCAATACTTTTCCCTAAGGAAATTCGCATCAAAATTTTAGTTGGGACAGTTTATAACTGTGTTTGTCAAGACCTCACCTGGAACAGCAGTCAAGATGATCTACAAACACTTCTAAGACTTCAACATTTAGCCACTCAAACACAAGCACTTGTGTTTAATTGGCCTGCAAACCTGGTGGTGAGCATTTGCAAAAGAAGAAGAAGAAAAAAAAGATAAACATGCAATAGTAATAATAATAATAATAATAATAATAATAATAATAATAATAATAATAATTTATTTCTTACCCGCCTCTCCATTTGGATTGAGGTGGGGAACAACAATATAATAAAATACATAAAACTGATTAAAACATGACACACATTATTAAAACTGCATTACAACATCCTAAAACATCCTAAAAACATCCTAAAAACATTCTAAAATTCAACTGGATATGCCCGCCAGAAGTGAACAGTCTTTATGGCTTTCTTAAATTCTAAAAGACTGTTAAGTTGATGAGTCTCCTCTGGCAGGTCATTCCACAGTCTGGGAGCGGCAGAAGAGAAGGTCCTCTGGGTAACAGTTGTCAGCCTAGTCTTGGCCAACTGTAGTAAGTTCTTCCCAGAGGACCTGAGCATGCAGGGCGGATTGTATGGGAGAAGGCGATCCCGTAGGTAACCTGGACCCAAACCATGAAGGGCTTTAAAGGTAATAACCAACACTTTATACTTTGCCCAGAAACTGATTGGCAGCCAATGAAGCGATTTTAAAACTGGTGTAATGTGGTCACCCCTAGATGTACCGGTGACCAACCTGGCTGCCATATTTTGAACAAGTTGAAGTTTCCGGACTAGGCACAGAGGTAGCCCTATGTACAGCACATTGCAGAAGTCGAGCCTCGAAGTTACCAGCGTGTGCACTACCGTCTTTAGGTCTTCCAACTCTAGGAAGGGGCGCAGCTGGCGTATCAGCCGAAGCTGATAGTAGGCACTCCTGGCCGTCGCATCTATCTGGGCTGTCATTTGGAGCGATGGATCCAGGAGCACCCCCAAGCTGCGAACACAGTCTTTCAGGGGGAGTGTAACCCCATCCATAACTGGTTGACACACCTCCAAACCCAGGTTGCAGCCTTTAACAGCAAGCACCTCCGTCTTGTCTGGATTCAGCTTCAGTTTGTCTTTCCTCATCCAGCCCATTACCGCCTCCAAGCATTCATTCAGAGGAGACACACTATCCTGAGCTGATGCTGTTATCAAAAGCATAGAGAAATATATTTGGGTGTCATCAGCATACTGATAGCACCCCGCCCCATGCCTCCAGATGATCTCTCCCAACGGTTTCATATACATGTTAAACAGCATTGAGGAGAGGATGGCACCTTGTGGTACGTCACACAGCAGCTCCTTCTTTACGGAGCAGCTATCCCCAAGCATCACCATCTGGAACCTGCCTGAGAGATAGGACCGGAACCACTGAAGCACAGTACCCCTGATTACCAATCCCCTCAGGCATTCCAGAAGGATACCATGGTCGATGGTATCGAATGCCGCTGAGAGGTCCAGAAGTACCAACAGGGACACACTCCCCCTGTCAATACTCAGGCGTAGATCATCCACTAAGGTGACCATAGCAGTCTCAACTCCGTATCCAGCTCTGAAGTCAGTTTGAAATGGGTCTAGAAAATCAGTGTCATCCAAAACTGCTTACAGTTGGAAGGCAACCGCCCTCTCGATCACCTTGCCCAAGAATGGAAGGTTTGATACCGGTCTGTAGTTATTAAAGTCCAGGGGATCCAGGGAGGGCTTCTTTAGAAGCAGCCGTACCACCGCTTCTTTTAAACATGATGGAAAACTCCCCTCCCTGAGAGATGTATTAATGATATGTTGTAATTGCGATCTAACTGCATCTCCTCCCTGGGCGACCAGCCATGAAGTACAGGGATCGAGAGGGCAAGTCATCCTCCTCACTAGTCCAAGCAATAATATTTATTTTCAAGAACTGTGATAACTCCTGCCTTTCTTTAATTTTCTTAACAAATCCATCTCCCATAGACTAGTCACATCTAATACTGAGTACCATCCGAGTGTACAGGAGGCGAAAGAAGCTGATGGAAGAGGCTATCAATGTGAAACCTTTGATACAATTTTGCAAGGTGCCTGAAGGGTATGAGACATGCCCTGGTCAAAAAGTCTAACTTTTATTGTATGCCTCATAATTCAAAGGCTCAAATGAAAGACCTCCCATGCCCTTCACTAATCCTGTATATTTGGGTGTAATATTACACCCTGCATTCCCTATCATTTGACAGCATTACAAGTCTAAGTAGGATTCTACACTTCATTTAGCTGGAATCAGAGCAGTAATTGAAAGGTGGATCAGATCTTGGCTATGTCCATGATATCTGCACGGAATGCCGACTAAGACCTTTTCCTGTCAAATTATAGGTGCTCTAGCTTGCTTTGGGATGGACCTCTTCCTCAGCACTAAAATTCTGAGTTTGAGCCAAACTCACACCAAAACCACAGTTTCACATGCAAAATTCAGCTTTCAAGTCTGCTCCCCTTGAGTTTACTGAGAAGCTAGTAAAGGAATCCCAGACTCACCCCCTAAAAATCTACATTTTGTCCACTTCCTCCACCACTGTGGGACACAAATAACATAGCCAGAGGTATATGCGAATCAGATAAAAATGAGCTCATTGAGGTATCCAATTGACCAATTTTCAGGAGCTAGCTCATTCTCCATCCAAATCAGATGACCTATTTGGGCAATCTTTTCTTTTGAAAAAAATATGCATATTTTGCATGCAGTTCCTTTGATAATGTACACATTTTTCTCCCATTGACTTTAGCATGTTTGTATGCATGTGTTTCATGATCATTTAACACTGCACTCTTAGAAATATGCTTCAAAGTCTGTTTGAGTCTCTGGTGCCAGAACATCTGAATTGGATGAATCTGGCAAAAAAAATAAAAAATAACCCCTTTCCAAATCAGCATGTTGTAGCTTAAAGGTCTTAGCACCAGCTTTAGGATACACATTTGAACCTTTTGGAATGGGGGAGGGATCACAGAAGAGTTGATTGAGTTCCAAATGATTAGTGGCTAAGGGAAAGGAGGTGATTCCCTCTAAGGATTCCCAGTAGGTCAAACTTGGGCCTGAGCTTTGTCTGAGAAAGATGCCAATTCTATGATTCTGTTACCAAAATCCAAGTTTATTCCTAATGGCATAGAATTAGGGCTTCTTTGGGCAGAACCTTAAAGCTATATATTTAAAGAGACATGTCAGTGCCTCTTTAGTTAAGGTCCTTCAGGAAAAAAACACATTCCACCAAGTTAAAGGTGTAATTGGGGGTTGGTCATTCTAAAATCGACAATATTTTACTATTCTTCCTGAAAGTTACATGTGCAAGAAAGAGATGTTGATTGTACATAACCTGAAAATGTCAAGAAAATTGGTGAAAGACTGAGGAAAGGAGGGCAGTATAAAGTAGAAAAGAAAAAAAACCCCTCACACTCAGTCTCACACTTAGTAAACTGTAACTTATTCCAGTATTGGATATTTTCCTGTATCATCTTGTGTGCTTCCAGAATGATTCAGGGATTTTTTTATACCAGTAGAACAATTTTTTTTAGGTTGTCTCCAAATACGCCCACCTGGCACCAACACTGTTTTCTTTTCAGTGCCAGGTCAAAACTTTTCTTTTCTCCCAGACATTTTAATAGCTTAAGTTGTGGTTTTCATTGACTTGGTGGCCAGGCTTAAAAAATGTTTTAGATATCAGCTGTTTTATGGTTTTACATTTTGTATATTGCCTTTTTAATATTCAATTTTTTATTTTTGTAAACCGCCCATAGAGCTTCAGCTATGGGGCGGTATATAAATTAGGGATGTGCACGGACCCCCCGGATCAGATCGGGACCTGGATCGGGACCTCCAATTTTGTTCCGGATCAGATCGGAACAAAATCGGAAGTCCCCTGGATCGGATCGGACCCAATCCGATGTCTGATTTTCGGATCATCCGCCATTTTCCCCATAGACTTGCATGCAAGTCTATGTTGGTGATAGTTTGTTTTTTTCTTGTGTGTCTGGTCCGATAATCCAGCAGATGCACTTCTCTCCCACAGATTAGATAAATCACTGCTCACAACAAGGTTTTTCTTTAGGGAGTATTTTACTTGTTTAGATAATAATAATAAATTTTATTACGGTCAACAAGACCAGCATTTAAAGAACTGAGATCAACTTATTTTCATGCATTACACAGTCTCTTTCTTTTGTTTGGCAGCCAAACAGTCTATGGGGAAAAATCGCGGCGGGGGGGTGAGTGGGGGCCTAACAACCCCCTCCCTGTCCCCCACCCCCTGTGTTTACCTCCCGGGGCCATCTGCTGGTGCCCGTGGGTGCCAGCGGATGGCCTCGGCATGTAAGCCCCCCCCTACGGTTCTTACTTCCCGGGGCCATCCGTTGGTGCCTGCGGGTGGCAGCGGATGGCAGCAGACAGCCCCGGGAGATAAGTGGGGGCCCCTACCTCCTCCCCCCTCCTCCCCCTCATGCTCCTCCTTACCTGCCCGTTCTGTCCACTGTATTCTGCTGCTGCCCAGGTGGCAGCAGATGGCAGCGGATGGGCCAGGCAGGTAAGCCACCCACCGCGCTCCTCCTTACCTGCCAGGGCATCCGCTGCCTTCACCTGCTCGAATCTACTGAGAACTAGGCTTCGTGGCCTAGTCCTCAGAAGAGTGCCAGGTGCCTGGCGCTTTACTGAGGACTAGGCCGCGAAGCCTAGTTCTCAGTAGATTCGAGCAGGTGAAGGAAGAAGATGCCCTGGCAGGTAAGTGAGGGCCCCCTCACTCCTCCCCCTCCCTCCTGCCTCCCCCTCACACTCCTCCTTACCTCCTGGGGCCATCTGCTGGCGCCTGTGGGCACTAGCGGATGGCCCCGGCAGGAAACTCCCTGGTTCTCACCTCCTGAGGCTGTCCGCTGCCATCTGCTGGTGCCCGTGGGTGCCAGCGGACGACAGTGGACAGCCCTGGCAGGTAAGTGGACCCCCTCCCTCCTTCCCCCTTGTGTTCCTTACTTGCCAGGGCCATCCATTGGTGCTTGCTGGTGCCCATGGATGGCAGCGGACTGCCCTGGCTGGTAAGCCCCCCTAACGCTCCTCCTTACCTGCTGGGGTGTCTTCTTCCTCTACCTGCTCGAATCTACTGAGAACTAGGCTTCGTGGCCTAGTCCTCAGTAGAGCGCCAGGTAATGACATAGGTAATGAGGAGGGTAGTGCCCCTCCTCCCCCTCATGCTCCTCCTTCCTGCCGGGCCTGTCTGCTGCTGTCCGCTGGCACCTGCAGATGGCAGTGGACGGCTGCTGCAGGTAAGCCCCCACTCGCACTCCGCCTTACTTGTTGTTTCTGTCCGCAGATCCTCCGATCCAATATGATGGATCTGATCCTCCGATCCAATAAGATCCGGATCTGGTCCTTTTCAGATCAATCATATTGGATCGGCTGATTCAGGTGCTGGGGATCAGATCGGATAATTTTATCCAATTTCCCCCGGATCCGGTCTGGAACGTGGATCGGACCCGATCTGTTGCACACTCCTAATACAAATGTAATAAATAATAATAACAATAATTATAATACACATGCAGAACATGAAATACTTCCTTTTCAAGAAGTAATGATGAAAAGCTTTTATCTCTGCACACTGGCTATTGAAAAGTTCAAAAGAGTCTTATCAGAGAATAAATTCTGGGGCTCATGTATTAATCTGAAAAGTGGGCTCAACACATAGCACTAGCTTTGATTTTATATTAGATAACTATCAACTATATAATATCCAGTCATCCATTAAACAAAGCCATGAAATTCATTAAACAAAAAAACTGCGGTTTACATCCTCCCTAAGGAGGCAGAAATTGCAAGTGAAATTCTCATTCTCCCAAAGCAAATAAATCACGTGGACAGAATGGAGAATACGATAAGCAGATGTGACTGTGGGGTTGTGGAAAAGGGATGATGAATAGCTTAGGGCCACCTGCTTCTCTCTCTTTTTTTTGTTGAGAACAGCCCTTTCCCAACCTGGTGCCCTCCAAAGGTGTTGGACTACAACTCCCATCATTGCAAGTCAGTATGTCCCATGGTCAGGAATGCCGGGACTTATCAACTCAACCATGTGCAGGGCAGCCTGATTGGGAATGCTGTTCCATATCCTTACCTAATACATGGTCTGCCTAATATTTTTCTCTCATACACATCTCTACATGCTTAATAACAAAAGGGGCACTATTTGTTGCAGATGTAGACCCAGAGCATGTGCCAGCACTTTCAACTTTTGTTCAATAGCCTGCCCTTCAAAGAACCAATGTTTCCTTTTTAATGTGTTTATACAGAATATACTGTTCACTCCCCACAATCCCTCCACTATATATCATATCATCAAAGTGACAGAGGAGCAGAATAGGTTTAATTTGGCTGTCTTGAACTCCTTTCAGATGAGATTAGTTTGCAATCCTGTACAATTTGGGAGTAAGCCCTAGTGAATTCAGTGACACTGACTTCTGAGAAGGCACGTATCAGATTCAAATGTAAATCAACCTTCTCCAGCCTGGTGCTCTCCAGATGTGTTGCACTGTAACTCCCATGTTATGTGTTATGGGGAAGACAAAAATCATTTCATCCTTGATTTTAAAATAATCCTTATTCATGAAAGTATTAGGTGGTAGTTCTTCCTTTGATGTCACACTGCTGAACATTTATGAACAATCTATTTGTTAGTCCCCCAACACCATATAGCTGATATTCAAGAAACAGACATCTTATGCCATGTGTTGAAAATGAAAGGTTGATTTCTGGAAGACTATCTGGATTGGTATTCAAGATTCTAGGGATGTGTATCATATCATTCTGATGTCAGATAATGAACTGATAAGGTCGTTATCAGACATCCGATTAACGTTAACGATAAACTTTCCTGGCGGCCCTATCTGATCTGCTCAGAAATCCATATGTCTGATAACAATCGGACATATCGGATATTTGGACCGTCATTTTAGGGACTTCCCTCCCCCACCCCTTCGTGCTCCTTACCTGTGCCTTCTGCCCTGCCATCCGCCGCTCCAAACCACTGAGAACTAGGCTTTGCAGCCTAGTTCTCAGTAGAGCTACGACGCTCCGGGTGATGTCATTACCCACCACTTCATAGCTCTACTGAGAACTAGGCTGCAAAGCCTAGTTCTCAGTCATTCGGAGCAGCGGACGGCAGTGGACGTCAGCAGACAAGGCCCAGGTAAGGCCCCCCTCCCTCTCCCCCTAACGCTCCTTACCTGGGTCTTTGCTGCTGCCACCACCCTGTAGTACTGCTAAACAGGCTTTCCAGCCTGTTCGTCAGTACAGAGCGGTGCTGAGTGATGATGACATCACTCGCCGCTTCTCTGTACTGACGAACAGGCTGGAAAGCCTGTTTAGCAGTACTACGGGGGGGGGCAGCAGCGGCAGCAGGTAAGGAGTGAGAGTGGGGGGAGGGAGCATGAGTGGGGGAAGGAGGAAGTGCTGGCCCAGTGTTTTTCTCCATAGACTTCTATTGGGAGAAAGCTTTCTTTTCCCCAATGCAAACCTATGGAGAAAACACTGTAATCGTATTCTGATATTTATCGGATTTTGGACCCAATCAAATCAGGGTACCCTCCGATATGATCGGACCCAGAATTTTTTAATGTCAGAATTTCCGATAATGATACAATACAATAATTATGGCCTTGCACATCCTTACAGGATTCATTCATTGTCGCTTCATTTGGTTTAGACAATTTATTTAAAGTGATGCAGCTCTTTTGTAGTTTCTTGATGGGTTACATATCTTAATGTTTGAAAACATCATACTTTAGAACAGATGTGGGCAGACAATTGATCTATCCTGATGTTTTGCACATGAAATTACAGCATTCCTGCTCACTTTCCATGCTGATAGGAGCTTTTTTGAGTTGAATACAAAAACAAAAATCTACATTTGGCCTGCTCTTATTTTAGATGAGCATTCTCAAACCTGGGGCCCATCAGATGTATTCAGCTGCAACTCTCAACATGAGGAGATGCTCTACAAAAAAGGGAAGAAGGTGGTCCTAAGTTGTTCATCATCATTTTCCACAACCTCACAGTAACATCTGCATATCGTATTGCATATCCTGATGTTTGAGATCCTGACCATGGGACATACTGACTTGCAATGATGGGAGTTATAGTCCAACACCTTTGGAGGGCACCAGGTTGGAGAAGGGCTGTTCCAAACAAAAAAGAGAAGAAGGTGGTCCTAAGTTGTTCATCATCAGTTTTCCAGAACCCTACAGTCACCTCTGCATATCATATTCTCCATCCTGTCCTCATGATATATCTGCTTTGGGAGAATGAGAATTTCACTTGCACTTTCTGCCTCTTTAGAGAGGATGTGGTGTTAAGGCTTGTGAACCTTATCTCCCAATTTCCCTGCATTTTGGTGCTTGGTTGGAAACTGTTGAGCCTTAACTTTGTTTTTGGAAACTGTAGATTTTTTGTTTAATGACTGTAAGTTTTTTTTAAAAAAAAAATGCTCTACAGTAGCCTTTATTGAACAGGATACATCATACAGCAAACCATTTGATAACATTTGCAGTATCAAAGAAAACACCAAACAGAAAATCATGAAGATCAGTGGACATCAAGAAAAGGAAACAAAAGCCAGGAAAGGAAGATGATCAACAATGACATGTTAAAAATAATCACCATGAACATTGGCACTAAAGGTCAAAAATGGTGTGCAACTACCGAAAACACAGAGTAGGCTCCTCGGAGAGAATCATGATTGCTCAGCATTTCTGACACCGAAGACCCATAATATTTGTCATGAAGACATAAGATTTGTTATGAATCTGTAGCATAATTTTCAAAACCTGCTTGATCATGTGCCAGAAGAGCTATTCCATGTGTGTGTGTGCATACATGGGTTTCTTAGAAAGGACAACAATGGCAGATACAGGGTTGGGGGGCACAAGGTTGCTGAGATGCAATTGGAAGGATGGGTCCATATGGCATGATGTAAGCAGGAGTAGTGGATTGCTGACCACTGCTGGCTGGATTGGGCCCAGATGGCATGATGTAGAATGGGGTGCTGGAGCTCTGTCCATTGCTGGCTGGATTGGGCCCAGATGGGATAATGTAGAATGGGGTGCTGGAGCTCTGTCCATTACTAGCTGGATTGGGCCCAGATGGGATAATGTAGAATGGGGTGCTGGAGCTCTGTCCATTGCTGGCTGGATTGGGCCCAGATGGGATGATGTAGAATGGGGTGCTGGAACTCTGTCCATTGCTGGATGGATTGGGACCAGATGGGATGATGTAGAATGGGGTGCTGGAGCTCTGTCTACTGCTGGATGGATTGGACCCAGATGGGATGATACAGATTGGGGTGCTGGAGCTCTGTCCATTGCTGGATGGATTGGGCCCAGATGGGATGATGTAGAATGGGGTGCTGGAGCTCTGTCTACTGCTGGATGGATTGGACCCAGATGGGATGATACAGATTGGGGTGCTGGAGCTCTGTCCATTGCTGGATGAATTGGACCCAGATGGGATGATACAGATTGGGGTGCCGGAGCTCTGTCCATTGCTGGATGGATTGGGCCCAGATGGGATGATGTAGAATGGGGTGCTGGAGCTCTGTCCATTGCTGGCTTGAGTTGGCCCACATGGGATGAAACTGGATGGGATGCGACAAGGCTGGACTCTTGGAACTGAACAGATGGGTCCACATGGTATGTTACAAAAGCAGGACACCATGTTGGAGATGATGGAGATTAAGTCTGAAACACAAACAAGATTGGATGTTCCTGCCCATGTGAATAGGAACCATGGAAACAATACATATCTGAAATGTAGACACAAACCCCAACATTTCCCCATGGAAGCTTATAGATCTCTTCCCCTTAGTAAATAAAGCTCAATGTTGTAGCCTCATCTTCTATCTGAGAGTGGCAACTTTCACATAATCATAAAATCTACATCCATGTTAATTCAAAACTTATAACCATGACCTTGGCAGTTGGGATAGTTAAAAAGAAGGAGCAGGAGAAGGAGCAGAGGAAGGAGGAGGAACTCTGCATGGATCAGTACAAGCATGACTATTCTGTGGCAAGCTGATGGTTGAATCAACAGAATCATCATAGAATAGAAGAGTTGGAAGGGCCATTGAGTCAACCCCCTGCTCAATTCAGGAAACATGAGCCATGCCTTACCAGACCAAGCTCTGTCTGGTCCACCATGCTTTCTCACACAATGGAAAAGTAGCAGATAGGCCATAGGAATGCATTGTTGTCGAACATGTCAAGACCATTCAGATGCTAGTCAATAACAGACTTATCATCTATCTATCTATCTCTATCTATCTATCTATCTATCTATCTATCTATCTATCTATCTATCTATCTATCTATCTATCTATCTATCTAATCTATCTATCTCTCATCTCTCTCTCTCTCTCTCTCTCTCTCTCTCTCTCTCTCTCTCTCTCTCTCTCTCTCTCTCTCTCTCTACCTCACAGACCCCTCTGGTTGTGCTGTGTTTTCCAATCCAAAGTTCATTCTGCATTCTATCTAGATCCTGATTATCACAGAACATTGTGGCAACTTGTCCCAAATCCACTGCCATTTGGATGTGGTCAATAGGAAAGGTAATTATCCAAACCATATTTTACTTTGCCCAGGAGTCCAAACAGTAGAACTTGTTCTTCATAGCATTTAAAAACAAAAATGAATTCTCAATTTGGCCAATCCTTATTTGACCAAATTGTTTATCACCATGGCCCCACAAAAATAAGGCAATCGTTATGAGTATGACTCCTGAATACAAATATTTTCTGTCAGGTTCAAGCTTTGTTCAACATCAGTTGACTAGTAGTGTTTAGGAAAATAGTGTCCCATCCAATATTTTTCCCTAAGGAAATTCCCATTAAAATTTTAGTTGAGACATTTTATAACTGTGTTCGTCAAGGCCTCATCTTGAACAGTAGTCAAGATGATCTACAAACACATCTAAGACTTCAACATTTAGTCACTCAAATACATGAGTTTGTATTTCATCGGTTTGCAAAGTTTGCAAACCCGGTGGTGAGCATTTGCAGAAGAAAAAAAAAAAGATAACCATGCAATAATATTCATTTTCAAGAACTGTGAGAGCTACTCCTTCCTTTATTTAATTTTCTTACCAAATATATCTCCCAATGACTAGGCACATCTAATACTGAATACCACCCAACTTACCAAGATGACTGAAGCAGAGAGGTGTAGAGGAGGTAAAAGAAGCTGTTGGAAAAGTCCAGCAATGTGAGACCTTTTATACAGCTTCTCAAGGTGCCTGAAGGTTATGAGACATGCCCTGGCCAAAAAGTCTAACATTGACTGTATGCCTCATAATTCAAAGGCTCAAATCAAAGACCTTTGGTACTTTGTGGCCATCTGCTCTTCACTAATCCTGTATATTTGGGTGTAATATTACACCCTGCTTTCCCTATCATTTGTCAGCATTACAAGTCTAAGTAGGATTCTACACTTCATTTGCTGGAATCAGAGCAGTAATTGAAAGGTGGATCGGATTTTGGCTATGTCCATAAGCATGTGGGTGATATCTGCACGGAATGCCTACTAAGACCTTTTCCTGTCAAATTATAGGTGCTCTAGCTAGCTTTGGGGTGGACCTCTGTCTCAGCACTAAAATTCTGAGTTTGAGCCAAACTCACACCAAACCCACAGTTTCACATGCCAAGTTCAGTTTTCAAGTCTGCTCCGCTTAGGTTTGCTAGGAAGGCTAGGAAAGGAATCCCAGACTTACTCCCTAAAAAGTAGGGATGTGCACTGACCCCCCGGATCGGATCGGATAGCGGATCGGAATCGGACCTGGGGGGTCGGATCGGATCGGAGGATGGTCGGATCGGACCGGATGTCCGATCCGGATCGGACGCCATTTTGAATGCTTTTTCCCATAGCAAAGTATTGTTTTACAAAAACACCTATAACTTTTTCATTTTTAAGGATAGAAGGAAGAAACTTGGAAACATTGTAGACTGGTTAGGGATAGTTATCTGTGAGAAATTTCAGAAAGATTGGTGCATGCGTTTTGTGGCAATTAATTTTTAATAAATACCCAGGAATGCCTATACCTTTGTCATTTTTAAAATTACACACATGAAACTTTGCCACATTGTAGACGGTACCTTGGGACCTATCTGTGTGAATTTTCAGAAACATAGGTGCTTGTCTTGTGTGGCAATTAATTTTTAGAAAAATGGGTAGTAGTGGGGTAAATACAGTTATGCCTCCCACTTTTTTATTTTTGAAGCTACAAACAGGAAACCTGGGCACATTACAGGTACCACTTGGCTTGATATGTGTGTGAAATTTCAGAAACATTGGAGCTTGCCTTGTGTGGCAATTAATTTTTGAAACAATGAGGAAAGAAACACCTATAACTTTGTCATTTTTAAAGTTACACAGATGAAACTTTGCCACATTGTAGGTGGTACCTTGGGACATATGTGTTTGAAATTTCAGAAACATAGGTGCTTGTCTTGTGTGGCAATTAATTTTAGAAAAATGGGTAGTAGTGGGGTAAATACAGTTACGCCTCCCACTTTTTTATTTTTGAAGATACAAACAGGAAACTTTGGCACATTACAGGTACCACTTGGCTTGATATGTGTGTGAAATTTCAGAAACATTGGTGCTTGCCTGGTGTGGCAATTAATTTTTGAAACAATGAGGGATTCATTGGACAGCACTTGCCCATAGGGAATCATTGGACAGTACTTGCCCATAGGGAATCATTGGAAAGCACTTGCCCATAGGGAATCATTGCATTGCACTTTCCCATTGAGAAATACAGCTATGCCTCCCACTTTTTTATTTTTGAAGATAAAAACAGGAAACTTGGGCACTTTGTAGACTCGTTAGGGATAGTTATCTGTGAGAAATTTCAGAAAGATTGGTGCATGCGTTTTGTGGCAATTAATTTTTTACTAAATACACAGGAATGCCTATAACTTTGTCATTTTTAAAGTTACACACACGAAACTTTGCCACATTGTAGGTGGTACCTTGGGACCTAAGTGTGTGAAATTTCAAAAACGTAGGTGCTTGCCTTGTATGGCAATTAATTTTAGAAAAATGGGTAGTAGTGAGGTAAATACAGTTACGCCTCCCATTTTTTTATTTTTAAAGATACAAACAGGAAACATGGGCACATTACAGGGAACACTTCGCTTGATATGTGTGTAAAATTTCAGAAAGCTGGGTCCAGGCATGTGGTGGCAAGGTGTCTGCACACACCACTTTGAAGACTGTAGAAAAATTCTCCTGTAACGGTCCTAGCGATCGAGAGAGAGTGATCCTAGGCTCAGCCGTTCTGCTTGAGTAAAAAGTGAAAGTATCAAAGCAGACACGAGCCAAGTGCTTTAATGTAGTTACTTTATTTCTCCTTTTGTAATGGATACTAGCTCAGTTGCAGCTATGCGTGCAAGGATCAAAGAGATAGAGAGAGAGTGTTTCCTTTTTCTTCGCGGGAGGCGGGAGTGGGAGACGGGGGAAACCAAGCCTCTGTGGAAAAACTTTTGAAACTTTTAATCTAAAAATTCCATAGCCATCAAATGCCTGGACCTATAATTCTGAAATTTCTGACACATATCTAACCCTAACCCATCTACAAAGTGAGCAACTTTCAGACTTCTAACTTTTAAAATAAAAAAGTTATAGGCGTTTCTTTCCTCATTGTTTCAAAAATGCCTTGCCACCACATGCCTGGACCCAGCTTTCTGAAATTTTACCCACATATCAAGCGAAGTGTTCCCTGTAATGTGCCCATGTTTCCTGTTTGTATCTCTAAAAATAAAAAAAATGGGAGGCATAACTGTATTTACCCCACTACCACCCATTTTTCTAAAATTAATTGCCATACAAGGCAAGCACCTACATTTTTGAAATTTCACACACATAGGTCCCAAGGTACCACCTACAATGTGGCAAAGTTTCATGTGTGTAACTTTAAAAATGACAAAGTTATAGGCATTCCCGGGTATTTATTAAAAATTAATTGCCACAAAACACATGCACCAAACTTTCTGAAATTTCTCACAGATAACTATCCCTAACCAGTCTACAATGTGCCCAAGTTTCCTGTTTGTATCTTCAAAAATAAAAAAGTGGGAGGCATAACTGTATTTCTCAATGGGAAAGTGCAATGCAATGATTTCCTATGGGCAAGTGCTTTCCAATGATTCCCTATGGGTAAGTACTGTCCAATGATTCCCTATGGGCAAGTACTGTCCAATGAATCCCTATGGGCAAGTGCTGTCCAATGAATCCCTCATTGTTTCAAAAATTAATTGCCACACCAGGCAAGCACCAATGTTTCTGAAATTTCACACACATATCAAGCCAAGTGGTACCTGTAATGTGCCCAAGTTTCCTGTTTGTATCTTTAAAAATAAAAAGTGGGAGGCGTAACTGTATTTACCCCACTACTACCCATTTTTCTAAAATTAATTGCCATACAAGGCAAGCACCTACATTTTTGAAATTTCACACACATAGGTCTCAAGGTACCACCTACAATGTGGCAAAGTTTCGTGTGTGTAACTTTAAAAATGACAACGTTATAGGCATTCCCGGGTATTTATTAAAAATTAATTGCCACAAAACGCATGCACCAATCTTTCTGAAATTTCTCACAGATAACTATCCCTAACCAGTCTACAATGTGCCCAAGTTTCCTGTTTGTATCTTCAAAAATAAAAAACTGGGAGGCATAACTGTATTTCTCAATGGGAAAGTGCAATGCAATGATTCCCTATGGGCAATTGCTTTCCAATGAATCCCTATGGGCAAGTGCTGTCCAATGAATCCCTCATTGTTTCAAAAATTAATTGCCACACCAGGCAAGCACCAATGTTTCTGAAATTTCACACACATATCAAGCCAAGTGGTACCTGTAATGTGCCCAAGTTTCCTGTTTGTATCTTCAAAAATAAAAAAGTGGGAGGCGTAACTGTATTTACCCCACTACTACCCATTTTTCTAAAATTAATTGCCACACAAGGCAAGCACCTATGTTTCTGAAATTTCACACACATAGGTCCCAAGGTATCACCTACAATGTGGCAAAGTTTCATCTCTGTAACTTTAAAAATGACAAAGTTATAGGTGTTTCTTTCCTAATTGTTTCAAAAATTAATTGCCACACAAGGCAAGCTGTAATGTTTCTGAAATTTCACACACATATCAAGCCAAGTGTTACCTGTAATGTGCCCAAGTTTCCTGTTTGTATCTTCAAAAATAAAAAAGTGGGAGGCATAACTGTATTTACCCCACTACTACCCATTTTTCTAAAATTAATTGCCACACAAGGCAAGCACCTATGTTTCTGAAATTTCACAAACTTAGGTCCCAAGGTACCATCTACAATGTGGCAAAGTTTCATCTGTGTAACTTTAAAAATGACAAAGTTATAGGCATTCCTGGGTATTTATTAAAAATTAATTGCCACAGAACGCATGCACCAATCTTTCTGAAATTTCTCACAGATAACTATCCCTAACCAGTCTACAAGGTGCCCAAGTTTCATCCTTTCATCTTTAAAAATGAAAAAGTTATAGGTATTTTTGTAAAACAATACTTGGCTATGGGAAAAAGCATTCAAAATGGCGTCCGATCCGGATCGGACCTCAGCGGATCGGATCGGATCGGAGGTTGATCGGATCAGATTGGATTGGATCGGATTTTCCTGATTTTGGGGCGGATCTGATTCGGATCGTGGATCGGATCCGATCCGATGCACACCCCTACTAAAAAGCTTCATTTTGTCCATTTCCTCCACCACTGTGCAATGCAAATAACATAGCCATAGGTATATGCGAATCAGAAACAGAATGAGCTTATTGAAGGTATCCAATTTTCAGGACCTAGCTCATCAGATTACCATTTTGGGCAACCTTTTCTCTTGAAAAAATATGCATACTTTTGTACCCATATTTCCCTAAGTATGCATCAATTCCATGCATTTTATTTTTTGGTTATATACAGATTTCTCTCCCATTGACTTTAGCATATTTTTGTACATTTGTTCATGAGCATTTAAAACTGCACGCTCAGAAATGTGCTTCAAAGTCTGTTTGAGCTCTGTTTGGAGCCAGAAGATCTGAATTGGATGAATCAGGCAAAGGAAATGAGCCACAAATGAATGTCCCTCCCATCTGTAGACAGTTTTATCAATAAGCATTATCCAGTATCACAGGGGAGGTGAACCCATTTCAAATTTCAGAGAAACTCTTGTGGGGCTGCATTCCAGCAGTGGGTGGAGCAAAGGCAAAATAGGTGGGGGTAACCCCCCAAATCATTACATTGTAGCTTAAAGGTCTTAGGACCAGTTTTAAGAGTTTTAACCTTTTGGAATAGGAGGGAAATTGCAGAAGAGCTGGGGAATTTCCAAATGATCAGTAGTTAGGGGGAAGGGAGTGATTCCCTTTAGGGATTCCTAGTAGGTCAGCCTTGGGACCTAGGTGGTCTGAAATTGGCTCATGGTTCCTCTGAGAAAGACGCTGAGTTAGACCAGTTGTCCATCAAGTCTACTATCATGTACCATAATGTCTACTACCATGTCTACTATCATTAGGGAGGTCAGAGAGAATCTGCAATGGATTAAAATGTGTTTGGAATTCACGAGGTCTGAGCTGCAGATTCTACAATGGGCCGGCTTTTTCAGAGCAACACAGATTCCATGGACTTTGGTTTGGGGGTGAATTTCCTCCCATTCATGTTAGCCCTGATGTGAATGAGCGCTAATGCTAATCAGCAAATGAAGAACAAAATGCTGGTTAAAAATAAATAAATAATCCCAATTCGGTCAATGAGCAGGTCCACAAAATAATGATGGAATGGATTTAACAAAAAATAAAATAAAAAAAAATATTTGTTCTATTGTTATACTGCTGTCAGCCAAGGCTCTGTAGGCAGTGCACAATTAAAACTGTAAAATACAACAAGTCTAAGATAAATTTAAAACATTAAAAGCAACCTAGCTCAAGTACCCTATGCTGGAGACTATGGAAAAGGGATATTCATCACCACCATGAATAAGGGAGGGGCAGGATTATGCCAACAATAGGTTGGGTTTGATCCACACTGGAAATTCTCCATTCTATTTGTGGGCAGAGATGTTGGGTGGGTGGGTGGAGTATTTAGTTGAACACTGATGAAATTGATGAAACAAGTGTGAAATTCACTGATTGTTTGGAAGGTGTCTAATAAAATACCAACAGAGAATTTATCAGGGAATCAGGGAAGGAATCTGAGAAATTCTCACCCAACTCAAGAATATTATTATACAAAACACGGCTGTCAACTCTACGCATGGCTGTGAAGACAGAATAGGCCTGTTTTAGGAAAGGTGTCTGATTAGGGGTGTGCATCGGATCGGATCCGATCCACGATCCGAATCCGATCCGACCCAAAATCGGGAAAATCCGATCCGATCCGATCCGATCCGGACAACCTCCGATCCGATCCGATCCGATCCGATGAGGTCCGATCCGGATCGGACGCCATTTTGAATGCTTTTTCCCATAGCCAAGTATTGTTTTACAAAAACGCCTATAACTTTTTCATTTTTAAAGATAGAAGGATGAAACTTGGGCACATTGTAGACTGGTTAGGGGTAGTTATCTGTGAGAAATTTCAGAAAGATTGGTGCATGCATTTTGTGGCAATTAATTTTTTAATAAATACCCAGGAATGCCTATAACTTTGTCATTTTTAAAGTTACACACATGAAACTTTGCCACATTGTAGGGGGTACCTTGGGACCTATGTGTGTGAAATTTCAGAAACGTAGGTGCTTGTCTTGTGTGGCAAACACTCTCTCGTCTCGATCCCTTTGAAGTTGCTAGTAGTATCCATTACAGGGCTCGTGTTTCCTTTCCTCCTTTCACTTTTCAAGCAGAACGGCTGAGCCTAGCTGAGTTTTGCAGCCATGCGTGCAAGGAAGGATCACTCTGGTCTCGATCCCTTTGATCCTTGGTAGTATCCATTACAGGGCTCGTGTCTGCTTTCACTTTGTACTCAAGCAGACACGAGCCCTGTAATGGATACTACCAAGGATCAAAGGGATCGAGACGAGAGAGTGTTTCCTTTTCTTCGCGGGAAGCGGGAGGGGAAGACCTGGCCTCTGTAGAAATTTTTTTGAAACATGTAATTTAAAAATTCCATAGCCATCAAATGCCTGGACCTATCATTCTGAAATTTCTGACACATATCTACCCCTAACCCATCTACAAAGTGAGCAATGTTCAGACTTCTAACTTTTAAAATAAAAAAGTTATAGGCGTTTCTTTCCTCATTGTTTCAAAAATACCTTGCCACCACATGCCTGGACCCAGCTGTCTGAAATTTTACACACATATCAAGCCAAGTGGTACCTGTAATGTGCCCATGTTTCCTGTTTGTATCTTCAAAAATAAAAAAGTGGGAGGCGTAACTGTATTTACCCCACCACTACCCATTTTTCTAAAATTAATTGCCACACAAGGCAAGCACCTACGTTTCCGAAATTTCACACACATAGGTCCCAAGGTACCGCCTACAATGTGGCAAAGTTTCATGTGTGTAACTTTAAAAATGACAAAGTTATAGGCATTCCTGGGTATTTATTAAAAAATTAATTGCCACACAAGGCAAGCACCTACGTTTCCGAAATTTCACACACATGGGTCCCAAGGTACCACCTACAATGTGGCAAAGTTTCATGTGTGTAACTTTAAAAATGACAAAGTTATAGGTGTTTCTTTCCTCATTGTTTCAAAAATTAATTGCCACACAAGGAAAGCTCCAATGTTTCTGAAATTTCACACACATATCAAGGCAAGTGGTACCTGTAATGTGCCCAAGTTTCCTGTTTGTATCTTCAAAAATAAAAAAATGGGAGGCGTAACTGTATTTACCCCACTACTACCCATTTTTCTAAAAATTAATTGCCACACAAGACAAGCACCTACGTTTCTGAAATTTCACACACATAGGTCCCAAGGTACCCCCTACAATGTGGCAAAGTTTCATGTGTGTAACTTTAAAAATGACAAAGTTATAGGCATTCCTGGGTATTTATTAAAAAATTAATTGCCACAAAATGCATGCACCAATCTTTCTGAAATTTCTCACAGATAACTACCCCTAACCAGTCTACAATGTGCCCAAGTTTCATCCTTCTATCTTTAAAAATGAAAAAGTTATAGGCGTTTTTGTAAAACAATACTTGGCTATGGGAAAAAGCATTCAAAATGGCGTCCGATCCGGATCGGACATCTGGTCCGATCCGATCCGACCAGCCTCCGATCCGATCCGATCCGATCCGACCCCCCAGGTCCGATTCCGATCCGCTATCCGATCCGATCCGGGGGGTCAGTGCACATCCCTATGTCTGATCTTTTAAAAGCCATAATTAGATGCATCCTTCAATCTTGGATTGGATTAACATGAATTAACCTCTCATCTGCCCATTCTTTAGAAGTCAGATGCAATGTTTTGATTAAAAACCAAATTGACACCTGAGGCTATCCATGTGTGTCTGAATAGGAACACCTGTTGCTTGCCATGTAATGACATCAGCATGAATTACTTGCCTGGCAGCCAAGGATTACATTTGAGTGGAGCGTCCGTAAAGATCTGAGCTCTCCGTCCCCTTAATTTGCTCATCCCTTCTCTTTAATACTCAACAAAAAAACACATGACACCAGTAGCATTTTACAGCTCAGGTGAAATAAGGCTGAGTATATGGAGTTAATGGCATCATCAAATTAAAGATAAAGAAGTACTGAAAAACTGGGCCATCCATGCTCCAAGCTCTGTTTCTTAATCCAATATCAAGATATAGCATGCAAAGCACTCTGTCCTGAAACCTGGAGGAGGGTTCAGGACAAACCAAACTTAAAATGGGGGGAATGCAAGCATGAATGGACAGATTTCTGTGTTCCTAGCATGCTTCTAACTGCTTTGGCTGCCACTAGCATTGCACATTACAGGCATGTCTTCAGCCAAACCATGTACATCTCAGTAAAATGCAGACTTGATGGAATCTTTGAAATGTACACATTGTTGTACCATTGACTAATATGCATTTGTATATAGAGATCCCCCCCAAAAGGATGCATTTTTCATGAGCATTTTTCAAATGTATGCATGCTGTTGGATGCAAGTTTTTTTTTGGTGGGGGGGAGCATAAATCACAGTGCAAGCTCAGAAATTGATGACCTGGACCACAGACTGCATCCAAGGCCAATGTCAGTCCAAAAGGAATGAATTGGAGAAATGGTTCCAAAGGGTAGACCCTGATCCACCCCTCAGGCATTCTTATCAGGAGTTGGGCTAGACGAACTTTGAGGAGCCTTCCAACTTTATATGCAGAATAGGACAACAAAATGATAAAAGGTTTGGCGTATCTTCCCTATGAGGGAAGGTTACAACAGCTGGGATTGTGCAGCTTGGAAAAAAGGCAAGTCGGGGAGAAATGGCAGAGGCATACAAAATGATGCCTTGTATGGAGAATCCCCTTCCCATAATACTAGAACCCAATGGGATCATCCCATGAAACCAACTGGTGGGAGATTCAGGACAGATCAATGGAAGGAGCTAGTTAAACTATGGCATTTGCTACCACAAGGTGTTTGGATGACTTCAAAAGAGGGCTGGATAAATTCCTGTAGGAGAAGGCTATTCATGGCTACTAGCTCTGATGACTATGTGCTACTCCCAGTAGCAAAGACAGTAAGCCTATATGCACCAGATACTGGGGAACATGGGTAAAAGAGTGCTGTTGCATCGTGTCCTGCTTGTGGGTCCATGGCCAACAGGTGGTTGGCCATTGTGTGAACAGAGTGCTGGACTAGATGGACCCTGGGTCTGATCCAGCAGCAGGGCTCTTCTTCTTATGATTCTAAGAGCCTTTCAGGAGCCTTCCAACTTTATGATTCTATACATTTTAACGTATAGGTGTAGAGGTGGTGCTTTTAACATTTTTTTAACCATGTGGACAGACACCTTGAAGAGCTGTTCTATAGGTGTTATGCGGAGAGTGGAGCAGAGTGAGCAGGATGTGCACTTCGTGCTGTGCCCAGTCAGTCTCAGTCACCTGCAACCTGAGTGCCTGTTACCCTGAACTCTCTCCCAATATTGATGACCATTGAGGGTGCATCTTTTTTTTGGGGGGGGGGAGTGCTGTTGGATCCGTCTGAACCATGCCATCCACCATATCTCCCAAAGAGAAATGTTGTGGGTGGAAAGGCCTTGTCCATAGTAAGCATCTACAGGGATTTGGAGAGAAACTTAAGAAAATCTATCTATCTATCATCTATCTATCTATCTATCTATCTATCTATCTATCTATCTATCTATCTATCTATCTATCTATCATCTATCTATCTATCTATCTATCTATCTATCTATCTATCTATTATCTATCTATCTCTATCTCACAGACCCCTCTGGTTGTGCTGTGTTTTCCAATCCAAAGTTCATTCTGCAGTTGATTGGATCAGGCCATTTGGTGTAGCTGTGTCTGTAGAATAATATTCCACATAAAATTAGACATAGGCGAATACTTAATCAAATATGTGGTACACATCCACCTTCTGGAAAATCATTCTCCAGGTTGTTCTGCAGGCAGAAAATGTGACATGTTTCAAATAGGGATGTGCACGCCTGAAAATATCATATCGAATCGTTATTGGAATTTTGGACCAAAAAATCTATCGTCTCCGATTATATCATAGGTGAACCATATCGTATCATATCATATTTCTGATAATTATTGGAAATCAGATATTATATCATTTCTCTATTTTGCCCTAGAGCCTCTAGAGTTGATTTTTGAGTCAGAAAGGCCCAAAACTTCTTAATTTTCCAAGTTACAGGTTTGAAACTTGGTCACAGTACAGACTAGGTGTTGCTAGTCTTGTGTGCCAAATTTTAGAACAATTGATGCAAGCGTTACTTGGAAGTAAGCTCTGAACAACATGCACTGTTTCTGATAATGCACTTCATGCTGCTGCTGCTAAGGGCTATAATAACTCCTCATTTTAAAAGAGCTAGTCCTTAAAGTTGGCAACCTTACTGAAGGGTTTTAGGGAGTGGACTCATGGCAGCACTCCACGATGATAGTGGATACATCAGTTTGACATAGCAGCTTCTCTCGATGATGATTGAAGCCAAAAATGCACATGCATGGCATCGACTCACCAAGGCAGGCCGGGCAGCCACAGTGGCTCAAAAAAGGCAATGTGTGAGATGCTTCTGCATCCTCTCAGTAATGGAGGCTAGGAGGAGGAAGATGATCCCCGTGCACAGATGGCAGGCAAGCTGATGCAGGCAGGCAGTTATTTTTGGCAGAGGTGGGCACAGAGGCAGAGGGTCAGTTGGATCTGTCCCTGAAAGTGGCATGGACTCTTGGGTGTCACTACAGGAGCAGGGGTAGAAGAAGACCAAACTTAAGGAGCCAGCCAGGCAGGGCCTCATTGGGGCAGGAGATACCCCTGCAGTGCGCCAACTTGGAGGGTCCCACAAGCAGCACCACACAGAATTACAGGCATTATAGTTATTTATTTTAGCCAGCCTTACCCAGGCAGGGCCTCATTGGGCCAGGAGATACCCCAGAAGCACACCAACCTGCAGGATCCCACTAAAACTAAAAAAAACTAAAAAGCATATTATTATGATCTGTGCCTATGTGTGCGTGGCACAGTGAGAGTGGATGCATTTTGCTGCAGTAGAACTGCTGCCTTGACTCTAGATTAGGCCATGCATGTCTAAGTACAAATGAAATAATAAAAGGATTGTGGGGTAGGGGAATAGCACAGGTGTTACAGTTATTTATTTGTGCTGCTCTGACAACTGTGAATCCCATCAAAACAACCCTCATGCACCGCCTTGACCTCATCGTGCTTGAAAAATGACCCAGTCTGCCCACAATCCCTGTGCAGGCAGGTTGGCAGTTCTTCATGCCAGAGCTGCACACATTGGCTGGAGCAGAGGCAAATAAAAGTCACGTTTGGGGTAGAGGTGGGCATGGGCTGGAGCAGAGGAAATAGTCACATTCAGGGTAGAGGTAGGCATATTGGCTGGAGTGGAGGGAATAGTCACGTTTGGTGTAGAGGTAGGCATATTGGCTGGAGCGGAGGGATAGTCACATTCGGGGTAGAAGTAGGCACATTGGCTAGAGCAGAGGGAATAATCATGTTTGGGGTAGAGGTAGGCACATTGGCAAATAAATAAAAAATCACGTTCAGGGTAGAGGTAGGCCCATTGGTTGGAGCGGAGGAAATAGTCACGTTCAGGGTAGAGGTAGGCACATTGGCAAATAAATCAAAAGTCATGTTCAGGGTAGAGGTAGGCACATTGGCAAATAAATCAAAAGTCATGTTCAGGGTAGAGGTAGGCTCATTGGCAAACAAATCAAAAGTCACGTTCGGAGTAGAGGTAGGCACATTGGCAAATAAATCAAAAGTCATGTTTGGAGTAGAGGTAGGCACATTGGCAAATAAATAAAAAATCACGTTCAGGGTAGAGGTAGGCCCATTGGCTGGAGCGGAGGGAATAGTCACGTTCAGGGTAGAGGTAGGCACATTGGCAAATAAATCAAAAGTCATGTTCAGGGTAGAGGTAGGCACATTGGCAAACAAATCAAAAGTCACGTTCAGGGTAGAGGTAGGCACATTGCCTGGGCCAGAGTCTAAAAAAAAAAAAAAAAAAGGGAAAGTGTGAGGGGGATACTTCTGCAGTCCCTCACTAACGGATTCCACAAGGAGCAGACCCAGGGATGTAGTGACGAAAAATGATAATACAGGAATCTCTCTAAAGCAGTCCCTCCAGACTGGAGACATTGGACGGAGCAGTGACTTTAATAAAGAAATAAAATGTGTGAGAGAAATATTTTTGCTTTGCAGTCCCCCACTAAAGCAGTCCCTCCAGACTGGAAACATTGGATGGAGCAGTGTCTTAAATAAATAAATAAATGTGTGAGCGGACGAGACAGCCACCCCAGAACTGCCCCCAGCAGCAACTGCATCTCTCCAAGACCCAGAGCCACCTTGCCCAAGGTGTGCCTTAGAGCCGTGTTTCATACTGCTACAAAGTGATTGAAATTAATAATTACAATGTATGCTTTGCCCACAGTTTGTGACTTTGTGTGCTGCTTTGACCACACAGATTGTGGAGTGAGTGTTATCCTGTGTAGCAGGCTATAGGACACACCAGCACACTCACAGTCAATCAAGCAAACACACACACCCAGGGGGAATCCACACAGTCCTTTGGAATGTTTTAAACTGTATTTTAAAAAGTTCCAAATAGGTGCGTTCTAAAAAGTCTTAGGCCACATTACTGAGTACTCACGTTACAGGAGAACAGTCTTCTGTCTTTAAAGCGGTGTGTGCGGTCACACGCTGTTCTTCCCTGTCTCTTTCTCTTTCATTTTTCAATGAGTTTAGGGCAAGGCATTGTGGGGGTTGTAGTTCAGTTACACACTTCTTTCTTAGTTCCTCTGTCATTCCCTAGCGAGTATAGGGCTAAGAATTGTGGGTGTTGTAGTTCACTGGTCCACTTCCTCTTTCTTCCCCACCAATCAACTGCTAAGCATTTGGGCACCAGTAAAGGAAGCACTGCTCCCATGAATCAGAAACGGTAAGGAAGGACACATTCTTTTACTTAAAACGATTTATTAAAAGTGAAACCGTTGTATATAACTGAAATAAGTTTAAAAAAACCTCAGATATACAACGTTATAGGGAGTGCGTCATGTGGCCCAAAGAGTTTTCATAACCCTTATAAAACGTCAAAAACCTCGTGTGTAGATCCGCCCCCAGAGAGAGAGAGGGAGAGAAATATAAATTGTTTTAATATATATTAAGAAAGTTAAACAGGGAAGAGAACAAAACACACTCACTCAGTCACAGTACCCCCACTCATGGTAACCTAACCCTTCAATCATACCAACCAGAATCGTATAAAAATTATAACTCAACACACAAGCGACGAACAGCCAAATGAACCTGAGACACAAAGATGCAAGACTACAATGAATCTCCAACAATTTGCCACCAAGTAACTATAAGACCCAAGAGCCAGGACAGAGTTCCAACAAAATCCACCCTTCTCCCCTCAATGCCTAACTCCCTACAGAGCTGGAACACCAAGTGTGGGGGGTTTATGTGGGGATATCCGTAGCCCTCCTCCAACATTGTGAATGGAGCCTGCTGGAGTCCTTGCTGCACAATTGGTCACTGTCTCAGCAAGCACACCCCACCTTCTAGCTCCATCCATGTGGCGGCAAAAGAGAAAGAGCCTTCCGATAAAATGATAAAAATACGATAATTATCGTAGGATTTTTTATCGTCTCCGATAATTATCGTAGGCTTTCCTATCGTATCATTATCATTAAATGCATGCACGATAAAGAGCATATTGTATCATTATCGTACATTTTAACGATACGATACACATCCCAAGTTTCAAATGTCTCAGGACAATACTCTTGTTCACCCAGACTTTGGTATATAATTAATTGCAAGTAATCATGCAGCTCCATGTTACCATTCCCTGTATTGCTCTGTATTATTACTGTAATTGGACATGTTTAAAACAATATATTCTAAAAGTGGTTTTAATATGTATATGTGAACCACTAGTGGAATTTATTCTATTAAGCAGTATGGATATATCACAAATGAAATAAGTAAATGAACGTGAAGTGTGTGTCTGTTTATTCTAGGGTGACCAGATAAAATCCAGGTCAGGGCTCATGTAACTTTAACAGTTGTAGAGAAAAGGGAATTTCAGCCAGTGTCGTTTGTATGCAATTAGTTCCTGGTGAAATTCCCTCTTCATCACAACTGTTAAAGTTGCAGGGACCCTGCCTTCTTTTGTATATGGTCACTCTAGTATAGTGCATGCACCTTTAACTGTTGTGATGAAGAGGGAATTTCACCAGGAACTAATTGCATACAAACGACACTGGCTGAAATTCCCTTTTCTCTACAACTGTTAAAGTTACATGAGCCCTGACCTGGATTTTATCTGGTCACCCTAGTTTATTCAAGCCTACCCTGTTTAACTTAGCTTACCATCTGATGTGTTATGTAAGAACATTCGGCACTGGTTAGGCTCCATCTTGAGTATTGCGTCTAGTTTTGGGCACCACACTTCAAGAAGGATGCAGACAAGCTGGAGTGTGTTCAGAGGAGGGCCGTGAGGATGATCAGGAGTCTGGAAACAAAGCCCTATGAGGAGAAATTGAGAGAACTAGGCATGTTTAGCCTTGAAAAGAGAAGATGGAGGGGAGACCTTATAGCACTCTTCAAGTATTTGAAAGGTTGTCACACAGAGGAGGGCCAGGATCTCTTCTCGATCAACACAGACTGCAGGACATGCTTTGACCCAGAATTGTAATTATAACTTGTTTTTATGCTTTTTATGCTTTGAAATTTTGTATATCAGTGTTTTAAATTTTCAATGTTTTTAATTTTTGTAAACCGCCCAGAGAGCTTCGGCTATGGGGCGGTATATAAATGGAATAAAATAAATAAATAAATAAATAAATAATGGGCTCAAGTTACAGGAAGTCAGATTCCAGCTGGAAATCAGGAAAAACTTCCTGACTGTTAGAGCAATTCGACAATGGAACCAATGACCCAGGGATGTGGTGGGCTCTCCCACATCAAAGGCTTTCAAAAGGCAGCTGGACAACCATCTGTCAGGGATGCTTTAAGGTGAATTCCTGTATTGAGCAGGGGGTTGGACTCGATGGCTTTATAGGCCCCTTCCAACTCTACTAGTCTATGATTCTGTGAACATAAGAAGAGCTGTGCTAGATCAGACTGCGGATCCATCTAGTCCAATGCTTGTTTCACCCAGTGATCAACCAGCTGTTTGCCAGGGACCAACAAAGCAGGACACAGTGCAACAGCACCCTCCCACCCATGTTCCCCAGCAACTGATGCACACAAGCTTACTGCCTCGGATACTGGCGGTAGCACATATCCATCTGGGCTAGTAGCCACTGATAGCCTTCACCTCCAGGATGTCTGTAGAAACAATATAGTCTATGTATTTTTATGTTCTTATGATTTGTGGGCATTGCTTTCAAAGTAGGGATGTCTGAGAATTTCATACTTGTCAAAGGATCTTTCAGTTTCATACCCCACTCTGACACCTTCCTAGCAAATCTTGCCTGCCCCTCTGCATCAGATTGACAAGGGATGTTAAGGTCCGAGCCGGAAAGCATTCTTGAAAAATGTTTAACTTTGTAAAAAATAAATTAAAAAACGCAAAACTTTCTGAAAATGCACGGCTTTCTTGGAATATGCAACTTGTTGAATATGCACAAAAGTCTGAAAATGCACAATTTTCTCAAAATACACCTTTTTAAATAAAATAAAATAAATGCACAATGTCTTTGCAATGCACACTGATTAAATCACCCAGACGTTAATCTATGGGGGAAGTTTGCACAATTTTGGAAATATCCACGAATTTGGGACTTGCTCGTGCAACTTTCACATTTGAGAGCTATTCGTTTTGGGCAATTCACGCGAAACAATCTACGTCCCTAAATGTGAGATTGAATTGAGGAGAGACAAACAGGGAGCTAATGTCAGAAGCATCATGGCGATCTCAGACGTCATTTATTCATCCACCTGTGGCATTTTTGGGGGATGATTCTAGGTGCATCTGTGAATAAAACCTCCATCCAAACCTTTTTGGCTCTGGCTTCCTCTTTTGGCCAAAGGGGAGAGTTATCTGAAAAAACTTGTATGTTGTGGGTGAATCTCAGGGGTGACATTCACTGCCCAGGGGCAAGGGAAGGGTGAAACCACCTTGCCTCTGTCATACTACACAAATTACTATACTGAATTTCACATCTATCTGAGAATCAAAGGGGTATCTTTGTTGGGTGAATCCTGCCTACCTTTGGGCATCCTGGATCCAAGAAGTGTCACCCTGATGCTCCGATGGCAGAGATTGTGTTTTTTCGACAGAGACATCTGGATAAACAGTGCCATGGTAACCGGGAGTTGAAAAAAAACTTTTTGGGAGATGTACTACCAACTAAGAACAGCAGGGAGAGCCCTCCTGGCATGACTCGTTCACTGCCCATTAAAGGCAGGGTATGATCCAGTGGACTCTTCTGCTGACTTAGTTGGCTGTATTGGTGCAACTCAATGGGGTTGTGCTACTGATCAGGGTAGGGGCCAGAAAAGTAGCTCCAGCGTGACTTGCAGTTTTGCCCCTTGTAAGCAGGGCTGTGATCCAGAGAGCTTTGTTCCCCTCTTCCTGATTGGTTGGGCTTGCACAGTTCTAAAGCATTTCTGCCCTCATAGAGTTCATGTGACTTTGTGAGTGTTCTGTAACTAAGTCTTTCTATCCAGAGAGAGTGTGAGACTCACTGGCTGGTTTCACACGACACATTAGGCAACGGAGGGGTTAATAGGGGTACTGACCGTGCGTTAGGTAGGCGGTGCTCCCCACATGACATGTTGCTACTCCGTTCCTTCAGCAGCTGAAAGTTCCGGCCTCCATCTTGGTTGCAGCGTCTCCTCCCTCCCCCCCCCCAGTCCTCCAGCCGTATCTCTGCATGCACCACGAGTTCTGCCGACTGTATCAGAGTACCAAGGGGTGCATGGAGAAAGGGGGGTTGGTTTCGGACAACACTTTAAACAACGGGCTTCCAGGTAAACAACTTGCAAGCCCATTGTTTCTCTATGTTGCTTAATCGGGCGGAATAGCATACCGTCAGTTGTGTGTGAGTGGCGTGTAAGCCTCCACACAACACAATAAGCAACACAACTGACGGTTCCTTCCTCCACCCTCCATTGCCTAATGTGTCGTGTGAAACCAGCCTCTGTGTAACATTTGCATTTGCTTCTCTTGTATTGTCATGCTACTCCACTTCCCCAATTCCCCTCAAATAAATCCTTTTGTTCGCTTCACAGACTGGGTGCGTTTCCTGTCTTCTCCTTTGTAAGGTCTGAATGGTATCAGCCTCATCAACTGATCCACTCAGGGGTTATTTAAAATCCCATTTTACTCAGGGTCTCTTCAAGTTCCATATGGAGGTGTGGGGAATTGAATCTGTGACCTCTGCATGCAAATGACATGCTCAAGCACACAGCTCTGGTCCCTGCCTCTGATGAAAGCTGTGGGCCTTCCCCTAGTGTTGTCAGCATGTTTCCCATCCATGGGTGTGTTGACACACTTTCAAACACCCTGTCCATTTATCCCACATTATAACTTTATAGAAAAGGGAAGTTCAACAGGTGTCATCTGTATGCATGCAGGACCTGGTGAAGTTCCCTCTTTATCACACCAGTTAAAGGTGCAGGAGCCTTGTCCTCTTTTGTATCTGGTCAAGAGAGCAGGGCTCATGCAGCTTCACTTTCATTTACTGCTGAAACTCCTTTTTCTATACAACTGTTAGAGATACAGGAGCCTTGCCCTCCTTTCCATAGGGCCACCCTATTTGGGAGCTCCCTGTTTAGGCTGACCATCTGAAAAGGAGGACAGGGCTCATGTAACTTTAACAGTTGTAGAGAAAAGGGAATTTCAGCCGGTGCCATTTGTATGCAATTAGTTCCTGGTAAAATTCCCTCTTCATCACAACAGTTAAAGTTGCAGGGGCCCTGCCTTCTTTTGTATATGGTCACTCTAGTATAGTGCCTGCAACTTTAACTGTTGCGATGAAGAGGGAATTTCACCAGGAACTAATTGCATACAAATGACACAGGCTGAAATTCCCTTTTCTCTACAACTGTTAAAGTTATATGAGCCCTGTCCTCCTTTTCAGATAGTCAGCCTATCCCTGTTGCCCTTTTATGACTCTCCATCCACTTTCTTCCCAAACCCTTGTGTCTGCTTAAACCGCCTCCTCCCAAACTCTCCCACAATCCCCCCAAATAGGCTGTATTTCTGACCACAGTATGGGTAGTGTGCCAATGCATGGTTATTAGTTCATGCTGTACCAACCCCCCCCCCATTTTTTTTAATTGTTGTTTGTCTTCTAATGTTTTAAAATGTTCTAAAATTACACCTTGCTTAATTATATGTTTTATTTGTATATGTTTTCATTTTGAAGACAATATAAGAAATGCCCTGAGTCCCATTTTAAAGAAAAAGGTGGGATGCTACTACTACTACTAATAGTAATAACAGATTCTTATTAATGGAGGCACAGTCGTGCCTCCATTGTTAAGGGCCGTCAGTAAAAAACACATTCCGCCATGTTAAAGTGATAATTGGGGGGGGGGTCATTCTAACAGCCATAAAATCGAAAATGTTTCATCAACCTTTCTGAAATTTACAGGTGCCAGAAAGAAATGTTTGTTTTACATTACCTGAAAATTTCAAGAAGATTGGTGAAAGATTGAGGGAAGGAGAGCAGTTTAAGGTAGAAAAGGAATACAAACCTGTCTGTTGGGTGTCAGGTGCTTCGTAGACAATTCACAGGGCTGGCCCTGTGAATTGTAGACTGAAGACTTGGCAATTTGTCATGAGAAAATGTATCTCTGCTTCTCTGGTATGTGCTTATCTCAAATGGTAGGCCGAAGGCCTTGAACGTTCTCTGGGAATTAAACTATGTTTTGCAAAGGTGGGGGCTATCTTCCTCACACTGTGGCATCATCAGAAGAGGTTGAACCGTGCCGCCCTGTTGGCACGTGAGTTTAGATTACAGGCCTGAAGCCCTGTCTATCAAAGTAGCTTAGAATTGCCCAGCCTCCACACTATATTGCCTTTGTCCTGAGAGTAATTCCTTTGCTAGGAATTATCTCGTCTATCCTCTTGCTGCTCTGCTGCTGCTGTAAGTTACTATCTGATTTGGAATTGTGAGATGCACTCTATACATGTTCTGTTGCTGTTTGGACTTGTTACTTCTAAAGAACTCTGCCATGAAAAGTGCACTGTGGCTTTTCATAGATTTGGACTTGAGATTACTGTTCTGGATTCGTGTTCTATAGCTTGCTGTCTCCCTCCATGGAGCCAAAGTTACGGGCAGAGGGAGGCAGAAGCTGATCGTTGCTGTTCTGAAACTCGTGTGTGTGTGAGACCTGTGAGAGGACCTTCCTCAGAGCTAAAGCTACGTGAATTGGGAAGGCTCCCTAGGTCGAAGAGGTTCATTCCCTGGCTTCTGGCTTCCGTGGTCAGCTCAGCGTTCCCTGACAGGCTGAGTGAAGATTTAGTTGCCAGTTGACCGATATACTACTGTTAGGAGGCCTAATCCTAGAGTCTCTCTATGTTCCAGAGGATTCCAGTGCAGCGTGGCCGCTCCTGCCCTCTAAGGACTAGAGTTAATCTCTAAATGTCAGTCCCTGAGTGAGTGCTGTTCTCATTAAGCCGTTCTACCTGAAAGCTGTGTGGTCCGTCTTCAGCTTCAAGTGTGTGTTTGCAGAAATGAAACCGTTATGCTTTGAATTCCGTGTGATTACAATAAAAGAAATCTCACTGTTATTGTTGTGTGTCAGTGCACCTGAAGTCGTGAGCAAGAACTTTAGAGAGTTAGCCAGAGTCACGACACTGTCTCCCTGCTTTTGTAAAATTTACTTCGGGGTTGCAACTTTTGTGCTCACAATTTGCATAATTTCTAGAGCCTTATTAATTAATCCAGTGGTGGGGTCTTCTTCCTCCTTGACTGTAGTTGGTGGAGCACTTTTCATTTTTTAAAAAATTTCCTTCGGTTGACTTTTAAGGACTATTTTAACCTCTCATTCAAGTCAATGAGGCGGCCATCTTCCCTCATAGTGCGACACATGCTCAGTAGCGTCACTCTCCCCCCTCCCTCCTGCCTTAGAATGTGGGGTGGGTGAGTGAAATGGCCGCTGCCTCTAGCACAGACCTTTTGAGTGAAGAAGAAGAAGAGTTTCTCTTTTCTCTTCTGGAACATGCATTCCTTTGGCTCTGAGAGTATTTTGGGCTATCTTCATAAGGCCAGTTTGCCCTTTTGCTCCCTGGTGAAGCAGGGTGTGGTTCCTCTGGATCCATGGTAACCTGATCTTCAGATCTCTCCTGGGAATAAAAGCTAGCAGGGATGGAACAACTGGCTGGGCCAGGGAAGTGATTAATGCCTCTTTGCAAGGCGGCAATGAGACCACTCCTAAAGAAATCTTCCCTGGACCCTGAAAATCTTAATAACTACAGGCCAGTAGCAAATGTTCCATTCCTGGGCAAGGTCCTGGAGCGGGTGGTTGCGAGCCAGCTCCAGGCACTCTTGGATGAGACTGATTATCTGGATCCATTTCAGTCGGGTTTCAGGCCTGGTTTTGGTACGGAAACAGCCTTGGTCGCCCTGTATGATGACCTATGTCGGGAGAAAGACAGGGGGAGTGTGACTCTGTTGATTCTCCTTGATCTCTCAGCGGCTTTCGATACCATCGACCATGGTATCCTTCTGGGACGACTGGCTGAGTTGGGAGTGGGAGGCACTGCATTGCAGTGGTTCCGCTCCTACTTGGTGGGTCGGCTCCAGAAGGTGGTGCTTGGGGAACATTGCTCAGCCCCGTGGATTCTCCAGTATGGGGTTCCGCAGGGGTCAGTTTTGTCCCCCATGCTGTTCAATATCTACATGAAACCGTTGAGTGCAGTCATCCGGAGTTTTGGAGTGCGTTGTCATCAGTACGCTGATGACACGCAGCTCTATTTCTCCTTTTCATCTTCATCAGGTGAGGCTGTGGATGTGCTGAACCAGTGCCTGGCTGCGACAATGGACTGGATGAGGGCTAATAAACTGAAACTCAATCCAGACAAGACTGAGACGCTGTTGGTGGGTGGTTCCGCTGACCGGATGGAGGGTGTTCAACCTGTTCTGGATGGGGTTGCACTCCCCTTGAAGGAGCGGGTTCGTAGCTTGGGGGTTCTCCTAGAACCATCTCTGTCACTTGAGGCGCAGGTGGCCTCAGTGGCACGGAGTGCCTTCTACCAACTTCGGTTGGTGGCCCAGCTACGTCCCTATCTGGACAGGGATAACCTGGCTTCAGTTGTCCATGCTCTGGTAACCTCCAAGTTAGATTACTGCAATGCACTCTACGTGGGGCTGCCTTTGAAGGTGGTCCGGAAGCTGCAGCTTGTGCAAAATGCAGCGGCCAGATTGATAACTGGAACCAGTAGGTTCGAACATATAAGACCTACTCTGGCCCGCTTGCATTGGCTGCCTGTATGTTTCCGAGCCCGGTTCAAGGTGCTGGTTTTAACCTATAAAGCCTTACACGGCTTGGGACCACAATACCTGATGGAACGCCTTTCCCGACATGAACCTACCCGAACACTACGTTCAACATCTAAGGCCCTCCTCCGAGTGCCTCCTCCGAGGGAAGCTCGGAGGTCAGCAACAAGAGAGAGGGCCTTCTCTGTGGTGGCTCCCCAATTGTGGAACGATCTCCCTGACGAGGCCCGCCTGGCGCCAACATTGTTATCTTTTCGGCGCCAGGTCAAGACTTTCCTCTTCTCTCAGGCATTTGGCAATATCTAAGGAGCCTGGGGTTGTTTTGTTTTGTTTTTGTAGTTTTTTGAAGTGTTGAAGTGGTTTTTAAATGTACAGATTGTGTGTATGTTGTATGTTTTTGCTGTTTTAATTTTTGTATATTGTTTTTAATTGTTTTTAATCCTATGTAAACTGCCCAGAGAGCTTCGGCTATGAGGCGGTATACAAATGTAATAAATAAATAAATAAATAAATAGGTGGCTATACCTTTCTTTCTATCACCACACCCCATACACACACAGTGCTGCTTCCCTCTTTTCTAAGAGTTTGGTCCATACTGCTATAAGTTGAAAGCTTCAAACACTTCATTTAATTAGTTTGGGCCGGTGTTAAGTTTTAAGTACAGTGTTGAAACCTTTCAAAGTGCTTCTGGGCCTACAACGTTGGTTTCGGCCTGGTCACCCTGTTTTTCTAATAAGGTTTAGAAACAGTTGAGCTGTCGTTTATTTTGCATAGTGCACACACATAGATTTTCTTTCTAATCCTTGCAGTCTACACTGGCTCCCTCCATGATATGTTTTTGGATGCAGACAAACCCTTTTTTGTTCCAGCAGGCCTTTAGCAAATCATCTGGACCTCTGTCTATACATTTGACTTTTAAATTGTTATGCATTTAAAATGTTTTAAATGCTTTAATATTGAAAAGTATTTAATTATATTTTTAACTTTTGTATATTTAGGCTGACCATATGAAAAGGAGGACAGGGCTCATGTAACTTTAACAGTTGTAGAGAAAAGGGAATTTCAGCCAGTGTCATTTGTATTCAATTAGTCCCTGGTGAAATTCCCTCTTCATCACAACAGTTAAAGTTGTAGGCACTATACTAGAGTGACCATATACAAAAGAAGTCAGGGCCCCTGCAACTTTAACTGTTGTGATGAAGAGGGAATTTCACCAGGAACTGGCTGAAATCCCCTTTTCTCTACAACTGTTAAATTTACATGAGCCCTGTCCTCCTTTTCATATAGTCAGCCTAGTATATTCCTATTTATAGGTTTTAGCTGTATATGTTTTAGTTTTGTAAGGGTGCCCTGAGGCCCAGCATTGGGCAAAAGGCAGGATACTACTACTACTACTAGTAGTAGTAGTATTGTTTCAGGTTTCATTTCTGCATCTGATGTTCTTTCGCATTTACTTTTCTTTATAAACCATTCATATCTTAAGACTTCTTGTGTGGCATGTTTTCATTGGTTTAACAAGTTAAAAGGAGTATTCACTGTTATCATGCTTATGTTATAAAATCTATTTTCAACAGGCCTAGTAACTTCAAGAGTAAGAGAGTTGGGGAAAATCCTCAATCTCTTTGCTATCAGAGGCACTGAGTAAGGGACCCCTGGAGATAATTCAGACTGACCCCAACCACAAAACACTATTCCTCCTTCTGAAGAGATCTGGACCACAGACTACTAAAGACAAACAAAGTAGCAGGCCATAATAACAGTTCTCATGTGGCCATTTGCCTTATGAGGCAGGTGCTCTGCAGGCTACCAAATGGAGGGACTAACAGGCCATAGAGTTGCTTGGCTGGGTCTGCCAGAAATCCAGCCTCAACACTCCTGGAAGGTCCATGTTCTATAGCACCTGCTGTCAGAGGAACTTGAGGGAATCCCACCCTCCACCCCTGGGTTTAATTTACTGGCTTCCCCTGGCTGGACCTTGCAGGAAACTATAGGGACAGACAGAGCAGGCATTCATAGCACACATAGAATGCTGAGACTGGCAAATCTAAAAGCAAGTGTGTTGCTTTTCAAGAACCAAGGAAATTCAATGGGTCTTACTTTTGAGTAAATATCTAGGGATGGAAATGCAGCCTGTGCAAGAACTGAGTAGGGTGACCATATTTGGGAAACCAAAAAAGAGGACACCTAGTGGGGGGGCATGAAAATGGCTTTCTGGGGCCACCTTAAAGTCCCCAATTGGAGCGGAGGAGGGGAAAGCATGTCATTCTCACCCCACCCCACTGCTCCAATCAGGCCCTTTTCTATAATGCCTGGGAATGACACATGTTTCCCTTTTAAGGCCTTGAATGGAGCAGTGGGAGAGAATGACACACCTCCAGAAAGCATGTCATTCCCTCCTGCCATGCTAACGGTGGCCTTAAAAGAGAAAGTGTGTAATTCCAGGTCATTATAGACTATTACATAAAATCCCCCCTGACACCAAGATAGAACAAAAACCAGGAGAAATCTGGGGAAATCCTGACAGTTTTTTATTATTATTTATTATTGCATTTATATCCCACCCTTTTTCCGCCAAGAAACCCAAGGCGGCATACATAATCCTCCTCCTCTCCATTTTATCCTCACAACAGCAACCCTGTGAGATGGGTTGGGCTGAGAGTCTGCAACTGGCCCAAAGTCACCCAATGGTTTTCCATGGATTTTTTTTAAAAAGTTTGTCTTCAATTTTTTTTCTAAAATTCAAGGCATGAACCAATCTGCTTTCAACTTGGCATGGCTAAGGCCTTACTTAAGAGGTACCATGGTGCCAAGTTTCATCTCTTCATCTTTTCTTTCTTTCTTTTTTTTAATGTACTGCTCAAGGCCCTAGACCCCAAAGAGGAGAATTCAGTTTGAAGTTTTAAAAATTCCTAAAACTCAGTGCATAAACAGATCTACTTGGCATAGCTATATCCCTACTTAAGAGCTACCATGATGCCAGATTTCATCTCTTTATCTTTAAAAATGAGGAAGATGCAAGCATTTGGGTTGATTTATTAATGTTAAAAGTGAGTTCAACACATAACACTAGCTTTGATTTTATATTGGATGTCAAGATGGTATAACATTCTGGCTGACGCTGGCTTGGTTGTCAACTGTATAATATCCAGTCATCCGTTACACAAAGCCATGAAATTCATTAAACAAAAAACCTACGGTTTACAAAAACAATGTTAAGGCTGTACAGATTCCAACCAAGCACCAAAAAGCAGGGAAATTATGAGTTAAGGCACACAAGCCTTAACGCCACATCCTCCCTAAGGAGGCAGAAAGTGCAAGTGAAATTCTCATTCTCCCAAAGCAGATAAACTATTCATTGTGTGAGAGAAAAGTATTGGGCAGACCCTGTATTTGGTAAGGGTATGGAACAGCATTCCCCATCCTGCTGCCCTCCAGGTGTTTGAGATGACAAGTCCCAGCATTCCTGACCATGCGACATACTGACTTGCAATGATGGGAGTTGTAGTCCAACACCTTTGGAGGGCACCAGGTTGGGGAAGGGCTGCTGTAAACAAAAAAAAAGAGAAGCAGGTGGCCCTAAGTTGTTCGTGATCAGTTTTCCACAACCCCACAGTCACCTCTGCATATCATATTCTCCACCCTGTCCTCATGGTTTATCTGCTTTGAGAGATTGAGAATTTCACTTGCACATTCGGCCTCCTTAGGGAGGATGTGGCGTTAAGGCTTGTGAGCCTTAACTCCCAATTTCCCTTGCATTTTGGTGCTTGGTTGGAATCTGTAGAGCCTTAACATTGTTTTTGTAAATCGTAGGTTTTTTGTTTAATGAATATGAACAGAACTGAACCAAAATTCTCCCTCATCCCTCTTTTCTGGCCAAATAAATAAAGATAAAAGACTTAACCATTAACCTAGGCTGACCAGATAAAATGCATGTCAGGGCTCATGTAACTTTAACAGTTGTAGAGAAAAGGGAATTTCAGCCAGTGTCATTTGTATGCAATTAGTTCCTGGTGAAATCCCCTCTTCATCACAACAGTTAAAGTTGCAGGGGCCCTGCCTTCTTTTGTATAAGGTCACTCTAGTGTAGTGCCTGCACCTTTAACTGTTGTGATGAAGAGGGAATATCACCAGGAACTAATTGCATACAAATGACACCGGCTGAAATTCCCTTTTCTCTACAACTGTTATAGTTACATGAGCCCTGACCTGCATTTTATCTGGTCAGCCTAATTAACCCTTCAGGCAGGTGATTTTTCTCAACTTCTTTCATTGAAGAGTTATTAATTACATACTGATTTAATGGGTCATTCGTTGTCATTGAGGAAACAACTCTTCGCTGTTTGCAGGCATCCCATAGAGTCATCATACGTAAAGTTGGCTGCATGCCTTTCAAGTAGGCTTCTTATTATATTTCCTATTGCATTATTTTATTTTTTGTTACAAGATCTGTATCTTCTCCACCACCATGGCAACAAGAACAGGTCACAAATATTCCGTTAGTCACATCAGTCACTGGCATCACGTCAGAAATGGCCACGAGCAAAAAAAGAGTAATAGTAATAATAATAATAATAATAATAATAATATAGTGTTTTTGTCGTTCAAAGATTTTCATGGCTTGGACCAGGTTTGACTGAGGTCTACTATCTCCCTCCTTTAGAGGTCATTCTTTATGTGCCCTTTTCTCACCATCTCAATAATTGTCTGTAGGGGAATAATGAGGAAATACCAGTATCAGAGGCAGTAAGCCTATAAACACTAATTGCTGGGGAACACGAGCGGGAGGGTGCTGTTGCACAATGTCCTGCTTGTGGGTCCCTGCTTTGGCCACTGTGTGAAGAAAATGTTGGACTAGATAGGTCCTTCATCTGACCCATCAGGGCTCTTCTCATGTTCTTCTGTTCTCAGTGGTTGCTCCACTGTAGTATAATTCTGTCCCCAAGGAGATTCTTCTCAAAGAAGATAGTTTGATGTAATTTCAGTGCTGGACAAATCCCAGGCTCATAAATGCCCCACACATTTCTAATATGCTGCTTCATGTATTTTTCATATGGCTTGCTACTTTCATCCAAGTTTTTAATGTGGTGTTTCTATGAAATTATCCCTCATATAGTGTTTTGTCTTAGGTAGTTCCATTATCATTTTAACTTTTTTTAAAATATAACCCTATGATGGGGATGTGTTGAGGAATGAATGAGTCATCATTATCATTATCATCATCATTCGGACTGATCTAGGATGGAGTCATCAAGCAATCATCCTTCCAGATGAGTCCTCACGAATGGTGGCCATCTTACCAACCCCACCAAACTGAATCTGAGCTTCACCATCACAAAGCAACATGGGATGAACAGGGACCAAAGAAAATGAGAAGACATTGTTTGATGCAGACAACAAGCTTTAATAAGAGGAACAAAGAACACATGAATGAGCTACCATGATGAGCAGCTTTAAAAGAGGTAGACGAGGACCTTCAGAACAGACAACAAGATATGTTACACAGAGGAAGGGGTGTGCTTTTTACCCTTTCCTCTGGCATTAAAAATACAAGGCAGTGAAAGCCACAGGTTAACAGGAGCATCATTACAACAGCTGCACCCGCTGAATTCAGAGGCCCAGAAAAAAGAAAGTGGAAATGTTGGTGATACACATATTGGAAGTGCCGGGTGGAAATGGACACCGGTTGCATTGGTTGGAACTAAGCAATGAAACAGAATGACAGGAAACTGAAGGGGAAGTAACTTGCAGTGGGGAGGTCAGGCATAGACCACAGTATCAGAGGTGCTGAGCAACTCCAAATCCTATTGAACTGGTGTGATTTATAGAGGCTCAGCATTTCTGACCATCAGGCCTTTGAGATTATTTGTTGGATACCGTTTCTTTCCATTTCACTTAAGAATGGCTTCCAGTTTAGCAGGGGTTGTAGCACACCCTGGGGGTGGAACTTGGTCGGTATCCACAAATCCCCGAGCGGCTGCCCCCAGAGCTGCCACCGTAAATCACATAGCCGCCACCACTCCCCCCAGAGCTGCCACCGCTCCCCCCAGAGCTTCCACCCCCACAGGCAGTGTATCCCCCAACGCGGGTTGGTTCACACGAGGCACTGAGTATCGCTCCTGGGATTGTCAGACAAACAGGAGCTGGCTGAACCATGACTTCCGATGGTGGGAGCTGGTTCACGCAGCCAATGCTGGCCCCAGGGATGATGCCAATACTTCTCGATGACACTGCACCACCACTTCCTCCAGAGGACAAGCCAGATCCACCATTTGAACACAGAGAGCCCAGAGAACCGACCGAGTAGCACACTGGACTAGGAGGCGGGGCGCAGGTTGGGATGGCGCAGGTTGGGATGGTGCAGGATGGCACACCGTAGCAACAGGACATCTTGGAGTGATGGAGTTGAGTCTGGAAAGAAAGATTGGGGTGCAGAGTTAGTGTACAAGAAGGGGAAGAAGTATGAATTGGAAAGACAAAGGCTGGGGGAAATTTGAGCATATGAAGGCATTGAGCAGAGTGATTGCAGAGGGAAAAGACAGACTGAGCTTCAGCAGTTTAGAAGCTTCTCACATTTGTTCATGTGTAATAGTCATTCAGCCTCATTGCCATTCACAGGTAAGGGATACTCAGCACATTAACTTCTGAATGCCTAAACCTTCCTCTTGTCCAAGCTTCCTTCCAGCATCTGCTGATAATGGGCAGTTTGGAAGCGATGTGCGGTATGTCGTATTTGTTTCATCATTTGGCCTCTATCATGGACTAGAATATCATTTCTCCCTTGTCTCACAATCGTTCTAGGTGAATTGGTACAGTAAATAGGGGAGTGTACAGCTCTCTAGACAGTTCACAATTCATGAAAATAAAACACTATTACCATATCATTGTGCTCTGTGGTTACAAATATTGTACATCCCTTTGATAAATGTTTCCCCTAAAGTTGAGTTATCCGACTTTTTAATAACTAAACAGGCATGGGATGTATAGCAAGGTCTGAGATAAGGGTAAACCAAACAAATGCAACTAAAGTATTTTATAAGACAGTGATTTATAATATTATTGAAGAGAGAGAGAGAGAGAATAAGAGAATCATAGACTGAATTCGGACAACACCATAGTCAATGGTGGGGTAATAATCAACTTTACAGTTGTTCATCTAGGGGGTACTCCCCACACAACATGGTAATAAATAATCAACTGTCGTGTGGATTAGGATCAGCGCTGAGCTGAGCTGACTATGGCAGCATTCGGACGACACGATAGTCAACACAACTGACGATTGTTTCCCCACCCCCAGTTGCTTATTGTGTCGTCCGAATTCAGCCATAGATTAGTAGAGTTGGAAATTGCGTATGAGGCCATCGAGTCAACCCCCCTGCTCAATACAGGAATCTACCTTAAAGCATCCCTGAAGGAGAGAGAGAGAGAGAGAGAGAGAGAGAGAGAGAGAGAGAGAGAGTTAGGAATTTTATTTTTAAGTCTCATATGTAACAGCTTTGTTCAAAGCAAATGCACATTCATAGGTTTTTTTTAATATAATAGTTCATCTTTTTTAAAAAAAGAATGTATTTTGCAATTCAAAATTTTGTATACTGCCTGCAGAGAGTTTTCACTAATCAGTGTCTTAGAAACCATTCATATAAATAATACACATTGGATAAAGAGCAAAGCCTCCAATACAGTTAATCTAAAACCACAGGACTTCTACTGAAGGATTGTTGTTGTTATTTTAAAGCAGACGTTTAAATGGTTATTGAGAAGATTTGGGGGGTGTAGTTATTTAAACACTCTTATGTCACAGCTAGACATTGCTATGTGTTGCAGATTTTCAGAGGCAGAAAGGATGCATAAAATGAGGCCCTAAGAAAGCCATGACACTGAATAACTATGGAAGAACTGAGTTAGAATGGACTTACCAAGTCGTTGAGAAGTTAAGGGGAGTAGAATGGAGATGGTGAAAGAGTCTCAGGTTGCGAGGGCTTTTATACCAGTCTTGATTTGTGTGAATCATCCCTCTGATGCCCAGAAAAGATAATTGAGTCAAGTACGCCCAGCCTTTTTGGGTAGCAGCCTTCTCCAGCCTTGGGGCTGTGAGATGTTTTGGGCTACGCCTTCCTGGATTCCTAACATTAGCCATGAAAGCTGGGCCTGAAGGCAGTGGGAGTTTAGAGTGCATCAGATTAGAGAATATGACTGTACTCCATTTGAGAGATGTACATGTTAAAACACAGGGCCCTCGTTTATTCTGGAAAATTATAGAGGCCCCTTTCAAGACAGTCCACTACTGTACCGAAAATTGGATGGCCTCTCCCATTAATTTCCATGGCGTGATTCATGCCTTCAGGGTTCCACATCACATGCGTGCTGCGCTGCCATTCATTTTCAACCATCCGAGCGCAAGCTTTGTGATACAGTGAGACTATGGGGGGGGGGGGACATGCAACACATAGGCAAGTATTTGATTGGGTGACTGTTTTGGGAGTTAGCGGACCAGTGGGGGGAAATGAGAAGTTGTAGGAGAGGTTGGAGTTAGGAAGAAGCGGAAAACCCATGGTCAACGAAGACTTGTGATGATTTGCTTTGCGAAGGTCCAGGGTTCATTTGGACTTCATGATCCCCTTTTTTTGGAGTTATGAGGGATGCCCTCTCAAGGTCATGGAACCATAGAATGTGAGAGTTGGATGCAAGGTTGGAAGTCACCTTGGGTGTTACACAGTCTGGGTACTACAACCAAAAATTCATACTTCTGATGTTCATGGGACATGGAGTTGGTCCTCCATCAATGAGTGGCCCACTTGTACAGGCTGTTTGTATGTTTCTGAGCCTGATTGAAGGTGCTGTTTTTTTGACCTAAAATGTCCTAAAAGGCTCAGTGCCATGATACCTGATGGAGCCCCTCTCCTGACATGAATGAACTAGTGCACTACATTCAACACCGAAGGCCTTCCTCCAGGTGTATGGTGACCAGATAAAATTCAGGTCAGGGCTCATGTAACTTTAACAGTTGTAGAGAAAAGGGAATTTCAGCCAGTGTCTTTTGTATGCAATTAGTTCTTGGTGAAATTCCCTCTTCATCACAACTGTTAAAGTTGCAGGGGCCCTGCCTTCTTTTGTATATGGTCGCTCTAGTATAGTGCCTGCACCTTTAACTGTTGTGACGAAGAAGGAATTTCACCAGGAACTAATTGCATACAAATGACACTGGCTGAAATTCCCTTTTCTCTACAACTGTTAAAGTTACATGAGCCCTGACCTGGATTTTATCTGGTCACCCTATCCAGGTGCCTCCTCTGAGAGTGGCTCAGGGGCAGGTCCTGGACTGTCTGTGTTTGATGGTTTAAAATGATTTTTATGTTATGCTATTTAAATGGTTTTATGTAAATAGTTTCACATGTTGCAGAGTGTAAATTTAATAGTTTTCAACCTTTGTGCTCAGAGAGCTCCAGCTATGGGTCGGTATAAATATGTTGTTGTAGTTGTTATTATTATTATTATTAGTTGTAGTAGTAGTAATATCAATAATAGATGGGATGCAGATTGATACTGCAGGAAGAAGGTTCTTTAAGCATCCTGGCCCCAAACTATCCATACAAATGAAATCTTTGATGCAATACTCCTTGATACAATGGGTTTCTCTTTTCACTTAAACAACACTACATCCGTGATCAGTAAACATATTTATATATTTTGGCTTTTTGGCTTTTCGATTGTGCTCTTTGCCATAGTCAGGTTTTCTGTTGTTCCCCGTTTTTGTATTGTTTTGTTGTAAGTGCGTTCACAAACAAACAAAAACAGGAAACAAATACCTGAATGCCAGAAGTTCCTGGGGGATATGGGTGGGAGGCTGCTGTTGCACCATGTCCTGCTTGTGGGTCCCTGGTCGACAGCTGGTCAGCCACTGGACTGGATGAATCCTTGGTCTCATCCAGCATAGCTCTCCTTATGTTCTTAGAAGTGTACTCCTAGGTAGACAAGAGCGCATGGTCGGGTGTAGGAAGTCTATCTCTGGGCTCCCCATTCCACCTGTTGTCTAGGAAGCTTCTGCTGAACTTTTATCCATCAAATATGGATGTGGACATCTATAAAAATGGTGGTCAAGAAGGTTCTCTGAGGAACACCTTCAATCTTAACCCATCTCATGTCTATATTAGATTGGAAGCTCCCCCTCACCTGGTCATATACATACACACACACACACACACACACACACACACACACACAATGTGTGTACATTGTTGTGCATTTCCCCAAAGGTATGCATTCTCTGAGCACATTGTTTTTAAAAAGTATACTCTTCTCTCCCACTGATTCAAATAAAAAATAAATGCCCATTAAAATAAATATACAAACATCATTTTGCCATGCATTCCACCATTTTCTAATGCATTACCGAGCATACCTTTCTTTTGTGAGCAGGTCACATTGCAGCTCAAAATCGTGTGCATTAAGTTCAACCACAGCTTGTGTTCAAATCTGAGAGGCACAAACTGGGTAAAATTCTAGTCTAAAATGAACTGAAATGAATTTTTCACCAAATGGCAAGAAGTCAACACCAAACATGGGGGTCACACCTGCTCCATGTTCAACCTGATGTGATAGTTCAAGGCCCAGGTTTCAGCTGGGGAGGTCCAGATTCAACTCTTCTTTTTTCTATGACATTCCCTGGGAAAACTTCCCCCCTTTCTCCTACTTCACAGGGATGCTGTGGAAGGAAAATGGGCAGAGCATAGATGACCCTCCTCCAAACTCCATGGAGGAAGATTTTGAGAAATCTTAAATAAAAAAGTAGCAATATTCTCTGCCCCGTTTTTTTTAATGGGGACAGAAACTCTTATTCAAACTGTGTTGAGGGGAGGAAACCAATGTTGTTGGTGTGTGTGGGGGTTCTTCAGAGTCCCCAAGCCATGAGTCCTGCAATGGACACCACCATCTGAAGTCCCCCATATGAACTTTGGCCAACGTGAACACCAGGGCTGTACATGACCCATTTCTTTGTCTTGCCAAAGGCTCCCTGCCAAACAGCATCCTTCAGGTACCTTAATCCAAGTCTTCAGGAGGCTAAATGCCTTGCACTATGTCCATAACCTGATGTTAAAGAATATCTGGCAAAGAAGACAGGATTGAACCTGAATACAGGGATTTCAGTAATACCTTAAGCAGGATGCCTCTAATACAAGCTGAGGCTGCATCAGAAACACATAGCATCAAAGCAGACTTGCACTATACTATAGCAGGCACTATACTAGACTGACCATATACAAAAGAAGGCAGGGCCCCTGCAACTTTAACAGTTGTGATGAAGAGGGAATTTCACCAAGAACTAATTGCATACAAAAGACACTGGCTGAAATTCCCTTTTCTCTACAACTGTTAAAGTTACATGAGCCCTGACCTGGATTTTATCTGGTCACCATACACCTGGAGGAAGGCCTTCGGTGTTGAATGTAGTGCACTAGTTCATTCATGTCAGGAGAGGGGCTCCATCAGGTATCATGGCACTGAGCCTTTTAGGACGTTTTAAGTCGAAAAAACAGCACCTTCAATCAGGCTCAGAAACATACAAACAGCCTGTACAAGTGGGCCACTCATTGATGGAGGACCAACTCCATGTCCCATGAACATCAGAAGTATGAATTTTTGGTTTTAGTACCCAGACTGTGTAACACCCAAGGTGACTTCCAACCTTGCATCTAACTCTCACATTCTATGGTTCCATGACCTTGAGAGGGCATCCCTCATAACTCCAAAAAAAGGGGATCATGAAGTCCAAATGAACCCTGGACCTTCGCAAAGCAAATCATCACAAGTCTTCGTTGACCATGGTTTTTCCGCTTCTTCCTAACTCCAACCTCTCCTACAACTTCTCATTTCCCCCCACTGGTCCGCTAACTCCCAAAACAGTCACCCAATCAAATACTTGCCTATGTGTTGCATGTCCCCCCCCCCATAGTCTCACTGTATCACAAAGCTTGCGCTCGGATGGTTGAAAATGAATGGCAGCGCAGCACGCATGTGATGTGGAACCCTGAAGGCATGAATCACGCCATGGAAATTAATGGGAGAGGCCATCCAATTTTCGGTACAGTAGTGGACTGTCTTGAAAGGGGCCTCTATAATTTTCCAGAATAAACGAGGGCCCTGTGTTTTAACATGTACATCTCTCAAATGGAGTACAGTCATATTCTCTAATCTGATGCACTCTAAACTCCCACTGCCTTCAGGCCCAGCTTTCATGGCTAATGTTAGGAATCCAGGAAGGCGTAGCCCAAAACATCTCACAGCCCCAAGGCTGGAGAAGGCTGCTACCCAAAAAGGCTGGGCGTACTTGACTCAATTATCTTTTCTGGGCATCAGAGGAATGATTCACACAAATCAAGACTGGTATAAAAGCCCTCGCAACCTGAGACTCTTTCACCATCTCCATTCTACTCCCCTTAACTTCTCAACGACTTGGTAAGTCCATTCTAACTCAGTTCTTCCATAGTTATTCAGTGTCATGGCTTTCTTAGGGCCTCATTTTAGGCATCCTTTCTGCCTCTGAAAATCTGCAACACATAGCAATGTCTAGCTGTGACATAAGAATGTTTAAATAACTACACCCCCCAAATCTTCTCAATAACCATTTAAACGTCTGCTTTAAAATAACAACAACAATACTTCAGTAGAAGTCTTGTGTTTTTAGATTAACTGTATTGGAGGCTTTGCTCTTTATCCAATGTGTATTATTTATATGAATGGTTTCTAAAACACTGATTAGTGAAAACTCTCTGCAGGCAGTATACAAAATTTTGAATTGCAAAATACATTCTTTTAAAAAAAACAGATGAACTATTATATTAAAAAAAACCTATGAATGTGCATTTGCTTTGAACAAAGCTGTTACATATGAGACTTAAAAATAAAATTCCTCTCTCTCTCTCTCTCTCTCTCTCTCTCCTTCAGGGATGCTTTAAGGTAGATTCCTGTATTGAGCAGGGGGGTTGACTCGATGGCCTCATACGCAATTTCCAACTCTACTAATCTATGGCTGAATTCGGACGACACAATAAGCAACTGGGGGTGGGGAAACAATCGTCAGTTGTGTTGACTATCGTGTCGTCCGAATGCTGCCATAGTCAGCTCAGCTCAGCGCTGATCCTAATCCACACGACAGTTGATTATTTATTACCATGTTGTGTGGGGAGTACCCCCTAGATGAACAACTGTAAAGTTGGTTATTACCCCACCATTGACTATCGTGTTGTCCGAATTCAGTCTATGATTCTCTCATTCTCTCTCTCTCTCTCTCTCTCTCTCTCTCTCTCTCTCTCTTCAATAATATTATAAATTACTGTCTTATAAAATGCTTTTGTTGCATTTGTTTGGTTTACCTTTATCTCAGACCTTGTTATACATCCCATGCCTGTTTAGTTATTTATTAAAAAGTCGGATAACTCAACTTTAGGGGAAACATTTATCAAAGGGATGTACAATATTTGTAACCACAGAGCACAATGATATGGTAATAGTGTTTTATTTTCATGAATTGTGAACTGTCTAGAGAGCTGTATACTCCCCTATTTACTGTACCAATTCACCTAGAACGATTGTGAGACAAGGGAGAAATGATATTCTAGTCCATGATAGAGGCCAAATGATGAAACAAATACGACATACCGCACATCGCTTCCAAATTGCCCATTATCAGCAGAGGCTGGAAGGAAGCTTGGACAAGAGGAAGGTTTAGGCATTCAGAAGTTGATGTGCTGAGTATCCCTTACCTGTGAATGGCAATGAGGCTGAATGACTATTACACATGAACAAATGTGAGAAGCTTCTAAACTGCTGAAGCTCAGTCTGTCTTTTCCCTCTGCAATCACTCTGCTCAATGCCTTCATATGCTCAAATTTCCCCAGCCTTTGTCTTTCCAATTCATACTTCTTCCCCTTCTTGTACACTAACTCTGCACCCCAATCTTTCTTTCCAGACTCAACTCCATCACTCCAAGATGTCCTGTTGCTACGGTGTGCCATCCTGCACCATCCCAACCTGCGCCATCCCAACCTGCGCCCCGCCTCCTAGTCCAGTGTGCTACTCGGTCGGTTCTCTGGGCTCTCTGTGTTCAAATGGTGGATCTGGCTTGTCCTCTGGAGGAAGTGGTGGTGCAGTGTCATCGAGAAGTATTGGCATCATCCCTGGGGCCAGCATTGGCTGCGTGAACCAGCTCCCACCATCGGAAGTCATGGTTCAGCCAGCTCCTGTTTGTCTGACAATCCCAGGAGCGATACTCAGTGCCTCGTGTGAACCAACCCGCGTTGGGGGATACACTGCCTGTGGGGGTGGAAGCTCTGGGGGGAGCGGTGGCAGCTCTGGGGGGAGTGGTGGCGGCTATGTGATTTACGGTGGCAGCTCTGGGGGCAGCCGCTCGGGGATTTGTGGATACCGACCAAGTTCCACCCCCAGGGTGTGCTACAACCCCTGCTAAACTGGAAGCCATTCTTAAGTGAAATGGAAAGAAACGGTATCCAACAAATAATCTCAAAGGCCTGATGGTCAGAAATGCTGAGCCTCTATAAATCACACCAGTTCAATAGGATTTGGAGTTGCTCAGCACCTCTGATACTGTGGTCTATGCCTGACCTCCCCACTGCAAGTTACTTCCCCTTCAGTTTCCTGTCATTCTGTTTCATTGCTTAGTTCCAACCAATGCAACCGGTGTCCATTTCCACCCGGCACTTCCAATATGTGTATCACCAACATTTCCACTTTCTTTTTTCTGGGCCTCTGAATTCAGCGGGTGCAGCTGTTGTAATGATGCTCCTGTTAACCTGTGGCTTTCACTGCCTTGTATTTTTAATGCCAGAGGAAAGGGTAAAAAGCACACCCCTTCCTCTGTGTAACATATCTTGTTGTCTGTTCTGAAGGTCCTCGTCTACCTCTTTTAAAGCTGCTCATCATGGTAGCTCATTCATGTGTTCTTTGTTCCTCTTATTAAAGCTTGTTGTCTGCATCAAACAATGTCTTCTCATTTTCTTTGGTCCCTGTTCATCCCATGTTGCTTTGTGATGGTGAAGCTCAGATTCAGTTTGGTGGGGTTGGTAAGATGGCCACCATTCGTGAGGACTCATCTGGAAGGATGATTGCTTGATGACTCCATCCTAGATCAGTCCGAATGATGATGATAATGATAATGATGACTCATTCATTCCTCAACACATCCCCATCATAGGGTTATATTTTAAAAAAAGTTAAAATGATAATGGAACTACCTAAGACAAAACACTATATGAGGGATAATTTCATAGAAACACCACATTAAAAACTTGGATGAAAGTAGCAAGCCATATGAAAAATACATGAAGCAGCATATTAGAAATGTGTGGGGCATTTATGAGCCTGGGATTTGTCCAGCACTGAAATTACATCAAACTATCTTCTTTGAGAAGAATCTCCTTGGGGACAGAATTATACTACAGTGGAGCAACCACTGAGAACAGAAGAACATGAGAAGAGCCCTGATGGGTCAGATGAAGGACCTATCTAGTCCAACATTTTCTTCACACAGTGGCCAAAGCAGGGACCCACAAGCAGGACATTGTGCAACAGCACCCTCCCGCTCGTGTTCCCCAGCAATTAGTGTTTATAGGCTTACTGCCTCTGATACTGGTATTTCCTCATTATTCCCCTACAGACAATTATTGAGATGGTGAGAAAAGGGCACATAAAGAATGACCTCTAAAGGAGGGAGATAGTAGACCTCAGTCAAACCTGGTCCAAGCCATGAAAATCTTTGAACGACAAAAACACTATATTATTATTATTATTATTATTATTATTATTATTACTATTACTCTTTTTTTGCTCGTGGCCATTTCTGACGTGATGCCAGTGACTGATGTGACTAACGGAATATTTGTGACCTGTTCTTGTTGCCATGGTGGTGGAGAAGATACAGATCTTGTAACAAAAAATAAAATAATGCAATAGGAAATATAATAAGAAGCCTACTTGAAAGGCATGCAGCCAACTTTACGTATGATGACTCTATGGGATGCCTGCAAACAGCGAAGAGTTGTTTCCTCAATGACAACGAATGACCCATTAAATCAGTATGTAATTAATAACTCTTCAATGAAAGAAGTTGAGAAAAATCACCTGCCTGAAGGGTTAATTAGGCTGACCAGATAAAATGCAGGTCAGGGCTCATGTAACTATAACAGTTGTAGAGAAAAGGGAATTTCAGCCGGTGTCATTTGTATGCAATTAGTTCCTGGTGATATTCCCTCTTCATCACAACAGTTAAAGGTGCAGGCACTACACTAGAGTGACCTTATACAAAAGAAGGCAGGGCCCCTGCAACTTTAACTGTTGTGATGAAGAGGGGATTTCACCAGGAACTAATTGCATACAAATGACACTGGCTGAAATTCCCTTTTCTCTACAACTGTTAAAGTTACATGAGCCCTGACATGCATTTTATCTGGTCAGCCTAGGTTAATGGTTAAGTCTTTTATCTTTATTTATTTGGCCAGAAAAGAGGGATGAGGGAGAATTTTGGTTCAGTTCTGTTCATATTCATTAAACAAAAAACCTACGATTTACAAAAACAATGTTAAGGCTCTACAGATTCCAACCAAGCACCAAAATGCAAGGGAAATTGGGAGTTAAGGCTCACAAGCCTTAACGCCACATCCTCCCTAAGGAGGCCGAATGTGCAAGTGAAATTCTCAATCTCTCAAAGCAGATAAACCATGAGGACAGGGTGGAGAATATGATATGCAGAGGTGACTGTGGGGTTGTGGAAAACTGATCACGAACAACTTAGGGCCACCTGCTTCTCTTTTTTTTTGTTTACAGCAGCCCTTCCCCAACCTGGTGCCCTCCAAAGGTGTTGGACTACAACTCCCATCATTGCAAGTCAGTATGTCGCATGGTCAGGAATGCTGGGACTTGTCATCTCAAACACCTGGAGGGCAGCAGGATGGGGAATGCTGTTCCATACCCTTACCAAATACAGGGTCTGCCCAATACTTTTCTCTCACACAATGAATAGTTTATCTGCTTTGGGAGAATGAGAATTTCACTTGCACTTTCTGCCTCCTTAGGGAGGATGTGGCGTTAAGGCTTGTGTGCCTTAACTCATAATTTCCCTGCTTTTTGGTGCTTGGTTGGAATCTGTACAGCCTTAACATTGTTTTTGTAAACCGTAGGTTTTTTGTTTAATGAATTTCATGGCTTTGTGTAACGGATGACTGGATATTATACAGTTGACAACCAAGCCAGCGTCAGCCAGAATGTTATACCATCTTGACATCCAATATAAAATCAAAGCTAGTGTTATGTGTTGAACTCACTTTTAACATTAATAAATCAACCCAAATGCTTGCATCTTCCTCATTTTTAAAGATAAAGAGATGAAATCTGGCATCATGGTAGCTCTTAAGTAGGGATATAGCTATGCCAAGTAGATCTGTTTATGCACTGAGTTTTAGGAATTTTTAAAACTTCAAACTGAATTCTCCTCTTTGGGGTCTAGGGCCTTGAGCAGTACATTAAAAAAAAGAAAGAAAGAAAAGATGAAGAGATGAAACTTGGCACCATGGTACCTCTTAAGTAAGGCCTTAGCCATGCCAAGTTGAAAGCAGATTGGTTCATGCCTTGAATTTTAGAAAAAAAATTGAAGACAAACTTTTTAAAAAAAATCCATGGAAAACCATTGGGTGACTTTGGGCCAGTTGCAGACTCTCAGCCCAACCCATCTCACAGGGTTGCTGTTGTGAGGATAAAATGGAGAGGAGGAGGATTATGTATGCCGCCTTGGGTTTCTTGGCGGAAAAAGGGTGGGATATAAATGCAATAATAAATAATAATAAAAAACTGTCAGGATTTCCCCAGATTTCTCCTGGTTTTTGTTCTATCTTGGTGTCAGGGGGGATTTTATGTAATAGTCTATAATGACCTGGAATTACACACTTTCTCTTTTAAGGCCACCGTTAGCATGGCAGGAGGGAATGACATGCTTTCTGGAGGTGTGTCATTCTCTCCCACTGCTCCATTCAAGGCCTTAAAAGGGAAACATGTGTCATTCCCAGGCATTATAGAAAAGGGCCTGATTGGAGCAGTGGGGTGGGGTGAGAATGACATGCTTTCCCCTCCTCCGCTCCAATTGGGGACTTTAAGGTGGCCCCAGAAAGCCATTTTCATGCCCCCCCACTAGGTGTCCTCTTTTTTGGTTTCCCAAATATGGTCACCCTACTCAGTTCTTGCACAGGCTGCATTTCCATCCCTAGATATTTACTCAAAAGTAAGACCCATTGAATTTCCTTGGTTCTTGAAAAGCAACACACTTGCTTTTAGATTTGCCAGTCTCAGCATTCTATGTGTGCTATGAATGCCTGCTCTGTCTGTCCCTATAGTTTCCTGCAAGGTCCAGCCAGGGGAAGCCAGTAAATTAAACCCAGGGGTGGAGGGTGGGATTCCCTCAAGTTCCTCTGACAGCAGGTGCTATAGAACATGGACCTTCCAGGAGTGTTGAGGCTGGATTTCTGGCAGACCCAGCCAAGCAACTCTATGGCCTGTTAGTCCCTCCATTTGGTAGCCTGCAGAGCACCTGCCTCATAAGGCAAATGGCCACATGAGAACTGTTATTATGGCCTGCTACTTTGTTTGTCTTTAGTAGTCTGTGGTCCAGATCTCTTCAGAAGGAGGAATAGTGTTTTGTGGTTGGGGTCAGTCTGAATTATCTCCAGGGGTCCCTTACTCAGTGCCTCTGATAGCAAAGAGATTGAGGATTTTCCCCAACTCTCTTACTCTTGAAGTTACTAGGCCTGTTGAAAATAGATTTTATAACATAAGCATGATAACAGTGAATACTCCTTTTAACTTGTTAAACCAATGAAAACATGCCACACAAGAAGTCTTAAGATATGAATGGTTTATAAAGAAAAGTAAATGCGAAAGAACATCAGATGCAGAAATGAAACCTGAAACAATACTACTACTAGTAGTAGTAGTAGTAGTATCCTGCCTTTTGCCCAATGCTGGGCCTCAGGGCACCCTTACAAAACTAAAACATATACAGCTAAAACCTATAAATAGGAATATACTAGGCTGACTATATGAAAAGGAGGACAGGGCTCATGTAAATTTAACAGTTGTAGAGAAAAGGGGATTTCAGCCAGTTCCTGGTGAAATTCCCTCTTCATCACAACAGTTAAAGTTGCAGGGGCCCTGACTTCTTTTGTATATGGTCACTCTAGTATAGTGCCTACAACTTTAACTGTTGTGATGAAGAGGGAATTTCACCAGGGACTAATTGAATACAAATGACACTGGCTGAAATTCCCTTTTCTCTACAACTGTTAAAGTTACATGGGCCCTGTCCTCCTTTTCATATGGTCAGCCTAAATATACAAAAGTTAAAAATATAATTAAATACTTTTCAATATTAAAGCATTTAAAACATTTTAAATGCATAACAATTTAAAAGTCAAATGTATAGACAGAGGTCCAGATGATTTGCTAAAGGCCTGCTGGAACAAAAAAGGGTTTGTCTGCATCCAAAAACATATCATGGAGGGAGCCAGTGTAGACTGCAAGGATTAGAAAGAAAATCTATGTGTGTGCACTATGCAAAATAAACGACAGCTCAACTGTTTCTAAACCTTATTAGAAAAACAGGGTGACCAGGCCGAAACCAACGTTATAGGCCCAGAAGCACTTTGAAAGGTTTCAACATTGTACTTAAAACTTAACACCGGCCCAAACTAATTAAATGAAGTGTTTGAAGCTTTGGGCAGCCTGGATCCAAGAAGTGTCACCCTGATGCTCCGATAGCAGAGATTGTGTTTTTTCGACAGAGACATCTGGATAAACAGTGCCATGGTAACCGGGAGTTGAAAAAAAACTTTTTGGGAGATGTACTACCAACTAAGAACAGCAGGGAGAGCCCTCCTGGCATGACTCGTTCACTGCCCATTAAAGGCAGGGTATGATCCAGTGGACTCTTCTGCTGACTTAGTTGGCTGTATTGGTGCAACTCAATGGGGTTGTGCTACTGATCAGGGTAGGGGCCAGAAAAGTAGCTCCAGCGTGACTTGCAGTTTTGCCCCTTGTAAGCAGGGCTGTGATCCAGAGAGCTTTGTTCCCCTCTTCCTGATTGGTTGGGCTTGCACAGTTCTAAAGCATTTCTGCCCTCATAGAGTTCATGTGACTTTGTGAGTGTTCTGTAACTAAGTCTTTCTATCCAGAGAGAGTGTGAGACTCACTGGCTGGTTTCACACGACACATTAGGCAACGGAGGAGTTAATAGGGGTACTGACCGTTCGTTAGGTAGGCGGTGCTCCCCACATGACATGTTGCTACTCCGTTCCTTCAGCAGCTGAAAGTTCCGGCCTCCATCTTGGTTGCAGCGTCTCCTCCCTCCCCCCTCCCCCAGTCCTCCAGCCGCATCTCTGCATGCACCACGAGTTCTGCCGACTGTATCAGAGTACCAAGGGGTGCATGGAGAAAGGGGGGTTGGTTTCGGACAACACTTTAAACAACGGGCTTCCAGGTAAACAACTTGCAAGCCCATTGTTTCTCTATGTTGCTTAATCGGGCGGAATAGCATACCGTCAGTTGTGTGTGAGTGGCGTGTAAGCCTCCACACAACACAATAAGCAACACAACTGACGGTTCCTTCCTCCACCCTCCATTGCCTAATGTGTCGTGCAAAACCAGCCTCTGTGTAACATTTGCATTTGCTTCTCTTGTATTGTCATGCTACTCCACTTCCCCACTTCCCCTCAAATAAATCCTTTTGTTCGCTTCACAGACTGGGTGCGTTTCCTGTCTTCTCCTTCGTAAGGTCCGAATGGTATCAGCCTCATCAACTGATCCAATTCCCACACATCTCGCATATGGCAGCACTCTTGTTAACAAAAGGGGCACTATTCATTACAGATCTAGAACCAGAGCATGTGCCAGGCACTTCCAACTTTTGGTCAGTATCCTGCCTTTCAAAGAACCAATGTTTTTTTTTTAAATGTATTTATAAAAAATATACTGTTCACTCCCCACAATCCCTGCACAATACATCATCTCATCAAAGCAACAGTGGAGCAGAAGAGTTTTAGTTTGGCTGTCTTGAACACCTTTCAGATGAGATTAGTTTGCAATCCTATACCTCTTGGGAGAAAGCCCTATTGAATTCAGTGGCACTGGCTTCTGAGAAGACATGTATAGGAGTCAACCTTCTCCAGCCTGGTGCTCTCTAGATGTGTTACACTGTAACTCCCATGTTATGTGTTATGGGGAAGACAAAAATCAATTCATACTTAATTTTAAAATAATACTTACGCATGAAAGTATTAGGTGGTAGCTCTGCCTTTGATCTCACACTGCTGAACAAGTAGGAGAAATCCTTTATCTGATATTCAAGAAACAGACATCCTATGCCATGTGTTGAAAACTAATGTTGACGTCTGAAGGGCTTTCTGAATTAGGTATTCAAGATTCATTCATTGTTGTTTCATTTGGTTTTGACAGTTTATTTAAAGTGATGCAGCTCTTTTGTAGTTGTTTGATTGATCACATATCTTAATGCTGGAAAACATCATACTTTAGTACAGATGTGGGCAGAAAATAGATCTATCCTGATGATTTGGACATCAACTTGCGGCATTCCTGATAACTGCCCATGCTGATAGGGGCTTTTACAAGTTGAATTCCAAAACATCTGGAGATCTACATTCTGCCTTCCCTTTTTCTTGAACAACATTCCCCAACCTGGTGCCTGTCAGATGTGTTGGGTTGCAACTCTCAACATAAGGAGATGCTCTAAGAAATGAGAAGTAGCAGGTACTAAGTTGTACATCATCATTTCCCACAACCCCACAGTCACCTCTGCAGATCAGATTGCATATCTAGATTTTTGAGAGGACAAGTCCCAGCATTCCTGACCATGGGACATATTGACTTGCAATGATGGGAGTTGTAGTCCAACACCTTTGGAGGGCACCAGGTAGGGGAAGGGCTGCTGTAAACAAAAAAAAAAGAGAAGCAGGTGGCCCTAAGTTGTTCGTGATCAGTTTTCCACAACCCCACAGTCACCTCTGCATATCATATTCTCCACCCTGTCCTCATGGTTTATCTGCTTTGAGAGAATGAGAATTTCACTTGCACTTTCGGCCTCCTTAGGGAGGATGTGGCGTTAAGGCTTGTGAGCCTTAACTCCCAATTTCCCTTGCATTTTGGTGCTTGGTTGGAATCTGTAGAGCCTTAACATTGTTTTTGTAAATCGTAGGTTTTTTGTTTAATGAATATGAACTGAACTGAACTAAAATTCTCCCTCATCCCTCTTTTCTGGCCAAATAAATAAAGATAAAAGACTTAACCATTAACCTAGGCTGACCAGATAAAATGCATGTCAGGGCTCATGTAACTTTAACAGTTGTAGAGAAAAGGGAATTTCAGCCAGTGTCATTTGTATGCAATTAGTTCCTGTGAAATCCCCTCTTCATCACAACAGTTAAAGTTGCAGGGGCCCTGCCTTCTTTTGTATAAGGTCACTCTAGTGTAGTGCCTGCACCTTTAACTGTTGTGATGAAGAGGGAATATCACCAGGAACTAATTGCATACAAATGACACCGGCTGAAATTCCCTTTTCTCTACAACTGTTAAAGTTACATGAGCCCTGACCTGCATTTTATCTGGTCAGCCTAATTAACCCTTCAGGCAGGTGATTTTTCTCAACTTCTTTCATTGAAGAGTTATTAATTACATACTGATTTAATGGGTCATTAGTTGTCATTGAGGAAACAACTCTCCGCTGTTTGCAGGCATCCCATAGAGTCATCATACGTAAAGTTGGCTGCATGCCTTTCAAGTAGGCTTCTTATTATATTTCCTATTGCATTATTTTATTTTTTGTTACAAGATCTGTATCTTCTCCACCACCATGGCAACAAGAACAGGTCACAAATATTCCGTTAGTCACATCAGTCACTGGCATCACGTCAGAAATGGCCACGAGCAAAAAAAGAGTAAAAGTAATAATAATAATAATAATAATAATAATAATAATAATATAGTGTTTTTGTCGTTCAAAGGTTTTCATGGCTTGGACCAGGTTTGACTGAGGTCTACTATCTCCCTCCTTTAGAGGTCATTCTTTATGTGCCCTTTTCTCACCATCTCAATAATTGTCTGTAGGGGAATAATGAGGAAATACCAGTATCAGAGGCAGTAAGCCTATAAACACTAATTGCTGGGGAACACGAGCGGGAGGGTGCTGTTGCACAATGTCCTGCTTGTGGGTCCCTGCTTTGGCCACTGTGTGAAGAAAATGTTGGACTAGATAGGTCCTTCATCTGACCCATCAGGGCTCTTCTCATGTTCTTCTGTTCTCAGTGGTTGCTCCACTGTAGTATAATTCTGTCCCCAAGGAGATTCTTCTCAAAGAAGATAGTTTGATGTAATTTCAGTGCTGGACAAATCCCAGGCTCATAAATGCCCCACACATTTCTAATATGCTGCTTCATGTATTTTTCATATGGCTTGCTACTTTCATCCAAGTTTTTAATGTGGTGTTTCTATGAAATTATCCCTCATATAGTGTTTTGTCTTAGGTAGTTCCATTATCATTTTAACTTTTTTTAAAATATAACCCTATGATGGGGATGTGTTGAGGAATGAATGAGTCATCATTATCATTATCATCATCATTCGGACTGATCTAGGATGGAGTCATCAAGCAATCATCCTTCCAGATGAGTCCTCACGAATGGTGGCCATCTTACCAACCCCACCAAACTGAATCTGAGCTTCACCATCACAAAGCAACATGGGATGAACAGGGACCAAAGAAAATGAGAAGACATTGTTTGATGCAGACAACAAGCTTTAATAAGAGGAACAAAGAACACATGAATGAGCTACCATGATGAGCAGCTTTAAAAGAGGTAGACGAGGACCTTCAGAACAGACAACAAGATATGTTACACAGAGGAAGGGGTGTGCTTTTTACCCTTTCCTCTGGCATTAAAAATACAAGGCAGTGAAAGCCACAGGTTAACAGGAGCATCATTACAACAGCTGCACCCGCTGAATTCAGAGGCCCAGAAAAAAGAAAGTGGAAATGTTGGTGATACACATATTGGAAGTGCCGGGTGGAAATGGACACCGGTTGCATTGGTTGGAACTAAGCAATGAAACAGAATGACAGGAAACTGAAGGGGAAGTAACTTGCAGTGGGGAGGTCAGGCATAGACCACAGTATCAGAGGTGCTGAGCAACTCCAAATCCTATTGAACTGGTGTGATTTATAGAGGCTCAGCATTTCTGACCATCAGGCCTTTGAGATTATTTGTTGGATACCGTTTCTTTCCATTTCACTTAAGAATGGCTTCCAGTTTAGCAGGGGTTGTAGCACACCCTGGGGGTGGAACTTGGTCGGTATCCACAAATCCCCGAGCGGCTGCCCCCAGAGCTGCCACCGTAAATCACATAGCCGCCACCACTCCCCCCAGAGCTGCCACCGCTCCCCCCAGAGCTTCCACCCCCACAGGCAGTGTATCCCCCAACGCGGGTTGGTTCACAAGAGGCACTGAGTATCGCTCCTGGGATTGTCAGACAAACAGGAGCTGGCTGAACCATGACTTCCGATGGTGGGAGCTGGTTCACGCAGCCAATGCTGGCCCCAGGGATGATGCCAATACTTCTCGATGACACTGCACCACCACTTCCTCCAGAGGACAAGCCAGATCCACCATTTGAACACAGAGAGCCCAGAGAACCGACCGAGTAGCACACTGGACTAGGAGGCGGGGCGCAGGTTGGGATGGCGCAGGTTGGGATGGTGCAGGATGCTCTGTGGTTACAAATATTGTACACCCCTTTGATAAATGTTTCCCCTAAAGTTGAGTTATCCGACTTTTTAATAAATAACTAAACAGGCATGGGATGTATAACAAGGTCTGAGATAAAGGTAAACCAAACAGGTGTATGGTGTATGGTGTATGGTGTATGGTGTATGGTGACCAGATAAAATCCAAGTCAGGGCTCATGTAACTTTAACAGTTGTAGAGAAAAGGGAATTTCAGCCAGTGTCTTTTGTATGCAATTAGTTCTTGGTGAAATTCCCTCTTCATCACAACTGTTAAAGTTGCAGGGGCCCTGCCTTCTTTTGTATATGGTCAGTCTAGTATAGTGCCTGCTATAGTATAGTGCAAGTCTGCTTTGATGCTATGTGTTTCTGATTCAGCCTCAGCTTGTATTAGAGGCATCCTGCTTAAGGTATTACTGAAATCCCTGTATTCAGGTTCAATCCTGTCTTCTTTGCCAGATATTCTTTAACATCAGGTTATGGACATAGTGCAAGGCATTTAGCCTCCTGAAGACTTGGATTAAGGTACCTGAAGGATGCTGTTTGGCAGGGAGCCTTTGGCAAGACAAAGAAATGGGTCATGTACAGCCCTGGTTTTCACGTTGGCCAAAGTTCATATGGGGGACTTCAGATGGTGGTGTCCATTGCAGGACTCATGGCTTGGGGACTCTGAAGAACCCCCCACACACACCAACAACATTGGTTTCCTCCCCTCAACACAGTTTGAATAAGAGTTTCTGTCCCCATTAAAAAAAACGGGGCAGAGAATATTGCTACTTTTTTATTTAAGATTTCTCAAAATCTTCCTCCATGGAGTTTGGAGGAGGGTCATCTATGCTCTGCCCATTTTCCTTCCACAGCATCCCTGTGAAGTAGGAGAAAGGGGGGAAGTTTTCCCAGGGAATGTCATAGAAAAAGAAGAGTTGAATCTGGACCTCCCCAGCTGAAACCTGGGCCTTGAACTATCACATCAGGTTGAACATGGAGCAGGTGTGACCCCCATGTTTGGTGTTGACTTCTTGCCATTTGGTGAAAAATTCATTTCAGTTCATTTTAGACTAGAATTTTACCCAGTTTGTGCCTCTCAGATTTGAACACAAGCTGTGGTTGAACTTAATGCACACGATTTTGAGCTGCAATGTGACCTGCTCACAAAAGAAAGGTATGCTCGGTAATGCATTAGAAAATGGTGGAATGCATGGCAAAATGATGTTTGTATATTTATTTTAATGGGCATTTATTTTTTATTTGAATCAGTGGGAGAGAAGAGTATACTTTTTAAAAACAATGTGCTCAGAGAATGCATACCTTTGGGGAAATGCACAACAATGTACACACATTGTGTGTGTGTGTGTGTGTGTGTGTGTGTATGTGTATGACCAGGTGAGGGGGAGCTTCCAATCTAATATAGACATGAGATGGGTTAAGATTGAAGGTGTTCCTCAGAGAACCTTCTTGACCACCATTTTTATAGATGTCCACATCCATATTTGATGGATAAAAGTTCAGCAGAAGCTTCCTAGACAACAGGTGGAATGGGGAGCCCAGAGATAGACTTCCTACACCCGACCATGCGCTCTTGTCTACCTAGGAGTACACTTCTAAGAACATAAGGAGAGCTATGCTGGATGAGACCAAGGATGCATCCAGTCCAGTGGCTGACCAGCTGTCGACCAGGGACCCACAAGCAGGACATGGTGCAACAGCAGCCTCCCACCCATATCCCCCAGGAACTTCTGGCATTCAGGTATTTGTTTCCTGTTTTTGTTTGTTTGTGAACGCACTTACAACAAAACAATACAAAAACGGGGAACAACAGAAAACCTGACTATGGCAAAGAGCACAATCGAAAAGCCAAAAAGCCAAAATATATAAATATGTTTACTGATCACGGATGTAGTGTTGTTTAAGTGAAAAGAGAAACCCATTGTATCAAGGAGTATTGCATCAAAGATTTCATTTGTATGGATAGTTTGGGGCCAGGATGCTTAAAAAATCTTCCTCCTGTAGTATCAATCTGCATCCCATCTATTATTGATATTACTACTACTACAACTAATAATAATAATAATAACAACTACAACAACATATTTATACCGACCCATAGCTGGAGCTCTCTGAGCACAAACGTTGAAAACTATTAAATTTACACTCTGCAACATGTGAAACTATTTACATAAAACCATTTAAATAGCATAACATAAAAATCATTTTAAACCATCAGACACAGACAGTCCAGGACCTGCCCCTGAGCCACTCTCAGAGGAGGCACCTGGATAGGGTGACCAGATAAAATCCAGGTCAGGGCTCATGTAACTTTAACAGTTGTAGAGAAAAGGGAATTTCAGCCAGTGTCATTTGTATGCAATTAGTTCCTGGTGAAATTCCTTCTTCGTCACAACAGTTAAAGGTGCAGGCACTATACTAGAGCGACCATATACAAAAGAAGGCAGGGCCCCTGCAACTTTAACAGTTGTGATGAAGAGGGAATTTCACCAAGAACTAATTGCATACAAAAGACACTGGCTGAAATTCCCTTTTCTCTACAACTGTTAAAGTTACATGAGCCCTGACCTGAATTTTATCTGGTCACCATACACCTGGAGGAAGGCCTTCGGTGTTGAATGTAGTGCACTAGTTCATTCATGTCAGGAGAGGGGCTCCATCAGGTATCATGGCACTGAGCCTTTTAGGACATTTTAGGTCAAAAAAACAGCACCTTCAATCAGGCTCAGAAACATACAAACAGCCTGTACAAGTGGGCCACTCATTGATGGAGGACCAACTCCATGTCCCATGAACATCAGAAGTATGAATTTTTGGTTGTAGTACCCAGACTGTGTAACACCCAAGGTGACTTCCAACCTTGCATCCAACTCTCACATTCTATGGTTCCATGACCTTGAGAGGGCATCCCTCATAACTCCAAAAAAAGGGGATCATGAAGTCCAAATGAACCCTGGACCTTCGCAAAGCAAATCATCACAAGTCTTCGTTGACCATGGGTTTTCCGCTTCTTCCTAACTCCAACCTCTCCTACAACTTCTCATTTCCCCCCACTGGTCCGCTAACTCCCAAAACAGTCACCCAATCAAATACTTGCCTATGTGTTGCATGTCCCCCCCCCCCCATAGTCTCACTGTATCACAAAGCTTGCGCTCGGATGGTTGAAAATGAATGGCAGCGCAGCACGCATGTGATGTGGAACCCTGAAGGCATGAATCACGCCATGGAAATTAATGGGAGAGGCCATCCAATTTTCGGTACAGTAGTGGACTGTCTTGAAAGGGGCCTCTATAATTTTCCAGAATAAACGAGGGCCCTGTGTTTTAACATGTACATCTCTCAAATGGAGTACAGTCATATTCTCTAATCTGATGCACTCTAAACTCCCACTGCCTTCAGGCCCAGCTTTCATGGCTAATGTTAGGAATCCAGGAAGGCGTAGCCCAAAACATCTCACAGCCCCAAGGCTGGAGAAGGCTGCTACCCAAAAAGGCTGGGCGTACTTGACTCAATTATCTTTTCTGGGCATCAGAGGGATGATTCACACAAATCAAGACTGGTATAAAAGCCCTCGCAACCTGAGACTCTTTCACCATCTCCATTCTACTCCCCTTAACTTCTCAACGACTTGGTAAGTCCATTCTAACTCAGTTCTTCCATAGTTATTCAGTGTCATGGCTTTCTTAGGGCCTCATTTTATGCATCCTTTCTGCCTCTGAAAATCTGCAACACATAGCAATGTCTAGCTGTGACATAAGAATGTTTAAATAACTACACCCCCCAAATCTTCTCAATAACCATTTAAACGTCTGCTTTAAAATAACAACAACAATACTTCAGTAGAAGTCTTGTGTTTTTAGATTAACTGTATTGGAGGCTTTGCTCTTTATCCAATGTGTATTATTTATATGAATGGTTTCTAAGACACTGATTAGTGAAAACTCTCTGCAGGCAGTATACAAAATTTTGAATTGCAAAATACATTCTTTTAAAAAAAAAGATGAACTATTATATTAAAAAAAACCTATGAATGTGCATTTGCTTTGAACAAAGCTGTTACATATGAGACTTAAAAATAAAATTCCTCTCTCTCTCTCTCTCTCTCTCTCTCTCTCCTTCAGGGATGCTTTAAGGTAGATTCCTGTATTGAGCAGGGGGGTTGACTCGATGGCCTCATACGCAATTTCCAACTCTACTAATCTATGGCTGAATTCGGACGACACAATAAGCAACTGGGGGTGGGGAAACAATCGTCAGTTGTGTTGACTATCGTGTCGTCCGAATGCTGCCATAGTCAGCTCAGCTCAGCGCTGATCCTAATCCACACGACAGTTGATTATTTATTACCATGTTGTGTGGGGAGTACCCCCTAGATGAACAACTGTAAAGTTGGTTATTACCCCACCATTGACTATCGTGTTGTCCGAATTCAGTCTATGATTCTCTCATTCTCTCTCTCTCTCTCTCTCTCTCTCTCTCTTCAATAATATTATAAATCACTGTCTTATAAAATGCTTTTGTTGCATTTGTTTGGTTTACCTTTATCCCAGACCTTGTTATACATCCCATGCCTGTTTAGTTATTTATTAAAAAGTCGGATAACTCAACTTTAGGGGAAACATTTATCAAAGGGATGTACAATATTTGTAACCACAGAGCACAATGATATGGTAATAGTGTTTTCTTTTCATGAATTGTGAACTGTCTAGAGAGCTGTATACTCCCCTATTTACTGTACCAATTCACCTAGAACGATTGTGAGACAAGGGAGAAATGATATTCTAGTCCATGATAGAGGCCAAATGATGAAACAAATATGACATACCGCACATCGCTTCCAAACTGCCCATTATCAGCAGAGGCTGGAAGGAAGCTTGGACAAAAGGAAGGTTTAGGCATTCAGAAGTTGATGTGCTGAGTATCCCTTACCTGTGAATGGCAATGAGGCTGAATGACTATTACACATGAACAAATGTGAGAAGCTTCTAAACTGCTGAAGCTCAGTCTGTCTTTTCCCTCTGCAATCACTCTGCTCAATGCCTTCATATGCTCAAATTTCCCCCAGCCTTTGTCTTTCCAATTTATACCTCCTCCCCTTCTTGTACACTAACTCTGCACCCCAATCTTTCTTTCCAGACTCAACTCCATCACTCCAAGATGTCCTGTTGCTACGGTGTGCCATCCTGCACCATCCCAACCTGCGCCATCCCAACCTGCGCCCCGCCTCCTAGTCCAGTGTGCTACTCGGTCGGTTCTCTGGGCTCTCTGTGTTCAAATGGTGGATCTGGCTTGTCCTCTGGAGGAAGTGGTGGTGCAGTGTCATCGAGAAGTATTGGCATCATCCCTGGGGCCAGCATTGGCTGCGTGAACCAGCTCCCACCATCGGAAGTCATGGTTCAGCCAGCTCCTGTTTGTCTGACAATCCCAGGAGCGATACTCAGTGCCTCGTGTGAACCAACCCGCGTTGGGGGATACACTGCCTGTGGGGGTGGAAGCTCTGGGGGGAGCGGTGGCAGCTCTGGGGGGAGTGGTGGCGGCTATGTGATTTACGGTGGCAGCTCTGGGGGCAGCCGCTCGGGGATTTGTGGATACCGACCAAGTTCCACCCCCAGGGTGTGCTACAACCCCTGCTAAACTGGAAGCCATTCTTAAGTGAAATGGAAAGAAACGGTATCCAACAAATAATCTCAAAGGCCTGATGGTCAGAAATGCTGAGCCTCTATAAATCACACCAGTTCAATAGGATTTGGAGTTGCTCAGCACCTCTGATACTGTGGTCTATGCCTGACCTCCCCACTGCAAGTTACTTCCCCTTCAGTTTCCTGTCATTCTGTTTCATTGCTTAGTTCCAACCAATGCAACCGGTGTCCATTTCCACCCGGCACTTCCAATATGTGTATCACCAACATTTCCACTTTCTTTTTTCTGGGCCTCTGAATTCAGCGGGTGCAGCTGTTGTAATGATGCTCCTGTTAACCTGTGGCTTTCACTGCCTTGTATTTTTAATGCCAGAGGAAAGGGTAAAAAGCACACCCCTTCCTCTGTGTAACATATCTTGTTGTCTGTTCTGAAGGTCCTCGTCTACCTCTTTTAAAGCTGCTCATCATGGTAGCTCATTCATGTGTTCTTTGTTCCTCTTATTAAAGCTTGTTGTCTGCATCAAACAATGTCTTCTCATTTTCTTTGGTCCCTGTTCATCCCATGTTGCTTTGTGATGGTGAAGCTCAGATTCAGTTTGGTGGGGTTGGTAAGATGGCCACCATTCGTGAGGACTCATCTGGAAGGATGATTGCTTGATGACTCCATCCTAGATCAGTCCGAATGATGATGATAATGATAATGATGACTCATTCATTCCTCAACACATCCCCATCATAGGGTTATATTTTAAAAAAAGTTAAAATGATAATGGAACTACCTAAGACAAAACACTATATGAGGGATAATTTCATAGAAACACCACATTAAAAACTTGGATGAAAGTAGCAAGCCATATGAAAAATACATGAAGCAGCATATTAGAAATGTGTGGGGCATTTATGAGCCTGGGATTTGTCCAGCACTGAAATTACATCAAACTATCTTCTTTGAGAAGAATCTCCTTGGGGACAGAATTATACTACAGTGGAGCAACCACTGAGAACAGAAGAACATGAGAAGAGCCCTGATGGGTCAGATGAAGGACCTATCTAGTCCAACATTTTCTTCACACAGTGGCCAAAGCAGGGACCCACAAGCAGGACATTGTGCAACAGCACCCTCCCGCTCGTGTTCCCCAGCAATTAGTGTTTATAGGCTTACTGCCTCTGATACTGGTATTTCCTCATTATTCCCCTACAGACAATTATTGAGATGGTGAGAAAAGGGCACATAAAGAATGACCTCTAAAGGAGGGAGATAGTAGACCTCAGTCAAACCTGGTCCAAGCCATGAAAATCTTTGAACGACAAAAACACTATATTATTATTATTATTATTATTATTATTATTATTACTATTACTCTTTTTTTGCTCGTGGCCATTTCTGACGTGATGCCAGTGACTGATGTGACTAACGGAATATTTGTGACCTGTTCTTGTTGCCATGGTGGTGGAGAAGATACAGCTCTTGTAACAAAAAATAAAATAATGCAATAGGAAATATAATAAGAAGCCTACTTGAAAGGCATGCAGCCAACTTTACGTATGATGACTCTATGGGATGCCTGCAAACAGCGAAGAGTTGTTTCCTCAATGACAACGAATGACCCATTAAATCAGTATGTAATTAATAACTCTTCAATGAAAGAAGTTGAGAAAAATCACCTGCCTGAAGGGTTAATTAGGCTGACCAGATAAAATGCAGGTCAGGGCTCATGTAACTATAACAGTTGTAGAGAAAAGGGAATTTCAGCCGGTGTCATTTGTATGCAATTAGTTCCTGGTGATATTCCCTCTTCATCACAACAGTTAAAGGTGCAGGCACTACACTAGAGTGACCTTATACAAAAGAAGGCAGGGCCCCTGCAACTTTAACTGTTGTGATGAAGAGGGGATTTCACCAGGAACTAATTGCATACAAATGACACTGGCTGAAATTCCCTTTTCTCTACAACTGTTAAAGTTACATGAGCCCTGACATGCATTTTATCTGGTCAGCCTAGGTTAATGGTTAAGTCTTTTATCTTTATTTATTTGGCCAGAAAAGAGGGATGAGGGAGAATTTTGGTTCAGTTCTGTTCATATTCATTAAACAAAAAACCTACGATTTACAAAAACAATGTTAAGGCTCTACAGATTCCAACCAAGCACCAAAATGCAAGGGAAATTGGGAGTTAAGGCTCACAAGCCTTAACGCCACATCCTCCCTAAGGAGGCCGAATGTGCAAGTGAAATTCTCAATCTCTCAAAGCAGATAAACCATGAGGACAGGGTGGAGAATATGATATGCAGAGGTGACTGTGGGGTTGTGGAAAACTGATCACGAACAACTTAGGGCCACCTGCTTCTCTTTTTTTTTGTTTACAGCAGCCCTTCCCCAACCTGGTGCCCTCCAAAGGTGTTGGACTACAACTCCCATCATTGCAAGTCAGTATGTCGCATGGTCAGGAATGCTGGGACTTGTCATCTCAAACACCTGGAGGGCAGCAGGATGGGGAATGCTGTTCCATACCCTTACCAAATACAGGGTCTGCCCAATACTTTTCTCTCACACAATGAATAGTTTATCTGCTTTGGGAGAATGAGAATTTCACTTGCACTTTCTGCCTCCTTAGGGAGGATGTGGCGTTAAGGCTTGTGTGCCTTAACTCATAATTTCCCTGCTTTTTGGTGCTTGGTTGGAATCTGTACAGCCTTAACATTGTTTTTGTAAACCGTAGGTTTTTTGTTTAATGAATTTCATGGCTTTGTGTAACGGATGACTGGATATTATACAGTTGACAACCAAGCCAGCGTCAGCCAGAATGTTATACCATCTTGACATCCAATATAAAATCAAAGCTAGTGTTATGTGTTGAACTCACTTTTAACATTAATAAATCAACCCAAATGCTTGCATCTTCCTCATTTTTAAAGATAAAGAGATGAAATCTGGCATCATGGTAGCTCTTAAGTAGGGATATAGCTATGCCAAGTAGATCTGTTTATGCACTGAGTTTTAGGAATTTTTAAAACTTCAAACTGAATTCTCCTCTTTGGGGTCTAGGGCCTTGAGCAGTACATTAAAAAAAAGAAAGAAAGAAAAGATGAAGAGATGAAACTTGGCACCATGGTACCTCTTAAGTAAGGCCTTAGCCATGCCAAGTTGAAAGCAGATTGGTTCATGCCTTGAATTTTAGAAAAAAAATTGAAGACAAACTTTTTAAAAAAAATCCATGGAAAACCATTGGGTGACTTTGGGCCAGTTGCAGACTCTCAGCCCAACCCATCTCACAGGGTTGCTGTTGTGAGGATAAAATGGAGAGGAGGAGGATTATGTATGCCGCCTTGGGTTTCTTGGCGGAAAAAGGGTGGGATATAAATGCAATAATAAATAATAATAAAAAACTGTCAGGATTTCCCCAGATTTCTCCTGGTTTTTGTTCTATCTTGGTGTCAGGGGGGATTTTATGTAATAGTCTATAATGACCTGGAATTACACACTTTCTCTTTTAAGGCCACCGTTAGCATGGCAGGAGGGAATGACATGCTTTCTGGAGGTGTGTCATTCTCTCCCACTGCTCCATTCAAGGCCTTAAAAGGGAAACATGTGTCATTCCCAGGCATTATAGAAAAGGGCCTGATTGGAGCAGTGGGGTGGGGTGAGAATGACATGCTTTCCCCTCCTCCGCTCCAATTGGGGACTTTAAGGTGGCCCCAGAAAGCCATTTTCATGCCCCCCCACTAGGTGTCCTCTTTTTTGGTTTCCCAAATATGGTCACCCTACTCAGTTCTTGCACAGGCTGCATTTCCATCCCTAGATATTTACTCAAAAGTAAGACCCATTGAATTTCCTTGGTTCTTGAAAAGCAACACACTTGCTTTTAGATTTGCCAGTCTCAGCATTCTATGTGTGCTATGAATGCCTGCTCTGTCTGTCCCTATAGTTTCCTGCAAGGTCCAGCCAGGGGAAGCCAGTAAATTAAACCCAGGGGTGGAGGGTGGGATTCCCTCAAGTTCCTCTGACAGCAGGTGCTATAGAACATGGACCTTCCAGGAGTGTTGAGGCTGGATTTCTGGCAGACCCAGCCAAGCAACTCTATGGCCTGTTAGTCCCTCCATTTGGTAGCCTGCAGAGCACCTGCCTCATAAGGCAAATGGCCACATGAGAACTGTTATTATGGCCTGCTACTTTGTTTGTCTTTAGTAGTCTGTGGTCCAGATCTCTTCAGAAGGAGGAATAGTGTTTTGTGGTTGGGGTCAGTCTGAATTATCTCCAGGGGTCCCTTACTCAGTGCCTCTGATAGCAAAGAGATTGAGGATTTTCCCCAACTCTCTTACTCTTGAAGTTACTAGGCCTGTTGAAAATAGATTTTATAACATAAGCATGATAACAGTGAATACTCCTTTTAACTTGTTAAACCAATGAAAACATGCCACACAAGAAGTCTTAAGATATGAATGGTTTATAAAGAAAAGTAAATGCGAAAGAACATCAGATGCAGAAATGAAACCTGAAACAATACTACTACTAGTAGTAGTAGTAGTAGTATCCTGCCTTTTGCCCAATGCTGGGCCTCAGGGCACCCTTACAAAACTAAAACATATACAGCTAAAACCTATAAATAGGAATATACTAGGCTGACTATATGAAAAGGAGGACAGGGCTCATGTAAATTTAACAGTTGTAGAGAAAAGGGGATTTCAGCCAGTTCCTGGTGAAATTCCCTCTTCATCACAACAGTTAAAGTTGCAGGGGCCCTGACTTCTTTTGTATATGGTCACTCTAGTATAGTGCCTACAACTTTAACTGTTGTGATGAAGAGGGAATTTCACCAGGGACTAATTGAATACAAATGACACTGGCTGAAATTCCCTTTTCTCTACAACTGTTAAAGTTACATGAGCCCTGTCCTCCTTTTCATATGGTCAGCCTAAATATACAAAAGTTAAAAATATAATTAAATACTTTTCAATATTAAAGCATTTAAAACATTTTAAATGCATAACAATTTAAAAGTCAAATGTATAGACAGAGGTCCAGATGATTTGCTAAAGGCCTGCTGGAACAAAAAAGGGTTTGTCTGCATCCAAAAACATATCATGGAGGGAGCCAGTGTAGACTGCAAGGATTAGAAAGAAAATCTATGTGTGTGCACTATGCAAAATAAACGACAGCTCAACTGTTTCTAAACCTTATTAGAAAAACAGGGTGACCAGGCCGAAACCAACGTTATAGGCCCAGAAGCACTTTGAAAGGTTTCAACATTGTACTTAAAACTTAACACCGGCCCAAACTAATTAAATGAAGTGTTTGAAGCTTTGGGCAGCCTGGATCCAAGAAGTGTCACCCTGATGCTCCGATAGCAGAGATTGTGTTTTTTCGACAGAGACATCTGGATAAACAGTGCCATGGTAACCGGGAGTTGAAAAAAAACTTTTTGGGAGATGTACTACCAACTAAGAACAGCAGGGAGAGCCCTCCTGGCATGACTCGTTCACTGCCCATTAAAGGCAGGGTATGATCCAGTGGACTCTTCTGCTGACTTAGTTGGCTGTATTGGTGCAACTCAATGGGGTTGTGCTACTGATCAGGGTAGGGGCCAGAAAAGTAGCTCCAGCGTGACTTGCAGTTTTGCCCCTTGTAAGCAGGGCTGTGATCCAGAGAGCTTTGTTCCCCTCTTCCTGATTGGTTGGGCTTGCACAGTTCTAAAGCATTTCTGCCCTCATAGAGTTCATGTGACTTTGTGAGTGTTCTGTAACTAAGTCTTTCTATCCAGAGAGAGTGTGAGACTCACTGGCTGGTTTCACACGACACATTAGGCAACGGAGGAGTTAATAGGGGTACTGACCGTTCGTTAGGTAGGCGGTGCTCCCCACATGACATGTTGCTACTCCGTTCCTTCAGCAGCTGAAAGTTCCGGCCTCCATCTTGGTTGCAGCGTCTCCTCCCTCCCCCCTCCCCCAGTCCTCCAGCCGCATCTCTGCATGCACCACGAGTTCTGCCGACTGTATCAGAGTACCAAGGGGTGCATGGAGAAAGGGGGGTTGGTTTCGGACAACACTTTAAACAACGGGCTTCCAGGTAAACAACTTGCAAGCCCATTGTTTCTCTATGTTGCTTAATCGGGCGGAATAGCATACCGTCAGTTGTGTGTGAGTGGCGTGTAAGCCTCCACACAACACAATAAGCAACACAACTGACGGTTCCTTCCTCCACCCTCCATTGCCTAATGTGTCGTGCAAAACCAGCCTCTGTGTAACATTTGCATTTGCTTCTCTTGTATTGTCATGCTACTCCACTTCCCCACTTCCCCTCAAATAAATCCTTTTGTTCGCTTCACAGACTGGGTGCGTTTCCTGTCTTCTCCTTCGTAAGGTCCGAATGGTATCAGCCTCATCAACTGATCCAATTCCCACACATCTCGCATATGGCAGCACTCTTGTTAACAAAAGGGGCACTATTCATTACAGATCTAGAACCAGAGCATGTGCCAGGCACTTCCAACTTTTGGTCAGTATCCTGCCTTTCAAAGAACCAATGTTTTTTTTTTAAATGTATTTATAAAAAATATACTGTTCACTCCCCACAATCCCTGCACAATACATCATCTCATCAAAGCAACAGTGGAGCAGAAGAGTTTTAGTTTGGCTGTCTTGAACACCTTTCAGATGAGATTAGTTTGCAATCCTATACCTCTTGGGAGAAAGCCCTATTGAATTCAGTGGCACTGGCTTCTGAGAAGACATGTATAGGAGTCAACCTTCTCCAGCCTGGTGCTCTCTAGATGTGTTACACTGTAACTCCCATGTTATGTGTTATGGGGAAGACAAAAATCAATTCATACTTAATTTTAAAATAATACTTACGCATGAAAGTATTAGGTGGTAGCTCTGCCTTTGATCTCACACTGCTGAACAAGTAGGAGAAATCCTTTATCTGATATTCAAGAAACAGACATCCTATGCCATGTGTTGAAAACTAATGTTGACGTCTGAAGGGCTTTCTGAATTAGGTATTCAAGATTCATTCATTGTTGTTTCATTTGGTTTTGACAGTTTATTTAAAGTGATGCAGCTCTTTTGTAGTTGTTTGATTGATCACATATCTTAATGCTGGAAAACATCATACTTTAGTACAGATGTGGGCAGAAAATAGATCTATCCTGATGATTTGGACATCAACTTGCGGCATTCCTGATAACTGCCCATGCTGATAGGGGCTTTTACAAGTTGAATTCCAAAACATCTGGAGATCTACATTCTGCCTTCCCTTTTTCTTGAACAACATTCCCCAACCTGGTGCCTGTCAGATGTGTTGGGTTGCAACTCTCAACATAAGGAGATGCTCTAAGAAATGAGAAGTAGCAGGTACTAAGTTGTACATCATCATTTCCCACAACCCCACAGTCACCTCTGCAGATCAGATTGCATATCTAGATTTTTGAGAGGACAAGTCCCAGCATTCCTGACCATGGGACATATTGACTTGCAATGATGGGAGTTGTAGTCCAACACCTTTGGAGGGCACCAGGTAGGGGAAGGGCTGCTGTAAACAAAAAAAAAAGAGAAGCAGGTGGCCCTAAGTTGTTCGTGATCAGTTTTCCACAACCCCACAGTCACCTCTGCATATCATATTCTCCACCCTGTCCTCATGGTTTATCTGCTTTGAGAGAATGAGAATTTCACTTGCACTTTCGGCCTCCTTAGGGAGGATGTGGCGTTAAGGCTTGTGAGCCTTAACTCCCAATTTCCCTTGCATTTTGGTGCTTGGTTGGAATCTGTAGAGCCTTAACATTGTTTTTGTAAATCGTAGGTTTTTTGTTTAATGAATATGAACTGAACTGAACTAAAATTCTCCCTCATCCCTCTTTTCTGGCCAAATAAATAAAGATAAAAGACTTAACCATTAACCTAGGCTGACCAGATAAAATGCATGTCAGGGCTCATGTAACTTTAACAGTTGTAGAGAAAAGGGAATTTCAGCCAGTGTCATTTGTATGCAATTAGTTCCTGTGAAATCCCCTCTTCATCACAACAGTTAAAGTTGCAGGGGCCCTGCCTTCTTTTGTATAAGGTCACTCTAGTGTAGTGCCTGCACCTTTAACTGTTGTGATGAAGAGGGAATATCACCAGGAACTAATTGCATACAAATGACACCGGCTGAAATTCCCTTTTCTCTACAACTGTTAAAGTTACATGAGCCCTGACCTGCATTTTATCTGGTCAGCCTAATTAACCCTTCAGGCAGGTGATTTTTCTCAACTTCTTTCATTGAAGAGTTATTAATTACATACTGATTTAATGGGTCATTAGTTGTCATTGAGGAAACAACTCTCCGCTGTTTGCAGGCATCCCATAGAGTCATCATACGTAAAGTTGGCTGCATGCCTTTCAAGTAGGCTTCTTATTATATTTCCTATTGCATTATTTTATTTTTTGTTACAAGATCTGTATCTTCTCCACCACCATGGCAACAAGAACAGGTCACAAATATTCCGTTAGTCACATCAGTCACTGGCATCACGTCAGAAATGGCCACGAGCAAAAAAAGAGTAAAAGTAATAATAATAATAATAATAATAATAATAATAATATAGTGTTTTTGTCGTTCAAAGGTTTTCATGGCTTGGACCAGGTTTGACTGAGGTCTACTATCTCCCTCCTTTAGAGGTCATTCTTTATGTGCCCTTTTCTCACCATCTCAATAATTGTCTGTAGGGGAATAATGAGGAAATACCAGTATCAGAGGCAGTAAGCCTATAAACACTAATTGCTGGGGAACACGAGCGGGAGGGTGCTGTTGCACAATGTCCTGCTTGTGGGTCCCTGCTTTGGCCACTGTGTGAAGAAAATGTTGGACTAGATAGGTCCTTCATCTGACCCATCAGGGCTCTTCTCATGTTCTTCTGTTCTCAGTGGTTGCTCCACTGTAGTATAATTCTGTCCCCAAGGAGATTCTTCTCAAAGAAGATAGTTTGATGTAATTTCAGTGCTGGACAAATCCCAGGCTCATAAATGCCCCACACATTTCTAATATGCTGCTTCATGTATTTTTCATATGGCTTGCTACTTTCATCCAAGTTTTTAATGTGGTGTTTCTATGAAATTATCCCTCATATAGTGTTTTGTCTTAGGTAGTTCCATTATCATTTTAACTTTTTTTAAAATATAACCCTATGATGGGGATGTGTTGAGGAATGAATGAGTCATCATTATCATTATCATCATCATTCGGACTGATCTAGGATGGAGTCATCAAGCAATCATCCTTCCAGATGAGTCCTCACGAATGGTGGCCATCTTACCAACCCCACCAAACTGAATCTGAGCTTCACCATCACAAAGCAACATGGGATGAACAGGGACCAAAGAAAATGAGAAGACATTGTTTGATGCAGACAACAAGCTTTAATAAGAGGAACAAAGAACACATGAATGAGCTACCATGATGAGCAGCTTTAAAAGAGGTAGACGAGGACCTTCAGAACAGACAACAAGATATGTTACACAGAGGAAGGGGTGTGCTTTTTACCCTTTCCTCTGGCATTAAAAATACAAGGCAGTGAAAGCCACAGGTTAACAGGAGCATCATTACAACAGCTGCACCCGCTGAATTCAGAGGCCCAGAAAAAAGAAAGTGGAAATGTTGGTGATACACATATTGGAAGTGCCGGGTGGAAATGGACACCGGTTGCATTGGTTGGAACTAAGCAATGAAACAGAATGACAGGAAACTGAAGGGGAAGTAACTTGCAGTGGGGAGGTCAGGCATAGACCACAGTATCAGAGGTGCTGAGCAACTCCAAATCCTATTGAACTGGTGTGATTTATAGAGGCTCAGCATTTCTGACCATCAGGCCTTTGAGATTATTTGTTGGATACCGTTTCTTTCCATTTCACTTAAGAATGGCTTCCAGTTTAGCAGGGGTTGTAGCACACCCTGGGGGTGGAACTTGGTCGGTATCCACAAATCCCCGAGCGGCTGCCCCCAGAGCTGCCACCGTAAATCACATAGCCGCCACCACTCCCCCCAGAGCTGCCACCGCTCCCCCCAGAGCTTCCACCCCCACAGGCAGTGTATCCCCCAACGCGGGTTGGTTCACAAGAGGCACTGAGTATCGCTCCTGGGATTGTCAGACAAACAGGAGCTGGCTGAACCATGACTTCCGATGGTGGGAGCTGGTTCACGCAGCCAATGCTGGCCCCAGGGATGATGCCAATACTTCTCGATGACACTGCACCACCACTTCCTCCAGAGGACAAGCCAGATCCACCATTTGAACACAGAGAGCCCAGAGAACCGACCGAGTAGCACACTGGACTAGGAGGCGGGGCGCAGGTTGGGATGGCGCAGGTTGGGATGGTGCAGGATGGCACACCGTAGCAACAGGACATCTTGGAGTGATGGAGTTGAGTCTGGAAAGAAAGATTGGGGTGCAGAGTTAGTGTACAAGAAGGGGAGGAGGTATAAATTGGAAAGACAAAGGCTGGGGGAAATTTGAGCATATGAAGGCATTGAGCAGAGTGATTGCAGAGGGAAAAGACAGACTGAGCTTCAGCAGTTTAGAAGCTTCTCACATTTGTTCATGTGTAATAGTCATTCAGCCTCATTGCCATTCACAGGTAAGGGATACTCAGCACATCAACTTCTGAATGCCTAAACCTTCCTCTTGTCCAAGCTTCCTTCCAGCCTCTGCTGATAATGGGCAGTTTGGAAGCGATGTGCGGTATGTCATATTTGTTTCATCATTTGGCCTCTATCATGGACTAGAATATCATTTCTCCCTTGTCTCACAATCGTTCTAGGTGAATTGGTACAGTAAATAGGGGAGTATACAGCTCTCTAGACAGTTCACAATTCATGAAAATAAAACACTATTACCATATCATTGTGCTCTGTGGTTACAAATATTGTACACCCCTTTGATAAATGTTTCCCCTAAAGTTGAGTTATCCGACTTTTTAATAAATAACTAAACAGGCATGGGATGTATAACAAGGTCTGAGATAAAGGTAAACCAAACAAATGCAACAAAAGCATTTTATAAGACAGTGATTTATAATATTATTGAAGAGAGAGAGAGAGAGAGAGAGAGAATGAGAGAATCATAGACTGAATTCGGACAACACGATAGTCAATGGTGGGGTAATAACCAACTTTACAGTTGTTCATCTAGGGGGTACTCCCCACACAACATGGTAATAAATAATCAACTGTCGTGTGGATTAGGATCAGCGCTGAGCTGAGCTGACTATGGCAGCATTCGGACGACACGATAGTCAACACAACTGACGATTGTTTCCCCACCCCCAGTTGCTTATTGTGTCGTCCGAATTCAGCCATAGATTAGTAGAGTTGGAAATTGCGTATGAGGCCATCGAGTCAACCCCCCTGCTCAATACAGGAATCTACCTTAAAGCATCCCTGAAGGAGAGAGAGAGAGAGAGAGAGAGAGAGAGAGGAATTTTATTTTTAAGTCTCATATGTAACAGCTTTGTTCAAAGCAAATGCACATTCATAGGTTTTTTTTAATATAATAGTTCATCTTTTTTTTTAAAAGAATGTATTTTGCAATTCAAAATTTTGTATACTGCCTGCAGAGAGTTTTCACTAATCAGTGTCTTAGAAACCATTCATATAAATAATACACATTGGATAAAGAGCAAAGCCTCCAATACAGTTAATCTAAAAACACAAGACTTCTACTGAAGTATTGTTGTTGTTATTTTAAAGCAGACGTTTAAATGGTTATTGAGAAGATTTGGGGGGTGTAGTTATTTAAACACTCTTATGTCACAGCTAGACATTGCTATGTGTTGCAGATTTTCAGAGGCAGAAAGGATGCATAAAATGAGGCCCTAAGAAAGCCATGACACTGAATAACTATGGAAGAACTGAGTTAGAATGGACTTACCAAGTCGTTGAGAAGTTAAGGGGAGTAGAATGGAGATGGTGAAAGAGTCTCAGGTTGCGAGGGCTTTTATACCAGTCTTGATTTGTGTGAATCATCCCTCTGATGCCCAGAAAAGATAATTGAGTCAAGTACGCCCAGCCTTTTTGGGTAGCAGCCTTCTCCAGCCTTGGGGCTGTGAGATGTTTTGGGCTACGCCTTCCTGGATTCCTAACATTAGCCATGAAAGCTGGGCCTGAAGGCAGTGGGAGTTTAGAGTGCATCAGATTAGAGAATATGACTGTACTCCATTTGAGAGATGTACATGTTAAAACACAGGGCCCTCGTTTATTCTGGAAAATTATAGAGGCCCCTTTCAAGACAGTCCACTACTGTACCGAAAATTGGATGGCCTCTCCCATTAATTTCCATGGCGTGATTCATGCCTTCAGGGTTCCACATCACATGCGTGCTGCGCTGCCATTCATTTTCAACCATCCGAGCGCAAGCTTTGTGATACAGTGAGACTATGGGGGGGGGGGGGACATGCAACACATAGGCAAGTATTTGATTGGGTGACTGTTTTGGGAGTTAGCGGACCAGTGGGGGGAAATGAGAAGTTGTAGGAGAGGTTGGAGTTAGAAAGAAGCGGAAAACCCATGGTCAACGAAGACTTGTGATGATTTGCTTTGCGAAGGTCCAGGGTTCATTTGGACTTCATGATCCCCTTTTTTTGGAGTTATGAGGGATGCCCTCTCAAGGTCATGGAACCATAGAATGTGAGAGTTGGATGCAAGGTTGGAAGTCACCTTGGGTGTTACACAGTCTGGGTACTACAACCAAAAATTCATACTTCTGATGTTCATGGGACATGGAGTTGGTCCTCCATCAATGAGTGGCCCACTTGTACAGGCTGTTTGTATGTTTCTGAGCCTGATTGAAGGTGCTGTTTTTTTTACCTAAAACGTCCTAAAAGGCTCAGTGCCATGATACCTGATGGAGCCCCTCTCCTGACATGAATGAACTAGTGCACTACATTCAACACCGAAGGCCTTCCTCCAGGTGTATGGTGACCAGATAAAATCCAAGTCAGGGCTCATGTAACTTTAACAGTTGTAGAGAAAAGGGAATTTCAGCCAGTGTCTTTTGTATGCAATTAGTTCTTGGTGAAATTCCCTCTTCATCACAACAGTTAAAGTTGCAGGGGCCCTGCCTTCTTTTGTATATGGTCAGTCTAGTATAGTGCCTGCTATAGTATAGTGCAAGTCTGCTTTGATGCTATGTGTTTCTGATTCAGCCTCAGCTTGTATTAGAGGCATCCTGCTTAAGGTATTACTGAAATCCCTGTATTCAGGTTCAATCCTGTCTTCTTTGCCAGATATTCTTTAACATCAGGTTATGGACATAGTGCAAGGCATTTAGCCTCCTGAAGACTTGGATTAAGGTACCTGAAGGATGCTGTTTGGCAGGGAGCCTTTGGCAAGACAAAGAAATGGGTCATGTACAGCCCTGGTTTTCACGTTGGCCAAAGTTCATATGGGGGACTTCAGATGGTGGTGTCCATTGCAGGACTCATGGCTTGGGGACTCTGAAGAACCCCCCACACACACCAACAACATTGGTTTCCTCCCCTCAACACAGTTTGAATAAGAGTTTCTGTCCCCATTAAAAAAAACGGGGCAGAGAATATTGCTACTTTTTTATTTAAGATTTCTCAAAATCTTCCTCCATGGAGTTTGGAGGAGGGTCATCTATGCTCTGCCCATTTTCCTTCCACAGCATCCCTGTGAAGTAGGAGAAAGGGGGGAAGTTTTCCCAGGGAATGTCATAGAAAAAGAAGAGTTGAATCTGGACCTCCCCAGCTGAAACCTGGGCCTTGAACTATCACATCAGGTTGAACATGGAGCAGGTGTGACCCCCATGTTTGGTGTTGACTTCTTGCCATTTGGTGAAAAATTCATTTCAGTTCATTTTAGACTAGAATTTTACCCAGTTTGTGCCTCTCAGATTTGAACACAAGCTGTGGTTGAACTTAATGCACACGATTTTGAGCTGCAATGTGACCTGCTCACAAAAGAAAGGTATGCTCGGTAATGCATTAGAAAATGGTGGAATGCATGGCAAAATGATGTTTGTATATTTATTTTAATGGGCATTTATTTTTTATTTGAATCAGTGGGAGAGAAGAGTATACTTTTTAAAAACAATGTGCTCAGAGAATGCATACCTTTGGGGAAATGCACAACAATGTACACACATTGTGTGTGTGTGTGTGTGTGTGTGTGTGTATGTGTATGACCAGGTGAGGGGGAGCTTCCAATCTAATATAGACATGAGATGGGTTAAGATTGAAGGTGTTCCTCAGAGAACCTTCTTGACCACCATTTTTATAGATGTCCACATCCATATTTGATGGATAAAAGTTCAGCAGAAGCTTCCTAGACAACAGGTGGAATGGGGAGCCCAGAGATAGACTTCCTACACCCGACCATGCGCTCTTGTCTACCTAGGAGTACACTTCTAAGAACATAAGGAGAGCTATGCTGGATGAGACCAAGGATGCATCCAGTCCAGTGGCTGACCAGCTGTCGACCAGGGACCCACAAGCAGGACATGGTGCAACAGCAGCCTCCCACCCATATCCCCCAGGAACTTCTGGCATTCAGGTATTTGTTTCCTGTTTTTGTTTGTTTGTGAACGCACTTACAACAAAACAATACAAAAACGGGGAACAACAGAAAACCTGACTATGGCAAAGAGCACAATCGAAAAGCCAAAAAGCCAAAATATATAAATATGTTTACTGATCACGGATGTAGTGTTGTTTAAGTGAAAAGAGAAACCCATTGTATCAAGGAGTATTGCATCAAAGATTTCATTTGTATGGATAGTTTGGGGCCAGGATGCTTAAAAAATCTTCCTCCTGTAGTATCAATCTGCATCCCATCTATTATTGATATTACTACTACTACAACTAATAATAATAATAATAACAACTACAACAACATATTTATACCGACCTATAGCTGGAGCTCTCTGAGCACAAACGTTGAAAACTATTAAATTTACACTCTGCAACATGTGAAACTATTTACATAAAACCATTTAAATAGCATAACATAAAAATCATTTTAAACCATCAGACACAGACAGTCCAGGACCTGCCCCTGAGCCACTCTCAGAGGAGGCACCTGGATAGGGTGACCAGATAAAATCCAGGTCAGGGCTCATGTAACTTTAACAGTTGTAGAGAAAAGGGAATTTCAGCCAGTGTCATTTGTATGCAATTAGTTCCTGGTGAAATTCCTTCTTCGTCACAACAGTTAAAGGTGCAGGCACTATACTAGAGCGACCATATACAAAAGAAGGCAGGGCCCCTGCAACTTTAACAGTTGTGATGAAGAGGGAATTTCACCAAGAACTAATTGCATACAAAAGACACTGGCTGAAATTCCCTTTTCTCTACAACTGTTAAAGTTACATGAGCCCTGACCTGAATTTTATCTGGTCACCATACACCTGGAGGAAGGCCTTCGGTGTTGAATGTAGTGCACTAGTTCATTCATGTCAGGAGAGGGGCTCCATCAGGTATCATGGCACTGAGCCTTTTAGGACATTTTAGGTCAAAAAAACAGCACCTTCAATCAGGCTCAGAAACATACAAACAGCCTGTACAAGTGGGCCACTCATTGATGGAGGACCAACTCCATGTCCCATGAACATCAGAAGTATGAATTTTTGGTTGTAGTACCCAGACTGTGTAACACCCAAGGTGACTTCCAACCTTGCATCCAACTCTCACATTCTATGGTTCCATGACCTTGAGAGGGCATCCCTCATAACTCCAAAAAAAGGGGATCATGAAGTCCAAATGAACCCTGGACCTTCGCAAAGCAAATCATCACAAGTCTTCGTTGACCATGGGTTTTCCGCTTCTTCCTAACTCCAACCTCTCCTACAACTTCTCATTTCCCCCCACTGGTCCGCTAACTCCCAAAACAGTCACCCAATCAAATACTTGCCTATGTGTTGCATGTCCCCCCCCCCCCCATAGTCTCACTGTATCACAAAGCTTGCGCTCGGATGGTTGAAAATGAATGGCAGCGCAGCACGCATGTGATGTGGAACCCTGAAGGCATGAATCACGCCATGGAAATTAATGGGAGAGGCCATCCAATTTTCGGTACAGTAGTGGACTGTCTTGAAAGGGGCCTCTATAATTTTCCAGAATAAACGAGGGCCCTGTGTTTTAACATGTACATCTCTCAAATGGAGTACAGTCATATTCTCTAATCTGATGCACTCTAAACTCCCACTGCCTTCAGGCCCAGCTTTCATGGCTAATGTTAGGAATCCAGGAAGGCGTAGCCCAAAACATCTCACAGCCCCAAGGCTGGAGAAGGCTGCTACCCAAAAAGGCTGGGCGTACTTGACTCAATTATCTTTTCTGGGCATCAGAGGGATGATTCACACAAATCAAGACTGGTATAAAAGCCCTCGCAACCTGAGACTCTTTCACCATCTCCATTCTACTCCCCTTAACTTCTCAACGACTTGGTAAGTCCATTCTAACTCAGTTCTTCCATAGTTATTCAGTGTCATGGCTTTCTTAGGGCCTCATTTTATGCATCCTTTCTGCCTCTGAAAATCTGCAACACATAGCAATGTCTAGCTGTGACATAAGAATGTTTAAATAACTACACCCCCCAAATCTTCTCAATAACCATTTAAACGTCTGCTTTAAAATAACAACAACAATACTTCAGTAGAAGTCTTGTGTTTTTAGATTAACTGTATTGGAGGCTTTGCTCTTTATCCAATGTGTATTATTTATATGAATGGTTTCTAAAACACTGATTAGTGAAAACTCTCTGCAGGCAGTATACAAAATTTTGAATTGCAAAATACATTCTTTTAAAAAAAACAGATGAACTATTATATTAAAAAAAACCTATGAATGTGCATTTGCTTTGAACAAAGCTGTTACATATGAGACTTAAAAATAAAATTCCTCTCTCTCTCTCTCTCTCTCTCTCTCTCTCTCTCTCTCTCCTTCAGGGATGCTTTAAGGTAGATTCCTGTATTGAGCAGGGGGGTTGACTCGATGGCCTCATACGCAATTTCCAACTCTACTAATCTATGGCTGAATTCGGACGACACAATAAGCAACTGGGGGTGGGGAAACAATCGTCAGTTGTGTTGACTATCGTGTCGTCCGAATGCTGCCATAGTCAGCTCAGCTCAGCGCTGATCCTAATCCACACGACAGTTGATTATTTATTACCATGTTGTGTGGGGAGTACCCCCTAGATGAACAACTGTAAAGTTGGTTATTACCCCACCATTGACTATCGTGTTGTCCGAATTCAGTCTATGATTCTCTCATTCTCTCTCTCTCTCTCTCTCTCTCTTCAATAATATTATAAATCACTGTCTTATAAAATGCTTTTGTTGCATTTGTTTGGTTTACCTTTATCCCAGACCTTGTTATACATCCCATGCCTGTTTAGTTATTTATTAAAAAGTCGGATAACTCAACTTTAGGGGAAACATTTATCAAAGGGATGTACAATATTTGTAACCACAGAGCACAATGATATGGTAATAGTGTTTTCTTTTCATGAATTGTGAACTGTCTAGAGAGCTGTATACTCCCCTATTTACTGTACCAATTCACCTAGAACGATTGTGAGACAAGGGAGAAATGATATTCTAGTCCATGATAGAGGCCAAATGATGAAACAAATATGACATACCGCACATCGCTTCCAAACTGCCCATTATCAGCAGAGGCTGGAAGGAAGCTTGGACAAAAGGAAGGTTTAGGCATTCAGAAGTTGATGTGCTGAGTATCCCTTACCTGTGAATGGCAATGAGGCTGAATGACTATTACACATGAACAAATGTGAGAAGCTTCTAAACTGCTGAAGCTCAGTCTGTCTTTTCCCTCTGCAATCACTCTGCTCAATGCCTTCATATGCTCAAATTTCCCCCAGCCTTTGTCTTTCCAATTTATACCTCCTCCCCTTCTTGTACACTAACTCTGCACCCCAATCTTTCTTTCCAGACTCAACTCCATCACTCCAAGATGTCCTGTTGCTACGGTGTGCCATCCTGCACCATCCCAACCTGCGCCATCCCAACCTGCGCCCCGCCTCCTAGTCCAGTGTGCTACTCGGTCGGTTCTCTGGGCTCTCTGTGTTCAAATGGTGGATCTGGCTTGTCCTCTGGAGGAAGTGGTGGTGCAGTGTCATCGAGAAGTATTGGCATCATCCCTGGGGCCAGCATTGGCTGCGTGAACCAGCTCCCACCATCGGAAGTCATGGTTCAGCCAGCTCCTGTTTGTCTGACAATCCCAGGAGCGATACTCAGTGCCTCGTGTGAACCAACCCGCGTTGGGGGATACACTGCCTGTGGGGGTGGAAGCTCTGGGGGGAGCGGTGGCAGCTCTGGGGGGAGTGGTGGCGGCTATGTGATTTACGGTGGCAGCTCTGGGGGCAGCCGCTCGGGGATTTGTGGATACCGACCAAGTTCCACCCCCAGGGTGTGCTACAACCCCTGCTAAACTGGAAGCCATTCTTAAGTGAAATGGAAAGAAACGGTATCCAACAAATAATCTCAAAGGCCTGATGGTCAGAAATGCTGAGCCTCTATAAATCACACCAGTTCAATAGGATTTGGAGTTGCTCAGCACCTCTGATACTGTGGTCTATGCCTGACCTCCCCACTGCAAGTTACTTCCCCTTCAGTTTCCTGTCATTCTGTTTCATTGCTTAGTTCCAACCAATGCAACCGGTGTCCATTTCCACCCGGCACTTCCAATATGTGTATCACCAACATTTCCACTTTCTTTTTTCTGGGCCTCTGAATTCAGCGGGTGCAGCTGTTGTAATGATGCTCCTGTTAACCTGTGGCTTTCACTGCCTTGTATTTTTAATGCCAGAGGAAAGGGTAAAAAGCACACCCCTTCCTCTGTGTAACATATCTTGTTGTCTGTTCTGAAGGTCCTCGTCTACCTCTTTTAAAGCTGCTCATCATGGTAGCTCATTCATGTGTTCTTTGTTCCTCTTATTAAAGCTTGTTGTCTGCATCAAACAATGTCTTCTCATTTTCTTTGGTCCCTGTTCATCCCATGTTGCTTTGTGATGGTGAAGCTCAGATTCAGTTTGGTGGGGTTGGTAAGATGGCCACCATTCGTGAGGACTCATCTGGAAGGATGATTGCTTGATGACTCCATCCTAGATCAGTCCGAATGATGATGATAATGATAATGATGACTCATTCATTCCTCAACACATCCCCATCATAGGGTTATATTTTAAAAAAAGTTAAAATGATAATGGAACTACCTAAGACAAAACACTATATGAGGGATAATTTCATAGAAACACCACATTAAAAACTTGGATGAAAGTAGCAAGCCATATGAAAAATACATGAAGCAGCATATTAGAAATGTGTGGGGCATTTATGAGCCTGGGATTTGTCCAGCACTGAAATTACATCAAACTATCTTCTTTGAGAAGAATCTCCTTGGGGACAGAATTATACTACAGTGGAGCAACCACTGAGAACAGAAGAACATGAGAAGAGCCCTGATGGGTCAGATGAAGGACCTATCTAGTCCAACATTTTCTTCACACAGTGGCCAAAGCAGGGACCCACAAGCAGGACATTGTGCAACAGCACCCTCCCGCTCATGTTCCCCAGCAATTAGTGTTTATAGGCTTACTGCCTCTGATACTGGTATTTCCTCATTATTCCCCTACAGACAATTATTGAGATGGTGAGAAAAGGGCACATAAAGAATGACCTCTAAAGGAGGGAGATAGTAGACCTCAGTCAAACCTGGTCCAAGCCATGAAAATCTTTGAACGACAAAAACACTATATTATTATTATTATTATTATTATTATTATTATTACTATTACTCTTTTTTTGCTCGTGGCCATTTCTGACGTGATGCCAGTGACTGATGTGACTAACGGAATATTTGTGACCTGTTCTTGTTGCCATGGTGGTGGAGAAGATACAGATCTTGTAACATAAAATAAAATAATGCAATAGGAAATATAATAAGAAGCCTACTTGAAAGGCATGCAGCCAACTTTACGTATGATGACTCTATGGGATGCCTGCAAACAGCGAAGAGTTGTTTCCTCAATGACAACGAATGACCCATTAAATCAGTATGTAATTAATAACTCTTCAATGAAAGAAGTTGAGAAAAATCACCTGCCTGAAGGGTTAATTAGGCTGACCAGATAAAATGCAGGTCAGGGCTCATGTAACTTTAACAGTTGTAGAGAAAAGGGTATTTCAGCCAGTGTCATTTGTATGCAATTAGTTCCTGGTGATATTCCCTCTTCATCACAACAGTTAAAGGTGCAGGCACTACACTAGAGTGACCGTATACAAAAGAAGGCAGGGCCCCTGCAACTTTAACTGTTGTGATGAAGAGGGGATTTCACAGGAACTAATTGCATACAAATGACACTGGCTGAAATTCCCCTTTCTCTACAACTGTTAAAGTTACATGAGCCCTGACATGCATTTTATCTGGTCAGCCTAGGTTAATGGTTAAGTCTTTTATCTTTATTTATTTGGCCAGAAAAGAGGGATGAGGGAGAATTTTAGTTCAGTTCAGTTCATATTCATTAAACAAAAAACCTACGATTTACAAAAACAATGTTAAGGCTCTACAGATTCCAACCAAGCACCAAAATGCAAGGGAAATTGGGAGTTAAGGCTCACAAGCCTTAACGCCACATCCTCCCTAAGGAGGCCGAAAGTGCAAGTGAAATTCTCATTCTCTCAAAGCAGATAAACCATGAGGACAGGGTGGAGAATATGATATGCAGAGGTGACTGTGGGGTTGTGGAAAACTGATCACGAACAACTTAGGGCCACCTGCTTCTCTTTTTTTTTGTTTACAGCAGCCCTTCCCCAACCTGGTGCCCTCCAAAGGTGTTGGACTACAACTCCCATCATTGCAAGTCAGTATGTCCCATGGTCAGGAATGCTGGGACTTGTCCTCTCAAAAATCTAGATATGCAATTTGATCTGCAGAGGTGACTGTGGGGTTGTGGGAAATGATGATGAAGAACTTAAGACCAGCTACTTCTCATTTCTTAGAGCATCTCCTTATGTTGAGAGTTGCAACCCAACACATCTGACAGGCACCAGGTTGGGGAATGTTGTTCAAGAAAAAGGGAAGGCAGAATGTAGATCTCCAGATGTTTTGGAATTCAACTTGTAAAAGCCCCTATCAGCATGGGCAGATATCAGGAATACCGCAAGTTGATCTCCAAATCATCAGGATAGATCTATTTCCTGCCCACATCTGTACTAAAGTATGATGTTTTCCAGCATTAAGATATGTGATCAATCAAACAACTACAAAAGAGCTGCATCACTTTAAATACACTGTCAAAACCAAATGAAACAACAATGAATGAATCTTGAATACCTAATCCAGAAAGCCCTTCAGACGTCAACATTAGTTTTCAACACATGGCATAGGATGTCTGTTTCTTGAATATCAGATAAAGGATTTCTCCTACTTGTTCAGCAGTGTGAGATCAAAGGCAGAGCTACCACCTAATACTTTCATGCGTAAGTATTATTTTAAAATTAAGTATGAATTGATTTTTGTCTTCCCCATAACACATAACATGGGAGTTACAGTGTAACACATCTAGAGATCACCAAGCTGGAGAAGGTTGACTCCTATACATGTCTTCTCAGAAGCCAGTGCCACTGAATAGAATAGAGGATTTCCGGTTCCGCTCTGAGGAAGATGGCAAGGCGTTGCCGAGCTCTTAGATCTCTGAGTTTTTATTATTGTTTTTAAATAACTGTTGTAAGTACACAAGTTCTGCCTGGGAATATAATCTTCAAAGACTCAAGGCTGTGTAGTGCTTCTGGAACAGGACTGAAATAAGATAAAGCAGTGTCGCTATCTTTGTTTATTAGAGCTGTTACTACAATAGATAGCCCTGTTTGCTAAATTATCATACAAAGCTTGGAAATCTTGTAAGAAAACTCAGTTGGCAGACTACCAAAGAACCAACAAGAGTTGTGAGTATGCTTGTTTTTTGTTTTGTTTTGTTTTGTCTTTAATACAGAAGAACTGAAACCGGTTGAAATGTATTAGTTTTTAGGATGGTGCTTACTAGAAAAAATTACAAGAACCTGGGGTTGATGCCTGTTCCTGAATTAAAGACCCATAAGCGTATTAAACAAATTAAAATCACGCAGTTTTACATTGCCAACGATTTGGGTGAAAAACCAACTGGGAATAAAGACGAACTTTCCCAGGAATGGAAGTTACCTACAGACTGGCCAGTGGACACAAAGGGTATTTTTAAGACTCTAAACGTGGAACCTTTTACTAAAAATCTGACACAAGAATTCATAGAAGCCGAACTTATGGTCACACAAGGCCAATTGTTATGTAATGAACTGGCACAAGAACAACTGCAACCATTGCAATCTCCACCACAACCCTTAGAAAATGACGCTGAGAAACAGTTAAATGCAATTATAATAAAGCAAGCAGATGAATTAAATAACAAAGAAAAACCACAGATTCCGGGGGAAGAAGTAAATAAATCTTCCTCCTACATGATGAAAGAATTGACAGAAGGGGAAAGTTTAACAATCAAAGGTGGACTTTTCATGATGACAAGAGAAAGATTTGTGCTAGTGTTGTTAGGTTAGAACATCTTCCGGGCCTTGCAAATGCTCTTCTGGTTACGTTTAAGTGGGTTTGTCTTCTGATTATAAATGTGTACCTCCCCCCCAACATCAAAAGAAACTGATTAAGGATAATTGGAGCAGGTTAGAAAAGTATATAATTAGGCTGGCGGAATTATATCCAGGAGGAAGGTTCTTTAAGCATCCTGGGCTCCCTCTACAAGGATTCGCTTTTGCGCCCGGTTCGGCGATTATGCGCATTATCGCAGACGCGCATTTACTCCTACTCCCTCTGCACGGGAGGTGGCGAGAGGCGGCGAAACGCATTAATAGATGTTCAAAAAGCGCTTTACAAGAAGTTAATGCGCATAAGCGCTTGTTCACATGGGAAAAATGCGCTTTAACGGCCGGAGCAAAATAAAACTCGCGATTTAACGCGCATTCGAAAATGCGCATTATTGGAGAGATAACGCGCCTCTACGCCCGATTTGCGCTCCGTTCTTGTAGAGGTAAAATTTTTAATGAACCTTCAAAGCGCATTAAACCTCTCTTGTAGAGGCAGCCCTGGCCCCAAACTATCCATACAAATGAAATCTTTGATGCAATACTCCTTGATACAATGGGTTTCTCTTTTCACTTAAACAACACTACATCCGTGATCAGTAAACATATTTATATATTTTGGCTTTTTGGCTTTTCGATTGTGCTCTTTGCCATAGTCAGGTTTTCTGTTGTTCCCCGTTTTTGTATTGTTTTGTTGTAAGTGCGTTCACAAACAAACAAAAACAGAAAACAAATACCTGAATGCCAGAAGTTCCTGGGGGATATGGGTGGGAGGCTGCTGTTGCACCACGTCCTGCTTGTGGGTCCCTGGTCAACAGCTGGTCAGCCACTGGACTGGATGAATCCTTGGTCTCATCCAGCATAGCTCTCCTTATGTTCTTAGAAGTGTACTCCTAGGTAGACAAGAGCGCATGGTCGGGTGTAGGAAGTCTATCTCTGGGCTCCCCATCCCACCTGTTGTCTAGGAAGCTTCTACTGAACTTTTATCCATCAAATATGGATGTGGACATCTATAAAAATGGTGGTCAAGAAGGTTCTCTGAGGAACACCTTCAATCTTAACCCATCTCATGTCTATATTAGATTGGAAGCTCCCCCTCACCTGGTCATACACATACACACACACACACACACACACACACACACACACAATGTGTGTACATTGTTGTGCATTTCCCCAAAGGTATGCATTCTCTGAGCACATTGTTTTTAAAAAGTATACTCTTCTCTCCCACTGATTCAAGTAAAAAATAAATGCCCATTAAAATAAATATACAAACATCATTTTGCCATGCATTCCACCATTTTCTAATGCATTACCGAGCATACCTTTCTTTTGTGAACAGGTCACATTGCAGCTCAAAATCGTGTGCATTAAGTTCAACCACAGCTTGTGTTCAAATCTGAGAGGCACAAACTGGGTAAAATTCTAGTCTAAAATGAACTGATTCAGATTCAACTCTTCTTTTTCTATGACATTCCCTGGGAAAACTTCCCCCCTTTCTCCTACTTCACAGGGATGCTGTGGAAGGAAAATGGGCAGAGCATAGATGACCCTCCTCCAAGCTCCATGGAGGAAGATTTTGAGAAATCTTAAATAAAAAAGTAGCAATATTCTCTGCCCCGTTTTTTTTAATGGGGACAGAAACTCTTATTCAAACTGTGTTGAGGGGAGGAAACCAATGTTGTTGGTGTGTGTGTGGGGTTCTTCAGAGTCCCCAAGCCATGAGTCCTGCAATGGACACCACCATCTGAAGTCCCCCATATGAACTTTGGCCAACGTGAACACCAGGGCTGTACATGACCCATTTCTTTGTCTTGCCAAAGGCTCCCTGCCAAACAGCATCCTTCAGGTACCTTAATCCAAGTCTTCAGGAGGCTAAAAGTCTTGCACTACATCCATAACCTGATGTTTAAGAATATCTGGCAAAGAAGACAGGATTGAACCTGAATACAGGGATTTCAGTAATACCTTAAGCAGCATGCTTCTAATACAAGCTGAGGCTGAATCAGAAACACATAGCATCAAAGCAGACTTGCACTATACTATAGCAGGCACTATACTAGAGTGACCATATACAAAAGAAGGCAGGGCCCCTGCAACTTTAACTGTTGTGATGAAGAGGGAATTTCACCAGGAACTAATTGCATACAAATGACCCTGGCTGAAATCCCCTTTTCTCTACAACTGTTAAAGTTACATGAGCCCTGTCCTCCTTTTCATATAGTCAGCCTAGTATATTCCTATTTATAGGTTTTAGCTGTATATGTTTTAGTTTTGTAAGGCTGCCCTGAGGCTCAGCATTGGGCAAAAGGCAGGATACTACTACTACTACTTCTACTAGTAATGTTTCAGATTTCACTTCTGCATCTGATATTCTTTTGCATTTACTTTTCTTTATAAACCATTCATATCTTAAGACTTCTTGTGTGGCATGTTTTCATTGGTTTAACAAGTTAAAAGGAGTATTCACTGTTATCATGCTTATGTTATAAAATCTATTTTCAACAGGCCTAGTAACTTCAAGAGTAACAGAGTTGGGGAAAATCCTCAATCTCTTTGCTATCAGAGGCACTGAGTAAGGGACCCCTGGAGATAATTTAGACTGACCCCAACCACAAAACACTATTCCACCTTCTGAAGAGATCTGGACCACAGACTACTAAAGATAAACAAAGTAGCAGGCCATAATAACAGTTCTCATGTGGCCATTTGCCTTATGAGGCAGGTTCTCTGCGGGCTACCAAATGGAGGGACTAACAGGCCATAAAGTTGCCTGGCTGGGTCTGCCAGAAATCCAGCCTCAACACTCCTGGAAGGTCCATGATCTATAGCACCTGCTGTCAGAGGAACTTGAGGGAACTCCACCCTCCACCCCTGGGTTCAATTTACTGGCTTCCCCTGGCTGACCTTGCAGGAAACTATAGGGACAGACAGAGCAGGCATTCATAGCACACATAGAATGCTGAGACTGGCAAATCTAAAAGCAAGTGTGTTGCTTTTCAAGAACCAAGGAAAGCAATGGGTCTTACTTTTGAGTAAATATCTAGGGATGGAAATGCAGCCTGTGCAAGAACTGAGTAGGGTGACCATTAGGGATGTGCACTGGATCGGACCCGATCCACGATCCGAGTCTGGTCCAGTGGGAAATCGGATAAATTATCCGATTTCCGATCCCGCAGCTGGATCGGCCGATCCAATCCGAACCGGTCCGAAAAGGCTCCGAACCGGTTCGGCGGATCGGCAGATAGGCGGGCGCCCACTGGCGCCCACCGCCGCTTGCATTGGCGGGTGCCAGCGGGCGCCCGCCGATGAAAATGGACAGCAGGGGGGTGGAGGAGGGGGGCGCTTACCTTCTCAGCCCGTCCGCTCCCGTCCGGCACTAGCAGCTACTACCAGCAGGCTCCGCGGCCTGCTCTAGGGTGGCGCGCCGGGTGATGTCATCACCCGGCGTGCTACTCTAGAGCAGGCCGCGGAGCCTGCTGGTGGTAGCCGCCGGTCCCGGACGGGAGCGGCCGGGCCGGCAAGGTAAGCAGGGGGTGCGTGGAGGGGAGGAGGGGGTGCGTGGGGGGGGGAGGGGGGCCCTTACCTTCCCGGCCCGGCCGCTCCCGTCCGGCGCCGGCGACTACTACTACCAGCAGGCTCCGCGGCCTGCTCTAGGGTGGCGCGCCGGGTGATGTCATCACCCGGCGCGCTACTCTAGAGCAGGCCGCGGAGCCTGCTGGTGGTAGCCGCCGGCCCCGGACGGGAGCGGCCGGGCCGGCAAGGTAAGCAGGGGGTGCGTGGAGGGGAGGAGGGGGCGCGCGGAGGGGGGAGGGGGGCCCTTACCTTCCCGGCCCGGCCACACCCGTCCGGCGCCGGCGACTACTACTACCAGCAGGCTCCGCGGCCTGCTCTAGGGTGGCGCGCCGGGTGATGTCATCACCCGGCGCGCTACTCTAGAGCAGGCCGCGGAGCCTGCTGGTGGTAGCCGCCGGCCCCGGACGGGAGCGGCCGGGCCGGCAAGGTAAGCAGGGGGTGCGTGGAGGGGAGGAGGGGGCGCGCGGAGGGGGGAGGGGGGCGTTACCTTCCCGGCCCGGCCGCTCCCGTCCGGCGCCGGCGACTACTACTACCAGCAGGCTCCGCGGCCTGCTGTAGGGTGGCGTGCCGGGTGATGTCATCACCCGGCGCGCTACTCTAGAGCAGGCCGCGGAGCCTGCTGGTGGTAGCCACCGGCCCCGGACGGGAGCGGCCGGGCCGGCAAGGTAAGCAGGGGGTGCGTGGAGGGGAGGAGGGGGCGCGCGGAGGGGGGAGGGGGGCCCTTACCTTCCCGGCCCGGCCGCTCCCGTCCGGCGCCGGCGACTACTACTAACAGCAGGCTCTGCGGCCTGCTCTAGGGTGGCGCGCCGGGTGATGTCATCACCCGGCGCGCTACTCGAGAGTAGGCCGCGGAGCCCGCTGGTAGTAGCTGCCGGCGCCGGACGGGAGCGGACGGGCCGAGAAGGTAAGCAGTGGCAGGGAAGAGGGCTTACCCCCCCGGAGCCGTCTGCTTCTATCCGCTGGCGCCCGCGGGCGCCAGCGGATGGATGCGGACGGCCCCAGGGGGGGTAGGGAGCGCGGGGGAGGGGGCTTACCTGCCGGGGCCGTCCACAGCGGATGGCCCCGGGGGGGGAGGGAGTTAGGCCCCCCCTCACCCACCCGCCGCCATTTTTTCCTCATAGACTTGCATTGCAATGCAAGTCTATGGGGGAAAAAATGGCGGCCGATCCAAAAATTTACGATTTTTGGGTCGGGATCGGACTCAATCCGGTCCGGGGGGCCTCCGATTTTGTCCGAACCGGTCCGGGACAAAATTGGAGGTCCCGATCCGGGTCCCGATCCGATCTGGGGGGTCCGTGCACACCCCTAGTGGCCATATTTGGGAAACCAAAAAAGAGGACACCTAGTGGGGGGCATGAAAATGGCTTTCTGGGGCCACCTTAAAGTCCCCAATTGGAGTGGAGGAGGGGAAAACATATCATTCTCATCCCACCCCACCGCTCCAATCAGGCCCTTTTCTATAATGCCTGGGAATGAGACGTTTTTCCCTTTTAAGGCCTTGATTGGAGCAGTGGGCGAGAATGACACACCTCCAGAAAGCATGACATTCCCCCCTGTCACGCTAATGGTGGCCTTAAAAGGGAAAGTTTGTAATTCCAGGTCATTATAGACTATTACATAAAATCCCCCCTGACACCGAGATAGAACAAAAGCCAGGAGAAATCTGGGGAAATCCTGACAGTTTTTTATTATTATTTATTATTGCATTTATATCCCACCTTTTTTCTGCCAAGAAACCCAAGGCGGCATACATATCACAACAGCAACCCTGTGAGATGGATTGGTCTGAGAGTCTGCAACTGGCCCAAAGTCACCCAATGGGTTTCCATGGCTAAGTGGAGAGTAGAACCCAGATCTCCCAGCTCCCAGTCCAACACTTTAGCCACTAGGGATTTCAGTAATACCTTAAGCAGGATGCCTCTAATACAAGCTGAGGCTGAATCAGAAACATGTAGCATCAAAGCAGACTTGCACCTGCAGGCTTCAGTTCAAAAAGATGGAAGCATTACAAATCCAAAACCATCAACTGCAGCACCAATCATATACTTGTATTTATGTTGTTAGCTCACCGTTTTAATGAATGTGAAAGTGCAACATTGCTTTTTACTACTGGGCGTAGTACCTCATTTGGCCCCAATACCTGCCCATCTTCTAGAGCAATGGACAAAACTCCACTGTGAATGTGTCTGTCTGTTTGTTTGAAGGCAGGAAAGATAATCTTGGAGATTAGAGGCCCATTGTTTTGAGTCAGCCGTTTACTCTTAATCAGACAAAGAAATACAAACTATGGCATTTAGGTCACAACACCTCGACTGGCAGTAGGACATGTGAGAATGATATAGGTTGTAATCCAAGAAGATGATGGAGTGGTATAGAGTGGCCTAAAAATTTAATTTGATTTGATGTTGTCACAATAGAATCATACTTAACAAGTCACACTAATGAATGGATTCAATTTGGATGTACAAAATCATGCATTGTGTGGAAAAAACTGACAGGGATAGGTCTTCTTCATTTTCCTCTTCTTCCTCTTCCTCTTCTTCATTTTCTAGCCAGCATAGATAAGATTGCATACTTGGTCATTAACATGGGGCCAGTTCAGATGACACTGTTAACCCTGCTAAGGATTTTTGGTTAAGTAGCTGGGTTTACGGTGTCATGTGAAATATGTTTTCCTTAACCAGATGCCTCTGCTAATCACATTATGGTCGGCTTGCAGAATCCTGTTATGCAGCAGGGGTAGTGGCACTAACTTTGGCCTAAGGTGTTGTGTGTGACACCCCTGTGGTTAAGGGGCTGAAAACATAGAGCTAGCAGTATAGAGTAGCCCTAATCACCTGGGCCGCTCTAGTCTGCAGGCTTGCTGGCTGCTCCTGATTGCTGCAGTGCTAATATGGGAGGAGAGCATGATGGCTCTGGAGACTCCTCAAAATGGCTGACAGGATAGAGCAACTGACCATCCCAAAATGGTGGTGAGAGCAGGACAGCACCACCACAGCTTCTGAGCAAATAAATCTGATGGGATTACTCCTGGCCACTGAAAGGCTGGGGGATCAATAATCCTCAACAACAAATGGCCTTTGAGCCACAGAATACTGGAATCGCTAGCTTCACGGGCTGCATTATACAAGTAATGGCTGCTGAGATGCCACTAAAATGGTGAGTGCAAGTGCTGGCTCTCTTAGCGCTAGGACTGCTGGAATACAGGGTGGAGCATTTGGGAGGACTCAGGTGCTCATCCAAAAGGTTTGTGGTTAGCGTGTGGTTAAGGAAACCTGGAACCAGATAGGGTTAACGGTATCATGTGTGACCATTCTGCTTGTGGTTGGTGCTAACCAGAGAAGCATGGTTAAGCTAATCACAGAGCCTTCAGTGTCGTCTGAACGGGCCCAGTGTGTTTAAACTGCCTGGTGGGTACACGAGGAAGGGCCTTCTCCGTGGCTGCTCCAAGGCTCTGGAACTCCCTTCCTAAGGAAGCCAGACTGGCTCCCTCTGTGCTGCGCTTCTGGAGGCAGGCAAAAGCTTTTTTTATTCCTGGAGGCTTTTAAAAATATTCTGGACCTATGTTATTGTATAGTTTTGTTTTGTTTTTAAACTGTTTTTAATTTTTTTAAATGTTTTAATTTTACTGTGGTTTAATTCTATTTTAACTTTTGTAAGCTTACATTTATAGGTTTTAATTGTACTTGTTTTAACTTTGTGAACTGCTTTGAGTCCCAGCTCTGGGAAAAAATGTGGGATATGAATAAATATAATAACAACCATAACAATAACAATAATAATAATAATGTGAAAGTTGAAGGGCTTATTTCTATCTAAACATTAACTATTGTTGTTTTTATTTCATTTCTGTCCCACCCAATGGCTGAAGCTCTCTGAGCAGTTTACCACAAAGCATAAAAAAATCCTGCTTGCATAGATAGGATTACATACTTAGTTGTTGATATGGCTACTAAACCTTTTACAGGAAATTACTAGGGAGCATGTTTAAATGATTGTTATGCAGCCACCTTGGTTAGTCATGGTTCACATGACAGAGAATCATAGAAAAGAAGAGTTGGAAGGGGCCTATAAGGCAATTGAGTCCAACCCCCTGCTCAATGAAGGAATCTACTTTAAAGCATCCCTGACAGATGGTTGTCCAGCTGCCTCTTGAATGCCTCTAATGTGGGAGAGCCCACCACCTCCCTAGGTCATTGGTTCTATTGTCGTATTGCTGTAACAGTCAGGAAGTTTTTCCTGATGTTCAGCTGGAATCTGGCTTCCTGTAACTTGAGCCCATTATTCTATGTCCTGCATTCTGGGTTGATTGAGAAGAGATCCTGGCCCACCTCTGTGTGACAACCTTTCAAGTATTTGAAGAGTGCTATCATGTCTCCCCTCAATCTTCTCTTCTCCAGGCTAAACTTGTCTAGTTCTTTCAATCTCTCCTCATAGGGCTTTGTTTCCAGACCCTTGATCATCCTCATTGCCCTCCTCTGAACATGTTCCAGCTTGTCTGCATCCTTCTTGAAGTGTGGTGCCCAGAACTGGATGCAATACTCAAGATGGGGCATAACCAGTGCCGAATAGAGGGGAACCAGTACCTCACGCGATTTGGAAGCTATACTTCTATTAATGCAGTCCAAAATAGCATTTATTTTTTTTGTAGCCATATCACACTGTTGGCTCATATTCAGCTTGTGATCTACAACAATTCCAAGATCCTTCTTGCTTGTGGTATTGCTTAGCCAAGTATCCCCCATCTTGTAACTGTGCATTTGCCATAGAATTTGGCATTTATCCCTATTAAATTTCATTCTGTGTTTTCAGCCCAGCACTCCAGTCTATCAAGTTCACTTTGGAGTTTGTTTCTGTCTTCCAGTGTATTAGTAATCCCACCCAATTTTGTGTTGTCTGCAAATTTGATGAGCATTGTCTGTGCCTCCTCATCCAAATAATTAATAAAAATGTTGAAGGACACTGGGCCCGGACTGGGCCCTGAGATACCCCACTTGTTACCTCCCTCCAGTGTGAAAAGGTACTATTGATAAGCACTCTTTGAGTCCGATTTTGTAGCCAACTGTGGATCCACCGAATAGTTGTTCCATCTAGCCCACTTTTCACTAGTTTGTTATTCAGAATGTCATGGGGCACTTTGTCAAAAGCTTTGCTGAAGTCAAGATATATTATATCCACAGCATTACCACTGTCCATAAGTGAGGTTACCTGATCAAAAAATGAGATCAGATTGTACTTGACAAATCCATGCTGGCTTCTAGTAATCACTGCATTGTTTTCAAGGTGTTTACAGATTGACTTCTTTATAATCTGTTCCACGATTGTCCCAGGGATGGATGTCAGACTGACTGGTCTGTAGTTCCCAGGTTCCTCCTTTTTGAAGATAGGGACAACATTAGCCCTCCTCCAGTCATCCGGCGCTTCACCCGTCTTCCATGATTTTGCAAGGATAATAGAGAGGGGCTCTGAGAGTTCTGCCAGCTCCTTTATTACTCTAGGATGCAGTTCATCAGGTCCTGGAGATTTGAACTCATTCAAAGAAATTAGGTGTTCCTTGATCATTTGCTTATCAATCTCAAACTGCAATCCTGCCCCGACAGCTGGTACTTCACTCGTATTTCAGCTTGTACTTCACATGCTAAGCCATGATGTTTAGCTCAAAATGCTGAACCACCATGGCTTAACATGTTATCTGAACAGGGTCACTGTAAGACAATGGCAAACTCCTGCTGATATTCTGGAAGTCACCAATCTACCATCTGCCCACCTCTGATGAAGAGCTTTCAGAGTGTTCCAGGTTCAAGAAACACAGCCAAACCACAACCTTAATGGAAACTAAAATCACTTTGAAGCAAGGTCCATAATATTTCATAATGAAAGGCTGCAGCAGAATATAATATGCTCATCCTTTAATATGGCACCCGGAGACATCTTAGTAAATCACAAGAGTCAAGGAAGCTTTGATATATGCAGTAGCTGTCAGACTCTGAGATGATCACTAAGACAATTACTTCCAAAGAGACTGTACAAAAGCAGTCACCACGTACACAGATCTCAGGTCCACACACAGTATTGCATGTTCTGCTCCCTGTCATCATAACCTCGTCATATCCATTCTCATCAGTGACCTGATCAATATTATTCAAAGGAAACAAAGAAGGGCACCCTTACAAACCATTGTATGCAATATAACCATATAACTTCACAATGGTCCTATTGTGTGATAGAAAGACTATGAATATTGGATGCAAAACTTCTTCCCAGGATAGGAATGTTTGGATTGTAAAACTTGACAGTTCGATTACAAAGGGACATAATGAAGATGCTGTCATTATCAGTTTCTCAGTGGGTATTTAATAGGGGTGTGCACGGACCCCCCGGATCGGATCGGGACCCGGATCGGGACCTCCAATTTTGTCCCGGACCGGTTCGGACAAAATCGGAGGCCCCCCGGACCGGATCGAGTCCGATCCCGACCCAAAAATCGTAAATTTTTGGATCGGCCGCCATTTTTTTCCCCATAGACTTGCATTGCAATGCAAGTCTATGAGGAAAAAATGGCGGCGGGTGGGTGAGGGGGGGCCTAACTCCCTCCCCCCCCAGGGCCATCCGCTGTGGACGGCCCCGGCAGGTAAGCCCCCTCCCCCGCGCTCCCTACCCCCCCTGGGGCCGTCCGCTTCCATCCGCTGGCGCCCGCGGATAGAAGCGGACGGCTCCAGGGGGGGGTAAGCCGCCTTCCCCGCCACTGCTTACCTTCTCGGCCCGTCCGCTCCCGTCCGGCGCCGGCGGCTACTACCAGCGGGCTCCGCGGCCTACTCTCGAGTAGCGCGCCGGGTGATGACATCACCCGGCGCGCCACCCTAGAGCAGGCCGCGGAGCCTGCTGGTAGTAGTAGTCGCCGGCGCCGGACGGGAGCGGCCGGGCCGGGAAGGTAAGGGCCCCCCTCCCCCCTCCGCGCGCCCCCTCCTCCCCTCCACGCACCCCCTGCTTACCTTCTCGGCCCGTCCGCTCCCGTCCGGCGCCGGCGACTACTACTACCAGCAGGCTCCGCGGCCTGCTCTAGAGTAGCGCGCCGGGTGATGACATCACCCGGCGCGCCACCCTAGAGCAGGCCGCGGAGCCTGCTGGTAGTAGTAGTCGCCGGCGCCGGACGGGAGCGGCCGGGCCGGGAAGGTAAGGGACCCCCTCCCCCCTCCGCGCGCCCCCTCCCCCCTCTGCGCGCCCCCTCCTCCCCTCCACGCACCCCCTGCTTACCTTGCCGGCCCGGCCGCTCCCGTCCAGGGCCGGCGGCTACCACCAGCAGGCTCCGCGGCCTGCTCTAGAGTAGCGCGCCGGGTGATGACATCACCCGGCGCGCCACCCTAGAGCAGGCCGCGGAGCCTGCTGGTAGTAGTAGTCGCCGGCGCCGGATGGGAGCGGCCGGGCCGGGAAGGTAAGGCCCCCCCTCCCCCCTCCGCGCGCCCCCTCCTCCCCTCCATGCACCCCCTGCTTACCTTGCCGGCCCGGCCGCTCCCGTCCGGGGCCGGCGGCTACCACCAGCAGGCTCCGCGGCCTGCTCTAGAGTAGCGCGCCGGGTGATGACATCACCCGGCGCGCCACCCTAGAGCAGGCTGCGGAGCCTGCTGGTAGTAGCTGCTAGTGCCGGACGGGAGCGGACGGGCCGAGAAGGTAAGCGCCCCCCTCCTCCACCCCCCTGCTGTCCACTTTCATCGGCGGGCGCCCGCTGGCACCCGCCAATGCAAGCGGCGGTGGGCGCCAGTGGGCGGCCGCCGATCCGCCGATCCGCCGAACCGGTTCGGAGCCTTTTCGGACCGGTTCGGATTGGATCGGCCGATCCAGCTGCGGGATCGGAAATCGGATAATTTATCCGATTTCCCACTGGACCGGACTCGGATCGTGGATCGGGTCCGATCCAGTGCACATCCCTAGTATTTAAGTCATAATGCAGGTCGGCTTGAGTTCAGCATTGTATGAATCAATAGGGATTTCTCATAAGTAAGTGAAGTTATTAACCAAAAAAGAATAGTTCCCTTTGGATGAAATGACATCTTTCATTCAAATCTCGCTTTATGAAGAGAGGGAACATCTCGGTCTTCGCTTAGTGATCCCTCTCATGCATATCTTTTCAATACAGCTCATATCTTATCTTTAGCACTAGGTTTCTTGTGCATGTGTGTGGGGATTGAAATAAGAGTTGGAGGAGGAAAGATGGGGTTAGAAGTTGAAAGAAGAAAGAGAAAACTATGGGTTGGTCCCAGCTAGGAATGTATGAACATCAATTTCAGCTCACAAATCATCAGAGCGTGCTACATTAAAAAACTCCCATGGGAATGGGAGCACATTTCTCCCCCAAAATACTCAGATTTCAGTCATGGGATGGAAAATTCACACTTCTGAAAAATGCACACAGAAAAATGTCATTTTCCTTCTTTGGGAATCTGCACTTTTCTGTTCTAAGAAATGAAAGTGGGACCAATATGAAGAGATGCCCGATCCCCACCCAGCCAGAATGGCTTGGGAAGGGTCAGATTTTGCGGGCAGGAGTAAGAGACGAAAGAAGACTATATGCATGCTTGCCATGCATATAGCCTAGCGTGGGGATGGAGCCAAGCCTATATAGCCTCGCCTCGTGCAGCCATCCGGCCTCTTTTTCTTCTGGCCAGGAGACGAGAGACATTGCTGGAAAGAGATAGTGTGTGGCCAGGAGGCTTGTCAGTGACCACACACTCTTCAGGAGAGCTGGGGCTGGGTGGCTTCCCAGTCCTAAGGGTTTGGAGATTGGAGGGCAGGCTTGGAGGAGCTTCCACCCTTTCAGTCGCCCTCCTCGTAATTCCTGTGCTGTTCTTGCACTGAGGGTGGCGACAGAGCAGGGACAGAGTGTGCGGCCACGAGGCATTTACTCGCAGCCGCATGCTTATTTCTGCTCGGAGGTTTTGTTTTGTTTCGGGGAGCGAGGAGACAGTTTGTAGCCACGAGGTGCAAGCGCAAACTCATCGGGAGAGCTGGGGCTAGGAGGCTTCCCGCCCAAACGGTTTGGAGTTGGAGGGATGGGTTTTTTGAAAGAGCGGCTTGCCTGCCCATAGCCCTCCCCATGGAGCTGAGAGTGCCACATACAAAGACTACAGTAGTATTCGTTACTCATGAGTAGGGGCAGAGCTGGGATTACCTGCTGCTTAAGCATCTGTTTTCTCTGGGGTCTGGTGGAGTGGTCTAGGCGGTAGTATTGCTTCTGGGGGGCTTTCTTTTGCACTCCCCTCTTGTGGGTTGGATTGTCATGCTTGGAGTGCCTTCTCCCCCCCCCCCCCCCCCAAGAAGCTGCTGAGATGCCCGCAGGCACCAGCTTGGGGAAGCATGATCCGGCTGGATCATTCCCAATTTCTTACCCTCAACGTCCAGTGTGGGGCTGGGATGCAGAATCTGCTGGAGTGCCGGGGCTATAGCCAGGCCTCTACTCAGTAGGCCCCACTTTAACAGCCCTGGGGATTGGCAGGCCGCAGCATGGGCTCAGTTGGCCTAGCAGCCATTTTGTGGAGCAAAGGGATATTGGTAGGCAGGAGCCATTTTAAGTGGGGCTGCATTTAGGGTCTGGGAGGCTGGGTCTCTGCAGCGGCCCCACCTCCTTCAAAGACACACTAGCCTGTGCTTGTCAGCAGGTGTAGGCCAGGCATTTCTGCATGGACTGGGGCTATAGAGAGCTGTAGCATTTACAGTAAAATGGCTGTGTGGATCATTGATCTGACTCAGTATAAGGCTGCCTCCTAATAATAAATAAATGAGAGACAGCGGAGTGTAGTGGTTGGAATGTTAGATTGGGTAGACAGGCCATGATGAGCCACTGACTTTTTAGTATTAACAATAAAAGGGCTGGGTGGAATGTTGGTCTGACTGAGTATAAGGCTGCTTCTCAATAATAAATGAGAGACAGCGGAGTGTAGTGGTTGGAATGTTAGCTTGGGTGGACTGAGACCATGATGAGCTATTGCCTTTTTTATTATTTTTATTTTTTCAGTGTTAGCAATTCAGTCTTAACAACAAAACAATCTTAACAATAAAAGGGCTAGGCAGACCATTGGTCTAACTCAGTATAAGGCTGCCTTCCAATAATAAACAAAACATAGTAATGGACAGTGTGGTGTAGTGGTTAGAATGTTTGATTGGGGACTGCTTCCTTGGGGGACTGAGGCCATGATGAGCTGCTCCTTCCAGTGTTAGCTATAAAGGGACAAGTGGACCATTGGTCTTACTCAGTATAAGGCTGCCCCCAATAATAAATAACAGACAGTTTGGTTAGCGGTTAGATCATTAGATTGGGACTCAGGAGATTTGCGTTCTGGTATCCACACTGCTATGTATAAAGCTCACTGCCTGGCTTTGGGCCAGTTGCTGGTTTTGTTTTGTTTTTTGCATATCTTATCTCACAAGGCTGCTGTGAGGATAAAGTGGAGAGGAGGAGTATCATTTAGTGGGGCCAGACACCCTTATTGCTACATAAACATTTAGGTCTCCACCTGGGTTGGAAGCAGTGATATTGAGATTTGTTTCATTTTGCAGTAGTGATCGGGCTCAGGCCAAAAAATTATAATTAGCCTTTGTTTAACTTGGCCTGCCAGCTTGCTACGACTCATGTAGTTGCCTCCTTGTCACCTGGGGAACTTCAGGATGGGGCTGGTCAGGGCCATAACTCCTGGTTGCCCTCAATTACACTCCATTTTGCCTGTCATATTTGAGCAGATTTTTGAAGTTGGCGTCACCTGTCAAACAGCCAGACGTCCACGTTCACATAGTTGGCCCTTGCGGCCAGACAGTACCAAGATCCTACGCCTGGTGTGCCTGGGGATCTGGGACAAGCAATGACCCAAGCCATGCGACTTGTGGTGGCATACCACTGAGTAGATAGGGAATTTAGTTTTTCAGAACTAAAGAGAGGAGTTTTAGGCCTTATGGCCCATCCTAGTCAAGGGAGACTTCACTACAGACCATGTGGATCCTAATCTGCTGAGGCAGCAAGGCATCTGGGACAGCTTGAGAACGACACGAGCAACTGTTGTCTCACAGTTTGGTCTTGGTCAGTTGGCCTCCAACCTGGTGGGGTGGCAAGCTAGGCATGCTGTAGTGGCATCTCCTCAGTAAATGGTTTCTGCCTCGCTGCAGCTATGGTGCCCATAGGGTCCCTAGACCGGAAGTCTTCAACTTTACAGGCTAGGGCAGACTTGGGAGATATCTGGATAGCCAGATAACTTGCTCCCTAAGCACTGGAAGTGTGAGGGTAGGGATGCCCATAGAGTAATGCCAAAAGTCAATAGGTAAATTCGTAGCTTGGCCCTTCTGCCAATTACCTGTATAGGGAAGGCATTCTTTGATAGTTTAGAGCCCTTCTTAAGGAGCCCTAGTGCTACCTGTTTAGCCTAGAACCAGCGAGCATTGGGACCAGAACTAAGTTAGGGATGTAAAGGCCAGCCATGTTTTAGGCTTATCCCTTATCCCCCTTTGCACATCTTAAAGTGTTCCCATGGTTTAATCCATTAAGATGCCATGCTTATTCCTTATGGGTATTAGCACTGGTTGGCATACTATAGAAACTACAATGTCAAGATTGGTTATTCCTAGAGATCTTTCCTTTTGCAGTAGTGATTGGGTTTTGGACCAAAGTTATTAGCCTATGTTCATTTTGGCCTGACAGCTGGCCACTGTTCACGTCGTTCCTTCTTTGTCCTCTAAGGAACCTCAGGAATGGGACTGACAGGGCCATGAGTCCTGGTAGCCATCAAGCAATCTCTATTTTGGCCACCATATGCCTGGGCTGGATAATGAAGTCGGCAACACTGGGTCATGCAGCCAGATATACAGGTTCCTGAAGTTGGCCCAGTGTGCTTGGGGATCTAGGAGAGAAACTATGGCCCCAGTTGGGGATTTTGAAACACGTGTGGAGCAAGTGATGACTTCAAAGGAACCAGTGCCGGAAGCATAAGTCCGTGGGACAGAAACAGCTACTGCTGCTAGCACAATGGTTCAGGATGTCCAGATTCCACAGCCAGGTTGCACCCAGATCCCATGCCCAGTTTTCTATGGGGTCTTGGAGAGGTGAGGTGGCAGAAGCCATTATGAGATCGGCGGCTCCTAGCACACGTGCAGCTTAAGAGAGAGCAGGTAGGGAGTTTGGTGTTTTCAGGGCCAGGCGGCAGCTTCCAGTCCTCTGGCCTATTCCAATAGAGCACTTGATAGAGTTCTGTGTGGTTTTACTCTGCACACACCTGTCCACTCTTAACATCAGAAGTAAGCTGGCTGGACTCTCATTTATGTTAAAGGCAAATGGGTGGCCTGGCGTCACGTAGGGCTTCCGCATAAGAAAGATGCTTGAGGGATGGGCTAGGTTGGCCCTGCCTGCTCCTGAGTCACGTCAGCCTATTCCCCCCAACTTATTAATTGGTTGAAAGACAATGGGTATCCCTCTGCTTTCAGTATTTGAACAGGCGTTATTCCATGCCTTGGCTGTTACTGCCTTTTCTGACGCGTTTAGAATCGGGGAATTGCTCGCATGCGCCAAGTCAGATCAAGCAGGTGGAGCACTGCAGTGGGGAAATGTGTAGAGATTGAAGGACAAGGTAGTCCTAGGGCTGCAAAGGTCTAAGACTGTTCAGGGAGGCAGAAGCTCATTCATTCCATTGGCAGAGGCCCCACTTAGGGAGCTCTGCCCCGTTGCAGTCCTGAACTGCTACTTGGCTTTCAGGGGAAGCGAGCCTGGCTTCCTCTCCCATCATTTAAACAAGTCCCCATTAACTACATATCAGTTCTGGATGGTGGCAAAGAAGGCATTAAGGGCACTGGGTTTGGGAAATTACCATTTGGCATCCACTCATTTACGATTGCTGCAGCATCTACTGTGGCCGTAATAGGGATGGGCAGTGCTAAGATACGCGCCATAGGGAGATGGCGGCCCGGTGCCTTCAAGGCTTATGTTTGGAAATGGGCACTCAGGAGTATATGGTAAACAGATATTTGTCTTCTGCAGGGCATAGGAGGAGACCCGCGCCTGGAAGGTCCTCGCCAGTGAACACAGTGGGTGTTCTGGGCCAGCCGTAGGGTGACATGAGCAGCTGCCGGCACACAGCTGGGTCTCGGTCCATCAGCCTCTGTCCAGTGGTTGGGGAGGTGCGGCTTGCGCTGGGGAGGTCTCCTCCACCTGCTGTTCAGATCTGGTAATGTGCCCGTGGTGCCCAAGGTGTTGGTGTACATTTGGGTGGGAATGACTTGGGCCTTCTAAGGGGAAGGCCCTGATTATACAAGCTAAGTTAGATTTCGAGTTCATATGGAGCCAGTGGCCAGACACTTGGATAGTGTGGTCGAACATGCTCCCTGGAGTTCAATGGCGTAAAGGTTGGAACACCCACTGTGTAAATAGGGCAGTTAAAATGTTACTAGGGAATTTAGGTTATTCTTTCATGACTGGCGAGGAGTAACTATCCCACACCCGGATATTCTAATTGCCAGAGGGGATTTATACAGGGCAGATGGAGTTCACCTCTCCGATGCAGGAAATGACATTTTCCTGCAGGATCTGAGTGTGGCCCTGCTGCAATTCTTCCAGTTCAGGTGGGGGTAGGTTGCCAAAGCTGAGGCTTGACTCCCTTCTTTGGCGGATGGTGCGGGAATTTTGGGGGGATGAGGATAGGAATGGTGAGCACTCAGGCATCTTTAAGGTGATTGGCAAGTCAGAGGCCCTGCTCCTTGGGGGCTGTGCAGCTCCCAGGTCAGGATATGGCTTGCCTTTGGGAACTGACTTGTCTCATCTACCCGAGCTGTGCAGCCCGGGCTGTGGATGATGCAGATGGTCTCACCAAACGCTCAAGTGTTGTTTGAATAGGGGGCCGGGTATACCCGACCCATGGGTTCAATGGAGTGGCTCGCCCTGATTGGCAGGCTAGTTGCCTGAGATTAATAAGTGAGATTCCCGCACATTCATGCTCAGATACATGGAGGGGAGAATCTCCATGTTAAATAAAGAGGCCCTAGTTTATCCCAAGCTCTGGTGTCTGTGTCTTATTTCGTGTTATTTCTTCTCCGCTCGCAAATTTCCAATAGAATTTGGAAGATCTCAGTGAGCTTTGGGCACCCATGGTTCTATCATAGAGATGGGTGTGAATTTTGTTCACAAATTATGCAAATGTGTCTCATTCACATCCCCAAATGTGAATGTGTCCAGGAGTGCAATTCTTAGGATGTTTTCTTCCGCAAATTCACAAACTCCTGTTCCAGTTAAAAAATGTGCACTTCCAAAAGCTTGCCTCCCCCAACCACCAAGGCCACATGTTCATACTTTCGTTTGTGGGAGAAGTGCACATTTTCTGTCTAAATGGTTAAAAGGTGCATTTTTCTCCATCGGAAAAGAATGCTCCCATTTGAGAATGTGAATAGGGCAAACTGAGCTCTGAAGAGGACTTCTGCTTGAACATCACATGTTTGCCCATTCTCCCCTCCCTACTTGTACTGTCACTCTTCCATGGATAGAAGGGCTTCTCTTGGCAGGTACTACAGCTCACTGTGTTCCATAGAGTCCCTTGACCATCTCTTCCCTTTTCAAGGGGCTGGGAGAATTGTCATGTGGACTAGGATATGGAGACTTCTAATTCTCCTAATCCAGTTGCATGCACCTAACTCTGGATCCCACCCACTGTGCTGCTGATGTATGGAATGATGAAGTTAAATTGGAAGGGTGAAGCTGGAGAGTAGTGAAGAGGAGTGGAAAGAAATCGCTGGAGGACTCCCTTTTTCTGAGTGCTTGCACACAATTTACAAGTGCAGTGGAGACATGAATTGTCCCTGGAATATGAAACTTCCTGCCTGTACCACATGCATCATCACTCTGCTTATGTATTTTGACTACAGCATGAGATGCGAGATTTTTGGTGCAACTGGGACATCAGGGTTTTTCCTGGATTTGTTCCCCAGAAAACTGGACATCCTAGGAGTAGGCAAAACCCCAAACAAATCTGGGGAAAACCTGTCGTGTAGCCACCCTATATCAAGGAAGAAATCTTGATTAATCCCAATTATTCTGTTAGTCACATCAGTCACCGACATCACATCAGAAACTTCCACGACCGAGAAAAGGGAGATAATAAAAATAATAGTAATAATAGATGTCCACAAATCTCCCTTCTTTAGAGGCCCATAATTGTGTGTTGTTTTCCCATCTGTAGGTGATAGTAAGGAAACAGCAGTATTAGAGGCAGTAAGCAAATGTACACCAGTTAATGGGGAACATGAGTGGGAGAGTGATGCTGCACCATGGGTCCCTTTTTTGGCCACTGTGTGAACAAAATGCTGGACTAGCTGGGTCTGTCATTTTATCCAGCAGGGTTCTTCTCATGTTCTTATGTCCTCAGTGGTAGCACCACAGTAGTGTAATTGTATTCCGAAGGAGGTTCTTCTCGAAGATAGTTTGATGTAATTTCAGTGCTGGGCAAATCCCAAGATTCTAAATGCCCCAGACATTTCTATCATGCTGCTTCATGTATCCTTTCATACTGTTTGTTATTTTCATCCTCATTTTAATGTGGTGTTTCTATTAAATTATCCCACTTATAATATTTTATCATAATACTGTTATCATTTGAACTTTATTTGAAAGCCTACTATGGAGATGAGTTGAGGAATGGATGAATCATCATCATCATCATCATCATCATCATCAATTGGAGAAAACTAGGATGGATTCATCAAGCAATCATTCTCCCTTATGGGTCCTCCCAAATGGTAGCCAACTTACTAACATCACTAACCTAAATCTGAGCTCCATTGTCACAAACAGAACATGGGAATATATTGTTTGATGTAGACAATAAGCTTTATTATGAGGAACAAAGATGGCATGAAAGAGCTTCCATGGTGAGCAGCTTCAAAAGAGGCTAAGAAGAACAGCTTCAGAACAGACAACACATTATTCTATGCAGAGGAAGGGGTGTGCTTTTCACCCTTTCTTCTGGCATTAAAAGGTGCAAAGCAGTGAAAGCCACAGGTTAACATGAACATTATTACAATTGTGGTGCCTGCTTAATTCAGATGCCCAGAAAAAAGAAGGTGGAGGTGCTGGTAATACACATACTGAAACTCCCAGGTGGGAATGGGCACAGGTTGCATGGGAAGGAACTAAGCAAAACATCCGGGCCCAAAAATTGAATGAGAGAAAATGGAAGGGGAAGGAACATGAAGTAGGTAGGACAGGCGTAGACAACCGTATCAAAGGTGCTGAGCATCCCTAAATCCTGTCAAAATTGGTGCAACTTCAGGAGGCTCAGCATTTCTGAACATCAGGCCTTTGAGATCATTAGCCATGAATCCACCTCAAGATTTTTTAGATACTGTTTCTTTCCATCCCTCTTAAGAATGGCTTCCAGATTAGCAGGGAATGTAGCACACCCTGGGGGTGGAACTCTGTTGGGACCCAGACATATCTTTACGGCCAGAACTAGCGCCACCCCCTGAGCTGCCTCTGTACATCACATAGCTGCCACCACTTCCCCCAGAGCTGCCGCCGTTCCCCCCAGAGCTTCCACCCCCACAGGCAGTATATCCCCCAAGGCAGGTTGGTTCATTTGAGGCACTGAGTATCGCTCCTGGGATTGTCAGACAAACAGGAGCTGGCTGAACCACGACTTCCGATGGTGGGAGCTGGTTCACACAGCCAACGGTGGCCCCAGAGATGATGCCAATACTTCTCGATGATACCATGCCACCACTTCCTCCAGAGGACGATCCGGATCCACCGTTTGAACACAGAGAGCCCAGAGCACCGACCGAGTAGCACACTGGACTAGGAAGCGGGGCACAGGTTGGGATGGCGCAGGTTGGGATGGAGCAGGATGGCACACTGTAGTAACAGGACATCTTGGAGTGATGGAGTTGAGTCTGAAAAGGTGGATTGCGGTGCAGAGTTAGTGTGCATGAAGGCGAGGAGGTGTGGATTGGAAAGACAAAGGCTGTTTGGATATTTGAAGATGTGAAGGCATTAAGCAGAGGGACTGCAGAAGGAAAAGACAGACTGAGTGAGCTTCAACAGTCCAGAGGCTTCTCATTTTGTTCATGTGTAATAGTCATTCAGCCTCAGTTCCATTCTTGGGTAAAGGACACTCAGCTCATCAACTTGTCCATGCCTAAAGTTTCCTCCTGTCCCAGTTTTCTCCCAGACTCTGCTGATAATGGGCATATTTGAAAGTGACGTGAGGTACGTCAGAGTTGTTTCCTCATTTGGCCTCTATCATGGACTAGAATATCCTTTCTCCCTTGTCTCACAATATGCTCTTGGTGAAGTGGTAAAGCAAATAGAGGTGCATACAGAATTATGGGCACTTTACAACAATTAATAGAAAAAAAACAGTATTAGTATCATATCATTGTACTCTTGCATTTAGAAATATTCTATGTCCCTTTTGGAAATGTTTCTCATGTAGTTGACTTATCATAGTTTTTAATAAATAACTAAATAGGCATGGGATGTATAGCAGGGCCTGAGATAAGGGCAAACCAAACAAATACAACTAAAGCATGCTGCAAAGCAACGATTTATACTGTTATTGAGAACCAAGAGGGAGAGAGAGAGAGAGAGAGAGAGAGGAATTTTATTTTTAAGCATCATATGTAACAGCCTAGAGTTAGGAGAAAGCAGAAAACCCATGGTCAACAGAGACTTTGAATGGTTTGCTTTGTGAAGGTCCAGGGTTCATTAGGACATCATGATCTCCTTTTTCTGGCTTTATGAGGGATGCCCTCTCAAGGTCACGGAATCATAGAATGTTAGTGTTGGATGGAACATTGGAAGTCATCTTGGGTGTTACACAGTCTGGGCACTGCAACCCGAAATTCACACTGCTGATGTTCATGGACATGGAGTTGGGCCTCCATCAATGACCATCCCACTTGCACTGGCTTCCTGTATGTTTCTGTTGACCTATAAAGTCTTAAAATGGTTAACGACCACAATACCTGATGGAGCCCCTCTCTTGACATGAATGAATGTTCTGCCATCCTCTAGGTGCCTCCTCCGAGAGTGACCCGGAGGCAGGTCCTGGATTGTCTTTGGTTGATGCTGTAAAATGGTTTTTCTATTATGTTGTCTCTCTGTGCACTGTCTGTTTGTATGTTTTTTATGTAACTAGTTTGACACGTTGCACAGTGTAAATTTAATAATTTTCCATTTTTGTGCCCAGAGCGTTGTTGTTAGTAATAGTAGTAGTAGTAGCATTAACAATAGATGGGATGCAGATTGATGTAGCAGGAGGAAGGTTCTTCAGGCATCTCAACCCCAAATTATTTATTCGGATGAAATCTTTGATGCAACACTGCTTGAGATAATGGGTTTCCTCTTTCCTCTTTTCACTTCAATTGTTCTGCAAAGATCCTTCATACATTGACAACACTACATCAGTTATCTGCTACATTACCTTCTTGGACTACAACCAATATTCGTCTCACATGTCCTACTGCTAATCCAAGGGTATTGACCTAAATGCAAAGCATGCATTTCTTTGTCTGATTAAAAGTGAATGGCTGACTCAAAATGATGGACCTCTAATCTCCAGGATTGTGTCTTCTGCCTTCAAACAAACAGACATGTTCACAGTGGAGTCTTATCCGTTGCTTTGCTAATTACTACAGGGCCAAGTAAGGTACTACGCCCTGTAGTAATTAGCAAAGTTGCACTTTCATTAAAACACTGGGCAAACAAAATAAATAGAAATAAATGAATGCAGCTGCAATTAATGGTTTTAGATTCTTAAGGCTTCCATCTGTTTGAACTGAAGCTTGCAGGTGCAAGTCTGCTTTGATGCTAAATGTTTCTGTTACATCCACACCTTGAATTAAATACATTGTGTCAGAGGTATTACTGAAATCCCTCTATTCAGATCCAATTAGTACTGGGTCCTCTCTGCCAGATATGCTTAAACATCAGGTTATGGATAGCGCAAAGCATTCCTTCTCCTGAAGTCTTGGATTAAGGTACCTGAAGGATAGCTGTTTGGCAGGGAACCATCGGCAAAGAAATGGGTCATGTGCAGCCCTGGTTTTCACATTGTCCAAACCTCACATGGGGGGGGTCTTCAGGTGGTAGTGTCCATTGCAGGACTCATGGCTTGGGGATTCTGAAATGCCCCCACCACCAACAACATTGGCTTCCTCCCCTCAACACAGTTTGAATAAGTGTTTCTGTCTCCATAAATAAAGGGGGGTGGGTCGCAGAGAAGATTGCTCTTCATTTTATTTAAGATTTCTCTAAATTTCCCTACATGGAGATTGGAGGAGGGTCATATATACCCCACCCCCATTTTCCTTTTGCAGCAACCCTGTGAGGTAGGAGAGAGAGGGACACAAATTTACCCAGGGAATGCCATAGATAAGGAAGACTTGAATCCAGATCTCTCCAGTTGAAATACGGGCCTTGAATTAACACATCAGGTTGAACATGGAGCTGGTGCTTTCACAAGTTGCACCATCTCCTGCTTGTGGGTCCTTGGATGACAGCTGATTGGGCACAGTGTGAACAGAGTGCTGGACTAGATGGAGCCTTGGTCTGATCCACCAGGGCTGTTCTTATGTTCTTAGAAGTGTACTCCTAGGTAGACAAGAGCACATGGTCAGAAGTAGAAAGCCTACCTCTGGGCTCCCCACCCCATCACATCCTCTAGGAAGTTCTGCTGAACCTTCATCCATCAGACAGGAATGCAAATATCTGTAAAAATTGAGGTCAAGAAGATTTTCTGATGAGCACCTTCAATCTTATCCCAACTCATGTCCATATTGGATTAGACGCTACCCACACCTATTTATACACATACACACACACACACACGTGTGTGTGTGTGTGTGTGTGTGTGTGTGTGCATGTTCTTGTGCATTTTACCAAAGGTGTGCATTCTTTGAGCACATTTTTTTTAAAAAAACACCCATTAAACATCCATTATGCAATATGTAAAACAATTTAGATAAAAACATATCAACAGACAACGTATAAAAACCAAACATCAACCAAAGACAATCCAGGACCTGCTTCCGAGCCACTCTCAGAAGAGGTACCTGGAGGAGGTCCTGAATGTGGTACACTGGTTCATTCATGCCGGGAGAGGGGCTCCATCAGGTATCATGGTCCAGAGCCATTTAAGACTTCATAGGTCAAAAGCAGCACCTTGAATCAGGCTCCGAAACATACAGGAAGCCAGTGCAAGTGGGACGGTCACTGATGGAGGACCAACTCCATGTCCCATGAACATCAGAAGTGAGGTTTGTGGTTATATAAGAGCGTGAATTTTAGCTTGCAGCTCCAACAACCAAGATGACTTCCAATGTTCCATCCAACTCTATCATTCTATGATTCCATGACCTTGAGAGGGGATCCCTCATAAATCCAAAGAAAGGGAATCATGATGTCCTAATGAACCCTGGACTTTTGCAAAGCTAACCATTACAAGTCTTTGTTTACCACGGGTTTTCTGCTCCTCCTATCTCCATCCTTTCCTACAATCTCTCATTTCCTCCCACTGCTCTGCTGCCTCCCAACACAGTCACCTAATCAAATACTTGTGCATGTGTTGCATGTGTCCCCACCCCCATAGTCTCAGCATATCAGAAGGCTTGAGATCGGACGGTTGAAAATGGATGGCAATATGGCACGCATGTGGTGTGCAACCCTGAACGAATGAATCACACCATGGAAATTAATGGGAGAGGCCATTCAATTTTGGGTTAAGTCTCAGATGGTCTTGACAGGGACCGATTTAATTTTCTAGAATAAATGAGGGCCCTGTGTTTTAATATACACACCTCTCATATAAAGTAGGGTCATCTTCTCTAATCTGTGGCACTCCAAACTTCCACTGCCTTCAGGCCCAACTTTCATGGCTAATGTTAGGAATCCAGGAAGGTGGAGCCTAAAACATATCATGGGCATGACGCCGAAGCAGACATATGTACAGATAGGATTGCTATACTTGTCTAAAGGTCAGCAATTTTCTTTCCAGGACAGGTGGAAAAGTTGGCATCAGAGGGATGATTCACACACATCAAGACTGGAATAAAAGCCCTCACAACTTGGGACTCTTTCACCATCTACATTCTACTCCTCTTGATTCTCACCAACTTCATAAGTCTATTCTAACTAGGGGTGTGCACTGGATCGGGTCCGGATCCGATCCAGGGGAAATCAGATACAATTATCCAATTTCCAATCACCCGACTGGATCGTTCGATCCAATCCAATCTGATCCGGAAAGGACCCCATCCAGATTGGAATGGATCGGAGGATCGGCGGGCGCCTGCTGGCACCCGCCGCTGCTTCCATTGGCGGGTGCCAGCGGGCGCCTGCTGATGGAATTGGACAACAGGGAGGGGCTTCCCTGGCAGGTCTGTCCGCTTCCATCGGCGGGCACCAGTGGGCGCCCGCCGATGGAAGCGGACAACATGGGCAAGGGGCTTACCTTCCGGGGGCGTCTGCTCCCCTCCGCTGCTGGACGCTACTGCGTGCAGGCTTCGTGGCCTGCCCCTAGGTAGTGTGCCAGGTGATGTCGTCACCTGGCGCGCTACTCAGGAGCAGGCTGCGAAGCCTGCTCACACTAGCGGCCAGCGGCGGAGGGGAGCGGACATCCCCGGAAGGTAGGGAGGGGTGAGGGGGGCAGGAGGAGGGAGCCCCCATGAAATGCTTAACTTCCGGGGGCGTCTGCTCCCCTCCGCTGCTGGCCGCTACTGCGAGCAGGCTTCGCGGCCTGCCCCTAGGTAGCATGCCAAATGATGTCATCACCTGGCGCGTTACTCAGGGGCAGGCCACGAAGCCTGCTCGCAGTAGCGGCCAGCGGCGGAGGGGAGCAGACGCCCCCGGAAGTTAAGCATTTCATGGGGGCTCCCTCCTCCTGCCCCCCTCACCCCTCCCTACCTTCCGGGGATGTCCGCTCCCCTCCGCCGCTGGCCGCTAGTGTGAGCAGGCTTCGCAGCCTGCTCCTGAGTAAGCAGGGGGAGGGGGAGGGGGCTTACCCCCCCCAGGGCTGTCCACTTCCATCCACTGGCACCCACGGGCACCAGCAGATGGCCCCAGGAGGTAAGGAGGGCGGAGGAGGGGGCTTAACTGCCGGAGCTGTCCACAGCGGACGGCCCCAGGAGGTAAGAACTGTGAGGAGGGAGGAGGGAGTTAGGCCCCCCTCACCCACCCACCACCATTTTTCCCCCATAGATTTGCATTGGGGGAAAGCTTTCTTTCCCCCAATGCAAGTTTATGGGGAAAACAAAAATGGTGGCTGATCCAAAAATCAGATGTCGAATTTTTGGATTGGGATCGGGCCCGATCCGGTCCGGGGGGCCTCCGATTTTGTCTGATCTGATCTGGGACAAAATTGGAGATTCCGATCCGGGTCCCGATCTGATCCGGGGGGAATTCTAACTCAGTTCTTCCATAGCTATTCAGTGCCATGGCTTCTTTAGTTCCTCGTTTTATGCATCCTTTGTGCCTCTGAAAATCTGCAAAGTATAGCAAAGTATAGCTATAACCTAAGAGTATTTTACTAACTACACCCCCCCCCCCAGATTTTCTCAATAACCCCTTAAATTGCTGCTTAATAATAACAGCAATAATCCTTCAGTAGAAGCTTTGTGTTTTAGATTAAACTTATTTAAGGTTTTGGCCTTTTCCCAATGTGTATTTATATATAGAAAAGTTTTAAAAAACATCTATTAGTGAAAACACTCTACAAGCATTATACAAATACACACCTCCCCTTCTTGAACACTAACTCTGCACTTCAATCTACCATTTCAGATTCATCTCCAGCACTCCAAGATGTCCTGTTACTATGGTGTGCCATCCTGCGCCATTCCAACCTGTGCCATCCCAACCTGCGCCCCGCCTCCTAGTCCAGTGTGCTACTTGGTCAGAGCTCTGGGCTCTTTGTGTTCAAATGGTGGATCTGGCTCATCCTCTGGAGGAAGGGGTGGTGCAGTGTCATCAAGAAGTATTGGGATCATCTCTGGGGCCACCGTTGGCTGCGTGAACCAGCTCCCACCATCGGAAGTCATGGTTAATCCAGCTCCTGTTTGTCTGACAATCCCAGGAGCGATACTCAGTGCCTCAAACGAACCAACCCGTGTTGGAGGATACAGTGCCTGTGGGGGTGGAAGTTCTGGGGGGAACAGCGGCAGCTCTGGGGGGAGTGGTGGTGGCTTTGTGATGTATGGTGGCAGCTCAGGGGGTGGTGCTAGTTCCAGCAGGGTGTGCTACATGCCCTGTTAAGCTGGGAGCCCATTTTAAGAGAGATGGAAATAAATGGCATTTAACAAATTATGAGACAGATTCACAGCTAATAATCTCAAAGTCCTGATGGTCAGAAATGCTGAGCCTCCCTAAGTCTCACCAGTTCCGATAGGATTTGGGGTTGCTCAGCACCTCTGATACTGTTGTCTATGCCTGACCTTCCCGCTGCATGTTCCTTCCCCTTCCATTGTCTCTCATTCAATTTGAGGTATGGAGCTTTTTGCTTAGTTCCTACCAATGCAACCTGAGTCCATTTCCACCCGGCACTTTCAATATGTGTATCACCAACACCTTTACTTTCTTTTTCTTGGGCCTCTGAATTAAGCAGGTACAGCAATTGTAATGATGCTCATATTAACCTGTGGCTTTCACTACTTTGTACTCTATGATTCCAGAGGAAAGGGTGAAAAGCATACCCCTTCCTCTGCAAATAATGTTGTCTTGTCTGTTCTGAAGCTGCTTACTGTTGCCTCTTTTAAAGCTGCTCTCTTTAGAAGCTCTTTCATGCCCTCTTTGTTCCTCATATTAAATCTTGTTGTCCACATCAAACAATATGTACCTGCCCGGACCCTAAGATCATCTACAGGGGTCCTTCTCTGTGAGCCCCTGCCAAAGGAAGTGAGGCAGGTGGCCACTAGGAGGAGGGCTTTCTCTGCTGTGGCACCCCGGCTGTGGAATGAGCTCCCCAGAGAGGTTCGCCTGGCGCCTACTTTGTACTCTTTTCGTTGCCAGGTGAAGACCTTTTTATTCTCCCAGTATTTTAACAGTTAAATTAACTCAATTTTAATCCTTGCTGTTTTAAATTTGTATTTTAATCTGTATTAATTCCTGCTGCTTGGTTTTATTCTGGTTGTGTTTTTATATTGTATGTTATTCTGTGTTTTTAGATTGTGCCTTGTTTTATATATTTTTAAATGATTTCATGGTTTTAATTTTTGTGAACCGCCCAGAAAGCTTCGGCTATGGGGCGGTATAAAAATGCAATAAATAAATAATGTCTCCTCATTTTGTTTGGTTGCTGTTCATCCCATGTCAGTTTGTGACAGCGAAGCTCAGATTTAGTTTGGTGGGGTTGGTAAGATGGCCACCATTTGGGAGGACTGATAAGGGAGAATGATCACTTGATGACCTCATCCCCTTTGTCCAGATCACCTAAATTGTGTCTTTTAGAGCAAATGAGAGCCAATTCATCAAATACGACATCTTGGTTTCAGAAACTGATTCCTCGTATTAATTATTATGGTTTTTCTTCTCAATTCTTTACTACTTTGAATTTAGCTCACAGCAAAGAGGTCTTTAAGGAGAGGGTTAATAGTGTTTCTTTCCAAATGAATCTCTGGGCAGTTGCAAGTAATAAGATAGCACCTTGGTGTGCAGAGACTAAGCTTAACTTTGAATGTGAAGGCTACCTGACTCTAATTTCTAATCCTCATCTTAGATCAGCCCTTGCACGATTAAAGATGCAACAAATGAAAACAGCAGTTCTAGAAGGGCGTTTTAATGAAATTCCTTATACCTCGAGACTTCGCCCTTGCCATTGTGGCAAAGTGGAGGATCTGCCTCATTACTTGTTCTACTGACCTATCTATTCCCAAATTAATTCTAAATATTTAGATGGTTTCTTTGAGGAAAAAGTCCAGCTAGTCCAATTCAGAAAGAAGACACTTTTTGTTTGCATGCAATAGCAAGACTGTCCTATTGGCATTGGCCAATTTTGCTCTTTCAACGCAAATGTATAGAGCAAAATTTTTGACCATGCAGAATGTATGATTTCTCTTACTATTGTTTTTACTATACTTTTTGTAACTACTGGTTGAAACAATAAAGTTTATCTATCTATGATTCATCCATTCCTCAACACATCCACATAGTAGGCTTACAAATAAAGTTCACATGATAACAGTACTAAGATAAAAAATAGTGTAAGAGGGATAGCACTACATGGAAACCCAGGATGAAAGTAGCAAGCAACATGACAAATACATGAAGCAGCATCATAAAAATGTGTCGGGCATGCAGGATGGGATTTGCCCAGCATTGAAATTACATCAAACTATCTTCAAGGAGAACCTCCTTGGTGACTCCACTACTGTGGTGCTATCACTGAGGACATAAGAACTAGGGATGTGCACTGACCCCCCGGATCGGATCGGATAGCGGATCGGAATCAGACCTGGGGGGTCGGATTGGATCAGATTGGGGGTTGGGTGGATCGGATCCCGATCCACAGATCAGATGTCCGATCCACGGATCGGACACCATTTTGAATACTTTTTCCCATAGCCAAGTATTATGTTACAGAAATGCCTATAACGTTTTCATTTTTAAAGATAAAAGGATGAAACTTGGGCACTTTGTAGAAGGGGTAGGGGTAGTTATCTGTGAGAAATTTCAGAAAGATTGGTGCATGCATTTTGTGGCAATTAATTTTTTAATAAATAACCAGGAATGCCTATAACATTTTCATTTTTAAAGTGCCACACATGAAACTTTGCCACCTTGTAGGAGGTACATTGGCACCGAAGTATGTGAAATTTCAGAAATGCAGGTGCTTGCCTTGTGTGGCAATTAATTTTAGAAAAATGGGTAGTAGTGGGGTAAATACAGTTATGCCTCCCACTTTTTTATTTTAAAGATACAAACAGGGCACTTGGGCACATTACAGGTAACACTTTGCTTAATATGTGTGTGAAATTTCAGAAAGCTAGGTCCAGGCATGTGGTGGCAAGGAATTTTTGAAACAATGAGGAAAGAAACACCTATAACTTTTTTATTTCAAAAGTTAGAAGTCTGAAAGTTGCTCACTTTGTAAAAAAAATTCGAATAAACAGCCCATGGTAGCCTATGGAAATTAACATAAATGAGTACAGCTCCATCATTTTTAAAGATAAAGAGATTAAACTTGTCACCATGCTAGCATTTAAGTAGGGATTTAGGCACACCAAGTTGGAAGCAGATCTGGTCATGTTTTGATTTTTAGATATTTTTTAAAGTTCAAACTCAAACCTCTTCTTCGGGGTCTAGGACCTTGAGCAGTAAGCAAGTGTTTTTTTTAATGGAATTAAAAAATAAAAAAGTCAGCCAGCCAGCCGGCAGCAAATTAGATGGGAAAAACTTTATTAATAGAGGAAAAAATATGTACTGCAATGTGCAGAAATAGAACATAAACATACACACACAAGATGTCTGACACCAAATCCCAGAAGTCTCATGAGATGCAAGATTTCCAGCCCAGCTAGGACATCAAGATTCCCCCCCCCCCAACATTTTGAAGCAATGGGCGACAAAGCTTGCTCCATTTCCCTCTCCTCTTCTACCATTCCTGGACCACCCTGCGTTTTGTCAACGGGACAAATATGGACAACACAAGAATGGGAAACTAGAGGACTTTATAGACTGAGGGATCTTGTTGACAAAGGACAACCCATTTCAACTTCAAAACTAAATGACTTATTAGTTGGAACACAAGCTGGGTGGATGCAGAAACTCCAAATTAAAGTATTTGCTCACAAGGTGGCCAAAAACATAGCCGTAACCAGATCATTAACAAACTTTGAATCTTTGTGTCTTCAAACCACAGAAAACATGAAAGGACTCTTATCTATCATTTATAACATACTTTTGGAAACAATGACAGGTGACACGCAAAGTTTAAAGACAGTCTGGGAAACTGACCTGCAGTGCCAAATAGACAATGACAGTTGGAATAAACTTTGGACTAAACCACCTTTTAAGACTATCTTCGCCAATTTGAAAGAGTTGACAATTAAAACAATTTACAGATGGCACTTCACTCCAGCCAGACTTCACCGGATGAACACTTCCCTGTCGTCGCTTTGCTGGAGGGGATGTGGGAATGTTGGGACGCTGGTCCATATGTGGTGGGACTGTCCCCAGATTCAACACTTTTGGTCTGTAGTATTTGGGGTGATTTCAGATATTGTTAGTTGCATCATTGTGCCAGAACCCCTGTTGGCATTGTTATCTCTAATGGATAATGTAAGACGCAATTTGCCACACTGTGAGGTAATCCATTTTTTGTTACTAGCAGCACGCCTAGAAATAGTGCAACATTGGAAAACAGGTGCCGGTTGCACAATGCAGGGATGGTTCACCAATATCTGGAAAATTGCACTTTCAGAGAGGCTAACCCACATAGCAGAGTTCTGAGAGGGGTGACCAAGTACGACCACTTCATAGAAACCTGGCTTCCCTACATTGCGTTCATCAACAAAAGGATGGGGGCCTATAAGCCACCGAAATCCCAAACATCATTCTGGAAGGATCTAATTAAATGAGCGGTGCTGTAAGAACATTCTACTGTTTGTGTAACTATAATAAGAATGGGAACAGTTTTTTAAAATAATTTTGGTTTGAATAATTGACTGTTATTGTATTTGTTGACTATAAGCTCATTGTACAACGCAAAATAATTGTACTATGCACAATAATTGAATAAAACAAAGTTAAAAAAAAGAAAAAAAATACCATGGAAGTCCCAGGAGGGGGGAAAACCACAGAGAAATCAGGAGGAAAACCAGGCATATGGCCAGCCTAAATTAAGGAAAGCTGTTGGAAAATCTTGGTTTGTCACTCTTTATATACAAGAGTTCCGAGACACGTTCTTATATGCAACATTCATGCCACCCTGAACAGTCATTCATTTCAATGTGCATTCATTTCCAGACACTATTTATTATGTCTACATTGGGTATGTTGTGCACAATGTGTCTCAAAAATGTGATATTATCTGTATCATGACTTCCTTGAATACCTGCAGTCCACTTTCATTGTCATGAATTATTGTTTATGACTGTACCTCTTAATTCCTCCCACTTGCATTAAAAATGTATCTAGGTCAAGGGTTCAGGCCCCAAGTCGGTTGGATTCTAGAGGTGCATAAACCCCCTCTCCATTCTTGTGGCCAATATGGCAACAGGAAAAGGTCACAATTATTATGTTAGTTACATCAGAAACTGCCACAAAGGAGAAAAGAGGAATAATAATATTAATAGTAGTAGTAGTAGTATTTTTTGACCTTCAAAGCCTTTCATAGCTTGGAACATATATACCAGATGTCCACTAATCTCCCTTCTTTGGAGGCCCTAAATTTTGTGCCCTTTACCCATCATCTGAATAATGGCCTGTAGATGAATAATGAGGAAACACTAGCATTAGAAGCAGTAAGATTTTATTGTTTTTATATTTATATTTAGTGTTGTTCCCCGCCTCGATCTAGATGGAGAGGCGGGTTAGAAATGAAATAAATAAATAAATAAAATAAATAAGATAAAGTATCAGAGGCAGTAAGACTATATAAACCAGTTGCTGGGGAACACAGGTGGGAGAGTGCTACTGGACTAGATGGAGGCTTTGTCTGATCCAGCAGGGCTTTTCTCATGTTCTTCTGACCTCAGTGGTTGACACTAGGGGTGTGCACGGACCCCCCGGATCGGATCGGGACCCGGATCGGGACCTCCAATTTTGTCATGGATAGGTTCGGACAAAATCGGAGCTCCCCCGGACTGGATCGAGTCCAATCCCGATCCAAAAATCGGAAATTTTTGGATCGGAACCTTTTCGGATCGGTTCGGATTGGATCGGCCGATCCAGCAGTGAGATCGGAAATCGGATAATTTATCCGATTTCCCCCTGGATCGGATTCGGATCGTGGATCAGATCCGATCCAGTGCACATCCCTAGTTGACACCACAGTAGTGGAATTCTATCCCCAAGGAGGTTTGCCTCGAAGATAGTTTGATGTAATTTCAGTTCTGGCCAAATTCCAAGCTCCTGAATGTCCCATACATTTCTATTATGTGCTTCATGTATCTTTTCATTTATTTTCTACTTTCATTCTGGTTTTTAATATGGTGTTTCTATTACATTATCCCTCTTGTCATGTTTCGTCTTAGTTCTATTATCATCTGATTTGTTTTTGCAAGCTTACTATGGAGAAGTGTTAAGGAATGGATGAATCACCACCACCACCATCATCATCATCAGAGAGATATAAGATGGGGTGATCAAGCAATCAATTTCCCACATGAGTCCTCCCAAATGGAGGCCCTCTTACGAACCCCACCAACTTGAGTCAAAGCTCCAATGTCACAAAACAACATGGGATGAAGAAAAACCAAAGAAAATGAGAAGATACTGTTTCCTGTGAATGACAAGCTTTAATATGAGGAACAAAGAGGGCATGAAAGAGCTTCCATGGTGAGCAGCTATAAAAGAGGTAACGAGGAGCAGCTTCAGATCAGACAACATGCTATTCAATGCAGAGGAAGAGGTGTAATTTTTGCTCCTTCCCTGGCATTGAAGAGTACAAGGCAGATGAACACAGGCCCTTTCCTCACCAGGCAGTTTGCCTGGGATGGACCTCAGCTGCTCCCTGTGCTCCGATGGTGTGGATTAGGTACTTCTGGGATTGCTCTCCCTTGCACTCTCTACACCCAGGGGTGATCCCATGCAAAATGCCTGGTGTGGAAAGGGCCACAGTGAAAGCCACAGGGTAACATGAGCATCATTACAATTGCTGCGCCTGCTTAATTCAGAGGCCCAGGAAAAAGAAAGTGGAGATGTTGGTGATAAACATATTAAAAGTCCTGGGTGGAAATGGACTCAGGTTGCATTGGTAGGAACTAAGCAAAAAGGTCCATACCTCAAGGAACATGCAGTGGGGAGGTTGGGCGTAGACAAGAGTATCAGAGGTGCTGAGCAACCCCGAATCCTATCGAAACCGGTGGGACTTAGGGAGGATCAGCATTTCTGACCATCAGGCCTTTGAGATTATTGGCTGTTTCTTTCTATTCCAATTAAGAATGTCTTCCAGCTTAACAGGGGATGTAGCACACCCTGGGGGTGGAACTCTGTTGAGACCCCAACATACGATTACGGCCAGAACTAGCACCACCGCCAGAGCTGCCACTGTATACCACATAGCTGCCACCATTCCCACCAGAGCTGCCGCTGCTCCCTCCAGAGCTACCTCCCCCACAGGCACTGTATCCACCAACGCGGATTGGTTCATTAGAGGCACTGAGTATCGCTCCTGGGATTGTCAGACAAGCAGGAGCTGGCTGAACCACAATTTCTGATGGTGGGAGCTGGTTCACGCAGCCAACGGTGGCCCCAGAGATGATGCTGACACTTCTCGATGACACCATGCCACCACTTCCTCCAGAGGATGAGCCAGATCCACCATTTGAACACAGAGAGCCCAGAGCACCGACCGAGTAGCACACTGGACTAGGAGGCGGGGTGCAGGTTGGGATGGCGCAGGTTGGGATGGCGCAGGATGGCACACCGTAGTAACAGGACATCTTGGAGTGTTGGAGATGAGTCTGAAAAGGTAGATTGGGGTTCAGAGTTAGTGTTCAAGAAGGGGATGAGATGTGAATTGGAAAGACAAAGGCTGCTTGGAAATTTGAGGATGTCAAGGCTTTAAGCAGAGTGATTTTGCAAAGAAAACACAGAGTCAAGATCTATACTGCCGCTTTAAAACTATTTATAAGGACTTCTGTTGGGGGGCAATACACTCTCCATATACAGTTGTGAAAAAAAAACCCTTTCAAAGTGTTATAGCCTGGTTGGTGCAGATCTGGCCAGTGTCAACTTCACCAGTACAGAGTCTTCTCATATTCATTCATGTGTAATAGTAATTCAGCCTCAGTTCCATTCTTAGGTAAGGGACACTCAGCGCATCCACTCGTCCATGCCTAAAGTTTCCTCTTGTCCTAGCTTTCCTCCAGCCTCTGATGAAAATGGGCAGATTTGAAAGTGACGGGAGGTACGTCAGAGTTGTTTCCTCATTTGGCGTCTGTCATGAATACCATTTCTCCCCTGTCTTGAAATGTGCTCTAGTTGAATTGGTACAGCAAATAGGGGTGTGTGCAGGTCTCCCTGCAGTCCACAACAATGCATAAAAAGGAGCTATTATCATATCACTCTGCTCTGTGGTTACCCATATTGTATCTCCATTTGGGAAATGTTTCTCACAAAATTGAATCATTAGCGTTTGTAATAAATAACTATATTGGCATGGAATGCACAGCAATGTCTGAGGTAAAGGTAAACCAAACAAATGTAACTTTAACAGAAGCATTTTGTAAGGCAGCAATTTGTACCATTATTGAGGATATATATATATATATATATGTGTGTGTGTGTGTGTGTGTGTGTGTCTGAGAGAGAGGGAGAGAGAGAAAGGATTTTATTTTTAAGCATTTTTGTCAAAGCTTTATTCAAAGATAATGCACATTCCTAATTTCAGAATAGTTCATCTATTCTTATCCCCCCTTTTTAATGCATTTTTGTTTGAAAGTTTGTATGCTGCCTGCATAGAGTTTTTCCTAATACTTGGTTTAAAATTATTTCATATACATGAATAAATACACATTGGGTAAATAACAGCACCTCTGATCTAAAACACAAGGCTTCTACAGAAGGATTCTTTTTATTATTTTTAAGCAACCATTTAAACAATTATTAAGGAGTTCTGGGGATGTAGTTATAAAAACACTTGTAGGTCACAGCTGAGCATTCTTATACTTTACAGGTTTTCAGAGGCAGAAAGGCTGCATGAAATGAGACCCAAACGCAGCTGTGGCACTGAATAGCTATGGAGCAACAGAGTTAGAATGGACTTACCAAGTTGTTGAGTAGTCAAGAGGAGTAGAATGGAGATGGTGAAAGAGTCCCTGGTTGTGAGGGCTTTTATACCAGTCTTGATATGTGTGAATCATCCCTCTGAAGCCAAGATTTCCACCTGCCCTGGAAAGAAAATTGCTGATCTTTAGTCAAGTACACCCAGTCTTTTTGCATATAACCTTTCTCCAGCCTTGTGGCCATGAGATGATTTCAGCTCCACCTTCCTGGATTCCTAACATTAGCTGTGAAAGTTGGGCCTGAAGGCAGTTGAATTCTGGAGTGCCTCAGAATAGAGAAGAGGGCCATACTCCATTTGAGAGATGTGTATATTAAAACACAGGGCCCTCATTTATTCTAGAAAATTATATAGGCCCCAGTCCGGACAGTCTGCAATTTAACCCAAAATTGCATGGCCTCTCCCGTTAATTTCCATGGTGTGATTCATTCCTTCAGGATTCCACACCACATGCGAGCCATGCTATCGTCCAATTTTCACCATCCAATCTCAATCCTTGTACCACAGTGCGACTATGGGGGGGGGGGCATGTGCCACACATGGGAATATATTTCATGGGGCTACTGTGTAGGGAAGCAGCAGACCAGTGGGAAGAAATGAGAGGCTGGAGGAGAGGTTGGAGTTAGGAGGAAGGGGAAAAACCATGGTCAACAGAGACTTGTAATGGTTTGCTTTGTGGAGGTCCAGGATTCATTTGATCTTTGTGGACCCATTTCTTTGGAATTATGGAGCATGCCCGCTTATGGTCATGGAAGCATAAAAACCCAAAATCCCCCCTCTGATATAACCAAAACCCTCACTTCTGATGTCCTTGGCTAGGCTGACCAGATAAAATCCATGTCAGGACTCATGTAACTTTAACTGTTGTAGAGAAAAGGGAATTTCAGCCAGTGTCATTTGCATGCAATTAGTTCCTGGTGATATTCCCTCTTCATCACAACAGTTAAAGTTGCAGGCACTATACTAGAGTGACCATATACAAAAGAAGGCAAGGCCCCTGCAACTTTAACAGTTGTGATGAAGAAGGAATTTCATCAGGAACTAATTGCATACATACTGGGACATCTGTAAAAATGGCGGTCAAGAAGGATCTCTGATGGAAACCTTCAATTTTATCTAGGGTGACCAGATTTTGGAAAGCAAAATCCAGGTCCAAAATGGCCACCACACCAAAGCAGCCCCCCGAACATAAAATAATTTTTTTTAAAAAGGCCGCCTGCCATGCGGCCAACAGACATCCCTGCCACCCCCCACCAGAAACAACCCCCCCCACCAAGCCACCCGCCCCCCCAAAAAAACCAGCCCGGACCTACCGGGTCCTCCGCTGCCACCGCCGATCTCCTCCACTGCCGCGTGACCCCCTGCAGCCCCCTCACCCTTCTTGCCCTGCTCCTGGGCTCCCTGGAGGTACCTGAGGAACAGCAGCAGCATGCAAAGGAGGAGGAAGAGCTTGCTTTAAAATGCCCACGCTGCTCCCCGGCCTCAGCAGGAAACAAGTGCTCAGCGTTAGGGAGCGTCAACAAATTCCTTGTCTGGTGGCTAAAGCAGTTAGCCACCAGACAAGGAATTTGTTGACACTCCCTAACGCTGAGCACTTGTTTCCTGCTGAGGCTGGGGAGCAGCGCTGGCAGGAAAGAAGTGCTCAGTGTTAGGGAGCGTCAACAAATTCCTTGTCTGGTGGCTAAAGCAGTTAGCCACCAGACAAGGAATTTGTTGACACTCCCTAACGCTGAGCACTTGTTTCCTGCTGAGGCTGGGGAGCAGCGCTGGCAGGAAAGAAGTGCTCAGTGTTAGGGAGCGTCAACAAATTCCTTGTCTGGTGGCTAAAGCAGTTAGCCACCAGACAAGGAATTTGTTGATGCTCCCTAACACTGAGCACTTCTTTCTTGGCGAGGCGGAGCAGCGGGCAGGAAAGAAGTGCTCAGCATTAGGGAGCGTCAACAAATTCCTTGTCTGGTGGCTAAAGCAGTTAGCTTTAGCCACCAGACAAGGAATTTGTTGACGCTCCCTAATGCTGAGCACTTGTTTCTTGCAGAGGCAAGGGAGCAGGTGGGCATTTAAGGGCGGGAGGAGAGCTGATCCTTTCCCCGGTTTGCTCCCGCAGTCCCCCTGTCGGCTGGATTGCCCCAGTTTTCCCGGTTAGGAGTGGGAAATCCAGGGCGATCTGGTCACCCTAATTATCCTAACTCATGTCCGTACAGTATTGGATGCTCCCCACACCTTTTCACACACGCACACACACACACAATTATGTATGTTGTCATGCATTTCCCCCGAAGGTCTGAATTCTTTAAGCACATTCATTTAGAAAATACACTCTTCTCTCCCACTAATTCAAGCAAATAAGTACACTTTAACACACACAAACAAAACACATAACGTTGTCAGGCATGCCACCATTTTCTCATGCATTTTTTTTTTTTGTCTACAGGTCTCATTACAGCTTAATATCATGGGCACTAAATTAAACCACAGCTCTTGTGTTCAAATCCATCTGGTGAAAACTGGGCAAAATGCTTTTCTAAAATGAACTGCAGTAAATTCCACACCAGATAGCAGAAAGTGAACACCAAACGTGTGAGAAGCACCTGCTTTATGTTCAATCTGATGCATTAGTTTAAGGCCCAAATTTCAACAGCTTTTCCTTATCTATGTCATTCCCTGGATAAACTTGCCCCCTCCCTCTCCTACCTTACAGGGTTGCTGTGCAAGTAAAATAGGGATGGGAGCATATATGATCCTCCTCCAAGCACCACGAAGGAGATCTGGAGAAATCCTAATTAAGTGAGTAGCAATATCCTCTGCCAACCCTTTTTTATGGAGACAGAAACTCTTATTCAAACTGTGCTGAAAGGGTGAAGCCAATGTTCGGAGGGGGGTGTTCTCAGAATCCCTAAGCAATGAGTTCTGCAGTGGACACCACCATCTGAGGCCCCCCATATGAACTTTGGCCAATGTGAACACCAGGGCTGTGCATGTCCCATTTCGTTGGCTCCCTACCAGACAACTATCCTTCAGATACCTTAATCCAAGTTTTAAGAGACAGAATTCTTTACACTATCCATAACCTGATGTTTAAGGATATCTGGCAAAGAGGACCGGGTACTAATTGGACCTGAATAGAGGGATTTCAGTAATACCTTTGACACAGTGCCTCTAATTTAAGATGTGGCTGAATCAGAAACATGTAACAGCAAAGCAGATTTGCACCTGCAAGCTTCAGTTCAAAAAGATGGAAGCTTTAAGAATCCAACACCATTAATTGCAGCTGCATTCATTATTTATAATCATTTTGTTAGCCCAGTGTTGTAAAGAACGTGCAAGTGCAACCTTGCATATTACTACTGGTTGTTGTACATAGCTAGGCCCCAATACCTGCCCATCTCCTAAAGCCATGGGTAAGACTCCAATGTGAGCATGTATGTTTGTTTGAAGGCAACAGAGACAATCCTGGAGATTAGATAGGCTGACCATATGAAAAGGAGGACAGGGTTTCTGTATCTTTAACAGTTGTAGAGAAAAGAGAATTTCAGCCAGTGTCATTTGTATGCATTTAGTTCCTGGTGAAATTCCCTCTTCATCACAACAGTTAAAGTTGCAGGGGCCCTGCCTTCTTTTGTATCTGGTCACTCTAGTATAGTGCCTGCACCTTTAACTGTAGTGATGAAGAGGGAATTTCACCAGGAACTAATTGCATACAAATAACACTGGCTGAAATTTCCTTTTCTCTACAACTGTTAAAGTTACATGAGCCCTGTCCTCCTTTTCATATGGTCAGCCTAGATTAGAGGTCCATCATTTTGAGACAGCCATTCACTTTTAATCAGACAAAGAAATGCAAACTTTGGCATTCTGATTAAAACACCTGGATTGGCAGTGGGACATGTGAGAAGGATATTGGTTGTAGTCCATCACAAACTGAAGATGACGTAGCAGTAGAGAGTGACTTCAAAAAGTGTAATGTGATTTAAAGTTGTCACCACAGAACAACTTCTTCTTCTTCTTCTTCTTCTTCTTCTTCTTCTTCTTCTTCTTCTTCTTCTTCTTCCATCTGTGTCTGGGCTGACCACTGCTGGAAACAGAATGTTTGCCAAGACAGACTGTTCATCTGATCCCACGAGTCTATGGTCTGCTTGAATATTTCTATTTGTAGGTTGTTTAGCCATAGTCCTGTTTTGCTGCAGGTAATGCTGGGCTACCAGCCTCTGCTTGAAAACTTCCAGGAAGAGAGAAAGCAACCACTACCCCTCTAGTCAATTGGTTTTATGGCTGGATTTCTCTTAGTATCAAGAAGGATCTTGTAATCTTCAATGGGAAAGTACCCTCCCCTATCTTAAGACTATTTAGATATAATCCTGTCCTTGGAGGTTTGGGATGGATGAGACAATAGAGGCAATTCTCTCCTTTGTGACCTCTTTTGGATGCTCACCTCCCCTTGCTTTTTTGGCATCCAGTCCTGGGCACCACACTTCAAGAAGGATGCAAACAAGCTGGAGGGGGTTCAGAGGAAGGCAACGAGGTTGATCAGGGGTCTGGAAACAAAGCCCTATGAGGAGAGACTGAAAGAACTGGGCATGTTTAGCCTTGAGAAGAGAAGATTGAGGAGAGATATGATAGCACTCTTCAAATACTTGAAAGGTTGTGACACAGAGGAGGGGCAGAATCTCTTTTTGATCATCCCAGAGTGAAGGACACAGAATGATGGGCTCAAGTTACAGGAAGCCAGATTCTGGCTTGACATCAGGAAAAACTTCCTGACTGTTAGAGCAGTACAACAATGGAACCAATGACCTAGGTAGGTGGTGGGCTCTCCCACACTTGAGGCCTTCAAGAGGCAGCTGGACAGCCATCTGTCAGGTATGCTTTAAAGTGAACTCCTGCATTGAGCAGGGGGTTGGACTTGATGTCCTTATAGGCCCCTTCCAACTCTACTATTCTATGATTCTATGATTCTTTGATTCTATGATTTTATATAGTCACCATAACTAGTAGCGATTGATAACCTTGTTCTCCATGAATTTGCTTAATCCCACTTTTAAGCCATCCAAAAGTCCCCACGTCTTGTGGTAGCATGTTGCACACTTTAATGATACACCATGGAAAGAATGAATTCCATAGATCTGTCCTGAATCTCACACGATTTAGCTTCCTTAGATGACCCCAGGCTCTAGTCTTAGGAGAGAGGGAGAAGGAGAAGAAAAAGCAGAAGACCAAGAAGAAGACCAAGAAGAAGAAGACTTATCACTGATAGTTTTCTCCACACAATGCATAATTTTATACATCCTTATCAGAAGAAGCTTAAGTCTAGCACAGAGCAAAGTGAATCCATTCTTCCCTGTGACTTGTAAACTATGATTCTACTGTGACAACAACAAATCACATTAAAATTTTGAAGCCACTGTATACTGCTCTTTCATCTTCAGTTTGTGATGGATTACAATCAACATCCTTCTCACATGTCCTACTGCCAATCCAGATGTTTTGAACTAAAGTCTGAAGTTTGTCTTCTTTGTCTAATTGAAAGTGAATGGCTGACTCAAAATGACAGACCTCTGATCTCTAGGATTATCTCTGCTGCCTTCAAAGAAACAGACACACTCAGTACACCTAGTAGTAAAAAGCAATGTTGCACTTGCACTTTCATTAAAACACTGGGCTAACAAAATGAATATAAATATATGAATGCAGATGCCTTTAATGGCTTTGGATTTGTAATGGTTCCATCTTTTTTGAATTGAAGCCTACAGGTGGATGTCTGCTTTGATGCTACACTGTGAATTAGAGGCATTCTGTCAAAGGTATTACTGAAATCCCTCTATTCAGGTCCAATTAGTACTGGGTCCTCTCTGCCAGACATTCTCAAACATCAGGTTATGGATATAGTGCAAGGCATTCAGTCTCCTGAAGACTTGGATTAAGGTACCAGAAGAATGGCTGTTTGGCAGGGAGCCATCTGCTAGACAAAGCAATGGGTCATATGCAGCCCTGGTGTTTACATTGGCTAAAGTTGATATGGGGGGCTTCAAATGATTGTCCACTGCAGGACTCGTGGCTTGGTGATCCAGAAGAACTCCCCACCCCAACATTGGCTTTGCCTTCTCAACACAGTTTGAATAAGAGTTTCTGTCTCCATAAAAAGGGGGTTTGCTTAGATCATTGCTACTTATTCCATTTAAGATTTCTCCAAATCTTCCTCCATGGAGCTTGGAGGAGGGTCATCTATGATCTCCCCCCATTTTCATTGCAAAGCAACCTTGTGCGGTAGGTTGAGGGGGGCAAGTTTACCCAGGAAATGTCATAGATAAGAAAGAGTAGAATCCAGACCTCCCCAGTTGAAACCTGGGCCTTGAACTAAAGCGTCAGGTTGATCATGGAGCTGGTGCTTGCCAAGTGTGTGGGGTTGGCTTTCAGCCATCTAGGGAGAAATTCATTTCAGTTCAGTTTAGACCATAATTTAACCCAGTTTGCACCTCTCAGGTTTGAACACAAGCTCTTGTTTTTGAACTGCAATATGATCAGTAGACAAAAGGAAAGTATGCTCAAGAATGCCTGAGAAAATGCCGGCATGCAAGACAAAATGTGTGTGTTGTAAAGTGCAATTATTTACTGGAATCAGTGGGAGGAAAGAGTGTGCTTTGTAAAACAAAAGTGCTCGTAGAATGCATTCCTTGGGGAAAATGCACAACTTGCACATTGTATGTGTGTATGTGTGTGTGTATGTGAAAAGGTGTGGGGGAGCATCCATTACTATACAGACATGAGTTAGGATAAGATAGAAGGTTTCCATCAGAGATCCTTCTTGACTGCCATTTTTACAGATGTCCCAAGAACATAAGAAATGATGGTTTTGGTTATATAAGAGTGAGACCTTTGGGTTTTTATGCTTTAATGACTGTCAGCAGGCATCCCTCATAATTCCAAAGAAATGGGTTCACAAAGATCAAATGAATTCTGGACCTCTGGCAAAGCAAACCATTACAAGTCTCCATTGACCATGGTTTTTCCCCTTCCTCCTAACTCCAACCTCTCCTCCAGCCTCTCATTTCTTCCCACTGGTCTGCTGCTTCCCTACACAGTAGCCCATGAAATATATTCCCATGTGTGGCACATATCCCCTCTCCCCCATAGTAGCACCATGTTGCAAGGATTGAGATTGAATGGTGTAAAATGGATGACAGCGCGACACACATGTGGTGTGGAACCCTGAAGGAACAAAGCACGTCATGGAAATTAATGGGAGAGGTCATCCAATTTTGGGTTAAATCACAGACTGTCTAGACAGGGGGCGATTTAATTTTCTAGAATAAATGAGGGCCCTGTGTTTTAATATACACATCTCTCAAACAGAGTACAGTCATCTTCTCTAATCTGATGCTCTCCACACATCCACTGCCTTCAGGCCCAACTTTAGGCTGACCAGATTTTAAAAGTAAAAATCCCGGTCCCCCCCGCACCCCCCCACCAAGCCACCCCCCCCCCAAAAAAAACCAGCCTGGACCTACTGCCGGGTTCCTCTGTCGCCCGCGCGGCTGCGCGGGTTCCTCTGTTGCTGCCCGCGCGGCTGCGCCGGGTCCTCCGTCGCCCGCGCGGCTGCGCGGGGTCCTCCGCTACCGCCCACGCGGCCGCGCCGGGTCCTCCGTCGCCCGCGCAGCTGCGCGGGGTCCTCCGCTACCGCCCGCGCGGCTGCGCCGGGTCCTCCGTCGCCCGCGCGGGGTCCTCCATCGCCGCCCGCGCGGAAGAGGCGGGAGAGGGCCGGATCCGGAAGTGACGTAACCGACCCTCTCCCGTCTCTTCTGCGCGGCCTCTGGCCTTTCTGGGGCTCGTCGCGATGGCGACGAGCCTCGAGGAGCCCGGACGCCCACGCGGAAGAGGCGGGCGTGGGCGTCCGGGCTCCTCAGGGCTCATCGCCATCGCGATTGAGCCCCAAGGAGGCCAGAGGCTGCACGGAAGAGGCGGGAGAGGGCCGGTTATGTCACTTCCGGATCCGGCCCTCTCCTGCCTGTTCCGCGCGGCCTCTGGCCTTACGAGGCCAGCAGCGGTGGCAAAGGTGGCGGAGGAGCCCGGGAAGCGGCCGCCCCAGCAGGTAAGTGCCCCCCTTCGTGCTTACCTGCAGGGGCGTCCGCTTCCCGGGCTCCTCCACCTCCACCGGGTCTCGCTGCCACCGCCGCGTGACCCCCCCGCCACCCCGGTTTTCTCCCGGTTGGCCCGGTTGGCCCGGTTGGCCTCTGGATTCCCGGTTAGGACCGGGAAATCCCGAGCCACCTGGTCAGCCTACCCAACTTTCATGATTGATGTTAGGAATCCAGGAAGGCGCAGCCCAAAACATCTCATGGCCACAAGGGCTATATGCAAAAAGAATGGGCAATTTTCTTTCCATGGCAGGTGAAAACTTGGCATCAGAGGGATGATTCACACACTCAAAGACTGGTATAAAAGCCCTCACAACTTGGGAATCTTTCACCATCTCCATTCTACTTCTCAACGACTTGGTGAGTCCATTCTATTTCAGTTCTTCCAGAGCTATTCAGTGTCACGGCTTCGTTTGGTTCTGAAAATCTGTAAAGTATAGCAATGGTCAGCTGGGACCTATGAGTATTTTTATAACTACACCCCCCAGGTCTTCTTCATAACCTTTTAAATGGCTGCTTAGAAATTGTAATAATAATCCTTTCATACACATTTTGTGTTTTCAAATTAATCATATCTGTAGCTTTGTTATTCATCCAAAGTTATTTATTCATGTACATGCCAGGTTTTTAAATGAAGTATTAAGAAGACCTCTATGCAGGCAGCATACAACCTTTTAAACCACAAAATGCATTAAAGAATAGATGAACTATTATAAAACTGGGAATGTGCATTATCTTTGAATATATATATATATATATATATATGTATATCCTCAATAATGGTACAAATTGCTGCCTTACAAAATGCTTCTGTTAAAGTTACATTTGTTTGGTTTACCTTTACCTCAGACATTGCTGTGCATTCCATGCCAATATAGTTATTTATTACAAACGCTAATGATTCAATTTTGTGAGAAACATTTCCCAAATGGAGATACAATATGGGTAACCACAGAGCAGAGTGATATGATAATAGCTCCTTTTTATGCATTGTTGTGGACTGCAGGGAGACCTGCACACACCCCTATTTGCTGTACCAATTCAACTAGAGCACATTTCAAGACAGGGGAGAAATGGTATTCATGATAGACGCCAAATGAGGAAACAACTCTGACGTACCTCCCGTCACTTTCAAATCCGCCCATTTTCATCAGAGGCTGGAGGAAAGCTAGGACAAGAGGAAACTTTAGGCATGGACGAGTGGATGCGCTGAGTGTCCCTTACCTAAGAATGGAACTGAGGCTGAATTACTATTACACATGAATGAATATAGAAGACTCTGTACTGGTGAAGTTGACACTGGCCAGATCTGCACCAACCAGGCTATAGCACTTTGAAAGGTTTTTTTTCCACAACTGTATATGGAGAGTATATTGGCCCCCAACAGAAGTCGTTATAAACAGTTTTAAAGTGGCAGTATAGATCTTGACTCTATCTTTTCCTTGCAATATCACTCTGCTTAAAGCCTTGACATCCTCACATTTCCAAGCAGCCTTTGTCTTTCCAATTCACATCTCATCCCCTTCTTGAACACAAACTCTGAATCCCAATCTACCTTTTCAGACTCATCTCCAACACTCCAAGATGTCCTGTTACTATGGTGTGCCATCCTGCGCCATCCCAACCTGCACCCCGCCTCCTAGTCCAGTGTGCTACTTGGTCGGTGCTCTGGGCTCTTTGTGTTCAAACAGTGGATCTGGCTCATCCTCTGGAGGAAGTGGTGGCATGGTGTAATCGAGAAGTATCGGCATCATCTCTGGGGCCACCGTTGGCTGTGTGAACCAGCTCCCACCATCTGAAATTGTGGTTCAGCCAGCTCCTGCTTGTCTGACAATCCCAGGAGCGATACTCAGTGCCTCTAATGAACCAATCCGCGTTGGTGGATACAGTGCCTGTGGGGGAGGTATCTCTGGGGGGAGCGGCAGTAGCTCTGGGGGGAATGGTGGAAGCTACGTGGTATACAGTGGCAGCTGTGGGGGTGGTGCTAGTTCTGGCCGTAATCGTATGTCGGGGTCCCAACAGAGTTCCACCCCCAGGGTGTGCTACATCCCCTGTTAAGCTGGAAGCCATTCTTAATTGGAATGGAAAGAAATGGCATCGAATGAATCCTGAGACAGATTCACAGCCAATAATCTCAAAGGTCTGATGGTCAGAAATGCTGATCCTCCCTAAGTCCCACTGGTTTCGATAGGATTTGGGGTAGCTCAGCACATCTGATACTGTTGTCTATGCCTGACCTCCCCACTGCATGTTCTTTCCAGTTTTCTCTCATTCAATTTGAGGTATGAACCTTTTTGCTTAGTTCCAACCTATGCAACCTGAGTCCATTTCCACCCGGGATTTTCAATAAGTGTATCACCAACATCTCCTCTTTCTTTTTCCTGGGCCTCTGAATTAAGCAGGTGCAGCAATTGTAATGATGCTCATGTTACCCTGTGGCTTTTACTACTTTGTACCCTGTAATGCCAGAGGAAAAGGTCAAAACCATACCCCTTCCTGTGCAAAGAATGCTGTCCTGTCTGTTCTGAAGCTTCTTATTGTTGCCTCTTTTAAAGCTGCTCAGCATGGAAGCTCTTTCATGCCCTCTTTGTTCCTCATAATAAAGCTTGTTGTCCAAATCAAACAATGTATTCCCATGTTCTGTTTGTGACAGTGAAGCTCAGATTCAGGTTGGTGGGGTTAATAAGATGGCCAGTACTCAGGAGGACCCATAAAGGAGAATGATTGCTTGATGAACCCATCCTAGTTTTCTCCATTTGATGATGCTGATGCTGATGCTGATGATTCATCTATTCCTCAACTCATCTCCATAGTAGGCTTACTATTAGGGTGACCAGATAAAACCCAGGTCAGGGCTCATGTAACTTTAACAGTTGTAGAGAAAAGGGAATTTCAGCCAGTGTCATTTGTATGCAATTAGTTCTTGGTGAAATTCCCTCTTCATCACAACAGTTAAAGGTGCAGGGGCCCTGCCTTCTTTTGTATATGGTCACTCTAGTATAGTGCCTGCACCTTTAACTGTTGTGATGAAGAGGGAATTTCACCAGGAACTAATTGCATACAAATGACACTGGCTTGAATTCCCTTTTCTCTACAACTGTTAAAGTTATATGAGCCCTGACCTGGATTTTATCTGGTCACCCTACTTACTATGTTCAAATGATAACGGTACTATGATAAAACATTAGACAAGGGATAATTTAATAAAAACACCACATTAAAATGAGGTTTGAAAGCAGCAAGCAATATGAAAAGATACATGAAGCAGCATAATAGAAAGGTCTGGGGCATTTAGAGGCCTGGAAATTGCCCAGCACTGAAATTAAATCAAACTATCTTTGAGGAGAACCTCCTTCGGAATACAATTACACTACTGTGGTGCCACCACTGAGGACAGAAGAACATGTGAAGAACCCAGCTGGATCAGATCAAGGGCCCATCTAGTCCATCATTTTGTTGACACTGTGGCTAAAGCAGGGATGCATAATATAGATAATAACACATTTTGTAGACACGATGTACACAACATACTATATATATATATATATATATATATATATATGCAGTGTGTATCGTATCGTTAAAATGTCCAATAACGATACGATATGATCTTTATTGAACATCCGATTAACGATAACTATACAACGCAACATCCACGATAATTATCGGATACGATAAAAATAATCTGATAATTATCGGAATTTTATCAAATTATCGGAAGGCTCTTTTCCATTTGGAGCCACATGGACTGAGCTAGAAGGTGGGGTGTGTTTGCTGAGACTGACAGAATCAGTGTCCAATCATGCAGCAAGGATTCTAGCAGGCTCCAATCACAATGTTGGAGGAGGGCTAAGGATATCCCCGCATAAAACCCCCACACTTGGTGTTCCAGCTTTGTTGGGAGTTAGGCGTTGAGGGAGAAGGGTGGATTTTGTTGGAGCTCTGTCCAGGGTCTTATAGTTACTTACTGCTGGATTGATTTCGGTGGCGAATTGTTGGAGATTCATTCTAGTCTTGCATCTTTCTGTTCCCTTCTGTGTCTCAGGTTCTTTTGGCTATTCATTGCTTGTGTGTTTGAGTTATAATTTATATGTTTTCTGGTTGGTTTGATTGAATGATTAGGTTAGCGTGAGTGGGGGTACTGTGACTGAGTGAGTGTGTTTTGTCCCCTTCCCTGTTTAACTTTCATATATATATATATATATATATATATATATATATATATATATATATCAGTGTGTGTGTGTGTTTGCTTGCTTGCTTGCTTGCTTGACTGTGAGTGTACTGGTGTGTCCTGTAGCCTGCTACACAGGATATCACTCAAAGCTGCACACAAAGTCACAAACTGTAGGCAAAACATACATTGTAATTATTATAAATAATTTCAATCACTTTGCAGCAGAATGAAATGTGACTCTAAGGCGCGCCTTGGGCAAGGTGGCTCTGGGTCTAGGAGAGATGCTGTTGCTGGGGGGCAGTTCTGGGGTGGCTGTCTCTCCCCCAGTGAAATCAAGTGATGCCTTCCTTGGTGCTAGCCTGGCCTGTCAAGCCACTTCCTGCAAGATGTATTCTTAGGCAACCCCTCTGGAATCAAACCCGGATTCCCTGTTAATAGGGATGTTGTGGAACCAGGCAACTCATTCCTTCAACTAATTCCAGTGTAGCAGCATTGGTGAGGGACTTCAGCAGTATCCCTCACACCTTGCCTTTATTTTTTTGCCACTTCTCCATCCAATGTTTCCAGTCTGGACTGCTTTAGTGAGGGACTGCAAAGCAAAGCATCCCTCACACCATGTGTTCAATGCCGTTCATGTCTTTCTTAAAGACACTGCTCCAGTCAATGTGCCCAGTGTGGACTGCTGTAGTAAGGGACTGCAGTCAGTGTATGCATGCATTCCAGTGACAGCGCCTTGACAGATTCCTGTATTATTATTCTTCATCACTACGTCCCTGGTTCTGTAGTGGCAGGCAACTTTCGGGGGTCTGCTCTTCATTTCAAAGTTTCAAATGCCTCTTGGACTCTGTTAGTGAGGGACTCCAGAAGCAGCCCTCACACATTTCCTTTTTTTTTTTTTTTTTGAGACACTGCTCCAGCCAGTGTGCCCACCTCTACTCAGAATGTGACTTCTTTATTTCCCTCGGCTCCATCCGATGTGCCCACCTCTGCCCAGAACATGACTTTCCCCTCTGCTCCAGATACAGATGGGTGAGTTTCTGGATTCCTGGGAACCAGGGACCTCATTAACCTTACCTATTTCAGGTGTAGCTGCATTGGTGAGGGATTGCAAAAGCATCCCTCACACCTTGCCTTTTATTTTATTTTTTTGCCACTGCTCCAGCCAATGTGAGCAGCTCTTGCATGAAGAACTGCCAACCTGCCTGCACAGGGATGGCAGACAGACTGGGTCATTTGAAGCATGATGAGGTCAAGGCGGTGCACAAGGGTTGTTTTGATGACATTCGCAGTTGTCAATGGCACATCACATCTATATGCTTCTGCATGTATCAACCAGGTTTCCTCACTTCTGGGGTATCCCGTGCCCCAATGAGGCCTTGCCAGGCTACGTCTGGCTAAAATAAATAACACTCGTGCTATTCCGCTACCCCCCAAATGTCCCTTTCCTTTGTACTTAGACATGCATGGCCTAATCTTGAGATAAGCCAGCAGTTATGCTACTGCTAAGAGCAGCATAGTTCTCCCAGTCATTCAGTTCAATGGAGTGGGTCCACTGTGCCAGGCAGAGGAATTTTTCCACAGAGCGTAATTCCTCACTGTCTGTTCAGTGCTGCTTGTGGGATCAGCCAGTTGTCCTCGCTTCTGGGCTATCTCCTGCCCCACTGAGGCCCTGCCTGGGTAAGGCTGGCTCTAAAATAATGCCTGTGCTATTCCCCTACCCCCAATATCCTTTTATTTGTACTTAGACTAATCATTGAGATAAGCCTGCAGCAATTCTGCTACTGCTAGCTAGGAACAAAGTTTCTGCTCACAGTCCGTTCATTGGGATGGGCATCACCATCACTTGTTCCTAAGTACTACTGTGCCCAGCCCACATTCATACTGAAGTCCTGGACCAGTCGCACACAGCACCAAACAGATCACAGTGTCCTCCTTATGGTTTATAAGTAGGGATGTGTATCGTATCATTAAAATGTCCTATAATGATATGATGAGGTCATTATTGGACATCTGATTAACAATAACGATACGATAGAAAAACCTCCGATAAATATCCGATCCAATAATTTTTAGCCCAATTATATCGGATTATCAGACTGTCATATAAATAAACCTATAACTTCTGTATTTAAAAGTTAGAGGCTTGAAACTTGGTCACAGTGCTTATGGGGTATGCCTAAGTATGTGTATGAAATTTGAGAATGATCCCTCCAAGCCTCAATTTTATATGAATTTTTGAAAGATTGATTAAGTTCTGACAGATAAGAATGACAGCTCGCCACGTGCGTTCATTCAGACCTATCAAAAAGTTGCAGGATCTTTTTAAAAAATCATATAAAATCAATGATTGGAGGGATCGATCTCAAATTTCATACACATGTCTAGCACATGTTGCTACACATATGTGCCAAATTTCAGATCAATCCCTCCACCCCTGTATTTTATATGAATTTTTGAAAGATTGTGCAGCTTTTGACCTGTCAGAACTTAAACATTCTTTAATAAATTCATATAAAATCAAGGGTTGGAGGGATCGATCACAAATTTCATACACATACTTAGGCATACCCCATAAGTATTGTGACCAAGTTTCAAGCCTGTACCTTTGAAAATACAGAAGCTATATGCATTTTTTCTAAAAAAAAAAAATCAGCTCTATATGGCACAATGGGACTGCAAATTAAATATTGGATTTCCGATAATTATTGTGAAGACGATACGATTAACCTACAATATTATCGGAGACGATAATTTTTTTGATCTGAAATTCTGATAATGATAAAATATGATATTTTGGGGTGTGTACATCCCTAGTTAAACGTAGGAGTGGGTAACCCGTGATGGCTGGCTGGTCAAGTTGCATCCTGCAACATGTGCAGTCGGTGCGGTGGTGACAAGGCTTAGGAATGGAGTAGCTACCCTTTCAATGATCCAGCTACAAAGGATAACACTATACAGTTTGACAGCTGTCAAACTGCACTGCTATCCCATGCCTCCCCCCCCCCCCACACACACACACACTCTTCTCTGTCAAAGTCACTGTTTTTCAACTTTTGGATCTTTTAACGTAAAAAAATCATAGCCACAAAATGCCTGGAGCTATCATTCTGAAATTTCTCACAGGTAACTACCTCACACCCATCTTCCATGTGGGCAAGTTTCATGCTCCTATCTTTAAAAATAAAAAAGTTATAGGTGTTTCTCTCCTTATTTCTCCCACAGTACCTTGCCACTACACACTTGAAGCTATTGTTCTGAAATTGCTCACACTTGTCAACCAAAGTGGTACATTTAGTGTGGATAAGTTGCATTTTTGGATCTTTAAAAATAAAAAAGTTGAAGCCATAACTGTCTTTACCCCACTGCTACCCATTTTTTAAAAAATAATAATTGCCACACAAGGCAAGCACCTATGGTTCTGAAATTTCACACACATGAGTCCCAACATACTATCTACAATATGGCACAGTTTCATGTGTGGATTTTTAAACATAAAAAAGTTATAGGCATTCCTGTTTCGTTACTCAAAAATTCATAGCCACAAAATGCCTGGAGCTATCTTTCTGAAATTATGCACACATAACTACCTCAAACCCATTTGCAATGTGGACAAGTTTCATCCTATATCTTTAAAAAGAATTTTTAAAAAGATATAGGCATTTTTGTAAAACAATACTAGGGGGAAAGCATACAAAATGGAGGTCCGCTCTTCCAATTTTCTCCGATCCAGATCAGGCCCCTTCGGATCAGATTGGATCAGATCAGATGGTTCATGGGATCAGATTGGATTGGATCGTTTTATCCTATTTTTGCATGGATCGGATCCAGATCGTGGATCAGATCGGATCTGCTGCACATCCCTAACTCTTCCTAAGTCATGTGAAGGGATGTGCATGAACAGGAAAATTGGATCAGAATCGGAATCGATTTTTTTAAAAAAATTGGATTGGAAATAATCGGAGATCCACTAGATCAGATCAGATCTGATTCCGATCCAAAAATCGGACGTCCGATTTTGTATCAGACACCATTTTGAATGCATTTCTCCATAGCCTAGTTTTATGTAACAAATACGCCTATAACATTTTCATTTTTTTATTATAATTTTTATTAATTTCAACACAATAAACATACACAACGTTTTCATTTTTAAAGATAGAAGAATGAAGCTTCGGCACTTTGTAGATGGGTTAGGGGTAACTATCTGTGAGAAATTTCAGAAAGATTGGTGCAGGCATTTTGTGGCAATTAATTTTTTAATAATGAACCAGGAATGTCTATAACTTTTTCATTTTTAAAATTCCACACATGAAACTTTGCCACATTAAAGGTAGTACATTGGAACCTACATGTGTGAAATTTCAGAAACATAGGTGCTTGCCTTGTGTGGCAATTAATTTTAGAAAAATGGGTAGCAGTGGAATAAATACAATTATGCCTTCAACTTTTTTATTTTTAAAGACACAAACAGGTACCACTTTGGTTGATATGTTTATGAAATTTCAGAAAGATAGGTCCAGGCATGTAGTGGCAAGGTATTTTTGAAACAATGAGGAAAGAAACGTCTATAACTTTTTTTAGTTTAAATGTTAGAAGTCTGAAAGTTGCTCACATTGTAGAGGGGTTAGGGGTAGTTATCTGTGAGGCATTCCAGAAAGATAGGTCCAGGCATTTGGTGGCTACGAATGTTTTAGATTAAAAGTTACAAAAGTTTTTCCACAGAGGCTTGAGCTATCAATTGCACCCCCTCCCCACCTCCCCCTCCCTCTTTTATCTGTCAAAACTCTGTGTTGTTGTAACTTTTAATCTAAAAAAATCGTAGCCACCAAATGTCTCACCCTATCTTTCTGAAATTTCTCACAGATAACTACCCCTAACTCATCTAGAAAGTGACCAACTTTCAAATTTCTAACTTTTAAAATAAAAAAGGTATAGGTGTTTCTTTCCTCATTTTTCAAAAATACATTGCCATTACATGCTTGAAGCTAACCTTCTGAAATTTATCACACATGTGAACCAAAGTGGTATGTCAAATGTGGAGAAAGGAAAGCTATTCCACAAACTACAAGGAAGGAGGAAGAAGACGCCACCACTGGATCACTTCGTAAGAGCTTATTTCCCCCCCAAAAAAATCGATGACATAAATAATCGCCAGTCCTAATTATCAAAACTATTTGATTAAGAGAGGGTTTTCTTTTCTTCTCTGATTTAAATTGCCCTCTTTCCCTCAGCCTTTCATCAGTGTTCTTGAAATTTTCATGTTATATAAAACCAACATTTCTTTGTGGCATCTGTAAATTTCAGGAAGATTGGTGAAACATTTTTGGTTTTATGATTGTTAGAATGACTACCCCAATTACCCCTTTAACATGGTGGAATGTGTTTTTTCCTGTTGGACCTTAACTAAAGAGACATTGCCGTGCCTCTCTCTCTCTCTCTCTCTCTTCTTGTGAATTTTCGTGGACCGCCTAGAGAGCTTCAGCTATTGGTCAGGATTGAAATGAAATAAAAATAACAACAGCAGTAATCCTATGCACAACAGTTGTTTGGGAACATGAGTTGAAGGTGCTGTTGAACCGTGTCCAGATGGTGGGTACCTGGTGGACAGTTGGTTGGCCACTATGTGAATAAATGCTGGACTAGATGGACCCTTGTTCCGATCCAGATTGGCTCCTCTTATGTTGATATGTTAATGTGACCTTTAAAAATTCAGGACAGATAAAAGGAAGGATTGTGCACAGTTAAATTATGGACTTCACTTCCACAAGGTGTAGTGATGACCATCAATTTGGATGGAATTTAAAGTGAGTTGGATAAATTCCTGGAGAAGGCTAACCATGGCAAATTGTCCTGATGGCTATGTGCTACCTCCAGGATCAAAGGCAGAAAGCCTATGTATACCAGTTGCTGGGGAACATGGGCAAGAGTGTGCTGTTGCACCATGAATTACTTGTTGGTCCCTGGTTTGGTCACTGTGTGAATCAAAGGCTGGACTAGATGGGCCCTTGGTCTGATCCAGCAGGGCATTTTTCATATTTTCATGTTCTCAGTGATGGCATCACACTAGTGGAATCCCCAAGGAGGTTTTCATTGAAGATAGTTTGATGTAATTTCAGTGCTGGGCAAATCCCAAGTTTCTGACTGCCCCATGCATTTTTATTATGCTGCTTCATGTAACTTTTCATATTCCTTGCTACATTCATCCTGGATTTGTCTCAGTTATCAGTTGAACTTTTAAAAATAAGCCTACAATGGAGGGTGTGTTGAGGAATGAATGCATCTGCATCTGCATTATCATCATCATCGTCATCAATCAGACAGATGTCAGATGGGGTCATCAAGCAATCATTCTCCCAACATGAGTCCTACCAAATGGAGGCCATCATACCCACCTCACCAACCTGCTGACTCCGATCTCTGCTGTCACAAAGCAACATGGGATGAACAGAAACCAAAGAGACTGAGAAGACATTGTTTGATGCAGACAGCAAGCTTTATTAAGAGGAACAAAGAGGGACTGAAAGAGCTACCATGGTGAGTAACTTCAAAAGAGGTAACAAGGAGCAACTTCAGAACAGACAACAAGCTATTCTATGCAGAGGAAGCTGTGTGCTTTTCACTCCTTCCCCTGGCATTGAAGAATACAAGGCAGATTAACATAGTGAAAGCCACAGGGTAACAGGAGCATCATTACAATTGGTGTGCCTGCTTAATTCAGAGGCCCAGAAAAAAGAAAGTGGAGATGTTGGTGACACACCTATTGAAAGTGCCAGGTGTAAATGGACTCAGGTTGCATTGGTGGGAACTAAGTAAAAAGGTCCATACCTAAAATTGAATGAGAGAAAACGGAAGTGGAAGGAACATGCAGTGGGGAAGTCAGGCATAGAGAGCAGTATCAGAGGTGCTGAGCAACCCCAAATCCTATCAAAACTGGTGGGACTTCAGGAGGCTCAGCATTTCTGACCATCAAGACTTTGAGATTATTAGCCGTGAATCCGTCTCGTGATTTGTTAGATGTCGTTTCTTTCCATCCCTCTTAAGATGGGCTTCCCACTTAACAAGGCATGTAGCACACCTTGCTGGAACTAGAACCACCCCCTAAGCTGCCACTAGAGATCACATAGCCACCACTACTCCCCCCAGAGCTTCCACCCCCACAGGCAGTGTATCCCCCAACGCGGGTTGGTTCACACGAGGCACTGAGTACCGCTCCTGGGATTGTCACACAAATAGGAGCTGGCTGAACCACGATTTCCGATGGTGGGAGCTGGTTCACGCAGCCAATGCTGGCCCCAGGGACGATGCCGATACTTCTCGATGACACTGCACCACCACTTCCTCCAGAGGACAAGCCAGATCCACCGCATGAAGTTAGAGAGCCCAGAGAACCAACCGGGTAGCACACTGGACTACGAGGAGGGGGGCAGGTTGGGATGGAGCAGGTTGGGATGGAGCAGGATGGCACACCGTAGCAACAGGACATCTTGAAGTGATGGAGTTGAGTCTGGAAAGTAGATTGGGGTGCAGAGTTAGTGTACAAGAAGGGGAGGAGGTGTGAATTAGAAAGACGAAGGCTGCTAGGAAGTTTGAGTGTATGAAGGCATTAAGCAGAGTCATTGCAGGGGGAAAAGACAGACTGAGTGAGCTTCAGCAGTCCAGAGGCTTCCCATATTTGTTCATGTGTAATAGTAATTCAGCCTCAATTCCATTCTTGGGTAAGGGACACTCAGTGCATCCACTTTTCCATGCCTAAAGTTTCCTCTTGTCCTAGCTTTCCTCCAGCCTCTGATGAAAATGGGCGGATTTGAAAGTGAAATGAGGTACGTCAGTGTAGTTTCCTCAGTTGGCATCTATCATGGACTAGAATACCATTTCTCCCGTCTGACAATATGCTCTTGGTGAAGTGGTAGAGCAAATAGAGGTGCATACAGCATTATGGGTACTTCACAACAATTAATAGAAAAAATAGTATTATTATCACATCATTGTACTCTGTGTTTACAAATATTCTATGTCCCTTTGGGAAACATTCCTCCCATAGTTGACTTATCAGACATTTTAATAAATAGCTTAATAGGCATGAGATGAATAGCACTGTCTGAGATGAGGGTAAACTAAACAAATGTAAGTACAACTAAAGCATTTCACAGGGCAGCAATTTATGCTTTTTTGAGAATATTGAGAGAGAGAGAGAGAGAGAGAGATTTTATTTTTAAGCACTGTATGTCACAGCTTCATTCAAAGCTAATGCAGTTTCCCAGTTTTTATAATAGTTCAAAATAGTGTTGTGCCAAGAATTTATCCCGCCCAATTGTGTACTTTGATGTGTGTGTGTGCGTGTTTCCTAGTGCAGAGCTGAAATTTTCTCCCATGAGAATTTCGAGCATCCTTGTTTAATTCAATTTGATAGGGGGGAAATGTTCTAGGAAATAAATTCAAAGGAGGAGAAATTTCAGAAAAATGCTCATGGGTTTGGTTCAGGGTTCCTGTGCTTCCCTTACTTATGAGATGGCTGAGGAGTGTATGTGAGCATCCTGTCCTTCATTGTACAATCATCTCTCTGATAGCCTGTAGCCTCCTTGGCTTCCTGCACTTCCCACCCAGAGGAAGACATCATAAACTGTTTCCTCTTACAGAGCCTTTTCAGATCTGGAAGTGCCGGCAGCGCAGAGGATCGTAGTGCAACGGTGAAATGTGTAATATAAAATGTATATATAGGCAGTACTCTCAGCCAAATCACAGTGATTAGTTAAGGTCAAAAACACCACCAACACACATTCAAAATGAATTATCCCTACCCTGAGAATAAGGCAGAAAAATAGAAGTCTCTTCCATGGGGGAAGAAAACTTTCAGGAAATTCCTGAGATTTTTCTTTTTGTATCACCCAGAAATAAAAAGATATGTTTCAGAACTTTCTCCACATTTTTGTCAAATTTATTTATTTCTAGGAGCTGCATTCGCCGCCCTCAATGTCATGGAGTCATGGTAGATCTATGGGGCATTGTGTGGGGTGCAAAATGGGGGTGCGCAGGCTGCCAACATATAGTGGCAGTGCAAACAACCCAAAAAACACTTAGGGAAAAAAGAAAGAAATGGAATGGAATGAAAGAAGCTGTTCTACAACCCTTGCCAATGGTAATGCCAACCTGTGAGAAATTGTTGGAGAATTTCTCTTTCCCCTGGAGAAATTCAGTGACACCCCCCCCCCCAATTTTTCTAGTCACAAATAGAGTGGAGAATTTTGAGAGGCCACTTTTGCACTGCTCTAGCATAAAATTTTGTATCCTGCCTTTAGACAGATTCTGCTAATCACTGGCTTATAACTAGGGGTGTGTATGCCAAAAAAATCATTGTTTATTGTTATCATCATTTCGGACCAAATAAATTGTCGTCTTCATTCATATCATAGGTGAACCGTATCGTCTTCACGATAATTATCGTGAAAAAATGATATTTTTGCAGCCCTATTTTTAAAGAAAAAAATGCCTATCACTTCTGTATTTTCAAAGTTAGAGGCTTGAAATTTGGTCACAATGCTTATAAGGTATGCCTAAGTACGTGTTTGAAATTTGAAATCGATCCCTCCATCCCTCGATTTTATATGAATTTATTAAAGATCGTTTCAGTTCTGACAAATCAGAATGACAGCTCACCACATGCGTTCATTTAGACCTGTCAGAACGGAAATGATCTTTGAAACATCCATATAAAATCAAGGGTTGGAGGGATCGATCTCAAATTTCATACACATACTTAGGCATACCCTATAAGCACTTTGACCAAGTTTCAAGCCTCTAATTTTAAAATACAGAAGTTATAGGTATATTTATATGGCAGTCCGATAAAATGATAAAATCGCCTGAAAATTATCATCTCCAATGATTATCGTAGGTTTTTCTATTGTATCGTCATCGTTAGACACATGCATGATAACGACCTTATCGTATCGTTATTGTACATTTTAACGATATGATACACATTCCTACTTATAACTCTTTCAAATAAATAACTAAATGCAGATTGGATAAAGAACAAAGCCTCTGATAAGGTTAATCTAAAAACACAAAGCTTCTACTACAGGATTGTTGTTGTTGTTTTGAAGTAGCCAATTAAATGATTGTTGAGGAGATCTGGGGGATGTAGTTTTAAAACTTTCATATATATAAATACACATTGGGTAAAGATGAAAACCTTAAATATTTTTAATATAAAAACACAAAGCTTCTACTAAAGGATTATTGTTATTATGATTAAGCAGCCATTTAAGGGGTTATTGAGAAAGTCTGGGGGATTGTAGTTAGTAAAACACTCTTACGTCACAGCAATACATTGCTATACCTTGCAGATTTTAAGAAGCAGAAAAGATGCATGAAATGAGACCCATACAAAGACGTGGCACTGAATATCTATGGAACAACAGTTAGAATGAACTTACCAAGTCGTTGAGAAGTCAAGAAGAGTAGAATGGGAATGGTGAAAGAGTCCCAAGTTGTGAGGTCTTTTATACCAGTCTTGGTGTGTGTGAATCATCCCTCTAATGCCAAGATTTCCACCTGCCCGGGAAAGATAATTGCTGAGCTTTGCTCAAATACATCCAGTCTTTTTGTGTAGCAGCCTCCTCCAGCCTTATGGCCATGAGATGTCTTGGGCTCCACATTCCTGGATTCTTAACATTAGCCATGAAAGTTGGGCCTGAAGGCAGTGGACGTGTGGAGTGCATCAGATTAGAGAATACGGCCATACTCATTTTGAGAGATGTGTATATTAAAACACAGGGCCCTCATTTATTTTAGAAAATTATATAGGCCCCAGTTTGGTCAGCCTGGAACTTAACTGAAAATTGGATGGCTTCTCCCATTAATTTCCATGGCGTGGTTAGTTCCTTCAGGGTTCCACACCACATGTGTGCTGTGCTGCCGTCCATTTTCAACCATCCGAGCACAAGCCTTGTGATATGATGAGACTATGGGTGGGGGGACACATGCAACACATGGGTAAGTATTTGATTGAGTGGCTGTTTTGGGAGGTAGCAGACCAGTGGGGGGAAATGAGAGGTTGTAGGAGAGGCTGGAGTCAGAAGGAAGTGGAAAACCCATGGTCAACAAAGACTTGTGATGGTTTGTTTTGTGGAGGTCCAGGATTCATTTGGACTTCATAATCCCCTTTTTTTGGAGTTATGAGGGATGCCCTCTCAAGGTCATGGAATCATAGAACGTTAGAGTTGGATGGAACATTGGAAGTCATCTTGGATGTTACACTGTCTGGGTGCTGCAACCCTAAATTCTCATTTCTGATGTTCATGGAACATGGAGTTGGGCCTCCATCAATGACTGGTCCACTTGCACTGTATGTTTTGGAGTCTGATTTAAGGTGCTCCTCTTGACCTATGAAATCTTAAATGGCTCAGGACCAAGATATTTAATGGGGGCCCTCTCCTGGCATGAAGGCCCTTCCCCATGTGCCTCCTCTGAGAGCAGCTCAGAGGCATGTCCTGGATTGTCTTTGGTTGATGGTTGGTTTTTATATGCATGTTGCCTGTTTATATATATATATATATATATATATATATATATATAGTTTTACATGTTGCATAATGTATTTTTAATGGTTCTCAATCTTTGTGAAGTGCCCACAGAGCTCCTGCTAAGGGCCAGTATAAAATTTATTATTATTATTATTATTATTATTATTATTATTATTATTATTATTATTATTATTAGTTGGGATACATATTGATGTAGCAGGAGGGTCTCTTAGGCATCCTGACCCCAAACTATTCATCTGGATGAAATCTTTGATGCAACACTTCTTGAGATAATGGGTTTCCCCTTTTCACTTATACTGTTCTACAAATATCCTTCATACATTTATTGCAATACATCAGTGATCAGTAGAACAAATTCAAATTTTTGTTTTGTTTTGTTTTGTTTGCTTTTTGGGTGTACTCTTTTTCTTTGTCTTGTTGTCTCTTGTTCCCCGTTTTGTTGTATTGTTTTGCTGTAATTGCATTAAAAAAGGAAACAAATACATGAATGCCAGAAGTTCCTGGCGGATATGGGTGGGAGGCTGCTGTTGCACCACGTCCTGCTTGTGGGTCCCTGGTCGACAGCTGGTCAGCCACTGTGTGAACAGAGTGCTGGACTGGATGGATCCTTGGCCTCATCCAGCATGGCTCTCTTTATGTTCTTAGAAGTGTACTCCTAGGTAGACAAGAGGGCATAGTCGGGTGTAGGAAGTCTGTCTCTGGGCTCCCCATCCCACCCCTTGTCTAGGAAGCTTCTGCTGAACCTTCATCCATCAAATATGGATGTGGACATCTGTAAAAATGGTGGTCAAGAAGGTTCTCTGATGAACATCTTCAATCTTGACCCATCTCATGTCCATATTAGACTGGAAGCTCCCCCTCACCTGTTTACACACACACACACACACTGTGTGTACATTGTTGTGCATTTTCCCAAAGGGATGTATTCTTTGAGAACATTTTTTTTAAAAAAGGGCCCTCTTCCCTCCCACTGATTCTTGCAATTACATGCACGTTAGAAAACATATACAAACGTCATTTTGCCATGCACACCACCATTTTCTCATGCGTTGCTGAGCACACTTTTCTTTTGTCTACAGGTCACATTGCAGCTCCAAATCATGTGCACTAAGTTTAACCACAGCTTGCGTTCAAATCCAAGAGGTGCAAACTGGGTAAAATTCTGGTCTAAACTGAATTTCTCACCAGATGGCAGAAAGCCAACCAGGGCCGTGCAGTGGAGCCAGTTTGCCCAGATCCCACGATCTTGAGAGGGCACTCTGACGAGGAGGTCCCCCCAGCTTATGCTACTGCTTCCGTAGCATAAGTGGCCCATCATGAAGTGAGGAGCCCGTCTTGCGGAAACAGCACAGAAGCCATTCGTCGTGAAATTCTGAATGTGAAGACGTGATGTCTTACATCTTGAATAAAAGTGCTTCCCATTACCTCTTTTTAAAAATCATTCTAGTTCATATATGTATTTAGCACTGAATCAGTGCCACTGATTAAAAAATACTTAATGAGCAGTTTGAAATGGGAGGGCACACACTTCCCTTCTGGCCTGGGCATATTACCAGCTCTGCACGGCCCTGAAGCCAACATCAAACATGAGGGAAGCACCTGCTCCATGTTCAATCTGATGCATTAGTTCAAGGCCCAGGTTGCAGCTGGGGAGGTCCGGATTAAACTCTTCATTATCTATGACATTCCCTTTGTAATCTTGCCCCTGTCTCTCTCCTACCTTGCAGAGTTGCTGTGCAAGTAAAATTCAGGGGGAGCATATATGACCCTCCAGCTCCTTGGAGGATGATTTGGAGAAATCTTAAATAAAATAAGTAGTGATGTTCTCTGCCATCCCCTTTTTTCATAGAGATAGAAACTCGTATTCAAACTGTGTTGAGAGGGCAACACCAATGTTGGGGAATGTCCTCAGAACCGCCTGGCCATGAGTCCTGCAATGGCCACTACCACTTGAAGGTCCCCATATGAACTTTGGCCAATGTGAACACCAGGGCTATACATGACCCATTTCTTTGTCAAGCCAATGACTCCCTGCCATACAGCCATCCTTCAGGTACCTTAATCCAAGGCTTCAGGAGACTGAATGCTTTGCACTGTCCATAACCTCATATTTAAGAATATCTGGCAAAGAATACAGGGTACTAATTGTACCTTAGAGGGATTTCAGTAATACCTTTGGCAGGATGCCTCTAATTCAAGCTACAGCTGAATAATAAACACATAGCATCAAAGCAGATTTGCACCTGCAAGCTTCAGTTCAGAAAGATGGAACCATTAAGAATCCAAAACCATTTATTGCAGCAGCATTCATATATTTATATTCATCTTGTTTGTCCAGTGTTTTAAAGAAAGTTCAAGTGCAATATTGCTTATTACTACTGGGTGTAGTACTTTGCTTGGCCCCAGGACCTGTTCACCTTCTAAAGCAATGGATAAGACTCCCTTTGAGAATATCTGTTTGTTTGAAGGCAACAGAGACAATATAGAGATTATAGGTCAGTCAATTTGAGTCAGCTATTCATTTTTAATTAGACAAAGAAATGCAAACTTCAGCATTTAGATCAAAACACCTGGATTGGCAGCAGGACATGTGAGAAGGACATTGGTTGTACATCACAAACTGAAGATGATGTAGCAGTATAGAGTGGCTTCAAAAAGTTTAATCATAGTTTACAAGTCACAGAGAATGATGGATTCAATTTGCTCTGTGCTAGAGTCAGGCTTCTTCTGATATGGATGTACAAAATTATACATTGAGTGGAGAAAAGTGTCAGGGTATGTCTTCTTCTTCTTCTTCTTCTTCTTCTTCTTCTTCTTCTTCTTCTTCTTCTTCTTCATTTTCTTCTTCTTCATCTTCTTTGTCTTCTTCTTCTCCCTCGCTCCTAACACTTGAGTCTGGGGTCATCCAAGGATGCTAACTGGTGTGAGATTCAGGACAGGTCCATGGAAGTACTTTCAACAGTGCATCATTAGTGTGTGGAACATGCTACCACAAGATGTAGTGTTTGTTGGAGGGCTTTAAAATGGGATTAGGCAAATTCATGGAGAACAAGGATAACAATTGCTAATAGTTAGGGTGACTTCAATATTGCCAAAATAGCAGGGGAAGATGAGCATCCAAAGGAGGTCACAAAGGAGAGAACTGCATCTAATTTCTTATCCATCCCTACCTATCCCTACATCAAAGGGCAGGATTATATGGTCATAAACTAAGGGAGGGAGCTATTCCATGGAAGATTTCAATATATCCTTCTTAATATTAAGAACAGTTCTGGAAAATACTAGGGTACTAAGATACTGGATACTAAGAACAGTCACACCATGGAGATTAATGGGAGAAGCCATCCAATTTTGGGTTAAATTGCAAACTGCCTGGACAGAGGCCTATATAATTTTCTAGAATAAATGAGGGCCCTGTGTTTTAATATATGCACCTCTTAAATGGAGTACAATCGAATTCTCTAATCTGATGCACTCCAGACATCCACTGCCTTCAGGCCCTACTTTCATGGCTAATGTTAGGAATCCAGGAAGGTGTAGCCAAATACATCTCATGGGCATGACGCTGGAGAAGGCTTCTATGCAAAAAGGCTGGGCGTACTTGACTAAAGATCAGCAATTTTCTTTCCTGGGCAGGTGGGAATCTTGGCTTCAGAGGGATGATTCACACACAACAAGACTGGTATAAAAGGCCTTGCAACCGGGGACTCTTTCACCATCTCCATTCTACTCCTCTTGACTTCTCAACGACTTGGTGAGTCCATTCTAACTCAGTTCTTCCATAGCTATTCAGTGCCATGGCCTCTTTAGGGTTTCATTTTATTCAGCCTTTCTGCCTCTGAAAATCTGCAAAGTATAGGAATGTATAGCTGTGACCTTAGAGTGTTTTTAATAACTGCATCCCCCATATTTTCCCAGTAACCATTTAAATTGCTGCTTAAAAATAATAACAATAATTTCTAGTAAAAGTGATGTGTTTTTATATTAACTTTCTCTGAGGCTTTATTATTTATCCAATGTGTCTTAAGTTATTTAACTGAAAGGTTTATATACCACATTTTAGCAAAATCTCTATGCGGGCAGTATGCAAACTTTTAAATCACACAATACGATTTGAAAGTATATAAAGGAACCATTCTAAAACTGGGAATGTGCAATAGCCTTGAATAAAGCTGTGACATACAATGCTTAAAAATAAAATCCCCCCTCTCTCTCTCTATATATATTCTCAATAACAACATAGATCACTGTCTTACAAAATGCTTTAGTTAAACTTACGTTTGGTGGGCCTACCGTTGTCTCAGACTTTGCTATTCATCCCATGCCTTTTTAGTTATCTATTAAAGACTCGAATGAGTCAAATTTGTGACAAACATTTCCCAAAGGCATATATAATATGTAAATATGGAGCACAATGATATTACAATAGGGATTTTTTTAAAAAATTTGTAAACAGCCCATAGACCTGTACACATCTATTTGCTGTACCAATTCATCTAGAGCATGTTGTGAGAATGGGGAAAAATGATACTCTACTCCATGACTGAGGCCAAATGATGAAACAAGTATGATGTACCTCACCTCACTTTCAATTTGGCCCATTATCAGCAGAGGCTGGCAGAAAGCTAGGACAACAGGAAATTTAGGCATGCAGAAGATGATGTGCTGAGTGTCCTTTACCCAAGAATGGAATTGAGGCTGAATTACTATTACATTGGAATGAATATGAGATGCCTCTGAACTGTTGAAGTCGATTCTGGCCAAATTGACTTCAAGCAGGATATAACACATTGAAAGCAGTTTTAAAACTAAATATGGAGTGTGTCCAGGACATCAACAGTTGTCAAAATTGTTATTAACAGTTTTGAAGTAGTAGTGTAGATGCTGCCGCAGAGTGTCCCTTACCTAAGAATGGAATTGAGTTGAATGACCATTACACATGAACAAATATGAGAAGCCTATGGACAGTTGAAGCTCACTCTGTCTTTTCCCTCTGCAAACACTCTGCTTAATGCTGCCATATCTTCAGATGTCCTAGCAGCCTTCCTCTTTCCAATCCACACTTCCCCTTCTTGTACACTAACTCTGCACCCAAATCTACCTTTTCAGACTCAACTCCATCACTTCAAGATGTCCTGTTGCTACGGTGTGCCATCCTGCTCCATCCCAACCTGCTCCATCCCAACCTGCCCCCCGCCTCGTAGTCCAGTGTGCTACCCAGTTGGTTCTCTGGGCTCTCTGTCTTCATGTGGTGGATCTGGCTTGTCCTCTGGAGGAAGTGGTGGTGCAGTGTCATCGAGAAGTCTCGGCATCATCCCTGGGGCCAGCATTGGCTGCGTGAACCAGCTCCCACCATCGGAAATCGTGGTTCAGCCAGCTCCTATTTGTGTGACAATCCCAGGAGCGGTACTCAGTGCCTCGTGTGAACCAACCCGCGTTGGGGGATACACTGCCTGTGGGGGTGGAAGCTCTGGGGGGAGTAGTGGTGGCTATGTGATCTCTGGTGGCAGCTTAGGGGGTGGTTCTAGTTCCAGCAAGGTGTGCTACATGCCTTGTTAAGTGGGAAGCCCATCTTAAGAGGGATGGAAAGAAACGACATCTAACAAATCACGAGACGGATTCACGGCTAATAATCTCAAAGTCTTGATGGTCAGAAATGCTGAGCCTCCTGAAGTCCCACCAGTTTTGATAGGATTTGGGGTTGCTCAGCACCTCTGATACTGCTCTCTATGCCTGACTTCCCCACTGCATGTTCCTTCCACTTCCGTTTTCTCTCATTCAATTTTAGGTATGGACCTTTTTACTTAGTTCCCACCAATGCAACCTGAGTCCATTTACACCTGGCACTTTCAATAGGTGTGTCACCAACATCTCCACTTTCTTTTTTCTGGGCCTCTGAATTAAGCAGGCACACCAATTGTAATGATGCTCCTGTTACCCTGTGGCTTTCACTATGTTAATCTGCCTTGTATTCTTCAATGCCAGGGGAAGGAGTGAAAAGCACACAGCTTCCTCTGCATAGAATAGCTTGTTGTCTGTTCTGAAGTTGCTCCTTGTTACCTCTTTTCAAGTTACTCACCATGGTAGCTCTTTCAGTCCCTCTTTGTTCCTCTTAATAAAGCTTGCTGTCTGCATCAAACAATGTCTTCTCAGTCTCTTTGGTTTCTGTTCATCCCATGTTGCTTTGTGACAGCAGAGATCAGAGTCAGGTTGGTGGGGTGAGTAAGGCCCTTTCTATACCATAGGAGTGTAGAGGGAGTGAGGGCAATCTCGGAAGTACCTAATACACACCATCAATGCACAGGGATCAGCCGGGTGCCATCCCAGGAAAACAGCCTGGTGTGGAAAGGGCCTAAGATGGCTTCCATTTGGGAGGACATGAGGGAAAATGATTGCTTGATGACCCCATCTGACATCTGTCTGATTGATGATGTTGATGATGATGATTCATCCATTCCCCAACACATCTCCATAGTATGGTTACCCCCCCCCCCAAAGTTCAAATAACAATAGAACTAAGGAAAGACATTATAAGAGGGATAATTTAATAGAAATACCAATGTAGCGTCAATGTGGTGTAGTGGTTAGAGTGTTGGATTGGAAGTCGGGAGTTCTGGGTTCTAGTCCCCTCTCAGCCATGGAAGTTCACTGGGTGATGTTGGGCCAGTCACAGACTCTCAGTGCAGCCTACCTCACAGGGTTGTTGTTGTGACGATAGAAATGGAGTGGAGGAGGATTATGTATGCCATCTTGAGTTCCTTGGAGGAAAAAGGCGGGATATAAATACAATCAATCACTCAATCAATCAATCAATGAAAAACTAGTATGAAAGTAGAAAGCAATATGAAAACTTACATGAAGCAGCATAATAGAAATGTGTGGGACAATCAGAAGCCAGGGATTTGCCCAGCACTGAAATTGCATCAAACTACCATTGAGGAGAACCTCCTATGCTCAATCTTCAGATCATTGCAACACATACAAACTTAATTTTTTACAATAATATTATACAATACTATTATATCAAAAGTTACACATAAGGTTAAAACAACAGAGCTGTATGGTACAAGGCATCCTTAACTGAAATGATAGTAAGGTGGGTGAACAGCAAACATACAGAAAACTTTAATGACCTATCAATCACATTGCATTCAGATCTCTGAATCTTTATAACACTTTACACCAATAGTATCTAAGAACTTTGCTCGACATCTAGTAGCTTTCACTGCAAATGTTGCAACCCTCCGTGTCACGTATGGGTTGGCTGAATATAATAAATCTGTCAATTTCTCCTTAACCTCCCTATATTTCACTTTCTTTAAAAGAGGCTCTAAATAACTGTCCCTTATGTCTGTACATAATGGGTAGTCAAATACGTAATGTGCCAAGTCCTCTAGAACTGGATCTCCACAAACACACAATCTGTCTTCTGCTGGTATGCCATGAAATCTTGGAAAACCTCCTTGGGGATTCCACTGCTGTGATATCACCACTGAGAACATATGAACATGAGAAAAGACCTTCTGGATCAGACCAAGAGGCCTTCTCATCCAGCACTCTGTTTATACAGTGTCAAACCATCTGTCAAGCAGAGACCCACAAGCAGGACAATGTGCAACAGCACCCTCCCACCTATGTTCCCCAGCAACTGCTGTGCATAGGCTTACTGCCTCTGATACTGGACCTTACTGCCTCAAATAGTGGTGTTTCCTCATTATTCTCCAACAGACCATTATACAGATGGTGCAAAAAAAAGGGCACATGAAGAAAGGCCTCTAAAAAGGGAGATTAGTGGACCTGTTCCAAGCCATGCAAGGATTTGACGGTCAATAATACTTTAAGTGTTTCAGTTTCAGTTTCTGTTTCTGTATCTGTATCTGTATTTCTATGCCACCCCATAGCTGAAGCTCTCTGGGAGTTTCACAACAATTGACAAAAAATACAAAAACAGGATTGTATGACATTATGATAAAAATGTAACCTAAAAATTAACATTTAAAAAACAATCAATAAACAAATTTTAAGAGACTTATTCAGAGAACAGACATACAGAGCACTGTCTTAACCTGGCACCAAAAAGGTGACAATGTGAGTGACAGGTGGGACTCAGTGGGGAGCTCGTTCACAGTTGGGGGGGTCACTACTGAGAAGGTCCTCTCCCTTGTTGCCACCTTGTGAGCCTCCCTTGGAGGTAGCACTCAGACGAAGGCTCCAGATGTTGATCATAGTGTCCAAAGGGGCTAGGATGGGAGATGGGTGAGGTGATCCATCAGGTATTGTTGGTCCTGAGCCATGTAAGGGACAAAACAGCATTTTGAATAGGGCACGGAGACATACAGGCAGCCAATGCAAGCTCAGATTTCTGGTCCCAGTTATTTATTTGGCTGCCACATTTTGCACATGCTGCAGTCTCTGAACAGTGTGTAAGGGCAATCCCATGCAGAGTGCATTGCTGTAATCTAACATGGAAATTAACATACCATAGTTTACTGAGACCACGTTACCCCTGCTCAGACAGGGGTGTAGCTGGGCCATCAGCCAAAATTGGTAGAAGGTGCTCCATGCCACTGAAACCACCTGAGCCTGAAGTAATAGAGATGGCTCAAAGAGAAACCCCAAGCTATGAATCTGCTCTTTCAGGAGGAGTGCAATCCTATCCAGAATAGGTTGAGCAGCCTCCATCTGGTCAGGGGAGCCACCCATTAACAGCATCTCTATCTTGTCTGGATTGAGATTCAGTTCATTAGTCCTCATCCTGTCCATTGTTGCAGCCAAGCACTGATTTAGCACATCCACAGCCTCACCTGATGAAGACGAAAAGGACAGGTAGGGCTAGGTGTTCTCATCATACTGATGGCAATGCATTCCAAAACTCCGGATGACCATACTCAACTGGTTCATGTAGATGTTAAATAACAGGGGGAATAAAACTGACCCCCCCAGTCAGCGTATGCCAGTAGGAAGAGGAAATTCATGGCTGGCCTTATCAAGTGTGGAGGTCAAGCAAGAGGAACTGAAACTGTTATTCTTCACTTGCCTGGGACACCAGCAAAGTCAAATAATGCAGTACTGGAATCACAGAGTTGGGGTCACAGTACAAGGGATCTCGGTTAACCAGGGAGTCCAAACACAAAGAGAGCTGGATGGGCCAAACACTGCAGATGGCACGTTGCTTCCAGGGTCATCCCTGGGCTGCTCAGGACATTTAATGCTTAACATGCCGACACCATGTTCTGGCAATTAGCCCCATAGCTTCCAGGTCTGGCAGCCTGCTGGTGCTGATCTGTCACTCTCTTGAGCCTGTGCTCAGCTGGGGTTGGAGGAGCCTTGTGAACCCCTCCATCCCTGTCAGGCTCTGTTAGAGGGGCTTCAGCTGGGTCTTGCTTCCCTCTGAAAGTAAGGAGTCTTCTCCTACATTGGTACTAGTCCCTTCCCCAGGATTTGCTGGAGCTTCCCTTTCCCCTTCATCCTGTGGTGACAAGGAGTCTGGGGGAGGCATGGCTTTCCCCTTCAGAAAAATCCATGGAGTTGAGCAGCATTCCCCAACTACCCCTTCTGGAACCAAACAGCCAAGTAAGAGCAAAACCGGATAGTCGTCCCAGAAGGATACCATGGTTGATGGCATCAAAAGTCATTGAGCGATCAAGGACTATCAACAGGGTCACATCCCTCCTGTCTTTCTCCTGACGTAGGTTGTCATATAGGGCAACCCAAGCTGTTTTCATGACAGAACCTGTTCTGAATCCTGACTGAAATGGATCCAGATCATCAGCCTCATCCAAGAGTACTTGGACCTGGTTGGCCACCATTCACTCAAAGACCTTGCCCAAGAAAGGAACACTGGCCACCGGCCTAAATTAAATGTATCCTGACACAGGTATTAAAATCACTATATTAAGTTAATGTCTCATGTCTCCTGTGCCATATATTCATAAACAATAGACAGGGGATAGCTGGAAGCCTTCAATTAAGGTGTCTGACAGATGGCTGCATTGTAGGTAATAGTTATCCAGACTGAAAAATGGAAGACAAGGTACAGCTGACACACTGGCCACATGGGGACTTTAAGATGGTAGGCTCAAGACCAGAACCTATTATGACATGGTAATTCAGAAGCCCACACCAAAACTACCTCCCCCTCCATCACTGATGTCTCCTTAGGAAAAGTGAGGCAGAGAACAAGGGCTTTGTAGTCCACGTACATTGTTGACTCTTTATCCAGGTCTTTCTCCAAGGAGCTCAGGAGAGACAGAATGGCAGAGAGGCAGATAGACATGTCCAAGCTTAGCAAGCAACGATTATGGCTTAATGATGACATGAACTCAGCATTCACCAGTTGAAACCAGGCCCTTGACGAACTTGTACGGACAGCAGAAGCAGTGAGGCTGAGCTTGCTGAGGTTATCCAAATTGGACCTCCAGGCGGAGTCCAACAAATTCCCATTCCCACCTGTGGGTTTCTCTCTTTCTCTCCAGCCTCACACATTGAAATGGGGGGTTGGGGGTGGGGAAGAGAATCTCATTTCCTGTTTTTTTTAAAAGGCACACTGAAATGCACAATAACCACCCATTCACCCAAGTGTGAAAAATCATGGTGTTTTTTTTTTTTTAAAAAAATGTATATCTTTCTAAAGTGTGCATTCTTTTGCTGCTTTTAGCGAATGAGCCTCACACACTTGGGACTGCTTCAATGCAGTTGACTCAGAAGGAACTAAAATGGGAAAAAAAATACCATCCAGTAGAGAACTAGCACCAATCTGTGGGGAATACCACTTCCTAGTTGGTGTGGTGTGGTGATTGGGGATGGATAAGGATTTCATTTTTTTATTTGTTTAAGATCAGAACATTCCCTATTTGCAGCTCCTGGATGTGAATGTACATGCATTAAGATCATAAGACAAGCCCTGCTGGATCAGACCAAGGGTCCATCTAGTTCAGCACTCTGTTCACACAGTGGACAACCAGCAGTCGACCAGGGACCAACAAAGCAGGACATGGTGCAACAGCACCCTCCCACACATGTTCCCCAGCAACTGGTGCACTGCATACCAGCTTACTGCCTCTGATACTTGAGGTAGCACATAGCCATCAGGACTAGTAGCCATAGATAGCCTTCTCCTCCAGGGACTTCTCCAACCCCGTTAAAGCCATCCAAACTGGTGGCCATTACTACATCTTGTGGTAATGAATTCCAAAAATTAACTATGCACTCTGTGAAGAAGTCCTTCCTTTTCTTTGTCCTGAGTCTCCCACCAATCAGCTTCATTTGGGGGGCAAAGCTCACACACTGCTGAGTTTGCAGCATTCATTCACAAAATGTACAGTTTAAAATAATGTGCAGTTCCATGCTTTGGTGAATGAGGAAAGTACTCATTTGGCTATGCATTTTTTTAATGCACTTCAAAATGCAGCTGTTTAAATGGGTTTCAGGAGTTGGCAATTGGGAACTTAAATGAGATGGACTAAACTTTGAAGTGAAACGTAGAGAATCCAAATGGGCTCAACCTGGCTGGTCATTCCATCTCTGCTTGTAGTTTATGGGCCTGCTTTCAACTGGTAAGTACTGAGATCCTCCTCATTCAGCTATAACGTCCACTATGTACTCCTGGCTCCTGCTCTCCTCAGCTCCTTGGAGGAAGGAACAGATAAAAGTTAATTAATGGAAGCCCCCTTAGGGCACAATCCTATTGAGATGCCCACAAGCCCCCAAACCCAGAGGCTGATGGGTATCCTATGGGGAGCAGGAGAAATAATACAGAGGCTCCTCCCACTCTGTATTTTTGCTAGATGGGCTTCTTTCACCTAACTAGCTGGGGCTTTGTGAGGTGGGAAAGAAGGAGGCTGGGGAGGCCAGAGGATTTTTCATAATCTGGCAGCCTCATTCCCCTCCCCTCCCTGCCCACAGAACTGCCCATCTCTCTGGGGTGGCTTTTGTGCCCTTGGAGAGAGAGCCAGTTAGGGGTAGGGGGTGAGGAGCTTGGACTTCTGTGTCCAAGGTCAGAGTGCTCTAACCTCAGATCCAGGGATCCAAACTGTCCTATCCTTCCCCCCCCCCCCCCCGATGCTGTCTAGGACCATAGGATCTCTCCCTTAAAGGCATTGGCTCTCTACCACCTTCTTACAATCAGTTTTGGTCAGTACTGACTTGGACCTCTGAATTCCAAAGTCATTATAAGGTCTGACTTGAACCCTCCTTCTGATGCTCCCTATGTTCCCATTGGCCAATGTGCCAGCTGCCCAATTAGTCTTCAAGCTGACTATTACCTACAAAACAACCATCTCTCAAATAACTTAGTCCAAAGCTTCGTGAGAAGGGATGCTTCTGGCTATCCATAACCCGGTGTTTAAGAATATTGTCAAAGAGGATAGAGTACTAATTGTCCCTTAATAGAGGAATTTTAATGATGTTTCTGTTTGGATACCTCTAATTCAAGGTGCAGCTGAATTATACACACCCTTGTAGCATTACAAGAGCTTTGCACCTGCAATCTTCAGTTCAAAAAGACGGATGCATTAGGAAGCTTAAATCATCAATGCCAGCTGTATTATTATTTCCCCATGTCTTCTTAAAAAACCCTGCAATTGAAACATTTTAACACCTGGGTATGGTATTTACCCTAACCATGACACCTACCTATTATCTAAAGCAATGGGAGAGACTCCATTGTAAGTAACATTTAATAAACAAAAACAAACAAACAAACAAGCAGCAAAGACAATCTTGAAAATTGCAGCTCAGTCATTTTTATCCAGCTCTTCAGTTTTAATAATAAAAGAAAATGCACACTATGGCATTACTCTTTGTTCTCCGATTTAATAATGTCCATATGCATCACCCCCCCTCCGTTTTTACTGTGTTTTTTCAGAGACAATTCTCCTCCACCACCTCACAAAAATCTGGGCTGTAGTGTCATGGGGGGGGGGGAATGGCAAATTCTTGTAGAGTTGGACCTGCTCTGGAAGACAGGGATGGAGCAAAAGCACAGGTATACAGATGGGGACACCTGGATTGGCATTAGGACACATGAGAAGAATCTTGGAATTGTAGCTGATCACAAACTGAAGAAGAGGTAGCATTGTGGAGTTTGCAAAAATGGCTAATGCAATTGTAAATTGTATTAACAAAAGAACCTAAGGAGAGCCCTGCTGGATTAGATCAAGGGTCCATGTAGTTTGGCACTCTGTTCACATAGAGGAAGTCTAGATGCGATTGTAGAATTCTTTCAGGGTTTTTTTTTTTGTGCCATTGTGTAATCCAGTTCACATGAGCACATGACTGACCTGATAAAAACACAGCATGGAAAAAATATATTCCGATGGGAGCACCTCGAAATTTGTCTGTGGGCTGTCTATGTGTGCTCAAAGCCCCGTGGTGACTGCGAATTGGCGCTGCATCAGGTATATAATGCAGCCACAGATTTGCAGCCACCACAGGGATTTTCACACAGCAGCCAACCAGCTGTTGATTAGGGACCCACAAGCGGGTCATGAGGGCAACAGCACCCTCCCGTCCTTGTTCCCCAGCAACTGGTGTATGTAAGCTTACTGCCTCTGATACTGGAGGTAGTACATAGCCATCAGGAATAGAAGCCATTGATAGTTCAACTGAACTATTGTTTCCATCTCTCAGGAAGTAATGGTTTCACTATTCTCTGCGCTAGAGTCAAGCATCATTTGAGAGAGGTCTATAAAATTATGCATGGCATGGAGAAAGAAGGCAGATCTCTCTCTCTCTCTCTCTCTCTCTCTCTCTCTCTCTGTGTGTGTGCGTGTGTGTGCATATGTGTGTGTGTTTCTGTCTCTCTTTCTCTCTGTGAAGTGTGAACTGACAAAAATAATGCTTTTAACACATAGGCTGGGGAAATGTTCTTGCAATTCCTCCACCACCAGCCCAGAAGAAGAATGAGAACTGTGCTCAATATTTTGCCACCCTTCAATGCGGCAGCAAATGGAGAAGGGCATTTTACATTCAACCATACTCCAAATGCTTTTGAGATTCTCCAGATTTCTTTGTGGGCAAGATCTACACTACTGCTTTATAATAGTATTGAAGTACACTGACAATTGTTGGGGCCTATGACACATTCCAGTAGAGTGACCAAATGTCCAGTTTTTCCCAGACAAGTCCAGAAATGGAGGGGCCAAACCAGAGTCCGGGGGGAAATTCAAGAATTTATGAGTACGTCTTGGAAAGTTGCTCCCCTCCTGCACAGCCATCAGGGCTTTTTCTTGGATGATGCCATTGCACCAGCCACAGAGAAGCCCAGATCGGTATGGGGCTTGAAGGATGCATTTCCAGCAGTTTTCAAACCACTTTCAACGTGTTCTATCCTGCTTGGTGTTTAGATTTTGAATTGCCTGTTTTCCAGAGCAAGTCCAACTTGACAAGAATCTGCCATGTTTATTTTTATTTTCCAAATGACACTGCACCACAGGTTTTTGTGAGGAGGTGGTGAGGAGTTGCCTCTGAAAAAACACAGTAAAAATGGGGGGTACTGATGCACATGAACATTATTAAATCAGAGAACAAAGGGGAATTCTAGATGTGACTGCAGAATTCTTTTAGGGTTATACTTTTTTGTGATGTTATGTAATCCAGTTGACATGAGGACATGTCTGACCTGATAAAGACACAGCATGGAAAATATATATTCCAAAGGGATTACCTCGAGATTGGTTTATGGGGCTTTCTACGTGTGCTCAAGGTTATATAATGCAGCCGCAGATTCGCAGCCACTGCAGGTGTTTTCCACAAAGCTGCATGGTTAAAAAGTCAGGGATGTACCCCAACTTCAGTAGGGGCGAAGTCACCCCAGCTCTTCTGCTATCTGACCTCACTCCATGGTTGATTCGGGGGTGTTCTGGGAAGATGGTTTCCAGTGATTCTTCGGCGGGAGCCAGGAAGAGGGTGGGGGCAGCTCCACTACCCGGAAGACTGCCAGAAACCCCACACTCCCTCCTTGGCATGGGGATAACCTGACGCCACCCTGCAGGAGTGAAACCACAGGGTTTAGGGGTGAACACGCTGCCAATACAGTTCCGTCAAGGCAGTCCATGTGTGTGTGCTGTCAATTAACCAAAGCACATATATGCTGGTGTGTATTAGTAACCTGTAAGGGGATGGAGAAGGTAGTTGAAATCTCAAGCAAATGATAGAAATCCCAACTCAGAAACTGAATTTTGAGAAATTCCTCCAGGTCAACCAGCATAACATGAGCCAAATAATGGGAATAAATGGACAAATGGAGGTTTAGAGAATATGATCATCCCTAATTACAGCCTGGCATGTCATATTCTGATTATTTGGCAGTTCTAAATTAATTTTGAAACTGCACACTGTTTTCTATAATAGTCACAGGGGGTACATAATATGTAGAGCAGAGATAGGACATGTCATGGTTGTTGGATCAGGGGTTTAATGGGAGCCCAACCAGGGGTTTAATGGGAGCCCTATTCTATACTGCACCAGCATCAGAAGTGAGGTCTGTCATTACATAAGACAGGGTCTTTTGGAGCCAAGACTGTAAAACTTCCTAGATGACTACTGAGATCCTTCTCAGTTCTAACATTCAGTGACCATGAGGGGGCATTCCTGAAAATGTAGAAGAGTAGAACATGAAGTCCAAGTGATCTCTGGTTTGAGTCATAGCAAAGCATTATGGGGCTCCACAGAACATGGGTCTTCCGCTTCCTCCTGACTCCAGTCTCTTGAACTTCCTCTCATGTCCTCCCACTGGTCCTCTGCTTCCCAACACAGTGGTCTAATCAACGAACTTCCTATGTGTGGTGTATGGCACTCTCATTCAGTTATCATTGAGTCTTCAGGTGGAAAATGGATGACAGGGAAGCATACATGTGGGGTGAACATTCTGGTAAACATTACACCATCAAAATTAATGGGCAAGGTGATCTAATTTTGGAGGAATTATAAAACTCTCCTGACAGAGCCTGTAATCTTCTAAGATTAAAAGAGGATTGTGTGTTTTAATACATATACTTCTTCAATGGAGCATAACACCTGTCCCTTACATGGTGCCCCCAAGATGTTTTGGATACCAACGGACATCCTTCCCAGCTAGCATAGCTATAGGCATGGAATCCAGGAAGTTGAAGGACAAATTATCTGATGGACACCTGATTGGGGAAGCTAACAGTATGAAATGGATAGGTGTATACTACTAAAGTGAATGAGCTCAGACTTTTCCCTTAGGGACAGGTGGAAAATATGGGATTGAAGGGATGGTTCACACTCAGAGAGACTGGTATAAAAGCTCTCTCATCTCAGGGTTCCTTCACCATCTCCATTCTACTCCTCTTGATTTCTCAACAACTTGGTAAGTCTATTCTAATACAATTGTTCCATTAAGATTCAATGCAATGAGTGTCTTGGGTTTTCCTTCTTTTTCACCTTCCTTTCTGCCTCTGATGATCTACGAAGTATTGTTACACATTGCTGTGACCTATGACTGTTTTAAAAATATCCTTCTGAAAAAGACATTTTCTTGATAACAGCATAAATTGCTGCCTTCCAAAACCATTTTAGGAAGACCTACATTGGTTTGGTTTAACCTTAGCTAAGACCTTGTCATTCACCTCATGTCTATTTAGCTATTTACTGAAAAATCTTAAAAGCTGCCTCTGATGGACAACTCTGCTTGGGGATGCACAAAATAATTTACATGGGGCTGACCACTGCACCTTGTGAGATGGCGAGTGGGCCAGGTTTTGATATGGAAACATCTATGTTTGGCTATGTTGGGATAGAGGCAGGAGGAGTGTGACCTTGTTATATCTCCTTCATCTCTCAGTGGCTTTCAGTACCATTAACTATGGTACCATTCTTGAAGCAATAGTCTCAGTTGGAGTGGAAGGTACTTCATTGCAATGGTTTCTCTTCAACTTATCTTTCTTACCCACCAACCTACTTGCTTTCACAAGCAGGCACACAAGTAGGGAACCCAGCTTTGACCTCAGAGTGCATACTTCCCTATTCTAGCCTTTCACATTTTTCATCCATTCAAAAATGAATGCACACCTCTTCAGACTACATTGAGTTCAGACTGAACTATATTCAGACCAGGACTATATTGGCCCTGTTCAGGCAACACACTGAACCATGTTTGTTATGTATTTTGAGCAAAACTTTATGGCTTAGAGTGTCTTGTAAACAATTCCTAACACTGGTGGCTATATAACCATGGTTTAAACATGGTTACTAACTTCTTGGTGCAAATGGGTTAATGGCCTAACCATGGCTTAGCATGTTGTCCATTGTAAAGACAACATTGTAAGGGCAACAACAGGCCCATTGTAAGACAGGGGATAAGCAATATTCCAGACCATCAAAAAGGCAGAAAAATGAAACAAATAGGACAAATCACTCACCCAACTCTGCCTTTTATGGACAGATGATAGCAAAAATCATTCACCTCAGCCAACATGAAACTTTAGGCATGGACAGGTTTTAGTGCTGAGTGTCCCTTGCCCATGAATGGAAAAGAGCCTGGATGACCATAACACCCAAAAGAATATATGAGATCTCTGTACTGGAAGTTGACTATCTTTTTCCTCTTCAATCACTCTGCTTAATGCCTTCAGATCTTCAAATTTCCTAGCAGCCTTTGTCTTTCCAATTCACACCTCCTCCCCTTCTTGTACACTAACTCTGCACCCCAATCTACCTTTCCAGACTCAACTCCATCTCTCCAAGATGTCCTGTTGCTACGGTGTGCCATCCTGCTCCATCCCAACCTGCTCCATCCCAACCTGCACCCCGCCTCCTAGTCCAGTGTGCTACCCAGTTGGTTCTCTGGGCTCTCTAACTTCATGCGGTGGATCTGGCTTGTCCTCTGGAGGAAGTGGTGGTGCAGTGTCATCGAGAAGTCTCGGCATCATCCCTGGGGCCAGCATTGGCTGCGTGAACCAGCTCCCACCATCGGAAATCGTGGTTCAGCCAGCTCCTATTTGTGTGACAATCCCAGGAGCGGTACTCAGTGCCTCGTGTGAACCAACCCGTGTTGGGGGATACACTGCCTGTGGGGGTGGAAGCTCTGGCGGTCTCATTAGTTCTGGCCGCTTGGGTATTTGTGGGTCCCGACTAAGTTGCTCCCCCAAGGTGTGCTACAACCCCTGTTAAGCTGGAAGCCCATCTTAAGAGGGATAGAAATAAATGGTATCTGACGAAATGACGAGACGGATTCATGGCTGATGACTTCATGGGCCTGGCTATCACAAATGTTGAGCTTCTCCATGTCATACCGATTTTGATAGGATCTCAGGTTGCTCAGCACCTGTGACACTCTTGCCCACATGTACCCCCCCTCCAGTATTCTTCCCAATCTCTCCTCGCTATTGACCTTCTGCTTCATTCCTACCAAGGGAACCTGAACCCAGTTGCACCTGGAATTCCAGGACTTTCAATAAGCAGATCACCAACATCTTCACATTCTTTGTCTGGTCTTCTGAATATGAATAATCCAGAGTTCAGCAATTGTTAAGAAACCTGGAGACTTTTGTTTTTAATATGTGTGTTTCTCTGGGTTTGTTTGCCTTGTGCTTTGCAATGCCATACTTGTTCAATAGTAAGCGCTCCCCTTCCCCTGCAAAGAATAACTTGTTGTCTATTTTGAAGTGGCTCATCATAGATGCTCTTGCATGCACTGTATTCTTCCCCTATTAAAGCTATCCTGCATCACAGTATGTGTCCTCGTTTTCTTTGGTTTTTATTTCCTTCTTTCGTTTGGATGGAGATGCCCAGAACCAGGTTAGTGGGTTAATACAATGCCCACAGGCTTTTTTTGGAGTCATCAGATTGAATGACTCCATACTGGGCCTATTCAGACGACACTTCAGGCTCTGTGGTTGGCAAAACTGTGGTTCTTTGGGGTTAACACTAACCACAAGCCATGTTGCCACACACAACACTTTAAGCCATGGGAAGAGCCGCTAACCCTGCTGCAGATGGTCAGACTGTGGTTAGTGAGTGAGCAAGGTTTAGCAAAACACATCACACAAGACACCTGAACCCATGCTGCTTAACCCAAAGCCTTAACCATCAGGGTGTAAGGTGTCTTCTCAACAGGCCCATTGACTCCTCTCTAGATGATGATGATGATTTATTGTTACTATTGTTAATTTCCTTCATTGCTGTACTGCCCAATAGCCAAAGTTCTCAACAACACACAAGGTAAAAAAACCACACCTACCATAATAATAAACTATGCAACATTTAAAACACTTTAAACAGATAAAAACAATTACAACAGAGTACAACACATGTTCAGACAGCTGGTGTGGAAGCCCCATCATAGGTCATGCAATGCCTGGGAACAGAGGAGAGTCATGGCCCCAAAAGGATGACAATGGTTGAATAGATGGGGGATTCAAACCAAGATTTTAAAAAGACAAGTGATCGAAGACTTGGGCTTGGATGGATGAATTGGTCAATTTTGCTTTCTTCCATATTTGATCTTTTTAAAAAAATAATAAATAAATAAAAAAACCCAACTTTTTCCATCTCAAAAATCCGATAAAAACAGCCTGGAAAGAAATTTCAGTTGACCTTCTTAAACCATTTAATACTCCTGCCCCACAGATGTATGCCAGTTGCTAACATCCTGTCTTGGAAAGGAGCCTTGATCACATGGCTGCTGTTCAGCTGCAGGCATTCTTGGATAAAGCTGGGTTTTTTCCTCCCAGATCCATTTCAATCCAGTCTGCAGCCTCATTCTGGGAGAGAAACTTCCTTTTTGCCGAGAGAGAGACAGTGGAATACTGGCATGGATCAGTAAGTAAGTGGCAGCTCCCTTTCATCGACAGTGATGTCACAACACCGCCCACCTACACTCCCACACACCCACAAAGCAGGATGTGGCAGGACATAGCATGAGATTGGGAATACACAGGGACAGAATGGCAGTTTTATCCCATGGGCTGAAAAATTCCACACCATCCTAATGTAACACGGGAAAGGAAGGGGGAGTAGTGAGATGATAGCAGCATGGGCATGACATTATGGTCTTTACTAGAAGGAAGATGAAACATAAATAGCAGATCGACGGAAATCCTATTCAACAGGTAACAAGCTGTAGGTTCTTGGGTATATTTTTTCATTCTTCCTTTTCCCAGAAGCCACAAATGAAAAATGCCATGGAAGATGTACAGAGGAGAATCTCAGCCTTGCTTCAATTATTCCATAATAGAGGAGGACATTTATGGGCTCATCTACACCTATGAGCATTCTGGGAGGGAGTGGGGAGGATCCAGGGCTTTCCTGCTTCCGGGATCTCCCCCAGCATCCAAATGCCAGTGTGACGTCCCAGAAGGAAAGAGGGACATCCGGCATAGTGCGATTTTTTAGTTTTTTTCTTTGGAAGGACGCTGTTCCGCAGCAACGCGGGTGCGATCGTGCACCAAAGTAAGTGGTTTTTTTTAAAAAACCCACCAAGAGCCATTGCTGTGATGGCAAAACAACTCCTCCCTCATCCCCCGATGGGCATGAAGCCCCTCGCAGAGCTCCGTGCCTGGGAGCAGAACCCTGCTACTCACAGAGAAGAAGGGACAGCCCCGGGAGTGGGCAATACACCGCCCGCGGACCTCGGGGTTGTCTCGGGACCGTGGTAAAATTTGGTAAAACCACAGTGGCAGTTATCCTGGGCCAAGTGAGTGGTCATCCCAGGTTAACCCCAGGACCCCCTGTGCATCATTTAGACACTCAGGAACGACCACGTGACCAGCCCAGGCTAAATGGCTGATGTAGACATGGCCATATTCCCTCGGTTGTTCAGGTATTTGTAACAAAGGTTGTAGCTCAGATGCTGCATGGCTCTCAGTTGTGCATTTATGATAATTATAGGTCTTTTGAAGTCTTTCTAACTTAATTCTTGAGAGCTGTTTTTGCAGTCCTCCTGAGCTGTGTTGGAGGCAGACTTGTTTTCTATGGAGGCCCTTGCTGGACTTGTTTGATAAAACCCCTGGCTCAAAATGGTTTTTCTCCTATAAACTTGGCCTGATTAACCCTAGCAGATTCTTTCCAGTGAACATGGAGAAGGTTGATGACAGAGAAATTAGTAAGACTCATGGGTTTACCACAGGCAATTTAATAGTTCTTGGATATTTTAAAGCTAAACTAACTTTTAAACAACAAATATGGGATACAGAACTACAGAACTCGCTCTGTCACAAAATATCCCATCTCTGGGAGTGAGGTACTTTGGGCTGGCAAATTATCTGAATAATTTAACCATCTCTAAATTTAGAAAAGCTTCCTCAGTGTAATGTTTTATGATCTATGTTTTTAGAGGGAAGTCGTTGGAAGGTTCCATGCCATGAACATACATTTCCCTGTGATGGTGAGGAGGTGGAAACTCTTGGGTGATTTTTTTTTAAAGTATATTGTTCTTTTTACCAAGACATTCACTGTATTTCTATCACACCTATTTTACAAGCAATGCCTGTTCAGACCACAAACTAAGCCATGGTTAGGCCATTAGACGTTTTGTAGCAAATGGTTAGAGAGCACATTTAAGCCATGGTTATGTACCCACCATGGTTAGAAATGTTCAAACAAAACACTAAGTCATGGTTCACCTTACATGCTGAGCCATAAAGTTTAGCTCAAAATGCTTAACCATCATGTCATATTGTGTCATCTGAACAGTCTCACTATTTTTTCTCTTCTCTTTCTGATCCGGGTCATCATGTTACAGATCAGGTTGGCAGGTTAATGCAGTTGCTAGCGCCGGTCAGAAATAGTAAAATAGTGCTACTCCAATAGGCTAACTCTGGGGTCATGGTAGACTTTTTCAGGTTTTGTATAATTATGTTCATTGGGTGTACTAATTATTGTACATTTTATGTGATCTACGTGTCCACAGTACAAGTTAGTTTTCTATTGCAGTTCAACCCCCCCCCACCAAAAAAAAAAAAACAGTTCAATAAGCCCGTTTCACAAACCCAAATGCAAACACATTTTTTTTTCCGGAAAGGAATTGTGCATTTTTTAGCTTTTTGATCACATAGATGCATGCTTTTGAATACTGAATTTTTATACTTTAATCAATGGGATAGACATGTGCATTTGGATGCATGCTTTTAGAAAAATGCACATTTTTCCTGTTGTGGTAGGAGAGGGTGATAATGCTTGAACTCAGGACTGAGACTGAGGTGATCTGAGAAAGGAGGAAGAAATGGAAAACCGTGACGACCTTCAACATTAATTGTTCTCCCATCCGTAATCATAGCCTGGCTTTCTTCTCAGATAAACATTGCATGAAAGCAACAAATTAAAAAAATTAGATGTAACCCAGAGGGCAATCTGTCTGGTTCAGTTCCAACATCTAAAGGTGTAAAAGAAGGCTGAATACTCTCTTCAGTCCTGTTGAACATCTATATTAACTCTCTAGTTAAACTCCCTCAATCACTCTGACACTGATTTGCCAAAGTTGACTGACAGTTGTTGATTGGGGCTATTATATGCTGACAATGCGGTGTCTGAAGAGCTTCTTGTGAGCCCTTGCTCAATACTGCCATGGTGAATGCCTTCTGAGAAATTACCAGAAAATGAAGGTAATGGCCTTTTCCAAAAGATCGGTCACAAAATCAAAGAATCATAGAATAGTAGAGCTGGAAGGGGCCTATAAGGTAATTGAGTCCACCCCCTACTCAATGTAGGAATGCACCTGAAACCATCCCTGGCAGATGGTTGTCCAGCTGCCTCTTGAAGGCCTGTAGGGTGGTAAAGGCCACCACCTCCCTAGGTCATTGGTTCCATTGTTGTACTGCTCTAACAGTCAGGAAGTTTTTCCTGATGTCCAGCTGGAATCTGGCTTCCTGTAACTTGAGCCCATTATTCCGTTTCCTGTACTCTGGGATGACAGAGGCGAAATCCTGTCCCTCCTCTGTGTGACAACCTTTCAAGTATTTAATGAGCGCTATCATGTCTCCCCTCAATCTTCTCTTCTCAAGGCTAAACATGCCCAGTTCTTTCAGGCTCTCCTCAGAGGGCTTTGTTTCCAGACCCCTGATCATCCTCATTGGCTTCCTTTGAACACGCTCCAGTTTGTCTGCATCCTTCTTGAAGCGTGGTACCCAGAACTGGAGGCAATACTCAATGGCTCAATTCGGATGACACAATAAACAACGGGTGTGGGGGAAACAATCGTCAGTTGTTTTGATTATTGTGTCATCCGAATGCTGCCATAGTCAACTCAGCGCTGATCCTTATCCACACCACAGTTGATTATTTATTACCATGTTGTGTGGGGAGTACCCCCTAGGGTTAGGGTTAGGGTTAGTCAACCCACCATTGACTATCGTGTTGTCTGAATTAAGCCAATATGAGGCTTAACCAGTGCTGAACAGAGAGGAACCAGTACCTCATGTGATTTGGAAACTATACTTCTATTAACGCAGCCCAAAATAGCATTTGCTTTTTTTGCAGCCATATCTCACTGTTGGCTCATATTGAGCTTGTGAGCTACAACAATTCCAAGCTCTTTCTCACTTGTCGTATTGCTGAGCCAAGTATCCCCCATCTTGTAACTGTGCATTTGGTTTCTTTTTCCTAGGTTCCTAAATGAGATGGATGAGTGAACCACCCTGCCCCAGCTTTGGATTCTTTTTTAATCTTTCTTTTGGCCTCTGATAATCTGCAACATATAGCAGTATATATTTGTGACCTATGTCTGTTTTAAAATATCCCACCAAACAAAGAAATAAAGGCCTCTTTCACACAGGACAATATCGTGTTTCCTTATGCTCCCTCTTGCTTCCTGCTTCTTGCTTCTCTTCTGTGATAGGGATGGGCAGAATCACACAGAGGAGGAAGGAGAAACATGTGGCCCATCCAGCTTACTGGGACAGTGCCCTCTAGTGAGTGTTTTATAGCAAAACTTCTCCTGCACACAGGAGGAAATAGTGAAAAATATATCTATAGCTCCAACAAGTTGCGTTTTCTGAGGATTAATTTATAATGGAAAAAAATGGTGGAACGTGCAGAAGAGGAGCAGAAGATGCACAGGAGGAACACTGCATCTTTAAAATGACCAATGAACAACTGTGAGTGGCCCGTCATGAGCGTGCTCTAGAACGCTCATGTGAAGAAGCTCTAACACACCCTTCCTTATAGCAGTACAAGCTGCTTACATACACAAACCTTTAGTAAAATCTACATTTGTTTGGTTTCACATTATCTGATGCCTTGCTACAAAGACTTATACACTGTCTTCTAGCCAAAATTCTCCTAAAAGGCCATACATTGTTTAAAACACAAAAAGGTACAGAAAACAATGATAGAAGCAATTGATTGGACCAATCATACAATCAAAATTAACCACGAAGGCTAAACACCACCATGTACAGAATGGCACCTAATAAAGCCCTAGCTCAACAATGAGCAAGGGAAAATAAGATGGCTTTTAGGAACCATTTTTTGACCTGTGATGTTGGGACATGGTGGAACAGAGATCCACAAATGAGGGTGATTCCCATAAAGACTTTATCCCTTGTGCCTCCCTTTGTCCCCAATGACTCTTTGTGTATTCTGTCTAGCTTGTTGGGATGGTTGACAAACAACCATGCAACACTACAACAGGCAATGGGTTCTGGATAGCTTATTAACCAGTCCATTAAGTGACCCTTGCTGGTTTCAGATGGCAAAAGAAGCCATGCACAGTGAGGAAAATTAGGCAAATTTGGCCAGCACACAACCAACAGGCACACACTGGCTATGGATGGTAGACTAGAGTGGAATGACAATGGTGATGATGATCATCATCACCATAGTGATGGAGGGAGGAGTCAATTCAGAGTGATCTAGGGAGGAGTCAACAAGGAATCGCTCCGCCTGATAGGTCCACCAACATGGTGGCCATCATATCAACCCCACCAATGTACTTCACTGTAACAAAGAAACAAGAAACTGAAAACCATAAAAAAGGGAGCACATGCTTGGATGCAAATGAGCTTTATTAGGGGAGGAACAGAGTGTATAAAAGAGCTTAATTTGAAGAGCCACTTCAAAAAAGGCAACAAGCTATACCTTGCGGGGAAAGGAATGCATTTACTACTGAACAAGCGAAATGATGAAGGACACAAGACAATTGAACACAAAAATGCAGATTAACAGAAGTCTCAATATTTCTTAACAATTGCTGAAATCTGGATTATTCATATTCAGAAGACCAGACAAACAAGGTGAAGATGTTGGTGATCCGCTTATTGAAAGTCCTGGAATTCTGGGTGCAAATGGGTTCAGGTTGCCTTGGTAGGATGAAGCAGAAGGTCCATAGTGAGAAGAGATTGGGAAGAAAACTGAAGAGGGGGGTACATGTATGCAAAAGTGTCACAGGTGCTAGCAACTAGAGATCCTTTCGACATTGGTATGACGTGGAGAAGCTCAGCATCTGTGACAGCCAGGCCCATGAAGTCATCAGCCATGAATCTGTCTCATCATTTTGGCAGATATCATTTATTTCTATCCCTCTTAAGATGGGCTTTCAGCATAACAGGGGTTGTAGCACACCTTGGGGGAGCAACTTAGTCAGGACCCACAAATACCCAAGCAGCTGGAACTAATGAGACCCCCAGAGCTTCCAACCCTACAGGCAGTGTATCCCCCAACATGTACTGGTTCACACGAGGCACTGAGGACCACTCCTGGGATTGTCATGACAACAGGAGCTGGCTGAACCGCTACTTCCAATGGTGGGAGCTGGCTCACGCAGCCAACGCTGGCCCCATAGATGATGCTGAGATGAGACGATGACACTACACCACCATTTCCTCCAGAGGATGAGCCAAGGCCACCATTTAAACTCAGAGTGTCCAGACCACTGATCAGGTAGCACACTGGAGTTGTAGAACTAGAAGACGGGATGCTGATTGGGATACAGGATGAACCACAGGACATCTTGGAGTTCTGGAGTTGAGTCTGAAAAGGTATATTGGGGGGAGAGTTAGTGTACAAGAAAAGAAGGCATGAATTAGAAAGACAAAGGCTGCTAGGAAATTTAAAGTTGTGAAAGCTTTACACAGAGTGATTGCAGAAGGAAAAGATAGAGTCAAGTTCCTCAGTACAAGGCTGCTGATGTTCTTTCAGGTGCACTAATCATTCCAACTTGACCCATACTAGAAGACCCATGGTTTAGGAAGCCCCATACTAATTTATTCTGAGGAGGACAAGGGTTCACTTGACTTCATGTTCCCCTCTACCGCCACTTCATGTTGCTACCTCTTCTTCAATTTGTGATCAACTACAATCCCAAGATCCTTCTCATGTATCCTAACACCAATCTAAGTATCCCCATTCCCATACCTGTGTTTTCACTCCATCTCTTTTGACCTGAATACCAATGTGTATATTTTGTTGTACTGTGGCCAAATGATGCTGCAGCTGGTGTTGATGATTTCAATTTCTTAACGAATCCATCCTTTTCAACTGAAGGTTGCAGATGCAGGACACTTTAGATGCTCTAGGGATGTTCATTATTCACCTTGAATTAGAGGGATCCCAACAGAGGAATCATTACAATCTCCATATTAAGATACAATTAGTACTCTGTCTTCTTTGCCAGATATTTGTAAACTTCAGATTATGGATAGCCAGAAGCATTCCTTTCCCTAAAGCCTTAGATTAACACTATCCACCCCATGTGTGTACCTGTGATTTTGTATTCATGTGCATCCCTCACGAGTCATAACAAACCTGCCTCGTAGGTGCGTCATCTGCATAGCCCCACCCACTCCTGCCAATCCACATGCAGAAGCACTGTTATGGGGCACACGTCCTCCTGCAATGGCAGTCATGTCATTGTGAGAAACTTTGCTCACATGAGCCCTGTCAGTGCCAATCGCTGAAGTGGGAAAACTCATAATCATCCCCCCAGTTGCAAAAGGGCTGTAGCTGTAGAAAAGGCCATAGTAAAACTAATATACAAAAATGATCCCTCTGCCTCTTCTTCCTCCCCCTCCCCCCCCCCCCCCAAGATGTATAGTGATGGATTCGGCCATGCAGCTCGTTTCATAACCTTGTGGCAGTTATGAGAGATGTCTTCAAAATCTTTAAAATTGTTACAGTGCTGGTGTATTACACCAGTGCATCTCACAAGGAAAGCAAATAGAAATAACATAAATTCTGGAGAAAATGTAATCAACAAGGTTTATTGGGGCATATGTGGTGGGCATGTCCTGTTGTGTTACACTATCTGCAGAAATGGCAACCATTACACATCACACATCAAACTATATGTGTCATGTGAGAACAGGCTCTTTTAGCAAATAAAAGGGAACAACCCACATAAATGGGCTACATCCATTTGTGGTGCCACCTCCAGCCCTCTGCATGGTTTTAAAATTGTAAGTAGATACAACAGCATGACTTTGAGGGGCCAAACATGCTCAAAGGCACCCAACCTGGTATTACTATTTTCTCAGAATCTAGGGGAACTGCATGTGTGGCCTTCGCTCTTAGGAGGGAGGAAAGGGAGGCACTCTGCGCATGTCCACAAACAGGCCTGTTGAAGGGGAGAAGTACACATTCAGCCCCAGCCTTTCAGTGCAGGCTCCTGATGGAGCACTTGGTGGGCGAGAAGTGCAGCCCGAGGAAGTGCCAGCAAGATTTATCCAGAGCTGGGCATGTCCACTGAGAGCCACTTCCCTTCCCTTCTCAGTGATGTGACTCCTCAATGCTCTATCAAGGAACAGCATCAGCAATGAGAGGAGGGAAGCACCTCTCAGAGGATGCGGACACTTGCGGGCCACCAAAGGCATTCTGGGAGGTGTAGTACTGGCATGTAGAGTGGCTGATTTTAAATAAAGTATGGGTTAGCAAACCAGGTCACTATCTCTCAATCCTAACTCAGCTCCCACTTTCTTGACCTCTCACTAACTATCTTAATTTTCCTTCTACCTGACTTTCTCCAACTGCCATTAAGCCCACCCATCATTCCATTCTAGCCTCAAATTATGCCTACAATTCCCAGCATGCCTTGGGCAATTTAATTTGTTTAAAAGTTAACTCACAGGCCTAGCACCGGCCTACTACTTTTAGATATATATCTTGGGGGGGGGGGGGCAAGCAATGCCGGGTATATTAGCTAGTGAGGTATAAATGAACAAGAGTGATATAGCCTCACCATGATGAGATTATAATGACACAAGGTGTAGATCTGACCCATCTTATTGGATCAATGCCATTTTGTTTATTGGTTTGTTCATTTATTTTGTTGTTGAATATATATAGGATATATATATCCTATAAGGGCATCTATTGTCCACTTGAACAACTGTAATGATGGGGCCAGAAGAACACAAGCTGGAAGGGCCTATCTCTGGTCTCCACCAGCCTTCTGATGTGAGCACAGAAGGAAAGCCTCTGATGTTCACCTCAGAGTGTGAGCAGGTTGCCTCCTCATTCTGCTCAGGAAAGAGAGATGGCTGTATTAGGTAGTGGTTAAAGAGTTGTTTTGGGGAGGGAGCCAGAGAATAAGTATTAAGGGAGGCATGGCAGTGCCTCCCTTGTTCAGGGCCATCAGTAAAAAACACGTTCCACCATGTTAAAGTGATAATTGGGGGGGGGGTCACTAACAGCCATAAAATCGACAATAATCAATCACCAATCTTTCTGAAATTTACAGGTGCCAGAAAGAAGTGTTTGATTTACATTACCTGAAAATTTCAAGAAGATTGGTGAAAGATTGAGGGAAGGAGAGCAGTTTAAGGTAGGAAAGGAACACAAATCTGTCTCCTTGCTTTTGTCAACTGACTTCCAGGTTGCGAGTATCTGTGTGCACGATTTCCAGAGGGATTATAGACTTACTACTTAATCCATTGATGGGGTCTTCTTCTCCCTTCAGCCTGGTTGGTGGAATGCTTTTCCTTTTTTGAAAATTCCCTACTGTTGATTTTTAATGAATATTTATTCAATCCATAGTGCAATGCATGTGTACACGGCACCACAGAGCTTATTATCAGAAGGGAGGGGGGAGGAGGGAACTACCGCCTCCTTCTTCCCTGCTCTGGCTACGATGAGGCAGCTCAAAGCAAAGGTCTATGTTTTGTTTTCAAGGTTCTGGATTGTTTCTGAAGTTGGGGGGGGGGTGTTTTTCTGAAGTGGAGGAAATCTGCAGCCTGTGATCTAAGGGATGTTCTGAATCTACAACCTGATCTGATGGGTGTTTACTCTAAAGTAAGCCTCCACCCAAATTGAGATTTCCTTCCACTGGAGTGGCCTGGGGGAAAGAGAACTCCGGGATGGGAGGGTACAAGAAGCTGTAAATTCAGGAAGTAAATGCTGCAGAAATGGAGGAGGAAAAGCACAATCTAAAATCCCTGCTTTGATAAGCAAACTGATCTGATGGGTTTACTCTGAAGTAAGTATCCACCCAAATTGAGCCTGGGGGAAGGAAAACTGCAGGGGATGAGAACGGGGTGGGCGGGCACAAGTGTAGTTTACTATATGTAGAAAGCAACTTTAATAAACCAAAAAACCTCAAAAAATCTCAAATTGCTTTTCCACAAGGCACAGATATTGTCATGAGGCAGTCTGAAGAATCTTCCTCTGAGGAGGAAGAAGGGACAGAAACTGCAGCTTCGCCCATTCCCCAGGACTTACTGGAGGAGGAGGAACAGCAGGGAGATTCCTCAGAAGAGCCCCAGGAAAGCCACCCTCTCCCACCCCCTGATTCTAATGAGGAAGATTCGGGGCCTGAAGGGGTTTGTCCAGTAACTCCCCAGCAAAGGCGGCAGCTCAAACGGGCAGAACAAGCTAGGCCCACCAGACGCAGCATGAGACTGCGAAAACAGAGCACAGCTGACGCAAGCCTTAAGTAAGATAACGAAGAGATTGCACGCAGCTGTGGACAGGCTCTAGCAACTATAAAGGGGAGAGGAGGCAGAAGCTAAGATTCGTTGAGAACAACCGACGTATTCGGCTCTTGACATCCTGTGTAATTCTGGATCAGAACCTGTGGACTGAACACCCGGCTGGACTGTTTGCTTTGGACCCTGAACTCCTGTAAAACCTGGTTTGACCTTTGGCTTCGACATTTGGATGGACAGAACTACTGGCGTGACCCTGGCTATGGAATACTCATTCTCAATCAAGCTATGGTAAACGGATTTTCTAATTACCAATAAAACCCTTTAAACAAATAAGTACTGGCGTCTTTCCCAGACATTCCTAGATAAGGAAGTTGGCGGGCTTCCCAGACCAAGAGCTTAAAAATACGACAGATATGACTTTATATAGTCATCCAGTTGATGTTCATATGCATTTTTATTATTAGGACCAATGCTTTCCAACCTGTTTATAAATTATTTGGAACTAGGTGTGAGCAATGAGGTTTGCCATGTTTGCTGATGACACCAAATTATTTAGGGTTGTTCAAACAAAGAGGGATTGTGATATCCTCCAAAAGGATCTCTCAATTTTGGAACACAGGGCATCGAGATGGCACATGTAGTTCTATCTAAGCAAGTGTACATTGGGGCAAAAAAACCCCAAACCCATTTTCCTGTTCACAGTTTAGTTTAAAGTGTAAAGTGTGACATCTCCAAGAACTATTATTTCATAATGAGGGTTAGCAAACAATTCTACAGCATGGATTGGTGGGGCAGGGGTGGGAACTTGTTCCTATATTCCAAAGCCTGCTTTTTGGTGTGCCTTTCTGAATAGCACATCTTATTTTAAAATCATTATCATTGTTATTATGGCTGTGTGGATTCTTTGCTTCCACTCATCATCTTAAAGCCATTTTATTCTCTGTGGAATGGGAGAATGTGGGTCAATAGGAGTAGTTTTGTGTGGTTGTTATTCCTGTGCATCTTTTGTTACATACTGACCATGTTCAGATGACATGCTAAGCCACAGTGGTTAAGCATTTAGAACTAAACACTAGAGGTGTGCATGGACCCCCCGGATCGGATCGGAACCCTGATCGGGACCTCCAATTTTGTCCCAGATCGGATCGGACAAAATCAGAGGCCCCCTGGACCGGATCGGATCCAATCCTGATCCAAAAATTGGACATCCGATTTTTGGATCGGCCGCTATTCCCCCCCCCCCCTAGACTTGCATGGGGGAAAGAAAGCTTTCCCCAATGCAAGTCTATGGGGGGAAAATGGCGGCGGGTGGGTGAGGGCGGCTTAACTCCCTCCTCCCCCTGGGGCCATCCACTGTGGATGGCCCCAGCAGATAAGCCCCCTCCCCTGCGCTCCTTACCCCCCCCCTGGGGCCGTCTGCTTCCATCCGCTGGCACCCATGGGCACCAGCGGATGGAAGCGGACAGCCCTGGGGGGGTAAGCCCCCTCCCCCTGCTTACCTTCGGGGGCCGTCTGCTCCCCTCTGCCGCTGGTCTCTACTGCGCGCAGGCTTCGTGGCTGGCCACTAGGTAGCGCGACTGGTGATCACCTAGCTCGCTACCTAGCGCATTAGTGGCCAGCTGTGGAAGGGAGCAGACAGCCCCTGAAGGTAAGTGGGCCGCAGGCCGTGGGTCCCCCCCTCCCCCCCTGCTTACCTTCAGGGGACATCCACTCCCATCCGCTGCTGGTTGCTACTACACGCAGGCTTTGTGGCCTGTTGCTGAGTAGCGCGCCAGGTGATGTCATCACCTGGCACGCTACCTAGGGGCAGGCCGCGAAGCCTGCATGCAGTAGCGGCCAGCGACAGAGGGGAGCGGACATCCCCCGAAGGTAAGCCCCCTGCCCCCGTTGTCCGCTTCCATTGGCAGGCGCCCGCTGGCGCCCGCTGATGGAAGCGGACAGCCCTGCCAGGGAAGCCCCCCCAGCTCTTCACTTCCATCGGTGGGTGCCCGCTGGCGCCCGCCAATGGAAGCGGTGGCGGGTGCCAGCGGGTGCCCTCCGATCCATCCAATCTGGATTGGACCTCGCCAGATCAGATCGGGTCGGATCGGCTGGATGTGCGGATCGGATCGGATCAGATCAGATCCTTACGATTTTGGGGCGGATCAGATTCGGATCTTGGATCGGGTCCGATCCGATGCACAGCCCTACTAAACACTATGGCTTAGTGTGTCATGTGAACCATGACTTAGAGTGTCTTGTGAACCATTCTTAACCATGGTGTCTAGATCACCATGGTTTAAACACACTTACTAGCCATTTGCTGCAAAACATATATATTTTGTGAACATGAGAATGAGGTTAATTGATACCTCTAATCAACTTTCACAGCATTGTCTCAAGTCATTTCTTTATCATAGAATCATAGAATAGTAGAGTTGGAAGGGGCCTATAAGGCCATCGAGTCCAATCCCCTGCTGAATGGAGGAATGATGATGATTATATTGTACTGAAAATGCTCTTGTGTAATATCAAGTGAAAAGATAATGCCCTGTAGGCAACATCACCCTCACTAATAGTGAACTGAGGTGGTGAGTGTGACGCCTTGCCTGCACCCGTGACACTCACTGGGCTACACAACAGGGCTGTCCACGCCACTAGCACTCAGGGCTTACTTCAAGCCCTCCTGTGCTTATGACATGTTTGAGGGTTTAGGCTTACTGCTGCTGCTCCTGTCTTGCCTTTACTCTTTTAGGCCTCACAGCTCTACAGCCCAGCACTCTAGCTTTCAAATCCCCCTTCGTTCTCTCCGCTGCCACCAGTACTTCTTCAAGTACACTTCTACTGACCACACCAGTTGTAATTAACATAATTTATTAACAGAAGTATATGTATGTCAATAAGTGTGATGGTTTCCTCAGTTCAACAGCATATTGGTTACAGGCACAATACTTAATGGTTTCAGGACCCACACAGGCGAGAAGCCCTATAAATGCTAAGAGTGTGGGAAGAGTTTCAGTGGAAGCTCTCATCTAGACATTCATCATAGGACCCACACAGGTGAGAAGTCCTATATTTGCTCAGAATGCAGGAAGAGCTTCAGTCAAAGTTCAACCCTTAAACAACATCAAAGAATCCACACAAGGGAGTGGCCTTATAAATGCTTAGAGTGCCAGAAGAGCTTCAGTCACTGTACAACCTTTAAACAGCATCAAAGAACCCAGACAGGTGAGAAATCCTATAAGTTTTTAGTGTGCAGGAAGAGCTTCCTCACGATCTTGGAGGGCAATCAGGAGCAGAGTGGTGGATCTAAATCACAGATTTGTTTTTTCTCCGGGACAGACACATGGAACCTATGAAAGCAAAGTTCCCTTTCCATGGTACAAGCAGCTGTCCTGCAACCAATACCGCGGTGGAATCAGCAACCCCCAGACCTCATCTCTTGGCACAATTTTGCAAGTTACAGAGAATGTTGGGAGAAATACACCTGTAAGAGTAGCTAACTCACCCTGCTGATTACTGCGAGAAACTTGCAGAGCCAGATTTGGAAAATATGCCTATGATCAATTTGTTTCCTCGTTTGATCTAACATTTCTAAGAGAACCCTTTGTGCCTTCTTCATGAGTTTCTGTGCTTTTGGGCAGACTCTCCAACCCAGCTGTGTTGCTTTGCCTATAGAAGCTCTCGGACCATCTTCTGAAACCCAATGCAAAAGTGGACTCGGTTTCTTCCACACACCTGTGACGCCCTGCCTGCACCCGTGACACCCACTGGGCTACACAACAGGGCTGTCCACGCCACTCACACTCATGGCTTACTTCAACTTCTCTTGTGCTTATGACGTGTTTGAGGGTTTAGGCTTACTGCTGCTGCTCCTGTCTTGCCTTTACTCTTTTAGGCCCCACAGCTCCACAGCCCAGCACTCTAGCTCTCAAATCCCCCTTCGTTCTCTCCGCTGCCACCAGTACTTCTTCAAGTACACTTCTAATGACTACACCAGTTGTAATTAACAGAATTTATTAACAGAATTATATGTATATCAATAAGCGTGATGGTTTCCTCAGTTCAACAGCGGATTGGTTACAGGCACAATGCTTAATGGTTTCAATACTTTCTGTTCATAACATTTCAAATAGAAACTCTCACGTTCTGTTTCTCCTGCTTACTCTATCCACTCTAAGCTACACTACACTCTTTGCCACAATCTAGTTCCACCAAAATAATAAAACACATTGGCCCTTCCTAGCCTCTAATCCAGTCAACAACAACTTCCCTCTCTCTTCTCCTGCCAGTTAAAAATATATACACAGACACTCGTCTCTAACTCCTCCCACTCTCACACAGCTAGCCATTCCAGGCACTCCCCCGCCTCTATCCAATCAGTACTCACACATGAACTCCCCCCCTTATACTTTCTCAGCTGCAACATAACTGTGAGTCTTTTCAACTTCCTGGAACTTTTAACATTTTATAAACAAATACTTACAATCTTCTATGTACAAGGACCTCTAAAGTAGCTGAACATCACAATGAGTAAAAAACAGAAATTGAGCCAAAAATGGGAGCACTGAAAAATACAGAGTTGTGTGGGTATATGCAGTGGGAGAGAGAAAGAGGGCACTTTCTGCTCGTTGCTTTTTGGGGGAGTGAAAGCTGCCTTAAAGACTACCACTCTCCATCTCTGTGTTTGTTCCCTATGCTCTGTGTATATGTTCATAAATCCATACATATTGCAAATATAATGGAAACCTAACCATGTACTAACCTAACTATGTTCTAAATTGTTGTGGGAGGGAATTTGTGAGGATTGACCATAAAACTTACACTGAGTTTTCCCGGTGACCCACACTTCTAGCAGGCTGGTCTATAATGCTTTGTCTGGCCTATACTGGAAAGCAAAAGACACTGCACAAATCTGCTGTCAACAAAATGTCATATAGGAAATGGAGATAAGTTGGCAGGAGGGAGATGTGTGTGGATGTGTTTTAAAATCGAGGGAGGGGGGGAATGACAGCAAATGAAGCAATGTCTCTAGCATCATGTTCTGATTCCCTCTTCAGTCACAATTCCATGAGTCTTCTGAGCTACCAAAATACCCATTAGGTATTAGCATGTCTGCATTGATAGATTATTGAGTCATAATAGTGTGATTCATTAGTATACTGAATTCATAGGTCCCGTAAGTCATAAATTGGCCTATGGGATTGCCAGTCAGCCTTCCTCTTTTGGAGTATAGTTGAAAGCTTTTCACAAGACACAGAAACATCTCTTCCTAATGCACTTTCCAGGAGTGTTTTAAGTTCACAATATGCCCGGGATCTACACTGTGTAAGATACTATACAACTTTATGGTGATCCTATGGAAAAGAGGACAGGACTTCTGCATCTTTAACAGTCGTATAGAAAAGAGACTTGCAATGATGGGAGTTGTAGTCCAGCACCTTTGGAGGGCACCAGGTTGGGGAAGGACTGCTCTAAACAAAAAAAGAGGTGGCCCTAAGTTGTTCGTCATCAGTTTTCCACAACCCCACAGTCACCTCTGCATATCATATTTTCCATCCTGTCCTCATGGTTTATCTGCTTTGGGAGAATGAGAATTTCACTTCCACTTTCTGCCTCCTTAAGGAGGATGTGACATTAAGGCTTGGGAGCCTTAACTTCCAATTTCCCTGCTTTTTGGTGCTTGGTTGGAAACTGTAGAGCCTTAACATTGTTTTTGTAAACTGTAGGTTTTTTGTTTAATGAATATCCACTTGGTGGCAGCAGTGAGGACTGAAGGAGAAGCTGAGATCACTGGTTTGCTTGTCTCCCCTGACTTACATGAAACATGGATGGGGGATATATGGCCATTCAAATCTTGCTGGACTATAGGACTATAACTCCCGTCAGTCCCATCCAGTGTTGGGGAATAATAGGGACTATACTTGAGCAATGACTAGATGGCCACATTTTATCCATCTCATGTCAAATGAAAAGAAGAACAATAATTATGGGATGGGAGGAAAGAGTTCACAGCTTACAATGGTGGTGTTTCTGCCTCTGAAATCAACCCTCTTATCATAGCAGGTACATATTGATTAAAAATGCTTCCAACTAGGAAGAGACGGGGGACAAAAATGCTTGTGAATTTTGGCACCATCTTTTAAAATAATTGTCTGAAAGTTCAGGTTCAACTGAACTTAAGACTAGATAAAGTCACAAAGTTGGGGTCTAGCTGAATAACCTCAGGGTTTTTGTTTTCTAAATAAATATGACTGTGATGTTCTTAACCAGGACATAATTTTGCAGTTGACCTCATTTGAAGTCAGGAGGGAGTAATCTGAGGGAAAGAGTTATATGGCTGTCCCTCTCCTATTCTGCTGTTCTGCCTTCAGGGGAATGAAGTGGAAGGATTCCTCCCTCAAGGGGCTATGGGCATCACCATGGCAGGGGCAGTGCCTAGGAGCCAGGGGGCAGACATAACGTGTGCTGTTGTACTCATATCCTGCTTGTGGGTTTCCATTGGGCAGCTGCTTGATGACTGTGTGAATAAAAGGCTGCACACAATGGGCTCTTGGTATGATCCACCATGGGTCTATCCAAGACTTTGGGATAAGGTAGGGAAATACATCCAGATCAATTAGTAAATACACAAACATCCTTCTAGGCATGGTAGATGGAATTGTAGATTCCAAAGATGATTAGAAATTTCAGAGGAACCTGTTTCGGAGGCTGGAGATCAACTACTTTCATTGACTGGGCATTTTGGACTTTAGTTCATTTTCTGACTTACTGTAGGTAGCAGTGAGTTGGGCCATTTGTATGTTTTTGTTCAAATTTGCACAAATTACACCAATTTGCACAAATTGTGGCCTAATTTAAATAAAATGGTAAAAAAGTCCCTGGAGTTTAGGAGAAACCAACGGCTCAGCTCACAAATGCAAGCTGAGTTAAGGAGGCAGTGGAAGTCCATCAAAGATTTTTTTTTAAAAAAGGCCCGATTTTCAAGTGACAGACATCCGTAGAGATGATCAATTCTCTGTATTCCAGTTGGAAGCTTTGCATCACACCCTTTATCATTTGTGACCTGTTTGCCTTTATGTTTGAAGAAGGAAACATGCACTTTTCCACATGCAGTTTTCTTCCTTTGACTAGCATGAAAATATGCATCCTTTGATTCCATATTCAAAGATTATACTCTCATTTGTGTTCACATTCAGGATTGTGAACAGCACACATTCCGATTAGTTGGGAATGGAAATGAAACATTTGTACATTTGAGTGCCTCCTCAACAATACACTCCATGTTTAATCAGTGATTTCCCTCATATCGTATCATCAAGATAGGTTAACAACCCAAAAGCTTAATGAAGAAAAAGTTGTGTGTGTGTTTTCTTTCATTTTTGATTTTTAAATTACAAATGATTGAAGAGAATGCATTCAAATCATGGCTTCTTTTTGGTTGAAACAACGAAACAGGTAAGTGTGTAAGAGATCATCATATTTATGTGTAGTAGTTGCAAAGTAGCCCATTGATGTTGATGTATAATTGATTGATGGTGTAGGCTTTAAGTGTACGTTCCCATGTTAGTTGATTTCCATCATATGTCACCAGCATAGTTGATGCTCTGTGCAATGCACCTTACTGTATGAACAACTAGGTCACAGAACCATTTCAAAGGCTTTCACTTTAATGATGCCATAGGATGGAACCCATAGACCCCTTTCAATGCGATTGTTTATGTCACTTCCTCCTTTGACCTCTTCCATTGAGTTGGCATCATTAAAACGTTGACTTTTACACCATGCATTCCCAAACCGCATGACACAAGGTAAGTCATCAGCATCACAGAAAATTTTATAATGGTGTGAGATCTTTTTTAAAAGTTTAAAACAGAACTTCTTTCAAGGGTTACATTCCGTTGTGGTTAAGGGTGAAGACAAAAGGGGAATGACCAAAATATGAGGTTAAAACTCTTATTGCCAACTGCTAAGCTTTAGGCGAGGCAGACATTTTATAATGGGGTAAGGAACCTGCACAAAAGGCAGGAAACCACCAATTATTGGTGTTAGGAGGGGAAAGGGGGTTGGATGGACCACATGAAGCATGTGTGGCCATCTATAGAACCATGTGAGTTATATTTGAGGTTTTCCACTCCGTGGCACACTGAATGCCTTCCCCTTACACATTGCTGAGGTAAAACACACTGTTTAGGTAAAGCTCTTGATAGCATAGGAGTGACATTTTAATTGGGAATAAAAAAAATGCCCCTCAGTCATCAGAAGTTTAGGAAACAAATTGTTGTTTATAAAGACAAGCTTCACATGGGGGGGGGGGGTGTAGTGCTTGTGATAGGCCCACTCTTTGAGCCAGGCTAGGATTTATGAATGACTTGCATTAAGCACAGAAAATCCATCCCAGGTTTTGTAACAGACTGGAGAGGCAAAGGCCAGTCTGCCTGTGGCTGCCTGCAAAGAAGGGACACTAAAATAAATGTCTACCACCTCAGTTTTGTGTGGAACCAGATTCCTATTTCCAAGGGTCCCAGGTCTGTGGGCACAACACTGGAGATGAGGATGGGATTGCAAGTGATGTAGTCATGCCATACTTTGATCCAGGCAAGAAGACAGAACTTGTGGTGGATGCCAGCCCTGTTGGACTAGAAGCTGTTCTCACACAGGTTGATCAAGATGGCCACATTTCTACTATTGCATATCCCAGCAAAGCTCTTTCACCTACAGAACAATGATATTCTCCGACAGAGAGGGAAGCTGTTGCAGTAGCCTGGGCATGCTCTCATTTTCATTTATACATTTATGGGTGCCCATTCACTATTATAACTGATCAGAAGCCTCTTGAGCCCATGTGTAACAATCCCATCCTCGTCACCAGTGTTGTGTCCACAAACCTGGGACCCTTGGAAATAGGAATCTGGTTCCACACAAAACTGAGGTGGTAGACATTTATTTTAGTGTCCCTTCTTTGCAGGCAGCCACAGGCAGACTGGCCTTTGCCTTGCCAGTCTGCTCCAAAACCTGGGATGGATTTTCTGTGCTTAATGCAGGTCATTCATAAATCCTGGCCTGGCTCAAAGAATGGGCCTATCACAAACACTACAGTGGGGACGATGGGTTGGGCCTACAAACCTTCTCTTCTTCCTCCTCCTCCTCCTCAGCCCATATCTTCTGGTATTTTCTGGACATAGCCAGCTGAGTCGCCCCACTCCAAACAAAAAGACTCAGTCTAAAGCTGTAATTCTCAGCATCAGTTGTTATTAATATATATCTCTATATTTCCAAACTGCTACTATATTAATGTACAAAACATACGATGGCTAGTGGTCCTGATCTTTCAGAGCAGATGCCAATTCTGTTGGTAAACTCAAACTGAGGTGGTTTCCAGAGCACTCCTCCACCCACTTTTTCCCCCACCTTGCTCAGGCTCGTCGCTTGGGCAGACTTCCGTCTGTAGTGTCCTGCCTGAAGTGGGCCTACTGTAAAATGGCCGCCAACCTGCAATGTTTACACCTCATGCAGGTTGGTGACAAAGGAGGCAAAGACAATGGGGGGCTCTGGAGGCAGGTGGCAGTACAACGGAGGCAGGTGGCATGGATGGAAGTCACCGACTGGGATTTTGCAAGGTGGGGGCTCTGGGATGAGAATTTCCAGGTCTGTCAGTGTGGTTTCTGCCACGAAGGGAGGCCGTGACAAAATGAGCGTCGACGAGGGGAGGCTTGTGCTGAAGGACGTTTTGTAGCCACAGAGCTCTCCAGGAAAATACATGCTTAGGTGAGGGGAGGTCTACCTGAAATGAAGAAAACACACAGAGGGAAGAATCCCCTTTAGGAACATAGGAAGCTGCCTTCTATTGATTGAGTCAGACCATTGGTCCATCTAGCCCAGTACTATCAACACCGACTGGCAGCCATGGCTCTCCAGGGTTTCAGGCAGGATTCTTTCCTAGCCTTTCCTGGAGAAGCCGGGGATTGAACCTGAGACCTTCTGCATGCAAACGCAGGTGCTTTACCACTGAGCTACAGTCCCTGTGGGTTAGAACCCAAACATATTGTTCCAGGGGCACTATCACCATTATTGTGGGGCAGTTCAAATAATAATAATAATAATAATAATAATAATAATAATAATGTATTTCTTACCCACCTCTCCATTTGGATCGAGGCAGGGAACAACGTAAATGTAAAATATGATAAAATACATAAAACTGATTAAAAACATGGTACACATTATTAAAATAGCAATACAACATCCTAAAAACATCCTAAAAACACCCTAAAATTCCACTGGATATGCCTGCCAGAAGAGATTAGTCTTTATAGCTTTCTTCAATTCTAAAAGACTGTCAAGTTGACGAGTCTCTTCTGGCAGACCATTCCACAGTCTGGGAGTGGCAGAAGAGAAGCCACAGTGGTCAAGCATTTTGAGCTAAACATAATGGCTTAGTGCGTCATGTGAACCATTCCTAACCATGGTGGCTACATAACCATAGTTTAAACATGCACCCTAACTATTTGCTGCAAAAGGGTTAGCAGCCCAACCATGACTCAGTGTGTTGTCTGAACAGGCCTTTTGTGTGTACATATGTAAGGATGAAGGACCATATTAATGGGGAACATGACAGAAGTATATAATATTGAGCATCATATTTATTTATTATTTGTGTCTTTATTACATTCATACCCTGCCTTTTTTCCTCCAAGAAACTCAAGGCGGCGTACATAATCCTCCTCCTCTCCATTTTATCTGCACAATTTTTTCATAATTGTACAGATTTGCAAAGGTGTTTATCATGTAAAACATCTACACAAAATTCCAAGTGGTTTCCCTCCCCCATGCATTTCTCCAAAATGTATACATGTGTATGCATATGTATACATGTGTATGCATATGCATACATTAGGAGAAATGTGTATGGAAGAAATTGCATCCATAGGGATATAAATGGCAATTTCGTTACTGTTTGAAAATCATGTGAACATGCCCCATTTAAAACCCAAAAGTGAACATGAACACAGGCGGGAGTGAAGAAGAAGAAGAAGAAGAAGAAGAAGAAGAAGAAGAAGAAGAAGAAGAAGGCAATTTTCCAAAATTGTATTTGCATTCAGAATTGCACAATTTTCAAATTTCTCAATTATGCACATTGGTGTGTCCTTAAAATGAATAAACAAATACCCAAAAGTGCATATGAATCAACATTTCATAACCATTTAGGAACATATCCAATGTTATTCCTACTTAGAATAGTTCCATTGAAACGAATGGGACCTCAGTTAGAGGGTAGAAAATAAATTCCTATTCATTTCAATGGAATAGATGGGATCTAAGTAGGACCAACATGGGCAATGTTTAGACAGATAGGATAACAGCATGTTTTTTCAGTTTTCTATTTTCTTCCTTCCATTCCAGAGTTTTTCCTCTTGCCCATCTTTATCATGCTCAATTCACCATTCAAGCATTTTATATTACAAAGGGGATAAAACTGTGGCCAGGGCTATCATTAGCTTGGAAGCTGCCTTCTACCAAGTCTCTCCTTTCCTCCATCTCACTCAGTATTGCTAACACTGACTGGCAGCAATTGCTCTCCAGGGTTTCAGAGAAAATCCTTTCCCAGCCCTACCTGGAGCTGCTGGGGATCACACCTGAGACCTGTGTGCAAGACAGGGGCTCTACCGCTGAGCTATGGCCCTTCAGATGTTGATGGATTTCAGTTTCACCAGCCCCAGCCTACATAGCCAAATAATCAGGTCCGACAGCATCTGGAGCATGACAGGTTCCCCACTCCTGTTCTACAGGAGGCACTCACTCTGCATGTGTGTGCATGCCCACACCCCAGATCTCAGGTCTAAGACTGCCTTCTAGCACACTCTTACTTGGGAGCAAGCTCCACTCAACATAGTGGGTCTTACTTCAGAATAAACATCTTTTGTAAACTGCCCAGAGAGCTTTGATTATGGGGCGGTATAGAAATGTAAATAATAATAATAGTAGTAATAATAATAAGTCTATGATAACAATAATACATCCAAAGTTGAAATTTCAGTAGCTCCAATCACATCAATAGACCTTACCTGTTTCTTCTCAGAGGTTCAGCAGATATGGTTGGAGCAGGACGGTGGCGGGAGAACTCTTATACAATCTGTTCAGATGCCTCGAAGCGAGGAAACGCCTTGTGTTCATGCAGCTCTAATTTCATTGCATGCATCATGCCATTCCTAAATTGCTGTAAATGTTCTCCTCCCTGTTTTCAACAATTGGCCATTCCTGTCCCTCTCCTGGCAACCCTCTGCTTTAATGTAGGGCAACCTTGCTGCTCTACGCCCATCTTGTTTGCTTTTAATTTTGTTGAGAGTAATTAATGCATCTCAGTTTTCTCCAGTGCTGATTTCAGCAATTGTGGGCTTTGAAATTTCCTGTTCCCAGACTCTTGGGCTTCATCTTCAATTGAGTAGCAGCAGCTGCCTCATCTAAAAAACCAAATTCCCCTTGGAACACGGCTTTACCTAATTTTCAAAGTCTGCTTTGAGAGCCAACCCATGTACATGGAAATTCTGTGACATGTACATCTCAGATCCTTTCAAGTTTGCCCAAAGCCCTCCCAGCCACTGAAGAATGCTAATTTTACAGGCTACCAATTATTCACCTTTTAACATAGTTCAGAGTGGGGACACTGATATAAAATGAGTGTCTAGGAGGGTTAATATTTCAGGATCACCAGACTCTTTTAATGAATACCTTATGGATCAATGTTTTATGAAGCCAAAATCTCATTTTTTTATCTTCCCAGGGAAGCTGGACTGGCTCCCTCCTTGGTGTGCTTTCGGAGGCAGGCTAAAACTTTTCTCTTTCAGCAGGCCTTTGGGGAGGTTATCATGCAGTCTTTTCAATAAAGGCAAATTCAATTAATGGATACCATATTCTACACAAAAAAAGTACATTTCTACTTGGCCTCTTTGTACCTGAAGATTGTTTAGTGAGTTTCTCCATTAATGCTAAGTCCCAAATTTTCTGTTTCCACATGATAAAAGGAAGTTTATTTGCTGAGTTCCAGTTAGCAGCTATAAACAACTTGCCTGCTGTCTAGGAGGGGGGAAAATCAGTTTTTTGTCTGTGTTATTTGTGTATTAGAGTACATATAAAGAGATATTAGTGAAATAATAATGTAGGCTGACCATATGAAAAGGAGGACAGGGCTCATGTAACTTTAACAGTTGTAGAGAAAAGGGAATTTCAGCCGGTGTCATTTGCATGCAATTAGTTCCTGGTGAAATTCCCTCTTCATCACAACAGTTAAAGTTGCAGGCACTATACTAGAGTGACCATATACAAAAGAAGGCAGGGCCCCTGCAACTTTAACTGTTGCGATGAAGAGGGAAAATCACCAGGAACTAATTGCATACAAATGACACCGGCTGAAATTCCCTTTTCTCTACAACTGTTAAAGTTACATAAGCCCTGTCCTCCTTTTCATATGGTCAGCCTAAATAATGTCTAAGAATAGCAGTGCCCTGATTTAACCTTATGGTCTAGCCATGGCAAAGACAGGAAGTGGGTGAGGAGATTCTCCAGGACCCTTCAGGAGTCAAGGATGAATCTTCCCAGGAGCTTATTGGCCAGGATGCCAAAGGCTCAGAGATCATTCTCCCCACAAAACCTCTTCCTCCACATAGGGCTGATCCTGACACATATTCATTAAGCAGTACCATTGCTGCACAGTTTGGTCTTCTTGATAGCTCTTCCGTGCCAACCCTAGGGATGAGTAAGGATTCCGTTTCATTTTCATTTTGATCAGTATTTGCAAAAAAATAAATAAATTGCAGAGTCCTCCATATTCAGGACTAAAAAAACTTGAGATTAATATGGAAGAAAGCAAACCTGATAGATCCATCCAGTCTCAGGACTTTTGTAAGCTGTGCTCTTAAAAGGCTGAGTTTGATTTCCTGTGTACTTGAAACTTGTTAGTGCAGAATTAGGGTTGACGCCTCTCTCTCTTTTCTGACAAGCTTCACATCTTTAACAGCTATGCTGTAGGCGGTCCACTCCATGCTGGAAATAGGTATAGTAAGTGAGTAAGGATTTGAGTTTGATTTTTGATAAGTATTTAAGAATTTATGGAACTCTCAACATAGAAGGCAGAAAGAACTTGAGATTTTTTTAAAAAAAATACAGATGTGGAAGAAAGTAAAACTGATAGCTTTGTCCATCCCTAGCCCAGTGGTGGAACCATCCCTGAAAAACCCTCTGTATGTGTCCATTATTTCTTGATAAAGCATGCAAAAAGAAGAAACAGGATAACATTGTTGGTGGATTAACAATATGATAGCAAGACACAGAGACCAACTGACCAGTTCCTGATCTTGCAGGCTGAGAAAAATCCTCTGGGAAACTTGCCTAAGGGAACACCGTTCATTGTCAGTCTGCTGGAGAGTGTGACACTTTAGAAGTAAGTCCCCAGACCTCATGATTATGAAGATATGTTTGTGATGTTAAAAAGAGCTGCTGAAGTAGATTGCATATCTCCCTGCTCCATTCAGTAGGAGAAGCATCAATGATGCAAAATAAGACCTAAACACATTTGCATAATGTAGCAGGTTGCAGAATCCCACTTTTCTTGTTGCAAATCTTCCAGTAGCTAGCAGCCTGAAATAGAGAGCTGCTATGTTCTGGAACTAGTAGAAATGCCCATATCTTCATCATGGCCATCTTACTTAGAGAACATTTCCGTGGTGTGGTTTTCTAGCTGCTAAATGATGAACAGTAGCTTTCAGGATTCAATCAGAAAGAACAAAGAACACAATTGGCAATTAGTGGAGTTCCTGAAAGCCATCCATGTATATTGCTGTGCAAGTCTAGGCTCGGATATAGATATATGCCTCTTGCAAGATGGAGATGATTCCTTTGTAAGCACAAAAGCTCTAGGGGAGTTCCATTTTGGAGGCCCATCACTTCAGCTTAAGGCAAAAGATTTCTGCAAAGTATATTTGCTATTTTGTTTTCTTCCTTCCTGACACTAAGTTTGGGAATTGGGTTCACAAAAAAAAAAATAAAGTTTTCCTGATCGTTTAGGGAAAACAGTTCACTGAGCACAGTCTGATTCAGTTCCTGATGACATCATCAGGACAGGGAACAAAAATGCTCCCTATCAAGACTGGTGTCAAAAGCAGGCATAGTTGGGCGCATGCTAAGAGCCTACACCCCAGCAGGGGCCCACTGACAAGAGTCCCTGCAGTTGCTCCTCCTCTTCACCATTGCAACCCCCTCTTTTTGTGTACCCCTTCCCCAACCCAGACAACAAGGAGGAGGAGAAGCAGGAAATGCCATGTCCTACTTTCTCAACAGCTTTCTGCCTATTGTCAATTAAGCAAGTGGTAGGGAAGATGAGAAAGAGGATGAGGATTAGCAGCATGCTGGTGACAACTAGGGTGAGGAAGGGGCCTCACATAGCTAAACAATGGAATTCACTACCACAAGATGCAGCGATGGCTGCCAATTTGGGTGGCTTTAAAGGGGGCCAGATAAATTCCTGGAGGAGAAGGCTATCCATGGCTACTAGCCCTGATGGTTGTGTGCTACCTCCAGTACCCAAGGCAGCAAGCCTGTGCACACTGGTTTCTGGGGAACATGGGCAGGAGGGTTCTGTTGCACCATGTCCTGCTTTGCCAGTCCCTGGTTAACAGCTGGTTGGCCACTGTGTGAGCAGAATGCTGGACTAGATGGACCTTTGGTCTGCTCCAGCATGGGTTCTCTTATGGTCTTGTGCAGGGGCCACCAAATACCTGGCACCACCATTGCTCTCAGTGATTCCAAATATACCCACCCCTCCAGCACTGCCCTTGTTATCACTCCCCCTCTTCACTTAGCTGGCCAAGCCTATTGCTTTGGAATGGAGGAAGGAGCAATGCTTGAGATTGTTAGGATTCTCCAAACTCCACCTTGGCACTAATCACACACCTGATTCCCATTTGCTTTGTGATCACTGCTCAAGAACCTGTCTTACATTGGCTCTAGCAAACTCCAAATACAGCAGAGTCAGCCAATGCTCAAAACTACAGGTGCTTAGTCGACAGGGTTCAGGCTACAGAAGAGGTGGTCTAAAAGCAGGAAGAAGTCAGGACACAGACAATCAATCAGACAAAAGGATCAGGCAGCCACAAGAGTGACCTCAGTAACAGGCCACAGATCAAACACAGTAAATCAGTCAGGTTCTTTATGCCGTTCAGAAGCTTGGTTGAAAAACTGCCTAAAGGGTCAGAAAATAGAGCATCAATCACAGGGCATAGTTCAGAAGAAAAGCTACACTGTACAGCAGCAATAGAGCAAATCGTTCTAACACCAGCTGGGTTTCTACTGAGGGCTTTTAAGCCCAACGCCTGCTGGGCCCCATCAGAGCTCTCTTTCCAGAGTCCTGCTCCTGAGGAGTCATTTTCTCCTGAGGAGACCTTGCCTCTGGAGACAAGCACTCCTTTGCATAGGAGCCCTACAAGCCTATCTCTTGAGGTGATGATGCTCCTGGTGATCAGGGAGTTGGTCAGGCTTTCCCTCAACACAGTCTCCTTCTTCTACTGGAATACCCCTGCAAACACTTCCCCCAGGACTCAGGCTTCAGCGGTTCTGGAGGCAGTTCCTTGTCTAGAGTGTCCTTGGCTTCTAGGGTCTCTAGCTCTTCCTCTGAGCAGGACTCCTCCAGTGGGGGCATGCCTAGGGTGACCACATGAAAAGGAGGACAGGGTTCCTGTATCTTTAACACATATGCAGAAAAGGGGATTTCAGCAGTTATCATTTGTATGCATGCAGCACCTGGTGAAATGCCCTCTTTATCCCAACAGTTAAAGCTGCAGGAGCCCTGCCTAATGTGACCAGACACAAAAGAAGGGAGGGCTCCTGCAGCTTTAACTGTTGTGATGAAGAGGAATTTTCACCAGGTGCTGCATGCATATAAATGACACCTGCTGAAATTCCATTGTCTATGTGACTGTTAAGATACAGGAGCCCTGTCCCCCTTTCCATATGGTCACCCTAGGCATGCCCCCACTGCCGACAAGGGAGAGGGCCTTCTCAGTGGTGCTCCCCCCAAATTGAATTAGCTCCCCATTCAGGCCCGCTTGGCGCCAATATTGTCATCTTTTCATCGCCATGTTAAGACTGCCCTCTACTTCCAGGCATTTAATGGTATTTAATAGCATATTATGGAACATTCATGCCAGTCATCTAAACAGGTCTTGTATTTTATTGAAATTGGTTTTAGCCATCTAAATTATTTTAAGTCTTGCAGATTTAAATTTTTATTTCGTATTTTTACATTGTATTTTATTACTTTATGAATTGTTGTAAACTTCCCAGACAGCTTCCCAGTATAGCAATAAAATGATGATGATGGTCATCATCATCATGGTCAAGTTCTTTTGATTATGATGATGATGATGATTCCCTACTTATGGAGATGGATTTCTACGAATTCAGGTTTCTAAAAAAGACACAGAATTTTCAAAGCCCTGAAAGGGTGGGGAGGAAGTAGAACTTGAGATGGAGATATCTTATCTCAGGGTACATATTTTCCCAGAGGCCTCCTGAAATGCCAGCACTGAAGTGCCTCATCAACAGATCTGCCCAGCCTCTCTGTAATAGCACTGGGAATAATTGGAGCTGCATTGGCAGAAGAAACAGGGACAATAACACCCAGAAGGATGGGAGGAAGGGAAGCTCTCCTTTAGAACAAGTATTACTTCTCAGTGTGCTATAAAAGCATAAGGCAAATCTTTGACATCAGCACATTTTTGTCATTAAGGTAATCACTGCTTTCATGGGATTTCCCCCACACCCCTAAGGCAAAATTAAGTACAGAAACACAATTAAATAAACTCATCTTCACCCACCCATCTTGGCAACTGCTCCGCAAAACTCACAGCTTTGAAATAAGCAGTTGTCTTGAGTTCGATGGCTCCATTTCATCATCCAAAATGGCCCTTCAATGTGGAAAAGACGGAATTGTGTTTTCAGTGTTCCAGCATGTTCATCTGTCTTTGTAGCAGCCATAAATATATTGAAATGAGCCATCTGATTAATGTCAAAGCTGTTTATCCGCTTTTTAAAGAGTGAAGTTCCTAATTTTGGAACTAAGTAATGCGTTCTTGCTCGCAAACATGTGAGCCTGCCGTGTTCACAACCCCAAACACAATTGAGACGGCTAGCAAGAATCCACTGAAAATGTACAAATCTCCAAACTTGTGCCTGTGTTTGATTTCTGCAACTATCGCTTTTTGATTTGGAACAATTTCCCAATCTCCACAAATTTTTGAATCGGTCATAGTTTACTCTGGGGGGTAGGATTCAGGGAATTTTGCACAACTTCCTTCCTCAATTGTGCACTGCACAAAATGTGCAGTGATTGCAAACACAAACAGGAAATCTGTTCATACTCATAGTAAGACTGCTGCTAGTGTTAGCATCTATGTAGTAAACACATTTTACAATGTGGCTGTTTCCCCCTGGAAATATGAGTCATCCAATGAAGCTAATAGGTGGTTGGGTTCAAGACTGATAACCGGATGAATGTCATTCCAGAATGCATGCAGATCATTGCTTTGGTGATGGCACCTGTCTTCTTAGATGACTTTAAGACAAGTTCATGGAGAATGGTTTTTCAGTGGTTATTGGCCACGATAACTACAATTGAGCCTCCATAAGCAGAAGCAATACACCTCTGAGTACCAAAAGTTGGGAGCAAATCTGGAAAGTCTATTGTCTTCATATCCTCCTCCTCCTCCTCCTCCTCCTTCTCCTCCTTGTTTATTATTATTATTATTATTATTATTATTATTATTATTATCCACAAGGAACCCAAGGTGGCTTATAGGGGAAAGGGAGGGGGATCTTTTAAAATGAGACTAGTGATAGGAGATAAATTTGTTCAGTTCATGTACATATTTTTTCAGTTTCAAAAAACTATGCAACCCAAAATTTGGTTATCTTTCAAAATCCACACTTTTTTCAGAATTTTGCAATGGAGTTCTCTAAAATGTGTATATTAGAGAACAGAATGTCCCAGTATGCATTGCGTTAGGAAAACCGCTTGCAAACAACAAGAAGAATGTGAATAGTAGGAAAAAAATGCCTACAAAGCTGCCCACAAAAAAAGCACGTGAATCATCAGACAATTTATTTTGTAATGAACTGAAATTCAAACGGGGGAAATTCTCAACATGTGCGATGAACTGAATTTAAGAATGGAAAAAAAACCTCGCATGAAGCAGAGAAACTGAAATGGACAATTCCATCTATCCCTAGTGGTGATTGACAGGGAGGCGGTGGTGAGAATGAAAGAGAACCTGGTGACCCTCATGACAGCACGGAAAGACGCTTGGCCAGAATGGTTGTCGCTTGATGGAAGAAGTGAGATGAAACAGGAGGGTCATATTAGACACAAACACCCTACATTATATTGAAAGGGTACGCCCTCATTCCACGCACATACACATCCACACAGAGGCTTCACAGCTGCCACAACTTCTTGCAGTCCTATAATGCTGTCATCTGATAGCCCTATAAGCAGCTTTGAAACTCCCTTCCTAGACACCACCATCATTATAATTTAGGCTGTCCTACTTCCCTGTGCTTTTATCCAAGAACAAAGGCTTTTATGTTGCTTTCTTATTTATTTAAGTGTACATTACATCATCATCATCATCATCATCATCTGCTTTCATGATGCTCTTAATAAAGGTTAGGCTGAGAGTCAGTGACTGACTGGCCCGAAGTCAGTCAGTAAGCATTATGGCTGAACGAGGACTAGAACCTGGATCTCCCAAATCCAGTCTAAAACTCTAGCCAATGCACCACACTGGTTTTCCAGTGTGGAGCTTCTTCATATGGAGCTTCTTCTGCTGCTGCTGTTGCTGCTGCTGCTTCATGAAATCATTTCTGTTTGGAGTTCATTTGACTTTATTTAATGAATTATGAACTTCTAAATTGTAGGCTGCTTTTTTTAATCAATGGAAAGGTGGATTGTATGCATTTCATAGGCAAAGAGATAGTACTGCAACTTGTGTAGTTCTTCAGCCTGTTGCATGCCAGTCAGCTGTAACCAAATTCCCACTAATATTTTAATTTATTTTGTTTTATTATTTATTTATTTACTGCATTTCTATACAACCCAATAACCAAAGCTCTCTGGGCAGTTTACAGCACTCTGGGCGGTACCTCCTCCAGTACCCAATGACTACACAGATAGGAGCTATGGAAAGTTCACAACCATTTCCATTGCTTGAAAGGGAAGATGCCAACAGCAGAACATTGACGAATGACCCAGCTCTTGTGAGAAAAGTGGAAAGGCAGTTCCATACATTTGTTGTTGTTGTTGTTGTTGTTGTTGGATAATTTAATCGCAAAATTTGGAGGAGTGGGAATTCTGAAGGGTAACTGAGTTTTGTTTCACATAGTCGTTCAATAGTGCAACATAGTACACTTGCATTAAAATGCAAAGTGAAAAAAAATCTATCATCCATTCCTATGATAAGGTTGGCAAACATTTTTTTTGGGGGGGCGGGGTTGCGCATTCGTAGATCAAACAGACTAGAGGTGGCATTCCTTGTTATATATTGATTTGAACTAACCAGACAAATATTTGATTGTGCATCACCAGTTTAGGTAGACAAGAGAAGGCAAGAACAGAAAAGGAAAGGAAAAGAGAAATACAATATTTTTGTGATGTATTCAACTCGAGTCCTCCAGACCCTCACACACAAAAAAAGCAAACAGGTATTTCATCATGGGGAACTTTGGATCAAATCCAAAGGCGTTCAGAAGTTCTTTTGACTGATAGCATCGGCACTCATGAGCTGATTCATTACTGATCAAGTCCTTGAATCACCTCCCATATTGGCTCCCACTGAGAGTTTTCCTTTGCTGGAGATGTGATGAGAGGCGGCAGTCCTTAGCTGTGATTACTTACTCTGATCTGATGATAGGATTTTTTCTCCTTTAGATATACCTGCCATTCCATGTTTCATCTTGGCTAAGGTCCTTGATAACATGTTCCCAGAGGGAAAAAAAATACCTTGGAGTTTATCTAGCCCAACCTTCTGCTTAATGCAGGATCTGCAATGCAGGTGTAACCATCCCTGAGAGGTGACCAGCCTCTATCTGCTTAAATAGCTCCAGTGAAGGAGATCCTTCAACCTCCAGCAACAGTCTGTTTCAAATTATGCTTTATCTGTACAATACTACTATGATGGTACCAGGGACTAGGGATGTCTGAAAAATCCACCTGGGTGGTGGTGGTGGAGAGATGAAGATCTCTGAGCTTTAATCGGTTTGCCTCCCCTAGTTTTCTGCTTGCTTTCCTGTAAGCTGGCCCAACTCGAATTGCATCAGTGATCTTAGCAAGCTGCAGCAAGTCAGGCCAGTTTGTCGATTTCCCGTTGAGTAAAAAGCAATTCCCACAATTTGCAGCTGAAATGTGCACAAACGGCAAATTAGAGAGACAGTGCGGTGTAGTGGTTAGAGTGTTGAACTGGGAGTTGGGAGATCCGGGTTCTAGTCCCCACTCTACCATGGATGTTCCCTTTGGGCCAGTCACAGACTCGCAGCTCAACATCCCTCATAGGTTTGCTGCTGTGAGGATACAATGGAGAGGAGGGTTATGTATGCTGCCTTGGGTACGTTGGACGAAAAAGGTGGGGTAGAAATGCAATGAATAAATAAACAACAGCAGCAATTTGTGTAATGCATGCAGTGTTATGCAAATAATAATGATGATAATAATAATCCTGGATTTTGAGAAGAAACCCACAGCCCAGCTCACAAATGCAAGGCAAATTGGAGGTTCCGTGGAAATGCAGCAAATACCAAAAGAGATGTCGACAAACATCACTGCTAGGGCCATCAGATTGGGGGAAAGACGGGTTCCCCTACTGGTACATGGTTGCAACCATCACTTTTTCCACACAAAAAGCCAGGAAGTGACAGCCTTTTTTAAAAAAGAAAAAAAATGGCAGCCACCACAATTGGTAGCTAGTACAATCAGTATCAAACTTAGGAGGGGGAGGCAAAGAGCACCCGGAACACTTCGTAAACTGTCCTGGAATTACTCTTTTGATGCCAAACAGGGTGTGGACATGTTTTTTATCGAGAAGTGGACCAATCCTCATATCTGTTCCATCCTGAAAACACATCAGGAGGGGAGCAAACACGAAGAAAACAGAAATGGTACCTTTGATGCCCTTTACCATTTGTCTGTTAGTTTGTTTACAGAATGCATATACCAACCTATATCTTATGAGATTCCCAAGCAGTGAACAACAACAAAAAGAAGAAAGGAAAATACAGGATTAACATAGTTAAAATCAAAGGATGCCAATAAAGCCAGGCCCTGAAAACAAAGGGTAAAATCCAACATAAGACTTAGGTCCCATTCATTTCAATATATCTACTCTAGGTAGGACTTTTGTTGGATTTTACACAAAATAATGTCAGTGCCTGCCTGAGATCAACAGACAGAGAGTTCCACAGAGTGGGAGGCAGTGCACAGAAGCTCGACTCTGAGTTGACTCTACTCCATGCGGACTTCACAGATCCAAGCAGAACTAGAGTGACTCTATGAAAAGGAGGACAGAGCTCATGTATCTTTAACAGTTGCATAGAAAAGGAGATTTCACCAGGTGTCCTTCGTATGCATGCAGCACCTGGTGAAATTCCCTTTTCATCACAACAGTAAAGCTGCAGGAGCCCTGCTCTCTTTTATAGCTGATCACTCTAGTATAATTCCTGCAGCTTTAACTGTTGTGAGGAAGAAGCATTGCACCAGCTTTTGCATGCATAAGAATGACTCCTTCTGAAATTCCCTTTTGTATGCAACTGTTAAAGATGCAGGAGCCTTGCCCTCCTTTTCATATGGTTTCAGCTGCAGAACCATCAAGATACCTGAAAAGCTGCCTTCTACCATCTAAACCTGCGCAATCATTTAGTCCTCCAATGGAGGCTCCCCTGCATGCTCCAACATCCCCAGACTTCCATTTTGTTGGGACCAAGGAGAGGACCTGCTCAGTGGCTCCACCCATGCCATGAACCTCCCTCCCATCTTCCCAACCTACCATGCTAATAGCTTTCCATGGACAATGAAAAACCTTTAATTTTGATGTCCCTTGATTATATTTCTATTCCACCCATCCACCAAAGCTCCCTGGGCGTTTCACGAAAACAAACATTAAACCATGAGATGCAAAAATGTTAAGCCTAGGATAACATCTGTAAGTCCAAAAGAGAAAATCAAATAGGAAGTAAGATAAAATAGACCTTGAGCTGCTACTGGCTGCCTGCTCCACCTTTGGAAAATCCTCTCGGCTCTAAATTGTTTGAACGGAATCGATCACAGAAAGACCATTTCTATTTATTGTCTTTTTGATTCTGCTATTCGTAGCTCTGTTGTTGTTGTTGTTGTTGTTGTTGTGTAACAATGGATTCCTCCAGTGTTTTTGCCTTGAGGATGCTTGTTTCACATTTCTGTTCAGGGGAACGTTTCAGTGGCCACTCCAATGTTCAGTGAGGTCAAATTATTTTAATAGGAGAGCCCACAGTTTGTGGAGGAGGAGAGCTCAGTCAAACAACCCAGGCCTTGCTGTATAAGGCCCCAGTTTTAGACTGTAGGAGAGACAGAGAAACCAGTCTATGGCCTTATCCACACCAGCTGTTTATTCCAGAATAGTATTGGGGTTGTTCCTACCGGACCACATGACGGATAGCTGATCCTGCTGTGATTTAGGGGCGCCCCCTTAGTTTTCCCAGGATGCCGATGGCAGCTTTTGTCCCATTGTTTCTCTGCCCTCGCAAAAATCCCAAGGTGCACGGCTGGTATGCCGTTCCCTCACGAGGCTCTTGCTGTTCCTCATGAGTAGCGGGCTCAGCAAACAGGCCACCAGGTGTACGGAGCAAGCCCATGGGTATTGGGGGTGAGGGGGAGAGCATTGACTAAACATTCTGGATGGGTCTTGGAGTTTTCAGTGCCATGCTCTTGCGCAAGAGTCAGGAGTCATAGAAAAGAAAATTTGCCCAGTAACGGCTCTCCTTAAATCATGGGCAAACTCACTGGTGTGTGCCCTGTGAGGGACGATAACTGAAGCAGCAAACTTCGCGATCATCCCTCCCCACTCTCGAAAGGGCTCTAGGTGTAGATGAGTCCTATATCTACTCAATGTCTGATACACATGCATTCAGTCCTGACTCCATTTCATTCAATTTCTGCATCAGTGTGCAAATAGGAGTGGGTGGGGGGAACCACATGGAAAATGTGCTTGTCTTTTCTTATGCACCTTCCCCTCATCTATGCATTTTGTCCCCAACTTTCCTGAATATACACATTTTTGTATATCATAGAATTGTGGAGTTTGAAAAGACCACAAGGATCATCCAAGTCCAACCCTCTGCAATGTGTGGGAAAACCAATTCAACCATCCATGAAAGGTGGCTGTTCAGCCAGAGATGGAGAACTCTCAATCTTCATAGGCTGACTGTTCCACTGTTGTACAGATCTTACTGTCAGGACGTTTTTCCTTATATTTAATTGAAATTTAGGTAGCTGTAGCCTATACCAATTATTCTGGGTCCTAATTTCTGTGGGAATGGAAAATAGTTTATTTTATTTTATTTATTTATTATTGCATTTATATCCCACCTTTTTTCCTCCAAGGAAACCAAGGTGGTGTACATAAACCTCCTCTTCTCCATTTTATCCTCACAACAACCACCCTGTAAGGTAGCTTGGGCTGAGAGTCTGTGACTGGCCCAAAGTCACCCAGTGAGTTTTCCATGGCCAAGTGGGGACTAGAACCCAGATCTCCTGGATTCCAGACCAGCATTTTAGCCCTTACATCACACTGGCTCTTGACCATCTCCCCTGTGGCACCCTTTTATGTACCTGAACACTGCTCACATGTCTCCCCTCAGTTTCCTGTTCTCCGGACTGAACGTCCCAAGTTCCTTCAGCCTGTCCTCATAGGGGATGTCCTCAAATCCCAGTATCATCTTAAAAACCAGACCTCAAAAAATCATCCTTCTCTCATTTCTAGTCTCCAGCAGCTTCAGTTTTATAGGACTGGGGCGGGGAGAGCTTCACCTGAATGGAGACTGCCAGGGTTTGAATATTGATAGTTGTTTTCAGTTATCAAATGTGGAATGTGGGCTTAGGACATGCAAATAGAAAAAGAAGCACTTAATTGCTTTGTTGCATCATGCATCATGGGCGGTTGCTCAGAGGTGATAAGAGTCAAGTTAAGGGCTTGGTTGATTCGGGTGTGGCTGCTCCCATTCTGAGAGAGAAGAATAACAAAGTATTATTGAACAATGCAGTCCTGTGGAACCTTTTATATTTTGGTGCTGTTTGATGCAGGTGACATTTTCTGCCTCTGGTTTGCTTTTTAATTGATTATTGTGTTGCTTTTGTGGTTAATTGATGTAGATTTTCCTGAATTTGCTTACTGCATTTATCTTTGTTGGTGCATCACCTTGAGGCCATTTAATTAATTAATTAATTAATAATTACATTTATATACCACTCCATAGCCGAAGCTCTGTGAGCAATTTACAAAAATTAAAAGATTGAACACTAAAAGTCAATATGCAAAATTTAAAACCATAAAACATAAAAACAGCTAACATTTTAAACATTTTAAACTTTAAGATAGGCCAAAAATTAAGTTAAATACCTCAACTTCAGCTGTTAAAAATGCCTGGGAGAAAAGAAAAGTTTTGACCAGGCGCCAAAAAGATAACAATGTTAGTGCCAGGAGGACCACATCAGGGAGATCATTTCATAATGGGGGGGGGGCACCACAGAGAAGGCCCTCTCCTTTGTTGCCATCCTCCAAACTTCCCTTGGAATAGGCACTCAGAGGAGGACCTTAGATGTTGAGGTGCTTGTGTGATTTTCTACCTCAGGTAACTTGGATGGCCTTGGGTAATATTCACCTTGACTTATTTGGCAGGGTGGAGAAAAAACATTTGCTCATTTGCTGCTTTAGCCCAGAATATGGCTAGTGGACGCAGGATGGGGTTTATAGATTTCATTCATTTCCTTGAGAACTATCCCAAATCCTTCCTCATAAGTCATTCAGTGCTTATTGTCAGACAACAACAGCATTTGCCCTGCTAGAAAGTAAATCAGCTTTTATCACATGAAACTTATCTCACCGTAATTGCCGCACGCATGGCTATTTATTGATCAATTTGTTGATCGATCCATTTGTTTGGTATTTCCTACTCCTGTGCTCCCTGCCTACTGTTTGAACACACAAATAAAGGAAGCCTGCCAGAAGCTCTAACATTCCTTCATTCTCCAAGGACAGTGTTGAGACACTGTTTCCTTACAAATGAGATTAAGACTAAACATGAGATTTAAGACGTTTTAAAAGAAGGAATGCTCTTGTATTTTAGAGTGAGGGCAGGTTCTGACAGCACCTAAGGAAATAGCTGTCAAGCACTTCCTGGATAATGATGATGATGGTGATTATCATGACGATAAATGCTTGGTCCCTCTGATTTGATTTGATTATGTTTCTAATTAGGCTTGGTTGGGGATTTTGTTTTACATCATTTTTTAAAATAAGTTCCCAAGATTTCCTTCATATCTGGGAAAGAAATAGATGATAGATAGACAGACAGACAGACAGACAGACAGATGATAGTAGATATATATCAACATAATCATTTCAAAACATATTTGTAGCTAAACATTTTGGCATCCACCCTCATCAGTAGCTGTGATTTAAATGGATACCAAGGCTGGGGATATACGGACTTTGTTTGTCTACGTTTCATGGATTTTCAAGTGCTTTTTATTCCATTGCCCATTCATTGGTGAAATAGGAGTTTTCCCCTGATATCCCAGATTTGTGAAAATTCCCATTTGTGAAAATTCACCCTTGCAAAAATGTGCAAGTCCTCCAAAATGTGCATTTTCATGCTTTTGGTTATTGGGGAATTACACATTAAAAAAAATACAAAGAGGAATGCCATAGAAATCCACAAACAATCCAGGCCAGGGAAATGGTATATGTACACAAATACAATTTCATGAATGGGATATAGAATTGAAATATGTATGTGAAAATATGCATGCATTTTCACGTAAAAAAAGTTGTTTGCAAATTGATATGGACATAAATCAGAAGAATGAGCTTTGAGGTGGAATTGGAAGAACCACAACAAGCTCAGCTTTAGCTGATTCGCACATTCCCACCCCAAACTAGACAAATCCCTATTCTGGGCTCAACGGTCCAGTACTTCTGTCATGTTCAGATTAAACATCATGAGTTCTAAATCCACTGTTACAAAAACCTATGTCAGGCTAGTGTGGCAAATAACGATTCTCAAGATAGACATTCAAATAAAGGAGGAGGAGGAGTTAGAAGTGGTGGAGGACATAGACAAGAAGAAGAAGAAGAAGAAGAAGAAGAAGAAGAAGAAGAAGAAGAAGAAGATCCATGATTACTACATTTTTAAAAAAATCTTTCTGACATAACAAAGTTCTCTGTTATTTTGATCACCGCAGGAGCTTAGCCTGCGGGTGTTATTTTGACATGAACCGATGTGCCCTAATTATTCGGTGCTGTTTATGCCATTCATAAATTAAGGCCTCCTTAATGACTCCTCAAACCGGTTTGCATCCTGCAATGAATGCTTCAGAAGGAAGCAGGCAATGACAGCACCTCTGTTGATATTATAAACATTTTCATTGCCCTCCAAAGGCCAGCAAATCTCCTTTACAGGGTCTTGGCTTAGGTGCTTTGCAAAGGATAGGTATTCTGGGGGAGGGGTGCCAGGACCTGAAGGTTGAAGAGGGTGGGTTCCTCTCATCAAATCTCACAGGCCTGGTATAGTTCTGTGTTTGTCTTCACACACATCACTCGGTTGCATCTCATGCTGCCATCATCTTTCAAACAACCTAAGTGTGGTATGGTTCCACTATCTTCTGTTACACATTTTGATGCCTAGGCAAAATTCCAGAGGTAGAGCATGCCCAATTTGCCTCAGGTTTCTGTTCCTTAAATTCATATGCACCCCCTACACACCTGCATGCAGAGCTCTGTGTCATCCTGCACTACAAAACCAAATATAGATTGTGATGTCATGATTCCTTTTGTGCAGTGTTTAACCAATGCAGAAATGTGCTCCTAAAGCTTGAGGGCTGATTTCAATTGAAGAAGAGCTGCCATGGGCTGCATGCCAGTGGTGGTTGGCTCAGAGGCAAAGAGGGCAGGACAACATACTAAAAATGCCAGTATTTTTCCCTTAAGTTTAAAACTCTTACTTGCAGTAGATAAACTTTGGACAAGTATTTCAACTTTTTAGAATGGGGAGAAAATTCAGTCTGGGGAAATGAAGGCTGAGGGGAGACATGTTAGCAGTGTTCAGGTACATAAAAGGATGCCACAGGGAAGATAGTGAAGAACTATTTTCTATGGCCACATAAATTAGGACCCGAAATAATGGGTATACGTTACAGCTACCTAGATTCTGATTAAACACAAGAGAAAACGTCCTGATGGTAAGAACTGTACAACAGTGGAACAGTTGACTTACGGAGGTTGTGGTTTCTCCATCTATGGAGGTTTAAAAGAAGAGGCTGGACAGCCACCTTTCATGGATGGTTGAACTGGTTTTTCTGCACATTGCAGAGGGTTGGTCTAGATGATCCTCGTGGTCCCTCCAAACTCCACAATTCTATGATATACAAAAGTATGTATATTCAGGAAGGTTGGGTACAAAATGCATAGATGAGTGGAAAGTGCATGAGAAAATAAAGTCACATCTTTAAATCACACCTTGTCTCTCTCACTTCTTTTGGCATCTTGTTTTGGGAAGGTTTCACCCTAAAAAGTGATGAAATAATACAGTTGAAATAAATAAGAGCCTGTTTCATCAGAAGCATGTGGTTATTATGGTCGAGAACATGCAGAAGCAATGAGGAGCTGGAAGAAAATAAATACGTTATCATTTACAGTTTTCTGTCTGTAACTCCAAGGGCCAACCAACGTTAGAGAGCCCTCTAGTGGTCATTCTAAAGAGTGACATCCCATGAAGATGACTGTTACCTCTGATGATCCTTTACATATACTCTCTGGAGCAGACACCTTTTCAGGGCAAATGATTTAATGAAAAATCTCAGAGGTTGATATAAATGCTAAATGTTGGCTTGTAATAATTTTGGGGTTACTGGTCCATAAGAGCATAAGAAGAGCCATGCTGGGTCAGACCAAAAGACTTTAAGAACATAAGAAGTGCCAAGCTGGATCAGAATGAGGATCTATCTAGTCCAACACTCTGTTCACACAGTGGCCAAGCAACTGTTGAACAGGGACCAACAAAGCAGCATATGGTCCAAAAGCACCCTCCCACCCATGTTCCCAGCAACTGGTGCACACAGGTTTACTGCCTCAGATACTGGAGGTAGCACATAACCATCAGGGCTAGGAGCCATTGATAGCCTTCTCCTCCATGAATTTATCTAATCCCCTTTTAAAGCCATCCAAGTTGGTGGCCATCTTGTGGTAGTGACTTCCATAATTAATAGGGATGTGATGATCAGGATCCGATCTGGCCAAAATCGGATTTAAAAATCCGATTCCGATTCTGATCCTCTGAACCATCTGATCTGATCCGATCTGATGGGACCCAACCTGGATTGGAAAAAATCTGAAAAATGGACTCCATTTTGAATGCTTTTCCCTATAGCCTAGTATTGTGTTACAAAAATGCCAATAACTTTTTCATTTTTAAAGATAGAAGGATGAAACTTGGGCACTTTGCAGATGGGTTAGGGGTAGTTATCTGTGAGACATTTCAGAAAGATTGGTGCAGGCATTTTGTGGCAATTTTTTAATAATGAACCAGGAATGCCTATAACTTTTTCATTTTTAAAGTTCTACACATGAAACTTTGCCAAATTGAAGGTGGTATGTTGGGACTCATGTGTGTGAAATTTCAGAAACATGGGTGCTTGCTTTTTGTGGCAATTAATTTTAGAAAAATGGGTAGCAGTGGGGTAAATACATTATGCCTTCAACTTTTTTATTTTTAAAGATACAAACAGGACACTTGGGCACATTACAGGTACCACTTTGCTTGATATGTGTGTGAAATTTCAGAAAGATAAGTCCAGGCATGTAGTGGCAAGGTATTTTTGAAACAAAGAAATACCTATAACTTTTTTCATTTTAAAAGTTAGAAGTCTGAAAGTTGTTCACTTTGTAGATGGGTTAGGGGTAGTTATCTGTCAGAAATTTCAAAAAGATAGGTCCAGGCATTTGGTGGCTATGATTTTTTTAGATTAAAAGTTACAAAAACACTGAGTTTTGACAGATAAAAGAGGGAGGGAGGGGAGGGGGTGCAATTGACAGCTCAAGCCTCTGTGGAAAAACATTTGTAACTTTTAACATAAAAAATTAATAGCCACCAAATGCCTGAACCTATCTTTCTGAAATTTCTGACAGATAACTACCCCTAACCCATCTGCAACGTGCCCAAGTTTCATCCTTCTATCTTTACAAATGAAAAAAAAGTTATAGGCGTTTTTGTAACACAATACTAGGCTATGGAGAAATGCATTCAAAATGGCGTCCGATACAAAATTGGGTGTCCAATTTTCAGATCAGAGTCGGATCCAATTCTATCCAGCGAACCTCCAATTTTTTCCGATCCAATTTTTTTAAAAAAATCCAATTCCAATCTGATTTTTTCATCTGTGCACATCCCTAATAATTAAGTGTCATGTGAAGAAGTACTTCCTTTTATTTTTTCCTGAATCTCCTACCAATTAGCTTCATGGGATGACCATGGGTTCTAGTATTCTACTCTAGTATTCTATTTCCAATGGTGACCAGCCAAATCTTTCTAGAAATCCCACAAGCATAGCATAAAGGTGATATACATCCTCCATGCTTCTCCTCTTTGCAACTGATGTGTTCAAGGGGTCATGTCTCTAGATATTGAAGTTTATTAGCTAGCATGACCTAAAGCTGTTGATAAATTGCTGTTCCATCCCATTCATTCATGTATTTCGTCCAATTAAAATGTCATTGAAACTAGGAATGGGGTAAAAATAATTAGGGTCACATTTTAATTTCACACTTAATTTGACACAATTTAGTTTTGCACTTTCTAACCAAAAGTCAGTTATCCTTTGCAATTTGCATTTCTCTGAACTTTGCAATGGAGTTCTCTAATCAAGGAAATAACATTAAACAAACACATTATATTAGGAATATTGCTTGCAAAAAGGTTATACTTGGTCAAAATTCATATAATAGGGAAGTTATGCATGGAAATGCTCATGCAAACATTTTTTTAAAAAACATTTGGGACAAACTGAACTGAAGACTGGAGAAATTCACAAAGCTCAAGAAATTTAAGATTGGCGGGGGAAATGGGAACCAAAATTGACATATTTGCCCATTCCTATGGAAAACCTGTGTCCACCTTTGTGGTGGAGAACTCCATAAAATAAGTGTTGCATTAACGATGCATCAGTGGCTATCCATTTCTGTGTTTCTGGGAAGGGAGTGATTTCTACAACCCATTTATTGCATTTGACAACACACATACACAGAGATAGTATATGTTTCTACAATGTGCATGGAGACACAGTAGCCAATGGAGGGGCATTCATCCATCAAAGTGTCCATTTGAAAAAAAACTGCGTACAAAAATACAGAACTGTTATGGAACACACACGAAGGTGGAAAAAGGAGGAAGCATGTGGAAAGCGGCTTCATAGAGCTGCCTCTCCCTAACCCTGACCCAAATTTGCCATGCCAGTAAGAAACAGGCCTCAGGCTAGAGATGTGCTAAACAGCAAAAAATTCCATCTCAACGTTCGTTCCAACTCAAACCCATATTTGATCATCGGCTTTTTTCTTTTCCTTCTTGCACGAAAATCCATCTGTATTCTTGTGTGTGTCTTTCCAATTGGGAACATCTTTGAGATGTTCACATTCTTTTCCTCTTGATGAAAACAGATTCCTGAGCATTTTTCAAAACTTCGTATTTTTTCATGCACATTTCTTTTTGATGTATGCGTGCTGTCAAACCCCTTTTTCCCTGCATCCACGAATCGCATTACAAGCTTGGACATGTATGGAGTTCAACCACTGATTGCATTTGACCCCGTGTTTGATCTTGAAGGTGCGAACTCGATAACTACTGATCAAAACAGACCTGAAACCAATTTCTCATATATTCCTATCTTAGACATATCAGTGGTAGATATTTTAGGGTCATCAATAGGGTGGGCAAAGTTATATTTGGAGACAATTTCCATTGAAAAGGAGTTTTACTTGGAAATACACACATAGAACCTATCTACACTACTGCTTTAAAATGGTTTAAAATGGTTAATAACAGTTTTGAGAACTGTTGGGGCCCAGGACACACTCCATATACAGTTTTCAAATTGTTTTCAAAGTGTTTTATCCTGCGTTTGTAGAAAGGCTCATACACACACTCCAGGATGGAAATATACTTTACTTACAGAAATGTTATTGTTTCCCTGTTATCTGGATCCTGAAATGCTCTTGGATGGAGACCACATGAACTTAGAGCCAAATCCAGCTGTGATTTTAGTTGCTATAAAGTATCTCCCATGACACACACACTCATCCATCTGTTCAAGTCATTTAAAAAATAGCATACACATCATTGGTCTTCATGCTTTGCTGCACTTGATGTTTCATGGGCAGATTGTTAATACGATCTCAAGGTGTCTTCTTTTGTGAAATGGGGAAAACCAATGTCTTCCTTCTGTCTTAACATGACATATTTGGGGAAATAGTCAGGTCGATAGCAAAAGAAGAGGTGTGTTTTATTTTAGAAATATTATATCCTCCCTAATTGATACTGCATGGTCTTCTAAGCAACAGGCAAGGAGAATAAAAATGTTCAAGGACCCAGGACACTTTTCTTCTCTGGGGGTCCTGTGTCGTGTTCCAACCATAGCGCTCCATTTCCTGATTTCTTTGTCTAATTCCTGAATGGCCTTTTTTTCTCATTCACAGAGCTCCATCACACCTACTTTTTTTCCTAATATGCAACCACGATTTTGACCTCCATTTCCTTCACTCAGCAAGTGCTGGCCACTTTCACAGGCATGCTTTGTTGTGTTATTTCATCTTGTCGCTTATATTTATTTATTTATTTATTACATTTGTATACCGCCCCATAGCCGAAGCTCTCTGGGCGGTTTACATAGGATTAAAAACAATTAAAAACAATATACAAAAATTAAAACAGCAAAAACATACAACATACACACAATCTGTACATTTAAAAACCACTTCAACACTTCAAAAAATTACAAAAACAAAGCAAAACAAACCCAGGCTCCTCAGATATTGCCAAACGCCTGAGAGAAGAGGAAAGTCTTGACCTGGCGCTGAAAAGATAACAATGTTGGCGCCAGGCGGGCCTCGTTGGGGAGATCGTTCCACAATTGGGGAGCCACCACAGAGAAGGCCCTCTCTCTTGTTGCCGACCTCCAAGCTTCCCTCGGAGTAGGCACTCGGAGGAGGGCCTTAGATGTTGAACGTAGTGTTCGGGTAGGTTCATGTCGGGAAAGGCGTTCCATCAGGTATTGTGGTCCCAAGCCATGTAAGGCTTTATAGTTAAAACCAGCACCTTGAACTGGGCTCGGAAACATACAGGCAGCCAATGCAAGCGGGCCAGAGTAGGTCTTATATGTTCGAACCTACTGGTTCCAGTTATCAATCTGGCCGCTGCATTTTGCACAAGCTGCAGCTTCTGAACCACCTTCAAAGGCAGCCCCACGTAGAGTGCATTGCAGTAATCTAACTTGGAGGTTACCAGAGCATGGACAACTGAAGCCAGGTTATCCCTGTCCAGATAGGGACGTAGCTGGGCCACCAACCGAAGTTGGTAGAAGGCACTCCGTGCCACTGAGGCCACCTGCGCCTCAAGTGAACACAGATGGTTCTAGGAGAACCCCCAAGCTATGAACCTGCTCCTTCAAGGGGAGTGCAACCCCATCCAGAACAGGTTGAACACCCTCCATCCGGTCAGCGGAACCACCCACTAACAGCGTCTCAGTCTTGTCCGGATTGAGTTTCAGTTTATTAGCCCTCATCCAGTCCATTGTCGCAGCCAGGCACTGGTTCAGCACATCCACAGCCTCACCTGATGAAGATGAAAAGGAGAAATAGAGCTGCGTGTCATCAGCGTACTGATGACAACACACTCCAAAACTCCGGATGACTGCACTCAACGGTTTCATGTAGATGTTGAACAGCATGGGGGACAAAACTGACCCCTGCGGAACCCCATACTGGAGAATCCACGGGGCCGAGCAATGTTCCCCAAGCACCACCTTCTGGAGCCGACCCACCAAGTAGGAGCGGAACCACTGCAATGCAGTGCCTCCCACTCCCAACTCAGCCAGTTGTCCCAGAAGGATACCATGGTCGATGGTATCGAAAGCCGCTGAGAGATCAAGGAGAATCAACAGAGTCACACTCCCCCTGTCTTTCTCCCGACATAGGTCATCATACAGGGCGATCAAGGCTGTTTCCATATCAAAACCAGGCCTGAAACCCGACTGAAATGGATCCAGATAATCAGTCTCATCCAAAAGTGCCTGGCCACCCACTCCAGGACCTTGCCCAGGAATGGAACATTTGCTACTGGCCTGTAGTTATTAAGATTTTCAGGGTCCAGGGAAGATTTCTTTAGGAGTGGTCTCACTGCCGCCTCTTTCAGGAGGCCTGGGACCACTCCCTCTTGCAAAGAGGCATTAATCACTTCCCTGACCCAGCCAGTTGTTCCATCCCTGCTAGCTTTTATTAGCCAAGAGGGGCAAGGATCCAATATGGAAGTGGTTGCACGAACCTGTCCAAGCACCTTGTCAACATCCTCGAGCTGCACCAACTGAAACTCATCCAAGAAAACAGGACAAGCCTGTGCTCTGGATACCTCACTAGATTCATCTGCTATAACACTGGAGTCTAAGTCTTGTTCGTTCTCCCACTCCACCCTGCCTGTCTCTCCCCCCCTCAGTTCATTGGTTCTTGTCGTTGATGGACATTGTGATGGAGTGGGCGCTTTTCCCCTCGCTCTGGCTTTGTTGTGTAGCGTTTCAGCGATTTAACGTTTCACCGGCTGGGTGTCATTTCTGCAAGCAAAGAGGGTGGGGTTGGAGCAGCAAAAGTCTGTTCAACTGACTTGGCACAAGCCTGTTCATTCAACACAGCCTACTGGAGAAGGAGAACCACCCTGCCTCCTCTTTTGTCAGCAAGACCTCCCTTCAAAGCACATGCCCCCAACAAAGGACATGGTGCAAGGATAGTGATACATGGTGGCAGAAGGGTGCTTTAATCCCATGTGGAGGAAATAAGCTGGACTTTTCCTGCTCTAGGAAAACATGGGAAATGGAGCAAAACAGGCATGACGAGAGTGCGCTAAAATGCAGGTCTGATGAAGCCCCCACAGTATATTAGACATGAAGAGGACTTTCTGGGGTCCAAGGGAACTAGATTATGGTGAATCCCCTATGTCTCTCTTCTCCGCTTGCTGCTTTCCCATGGCTACCCTTCTTCACCATGTCATAGACTGAACATAGATTCATTCAGGAACTTCTGCAAAGTGATAAAGTGGCAAAGTTCTTCTGAACCCCAGGACAGCCACTGACCAGTGTATTGAAACTTCACATTCACACCACATTCAAGTTGGGACACAAATCTGGTGGCGACGCTGATGTGAATCTGTGTGAAATTCCCAGGGTGATAAGAAGGAAGTTCACAGCTTTGTTCTTTCTGGCTTGCTCTTCGTATTTATTCAAATGGTTTGAGTCATAAAGCAGAGGAGCCAAAGTTTGACCATAGCTGATTAAAAGCCCAGGCCAAAATGGATGTGTTTTAGCCATTAAGGATGCTGACAAATCTGTACAGAAGTTGTCAGTAGCTTGAAATCAACACTTCTTCTCTCAGTTTCTACTTCTTTCAAAATCCGGTATGTTCCAACATGCTGAACTCTTTGACATATTCATAACTAACTAGCAAATAAATCAATGAGGAAGGCAGTAGTGGACAAAGCCAAGATTAAATAGGTAGTGCATAAGGCACACAACTACTAATGTAGATAACAATAGATAAAGAAGCTGGGGTATTCCATTTTTTATAACATATAAACGATTCATAAGTTTTCATTGTTATTATACATATATAGACACACTAAACAGTATGAATACAAAAATGCATTTATTATTGCATAGCACAGTTATTATTGACAAGCTGAGACAGCTGAAAAGGAAATACCTGAATCGCCAGTTAACCTGTAGAAAATAAGGAGCCCTGCCCTAATGACCAGATACAAAAGAGAGCAGGGTTCCTACAGCTTTAACTGTTAAGATGAAGAGTGGATTTCACCAGATGCTGCATGCATACCAATGACACCTGCTGAAATTCCCTTTTCAATGCCACTGTTGAAGATACAGGAGCCCTGTCCTCCTTTCCATATGGTCACCCTAACCTGGTGCTCTACAGATAGGAACTTTAGGAACTACCAGGATATTCTTTTAGCAGTCTAGTGCCCTGAACAGAAATACTCCCATTGGGGACTTAGTGTATACTGCAACAGTTTGTTGCAGTTCCCAATCATAATCATCATAACAATCTCTGTCTAAACATATTCTGGGACATCTGTCTACCTAAATCACATGGCTGTTTTTATGGCTTTGAAAGTTCAACTGGGTTGGATTTTAAAATATGAATAGGACAAACATGCATGATTCTGAAGGCAGGTTTTGTTTTTAAAATTCAAGTGAAAGCATTTGATTTAACATACTTAACTAGAATGGAAAATGGGTGATGCCCCCATCATCACATCTGGGAGAAGAACATCAGGGTATTTGTGGAATTCCTGGTTCAATTAAGATAAGAATGAGGACAGATGACCTAAGGGTTTGAGAAGGATTGGCAAAAATAGCCTCCCTTTTGCAGGCTGTGAAATTCAGGGTGGGAAAGACTTTCTCAAAAAGAGCCATTTGCTAAATGAATTTTAGTTTTCTCTGAACTATAATTGGAGAGGAGGCTTCACTCTTTCACCTGAAAATGTTGAGTTCTAGGATTTGAAATTGCATGGCATAGGAAACCTCACTCCCGTTGCTCTTGTTTCAACATGAGTTCTCCACCTGCCTTTGGATTTTGCCTCAATTAAATTCATTTGGAAGAGGCAGAACAGGCGTTGCATTGCAAAAGCATAATTAGATATTATGATCTGAGGATATTTACGACTTTAAAAAAGAATGACAAGAAAAGGAACACAGTGATTTCCACATCAAAATCAAGCTTGGAGTCCTTCATTGGGTTACAGTGCAATCATATGCATATGTACTGAGAAGAAGTAAGTCCCACTGAGTTCAATGGGGCTTCGCCCCAAGTAAGTAGGGTATATTATTGCAGCCTTACCTACTCTTCTCATCAGGCCCACTGGAGTACTTCCAAATATAACCCCAGACATTTGTGGTACCTTAAAGAAGGAGTAGGGAACATTATTATTGTTGTTGTTGTTGTTGTTGTTGTTGTTGTTGTTAGTAGTAGTAGTAGTAGTAGTTTAAGGTCCAAAATTCAAAATGGGAAATATATTGTGGGCCACATTACACCTGTAATCTGGGCCAAAGGAAGAGTGGTGGGATCGAATGTGAGGATTAACATTTTAAGCCCCTTCAAAAGTAAAGGCTACTGTGTGTCTACTCATGAGTAAGCAGGGCTGAATTACTCAGCAGCAATTCCAAATTGCATCCCAAATACCAACCCTCTGCAGCAACATTTTAAAAAGCTGGTCTAGTTGTCAAGCACTTCTTCTGATCTCCGCTATTTAAATCTCCATGGAATGCTAGACTTTTTCCAGTCTTCGTCTTGCACCTGATCATTAGAAGCAACAGGAAAGCATATTTATCCGATTTTCTGAGGCAGCCTTTCCTCTACAAACATACCTTTTCCCTGTTTACTTCATAGCTGTATCACATTCCGTTTGATGACAGTTTCATTAAGTTATCTCAGACTTCTCTTTGTTGGGTTCGTCCTGATCCAGCATTAGCATTCTTGTGATTTAATCAATGTTCCTTCTAATCTGGGGAGGTGGGGCTCTTTGAGATGAATCCATTTTGGACCTCAAGATCGGTGCAGTTAGGTAATTTTAGACTTTCCTGTTTAGGGAAGGCTGCTCTAACTCTAGCAAGTAGCTAGAGACAAATATGAAGACAGAAACCAAAGAACAAGAAAACAGCAATCATAGATCAGACTGAAGAGTCATTATAGACTAGAGTAAAACCATATCTCATTCCATAGTGACCAACCTAATGCCCATGGGAAACCCCAAAGCAGGGCATGAATGCAATAGCACACTCTTGCTCCCCCCACTTCCTAAATATCTGGCATAGCATATTTGATACCAATAGCTATGCTATGTCCTTTTTAATTCAAATTTCCTACCATCCCATTTCATTGGATGACCCAATTAGGTTCTAGTATTCAGTTCAGAAGAGGGAGAACTCAAGATTTATTTATTTATTAAAATGAACATGGGACAATTTGAACGATACAGTTTCATCTATCTAGGCCAGTGTTGTGAGTTCTTTGCTCTAAAAGCCATAGTTCAAATCCCCAATATCAGTGCTTAGTTTTGATTCCTTATCACCAACAAGTGGGTACAGCATGGTCCTCTCCATGCTAGGAATAACTGAACATATTCAATTTAAGCTGTGCAGATGGGTGATTATTTCACTGGCATTCATTTGTATAAGGATTTGCCAAAAATTGCGAAATTTTTCATATTTGGGAGAGCAAGAAGTGGAGATTTATTTATTTATTTATGTATTTAAAAAACCCTAATCCTGGAGAAAGTCATTTAGAGTATCTGGACATTCTGTCTGTATTTGAGCTGTTCGCTTTGGTCCAAAAATTCAAGGATTCGACAGAGCTTTGACAAGGCTTCAAATTTTAGGAGAGGAGAAGGGATGATTTAAAAAACGTTGAACGCCCGTGGAGCAAAGCAGCATCTCATTGGAGCTCTGCTTCAAATTTTGAAGTGGAGCAGAGCTGCTCTGCACAGCCCTAGCCTGTATGTGGTTTTCTGAACCTGAACGTACCCAACATGCGTTTTCTTTCCTTGGCTCATTGTTTTCATTCTTCATCTGAATATCACGCACACCAATTTAATCAAAATATTTAATCACACAAAATTAAACAGAGATGAAATCTAGTTGGTAAATCACAGGAGGATATACCTTAGTTGAACATTATAATGTTGTTGTGTGTGTTTTAATTCACAAGGACAGTTGAGCAATGGAACCAATAGTCTACAGTAGTTGCGAGAGATCTCTCACTGGTGGTCTTGATGAAGAGGATGGGCACCCTCTGGTTGGGATGCTTTGGCTCTCAGTTGCCTCCATCAACCTTAATGTTTTGGACAAAATTGTTGAAGAAAACAGATCATTGGAGACATCACAACGTCTGAGAAACAGTGCTCCACACACTTACAAAGCAATTTGAATGGTAATGATGAAAATATTTTTTGTTGTTGCTTTCATCATTTCCCAATGAAGTTATTAAATTTCAACATGTAGCATGGATGACACAAAATGTATTTTAAAACGCCGAACCGACCAACTAACCAATCAACCAACAAACAAAAACATAAATGCTGCAGAGGTGGCAATGAATGTTCTCTGAAGTGCTTTGATGATTTCTGAATTCAGCCTTGGGTGTTTCTCATTCTTCCTCTTATTGTTTTATTTTCCTCTATGATGCATACATTAAATTAAGTCTGCGTTGAGGGCAATGAAAGAGAGAGAACAAATCTTTCTGCTCTGTAAAGGAGATTTGCACATGAAAAGAAAATGGTCGGCCTCAAAGAAAAACATTGTCTGGAAAGAGAGGGTGCCCTAACCACTGAGATTGCAGACGGAGGGGCCTATAGGGCTTCAGCATGAGGAGGGGTGGATTTCATGGAAGAAGGTATCTCTTGAACCACCGCTGGGTTTCTACTATATTAAACATTAGAAGAGGAATGACCAGGAATTGGAGAACATGATAGAGATCATTTATTGAGTGCTGTTCTCCTTAGGTTCAGAACAGCTGAAACTAAAGAACCCCTTCAGAAGGATTGGGAGTTCTAACCTTTCCACTTTTCATGCTTTGCTTTGAAATCTGCAAGACTCAGCTACATCTGTCTGTATTGTCTCTTTTGGTATCACTGACACTTGTACACTAGTAATGTCATTTCCTTGATGTCGTTGCTGCATTATAATAACTCTTTCTCTCCTTCCTTCCTTCCTTCCTTCCTTCCTTCCTTCCTTCCTTTCTTCCTTCTCTGAATCAAAATTGGAAGACAGCATTTTGGCACAGCATTCTTAAACACCCAAATGTGTAATTCTAGTATTTCAAAGAGTAAAAAGTATTTCCCCTATATCGTGTTCTTCAGTTCCTGGATATTTCTGTTATCATTGGGGAAGTTTTCTTGTGCTTTATTGACCTATATACACACATTATTAGAGTGGTCCAAAAGAGACCTTCTTCCAAGTGTCTTTTTGGAGAGGCTTCTGGAGAGTTGCTACCCCTATGTTCATCTTCCAAGTAGCATAGCCCATGGCCCCAGAATCCAAATCTCTCACATCAGTACCACCCTTGTAGCCAATTGTTCTCCCAGAGTATTCTTCTTTCCCTTTCTAATCCTTTTCCAATAACTAGGAGGATGGATTGGAAAACTATCTGGGCCCCAAAGTTCTTGAGTTTCCTTCCCAGAGCTTCAAAGTCTGACGTGATTTCTTTGTAGCTCCACTTGGCAATATAATTTGTTCCCACATAGATGAGAAGAAAAGTATGTGTGTCAGTGGGCTTCATGAGCTTTGGCAATACTTCAGTCAAATCTATAATCTGTGCTCCAGGGAGTCAGCATACCTGGCAAGTCCATGGGTCTTCATGACATCCTTGGTTTTCAATTCCATGCAGCAGAGAGTCCCCACAACAACTACTCTTCTCTTCTTCTTGGTTGACTGACCTTCTGCCTCTTGCTTACTGTTGCATGGGATCCCCTGTAATTATTCCTCTGCAGGCTGTCCTCCAGTCTTATCCTCCAGTAGCTGGAAGAGGTTACATAACTCTAATGGTTTCACTGGTGCAGAGTATCTTCTAGTTCTTCTGCTCCTAAAAGTCACCCTTTTTCAGGGAGTTTCCTCTTCATTGGCTTTTCACCTCAGCATTCTCCACTTCTGCTTCAGCTTGCTGGTGCTCTTCAATCTCTTGTGCTTCTTGTTGCTATTGCAATTCCACCATTTGGTCTAAGAACTCTTTGCCTTCTCTTATTCCTTGGTGGGTGGACACTTGCCGCTCAAGTACTATCACTTTTTCTTCCAATAGTGCAACCTGATTGCACTTGTTGCAGGTTTATGGCATGTTGATCTCAGGCAGGAACACAAACATTGCACACATTTGCAGATCACCACCAGTAGAGACTCCTTTCCATCCCTAGTCTCCATTTCTATTTTGTTTCTGCCTTCCGATTGTGTTGGAATTTTGTTAAGGACCTCCCCTTTGACCTCCCCTACTGAACTCCCCTTGACAAACTCCTGTTTGCTCCCCCTGTATGCTCACTCTGATCACACTCTCTCTGGCAGCTCTCTTCCTTATGTACCTTCCAGACCAGCTGGGGAAGCTTCCTCTTCTCTTCTGTGCTCAGCTAGGAGTCAGGAAACAGAATGAATCTCCCTGCCCACTCATTTGCTGAGAGCAATCAGCCCACACTCTTTTGAATCAGCACTCAGGAGCACATGGCGAGCACATGACCGCTTTGAATAAGCAGCCTCCTGGATTCCCTGGAGGGCTCTCTCCTCTTTGCCTTGGTCTCCTCTTCCACTACACTCCCCCTGATACTCTTCTGTTTGCTCTCCCTGTTTGCTCACTCTGATAGCTCGCTCTCTGGGAAAATAAGCTCCCTAGTCCAATAAGCTCCTGGAAAGATTTATCCTTGGCTCCTGGAGAGTCGTGGGGAATCTTCTCTTGGCTGATATACTTTTGGTTCTTCTTCTTCTTCTTCTTCTTCTTCTTCTTCTTCTTCTTCTGATTATGAGCCTGATTCAGCCCACAAAACTCCTTCTCCCACACTAGAGAGGACAGACCTGATCCTGACAGATGCTGTAGATCCATCTCAAAACACAGAAGGACAATTAACAGATACACACATACAGGCACGGTCAGACTTTTTTGTGTTAGAACAAGGGTGTGGGGGGATGGCCACTCGGTGCTTCCTGATTACAAGGAGTGTGGTAAAGCCATAATGTAATTAGGGCAAATTAATATTTGCTTTTGGCCCTTATTAGCATGTCTGGAACAAATGTTGACTCCCACATAAAAGGGGGAGAAGTAATCCGTACCTTCCCACTACCTCCTTGATGCTTTGTATTTATGAGAAAGAAACATATACATGAAGAGGGGAGAGAATTTTCATTGAGTCCATTTTTGATAAGAATATACCAATATGTTCTTCATATGCACATGGGAAAGAACTTTACAAAATCGTACATATTTAGGGGCCTCTAAGGCCATCGAGTCCATCCCCTTGTTCAATGCAGGAATCCACCTTAAAGCATACCTGACAGATGGTTGACCAGCTGCCTCTTGAAGGCCTCTAGTGTGGGAAAACCCACCACCTCCCTAGGCCATGGGTTCCATTGTCGTATTGCTCTAACAAAAACAAACAGCTAGTGATAGCCTTAACCAAAAACAGTCCAATAGCAAACCAAGAAGTTAAAAGTATAAACAATTAATAAAATGTAATACACGCAAATAACAGCAAGCACCTATAATACAGATTTAGTAAAAATAATAACTTAAAAGAAAGTGCTTGATGATCTGATTTGACACCTGGTCTTCTTCAGTGGCCAGTTAACTAGGAATATACATTTAAAAAAACAATAATAAGTGCCTCAGATAAAGATATAGGAATTCTAGTTTTTTCTTTTAAGATAATATGAAAACCATTGACCTACCAGGGCTGATATGTACTCAAGAATTTCTTAAAAGTAGCGGCTGACTTAAAAGTTCCGAAAATAGGGATATAAAAACGTCACTCCCATCAATGGAATATAAAGTACATCCTGGAATGCATTTTTTTTAAAAAAAAAAACACTCTCAAATAACTTATTATTTTAAACAACTGACAGGAATGTATTGAAGTATTAACCCAAAGTTAGATAAAAACTAGGGATGTGTATCATATTGTTAAAATGTTCGATAACGATACGATAAGGTCATTATTGGAATTAACGATAATGATACGATAGAAAAACCTTCGATAAATATCCGATCCAAACATTTTCAGCCCAATTATGTTGGATTATCAGACTGCCAAAAAATAAACCTATAACTTCTGTATTTTAAAAGTTAAAGGCTTGAAACTTGGTCACAGTGCTTATGGGGTATGCCTAAGTATGTGTATGAAATTTGAGACCGATCTCTCCAACCCTCGATTTTATATGAATTTATTAAAGATCATTTAAGTTCTGACAGGTCAGAATGACAGCTTGCCACGTGCGTTCATTCAGACCCGTCAAAAAGTTGCACGATCTTTCAAAAATTCATATAAAATACAGGGATGTAGAGATTGATCTGAAATTTGGCACATATATGTAGCAATATGTGCTAGACATGTGTATGAAATTTGAGATCGATCCCTCCAACCCTCAATTTTATATGAATTTATGAAAGATTGTGCAACTTTATTGAGAGCTTGTTGACCTGGTCTCCTTGCTGTCATCTTGTCTGCTTCCCCCCCCCCCCATAGGCTTGCATTGGGGGAAACGCATGCACAACTTTTTTATTTGAAATGATGAAGACATGAAACTTGGGGAGCCAGGACTAGCAAGATCCAATCTGAAATGTCCAAAAAGTTTCATGTCTCTATCTTTTCAAATTCAAAAGTTATAGGGGGTCCCCCAAAAGCCCCACCCTTTGCTGTAACTTCCTCATTTTTAAAGATAAAAACTTGAAACTTGTGGGACATTGAAGATGGGATCTGGATGGTCATTTGTGAAAAAAAATCAGAGCAATTGCTCAAACACTGTATTTTATATGAATTTTTTTAAAGATCGTGCAACTTTTTGACAGGTCTGAATGAACACACATGGCAAGCTGTCATTCTGACCTGTCAGAACTTAAACTATCTTTAATAAATTCATATAAAATCGAGGATTTGAGGAATCGATCTCAAATTTCATACACATACTTAGGCATACCCCATAAGCATTGTGACCAAGTTTCAAGTCTGTAACATTGAAAATACAGAAGTTATAGACATTTTTTCTAAATGATTCAGCTCTATAAGGGACAATAAGGCTGAAAATTAAATATCGAGTTTCCGATAATTATCGTGAAGACGATACGATTAACCTATGATATTATCAGAGATGATAATTTTTTTTGGTCTGAAATTCTGATAACGATAAAATACGATATTTTTGGGCATGCACATCCCTAATAAAAACATGTAGGGAGTACTTACGTCCTTCGAGATAAGCCTTTGCTCGCATAAGTAGATATATACTGTCTAGGCTAACCAATTTGAAGCAAGGCTTTATTCTATTGCTAATGAGTCAATTGTTTATCCTAGTCACCTGTGCTCTCAATTAAGAGAGCTAGATCCTTTAAAGACCAACATTCCAATCTGATGAGGCACTTTCAACGAATAACAACCACGATGAATAAGCATGAAAACTAATAATATTCAGTAATAGCAAGAAATAAAGATTAATTCCAGATCAATACTACAGAATTGAGGACCAATTGCAGTCATCATTAAAGCTTGTTGGCACCTTTGTTTGAAGAGTGAAAATCCAAAAGAGTTCCCTCCTTTTCAGTTTATTCTCCCGTTCTTTGCTAGAGCCAGTCTGTCTTTCGAGAACCCAAAATTTGACATCCTCTTCCATGTGCTCCAGTTCCATAAAGTGCTTAACTAGAGGGGCATGCACTCTTGGGTTCCTAAGGAGGGAACACTTTTGGATTCTTCAATACATATCAGCCCCGGTAGGTCAATTGGTTTTCATATTATCTTAAAAGCAAAAAAACTAAAATTCCTACATCTTTATCTGAGGCACTTAAAATTGTTTTTTTATTATTAATAATAATTTTTATTCTGTTTCACTATTAAAAACATAAAAACAAACCTTACAAAGACATAAAAACAAACCTTACAAAGATATACACCAATTAAAAGGACCCCCTACCTTTCCCACAGCAAATTATATAAATCCTTTTAAAAAGCAGGTACTACATAATTTTTTTTAAAAAAGAAAAAAAGCCCATCCTCCCCTTTTAACACAACTACATATTAACATTCTTATTCCCCCATTATTAAAAGTTACTACTAATAATAAAGTAACAGTAATAACAATAATAATCAAACAAAACATTCCTAACAAGATTCCAGGAAAAACTCCACTCATTCCATCTCAGGGAAAACACTTAGCCAAACTCTTCAAAGTCTCTCCCCTCCCGTCACAGCCCCAAAACACTCACAAGAAAAAATGGCCCCACTTCTCTCCTAACCTCTTTTTCTTATATAACATTTTCCATCCAATATATAAAAACTCTCTACTCCCCCTATAAACCAATCTCATAACTCTATTATTTCATTCCATTAACATCACTAAATTTGTTCTTATTCATGTTATTTCAAAATTTCCCCATCTTTTATTCCACTTAAAAATAAACACAACAAAACAAAACCCAAAAAATAACAAAAGATCCCCATTCATTCACGGGTCGTATCAAAAATCACTTCACCTTCCCTGTTGCAAACAGTCCATCTTTCTCTGCCACAGTCCATCAACTTACAAGCTTCTTCTTTTCAACACACTTCGTTTAACAAAAAAAAAAAAAAGAAAAGAAAAGAAAAAATGGCCACATTTTCTTTTCTTATTCTTTAACAACAGCTGCCATCTTGTACTTTGTCTCCTTCTTCTTCTTCTCCATCTTGTGTTGTCATCCATTTTACCCCATCTTTAAAACCACATTAAACTCTCTCCCAGTCATTAACTTTGCTTGAATATTTCTCTCCAAAAGTAAACGACACTTTAGTATACTTCTTCTTCAAACCGTAATAATAAAAAAAGAGTGAAATACCTCACCCGCCAAGTGATATGAGAAAATATTTCTTTATCTCTACAGACCAAATGTTATCCAATTAGCTAGGGAATGAAAGCAATCAATCTTGTATTTAGTTAGCCATAATTCTTATCTTATACTTCTTCACTCCATTTAAGAAAAAAAATAAAGAAAAATACAAATCATTCAATCCTGTGCTTAAATCCGGAGCTGTCCGACAGAGAGAGACTTCCAGCACCAGCAACTCCCTCTCTTTTTTTCCCTTTCCTGAATCTTTTCTTTGTTCTCGAAATAACTCCTCCACTATGTACTTGAGGAGGGTGATTAAGTACCTGCCGACCAGATGTAACCACTCTTCTTCACTGCACCAAAGGCACCCCATCCGTCTTGGGGGATGAAGACATAACGACCTCCCATCATGAACAGCATCTGAGCGATGTCTTAGCCACCGTCTCACTCCCTCATGTTGAAACTCCGACGAAACAACTTCATTACCCCATGAGATGAGATTACAGGACCTTTTGTGGCATGCTCTATGCATTCCTCTTTTTCTGGGGAATATTAAGCTCCATCTGGGAGACTCCCAGAGAGCTACCGCCATCCAGTCACGGCAGAGTTCAAAACCCTGCCAGCACGGCCATCATGTCTTCACTGGAAGTCATGAAACTTTTTGGACACTGCAGATTGGATCTTGCTAGTCCTGCCTCCTCAAGTTTCATGTCATTAGCATTTCAAATAAAAAAGTTATGCATGCGTTTCCCCCAATACAAGCCTATTGGGGGGGGGGAGCAGACAACATGACAGCAAGGAGACCAGGTCAACCAGCTCTCAATAAAGCACAATCTTTAATAAATTCATATAAAATTGCAGGTTGGAGGGATCGATCTCAAATTTCATACACATGTCTAGCACATATTGCTACACATATGTGCCAAATTTCAGATCCGTCCCTACATCCCTGTATTTTATATGAATTTTTGAAATATTGTGCAACTTTTTGACGGGTCTGAATGAATGCACGTGGCAAGCTGTCATTCTGACCTGTCAGAACTTAAATGTTCTTTAATAAATTCATATAAAATCGAGGGTTGGAGGGATAGGTCTCAAATTTCATACACATACTTAGGCATACCCCATAAGCACTGTGACCAAGTTTCAATCCTTTAACTTTTAAAATACAGAAGTTATAGGTTTATTTTTTGGCAGTCTGATAATCCGACATAATCGGGCTGAAAATTTTTGGATTGGATATTTATCAGAGGTTTTTCTATCGTATCATTATCGTTAATTCCAATAGTGACCTTATCGTATCGTTATTTGACATTTTAACAATATGATACACATCCCTAGTTTTTATCTGATTTTGGGTTAATACTTCAATACATTCCTGTCGTTTGTTTAAAATAATAAGTTATTTGAGAGTGTTTTTTTTTAAAAGAAAAATACATTCCAGGATGTACTTTATGTTCCATTGACGGGAGTGACATTTTTATATCCCTATTTTTGGAACGTTTAAGTCAGCCGCTACTTTTAAGAAATTCTTGAGTACATATCAGCCCTGGTAGGTCAATTGGTTTTCATATTATCTTAAAAGAAAAGAACTAGAATTCCTATATCTTTATCTGAGGCACTTATTATTATTTTTTTAATGTATATTCCTAGTTAATTGGCCACTGAAGAAGACCGGGTGTTGAAACGCGTTTGGCCAGTTATTTCACATCATCAAGCACTTTTTAAAAATGCATTATTTTTACTGAATTTGTATTATAAGCGCTTGCTGTTATTTGCTCTTTATGCATGTATTAAATTTTATTAATTTTTTATACCCTTAACTTCTTGGTTTGCTATTGTATTGCTCTAACAGTCAGGAAGTTTTTCCTGGTGTCCAGCCGGAATCTGGCTTCCTGTAACTTGAGCCCATTATTCCATGTCCTGCACTCTGGGATGTTTAAGAAGAGATCCTGGCCCTCCTCTGTGTGACAAACTTTCAAGTAGTTAAAGAGTGCTATCATGTCTCCCCTCAATCTTCTCTTCTCCAGGCCAAACATGCCCAGTTCTTTCAGTCTCTCCTCATTGATCTTTGTTTCCAGACCCCTGATCATCCTCGTTGCCCTCCTCTGAACACACTCCAGCTTGTCTGCATCCTTCTTGAAATGTGGTGCCCAGAACTGGATGCAATACTCAAGCTGAGGCCTAGCCAGTGCCAAATAGAGGAGTACCAGTACATTGCATGATTTGGAAGCTATACTTCTATTAATGCAGCTCAAAATAGCATTTGCTTTATTTGGCAGCCATATCACAGTGTTGGCTCATAATGAGATTGTGATCTACAACAATTCCAAGATCCTTCTTGCTTGTAGTATTGCTGAGCCAAGGAACCAATGGTTGCAAAATATTTAGCAGGTGCCATTAAAAGAAGATAATATCAAAGTCTAATTTCTCAGTTTCTTTGACTGAACAGAAGTTTATTTGCTTGTGCGTGTATCTGTGTGTGAGGAAAGGACTGTTTTGTACTTGATATACAACTTGGGTAACTTTTATCAAGTATAATCTTGTTTTTATTCCTTGCACAATTTATTCTAAATGCAAAGGCCCATGGTGGATGCAAATAAAGGGAACTCTCTGTTGTATGTTGACCTCAAGGCGGATGTACTTCAATTTATGCACCAAACAGAAAGACTAAAATAAACAATTAGAAAGAGAATTAGAAACACCTTAGGGCTTACATCAGAGTTCTTGAAACAGCATTCATTGCCACCTTTGCAAAAAAATTCCCCCTTTGTTTGGATGAGTCTAATCCCATTTGAAGTATGTGCACCGTTTCATCCACTTTTCAACAATAACATGATTCCACCAGGTGGAAGCAAATTTTATATATGTAATATGTACTTAGTGAAGGTGTATATCTTCTGTTTTTTATTCCTTCCTCCATGATGTTTGTAGCAGCTATAATTTAATTCTCTTCCTCCCAAAAATGATGAAATCAACAAAAATAAATTTCCCATTTTCTTTCAGACTGTTCCATAAAGATGTATTCATGTGTGTTTCAGAAATCATACTCCTCAGCACATAGTACTCCAGTTTCCCTCCCCAATTTTAATTCAAAAAAAAGATGATTCATCGACCGAACATTTTGGGAAAGCTGCCAATTGAGATGATGGGTTAAAAAACAAAGAGACACAGATAATTATGATGCAACATGTTTTATTGGGAAACAAAACACAATGGAGCAATGGCAATAAAATGCAATTCTGAAAGCTATAGCATTTCCTTGGGGACATTAAAACAAAGCAGGGGACAGTGAGGAGGGGGAGAGAATCCCAGAGACATTCAGGACTTGCTCAGGTCCAGCTACTCTGAACCAAGGCTTAGAATGTTCAGCAGTGAATCTGTGTCTGGTCTCTAATTCCTGGTCATGAGGATATTCTTGTCTTTCACAGCTTAGAAGCATACACTACCACGGCGTCCACAGAGAGACCTTCTCCGAAGGAATCCACCCCTCCTCCAGCCCAGGCCCCCGCACAGGCCTCCTCCTAGCCCAAGGCCTCCAGACAAGCCTCCACCCAGCCCAAGGCCTCCATAGACACCAGAGCCAGCAAGAGAACATGGGGTGTTTCCTCCGACAGAAACAGGCTCACAGCTAGCAGACAGGATGGGCCCTGGGATGGTCACGATGGCGGGAGGTGGCCGGATCACGAGCTCTGCTGGTGGGGTCTGGCTGATGCATGAAGGGATGACTCCAGCCAGGGTGCCGAGCTCTCCAGAGCTGGTGCTTCCTCCAGCCAATGCACCAGCGCCATAGCCCCATCCACCATAGCCATAGCCCAATCCACCATAGCCATAGCCGAGACCTCCATAGCCGAGACCTCCACAACCAAGACCGGCAGACCCAAACCCAACCACTGGGGTAGAGGCACAGGATGGGACGGCACAGGCTGGACCACAGTAGGCCATTTTCTAGGTGATGGTGGGAGTCTGGAACAGAAACAGGAATGAATGAGAACCACATACAGTACAAAGTGCATTCTCTCCCTCTCTCACTGCCATCTCTCTATAATTGTTACGCTATAAAATGACTTTGTTGTTTTTGGAAGATCATAGATGAGTTTCAACTCATGCTTCGTTTGTGCGTATTTGATCTAGTTATCTGGAGCATTTACAGATTGACTTGCTAAGTCTAAGGTGGAAGATTAAATCTCTTAAATAGAAAGGGGTCACAGAGTGAGCAATGGACCTTAGAGGCAGTATTTCTGATGTCCACCTCAGGACTGATTTTAGGGTTGAAGGCTTCTGGATTGGTATTTGGTTTCGATAAAACAATGCAATAAAATATTCCTTGTAAAATCCTTGCCTTTATTTTTCTCTCATGACTTCTTCCAATGCCCTAACCCAACCATCTTAAACTTATTTGTGTATTCATTTACAATGTGGATATACTATTCCATGTCTAAAATAGAACAGTGAACATAGGGATAAAACAGTAAAATGATAAAAAGATTAAAATGGCATTTTATTTTTTTAAAAATTCAAACAGAATACCAATAAAGGGGTGGCAGGTGATTTGAGGAATGCTTCCTGTAAAAGGCAATGGAAGCAGCACAGTGACAGAGCCTACATGACCTCCAGGGGAAGGGAATTTGAAACAGAAGGGGCCACCACACTAAAGGCTCTTCTCCTGTTGGACACCAATCAGGCTATAGTTCCATGTGGAACCACCAGGAACATGTCCTCCAATGACCTCAGTGACTGGGCAGTTTGGTAAGGGAGAAGACACTCTCTCATGTTTCCTGGTCCCAAGTTGTTAGGTCTACTTGTGCTGGACCACAACTCTCATGGTTTTGCTGCTATATTGTGGTAGTTGTAATCCAACACATCTGGAAGCTGTATAATAATAATAATAATAATAATAATAATAATAAATTTATATATTTATTTATTACCCACCTCTCCCTCCGGATCGAGGCAGGGAACAACATCAAGCATAAAATACACAAACTGATTAAAAGCACATAAAACCAATACATCATTAAAATACCAATACAACACCAATACAACACTGAAAATTCATCTCTGTTCTGATCACTAGGCACCATTCAGGGAGAAGCCAGAGATAAATGTTTGGCATGACTGAAACCTAACAATAGAAGAAGAGATGAGCTAGATCAGACCAAAGGTCCCTTTAGAGCAGCATCCCATTTCTACAAGGGGCCAGCCATGGAAACATAAGACAAATCAATATAGATTGGACCAAAGCCATATCTCTTGTTTCGGAGTCATGTTCCCACAGTGGCCAACCAAATGCCCACATGAAACCCATAACCAGGACATGAATGAAATAGACCATTCATGCTCATGTCCCAAGCTATTCTTATACTATGCTATGGCTGCCTCTTTTATTAGCCCTGAGTTTCTCCTACCATTCCATTTCATTGAATGATCCCTTAGGTTCTAATATTATGGACAAGGGTGAAAAAAGACAATTCTCTCCATTAAAAGCCCACAACATAGAGATCATAATGTTCTGGTGCTCTTAGTCACCAAGAACTGATATTCAGAGTAGGGATGGGTAAGAATTTCATTTTCATTTGATTTTTGAACAACAACAATAACAACAAGAATAACAAAACAACAACAATGAAAGAATGTTTCCTTATTCAAAGGGGGGAAAGGTCAAGATTCTTTTTTTAATTAATATGACAGAATCCACAAATGACCATTTTGTCTATCCACACATAGTGTTTTGAATACATTGCTCTAAAAGTCTGGGTTTTAATAATCCCGTCTATTGTAGCATGTCAGTGTTTAGTAAGAGCTGGTTCCACATCGTTACCAGCTTTATGGCAAGAAGGTAAAGCATGATCCCTTCTATGCTAGGAATAGCTGTGCATATTGAATTTAAGTTTTGCGGATGAATGAGCATTCTGATTCATTTTCATATGAATTTACCAAAATTTCCTAAGTTCTTCATGTTTGGTAGAGCCAAAATTGAAGTTGTTTTTTTTTAAAAAAAATCTAAACCTGGAGAATGTGAAACTTATATGATCTACTATCCCTATTCCAGAGGCACTCTTATTCATTACAGTTGATGAAGGAATCTAGTCTTTGAGTGATGTGAAGACAAGCATGAAAATATCCCCAAGAAAATGAACTTACCTGCTTTCCCAAGTAGATGTAGTGAAGACAGGGATGTCAGGTGAAGCTGGTGGAATTGCAGAGGGACAGCTGAGCTTTTATAGTGTTCTGTCAGCGTCCCCAGTAGTTGTGACACCACCTATTTCTAGAAAATATGTCAATGTGTAGCAGACCATTTTCTTTTCATGTGCAAATTTACTTTGCTAAGCAGGAAGTGGTGTCTCCTCCTTTTCACTGAGCTCAGCACAAACTTACTTCCATTTATGCAGGAAGCAATTAGAAAAGGAATGGGAAACATCCATGATTTAGATAAGAGTACATCAAAGAACTTAAGATAGCATTGATATCCACCTTTACAATATTTAATGCTTTTTGTGGTTGTTTGGTTGTTTGGTTGTTGTTGTCTTTTACATCATACATGCAATCTGATGTGCTTAATTGTTTGAATTGCAAAAATTATGAAAATAGCAGAACTAGATTTGTTGACTTTCAAACTGCTTCCTAAAGAAATTCCCATGTGTTTTTCAGAAGTGATGATCCTTCCATAGTGAAGACATGGTGGGATACAATATGGTATGTCTTACAGTTTAGCACAACTCCCTAAGATTGACCAAGGCAATTGGAAGATGACGTATCCCCATCAGATAGCTGTGAAATCTCTGCATTAAGATTTCCAGCAAGAGAGAGCTCATGACCAATCTCAGTAACTGGTTTCACCATCAAGAACTATCTTCCAATGTTCAACTGAGATTTACCCTTCCAGTAAGATCTTTGAATGAAGCTCAGTGTTCTGAAATAGATGGAGATATGTCTCCACGAAGAACATATTTGAACTATGGGATTTGCTACCAGAGTATGTCATGATAATGATTTGGATATTTTTATAAGTAGATTAGACAAGTTCATGGAAGTTAAAGCTATCAGTGACTATGACCTCTGATGGCTATATCTTACATTCGGGATCAGTGTGGTGTAGTGGTTAGAGCAAGTGTGGGCATGATGACCCAGGTGTTTCATGAAGATGAATAGAGAAATATAGACAAGGCACAGGAGGGTAGATCTCATTTGAACATTGGAAGACAGTTCTTGATGGTGAAACCAGTTACTGAGATTGGTCATGAGCTCTTTCTTGCTGGAAATCTTCATGCAGAGGTTTCACAGCTATCTGATGGGGATACTTCATCTCCCAATTTCCTTGGTCTATCTTAGGGAGTTGTGCTAAACTGTAAGAGATAACATATTGCATCCCACCATGTCTTCACTATGGAAGGATCATCACTTCTGAAAAAGAAATGGGCATTTCTTTAGGAAACAGTTTGAAAGCCAATGACAAATCTGCTTCTGCTGATTTCATACTTTTTGCAATTAAACAAATTAAGTACATTAGATTGCATGTATGATATAAAAAATAACAACAACAACCAAACAACCACAAAAAAGGTATTAAATATTATAAAGGTGGATATCAATGCTATCTTAGTGCTTTGATGTTCTCTTATCTAAATCATGGATGTTTCTCATTCCTTTTCTATTTGCTTCCTACATAAATGGAAGTAAGTTTGTGCTGATCTCAATGAAAAGTAGGAGAAACCACTTCCTGCTTAGCAAAGTCATTTTGCACATGAAAAGAAAATGGTTTGCCACACATTGACACATTTTCTAGAAATAGGTGGTGTCAAAACTACTGGGGACGCTGACAGCACACTATAAAAGCTCAACCGTCCCTCTGCAATTCCACCAGCTTCACCTGACATCCCTGTCTTCACTACATCTACATAGGAAAGCAGGTAAGTTCATTTTCTTGGGGATAATTTCATGCTGGTTTCAAATTCACATTGGTCAAAGACTAGATTCCTTCATCAACTGTAATGAATAAGACTGCCTCTGGAATAGGGATAGTTGAACATATAAGTTTCACATTCTCCAGGTTTAGTTTTTTTTAAAAAAAAACAACTTCAATTTTGGCTCTACCAAACATGAAGAACTTAAAAAATATTAGTAAATTCATATGAAAAGGTATCAGAATGCTCATCCATCCGCACAACTTAAATTCAATATGCACAGCTATTCCTAGCATAGAAGGGATCATGCTTTACCTTCTTGCCATAAAGCTGGTAACGATGTGGAACCAGCTCTTACTAAACACTGACATGCTACAATAGACGGGATTATTAAAACCCAGACTTTTAGAGCAATGTATTCAAAACACTATGTGTGGATAGACAAAATGGTCATTTGTGGATTCTGTCATATTAATTAAAAAAAGAATCTTGACCTTTCCCCCCCCTTGAATAAGGAAACATTCTTTCATTGTTGTTGTTTTGTTATTCTTGTTGTTATTGTTGTTGTTCAAAAATCAAATGAAAATGAAATTCTTACCCATCCCTACTCTGAATATCAGTTCTTGGTGACTAAGAGCACCAGAACATTATGATCCCTATGTTGTGGGCTTTTAATGGAGAGAATTGTCTTTTTTTCATCCTCGTCCATGATATTAGAACCTAAGGGATCATTCAATGAAATGGAATGGTAGGAGAAACTCAGGGCTAATAAAAGAGGCAGCCATAGCATAGTATAAGAATAGCTTGGGACATGAGCATGAATGTTCTACTTCATTCGTGTCCTGGTTATGGGTTTCACGTGGGCATTTGGTTGGCCACTGTGGGAACATGACTCCGAAACAAGAGATTTGGCTTTCGTCCAATCTGTATTGATTTGTCTTATGTTTCCATGGCTGGCCACTTGTAGAAATGGGATGCTGCTCTAAAGGGATATTTGGTCTCACATAGCAGATCTCTTCTTCTATTGTTAGGTTTCAGTCATGCCAAACATTTATCTCTGGCTTCTCCCTGAATGGTGTGTAGTCATCAGAACAGCTTCCAGATGTGTTAGATTACAACTACCACGATATAGCTGCAAAACCATGAGAGTTGTGGTCCAGCACAAGTAGACCTAACAACTTGGGACCAGGAAACATGAGTGTCTTCTCCCTTACCAAACTGCCCAGTCACTGAGGTCATTAGAGGACATGTTCCTGGTGGTTCCACATGGAACTATAGCCTGATTGGTGTCCAACAGGAGAAGAGCCTTTAGTGTGGTGGCCCCTTCTGTTTCAAATTCCCTTCCCCTGGAGGTCATGTAGGCTCTGTCACTGTGCTGCTTCCATTGCCTTTTACAGGAAGCATTCCTCAAATCACCTGCCACCCCTTTATTGGTATTCTGTTTGAATTTAAAAAAAAATAAAATGCCATTTTAATCTTTTTATCATTTTACTGTTTTATCCCTATGTTCACTGTTCTATTTTAGACATGGAATAGTATATCCACATTGTAAATGAATACACAAATAAGTTTAAGATGGTTGGGTTAGGGCATTGGAAGAAGTCATGAGAGAAAAATAAAGGCAAGGATTTTACAAGGAATATTTTATTGCATTGTTTTATCGAAACCAAATACCAATCCAGAAGCCTTCAACCCTAAAATCAGTCCTGAGGTGGACATCAGAAATACTGCCTCTAAGGTCCATTGCTCACTCTGTGACCCCTTTCTATTTAAGAGATTTAATCTTCCACCTTAGACTTAGCAAGTCAATCTGTAAATGCTCCAGATAACTAGATCAAATACGCACAAACGAAGCATGAGTTGAAACTCATCTATGATCTTCCAAAAACAACAAAGTCATTTTATAGCGTAACAATTATAGAGAGATGGCAGTGAGAGAGGGAGAGAATGCACTTTGTACTGTATGTGGTTCTCATTCATTCCTGTTTCTGTTCCAGACTCCCACCATCACCTAGAAAATGGCCTACTGTGGTCCAGCCTGTGCCGTCCCATCCTGTGCCTCTACCCCAGTGGTTGGGTTTGGGTCTGCCGGTCTTGGTTGTGGAGGTCTCGGCTATGGAGGTCTCGGCTATGGCTATGGTGGATTGGGCTATGGCTATGGTGGATGGGGCTATGGCGCTGGTGCATTGGCTGGAGGAAGCACCAGCTCTGGAGAGCTCGGCACCCTGGCTGGAGTCATCCCTTCATGCATCAGCCAGACCCCACCAGCAGAGCTCGTGATCCGGCCACCTCCCGCCATCGTGACCATCCCAGGGCCCATCCTGTCTGCTAGCTGTGAGCCTGTTTCTGTCGGAGGAAACACCCCATGTTCTCTTGCTGGCTCTGGTGTCTATGGAGGCCTTGGGCTGGGTGGAGGCTTGTCTGGAGGCCTTGGGCTAGGAGGAGGCCTGTGCGGGGGCCTGGGCTGGAGGAGGGGTGGATTCCTTCGGAGAAGGTCTCTCTGTGGACGCCGTGGTAGCGTATGCTTCTAAGCTGTGAAAGACAAGAATATCCTCATGACCAGGAATTAGAGACCAGACACAGATTCACTGCTGAACATTCTAAGCCTTGGTTCAGAGTAGCTGGACCTGAGCAAGTCCTGAATGTCTCTGGGATTCTCTCCCCCTCCTCACTGTCCCCTGCTTTGTTTTAATGTCCCCAAGGAAATGCTATAGCTTTCAGAATTGCATTTTATTGCCATTGCTCCATTGTGTTTTGTTTTCCAATAAAACGTCTGTTGCATCATCAGTACCTGCGTCTCTTTGTTTTTTAACCCATCATCTCAATTGGCAGCTTTCCCAAAATGTTCGGTCAATGAATCATCTTTTTTTTGAATTAAAATTGGGGAGGGAAACTGGAGTACTACATGCTGAGGAGTATGATTTCTGAAACACACATGAATACATCTTTATGGAACAGTCTGAAAGAAAATGGGAAATTTATTTCTGTTGATTTCATCATTTTTGGAATGATATAGCTGCAACAGACATCATTGATGTCGTAAAAAACAGAAGATGTTCACCTTCCCAGGGTGCAAAGGAAATTAATGGAATTTGCTACACAAGTGTGAAATGTTATTTTTAAAAATGGATTAAACGGTACACATATTTCAAAGGGGATTAGACGCAGCAAAACAGAGGGGGAAATGTTGCAACGGTGGTTATGAATGTTGTTTCCAGATCTCTGATCTACGCCCAAATGTGTTTCTAATTCCTTTTCTAATTGTTTCTTTTAGTCTTTCTGTTTGGTGCATAAATTGAAGTAAGTTTGCCTTGAGGTCAACATACAACAGAGAGTTTCATTATTTGCATCCACCATGGGCTTTTGCATTTAAAATGAAATCTATAAGTAATAAAAATGAGATTATTCTTGATAAAAGTTACCCAAGTGGCATTCTGAAAATGCACATCAAGTACAAATGCCAAGGTTAATGCACAAGCAAGTAAACTTATGTTCAGCCGAGGAAACTGAGAAATTAGACTCTGATATGATCTTATTTTAATAGCACCTGCTTAAAAAATTGCATCCGTTGCTGTCACTAGCTTATTTTCATCTGCAAGAAGAAAAGTCATGGAAGCATAACTGACCACCCTGCATCTTCAAAGGACCCACAGACATCTGTGAATGGCCAGTGTGATGAAATAATTCAATTCGATCTTACACGTGTCTTTTGTCTGATTGGGATAGTGACGGTTGGGACACGAAACTACATGAGTCTAACTTCAAGAGTCTTACCACACCAGTCACAAGCTTAATTAATCTCTTATGAAGTGCACTTGACAAGAAAGTGAAAGAAATCAAAAGTGGGAGGGTTAGATTTTAAACAGGAATGTCTGTCTACTCTCCCTTGGAATTGCCTATAATTGAGAGGAAATTGATTTTATTCATGTGTAAAAGAGTCAGACATTGGTGCTTTAAGAGTACTGTGTGAACACATGTAGACACAGAAAGAAACCCCATTAAGTTCAATACAACTTCCCAGGTTAGGGTGCCTAGGATTGTAGCCATAATAACAGTACCTTCAATTAACTGTTTATAATTTTAAGAAAACGGTAATATATGAAAGGTACAAGTCTAAATTGTGTGTTCTCAGACATCTAGCCACTGGCAGTTATGACTTAATTGAAGTGGCTGATGGGTGTGGCAGAAGGATTTGCAAAGCAGAATTTTCTAGACACTTTAAAAACAGCAGGCAATCTTCATGACTTTCTAGCCAGTGTGGCTTAGTGGCTAAACTGTTGGACTGGGAGTCTGGAGATCTGGGTTCTAATCCCCACTAGGCCATGGAAACCCAATGGGTGATTTTGGGCCAGTCACAGACTCTCAGCCCAACCTACCTCACAGGGTTGTTGTTGTGAGGATAAATGGAGAGAAGGAAGATTATGTATGCCATTTTGGGTTCCTTGGAGAAAAAATGGTGAGATAGAAATATAATAATAATAATAATAATAATAATCATCATCATCATCACTCAGTGCTTCATAATCATTCTAAAGATTAGTGTTCTGAGTCCGCTCTAAAAGTATGGAACGTATCCTGATTTCAATTTAATGTTTCTTTTCAAAACATTAAAAAACAAGTGTAGGGAGGAGAAGAAAGGAAAAAATAAAAGGAAGAGGACAATTTCAAATGAGTTATAACCACAGGCATCTCTCCAATCATGTGACATCACAGGACGCACAACTCTCTCCATGCTATTATAACATTTCCTTTAGTCTTCAAAATATTTCTGCTGCTGTTTCCCCTCACTCTTCAACTTTTCTGTGCCTCCTTCTCCTGATCTGATAGGTAGTCGTCATTGTTGCTGCTACAATCGTTGCATTCAAAATAATCGTATGCCATTTTTGGACAGTAGTGGCAAATGTAGGCTGACCATATGAAAAGGAGGACAGGGCTCATGTAACTTTAACAGTTGTAGAGAAAAGGGAATTTCAGCCAGTGTCATTTGTATGCAATTAGTTCCTGGTTAAATTCCCTCTTCATCACAATAGTTAAAGGTGCATGCACTATACTAGAGTGACCATATACAAAAGAAGGCAGGGCCCCTGCAACTTTAACTGTTGTGATGAAGAGGGAATTTCACCAGGAACTAATTGCATACAAATGACACCAGCTGAAATTCCCTTTTCTCTACAACTGTTAAAGTTACATGAGCCCTGTCCTCCTTTTCATATGGTCAGCCTAGGCAAATGCAGAGAATAATGTTGCAGGTGGCATAGCCATAAATGATGTCGCTGTAGACAGGACTGTGTAAGTTGCCATAGATTCCTCGCAAGAGGAAAAAAAGGTGGGACATAAATGTAGCAAGAAGCAATGAAAAGTCAATGATTCATGACAATGGTAAGGAATTGTTGCAGACTATGGAGGGGCAGAGATTTGGAAGGCTTCTATGCATTTGGTGCAAGGTTGTGCAGGAAAAGGTAATTGCTGGGTGTCCCAAATACCAGTTGGTGGAGAACAGGGCAAGAGATGACATGAGAAATAACCGATCGTAGTTCTCACACAACAAGAGATGACTGCAATGTCTTAAACTATTCAACCCCCGCCCATCTATTTGTGTTTCAGAGGTGACATAGCAGATGTTTCAGGTTTTATTATACATCCAATGAAGACAAATCTATTAGCCATAAGAAGAAGTAATGGAAAAAAGGGCCTTCAAAACGACAGCTGCTGCTCCTGTTGTTTTAATTTAAATCCCGTATTATCATATAGGTTGAAAAAAACAAAGTAGATTCAAATACCTTTGTAAAGAAATTCAGTGATAAAAAAAACCTGTTCGATTGTCACCAGAGTAAAGACTATGGGCTCATCTACACCTAAGGGTGTAGAAGGAGGGAGGAGGATCGCGGATTTACCTGTTTCCGCATTCCTCCTCCAGAGTCTAGATGGCAGAGCGATGTCCCGGAAGGGAAGAGGGATGTTGCGGACACCATTTTTTTTTTTAAAAAAGAAGAGAGCTGCATGTGGCAAAAAAGTAAGTACAACCCCCCCATCAAACCCCCCATTCACTCACACCCCAGCCATCCTGGGGGTGATGAAATTGCTGCCCCCCATGGGCACAGAGCCACCCCGCATGGCTCTGTGCCCATTTCAGGCCCTGGGAGTGTGCGGCACACCAGCCACGGTCCGCGGGATGGTCCCGTGACTGTGAAAAACCTGGGATATCCCCAGTTTCCGTTATCCTGGGATCATCCCTAGACCATCCCCAATTAATCCTGTGATCCTCTGTGCATCATATGGATGCACAGGGACAACCTAGGGATGACCTAGGGATAAATGGCTGGTGTAGTCATGGCTGATGTCAAGTTGGCTGATGTGCCCCATGTCAGTGATGATGTTGCACAACATGACCCACTGGACTTGTGTATACCTTCCCTTCTATACATCTGCATGTTTCCTTGGTCTTTCAGGCTCAAACCAGCTGGGGAGAGTACAGTGCCAGGAACAGCTAAAATGCCTTAAAATGACCTGGTCCTGTATTGGCTTGTGAAATTATAAAGCTTTCTCTATTGCTAGATGACTCCTGTTCCAGGCAATCCCAAGACAGAAGACTCATCATTAAAAGCAGCAATGGGACTAAGGGTGCATGTTGTATACTATTCCAGACACCAGAAATAGATATTTTGAGGTGAAAGAGTGGAGTACAGCCTTCCTCACTCCAATTTGAATTCAGAGAAGAGGTTGCTCCATCTCCAAGACTTTTTGCGGTACCTTGCTACAAGGAATGAAGACCATAGTTTCAAAATCAAAGAAACATTGGTTATACTAATACAGAAGCTTTGTTGGAAAAATAAAACAAACGGCAATAACAGTTGTACCTAAGGCAATGGAAACATGCAACATGTGTTTGTGTGTTGTGGATTTAAAGGCAAAGGTAATTGGTTCCATTGTCGTACTGCTCTAACCGTCAGGAGTTTTTTTCCTGATTTCCACTTGGAATAGATGAGCCCTATTCCAAAGACAGATGGAGGACTTGTTTTGAAACAAAGACCAATGGATGGATGTGCTTATGCCATCCCATTTTACAATCTAAAAAATTTCACAAAAAAGAGAGGAATTCCCCCTTCCCCTTTCCACTTTGAATTTGGAGGAAAGGATGGTTCATCACCCACCATTTTAGGGAATGATTCATCCTTCCCTTGCTACAAGGAATGGAGATCATCAGCTCCAAAACAAAGAGACATTGGCCAATATAATGCAACAGAAACTTTATTGGAAAAGAGAATAAATAGCAATAAGAGTTGTAAAGCAGGCAGTGAAGACAGATAATTCAACCAGATATAAATTTTAGTTGTGGATTTGAGAGTAAAGCAAGGAGAAGTGGAGAGGGAGAAAGGGACCCACAGCCATTCAGTGGTTCCTCAAGTCTAGCTGCTCTGAACCAAGGCATAGAACATTCAGGAATCATCCTGTGTCTTGGCTCTGATTGCTTGTCACAGCTCTTCTCATGAGGATATTCTTCTTGTGCTTCTTAGATGACCACAGTGAGACCATTTGGTCCCAAGACATACCTTCATCCAAGGTGTCCACTACTCCTAGAGCCCAAGCGTCCTCCCAGCTCAAGGCTAGGAGGATCATTTGATGATCACAGCAAAGGAGGGATCCTCGATCACAAGCTCTCCTGGTGGGGTTTGGCTGATAGAGTGAGAGATCTCTCCAGACCTGTGGACTAGCTGGACTGATGTAAGCCATTTCCTGGGTGATGCTGCAAGTCTGGAATAGTATTTGAGAAACAGGAACAAAGGAGAACCACATAACAGTGAGATTTACATTCTATCTCCAACACTCCGCCATCACTCCACAATTGTAATGCTGTAAACTGAGATTTCAGAATACTATAAATGATCTTCTTCTTATGCTTCATTTGAGTTTATTTGTCCTGGCTATCTGGAGCATTTACAGTTTGACTTGATCAATCTAGGGCAAAATATTACATTTCTTGAACAAACACTGGGCATGGATCAAGGGTGGAACATAGACTGAAGAGGCAATACCCCAGTGCTGATTTTGAGGCTGAAGGCCTCAAGGTGGCTCTTTTGGATGAAGAAGACAATGGAATAAAATGTTCACCCTCAATATTTGCCTTTATATTTCCCTCATGATTCCTCCCCCCCCCCAAATTGAATGCCCTAACCCAACCATCTGAAATTTGGGTCCCATGAAATGCGTTGGACTACAACTCCTATGCTTTTTCAGACATATTATGGTAATTGTAATCTTGCACATATGGAGGCTTCCAGGTTAGGAAAAGCTGCTCTGACTATTAAAAACCAGTCTCATCTGTAGTCCCCAAGGGAGTTGTCAGAGACCGAAGTATGGGATGACTGAAACCTAAGAATCAGGGAAGAGATCTGCTAGATCAGACCAAAGGGCCCTGAAGGGCAGCATCCCATTTCTAGAAGGTCCAGACGTGAGAACATAAGGAGAGTCATTATAGACCAGACCAAAGCCATCTGGTTCTGGTGTTATGTTCCCACAGTGGCCAACAGAATGCCCATTGTAAATCCCAAGTCAGGACATGAATGCAATTACACATTCCTGCTCATCTTACACAGCAACAGGTGTACTGCTCCTGTGCAATGTCCTCTTTTCGTTAATTCTGAATTTCCCCCACCTTTCTAATTTATGACAAGGGCCTATTAGGTTTTAGTATTAGGAACAAGAGAGAAAAATCCCATTGTCTCCAAGAAGCAACAAGTATGGCTTAGAGGCTGTATTTCCCCCCTACTCTTGTCCATGAAGAACTGCTATTCAGACTTGGGATATAGGAGAATTATATTTCTGTTTAGTTTTCATAAGAATTTACAGAAGGTCGATTGGTTTTCCATATTCATATGGCTCCTCAATGCTAACTACTTTATGAGTAGCAGATACGACGTGGCAGACTTCAGGCTCAGAGCAACTGTACCTCTTGCATTGGATTGCTGTGGCTGGATGAGCATATTTGCTGCAATTCATTTCTATAAGAGGTTACACAATTTTGAAGTGATCTTCATATTCAGGAGAAAAAGAACTTGACCCCCCCACCCCACCCCCCAAAAAACTATTACTTCATTACATGAAACTGAGTAATTCACCCATGGCTAATTCAGTGGCAGCCTCATTCCTATGAATATGGTGTTGATGGTGATTGACAGGATCCTTGAAATGTATTGGGAAGCTTTAGGCTTACATTGCTGTGAACCACAGACAGGCGTGAAATTATCCCCAAGAAAATGGACTTACCTGTTTTCCCAAGAAGATGTAGTGAAGGCAGGGATGTCAAGTAAAGCTGTTGGAATTGCAAAGGGACGGTTGAGCTGTTATACAGTTCTGTCAAAGTCCCTTGGGGTTAAGTCGCCATCTGTTTCCAGCAAATATATTAGAGGGTTGCAGATAATTTTCTTTTCATTTGCAAAATTGCTTTGTGAAGCAGAAATGAAACCATTAGAAAAAGGTACAGAGAGACCAATCATTTATGTAAGAGATCCCATTAGCCTTCATTATTCCTTTGTTTTGTTTAACGCTTCTTTTGCGTTAATTTATTTTTGGTGAGGGAAACACTGGTGTATCTCCCATGCAATCTGTAGTAGGAATATATTCTCCATTGCAAAAATGATGGCATCAAAAGAAATAAATTTGCCCTTAGCATTCAGACTCTTTGTTAGGAAGTTCCTATTCATTCCCCCCCACCCCCCAAAGTAGTAATCCTAGGCTATTTAATAGTGAATACATGATAGTATACGATATGGTATATCCTACAGTGTTGTCCAACTCCATATGATTGATGGAAGAAACTTAGATTCAAAGCATCCCCACCAGTTGGTTATGAATCCTCTACATGAAGACATCCGAAAGGGAGAGCTTATAAACTCTCTAGTAATGGATTTTCATACCATGACCTGTCTTCCAATGTTCAACCAAGATCTACACTCCTGTGACTTGTCTACATATCTCTGTCGATTTTCACCAAGCTCTGGGTCATCATGACCAGTTGGGAGCCCACCATACATAAATGCTGTAATCAATCATCATCCTTTTGTTCTCATCACCCACATAGCCCATGGGCATTTTTATAGCACTGCTTTGCCTGCACACAGCAGGACATGGCCTCAAGTGTTTCTTTGGATTTTTTTTAAAAAATAGATGTATTTTCTGGGTCTTTTTTTGCAACAGAAAAATGACCGGAAGGCATGCAGGAGGCAGACGGCATCATCTCTTCCTACCCGGATCCTAAGATCATCCTCTGGGCTCCTTCTCCATGAGCCCCTGCCAAAGGAAGTGAGGCAGGTGTCTACTAGGAGCACGGCCTTCTCTGCTGTGGCACCCCAGCTGTGGAATGAGCCTCCCTAGAGAGGTTCACCTGGCACCTACATTGTAAGAGACGCCAGGTGAAGACCTTTTTTGTTTTCTCAGTATTTCATCAGTTCATCAGTTTAATTTTTAACTTTGCTGTTTTAAATTTGTATTTAAATTTGTATTGATTTCTGCATTGCTGCTCAGTTCTATCCTGGTTGTGCTCTGATATTGTATTTTAAACTATGTTTTTATACTGTTGTTGTTTTCATAATTTGAATGGTTGTCATGGTTTTAATTTTTGTGAACCGCCCAGAGAGCTGCGGCTATTGGGTGGCATAGAAATGCAATAAATAAATAAATAAATCTGAAGGACATGCGGAAACCCATGGGTTGGCAGTAGCGAGTGTGCAATGAAACTCTCACCTGATGACGCTCTAAGGCCTTAGCTAATGTCCCCTGTGATCAGTGATGATGTTGCGCAATGTGACCAATAGGACTTAGGTATACTTTTCCCTCCATCCATCCTCATGTTTTCTTGGTCTTTCAGGCTCAATCCCGGATGGGGAGAGTACAGTTCCAGGGACCAGCTAAACTGCCTCACAATGACCTGTTCCTGCATTGCCTGGTGAAACATATAAACCTTACTGTATTACTCCTGTTCCAGGCAATCTCAAGACAAGTAGAGGACTCATCATGAAAAAAAGCAATGGGAGTCATATTTTAGACTATTTCACACACCAGAAATATATATTTTCAGGAGAAAGAGTGGTGTACACTCTCCTTCTGTCCTATTTGAACTCAGAGATGAGGTTGCTTCATCTCCCAGACAGTTTGAGAGAACTAGTTACAAGGAATGAAGACTATTGTTTCCAAATCAAAGAGACTTTGGTTGTAATAATGCAGCAGAAGCTTTATTGGAAAAACAAAAGAAATGGCAATAAGATGTGTACATGTGGCAATGAAAACAACATGCAATACAGGTGGACATATATTTATCTTGTGGATTTAAGAGCAAAGCAGGGAGAAGTGGACAGTCACAGAGTGTCCCACTGTCATTCAGGGCTTCCTTGGGTTCATTTGCTCTTAATCAAGGCTTAGAAAATTTAGCAATGAACCTGTGTCTTGTCTCTGATTCCTGGTCACATCTCATGAGGATATCCTTCTCGTCTTTCACAGTCTAGAAGCACACACTACCACGGCGTCCCCAAAGAGACCTTTTTCCAAGGACTCCACCCCTCCTCCAGCCCAGTGCCCCACCCCATCCTCCTCCCAGCCCAAGGCCACCATACAAGCCTCCACCCAGCCCAAGGCCTCCAGACAGGCCTCCATATGCACCAGAACCAGCCAAAGCACATGGGGTGTTGCCTCCGACGGAAACTGGCTCACAGCTAGCAGACAGGATGGGCCCTGGGATGGTCACGATGGAGGCGGGTGGCTGGATTGTGAGCTCTGATGGTGGGATCTGGTTGATAGGTTGAGGGATGACTCCAGCCAGGATGCCGAGCTCTCCTGAGCTGGTGCTTCCTCCGACCAGTGTGCCGGGACCATAACCATAGCCCCAGTCACCAGAGCCAGAGCCGAGACCTCTGTAGCCGAGAGCTCCGTAGCCGAGACCTCCATAACTGAGACCCCCATAGCCAAGACCTCCATAGCCAAGACCTCCACAGCTAAGACCTCCATAACCGAGACCTGCAGACCCAAAACCAACCACTGGGCTAGAGGCACAGGATGGGACGGCACAGGATGGACCACAGTAGGCCATTTTGTGGGTGATGGTGGGAGTCTGGAATGATACTTGAGAAACAGGAAAGAATAAGAACCATATATACTGCAGTGTGCAATCTCTCTCCCTCACTCAGTCATCTCTCTATAATTGTAATAGCATAACATGATATTATTTGTAGGTTTCAGAATATCATAAATAAGCTTCAACTTTTTGGATCCTTGCCATTACCAGCTTTATAGTAAGAATGTACTACACAGGCCAGATCTGCACCTTGTGTTAAATCATTATGGTAACGCTATACCCTCTTACACATGTGCACCTCATAGGATGCACAATGATATTTGTTGCAGAAGTTTGGATAATGTGGAATGAAATACACGAATTAACATTATGGATGTGGTATATGGAATGTGTAATGTGCCCCAACAGTTATCAATGTACTTCAATACCCTTATACAGAAGTAGTGTAGATCTTGCCATGGTGATCTTCATGTTAGGTATAGCTGAAACTATGGAATTTAAGACATGTACATGGATGTGCATTTCATTCCAATTCATTTTCTAAGAATTTATTATTCATATTCAAGAGAGAAATAAGTTGAATCTTTTTTTAAAAAATCTAATTCTTAAGAACGTGCAACTGCTAAGTTCACCCACAAATCATTGAAGGCAGTCTGAGTCATATCACTATGTGTTCTGCTGATGATTGACAGGTCCCTTGGCACTTTCCCTAGGCCTACATAGATGTGGACTATAGACAGTAATGAAAATATCCGACAGAAAATGGACTTACCTGCTTTCCCAAATAGATGTAGTGAAGACAGGGATGTTGAGTGAAGCTGTTGGAATTGCTGTGGGATTTCTGAGCTTTTATACAGTTCTGTCATCGTCGCTGGTTATTTAGACACCACCTATTTCAGGCTAATATTTTAATGTGCCGTGGACAAACTTACTTCGCTAAGCAGATATAGCTTAATTCTTCCTTACCTTGAACATAACACAGGCATCCTTCAACATATGCACTGTGAAGTTTTTTTTTTAAAAAAACAATTACATGGAGGATTAAAAGCACCCAGGATATAGATAAGGGATCATCAAAGCACTTCAAACAGCCTTCTTTACCTGTTTTCCCCTGTTTGATATTGTTTTGTTGTGTTGAGGCTGGATTTTTGTTCAGGGGTGGGGGACATCCATGCCAACTGTCAGCACTCTAGGTTAAAAGTCTTAGTTGCAAATTTGATGAAATCAAAACTCTGCTGTAAGGAAGGACCCATGTAGTTTTCAGAAGTCATGATCCTTCTTTATTCCATAGAGAATACATGGTGGTATACAAGATTGTATCTCCCAGGGTTTAGTCCAACTTCATGAGAGAGATGGGAGTGGAAGGTTGCCAATCATCTGCATGGAAACCTCCAGCAAAGAGAGAGCTCATATTCACTTTAGGTAACTGGATTTCTTATAAAGACTTGTCTTCCAATGTTTAACTGAGATCTACCCTCCTGGGACTTGCCTTCATTTCTCTGTAGTTTTTCAGGAAGCACCTGGCCCATCATGACTAATTGGGGCCCACCATGCATGATAATGGTAATCAGCATCCTCAACAGCACTTCACTTGTCTTTTCTCCAAGGAGCACACAGGGGAAATCTATGCTTCTCTTCATTACCAATGCTATCCACACAGCAATCTTTTGAGGTAGACATGATTTAGACATACTCACCAGTAGGGTGACCAGATAAAATCCAGGTCAGGGCTCATGTAACTTTAACAGTTGTAGAGAAAAGGGAATTTCAGCCAGTGTCATTTGTATGCAATTAGTTCCTGGTGAAATTCCCTCTTCATCACAACAGTTAAAGTTGCAGGGGCCCTGCCTTCTTTTGTATATGGTCACTCTAGTATAGTACATGCATCTTTATCTGTTGTGATGAAGAGGGAATTTCACCAGGAACTAATTGCATACAAATGACTCTGGCTGAAATTCCCTTTTCTCTACAACTGTTAAAGTTACATGAGCCCTGACCTGGATTTTATCTGGTCACCCTACTCACCAGCCCTCAGAGCTTCATGGCTGAGCAGGAGATTTGTATTCAGGTGTTTACACTCGTTGTGCAATACCCTAACCAAGGGTTTTGAAGTGTTTAGTTCTCCTGATGTTTTAGCCCTAGCCCTAAAAGCCAATGGTTAATGATGATAGTAGGAGACCAAAACATCTGGAGAACATCACATTTTCCACACTTGCTCTATCCACTACTCTGTACTGATTCTGAAGGTTAGAAGACATAGCCATCTTGAATAATATCCATTGATAGCTTTAACTTTTATGAAGTTGTCTAATCCCCCCTTGGAAAACATCCAAAAGTTTGGTTATCATGACAGTTTGTGGTAAGAAATTCCATAGTTTAATTTTACAGTGTGAAGAATAACTCCCATCTGTCTTAGAACACCAAATTCATTAGGATATCTTATTGGGTTCTCGTTCTATAAAAAAAAAATGAAGAATAATGTATCTCTATCCTCCATAACCTGAATATCTTTGTAAAACTCAATAATGTCCCCCCCCTTCTTGACTTTTATGCCCAAAATAATAAAGGCTTGAATGTTGTAATATATATACTGAATTGGTTAGTACTGTCATTATTGTTCTAACCATTCCAGGAACAACCCAAGACATGTCTTGTTCTCTGACAGATAGGACAAGTTGGTGCCTTCTCTACTTTCCAGTTATAGAAAGTGGACTGACATGGAGGTTGAGCCTTAACTCAAGACTGCTGATGGGAGAGAGGCCTCTGCCACAGACAACATGAGAAGGTCCAAGGTACTTCTCTCTTGCACTTTTTATTCATTTCAAAACTTCATTTTTTTCTGAGAGGAAGAGCATACTAAACAACACAAAGTGAGTGATTAATCAATGCAATTTATTGACCGTTTGAACATCACTTAAATCACTTCCATGGTTGCTCAAACTAGATGATCCTTAATGCTCAAAATTGTTTTAGTTTTATCTACAAAATCTAGGACACAATCATTGAGGGTATCTGAACATTCTACCTGCTTGTTCTGATCTGAAGATGAATGTACACAACCTATTTTTTCTGTCCTTTGGATGCCTCCTTGATTTCGTTCTTCATCTCACGTCCAACCTCAGTAGCTTCATCAAAATATGTAATCATTTGACATCCAAGAGAGACAAAAGCATGGTAGATTTAAATTTAGTTGGCAAATAAAGGGTGGGTAGAGCTTGCTTGGATGTTGGGAGAAAGGGGAAGCTGGACAATGCTGCCAGTAACTTAGAGTGGTTGTGGGCTCTCCCTTGCTGGTGGTCTTGATGCCTAAGTTGGGCAGGCTTTGGTTGGGGGATGTATTGGCTCTCAATGTCCTCCATCAGTCTCAGGGCTTTGGATTTAATTATTTTTTTTTATAATAATTTTATTAATTTTCAACATATAGTACATAAAATAAACACAATACATATACAACCCTCCACAACCCCCCGTGCTCCCCTACCCATGAGACCTTCTCACTTTATTGTTTTATACATTTTCCCAAAATTGTAATGATTCTTTTGAAGGTGTATATCCCCTCCCCTTTTCTAAAACATATTCTAGAAATAAACCCCAAATACTTCCAAAATCATTCTTTTTAGTTAATCCCATCCTAACTTTCATTATACATGTTAATCTTTGTTAATTGCAATATCCCACACTCCTTCATACCATACTTCTATACTATAATTCCCTTGTATTTTCCAACTTTTAGCTATCATTAATCTAGCCAGTGTCAGGAGATTGTTTATCAATTCTCTTGTATTATTCTTACCATATTCTTTATCAAATAACCCTAATAAAGCTATATTTGGACTTATTTCCACATTCTTACCCAATATCTCACTTATCTCCTTAAAAACTCTTTTCCAAATTTTTAAAATATATTCACATGTCCACCACATATGGTAATACGTCCCCACATCCTGACAACCCCTCCAACATAACTTTGATATTTTCTTATCTATCTGATGTAATCTTACAGGAGTGAGATACCATCTCCAGATTATTTTATAATGATTTTCTTTTATCCTTATTGAAAGCAACTTTAAAGTTCTTAATTCCCCCATCTGTCCCCAGTAATTTGAATTTTTAAATCTTCTTCCCAGATTGTTTTCAGAATTTCTTGAGATTCATCCTCCTTTAACAATATCTTATATATTTCGCTTGTTTTATCTTTTTTACTTTTATTTTTATTTTCTCCCTCCTTCTCTCTAGACTCAATTAACTTTTCAAATCTTGTTTCCTTTCTACAGTCCTTATTTTCCTTTTTCCATTTTTGTGTACACTGTTCCAATTGTAAAGTCTTAAACCATATTTTTTTTTGCCCTATTAGAACCTCTTCTATTTGCTTTTTATCAACCAATCTCCTTACCCAATCTTTCACTTTAATTATTTTTTTCTCCCGCAATAGCCCTTCCAGTTCTCTTCTCAAATTTCCTGGAAAGTTTTCCGCTTTGGATTTAATTGTTGGAGAAAACAGATTGTATTCCACTCTGCCTTCAATATGGAGTAGCCAAAGAGCACAACTTCTGAAAAAAAATTACAGCCCCATATTTGTTCACAAACAAGTTTGAAGCTACTGATGAATGTATTTGTGTTGCTTTCATCATCTTGCCATGAATTACACTACATTTCAGCTTCAATAAGTAGCATGGATGATGCAAAGCACATTTTAAAACACCGACCAACTTATCCAGCAAACAAGCAAAGCACTGAATGTTGCAAAGGTGGTAACAAATGTTCCTTGAAGTGCTTTGACAGTCAACCTTGGGTGTTTCTCATTCTTTCTCTAATTGTTATATTTTCCTCTATGATTCATGAATAGAATCAAGTCTAAATGAAAAACAGAAGAATTAACTTTTTGCTCTGTAAAGTAATTCTGCACATGAAAAGAAAATTGTCTGCCCCTAAGTAAAACATTGTCAGGAGACAGGGTTTGTCCTAACCACTGAGAATCCTGACAGAGGCTTCTGTGGGGCTTCAATATGATGAGGGGTGGAGTTGTTGGAAGAAGGTCTCGCTCAGATCACTGTTGAGTTTTTAGGATATTAAACTAGGCTGACCATATGAAAAGGAGGACAGGGCTCATGTAACTTTAACAGTTGTAGAGAAAAGGGAATTTCAGCCAGTGTCATTTGTATGCAATTAGTTCCTGGTGATATTCCCTCTTCATCACCACAGTTAAAGTTGCAGGCACTATACTAGAGTGACCATATACAAAAGAAGGCAGGGCCCCTGCAGCTTTAACTGTTGTGATGAAGAGAGAATTTCACAAGGAACTAAATGCATACAAATGACACTGGCTGAAATTCCCTTTTCTCTACAACTGTTAAAGTTACATGAGCCCTGTCCTCCTTTTCATATGATCAGCCTAATTAAACAAGACAAGAATAAGTTCCATTGCAATAGGTATAACCAAAAATTGGAGTTAGGTAATATTCAATTAAAGCAGAGATCTTCCAGGAGGGAGATATTCTGCTTAGTTTCAGGAACAATGGAAAGGGTTTGAAAGTTTTGGGACAGTTAATAAATTATATTGATTAATAACCCAACTGATTGTGTTGATCTAGATGATAATATGAGTTGGATGCTTATTATGCTGTTGTCATGTTTGTTTATCTCCCTGTTGTTGTTTTCCAATTAACCAAAAGTCTAAAAGAGAAGAAGAAGAAGAAGAAGAAGAAGAAGAAGAAGAAGAAGAAGAAGAAGAAGAAGAAGGGGAGAATGGGGAGGGGGAGAATGGGGAGGGGGAGAATGGGGATAGCCTCATTATTGGACAGATTGAGATGACTTGTGACTTCCTCAGTTGGCAGTTGCTGAGTTGTGGGAGAGCGGAGGGAGGAAATAATGAGATGACACAAGGAGTTGGGTTTTAAACAAGGCCACTTTTATTGATAGATACACAGAAGGGAAACCTAAGCAAGCATCTTCCACATTTAAACGGTGCATCCCCTTCATTTATTTCAAAGGAGGTCAGCACATCCATCAACCTTACAAGTTTTTAACACCAAGGCATTAACACAAATGCTATACAGTGAACAACTGTGTGTTTCTAGTAATGTTGCCCCTATGGAATCCACCCAAACAAAATTCCTAATAAATATTATATGTCTTCCAAGCTATGTGCGTAAGATGCTCCTAAATCTAGAGGTAGGCCAAATCTTGGTTGAATCCTGGGTTTCGATATATAAGTTAAATCTTTGGCTAAAATTGATATACACCCCTCAAGGTTTGGCTCCTTTGATTTTAACTGATGTATTTCAGTCAAAATGTGCAATTTGGGTTTCTTGCGAAAGGCCATCCTGACCCTGGGCCATACAAAAGTCAAAGAGGACATACATCAGTGCATCAGAGACAATGAGCTACAAGTTCATATAAGAGCAGCGACCCCACACCCCGAATTCAGGGACAGGGGTCAGACATTTTTATCTGCAATCTACCTGACTATTTTAACAATCCCAAAATATAGGAAAGTGTTTATGCTAGCCAAGTTTAATGAATTACCTTCTGCTCTTCTGGAAGAAAGATACAATAGTACCACATATTGTGAGCACTTATGCTAGGCTGACCATATGAAAAGGAGGACAGGGCTCCTGTAACTTTAACAATTGTAGAGAAAAGGGAATTTCAGCCAATGTCATTTGTATGCAATTCATTCCTGGTGAAATCCCCTCTTCATCACAACAGTTAAAGATGCAGGTACTATACTAGAGTGACCAGATACAAAAGAGGATAGGGCTCCTGCATCTTTAACTGTTGTGGTGAAGAGGGAATTTCACCAGGTACTAATTGCAAACAAATGACACTGGCTGAAATTCCCTTTTCTATGTGACTGTTAAAGTTACAGGAGCCCTGTCCTCCTTTTCATATGGTCAGCCTAACTTATGCCCCTGTGAAGCTGATGTGGTGAAGTCTGTGGGCCACATACTGCTGTATTGTTCCTTGTGTCATGATTTTTGGCATATTTTTACTCCTATTTTACAAGGAATACCTGGAAAATCTTATGTGTTTTATATAGATTTTCTCTTGGCTGAACAAAATCCATGGGTAACAAGGTCCCTAGATTCTGTGTTGCTGCAATTGATGATGTTAAACGTTTTACAATGTTTTTCCTTGCTCAGTCTTGTATTTTTATGAGTGGGGCATGTGCAATTATATTTTTGTGTAATCTACTTGTTCAATTTTACTTTGATTAACTCTGACTGCTATTATATCGTTGTATTCACAGTGCTCTTTTCCTTGGCTGGTCTTGTGACCATAATAAAATACTACTAAAACTTTCTTCCATCAATCTTAGGAGGTCAGACAAAACTAGGAGATATGAGATTGTATTTCACCATGTCTATGGAATTGCAAGGATTATGACTTCTGATGTACCCTAGAGCTACACCAGATAGCATCAATGATGCAAATAAAGAAATAAAAGAAATGCAGCCTCACCCAAACAAACAAAGAAAATGCTGCAAAGGTAGTAAAGCATGCTCTTTGTAGAGCTTTGATGATCCCTTATCAAAAGCATGGGTGTTTCAAACCCTTTTTCTAATTATTTCATTTTTCCCCCTTTATGGTACATACATTGAAATATGTTTGTGTTGAGGTCGATGTAAGGAAGAATTAGCCTGTTTCTGCTTAGTGAAGTAAGTTTGTCTGCAACATATTACAATGTTCAGTGAAAATGGGTGGTGTCAAAATTACCGGAAGCGCTGACAGAATGGTATAAAAGCTCAACCGTCCCTCTGCAATTCCAACAGCTTCACTGAACATCCCTGTCTTCACAATATATACTTGGGAAAGCAGGTAAGTCCTTTTTCTGTCAGATATTTTCATTACTGTCTATAGTCCGCATCTATGTAGGCCTAGGGAAAGTGCCAAGGGACCTGTCAATCATCAGCAGAACACATAGTGATATGACTCAGACTGCCTTCAATGATTTGTGGGTGAACTTAGCAGTTGCACATTCTTAAGAATTAGATTTTTTAAAACAACAACAACAACAACAACAGTGTCCAGTTATTTCTCTCTTGAATATGAATAATAAATTCTTAGAAAATGAATTGGAATGAAATGCACATCCATGTACATGTCTTAAATTCCATAGTTTCAGCTATACCTAACATGAAGATCACCATGGCAAGATCTACACTACTTCTGTATAAGGGTATTGAAGTGCATTGATAACTGTTGGGGCACATTACACATTCCATATACCACATCCATAATGTTAATTCGTGTATTTCATTCCACATTATCCAAACTTCTGCAACAAATATCATTGTGCATCCTATGAGGTGCGCATGCGTAAGAGGGTATAGCGTTACCATAGTGATTTAACACAAGGTGCAGATCTGGCCTGTGTAGTACATTCTTACTATAAAGCTGGTAATGGCAAGGATCCAAAAAGTTGAAGCTCATTTATGATATTCTGAAACCTACAAATAATATCATGTTATGCTATTACAATTATAGAGAGATGACTGAGTGAGGGAGAGAGATTGCACACTGCAGTATATATGGTTCTTATTCTTTCCTGTTTCTCAAGTATCATTCCAGACTCCCACCATCACCCACAAAATGGCCTACTGTGGTCCATCCTGTGCCGTCCCATCCTGTGCCTCTAGCCCAGTGGTTGGTTTTGGGTCTGCAGGTCTCGGTTATGGAGGTCTTAGCTGTGGAGGACTTGGCTATGGAGGTCTTGGCTATGGGGGTCTCAGCTATGGAGGTCTCGGCTACGGAGCTCTCGGCTACAGAGGTCTTGGCTCTGGCTCTGGTGACTGGGGCTATGGTTATGGTCCCGGCACACTGGTCGGAGGAAGCACCAGCTCAGGAGAGCTCGGCACCCTGGCTGGAGTCATCCCTCAACCTATCAACCAGATCCCACCATCAGAGCTCACAATCCAGCCACCCGCCTCCATCGTGACCATCCCAGGGCCCATCCTGTCTGCTAGCTGTGAGCCAGTTTCTGTCGGAGGCAACACCCCATGCGCTTTGGCTGGTTCTGGTGCATATGGAGGCCTGTCTGGAGGCCTTGGGCTGGGTGGAGGCTTGTATGGCGGCCTTGGGCTGGGAGGAGGATGGGGTGGGGCACTGGGCTGGAGGAGGGGTGGAGTCCTTGGAAAAAGGTCTCTTTGGGGACGCCGTGGTAGTGTGTGCTTCTAGACTGTGAAAGACGAGAAGGATATCCTCATGAGAAGAGATGTGACCAGGAATCGGAGCCAAGACACAGGTTCATTGCTAAATTTTCTAAGCCTTGATTAAGAGCAGATGAACCCAAGGAAGCCCTGAATGACAGTGGGACACTCTGTGACTGTCCACTTCTCCCTGCTTTGCTCTTAAATCCACAAGATAAATATATGTCCACCTGTATTGCATGTTGTTTTCATTGCCACATGTACACGTCTTATTGCCATTTCTTTTGTTTTTCCAATAAAGCTTCTGCTGCATTATTACAACCAAAGTCTCTTTGATTTGGAAACAATAGTCTTCATTCCTTGTAACTAGTTCTCTCAAACTGTCTGGGAGATGAAGCAACCTCATCTCTGAATTCAAATAGGACAGAAGGAGAGTGTACACCACTCTTTCTCCTGAAAATATATATTTCTGGTGTGTGAAATAGTCTAAAATATGACTCCCATTGCTTTTTTTCATGATGAGTCCTCTACTTGTCTTGAGATTGCCTGGAACAGGAGTAATACAGTATATGTTTCACAAGGCAATGCAGGAACAGGTCATTGTGAGGCAGTTTAGCTGGTCCCTGGAACTGTACTCTCCCCATCCGGGATTGAGCCTGAAAGACCAAGAAAACATGAGGATGGATGGAGGGGAAAGTATACCTAAGTCCTATTGGTCACATTGCGCAACATCATCACTGATCACGGGGGACATTAGCTAAGGCCTTAGAGCGTCATCAGGTGAGAGTTTCATTGCACACTCGCTACTGCCAACCCATGGGTTTCCGCATGTCCTTCAGATTTATTTATTTATTTATTGCATTTCTATGCCACCCAATAGCCGCAGCTCTCTGGGCGGTTCACAAAAATTAAAACCATGACAACCATTCAAATTATGAAAACAACAACAGTATAAAAACATAGTTTAAAATACAATATCAGAGCACAACCAGGATAGAACCGAGCAGCAATGCAGAAATTAATACAAATTTAAATACAAATTTAAAACAGCAAAATTAAAAATTAAACTGATGAGCTATAGTAACTGTAGTAATAGTACCTTCAGTCATCAGTGTATAATTGTTAGAAAAAAGCTAAGATAGGAAAGGTTCAATCTAAACAAGTTACTGGAACCCAGATTCTGTCTGGACGTCAGGAAAAAAATCCTGACTGTTAGAGCAGTATGACAATGGAACCAATTATCTAGGGAGGTCATGGGATCCTGCACCCTAGAGGCATTCAAGAATAGGGTGACCATTTAAAATCCAGGTCAAGGCTCATGTAACTTTAACAGTTGTAGAGAAAAGGGAATTTCAGCCAGTGTCATTTGTGTGCAATTAGTTCCTGGTGAAATTCCCTCTTCATCACAACAGTTAAAGTTGCAGGGGCCCTGCCTTCTTTTGTATATGGTCACTCTAGTATAGTGCATGCATCTTTAACTGAGCACAGCGCATGTTTTAGCAGCTCAAATGCCCTCTGGCACCCTCCTGACCACAAAAACTTTTCAGGCCGTTGCTTTTTTGTTAGCTCATGCAGGGGTGTAGCTATTTCACCAAATTTGGGTATAAAGCAGCGATAGTACCCGGCTGTCCTCAAAAAGGCACGCACCTGCTTTTTACTAGTGGGTATGGGCCAGCTACATATAACTTCCAGTTTGCTGGTGACTGCGGCAATGGTCCCACTTCCCACTACATGACCCAGGTAAACCACTTTCAACTTCCCAAACTGACATTTGGGAGCCTTAATGGTTAGCCCTCCATTGCTGATTGCTTTTGATACATTGTTGAGGTGAGTCAAATGATCTGAAAGGGACCCACTGACAATTGCACTGTCAATTTGCAGGTTAAGCGGATAATTGATCACTGACTCTTTTCCTCCCTCTACTTCTCTTTTTCCACCCTTCTTAGTATGCTCTGGGGACATCTCACATTTCTCCCTAGCAGCAATACAAAAGGGGAAAACCCTGTGGAATCTTGGGGCACCTTCCTGTAGGCAAACAGGAAGAAGGGCAACTTTCTATCCCAGTGTATGGGGTGACCTGTGACATATGTTTTAATCATTTGTTTGATAGTTCTGTTGAACCTTTCCACTAGCCCATTCGTTTGGGGGTGAAAAGCGGTTGAAGTTATGTGCTTCACACTGCAACACTTCCACAAATACCTCATTATGTCAGAAAGGAAAGCAGTACCCCTGTCACTAATGATCTCATGATGAAATCTCAGCCTACAAAAAATCTTCAATAAGGCTTCCGCAACAGATAGGGCATCTACATTCTTCAGGGCTCCTGCATCTGGGAATTGGGTGGCAAAATCGATAATGGTTACTAGGAACTGCTTTCCTGATTATGTAGACAAAGTCAGACCCTACATGTGGGGTCAGCGGTTCATCTTGCAGACTGATCATCATGTCTTGATGTGGCTCCAGTCCATGAAGAACCACAACTAACTATTGCAATGTTAGTCATGGCATCTGCAAGAATATCATGCAGACGTTCAGCATGTGCCAGGATGAGAGAACATCGTCGCGGATGGACTGTCCCATCGAGAGGCCTCCAGTGCTGTTGGAACGTGAGATTTTGCCTGAGACATTAATAGTGAGCTCATAGACTTTCATTAGAGCCACTAACTCTGGGGGGGACAATGTCACTAGCTGTGGTTTTTTTCCCCTTGCAGGATTGTATTGTATTTATGTACATGATAATAATAATAATAATAATAATAATAATAATAATAATAATAATAATTTATTTCTTACCCGCCTCTTGGTTTGGATCGAGGCGGGCAACAACAATATGATAAAATACTTAAAACTGATTAAAACATGACACACATTGTAAAAATTGCATTAAAACATCCTAAAAACATCCTAAAAACTAGGGGTGTGCACGCGGACCCCCTGGATCGGATCGGGACTGGATCAGGACCTCCAATTTTGTTTCTGATCAGATCGGAACAAAATTGGAGGTCCCCTGGATCAGATCGGGCCTGATCCCGATCCAAAAATTGGATGTTCGATTTTCGGATCGGCTGCCATTTTTCCCCATAGACTTGCATTGGGGGAAAGAAACCTTTCCCCCAATGCAAGTCTATGGGGAAAAATGGTGGCGGGGGGGGTGAGTGAGAGCCTAACTCCCCTGCAGGCGCCAGCGGATGGCAGCAGATGACCCCGGCAGATAAGCCCCCTCCTCCCTTTTGTGCTCCTTACTTGCCAGGGTAGTCCGCTAGCGCCCGTGGGCCCCAGCGAATGGCCCCAGCAGGTAAGTGGGGGCTCCCTCCCTCCTCATGATCCCCCTTACCTGCCAGGGCCCCTCCACTGCCATCCGCTGCCACCCGGGTGGCAGCGGATGGCAGTGGAGGGGCCCTGGCAGGTAAGCCCCAATCCCGGCGGTTCTTCACTGCATGGGACATCCGCTCCCCTCCGCTCCTGGCCGCTACTGCGAAGCAGGCTTCACGGCCTGCCCCTAAGTAACGTGCCAGGTGATGACATCACCTGGCGCAGTACCTAGGGGCAGGCCACGAAGCCTACCTCACAGTAGCGGCCAGGAGCTGAGGGGAGCAGACGTCCCAGGCAGGTAAGTGGGACCCCCTCCCTCCTCCCCCCTCACGATCCCCCTTACCTGCTGGGGCCCCTCCACTGCCATCCGCTGCTGCCCAGGCGGAGGGGCCCCAGCAGGTAAGCCCCATCCCCGGCACTCCTTACCTACATGGGATGTCCACTCCCCTCTGCTCCTGGCCGCTACTGCGAAGCAGGCTTTGCAACCTGCCCCTAAGTAGCGTTCCAGGTGATGACATCCCAGACAGGTAAGTGGGGGCCCCATCCCTCCTCCCCCCTCGCTATCCCCCTTACCTGCCAGGAGGCCCTCCGCTGCCATCCGCTGCTGCCCAGGAGGAAGCGGAGGGCAGCGGAGGGCCCCCGGCAGGTAAGCCCGCCCTCACAATTCTCCTTACCTCCCGGGGCTCTCTGCTGCCACCCAGTGCCGCCCGGGCAGCACTGGATGGCAGCAGACAGCCCCGGGAGGTATGCCCCCCCGCTGTCTGCTTACCTGGCAGGGTGTCCTCCTCTGTCCGTTGCCGGCTGTAAACTACTGCAAACTAGGCCTCATGGTGAAGCCCTCCCCCCCGCTGTCCACTTCCATCTGCAGGCATCCGCTGGTGCCTGCCAATGGAAGCGGCGGCGGGCGCCAGTAGGCACTCGCCGATCCTCCAATTTTTCCCGAACCGGATCAGGTCCTTCTGGATGGGTTTGGAAAATATCGAACGATCCAGAGGGAGGATCGGAAATGGATAATTGTATCCAATTTCCCCTGGATCGGCTCCGGATCGTGGATTGGAGCCGATCCAGTGCACACCCCTACTAAAAACACCCTAAAAACATTCTAAAATTCCACTGGATATGCCTGCCAGAAGAGAACAGTCTTTATAGCTTTCTTAAATTCTAAAAGACTGTTAAGTTGACGAGTCTCCTCCAGCAGGTCATTCCACAGTCTGGGAGCGGCAGAAGAGAAGGTCCTCTGGGTAACAGTTGTCAGCCTAGTCTTGGCCGACTGTAGTAAGTTCTTCCCAGAGGACCTGAGCGTGCGGGGGGGGGCAGATTGTATGGGAGAAGGTGATCCCACAGGTAATCTGGACCCAAACCATGTAGGGCTTTAAAGGTAATAACCAACACTTTATACTTCGACCGGAAACTAATTGGCAGCCAGTGGAGAGATTTTAAAGCTGGCGTAATATGGTCACCCATAGGTGTACAGGTGACAAACCTGGCTGCCATATTTTGAACTAGTTGAAGTTTCTGGACTAGGCACAAAGGTAACCCTATGTACAACACATTGCAGAAGTCAAGCCTTGAAGTTACCAGCATGTGCACTACCGTCTTTAGGTCTTCTAACTCTAGGAAGGGGCGCAGCTGGCATATCAGCTGAAGCTGATAGTAGGCATTCCTGGCCGTCGCATCTATCTGGACTGTCATTTGGAGTGACGGATCCAGGAGCACCCCCAGGCTGCGAACACAGTCTTTCAGGGGGAATGTAACCCCATCCATAACTGGTTGACACACCTCCAAACCCAGGTTGTGGCCCTTAACAGTAAGCACCTCCGTCTTGTCTGGATTCAGCTGCAGTTTGTTTTTCCTCATCCAGCCCATTACCGCCTCCAAGCATTTATTCAGAGGAGACACACTATCCTTAGCAGACGCTGTTATCGAAGACATAGAGAAATATATTTGGGTGTCATCAGCGTATTGATAGCACCCCGTCCCATGCTTCTGGATGATCTCTCCCAGCAGTTTCATATAAATGTTAAACAGCATTGGGGAAAGGATCGCACCTTGTGGTACGTCACACTGCAGCTCCTTCTTTGCAAAGCAACTATCCCCAAGCCTCACCATCTGGAACCTGCTCGAGAGATAGGACCGGAACCACTGAAGCACAGTGCCCCTGATTCCCAATCCCCTCAGGCGTTCCAGAAGGATACCATGGTCGATGGTATCGAATGCCGCTGAGAGGTCCAGAAGTACCAACAGGGACACACTCCCCCTGTCAATACTCAGGCGTAGATCATCCACTAAGGTGACCATAGCAGTCTCAACTCCGTATCCAGCTCTGAAGTCAGTTTGAAATGGGTCTAGAAAATCAGTGTCATCCAAAACTACTTGGAGTTGAAAGGCAACCGCCCTCTCAATCACCTTGCCCAAGAATGGAAGGTTTGATACCCGTCTGTACTTATTAAAGTCCAGGGGATCCAGGGAGGGCTTCTTTAGAAGTGGCCATACCACTGCTTCTTTTAAACATGATGGAAAATTCCCCTCCCTGAGACATGCATGAATAATATATTGTAATTGTGACCTAACTGCACACACAGCTATCATCCACACAACCCAGACAATAAAATGATAAGACATTAAGATAATCTAAAACACGTTTGGGGGTGATCGTGTCGATAGCCCTAGTTAGGTCTTTATTCCATTTATTGACCAGGGCTTCTACAGAATCATTGACAATACCAGCCATAGAACCCTCTAAGGCTTTCTGGAATCCAAGAGGATCCATCAGCCTTCGAGGGTGGACCATCTTAATAAGTCCGCCACCCCTGCAGGGGCGGGTGGTAGTTGTGATACTAACCCTGACCAGAAAATGGTCTGTTCAGGACAACACGGAGGTATTTGTTACCTCCGCCCACAGATCCGTCTGTTCGGAACTGAAAACAGCATAGACGGTGTGACCTGCTGAATATGTATGTCCAGAGACCAATTGGGATAGGCCCATGGTTGTCATGGATGCCATGAACTCCCGAGCTGCACCTGACAAACCGGTCTCGAATGGGATGTTGAAGTCGCCCAGGACCAAAAGTCTGGGCGAATTGAACACCAGCTCCGAGACCAGTTCCGTGAGCTCGGCCAGGGAGTCTGATAGGCAGCGGGGTGGCCAGTACACTAAGAGAATCCCTAGTCTATCCCTGGTCTTCAGACTCAGGTACACACACTCGATGTGATTCAATTCACGAACAGGAAGTCTGGTCAGGTTAAGATTATCCCTATAGATCACAGCTACTCCACACACACATATGCCCACTTTCCCTCACCTGCTCACTCACACAGTACCCAGCTGGAAAAGCCTGCACCCATGTCAGGCCACTGTCATCTCCCAGCCAGGTCTGTGTGATACATGCCAGGTCAGCCTCCTCATCTGAAAGAAGGTCATGGATGATATTTGGTTTATTTTTAACTGACCTGGCATTACATAGGAGAAAGAAGAGGTTCTGTGGGTGGCCTGGTTCATTCTCCAAGTTGCCCGGGTTGGCAGAGCAACTGGAAGGTAAGATGTGTGTTAGATATCTATCTCTCCTTCCCCTGTAATGGCACATCGCCCTGCCAACGCCATATCTCCCTTTGCCCTGCACAACACAAATTGCTGCTCCCCTACACATTGTGGTCAGCTGGAAGGGTGGGGTGCAGGTGGCTCTACTCTCTTGTGCTCTTCATCCATGGCGGCACTTTTTGTCCAACGGCTTTGTTCCCATGGCTGAAATACCTGTGTAGATGGGCGCAGCAGACAAACACTCATCAGGCTCAGGCCCAGCCAGCAGCACAGCATAGCACTCCCTCCCTGCAATGACCATTGTAAGTTTCCTTACCAGTAAGCAATGTGATGTATTTATGTTTTAGGTAGTACACAGGTTTGCATTAATGTTTGGTTTGCTCTAAACCCTGCATCAAGTACATCAGTGCCGTACACGGGTTTCAAAAGAAGTGGGGAATGTGTGACGATACCCCACATTTCTGTCTCCCTAAGTATGTCTGGGTTAGTATGTCTGGAGAGTGTAGAATGTTGGACTGAGTGGGTGTGGCTGATGATGCTGGGAAAGGGAAGGGGGAAGAGTATATAATGTGTGAGGGAGTGTTTTAGATTATCTTAATGTCTTATCATTTTATTGTCTGGGTTGTGTGAATGATAGCTGTGTGTGATCTAGTCAGGAGTGTGTGACGAGATTATAAAGATTTAGGATTATCAGTAAGATTATTAGAAGTGTGAAGAATAGACAGGTGTTAAATTGATTTGAAAGAACTGTTAACAACAATAAATGTTTTCTTTTATTTTTTTGCTACCACAAACCATGTGTCAGCTTGGCTTTGTAACCTGCTCTATAAGTTTAATAAAGAAACACATATCATTACACCATCAGCCAACATACTCACAGGATAATCTTATTCAAAACCCTTAACAGCCTTTTCCCCTCTACTATAAGGGAAAAGTGCTGTGTCTTTTACCCTTCCCTCAGGTTTTTAAGTGGTAGTGCTTAGCCTGAGAGGGGTGTGCTCATCTAGGCCTAGTGTTTGAGGCTGTGGCGGCACACTGTCCATTATATAATTCACCCAGGGCTAAATTTATTCTCCCCTTCCAGACCGCCTTAGAAGGCCAATCAGACAATGTTAAAATTAGATGGCTGGTGGCTGATGTGGATAAACTCATCAGCTATAGGATAGCTATATTTGCACTAGATAACAGCAGCCTTTCTAAACCATACCACTGTCAAATCCTGAGGGAGATAAACAGAAGGAATGTTTTAAATCCTGATCATTTTATTGTATTCTTGCTTTATTGTATCACGTGGTTTTCTGTTTTATACTTGTATGCTTTGCGTTTGTATTGTGATGGCCATTGGCCACAAACAATAAAAACTTGATATGAGAATGGGGAAAGCAGGCTAGCTACTCTCTCTTTAGTATGTGTGCATTTTTGCATGGGAGAAAATTGCTATAGTGAATTTATGAATGGGGAAAGCAGTGAAAGTTACTCTGCCTTCCCCATTTATAAAGGTGGCATGGTGTTTTTACTAGGGATGTGCACTGACCCCCCGGACCGGATCGGATAGCGGATCGGAATCGGACCTGGGGGGTCATATCGGATTGGATCGGATCGGAGGATGTTCAGATCGGATCGGATCCCGATCCGCGGATCGGATGTCCGATCCGGATCAGACGCCATTTTGAATGCTTTTTTTATATTGTTTTACAAAAATGCCTATAACTTTTTCATTTTTAAAGATAGAAGGATAAAACTTGGGCACATTGTAGACTGGTTATGGATAGTTATTTGTCAGAAATTTCAGAAAGATAGGTGCACGCATTATGTGGCAATTAATTTTTTAATAAATAACCAGGAATGCCTGTAACTTTGTCTCTTTTAAAGTTACACACATGAACCTTTGCCATATTGTAGGTGATACATTGGGACCTATATGTGTGTAATTTCAGAAACATAGGTGCTTGCCTTATGTGGCAATTAATTTTAGAAAAATGGGTAGTAGTGGGGTAAATACAGTTATGCCTCCCATTTTTTTATTTTTAAAGATACAAACAGGAAACTTGGGCACATTACAGGTAACACTTGGCTTGATATGTGTGTGGAATTTCAGAAACATAGGTGCTTGCCTTGTGCAGCAATTAATTTTTGAAACAATGAGGAAAGAAATACCTATAACTTTTTAATTTTTAAAGTTACACACATGAAACTTGCTCACTTTGTAGATGGGTTAGGGTAGTTGTCTGTCAGAAATTTCAGAAAGTTAGGTCCAGGCATTTGGTGGCTACGAATTTTTTAGATTAAAAGTTACAAAAGTTTTTCCACAGAGGCTTGGGCTGTCAATTGCACCCCCCCCCCGCTTCCCCCTCCCTTTTTTATCTGTCAAAACTCCGTGTTGCTGTAACTTTTAATCTAAAAAAATCGTAGCCACCAAATGCCTGGACCTATCATTCTGAAATTTCTGACAGACAACAACCCCTAACCCATCTACAAAGTGAGCAACTTTCAAACTTCTAACGTTTAAAATAAAAAAGTTATAGGCGTTCCCTTCCTCATTTTTCAAGAATACCTTGCCACTACACACTTGAAGCTATGCTTCTGAAATTTCTCCACACTAGACATACCACTTTGGTTCACATGTGTGATAAATTTTAGAAGCATAGCATCCACCTATCCCCTGGCAGCTGTGGGGTCTTGCTAAACCAGAACTGCCCCCCTGAGGAAGGACACAGGACCCACTCAGCGTCCTGCCTGCCCTCTGCACAGGGACGTACTAAAACAAAGGACAGCACTTGCCCATAGGAAAACCATACCTGCCCATAGAGAAACCATACTTGCCCATAGGGATTCATTGGACAGCACTTGCCCATAGGGATTCATTGCATAGCACTTGCCCATAGGGATTCATTGGACAGCACTTGCCCATAGGGATTTATTGCATAGCACTTGCCCATAGGGATTCATTGGACAGAACTTGCCCATAGGGATTCATTGGACAGCACTTGCCCATAGGGATCCATTGCATAGCACTTGCCCATAGGGATTCATTGGATAGCACTTGCCTATAGGGATTCATTGGACAGAACTTGCCCATAGGGATTCATTGCATAGCACTTGCCCATTGAGAAAACATACTTGCCCATAGGAATTCATTGGACAGCACTTTTCCATAGAGTTCTATGGAAAAGTGCTGTCCAATGAATCCCTATGGGCAAGTATGGTTTCTCAATGGGCAAGTGCTATGCAATGAATCCCTATGGGCAAGTATGATTTCTCAGTGAGGAAGTGCTATGCAATGAATCCCTTTAAACCCCCCTCCCCACAAACGTCCCTTTCTCTGCCCAGAGCAGTTGCTACAGAGAAGTAAATCAGGAAGCTGCCTCCTCCCCTTCCGTGCTCAGCTCCTCCGTGCGCGCCCTCATCTTCTCCGCCTGCGATGGGTGGGTAGGTGGGAGACAGAGCTGCCTCCAAGGGGAAGCTCCCACCCAGTCCCCAATGTTGGACTTTGCCATATGAAAGTCTGCCTGATGCTGATGCTGCTGATGCTGCTGTCTTGAAGATCCTACCTGCGAGGAGCGCGCGCCGCCCTTCTCACGCAAGCTATGGGACTTGTGCTTTTCCCCAAGGGGAAGCTCCCAGCCAGTCCCCAACGTTGCCTTTACAACAACACGGAGTTTTGACAGATAAAAGAGGGAGGGGTAGGCAGGGGAGGGGGGTGCAATTGACAGCCCAAGCATCTGTGGAAAAACTTTTGTAACTTTTCATCTAAAAAATCCATAGCCATCAAATGCCAGGACCTTTCATTCTGAAATTTCTGAAAGATAACTACCCCTAGCCCATCTACAAAGTGAGCATGTTTCATGTGTGTAACTTTAAAAATGAAAAAGTTATAGGTGTTTCTTTCCTCATTGTTTCAAAAATTAATTGCTGCACAAGGCAAGCACCTATGTTTCTGAAATTTCACACACATATCAAGCCAAGTGTTACCTGCAATGTGCCCATGCTTTCTGTTTGTATCTTTAAAAATAAAAAAGTGGGAGGCATAACTGTATTTACCCCACTACTACCCATTTTTCTAAAATTAATTGCCACACAAGGCAAGCACCTATGTTTCTGAAATTTCACACACATAGGTCCCAAGGTACCACCTACAATGTGGCAAAGTGTCATGTGTGTAACTTTAAAAATGACAAAGTTATAGGTGTTTCTTTTCTCATTGTTTCAAAAATTAATTGCCACACAAGGCAAGCACCTATGTTTCTGAAATTTCACACACATATCAAGCCAAGTGTTACCTGTAATGTGCCCAAGTGTCCTGTTTGTATCTTTAAAAATAAAAAAGTTGGAGGCATAACTGTATTTACCCCTCTACTACCCATTTTTCTAAAATTAATTGCCACACAAAGCAAGCACCTATATTTCTGAAATTGCACACATATAGGTCTCAAGGTACCACCTACAATGTGGCAAAGCTTCATGTGTGTAACTTTAAAAGTGACAAAGTTACAGGCATTCCTGGTTATTTATTTAAAAATTAATTGCCACAAAATGCAGGCACCAATCTTTCTGAAATTTCTCACAGATAACAATCCCTAACCAGTCTACAACGTGCCCAAGTTTTGTCCTTCTATCCTTAAAAATGAAAATGTTATAGGTATTTTTGTAAAACAATACTTTGCTATCGGAAAAAGCATTCAAAATGGCGTCCGATCCGCCAATCCGATCCGATCCGGATCGGACCTTGGTGGATCGGATCGGAGGGTTGGTCGGATCAGATCGGATTTTTCCAATTTTGGGGCAGATCGGATTCGGATCGTGGATCGGATCCGATCAGATGCACACCCCTAGTTTTTACTCCCTTTGGAAATTGTGCACTTACTACTTTAGAAAGAGAGAGGAGATAGCTTGCTTTTCCCACTTGCAAAGGGTGCAATGGCAGTGTGGTGTAGTGGCTAAAGTGTTGGCTTGGGAACCAGGAGATCTGGATTCTGTCCACAGTCGGCCATGGAAACCCACTGGGTGACTTTGGGCCAGTCACAGACTTTCAGTCCAAACTACCTCACAGGGTTGTTGTTGTGAGGATTAAATGGACAAAAGGAGGATTATGTATGCCCCCTTGGGTCCCTTGGAGGAAAAAAAAGCAGGGTATAAATTCAATAATAAATTAAATAAATAAATAAATAAATAACAAATAGCAGGGGGAAGCCAGGGGTAGGAAACATGCCATTCTCATTTCCTGAGTGGCACTTCAGGGGTTGATGATGTTGTCTACATCACCACCCAGGTGGCCTGCCAAACCTTGAATTTTCAAGTCCTGGATGCATTGAAAAACATTTTTGGATGCTGAATGCTGTGCTTGCTCTTGGAATGGGACTATGGATGCATATTGTTGCAATATTTCACACAACAGAAATCTACATACTCATCTATGACTTGAGAAAAGGTGGAGTATACATTTCCGGTCTAAAGTTTAAATTCACAGAAAAGGTTGCTTAACCTCTGAGATCATAGATTCAAAAGAGACCAGGTTTATGATGGTGTAGCAGAAAATTTATTGGGAAATATAGAAGTTGTATGAGATTTGAAAGCAAAGCAGGGAGAAGTGGAGAGGGTCAGAGAGTCCCAGAGTCATTCAGGGCTTCCCCAGGTTCATCTCTCTGAACCAAGGTTAGAACATTCAGTAATGGACCTGTGGCTTGGCTCTGATTCCTGGTCACAATTTTCCTCATGAGGACTTTCATCTCGTCTTTTACAGTCTATAAGCACACACTACCACGGCGTCCCAAGAGAGATCTTCTCCCAAGAAGTGAACCTCTCCTCCAGCCCAGGCCCCCACACAAACCTCCTCCCAGCCCAAGGCCTCCATACAAGCTTCCACCCAGCCCAAGGCCTCCATAGACACCAGAACCAGCCAGGGAACATGGAGTGTTGCCTCCAACGGAAACTGGCTCACAGCTAGCAGACAGGATGGGTCCTGGGATGGTCACGATGGCAGGAGGTGGCTGGATCACGAGCTCTGCTGGTGGGGTCTGGTTGATACATGAAGGGATGACTCCAGCTAGGGTGCCGAGGTCTCCTGAGTTGGTGCTTCCTCTGGCCAATGAACCAGGACCATAGCCCCATCCACCATAGCCATAGCCCAATCCACCATAGCCATAGCCAAGACCTCCATAGCCGAGACCGGCAGACCCAAAGCCAACCACTGGGGTAGAGGCACAGGATGGGACTGCACAGGCTGGTCCACAGTAGGCCATTTTCTGGGTGTTGGTGGGAGTCTGGAACAGAAACAGGAATGAATGAGAACCACATACAGTGCAATGAACATCCTCTCTCCATTATTCTACCATCTCTCTATAATTGTAATAGCAGAAAGTGATACTATCTGTTGTTCTCAGAATATCATAAATGAGCTTCAACTCATGCTTCATTAGAAGATTGTTTGTACAGAGGGTTTGGAGCTTGAACAGTTTAGTTTGCTAAATAAAACTTGGAAGATTAAGTCACCTGAATCAACAGTGCACATTCGATAATGGGTGGGCCAGTTACCTTAGAGGCAATATGGCAGATGCCAACCTCATTGCTGGAGTTGGGCTTGAAGTTGGAAATGTAAACAAACCAACAGCATTATGACTAAAATTATTGCTTTTCATAAAATCAAAGAATAGTAGAGTTGGAAGGGGCCATTGATTCCAACCCCCTGCTCAATGAAAGAATACCTGACAGATGGTTGTCCAGCTGCCTCTTGAATGCCCCTAACGTGAAGAAGCCTACAACCTCCCTAAGTAAATCTTATCTTTGATAATGTGAAATGAATATGTTCACACATCAATCCTTAAAGGCTGTCTGAATCATATTGCTATGTGTTCTGCTGATGAACAACAGGACCCTTGACCCTTTGATGATGACTCTAGGCTTACATAGATACAGACTATAAACAGTAATGACAATATCCCACAGAAAATGGACTTACCTGCTTTCCTGAGTAGATGTAGTGAAGACAGGGAAGTCAAGTAAAGCTGTTGGAATTGCAGAGGGATGGTTGAGCTTTTATACAGTTCTGTCCGCATCCCCTGTTATCTAGACATCAACTATTTCTGACTAATATTTTAATTTGCTGTAGGGAAACTTCCTTCGCTAAGGAGAAATAGCTTAATTTTTCCTTACTTTGAGCTTCACACAGCCATCCTTCACTGTATGCAACATGCAGTGATTTATTTATTTTTTGAGAAACAATTAGAAAGAGGGTTAGAAACGCCCAAGCTGTAGATAAGGGAACATCAAAGTACATCAAACAGCCTACTGTACCTGCTTTCCGCCATGTGATATTGTTTTTGTTTTGGTGAGGCTGCATTTTTGTTCAGGGGTGGGGTGGGGGCATCATCCATGCTATCTGTTGTCACTCTAGGTTAAAAGCCTTCATTGCAGAAATGATTAAATCAAAACTGCTTTGTAAGGAAAAACCTATGTGGCTTTCAGAAGTCATGATCTTTGGCTATTCTATAGATGGTGGTATACAAGCTGGTATTTCCCAGGGTTCCATCCAACTTCATGAGAGAGATGAGAGTAATTGAGGACCAGAGCATCCCCACCAGAAGGTTTCCAATCATCTGCATAAAACCCTCCAGCAAGAGACAGGTCATAACCTCTCCAGGTAATTCATTTTCTTATCAAGACTAGTCTTCCAATGTTCAATTGAGATCTACCCTCCTGTGACTTGCTTACATTTCTCTGTTGATTTTCAGTAAGCACTTGGGTCATCATGACTATTTGGGGCCCACTATGCATGACAATGGTGAGTAGCATCCTTCACAACACTTCATTTGTCTTTTCTCCAAGGAGCACACAGGGGGATCTACGCTTCTCTCCATTACCAGTGTTATCCACAAAACAATCTTTGGGAAGGCTAGACTCAGCATGTGTGGTTCTCCAGATGTTTCCACCTACAACCCCATTAGTTCTAGCCCTAACAATCAATGGTGAATGATGTTAAGAGTAGACAAAACATCTGGAGAGCATTGAAATTTTCCACACTTCCTGTAACCACTACTCAACATGATCCTGATGCTAACACATAGTCATCATGAATAGTTATCATTGATAGCTTTAACTGCCATGAACTTGTATAACCCACCTTGAAAAACATCCAAAGTTTGTCCCTCATGATAGCTTGTGATACGGAACCCGGTAGATTACTTGTGCTGTGTGAAGAATAACTTCCATTTATCTTACAAGATCCAGATTGATTAGAATATCTTAATGGGTTTTGGCTCTATTGGAGAGGGAGCAGGATTTATCTCAATCCACTTCCCCCATAACCTGAATATCTCCAATAAAACCCAATCCTTTTCCCCGTTCTTATCTTTTATGCCCTAAACAATAAATGTTTGAATGTTGTAAAAAACTACTGGATTGGATTGTACTGTTTTTATTGTTTCAACCATTCCATGAAAGCCGAAGACATTTATTCTCCCACAGATAGTACAAGTCAGGGCCCTCTCTCTTTTCCAGTTGAAGAAAATGAACTGACCTAGAGGTTGAGCCTTAACTCAAAGCTAGCAATGGGAGAACAGCCTCTGCCACAGGGTACATGAGAAGGTCCAAGACGCTTGTCTCTTGCACTTTTTAAATTAATTTTTAAAACTTCAATTTACTCAGAGGAAGAGCATACTAAACAGGCAAATTACATTGTTGTGTAGACCAACACCAATGGGGTTACCAATCAATGTTATTTATTGATTGTTTAAACACTGCTGAAATAACTTCCACTGATGTTCAGACTAAGCAGAAAACCTCCCTCCAAGTCTAACTCTGATACTCAAAATTAATGTTGTTTGATGTACAATATCTAGGACACGGACATTGAGGGTATCTGAACGTTTTACCTGTTTGTAGTGATCTGAATGTACCTAACCATTTCCCCCCTCTCCTTTGGATGCCTCCTTGATTATATTCTTCATCAAAAGGTCAACATAAGCAACTATATCAAAATATTTAAGTATAGAACTTCCGGTGAAGACATGATGGCCGAGCCAGCAGAGTTTTGAACTCTGCTGTGACTGGATGGCGGTAGCTGTCTGGGAGCTTCCCAGATGGAGCTTAATATTCCACAGAAAAGGGGAATGTGAAGAGCATGCCACGAAGGGTCCTGTAAGCTCATCCCATGGGGTAATGAAGTCGTTTCGTCGGAGATTCAACATGGGAGAGTGGGGCTGTGGCTGACACCACTCAGATGCCGATCCAGGATGGAAGGTCGTTCTGTCTTCATCCCCTGAAAAGGTTAACATTGGGATGGATGGGATGCCTTTGGTGCAACGAAGTGAAGGTTAACAACTGGTTGGCAGATACTTAATCATCCTCTCCCAGTATGTAGTGGGAGAGTTATTCAAAATAATGAAGAACTTATCTTTATTTGGAGGACGAACAAGAGGAAAAGGAAAAAAGAGAGAGTGAAGTAATAAGGCAGGAGCAAAAGAGGGGAAGATGATTTGCCGGCATCTGAAAGTCTCTCCAGAGTTAACTACAAGATTGATTAACTTTTATTTTTTCAATGGAGAAAAACATTGCGAGTGAAGAGTGATGTTACTGCTGCAGTGATTAATTGGATAATATCGAGTTTGTAGAGATAAAGGAATTTTTTTTTACACACCATCCAGCTGGTGAGTTAATTTATCTTCTTTAAAGAAAAGTACAGCTATGGGTCGTTTGTTGTTTGAGAGAAACACATATGGAATGAGGATTTTTAGAAGAAAATTGATTGGTGTGAGAGAGTAATTAAGGAAAAAGTGCTTTTAAAAACTGCATGTTAAAACGGAGGACAGAGTGGGAAAGAGAAGGATAAAGATGGTGGATGTAGCAGAAAACAAAGGAAAAACATGGCCATTTTTAGATGCAGAGTTGTGCTTGGAGCTGTGACGGAGAAAGGTGGAAGAAACGGATTGACATCAAAAGACTGGAGATGTACTTATGAGATGCAGGGTTTTGCTGGGATCTGTTATGGAGAAAGTGGAATTTACAGGAGAGACTTTGAAGAGGCTGGCAATGTTTTCCTTGAGATGGATCAACATCAAAAGACTGGAGCTGAGATCTGAGAGATGCAGGGGTCTGTTTGGAACTGTTACAGAGAAAGGTGGAATTTACAGGAGAGACTTTGGAGAGTCTGGCAACGTTTTCCTTGAGAGGGACTAACATCAAAAGATTGGAGTGACCTGCAAGAATAAGTGGAATTTCTCTGGACTCTTGTTGGGCTTGTTGTTGTTGTTTTTCTTTCTTTTATTAGACGGATAAAAGCTGGGGAATTTTTTTCTTTTTAAAAAATATATACCTATAACATGAATAAGAATAGATTTAAAGCTGTTGGGAGTTAAAGGGAATAAAAGTTGTTTAAGAATTAACAGGAGATGGTTGGAATTGGAAAGGGAAATAGTAACTTGGCAAGTTAATTAATGAAGCAATAAGTATTGTGTATTTGTATAAAAGGATTGAAATAATTGAAGACTTAAATAGAAACTGTGTGGAGGTTATAAGTTTAAAATTGCTGTGAGTTATAAGATTGGTTTAAGGTTAAGTTTTATGCTGCAAGGGGGGAATAAAAGGGAGAAAGGTTTGGTTAATTTTATAATTTGTAAGAGAGGAGAAGAGGGTTTTCTTTTGTTGAATGAAAAACTTTATGAGAGAAGAATAGGGGGTTCATTTTTGCTTGTTGTCTGTTTTTGTAATTTTTCATTTTGGGGAAAATAATATGGAATATTAGGGGAATAAGAAATAATTAAGTAAAAGGGGTGGAGGTGTTCTATTTTTTTGTAAGAATTTTTTTTAAAAAAATTGCTGTGGGAAAGGTAGGGGGTCGTTTTAATTGTTGTATGTCTGTAAGTTTGTGTTTTTTAATAGTGAAATAAATTATAAAATAAAAATCTTTAATCAAAATATTTAAGTATATGATATGCGAGAGTGATAAATGCATGTAGACTTAAATTTACTTGGCAAATAACATGAGGGTAGACCTTGGTCAAAGATTAGGAGGACTGGTTTAATTTATAAGGGAAGTTGGACAATGCAACCAGTTCTGCTATGGTCCGGATGTATATGTTAGACAGGCTTCTGTTAGGAATGCATTGGCTCTCAATTTCCTTCATCCATCTCTGTGCTTTGGACTACATGGTTCTAGATGACAGATTGTGTTCCACTACACCTTCAACATGGAGTAGCTGAAGATCACAACTTCTGAAAAAAACAAAAACAAAGTCACATATTTGTTCATGAACCAGTTTGAAAGCTAAAGATGAATGTATTTATTTATTTAAAACATTCTTATAGAGCCACCTCACAAACCACCCCTCTCTCAAACTCATGTAGAAATACGTATGCCTTACACAGACTTTTGAAACAATTGGCAGTGGGATAGTGTTGCTTTCATCATCTTGACAAGAATATCACTAAGTTTCATCTTCAACAAGGAGCATGGATGATGCAAAACACCATTTAAAATACGAACCAACTAACCAAACAAATAAACAAAACATTGCATATTGCAAAAGTGGTAATGAATGCTCCTTGAAAAACTTTGATGATTTCTGAGATCACCCTTAGGTGTTTCTCATGCTTCTTCTAATTGTTTTATGTCCTCTATGATTCATAAGATTGAATCGAGCCTGCGTTGAGGTTGATGAAACAGAGAAGAAATAATTTTCTGCTCAGTAAAACTAATTTAGCACATGAAAAGTAAAAATCTCTGCCCCTAAGTAAAAAAAAAAAAATCTGTAGAGAGGGAGTGCCCTATCCACTAAGAATCCTGACAGAGGCTTCTGTGGGGCTTCAGCATGATGTGGGGTGGAGTTGTTGGAAGAAGGTCTCGCTCAGTCCACAGTTGAGTTTCTAGGAAATTAAAGAAGACAAGAATATGCCATAAGAATATTAGGGGATTATTGCTCTGTGCCGTGGCATTTAAGCCATGGGGCTTGAATGCCACAAGGCTCTATTTTATCCCCTATTCTGTTTAACATATACATGAAGCCACTGGGAGAGGTTATCCAGAGATGAGGGCTGAGATGTCATCAATATGCGGATGACACCCAGCTCTACATCTCCTTTTCATCAAACCCAGGTGAGGCAGTGGCTGTTCTGAATCAGTGCCTGGGCACGGTAATGGACTGGATGAGGGCTAACAAACTGAGACTCAATCCAGACAAGACGGAGGTACTGTTAGCGGGTGGTTCGTCTGTCCGGCGAGGTGATGTTCACCCTGTTCTGGAGGGGGTTGCACTCCCTCTAAAGGATCGGGTCCGTAGTTTGGGGGTGCTCTTGGATCCAGAACTGTCACTTGAGTCACAGGTGAACTCGGTGGCAAAGAGCACCTTTTACCAGTTTAGGCTGATATACCAACTGCACCCTTATCTGGACAGAGATAGCCTAGCTACAGTTATCCATGCTCTCATAACCTCACGTTTGGATTACTGCAATGTGTTATACGTGGGGCTGCCTTTGAAAATGGTCCGGAAACTTCAACTGGTACAAACAGGGCAGCCCGACTGTTAACAGGGACTGGCCTCCAAGACTATATTACGCCAGTCCTTTTCCACTGGCTGCCGATCCAGGTCCGGGCCCAATTCAAAGTGCTGCTACTAACATTTAAAGCCCTAAAGGGCTTGGGGCCAGGTTATCTAAAGGAACGCCTCCTCCCATATGTACCTGCCCAGACCCTAAGATCATCTACAGGGGTCCTTCTCCATGAGCCCTTGCCAAAGGAAGTGAGGCAGGTGGCCACTAAGAGGAGGGCTTTCTCCGCTGTGGCACCCCGGCTGTGGAATGAGCTCCCCAGAGAGGTTCGCCTGGTGCCTACTTTGCACTCTTTTCATTGCCAGGTGAAGACCTTTTTATTCTCCCAGTATTTTAACAGTTAAATTAACACAATTTTAATCCTTGCTGTTTTAAATTTGTATTTTAATCTGTGTTAATTCCTGCTGCTTGGTTTTATTCTGGTTGTGTTTTTATATTGTATGTTATTTTGTGTTTTTAGATTGTGGTTTGTTTTATATTTTTTAAATGATTTCATGGTTTTAATTTTTGTGAACCGCCCAGAGAGCTTCGGCTATAGGGTGGTATAAAAATGCAATAAATAAATAAATAAATAAGAATAGGAACAGCCAGGAATTGGAGAACTGTTGGGTTTTCTCTCTTCATTCACTTGTCCTGTTTTGCCTTGAAATCCACAATACTGAGATATTGTCCTTTCATGTGTATGGACTGCTCAGTTATCATGACCTCTTATAGTACTGGTAGACATTTCCTTGCATTTTCTGTTGCTCCAGGCTTATCTTTTTATCCATGTGTATCACCTATTTTTTTGAATTCTAGAATTTGTCCTTAGGCAAATTTCTGACAGTTGGAGTTAGCTAATAATATTAGCTAATAGCTAATAGGAGAGAGAGGTCTTTTGCTTAGTTTGAGCAACAATAAAAGTGCTTGAAAATTTTTGGAATAGTCATTAAATCACATTGACTGGTAACCCCATTGACAGTGTTAATATAGATGATAGTTTGAGTTGTCTGCTCAGTATTATGCTGTTGTTATCTAGTCCCCTCCCCCACTCCGGAGTTTTTTCTACCAATTAATAAAGAGTCTGAAAGAGAAGAAGAGGAAGATGGTGATGATAATGTGTTAGATGTATGTATGCATGTATGTATGGGGCTAGCTTTGTTATTGGACAAAATGGGGTGACATCTTCAGGTGGCAGATGCTGAGATGTAGGCAGAGGAAGCCCCAGAGCGGTTCTCATAAACTCTCTAGATGTTCCCATACGTTGGAGGAGAGATCCATGTATAAGAGACACATGTCTTAGACCTCCTAAAGGAGCCTTGTTTCCAATTGCCAGCACTGAAAAAAGACTCAACCTCCATGTCAGTCATTTTCTATACCTGGCCTGTGGAGAGGGTACCAATTTATCCTTGGTCTCAGGAAGAAAAACAATGTCCTGGAAATGGAGCACCACGGAGACCAGTACAATCTTATTTGATATGCATACTACAACATTTTATATGTTATTGTTGAGGGAACCAAGCTAAGCATGGTGTGGTGAAAGCAGACAGAAATATATTCTTCACCCTCTCTCACAGATTTTGAAATGTAACATATTTTAATGAAGCTGAATGTTAGGAGATAGATGGAAGGACTTCCTCACATAGTACATAGGAAAACTATTGAATTTTGTATCAAGAGCTGATACAATTGCAATAAATGTGGATGCTTTTCAAAGGGGATTGGATCAGGTCATGAAAGTTAAGGCTATCAATGACTTCTATGCATGATGGATATTTTTTACTTTCCGGATCACTGTGGGGTAGATGTTAGAGCAAGTGTGGGCATGGCATGGTGAGGGACAATTCCCATTGTCCCTCACCATTGGCTGTTCTAGCCAGGGCTGATGGGAATTGAAGATTAGCCTGTACAAAATGGTTTTGTGTGGATAGAATTGGTGAGAGTTAGAAGTAAAGATTTGTCTCTGGGCTCCTTAGAGAAAGGCAAAATAGAAATCTAATCTGATGAAACAATGTAATAATAGTAATAAGAATGAAAGAATGCTGATGAGCATAGTCCACCCAATAGATGCCAAGATGGTCATGATGACCCAGGAGCTTGATGAAAATCAAGAGAGAAACGTAGTCAACTCAAAGGAAGTTAGATCTCAGTTGACCATTGGATGATAGATATTCACAGTAACACCAGTGATCGAGAGAAGTCATGAGCTCTTCCTTCCTGGAGGCCTTTGCATAGAGGATTGACAGCCATCTGGTTCCCCCAACAATCTTTGGAAGTCGGAAAAAACTGAAGGAGATACCATTTTGTTGTCCACCATGTCTTTACCATGGAATAGCAAGGATTATAGCTTCTTAAAATCACATTGACCTTCCTGCACTATAGCTACAACAGATAGCATCAATAATGGAAAAAAGTGCATCCAAACAAATAAATTTTTTTTTGCAAAGCTGGTAAATAATGCTCTTTGAAGTGCTTTGATGATCCCTTATCTAAAACATGGGTGTTCCTAAAATTTGTCTAATTGTTTCATTTGTTCCCCTTTATGGAGCATAAATTGCAGGAAGTGTGGTTTTGAGGTCCATGTAAGGAAGTTGTTTCTGCTTAGCAAACTGAGTTTGTTGAAACTAGATGGTGTCAACATTACCGGGGGCACTCACAGAACAATATAAAAACCCAAACATCCCAGTGCAATTCCAACAGCTTCACTTGGCATCCCTGTCTTCACTACATCTACTTGGGAAAGCAGGTGAGTCCATTTTCTTGTAGATATTTTCAGGCTAGTCTGAAATTCACATCAGTGTAGGCCTAGAAACTTCCAGGATATGTCAAGAGTCCTTCCAATCATCAGCAGAAACAGAGTCATATGATTCAGGCCAACTATTGAATATGAATAAGTGAACATATTAGTTTTACTGTTTCTTCAAAATATGAAGAACTTAGCATTTATTTTTGCATATTCTTATAAAAATGAATTGTCACAAAATCCTAAGCAAACTGCATGAATTAAATTCTATAGGCTCAGCTCTTCCTAGCATGGAGAGGACCATGTTGTACCTGCTTGACACAAAACTCTTAATGATGGGAGTCCAAACAGTTTTGGTAACTCCAACTTACCACTTACAGACTCTAATAGCAGGAATTCAAACCCAGACTTTAAAGAGTGAAGCATTCATAACACTCAGCTTGGACGGATGGAAATGTTTACAATTGAGAACTTTATGTCTGTTGATAAATTCTTATTAGATGAAACTGAAATGAAATCCTGACCTGTATCTACTTTGAACATATATCCCTGGTGAGCAAGAGCAAATGAACTTTATTGGATTTATGTTCTGCTTGTGGCCATCTTGGAGACATTTGAGTTTTTCTCCCTTGCTCATAAAACTAGAACCTAATGGGCCCACCCAATGAAATGGAATGGTGGAAAATTCAGGACAATTATAAAAGAAGGATATTTCACAACTACCAGTATCAGTATGCATAGTGCTGTGGAAGATGAGCATGCCCAGCTTTGGGGTTTCCCATGGGCATTGAGTTGACCACTGTGAGAACACAATGTTGGATGAGAAATGGTTTTGGTCCAATCCATAAAGACTCCTCTTATGTTCTTATGCCTGGCCAATTGAAGAACTGTGATGCTGCATTTCATGGACATTTGGTCTGATCCAGAGGAGCTCTTTCCTTATTATAAATTCCACTAACCCCAAACTTTTGTCTCTGGCTACATCTTTGGTGACTAGAGATGGAAGTGGTGGGTAGTGGTCATAGCCACCTTCCTCAATTGGAATCTTCCAGATGTGTTGGAGTACAACTTCCATACAGTTGCTGTAGAATCATGGGAATTCTAATCCAAAGTATCTGGCTGGCATCAAATTACTGAAGGCAGCATTTGGGCATTGGTATATATATATATATATATATATATATATATATGAGAGAAAAATAAACTCAAGAATTTTAATCTCAGTGCTATTATTTGCATTTTCTACTTCAACACCTAAAGCAGCATCTGGAATACTGCCACCAAAGTCCCTGGTCCAACTTTCTTGAATGCCCGCCATTGCTTCAGGAGATTTAATTTTCCAAGTCATATTTAGCAAAGCAAAGTGTACAAGCTCTAGATCATACAAAACAAAAACTACTAATGAAGCATGAGTTGAAGCTCATTTAAGTTATTCTGAAAATGACAGATAGTATCGTTCTATGCCATTATAATCACAGGAAGATAAATGAGTGAGGCAGAGAGAATGAACAATACATTTTATATGGTTCTCATTTGTTCCTGTTTCTCACATCCTGTTCCAGATTCTCACCATCACCCAGAAAATGGCCTACTGCGGACCAGCCTGTGCCATCCCATCCTGTGCCTCTACCCCAGTGGTTGGTTTTGGATCTGCCGGTCTTGGTTGTGGAGGTCTTGGTTATGGAGGTCTCAGCTATAGAGGTCTTGGCTATGGCTATGGTGGATTAGGCTATGGCTATGGTGGATTGGACTATGGCTATGGTCCCGGCGCACTGCTCGGAGGAAGCACCAGCTCAGGAGAGCTCGGCACCCTGGCCGGAGTCATCCCTTCATGCATCAGCCAGACCCCACCAGCAGAGCTGGTGATCCAGCCACCTCCCGCCATCGTGACCATCCCAGGGCCCATCCTGTCTGCTAGCTGCGAGCCAGTATCCGTCGGAGGCAACACCCCATGTTCTCTGGCTGGTTCTGGCATCTGTGGAGGCCTTGGGCTAGGTGGAGGCTTGTCTGGAGGCCTTGGGCTGGGAGGAGGCTGGTGTGGGGGACTGGGCTGGAGGAGGGGTGGATTCCTTGGGAGAAGATCTCTCTTGAGACGCCGTGGTAGTGTGTGCTTCTAGCCTATGAAAGACAAGATGGTTGTCCTTATGAGAAGAGATATGACCAGGAATCAGAGACAAAACACAGATTCATTGCTGAACATTCTAAGCCTTGGTTCAGAGCACCTGGACCTTGGGAAGCCCTGAATGACTCTGGGACTCGCTCTCCTTTTCCACTTCTCTTTGCTTTGCTTTTAAATCCACAAGACGAAGCTTTTGTCTGCCAATATTATCTGTCTTCACTGTCAGCTGTTGTACAATTTCTGTTGCTATTTCTTTTATTGTTCCAATAAAGTTTCTGCAGCTTTATTACAGCCAATGTCCCTTTTTTCTTGTACCAATGACTGGGTGATGAAGAAACCTCATCTCTGAATTGAAATTGTAGACAGGAAATGTGTACTCCGCCTTTTCTGAATAGATAGATAGAAAGATATAGGCTCAGTTCAGATTAGGGGTGTGCACGGACCCCCCGGATCGGATCGGGACCCGGATCGGAACCTCCAATTTTGTCCCGGACCGGTTCGGACAAAATCGGAGGCCCCCCGGACCGGATCGAGTCCGATCCCGACCCAAAAATCGTTAATTTTTGGATCGGCCGCCATTTTTTTCCCTATAGACTTGCATTGCAATGCAAGTCTATGAGAAAAAAATGGCGGCGGGTGGGTGAGGGGGGCCTAACTCCCTCCCCCCCCGGGGCTGTCCGCTGTGGACGGCCCCGGCAGGTAAGCCCCCTCCCCCGCGCTCCCTACCCCACCTGGGGCCACCCGCTTCCATCCGCTGGCGCCCGCGGGCGCCAGCGGATAGAAGCGGACGGCTCCGGGGGGGGGGTAAGCCCCCTTCCCCGCCACTGCTTACCTTCTCGGCCCGTCCGCTCCCGTCCGGCGCCGGCGGCTACTACCAGCGGGCTCCGCGGCCTACTCTCGAGTAGCGCGCCGGGTGATGACATCACCCGGCGCGCCACCCTAGAGCAGGCCGCGGAGCCTGCTGGTAGTAGTAGGCGCCGGCGCCGGACGGGAGCCGCCGGGCCGGGAAGGTAAGGGCCCCCCTCCCCCCTCCGCGCGCCCCCTCCTCCCCTCCACGCACCCCCTCCTCCCCTCCACGCACCCCCTCCTTACCTTCCCGGCCCGGCGGCTCCCGTCCGGCGCCGGCGCCTACTACTTCCAGCAGGCTCCGCGGCCTGCTCTAGAGTAGTGCGCCGGGTGATGACATCACCCGGCGCGCCACCCTAGAGCAGGCCGCGGAGCCTGCTGGGAGTAGTAGGCGCCGGCGCCGGACGGGAGCCGCCGGGCCGGGAAGGTAAGGGCCCCCCTCCCCCCTCCGCGCGCCCCCTCCTCCCCTCCACGCACCCCCTCCTTACCTTCTCGGCCCGTCCGCTCCCGTCCGGGGCCGGCGGCTACCACCAGCAGGCTCCGCGGCCTGCTCTAGAGTAGCGCGCCGGGTGATGACATCACCCGGCGCGCCACCCTAGAGCAGGCCGTGGAGCCTGCTGGGAGTAGTAGGCGCCGGCGCCGGACGGGAGCCGCCGGGCCGGGAAGGTAAGGGCCCCCCTCCCCCCTCCGCGCACCCCCTCCTCCCCTCCACGCACCCCCTCCTTACCTTCTCGGCCCGTCCGCTCCCGTCCGGGGCCGGCGGCTACCACCAGCAGGCTCCGCGGCCTGCTCTAGAGTAGCGCGCCGGGTGATGACATCACCCGGCGCGCCACCCTAGAGCAGGCCGCGGAGCCCGCTGGGAGTAGCTGCTAGTGCCGGACGGGAGCGGACGGGCCGAGAAGGTAAGCGCCCCCCTCCTCCCTCCCCCCCGCTGTCCACTTTCATCGGCGGGCGCCCGCTGGCGCCCGCCAATGGAAGCGGGGGTGGGCGCCAGTGGGCGCCCACCGATCCGCCGATCCTCCGAACCGGTTCGGAGCCTTTTCGGACCGGTTCGGATTGGATCGGCCGATCCAGCTGCGGGATCGGAAATCGGATAATTTATCCGATTTCCCACTGGACCGGACTCGGATCGTGGATCGGGTCCGATCCAGTGCACATCCCTAGTTCAGATACTACGTTAATCAACACTGTGGCTGAATTTGGGCACTAAGCAATGGAGGGGTAAATAGTGCACTTACCAGGAGTTAAGCAGGCGGCACTCTCCACACAACACATTGCAGCCTGTGATGCACGGCACCAGCAAACGCACCAGTGGTTAACAATGAACGGGTCCGTGACTGACAGCCCACTCACCATGTTGCCTGCCCACCAACCACCACTAGTCCTCTCAGAGGTATTCTAGCACACACCGTTGCCTGAAATCCATGGGTGCCACCATTGAAGCTGCAGGAGGACATGCCTCTCAAACCCCATTGGACGCACACAGGCACTGGGTGGGACACACCAGCCCTAGACGGAGAACCAGACAGGAAGAGTGGCTGGCCCACGTCCCTGGCATAGCACCCCAACCGGAGGCACCTACTCCCCACCACACCTGATGCCCTGATGGGACTGGGCAAGGGCTGGCCAGCGAGCCACTAGACAGGCACACAGCATGCTTACTAGGGGTGTGAACGGACCCCCCGGATCGGATCGGGACCCGGATCGGGACCTCCAATTTTGTCACGGATCGGTTTGGACAAAATCGGAGGCCCCCCGGACCGGATCGAGTCCGATCCCGATCCAAAAATCGTAAATTTTTGGATCGGCCGCCATTTTTTTCCCCATAGACTTGCATTGCAATGCAAGTCTATGAGGAAAAAATGGCGGCGGGTGGGTGAGGGGGGGCCTAACTCCCTCCCCCCCCGGGGCCGTCCGCTGTGGACGGCCCTGGCAGGTAAGCCCCCTCCCCCGCGCTCCCTACCCCCCCTGGGGCCGTCCGCTTCCATCCGCTGGCGCCCGCGGGCACCCGCGGATAGAAGCGGACGGCTCCGGGGGGGGGTAAGCCCCCTTCCCCGCCACTGCTTACCTGTTAGGGCCATTCGCTCCTATCCGGCTTTGCGGCTTGCTCTAGAGTAGCGCGCCGGGTAATCACCCGGCGCCACCCTGGAGCAGGCCGCGGAGCCCGCTGGTAGTAGCCGCCAGCGCCGGATGGAAGCAGACGGGCCGGAAAGGTAAGGGCCCCCCTCCTCCCCTCCGCGCGCCCCCTGCTTACCTTCCCGGCCCATCCGCTCCCGTCCGGCGCCGGCGGCTACTACCAGCGGGCTCTGCGGCCTGCTCTAGAGTAGCGCGCCGGGTGATGACATCACCCGGCGCGCCACCCTGGAGTAGGCCGCGGAGCCCGCTGGTAGTAGCCGCCGGCGCCGGACGGGAGTGGACGGGCCGGGAAGGTAAGGGCCCCCCTCCTCCTCTCCGTGCACCCCCTCCTCCCCTCCGCGCACCTCCTGCTTACCTTTCCGGCCCGTCCGCTCCCGTCCGGCGCCGGCGGCTACTACCAGCGGGCTCTGCGGCCTGCTCTAGAGTAGCGCGCCGGGTGATGACATCACCCGGCGCGCCACCCTGGAGTAGGCCGCGGAGCCAGCTGGTAGTAGCCGCCGGCGCCGGACGGGAGCGGACGGGCCGGAAAGGTAAGGGCCCCCCTCCTTCCGCCCCCTCCACCCCCCCCCGCTGTCCACTTTCATCGGCGGGCGCCCGCTGGCGCCCGCCAATGGAAGCGGCGGTGGGCACCAGTGGGCGCCCGCCGATCCGCCGATCCTCCGAACCAGTTCGGAGCCTTTTCGGACCGGTTCGGATTGGATCGGCCGATCCAGCCTATGGATCGGAAATCGGATAATTTATCCGATTTCCCACTGGACCGGACTCGGATCGTGGATCGGGTCCGATCCAGTGCACATCCCTAATGCTTACCCGATCCATCCCCCACAGTGCCCCACAGACCCATCCAGAGCTGAGGAAGGCTGAGCACAGCCAATGCATGGGCAAGCCACAGCCGAAATGCCCACCAGGGCACCAGAACTGGATGCCAGGCAGCCATGCCTTGGGAGCAGCCCATGCCCACCCTAAATGGGAGCTGCGGCAGCTGCGAGGGCAACCGACGTCCCTTAGCCTCCATCCAAGACAAACCCCCCTGAGTGCAATACCCTCAAACACTGGAAAGAAGGCTAGAGAGGGGGAAAATGAAAAAACGTTATTCAGCGTGGTGTATAAAAATGGTTATATGGGCACAGGGCCACTGCGAAGCATGGGCGGAGGAATCGGAAAGGCCAGTCGTCCCCAGGCCGAGAGAAGGCGACCGGAAAGGCACAGTGGTGAGGGGACAGCAGAGCAGGGCACCTTGAAGCAGCAAGCAGCAGAAAGGGATGATGAGAAGGCAGATAGGGGCGCACCACCAGGAAACAACGGCAGTCCACAGACAGCACCCCACAGCTTCAGTTCACATGGGGGGGGGGTAGTGCAGCCAGATCCAGTCACCAATACTCTCATGCACCTGTCCCGCTTCCACACGGGCACAGCGCTCCCCAACTAGATTTACAGGCCTGGGCAATTGTGCAACGTCCCACCCATCCACAGCAATGGCATCATCATCCTCACCTGGCCGGGGGAGGTCAGGGTGGTCGGCCAGTAACACATCCCCACGAGACTCACAGATGTTGTGCAGAATGCAGCAGCTCACCATGACGTCGGGGATGATGTCAGACTGCAAGTCCAGCAAACTAAACAGGGAGTGCCAACGCTCCTTCAGACTCCCAAAGGCGCACTCCACAGGCAGGTGGGCATGACAGTGGTAGTAGTTGTATTTATGCTGCACGGCACTTCATGGGTAGTGGTACGGGGCCATCAGCCACGGCTGGAGGGCGAAGGCCTGGTCGGCCAGGAGCAGCGGCCCCATAGCATGCCCGCACACGGAAGCGGGCCCGGAGGTGAGGAAGTGGCCTGACAACAGCTTGGCCGCCAGTGGGGGAATTCCAGAAGACAGCCAGGTCATGGCTCCACCTGGACACACCCGCATAGACATCCATGCTGTAGAAATGCTTGCGGTTGTAGTACTCATTGCTGCGGGAGGGGGGGCAGGATGCGCATGTGGGTCGAGTCCAGCGCCCCGACTGCCCATGGGAAGCCCAGGGCATGGAAGCCACTCATGCTCTCCCCAACCCGTATGACGTCGACCAGGTACAGCTTGTTCAGCATGCTCACTATCTCCCGGAAGATCTCGCCCACCCCAAAGATCGTCAACAGCGGAAGGTACCCCATGTTGAACATCAGCTTGTACAGCATCAGGCCAGATGGCAAGAGACTTGAATGGATGGGCGCATGACGATACACTCACTCTGAAGGACAGGGATCACCTCGGCCACCAGCACATCAAACATCATGCAGGACATGTGGAAGCCCTCCCGGAAATGCTCATTGTACCAGTGCTCCAAGTTCTGCATCTCCTTCCACACGGCATCCATCCGGGGAACTCCCAGTGGTGGACAGTCTTGCGCTGATCAAGGAAGTCAGCCGATGTCGCCAGGCAGGGAACGCGGTGCAGGACTTCCACAGCTGTGCCTCTGGTCAATGCCCCCGTAGTCACTGTGCCCACACCACAGCAGCAGTGGCAGGACGGCAGCCTGGCAACAGGACAAGGCCTCCACAGCACCAAGGGGCCAGAGACTATCGCCCATCCCGAACATCGCCCCCACGAGCAAGGCGCCACCCAGGCGGTGCAGCTGGGCACGTAGCACGTCCTCCTCATCACCGTTACCATGATTCTGCGTGGCTGCCTGGATCACCGCCTGCAAGCCGGCCATAGCGAGCTCTCGGTGGGACATAGCCACAAGTGCTGGAGAGGCAAGAGGGGAGGCCAGCTTGACGGAAAGGCCAGTGGGCGTGACGGAACGGGAGGGCAGAGGGAGGGGCGGCAGCGCGCCCAGCATAGGACAGCCCATTATGGGAGAGTGGGAATGGGAGGACAAGGCAGCTTTGTTATGGGTGCTGCACACCTGCAAGAGAGGGAAGTGAAAGGAAGTGGCCAGAGTGGGGGGGCGGGTGCTATGGGGCAGCACCACTTCATGATGAGGCGAGGGCACTACAGAGGGGGGATGGGCACAGCTTGCCCATGATGATGGAAGGGCCTACGGATGGCCAGGGATCAGAAGGCGGCAACGCCTGACGCTCTGCTCCAGACATCAAATGCGACGCAGGACATCTCCCATGGCCAGCTCCAGAGCATGAAGGCGCCGTGCCGTATGGGCCCTCTGCCTTCTGCAGATAGCACGGCAGAGGGAGCACAGCTTCCCTGGGAGGGGGGAAGAGAAGGGGAGGGGAGGGGAGGGGAGGGAGGACAGCTATCAGTGAAATGGAGGCCATAGTGGTTCCGCTGCACCCAGGCCAACCGACCCACACACCAACCTCCATGCCGCTGGGCCCTGCAGCGGTGGCATGGGGCACTCGCCTCCCAGTGTCGGCCGAGGCGGCCTGCACAGAGCCCAGCGGACCTGTAGGGTGCTGCCATCTTGACGGGAGTGGGTTGCAATGAGTGACAGTGGGGCCGGGAATGCATAGCATCTAGGATGTGCAACATTGTAACAGGCAGATGCTGCATCTACTTGGCCTTGAGCAGTCTGAACTAGGGATGTGCACTGACCCCCCGGATCGGATCGGATAGCGGATCGGAATCGGACCTGGGGGGTCGGATCGGAACGGATTGGATCGGAGGATGGTCGGATCGGATCGGACCGGATGTCCGATCCGGATTGGACGCCATTTTGAATGCTTTTTCCCATAGCCAAGTATTGTTTTACAAAAACGCCTATAACTTTTTCATTTTTATAGATAGAAGGATAGAAGGGCACATTGTAGACTGGTTAGGGACAGTTATCTGTGAGAAATTTCAGAAAGATTGGTGCATGCGTTTTGTGGCAATTAATTTTTTAATAAATACCCAGGAATGCCTATAACTTTGTCATTTTTAAAGTTACACACATGAAACTTTGCCACATTGTAGGTGATACCTTGGGACCTATGTGTGTGAAATTTCAGAAACGTAGGTGCTTGTCTTGTGTGGCAATTAATTTTTAGAAAAATGGGTAGTAGTGGGGTAAATACATTTACGCCTCCCATTTTTTTTATTTTTGAAGATACAAACAGGAAACTTGGGCACATTACAGGTACCACTTGCCTTGATATGTGTGTGAAATTTCAGAAACATTGGAGCTTTCCTTGTGTGGCAATTAATTTTTGAAACAATGAGGAAAGAAACACCTATAACTTTGTCATTTTTAAAGTTACACACATGAAACTTTGCCACATTGTAGGTGGTACCTTGGGACCTATGTGTGTGAAATTTCAGAAACATAGGTGCTTGCCTTGTGTGGCAATTAATTTTTTAATAAATACCCAGGAATGCCTATAACTTTGTCATTTGTAAAGTTACACACATGAAACTTTGCCACATTGTAGGCGGTACCTTGGGACCTATGTGTGTGAAATTTCAGAAACGTAGGTGCTTGTATTGTGTGGCAATTAATTTTTGAAACAATGAGGGATTCATTGGACAGCACTTCCCCATAGGGATTCACTGGACAGTACTTGCCCATAGGGAATCATTGGACAGTACTTGCCCATAGGAAATCATTGGAAAGCACTTGCCCATTGAGAAATACAGTTATGCCTCCCACTTTTTTATTTTTGAAGATACAAACAGGAAACTTGGGCACATTGTAGACTGGTTAGGGATAGTTATCTGTGAGAAATTTCAGAAAGATTGGTGCATGCGTTTTGTGGCAATTAATTTTTTAATAAATACCCAGGAATGCCTATAACTTTGTCATTTTTAAAGTTGCATACATGAAACTTTGCCACATTGTAGGTGGTACCTTGGGACCTATGTGTGTGAAATTTCAGAAACATAGGTGCTTGCCTTGTGTGGCAATTAATTTTTTAATAAATACCCAGGAATGCCTATAACTTTGTCATTTGTAAAGTTACACACATGAAACTTTGCCACATTGTAGGCGGTACCTTGGGACCTATGTGTGTAAAATTTCAAAAACGTAGGTGCTTGCCTTGTATGGCAATTAATTTTAGAAAAATGGGTAGTAGTGGGGTAAATACATTTACGCCTCCCATTTTTTTTATTTTTAAAGATACAAACAGGAAACATGGGCACATTACAGGGAACACTTCACTTGATATGTGTGTAAAATTTCAGAATGATAGGTCCAGGCATGTGGTGGCAAGGTGTCTGCACACACCACTTTGAAGACTGTAGAAAATTTCTCCTTTAACGATCCTAGCGAGAGAGAGTGATCCTAGGCTCAGCTGTTCTGCTTGAGTAAAAAGTGAAAGTATCAAAGCAGACAAGAGCCAAGTGCTGCTTTGTTTCTCCTTTTGTAATGGATACTAGCTCAGTTGCAGCCAAGCGTGCAAGGATCAAAGAGATGAGAGAAAGTGTTTCCTTCTTCTTCCCGGGAGGCGGGAGGGTGCAATTGACAGCCCCAGCCTCTGTGTAAAAAAGGTTAATAACTTTTAATCTAAAAAATTCATAGCCACCAAATGCCTGGACCCAGCTTTCTGAAATTTTACACACATATCAAGTGATTGTTTCAAAAATTAATTGCCACACAATACAAGCACCTATGTTTCTGAAATTTCACACACATAGGTCCTAAGGTACCGCCTACAATGTGGCAAAGTTTCATGTGTGTAACTTTACAAATGACAAAGTTATAGGCATTCCTGGGTATTTATTAAAAAATTAATTGCCACACAAGGCAAGCACCTATGTTTCTGAAATTTCACACACATAGGTCCCAAGGTACCACCTACAATGTGGCAAAGTTTCATGTGTGTAACTTTAAAAATGACAAAGTTATAGGCATTCCTGGGTATTTATTAAAAAATTAATTGCCACAAAACGCATGCACCAATCTTTCTGAAATTTCTCACAGATAGCTATCCCTAACCAGTGTATAATGTGCCCAAGTTTCATCCTTCTATCTTTAAAAATGAAAAAGTTATAGGCGTTTTTGTAAAACAATACTTGGCTATGGGAAAAAGCATTCAAAATGGCGTCCGATCCGGATCGGACCTCATCAGATCGGATCGGATCGGAGGTTGATCGGATCGGATCGGATCGGATTTTCCCAATTTTGGGGCGGATCAGATTCGGATCGTGGATCGGATCCGATCCGATGCACACCCCTAGTCTGAACAGGCCAAGGGAGGTGTTAGCCAGAGCAACGGGAGGCGACAAGGGGCTATCGCGGCATGGGGAGCGGGTGTCTACCACCAAGGACCCTCAGCGGATGGGCCAGGGGGGGCATTACATGCCCGTGGCTCAAGACAGCTCATGCGGGGAGGGCCCCTCCTCCTCCTCCCCCTCCTCCTCTCCCTCTTTGTCAGAATCGGGTGTGACGTCCCAGGCCCGCTTGGCCAAGCTGCCTAAGCGTCGCTCCTCCTGCCCTCAGGCCTCCCCACCCCCGCCATCCCTAAGGCACCTGCTGCAGCCGGCGCCACCCATGGGGCCCGGTATGTTGTGGCCGCTAGCAGAAGCAGGTACTGCTACTGCGGCATGTATCTGGACAGTGGCATGTAGGGGGCGGGCTGCAGGGGGGCATGGTATGCTCCCCAGAATGCCTGGGCAAGCTCCCTGAGGCGGTCAATGGTGGCTGTGCGCTCGTGCATGCCTCGGTCAATGATGGTGTCGGTGGCCGCTGTGGCCTCAGTCATCCCGGTGACATAATCCTCCAGACCATGATGCATGTCCTGCCCTGCATCCCGTATGGCTTGGGAGCATCTGTCTACGGGTTGGGTGGCCGTGCGCATCGCCCACACTGTGAGGACGCGCTCCTTGGTGCACCTGATCTCCTCCTCACCTGCCATGCGTGTGAATAGCTCATGGATGTGCCCCCCTGTCAACTCCGTGGCCATGACGAGGTCCTTCACCACCTGCAGCTGGTCTGCCTTGCGCCTGTTGCACTTACAGGCACACCTCTGTATGTTGGTCAGGGGACAGGCTTGAATGGTTGGTCCCGCAATGTCCTCGCTGGTGGGCAGGGGCAGGGGCTCCTCCTCTAAGGGGGCTATGGCCTCCACCTCCGCGACTTCCAGCTGCAGGGGGGGGGCTCAGTCTCCTCCATGAGCCTGTCCTCGCCAACCTGGAGCTCAGCTTCAAGAGGCGCGTCCTCCTCCACCTCGTCCACTTCCACTGAGGTGTTGTCGGTGGCCTGAGTATCGATGGCCTGCAGCTCTTCCTGGGAAGGCGACAGTTCTGGCTCCAGAACGTCGGGCACCTGTTGCTTCATGAGCTGCTCCATTTCACCCTTCTCCTCCTATAACACTGGCCCCATCTCCATAACGGCATCCATGATGCTGCAGGCAAACCCCTCCACCATGGTGCTGTGGCTCGTCGACCCCAACCGCATACACAGTGTGGCCTCTGCCCACCCTGCTCCCCCTGCAGCACTGGCTGGCCGTGTCATCGCAGGCGGCACCCATGGGTGCGACAGCCCTGGTTGATCTTCCTCCTGCTGTGTCTCTGGCAAAAGTGGGACAGGTCTGGTGTCCTCTACCTGCAACTCTGCATAGATCAGCCATAGGAACACATTAGGGCTGTTGGTGCTGGAGAAGGTTGTCACAGGGGAGGTGTTCCTTGAGGAGCAGGCTCTCCTGGGCTGCACAGGTGGTGGCTGTGGCAGCAGTGATGGGCTTTGGGATCCCGCAGGCCCACTCCTCAGCTTTGGTGCAACCGGCTATGGGTCTGGTGGTGCCCTCGCCACCGGTGTGCCAGTTGGTGGCGGGCGTGGGGTGTCCCTCCGTGGTGGCGGTTGGGGTGCCCAGGTAGTGGTGTCATCGTGCAGTGGCACCTCGTCGGTTGCAACCCCGCTGCCAGCCGAGTGCCCTGGCACGACGTCGTGGCGCTCCTCCAGCAGGCATGCCAGCTCGTCGTAGAAGGGCATGGTGCGTGTCTCGACCCCAGTTCTGTTATTGTGCGTGATGGTCTCCTTGAACTTCCTCTTGAGTCCATGCAGCTTGTCCTTGCATTGCTTGGTGCTGCAGTTGTGTCCCCGTTCCAGCGCCTGCCTGGAGAGCCAGGGGTAGAGCCGGTCGTGCCTGCCTATGGCCATGATCCTCCTTGCTTCCTGGCTGCCCTACAGTTCTATGAAGCCCCCAATTTCCATGTTAGACCAGTGCTGTGCTCTAGGTCTTCCTGGGGGGTCCTTGCTACTTCCTTATCCTAGGGTTTGCGAGCCGGTGTCCTCGGGCTGACTGCCATGGCTATCCTCTCCCTCTGGGTCCATGGTGCTGGTGGGGGTGCCTTAGGGTACTTCTGGGTGTCCCTGCCCTCGCCTGGTGTTCCCCGTCCCGTGTGCTTGTGGAATTGTTGGTGCTGGTGGGCTGTCGTGTTTGCTGGGAATGTACCCTGTTTGGCGACGGAGCTGTTGTTGCTGGCTGCGGGCGCTTCGTGTCCTTGGGATTGTTGTGCATACCTTCGCCCGTTTCCCACAACATCCGCAGCTGGCCAACTGGCAAGTTGTGGAGGTGGGCTGCCCACGGACGCCTTTTGCCTTGGCATTCTCCATGTCTTGGGGATGTCCATGGCCGGTGTGTGCTGTCTGGCCATGTTGGGTGGCTGAAGGGGGGCTCGGTGAGTGCCGCTTCCCTGGCCTGCCTGCTTCCAGGTGACGCAACGGGCGAGGACGCGCGGCCGTGGAGGGGCATTTTGCCTGGGTTGCTGTGCTCCCTGCTGGTTGGGCGGGTGGAGCCCCTTGTTCCTGGGTGGCTAGGGGTGACTGGGGCTGGTGTGTGTCCCATGGCCTCCCCCCTCCTTTGCCCTGGTTCCCTTCTTTCGGCATTACTTTTGTGTTCGGGTGCTGAATGGGCACATGGCACACGTGCTTGCTGGAGCTGGCCCCTTGTTATGCTCCGTGCTGGCTGCTGGGTGGGGAGGGGCAGGTGTCATTGATTGCTATGGCAGTGTCGGCACCAAGCTGTTGGGGGTGTGCCTGTGTGGCTGGCTGTGTTCGGCCACTCTTGCCGCTTCCCTCTATGGGCTTTTGTGATAACGTACTCAACGCATGGGATTAATGCAAACACCCCTCCACGTGACATTTTAGTCAATTGAGTATGCTCTAAACAATGTGCAAGCACGTTGTTTCCCTCCGTTGTTTAATTCTCCTAATTAGCATACTGTGTGTTGTATGTGTGTTGTGTGTTCCTTCCCACACGACATGATAAGCAACGCAACTGTCAGTTGTTCGCCCCCCCTCTCCATTGCTTAATGTGTCATCCGAATTCAGCCAGTGTGAATCCTCCACTGAGTGGTTGATTTTGTACAGGGTACTCCCTACACAGCATGTTGTAACTCCACCATTGTGTGACTGTGGGCAACCATGGATTAGAGTAAAATCCATCATGACTCCTCCCTTGGTCCTCCTGATGATATCCCATCAGCCATTGCTTAAAAAAAAACCAATCCCTGCCTTTCTCCTAGAGTGGCACTCGCTCCTTTCACTGCGTTTGTGGGGAACTGTATAGTAGGTGTGTGTTCTCCACCCTGGAATTATCCAATAACAGCGAACATCCATGGTGCTTTCGGTCTTCCAGTGTGGGGATTAGCCACTTCTAAACAAACAGAATTATTTCAGTGTGGAGACATGCACAATAGGAACTTCTAACACCTCCAAAATTATCTGCCTGTTTTCCAGGCACCAGTGTGTGTGTATGTGTGTGTGTGATATCTCCATATTTGGAAGACGCTGAGTGGGGTGAGGGTATAATGACATCTGTGGCTAACCAATAGCCATTAGCCACACTTGTTTTCCTATCCCTCTCTCCAATCACAGTGTTTTGTCTTTCTTGCATTTAACCCACCAGTTTCCTTGCCCTGTTCCACACTGTCTTATATGGGGGACACACACTGAATCTTTCACTGAGGAATATCTCCCCACACACACACACACTCCCTTGCATCAATTTCTTGAAAGCCTTCCAAATCTCTGCCCCTGCATGCTCTGCAACAATTCCTTCCTGAACTCATGAGCTAATCAACCACCATTATTTATTATAACATTTATATCCCACTTTTTTTTTCCTTTGGCAAGGAACCCATGGCAATTTCACTCCAACTGCAACATCACTTATGGCTATGCCACCTGCAACATTATTGCCCCCAGCAACTGCCTCCACTACTGTGGAAAAATGGCAAATGATTATTTTTTCATGCAATGATTGTAGCAGATCAGGAGAAGGAGGAACATCAAATTAAAAGAGGGAGGGGAAGTAGCGGAAGAAATATTTTGATAGCTGGGAGAGAATTACATGGACTGTGATGGCACATGAATAATGCCACTGCTTGGCTGTTGTCAGGCACTGTTCCATTTCATAGAATCATAGAATAATAGAGTTGGAAGGGGCCTATAAGGCCATCAAGTCCAACCCCCTGCTCAATGCAGGAATCCACCTTAAAGCATCCCTGACAAATGGCTGTCCAGCTGCCTCTAGTGTGGGAGAGCCCACAACCTCCCTAGGTCATGGGTTCCATTGTCGTACTGCTCTAACAATCAGGAAGTTTTTCCTTATGCCCAGCTGGAATCTGGCTTCCTGTAACTTGAGCCCATCCTTCCATGTCCTGCACTCTGGGATGATCGAGAAGAGATCCTGGTCCTCCTCTGTGTGACAACCTTTCAAGGACTTGAAGAGTGCTCTCATGTCTCCCCTCAATCTTCTCTTCTCCAGGATAAACATGCCCAGTTCTTTCAGTCTCTCCTCATAATGTGGAAGAGCCCACCACCTTCCTAGGTCATTGGTTCCATTGTCATACTGCTCTCCATTTCACATCCCCCCTTTCATAACAGAGGCCTTTATGGCCGTTTTTTATGCATGGGGGGGATGTAATTTCTGAAATTTCATTGTGTCACGCAATGGAAACTCCCGACAAGGGTGAATGGCTTTTGAGCACTCATTGGGCCTCACTGGTGCATGGAGGGCAGGTCCATGAGTGTACCACTGAGGACAGGGAGGGCAGACATTGGTGAGTCCATCAGACATCTGGACCCAGTCAGGTCCCCATGACATTCCCTAGTTAGAGAGGACTTCCCTCACAAATTTCTAGTAAATTGAGGGTTAGAAATCCTGTTCTCTTAGCATAGGGCTTGTTTAATCCCCCCCTCTCCAAAGGCAAATGAAAAACAGAAACAAAAACATTGTGGCTGAAGGGCATGAAGCAACTAGGAATAAGAAGAGAGTTTTAGTGAAGTGCACTCGACAAGAAATCAAAAGAAGTCAAAAGGGGAAGGACTCGATTTTAAATAGGATTGTCTGCCTGTCCTCCCTAGCAATTCCCTTCAATAGAATAGAAATGGATTTGTTTACATCTAAAAGATTCCCAAATTAAGTCCTTTAGGAGTACTCGCTGAGCACATGTCTTCCCAGAAATGACCCCCATTAAGTTTAATATAATTTCCCAGGTAAATGTCCATGGGAATGCAGCCATAGTAATAGTACTGCCAGTCACCTGTGTGTAATTGTTAGAGAAATCTAAGACAGGAAAGGTTCAATCTAAGGTTCATTCATATCGAGCAAGTAACTGGATTGCTTTTCCCATCCATGAAAGCACCACAGTGATGATGTCATAAATAGGGAAAGCAGGATAGCTACTCTCAATCTCATCTCAAAGTAGTCAGTGCACATTTTTGAAGGGGAGAAAGATTGCTGTGCCACATTTCCCACTTGCAGAGGGTGCAGTAGCAGGTGGAGGGGAAGCCAGGGGTGAGAAACAGGCCATTTTCATTTCCTGAGTGGCACTTCAGGGGTTGATGATGTCGTCCACCTCACCGCCCAGAGGCTACCTCCCAAACACTGACTTCTCAAGTCCTGGCATTTTCATGGCAATGCATCGAGGAATGCTTTTGGGTGCTGAATACTGTGCTTGCTCTTGCTTCATGTGCCACTGAGGGACCACAACCATTTTCAGGAAAAGGCAGAGAAAAGCAGAAAGTGATTCTCACTGGGTTGCCTTGAAGATCTACCCTCCCCTTTGGACAGCCGGTCTACTTCCAGGACAAGAGCAAATTATCACTATCTCAAATTGGTTCAAGCTCTACAAATCCTACAAATGACAGTGATAAGGTTGCAGGTTGTCACAAGTGGGACTTGTGTGCACTTTATCTTCCCTTCACCCACCCACATGTTTCTGTAGTCTTTCAGGCTCAAACCCAGAGTGCCAAGGACCAGCAAAGAGGACCCACAATCACTTAGCTCTGTATTGTCTTGTGAATCATATAAGACCTACTGTATCGACCCATGTTCCAGGTGATACAGAGACAGAGAGAGAACTCATGTTGCAACAGAGCAATGGGAGTAAGGATGCATACATTGGACTATTTCACACAAACAGAAATCTGTATACCCATCTACACTTCTGGTTTAAAATTTGAATTTGGAGAAAGGGTTGCTTAAACTCTGAGCTCATAGATTCAAAAAAGACATTGATTGTAATGATGCAGCAGAAACTTTATTGGGATATATATATAGGCAATATCAGTTGTACAAGATATAAAGCAAAGAAGGGAGAAGTGGAAAGTGTTAGCGAGTCCCAGAGTCATTCAGGGCTTTCACAGGTTCATCTGTCTGAACCAAGGCCTAGAACAGCCAGCAATGAACTTGTGTCTTGTCTCCAATTCCTGGTCACATGTTTTCTCATGAGGACTTTCATCTCGTCTTTCACAGTCTATAAGCACACGCTACCACGGCGCCCCCAGAGAGACCTTTTCCCAAGAAGAGAACCTCTCCTCCAGCCCAGGCCACCATACCAGCCTCCTCCCAGTCCAAGACCTCCATACAAGCCTCCACCCAGCCCAAGGCCTCCGTATGCACCAGAACCAGCCAGAGAACATGGAGTGTTGCCTCCAACAGAAACTGGCTCACAGCTAGCAGACAGGATGGGCCCTGGGATGGTCACAATGGAGGCGGGTGGCTGGATCACAATCTCTGCTGGTGGGATCTGGTTGATGCATGAAGGGTTGACTCCAGCCAGGGTACCCAGCTCTCCTGAGCTGGTGCTTCCTCCAGCCAATGCACCGGGACCATAGCCATAGCCCCATCCACCATAGCCATAGCCGAGACCTCCATAGCCGAGACCTCCATAGCCGAGACCTCCATAACCAAGACCGGCAGACCCAAACCCTACCACTGGGCTAGAGGCACAGGATGGGACGGCACAGGCTGGTCCACAGGAGGCCATTTTCTGGGTGTTGGTGGGAGTCTGGAACAGAAACAGGAATGAATGAGAACCACATACAGTGCAATGTACATTTTCTCTCCATTACTCTGCCATCTCTCTATAATTGTAATAGCAGAAAGTGATATTGTCTGCTGTTTTCAGAATATCATAAATGAGCTTCAACTCTTGCTTCAGTAGAAGTCTTTGTGTCCAGAGGGTTTGGAGCTTGTACAGTTTGGTTTGCTAAACATACATGGAAGATTAAACCTCCTTAAGCAATGGCAGGCTTTCGATACTGGGTGGGCCAACGACCTTGGAGGCAATATGTCAGATGCCAACCTCATGGCTGGATTTGGGCTTGAAGTTGGAAATGTAAACAACAAACCAACGAACAGCATTATGACTTAAATTCTTGTTTTTGTTCTTCTCACCTGATTTTTTTTATTTTTTTTGCAAAACCAATGCCTTAGCACAGCCTTCAGTAACTTGGTGTTTGGCAGATACATTGGACTACAGCTCCCGTGATTCTGCAGTAATATTATGGAAGTTGTACTCCAGTACTACACACAATTCCCATCCCTAGTCACCAAGGAAGGAGATGTTTGGGATGACTGAAACTTTATAATAAGAAAAGAGGTGCACTGGATCAGACCAAAGGTCCATGGAACGCAGCATCATAGTTCCACAACTGGCCAGGTGTAAGAGTATAAGAGGAGTATTTATAGATTGAACCAAAGCCACATCTTATTCAGCATTATGTTTCCACAGTGGCCAAACCAACACACATGGAAAGCTCCGAAGCAGGGTATGGATGCAATAGCACACTCCTGCTCATCTTTCACAGCAGTAGGAATACTGCTCTTGATAATAGTTGTTGGGATATGTCCTTCTTTTTATGAGTCCTAAATGTCCCACCATTCCATTTCATTGCATGCACCCATAAGGTAGTAGCAGAAAGGGAGAAAAAGCCAGATGTCTCTACGGAGCCCATAAGCAGGACATAGAAGCAATAATTTCTGCCTGCTCTTGCTCACCAGGACAGCTATTCATGGATGAGAATTCCACGTCATGGTTGGTTTTGATAAGAATTTACCAAAGGCGGAATGTTCTCCATGTTCAGTGGGAGTGGGGAGAACTCAATGTGTTTCAATAATAAATACAAACAAATTGGAGAATATGAATCAGACAAGTTCATCCATCCAAGAGAAATGTAATAAGTGCTTTGCTCTTTTAAATCTTGCTTTGAATCTTTGCTACTAAAGCATATTAGGGCTTAGTTAGAGCTGCCAACACTTTTTGAATGTTCAGAATTAATAGCTTTATGGTAAGAATGTACAACATGGTCCTACCCATGCTAAGAACAGCTGAACCTATGGAATTTAAGTCAAGTAGATGGATGTGCATTTCATTACAAATCATTTTTTTTATTAATATATAAAAATAATTGCCAAATTCTTCGTATTCCAGAGAAAAACCATTTGAAACAGGCTTTAAAAAATACCTAATCTTCGAGAATGTGAAATTAATATGTTCAACCACCAATCATTACAGGCACTCTGAGTCGTATTACTATGTGTTTTGCTAATGGTTGAAAAGACCCCCGGCCCTGTCACAAAGACTCTGGGCCTACATAGATGCAGACAAGTTTTGCCAAGTTTTGCATATTCAAGAGAAAAATCATTTGAAACAGACATAAAAAAAACTTCGTTGATGTGAAACTAATATGTTCAATGACCAATCAATAAAGGAAGTCTCAGTCATATCGCAATGTGTTCTGCTGCTGAATGACAGGACCCTCAGCCCTTTCGCAGAGACTCTAGGCCTACATAGATGCTGACTATCGACAATAACAAAAATATCCCCCAGAAAATGGACTTACCTGCTTTCCCAAGAAGATGTAGTGAAGACAGGGATGTCGAGTGAAGCTGTTGGAATTGTAGAGGGATGGTTGAGCTTTTATACAGTTCTGTCAGCATCCCCAATTATTTTGACACCACCTATTTTCAGCTAATGTTTTAATTTGCTGTAGAGAAGCTTCCTTTGCTAAGCAGAAATAGCTTAATTCTTCCTTACTTCGAGCTTCACATAGCCAACCTTCATTGTATGCACCATGCAGTGATTTATTTATTTTTTGGAAAACAATTAGAAAGAGGGTTAGAAACACCCAAGCTGTAGATAAGGGAACATCAAAGTACATCAAACAGCCTACTGTACCTGCTTTCTACTATGTGGTATTGTTTTTGTTTGGATGAGGCTGCATTTTTGTTCAGGGGTGGGATGGGGGCATCATCCATGCTATCTGTTGTCACTCTAAGTTAAAAGCCTTCGTTGCAGAAATGATGAAATTAAAACTGCTTTGTGAGGAAAAAACCATATGGTTTTCAGAAGTCATGATCTTTGGCTAGTCTATAGAGAATTGATGGTGGTATACAAGTAGGGATGTGTATCATATCATTAAAATGTACGATAACGATACGATATGCTCTTCATCGTGCATACGTTTAATGATAATGATACGATAGGAAAGCCTACAATAATTATTGGAGACGATAAAAAGTCCTACGATAATTATTGTCTGTTATCATTTTATCAGAAGGCTCTTTCTCTTTTGCCGCCACATGGATGGAGCTACAAGGTGGGGTGTGCTTGCTGAGACAGTGACCAATTGTGCAGCAAGGATTCCAGCAGGCTCCAATCACAATGTTGGAGGAGGGCTAAGGATATCCCCACATAAAACCCCCACACTTGGTGTTCCAGCTCTGTTGGGAGTTAGGCGTTGAGGGGAGAAGGGTGGATTTTGTTGGAGCTCTGTCCTGGCTCCTGGGTCTTATAGTTACTTGGTGGTGAATTGTTGGGGATTCATTGTAGTCTTGCATCTTTGTGTCTCAGGTTCGTTTGGCTGTTCATTGCTTGTGTGTTTGAGTTATAGTTTTTATACATTTTCTGGTTGGTTTGATTGAAGAGTAAGGTTAGCATGAGTGGGGGTACTGTGACTGAATGAGTGTGTTTTGTCCTCTTCCCTGTTTAACATTCTTAAAAAAAAACATCCCTCTGTGTGTGTGTGTGTGTGTGTGTGTGTGTGTGTGTTTGCTTGATTGACTGTGAGTGTGCTGGTGTGCCGGGTATGTCCTGTAGGCTGCTACACAGGATATCACTCACTCCACAATCTGTGTGGTCAAAGCAGCATACAAAGTCACAACCTATGGGAAAAGCATACATTATAATTATTAATTTCAATAACTTTGTAACAGTATGAAACATGGTTCTAAGGCACATCTTGGGCAAGGTGGCTCTGGGTCTGGGAGAGGTGCTGTTGCTGTTGCTGCTGAGGGCAGTTCTGGGGTGGCTGTCTCTCCCTCTCACACATGTTATTTTGTTTTTAAAGACACTGCTCCAGCCAATGTTTCCAGTCTGGAGGGACTGCTTTAGTGAGGGACTGCAGAAGCATCCCCCTCATGCATTTCCTTTTTTTTTTTTTTAGACTCTGGTCCAGGCAATGTGCCTACCTATACCCTGAATGTGACTTTTTGTTTGGCAATGTGCCTACCTCTAGCCCAAATGTGACTATTCCCTCCTCTCCAGCGAATGCCCACCTCTACCCCGAATGTGACTTTTATTTGCCTCTGCTCCAGCCAGTATGCGCAGCTCTGGCATGAAGAACTGCCAACCTGCCTGCCTGGGTAAGGCTGGCTAAAATAAATAACTGTAACGCCTGTAATTCCTGACTGTCTGTACGGTGCTGCTTGTGGGATCCTCCAGGTTGGCACACTGCAGCGGTATCTCCTGGCCCAATGAGGCCCTGCCTGGCTAAGGCTGGCTCTTTAAGAAAGGTCTTCTTCTACCTCTGCTCCTGTGGTGACACCCAAGAGTCCATGCTGTTTTCAGGGACAGATCCAACTGGCCCTCTGCCTCTGTGCCCTCCTCTGCCAAAAATAACTGCCTGCCTGCCTGCCTGCATCAGCCTGCCTGCCGTCTGTGCACGGGGATCATCTTCCTCCTCCTAGCCTCCATTACTGAGGGGATGCAGAAGCATCTCACACATTGCCTTTTTTGAGCCACTGTGGCTGCCCGGCCTGCCTTGGTGAGTCAATGAGGTGCATTTGCATTTTTGGCTTCAATCAACATCGAGAGAAGCTGCTATGTCAAACTTATGTATGCACTCTCATCATGAAGTGCTGCCATGAGTCCACTCCCTAAAACCCTTCAGTAAGGTTGCCAGCTTTAAGGACTAGCTCTTTAAAAATGAGGAGTTATTATTATAGGGTGACCAAATAAAATGCAGGTCAGGGCTCATGTAACTTTAACAGTTGTAGAGAAAAGGGGATTTCAGCCAGTGTCATTTGTATGCAATTAGTCCCTGGTGAAATTCCCTCTTCATCACAACTGTTAAAGTTGTAGGCACTATACTAAAGTGACCATATACAAAAGAAGACAGGGCCTCTGCAACTTTAACAGTTGTGATGAAGAGGGAATTTCAACAGGAACTAATTGCATACAAATGACCCTGGCTGAAATTCCCTTTTCTCTACAACTGTTAAAGTTACATGAGCCCTGACCTGCATTTTATCTGGTCACCCTATATTATTATATAGCACTTATCAGAAGCAGCAGCATGGAGTACATTACCGGAAACAGTTCATGTTGTTGAGAGCTTACTTCTGAGTAACACCTGCAGCTGTGTGTCTGAAATTGGGCACAGATGAGTCCCCTCAAGGCCATCTGTGAGATGTCCATGAGTTCTGGACGATGATGTCTCCTGAAAAAGGACCACATTTCAGCCACCTGAAACAATGTATTTGAAAGCTTACTTCTGAGTAACGCTTGCACCGATTGTTCTAAAAATTGGCACACAAGACTAGCAACACTCAGTCTGCACTGTGACCAAGTTTCAAACTTGTAACTTGGAAAATTAAGAAGTTTTAGGCCTTTCTGAATCAAAAGCAACTCTCTCTAGGGCAAAATGGAGAAACAATATATTATTGTATTTCCGATAATTATCAGAAATACGATACGATACGATTCACCTATGATATTATTGGAGACGGTATTTTTTTTGGTCCGAAATTACGATAATGATACAATACAATATTTTCGGGCGTGCACATCCCTATGTACAAGTTCGTATCTCCCAGGGTTTCATCCAAGTTCATGAGAGAGATAAGAGTAATTGAGGACCAGAGCATCCCCACCAGAAAGTTCATATGCCTGAAATCCTGCAGCAAGAGAGAGCTCATAACTTCTTTAGGCAACTAGGTTCCTTATAAAGACTTGTCTTCAAAATTTCAACGAAGATCTACCCTCCTGTGACTTGCTTATATTTCTCTGTTGATTTTCAGTAAGCACCTGGGTCATCATGACTATTTGGGGTCCACTATGCATGACAATGGTGAGTAGCATCCTTCACAACACTTCATTCGACTTTTCTCCAAGGAGCACACAGGGGGATCTATGCTTCTCTCCATTACCAGTGTTATCCACACAACATTCTTTTGGGAAAGGCTAGATTCAAACATACTGACTGACCCTAGGAGCTTCATGGTTGAGCAGGACATTTGTATCCAGGTGTCTGCACTCATTGTCCAATACTCTAACCAGGGGGTTGAAATGTGTAGGTCTCCAAATGTTTTAGTCTACAACCCCATTACCTCTATCCCTAACAACCAATGGTGAGTGAAAATAGGAGTGGTCCGAAATATCTGAGAGCTGCACATTTTTTACACTTGCTTAAACCACTACTACACACTGATCCTGAAGATAAGAAGACATAGCCATCTTGAATAGTAACCACTGGTGGCTTTAACTTCCATGATGTTGTCTAATCCCCCTTGAATGACATCCACATTGCTGACCATCATGACAGCTTGTGGTACAAAATCCCATAATTTAATTGTGCTGTATGAAGAAGACTTCCATCTGTCTTACAACATCCAGATTCAATAGAATATCTTATTGGGTTCTGGTTCTATGAGAGAGGGAGAATAATTTATTTCAATTCACTTCCTTCATAACCTGAATAACTTTGTAAAACTCAATCATGTCCCCCCTTCTTGACTTTTATGTCCTAAATAATAAAGGTTGGAATGCTGTAATATGTATACTGAATTGGATAGTACTGTTATTATTGTTCCAACCTTTCCAGGAACAGCTCAGTATTTTCCCCCTTTGACAGATAGGACAAGTTGGTGCCTTCTCTCCTTTCCAGTTATAGAAAATGGACTGACATGGAGGTTGTGCCTTAACTTTAGACTGGCAATGAGAGAGCGGCCTCTGCCGCAGGTGACATGAGAAGGTCCAAGATATTTGTCTCTTGCACTTTTTTTATTCATTCTAAATCTTCATTTTTTCTGAGAGGAAGAGCATACTAACAGCCACATTAAACTATCTATAGATCAACACAAAGTGAGTGACTAATCAATGCAATTTAATTTATTGACTGTTTAAACATTACTTAAATCACTTCCATTGTTCCTCAGAAAAGCAGAAGACCTCCCTCACAGACTAACTGTGATACTCAAATTTAATTTAGTTTTCTCTCCAAAATCTAGGACTCAGTCATTGAGTGTAAGTAAACATTCTACCTGTTTGTAGTGAACTGAAGAGGAATGTACCCAACCATTTCCCCCTCTCCTTTGGATGCTTCCTTGATTTCATTTTTCATCTCTAGGTCAACGTCAGCAACATCATCAAAATATTTAATCGTATGATATTCAAGAGAGAAATGCATGGTAGTTTTAAATTTACTTGGCAAATAACATGAGGGTAAACCTTGGTTGAAGAGTTGGAGAAATTGTTTAATTTATAACGGACTTTGGACAATGCAATCTCTCCTTTGCTGGTGGTCATGGTTAAGTTGGACAGGCTTCTGTTGAGGACGTATTGGCTTTCAATTTCCTCCATCAATTTCAATGCTTTGGACTCAATGGTTGTAGACAAAAGATTGTATTTCACTACACCTTTAACATGGAGTAGCAGAAGATCACAACTTCTGGAAAAAACAAAGCCACAAATTTGTTCATGAACCAGTTTAAAAGCTAATGATGAATATATTTGTGTTGCTTTCATCATCTTGCCATGAATATCATTAAGTTTCAGCTTCCAACAACTAACATGGATGATGCAAACACATTTTAAAACACCAACCAAATAACCAAACAAACAAACAAAGCATTGAAGCAAAGGTGATAACAAATGCTCTTTGAAGTGCTTTGAAGATCCCTTATTTAAAACATGGGTGTTTCTGATTTTTTTCTAATTATTTCATTGGCTCCCCTTTCTGGAGCATGAATTGAAGGAAGTGTATTTTGAGGTCAATGTAATGAACTTGTTTGTGCTTAGTGAAGTAAGTTTGTTGAAAACAGGTTGTGTCAAAATTGCCAGACCGAATGGTATAAAAGCTCAAAAATCCCAGTGCAATTTCAACAGCTTCACTCGACATCCCTGTCTTCAGTACATCTACTTGGGAAAGCAGGTAAGTCTATTTTCTTGGGGATATTTTCAGGATGGTCTGAAATTCTCATCAGTGTAGGCTTATAATATTCCAGGAGATGTCAAAAGTCCTTTCAATCATGAGCAGAAACAGAGTCATATGATTCAGACTAACTCTGAAATATGGATATGTCAACATAGCAGTTTCACTGACTCCAAGAAATATATATATATATTTGACATAAAACTCTTAATAATGATAGACCAAAAAGTGTTCACAACTCTATCTTAGCACATATAGGATTCAATAGCAGGGATACAATGCTAGACTTTAAAGAGCAAGGCATTAAAAACACTCAGCTTGGATGGATGAAATTGTTCATAATTGATTTTTCCATTACTTTTTAAACATGTGAATTTGTTCATTCCCTGGAAAAGGAGAACTTTCTGCCCTTTCATGTATTCTTACCTGACAAAACTGAAACTGAATCTTGACCCATATCTACTCTGAACACATGTTCCTGCTGAGCAAGAACAGGTGAACTTTATTGACTTCATGTCCTGCTTTTGGGCTACTTGGAGACATTTGGATTTTCTCTCTTGCTCCTAATACTAGAAACTAATGGGTCCATCCAATAAAATTGAGAGGTTTGGATGGAAATTCAGGATAATTTTTAAAAGAAGGACATATCACTACTAGTAGTATCAGGGGCAGTATGCCTATTGCTGTGGAAGATGAGCTGCAGTGTGGTATTGCATTCATGCCCTGCTTTGGGTTTCCCCATGGGCATTGCATTGGCCACTGGACGAACACAATGCTGGCTGAGATATGGCTTTGGTCTGATCTATAAAGACTCCTCTTATATTCTCATGTCTTGCCTCTTGTAGAAATGTGATGCTGCCCTTCATGGACCTCTGGTCTGATCCAGCACAGCTCATTCCTCATTTAAAATTCCACCAACATCAAACTTCTGCCTTGAGCAGCTCCCTTGGAGACTAGAGATGGAAATGGTGGTAGTGGGCACAACAGCCTTCCTCAACTTGGACCCTTCCAGATGTGTTGGAGTACAACTTCCATACAGTTGCTGCAGAATCATGGGAATTGTAATCCAACGTATCTGGCCAGCACCAAATTACTGAAGGTTGTATTTGGGCATTGGTTTTGCAAAAAAATCAGGAGAGAGGGGGGGAAAAAGCAAGAATTTTAGTCATAATGCCATTTGTTTGCATTTTTTACTTCAATGCCAATATTTTATCTGAGGTTGGCCTCTTCTGCCTATTAAGTCCATGGCCCACCCTGTCTTGAATGTCCACCATGGCATCAGGAGATTTAATCTTCCAAGCTATATTTAGCAAAGCAACCTGTTCAAGCTCCAGACACTTTTTAAAAAAGAAGAATGAGTTGAAGTTAATTTACAATATTTTGAAAACAACAGATAGTATCATTTTATGTCATTATAATTATAGAGAGTTAACTGAGTGAAGGAGAGAGAATGAATATATTTTATGTGGTTCTCAATCATTCTGGTTTCTCAAATCCTGTTCCAGACTCCCACCAACACCTGGAAAATGGCCTCCTGTGGACCAGCCTGTGCCGTCCCATCCTGTGCCTCTAGCCCAGTGGTAGGGTTTGGGTCTGCCGGTCTTGGTTATGGAGGTCTCGGCTATGGAGGTCTCGGCTACGGAGGTCTCGGCTACGGAGGTCTCGGCTATGGCTATGGTGGATGGGGCTATGGTCCCGGTGCATTGGCCGGAGGAAGCACCAGCTCAGGAGAGCTGGGTACCCTGGCTGGAGTCAACCCTTCATGCATCAACCAGATCCCACCAGCAGAGATTGTGATCCAGCCACCCGCCTCCGTCGTGACCATCCCAGGGCCCATCCTGTCTGCTAGCTGTGAGCCAGTTTCTGTTGGAGGCAACACCCCATGTTCTCTGGCTGGTTCTGGTGCATACGGAGGCCTTGGGCTGGGTGGAGGCTTGTATGGAGGTCTTGGACTGGGAGGAGGCTGGTATGGGGGCCTGGGCTGGAGGAGAGGTTCACTTCTTGGGAAAAGGTCTCTCTGGGGGCGCCGTGGTAGCGTGTGCTTATAGACTGTGAAAGACGAGATGAAAGTCCTCATGAGAAAACATGTGACCAGGAATCGGAGAGAAGACACAAGTTCATTGCTGACTCTTCCAACCCTTGGTTCAGAGCAGCTGGATGGGAAGAATCCATGAATGACTGTGAGACTTTCTTCCCCATTCCACTTCTCCCTGCTTTGCTTTTAAATCCACAAGATAAATCTATGTCTGTCAGTATTGTCTGTCTTCACTGCCTGTTGTACAACTTCTATTGCCATTTCTTTAATAATCTTCAATAAATTTTCTGCTGCATTATTATAACCACTGTCTCTTTGTTCTTGAACCTATGATCTGGAAGATAAACCTTTTTTTCTGAATTCAAATTTTAGACAGGAAACGTGCACTCTAACATTTCTCAAGAGATAGATAATAGATATATAGGGAGACATTTTTCTCCCTCTCTCAAAATACTAGAACCCAAAGGGGTCATCCTATGAAGCTGATGGGTGGGAGACTTTGGACAGATGAACAGAAGGACTTCTTCACACAGCACATAGTTAAATTATGAAACTCACTACCACAAGATGGAATGAAGGCTACCAATTTGGATGACTTTAAAAGGGGGCTGGATAAATTCCTGGAAGAGAAGGCTATCAATGGCTACTATCCCTGTGGGTTATGTGCTACCTCCAGTATCCAAGGCAGTAAGTCTGTATGCACCAGTTGCTGGAGAATGTGGGTGGGAGGGTGCTGTTGCACCATGTCCTGCGTTGTTGGTCCCTGGCCGATGGCTGGTCAGCCACTGTGTGAATAGAGTGCTGGACCAGATGGACCCTTGGTCTGATCCAGCATTACACTTCTTATGTTCTTAGATAGATAGATAGATAGATAGATAGATAGATAGATAGATAGATAGATAGATAGATAGATTTTGGTTGTGTGAAATAGTACAACATATGCATCTTCAGAATATTTCTGCTGCTACATCCCCTCATTCTTTGACTTTTATGTGCCTCCTTCTCCGAACCTGATAGGTTGTTCTTGCTACCAATATTGCATTAAAATAATGGTATGCCATTTTTGCACAATATTGATGGAGGGCTGGAGGCATTGGGGAGAATAATGTTGCAGGTGGCAAAGTCATAAATGACTTTGCAGTTAGAGTGGAGGCAGGACTATGCAAGTCACCATGGGTTCCTTTCAAGAGGGGAAGAGGTGAGCTATAAATCTTATAATAAATAGTGAAGGGTGAGTGTTTCATGAAGATGGGAGAGAATTGTCACAGAGTATGCTGTGGCAGAGATTTGGATGGCTTTTAAGCATTTGATGGGAGAAAGAGATATTGCTGAGTGAATATAAGACACCTAAGACAGTGGCCATGTCTTCATCATGCATGTATTCCAGTTCACCTCTAGCTTATCCCTGTTCTTCCAAATGATGCTCAGGGGACACTGTAGTCAAGCAGGGACAACCAGAGACTTCCCCCAGGATAGCTTGGATCATGGATTTCCCATTTTTCCCCACTGTCCCAGGACACCCTCGAGGACTGTAGCTGGTGTGACACATGCTTACGGGTTGTCCCTTCTTCCCCGTGAGTAGTGGGGCTCTGGAAACAGGCATGGAGCTGCGCAGGGGCAGTCCATGCCCACTGGGGGTGGGGAGAGAAGATTCAAGAGTGCTTTTTATTTAAATAAAAACCTGTTGGAGCGCAATTGCACTCCTGTCTCCGGGGGGAAAATGGAGCCCACGATGCCCCTCATGGCTTCTGGGATATTGTGCTGGTGTTTGGATGCTGGGGGATGATCCTGGAAGTGGGAAAGTTTGGGATCCTCCCCATCCCTCCCAGAAGGCTCGTAGGTGTAGGTGAGCCCAGTGTGGACAGGGAAAGTTAACAGGTGGGTTCCCTGCAGTCCAAGTTCTCACAAAACAGAATATGACTGCAGACACTTTGTCTACTCAACCCCTGCCTTTGTACAGGATCCATAGTTTGAAAGCACCATAATGGATGTGGACAGCACTTCTTCTTGTATGTCTTAACATGTTTCCTTATACAACCAGAAAGACTAAATCTATGAGTTATAAGAAGAAACCACAGCAAAAGCTGTTAAAAAGCACAGCTGATGTTTTTGGTTTAATCCCATGAATCATATAGGTCGATTTTAAAAAACCAAACAAAACAAACAAAACAAAACAAATCTCTGATTCAAATACCTTGGGGCGAAATTCAGTGTTCAAAGAATTCCAGCCAGTTAATGAACGTAGTGAAGAAAATCTCCTGTTGACTCAATCACTAAGAAGTCAGGAAACTGGACACTACGGCCTTAACTGATGTGCCCCATGATCAGTGATGTTGCAGCACACCTTGGGCTCATGCACAACTTACCCTCCATGCACCCACATGTTTCCTTGATTTTTCAGGCTCAAACCCATGTGAGGTAAAAATAGGTGCCAGGAACCAGTGAAATATAGCTCACACTGTTCTTGTCCTGCATTGCCTTGTAAAGCCTGTGAGACCTATTCCATTGTAGATTACTTCTATTCCAGGCAATCCAAAGACAGATAGAGAACTTGTGCTGAAATAAAGACCTTTGGAAGTAAAGGTGCTCATGTCATCCCTTTTCACAATTTTCATGAGAAAGAGAGGAATGCTCCCTTCCCCTCTCCAATTTTTATTTGGAGAAACGGATGATACATTGTCCAACAATTTGGATGACCTAACTACAAGAAATGAAGATCATCAGTTCCAAAACAAAGAGGTATTGAATATTATAATACAACATAAACTTTATTTGAAAAACAAAGAAATTGCAGTATGAATTGGTGTGCATTGGGGTGTGTATTAGAGGTGTGCATTGGATCGGGTCCGATCCATGATCTGGAGCCAATCCGACCAACATCGTCCGATCTGATCTGAACCGGTCTGAAAGGACCTGATTCGGTTCAGATAAGATTGGAGGATCGGACCTCCTTCTCCTCCTCGTGCTCCTTACCTGCCGGGGCCATCCGCAACCATCTGCTGCCACCCACAGCAGGTAAGCCCTCTCCTCCCCCTTGCGCTCCTTACCTGCCAGGGCCGTCCGCTGCTGTCCACTGCCCCCTTCTACTGAGAAACAGGCTTCGCAGCCTGCCTCTCAGTAGCGTGCCAGGTGATGATGTCACCCGGAGCGCTACTGAGAGGCAGGCCGCGAAGCCTGTTTCTCAGTAGAAGGGGGCAGCAGACAGGAGTGGATGGCCCTGGCAGGTAAGGAGCACAAGGTGAGGAGGGGGAGGGCCCCAATTACCTGCCAGGGCACCTGCTTCCATTCTGCTACTGTGATCTACTGAGAAACAGGCTTCGTGGCCCAGCGCTCTACTGAGAACTAGGCCGTGAAGCCTGTTTCTTGGTAGATCGCAGCAACGGACGGAAGCGAGTGCCCTGGCAGGTAAGGAGTGCGAAGGGGGAGGAGGACGAGGGCCCCACTTACCTGCTAGGGCACGCGCTTCTGTCTGCTGCTGCGATCTACTGAGAAACAGGTGATGACATCATCAACTGGTACACTACTGCGAGGCAGGCCGCAAAGCCTGTTTCTCAGTAGATTGGAGCAGCAGAGGGAAGCGGATGGCCCCGGCAGGTAAGGAGCATGAGTGGAGGGGAGGAACAGGGAGGGGGGAGTTAGGCCCCCACTCACCCACCCACCACCATGTTTTCCCCATAAACTTGCATTGGGGGAAAGCTTTCTTTTCCCCAATGCAAGCCTATGACGAAAACACCAAAAATGGCGGCCGATCTGAAAATCGGATGTCAGATTTTTGGATCAGGATTGCGTCCAATCCAAACTGAGGGACCTTCGATTTTGTCCGAACCGATCCAGGACAACATTGGAGGTCCCGATCCATGTCCCGATCCAATTCGGGGGGTCTGTGCACATCCCATATATATATATATATATATATATATATATATTGTTGCAGATTTAAAAGCAAAGCAAGGAGAAATGGGGTTCTTTCAGAGTCCCTTGGTGTTAGGTCACCACTTATTTCCTGCATATATGTGAATGTGTTGCAGTCAAATTTCTTTTCATTTGCAAAATGACTTTGCAAAGTAGAAATAGGTTTCTGCTCCCTTTATTTGAGGCCAACACGAATTGCCATTTACCAAACATGAAGAACAACATGAAACCGTTAGAAAAAGGAATAGAGACATGAGATGTTTATGTCAAAGAACCTCAAAGCACTCTTGGCAGCCTTCATTACTCCTTTGGTCTACAACGTCCATCATTGCTCCCATCATCGTTTGCCTTTGGATAAAATTGGTGATGGAACAAAGCACAGATTCCACTGTGAGGTCCTTGGAGAAATGTGAAATGGAAATGTAATCCCATTATAAATAATGAGAAGAAAAGGAAAGTGATTACCATGGTCATACAGGGTGGGTTCCAACATGGTCATAATGACAAAGAGTTGATGAAAATTGACAGATAAATGTAGGCAAGTCACAGAAGGATTAGATCTTGATTGAATATTGGAAGACAGGCCTTGATGAGAAAATCAGTTATTAGAGAGGTTATGAGCTCTCCCTCGCTGGAGGTCTTCAGTTAGAGGATTAACCATCTGGAGGGGATGCTTTGGATCTAACTTTCCTCCATCAAACTTAGGGACTGCGACTAAATCCTGGGAGATGCCATCTTGTAGACCACCATCTATTCTCCATGGAATAGCCAAGGATCAGGACTTCTGAAACATAAAATAAAATAAAAAATGGGCACTTCCTAACAAAATGACTGAATGCTAATGACAAATTTCTTCCTTTTGATTCCATCATTTTTGCAAAGGAGAATATTAGCCTACTCCAGATTGCACAGGTGATGCAAAACTCCCCTCTCTCAAAAAAGAAACAAAAGAAACTAAAGGCAAAAGAATCAGCATTAAACAATACAAAGGTGTAATGAAGACTGATGTGCTTTGAGGATCTCTTACATAAATGGCTGGTGTCTCTCTTCTGCTTTCTAATGGTTTCATGTTGTTCTTCATGTTCTGTAAATGCAGTTTGTGTTGAGGTCAATAAAAGGGAGCAGAAAACACTTTCTGTTTTGCAAAGTCATTTTGCAAATGAAACAAAAATTATCAACAGCACATTAAAATATTCGCTGGAAACAAGTGGCGTCCTAACACTATGGGACATTTACAGAACAGTATAAAAGCTCAATCATCCCTCTGTAATTCCAACAGCTTTACTGGACATCCCTGTCTTCACCACATCTACTTGGGAAAGCAGGTAAATCTATTTTCTTGGGGATAATTTCATGCTTGTCTGTGGTTCTCAGCTATGTAGGACTAAAGTTCCTCAGCATATTTCAAGGTCCTGTCGATTATTAGGTGTGTGCGCACCCAAAAAATCATCATTTATCGTTATCATCATTTCAGACCCCCCCAAAAATCATCTTCATTCATATCGTAAGTGAACTGTATCATCTTCATGATAATTATCATGAAAAAATGATATTTTTGCAGACCTATTTTTAAAGAAAAATGCCTATAACTCCTGTATTTTAAAAGTTAGAGGCTTGAAACTTGGTCACAGTGCTTATGGGGTATGCCTGTGTGTATGAAATTTGAGATCAATCCCTCCATCCCTCAATTTTATATGGATTTTTAAAAGATTGTTTCCGTTCTGACAGGTCTGAATGAACGCACGTAGCGAGCTGTCATTCTGATCTGTCAGAACTGAAACAATCTTTAATAAATTCATATAAAATTGAGGGTTGGAGGGATCGATCTCATGCTGCTGCACGTATGTGCCAAATTTCCTCATGTGGGTTTGAGTCTGAAACATCAAGGAAGCATGTGAGTGCCTGGAATATATGGTGTACATGAGTCCAAGTAGTGCTGCAATATCACTGATCATTGGCACATCAGTTAAGGCTTAATGTCCAGTTTCCTGACTTCTAAGTGATTGAGCCAAAATGAGATCTTCTTCACTTCAGTCATAAAATGGCAGAGGTCTTTTGAACATTGAATTTCTCCCCAAGGTATTTGAATCTGATTAAAAAAAAAAAAAAGTCAGTTCATATGATTCATGGGATTAAACCAACAACAGCCACTTTGCTTTTTAAGTGTTTTGCTGTGGCTTCTTCTTATAACTCATGGATTTATGGTTTCTGGTTGTATAATGAAACACGTAAATACATACAGGAAGAAGTGCTTCCTCAATCCACTATTGTATTCTTTGTAGACATGCTACAAAGGTAGGGATTCAGTAGACAAAGTGTCTGCAGTGGAAGAACTAGATTTTAAATAGGATTGTCTGACTACCATCCCCTGGAAATTCCTTTCCATAGAAAAGAAATAGATTTGTTTACATGTTAAAGAGTCCCAAACTAAGTCCTTGAGGAACAATATCCCTGACGAGGCTCACCTACTGCCAACTTTGTTATCTTTTCAGCACCGGGTTAAGACTATTCTCTTCTCCCAGGCATTGAACAGTATATGTTGAGTTTTTTAACTGACCCGTAGAAAGTTGACGTGTAGTTTGTTTTCATGCTTTCATACTTTTATGGTTTTATTTTGTATATTGGTTTTTATATGTTCAATGCTTTTAATCTTTGTAAACCACCCAGAGAGTTTCAGCTATAGAGTAGTATATAAATGTAAATAATAATAATAATAGTCATCATCATCATCATCATCATCGCTGAGCACATGTCTTTACAGAAATGACAACATTCAGTTTTTATTCTTTTTTTTATTGTGAATTTCAAAAAATACAGAACAATAAAACAAAAACAAATAGTGAAAAAAGAAAAAAACACATTACATATACAACAATGTCATCATTTTTCACTGAATGTTAAAGAGAGAGAGAGAGAGAGAGAATTATACATAGTTTTTTTTAAAAAAAAATCAGAACATATAGCCACATATTTATCCATTCACAAGTTGCGCCTGTATATTATCCATTCAAATGTTGATAAGGTTATTAATTCCTCAATCCATTGCATTGTGGGAGGTGAGCATTTATCCTTCCAATATATTAGGATAAATCTTTTAGCTGTCATGAGGGCTCTGAAAATACATTTGCGCTGACCCTGTGTTAGTTTCCAAGAAATCGGCAAGTAGTTTAGAAGGGCGTGAACATCTTTCCATATTAAAGATTGTTTCAGGACAAGATTTATCCTTATTTTAACCTCCTCCCAAAAGGAGGAGACTACTGAGCATTGCCAAAACATGAGTTAAAGAAGCACTAGGTGCATTACATCTCCAACAATTATGTAAATTAGATAAACCCTTGTTGAAAAGATGTTGTGGGTTCCATAGACCCAAAAGTTTATTTTTTGCTGAATAAGACGTAGCCTAAGATCCATAGAAACTTCAGATACAGTCTCTAAGGCAACAGTCCATTGATTGGGAAAAATAGGACACTCCAATTCTCGATTCCAATTTTGTCTTAAACTATGAGTATTATATTTATTTACTACTACTAAATATTTATATATATGGGTTGTGGATCGACATGTCTGCTCAGCTACTATAAGTGTTTCTAACAATAATGGAGGCTCTGAGGCCGTAAAAGCAGCTGGCCCAAACCTAAATTTCAGCAAATGTTGCAATTGTAAATATTGCCATTCAGCCATAGCAGGTAAATTTTATTTAACACGCAAAACAGAAAATGGCATAAACTCATCATCTGAACCTATTAATTGATCCAAAGTAAAGATTGCCTTATCCGTCCATGTCCTCCACAAAAACATTTTTTCTCCAATTTTTAAATCTGGATTTCCCCATAAAGTAAATTTTACATGAGAAAATGGGTCAAACTGCAATTGACGCAAAACTTTGCACCATATCTCTTTAGCAGCCAAGATTGTAGGAGGAGGATTATTTAATCTAACATGTTGAGAACTGAATGCCATCCATTCAGCAAATGGTTCTAACCATAAAGATTCCAAAATTGACCAGTGTGGCATATCTAAGCAAGCTGGAGAAGACCAAAACTTAGTACAGGTCAATAAATAGGCCAGATGATACAAATCTAGGTCTGGAAATCCAAACCCCTTTCTTTGATCGGAAGTTGCACATATTTCAAAGATATTCGAGGTGGGGAAGAACCACCCAAAAAACAAGGCATTAAGTTGTTGAACGTATTTGCCAGGTATAAGTAATGGAATCCCATGTATAACATAGAGAATTCAAGGTACAATATTCATCTTAAGTGTGTTAACTTTACCCCACAAACTCAATTTTAATGGTGCCCATCTGTCTATATCACGTACAATCTCCTTGATTAACTTATTCAAATTTATTTTAATCAATTGGGATATATCTCTGGGAATAAGCATTCCCAAATAAGTAATAAAATCAGGACACCATCAAAATTGTCCATTAGCCAACACACTAGAAGATATGTTGGCTCAATTCGGACGACACGTTAATCAACTGACGGTGAGTTAAAAAGGCAGCCGCAATTCAGACGACACGCTGCAGCAGGGGATGCAAAGTTAAGATAACCACCCTGGTGGTTAAAAACGCACTCGGTTTCGACTGACAGCCCGGCCGCCATTTTCCCCGCTTACCGAACTCCGGCAGTCCTCCAGCAGGTATCCCAGCACACACTGCGGCTGAAAACCATGGGCGCCGACATCTTGGATGATGCAGGACACGCCTCCCAAACCCCATTGGCTGCCGCAGTCACTGGGCGGATCACAGCAGCTTCGGGCAAAGAGTCTGCCAGGAGCAACTGCAGCACCAATACAACACCTGCACCCCACGCCCAGCAGAGCAATCCCAACGTTGGCACCCACGCCCCAGGGGGCCTCCCACCACCCTCCCCACACGGGGGACCTGGCAGTCGCCAGGAAGACCCATGGCCCCAGCCCCCAACCCCCCCACCTCCCTCCTAGAGCATCGTCCGCACACACAGGAAAGAAGGCAAAAGCGGGGGGGGGGGGGTTGGAAAACTTTGTTCAGCAGGGAAAGCAGACATGGGCAGTAAGGCACATGGGCACCTCTATGCCATGGCTGAGCCCACAGAAAGGATAGGCGCCTCCGGGAAGGGAGGAGGAGGAGGCTGGAAGGCACAGCGGTGAAGAGTGGATGGGCAAGGCCACACCCCCAGGGAGCCATGCACGGAACGTGCCAAGGGGATGAGGTGGAGAGGGGCGGCATGTCAGGGAGAGATGCCAGTCCACAGATGGGAGTACACAGGCGACACTCACACGGGGTCAGGTTAGTGCAGCCAGATCCAGGCACTGATGCTCTCACGCACCCGGGACGCCTCTGCACGGGCGAGACGCTCCCCAACGGGATTTTCCGGCCCCGGCAAAGGCTCAATGTCACGCTCATCCACAGCAATCCTCAGCCAGTAACACGTCCCCACGGGACTCGTAGATGTTGTGCAGGATGCAGCAGCACACCATCACGTCTGGAATGATGTTGGCCTGCAAGTCCAACAAGCTGAACAGGGAGCGCCAGCGCTTCTTCGGACGCCCAAAGGCACACTCCACAGGCAGGCGGGCACGGCAATGGTAGTGGTTGTATTTATGCTGCACGTTGGTGCGTGGGTAGCGGTATGGGGCCATCAGCCACGGCTGCAGGGCGAACGCCCGGTCGGCTAGGAGGAGCGGACCCACCTCACGGCCACACACGGAAGCGGGACCAGACTTCAGGAAGTGCCCCGATGTCAGCTTGGCAGCCAGGGGGGAGTTCCAGAAGACAGCTGTGTCGTGGCTCCCCCCAGACATGCCCGCATACACGTCCAGGAAGCGGCCCTTGGCATCCACAACCACCTGCAGAACCATGCTGTAGAAATGCTTGCGGTTGAAGTACTCCTCGCCACGGGAGGGCGGGGCCAGGATGCACACGTGGGTAGAGTCAATCGCCCCCACCGCCCGTGGGAAGCCCAGGGCACGGAAGCCACACATGTTCTCCTTCTCGTCCCCCACCAGGATGACGTCAGCCAGGTACAGCTCGTTCAGCATGCTCACCATCTCACGGAAAATCTCGCACGCAGTAGACACGCCCACCCCGAAAATGGTCGACAGGGGCAAGTAGCCCATGTTGAACACCAGCTTGTACAGTGTGAGGCCGAGCAGACGGGAGACTGGAATACATCTGCGCATATTTGTACACTCCCGCTGTAGGACAGGGGTCACCTCGGCCACCAACACCTCAAACATCGCGCGAGACATGCGGAAGCTCCCACAGAAGCGCTCGTCATCCCAGTCCTCCAAGTCCTGCATCTCATGCCACACAGCGTCCATCCAGGGGAGCATCCAGCGGCACACACTTTCACACTCGGCAAGAAGCTCGGCCGACATCGAGAGTGCAGGGCTCCCTCGGCCGCGCCTTCGGCCAACGTCTCCGCCAGCAATGTGGAGGCTGCACGGGGACGAACCAGTGGCAGGACGGTGGCACGGAGACAAGGCACAGCCTCCGTCGCCCCTAGCGGCCAGCCGAAGGTCTCCGCCCCGAACACTGGCTTCGCGGGCATGGCCCCACCTAGCCGGTGTAGGTGGGCATGGAATAGGTCCTCCTTGTCGGCATCGCCGTGGTTTTGCGTGGCCACCTGGATCGCTCCCTGCAAGCAGGCCATCGCAAACTCCCTCCGGGACATTCTCGCAAATGCCGGGCGGGCCGGAGAGGGGGCGGGCAGGACGGGAGGAGCGGTGGGTGAGGTGGAGCAGGAGGGCGGAGGGAGGTGGGGCTAGAGGTGGAGCATGGGACCGCCCACATTGTTAGCGTGGGAATGGGAGGGCAGGAGGATTTGTTTAGGCTAAAGTGCACCTGCAAGGCTGAGGGGAGTGACAGGAAGCGGCCGGAGTGGGGCGCGTGATGGGGAATCGGCAGAGTGGGCCATTACTACGCTGCGACTAGGGAGGATGGGTGGACGCCTCCAAGCTGCCAAAAAACCCTATGGCTGGCCATGGTTCGGATGACGATGGCGCCGGACGCTTCGTTCCAGACGTCGAATGCGACGTATTATTTCTCCCAGGGCCACCTCCAGAGCGTGGAGACGGCGTGCCTTTTGGGCCCTCCGCCTTCTACAGATGGCACGGCGGAGGGAGCGCAGTTTCCCTGGGAGGTGAGAACAGAAGGGGGGAGAGGAGGGGGAGAGCCATCAGTGACACGGAGGCCACACTACACCAATGCATACCACCCAACAGCCCAGTTACCAACTTCCGTGCCGAAGGGCCCTTTGGCATCAGACAATGCACCCTGCTTGGTGGTCGTCGGACCTGTAGGATGTTGCCATCACACCTGGTTCTGGTTGCAATGAGGGGAGATAGGGCCGGGGACAAGAGGCATCCAGCACGTAGACTGGGCTGAGGGAGGCGGCGACCAGAGGGTCGCGTATCTAACGGGTCTTATCGCATATAGGTGTGCGGGAGAGTATACAACTGCACATCCCTATGGTTCTATGGGGGTGGGTCTAGGGGCTCGTAGGACGACCTCACTTTAGGCCATGTCGTCCTGAATGGCCCTTTCCGCCTCCTCCTCCTCCTCCTTCCCCTCCTGTGGCTCCTCGCCCCCATCCTCCTCTCCCTCTTCGTCGGTGTCAGGTGGGATGGCGTGGCCCCTCTGGCCGCCCACCCTGCCTTGCCTGAGGCACCTGCTGCTGCCGCCGCCGACCATGGGGCCCGATATGGTGTGGCCATCAGTGGGGGCATGTACTGCTGTTGCTGTGGCGGCACCATGTATCCATACAGCCCCATGTAGGGTGCAGGCTGCGGTGGCCCATGGTAGGCCCCACGGAAGGATTGGGCGAGCTCCCTGAGCACCTCGGTTTGGCGGTCGATGGCTGCTGTGCGCTCCCGCATGCCTCGGTCGATGATGGCATCGGTGGTGGCCATGGCCTCGGTCATGCCGGTGACATGGCACTCCAGACCTATACGCATATCCCTCCCCGCCTCTTGTGTGGCTTGGGCGCACTCCTCCACGGCTTGTGTGGCTGTGCGTGTGGCCCACACGGTGAGGACGGGCTCCTTGGTGCACCTGGCCTACTCCTCGGCCACCATGCGTGTGAACAGGTTGTGGATGTGCTCCCCAGTTGTCTCCGTGACAGAGACCAACTCCCTCGCCACCTGCAGCTGGTCTGCCCTGCACCTGTTGCGCATACGCACACACCTCTGCGCATTGGTCAGGGGATGGGCTTCTTCAACCTCGACCTCACCATGCTCACCTACGTGCGGTGGCAGTGGCTCCTCCTCTAGGGGGCCCCTCCCTCCATCGGCTCGTCCTCCGGCTGTGGGGACCCCTCGATCTCCCGCTCCAGCACGGTTCCCCGGCCTCGAACTCCACTTTCGACGGTGCCTCCGCCTCCATCGCCTCCATCTCCATGTACGTTTTGTCGGAGGCCTGTGTATCAATATGCAGCAGCTCTTCCTGGGACAGCGACAGTTCAGGCTTGATCACGTCGCCCACCTGTTGTTCCACGAGCAGCTCCATTTCGTCCTGTTCCTCCTGGGAAACAGGCCCCATCTCCGTCATGACATCCAGGATCCTGTGCTGTATGTCCTGCACCATAGTTGCGTGTTTCAAGGACCCTAGCCGCGTGCGTGGTGCTGGTACTGGCTGTGTCACTCGCCCTACGGTGGCAGCCACGCTCCCCTTCGCGAGAGTGTCCAGCGTACGGGACGGCCCTGGGTCTTCCTCTCGTGCTGGGTCTCTGGCACCAGGGGGGCAGGTGGGGGGTCCTCAACCTGCATGTCCACACAGATGAGGCATAGGAAGGCCATGGGGCTGCTGCTGCTGGAGGAGGCTGGCGTGGGGGTGATGCTCCTTGAGGCGGTGGCTGTCCTGGGCGGCTTGGGTGCCGGCCTCGCAAGCACCGATGGACTTCGGGATGCTGCGGGCCGGCTCATCGGCCTCGCCTTGGCTGGCCATGCTTCAGCTGATGCCCTCGCAGCTTTCTTAGCAGGAGGAGTGGATGCTGCCCTCGCAACTTTCTTGGCAGGGGGTGCGGATGATGGTTTCGGGGCTGCCTTGGAAGGAGGAGCAGATGATGCCCTCGCGACTTTCTTGGCAGGGGGTGCGGATGATGGTTTCGGGGCCGCCTTGGCAGGAGGAGTGGATTATGCCCTCACAGCTTTCTTGGCAGGAGGAGCGGGGGATGCTTTTGGGGGGGCCTTGGTGTGGGGTGTTGGCCGTGGGTCGACTGGCCTTGCCGGGGGCTCCTGTTGCTGTGCAGTGGGGCCCTTTTCCCATTGCGGCCCTTGGTCCAGCCATGCTCTTTGACGCATGCGTGGAGGCTCGTTGGTGGCGACCCCGCTGCCCGCCGTGTGCCCCGGGATGACGTCATGATGCTCCAACAGCAGGCGTGACAGTTCGTCATAGAAGGGCATGGTGCATGGCTGGGCGCCTGTTCTTTTATTGTGAGTGACGACCTCCTTGAACTTCCTCTTGAGTCCGTGGAGCTTGTCCTTGCATTGGAGCTTATCGTGCCTGGCAGTGGCCATGATCCTCCTGGCTTCCGGGCTCCCCCAGAGCTCTATGAAGTGGCCGATCTCCTCCTTGGACCAGCACAGTGCTCTGCGTCTTTCCTGGGGGTCCTGGCTGCTCCCCTCTTCAGGGGATTGTGAGCTGGTGTCTTCGGCCAGATCGTCCCTTGGTCCCTCTCCCTCTGGCTCCATGTTGCCAATGGGTGTGTGGTTCAGTGGTGAGGGTGGTGGGTGCCTTGGGCTGCCTTTCCCAGCCCTGTGTGGATGTGTGTCGGTGGGTGCTGGTGGGCTCTAGTGCTTGCTGTGAATGTGCCCTGTGCGTAGGCGTTGTTGTTCGTGGAGGCCGGGGCCTCTTCGTGTCCTTGGGATTGCTATGCATACCTTCGTTCGTTTTCCACAACATCCGCAGGTGGCTGGCTGTCGCCCATGGGCACCAATTGCCTAGGCATTTCTAGCGTCTTGGGGATAGGCTTCGCCTACGCTCGCTGTCCAGCCGTGTTGGGCGAATGGGGGGGGAGCTATCTGGACGCTGCTTCCCCTGCCCTCGACCTTTTGGGTGATGTGAGGGTGGGGGTGGCATTGCGGTGGGGGTTACCTCTGGATGGGGTGTCATCCTCCCTGTTGTGTGGGGGTGCTGCCCCTTGTTCCTGGGCGCCTGGGTTTGTTGCTTATTCCATTTCCCCCTCCCCCCTTGCCCATGGCTCCGTTCTGGTGCGCTTCCCTGTCCGTCTGGGTAGCTGACTGGGCACCCTGCGTGAGTGCTTGCAGGAGCCGGCTCCTTTTTGAGCCCCGTGCCAGCTGCCTGGTGGGGGAGGCGGGCGTCATGGTTGCTATGGTGGTGAAACCAGCGCTCTGTTTCATCCACGCCCGAGCTCCCACCCGCTTTCTGCTGTTCTTGCCCCTCTCCTCTATGGTCTTTTGCTTTAACGTACTCACCTCGGTTGTTTAACCCACGCACCTCAAGTGGCTGAATTTGGACAACACATTAGTCAATTGACTTACTTTTAATCAACTCGCTAGCGAGTTGTTTAACTCCGTTGTTTAAAACCGTGACTGTTTTAATTTTTGTATATTGTTTTTAATTGTTTTTAATCCTATGTAAACCGCCCAGAGAGCTTCGGCTATGGGGCGGTATACAAATGTAATAAATAAATAAATAAATAAACTGTGGGTTGATTAACCGTTGTGTGGCTGAATTCGGATGACACGTTGAGTTAACCCACTGACGGTTGTTTAACTTAACACCCGTTGGTTAATGTGTCGTCCAAATTGAGCCACTATCTCCAATCAGCGTCATTTCTGACTTTAACCAGTGAAATGAGTAACCAGACAAATCACCGAAGGTGTTTATCAGAGCCATCAAGGCAGGCATAGATGCCTGGAGTTTAGAAATAAACAATAAAAGAACATCAGCATAAACAATAATTTTAAATTCTAAGTCAGCATGCACTTAGAATACTACAACTCTGTCTAATTGCACAAGCCAGGGGTTCCAAGCATAAATCAAATATCAGTGGGGAGAGAGGGGATCCTTGCCTAGTACCTTGCCCAAGCAGGAAAAAATCTGACAACCAACCATTGAGGACCCCATTAATATAGCTTTCAAGGTATGTGTCCATGGGAATGCAGCCATAGCAACAGTACTTTCAGTCCTCTGTGTATAATTGTTAGGAAAAAAAATCAGATAGGAAAGGTTCAATCTAAGGTTCATTCATAACTAGCAGGTAACTAGCTTGCTTTTCCCCTCCGTAAAAGCATGGCAGTGGTGATGTTATGAATGGGCAAAGCAGGCTAGCTATGCTCTCTTCATAATGTAGTCAGTGCACATCTTTGTAGGGGAGAAAAATCGCTATTCCACATTTATGAATGGGGAAGGCAGTGAAAGTTGGTCTCACACTGCCTTCCCCATTCATAAAGGTGGCATCGTGTTTTTAGTCCCCTTCGAAATTGTGCACTTACTTACTGCTTTAAAAAGAGGGAGGAGGCTAGCTTGCTTTTCCCACTTGCAAAGGGTGCTGTAGCAGGGAAGGGGGAAACCAGGGGTAGGCAACAAGCCATTTCATTTTGTGAGTGGCAGGCACTTCAGAGGCTGAGGATATTGTCCACCTCACCGCCCAGAGGCTGCCCCCCCCCTCCCAAACCCCGACTTTTCAAGTCCTGGAATCTTCAATTCATCGAGAAATGCTTTTGGGTGCTGAAGGGACCAAAGCTGTTTTCAGGAAAAGGCAGAGATAACCCAGTCACTGCCCAACCGGAAGGGCGTGGATGGGAAACTGATCATTGCAGGTGGGGATGTGGAGAATGAGAGCAACTCACGGGTTAAGCCTCATGTGCTGCATGAGGCAGGGCATGGTGGGGCCTATAAAGGGCTACCCATGCCATTGCTCGACCTCTTTTCCAGTTTTGACTCCCACCCTCCCTCCCCACATCTAGTATGGGATTAGCCAGTCACCCCCTTTGGAGGGGGGGGCTGAGTAGGAATTTTCCATCCACGCGTGGATAGTATTTTTTTGCCTACTTCATACTGGAAGCTTTATGGGAAAGAGTGAATAATTAGGTGGATTTGTGGCAGGGATGTGCGGGAATTGGCTATAATAGATTAGAGATGGTGAGCACTCTGGCGCCTTTGGGCGATTGGCATATCCAGAGGACCTACTCCTAGGGGGTTATGTGGCTCCAGCGTTTGGACACCATCTTGACTCATCTATACGTTATCTCTGGCAGCGACCGGGGTGGACCAAGGACGAATCCCCACACCTTCAAAGTGTCATATAAGCAAGGAGATGGGCGTTCTGACCCCTCGCTTTGGAGAGTGGCACGCCCATATTCAGCAGGCCGGAGGCCGGAGATAAGTACTTTAATTCCTGCACTTTCACATGCAGATCCTGGGAGGGATGAATTTACCACATTATAAATAAAGAGGACCTCTTTCAATCCAAGCTCTGGTGTCTGGATTATCATAGACTTCTATGCTCCACTTGCAAAAGCAGAAAGTGATTCTCACTGGGTTGCCATGAAGATCCCTTGGACAGCTTGCCTACTTCCAGGATAAGAGCAAAGTTATGACTATCTCAAATTGGTTCAAGCTTTACAAAGCCTACAAATTTCAGTGATGAGGTTGCAGGATGTCACAAATGGGACTTCTGTGCACTTTATTCTCCATGAACCCATACATTTCTGTGGTCTTTCAGGCTCAAACCCAGACAGAGTGACAGGGGCCAGCAAAAAGGCCTCACAACCACCTGGCTCTGTATTGCCTTGTGAATCATATAATGATTCATGTTCCAGGCAATCCAGAGACAGAGAGAGACCTCATGTTGCAACAGAACAATGGCAGAAAGGATGCATATGTTGCACTATTTCACGCAACAGAAATCTATATGGCCATATATATACCCAATCTATATACCCCTTATCTGGGGTATATAGCCTAGCTGCAGTTACCCACACTCTGATAACCTCTCATCTGGACTACTGTAATGTGTTATACATGGGGCTGCCATTGAAAACAGTCCGGAAACTTCAACTGGTACAAAAGAGGGAAGCCAGACTGTTAACAGGGACTGGCCAATGAGACCACATTAAGCCAGTCCTTTTCCAGCTTCACTGGCTGCCAGTCCAGGTCTGAGCTTGATTCAAAGTGCAGGTATTAACATTCAAAACCCTAAACAGCTTGGGGCCAGGTTATCTGAAGGAACGCCTCCTCCCATATGTGCTTGCCCGGACCCAAGGATCATCTTTATGACCCCCTGCCAAATGAAGTGAGGCAGGTGGCTACCAGGAGGAGGGCCTTCTCTGCTGTGGCACCCCGGCTGTGGAATGAGCTCCCTAGAGAGGATCGCCTGGCACCTACGTTATACTCCTTTCGATGCCAGGTGAAGACCTTTTTATTAGGGATGTGCACTGACCCCCCGGTCAGTGCACACCCCTACTTTTTATTCTCACAGTATTTGAACAGTTGATTATCATAGTCTTTTAACTCCGCTGTTTCAATCTGGATTTTAAATTTATATTTTCAATCTGCATCGCTGTGTGGTGTTACACTGGTGGTGCGTTTATACTATATTTTTATATTGGGTTTTTGTACTGTTTATTGATGGTTTAAACTTTTTTGAATCGCGCAGAGAGCTTCAGTTATTGGGTGGTATATACATGTAATAAATAAAAGAATGCATAACATAAATACCCATCTACACTTCTGGTCTAAAAGTTGATTTTGGAGAAAGGACTGCTTAATCTCTGAGATCAAAGATTCAAGAGGGACATTGGTCGTAATGATGCAGTAGAAACTTTATTGGAAATATGAATGAAATGGCAATAGAGGTTGTACAATATTTAAAAGCAAAGCAAGGAAAAGTGGAGAGAGGGAGAGAGTCCCACAGTCATTCAGGACTTCCTCAGGTTCATTTTGCTCTGAACCAAGGCTTAAGGGTATTCAGCATTGAATCTGTGTCTTGTCTCCTATTCCTGGTCATATCTCTTCTCATAAGGACAATCATCTCGTCTTTCACAGTCTAGAAGCACACGCTACTACGGCGGCCCAAGAGAGACCTTCTCCCAAGGAATCCACCCCTCCTCCAGCCCAGGCCCCCGCACAGGCCTCCTCCCAGCCCAAGGCCTCCATACATGCCTCCTCCCAGCCCATAGCCTCCATATAAGCCTCCTCCCAGCCCAAGGCCTCCATACATGCCTCCCCCCAGCCCAAGGCCTCCAGACATGCCTCCTCCCAGCCCAAGGCCTCCATATATACCAGAACCAGCCAGAGAACATGGGGTGTTTCCTCCAACAGAAACAGGCTCACAGCTAGCAGACAGGATGGGCCCTGGGATGGTCAAAACGGAGGGAGCTGGCTGGATCACAATCTCTGATGGTGGGATCTGGCTGATGCATGAAGGGGCGACTCCAGCCACGGTGCCGAGCTCTAATGAGCTGGTGCTTCCTCCGAGTAGTGCGCCAGAACCATAGCCCAATCCACCATAGCCATAGCCCAATCCACCATAGCCATAGCCTAATCCACCATAGCCATAGCCAAGACCTCTGTAGCCGAGACCTCCATAGCCGAGACCTCTGTAGCCGAGACCTCCGTAGCTGAGACCTCCACAGCCAAGACCTCCATAGCCGAGACCTCCGTAGCCGAGACCTCCACAGCCAAGACCTCCATAGCCAAGACCTCCATAGCCAAGACCTCCACAGCCAAGACCGGCAGACCCAAAACCAACCATTGGGGTAGAGGCACAGGATGGGACGGTACAGGCTTGTCCACAGCAGGCCATTTTCTGGGTGACAGTGAGAGTCTGGAACAGAAACAAGAATGAATGAGAATCACATAAAGTACAATGTACGTTCTCTCTCCCACACTCAGCTATCTCTCTTTAATTGTAAACAGTTTTATTTTTCTCACATTTTTGGGTGGTAAAACCAATGCCCAAATACAACTTTCAGTAATTTGATGCAATTGGATTCCAATTCCGAAGATTCTGCAGCAATGTTATAGAAGTTGTAGTCAAACACTTCTGGAAGGTTCCCAGTTGAGGAAGGCTGATATGACCACTACCCACCATTTCCATCTCTAGTCATCAAGGCAGTAGCCAGAGAGAAAAGTTTGGGGTTACTGGAATTCATAGTGATGAATGAACTCTGCTGGATCAAACCAAAGGTCCATGGAATGCAGCATCAGAGTTCTACAACCAACCAGGTGTAAGGATAAAAGAAGGGTCTTTATAGATTGGACAAAAGCCCCATCTCATCCAGCATTATGTTCTTACAGTGGTCAACCCAACTCCCATACGAAACTCTGAAGCAGGGCAGGAATGCATAGCACACTCCTGCTCATCTTTCAGATCAGTAGGAATACTGCTCTTGATAATAGTTGTTGGGATATGTCCTTCTTTTTATGAGTCCTAAATTTCCCACCATTCCATTTCATTGCATGCACCCATAAGGTTCTAGTAGTAGGAGCAAGGGAGAAAAAGCCAGATGTTTCTAAGGAGCTCACAAGCAGGATATAGAAGCAATAATTTCTGCCTGCTCTTGCTCACCAGGACTAATATTCAAGGATAGGAATTTCATTTCATGGTTGGTTTTGATAAGAATTTACCAAAGGGCAGAATGTTCTCCATGTTCGAGGTGTGGGGGAGAGAATTCAACGTGTTTCAATAATAAATACATACATATTGGAGAATATGAATCAGACATGTTCATCCATCCAAACCAAGTGATTTGAGTGTTTTGCACTTTTAAGTCTTGCTTTGAATCCTTCCTACTGAAGCATATTAGGGCTTAGTTAGAGCTGCCAACACTTTTTGGATGTTCACCATTAATAGCTTTATGGTAAGAAAGTACAACATGGTCCTACCCATGCTAGGGAACAGCTGAACCTATGGAATTTAAGTCAAGTAGATGGATGTGCATTTCATTACAAATCATTTTTGTTATGAATGTATAAAAATAATTGCCAAGTTTTTCATATTCAAGAGAAAAATCATTTGAAACAGACATAAAAAAACTTCGTTAATGTGAAACTAATATGTTCACTGACCAATCAATAAAGGAAGTCTCAGTCATATCGCAATGTGTTCTGCTGCTGAATGACAGGACCCTCGGCCCTTTCGCAGAGACTCTAGGCCTACATAGATGCTGACTATCAACAGTAACAAAAATATCCCCCAGAAAATGGACTTACCTGCTTTGCCAAAAAGATGTAGTGAAGACAGGGATGCTGAGTGAAGCTGTTGGAATTGCAGAGGGACAGTTGAGCTTTTATACCATTCTGTCAGCATCCCCGGTTATTTTGACACCACCTATTTCCAGCAAATATTTTAATTTGATGTAGGGAAACTTACTTCGCTAAGCAGAAATAGTTTAATTTTTTCCTTACTTTGAGCTTCACCCAGTCATCACCATACAGTGATGTATTATGTTTTTTGGAAATAATTAGAAAGAGATTCAGAAACACCCAAGCTGTAGATAAGGGAACTTCAAAGTACTTCAAACAGCCTTCTTTACCTGTTTTCCCCATGTGATATTGTTTATATTTGGGTGTGGCTGCATTTTTGTTCAGGGGAAGGACGGGGACATCATACATGTCATTTGGTGTCACTGTAGATTAAAAAATTTAATTGCAAAGACAATGAAATCAAAACTGCTTTGTAAGGATGTCCCTGTGTAGTTTTCAGAAGTCATGATCCTTGGCTATTAGATGGAGAATAGATGGTGGTCTACAAGATGGTATCTCCCAGGGTTTAGTCCAACTTCATGAAAGAGATGGTTGTGATTGAGAACCAAAGCATCCTCACCAAAAGGTTGCCAATCATCTTCATGAAAACCTCCAGCAAAAGAGAGCTCATAACCTCTCTAGGTAACTCATTTTCTTATCAAGACCTGTCTTCCAATGTTACTTGTTTTACTTGTCGACATTTCTCTGTTGCTTTTCATTAAGCCCCTTGGGTCATCATGACTATTTGGAGCCCACCTTACTTGACAATGGTGATCAGCATCCTTAACACCATTTCATTTCCTTTTCTCCCAGGAGCACACAGAGGAATCTATGCTCTCTCCATCACCAAAGTTATCCACAAAACAATTTTTGGGGAAGGCGACACTCAGAGATAAAACTGGCCCTGGGAACTTCATGGTGGAGTAGGACATTTGTATCTGGGTATCTACATTTGTTGTCCCATACTTTAATCAGGAGGTTTGAAATGTTTTGGCTTGCAACCCCATTACCCCTAGCTGATGGTGAGTGCTGAAGAGACTAGACCAAAACATCTGGAGAGCATCACATTTTCTACACTTGCTCTAACTGCTACTCCACACTGATTCTGAAAATAAATCATAGTTAACATGAATAGTAACCATTGATCACTTTAACTGTCATGAACTTGTATAATCCCCCTTGAAAAACATCCAAACCTTTGGCCATTATTTCAACTTGTGAAATGAAATACCGTAGGTTAGTTGTGCTGTGTGAAGAATAACTTTCATCTATCTTACAACATCCAGATTCATTAGAATACCTTATTGGGTTCTGCTTCTATGAGACAACATCTCTCAATCCACTTCATAACCTGAATATCTCCATAAAACTCAATCCTTTCCCCCATTCTTGACTTTGTGCCCAAAATAATAAAGGTTCAAATGTTATAAAATGTACTGGATTGTACTGTTTTTATTGCTTTAACCATTCCAGGATAGCCCAAGACACTTTGTCTCCCATAGATAGTACAAGTTAGGGCCCTCTCTCCTTTCCAGTTATAGAAAATGAACTGACGTGGAGCCTTAACTCAAGACTAGCAATGGGAGAGCGGCATCTGCCACAGGCTGCATTAGGAGGACCAGGGCACTTGTCTCTTGCACTTTTTTTTATTAATTTTAAAACTTCAATTTACTCAGAGGAAGACCATAGTAAACAAGCAAATTACATTGTTGTATAGACCAACACCAAGGGAATTACCAATCAATGTAATTTATTGATTGTTTAAACACTGCTTAAATAACTTCCATTGATGCTCAGTCTAAGCAGAAGACCTCCCTCCAAGACTAACTCTGATACTCCATTGATGTTCAGTCTTAAGCAGAAGACCTCCCTCCAAGACTAACTCTGATACTCAAATTTAATTTAGTTTTATCTCCAAAATCTAGGACACAGTCATTGAGTATAACTAAACATTCTACCTGTTTGTAGTGAACTGAAGAGGAATGTACCCAACCATTTTCCCCCCGTCCTTTGGATTCTTCCTTGATTATATTCTTCATCAAATGGTCAATTTCAGCCACTCCATCCAAATATTTAATTGTATGATATGAGAGAGAGAGAGAGAGAGAGAGAGAGAGAGAGAGAAATGCATGTAGACTTAAATTTACTTGGCAAATAACATGAGGGTAGACCTTGGTTGAAGATTAGGAGGAATGGTTTGATTTATAAGGGAAGTTGGACAATGCAACCAGTTCTCTTGAGTGGTTGTGATCTCTCCCTTGCTGATAGCCATGATGCATAAGTTGGACAGGCTCATGTTGAGGACGCATTGGCTCTCAATTTACTCCACCCATCTCAGTGGTTTGGACTAATTGTTTGTTGAAAATAGATTGTCTTCCACCAATAGCTACTTCAACATGGAGTAGCTGTAGATCTCAACTTCTGAAAAAACAAAGCCACACATTTGGTCATAAACCAGTTTAAAAGCTAATGATGAATGTATTTGTGTTGCTTTCATCATCTTGCCATGAATATCCCTAAGTTTCAGCTTCAACAAGGAGCATGGATGATGCAAAACACATTTTAAAACACCAAACAACTAACCAACCAAACAAACAAAGCATTGAGTGTTGCGAAAGTGGTACCCAATGTTCCTTGAAATGCTTTGATGATCTCTGAGATCAAACTTGGGTGTTACTCATGCTTCTTCTAATGCCACATTAGAAGCCTTCAAGAGGTAGCTGGACAGTCATCTGTCAGGGATACTTTAAGGCAGATTCCTGCATTGAACAAGGGGTTGGACTCAATGGCCTTATAGGCCCCTTCCAACTCTACTACTCTATGATTCTGTGAGCCTATCTACATACGCAGGATAAAACACTTTGAAAACATTTGAAAACTTTATATGGAATGTGTCCTGGGCCCCAACAGTTCTCAAAACTGTTATAAACTGTTTTAAACCATTTTAAACCATTTTAAAGCAGTACTGTAGTTAGGTTCACAGACCCTCTATGATTCATCGATTGAATCAAGTCAGAGATGCCCTTCCACCGTGTCCTGGCACTGGCCTCGAGAAGGAAGTTGCGGGCGGGGGGACAAGAGACATGCTCTCTTCTCATTGGCGCATATTTGTCGCCAACGGGCTGGGTGGCTGCGCTTATATAAGGCAGCTGCACCCAGCCCTACAGGCTTTTCGAAGTGCGGCTCCCTCCCTCTCTCCCTGTATGCAGTGTGGGTTTTACCTGGTTGCCCTATTGGGGGCCGAGTAGGAATTTTTGGCACATGGTCTGATTGGCCTGGGCTATGTGGTTTTTTGCCTACTTCACACTGTGGTTAATTTGGTTACATTTGGTTACATTTGGTTTAGGCTGTTAGGGCGGGCATACTTAGAGGAAAGGGATGGTGATCATTCTGTGGCAATGTTGTTTGGTGACAGGTGGTACCTGAGGCCTTCCGCTGGGAGTCATGCGACATCAGTGTGGGGGATAAGGCCACCTGTTAAGACAACTCTCGTCACTCCAACCGGAGTCATGCGGCACGTGGGGTGAGTGGCATGGGTCGGTCTACCCTCCCCAAAAGGGGTATGGCCTGGGTGTGGCGATCATCTGACGCCACTCGCCAGACATAGAATGCTTCACCCGAAATAAAATGCCTAGCTAGTTGCTGGTGTAGTTTAGGGCCCGCCCAGTTTCCCTTTGTAGATCTTCAATAAATGTGGCCCGAATTTGATACCATATACAGTTGTCTCGTCTCATTATTTCTCACTTTCGACTGCAATTGAAGTCAATGAAACAGAGAAGAAACATCTTTCTGCTCTGTAAAATTAATTTAGCACATGAAAAGTAAAATTGCCTGTCCCTAAGTAAAACATTTTGTGAAGAGAGAGGGTGCCCTAACTATCAATAATCCTGACAGAGGCTTCTGTGGGGCATCAGCATAATGAGGGTACTTGGTGTCAGGCAGAAAAAAATGTCTTGCGAAGGGAATAGCAGTGGGAACATTACTGTCCTATCCAGTATGCATACTGCAATGTCTTTAATGTTATTATTTAGGGGGGAAAGTCAAGTATGTTGACTTTCCCCCCTAAAGTCATGGTGCGGGGAATGTCGATAGAAATATGTTATTCTCTCACTTTGACAGATCTAGAAATATAACATATTTTAAAGAAGCTGAATGTAATGAGATAGATAGAAGTACTTCCTCACATAGGAAAACCATGGAATTTTATACCACAAACTCTTTCAATGGCCAGAAAAATAGAAACTTTGTAAAGGGGATTGGATCAGGACATGGAAGATAATTCTATTCATGATGGATAGACCCTACTTTCAGGATCACTGTGGGGTAGACATTAGAGCAAGTGTGGGCAATGTGTGGCTCTGTAGTGCGGCCTACAGTTCCCATTGTCCCTCACCACTGGCTGTTTTAGATAGGACTGATGGGAGTTGGAGGACAAAACCTCTGGAGACCCACACATTTCAAACCACTGAGGATCAGACACAGAGATATGAAACACACAGGGCCAGTCCATATCCCTGAGCCTAGCCTGTCCCAAATGGTTTCATGTGGATGGAATTGGTAAGAGATAGAAGTAAAGATTCACCTCTGGGCTCCCTAGAGAAAGGCAAAATAGAAATATAATCTGATTACACAATGTATTAATAGTAATAAGAATGAAAGGATGCTGATGAGCATAATCTACCCAGCAGGCACCAAGATGTTTATGATCGGCCAGGAGCTTGATGAAAACCAACAGAGAAATGTAGGCAAGCCAAAGGAAGTTAGATGTCAGTTGACCATTGGATGTCAGATATTCACAGTAACACCAGTGATCGAGAGAAGTCATGAGCTCTTCCTTGCTGGAGGCCTTTGCATAGAGGATTGACAGCCATCTGGTTCCCCCAACAATCTTTGGAAGTTGGACATAACTGAAGGAGATATCACATTGTTTTCCACCATGTCTTCACTATGGAATAGCAAGGAACATGGCTTCTGAAACGACATGGATGCTTCCTGTACTATAGCTACAACAAATAGCATTGATGCCAAAAAAAACAAGAGCATCCAAACAAAAAAGGGGGGAATGTTGCAAAGCTGGCAAATAATGCTCTTTGAAGTGCTTTGATGATCCCTTATCTAAAACATGGGTGTTTCTAAAATTCGTCTAATTGTTTCATTTGTTCCCCCCTATGGAGCATAAATTGCAGGAAGTGTGGTTTGAAGTCCATGTAAGGAACTTGTTTCTGCTTAGCAAATTGAGTTTGTTGAAACTAGGTGGTGTCAACATTACCGGGGGCACAGACAGAACTGTATAAAAGCTCAAACATCCCAGTGCAATTCCAACAGCTTCACTTGGCATCCCTGTCTTCACTACATCTACTTGGGAAAGCAGGTAAGTCCATTTTCTTGTAGATATTTTCAAGCTAGTTTGAAATTCACATCAGTGTAGGCCTAGAAAGTTCCAGGATATGTCAAGTGTTTGGCTGACCAGATAAAATCCAAGTCAGGGCTCATGTAACTTTAACAGTTGTAGAGAAAAGGGAATTTCAGCTAGGGTCATTTGTATGCAATTAGTTCCTGGTGAAATTCCCTTTTCTCTACTACTGTTAAAGTTACATGAGCCCTGACCTGGATTTTCTCTGGTCACCCTATCTTCATCACAACAGTTAAAGTTGCAGGCACTATACTAGAGTGACCATATACAAAAGAAGGCAGGGCCCCTGCAACTTTAACAGTTGTGATGAAGAGGGAATTTCAACAGCAACTAATTGCATACAAATGACACTGGCTGAAATTCCCTTTTCTCTACAACAGTTACATGAGCCTTGACCTGAATTTTATCTGGTCACCCTATCAAGGGTCCTTCCAATCATCAGCAGAAACAGAGTCATATGATTCAGGCCAACTATGAAATATGGATATGTAAACATATTAGTTTTATTGTTTCTTCAAAATATGAAGAACTTAGCATTTTTTTGCAAATTCTTATAAAAATGAATTGTCACAAAATCCTCATCAAACTACATGAATTAAATTCTATAGGCTCAGCTCTTCCTAGCATGGAGAGGACCATGTTGTACCTGCTTGACATAAAACTCTTAATGATGAGAGACCAAACAGTTTTCGTAACTCTGAGCACGTACATACTTTGATAGCAGGGATTCAAACCCAAACTTTAAAGAGCAAAGTATTCAAAAAACTCTGGTTGGATGCATGAAATTGTTTGCAATCGAGAACATTATGTCCTTTGGTAAATTCTTATTAGATGAACCTGAAATGAAATCATGTCCCATATCTACTCTGAACATTTGTCCCTGGTGAGCAAGAGCAGGTGAACTCTATTGACTTTATGTTCTGCTTGTGGCCAGTTTGGAGACATTTAACTTTTTCTCCCGTGCTCATAATAGTAGAATGCAATAGGCCCATCCAATGCAATGGAATGATGGGAAATTCAGGAAAAACAAGAAAAAAAGACATAATATCACAACTACCAGTATCAGGAGAAGTATGCCTATTGCTGTGGAAGATGAGCTGGAGTGTGGTATTACATTCATGCCCGGCTTTGGGGTTTCCCATGGGCATTGCATTGGCCACTGTAAGAACATAATGCTGGATGAGATATGGCTTTGGTTTAATCCATAAAGAGTATTATGTTCTTATGCCTGGCCACTTGTAGAAATGTGAAGCTGCATTTCATGGACTTCTGGCCTGATCCAGTGCAGATCAGTTCTCATTATAAAGTCCCAGTAACCCAGAACTTATGTGTCTAGCTACTTGCTTGGTGACTCGAGATGGAAATGGTGGGTAGTGGTCACAGCAGCCTTCCACAACCTGGAACCTTCCATATGTGTTAGACTACAACTTCCATAACATTGCTGCAGTATCATGGGAATTGTAATCCAATGTATCTGGTTGACATCAAATAGTGAAAGCTTTATTAGCACATTGGTTTTTTGGGGGGGAGGAAATCATGGAAGAAAAAATAAAAGCAAGAATTTTAGTCACAATACTATTGTTTGTATTCTACTTCAACACCTGAAGCAGTATCTGGAATACTGCTTCCAAAGTCCCTTGTCCAACCTGTCTTGAATGTCTGCCATGGCTTCAGGAGATTTAATTTTCCAAGTCATATTTAGCAAAGCAAAGTGTACAAGCTCTAGACCCTCAGGACAAAATCTTCTAATGAAGCATGAGTTGAAGCTCATTTATGATATTCTGAAAACAACAGATAGCATCGTTTATGCCATTAGAATCATAGGCAGATCAATGAGTGAGGGAGAGGGAATAAGCAAAACATTTTATATTGTTCTCATTCAATCCTGTTTCTCACATCCTGTTCCAGACTCCCACCAACACACAGAAAATGGCCTACTGTGGACCAGCCTGTACCGTCCCATCCTGTGCCTCTACCCCAGTGGTTGGTTTTGGGTCTGCCGGTCTTGGCTGTGGAGGTCTTGGCTATGGAGGTCTTGGCTATGGAGGTCTTGGCTATGGAGGTCTTGGCTGTGGAGGTCTTGGTTATGGAGGTCTCGGCTATGGAGGTCTTGGCTATGGAAGTCTCGGCTACAGAGGTCTCGGCTATGGCTATGGTGGATTGGGCTATGGTGGATTGGGCTCTGGCTATGGTGGATCGGGCTCTGGCTTTGGCTCTGGCGCACTGCTCGGAGGAAGCACCAGCTCAGGAGAGCTTGGCACCCTGGCTGGAGTCATCCCTTCATGCATCAACCAGACCCCACCATCAGAGATTGTGATCCAGCCAGCTCCCTCCGTCGTGACCATCCCAGGGCCTATCTTGTCTGCTAGCTGTGAGCCAGTTTCCGTCGGAGGCAACACCCCATGTTCTCTGGCTGGTTCTGGTAGATATGGAGGCCTTGGGCTGGGAGGAGGCTTGTCTGGAGGCCTTGGGCTGGGAGGAGGCTTGTCTGGAGGCCTTGGACTGGGAGGAGGCTTGTCTGGAGGCCTTGGGCTAGGAGGAGGCTTGTATGGAGGTCGTGGACTGGGAGGAGGCCTGTGTGGGGGCCTGGGCTGGAGGAGGGGTGGATTCCTTCGGAGAAGGTCTCTCTGTGGACGCCGTGGTAGCGTGTGCTTCTAAGCTGTGAAAGACAAGAATATCCTCATGACCAGGAATCAGAGACAAGACACAGATTCGTTACTGAATGTTCTAAGCCTTGGTTTGGAGCAGCTGGACCTCAGGAAGCCCTGAATGACTCGGGGACTCTCTCTCCCTCTCTACTTCTCCCTGCTTTGATTTTAAATCCACAAGACAAAGCTTTGTCTGGCAGTATTACCTTTCTTCCCTGTCAGTTGTTGTACAATTTGTGTTGATATTTCTTTTATTTTTCCAATAAAGTTTCTGCTGCATTATTACAGCCAATGTCCCTTTTTTCTTTAACTAGTGATCTGGGAGATGAAGAAACCTCTTCTCTGAATTACAAATTTTAGACAGGAAATGTGTACTCCACCTTTTCTCAAGAGATAGACGTAAAGATAGAGGCTCAGTTCAGACAACATGTTAGTAAATGCAATGTGGAAATACCACACAATGGATGAGTTTCTAGGGCATCCTCCCCCACACAATATGTTCTAACTCCACCATTGTTTGGCTGTGGGCTACCATGGAGTGGAGGAAAATCCATCGCAACATTTGATTCAAATTTCCTCCACCCTCACTCCTCCCTTGGTCCTCCTGATGATTTTCCATCAGCCATTGTTGCAAGAAAAAAAAACCCTCTCCCAGTGGCTCTCCTAGAGCAACACTCACGCTTTTCCCTGCTTTTGCCAGAGAACTCTGTAGCCAGTAGGAAAATAATAATAATAATAATAATAATAATAATAATAATAATTTATAACCCACCTCTCCCTCCAGATTGAGGCGGGGAACAACAACAATATAAAACACAAGAATCACAAAACAGTTAAAATTTTTAAAACAAGAAAAAATACATCATTAAAAACATCTTAAAATTCATCTGGATAGGCCTGTCGGAAGAGAGCAGTCTTCATGACTCTCTTAAATTCATGAAGACTGCTAATTTGTCTAATCTCCTCCAGCAGACCATTCCACAGTCCGGGAGCGGTGGAAGAGAAGGTCCTCTGGGTAAACTCGTCAGCCTAGTTCTGGCTGATTCCAGTAAGTTCTTCCCAGAGGACCTAAGTGTGTGTGGTGGATTGTACAGGAGAAGGCGATCCCACAGGTAACCTGGACCCAAACCATGTAGGGCTTTAAAGGTAATAACCAACACTTTATACTTCACCCGGAAACTGATTGGCAGCCAATGAAGCGATTTTAAAACTGGTGTAATGTGGTCACCCCTAGATGTACCGGTGACCAACCTGGCTGTCATATTTTGAACAAGTTGAAGTTTCCGGACTAGGCACAAAGGTAGCCCTATGTACAGCGCATTGCAGAAGTCAAGCCTCAAAGTTAACAACGTGTGCACTACCGTCTTTAGGTCTTCCAACTCTAGGAAGGGGCGCAGCTGGCGTAATAGCTGAAGCTGATAGAAGGTACTCCTGGCCGTTGCATCTATCTGAGCTGTAATTTGGAGCGACAGATCCAGGAGTACCCCCAAGCTGCAAACACAGTCTTTCAGGGGGGATGTAACCCCATCCAGAACTGGTTGACACACCTCCAAAGTCAACTTAATGAACAGAAAACTCCATGGAGCCCTGCACACAACATGCAACACAATTAGGGGTGTGCGTGCCCGAAATTATCATAATGTATCATTATCAGAAATCACTTTAAAAAATTTTTTGGATTGGATTATATTGGAAATATGATATTTTATTTGCAGCCCCATTGTGCCCTATAGAGCTGATTTGTTTTTAGAAAAAATGCCCATAACTCCTGTATTTTCAAAGTTAGAGGCTTGAAACTTGGTCACAGTGTTTATGGGGTATGCCTAAGTAAGTGTATGAAAGTTGAGATCGATCGCTCCAACCCTCGATTTTATATGAATTTATTAAAGACCGTTAAATTCTGACAGGTCAGAATGACAGCTCACCACGTGCGTTCATTCAGACCTGTCAAAAAGTTGCAGGATCTTTATAAAAATTATATAAAATACAGGGGTGGAGGGATTGATCTGAAATTTGGCCCATATGTGTAGCATATGTGCTAGACATGTGTATGAAATTTGAGATCGATCCCTCCAACCCTCAATTTTACATAATTTTTATAAAGATCCTGCAACTTTATTGAGAGCTGGTTGACCTGGTCTCCGTGCTGTCATCTTGTCTGCTTCCCCCCCCCCCCCCATAGGCTTGTATTGGGGGAAACATGTGCATAACTTTTTTATTTGAAATGATGAAGACATGAAACTTGGGGAGCCAGGACTAGCAAGATCCAATCTGCAATGGCCAAAAAGTTTCATGTCTCTATCTTTTCAAATTAAAAAGTTATAGGGGGTCCCCCAAAAGCCCCACACCCACTGTAACTTCTTCATTTTTAAAGATAAAAGCTTGAAACATATGGGACATTGAAGATGGGATCTGGATGGTCATTTGTGAAAAAAAAATCAGAGCAATTGCTCAAATCCTCAATTTTCTATGAAGTTTTTAAAGATTGTGCTCCTTCTGAAAGCTGGTTGACCCGGCCTCAGCTTTCAGAACAAGGACGATCTTAAAAATATTCATAGAAAATTGATTGTTTGAGCACTTGCTCTGACTTTTCCCCCCACAAATTCAAAAACAGGATAAACTCTTATAAAAATGAATTGTTGCAAAAAATTCCCATTCACCTGCAGCCATCAAATTCAATAGGTACAGTTGTTCTGGACATGGAGATGACCATGTAGTATCTGTTTCTCATAAAGATTTTAACATTGAGTAGCCATATGAATATGGAAAGCCAATGGACCTTCTGTAAGTTCTTACAAAACCTAAACTGAAATAAAACTCTCACCCATCCCTAGTCTTGTTGGGCAAGAGTTGGGGAACAATATGGCCTCTACACCATGCTCGTTGGCCTCTTGGATAGGCTGACCATATGAAAAGGATGACAGGGCTCATGTCACTTTAACAGTTGTAGAGAAGAGGGAATTTCAGCCAGTGTCATTTGCATGCAATTAGTTCCTGGTGAAATTCCCTCTTCATCATAACAGTTAAAGGTGCATGCACTATAGTAGAGTGACCATATACAAAAGAAGTCCTCCTTTTCATATGGTCAGCCTACTCTTGGAGACAATAGGCTATTTCTCCTTTGCTCTAATACTCTTACCTAATGGTCCTTTACAATCAAGTCAAATGGTGGGGGAAATTCAGGAGTACTAGAAAGAAGGACATTTCACAGCTACCAGTATCCAGAGCAGTACACCTGTTGCAGTATAAGATGAGCAGGAATGTGTGATTGCATTCCAGTCCTGCTTCGGGGTTTGCAATGGAGCATTTGGTTGGCCACAATGGGAATATAATACTGGAACTAGATATGGCTTTGGTACGATCTACAATAACTCTTCTTACGTTCTCATGTCTGGCCCCTTGTAGAAATGGGATGCTGCCCTTCATGGCCTTTTGGTCTGATCTAGCAGATCTGTTCTCTTTTTCTTAAGTTTCAGTCTTCCCAAACTTTGTTTGATAGCTACTCCCATGGGGACTAGAGATAAGAATGGTTTCTGACAGTCAGAGCAGCCTTTCCCACGCTGGATGTCTCCATTCATGTTGGATTGCAGTTACCATTAAATGGCTGCACAACCACAGGAGTTGTAGTACAACACATCTCATAGACTGCACATTCTGGATGGTTGGGTTAGGGCATTCGGTTTAGAAGAAAATCATGAGGGAAATATAAAGGCAAAGATTTTATTGTGAATGCTTTGTGGCATTGTATTATTCATCCCAAACACCAATGCTGAGGCCTTCAACCTCAAAACCAGCCCTGAAGTTTGGCCTCTAAGGTCCATGTCCAGTGTCACTTCAGGAGATTTCATCTTTTGCCATAAACTGAACAAGTCAAACTGTAAACACTCCAGATATCCAGGGCAACTGAACTGAAATGAAGCATAAGGAGAAGATTGATTATAATATTCTGAAAACAAGAGATAAGGACCTTTCCCCACCCTGCCCGCTGGGATGGGGAGAGGAGATTGCGGGCGAGGATGGGGAGAGGTGACGTGGGGGGCCACCATAGGCTGGCCCAGGGTGGTGCCACCGGAGATAGGAGGGGTCTGTGGCTATTTAAGGGGGACCAGGACCCCTCCAAATCTCCACTGTGTGCTGCGCAGCTCGCAGCGAAGAAGAGCTGGAAGGCACAGACCGGCGAGGGAAAGGATCAGCAGCAGACGAAGGAGGAAGGCTTACTTGGACCCCGGTGGGGCTGAAGAGTCGGCTGTGCGGCGCGGCGAACGGCGGAGCAGCAGAGGAGGCGCGCCATCTGACTCCTGCGGCTGCGAGCAAGGCGGCGGCGGCGGCGGCCGCTCAAAACGGCTGAAGACTCGGCGGGGCTGCTACGGCTGTAGCAGCTCACCAGCGTCTGATCAAGGCCAAGGAAGAGGAAGAGGAAGTCGGGGTCCTGCCTAATCCCGCCCTCCCTGCAGCGGATAGGCTAGCACGGCAGCAGGGTTAGGAACAGCGGCAGGGCCAGCTAAAGGGCCGCCCCGGCGGCGAAGACGGCGAGAAGACAGCCTCGGTGAGGGATCCTGACAGCGGCGGAGCTGGCGGCAAGGTGCCAAGTCTGGCTGGGCAGCGCAGTAGAGGGCAGCGCGGCTCCGGCGGAGGCCAGGGGGCGAATTTAGCAGCAGTAGGCGGCTGAAGCTCTTTGGCTGTGGGGAAGCTATTAAGAAGGAGCAGCGGCAACTGAAGGCGGCGTGCTCAGGCCCCTTGATCGTCGGGCCTCTGGCCTTACAGGTTTTGGGTAGCGGGGGGGGGGGGGGGGAGGAACAAAATTGGCGGATGCTAGCCGCAGTCCTCCAGCTGGAAGGAGGGGAAAGGGCTCCCTGAGAGAGGGGGGAACTCAAGCCCCTTTGTCATATAATTCTATTACCTGCTGACAGACAGTTTTAACAGATTTTGTCAGTGTTAGCAATACTGGGCTATTAGTTTAATACTGTTATTGATGGATTTTCACTTGCTTTAACTCAAAAATTACAACCCCCCCCCCCCACCCTGGTTCTTTGCCCCCATAGCTAAAAGCTCTAACATACATAGGCCAGCCTGAGCAGCTATCCAAGTGCTATTCAATTGTTACTTTGCAACGTACAGGGGCTGTAGCTCAAGGGTAGAGCATCTGCTTTGCAAGCAGAAGGTCCCAGGTTCAATCCCTACCATCTCCAGGTAGTGCAGGAAAAGCTGCTGTCTGAAACCCTGGTTTGATTCAGAATAATTGATTCTTTGTTTCAGTGAAGAGCCCAAGTTTGTTAACCAATCTTGTTGGTGTTATAGTCTTTTCTTTAGTAAGACAGCTCATTCTGAAGCATACATACAAACATCATGCCTCCAAAATAAAGGGGTTGGGGAAAAAAGGGGCAAAAAGAAAGGGCTCCTGCACAATCTGCTAAACGTAGACGGCCCATTGTAAATTCTTCCTCTGAGGAAGAACTTTACCCACAAGTTTCCAGTATTGTCGCCAGAGTACAAACACTGGAAAAAGAAAAAGGCATTTCCGCTACCCCAACTCCGGTCACACCACACACACAGACTGAACGCAGGCACACACTTAAGAAAAGACAGGATGATTCATTGAGTACTCTTTCAGCTCGGTTGAAGGTGATAGAAAGCTCTTCGGGCGGATCTACCAGTGAAGTGCCAGCTACGGAAGCAAGTTCAGCCACGATTCCCACCCCGTCCATCACGGAGCAGAGCACGGTATCACCTTCGGAGCCTGCTCTTCAATTGCACCGCCCCGGTATCGGGACCTGGCTTACGCCTCAAGGTGACCTGCAGTCTCATTTTACTAGCTTGATGCCCCTGGCAACACTATTCCACAGGGTTTAACACAGCCCCCGGTCTCAGACGCTATGGTCGCTTGCAATACCGTCTGACAGGGACCTGCCGGTGCAGCAGGGACCGGCCCCACTTAGGAAGTTAGTGATCCTTACGCAGGTGCTACACACGATAGTATCCCCACTGGAAGCAAATCCGCGCCTTTGGGATATCACCTGCTCCCGGCCACCAGGGAAAAGATATGCAATGGGGAATACGTTGACATATTCTCCTTGCTATTCCGAGAGCAAGAGAGCACGGATAAGGAAAAGGGAATAGATAAACAGGTGGAAAGGATCAAAAGGAAGAAAATTGTTCACGCTCGGGCTAATTGGTTGCCAGGATGCCTTATTTGGGAGTAATAGTGCAACGTTTTCCAGGAAAGGGGTTATTCTAACAAAATACCTCGATATGATCTATCGAGCGTATTCCAAATACAAGGGCGGAGCCTGGCTGGCTTACGACCAATCATTTCGTCGAAGAGCGGCATTTGACCATGCCCTTCGGAGGGATGTCAATGATCATGATCTGTGGTTGCAGTTCATGACGCCAGCCCAGCCAGGATTTGGCGGCAGGGCAGATAGTGGCCATATTTTGGCCAAACAGCAGTCTGCGTCCGCCTCCAGGGGGTATGCGGGTCAGGCGGTTCAACACCGCCCGCTCTGCTGGGACTTCAACAAAGGCAGCTGCACACGCAACCCATGCAAATTCAGACACGAATGTCAAACTTGCTCAAGCTATCACGCCGCATCAAATTGTTTTAAAACCAGGAGCGGAAAATGGCCTGTTAAGGACGCACAGGGACCCAAACGATCTGGGGGGCAACAACCTCCTCCCAAAGGGACCCAGCCCGGTCAAGCTTAAGCCACTCAACAACTTATTGGCTGCGTACCCTAGAAGGCAGGAGGCTTTGTACCTTAGCTTAGGTTTTAGGGAAGGCTTTCGCATCCCTTTTCATGGGGTTTAGAAGTAGTTCATTTTCTAAAAATCAGAAATCCCTCAGTTCAATGGAGGATATCGCTAGGGAAAAAATTGGGAAAGAAGTCAAAGCAGGTAGGGTTTTTGGGGCCATTTCTGACCCCCCCCCATTACACATTTACTAGTTTCACCTTTAGGGATCGTGCCTAAAAGCTCCAGGTGAATTCCGGTTGATACACAACCTGTCCTTTCCAAAGGGTGCTTCAGTAAATGATGCAATCCCTGAACATTTGAGCTCAGTTAGGTACGCTTCTTTCGATTCAGCTATACACATGGTGCGAAAAAATGGGTCAGGGGCATTGATGGGCAAATGCGATATAAAGGCTGCCTTTCGCATTATGCCCATTCACCCCGAAGACTTTAATCTATTAGGCTTTTGCTTTCAAGGGCAATTCTACGTGGATCGTGCCCTACCCATGGGATGCTCTATTTCCTGCGCAATGTTTGAAGCGTTCAGTTCCTTTTTGGAATGGGCACTCAAACGGAGGCTCACGAGAAAACGGAGGGCCCATCCTCCGTGCTTAAAGTTTTTTGGGCATCGAATTAGATTCTATCTCGCAATGTTGTCGTTTGCCAACAGATAACATTGGCACATTGCACAGTAAACTTCTGCACATTTCAGGGAATACAAAGGTTTCTTTGAGGCAATTGCAAGAATTATTGGGTCATCTTAATTTCGCCTGCAGGGTCATCGCCCCTGGTAGGGCCTTCTTACGACACCTTTGTAGGGCTATGTCAGGCTTGCGTAAGCCGCATCACCATATTCGAGTTACACGGGCCATGCGAGCCGATATTGCTGTATGGCTAGATTTTCTGGAACATTTCAATGGGGTATCATTCTGGAGGCAAGAACTTTTATTAAAGGCTGACCTACAGATGCATTCGGACGCATCCGGGTCATGGGGTTTTAGGGTTATTTGGGGAAGGAGATGGTGCGCGGAACAATGGCCTGAGGAATGGCGGTCCGACGGCACATGCCGCGACCTTACATTCCTTGAATTGTTCCCCATAGTTGTGGCAGCACATGTATGGGCATGTGATTTGGCTAATTCAACCGTATTGTTCTGGTGTGACAATCAGGTCACAGTACAGGTAATCAATTCCCTTGCCTCTCATAATCCCCGCGTCATGAACTTAGTAAGAGCTTTTTACTCTTCACTGTCTTAAGTTTCACATTCTTTTCGGGCAAAGCATATTCCGGGGCTGAATAACGATATAGCAGATGCTTTGCCCCGACATCAGGTGCAGAGGTTTCAGGAATTGGCTCCATGGGCCCTCCCAAGGCCGGAGAACATGCCTCCATCACTCTGGCTCCTTGGAAGGAGGAAATCAAGCAGGCTATTTGGCAGTCCTTGGCGCCTAGCCAGGGCCGCTTATCGAAACGCAGGTAGGGAATTTCAGGCATTCCGCACGGCTAATCAGCTGCAACTCCTCTGGCCCATCCCGGTGGAGCATGTGCTCCAATTTGTGTACATGCCACACGTAAAGGTCTGTCAACTCGCACCATTTCTCTTAAGTTGGCAGCTTTACCTTTTATGGAAAGGCTCGTGGCATGGAGGATAGTACCTCGGATTTCCGGGTACGGAGGGCCCTTAGTGGCTGGGCAAAAACTTCACTTCGTACCCCCGATGCTAGGCTTCCATTATCCCCAGATATCTTACTCGGGCTACGGGCACAGTGGCCGCTACTTTGCCACTCCCGTTATGAATCAGGTTTATTCCACGCAGCAGCATTAACAACCTTTTTGGGGCATTTCGGATATCTGAGGTTTTGGCCTCATCTAAGCTGGATACGTCTTTACGGGCGTTGCAATTCTCTGATTTGCATTTCAAGGGCACAGAGGCCCGTTTGCTTCTGCGATACTCAAAAACTGATCAGAAAGGTTTGGGTCGTTGGATTTCTTTATTTCCATCTACCAACGCTGACTAATGCCCTCTGCAGGCTTTATCAGATTTTGTAACTCTGCGTGGCCACAATGCGGGCTTCTTGTTTTGCCATCAGGACGGCACGCCCCTCACGAAATACCAATTTTGGGCAATTGCTAGGAGGGCCCTTGATCAAATGAGTCTGCGCGCTGCTATGTTTGGTAGCCATTCATTTCGCATCGGTGCGGCGTCCACAGTGGCAGCTTTGGGATTTTCTCCTCCACAGATACAGGCGCTAGGCAGATGGTGATCCTCGGCGTTTAAAACTTACGTGGGACACGTAAATGCTTGCTATACGCAGCAGATGCTAATGCTTTCATGTTTATTCTAGATCTGCCAGTGGCTTCTGCACCCGGGCGGGTTTCCGTATGCGGCCACAGTATGGTCTTCTGGGCCAGCAAGCATGCAGCCAACTCCAGCTTTGGATCGCAGCTCAGCTTGAGTCAGCACGCAACCAATCGTTGGCTCGGGAAACGTGGTATGCGGTGGGATGAGCTCATCCCTACCTTGCTGCAGCGGCATTCTACTCGGTTTCCCCCACTGGTCTTGCTTATTCATTTAGGGGGGAACGACTTGGGCTTAATGAAGGGCAAGGCCCTCATTTTGCAAGCTTTGGCTGATTTTCAGCATATACGACAGCGCTGGCCTGGCATACGGATTATATGGTCATGCATCTTGCTTCGGATGAACTGGCGGGTGTACAGTCATCCCCTTGCTATTTGCACCTTGCCTCGGATGAACTGGCGGGTGTCCAGTCATCCCCTTGCTATTTGCACCTTGCCTCGGATGAACTGGCGGGTGTCCAGTCATCCCCTTGCTATTTGCATCTTGCCTCGGATGAACTGGCGGGTGTCCAGTCATCCCCTTGCTATTTGCGCCTTGCCTCGGATGAACTGGCGGGTGTCCAGTCATCCCCTTGCTATTTGCACCTTGCCTCGGATGAACTGGCGGGTGTCCAGTCATCCCCTTGCTATTGAAAAGGCAAGAAAGCGGGTTAATACTGAGAGGTTTAAGGCCCTAGCGCAGCATGGGGACTTTAGTATTCAACATCCTAACATTAGCCGTTTTCGAAGGGAGCTCTATAGGCGCGACGGGGTTCACCTGTCTCCGCCTGGTAACCAGTTATTTTTAGCAGATATTCAGGAAGGGCTACATAGTGTTCTGCTTCTGGGGGGAGGGGGAGGGGGAGGGGGAGACTGAGTAATGGTTTGTCTCCCCCTGTGGCAGTAGGAGCGGGCATTTTATATGTTTTTAATGGTGAGCATTCACGGGCACTATTCAAGTGATTGGTAACGCCTGAGGGCCAACCACTGAGAGCCCTGCGGCATCAGTTGGGGGGATAAGGCTTACCTTTGGGGCCAACCTTTCTCGTCTACTCGGAGCCCTGCGGCACGAGTGGAGACGACACCGGAAGGCCACCCCCACCTCAGATTGGGGAAGCTTGGGGGGCGGCGAAAAAGCAGGCGCCACTTCCCGGGCTGTGAATGTCTCGCCCGACCCCTTCAATGGCCTGGCTGGCCATGCAAAATGCCCGCTTAGGTTACCTCCCCCCTTTATGCTTGCTTTTCTTGTAAATAAATAAAGTGGCCCTTGTTTAAATCCCAACTCTGTGTCGCCTCTTCATTTCTCATCCTTCGCTCCGCAAGGACCTTTCCCCACCCTGCCCGCTGGGATGGGGAGAGGAGATTGCGGGCGAGGATGGGGAGAGGTGACGTGGGGGGCCACCATAGGCTGGCCCAGGGTGGTGCCACCGGAGATAGGAGGGGTCTGTGGCTATTTAAGGGGGACCAGGACCCCTCCAAATCTCCACTGTGTGCTGCGCAGCTCCCTCCCACCCTCCCCTGTTGTCAGTGTGGGTTCGCCGGTCGTCTTTTTGAGGCCAAGTAGGAATTTTTTGCTCACAATCTAACTTGAGTGTGAGTTTTTTCGCCTACTTCACACTGCAAAAGCAGGATGGGTGATAACTAGGTCAATCTGGCAATTTGGTCACTTTATTGGCGGTAGGAGCGGGCATTTTATATGTTTTTAATGGTGAGCATTCACGGGCACTATTCAAGTGATTGGTAACGCCTGAGGGCCAACCACTGAGAGCCCTGCGGCATCAGTTGGGGGGATAAGGCTTACCTTTGGGGCCAACCTTTCTCGTCTACTCGGAGCCCTGCGGCACGAGTGGAGACGACACCGGAAGGCCACCCCCACCTCAGATTGGGGAAGCTCGGGGGGCGGCGAAAAAGCAGGCGCCACTTCCCGGGCTGTGAATGTCTCGCCCGACCCCTTCAATGGCCTGGCTGGCCATGCAAAATGCCCGCTTAGGTTACCTCCCCCCTTTATGCTTGCTTTTCTTGTAAATAAATAAAGTGGCCCTTGTTTAAATCCCAACTCTGTGTCGCCTCTTCATTTCTCATCCTTCGCTCCGCAATATCAGTTTACACTATTATAATTGAGGAGTGATGGCTGGGAGAGAGAGTGCGAATTGCATTGTTATGTGGTTCTCATTCATTCCTATTCAACAAATACTATTCCAGACTCCCACCATCATCCAGAAAATGGCTTATGTTGGTCCAGGCTTTGAGATCCCTTCCTCTGTATTGAGTCAAGGGGTTGGCTTTGGGTCTGCAGGTCTCGGCCATGGTTCCAGTGTGCTGGTCGGAAGAAGCACAAGCTCAAGAGAGCTGCGCACCCTGTCTTGAGTGATCCCTCAACTCATCAACAAAATCCCACCTCTAGAGATTGTGATCGAGCCACCCATCATCAGTTTTACCATCCCAGGGTACCTTTGTGGAGGGGTGGATTATTTGGAGGATGGTCTTCTACAGGGCCCTGTGATTGCACCATGGTAGGCTAAGAAACTCCAGAAAAAAAAATCCTCACATGAAGAGATGGCACCGTGAATGAGAGAGATGACACAGGTACATTGCTGAATATTCTAAGCCTTGGTTCTGAGCAGCTGGACCTGAGGAAACCCTGAAGGACTGTGGGACTTTTTCTCACTCTCCTTGCTTTGCTTTTAAACCACCAACCTGGTTAAATTGTCTGTCTTCGCTGCCTGTTCCATGACTCTTACTGCCTTTTCTTTGCTTTTCCAATAAAGTTTCTCTTGCATTATCACCACCAATGTCTCTTTGTTTTGGATCTGATGATCTCCATTCCTTGTAGCAAAGTCCCCCAATATATCAGTTGATGAACCGTCCCCACTTTAGTTTATGGAGGAAAATTGCACAAATTAGGAAATTTGCACAAATTTCGGTAAACTTGAGTAAATCTCCTGTTTAAATGCTGCTCAATTTGTGTGATTGCAAACGTGAACAGAAATGAGTTGCACTTGCGTATTTACCTCTAATAATCCCTTGTGTCAATGGGGCCTTCAAGGCTGCCATTGGCATAGTGGAGGGAAATGTGCAATTTGCAGAGGCTCCCGAAAAATGTGTAGGAAGGGAGTTTTCCTCTCTTTCTCGGGAACACGTTTAGATTGTGAAATGGGATGACATAAGCACATATATCCACTGGTCTTGGTCTCAACACAAGTCCTTCCTCTGCCTTTGGATTGCCTGGAACAGAAGTCAGCTTGCAATACAGGATGGTGTTTGTGCTTCACGAGAATAATGTGATGGGTTTTCATTGGTTCCTGGCACTCTATTTTTCCTCATATGGGTTTGAGCCTGAAAGACCAAGGAAACATGAGGGCATATGGGGGTAAGTTGTGCATGAACCCAATTTGTGCAACAACATCACTGATCATGGGGCACCTCAATTATGGCCATAGTGTCCAATTTCCTGACTTCTTAGTGATTGAGCCAACACTTGAATGTCTTCACTTCTGCCATAAACTGGCAGGGGTTTCTTGAACATTGAATTTCTCCCCAAGGTATTAAAATCTGATTTTTTTAAAAAAATGTCAATTTATATGAATTCATGGGATCAAATCAGCAGGAGCTGAGCTTTGTAACTGCTCTTGCTTTAGCTTCTTCTCATAGCTCTTAAATTTATGATGTCTGGTTTTAGGTAAAAAGAGGGGGGGAAATAAAGAGATGAGTCCAGTACATAAGGTTTCAAATTTGGGCTGCAGTTATTAAAGGTCTGAAAAGGAAAAAACTGGGGGTGCCCCATTCTATGCCAACAGCTAGCTGGCATTATATGGGGTGAACCATTCAATGCCTGATGAGTGGCATTTATATGCTCAAGACCCCCAGGCCTATCCCTTTTGGGGAAGGGGAGGTCATCCCATATCACTCAAAAGTGAGGTGGAGTGAGGTGAATTGGCCTCACAGGTAACCCTTTTTACCCCACTGGGGCCATAAAGGCCTCTGCCATCACCAATCACCAAAACAGTGCCGCAGATTGATCACCATCCCTGTTCCTCTAAGCATGCCTGCCCCTTCCAGCCTCAGCCAAATATTATCCAATTAACTTAATGCCAAAATATGGAATTTCCTAAAAAAATCTCTCTTCCATTTTCAATGTGGAGTGCATGAAAAAGCACATCTCCCCAGCCAATCGTACTTTGTGCAACCAAATTCTACTCAGCCAACAAAAGGGTAACCAGGTAAAACCCATACTGCATATGGGGAGGAGGGAGCCATGATTCCGAAGAGGCTAGGAGCTGGGCGCAGCTGCCTAGTATAGGCTCAGCCACCACGGCCCAGCTGGTGGTGTCACACAGTAACAATCAACGGCGATCTGGCACATCTCTCCTTCTCCCCCTGTCAGCAACCCCTGCCCATAGCTAAGTGGAAGGGAAACGGTGGAAGTGTGTTAGCATAAGACAACAGGAAAGGACATACAAGTAGAACTTCCCCCATCCACTATGGTACTTCAGAAATATGGAAACTGTACAAAGGAAGGGGTTGAGTAGACAAAGTGTCTGCCGTCATTTCCAGTTTTGTGAGAACTTGGACTGCATTTCACCTACCTGTTATCTTGCCCGGATCCCCATTGTCTCATATGTGGGACACATCATCATTCACCCAGCAATACCCATTACCCTATCAAATGCTTAAAAGCCATCCAAATCTCTGACTCAGCATGCTCTGCAACATAGAATCACAGAATCATAGAATAGTAGAGTTGTTGCAACAGTAGGCATTTGATACTGGGTGCTCCAGCGACTTTAGAGGCAGCATTTCAGATGCCAACCTCATGGCTGATGTTGGGGTTGAAGTCAAAAATGCAAAGAACAAACAAACCAACAACATTATGCCTAAAATCCTTGCTTTTGTTTTTCTTGCTTGATTTTTTTGTTTGCAAACCCAATGCCCTAACACAGCCTGTAGTAACATGGTGTTTGCCAGATACATTGGACTACAACTCCCATGATTGTGCAGCAATACTATGGAAGTTGTACTCCAACATTACACCATCCTCATCCCTATTCACCAAGGAAGTAGGTAGAGACAGATGTTTGGGGTGACTTGAAACTTTATAATAAGAAAAGGGTTGTGCTGGATCAGACCAAAGGTCCATGAAATGCAGCATGACATTTCTACAAGTGGCCAGCCATATGAACATGAGAGGAGTCTTTATGGATCAGACCAAAACCATTTGTTATCCAACATTGTGTTCTGGGAAACCCCAAAGCAGGGCATGAATGCAATAGCATTCTCCTGCTCACCTTTCACATCAGTAGGCATACTGCCTCTGATGCTGACAGCTATGCTATGAATGTCCCCTTTTTCTTTCTTTTTCACTCCTGAATTTCCCACCATTGCATTTCATTGGATGATCCATTAGGATCTAGTAGTTGGAGCGAGGGAGAAGAAGCCAAATGTCTCACTGTGTGTTCTACCAATGAAGGACAGGACTGTTGGCCCTTTTGCGAACACTCTAAGCCTACATAGATGAGGACTATAGACAGTAATGAAAAGATTCCCAAGAAGATGGACTTACCTGCTTTCCCAAGGAGATGTCGTGAAGACAGGGATGTTGAGTGAAGCTGTTGGAATTGCAGAGGGATGGTTAAGCTTTTATACAGTTCTGGCACCGTCCCCAGCAATTTAGGCACCACCTATTTCTGGCTAATATTTTAATTTGCTGTAGACAAGCTTACTTTGCTAAGCATAAATTGCTTAATTCTTCCTTACAATGAGCTCAACACAGCCTTCCTTCAATGTATGCACCGTAAAGTGTTTTTTTTAAAAAAACAATTATTAAGAGGATTAGAAACACCCAGGATTTAGATAAGGAATCATCAAAGGACTACAAACAGCTGTCTACCTGCTTTTACCTGTGTGATATTGTTTTTATTTGGGTGAGGCTGCATCATTGTTCAGGGGTAGGGGTCATCCATGCTATTTATTGTCATTATAGGTTAAAAGCCTTAGTTGCAAAAATGATAAAATCAAAACTGCTTTGTAAGGAAGCAGCTGTGTGGTTTTCAGAAGTCATGATCCTTCTCTATTTCATAGAAAATACATGGTGGTCTGCAATATGGTATCTCCCATGGTTCAGTCCAACTTCATGAGAGAGATAGGAGTAATTGAAAACTAAAGCATCCCCACCAGAAGGCTGCCAATCATACTTGTTCATGATCCAGTTTGCCAATCATACTTGTTCATGATCCAGTTTGAAGAAAATTGATGGATTTGTATTGCTTTCATCATCTTGCCATGAACATCCCTAAGTTTTAGCTTCAATAAGCAGCATGGATGATGTGAAACACCTTTTAAAACACCAACTAATTAGCCAACCAACAAAACAAAGCCTTTAATCTTGCAAAGCTGGTAACGAACGCGCCCTGAAGTGCTTGATGATCTCTGAGATCAACCTTGGGTGTTTCTAATGCTTCATCTAATTTATTTATTTTCCTCTATGATACATCAATGGAATCATGTCTGTGCTGAAGTCAATGAAACAGAGATGAAATATCTTTCTGCCTTGTAAAGTAAATTTGCAATGAAAAGTAAAATTGTCTGCCCCTAAGGAAAATATTTTCTGGAGAGAGGGGGAGCCCTAACTACTAAGAATCCTGACAGAGGTTTCTATGGGGCTTCAACATGATGAGGGGTGGAGTTGTTGGAAGAAGGTCTCGCTCAGACCACAGTTGAATTTCTATGAAATTAAAGAAGACAAGACAGCCAGGAAATGGAGAAATATTGGGTTTTCTCTCTTTATTCACTTGTCCTGTTTTGCCTTGAAATTATGGATGCGCAACGGATTGGATCCAATCCACGATCTGGATCTAATCCGGCCAAAATCAGATAAAACAAAATGATTCTGATTCCAATCCTATGAATCATCTGATCCAATCCAATCCAATGGGACTTGATCTGGATTGGGAAAATTGGAAAATCGGACACCATTTTGAATGCATTTCCCCATTGCCTAGTATTGTGTTACATAAATGCCTATAACTTTTTCATTTTTAAAGATAGAAGGATGGAACTTGGGCACTTTGTAGATGGGTTAGGGGTAGTTATCTGTGAAAAATTTCAGAAAGATTGATGCAGGCATTTTGTGGCAATGATTTTTTTAATAGCAAACCAGAAATGCCTATAACTTTTTCATTTTTAAAGTTCCACACATGAAACTTTTCCACATTGCAGGTGGTATGTTGAGACTCGTGTGTGAAATTTCAGAAACATAGGTGCTTGACTTGTGTGGAAATTAATTTTAGAAAAATGGGTAGCAGAGGGGTAAATTCAGTTATGCCTTCAACTTTTTTTATTTTTAAAAATAGAAACAGGAAACTTGGGCACATTACAGGTACCACTTTGGTTGAAATGTGTGAGAAATTTCAGAAAGATAGGTGCAGGCATGTAGTGGCAAGGCATCTTTGAAACAATGAGGAAAGAAATGCCTATAACTTTTTTTTATTTTAAAAGTTAGAAGTCTGAAAGTTGTTCACTTTGTAGATGGGTTAGGGGTAGTTATCTGTGAGAAATTTCAGAAATATCGCTCCAGGCATTTGGTGGCTATGATTATATAGATTAAAAGTTACAAAAGTTTTTCCACAGAGGCTTGATCTGTCAATTGCACCCCCTCCCCCGTCTCCCCCTCCCTCTTTTATCTGTCAAAACTCCATGTTGTGTAACTTTTAATCTAAAAAAATGACTTGTATTCATGATGGTTATATCTTATCTTCAGGGTCACTATGGTGTAGACATTAGAGCAAGTGCTGGCAATGTGTGGATCTGTAATTGGGACTATAATTCCCTTTGTCCCTCACCTTTGGCTGTTCTAGCTTTGGATAATGGGACTTGAGGGCAAAATCCTCTGGAAAGCAACATATTTCAATCTCCTGAGTTATAGTATCAGACATGGTTTGTGTGGATAAATGGTTTTGTGTGGATAAAATTGGTGAGACTGAGAAGCAAAGGTTCCACCATGAGCTTCTTAGAGAAAGTGAAAATAGAAATCTAATGAAATGGATGCTGATGGGCATTGTCTACCTGGTAGGCACCAGGATGGTCATGATGGCCCAGGAGCTTGATGAAATTCAACAGAGAAATGTAGGCAAAATCTCAGTTGAACATTGGATGGCAGATATTCATAGTTATCTAGAGCAGTTATGAGCTCTCCCTTGCTGGAGGTCTTCATGGAGAGGATTGACAGCTATCTGGTAGGGCTGCTTTGGATCTCAATTTCCTCAATCTTAGGAAGTTGGACAAAACTGTAAGAGATACCATATTGTTTCCCACCATGTCTTCACTATGGAATAGTAAGGATTATGACTTCTGAAAACCACATTCATTATAGCTACAACAGCTAGCATTGATGGTGAAAGGAAGTACAGCCTCACCCAAACAAAGAAGAAAATATCCTGCAAAGGTGTTAAAATGATGCTCTTTGAAGTCCTTTGATGAGCCCTTATCTAAAATATGGGTGTTTCTAGAACTTCCTTCTAATTGCTTCATTTGTTCCCATTTGTGGTACATAAATTGAAGGAATCTGTGTTGAGGTCAATGTAAGGACCTGTTTCTACTAAGCAAAGTAAGTTTATTGAAAATAGGTGGTGTCAACATTACCAGAGGCACTGTCAGAACAGTATAAAAACTCAACCACCCAAGTGCAATTGACATCCCTGTCTTTACTATATCTACTTGGGAAAGCAGTTAAGTCCATTTTCCTGGGGATATTATGAGGCTGGACTGAAATTCACATCAGTGTAGGACATTTATGATGTCCTGAAAACAACAGATAGAATCACTTTCTGCCATTATAATTGTAGGGAGATGACTGAGTGAGGGAGAGAGAATGAACAATACTCTTTCTATGGTTCTCATTCATGCCTGTTTCTCAAATCGTTTTCCAGACTACCACCATCACCAAGAAAATGGCCTACTGTGGACCAGCCTGTGCTGTCCCATCCTGTGCCTTTAGCCCAGTGGTTGGCTTTGGGTCTGCTGGTCTTGGCTATGGAGGTCTTGGCTATGGAGGTCTTGGCTACGGCTATGGTGGATTGGGCTATGGTTATGGAGGATGGGGCTATGGCTATGGTCCCAGTGCACTGGCCGGAGGAAGCCCCAGCTCAGGAGAGCTTGGCACCCTGGCTGGGGTGATCCCTCAACCAGATCCCACCAGCAGAGCTGGTGATCCAGCCACCTCCTGCTGTCGTGACCCTCCCAGGGTCCATCCTGTCTGCTAGCTGTGAGCCTGTTTCCATTGGAGGCAACACCCCATGTTCTCTGGCTGGTTCTGGTGTCTATGGAGGCCTTGGCCTGGGAGGAGGCTTATGGGGAGGTCTGGGCTAGAGGAGAGGCTTACTTCTTGGGAAAAGATCTCTCTGGGGGCGCCATGGTAGTGTGTGTTTATAGATTGTGAAAGATGAGATTATTGCCCTCATAAGAAGAGATGTGACCAGGAATCAAAGACAAGAAACAAGTTCATTGCTGATTGTTCCAAGCCTTGATCCAGAGCATCTGGATGTGAAGAATCCCTGAATGATTGTGAGACTCTCTTCCCCACTCCACTGCTCCCTATTTTGCTTTGAATTCCACACAATTAAACTATGTCTCTCAGTATTGTTTATCTTCACTGCCTGTTGTACAACTTCTATTGCCATTTCTTTTACTTTTTCCAACAAAGTTTCTCCTGCATTATAATAACCAACGCCTCGTTGTTCTTGAGCCTGTGATCTGGGAGATGAAGAGACCTTTTCTCCAAATTCAAATTTTCTCTAGAGATAGATTGATCAACTAATAGATGTGCCATTCTGTCACGCCCAGCTCTGCCAGGGTGTGGGGAGGCCTTTGCAGGTTGGGGAGAGGAGAGGAGACATGCACGCTCACCATTGGCACACCTGGGTATGGGGCCAAAAGGCTGGGAGGGGATTCAGGTCTTATAAAAGAGACCTTAACCCTCCCAGCCTCCTCTTTGTTCATGTGCCTCCCTCCCTCCCTCCCTCCTTCCCTCCCTGTAGACAATGTGAGCTTGCTGGTTGCCACTCAGGGCTGAATAGGGATGTTTTGCTCACGTCCGAAGTTGTGCATGAGTTTTTTTTGCCTACTCCACACTGTAAGATAGTCCGGAAGTATTAAATAGGTTAATCTGGTTCTGTTCTAAAATTTGGTCACATTTCCCGGTTGGCTAGTAGGTATGGGTATCCAGAGTGGAATTTTGAATGGTGAGCATTCACTGGCACTGTTGTGGTGATGGGTAATACCTGAGGCTCCCAGCTTTGAGCCCCAAGGCCTAGCTGGTGAAATAAGGGTTACCTTTGAGGCCAATATTCTCCCCTACTCAGAACCCTGTGGTATGAGGGGGTGACACCTGAAGGTCTCCCTACCCCAAAAGGGGGGCCCATGAGAGCGTAATTTGCCCCTCACCAACCCACGTGCCATGAATGGCTTGCCCGACTCAGGAATAGGCCTGGGAACAGGCCATACTGGATGCCCTACAGGTTCCCCCTTCTGCAGAACTTAATAAATGTGCCCCTATTTAAACCCATCTTTTGCGTCTGTCCCGTCATTATATTGACCTCCACTCCTCAACAAGATGTTTCTGTTTTGTGAAACAGTAGAACATATGCAACTTCAAAATATGTCTGCATCTACTTCCCCTCACTCTTTTAATTTGATGTGTCTTATTCTCCTTATTATCTCAATAATCATTGCGTTGCAAATCATTGTATGCCATTTTTGCACAGTAGTGGAGGGAGGGTTGGGCACCAATGCAGAGAAGAACATTGCAGAAGGGCAGAGCCATAAGTGATATTGCAGTTGGAGTGAAGATAGGACCATATATGTTGGGTTCAGGTTCCTTGCAAGAGGGGAAAAGGTGGGATGCAAATGTAGTAATAAATAGGGAAGGGTGAGTGGCTCATGAAGATGGGAGGGAATTGTTACAGAGCATGCAGGAGAAGATATTTGGAAGGCTTTCAAGAAATTGATGCAAGGGAGTGGGGGGGAAAGGATATTGCTGGGTAAAGGATGAAGTATCCCAGATATTAGACAGTTGGGAACAAGCCAAGATAACAGGTAGGTTAAATGCAGTCCAAGTTATCATAAAGCAGGAGATGACTGCAGACACTGTGTCTACTCAACCCCTGCCTTTGTATGTCTTTCTGAAGTACAGCTCTGAGAAGTGCTACTCATGTGCAATGGCTTGCCTGGGCACATGGGGGCCTTTGCGGGTGGGGGTGGGAGGAAGAGGCAAGGTGGAAGCCTAACATTGGTGGCTTCAAATTCTGTGTCACTGCAGCAAGGAGGGGTTCAAAAGGATATAAGCCATCTTACCCCTCTCTGCTGCACCTTCATTCTTTGCGGCTCCCTCCCGCCCTCCCTGTATGCAGTGTGGGATTTACTGGTTGCCTGTTTATGGGGCCAAGCAGGAATTTTTTGCTCATCAACTATTTTAAGTCTATGAGGGTTTTTTTTGCCTACTTCACACTGTAAGACAGTTTGGGTGTATTAAATAAGTTCTGTTGTGTTAATAAAATATTAGTCACTATTAGGGATGTGTATCATATCGTTAAAATGTCCGATATCGATACGATAATGTTGTTATCAGACATCTGATTAACGATAACAATACAATAGAAAAACCTCCGATAAATATCCGATCCGAAAATTTTCAGCCTGATTATATCGGATTATTGGACTGCCATGTAAATAAACCTATAACTTCTGCATTTTGAAAGTTAGAGGCTTGAAACTTGGTCAGAGTGCTTATGGAGTATGCCTAAGTATGTGTATGAAATTTGAGATCGATCCCTCCAACCCTCAATTTTATATGAATTTATTAAAGTTCATGCAACTTTATTGAGAGCTGGTTGACCAGGCCTCCGTGTTGTCATTTTGTTGTCTGCTTTTTCCCCATTGGCTTGCATTGGGGGAAATGTGTGCATAACTTTTTTATTTGAAATTATAATGACATGAAACTTGGGGAGCCAGGAGTTCCATGTCTCTATCTTTTCAAATTAAAAAGTCATAGGGGGTCCCCCAAAAGCCCCCCTCCCTGCTGTAACAGCTTCATTTTTAAAAATAAAAACTTGAAACTTGTGGGACATTGAAATTGGGAACTGACTGGTCATTTGTGAAAAAAAAATTCAGAGCAATTGCTCAACCCCTCGATTTTCTATGTTTTTTTAAAGATTGTGCTTATTCTGAAAGCTGGTTGACCAGGCTTTAGGCATACTTAGGCATACCCCATAAGCATTGTGACCAAGTTTCAAGCCTATAACTTTGAAAATACAGAAGTTCTAGGCATTTTTTCTAAAAAAAATCAGCTCTATAGGGCACAATGGGGCTGCAAATTAAATATCGGATTTCCGATAATTATTGTGAAGATGATTTGATTAACCTATGATATAACCGATCTGAAATTTTCTTTTAAGTGATTTCCGATAATGATACGATACGATAATTTTGGGCGTGCACACCAGTAGTCACTATTTGATGGGCAGGTAGGCACGGGCATCTGGAGCAGAATAGAGCTGGTGAGCATTCACAGGCACTTTTATGGTGATTGGTAATGCCTGAGGGCCCACCGCTGGGAGTTTCACGGCCACAGCAGGTGGGATAAGGGTTACCTTTGAGGCCAACCTTCCTCACCTACCCGGAGCCGGATGGCGTGGGGGGAGGTGACATCGGAAGGCCTGCCCTCCGCAGATGGGGCAGCCTGTGTGGTGACAAATTGCTAGGCCACTTCACAGGTGGTGAATGGGTCACCCGAAAGAGAGAGATGCTGGCTTAGGTTACCCCACTTTGCAGATCTTTAATAAAATGGCCCTGTTCAAAATCCACACTCTCTGCCTGACTCTTCATTTATCCACCCTCCATTCCCGCAAGTGCTTCTTTTCTGTCCTTACCAGTTTCCTTATACCAGCAGAAAGCATAAATCTATGAGTTATAAGAAGAAGACCTGCAGACCCAAAACCAACCCCTTGGCTCAATCACTAAGAAGTCAGGAAATTGGACACTACAGCTGTAATTGATGTGCCCCATGATCAGTGATATTGTTGCACAAATTGGGTTCATGCACAACTTACCCCCATATGCCCTCATGTTTCCTTGGTCTTTCAGTCTCAAACCCATATGAGGAAAAATAGAGTGCCAGGAACCAGTGAAAACCCATCACATTATTCTCGTGAAGCACAAACACCATCCTGTATTGCAAGCTGACTTCTGTTCCAGGCAATCCAAAGGCAGAGGAAGGACTTGTGTTGAGACCAAGACCAGTGGATATATGTGCTTATGTCATCCCATTTCACAATCTAAACGTGTTCCCGAGAAACAGAGGAAAACTCCCTTCCCTGCTCCAATTTTAATTTGGAGAAAAGGATGGTTCATCAACTGATATATTGGGGGACTTTGCTACAAGGAATGGAGATCATCAGATCCAAAACAAAGAGACATTGGTGGTGATAATGCAAGAGAAACTTTATTGGAAAAGCAAAGAAAAGGCAGTAAGAGTCATGGAACAGGCAGCGAAGACAGACAATTTAACCAGGTTGGTGGTTTAAAAGCAAAGCAAGGAGAGGGAGAAAAAGTCCCACAGTTCTTCAGGGTTTCCTCAGGTCCAGCTGCTCAGAACCAAGGCTTAGAATATTCAGCAATGTACCTGTGTCGTCTCTCTCATTCACGGTGCCATCTCTTCATGTGAGGATTTTTTTTCTGGAGTTTCTTAGCTTACCATGGTGCAATCACAGGGCCCTGTAGAAGACCATCCTCCAAATAATCCACCCCTCCACAAAGGTACCCTGGGATGGTAAAACTGATGATGGGTGGCTCGATCACAATCTCTAGAGGTGGGATTTTGTTGATGAGTTGAGGGATCACTCAAGACAGGGTGCCCAGCTCTCTTGAGCTTGTGCTTCTTCCGACCAGCACACTGGAACCATGGCCGAGACCTGCAGACCCAAAGCCAACCCCTTGACTCAATACAGAGGAAGGGATCTCAAAGCCTGGACCAACATAAGCCATTTTCTGGATGATGGTGGGAGTCTGGAATAGTATTTGTGGAACAGGAATGAATGAGAACCACATAACAATGCAATTTGCACTCTCTCTCCCTCTCTCAGCATCACTCCTCAATTCTAATAGTGTAAATTGACACTATCTCTTGTTTTCAGAATATTAGATCTTCAATTCATGCTTCATTTCAGTTCAGTTGCCCTGGGTATCTGGAGCGTTTACAGTTTGACTTGTTCAGTTTATGGCAAAAGATGAAATCTCCTGAAGTGACATTGGACATGGACCTTAGAGGCCAAACTTCAGGGCTGGTTTTGAGGTTGAAGGCTTCAGCATTGGTGTTTGGGATGAATAATACAATGCCATAAAGCATTCACAATAAAATCCTTGCCTTTATATTCCCCTCATTATTTTCTTCTAAACCGAATGCCCTAACCCAACAATCCGGAACGTGCAGCCTATGAGATGTGTTGGACAACAACTCCTATGGTTCTGCAGCCTTATTATGGTAACTGTAATCCAGCACATATGGAGCCTTCCAGATTGGGAATGGCTGCTCTGACTGTCAGAAACCATTTTTATAATTTTATTCATTATTGCATTTATATCCCACCTTTTTCCCTCCAAGGAACCCATGATGGTATACATAATCATCCTCGTCTCCATTTTATTCTCATAACAACAACAACAACCCTGTGAGGTAGGTTGGGCTGAGAGAGTGGCTGAATTCGGATGACACAATAAGCAACTGGGGGAGGGGAAACAACCGTCAGTTGTATTGACTTTCGTGTCGTCCGAATGCTGCCATAGTCAACTCAGTGCTGATCCTAATCCACACCACAGTTGATTATTTATTACTGTGTTGTGTGGGGAGTACCCCCTAGATGAACAACTGTAAAGTTGATTATTACCCCACCATTGACTATCGTGTTGTCCAAATTCAGCCTATGTGTTTGACCCAAAGTCACCCAGTGAGATTCCATGGCCGGGTGGGGACTAGAACCTGGATCTCCCGACTCCCAGTCCAACACTTTAGCCACTACATCACACCATTCTCATCTCTACCTACCAATGGAGCAGCTAGAGACAGATGTTTTGGAAGATGAAACCTAAGAAGAATAGAAGAGATCTGCTGGATCAAACAAAAGGGTCTTGAAGGGCAACATCTCATTTCTACAAGAGGCCAGATATGAGAACATAAGAAGAATTATGGAAACTGGTAGCTATGAAATGTCCTTCTTTTTAGTAGTTCTGGATTTCCCCCCACCATTCCAATTGATTGCCAAGTCCTCTAAGATTCTAGTATTAGGAGCATGGGAGAAATAGCCCATTGTCTCCAAGAAGGTAGATGCCATATTACTCCCCTATTCTTGCCCAACAAGAACTGCCATTCAGACTAGGGATTGGTGAGAATTTTATTTCCATTTAGTTTTTGTAAGAATTTACAGAAGGACCATTTGTTTTCCATATTCATATGTCCCCTCCTTGATAAGCACTTTATAAGAAGCAGATATAATATGGTCATCTTGATACTCAGAACCACTGTATCTCTTGAATTTGATTGCCATAGGTGGATGAGGATTTTTGGTCTAATTCATTTGTATAAGCGCTTACGCCCATTTTGAAATGTTCTACATATTCAGGAGAGAAAGGACTTCATTTAGGAAAAAAATATAATTCTAGTTTAAGTGAAACTGTTACATTCACCCATCACTAATTCAGAGGCAGTCTCATTCATATGAAAAAAATATGGTTCTGCTAATGATTGGCAGGACCCTTGAAATATGCAGGGGAACTTTAGTCCTACATAGCTGAGAACCACTGACAAGCATGAAATTATCCCCAAGAAAATAGATTTACCTTCTTTCCCAAGTAGATGTAGTGAAGACAGGGATGTCCAGTAAAGCTGTTGGAATTGCCGAGGGACGGTTGAGCTTTTATACAGTTCTGTCAAAGTTCCTTGGAGTCAGGACACCACCTGTTTCCAGTGGATATTGTAACATGCTGCCGATAATTTTCTTTTCATGTGCAAACTGACTTTGTGAAGCAGAAAGATTTTTCTGCTCCCTTTCATTGACCGCAACACAAACTGCCATTCACAGAACACGAAGAACAACATGAAACCATTAGAAAAAGGAGTCGAGACACCAGCCATTTATGTAAGAATCCTCAAAGTACATCAGGCAGTCTTCATTACACCTTTGTTGTTTTAAATGCTTCTTTTTTTGTTTCCTTTTATTTTTTTTGTGACAGAGTGGAGGGGCTTCAAACACTGGTTGCATGGGTCATATTAACCTTCGTAGGTTAATGTTCTTTATTGCAAGAATGATGGAATCAAAAGCAATGTAATTGTCATTAGCATTCTTTTTGTTTTCAGAAGTCATGATCCTTGCCAATTCCATCGTGGCCCTGTTCAGAAGACACCTGAAACCATGGCTTTGTCCACAGTTAATAAGGCCTTTTGCCTCATTCACTGTGGTTAAAGCCATGGCTTAAGGTGTCTTTTGAACAGGGCCAAGGAATACATGGAGGCATACAATATTTTATCTCCCACAGTTTGGTCCAATTCCCTAAGCTTGATGGAGGAAACTTAGACCCAAAGCATCCCCACCAGATGGCAATAAGTCCTCTACATGAAGTCCTCCAGCAAGGGAGAGCTCATAACCTCTCTAATAACTGATTTTCTTAGCAAGACTTGTCTTCCAATGTTGAACTGAGATCTACCCTGCTGTGACTTGCCTACAATTCTTTGTGGATTTTCATCAAGCTCTTTGCCAACATGACCATTTTGGGGCCCACCATGTATGACAATGTTAATCAGCATCCTTTTCTTCTCATCACTTCATAATGGGATTGCATTTCTATTTTGCCTTTCTCTCCAAGGAGCTCAAAGGGGAATCAATGTGTCTTTCCATCACTAACTTTATCCACACAATAACCTTTTGGGGCAGGCTAGGCTCAGGGGTACTCACTGGCTCTTGGAGGTTTATGGCTGAGCAGGGCATTTTATCCTGATGCCTCTGCTACTTTTATGATACTCTAACCCAGAGGTTTGAAATGTATAGTTCTCCAGATGTTTGGCTGCAACTCCCATGAGCCCGAACAGCCAATGGTGAGCATCGATGACCAAAATCTCTGGAGAGCCACACATTGTCCACACTTCCTCTGATCACCATTCCACATTCTCTGCTTTTCTCTGATCACTCATTTGGTGTTTTTAGATGAGGGAAAGGCTTCCTCCCTATTGGTGTAGCTGGAGAGGGATGAAAGATGGAGAGGGATGAAAGCTGCAGACTTCAGACTTCCAGAGCCACTCGAACTGGATTGCTGTGTTAGTGCTACATTTTGGTGGGTTGCTGGTGAGAGGGTCCCAAGTCCAGTGGAAAACTGATGTGAGAGGAGGAACCTCTTCATGTGATTTTGAACTGAATAGTTCCCTTCTTGGGAAGGCTCCATTATTTTTAATGAGACATCACCATCTAGTGGTTGAATTAAAGCACAACACCAACTTTACACACTGAGAAGATCCCATGTTATCCCTGTAATACCTTTGAAGGCCACTGTGCCACCACATCACCTATATCTTAGGCCCAGTTGTGAGCACCCCTTCTCAGGACAAGCGCCACCACTTGAATAAGCCTGAGGGAAGGGCAAAATAACACTACCTTTTCCCTATAGTAGAGGGGGAAAAGGTATTAAGGTTTTGAAAAAGGTTCTCCTGTGAGTATATTGGCTGAAGGTGTAATGTTATGCATTTCTTTATAAACTAAGAGAGCAGGTTACAAAGCCAAGCTGACATGTGGTTTGTGGTAGCAAAAATAAAATAAAAAGTTTATTGTTGATTACAGTTCTTTCAAAATAAATTTCAAACCTGCCTATTCTTAATACTTCTAATAATCTTACTAGTAATCCTAAATCCTTAAAATAGTCTATTTAATTTCACTTCATACACTCCTGAACAGAACACACACAGTTATCTTCCACCTAACTACCCTCCACCCAACCAACACAATAATAATACCAACCACTCTCTCACACAATATATACTCTTCCCCCTCCCTTTTCCAACATCATCAGCCACACCCACTCAGTCCAACATTCCGCACTCTCTAAACACACTAATCCAGACATACTTAAGGAGACAGAAATGTGGGGTATCGTCACACATTCCCCCCTTCTTTTGAAATCCAAGTACGGCACTGATGTGCTAGACGCACGGTTTAGGGCAAACCAAACATTTATACAAACCTGTGAACTACCTAGTACAAAAATACATCTACATTACTTTCTTGTAAGGAAACTCACACAACTCTGTATATATGTACATAAACACAACACATTCATGCAAGGTGGGGAAAAAAACCCACGGTTAGTGACATTGTCTCCCCCCCGAGTTAGTGGCTCTAGTGAATGTCCATGAGCTCACTATTAATGTCCCAGGCAAAGTCTCACGTTCCAACAGCACTGGAGGCCTCTCGACAGGACAGTCCATCCGCGACTATGTTCTCTCGTCCTGGCACATGCTGAATGTCCGCATAATATTCTTGCAGACGCCACAACCAATGTTGCTATAGTTGGTTGTGGTTCTTCAGGACTGGAGCTACATCAAGGTGTGATGATCAGTCTGCAAGACGAACTGCTGACCCTACACGTAGGGTCTGACTTTGTCCAAGGCCCACACGATAGCCAGGCATTCTTTTTGCACCGATGAATAGTTGCACTCCCGATCGGTCAACTTCCTGCTGTAGTATGCTACTGGATGTTTGATACCATCTCTCACTTGTGACAGGATCGCTCCAACTCCCACTTCTGATGTGTTTGTCGCTAACAGGAATTCTTGGTCAAAATCAGGTGCAAGTATCACCAGGACTGTGCACAGTGCATATTTTAGCAGCTCAAACACCCTCTGGCACCCTCCTGACCACAAAATCTTTTCAGGCTGTTGCTTTTTCATTAGCTCATGCAGGGGTGCAGCTATTTCTCCAAACTTGGGTATAAAGTGGTGATAGTAACTGGCTGTCCCCAAAAAGGCACGCACCTGCTTCTTACTAGTGGGTATGGGCCAGCTACTTATAGCTTCCACTTTGCTGGTGACTGTAGCAATGATCCCACTTCCCACTACATGACCCAGGTAAACCACTTTCAACTTCCCAAACTGATATTTGGGAGCCTTAATGGTCAACCCTGCATTGCTAATTGCTTTCAATACAAGGTTGAGGTGAGTCAAATGTTCTGAAAGGGATCTACTGTATACCGCAATGTCATCCATTGCAAAGGCAGACATTCCCTTCAGCACCTCATTTCGCTGGAAAGAGGCAGGACTATTTTTTAATCCGAAATGGAGTACCAGAAATTCAAATAACCCTTCTGAGGTTATGAAGGCAGTTTTCTCCCTCGAATTTGCCTCTAGACTCACCTGCCAGAATCCCTTACACAGGTCAAGGGTGGAAATGACCTGGGCAGAGCTTAGTTGGTCCAACAAAGTATCCATTCTGGGCATGGGGTATAGATCCATATTGGTCAATTTTTTAAGCTTTTTAAAGTCCACACAAAACCTGATGGTCCCGTCTCGTATTGTAACAAGGACTATGGGAGAAGCACAGGGGCTATAGAGTGGTTGGATCACCCCTAGGTGTAGCATGTCTTGCACCTCCCTTCTAACTTTCCCATTCACCCTATAGGCCATGGATCTTATAGGGGAATGGGACCCAGTTTTAATCTCATGGGTTATAAGGTTAGTTCAACCTGTCTTAGAGCTGAACAGGTGGGAGTACTGTCACAGGATTCCCAGTATCACCTCCTTAGTTGCCAAAGAGGTGTCACTCCCCCAGCCAATGGTTTCAATACCCCCCTCCTCCTTGCTTTCTAACACCAAATCGGGCTCACTAACATTCTCCTCCTGAAATACACAGGAAAAGTGGAGTACAGGTATGGCCTGCCCATAATAGGGCTTGAGCATATTAATATGCACAACTTTGTGCTTTCCTGCACTAGGCAACTCAATACGATAGGTGTTAGGGTCTGATTTGTCCTGCACAATATATGGCCCTTCCCAACCAGCCTCCAGACAACTGGATTTCTTGGGCAGAAATACCAACACTTTGTCTCCAATTTTGAAAGATCTGGCCCTAGCCCCTTTATCATACCATTGTTTCTGTTTATGCTGAGCTTTAGCCAAATTAGCGTGAGCCAGCTCCATAACCTCTTGCATGTCATTTTGTAGCTTAAGCAGATAATTGATCACCAACTCTTTTCCTTCCTCCACCTCTCCTTCCCAGCTGTTCCTTAGTATGCTCAGGGGACCTCTCACATTTCTCCCCAACATCAACTCAAAAAGGGAAAAACCCGTAGAATCCTGGGGCACCTCCCTGAAGGCAAATAGGAAGTAGGGAAACTTTAGGCTGACCATATGAAAAGGAGGGCTCATGTAACTTTAACTGTTGTAGAGAAAAGGGAATTTCAGCCAGTGTCATTTGTATGCAATTAGTTCCTGGTGAAATTCCCTCTTCATAACAACAGTTAAAGTTGCAGGCACTATACTAGAGTGACCATATACAAAAGAAGGCAGGGCCCCTGCAACTTTAACTGTTGTGATGAAGAGGGAATTTCACCAGGAACTAATTGCATACAAATAACACTGGCTGAAATTCCTTTTTCTCTACAACTGTTAAAATTACATGAGCCCTGTCCTCCTTTTCATATGGTCAGCCTAGGCAACTTTCTATCCCAGTCCATGGGATGATCAGCGACATATTTTTTAATCATCTATTTGATGGTTCTGTTGAACCTTTCCACCAGCCCATTTGTTTGGGGGTGAAAAGCGGTAGAAGTTATATGCTTCACACCGCAACACTTCCACAAACATCTCATTACATCAGATAGGAATGTGGTACCGCTGTCACTAATGATTTCATGAGGAAATCCCAACCTACAAAAAATCCTCAATAAGACTTCTGCAACAGATAGGGCATCTACATTCCTCAGGGCTTCTGCATCTGGAAATTGGGTGGCAAAATCAATAATGGTTACCAGGAAACACTTTCCTGATTGCGTGGGTCTAGGAAAGGGCAACACCAAGTCCAACCCGATCCGATAAAAGGGCTTATTGATTAGCTGTAGGGGATCCAGGGATGCTCTTACTTTGTTCCCATTTTCCCCCACCCTTTGACAAGTCGCGCATGATTTGCAAAAGGCAGTAACTTCTCGGGCTATGTTTAGCTTGTAATACTGGGCCATTAAACATTTCCTGGTTTTGCCTATTCCTAAGTGGCCTGCTAAACAAGATTCATGGGCTATTTTCAGCAGCTGGTCCTGGTAAGGCTTGGGAACCACCAACTGCTTTTCCCTGGTGTTTTCAATGGCAACCACTTTCTATAAAAGAACCCATTTTCCCGTAAGAACTGCTATTTCAACTTGTCACGAGTATCCAATTCTTCTGCTTCTGCCTGTGATTTTATAGCTGACAGGCTAGAATCTGATGCTGTAGCCAGTTTGAATGATGCATCAACCCGAGGAATCCCTGGAGTAGCTAGGTTTTCTTCACTTGGGTCACTAGGCAACTCAGCAGGCAAGCTCCCAGTGCCTTCTACTTCGCTACAAGTCTTCGCATCTGTCATAGATCGCGTGACTACATAAACTTTCTTGCCATTTGCCCTCATAAGATCCTTTCTTAGTATCAAAGGCTCTTCTTGACAGACATTCACTCCCAACATAATTCTTCATTTAAAATCTCTCCATGCAACTTCCACTTCTGCAAGAGGAATTTGAAATGAGACCCTGCTCACAGCTTTTATAGAAACCGTCTTATGAGGAATGATTTCCTCAGGACCAACTAAATCTCCTTGGATTAAAGAAATACTTGATCCAGTATCTAGGAGAGCTTAATGTTTCCTCCCATTAATTCTAACTTCTTCCCATAAGGACTGATCTGAATCCTGCATGTCACCTCATTGCAATCGGTAACATTGTGGACTCATGTCACTCTCAGTATTTTTATTTACATACACTCTCCTAACTGAGGTACTTTTCTCTTTCTCATCTTTAAGCCTGGGACATTGAGGTCTTATATGCCCTACAAGCCCTCAATGTTGGCAAGTGAGATTTGCTTTGCCAAATAAAGGTCTGGTGGTGTTTCCTACCTTTTCTACTATCTTCTGGCCTTTTGGCTCTCTCAGCTTCTCTCTTGAACTCTCCCGGTTTAGATATAGGCTTCATGTCAGTCTCTTTCTTAGACTTGCCTGCCATATTATAACCACTTTTCAAGGAAAACTGGTCTGCCAACAAAACTGCATCTTGATAAGTTTTAGGGCTACAATCCCTAATCAATAAACTAATGTCCTGAGTTATCTGGAAAATTAGTTGGTCTCTGATCATAAGATCAACCAAATCAGCTTGGGTTTTACCTCAGCACAGGTAATCCACTTGTTAAAATGGTCAGGCAACTTGTGGCCTAATTCCACAAATGATTTTGAGAAAGCAGCATTGGCACTTCTGATTTTTTTTCTGAAATATTCAGGGCCATACCGAAATCTTTTGTACACTGCCTCCAATCTTTTTAAAAGTGTGATTACCAGGGGATAGTGCAAGAGATATCCTGAACATTTATGATGTCATGAAATGGACCACAGGCTTCCATGAGTGACCCATCATGAGAGTACAATAAGTTCCTCATTTAAAGAAGCTCATAGGAAGCACTTCAACTTCAATACAGGAGAAACAGTAATACTTCAATGATTTTGGTGTAATCCCTTCCTTTGTTTAAGATATTTTGACTAAAATAATAACAATCATCAACCTGTTTCTCAAGGTCACTTTTGACAAAGGGATGCTTTTGGTAGTAAATCTGCTCTGTCTCCTTCAACATTTCATCAAACATTTTTGAATTCCACACTAAATCTAATACTGGGATATGAGTTTTGCACTAATATGCTAGGAAATGTCTTTGAACTCTCTGAAGAATGAGTATCTCTTAATGTTACTATCCTTATGAATGTTAGGAGGATGTTAGGAAAATGTATGTAGTTCCTAATGAATGTCTACCATCTCCTTCCCATCAGCTCTGTAGGGAGTACATTTGTGCAACATTCAGCTTTTTTCTTGTTCTTCCAGATCAGCTTAACTGATCAAAATGTCATACTTCTAAATTAAGTGTCATCTTATACATTAGTTTAATTATTCTTCTTATGTTGTTGTTGTTAAGATTTTTATTTTCTTTCCAACTACAAGGTGTCTTCATTTATCCCCAAACTAAAACACCCCTGCAGCACTATGACTTCAACATATGTACGTACACCACCTTGATGGATTTCAAGGGTTTCTTTATCTCTATAACCTAAGTAACCTCATCAACTCTGTTAAAGTCTAACTCCTACTTGTCACTTTCAACTTTGCTCATCAAAGGAATTAGGGATGTGCACTGACCCCCCGGATCGGATCGGATAGCGGATCGGAATCGGACCTGGGGGATCAGATCGGATCGGATTGGAGACTGATCGGATCGGACCCGATCCCGATCCGTGGATCGGATGTCCCGATCCGGATCGGACGCCATTTTGAATGCTTTTTCCCATAGCAAAGTATTGTTTTACAAAAATGCCTATAACTTTTTCATTTTTAAAGATAGAAGGATGAAACTTGGATACATTGTAGACTGGTTAGGAATAGGTATCTGTGAGAAATTTCAGAAAGATTGGTTCATGCAGTTTGTGGCAATTAATTTTTTAATAAATAACCAGGAATGCCTATAACTTTGTCATTTTTAAAGTTACACACATGAAACTTTGCCACATTGTAGGAGGTACCTTGGGACCCAGGTGTATGAAATTTCAGAACCTTGGGCACTTGCATGGTGTGGCAATCAATTTTAGAAAAATGGGTAGTAGTGGGGTAAATACAGTTATGCGTCCCATTTTTTTATTTTTAAAGATACAAACAGGACACTTGGTTACATTACAGGGAACACTTGGCTTGATTTGTGTGTGAAATTTCAGAAAGCTAGGTCCAGGCATGTGGTGGCAATGAATTTTTGAAACAATGAGGAAAGAAACACCTATAACTTTGTCATTTTTAAAGTTACACACATGAAACTTTGCCACACTGTAGGTGGTACCATGGTACCCATGTGTGTGAAATTTCAGAACCGTGGGTGCTTGCCTGGTGTGGTAATGAATTTTTGAAAAATGGGTAGTAGTGGGGTAAATACAGTTATGCCTCCCATTTTTTTATTTTTAAAGATACAAACAGGACACTTTGGCACATGACAGGGAATACTTGACTTGATATGTGTGTGAAATTTCAGAAAGCTAGGTCCAGGCATGTGGTGGCAATGAATTTTTGAAACAATGAGGAAAGAAACACCTATAACTTTGTCATTTTTAAAGTTACACACATGAAACTTTGCCACATTGTAGGTGGTACATTGGGACCCACGTGTGTGAAATTTCAGAACCGTGGGTGCTTGCCTGCCTGGTGTGGCAATGAATGTTTAAGACAATGAGGGAAGAAACACTTATTCATGTAAACCGATTGTAAATGGCTTTAGGGACCCATACATTTACATGACAAGAGAGGTGTTGGTTGGAGTCTGCCAAGTGCACTTCAGACTTATGCCTCCCACTGTGTTATATTTTTAAAGATACAAACAACAGGACACTTGGGCACATGACCGGGAACACTTGGCTTGATTGATATGTGTGTGAAATTTCAGAACCGTGGGTGCTTGCCTGCCTGGTGTGGCAATGAATGTTTCAGACAATGAGGGAAGAAACACTTATTCATGTAAACTGATTGTAAATGGCTTTAGGGACCCATACATTTACATGACAAGAGAGGTGTTGGTTGGATGGAGTCTGCCAAGTGCACTTAGAGTACTAGCTCAGGGTTACTATATTCAGATCCTAGTCTGGAAGGGATCTTGCAGGAAAAAGAAGTGATTTTTCTTTTCTTTGGCCAACATGAACGCATATGTAGTACGTAATTCAAAACCAGAAGGCTGCTTTGATGTAGAGCAAATCCAGTAAGCAATACATGGTCTCTTGCAGCACCCTAGTATTTCTCCTTCCACAGCAGAATCTGGAAGGCAGCAACAGCAGGCAGGCTGGAAGGCAGGCAGGCAGACATTCAAAGTCCAACGGTGGAGACTCAATGGGGCTCTCCTTGAGGGAAGACCCCACGTCCCAAGGCTTAAGCGAGGCGAGTGACTGGTCCGCATTGAAGGACGGTTGTGCATGCACCAGGCAGACACAGAAGGAGGCACAGCAGCTGGAAGGCAGGCAGGCAGGCAGGCAGGCAGGCATTCAAAGTCCAACGGTGGAGACTCAATGGGGCTCTCCTTGAGGGAAGACCCCACGTCCCAAGGATTAAGCGAGGCGGACGGTTGTGCATGCACCAGGCAGACACAGAAGGAGGCACAGCAGCTGGAAGGCAGACAGGCAGGCAGGCAGGCATTCAAATGGTCCGCATCGAAGGACGGTTGTGCATGCACCAGGCAGACACAGAAGGAGGCACAGCAGCTGGAAGGCAGGCAGGCAGGCAGGCAGGCATTCAAAGTCCAACGGTGGAGACTCAATGGGGCTCTCCTTGAGGGAAGACCCCACGTCCCAAGGCTTAAGCGAGGCGAGTGACTGGTCCGCATCGAAGGACGGTTGTGCATGCACCAGGCAGACACAGAAGGAGGCACAGCAGCTGGAAGGCAGGCAGGCAGGCAGGCATTCAAATGGTCCGCATCGAAGGATGGTTGTGCATGCACCAGGCAGACACAGAAGGAGGCACAGCAGCTGGAAGGCAGGCAGGCAGGCAGGCAGGCAGGCAGGCATTCAAAGTCCAACGGTGTGGAGACGCAATGGATCCGATCCGATGCACACCCCTAAAAGGAATGGCCAGAAACATAAGTTTGGGAGGCAAACCTGTACTTCTGTAATTCCCCCCCCCCCATTGCTTCTTCTGATTCAACTAAAATACCAACTCTGATGCTGTTGTTTGAAGGCACTGGCTCAGTGCTTAAGACTCCACCATGTACTCTGCACCTACAGTCATTGGATTCCAAAGACACAATCCTAGATATAGCCAATGTAGCTAAAGAAGGCCCTTGACTTTCATCCTCCTCTAAAGGTCTGCAAGGCGACTTGTATGGAGACTTGAGCCTGAGGTGGGGTTAAGTTCTTGGAAGAATGTCTCTCTTGATCCTCTGTGATATTTGCTGGGTTCAGACAACACAATAACCAATGGTGGTTTAAGTAGTCAACTATCAGTTGAGTGGTCAACAGTTGGTTATTGTGTTGTCTGTCAGGTAACAACCATCTCACGGCTGACTATTTCCCAAAAATAACCAACTGAGGCCCTTTCCACACCAGGCTTTTTGCCTGGGATGCCCCCTGGCTGCTCCCTGTGCATTGATGGTGTGTATTAGGTACTTCTGGGATCACCCTCCTTTCCTCTACACCCCTATGGTGTAGAAAGGGCCTGAGATAATCAATACTCTACAGAGTTGACCATCTGCAAAACCGTTGGTTAGCGCATTGTCTGTCAGGCTCAGTGGACTATTTTGCAGGGTTGAATGGACTACTTCAGCTGGATACACAGTCCCCTGGCAAGAGCAACCAAAGCAGTGACTGCCACTCTAGTTCTGCCAGCAGAACTTGCAATGGCTGCTGGGATAGCACTGGGAGGACTGAGGGAGGGCAGGCAGAGGGGTGGGGGTTGTGTCAGTCAAACACCGGGTTGACTATTAGTCCACTCAACGCCAACCCCAACCAATCCAATGTTGTCTAGGAACATGTTGTGTTGGAAGTACCTGACTAGTAACCCACCATTAACTAAAGTGTTGTCTGAACACAGCCTATTTGTGGGCCTCTGTGATCATGCATGCATCTAGAATAATGGGGGGGGGAATCCCCCTGAGAACAAAAATTGCCAGGAACTATGCCATGCTCCTCAATTCCTGCTAATTTATATTCTTATGGGAATATTCTTCTCCTGTTCAATAGCCTACTAACAACAGAATGTCCCAAGACTCTTTCTTCCATGGGACCTATGCCTCCTCATAGGTCCCATGGGACCTATGCCTCCAAGCTCTCATAGACGCCTCTGTCAGCAACCACAGTGGTTAGAACATCACCTCTTTCCAGCAAACATTTTACTTCCCTGGAGATAATTTTCTCTTTATGTGGAAAAGTATTTAACCAAGCAAAAAGATGAGGTCAATGAAAGAAAGAGGAAATATATACAGACTTATTTCAATTAATGTGTCATAGATGGAAATAAAATATTAGGAGGAAAATGAGAAGCACCCCAAGATCATCAAAGTGCTTCATGGTGCTTTCTTCACAGCAATAACTTTCTTTTGTTTTTTAGGTTGGTTGTTTGGGATTTTAAAATAGGTTTGAGATCATCCATGCTACTTGTGGAAGCTGACACTTAATGTTCTTCATTGAAAAATGATGAAAGCTACACAAATCCTTCCATCATTAGCTTTCAAATTGCTTCGTGTGTGTCTGGCCAGGTGTTATTCAGAAGCCATGATCTTTGAGCTCTTTCATATTAAAGGTATAGTGGAATGCAGTGTAGTCCATTCCTTTGAGGTAGATGGAGGAAATTGAGAGCCTGGGCATCCTCAATAGAAGTCTGCTCATCAGGTGCAGTAAGTCCCTTGGCAAGGGAGAGCTCACCGCCCCTCTAGAAGATCAGCTCCATTGTTCCTTTGCCCTTAGAAATTAAAATATATCTTCTAATGTTCAACCAAGGTCTACCCTCCTGTAACTTGCACGTTAGATTTATTGATAGCACTTTTATCTTGCACCTCAGCCAAAAAGGCTCCCGGACCAGCTTACAACCAAGCAGTAAAGGAGACAATCCCTGCCCTCAAGCTTACATTCTGAAAAAAAGTCAAGACACACAAGGAAAAGGGGATGAGGAGGGAAGAGGGGGGAAAGAAAAAAACATTAAGGTGAATGTCCAGCAGGGCTGGTGGGAATGCTCTGTTCACCCCTCCCTTCTTCCAATGGAGGAGCAGACCAACAGCTCCTTCATCTTCCCCACAGGGTCATGATGTCAGTTAGCCCGGGGGAGGGGGTCCAACTGGAGCAGGCCCTGGTGGTCTCTGCCTGCTCCTGTCTCCCTTGGAAAAGAGTGAATCCTGCCATGCCCTTGTTTCTGTTGAAGTTCATTTTTTAAAAAATGCTGATGCTATTGTTGTGGGTGATCTTGAATGAAATTAAGGAAGCATCCAAAGGAGAAAAAGTAGGTTGGGTGCATTCCAATTCAGGTCACAACAAAGAGATGGAATGTTCAGATACCTTCAATGACTGTATCCTAGATGTTGCACCAAGAAATAAATGAGCTTGGATCATTAGAGATAACCAGGGAGGGAGATCTTCCACTCAGTTTGACCTATAATGGCAATGGTTCAAACAATTTTCAAACCATCAACAAATTACAATGTTTGGTAACCCACTTTCTGTTGATATAGATGGTGGAATGAACTGGCTGCTTTGGAAAGTGTTGACTTGGGCCCAATCTACACCAAACAGGATATAGCACTATGAAAGTGGTATGAAAGCAGTATATAAAAGACCAGAGCCACACTACTGCTTTATAGCAGCATTGAAGTGCACTGACAACTGTTGGGGCCCATTTCCTACCACTTTCATAGTGTTATATCCTCCTTGGTGTAGATCTGGCCTTGGTATATTTGTTTACTCCCTTTGGAAAATGTTTTAAAAAATCAATCAAAAAGTGAAATGTAACAGAAAATGCAATTGGTCACAGAACCAACATTGGGAGAGGCAATCATGAACCTTTAACACATGGAGTGTAGAAAGTTGCTGGACATGTATGTGTCCTGGCCAAGTTATTAGCCAAATTGAGGTAACTTCCTCAGGTGGCAGATGCAGAGTGGAAATTATGGCAGCTTCACAGCTTTTCTCATTAACTCCCCATCTGTTTGAGGAGACAACGTTTAGAAGTGACACCTGTCTTTCACCCCATAATGTAGTGTGTGGTAGAGGTAGTGTTTCCTTCTGGTGTTCAAATAAGACTAAATTTCTATTTCAGCCATTTATTTAATAGTTAGACAGGGGAGAAGGCACCCATTTCTCCTTTACCTCAGGCATAAAACATTAGAAATAATAACCACAGCACTATCTAATTCAGTATACATGTTGAAACTTTGGGACCTACCATTATTTCGAGAATAGAAGTCAAATAAGGAGGGGACATGGTTGAATTTTACAAATGTATGCATGGCATGGAGAAAGTGGATAGATATGTGTAATTCTTCAAGAGCTCAGTGAGGTAGTTTAATTATCGTGATGGTATGAGATAGATGGGAATCCTTCACACAAGTCATGGTTATGCTATGACATTTCTTTCAACAAAGGGGATTAGACAAGTTCATGGAAGTTAAGGCTATCCATGACCACTAGTCATGGTGGCTTCAGGATCAGTGTGGTGTCCTGGTTAGAGCAAGTGTGGGCAGCGTCACCCATGCAATCAGCTGCAAATGTGGGCAATCCCTGGATTAGAGCATTGGACAAGGACAGAGGAGATAGCTGGGTTCATATGCCCTACTCAACCATGAATCTCACAGGGCCATTAACTAAGGCTCAGTTCAAACAACACATTAGTCAATGCGGTGTAAAAACTCCACTCAACGGTTGAGTTTTTAGGAGGTAGTCCCCACAAAGCATGTTCTAACTTCACCATTGTGTGACTGTGGGCTATTGTGGAGTTAAGTAAAATCCAACTGGATGTTTGATTGACAGTTCCTCTGCCTTCTCTCCTCCCCTAGTCCTCCCAACGGTATCCCATCAGCCATTGCTGCAAAAAACAATCCCAACAGCTCTCCTAGAGTGGCTCTCGCTCCTTTCACCACTCTTGCCAGGGAACTCTATAACAGTGGGAAAAGTCAACTCAATGTAAAACTCCACAGAGTCCTCCACACAACACAACACAGAAAGGTTTTGTAGAAACTTTCCTCTGTACAGTGTGGATATTCTGTGTGGAGTATCCCCCCCCCCCCAAAAAAAAAACCCCTCCACTGTTGTGTGGAGTTTTCCCACCAGACAACACATTTCTCAATGGTGGTGTAACAACTCCACCGTGGAGTTCTAAAACCATCATTAAGAAATGTGTTGTCTGAACTGAGCCTATCTCTGGGCCTTGCCTGCCCTACAAGGCTGATGTGTGGAAAATTGGTGTTAGAGAGAAGCATATATTCTCCATTAATCTCCTGGGAGGAATGGGGAGATAGAAAGATTATGGTAGCAAGCAATGTTTCAAAAGATGATACTACTACTACTACTAACAAATTTATTTCTAACCTGCCTCCCCCTTTGGATCGAGGTGGGGAACAACATTAATACAATACAATATAAAAGGAATGAAAGGATGCTGGTGATTATCACAGACCACCCTGGTAGGAACCAAGATGGTCATAATGGCCAAGGTGCTTAATGAGAATCATAACAAGAATCAACAGGGAAATGTAAGCCAAACACAGGAGGGTAGACTTCAGTTGAACATCTGAAAAAAATTATTGATCAGTTACCTAGAAAGGTTCTGAGATCTCTAGTGAGGGAGATTAGGGTGACCAGATAAAATCCAGGTCAGAGCTCATATAACTATAACGGTTGTAGAGAAAAGGGAATTTCAGCCAGTGTCATCTGAATGCAATTAGTTCCTGGTGAAATTCACTCTTCATCACAACAGTTAAAGTTGCAGGCACTATCCTAGAGTGACCATATACAAAAGAAGGCAGGACCCCTGCAACTTTAACTGGTGTGATGAAGAGGGACTATCACCAGAAACTAATTGCATACAAATGATACTGGCTGAAATTCCCTTTTCTCTACAACCGTTAAAATTACATGAGCCCTGACCTGGATTTTATCTGGTCAGCCTAAGGATGATATTCATGCAAAGCCTTGACAGCCATTTGGGAAGTGAGGAATGCTCTCAATATCAATTCCCTGAAGAAGCAGTTTGAAAGTTAATAACTCCTGCATTTCTGTTGATCTCATCATGTTTGCAATGAAGGCAATTAACCCACAGCTGCACCAGACTGCATGGCTAATACAAAACATAAAATAAAATTGAAGCCTCAACCAACCAAACAACCACAAAAGAGGCATGAAATAGTATAAAGGTGGAAATCAATGTTGATGATCACTTATCTACACCATGGGCATTTTTAATTCTTTTTCTAATTGTTTCACGGTTTTCTTTATGTTGCATAAGTGGAAGTCTGTTTGTGTTGAGTTCAATGAATGGGAGAAGAAAACTCATTTCTGCTTCCCAAAGCCATTTTGCACATGAAAAGAAAATTGCCCATGGTGCATTAAAATTAGCTGGAAAAAGGTGGTGTCCTAACTCCTAGAGGCATTGACAGAACTGTATAAAAGCTTAACTGTCCCTCTGCACTTCCAACAGCTTCATCTGACATCCTTCTCTTCACTACCTCTACCTGGGGAAGCAGGTAAGTCCATTTTATTGGGGATATTTTCATGTTTGCCTGAAATGCTCTACATCCTTCAGCAAGTGTAATAGCTCTGTCAATCACCATCAGAAAAAATAGTGATATGATTAAAAGACTGCCTATGAATTAGGCATGGGTGAATGTATCAGTTTACTTTCCTCCAAGATTAGATTTTTTAAAAACAACAACAGAGCTCTCGGATTCATGCTCTCCCAAATATGAAGAACTTTTTATAAATTCATATAAAAATGAATGGTACTAAAATGCCCATCCATTTTCATGCCTTGAATGCAATATATATAGCTAATCCTATCATGGAGAGGACCATGCTGAACCTGCTTGTCACAAAACTGCCTTCCGAACAGAAAACAGGTATCTGTAGAAGACCACTCTACGTCCACTGTAAACTGAGCTTGAACTGGTGATCCCATGGGTGCTCAGTTCATAAAAACATCATCCAATGAAGGTGATTGGTCGGAGATTCAGGAAAGATAAAAGGAAGGCTGGACATCAGGAAAAACTTCCTGACTGTTAGAGCAATATAACAATGGAACCAATGACCTAGGGAGGTCATGGGCTCTCCCACACTAGAGGCATTCAAGAGGCAGCTGGACAGCACTCTGTCAGGGATGTTTTACAGTGGATTCCTGCACTGAGCAGGAGGTTGGACTCATTGGCCTTATAGACCCCTTCCAATTCTACTACTCTATGATTTCTTAAATTTCTAAATTACATTTCTAAAACTATCATGAATTAACTGATTAAAAATTACTAAGCTGTCCTAAAAGTGGAATTAAAATTCTCTATACATATGTTCTATGTATAGAGAAATAACATGCATTTTAAACAACTAAAACATTGAAAATACAAATTTGCATGTCTTTAACAAGAACTCTGGATACCCTAAATTTAAAACACAGAATATATCAGTTGGCTTCAAAATAATGGTGAATTTCTCTATTCATACATAGTTTTTATACCATTTAGATGCTCAGTAATAATCATACAGGAAGATATTTATTTAAACAAAATACACTTCCAAAATCTTAGAGGCTTTTCAGAAGGATTCCCTCTCCTTTTCTTCACTCAAACGCAAAAAGGTATGAAATATTTCAAGGCATATACAGGATGTCTGCTAATCACCTGATTTTGGCTAAACCCAATAAGGCTTAATTGTTCTCTCATTCTCAGTTTTAATAGTGAGTCCTAGCAGGAAACACTGCAAAGACTCACTATCCTCAGTGGTAGGAATTCTGTCAAGACTCTTCAATATTCCATGAGTTTTAAAGTCCAAATTAAAAGGACATAATAATATAGGGTGACCCTATGGAAAGGGGGACCAGGCTCCTATATCTTTAAAAGTCGTATTGAAAAGGGAATTTCAGCACGTGTCATTTGGATGCATGAAGCACCTCATGAAATTCCCTTTTCATCACAACAGTTAAAGCTGCAGGAGCCCGACCCTCTTTTGTATTTGGTCACTCTGTTATAGCTCTTGCAGCTTTAACTGTTGTGATGAAGAGTGAATTTCACCAGGTTTTGCATGCATGTAAATGAGTTCTGCTGAAATTCCCTTTTCAATACAACTTTTAAAAATACAGGAGCCTGGTCCTCCTTTCCATATGGTCACCCTATAGCCACTGTACCAATATCAGAGGCAGCATGCCTGCTTCTGTGGAACATGAGCATGGATGTTCTCTTGCCTTTGGTTGTTTTGAACATAATGCTGGATGAAATATGGCTTTCGTCTGATCTAGAATGACACTTCTTATGTTATTATGAATGCCCACTTGTATAGGGTGATCAGATAAAATCCAGGTCAGGGCTTATGTAACTTTAACAGTTGTAGAGAAAAGGGAATTTCAGCCAGTGTCATTTGTATTCAATTAGTTCCTGGTGAAATTCCCTCTTCATCACAACTGTTAAAGTTGCAGGGGCCCTGCCTTCTTTTGTATATGGTCACTCTAGTATAGTGCCTGCACTTTTAACTGTTGTGATGAAGACGGAATTTCACCAGAAACTAATTGCATACAAGTGACACTGGCTGAAATTCCTTTTTCTCTACAACTGTTAAAGTTACATGAGTCCTGACCTGGATTTTATCTGATCACCCTACACTTGTAGAAATGGGATGCTGCACTTCATGGACCTCTTTGCCTATTCTTAGGTTTCAGTTGTCCCAAACATCTGCCTCTAGTTACTCCATTGGTGACAAGAGATTATAATGGTGCATTGCGGTCAGAGCAACATTCCCCAAGATAGAACCATAGAATCATAGAATAATAGAGTTGGAAGGAGCCTGCAAGGCCATCAAGTCCAACCCCCTGCTCAGTGCAGGAATCCACCTTAAAGCATACCTGTCCAGCTGTTCTTGAAGGCTTCTAGGGTGGGAGAGCCCATGACCTGCCTAGATCATTGGTTCCATTGTTGTACTGCTCTAACATTCAGAATGTTTTTCCTGATGCCCAGCTGGACCATTGTGTTTTGGAAAACAAGAATTTTAGGCATCATGTTTTTAAATTTACTTTTTCTCCACTGCAACCCCAAAACCAGCCCTGAAGTTGGTATCTGAAGTATTTCATCTATGGCCCATAGCCCACCCTGTATCCATTGTGCACTATCTTTTTGAGAGGTTTGATCTTAGATTTAGGAACTTAAATAGTAAAGGCTCTAAAGACTTAGGACAAATAAACTAAAATCAAGCATAAGTTGGTAATTCATGACCTTCCAAAAACAACAGAAAGTGTTAATTTACAGTGTAACAATTATAGAGAAGGTGCATGAGTGAGGGAGAGAGAATGCGCATTACACTTTATGTGGTTCTCATTCATTCCTGTTTCTCAAATCCTGTTCCAGACTCCCACCATCACACAGAAAATGGCTTACTGTGGTCCAGCCTGTGCCATCCCGTCCTGTGCCTCTACCCCAGTGGTTGGTTTTGGGTCTGCCGGCCTTGGCTGTGGAGGTCTCAGCTACGGAGGTCTCGGCTATGGCTATGGTGGATGGGGCTATGGCTATGGCCCCGGTGCATTGGCTGGAGGAAGCACCAGCTCAGGAGAGCTCGGCACCCTGGCTGGAGTCATCCCTTCATGCATCAGCCAGACCCCACCAGCAGAGCTCGTGATCCAGCCACCTCCCGCCGTTGTGACCATCCCAGGGCCCATCCTGTCTGCTAGCTGTGAGCCTGTTTCTGTCGGAGGAAACACCCCATGTTCTCTTGCTGGCTCTGGTGTCTATGGAGGCCTTGGGCTGGGAGGAGGCTGGTGTGGGGACCTGGGCTGGAGGAGAGGTGGATTCCTTCGGAGAAGGTCTCTCTGTGGACGCCGTGGTAGTGTGTGCTTCTAAGCTGTGAAAGACAAGAATATCCTCATGACCAGGAATTGGAGACCAGACACAGATTCATTGCTGAACATTCTAAGCCTTGGTTCAGAGCAAGTGGACCTGAGGAAGCCCTGAATGACTGTTGGACTATCTCCCCCTCTTCACTTTCCCCTACTTTGCTTTTAAATCCACAACACAAATCTATATCTGGTTGAATTGCCTGTCGTTACTGCCTGTTTCACAACTGTTATTGCTGTTTCATTGATTTTTTTTCCAATAAAGCTTCTGTTGCATTATCATAAATGAATGTGTCTTTCACTGGGAAATGGATCCCCATTCCTTGTAGCAAGGTGTCTCAAGAAGTCTCAGAGATGAAGCAACCATTTCTCTGAACTCAAAGTGGAGAGAGGATGGGTGTACTCCACTCTTTCTCCTAAAGTTCTCTATTTATGATGTCTGGAATAGTATAAAAATATCCCTCTCAAATTCTCTATCTGCCTTTGGATTGCCTGGAACAGAAGTCATGTAGGAATATATTGCTTCACAAGGCAATCTAGGACCAGGTCATTCTGAGGCATTTTTGCTGGTCCCTGGCAATCTGTCCTCCCCATCTGGCTTTGAACCTGAAGGTCGAAGCAAACATCTGATTGCATGGAAGGTTAGCTGTACAAAGGTACATTGTGCAAGACCCTCACTGATCATGGTGCACAACATTTTTTGCCTTAGTTTCCAGTTTCCTCGCTTTGTAGATCTTGAGGCAACATGAGATATTTTAACCCAAAGAACACAAGACCATAGGAAGTGTCATGCTCGATCAGACCCAGGGTTCATCTAGTCCAGCACTCTGTTCACACCATAGCCAACAAAGCAGAACATGGTGCAACAGCACCCTCCCACCCATGTTCCCCAACAACTGGTGCACATAGGCTTCCTGCCTCGAATACTTGATGGAGCACATAACCATCAGGACCAGTAGCCCTTTTTTTTTTAAAAAAAAAGGTTTTTTTATTTATTAATTCTACATAACACAAACAATAATAAAAAACAACTTAACTAATAAGTGCACCTCTCCCCCAATTGGGCCCAACCAAAACTTGATTATACATCCTTCCAAAACTGTAATGAGTCCTGTAAAGGTGTACACCCTTTCCCTTTTTTTAACACAAAATCTACAAATATACCCCAAACATCTTCAAAGTAATTTCTTTTCAATAATCCCCTTTTAACCTTGATACTACTAGTTAACTTGGCACTAATCCGTAAGTCCCCCGGACAAAGGGAGAAGCAGGCTGTGCTCTAAACCAAGCTCCAAGGTTTTAACTTTTTAATCTTTTTAACTTGAGAACCGTTTTAACTTTTTAACTTTTTTAACCTTTTATCAATAGATTAGTGCACTCCCACAAGTCTGGGGGAATTTTGCATATCCCAGGCGCTGTTTATTGCCTGGAATAATAAAAAACAAAGCACAGAACCACTCTCTTCCCCCCCCAGTGAAAAGCAGCAATCTAATTAGCAAAATAAACAGTGAGAACGCCAACAGCTGCTTAGAATATCTCAAGCTGCAAGCAGTAGGATAACAACCGAAGGAGCTGCGATCAGCCAGACCTCCAAAGATATCCTGAGCTCAAACAAATAAACCTGCAGAAGGTAAAGTAAAATAAAACAGGAGAGGCGGATTTGTTGGGGTGCTGGCTGGCCTATCGACAAGCCCGATTAAGATGCGCGTATCCATAACAGACGGAGCCACGTCCAGACAGGATTGATTGTATCTAATTCCTCAGCGAAACTCATAACTTATTAAAGTAAACTGTATTGAACACGGAACAAGCAGACTGGGCCTCCATTCTCAATCACGTCATGGCAGAAAAGGAATCTCCCAGCTGTGGTTTTGTTAGTTACGTCAAACTCACAAGGGAGGAAACCTGATACCCATACTCCGTTATATTCACTGGTGAGTATAGTTCTTTTAGTAGAATTTTTAGCACCAGTGTCGTATTTAATTGGAATGGTTTACACTAGGAATGGGTACAAAGAAAAGGGACTCCCTCTACTTTTAGAAGATGTAACAAAGTATGTCAAAACCATAAACAGCTTAAAATTACAAATTTCTTCCCCACTAAGGATGAGGCATTGTCTGAGTCTGCCCCAAGCCTTTTAACTAACCCTAACCCCGCTACTAATTCCTATGAAGATACTGCAATGGACTGGTCTCTTGGTCCCTACTGTCTAATGAGGTTGGGAGACCATGAGAAAATGGGGGAGTATAATCACAGCTTGGACATGGAATTAAGGGAGGTAGAGAAAGAGTGGCCCAGTGAGAGATTTGAGAGAAGCCCAGTGGCCCCCACATCCTCACCTGGGCTTAAAGGCAGTAATCCAGCAGCTTCCCCCCTGCAGCCCAGCAGCGATGAGAACATAACAGAACTCTCCACAAAACGTAATGCAGACCCAAATTATGTGCTTCATGCTCTAGGCCTCCTTTTGGACTCCCATTACGAAAAAAATGGGAGACTACTGCAGGCCTGGGGGGAGGAATTAGTCCTAATAAAAAAGTTCCTCTCGGAGTCCAAAGACTTGCTAACTACGCTGACAATAATCACGACAGGGACAGCGAACCCCAGCCCTCACACTCTCCCAATTTTAATAAAGGACTCGGCCTCAGATTTCAATGACAAACTCCCCATCCCAGTGCCAACGGAAAAGCAGCCTCAGCACTTAGGAGCTGAGGAATGTTCATCTACTCCAGCAAAAATGGGTATGACAGCAAGGGGCAAAAAAGTTAAATATTGCAGGAATAAGCAGGACAATGCGGATGAGCCACACAAGCACCTGCCCAAGAGGTTAACTGCCAGACAGGAGAAAAAATCAAAAAAGCTGAAGATTAAGCCCACTATAAGATCCCACCCAAGAACGAATTTTGGAAGATTATTCAATATCCTCGAAAAGGCAGACAATAAAAATAAACCTGTCAGGTTAAGGAAAAGAAACAGAAACAGAAAAGAAACAAAAGAATCATCATTGGAAGTTATGACCTGCAGCACTCAGGAGAGCCTAAGAAATACTACAATTAATACGCCTAAGAGAATCCCGCAAGAATTGTCCAATCCCAGTTATGAAACAAGCAAGGCCATCCAACAGTCTACCAATCGTACAAAAGCAGAACTGAAAATATCCAACCTTGAAGGTGAAACACACTGGTTCTTACAACGAAATCCTAGGTTATTGGTTATATCTAATTTCCCAAAACCCAAAGGAGTGGTATCACAACCTGACCGAATTAGACACCTTATTGCAACTCTAGCTGAGACTGCCCAAATCAGGCTTTTGCACTCTGAAGTTGTGGGAATAGAATACCTCTACTACAACTACCTCGCAGCTCGAGCAGTCGTGACTTTCGATTCCCCGAATACAGCTGACAGTATATACAGCAGAAAGGAGCAGCTCTGGAGCAGAGGTATGCTGGTTAGCAGACATTTTGTCAACTTGGCCGCTCCGACAAGAATGGGTTTCAGAGGGCCCTACAAGATGCTCGGCGGGATCACAAGGCCAAACATACAGCCTAACTCCTGTAACAGTCCTAGATCAATCACACACCATAAAAGGAACTCCGAACCCACTTCAAGTCTGCTAGACCAAACTGTCGATGACATTCTCTGTAACGAGGACAGCATCGAGACCAAAGCGAGTGCAGCACCAGAAATACTCCAAGAGGAAATCCAACTTCTCAACAGCTTTGAGGCCTTATCTGCCCAAGAACAACAGAGGATTTTGACTAGATTAGAGGTTCTGAAAGATCTACTATTAGCTGAGGCAAAGAACAGTAACTCCAAGGGAATACCAAAAATTAGAAGCTTAGAGTCAGACTCAGACCTCGAGCTGGACGGCTCATCAAATGACACAGAGAACACTCAATACAACATCATAAGCCCTCCGCAAGATGAGCCTTCACCTGCTCCAATCGACAATTTAACAATTCATCGGGCAATAATAACTGCCTGTCAAGTCCACCAGTCTACACCCAGCTCCCCAAATAGTAAAACCATAGGGGTGGAAGAAGCGGATAATTACAGGAACTCTAGAGGTAGTAGATCCAACATCAACACCATCACCAACCTAAATACTTACCCAAGTACTCATTTAAGATCAGCGTATACCATAGTAGATGGCAGCACCGACGGCCCTCCACAGCCTTGTACGCAAAATACGGACCAAAGCAAGCAACCGGGAAGACCTATAAACGGATGCATTATGGCCAATAAGGAGGGGCAATTGGACTCAATTGTTGAATTAAACTGACTAACCCTTCACCCGTGGCAACACAATACTTAAGTTTCTCTCATGGAACATAGCTGGATGGGGCCCCAAGAATAACGATCCCAGCCTACATAAATATCTCACAGGATTTGATATAATACTATTAAAAGAAACCTGGACCTGCGATGAGATTTATCTAAACGGATTTGTCTCACATTGCCTGCCTGCACTCCGAAATAAGGGGAAAGGAAGGAACTGCCAGGGTATGGCGGTATTAATTTCAACGACTCTGGAAGTTGGAATAACTAAACTACCTTCCCACAATTCCTTGATACAGGCTTTTCACATCATCTTGGGCTCCTCAAGGCCCGCGCTGTTGCTCTGCAATTTTTATTTTCCACCAGTGACTGGCAAAGAGGCTACACAGGAGGTCTGGTTGAAAGCGGAAAGTTTTTTTAATGGACTTGATGGCCAAATACCCAACTGCGTCACCAATACTAGCTGGCGACTTCAATGCCATAACCAGTAATCTCTCAGCACCTCCATCAAAGGGCTCTCAGGGGCACGACACATCTAAAACATCACCGATTGATGCAACCCGTCATTCTAAAGACGGGTACATTGATACTGCGGGCCACTGCCTGCTACAGATGATAGCCAGAAACAACCTAATCATTTTAAATGTCCGCTTCGATAAGGACCAGCAAGGAGAATTCACCTGTACCCCTTCCAGGGGTTCTAGTGTGATTGATTATTTCATCCTCCACAACCAGCTACAAAATACTGTCGAACATTTCTGTGTGGCCAATCGACTGGACAGAGACCACTGCCCACTGGAGTTGGCACTGGCTCTGACAGGGCCCTTTCGTCTGAAAATATGTAGTCCATTACCAGCTAACATCCAAACCTCTACTAACACAATAAAGGTCAGGTGGACGAAGGAGACGGCCGACATTTTTGCCCAAAAATTAAAAGCCAAATGTTATCTTAAGTACACCAGCATAATAGTGGCTACACAATCCCCTGAACTGTCTATAGAAGCTTATGAGACAATGATCCAAGAAATAACCGATGCTTTACAGACTAAAGCCCACAAGCTAGGGCCCAAGTGCTCAAGCAAAAACTGGTTTGACAGAGAGTGCATTGAAACAAGAAAGAGTCTTCAGACTGTGAGTGCTGCTTACCATCAGAATAATGAACAACTCCCAGATATCTACTTTGAACTAAAAAAGACTTACAAAAAGCTTCTTAGAAGGAAGAAGTATGAAGCGGACCGGGAGTCATGGCAATTGCTAATAGCGGCCTCAATTACCAAAAATAACAAAGCTTTCTGGCAAATAGTGGCGAGCGCAACAAGAAATGGGTGTGGGACTACGCCCAATCAAATAGCAGCACTAACCTGGGAAGACCACTTCAAATCCGTATTTAACAAAGCCCCCAAGCAAAAATCCTGCCCTTCTATCGAGCCTAACATACTGATATGGCTGGAGGTAGATTTCTCCTTAATCGAGAAGCTGATTCTCAAATTAAAGGCCAGCAAGGCTCCTGGCCCGGACGGACTCAGTACTGATCTGCTAAAGAGCAATCCAAGGTGGTGGGCATCATTTTTAGCCCCTCTTTTCACAAAGATAAATAACTCGGGACAAATACCCCCACTCTGGCGGAAAGCAGTGATAATACCAATCTACAAAAAAGGCCCCAGAAAAGACCCAAGCAACTACAGACCAATCAGCTTACTATCAGTTGTAGGCAAGATCTACGCTAGCCACTTAAACATGAAATTACGAGAATGGATAACTGATAGAAACATCTTGGGGCAAGAACAGATCAGCTTTCAACTGGGGAGCTCTACTAATGACCATTGTCTTACCCTGCTGCATCTGGCACTTAAATATACCAACACTAAAGGAGGCAAACTCTTCTGTGCCTTTATCGACCTAAAGGCTGCATTTGACTCGATACCATGGGCATGCCTATGGTCGAAGCTGGAGAAATTTGAAATTGAGGGCAGGCTACTATTTTTGATAAAATCATTGTACTTTAATTCCTCAGCCCAAGTCCACTGTGGCAATCAGGGTCAGGTCACTAACGAATTTATCCTCTCACAAGGAGTTAGGCAGGGCTGTGTGCTGGCCCCTTCTCTCTTCAATCTTTATCTGGCGGATCTCCCTACTTGGCTAGCCCCAGTTCAATCTCACCCCCCCCCCAAATTAGGTCACTTTAGAGTGAATCTTCTTCTCTACGCCGATGACGCGGTCCTGGTTTCCCAGACACGCCTAGGCCTTAGAAGATTGCTCGACAGCTTCACAGAATACTGTGAGGTTAATGGACTCACCATTAACCATCTAAAATCTAAAATAATGGTCTTTTCCAAGAAAAAAGCCCGATTCTCCTGGAAAATGGGTGGGCAGAGAGTCGACCAAGTCGATTGCATCAAATATCTTGGGTTATGGTTCCAGGAGAATTTGGGCTGGAAAACGAACATAGATTACATTAAAGAAAAAGCTGAGCAGTCAATGGGAGCGCTATGCCGCTTCTTTTTTCAAAAGGGCGGAAGATTCCTACCGTCGGCAATCAGAGTATTTAGAGCTAAATTAGCCACCCAAATTTTATGTGGGGCACCAATATGGTTCCCCTTGAACAAGGGTTCAATTGAAGGCATACAGACGTCAGACTTAAGACTCTTATTTGGCACCCCCAGATGTGTAGCGGGGGCGGTTCTCAATTTAGAAGCGGGTCTATCCTCCCTGGGCTCTATAGCTTGGACCCAAGCAATACAATATTGGCTCAAACTGTATCACAGCCTCACCCCTAACTTTTTAGTGTTGCAGGTTCTCCTGGACACTCATGATTCTCAGTGGGTGAAAGCGATAGCCCAGAAGACCAACTCGCTAGGGCTCCCTCTCCCTTTTCTACTTAGCTCGGATATTCGAGTAGCTAAGAGAATTGTGAGCCAAAGATTGAGGGATATAGACCTCCAGGAACTGAGGGGAAATGCCCAAGGCCCATGCTCCCCACACTCTTTAGGGCTGCCAAGTTTGGACTGCAGAGAGGGAATGGATTACCTGAAGTGGCTAATAGTGCCCAAATACAGGAAAGCCTTCTCTCTGGCGAGATTCAATGCCCTCCCTTCGAACTTAATGCTAGGAAGGTTCAAGAAAATTCCAATCGAAGAGAGAGTTTGCCCTTGTAACAATGTAGAGGTTGAGTCTGTCGAACATATGATGTTGGAGTGTATCTTTTTTTAAAAAATTCTTTTTTTTATTTCCAAATTAAAACAACATAATACAACATAATACAACATACAATACAATACATAACCTAAACTCCCCGTGCTCCCCACCCCCCAGGAGACCAACATTTTCCCATTTATTCATCCTTCCAAAATTGTAATGATTCTTTTGAAGGTATTTGCCCCTTCCCCGTTCTTAACACATATTCCAAAAATGGACTCCATATATTTCCAAAATCATTCTTCCTAGACATTCCCCTCATTATTTTCATTTTACACGTTAACTTATCATTAAGTGCCAAATCCCATATTTCTTTATACCATTCTTCTATTGTATAAATCCCTTGCCCTTTCCAATTTTTAGCTATCATTATTCTAACGGGGGCCAGGAGGTTGTTTATCAATTATCTTCTACTTATATTCACATTCCCTTTATCCCATATTGCTAGTAGAGCCAGCTTTGGGCTTAATTCCAATTTACTTCCCATTATTTCACTTATTTCTTTAAACACCCTTTCCCAAAATTTTTGTACATTTTCACAGCTGCACCACATATGAAAGTAAGTTCCAGCCACCTGACACCATGTTGGAGTGTATCTTCTATAGAGATGACAGGATCTCAATAATTGGCCCAATAATAAAAAAAAAAAATAGCAGGGAAAAAGCCGCATGAAACAGTAACCTTTTTACTACAGGGCAAGGACAAATACATCACAACTCAGGTAGCTAAATTCATTCATAACATACTAGCCAGCAGAGCTCATTTATTAACATAAGCTGATTTTAGATCTAATGTACCTTTCCCCCTAAATCATTGTATATTTGATTTATTATACTGATTGTACGGATGTGTTCTATGTTTCTCTGGCTATTCGGCCGCAATAAAGGAATTGAATTGTCACTAATCACGATATCCCATACTTCTTTATACCATTCTGTCATTTGGTAATTACCTTGTATTTTCCATTTCCTAGCTATCATTTATCTTGCTGCTGTCATTAAGTTTGTAATTAAATCTTTAACATTTTGCATCTCCTGACCTTCATTATAAATTGATAATAATGCTACCCTGGGACACACCTCTAAATTTAAACCAGTTATTTCATTTATCTCCTTAAATATACTTTGCCAAAATTTTTGTACATATTCACAAAACCACCACATATAGGTGCCAGTTTCCTGGCACCCTCTCCAACATAACTTGGGTATTTCTTATCAATCTGGTTTAATCTTACTGGTGTTAAATACCACCTCCAGACTAACTAATAATAATTCTGACATAGTTTTCAATATACGCAAGTCCCATATCTTCTCCCAACTTGGATCACTTATTTGTTTGGTAATATCGTAATCCCATATTGATTTAAGATGATCTTGTTGTTCTTCACCTTCTATCAATATTTTTAAAATTTCACTTGTCATACCTTTTATTATTTTATTTTTCCCCTCCCCTTCTCTCTTTACAATCATCTTTTCAAAACTTGTAAGATCTCTACGTTCTTTATTTTGCTTTAACCAATTCTGCATCCATTGCTCTAATTGTATACATTTAAACCACAATATCTTTCTACCTTTCAATAGTTCTTCTATTTGTTCTTTACTTTCCACCCAATATTTTATTTTCATAACCTTCTGTTCTCTTAATATCATTTCTATTTCTTTTAAAAAAAATATTGGAAAATTCTCCATCAACACCACTGGAGTCAAAGGGGAGATATCTGGTGATAATTTCTTTTTGTATTTTACCCAAATCTCAAAAATGTTCTTTAAAAGAGGATTTTCAATTCTTTCTAACAACTTCCTAGTTGGTTTAATAAAGAAAATATTCCCTAAACCTAAATCCATCTCTAACCAGGTTAATTCATTTACTCTTGCCATACTATCTATTATATATCTTAGTTGGTTAGCTATATAATATAACTTTAAACTAGGGAGACCCAAACCTCCCAGTTTCTGAAATTTATACCATTTCGCCTTGATTATCCTTGCTTTCTTGTCCCCATTACAAATATTATTCATCATAACTTGCCAACTTTTCAATTCTGTTTCTGACACTTTAATTGGTAACATTCTAAATAAAAAAATTAGCTTAGGCAAAATCTTCATTTTGATAATCGCTATTCTTCCAAACCATTAAAGTCTAATCTTTCTAAACTCCTCTTTTTTTCTTAATCACCCTCTTCAATTTATCATAATTTTCCTTTTCTAATTTTTCTAACTTTCTTGTAATATTTATTCCTAAATATTTAATTAATTACTTTACCTTAATATTATTCTTCTTATTAATCAAACCTTGCTCCTCCACTTTTTTATAATTAAATAACATCATCTTGGATTTATCCCAATTAACCTGCAACCCTGTCATTTCCTCAAACTCTTTAATATGTGCCTTTATTTTCTCCATTTTTTTCTATTGGGTTCTCAATAGTTAATAGGGTATCATCTGCAAACAAACTTAGTTTAATCTTTTCCTTATTCCCTATCCATATAATACTTTCATCTTCTCTAATTACATTAGCTAACATTTCAATAACTATAACAAACAAAATCGGGGAATGGGGACATCCTTGCCTAGTACCTCAGGTTAAAGAAATCTGTTATTCCATCATTAACCATAAATATTGCATTATTTCGTGAGTATAATTAATTTATTAAACTCTTAAATTGTGTTCCAAACCCTATTGTTTTCAATATCATTTTTAGGGCTGGCCATTCCAAGCAATCAAAAGCTTTAAAATTATCTAAGGCCATCAATCCTGCCTTCAGTTTTTTTTATTATATTTATTATATTAAACACCCTCCCTATTTATTTAGGCATATGCCTCCCTGTTATAAATCCACATTGGTCCCTTTTAATATATTTATATATAAAACTATTCATTCTTTTTCCATTATTGCTGTCAAAATTTTTCATCTTGGTTTATTATGGAAATGGATCTATATGATCCTGTATCTGATAAATCTTTATTTGGTTTTGGAATTAATACAATCAAATAAATGTGGATTTAATATATCAAGGGTGAAAAAAGTTGTTATGGGTAGATATATAATATTACAGGGTGTTTTGGGGGAAGAAGAATATATGTTGATTAATATATATGCACCAAATGTAAATCAGATGGAATTTTATACTAAAGTGTTTAAGGAAATGGAAGATATTGGGAAAGGCAACATTGTAATGGCAGGAGATTTTACTATGGTACTGGATAAGCAAAAATATAAAACTTACCCCACTGCACAGGAAAAATGCAATAATATTACAGGTCTAAATAAAATTATGAATAGAAAGGAGTTATGGGATGTGTGGAGAGGGATGAAAGGAGAGGAAAGGAAATTTACATTTTATTCAGCCAAACATAAGAGTTATTCTAGATAAGACTTTATTTTTATATAAAAAAAATGATATATAAACTTTCAAATACTGATATAGGGATTATAAAAGTAACATATCACTCAGTTAATATGGATATTAAAATTAATAAAGATTATAGGGAGGCTAAAAGATGGAGATTAGACACAAAAAAATCTTAATTATAAACACATAGTTGAAAAAATGGTAAAAGTGATGCAAAGTATATATATGGGAAATTAACAAGAAGGGAAAATGTAGTCAAGCTATATTATGGGACTCAATGAAAGCCGTATCAAGAGAGATTTGTATTAGAGAAACATGTAAATTGAGAAGAATACAAGAAGAAACTAAAAAAAATTAGAGGAAGAAATTAGAGAGTTGGAGATGAGATTTATAATAGATAGAGATAAAAATTTTTTGCAAGACTACAAGCTAAAAAGAGAAAACTGGAGAAAGATGATTTGGAAAGAGCCCAGAGGAACTTGATGTATTTGAAAAGGGATTTTTTTTAAAAAAAAATAGTATTAAGAATTCTAAAATGCTGGCCAGATTCGCACAATCAAAAAAGCAAGAAATGCAATAGCAGTAATTAAAGAAAGAATAGGGAAAAGATGTAATTTAATGAATGACAAATTACAAATATTTCAAGAATTTTATAAAAAAATTGTACTCTGCAGGAGACAGTTCACAAGGGAAGATTTAACAATATGTGGAGAAATATTGGAAAATTAGGTTAAAAGAGATAGAGATCTAATGGGTGTTGGAAGAAGAAATAGAAGGAGTTACTGATAAATTAAAAGGGGGGAAATCCCCAGGGCTGGATGGGTTGGGATCGGTGTATTATAAGATATTCTAAAAATTATTAATACCTAAATTGAAAGGACTAGTAGCCCTTGATAGCCTTCTCCTCCAGGAATTTATCCAACCCCATTTTAAAGCTATCCAAATTTGTGACCCTCATAACCTCTTGTGGTAGTGAAGTCCACACTTGAACTATGCACTGTGTAGCACATGCTTTAACTCAGCTCTTAAGCAGGTGGACCCTTGGCCTGATCCAACATGTTGTTAAGGAGTGAAAGGGAAAAACTTCTCTAAACAGAAGAGTTTCTGTTAGAAATCCAATGTCCAGTATCTTCCAGGTAGCAACCAAGAAGGAATAATTCAAACACACGTTGAAGTTTTTCAAACAATTTTTTAGTAAAAACACAGCACCTCCGGTATAACATTCCTCCTACACAAACCCAACACTGACAAACAGTTCTTTACATATTTATTCATTTTTAACAGCCTCTTGCACACAGATTTTGTCAGCCAATAAAGCAATTTAGACTATCTTCACTCTTTATCTTTCTTGGTTTGGCTCCCTCTGCATATCTGCAACACCTGCAGATGATGTCACTTTTTTCTTTCCAGGCTCTTCTGCAGATTGTATTTTTTTCATCCCTGACACATGGCTCTTATAATGTTCTTATGAGAAGGAGGAGGAGGCACAGAAATGTGAGAAGTCAAAGCAGCAAATATGTTGAAATAGATGTTCAGTTAGCTGGAAGAAAATGGCCTGTACTGTGATATCATATGAATGATTTCAGAGAGATCCTTCTGTATAACTTATTTTAACCAGTTCCCCCTTTTTTCCCCTTTCTTTTTTCTTTTCTTTATAAACTAGTTAAATCTAAATCAGAATATTTTCCATATTTCTAGAGCCAACTCAGAACATTCATGTTTAGAATGACTGTGAAGCACTGAAAGTTGTCCATTGGTTAGCTCTACCCTGTTTCTCTTAAACGGTATTGACGTGTACTGACAACTGGTGTTGGATAAAATATCACCAACAGTCATGATCTTCAAGAAACACAAACTGAAACAGGCAGAAGGCATCTGAGCATGAAGGGCTTCATCTTCATTGAAGCCTGGGTCAGAAGTTCTCAAAACAGGACTTCTGAAGGGGGGCATTCACATCAGTGGAAGGCTGTCCAACGTGTTCAGGAATGACACTATGGCAAGATGTGACATTGTGTGGAGGTGTTCTGCCTACTTAAAATGGCAGCCACAGGATGGAAGGTGTTGGGAGGAATGCTGGTCAGTTTCTGCTCCCCTCCCTCACATTGCAAATAGCCACCATAGGAACGTAAGAAACTGTGATCTACTGAGCCAGACCACCATTGTTCATCTAGCCCAGTATTGTCGACACTGACCAGCAGCAGAGGCACTCCAGGGTTTCAGGTGGGATTCTTTCCTAGCCCTACCTGGAGAAGCCTCGCATCAAAACTGGGACCTTCTGCATGCAAATCTGGTGCTCTATAATGGCCTCTACCATGTTCCTTCCCCACCCCACCACTTTCACAGATTGTAAATAAGACCACAGAATCAGGAGGTCATTTCATGCCAGCACATGAGAGCCAGTGTGGTGCAGTGGTTAAAGTGTCGAACTGGGAGTCAGTAGATCCAGGTTCTAGTTCCCACTCAGCCATGGAAGCTCACTGGGTGACTTTGGTGTAGTCACAGACTCTCGGCCCAACCTACCTCACGTGGTGGTTCTTGGGAGAATAAAATGGAAAGGAGGAGGAGGATTATGTACGTTGCCTTGGGGTCCTTGGAGGAAAAAAGGTGGGATGCAAATGCAATAACTAACTAACTAAAATTGGCAAGTAATTTCTACAAATCCATGTTCCACACGTGTTTGTTTTGTATAAACACACAAGCCAATTAAATATATTAGCATACCTAATAGATTTAATCTATTTTAATCATCTCCCATTATTAAAACCACAATCCCATACAAAGCCACACATCACGCTTTGTGTTAAAATGGTCAGCTAATCTTTTTAAAAAATGAAAACTTAGTATGTCATATTTGTCTTGCAACCATATTGAATTATTAAAAATGCTATATTCTGATTATACCATGTGTCACACATTTACTTTACAGTCTAGAACTATCAACCTGCATGTCCATGGATTCTCTGTTGTTAAACTTCTTTATATAGTTGTGCTACTTACTCAGATGTATGGTTAAACTCTTGCAGGATGTTTCTGCACATAACCCAATGGAAAGGGAGACAGGGCCCCTGTATCTTTAACTAGGGTGACCCTATGGAAAGGAGGTCAGGGCTCCTGTATCTTTAACAGTTGTATAGAAAAGGGGATTTCAGCAGGTGTCCTTTGTATGCATGCATCACCTGGTGAAATCCCCTCTTCGTCGCTACAGTTAAAGCTGCAGGAGAACTGTCCTCTTTTATATCTGGTCAAGAGGGCAGAGCTCCTGCAGCCTTCACTGTTGTGATGAAGAGAGACTTTCACCAGGTGCTGCATGCATACAAATAACACTTGCTGAAACTCCCTTTTCTATGCAACTGTTAAAGATACAGGAGCCCTATCCTCCTTTTCATAGGGTCACCCTACAGACAAATGTCCTTCCCTCATGTCCTAGGCACATGGCCATGGGGAGGCAGTTGTGACGGGTGAGGAGGGATGAAGTGCCTGATCTAGGCTGACCATATGAAAAGGAGGATAGGGCTCATGTAACTTTAACAGTTGTAGAGAAAAGGGAATTTCAGCCCTTGTCATTTGTATTCAATTAGTTCCTGGTGAAATTCCCTCTTCATCACAACAGTTAAAGTTGCAGGGGCCCTGCCTTCTTTTGTATATGGTCACTCTAGTATAGTGCCTGCAACTTTCACTGTTATGATGAAGAGGGAATTTCACCAGGAACTAATTGCATACAAATGACACTGGCTGAAATTCCCTTTTCTCCACAACTGTTAAAGTTACAGGAGCCCTGACCTCCTTCTCATATGGTCAGCCTAGCTTGATCACCATTGGGATTGTGACACACTACCAGGCTTGGGGGTGTGGTAGCTCAGCCTATATTAGGCTACCATATGCAGTCATCTGCCCTCTATTTGATCGTGGCTCCATCCCTCCCTTCATCCCTGTATGCAGTGTGGGCTTTTCCTGTTCACACTTTAGGGGGCCAAGTAGGAATTTTTGCTATAGCTATATAGATGCTGTAGCTAGATACATACACAGATAGATAGGTCATTGTCTGACTTGATTTAAGTCATCTTCCAATGACTCTCCTCCCGCTCCCTGGTCATTGATGGTCTCTCTTAGGCCAGGTTGTCCACATCCCAGGCCCCAATAGGTTTACACTGACTCCAGTCACACCATCAGAACTGTCTGCAAAGACTACAAAACCAGAGGGACACGTGGTAAAATGCAGCATGAATTTTATTGGGGGAAAAAACAAGAGCCAAATGCACGATTGTACAAGAAAGATATGATAAACAAGATAAGACAGGACAGGACAAGAGTAGACAAGCGGGACAGCTCCTATCTCTCAATCTTACTTTCAAAACTTTCAGAAGAAGGAGAGGAAAGGAATGACAGTCAACATTCATAGGCAAGCTTTTGTCCTCAATGATGGTTCCAGAAGCTCAGCTTTCCAGATTCCTGGCCAAGGCTCTCAACAAGGGATCTTTGTTTTCTTTGGCCATTCATGGTCATCGCTAATATCATATGGACATTCTTCATCAGCTACGTAGGCCTAGATACACACACTACCACAGTGTCCCAAAAGAGACCTTTTCCCAAGAAGTGCACCTCTCCTCCAGCCCAAACCCTCATACAAGCCTCCTCCCAGCCCAAGGCCTCCATATGCACCAGAACCAGCCAGAGAACATGGGGTGTTTCCTCCAACAGACACAGGCTCACAGCTGGCAGACAGGATGGGTCCTGGGATGGTCACGACAGATGGAGATGGCTGGATCATGATCTCTGCTGGTGGGATCTGATTGATGCATGAAGGGGTGACTCCTGCCAGGGTGCCGAGACTGCCTGATGATTCAGCCAGTACACTGGCTTCATAGCCGAGTCCTCCATAGCCATAGCCAAGACCTCCATAGCCATAGCCGAGTCCTCCATAGCCATAGCCGAGACCTCCCAGACCTGCATTTCCAAATCCAATGACAGGGCTGGAAGCACAGGATGGGACAGCACACGCTGGACCACAGGAAGACATGTTCTGAAACCAAGCATTAAGGGACATAATGAGTCTAGTGTTCTTTAATTTTATAGGAAGTGCAGGGGAACATCTAGCTATAATGCTTTTGGAATATTTGCCCATTCCCTGCTCCTCTACCTCAGCTTTCCTCTTCCCTGGTTCCAGTTAAAGTCAGTTTTCTTCAATATTTCTAGAAGTTCAACTTCATTCTTCTTCCCTAATCTTTTTTGAAGATTGATTTTATATGAGTCTATGTGGAACTGGTATGCATTCCCCATTGTGACTTTTCTGGGTTTCACTCTCCTTGCCACATTGGGGTGACTATATGAAAAGGAGGACAGGGCTTCCGTATCTTTAACAGTTGCATAAAAAAAGGAATTTCAGCAGGTGTCATTTGTATGCATGCAGAACCTAGTGAAATTCCCTCTTCATCACAACAGTTAAAGCTGCAGGAGCCCTGCCCTCTTGACCAGATACAAAAAAGGGCAGGGCTCGTGCAGCTTTAACTGTCATGATGAAGAGGTAATTTCACCAGGTGCTGCATGCATACAAATGACACCTGTCTGAATTCCTTTCTCTATTTATGTATTTATTAGTTATTTACTGCATTTCTATATCGCCCAATAGCCAAAGCTCTCTGGGCGGTTTGCAAAAATTAAAACCATAAAAACCATTCAAATATAAAACAACAACAGTTTAAAAGCACAACCAGGATAAAACCAAGCAGCCATGCAGAAATTAATATGGATTTAAAATACAAATTTAAACAACAAGGTTAAAAATCAAACTGAAGAACTGTTAAAATACTGATAAAATTAAAAAAGGTCTTCACTTGGCATCTAAAGGAGTATAATGTAGGTGCCAGGTAAACCTCTCTTTTAAAGATACAGGAGCCCTGTCCTCCTTTCCATATGGTCCCCCTACTGTAAGGTTCACCATGTGAATGGGAATGAGCTGTTTCTACCGATCCCAAGAGCACAAAGATGCCAGTTTGTGGAAGCATGTTTCACACATTATAAGAAAGATGCATTTTCATGCCAAGCATCTATGTTCCAATGTGCGATTGACCCATCCCAGAAAGATCTGGTCCCAACAGGTTGATACTAAAATACTACGACGACAACAACTACAACTACTGCTACTACTAATAGATCAGCTTGACTTACCAAAGTCTCTGAAGAGCAGAAATTGAGAAGAGGATCACAAGTCAAGTTGTAAGACCTCAGCACAAGAACCCCTTTTATACCATTTTCTCCGTATCCCTAGCGGGCCCCACTGCTGTCTTGGAGACGCCCCTTCTTTCCCAAGGCATTCATTAGCAAGCAATTTGTGAGACACATCACATTCCTGAATGATTGTAATAAGAACCAAACACGAGAGAAAAAGTTAGCATTTTGTCAGCTCCGCACAATGCGGCTTGCATTTCTGACACTTTGATCTTTTCATTTTCATTCTTTTGCCATAATAATAATAATAATAATAATAATAATAATAAATAGGGGAGGAAAACTTGTTTTGTTCCTTCCTGACAGTTTGCTCAACAATAAATGTGGATCCTTCACGCTCTTCAAAATAGTTCAACGTGGGGACTTTCTCCATCACCTGTTCACTTTGCTTTTACACTTGGGATTCCCATTGTTTATTCCATGTGCAATTTTTTTTTTGGCATATCAATATCATAGACACAAGTGTGGGTACGTGTTCCCAATAAATGTATGTAATTATTTAAAACAGATTGAGGATGCCTTTCAGGGCAGGAGTCATGCCAAGCCAGTTGATTAGACCAATACAGTAATGAAATAGCAAGCAGTCATATTTTTTAAAAAAACCAGCCAACGTAGGAATAATACACTTTGTCTAGATGGTAGTAAAAAACCTGCAATAGAAATGGTGGCCTTCTGTCCTGCTGGTGCCATAGTAGCTGTCCTGCTGCCTTCACAGTAGCTGGGATGAAGGAGGAGAAGGCAGCTGCCACCACAGTAGCTGGGATGAAGGAGGAGAAGGCAGCTGTCACCACAGTAGCTGGGATGAAGGAGGAGAAGGTATACCACCATTTCTGCAAGTATACATTTATGAAAAACATGGTCCTGTTGATGTTAATTTGGTTTAATTTGCTTGCCTACAGAGTCACACAACAGGAGTGCTTCAGACAGCTGCCTCCACTTTATTCGTCATGGCTGTTCCCAGTGTAATAGGAAGAGTGCTACAGCGGCACTGGGAACGGTTGAAACCAGCTCCTGCGGGAATGGCAATGGTTGAAATGCATGACTACACTTTAGCAAATGAGCATAATAGCACTGCTGAGGCATTAGGAACATCTGAAAGCACAGCTTCCAACTCTGTGCTTCTATGATTCTATGATTCTATGAAAAAAGATTCAACTGGCAGTCCAGCTGGGTTTTCTACATGGATTGTAGTAGGGATGTTTATCGTATCGTGAAAATGTATGATAACAATATGATAAGATCGTTATCGTGCATGTGTTTAATGATAACGATACAATAGAAAAACCTACGATAATCATCGGAAATGATAATTTTGGGGTGATTTTATCTTTTTATCGGACTGCCATATAAATATACCTATAACTTCTGTATTTAAAAAGTTAGAGGCTTGAAACTTGGTCACAGTGCTTATGGGGTATGCCTAAGTATGTGTATGAAATTTGAGATCGATCCCTCCAACCCTCAATTTTATATGAATTTTGTAAAGATCATTTCTGTTCTGAAAGGTCTGAATGAACGCACCTAGCGAACTGTCATTCTGATCTGTCAGAACTGAAACAACCTTTAATAAATTCATATAAAATCGAGGGTTGTAGGGATCGATCTCAAATTTCATACACATACTTAGGCATACTCCATAAGCACTGTGACCAAGTTTCAAGCCTCTAACTTTTAAAATACATAAATTATAGGCATTTTTGTCTTTAAAAATAGGGCTGCAAAAATATCGTGTTTTCATGATAATTATCATGAAGATGATATGGTTCACCTACGATATGAATGAAGACGATATTTTTTTTGGTCCGAAATGACGATAATGATAAACGACGATATTTTTTGGCGTGCACACCCCTAGATTGTAGTCCTTAATCTCAGACAACAACATGTTGTGCACCAGACATGATTTGTACTGATTGAATATTTGATGACATATTATTATTATTATCATCATCATCATCATCATCATCATCATTATTTCTTGTAAGCATTTTTGGCTGTTTTGAAAGAGAGAGAGAGAGAGAAAGAGAATTTTCTCTTGCGAACAGCTTCCATGAACAATTCAATCCAATTTCGCCTCTGATTTTTGGACAGGCCACTGGCATTACCTCTATCTTTTGCATGTCGGACATGAGTAAAGAAGATTGTGTCCTGGGATACTCTGTGCTGATGCAAGAGTTTTAAAGATGTCCTAGAGTCGATGATGCTGGTGGTGATGGTGATGGTGAAAATGATGCAAGGGCTTTGATGGTCTCCATTCCTACCCTCTGGGTGTTTTCTAGTTCTCAACATCAGATAAGTTGAAGAAATTTGATATGAGATCAGCAAAATTTAAAGGAAGAATGGGAAGAAAATACAGTGTTGGGGCATTCATGTAGCATCATTACAATGACTTAATTTTGTGACCTCACACTTAGTGCTTAGGAAAATAATTTTGCACTTGAAAAGAATAATTGCTGGCAACTAAGTAAAATGTTAATTACAAAGGGGTGTTGTCCTAGCTGCTGGGGACACTGCCAGAAGTGTATACAAGTTGAACCTTCTCTCTGCAATTCCATCAACTTCACTTGACTCTCCGGTCTCCACCACATCTACTTGGAGAAGCCGGTAAGTCCATGTTCTTGGGGACTTCTTTGCCAAAAGTTCACACCAAGGCAGGGCTAGATGTTCTAATCCTTCAGAATATTGGCAGCTGCATGGCTTTATGATTCTGATTGCCAGTGAGCAAGATCAGGACAATGTTACTGCCTCCATGCCATGCTTGGAGATTCCCTGGAGGCATCTCCCTAATACTAGAACCTGGGGTCATCCAATGAAGCTGAGTGGTGGAAGATTCAGGACAGTCCAGAGTTAAGCTATGGGATTTGCTATTACAAGATATAGTGATGTCCACCAACTTGTATGATTTGTAAAGGGAATTAGATACATTAATGGAGGGTAAGGCTATCAAGGGCTATTAGTCATGATGGCTATGTGTTGCCTCCAGTATCAGAAGTAGTCTACCTCTGAATATTAGTTGGTGGGGGGAGCAGTGGAAGAAGGCTATTGTCATCATTCCCTGCTTCTGACAAGTAGAAATTAAATGATGTACTAGGTGGACCTTTGGTCCGATATAGCAGGGCTCTCATCTTGGTCTTAGATTTCTCTCTTCTCAAGCATCTATCTATAGCTATTCATTTGGTGAGAGGAGAGATTAGATTGGTGTGTAGTGATTAGAGGATTGGATTTCAGCAAGGTTCATATCCTTGTTCAATAATGAAAGTCATTTGGAGAGTGTGGGCCAGCCTCTATGAGACTACCTTCCAAGGATACTAAAATGGGAAAATGTAGGTACATTATCCTGATTTCCTTGGAACATGGATGAACAGAGAAAAAACACTCTAGGCTTGAGATATAGGGGTGACTTCATATTAGGAATTTCTTAGTGATAAATGTCTGCAGATTAAGCTGTTCAGAGGAGGGCAATGAGGATGATCAGGGGTCTGGAAACAAAACCCTATGAGAAGAGACTGAAATAAATGGGCATGCTTAGCATGGAAAAGAGAAGATTGAAGGGAGACATGATAGCTCTGTTCAAGTCCTTGAAAGGCTGTCACACAGAGGAGGGCCAGAATCACTTCTTGATCATCCTAGAGTGCAGGACATGGAATAATGGACTCAAGTTACAGGAAGTCAGATTAAGGCTGGACATCAGGAAAAAAAAACTTCCTGACTGTTAGAGCAGTACGTCAATGGAACCAATTACCTAGGGAGGTCATGGGTTCTCCCACACCAGAGGCATTCAAGAGGCAGCTAAACAACCATCTGTCAGCTATGCCTTAAGGTAGATTCCTGCATTGAGCAGGGGGTTGGACTCGATGGCCTTACATACATTTTCTTCTTCTCTCCTCTAACGATGGTGATGAGATGCTGCGCATTATATCCTGTGGCAAGAGGATGGCTCTGTATTTTTATGCATAAGCAGCCTAGCTGGACTTAGTCCAATAGCTGAGTGGAATGACATTCAAATGAAGTGTGAGGATGAAGAGAACATGGGGTACTTTCAAGGTGTCACCAAGTGTGTCCTATCTAAAGTCATGCAGGCTGAATGAAGCAATAGTGGCTTGGAGTGAAACTAAATATGATTTTCAGAAACATTTCTGTTTCTCCATTTTCAGACTCACCTCCATCACTCAACGATGGCTTACTGTGGTCCATCCTGTGCCATCCCATCCTGTGCTTCCAGCTCAGTCATTGGTTTTGGATCTGCAGGTCTTGGCTATGGCAGCTTGGGTGCCCTCGGTTATGGCTATGAAGCTGGCCTTGGCTACGGCTATGGCCATGGTGCTCTGGTAGGCTCCAGCGTCCCTTCAGCTAGCCTCGGTGTGCACTCTGGAGTTGCCCCTTCCTGCATCAACCAGATCCCGCCCACAGAGGTTGTGATCCAGACACCTGCCTCTGTTGTGACCATCCCAGGGCCCGTCCTTTCTGCGAGCTGTGAGCCTGTTTCCGTCGGAGGCAACACACCATGTGCCGTTGCTGGTGCTGGGCTGGGAGGAGGTTTCTATGGGGGATTAGGTTATGGAGGGTATGGGTATGGGTATGGAAGGGGCTTTGGTTATGGACCCTTTGGCCTGAGGGACAGTAAATTTCTTGCAAAGAAGTCTACCTTGGGCTGACGTAGTAGCATGTGTTTCTAATGCAAGAAAAATATCCCTGTGACATGAGAAACATCCACAAATTGAAGATGACCCAGAATGATGGCTGAGGGTCCTAGAGCTTGGTTCCAAAGAGCTGGACCCAAGAAACACCCACTGAATTGTCTGGCATTCTTCCCCTCCTCCCTATCTTGCTCTGAAATCCATGGAGACCAAGATACAGTGGTCTGTATTTAGTATCTTCACTGCCTCTTGAATAACAAAGGCATTCATTTAACTTGTCTAATAAAGGTTCTGCTGAACTGTTATATGCTGGGTCTCTTGGTTTTTGATCCCAATTCATCGTAAGAATGTTCCCGAGTAAGAACAGAAGAACATAAGAAAACCTTGCTGGATCAGACCAAGGGTCCATGTAGTCCAGCACTCTGTTCACACAGTGGATGACCAAGCAGGACATGATGCTCTGTTCTCTTTGCCCTACCCGCTTTCCCCTGACCACTGATACTTTGCTGATTTTTTTTTGGGGGGGGGCTTTTGTGCAGGTCGAAATGCCTCCCCTAAGCCTTAGTTATTGGCAGAAAGTGCTTTAAGGTAAAGTCTGCTGCTATTTCATTTTTGCATTTTTGGTCCCTCCCATGTGTACCACTGTAGAGCTGCACCTGAGAGTTTCTCCAAAATTTAATTTAGTCCTTGGATCAAAAGACATTCCTTGCCCCTGCTCTAGGGCAGATATAAGCAACCTGTTGTCAGGAACTGCCTTTTTTTCAGCATATATCCTTTGCTGAAGGAAGTGCACTGGCTGCCTATTGGCTACCGGGTCAGGTTTACGGTTTTGGTACTAGTGTACCAAACCCTAAGGAACTTGGGACCAGGATATCCAAGAGAGCGGCTTCTTTCTTATCAACCTGCCCGAACACTGAGGTTGTCAGAGAGCATGCTCCAGGTGGTTCCACATGAACCTGTGGTCTGATTGGAATCCACTAGAAGAAGAGCCTTTAGTATGGTGGCACCTTCTCTATGGAACTCTCTGCCCCTGGAGGCGAGACAGACATCAAGATTAGGCTGTTTCTGGCACCTCTATTTCAAGAAGCCTTCCACAACTGACTTGCCACTATTTTTCTGGTTCCCTTGTTTTTAAATTGAACAATTTTAATTTGCTTTTTAAATCTTATTTCTTTTTACTGTTTACACCTATGCTCACCACTTCAGAATCTCGTTTGGATATTGAGTGGTATATCAACATTATAAATAAATAAATAACCTGGTGCTCTCCATGTGTTTTGGACTACAGCTCTCTTAAACCCCAGACTGCATGGTCGATGGTCAAGGATCATGGTAGCTGTAGTTCAACACTTCTGGAGAAATGAGATTGCTTACCCATGTTGTAGGGAAATGTGGGGCTGCCCCTTAACCTCTGCCTCCCTCCAGTGTATAATGGACCATGAGAGGATTGAAATATGTTGTTGATTTAATCCATCAGTTAGAGGCTGGACTGAATTCGGTAAATTGGCTGGCTTGGATCCATGTTATCCACTTCTGGTTCCACTGCAAATTGGCACTCCCAACTCCTGGTATCCAAGCTCTTGTCCAACCATTTTGAATCCATCTGGTCAAAGGCCATGATGAATAAAATCAACTTGGTTGGGCTTTCATCCCTTATGCTATTACCTAGGGATCTAGCAAGTACCTAACCAATTGTGTTGGACATAGATTTACAAGACCTCCAGAGTGCTTCTCGGGGTCCATGATCCCCTCAGTCCTGAGGTTTACTGGACTCTTTTTGCAAAGATGGGATGCCCTAGCTGTGCTGGTTAACAATCCCCACATATAGGAGAGCATTCTCATCAGCTAAACATAATGTTCTTCCCTCTAAACTTTTAGATGGCACATATAACAAAATCCCATCGCTCAACAGATGCTGTCCTTGTAATATTACTGAGGTGGAAACCATGTGTTACTGCTTTATACTTTTATCAAGGGGCTAGGAATGGGCTCTGTTAAGTATGAAACCCCCAAACTAAAATATTCTCCAAACATATGCCAAAGTTTTGTGCTAGTTTTGTGCCATTTTGTGCCCCAAATCCCGGGTTTTGTGCCACCACCCAAACTGTGAACATGACACACTCTTCGGTGTGGTCTGGTGAATGGGGGAAATTTAACATTGTCAGATCAGCTCCAAATTGGTGCCAAAAATTGTGCTAGTTTTGTGCCATATTGTGTCACAAACCCCAAGGTTTGTGCTGCCCAACGAAGCCTGGAACTAACATACCCTTAGTTGTGCTCTGGTGAATGGGGAAAAATTAACATTCTCAGATCAGCTCCAAACCAATGCCAAAGTTTTGTGCTAGTTTTGTTCCACGTTGTGCAAAAAACCCAAGTGTTGTGCCATCACCAACTGCGTATTGATATTTTAAGTGAGGGTTCATAGTTAACACACCAAAAAACCAACTTCATCATAGAGCCTCAAAACTGGCACCAAAGTTTTTTGCTAGTTTTGTGCCATTTTGTTCCACAAATCCTGGGTTTTATGCCACCCCAGGAAGCCTGGAACTGACATACCCTTAGTTGTGCTCTGGTGAAGGTTGGTCTACATCAGCCCCCAGTCAACATGGCCCCCCTTCCAAATAAAGCCATCCTCTAATATATGGGAGCACCAAAGTCTGGTGTAACCAACATGAAGGACTATAAGCCCTTTTTGCAATCTTCCGGAGTGGTCCCTTTGTACTTAAGAAACAAAGAAAACCAGAAAACCAGTGCTATAATGCAGAAGAACTTTTATTTGGGATGTAGGGGTGAAAAGTATTTGAATGAACCACATGAAGTCCTGAACAGGGCAAAGAACAAAGAAACACATGGCAGTGAACAGCTACCTTACTGAGATACTTTTTGAAGAAAGATGGAGGCTATAGAACATCCTTCCCTCTCTCATTGACATCAATTTCCATTTACCCTGATTTACCAATACAATTAGGTGTTATGTTTCATGGCAAGGCTTAATGGTTTCTAAGCTCTCTACTCTGCTCAGGGGGAGCATTAGAGAAGAGCCAAATCCAAATCAGAGATGAACACAAACAGTGGGGAAGAGCAGGATGAATCGAGAACAAAACAGATGCATGGAAAATACATGTAGGTCAGAGTTCCATGTCTTGGCCCATCTTTGGGCCATTTCTTTTGGTCGTTGATGGTCCATGAGCACTTAGCAGGGGGTATAGCAGATGCTGCCTTTGCGCCCGGAGCAACTAGAACGGCGGCCACAACCATAAGACCCAAGAAGTCCAGCACCAGCTCCACCATAGAATCCTCTGCCATATCCTCTTCCAAAACCACCAACGGCGCATGGAGTGTTGCCTCCAACAGATACAGGCTCACAGCTGGCAGAGAGGATGGGCCCAGGGATGGTCACAATGGCAGGAGGTGGCTGGATAACAACCTCTGATGGTGGGATCTGGCTGATGCAGGAAGGGTTGACTCCAGAGAGCACACCAAGACTGGCGGCAGGCACACTGGATCCAACCAGTGCACCAGAGCCATAGCCATAACCAGATCTGTAGCCAAGGCCAGAGCCAAGGCCAGAGCCATAGCCAAGGCCACAGCCAAGGCCAGAGCCAGAGCCAAGGCCACAGCCAGAGCCACTACCCCCTGATCCGAAGCCAACAACTGGGGTGGAAGCGCAAGATGGGACGGTGCAGGCTGGTCCACAGCAAGACATGGTTGAGGGATGGAGGTGAGTCTGAAACATAACATGCATAACTGAGTTGAACACGGTGGATGAAAGAGAGAATGGGAAATATCAGAACCTACTCAGATCAACTATTAGGGGTGTCCATTGAAGGTGTTGGAAAATAAGTCAAAGCAATAAAGAAATCATGTGCTAAACTACACATGGATTTTTAATCGGCCAATACCAATGGCAATTTGTTTTTCATATCCTAGGGTAGAATGGGTGACAAATTTATTCCAGTTCTGTTTTGATAAGTTTAAAATCAAGTAAAAGGGGGTCAAGATACTATTGGAGAATAAAACAAATATCAATAGCACTGAAAGAAGCAGAAGGCATTGATTGAGAACATATTTGCATCTTAAGGAGGCCATTCCTAGGCAGGATTTATCCAGAAATGCTTTTGAACAAAGCTTTCCATATTTAGGACATAAAACAACTTGACAAACACTTATCAAAATTCATTCTAGTTCCATATTTGGGACCAAATTCACAACACTTTCCATATTTAGGACAAAAATGACTTGAGATTATTATTATTATTATTAATTATTATTATTTTAAGTGCTTGTGTTCTGGGTGGCATTGCAAACCTATCTCCCCTGCTTTGTGATTCCCCCGCTCCAACCTAGAGATGGATGAGAATGTTGTTTCAGTCCAGTTTTGATAATAGTGTACCAACTTTCTCAATGTTCTCCATAAATGGTATATATATATATATATATATATATACATATATGAATATGGGAGAAATCAAAACTGAAAGATCCATCCACCCAGGCCTAAGACATTGACTGCTGTGCTATACCAAATTTGGGTTTGGATCCCTCTGTATTTAAACATGTTAGTAGAATTAGGGTTTCAACTTCATTTCTTCCATATATAAAGGCATGAAACTGCCTTCATATGAATCAAAGCCTTGTTCACCCAATACTGTTTACTCTGAATGGCAGCAGATTTCCAAGAAGTTGGGGCAAAGCTGAATAAGTTTTTTTCTGGTCTGTGTACACTAATTAAAGATCTCTTTCAGCGGAGAAGGCAGGGATTGAAGCTGGACATAATCCCCCCCCACACACACACTGTTGGTCTCCTAGCATCAGAGGTAGACTACCTCTGTGTGTGGAGGTTCCATTTAGGTGACATGACTGGCAGCCAAAGATACACTCCCTCTCTTTGCATTACTATTTCTTCAGCTTGAAACATCTATAATAAGGTGGCACTCTGAGAAGATTACAGTTGAATTGCATTTTCTCAGAAGATTCCTCCCCTCCCGCATATTCTCCAGCATTTGTGGGGGGGAGGACTGCCATTTTCACCTCACCATGCCCTGGAACAATGCTATAGCAGCATTGTGGAGGTTGAAAAATGAGGGTCACGCAGTCCACACAGCTATGCTACAGATAGTACGAATGTTGAACCCAATCCCCAAGGAACTATTGGAGAATTTCTCTTTCCCCTGGTGAACTTTGGTCAAATGGTGATCCCCCAACCCAAATCTATCTGCCCCCAAATAGGGTGGAGAATCCCAGGAGGACATTGGAAAACAGCTCTAGACAAGAAAGGCTTACCTGCTCCTTGGAGTAGAAGTTGAAGGAGAGTCCGTCTGGTAAAGCTGTAGAGACTTCTTGGAGTGTTGTGTGCTTTTATACCATTTCACTGGGACAGGGAACAGTTAAGAGATGTCCTACTATGATCAGAGGCATTAATAAGCTGCCAACAAATTTTTGCCTATGAATCATAACACCCACTTTGTGATTCAAAACATATGAAGGAAATGATTAACATCTTGTCAACTCCTCAGAGTGCCTTGTGGGCAACCCTACACCCATTTTCTTTTTGTCATTTGATTTGTCTTTCTTTCTTTCCTTCCTTTTTCCTGGGGATTGGTACCAGAATAATGTGTATTTCTTCATTTACCCCACTTATATCTCACCATTCCGAGGAGACCCTGAAGAGCATAAATGGGGGGGGGGGGGAGAGGTTTCACCGTCAGGATGCACATATAGGCAAAACTGAAGTGCATTGAAGTCCTCCACACTTCCCTTCCAAAGCTCATTTTGTCTTGTGTCCATATGGAATTGTGATCATTGTGTTGTTTATTTTCTTTTCTCATATTGGGGCATATTTTTTTGTGTATTTTTTCCCTAAATGTACACCTCAACTGTGTGCATCTTTGAAATGTGGGCATTCTTTTCCCATCGATCAAAGCGTATGTGTGAATATTGGCTGCCTGTACGTTTCTGAGCCCGATTCAAGGTGCTGGTTTTAACCTATAAAGACAACATACATCTCAAACCAACTTTGAGCATAAAACAAATGGAAACTAATCTCTCATACACCCCTAGTTAATTATCCCATTTTTTCCTAATAGCATAATCACCAAAGAAGGTCCCTGCTAGATCAGACCAAGGTCCATCTTTTTCATGTTCCCCGAAAGGACAAATATATCCAGGTAAGCAATGTTTTTGGGCCTGTGGGGATATTTAGCATTTTGAGAAACTCTCCTGGGCACCACCACAATTTTGTTTTTGGAAAGTGTAGCTTGTTATAAAAAGACATGTAACTTGCTCAGATCTGTGTACAAGACAGTCAGGTGTCTGAGCCACAACAGATGAAACAACTCATTTGAACCCAGAACTTTCAGTACGAACAAAAGCCTATTTCACAGAAGGCAAACTCTTTTTGTCTTCCCAACTCTTTCTCTCTTATCTTGATCACCACTCATAGGTGTTATCTGTCTCTGTCTCTCTCTCTCTCTCTCTCACACACACACACACAGACTCTCCTTCATTTCCACAGAATGATTTGGGCAGCTGGTTGGCCATTGTGTGAACAGAATGCTGAAGCTGAAAGGGCTTTGGTACAATTCAACACAGCTTTTCTAATGTTCTTAGTTAATACCTATAAGCATGGTAAAATGGGCCAAGGCAGTATATCATCTGCCTCTCATCTGCCAAGATGAACAAAATTGCCTCCCCAAATTCTCCACCCTGTTTGTTAGGTTGAGAGGCAGTATTTCACAGAATATTGTTTGAGGATGATACATAATTTTTGAACAGTTTCAAAAGATCGCTTTTCAGAACATTTTGGCTCAGCCGTTCATGAATGAAGCTCCATTGTTAGTTCACACTGATGGATGACTGAAGCAGTGGGCTAAGAACTGGAAAGATGAGGGACCCAGCCCATGGCTATTATAAATAGATCCACAACTGTGCCCGAAAGCTATTTATTTAAATGAATTTATTTTGCTTTTAATCCATTATGCTCAAGATGGCATAAATCTCCCCTACCCCATTTTAGGTTGAGATGTCAAGCTGAGGGACTGGCCCCAGGTCATCTAATAAGTTTCCCAGCTCTGTGGGGATTTGAACCTGGGTCTTTCTAGTCCAAGGTACTCTAACCACTACACCACACTGACTCCCCAGTGTGTGAAATCCCCACCCCATTCATTCACTGAGATGGGTAGAATCTAGAAAGGACATTCATTCAGTCTGCATTTTTACACAAAATTACCAAATTCACAATACCTGAACCTTCACATCTGCATTCCCCAATTGGGTGCCTTCCAGATGGTTGAGGGCAACTACCCTTAACCAGAATGGCCAATGGTCAAGAATTATGGGACATGTCCACCTTGTTTGGGTGGAGTGTGATCCATCCACCAGAACACAGTTGAACATTGACATCCACATTTTTCTGTGCTTTCTGATCAACATCTGAACATTTGAGAAGGCATAAAGATGTGTCTAGTATAGAAAAGTGTGCACATACATTTGTAAATTAAAGAGCAAAATGCATGCATTCTGAGATATGTTCATAGAAATATATAGGGATTTATATGTGGAGCCTAATAATACTTATACTAATACTGCAAACTGATGAGGACACGAGATGGACTTTATGTTGAGAAAAAATAGAAACTGTGGGTTACCAAAACAGTATCGAGGACGTAATGCAATTCTTCGAGAGGGGAGCGTCCCAAGATGGAACCTGCAACATATATTTAACTCCATTTTCATTTTGTGGGTGAAATAAACATTGCAGACACACCTACATGAAGGTAAACACAATGAATATCTGGTCTGTTTATTAAATTTGCTATCTGATTCCTAATGGGGGAAAAAGTCTGTTGTTACCTAAGGTGGAACAGGGTGAAGTATGTGCTGCTCAGATTGCTGCCAAACGACTTTGGGAAAGTTCGGAGCCCAGATTAAGGGAATGAAAACATTAATTATACTACTCAAAAACCAGTCCCATTCCAACTCTGAAATGTATCAAGTTGATGTACCCAAAGTAGCATGTCAGCGGCTTTTTCTGATGAGTTTACAGGAGAAAAGGGGGGAAGGGGAATAGACTACTGACGAAATAGCATTCCTGTGGCTTGATCTTTATCTTTTAACATTTACCTGCCAAGGCAGCATCATGGTTATGGGTATGTTTAGGAAAACTCAATGGCACAGGCCCAAAAGTTAACTCTCTCATATAGGCCCCTTCCATTCATAGAATCATAGAATAATAGAGTTGGAAGGGGTTTCTAAGGCCATCGAGTCCAAGCCCCTGCTCAATGCAGGAATTCACCTTAAAGCATCCCTGACAGATGGTTATCCAGCTGCCTCTTGTAGGCCTCTGGTGTGGGAGAACCCACCACCTCCCTAGGTCATGGGTTCCATTGTCATACTGCTCTAATCGTCAGGAAGTTTTTCCTGATGTCCAGCCGGAATCTGGCTTCCTGTAACTTGAGCCCATTATTCCGTGTCATGCACTCTTGGATGATCAAGAAGAGATCCTGGCCCTCCTCCGTGTGACAACCTTTCAAGTGTTTGAAGAGTGCTATCATGTCTCCCCTTAGTCTTCTCTGCTCAAAGCTTCTCAAGAAAGTGCTGGGAAAATGACATCCACCAAAAGTTTCAGACTCACCAGAGATGGGAGGTGGGAATAAAATTAAGATGAAAATTTCATTTCATTTCATTTCATCAACTCCAGTTGATCCATACAAGGCTGGGTTGGTCTTAATGTCTTTTTTCTCCTTTATTTGGGTTTGTTCTTCTAGCTAGGAATGGTGAGAGGATTGTTTTAGTCCATTTTCGACGAGAACTTACCAAACTTCATACTTGGGATGAAAAGCACTTTTTTAAACAAACAAAGAAACAAACAAACAAGCAAGCAAACCCCCCCCCCCCTCAAAAAAACCCTGAATGTCAGAGAAACATAAACTGTCAAATTTAATTCTCCCATTCAGGCTCAGGGCTTTCAGTGCTGAATTCAGAGTTAGAATTTCTGTGGTTCACCATTTGTTTTAAACAAATCACTGAATGGCTCCTCATTTTTAACAGCTACGTGGCAGGTAAATACATCATGGTCATCTCTACACTGGGAATAGTGGTACCTCTTGAATTAGGCCTGTACAAATGAATCAGAATTTCATTTCAATTCAGTTTCATTAGAAATTTACCAATGTTCACAAATATCTTCATGGAGCCATGCTAAACATTAAGCTTGTCAATGGGGAGAAAGAGAAAGGTGTTCCTAAGCATGCACTAAAATATCCTAATCTGTATTTTGTGCAGATGTGGAGGGAAAGGCACCATAAACTAATGACAAAGGAGGAGGCACACGCCGGTACTCAAAGATAGAAACAAAATTTATTGTGCTCTATGTGTTTTGGAGAGGATGTCTCCTTCTTCAGGACCTGGTTTGGGTTCTTTTGAAATTCCTTGACTACAAGAACGACAGCTACTGTATACCAGCATCTAAAAAAGAAGAAAATATTGTCATTCTTGTGGTCGAGGGATTTCAAAAGAAACCAAACCAGCTCCTGAAGGAGACATCCTCTCCGAAATGGGTGGGGAACAATACATTTTCTTTCTATCTTTGAGCACCATTGTTTGCCTCCCAGTCTGTATTTTCGTCAGATGGAGCAATAGTTGAGCTAACATACAGAAAACTTGGGGATGGATTAATCTTTCAGTTTCTCTTTCCTCAACATTTGGATTTGTTGAATTTCAAGTTCTTTCCATCCCATTGATGAAGAAAGTAGCAATTTTGGGTAAGGTCTTCTAAGCATGAGCCAAACAAGATCTTCAGTCATCCCCACGGTGATGTGAAAGCCCATTCTCTGATGTGATGAACCTGTAAACCAAACAGCCTGCATTGCTTTTACTACTTTTTGATGGGAGAATCCCATTGTCCCTGTCAATGGCAGCTTCTTGCATAGTGTTTGTTCAAATTTGTTCAATTGACCCCTATGTGAAACTCAATTATCCTTCAAACTGTACACTTCTCCAACATTTGCAATGGAGTCCTCTGATTGAAAGAGAAGGAATTCAAAAAAATACATGTGTTTGGGGAAATAACATTAAAAATGCCTTATATTAAGAAAATTGCTTGCAAAAATGTTATATTACATCAAAAATGCATACAAAATGCATGTGTCTGAAGAAAACATGCCTACATTTTCATGAGACTTTTTCATGTAAACTAAAAAAAAAAAGCATCTCAGTATTTGGGAATAATTGATTTGAATACTGGAGAAATTCTCAAAGTTCAAGATGAACTGAACTGAAGATGAGAACAATGACAGAAAAAAAATTAAATTGACAAATTCATCCATCTCTAGTGTGTATACCCCCAAATCTCATCCCCACATGCCTGCAACACCATGATACTGTTAAATCACCTTGTGCACTGTTAAATTACTCCAAAGCATGTTCACGGACTCCAACCCAATTCCATGGCATGCCCAGTGGTTGTCACACATCTCACCCGTGGGATGGATATTGGTTTCTGAGCTATTTGGTAAAAGGATAGCTCAGTCTTTTTTCCCATCAAGAAGTCTAATTTCCATGTTGTGCAAACCAATGGGGAAAATGCATGGATGTTGACAGTCCTACTCATGAATAAATGACATGAAGGGCAACTTCCAGATTGTCCTACTTTACAAGGAAGTTAGAAGCATATGTCCCTTCATCACAGTTGCAAATATGTATTTTTGTTACTTTTAAATTAGAAATAAATTCAGAAGAAGAAGAAGAAGAAGAAGAAGAAGAAGAAGAAGAAGAAGGTCTAGGAAAGATATCTGAAACACATACTCATGTATCTTGTGTTAGACCATGGGAAAATATTCAAGCTATTTGTTTAAATTGATATAGCTGCAATTTTAACAAGTGATCTACATGTCCTTTTTATGGGTGAATAATTATACATAAGGCAGCATGTATTTAATTAATGTTAAGATGCTATCTAAACAGAGTTTAGGGTTTGATTTCACAATCTATTCAAGCATTTCCTTGTTTGTTCATTTAGTAACAATTTTGGAAAGGTGTCAACTGTCAAGCCGGAAATGCAAACAATCACCACCCAAGTGGAAGACATCAAAGAACATACAGAGATGCCCACCACAAATTGTTTCTAAATTTTCCTAATTTAAGTGCTGCTGACAAGGTCATCTAGCTGTGGAGCACTGCGCTCTTCAGCTAATTATTTTTTTCCTAGGACTCCATTAGAATAACTATGTTGTGGTTTCAGAAACTTATTAGAATATACTGTATTCCCCTGAGGAGCTCATGATACACTATTCAAGAGTCCCAAGCTATGGAGCATGGGATACCTCCCAGGTTTAGTACATGACAGGCACATTTCAAATATATTTCACAGATCTCAAAGGAAAATCACAACACTACAGAAAAAAAATATCATCCTAGTTTGCAAGATCAATGTCAGTGTTTGCTGGCTACGAGTGGAGATTTATGGCAGTCCTTATCAAATGTGGAGACCGAGCCAAAGAAACTGTAGCCTGGATTCCTCAGTTAGCTGGAATGCCAGCAGAGTCAAACTCAGTTCTGGAGTCACAGACTAGGGTTTCTAGATGCAGGCAGAGTTGGGGATGCAGTCCAAGTAGTCTCAGTTCAGCAGGGAGTCCAAACTCATAGAGAGCTGAATGGGCCAAATGTTGGTAATGGAACTTTGATTTTAGCACCATCCCTGGGCCGTTCAGGACCTTTTAATCCTTAAAAGCCTGATGCAAGGTTCTGAAAATTAGCCCTGTTCCTTCTGAGCCATTGCAACCTGCTAATGCTGATCCCTCACTCTTATGAGTTCAGCTGGGGTTAGAGGAGCCTTCATCCCTTGCAGACTCTGTTAGAGGGGCTTCAGCCAAATCTTCTTCACACAACACATAGTTAAATTATGGAATTCACTACCACAAGATGTAGTGATGGCCACTAATTTGGATGGCTTGAAAAGGGGGGTTGGATAAACTCCTGGAGGAGAAGGCTATCCATGGCTACTAGTACTGATGGCTATGTGCTACCTCCAGTATCAGAGGCAGTAAGCCTATATGCACCAGTTGCTGGGGAATATGGGTGGGAGGGTGCTGTTGCACCATGTCCTGCTTTGTTAGTCCTTGGTCGACAGCTGGTTGGCCGCTCTGTGAACATTGTGCTGGGCTAGATGGACCCTTGGTCTGATCCAGCAGGGCTCTTCTGATGTTCTTGCCTGCCCCCTGAAAGTAAGGGGGTTGTCCTACATAGGTGTGAATCCTTCCCCAGGATCTGCTGGAGCATGCCCTTCCCAGTCAATATGTAAGATACACTGGAATACCAAGAAACACAACCGCTCAATGCTGTTAAAAAAATTAAGAAGAGGAAAAAGAAAAACAACAACAGACCCCCAAATACAATGAGAGGCCTGGACAGAAAAGATCTTACTCTTTCTTTCTCATTTTTACATTTATTCTTTCGTATTTATTTATTTATAGAATGTGTATACCGCTCCATATCTGCAACAGATACTGGAGCAGTAAATGTAAAAATTAAAACTGTAAAAGATACAAAAATGAAAACACCATTATTATACCAACAACAATAATAACAACAACACAGAATGCTGATGGAAACCATGGTTGTGGATCAAGGAATGCTTCCTGGAATAAGACTGTTTTCAGGAGACACTGGAAACAACACAACATTGGCACCTGCCTGACCTGCAGGGGCAGAGAGTTCCATACCAAGGGGGGCACCACACTGATGGCTCTTCTCCTGGTGGACTCTGATTGGGCCATAGGTCCATGAGGAACTACAAGGAGCAGGTGCTCTGATGATCTCAGTGACCAGGCAGGTTGGTAAGGAAGAACACACTCTTTCTCTCAGGTATCCTGGTCACAAGTTACTTAGGACTTTGTACACTAGTTCCAGAACCTTAAACCTGGCCTGGTAGCAAATAGGCAGCCAATGCAGTTCCCTCAGCAAAGGAGTTACATGCTGACAAGGGGCAGCTGCTCCATCCCATTTCTACAAGAAATGAGAATTTTAGAAAACAACAACAATCTGTACTAACTTTTGCACATATTTCATAGGCATCTTATGATGAAATGTGTATTTTATACATATTTGTGGTAAAATGTACATTTTGTTATCCATGTTATCACAGAATGTGTATTGTACTTCATTTTTTAAAGCCAAAACTTGCAAAACTTTAGAGCAGTGAGGAATTCCAAATCTCATTGCATTCAGATCTCCAGAGGAGTTTGGAAGTTGCAAATCACATCACTCTGGCCCCATGTCTTCATGTATCCTTACTCTAAATTCATAATAATAATAATAATAATAATAATAATAATTCAGTTTTGGGCAGGACTCCACTTAAGGAATTATCAATGGAGCTAGGGAAACATCTGTATGATAGGATCCAATGAAGTTGAAATTCTTCCCTAATACAGAGGAGTGAACAAGCAATGTTCACATTTGTCAAGATTCATTTTCCAAATTAGCTTGATGTTCTGCTCATCTCATTGCTTGCATCTATTTGCATGCTCTGTTAAATTTGTGCAAATGGGGAAAATGTGCAAACAGGATGGAGCAGAAAATTATGCATGTTTTCCAAAGTTTTGCAACTTTTCCCCAGCGATTGAAGAAATGCCCTATTATAGAGGTTCATAATTTTAAAATTGTAGAATTGCGAAGCACTTTTTTTAAAAAAAAGAAAGTGTATTTTTTTTGCATGTGACTGCATGATGGGCAAGTTGCAAACAATTGTGGGGGGGACCACATTCTCCTGCTCATGTCCACCTTTAGGATTGTGGACAGGGCTCTTGCAAGGGCAAATGAAATTCCCCATACATCCCTATTCCCAAATTTGTAGCCCTATCCAGTGCATGTTGTTTATGCAGACGATGTTTTCCCAAGTCAACGGACACGGGACTGCAAGTAGAAGAGAACATTCCCAGTGGGGTGTGGAAATGACAAGGAAAAGAATTTGGCATGGTTTCATCACCTTTGATCGTAATGAGCTGATGACGGCATCATTCTTGGATTATTAAAGTCATTTTACACTGATGGCAGCAGCAGATTTTTGAGGGCAGATAATTAAGATCTTGAGTGCAAAAGGGTGTCTCTCAACCATCAAGACAGCCAAGGACACAGTATAAAAGCACCTGTCCTTGTACAGTCTTCCAACAGCTTCCTCCCTCAACATTTCTGTCTTGCCTTCTCCTCCTCAAAGGAACAGGTGAGTTTGTCCAAGACATTTAAATTGTCAAAGCTATTACAATATAATTTTACTGAGAGCTTTAGAACATGATATTGTATAGTTAGACTAAGTCTTCATTGTGTACTTTTGCTATATGATTGTTAGGAAGAATCTCTGCGGAGTGCCATCTGGAAGGTCTTTGAAACCTCTAATGTCTTTTGATAGTTCTGACTTCTTCTGGGAGGTCCTTCTGAGACAGACCACTGGTCCAGCTAGCCCAGAATTTTTGATACTGGATGGCAGTGGCTCTCCAGGGTTCCAGGCAGGAATTTCTTCCAGCCCTAACTAGGATTTATAAAGGTTGAATTTGAGAACCATTTTTATGCAAAATACATGCTCTACCACTGAACTACAAGATTATTCTAGAAGGGTGGGGTGAACAGAAGACATATAAGGCAGATGAGTGTAGTGTGAAACCAAATGTACTGTAGTCTAGATATGTCCTTTATCGGGGAGGAATATCTGAGCTTAGTGAATGAGCAATTAAGTATATTTTCTTTGATTTCTCAGGCCATGGATGTCATTTCCTCAACATAGATTATGGAGGCATGTTGCTGCCATCACAGCACAAGCTGACCAATTAAGATCTTCCTGCCCAATAATGATATACTTCTTAGTATAAAATTATTCCTGTTCCCTCCTTCATTTTGCCACCATCACCATCATTATTGTGTCACCATTGCTAACCGTAGGCCATCTTTTATCAGGCAGATGCAGGTCTGTGAATCTGCAGAAATGTTACCAATCCAAGCATTGTCTATAGGGGCCATTGGGTTGATTCAATTGGAAAATGTTCTTAGCTGGTGTCCATCTGAATCAAACCAGCTTGAAAAATCAGGACAGGACACTGTTTCCCTGGACTTTGTTTTCATTTAAATATGGCCTTTGGAGATACATGTGTTGACAGTGGATTGAATGTTGGATTGGGAATTCATGAAGATATTTCCTTTTTCCTTGCACTGTTATGGAGGTTCATTGCTTCTGGTGCTCCTGTGCATTCAAGCACTTCATATACTTTCTTTCTTTCTTTCTTTCTTTCTTTCCTTATTTAAAATATTTCTCAGTTGCCTTTCAGGGTAAGAGCCCTCCCCAGATGAGGTACAGCAAGAACACATAAGAGCCAGTGTAGTGTAGTTGCTAGAGTGTTGGACTAGAAGTCCGGAGATCTGGGTTCTAGTCCCCACTCGACCATGGAAGCCCACTGGGTGACTTTGGGCCCGTCACAAACTCTCAGCCCAACCTACCTCACAGGATTGTTGTTGTGAAGAGGAGGATTATGTATATCGCTTTGGGTTCTTGAAGTAGGAAGAAAGGTGGGGTATAAATATAATGAATGAATAAATAAATAAATAAATAAATAATATGAACAGATGGTATAATAAATAAAACAATGCATGATATTACTACTTCTTCTTTGTATGTGTTTTCAGACTCACCTCCATCTCTCAACCATGGCTTGCTGTGGACCAGCCTGCACCATCCCATCCTGCGCTTCCACCCCAGTTGTTGGCTTCGGATCAGGGGGTAGTGGCTATGGCTGTGGCCTTGGCTATGGCTATGGCCTTGGCTCTGGCCTTGGTTACAGATCTGGTTATGGCTACGGCTCTGGTGCACTGGTTGGATCCAGTGTGCCTGCCGCCAGTCTTGGTGTGCTCCCTGGAGTCAACCCTTCCTGCATCAGCCAGACCCCATCATCAGAGGTCGTGATCCAGCCACCTCCTGCCATTGTGACCATCCCTGGGCCCATCCTCTCTGCCAGCTGTGAGCCTGTATCTGTTGGAGGCAACACTCCATGCGCCATTGGTGGTTTTGGAAGAGGATATGGCAGAGGATTCTATGGTGGAGCTGGTGCTGGACTTCTTGGGTCTTATGGTTGTGGCCGCCGTTCTAGTTGCTCCGGGCGCAAAGGCAGCATCTGCTATACCCCCTGCTAAGTGCTCATGGACCATCAACGACCAAAAGAAATGGCCCAAAGATGGGCCAAGACATGGAACTCTGACCTACATGTATTTTCCATGCATCTGTTTTGTTCTCGATTCATCCTGCTCTTCCCCACTGTTTGTGTTCATCTCTGATTTGGATTTGGCTCTTCTCTAATGCTCCCCCTGAGCAGAGTAGAGAGTTTAGGAACCATTAAGCCTTGCCATGAAACATAACACCTAATTGAATTGGTAAATTTATGTCAATGAGAGAGGGAAGGATATTCTATAGCCTCCATCTTTCTTCAAAAAGTATCTCAGTAAGGAAGCTGTTCACTGGCATGTGTTTCTTTGTTGTTTTCCCTGTTCAGAACTTCATGTGGTTCATTCAAATACTTGTCACCCCTACATCCCAAATAAAAGTTCTTCTGCATGATAGCATTGGTTTTCTGGTTTTCTTTGTTTCTTAAGTTCAAAGGGACCGCTCCAGAAGATTGCAACAAGGGCTTATAGTCCTTCATGTTGGTTACACCAGGCTTTGGTACTCCCATATATTAGGGGATGGCTTTATTTGGAAGGAGGAGCCATCATAGAACCACAGAGTTGGAAGGGGCCTATAAAACCACAGAGTCCAATCCCCTGCTCATTGCAGTAATCCACCTTAAAGCATCTCTGACAGATTACTGTCAAGTTGCATCTTGAATGGCTCTAGTGTGGGAAAGCCCATGACCTCCCTAGATCATTGGTTCCAGTGTCATACTGTTATAACAATCAGTATGTTTTTTCCCTGATGTCCAGATGGAATCTGGGCCCTTTCCACAGCAGGCTTTTTGCCTGGGATGGCCCCCAGCTGGTCCCTGTGCACCGTCGGTGTGTATTAGGTACTTCCGGGATCACCCTCCCTCCCTCCCTCTACACCCCTATGGTGTAGAAAGGGCCATAGTTTCCTGTAACTTGAGCCCATTATTCTGTGTCCTGCACTCTGGAATGATCGAGCAGAGATCCTGGCCTTCCTCTCTGTGACATCCTATCAAGAATTTGAAGAGTGTTATCATGTCTCTCCTCAGTCTTCTCTTCTAAAGGCTAAACATGCCCAGTTCTTTCAGTCTCTCCTCATTGGGTTCTGTTTCCAGACCCCTGATCATCCTTGTTGCCCTCCTCTGAACCCATGCAGCTTGTCTGCACCCTTCTTGAAGTGTGGTGTCCAGAACTGGATGTAGTACTCCCACACCAGGCTGTTTGTCTGGGATGGCCCCCAGCTGGTTCCTGTGCACCGATGGTGTGCATTAGGTACTTCTGGGATCACCCTCCCTCCCTCCCTCCCTCCCTCCCTCTACACCCCTATGGTGTAGAAAGGGCCAAGATGAGGCTAAACCAGTGCTGAATACAGGGGAGCCATTACCTCACATGATTTAGAACCTCCACTTCTATTAATGCATCCCAAAATAAGAGGGTTTTTTTTTTGTAGCCAAGTATCCCCCATCATGTAACTGTGCATTTGATTTCTTTTTTCTTGGTGTAGAACTTGGCATGTATCCAAGTTGTTTTCAGCCCAGCACTCCAGCCTATCAGGATCACTTTGAAGTTTATTTCTGTCTTCCAGGATATTAACTATCCCACCCAATTTTGTGTCATCTGGTTGGAAAAGGCTGGTGCATCATGTCTCCTATTTTTTACTCCAGCTGGGGCAGATGGTGTTTTATTCCTCCGGTTAAAGGCATATTAGAAAAAGCCTGATTGGCCTACAGTGTTGTTTTGAGTTTAACAGAGTTTTGAAATAGAGCTCCACAGCTGCAGGGTGCATACCATGCCATGGTGTTTGGTGCATCATGTTCAGGAACATGCATTGATGTAGATGTGTGCTAAAGTCAAGATGTGTCTTCTCACCCAATCTGGAAATGTAAATTCCTAGAAACCACTAGGGAACTGAATGATGAAATCTAGCCAATCTCACTAATATCTCCCACTAAGATTATTTAAAAAGCCACTCCAAAAGAGGCAAAAACAAGAAGGGCAGAAGGGCATCAGTGAAGATGACCAGGAAATGATGACATTTCTCCTAGAATGTCCTTTTGTTTGTGGTTGTGGTGCCACCTACTGGTGGAGATCAAATAGGTACATGGGAATCAGCCTTGTACCAGAACAGGCTGGCAGTCCATCTAGCCAAGAATTGCCTACACAGTCTGGTAGTGACTCTCTAAGGTCTCTAGAGATGACTGGGATTGAACCTGGGTTGTTCTCCATGCAAGGCAGATTGTCTACCACTAATAGATGGTCCCCCCCCCCAAATATATATATATATATATAAATAAGTAGGCATACTCTTAAAATAATCTGCCTTAGACATAATTTGATTATTATTAGTAGTAGTAATAGTGGTAATATTAGTATTAGTATACCGCTCCTCAGCCAAAGAGGGGACAGTTCCTGCCCTCAGGCTTTTGATCCAAAAAGACATGACACACAAAGGAAAAGGAAGAGGGGAAAAATATAAATCTTTCAGCAGGGCACAGGAATGGCCCTACCTCATCTCCCTCAGTACAACCTGCTGGAATGGCTCCCGGTAGGAAATGTTGAGGGAGGAGGAGTGTTCATGAGGGAGTTCATTGGTTGCCCAAATGGCTCTTTTAAGAAACTGACTTAATGTGCAGACATGAGGGATAACATAAACTGAACTTATATCCGACAAGACACAACATAGAGAACATTTTCATTCCTATGGGGTGGCAATACATGCAGTGAAGAAAGCTTTCTTCTCTGCATGCATTGCATCTACGAATTTGTGTCCAGCAGAACTGTTCAGGGTGGTGAGGGGTCTAACCCAGGCACCTTCCCCGCTGAACCCGATCTTAGAGCCTTTGGTAGTTCACTGTGATGCATTCAATAATCATTTCACAGATAAAATCTCTTGGATAAGAGCCAACTTAGATGTTGTCATTATAGCGGAAGCTGACAATGGAGTGTCCAGCAATTCCATGAGTAGAATTACACTGGATCAGTTTCAGTTGGTGAGTACCAAGGACGTGGACAAGCTGATTGGACAAGTGAGGAAGACAACTTGCCCTCTTGATCCCTGTCCTTCTTGGTCACCCATGGAGGAGAAGCAATTAGACTACAATTATAACACATTATTAAAGCATCTCTCAGGGAGGGGAGTTTTCCAACATACTTAAAATAAGTGGTAGTACGACCACTTCTAAAAAAGCCCTCCCTAGACCCCCTGGACCTTAATAACTACAGGCCAGTATCAAACCTTCCATTTTTGGGTAAGGTGATCAAGAGGGCGGTTGCCTTACAACTCCAAGCAGTTTTGGATGATACAGATTTTCTAGACCCATTTCAAACCAGCTTCAGGGCAGGATATGGCATTGAAACCACTATGGTCACCTTAGTGGACGATCTATGTTTGAGTATTGACAGGGGAGTGTGTCCCTGCTGGTACTTCTGGATCTCTCAGCGGCTGTCGACCATGGTATTCTTCTGGAACCCCTGAGGGGATTGGGACTTGGGGGCAATGTGCTTCAGTGGTTCCGATCCTACTTCTCAGGAAGGTTCCAGATGGTGATGTTTGGGGATAGCTGCTCCTCAAAGACGGAGGTGTTGTATGGCGTACTACCTGCCTAGGAATATTTTTTTAAAAAAACTAATAAATAATTGCAATTATACTGTGTGTTTTCCCCTTCCAGTCCTGTTGATACATTTATTCCATATATCTTTGTTGATAAATTCATCTGTTTCACTCATGTTTGACATTTTCACTGAGTGTCAGGCAGTATGCTGCTTTAAAATGGGTTATAACAGTAGAGACAAATGTTGGGCCCAGGACATATTCCATACACAGTTTCCTAACCATTTTAAAAGGGCCATAACCTGCTTGGTGTAGATCTGGCCTCAATTACCAATTACTCTGTTGAATGTATTTCTCTCTCTTTCATTCATCACCTGAACACAGTCACACACAGAGACAGAGAGACAGAGAGATGGAAGAGTGAGTAAGTGAAAGAGGAATATCTGACTTCCTGACTGTTGGAGCAATACGACAATGGAACCAATGACCTAGGGAGGTGGTGGGCTCTCCCACCATAGAGGCATTCAAGAGGCAGCTGGACAACCATCTGTCAGGGATGCTTTAAGGTAAATTCCTGCATTGAGCAGGGGGGTTGGACTCAATGGCCTTATAGGCCTCTTCCAATTCTACTATTCTATGATTCTATCATAAAATTAGAACAATGATAAGCACATAACAACATGAGAAGTGTCATGCTGGATTAGACTGAGGGTCCATCTAGTCCAGCATTCTGTTCACACAGTGAACAACGAGCTTTCGGCCAGGGACCAACAAAACAGGACATAGTCCTTAGAAAACCTAATATATGAAGAAAAGAGAATAAAGATTTAAGATCTTCCAAATGCCCTGCAGAATCAATATCAGCCAGAATCAACAACAGGAAGGGGACATCGCTCAGTGATACAACACCTGCTCTACCTGCCCTGAAGTGGTTTCTTCAGCATTTTCACTTTAAATTTGATAGCAGGTGATGGGGAACACCAACCTGCTGAGATCCTGGATAAAAGTAAAATATATTGGTCTAGAAGGACCAAAGGTAGAAGGAACCTTCATTCAACTTGTGTTTGCTTCAAACTTACTCTCCATGTACTCATGCTTCTCCTTGGTCTTCAAGACATTCCACATTGTCCTGGTCTTGTATTGCCTTATGAAACATCCAGCCTTCGTGCTAGAAGAGGGCTCCTTTTCAAATTTAAAAACACCCATGTGGCTACTGATATAAGCAACTCAGATTACTCTACCAAAACTGTCATGGTCAGATGTTCATGAGCCAGTACAGGACAAGATCGAAGTGGGCCATCTTTGGTGGCCCAAACCACTCCATTTTCCCCATCTGGATTTTGAGGGGGCGGGAGAAGGAAAAAATTAGGGTGCAGGGAGGGTACATTTTAGTCAAACACAATTTTTGAAATTTCATGACATCATCATGGGGCACATCAGTAAAGGCATCATCCTCAGCTTCCAGCGTCCTGAGTTAGTGGAGTTCAAGCCACTCTTGGATACCTTTCACACTGAACTTAATGTGAGAGGGGTTTTATCATCATATACATATACTATTAAAATGCACATTTTGCTGTGAATTGCATTTTGAGGAAATGTGGAATCCAAAGGGTAAATGCATTTTGAACTGTGCATTGATCTAGATGGGGTGTGGGGGGAATCATATGCCCATTTTTTGTTGTTTTTACATGTTATGATAAGAACTGTACACAGTATTCTGAGTGTAGTTGTACCACAGATTTGTATAAAGGCAGTATGATATTGGAACATTAAGAGGAAGAGGAAGATATTGAGGAGATGTTAAGTCTTGTGTGAAGCCGAGTTTCTGCCCTTAATGGAGAGTGATGGATTGTGGGGGTGAGGACTGGCAGTGAAGCAAGGAAGGCTAGTAAAGAGCTGCTGCACAGCCCCAGCAGCAACATCTCCTACTGAGTCCATCAGCACAATGATTTGGTGCGGCCAAAGAGGCAGGGTGAGATCTCTCCTTTGTTCTGTCTCCAGTTTAACTTAAGGTTCCCAAAGGCAGACTTCCCATGTGTCTCTAAGATTGCAGTGGCTGACCTCTGCATCAAAATGGTGGTAGTATAAATGGGTTCTCTGTTTCTTTGCTTTCAAATGTAGCTGGTAGAGGATTCCAAGGTGGTGGTGGAGGGACCAGGATGTTGAGAAAGACAATTCTGTGGTCTTGTGAGAAGCTGAACGGAGCTTTCTCGAAATAGTGATTGTCCCAGCTTGTCCAGGCTATTCAGGAAATTTGGTGAGTGATGCTGATGAGGCAATTTGCAGGATGCTAATTAAATAACAACAACAACAACAACAATAATAATAATAATAATATATTTATTTATTACCCGCCTCTCCCCCCCGATCAAGGCGGGGAACAATATCAAACATAAAATACACAAAACTGATTCAAAGCACATAAAACCAATACATCATTAAAACACCAATAAAACACCAATAAAAATACTTAAAATTTATCTGGGTAGGCCTGCTGGAAGAGATCAGTCTTTATAGCTCTTTTAAATTCTTGAAGACTGGTGAGTTGGCGGATCTCTCCCGGCAGGTCATTCCACAATCTAATTAAAGACATCCAGCAGACATCATAAACATAGATGGGGATGCTGAGAGACTATATAAATACATGCCATGGATCACTTCTCCAAGAGCTTCATCTGACACCTGTGCCTCCTCTCAGCTCCACTGGGGGAAAGAAACAGGTAAGGCAGATGCTGGAAAGGTTTTAAAATGTGTATTTTGCTGCTTTATTCAGATTCTGATGCTCTTAATCTTAAACAGATTCTGATAATAATAAATAATAATAATAATAATAATAATCAATTTATTTCTTACCTGCCTCTCCGTTTGGATTGAGGCGGGGAACAACAGTAAATATAAAATATGATAAAATACATAAAACTGATTAAAAACATGTCACACATTATTAAAATAGCAATAAAACATCATACAAAACCATCCTAAAAACATTCTAGAATTCCACTGGATATGCCTGCCGGAAGAGATGCTCTCTCTCCCATCCCTCCATTCCTAAGGTACTTACTGAATTCCTCCACTGCCACCTGTTGACAAAAAAGGGAAGTGGAGGGTTCATTCCTTTAATATAGAAGTAATTTCAAATCATTTTAAACCAGTACCAAATGGGTCTACATTTGACCCACAGGAAGAATTGATCTAAACTGCAGAAGATAAAATGAACAAAAGCAATTGGAGGAAACAGGAGGTGGTCAAGAAAGGAGGCTGGATGTGGGGAAGGAGGAGGAACATGTAGAAGGAAGTCCTGTCGTGCCCCAAGAGATAACTGGGTGTTTAATACAGCTAGAATTCTTAAGAGTCTCTGAACAGTGCTGGTTTATTCAGCCATCTTTGCAAGGAATGAGAAATGTCTAGCTTTCCCCCCTCCAGAAGCTCTTGGACTGCAACTCCCATCATGCCTCACTATCAGCTATACAAGCCAGGGCTGATGGGAGTTGGTGGCCAACACCATCTTGAGGGCCACACATGCCTCTTCTCTGACCTATTCAGTCCATGCATGATGGCCATTCTTTTTCTGATTGCTCTCCAAAATTTGAATTCCTGCCTGGACATTTATTATGTTGGATGGCGCCATGGGAAGGCACTGTGCTTTATGTGCCTGAATTGGGCAAGAAGAAGAAAAAAAAAACATTTGGAGTTCTATCATTCTGAGGCCAACATTTTAAGAAGTTGAAGAACGTGTTGAGTTTGGAGACATGGTGCAGAATCCTGCACTGCCAGTAACTTTATGCATTTGAAGTATTTTTGGTTTCGATTTGACCTGCCCTTTTGGCTTTCATTCCTTTTTCCACTGAAATGTGGCCGGTGAGAAAATCACGTGCCATAAAACTTAAGTATGAAGTAGAGGTGTGGTATGTATTCAAAAATCAGAAAGCCATTTTTGAGGGGGAAAGGAGGTGAGGAAATGTAAAGCTCCACCACACCAGCAATTTACTGCACTCTCATTGTGCCTGGTGTACAGATTTGCAGCACGGTACTCACATGATGTGCCTGTCCTGCTGACACCCCGCCTCTTCCCTAGCCTTTCCTGGAACACTAAAAGTCTGGATTATGGTCCCTAAACTGATTTAACACACCTTAAGCCTCCATGTAGTTTTAAAGGAACGGGGGGCTTGAATCGATTGCATCAGATCCTGGCAGGGAAAAGTGATCTCTCCCAGCAGCCGGCTCCAAGCCTCGATATAAAACCCAAATCTTGCATCCCAGGCTCTAAAACCTTTTTTTAAATCATACAATGCCTGAATCTCTGCAGAGGCTGGATTGTACTCCCTCAACACCCCCAAAGAGTCAGACTAAAGGGTCATTCCATTTTTGCCCGGCAGAAAGGTGGTCTGGTTGAAGTGCTCATCTGACAGGACCTGACTGGAGGGAGAAAGAGAAGGGGAGGGGTGGAGTGGAAGAGCGAAGGAGCGAAGGAGCAAAAGAGCGAAAGAGCAACTATTCAGGTGAAAGGGATCATAAGATTGACACACCAGTAAAAAAACATGGAAGCACACCAGGGGTGTGTGTGTGGGGGGGGAATTAGGTGTGATGGAGGTCAAAGAGACAATACACTAGTATCAAGAGCCAGTGTGGTGTAGTGGCTAACGTGTTGGACTGGGAGTCAGGAGATCTGGGTTCAAGTCTTCACTCAGCCATGGAAAGTATGGAAACCCACTGGGTGACTTCGGGCCAGTCACAGATTCTCAGCCCAACTAGTTCAAAATATGGCAGCCAGGTTGGTCACCGATACACCTAGGGGTGACCATATTACACCAGCTTTAAAATTGCTCCACTGGCTGCCGATTAGTTTCCGGGTGAAGTACAAAGTGTTGGTCATTACCTTTCAAGCCCTACATGGTTTGGGTCCAGGTTACCTGTGGGATCACCTTCTCCCATACAATCCGCCCCACATGCTCAGGTCCTCTGGGAAGAACTTACTACAGTCAGCCAAGACTAGGCTGACAACTGTAACCCAGAGGACCTTCTCTTCTGCTGCTTCCAGACTGTGGAATGGCCTGCCAGAGGAGACTCATCAACTTAACAGTCTTTTAGAATTTAAGAAAGCTATAAAGACTAATCTCTTCTGGCAGGCATATCCAGTGGAATTTTAGAATGTTTTTAAGATGTTTTTAGGATGTTTTATTGCTATTTTAATAATATGTACCATGTTTTAATTAGTTTTATGTATTTTATCATATCTTATATTTACTGCTGTTCCTCCTCGATCCAAACGGAGAGGCGGGTAAGAAATAAATTTATTATCATTATTATTATTATTATTATTATTATTATTACCTCACAAGATTGTTGTTGTGAGGATAAAATGAAGAGGAGGAGGAGGATTATGTATGCAAACTTGAGTTCCTTGGAGGAAAAAAGGCAGGTTATAAATGCAATAATAAATAAATAAATAAATAAAATGTCAAACAACCCAATTTATTGTAGATCAAGTATATGAATATGAATAAGAGAGGCATTTCAGCCTTTTAGATTGTGAGAAAAGGACTCAAAAGCTGGGACCATCGTTTGTATTTCTACATCATGATTGGTTGGGTGAGAACAGGTTGTGTGCTAAAGTAAAACAAGAGATCAGGGTTCTGATGCAGAGTAAGATTTATTCGGAATAAACAGAAAGGCATTTCAGCCAACAAATCATCAAGGAGCTATTTTGGGTGGGAAAACCAACAAAGAATGTATATGAACAACAGCTTCCACATTTGGACAGGGAAAAAAAAGAGAGAATTTATATTATTAGAACTTTTCCTCCCTTTGCCATTTGACCTGATTTGGTCTTTTGATTTGTCACACATTTCATTACACTGTGATGTGGGCTCAAAGGAACCTGACATAAATTAATAAAAATCAGACAAGCAGATAAATAGTGTGATACAGAGGGATGGATTTAGAATAAAAACTGATTCAGGAAATATATCGGTGGGCCTGATTTCCAGGGATGCTGAACAGTCCTACAACTGTCTTGGACTTCAGTAGCAGCCCTGGGGGCACACAGGCCTGAGTATTTTGTCGTGAATCCTTGGATCATTCCATCTGGTTGTTGAAAGTCCATGTGAATTCAGCATGGGGTATAGCAGATGCTGCCTCTTTGTCCCACGAACCCATAACGGCTCCGTCCAGGGACCCCTGAAACATTAGAACCAAGGAGACCACCTTGGAGACCACCTTGGAAATTTTGGCCAAGGAGGCCACTTTGGCCGGAACCTCGAAGGGCACATGGGGCATTGCCTCCAACAGATACAGGTTCACAGCTTGCAGACAGGATGGGTCCTGGGATGGTCACAATGCAGGAAGGAGGCTGGAGAACTATCTCTGCTGGTGGGATCTGGTTGATGCAGGAAGGGTTGACTCCAGAGAGTACCCCCAGACTGGCAGAAGGCACACCAGGGCCGACCAGAGCACCTGAGCCATAGCTAATGCCACCGAAGGGGCCAGAGCCAACACCTGCTGATCCAAAACCTGCTGATCCAAAACCAACGACTGGGCTGGAAGCGCAGGAAGGGACGGCACAGGATGCTGGTCCACAGAAAGCCATGGTTGAGTGATAGATGGGAGTCTGAAAGAAAACAACCACAACAATAAGGGATCAGTAGTGTTGTGATGCATTGCTGTGTTAACTAGAACATGATATAAAGGGAAAGGAGGCCTCTTCATGAATACCAGTTTCCATAGCTAATGACTCTTCATGTTGATCCTCTCTTGCACTGAGCTGTGCATCCCTTGTGCATTCTATTCATGTCCTATACTCAACTCAAGACTCAAAATGTCCTCCATCCAGACTTTGCCAGAAATGAAGTTGCTGGGGACTGGGAAACTTTCAATTGGCATATTTTTGGCATGCCTTATAGCACCATATAAATACAGGAGTATGCTTCATGAACAGTATCCAATACTGCCGGCATGCTTACTCTAGAGCAGTACCGCTAATCAAAACATCCTAGCATAGATCAAAGAAGGGGATTGTGTTGTCTTTTAGATGTCATTCAACAGTTAATCCCATCAACCTCAGCCTGCATTGCCCATACAGAGGGGATGATGGGAGTTGCAGCCCATCAACATCTGGAAAGCCAAATATTCCCCATCTTTTGCAGAGATGGTCAGATGCACCAACGTTCTATCTGTTCTAAAAAGCTGGAGATCAGTTGAGGTGGATTTCCTACTTCTTTGTCCTCCTGCTTCCCCGCCATGCATCTCTTTTTGCTCCATTCTCCACTTTTCTCTTAGTGCTGTTATTCACCAGCATCTTAGAGAAAGTCTTTGGTGTTCCAAAATTGTGAACAGTGTTGGCACAGGATTACAATGACTTAAAACGCCTTCGAATATGAAAAGAAGTGACCCCCCCCCCAAACTCTTCAGTTTGCAGGTGATGCCATCTGTGGCAATGAAGAAAAGTTGTGTCATGATAAGGGATGGAGGAGAGAGGGGAGAGAGGGGAGAGAGGGGGAGAGAGAGAGGCGGAGGGAGGGAGAGAGGGAGGGAGAGAGAGAGAGAGAGTTTGAGAGAAACAGCAGGATAATGGAGCACAATATACATGTGAAACCTCTTCCAGTATCTGCCTTACCTGCTTTCTGGAGAAGGTGTGAGGAGGCACAAGTGTCAGGTGAAGATGCTGAAGATGTGCCCCATGGTGTGTGCTTATATACTCTCAGCATCCCCATCTCTGCTTACGGTGCAGTGTTTCCTGCATGAAGTTTTAATTAGTTACAAATTGTCTTAGCAGCATCACTCAACAAATTACCTTAATAACCATGAAGGGTTGGAGCCATTTTTCTTTATATACACCTACTGTCAGCTTCTCACAAAACCACAACATGTATCCCACATGCTGATCTTTTGGTTTTAACTGGAAATAGTCTACCAGGTACATTTTGGATCAAAGAAATCAGGAAGCCATTTCAATCACCCTGATGCGGGTGGAACATTTCAACACCTCCTCATTACTATTTCATTTGTATAGTAAAGCATAATATTGCAAGGAGGAGGAGGAGGAGGAAAAGAAGAAGATACGATGACCATATGAAAAGGAGGACAGGTAGGCTGACCATGTGAAAAGGAGGACAGGGCTCCTGTAACTTTAACAGTTGTAGAGAAAAGGGAATTTCAGCCAGTGTAATTTGTAGGCAATTAGTTCCTGGTGAAATTCCCTCTTCATCACAACAGTTAAAGTTGCAGGCACTATACTAGAGTGTCCATATACAAAAGTAGGCAGGGCCCCTGCAACTTTAACAGTTGTGATGAAGAGGGAATTTCACCAGGAACTAATTGCTAGGGATGTGCACTGGATCGGACCCGATCCACGATCCGAGTCCGGTCCAGTGGGAAATCGGATAAATTATCCGATTTCCGATCCCGCAGCTGGATCGGCCGATCCAATCCGAACCGGTCCGAAAAAGCTCCGAACCGGTTCGGCGGATCGGCGGATCGGCGGGCGCCCACTGGCGCCCACCGCCGCTTCCATTGGCGGGCGCCAGCGGGCGCCCGCCGATGAAAGTGGACAGCGGGGGGGGGGAGGAGGGGGGCACTTACCTTCTCGGCCCGGTGGCTCCCGTCCGGCGCCGGAGCCTACTACTACTAGCAGGCTCCGCGGCCTGCTCTAGGGTGGCGCGCCGGGTGATGTCATCACCCGGCGCGCTACTCTAGAGCAGGCCGCGGAGCCTGCTGGTAGTAGTAGGCGCCGGCGCCGGACGGGAGCCACCGGGCCGGGAAGGTAAGGAGGGGGTGCGTGGAGGGGAGGAGGGGGCGCGCGGAGGGGGGAGGGGGGCCCTTACCTTTCCGGCCCGGCGGCTCCCGTCCGGCGCCGGCGCCTACTATTCCCAGCAGGCTCCGCGGCCTGCTCTAGGATGGCGCGCCGGGTGATGTCATCACCCGGCGCGCTACTCTAGAGCAGGCCGCGGAGCCTGCTGGAAGTAGTAGGCGCCGGCGCCGGACGGGAGCCGCCGGGCCGGAAAGGTAAGGAGGGGGTGCGTGGAGGGGAGGAGGGGGCGCGCGGAGGGGGGAGGGGGGCCCTTACCTTTCCGGCCCGGCGGCTCCCGTCCGGCGCCGGCGCCTACTATTCCCAGCAGGCTCCGCGGCCTGCTCTAGGATGGCGCGCCGGATGATGTCATCACCCGGCGCGCTACTCTAGAGCAGGCCGCGGAGCCTGCTGGAAGTAGTAGGCGCCGGCGCCGGACGGGAGCCGCCGGGCCGGAAAGGTAAGGAGGGGGTGCGTGGAGGGGAGGAGGGGGCGTGCGGAGGGGGGAGGGGGGCCCTTACCTTTCCGGCCCGGCGGCTCCCGTCCGGCGCCGGCGCCTACTACTCCCAGCAGGCTCCGCGGCCTGCTCTAGGATGGCGCGCCGGGTGATGTCATCACCCGGCGCGCTACTCTAGAGCAGGCCGCGGAGCCTGCTGGAAGTAGTAGGCGCCGGCGCCGGACGGGAGCCGCCGGGCCGGAAAGGTAAGGAGGGGGTGCGTGGAGGGGAGGAGGGGGCGCGCGGAGGGGGGAGGGGGGCCCTTACCTTTCCGGCCCGGCGGCTCCCGTCCGGCGCCGGCGCCTACTACTCCCAGCAGGCTCCGCGGCCTGCTCTAGGATGGCGCGCCGGGTGATGTCATCACCCGGCGCGCTACTCTAGAGCAGGCCGCGGAGCCTGCTGGAAGTAGTAGGCGCCGGCGCCGGACGGGAGCCGCCGGGCCGGAAAGGTAAGGAGGGGGTGCGTGGAGGGGAGGAGGGGGCGCGCGGAGGGGGGAGGGGGGAGGGGGGCCCTTACCTGCCCGGCCCGGCGGCTCCCGTCCGGCGCCGGCGCCTACTACTACCAGCAGGCTCCGCGGCCTGCTCCAGGGTGGCGCGCCGGGTGATGTCATCACCCGGCGCGCTACTTGAGAGTAGGCCGCGGAGCCCGCTGGTAGTAGCCGCCGGCGCCGGACGTGCCGAGAAGGTAAGTGGCGGGGAAGGGGGCTTACCCCCCCCCCGGAGCCGTCCGCTTCTATCCGCTGGCGCCCGCGGGCGCCAGCGGATGGAAGCAGGCGGCCCCAGGGGGGGTAGGGAGCGCGGGGGAGGGGGTTTACCTGCCGGGGCCGTCCACAGCGGACGGCCCCGGGGGGGGGAGGGAGTTAGGCCCCCCCTTACCCACCCGCCGCCATTTTTTCCTCATAGACTTGCATTGCAATGCAAGTCTATGGGGAAAAAAATGGCGGCCGATCCAAAAATGTACGATTTTTGGGTCGGGATCGGACTCGATCCGGTCCGGGGGGCCTCCGATTTTGTCCGAACCGGTCCGGGACAAAATTGGAGGTCCCGATCCAGGTCCCGATCCGATCCGGGGGGTCCGTGCACACCCCTACTAATTGCCCACAAAAGACACTGGCTGAAATTCCCTTTTCTCTACAACAGTTAAAGTTACAGGAGCCCTGTCCTTTTCAGATGGTCAGCCTAAGGACAGGGGTCCTATGTCTTTAACAGTTGCAGAGAAAATGGAATTTCAGTAGATATTTCTATGCATGCAGAACTTGGTAAAATTCCCTCTTCAGCACAACAGTTAAAGCTGCAGGAGCCCTGCCCTCACTCTAGCTATACTCTTGCAGCTTTAAATGTTGTGATGAAGAGGGAATTTCACCAGGTGCTGCATTCATACAAAAGACATCTGCTGAAATTCCTTTTGTTTATGCAACTGTAATAATAATAATAATAATAATAATAATAATAATAATAATAATAATAATAATATATTTCTTACCCGCCTCTCTGTTTGGATCGAGGCGGGGAACAACAATATAATAAAATACATAAAACTGATTAAAACATTATTAAAACTGCATTAAAACATCCTAAAAACATCCTAAAAACATTCTAAAATTCCACTGGATATGCCCGCCAGAAGAGAACAATCTTTATGGCTTTCTTAAATTCTAAAAGACTGTTAAGTTGACGAGTCTCCTCCGGCAGGTCATTCCACAGTCTGGGAGCAGCAGAAGAAAAGGTCCTCTGGAAACAGTTGTCAGCCTAGTCTTGGCCGACTGTAGTAAGTTCTTCCCAGAGGACCTGAGCATGCGGGGCGGATTGTATGGGAGAAGGCGATCCCGTAGGTAACCTGGACCCAAACCATGTAGGGCTTTAAAGGTAATAACCAACACTTTATACTTCGCCAGGAAACTGACTGGCAGCCAGTGGAGAGATTTTAAAGCTGGCGTAATATGGTCACCCCTAGGTGTACCGGTGACCAACCTGGCTGCCATATTTTGAACTAGTTGAAGTTTCCGGACTAGGCACAGAGGTAGCCCTATGTACAGTGCATTGCAGAAGTTGAGCCTCGACGTTACCAGTGTGTGCACTACCGTCTTTAGGTCTTCCAACCCTAGGAAGGGGCGCAGCTGGCGTATCAGCCGAAGTTGATAGTAGGCACTCCTGGCCGTCACATCTATCTGGGCTGTCATTTGGAGCGATGGATCCAGGAGCACCCCCAAGCTGCGAACACAGTCTTTCAGGGGGAGTGCAACCCCATCCAGAACCGGTTGACACACCTCCAAACCAAGGTTGCGGCCTTTAACAGCAAGCACCTCCGTCTTGTATGGATTCAGCTTCAGTTTGTTTTTCCTCATCCAGCCCATTACCGCCTCCAAGCATTCATTCATAGGAGACACACTATCCTTAGCTGACGCTGTTATCGAAGGCATAGAGAAATATATTTGGGTGTCATCAGCATACTGATAGCACCCCACCCCATGCCTCTGGATGATCTCTCCCAACGGTTTCATATAAATGTTAAACAGCATTGGGGAAAGGATGGCACCTTGCGGTACGCCAGTGCAGCTATCCCCAAGCATCACCATCTGGAACCTGCCCGAGAGGTAGGACCGGAACCACTGAAGCACAGTGCCCCCGAGTCCCAATCCCCTCAGGCGTTCCAGAAGGATATCATGGTCGATGGTATCGAATGCCACTGAGAGGTCCAGAAGTACCAACAGGGACACATTCCCCCTGTCAATACTCAGGCGTAGATCATCCACTAAGGCGACCATAGCAGTCTCAACTCCGTATCCCATTCTGAAGCCAGTTTGAAATGGGTCTAGAAAATCAGTGTCATCCAAAACTACTTGGAGTTGAAAGGCAACCGCTCTCTCGATCACCTTGCCCAAGAATAGAAGGTTTGATACCGGTCTGTAGTTATTAAAGTCCAGGGGGTCCAGGAAGGGCTTCTTTAGAAGTGGCCGTACTACCGCTTCTTTTAAACATGATGGAGCCCTGTCCTCCTTTCCATATGGTCACCCTAAAGAAGAAGGAGAAGAGAACCACACTTGTCCTTCCAACCATACATAATTGGAGTAAGTCTTCCAATGTAACTTAGAAAAAAGAACATCTGAGGATTTCATTGGGTCCAGATTTTTAAATAAACCAGTCTATTCTTCAACAACATGATCAATGTGCCAATCACAGTGAAGTTATCCTTTGGAATAAAAGAAGCGCTAAAAGAAAAGGACGAAAATTCAAAATGTTTGTTTTAGTGTTACAGATGTATCAACTTGATGATCAAAAACCTACCAGTTAAATACCAGAATTAATACTCTCTCATGGTGGTTGAAGTGATGGTTGATGGCTTTAACAAACAAGCCACAGCAGTGATGAAATTGTGCTATTTCACCATTCTTGCTTTCAATTTACACTCCATGCAACCCCACTTTTCTTTGGAATTTCAGACCCAAATTTTTTTGGGGGGGGGTTCTTGCACCAGCCTAAAACCCTCACACCCTGATCCTGTATTTCCTTCAGTAGCACATGGACCTTACTGAATTCCTAGAGGACTCCTCCTATAGGTTGCTCCATACCAGTTTGTTGCTGACATCAGTAGCTACAGTGAGAAGATCCCCATTGAAGCAGTAAGGCTAGATGCTTCATAAACCAAACAGGAGTCAGAAAACATGGGGCATCTTTACAGACCAAGGGAAATAACATGCACACAGTGGCTCAATTCGGACGACACGCTAAGCAACTGTGGGTTGATGAAACAACAACCTGTTGAGTTGTTAAACGTGTCGTCTGGAGGTAGCCACACAACGCAGTAATAGCCCACAGTAGGCAAAGTGGCAAAATTCAACAACTGAGAGAAACAACTCACTTGCGAGTTGTTAAGGGAATTGTCAATTGACAAACATGTCGTCTGGAGCGGTGCGTGGGTGAAACAACTGTGGTGAGTTGTTGAGCACGGAAGATCAGAGAGTGGAGCAGCAAGAGCAGCAGTACGTGGGTGGCCACTCAAGCACACTCAAAACAGATCCCCGGCATTGCCGCCATAGCAACCAAGGATGCCTGCCTCCCCCACCAGGCAGCTGGCATGGAGCTGAACAAGGGGCCTGCTCCTGCAAGCACACACGACAGAAGCCCAGTCAGTCACCCAAATGGAAAGGGAAGTGCAACAGAAGGGAGCCATGGCCAAGGGGGGGAGGGGGAAATGGAAGAAGCAACAAGCCCAGGCGCCCAGGAAGAAGGGGTAGCCCCCCCACTCCAACAGGGAGAACAGTAACCCACCCGAAGCATACCCCCACCGCACCGCCACCACCACCCTCGCTTCACCCAGAAGGATGAGGGCCGTGGAAGCGGCAACCAGCGAGCCCCCCACCATTTGCCCAAGATGACTGGACAGCAAGCAACGGCCACGCACATCCCCAAGACGCACGAAACAGCAAGGCAAAGGGCACCCGTGGGCGACAGCCAGCCACCTGCAGATGTTGTGGAAAACAGGCAGAGGTATGCACAACAATCCCAAGGACATGAAGTGGCCCCGGCCAGCAACGACAACAAAGCCTACACACGGGGCACATTCAGAGGAAGCAACACTCCCCACCAGCACCCACCATCATACAAACACATGGGACGGGGAAAAGCAGCCCAGGGCACAGACAACTGTCACCTCCAAAACTCACATCCGCTGGCGACATGGAGCCAGAGGGAGAAGGAGCCCGGGATGACCTGGCCGAGGACACCAGCTCACAAACCCCAGGAGAGGGGAGCAGCCAAGACCCCCCGGAAAAACGCAGAGTGCAGCAATGGTCCCACGCAGAGACCGGGCGCTTCATAGAGCTCTGGGGAAGCCCAGAAGCCAGGAGGATCATGGCCACAGTCAGGCACGATCAGCTCTACCCATGGCTCGCCAAGCAGATGCAGGAACAGGGACACGACTGCAGCGGCAAGCAATGCAAGGACAAGCTCCACAGACTCAAGAGGAGGTTCAAGGAGATCGTCACCCACAATAAAAGGACCAGCGTCCAGCCACGCACCTTGAACTTTTACGACGAACTGGCACGCCTGCTGTTGGAGCGCCATGACGTCATCCTGGGACATACGGCAGGCAACGGGGTCACCACCAATGAGCCGCCGCTCACACGACAATGAGCACGGCTGGAGCAAGGGGTGCAACGGCACGGAAACCACAGCCGCCGGCACGGACGGACGCCCCACGCCCAACACCCCCTCCCCAAGAAGGCCCCGAAGGCAGCACCTCCACACACACACCCCAAGAAGGCCCTGAAGGCATCAGCCAAAGAATGTCCGGCCAAGGCGAAGCTGATGAGCCGTTCCACACCATCTGATAGGACATCGTTGCTGGTGCCGCCCAGGACAGCCAGCACCTCAAGGAGTATCTCCCACATGCCAGCCTCTTCCAACAGCAGCAGCCCCACAGCCTTCCTATGGAGTTTACATTCAATGAATGTTCCTTGACAATAATTATTGTTATTCTCCCCTTAATCCCCTTTTCTCTAAGATGAAAAGTCCCAGAAGTTGTAGCATTTCTTCATAGGGGTATTCCTCCAGCTCCTAGACCATCTTAGTTTCTCCACACCCACACACCCTCAATTCTACAGTATCCTTTATTGGGACAGTGACCTAATGCACAGCATTCCATGTGTGTGTTGTGTCTCCATTTGGGATGGTGACTCCTGCACCTGAGAGTGATTGGGGAGGGACCCAGCACATGGGCAAGCAGAAGATAGCTTCAGCTCAACCCAGCTGGCCTCACTTACCCATCAGCCTTGTAATTTAAGAGGAGCCTCAAACTCCGTTTAGTTGGTGGAAGTAATTGTTGTTTCTGCTGATCGGTTGTTGTAGCAGTTCCTGGCAGCTCTTGAACTCAGCTCAGACTATTCTTGAATCCAGATTGACTTTGACCATCCTTCAGCTGGTTCTGTTTGCTTTGGCTTCAGACAGATATCTCTGGCTTATTGACCTTGAGCTCTTTAATGACCACTCTAGCTGCAGCATATCTCTAAACTCCCATGATTTATGACAGTGTGGTTGCACCATTGATTTCTATAAGAGGAGTATGAATTCTGCCCAGCTCCACTTCAGGAATCAGGTCCTTTCTCATCTCAGCCTAAAGTGATTATGTGGGTACCTCACACCCCTACTGGCCTGTTTGAATGGGAAAGGTTTGAAGTTAGTTGTGCATTTGTTTTTGACATTTCTATCCTGCCCAATACACAAAACTCTCTGGACAGGTGAGAGCAATGAAAATAATAAAACACAGTGACCTCTAGTGGTATCCCAATAGCACAAACTCACACAACATGATTCCTCAGAAAAGCTGGCATGCCAGCAGATGCCTTTGGCATGCCTTGACTGGTCAATGGCATAAGAAGATACAGCACATAATTGTTGGATCCTTAGTGTGATGTATACTCCTGAATTTGTATGGCAATCACAACATACCAAAATGAAATTTGAAATATGCCCAGTTTCCACCAACCTGGTTGCAGGAAAATTCTGGACAGGCTGGGCAAAGGTTCTTTTGAATCAACTACTACTGCTGTCTTGTGTTTTCTTTCAGGTTCATCTCCATTCCACAGAAGTGACTGACTGTGGTCCAGCCTGTGCTATCCCATCCTGTGCTTCTAGCCCAGTCATTGCTTTTGGACCAGCAGGTCTTGGCTGCTAAGGATTTTCCCAATAGCCTATACCTTAGCAGGTGTCTGGCACAGGCTCATTTGCTGAGACTAAACATTACGGATTGTGCAAATTCCATTTTGTCTGCATTTCATAGATTTTATAGATTTTGTTTTGTCATCCTCCCATTAACAAAATCAGATTTTTCTTTCATGTTCTGAATTTGCGCAAATGCAAATTTGTGTACATTTCTCCAAAGTGCACATTTTTGGCTCTTCTTCTTCTTCTTGCATATTTTTCCATAGAAAATTTTGCACAAAGTTCCTGAAGGTTACAAATCCTGCCTGCAAATCTGTGGAGAGGAACAGGTTTTCCACATACCTTTTTAAATGTAGCCAGTTCTTGAGGGGTGAGATATTTCCCGACATGAACCTACCCGAAAACGACGTTCAAGATCTAAGGTCTTCCTCTGAGTGTCTAGTCTGAGGGAAGCTCGGAGGTTGGCAACAAGGGAGAAGGCCTTCTCTGTCGTGCCCCCCCTGTGGAACGATATCCCCATTGAGGCCCACCTGGCACCAACATTGTTATCTTTTTGATACCAGGTCAAGACCTTGCTCTTCTCTCAGGCATGTAGAAATATGTGATGAGCCTGGGTCTGTTTTGTTTTTTAGATTGATAGCTTTTTAAAGTTATTATATTGGTATTAAATGTATTGTATATTTTTGCAGTTTTAATTTTTGTATATTAATCTTACGTAAACTACCCAGAGAGCTTCAGCTATGGGGCGGTATACAAATGCAATAAATAATAAAGAGGAGGAGGGCCTTCTCTTCTGTGGCACCCTGGCTATGGAATGAGCTTTCTAGAGAGGTTCACCTGGCACCTACATTATATTCTTTTAGATGCCAGGTGAAGACCTTTTTATTTTCTCAGTATTAGAATAGTTTATCAGTCTATTTTTTAACTTTGCTGTTTTAACTTTGTATTTTAAATCTGTATTAATTTCTGCATTGCTGCTTGGTTGTATCCTGCTTGTGTTCTTATAGTGCATTTTTATGCTACATTTTTATACCATTGTTTTGTATTTTGAATAATTGTCCTGGCTTTAATTTGTGTGAACCGCCCAGAGAGCTTCAGCTATTGGGCGGTAGAAAAATGCTAGCAGCGGCGGTATTAAAAGGGGGAAAAAATGACCCAACTTTGTATACCTATTAAAGTAATTTGGTGAGTGACACATATGGATGAATTTCCCTGTGGCTTGTTCAGACCTTGAGCAGAAAATGCTGCATCATAACCACCAAGGGCAATGAGATGATTTGTAGGAAGCTAATTGAGAGTGAAATGGGTGTTGATTGAAAACAGGAAGATTGTGTTTCTATTTTGAAACTCCACTTTGTACATTCTAGGGCACATATCTTTCTTTTTTCCCCTTTACCTTTTAGGCTAATCACTTTCCTTCTTGGACAATGGGTATTTATGGAACAAATCTTTGAGCTGAGGACAGTTCTGCAAAATCCAGAGATGTCTGAAGGATAATGGTTTCTGCTTACACATTAGTCAAGCAAATCAGAACTAGCTTGGTTCACCTAAACAAAAAAACAAAAAAAAATGCAGATGAAATTCCACTGCATCCCTAAATTGAAATGGAATCATTCCAGAAATGTCCAAACTGAACTACCTGCACTACTGAACTGTATCACTATGTGACATCCCAACAGCTTCTGGGACAAACTCAACAGGGGATTTCCTCAGTGACCACACAGATTTCCTGGGAGAGGGGCCTGGCCTCCTTTGTCACTCCAGTCGGGGCTGGCATATCAAGAGTAGAGGGCATTGGGCATCTTCAGAACACCTCACATGCAGAGCAGGGGTCTCTTACAACAGTCCCTGGTATTGCTCAATTTCAAGTTCAGGAGCTGAGCATTTCAGCACCTCTTTGGGATTAGCATGGAGACATCAAACAGGTTCAATCAATTTACTTCACTCCCTTGACAACTTTCTCTTTGTGGGGGAACCATAAAGTGGAAGGGCAGTGCAGAAAGCTCCTGATGGAATTAGAGTCCCTCGCCAAGGCGCTGGAGTGCCATTGGCAGCAGATAATGCAGGAGGCCCTTACCTATGGTCATGTTTTTGGATATTCAGTTGGGTTCTGTCAGGGAGTGTAGTCTCCTTCCAAGAAAAAAGTTATATGGCTTGAGAAATAAAGGATGGAAGTTTCCACTGCAAGTCAAGTGTCCCCAAGAGAGCTACTGGAACAGAGAGAAGAGTAACATTTTGAATGCTGGGTAGTCACACCTGGCTGGGCCTTCACCTTGCTATTTCCCAGCTTTCTTTCCCCACAACAGTTAGATGTTGGCACTGATGAAGGGTGTGTGTGTGTGTGTTGAGAGCACCCCCAATATATTAGAAAGTTGCTGCCATAGAGTACAGCCCATCCAGTTTCCCTTTGCAGAACTTTTAATAAATGTGATCTAAATGTGATATCATATAAAGTTGTCTCATCTCATTATTTCCCCATTTCTTCACCTGCAACAGACAAATGTTGGCACTGGGGAAGGGCTTTTTCTGTTTGTTTTTTGAGAGCACCTCCAATGCAACCTAAAGAACAACAATAGAATGTACATAGTTCTAGTACATCAACCAAAGTCCATGAGCAAATCGATGGGCACACGGTTGGAGATCTTTAGGATTGTCTTGCTAGATTTGAGAGAATTGGGTGTGCTTACTGGGTGTGCTTTCTAATGTCTCCCATTCATGCATCAACCAGGATTAAAGTTCAGCTAGCAAGGGAAGTCCAGCATGGCTTTTCCAAAACTAAGCTAACTTTTGGGGTGGTTGGGAAGATATGAAATTCTGAGACAGTGCTTTTCACATGATACGTGTAGTATTTCCTCTTTGCGTGTGTCTGGAATGTGGGGGGCAGAGGAAAAAGAGGCATCCTACCTACTATCTGGTGTCTTTTGTGGTCAGTCCCAAGTGTCGCTGGGCCTACCAACAGGATTGTCTTGCCACCTATCCCCTCCAGGCAGAAGCTGAAAGCCCTTGTCACCAGACTTGGAAGGGATTGGTCCATTGAGAGCTGTGTCCATGCCACTCCAGGCCAAAAACTTCCCCCAAAGACGGAACATACAGAACAGGGGTTCTACCCTGGGGAAATTGTTCGACACATAACTGGCAGAGGTGCAGGTTGCGCAAAAGTGGAAAACTTGTAGGTTTCTTTTCATTGTTTTCATGAATCTTTTCTTTTGCTCCTTTGCCTGAAATTTGTTGGTTTCGTTAAAAGTAGGGGTGTGCATGGACCCCCCGGATCGGATCGGGACCCAGATCAGGACCTCCAATTTTGTCCCGGATTGGATCGGACAAAATCGGAGGCCACCCGGACCAGATCGGGTCCAAACCCGATCCAAAAATCGGACATCCGATTTTTGGATCGGCCGCCATTTTCCCCCCCCCATAGACTTGCATTGGAGGAAAGAAAGCTTTCCCCCAATGCAAGTCTATGAGGAAAAAATGGCAGCAGGTGGGTGAGGGGGGGCCTAACTCCATCATCCCCCCTGGGGCTGTCCGCTCTGGATGGCCCCGGCAGGTAAGCCCCCTCCCCCACGCTCCTTACCCCCCCGGGACCGTCCGCTTCCATCCTCTGGCACCTGCGGGTGCCAGTGGATAGAAGCGGATGGCCCCGGGGAGGGTAAGCCCCCTCCCCCTGCTTACCTTCCGTGGCCATCCGCTCCCATCCGCTGCTGGCCGCTACTGTGAGCAGGCTTCGCGGCTTGCCCTTAGGTAGCGCACCAGGTGATCATCATGGAGTTTGAAAGAAAAGACAAGGGAGCAACAGTCATTCCACAATCTGGGAGCAAAAGAAGAAAAGGTCCTCTGGGTCACAGTTGTCAGCCTAGTTTTTGTTGACTGTAGTAAATTCTTCCCAGAGGACCTAAGCGTGTGAGGCAGATTGTATGGGAGAAGGCGATCCTGTAGGTAACCTGGACCCAAACCATGTAGGACTTTAAAGGTAATGACCAACACTTTGTACTTCGCCTGGAAACTAATTGGTAGCCAGTGGAGAGATTTTAAAGCTAGTGTGATATGGTCACCCCTAGGTGTACCAGTGACCAACCTGGCTGCCATATTTTGAACTAGTTGAAGTTTCCAGACTAGGCACAGAAGTAGCCCAAAGTACAGCGCATTGCAGAAGTGATCCTTGTTGATCACCCCCTCTACAGTTTAGATGGGTGGGTGGGTTTGTGCTTGATCATGTTGGATAAAGACCTCCTGTGGGTCTGTTGTGGATTCAGTTTGTCATGGCTTAAACTGAATCAAGCCCACTGTCAATGAAAAGAAAGGAGCAGGCAACTCCCTTTGTTTTGATGCAATGATCTCTGTGTCAGGAAAAGAACACAGAATGATTACAACTTTGTATAGGGAATTCTCAATACTGCCTGACTGGTGGCATCAGCTTCATTGCCTTATACAACAATGCACCATCCCACAGCAAGTGGAACTCTGAATTTCCAGATTCACTGGAAATCTTCAAAGGGAGTCATTATATCTCTATGATTTGTATCACCTCTAAGATTCATAGCAAAACCCAACAAGAGAGAGAGAGAGAGAGATTTAAATGAAATCCTGTCCTTGTAAAAAATCACAGTATAAAGTACGAAGGTGTTACATAGCGTATCTTACCTGATACTATCCAAGAGAAGCTGAGAGGAGGTCCAGGTGTCAGTTGAAGTAGCTGGGGAAATGACCCATGGTGTGTGCTTATATACTCTTCAGAGTCATGATGCAGCATTTTCTGCTCAAAGCCTTAGTTTGCTATGTGCAGAGTCTCTCATCTGCAACACTCACAAAATGACTTTAATAGCCACAACAATATGGGACAATTATTCTTTTGAATTATATACTGTAAGCTTTTTACAAGCCATGGTATGGTACATTCTAACATCCTGATCTTGCTTTTCCTAGGAATCTTCTACCAGCTACGTTTCCCATCAAGCATTCTTGGCCTTGATGCTACCTAGTCGAGGCTTTCCTCCCCTATTTTCTTGAACCATTTTTTCCACACTAACAGGGTGTTTAGCCGTGATGAGTGGTGGTTGGCTATGGTTTGTGGGTATGCTGTGTCTGTGTTGTTGGTGTTGGTGTTGGTGTTGTAATGCCCCTTGTGGTGGTGATGATGATGATGATGATGATGATGATGATGATGATGATTGTATTCTAGGGATACATAGGTTCTACCATTGCTATGCATCACAACTACTACTGCTCCATTGTGTTTTCCTTGAGACTCACCTCCATCTCTTAGATGTGTCTCACTGTGGACTAGACTGGTCCAACCCATCTTCTGCTGTGAAAAGCATGTTTGCTTTTGGAGTAGAAGGTCTTGACTCTGGTGGCTTGAGCTATGGCTCAAGCTTTGGTTCTGCCTTTGGCATTGGCTATGTCTTTGGGACGTTTATTTTCCTCAGCTAATCACGTTATGCAATGGAGGTTTAGGGAAACAATTGCCAGTTGCGTTGCTTATTGTGTCATCTAGGGAGTAACATACAACGCACACACAACCCATGGTATGCTAATCGGAAGAATTAAACATTGGAGGGAAACAACGCGCTTGCACTTTGTCAATTGACTAAAATATCATTTGGAGGATCCGTGCGTTAATCCCCTGTGTCGAGTACTTTACAACGGAAGACCAGAGAGGCAAGTGACAAGAGCGGCCGAACACAGGCAGCTGCTCAGCCACACCCCCAACAGCTCACTGGCCATGCCACCATAGCAACCAAAGACACTCGCCCACCCACTCCTGGCAGCTGGCACGGAGCGCAAGCACGCACACCATGCATTCTGCCAGCCACCGAAGTGGGAAAGGGAGGATGACAGAAGGGAAACAGGGCAAAGGAAGGAGGAGGCAACGGGAAACACAACAACCCCAGGTGCCCCCAGGCGCCCAGGCACAAGGGGCACCGCCCCCCCACCAGCAAGCACAGCAACCCAGGCGACCCCCACCCCCACGGCCCAGCCATTTCACCCTCGCCTCACCTCGCCTGGAAGCGGGCGGACTGGGGAAGCGATGATCGCCGAGCACCCTCCCCTCAACAGCCGAACAAGTAGCATCTGCCACACACATCCCCAAGACATACAGAATGCCAAGGCAAAGGGCACCCATGGTTGCCGATCAGCCACCTGCGAACAGCTGAAAGTATGCGCAACAATCCCAAGGACACGAAGCACCCCCAGCCAGCAACAACAACTCCTCCACACAGGGCACATTCACAGCAAGCACATTGGCCCACCAGCACCCACCATCCAACAAGCACATGGGATGGGGAACACCAGGCCAGGGCAGGGACACCTGGCACCACTGTAATGCACCCCCGCCGGCACCATGGACACAGATGGAGAGGTGGGCCTGCCAGCCTGAAGACACTGGCTCCCAAACCCCAGGGGAGGGAAGCATCCAAGACCCCCCAGAAAGATGCAGAGCACAGCACTGGTCCAAGGAAGAGATTGGGAACTTCATCATACTGTGGGGCAGCCCGGAAGCCAGGAGGATCATGGCCACAGCCAGACACGACCAGCACTACCATCCACGTAGATGGGGGAACGGGGACACACCCGCAGCAACAAGCAACGCAAGAAAAAGCTCCACGGACTCAAGAGGAAGTTCAATGAGATCGTCACCCACAATAAAAGAACTGGCATCTAGCCATGCATCATGCCCTTCTATGACAAACTGGCACGCCTACTGGTGGAGTGGCACAACGTCATGCTGGGACACAGAGCAGGCAGCGGGGTCGGCACTGTCGAGCTGCCGTGCATGCAACAACAAGCCCAGTAGGCACAAGGGCTCTGCCACGAGGAGGACACTGCTACCCGGGAACCACAGCCACAGCCACGGAGGGACACCCCATGACCGCCACCCACCGGCAAGCAGGCGGCGAGGGCAGCACCGGAACCATGGCCAGGCATGGAGAAGGCGAGGACCAGCCCAGAGGGATCCCAAAGCCCATCAGTACTGCCGTGACCGCCATCGGTGCTGCCCCAGACAGCCCGCTCCTCAAGGAGCTCCTCCCCCGCGACAGCTTCCTCCAGCACCAACAGCCCCACGGCCTTCCTATGGCTGATCTGTGTGGAGTTGCAGGTAGAGGACACCACACCCATCCTGCTAGTGCCAGAGATGCAGCAGGAGGAGGATGGACCAGGGCTGTCACGTCCAAGGGAGCCGGCCTCGAACACACGTCTGGCCAGCACCGCAAGGGGAGCAGGGCGGGCACAGGCCGCACCGCGTAAGCAGCCGGGGTCGGCGAGGCCTAGCACCACGGTGGAGGGGTTCGCCTGCAACATCATGGATGCCATGTCGGAGACTGGGCCAGTGTCACAGAAGGTGCAGGGTGAAACAGAGCAGCTTGTGGAGCTACAGGTGTGCGACATCCTGGATCCAGAACTGTTGCCGTCCCAGGAAGACATCGATACACAGGCCACCGATGACACATTCGTGGAACTAGAGGTGATGGAACAGGATGCACCTTTGGAAGCCGAGCTCCTGGTCACGGAGGCCGTGCTTGAGAAGGAAATTGAGCCCCCCCCCACAGGCGGAGGTGGCAGAGATGGAAGGCGCAGCCCCCCTAGAGGAGGAGCCACCACCACCTCCTACCGGCGAGGACGTTGCGGGCCCGGCCGCACAAGCCCGTCCCCTGACCAACACACAGAGGTGTGCCAGTATTCACAACAGGCGCAAGGCAGACCGGCTGCAGGTGGCGAGGGACCTGGTCACAGCCACGGAGATGACAGGGGGACGCATCCATGAGCTATTCACACGCATGGCAGGTGAGGAGGAGGCCAGGCACACCAAGGAGCATGTCCTCACCATCTGAGCCACATGCACGGCCACCCGTGCATATGGAAGATTGTGCCCAAGCCATATGGAAGGCGGGACGGGACGTGCGCCAAGGTCTGCAGGATCATGTCAATAGGATGACCGAGGCCATGGTGGCTACCAATGTCATCATCGAGCGAGGCATGCGTGAGCGCACAGCAGCCATCGACCACCAAACTGAGGTGCTCAGGGAGCTCGCCCAGTCATTCCGGGGAGCGTACCACGGCCCCCCACAACCTGCCCCCTACATGCCACCGTGCGGATACATGCTGGCGCTGCCGCCTCAGCAGTATCTGCCGGCGCCAGCAGCCGCACCATATCGGGCCCCATGTGTGACGCAGGCAGCAGCAGGTGCCTCAGGGAAGGGGGGGTGGCTGGAGGGCAGGAGCAGTGGCGCGTAGGCAGCCGGGCGAAGAGGGGCTGCGACATCCCACCAGACTCCGACGAAGAGGGAGAGGAGGAGGGGGAGGAGGCAGAGAAGGAAGACGAGGAGGGGGCAGAAAGACCCTCCCAGAATGACATGGCCTAAGCCACGGTCGTCCTACGGGTCCCTAAGCCCATCTGCTAAGGGACCATAGGGGTATACAGTTGTTGATCCGCCCCAGCCCTATACTCGATAAGGCCCCTTTAGATCCCCGTCCCTCTGGCCAGTGCCTCCCTTGGCCTGTTCTGGCCACTCAAGGCCATGTCCATCAGCATCCCTGTGCAACATTGTGCCTCAGGGATGGCAGTGGGGAGGCCGGAGTGCAGGAGTGGTGACACTTAGGCAGCCGGGTGAAGCGGACCCAGGACTCCCAACCAGAATCTAATGAGGAGGGAGAGGAGGAGGTGGAGGCGGAGGTGGAGGGGGCAGAGGTGGGGGAGGCGGAGGCTCCTCCCACCACGCCATGCACTGAGTCCCGGGCATGCAACGGACCCCTTGGCCCATCCGCCAAGGGCCCCTGGCAGTAAACAGTAGACGTGTCACCCCCACCCCATGGCGCGATAAGCCCTCTCTAGCTTCCTGTCGCTCTGGCAACCGCCTCCCTCGGCCAGTTTTGGCTGCTCAAGGCCATGTAGATGCAACATCCCCCTGTAACATTGTTGCAAACCCTGGATGGCATTCTGTCCCAGCCCCATTTCCCCTCATTGCAGCCTGCTCCCATCAAGATGGCAGCACCCTACAGGCCTGCAAGGCTCCACACAAGCCGCACCGCCCGAAACCGCAGGGCCCTGCGCCATGGAGGTTGGTGTACGGTTCATATGGGCCGGGTGCAGGGGAACAGCTCTGGCCTCCGAGTCACTGATGGCTGTTCTCCCCCCTCCCCTCCCCTTCTGTTCCCCCCCAGGGAGGCTGTGCTCCCTCCGCCGTGCCTTTCGCCAACGGTGAAGGGCCCATACGGCACAGCACATCCACATTATGGAGCTGGCCCTGTGAGAAGTCCTGTGTTACATTTGACATCTGGAGCGGAGCGTTGCTGCCATCTGAACAATGTCTGGCCATAGCTCCTTTCACCACCATGAGAGTCTGTAGCCCTTCCCCCCTCTGTAGTGCCCTCGCCTCCTCCTGCAGTGGCAAGGCCCCATCGCTCTACCCCCTGCACCCACTTCCTTTTACTCCCCTCACTTGCAGGTGCGATTCAGCCATAAAAACTCCCACCTGGCCTCCTATTCCCACACTCCTGTAGTGGGCAATCCCATGCTGGGTGCGTTGCCCCTCTCCCGCTGCCCTGCCGCTCCGTCACGCCCATCAGCCCTCCCGTCGTGCCTTCTTCCCCTCTGGCCACTCCAACACTGGCGACTATGTCCCAGAGGGAGCTCACAATGGCCTGCTTGCAGGCGGTGATCCAGGCGGCCACGCTAAACCACGGCGATGGCGATGAGGAGGACATGCTATGTGCCCGCCTGCGACACCTGGGTGGTAACTTGCCCGCAGAGCCAGTGTTCGGAATGGGCAACGGCCGATGGCCTCTTGGAGCTGCGGAGGCCTTGCCCTGTTTGCGGGCAGCCATTGTGCCACTGTTTCACCGCCATGATGCAGGCACAGCGACCGCGGAGGTGTTGGCCAGCGGCATGGCCAAGGAAGCCCTGCACCATGGACCCCCCCGGCAATGTCGGCCGAGCTCCTTGATGAGTGCGAGACGGTTCGCTGCTGGGTGCTCCCCCAGATGGATGCCGTGTGGATGGAGATGCAGAAACTGGAGGACTGGGACAACGAGCGTTTCTGTGGGAGCTTCCGCATGTCCCGCGCGACGTTAAAGGTGCTGGTGGCCAAGGTGAACCCTGTCCTGCAGAGGGAGTGTACCATCATGCGCCCGTGCCTCCCAGTCTCTCCCAGTCTGGGCCTGACGCTGTACATGCTGGCGTTCAACGTGGGGTACCTGCCACTGTCGACAATCTTCGGGGTGGACATGTCCACCGCCTGTGAGATCTTCCGTGAGATGGTGAACATGCTGAATGAGCTTACCTGTCCAACATCATCTGGATGGGCTTCCCGTGGGCGGTGGGGGCTCTGGACTCGACCCATGTGAGCATCCTGGCCCCCCCTCCCATGGCGAGAAGTACTTCAACTGCAAGCATTTCTACAGCATGGTTCTCCAGGCAGTGGTGGATGCCAAGGGTCGATTCCTGGATGTGTATTCAGGCATGTCTGGCCGGAGCCACGACACGGCCATCTTCTGGAACTCCCCCTTGGCTGCCATGCTGTCGTCAGGCCGCTTCCTGAAGTCTGGCCCCACTTACGTGTGCGGGCGTGTGGTGGGTCCGTTGCTTCTGGCCGACCAGGCGTTCACCCTGCAGCTGTGGCTGATGGCCCCATACCACTACCCCCGCACCGCCATGCAGCGTAAATACAACTACTACCACTGCCTTGCCCGCCTGCCCATGGAGCGTGCCTTTGGGCGTCTGAAGGAGTGTTGGTGCTCCCTATTTAGCTTGCTGGACTTGCAGGCCGACATCATCCCGGACGTCATGGTGTGCTGCTATATCCAGCACAACATTTGCGAGTCCTGTGGGGATGTGTTACTGGCCGAGCACCCTGAACTGTCCTGGGCAGGTGAGGACGTGGATGCAATTGCTGTTGACGGGCTTGACGTTGCACCATTGCCCAATCCTGTGAATCCCGTTGGGGAGCCGCGCGCCTGTTTGGAGGCTTCCTGGGTGCGCAAGAGCATCGGTGTCTGGATTTGGTGGCACTACCCCCACCCCATGTGACCTGGGGCTGTGGGTCCTTTTCTGTGGACTACAGTCGCTTCCTGGTGTGGCGCCCCTCTCTGCCTTCCCTTCGTCCCTTTCTGGCGCTTGCTGCTTGGAGATGCCCGCGCTGCTGTGCCCTCTTCACCTCTGTGCCTTCCTGGTTGCCTTCTCTCATCCCGGAGGTGCCTGGCCTTCCCATTGACTCTGCCCTTGCTTTGCAGTGGCCTTGTGCCCATGTAACCAATTTTATACTCCCTGCCGAATAAAGTTTTTCCACTTTCCCCCTCTCTTGCCTTCATTCCTGTGTGTGCGGGTGGTTGCCCGCAGGGGGGGTTGCCATGGATGGGGGATTGGGGATGTGGGTTGCCCATGCAGCTGTCCCTCCTCCTGTGTAGGATGGGTGTGGCTCGAACCCTGGGACGGGCTGCCTGGCGTGCGGTTGGGATGCTGTGGTGTTGGTGGGGAGCGGGCACTGTGTCAGCATAGCCATTCCTCCTGCCTGCTTCTCTGGCTGGGGCTAGTGTGTACCCCTCATTGCCTGTGAGCGTCCAATGGGGTTTGAGAGGCGTGTCCTCCTGCAGCTTCAATGGCGGTGCCCATTGCTTTCGAACCGCAGTATGTTCTGGGATACCTCTGGGAGGACTCGCGGAGGTTGCTGGGCAGGCAAAATGGTGGGCGGACTGTCCATCACGGCCGCGTACATTATTTTCAGCCGGTGTGTTTGCCGGTGCCGAGCAGCGCCTGCTGCAGCATGTTGTGTGGAGAGCTCCACCTTTTTAACTCCTGGTCAGTACACTATTAACCCCTCCGTTGCTTAATATGTCATCTGAACTGAGCCTTTGTGTGCTTTCTGGTATCACTTTTTCAGGTGTCTACTAGATAGGAATTTATCCACCTGCCACCATTCTGATCATCCCCAGAAACATTCAATAGCTGTTTGTTGGATGCAACTTTCCCATTCACAGAGAAGGAATGGTGATCACAGAAATGAGATCAAATCATGGAGACCTGAACAACAAGCTGGCATTCAGAGGATATTGTAGAGATCAAAGCCTGTTCCTTCGGCCGTTCCCTATTTGAGATGCAGAGTGTTCTGCCAGACCTTTTAATTAGCTTCTGCAAATTGTCCCATCAGCATCACTCACCAAATTCCGTTAATAGCCATGAACCATGGGAGCATCTATTCCTTTTACAAAAGTGCCTGTCAGCGTTTCCAAAAACCACAACATTGTACCACCCAAGATGATAATATTTCCATCTCTGTCCTTTCCCAGCATCCTTTAAAATCAAAGAAATTGCAAAGCCAGCTATTGCAGACTCCATGTGTATACAAGCCTAAAGATGACCATGACTTCATCCTTCTCCTCCTCATTATTATCCATTCAGTTGTGCCCTAAAATCTAATACCGCATCTCTTTGTGCGTGTCTGGGGGATCCTTGCTTTGCTTCTACTCATAGATAGTTTCAGTAAGTCTTATAAGAAATGCTGCTTTTCCCCTATCCCCAAGATGCCTTGGAAGTTTGTTGGGCCCAGATGTTGAGTTCATGTTGTCTTTTCCTGTCCTCCTTTACTAATACGCAGCTCAGTACGCAGTCATCCTTTTGATTTCTTCGACATGTAGATTACAGCTAAAAGAAGAGGATCTGCAAGCATATAAAACTTAAATGTAAATGCATATCTTTGAACATATCTGTTCCATAGAAGACACCTTTTGTTTGCATTTTCCATTCAACTTGCATTTTAATTAAAGATAGTGCAGGCATCTGATTGAGGCTCCAAGCTCAGTGATTTCTCAGCAGCTCAGCCACCCATTCACCCAGGTGTGAATCTGTGTGTCTTCATGCATGTGCCAAGCCAGGAAAGTGTGTGGCTGCTGGCTCCATTGCGTAAATGTGGTGGGGGGAGCAGTTTTTATGAATACACATTGGTAGGCTTTCATTAAGTATGTATAATCAGAAACAGGTCAGCATGTTGGAAGTTGCAATATTGCGGTTTTGAAAGAAGCTTACAATTCACTATATTAAAATAATAATTGTCACAAATGTTTAGGGTTATTAATGTAATTTGCTGAATAACAAGGATGAGAACCTGCATGTAGCTCATTAAGATTTTTAGTAGAAAATGCTGTACCATGACCATGGACAATTATGCTGAGAATATATAAGCATACAACAAAGATCGTTTCTCCAGCTGCATCACCTGACATCAGTGCCTTGTCTCAGCTTCTCTGGAAACACAGGTAAGGCAGATGCTGGACAGGGATCAAATGCACATTGCACTCCTTTATCCAGTTCTTTCTGCCCTTAAAATCTCTCTCAAAAACTGATGTCAGAGCCATAGGCAGGATTGCTGAAACCACCATAGCCTAGACCTGCTGATCCAAACCAAATCACTGGCATTGAAACACAGAATGAGCTAGCGCAGTCAAACATGGGTACATGATGGGGGTGAATCTGAAAGAAAAAGAAAGGGGGATCTGTAGTTGTTTCATGCAGAAGGAGTGTTGTGATGTAGAAAAATGGTAGAATCTATATACCTCCAGAATACAATATAATGGGAAATCTAATTGTTTAATAAGTAGCTGCTTCCGTAGTCCAAATTATAGTTGAATGCATAGTTTGTCTTGTATTGAGCTGTGCGTCTATTGTGCAGCCCATTCATGGCCTTTGCTTCAACATTTAGTTGTCAAAAGACTCAAAATGCCCTCTGTCCATACTTTGCCAGCAATTCAGCTGCGGGAGAATGGGTGTGCTTGAAATGCCACATATTTTAGATGCTGCTATATCAATTCAGGAGTATACTTCATGTGCAGTATGCTGTCCTTCTAGTCCACTTACACTATGGGCATACCACTACCATAAACAACCTCCTGTGGTTTGCCAGTAGTGTAAACTGATGTGAGGGTGTTTCCAAAGAAACCAGTTTCACCAGCTTAAAGCCATTGGCTTACCACTAGAGGTCACTTGTGTGCTTGTACATGAATAGCAAAAGAGAAGAGCAGTGCTGGAAACCGCCTCATGTCTCTACTTTTAGATATTAGTGTCTTTTAAATGGAGAATATCACACACTTTTCTAATTCTTAAACTATTGGCCTCAGAATTTAAGTATCCCATTACATCCCCCCTTTACATAAGGCACAGTGCTTTCCCCATTACAATCTGTCATAGTAAATAGCAGTGCAAGAACGACCATCATGAAATGGCAGCAGAGATCATAAAAGGGAATGTGTGGCCATTATGATGTTGTTGGACATCAACTCCCATAAGTCCTAGCCCACATAGCCAGCAGTGAGGAATGATGGGGGTTGCAGTACAACACCAGCAGAAAAAAGAGGGGAATCCCATCCAAGGCAGACATCGTAGGGAACACCAAAACTGTTTTTATATTTTAAATGTCTTTACCACATTTGCATATGAACTTAACAACCGTAGTGATCAGGCCTGTTCTTCTATCAAACTATCAATCGGAATCAGATTCTGTGTAGGAGTATGCATGGACCCAAAAAATTGGATCAGAATTGGAATCAGAACTGGAACCGATGCCTCGGATAGGATTGGATTGGATTGGCGGCTTCCAGGTTGGGATCGTATCCGATTCAGATCCAAAAATCGGACGTCCGATTTTCGGATCGGCTGCCATTTTTGGTGTTTTTGCCATAAGCTTGCATTGGGGGAAAGAAAGCTTTCCCCCAATGCAAGCCTATGCGGAAAACATGGGGGCAGGTGAGTGGGGACCTAACTCCACCCTCCCTGTACCTCCCCCCCACTTGCACTCCTTACCTGCCGGGGCCGTCTGCTGTCGTCTGCTGGTCCCTTCTCCTGAGAAACAGGCTTCGTGGCCTGCCTCTCAGTAGCGCGCTGGGTGACATCATCATCCGGTGTGCTACTGAGAGGCAGGCCGCGAAGCCTGTTTCTCAGTAGATCAGAGCAGCGGAGGGCAGTGGACGTCCCCATCAGGCAAGGAGCGCAAGTGGGGGGAGGGACAGGAAGGGGGGGTTAGGCCCCACTCACCCACCCACTGCCATGTTTTCTGTATAGGCTTGCATTGGGGGAAAACTTTCTTTCCCCCAATGCAAGTCTATGGTGAAAACACCAAAAATGACGGCCGATCCAAAAATCGGACGTCTGATTTTTGGATCGGGATCAGGTCCAATCTGATTTGAGGAACCTCTGATTTTGTCCGAACTGATTCAGGAACACATCAGAGGTCCCAATATGGGTCCCGTTTCGATCCGGGGGGTGGGTCCGTGCACATTCCTAGTCTCCATACCATAACAATTAAGATATATGTGAGCTACGGGGTTTGAATTCAAAAGCACAGGCACTAGTTTGAAATGTTTGCTCTATGGCTTAGATCTATGGCTCTGAGGTTTATGAGACAATTTGTAAGTACCTAATTAAAAGTGAAATGGGTGTGGACTTAGTACAGGAAGATTAGATTTCTATGCAGGAATTGAGTTTTGTTGTTCATTTTGGAACACTTTTCCACCTTCTTTTTAGCCTCATGGGTTTCCCTCTTCGAAAACTTTTCTGCAAAATTTGGAGATCTCTTAAGGATAAGATAGTAGGGTCCAGAGGAAGGAGCAGAGTAGGGAAGTAAGACATTCTACACGGTTGGTCCTCCCAGGTGGTCTGTAATGGACTGAGAAAGTAATTCAGGGTCTGTGTTGCAGACTAGTTCCATAGCCACAACATTTTTCTCCTACCATTGTACATCCCTCAAAGTGATCTTTAGGTAAGCTATTTAGTGTTCAGCCAGATTAGTAAGGGACCTTAGCATTAGGTTGCCATACAATGAACAGGTCTGCAACCTGACTCCCCATTAGAGGGATTGATTTGCATAATAAAACCTATTTACTTGGAGATTGACTTCTTTGTTTGAATTCAAATTCATGGCAAGAGCTTCAGACATGGCAGCTTGTGACAATTGCAGTGAGGAACACAACTTACTGAGGGAGCAGGGGCATAGTTTTGCCTAAGATGGTGGCACATCCAGTCCTGGCACTGGTACTGATTCCAGTAGAACTACAACTCAATGAAATATTATCCATATCAAAACATTTGTTTCTTTTTAAAAAAAAAAAAAACAGGATAGTTGTTTTAACTGAATATTGTATGTAATCTCTTTTTATGCTTTTAATGGTATTAAATTTTGTACATCAATTTTTAATGTTCAGTGTTTTAATATTTGTGCCCAGAGAGCTTTAGCTATGGGGCATTATATACATGCAATCAATAAATTAAATGTTTTAAAAAAGTAAACTCAACTGGTGATCAAGATCCAGGGAGTCAGGAGATCGGGGTTCTAGTCCCCACTCAGCCATGGAAACCCACTAGGTGACTTCAGGCCAGTCACAGACTCTCAGCCCAACCTACCTCACAGGTTTGTTGTTGTGAGGATAAAATGGACAGGAGGAGGATTATGTACGCCTCCTTGGGTTCCCTGGAGGCAAGTGGGATATGAATGCAATAAGAAAAAAGAAAAGCTCTTGGCTGAAAAATTCAAGTTGAAGGCAGGGCAGAAGCCCAAAGAGGTCAGGCAATTCCTATGTGCCTCCATATTAAACCACCCAGACTGCTTTCGATTAAAGGCTTTTACTGCAAACATACATCTATTAAGAGAGACATTTCAATCTTTCAGACTGATAAAAATGTGCAAAAGCAGGGAACCCACTTTGTACTTCCACATCAGAATGGTTGTATATACCAACAGTTTCATAAAGCAAGACAAGAGACCAATGCTCTGATGCAGAATAAGTTTTAATAGGAGTGAAAAGAAAGGTAATTGGACAAACAAATTCTCAACAAGTTATTTTGCATGGATACACAAACAAACAGAACACATGTGAATGAACAGCTTCCGTATTACATGTTTTGTGGGGGACAAAAGAGGTTATAAATTAAGAGAGCTTTCTTCCCTCTGCTATTTGAACTGATTTAAAGATCTGGCTTTCCACACATTTCATAAAGAAAATTTCTCGTCCCTGTCATCCTTATTCTGTGATCTGTGCTCAAAAGAAACATATATACTTAAATAAAAATGAGACAAGCAGATGAATATGTGATATAGAGGGATGGATTTAGAATGAAAACAGATACAGGAGAGATGTCTGTGGGCCTGATTTCTGGGGATGCTGAACAGTCCTACAGCTCTCTTTGACTTCAACAGCAGCCCTGGGGGTTCACAGGACTGGGTGGTTTGCCATGAATCCTTGAATCATTCCATTTGGTCGTTGAGAGTCCATGTGAATTTAGCAGGGGGGATAGCAGATGCTGCCTCTTTGCCCCACAAACCCATAACGGCTTCGGCCAAGGCCCCCTAACACATTAGAACCAAGGAGACCACCTTGGAGACCACCTTGGAGGCTTTGGCCAAGGAGGCCACGTTGGCCGAAACCTCCAAGGGCACATGGGGTGTTGCCTCCAACAGATACTGGCTCACAGCTTGCAGACAGGATGGGTCCTGGGATGGTCACAATGCAGGAAGGAGGCTGGAGAACTATCTCTGCTGGTGGGATCTGGTTGATGCAGGAAGGGTTGACTCCAGAGAGTACCCCCAGACTGGCAGAAGGCACACCAGGCCCGACCAGAGCACCTGAGCCATAGCTAACGCCACCGAAGGGGCCAGAGCCAACACCTCCTGATCCAAAACCAATGACTGGGCTGGACGCACAGGATGGGACGGCACAGGATGCTGGTCCACAGAAAGCCATGGTTGAGTGATGGAGGTGAGTCTGAAAGAAAACACAATGGAGCAGTATTAGTATCATGAAGAAATAGTGATGCAGAGCAGTGCTAGAATCTTTGTACCTGCCAGGACACTATATACAGGAAAAGGAAATAGCTTCATCAATTCATCCACCATTTTTTAACCCATGTAGAGATTCCCTTGCCCTGAGCTGCATATTTGTTTGTGCAGTCAATTGATGTTGTCTGGTTCAATTCTTAGTTGCCAAATTATTCAAAATGTCCTGTTTCCATACTTTGCAAGAAATCAGGTTATTGGAGAGTGACTGGTTTTTGTTTTGTTTTGTTTTGTTTGCTTTTTCATTATTAATATTTTTACATCGCCATATAAAAGAATAAATATATTACATGTGCACTAAAGAGGTGCCATTAACTGAAATAACCTAGAGGTATGATATAGTGTGAGCTGACATGATGGGTATTCCGGGAAGCCCATGTCACCAGTTTATGCCATTGTTTCAAAACTAGAGTTTGGTAATGTTAGTTATATGTCATAAACATGAACCAAAAGGCAGTGTGGGATATATCCCCCTCTCTTCAACTTTGCAGATCTGAATCACTGAATGTGCCAACACATTATTTATTTATTTCCTTAAAATGTTGGCCTCAGAATTTAAGAAACCCACATTCAGTTTACTTATCTGCGAGGTGCAGGCATATAAAGCACAGTGCCTCCTCCAAATACCACCTGCAATAGTAAATCTCCATGTAAATGACAATCCTGGATTGATTGCTTAGATTGGAGAATGGGATTTTGTGGCCCATCAGATGTAATTCAACAGCAAATCCCATCACCCCCAGCATGCATAGTCAATATTCAGAGGATGATGAAGTTCCAGTCTATCAAGAGCTGGAGAGCACAACATTCTGCATTCTTTGCAGAGATGGTCAGATCCACTAACACTGTTATTACATTCTTATGCATTGTATCTGTTGCACAGAGCTGGATTTCAGTGGGGGTGGGCTTCCTTCTATTTGGTCCTCTTCCTACTCTACCACTTCTCAGTATCTCTGTCTCTGTCTCTGTCTCTGTCTGTCTGTCTGTCTGTCATTGCTATTGCTCCTTTTGTCTCTTTCAGTGGCAGTAGAGGAATATAGCATGATGGTTAGGGAGTTGTGGGAAGAGAGAGAGAGAGAGAGAGAGAGAGAGAGAGAGAGAATGGAACATGGGGCACAATATATATTTGCGACCTCTTCAGCATCTGCCTTACCTGCTTTCTGGAGAAGCTGCGAGGAGGCACAGGTGTCAGGTGAAGATGCTGAAGAAGTGACCCATGGTGTGTGCTTTTATTCACTCACCATCCCCATCTCTGCTTACGGTGCAGCGTTTCCTGTCTGACGTTTTAATTAGTTACCTGGTCTCATCAGCATCATTCAAAAAATTACCTTAATGACCATGAAGTGTTGGAGCCATTTTTTCTTTTGAATTCACCTCCTGTCAGCTTCTCACAAAACCACAACTTTATTCCACATGCTGATCTTTTTATTTGAACTGGAAATCTTCTGCCAGGTATATTTTGGATCAAAGAAATAAGGAAGCTATTCCCATGAGCCATTTGTCTCCAGAACATTTCAACAACAACACATCATCCTCTTTACTATTTCAGTTCTACATTAAAATGTCATACTACTACAAGAAGAAGCAGAAGCAGAAGCAGAAGCAGAAGCAGAAGCAGAAGCAGAAGCAGAAGCAGAAGCAGAAGCAGAAGCAGAAGCAGAAGCAGAAGAAGAAGAAGAAGAAGAAGAAGAAGAAGAAGAAGAAGAAGAGAGGATCTCTCTTGTCTTTCCAAACTATGATAGTTGGAGTAATTCTTCCAATATAAGTTCAACGATTTCATTTGGTCCAGGCTTTTAAATGAACCAGTCCATTTAAAAACCTAGACCCAATTAAAGAGACCAAATGAGAGATTTCCCCCTTCCTCTTGTCGATTCTGGCATGTTTTTATTGTATTGAAGTCTGCTGGCATTCAAATCATTTGAAATCTTTCCCTCATATATTAGTGTTCACTGTGACATTGTTGTCATTGGTTTATAATAAATAGTTGTCTCAGACTCAATAAACTGCTGTCCCTCCACTCTCTTTCTCGTTTGTCTCCCTGTGTGTGTAATATAGTAACAAGGCGGCAAACATTCAAGAAATGTGAGTGATAATACATTACTAAAAGCCTACAACTTAAGTGTAGCTATAGAGCAGAATAATCAAATAAAACATAACCAGAGGAAGGCCAGAACAAACCTGCATCACTGATTATTCTATTTCTTATCTATGGCCAGATCTGCACTACTCCTTTATAGAGGCATTGAAATGTAATGATTACTATTGGGGCTTTCATTACACATGCCATGTACCACTTTCGTTGTGTTATTTCCTGCTTTTCATTCCACATTATCCAAAATACTTCAAGAAATGCCATTGTGTGTCTTACAAGGTATACCTGTGCCAGAGAAATATGCTGTTACCATGATGGGATTGTAAAGATTTGAAAGAAACTGTCGATCCTACCTAGGCCACTTTCTTGTGTATTAAGCCATACGGCCCTTTCATTCCATTCCCTCAATAATATATATTTAAAGAAAAACAAACACACAAACAAACAAAAGGTGGATTTCAATACATAATTCTGAACTTGTTTGTTTAATGAAATGTGCATTTATACTCCAACTTGCATTAGATACATAGTTTGCTCTGCAGTCCATTTCACGTACACACACGCGTACACACACATCTTGAAATACAGATTAAATACAGATTTTATATACATTTATGTTACTCTTCTTTTATCTGAGAACTGCACTGCAACATTTTGAGAAATGTGCAATTTTTATGTACTGAACTGTGCATTGGTCTGAAAGTGGAAAGTCAAACTTGGTTTTTTGAAACCATGGGCCAACGAAAATCCTCAAGCATCCCTGGAGTAAGGGGGCAGAGTTTTTTAACTTACATTGGGAGATTTATTTTAACTACGAGCCAGTGGAAGAATAGGTGAAACATGAGGATGATGATAATGAAGAGGAGGAGAAGCCATGGCATTTGTGTACTGTGACTTCCACATGGGGAAGTATACTTGACCCCCATTTACTTGATACATAATGTAGCTGATAGAAGTTTGGGGGTGGGGATCAGCATGTTTGAAAGCACAATCCTGTGGTTTTGTGAGATGCTGACAGTAGATTGATGAAACGACAAATTGCCCTACATCCTCATGGCAATTAAAGTAATTTAGTAAGCGAAGCTGCTGACATTCTGCAGGATGATAATTAAAGTCTTTGAACAGAAAACGCTGCATCAGAAGGAGGGACAGACCGAGATGCTTAGAGTATATAAGCACACACCATGGATCACTTCTCCAACAGCTTCACCTGACACTGGTACCTCCTCTCCCTTCTCTGGAAAAGCAGCAGGTAAGGCTGACTGTTGAAGCTGTCATAGATGCACATTGTGCTTATTCATCCAGGATTTATTGCATTGGATGATCTTTCTTTTCTTCTCTTCTCTGTCTTTCAAATTAGTAAACTCCAAAATCTCTTGGCCCCTGGCTGGTGGTCTGCTTTGTAGAAGGCAACCTGGCTGACACTATCTGTTAAGCTGTCTCAAGAAGTTCCCCTACCTGTATTGAATCAGGAGTTCAGAGTGCCCATCATATTGCGTTCCTCTTCTGCCACCGATGGTGACTCTTCAAATAAGGGGGCCTTTGGTGCTTTGTTCTTTTTATTTGCAAAAGTCAGCGGTTGAAACCATTGAAAATTGGGTGCACAACTGGCCCACAGGATTTTTAGCCCTCTCCCTCATCACTGTCTGAACCGTAGAATGGAGGGAGGCATTGAGGGAGGAGAGTGGAAATTGGGTTTCAACATGCCTGAAAGAATTTCAGGTATTTGTAGGCCTTCCTATCCTATCCTGAACCTCACTACTGTCTAAACTGTTGAAAAGAGGATGGAGGGAGGCATTGAACGAGGAAAATGTATGGTTGAGAAATGAGAGAACGGGGATGCAAGGAGGAGAGCTGGAAATACTCACCCACCCACTGGTCCTGCAGGGGTATATCAAGTTGGTTACTACACATAAAACCCATACTTACATAAAGACACTATTGGAGCATCACTCAATCCATTCTAAGGATTGACAGTTTGTGACCATCACTGTCAAATCTGCTGCCTAGGGCTCATTGGAGTCAACAGGATCTATGCAGTCTTGCTTCTTTTTTGAGATGCTTTCCCGCCTGTCTCCTTGTGCACCAAGTTCAACTGAAATTTCTGCATGCACATTTACGATAAGAAATGATGTTGGGAGCAGGTTGCATTGTGCCTTGCGTAGTCGAGTCTAGGAATGGGTAATTGAGCAATGTTAAATATTTCTAAATTTCTCCGAATATTGCCAAGATGCTCAATGGGTATTCACAATCCACCAGCGTTGGCGGCAAGCAGAGCTTCTCTTTTTCTAAGTTTTATTTTCTTCCCCTCCTTTGTTCTTTCAGACTCACCTCCATCACTCAACCATGGCTTTCTGTGGACCAGCATCCTGTGCCGTCCCATCCTGTGCGTCCAGCCCAGTCATTGGTTTTGGATCAGGAGGTGTTGGCTCTGGCCCCTTCGGTGGCGTTAGCTATGGCTCAGGTGCTCTGGTCGGGCCTGGTGTGCCTTCTGCCAGTCTCGGGGTACTCTCTGGAGTCAACCCTTCCTGCATCAACCAAATCCCACCAGCAGAGATAGTTCTCCAGCCTCCTTCCTGCATTGTGACCATCCCAGGACCCATCCTCTCTGCAAGCTGTGAGCCAGTATCAGTTGGAGGCAACACCCCATGTGCCCTTGGAGGTTTCGGCCAACGTGGCCTCCTTGGTTCTAATGTGTTAGGGGGCCTTGGTGGTGGTCTCTTAGGTGGTCTCCAAGGTGGTCTCCAAGGTGGTCTCCAAGGTGGTCTCCTTGGTTCTAATGTGTTAGGGGGCCTTGGCCGAAGCCGTTATGGGTTTGTGGGGAAAAGAGGCAGCATCTGCTATACACCCTGCTAAATTCACATGGACTCTCAACGACCAGATGGAATGATTCAAGGATTCACGACAAAATACCCAAACCTGTGAACCCCCAGGGCTGTTGCTGAAGTCAAAGAGAGCTGTAGGACTGTTCAACGTCTCTGGAAATCAGGCCCATGGATATCTGTCCGGTATCTGTTGTCATTCTAAATCCATCCCTCTATATTGCATTATTTATCTGCTTGTCTGATTTTTAATTTTGCATGTATGTTTCTTTTGAGCACACATCACAGAGTAATGATGACAGGGACAAGATGCATTGCCCATGAAATGTGTGGCAAGTCAAATGACTAAATTGGGTCAAATCACCAGGGGAAGAAAGTGCTATTAATATAGAATCTCTCTTTTCGCCTCAAAACATGCAATACAGAAGCTGTTCATTCACATGTGTTCTGTTTGATTTTTCCATGTAAAATAGCTTGTTGCAAATGTGTTTGCTCAAGTACTTTGCTTTGCACTCCTATTAAAACTTATTCTGCATCAGAGCATTGGTCTCTTGTCTTGCTTCATGAAACAGTTCATTTTCACGCAAACAATTGCGTTGTGGAAGTACAAAATGGTTTCCCTAGTTTTGTGCATTTTTCTCACAGTCTGAAAAGTTGAACTCTCTCTCCTAATATATATATATATATATTTACCTTTGCAGTAAAATCCTTAATCAAAAGCAGTCTTCTGTGGGCTGTACCTCACAGAATAATAAAGATAGGAGATATCTGCCAAATTAAAAACCGACATACATTAACAACTTTTACTATTTGGAAAGGGTGGCAGACCAAATTAGCACCAGTGTGCTCTCCATTGACTCAATTACAAACATATTCCAGACTACTAGATGAAGCGCTGAGAAGAAAAATAGCACAGTGGGCAGATTATGGCTTGTTTCGTTTAAGAGATTTTTATATATATAATACTCCTTACAAGATAGATCAGCTGAAAATTAAGGTACAACAATGGAACTTAAATTGGATACAATTAATGCACATATTGCAGGACCCAATCACCAAATTACATGTTATTAGGCCACTAAAGGTAACTGAAGAAATTATTCTCTCAATTGTGTTTACAGGGAAGGGAATTGTATCTTATCTGTATAGTACCTTAGTTGAAGTGCAAACAGGTTCTGTTCAGGGACTGAAAATGGTATGGCAGACAGACTTTGGCTTTAATATACCGGATAGCCAATGGAACCAGCTTTGGGTACAAAACCCCTACAAATCAGTTTCAGCGCAAATGAAGGAAACATCTTTGAAGACGCTACATCGATGGTATAGAACTCCAGTACAAATGGCTCACATCACCTCAAATGGGAAGTCTGCTTGCAGGAGTGGATGCTCCACCAGAGGTACATATCATCACCTCTGGCAGAATGCCCGCGGGTTCAACAGTTCTGGCATATGGTAGATGAGGAACTATTGCAAATAACAAAGGAATATATTCAGTTTACCCCAGAATTATTCTTATTGTCCTGTGCTATAATAAAAATGAATTGATTGCAGCCAAACAATTAGTAACTCTCTTAATAGCAGCTGCAAGACAAACAATAGTACAACAATGGAAAAAATCAGATCATCTTGATAAAGAGGCATGATATAGAAACCTATGGTCTATTGTAATCTCTGAAAAAAATAACACGTAAGTTATGAGTACTACAATGGAAAGATGATCCACTAATATTTAATGCTATATGGGGGAAATTTATATCACATACAATAGATTCTGAGTATGGATATGCATGCCAGAAAATATCGTATTTTATCATTATTGTAATTTTGGACCAAAAATTTTTCATCTCCAATAATATTGTAGGTTAATCGTATCATCTTCATGATAATTATCAGAAAAAAAGATATTTAATTTGCAGCCCCATTTTGCCCTATAAAGCTGATTTTTTTTTAAAAAAAATGCCTATAACTTCTGTATTTTCAAAGTTACAGGTTTAAAATTTGGTCACAATGCTTATGTGGTATGCCTATGTATGTGTATGAAATTTGAGATTGATCCCTCCAGCCCTCGACTGTATATGAATTTTTTAAAGAAAGTTTAAGTTCTGACAGGTCAAACGTTGCACAATCTTTCAAAAATTCATATAAAATACAGAGGTGGAGGGATTGAACTGAGATTTGGCACATATGTGTAGCAACTTGTGCTAGACATGTGTATGAAATTTGAGATCGATCCCTCCAACCCTCGATTTTATATGAATTTTTTAAAGATCCTGCAACTTTTTGACAGATCTGAATGAACGCACACGGCGAGCTGTCATTCTGACCTGTCAGAACTTAAACAATCTTTAATAAATTCTAGGGATGTGCAGGGACCTCCCGGATCGGATCAGGACTCGGATCGGGACCTTTGAGATTGTCCTGGATTGGTCCGGACAAAATCAGAGGTCCCTTGGATCAGATTGGATCCGATCCCGATCCGAAAATTGGAGATCCAATTTTTGGATTGGCCGCCATTTTTGGTGTTTTCACCATAGGCTTGCATTGGGGGAAAGAAAGCTTTCCCCCAATGCAAGTCTAGGGGGAAAACATGGTGGTGGGGGGTGAGTGGGGGCCTAACTCCCCCCCTCCCTGTCCCTCCCCCCTCATGCTCCTTACCTGCCGGGGCCATCCGCTACCGTCTGCTGCCCCCTTCTACTGAGAAACAGGCTTCATGGCCTGCCTCTCAATAGCACACTGGGTGACGTCATCACCCGGCGTGCTACTGAGAGGCAGGCCGCAAAGCCTGTTTCATAGTAGAAGGGACTAGCAGATGACCCCCGGCAGGTAAGGAGTGTGAGAGGGGGAGGAGATCCGATCCTCCAATTTTATCCAAACCGGATCGGGTCCTGCCGGACCGGTTCGGATCAGATTGGATGATCCAAACACGGGGATCGGAATTGGATAATTTTATCCAATTTCGACTGTATCGGGTCCGGATCGTGGATCAGACCCGATCCAGTGCACATCCCTACTAAATTCAAATAAAATTGAGGGTTGGAGGGATCGATCACAAAATTCATACATATACTTAGGCATATCCCATAAGCACTGTGACCAAGTTTCAAGCCTCTTACTTTTAAAATACAGAAGTTATAGGTTTATTTCTATGCTAGTTTGATAATCCAATATAATCAGGCTGAAAATTATCATCTCCGATAATTATCGTAGTGTTTCCTATCATATCGTTATCTTACATTTTAATGATACGATACACATCCCTAATTCTGAGTCACTGACATATATGTCAACTATTGATAAGGAGATGTGGATTGTATAAATGGTATGAAATTTCTGATATAGAATATAGTTTTAGTAAATTTATAGTATCAAGAATGTAAAAAGGTAATAAGGGGAATAATCTTCAATGTATATATTTTGTGGGGATGGAAGGTGGTATACCATATCATCATAATAAAAAAGCAGTCTGGGTTAATTAATACAGAGGCACTAGAATTTACCTGTCCACAACTTGAATGTTGTACACAAAAAATTCTCTGAAATGGTATTTGGTCTTCTTCAGGCTAGAACCTAATCTGTCAATATCCACAATACACACCTGCCCATATTCCCCAGGACTGGTGTAGATACTGGCCATGGCATGCATCCTCCAGTTTAGTAGCCATTGATAGTCCTATCTTCTATGAATTTATCTAATCCCTTTATAAAGACATCCAAATCGTTGGTCATTACTACCCCCATGTTGGTAGCAAAGGCCATAAATTAAGTACGCATTGTGTGAAGAAGTCCTTATTTTTATCTGCCCTGAATCTCCCACCAATTATTTTTCATGGGAAGACCCCTCTGGATCCTAGCAGTGGAGCTTGTGGTTCCAACTTTGGTAGGGCCATGAATCCATTTTGGGTTTTAGCCAGAACCAGCCAGAACTCTAAATGAGCTGTCCAAGATATTGGCCAGTTTGTGGGGGGGATAGGGTTGAGCACCTTGGGTAGCTCCTTCAGAGTTCTGCCTGGTTCTGACTAAATCAGACAGGTACCTAGCACCCAACACTTATAATACAAAGGACTCCAAAAACTTGATAAGTCCACAATTGTGTTTATCTTTATTAGGGGTGTGCACGGACCCCCCGGATCGGATCGGGACCCGGATCGGGACCTCCAATTTTGTCCCGGACCGGTTCGGACAAAATCGGAGGCCCCCCGGACCGGATCGAGTCCGATCCCGATCCAAAAATCGGAAATTTTTGGATCGGCCGCCATTTTTTTCCCCATAGACTTGCATTGCAATGCAAGTCTATGAGGAAAAAATGGCGGCGGGTGGGTAAGGGGGGGCCTAACTCCCTCCCCCCCCCCGGGGCCGTCCGCTGTGGACGGCCCCGGCAGGTAAACCCCCTCCCCCGCGCTCCCTACCCCCCCTGGGGCCGCCTGCTTCCATCCGCTGGCGCCCGCGGGCGCCAGCGGATAGAAGCGGACGGCTCCGGGGGGGGGGTAAGCCCCCTTCCCCGCCACTTACCTTCTCGGCACGTCCGGCGCCGGCGGCTACTACCAGCGGGCTCCGCGGCCTACTCTCGAGTAGCGCGCCGGGTGATGACATCACACGGCGCGCCACCCTGGAGCAGGCCGCGGAGCCTGCTGGTAGTAGTAGGCGCCGGCGCCGGACGGGAGCCGCCGGGCCGGGCAGGTAAGGGCCCCCCTCCCCCCTCCCCCCTCCGCGCGCCCCCTCCTCCCCTCCACGCACCCCCTCCTTACCTTTCCGGCCCGGCGGCTCCCGTCCGGCGCCGGCGCCTACTACTTCCAGCAGGCTCCGCGGCCTGCTCTAGAGTAGTGCGCCGGGTGATGACATCACCCGGCGCGCCATCCTAGAGCAGGCCGCGGAGCCTGCTGGGAATAGTAGGCGCCGGCGCCGGACGGGAGCCGCCGGGCCGGAAAGGTAAGGGCCCCCCTCCCCCCTCCGCGCGCCCCCTCCTCCCCTCCACGCACCCCCTCCTTACCTTTCCGGCCCGGCGGCTCCCGTCCGGCGCCGGCGCCTACTACTTCCAGCAGGCTCCGCGGCCTGCTCTAGAGTAGTGCGCCGGGTGATGACATCACCCGGCGCGCCATCCTAGAGCAGGCCGCGGAGCCTGCTGGGAATAGTAGGCGCCGGCGCCGGACGGGAGCCGCCGGGCCGGAAAGGTAAGGGCCCCCCTCCCCCCTCCGCGCGCCCCCTCCTCCCCTCCACGCACCCCCTCCTTACCTTTCCGGCCCGGCGGCTCCCGTCCGGCGCCGGCGCCTACTACTTCCAGCAGGCTCCGCGGCCTGCTCTAGAGTAGCGCGCCGGGTGATGACATCACCCGGCGCGCCATCCTAGAGCAGGCCGCGGAGCCTGCTGGGAATAGTAGGCGCCGGCGCCGGACGGGAGCCGCCGGGCCGGAAAGGTAAGGGCCCCCCTCCCCCCTCCGCGCGCCCCCTCCTCCCCTCCACGCACCCCCTCCTTACCTTTCCGGCCCGGCGGCTCCCGTCCGGCGCCGGCGCCTACTACTACCAGCAGGCTCCGCGGCCTGCTCTAGAGTAGCGCGCCGGGTGATGACATCACCCGGCGCGCCACCCTAGAGCAGGCCGCGGAGCCTGCTAGTAGTAGTAGGCGCCGGCGCCGGACGGGAGCCACCGGGCCGAGAAGGTAAGTGCCCCCCTCCTCCCCCCCCCCGCTGTCCACTTTCATCGGCGGGCGCCCGCTGGCGCCCGCCAATGGAAGCGGCGGTGGGCGCCAGTGGGCGCCCGCCGATCCGCCGATCCGCCGAACCGGTTCGGAGCTTTTTCGGACTGGTTCGGATTGGATCGGCCGATCCAGCTGCGGGATCGGAAATCGGATAATTTATCCGATTTCCCACTGGACCGGACTCGGATCGTGGATCGGGTCCGATCCAGTGCACCTCCCTAATCTTTATCAATGTTCATATAACAGTGTTCATATAATTTATAAGTCATTATATGCACATACATGTTATAAATACAATTCCAAATTTTGTCCTCTGTATGATATTTTACAATATCTCAAGCATATATATTCTCTCAAAATATAACCAATTGTTTACAAATAAATTGCTCCACATACAGAGATACACTCAAACCACATTCCCATCAGTATTATTTTTTAGTAGTAGTATTCCAACGTTGTCCACTGTATATTATTTTATATATTAATCAGCATATAATATTTCATATTACAGGACTCCGGTATTCCACCTATTTCGAACAACTTCATCAGAATATGCTGTAATAAAATATAATAAACAACATTATAGCAGCCATAATTCACACCTTTAGTTATTATACAATTTTGTAGTAAACTCAAACAAACTCCCCACCTTATTCCAAGAACAATTGCCATCATATTGTTTAAAGGGCAAAAAGCCTCCTAGTAGAATCTAAAGGAAATATATGGAATATTAATATATCATAATCAACAACGTTTCATGTAGTCTGTTCCAAAATATGTGAGCACTTACTAGTTCTAAGACATAGCATTTGTTTCAAAGACGCTGGTCACAGCTGTAAAGTGATTGCCATTGAAGAGCATTTTTATTCACAAGCTAATTGACCTAGTTAACCAGCATTGTCATTCACCAGCTATTAGCCTAAGCTAAAAAAGCTGTTAAATCAAATTGAGTATTCAACCCTTTAGGATGCATAGTTTGAAAACAAAAGATCCACTCTGCCTCTTTTTTCAAAAATAAGGAATCCACATCATCCCGGTGATACTTATTCAGATAAACCCTGTCAATTGCCAGGAACTGAAAATCATCAGAACGATGTTTAGAAGCAATAAAATGTTGTACAAGAGGTGCCTCTTCTATTCTATTTTTAATCTTGGAGTGATGTTCAATAATTCTTGTTCGTATGCGCCGCGTGGTCTTGCCCACATATAACAATTTGCATGGGCAAATAATGATATAAATGACCCAATCAGTATTACAATTTGAAAAATGGTGCAATTCAACTGCTAATTCGAGTTGTGGATGATGAAATTTATTCGTCTGTACAGCAAGATCACATACTGAACACCTTCCACATCTATAATGTCCTTGGAAATCCATACGTTTTTTATGAGGATCTATATCGGTATGAACAAGTTGGTCCCTTAAACTTTTTGTTTTTCTCCAACCAATGTATGGTAAACCTGCACACCCTGGTATTTGACTAATGATATGCCAATGTTTCCTAATGGATCTCATTATTTCTGGTGAAGCAGGTGTATAATCAAATGCGCACGTGATGTTATGTTCCGCAGTTTTATTGGCCGCAGTCAATAAAGGTGATCTGGGTGTACCCTCCACCCATTCTTCTGCTTTTGTAATTACCGATCTAGGATAACCCCTTGTTGCCAAGGAATTTCTAAACTTTAACTTCTGTTGTGAATAATGCACAGATTTTGTTGAATTTCTTTTAAATCTTAATAGTTGTGCTAGGGGTAAATTATTACGAAGATGTGGTGGATGAAATGAGGAATAATGTAAAATAGAATTCCTATCGGTAGGTTTGTTGAAGGTTTTTACACACAGCTGATTAGACTCACAAAAAACCAAGGTGTCCAGAAATGACACAGAGTGTCTATCACTATGTACTGTAAACTTGATCTGGTCATGCACATTGTTTATCCATATTATAAAATCCAGGAACTTGAAACGTGGTCACAGTGCTTATGGGGTATGCCTAAGTATGTGTATGAATTTTGTGATCGATCCCTCCAACCCTCAATTTTATTTGAATTTATTAGGGATGTGCACTGGATCGGGTCTAAGCCACGATCCAGACCCGATACAGTCAAAATTGGATAAAATTATCCAATTCCGATCCCCGCGTTTGGATCATCCAATCTGATCCGAACCGGTCCGGCAGGACCCGATCCGGTTTGGATAAAATTGGAGGATCGGATCTCCTCCCCCTCTCACACTCCTTACCTGCCGGGGGTCATCTGCTAGTCCCTTCTACTAAGAAACAAGCTTTGTGGCCTGCCTCTCAGTAGCACGCTGGGTGATGACGTCACCCAGTGTGCTATTGAGAGGCAGGCCATGAAGCCTGTTTCTCAGTAGAAGGGGGCAGCAGACGGTAGAGGATGGCCCCGGCAGGTAAGGAGCATGAGGGAGGAGGGACAGGGAGGGGGGAGTTAGGCCCCCACTCACCCCCCACCACCATGTTTTCCCCCTAGACTTGCATTGGGGGAAAGCTTTCTTTCCCCCAATGCAAGCCTATGGTGAAAACACCAAAAATGGCGGCCAATCCAAAAATTGGACCTCCAATTTTCGGATCGGGATCGGATCCAATCTGATCCAAGGGACCTCTGATTTTGTCCGGACCAATCCAGGACAATCTCAAAGGTCCCGATCCGAGTCCTGATCCGATCCGGGAGGTCCCTGCACATCCCTAGAATTTATTAAAGATTGTTTAAGTTCTGACAGGTCAGAATGACAGCTCGCCGTGTGCGTTCATTCAGATCTGTCAAAAAGTTGCAGGATCTTTAAAAAATTCATATAAAATCGAGGGTTGGAAGGATCGATCTCAAATTTCATACACATGTCTAGCACAAGTTGCTACACATATGTGCCAAATCTCAGATCAATCCCTCCACCTCCGTATTTTATATGAATTTTTGAAAGATTGTGCAATGTTTGACCTGTCAGAACTTAAACTTTCTTTAAAAAATTCATATACAGTCGAGGGCTGGAGGGATCAATCTCAAATTTCATACACATACATAGGCATACCACATAAGCATTGTGACCAAATTTTAAACCTGTAACTTTGAAAATACAGGAGTTATAGGCATTTTTTTTTAAAAAATCAGCTTTATAGGGCAAAATGGGGCTGCAAATTAAATATCTTTTTTTCTGATAATTATCATGAAGTTGATACGATTAACCTACAATATTATTGGAGATGAAAAATTTTTGGTCCAAAATTACGATAATGATAAAATACGATATTTTCTGGCATGCATATCCATACTCAGAATCTATTGTATGTGATATAAATTTCCCCCATATAGCATTAAATATTAGTGGATCATCTTTCCATTGTAGTACTCATAACTTACGTGTTATTTTTTTCAGAGATTACAATAGACCATAGGTTTCTATATCATGCCTCTTTATCAAGATGATCTGATTTTTTCCATTGTTGTACTATTGTTTGTCTTGCAGCTGCTATTAAGAGAGTTACTAATTGTTTGGCTGCAATCAATTCATTTTTATTATAGCACAGGACAATAAGAATAATTCTGGGGTAAGCTGAATATATTCCTTTGTTATTTGCAATAGTTCCTCATCTACCATATGCCAGAACTGTTGAACCCGCGGGCATTCTGCCAGAGGTGATGATATGTACCTCTGGTGGAGCATCCACTCCTGCAAGCAGACTTCCCATTTGAGGTGATGTGAGCCATTTGTACTGGAGTTCTATACCATCGATGTAGCATCTTCAAAGATGTTTCCTTCATTTGCGCTGAAACTGATTTGTAGGGGTTTTGTACCCAAAGCTGGTTCCATTGGCTATCCGGTATATTAAAGCCAAAGTCTGTCTGCCATACCATTTTCAGTCCCTGAACAGAACCTGTTTGCACTTCAACTAAGGTACTATACAGATAAGATACAATTCCCTTCCCTGTAAACACAATTGAGAGAATAATTTCTTCAGTTACCTTTAGTGGCCTAATAACATGTAATTTGGTGATTGGGTCCTGCAATATGTGCATTAATTGTATCCAATTTAAGTTCCATTGTTGTACCTTAATTTTCAGCTGATCTATCTTGTAAGGAGTATTATGTATATAAAAATCTCTTAAACGAAACAAGCCATAATCTGCCCACTGTGCTATTTTTCTTCTCAGCGCTTCATCTAGTAGTCTGGAATATGTTTGTAATGGAGTCAATGGAGAGCACACTGGTGCTAATTTGGTCTGCCACCCTTTCCAAATAGTAAAAGTTGTTAATGTATGTCGGTTTTTAATTTGGCAGATATCTCCTATCTTTATTATTCTGTGAGGTACAGCCCACAGAAGACTGCTTTTGATTAAGGATTTTACTGCAAATGTAAATATATATATATATATATATTAGGAGAGAGAGTTCAACTTTTCAGACTGTGAGAAAAATGCACAAAACTAGGGAAACCATTTTGTACTTCCACAACGCAATTGTTTGCGTGAAAATGAACTGTTTCATGAAGCAAGACAAGAGACCAATGCTCTGATGCAGAATAAGTTTTAATAGGAGTGCAAAGCAAAGTACTTGAGCAAACACATTTGCAACAAGCTATTTTACATGGAAAAATCAAACAGAACACATGTGAATGAACAGCTTCTGTATTGCATGTTTTGAGGCGAAAAGAGAGATTCTATATTAATAGCACTTTCTTCCCCTGGTGATTTGACCCAATTTAGTCATTTGACTTGCCACACATTTCATGGGCAATGCATCTTGTCCCTGTCATCATTACTCTGTGATGTGTGCTCAAAAGAAACATACATGCAAATTAAAAATCAGACAAGCAGATAAATAATGCAATATAGAGGGATGGATTTAGAATGACAACAGATACCGGACAGATATCCATGGGCCTGATTTCCAGAGACGTTGAACAGTCCTACAGCTCTCTTTGACTTCAGCAACAGCCCTGGGGGTTCACAGGTTTGGGTATTTTGTCGTGAATCCTTGAATCATTCCATCTGGTCGTTGAGAGTCCATGTGAATTTAGCAGGGTGTATAGCAGATGCTGCCTCTTTTCCCCACAAACCCATAACGGCTTCGGCCAAGGCCCCCTAACACATTAGAACCAAGGAGACCACCTTGGAGACCACCTTGGAGACCACCTTGGAAACCACCTAAGAGACCACCACCAAGGCCCCCTAACACATTAGAACCAAGGAGGCCACGTTGGCCGAAACCTCCAAGGGCACATGGGGTGTTGCCTCCAACTGATACTGGCTCACAGCTTGCAGAGAGGATGGGTCCTGGGATGGTCACAATGCAGGAAGGAGGCTGGAGAACTATCTCTGCTGGTGGGATTTGGTTGATGCAGGAAGGGTTGACTCCAGAGAGTACCCCGAGACTGGCAGAAGGCACACCAGGCCCGACCAGAGCACCTGAGCCATAGCTAACGCCACCGAAGGGGCCAGAGCCAACACCTCCTGATCCAAAACCAATGACTGGGCTGGACGCACAGGATGGGACGGCACAGGATGCTGGTCCACAGAAAGCCATGGTTGAGTGATGGAGGTGAGTCTGAAAGAACAAAGGAGGGGAAGAAAATAAAACTTAGAAAAAGAGAAGCTCTGCTTGCCGCCAACGCTGGTGGATTGTGAATACCCATTGAGCATCTTGGCAATATTCGGAGAAATTTAGAAATATTTAACATTGCTCAATTACCCATTCCTAGACTCGACTACGCAAGGCACAATGCAACCTGCTCCCAACATCATTTCTTATCGTAAATGTGCATGCAGAAATTTCAGTTGAACTTGGTGCACAAGGAGACAGGCGGGAAAGCATCTCAAAAAAGAAGCAAGACTGCATAGATCCTGTTGACTCCAATGAGCCCTAGGCAGCAGATTTGACAGTGATGGTCACAAACTGTCAATCCTTAGAATGGATTGAGTGATGCTCCAATAGTGTCTTTATGTAAGTATGGGTTTTATGTGTAGTAACCAACTTGATATACCCCTGCAGGACCAGTGGGTGGGTGAGTATTACTTGTATTTCCAGCTCTCCTCCTTGCATCCCTGTTCTCTCATTTCTCAACCATACATTTTCCTCCCTCAATGCCTCCCTCCATCCTCTTTTCAACAGTTTAGACAGTAGTGAGGTTCAGGGTAGGATAGGAAGGCCTACAAATACCTGAAATTCTTTCAGGCATGTTGAAACCCAATTTCCACTCTCCTCCCTCAATGCCTCCCTCCATTCTACGGTTCAGACAGTGATGAGGGAGAGGGCTAAAAATCCTGTGGGCCAGTTGTGCACCCAATTTTCAATGAGCCCTAGGCAGCAGATTTGACAGTGATGGTCACAAACTGTCAATCCTTAGAATGGATTGAGTAATGCTCCAACTGTGTCTTTATGGTGTTATTGTATGTATTTGTTGTAACCAACATAATTTACCCCTGCAAAAGCAGGGGGTGGGCGAGACTTTCTTGTCGTTCTGGCTCTCCTACTTTCACTCCCTTTCTTTCTGCTCTCAACCATACATTCTCGTCCCCTCAATACCACCCTCCATTCTTTCTTCTACAGATTAGACGGTGATGGGGAGTAAAAAGTCCTATCAGTCAGCTGTGGATCTTTTTTTCATTGGTTTCAACATGACGGAAAGACTTTTGCAAATAAAAAGAACAAATCACCAAAGTCCCTCTTGTTTGAAGAGTCGCCATCGGTGGCAGAGAAAGAACACAATACAATGGCCACTCTGAACTCCTGATTCTATACAGGTAAGGGGACTTATAGAGACAGCTTGACAGATAGCGTCAGCCAGGTTGTCTTCTATAAAGTAGACCACCAGCCAAGGGCCAACAGATTTTTGAGTTTCCAGATTCACTAGGAATCTTCAACAGAGAAAAAAATTGACAGGGAGAGAGAGAGAGAGAGAGAGAGAGAGAGAGAGAGAGAGAGAGAGAGAGAGAATATCCAATGCAATAAAGCCTGGATGAATGAGCACAATATGCATCTATGATGGCTTCCACAGTCAGCCTTACCTGCTGCTTTTCCAGAGAAGGTGAGAGAAGGTACTGGTGTCAGGTGAAGCTGTTGGAGATGTGATCAGTGGTGTGTGCTTATATACTCTCAGCATCTTGGTCTGTCCCTCCTTCTGATGCAGCGTTTTCTGTTCAAAGACTTTAATTATAATCCTGTAGAATGTCTCAGCAGCTTCGCTTACTAAATTACTTTAATAGCCATGAGGATTTAGTGCAATTTGTAGTTTCATCAATCTACTGTCAGCATCTCACAAAACCACAGGATTGTGCTTTCAAACATGCTGATCCCCACCCCCAAACTTCTATCAGCTACATTATGTATCAAGAAAATGGGGGTCAAGTATACTTCCCCATGTGGAAGCCACAGTACACAAATGCCCTTGGCTTCTCCTCCTCTACATTATCATTATCTTCATCCTCACGTTTCACCTTTCCTTCCACTTGCTTGTAGTTAAAATAAGTCTCCCAACATGAGTTAAACAAATACTGTCCCCCTCCCATATGGATGCTTGAGGATTTCGGTTGGTCCATGTTTTGAAATAACCCGGCTTGACCAGCCCTATTCAGACTAATGTGCAGTTCAGTGCAGGGACCTTGCAAATTTCTCAAAATGTTGCAATGCAGTTCCCAGATAAAAGAAGAGTACCAAAATGCATATAAAATATGCATTTTAGGAGAGAGAAAGTAAAGAGAGACAGACAGCACTGTAGTCCAAACTGTGTATTCAATGCAAGTTGGAGTATTCAATGGCATATGAAATGCACATGCCATTACAAATATGTTCATAATTACATGTTCAAATCGAAACTGTGTTTGTGTGTATGTTATATATATGAGGGAATGGAATGAAAGGGCTGTTTGACTTAATTTACAAGAAAGTAACATAGACGGAGGAGGGTCAGGATCTCTTCTTGATCAATCTCGAGTGCAGGACATGGAATAATGGGATCAAGTTACAAGAAGCTAGATTCCAGCGGAACATCAAGAAAAACACCCTAACTGTTAGAGCAGTATGACAATGGGACCAATTCCCTAGGGAGGTCGTGGGCTCTCCCACTCTAGAGGCATTCAAGAGGCAGTTATACAACCATTTGTTGGGTATGATTTAAGGAGGATTTCTGCTCTGAGCAGGGGGTTGGACTCGATGGCCTTATAGGCCCCTTCCAAATATACTGTTCCATGATTCTATGATCGACAAATTCTGTCAAATCATTACAATCCCATCCTGGTAACGCCATATCCCTCTTGCACAGGTATACCTTGTCGGACACTCAGTAACATTTCTTGCAATATTTTGGATACTGTAGAATAGAAAGCAGGAAATAATACTATGAAAGTGGTATATGGCATGTGTAATGAAAGCCCCAATATTTATCAGTGCATTTCAATACCTCTATAAAGCTGAAGTGTAGATCTGCCCATAGACAAGAAAAAAGACTGATCAGTAATGCAGGTTTGCTCTGGCCTTCCTTTGATGATGTTTTATTTGACTGTTCTGCTCTATAGCTACACTTAAGTTGTAGTCTTTAAGTAATGTGTTATCACTCACATTTCTTGAATGTTTGCTGTCTGGTTACTATATTACACACACTAACAGGGAGGGAGAAACAGAAAGGGAAAGGGAAAGAGAGGGAGAGAGAATGGTTAATTGAGTGAGAGCGAACCATTTATCATAAACCAACAGCAACAATGTCACAGTGAAACCTAATACATGGGGAAGAGAGATTGAACATTTCAGATCATTTGAATGTCCAGTAGAATTCAGTACAACAGAAATAAGCCCAAATCTGCAAGAGGAAGGGAAAATCTTTCCATGCTAAAGCCCCCCCCACACACACTTTACATGGAGGAGATCTGAAGTTAATTCACTAGCATCTCCACTTCAAGCAGATTGGGTAGTGGGCAATGGGGAAAACAATCTCACTGAGATGTTGGAGAACAGACAACACTGCTGAGCTAGTTTATCCAATGGTATAAGAGCTCTCATTCAAAAATGTGCTTGCCTAAAAATAACCATCCACGCACTCACCCTTTGCCTTAGTCTATTCCTTATGTTCTGAAGGACCATCAGTCTGAACACAACTTCATTCACACTATACTTGCATACACATTACCTTCCATGCTCCCACACTGTTCCTTGGTCAGTAAAGATGCCCAATTTTCTCCTGCTCCCATGTGGCTTTATGAAACATCTCATCTTACTGCTTCAAGGGGTCTGTCTCGCTGTTTAACTCACCCATGTGGCTACTTTTCTAGGCAACAAACTGTCATGGGTCAACTCATAGGGCAATTTTTCCCTTCTCCCCATTGGGATTTGGCTCTGAAATTCAAAGGAAATGTGTATGTGCATGGAGGGTAAGTTGAAAGCCAGCATGATCTGTTCAATTGCATATCATCTCTGATCATGTATCTTGTCTATAATGGCAATAGCTATTGCTTCCAATTGTCATGCCCCAACTGGAGGTGTCATCCTCAGAGGAAGAGCCAGAAACACAGACTACCCCAAACCAAGGACTGTTATCATCTCCCCCAAGGGCTCAGGCTCCTGTGGGTTTGGTGGCAGTCCCTGGTCTGGGGTGTCCTGAGTTGCTGGGGCCTCTATAACTTTCTCTGAGGAGGAACCCTTCAAGTGGAGCATGACACCAATGTTCTGACTTTGTAGTCCTTGAGCCAACATGAGAAAACATAAACTCTGGACTAGGGGTGGCAATTTATTTATTTATTTATTTAAATCATTGAATTCATACAAATGTTGCCTTAAAAAAATCCACACTTTTTATATGCATTTTGATCTTCCACTTTTAGATGTGATATACATTTTGTGTAACAACATTCTGATCTGTACAGTAGATAGGATAGTTAAGAATGCAGTGGTTCATTTAAAAACCTGGACCAAATGAAATCCAAATTTGGCAAATTTACATTGGAAGACTTAGCCCAAAGAAAAGAGAGGTTATCTTCTTCTCCTTCTCCTTCTCCTTCTCCTTCTCCTTCTCCTTCTCCTTCTCCTTCTCCTTCTCCTTCTCCTTCTCCTTCTCCTTCTCCTTCTCCTTCTCCTTCTCCTTCTCCTTCTCCTTCTCCTTCTCCTTCTCCTTCTCCTTCTCCTTCTCCTTCTTCTTCTTCTTCTTCTTCTTCTTCTATTATGACATTTTAGTGTAGAACAGAAATAATAAAGAGAATGATGTTGAAATGTTTCGGAGATATACGGCTGATGGGAATAGAGTCCTCATTTCTTTGATCCAAAATGTACCTTAAATTGAAAGATCAGCACGTGCTTTTGTGAGAAGCTGACAGGAGATTAATTCAAAAGAAAATTGGCTCCAACACTCCATGGTCATTAAGGTAATTTGTTGACTAATTTGTTGTAACTAATTAAAATGTCAGGCAGGAAACACTGCACCGTAAGCAGAGATGGGGATGGTGAGAGTATATAAGCACATACCATGGGTCACTTCTTCAGCATCTTCACCTGACACCTGTGCCTCCTCACAGCTTCTCCAGAAAGCAGGTAAGGCATTGCTGAAGAGGTCTCTATATGGTGTTCTCTTTTCCATTCTCTCTCTCTCTCTCTCTCTCTCTCTCTCTCTCTCTTTCTTTTTTCCCACAATTCCCTAACCATCATACTATATTACTCTACTGTCAGAAATGCAAAAACTATTGAGTTGGAGGGGTTCTTCTTTTCATAAAGAAGGGCTTTTACATCATTTAAAAACAATCCCACCTCTGTCCACACTTGACTCATAGGAAGCTCTGAGAGAGACAAAAGGAGCAAACACACTGAGAGAGAGGGAAAAGAAGAACATAGCAAAAGGACATAAGTGGTAGAGTAGGAAGAGGACCATATAGGAGGAAGTCCACTCCAACTGAAATCCAGCTCTTTGCAACAGATAGAATGCATAAGAATGTAACAACGGTGTTGGTGGGTCTGACCATCTCTGCAAAGGATGTGGAATGTTTCACTCTCCAGCTCTTGATGGACTAGAACTCCATCATCCCTGCAGTACTGGCTGGACAGCCTGGGGTTGATGGGATTTGTTTCTGAATAACATCTTATGGATCACACAACCCCATTCTCTGACCTATGCTGTCAATCCAAGATTGTCATTTAAATGGAGATTTGATATGGCAGGTGGTCTTTGGGGGAGGCACTGTGCTTTATATGCCTGATCCTGGCAGGTAAACAAATGATATTCGGGGTTCCTCAATTCTGAGGCCAATGTTTTAAGGAAATAAATAAAAAATGTGTTGGCACATTCAATGATTCAGATCTGCAAAGTTGAAGAGAGGGGGATATATCCCACACTGCCTTTTGGTTCATGTTTATGACATATAACTAGCATTACCAAACTCTAGTTTTGAAACAATGGCATAAACTGGTGACATGGGCTTCCCAGAATACCCACCATGTCAGCTCACACTATATCATACCTCTAGGTTATTTTAATTAACTGTACCTCTTTAGTGCAAGTGGACCAACAATATTGACTGCTGCACTTGAAATATTCTTCTACTTTTATATGATTTATAGCCTGATTTCTTGCAAAATTTGGAGACAGTACATTTTGAATCATTTAGCAACTGACAATTGAACCAGAGAACATCAATTGACTGCACAAAAAAAATATGCAGCTCAGGCGAGGGAAGCTCTACATGACTTAGACCTTTGAACTCCAGATGCAGGAATTGATGAAGCTATTTCCTTTCCCCCTGTATAGTGTTCTGGGAGGTGCAAAGAATCTATCACTGCTCTCCATCACTATTTGTCATGATACTAATATTGCTCCTTTGTGTTTTCTTTCAGACTCACACACATCACTCAACCATGGCTTTCTGTGGACCAGCATCCTGTGCCGTCCCATCCTGTGCATCCAGCCCAGTCGTTGGTTTTGGATCAGGAGGTGTTGGCTCTGGCCCCTTCGGTGGCGTTAGCTATGGCTCAGGTGCTCTGGTCGGGCCTGGTGTGCCTTCTGCCAGTCTCGGGGTACTCTCTGGAGTCAACCCTTCCTGCATCAACCAAATCCCACCAGCAGAGATAGTTCTCCAGCCTCCTTCCTGCATTGTGACCATCCCAGGACCCATCCTCTCTGCAAGCTGTGAGCCAGTATCAGTTGGAGGCAACACCCCATGTGCCCTTGGAGGTTTCGGCCAAAGTGGCCTCCTTGGCCAAAGCCTCCAAGGTGGTCTCCAAGGTGGTCTCCTTGGTTCTAATGTGTTAGGGGGCCTTGGCCGAAGCCGTTATGGGTTTGTGGGGAAAAGAGGCAGCATCTGCTATCCCCCCTGCTAAATTCACATGGACTCTCAACGACCAAATGGAATGATCCGAGGATTCACAGCAAAACACCCAAGCATGTGCACCCCAATTGCTCCTGAAGTCAAAGTGAGCTGTAGGACTGTCCAGCATTCCTGGAAATCAGGCCCACAGATATCTTACTTGAAACAGTTCTCATTCTAACTCTATCCCTCTATATCACATATTTATCTGATTGTCTGATTTTTATTTAAGTATATATATTTCTTTTGAGCACAGATCACAGAATAATGATGACAGGGACAAGATACGTTGTCCATGAAATGTGACAAGTCAAATGACTAAATTGGGTCAAATCACCAGGGGAAGAAAGTACTATTAATATAGAATCTCTCTTTTTGCCTCGAAACATGCAATGCAGAAACTGTTCATTCACATGTGTTCTGTTTGATTTTTCCATGTAAAATAGCTTGTTGCTCAAGTACTTTGCTTTGCACTCCTATTAAAACTTATTCTGCATCAGAGCATTGGTCTCTTGTCTTGCTTCATGAAACAGTTCATTTTCACGCAAACAATTGTGTTGTGGAAGTACAAAATGGTTTCCCTAGTTTTGTGCATTTTTCTCACAGTCTGAAAAGTTGAACTTTCTCTCCTAATATATATTTTTTTTACATTTGCAGTAAAATCCTTAATCAAAAGCAGTCTTCTGTGGGTTCCTATTAAAACTTATTCTGCATCAGAGCATTGGTCTCTTGTCTTGCTTTATGAAACAGTTTGTTTTCATGCAACCAATTGTTTTGTGGAAGTACAAAGTGGGCTCCCTATTCTAAAAGATGGAAATCTCTCTCTCAGTACTTTTATATTTACAGTAATAGCCTTAATCAAAACTAGGGATGTGTATTGTATCGTTAAACTCGCCGATAACGATACAATATGCTCTCTATTGTGTCTCCATTTAACGATAACAATACAATAGGAAATCATAGGAAATCCAACGATAATTATCAGAACCAATAGAAAGTCCAGCGATAAGTATCGTATGTTATCGTGTAATTGGAAGTTGCTTTCTCTTTTGCCGCCATGTGAATGGAACTAGAAGGTGGGGTATGCTTGATGAGACTGACAGTTTCAGTGACCAATCGTGCAGCAAGGATTCCAGCAGGAGCCAATCACAATGTTGGAAGAGGGCTAATATCCCCGCATAAAATCCCCACACTTGGTGTTCCAGGCTCTGTTGGGAATTAGGCGTTGAGGGGAGAAGGGTGGATTTGTTGGAGCTCTGTCCTGGCTCCTGGGTCTTGGTGGCGAATTGTTGGAGAATCATTGTAAATCTCTTGCAACTTTGTGTATCTTAGGTTTGTTTGGCTGTGCGTTGCTGCCTGTGTGTTTGAGAGACTTTGAGTTATAATTTTTATTTTTATAGTACGTTTTCCGGTTGGATTGATTTGAAGGGTTAGCATGAGTGGGGGTACTGTGACTGAGGGGGAGTGTTTTGTCCTCTGCCCTGTTCAACTTTCTTTAAAAAAGAACAGAAATATTATATTTTTTATATCTCCCTCTCTCTCTCTGGTTGTGTATGTTTGCTTGCTTGACTGTGAGTGTGCTGCTGCTGTGTAGCCTGCTACACAGAATCTGTGTGGTCAAAGCAGCACACAAAGTCACAAACTGTGGGCAAGGCATACATTTGTTGCATTCAATTTGTACTTTGTAGCAGTATGAAATGCGGCTCTAAGATGCGTGTTGGGTGAAGTGCCTCTGGGCAGTTCTGGGGTGGCTGTCTCTCCCTCTCATACATTTTTTATTTCTTTTTGAAAATACTGCTCCAGCCATTATGGTTCCAGTCTGAACTGGAGGGACTGCTTTAGGGAGCCTTGAGAGAGATTCCTGTATTTTTATTTTTCGTCACTACATCCCCTGGGTCTTCTCCTCATGGAGTATGTTAGTGAGGGACTGCAGAAGCAGCCCCCTCACGCTTTTTTGTTTGTTTTTTTGAGAATTTGGTCCAGGCAATGTGCCTGCCTATGGCTGCCCAGAAGGGGACTCTTATTAATTTGCCAATGTGCCTTCTCGTATATTAGCAATTTGCCAATGTGTTTTCTCATATATTATCAAGTTGCCAATGTCCCTGCCGGGGACTCCTATATTATCAATTTGCCAATGTGCACTGCCTACCCAGAAGGGGACTTCTATGAACTGGGCAATGTGCCTACATGACTTCTATGAACTGGGCAATGTGCCTACCCAGAAGGGGACTTCTATGAACTAGGCAATGTGCCTACCTCTATCTCAAACGTGACTTTTATTTGCCTCTGCTCCAGCCAATGTGCGCAGCTCTGGCATCAAGAAATGCCAACCTGCCTGCATGGGGATGGCAGACAGACTGGGTCATTTTTTTAAGCACGATGATGAGGATCCTGCAGGTTGGCATGCTTCCGAGGTATCTCCTGGCCCAATGAGGCCCTGCCTGCTAAGGCTGGCTCTAAAATAATAACTGTTACGCCCGTGCTATTCCCCTACCCCCCAATCCTTTTAATTTATAAACATGCGTGGACGAGACAAGGCATTTTACTTTTATGACTGCATATGGAAGGCACTGCCGCCTAGGTTTATCCACAGGTTTTGAATGTTCACTGTATTCATAAAAAAATACCTAACTCACGTGACTTTAATTTGCCAAAGTGCCTACCCCGAAGGAGACTTTTCTTTTGTTTGCCAAAATGCCTACCTCAACCCAGAAGAGGACTTTCCTTTTATTTGCCACTGCTCCAGCCAATGTGTGCAGCGCTGGCATGAAGAAATGCCCACCACCACCACTGCCTGCATGGGGATGGGGGGCAGACTGGGTCATTTTCTATTGCGGTGGAATGTGGCCATCTACTCACTGTGCCAGGCGTAGGTGCTAGTGGGATCTTGCAGGTTTCTTCGCTTCCCCCTGCTGGGTATCTCCTCTTCTGGGCCAATGAGGCCCTGCCTGCTAAGGCTATACATGTTACGCCCATGCTATTCCCCTACCCCGCAATCCAAATGACTGCATATGGAAGGCACTGCCAGGTTTATCCACAGGTTTGGAAAGTTCATTGTATTCCATCCAGGAATGCATGCATTCATTCTCATTGTGCCACGCACGCATAGGCACATTCCCTCCACTCCAGCCAAAGAGCCAACCCTCTATCCTGAACGTGACTTTTCATTTATTTGCCAAAGAGCCAACCTCTATCCTGAACGTGACTTTTCATTTATTTGCCAAAGAGCCAACTTCAACCCAGACGGGGACTTTTCTTTTCTTTGCCAAAGTGCCTACCTCTATCCTGAACGTGACTTTTTATTTGCCTCTGCTCCAGACAATGTTGTGCGCAGCTCTGGCATTAAGAAATTAGGGATGTGCACGGACCTCCCGGGTCGGATCGGGACCCGGATTGGGACCTCCAATTTTGTCCCGGATCAGCTCGGACAAAATCGGAGGCCCCCCAGACCGGATCGGGTCTGATCCCGATCCAAAAATTGGACATCCGATTTTTGGATCAGCTGCCATTTCCCCCCCCCCCTAGACTTGCATTGGGGGAAAGAAAGCTTTCCCCCAATGCAAGTCTATGAGGAAAAAATGGCAGCGGGTGGATGACGGGGGGGCCTAACTCCCTCCTCCCCCCGGGGCTGTCTGCTGTGGACGGCCCTGGCAGGTAAGGCCCCTCCCCTGCGCTCCTTACCCCCCGGGGCCATCCGCTTCCATCCGCTGGCGCCCGCAGATGGAAGCGGACGGCCCTGGGGGTGTAAGCCCCCTCCCCCTCCCCCTGCTTACCTTCCGTGGCCGTCCGCTCCCGTCCGCCGCTGGCCGCTACTGCGAGCAGGCTTCGCGGCCTGCCCCTAGGTAGCACGCCAGGTGATCTTCACCTGATGATCAGGTGATAATCACCTGGCCCGCTACCTAGGGGCAGGCCTCAAAGCCTGCTCGCAGTAGCGGCCAGCGGCGGACGGGAGCGGACGGCCACGGAAGGTAAGCATGCCGCGGGTCCCCCACCCCCCTCCCCCCTCCCCCTGCTTACCCTCCGTGGCTGTCCACTCCTGTCCGCTGCTGGCCACTACCGCGAGCGGGCTTCGTGGCCTGCTCCTGAGTAGCGCACCAGGTGATGTCGGAAGTCCGATATGATACGATTTGGACCACCTACAATATTATCGGAAATGATAAACTTTTTGGTCCAAAATTCCGATAATGATATGATATGATAATTTCGGGCGTGCACATCCCTAATCGAAACAGTCTCGGTTATCAGAATTAGCCTGACCTCTTTTGGCTTCTGTCCTGCCCACCAGTTGGGTGCTGCACCCAAAAGCTTCTTTGAAATGGTATTTGGTCTTCAGGGTAGAACAGGATCTGTCAATACCCACATTGCACACCGCTTATGGCTGAATGAGGTTTCTGGATGGGCACTTCTGGTGCAATTGGGAGAAATAGGGGGAGTTTTGTTTAAATAGGGAAAAAATAACCACTGGTAAAGTTCTGGTGTGGAATTGGTCTCCTTGATGTGCTATATTTTGTAGCTGCAAGTTGTCATTGTATGAAGTTGTATGATGAAGACCATCCAAAATAAAAGAGATTCAATCTCAGCCCTAGAACACTAGGGGTGTGCACTGGATCGGGTCCGATCCATGATCCGGATCCAATCCAGTGGAAATCGGATACAATTATCCAATTTCCGATCACCCCGCTGGATCGTTCAATCCGATCCGATCTGATCCGGAAAGGACCCGATCCATATCGGATGGATCAGAGGATTGGCGGGCGCCCACTGGTGCCCACCGCCGCTTCCATCAGCGGGAGCAAGCAGGCACCCGCCGATGGAAGCGGACAGAGGGGGGGGGCTTCCCTGGAGGGGCTGTCCACTTCCATCGGCGGGCGCCAGTGGGTGCCCGCCGATGGAAGCGGACAACGGGGGCAGGGGACTTACCTTCCAGGGCCGTCCGCTCCCGTCCGCCACTGGGTGCTACTGCAAGCAGGCTTCGTGGCCTGCTCCTAGGTAGCACGCCAGGTGATGACATCACCTGGCGTGCTACCTAGGGGCAGGCCGCGAAGCCTGCTCGCAGTAGCGGCCAGCGGCGGACAGGAGCAGACGGCCACAGAAGGTAAGATGTGGGAGGGGGAGCGGGCTTAACCCTCTGGGGCCATCCGCTTCCATCCGCTTGCGACCGCTGGTGCCAGCGGATGGAAGTGGATGGCCCCGGGGGGGGTAAAGAGCATGGGGGAGGAGACTTACCTGCCGGGGCCATCCACAGCAGACAGCCCTGTGGGGGAGGTGCAGTTAGGCCTCCCCTCACCCACCCACCACCATTTTTTCCTCATAGACTTGCATTGGGGGAAAGAAAGCTTTCCCCCAATGCAAGTCTATGGGGAAAACAATAATGGCGGCAGATCCAAAAATTAGATGTCCAATTTTTGATTTGGGATCGGACCCGATCCGGTCCGGGGTGCCTACGATTTTGTCCGATCTGATCCGGGACAAAATTGGAGGTCCCGATCTGGGTCCCGATATGATCCGGGGGGCCGTGCACACCTCTATAGAGTGCCTGTCTGTTATGAAGAATGGAAGGACAAAAAAGGGGAGAAGCAGGTTCTCAGGATGCTGAAATATTTTAGCATCCTGAGAACCTGCTTCTCTCCCTTTTTTTGTCCTGATTTGGATGCTCTCCTCCTTTTGGTTTTTCTGTTATGTAGAATGGCCTAAGTTCAAAAGAGAGAGCATGTATGGTGTAGTAATTAGTAGGGATGTGCACTGACCCCCCGGATCGGATCGGATAGCGGATGGGAATCGGACCTGGGGGGTCGGATTGGATCGGATCGGATCGGAGGATGGTCGGATCGGATCGGACCGGATGTCCGATCCGGATCGGACGCCATTTTGAATGCTTTTTCCCATAGCCAAGTATTGTTTTACAAAAACGCCTATAACTTTTTCATTTTTAAAGATAGAAGGATGAAACTTGGGCACATTATACACTGGTTAGGGATAGTTATCTGTGAGAAATTTCAGAAAGATTGGTGCATGCGTTTTGTGGCAATTAATTGTTTAATAAATACCCAGAAATGGCTATAACTTTGTCATTTTTAAAGTTACAAACATGAAACTTTGCCACATTGTAGGTGGTACCTTGGGACCTATGTGTGTAAAATTTCAAAAACGTAGGTGCTTGCCTTGTATGGCAATTAATTTTAGAAAAATGGGTAGTAGTGGGGTAAATACATTTATGCCTCCCATTTTTTTATTTTTAAAGATACAAACAGGAAACATGGGCACATTACAGGGAACACTTCACTTGATATGTGTGTAAAATTTCAGAATGATAGGTCCAGGCATTTGGTGGCAAGGTGTCTGCACACACCACTTTGAAGACTGTAGAAAATTTCTCCCGTAACGATCCTAGCGAGAGAGAGTGATCCTAGGCTCAGCCGTTCTGCTTAAGTAAAAAGGGAAAGTATCAATCAAAGCAGACATGACCCAAGTGCTACTTTGTTTCGCCTTTTGTAATGGATACTACCTCAGTTGCAGCCAAGCGTGCAAGGATCAAAGAGATGAGAGAAAGTGTTTCCTTCTTCTTCCCGGGAGGCGGGAGGGTGCAATTGACAGCCCCAGCCTCTGTGTAAAAAAGGTTAATAACTTTTAATCTAAAAAATTCGTAGCCACCAAATGCCTGGACCTATCATTCTGAAATTTTACACACATATCAAGTGAAGTGTTCCCTGTAATGTGCCCATGTTTCCTGTTTGTATCTTTAAAAATAAAAAAATGGGAGGCGTAAATGTATTTACCCCACTACTACCCATTTTTCTAAAATTAATTGCCATATAAGGCAAGCACCTACGTTTTTGAAATTTTACACACATAGGTCCCAAGGTACCACCTACAATGTGGCAAAGTTTCATGTATGTAACTTTAAAAATGACAAAGTTATAGGCATTCCTGGGTATTTATTAAAAAATTAATTGCCACAAAACGCATGCACCAATCTTTCTGAAATTTCTCACAGATAACTATCCCTAACCAGTCTACAATGTGCCCAAGTTTCCTGTTTGTATCTTCAAAAATAAAAAAGTGGGAGGCATAACTGTATTTCTCAATGGGCAAGTGCTTTCCAATGATTTTCTATGGGCAAGTGCTTTCCAATGATTTCCTATAGGAAAGTACTGTCCAATGAATCCCTATGGGCAAGTACTGTCCAATGAATCCCTATGGGCAAGTGCTGTCCAATGAATCCCTCATTGTTTCAAAAATTAATTGCCACACAATACAAGCACCTACGTTTCTGAAATTTTACACACATAGGTCCCAAGGTACCGCCTACAATGTGGCAAAGTTTCATGTGTGTAACTTTACAAATGACAAAGTTATAGGCATTCCTGGGTATTTATTAAAAAATTAATTGCCACACAAGGCAAGCACCTATGTTTCTGAAATTTCACACACATAGGTCCCAAGGTACCACCTACAATGTGGCAAAGTTTCATGTGTGTAACTTTAAAAATGACAAAGTTATAGGTGTTTCTTTCCTCATTGTTTCAAAAATTAATTGCCACACAAGGCAAGCTCCAATGTTTCTGAAATTTCACACACATATCAAGGCAAGTGGTACCTGCAATGTGCCCAAGTTTCCTGTTTGTATCTTCAAAAATAAAAAAATGGGAGGCGTAAATGTATTTACCCCACTACTACCCATTTTTCTAAAATTAATTGCCACACAAGGCAAGCACCTAAGTTTCTGAAATTTCTTACAGATAGGTCCCAAGGTACCCCCTACAATGTGGCAAAGTTTCATGTTTGTAACTTTAAAAATGACAAAGTTATAGCCATTTCTGGGTATTTATTAAACAATTAATTGCCACAAAACGCATGCACCAATCTTTCTGAAATTTCTCACAGATAACTATCCCTAACCAGTGTATAATGTGCCCAAGTTTCATCCTTCTATCTTTAAAAATGAAAAAGTTATAGGCGTTTTTGTAAAACAATACTTGGCTATGGGAAAAAGCATTCAAAATGGCGTCCGATCCGGATCGGACCTCGTCGGATCGGATCGGATCGGATCGGAGGTTGATCGGATCGGATCGGATCAGATTTTCCCGATTTTGGGGCGGATCGGATTCGGATCGTGGATCGGATCCGATCCGATGCACACCCCTAGTAATTAGAGTGTTGGACTGGGATCCAGGAGATCCAGGTTCTAGTCCCTTCTCAGCCATGGAAGGCCACTGGGTGACTTTGGGCCAGTCACAGACTCTCAGCCAAACCTACCTCACAGGGTTGTTGTTGTGAGGATAAAATGGAGAGGAGCAGGATTATGTACACTGCCTTGGGTTCCTTGGAGGAAAAAAGGCAGGATATAAATGAAATAAATAAATAAATATGAGAATAAGAGGGGATACCCCTAAGGTATCCTTTGTTATCTCTGCTAGGAAGGAATGTCCAAGTAAAGAGGAGAACATATTTCTCCATTCCAAAAGATTGAAATGCCTCTCCTATGGCTCAGTTACTGGCTTTGAGATCTTTAAGCTAACATGTTCTGGTGTTGTTGGCCTTATGCTTTTTGGCTTTATCCCTTCCAAAAAGTCGCTGATCAGTTTAAAACCAAAATGGACAACGGGAATATTTATGATGGGACACTCAGGCCTGGATTTTGATATGTTGAACCTTATCTCCTGAAATCAATGAGAACTAGAACCCCTGATAATCCTGCCCAAATATAGTTTCCATGTACCTGTTTTGAATTCCAATGTATCTTTCTATAAGACACTATTTATGCACATGTCTGGTCTTATACTTCTTCATGTATAGTTCTTTTGCACATGTGTAGCAAACACATAAACATAAAAATGTTTCTGAATGCTATGTCATGTCATATTCATGAATCAGGAAAAAAGTAATCAAGAGAAGAATGCTCTAGCAACATTAAATCTATATTTTTTCAATGTCAATATATTTAATAGGAAGACCATTCATTCATATATATTTCTTCTAGGGATGTGCACTGGATTGGGTCCGATCCACAATCTGGACCTGATCCGGCTGAAATTGGATAATATTATCCAATCCTGATCCCATAATTTGGATCATCCAATCTGGTCCGATCTGATCCGAAAGGACCCGATCTGGATCAGAAAAGATCAGAGGATCAGACCTCCCCCTCCCCCCTCATACTCCTTACCTGCTGCCTCCTTGCTGCCGTCCGCTGCCGCCCACTGCTTCTGTACTGCATTGAAACAGGCCTTGTGGCCTATTCCACAATAGAGCAATGGCATGCCGGGCGACGTCATCACTCGGCGCGTCCTTGCTCTAATGTGGAACAGGCCGCAAGGCCTGTTTCTCAGTAGTACTGAAGCAGCAGACGGCATTGGACAGCAGTGAGGAGGCAGCAGGTAAGGAGCATGAGTGGGGGGAGGGTGGAAAGGAGGGAGGTGGAGGTCCACCGTTACTTGCCGGCATCCTGCGCTGCTGTCCCCTGCTTCCGTACTACTGATAAACAGGCTGCAAGGCCTGCTTATCAGTAGTACAGAAGCAGCGGACAGCAGCGCAGGATGCCGGCAGGTAAGGAGCGTGAGTGAGGGGGAGGGGGAGAGAGAGGGAGGGAGGGAGGGAGGGAGGGAGGTCCCCACTTACCTGCTGGGGCTGTCCGCTTCCATCCGCTGCCACTCGCTGGTCCCTTCAACTGAGAAATAGGCTTTGAAGCCTGCCTATCAGTAGAGCGCCGGGTGACATCCTCACCAGTGGGCAGCAGTGGATGGAAGCAGATGGCCCCTGCAGGTAAGGAGCGTGAGTGGGGGGGATTGACAGGGAGTGGAGAGTTAGGTCCCCAATCACCCACCCCCAAGTTTTCCGCATGGGCTTGCATTGGGGGAAAGCTTTCTTTCCCTCAATGCAAGCCTATGGCGAAAACACCTAAAATGGCATCCAATGACGTCACCTGGCACTCTACTGAGAGGCAGGCCGTGAAGCCTATTTCTCAGTAGAAGGGACCAGTGAGTGGCAGCAGGTGGCAGCGGACAGCCCCGGCAGGTAAGGAGCACGAGTGGGGGAGGGAAAAGTCCCCACTTACCTGCCGGGGCTGTCCTCTTCCATCCGCTGCCGCTCGCTGGTCCCTTCTACTGAGAAATAGGCTTTGCAGCCTGCCTCTCAGTAGAGTGCCGGGTGATGTCATCACCCGGCGTGCTACTGAGAGGCAGGCCACGAAACCTGTTTCTCAGTAGAAGGGACCAGCGGGCGGCAGCAGGTGGAAGCGGATGGCCCCAGCAGTTAAGGAGTACGAGTGGGGGGGAGGGACAGGGAGGGGGGAATTAGGTCCTCAATCACCTACCCCCAATTTTTCCACATGGGCTTTCTTTCTTTCCCCCAATGCAAGCCTATGGCGAAAACACCTAAAATGGTGTCCGATCCAAAAATCAAACATCCAATTTTCAGATCGGAATCGGATCGGATCCAATCCATCAGATCTCAGATTTTTCCCGAACTGAATTTTTTTTTCCGGGGCATTCTGATCCCATTCCAATCCAATCCTTGGGGTCCATGCACATCCCTAATTTCTTCTCCATTGTCCTGTTCAAAGTTGTTTACCCCAATACCTCATAACCCCTTCTCTCCTGGTTTGCTTTAGCACCTGATTATTTTCGTATAACCATTTGTAGTTCAGAATGTCCTTTGACTGTTGTTGTCATAATCGTTACCACAATATTCTCTCTATTATGTCTTGTGAGGAACCCAGTCAAGGCTGTTCTCATGACTCTCCTGCTTTTTATCCAATTCTAATAACAAGCTTGTGAGGTAGATTAGGATGAAAGTCACTGACTGGTCCAAAATCATCCAGTATGAGCTTCAGGACTGAATGGGGACAGGAACCCAGATCTCCTGAATCCCAGTCCATTGATAAGGGTGACCATATGAAAAGGAGGATAGGGCTCCTATTACTTTAACTGTTGTATTGAAAAAGGGATTTTCAGAAGATGTCATTTGTATGCATGCAGCACCTCGTGAAATTCCCTCTTAATCACAGCAGTTAAAGCTGCAGTAGCTATACTAGAGTGACCAGATACAAAAGAAGGCAGGGCAGCAGCAGATTTAACTATCATGATGAAGAGGGAATTTCATCAGGTGCTGCATGCATACAAATGACACCTGCTGGAATACCCTTTTCTATACAACTGTTAAGGAACAGGAGCCCTGTCCTCCTTTTCATATGGTCACCTTATCAATGATCTAACCACTATACTACACTAGTGCTGTTTTGATTGGATTCCTTGCATGCCATGACACATTGGGTCCCCAAAATGGACACTCCTGGGACCTTCCAGGCTCCCTGTTCCTCCTCCTCCTCCTCCTCCTCCTCCTCCTCCTCCTCCTCCTCCTCCTTCTTCTTCTTCTTCTTCTTCTTCTTCTTCTTCTTCTTTCCTTTAAGTATTACCTGTGGCAGAAGGATGCAAACTGCAGTGCTCCTCCCCATCATGACACCTTTTTTTCTTTCCAAGAATGCCTCTTCAATGTTAGGCCTGGAGGGATTCCAAGAAAATAAAAATGCTGGGTGGATGCAGCCAAGTGGTTCCTTTTGAAATATGCCTGACTACCCAGGAAAAAAAAAGTAAGAAGAGCTTTTCAGGAGTATCTTATAGAGTTAAAGGGGTGGTGTCAAATGAAGGGCGAGGTCTGTGTTATGGTGCATGGTGTAGTGCATTTTTGTATGTGTTGTGTACATTAGTTGGTTTATTTGCTTACAAATATAACAAGAACTATCCTGGATCAGAGCAGGGTCCATCTAATCTAGCATTTCAGTTGCACAATGGCACAAGTATGATATGAGTATAACAGCACCTCCCTGCCCATGTTGCCCAGCGTCTGGTGTGCATAAGCCTAGTGCTTCTGATGCTGGGCATGGCATGTAGCCTCTAGTTTACTCACCATTGATAGTCATATCCTCTATGAATTCCTTGAATCCTCCTTGAAAACCATCCACAAGCCATCAATTAACTATGTATTGTATGAAGACATCCTTCTTTTTACCTTTCCTGAATCTCCCACCAATTATTATTTAAGGGAAGACCCCACTGGATTCTAGCAGTGAATACTTGTGGTTCCAGTTTTGATAGGAATATGAATCCATTCTGGGTTTCCATCAGAACCAGCCAGAACTCTAAATGAGCTATGCAAGGCATTGGCCAATTTTGGGGATAGGATTCAACGCCTTGGGATTCAACTCCTTCGGAGTTCTGCCTGGTTCTGACTAAGACCAGGGAGAAGCCCAACATGTCGTTAAATACCCTACTCATAAAGACATAACAAGTGCCATGCTGGATCAGGTTGAGTGTCCATCTAGTCCAGGCCAACCAGCTGTTGATGAAGGACCAACAAAGCAGGAAACCATGCAACAGCACCCTCCCACCCATGTTCCCAGCAACTAGTGCACACAGGCTTCTTGCTTCGGATACTTAATGGAGCACATAACCATCAGGGCTAGTAGCCATGGATAGCCTTCTCCTCCAGGAATGTATCCAACCCCCTTTTAAAGCCATCCAAATTGGTGGCCATCACTACCTCTTGTGGTAGTGAATTCCATAATATAACTATGCACTGTGTGAAGCAGTCCTTCCTTTTACTTGTTCTGAATCTACCACCAATCAGCTTCATGCTCAAGGGCTGTTTCCTCCTCTCTCATTCTGAAAAGTCAGGCAAACCCCTTTACCAATAGAATGGTCAAATGGCTTAGGGACCTCATTTGTATCCTGTATTGAACCTTTGAGCACACAGCAAGGTCTTAAGTTTAAGGCTTTTAGGATGCAAAATAGAAAGCATGCTCGGTTATCTTTGCTTTGAGCCCTACACCATTTGTGCTTTAGCCAATGTCTAGCCTGTTTCATTGACCACAGCTCCCCAGTATGCCAAGGAGTGGAGGTGGATATACAGGGCTGGAGAGGGTACTTAGGTGCAATCAAATTGATAGTCCTCCACATCTCACTGTTCCACAGACAGCCTAGGCCCTAGGCTGGATTACCAGCTTTCTTCACTGGAAAATCCCGACGAGCATTTAGAAATCCATTGGATTATACCAATCTCTTTGTATAACCCATTCAGATGGTCCTCCACCCTTGCAGGAGGGAAGTAACATGGTGAGTTCAATCTTACTAGGAATTGGTCTGACCATGACAATAGGGTTATTTGGACTTCCAGATCTTCAGATAACCCATCTCACAACTTGGAGCAAAAACCAAACCAAGGGTATGCCTTGATCCATGGGTTGAGCCGATGAAAAACTGAGACAGCCCCATGGTTGTCATGGAGGCCATGATGTCCTAAGCTGGAGCTCCAGAGATGGCCTCAGCATAGAAGTCACCCCAAACCACCATCTTGCATTCCTCCAACACAACACTTGAGACCATCTCTGCCAGCTCAGTTAGGGAGGATGCTGGGCAACAGGGTGGGTGGTTCACAAGAAGCATCCCCAATTTATCTCTATGGCCCAACAGCACATGCAACCATTCAAAGATTGCTCAAAGGTAGAGTGGTTTCTCCCACCTCCACCCGAGTATCCGATTTAGCAAACTTATTGGTACAGAGGTACCATTTCAGGGATGTTCTTAGGTGCAGCAACCACGTTGTGGCTAGGGTAGAATACAAAAGCCGTTATACAATTTTTTTGGCCTACATTTTGAACAGTCCAGACTGCTTTTGATTCAGGCTTTTACTGCAAATATAAAAAGTATTAGGAGTGAGATTTCAACCTTTTGGAATGTGAGAAAAATGTAAAAAAGCAGGGAATCCACTTTGTACTTCATCAACACAATTTGTGGGGTGAAAAACAAATAGTTTCATAAAGAAAGACAAGAGACCAGTGCTCTCATGCAGAATATGTTTTAATAATAGTGAAAAGAAAAGTACTTGAACAAACACTTTTTCAACAAGCTATTTTAGGTGGGAAAAGCCAAATATAACACATGTGTATGTAGAGCTTCCATCTTACATATTTTGAGGGGAAAAGAGAGATTCTATACTAATATCATTTTCTTTCCCTGGTCATTTTACCGGATTTAGTCATTTGACTTGTTACACACTTCATGGACAAAGCATCTTGTCCTTGTCATCATTACTCTGTGAGGTGTGCTGAAAAGAACCAGACATAAATAAATAAAAATCAGACAAGTAGATGAATATTGCAATATAGAGGGATGGATTTAGAATGCAAACAGATTCAGAAAAAATGCCTGTGGTCCTGATTTCCAGGGAAGCTGAAGAGTTATACAGAAGGCCTAGGGGTGCACACATCTGGGTGTTTTGCCGTGAATCCTCAGATCATTCCATTTGGTCATTGAGAGTCCATGTGAATTTAGCAGGGGGGATAGCAGATGCTGCCTCTTTGCCCCACAAACCCATAATGGCCCCGACCGAAGGGCCCTGAAACAGAACCAAGGAGACCACCTTGGAGACCACCTTGGAGGCTTTGGCCAAGGAGGCCACTTTGGCCAAAACCTCCAAGGGCACATGGGGTGTTGCCTCCAACTGATACTGGCTCACAGCTTGCAGAGAGGATGGGTCCTGGGATGGTCACAATGCAGGAAGGAGGCTGGATCACAATCTCTGCTGGTGGGATCTGGTTGATGCCTGAAGGGGTGACACCAGAGAGCACACCGAGACTGGCAGAAGGCACACCGGGGCCGACCAGAGCACCTGAGCCATATCTAATGCCACCCAAGCCAGCAGGGCTGAGACCTGCTGATCCAAAACCAACAACTGGGCTGGAAGCACATGATGGGACAGCACAGGATTCTGGTCCACAGAAAGCCATGGTTGAGTGACGGATGGGAGTCTGAAAGAAAACACAAAAGTGCAGCATTAGTATCATGAAGAAATAGTGATGGAGCCAATGCTAGAATCTTTGTATCTGATAAAACACAATATACAAGGAAAAGAAAGACCTTCATCAATTTCAGCATCCAGAGTTAAAGTTTTTATCCCATGTAGATCTTGTCTTGCCCTGAGCTGCACATTAATTGTGCCATCAATTGTTCTTCTCTGCTTAAACATTTAGTTAACAAATGTTTTAAGATATCCTGTGTCCATACTTTAACAGAAACCAGTCTGCTTATGCTAGTTGAACAGAATAAGCCTAATGAAATGGCTGATGTGGGTTTCTTCCCCTTCTCTTCAACTTTGCAGAACTGTATCATTACATGAAGAGGGCAATATGTGGTGTGTTTTTTAAAAAAATCCTTAAAATGTTGGTCTTAGAATTGAGAAACCCCAAATTGCATTTTTTTTACCTGCTAGGAGCAGGCATATAAAGCACAGTGCCTCCCCCAAAGACCACCTACCATATCAAAACTTTATGTAAATGATGATCCTGGATTGAGTGCATCGATGAGAGAATGGGGATATGTGGGCCATAAGATGTTATTCAACAACAAATCCCATCAACTCCAGCCTGCCTAGCCAGTATTGAGGGGATGATGGATTAGGGATTTGTTGGGGGAAACACACACACACACACAGGGAGAGGAAGAGAGGGAGAGAGGGAGAGGGAGAGGGAGAGGAAGAGGAAGAGAGAGAGAGAATGGAACATGGGGCACAATATATATTTGAGACCTCTTCAGCATCTGTCTTACCTGCTTTCCTGGAGAAGCTGTAAGGAGACACAGGTGTCAGGTGAAGATGCTGAAGAAGTGACCCATGTTGTGTGCTTATATACTCTCACCATCCCCATCTCTGCTTACAGTGCAGCGTTTCCTGCCTGATGTTTTAATTAGTTACCTGGTCTCATCAGCATCATTCAACAAATTACCTTAATGACCATGGAGTGTTGGAACCAATTTTCTTTTGAATTAATCTCCTGTCAGCTTCTCACAAAAGCACAACATTGTCCCACATGTTGGTCTTTCAATTTCAACTGGAAATCTTCTGGCAGGTACATTTTGGATCAAAGAAATAAGGAAGCTATTCCCATCAGCTTATGTCTCTGGAACATTTCCACAACAACACATCATCGTCTTTACTATTTCAGTTCTATACTACAGGAAGAAGAAGAAGAAGAAGAAGAAGAAGAAGAAGAAGAAGAAGAAGAAGAAGAAGAAGAAGAAGAGAGGATCTCTCTTGTCTTTCCAAACTATGATAGTTGGAGTAAATCTTCCAATATAAATTCGACAAATTTGGATTCAATTTGCTCCAGGCTTTTAAATGAACCAGTCCATTTAAAAACCTGGACTCAATGAAAGAGACCAAAGGTGAGCTTTCCACCTTCCTCATTGATTCTGGCATGTTATTATTATATTAAATTCTTCTGTGCATTGAAATGATCTGAAATGTTTAAACTGTTTCCCTCATTTTATTAGGTTTCCCTACGAGATGTTTGTTGGTTTGTGATAAATGGTTCTCTCACACTCAATTAACTGCTGTTCCTCCTCTCTCTTTCTCTTTCTGTCTCTGTGTGATTACATATAATCTAGTAGTAAGGCAGCAAGCATTCAAGAAACACGAGTGATAATATGTTACTAAAAGCCTACAATTTCACTGTAGCTATACAGGAGAACAGTCAAATAAAACATAATCAGAGGAAGGCCAGGGCAAATCTGCATCACTGATCATTCTTTTTCTTGACTATGGCCAGATATACACCACAGCTTTATAGAGGCATTGAAATGCACTCTAACTATTGGGGCTTTCATTACACACGCCATGCAACACTTTCATAGCGTCATTTCCTTTTTTTTAATTCAACATTATCCAAGAAATAAATTGTTATTATTATTATTATTATTATTATTATTATTATTGAGTGTCTGAGGAGGTATAAATACACAAGAGGGATATTGTGTTACAATGATGGGATTGTATTGATTTGACCCAAAATGTATCACTGGCCTATGTTACTTTCATGTGTATTAAGCCATGAACCCTTTTCATTCCATTCCCTCAAACCATACCACAAACACAATTTAGATTTAAATACACATTTCTGAACCGATTTGTTCAAGGATGAGTGTATTTTATATGCATTTACATGCCAACTTTCATTGAATACTCTACAGTCCATTACACACACACAAATACACAAACACTCCTTTGAAAATACAGATTTTATATGCAAGTTTGGGACTCTTCTTTTATCTGGCAACTGCATTGAAATTATTGAGGAATGTACAATGACTCTGGACTCCACTGAACGTTGGTCTGAATAAGGCAGATCAAGCTCAGTTATTTCAAAACATGGAGCAAACAAAATCTTCCACCATTCTTGGGGGAGAGGGGCAATATTTGTTTAGCTGACATTGGGAAATTCATTTCAACTATGAACCAGTGGAATGAAAGGTGAAACACGAGGGTGATGATAATGAGGAGGAGGAGGAGACATGGCTTTTGTGTACTGTTGTTTCCACATGGGGGCACTAAACTTGACTTACCCATTTACTTTATCTAAAATGTAGCTCAGAAATGATCTGGGGTGCAGGTGGAAGATCAGCATGCTTGAAAGCACAATCCTGTGGTTTTGTGAGATGCTGACAGTAGATTGATCAAACAACAAATTGCCCTAAATCCTCATGGCTATTAAAGTAATTTCATAAGTGAAGCTGCTGAAACATTTTGCAGGCTAATAATTAAGTCTTTGAACAGAAAACGCTGCATCAGAATGAGGGATGGACCAAGAAGCTGAGAGTATATAAGCGCACACCACGGATCACTTCTCCACCAGCTTCACCTGACACCAGTACCTTCTCTCACCTTCTCTGGAAAAATAGCAGGTAAGGCTGACTGTAGAAGCTGTCATGGATGCATATTGTGCTCATTCAACCAGGATTTCTTGCACTGGGTGATCTCTCTCTCTCTCTCTCTCCCTCTCTCTCACCACTTCCTTAAAGAAACCATTGTTACTAGAGATAATGTCTCTCTGTTGCAAGAATAACAGTGAATTGGTAAATTTGGAAATATTCTGGCCCTTGGCTGGTTGTATGTTTTGTATCACACCCATCATATTGTGTTCCTTCCCAGCCACAGATGGCAACTCTTTAAACAAGAGGAAGTTCAGTGCTTCTTCCTATTTATTTGCAAAAGTCTTCCAGATATCTTGAGACCATTGGAAATACATCAGAGGTGCTTGCTCACTTGTCTCCTTGCATACGAAGTAAAACAGAAATTTCTGCATGCACATTTACTACAAGGGATGGCATGGGTGTGAGAAGGGGCTTCCACTGTGCCTTGCATGGTGGAGACTAGGGATGGGTGAATGAGCAATGTTCAAGATTTCTATGATTCTCCAAACCCTGTCTTGCCACCCAACACATACTCAAAATACATGAGAGTTGATTGCTGTAGCTCAGTTTCTAGTTTCCTAATTTTTTTCCCTTCCTCTGTTCTTTCAGACTCACCTCCATCACTCAACCATGGCTTTCTGTGGACCACAATCCTGTGCTGTCCCATCATGTGCTTCCAGCCCAGTTGTTGGTTTTGGATCAGCAGGTCTCAGCCCTGCCAGCTTGGGTGGCATTAGGTATGGCTCAGGTGCTCTGGTCGGCCCTGGTGTGCCTTCTGCCAGTCTCGGTGTGCTCTCTGGAGTCACCCCTTCAGGCATCAACCAAATCCCACCAGCAGAGATTGTGATCCAGCCTCCTTCCTGCATTGTGACCATCCCAGGACCCATCCTCTCTGCAAGCTGTGAGCCAGTATCAGTTGGAGGCAACACCCCATGTGCCCTTGGAGGTTTTGGCCAACGTGGCCTCCTTGGCCAAAGCCTCCAAGGTGGTCTCCAAGGTGCTCTCCTTGGTTCTAATGTTTCAGGGGTCTCTGGACAGAGCCGTTATGGGTTTGTGGGGCAAAGAGGGAGTATTTGCTATACCCCCTGCTAAATTCACATGGACAGTCAATAACCAAAAAGAACAATCAAAATATTTATGATGGAACATTCAGGATTGGATTTTCATACGTTGAACCCTGACTGCTGAAGTTAGTGAAAGTTAGGGGCATGCTCAGAATCCCTGATAATCAAGCCCTGGATATTTCTTTCATGAATTTCAATGCATCCCTTTGTATGACACTATTTATGCACTGATCTGTTCCTGTACTTCTTCATGTATAGCACTTTTGCACAAGTGTAGGATAGCAGAGAGAACAGGAATGAAAACAAAAATGTCTATGAAAGTTGTGTCATGCCATAACCATAAGTCAGGGGAAACAGTCAAGAGAAGAATGCTCTATCAACATTAAAGCATTTTTTTTCTGTTGTCAAGATACGTAATAGACAACATTTCCCTCATATGTATTTCTTCTTCATTGTCCTGTCCAAACTTGTTAATCTAAATAGTTTTTCTTTTCATGCAAAATAAATCATACTCTGCATCATTATCCCTGCTTTCCTGTTTTGCTTTAGTATATTGACTATTTTCATACAAGCAATTGTAGTTCAGAATGGCCTTTGACTGTTACTTATTATTGTTATCATCATGGCAATCTCCCCATGATTGTGAGGAACCCAATGCAGCTGACATGACCCTCCTGTTTTCGATCCTATTCTAATAACAAGCTTGTGAGGTGGATTAGGATCAAAGTCACTGACTGGTCCAAATCTATTGAGTGTGAGCTTCAGGGCTGAATGGGGTGTGGAACCCAGATCTCCTGAATCCCAGTCTAATGCTCTAACCACTACATTATAATAGTCCTGTTTTGATTGAACTCTTTGTATGCCATCACCCTTGGGACCTTCCAGGCTCCCTGTCCTTCCTTATTTTTCTTCTTTTAGTTTAAGTAATACCTGAGGCGGCAGAATACAAACTGTAGTGCTCCTCCCTATCACCACACCTTTTTTTCTTTCTAAGAATGCCTCTTCAATGTTAGCCCTGGAGTCATTCCAGGAAACTAAAAATGCTGGGTGGATGCAGCCAAGTGTTTCCTTTTGAAATATGCCCGGCTACCCAGAAAAAAAAGTAAGATGAGCTTATAAGGAGTATCTTATAGTGTTAAAGAGGCAGTGTTAAATGAGGGAGGGTTGTCTGTGGTATGGTGCATGGTGCAGTGCGTTTTTGTATGTGTTGTGTATGCTAGTTGGTTTATTTGTTTACAAATATAAGAAGAATCACCCTGGATGAGAACAGGGTCCATCTAATCCAGCATTGTATTTGCACAATGGTGAAACCACTGCCTGATATGAGTGTAACAGCACCTCTCTGCCCATGTTCCCGAGCAACATGCACAGACTCCCTCTAATACTGGAGATGGCATGTAGCCTCCAATTTAGTAGCCATTGATGGTCGTATCTTCTATGGATTTGTCTAATCCTCTTTGAAAGCCATCCAAAAACCATAAATTAATTAAGCATTGTTTGAAGAAGGCCTTCTTTTTGTCTGCCTTGAATCTCCCACAAATTATTTTTTTAAGTGAAGACCCCAATGGATCCTAGCAGTGGATGCTTGTGGTTCCAGTTTTCCTAGGACCATGAATCTATTCTGGGTTTCCGTCAGAACCAGCCAGAACTCTAAATGAGCTATGCAAGGCATTGACCAATTTAGGTGATAGGATTCAATGCCTTGGGATTCAACTCATTCAGAGTTCTGCCTGGGTCTGACTAAGACCAGGGAGAAGTCCACCATGTCATTATAAATACCCTACTCATAAGAACATGAGAAGTGCCATGCAGGATCAGACTGAGGGTCCATCTAGTCCAGCACTCTGTTTACATAGTGGCCAACCAGCTGTTAACCAGGGACCAACAAAAAAGGTTACGATGCAACAGCGCCCTCCCACCCATGTTCACCAGCTCCTAGCCATGGATAGCCTTCTCCTCCAAAAATGTATCCAACCCCCATTTAAAACCATCCAAATCGGTGGCCATCACTCCATCTTGTGGCAGTGAATTTCATAGTTTAATGATGTGCTGTGTGAAGACCTTCCTATTAATCTATCCTGAATCTCCCACCAATCAGCTTCATGGGATGACCCCTTTGGGTTCTAGTATTATGGGAGAGGGAGGAAAAATGTCTCCCTATCCACATAATCTACATCATGCATAATTTTGGACACCTCTGTCATGTCTCCCCTTAGCCTCCTTTTTTTCAAGCTAAACAATCCCAGCTGTTGTAACCTCCCCTCATAGGGAGATGCTCCAGCCCCTGGATCATTTTGGTTGCCTTCTCTGTACTTTTTCCAGCCTGTCAACTTCCCCTTCCCGAGCTTAGCTGACTGAAGGGTTATTGAGTGGCCTCAACCCAGACCTGGTCAGCTGGGACCACCCTTTTCCCAAAGAGAAGCATTTATCATTTCCTGGACCCATCCATACACCCCCCCCCCCCCGGATAGCTTTTTATCAATTGGGAGGGACAGGGATCAAGAGTTCATCACATTGCTGCAAGCACTTTGTCCACATCACCAGGATGCAACAAATAGAACTGATCCCACAAAATCGGGCCAACAGTGGCATCAGACTTCTCAACTGGAGCTGCGCTAACAACAGCATCACGTTTGCTGCAGAAATGAAACAATGTGATTCTCCCCAGTATGCGAAGGAGTGGAGTGAGATCTACAGGGCTGGAGAGGGCACTCAGGTACAATCAAGTTGATGGTCCTTTGCATCTCACAGTTCCACAGAGAGTCTAGGGCCTAGGCTGGATCACCAGCTCTCTTCACTGGAAAATCCCCAAGAGCATTCAGAAATTCATTGGATTCTATCACTCTCCTGGGGCAGACTATCTGAATGGGTCCTCCACCCCTGCAGGAAGGAAGTGGTTCTGTGAGTTCAGATCTCACCAGGAAGTGGTCTGACCATGACAATGGGGTTACTTGGATCCCCAATCTTCAGACTACCCATCTCACAACTTGGAGCAAAAACCAAATCAACTGTATTGTCTGATGTCAAGTGTATCATAGACAATTCACAAGGCTGGCAGGCCTTGTGAATTGTAAGTTGAACGATTGGGAATTGTTGTGAGAAAGTCTGTGTCTTTGTAAGCTTATCATCTGTTGCTGTTTCTCATGGGAGGTTTGCTAGCTCAGGCCTTGAGCTGGTGAGTTTCCTTGAGAACAAAAGAATGTTTGGAAAAGGTGGGGGCAATCTTTCAAGCTGTCTCTCACATGGTGTCATCATCAAGAGGAGGTTGAAATGTGCTGTCCTGTGGGCACATGAGTTTGGGTTACAGGCCTAAGGTTCTGTCTGTCAAGTGGCATGGAATAGCCAACCAGGCTATAAGAGGAATGAGCAAAGGGGAGGACCTTTGCTGGGGATCATCAGTTCTATGCTTGCCATGAAACTCCTTGTGTTTGGGATTCTATCTGTTTGGAGATGTTGGATGCATTCTGTACATACTCTGTTGCTCTTTGGACTTGGAATTCCTAAGGACAGTGCCATGGAAAGTGCTCTCAGGCTTTTCATAGAATTGGACTTGCAGTTACTGTTTTGGATCATGTTCTCTGGCCTGAGAGAGAGCTTTCCCTGCATGGAGCTGAAGTACGGGCATAGGGGAAGTTTCTTAGGTCGACTGTTGCTGTTCTGGATTGTGTGTTGTTTGTGACCTGAGAGAGAGCCTTCTCTCAGAGCCTTCATCACAGGCAGAGGGGTTCCTGGGTCAAAGTGCATTTCCATGGCATTTTGCTTACTTGGATCAACTCTGTGCTTACTGGCAGACTGGGTGTGGGTTGTACAAGATGTATACTGTCTCTGCTGGTCTTCAGGCACCCCTGTACCAAAGCTGTCACTGGGGTTGTGGGCCTGTTCCTAATGGGTCAGTGTGTTTCAAGTCTTGTAATTGCTCATATAGGACTTGGTCTATCCCAACACTTCTCCCCCTGAGAGATTGCTGTTCTGGTTCACATCAAGCCTTTTGAGCCTAAAGCTGTGGCCATCTCCAGCTTTACATGGATGTATGCAAATATGAAACCACTATGCATGAATTATTGTGATTTCACAAATAAAGGAGTCTCACCGTATAGACTGTCTTGTCAGTTTGCCTAAGTTCATGAGCAGAAGCCTGGGGTTGGGAAAGTTCACAACATGTATACCTTCCTCCAAGTGTTGGGCCAGTGACAAACTGCGACAGCACCATGGTTGTCATGGAGGCCATGAAGTCCTACACTGGAGCTCCAGAGATGGCCTCAGCATGGAAAGTGAAGTCAACCAGAATCACCATCCTGCATTCCTCCAACACCGCACTTGAGGCCATCTCTGCCAGCTCGGTCAGGGAGGATGCTGGGCAAAAGGGTGGGTGGTACACAAGGAACACCGTAAACTGTCTCTATGGCCCAATTCAACCCTTCAAGGATTGCTCCAAGGTGGAGTGGTTTCTCCCACCTTCACCTGAGTAGCCCATTTAGCAATCTGATTTTGTCATATGTATATCAGAAGTGTGTGTTTTGGATATTGACAGATCATCTTCTATCCTGAAGACCAAATACCATTTCAGAGTAGTTCTTGGGTGCAAAATCCAAGATGTATGTTGGACAGAAGCCAAAAGTAGTCAGGCAAATTCTGGTGCCTACATATTGAACAATTCAGAATGCTTTTTATTAAGGCTTTTGCTGCAAATATGTACATATTAGGAGAGACATTTCCAGCTTTTGGATTGTGAGACAAATGCAAATAAGCATGGAATCCACATCACAATTGGTGGGGTGAAAAATAAACTGTTTCGTAAAGCAAGAAAGAGACCAGTGCTCTGATGCTGAATGAGTTTTAATAGGCGTGAAAAGAAAAGTACTTGAGCAAACACATTTTCAATGAGCTATTTTAGGTGGGAAAAGCCAAAAGGAACACATGTGAATGAATAGCTTCCGTATAACATATTTTGAGGGGAAAGGAGAGAATCTATAGTAAAAGATCTTTCTTCCCCCGGTCATTTGACTGGATTAAGTCATTTGACTTGCCACACACTTCATGGACAAGGATCCTGTCCCTGTCATTACTCTTGATGTGTGTTGAAAAGAATCATACATACATAAATAAAAATCAGACAAGTAGATAAATAGTGCAATATAGAGGGATGGGTTCAGAATGAAAACAGATTCAATAAAGATGTCTGTGGGCCTGATTTCCAGGGATGCTGAACAGTCTTAAAGCTCTGTTTCACTTTAGTAACGGGCATATGGTTGCACACATCTGGGTGTTTTGCTGTCAATCCTTGGATCATTCCATCTGGTTGTTGAGAGTCCCTGTGAATTTAGCAGGGTGTATAGCAGATGCTGCCTCTTTGCCCCACAAACCCATAACGGCTCTGGCCAGAGACCCCTGAAACATTAGAACCAAGGAGAGCACCTTGGAGACCACCTTGGAGGTTTTGGCCAAGGAGGCCACTTTGGCTGGAACCATGAAGGGCACATGGGGCATTGCCTCCAACAGATACAGGCTCACAGCTTGCAGAGAGGATAGGTCCTGGGATGGTCACAATGCAGGAAGGAGGCTGGAGAACTATCTCTGCTGGTGGGATCTGGTTGATGCAGGAAGGGTTGACTCCAGAGAGTACCCCCAGACTGGCAGAAGGCACACCAGGGCCGACCAGAGCACCTGAGCCATAGCTAACACCACCGAAGGGGCCAGAGCCAACACCTGCTGAGCCAAAACCAACGACTGGGCTGGAAGCACAGGAAGGGACAGAACAGGATGCTGGTCCACAGAAAGTCATGATTGAGAGATGCAGGTGAGTCTGAAAGAAATCACAAGGGACCAGTATTAGTATCATGAAGAAATAGTGATGGAGTGCAGTGATAGATTCTTATCATCTGCTAAAAACACAATATACAAGGTAAAGAAAGACCTTAATCAATTTCAGCATCCAAAGTTCAAAGTTTTATCCCATGTAGAGCTTGCTTTGCCCTGAGCTGCACATTAATTGTGCAGTCAGTTATTCTTCTCTGTTTAAACATTTAGCTGACAAATGTTTCAAGTTATCCTGTGTCCATATTTTTAAGAGAAACCAGGTTGCTTATGCTAGTTGAACATCATAAGGATAATGAAGAAGGGATTCTTCCCCTTCTCTTCAACTTTGCAGATTTGTATCATTTAATGCAGAAGGCATAACATTTGTTTTAATTCCTTAAAACGTTGGCCTCAGAATTGAGGAACCCCAAATTGTATTTGTTTAACTGCCAGAGGCAGGCATATGAAGCACAGTGCCACCCCCAAAGACTACCTGCCATATCAAAACTTTATGTAAATGACGATCCTGGATTGACTGCATCGATGAGAGAATGGGGTTGTGTGGTCCATAAGATGTCATTCAACAACAAATCCCATCAACCTCAGCCTGCCAGGCCAGTACTGAGGGGATGATGGAGTTCTACTCCATTAATAGCTGGAAAGCAAAACATTCCCCAACCTTTGCAGAGATTGTCGGATCCATCAAAACTATTGTTACATTCTTATTCATTCTCTCTAGCTGGATTTCATTTGGGGAGGAGGCTTCCTTCTATTTGGTCCTCTTCCTACTCTACCACTTATGTCCTTTTGCTATGTTCTTCTTCTCTCACACTCTCTCTGCATTTTCTCCTTTTGCCTCTCTCAGTGCTTGCTATGAGTCAAGTGAGGACAGAGTTGGCATTGTTTTAAAATGACTTAAAAGCCCTTTTTAATGAAAAGACGAAACCCTCCAACTCAATCGTTTCTGCATTTGTGGTAGAGGAATATGGTATGATGGTTAGGGAGTTGTGGGAAAAGAGAAAGAGAAAGAGAGAGAGAGAGAGAGAGAGAGAGAGAGAGAGAGAGCATGGAAAATAGAGCACCATATAGAGATCTCTTCAGCATCTGCCTTACCTACTTCCTGGAGAAAGCTGCAAGGAGGCACAGGTGTCAGGTGATGATGCTGAAGAAGTGACCCATGGTGTCTATATACTCTCAGGCAGCATCCCCATCTTTGCTCACGGTGCAGCATTTCATGCCTGAAATTTTAATTAGTTACCTGGTCTCATCAGCATCATTCAACAAATTACCTTAATGACCATGAAGTGTTGGAGCCATTTTTCTTTTGAATTCACCTCCTGTCAGCTTCTCACAAAACACAATGTTGTCCCACATGCTGATCTTTCAGTTTCAACTGGAAATATTCTGGCAGGTACATTTTGGATCAAAGAAATATAATTTCAACAAATTTGGATTTCATTTGGTCGAGGCTTTTAAATGAACCAGTCCATTTAAAAATCTGGACCCAATGAAGGAGACCAAAGGAGAGAGTTTTTCCTTCCTTTTCTCGATTCTGGCATATTTTTATTGTATTAAATTCTTCTGCACATTCAAATGAGCTAAAATATTTAAACACTTCCCCACGTATATTGGGTTTTAATGCAACATTGTTGCTGTTGGTTTGTGACAAATAGTTCTCTCACACTCAATAAACCGCTGTCCTTCCTCTCTCTTTCTCTCTCTGTTTCCCTGTGATTGTGTGTAATCTAGTAGTAAGGCAGCAAGCATTCAAGAAACAAGGTTGATAATACATCACTAAAAGTTTACAACTGAAGTGTAGCTAAGGAGCAGAACCGTCAAATTAAACATCATCAGAGGAAGGCCATAGCGAATCTGTATCATTGATCAGTCTTTTATTGACTATGGCCAGAAGTACACTACAGCTTTATAGAGGCATTGAAATGCACTGGTAACTCTTGGGTCTTTCATTACAGATGCCATATAAGCTTTCAAAGTGTCACTGCCTTCTTTTTATTCCACATTATTGAAAATATCACAACAACTGTCGCTGAGTGTCTGATGAGGTATAAATGCACAAGAGGGTTATTGTGTTACAATAATGGGATTGTAATGATTTGACCCAAGCTGTATATCTAGCCTATGATTCTTTCTTGTGTATTAAGTCATGCACCCCTTTCATTCCATTCCTATATATATGTGTGTGTATATATATATATATATATATATATCTCCATACTAGGGGTGTACATGCCAAAACATATCGTCATTTATCGTTATCATCATTTCGGACCAAAAAAAATATCATCTTAATTCATATCGTAGGTGAACCGTATTGTCTTCACGACAATTATCGTGAAAAAGTGATATTTTTGCAGCCCTATTTTTAAAGAAAAAATGCCTATAACTTTTGTATTTTAAAAGTTAGAGGCTTGAAACTTGGTCACAGTGCTTATGGAGTATGCCTAAGTATATGTATGAAATTTGAGATAGGTCCCTGCAACCCTGGATTTTATATTAATTTTTAAAAGATCGTTTCCATTCTGACAGGTGTCAAGCTGTCATTCTGATCTGTCAGAACTGAAATGATCTTTAATAAATTCATATAAAATCGAGGGTTCGAGGGATCGATCTCAAACTTGCCACATATGTGTAGCACACATTGCTACATGTATGTGCCAAATTTGAGATCGATCCCTCCAACCCTCAATTTTATATGAATTTATTAAAGATCGTTTTGCCACGTGCATTCATTCAGACCTGTCAGAACAGAAACGATGTTTAAAAAATTCATATAAAATCGAGGGTTGGAGGGATCGATCTCAAATTTCATACACACACTTAGGCAAACCCCAGAAGCACTGTGACTAAGTTTCAAGCCTCTAACTTTTAAAATACAGAAGTTATATGGCAGTCCGATAAAACGATAAAATCACCTGAAAATTATCATCGATGATTATCGTAGGTTTTTCTATCGCATCATTATCATTAAACATAAGCACGAGAATGACCTTATCATATCGTCATCGTACATTTTAACAATACGATACATATCCCTACTCCATACACACAAAAGCAATTTATATTTAAATACATAATTCTGAACCCATTTGTTCAAGGATGAGTGTATTTTATATGCGTTTACATTCCAACTTTCATTGAGTAGTTTGCGCTATAGTCCATTACACACACACCCATCTGAAAATACAGATTTTATATACATTTTTGGTACTCTTCTGTCATCTGGGAACTGCATTTGAATTTTTGAGAAATGTGCAAAGTCTCTGCACTCAACTGCACATTGGTCTGAATGGGGCAGGTCAAGTTCAGTTATTTTAAAACATGGCCCAACCAAAATCTTCAACCATCCCTGGGGGAGTGGGGCAGTATTTGTTTAGCTGACATTGGAAGATTTGTTTTAACTATGAACCAGTAGAAGAAAATATGAAATACGAGGATAATAATAATAACAATGATAATAATAATTACCCGCCTCTCCGTTTGCATTGAGGCAGGGAACAGCAGTAAATATAAAATATGATAAAACACAAAAAAACTGATGATAATGAGGAGGAGGAGGAGGAGGAGGAGGAGGAGGAGATATGACTTTTGTGTACTGTTGCTTGCACATGGCTGAGAGAAGATCCGGGGTATGGGTGGGAGATCAGCATGCTTGACAGTACAATCCTGTGGTTTTGTGAGATGCTGACAGTAGATTGATGAAACTACAAATTGCCCTAAATCCCCGTGGCTATTAAAGTAATTTCGTAAGTGAAGCTGCTGAGACATTATGCAGGCTGATAATTAAGTCTTTGAACAGAAAACGCTGCATCAGAGTGAGGGATGGACCAAGATGCTGAGAGTATATAAGCACACACCACGGATCACTTCTCCACCAGCTCCACCTGACACCAGTACCTTCTCTCACTTTCTCTGGAACAGCAGCAGGTAAGGCTGATTGTGGAAGCCATCATAGATGCATATTGTGCTCGGTTATCCAGGCTTTATTGCTTTGGATGATCTCTCTCTCTCTCTCATTCTCTCTCTTCTCTTTTCTCTCTTCTCTCTCTCTCCACTTCCTTATATGTCCATAGTCACCAGAAATAATGCCTCTCTGTTTCAAGATTCACAGTGAATTAGTAAATTTGGGCATTTCTTGGCCCTTGGTTGGTTGTATAATAATAATAATAATAATAATAATAATAATAATAATAACAACAATTTATTTCTTACCCGCCTCTCCGTCTGGATCGAGGCAGGGAACAACAACATGATAAAATACATAAAACTGATTAAAACATGACACATATTATTAAAACTGCATAAAACATCCTAAAACATCCTAAAAACATCCTTAAAACATTCTAAAATTCCACTGGATATGCCTGCCGGAAGAGAACAGACTTTACAGCTTTCTTAAATTCTAAAAGACTGTTAAGTTGACGAGTCTCCTCCGGCAGGTCATTCCACAGTCTGGGAGCGGCAGAAGAGAAGGTCCTCTGGGTGACGGTTGTCAGCCTAGTCTTGGCCGATTGCAGTAAGTTCTTCACAGAGGACCTGAGCGTGCGGGGCGGATTGTATGGGAGAAGGCGACCCCACAGGTAACCTGGACCCAAACCATGTAGGGCTTTAAAGATAATAACCGACACTTTATACTTCGCCCGGAAACTAATTGGCAGCCAGTGGAGCGATTTTAAAGCTGGCATAATATGGTCACCCCTACATGTTCTGGTGACCAACCTGGCTGCCATATTTTGAACTAGTTGAAGTTTACGGACTAGGCACAGAGTTAGCCCTATGTACAGCGCATTGCAGAAGTCGAGCTTCGAAGTTACCAGCGCGTGCACTACCATCTTTAGGTCTTCCAACTCTAGGAAGGGATGCAGCTGGAGTATCAGCCGAAGCTGATAATAGGCACTCCTGGCCGTCGCATCTATCTGGGCTGTCATTTGGAGCGACGGATCCAGGAGCACCCCCAAGCTGCGAACACAGTCTTTCAGGGGGAGTGTAACCCCATCCAGAACCGGTTGACACACCTCCAAACCCAGGTTGCGGCCTTTGACAGCAAGCACCTCCATCTTGTCTGGATTCAGCTTCAGTTTGTTTTTCCTCATCCAGCCCATTACCGCCTCCAAGCATTCATTCAGAGGAGACACACTATCCTTAGCTGGCGCTGTTATCGAAGGCATAGAGAAATATATTTGGGTGTCATCAGCATACTGATAGCACCCCGCCCCATGCCTCTGGATGATCTCTCCCAACAGTTTCATATAAATGTTAAACAGCATTGGGGAAAGGATGGCACCTTGCGGTACGCCACACAGCAACTCCTTCTTTGCAGAGCAGCTATCTCCAAGCATCACCATCTGGAACCTGCCCGAGAGGTAGGACCGGAACCACTGAAGCACAGTGCCCCCGATTCCCAATCCCCTCAGGCGTTCCAGAAGGATACCACGGTTGATGGTATCGAAAGCTGCTGAGAGGTCCAGAACTACCAACAGGGACACACTCCCCCTGTCAATACTAAGGCGTAGATCATCCACTAAGGCGACCATAGCAGTCTCAACTCCGTATCCCGCCCTGAAGCCAGTTTGAAATGGGTCTAGAAAATCAGTGTCATCCAAGACTACTTGGAGTTGAAAGGCAACCGCCCTCTTGATCACCTTGCCCAAGAATAGAAGGTTTGATACCGGTCTGTAGTTATTAAAGTCCAGGGGATCCAGGGAGGGCTTCTTTAGAAGCGGCCGTACCACCGCTTCTTTTAAACAAGATGGGAAAGTCCCCTCCCTGAGGGATGCATTAATAATATATTGTAATTGCGATCCAACCACATCTCCTCCCTGGACGACCACCCATGAAGGACAGGGATCGAGAGGGCAAGTCGTCGTCCTCACTCGTCCAAGCAGCTTGTCCACGTCCTCGGTACTCACCAACTGAAACTGATCCAGTGTAATTTTACTCGCGGAGTCGCTGGACACTCCATCGTCAGCCTCTGCTATAACGAAGGCTTCTAAGTCGGCTCTTATCCGAGAGATTTTATCTGTGAAATGATTGTTAAAGGTATCACAGCGAACCACCGAAGGCTCTAAAATCGGATTCAGGGGGGAAGGTGCCCGGGTTAAACCCCTCACCACCCTGAACAGTTCCGCTGGATGCGAATTCGAAGATGCAATGCGCGCAGAGAAGAAAGCTTTCTTCACTGCACGTATTGCCACCCCATAGGAACGAAGATGTTCTCTATGCCGTGTCTTGTCGGATAGAAGTCGAGTTTTCCGCCATCGGCACTCCAGTCGTCGTCCTTTCTGCTTCAACTCCCTGAGGTCTTCTGTATACCAAGGCGCCCTGTTAGAAGCGGGTCGGAGAGGACGTTTGGGGGCGATCGTGTCGATAGCCCTAGTTAGGTCTTGATTCCATCTATCGACCAGGGCTTCTACAGGATCGTTGACGATACCAGCCATACAACCCTCCAAGGCTTTCTGAAATCCAGAAGGATCCATCAGCCTTCGAGGGTGGACCATCTTAATAGGTCCGCCACCCCTGCAGGGGCAGGTGGTAGCCGTGAGACTAACCCTAATCAGAAAATGGTCTGTCCATGACAACACGGAGGTATTCGTTACCTCCGCCCACAGATTCCTCTGTTCGGAACTGAAAACAGCATCGAGGGTATGACCCGCTGAATGTGTGGGTCCAGAGACCAATTGGGATAGGTCCATGTTTGTCATGGATGCCATGAACTCCCGAGCTCCATCTGACAAACCAGTCTCAAATGGGATGTTGAAGTCGCCCAGGACCAAAAGCCTGGGCGAATCCAACACCAGCTCTGAGACCAGTTCCGTGAGCTCGACCAGGGAGTCTGATAGGAAGTGGGGTGGCCAGTACACTAAGAGAATCCCTAGTCTATCACTGGTCTTCAGACTCAGGTACACACACTCGATGTGATTCAGTTCACGAACAGGAAGTCTGGTCAGATTAATATTATCCCTATAGACCACAGCTACTCCGCCCCCCCGCCCACTTTCCCTCACCTGCTCACTAACACAGTACCCAGCTGGGAGGGCCTGCACCCATGTCATTCCACTGTCATCTCCCAGCCAGGTCTCTGTGAAGCATGCCAGGTCAGCCTCCTCATCTGAAAGAAGGTCATGGATGATATGTGTTTTATTTTTAACTGACCTGGCATTACATAGGAGCAAGGAGAGGTTCTGTGGGTGGCCTGGTTCATTCTCCAAGTTCCCCGGGTTAGCAGAGCAATCGGATGGTAAGATGGGTATGAGATATCCATCTCTCCTTCCCCTGTAACGGCACATTGCTCTGCCAACACCATATCTCCCTTTGCCCTGCACAACACAAATTGCCGCTCCCCTACACATTGTGGTCAGCTGGAAGGGTGGGGTGCAGGTGGCTCTCCTCTCTTAGTGCTCTTCATCCACAGCTGCAGTTTGGGTCCAACGGCTTCGTGCTCTCGCCCTTCGGCTCGTGCCCACAGGCTTGCGCCTTCAGCAGCCTGAAGGCTGAAATACCTGTGGAGATGGGCGGGGCAAACAAACACTCCTCAGGCTCAGCCAGCAGCACAGCACTCCCAGCCAATGACCACCCTTACCTTTATAGAACGCAACTGGGCTGACATAAGATCTGTCAAGCTGTATAGAATTGGAAACTTACAGTGCCCATCTTATTGTGTTCCTCTCCTGCCACAGATGACAACTCTTCACACAAGAGGGAGTTTGGTGCTTCTTTGTTGTTGTTGGCAAACATCTTTCAGGCATGTTGAAACCATTGGAATTAAATCTGAAATGTTTGCTCACCTGTCTCCTTGCATACGAAGTTAAACTGAAATTTCTGCATGCACATTTACTATAAGGGATGATATGGGTGTGAGAAGGAGCTTCCACTATGCCTTGCATGGTGAAATATAGGGATGGGTGAATGAGCAATGTTCAAGATTTCTACTATCCTCCTAACCCTGTCTTGCCACACAACACATATTCAAAAGTCATGAGAGTTGATTGCTGTAGCTCAGTTTCTAGTTGCCTAAATGTTTTCCTTTCTTCTGTTCTTTCAGACTCCCATCCATCACTCAACCATGGCTTTCTGTGGACCAGAATCCTGTGCTGTCCCATCATGTGCTTCCACCCCAGTCATTGGTTTTGGATCAGCAGGTCTTGGCCCTCGAGCCTTGGGTGGCGTTAGCTATGGCTCAGGTGCCCTGGTTGGCCCCGGTGTGCCTTCTGCCAGTCTTGGTGTGCTCTCTGGTGTCACCCCTTCAGGCATCAACCAAATCCCACCAGCAGAGATTGTGATCCAGCCTCCTTCCTGCATTGTGACCATCCCAGGACCCATCCTGTCTGCAAGCTGTGAGCCAGTATCAGTTGGAGGCAACACCCCATGTGCCCTTGGAGGTTTTGGCCAAAGTGGCCTCCTTGGCCAAAGCCTCCAAGGTGGTCTCCAAGGTGCTCTCCTTGGTTCTAATGTTTCAGGGGTCTCTGGCCGGAGCCGTTATGGGTTTGTAGGGCAAAGAGGGAGTATTTGCTATACCCCCTGCTAAATTCACATGGACAGTCAATAACCAAAAAGAACAATCAAAATATTAATGATGGAACATTCAGGACTGGATGTTGATACTGGCTGCTGAACCCTAGCTGCTGAAGTTATTGAAAGCTAGGGCCGTGCTCAGAATCACTGATAATCAAGCCCTGGATATATCTTTCATGAATTTCAATGCATCCCTCTACATGACACTATTTATGGATTTATTCTTCTTCATGTAGGATAGCAGAGAGAACAGGAATGAAAACAAAAATGTCTATGAAAGTTGTGTCATGCCATAACCATAAGTCAGGGGAAACAGTCAAGAGAAGAATGCTCTATCAACATTAAAGCATTTTTTTTCTGTTGTCAAGATACGTAATAGACAACATTTCCCTCATATGTATTTCTTCTTCATTGTCCTGTCCAAACTTGTTAATCTAAATAGTTTTTCTTTTCATGCAAAATAAATCATACTTTGCATCATTATCCCTGCTTTCCTGTTTTGTTTTAGTATATTGACTATTTTCATACAAGCAATTGTAGTTCAGAATGGCCTTTGACTGTTACTTGTTATTGTTATCATTACGACAATATTCCCTCTCATTTCTTCTTGTGAGGAACCCAAGGCAACTGACATGACCCTCTGCTCTCCATCGTATTCTATTAACAAGCCTGTGAGGTAGATTAGGATGAGAGTCACTGACTGGTCCAAATTCATTCAGTGTGAGTTTCATGGCTGAATGGGGACTGGAACCCAGATCTCCTGAATCCCAGTCCAATGCTCTAACCACTATACAACACCAGAACAGTTTTGATTGGTTTCTTTGCATGCCATGACACATTGGGTCCCCAAAATAGATACCTTTGGGACCTTCAGGGCTTCCTGCCTCTCCTTATTTTTCTTTTGCGGGAAATAATGAGATGAGACAAGTATATATAATGTATAATATGGGATCATTTATCAATGAACTACAAAGTGAGACTGGGTGGGCCCTATTCTATGCCAGCCTCTATGCTAGGCATTGTATTGGGCAAAAACATTCTATTTCTGATGGGTGGCGTTGCTCGAATGCCATCCCCAGGCCATACCGCTTTAGGGGAGGGTGGCCCTTCCCTCATCACTCTCCCCCTGGGCCTCATGGCACCAGGTGGAGTGGATTAAGTTGGCCTCACAGGTAAGCACTGTCCCCCCACTGGATCCGCACCACCCACAGTGAAAAGCCTCAGGCATCACCTGTCACTAGAATGGTGCCACAGAATGCTCACCATCTCTTTTCTCTAAGCATGCCCACCCTACCTGCCTGTAAGATTGTGACCAAATTGCCTCAATGTCAAAATAATGATTTTCCTAAGATGCTCTCTCCTAACTTACAGCACGAAGTAGGGGAAAAGACCCATAGCCCCGTCCAATCAGACATTTGGCCTAAAATTCCTGCTTGGCCCCCAAAAGGATGACCAGATAATAATAGTAATAGTAATAGTAGTAATAATAATAATAATAATAATAATAATAATAATTTCTTACCCACCTCTCCCTCTGGATTGAGACCCAACATGAAATATAAAATACATAAACTGATTAAAAACTAAGGGTGTGCACTGGATCGGGTCCGATCCGAAAGGACCCGATCCGGATCGGAAGAGATCGGAGGATTGGACTCCCCCCCCACTCGCGCTCCTTACCTGCCAGGGCCATCCGCTGCCATCCGCTGGTACCTTCTACTGAGAAACAGGCTTCGTGGCCTGCCTCTCGGTAGTGTACCGGGTGATGACGTCACCCAGCATGCTACTGAGAGGCAGGCTGCGAAGACTCTCAGTAGAAGGGGCCAGTGGATGGCAGCGGATGGCAGTGGATGTCCCCGGCAGGTAAGAAGCACTAATGGGGAAGAGGGGGCTTACCTGCCAGGGCCAACCGCTGTCATCTGCTGCTGCCCACGGGCGATAGCAGACGGCAGCGAATGGCCCCGGCAGGTAAGGAGCATGAGTGGGTGGGGAGGGGGAGGGCCCCACTTACCTGCTGGGGCATTTGCTTCCATCCACTGCCATCTGCTGGTCCCATCCACTGAGAAACAGGCTTCATGGCCTAGTTCTCAGTAGAGTACCGGGTGATGATGTCATCACCTGGCGCTCTACTGAGAACTAGGCCACGAAGCCTGTTTCTCAGTAGACGGGACCAGCGGATGGCAGCAGGCGCCCCAGCAGGTAAAGAATGCAAGTGGGAGTGGGACAGTGAGGGGGGAGTTAGGCCCCCACTCACCCACCCCCATGTTTTCCTCATACGCTTGCATTGGGGGCAAGCTTTCTTTCCCCCAATGCAAGCCTATGGTGAAAACACCTAAAATGGCATTTGATTCGAAAATCGGACTTCCAATTTTCAGATCCGGATTGGGTCCGATCTGATCCAGAATGCCTCTGATCTGATCCGATCTGATCCAACATGCCAACCCCGGTTCCGATCCCAGTTCCGATCTGATCCGGGGGGTCTGCGCACATCCCTATTAAAAACACCTAAAACTAATACATTATTAAAATACCAATGAAACTCTTAAAATTCGACTGGGTAGGCCTGCCGGAACAGATCGGTGTGCAGACAGGGAGAGACGAAGGGAAGGAAGAAGCTGCAGAGTGAGAAGAAGATGAGCCCTGGGAGTGGCCACCTAATACGGGTGTTGCCGCCCCACCCATGCCTAGGGTGCCACTTTGAGCCCACCAATAGTGAGTGGGCACGTCTCACCCTTCCCACCCACCCACCCACCCACCCCACCTGCTACTGCCTTCCCATGGCCACGTGCCAGGACATGGGGGAAGGGTGTTTCTTTAAGTATTACCTGAGGCAGCAGGATGCAAACTGTTCTACTTCTCCCCATCACCACACCTTTTTTTCTTTCCAAGAATACCTCTTCAATGTTAGCCCTGGAGTCATTCCAGGAAACTAAAAACACTGGGTGGATGCAGCCAAGTGTTTCCTTTTGAAATATGCCTGGCTATCCAGAAAAAAAGTAAGATGAGCTTTTAAGGAATATCTTATAGTGTTAAAGAGGCAGAAATGAGGGAGGTATAATGCATGGTGTGGTGCTTTTCTTGTAGGGGTTGTGTATGCCTTTCCTGCACTTTTTCCAGCCTGTCAACCTCTGCTTCCCAAGACTGGCTGACTGAAGGGTTATTAAGGGGCGTTGTCCCAGACCTGGGCTGCAATTACCCACAAACCAGTACTACCACTATTCTCTCTTGCCTCCGGGCTGAGCAGGAGATGCTCAGTTCTTATCTGGGCATCCCTAAAGCCTCCGGAGCTGAAGGGCTGTTTACCCTTCCATCACTCTGAAACTTCAGACAAACCCCTTCACCAGTAGAATGGTCAAATGGCTTAGGGACCTCATTAGTATCCTGAAATGAACCTTTGAGCCCATGGCAAGGTCTTAAGTTTAAGGCTTTTAGGGAAAAAATAGAAAGCATGCTCGGTCATCTTTCGTTCGAGTCCTACACCATTTGTGCTTTAGCCAATGTCCAGCCTGTTTCATTGACCACAGCTCCCCAGTATGCCAAGGAGTGGAGCGGGATCTACAAGGTTGGAAAGGGCCCTCAGAGAGCCTAGAGCCTTGGCTGGATCACCAGCTCTCTTCACTGGAAAATCCCCAAGAGCATTCAGAAATCCATTGGATTCTATCACTCTCCTGGGGCAGACCATCTGAACGGGTCCTGCACCCCTGCAGGAAGGAAGTAACACGGTGAGTTCACATCTCACTAGGAAATGGTCTGACCATGACAATGGGTGACTTGGACCCCTCAACCTTCAGATGATCCATCTCACACTTGTAGCAAAACCCCTATAAAGGGTGTGCCTTGCTCCATGTGTTGGGCTGGTAACAAACTGAGACAGCCTCATGGTTGTCATGAAGTCCATGAAGTCCTAAGCTGGAGCTCCAGAGATGGCCTCAGCATAGACGTTGAAGTGACCCAGAACCACCATCCTGCATTCATCCAGCACCAAACTTGAGACCATCTCTGCCAGCTTGGTCAGGGATGATGCTGGGCAACAGCATGGGCTTTGCACAAGAAGGATCCCCAATCTTTCTCTATGGTCCAACACCATATTCAACCCTTCAAGGATTGCTCCAAGGTGGAGTGGTTTCTCCCACCTTCACCCGAGTAGCCCATTTAGCAATCTGATTTTGCCATATGTATATCAGAGGTGTGTGTTTTGGATATTGACAGATCCTGTTTTATCTTGAAGACCAAATACCATTTCAGAGTAGTTCTTGGGTGTAAAATCCAAGATGTAGGTTGGGCAGAAGCCAAAAGCAGTCAGGAAAATTCTGGTGCCTACATATTGAACGACTCAGAATGCTTTTTATTAAGGCTTTTGCTGCAAATATATACATATTAGGAGAGAGATTTCCAGCTTTTGGACTGTGAGAAAAATGCAAAAAAGCCGGGAATCCACTTTGTTGTTCCACATCACAATTGGTGGGGTGAAAAACAAACTGTTTTGTAAAGCAAGACCAGAAACACACGCTCTAATGCCAAGTGAGTTTTAATTGGAGTGAAAAGAAAAGTACTTGAGCAAACAAATTTTCAACAAGCTATTTTAGATGGAAAAAGCCAAAAAGAACACATGTGAATGAATAGCTTCCATATTACATATTTTGAGGGGAAAGGAGAGAATCTATAGTAAAAGTCATTCTTCCCCCTGTCATTTGATCTGATTTAGTCATTTGACTTGCCACACATTTCACGGACAAAGCTTCTTGTGCCTGTCATTATTATTCTATGAGGTGTGCTAAAAAGAACCAGACATAAATTAAAAATAGATAAGCAGATAAACAGCACAATAAAGAGGGATGGATTAAGAAAACAGATTCAGAAAATTTGTCAGTGGGACTGATTTCCAGGGAAGCTGACGTGTCCTACAGAAGGCCTAGGGGTGCACAGGCCTGGGTGTTTTGCCATGAAATCTCGGATCAATCCATTTGGTCATTGAGAGTCCACATGAATTTAGCAGGGTGTATAGCAGATGCTGCCTCTTTGCCCCACAAACCCATAACGGCTCCGGCCAGGGACTCCTGAAACATTAGAACCAAGGAGACCACCTTGGAGACCACCTTGGAGGTTTTGGCCAAGGAGGCCACTTTGGCCGGAACCTCGAAGGGCACATGGGGCATTGCCTCCAACAGATACAGGTTCACAGCTTGCAGACAGGATGGGTCCTGGGATGGTCACAATGCAGGAAGGAGGCTGGATCACAATCTCTGCTGGTGGGATCTGGTTGATGCAGGAAGGGTTGACTCCAGAGAGCACACCAAGACTGGCAGAAGGCACACCAGGGCCGACCAGAGCACCTGAGCCATAGCTAACACCACCGAAGGGGCCAGAGCCAACACCTGCTGATCCAAAACCAACGACTGGGCTGGACGCACAGGATGGGACGGCACAGGATGCTGGTCCACAGAAAGCCATGGTTGAGTGATGGAGGTGAATCTTAAAGAAATCACAAGGGAGCAGTATTAGTATCATGAAGAAATAGTGATGGAGAGCAGTGATAGATTCTTTTCATCTGCTAAAAACACAATATACAAGGAAAAGAAAGCCCTTAATGAATTACAGCATCCAGAGTTCAAAGTTTTATCCCATGTAGAGCTTGCCTTGCCCTGAGCTGCACATTAATTGTGAAGTCAGCTATTCTTCTCCATTTAAACGTTTAGTTAACAAATGTTTCAAGGTGTCCTGTGCCCATATTTTAAGAGAAACCAGTGCATGTATGCTAGCTGAACAGCATAAGCCTAATGAAATGGCCAATGTGGGATTCTTCCCCTTCTCTTCAACTTTGCAGATCTGTATCATTAAAGGTGGAGGGCATCACATTTTGTTTTATTTTCTTAAAATGTTGCTGTAAGAATTGAGGAACCCCAAATTGCATTTGTTTACCTGCACAGTGCCTCCCCCAAATACCACCTCCCATAACAAATCTCTATGTAAATAACGATCCTGGATTGACTGCATCGATGAGAGAATGGGGATTGTGTAGACTATTAGATGTTATTCAACAACAATTCCCATCAACCCCAGCCTGCCTAGGCAATACTGAGGGGATGGTGGGAGTTCCAGTCCATCAAGACTGGAGAGTGAAACATTCCCCATCCTTTTCAGAGTTGGTCAGATCCACCAACGCTGTAATTACATTATGCATTCTGTTGCAAGTAGCTGGATTTCAGTTGGAGTGGACTTCCTTCTACTTAGTCCTCTTCCTACTCTACCACTTATGTCCTTTTGCTATGTTCTCCTTTTTTCCCCTCTCTCTCAGTGTGTTTGCTCCTTTCGTCTCTTTCAGTGCTTCCTAGGGGTCAAATGTGGACAGAGTTGGCATTGGATTAAAATGATGTGAAAGCCCTTCTTTATGAAAGCCCTTCTTTTTCAAAGGAATGTAGGGATTTGTGGGGGAAAACACACACACACACACACACAGACAGAGACAGAGAGAGAGACAGAGAGAGAGACAGAGAGAGAATGGAAAATGGGGAACATTATAGATTTGAGACCTCTTCAGCATCTGCCTTACCTGCTTTCCTGGAGAAGCTGTAAGGAGGCACAGGTGTCAGGTGAAGATGCTGAAGAAGTGACCCATGTTGTGTGCTTATATACTCTCACCATCCCCATCTCTGCTTATGGTGCAGCGTTTCCTGCCTGATGTTTTAATTAGTTACCTGGACTCATCAGCATCATTCAACAAATTATCTTAATGACCATGAAGTGTTGGAGCCAATTTTCTTTTAAATTCACCTCCTGTCAGCTTCTCACAAAAGCACAACATTGTCCCACATGCTGATCTTTCAATTTCAACTGGAAATCTTCTGGCACATACATTTTGGATCAAAGAATTAAGGAAGCTAAGCTGTTCCCATCAGCTGTATGTCTCTGGTGCATTTCAACAACAACACATCATCCTCTTTACTATTTCAGTTCTACACCAAAATGTCATATTACAGGAAGAAGGAAGAGGAAGAGGAGGCTAACTTCTCTTGGCTTTTGAAACATAAATAGTTGGAGTAAGTCTTCAATATAACTTCAACAAATTTGGATTTCATTTGGTCCAGACTTTTAAATGAACCAGTCCATTTAAAAACCAGGACCCAATGAAAGAGACCAAAGTAGAGATATTTCCCTTCCTATTGTCAATTCTGGCATATTGTTATTGTATTGAATTCTTTTGCACATTCAAATGATCTGAAATGTTTAAACCCTTTCCCTCATATATTAGGTTTCATAATGACATTGTTGCTTTTGGTTTGTGATAAATGGTTCTCTCACACTCAATAAACCGCTGTCCCTCCTCTCTCTCTCTCTCTCTCTCTCTCTCTCTCTCTCTCTCTCTCTCTTTTTCTGTCTCCCTGCAAGTGTGTGTAATCTAGTAGTAAGACAGCAAGCATTCAAGAAACAAGAGTGATAATACATTACTAAAAGCCAACAACTAAAGTGTAGCTACATAGCAGAACCATCAAGTAAAACATCATCAAAGGAAGGCCAGAACAAACCTGCATCACTGATCATTCTTTTTCTTGACCATGGCCAGATCTATACTACAGCTTTATAGAGGCATTGCAATGCACTGATAACTATTGGGTCTTTCATTACAGATGCCATATAACACATTCATAGCGTCATTTCCTCCTTTTGCTTTACCATTGTTCAAAATATCACAACAACTGTCATTGAGTGACTGATGAGATATAAATGCGCAAGAATATTGCGTTACCGTAATGGGATTGTAATAATTTGACACAAACTGTATATCTGGCCAATGATTCTTTCTTGTGTATTAAGTCATTCACCCATTTCATTCCATTCCATCATATGTATGTGTATATATATATATATATATATATTAGGGGTGTGCATCGGATCGGATCGGATCCACGATCCGAATCCGATCCGCCCCAAAATTGGGAAAATCTGATCCAATCCTATCCAATCAACCTCCGATCCGATCCGATCTGATCCGCCGAGGTCCGATCCGGATCGGACGCCATTTTGAATGCTTTTTCCCATAGCCAAGAATTGTTTTACAAAAATGCCTATAACTTTTTCATTTTTAAAGATAGAAGGATGAAACTTGGGCACATTGTAGACTGGTTAGGGATAGTTTTCTGTAAGAAATTTCAGAAAGATTGGTGCATGCATTTTGTGGCAATTAATTTTTTAATAAATACATAGGAATGCCTATAACTTTGTCATTTTTAAAGTTATACACATGAAACTTTGCCACATTGTAGGTGGTACCTTGAGACCTTTGTGTGTGAAATTTCAGAAATGTAGGTGCTTGTCTTGTGTGGCAATTAATTTTTAGAAAAATGGGTAGTAGTGGGGTAAATACACTTACGCCTCCCATTTTTTATTTTTAAATATACAAACAGGAAACTTGGGCACATTACAGGTACCACTTGGCTTGATATGTGTGTGAAATTTCAGAAACATTGGAGCTTGCCTTGTGTGGCAATTAATTTTTGAAACAATGAGGAAAGAAACACCTATAACTTTGTCATTTTTAAAGTTACACACATGAAACTTTGCCACATTGTACGTGGTACCTGGGACCTATGTGTGTAAAATTTCATAAACACAGGTGCTTGCCTTGTGTGGCAATTAATTTTAGAAAAATGGGTAGTAGTGGGGTAAATACAGTTATGCCTCCCACTTTTTTATTTTTGAAGATACAAACAGGAAACTTGGGCACATTACAGGTACCACTTGGCTTGATATGTGTGAGAAATTTCAGAAACATTGGTGCTTGCCTGGTGTGGCAATTAATTTTTGAAACAATTCACACACATAGGTCCCAAGGTACCACCTACAATGTGGCAAAGTTTCATGTGTGTAACTTTAAAAATGACAAAGTTATAGGCATTCCTGGGTATTTATTAAAAAATTAATTGCCACAAAATGCATGCACCAATCTTTCTGAAATTTCTCACAGATAACTATCCCTAACCAGTCTACAATGTGCCCAAGTTTCCTGTTTGTATCTTCAAAAATAAAAAAAATGGGAGGCATAACTGTATTTATCCCACTACTACCCATTTTTCTAAAATTAATTGCCACACAAGGCAAGCACCTATGTTTCTGAAATTTCACACACATAGGTCCCAAGGTACCACCTACAATGTGGCAAAGTTTCATGTGTGTAACTTTAAAAATGACAAAGTTATAGGTGTTTCTTTCCTCATTGTTTCAAAAATTAATTGCCACACAAGGCAAGCTCCAATGTTTCTGAAATGTCACACACATATCAAGCCAAGTGGTACCTGTAATGTGCCCAAGTTTCCTGTTTGTATCTTCAAAAATAAAAAAAATGGGAGGCGTAACTGTATTTACCCCACTACTACCCATTTTTCTAAAAATTAATTGCCACACAAGACAAGCACCTACGTTTCTGAAATTTCACACAAAGGTCCCAAGGTACCACCTACAATGTGGCAAAGTTTCATGTGTGTAACTTTAAAAATGACAAAGTTACAGGCATTCCTGGGTATTTATTAAAAAATTAATTGCCACAAAATGCATACACCAATCTTTCCGAAATTTCTTACAGATAACTATCCCTAACCAGTCTACAATGTGCCCAAGCCTCATCCTTCTATCTTTAAAAATGAAAAAGTTATAGGCGTTTTTGTAAAACAATACTTGGCAATGGGAAAAAGCATTCAAAATGGCGTCCGATCCGGATCGGACATCCGGTCCGATCCGACCATCCTCCGATCCGATCCGATTCGATCCGACCCCCCAGGTCCGATTCCGATCCGCTATCCGATCCGATCCGGGGGGTCAGTGCACATCCCTAATATATATCCATTCACACAAAAACAATTTATATTTAAATATATAATTCTGAACCCATTTGTTCAAGGATGAGTGTATTTTATATGCATTTACATTCCAACTTTCATTGAGTAGTTTGCTCTATAGTCCATTGCACACACACCCATCTGAAAATACAGCTTTTATATACATTTTTGGTACTCTTCGTTTATCTGGGAATGGCATTTGAATTGTTGAGAAATATGCAATGTTTCTGCACTCAACTGCACATTGGTCTGAATAGGGCAGATCAAGCTCAGTTATTTCAAAACATTGACCTACCAAAATCCTCAACCATCCCTGGGGAAGGGTGACAGTATTTGATTAGCTGACATTGGAAGATGTGTTTTAACTATGAACCAGTAGAAAGAAAGGTGAAATATGAGGATGATGATAATGAAGAGGAGGAGGAGGAGGAGGAAGAGGAGATGTGGCTTTTGTGTACTGCTGCTACCACATGGCTGGATCAGCATGCTTGAAAGCAAAATACTGTGGTTTGTGAGATGCTGACAGTAAATTGATGAAACTACAAATTGCCCTAAATCCTTATGGCTATGAAAAGTCATTTCGTAAGTGAAGCTGCTGAGACATTTTGCAGGCTGATAATTAAGTCTTTGAACAGAAAATGCTGCATCAGAATGAGGTATGGACCAAGATGCTGAGAGTATATAAGTGCACATCATGGATCACTTCTCCAGCAGCTTCACCTGACACCAGTGCCTCCTCTCACTTCTGGGAAAGCAGCAGGTAAGGCTGAAATTGGAAGCTGTCATGGATGCATATTGTGCTCATTCATTCCAGGATTATTTAGCGTTGGGTGATCTCTCTCTTTCTCTTTCTCTCTCTCTCTCTTCTCTCTCTCACCACTTCCTTATAGAAACCATAGTCACCAGAGATAATGTCTCTCTGTTGCAAGATTCACAGTGAATTAGCAAATTCTGAATTTTTTTGGCCCTCGCGGAGTCACTGAACACTCCACTGTCAGCCTCTGCTATAACAATGGCATCTAAGTTGGCTCTTATCCAAGAGATTTTATCTGAGAAATGATCGTTAAAAGCATCACAGCGAACTACCGAAGGCTCTAAAATAGGATTCAGGGGAGAAGGAGCCTGAATTAGACCCCTCACCACCCTGAACAGTTCTGCTGGACGTGAATTCGCAGACGCAATGCATGCAGAGAAGAAAGCTTTCTTCGCTGCACGTATTGCCACTCCATAGAAACGAAGATGTTCTCTCTGTCGTGTCTTGTCGGATATAAGTCGAGTTTTCCGCCATCGGCGCTCCAGTCGTCGTCCTTTCCGCTTCAACTCCCTGAGGTCATCTGTATACCAGGGCGCCCTATTAGAAGCGGACCGGAGAGGATGTTTGGGGGCGATCGTGTCGATAGCCCTAGTTAGGTCTTGATTCCATCTATTGACCAGGGCTTCTACAGGATCGTTGACGGTACCAGGCATGGAACCCTACAAGGCTTTCTGGAATCCAGAAGGATCCATCAGCCTTCGAGGGCGGACCATCTTAATAGGTCCGCCACCCCTGCAGGGACGGGTGGTAGCCATGATACTAACCCTGACCAGAAAATGATCTGTCCATGACAATTCAGAGGTATTCAATACCTCCGCCCACAGATCCGTCTGTTCGGAACTGAAAACAGCATTGAGGGTGTGACCTGCTGAATGTGTGGGTCCAGAGACCAATTGGGATAGGCCCATGTTTGTCATGGATGCCATGAACTCCCAAGCTCCACCTGACAAACCGGCCTCGAATGGGATGTTGAAATCGCCCAGGACCAAGAGCCTGGGCGAATCCAACACCAGCTCCGAGACCAGTTCCATGAGCTCGGCCAGGGAGTCTGATAGGCAGCGGGGTGGCTGGTACACTAACAGAATCCCTTGTCTATCCCTGGCCTTCAGACTCAGGTACACACACTCGATGTGATTCAGTTCCTGGACAGGATGTCTGGTCAGGTTAAGATTGCTTTTGTAGACCACAGCTACTCCGCCCCCCCTGCCCACTTTCCCTCACCTGCTCACTAACACAGTACCCAGCTGGGAGAGCCTGAGCCCATGTTGGGGCACTGTCATCTCCCAGCCAGGTCTCTGTGAAACATGCCAGGTCGGCCTCCTCTTCTTTGAGGAGGTCATAGATTATGTTTGTTTTGTTTTTAACCAACCTGGCATTACATAGGAGCAAGGAAAGGTTCTGTGGGTGGCCTGGATCGTTCCCCAAGATCCCTGGGGTAGCAGGGCAACCAGAAGGTAAGATGGGTGTTAAATATCCATCTCTCCTTCCCCTGTAACGGCATTTCGCCCTGCCATCGCCATATCTCCCTCTGCCCCACACAACAGATATTGGTGCTCCCAGACACATTTCGGTCGCCATAAGTTGCTTATCTTTCTCTGGCGCGCGAGAGAGAGAAGGAGAGGAAAGTGGGCGGGTGCAATGATGGCTGTTGCACCGTCTTCTCCACTTGCGCCGTCAGTCCCTCGGCCGCCGCTGCTGTTCCGTCCCATCCCGGTGTCTCTCTTGTGCGCGAGAGAGAGAGAAGGAAAGGAAGTGGGCGGGTGCAATGATGGCTGCTGCACCGTCTTCTCCACTTGCGCTGTCAGTCCCTCGGCCGCCGCTATTGTCCCGTCCTGGTGTCTCTCTCATGCGCGCGAGAGAGAGAAGGAAAGGAAGTGGGCATGCAATGATGGCTGTGCACCGTCTTCTCCACTTGCGCCATCAGGCCCTCGGCCACCGCTGTTGTCCCACTCTCTGCCACAGGAGGGTAGATGCTGCAGTCCTGCAGCAAGCAACAGCCTCAAAGACGAAGAGCGAAGGTATGTCCACTCAGAGCCACAGCTTGAGACACCGGGATGACCACCTGCCGCCCAATAGCCCCTTGTCTCACACATACAGAGCACGGGGGCTCAAATTGCATCCCCCGGGTTTCCCGGCTCTCCAGCAGTCAAGCTCTACCCCCTCCCGGACAACCGCAGCCGTGGCTCCATGCTGTCGGAAAGGAGAGGGCCCAAAGCCCCATTCCTATGTGGGAGGCCAGCCGTCTCTCCCGCCAAACCTGGGGCCGAAAGGCTCAACCAGTCACCAGACAAGCTCTCCGCCACCCCAGGCAGCCGCAGCTGTGGTTCCATGCCACCAGAAAGGGGGGCGCCCAAGGCCCTGTTCCTACGTGGGAGGCCAGTCAGCTCTCCCGCCAAACCTGGGGCCGAAAGGCCCTAAGATCCGCCCACCACTCGGCTCCTTCTTTGCTGCAGCCTTGCAGTGCACGCTGGAGCCTCGAAGACGAAGAGGGCTCTGGAGGGAGGCGCAGCCCTTACATAGCTGCGCCCCCTCCTATGCCCATTGGCGCCAAGCGAGGCAGCCAATGGCTAGCCTCCAAGTGTTGCTTTCTCGCCCCAGGTGCGCCGGGTGTGGGTAGAAGGCATTTTTCAAATTTTGGGCTTATTTTAAAGGACCTTATAAATTCAGGAGGATGTTTCATGCGCTATATTGAATGCTGCTTGTCCACTTATGCTAGTGATCTACTGCTAGCTTCAGCAACCTCTAGTGGTACATTAATTCCGCAAGCTGACATGGCATGGTTTCCAGGGAAGCCCATTGCTCTGGCTGACACTACTGATGTGCCACTAACACTCACTTTCATTAGTGGTATGTCAATGGCATAAAACAACCAGCAGTTTTGAATACTTCCCAATCCCTTGAATTATATCTGCATCACTGGGTGAAAAATGCAACACAAGGCTCAATCCCATGCATAACGGCATATAAAAGAGGGAAAAGAGCACCAGCCAACTGATAAAAAAAGAGAGCCAAGCTCTGGTGCTATAAAACACTCTTTTTCTTTTATCTTTAATAAATTCTTCAATCTGCTCTACGCGTTTTGGAAATTTGTAGACATACTTGTTTTTCATGTAGCGCCTGATGAAGGATGTACTTCCAAAATGCATAGAATAGATCAAAGATTTATTAAAGATTAAAGAAAAAGAATGTTTATAGAGTTGGAAGGGGCCTAGAAGGCCATTGAGTGTAAGAGTGCTGTTTTTCCCCCATCCGTCTTCTCCTGATCCTTCTTTCATCCCCTTTCTCTCTCCCTCTTCAAACTATCTTCTCTGAATCTTTTTGTCTTCTCTGAATCTCCTTGTCCTCTCTGAATCTCTTAGAGAAATTTGACTGGGAGCTTCAGCCTAGTTGCTGTCCACACAATGAGCCAACGGACAACAAATCAGTGAATCTTAAAAATCTCTTCAAATCTTGCAATGGAGAAAAAGTGGAATTCTGTTGATTATGGTACACCTCCATCGCTCAGACATATCATGCTGTGGTCCAAACTATGCCATCCAAACTTGTGGTTCCTGGCCAGTTGTTTTTCAAACTGGAACATCCTGGGAAAGCCCTGAGGTGACTGTTAATCTGCACCAGCATCGTCTAACTGACAGGGCACAGGTGCACAGCCAAAGCAGGGCTTTCCCCGCATGTAAACAGCCCCCTAGCAGTTATAACTTTTCTTTATATAGGAGTTGTTCCAGCCTCTTGATCATTTGGTTGTCTTTTTTTTTTTAGCTCTACAGTACCCTGTATTAGAAGTGGCTCTCCAGGGATTCTGCAGGAGTTTCTCCAGCCTGCCTTGAAGATGTTGGGGATTGAACCTGGACATCCGACATGCAAAATGTCTACCTTATCACTGAGCTATGGACCAGCCCAATTTGTGAAGCCCATTAAGTCTAGGAATGGATGACACAATCTACCTTTGGTTTACTATTTGTACATGCATACAGTAACAACTTCTTTTTGAAAGCAATTTCTTTTCTATTCAATTGAAGGAGAATGATTGAAATGTTTGTAAGAGAAATTTTTGGCACTTTGCTAATGTAAATAAACAGACTGTGTGCCAAAGAAAAACAAGAGACCTGAGGTATGATGCAGCATAAGTTTTATCAGGGATGTTTTATTATTGGACTATGAAATTCACTACTACAAGATGTGGCAATAGCCAGCGATTTGGATGGCTTTAAAATGGGGCTGGATAACTTCCTGGTGGAGAAGGCTATCATGGCTACTAATCCTGATGGCAAGGTGCTACCAACACTGTCATAGAAAGTAAGCCTGCATATACCAGCTACTGGGGAACATGAGCGGGAGTGTGCTGTGGTACCATCTCCTGCTTGTGGTTCCCTGGTTGACAGCTAGTTGGCCACTGTGTGAAGAGAGTGTGGAACTAGATGGACCTGTGGTCTGCTCCAGCATGGCTCTTCAGTGTTCACTTTAGATGAAATTTAGTGGCAACATAAGGCAAAATGAGACTCTGCCTGTTATTGGCTGGATTCCCAGAATTCCTTGGATGTTTAGTGGAGGAGGGTCCCCCACCCCTATTCTCTTGGAGTTCCTAATACATTCCACCTGAGCTACAGCAGCATGTGACAATTCAACAACCTCATTGAGAATTGGTTTGGTGATGTGTCCTGGTCCTGGTCATGAAAGGTTGTAAGTTAAAAGCCAGTGAATGGAATTCATTAATCAAAGTGGATTCTACACTCTAATTGGTTACATAGACACAGTCAATGAGAACATCAACACAGGAGACATTTGTTATGATGTAAAGCAAGTTTTATTAATGAAAAGCAATTCCCATTAAGCAATTTTACACTGGGGAAAGCACAAGGAACACATGTGTATGAACAGCTTCCTGGTTAGCTATCTTGGGGGGGGGGGCACAATTTTATATAAATAGAACATTCTTCTCTCTGGTATTTACCCTGATTTACAAGTTTGACCCACAATTAGTGGGTCTAAGGTTCTAGTTCCTGGCATCTTTGCTCTTCAATAGGTGAGTAAAGGTATTGTACACGACTGAAGAAAAATCAGAAAAGGACATAAATACTGGAATATGGAAGAACATGGTTAGATTGAAAACATATCCATGACAGATATATAAGTGGGCCTAATTTTGGGGATGCTGAGCACTCCCCCTGCCCTCATTGACATCAGAAGTCAGAGAGGTGCTTGGCACATGCAAACCCAAGCCCCAAATATTCTCTCCTGAACCTTTTGGTTGTACTTTTTGGCTGTTGAGAGTCCATGTGAATTTAGCAGGGGTTATAGCAGATGCTGCCTCTGCGCCCCACATACCCATAATGGCGGCCACCAAGCCCTCCCCAATTGTTAGACCCAAGAAGACCACCACTAGACCCAAGAAGACCAGCATTAGAGAATCTTCCTCCATAACCTCCAGCAGCACAGGGAGTGTTGCCTCCGACGGAAACAGGCTCACAGCTGGCAGAGAGGATGGGTCCTGGGACGGTCAAAACGGAGGCAGGTGGCTGGATCACGATCTCTGCTGGTGGGATCTGGTTGACACAGGATGGGTTGACTCCAGAGAGCACACCAAGATTAGCTGAAGACACACTGGAGCCTACCAGAGCACCGGGGCCATAGCCGTAGCCAAGTCCAGCTCCGTAGCCAAGTCCAGCTCCATAGCCATATCCAAGGGCACCCAAGTTGCCACAGCCAAGACTTGCAGATCCAAAACCAACGACTGGGCTGGAAGCACAAGATGGGACAGCACAGGCAGGTCCACAGTAAGCCATTGCTGAGTGATGGAGGTGAATCTGAAAGATTACATGAGTGATCAGGAGTAGCATCATACAGAAGAAGTGTTGTGAATCATAGATGTGATAGAATCTACACTGCCAGTGTGCAATATAATGGAAAGGAAATCTCTTCATTTGTGTGTTGTCAGCTACCACAGTCAAACATTCAATTTTATACATAGATTGCGTTCCACTGTGCTGTGTCTGTATTGTCCAGTCTATTCATGCGTTATGATTCAACATTAGGTTGCCAAAAGAGTCAAATGTCCTCTGTCCAGCCTTGGTCAGCAGTTAGATTGGCTGGAGAATGGGTGTGTTTCAAATTTCACATCTCCTTGACCATGTTTCATATGACCATATAAATTCCAGAGCATGCTTCAATTGCAGCATCCAACACTATCATTCTGCTTGTGCTACTGACACACTGCTAGCATAAGTGACCTGTAGTGGTAGCTCAATAGCATAAGTTGACACAACCCATTGCAGCCTCTTATGCTGTTGGCTTACCCTTAGAGATCATTTACATTAGGGGGATATCAATAGCAGAAGTGGATGGCCAGCATTAGATAATAATCCATATCTCTAATTTCAAATATCCATATCATTAAATGCAGTTGCGACAGATTTTTCAATTCAGTTTTGGAGAACATTCAGAAGAAGAATGACCATCTTGGAAGGAGAGTGTGTGGCTCTCAATATGTTGTTGGACACCAATGCCCATCAGCTCCAGCCTGCATAGCAAATGGTGAGGGATGATGGAACTTGCAGTCCAGGAACAGCTGGAGGGACACACAATTCCCAGCTCTGGCAGAGATGGTGCACTAACACTGCCCATACATTTTTAGGAATTCTCTCCATATTAAAGATCTGGATATCAGTTGGGGTGGGTGGAAGTCTTCCACTGGTGCCTCCTCCTTTTCCACCTCTACATTCTTAACTGTTTGTCCCATCACTTTTGTTCATTCTCTCTCCTACAGTTTAAAGTCTTTCTATGGGTCAAGTGTAGACCCACTTTGCATAGGTTTCATAGAGTCATAGAATAGTAGTTGGAAGAGGCCTAGAAGACCATTGAGTCCAATCCCCTGCTCAATGCAGGAATCCACCTTAAAACATCCCTGACAGGTGGCTGTCCAATTGCATCTTGAAGACCTCTAGTGTGGGAGAGTCCATGACCACCCTAGGTCATTGGTTCCAGTTTTGTCCTGCTCTAATAGTCCGGAGGTTTTTCCTGATGTCCAGCTGGAATTTGACTTCCTGTCACTTGACCCCATTATTCTGTGTCCTGCACTCTGGGATGATAAAGAAGAGATCCTGGCCCTCCTCTGTATGACAACTTTTCAAGTATTTGAAGAGTGCTATCATGTCTCCCCTCAGTCTTCTCTTTTCCAGGCTAACCATGCCCAGTTCTTTCAGTCTCTCCTCATAAGGCTTTGTTCCCAGACCCCTGATCATCCTTGTTGCCCTCCTCTGAACATGCTCCAGCTTGTCTGCAACCTTCTTGAAGTGTGGTGCCCAGAACTGGACACAATACTCAAGATGAGGCTGACTAACTCCTTTTTATATAAAGAAAAGAAGGGACCCTCCAACTCCACTTGTATCTGAAGGTGATGCCATCAGTGGCAGTAGAGAAATATAAGATGATTCTTAGGAAAGGGAAGAGAGGCAGAGAGGCATTTAAGAACAATAAAACATGGGTGAAGGAACAAAATAAACATGTGTGACCTCTTTCAGAATCTGCCTTACCTGTGTTTCCAAAGAAGTTGAGAAGAGAGACAGGTGTCAGGTGAAGCTGTGGAAGAAGTGATCCATGGTGTGTGCTTATATACCCTCTGCCTCAACTTGTGCGGTTTTGATTTAGCGTTATCAGCTGGATGTTTTAATGAGCTATGTGTGAATTGCCCCATCAGCATCACTCAACAAATTATCTTAATACCTTGACGAGCAATTTTGGAGCATTTTGTTTTCTTTGAATGCAGCTCTTGTCAGCTTTTCACACAGCCACAATAATGCCATTCCTGAAAGTTAATCTTCTCCCCTCCCACCCCCTCTGGATATTTTTCAACCGCATACATGTTGGATCAAAGAAATAATATACACCAAGCATATCACCCTCATAGGAGTGGAACAGTTCACAGAAGCCGCTCCATCGTCACCACTTCCTGTTCCTTCTCCTCGTTATGAATGCAGTTGGATCCTAAAATGTAGCTCTAGATGGTGAGAAACACACACAAACAGCACTGTGTTGTTTGTCCAAGCATAAATAGTTGCATCCTAAAATGTAATACTAGATGGAGGGGAATCTTGTCCTTTGAACCATACATACTTGGAGTAAGTCATCCGATATACATTAGACAAATACTTGTGGGATGCTTCAGGATTTCATTTGGTCCAGATTTTGAAACGAACAGCTGTGTTACACACCATCCTGACTCATGTACAGATCAGAATGCACTTCTCCTTCGCAACATGCATTTCCACAAAATGGTGGAAATGGAGGAGGACCACAATTCATATAAAAATGTGCATTTTAGAGTGACATTTATATGGCTTCAATGATCAAACATCTACTAATATAAGACCAGAATTAAAGCTCTCTCACAGTGGCTCAAGTTCCAGAACACCAAGAAAAGGGAAGTTTAGGCTGATGCGTTAAATGATGTGCCCCGTGATCAGTGATGATATTGTGCAATTTCACAAGCTGTGCTTGACTACAATATATCATTCATTCATTCATTCATTCATTTTAGTCCCTAATCCAAATGGGGTGGATGGCATACTTAGAACCAGGAAAGATGCCCCATGCTGTCCTGGTCCTATATTGCTTCATTCTCTCACATCTCTCTCTCCGTGTGTGTCTGTGTGTGACTGCATGTGTGTAAGAGAGATGGACCCTGTTCAGACAACACACTAAGCCATTCAGCATTTTGAGCTCAACATTATGGCTTAGCATGTCATGTGAATCATGACTTTATGTGTTGTGTGAACAATTCCTGACCATGGTGGCTACATAACCACAGTTTAAACATACTCACTAACCATTTACTGCAAAAGAGTTAGTGGCCTAACTATGACTTAGTGTGTTGTCTGAACAGGCCCAGAGAGAGAGAGAGAGAGAGAGAGAGAGAGGGAGGGAGGGAGGCACACATAAACATTTAATTATTATAGTACTTTGGAAATTAACACCTTCCCCCACAATACTTACTTATAAATGAACTATGGAGCAGATGGCCAAGATATAGAAAACAGTAGAAATTGATTAATGTATGGAATAAATGAACCAACAGGTTTGTGGGAGGAAAATGCAGATTATAATTATAATTGTTAGTGTTTTCTAGTATTCAACTTATTCCTCGGATTCATTTTAGCATGAAAACTCTCCCAAGGCAGCGTACAACATGAATATGAAACCAGTACAAGAATAAGGCAACAAACATTCAAGAAAGCAAGCAAAAAAACATTGTGAAAAGCCTAGAACATAATTTCAGCTGCAGAGGAAAACTGTCCAATAAATCAAAGGAATGACAGAGCAAATAAATAGGACTGATCAGTCTATTTCTGGTCAATGTCAGATTCTTGTGTATTGATTCATAAGTCCTTTCCATATCATTTTGTCATTGATAGAGATAGAGATATATTTAAACATACACACATTTTGGATTTAAATATGTAATTTTGGACATAATTGTTTACCATAACAACATGTGTTTTATATCAATTTACCCTCACACTATATATCTCATATGCAGTTTAGTACTCTTCTTTTCACTGTGAACTGTTTTGGAACACTTTGAGAAATGAGCAATCCCCAAGATGTCTGTGTTCTGATCTGCAGATTGGTTTAGATGGTACAGGTTGAATTTGTTCATCTTGAAATGCGGATGACACGGAATCCTCAAACATCCCAAGTTAAAATAATAATAATAAAAAATAATGTGTGATTCACATTAGAAGAATTCCTCTAACTATGTAGTATTGGAAGGAAAACGGAAACATTACAACTACTAGTACCACTACTAATACTAAGCAGCAGCAGGAGGAACAGGTGGTGGTGAGGATTGTGTGAGTTGTTGCTTCTACTGGTTATACTTGACAATTTATTTGATCATCCTCGGGGGTCCTTGTCCATGAGCCCTGTAAAGGAAGTGAAGCAGGTGGCTACCAGGAGCAGGGCTTTCTCTGCTGTGGCACCACGGCTGTGGCATGACCTCCATAGAGAGGTTCGCTTGGCACCTACATTATACCCTTTTAGATGCCAGGTGAAGACCTTTTTTATTTTCTCAGCATTATAACCGTTTATCAGTTTAATTTTTAACTTTGCTGTTTAAAATTTGTATTTTAAATCTGCATTCACTTTTGCATGGCTGCTTGGTTTTATCCTGCTTGTGCTCTTATATTGTATTTTTATGCTACGTTTTTACACTGTTGTTGTTTTATATTTTGAATAGTTGTCACGATTTTAATTTTTGTAAACCGCCCAGAGAGCTTTGGCTCTTGGGCGGTATAAAATGCAATAATTAAATAAATAAATCCATGGTGGTAGAAGATTCCCAGAAGGAAAATAAGAAAAGAAAAGAAAATGCCATGCCACTTTCTCTCTCTCTCTCTCTCTCTCTCTCTCTCTCTCTCTCTCTCTGTGTATGTGTGTGTGTGTACACACACATTTTGGTATTCTTCTGTTAGTTATAAACTGAAGAGAAACACTTTGAGCAATGTGCAATCCCCAGGATATCTATGTTTTGATCCGCACTTTGGGCCGTTATCACACGCTGGGTTTTAAAAACACTCACCACGACTTTGATCCACTTCTTCAGTGTAGGACTCACATGACATCATCCCCCTCTTGCTATTCTCGCACCCTGAGTGCTCCATTTTTAGTTTCTGATTAAATTTAACCCTGAAAGGGCAAAGTCCATTTCAGGCAAGTTCAGGCAAGTTCAACAGGCTGAGCTGAGGTATCAGAGCAAAACCGACCACGTGTGATTAAAAATGCTAGATTCGCATAGGAAATGGAGGGGGAACCTGCAGAAGCAATCCAGGGGGGAAAATGGCACATGTGATAGAGGCCTTGGTCTAGGGGGACCAGATAAAACCCAGGTCAGGGCTCATGTAACTTTAACAGTTGTAGAGAAAAGGGGATTTCAGCCAGTGTCATTTTTATGCAATTAGTTCCTGGTGAAATCCCCTCTTCATCACAACAGTTAAAGTTGCAGGGGCCCTCCCTTCTTTTGTATATGGTCACTCTAGTATAGTGCATGCACCTTTAACTGTTGTAATGAAGAGGGAATTTCACCAGGAACTAATTGCATCCAAATGACACTGGCTGAAATTCCCTTTTCTCTACAACTGTTAAAGTTACATGAGCCCTGACCTGGATTTTATCTGGTCACCCTACCTTGGTCAGGATGGTGCTGATCAAATTGGCTCATTTCGAACTATGGAGTAAATGAAGCTGGAGTATTCCTAGAGAAGGAAAAAAACAGCATTTGTTTAATTCAATTAGAAGAGTTCTTCTAGGATGGTTTAGTAAAATCCCGGTTAATGAACGGATATGTCCATGTGGCACTGGAACAATAGAATCTGTCAAATATGTCCATTTGCATTGTAACATGTATTAGCAATGCAGAAAGTAGCTAATTTTTCCATTATTAACAGCCTTTTCTTGAAGTAACCTCACAACTTTGGTATTAATTTGTTTAAGGGATGTGTCCTCCTGTATTACTGAAAGGGTCTCTAGTTTTTTTACGACCTCAATGCAAATTAGGGGGGAAATGTTGCAATCCTCCTGAGAGAAGGAAGTCGACAAAGCTGTATCTTATTTTCATGTCACTTTTAACTAGGGATGTGCACTGACCCCCCGGATCGGATCGCGGATCGGAATCGGACCTGGGGGGTCGGATCGGATCGGATCGGATCGGAGGATGGTCGGATCGGATCGGACCGGATGTCCGATCCGGATCGGACGCCATTTTGAATGCTTTTTCCCATAGCCAAGTATTGTTTTACAAAAACACCTATAACTTTTTCATTTTTAAAGATAGAAGGATGAAACTTGGGCACATTATACACTGGTTAGGGACAGTTATCTGTGAGAAATTTCAGAAAGATTGGTGCATGCGTTTTGTGGCAATTAATTTTTTAATAAATACCCAGGAATACCTATAACTTTGTCATTTTTAAAGTTGCGTACATGAAACTTTGCCACATTGTAGGTGGTACCTTGGGACCTATGTGTGTAAAATTTCAAAAACGTAGGTGCTTGCCTTGTATGGCAATTAATTTTAGAAAAATGGGTAGTAGTGGGGTAAATACATTTATGCCTCCCATTTTTTTATTTTTAAAGATACAAACAGGAAACATGGGCACATTACAGGGAACACTTCACTTGATATGTGTGTAAAATTTCAGAATGATAGGTCCAGGCATGTGGTGGCAAGGTGTCTGCACACACCACTTTGAAGACTGTAGAAAATTTCTCCTGTAACGATCCTAGCGAGAGAGAGAGTGATCCTAGGCTCAGCCGTTCTGCTTGAGTGAAAGTATCAAAGCAGACACGAGCCAAGTGCTACTTTGTTTCTCCTTTTGTAATGGATACTAGCTCAGTTGCAGCCAAGCGTGCAGCGATCAAAGAGATGAGAGAAAGTGTTTCCTTCTTCTTCCCGGGAGGCGGGAGGGTGCAATTGACAGCCCCAGCCTCTGTGGAAAAACGTTTATAACTTTTAATCTAAAAAATTCGTAGCCACCACATGCCTGGACCTATCATTCTGAAATTTTACACACATATCAAGTGAAGTGTTCCCTGTAATGTGCCCATGTTTCCTGTTTGTATCTTTAAAAATAAAAAAATGGGAGGCATAAATGTATTTACCCCACTACTACCCATTTTTCTAAAATTAATTGCCATACAAGGCAAGCACCTACGTTTTTGAAATTTTACACACATAGGTCCCAAGGTACCACCTACAATGTGGCAAAGTTTCATGTAAGCAACTTTAAAAATGACAAAGTTACAGGCATTCCTGGGTATTTATTAAAAAATTAATTGCCACAAAACACATGCACCAATCTTTCTGAAATTTCTCACAGATAACTATCCCTAACCAGTCTACAATGTGCCCAAGTTTCCTGTTTGTATCTTCAAAAATAAAAAAGTGGGAGGCATAACTGTATTTCTCAATGGGCAAGTGCTTTCCAATGATTTCCTATGGGCAAGTGCTTTCCAATGATTTCCTATGGGCAAGTACTGTCCAATGATTCCCTATGGGAAAGTACTGTCCAATGAATCCCTATGGGCAAGTGCTGTCCAATGAATCCCTCATTGTTTCAAAAATTAATTGCCACACAATACAAGCACCTACGTTTCTGAAATTTCACACACATAGGTCCCAAGGTACCGCCTACAATATGGCAAAGTTTCATGTGTGTAACTTTACAAATGACAAAGTTATAGGCATTCCTGGGTATTTATTAAAAAATTAATTGCCACACAAGGCAAGCACCTATGTTTCTGAAATTTCACACACATAGGTCCCAAGGTACCACCTACAATGTGGCAAAGTTTCATGTGTGTAACTTTAAAAATGACAAAGTTATAGGTGTTTCTTTCCTCATTGTTTCAAAAATTAATTGCCACACAAGGCAAGCGCCAATGTTTCTGAAATTTCACACACATATCAAGGCAAGGGTTACCTGTAAAGCGCCCAAGTTTCCTGTTTGTATCTTCAAAAATAAAAAAATGGGAGGCGTAAATGTATTTACCCCACTACTACCCATTTTTCTAAAAATTAATTGCCACACAAGACAAGCACCTACGTTTCTGAAATTTCACACACATAGGTCCCAAGGTACCACCTACAATGTGGCAAAGTTTCATGTGTGTAACTTTAAAAATGACAAAGTTACAGGCATTCCTGGGTATTTATTAAAAAATTAATTGCCACAAAACGCATGCACCAATCTTTCTGAAATTTCTCACAGATAACTGTCCCTAACCAGTGTATAATGTGCCCAAGTTTCATCCTTCTATCTTTAAAAATGAAAAAGTTATAGGCGTTTTTGTAAAACAATACTTGGCTATGGGAAAAAGCATTCAAAATGGCGTCCGATCCGGATCGGACCTCGTCGGATCGGATCGGAGGTTGATCGGATCGGATCGGATCGGATTTTCCCAATTTTGGGGCGGATCGGATTCGGATCGTGGATCGGATCCGATCCGATGCACACCCCTACTTTTAACTATCTTTAGTATGTTTTATATTGATTTTGCTGGTCTGTGATCATAATAAATAATTGATTGAATGAGTTCTTCTAACAATGTAACATTGGAAGGAAAGCTGAAACAAGGAGGAGGAGGAGGAGATGGAGATATGGATTGTGTGAACATGACATTATACTTGACTACCATATTTCTTTGATCCAAACTGTAGGTAGTAGAAAATTCCCAGGGGTGTGGGGATGGGAATCAGCATAATGGAATGGCCAATATTGTAGCTTTGAGAGAAGCTGAAAGTGGCTTTATTAAAAGATAAGAAATGTCCTACATCTTCACAGCCATTAAAGTAATTTGGTGAGTAATGCTGTGGAGACAATTTGCAAGCGGCTAATTAAGGCTTCAAAGTGCCCCATTGTAATGATGGATGGAGATTCCGAGAGTATATAACCATGCAAAACGGATCCCTTCTTTAGCAGCTTCACCTGACACCAGTATCTTCTCTCATCTTCTCCTGGAAAAGCAGGTATGGTTGACTCTGAAAGAGGTATCAAGTGTATATTTTGCTTGATTATCCAGGCTGTATTGGTTTCAATGGTCTCCCTCCCTCCCTCCCTCCTTCTCTCTCTCTCCTCTTGCCAATACAAACCATAATCATGAGAGACACTTTTCTCTGTTGCAAGATATGCATTGAATCTGGAAATCCAGAGATGTGTTGGTTGTTGGCTGACTGTATGTATTATATAAGGCAACTGGGTTCCCCTCTACAAGATTTCGCTTTGATGCCCAATTGCCCGATTATGCGCATATACGGATAAGTGCATTTACTCCTAATACTTATTCAAAAGAGGTGGTGAAGCACATTATGGGCTGTATGAAACATGCTCTAAAGTTGTTCACATGCAGAGAATCGCATGTTTACATGGCCATAAGGCGTATTAACTGCCGCGGTAAATTTTAAGTCGCTATTTAATGCACATTCGATAATGCGAAAAATCAGAGGTAAAAAGCGCCTCAACCCCCAATTAGAGCTCTGCTCTTGTAGAGGTAAAATCTGTAATGCGCCTTGAAAGAGCTTTAAATCACTCTTGTAGAGGCACCCTAAGTTGATGGTGCCAGTCAAGGTGTGTCATTAAGTCCCCTACCTGTTTATAATCTGGAGTTGTCATTGTACTGTGTTCTCCTGCAGCCACATGGCATCATCCCAAAGAAATAGAGGTTAGGCACTTCCTTTTTTTCCTCTGCCAAGGTTTGTAAAGGCATAATGCCCTGCATGTTTAGATAGAAACATGCCCTACAGTGTGAATGGCTGGGGAACAGGGAGAGTTGTAGGATTTTTTTTCTCTGTGTGTCTAAACATACACAGCATTGTGCCCCAAGTCCTATGAAGCCATTGCCAGTTGGGTCAACAACTGATCCACAGGAAGTCTTTACCCTTCCCTGTTCCATCCAAACCCACCCAACCATCTAGAATGTAGAAAAGAGAACAAACAAAGATATTGTAAGAGGAAAACAGAAGACTGAGAAGGGAGAGAAAGGCCTCTAAGGTGATATCCAATAGGTTACTGCGGATATAACCCATAATAACATAAGGGGATTTTGGGGTGCATCAGACCATCTATTGTAAGGATGGGCAGTGTGTAACTATTCCAAACTGTCCTTCATGTTGGTGAGGATTAATGGGAGTTACAGGTCAGCAACTTCTAGAGGTCTACACATGTCACACCCTTGAACTATGCTGTCAACCATTGCCTCTCAGATACTTGCCCTCCAATTTCCTTGTACTCCAAGTTCATGTTTAAGAATGCTCCCTAAACTTGAATTTCTGCCTAAACATCGAACATGGTAGATGAAATGGTGGGGAGGGGGACACTTCGCATTATATGGATGTGACAGACAGAAGACTTAATCCTGTGTATCTGTAGCAAGATATTGACAGAGTTAAACCTTTAGAATGTATGCCTGGACATTCAGTATGCTCATTAGCTCTACCGCAGTTTCTTCCTGTTTTCCTAAGTGTTTTTTCCCCTGTTGTGTTCTTTTAGACTCACCTCCATCACTCAGCAATGGCTTACTGTGGACCTGCCTGTGCTGTCCCATCTTGTGCTTCCAGCCCAGTCGTTGGTTTTGGATCTGCAAGTCTTGGCTGTGGCAACTTGGGTGCCCTTGGATATGGCTATGGAGCTGGACTTGGCTACGGAGCTGGACTTGGCTACGGCTATGGCCCCGGTGCTCTGGTAGGCTCCAGTGTGTCTTCAGCTAATCTTGGTGTGCTCTCTGGAGTCAACCCATCCTGTGTCAACCAGATCCCACCAGCAGAGATCGTGATCCAGCCACCTGCCTCCGTTTTGACCGTCCCAGGACCCATCCTCTCTGCCAGCTGTGAGCCTGTTTCCGTCGGAGGCAACACTCCCTGTGCTGCTGGAGGTTATGGAGGAAGATTCTCTAATGCTGGTCTTCTTGGGTCTAGTGGTGGTCTTCTTGGGTCTAACAATTGGGGAGGGCTTGGTGGCCGCCATTATGGGTATGTGGGGCGCAGAGGCAGCATCTGCTATAACCCCTGCTAAATTCACATGGACTCTCAACAGCCAAAAAGTACAACCAAAAGGTTCAGGAGAGAATATTTGGGGCTTGGGTTTGCATGTGCCAAGCACCTCTCTGACTTCTGATGTCAATGAGGGCAGGGGGAGTGCTCAGCATCCCCAAAATTAGGCCCACTTATATATCTGTCATGGATATGTTTTCAATCTAACCATGTTCTTCCATATTCCAGTATTTATGTCCTTTTCTGATTTTTCTTCAGTCGTGTACAATTCCTTTACTCACCTATTGAAGAGCAAAGATGCCAAGAACTAGAACCTTAGTCCCACTAATTTGTGATAAGTCAAACTTGTAAATCAGGGTAAATACCAGAGAGAAGAATGTTCTATTTATATAAAATTGTGCCCCCCCCCAAGATAGCTAACCAGGAAGCTGTTCATACACATGTGTTCCTTGTGCTTTCCCCAGTGTAAAATTGCTTAATGGGAATTGCTTTTCATTAATAAAACTTGCTTTGGATCATATCAAACATCTCCTGTATTGATGTTCTCATTGACTGTGTCTATGTAACCAATTAGAGTGTAGTATCCACTTTGATTAATGGATTCCATTCACTGGCTTTTAACTTACAACCTTTCATGACCAGGACCAGGACACATCACCAAACCAATTCTCAATGAGGTTGTTGAATTGTCACATGCTGCTGTAGCTCAGGTGGAATGTATTAGGAACTCCAAGAGAATAGGGGTGGGGGACCCTCCTCCACTAAACATCCAAGGAATTCTGGGAATCCAGCCAATAACAGGCAGAGTCTCATTTTGCCTTATGTTGCCACTAAATTTCATCTAAAGTGAACACTGAAGAGCCATGCTGGAGCAGACCACAGGTCCATCTAGTTCCACACTCTCTTCACACAGTGGCCAACTAGCTGTCAACCAGGGAACCACAAGCAGGAGATGGTACCACAGCACACTCCAGCTCATGTTCCCCAGCAGCTGAGGGATGTGGCTTTCTTTCTATGACAGTGTTGGTAGCACCTTGCCTTCATGATTAGTAGCCATGATAGCCTTCTCCACCAGGAAGTTATCCAGCCCCATTTTAAAGCCATCCAAATTGCTGGCCATTACCACATCTTGTGGTGATGAAGTCCATAGTCTAACTATGCACTGTGTAGAAGCCCTTCCTTTTATCTATCCTGAATCTCACACCAATCAGCTTCATGGGATGACCCTGGGTTCTAGTACTATGGAAGAAGGAGAAAAATGTATCCACATTCTCCACATCATGCATGATTTTGTCCACCTCTGTCATGTCTCCCCTTGGCCTCCTTTTCTCCATGCTAAACAATCCCAGCTGTAACCTTCCCTCATAGGGAAGATGCTCCCATTCCTTGATCATTTGAGTTGACCTTCTCTGCCATTTCCATCCATTCAGATGTTTTTCTTCAGCCTAAACCTTTGAACACAAGGAGATGCATGTTTCCCCCGCTGTGTCTCTTACCTCCTTTCATGCTGCATGTTTTTAGTATAAATTATATTGAAGGTGTTATTCATAAACCTCGGCAAGTACAAGCACGTACTAATTACACCTCTCCTGGCATTCAGTCAAGATGATTTCCAATCCCCACTTTGATTCATCTTCATAGAAAGCTGATGTTTTACCATTGAGTTCCAGCTCCTCCGTTACTTGAGAAGACTATTAAGACTGCATGGACGAATGAATCAGTGCCTTTCTGCTATGTGCCTCATTGACACATATCCACTTTCCGCATCCATTTGCAACAATTTAATTAGAAATAGCCATTTGAAAATTCACATTTGTTTTGGTACACAACTTCCCCTAAAATCTGCATTTCCACACAAGTTTTATGCATTTTCTATTCCACCCTACATAAATAATAATAAAAAATATTATCCTAGCAAATACTAAATGAAACCTGATTCTTTAAACTCACACACACACAGAGAATGTATTTCTGTAAAGACTTTTTCAGCTGAGAACTCCATCACAATATTCAGAGAAGTGTGAAGCAAAAGGATAACAATATTAGGAACATCAGAAATTACTTATTCTAAACCAGTCTAAATTGCCTAGTTTTGCCATCACAGACTGGTAGCAATGGCTATCCAGAGTTTTATTGAGGAGTTTTACCAGAACTACCTTGGGAAAAACCCAGGGACTGAACCAGGGACTTGCTGCATGCAAAGCTGGTGTTCCACCGTTGCTACACATTTTCATCCAGGAGCTCAGAAGAAGAAGGTGGGTTGCTTAGAAAAGCAGACCCAATGAAATGCTCCCCCATTCCAAATATGGCTGTGCCAATATACCATGATGTCACCCCAGAAGAGGCTGGGAGGAGCTCCGGCATGTGAACCTAAGTTCCCCTTGTGTTAACCACAGGAACATGCTGGCAGAAGGGCTTTTCCCCCTTTTGTAACTCCAGCACTGCAACATTAGAACTAAATCTCACGATGTTTGAACTAAACATTCATTCTGGATCACATCACTCCTTTGCCCAACCCTACCTCACATATGCCTTCATCGTTATAGCAGTAATATGTGTTGCTCAAATGGGGAAAGTTCAACTTGCCTTGCTGGCCATGCCAAAAGAAGCAATCCAATGTATTGAACCCATTTTAGGAATAAGATCCAACACTTTCAGTAGCTCCTTTAGACTTCTTGCTGGTTCTGACTAAACCCCAGGATGGAATCATAGCCCAACTGAAACAGGAGCCACCGGCCTAGACTGGATGCTGCTTTATGAGGCAGAATTTAGGCACCGGGGAAGTATGGAAAGAGGACAGCGAAAACAAGGGAGACACAAATGGAGACTGAAAGATGATGAGTTGTCAGGGATTTGGAGGAGGGAGAGAAAACGAAACCCTGTGGAGGAAAAGAACTGCAGGCAAGCTGAGAGAGAGAAGAAACACCCAAAAAAGAGGTTTTTCTTTTCAAGCCCTAGTCCACTTCCTGGAGCTGTTATTGTCTTGGGGAGAGGAATAAAAGCCAGCAGAAAGAAATGAGTGGAGAAACTGATCTGGCAGGAAGAAATGGAGCCCAAGGGTGCAGGTGAATGAATACTTTGAAGAGCTGGCTCAGCCCCAGATTGGAGAAACTATTGAGAGAATAGCTCAGGCATTCTGTTGCCCCAGTCCTGTAGAAGGCAATGATCTGGGTCCTTGATGGAGGTGTAGGAACATTGTAAAAAAAGAAAAGAAAAAAAGGCCTACCTCGGGGAACCACACCAGAGTGAAGGCAAGGCAAAAGAATAGAATAGAATAGAATGCATTGCAGTCACAAGACCAGCAAAGTAGAGCAGCATTATAAACACAATCATATTCTCAAGGCCAGTAAAGTAAGATGGGGCTATAGGTACAATAATGAAAAGAGGTAATAATTAATTAAAAATACAGATAAACAGTAAACAATTTTTATTTTTTTTAAAAAAAATAATTGAATTGTACATGTCCCACTCATGATAATATAGGATTTAAAACATGAAAACATGATCACAGTCCAATGATATCATCCCACGCCAGCAAGCAATTGCAGCAGCACAGAATCAAGCCACCTTGGAAGTTATTTGAGAATTCTGGTCGGCCAGGAAATAATCTGTATAAAACACATCAGAACTCCCAGGTATTCGTTGTAAGATAGGAGTAATAAAAATATACCGAAAAACACAATAGAAGGAACAGAACAGCAGTACATGGCCCACAGTCTCTACCATGCCAACTTTACAGGGGCATAAACACTCAGAATGTGGAATGCAGAGGGTAGCACATTAAACTTAGCCAGCATGAACACTTTCCTGTTTTTTGGAATAGTTAAAATAGTTAAATAATTTAGGCTAACCATATGAAAAGGAGGACAGGGCTCCTGTAACTTTAACAGTTGTAGAGAAAAGGGAATTTCAGCCAGTGTCATTTGGATGCAATTAGTTCCTGGTGAAATTCCCTCTTCATCACAACAGTTAAAGTTGCAGAGGCTATACTAGAGTGACCATATACAAAAGAAGGCAGGGCCCCTGCAACTTTAACTGTTGTGATGAAGAGGGAACTTCACCAGGAACTAATTGCATATAAATGACACTGGCTGAAATTCCCTTTTCTCTACAACTGTTAAAGTTACAGGAGCCCTGTCCTCCTTTTCATATGGTCAGCCTAGTTAAATAGGTTGCAGGTAAAAAAGCCTGCCTCCTATCTCTGAATTCAGAATATGGATTGGCTGCTCTATAATTTTGTAGCTCCATGTCCCTAATATGCTGAGGCAAAAGAACTCCCATCCTCAGAGCCAATTTTCCCCACGGAATTGGAAGACAGGGAGAGGGAGGGGCTAATCCGACTGCAAGCCAAGACAGACAACCTTAAAAGAGACTTGGCTATGATGAACTTCTCGGAAATGTTTCCTGGCTTGGGAGTTTATAATCTATTTTGCATTGGTTGTCTGTCAGTAATGTAACTTGACACCTTTTGATTACTAAATATAAGTTTCAGTAAGAATGATCGAGGGAGCTCATCAGACAAGGGGATTTGATGTGTGTTGCTGACTGTATGTCTAAATGGATTTTCTCTCAACATAAAATTTTAAAATGCTGCTCCCCCATGTGGTGAATCACTGAACAACAGGGGGAACCTTCTCAGTGAAGCATCTCCATGACCTGGATTGATCCCAGCCACTGAGTTTGACTATCAGATGGAGTATATGATGACTTCCTGTTTCAACAGAACCTTGCTTGTGTAACAAGGACTGTTTGAGGTCAGGAGCATTTCTGTATTCTTCACTATTTCTTCACCCTGAATTATAGCTTGTTCCTCAATTTGCACCTCCTGGTGGTCCTCTGGTTTGGACTTGTTCTTGATTCTTGATTCTTGTCGTCCTTCTCAACCCTGCCTCCTGCTTTTCACTGGAGCGCTGACTTGTCTTCAGCCCTGACTAGAGGTCTAATCCAAGACTCCTGGTGCATGACTCTTAGCTCACCGTGGACTGCTGCCCTCAGGCCAGCCTTCACATTGTCATGGCTTATAAAGTCAGAGAGGGCAGTTAAATAGGCAGCAACAGCATCAAAACAGATTAGAGTGCTCCAAGGGTTGGCAGTGGGCTTACTCCTGAGGAATGGGCTACAGCAGATATTTATTTATTTATTATATTTATATCCTACCTTTTTCTCTCTTGTAAGGAGCCCAAGGCAGTGTACACAATCATGCTGCTTTCTATTTCATTCTCACAACAACAACAACAACAACAACAACAGCAATGTGAGGTAGTTTGGGCTGAGAGTCTGTGACTGGCCCAAAGTCACCCAGCAAGCTTCATGACCAAGTGGGGACTAGAACCTGCATCTCCTGACTCCCAGTCCAACACTCTAGCCACTACACCACACAGGCTCACAGATATTTGATGAGACTGACTCCAGATTCCAGTGTTGACAGTGTTGCCAGGCAAGCCAGGTCAGTCCCCTCAATTGAACTAAATATTTCTCATCGCCAGCATCATTTGCAATCTACAGGTTATCTACGGCAGGCACTACTGAGATTCCTTAGGAGTAAATGGATTCCCTGAGCAACAAAACAAAAACATTCACCATGTCGACTACCTAGAAATTTTCAGAAAATGTTTGGAGAACCTCTCTAATGAGGGACCAATGGCAGCATATCCAATGTGAACCCATGGTGCTAGTGCTCACCCAAACCCTTCACATCTTTCAAAGCTTGGATCAACACACCATCACTCTCATCTGTAGCATAGAATTTGGAACTGCAGGTTCCCAAAGTCATAAGTAAGTAACTCAACCTTGCTCTATCCTGATATTGATAAATCTGCTGACATAAACTGGAACGACAAGGAGATCTGCCTTGGCCACCATCTGTGTTAGGGATGTGCACTGGATCGGACCCGATCCACGATCCGAGTCCGGTCCAGTGGGAAATCGGATAAATTATCCGATTTCCGATCCCGCAGCTGGATCGGCCGATCCAATCCGAACCGGTCCGAAAAAGCTCCGAACCGGTTCGGCGGATCGGCGGATCGGCGGGCGCCCACTGGCGCCCACCGCCGCTTCCATTGGCGGGCGCCAGCGGGCGCCCGCCGATGAAAGTGGACAGCGGGGGGGGGAGGAGGGGGGCACTTACCTTCTCGGCCCGGTGGCTCCCGTCCGGCGCCGGCGCCTACTACTACTAGCAGGCTCCGCGGCCTGCTCTAGGGTGGCGCGCCGGGTGATGTCATCACCCGGCGCGCTACTCTAGAGCAGGCCGCGGAGCCTGCTGGTAGTAGTAGGCGCCGGCGCCGGACGGGAGCCACCGGGCCGGGAAGGTAAGGAGGGGGTGCGTGGAGGGGAGGAGGGGGCGCGCGGAGGGGGGAGGGGGGCCCTTACCTTTCCGGCCCGGCGGCTCCCGTCCGGCGCCGGCGCCTACTACTCCCAGCAGGCTCCGCGGCCTGCTCTAGGATGGCGCGCCGGGTGATGTCATCACCCGGCGCGCTACTCTAGAGCAGGCCGCGGAGCCTGCTGGAAGTAGTAGGCGCCGGCGCCGGACGGGAGCCGCCGGGCCGGAAAGGTAAGGAGGGGGTGCGTGGAGGGGAGGAGGGGGCGCGCGGAGGGGGGAGGGGGGCCCTTACCTGCCCGGCCCAGCGGCTCCCGTCCGGCGCCGGCGCCTACTACTCCCAGCAGGCTCCGCGGCCTGCTCTAGGATGGCGCGCCGGGTGATGTCATCACCCGGCGCGCTACTCTAGAGCAGGCCGCGGAGCCTGCTGGAAGTAGTAGGCGCCGGCGCCGGACGGGAGCCGCCGGGCCGGAAAGGTAAGGAGGGGGTGCGTGGAGGGGAGGAGGGGGCGCGCGGAGGGGGGAGGGGGGCCCTTACCTGCCCGGCCCGGCGGCTCCCGTCCGGCGCCGGCGCCTACTACTCCCAGCAGGCTCCGCGGCCTGCTCTAGGATGGCGCGCCGGGTGATGTCATCACCCGGCGCGCTACTCTAGAGCAGGCCGCGGAGCCTGCTGGAAGTAGTAGGCGCCGGCGCCGGACGGGAGCCGCCGGGCCGGAAAGGTAAGGAGGGGGTGCGTGGAGGGGAGGAGGGGGCGCGCGGAGGGGGGAGGGGGGCCCTTACCTTTCCGGCCCGGCGGCTCCCGTCCGGCGCCGGCGCCTACTACTCCCAGCAGGCTCCGCAGCCTGCTCTAGGATGGCGCGCCGGGTGATGTCATCACCCGGCGCGCTACTCTAGAGTAGGCCGCGGAGCCTGCTGGAAGTAGTAGGCGCCGGCGCCGGACGGGAGCCGCCGGGCCGGAAAGGTAAGGAGGGGGTGCGTGGAGGGGAGGAGGGGGCGCGCGGAGGGGGGAGGGGGGCCCTTACCTGCCCGGCTCGGCGGCTCCCGTCCGGCGCCGGCGCCTACTACTACCAGCAGGCTCCGCGGCCTGCTCCAGGGTGGCGCGCCGGGTGATGTCATCACCCGGCGCGCTACTCGAGAGTAGGCCGCGGAGCCCGCTGGTAGTAGCCGCCGGCGCCGGACGGGCCGAGAAGGTAAGTGGTGGGGAAGGGGGCTTACCCCCCCCCCCGGAGCCGTCCGCTTCTATCCGCTGGCGCCCGCGGGCGCCAGCGGATGGAAGCGGGCGGCCCCAGGGGGGGTAGGGAGCGCGGGGGAGGGGGTTTACCTGCCGGGGCCGTCCACAGCGGACGGCCCCGGGGGGGGGAGGGAGTTAGGCCCCCCCTTACCGACCCGCCGCCATTTTTTCCTCATAGACTTGCATTGCAATGCAAGTCTATGGGGAAAAAAATGGCGGCCGATCCAAAAATTTACGATTTTTGGGTCGGGATCGGACTCGATCCGGTCCGGGGGGCCTCCGATTTTGTCCGAACCGGTCCGGGACAAAATTGGAGGTCCCGATCCGGGTCCCGATCCGATCCGGGGGGTCCGTGCACACCCCTAATCTGTGTGCAGATGAATTTCATACACCTGTGTAACACAATACTGAGTTGGTCCACTGGAATTCATAGCTGATCTTAGGGAGTGCACGACAGAGGGAGGATCTTCACCCAACTTCACATTCACCCAACCGAGGACTGTCTGAACATGGTGGAGGACTGGCTATGTGCCCTCCTCACCATCACTGAGCATGTAAGCTGTAACAGTGTAACAGTGATGTTTCACCCACATGGTTGCATGGTGGCTGGATGTGAGTTGTACAATTCTTCCCCCCTTTTTTGCACTCAATTTTACAGGACTGAACAAGTTGTGGCCTTCCAGAAGTTTTTGGATTCCAGCTCCCATCAGCCCCTGTCAGTATAGCCAAAGGCAAAAGAAGATGGGAGCTGTAGTCCATCAACATCCTGAAGGACCACAACTTGCCCACCTTTGATATTGTCGGATGTCGGGTGTTCGATGGACAATTCACAAGGCTGGCCTTGTGAATTGTGAGTTGAAAGCTTGGCAATTGTTGTGAGAAAGTCTGTGTTTATCTGTGGCTGCTAGCCAAGGCCTTGAGTTTCCTTGAGAACGAATGTATGTTTTGGAAAAGGTGGTGGCTATCTTGCAAGCTGTCTCTCACATGGTGTCGTCATCAAGAGGAGGTAACTATGCCGCCTTGTTGGCACAAGAGTTTGGATTACAGGCCTGAAGTCCTGTCTGTCAAAGTGGCTTGGAATAGCCAGCCTCCAGGCTAGAAGTGGAACAAGCCAAGGGGAGGCCCTTTGCTAGGAATCATTTGTTCTATGCTTACCATGAAACTCCTCTTGTTTGGGATTTTATCTGTTTGAAGATGTTGGATGCACTCTGTACATGCTCTGTTGCTATTTGGACTTGGAATTTCTAAGGACTGTGCCATGAAAAGTGCTCTGAGGCTTTTCATAGATTTGGATTTGCAGATTACTGTTCTGGATCATGTTTCTATGGCCTGAGAAAGCATATAGCCAAAGTACGGGCACAGGGAAGCTCCTAGGCTGACCGTTGCTGTTCTGAAATTGTGTGTGTGTGTGAGACCTGTAAGAGAGCCTTCCTCTCAAAGTCCTTTGTTACAGGCAGAGGGGTTTCCTAGGTCGAAGAGGTTCATGCCCTGATGACATGCTTACGTGATCAGCTTAGTGTTTTCTGGCAGGCTGAGTCTGGTTCGTGCAAGATAGTTTTGTCTTTGCCGGGCTTCATGTATCCCTGTGCAGGAGCTAATTCCTTGAGCTCTGCTCTTGTTCCTGAAGAGTCTGTGTGTGTCGCTGCTGATGACTGCTCACATGGGACAGGGGCAACTCTACACGTCTCCCCCCGAGTGATTGCAGTTCGCATCAAGCCGTTTGTACCTGAAGCTGTCTGGCCTTCATCAGCTTTAAGTGGATGTTTGCAGAAATGAAACCGTTATGCTTGAATTCTGTGTGATTTCACAAATAAAGAATCTCACCATTTGGAATGTGTTGTCAGTTTGCCAAAAAGTTCATGAGCAGAAGCCTGGGGTTGGGCTGTGTCACGACAGATATATACATATGTGTTGTACATAGGGCTACCATTGTTCCTAGTTTGGAAACTTCACTTAGTTCAAAATATGGCAGCCAGATTGGTTACTGGTACACCTAGGGGTGACCATATTACACCAACTTTAAAATTACTCCACTGGCTGCCAATTACTTTTTGGGTGAAGTACAAAGTGTTGGTCATTACCTTTGAAGCCATACATGGTTTGGGTCCAGATTATCTGTGGGATCGCCTTCTCTCATACAATCCAGCCTGCACACTCAGGTCCTCTAGAGAGAACTTACTTCAGTCAGCCAAAACTAGGCTGACAGCTGTTACCCAGAGGACCTTTTCTTCTGTTAACCCCAGACTCTGGAAATGGCCTGCTGGAGGAGATTTGTCAATTTAACATTCTCTCTGAGTTTAAGGTAACTATAAAGACTAACTTCCGGAAGGCCGACCCAGATGAATTTTAAAATATGTTGATTGTTTTATATGCTCTTTTAATTAATTTCATGTATTTGATCTATATTGGATTGTACTAATGTTGTTCCCCGCTCTGATCTGAAGGGGGAGGTGGGTAAGAAATATATTATTATTATTATTATTATTAACATTCATTTTCAGATAGCATATTTAATGAATTCATAAATAAAAGCATGCCATTGCTGGCACCAGATTAGAAAGTCCGATTTGGGAAGCCCCTGATCAAGAATTCTCCATTCTCTTCAGAACTCTCTGCTTAATCATCCCTTTCTCTTACAGGCCAACAATGCTTTATATATTTTGGTAAGTATTTATTTCACTCGTACCCCTACTTTTTGACCAATAATGACACTCTAGGCAGCTTACAATCAGTAACGAACTTTGATTAAAACAAACAAACAAACAAAATAATAAAAATACAGGAAACATAATTAAAAACATAAAAAAACACCCACCCACCCAGTAGCAGAGTAAAAAATAGCCTCCAGCATAACATATCTGATTATACACCAAAGATCCAATTGAATAAAGCAGTGTTGGTCTGATGACAAAAGAACAGCAGAGGGAACAAATTAAGACTCTCTTAGTAGAGAGTTCCACCAGTGGAGGCTGGTAGTTCTAATTTCGATGAGGCTATAAATCCATTCTGAGTTACAGTCAGGACAAGCCAGAACTCTAAAGGGTCTATCCTAGGTGCTGACCCCTATCCCCCAAAAGAGGAGATCTCAGCTGATGGGTAGTTTCTATGGATGTGTATCATATTGTTAAAATGTCCGATAACGATAGGATCAGGTTGTTATTGGACATCCGATTAATGATAAAGGTACGATAGAAAAATCTCCGATAAATATACGATCTGAAAATTTTCAGGCAGATTATATCGGATTTTTTTCGGATTACCAGACCGCCATATAAATAAACCTATAACTTCTGTATTTTCAAAGTTAGAGACATGAAACTTGGTCACAGTGCTTGTGGGGTATGCCTAAGTATGTGTATGAAATTTCAGAACAATCCCTCCTACCATGTATTTGATATGAATTTGTGAAAGATCGTTTAATTTCTGACAGCTCAGAATAACAGTTTGCCACGTGCATTCAGAGATCAGTCAAAAAAGGTGCACAATCTTTCAAAAATTCATATAACATAGCAGGGGTAGAGGCATTGTTCTGAAATTTGGCACATATGTGTACCACATGTTGCTACTAGGGATGTGCAAGGATGGAAAAATCGGACTGGAATTGGATTCAGATTTTTTTTAAAAAAAATTGATTGAAAAAATTGGATGTCTGATGTATCGGATCAGATCCAATTCCAATCCGAAAATCAGACATCCGATTTTGTATCAGATGCCATTTTGAATGCATTTCTCCATAGCCTAGTATTGTGTTACAAAAATGCCTATAACGTTTTCAGTTTTAAAGATAGAAGAATGAAACTTGGATATTTTGTAGATGTGTAAGGGATAGTTATCTGTGAGAAATTTCAGAAAGATTGGTGCAGGCATTGTGTGGCAATGAATTTTTTAATAACAAACCAGGAATGCCTATAACATTTTCATTTTTAAAGTTCCACACATGAAACTTTGCCACCTTGTAGGTGATATGTTGGGACTTTCATATGTGTGAAATTTCAGAAACATAGGTGCTTGCCTTGTGTGACAATTAATCTTAGAAAAATGGGTAGCAGTGGGGTAAATACAGTTATGCCTTCAACTTTTTTATTGTTAAACAGGAAACTTGGGCACATTACAGGTACCACTTTGCTTGATATGTGTGAGAAATTTCAGAAAGATAGGTGCAGGCATGTAGTGGCAAGGTATTTTTGAAAAATGAGGAAAGAAACACCTATAACTTTTTTTTATTTTAAAAGTTAGAAGTCTGAAATTTGCTCACTTTGTAGATGGGTTAGGCATGGTTATCTGTGAGAAATTTCAGAAAGATGGGTCCAGGCATTTGGTGGCTATGAATGTTTTAGAGTAAACATTACAACAACACAGAGTTTTGACAGATAAAAGAGGGAGGGGGAGGGGGAGGGGGTGCAATTGACAGCTCAAGACTCTGTGGAAAAACTTTTGTAACTTTTAACCTTAAAAATTCATAGTCACCAAATGCCTGGAGCTATCTTTCTGAAATTTCTTACAGATAACTATCCCTAAATGTGCAATTTCAGACTTCTAACTTTTAAAATAAAAAAGTTATAAATGTTTCTTTCCTCATTGTTTCAAAAATACCTTGCCACTACATGACTGCATCTATCTTTCTGAAATTTCTCACACATATCAACCAAAGTGGTATCTGCAATGTGCCAAAGTTTCCTGTTTGTACCTTTAAAAATAAAAAGTTGAAAGCATAACTGTGTTTACCCCACTGCTACCCATTTTTCTAAAATTAATTGCCACACAAGGCAAGCACCTATGTTTCTGAAATTTCACACATATAGGTCCAAACATACCACCTGCAAGGTGGTAAAGTTTCATATGTAGAACTTTAAAAATGAAAATGTTATAGGCATTCCTGGTTTGTTATTAAAAAATTCATTGCCACACAATGCCTACACCAATCTTTCTGAAATGTCTCACACATAACTATCCCTAACCCACCTACAAAGTGCCCAAGTTTCATCCTTCTATCTTTAAAAATGAAAACGTTACAGGCATTTTTGTAACACAATACTAGGCTATGGAGAAAAGCATTCAAAATGGCATCCAATATGCCGATATTTTCTGATGTGGATTGGGTCCCATCGAATCGGATTGGATAGGATGTTTCATAGGTTTGGAATCAGAATTGTTTCGTTTTATTTGATTTTGGCTGGACTGGATTCAGATTGTGGATCGGATCGGATCCACTGCACATCCCTAGTTGCTACACATATGTGTCAAATTTCAGAAAACTCCCTCCACCCCTTTATTTTATATGAATTTTTGAAAGATTGTGCACCTTTTTTGACTGATCTCTGAATGCACGTGGCGAGCTGTCATTCTGAGCTGTCAGAAATTAAACGATCTTTCAAAAATTCATATAAAATACACGGTTGGAGGGATCGTTCTGAAATTTCATACACACACTTAGGCATACCCCATAAGCACTGTGACCTAGTATCATGTCTCTAACTTTGAAAATACAAAAGTTATAGGCCTTTCTGTCTCAAAAGCAATTCTATAGGGCAAAATAGGGATTGGAAATAAATATCGGATTTCCAATAATTATCGGAAATACGATACGATTAACCTCCGATATAATCTGATCTGAATGTTTTTTAAGTGATTTCCAATAACAATACTATACGATAATTTTGAGTGTGTACACCCCTAGTAGTTTCATATGGGAGAAGGGGGCCATACAGATTGATTGGATGCAAGATGTTTAAAATTCAGAAGAAAACAGTATCGTAACTATATAACGAAGAAGTGATAGGATAACTAAAAATGAATAAATCAGGTAAAACAATACAGGGCAGATGAACCAAGTCGTGATGTCAGAGGGTAATCTTGTGGAAATGGTCCTATTTATGGCTGCCATTTTGTGCAAAATGGGGATTTACGGAAGAAGCTTAGCTACCATTTTCCACAAAATGGTGTCCATGCAGAGGGACGCTGTGCTCTGGGCACCCATGGAGTGTCTGGCGTTCGCTCCACAGACCCACCAGTTTTGGTAAATTTTAGGGGCCTGGTGAACATTGCACGGGGCAGTTGTGCCCATTCCTAGAACCAAGAGTCTGACTTGCGTAAGGGAGATCCCAATGGTCCTATGAATTGACAGCTAAGGATGGAGCAGAGGATGATATCATCTGGATTTTTAAATGAACTGACCTTGTTTGAACTTTAGTGTAATTCCCAGAGAGGTTTTATCCCATTTACATGGTCCTTTTGATGTTTAAGTGACTGGCCCAACATCACTGAGAGAGCTAGATGGCCAACTGGGGGCTGTGTCCCAGTCCCACTCTAACCATATGAGTGAAAATCACATACAAAACAACAACAGCAGCTACAACAACCCATTACACTAGGAGTTGTTGTTTGTAAAAACAAAACAAAACAAAAGGGGATATTAGGCAAAATGCATGCAAAATGTGTAAATCATGACAAACGTTCAAAAAGAGTTGTGCATTCATTTATTTATTTTTCTGCAGACTTTTTTTCCAAAAAAAACCCAACAAAACAAGCTGATGAGGAAGTGGGATGAAATGAATTTAAGGTTGGAATAATGAGAAACTGAGAGAAGCTGAAATGGATGAATTTGTCCATCCCTACATACTTGATGCGGGACTTGTTTACTACATTCTATATGTACATGTTATGGAATGATGTATTTATTTTTTAATTTATTTGTTTATTATTTTTAATTCATTTGTATTGTGTTAATGGATTCTTGTTCCCCAGCCTCAAATACCACCTTTTAGTCTGATAGTGTATAATAAATAGTAGGGAGGTGCACGCCCGAAATCATCGTATCGTATTGTTATTGGAATTTCGGACCAAAAACATTATCATCTCCGATAATATCGTAGGTGATTCGTATTGTATAATCTTTCCGATAATTATTGGAAACACGATATTATATCGTTTCTACATTTTGCCCTAGAGAGAGTTGCTTTTGAGTCAGAAAGGCCTAAAACAACTTAATTTTCCAAGTTACAGGTACGAAACTTGGTCACAGTGCAGACTGAGTGTTGCTAGTCATGGGTCCCAAATTACAGAACAATCGGTGCAAACGTTACTTGGAAGTAAGTTGTCAAAAATACACCGTTTCAGGTGGCATAAGTGCTCCTTTTTCAAGAGACGTCCAGTACTCATGGGCATTCCACACAGATGGCCTTGAGGGGACTCATCTATGCCCAATTTCAGATGCTCAGCTGCAGCTGTTACTCAGAAGTATGCTCTCTCAACAACACATGCACAGTTTTTTTTTTCTGGTGGTGTCGTATTTACTACGCTTGATCTAGGAAGCCTGCCAACTCCCTTACCTGAGAATGTCTGGGAAAAATGCCAGGCCTTAATTGTTTGAAGGGTTTTATTTGCAGTTTGAAAATCCAATTACCAATCGCCAGGGTCACGCCAGTAGTTCCATCAGTCCAGTTGTTGAAGCTGAAGGTCCAACCAGGTTTCCAGAGTCCAGGGTCCAAAGCAACAGTCAGCTGGGTGTTCAGTCCACAGGCTCTGATCCGAGATCACATAGGATGTCAAGAGTCGAATACGTCGGTTGTTCTCAACGAATCTTAGCTTCTGCCTCCTCCCCCTTATATACTTTGTTTGAGCCTGTTCACAGCTGCATGCAATTTCTTCATTATCTTACTTAAGGCTTGCGTCAGCTGTGCTCTGTTTTCTCAGTCTCATGCTTCGCCTTGTGGGCTTAGCTTTCTCCGCCCGTTTGAGCTGCTGCCTTTGCTGGGGAGTTACTGGACAAACCCATTCAGGCCCCGAGTCTTCCTCATTAGAAACAGGGGGTGGGAGAGGGTGGCTTTCCTGGGGCTCTTCTGAGGAACCTCCCTGCTGTTCCTCCTCCTCCGGTAAGTCCTGGGGAATGGGTAAAGCTGCAGTTTCTGCCCCATCTTCCTCCTCAGAGGAAGATTCTTCAGACTGCCTCATGACAGGTGGTAAGTTGCTACTGAGAGAAATCCTCATTTTAAAGAGCTAGTCCTTAAAGTTGGGGACCTTAGGGGACTAGTCTAGTGCACTCTTGTAACATAGCATGTTCAAGATAGGGGAGTTTACTTTTGCATCTCCTCCAAGCAAAGCTAGATTTTTAAACCACACATATAAAAGCAGTACAAGCAACCCTGCAAGGCGGGACCAGTATGACTTACCAGTCAGACATCGAGCCAGATGAGTCCCAGGCAAAGGCAGCAGCCAGGTAGGTAGGAAGATGCAGGCGGGCAGCGGGCAAAGGTGGCCAGCAGACTCAGGTGGGCAAATGCTGGCACAGGCGGCAGCAGGCAAAGGCAGGCAGCAGACTCAGGTGGGCAAATGCTGGCACAGGCGGGCAGCAGGCAAAGGCGGGCAGCAGACTCAGGTGGGCAAATGCTGGCACAGGCGGGCAGCAGGCAAAGGCAGGCAGCAGACTCAGGTGAGCAAATGCTGGCACTGGCGGGCAGCAGGCAAAAGTGGGCACAGAAAGTTCTTCTTCAGTCAGGCAGTCAGGCTGAAGGCCCCAGGAAGCTAAGCCAGGCTCAAGGCTGCACCTGAAAAAAGAGATGAAAAAGAAAAACCAAGTCAATGAGTGTGTTCTTCCCTGGTTCCCTGGAGGAAGCCCACCCCACCCATGCAGCCTGCTTCACTCAGGCAGCAAATCCTTAATTTTTTTTAAGGATACGACAACCAGCCCTGCAAGGTGGGCCCAGTATGACTTACTTATCGCAAAAATGAATCAGCTAGACTTGGATGCAGGGAGCCGGGCACAGGTGGGCACAGAAGATGCGGGAAGAAAGGTTCTTCAGGCAGGCAGGCAGGTAGGCAGGCAGGCAATCAGGCTGAAGGCCCCAGGAAGCCAGGCTCGAGGCTGCACCTGAAGAAAAAAATGAAAAGGAAAAACCAAGTCAATGAGTGAGTGGTTCAACCAAATCAATAAGTTTGTTCTTCCCTGGAGGAATCCAGAGGAAGCCCACCCCGCCCATGCAGCCCGCTTCACTCTCAGGCTGCACGTGCTTGTCTGATTTTAAAGGCTCCCAGCAGCCCTGCAAGGCAGGCCATGTAGTCCGACTTACCATTAATCAGCCAGATGTCAAGCCAATGCACGCTTCCCGGGCACAGATCCCAGGTGGGCAGATGCAGGCACAGGCACAGGTGGGCACAGATGCAGGCAGGTTCAGTCAATCAGGTCGGCTGTTCTCTTGCCCAGAGGTGGGCACATTGGCTGGAGCAGTGTCCATAATCAAAACGTCAAGGTGTGATGGATGTTTTGACAGTCTTTCATTGATGGGAGTCCACAAGGAGGAGGAAGGCCATACCCGTGCAGGTAGGCAGGTGTAGGCAGAACCAGGCAGATGGAGATGGGCAAATGCAGGCAGAGTGCCTGTTGCTAGCACAATGCACAAGTAAGCCATAGAAGTCAGGGCCTTGATGCAGAGATCCAGCTACCTCACAAGGGCGTCAAACTGGCTGGCAGACAGACTGATGAAGGCAGGACTAAACCATAGTCTGTGTGAGATCCTTAGCATCCCTTCAATACTAGGTTTGTTATGGTAGGAGAAACAGGATGCCAAGGCATCCTGCAATCAGAGTTGAGTTATTGAGCTGTAAAAACAGCAAATAAAAAACAAAAAACAAAAAAGTGGAGCCGAAAGGTGGGTCTCTCACTCCCCAGAGGGCTGGAGGGTGGGGTATCCCAGCAGGGGCAGGTTCACTTTGAGAAAGACGAGCTGCTCCACCAACTCAGCATCCAAACAAGAGCGGTGGGTTGTCACGATGTCGAGAACACCTGCTCACTTGGAACACTGGTTGGCAGGCTGCTCAGCCTACCTCGGGCCACCCGAGCCAGATGTGGCCACATCTGGCTCCGTGATGACCAGTAGGCCAGGAGTTTTATGGAGATGTTCTCCTTTGCTTCTGCCAGGTAACACTGCACAGCAGTTGCAACATCACCCTGACAGGTGGGCGCCTGCCTCACCAACCACTTCCTGTAGGGCATTTGCCCAGAACCCAAGGCCTCTGCTGCTCCTGCTGGGAGGGATGCTGCTTCTGCTGCTGCAGGGACTGCTGACCCGGGAAGCTTTGGCCTCCTCTTACGCTGCTGCCTGCCCAAGCCTGGCTTCCCACGCAGCCCGAACTTCCCCCATCAGCAATTCCACCCACCCCAGCCTAGAATTGGCATCACAGATGCTGTCTTTAACCCGAGGATAACACATCGTGGCCAAGATGTAGATCCTATCCTTCATAGTGGGCTCCATCCTCTTAACTAGTCCTGCCTTCTGCCTGTGAACCACTTCCCACACATCTTGCGGGAAGTGCTTCTGGTGATGGGATCCCTGGCCTCCATAAACTGCCGCATCTTGGTCTGGAGATGCCTAGCCACAGGAATCACCTGGCTGAGGAGGGCGGTGCTGCTGCTGAGGGTCTCTGTGGCCTCAAGGAAGGGCTTGAGGATCATCACCAGATGGGACATGGTATCCCACTGCTGCCTGGCCAGTGGTGCCTGGATACCGATGTCCCTGACCCTGCACATTTCGTGCACAGCACGCTGTTGCTCCACCATATGCTCAAGCATGAGGTAGGTGGAGTTCCAGTGTGTCGCAATGTCCTGAAGGAGCCAGTGCTGCAGGAGTTCCAACTCCACCTGCTTCTCCTGTAGCAACCGACTTCCTTTGACACTGTGGTGGAAGTGTCCAGCCACACTCTGGCAGCTGTCCAGGACGTTGCGCACTGCTGGCATGGGAGGGGGAAGGCTGCTGCTGCTCCCCATGCCAAGCCCACCCCTCACTATGAGGTTTAAGATGTGGGTGATGCAGTGGACCCCCTCAAAACCACCCTCACGCACTGCCCTGACCATATTGGCTCCCCCGTCCATGACCATATAACCACAGGTGTGCTGATGCCCAGACAGCCACCTGTCCAACATGCGTTTAATGGTCTTGGCAATCTCCGCTGCTGTGTGGGACTGGTCCAGGATTTCAGTATGAAAGAGGAACCAGCAGTAGCTGTCCTTCCCAGTCCCACAAGTGATGGGTGCTTCCTTCCCTGTGGCTCCCCAACAGTGAGCCGTCAGGGACAGGTAAGCATGCGCTCTGCCCTTGCTGGACCAAATGTCCGAAGTGAAGTGCACCTTCTGTGCCTCTGCCTGGCACAGTCGACCCATCACCAGCTCCCTGCATGCCCGGTACAGGGAAGGCACCACACGCCTGCTAAGGATGGTGCGAGACAGCAGCTTATAGTATGGGACCACCATATCCATCAGCCTCTTGAACCCTGCATTGTCCACAAGGCTGAATGGCTGGTCATCCAACGCCACCATCTCACCGATGCAGTTAGTGAGCTGGTTGGGCATTGGAAACCTCCAACATGTGGTCCCATACCTCCCCCACCCCAGGTCTTCCATGGTGGCCTGCCAAAGATGCTTGGGGATGGGAGATGCAGATGCAGCAGGGAGCCTTCTGCTTGCTCTTAGTGCCAACACTCACCTGGGAGGTGCCCGCCTCTCTCCCAAGCAGGAGTGCATAGTGGTTCCTCTGGAGGTGGTAATGCATATTGGAGGTGGTGAGGTGCGCCAGTTTCCCCCCCCCCTGCTAATGGTGACCTTGCAAATGCCGGCATACAGCAAAGAGGGGATCCGCAGCCACCTCAAAGTGGTCCCACACCATGCTGCTCCACTTCTGGGGTGAGCCTGAGCCAGTCTGCTCATCATCACCACCAGCACATGGACTCTGGGGTGCTGCCACAGGAGCAGAGGTAGAAGGCCTCGAACAAGAGGTTTGGTTGGAGAGTGGCGGGGGAGCCACTTCTGCCTGCTGCTGTTGCTTCTCCTCAACCACCTGCTTCACCCCAGAGATGTCAGGGAAAAGATCCCTGAGCACCAGTCTCCTCGCCTCAACCACTGGAGCAGGAGATGGTTGTACTACTACTCCAAGGCCAGTGCTGCTGCCACCGGCCTCTGGAAGTGGTTCTTGAAAGAGGGCCCTGCGGGCAGAGCTTTCAGGAGGCGCGGCTGGTGCCTCTGCCTGCTTAGGTGCAGAAAAGACAGACTTGCACTTAAGTTTCACGGGGGGGGGGGGGGAGAGACAGCCACCCCAGAACTGCCCCCAGCAGCAGCACCTCTCCTAGACCCAGAGGAGCCACCTTGGCTAAGGCGCGCCTTAGAGACATCTTTCATAATGTCTGTTGCCCAAAACACACTTTTTGAAATGTGTGCTGCTTTGGCCACAGATGTGTGTAGTGCTACTGTGTAGCACTAGGCTGCAGGACACACCAGCACACTCACAGCCAAACACACACACACACACACACACACAGAGAGGGAGAGAGAAAGAAAGAAAGAAAGAAAGAGAATTTTTTTTTGTGTTTTGGGGTTTTTTTTTATAACAGGAAACAGGGAAGGGAACAACACATTCACTCACAGAACCCCCCAGTCATGCTAACCTAACCTTCAATCAAACCAAGAAGCAGCACACACACAAGGACTGAACCTGAGAGGGGAACAGAAAGAAAGAAGCAAGAAGAAAAATAGATAGAAGAATCTACAATCGCCGCCACTACTACTAAAACACACAGACCTCCGCCAAAACACTCCTTCTCCTTCCAACTCCTATGCCCTACAAAAATGGAGAACCCAAGGGTGGGTTTTATGTGGGGATATCCTTAGCACTCCTCCAACATTGTGATTGGCTCCTGCTGGATTCCTTGCTGCACAATTGGTCACTGAATCTGTCAGTCTCATCAAGCACACCCCAGCTTCTAGCTCTGTCCACGTGGCGGCAAAAGAGAAAACGCCTTCCGATAAAATGATAAAATACGATACTTATCGTTGGGCTTTCTATCGTTTCCGATAATTATTGTTTGATTTCCTATGATTTCCTATCATACTGTTATTGTTAAACGGAGACACGATAGAGAGCATATCGTATAGTTATCGGCAATTTTAACGATACGATACACATCCCTAATAAATAGAATACAGAAGCATCATATGATTATCTGACCAAGGAAAGAGGATAATTTGAACTCACCAACCAAAGCACTCTGAATTCCATCTTGAAATTAGTTCCAACTCAACTCAAATTGTGCAGTTTCACCCAAATGTAAGAAGCATTTGCACACATCTTTGAAATATACATTGTCTTCCACCAATTCAAGCATATTTGTGTGCATTTTCCAAGAGTACACATTATTTCGTGCACACATTCAAAAAGTAGACATGTTTCATGTATATTTTTTTCAAATGTGTGAATGCTGTCAAACACATTTTATTATTATTTGCAAATCACATTGCAAGCTGGTAAATGTACAGACCTTGATCACAGATGGTGTTCAAGTCCATGTACGCCCTCTCCCCCCATTTTTTTTTAACTGGGTATAAACCCTGATAAAAAATGAACTGAAATAAATTTCTCAGTCATCATTACCAAGGTATTTTGCAAACGAACGCACAAACTGATGTACGAAACTCATTTGTGTTTTGCATTCATTTTAATTAAGGACCAACAGAAGATACATTGCAATCTGCTAAGGAGTTTAATGCAAACTACCTTTACTGTATACACGTTCACATGATGTTATTATGGAGTGCACGAACATTGCAATGGTGTACCTGATTAATTGCTTGAAACTTGAGCTGCAGATGGCAAAGACAAAATTACTGGATAGAAAAGTTCCTTTACCCCCCCCCTCCGCTGTGCTTTGATGTTTGGTGTTCATTCCCTCTGGCCATCCACCATTCCCTTTTTTGATTCCCAAGATACATACCAGGAATTCAATCTAGTTAACGCTCAAAGTTGTAAGTGGCCAAAAGCAACTTAAGTGGCCAAAAGCACTGCCATTTGGGGTTCACAGCTCTAATCATGCCAACTATGAGGAAGTAGAGCTATCCGGAACATATACATTTTACGCTTTATACAAAATTAGTTCATGGCCATGTCTACACCAGGCAGTTCTCCTGGGGTCATCTCTAGTTCATCCCTGTGCGTCCAAATGATGCACAGGGGATCCCGGGGTCAAACGGGGATGACCAGAGACTGAAACCGGGGATGTCCTGGTTTTTCTGCAGTCCTGGGAAAACCCCGAGGCATGCAGTCACAGGTCCTCAAACAGGCATGGAGCAGCATAGGGTGCCTCCATGCCCATGGGGGTGGGGGCAGCAATTTTGCCATCCATGGGATGGTGGGGTGGGTGGGTTTGGGCATGGAGTTTGGCAGGGGGTTCCTTACTTTTTCGCTGCATGCACTCCTCTTAAAAAAAATGGTGCCCACAACATCCCTCTTCCCGTCTGGGATGTTGCGTGGCCGTATCATCACTGGGGGAGGATTGTGGAAGCAGGTAAGTCCGCGATCCTCCCCCTCCCTCCCACTACACCCTTAGGTAAAGACGAGCCCAATGGCTTCAATGGTTGTGTGTGAATTAATATTTCCAATAGACATAAAGACATTTGATCAACGTGTGTGACAAAGTCATAATTTTGAAAAATGTACACAAACATGCTTTAATCAATGGGAAGAAATTCATGTGTTTCAACAGTGTGCAGTTCATGCACACACATCTGAAAGATCCACCCAAAAATGGACATGGGCTTTCATGCTATCTGAAACAACAACAAAGCTCACAATCTGATCTGGACGTGTGTCAGAACATAGAGTTGGAATTCTGAGACCCCGAGGACAAGAAACAGGGAAGACTATCAATTTGTACCTTGCTAGAGATGTTCCTTGAAGTGTCTCCTTGATCCTAACTAAACTTAACCCTAACCATACAGCTGATGGTAGATCTGCTGAAAGTTTACATAACGACAACAGGAAGAAGTCCTCTGGGGCTGTGTTTTGGGACAAGGCTGTTTTCTCTACAATTATCAACTGCTGAATCACCAACAAAGGTCCACGCCCTGTATCTGGGGAACAAGACAGGGCTGGATATATGTATGTACTCTAGGTTGAGGCAGGAGAACTTGGCCTTCAACCAGGTGTTTGTCCAATGGGAGGAAGTAGAATGGTGATATTCCCACGAGGTTATGTTTCTGGAGAAGGAGATAGTTTCTGAAGTAATGGACCTAGTCATAGATGAATGATCAGATTTGCAATGGTTAGGTGTATGGAGAAGGGAAAGGGTTCTAAAATATTGGATAAGATCATGATAAAAAGCAGGTGGTTTTTGTCTACTTTCACAATGGATAACCATTCTTTTAGAAGCTCTTCTTGCTCCAGAAATGATGAGCTTGCTCCCTCAAAATGTTCATCAGCAAATGAGAGCAACCTCTGGGATTTGAAAAAAAATGGATAGGCCCTGAATAGGGTGACCATATGGAAAGGAGGACAGGGATCCTGTATTTTTAACAGTTTTATTGAAAAGGGAATTTCAGCAGGTGTCCTTTGTATGCATGCAGCCCCTGGTGAAATTCCCTCTTCATCACAACAACTCAAGCTTCAGGAGCTATACTAGAGTGACTAGATACAAAAGAGGGCAGGGCTCCTGCAGCCTTAACTGTTATGCTGAAGAGGGAATTTCCCCAGGGGCTGCAAGTATAAAAAAAATAACATCTGATGAAAATCCCTTCTTTATACAACTGTTAAAGACACAGTGCACACACACATGTGTATATTAGTGAAAATGACATTCAAATATGCCATATTTAGGAAAATGCATATATTAGTGAAAATGACATTCAGATGTACTGTATTTAGGGAAATGGCTGACAAAATGTGTATATTAAACAAATTTGTGAATGAAAATGTACAGATTTGAAGAAATGTGCAGAAAAATGGGTGCTAATTTTTAAAATGGGGAAAAAAATAAACTTTAGGAGAAACCAAATTTAAGATTAGGGGGAAAAAATGAAGTTTACAGATTTATCTGTCTAGTGATGCTTGATGTATTTGAAATGAGAATAAAGTTAGAGGGAAAATAACACCTGAGTCGCAGAGTTTCCATGTTTAAATTATCTGGGGTAGATTATATGTTCTGACAGAGGCCCCACTCATTTGTGCTTATTAAAGTAATTTGGTGAGAACCCGGGCACAATTTGATGGAAAATTAAATTAAAAAAACCTCAGGCACAAAATCCAGGGGTGTTGCCCATCCAGCAAAATTGGTATAAAAGTCTCTTCCAAATCCAGGTTCTACCAACAGCTTTGTTCACCTGCATCTATCACCTTCTCTCACCTTCTGCTGCTTAGAGAAGCAGGTAAGTCCAGCTACATTTCAGACTTGTTCAAATGTCACCCTACAGTTGGGTGCAATTATAGTGGGATATTGTGTAACTTTATAGAGTTGAGTGCAAATGATTCTAATTTATTAATGAGATGGTCATGTGTGTGTGTACAAGTGTGTATGTACACACAGAAGGACATATTCAATGGACCCCTATGCACAGATATACAGTATATTGTCATTGGAGTTGTGTATACTCACATTGGTTTTGTTCCTATTGCAATAGTGCATTTTATTATTCCCTCAAAGGAGTGAATGGCCACTTTAATGATGATATTTATTTATATCCTGCCTTTTCCCCAGAGCTCAGACTGAAGGTGGTTTACAAGATTAAAACATGTATAATTAAAATATATAAATATAATTTTTCATATAAAGTTGAAATAGAATTTAACCTGCAGTAAAACTAAAAAACTTTTTTTAAAAAAAATTAAAAAGAGTAGCATTAACAAAAAAAAAGTAAATAATGCTATTGGGTTAAACTGAAGCCCTGCAATCCCAGTGACCCCAGTTTCTGGGATGCAGATCTGGTATTGCCCCCTTGAGGTCATTTTGTTCCATAGAACTCACAGAGAACCATTCGAGAATAGAAACACTGCAATTTGTGTAGCTCCACCCCATCCATTGCTACACCCACACTATGGGTTTCATTGCTTAGTGTGATACTAGGATGTGAGTGTACAGGCTTTGCTTGCTGAAGAAGTCCATCTAATAGGGCTTGGGAGACTCATGTTTGAAGACACTAGTGTCTCTGCCAGTCCAGTATAGACAACCGTAGGCTAAATAGACCAACAACCATCTCATGTCCGATTCCTGTTCACATTTGTGACCGCTGCTTGCTCCGTGCAAATGGGAAACATCCAGCAATGATGGGATGTGAAATTTGTACAAGTTTCCCCTGTTTGATTTGTGCCATGTTTCCGAAATTTATGCAAACGTCCTACATTTTTGCATATTTCCTAAATTTCCTCCATAGACTAAAGCAAAGTACACAACATAGGAACGGTGTGCAATTTGAAGGTGAACAGGTGGTCGACAACTTACAAACACTTTTGACAGGCACATGCTCACTCTCACGTCCAAAGTTGTGAATGAAGCATGGTGTGGAGAATGTGGACAGGGAGACATTTTTCTACTTCTCCCATAATACTAGAACCCCATGGGGTCATCCCATGAAACTGATGGGTGGGAGATTCAGGACAGGTAAAAGGGCATACTTCAACAAACAGCGCAGAGTTAAACTATGGAACTCACTACCACAAGATGTAATGATGGCCACCAATCTGGATGGTTTTAAAATGGTGTTGGATGAATTCCTGGAGAAGGCTATCCATGGCTGCTAGTCCTATTGGCTATGTGCTACTTCCATTATCAGAGGCAGTAAGCCTGTGTGCACCAGTTGCTGGGGAACATGGGTGGTAGGGCAGCCCCACATATAGTGCATTACAGTATCCAGGATTGAGGTTACTAGTTCCTGTACCACAATGGTCCCATCTCACATGTGCAAGCTTGTAAATGTGAGTGTGTGCATGCATCTCTCATTATGATCTCTTCTCAATCAACCCAGAGTGCAGGACATGGAATAATGGGCTCAAGTGACAGGAAGCCAGATCCTTGCTGGACATCAGGAAAAACTTCCTGACTGTTAGAGCAGTATGATGATGGAACCAATGGAACCCTAACCTCTAATATTCTGTTTCAGATTCATCCCATCTCTCAGACAATGCCTTTTCATTGTGGTCCATCATGCACCATTCCCTCATGTGCCTCTAGCCCAGTGATTGGATTTGGGTCCCCATATAGGCTTGACTGTGGCTATGGTGGCCTTGGCTACAGCTATGGTGGCCTTGGCTACGGCTACGGTGGCCTTGGCTGTGGCTATGGCAGCCTTGGCTACAATGGCCTTGGCTATGGTGGTTATGGCTATTATCCTGGTGCAACGTCTTCAAGTCTTGGCACTCTTGGTGGAGTCCTCCCTTCTTGCATCAACCAGCTCCCACCAGCTGAGCTCGTAATCCAGCCATCCCCCTCCATCATTACCATTCCAGGGCCGATCCTCTCTGCTACCTGTGAACCAGTTACTGTGGGAGGAAACACACCATGCGCTGTTGATCACTACAGCTATGGCTTGCTTGGGAGATATGGACTGGGTGGAAGATATGGTTATGCAAGTGGTCCTTATTGTTACGGCAGAGGCTTCTTCGGACGTAGGTCTCTTCTGGCGGGAAGTAGAATCTATGGCTGCCCCTGCTGAAGACAGACAGGAACAAGATCAACCAGGAAATGGCCACCATGAAGAAGATCCACAGATGAGGTTATAGGACAACTAGTTGCATGACATTTCCCCTAAACTTCTTCTCAATGATGTCCCTTACCCAAATCACCCCACCCTTCTCTGCATTACTTCTACTCTTATTTCTCAGGGGCTTGTTTACCCAGTACTTGAGGGTTACAGTCACAGAGAGCAACGTTGAAAGGTCTGAAATGAAAGAATCGCATTGCTTCTCCCTTAGGGCGGAAGGCATATTCGGGTCAATGTGTGTCTTACATTTGTCTTCCTTAAATGTGAATTGTTTATCTCAGGGTTAGTTCATACAAGATGAAAAAAAATGAATGTGATATAAAACTGGGGGGTGGGGAATGAAGCTTGGATGAAACCAAGCTTCTGTTTTGGTCTTTGTTGTATCAGGTTCTGAGTGGAGGAACTTGACTTTCCATGTGTTCTTCTCAGTTTAAAGAGCAGCTGTTCTTTGGTCCTGCTCTGTTTTGCTTCCATTAAAGCTTCATATGCATCATATCACCTGCCTCCATTTTCTTCCTTGTTTTATTTTGTACTCATTTATTCTTGGATATTTTTAATCAGTTATCGATATGACATCAAGCACTCATTTCAAACATAGCCTCCAAGTTCCATTGGCATGTTATTTTTCAAAGTCAGCAGAGATCAAAGTCATTGAAAGTTGAACACACAAGATGTTTAAATAAACCTGGATGAATGATCAGGGTTACGCAAATCACCAAAACTCTGTATTGCTGAAGTCATCCAAATTCCATCTCAGAGCTCGCTCCAACCCGAGGCTCTAACAAGTTGAGAGCTTTTCTTTTTTTATGCACATTTTCCCCCTAAATGTATGCAGTTATTTGGCATATCTTTATGTATTTATTTATTTTAGGAATGTTATCATACATTTTATTGATATGATACACAATATAATATGCTCTTTATCGTGCATGTATTTAACAATAACAATACGATAGAAAAACCTCTGATAAATATCCGATCTCATAATGTTCAGTCCAATTATATCGGATTATCGGACTGCCATATAAATAAACCTTTAACTTCTGTATTTTAAAAGTTAGAGACTTGAAACTTGGTCACAGTGCTTATGGGGTATGTCTAAGTATGTGTATGAAATTTGAGATCGATCCCTCCAACCCTCGATTTGATATGAATTTATTAAAGATTGTTTAAATTCTGACAGGTCAGAATGACAGCTTACCACGTGCATTCACCACGTGCATTCACCACGTGCAGGGCGTGTACACGTGCAGGGCGTGTACATCCCTAATTTATTTACAATATTTCTATACTATTCCCCATTCAGAATTTTGGAGCTGTGGACAAAATAAAATAGAATAAAAACACATGGAAAGTACACTATTGAAAGAAACAAGGTGCAAAATAAATCATGGCTTATTTTGCACTTTGTTTCTTTGAAATGTAGAGATTGTTCTCCCTTTGATTAAAGTGCATTGGTTCACCTTTTCTCCCACCAAAGAGTATATACCTTTTCATGTATACCCCCCCCCCCCCAAAAAAAGTATTCATTCTGTTGAACACTTTTGTTTGGGGTGGTGGTGTCTGCAAATCCCATGGCAAGATCAGAAATATATGGACTTCAACCACAGATTATGTTCCAATCTGAATTCGGTCCGGAAGATGTAATTCCTGATCAAAAATGAAGTGAAATTAAGTAGGGATGTTCACACCCAAAAATATCGTATCGTATTGTTATTGGAATTTCGGATTGAAAAAATTATCGTCTCCGATTATATCATAGGTGAACCGTATTGTATCATATCGTATTTCCGATAATTATCAGAAATTCGATATAATATCATTTCACCATTTTCCCCCAGAGAGTTGATTTTTGAGTCAGAGAAAGGCCTAAAACCTTTTGATTTTCCAAGTTAAAGGTTTGAAACTTGGTCACAGTGCAGACTGAGTGTTGCTAGTCTTGTGTGCCAAATTTTAGAACAATCGGTGCAAGTGTTACTCAGAAGTAAGCTTTCAAATACTAGGGATGTGCACTGGATCGGACCCGATCCACGATCCGAGTCCGGTCCAGTGGGAAATCGGATAAATTATCCGATTTCCGATCCCGCAGCTGGATCGGCCGATCCAATCCGAACCGGTCCGAAAAAGCTCCGAACCGGTTCGGCGGATCGGCGGATCGGCGGGCGCCCACTGGCGCCCACCGCCGCTTCCATTGGCGGGCGCCAGCGGGCGCCCGCCGATGAAAGTGGACAGCGGGGGGGGGAGGAGGGGGGCACTTACCTTCTCGGCCCGGTGGCTCCCGTCCGGCGCCGGCGCCTACTACTACTAGCAGGCTCCGCGGCCTGCTCTAGGGTGGCGCGCCGGGTGATGTCATCACCCGGCGCGCTACTCTAGAGCAGGCCGCGGAGCCTGCTGGTAGTAGTAGGCGCCGGCGCCGGACGGGAGCCACCGGGCCGGGAAGGTAAGGAGGGGGTGCGTGGAGGGGAGGAGGGGGCGCGCGGAGGGGGGAGGGGGGCCCTTACCTTTCCGGCCCGGCGGCTCCCGTCCGGCGCCGGCGCCTACTACTCCCAGCAGGCTCCGCGGCCTGCTCTAGGATGGCGCGCCGGGTGATGTCATCACCCGGCGCGCTACTCTAGAGCAGGCCGCGGAGCCTGCTGGAAGTAGTAGGCGCCGGCGCCGGACGGGAGCCGCCGGGCCGGAAAGGTAAGGAGGGGGTGCGTGGAGGGGAGGAGGGGGCGCGCGGAGGGGGGAGGGGGGCCCTTACCTGCCCGGCCCAGCGGCTCCCGTCCGGCGCCGGCGCCTACTACTCCCAGCAGGCTCCGCGGCCTGCTCTAGGATGGCGCGCCGGGTGATGTCATCACCCGGCGCGCTACTCTAGAGCAGGCCGCGGAGCCTGCTGGAAGTAGTAGGCGCCGGCGCCGGACGGGAGCCGCCGGGCCGGAAAGGTAAGGAGGGGGTGCGTGGAGGGGAGGAGGGGGCGCGCGGAGGGGGGAGGGGGGCCCTTACCTTTCCGGCCCGGCGGCTCCCGTCCGGCGCCGGCGCCTACTACTCCCAGCAGGCTCCGCGGCCTGCTCTAGGATGGCGCGCCGGGTGATGTCATCACCCGGCACGCTACTCTAGAGTAGGCCGCGGAGCCTGCTGGAAGTAGTAGGCGCCGGCGCCGGACGGGAGCCGCCGGGCCGGAAAGGTAAGGAGGGGGTGCGTGGAGGGGAGGAGGGGGCGCGCGGAGGGGGGAGGGGGGCCCTTACCTGCCCGGCCCGGCGGCTCCCGTCCGGCGCCGGCGCCTACTACTACCAGCAGGCTCCGCGGCCTGCTCCAGGGTGGCGCGCCGGGTGATGTCATCACCCGGCGCGCTACTCGAGAGTAGGCCGCGGAGCCCGCTGGTAGTAGCCGCCGGCGCCGGACGGGCCGAGAAGGTAAGTGGTGGGGAAGGGGGCTTACCCCCCCCCCGGAGCCGTCCGCTTCTATCCGCTGGCGCCCGCGGGCGCCAGCGGATGGAAGCGGGCGGCCCCAGGGGGGGTAGGGAGCGCGGGGGAGGGGGTTTACCTGCCGGGGCCGTCCACAGCGGACGGCCCCGGGGGGGGGAGGGAGTTAGGCCCCCCCTTACCCACCCGCCGCCATTTTTTCCTCATAGACTTGCATTGCAATGCAAGTCTATGGGGAAAAAAATGGCGGCCGATCCAAAAATTTACGATTTTTGGGTCGGGATCGGACTCGATCCGGTCCGGGGGGCCTCCGATTTTGTCCGAACCGGTCCGGGACAAAATTGGAGGTCCCGATCCGGGTCCCGATCCGATCCGGGGGGTCCGTGCACACCCCTATCAAATACACTGTTTCAGGTGGCTGAAATATGGTTCTTTTTCAAGAGACGTCATCCAGTACTCATGGGCATCTCACAGATGGCCTTGAGGGGACTCATCTGTGCCCAATTTCAGAAGCACAGCTGCAGGCATTACTCGGAAGTAAGCTCTCAACAACATGCACTGTTTCTGGTAATGGACTCCATGCTGCTGAGACTTATAGGTATATTTTTATGAATACAATGCACTTTCAAAACCTGTGGATAAACATAGGCAGTGCCTTCCATACGCAGTCATAAAAGTAAAATGTGTTAATCAGAAGATGGTGAACTGCTGCTGCCTTGTCTCATTGATTAAGCCACGCATGTCTACAAATTAAAAGGATGGGGGGGGGGGGTAGGGGAATGGCATGGGCATTACATTGATTTTAGAGCCAGCCTTAGCAGGCAGGGCCTCATTGGGCCAGGAGAAACCCCTGTGGTGCACCAACCAGCAGGATCCCACAAGCAGCACTGCACAGACAGTCAGGAATTATGGGCGTTACATTGATTTTAGAGCCAGCCTTAGCAGGCAGGGCCTCATTGGGCCAGGAAATACCCCGGAAGCACGGAAACCTGGAGGATCCCACTAGCGCCTATGCGTGCATGGCACAGTGAGTGGATGTATTCTGCTGCAGTAGAACTGCTGCCTTGTCTCTAGATTAGGCCATGCATGTCTAAATACAAATGAAATAATAAAAGGATTGTGGGGTAGGAGAGTAGCATGGGCGTTACAGTTGTTTCAGTGAGCCTTAGCAGGCAGGTGGGAATTTCTTCATGCCAGAGCTGCACACATTGGCTAGAGCAGTGGCAAATAAAACTCACATCCGGGATAGGAACTTTGCCAAATAAAAGTCACATTCAAGGTAGAAGTAGGCATTTTGCCAAATAAATAAAAAGTCACGTTCGGGGTAGAGGTAGCTAGGCACTTCGCCAAATAAAAGTCACGTTCGGGGTAGAAGTAGGCACCTTGTCAAATAAATAAAAAGTCACATTTGGGATAGAGGTTGGCACATTGCCCAGTTCATATAAGTCAGGGTACAGGTAGGCACTTTGCCTGGACAAGAGTCTCAAAAAAAAAAAAAAAAAAAAAGAAATGTGTGAGGGGGATGCTTCTGTACTCCCTTAGTAAGGGACTCCACGACCCAGGGGCATAGTGATGAAAAATAATAAAAGAGGAATCTCTCAACTCAAGGCTCCCTATAGCAGTCCCTCCAGACTGGAAACATTGGCTGTAGCAGTGTGTTTCAAAAAGAAATAAAATGTGTGAGAGGGATGCTTGCCTTTGCTTTTGCAGCTCCTCACTAAAGCAGTCCCTCCAGACTGGTAGGGAAGAAAGCTATTCAGCAATTCGCTTCGCTGTGCCTTCAGAATTTAGCTGCCAGTTGTCAACCCCAAGATCTGGAGGCAAATAGCAGGAATTACTTTCATTAGAATGTCTGTGTTGCCAACCATACTGTAAGACTTCCATTATGGAACAAAAATCTGGAGCAGATGTGAGATTAAATGTCATTTATTTTGCTCTTGTGCAGAACCTCCTCATGTAAACACAGTGGATGTTACTAGCATTATTTGTACCTCTGTAGAGAGGTCCCCTTTTTCAGATTATTTCAAAAGGCTACTGATCTTTGTTAAATCAGAGTATTCCAAATTGTCCAACTAAAACTAAAGTTCATACATATTCCAGTATTGTATGACTAGGGTAGGGTGAGGTTGAATTCTTACCTGTTTATGGGATGTGACATATTACATTTGTTTTTTTTAAAGAAAGTTAAACAGGGAAGAGGAGAGAAAACACACTCCCTCAGTCACAGTACCCTCACTCATGCTAACCCTTCAATCAAACCAACCAGAAAACGTATAAAAATAAAAATTATAACTCAACTCAAACACCCAAGCAACACACAGAAATGAACCTGAGAGGCTGAGACACAAAGATGCAAGACTACAATGAATCTCTAACAATTCGCCACCAAGTAACTAAGACCCAGGAGCCAGGACAGAGCTCCAACAAAATCCACCCTTCTCCCCTCAACGCCTAACTCCCAACAGAGCTGGAACACCAAGTGTGGGGGTTTTATGCAGGGATATCCTTAGCCCTCCTCCAACATTGTGATTGGAGCCTGCTGGAATTCTTGCTGCACGATTGGTCACTGTCTCATCAAGCACCCACCCACCTTCTAGCTCCATCCATGTGGCGGCAAAAGAGAAAGAGCCTTCCGATAAAACGATAAAAACGATAATTATCGTAGGGTTTTTTATAGTCTCCAATAATTATCGTTCTAAGTTGTATCGTATCGTTATCATTAATCGTATGCATGATAAAGACCATATTGTATCGTTATCGTACATTTTAACAATACGATACACATCCCTAAAACTAAGTTCTCATGTATCCTTAATGAATGGGGACAGAAAGACAAATAGGTGTGTTCGTGTGTGTTTTACAGACACCCTTTTCTTTTCTTTTTGTAGAATCAAAAGGTTGGGAACATTTTCCTAAGAAAACTTCCTTGAAACTATGGTACAAAGCAGCCTTACTTTGCAAAGTGATTTTGACCATTATAAGTAGCAAAACCCTTTTGGGAAATAAGGAAGTAGCTGTGCAAAAACCACCACTAAGGTGAATCCCACGCCTGAGAAACTGATGGAGAACTTCTCCCCCCCCCCGGAGAAATCCAGTGAAATGATCCTGTCTGTTCCTCTGCCCACAAACAGAGAGGCAAATTTCTAGAGGCTGCTGGTGCACCACTGTACAAAATAGAGACAATTTGGATCAGCGATAGGATTGTGGCTGTTAATTCACAACAGCACAGATTGCCAGTGAACATCACGAGAAAGCATCATTTTGTTAAGAAACTTCTGCAGACCTATCTTATCAACCCCCTGATGAAGGCCTTCTAAATAAAACCTTTCAGGCTGAAACACATTGGATGTATAATAATAAAGCATTTCAGCATTCCAAGAACCGTAGGGTGACCAGATTTTGAGGATCAAAATCCCGGACCCCCCCCCGCCCCCCCCCAAACAACCCCCCCACCGTGCGCCCGCGCCGCCCCGCCCCGCGCCCCCCCGCCCGCATGCCTAGCGCCGCCGCCCGCCCCACGCCGCCCCCCCACCCGCCTTCAGTTTTTGGCTGTTAAATCAAAACAGCACAGATTGACAGCTTGTGAGTGCCCTCTGGTGGTTTCACTAAGTCAGTGGATTTAATTTTATGCTATACACCAGAGTCCCTTCCTTTTCCATCCGCCTCACAGAGGAAATGTTCAACATGCTTACCATGTTTAATAAACGGTCACCAACTTTTCACCTCCAGCAAATAATAATAATAATAATAATAATAATAATAATAATAATAATAGTGTGTAAGTGAGTGTGTGTGTGTGTGTGTGTGAGTAGTATATGGAGATGGGAGGATTCACCTCAGTCAAAAACATCTCAAAACAAAATAAAACACACATTTTGAGAGTACCAGGAAACAAAAAATGTTTCTTAGAATATCCGTTCATAGTGTTTGGTGGTTATACCATGTAAGAATCTCTGAGAATATGGCACACTGCTAGACACATGACACATTGAAAAATTGGGGTGGAAAGATGGTTTTTTAATTATATATTTATATATGTACTTTTATATTTTTCTATATACAATATCACCACTTAGGTGTGAAGTAACATTAAATGTACAATGATAGAAAAATCTGTATACAAGTTGTTTAACATCGATAGAACAGGCTGTGATAGCTGAATAGAGATGCTTTTACCAACAGAACATGTCATGTTACTTCATGCCTAAGAGGTGATATTGTATATAGAAAAATATAAAAAGTACATACATACATAAATTATGATAAAAAAACCATCCTTTCACCCCAGTTTTTCAATTTGTTATATGTCTAGCAGTCGTGTGTCATATGAATCATTTTTTTGTTTGATCATTTCAACTGGTGCTTCCTGTATTGGGATAGAATCCCTGAAAATGCATTTGGGGTTTTGTCACAATTCTTTATTTGCACCACCACCACCACCACCACCACCACCACCAAATAATAATAATAATAATAATAATAATAAGGATGAACATGGATCAATGATATAGATCAATGTCTAATGTATGAATGGATGAATATGCCAATTTCAGATTATCTCAATTTTTTATTGTTCATGCTGAACTCCGAATGTTTTTGGCTTTTTAAGCGTGCATGGAAATTCATGCACATTTGTATGTACATTTTTCCTCATTGGTGCAGTTTATGCACGTTTATTTTCCTAATATAGACATTTGTGCAAGAAATATTCCTACTATGCATCTTATATCCCCCTTCCAAGGGACCCTGCTTTGCTTACAGAACAACCCTGAGAGGTAGATAAGGCTGAGTGTCAGTGACTTGTCAAAAGCACCCAGTGAGATCCATGGCCAAGTGGGGAGTCCCGGTTCACCACTCTAACCACTATACAACACTGTGTTCCATATAATCTGCTCCTGAATGTCATTTCCATGTGCATTTTGGGGGCAAATTCCCATATGCATGTTTTGATTGTAGAACCTCTGTTCTGTCTGAATACAGTTTAAATTTATCCATCCTCATCCAGTCCATTATAAATATCAGACATTGATGAAGAACTAGAATATCTTCCTTGGATTTAAATAGAAAAGGGGAGAAAGAGTTGGATGTCATCATCATACCAGGGGCAACTCCCCCCCCCCCGCCCAATTCTGGACAACCTCTCCCAATGGGTTCATGTATATGTTAAGTAGCATAGGAGACAAGATAGAGCACTGAGGTTCACCACAGACCAACAATTATGGCCTCTAACAGTAATTCCCCAGCATCACCTTTTGAAATTATCCCTCCAAGAAGGATCAGAGCCACCATATAACAGAGCCCCTGTCCCATACCAGATGGATGCCCCATAAGGATAAAATGGGTGACGTATCAAAAACCACTAGAGCCAACAGGGGCATGCTTCTCCTGACCAGTTCCCCAGCATAGATCATCCACTAAGGTGACCAGAGCAATCTCTGCCCCATAACCAGGGCCAAAGTCAGAGGAGGGCAATGAGGATGATCAGGGGTCTGGAAACAAATCCCTATGAGGAGAGACTGAAAGAACTGGGCATGTTTAGCCCAGAGAAGAGAAGACTGAGGGGAGACATGATAGCACTCTTCAAATACTTCAAATGTTGTCACACAGAGGAGGGCCAGGATCTCTTCTCGCTCATCCCAGAGTGCAGGACGTGGAATAATGAGCTCAAGTTACAGGAAGTCAGATCCTGGCTGGACATCAGAAAAAACTTCCTGACTATTAGAGCAGTAGGACAATGGAACCAATGACCTAGGGAGGTGGTGGCTCTCCCACACTAGAGGCCTTCAAGTTACAGCTGGACAGCCATCTACCAGGGATGCTTTAAGGTGGATTCTTGCATTGAGCAGGGGGTTGGACTTGATGGCCTTATAGGCCCCTTTCAACTATACTATTCTATGATTCTAGATAATCCGCCTCACCCAGAAACACCGGGAAATTCTCCCACCACACTTACAAGTTTGTAAGTTTCCAATGCCGGCAGACATCTTAGCAAACCACATCAAAAGCTTCTGGGAACAGGTTTGGTAAATACCAACTGCTTGCATTGAGAAACCAGGGCTTGGAACTTCCTTTGACTCAACCACAGGAACTCTTCACCATAGACTCCAACTCACTCCACATTCCAAATAGGTTTGAGAGTAATCTGTCTTACATTCGAATCCTCTCCCTCTAATAGCCTCAGTGTACAATCCTATGCCTATTCAGAAAGAAACTATTGAATGCTAACTGGAGGATGCTGGGAGTTGTAGAACTTTTCCTGTCCAAACAAGCCAAGGGTGGTGCTCTTAGGTTTTAGATTTTTATGGCTGTTGTTATGGATCTTTATAGCTATCTCTCCTTGCACTTTTTGTTGTTGTTGCTTTGTATTCTATCATATTGTTTGAAATATTTGCATTGCATTTTATTCTTTTGTTTGCAATCCACCCACAGAATGTATGTTAGCAGCATGAGATATAAAACAAATAAACAACAATGTCATTGCATAAAACTAAGAACATCAGAAGATCCCTGCTGGATCTAGAGGTGGCTACCAATTTGCATCCTCCATAATCCCCTGGATTTAGCATTGTTCTGTGGAATTGTGGAGGAAATGGTGGCTTCTACACAACAACAACAACAACAACAACAACAACAACAACATAATAATAATAATAATAGGAGAACGTATGGAGAAAATTCTGTGAAGGGTTTTTTTTTATTCTGCGTATGGCAGGGTGTTTGGCTAGAAAAAGAAAAATCTCAGGAGAAATGGTTTCTGGGAAATTTTTGTTCCACTCTGCCTGACCCACAATGTTGTGTAAGCAGGATGGACAACAGAGAGGATTTAGGATCCTGTAAATCCTGGCCTCTCCTTCTCCTTCTCCCTCTTCATCCATCATCCATCTCCTTTTTCATCTTCCCGAGGGCTTCCGGCATTGCTGTTTTGACTCAGAAAAGCAGCAGCTGTGCTATTTTCCATGGTTTCTGTGAGGGAAGGATCTAATCTTAGACCCCCTCTACAAGAATTCGGTTTGACACCTGGTTCCCCTAGGGTGACCAGATTTTGGAACCCAAAATCCCGGTCCCCCCCGCCACCCAAAACAACCTCCTCACCAAGCCACCCCCCCCAAAACAACCCCCCCAAGCCACCCCCCACCCAAAACAACCCCCCCACCAAGCCACCCACCCCCAAAAAACATCAGCCCAGACCTACCAGGTTTGCTGCCGCTGCCGCTGCCGCCCCCGCCGGGTCCGCCCCCCCCCCAGGTCCCCCCCCCGCCACCGGGTCCCCCGCCGCTGGGCTCGTAAGGCCAGCGGCTGCGCGGAAGAGGCAGGGGAGGGCCGGATCCGGAAGTGACGTAATCGGCCCTCCCCCGCCTCTTCTGCGCGGCCTCTGGCCTCGTCGGGGCTAGTCCTATCTTTTCAATGCTGGGCAAGCCCAGTTCTTTCAGTCTCTGGTGCCTTCTTAATGTGTGGTGCCTGGAATTGGACACAATACTCAAAATGAGGCCTAACCAGTGCTGAATAGGGGGGAACTAGTACTTCCCACAAATTAGAAACTATATTTCTATTAATACATTCCAGAATAGTATTTGCCTTGTTTGCAGCCACATCACACTGTTGGCTCATATTCAGCTTGTGAGCTGGGAAAGGAACTCAAGAGTATATTTGTAAGGCATATTTTAGGGATAACAGCTGGAGCTAAGTGGGTATGAGCCTTATCTGTGCTGGTTGCGAGAAGGTATTAGCTGCCCATATCCAATTTTCCAGGAATCAGTATTTCTTCATTCCTGGCATGATTTGATGCTGTGGCAGTGAGGCCAGGATGGCTACTTCAAACTAAGAAGCAAGTGTGTCATGACATGTTATATTCTTCAGCATGCCTGGATGTGGTAGGAATCTCCGGGAGTTGCACTCCCAAGGCAAAAGCAACAATGGCAATACAACACACGTTGGAAACGGACCCGCATGACAGCAATACTCGCATTCCCATCAGGCATATTACCAGTTAATTTCAAGTGCAAGCATGGTAATCTTGGAACATGGTGGGAAGAGTCAGGGCCCACTAACCCTGCACTGGAACGGGGGACCAAATGGAACATGGGGTTGCTCACACTGTTGTCGCATTTTCATTTGCCTTCACTCCACCCTAAGGGGAACCTACAGATGACCCTGGCAATATGCCCATCATCAACCCAGCACATTCTGTTGATATTACATACCAATGGCAGGGAACCACCTACCTCTAGAGGGGTGTCTGAACAAGCAGCCTTGGTTCTGCAACTGGTTGTGCCAGCAGAATGGCAGGTTTTCACGGCCGGTGGCTGCCAGCACATGGGTGTGACGTGGCCAGCTGGGCTGGGCCCCATGGCCGTTGCACACTAATTGGTGTGCAGGAGCCATATGCCATGGCCAATGCCAACACTATCCCACCTTGAGCAATTTCCACTCTCCTGCACCCACCACCAGTGGAAAGCTTATGTAGGGTGAGTTTATTTGACTTTTTCCCTCTGTTGTGAACCAAAGTAAGGGGTGGGATGATGAAGAATTCGAGGTCAGGAGCCAATAGTTGTTTGTATATGGGCTAATTGGCTACCAAGAATCCTGATGTAGGGATGTTCTGCAAGAGAAATTCCCAAAACGCAGATGGATCTGGATTAAATACTTTGACATCATATACCAGACATATATGGAATTTGAGGGGGGCAGGCTGGCCTACAACAAGGCATCACATATAAGAGCGGCCTTTTGACTCTTTCACTCATTGAAATCTTAAAGACCAGGATGTGTGGCTGCAGCTTATGACTCCGGCCAGGCCTGGATTTGGAGATATATCCCACAAGGGGCTTATCACTGTGCAACAGACCCTGCCTAAGCTCTTGGGCTGAGTGCTGGGCTAGAGATTCAATTCAACTACTTTGTGGGCATTTAGCTCATGAGATTCTTGCACCAGAGCCCAATGCTGCTAACACCACAAATGTTCCAATTGCAATGGTCAACAAACTTTTACCAAATGCTATAGATCTAGACAGTGGTTGCATCCTGGTCAAGATCGATTGAGTGGCTCCAAGCCCGGAGGCAAGTTACAGTCCCCTCCTGAAGGACATAACTCAATTAAGAATGAGCCCCTTTATTGGACATGGAGGTGGTACTCTTGGCTGGAAGATGTTTATTATGAGATAGGTTTTGGAGCTAGGCTTTTGAATCCCATTCCAAGGGCAGCACATAGTACGATTCATAATATTGATATATCAGTAGGGGCAGGGGCAGTAGGTCTATGCAAAGGCTGAATAGCTGGCTTGCAAATGGGAATCAGAAACGACTTTAATTGCTTAGAATTTTCATGTTTGTACAAATGTCTAATCCACATGGCTTCTTTCGGTGCATCTGTCAAGCCACCTTGTCCACCAAGCCATCTTGCCCATTAATATACTATGCTTTCACAACCCTATAGAAAGGGCGGTTGTGTGAGCCTTTTCATGGCTTTCTGCACAGTATCAGGTAAGGCTTCATGTTCCTGGTAGAGGACAATGCCATTGCCATCACCCTAACGCCATTGCCATCACCCTATCACAAACCCAGATACAAGGTTTAGGAACTGGCTCCTGGGGCTTTTTGAGACCAGACCAGTGGCTCTATTGGAGTCCGGTGGTTTAATGGCAGGTAGGCTTGGACGCTTTCCATAGCTCCTAACACCACGGCTGCTTACGTTAACTCAGGTAGGGAACTTTCTGTCCTTGAGTCTGCCAAGCAACTGCAGTGTTGTGGTCCTCACCTGTACATCATCGTAAACACGGTACCATTCCCAGTGGAAGGGATGGTAAGCTAGGACCATTTGCGGTCTGAGTTTGGCTCTTGCCTTCGGGTTCAATTACAGGTGTAGGGTATAACACCATGGACATAGGGTTAGGTGCACCCTGCAGGGTTGCACAAGAGAATCACCTATTGGTATAGACTAGGCAGCCTTATCAGTTTTATTGACAGGCTATGAGGAACTGGCCAACAGGATAGAATTTTAAATTGTAGCTACCTCATTCCATGCTGCTGCCCTCACTGCCTCTCAGGGCATGCAGAACTCTGAATTGGTGGTGTCATCTGAGGAGGACCATTCTGGCTGAAGTCTTAATAACAGGATATTTTGTTCTCTTTTGTTTAGTGAGATTTAGCTTAAAGGTGAAGACAGACTAGAGAGGTCTTGGTATGAGCACCTCCTGTTTCTGCTCAGTGACTGAACTCTGCTCAGTGAAAGCAATGGAGGCATTTCCATCAAGGAGGGAAGCAGAGTGCAGACCTCTATTCTGTCATACTGATGGGGCCTCCTTAATGACATTCCGGTTCTTGGCTGTGGCAAACTGGCTTCTATGTGCTTGTTTAGTGTACCTTTATTTCAGTACACATTCTTTCCACACCAGGGTCACTTCTGTGGTGGCCAGCTGTGCTTTGCATTTCATGGAGAACATGCTGAGAACAGAAGGAATCTGAAGCATTCTGTTCATGTTTTGGAGAGCTGTAATGCTGTTAAGTTTACAGTTCAAGTTCTCATGCTGATCTTCTTTCTTTAGATCGCTGGAATTGCAGAAACCAGTGTGGGTGCTCACTTGAGTGTGTCATGATTTTCCAGACCAGTTGGAGGGCTGCCCAGTTGGGCTGCAGAATTACAGTTTGGGCCTAGCCAGAGGGCCAGCATCCAGTGATTGGATAGATGTGGCATGTGCTGGGAGTGCCTCCTGCCCATGGTATTCCAGCATGGTCTGGTGCATTTGGTTTCTGCATCGCTGTGGAGCGATATGGTGGTCCTGCCTGATTCCTAGAATGATCTGGATGGAAGGCTGGAAACTGCAGGCCCTGGATGGGCCTGCCAGAAGTTAAACAGGATTTTAGATATCAAAGACAAGGAGGGAGCTTATTGACAGGATGGTGTACATTTACCGATTTGGGCAATGACCTATTCCTGTCTGATCTGCAAAGGTAGGGTGACCAGATTTTGGAAAGCAAAATCCCAGTCCAAAATGGCCACTCCACCAAAGCAGACCCCCGAACATAAAATAAAAAAATTAAAAAGGCCACCCACCATGCGGCCAACAAGCAGACACCCCTGCCACCCCCCCACCCGAAACACCCCCCCCCCACCAAGCCACCCCCCTCCAAAAACCAGCCCGGACCTACCGGGACCTCCGCTGCCACCACCAATCTCCTCCACTGCCGCGTGACCCCCTGCAGCCCCTTCACTCTTCTTGCCCTGCTCCTGGGCTCCCTGGGCCTCGGCAGGAAACAAGTGCTCAGCCTTAGGGAGCGTCAACAAATTCCTTGTCTGGTGGCTAAAGCAGTTAGCCACCAGACAAGGAATTTGTTGACGCTCCCTAAGGCTGAGCACTTCTTTCTTGCCCAGGCTGGGGAGCAACGCAGGCATTTTAGGGCGGGAGGAGAACTGATTCTTTCCCCAGTTTGCCTCGCCGCCCCCCTGTCGGCCCGGATTGCCCCAGTTTTCCCGGTTAGGACCAGGAAATCCAGGGTAATCTGGTCACCCTATGCAAAGGGCCCTGTGAGAAGTTTTCGCGCAGGTGGGGGATGAACGATAAAGCAATAGGCTTTTCGTTCCCCTGTGGCTGTTAGGGCAGGCATGCTTAGAGGAAAGGGATGGTGATCATTCTGCGGCACTGTTGTTTGGTGACAGGTGATACCTATCGTGTTCACCAGGTCTTGTTCTGGGAAACCAGCCAGCAGAGTGGTTATCAGTCCGTTCTGGGAAGGCAGCCAGCAGGATTGTTTGGAGTTGTTTTATCAAAGAGATTTAACTCTTGCAAAGACTGAAGGGCTGGGTCTCAGCAAGGTTTCACAGTTTCCAGTATCCACAGACCAGTTCAAAAGCCAAGGGGAAAATCCAGATAGAGAGAGTCCAAGAGCCAATACCGAAGTCCAGGATCAGAGAAAGTCCACAAGCCAAATCCAAATCCGTAGTCAAAAGCCAATAGTCCACAAGCTAAGATCAGGAAGAGAAGCTAGGCAGCTTTCACGTTGGTTGTTCCTAGCAGAGAAACGTCTTACACTCTGAGGCTTTTTAAGCAGCTTTCTCAGCCTGGCCTCACCCCATCCCCAGCTGTGTCTTATGATTCTGCTTTAGCTATTTAAGCTCAGCGTCCACTGTGCCACGTTTCTGCAGTCGCAGACTTCTTCTCGCCAGCCGGACCTGCTCTGCTCGCTTTAGACGCCTCCGTTGCCGAGGACTTGGTGGCTGCCATTCTTCGCCTTCAGAAATTTCTTCTGGGGAGCCAGGAGGTGGAGGAGGATAACTTTCCTGGGACTTCTCTGCCTCTTCTGCCTCACGGCTCCTCTCCTCCTCCGACGCTGCCTCCGATAGACTCTGAGGCCAAGAATCTGCAGCCCCGGGTGAGTCAACTTCATCCACTGATGAAGATTCCTCAGGAGGGTCCATGACAATACCTGAGGCCTTCCGCTGGGAGTCGTGCGGCACCAGTGTGGGGGATAAGGCCACCTGTTAGGCCGACTCTCATCACTCTAACCGGAGTCATGCAGCACGGGGGGTGAGTGGCATGGGTCGGTCTACCCTCCCCAAAAGGGGTATGGCCTGGGTGTGGCGATCATCTGACGCCACTCACCAGACATAGAATGCTTCACCCGAAATAAAATGCCTAGCTAGTTGCTGGCGTAGTTTAGGGCCCGCCCAGTTTCCCTTTGCAGATCTTCAATAAATGTGGCCTGAATCTGATACCATATATAGTTGTATCGTCTCGTTATTTCTCCATTTCACCTGCAATACTGAGGTTTGGGCTATAGATTTAGTGAATCATCTGCTAAGCTTGGCATGCTGTCAGAACTCACCCCTTCATACGACAACCAGACCCCACCATCAAAAGTCTACTACCCTCCTAGATCTATTGTTGGTGAGAGGCAATTCTCCATACACCATTTAGGGTTATGGCTATATTTGACAGAGCAGAGGGCTCTACAAGGCTCATTCTTGGCTGGGAAGTGAGTAACTTGGAAGGAGGTCTCTACTGGATACTCTGCGAGCCTCTTCAAAAATCCCTGCCAAACCCATGATATGGATGAACCACATGGGTTCAGATTGCACCAAATTTCACCAGCTCTGATAGAAGCCCTTCTTAGCTGTTTCGAAGGCTTAATTATACCACTAGTTTCTCTAGCATAAGCTCTTGCTAAGCAACATGTGTTCATACTGAACTTTTGCCACAACATACCTTTTCACTAACCATGGGCTTTTTTAAAATTATTATTATTATTATTATTATTATTATTATTATTATTCTAGTTAGATAGATTATATGTTGGACTCGACAGCCTTATAGGCCCCTTCCAACTCTACTATTTTATGATTCTATGATACTAATAATAACAACTGTAAAAACAATTAAAAAACCTAACATTCGGGCAAAGTGTGCAGTAGATGTCCCCCTTGACTATTATCACATTAAAAAAAAAAGAAAAAAAGTTTCCCAAATGACATAAAGCAAATGGAGAAATTCGCCGACAAATTCCAACCCTGGCAAAGTTTATTCCACCTTAAAATGAAGCCTAGAAACAATTTTGCAATAGATAGAAAAACTGATAAAACCTGTAAAATTCCTGGAAGTCAATCGTCAAAGTTTAGACCCCTGTGCCTCCCCCATCACATCTTACCTAAGAATGGGCATGGACCATCCTCCAATCTATCACTCCTATATTGTCAAGTTTCAGAAAAGTCAATCGAGCCATTTCTAAATATAAGCTGTAGCTTCTAATGTTCACTCCTTGCCATCTGTCAAACCTCCAATATAGGGCTTTGATTGCCCTGTAACACACACACACACACACACACACAGAGAGAGAGAGAGAGAGAGAGAGAGAGAGAGAGAGAGAGAGATGGGTCTTTATGGTTGCTCAGTTTTCCTCCAAGAAATGTTGCTGATCTTAGGAATTTAGCTTCTTTCAAATTTCCTCAGATGCTGTCCCTCAAGGAAGGTGACTACTCCCAAGTCATTTAGCATTTCACTTGGGGGCAAAAATCCAGCTGTGCACTAATTAAAGTTTAACCCACAGTTCTTCGTTCAGCGTTGATGCAGCTCTTTCGGTCGCTTCTATCCATCCGAAAACACAGCCTTGTGTGGGAGATAAATGAGGTGTCTTATGGCAATCTGTGCAAATGGCAGAAGCTGGGTACTGACCCATTAGCATCTTGCTTTGACCAAAAGTTATTTTTATTTCATTGTAATTTCCTGTCATCAATAAGGGCTGCTGACTAAACCTTTTCATGCAGCAAAGTGCTCCCCTTGGAAATTACACAATAGACGTATTTCCCAAAAAGTCTTTAAGATTACGTCTCAACAAGGCATGAAGCCTTATTATTAACGCAATGGCTCCACCTTGATCTGAATGTGTAATCTTCCAAACTCATTTCAAGTAACTGGTATTTGCTTACTTCAGGAGAGATGAAAGGTGGCAGATTGGATTGTTACTATGAGAGCAGATGTTGCAGAGCTTTTTATCTGCTCCCCATTTCTGAGATGGCAGGATGGGTCAGGGACAATGTGGATAAGAGAGTACTGGAGTTTCCCAAATTTCACAACACATAAACTATGGAATTTGCTACCACAAGATGTGGTGATGGCCAACAATTTGGATGTGTTTAAAAGGGGATTCGATAAATTCCTGGAGGAGAAGGCTATCCATGGCTACTAGTCCTCATGGCTATGTGCTACCTCCAGTATCTGAGGCAGTAAGCCTGTGTGCACCAGTTGCTGGGGAACACGAGTGGGAGGATGCTGTTGCACTGTTTCCTGCTTGTGTGTTCTTGGTTGACAGCTGATTGGCCACTGTGTGAACAGAGTGCTGGATTAGATGGACCCTCAATCTGATCCAGCAGGGCTCTTCTAATGTTCTTACTTAAGCTCGTTCTGACTTGAGTCCATATCAGATTGCAAGCATTGTTTTTGTCCCCTTTTTTCCTTTTCACATGAAAATCTTTCTGTATATTTATGCTTATTTCTTCAAAAGTACACATTTATTTATTTATTGCATTTATATACTGTCTTTTTTTCCCTCCAATGTACCCAAGGTGGTGTACAATCCTCCTCCTCTTCATTCTATCATCACCACAATCCTGTGAGGTAGGTTGGGTGGAGAGTCTATGACTGGCCCAAAGTCACCCAGTGAGCTTCCATGGCTGAGTGGGAATGAGAACCCAGATCTCCCGACTCCCAGACCAACACTCTAACCGCTACACCACACTGGCTTTCATGATCTTTAAAATGCATGCATTCTTCTCCCATTGATTAAAACATAATTTGGTGCATTTTTCAAAGGAATGCAGCTTTTCATGTGCATATTTCAAATGTGTGCATGCTGCTGAACACATTTTGGAGGATCCGCAGATCATATTGCAAGCTTCTCACAGATGTAGCTGCTTGAGTTTGTTGAGGTTCTCCAAATTCTTCCTTTCCTCATTTGCCTTCTCAACATGAACATCTTTCAGATATATGAGGAAAAAGCTTCATTTTTCAATTGGGGAAAATGCACATTTTTAAATGCATGCAATTCATCCCTATGCTTAATAGTACAAAGATGTGGTGGGAGGCATTTATGGAAGAGTGTTTGCACAAGTACACACATCCGAACTTGAATGTAAATTTGAGAAATTGTGAGAAATAGCTCACATTTGCATGAGCTGTGAATGAAATTCACATCCATTCCAATTGCTAATATTCTCAAACATCAAAGCTCTTCTCTGGGTGCTGCTGGACATGATTGTGGTAATGGTGGCTTCCAGAGAAAGAGCCTTTCCTGTAGTGCTCACCTGTCTGTGAAATGCCCTCCCCAGGGAATCTGCTCAACATCTTCACTGTATCAATTTGGATGACTTATGGAGAGTTTTAGATTTTGGCAGGTATTTAATTTCTAATCTGTTGCTCTGTTGTTTTTTACTGTGGGCTGTTTGTAATACCGTTGCTATTTTTTTAATGAAATGGTTAATACCATATTACCTGAATATTTTGATGGTTGCATTTTTCATTTTGTACTATTATTTGGATTTATTTATTTTTGGAGGGGGGAGGTTCTGATTGTAGACTAAGGATTTGCCACTTGAACAGTGTACAGTTCAGACAAATAAATACATAGAATTCATCAACAGGGATGATAATTATTATTATTTACACCCAAGATGAAAGATAACTCAGCCAAAGGCAAAGTAATAGCACCATTTGTGGCAATTAGACAGCTGCCTCTCCCAGGCAGAAGATCATATGTACAGTCTGGAGTTCTAAGGTATCATGCCTGGAAATTAGTCCTTTGTTGAACTCAAGTGGAACAGCTGACTAAAGGTGCTATGGGATCAGGCCAACTCTGCAGAATAATTTCAGAGAGGGAGAGATGGAGAGGGAGAGAGAAGAGAATGTGGGCAGGTATGCAACTTTTGTGTGTAGCTGTTGAAACCTTAATTCCCATCCCCCATCTCTCCTTTGAGCCATTTGAACCAAATGTAGATGAAAAATTCACAGATGTTTTGCTGGTAGCTAATTAGAACCCCGGGACAACGTGGTGCGTAGCCCTGAGGGATACACACAGACATGCACATCGACAAAAACTATATAAAACCTCTGAACCTTCCCTCGTGTTTCAGTCGCAGGCACACTATTGATCTCCTCTACACCTCAGGTATACAGGTAAGTCAGGAATTCCCTGAGATGGTCCATCATTTTGTTGGATGTATCACTTGGGGTTGCATGCTGGGGCCCATGTGGTGGAACGTGCCCGTATTATGATGATTTGAAGTTATAAACCTGCACCTAGAAAATGAGCATGGCACAGAAATGGCTGAGTTAAAGTACTTACCTTAGCATGATCTTTTTCTAGGCGCAAGGGGTATCATTTTGTATGGAGGGGCATTCAGTCAGATGAACTCTAGTTGTTGTCTGCAGGAGGATGGCCTAAATATAGGATGTTTTTGTTTAATTGTTTGTTTTGTTTTGTTTCCCTCTCAGGAAGAACTTGGCTTATCTACCTATGTCTCTCTCAAAACTGCCTAACCTACTTATTTACTCTAGGTAGGCCACCTAGAGACCTCTTAAATCTAGTGCTCTATCTAATTACTTCCTTGCTTTCCTACCTAAAACTCAGTTTACTTTTAGCCAGCCTAGGGTGCTTCAAGATGTGGGTTTTATTGTGTAATTGCTCTGCTTCATTCACACAACATTATTGGGGTGTTGTTGTTGTTGCCCAGACATCATTGGCTTCGATTTGTAACCCTTCCATGTTTTTTCCACTGCTTCTCCATACCACCTTCCATCCCAACACGCACACACACACACACACACACACACACCATTAAGGAAGGAAAGACTATTTGGCCAGATCTACACCAAGCAGGATACACGAAAATGATATATAAAAGGCAGGAGCCACACTACTGCTTTATAGCAGTATTGAAGTACACTGACAACTGTTGGGGCCCATTGGCACATACCATATACTGCTATATCCTGCTTGGTGTAGATCTCACTTTTCACTGTTTGTGCTTTGAGCTCTCCATCAGGAAAGAACACTGACCTCTCTCTCCCCTTTAGTTATTTTAAATCTTGCCATCATTATGAATCATTCTTACCCTCAATCCAGAGGGAGAGGTGGGTAAGAAATTATTATTATTATTATTATTATTATTATTATTACCACTGAATATAATAAAATCACTCAGCAGGTTGCAATAAATATTAAAATACATTTAAACACAATATTAAAAAAAACATTAAAAACACAATAGTGAAACAGCTACAGTAAATAAATAAATAAATAAATAAATAAATATATTAAAAAATCCAAGAGCAGCAATGTAGACTGCCATGATTTTTTTATATATTTTTTTTACAGACTGGGGAAAACTTGGCTGAAAGGGTGCCACATTTTCTGTTTCCCAAACTGCACAGGGGAGGGTTTTCTAGAAGGTGGGTGCTGCTACAGAGAAGGACCTCTGTCAGGGCTCTCCACGGTGACATGAGAAGAGTCATGCAGAATCAGGCGAAGGGTCTATCTAGTCCAGCACTCTGTTCATACAGTGACCAAACAGCTGTCAATCAAGAACCCACAAAGAGGACTTGGGTGCAAGAGCCACTAATACTGGAGGTAGCACATCGCCATCAGGGCTAGTAGCCATTGAGAACCTTCTCCTCCAGGACTGTATCCAACTTCCCTTTAATGCCATCCAAATTGGTGGCCATTACTACATCTTGTGGTAGCTAATACCATAGTTTAACTATGTGCTGTTTGAAGAAATCCTGAATCTCCTACCAATCAGCTGCATGAGAAGACCCTGGTTCCAGTATTTTGAAAGAGGGAGAAAAATGTCTCCTCCACATTCTGCACACTATGCCTAAGATGTTTTTAATGTTGTATTTTTCTCTTGCTTTTTAAAATTTTTAACTGTTGTGATTTTTATGTTTTATATTGTTGTTGTTCCCCGCCTCGATCCGGAGGGAGAGGCGGGCTACAAATAATAATAATAATAATAATAATAATAATAATAATTATTATTATTATTATTTTAATATTCTACACCTCTATCATGTCTCCCCTTAGCCTCATTTTTCCCCAAGCTAAACAATCCCAGCTGTTGCAACCTTCCCTCATAGGGGAGATGCTGTAGCCCCTCCTCTGCTGATTTGAAACATTGCCTGGGTATGTATAAAGGAAAGCAGTCTGCTGGGTATCCTGGTCCCAAGTTTTTTAAGGCTTTATATGATAATAACATAAACTTGTATGTGGCTTGATATCTAATAATTTGTAGGGGTGTGCATCGGATCGGATCCGATCCACGATCCAAATCCGATCCGACCCAAAATCGGGAAAATCCGATCCGATCCGATCCGATCCGGCCAACCTCCGATCCGATCCGATCCGATGAGGTCCGATCCGGATCGGACGCCATTTTGAATGCTTTTTCCCATAGCCAAGTATTGTTTTACAAAAACGCCTATAACTTTTTCATTTTTAAAGATAGAAGGATGAAACTTGGGCACATTGTAGACTGGTTAGGGGTAGTTATCTGTGAGAAATTTCAGAAAGATTGGTGCATGCATTTTGTGGCAATTAATTTTTTAATAAATACCCAGGAATGCCTATAACTTTGTCATTTTTAAAGTTACACACATGAAACTTTGCCACATTGTAGGGGGTACCTTGGGACCTATGTGTGTGAAATTTCAGAAACATAGGTGCTTGCCTTGTGTGGCAATTAATTTTAGAAAAATGGGTAGTGGTGGGGTAAATACAGTTACGCCTCCCACTTTTTTATTTTTGAAGATACAAACAGGAAACATGGGCACATCACAGGTACCACTTGGCTTGATATGTGTGTAAAATTTCAGACAGCTGGGTCCAGGCATGTGGTGGCAAGGTATTTTTGAAACAATGAGGAAAGAAACGCCTATAACTTTTTTATTTTAAAAGTTAGAAGTCTGAACATTGCTCACTTTGTAGATGGGTTAGGGGTAGATATGTGTCAGAAATTTCAGAATTATAGGTCCAGGCATTTGATGGCTATGGAATTTTTAAATTACATGTTTCAAAAAAATTTCTACAGAGGCCAGGTCTTCCCCTCCCGCTTCCCGCGAAGAAAAGGAAACACTCTCTCGTCTCGATCCCTTTGATCCTTGCTAGTAGTATCCATTACAGGGCTCGTGTTTCCTTTCCTACTTTCACTTTTCAAGCAGAACGGCTGAGCCTAGCTGAGTTTTGCAGCCATGCGTGCAAGGAAGGATCACTCTGGTCTCGATCCCTTTGATCCTTGGTAGTATCCATTACAGGGCTCGTGTCTGCTTTCACTTTGTACTCAAGCAGACACGAGCCCTGTAATGGATACTACCAAGGATCAAAGGGATCGAGACCAGAGTGATCCTTCCTTGCACGCATGGCTGCAAAACTCAGCTAGGCTCAGCCGTTCTGCTTGAAAAGTGAAAGTAGGAAAGGAAACACGAGCCCTGTAATGGATACTACTAGCAAGGATCAAAGGGATCGAGACGAGAGAGTGTTTCCTTTTCTTCGCGGGAAGCGGGAGGGGAAGACCTGGCCTCTGTAGAAATTTTTTTGAAACATGTAATTTAAAAATTCCATAGCCATCAAATGCCTGGACCTATAATTCTGAAATTTCTGACACATATCTACCCCTAACCCATCTACAAAGTGAGCAATGTTCAGACTTCTAACTTTTAAAATAAAAAAGTTATAGGCGTTTCTTTCCTCATTGTTTCAAAAATACCTTGCCACCACATGCCTGGACCCAGCTGTCTGAAATTTTACACACATATCAAGCCAAGTGGTACCTGTAATGTGCCCATGTTTCCTGTTTGTATCTTCAAAAATAAAAAAGTGGGAGGCGTAACTGTATTTACCCCACTACTACCCATTTTTCTAAAATTAATTGCCACACAAGGCAAGCACCTACGTTTCCGAAATTTCACACACATAGGTCCCAAGGTACCGCCTACAATGTGGCAAAGTTTCATGTGTGTAACTTTAAAAATGACAAAGTTATAGGCATTCCTGGGTATTTATTAAAAAATTAATTGCCACACAAGGCAAGCACCTATGTTTCTGAAATTTCACACACATAGGTCCCAAGGTACCACCTACAATGTGGCAAAGTTTCATGTGTGTAACTTTAAAAATGACAAAGTTATAGGTGTTTCTTTCCTCATTGTTTCAAAAATTAATTGCCACACAAGGAAAGCTCCAATGTTTCTGAAATTTCACACACATATCAAGGCAAGTGGTACCTGTAATGTGCCCAAGTTTCCTGTTTGTATCTTCAAAAATAAAAAAATGGGAGGCGTAACTGTATTTACCCCACTACTACCCATTTTTCTAAAAATTAATTGCCACACAAGACAAGCACCTACGTTTCTGAAATTTCACACACGTAGGTCCCAAGGTACCCCCTACAATGTGGCAAAGTTTCATGTGTGTAACTTTAAAAATGACAAAGTTATAGGCATTCCTGGGTATTTATTAAAAAATTAATTGCCACAAAATGCATGCACCAATCTTTCTGAAATTTCTCACAGATAACTACCCCTAACCAGTCTACAATGTGCCCAAGTTTCATCCTTCTATCTTTAAAAATAAAAAAGTTATAGGCGTTTTTGTAAAACAATACTTGGCTATGGGAAAAAGCATTCAAAATGGCGTCCGATCCGGATCGGACATCTGGTCCGATCCGATCCGACCAGCCTCCGATCCGATCCGATCCGATCCGACCCCCCAGGTCCGATTCCGATCCGCTATCCGATCCGATCCGGGGGGTCAGTGCACATCCCTAATAATTTGCTTGGCAACTGTGAGTATCGGAGGCATTAAGCCTGTGTGCCCCAGTTGCTGGGGAACATGGGTGGGAGGGTACTGTTGCACTATGTCCTGCTTTGTTGGTCCATGGTTGACAGCTGGTTGGCCACTGCGTGAACAGAATGATGGACTAGATAGACCCTTAGTCTGATCAAGCATGGCACTTCTTATGTTCAAGTTGGACAAACATTCAGGCAGAACAAATTTCTCACCCATCCCTATTTGGGAGACTTTTGCCAAAAAAAACACTCACAAATTCTTGAAATAAAGAAATGAATATTTTATTTCAGATCCATCTCTGTCAACTGAGGAATTGCTTGCTACAACCCAACTTGCACTATTCCATCTTGTGCCTCCAGCCCCTTCCTTGGTTTTGCGTCAGGGTCTGGTCTTGGGTCATCTTCCTGTGCTTCCATTTTTCCATCTGGCATATCTTCCAGCACTCTCATCCTAGCCACTGGGCTTCCCACTTCCTGTGTGAGCCAGATCCCAGCTTCCGAAGTGTTGATACAGCCTCCCCCCATCATGGTGGCCATCACGGGACCCATCCTCTCTGTGAGCTGTGAGCCACTTTCTGTGGACTGCAACACACCCTGTGCTGTCGGTTCCTGTGGACTAGGTCAGGGAAGAGGGGCTATTGGGTTGGGGAATGCCTACAGGAGGTTTCCCAAATGACAAAACACAAGCAACTGCAGATATCCCGGTGAAATTTAGACCGATCCAACATATGGAACCAGGAAGAACCAGGAAATGACAAATGGTAACATTGGCTGAGACCTGAGCATTTATTATTAGGGGTGTGCACGGACCCCCCGGATCGGATCGGGACCCGGATCGGGACCTCCAATTTTGTCCCGGACCGGTTCGGACAAAATCGGAGGCCCCCCGGACCGGATCGAGTCCGATCCCGATCCAAAAATCGGAAATTTTTGGATCGGCCGCCATTTTTTTCCCCATAGACTTGCATTGCAATGCAAGTCTATGAGGAAAAAATGGCGGCGGGTGGGTAAGGGGGGGCCTAACTCCCTCCCCCCCCCGGGGCCGTCCGCTGTGGACGGCCCCGGCAGGTAAACCCCCTCCCCCGCGCTCCCTACCCCCCCTGGGGCCGCCTGCTTCCATCCGCTGGCGCCCGCGGGCGCCAGCGGATAGAAGCGGACGGCTCCGGGGGGGGGGTAAGCCCCCTTCCCCGCCACTTACCTTCTCGGCACGTCCGGCGCCGGCGGCTACTACCAGCGGGCTCCGCGGCCTACTCTCGAGTAGCGCGCCGGGTGATGACATCACCCGGCGCGCCACCCTGGAGCAGGCCGCGGAGCCTGCTGGTAGTAGTAGGCGCCGGCGCCGGACGGGAGCCGCCGGGCCGGGCAGGTAAGGGCCCCCCTCCCCCCTCCCCCCTCCGCGCGCCCCCTCCTCCCCTCCACGCACCCCCTCCTTACCTTTCCGGCCCGGCGGCTCCCGTCCGGCGCCGGCGCCTACTACTTCCAGCAGGCTCCGCGGCCTGCTCTAGAGTAGTGCGCCGGGTGATGACATCACCCGGCGCGCCATCCTAGAGCAGGCCGCGGAGCCTGCTGGGAATAGTAGGCGCCGGCGCCGGACGGGAGCCGCCGGGCCGGAAAGGTAAGGGCCCCCCTCCCCCCTCCGCGCGCCCCCTCCTCCCCTCCACGCACCCCCTCCTTACCTTCCCGGCCCGGTGGCTCCCGTCCGGCGCCGGCGTGTACTACTACCAGCAGGCTCCGCGGCCTGCTCTAGAGTAGCGCGCCGGGTGATGACATCACCCGGCGCGCCACCCTAGAGCAGGCCGCGGAGCCTGCTAGTAGTAGTAGGCGCCGGCGCCGGACGGGAGCCACCGGGCCGAGAAGGTAAGTGCCCCCCTCCTCCCCCCCCCGCTGTCCACTTTCATCGGCGGGCGCCCGCTGGCGCCCGCCAATGGAAGCGGCGGTGGGCGCCAGTGGGCGCCCGCTGATCCGCCGATCCGCCGAACCGGTTCGGAGCTTTTTCGGACCGGTTCGGATTGGATCGGCCGATCCAGCTGCGGGATCGGAAATCGGATAATTTATCCGATTTCCCACTGGACCGGACTCGGATCGTGGATCGGGTCCGATCCAGTGCACATCCCTATTTATTATTGTCTTGGTTTCAGAAGTGCTGAGTCCTTACAGCCATTGGTGCTCAGCACCCCTGACAATCATCTCCAGGCTTACCTGCCCATCGCCTTCTTGTGCTTCCCTGCCCCTCTGATTTTGCATAGCAACCTGCTACTTCAAATCATTAATAAAGGATGGGTGATTCATATCTTCCAGAAGGTTGATTCTGTTCCTTCCTACAATGTACCCAATGGCCAGTTTTTTTCCCCTACATCAAGATGGACTAGCACCTTATCAATAAGCCTCACAGCTAAAGCTGTAAATGAAACATTAGCTACTACCAGCCTTCCCCAAACTTGTCTCATCCAGCTATTTTGGACCAGCTCCTACCAGAGTGGCAAGGAAACCAGGATGGTGAAGGCACATTTTGACAAGGGGGGCATTATGTGAAACCCATAACAAATTTGAAAGATTCTCTTTAGGTGAAACAAGAGTGGGGTATTGAATGAAGTTCAAAGAATTTTAGCCAGGCAATTGGCATTTCTCAGGTTCCTCTGCTTGCCCAATAAATTTTGGCCTAAATCAAAATTCAAAGATGGCACTTGCTAATGAACTTCACATGAAATTAAGGAGGTCTCCATAAGATTTGCAAAAGTTCTTGGATGAGAGTATTCCTGCAAACTTCTTTGACACCCTCCCAGAAGATTCCACTGACCGTTCCTGGGTATCCATCTTCTGATTTATTCTGCTCAACATTATAACACTGTTTAGCTGTTGTAGATTCTGGTGTTGGTTTTTTTCTATTAAACAAACACCTATATGCATCAAAGACACATGCTTCTTTTTGCTCTCCTTTTGTTCTTTCATATTTGTTTTGGGCCACGAAGAATTTTCAGGATTTGCTGTGTATATAAGAATAAATGACCAAAGTTTTCCACTAAAGAGAACCCAAACTCAGTTCCTTGGATCCAGGATCTGCCTTCCTTATGAGGAAGGACTCGCCTTGTGCAAAATCCCTCTGCCCAATTTTTGGGGGATCACTTCCCCCCACACACAATACAGCTCACTCCATTCAGCAGGGTTGCCTGAGTCTCAGTGTAGCATTTCCTGGAGGTTGGGGGCAGGGGGCTGCCCTGGGAAGAAGAGGGCAGGGAATTCCACTTCCACCAGAAAACTTGACCCAACAGAACTATGAATCCAAACTTACAATGCTACATTGATGACCTGCATAAGACACATTCCAAATGTCACTAATTAAGAGGGAGTGACATTATTCCCCTGACCCCAATTGGGTGGAGACACTGGGGATGCCTTTAAAAAGGGTGGTTATGAGCAAACCATCTCCAGTTAGATTATTAACTTTACTCACAGCACCCTGCCTTGGGTGGAAGCATCCTGTCACTAGCGATCACGCATGTAACTGCAGACACACAATAACAGCACATGGCTTTCCTTTGTCAATTATTATGTATTTATTATGTAGTGTTTCTCATTATTCTTTAAGAAACACATTACTCTTTACAAAAGCATGAAAAAACATACAAAGTGCACAGCGTGGTGAAGTTGGCACTTTAAAATGCACATGCTTCTTGTTGTTATCAACAAACAATAACAACAGCCATGCTTTGGCCAAGAGGAAGTGCACACTTCTGCAGTTTGGATGACAAGACAAGCAGGATGAAAAGGGGAGTGATGTGATCTAAACTTTGAAGTGGAAAAAAACTTGATGAATTTGAGCATTTCTGGTTCTCCCTTCCCTAGCATTGGGCGGAGACTGTTCCATGCATCCCTTCCCTTTGTTGACAATATGTAACTCCGCTTTTAACATGTCTCCATTTAACCGCTCATGCGAAGTCAATTTACACCCAGAAAGGGTGTATGTCATGCACAACCCTTTGCGATGAGCCCTATAAACATCTTCACCATGGCTGCAAAAGCAAACAAAGGGTCATTAAAGCAAATAGTTTCTTTCCCCTGGAGTTATATGCCCTCGTACGTACACACACGTTTACAAACGACAACACCACTCAGATCAACTGAACTCATATCCAGCCCCTTGATTACTTTGACCTTTGAAACCCTTTTTCGGATGATCAACCTCGGAATAAGACCACATCTTTAAGGTCCCTTAGATAAGGTGACTCTCTGAAAAGGACAAGGCTCCTACATCTTTAACAGTTGTATTGAAAAGGGGATTTCAGCAGGTGTCATTTGTATGCATGCACCACCTGTTGAAATGGCCTGTTCATTGCAACAGTTAAAACTGCAGGAGCCCTGCCCTCTTTTGTATCTGATCAAGAGCACTGGGCTCCTGCAACTTTAACAGTTGTGATGAAGAGGGAATTTCACCAGGAACTAATTGCATACAAATGACACTGGCTGAAATTCCCTTTTCTCTACAACTGTTAAAGTTACATGAGCCCTGTCCTCCTTTTCAGATGGTCAGCCTACTGTTGCCAGCTATCACTTGGGGTTTCCCTTCCTGGTTGCACCACACAAACCTCTCCAAGGCACAGGGCAACTGAACATGATGATGAAGAATTGCTGTTCCGCAGCATTTAAACCAGCATTGGACTAGAAAATGGGTAGGCAACTGGTGACCCTCCAGATGTTAGGGTGACCAGATAAAATCCAGATCAGGGCTCATGTAACTTTAACTGTTGTAGAGAAAAGGGAATTTCAACCAGTGTCGTTTGTATGCAATTAGTTCCTGGGGAAATTACCTCTTCATCACAACAGTTAAAGTTGCAGGGGCCCTGCCTTTGTTTGTATATGGACACTCTAGTATAGTGCATGCACTTTTAACTGTTGTGATGAAGACGGAATTTCACCAGAAACTAATTGCATACAAATGACACTGACTGAAATCCCCTTTTCTCTACAGCTGTTAAAGTTACATGAGCCCTGACCTGGATTTTATCTGGTCACCCTAGCAAAACATCAAAGATTGGAGGACAGGGAGGCAATGATCACCTCTTCTGCTCCTCCTGCCTGCTGGCTTCAACCTAGCAGGGTATAGGAATCTCAGAAGGCTCTGAGTTTGGGGGATTCTGAGCAGTAAAGTTGTAGTCCATAGGATTGCACCCTAAATAAGTTATTTTATTGGTCTGTCTTTCTGGTTATCCACCCAGAATGGTAAATTCTGGGAATGTGTTTGTCACAACATTTGATCTGCTGTTTAAAAAGTCCCCTTGCTCCAAACTAGGGTGACCAACTGTCAGGATTTCCCCGGATTTGTCCTGGTTTTTGTTCTATCCTGGGTGTCAGGGGGGATTTTCTGTAATTTTCTATAATGTCCTGGAAAGACAAGCTTTCCCCTTTAAGGCCACATTAACGTGGTTGGAGGGAATGACGAGCTTTCTGGAGGTGGGTTATTTCCCTCCCACTGCTCCAATCAGGACCTTACAGGGGAAAGTATGTCATTCCTGGACATTATAGAAAAGGACCCGATTGGAGCAGTGGAGGGCGGGAATGACACACTTTCCCCTCCTCTGCTCCAATTGGGGCCTTTAAAGCAGTGGGGGTGAATGACATGCTTTCCAGAGGCCCTGGAAAGCCACTTTCCCACCCCCTACCCCACTGAGGGTCCTCTTTTTTGGTTTCCCAAATGTGGTCACCCTACTCCAAACAAGCCACTGGATCCTACCCCATACCAACCAGGACTTGGGGGTAGGTATTTTCCCCTTCCATTGAATTTGGTAGAGGGAAAGCTGGTGCAACCTGGCCCTCATCTACTACCCTGGATTCCGCAAGCTGAAGAGTAGAGATGTGGAAAATCAATAAAACTCAACCTCACCAGAGTTCTTGAATTCCACCTTGATGCTCATTCCAATTCAAGTCAGTATCAGACGGAAAGCTTATTTTTTAAAACATGAAAATGCATGCATAATTCCATGCATATTCATCCCAAATGAACACATCGATTGTGTGCCTCTTTGAAATGTATACATTCTTCTCCCACTGATTAAGAACGTTGTGCACTAATTATGTATTTAGACTACAAACTTAAGCACATTAACTAGGGAGTAAACCAGGTTGAACATTTCCTTACGTATGAGTAAATATGCACATGATTGCACTTCAGGTGATGAAAAATGGCATAAACTCCCACTATCCTTTAACGGAAATCTCATTTTCCCATCCTCCTTTCAAAAGGGTCTCCAAGGCTCTCTCCAAAATAATCTTAAATTTTAATGTAAGCATAATTTGGTAGCCTCTCTGAAACTGAAGAAATGCTGTGTGCAAGTTTTGTTTTTTAATTCAGTTTTGATAGGATTTCATCAGGATTTGCAGAGTTTCAAATTTGGAACCAAAGAAAAAGAAAAAAAAGAACTTGAGATTATTATTATTTTGTGATGAGGATCATAGAATCATAGGATCATAGAATAGTAGAGTTGGAAGGGGCCTATAAGGCCATCAAGTCCAACCCCCTGCTCAATGCAGGAATCCACCTTGAGGCATTCCTGACAGATGGCTGTCCAGCTGCCTCTTCAATGCCTCCCATGAGGAGGAGGAGGAGGAATGTGATTCTCCAGGTACAAAGCTTGGAATGTTTCGTTCTTAAAAGTCTGGGTTTGAAACACGTTTATAATGCTGAATTTCAATTGGCACAACTTTTTTACCTCTTCAGACATGCTCTTTGTCTTTAACAGCTCCAGGGCAGGCAGGTGCATTATGGTCCTCTCCATGATGATTATAGCTGGACCAATTATTTCTGTTTCACGCATGGCTGAACTGAAGCAATCCAGATTGCCCCTGGATTTCACTTTAGGCAAACATCTGACAGTAATCCTCCACTAATTCCATGCACGTAACATTGCCTGTGTGGACTGGGGTTGTTCTAGAAATGCCAATAAGCTGTATTGCAGCAGGTGGAGTGTTGGACTCAGTCCTTGGCATTGCCATGAATGTAGTTTCTGCATTCTGCTGATGCAAGGCTGACCCATCTTCAAACTATAGGGTGTCACGCTCCTGGGCTGTTGCAATGGACTGGAGATAGGCCAGTGGATGCAAAAATGAAAGGGAGGTAAAGAGAATTGAATACCATTTGATGCATCATGCTGCATTTGGCATATTTCAACCCCCTTTCCAAGACCTAATTAGGAGATGTTGCAGTGGCAGGGGTGGTAAAACTCCTCTGTGATGTTCAACTGCTGTAGAGATCCTTGTATATAAAAGATTGTAAGTAATTATTTATGAAATGCCAAAAGTTCCAGGAAGGAAGTTAAATAGACTCACAGTTATGTTACAGCTGGGTAAGTATAAGGGGGGAGTTCATGTGTGAGTGCAGATTGGATGGTGGCAGGGGAGTGCCTGGATTGGCTGGCTGTGTGAGAGTGGGAGGAGATGGAGAATAGTGTGTATATATATATATATATATATGTAGGCTGACAGGAGCTGGGGGGGGGGAAGTTATTGTTGACTAGATTAGAAGCTAAGAAGGGCCAATATGTTTTATTATTTTGGTGGAACTAGATTGTGAGAAAGAGTAGTGTAACTTAGAGTGGGTAGAGTAAGCAGGAGAAATGTAGAACTTGGAAGTTTATATCTGAAACGTGTTATGAACAAAAAGTATTGAAACATGTAAGCATTGTGCCTGTAACCAATACGCTGTTGAACTAGGAAACCATCAAGCTTTTCTTACCTGAATAATCATCTTGTTAATAAATTAGATTTCATTATATCAACTGATGTGGTCATCGATGCATACCTGAGGAAAGTACTGGTGGCAGAGGATAGAAAAAAGGGGGATTTGGGGGCTAGGGGGCTGGGTTGTGGAGCTGTGGGACCTAAAAGAGTAAAGGCGGGACAGGAGTAGCAGCAGTAAGCCTAAACCCTCAAACACCTCATAAGCACGGCGGGGGAGGGGGGTGTTGAAGTAAGCCCTGAGCATGAGTGGCTTTGGACAGCCCTGTTGTGTAGCCCAGTGAGTGTCACGGGTGCAGGCAAGGCGTCACAAGGCACAATGCTTCATGGTTTCAGTCAGTAATTTCTCTTAAAACGTTTCAAATAGAGACTTCAAAGTTCTCTTGCCACTCTACCTCCCTCTAGGTATTCCCTCCAACTAATTCTACCAAAACAACCAAGCACGCAGACCCTTCCTAGCTCAAGTCAGATTCTTCTCAGTCAAAATCCCCCCACCCTCTCTCCCTGCTCCTGTCAGCTAACCCCCCCCCCCCCCCGCCCACAAGACCAAGAGAACAGTATAAAAGGGCTTGCAACCGGGAGCACTTTCAACAGCAGCTTCTTCCATCCTATCATTTGATCAGCCCTTCTCTTTGAAGAAAGAGGAGAGTTTTACTTGATGTCATATTATTGTAAATCTCTGGGTTTGTGGTTGCCCCTTGTACACTGAGTTTTTAATGTGTACATGACAAGAAGCCTGCTGGATTGGACCAAAGATCCATTTCCTCTAACATTGAGCTCCATCACACGAGTGATTTAGTGCACTCTCACAATGCCACCCACTTAAAATGATAAAGTTTGAAAGAACAGAGCAGGAATATTGATACAATATTATGGATTGGATCCAGGGTCTGCCTTCTTGGGGAGGAAGGACTAGGCTCATGGAAGGTCCCTGTGACCAATTTTGGGGGATCCCCTCCCCCAATACCTCAACTCTCCCCATTCAATAGGGTCTCCTGATTCTCAGTGGAGCATGTTAGGAGACTGGAGAGACTACTATGGGAAAATGGGGATGAGGATGTCCACTTCCACCATTGCAGTAGATCCACCTTATCGTTTCATAGAATCGTAGAATAGTAGAGTTGGAAAGGGCCTCTAAGGCATCGTGTCCAATCCCCTGCTCAAAGCATCCCTGACAGATGGCTGTCCAGTTGCATCTTAAATGTCTCTAGTGTGGGAGAGACCACGACCTCCCTAGGCCATGGGTGCCATAGTCATCCTGCTCTAACAGTCAGGAAGTTTTTCCTGATGTCCAGCCAGAACCTGGCTTTCTGCAACTTGAGCCCATTATTCCGTGTCCTGCACTCTGGGTTGATCAAGAAGAGATCCTGTCCCTCCTCTGTGTGAGAACCTTTCAAGTATTTAAAGAGTGCTAGCATGTCTCCCCTTCGTCTTCCCTTCTCCAAGCTAAACATGGCTGGTTGTTTCAGTCTCTCCTCATAGGGCTTTGTTTCCAGACCCTGGGTCATTCCTGTTGCCTTCCTCTGAACGTGCTCCATATGTATAGCTGCAATGATGCCAAGGCTACTTCCTTTGCACCTGTATAAAAGGGAATGGCTATAGCTTAGTGATAAGGCACATGTTTTGCATGCAGAAAGGTCCTGGGTTCAAACCCAGGCATCTCCAAGTCAGAATGGATATATATATATATATATATATATATCATCCCTTCTTCCCTTCTCCTTTTCACATAATCACTTCCAAATGCTCTGTGAGCTATCTTGATGAGAGATTAAATTTGTCATTGATTATCTGCCCCAGCAGTAGCATACTAGAATTTGATTTTAATAACATCATAAATGCTTAGATAGCCCCTGGGTAAAAACAACAACAACACAACAATATGAAGAAAAATTGCACAACACCTGCATCTGTCTGTACTCTGAGGTGTTTGCTTTTCCAAACCTGTAATTATCTCCTTTTTCGCAAAGGCATAAGAATCATAGAATAGTAGAGTTGGAAGGGGCCTATAAGGCCATCAAATCCATCCCCCCGCTCAATGCAGGGATCCACATTCAAGAACACCTGACAGATGGCTGTCCAGATGAATCTTGCCACGCTGGATCAGGACAAGGATCCATCTAGTCCAGAAAAGAATGGAATATCTTGAACAGGAGAATTTCACACTACAACAGTTGGTCGCAGGTCTCACGAAAAGACATAAAAAGAGCTATGCTGGCTGGAACCAAACGTGCACTTCTTCCAGCATTCTGACACATTGGAAAGAAACTATGAAGGAATGGGACATATATATTAAAACATTAAATAGAGGACATAAGAAGAGCCATGCTTGAGCAGATCAAGGGTACATTTGGTTCAGTGTTATGTTCACACAGTGGCCAAACAGCTGCCCACAGGAAACCCACAAGTAGGACATGAGTAAAACAGCACCCACCTGCCCTGTTCTCCAGCAACTAGTGCAAGTAGCTTGCTGCTCCATGAATGTCTCCAATCCCCTTTAAAAGCTATTGGAATTGGTGGCCATCACAATGAGGAAGCGAAGTAGGTGGCTACCAGGAGCAATGCCTTTTCTGTTGTGGAACCCTGGTTGTGGAATGTGGTCCTTTCCCACAAAGGAATAATAGAATAGTAGAGTTGGAAGTGGCCTATAAGGCCATCAAATCCATCCCCCACTCAATGCAGGGATCCACATTCAAGAATACCTGACAAATGGCTGTCCAGATGAAGCTTGCCATGCTGAACCATCTAGTTCAGAAAGGAATGGAATATCTTGAATAGGGGAATTTCACACTGCAAAAATTGGTCGCAGCTCTCACTAAAGGACATAAAAAGGTCCATTTCATCCAGCATTCTGACACATTGGAAAGAAACTATGAAGGAATGTTTTTTAGGATGTTTTAGGATTTTTATGCAGTTTTAATAATATGTGTTATGTTTTAATCAGTTTTATATATTTTATCATGTTGTTGTTCCCCGCCTCGATCCAGACGGAGAGGCGGGTAAGAAATAAATTATTATTATTATTATTATTATTATTATTATTATTATATACATTGAAAAATTTAATAGAGGACATAAGAAGAACCATGCTTGAGCAGATGAAGGGTACAATTAGTTCAGTGTTATGTCCACACAGTGGCCAAACAGCTGCCCACAGGAAACCCACAAGTAGGACATGAGTGAGACAGCACCCACCTGGCCTATTCTCCAGCAACTTGTGCAAATAGGCAGAATTCATCTGATACTAGGAGTAGCATATCAAGACAATTAGCCCTTGTTAGCCTTCTGCTCAGTGAATTTCTCCAATCCCCTTTTAAAGCCATTGAAATTGGTGGCCATCACAATGAGGAAGCGAAGTAGGTGGCTACCAGGAGCAATGCCTTTTCTGTTGTGGAACCCTGGTTGTGGAATGTGGTCCCTAGAGAGGTTTGCCTGGCACCTACATTGTCCTTCTTTAGATGCCAGGTGAAGATCTTTTTATTTTCTCAGTATTTTAACAGTTCATCAGCTTTTTTTAACTTTGCTGTTTGTATTTTAAGTTTGTATTAATTTCTGCTTGGTTTTATCCTGGTTGTGCTTTTATACTGCATTTTATATTATGTTTTTATACTGTTGCTGTTTTATATTTTGAATAGTATTCATAGTTTTCATTTTCATAAACCTCCCAGAGAGCTTCAGCAATTGCGCAGCATAGCAATGCAATAAATAAATAAATAAACGTTTTCTGGAATAGGATTCCATAGTGACATGCTGCGTGAATAAGTACTTTCTTTTATCTGTCCTGAATCTCCCACTAACCGCAGTTTCTGGTTTTATGAAAGAAGGAGAGAAAAATGTTTCCCTGTCCAATTCCTCTACACCATGAATCATTTTGTGTAGCTCTATCAGTTCTTACTCACCATTCTTCTAAACTAAAGATTGCCCAGATGTTGTAACCTTTCCTCATAAGGGAGTCGTTCTAGACCCTTGATCTTTTCAATTGACCATTCTTGGCATTTTTTTTTCCAAATACACAATATCCTATTTTAGGTGTGGTGCCCAGAAGTATACATAATATTCTGGGGTGGTCGCAATATAGATGTACATAAAGGGGGCATGATATTGGCATTTTTATTTTCAATTCCTTTCCTAATTCTGCCTGAAATAGAGTTTGCCATTTTCACAGCAGCCACACACTGGGTCCATATAGTCATTGAGCTGTCCACCACAACCCCAAGAACTCTTTCTTGGTCAGTCACTGCTAGCTCAGATCCCAACACTTGAAGACTTTTGCCCCAATGTGCATCAGTTTACCGTCTTAGAAAGCCACAGCCAATCACAGCAAAATGAGCTGGATAGATATAAATATTATAGAATCATAGAATAGTAGAGTTTGAAGGGGCCTATAAGGCCATCAAGTCCAACCCCTTACTCAATGCAGCAATATAAATAACACAGACGGAATCTGAACGGGATAATACACACACATATTCAATCGAAGACAATAATAATGATGCAGCGTGATGGTTTATTATGAATGAAAGATAGAGCAAAAGAGAAGAAGTAAACACATGCTATGAGTTGACAATGCAAACAATATGTACATGAGATGACAATGTACAATTGACAGAAGTTGGTGTTTTAAAAAATCAAGGACAGTCAGCATGTTTTTCACAACCGCTCAATGAGGTATTTTACAGTGACATTACAAACAGTGTATAAAAGATAGCCACATATAAAAACATTGAAAGAAAGAAGAGCAAATCAAGAATAAAGCGGATTGGAAGAATATATCCAGGCTTGATAGATCAGTGGTGCTGAGCAACCAAATTCTCCCATTAGTTAAAACAGGAAAATATGAGTAGTTGATATTTCTGAAATCCAGTACACCATATACACAGTCCCAGGTCAGCAACTTTTTTCACGTCCAGGTCATTTCTGTCCATGTTATCATCACTTAGCAAGGTCCACAGCTGTAGGAAGGCAGACATCTCTGGCCATATCCTCTCCAGCCACCGTATCCTCCACCGTATAGTCCACAATATCCTCTACCATAGCCTCCACCATAGCCTCCACCATAGCCTCCACCATAGCCTAGCCTGCCATATCCTCCATAGGAGGATCCACCATAAGACCCACCATAAGACCCCAGTGCTGGATATCCATAACTACATGGGTTGAATTGGGCCACACTAGCTTCTCCAGCCGTAGACAGAATCGGTCCCGGGATGGTCAACACAGAGGGAGGGGGCTGTATCACCACTTCAGATGCTGGAGTCTGGGCAGTACAACTGACGGGGCCATAACCATAACCAATCCCAGCACCAATGCCAGAGAGGGCACCGCCAACCCCAGCTCCGACGCCAGAGTAGGCACCACTCCCACATATTGGGACCTGTCCACCAGCTCCGATGCCACCATAGCAGCCCCCAAGACCGTAGCCGACGTCACAAGGGACATTGCAGACAGATCCACAGTAAGACATCTTGAAGTGATGGGGAAAAATCTGGGAAGGGAAAAATCAAACCCAAACAACAACAAGCTATGAATGAAAGGTCAAATCAAGAAGGAGGTGTATTTCTTGCAAAGCTGAAATTCCATTTAAAAATAATTAAATGTCAAAAATGTTCTATAGTTCAGTGGTAGCATCATAGAACTGTAGAGCTGCAAGGAGCCTATAAGGCCATCGAATGCAACCTCCCTGTTCAATACAGGAATCCACCTTCAAGCATCCCTGACCGAGGTCTGTCCAGCTGCCCCTTGAGTACCTCTAGTGTGGGAGAGCTCATGACCTTCTTAGGTCATTGGTTCCATTGTCGTCTTGCTCTAACAGTCAGGAAGCACACTCTTCACATACCTTAGATGTCACATGCAGCCCTCAACAACTCTAGTTGACAAGATCTTAAATAGGCTGCCTGTGAATTATTCTGCTTTACGTGAGATTTTTAAGATTGATTGGCAGTCAGAGCTGGAATTACTGAGGTAGACTGTCTGTGTCAGCTGGTGTACGTAGGAATGGAACCCCCATGGACAGAAGCTGCTTGTGGTCCTCATCTGGTTGAGCCTTTTAGGAGGCAGGATACCAGAATGGATGAGGTTTGGTGCAATCCAGGAAGCGTACTACTCAGAGGTCGAGCCAACTATTCCAAGAGTCGTACTTCCAAGTAAGAATGCATAGTATTGGCACCTTCAATGAGTTCACGGCAAAGACAATACTTGAACATTTAGGTTCCTACTTCTATCTCTTCACATCCATCACAGACTATTATGATGGCTCAATGTAATATCCATGTTCATTGTAATTCTAACTTTGAATGCTGATTGATAGAGGAACCAGGGAGAGACAGTTCATTGATTCCCAGTGCTGGAAACTAGATGGAACTTCGGTCCAATCCAGCAGGCATCTTATGATGGTCGTTACTAGGCTTCACTAGCTCACAAGAAAATCCTTCCCATAGACAGAAAACTTACAAGATGGTGGAAATGCATACATGGTCACAACCCAATCCCAAACCCAATCACAACATTATAGTTAGTTAAAATGAGCGGACATCAAATCAGACTCACCTGGTTCTCCAAAGAGAATAGCTTAGCAAGCGATAGGAAGGAAGAAGCTGCTGTTGGAAGTGTCCCCGGTTGTGAGCCCTTATATACTGTTCTCCTGGTCTTGTTGACGGGGTGTGTACCACCCCTTCCTAGGCAACATCTCCTAATTAGGTCTTGGAAAGGGGGTTGAAACATGCCAATGTCGCATGATGCATCAAATTGTTCTTGATCTTGTTTACCTGTCTTTCATTTTTGCACCCATTAGTCTATCTCAAAGCCATCACATCAACCCATGAATGTCACACCCTGCAGTTTGAAGATGGCTCACCCTTTCATCAGCAGAAAGCAGAAACCACATTGATGGCATTGCTAAGTGTTGCATACAAAATGAACGTCCAATGGCATTTCTAGAATAATCCCGGGTCACACAGGCCATGGTTTCCATATGAAATTACCTGAGGATTAGCACTGAATATTGCCTAAAGTAAAATTTGTAGATCCTCCTCAGCTAAAAGCAAAGCAAAAGTAATATGCAGGCATCTCAAAGGATGCTGAAAAGATGGTTTGTGTGTGTGTGTGTGTGTGTGTGTGTGTGTGTGTTTTCATGGAATATGGCAGCATTTCATCCATATCTGTGTAGCTATCACTTGCTCATTAAAATAAAACTTGAGATGGTTTTGGACAATGTGCAGGTAGACATGTTGAAGTAGGAGGAAATGATTTCAGTAAGCGAAAGCATAGCACTGGAAAGCAGGAATTTATACAGCCCTAATTTTAGAACTCTGTGAATACAATCTAGTGGGTAGGTGAGAATTTCATTTTAGTTTGTTTTTGATAAGAAGATACCAAAATCCACAATGTTCTCGATGTTCAGGAGAAAAAGAACTTGATTATTTTTAAAATGAATGTGGAAGAAGCTGAAACTGACATATTCATCCTTTGAGCCCTGGATCTTTTGATTGCTTTGCTCTTCAAAGACTGGGTTTAAATCACTGTGTATTCAACTACATCAAACTATGAAATTTGCTACTACAAGATGGAGTGATGTCCACCACTTTCTGTGGCCTTAAAAGTGAGTTGGGCAAATTCCTGCAGGAGAAGGCTCTCAATGGCTGTGAGTCCTGATGCCTCTATGCTACCACCAGTAATCAGAGACAGTGTGCCTAGGTACACAAGTTGCTGAGAAACATGGGTGGGAGGTTAGTGTTGAACTCATGCCCTTCTTGTGGGTCTCCCATTGACTACTGATTGGCCAAAGTGTGATCAAAATGTTGGACTAGATGGATTCTTGATTCAATTCAGCAGGACTCTTCTTATGTTCTCCTTGTGTACTTACCTTAGTCTTCTCTCTCTCTCTTTTTCCTGACAGGTTCCCACCTGTAAATGCTATGTGGCAGGTAGGTACAATCTGGTCTCCTCAATGCTTGAAATAGATATATCTCTTGAACTAGGCTGGTACAGTTCAGTTAGGGGGGTATGTTTGGTTTTGATATGGATTAACTAACTCTCACAAAGTTCATATTCAGAAAGGAAATAACTTATGGAATTCAGCAATTTACGATCCCCTATCCAGTATGCAGCAGTCAGATTGTTTACTGGGGCTTTCTACAGTGAAGATGTATCCCCTCTACTAAGCAAATTTAATATCTTTCAGGAAATAAAGACATGATGGTGTGTACACATTTATGTATGGTGTGGAGAATGTGGACAGGGAGACATTTTTCACCCTCTCTCATAATACTAGAACTCAAAGAAGGCAACCCATGAAGCCGATTGGTGGGAGATTCAGGACAAAAAAAAAAGGAAAGACTTCTTCACACAGTGCAGAGTTAAATTATGGAATTCACTACTACAAGATGTAGTGATGGCCACCAATTCAGATGGCTTTAAAACTGGATTGGATAAATTCCTGCAGGAGAAGGCTATTAATGGCTCCTAGCTCTGATGGTTATATCCTATCTCCAGCATCTGAGGCAGCAAGCTTGTGTTCAGCAGTTGCTTGGGAACATGGGTGGGAGGGTGCTCTTGTACCGTGTCCTGCTTTGTTGGTTTCTCATTGACAGCTGCTTGGCCACTGTGTGAACAGATTGCTGGACTTGATGGACCCTCGGTCTCATCCAGCAGGGCACTTTTTATGTTCTTATGAGATGACAAATGTACCCATCCATAGGAAATAACTCTTTCTCCTGGAGAACCCCTTAACTGCATCATCAAGAAAGGTGTAATCTATAATCCATAATATAAATCATGGAGCTACACATGTCTGCTAGTTCAGGGAGCTGATTTCTGAGATAGCTGCCCTGTTTCACACACCAACTCTCACCATAGGCATAGAAAGCATCCTTAGAGATCACCGTTAATAACCACTGAGCTTTTTGTTTGAGGTTGATGTTGAGCAACTCCAGCAATATCTGCTCTAACTAGGGCTTTTGGATCAATCCACCATGGATAGAAATGAATTCAGATTGCTATGAAGCTGACCAGTGGGTTCTATCGCATACCAACTTTTCCCAAGTTGTGCGGATTTTACAGACTTGCAAACTAGTGTTTGAGTGTGTGTACGCACATTTTTATTTTTATTCTTTGGGGAGATTTCTACAAATGTGCGCTTGCGCTAATGCTTCTAAGTGGAATTGTACACCCATGCCAAAGCACACTTCTGCAAGTGTGACAAAATTGCCGTACATCCCTGACAAAAATCTAATTCCATCAGGGAGAGGATGACAATGAAAGGCACCTGACAATCCGCAAAACATGGTCTAATGGATTTAATAAAATCCATACATCCTTAGGCGGAACACCTGCTTCCTCTTCCAGTTGTTTAAAAACACATGAAAAACATACAACGATGACAAGATGTCATGCCAGATTGACCAACCAATAAAATAAGCCATTTAGGAGGTTGAAGCACTAAGGACAACCAAATGATGCTGCCTTAATGAGTCTCAGTTTCCAAGGCTATTAATGATAAAAGGGTTTTAAATTGCAAAACAATCAAGAGACTGGATGTGATAGCACTTAATTCATGGGGTGTTGTCATTTCTCAGTCCAAGGGTGTGTCCGTAAGGGTGTATATCTGCAGGGGAAAGAAACTGTTTGCCTTAATGACAACCCTCTTTTGCATGTACAACAATGCTAACGATGTTTGTAGGACTCATTGCACAGGGCTGTGCCTTACATCCACCCCACATGGGCGTCACTTTAGTTTGCATGAGCAGTTAAGTGGAGGTGCCCTAAGCTCCACTTTCATGCTGTCAGCAAAGAGGAGAGGTGCACGGAACCCACTGAGACATGGGGGCTGTCTTAACGTTGTCTTGGCAGGGGGATGGCTCCGAATCCGCACTGTGTCTGTTGTATGAGGCAGCCACAGATTCAGAGCCCAGCTGGGGCAAAGAGGCAAAGACACATGGCTGAGTAGTCAGGGACTTACCCCAACTTTTCCAACCAGAGTGAAGTCAGCCTAGTTCTTATGCCAGTCTGTCCTCACTTGGAGCCACTCCAAGGGTGTTCTCAGGTGGAAGGCAACCTCCTATTGGTTGCCAGAAGCTAGGGTGACCAGATGGCCCAGGGTTTCCCGGTCCTAACCGGGAAACCTGGGGCGATCCGGGCCAACCGGGGGCAGTGGGGGCAAACCAGGGTGGGGGGGGGCACACGGCGGTGGCGGGAGGCAGGCGGACGGTGCGAGGCAGGCGGCGCAAGGCACTTACCTGCTGGGGCGTCCGCTTCCCTCCAGTGCTCTGAATCTACTGAGAAACAGGCTTCGCGGCCTGTCCCTCAGTAACGTGCCAGGTGATAACGTCATCACCCGGTGCGCTACTGAGAGACAGGCCAGGAAGCCTGTTTCTCAGTAGATTCCGAGCACTGGAGGGAAGCGGACGCCCCAGCAGGTAAGGAGCGCGAGGCGGGCGGGCGGGGCGAGCGGCGTGGGGCATGTGGGGGGGCGTGCGGCCGGCGCGGGTGGGCGGGGCAAGGCGGGCTGGCAGCGTGGCGCATGGCGTGGCGGGCGGGGGGGCGGGCGGGTGGGGCGAGGCGTGCATGCGTGCGGGTGGGGTGGAGCGGCACGGGCGGGTGTACATGGTGAGGCGGGCTGGCGGCGCGGCGCGTGGCAGGCGGGGGGCATGCGGGCGGGGTGGAGTAGCGGGGGGCGGGGGGGCGGGTGGCACGGGCGGGCGGGGCGAGGCGGGCTGGCGGCATGACGCGTGGCGGGCGGGGGGGCGGGTGGGGTGGAGTGGCGCGGGGTGGGGGGGCGGGCGAGTGGTGCGGGCGGGCGGGCGGGGCAAGGTGGGCTGGTGGCGCGGCATGGCGCGGGGCAGGCGGGGGGCGTGCGGGCCGCGCGGGCGGGCGGGGGGGCAGGCGCATGGGCGCGCAGTGGGGGGATTGTTTTGGGTGGGGGGGGGGACCGGGATTTTGGTTCTCAAAATCTGGTCACCCTACCAGAAACTGCAGAAGGGGGATGGGGTGGGCTGGCAAAGTAACTTACTACCAGGACACCAATGCCTTCCAAGATAGTATACCTCCACCTAGTCTTTCCCAAGTTCCTTCCTCCACCATTTCCCTTTCTTGCCTTTCTTTCCTCCTCCATCTCCTGGGAATTCCCTCTACTCTCTCAGCCATGCCTTTCCTTGCTCTCCTTTCTTCCATATTTCCCCCCTGCTTTCCCCCTTTTGCTGCCACCCACTTTAGGTGATCCTCATTTTGGCTGATGGAGCAACATGCCAATGAGTAGTGACTGGTGATGATATTGGCCTGAGCCATCACCATCAGTGCCCACTCTGTCCTTGACAGTCACAGGAACATGGGAGCCTGGATTTGTTCTGAGAACACCAGTAATGCCATAAGTGACTTGTAAGAAGAGCATTCATATACAAACTTTTCCGGGTGTGAGAAACAACCCTTATAAATGCTGTACAAACTCTTCTAGCTTTTCTCCAAATTTTTCAGCTCTTTGTCTCAGAAACACTCCCTCTATGTCTACAGATCCCTGTCAATTTCACTGGCAAACATGAGAAAATGGCAAACATGAGAAAATGAGAAAAAATGCTCGGTAAGACTAAAGGTGTTGTGTCTCCAAGCCCTCCCACTGCAGTGCGAGACAATAAAGAAGTCGGCCAAGTATTCCACAAAGCTTTATTCAGCAAATAAAGGAACTTTCCTCTAGGCAAAACACTGTGCAAACTAAGCAAGACAGTTGTCCTTTCAACAAAAGGGAAGGTCCTTTCCCTAAGTTCCTTAAGTTCAGGGAGGCTCCTTCTGAAGAAGTCTTTGGTGAGAAGCTATGAGAGCTGATCGCCTCTCGCCTTCTTTTAGCTCTGCCCATTTTACTCTGCAGTGGACTCTGGGATTGGCCAACTCAGAAGTCCCCTTCCCCTCTGAGAATTGCTGAGATCTCATAGGCTCACAGTAGTTAACGGTTTCACTGTGAAGGTCCAGTGAAGGTTCATCCCTGGCTGGTGAAGGGCCTGGGAAAATTTCCTCCACCGCTTCCTGTGTAAACTGGCATTCATCTAGTTCTGTTTCAGACTCGGATTCCAATTGATAGCCTGAAACTCCCTCCCCCACACTAAGGGGAATAGACCTGATCATGACAGAAGGACCTTGTAGACCTGTTCACACCATGGTCATCCAGATATCTATGGGCTGCAATGAACTAGGAATTGACAGAAATCTTTCAATTTTGGTTTCTCTCCATTTCTCAGTTTCCCAGTCTAAAGTTTAGTGAGTTCTGAATATTGATACAACCATGAACCCCCCCCCCCAAAAAAAACTTGTTCACCTGAAGAAATGTACACCTTTTGGGGTATATTTCTTCGAATACAATCACTTTGCATGCAGGTTTGCTTAAAATGCACATCGCTGCAAACCATTTTCCTACTACAATGCATGAATATTATTTTCAGAAATCCATTCATTTTTTCTGTATACATTCCCCTAATGAGCAAGTTTTGATCGAATCTTCCCCCCTCTTTTACTCAGAAAACTCCGCTACAACATTTTGAGAATTGTGATTTTTTTGAAGGATAACGTTCAGTTGGTGCATTGCTCCAAAATTTTGAAATCAGGTAGGCGTATTTATCTATTTTGCTACATTTATATAATCCCACCTTTCTTCCAAGGGGTTGAAGGTTGCATACAGGATCCTTCTCCAGTCCATTTTATCCTCACAACAACCATGTGAGGTAGGTTAGGCTGAGAGTCAGTGACTGGCCCAATGAACTTCATGGTAGAACAGGGTCTAGAACCTGGATCTCTTCAATCCTAGTCCAACACTCTAACCAATACACCATGCTGAATTAATGTGCAAATGAAATTTCTCCTTTACCCTTAGATCAGAGGTTGGATGGCATGGCACACTGCCTTTTCCTTTTATTCATTGTTATATATCATTTTATAGTTATCAGACACATTGTACATCATACTTAACTTCAGTAACATTTCCATAATCCACCTTTACGAGGCACAACTCCAAAGTACAATCGATATTCTTGAGATCACATTTTGAAAAGGCCTCTTGGGGCTAAGCAAATGAATACAAATCAACTCTGTTGAATTGTCTCCATTATATTATTCCTTCCCTGCTATACATGTTAAAAAGCTGTGATTTGATTCACTGTAATATTATTCCTTTTTCATTTTGTCTCCAGAGAGAATGGCAAATTTCTAGTTGTTTGCTAATAACATTCATACTTCATTTTGCATGTTAATAAAGATTAGATTATGTTCACATGTTCTTACATGTCTGTCTACTGACTTTATCACAATGACTTCAGGGGGTAGCATAACCTTTATCTGTCTAATTCATTGTGTGATTTATGTGTGTGTAAATGTTCCACTCCAACATTCAAGTTTCCAACAAAGATTGGATAGTTGGCTTCCATTCCTGCTGATCTAACTGGAATATAATACCATGGCTATATGATTTTGCAGATGTTCCCCGTTGATGCCACATCCAGGCGGAAGAGTTTAAGATTTCTTACAGCAGAGGCACACTTTCTTAATCTACAGCTGCATCAGGGAAAGTGGGTGTGGAGCATTGGTAGCAAAGATGTGATGCTTTGAAAGATTAGAGAAAGAAGCTAAGACTTCTGAAGATATAGGAGAGCATGAATCCCTTCCTTGGGGACACTGGACTAATGGCATCCTCAGATGCTAACCAGCTGCCTGTGTGGATTACCAAAACAAAAATAGATAACATTAAATATATTTCTCAGCTGGAGACCACTGCAGAACAGGGTGGAAGACAGCATGTAGATTAAAGAATTTATTGACTTCACAGGTGGCATTGACTGAACTAAAACTGAGACTATCTTAAGACACACTTTTTTTGTGAGATCATCATGTTTTGGTCATTGGTTTTCCCACACACTTTACACAACACTGTCACCATGGAATTGTTGTCTCATATCTCCCCTCCCCCTTTTCAAGTGTTATTTTGCTATAGGGGAAATGCAGTAGTTTTTGCAGTCATGAGATGAAATCGCTCATGTTTCCCCATGTAATCCTCCCATTGTGTTATGTCCTGCTTCATGTGAGCAGGTGTGGGGTTGTGCAGCACTGATGTCTGGATAAGTTGGGAGTGTCTCCTTCAACCCCTCCAACATTTTGCTCCTGCTTTGATGCTCGGATCCATATTTTAGGAATGACTGTTGTTTTTACAGGTACAATAGTGAATTGCATGTGGCATTGGGAGAGACTGACCTCTGAAAATGCAGCCTTCTGAACTTGCAAAGAATCAGCATTTAACAATGAGATGGGGGCTGCTCTACACCTGCTTCCTTGAAAACTTTTAGCCCATTCTATTCAATCCCCCCATGCAGACACAGGACTGAAGTATAACCCCTTCCAAGCAATCCCCTCTCCCTTGCAGGGGGCAGGGATCTCCAAGGACTCAGACTTCTGAACTTGTGAAGTGTTTCATTTCACGCCAAGAGAGGGGAGGGGTTACGCCAGAGGGACAGACGACTGCCTGACTACACCCACCCTCGTAAATGGCACATCATGTTATGCATAAAAAGAAAATCCTGTTGTATAAAGATCCCATTTAAGTCCTGAAAAGAGTTCAGAACAGGAAAAAATGGTAAATCATGGGAGAAAATGTGCATTTGAAGATGCCCTGATTGTGTTGAGGGATTGCCACACTCATGTTAAGTCCCCCTGGTTAGAAATGGGGGGGTATTTAATAATAATAATAATAATAATAATAATAACAATAATAATGTATTTATTTATTACCTGCCTTCCCCTCTAGATCGAGGCGGGGAACAACAATAAATATAAATACAAATACCATAAAATTGATAAAACGTTAAAAACAAATAAAACCAATACATTATTAAAAACATCTTAAAGTTCACCTAGACAGTATTACTTCATTTCCAGGGAGTGGCCCCAATGTTAATGAAGCTGAGAACCTGCTCTGGGTTTCAGTCAGAACTCTAAAGGAGCTATCCAAGGTGCCACGTACATTTGGTATACAATTCACCCCAGTGGTCAACCATCTCCCTGCCTGAACTGACAGAGGTGGTTTCAGAGTGGCACTGGTTTTACTGAAACTAATTGTATTGAGGGATTTCAACATTCATGTTGAGCTTCCCTGGTTAGGAGTAGCACAGGGTTTCATGGCTTCCATGGGAACCATAGGCCTTTCTTAATATATACATACATCTCTGGGTATACACTTGATCTGGTTTTCACTGATCAGGATAAAAGGGATCTGTGGGTAGGGGAGGTGGAAAGATGATCAAATACATGTAAGCTTGTTAAACAGAAGAGGGCCAGGATCTCTTCTCAATCATCCCAGAGTGCAGGACATCTCCTTTTGTGATGATGTCACACTCTTGCGATTCATGAACAGATTAGGACAATAAAGAGCTTGAGTGGATGGCTAGGGAATTGGTGGTGGAAATCCAGGACAGATCAGATCTAGCAGCTATCTGTAGCCTCCTTCTCAAGGAATTTGTCTAACTCCCTTTTAGAGCCAACTAAATAGGTAGCCATCACTATGTCTTGTGGTCACAACTTCCTAATTTTAACTCTTTGCAGTGTGAAAAAGTACTTCTATTTATATGTACTCATGATGGAGGTATAATCTGCACAGGGAAACAGTTTTGTTTGTTGTTTTAAGGCAAAAAAAAAGAGGAGACAGTAATGATGATGCAGCATAAAGCTTTATTGTGAATGAGGGATAGAGAGAGCATGCAAGAGAAAACAAACATTGTGAGATGACAATACATAATAGACACAGTCAAAAAGGAGGTGAGGTATTTTTTTCCGTCACACTTGTCCAAATAGATATTACATACTGACATTACAAAGAGTGTATAAAATGTATATAATACAAAGAAAGAAAGGTAGAAGAGGACTCTAGGGGTGACAAAATTGGAGGGATGTAACCAGCCATGAAAGATCAGTGCAGTGGTGCTTAGAACCCAATTTCTTGCCATTGAAGAAGGAAAATAGGGGCACTTGACATTTCTGAAAACCAGCATGCAACAAACAGTAACAATCCTAGAATGGCATCTTGTCTTTGATTCCATGTTATTTCTGTCCATGTATTTGGCACTTAGCAAGGTCCACAACTGTAGGAAGGCAGACATCTTCGGGAATATCTCCTCCAGCCATCATATCCTCCACCATATCCTCGCCTGCGATATCCCCCATAGGATGATCCAGTAGAATACCCACCAGAAGACCCCACCGGATAGGTATAACTGCAGGGTGTGATTTGGACCACACCTACAGGTTCTGCAGATGTAGAGAGAATTGGCCCCAAGATGGACACCACCGATGGAGGGGGCTGTTTTATGACTTCAGACCCTGACAGCTGGCCAGAACAATTAATGGGACCATAACCAATCTCAGAGAGGGCGCTGCCAACTCCACCACCGACACCAGAGAGGGTGCTGCCCCCCCACACCAGGACCAGGAAACTGGGTTCAACGCCACTGTAGCTGCCCCCAAGACCGTAGCCAAAACTGCATGGGTTGCAGATGGGTGCACAGTAAAACATCTTGGTGTAATGGGGTAAAAACTTGAAAGGGGAGAAACAACAACAACAACAACAAAAATAATTGGATGAGCTGTGCATATGAAGGTAATAACAAGGAAAGAGGTGAACTTTCTTCATTTTTTGAACTGAAATTTCAAAGAAGGGCTGAAGCTCAGTGGTAGAGTACTTATTTTGCAATGAGAAGATTCCAGATGCAGCCCTCCAACTGTCTAGCTGAAAGGATCTCAAAAAAACTTTCCAACCAAGATGGATAGGTTATCTGTGCTTGGGATTTTGGGGAGCTACTGCCCATCGAAGTAGATAATATGAGCTGCATCATCTGGTAATGGTAGCTTCATATAGTTGCTTTCTAAAACTAGACATTTAACTATTGTTGCACCCAAACCTTATTCCATAATGCCCCTTTTATCATTCTCTTTGATAGAGAACAAATGGTTTTCAAATACATTTTAAATACATTTCAGTGGAATTCTCATGTACCAGATTTAGGTTCTTGTCCTTATCTTAGTTCCAAGGTGGTACAGATTGGCATGAAAGTACCCCATATTTCATTGTACAATCATCTTTATGCAGCCTACCCAGCTATCCAGATTTCACTTAACATCAAGGGAAGATTTCACAAGCTAACTCCTCCCTCCCAGAGGATTATTTCATATCAGGTCTAAACAACCTGGGACTGTCCTTCTCCTTTTCACATATTCACTCCCAAATGCTCTGTGAGCTGCCTTGATGAGAGATTAAATTTGCTATTTAGTAGCTGCCCCAGCAGTAGCATACTAGAATTTGATTTTAATAACATCATAACTGCTTAGATAGCCCCTGGGTAAAAACAACAACAACAACACAACTATACGAAGAAAAATTGCACAACACCTGCATCCATCTGTAACTGAGGTGTTCGCTTTTTCAACCCTGTAATTATCTCCTTTTCCACAAAGGAATAATAGAATAGTAGAGTTGGAAGTGGCCTATAAGGCCATCAAATCCATCCCCCACTCAATGCAGGGATCCACATTCAAGAATACCTGACAAATGGCTGTCCAGATGAAGCTTGCCATGCTGAACCATCTAGTTCAGAAAGGAATGGAATATCTTGAATAGGGGAATTTCACACTGCAAAAATTGGTCGCAGCTCTCACTAAAGGACATAAAAAGGTCCATTTCATCCAGCATTCTGACACATTGGAAAGAAACTATGAAGGAATGTTTTTTAGGATGTTTTAGGATTTTTATGCAGTTTTAATAATATGTGTTATGTTTTAATCAGTTTTATATATTTTATCATGTTGTTGTTCCCCGCCTCGATCCAGATGGAGAGGCGGGTAAGAAATAAATTATTATTATTATTATTATATACATTGAAAAATTTAATAGAGGACATAAGAAGAACCATGCTTGAGCAGATGAAGGGTACAATTAGTTCAGTGTTATGTCCACACAGTGGCCAAACAGCTGCCCACAGGAAACCCACAAGTAGGACATGAGTAAAACAGCACCCACCTGCCCTGTTCTCCAGCAACTAGTGCAAGTAGGCAGAATGCATCTGATACTAGGAATAGCATATCAAGACAATTAGCCCTTGTTAGCTTGCTGCTCCATGAATGTCTCCAATCCCCTTTAAAAGCTATTGGAATTGGTGGCCATCACAATAAGGAAGTGAGGCAGGTGGCTACAAGGAGCAAGACCTTCTCTGATGTGGCACCCCGGCTATGGAATGAGGTCCCTAGAGAGGTTCGCCTGGCACCTACATTGCCCTTTTTTAGATGCCAGGTGAAGACCTTTTTATTTTCTCAGTATTTTAACAGTTCATCAGCTTAATTTTTTTTTTAACTTGGCTATTTATATTTGTATTTTAAGTTTGTATTCATTTCTGCTTGGTTTTATGCTAATTGTGCTTTTATACTGCATTTTATATTATGTTTTTATACTGGTGCTGTTTTATATTTTGAATGGTATTCATGGTTTTCATTTTTGTAAACCTTCTAGAGAGCTTCAGCCATTGGGCGGCATAGCAATGCAATGCAATCAGTCAATCAATCAATATTTTCTGGAAATAGATTGCATAGTTATGTGCTGCATGAAGAGGTACTTTCTTTTATCTGTCCTGAATCTCCCACTAATCCCAGTTTCTAGTGTTATGAAAGACGGAGAAGAAAAAAAGTTTCCCTGTCCAATTCCTCTGCACCATGAATCATTTTGTACACCTCTATCAGATCTTACTCATCGTTCTTCTAAACTAAAGAATGCGAGATGTTGTAACCTTTCCTCATAAGGGAGTTGTTCTACACCCTTGATCTTTTCAACTGACCATTCTTGGCACCTTTTTTTCCAAATACACAATATCCTATTTTAGGTGTGATGCCCAGAAGTATACACAATATTCTGGGGTGGTCACAAACTAGATTTACATAAAGGGAGCATGATATTGACATTTTTATTTTCAATTCCTTAACTAATTCTGCCTAAAATGGAGTTTACAATTTTCACAGCAGCCACACACTGGGTCCATATAGTCACGAAGCTGTCCACCACAACCCCAAGATTTCTTTAGTGTTTAGTCACTGCTAGCTCAGATCCCAACAGTTTACAGTCTTGGAAAGCTGTAGCCCATAACAGCAAATTGACCTGGAGAGATATACATATCATAGAATCATACAATAGTAGAGTTTGAAGGGGCCTATAAGGCCACGAAATCCAACCCCCTGCTCCGTGCAGGAATCCATCTTCAAGCATCTGTGACAGATGGTGGTCCAGCTACCTCTTGATGGCCTCAAGTGTGGGACAGCCCACCACCTCCCTAGGTCATTGGTTCCATTGTAGTACTGCTCTAACTGTCAATATTTTTTTCCTGATGTGTAGCTGAAATCTGGCTTCCTGTAACTTCAGCCCATTATACCACATCCTGTACTCTGGGATGATCGAGAAGAGATCCTGGCCCTCTTCTGTGTGACAACCTTTCAAGTAGTTCAAGAGTGCTATCATGTCTCCCCTCAGTCTTCTCTTCTCCAGGCTAAACATGCCCAGTTCTTTAAGTCTCTCCTCTGAGGGCTTTGTTTCCAGACCTCTGATCATCCTCGTTGCCCTCCTCTGAACCTCCTCCAGCTTGTCTGCATCCTTCTTGAAGTGTTTTGGAGTCCAACAACATCTGGAGAACCCCAACTTCCCTTCACTGCAATACTGTTTGATCATACTCATGTAAGATAGGATTATAGCATCATAAAATAGAAGAGTTGGAAGTGGCCTATGAGGCCATAGAGTCCAACCCCCTACTCGATGCAGGAATATAGGTAACACAGCTGGATATTCTGCAAGGGATCATAGAATCATAGAATAGTAGAGTTGGAAGGGGCCTATAAGGCCATAGAGTCCAACCCCTTGCTCAATGCAGGAATCCACCTTAAACAACCCTGACAGATGGCTGTCCAGCTGCCCCTTGAAGGCCACTAGTGTGGGAGAGCCCACCACGTCTCTAGGTCATTGGTTCCATTGTAGAATAGACATAGATATAAAATAGGAGAAAATCATGATGATGCAGCATGACAGTTTATTGTGAATGAAAGATACAGCTTTACAGAAGGAGAAAAAGAATGGTATGAGATGACAATGCACACAACATGTACATGAGATGACAATGTACAATTGACAGTTGTTGGTGCTTTTTTTAAAATAAAAAAAACATGGTCAGTCAGGATGTTTTCCACAACCACTCAACAAGGTATTTTACAGTGACATTACAAACAGTGTATAAAATATAGCCGCACATAAAAGCATTGAAAGAAAGAAGAGCAAATCAAGAATAAAGTGGATTGGAGGAATATATCCAGGCTTGATAGATCAGTGGTGCTGAGCAACCAAATCCTCCCATTGGTTAAAACAAGAAAATATAGGTGGCTGATATTTCTGAAATCCAGTACACCATATACACAGTCTCAGGTCGGCAACTTTTTTCACGTCCAGGTCATTTCTGTCCATGTAATCATCACTTAGCAAGGTCCACAGCTGTAGGAAGGCAGACATCTCTGGCCATATCCTCTCCAGCCACCGTATCTTCCACCATATAGTCCACCGTATCCACCACCGTATAGTCCACAATATCCTCTACCATATCCTCCACCATAGCCTCCACCATAGCCTCCACCATAGCCTCCACCATAGCCTAACCTGCCATATCCCCCATAGGAGGATCCACCATAAGACCCCAGCACTGGATATCCATAACTACATGGGTTGAATTGGGCCACACTAGCTTCTCCAGCCGTAGACAGAATCGGTCCCGGGATGGTCAACACAGAGGGAGCGGGCTGTATCACCACTTCAGATGCTGGAGTCTGGGCAGTACAACTGACGGGACCATAACCAATCCCAGCACCAATGCCAGAGAGGGGACCGCCAACCCCAACTCCGACGCCAGAGTAGGCACCACTCCCACATATTGGGACCTGTCCACCAGCTCCGATGCCACCATAGCAGCCCCCAAGACCGTAGCCGACGTCACAAGGGACATTGCAGACAGATCCACAGTAAGACATCTTGAAGTGATGGGGAAAAATCTGGGAAGGGAAAAAAAAACAAAAAAACAAAACAAAACCAAGGTGTGAAGAAAAGGAAAGGGCAAACCAAGGTAAAAGCAAGAAGGAGGTGCAAGTTCTTGCAAATCTGAAATTCTATTTAAAAATAACCAGATGACAAAAATGTTCTATAGTTCAGTGGTAGAGTCATAGAATCATAGCATCATAGCATAGTAGACTTGGAAGGGGCGTATGAGGCCATCGAACCCAACCCCCTGCTCAATGCAGGAATCCACCTGACAGAAGGTTGTCCAGTTGCCTCTTGAATGCCGTTAGTGTGGAGGAGCTCATGAGCTCCTTAGGTCATTGGTTCCATTGTCGTACTGCTCTAACCATCAGGAAGCACACTCTTCACATACATTAGATGTCCATGCAGCCCTCAACAACTCTAGTTTAAAAGATCTTAAATAGGTTGTCTGTGAATGATTCTCCTTTACGTGAGACTTTAAAGATTGACTGCCAGTCGGATTTGGAATTACTGAGGCAGACTCTCTGATTCAATATAAGACAGCCTCATACATTTGATTTCACAATTGGACTTCACATTGGCCACTGTAGCTAAATGATGCTGGACTAGATGGAGTTTTGGCTTGAACATGCAGCCAGTGTACTTAAGAATGGGACCCCCATGGACAGAAGCTGCTTGTGGTCCTCATGGAAGCATCTGGTTGAGCCCTTTAGGAGGCAGGATACCAGAATGGATGAGGTTTGGTGCAATCCAGGAAGCATGCTTACTCAGAGGTCGATCCAGCTATTCCAAGGGTCATAGTTCCAAGTAAGAATGTATAGCACGTTGAATAACTTCGTGGTAAAGACAAAACTTGAACATTCAGGTTCCTACTATTGTCTCTTCACATCCATCACTGGCTATTATGATGGCTCAATGTGATATCCATTTTCATGGACAGTCTAACTTAGAATGTGAATTACTAGAGGAACCAGGGTGAGACAGCTTTTCTCTACAAACCCCTCTTTGAAAGCTTCCCAAAAGTTCATTGATTCCCAGTGCTGGATAAACAATGTTAAACTAGATAGACCTTTGGTCCAATCCAGCAGGCTTCTTATAAGGGTCTTTACTAGGCTTCACTAGCTCACAAGAAACCCCTTGCCATGGACAGAAAACTTACAAGATGGCAGAAATGCATACAACGTAATAACCCAACCCCAAACCCAAAGCACAATATTACAGTGAATTAAAATGAGCGGACATGAAATTAGACGTTCTCCGACGAGAAAAGCTTAGCAAGGAATAGTAAAGAAGAAGCTGATGTTGGAAGTGTCTCCAGTTGTGGGCCCTTATATAAGGTTATCTTGGTCTTTTTGATGGGGTGTGTACCACCCCTTCCTAGGCAAGATCTCCTAATTAGGTCCTGGAAAGGGGGTTGAAATATGCCGATGCAGCATGATGCATCAAATTGTTCTTGATTCTGTTTACATGTCTTTCATTTTTCCGCCCATTAGTCTATCTCAAAGCCATAACATGCACCCTGCAGTTTGAAGATAGGTCACCCTTTCATCAGCAGAAAGCAGAAACCACATTGATGGCATTGTGAAGGGTTGTTTCCAAAACAAACATCCACTGGCATTTCTAGAATAATTCTGGGTCACATAGGCCATTATTTGCATAAGAAGTTATCTGAGGATTAGCACTGAATATTGCCTAAAGTAAAATTTCCAGAGAATTTGTAGATCCTCCTCAGATAAAAGCAAAACAGAAGTAATATGCAGGCATTTCAAAGGATGCTGAAAAGATGGTTTGTATGTGTGTGTGTGTGTGTGTGTATGTGTGTGTGTTTTCATGGAATATGGCAGCATTTCATCCATATCTGTGTAGAGGCGAAGTGCTGATTACAACAAAACTTGAGATGATTTTGGACAATGTGCTTGAAGACATGTTGAAGTAGGAGGAAATGATTTCAGTAAGCAAAAGTATTGCACTGGAAAGCAGGAATTTAAACAGCCCTAATTTTAGAACACTGTGAGTACAATCTACAGGTAGGTAATAATTTCATTCTAGTTTGGTTTTGATAAGAAGTTACCAAAATTCAAAATGTTCTCGATATTCAGGAGAAGAAGAACTTGATTATTTTTAAAATGAATGTGGAAGAAGCTGAAACTGACATATTCATCCTTTCAGTCTTGGATCTTTTGATTCCTTTGCTCTCCAAAGTCTGGGTTTAAATCACTGTGTATTCAACTACATCAAACTATGAAATTTGCTACTACAAGATGGAGTGATGCCCACCACTTTCTGTGGCCTTAAAAGTGAGTTGGGCAAATTCCTGCAGGAGAAGGCGCTCAATGGCGGTGAGTCCTGATGCCTCTATGCTACCACCAGTAATCAGAGACAGTGTGCCTAGGTACACAAGTTGTTGAGAAACGTGGACGGGAGTTTGGTGTTGAATCATCGGATCATAGAATAGTAGAGTTGCAGTAATCTACCTTAAAGCACCCCTGACAAATGGTTGTCAAGCTGCCTTTTGAAGGCCACTAGTGTAGGAGAGCCCACCACCTCCCTAGGTAATTGGTTCCATTGCCGTATTGCTCTAACAGTCAGAAAGCTTTTCCTGATGTCCAGCCAAAATCTGGCTTCCTGTAACTTGAGCCTATAACTTGAGCTTCCTGTAACTCATACATTTCTGGTGGGTCTCCCATTTAGTACTGGTTGGCCACTGTGAGAACAAAATGATCCTTGAACTAATTGAGCAGGACTCTTTGTACGTTCTCCTTGTGTACTTACATTAATCTTCTCTCTCTCTCTCTCTCTCTCTCTCTCTCTCTCTCTTCCTTTTTCTGACAGGTTCCCATGTTTAAGACGTAAGTGGCAGGGAGGTACAATCTGGTCTCCTCAATGCTGGAAATAGATGTATCTCTTGAATGAGGCTGGTGCAGTTCAGTTGGAGGGTCTGTTTGATTTTGATATGGATATACTAACTTTCACAAAGTTCGTATTCAGAAGGGAAAGAACTTATGGAACTCACCAATTCATTATCCCTATCCAGTATGCAGCAGTCAGATTGTTTACTGGGGCTTTCCACAGTGAAGATATATCCCTTCTACTAAGAAAATTCACTATCTTTCTGGCAGTATAAACATAATGGAGTGTACAGAACTATGCATCGTGTGGAGAATGTGGACAAGGAGACATTTTTCTCCATCTCAACCCAGGGTCATACCATGATTGGTGGGGGATTCAGGATAGATAAAAGGATGGACTTCTTCACCAGCACAGAGTTAAATTACGGAATTCACTACCACAAAATTTAGTGATGGCCACCAATTCAGATGGCTTTAAAAAGGGGTTGGATAAATTCCTAGAGGAGAAGGTGATCCATGGCTACTAACCCTGATGGTTTTGTGCTACCTCCAGTATCCAAGGCAGCAAGCCTGTGTGCACCAGTTGCAAGGGAACATGGGTAGGAGGGTGCTGTTGCAATATGTCCTGCTTTTTTTGTCCCTCATCGATAGCTGGTTGGCGGCTGTGTGAACAGAGTGCTGGACTAGATGGAACCTTAATCTGATCCAGTAGGGCACTTTTTATGATCTTATGAGATGACAAACGTACCCATTCCTAGGATATAATTCTTTCTCCGGAGACTCCAAGAGAGTAGTGGTCACTCCATTTCTTCCTTATATTCTCCCTGCTTTCCCCCCCTTTGCTGCCATCCACTTCTCATTCTGGCTGATGGAGCAACCTGCCAATGAGCAGTGACTGGTGATGCTACTGGCCTTGGCAATTGCCATCAGTGTGCACTCTGTCCTTGACAGTCACAGTGGCACTGAAGCCTGGATGTGTGCCAGGAAAACCAGCGATGATATGAATGACTCATGAAGCAGTGATCCCTGTCGATCCATCAGAGCCATATTCCCTAATGTGAGCATTAATGTACAGACTGTCCGGATGTGAGAAACCACCCTTATAAATGCTCTACAAACTCATCTAGCTTCTCTCCAAATTCTTCAGCTCTTTGTCTCAGAAACTCTCCCCCTATGTCTACAGATCCCTGTCAATTTCACTGGCAAACATGAGAAAATAATAAAATCATAGCCATGCTGGGTAAGACTGAAGGTGTCATGTCTCCAAGCCCTCCCACTGCTGTGTGAGACAATAAAGAAGTCAGCCAAGTAATCCACAAAGCTTTAGTCAGCAATTAAAGGAACTTTCCTCTAGGCAAAACACTGTGCAAACTAAACAAGACAGTTGTCCCTTCATCAAAAGGGAAGTTCTTTTCCCTAAGTTCCTTAAGTTCAGGGAGGCTCCTTCTGAAGAAGTCTTTAGTGAGAAGCTAGGAGAGCTGATCGCTTAGCTCTGCCCATTTTACATTGCAGTGGACTCTGGGATCGATCAACTCAGAACTCCCCTTCCCCTCTGAGAATTGCTAAGATCTCATAGGCTCAGAGTAGTTAACAGTTTCACTGCGAAGGTCCAGTGAAGATCCATCCCTGGCTGGATAAGAGCCTTGGAAAATCTCCTCCCCCACTTCCTGTGTAGACTGGCATTCATCTAGTTCTGTTTCAGAACTGATTCTGAATGATAGCCTGAAACTCCCTTCCCCACACTGAGGGGAGTAGGCCTGATCATGACAAAAGGGCCCTGTAGACCAGTTCACACCATGGTCATCCAAATACCAATGGGAAGCAATGAACTGGAAATAGACAGAAATGTGTCAATTTCGGTTCCTCTCCATTTATCATTTCCCCATTCTGAAATTTATTGTTTTCTGAATATTCATAGAAACCTCCCCCAAAAACCCAAAACTTGTTCACCTGAAAAAAAAAATCTTTTGGGGTATATTTTCCCTGAATACTTGCATTTTGCATGCATGTTTGCTTAATATGCACATCTCTTCAAGCCATTTTCCTACTACAATGCATGAATATTATTTTCAGAAATCCATTCATTTTTTTTCTGTACACATTCCCCTAATGTGCACAATTTTGAATCTTTTTTCTTTCACTCAGAAAACTCCACCACAATATTTTGAGATGTCTTATTTGTTTGTTTGTTTTTTTAAAAAAACGTTCAGTTGGTGTATTGCTCTAAAAGTGAGAAATCAGGTAGGTGTACTTATCTATTTTGCAACATTTATATAATCCCACTTTTCTTCCAAGAGGTTGAAGGTTGCATACAAGATCCTTCTCCAGTGAATTTTATCCTCACAACAACCATGTGAGGTAGGTTAGGCTGAGAGTCAGTGGCTCAATTCGGACAACATGTTAGGCAATGGTTGTTGAATTACCTACTGACGGTGGGTGAAAAAGGTGGTGATCTACAGACAACACGCTGCAGCAGGCGCTGCAAGAAATCGGCAACCACCCCGGTTGCAAATAGCGTACTCGGCTCTGACTGACAGCTCAGCCGCCATTTTCCCCGCTTACTAAACTCCGTTAGTCCTCCAGCAGATATCCCAGAACACACTGCGGCCGAAAACCATGGGCGCAGCCATTGAAGCCGATGCAGGACACGCCTCCCAAACCCCATTGGCTGCCTCAGTCAGTGGGCGGAACTCAGCAGCCTCGGGCAAAGAGGCAGCCAGGAGGAACGGCCGCACCAATACTACAGTCGCACCCTGTGCCCAGCACTGCAAATCACACGTTGGCACCCACGCCCCAGCCCCCAACCCCCCAACTTCCTCCCTAGAGCATCTTCCGCATACACAGGAAAGAAGGCAAGAGTGGGGTGGCGCAGAAAACATTATGCAGCAAGGAGCTCAGACATGTGCAATAAGGCACATGGGCACCACTATGCCAGAGCAGAACCGACGGAAAGGACAGGCGCCCCTGGGAAGGGAGGAGGCGGCTGGAAGGCACAGCGGTGGACAGCCGAGGCCACACCCCCAGGGAGCCAAGCACGGAACGTGCCAAGAAGATGAGGTGGAGAGGGGTGGCATGCCAATGAGAGATGCCAGTCCACAGATGAAACTCCACAGCCGATGCTCACAGGGGGTGGGGGTAGCGCACCCAGATCCAGGCACTGATGCTTTAACACACCCGGGATGCCTCCGCACGGGCGTGACGCTCCCCAATGGGATTCTCAGGGCCCGGCAAAGGCTCGCTGTCCAGCCGTGTTGGGCGGATGAGGGGGGGGCTCTCTGGTCACCGCTTCCCCTGCCCTCATCCTTCTGGGTGATGCGAGGGTGGAGGTGGCAGTGCAGTGGGGGTCTACTTTGGATGGGGTGGGGCAGCCCCCCCTCTTGGTGGGGGGGCTGCTCCTTGTTCCTGGGCACCTGGACTTGTTGCTTCTTCCATTTCCCCATCCCCCCTTGGCCATGGCTCCCTTCTGGTGCGCTTCCCTGTCCATTTGGTTGACTGCCTGGGCTTCTGTCATGCGTGCTTGCAGGAGCAGGCCCCTTGTTCAGCTCCATGCCAGCTGCCTGGTGGGGGAGGCGGGAGTCCGTGGTTGCTATGGCAGCAATGCCGGGGATCTGTTGTGAGAGTGCTTGAGCAGCCGCCCACGTTCTGCCTCTCTAGCCGCTTGACTCTCTGATCTTCCTTGCTCAACAACTCACCATTGTTCTTTCAACAACACACCGCTCCAGACAACATGTTTGTCAATTGACAATTCCCTTAACAACTCGCAAGTGAGTTGTTTCTCTCAGTTGATGAATTTTGCTACTTTGCCTACTGTGGGTTGTTACTGCGTTGTGTGGCTACATCCAGACAACATGTTTAACAACACAACGGGTTGTTGCTTTAACAACCCACAGTTGCTTAGTGTGTTGTCCGAATTGAGCCAGTGTCTGGCCCAATGAGCTTCATGGCAGAGCAGGGTCTAGAACCTGGATCTCTTCAATCCTAGTCCAACACTCTAACCAATACACCATGCTGAATTAATGTGCAAACAAAATTTCTCCTTTACCCTTAGATCAGAGGTTGGATGGCATGGCACACTGCCTTTTCCTTTTGTTCATTGTTATATATCATTTTACAGTTATCAGACACATTGTACATCATACTTAACTTCAGTAACATTTCCATAATCCACCTTTATGAGGCACAACTCCAAAGTACAACCGATATTCTTGAGATCACATTTTGAAAAGGCCTCTTGGGGCTAAGTGAAGAAATAAAAATAAACTCTTTTGAATTGTCTCCATTATATTATTCCTTCCCTGCTATACATATTAAAAAGCTGTGATTTGTTTTACTGTCATATTATTCGTGTTCCATTTTGTCTCCCGAGAGAATGACAATTTTCTAGTCTTTTGCTAATAACATTCATGCTTCATTTTGCATGTTTATAAGGATTACATTAGGTTCACTTGTTATTACATGTCTGTCTATTGACTTTATCAAAATGACTTCAGGGGGTAGCATAACCTAATATCTCTCTAATCCCTTGTGTGATGTCTAATGCATGTGTGTGTATATAAGTGTTCTACTCCAACGTTCTAGCTTCTAACATACATTGGATAGTTGGCTTCCATTCCTGCTGATCTAACTGGAATATAATACCATGGCTATAAGATTTTGCAGATGTTCCCTTTGATGCCACATCGGTGGGGAGCTTTAAATTTCTTACAGCAGAGGCACACTTTCTTAATCTACAGCTGCATCAGGGAAAGTGGGTGTGGAGCAGAGGTAGCAGAGATGTGATGATTCAAAGGCTCAGAGAATGAAGCTAAGGTTTCCGACAAAATAGTAGAGCATGCATCCCTTCCTTCAAGATGCTAGACAAATACTATCCTTGGATACTAACCAGACAAATACTATCCTTGGATACTAACCAAAATGATAACAGATAACATTAAAAATATTCCTCAGCTGGAGACCACTGCAGAACAGGGTGGCAAAGAGCATGTAGATTAAAAAATTCATATATTCTGATTATAGTGGTAGCACTGACTACACAGGTGGCATTGACTGAACCAAAAATGAGAGTGCCTTCAGACAGACTTTATTTGTGAGATCATCATGCTTTACACTAGGGGTGTGCACTGGATTGAGTCTGATCCACGATCCGGACCCAATCTGGGGGAAATCGGATACAATTATCCGATTTCCGATCCCCGCATCTGGATCGTCCAATCTGATCTGAACTGGTCTGGAAGGACCCGATCTGGTTCAGATAAGATTGGAAGATCGGACCTCCTCCCGCCCCTCCCGCTCCTTACCTGCCGGGGCCATCCGCTGCCATCAGCAGTGGACAGCCCTGGCAGGTAAGGAGCGCAAGGGGTGGGAGGGGGCTTACCTGCTGGGGCCATCCACTATCATCCACTGCCCCCTGCGGTAGCAGACGGCCCTGGCAGGTAAGGAGCGGGAGGGGCAGGAGGTGGGAGGGCCCCCCAACTTCCCTGATGGGGCATCCGCTTCCCCCCGGTGCGCTTCTCTATTGAGAAAATAGAGTGATGGCGCGCTACTGAGAGGCAGGCCGCGAAGCCTGTTTCTCAGTAGATCTGCAGACCAGAGGGAAACAGACACCCCGGCAGGTAAGGAGCACGAGGGAAGGAGAGGGGGCTAACATGCCAGGGCACTCACCGCTGTCCGCTGCCGCCCGCTAGTTGAATCTACTGAGTAACAGGCTTCTTGGCCTGGTTCTCAGTAAAGTGCCAGGTGATGACATCATCACCTGGCAGGCTACTAAGAGGCAGGCTGCGAAGCCTGTTTCTCAGTAGTTGGACCAGGGGACGGCAGTGGATGGTAGTGGGTGCCCCGGCAAGTAAGGGGCATGAGTGGGGAGATGGGAGGGGGCCCCTACTTACGTGCTGGGGCAGGCACTTCCCTCCGGTGCTGCGATCTACTGAGAAACAAACTTTGCGGCCTAGTTCTCAGTAGAGCGCCGGGTGATGACATCATCACCTGGTGGGCTACTAAGAGGCAGGCCGCGAAGCCTGTTTCTCAGTAGATCTCAGCACCGGAGGGAAGCGGCTGCCCCAGCAGGTAAGGAGCGCAAGGGGGGAGGCAGGAGGGCCCCCCCACTTTCCTGCCGGGGCATCTGCTTCCCTCCGGTGCTGCCATATACCGATAAACAGGCTTCGCAGCCTGCCTCTCAGTCGCACGCCGGGTGATGCCAACATCACCTGGTGCACTACTGAGAGGCAGGCCGCGAAGCCTTTTTCTCAGTAGATCGGAGCAGCGGACAGTAACGGATGGCCCCGGCAAGTAAGGAGCATGAGTGAGGGGGGAGGTACAGGGATGGGGGAGTTAGGCCCCCACTCACCCACCCACTGCCATGTTTTCCCCATAGGCTTGCATTGGGGCAAAGCTTTCTTTCCCCCAATGCAAGCCTATGGCAAAAACACCGCAAATGGCGGCCGATCCAAAAATCGGATGTCCGATTTTCAGTTCGGGATAGGGTCCGATCTGAGGGAACTCTATACAATCTATGCAATCTATACAATCCCATTCTCCACCCACTCTTGTAAATGGCACATCGTGTTATGCATAAAAAGAAAAACTGGTTGTATAAAGATCCCATTTAAGTCCTGAAAAGAATTCAGAACAGGAAGAAGTGGTAAATCATGGGAGAAAATGTGCATTTGAAGATGCCCTTATTGTGTTGAGGGATTTCAACACTCATGTTGAGTCCCCCTAGTTAGAAATGGGGGGTTCTTTAGAGAGTATTACTTCATTTCCAGGGAGTGGCCCCAATGTTAATGAAGCTGAGAACCTGTTCTGGGTTTCAGTCAGAACTCTAAAGGAGCTATCCAAGCTGCCAAGTTCATTTGGCATACAATTCACCCCAGTGGTCAACCATCTCCTTGCCTGAACCGACAGAGGTGGTTTCAGAGTGGCACTGGTTTTCCTGAAACTGATTGTGTTGAGGGATTTCAACACTCATGTTGAGCTCCTCTGGTTAGGAGTAGCACAGGGTTTCATGGCTTCCATGGGAACCATAGGCCTGTCTTAATATATACATATGTATCAGGGAATATATGTGATACGGTTTTCACTGACCAGGATAAAAGGGATCTGAGAGTAGGGGAGTTTGAAAGATTTCTTGGGGCCCTGAATGTCCAGTTCTGAGCACCAAACATCAAGAAATACGAAGACAACCTGGACTGTGTACAGAGGAGGGCAATGAGGTTTATCAGGGGCCTGGAAATAAAGCCCTATGAGGAGAAACTGAAAGAACTGTGTATGTTTAGCCTGGAGAAGAGAAGACTGATGGGAGACATAATAGCCATCTTCAAATACTTGAAAGGTTGTTACACTGAGGAGGGCCAGGATCTCTTCTCGGTCATCCCAGAGTGCAGGACGTGGAATACTGGTCTCAAATTACAGGAAGCCAGATTCTGGCTGGACGTCAGGAAAAAAAACTTCCTGACGATTAGAGGAGTATGACAATGGAACCAATGACCTAGGGAGGTCATGGCATCTCCCACATTAGAGGCCGTCAAGAGGCGCCCTGACAGACATTTGCCTGGGATGCTTTAAGGTGGATTCCTGCACTGAGCAGGGGATTGGACACAATGGCCTTATAGGCCCCTTCCAACTCTACTGTTCTATGATTATATAATTCTATGAGCTTTGCAAAGGAGGGGGCATGTTAGGATTGTCTACCCCAGAGGATTATGGAGAAGCAAGAGAAATCAAACGTTGTGAGATGACAATACATAATAGATCCCAACAAAAATGAGATGTACTATTTTTCCTCACTCTTGTCCAAACAGATATTACATACTGACAGTAGAAAGATTGTATAAAATTTTGAGACATAATAAAAAGAAAGAAAGAAAGAAAGAAAGAAAGAAAGAAAGAAAGAAAGAAGAGGAATTCAGGGGTAACAGAATTGGAGGGACATAACCAGCCGTGAAAACTCAGTGAAGTGATTCTTAGAACCCACTTTCTCCCAGTTGAAGGAGGGAAATACAGACACTTGGCATTTCTGAAATCCAGCATGCAACAAACAGTAACAGTCCTAGATTGGCGTCTTGTCTTCGTTTCCATGTTATTTCTGTCCATGTACTTGGAACTTAGCAAGGTCCACAGCTGAAGGAAGGCAGACATCTTTGGGAATATCTCCTCCAGCCACCGTATCCTCCACCATATCCTCCACCATATCCTCCACCACATCCTAGCCTGCCATATTCGCAGTAGGAGGATCGACTAGAATACCCACCAGAAGATCCCACTGGATAGTTATAAGTGCAGGGTGTGATTTGGGCTACACCTACAGGTGCTGCAGAAATAGGGAGAATTGGCCCCGGGATGGACACCACCGATGGAGGGGGTTGTATTATGACTTCAGACCCTGAAAGCTGGCCAGAACAATTGACAGGACCATAACCTATCCCAAGGAGGGTGTTGCCAACTCCACCACTGACACCAGAGATGGGTGCACAGTAAGACATCTTGATGTAATGAGGTAAAACCTAGAAAGGGGAAAACAACAACAACAACAACAACAAACAACAACAAAAAAGTGGATGAGATTTGCATACCAAAGTAATAACAAGGGCAGAGGTGAACTTTCTTCATTTTTTGAACTGAAATTTCAAGGAAGGGCTGAAGCTTGGTGATAGAGCACTTCATTTGCAATGAGAAGATTGCAGATGCAGCCCTCCATCTATCTAGCTGAAAGGATCTCAAAAAAACCTATCAGAACAAGATGGATCGGTTATCTGAGCTTGGGATTTTGGGGAGCTACTGCCCATCGAAGTAGATAATATGAGCTGCATCATCTGGTAAAGGCAGCTTCATCTCTTTGCTTTCTAAAACTGGACATTTAACTACTGCTGCACCCAAACTTTATTCCATAATCCCCCTTTTTTCATTCACTTTGATAAAAAACAAATTGGTTTTCAAATGCATTTTAAATACATTTAAATGAAATTCGCATGTACCAGGTTTGGGCTCTTGTCTTTCCCTTACTTACAAGGTGGTTCAGATTGGCATGAGAGTACCCCATGTTTCATTGTACAATCATCTTTATGCAGCCTACCCACATTTCACTTAACACTGAAGGGAACATGTTACAAACCAACTCCTCCCTCCCATGAGACTATTTCATATCAGGTCTAAACAACCTGGTACTGTCCTTCTCTTCACATAATCACTCCCAAATGCTCCATGAGCTTTCTTAATAAGAAATTAAATTTACCATTGATTATCTGCCCCAGCAATAGCATACTAGAATTTGATTTTTATAACACCAAAAATGCTTAGCTAGCAGCTGGGTAAAAACACCAACAACACAACAAAATGAAGAAAAATTGCACAACACCTTCATCCGTCTGTACTCTGAGATGTTTGCTTTTCCAAACCTGTAATTATCTCCTTTCACCAAGGCATAATAATAATAGAATAGTAGACCATCAGATCCATCCCCCCGCTCAATGCAGGGATCCACATTCAAGAACACCTGACAGATGGCTGTCCAGATGAATCTTGCCATGCTGGATCAGGACAAGGGTCCATTTAGTCCAGAAAAGAATGGAATATCTTGAACAGGAGAATTTCACACTACAACGATTGGTTGCAGGTCTCACGAAAGGACATAAAAAGAGCTGTGCTGGATGGGACCAAAGGTGCATTTCTTCCAGCATTCTGACACGTTGGAAAGAAACTATGAAGGAATGGGACATATATACTAAAACATTTAATAGAGGACATAAGAAGAGCCATGCTTGAGCAGATCAAGGGTATATTTAGTTCAATGTTATGTTCACACAGTGGCCAAACAGGTACCCACAGGAAACCCACAAGTAGGACTGGCCTATTCTCCAGCAACTAGTATCAGAATGCATCTGATACTAGGAGTAGCATATCAAGACAACTAGCCCTTGTTAGCCTTCTGCTCCATGAATTTCTCCAATCCCCTTTTAAAGCCATTGAAATTAGTGGCCATCACAATGAGGAAGTGAGGCAGGTGGCTACAAGGAACAAGGCCTTCTCTGATGTGGCACCCTGGCTGGGGAATGAGCTCCCTAGAGAGGTTTGCGTGGCACTTACATTGTCCTTTTTTAGATGCCAGGTGAAGACCTTTTTATTTTCTCAGTATTTTCACAGTTCATCAGCTTATTTTTTTTTAACTTTGCTGTTTAAATTTTTATTTGTAGTCTGTACTAAATTCTGCCTGGCTGTTTGGGTTTTATCCTGGTTGCGCTTTTATCCTGTATTTTATATTATGTTTTTATACTTGTTGTTTTATATTTTGAATGGCTTTCATGGTTTTCATTTTTGTAAACCTCCCAGAGAGCTTCGGTTCTTGGGAGGCATAGCAATGCAATGCAATGCAATCAATCAATGTTTTCTAGAAGGGGATTCCATAGTTACGTGCTGCATGAAGAAGTACTTTCTTTTATCTGTCCTGAATCTCCCACTAATCCCAGTTTCTAGTATTACGAAAGAAGGAGAGACAAAAATATTCCCTGTCTAAGTTCTCTGCACCATGAATCATTTTGTGCACCTCTATCACATCTTACTCACCAATCTTCTAAACTAAAGAATCCCAGATATTGTAACTTTTTCTCATAAGGGAGTTGTTCTAGACCCTTAATATTTTCAATTGATCATTCTTGGCACCTTTTTTCCAAATACACAATATCCTATTTTAGGTGTGGTGCCCAGAAGTATACACAACATTCTGGGGTGGTTGCAAAATAGATATACATAAAGGGAGCGTGATATTGGCAGTTTTATTTTCAATTCCTTTCCTGATCATGCCTGAAATGGAGTTTGCCATTTTCACAGCAGCCATACACTGGTTCCATATAGTCATGGAGCTGTCGACCAAAACCCCAAGATCTCTTTCTTGGTCGGTCACTACCAGCTCAGGACACAACAGTTGAAGAATTTTGCCCAAATGTCTTTGAAAGCCACAGCCAATCACAGCAAACTGAGCTGGATAGATATACATATCATAGCATCATGGAATAGTAGAGTTGGAAGGGGCCTATAAGGCCATCAAGTCCAACCCCCTGCTCAATGCAGGAACATAGATAACACAGACGGATATTCTGCAAGGAATAATCCCCCCACACACACACACAATAGGAGACTACAATGATGATGCAGCATGAAGGTTTATTGTGAATGAAAGATAGAGCTTTACAGCAGGAGAAAACTAATGGTATGAGATGACAATGCACAAAACATGTACATGAGATGACAATGTACAATTGACAGTTGTTGGTGTTTTTTTAATAATAATAATTAAAAAAAACATGGACAGTCAGCATGTTTTTCACAACCACTCAACAAGGTATTTTACAGTGTTATTAGAAATGGTGCATGAAAGATAGCCACACATTAAAAGCATTGAAAGAAATAGATCAAACAAAGAATAAAGTGGATTGGAGGAATATATTCAGGCTTTATAAGATCAGTGGTGCTGAGCAACCAAATTCTCCCACTTGTTAGTACTGGAAAATTTGGGTGGTTGATATTTCTGAAATCAAGTACACCATATACACAGTCCCAGGTCGGCAACTTTTTTCATGTCCAGGTCATTTCTGTCCATGTAATCATCACTTAGCAAGGTCCACAGCTGTAGGAAGGCAGACATCTCTGGCCATATCCTCTCCAGCCACCGTATCTTCCACCGTATAGTCCACCGTATCCTCCGCCGTATAGTCCACAATATCCTCTACCATAGCCTCCACCATAGCCTCCACCATAGCCTCTACCATAGCCTCCACCATAGCCTAGCCTGCCATATCCTCCATAGGAGGATCCACCATAAGACCCACCATAAGACCCCAGTGCTGGATATCCATAACTACATGGGTTGAATTGGGCCACACTAGCTTCTCCAGCCGTAGACAGAATCGGTCCCGGGATGGTCAACACAGAGGGAGGGGGCTGTATCACCACTTCAGATGCTGGAGTCTGGGCAGTACAACTGACGGGGCCATAACCATAACCAATCCCAGCACCAATGCCAGAGAGGGCACCGCCAACCCCAGCTCCGACGCCAGAGTAGGCACCACTCCCACATATTGGGACCTGTCCACCAGCTCCGATGCCACCATAGCAGCCCCCAAGACCGTAGCCGACGTCACAAGGGACATTGCAGACAGATCCACAGTAAGACATCTTGAAGTGATGGGGAAAAATCTGGGAAGGGAAAAATCAAACCCAAACAACAATAAGCTATGAATGAAAGGTCAAATCAAGAAGGAGGTGTATTTCTTGCAAAGCTGAAATTCCATTTAAAAATAATTAAATGTCAAAAATGTTCTATAGTTCAGTGGTAGAATCATAGAACTGTAGAGCTGCAAGGAGCCTATAAGGCCATCGAATGCAACCTCCCTGTTCAATACAGGAATCCACCTTCAAGCATCCCTGACCGAGGTCTGTCCAGCTGCCCCTTGAGTACCTCTAGTGTGGGAGAGCTCATGACCTTCTTAGGTCATTGGTTCCATTGTCGTCTTGCTCTAACAGTCAGGAAGCACACTCTTCACATACCTTAGATGTCACATGCAGCCCTCAACAACTCTAGTTGACAAGATCTTAAATAGGCTGCCTGTGAATTATTCTGCTTTACGTGAGATTTTTAAGATTGATTGGCAGTCAGAGCTGGAATTACTGAGGTAGACTGTCTGTGTCAGCTGGTGTACTTAGGAATGGAACCCCCATGGACAGAAGCTGCTTGTGGTCCTCATGGAAACATCTGGTTGAGCCTTTTAGGAGGCAGGATACCAGAATGGATGAGGTTTGGTGCAATCCAGGAAGCGTGCTTACTCAGAGATCGAGCCAACTATTCCAAGAGTCATACTTCCAAGTAAGAATGCATAGTATTGGCACCTTCAATGAGTTCACGGCAAAGACAATACTTGAACATTCAGGTTACTACTTCTGTCTCTTCACATCCATCACAGACTATTATGATGGCTCAATGTAATATCCATGTTCATTGTAATTCTAACTTTGAATGCTGATTTATAGAGGAACCAGGGAGAGACAGTTCATTGATTCCCAGTGCTGGATAAACCACGTTAAACTAGATAGAACTTTGGTCCAATCCAGCAGGCATCTTATGATGGTCATTACTAGGCTTCACTAGCTCACAAGAAACTCCTTCCCATAGACAGAAAACTTACAAGATGGTGGAAATGCATACATGGTCATAACCCTATCCCAAACCCAATCACAACATTACAGTTAGTTAAAATGAGCAGACATCAAATCAGACTCACCTGGTTCTCCAAAGAGAATAGCTTAGCAAGCGATAGGAAGGAAGAAGCTGCTGTTGGAAGTGTCCCCGGTTGTGAGCCCTTATATACTGTTCTCCTGGTCTTGTTGACGGGGTGTGTACCACCCCTTCCTAGGCAACATCTCCTAATTAGGTCTCGGAAAGGGGGTTGAAATATGCCGATGTCGCATGATGCATCAAATTGTTCTTGATCCTGTTTACCTGTCTTTCATTTTTGCACCCATTAGTCTATCTCAAAGCCATCACATCAGCCCAGGAATGTCACACCCTGCAGTTTGAAGATGGGTCACCCTTTCATCAGCAGAAAGCAGAAACCACATTGATGGCATTGCTAAGTGTTGCATACAAAATGAACATCCACTGGCATTTTTAGAATAATCGTGGGTCACACAGGCCATGGTTTGCATATGAAATTACCTGAGGATTAGCACTGAATATTGCCTAAAGTAAAATTTGTAGATCCTCCTCAGCTAAAAGCAAAGCAAAAGTAATATGCAGGCATCTCAAAGGATGCTGAAAAGATGGTTTGTATGTGTGTGTGTGTGTTTTCATGGAATATGGCAGCATTTCATCCATATCTGTGTAGAGGCGAAGTGCTTATTACAACAGAACCTGAGATGATTCTGGACAATGTGCTTGTAGGCATGTTGAAGCAGGAGGAAATGATTTCAGCAAAAGTATAGCACTGGAAAACAGGAATTTATATATCCCTAATATTAGAATACTGTGAGAACAATCCAGAGGGTAGGTGAGAATTTCATTTTAGTTTGGTTTTGATAAAAAGTTACCCAAATTCACAATGTTCTTGATATTCAGGAGAAAAAGAAATTGATTATTTTTAAAATTAATGTGGAAGAAGCTGAAGTGGACATATTCATCCTTTCAGCTCTGAGGCTTTTGATTCCCTTGCTCTTCAAAGTCTGGGTCTAAATTCTTGTGTATCCAACTATTTCAAAATATGAAATTCACTATAAGCTGTAGTGATGCCCACCAATTACTGGGGCTTTAAAAGGGATTGGGCAACTTCCTGCAGGAGAAGGCTTTCAATGGCTTCGGGTCCTAATGGCTCTATGCTACCTCCAGTAATCAGAGGCAGTGTGACTAGGTACACAAGTTGCTGCGAAACATGGACAGGAGGTTGGGGTTGAACTCATGCCCTTTTGAGTCTCCCATTGACTACTGGTTGGTCACTGTTTGTACAAAATGTTGGGCTACATGGATCCTTGATCCAATTCAGCAGGACTCTTCTTATGTTCTCCTTGTGTACTTACATTAGTCTTCTCTCTCTCTCTCTCTCTCTCTCTCTCCTGACAGGTTCCCATGTTTAAGAGCTATGTGACAGGTAGGTACAATCTGATCTCCTCAATGCTGGAAATAGATGTATCTCTTGTACTAGGCTGGTGCAGTTCAGTTGGAAGGTCTGTTTGGTTTTAATATGGATTTACTAACATTCACAAAGTTCATATTCAGAAGGGAAAGAACTTATGGAACTCACAAATTCACTATCACCTATCCACTATGCAGCAGTCAGATTGTTTACTGGGGCTTTCCACAGTGAAGTAAATTCACTATCATTCTGGCAATATAGACATGATGGTGTGTACAAAACTATGCATGGTGTGGAGAATGTGGACAGGGAAACATTTTTCTCCATCTCAACCCGGGGTCATCCCTTGAAGCTGATTGGTGGGAGATTCAGGACAGATAAATGGAAGGACTTCTTCACACAGCACAGAGTTAAATTACGGAATTCACTACCACAAAATGTAGTGATGGCCACCAATTCAGATGGTTTAAAAAGGGGTTGGATAAATTCCTTTAGGAGAAGGTGATCCATGGCTACTAACCATGATGGTCATGTGCTACCTCCAGTATCCAAGGCAGCAAGCTTGTGTGCACCAGTTGCAGAGGAACATGGGTGGGAGGATGCTGTTGCAATATGTCCTGCTTTTTTTGTCCCTCATCGATAGCTGGTTGGCGGCTGTGTGAACAGAGTGCTGTACAAGATGGAACCTTGATCTGATCCAGCAGGGCACTTTTTATGTTCTTATGAGATGACCAATCTACCCATTCTTAAGAAATACCTCTTTCTTCTGGAGACACCTGGAGATTCCGTACATTCTCCTTCCTTATATTCTCCTTCCTTCCTTCCGTATATTCTCCCTGCTGTCCCCCTTTTGCTGCCACCCACTTTAGGTGATCCTCATTCTGGCTGAAGGAGCAACCTGCCAATGAGCAGTGGCCTGAGCCATCACCGTCAGTGCCCACTCTGTCCTTGACAGTCACAGGAACATAGGAGGCTGGATGTGTGCCAGGAAAACAAGCAATGTCATAAGTGACTCATAAGAGGCAGTGATCGGCCAAGTAATCCACAAAGCTTTATTCAGCAATTAAAGGAACTTTCCTCTAGGCAAAACACTGTGCAAACTAAACAAGACAGTTGTCCCTTCATCAAAAGGGAAGGTCTTTTCCCTAAGTTCCTTAAGTTCAGGGAGGCTCCTTCTGAAGAAGTCTTTGGTGAAAAGCTAGGAGAGCTGATCGCTTCTTGTCTTCTTTGAGCTCTGCCCATTTTACATTGCAGCGGACTCTGGGTTCGGTCAACTCTGAACTCCCCTTCCCCTCTGAGAATTGCTGAGATCTCACAGGCTCGGAGTAGTTAACAGTTTCACTGCGAAGGACCGGTGAAGGTTCATCCTTGGCTGTGAAGACCCTGGGAAAATCTCCTCCCCCACTTCCTGTGTAGACTGTCATTCATCTTGTCCTGTTTCAGAATCTGATTCTGATTGATAACCTGAAACTCCCTCCCCCACACTAAGGGGAGTAGGCCTAATCATGACAAAAGGCCCCTGTAGACCAGTTCACAACTTGGTCATCCAGGTATCTATGGGCTGCAATGAACTAGGAATTGACAGAAATCTGTCAATTCTGTTTTTTCTCCATTTTTCAGTTCCGCATTCTAAAGTTTAGTCTGTTCTGAATATTGATACAACTCCCCCCACCCCAGAAAAAAGAAACCCAAAACTTTTTCATCTGAATGAATGTACACTTTTTTGGGTATATTTCCATGCATACATGCACTTTGCAAGAATGTTTGCTTAATATGCACATCTCTACAAACCATTTTCCTATGATAATGCATGACTGTTATTTTCAGAAATCCATTCATTTTATCTGTACACATTCCTCTAATGAGTACAGTTTTTATTGAATCTTTCCCCACTCTTTTACTCAGTAAAGTCCACCACAACATTTTGAGAAGTGTGATCTTTTTGAAGGATAACGTTCAGTTGTGAAATCAGGTAGGTGTATTTATCTATTTTGCTACATTTATATAATCCCACCTTTCCTCCAAGGGGCTGAAGGATGCATACAGGATCCTCCTCCTGTCCATTTTATCCTCACAACAATCATGCGAGGTAGGTTAGGCTGAGAGTCAATGTCTGGCTCAATGAACTTCATGGTAGAACAGGGTCTAGAACCTGGATCTCTTCAATCCTAGTCCAACACTCTAACCAATACACCATGCTGAATTAATGTGCAAACAAAATTTCTCCTTTACCCTTAGATCAGAGGTTGGATGGCATGGCACACTGCCTTTTCCTTTTGTTCATTGTTATATATCATTTTATAGTTATCAGACACATTGTACATCATACTTAACTTCAGTAACATTTCCATAATCCACCTTTACGAGGCACAACTCCAAAATACAATCGATATTCTTGAGATCACATTTTGAAAAGGCCTCTTGGGGCTAAGTGAAGAAATAAAAATAAACTCTTTTGAATTGTCTCCATTATATTATTCCTTCCCTGCTATACATATTAAAACGTTGTAATTTGATACACTGCCATATTATTCCTTTTTGATTTTGTCCCCCGAGAGAATGGCAAATTTCTAGCCCTTTGCTAATAACATTCATGCTTCATTTTGCATGTTAATAAAGATTAGATTATGTTCACATGTTCTTGCAAGTCTGTCAACTGACTTTATCAAAATGACTTCAGGCAATAGCATAACCTTTTATATCTGTAATTCATTGTGTGATTTGTGAGTATATGAATGTTCCACTCCAACATTCAAGTTTCCAACAAAGGTTGGATAGTTGGCTTCCATTCCTGCTGATCTAACTGGAATATAATACCATGGCTATAAGATTTTGCAGATGTTCCCCTTTGATGCCACATCCACGTGGAAGACCTTAAGATTTCTTACAGCAGAGGCACACTTTCTTAATCTACAGCTGCATCAGGGAAAGTGGGTGTGGAGCATTGGTAGCAAAGATGTGATGCTTTGAAAGATTAGAGAAAGAAGCTAAGACTTCTGAAGATATAGGAGAGCATGAATCCCTTCCTTGGGGACACTGAACTAATGGCATCCTCAGATGCTAACCAGCTGCCTGTGCTGATTACCAAAACAATAACAAGTAACATTAAATATATTTCTCAGCTGGAGACCACTGCAGAACAGGGTGGCAGAAAGCCTGTAGATTAAAGAATTCATATATTCTGGTAGTAGTGGTGGCATTGACTGAACCAAAAATGCATGTGTCTTCAGACACACTTTTTTTGTGAGATCATCATGGTTTGGTCATTGGTTTTCCCACACACTTTACACAATGCCATCACCATGCCATTGTTGTCTCATATCTTTCCCCTCCCCCTTTTCAAGTGTTATTTTGCTATGGGGGAAATGTGGTATTTTTTGTGGTCATGAGGTGAAACTGCTCATGCTTCCCCATGTACTCCTCCCATCGTGTTATATTCTGCTTCACGTGGGCAGGTGTGGGGCTGTGCAGCACTGCTGTCTGTATAAGTTGGGAGTGTCTCCTTTAACCCCTCCCACATTTTGCTCCCGCTCAGTTCCATATTTTAGGAATGACTGTTGCTTTTACAGGTACAATAGTGATTTGCATGTGGCATTGGGGAGATTGACCTCTGAAGATGCAAACTTCTGAACTTGCAAAGAATTACCATTTAACAATGGGATGGAGGCTGCTCTGAACCTGTTTCCCGGAAAACTTTTAGCCCATTCTATACAATCCCCCCATGTACACACAGTACTGAAGTATAACTCCTTCCACTTAATTCCCTCTCCCAGTGTATACACAAACAAGAAACGTGTTACTACTGCTGCTACAGGGGAAAAAAACTTACTTGCAGGGGCAAGGATCTCTGAGGACTCAGACTTCTGAACTTGCGAAGTGTTTCATTTCATGCCAAGATAGGGGAGGGGCTACTCCTGAGGGATGGACCACTGCCAGGCTCCACCCATCCTTGTAAATGGCACATCGTGTTATGCATAAAAAGAAAAAACTGGTTGTATAAAGATCCCATTTAAGTCCTGAAAAGAATTCAGAACAGGAAGAAGTGGTAAATCATGGGAGAAAATGTGCATTTGAAGATGCCCTTATTGTGTTGAGGGATTTCAATACTCACGTTGAGTCCCCCTAGTTAGAAATGGGGGTTCTTTAGAGAGTATTACTTCATTTCCAGTGAGTGGCCCCAAAGTTAATGAAGCTGAGAATCTGCTCTGGATTTCAGTCAGAACTCTAAAGGAGCTATCCAAGCTGCCAAGTTCATTTGGCATACAATTCACCCCAGTGGTCAACCATCTCCTTGCCTGAGCTGATGGAGGTGATTTCAGAGGTGGCACTGATATTACTGAAATTGATCGTGTTGAGGCATTTTAACACTCATGTTGAGTCCCCCAGGATAGGAGTAGCACAGGGTTTCATGGCTTCATTAGGAACCATAGGCCTTTCTTAATATACACATTTGTCTCTGGGTATACACTTGATATGGTTTTCACTAATCAGGATAAAAGGGATCTGTGGGTAGGGAAGTTGAAAGATTTATTGGGGCCCTGAACATCCTGTTCTGGGCACCACCCTTCAAGAAAGATGCAGACAAGCTGGAGGGGGTTCAGAGGATGGAAACAAGGATGATCAGGGTTCTGGAAACAAAGCCCTATGAGGAGAGACTAAAAGAACTGGGCATTTTCTGCCTGGAGAAGAGAAGACTGAGGGGAGACATGATAGCATTCTTCAAATACATGAAAGGTTGTCACACAGAGGAGGGCCAGGATCATCCCAGAGTGCAGGATATGGAATAATGGGTTCAAATTGCAGGGAGCCAGAATAAGGCAGTACATCATGACAAAATCTTCCCGACTGTTAGAGCAGTACAACAATGGAATAAATTCCTAGGAAAGTTGTGGGCTCTCCCATACTAGATGCCTTCAAGATGCAGCTGTACAGCCATCTGTCGGGGATGCTTGAAGGTGTGTCCTGTTTGGCCTTTGAAATGGGGAGATGTCTTGGACAGTGGATACAATCATTCCTAAGCACTTCTCCTTTTGTGATGATGTCACACTCTTGGGATTCATGAACAGATTAGGACAATAAAGAGCTTGAGTAGATGGCTAGGGAATTGGTGGTGGAAATCCAGGACAGATAAGGACTAGTAGCTATCTGTAGCCTCCTTCTCAAGGAATTTGTCTAACTCCCTTTTAGAGCCAACTAAATTGGTGGCCATCACTATGTCTTGTGGTCGCAAGGTCCCAATTTTAACTCTGCGCGTTGTGAAGAAGTACATCTTGTTATATGTACCCATGATGACATAGAGGTATATTCTGCACAAGAAAAAAAAGTTTTTGTTTTGTTTTTTAAATACAAAAAAAAGAGGCGACTGTACTGATGATGCAGCATAAAGCTTTATTGTGAGCAAGGGATGGAGATAAGTCAGAGAAAACAAATATGGTGAGATGACAATACATAATAGACACAGTCAAACAGGAGATGTGTATTTTCCCCTCACACTTGTCCAAACAGATATTACATACCGACATTACAAAGATTGTATCAAATGTGGTGACATCATAAAGACAAAGAAAGAAAGAAAGAAAGAAAGAAAGAAAGGGAATTCAGGGGTAACAGAATTGGAGGGACATAAGCAGCCATGAAAGATCAGTGCAGTGGTGCTTAGAACCCAATTTCTCCCTGTTAAAGGATGGAAATACAGGCACCATTTCTGAAATACAGCATGCAACGAACAGTAACAGTCCTAGATTGGCATCTTGTCTTTGTTTCTTTGTTATTTCTGTCCTTGTACTTGACACTTAACAAGGTCCACAGTTGTAGAAAGGCAAACTTTTTCGGGAATATCTCCTCCAGCCACCGTATCCTCCACCATATCCTCCACAATATCCTCCTCCATACCCTAGTCTGCCATATCCCCCATAGGAGGATCCACTACAATACCCTCCAGAAGACCCCACTGGATAGCCATAATTGCATGGGTTGAATTGGGCCACTGCAGCAGGTTCTCCAGATGCAGAGAGAATTGGCCCCGGGATGGTCACCGCCATGGGAGCGGGCTGTATCACAACTTCAGACCCTGAAAGCTGGCCAGAACAATTGACAGGACCATAACCAATCCCAGAGAGGGCGCTGCCAACTCCACCACCGACACCAGAGAGGGCGCCACCCCCACACACTGGGACCAGGGAACTGGATCCAACGCCACCGTAACAGCCCCCAAGGCCGTAGCCATAGCCAACACCACACGGGTTGCAGATGGGAGAACAATAAGTCATCTTGATGTGATGGGGTGAAAACTAGAAAAGGGAAAACAACAACAACAACAACAAATAATTGCATGAGCTGTGCATACCAAGGTAATAACAAAGAAAGAGGTGATATTTCTTCATTTTTTGAACTGAAATTTCAATGAAGGGCTGAAACTCAGTGGTAGAGCACCTATTTTGTAATGATAAGATTCCAGATACAGCCCTCCATCTGTCTAGCCGAAAGGAGGATCTCAAAAAACTTTCCCGACTAAGATTGATAGGTTATCTGTGCTTGGGATTTTGGGGAGCTACTGCCCATCAAAGTAGATAATATGAGCTGCATCATCTGATAACGGTAGCTTCATCTCTTTGCTTTCTAAAACTGGACATTTAACTACTGCTGCACCCAAACTTTAGTCCATAATCTCCCTTTTTCATTCACTTTGAAAGAGAATAAATTGGTTTTTAGATACATTTTAAATACATTTCAGTGGAATTCTCATGTACCAGATTTGGGTTCTTGTCCTTACCTTATTTACAAGGTGGTTGAGATTGGCATGAGATTGTACAATCATCTTTATGCAACCTCGCCAACTACCCACATTTCACTTAACACCAGAGGAAGATGTCACAAACTAACTCCTCTCTCACATGGGACTGTTTCCTATCACGCCTAAACAATCTGGGACTGTCCAAACTTCGGGAAACAAAATAGAGAAAAGAGGGACATGACAGAGGTCTTCAAAATAATCCATGGTGTGGAAAAAGTGGATAGTGAGATTTTGCTTCTCTCTCTTTTCTAATACTAGGACCTGAAGTCACCCCATGATGCTGAATTTTGTGAGATTCAGGGCAGAGAAAAGGGAAGGCATTTTCACACAATGCATAGTTGAGCAATTATGGAAAACATATTCATGGAGGATAAAGCTACCAATGGCTACTAGTCATTGAGTTTATTTGCTACCTCTAGTAACAGAGGCAGTATGGTTCTTCATACCAGTTGCTGGGGCACATGAGAAGAAGAGTGCAATTGCACTTATGTGCTAGTGGTTGGCTTCCCCTAAACATCTGTTGGACATGCTGTCACTGAAGATTCCCTGCATTGAGCAGAAGGTTGGACCAGATGGCCCACAAGACCTCCTTCAATTTTTGAAACACCCTGATGAATTGGTTCAGAATTACTGTGGCCACAATCCAAGGAAAAAAGAGCACGACCTTCCAAAAGTCACATGCAGTGCAAGCCTGACCATATTCATATGGTAGTAAGTCTAATGTTGTTTAAGTTATTGTGCATAGGCACCAACATGGAAATGGCAAGATCTGCACTTCCATGGTTCCCTCTCTTCACAGCTATCCATAGTTGCAATGGTTCAGTTGACTTCCCAAAAGCATCTTCATGCCTGCTGAGGGATGAACAATACAGGACTAGATAAACCTTTGGTCCAATCCAGCAGGCATCTTCTGATGTTTTTCCTAGGCTACACGAAAGAACTGGTGTGGAGAAACCCATACATGCTAAAACCTCAAGGGAAAGCAGACAAGCAGTAACACCAGAGGTGATATTGCAAGAAGGTGAAATGACTCAAATGAGACTCACCTGGTCCTTCGAAGAGAAGAGCTTAGCAAGTGATAGGAAGGAAGAAGCTGCCGTTGGAAGTGTCCCCGGTTACAAACCCTTTTATACTGTTCTGCTGGTATTGTTGAGGGTGTGTGTACCACCCCTTCCTATGCAACATCTCCTAATTAGGTCTTGGAGAGGGGGTGGACTATGCCAATTCAGCATCGTGTACCAAATTAGTCTTGATTCTGTTTACCTCCCTTTCGTATTTGCACCCATTAGATTATCTACATCCCATTGCAACAGCCCAGGAATGTTACACCCTGCAGTTTGAAGATGGGTCAGTCTTGCATCAGCAGAATGTAGAAACCACATTGATGGCAGTGCCAAGGACTGTGTCCAATGCTCCACCTGCAGCAATAGGGCTTATTTGCATTTCTGGAACAATCCGGGTCACATGGGCAACGTTACACATATGGAATCAATGGAGGATTATGATCAGATGTTGCCTAAAGTGAAATTCAGGAAGAATTGGGTGAGCCTATTTGGGCAAAAGCAAACAAATATGAGTTGTCAGCATTTCAAAGGTCGATTCAAAGGCGTTTGTTTGTGGATTGGTTTAAAATAGAATTAGAGCAACATCTCATCAATGCCTAACAAATTCTGCTGAAAGCAAAATTTCAGAACAGTTTGGACAGGAGATACATTGGGAAAGTGGGGAAATCAGTAAGGGGAATTTCTCCTTCAAGAGTGAGACTTTATACTGATTTTAATATATTGGTTGTGCAATAGTTTGGGAGGAACTGAAATTGATGAATTTGTCCTTCCAAGGTCTGAGTTCTCAGTGTTCATCTCTCAAAAATCTGGTTTTAAATCCTGGGTCCACCATCTCTTATTTCACCCCCGATAGACTCCTTGTCCTTAAAAGCTGTATGTCAGGTAGGGACAAGTTGGCTTTTTCCTATGCTGGGAACAGCTGTACCTAATACATTTGCTATTTCAGTTAGTTAGTTTTTCATATGGATTTACCAAAATTCTCAAAATTCACTGTGTATTTACTCTCTGAAAGTATGGCCCATTTACATATTGACGAAGTATCCATTCATTTATATTTATTGATGTATTTGAGTTCCAATCCTCAACATTCTTATTATAGATTAAGCTGGGTTGAGTACTTGGTTAACACTGATTGATTTGAGTTATTCTCCACATTTTAAGCAAGAAAAAAAATGGCACTCAAGGCAGTACTCAGCATGCATAGGCTTGCACGTTTGATGGTTTATAGTTGCTCTAAATTACCAACCCCCTGTTTTTGAATTTCTCTGTCCTTCCTTTCAAAAGTGTATCCAGAGCACAGTCCAAAACACTCTTGAGTTCTTATTTGAGCAGAATTTGGTAGAAATTGAAGAAATGCAGCTAGGGATGGGAAAGAATTTCATTTCCTCTCAGTTTGGTAAAAAATTATACAAACTCTCACATTTCTTTATATATATATATATATATATATATATATATGGGGTGAAAATATTTTGTTTTTTAAAAAAAGGATGAATGCAGGAGAAAGCAAAACTGATGGAGTTGTCCATCCCTAGGAAGAACTGGAAAGACTAAGACCAAGGCCTAGACCAAATTTAAGAAGTAGGGTCCTTTTCCTTCTCATCTGCCCCGTACCACACAAAATAGTAGTGTTTGGAGGTGGCTCAATGAAAAACATTGACAATAGATTATGTAGAGCAACAGCGAAAGTACTTCAGACAACATGCATTTATAATAATAATAATAATAATAATAATAATAATAATAATAATGATTTATTTCTTACCCGCCTCTCCATCTAGATCGAGGCGGGGAACAACAACATGATAAAATACATAAAACTAATTAAAACATGACAAATATTATTAAAACTGCATTAAAACATCCTAAAACATCCTAAAAACATTCTAAAAATTACACTGGATATGCCTGCCGGAAGAGAACTACATCTTTCGGAGCAAAGGATGAGAAATGAAGAGGCGACACAGAGTTGGGATTTAAACAAGGGCCACTTTATTTATTTACAAGAAAAGCAAGCATAAAGGGGGGAGGTAACCTAAGCGGGCATTTTGCATGGCCAACCAGGCCATTGAAGGGGTCGGGCGAGACATTCACAGCCCGGGAAGTGGCGCCTGCTTTTTCGCCGCCCCCCGAGCTTCCCCAATCTGAGGTGGGGGTGGCCTTCCGGTGTCGTCTCCACTCGTGCCGCAGGGCTCCGAGTAGACGAGATGGGTTGGCCCCAAAGGTAAGCCTTATCCCCCCAACTGATGCCGCAGGGCTCTCAGTGGTTGGCCCTCAGGCGTTACCAATCACTTGAATAGTGCCCGTGAATGCTCACCATTAAAAACATATCAAATGCCCGCTCCTACCGCCAATAAAGTGACCAAATTGCCAGATTGACCTAGTTATCACCCATCCTGCTTTTGCAGTGTGAAGTAGGCGAAAAAACTCACACTCAAGTTAGATTGTGAGCAAAAAATTCCTACTTGGCCTCAAAAAGACGACCGGCGAACCCACACTGACAACAGGGGAGGGAGGGAGGGAGCTGCGCAGCACACAGTGGAGATTTGGAGGGGTCTTGGTCCCCCTTAAATAGTCACAGGCCCCTCCTATCTCCGGTGGCACCACCCTGGGCCAGCCTATGGTGGCCCCCCACATCACCTCTCCCCATCCTCGCCCGCAATCTCCTCTCCCCATCCCAGCGGGCAGGGTGGGGAAAGGTCTTTCCTGGCAGTGTGGAATTCAGTGTGGAATTCCCCAAAAGTTAATTAGAAAATCATAGAATCATAGAATAGTAGAGTTGGAAAGGATCTTTAAGGCCATCGAGTCCAAACCCCTGCTCAGTGCAGGAATCCACCTTCAAGCATCCCTGACAGATGGCTATCAAGTTGCATCTGGAATGCCTCTAGTATGGGAGAGCCCACCACTTCCCTAGGTCATTGGTTCCATTGTTGTACTGCTCTAACAGTCAGGACATTTTCCCTGATGTCCAGTTGGAATCTGGCTTCCTGTAACTTGAGTCCCTTATTCTGTGTCCTGCACTCTGGGTTGATTGAGAAGACATCCTGGCCCTCCTCTGTGTGACAACCATTCAAGTCTTTGAAGTATGCTATCATGTCTCCCCTCATTCTCCTCTTCTCTAGGCGAAACATGCCCAGTTCTTTCAGTCTCTTCTCATAGGGCTTCGTTTCCAGACCCCTGATCATCCTCATTGCCCTCCTCTGAACCCCCTCCAGCTTCTCTGCATACTACTTGAGGTGTGGTGTCTAGAACTGGGACAAAATATTAAAGATGAGGCCTAATCTGTGCTGAATAAAGGGGAACCTGAAATTCATGGTGGAGGAGAGGTCAGTCAATAATAGGGATGTAAAAGCGAGCAAAACTAAAGCTTTCTAAAGTTCTCTGAATTCTATCTTGAAGCTCAAGTCTTCATCAGAACATGAGCTTTGTTTTTGTTTTCCTTTGTGTACATAAATTTGTGTGCATTTCCTCAAAGATGCACATCAATTGTGCACAACTTTTGAAAAGTACACATTCATCTCCCTTTGATGAAAGCATGTATGTGCACACTTGTTTCATGGACTTTTTCCTCCAAATGTGCACATCCTCTCAGACACATTATTTTGTGTCCATGAATCACATGGCAATATTGGAAACGTATGGACTTGCGTCCCAAGATGTTTGATTTGGAAGGTGCGAACTGGGTTAAATTCTGATTGAAATGAACTGAAATGAATTTCTCATACATCCCTAATTATAAGATGGCTCCCACTGTCCATATTAACATCCCAGGAAGACTAGATCTGGATTAATCAACAAAAAAGTATCCATAGTTGGCCTGTTGGTAGTTAAACTGAACATCATTTCATCTATAGAAACATTAAACATTAATGTAAAATAAGATGGGGGGGACATACGTCCTTCCAGATGCTGTTGGGCTCAAATCCCCATCATCCCTAATGATTGGCCATGCTGGGTGGGGATCTGATGAGGTTTTGGAGTCCACCATCATGTAGAAGACTGCAAGTTCCTCCCTCCAGGTATAAAATAGCCCCCAATCAACAAGGTGCCATGGCAAACAGCCAGGTAAAATAACTTGTTTTAGGAGACTAAGGACTACTAAATGATTTAGCCTTTTAAAAGTCCCAGATTCCAAGGCTGTTAATCATCATAGGGATTTAAATTTCAAAATAATTAAAGGATTGGACATGAAAGAACATAATTGGAAGGGTGTTGTCATTTGTCAACGCCGAGGTGCATAACTCCAGGGGGAAAAAAACTGTTTGCTTTAATGATTTCTTCTTCTTCTTCTTCTTCTTCTTCTTCTTCTTCTTCTTCTTCTTCTTCTTCTTCTTCTTTTTCGTCATCATCATCTTCCTCCTCCTCGTCTTCTTCTGTTTCTCCTTCTGTTTCTCCTCCTCCTTCTCTTTCTCCTCCAATGTGAAGGATTGAGCCCTACACCCACATTTTTGGGGTGTAAGTTTGCATTACAAGTATAGTTAAACAGAGGCACATTAACAAGTTGAGCTCTATGTTGTCAGCAAAGAGGAAGTAGCCCCTGACACATGCCCTCATGTCCTACTTGTGGTTTTCCAACAAGCAGCTGGTGTAAGCAGAATGCTGGACTAGATCGACCTTCACTCTGATAGAGAGTGGCTCTTCTATGTTTGTAGGCTTGCGGTGATGTGAGAGGCCTTGATTCTTCATGGTGTCCTCCAGACATTTGGACTTTCACTCCCAACAGCCACAGCTAGTATGGCCAAAAGTCAGCAGTGTCAGGAATGGCCATCCTTCTCTGTGGAGTGATCAGCCAAACTGAATGTAAATACGGCTGAGCCAGACACAAAGTGAGACTGATGTCCCAACTGACACAATTTCCTTAACCCTCGAGAACTTCTTCATCCACAGCGGCAGCAGGAATACTGAAGAAAATGAGAGAAGACCTGACCCTTTTAAAAGGCTCAGCGAGAAAGGCTCAAAGTCCTGGAGCTGAAGCAGGATAGAGCTGCTACGTTCTCAAAAGTGGTGGGGTGGGGGCAGCCAGGGCATCAGCATTCCCCCCCCAAAAAAAGGCCAGGGCTGTGTTAGGCATTCACCTGAACATGTGAGGGCTAAAATGGTGCATTCATCCTGGCCCTACTCCACTCAGTTCAAACCCTGCTGTATCTAATTGTCAAGGTCTGTAAAGAGCTTCTACTCGCAATTGCTTGAATGTGAGTAAAATGCTCCACGTTACTGAGAAGCCTGATAAGATGGGGTCCACACACATGAGTAGAGCTCACTTTCGGGCCTTCCTTATTCAACGTAGCAAGGTCTGAACTTAGGGAGGTGAAGCTGGTGTACGTGGAGACATTGGAGGTGGGGTTGGCATGCATGATGGCCCCATTACTGTACCCATTTTAAGTCCTCACTCAGTGAGCTGAATGCCAGAACAGGGTGTGTAGCAACCTGAACAGCACTAATTGCAAGGAGAGGAAGTTCCCATTAGGTTTGGGGCACTAGTCCAATGTCATCAAATCCTCAGATGTTAATTAAGCATCTCTAGTTGGTTGGTTTTCCTATCCGTCAGTCTGCATCTGTCTACATTTAAGAATTACTTACATTAAAGAGATTGCTAAGTGATGTACAAAAACAAAACAAAGAGTCTTCATACAGATGGCAAGATTAAGTTTCTGATCCAGCATGGATCTTCTTATGTTCTTTTCAAGGGGTTGGAGCATCTCCCCTGTGAGGAAAGGTTACAACAGCTGGGATTGTTCAGTTTGAGAAAAAGGAGGCTGAGGGAAGACATGATAGAGGTGTACAAAATGATGCCTGTTGTGGAGAATGAGGATAGGGAGACATTTTTCTCCCTCTCCCATAATACTAGAACCTGGGGTCATCCCATGACACTGATTGGTGGGAGATTCAGAACATATAAAATAAAGTCCTTCTTCACACGGTGCATAGTTAACCTATGGGATTCACTACCACAAGATGTGGTGATGGCCACCAATTTGGATGGCTTTAAAAAGGGGTGGGTGGTTGAAATCCTGGAAGAGAAGGCTGTCAATGGCTACCAGTATCAGAGGAGGTTTGCATATATACACCAGTTGCCGGGGAACATGGGTGGGAAGGTGCTGTAGCACCATACCCTGCTTGTGGGTCCCTGGTTGACAGCTGGTTGGCCAGTGTGGGAACAGAGTGCTGGACTAGATGGAGCCTTAGTCTGATCCAGCAGGACTCTTCTAATGCCTGTTGGAAAAGTTAAGATTCCAACAGATGCCCAAATCCAGAAGGGTTGGGGTTTGCCTGATTTATAGTAGTACGGAGTTTTGGGTATGAGAATTCAATATGGAGATTGGAAACTCAATGGGTCCCTCCCCCCGCCAGTTTGATCCAATGGTTTTTGTTCCATTTCCTCCAATTGGTATTGACTCGCTCTGTAGTGAGTCAATTCCATTTTTGTTTTATAATTGGGATGATTTGCAATATTGCAATATATATATATATATATACACACACACACACACACACACACACACACACACACACAGTTTGCTCAAATTACAATTTGCACACATGGTGGAACCTGAACATAACATGCAAAGTATTTCCAAATTGGAGGGGAGGATCTGCCACAGTCTGCCACCACTAGGGATGTTGGATAAATCCCCCATTGAATTAATTTAGTTCAGAATTCTATGAATTTGAGCAATGGATTCCACAGCAGACTATTTTTTTGAAAAAAAAAAACTTTCCAGAATTTTATGCAAATTCAGTCATAGAAAAATAAGAGTTTTTTTTTAAAAAAACAAACTACTGAAAATGTGTATTCCTCTCCCCAAAGACTAACACATGAAAATGCATATTTTGGGAGGGTTTGTGCATTTTGGGGGGAAGGTGGGGTTTGGACATTTCCACAATTGCAAATTTGCACAAATGTGAATGTGTGGAAACATGGGAAATTTGGGGGGGAGGATGTGATCCCACCGATCTGTGAAATGCAGATGGAACAGATTTTACAAAATCCATATATCCCCACCCACCAGTTACTGGATCGAAATTCTATAGAATCCCATCAGCTTAAACAAAAAATAATTCCCAGTATCTCACATCCCTAATTGTGTATGGAATTTCCCTCTAACATATTTGTTTTTGTATGCAATTTTGGGGTGGAGAACTGCCCTTCCAAAATCAGAGAAGTATACAATGTGAAGGACACCTCTATTTCAATCTACCTACTACTCTGGTGAAGTGACTGGTAAAGAGATTTGGAATGTTTCCTGTTCGAGATATCAACATTAAAACTGGATATGTGACATGCGAGTGAATTGGGACTTTTTGTTATTTTTTGGCTTTGATTAGCTGTGTTTATTTTTAAGTGGGATAAAAGATGGCGGAATTTTGATATATATTTATAATATGAATAAGAATTAATTCAATGGAAAATTGTTTAAGAATTAACAGGAGATGGATGAATAGTAAATTGGTGGGTTAATAGAATGAAATAATAAGTGGTTTGTATATTAGTATAAAAGGATTGAAAGTTTGGTTTAAAGTTGGAGAGAATTATAAGATTGGTTTATATGGGGAGTGAGGATATATATTGAATGGAAAATGTTAAATGAGAAAAAGTGATTAAAAGAAAAGCGGGGCCATTTTATTTTGTGTGTGACTTGGAGCTGTGATGGAGAAAAGTGGATTTACAGGAGAGACTTTGAAGAGCTTGTGGCAGTGTGACTAGGTACACAAGTTGCTGCAAAACATGGACAGGAGGTTGGTGTTGAACTCATGCCCTTTTGAGTCTCCCATTGACTACTGGTTGGTCACTGTTTGTACAAAACGTTGGGCTACATGGATCCTTGATCCAATTCAGCAGGACTCTTCTTATGTTCTCCTTGTGTACTTACATTAGTCTTCTCTCTCTCTCTCTCTCTCTCTCTCTCTCTCTCTCCTGACAGGTTCCCATGTTTAAGAGCTATGTGACAGGTAGGTACAATCTGATCTCCTCAATGCTGGAAATAGATGTATCTCTTGTACTAGGCTGGTGCAGTTCAGTTGGAAGGTCTGTTTGGTTTTAATATGGATTTACTAACATTCACAAAGTTCATATTCAGAAGGGAAAGAACTTATGGAACTCACAAATTCACTATCACCTATCCACTATGCAGCAGTCAGATTGTTTACTGGGGCTTTCCACAGTGAAGTAAATTCACTATCGTTCTGGCAATATAGACATGATGGTGTGTACAAAACTATGCATGGTGTGGAGAATGTGGACAGGGAAACATTTTTCTCCATCTCAACCCGGGGTCATCCCTTGAAGCTGATTGGTGGGAGATTCAGGACAGATAAATGGAAGGACTTCTTCACACAGCACAGAGTTAAATTACGGAATTCACTACCACAAAATGTAGTGATGGCCACCAATTCAGATGGTTTAAAAAGGGGTTGGATAAATTCCTTTAGGAGAAGGTGATCCATGGCTACTCACCCTGATGGTCATGTGCTACCTCCAGTATCCAAGGCAGCAAGCTTGTGTGCACCAGTTGCAGAGGAACATGGGTGGGAGGATGCTGTTGCAATATGTCCTGCTTTTTTTGTCCCTCATCGATAGCTGGTTGGCGGCTGTGTGAACAGAGTGCTGTACAAGATGGAACCTTGATCTGATCCAGCAGGGCACTTTTTATGTTCTTATGAGATGACCAATCTACCCATTCCTAAGAAATACCTCTTTCTTCTGGAGACACCTGGAGATTCCGTACATTCTCCTTCCTTATATTCTCCTTCCTTCCTTCCGTATATTCTCCCTGCTGTCCCCCTTTTGCTGCCACCCACTTTAGGTGATCCTCATTCTGGCTGAAGGAGCAACGTGCCAATGAGCAGTGGCCTGAGCCATCACCATCAGTGCCCACTCTGTCCTTGACAGTCACAGGAACATAGGAAGCTGGATGTGTGCCAGGAAAACAAGCAATGTCATAAGTGACTCATAAGAGGCAGTGATCCCTGCTGATCCATCAGAGCCATGTTACTTAATGTCAGCATTCATGTACAGACTTTTTGGATGTGAGAAACCACTCTTCTAAATGCTGTTCAAATTCTTCTAGATTTTCTCCAAATTCTTCAGCTCTTTGTCTCGGAAACTCTCCCTCTATGTCTACAGATCCCTGTCAATTTCACTGACAGGGATCAGTGAAATTAATAATAAAAGCATAGCCATGCTGGGTAAGACTGAAGGTGTCGTGTCTCCAAGCCCTCTCACTGCTGTGTGAGACAATAAAGAAGTCGGCCAAGTAATCCACAAAGCTTTATTCAGCAATTAAAGGAACTTTCCTCTAGGCAAAACACTGTGCAAACTAAACAAGACAGTTGTCCCTTCATCAAAAGGGAAGGTCTTTTCCCTAAGTTCCTTAAGTTCAGGGAGGCTCCTTCTGAAGAAGTCTTTGGTGAAAAGCTAGGAGAGCTGATCGCTTCTTGTCTTCTTTGAGCTCTGCCCATTTTACATTGCAGCGGACTCTGGGTTCGGTCAACTCTGAACTCCCCTTCCCCTCTGAGAATTGCTGAGATCTCACAGGCTCGGAGTAGTTAACAGTTTCACTGCGAAGGACCGGTGAAGGTTCACCCTTGGCTGTGAAGACCCTGGGAAAATCTCCTCCCCCACTCCCTGTGTAGACTGTCATTCATCTTGTCCTGTTTCAGAATCTGATTCTGATTGATAACCTGAAACTCCCTCCCCCACACTAAGGGGAGTAGGCCTAATCATGACAAAAGTTCACAACTTGGTCATCCAGATATCTATGGGCTGCAATGAACTAGGATGACCAAGTTCACAACTTGGTCATCCAGATATCTATGGGCTGCAATGAACTAGGAATTGACAGAAATCTGTCAGTTCTGTTTTTTCTCCATTTTTCAGTTCCGCATTCTAAAGTTTAGTCTGTTCTGAATATTGATACAACTCCCCCCACCCCAGAAAAAAGAAACCCAAAACTTTTTCATCTGAATGAATGTACACTTTTTTGGGTATATTTCCATGCATACATGCACTTTGCAAGAATGTTTGCTTAATATGCACATCTCTACAAACCATTTTCCTATGATAATGCATGACTGTTATTTTCAGAAATCCACTCATTTTATCTGTACACATTCCCCTAATGAGTACAGTTTTTATTGAATCTTTCCCCACTCTTTTACTCAGTAAAGTCCACCACAACATTTTGAGAAGTGTGATTTTTTTTTGAAGGATAACGTTCAGTTGTGAAATCAGGTAGGTGTATTTATCTATTTTGCTACATTTATATAATCCCACCTTTCCTCCAAGGGGCTGAAGGATGCATACAGGATCCTCCTCCTGTCCATTTTATCCTCACAACAATTATGCGAGGTAGGTTAGGCTGAGAGTCAATGTCTGGCTCAATGAACTTCATGGTAGAACAGGGTCTAGAACCTGGATCTCTTCAATCCTAGTCCAACACTCTAACCAATACACCATGCTGAATTAATGTGCAAACAAAATTTCTCCTTTACCCTTAGATCAGAGGTTGGATGGCATGGCACACTGCCTTTTCCTTTTGTTCATTGTTATATATCATTTTAAAGTTATCAGACACATTGTACATCATACTTAACTTCAGTAACTTTTCCATAATCCACCTTTACGAGGCACAACTCCAAAATACAATCGATATTCTTGAGATCACATTTTGAAAAGGCCTCTTGGGGCTAAGTGAAGAAATAAAAATAAACTCTTTTGAATTGTCTCCATTATATTATTCCTTCCCTGCTATACATATTAAAACTAGGGATGTGCACTGGATCGGACCCGATCCACGATCCGAGTCCGGTCCAGTGGGAAATCGGATAAATTATCCGATTTCCGATCCCGCAGCTGGATCGGCCGATCCAATCCGAACCGGTCCGAAAAGGCTCCGAACCGGTTCGGCGGATCGGCGGATCGGCGGGCGCCCACTGGCGCCCACCGCCGCTTCCATTGGCGGGCGCCAGCGGGCGCCCACCGATGAAAGTGGACAGCGGGGGGGGGGGAGGAGGGGGGCACTTACCTTCTCGGCCCGTCCTCTTCCGTCCGGCACTAGCAGCTACTACCAGCGGGCTCCGCGGCCTGCTCTAGGGTGGCGCGCCGGGTGATGTCATCACCCGGCGCGCTACTCTAGAGCAGGCTGCGGAGCCTGCTGGTGGTAGCCGCCGGCCCCAGACGGGAGCGGACGGGCCGAGAAGGTAAGCAGGGGGTGCGTGGAGGGGAGGAGGGGGCGCGCGGAGGGGGCGCGCGGAGGGGGGAGAGGGGCCCTTACCTTCCCTTCCCGGCGGCTCCCGTCCCGGCGCCGGCGCCTACTACTACCAGCAGGCTCCGCGGCCTGCTCTAGGGTGGCGCGCCGGGTGATGTCATCACCCGGCGCGCTACTCTAGAGCAGGCCGCGGAGCCTGCTGGTAGTAGTAGGCGCCGGCGCCGGACGGGAGCCGCCGGGCCGGGAAGGTAAGCAGGGGGTGCGTGGAGGGGAGGAGGGGGCGCGCGGAGGGGGGAGGGGGGCCCTTACCTTCCCGTCCCGGCGGCTCCCGTCCCGGCGCCGGTGCCTACTACTACCAGCAGGCTCCGCGGCCTGCTCTAGGGTGGCGCGCCGGGTGATGTCATCACCCGGCGCGCTACTCTAGAGCAGGCCGCGGAGCCTGCTGGTAGTAGTAGGCGCCGGCGCCGGACGGGAGCCGCCGGGCCGGGAAGGTAAGCAGGGGGTGCGTGGAGGGGAGGAGGGGGCGCGCGGAGGGGGGAGGGGGGCCCTTACCTTCCCATCCCGGCGGCTCCCGTCCCGGCGCCGGCGCCTACTACTACCAGCAGGCTCCGCGGCCTACTCCAGGGTGGCGCGCCGGGTGATGTCATCACCCGGCGCGCTACTCGAGAGTAGGCCGCTCCCGTCCGGCACTAGCAGCTACTACCAGCGGGCTCCGCGGCCTGCTCTAGGGTGGCGCGCCGGGTGATGTCATCACCCGGCGCGCTACTCTAGAGCAGGCCGCGGAGCCTGCTGGTAGTAGTAGGCGCCGGCGCCGGACGGGAGCCGCCGGGCCGGGAAGGTAAGCAGGGGGTGCGTGGAGGGGAGGAGTGGGCGCGCGGAGGGGGGAGGGGGGCCCTTACCTTCCCGTCCCGGCGGCTCCCGTCCCGGCGCCGGTGCCTACTACTACCAGCAGGCTCCGCGGCCTGCTCTAGGGTGGCGCGCCGGGTGATGTCATCACCCGGCGCGCTACTCTAGAGCAGGCCGCGGAGCCTGCTGGTAGTAGTAGGCGCCGGCGCCGGACGGGAGCCGCCAGGCCGGGAAGGTAAGCAGGGGATGCGTGGAGGGGAGGAGGGGGCGCGCGGAGTGGGGAGGGGGGCCCTTACCTTCCCGTCCCGGCGGCTCCCGTCCCGGCGCCGGCGCCTACTACTACCAGCAGGCTCCGCGGCCTACTCCAGGGTGGCGCGCCGGGTGATGTCATCACCCGGCGCGCTACTCGAGAGTAGGCCGCGGAGCCCGCTGGTAGTAGCCACCGGCGCTGGACGGGAGCGGACGGGCCGAGAAGGTAAGCAGTGGCGGGGAAGGGGGCTTACCCCCCCCGGAGCCGTCCGCTTCTATCCGCTGGCGCCCGCGGGCGCCAGCGGATGGAAGCGGGCGGCCCCAGGGGGGGTAGGGAGCGCGGGGGAGGGGGTTTACCTGCCGGGGCCGTCCACAGCGGACGGCCCCGGGGGGGGAGGGAGTTAGGCCCCCCCTCAGCCACCCGCCGCCATTTTTTCCTCATAGACTTGCATTGCAATGCAAGTCTATGGGGGAAAAAATGGCGGCCGATCCAAAAATTTACGATTTTTGGGACGGGATCGGACTCGATCCGGTCCGGGGGGCCTCCGATTTTGTCCGAACCGGTCCGGGACAAAATTGGAGGTCCCGATCCGGGTCCCGATCCGATCCGGGGGGTCCGTGCACACCCCTAATTAAAACGTTGTAATTTGATACACTGCCATATTATTCCTTTTTGATTTTGTCCCCCGAGAGAATGGCAAATTTCTAGCCCTTTGCTAATAACATTCATGCTTCATTTTGCATGTTAATAAAGATTAGATTATGTTCACATGTTCTTGCAAGTCTGTCAACTGACTTTATCAAAATGACTTCAGGCAATAGCATAACCTTTTATATCTGTAATTCATTGTGTGATTTGTGAGTATATGAATGTTCCACTCCAACATTCAAGTTTCCAACAAAGGTTGGATAGTTGGCTTCCATTCCTGCTGATCTAACTGGAATATAATACCATGGCTATAAGATTTTGCAGATGTTCCCCTTTGATGCCACATCCACGTGGAAGACCTTAAGATTTCTTACAGCAGAGGCACACTTTCTTAATCTACAGCTGCATCAGGGAAAGTGGGTGTTGAGCATTGGTAGCAAAGATGTGATGCTTTGAAAGATTAGAGAAAGAAGCTAAGACTTCTGAAGATATAGGAGAGCATGAATCCCTTCCTTGGGGACACTGAACTAATGGCATCCTCAGATGCTAACCAGCTGCCTGTGCTGATTACCAAAACAATAACAAGTAACATTAAATATATTTCTCAGCTGGAGACCACTGCAGAACAGGGTGGCAGAAAGCCTGTAGATTAAAGAATTCATATATTCTGGTAGTAGTGGTGGCATTGACTGAACCAAAAATGCATGTGTCTTCAGACACACTTTTTTTGTGAGATCATCATGGTTTGGTCATTGGTTTTCCCACACACTTTACACAATGCCATCACCATGCCATTGTTGTCTCATATCTTTCCCCTCCCCCTTTTCAAGTGTTATTTTGCTATGGGGGAAATGTGGTATTTTTTGTGGTCATGAGGTGAAACTGCTCATGCTTCCCCATGTACTCCTCCCATCGTGTTATATTCTGCTTCACGTGGGCAGGTGTGGGGCTGTGCAGCACTGCTGTCTGTATAAGTTGGGAGTGTCTCCTTTAACCCCTCCCACATTTTGCTCCCGCTCAGTTCCATATTTTAGGAATGACTGTTGCTTTTACAGGTACAATAGTGATTTGCATGTGGCATTGGGGAGATTGACCTCTGAAGATGCAAACTTCTGAACTTGCAAAGAATTACCATTTAACAATGGGATGGAGGCTGCTCTGAACCTGTTTCCCGGAAAACTTTTAGCCCATTCTATACAATCCCCCCATGTACACACAGTACTGAAGTATAACTCCTTCCACTTAATTCCCTCTCCCAGTGTATACACAAACAAGAAACGTGTTACTACTGCTGCTACAGGGGAAAAAAACTTACTTGCAGGGGCAAGGATCTCTGAGGACTCAGACTTCTGAACTTGCGAAGTGTTTCATTTCATGCCAAGATAGGGGAGGGGCTACTCCTGAGGGATGGACCACTGCCAGGCTCCACCCATCCTTGTAAATGGCACATCGTGTTATGCATAAAAAGAAAAAACTGGTTGTATAAAGATCCCATTTAAGTCCTGAAAAGAATTCAGAACAGGAAGAAGTGGTAAATCATGGGAGAAAATGTGCATTTGAAGATGCCCTTATTGTGTTGAGGGATTTCAATACTCACGTTGAGTCCCCCTAGTTAGAAATGGGGGTTCTTTAGAGAGTATTACTTCATTTCCAGTGAGTGGCCCCAAAGTTAATGAAGCTGAGAATCTGCTCTGGATTTCAGTCAGAACTCTAAAGGAGCTATCCAAGCTGCCAAGTTCATTTGGCATACAATTCACCCCAGTGGTCAACCATCTCCTTGCCTGAGCTGATGGAGGTGATTTCAGAGGTGGCACTGATATTACTGAAATTGATCGTGTTGAGGCATTTTAACACTCATGTTGAGTCCCCCAGGATAGGAGTAGCACAGGGTTTCATGGCTTCATTAGGAACCATAGGCCTTTCTTAATATACACATTTGTCTCTGGGTATACACTTGATATGGTTTTCACTAATCAGGATAAAAGGGATCTGTGGGTAGGGAAGTTGAAAGATTTATTGGGGCCCTGAACATCCTGTTCTGGGCACCACCCTTCAAGAAAGATGCAGACAAGCTGGAGGGGGTTCAGAGGATGGAAACAAGGATGATCAGGGTTCTGGAAACAAAGCCCTATGAGGAGAGACTAAAAGAACTGGGCATTTTCTGCCTGGAGAAGAGAAGACTGAGGGGAGACATGATAGCATTCTTCAAATACATGAAAGGTTGTCACACAGAGGAGGGCCAGGATCATCCCAGAGTGCAGGATATGGAATAATGGGTTCAAATTGCAGGGAGCCAGAATAAGGCAGTACATCATGACAAAATCTTCCCGACTGTTAGAGCAGTACAACAATGGAATAAATTCCTAGGAAAGTTGTGGGCTCTCCCATACTAGATGCCTTCAAGATGCAGCTGTACAGCCATCTGTCGGGGATGCTTGAAGGTGTGTCCTGTTTGGCCTTTGAAATGGGGAGATGTCTTGGACAGTGGATACAATCATTCCTAAGCACTTCTCCTTTTGTGATGATGTCACACTCTTGGGATTCATGAACAGATTAGGACAATAAAGAGCTTGAGTAGATGGCTAGGGAATTGGTGGTGGAAATCCAGGACAGATAAGGACTAGTAGCTATCTGTAGCCTCCTTCTCAAGGAATTTGTCTAACTCCCTTTTAGAGCCAACTAAATTGGTGGCCATCACTATGTCTTGTGGTCGCAAGGTCCCAATTTTAACTCTGCGCGTTGTGAAGAAGTACATCTTGTTATATGTACCCATGATGACATAGAGGTATATTCTGCACAAGAAAAAAAAGTTTTTGTTTTGTTTTTTAAATACAAAAAAAAGAGGCGACTGTACTGATGATGCAGCATAAAGCTTTATTGTGAGCAAGGGATGGAGATAAGTCAGAGAAAACAAATATGGTGAGATGACAATACATAATAGACACAGTCAAACAGGAGATGTGTATTTTCCCCTCACACTTGTCCAAACAGATATTACATACCGACATTACAAAGATTGTATCAAATGTGGTGACATCATAAAGACAAAGAAAGAAAGAAAGAAAGAAAGAAAGAAAGGGAATTCAGGGGTAACAGAATTGGAGGGACATAAGCAGCCATGAAAGATCAGTGCAGTGGTGCTTAGAACCCAATTTCTCCCTGTTAAAGGATGGAAATACAGGCACCATTTCTGAAATACAGCATGCAACGAACAGTAACAGTCCTAGATTGGCATCTTGTCTTTGTTTCTTTGTTATTTCTGTCCTTGTACTTGACACTTAACAAGGTCCACAGTTGTAGAAAGGCAAACTTTTTCGGGAATATCTCCTCCAGCCACCGTATCCTCCACCATATCCTCCACAATATCCTCCTCCATACCCTAGTCTGCCATATCCCCCATAGGAGGATCCACTACAATACCCTCCAGAAGACCCCACTGGATAGCCATAATTGCATGGGTTGAATTGGGCCACTGCAGCAGGTTCTCCAGATGCAGAGAGAATTGGCCCCGGGATGGTCACCGCCATGGGAGCGGGCTGTATCACAACTTCAGACCCTGAAAGCTGGCCAGAACAATTGACAGGACCATAACCAATCCCAGAGAGGGCGCTGCCAACTCCACCACCGACACCAGAGAGGGCGCCACCCCCACACACTGGGACCAGGGAACTGGATCCAACGCCACCGTAACAGCCCCCAAGGCCGTAGCCATAGCCAACACCACACGGGTTGCAGATGGGAGAACAATAAGTCATCTTGATGTGATGGGGTGAAAACTAGAAAAGGGAAAACAACAACAACAACAACAAATAATTGCATGAGCTGTGCATACCAAGGTAATAACAAAGAAAGAGGTGATATTTCTTCATTTTTTGAACTGAAATTTCAATGAAGGGCTGAAACTCAGTGGTAGAGCACCTATTTTGTAATGATAAGATTCCAGATACAGCCCTCCATCTGTCTAGCCGAAAGGAGGATCTCAAAAAACTTTCCCGACTAAGATTGATAGGTTATCTGTGCTTGGGATTTTGGGGAGCTACTGCCCATCAAAGTAGATAATATGAGCTGCATCATCTGATAACGGTAGCTTCATCTCTTTGCTTTCTAAAACTGGACATTTAACTACTGCTGCACCCAAACTTTAGTCCATAATCTCCCTTTTTCATTCACTTTGAAAGAGAATAAATTGGTTTTTAGATACATTTTAAATACATTTCAGTGGAATTCTCATGTACCAGATTTGGGTTCTTGTCCTTACCTTATTTACAAGGTGGTTGAGATTGGCATGAGATTGTACAATCATCTTTATGCAACCTCGCCAACTACCCACATTTCACTTAACACCAGAGGAAGATGTCACAAACTAACTCCTCTCTCACATGGGACTGTTTCCTATCACGCCTAAACAATCTGGGACTGTCCAAACTTCGGGAAACAAAATAGAGAAAAGAGGGACATGACAGAGGTCTTCAAAATAATCCATGGTGTGGAAAAAGTGGATAGTGAGATTTTGCTTCTCTCTCTTTTCTAATACTAGGACCTGAAGTCACCCCATGATGCTGAATTTTGTGAGATTCAGGGCAGAGAAAAGGGAAGGCATTTTCACACAATGCATAGTTGAGCAATTATGGAAAACATATTCATGGAGGATAAAGCTACCAATGGCTACTAGTCATTGAGTTTATTTGCTACCTCTAGTAACAGAGGCAGTATGGTTCTTCATACCAGTTGCTGGGGCACATGAGAAGAAGAGTGCAATTGCACTTATGTGCTAGTGGTTGGCTTCCCCTAAACATCTGTTGGACATGCTGTCACTGAAGATTCCCTGCATTGAGCAGAAGGTTGGACCAGATGGCCCACAAGACCTCCTTCAATTTTTGAAACACCCTGATGAATTGGTTCAGAATTACTGTGGCCACAATCCAAGGAAAAAAGAGCACGACCTTCCAAAAGTCACATGCAGTGCAAGCCTGACCATATTCATATGGTAGTAAGTCTAATGTTGTTTAAGTTATTGTGCATAGGCACCAACATGGAAATGGCAAGATCTGCACTTCCATGGTTCCCTCTCTTCACAGCTATCCATAGTTGCAATGGTTCAGTTGACTTCCCAAAAGCATCTTCATGCCTGCTGAGGGATGAACAATACAGGACTAGATAAACCTTTGGTCCAATCCAGCAGGCATCTTCTGATGTTTTTCCTAGGCTACACGAAAGAACTGGTGTGGAGAAACCCATACATGCTAAAACCTCAAGGGAAAGCAGACAAGCAGTAACACCAGAGGTGATATTGCAAGAAGGTGAAATGACTCAAATGAGACTCACCTGGTCCTTCGAAGAGAAGAGCTTAGCAAGTGATAGGAAGGAAGAAGCTGCCGTTGGAAGTGTCCCCGGTTACAAACCCTTTTATACTGTTCTGCTGGTATTGTTGAGGGTGTGTGTACCACCCCTTCCTATGCAACATCTCCTAATTAGGTCTTGGAGAGGGGGTGGACTATGCCAATTCAGCATCGTGTACCAAATTAGTCTTGATTCTGTTTACCTCCCTTTCGTATTTGCACCCATTAGATTATCTACATCCCATTGCAACAGCCCAGGAATGTTACACCCTGCAGTTTGAAGATGGGTCAGTCTTGCATCAGCAGAATGTAGAAACCACATTGATGGCAGTGCCAAGGACTGTGTCCAATGCTCCACCTGCAGCAATAGGGCTTATTTGCATTTCTGGAACAATCCGGGTCACATGGGCAACGTTACACATATGGAATCAATGGAGGATTATGATCAGATGTTGCCTAAAGTGAAATTCAGGAAGAATTGGGTGAGCCTATTTGGGCAAAAGCAAACAAATATGAGTTGTCAGCATTTCAAAGGTCGATTCAAAGGCGTTTGTTTGTGGATTGGTTTAAAATAGAATTAGAGCAACATCTCATCAATGCCTAACAAATTCTGCTGAAAGCAAAATTTCAGAACAGTTTGGACAGGAGATACATTGGGAAAGTGGGGAAATCAGTAAGGGGAATTTCTCCTTCAAGAGTGAGACTTTATACTGATTTTAATATATTGGTTGTGCAATAGTTTGGGAGGAACTGAAATTGATGAATTTGTCCTTCCAAGGTCTGAGTTCTCAGTGTTCATCTCTCAAAAATCTGGTTTTAAATCCTGGGTCCACCATCTCTTATTTCACCCCCGATAGACTCCTTGTCCTTAAAAGCTGTATGTCAGGTAGGGACAAGTTGGCTTTTTCCTATGCTGGGAACAGCTGTACCTAATACATTTGCTATTTCAGTTAGTTAGTTTTTCATATGGATTTACCAAAATTCTCAAAATTCACTGTGTATTTACTCTCTGAAAGTATGGCCCATTTACATATTGACGAAGTATCCATTCATTTATATTTATTGATGTATTTGAGTTCCAATCCTCAACATTCTTATTATAGATTAAGCTGGGTTGAGTACTTGGTTAACACTGATTGATTTGAGTTATTCTCCACATTTTAAGCAAGAAAAAAAATGGCACTCAAGGCAGTACTCAGCATGCATAGGCTTGCACGTTTGATGGTTTATAGTTGCTCTAAATTACCAACCCCCTGTTTTTGAATTTCTCTGTCCTTCCTTTCAAAAGTGTATCCAGAGCACAGTCCAAAACACTCTTGAGTTCTTATTTGAGCAGAATTTGGTAGAAATTGAAGAAATGCAGCTAGGGATGGGAAAGAATTTCATTTCCTCTCAGTTTGGTAAAAAATTATACAAACTCTCACATTTCTTTATATATATATATATATATATATATATATATGGGGTGAAAATATTTTGTTTTTTAAAAAAAGGATGAATGCAGGAGAAAGCAAAACTGATGGAGTTGTCCATCCCTAGGAAGAACTGGAAAGACTAAGACCAAGGCCTAGACCAAATTTAAGAAGTAGGGTCCTTTTCCTTCTCATCTGCCCCGTACCACACAAAATAGTAGTGTTTGGAGGTGGCTCAATGAAAAACATTGACAATAGATTATGTAGAGCAACAGCGAAAGTACTTCAGACAACATGCATTTATAATAATAATAATAATAATAATAATAATAATAATAATAATAATGATTTATTTCTTACCCGCCTCTCCATCTAGATCGAGGCGGGGAACAACAACATGATAAAATACATAAAACTAATTAAAACATGACAAATATTATTAAAACTGCATTAAAACATCCTAAAACATCCTAAAAACATTCTAAAAATTACACTGGATATGCCTGCCGGAAGAGAACTACATCTTTCGGAGCAAAGGATGAGAAATGAAGAGGCGACACAGAGTTGGGATTTAAACAAGGGCCACTTTATTTATTTACAAGAAAAGCAAGCATAAAGGGGGGAGGTAACCTAAGCGGGCATTTTGCATGGCCAACCAGGCCATTGAAGGGGTCGGGCGAGACATTCACAGCCCGGGAAGTGGCGCCTGCTTTTTCGCCGCCCCCCGAGCTTCCCCAATCTGAGGTGGGGGTGGCCTTCCGGTGTCGTCTCCACTCGTGCCGCAGGGCTCCGAGTAGACGAGATGGGTTGGCCCCAAAGGTAAGCCTTATCCCCCCAACTGATGCCGCAGGGCTCTCAGTGGTTGGCCCTCAGGCGTTACCAATCACTTGAATAGTGCCCGTGAATGCTCACCATTAAAAACATATCAAATGCCCGCTCCTACCGCCAATAAAGTGACCAAATTGCCAGATTGACCTAGTTATCACCCATCCTGCTTTTGCAGTGTGAAGTAGGCGAAAAAACTCACACTCAAGTTAGATTGTGAGCAAAAAATTCCTACTTGGCCTCAAAAAGACGACCGGCGAACCCACACTGACAACAGGGGAGGGAGGGAGGGAGCTGCGCAGCACACAGTGGAGATTTGGAGGGGTCTTGGTCCCCCTTAAATAGTCACAGGCCCCTCCTATCTCCGGTGGCACCACCCTGGGCCAGCCTATGGTGGCCCCCCACATCACCTCTCCCCATCCTCGCCCGCAATCTCCTCTCCCCATCCCAGCGGGCAGGGTGGGGAAAGGTCTTTCCTGGCAGTGTGGAATTCAGTGTGGAATTCCCCAAAAGTTAATTAGAAAATCATAGAATCATAGAATAGTAGAGTTGGAAAGGATCTTTAAGGCCATCGAGTCCAAACCCCTGCTCAGTGCAGGAATCCACCTTCAAGCATCCCTGACAGATGGCTATCAAGTTGCATCTGGAATGCCTCTAGTATGGGAGAGCCCACCACTTCCCTAGGTCATTGGTTCCATTGTTGTACTGCTCTAACAGTCAGGACATTTTCCCTGATGTCCAGTTGGAATCTGGCTTCCTGTAACTTGAGTCCCTTATTCTGTGTCCTGCACTCTGGGTTGATTGAGAAGACATCCTGGCCCTCCTCTGTGTGACAACCATTCAAGTCTTTGAAGTATGCTATCATGTCTCCCCTCATTCTCCTCTTCTCTAGGCGAAACATGCCCAGTTCTTTCAGTCTCTTCTCATAGGGCTTCGTTTCCAGACCCCTGATCATCCTCATTGCCCTCCTCTGAACCCCCTCCAGCTTCTCTGCATACTACTTGAGGTGTGGTGTCTAGAACTGGGACAAAATATTAAAGATGAGGCCTAATCTGTGCTGAATAAAGGGGAACCTGAAATTCATGGTGGAGGAGAGGTCAGTCAATAATAGGGATGTAAAAGCGAGCAAAACTAAAGCTTTCTAAAGTTCTCTGAATTCTATCTTGAAGCTCAAGTCTTCATCAGAACATGAGCTTTGTTTTTGTTTTCCTTTGTGTACATAAATTTGTGTGCATTTCCTCAAAGATGCACATCAATTGTGCACAACTTTTGAAAAGTACACATTCATCTCCCTTTGATGAAAGCATGTATGTGCACACTTGTTTCATGGACTTTTTCCTCCAAATGTGCACATCCTCTCAGACACATTATTTTGTGTCCATGAATCACATGGCAATATTGGAAACGTATGGACTTGCGTCCCAAGATGTTTGATTTGGAAGGTGCGAACTGGGTTAAATTCTGATTGAAATGAACTGAAATGAATTTCTCATACATCCCTAATTATAAGATGGCTCCCACTGTCCATATTAACATCCCAGGAAGACTAGATCTGGATTAATCAACAAAAAAGTATCCATAGTTGGCCTGTTGGTAGTTAAACTGAACATCATTTCATCTATAGAAACATTAAACATTAATGTAAAATAAGATGGGGGGGACATACGTCCTTCCAGATGCTGTTGGGCTCAAATCCCCATCATCCCTAATGATTGGCCATGCTGGGTGGGGATCTGATGAGGTTTTGGAGTCCACCATCATGTAGAAGACTGCAAGTTCCTCCCTCCAGGTATAAAATAGCCCCCAATCAACAAGGTGCCATGGCAAACAGCCAGGTAAAATAACTTGTTTTAGGAGACTAAGGACTACTAAATGATTTAGCCTTTTAAAAGTCCCAGATTCCAAGGCTGTTAATCATCATAGGGATTTAAATTTCAAAATAATTAAGGGATTGGACATGAAAGAACATAATTGGAAGGGTGTTGTCATTTGTCAACGCCGAGGTGCATAACTCCAGGGGAAAAAAAACTGTTTGCTTTAATGATTTCTTCTTCTTCTTCTTCTTCTTCTTCTTCTTCTTCTTCTTCTTCTTCTTCTTGAGGCCTTGATTCTTCATGGTGTCCTCCAGACATTTGGACTTTCACTCCCAACAGTCACAGCTAGTATGGCCAAAGTCAGCAGTGTCAGGAATGGCCATCCTTCTCTGTGGAGTGATCAGCCAAACTGAATGTAAATACGGCTGAGCCAGACACAAAGTGAGACTGATGTCCCAACTGACACAATTTCCTTAACCCTCGAGAACTTCTTCATCCACAGCGGCAGCAGGAATACCGAAGAAAATGAGAGAAGACCTGACCCTTTTAAAAGGCTCAGCGAGAAAGGCTCAAAGTCCTGGAGCTGAAGCAGGATAGAGCTGCTACGTTCTCAAAAGTGGTGGGGTGGGGGCAGCCAGGGCATCAGCATTCCCCCCCCCCAAAAAAAGGCCAGGGCTGTGTTAGGCATTCACCTGAACATGTGAGGGCTAAAATGGTGCATTCATCCTGGCCCTACTCCACTCAGTTCAAACCCTGCTGTATCTAATTGTCAAGGTCTGTAAAGAGCTTCTACTCGCAATTGCTTGAATGTGAGTAAAATGCTCCACGTTACTGAAAAGTCTGATAAGATGGGGTCCACACACATGAGTAGAGCTCACTTTCGGGGCTTCCTTATTCAACGTAGCAAGGTCTGAACTTAGGGAGGTGAAGCTGGTGTACGTGGAGACATTGGAGGTGGGGTTGGCATGCATGATGGCCCCATTACTGTACCCATTTTAAGTCCTCACTCAGTGAGCTGAATGCCAGAACAGGGTGTGTAGCAACCTGAACAGCACTAATTGCAAGGAGAGGAAGTTCCCATTAGGTTTGGGGCACTAGTCCAATGTCATCAAATCCTCAGATGTTAATTAAGCATCTCTAGTTGGTTGGTTTTCCTATCCGTCAGTCTGCATCTGTCTACATTTAAGAATTACTTACATTAAAGAGATTGCTAAGTGATGTACAAAAACAAAACAAAGAGTCTTCATACAGATGGCAAGATTAAGTTTCTGATCCAGCATGGATCTTCTTATGTTCTTTTCAAGGGGTTGGAGCATCTCCCCTTTGAGGAAAGGTTACAACAGCTGGGATTGTTCAGCTTGAGAAAAAGGAGGCTGAGGGAAGACATGATAGTAGGGATGTGCACTGGATCGGACCCGATCCACGATCCGAGTCCGGTCCAGTGGGAAATCGGATAAATTATCCGATTTCCGATCCCGCAGCTGGATCGGCCGATCCAATCCGAACCGGTCCGAAAAAGCTCCGAACCGGTTCGGCGGATCGGCGGATCGGCGGGCGCCCACTGGCGCCCACCGCCGCTTCCATTGGCGGGCGCCAGCGGGCGCCCGCCGATGAAAGTGGACAGCGGGGGGGGGGAGGAGGGGGGCCCTTACCTTTCCGGCCCGGCGGCTCCCGTCCGGCGCCGGCGCCTACTATTCCCAGCAGGCTCCGCGGCCTGCTCTAGGATGGCGCGCCGGGTGATGTCATCACCCGGCGCGCTACTCTAGAGCAGGCCGCGGAGCCTGCTGGAAGTAGTAGGCGCCGGCGCCGGACGGGAGCCGCCGGGCCGGAAAGGTAAGGAGGGGGTGCGTGGAGGGGAGGAGGGGGCGCGCGGAGGGGGGAGGGGGGCCCTTACCTTTCCGGCCCGGCGGCTCCCGTCCGGCGCCGGCGCCTACTATTCCCAGCAGGCTCCGCGGCCTGCTCTAGGATGGCGCGCCGGGTGATGTCATCACCCGGCGCACTACTCTAGAGCAGGCCGCGGAGCCTGCTGGAAGTAGTAGGCGCCGGCGCCGGACGGGAGCCGCCGGGCCGGAAAGGTAAGGAGGGGGTGCGTGGAGGGGAGGAGGGGGCGCGCGGAGGGGGGAGGGGGGAGGAGGGGGCGCGCGGAGGGGGGAGGGGGGAGGGGGGCCCTTACCTGCCCGGCCCGGCGGCTCCCGTCCGGCGCCGGCGCCTACTACTACCAGCAGGCTCCGCGGCCTGCTCCAGGGTGGCGCGCCGGGTGATGTCATCACCCGGCGCGCTACTCGAGAGTAGGCCGCGGAGCCCGCTGGTAGTAGCCGCCGGCGCCGGACGTGCCGAGAAGGTAAGTGGCGGGGAAGGGGGCTTACCCCCCCCCCGGAGCCGTCCGCTTCTATCCGCTGGTGCCCGCGGGCGCCAGCGGATGGAAGCAGGCGGCCCCAGGGGGGGTAGGGAGCGCGGGGGAGGGGGTTTACCTGCCGGGGCCGTCCACAGCGGACGGCCCCGGGGGGGGGGGAGGGAGTTAGGCCCCCCCTTACCCACCCGCCGCCATTTTTTCCTCATAGACTTGCATTGCAATGCAAGTCTATGGGGAAAAAAATGGCGGCCGATCCAAAAATTTCCGATTTTTGGATCGGGATCGGACTCGATCCGGTCCGGGGGGCCTCCGATTTTGTCCGAACCGGTCCGGGACAAAATTGGAGGTCCCGATCCGGGTCCCGATCCGATCCGGGGGGTCCGTGCACACCCCTACATGATAGAGGTGTACAAAATGATGCCTGTTGTGGAGAATGAGGATAGGAAGACATTTTTCTCCCTCTCCCATAATACTAGAACCTGGGGTCATCCCATGACACTGATTGGTGGGAGATTCAGAACATATAAAATAAAGTCCTTCTTCACACGGTGCATAGTTAACCTATGGGATTCACTACCACAAGTTGTGGTGATGGCCACCAATTTGGATGGCTTTAAAAAGGGGTGGGTGGTTGAAATCCTGGAAGAGAAGGCTGTCAATGGCTACCAGTATCAGAGGCAGTTTGCATATATACACCAGTTGCCGGGGAACATGGGTGGGAAGGTGCTGTAGCACTATACCCTGCTTGTGGGTCCCTGGTTGACAGCTGGTTGGCCAGTGTGGGAACAGAGTGCTGGACTAGATGGAGCCTTAGTCTGATCCAGCAGGACTCTTCTAATGCCTGTTGGAAAAGTTAAGATTCCAACAGATGCCCAAATCCAGAAGGGTTGGGGTTTGCCTGATTTATAGTAGTACGGAGTTTTGGGTATGAGAATTCAATATGGAGATTGGAAACTCAATGGGTCCCTCCCCCCGCCAGTTTGACCCAATGGTTTTTGTTCCATTTCCTCCAATTGGTATTGACTCGCTCTGTAGTGAGTCAATTCCATTTTTGTTTTATAATTGGGATGATTTGCAATATTGCAATATATATATATATATATATATATATATACACACACACACACACACACACACACACACACAGTTTGCTCAAATTACAATTTGCACACATGGTGGAACCTGAACATAACATGCAAAGTATTTCCAAATTGGAGGGGAGGATCTGCCACAGTCTGCCACCACTAGGGATGTTGGATAAATCCCCCATTGAATTAATTTAGTTCAGAATTCTATGAATTTGAGCAATGGATTCCACAGCAGACTATTTTTTTGAAAAAAAAAACTTTCCAGAATTTTATGCAAATTCAGTCATAGAAAAATAAGAGTTTTTTTTTTAAAAAAAACAAACTACTGAAAATGTGTATTCCTCTCCCCAAAGACTAACACATGAAAATGCATATTTTGGGAGGGTTTGTGCATTTTGGGGGGAAGGTGGGGTTTGGACATTTCCACAATTGCAAATTTGCACAAATGTGAATGTGTGGAAACATGGGAAATTTGGGGGGGAGGATGTGATCCCACCGATCTGTGAAATGCAGATGGAACAGATTTTACAAAATCCATATATCCCCACCCACCAGTTACTGGATCGAAATTCTATAGAATCCCATCAGCTTAAACAAAAAATAATTCCCAGTAACTCACATCCCTAATTGTGTATGGAATTTCCCTCTAACATATTTGTTTTTGTATGCAATTTTGGGGTGGAGAACTGCCCTTCCAAAATCAGAGAAGTATACAATGTGAAGGACACCTCTATTTCAATCTACCTACTACTCTGGTGAAGTGACTGGTAAAGAGATTTGGAATGTTTCCTGTTCGAGATATCAACATTAAAACTGGATATGTGACATGCGAGTGAATTGGGGCTTTTTGTTATTTTTTGGCTTTGATTAGCTGTGTTTATTTTTAAGTGGGATAAAAGATGGCGGAATTTTGATATATATTTATAATATGAATAAGAATTAATTTAATGGAAAATTGTTTAAGAATTAACAGGAGATGGATGAATAGTAAATTGGTGGGTTAATAGAATGAAATAATAAGTGGTTTGTATATTAGTATAAAAGGATTGAAAGTTTGGTTTAAAGTTGGAGAGAAATAAGATTGGTTTATATGGGGAGTGAGGATATATATTAAATGGAAAATGTTAAATGAGAAAAAGAGATTAAAAGAAAAGCGGGGCCATTTTATTTTGTGTGTGACTTGGAGCTGTGATGGAGAAAAGTGGATTTACAGGAGAGACTTTGAAGAGCTTGGCTAAGAGGTTTGGAATTTGTTTTTCTTGAGATGGATTATGAATGGAGTTTTTTCTGGACTCTTGTTGGGTTTGCTTTTTGTTGGGATTTTTTTATTATTATTGTTATCTTATTATCATTAGTATTATTAGTATTATTATCAGTATTACAACATGAATAAGAACAGATACAATGTTGTTGGGAAAAGGATATAAAAACTGTTTAGTATACAATGAAGCATTAAGTAGTGTATTTGTTTGGGATAAGTTTAAAAAATTTATAAGAGAAGACTTGGACATTTTTAGATGAATTGTGATGAAGAAAGAAGAGTTTATAAGAGACTGGCAAGAGGCTGGATTTTTTTTTTTTGAGATGGAATATAAGTGGAAGTTTTTTGGACTCTTGCTGGGTTTGGGTTATTTCTTTTTTATTAATATCTGAAGCAGACAGAAAATCCTGTGAAGGCTTATGTTGTAACAAGGGAGAAATAAGGGGGAGAAAGGGAATATTAGGGGAATAAGAATGTTAATATGTAGTTGTGTTAAAAGGGGAGGATGGGGGTTATTTTTTTTCCTTACTTAAAAGTTTTATGTAATACTTGCTCTTTTAAAAGGATTTATAAAATCGCTGTGGGAAGGGTAGGGGGTCCTTTTAAATGTTGTATGTTTTGTTTTGTTTATATGTTTTTAATAGTGAAACAGAATAAAAATCTTTTTTAAAAAAATCTACCTACTACTCTGGGAAGGGGATGAGTTAAGCTGGTTTGCTTAAAAACTGTAGACTGAATGAAACTCTCCATTTGTCTCTATGGTGGACAGAGTCAGAAAGAGATTTGATGGACCATGGATGATCAAGGTTCTGATGGCATCTCATGAGATGTGGGGCAGAAGTAGGGATGTGTGAACCAGCAAAAGTCAAACTTGAAGTTCTCAAATCCCACCTCAAAACGTGTCCTGGCCCATGTCCATATGTGATTGCAAGTCTGTTTGGTTGGTTGTTTTTGCATGGAAATCTGTGCTTATTTCTGTGCATCCCCTCCCAATGTATGCATTAACTGTGTGTATTTGTTGTGGTTCCAAGCCCTCCCGCTCGAGTGTGAGACAACAAAGAGGTCTGCCAAGTAATCCTCAAAGCTTTATTCTGTTAGTAAACATCTCCTTGCACCTCAATTGAGTTTAAATCTAGGAACCTTACTCTAGGCTAACGCTTGGCTAAACCAAGTTAGACAAAGGCAGTGGTCTTTTCCATGAGTCCCTTTCACTTCAAGGAGGATTTCTTTGAAGAAGCCATTGGCGAGAGGCTAGCCTAGCAGACCGCCTTTTGCCTACCTTTAGCTCTACTCATTTGAAACTATGGCATACTTTGGGATGGGTCAACTCTGAAGTCCCCTCCCCTTCAGAGGATTCTGAACACACAAACTGTGTGTTGATAATGTTCTCACTGGCGGGTGAAGAGCCTGGGAGAATTATTGTAAGCTTTGAAAGTTATGGACTATGGCTATAGGCTGTGCCCAGTCCGGAAGGTCCAAAATAGGTAAAATCCTGATCAGGACTAAATTGAAACAAATTTATCATACTCCCCTAGGCAGAGTCTGGCAGTTACTTTAGGAAGGTTGAATAGGAATCAATATTTCCTGGGCTGTTTCTGAACTTCATTGTCTTTTTAAGGTGCTGAGCTCAGGCCAGTAATGAAGTCTTGGGAGAGGCATTTTGGCTTCTTAAAATGGGCAAGAAACTGTACAATCAAAGGGCAGGGCAGGGAGGTGTTGGGCCTAGAGAAGCGTACATGGCCATCTGGGGAACCCTAGGAGGATGAATTTAGACCCCGGCTGTCCAGAATTGGTCCTAGGCCTAAGATTTTGCACCCCTGACCTAAGGCTACTTGTGCGACGTAACTCTCAACACTTCAACAGCCATGTGCCATAAAACAGCAGAATGCAATTCATTTTGGTCTTTGTGGTAATGAGATGGTGGGAAATAATCAAGATTCTTGTGCGTTCTTTTGCTTTTAGACAGCTGTCAGTGGTTATTACTCTGAGAACAAGAAATAAGTAACACCTCAAAACATCCAGAGGGAGAAGTCTGTGAAAAAGAAGAGGAAAAAACAATGGGACTTCACAGCAACCCACAAACACTTATTAACAGCCATTATGCATAAAGTAAATGAGTTGTTATTATTATCTTAATGGTTTATAAACAGTGCTGTGCCAGGGATGGGCAGAGAAGTAATGTTCAAGCTCAGCAGGATTCTCAGAACGTCAGCTTCCTACTCTCTTCTCAATTTGCAGTTGTGTTTCAATTCCCTGTTGCGCAAAAAACCCACAAAATTTGCACACATTTCAAACTTGTGCAAAATCCCCCCCAAAATGGTACCATTTCAAATTTGCACAAAACCGAACAAGGAAATTTGCATGAATCAAAGACAAGGACATGTTCAAGGCCTTGCGAACTTTTTCAGAGAATGGGTTTTCTTACTCATGCTCGTGATCATGTCCAGGGTTGCAAATACAGCATGCCCAAATAGTTTGTGAGCAGAAACAAAATTTCCATGCATCCCTCAGCTGATTACTGAAATATTTGCAGGACACTTGCAACCAACCAGCCTCTGAACGCAGTCATTACTTTCCTCTTGTTACACTCAAACAGAAAACCTTTTTCACTTTAAAATGGGGGGGGGGGGTTTGAGATAGATCCATTGGGAAAGTTGGAGGTGAAGTCTATGTTTTGAATTGGGTTCAAGGTTGTGTCCCAGTGGGTGAAGCTGACCCAGGGATGAGGATCACAGAGCCAGGATTTAAATAGTTTATTGATACAACACAAAGTAAAGAATCCGTATTGTGGGTCTAAATGTCTACACAAGAATATAAAGGGCAATGCATCATGGCAGAAGTGTGTAACCAAGCCGTGCAATATGACTTAAAAGACCACCACAATCATGAAAGTGCAATATGAATAAAAGGATAACAGTAATTTGAATCAGAATATTTGACAAGGCAACTGCCAATAAAACAATCTGATATAGGAACATTGAACACCCCTATTCTGCATCCTCCAGAAATGTCTTCCTGCCTATGGTTAGTGGCCTAACCAAGGCTTTTGCGTGTTGTCTGAACAGGCCCAATCTCTTTCCCCAATCCCTGACATTCCACATCTCTAGGGCAGAGAGGCTTGTGCTGGAATTCCCTGAACAAGTCATCCTCACTAAATGAAAGCAAGGCCTACCTCCTGACTCCTGTGATTCTGATCGAGCCATCAAAATGGGTGCTGGGAGGGCCATTAAAAAGCTCGCAAATGAAAGGCTATTGCTGGGTGTAAGGATGCCTATTAAACCAGGATTACAAGAGATTATTGTAAAACACTGTGGGAACAAATGGTACAAAGGCTTCCTCATGTGTGCAAAACAGCAGCTGAAATCTCATTAAGAGTTCATCCCATAGCCTCAAGGGAAACTGAGTCACCATATGAAAACCACCCGCTGATGAAGCAGTTGGTTTTTTTTTTCCCCAAGTGCCAGCCACATCCATTAACTGCTACAATTCAAGGATAATATGTTTCACATCTGATTGCAGTTCAGAGATGCCCTCAAAGCTGGTCATCGCTGCCTCAAAAATAGGAACCTCAGAGTGCTCCCATTAAATATGTGGTGAGCATTACGGGGCCATACTTCTTCTAAGAAATAGACCACATAAGCTGGAAGTTCAGCATCCATGGAGGAATGTGGAGAGTAAGATCTGAATCATCTCGATGAATCAGCCTTCCCCCACCAAACTGGTGCATTCGAGATGTTTTGGACTACAACTCCTAGTATTCCTGATCACTGGCCATGCTGGCTGGAGCGGATGAAGTTGATGCCCAAAACACAGGGAGGGCATTGGGTGGTGAAAAACTACTATGAATTAATACATCTTCTCTTGATTTCCATTTTGCCTGAGATTACAAAACTGGGAAATACATGGCATTCTTTCAGGCATTTAGCAAATTCTGATGAGCCTGGGTTTGTTTTGTTTTTAGGCTTACAGCTTTTAAAATTTATTATAGTGGTTTTAAATGTATGTGTATATTGTGTGTATATTGTATGTTTGTATACTGCTGTGTATACAAACAGTATATTTGTATACTAGTAAACAGTATGCATATTGCAGTATATTTGTATACTGCTATGGGGCAGTATACAAATAATAATAATAATAATAATAATAATAATAATAATAATAATAACCCTTTAACTCTCACCTTATTTCTTATAAAGGGGGACTTGAGGCAGCTATGAAAAACACCACTTAATATTTTAAAACAGTCACATCTCCAGTTCTAGAAACCCAAATCACCTGAAAAGTCCACTTTTAACCAACAAATAGTAACACTGTGAGCATAGGTGGGATGCATTTGGGTTGATGGGCTACACATTTTGTAGCCCTCCTACTGCACACAGAAATTCCACCCTCAATCTACTTGGCTAGTGTTAAGAATACACAAATGGACCTGCTGGATCAGACTCAAGGTATATCCTGTCCACTGTCCATACAGCATATCTGTTTCCCATGGTAGTCAACCAGTTATCTCAATGGAAAGCCCACATTGAGGTATCCAGTTGACTACCTGCAACTGTGTCCCACTGGATGGTGTTCAAAGGCATGCTGCCTCTGATTCTGGAGGTACCATCTAGCCACCATGAGTAGTTCACATGGATAGCTTTATCTTCCATGAATTTATCTAACGCCCTTTTAAAGTAACCAAAGTCGTCAGTTTGAGAATTTGAGATTTTTTAAAAAAAAATGAATGTGGAAGACAGATTCAACCACCCCTACCAAACCCCTAAAATCACCAAGCCAAATGCTGAGACCCTGTAACACTCCCCAACCTCTTCATCTCTATAGTCCCACTCTAGGTTGTATATTCAGGACATACATACAGCACAAATGGCATCTGGATTTATAATAGAATTGGAAGATCTTTACAATGGACAGACCCTAAAGCAGGATTGAACAACCAATAGCTCTTAAGGTGTTTAATCCCAACTCTCGTCTGCCCCAGCCAGTATAGTCAGTGGTCAAGAATGATGGGTGTTGTTGCTCAACAACATCTGGGGAGCCAGGGAGATTCCCTAACCCTATTTCTGATAATCATTCCTCCTATTTTGTTGGTTATGCCTTGCTAGCATTGTTATTCTTCTGGGATCAACTCCCTTTCTAGGGTCTCTAGAAGTTAAATCACTGAGTTGATAGATGGATCTTTTCCCTAGCACACATGTAAATGCATGTGCATGGATTCTAAAGTGCCAAACAATGCATGTAACTGGCCACTTGCACACCACACTTTTGACTTAGATTAGTTTGAACCAATTATCTCTTGTAAAATGATTACGTTTATAACTTTCCCAGAAGAACTATCAGCCTTTGGGCTACTACATCAGTGGATGGTCACTAGGGGTGTGCACGCCAAAAAATATCATCATTTATCGTTATCGTCATTTCGGACCAAAAAAAATATCGTCTTCATTCATATCGTACATGTACCCTATCGTCTTCATGATAATTATCGTGAAAAAACAATATTTTTGCAGCCCTATTTTTAAAGAAAAAATGCCTATAAGTTCTGTATTTTAAAAGTTAGAGGCTTGACACTTGGTCATAGTGCTTATGGGGTATGCCTAAGTATGTGTATGAAATTTGAGAGCGATTCCGCCAACCCTCGATTTTATATGAATTTTTTAAAGATCATTTCTGTTCTGACAGGTCTGAATGAATGCACATGGCGAGCTGTCATTCTGATCTGTCAGAACTGAAATTACAGAAGTTATAGGTATATTTATATGGCAGTCTGATAAAATGATAATCACCTGAAAATTATCGTCTCCGATTATTACCATAGATTTTTCTATCATATCGTCATTGTTAAACACATGCACGATAACGACCTTATCATATAATTATCGTTCATTTTAACAATATGATACACATCCCTAATGATCACCTAAAATGGAGAGTGGAGGTCTCACACTGTGATCCTTCTGTCATACAGAAGATGGAACATGTTCCTCCCACCCTGTTACCCCAGAAGGCAAGATAAAATCCTATTGGTGGAAACCAATTTCGGCCATCAAGTGATGGCCACCAATTCAGATGGCTTTAAAAGGGGATTGGGCAAATTTATGGAGGAGAAGGCTGTCAGTGACTACTAATTCTGATGGCTCTATGTCACCTCAAGTATCAGAGGCAGTCTGACTGTGTACAGCAATTACTGGGGAACATGGGCATGAGGGTGCTGTTGCACTCATGTGAGTTTCCCATGGGCAGTTGGGTGGTCACTGTGGAAACATAATGTTGGACTAGATGGACTCTTGGCCTGATCCAAACCTCTTCTTCTGTTCTAACATACTGCCTCATGTGGTAGTGGACTCTCCTTAAGTAGAGGATGCAAGGGCAAATGTAATGAGTACTGTAGTTGCAAGATCTGACACTGAGCATGGGGCTTATGACACTATGATTCCTGGTGATAAGAATGAGAATGTTCTTTACATGTCAATGTTTTCATCTGTTAAATGCTGGGTATTTAAGTTAACCAAAGGCAGGAAGAACACCAGAAGACAGAGATTAAGAAGCAAAGGTTAAGTTTTAATGGAGAATGAGACAATATGTAATCACACATTTGACAGTCTTCAACAACATTGTCCCAGAAGCAAGGTTGGCAGGCAGTAACAATTTTTACAGGTTTGCAGAAAACCTAAAACATGTGGCGACAACATAGATATCATAAGCACACATTTAAAGAAAAACAAAGGAGAGGCTCATGTAGGACCATGTTTCAGAGGCTGAGGGAGAATTCAGGAGGTAGAAAGGTGCTCACTATTTCTGAAATTCTTGGCTGGAGGTTAAGGGGTAGACCTGGATCCATGCCATAATTTGAGGAGCTTCCTGAATTCCTACCCATTTAACATGGTCCACAGTTGCCAAAGCTATACCTTCGGCCATAGCCAGTATAAGAGCAAGGGGATGAAGTAGGGGTGTGCATGGACCCAAAAAATTGGATCGGAATTGGAATCGGAACCATTGCCTCAGATTGGATCAGATTGGATCAGAGGCTTTCTGGTTCGGATCATATCCGATTCCAATCCGAAAATCGGACATCCGATTTTTGGATCAGATGCCATTTTAGGTGTTTTCGCCATAGGCTTGCATTGGGGGAAGAAAGCTTTCCCCCAATGCAAGCCTATGCGGAAAACATGGAGGCAGGTGAGTGGGGACCTAACTCCCCCCTCCCTGTCCCTCCTGCCATTCACACTCCTTACCTGCCCGGGCCGTCCATTGCCGTCTGCTGGTCCCTTCTACTGAGAAACAGGCTTCGCGGCTTGCCTCTCAGTAATGCGCTGGGTGATGTCATCACCCAGCAGGTAAGTGGGGACCTCCCTATCCCTCCTCCTCCCCCCCACTCATGCTCCTTACCTGCCAGCATCCCGCGCTGCCTTCCGCTGCTTCCATACTACTGATAAGCAGGCCTTGCGGCCTGTTTATCAGCAGTACAGAAGCAGCTGACAGCAGCGCGGGATGCCGGCAGGTAACGGGAGACCACCATCTCCCCCCACTTGCACTCCTTACCTGCTGTTTACTTGCTGCTGTCCACTGCCGCCCGTTGCTTCAGTACTACTGAGAAACAGGCCTTGTGGCCTGTTCCACAGTAGAGCGAGGGCGCGCTGAGTGATCACCCGGCACTCTACTGAGAACTAGGCTGCGAAGCCTGTTTCTCAGTACATCAGAGCAGCGGATGGAAGTGGGCGCCCCAGCAGGTAAGTGGGGCCTTCCCCCTCCTCCCCCTCATGTTCCTTACCTGCCAGGGCCGTCTCTGCCGTCCGCTACCCCCTTCTACTGAGAAACAGGCTTTGCGGCCTGCCTCTCAGTAGCACGCCGGGTGACAACTTCACAGCAGCGGACGGCCCCGGCAGGTAAGGCGCATGGGGGGGGAGGAGGTCTGATCCTCTGATCTCATCCAAACTGGATTGGGTCCTGTTGGACCGGTTTGGATCAGATTGGATGATCCAGAAACCAGGATCAGAATCGGAAAAAATTATCCTATTTCGGTTGGCCCATAAGGGCCATCACATTTCCGGGGAGTCACACATCAGGACTACATAAAAGGTCTCCTGCCTCGGAAAGCTTGTTCTAGTCCTGCAGATTCCTGCATTGAACAGGCAGTTGGACTCGATGGCCTTATAGGCCTCTTCCAACATTACTATGATTCTATGACACTATTCTTCTGACCTTGGACATGAACAAAGAAGGTCCACAAAGATCTCCTAGGGAATTTTTTCTTTGTCTTTCATGACGTTAGAACTTGGTATCACTCAACGATACCAATGGGAAGCAAGTTTGGAACAAACCCAATCAAGTTCTTCATGTCACAGGGAGTCAACTGATAGAACCAAGTGATGCCAGAAACACTGAGGGTCACTTACATAGATGCCTTGTTTTGCCTTAAAGATGTTCAGACAAATTCATAGAGGACAAGAGCTCCACCAACTAGAGCTGTGACAGTATTTTAATCTGGGTTATTTTTCCTTCCAGCCATTTGTTTATAGAAGGGGCAAAAAACGGAGCTGTAGGGGTGAACTTTTCATATTTCTGTGGGGTTGGGTGTGCAGGGGATTGACTTTTACTGCTCTTTTCTTTGAATTGTTAAAATGGGGTATTGAAATGTAAGCTAAATCCAGCCTGTGTTGGGTCCCAATCCAGCACTCTGATGTTCACCAGATGGCCACACCCCCTTCTCCCTGACTACCAATTGATTGGTAATTTCCTGACATTTGCATGGGTTTTTTCCCCTATCCTAAAAAGATAAGATGCTTCTCTGCAGACTTAATTTCTGTCAGTAGGAGCTTTATGCTAAAATATGCAACCATTTTTATGTATTTGCCCTCCCTCTTTTGCCTTTGGCTCCACCCCTTTTGCCTTGGGGTGAAAAAGGTTCAACAGCCCTGCATTACAAGGTGGCTTATTAGTGTGTTGTAGCTGGAGTTAGAGTAGACTTCCACACTATTGTCCAGGACTTCCCTACCTCTCCTTCTGTTTGGAATGCTGACGGGAGGACATGACGCCAAGAGGTTGACTCCTATTCAGGAGCAGGCTGTGAAGCCCGCTCGCAGTAGCGGCCAGCGGCGGACAGGAGTGGACGGCCAGGAAAGGTAAGCAGGGGCAGGGGGGAGGGGGGAGGGGCCCCTGCGCATGTGGTTTACCTTTGGGGGACATCCGCTCCCATCCGCTGCTGGCCGCTACTGCGAGCGGGCTTTGTGGCCTGCCCATAGGTAGCGCGTCAGGTGATCATCACCTCATCACCTGGCGCGCTACCTAGGGGCAGGCCGCAAAGCCTGCTTGCAGTAGCAGCCAGAGGTGGGCAGGAGCGGACGGCCAAGGAAGGTAAGCAGGGGGAGGGGAAGGGGGCGTACCCCCCCGGGGCATTCGCTTCCTTCCGCTGGCGCCCGCGGGTGCCAGCGGATGGAAGAGGACGGCCCCGGGGGGTTAAGGAGCGTGGGGGAGGGGGCTTCCCTGCCGGGGCCATCCACAGCTGACAGCCCCGGGGGGGAGGGAGTTAGGCCCCCCCTCACCCACCCACCGCCATTTTTTCCTCATAGATTTGCATTGGGGGAAAGCTTTCTTTCCTTCAATGCAAGTCTATGGGGGGAAAATGGCGGCCAATCCAAAAATCGGAAGTTCTGATTTTTGGATCGGGATCAGACCCAGTCCGGTCCGGGGGTGCTCCGATTTTGTCCGATCCTATCCGGGACAAAATTGGAGGTCCCGATCCAGGTCCCGATCTGATCCGGGGGGTCCGTGCACACCCTTAGTTGAGAGCCATATTTAAGCCAGTATCTCCCAGTTGACAACTCTGAAAAAGGGATGGGCAAATAGGTGATGATCAAGCTCATTGAGGTTCAAATTCCTCTTCGAATGTTGGCTCACCTCATTCACATTTCTGAACACAAGCATCTTTGTTTTGTTTTGAAATCAGGAGGAATGGACATTTCTTTAATCAGAAAACAAAAGTAAACAAAATCATAAGCACACACCCAAACCACAAACCGTCACACCATAAGCTAAAGGATGAAAATGCAGAGGGAGAGGGTGGAGATGCATACATGTTGGAAGTGTGCACCTTTGGAAGTGCACATTTTCAGAAATGCACACTCACACATCTCTACACAGAAGGCTGTCCAGGAGACAGGTGGAAAGAGCTGCAGAGGACTGTGTGTTTCTCTTCTGTAGCAGATAACTCTCTCTAGTAAATCCAAGGGCAAGGAGCAGTGACTCCAAGGGCAAGGGGCAGTGATTTCTGTGCACTATCTAGTTTTAATGTAGGAGCCCTAGAAAGAATAAGTGAAACCACATCATGGTTTTCTTCATTGCGTGTGTATCTCTGCCCTCCTTTGAGAGAACTCAGAGTGGCTTCTGTGCAATATCTAGATAGTCCTCATCCTTGTAGTTTCTAGGCCTCACCATCTTGGCTTCACATCTTCAAAAACATACTCTGGACCTCCCATTGCCTGAGGGTTTTGGTCAGCATTTTTAGACTAACTGAACTGATTCACACTTTCGGGAGTGTTAGACCGATTGGAACAAACTTAACCTTCCATTTTTGCATTCCTCAAGATTTGAGGAATGCACACTAGTTCTTGGTTGAAAGAAGAACCGAACTTCATTAAAATGTGTGTCTTTGGCATGTGTATTTTAGAGTGAAATGAACAGAAAAACAACATAGATTTCCATGCAGTTATTTTGGAAAGAAACTAGAGGTTTCTGCAGGAACAGAACAGAAAGGACTTAAAGATAAGTGAATAGACGTGGACCAGAAATAGACTGACTTTTCTATCCTCTGTGGACCACATCATGGTTCCCAACACACTCAAAGAATCATACCAATGACTGTTGAGTCTTTCTTTAACATGATGTAAGGTAAGGAGGGGGTTACTATGGGATAAAGTTTAGTAGCATGATTTCCTACACAATGGGGAAAGAAGCAGAAAAGCAAAATGATCAAGGAGGTTTAGAGCACCTTTGTAGGAGGCTAAAATGTTTGTGGGTGAATATATGATGAAACAGGAGGATGTGATGGAGATTGCTCCACTTTCTCCACATCATGCATGATTTTTAGAGCAATGATTTTTTTCCTCCCTCTCCTAAAACACTGGAATTAAGTGTTCATCTATTGTGGTGATAGAGGGCCTATGACTCTAAAGATGTTCTTAGACTCCAAATCCCATCCACCCCAGCAAGCATGGATATTGGTCAGGGATGATAGACATCTGAGTCCAGCAAACCCTGGAGAACCACAGCTTCACCACCCCATATCTAGTGACACAGGTTGCAAATAGATTTAGGGCAAAGAAAAATACTTTTTTTTTTACGAAGTAGTGCAGGTGATAGCAAAAACAACACATTTGTCCATCCAGTCAAAGGGTTTTGAGTGTTTAGCTCTGAGAAATGTGAATCTGGATGCCTGCATATTCCACGATGTCAGTGCTGAATTCTGGTTGCTCCCTATTCTTTCTGACAGGTTGCTCATTTTTAACAGCTACATCACAGGTAAATACAGTATGGCCCTCACCATACTGGGAATAGGACTACCTATTGGATTTGGTTGGTGCAGATGGGTGAGAAAATTGTTTGGTTTGTTGTTGATAAAAAAGTACCAAAAGGGTAGGAAGAGGAGAGAAAAAGGAAGGATGGAAAGAACCAAAAAAGCTTCTCATAGAGGGAAGCATTGGGCAATCCTAATGAAAGGTGTATCTGCTCATTCTGTGATGAGTAATTCTATATATCATTTTGCATATGCTGAACAAGGCCTTGTGCCAATCCCTTTGATATTGTTTGTCCAAAAAGAGAGGTGCTCAGCCACCACCCTCAAATGTTGTTATCTTCACTTTACATGCCTTTTAACTAAAGGATGACAAGATACACTCTGTTGTTCAAACAATCATTTGCTATGTTGGATCATGAATTGAGGAGGTGCAGAGACTCAATACCACAATGAAAAAGCTGGTGTTAATATTTCGTAACTGTTTGGATGCTGATATAGACGCTCAAACCAGAATGACCTGTAGTTTACAGCTGCTGCTTCAGACTTTGTCAGGGTGGCCAGGTTTAAACCTTCTTCTCAAGGACTTCCAGGAAAAGGAGTAGAAACCCTGGGTGAGTCTGCTCACCAAACGTTGGGGAATCAGTTTTCTGTTTGATTGTCAGCTATATGGCCATGTTCATCTCCACAGAAAGGGATGCATGTATCCACTAAACTCAAGTTCATTAAAATTCTCTGAATTTCATCTTGAAGCTCATTTCAACCTGAGTCCTTGAATTAGGGAAACAGCTTGAATTTTGTATACTAGGACCTACGAGCTGTTTAGGGTGGCCATTGATTCCTGGCTTAAAAAAAGAAAAGAAAAGAGAAAAGAGGGCACACATTTGCATAAATATGAATGTGCAAATCCATATGTAAATATGCAGATTGAGAAATAAATGTGACTATGGAAATAGAAGTATACAATATTTCCCCTCAATGAGGAGGAGTGTGAGTGGATGACATGTGTTTGCCTGGTCTGCCAGCTGTCCACGTATGGCTAAATTTGGATGGACAAGTTCAAGGCCTCCTGGACTCCCATCTTCACCTGAGCTGAACTGGACACCCTTTCAGATATAGTAAGGGTTTGGCAGTGTCTGGCCCTCCAGATGGTTTGCTTTACAACTCCCATGATTCCTCACCTATTGGCTATACTGGACAAGTAGACATTTGGACAACCATAAGTTGCTCACTGCATGGAGATGTGCAGACCAATAAAACTGGAATTTGCTGAGTTTTTCAGAATTCCATCTAGAACATCTATTTCAATTCGAATCAACATGAGTTCATGAGTTTTGTTATCTTTTTCTTGAAAATCCAACCATATGAGAGAGCTAGTGAATCATAGAATCATAGAATTGTAGAGTTGGAAAGGGTCTATAAGGCCATCAAGTCTAACCCCCTGCTCAATGCAGGAATCCACCTTAAAATGTGGTGTAGTGGTTAGAGTATTGGACTGGGAGTCGGGAGATTTGGTTTCTAGTCCCCACTCAACCCACTGGGTTACCTTGGCCAGTCACAGAACCTACCTCACAGGATTGTTGTTGTGAGGATAAAATAGTGAGGATAAAATGGGTTCCTTGAAGGAAACAAAGGTGTGATATAAATACAATAAATAAATAAACTTTTTAGGCATATTTTCCAAATCTTTGCATCAATTCTGCACGTCTTTGAAATGTACACATCCTTCACCCTTTGGTTAAAGCATTTTTTCAAATGTACCCATGCTGTCAAATACATTTCTTTTGACTCTGTGAATCACATTGCAACTTCAGAAGTGTACGAAATGACTGGAGATGCTGTGTTTGGTACAGGCGGTTTGAAATGGGTAAAACCTGATCAAAAACTGAACTGAAAAAATGTCTCTGATCTTTGGGGTTCTTTCTTCTGAAACTTGGTCAGCTAATAGCCATTGGTAAATCGACACCCCAATGATATATCTAGTTTGGGAGGGGGTGAGTGTTACACCATCAAAGTAAGAAGCCATTTCCACATCTGGTAGCAAGATTCCATGAGTGAATTAGATGTTGTGTGGATTATGTTGTGTGGATTATTGCAACATTCTATTTCTCCCCTTATTATTCAGCCCCTATCTCCTGAGGAGGTCAGAGTGGGTCTCTTTCTGCATCCATCTCATCCTCACAGCATCCCGAGGAGATTGCTAGATGAAAGGAAAGGATCAGACCAAGATCACCAAGTGATCATCTTTGCAGAATGCAGATTGCAATCTTGGCATCAACTGCATGCCAACTGGTTCTCTTTGCTAGGTTTCACTTGTCCTGAACAGTGCTGTAGTAGATCCAGGGCTCACAGTATTGAAGCCCTGAGAGTTTTTCATTAGGAGGGGGATATCATCTTCCAAGTCCCCCTCTCAGGCTTCCATGTTGTCTCTATGCTTAGCTGCAGTCCTCACAGTAGTTGTGGATGGATTTCCCCAGAAACAATATACAGTTGTGAGCTATCCCTGTTGTAATCAACAACTTTTGAGATGGCTTGTATGAGTGATGGAGACCCACCAGGTTTACAAATTACTTATCATATAATACATACAGTGGGAGACTGATGGGTCAATACTGATGCCTGCCAGTTTTGGATTCTCCTCAGGGCTATGATGGCTATAGAGATGGACATGAGAAGAGCCAGTACTTCAGAAGCTTCCTTTATACTACTGGTCCCAAACCATCTGCATACCAATTGCTTTGGGTGATCCCAAGGTCTTTGGTTGGATTGGAAATGGTAGGATCAGGCTGAAAGTGGGTTTCTTCTGGAATGGAGATGCAGGAGTCTGGTGCATAAAACTTGTGTGGAGCATTGGCTAGGAGCACAGGCTGTGAAGTCCCCCATTCAAAATGTGCTTTGGCATGGAACTCACCAGGACTTTTCAGGACAGTGTACTCTACCCTCTGCCTCAGTCCTCCTCACTCAGCAAATAGCTTCCAGAGTGTGGCATTATAGTGAGACTGCGTGGAGCTAATGAGATTGAGGTAAGCCATAATTTGCAGAAAAGCCAATGGAGCAATTAATTTATTTCTTATTAGTAGCAGCTCATTACGGACACCTTTATGAGGGAAAAATGGGTCTTAAATACCTGAGAACCTGTACAAAACTACCGGCCAAGTCAAAGCTTCTCCTACAGATTCTCTTCCTTCTGATCTGCATTTGCATCTTCTGAGGTCCGGGTAAGTCTAACCATTTACTGCAATGCCAGTGTTTCATTCAGTGTACTCAATTTTAATTTAAAAGGGGTATTTAGTGTATTAAAGAAGAACAGATCTCTGCCTAAAAGATCTTACAATCTGTAACTCCACACAGAATCGACCAACAGAGAACATATGAACACCAAAAGAGCCCTGTAGGATCAGAGCAAGGGTCCATCTAATCCTTTCTGTTAATGCAGTACCCAACCAGATGTCCCAATGGGAAGCCCACAAGGAGGACATGGGTGTAACAGCACCCTCCTTGTGTTCCTCAGCAACTGGTATACTGAGGCATTCTGCCCCCAACACAGGTAGCAATAGCCATGATAACAATTAGCCATTGTAAAGGAAACAAATGACATGTAGGCAGTGGTAAATTGAAGGAAGATACATTTGCTTCAGTTACTTTCCTTTGGATATAGTGAAGCATGGGGACTAAAGCATTGTGCCAGAAGCTTCAACTAAAGATGAGTTTTGAAGTGTAATTTGAAGGAAGGAGAGAGGGGGCAGATCCTGGCAAAAGAGGCAGCAAAAGAAAAGAAAAACAGTGGCTGAATTCGGATGACACATTAAGCAACTGAGGGGTAGGGAAACAACTGTCAGTAGAGTTGCTTATTTGTCATCCGAATTCAGCCTCAGTTGCTTATTTGGGTGGAATAGCATACTGTCAGTAGTTTGTGAGCGGCGTGTTACCCTCTACACAACACAATAAGCAACACAACGGATGATTGTTTTCCCTCCCCCTCAGTTTCTTTATGTGTTGTCCGAATTCAGCCAGTGAGTCCTTTTAGGGAGGAGAAGACCTTCAAACAGACAGGGTTGGTTGAGGTGCCATTGTTTGATGGCCATTGGTCTAGATCAAGGTCTTTCTGCCCTAAGACCAAATGCCATGTTGGAGAAACTCTTGGGACACACATCCCAGGGTTGGCCAGGGCAAAAGGGGTATGGCTCGAATATTGAAATACCAGCATATTTTAACTGACTTACTGCTGGTAAATCCACCTTAAAAGAGTCATTTCAACCTTTTAGAAAAGGGAAAGAACATACAAAAGCCAGCTAACTGCCTAACAATTGGTGTTTGGGGGAAACCACATGGAGCCATGGGAAGAGAGCATAGACAACTGGGGAAACCTGGATGGTGAGTTTGGATCTACATGCAGTGCAGAATTTGCCCCCGAGCCTATGGTTCTGCATTCCTAGTTAAGGTTGATTAAAGGGGGATTAGGCATATTCATTGAACCAATGACCAAGGGAGGTTGTGGGCTCTCCCACACTAGAGACCTTCAAGATGCAGCTGGACAGGCATCTGTCAGGGATGCTTTATGGTGTATTCCTGCATTGAGCAGGGGGTTGGACTCGATGGCCATATAGGTCCCTTCCAACTCTACTATTATATGACTCTATTGGGGAGGAGGAGGAGGAGGAGGAGGAGGAGGAGGAGGAGGAGGAGGAGGAGGAGGAGGCCTTTTCAAAGTCTATTAGCTATGATAGCTCAATGGAACATCCAGATTCAGGAAAAAATATGACTCTGGGTAATGTCATTTGGAATACGGAGGGAAGGAGGGCATACTAACTCAATGGAGGAGTCTATTTATTGTGGATATTTCTTATAGCTAGGTGGAACGTTGGTGTTCAGAGACAGCATGTCCTTGACTAGCAACAGCTAGTGATGGTGGTGGTGGGGAAATGCTTCCTTCCCTGCTTGTGGAGTTCCGATTGACTACCATGGAGAAAAAGATGCTGGGCCAGATAGGTCTGATCCATTAAGCTTATGTTATGGTCTTGACATTCAACCCTCAGGACAAGAACCGACTTGTTTCTCCGTTGCTTGTAAAACTTGCACATACCGCTGGGGGTGAATAACAGGAATGCTGCAGACTGCAAGCATGGACAGTTCATTCTTTGGACAGGTGCAACATTTGCCCAAGATTCTAGCTCTTGAGTAAACATTCAGCTCCTAATCACTGCTATTAGGCAAGCTTAGGTTATATGCCCCAAAGCACGGTGTCCACATCACAAGTAGTAATCATGCCACTCAGTTCTGCTTGGTCAGGCTACACCTGGAGTCCTGTGTCAAGTCCTGAGTATTATATTTGTAAAGAAGAACATTGACAAACAAGAGCACAGCTGGAGGAAGGGGGACCAGATTGGCCAGGGTTCTGGAAAGCAGGTTGGATAAGTTTAGCCTGGGAATGCAAAGATTAGTGTTTTTCTTGTTTTTCAATGTGCATAAATTACAGCCACAATTTGAACAACATTGCATAATTTGCAAACGATGTGCAAAGTATGGCCACAGTTTGTGCGAATTATGCAAATTGGTGCAAATTGACACTGAACATATACACAGAGAGAGAGAGAGAGAGAGAGAGAGAAGGAGAGAGAGAGAGAGATGAAAAAATATGAAAAAATATCCAGAGTTTGGGGGAAACCAATGACCTGGCTTGCAAAGGCAATCTGAGTTGGGTGGGTAGAGGAAATCCATTGAACCCAGAAAGGTCCAGATCTTCAAGTGCCAGTCATCATAGATGAATTTCAGAACTTCTCCACTCCTCTTATAATTAAATGTATGAATGGGATGCATTGGCTTGATTTCTGGCAATGATCACTAAGTTAAAAAGGAAACAAATAATTAGACAAATTCAAGGATCAATACCCATTGCAAGCCAAATCGATTCTCCAGTCTTAGTTAAGACATTTATCTCTAGTTGATGGATGTTGTGTTTTTCTATGTTTTGTAGAATACATATATGCATTTCTGGAATTGGATCATAGTAGCAGCAAACAACCCACGACATCTGCAAGACTTCTGTGCTACTGTCTGGACTCTATTGGAGGCAGCATGCTGTGTGGGATGGATCCTTGGTCATATCCAGCATGGCATATTCTTTTTGTGAGGACAGATAATGGATTGAGAAAGAGAGCAGAATGCAGAAGCAAGTGGTGCCAAAGAGTGATGCAAAAACAGCCTAATTTCCCCACACTTTTTGTGGACAGAGAAATTGGGGAAAGACATTTCACCAAGTTTGACCAGGGGGAGGAGAAATTCTCTAACTGGACCTCAGGGGTGGGGATACACCCTCCCGGTAGAACTAAATTAGAAGGTTAGTTCTTTTTGGAACTTCACAGTGTATTTAAACTTTGAGGATACCTTCAATTAGGTTATTATAGCTGGAATCTTCTATGAACATACCTGGGAGTGAGCCCCATTGAGCTCAGCAAGACCTGCTTCCAAGTAGAGTATTGTGATGTAAGTATTGCAATTTTCTGATTGTATCATCATCATTATCATCTGGTGGTGTGCATAAGTGAGAATCGGGAAATGAATAGTGGAGAGCACTTTTCTTCTGAAATCTTTGCTTGCTGAATTGGTCAATATCAATTCTTCATTATCAATTTGTAGAAGCTCTATAAAATTGGAGAGACATTCCTTCTAAACTCCTGTGACTCCTATTAATCATCTTCTCTTACCATTTGTTGCCCTCTAATGGTAATTCTAAAGTATAGCATGCATGTAAAGTATAGAATGTGACTTCTTTAATTCACCAAAGATAGAAGGATGAGAGCAGTTGAAGTCCTGCAGTTGCTCCACCAGGTGTCAGGCTGGCATTTCCTTAGAGGATTAATAGGGAGGTACAGAAACTTCAGATCACAGGTAAGACAAAGGAAGGAAGGAAAGATGGATGGATGGATGGATCTTGGGGGTAGGGTTACTACACCCTCAAGGTATGAGTGAATTTCCAGTAGGAATTTTACATTTTGAGCCCTTGAAATGACTCAGACCCCAAACATCCACAATTCTAAATGTTGCAAAGAAGGAGCAGAGGTATAAGATGTAAAGGAAACCGAATACCCTCCCTTCCTTTTCTGCAGTGGAAAGATGTACTAGTGTTATGGTTAAGTTTACAGCCCATGAGCTTTGAAATAGTTAAGTGGTTCATGGCTTCACCAATCAACAAACTCACTAGGCCACTCATTATAAAATCATCCTGAATTCCCCCTCCCACACACATACACACAAACACACACACTTCCCACCTACAATCTGTGGATAATGACCCCAGGGTTGTTGCAAGGATTACTGAGATAATACACTTGAAGCACTTTCATTTAGAGCTAGTATCTAGAGAAGAAGGATTGAGAAATTTTATATGATCCTACTGTCCCTATTAAAATGTCTTCACTAAGAACATAAGAAGAGCTCTACTGGATCAGACCAATGGTCCACCTAGTCCAGCACTCTGTTCACACAGTGGCCAACCAGTTGTCAACCAGGGGCCAATAAAGCAGGGCACAAGTGCAACAGCACTCTGCTGTCCATGTTCCCCAGCAATTGGAGGATATAGACTTAACTTCCTCTGATACTGTAGTTTGCAAAGAACCATGAGGACTAGTACCCATTGATAGCCATCTCCTCCATGAATTTATCCACTAATTGTCTCCTTCAGTCCCTTTCTCCAGATCTTTAGAAGATAAATCAGATCCATTGCAAGTTTAACCATCATATTGAACTTTATTAAGGTTGATGTACTATGACTCCAATCCTATACACATTTAAATGTGTACAGGATTAAAATGCAAACTGAAGGAATTTCTCATTCACCGCTCATGGAAAGATTCCTCCTTTCTTATTCAGAGGTTCCTGTACTTGCATCCACCTGCTGGGTGTACCACAGCCTGCTGACTCCTGTCTCCAATTTCTTGTTAACTGAACTTCTCCTGTCATTCTAACAATGGCTACAACTCAGACCTCTGTTGGTAAACATAGCTTGTGTCTCACAGGTCCCACCATCAGAAGTCTTGATACAGCCTGCACCCTTTGCTGTGACCATTCCAGGACCCATCCTTTCCTCCAGCTGTGACCCGTTTGCTGTGGCATCCTATACACCATGCACCAACAGTTATGATAGCTACTCGGCTTTGCCCTATGGAGGCTACAGATATGGAAGAACATACTGCTCCAGCTTGTCATCTCCTTGCATCTCCAGAAGGTCATTGACCTGTGGTTCTTATGAATGCAATCTATGTGGCCCTTGCTAATCCCTCAAGGCCTACAATGATACAGATCTATGGAACAGATCAGGACTTCCTGCAATTGACCAACGTCATTTGAAACTGCCTGTAAAATCATTTCTCTATGATCTAGTCATGTGTTTATTTCTATCACTCAGTGACCCCAACACCCACTGATGTTGTGTGTATGTGGACGGACTATGACAGAAAGAACTCACACACTAGCTGAAACACAAAAGCTATTTTAAATAATTCAATTCACACATTCAAATATAAGACTTTCAGTGTACACAGTCATGGATTTGAGAATTCAAGGTATGTATGTGGATATGAATTAGCTATTCTCACTCCAAATCCTATAGAAATCAACACAATTGAGGTACATTGGAGAAAACATCTATCTCAGGAATGGCAGAAACTTTCACCTGAATTTTCTCAATGCTCAGGGAACCCTAAACTGATGGATCAAGCTCTGTTGCTGAAAAACTGTATTTAGCCCTCCATGGTGATCAACTGACCAGTGAGGAGAGAAGAAGCATCCTATCTAATAATTTTGTCCTTCTCTGGTTTCATTCTGTAAGCCCCCACTCCTTGTTTCAAAATGTAAAATTGTGTGTGTGTGTGTGTGTGTGTGTGTGTGTGTTTGGGATTGTGTGCTTCTTTCATTGCAGTAATTCTTTTTTCACAATTAAAATTTACAACTGCATCATCATCAACAGTCTCTTTGGCAGCTTTGTTTGTTGTTGTTGTTGTTGTTGTTGTTGTTATCATTATTATTATTTAGAAAGTAAAATGACATTACTTAAGACACATGGCACAAATGTCATTTTCCAGGGCAAGTAGAATGACTCCACATCCAGGCAAATGGTTAGGGTTCTCAATATTTGGATTTTTAGCCTCCTATGCAAGGGTGGTGGCATACGTTTTTCTTTTTTAAAAAATGGCAGCTTTCATTCTGAATGAAAAAAAAAAGCTTCTAGAGTAGATGACTGTGGAAATACATGTTCTATCTCATTCGGTTGAGTTTTAATTTTATTCAATGAAAGTGATTTTTAGACAAACTGCTTGGATCTTATTACAGTGTTGCTGTTTCATTTTTGTCCCCTGGTCCACTCCCCTTTGTCATCAGTCACAGACTGGGTTTAGATATCACAAACATCCATAATGGTCTGAATAAGCCATGATGGCTTAATTAACCCATCATGGGTTATCACATCATCTGGGAGGAGATTTAAAACCCACAATGGCTTATTTGGACAAAATAACCCACTCTTATAACCCATCATGGGCTATCATGACATTCAAATGCAATCACATTCTCTTCAATTTAAATGTCAAGTTGTTATCATGAATGCTTTTAAATGGAATTTCCTCCATCACACCCTCTAACAAACATGAACAACAAAAACCTGACCTCAGCCTCTCCCTCACTGCCTAACAAAATTACACACTGTGGAAAACTAGGGTGGCCCTGTGTCATACTTCATGGAGGTCAGTCCTCTATTTAAAGGCATCCTTTGAAGTCCTGGATAGTCCATGTACAGCTTTAAAGGTACAGGACTTTAAGAAGGAAGAACAAAGGCATAGAAGCTGGGCCAGAGCTTTTGTGTTTCAGCTAGTGTGTGAGTTCTATCATCAGATTTATATTTCCTTAAAGTTCTAGCTGCTTTTACAAAGCACTGTTTACTTTCTCTACACTCTGCATCAAACCAGGATTTTGTATAAGATTCTGTCTTCTGGTGCCCAGGTTCTGTCTTCTGGTGCCCAGGGCCTTAAGTTTTTTAGCAGGGCCTGGTACAGATTAAGGGTGCTATCTTCATCATGGTCTGGTTCCCCAGAGCTTGCTTTATTTCATCTGCCACCATTAGTGTCCATCTAACATAGGGTGACCAGATAAAATCCAGGTCAGAGCTTATGTAATTTTAACAGTTGTAGAGAAAAGGGAATTTCAGCCAGTGTCATTTGTATGCAATTAGTTCCTAGTGAAATTCCCTCTTCATTACAACAGTTAAAGTTGCAGGGGCCCTGCCTTCTTTTGTATATGGTCACTCTAGTATAGTGCCTGCAACTTTAACTGTTGTGATGAAGAGGGAATATCACCAGGAACTAATTGCATACAAATGACACTGGCTGAAATTCCCTTTTCTCTACAACTGTTAAAGTTACATGAACCCTGACCTGGATTTTATCTGGTCACCCTAATCTAACATGCCTTTCCCTGATTCAGACACCCTGCATAGAGTGTAGGGTAGTGGGCTATTTGTTGCTCTTTATGTGGCCTACCTGTGCCACCAATGAGAAATAGTCACTGTCTACCCGATTCTCTCCATGGAATGATGGAATTTTTGAATAGATGGCATATAACACAAAAATATAGTCCACCACACTGCCCCCGTTCTGGGATCAGTAAGTATAGTGACCTTTTGTCTTGTTCAAGGGCCCGCCATTTAAGCATTGTAGATGGTGCTTAAATGCAAGAGAGTAGAGTATTTGCCGATTTATATTGCAAAACCTATCCTGTGAAGATCTATCCCGAATGTTAGTGTTGTCCTCATCTAAAGCAACAACTTCACTCATTTGTTCATTATTCCCCCCACACACACACACACAAAATCAGGCATTAAAATCCCCACCCAACAAAACCTCTGCTCTCAGAAATGTTTCCTCAATACAGATTGTTTCCTCAATACACTTGCTCCAGATCCCACCAAACTGGTGTAGCTTCATGGTTTATGGATTTAGGAAGGATATATACATTTAAACAGATAACTGGATTAATTTTTAGGAACATTTACTAATACTGATTGGACATATCATAATTTGTTAATTTTAAATCCTTTATATCCAGTTGTATATCAGTAGAAAGGAGGACAGCCAGACAGCCACTTCCATGCCCATGTTTACATATTTTAACAGCTGGAAGAGCCACTATTTTAAAACCTTGTAATTGGATACCAGTAACATCTATGAGCCAGGTTTCTTGTAAGCACAATAAATCAAATGATTGCATATATGTCGTAAATTCAGGACCAATAAACTTGTTCAGCCACCCTGCCGTATTCCATGAAAATATATACAATGTATGGTCAGGGTGCTTTGCTGCTAATCTATCTGATCTAGGTGACCTGCAGTGTCTTAAAAAAAAACGCTACCATTATGTGCTCAGGTAGGTCGTGTCTGCTCATGCCCTTCAGCATCTGCTGCTTGTTGTGAATTTACAGGTGGGCTACCCAGTCCATGTGGTTCTAGATATCTGTAAGCTAACCATTCCTCATTAGGCAGTGTTCTCCTGATATTTTTTCTATGTCTAACAGAGGGATCTTAAAACTCTGCCTCAGCAGTTATCTGGGGATCATTCCTCCTATCTGTGGCTTGCAAGGGAGTGTCCTTGATGGGCAAGTCTGCATCTGCAGATCTAACCCAATTGTACTTCCTCTTGTGACTATGCATTTGGGTGAGATCACTTGAGAGTGAGAAAATTGGTTTGCATCTGTTCCCCCAATATTTTGCTGAGTATGCATCCATGTTTGGCTTAACTGGAGTTGTAGCTTGTCTAATTTGTCCATAATGTTGCGTTGTTCTTCATCAGAAAGTTTGTGGAAGGAGGATATCAGTTCTTCTTCTGCTGGCTCTATCCAATCGAGCTGATCTGGGCCCAAGTGTTTAGGGATTGGCTTGTTCCGGTGTAGTATTACTTGAATAGAGTCCTTAAGATTTTCCTAAGTGGCCTAAATTAGAACATCACATCCCCCGATGTTGAAGTAAGTCTGGTTAAAAGGAAAGAAGGAGCTTTTCTTCCCATGTCCTCCTTTTTAGATAGCAGCAAAGGTCTTATTGTGGTGTCTTTAAAATGCCGATAAGGGACCACTCCTTCCTTGACTAATTGGTTTTTCTTCCCCATTATTAGTGCTGGGATTTTTCGGGAGTTAAAGATTAAGAGGATTCTCATAGGCTGTCTTTTATTGAAAAGCCTCTTAATTGATTTTAAGTCTATGTTACCCAAAGAAAAACCCAGCAGCCGCCTCAGGTGTTGTTTAGCCCAGAAAACAGCGCTCCAATTCGGAAATGGTCCTCCGTAGGGGAATAAGTGAACTACAACTTCACATAGTCTCAATATCAAATTCTTTGAATAAGCAAAAGTTCTTACTACTTTACCCTTTGGTGATTTGTTGCTCTCTCCTTGACTTCCCAGAGGTCAGTGTTGCAAGCCACTGGAAGGCCCGAGTGCCTGTTAATCAAATAATCCAGTTTCTCAGCGATCTTATCTGTCCGTGTGAAGATGGATTGAACTGTTCGGCAGCCTAGCAAACACTGTTCTCCCAGCAGTTCTGCTTTCCCAGTGGACATTTTCTGTTCAGTCAACAAAGGAGATGACACACTGCCAGCCTTACCCTCCTCCACCTCATGTCTCTGGGCTTTCATTTCTGTGTGCAGGGGGGGTCAAACAGTTCTGGACTGGAATGACGAATTTCTCAGGGGCAGGCTTGGTTTTCATTGGCAAGAAATATTGGTCCAGTCTGCTTTGTCTAGTGCTTGGGAATACCATAGGCTGACCAGATACAATCCAGGTCAGGGCTCATGTCACTTCAACAGTTGTAGAGAAAAGGGAATTTCAGCCAGTGTCATTTGTATGCAATTAGTTCCTAGTAAAATTCCCTCTTCATCACACCAGTTAAAGTTGCAGGCACTATACTAGAGTGACCATATACAAAAGAAGTCAGGGCCCCTGCAACTTTAACTGTTGTGATGAAGAGGGAATTTCGCCAGGAATTAATTGCATACAAATGACAATGGCTGAAATTCCCTTTTCTCTACAACTGTTAAAGTTACATGAGCCCTGGCCTGGATTTTATCTGGTCACCCTAGAATACCACCTTATCATCCTTATCCAAATTCATGGGTCTTTTAAGCTTTGCCATTTCTCCTGCTTTTTAGCACAAGTATGTTATTAGATACAATTCCTCTTCTGAGTTGTATCGGCTTCATGGCGTCAACTTCGAAGACCCTAAATCACACTACACTGCAGGAGGCTCCCAACCCAATAACTCACAGCAATTAGTGCAGATCAATGTTTTGTGCAGATAAACTTTTGGAGTCCATAGAAAAAAGGATAAGGCATTGGAGCTGCAAGATGAATTGCAGCATTTAAAATAGTAAAAAAATGGTCAAAATCAAAACAAACCATGGAGCTCAAACTGTGGAGCTCAAAGTAAAGCAACCTCCCCTGTCGCCATCTTGAAGTGTGCAGCTGGTTCAAGAAGCTCCTGATACAAATAAATACATGAGAAAGATCATAGATAATTGATTTTCCACAAGCAGGGAATGCATGCAACACCACCCTCCTGGCCATATTCCCAGCAACTGGTGTACATAGGCAGACTGTCTCTGATTCTGGAGGTAGCATATAGCGCCTTCTCCTACAGGAATTTGTCAAACCATAGTTTAGGGCTTTGTTTACTCTTTATTTTGTTATGCAAACCAACCTAATTCACACTTCTTGGAATGATACACGGATTGGAACAGAGTTATCCTTTAGACTGTACACTTCTCTGAACTTTGCTCAAAGTTACCATCTCTCGGCATAACTGCATGAGGAGAAGTGTCTGTGCACAAAAATGTGATGTGAAGATGGATGCCTAGTATGAATTTTGAGTAGTGTGACCCATAGAAGGCTACAGATAACCCAAAGAGTCTGGTACACTGTCCCACTGAAATCCCTTCAGGTGCTAAGTTCACACCCAAGTTCAACAGGATGAATGACCAGTCAGAAGTAACACATGGCCATCCAAAAGTGGAATTAAATCTCCTAACAAGCTCGTTAATGTGAAAAGAACAAGAGGGTGTCGGCGGGCATTGCATGCTGAGTTAACATCGAGATGCCTTTGATAGACTAATAGCCCCAATGAAGGAAGGAAAGACAATTAAAGCAATTAGAATATTACGTGTTTCTGATTGAGCGTGGTCTGTCTTGGCTGATAATTAAATTTTTAAATCCCATGTATAAGGGATGCCTCATAATTGGAAGATTGTCCTAGACAACATATAAAAGGACCGGGTGCTCAACCTTCCTCCAACATCTTCACTTGATTCCATTCCTTCTGAAACCAAGTAAGTCCTCTTGCGATCCAGGCTAGTCTGTAAGTCTTGAGCCGTTTCTGTGATTATTCTTTGCTCCTGTTCTTTGTTATGGTGGTGGTTGAATCTTGAGAGGACATGCTTGAGTCTTAAGAATGCTGTTCTTTCAAATGTTTCCTTTACTGATTCTTAGTGATGGGGATGAACTCGTAGGTCTTAGAATCAGCTTTGAAAATGCGGTTGTCTTATGTCTAGGTAACTTCATAGTGGAGCTAATTTTTGGTTCTGTTTGATGGCTTGAAACACTTTCTAAATATCTTGATAGTAAAAACGAAAAAGATGGGGTCACTTGCTAAGTGTTGGATGACAATTCTAAGTGATGAATGTATAGCTGCAACCAAAGCCCTTTGATGAAAAACAGTCGAAATAGCTGGGTATGTTTACCCAGGAGAAAAGAAGGTTAAGGTGATACATGATAGCTATCTCCAAATATCTGAAGTTCTGTCTTGGAGCAGATGGAGCAGATTTGGTCTCTGTTTGTCCAGAGTGTAGAAATTGATGGAAGTTGCAAGGAAGCAGATTTCAGCTAAATATTAGGAGGAACCTCTTAACTGTAAGAGGTCTTTGACAGTGGAAGACACTGATTCAAGAGGTGGACTGGCTGGTTGCTAGGCTGACCATCCGAAAAGGAGGATAGGGCTCCTGTAACTTTAACAGTTGTAGAGAAAAGGGAATTTCAGCCAGTGTCATTTGTATGCAATTAGTTCCTGGTGAAATTCCCTCTTCATCACAACAGTTAAAGTTGCAGGCACTATACTAGAGTGACCATATACAAAAGAAGGCAGGGACCCTGCAACTTTAACAGTTGTGATGAAGAGGGAATTTCATCAGGAACTAATTGTATACAAATGACACTGGCTGAAATTCCCTTTTCTCTACAACTGTTAAAGTTACAGGAGCCCTGTCCTCCTTTTCAGATGGTCAGCCTACTGGTTGCTCATGTGTCAGGGGTACAGTAGGTGCAAGTGGTTGCACCGAGCAGGGGGTGGGACTAGATGGCATCCAAACCCCAAAATTATATACTTCCTAGGGCTTTCGTGTATTTCTTAGAGTCTGTAGGATTTACTTCTAAGAAAACATTCATAAGATGGGATTGCAATGCAAAAACCCTAGACACATTAATTCACTAAACTCAATGGATATTATTTCCAAATAAATATATATAGGGCTCAGCAGCAAACAAATGCAGACCTACACATAATTTGAGTAAAGTAAGTCTTATAGAAATCCATGTAATTTACTTCTAACAAAGGTTTATAAAAATCAAAGGGATCTGCTTTTGAGAAAATATGCTTAAGATAATAGGCCTATAACCCCACCACCTCCTCACCCACCTACCCAAAACCTGGGAGCAAAATCCTTTGAAAACATCAGGATTTCATTCCCTAGGTTTAGAATCAAGATGTTGGTATAGTTCTGTAGACATCCATGGATAATAAAATTGTATGAAATAAGGGGCTATTTCCATATAGTTTCAGTAGACTGAAAGCATTAGAGATGAACTGAAATTCCCGAGAAGGTGTTCTTTTGTTTCTTCTGAGTATTTCTTGGAAGTTTTCCAATGTCATATCTCTGAAGAAAGAAGGCTGCTTTGCAGAATCTTCTCCAGTATTTAGTTGTGATGGTGGCCACCCTCTTATCCCCAGGTCCACACCATTCTGGAACAGGCAAGATGGTAGACAGTCCAGCAAAGTTCCTGAACTACTGTGTTAAGCCCCCCCCCCCGACTGTTCTCTCCATCACTGTTTTTACCACCCATCATTGTATCTACCTATTTACTTGCCCATCAAAAAGGGGTTGTTCATGTCCAAACCAAATGGATGCAGATGGGCGGAAAATGGCCTGGGAGATTGAGCCAAGGGGACAAATAGATAAATCAAATAACATTGAGGCCACAATCCACTTGCTTGAGAGAAAGCCCTGTTGAACTAAATGGGCTTTACTTCTTACTAGACATGGAGAGCATTGTGTTGTGAACTGACAACAACCTTATTCCCTTCCAATATACCCTAACATCTCAGGAGTTTGCTGCTTTGAACAATATATGCACTCCAGTTTATTTTATGCCATGTTGTGTTTTTTCAGATTTAAACATTCCTGTTTTAAGCAAGATGACTCACTTCAAACGCCAATCCTCCTGTGACCCATGTACCTATAGAGGCTCCTCCTTTGGCAGCTGCTATGGAGGCTCTGGGCGCAGAATTCGCTATAGCTCTGGGAGCTGCTATGGAGGATACGGGCAAGGCATCCGCTACATCCCTTGCGGCTATGGTTATGGGAGCGGCTACGGTTATGGGAGCAGCTATGGTTATGGTGGCCAGGGTTGTGGGCGTATTTGCTACCAGCCAATAAGCTATGGAGGTTATGGTTATGGCCGTGGCTGTTACCAGCCATCATGTTATGGTGGTTATGGTTATGGCCGCGGTTGCTATGGTGGTGGGTACAGTAATGGTGGCCTCTACGGCCGTCGCGCAAGCTGCTACGAGCCTTGCTATAGCTACGGATCCAAACGTGGCAGCATCTGTTACGACCCATGCATCTAAGGTTCTAGGCTGCTCTATCCCATCATCTGCAAGATTGATTGTGACACCTGCCATGGACCCTGCTAATGGTTAGCGTGAACTTCCTGCACCTGCTTTACTCAAACTGCACTCTGCCTGTAACCAAGGACTGCCTTTTAGAGTGGACATCAACATGTCCACACGGGCCCAGTGCTTTCTGCTGTGGAAACTTGACAATGGAAACATCTTTCCAGACTTCACCTGTGTTGTGTTACTCAGATCGAAGCTGGCAGTTGTGGAGCGACACAATCTGGCTTCTGCTTCCAAACTAATTAAAAATAAAAAAAGCTTGCTTTTGCATCATAGTACTGTGCCTCTGGTTTTGTTTGTGTTATTGTCCAATTGGTTCTTGCTCTGCTAAAAAACTAAGAAGAGAAAGTAGATCTTGTGTATGGGGGGGGGGTTCAATCCCAGGTCTCGAGAGGGTGGAATTTCACCCTCCTGGGGTCCCAGTCTGCCCCTCTCACAGTCCCAGATGATCATGCCCCATTCCCCTGGCTCCACCCCTTTCCCCAACAAACAATCATTTGATATGTCCCCGCCCCTATTCTTCAAGGATGAAATGCCTCTCCTGAGGCATAACTACTTGCAGTGAAAAGCTTAAGCCAAAATATGGTGACATTAGGTTTATTTTGGCCACACAGCTTTTGCCTTTGACCCCGCCCATCATGGGAATGGACTCCTCCCACAAAAGCATCTAAAAATCTGAGTTTAGAACTCAAGTTGAAAGAGATTCAACAGCCCTGCACCTCTGTTCTATCAGCATGCCCACAGCCAATTCCCTGTGACTGTATCTTAGTACTGGAACAGAACTGAGGTGAAGGAGAAGAGACTATGCAGATTCTGTTCTAAGCCCATCAAGATCTTAACTCACTACTGAGTTCCATAGCACAAGGCAAACAGGTTAAAATTTGTAACCCTACTGGTGTGGGATTACATCATCTCTTCAGTTCCAGTGAGTGGTTCCCTAAGGAAGACAGACTCCTGCCCAATCCCAAAAAGTCATACCTGGAGTGTCTAATTCAAGAGTCAAAAAGGTGGGTGCAGTTGGAGGGGTGGGATAAAGGAGGGGCCCTAGTGGTGAGGTTACATATGTGCTTTTCATGCTGAAGGTCCAGACCTGACCCAAGACTTCTTGCTGATGAAGGACAAGATGGTTCCTCTGTCCCATCCCATGCATGGAAGTTGGAATGATTGGCAGTTAAAGCTTCTGTCAACAATGGTGATGGACAAATGTCCTCCATTATAACTGAGGCAGCAGGCTATCTTGGGTCTGTGTGTGTGTCCTGTTTTGTGCCATACACAGCTGTGTTCTCCAACAGAAAGTACCATCTGGGAAATTCAGGAGGAAACATCCAAGAAGATACCACCATCACCCCACCACCCAGCATCTACTGCCTGAGGCCGTTGCCTCATTATGGTTGATGTTAGAGCTGGCCTTGTGAATCTCCCATATTCAGCCATCACTAACTCCAGATAAAAGGAGTATAGACATCCTTCTTAGGAAAACAAACAAACAAAAAGCACTTAAAACCTTTTTGGCTGATAATCCTGGTCCATTTTCATCCATACAGTGCAGCAAAGTAATGATAATGTCAAGCTATTATTAGAGATGGGCAAATCAATTTTGGTATGGATCAATTTTCATTCATATAGCCTGTTTTATACAATTTCAGCTAGTGTTTTCATACACATTCCCCCCTAACATACACAATGGCTGAATTTGGACGACACATTAAGCAACTGGGGGTGGGGAAACAATCATCAGTTGTATTGACTACTGTGTCGTCCGAATGCTGCCATAGTCAACTCAGTGCTGATCCTAATCCACTCCATGGTTGCTTATTTATTACCATGTTGTGTGGGGAGTACCCCCTAGATGAACAACTGTAAAGTTGATTATTACCCCACCATTGACTAATGTCTTGTCCGAATTCAGCCAATTTGTATTCAGTTTTTCCCAACAGATACAGTGTTGTCCATAGTATTCCCTAGCATATGGATTGTGGTATGTAATTTTTGAGTTGCACATTATGCCTTATTCTTGAGGAACGATGAAATAACAAGCCTTTTAAGTGAAAAGAAGATGAGGTCAGGGAAAGCTGAGTGACAAGAATTTGATGCAGTCATACATGTAGCAAGTGAGTATATGACTCAGAAAAGATGAGGACTCCAAAAATCTCTGTTTCTCAGGGATAGCCTGTGTTATCTCCTCTCCAATAGGGCATTGTCCTGATGTTGCTCATATTTTGGAAGACACCATGCTGAATTTGGTTCAAGTCAGTTTGTAAACGGAGATTCATTCTTCCCTTTCCCTGTTTAACTTTTTATTATTTTCCACACATAAAAAACAATCAAAACACACACATGAACAAACTAAACATCAAGTACAACATACTAATAGAGGATAATCTACAAAGTTGCAGCTCGTTCCACTCTTCTCCACAGCAACGGACAGTACCACAATATTGATAATTAAATTATACATTTCCCGAATTTTTCTTTCTCTCTACTCATAACCTTTTCTGATTCGTTGAATCCACAAGTATTAATTTTTTCTTGCCCCTGTATATAATCTATAAAGAGTTTCGATTCAGTTTTAAATCTGCGTGTTTACTTTTCTCTAACTATTGATGTTAATTTTGCCATCTCCACCAACTCCAGTAGTTTCAAAGTCCATTCATCTATTGTGGGTAATACTGTACTCTTCCAGTTCCGTGCATATAATGTTCTTGCAGCCGTTGTCATATATAAGACTAAAGTTCCATGTTTATCTCTCACTTCATCATCCATTAGACCCAAAAGGAAACATTCCGGTTTGAACAGCACATTTATCCCTAGGATCTTCTGCATCATGCATTCTTTCTTTTCCCAATTGGCATATCTCAACAGTAGAACAAACTAATTGAAAGCAAAAGGTCCCAGGTTCAATCATGAGCACCTCCAGGTAAGACAGGGGGGGAAAACACATTTCTGAAAACCACAGAGAACAGCTGCTGTTTGGAATAGACAATATTCAGCTAAAATGACCCTGGTCCTATGTTGAGATAAAGGAGATTAATATTAGGGATGTGCACTGGATCGGACCCGATCCACGATCCGAGTCCGGTCCAGTGGGAAATCGGATAAATTATCCGATTTCCGATCCCGCAGCCGGATCGGCCGATCCAATCCAAACCGGTCTGAAAAGGCTCCGAACCGGTTCGGCGGATCGGCGGATCGGCGGCCGCCCACTGGCGCCCACCACCGCTTGCATTGGCGGGCGCCAGCAGGCGCCCGCCGATGAAAGTGGACAGCGGGGGGGGAGGAGGGGGGCGCTTACCTTCTCGGCCCGTCCGCTCCCGTCCGGCACTAGCAGCTACTACCAGCGGGCTCCGCGGCCTGCTCTAGGGTGGCGCGCCGGGTGATGTCATCACCAGGCGCGCTACTCTAGAGCAGGCCGCGGAGCCTGCTGGTGGTAGCCGCCGGCCCCGGACGGGAGCGGCCGGGCTGGCAAGGTAAGCAGGGGGTGCGTGGAGGGGAGGAGGGGGCGCGCGGAGGGGGGAGGGGGGCCCTTACCTTCCCGGCCCGGCCGCTCCCGTCCGGCGCCGGCGACTACTACTACCAGCAGGCTCCGCGGCCTGCTCTAGGGTGGCGGGCCAGGTGATGTCATCACCCGGCGCGCTACTCTAGAGCAGGCCGCGGAGCCTGCTGGTGGTAGTAGTCGCCGGCGCCGGACGGGAGCGGACGGGCCGAGAAGGTAAGCAGGGGGTGCGTGGAGGGGAGGAGGGGGCGCGCGGAGGGGGGAGGGGGGAGGGGGGCCCTTACCTTCCCGGCCCGGCCGCTTCCGTCCGGCGCCGGCGACTACTACTACCAGCAGGCTCCGCGGCCTGCTCTAGGGTGGCGCGCCGGGTGATGTCATCACCCGGCGCGCTACTCGAGAGTAGGCTGCGGAGCCCGCTGGTAGTAGCCGCCGGCGCCGGACGGGAGCGGACGGGCCGAGAAGGTAAGCAGTGGCGGGGAAGGGGGCTTACCCCCCCCGGAGCCGTCCGCCTCTATCCGCTGGCGCCCGCGGGCGCCAGCGGATGGAAGCGGACGGCCCCAGGGGGGGTAGGGAGCACGGGGGAGGGGGCTTACCTGCCGGGGCCGTCCACAGCGGACGGCCCCGGGGGGGGAGGGAGTTAGGCCCCCCCTCACCCACCCGCCGCCATTTTTTCCTCATAGACTTGCATTGCAATGCAAGTCTATGGGGAAAAAAATGGCGGCCGATCCAAAAATTTACGATTTTTGGGTCGGGATCAGACTCAATCCGGTCCGGGGGGCCTCCGATTTTGTCCGAACCGGTCCGGGACAAAATTGGAGGTCCCGATCCGGGTCCCGATCCGATCCGGGGGGTCCGTGCACACCCCTAATTAATATGCACTAGGGGTATGCATGGACCCCTCGGATCGGATCGGGACCTCAGAGATTGTCCTGGATCATTCCAGACAAAATCGGAGGTCCCTCGGATCAGATCGGACCCGATTTTTGGATCGGCCGCCATTTTTGTTTTCCCCATAGACTTGCATTGGGGGAAAGAAAGCTTTCCCCCAATGCAAGTCTATGGGGCAAAACTGGTGGTGGGTAGGTGAGGGGAGCCTAACTCCCTCCTCCCCACTCGCAGTTCTTACCTCCCGGGGCCATCCACTGTGGACAGCCCCGGCAGGTAAGCCCCCTCCCCGGTGCTCCTCACCACCCGGGGCCATCCGCTTCCATCCGCTGGTGCCTGCGGGTGCCAGTGGATGGAAGCGGACGGCCCCGGGGGGCTAAGCCCCCTCTCCCTCCCCCTGCTTACCTGCTGGGGCTGTCCCCTCCGCCACTGGCCACTACTGTGAGCAGGCTTCGCGGCCTGCCCCTAGGTAGCGCGCCAGGTGATGTCATCACCTGGCGCACTACTCAGGAGCAGGCCGTGAAGCCTGCTCACAGTAGCGGCCAGCGGCGGAGGGGTGCGGACGGCCCCGACAGGTAAGCGGGCTTTGGGCCCCCTCCCCCTCCCCCCTGCTTACCTTCCAGGGCCGTCTGCTCCCCTTCACCACTGGCCGCTACTGTGAGCAGGCTGCACGGCCTGCTCCTAGGAAGCACGCCAGGTGATGTTATCACCTGGCGCACTACTCAGGAGCAGGTCGTGAAGCCTGCTCACAGTAGCGGCCAGTGGCAGAGGGGAGCGGACGGCCCCGGAAGGTAAGCGGGCCATGGGCCCCCCTCCCCCCTCCCCCTTGCTTACCTTTCGGGGAAGTCCGCTCCCCTCCGCCGCTGTCCGCTACTGCAAGCAGGCTTCGCGGCCTGCTCCTGAGTAGCGTGCCAGGTGATGACATCACCTGGTGCGCTACCTAGGGGCAGGACGCAAAGCCTGCTCGCAGTAGCGGCCAGCAGCAGAGGGGAGCAGACGTCCCCGGAAGGTAAGTGAGCCCCCCTCCCTCCCTCCCTCCTCCCCCCGTGATCTTCACCTGGCCGGGCTGTCTGCTTCCATCGGCGGGCATCTGCTGGAGCCTGCCGATGGAAGCGGACAGCCCCGCCAGGGAAGCCCCCCCCCGCTGTCCGCTTCCATTGGCTGGGCGCCAGTGGGTGCCCGCTGATCCTCTGATCCATTCCAATCTGGATTGGGTCCTTTCTGGATCAGATCAGATTGGATCGAATGATCCAGCGGGGAGATCAGAAATCGGATAATTGTATCCGATTTCCCCTGGATCAGATCCGGATCGTGGATCGGACCTGATCCAGTGCACACCCCTACTATGCACCTATTTAAACCAGGCCTTTACTTATAACCAGCATTTAGAATTGTGCCTGAAAACAGACTAGAAGCTAGTGAAGCTATTCTAACAAGGGAGTTAAGTGGTCCCTGCAACCAGCCCTGGTTGGCAGTCAGCCCACAGCATTCAGGACCAGTTGAGTTTCAAAACAGCTTTCAAAAGCAGCCCCATGTAGAGCTTGTTACAGTACTCCAAATGGGATGTACAGATGACAATAGCGAGCTCAGATTTCTCTAGGAATGGACACATTTGACATCCTAGCCTCAATTGTGCCAACACTCTCCTGGCCACCACCAACACCTAGGCATTCAGATTGAGGATCAGGTCTAGGAGAACCTGAGTCTATAGGAGGAGCATACCCCTATCCAGCACAGATTGAATCCCCATTCCAAAGTCTGCCTTTAAAGGAATGATCTCCCCAACGAGGCTGAGTGAACGCACGTGGCGAGCTGTCATTTTGATCTGTCAGATCGGGAAAGATCTTTAAAAAAATTCATATAAAATCAAGGGTTGGAGAGATCAATCTCAAATTTCATACACATACTTAGGCATACCCCATAAGCACTGTGACCAAGTTTCAAGCCTCTAACTTTTAAAATACAGATGTTATAGGTATATTTATATGGCAGTCCGATAAAACAATAAAATTGCCCGAAAATTATCATCTCCAATGATTATCGTAGGTTTTTCTATCGTATCATCATCGTTAAACACATGCACTATAATAACCGTATCATATCGTTATCGTACATTTTAATGATATGATACACATCCCTAGTACATCAGACACTGATTTAGAATGAGAACAGCTCCCTTGGATTTAGATGGGAAGGTGAGATAGAGTTGGGTGCCATCAGCATACTGGTGGCACTGAACTACAGAGTTCCAGATAGCCTCTGCTAGCAGTTGCATGATGGAAGATGAGAATAATGAGATGACACAATTGTTTGGATTTAAATAGGGCCACATTTATTGAATACTGCATGGGCAGATGAAGGCCTACGCAGGCATCCTAACTTTGGCCATCATCTTGGCCCTAAAGGGATCGAGCGAGCCATTCATATCCTGACAGGTGTCGCATGACTATCAACACCCTCCAAGATTCCCCTTTTGGGTAGGTAGGCCTTCCTAGCTCACTTCCACCCAGGTTGCAAAACTCAGAGTGAGTGGCTCAATTCAGACGACACAATAAACAACTGGTGTGGGGGAAACAATTGTCAGTTGTTTTGACTATTGTGTCATTCCAATGCTGCCATAGTCAATTCAGCGCTGATCCTAATCCACACCACAGTTGATTATTTATTACCATGTTGTTTGGGGAGTACCCCCTAGAGTTAGGGTTAGGGTTAGTCAACCCACCATTGACTATTGTGTCATCCGAATTGAGCCAGTGAGTAAGGTTGGCCTCAGAGGTAACCCTTATCCCATCATCTGGTGCCGCAAGACTCCCAGTTAAGGGCCTCAGTTGTTACCAATCACCTACAATGGTGCCTAAGAATGCTCACCAACTCTATCCTCGCTCCCAATGCCTGCTCGCCTGCCCCCATTTTAAAATTGTGACCAAATTGCCCCAATCAACCTGTTTATTACTCCCCCATTGTCTTACAGTGTGAAGTAGGCAAAAAGACCTCCAACTTAAGTGAGCATGGAGGCCAAAAATTCCTACTTGGCCCCCGGGGGCGACCAGCAAGCCCACACTGCCTACAAGGGAGGGAGGGAGGAGCAAAAATTTAGAAGTGGTGAGAAGAGTGGCAGCAGCCAAATAAATAGGCTGCTCGCCACTCCCCACCACCAGTGACCCTACACACGAGGCAGCCAATGGCTGTCCTCCACGCATCTCTCTTGCCTCCGCTCACAATTGCCCACACACACACAGGACAAGCCGGGTGTGGTCAGAAGGCCTTTTCATGTATATGTTACATATAATATGGGGGAAAATATGGAATGATGATGAAATCACAGGCCAATGGTTACAGCCATCCCATCAAACAGGAATTCTCCAGTATCTGTGATATTTTGGAGGGGCAGCAGATATATCACCCTCCTCTCTCTCTCTCTCTCTCTCTCTCTCTGGCTGGTTTTGCATGACACATTAGGCAACGGAGGGGGAAATAGCATACTGACCATGCATTAGTTAGGCAGCTCTCCCCACACGACATGTTGCTATCCCCATCTGTTGACAGGCTGAAAGTTCCGGCATCCATCTTGGTTGCAGCGTCTCCTCACTCCCACCTCCCTCAGTCCTCCAGCCATACCCCAGCATGCACCACAAATTCTGCTGGCTGTATCAGAGCAGCCAGGGGGTTTCGGCTGCTCCAGCCAGCAAAACTCTATGCCCCCATGGAATAGTGCACGGAGAGAGGGGGATTGGTTTCAGATGACACTTTAAACAACAGGCTTCAGGCTAAACAACTTGCAAGCCCCTTTGTTTCTCTCTCTTGCTTAATTGGGTGGGATAGCTTATTGTCAGTTGTGTGTGTGTGGTGTGTAACCCTCCACATGACATGATAAGCAACACAACTGATGGTTGCTTTCCCCCACTCCGTTGCCTAATGTATCATGCAAAACCAGCCTATGTGTGTGTGTGTGTGTGTGTGTGTGTGTGTGTGTTGATCTCACTCTCTCCCTTGGTCTCTTTCTTAGTCTCTCTCTTGATCTCTTTTTTTTTGGGGGGGGGGTCCTTTTTGTGATGGTGAAGTGGTCACAACAGCTTCCAGAGCTTGAGCATGGCCACTGAAAACATGTCCCATCATCAGGTGTGGACTCATCCGCTCCGGAGACACCACAATTCCATTTATTTTATTGTATTTCTATACCCTCAAATAGCCAAAGCTCTCTGGGAGGTTCACAGAAATCACAAAACATAAATGGGCCTGAGGCCGCTCACCTAATGTACCCATTCCTGACCCAACCTGCATATCCCCATCAGATGTGACCTACCTAACAGCCAACTCCACCAATGACAACCCCAAGACCCATGCATCTCAGTGCAGACTTGATTTGTGTGTTTGTCTGTGTGGAAGAAACACCACCATCAACAAGGCCGTTTAGCTGGTGAACAGAAAATCTGTCTCAGCCTTCAACAGGACGAGCAGAGAACAGTGTGGGTGGTAGAGGATCCACCGGAATGGAAATAGGCCTGATGCTCAGTGGAGATGAATTAAAGAAAGCAAGTCCCACCCATATGTTTACAGGCTATCACATCTGCTCTGCCTTGCTTCTGCTGCCTTATTTGCAAAATACATCCTTGACTGATGTCCTAAGGATTGAAAGCAAAACAGATGGATCTGTCCATGCCTATGAGGACCTATGGACTGTTTAGCATGACCCCTTTTGCCTGTCTTAGAGAGAGAGAGAGAGAGAGGAGGACAAACATTTGCATAATCCAAATGTTCTAATTCATATGTAAATATTCAAATTTAGATATAAATATGACTATGTAAATAGAAGCACAATACATTTCCCCACAATGGTGAGGGGTGTTGGTGGTGTCCTTTGTGCTTGCCTGGCCAGCCAGCTGTCCATGTACAGCCAAATATGGATAGTCAGCTTCAAGACCTCCAGCTTCAAGACCTCTTCTGATGGTTTTAACCTGAACTGACCTGGACAGTATTTCAAATATACTAGAGATTTGGCAATATCTGGTCATCCAGATGTTTTGCCCTACAACTCCCATGATCCACCACCCATTGGCTATGCTGGTGGAGTAGGTTAAAACATCTAGGCAACTATAGGTTCCACCCTCCTGGGGGCAGATGGAGCAGCAAACACTGAGCTCAACTGAACTTCTCTGAATTCTGTCTCATTTCGACTCGAGCCCATATCAGATTGAAAGCTTTGTTTCTTTATGAATGAAAATCCATGTGTAGTTTCCATGTGTATTCCCCCACAAAAAAAATGTATGCATCAGTTTTGCCTGGATTTGAAATGTACGCATTCTTCTCCTTCTGATTAAAGCATATTTGTGTGCATTTTTCAGAAGCATATGTTTATTTTATGCATACTTTTCAAATGCCTGCCTGTTCTGGAACACAATTTCTGGTTCTGCGAATTACTTTGTCAGATGAGAAATGTATGGACTTTGACAGCAGATTGCATCCCAGTCCATGTTTGGTCTCGAAGCTGAAAACTGGGCAAATCCTGAAAAAGAATAAACTGAACTGGGTAAATTGAAAAGCGCTTGGCCCTTTTCAGTTTGTGAATTAAAAAGTTTAATATTTATTACAATTTAATGCCTAACCTATCAGGCTGCCAGTATTTATGCTGGGTTGTGCCATGGTGGATTCACTACCTCTTTAGCATACAGCATCTGGCTACAAGCATGACCAGAACTACATTCCACCTAATAAAACCTAATCCATCCCAGTGCTATTTTATAGAGATGCCTCCTCAGAAGTGCGTCCTACTGAATTCAGTGTAGCTTACTTCCAGGAAAATGTGCAAAGGGTTGCAATCTAAATGAGTGCCCCAGTGGATCCAAAATGTGTTTGCAAAAAAAAAAAATTGATAATGATTCCAAGGAGGTACCAAAAATGCTCCAACAGTGGTTGACTGGAGGGGGGGAAATCCACTAAGCAGCAGGAAAAAAAAGCAACAAAATTGAACCCTTGTGTAACAGAACATACATATATTTAGTTTGCAACTCAATACACTGTGTAAAATTATTAGGGGTGTGCACTGGATCGGCTCCAATCCACGATCTGGAGCCGATCCCAGGGAAATTGGATACAATTATCCGATTTTCGATACCCCCTCTGGATCATCCAATATTTTCCAAACCAGTACGGAAGGACCTGATCCAGTTCGGGAAAAATCGGAGGATTGGCAGGTGCCCGCTGGTGCCCGCTGATAAAAGCGGACAGCGGGGGGGGGGGGCTTACCTGGCGGGGCATCCTCCTCCTCCCATTGCCGGCTGTGAACTAGCGGCCTAATTTACAGGAGAGCACCAGGTGATGATGCTCGCAGTAGTTTACAGCCAGCAACGGATGAAGGAGGACGCCCTGCCAGGTAAGGAGCGGGGGGGCTTACCTGGGGGGGCTGCCCGCTGCCATCGGCTTACCTGGGGGGGCTTACCTGCTGGGGCCCCTCCATGGCCATCCACTGCCGCCCAGGTGGCAGCGGATGGCAGCAGAGGGCCCCCGGGAGTTAAGGAGGATCATAAGGGGGGAGGAAGTGGGCACTTACCAGTGGGGCCATCCGGCGCCTTCACCTGTGTAGATCTACTGAGGACTAGGCTTTGTGGCCTAGTCCTCAGTAGATCTATGCAGGTGAAGGCGCCGGACGGCCCCACAGGTAAGGAGGATCGCTGGTGGGGGCTTACCTGCCGGGGCCCCTCCACTGCCATCCGCTGCCACCCGGGCGGCAGTGGATGGCAGCGGAGGAGCCCCGGCAGGTAAGGAGGATCACGAGGGGGCTCCCACTTACCTGCCGGGGTCATCTGCTGCCATCTGCTGGCGCCCACGGGTGCCAGCGGATGGGAGCAGAAGGGCCCTGCAGGTAAGAAGTGCAAGGGGGGAGGGACAGGGAGGGGGAGTTAGGCCCCCACTCACCCCCCTGCCACCATTTTTTCCCATAGACTTGCATTGGGGGAAAGCTTTCTTTCCCCCAATGCAAGTCCATGGGGAAAAATGGCGGCCGATCCGAAAATCGGACATCCAATTTTCGGATCGGGATCGGGTCTGATCCAATCCGGGAGACCTCTGATTTTGTTCCGATCTGATCTGGAACAAAATTGGAGGTCCCAATCCGGTCCTGATCCGATCCGGGGGGTCCGTGTACACCCCTAAAAATTATGTTGTCCTATGCATCAATCCCTTTCCTGCATTCTTCCAACACTGGCTATAACATATGTTAAAGCTCCAAGAAACTTCTCAGGTCTCAAATGATTTAAATGTCATTTACTCCACATACAGCTCCAAAACTAGCAACCCACCTTTTTCTTTAAATCTCTCCACCCTAGCCTCAGTAGGTTCTAGAAACTAATTTGGCCAGGTGACTCATCCACATGGTTTAAGAAACTTTGCATAGGTCATTTGATGGAGACAGAGATCAGGTGTTCCTCCCAGATGATCCTCCCAAGTTTCCAAATGGAGAAAGAGATCAGGTGACCAAAGGGTATCAGCAGACTGAAGAACATGTGTCCTTTCTTACATTTTGATGGATTCTCACTTCCAGATGTTCCTCATCTCCTGTATTAGCAGTACAAAGGCATTTATCTGAGCATGTGAAGAGTCTCTGTTTTCTGTTAAAGGGGTTGGTTTCTCAGAGATTATAATACTGTTGCTTTGGTATGCATGGAGTGTTTATTTATTTATTGTCAAAACCTCTCTCAATAGTTGGAGAGTGTTTTTCCTTGGTGAAGGGAATATATTTCTACAAATTTAAACTAAGAATGAGCATGTGTAGAGTCTTTTCTGTTTGAAAAGACTCTTCTTTGGAAAATGGTTTTTCTGAGCATTTATAGAAAGGATTATTATTATTATTATTATTATTATTATTATTAGCACTATTATTTTGAAAGGAATCAGCTTTTGAGGTTTTAGGAGGAAGAGTTTATCTGAACATACACAGAGTATTTCCCTACACTTGATGAAGAGAACTCTGTGTTTCCCTCATAATACAAAGTTTGGCTTTGACTTTGGGCCAAAAGCTGGTGGTCTTTTGAGATATGGAGATTTTACCTCCTGGCTCTGGTCTCCAAATATGATACCTGTTGCAGTTGAAAGGCAGATGGCATCCACAGCATGTCTTGACTGAGAAATATGGATGACTTGAAGTGGCAAGGATAATGTTGAATCTGTCTCACTCACATGGGTTGCTTTGTTTTGTTGTTTTTATTTCATTTTACAAATAAATACAAATATCTTGCAGAAACTCAAGACTTCTATATTTGAAAGCAGACCCAAAAAATTAAAAGGCATCCCTTGCTGTATTATTATTATTATTATTATTATTATTATTATTATTAGGGAGGTAGGCAGATCCAAGTTAAACAATACAAACTGATGTACGTCTACTCAGAAATAAGCCCCAGTGAGTTCAATCAAACTTACTCCCAAGTAAACCTGCTGAAAAATAATTTGTAAAATGAAGCAGCATATCAGTTGTGTGGGAGTCATTTTATAAAACTGTTTCTTCTGGAACTAAGGCAATTTCACAAACCCTGGATCAACTCATCATTTCTTGCCAGCTCTACCAATAAACTGCATTAATGTTTTTGGTGTGGTCCCTTGATCAGAATATGACAAACCAACTCACTCCCTGGAAAATTGCATAGGAACATCTCAACATTGGGAACATCTCAACATTCTTCAGATGTTTCACCACCACCACAGGGTTTTCCAAACACATTTTGGAAAGTTTGTACTGAATTTGGTGCTCCACCCCTAATAAAAATAAAACCCAGTTAGATGATGCTTAGAGTTGAAGGTTTTATATTGTGTTTCCTTTCATGTCACTTTGAAACACCTGGCGTCACCCTGACCATGTTTACCACTCTTGTTTGCAACCAGTTTTGGGAATCACATGCTCTTCCACCCATCTGTACTGTGCTTGCACATAGTCAATTTTCTTCTGCTATGTGTCGTCCCTACTTCAAAAGCTTATCACTATGGCACCACCTTATCTTCTGTGCAAGATCTCACTCCCTTTTAATTCATCACTTCCCTGGTATTTCTTCCTGAGAATAATGGAAGAACAAGATTTTGCAGTATATAGTAGCTTCAGGGTAGCCTACTCTATAGAAGATAAGGCAGTCTGCTCTTCTTGAAGGGAACCCCTGTTGCTGTAGTGCTACAGATGCATGACACATTCATTTCAGTTTATAGTTTTTCTGGATTTGCCCAGTTTTCAGCTTCCAGACCAAACATCGACTGGGATGCAATCTGCAGTCAATGTCCATACATTTCTGATCTTACAATGTAATTTGCGGAACCAGAAATTGTGTTCCACAGCATGCATTTGAACAGAATGCATGAAAAAAACATGTACTTCTGAAAAATGCACCCAAATATGCTTTAAACAGAAGGAGAAGAATGTGTGTGACACACACGGATTTTCATGCATAAAGACAACAAAGCTTTCAGTCTGATACAGACTCAAGTCGAAATGAGATAGAATTCAGAGAAGTTCAGTTGAGCTCAATGTTCGCTGCTTCACCTGCCCCCAGCAGAGTGGAACCTCTAGCTGTCTAGATGTTTTAGCCTACTCCACCAGCATAGCCAATGGGTGGTGGATCACAGCGGTTGTAGGGTAAAATATCTGGATGACCAGATATTGCCAAATCCCAACTATATCTGAAATGCTGCCCAGTTCAGTTCAGGTTGGAACCATCAGAAGACAGGAGTAGAGGAGGTCTTGAAGCTGACTATCCATATTTGGCAGTACTTGGATAGCTGACTTGTCAGCCAGGCACACAGGACACCCACCAACACCCCTCACCATTGTGGGGAAATGCTTTGCACTTCTATTTACATAGTCATATTTATTAGGGATGTGCACTGACCCCCCGGATCGGATCGGATAGCGGATCAGAATCGGACCTGGGGGGTCGGATCGGATCGGATTGGAGGCTGGTCGGATCGGATCGGACCAGATGTCCGATCCGGATCGGACGCCATTTTGAATGCTTTTTCCCATAGCCAAGTATTGTTTTACAAAAATGCCTATAACTTTTTCATTTTTAAAGATAGAAGGATGAAACTTGGGCACATTGTAGATTGGTTAGGGATAGTTATCTGTGAGAAATTTCAGAAAGATTGGTGCATGCATTTTGTGGCAATTAATTTTTTAATAAATACCCAGGAATGCCTATAACTTTGTCATTTTTAAAGTTACACACATGAAACTTTGCCACATTGTAGGCAGTACCTTGGGACATATTTGTGTGAAATTTCAGAAACATAGGTGCTTGCCTTGTGTGGCAATTAATTTTAGAAAAATGGGTAGTAGTGGGGTAAATACAGTTACGCCTCCCAGTTTTTTATTTTTAAAGATACAAACAGGAAACTTGGGCACATTACAGGTAGCACTTGCCTTGATATGTGTGTGAAATTTCAGAAAGCTAGGTGCTTGCCTTGTGTGGCAATTAATTTTTGAAACAATGTGGAAAGAAACACCTATAACTTTGTCATTTATAAAGTTACATACATGAAACTTTGCCACATTGCTTGAGTACAAAGTGAAAGTAGGAAAGCAGACACGAGCCCTGTAATGGATGCTAGCAAGGATCAAAGGGATCGAGACGAGAGAGTGTTTCCTTTTCTTCGCGGGAAGCGGGAGGGGGAGGAGGGGAAGACCGGGCCTCTGTGGAAATTTTTTTGAAACATTTAATCTAAAAATTCCATAGCCATCAAATGCCTGCACCTATCATTCTGAAATTTCTGACACATATCTACCCCTAACCCATCTACAAAGTGAGCAATGTTCAGACGTCTAACTTTTAAAATGACAAAGTTATAGGTGTTTCTTTCCACATTGTTTCAAAAATTAATTGCCACACAAGGCAAGCACCTAGCTTTCTGAAATTTTACACACATATCAAGGCAAGTGTTACCTGTAATGTGCCCATGTTTCCTGTTTGTATCTTTAAAAATAAAAAAGTGGGAGGCGTAACTGTATTTACCCCACTACTACCAATTTTTCTAAAATTAATTGCCACACAAGGCAAGCACCTATGTTTCTGAAATTTCACACACATATGTCCCAAGGTACTGCCTACAATGTGGCAAAGTTTCATGTGTGTAACTTTAAAAATGACAAAGTTATAGGCATTCCTGGGTATTTATTGAAAAATTAATTGCCACAAAATGCATGCACCAATCTTTCTGAAATTTCTCACAGATAACTATCCCTAACCAGTCTGCAATGTGCCCAAGTTTCATCCTTCTATCTTTAAAAATGAAAAAGTTATAGGCATTTTTGTAAAACAATACTTGGCTATGGGAAAAAGCATTCAAAATGGCGTCCGATCCGGATCGGACCTCATCGGATCGGATCGGATCGGATCGGAGGTTGGTCGGATCGGATCGGATTGGATCGGATTTTCCCGATTTTGGGTCGGATCGGATTCGGATCGTGGATCGGATCCAATCCGATGCACACCCCTAATATTTATATCTAAATCTGCATATTTACATATGAATCTGACCATTTGGATTTATGCAAATATTTGTCCTCTTCTCTCTCTCTCTCTCTCTCTCTCTCGAAGACAGGCAAAAGGGGCCACGCTAAGCAGTCCATAGGTCCTCATAGGCATGGACAGATCCATCTGTTTTGCTTTCAATCCTTAGGACATCAAGGATGTATTTTGCAAATAAGGCAGCAGAAGCAGGGCAGAGCGGATGTGATAGCCTGTAAACATATGGGTGGGACTTGCTTTCTTTAATTCATCTCCACTGAGCATCAGGCCTATTTCCATTCCAGTGGCTCCTCTCCCACCCACACTGTTCTCTGCTTGTCCTGTTGAAGGCTGAGTCGGATTTTTTGCTCACCAGCTAAATGGCCTACTTGATGGTGGTGTTTCTCCCACACAAACTCTTTCTCTCTCTCTCTCTCTCTCTCACACACACACACACACACACACACACAAATCTGCACAGAGATGCATGGGTCTTGGGGTTGTCATTGGTGGAGTTGCCACTTAGGTAGGTCATATCTGATGGGGATGTGCAGGTTGGGTCAGGAATGGGTACAATTACAGCATCCTCAGGGCCGTTAATGTTTCGTGATTTCTGTGAACATCCCAGAGAGTTTTGGCTATTCGAGGGTATAGAAATACAATAAAATAAATCGAGTTGTAGTGTCTTTGGAGTGGATGAGTCCACAGCTGATGATGGGACATGTTTTCAGTGGCCATGCTCAAGCTCTGGAAGCTGTTGTGACCACTTAACCATCACAAAAAGCCCCCCCCCTGAGAGAGAGAGAGAGAGAGAGAGAGAGAGAGAGAGAGAGAGAGAGAAGGGTGATATATCTGCTGCCCCTCAAGATATAACAGATACTGCAGAATCCCTGTTCGATGGCATGGCCATACACATTACCATGTGGTCTAATGGTTCCTTATATTACTCCATATTATAGTTAACATATACATGAAACTGCTAAGAAAGGATGTCTGTAACTTTGTAGCTCTGTGCCACTAGTAAGTTGATGGCACCCAACTCTATCTCCCCTTCCCGTCTAAATCCAAAGGAGCTGTTCTCATTCTAAATCAGTGTCTGATGTACCTAATGAACTGGGTGAGGTTGAACCATTTGAACCTTAATGCAGATAAGAAGGAAGGGAGTCTGGTTAGTTAACAAGGCAGCTCATAGTATAGGGATTCAACCTGTGCTGGATAGGGGTACATTCCTCCTGTAGACTCAGGCTCTCCTAGAATTAGCCCTCAATCTGAATGCCCAGGTGTTGGTGGTAGCCAGGAGTGTGATGGCACAATTGAGGTTAGTATGTCAAATGGGTCCATTCCTAGAGAAATCTGAGCTCACTATTGTCATACATACATCCCATCTGGAGTGCTGTAACAAGCTCTACATGGGGCTGCTTTCGAAAGCTGTTGGGAAACTTCAGCTGGTCCTGAATGCTGTGGGCAGACTGTCAACTAGGGCTGGTTGCAGGGACCACTTGGCTTGCCTTGTTAGAAGAGCTACACTTGTTTCCAGTCTGTTTTCAGGCACAATTCAAAATGCTTGTTCTAAATAAAGGATTGATTTAAATAGGAGAATAGTAATCTCCTTTATCCCAACATAGGACTTTGGTCCTTCTGGCTCAATATTGCCTATTCCAAATGGCAGCTATTCTCCATGGTTTCAGAGGGGTTGTTTTCCTTTCTGTTTTACCTGGAGATGCTCATGATTGAACCAGGGACCTTCTACATGCAATTTGTGTGTTCTACCATTGAGATATGCCCATTGGGAAAGAGAAGAACGAATCTCAGTCTAAAAGCTGACTTGAACCAAATTCAGCATGGTGTCTTCCAAATATGAGCAAAATCGGGACAATGCCCTATCAGAGAGGAGATAACACAGGTTTCCCTGAGAAATTGAGACATTTGGAATGTAAGAATCCTCATCTTTTCTGAGTCATATAGTCACTTGCTACATATATGACTGCATCAAATTCTTCTAATTTGGCTTTCCCTGACCTGACCTTCCTTTTACTTAAAGGCCTTGTTATTTGTCATTTCTCAAGAACAGGACAGAATTTACTAAAAGTTGTAGCTCAAAAATTGCATACAACAAACCATATGTTAGGGAATGCTGTGTACAACACTGTATCTTTTTTGGGAGGGGGAACTGAACGGAAACTGCATGTGTTAGGGGGGAATGTGTATGGAAACACTTGCTGAAATTTTATAGAACAGGCTACATGTACTGAAAATTGATTCACACCAAAAATTGATTTGCCCATACTGAATGATAGCTTCATGCTATCATATCTTTCCAGCATAGTGTGGATGAAAACCATCCAAAGAGGTTTCATGTTTCTTTTTCTAGGAAGGCTATCTATGATCCTTTTATCTGGAGTTATTGAGGGCTGAATGTGGGAGAGTCACATGGCCAGCTCTAACATTAACCAGAGTGAGGCTATGGCCTCAGGCAGATGCTGGGTGGTGGGGTGATGGTGGCATCTTCCTGGATGTTTCCTCCTGAATCCCTTCTGTTGGAGAACAAAGCTGTATATAGCACAAAACATGACATGCTCAGAGACCCATGCTAGCCAGCTGCCTCAGATATAGTGGAAGACATTTGTCAATCCCCATTGTTGAAGGAAGCCTTAAATTCCAATCATTCCTGCTTCCATGTATGGGATGGGGCAGAAGAATCATCTTGTCCATCAGCAAGTGGTCCTGGGGTAAGTCTGGACCATCAGCATGAAGAGCATGTATGCAACCACTCCACTAAGGCCCCTCTTTTACCCAACTCTCCAACTACACCAGTATGTTTTTACTATTGAAGGAGAAACACAATGTATGACTTTTTGGGATGGGGTAGGAGACAGTCTTCCTGTGGGAACTCCTCACTGGAACCAAAGGGATGATGTAACCCCACACCAGTGGGTTACAAATTCTAGCCTGTTTGCTTTGTGCTATGGAGCTCAGTGGCAACGCAAGACCTTGATGGGCTTAGAATGGAATCTGCAGAGTTTCATCTCCTTTACCTTGGTTCTCTTTCAGTACTCAGATACAGTCTCAGGTCATTGACTGTTGGCATGGACGCAGGGCTGTTGAAACTCTTTCAACTTGAGTTCCAAACTCAGTTTTGGAGAAGCTCTTTTGGGAGGAGTCCATTCCCATACTGGGTGGGGTCGAAGGCAAGAGTCATGTGGCCAAAATGCACAGAATGTCACCATATTTTAGCTTAAGCCTCTCACTGCAAGTAGTTAAGCCTAAGAGGAGACATTTCAACCTTGAAGAATGGGGGCGGGAACATACCAAATGATTGGTGGTGGGGAAAGGGGGTAGAGCCAGGAGCATGGGGCATGATCATCTGGGAGCATGAGAGGGACAGACTGGGACCCCAGGAGGGTGAAATTCCACCCCTGCGAGATGTGAGACTGAACCCCACAGTTACACAAAGTCTACTTTGTCTTCTTAGTTCTGTAGCAGAGCAAGAACTGATTAGATGATAACACAAAACCAGAGGAGTAGTATTATGATGCAAAAGCAAGCTTTTTATTTTTAATTAGTTTGGAAGCAGAAGCCAGATTGTGTCACTCCACAACTGCCAGCTTTGATCTGAGTAACACAACATAGGTGAAGTCCAGAAGTTTCCACAGCAGAAAGCACTGGGCCTGTGTGGGCCTGTTGATGTCCACTCTAAAAGGTAGTCCTTGGTTGCAGCCAAAGTGCAGTTTGAGTAAAGCAGGTGCAGGGTTGGTTCAATTAAGTGCTGAGCACCCACCAGTCCCCTCAGGAATCCATGAGGGCTTGGCGGTTTTGAAAAGCCAGGCATGGCAGCCTTAGTTGTGCGTTGGTTACATCTGCGTTGGGTTTTTGGTTCTTCATGTTTTGCAGGAAGTCCACTCTAGGGCTTGGCAGGGTCCACGGCAGGTGTCGCAGTCAATCTTTCAGATGATAGGATAGGGCAGCCGAGAACCTTAGATGCATAGGTCATAACAGATGCTGCCACGCCTGGATCCATAGCTATAGCAAGGCTCGTAGCAGCTTGCGCGACGGCCATAGAGGCCACCATAACCGTACCCACCACCATAGCAACCACGGCCATAACCACCATAACCACCACCATAACCACCACCATAACCACCACCATAACCACCATAACATAATGGCTGGTAGTAACCACGGCCATAACCATAACCGCCATAGCTTATTGGCTGGTAGCAAATACGCCCACAACCTTGGCCACCATAACCATAGCCGCTTCCATAACCATAGCCGCTCCCATAACCATAGCCGCAAGGGATATAGCGGCTGCCTTGCCCATATCCTCCATAACAACTCCCAGAGCTATAGCGAATTCTGCGCCCAGAGCCTCCATAGCAGCTGCCAGAGGAGGGGACTTTGTAGGTACATGGGTCACAGGAGGACTGGCGTTTGAAGTGAGTCATCTTGCTTAAAACAAGAGTGTTTCGATCTGAAACAACACAACATGGCATAGTGTCAACTTGAGTGAATATTTGGTTCAGAGCAGCAAACTCCTGAGATGTTAGAGTATTGGAAGGGAATAAGGTTGTCGTCAATTTACAACACAATTGTATCCATGTCTAATAAGAAGTAAAGCCCATTTAGTTCAACAGGGCTTACCTTCAAGCAAGTGGTCATAGGATTGTGGCCTCAATGATACTTGATTTATCTATTTGTCCCTTTGGCTCAGTCTCCTAAGTCATTTCCCACCACCACCAGCTTCCATTTGGTCTGTATATGAATGTAGAAACACCTTTTTGATGAACAAGTAAATAGGGATATACAATGGGGGTGGTAAAACCAGTGATGGAGGGAACAGTCAGGTGGGGAATTAACACAGTAGGGCAGGAACTGTGTTAGAATGGCCATCATCTTTCCTGTTCCAGAATGGTCTGGGCCTAATATCGTTCTGTGGCATTGGGGATGAGAGGGTGGCCACCATCACAACTAAATACTGGAAAAGATTCTGCAAAGTAGTCTTTCTTTTTTTCCCAAAGGTTTGAGGGGGGTATTCTGAATCTACTGAAACTGTATGGAAATAGCTCCTTATTTCATACAATTTTATTATCCATGGATGTCTACAGAACTATACCAACGTCTTGATTCTAAACACAGGGAATTAAATCCTGGTGATTTCAAAGGATTTTGTTCCCAAGTTGTATGTGTGTGTGTGTGTGTGTGTGTGCGCGTTGATGGTGGGGTGTTATAGACCTTTTATCCTAAACATCTTTTCTCAAAAGCAGGTCCTTTGATTTTTATAAATTTTTGTTAGAAGTACATTCCATGGCTTTCAATAGGACTTACTTTCGTCGAATTTTGCTTAGGTCTGAATTTTTTGCTTCCCAGTCATTATATATATATGGAAATGATTTCCATTGATTTAGTGAATTAATGTGTCTAGGGTTGTGGCATTGCAATCCTACCTTATGCATATTTTCTTAGAAGTATATCCCACTGATTCCAATCAATGCACAAAGGATCTTAGAATTCTAGAATGTTGGGATTAGGTTGCCATCTAGTCCCACCCTGATTGTTGTTACCATCTTGCAACTACAGCATCCCTGACACACAAACAACCAGCCAGTCCACTTCTTGAGGCAGTGTCTTCCACTGTCAAAAACCTCTTACTATTATCAGCTTCCTCCTAATATTTAGCTGAAATCTGCTCCCTTCAACTTCCATAAATTTCCCCTTGGCTTCTACCTTCTGGACCAACAGAGAACAAATCTGCTCCATCCTCTATAAGAAAGTCCTTCAGATAGTTGAAGATAGCTATCAGGTATCACCTTAACCTTCTTTTCTCCTGGGTAAACATATCCAGCTCTTTTGACTGTTCATCAAAGGGCTTTGATTGTAGCTTTACATTCATCATTTAGAAGTGATATCCACAATTTAGCAAATGACCCACCTCTGTGAAATCTTCAAGATCCCCATTCTTTTTTATTATTATTTTTACTATCAATTAGATCTACTATGAAGTTACCTAGGCATAAGACAACCACATTTTCAAAGCTGATTCTAAGACCTACAAGTTGATCCCCATCACTAAGAATCAGAGAAGGAAACAGTTGAAAGAATGGCATTCTTAAGACTCAAGCATGTCCTCTCAAGATTCAACCACCACCATAACAAAGAACAGGAGCAAAGAATAATCACAGATGCAGCTCAAGACTTACAGACCAGCCTGGATTGCAAGAGGACTTACTTGGTTTCAGAAGGAATGGAATCAAGTGAAGATGTTGAAGGAAGGTTGAGCACACGGTCCTTTTATATGCTGTCTAGGACAATCTTCCAATTATGAGGCATCCCTTATGCATGGGATTTAAAAATCCCAATTAATTATCAGCCAAGATAGGCCATGCTCACTCACAAACATGTAACATTCTAATTGCTTTAATTGTCTTTCCTCCCTTCTTCGGGGCTATTAGTATATCAAAGGCATCTCGATGTTAACTCAGCGTGCAATGCCCGCCGACACCCTCTTGTTCTTTCCATATTGACAAGCTTGTTAGGAGATTTAATTCCACCTTTGGATGGCCATGTGTAACTTCTGACTGGTCATTCATCCTGTTGAACTTGGGTGTGAACTTAGCACCTGAAGGGATTTCAGTGGGACAGTGTACCAGTCTCATTGGGTTATCTGTAGCTTTCTATGGGTCACACTAGTCACAATTCATATTAGGCATCCATGTCCACATCACATTTTTGTGCATAGAGAATTCTACAATGCTTATATTAGTTCTCCTCATGCAGTTATGCTGAGAGATGGTGACTTTGAGCAAAATTCAGAGAAGTCTGCAGTTTAAAGGATAACTCTGTTCCAATCTGCCTATCATTCCAAGAAGTGTGAATTAGGTTGGTTTGCATAAAAAAGGAAGTGGAAACAAAGCCCTTCAACATCCCTGCTTATGACAGATGAATGATTTTCATTGAGATTCACAAGTCTGGACCAAAATCACAATGGGGGTCAACATAAAAAGAGTCTGTTGTCCATTTAGTCTCCCATCATTTTTCCCCAGTAGTAGTGGCCAATACTTAGAACACCAGAACACAAGCTGTATATATTGTAGAACTGGAAAAAATGCAGGAAAGAACTACTAAAATGGTTGAAGCTCTGGAACAGTTTCCCTACATGGGAAAGTTACAAGAGCTGTGGTTGTTGAACTTAGAAAAAAGGCAAGTCAATGGAGACATGATAGAGATGTCCAGAATGATGCCTGGTGTGGAGGAAATCTGGAACCTAAGGTCATCCCTTGAAGTTGCTGGGTGGGAGATTCAGGACAGATAAAATAATGGACTTCTTCACACAGCACATAGTTGAACTATGGAATTTGCTACCACAAGCTGGCATTAAAAGGAGGTTAGGCAAATTCCTGTAAGAGAAGGTGCTATATGCTACCTCCAGAATCAGAGACAGTGTTGCCTATATACACCAGTTGCTAGGAATATGGCCAGGAGGGTAGTGTTGCACTCATGCCCTGCTTGTTGGTTCCCATGGGCAGCTGGTTGGCTACTGTGTGAACAGAATGCTGGACTAGATGAACCCTTTATCTGATACAGCTTGGCTCTTCTTATATAGCCAGATGTCTCTGAGAAAGCCACAAGAAAGGCATGGAGTTCTCCAACATTTGGTGCTTCAGTATCATGGTGTCCGAGAACATGGTAATTTAGTTTAGCCAAGGTGATGGTTAATAGCCATGGATGGACTAATCCCCTCTGTTCATTGGTCACATCTACTTTCAAAGCCATCTAGGCCACTGGATGGCATCATTTCTCACAGTAGAAAATCCCAGAAAGAATTCTGCATTGAGTTGAATGCTCACTAAAAATGTCAGGCCCAAGTGCAGTTTACCAACCTAATCCTCAACATATCAACAGTAGTCTTTGTAGATTTTGTGTGGCATTCCCCCCGACACATGCACATAGATGTAACAAGAATGCCCTTTTCTGGAACAGGTATATGTTAAGGTGATTGGAAGAGATTTTGAGATTTTAAGCATGACTTTGGAAGTTCTGTGTGAGATGGAATTCCCAAGGACTTCTAAGAGAAGCAAAAGAAAAGTTAATAAAGGTTCCAAGTGATCACACAACTACATCATTAATTCACAACTGAGTAAAGTGGTGAAAGCGTGTTGCTGTTAAGAAAAGTGTGGAATAAATTAAAGCAGACAAAATTTGAAGTCCGATAAATCATGGATGGCCAATGTTTGTATTCTCGGCAGCAATACCTTGGCAGGTGCTTCCTTGGAGACCTTTGAGCTTCTGCTACTGAAGGCTGCTGTGCAGAGGGTAGCGATGAATAAGAACCTCATTTGGTTCATTGAAAAGACCTTACCAAAAGGAGACTTCCAGTGAATGCAATGGAGGGTCGGTGGCGGCACAAGCTGAAAGCTCTGAGGAACGGGATGGCTTGGGTGCCGTCTGGGGGATCCCAGAAAGATTTCCCCAGATTAAAGGGGAATGCAATGAGCATGCCATTAGGTATCTTGTAAACCCTTAGATGCAGTAGTGAAGCTGGAGTGGAAACTTCGTCGGAGAGAGAGCAGAAAAGGGCTGAGATGCAGGCTTCCAGCACTCACAAGCTGTTCCAGACCTAAGAGGGCATAAGATCGGCTGGGCATTCATTCCCCAAGAAGGTTAACATCTGTTGAGGAGGGGGACTTTCACTGCAACAAAAACAAATATTTAACAACTGATCTTGCAGGAAACAAAGGAAACAAACTGCTTGTGTCATCATGTGGGTGAGTTATCTTAACTTTTGAGTTAGAAAGAATCTTTAAAAAAAACTTTGAAGTTATGAAGGGAATCACAGATGGATATCTTTGTTTAAAGAATTTACATATGAACTAAATTAGGAGACAAGAAAGAAAGAGAGGTTTGGGAAATAGAGAATTGCCTCTTCTGGTTTGAGAGAAATATGCACCAGTGAAGGTGGCTGTGAGTTAAAAGAGCTTAGAGATATAAAGGCTTTTGCAATGGGAAACACCAGAAGAAAAACAAATGACCGCAGGAATAATGACAGGAATTCAGGATTTACAACTACTAATGCAAAAGTGTGCTCAACAAAGAGTGATAAATTGCATCACTTTGTAGCGAAATGGGGAGTGTGAAAACAAGATGGAAGTACGGGAGCTAAAGGTGGTGCATGAAAATATAGAACCAGAATGAGAAAAAAACTCAAGAAAGAAAAAAACTTGGACATTACTACAAAACGAGTGTCTAATGAGGTCAAAGGCTTATTGGACAATAAAGATGAAGGATATCAACGGGTGATTACTTTGAAAGAATTCTGTGATGGAACAAGGGTTGAAAAGATGGCTCCTGCGACAAGAGAGAAACAAAGGACGATTATCTTCAGAGAGGCTTCAAGATCAAAATCAAAGCAGAGAAAAATATTTCGATGGATTACTCTGGTAGTCAAGGGGTGGAGATGTAAGGGGATTCCAGTGCGAAACCCAAAAGAACTGGCAGAAAAACTTAAAAAGGAATTCCCTTTTGAAATGGGTTAAAAGAAGCATTGAGATTCAGCTGGATAAAAGGGTACTTGATTATGGTCTAGAAATAGGAGTGAAGCTGGAACTTTGTCTTTCCTTTTTGTTCTTTTTTGTGGGATAGAAATTGTGGAAACTTTACATACTCATAATAAGAATAAGAATAAGCTTAATGTTGTAGTAAAAAAGAAGGAAAAAGAAAAAATGAGGGGTTGTTGGATTTAGTGCGGTTACTGGGAGAGGGAGAAAGGGGCAAGAGTGGGGGAAAGAAACTAACTATGCTAATAATTAAAGAAAAAGTAATATGTATATGTAAATTCTATATAAGATGAGTGGTACATCTGGGGATTCAACCAAAAGGTTTGTCTAAAGGGGAAAAACTATTTATCTTTAGCAAGAGGGGGAGAAGGGGATTTATGTTGTTGTTGTTGTTGTTGTTGTTGAAAATTTCTGCAGGAGGAAATGTGGCCTTTATACATTTGTTGTGGAGAAGGTAGGGGGTCCATTTTAATGTTGTATGTCTTTGTAAGTTTTATCTTTGTTTGAAAAAGAAAAAAAATTAAACTGATAAGACTTTACCAAAATCCACAGATTTCTGCACAAATGGTTTAAAAGGAAATTGAGATTGAATGAACCTGATTGTGGGAATAAGAAAAATGGTGTAATTTGTCCATCCATGTCAAGGGCTTTGAGTAGGCAGCTTTATAAAACCTTCCAGTCCCTTCATCTTTGGCAGGCAGGTACATTATGGTTCTCTCCGTGCTGGGAATAGCCGTTCCAATTGGATATGGTGTTGAGACTGCTATGGTCGCCTTAGTGGATGATCTACGCTTGAGTATTGACAGAGGAGTGTGTCCCTGCTGGTACTTCTTAACCTCTCAGTGGCTTTCAATACCATTGACCATGGTATCCTTCTGGAACACCTGAGGGGATTGGTACTCGGGGGCATTGTGCTTCAGTGGCTCCGGTCCTACCTCTCCAGGTTCCAGATGATGATGCTTGAGGAAAGTTACTCCTCAAATAAGGAACTGTTGTGTGGCGTACCTCAAGGCACCATCCTATCCCCAATGCTGTTTAACATCTACATGAAACCGCTGGGAGGGATCATCCAGCAGCATGGGGCGGGGTGCTATCAGTATGCTGATGACACCCAAATATATTGCTCCATGCCTTTAACAACAGCGTCAGCTAAGGATAGTGTGTCTCCTCTGAATGAATGCTCAGAGGCAGTAATGGGCTGGATGAGGAAAAACAAGACAAGACGGAGGTGCTTACTGTCAAAAGCCCCAACCTAGGTTTGGAGATGTGTCAACCAGTTCTGGATGGGGTTACACTCCCCCTGAAAGGCTGTGTCTGCAGCTTGGGGGTGCTCCTGGATCTGTCGCTCCAAATGACAGCTCGGATAGATGTAACGGCCAGGAGTGCCTACTATCAGCTTCGGCTGATAAACCAGCTGCACCCCTTCCTAGACTTGGAAGACCTAAAAATGGTAGTGCACTCGCTGGTAACTTCGAGGCTTGACTTCTGCAATGCACTGTACATAGGACTACCTCTGTGCCTAGTCCAGAAACCTCAACTAGTGCAAAATATGGCAGCTAGGTTGTCACCGGTACATCTAGGGGTGACCATATCACACCAGTTTTAAAATCACTCCACTGGCTGCCAATTAATTTCTGGGTGAAGTACAAAGTGTTGGTTATAACCTTTAAAGCCCTACATGGTTTGGGTCCAGGTTACCTGCGGGATCGCTTCTCCAATATAATATGCCCCACACTCTCAGGTCCTCTGGGAAGAATTTCCTACAGTTGGCCAAGACTAGGTTGACAACCATTACCCAGAGGACCTTCTCTTCTGCCGCTCCCAGACTGTGGAACAACCAGCAGGGAGAGATCCACCAACTTACAGTCTTCTGGAATTTAAGAGAGTTATAAAGACTGATCTCTTCCGGCAGGCCTACCTAGCCGAATTTTAAGACTTGGTTGTTTTTAATGATGTATTAATTTTTATATGCTTTTAATCAGTTTTATGTATTTCATATTATTGTATGATGTTGTTCCCTGCCTTGATCCAGAAGGGAGAGTTGGGTAAGAAATAAATATGTTATTATTATTATTATTATTATTATTATTATTATGACCAGTTCAGATGGAATTCTATGTCATTTCTTATGTATGTCTTTGGTTTGGTTTATCATCATCACTCATCACTTTAATTTGTATCACCTTAATGTCAGCACGCATGACATTTTTCCAACATTCACATATTTCTTCATATATATAACAGAGAGAACTTGATTCTATATAGTGAAATTGGCATATTTATCAGTTTCTAGTTGAGGGGAGGAGGCAGATATCTTTCATGGAGGTTTCTTCAAGGGCATGATAGAGGCATAAGACTTCTTCATTAGCACAATGAAGTCCTTCAGAACACGGATTTCCAAATTATATGTTCTCAGGGTGGCGGCAAGACATCTATTTCTCAAATACTATCATGGGAGAGGGACAAAAATGACATTACCAACACAACTAGGTACCATTGTAAAGTTGATACCAATTAGTAGTGATTCCCAGGGAGAGATACACACACACACCCATCACAGATTGGCATAGTATTTAAATATATGCATGTTTACACATTCCAGGCAAATTAACTATACAATCACAACAGAGGTGTTGGCCACAGGCTTAGTTGGCTTAAAAAAGCCATAATAGTTTAAAGGAATCTTCCTATTCAGAGGAAGTTATCTCTGAATACCAGATGCTCATGACAATGAACCAGAGGGGAGGAAGTTGTCTTTGAGAGTTGATTGCGGACTGCCTAGAGGCATCTGGCCAGCCACTTTGGGGAACAGGATACTGGGCTAGGTGGAATGACCTTAGGATATTGATAAGCACCTTCTTTGCATGCAGAAGGACCAAGGTTCAATCCCCAGCATCTTCAGATAGAGCTGAAAAAAGTCTTGCCAGAATCCCTGGAGAGCCAATGCTGCCAGTTAGTGTCAATGGTCCAGTGGTCTGACTCAGTAGTAGGTGGATTCTCATGTTTCTATGAATCTTTGCTCTCATCCAGCAGGGCTCTTTGATGTTCTCATGCATCCAGGATGGGTTTACGTCTTTTGCCACTACTCAGGACTCAGACACGGACACTACCTATTGTGCAGCCAGTAAAGAACGCGGATTTTGCTGCCTCAGTTTTATCCTTCAATAGCCGTCCAGCAGAGCTCTTTTGGGCTGTTGCAGCTATGTGACCGACCATGATGTTATGGCTGTAACCATTGGCTTGTGATTTCCTCATAATTCCATAGGTTTCCCCATATTATATTTGGCATATACATGAAACTGCTAGGTGAGGCAGTTTGGAACTTTGATAATAGTGTTTTATATTTAGAGATGTTTTTATATGAACTATGGAAATTTTTGATGCATAATATGGATAGGCCCAAGAGCCTTTAAAATATACTATTTAAACATTTTTTAAAGAAACTTACATATAGACACAGACCTTTTAAGGCAATATTCCCAATTAACCCCTATATAGTTATATTAATGCTATGTGTTATCCCTGTACAGTGATATTAATGTAATGTATTTTTGATGTTACAGCCCCCTGAAGAAGGCTATTTAAAAAAAACCACATAGACCGAAACGCAATGGGTGTGAATTAATAAAGTATCTCAGCATTCCAAGAACCACTTCTCTCTCCTTTTTTGACCTAAGTTCATAACCAAGATTTCCACATGTCGAAGGTCATAGATAAATCGGTCAATATCCTTCTATATGCGGACCATATGGTTCTGTTATCTACTACACAGGTAGGTCTGTGCAGACATTTGAGAAAGTTCAGTGCCTACTGTTGGGAGAACCATCTAGAAATTAACAGCATGAAATCAAAAGTGGTGGTCTTTGGTAAGAAAACGAAACAATATAAGTGGTTTTTAGACTCCAATGAAATAGAGCAGGTGGTGTCTTTTACTTATTTGGGCATAGTCTTTTCAGCTGTAGACACCTGGACATTACAAGCAAATAGAAATGAGCTGAAAGCAATTGCTTGTGCTCAAACTTTGAATAGGCTCATAAATTATAGTTACCCAGGCTCACTCCAACCAGTTGTGAGTGTGTATAAGGCAAAGGTGCTGCCAGTGTTAACATTCGGGGTGTGCACGGCCCCCCCGGATCGGATCGGGACCCGGATTGGGACCTCCAATTTTGTCCCAGATCGGACAAAATCGGAGCCCCCCAGACCGGATCGAGTCCGATCCCGATCCAAAAACTGGACATCCGATTTTTGGATCGGCCACTATTTCCCCCACCCCCATAGACTTGCATTGGGGAAAGAAAGCTTTCCCCTAATGCAAGACTATGAGGAAAAAATGGTGGCGGGTGGGTGAGGGGGGCCTAACTCCCCCCTCCCTGTCCCTCCCCCCTTGCACTTCTTACCTGCAGGGCCCTTCTGCTCCCGTCCGCTGGCACTCGTGGGCGCCAGCAGATGGCAGCAGACGACCCCGGCAGGTAAGTGGGAGCCCCCCCGTCCACTGAGGATGGCCCTGGCAGGTAAGCCCCCTCCCCCACGCTCCTTACCCCCCGGGGCCGTCCGCTTCCATCCGCTGGTGCCTGCGGGTGCCAGCGGATGGAAGCGGACGGCTCCAGGGAGTAAGCCCCCTCCCCCTCCCCCTGCTTACCTTGCGTGGCCATCTGCTCCCGTCCGCCGCTGGCTGCTACTGCAAACAGGCTTCGCGGCTTGCCCCTAGGTAGCGCGCCAGGTGATCATCATTCGGGGTGTGCACGGCCCCCCCGGATCGGATCGGGACCCGGATTGGGACCTCCAATTTTGTCCCAGATCGGACAAAATCGGAGCCCCCCAGACCGGATCGAGTCCGATCCCGATCCAAAAACTGGACATCCGATTTTTGGATCGGCCACTATTTCCCCCACCCCCATAGACTTGCATTGGGGAAAGAAAGCTTTCCCCTAATGCAAGTCTATGAGGAAAAAATGGTGGCGGGTGGGTGAGGGGGGCCTAACTCCCCCCTCCCTGTCCCTCCCCCTTGCACTTCTTACCTGCAGGGCCCTTCTGCTCCCGTCCACTGGCACTCGTGGGCGCCAGCAGATGCCAGCAGACGACCCCGGCAGGTAAGTGGGAGCCCCCCCGTCCACTGAGGATGGCCCTGGCAGGTAAGCCCCCTCCCCCACGCTCCTTACCCCCCGGGGCCGTCCGCTTCCATCCGCTGGTGCCTGCGGGTGCCAGCGGATGGAAGCGGACGGCTCCAGGGAGTCAGCCCCCTCCCCCTCCCCCTGCTTACCTTGCGTGGCCATCCGCTCCCGTCCGCCGCTGGCTGCTACTGCAAACAGGCTTCGCGGCTTGCCCCTAGGTAGCGCGCCAGGTGATCATCACCTGATGATCACCTGGCGCGCTACCTAGGAGCAGGCTGCGAAGCCTACTCGCAGTAGCGGTCAGCGGCGAACGGGAGCAGACGGCCAGAAAAGGTAAGCGTGCTGCCAATGGAAGCGGCAGTGGGTGCCAGTGGGCGCCCGCCGATCTGCCAATCTGTCCAATCTGGATCGGAACCTTTCCAGATCGGATTGGATCAGCTGATCCAGCGGTGAGATCGGAAATTGGATAATTGTATCCGATTTCCCCTGGATCGGATTTGGATCGTGGATCGGATCCGATCCAGTGCACATCCCTAGTTAACATTTGGTGCAGAGATTTGGGGCTTTGCCAATAATAACAGAACTGAAAGGGCTCAGAATCATTTTTTACCTTTGATTCTAGATGTATCAAGAGTAGGGATGTGTATCGTATCATTCCAATGTCCGATAACAAACAGATAAGGTCTTTATCAGACATCCGATTAACAATAACAATACACATTCCTGGAGGCCCTATCTGATCTGATCCAAAATCCATATGTCCGATAACGTATCAGATTATCGGACCTAGGGCTGGCCCTCCCTCCCTCCTCCCACTCGCGCTCCGTACCTGGGCCTTGTCCGCTGCTGTCCGCTGCCATCCGCTGCTAGGAACTACTGAGAACTGGGCCGCAAAGCCTAATTCTCAGTAGTTCCTAGCAGCGGATGGCAGCAGACAAGGCCCCGGTAAGGGGGATCCCCCCTCCCCTCTCATGCTCCTTACCTGGGCTTTGCAGCCTAGTTCTCAGTAGAGCGCTGGCGCCGGGTGATGGCTCAAAAGTCCTCTGGGTGACAGTTGTCAGCCTAGTCTTGTCCGACTGTAGGAAATTCTTCCCAGAGGACCTGAGCATGTGGGGCGGATTGTATGGGAGAAGGTGATCCCGCAGGTAACCTGGACCCAAAACATGTAGGGCTTTAAAGATAATAACCAAAACTGTTTTTACTTCGCCAGGAAACTAATTGGCAGCCCGTTGAGTGATTTTAAAACTGGTGTGATATGGGCATCCCTAGGTGTACTGGTGACCAAACTGGCTGCAATACTTTGAACTAGTTGAAGTTTCCGGACTAGGCACAGAGGTAGCCCTGTGTACAGCACATTGCAGAAGTCAAGCCTTGAAGTTACCAGCACGTGCACTACAGGTTTTAGGTCTTCCAAGTCTAGGAAGGGGCGCAGCTGGCTTATCAGCCGAAGCTGATAGTAGGCACTCCTGGCCGTCGCATCTATCTGAGCTGTCATTTGGAGCAACGGATCCAGGAGCACCCCCAAGCTGCGTGCACAGCCATTCAGGGGGAGTGTAACCCCATCTAAAACTGGTTGACACACCTCCAAACCCAACTTGGGGCCTTTGACAGTAAGCAGCTCCGTCTTTTCTGGATTCAGCTTCAGTTTGATTTTCCTCATCCAGCCCATTACCACCTCCAAGCACTCATTCAGAGAAGACACACTATCCTTAGCCGACACTGTTGTCAAAGGCATAGAGAAATATATTTGGGTGTCATCAGCATACTGATAGCACCCTGCCCCATGCCTCCAGATGATCTCTCCCAGTGGTTTCATGTAGATGTTAAACAGCATTGGGGATAGGATGGCGCCTTGAGGTATGCCACACAACAGCTACTTCTTTGAGGGCAACTTTCCCCAAGCATCATCATCTGGAACCTGCCTGAGAGGTAGGACTGGAACCACTGAAGCACAGTGCCCCTGAGTCCCAATCCCGTCTGGTGTTCCAGAAGGATACCATGGCCGATGGTAACGAAAGCCGCTGAGAGGTTAAGAAGTACCAGCAGGGACACACTCCCCCTATCAATACTCAAGCGTAGATCATCCACTAAGGCAACCAAAGCAGTCTCAATGCCGTATCCTGCCCTGAAACCAGTTTGAAATGGGTCTAGAAAATCTGTATCATCCAAGACTTCTTGGAGTTGGAAGGCAACTGCCTTCCCAATCACCTTGCCCAGAAATGGAAGATTTGATACTGGTCTATAGCTATTGTTGTGTTTTCTTTTACTGGGCAATTTACAGCGACCAAATAATTAGCTAATTCTGAATTGAACACAAACACCTTTTACTTCAGGTAATAAACTCTCAAACACAAAACCAACTGATTAACATAACTCGCCTCAAGAGAGGATTAGGCAAAACGAACAGAAGAAACAGCTTTCTTTCTTTAAGGAACCAAAAAGAGAGAGAGAGAGAGAGAGAGAGAGAGAGAGAGAGAGAGCGTTTAAAAGGAGGAGGGGGCTGGCTATGGTGCAAAATGGAACAGGCACTTCCTACATTGGTGCAGGAGAACCAGACGCTCCCTGACCAGGTGACACAGTTAGCGATGGCTGTTGCTGCTCTACAGGCGTTTTGTACACAGGTGGAGCTTTACATGCGCTTAAGGGCGGAAGACTTTTTGACTGACAAGATGCGTGTGGGATTTGTCATTAGCTTACTTTCCCGGGCAGCAGCTAAATGGTCTTCAGCAATACTACTTGCTAACAGTCCCCTGTTGGTCAACTTCCAGAACTTCATGACGTCAATGCAGGTATTTTTTGGAGATCCCCTGAGGGTGGAGACAGCGACCAGAGAGATTCACCGTCTACATCAGGGGAAGGACTCTGTTGCGGTCTATCTTTCCCACTTTCAATTGCTGATGCAAGATTTACAGTGGAATGATCCAGCGTTGGTGGCTCAGTTTATGGAAGGGCTGAATGATGAGATTTGGGATGAATTGGCGCAGTCTCCTCTCCCAGCGACGTTGGCAGATCTTACCGTCTCAGGCTTACGCATTGATGCCCATTTGGAGTGAGGCAAGGATGCTAGGCGAGCAGCTTCTAGCCGTTCCTGGCCTCCATGTATGCCACCTTCTGTGGTGTCCCCGGCTCCACGCCTTTGTCCAGCAGAACCCGTGGAGGTCCCAATGCAATTGGGGGCCATACAGCATAGAATTTCGCCATCAGAACGGGATCGCCGGCGTATGGAAGGACTCTGTTTCAAATGTGGGAAAAGGGGTCATTATGTGAAAGTATGTAGGGCCTCAGTATGGAGGAAGGACTCACCTCCGCTGGCAGTTTCTGCTCCCCGAACAGGATCGGACCACTCCTTGAGTTTGAGGGGAATGGTTAATCCAGGTGGCACAGCCACAATGGGGGTAAGTCTGCCGCACATCTCGCTTTCCCCTCATCTGGTTCTGCCTGTAAATTTGCAGTTTCCCCAGGGGGCTGGCGGCGAGGTGTTGGCTTTGCTGGATTCTGGGGCTACCCTGTGTTTTATGGATGAGGAGTTTGCCACCATACATAAAGTACCTGCTAGGCCCCTGCCAGCCCCGTTGTATGTAGAGACAATTGATGGCCGTTTGCTGGTGTCAGGAGCCATTACACGGATTATGGCCCCCATTGTTGTACATTCTAATGGACATGCAGAGCTTCTGCAATTTCATGTAGTTAAACTATCCAGGTACCCTCTGATATTGGGCATGTCCTGGCTCACCAAGCACGACCCCCAGATCTCGTGGGAGCATTGCCATATGAGGTTTACGTCTCCGTATTGTCAACATCATTGTCTGGCCGTGGCAAATGGGAAGGGGGCACAAACTTTTTCCCTGCCAGTCCTGGCGGTGTCAGCCTCCGAGCATGTCGCTTCTGCAACCCATGCCGCACTCCCACAGAAATATGCCTCATTTCAGGATGTCTTTGATAAGACAGAGGCAGATCAACTGCCCCCTCATCGACCTTATGATTGTACTATTAATCTCATCCCAGGATCCCCTATGCTGGTGAGAAGGCTATATCCTATGTCGGGCCCTGAGCTGAAGGCTCTCTAAGAATTCCTGGACACCAATTTACGGTGGGGGTTCATTCGCCCATTGTGCTCCCCGGTGGGGGCAGCTTCCTTTTTTGTTAAAAAACAATCGGGAGAGTTACGCTTGGTCTACGATTATAGATCCTTGAACAGAATCACAGTTCAAGATAAGTACCCTCTTCCCCTCATCCCAGAGATGTTAGAACGACTGGTGAATGCGGCTATTTTCACCAAGTTGGATTTAAGAGGGGCGTATAATTTGGTTCGCATTCGTGAGGACGATGAATGGAAAAGTGTGTTTTTAACATGTTATGGCGCATTTGAATATTTGGTCATGAGTTTCGGCCTGGTAAATGCACCTGCCACATTTTGCCGTCTCATGCATGATATTTTTAGGGATTAGCTGGACAAATTTCTGATTATTTATTTAGATGATCTTCTTATTTTTTTGCAAGACCCTACAGAACACCACGGCCATGTAGAAGCTGTGCTTCAGCACCTGCGTGAGAATCGGCTCTTTGCAAAGTTAGAAAAATGTGAATTTGATTTGACCACTTTAAATTTTTTAGGTTACCAAATTTCCAGTCACGGTATTCAAATGGATCCTGCTAAGGTGAGGGCAGTCTTGTCCTGGCAAGCACCTAAGTCCTGGAAGGATTTGCAGAGGTTTTTGGGTTTTGCTAATTTCTATAGAGGATTTTTGCCCAGTTATGCTAAACTTACGGCTCCCTTATCTGATCTGCTCAAGGGCAAACGTACAGGTTTTCAATGGTCTCCTGTGGCTCAAAGGGCCTTTGACCAATTAAAATAGTTGTTCAGCTCTGAACCCTTGCTTAGTCATCCCAATCCCCAACAGCCGTTTGTATTGCAAACTGATGCTTCGGATATGGCGTTAGGAGCCGTACTGTTACAACCTGAGGGGGAGGGAGGTGAGTTGAGGCCCTGTGCATATTACTCACGTAAATTAAATATGTCAGAAAAGAATTACACTGTTTGGGAGAAGGAGCTTCTCGCTATTAAGGCCGCATTGGAAACTTGGAGACACCTGTTAGAGGGGGCTTTGCATCCCATGGAAATTAGGATGGATCATCGCAATTTGGAGCATCTGCTCACAGCGCGAGCAAGGAATCAGAGACAGATCCAGTAATCGGATTTTTTTTCACGTTTTGCTTTTCAAATACGGCATATACACGACTCTCAGAATCAACAGGCAGATGCTTTCTCTCGAAAGCCTGAATATTTTACACCAGGGGGAGAGAAGCCGTTGCCTCCTCCCATTCTTTATCCTCAAGCTCTGGCAGCAACAGGGAGTGGTCAGTCGTGGGAGGCTGAGCTTCGGTGCAAACAAGCTCAAGATCCTTTTGTACGCCGCAAGATAGCAGAGCTGGGGCTGAAGGAGGGCGCTAGCCCATCTTCCTCATTTTCCTTAAGAGATGGGCTCCTGTGGCACAGATGCAGACTTTATGTCCCTACTAGAGGGTTAAGGGAGAAGATTCTGCATCAGTGTCATGATTCTCCCACAGCGGGGCATTTTGGGATTTTCAAGACGGTTGCGGCAGTAGCACGTGACTTTTGGTGGCCACACTTGCTGAAGTCGGTAACATCCTATGTAACTTCATGTGATACTTGTCAAAGAATGAAAGGGGTTCCTGGCAAACCTGCTGGCTTGCTGCAGCCATTGCCCACGCCTGTAGGACCGTGGAGATTGCTTTCTATGGACTTCATTACAGATTTACTTTGCTCTCAGGGAAACACCACCATTCTGGTGGTTGTGGATTTATTTTCTAAAATAGCCCATTTTGTACCATGCTCCGGTCTGCCTTCAGCAAAGGAAACTGCTGAGCTGTTTCTAACACATATTTTCAGGTTACACGGTTGGCCAGAGGGGTTAATCTCGGATCGAGGGGTGCAATTCACAGCTAGGTTCTGGAGGGAATTGCTCTCGCTGCTCCATATAGAGCTCCGGCTTTCATTGGCTCATCATCCACAGTCGGACGGGCAGACGGAACGTATCAATGCTATTTTGGAACAATATCTTCATTGTTATGTAAACTATCAACAGGACAATTGGGCGGAGCTGTTGGCTTTGGTGGAATTTGCCTATAACAACTCTTGCCACACTTCCACCTGGCAGACTCCCTTTTTTATTAACTATGGTTATCATCCTAGGGCTTTCCCGTCCTCTCTGGGGACAGCAGTGGTGCCGGCAGTGAGGGATTTCCTAGAAGTGTTGCACACATTGCACAAACTCTTACGTGATCAGATTGAGCGAGCCAAACTTTCCTATAAAACAACAGCAGACCGACATCAGTCGTTAGGTGCCCCTTTATCAGTGGGAGACTGGGTGTGGTTGTCTACTCGCTATTTTCCCGCTAGAGGTTTATGCAAGAAGCTTGCAGCTCAACGGACGGGTCCCTTTCAGATTGTGAATTGGGTAAACCCGGTAGCTTTCAAGCTGGCCCTTCCTCCTTCGTTAAAGATTAATCCAGTGTTTCACCAGTCATTGCTTTCTCCGGTAATTGTGAGAGATTCTCATCGTCCCCATATGGACCCACCCCCACCAGTTATGGGGGAGGAGGAGGAGGAGTTCGAGATAGCTGAGATTTTGGACTCCCGTTGTTTCCGGGGAAGTTGCAATATTTAATTGATTGAAAGGGGTATGGTCCTGAGGAGCGCTCGTGGGAACCAGTGGAAAACGTGCATGCTCCTGAGCTGACTCATAATTTTCACCATCGTTGTCTGGAGAAGCCAGGGCCAGGTTCGAAACAGCTCTGTTCCAGGGGGAGGCGTTATGAGGGGGGGATGGTGTTGTGTCTAACTCCTTTTACCCTGAACAGGCTGATGAGTTGAGAGAGGTGGGGGCAGAATCAGATTCTGAAGAGGATCTGTTGGTAGCACCAGGGGATAGACTGATTTCCCAGGTCTTTGTTCCAGCTGCAGAAGATGTAAATTCAGAGATTAGCACTGAGGAGGGAAACTTATCTGCAGCTGAGGAACCCCGACCAGCATCCCAGGAGGAGGAGGAGCCGGTGAACGCTTTAAAGCATGCAGTGTTCTGAAGAAGGCTGAAGCGGGATGAGGCCAGAGTGGAGAGACGCCGGTCGGAGCGGCTTTGTAAGAAAAGAGACACAACTTAGTGTCTGATACTTAAAGGACTCGCTTTTTGGTTCCTTACAGAAAACAATTGTTTCTTCTGTTCGTTTTGCCTAATCCTCCCTTGAGGCGAGTTATGTTACTCAGTTGGTTTTGTGTTTGAGAGTTTATTACCTGAAGTAAAAGGTGTTTGTGTTCAATTCAGAATTGGCTAATTATTTGGTCGCTGTAAATTGCCCAGTAAAAGAAAACACAACCTTTTGAGTGAAGAAGAAGAAGAGTTTGGGACTGTGCACATCCCTACTAATTACATCTCCTCCCTGGGTGACCAGCCAAGAAGGACAGGGATCGAAAGAGCAAGTTGTCCTCACTCATCCAAGCAGCTTGTCCATGTCCTTGGTAATCTCCAAATGAAACTGATCCAGTGTAATACTACTCACGAAGTTGCTGGACACTCCATTATCAGGCTCTGCTATAACTACGGCATCTAAGTTGGCTCTTATCAGAGAGTTTTTATCTGTGAAATGATAATTAAAGGCATCATAGCGAACTGCCGAAGGCTCTAAAATCAGGTACAGGAGGGAAGGTGTCTGAGTTAAACCCCTAACCTAAAACACGATTTTAGGAAGAAAAAATATATCTTATTCCCAATGAAAAGGGGTCAATGCATGGCATTTACTCATCTTTGATTCAAGCAAATGGACATAATGATGCAACAAGGAAGATTCTGGGGTATTCCAGTAGAAGACAGACTTTGTATATGTGGCATATCTGAAGTGGAAGATCTGGACCACTATTTACTGAATGCTGATTATATTCCAGTTGTAGGGAACATTATTTTTCTCCGTTTCTTGGGTGTATGAAAAACTGGGTGGCTGAGGACAAGCTGAATTTCCTCTTATGAGGATCTAACCAGTTTGTGACTCAGAGGGTTGCCCTTTTCATGGTTAAGGTGACCAGATTAAGGGAAAAGGAAAAGGAAAAACATGTTTTAAATGAGCCAAGTAACAGTTTTTAATAGGGATGTGCATTGGATCGGACCCGATCCACGATCCAAGTCCGGTCCAGTGGGAAATCGGATAAATTATCCGATTTCCGATCCGACAGCTGGATCGGCCGATCCAATCCAAACCGGTCCGAAAAGGCTCTGAACCAGTTCGGCGGATCGGTGGATCGGCGGGCGCCCACTGGCGCCCACCGCCGCTTCCATTGGCGGGCGCCAGCAGGCGCCCGCCGATGAAAGTGGACAGCGGGGGGGGAGGAGGGGGCGGGAGGAGGGGGGCCCTTACCTTTCCGGCCCGTCCGCTCCCGTCCGGCGCCGGCGGCTACTACCAGCAGGCTCCGCGGCCTGCTCTAGGGTGGCGCGCCGGGTGATGTCATCACCCGGCGCGCTACTCTAGAGCAGGCCGCGGAGCCCGCTGGTAGTAGCCGCCGGCGCCGGACGGGAGCGGACGGGCCGGGAAGGTAATCAGGGGGCGCGCGGAGGGGAGGAGGGGGCACACGGAGGGGAGGAGGGGGGCCCTTACCTTCCCGGCCCGTCCGCTCCTGTCCGGCGCTGGCGGCTACTACCAGCGGGCTCCGCGGCCTGCTCCAGGGTGGCACGCTGGGTGATGTCATCACCCAGCGCGCTACTCTAGAGCAGGCCGCGGAGCCCGCTGGTAGTAGCCGCCGGCGCCGGACAGGAGCGGCCGGGCCGGGAAGGTAAGCAGTGGCGGGGAAGGGGGCTTACCCCCCCCGGAGCTGTCCGCTTCTATCCGCGGGCGCCCACGGGTGCCTGCGGATGGAAGCGGACGGCCCCAGGGGGTGGAGGGAGCGCGGTGGAGGGGGCTTACCTGCCGGGGCCGTCCACAGCGGACGGCCCCAGGGGGGAGGGAGTTAGGCCCCCCTCACCCACCCGCCGCCATTTTTTCCTCATAGACTTGCATTGCAATGCAAGTCTATGGGGAAAAAAATGGTGGCCGATCCAAAAATTTCCGATTTTTGGATCAGGATCGTACTCGATCCGGTCCGGGGGGCCTCCGATTTTGTCCAAACCGATCCGTGACAAAATTGGAGGTCCCGATCCGGGTCCCAATCCGATCCGGGGGGTCCGTGCACACCCCTAGTTTTTAAATCTTGTGGGGCTTCAATAGGAGCATGTACTTGTATCACTTTAAAAAATGTATTACTTCAATTTTAGACTTTTTAAAAGTAATGTTTTAAGATTCATGTATTTACTGGGCTTTCTTTTTCAGTGTTTTTTAAATTTATTTTTTTTAAAATTATATTAATAACAAATGGATGTAACATCCAAACACATCAAACATAGCACAATAATCAAACACGGGATATAGTGGTACAGTCCTTTGCTGTGGAGAGGAGCGGAACGGGCTGCAACTTTGTAGATTATCCTCTATTAGTATATTGTACTTGATGTTTAGTTTGTTCATGTATGTGTTTTTATTGTTTTTTATGTGTGGGAAATAATAAAAAGTTAAACAGGGAAAGGGAAGAATGAATCTCCGTTTACAAACTGGCTTGAACCAAATTCAGCATGGTGTCTTCCAAAATATGAGCAACATCAGGACAATGCCCTATTGGAGAGGAGATAACACAGGCTATCCCTGAGAAACAGAGATTTTTGGAGTCCTCATCTTTTCTGAGTCATATACTCACTTGCTACATGTATGACTGCATCAAATTCTTGTCACTCAGCTTTCCCTGACCTCACCTTCCTTTCACTTAAAAGGCTTTTTATTTCATCATTCCTCAAGAACAGGACAAAATTCACTAAAAGTTTCAACTCAAACATTGTATACCACAATCCATATTCTAAGGAATGCTATGTACAGGAATGCATCTGTTGGGGAAAACTGAATACAAGTTGTGTATGTTGGGGGGAATGTGTATGAAAATACTGGCTGAAATTGTATAGAAGCTAAGTTTCAAATGTTTTTTTTATTGTTTTTTTCCCTAGGAAGGCTATCTATGGTCCTTTTATCTGGACTTAGTGAGGACTGAATGTGGGAGATTCAAATGGCCAGCTCTCACATTAACCAGAGTGAGGCAATGTCCTCAGGCAGCAGATGCTGAGTGGTGGGGTGATGGAGGCATCTTTCTGGATGTTTCCTCCTGAATTCCCCAATTGTTACCTTCTGTTGGAGAACAGAGTTGTGTACGGCACAAAACATGACACACACAGAGACCCAAGATAGCCTGCTGCCTCAGATATTGTTGGGGACATTTGTCCATCACCATCGTTGAAGGAAGCTTTAATGGTGCCAATCATTCCAGTTTCCATGCACGGGATGGGCAGAGGAACCATCTTGTCCTTCAGCAGCAAGAGGTCTTGGGGCAGGCCTGGACCTTCAGCATGAAAAGCACATACACAACCTTTCCACTATGGCCCCTCTTTTACCTCACCCCTCCAACTACACCAGTCTTTTTGAATCTTGAAGGGAAAAAAACCCAAGGTATGAGTTTTTGGGAGGGGGCAGGAGACAATCCTCCTGTGGGAACCACTCACAGGAACCAAAGGGATGAAGTAATCCCACACCAGTCAGTTACAAATTCTAGCCTGCTTGCTTTGTGCTATGGAACTCAGTGGCAACATAAGACCTTGATGGGTTTAGAACGGAATCTGCATGGTTCCATGTCTTTCATCTTGGTCGTATTTCACTACTAAATTACAGCCACAGGTCATTGGCTGTGGGAATGCTGATAGATCAGGGGTGCAGGGCTGTTGAATCTCTTTTAGCCTGAGTGCCCAATCAGTTTTGGAGAAGCTCTTGCGGGAGTGGTCCATTCCCGTGATGGGTGGGGTCAAAGGCAAAAGTCGTGTGGCCAAAATACACAGAATGCCACCATATTTTGGCTTAAGCCTCGGCATGCAAGTAATTAAGCCTTAGGAAAGGTATTTCAACCTTGAAAAATGGGGGGAGGAACATACCTAATGATTGGTAGTTGGGAAAAGAGGGTGGAGTCAGGAGCATGGTCATCTGGGGATGAGAGAGAGCCAGACTGTGAACCTAGGACATTGAAATCCCCCCCCCCCGAGACTTGAGGTTGAACCCCCTCCACCCCACCCCGATACACAAGATCTACTTTCCCTTATTAGTTCTCTAGTAGTTTAAGAACTGACTGGACAATAACACAAAACCAGAGGAGCAGTATTATGATGCAAAAGCAAGCTTTTTGCTTTTTAATTAGATTTGAAGCAGAAGCTAGATTGTGTCACTCCACAACTGCCAGCTTTGATCCGGAAGGATGTTTCCATTGTCAAGTTTCCACAACAGAAAGCACTGGGCCTGCATGGACATGTTGATGTCCACTCTAAAAGGCAGTCCTTGGTTGCAGGCAGAGTGCAGTTTGAGTAAAGCAGGTGCAGGGCTGGTTCAAGGAAGCGCTGAGTGCCCCCCAGTCCCCTCGGGAATCCATGAGGGCTTGGCAGTTCTGAAAATCTAGGCATGGCAGGCTTGGTTGCATCTGCGTTGGATTTTTGGTTCTTCATGTTTCACAGGAAGTCCATGCTAGGGCTTAGCAGGGTCCATGGCAGGTGTCACAGTCAATCTTCTAGGTGATGGGATAGGGCAGGGTAGAACCTTAGATGCATGGGTTACAACAGCTGCTGCCACGTCTGGATCCGTAGCTATAGCAAGGCTGGTAGCAACTTGCACGACGGCCATAAAGGCCACCATAACTGTACCCACCACCATAGCAACTGCGGCCATAACCGCCATAACCACTACCATAACCACCATAGCTTATTGGCTGGTAGCAACCACGGCCATAACCACCATAACCACCACCAGAACTACCACCATAGCCGCCACAGCTTATTGGCTGGTAGCAAATACGACCAGAACCTTGACCACCACCATAGCCACTCCCATAACTGCAGCTGCTCCCAGAACCGTAGCCGCTCCCGGAACCATAGCCACAAGGGATGTAGCTTGTGCCTTGCCCGTATCCTCCATAGCAGCTCCCAGAACTATAGCGAATTCTGCTTCCAGAGCCTCCATAGCAGCTGCCAGAGGAGGAGCCTGTGTAGGTACATGGATCACAGGAGGACTGGCGTCTGAAGTAAGCCATCTTGCTTAGAACAAGAGTGTTTAGATCTGAAACAACACAACATGGCATAGAGTTAGATTGAGTGAATATATGGTTTGGAGCAGCAAACTCCTGAGATGGTAGGATATTGGAAAGGAATAATGTGGTCAACAATTCACAACACAAGACTATCCATGTCTAGTAAGAAGGAAGGCTCTTTACATTCAACAGGGCTTACTCTCAAGCAAGTGGTCATAGGATTGCATCCTCAATGTTGCCCCATTTCTCTATTTGTTCTCTTGGCTCAATTTCCTAAGTCATTTCCCACCACCAACATAATCCATTTGATCTGTACATGAATGTGAAAACACCTTTTTGATGGGCAGGTGGTCGCCATCATGACTGAATACTGGGGAAGATTCTGCAAAGTAGCCTTCTTTTTTTCAAAGGTATGAGTGGAAAAAATTTCAGAGATATTCTCAGAAGAAGAAGAAAGAACACCTTTTAGGAATTTCAGTTCAGCTCTAATGCTTTCAGGCTACTGAAACTATATGGAAATAGCACTTTATTGAATACAATGGAAGTCTACAGAACTATACCAACAACTTGATTCTAAACCCAGGGAATTAAATTCTGCTGTTTTCAAAGAATTTTGCTCCCAAGTTATGTGTGTGTGGTGGTGGGGTTATAAACCTATTAGTCTAAACATCTTTTCTCAAAAGCAGATCTCTTTGATTTTTTTTATAGGCCTTTGTTAGAAATAAACTTCATGGATTTCAGTAGGATTTACTTTCATCAAACTATGCTTAGGTCTGCATTTTTTTCTGCCCAGTTTTATATATATTTATCTATTTGGAAATACTTTCCATTGAGTTCAGCGAATTAATGTGTCCAGGGTTGCGGCATTGCAATCCCATTTTATGCATGTTTTCATAGAAATAAATCCCACTGACTCTAATAAAGGCACAAAGGTCATTAGAAGTATAGAATTTGGGGGGTTGGATGTCATCTAGTCCCACTCCCTGCTTGGTGCCACCTTCTTGCACCTACTGCATCCCTGATACATGAGCAACCAGCCAGTCCACCTCTTGAGTCAGTGTCTTCCACTGTCAAAGACATCTTACCATTAAGAGGTAAGCTGAAATCTGCTCCCCTACAGCTTCCACCAAGTCCCCATAGGTTTCTACCCCCTGCACCAAAAGTGAACAAATCTGCTCCATCTTCTATAAGAAAGTCCTTCAGACATTTGAAGATAGCTATCATGTATCACCTTAACCTTCTTTTCTCCTGGGTAAACATATCCAGCTCTTTCAACTGTTCTTAATCAAAGGGCTTTGACAGCAGCTATATATTCATCATTTAGAATTGACATCCAAAACTTAGCAAATGGCCCGCCTCTGTGAAATCTTCAAGATTCCCATCTCTTTTTACTACCAGGCTATTTAGAAAGTGTTTAAAGCCACCAAACAGAACCAAACATTAATTCCACTATGATGTTATAGAGGCATAAGACAACCACATTTCCCAAACTGATTCTAAGACCTACAACTTCATCCCATTAACGGCATTTTAAAGAATCAAGCATGTCCTCTCAAGATTCAACCACCACCATAACAAAGAACAGGAGCAAAGAATAATCACAGAGACACCTCAAGACTTACTGATCAGCCTGGATTATAAAATGACTTACTTGGTTTCAGAAGGAATAGAATCAAGTGAAGATGTTGGAGGAAGGCTGAGCACCCGGTCCTTTTATATGCTGTCTAGGACAATCTTCCAATTATGAGGCATCCCTTATGCATGGGATTTAAATCCCAATTAATTATCAGCCAAGATGGGCCACGCTCACTCACACACACACATAATATTCTAATTGCTTTAATTGTCTTTCCTCCCTTTTTCGGGGCTATTAGTCTTTCAAAGGCATCTCAATGTTAACTCAGCATGCAATGCCCGCCGACACCCTCTTGTTCTTTCCATATTGACGAGCTTGTTAGGAGATTTAATTCCACTTTTGGATGGCCATGTGTTACTTCTGACTGGTCATTCATCCTGTTGAACTTGGGTGTGAACTTAGCACCTGAAGGGATTTCAGTGGGACAGTGTACCAGTCTCATTGGGTTATCTGTAGCTTTCTATGGGTCACACTACTCAAAATTCATACTAGGCATCCATCTTCACATCACATTTTTGTGCACAGACACTTCTACAATGCTTATATTACTTCTCCTCATGCAGTTATGCCGAGAGATGGTGACTTTGAGCAAAGTTCAGAGAAGTGTACAGTCTAAAGGATAGCCCTGTTCCAATCTGCATATCATTCGAAGAAGTGTGAATTAGGTTGGTTTGCATTATTAAAAAAAAAAAAGCCCTTTAACATCCCTGCTTGAGGCAGATGAAGAATTTTAATTCAGATTCCCATGCCTGGACCAAATAACAATGGGAGTCAAGAACAAAGAACATAATGAGTCTGTTGTCCTTTTAGTCTACCATCATTTCTCCAAGTAGTAGTGGCCAATACTTAGAACACCAGAATACAGTTCTGGTCACCGCACCTGGAAAAAATGCAGGAAAGAGCTACTAAAATGGTTATCCCATGAAGCTGATTGGTGGGAGATTCAGGACTGATAAAATAATGGACTTCTTCACACAGCACATAAACTATGGGATTTGCTACCACAAGCTGGCTTTAAAGGGGATTAGACAAATTCCTGTAGGAGAAGGTGCTATATGCTACCTCCAGAATCAGATGAAGTCTGCCTATGTAGACCTGTTGCTGGGAATATGACCAGGAGGGTGGTGTTGCACACATGCCCTGCTTGTGGACTCCCATGGGCAGCTGGTTGGCCACTGTGTGAACAGAATGCTGGACTAGATGAACCCTTTGTCTGATACAGCTTGGCTCTTCTTATGTAGCCAGATGTCTCTGAGAAAGCCACAAGAAAGGCATGGAGTTCCCAAGCATTTGGTGGTTCAGAAACATGGTGTCCTGGAACATGGAAATTTAATTTAGCCAAGGTGATGGTTAATATCCACAGATAGACAAATCCCCTCTGTTCATTGGTTTTGTCTACTTTCAAAGCTATCTAGGCTACTGGATAGCATCATTCCTCAAAGCAGGAAATCCCAGAACGAATTCTGCTTTAAGTTAAATGTCCACTAAAATTGTCAGGCCCAAGTCCAGCTCACCAACCTAATTCTCAATGCATCAACAGTAGTCTTTGTGGATTGTGTGTGTCATTCCCCCTGACACACGCATATAGATGTAACCTTAACATATACCTGGAACAGGTATATGTAAAGGTGATTGGAAGAGATTTTGATATTTTAAGTATGACTTGGAGGTTCTGTGTGAGATGGAATTCCCAAGGAAGGGAAGCAAAAGAAAAGTCCAATAAAACCAGCACTATGGGATGCATACATCCTTTATGAGTTTCAATGGGTCAATAAAGGTCCCAAGTGATTACACAACTACATCATTAATTCACAACTGAGTGAACTGCTGAAAGCTTGCTGCTGTTAACAAAAGCGACGAATAAATTAAAGCAGACCAAATTTGAAATTCAATAGATCACAGATGGCCAATGTTTGTATTCTCAGCAGCAATACCTTGGCTGGTGCTTCCTTGGAGACCTTTGAGCTTCTGATACTGAAGGCTGCTGTGCAGAGGGTAGCGATGAATGAGAACCTAATTTGGTTCATTGATAAGACCTTACCAATATCCACAGATTTCTGCACAAATGGGATAGAAGGTAGCTTTTTATAGTCTTCCAGTCCGTTTGTCTTCAGAGGGCACGTACATTATGGTTCTCTCCATGCTGGGAAGACCCATTCCAATTGAATTTGACCAGTGCAGATCGAATTCCATGTCATTTCTTATGTGTGTGTTTGGTTTGGTTTATCATCACTCATCACTTTAATTTGTATTACCTTAATTTCCACACAAATGACATTTTTCCAACATTCACATATTTCTTCATATATATAACAGAAAGAACTTGATTCTTTATAGCAAATGGCATATTTATCAGTCTCTAGTAGAAGGGAGGAGGCAGATATCTTTCATGGAGGGTCCTTCAAGGGCATGATAGAGGCATAGGACTGCTTCCTTAGCATGATGAAATCCAACAGAACACGGATTTCCAAATTATGTGTTCTCAGGGTGGCGGCAAGACATCTATTTCTCATATACTATCAAGGGGGGGACAAAGGTGACATTACCAACACAACTAGGTACCATCATAAAGTTGATACCAATTAGTATTGATTCCCAGGGAGGAATACACACACACATCACACTCTAGCATAGTAGTTAAACATATGCATGTTTACACATTACTGGCAGATTAAGTATACAATGACAACAGAGGTGTTGGTCACAAGCTTAGGTGGCTTAAAAAAACAGAATAGTTTAATGGAACCTTACTATTCAGAGGAAGTTTATCTCTGAATACCAGATGCTCATGACAATGAACCAGAGGGGAGGAAGTTGTCTTTGAGAGTTGATTGCGGACTGCCTGGAGGCATCTGGCCAGCCACTTTGGGAAACAGGATGCTGGGCTAGGTGGAATGACCTTAGGATATTGATAAGCACCTTCTTTGCATGCAGAAGGATCAAGGTTCAATCCCCAGTATCTTCAGGTAGGGCTGAAAAAAGTCTTGCCAGAATCCCTGGAGAGCCAATGTTGCCAATCAGTGTCAATGGTCCTGTGGTCTGACTGAAGAGTAGGCGGATTCCCATGTTTCTATGAATCTTTGCTCTCATCTAGCAGGTCTCTTTGATGTTCTCATGCATCCAGGATGAGTTTACATTTTTTGCCTCTACTCAGGACACAGACACTATCTGTTGTGTCTATTGTGTTGTGGTGCAGGCAGCAAAGAAGGGTGGTTTTGCTGCCTCCATTTCACCCTTGAGTAGCCATCCAGCAGAGTTCTTTTGGGCGCTTGCAGCAATGTGGCCAACCATGTGCCTCATCGATCTTTGTTGCTCCTGGCTAATAGATGACCTTTATTGAAAGAGGGATAGGGGGAGTGTACCCTGTTAATTCTGTTCAATCTCTCAACAGCTTTTGATACCATTGACCATGGCATCCTCCTGGATGTGTAAAATTTTACAAAAATGAGAAACCCCAACTGCTCTCATGACAGCCCTAGTAAAGAATGAGCTGACTCAAATTTCTCCTACATCCCATCCCTGATTTGGAAGTAGAATTGGCCTCATTCTGATCCAGGAGGGCTCTTATGTCTGTATCTTAAAAGGACATGTGGATGGAATAGCTTTTTTCCCCTTCCTTCTTATTTTTTAAAGTAAGTATTAATCAAAAATCAAAATAAAGAATTCAGTTTGAAGTGGGGGAAAAATGGAGAAACGGGGGCCCTGGGGAAAAATCTTTTTTTCTTCCACCTCAAAAGCACCCCCCCAGGAGGGGCACTCTCGGCAACCCTCATGTCATGCTAGCTCAAGTCTGGGGTCAGGGAAAACCACTCTAGGGGGGATTACATCATTTGCTGATCCCTGCTATAGAGAATGGCCTACTTCTGGATGGCTAAGGGGGACGCTGATGAGCGTTTTAAGCAGGTGAAGCTCTTATTTCATACCTGGGATTAGAAATAGAGATAATGACAAGCTTTTCTTAGGATCATCTTTTGCACTGGCAGGACTTTTAGTAGCATGTGATTCACATCCCGTCAGAATCCCTTGTGCCGAGGGATCCTCAGGGCCACACCCTTTTCAAAGTCAGGTTATCTCTCTGCTCATCTTAACTTTCTGAAGGAGGAGGTGTCAAACTGCCAAAGTGAGGTTGACTCGGTGCTGATGCAGCTGGAGATTGGATGGAGATGTGGGTGTGTGGGTGTGTGGGTGTGGGTGTTTGATCCCTCTGGTGAGTCAGAGAAGAAAATACAATTAGGGCACTGTTGTTGCTATGCAAATACCCATGCTGGATCAGGCCGAACACCTATTGAGTCCAGCAGCTTGTCCCCACAATGAATAGCCCACGTTCAGGACAATATTGCAAGAGCACCCTTCTGATTGCATTCCCCAGCAACTGGTATTCAGAAGCACACTGCTACTGGGCATAATATATAGCCTTCATGGCTACCAGCCATTGATATCCTCATCTTCTGTAAATTTCTCTAATCTCCCTTTAAAGTTGTCCAATGTGGTGGTCATCACTACATCTTGTGGTAGCAAGTTGCATAGTTTAACAATGTGCTTTGTCCTTCCCTTTGTTAATTGGGGCCAGCTGATGTGATCATGTGATGCCTGTGCTCTGGCTTCAGTCAATTTCTGAGCCCAATCCAAAGTGTTGGTGTTCACCATTGAAACCATAAACAGCTTGGAACCAGAGTATCTAGAGCAAGGGTGAGTAACATGTAGCCTTGCAGATGTGTTGGCTTACAGCTCCCATAATCCCTCACTATTGACTATGCAGCTAGGGCTGATGGGATTTATTCTATTTATTTATTTATTTACATGATTTATATTCCTCTCCCCACTCAAGGATTTCGGTGCAGTGGACAAATAGGATAAAAACATAATAATATAATAACAAAAATAAAAGTACATTTTTAAGAGAAAGGCTGGTCATTAAAGGAAGGCTTCTTGGAACAATGACATTTTCAGGAGATGCCGGAAGGAAGACAAAATTGGCACTTGCCTGATCTCCAGAGGTAGGGAATTCCATAGGATGAGGACAACCACATTGAAGGATCTTCCCCTGGTAGACTCCAATCGGACAATAGGTTTATGTGGAACCACCAGGAGCATGCCCCCAGTGACTGGACAAGTTGATATGGGAGAAGGTGCTCCCTCAGGTATAAGCCAAAAAATCTGAGGGGCACAAGTTTCCCCCATGATCTAAAGGAATGTATCTTCCTGTATGCACCTGCTGAGACCCTTAGGTAATCTTTGGAGGTCACCACTAAATATTCTCACCAAAGGAAGTTAGCCAAGCGACTATGAGTGCTACAAGAGAGAGATGTTTCTCAGTTTTGGCATCCACATTTATGGAATGGCCTCCCCAAGAAGATTCATCTGGGACCTATTTTGTGATCTTTGGGGTATAGTGAAGATCTTTCATTTCTCACAGACACTTCATTTTTTTCAAGAGCTTTGTTCTAGTGCTGTTTTGTGTTGTATCATATTCTTTGAAATATTCACATTGCATTTTATTCTGTAAACTATTAGTACTGTATTTTGTTCTTTTAACTGTTTGCTATCTGACCAGGGAATGGCTATATTGGCTGGATTAAAAATACATGAAATAAATATATAATCTGTCCTGACCCTCCCACAATTTCACTTCATCGGATTGTAGTATGTTAAGTAGTGAGATCTCCATGCTACCTGCAACCATCACCCACTTCCCCTACATAATATCTGTTTTGCTTGGTTAATGTGGAAGCTGTCCAGGAGTCTGGGGAGCAGCCAAGACAGTGTGCAAGGCCCATTTTGAATCAGGACCACCTCAATTCAGAGGGGTTCCAACATTTCAGGCAGGAGGGAACCTCCATTTTGAGCTCTCCTCTCTCCTTTCAATTTCTCTACCTGGTCTATTTTGGTGTATCTATGGTATGCCCTGAAACCCACCCTCCTGCTACTCCTGAAGCAGGGTGCACTGGTAACCAAGCTACAACCATTTCTATAAGGTGGGAGGAGGGGAAGCCTACCTAAGGAATGCTTAATCTCACAGCTGATCTATTCCACTTATTACAGAATGATTGTGCTCAAATACATTCAGCAGCATTTGCTACCTAGGTAAAACGATATTGATGGGAGAGGAACTCAAGAGGTGTTCTAGCATTTGATGTTTAGAACAGGCAAAGAAGAATACGTTTGGTCATAGCGTGGGCTTAGTCACATGATTGGAAAGCAAAGAACACAACCGAAATAACAAATGAACCAGTACAAATAAAATTGTCCTGGGACAGGTTTGGGTAAATTCCAGACTTGTGGGATCTTCTTCTTCTTCTTCTTCTTCTTCTTCTTCTTCTTCTTCTTCTTCTTCTTCTTTCCTTACTATCCACCAACTAGAGCTAATGGTAGACAAATCTTTCAATTTTGGTTTCTATAAGTTTCTCATGTTGTTCCTATCAGCTTGAATGTTGAGATTTTTTTTAAGCTTACATGAAAATGTGCGTGCATTTTTGTCATATGTGTGACTTTCTCTGAATACTTCAATTTTTGTAAACATTTTTTCTTTCTTTTTACCTAATACACACATTTTGGCTAGTCGTTTTCCTAATGCAACATACTTGTGCCTTTTTGTGTGCATTTCTTATGTTTTTAGGTGTAATCTGGCCTCATAGAAGAGTTCCTTCAGCCCCTTCATCATTTTAGCCACCCTTTTCTGTATGTTTCTGAATTTACAATGCAGATCTTCCACCACATTTTTATTTTATTTTATTTCTGATGGGCTCCTGATCTTTCACAGATACCGACCAGGCAGTTACAACAATTTTCTCTTCAATAACTACCCCTATTGAACTGAACAGTTGATTTTTTTTAAAAAAAAACCTTCCTTTTTTATAGAAGTGTTTACCAAAATTTGCAAGGAAAGATTTGATCAGCAAGGAAAGATCTTCATAGTTAAAGAATTCCAATACAGGATAAAGTGAAACAGACAGAATTATCCATTCCTAATCATGGGATGAGTGTGATGACATAAAACAGCACAACTAACATGTAACCAGTGGGAAAAATGTTTGTGAGACAACGTCATAGAGGGCAAATGAAGCAGGTTAAGAATGAAGTAAACACTTCCTTCATTTTGTTGCCCTTTGTATGGGAAAACAAAGGAAGAAAGACTAAACATGGCACCAAATTTGGGAAATTATGCATTGATGAATGGAGAAATCCCCTTAGAAATGACATTTTGTGTGACCCAATCCTCCAACGATCTATCCAGGCAGGGTTTTACAATGACATAAGCAAGGGAGGTTTATTTTTAATTTTTCCCAGAGCACCCTGTGGCAAGGACTGCCTCAGGGTGATGGTGCATTGAGCAAAGAGGGAAAATTACAAAGCATGGTAATAATTAATGCTAGGTCTTTTCATTGTTCATAGATGATTATTATGTTTTCACAATTGCCTTGATCACATCCTTTCTGGATCAATGGTTATTCCATGGAGTTCTTTGATCCATCAGCATCTACAGGGCACCAATGAGGCTACGTCAATGTAGGCTCCATGTTTTTGAGGGTCATTGAGCAAGACAGCCTCGAAGGCCCCTATCCCTCCATGAGTGTACCTTCTCACTGCTACTGCCACCAGCTGCTGCTCCTCCACTATTGTTTGAACCAGAGGCAGAGGCAGGTGCATGAACTGGTTGCGATGGCAAAGAGCAGGAGTAACTCCAGGAGTCATGGTGGAGTGGGGAGCCTTGGCAGCTGCCCTTGGCAGGAGCTCTGGGAGGACCATTGATGTGGTCCCTGCTATGAGAGGCTGACTTCTTCCTGGTCCCAACTAAAATGATCCAGGGACTACAGCATCTCCCCTATGAGGGAATGTTCAACAGCTGGTATTGTTTACCTTGGGAAAAAGATGACATGATAGAGGTGTATGAAATTATTTATGGCGTGGGAATGTGGAGAGGGAGACATTCTTCTCCCATGATACTAGAACCCTTGGGGGTGATTCCATGGAGCTGATTGGTAGGAGATTCAGGACAGATGAAAGGAAGGACTTCTTCACACAGTGCATAGTTAAATTTTGGATTTCACTACCACAAGATGTAGTGATGGCCACCAATTTGGATGGCTACAAAAGGGGGTTGGATAAATTTCTTGAGGGGAAGGCTATGAGTGGCTACTAATCCTGATGGCTATGTGCTACCTACAGTGTCCAAGGCAGTAAGCATTTATAAACCAGTTGCTGGGGAATATGGGTGGAGGGGTGCTGTGGCACCATGCCCTACTTTGTTGGTCTCTGACCAACAGTTGGTTAGCCATTGTGTGAATAGAGTGCTGGGCTAGATGGGCCTACGTTCTTAGGGATGGAAAAATCAGTCCATATCTGACCCATCAGTTTTGCATGGATTAAACCATACATCCACATCAGCCAATTTCTGCATCAATTTGTGATGAAGAATTCCTTCCTTTTATTTGTCCTGATCTCCCACCAATCAGCTTCCTGGGATGACCTCATTGGGTTCTAGTATTATGGGAGAGGGAGAACAATGTCTCCCTAGTCACATTCTCCACACCAGGCATAATTTTGTACACCTCTGTCATGTCTCCCCTTAGCCTCCCTTTTTGCTCAAGATGAATTTATAGGGGAAAAGGTTGGGTGACCTCATTCATTGCCCCCAAAAGATTCAGCCTTTCTATTTATTTATTGGATAAATCTGGTTTTGTTACCTATACTGGTACTTTTGTTTGAAATAAAGAAAGGAAGGAAGGAAGGAAGGAAGGAAGGAAGAAAGATCAAACCCTAGTCTTCCCTTCTCCAGGCTAAATTCTCAGGTCTACACAGTTAACCAATTTAATGTCCCATGCCCTCTGGGTCAGATTTGTTGACAAGAGAAGTCAAGGAAATCCACATTCTGCTGACTATGAGCTACATTGGCTTTGCTGTCAGTTTTGCAAATTAAGTTAATGAACTAAATGTAGGTATTTAAAATAATTAAGGCAAAATACACGGAGAGTAAAGGAGGTGGAATATATATATATATATATATATATACTGTATATACTGTATATATATATCCAGAACATGTGAGCAGAGGGACTAGTTCCTTGCTAATATCATATATAGTCATTTCTGTTGCTACTGAAAATTAGGTTCCTGATGGTGCAGGAAATCTCCCGCCCCCCAAAAAATGCTGATTCAAATGCCTGAAGACGTGGCAAGGGAATTCACACTGCATATTTGTCCATGCCACAAATGATTTGACATGTTCTGTGTTGTGCTCAGCCTTTGTCTACAAAAATACTGAGCTGAGCAGAATACTTGTGTGGAGGGATGAAAGACAATATCCCCCCTTGAAAAAAACCTCTAAATATTCAACTTTTTATTTGTTCTCCCATTCTGCTATTCCATGAACTATTTTTTTCTATTCCTCTTTGTGATGTGATTACAGGCAATCAGGGATCACATCATGAATGCAGTGATGTTGTGTTGCCATATAGCCAATCAGAATTTCCAGAAGCCATCAGAGCACAGCTCTAGGTCTTGGTTCCTATGGAAGGGGTTACTACCATGCCAAAATCAATGTGCTGGCACATGCATTTTGCTATCCAATCCTTACACGGTGCTGCTTATTAATTCAATGTTTGAAGAACTCACAGGAAAGAATTTGGGGGTGACTGCATTTATTGTCAGAAAATCCTTCAGCCTTTCTCTGAATTTTTATTTGCTTGTTTATGGTTCTATATCTACTGGATAAAGACTGGGTTATTTTTTATCACCTAAGCAGATAAAAATAAATAAATCACCAACCCCCCGCCAATTGCTTTGTTTCAAACCTGAAAGAGAGGTGTGGCACACACACACACACTGTAATACTAAGGGGGTCTGATAACTAGTATTTATTAAGTACAGCTGGACTAAGACGCTAGCTAACACCCAGGAGCAGCTCGAAACAGTATCCAACGGGAGAAAGGTCTGTAGAAGTGGTTTCTATAAATAATCCTGATAATATATGGGATATGGGTAATGAGACTGTGTATTTCCTCTTTAATGGAGCAGATACCTGGAAAATAATAAGAAACTTTACATGAACGTCCCAGTATCTAATACTAGGGGTGTGCACGGACCCCCCGGATCGGATCGGGACCCGGATCGGGACCTCCAATTTTGTCCCGGACCGGTTCGGACAAAATCGGAGGCCCCCCGGACCGGATCGAGTCCGATCCCGATCCAAAAATCGGAAATTTTTGGATCGGCCGCCATTTTTTTCCCCATAGACTTGCATTGCAATGCAAGTCTATGAGGAAAAAATGGCGGCGGGTGGGTAAGGGGGGGCCTAACTCCCTCCCCCCCCCCGGGGCCGTCCGCTGTGGACGGCCCCGGCAGGTAAACCCCCTCCCCCGCGCTCCCTACCCCCCCTGGGGCCGCCTGCTTCCATCCGCTGGCGCCCGCGGGCGCCAGCGGATAGAAGCGGACGGCTCCGGGGGGGGGGTAAGCCCCCTTCCCCGCCACTTACCTTCTCGGCACGTCCGGCGCCGGCGGCTACTACCAGCGGGCTCCGCGGCCTACTCTCGAGTAGCGCGCCGGGTGATGACATCACCCGGCGCGCCACCCTGGAGCAGGCCGCGGAGCCTGCTGGTAGTAGTAGGCGCCGGCGCCGGACGGGAGCCGCCGGGCCGGTAAGGGCCCCCCTCCCCCCTCCGCGCGCCCCCTCCTCCCCTCCACGCACCCCCTCCTTACCTTTCCGGCCCGGCGGCTCCCGTCCGGCGCCGGCGCCTACTACTTCCAGCAGGCTCCGCGGCCTGCTCTAGAGTAGTGCGCCGGGTGATGACATCACCCGGCGCGCCATCCTAGAGCAGGCCGCGGAGCCTGCTGGGAATAGTAGGCGCCGGCGCCGGACGGGAGCCGCCGGGCCGGAAAGGTAAGGGCCCCCCTCCCCCCTCCGCACGCCCCCTCCTCCCCTCCACGCACCCCCTCCTTACCTTTCCGGCCCGGCGGCTCCCGTCCGGCGCCGGCGCCTACTACTTCCAGCAGGCTCCGCGGCCTGCTCTAGAGTAGTGCGCCGGGTGATGACATCACCCGGCGCGCCATCCTAGAGCAGGCCGCGGAGCCTGCTGGGAATAGTAGGCGCCGGCGCCGGACGGGAGCCGCCGGGCCGGAAAGGTAAGGGCCCCCCTCCCCCCTCCGCGCGCCCCCTCCTCCCCTCCACGCACCCCCTCCTTACCTTTCCGGCCCGGCGGCTCCCGTCCGGCGCCGGCGCCTACTACTTCCAGCAGGCTCCGCGGCCTGCTCTAGAGTAGCGCGCCGGGTGATGACATCACCCGGCGCGCCATCCTAGAGCAGGCCGCGGAGCCTGCTGGGAATAGTAGGCGCCGGCGCCGGACGGGAGCCGCCGGGCCGGAAAGGTAAGGGCCCCCCTCCCCCCTCCGCGCGCCCCCTCCTCCCCTCCACGCACCCCCTCCTTACCTTTCCGGCCCGGCGGCTCCCGTCCGGCGCCGGCGCCTACTACTACCAGCAGGCTCCGCGGCCTGCTCTAGAGTAGCGCGCCGGGTGATGACATCACCCGGCGCGCCACCCTAGAGCAGGCCGCGGAGCCTGCTGGGAATAGTAGGCGCCGGCGCCGGACGGGAGCCGCCGGGCCGGAAAGGTAAGGGCCCCCCTCCCCCCTCCCCCCTCCGCGCGCCCCCTCCTCCCCTCCACGCACCCCCTCCTTACCTTCCCGGCCCGGTGGCTCCCGTCCGGCGCCGGCGCCTACTACTACCAGCAGGCTCCGCGGCCTGCTCTAGAGTAGCGCGCCGGGTGATGACATCACCCGGCGCGCCACCCTAGAGCAGGCCGCGGAGCCTGCTAGTAGTAGTAGGCGCCGGCGCCGGACGGGAGCCACCGGGCCGAGAAGGTAAGTGCCCCCCTCCTCCCCCCCCCCCGCTGTCCACTTTCATCGGCGGGCGCCCGCTGGCGCCCGCCAATGGAAGCGGCGGTGGGCGCCAGTGGGCGCCCGCCGATCCGCCGATCCGCCGAACCGGTTCGGAGCTTTTTCGGACCGGTTCGGATTGGATCGGCCGATCCAGCTGCGGGATCGGAAATCGGATAATTTATCCGATTTCCCACTGGACCGGACTCGGATCGTGGATCGGGTCCGATCCAGTGCACATCCCTATCTAATACGTACCCGGGAAAGTCTGTTGCCTACATGGGGGTGAGTGACTCATTATAATAAGAATTATGAGTGGGGAGGACTCGTGGATTTAACAACATGGGTTTGATAAGACTTAAGTATGTCCATTATGTTTACAGAATTGCCTACATGGGGAATACTTAGCAATAACGAGGAATTTCTGAAGAAGAATTCGAAACGAGAATATTACTGGATACTCGTTAAACTGCTGTTATCACACATAGAACTGTTGTTTACAAATGAAAAACTGCTGTTATCACACATAGAACTGTTGTTTACAAATGAAAAAACTGCTGTTATTATACGTAGAACTGCTGTTATCAAACACAATGGAAGTATACATTGAGTTGGTAAAGTGAATTCATACTATTGTTATTGTTATCAAACGATATAAAATGCAAAAATACACACTGCTGTTATTGTTATCAAACGTGATGAAATTTATTGTTTATGTATGCATATAGCAACATTATTGGTTTAGTAAAAATAGACAAGAAAGTGAAACCTACTGTTGTGCTTTGGAGTCTTATATAGTGTATGCAATTACATCCTGCTTTTTTGTTTAATAAGTACTTAAGTTGACAATTTTGGAAAGTAGGTGCATGCAGTAGCATTATTATATAACAACACACACACATGCACGCACACACACACACACACACACACAGAGCATAGTAAATCACAGTAGCACTAAAAGACTCAGCAGGAAACAAAATGAAAAGCTGACTTAGAGTCATAATTTCACAAAATCAATGCCATCTCATTTAACTCCATGCAGGAAATCCAGAGGTAGAGTATCCCTAAGTGATGCTTGTTCACCCTCTGATCCAAGACCTCCAGTGTGGGAGAACCTATAACCACGCTCCTAGGTAATTGGCTCGATGGTCAAACTCTTCTTACCATCAAGACCATTCTCCTAATGTTGAACCGGAATTTCCCCTCCCATCTCTTAGACCCCTTCGATCAGGGTTGTAGATTGAGCTGTTGTCCTCTTCTATGTAAGAGCCTTTTCAGTTATATGCTGTCATGTCTGCCTCCACTTCAGGCAGGTCTTCTCTTCTTTAGGTCAAGTTCTCACATCTACACAGGATTCATCTACACCTAAGTGTGTAGCAGGAGGTAGGGGGGAGGATCATGGACTTACCAGCTGTTGTGATCCTCCCCCAGAGTCTATACAGCCGTGCAACATCCTGCAAGATAAGAGGAATATCGAGGACACCATTTTTATTTGAAGAGGAGCCCCATAATGCAGCAAAACAGTAAGGAACCCCTGCCAAACTCTGCGGCCAAAACCCCCACCATCCCAGGGATGGCAAAATTGCTGCCCCCACCCCACCAGGCACGGAGGCACCCCATGCAGCTCCGTGCCTGTTTGAGGACCCAGGAGGCCATGCCACACCAGCCACAGTTCTTAAGGTTATCCCAGACAACAGAAAAACCAGGACACCCATGGTTTCAGTTATCCCAGGGTCATCTCTAGGTCAGCCCCAATTGACCCTGGAATCCCCTGTGTGCCATTTAGATGCACAGGGACAACCTCAAGACAACACCAGGAAAAAGGCTGGTGTAGACATGTCCACAGTTAACCAATTTGAAGTCTGTATTGTTAAGCATCCCATATTGTCTGGGTCAGATTTGTTAATGAGAGGGATGGAGGAAACCCACAGTCTGCTGAACTACATTGGTTTTGCTGTCATTTTTGCAAATTAAGCTAATGAAATAAATGGAGGCATTTAAAATAAATTAAGACATCATGTGTAAAGAGTACTGGAGGTGAATAAATATAATGGCCAGGGCATATGGCCAGTGGGAGTGGCTGTCCCTTGCTAATTACATATATATCACCTTCTGCAAGCATTAGGCACCCTTTCCTACTTGATACTGGAAATTAGGTTCAAGATGGTTCTGGAAATACCCTTCCAACACAAAGAACCAATTTGAATATCTGAAGAACTGGGCAAGGGGATCCTCACATCTTAACCATCCATGACTTGATTTATTCTATGATGTGCTCAGTGTTGGCCCACAAAACTGTTGGTCTTAACAGATTATTGGGGGTGGGGAGGAGTGAGAGAGAGAGAGAGAGAGAGAGAGAGAGAGAATACTCAAAATGTACTACTTTTTTATTTTCTGCCCTTACTGTACTCCAGGCACAGGTACTCCCTCCCTCCCTCTCCCTCTTCCTCTCCCTTTCCCTCTCTCTCTCTCTCTCTCTCTCTCTCTCTCTCTCTCTCTCTCCCTTCTGCAATTCCCTGAACTTTGCCTTTATGTTCAGATGTGTGCAGTTATAGTCAGGTGATCTTGCTGAAAGATCTGGAACATCAAAGAAGCAGGGCCTCTATCATGGTGGCCCCTCTGTATTGGAAGAACCTAACACTAGACAAGAAGAGGAACCCATCTCTGATTGATTTCAGTAAGGCTACCAGACTTTCTCATTTTAGCAGACATTGGGTTGATTTGGCTTGGGGACTGTTTCCATGTTTTCATGCTTGCTTTTGTTTTCAGGGGGGTTTCTCTGGCAATTCCTGGAACTTTACATTGATGTTTAAAGTGTGCACTTCTATCATTGGTATACCATAAATAACACATTGGTCATCCCATGCTTGAATCATGTACAGACTGCCCAGTTTTATCCCCACAGCTATCTTAGGTAGGTGAAGCTACCCAGAAGTGACTTATAAGCCCAAGATTACCCCAATGAGAAATTTGGGATCTCCCCTGTCCCAAATCGAGAGCCTCGTATTTTGACTCTATTCCACAGACTATGTATGTGCATAAAAAAAACTGGCCTTGTTCAAGTGTTGCAGTGCAGTTATTGTATAATTATTTCAATTAATAATGCTTGAATTATTACGTTAATGTAATGCTATTGTCTGGTGTCATAAATAATACTATGTACATTACTTGATTTCCCAGTGTGCAATTATGGTTTAACTGGCAGGGAAAGGTATGGGAAGTGATTCCACTGGAAAGCCAGCTGTGCAGAGCTACACATCCGTGGTGTTCTCTTATCAAAGGTCTCTGAGATGCAAGGTCTGCAAGTTAACCCTGCTGTCATCAGACAATGCACGTGTGAACCGATCCTTTGCCTCACAGATGTCAAAGCATGTTGAGGTCCAATTTTTTTTTTTAAAAAAAATGATAGTCAACTGGGGGAAACTCAATTCCTGAGGAGTTTATGAAGTCTTGGTCAGTGTGGTTCTTTTCTAAATAGAAACTGATTCTTTGAGTTTGCTCCATTCCTGCCCTGCCCCCCCCCCCAGCATAAACCTATCACAATGTGGTTTATATCGGGTTAGGGTAGGGATGTCAGCAAAATTCATTCAGTTCACATTTCAATGTAACTTCACTGAATTTCATGCTTGTGAACTACTATGCAAATGGAGACTCGATTATCCTTCAAAACTTGCACTTTTCTGAATTTTGCAATGGAGTTTTATATATATATATATATATATATATATATATATATGGAAATAACAAATATGCATCATAGTAAGTAATGGTTTGCAAAAAAAAAAAACCAGTCCGCATGAGGGGGGAAATGCACGTATTTTGGAAAATTTGCACAAAAAATGCTCTGGAATTTTCATGCAAACTGTATAGTTCAGGATATGAACTTAAATGAAGACTGGAAAAATTCTGAAAGTTCAAGATGAATCAATTTAAAAAAAAAATTGGGAGGGAAGAGTCATTGAGAGAAACCAGAATTGACAGGTTCATCTAATCATCCCTTGCAGATGGCCCAACAGCTGCTGCCCATCTTTTATTAACCAGTATTGACTCAATTTCACTGGCTACGTGTGTAGCCCAAAACAAGGCTGAGGGATTTTTTTGGACAAATACTCACACACCTATTGGATCACCTTTCCTTATACTACCTTGTGTACTCATTGCAGTCAGGTGATCATCCTTCATGAGTCCTTAGTGTAAGATCTGGTACAGAAAGAAGCAGGGCTTCTATTGTGTTGGCCCCTCAGTGTTGGAAGAACCTACAAATAGATGAGAAAAGGCCATCTGTGGTTGTTTTCATTATACGTTTTGTTGATTTGGTTTGGGGGAGGTTTTTTATATATATATATATATATATATATATACATATAGTACTTGTTTGCTGTTTAGATTAGATCTTCTTTAAAATATTGTACACATTTTTGATTGCTAGAAAAACAGCTAGTGCACTTATTATTATTAAAAAAATAACACATGGTTGCTGAAAAGATCAAACAACAATGAGAACAAAGGGGGTGAATTTAATTGCAAACAAAGAATCTCACATTTGCAAATGACGCATCCCACGATTGCACAGGAGATAACAAGCCTTATGGGACTGTTTCATGATTCACTGCAATTTTAATATGGAGAGATCCTTACATCCAAATAACATCCTCTTTGCCTAATGATGCATGGAGATCCTGTGCTGTGTACATAACAGGCATAACTAGGTTGATTGCCCTCTGAGCTCTTTTGTTCCAGGATTGTCTCACAGCTTCCATTTTGTGAGTGTTGCCCTATCTCCAGCATGTTAATTTTGAGATTGAAAAGTGAGTTGAGAGTCAACACGCCCTGGCAGAATAACCAGTTGCTTTTCTGGCTTGTTTCCCGATTTTGTGTAGTGAAATGAGATAAGCAAGGATGTCTCTTTGGACAAGAAGCAAAAAAAAAATGGGGACAACATGATAGAGGTGTACAAAATTATGCATGGTGTGGAGAATGTGGATAGGGAGACATTTTTCTCCCTCTCTAAAAATACTATAACCTGGAGTCATCCCATGAAGCTGATTGGTGGGAGATTCAGGACAATAAACAGAAGTATGTGTTCACACACCACATCGTTAAATTATGGAATTCACTACCACAAGATGTAGTGATGGCCACCAATTTGGATGGCTTTAAAAGGGGGGTGGGTGGGTGAAATCCTGAAGGCTATCAATGACTACTGGCCCAGATGGCTATGTGCTACCTCCAGTATCTGAGGCAGTAAGCCTGTGTGCACCAGTTGCTGAAAAACATGGGTGGGAGGGTGCTGTTGCACCATATCCGGCTTTGTTGGTCCCTGGTTGACAGCTGGTCAGCCACTGTGTGAACAGAGTGCTGGACTAGACAGACCCTTGGTCTGATCCAGCATCAGGGCTCTTCTTATGTTCTTTAGTGTGTCATGTTTCATACAAATGGTAGACAGTAAAGTAGTTCTTAAGCTACTTTTACATTTGTAAAACAATGCCTAGAGAAAACTAATTGAGTAGGAGTAGAATTCTATTTTTGGTCGATGTGAAGGAGACTTTTTTTCTCTATGGAGAAGCATCAGACCATGAAATTCCCAACCACCATCTCCTAAAGTCCCTCAAAGATGGTAGCTCCATATGAAACAGACTCAGTATTTGCATCTTCCCCAAACAAACCAATGTCGGGAGTTCTTCTGTTTTGGACACCGTTAGAAAGGTTGAAGAGCTTTTCCTTACCACCCCCACCCCCAAATGTCTTTGAGGTCACTGGGGAAGGAGAGAATTTGTCCCTCAGGAATAGTTGTGACTGAGAAATTTGCAACACAAATTTCGATGAATCCAGCCCATGGAAAAAGCCAGTCCACCATAGATTGGCTTTTTCCAAGTCATACAAATTCCAGCAATTTTTGTTTCAACTTTCTGGAATAGTAGACAAATTGAATGATGCAAAACTATGAAAGCTGATGAAAAATATGCATATATATATATATATATATATATCCTTTTTAAACAACGACGACAGAGAGAACATTTTATATAACTCTGATCTCTCTTTCAGCCTCTGCTGTTTAGCAACCTTGTCCTTATGTGTGCACTGCTTGTGTGTGCTCTGTTCCATGCATGCTAAGCTAAGAAAAATGTGCACAATGCCAGCGAGAGTTCCGTGAATTGTGGCTGACCTTGCTGAAGGGGCAGGTCTGAATTCATCACTGAGTGGAGGATGGCGCAAAAGACAATGGAAACGTAGATAGAACAGAATAAACAAAATCTGTGCTAAGGAAAGCTTTTTCTCCCTCTGGCTTCAGTAAAGAGGGATTGAACCACTAGGCCTCCCTGTTTTCTTTTCTTGCTTGCTGTGGAGCCAGCCCTACCAGTAGATAGAGTGTGGCAGCCACCTCAGGCCACAGATCCTGAGGGGCAGGCAGCACTGGCAAGATACAGGAGGGCAGAGCTATATTTACAACTTACCCTGCCTTGTGCCCCAAAATTACTTTGCTACCTCTTGTGTTGTGTTGTGTTGTGTCATGTCAGAGTAAGCTTCGACTGTCAGTCTGGTTGCCTTCTGTATGTAGAATGGGGAGGTACCATCTTGCCCTTCACCTGAGGTAATCACCGTTGCTCCTCAGTATTCAATTGTGTGACAATCGCTTCACACTGGGAGGTTATCAGTAGTTGCCTGGAACACTCCAGATGTTTTGGAGTATAACTCCCAGCATTCCTTACCATTGGCCAGCTTGGCTTGAGCTGCTAGGAATTGTAGTTCAGGACACCAGGTTGGAGAAATCCATACAACATGATCTAATGCAGATGTTGCAGCCTTACTTTTACCATCTCTGCAATTGGAGGGTGATGATAATCTGTTGTAAAGCTCGCTGAGATAATATGTGTGGATTTAAAAAAACAACAACCTAACATGATGTATGAATTTTAAGTTTTGTTAATTCCAAGGATTTGGATTCTCTAGGATATGTTTGTGAGGTAACATTTCACATTTGGGACATGAATAATTCGAATTTAAAGTGAAACTATGCTGTAGCTCCAATCATACAGTGTATAGCTGAGGCTTGCCATTTTTTAATAATAGAGTAAGTGTGCATGACCCCAATATGGATTGGGACCACATCTCCCCATCACCACCGCACACCTCACCCCATGGGAGATTTTTTTTTTAAGTCTCCATTGACTTCCCCCAAGGGGAAAACTTGGAGAAAAGTGGTGAGGTAATAAGGGTTAGCTGACACCTTGCAGACCTTAGTGGTCATGATCCAAATTGGGTTTATGCACACTTACACAAGAGGAAAACACATATGCAAAGTTGCCTTGAGTACCATTTTTGGGTTGAAAGTTGGGGTTACAAATCAAATAAACAAGCCCCAGATACATGATTAGTGTAGTACGTAGGCTGACTCTCCACTTAAAATGTAAATGACAAAATAGGACGAGGAGGAGCCAGCATGCCGTACCTCACATATGGATACATTTTGCTCTCTCTTGGAAAGCATAATCACCTTCCAGAGCAAACAAGCAAACTCAAACGAGCATAGCACTTGCATTACCTCTAAATACCTGGATTCCAAATTTACCTGATACATTTAAAATAATACAAATAACTAATCCAACTCACATTTTATCTCCATGGGTAAATCTTAATAAGGTACGGTGTGAAGGAGCCTGGGAAGATTACCATGTTCTAGCAACTTCAATGTCATTTGGTATCTGCTGATGGTGCAGAAATTTTTTTAGTTTGCATGATTTGTCATTAAATTTCCCCTGGGGTGTAACTAGAATGCCACATTATGCAGGGCTTGGAGGATCCACCAATAATTCCAAATGGGGAAAACAATTATAGTATTTGAAGAGGTGCACGTAGCACATTTTCGTTACACAGCTAATTAAGAGTTGAAGAACAAAGAGATGTTTCATACCCCCTTAAGGTTCTCTAGGAACACATATAAGGGAGCTAGCTATGGCTTTCTCCCAAAAACGGCCTCTTCAGCTCTGTCTTCTCACTGCAACCGGTAAGTCCAATTTGATTCAGTTGCTTTACAAAGACTAGATAATTCTTCTGCAGTCTTATGAATCTAGGTTGGATTAAGGATGAGCAAAAGGGCCCTGAGAAGTTGGAGTAGTCTTATTGAAACCATCACAAATTTCCATGAAGCAAAATCAGATTTCACTGTATTGTTATATGGAACCCAGCAGGAGAAATGTACTTTTTGCTTCCTTTGAAAGGCCCTAATTTCATTTTAGGCAAAAATCGCTGGAAAAATCCTGGTTGCTTTAGGATAATGAAAGCATTCCTTCCTTCTCACCCTTCCATCCTAACTGTAAGGAATTGTGCCCCTTCTGTTGCCCTGGGTTCACTTGCTTCCAGTACACATAGGGTATGCAGTACAATCAAATGTGTGGACACTCAGATGTAAGTCCAATTGAGATCAATGAGGTTTACTCTCAGGTAGATGTGTATAGGCTGGAATCCTATACCCTCTAACCTGGAAGCAAACCTCCATCGAACTCATTGGAACTTCCTTCTGAGGAGACGTGCATGGGACTGTGCTATCTGTGCTATTTGCACAATCTTTTACACTACAATCTTTAATCCAGGCCAGCAGCCAGAAAATTTACCGGGAACAGGGAGGTGGGAGGTGTCTAAAGGATGGACAGGAAATTGTTGCCAAATAGCTAGAATATGAATAGAGCAGCTGAATATGTCTGCATTATTTAATTGTGGTTATAGTAAGGGATTGGGAAGAATCTTGCTTCTCCTCATACCTCTGCAAGAAAACAGGAGGAGGTACTTCTCCCTCTGAGGATGTAATTAACTCTCTAGACCTGTTCACATTGCTCAGCAAGTGGGACCACTTCCACATCCTAATTCCAAGTTATGTGATTTGAGATGGGACATCCAGAATGCATTCCTAAGAAGGCATGTTTAAGCCCTACTATACAATGAGGTTGATTCCTGGGTAAGTAAGCACAGCATTGCGGGCTGACAGCACTGTCCTTGCAGCCATCTTGTGGTGGTGCCCACAACTCTTTCTGAAAGGGTCCTGTATGTCCACAAGCTCAGAAACATTCCCTGTCCTTGATTTGCTCTGGCCAGATCTACACCAAGCAGGATATGACACTTTGAAAACAGTTTGAAAGCTGTATATGGAGTGTGTCCTGGGCCCCTAACCCATTCTAAAGAAGTAGGGTAGACCCTGCCTCTGTCTGTTTCTCTCTCACCCTCAACTGCAAAGCTGATGGAGGGAAGCTTGCACAAGCAGGTGAACGAGAATGCCAGGATACAACTTTCCCCCATCCCAAACAGCCAGTGCAGACTGAACAAAGTTAAGTGTTCCAGTAGCACTACCCTCCTTCAGCTCTGGCCATGCCCACTGCCAGCACATGGACTAAGGGAAAATGTTCCCCACCCCAGGTTTAGAATGATGGATGGTTGAATGCCCTTTAGCCTAAACAAATGAACACGGAAAGCTGAGACACAGCAGCCATTCCTCTATAAGGGACAAAGCAGAGGGGTCATTTCTGCAACAGGTAGGGGCACCAATGGGATGAAGACTAAACCTGTAGCAGGTGACTATCACCATGAATAAGCATTCTGGTTCTGCTCTGTGTAGCTCCAGCCATTACATCTGCATAGTGATGATATCCTGTTTCCTGGTCACACTACAGTGTGACCAAATGATAGGAGTATTCTTTTCCTATATCCAGTGTGGTGTAGAGGCTAAAGTGTTGGACTAGGAGTCGGGAGATCCGGGTTCTACTCCCCACTTGGCCATGGAAACCCACTGGGTGACTTTGGGCCAGCCACAGACTCTCAGCCCAACCTACCTTACAGGGTCGCTGCTGTGAGGACAAAAATGGAGAGGAGGAGGATTATGTACACCGCATTGGGGTCCTTGGAGGGAAAAAGGCAGGATATAAATGCAAAAATAAATGCAATAAAAAGAAATAAAATGTTAGTTCTATCATGGATGTTTTTAATGGGAAATGTTCCAGTAAGTATTTGTTGTTTGTAATAAGTAAATGGGGAAAATGCTGACCACTTAACTGTGTTGATTTTCTCTCTTGTCATTTCAGACACAACTCCCCTTTCAAAATGATGTCTTTCTACAGGCAGTCAAGTTGCTATGAACCATCTTATCAGCCATGTTACCAGCCATGCTATCAACCTTATTACCCACAATATGGCTATGGTCAAGGTGTTGGCTGTTATGAACCCTGCAGGAGTTATGGCAGCTACGGTTGCAGTTATGTTCCTGGTTACGGTTCTGGTTCTGGTTACAGTTCGTCTTCTATCCCACCATGCAGTTATGGTTACCGCTACAGCCGCAGAGGGAGCTGTTATGATCCCTGTTCCTACAGGATGGGGTACGGTGCTAGATTGAACTCCCCATCGAGAAGACCTATTGGGGGATTTGGTGGTGGGAGTTGTGGACCCTGTTAAGCCCAGCTAGGTCCTCCATGGGACTGAAGATGGAGCAGCAAATCCATAGCCAATATGGCCATCCCAACATTTCAGGAAGGCTGAGGACCTGCTGATGTCCATGGATTTCATGTGATACAAGCACTCAGCCCTTCTGAAATATTGATCCAGGACCGTCTTTCCGCCACATTGAAGTATAGAACCCACTGGTCTGCTTTTTCTCTCAACGGTCGTTACATCTTTTCAAGACGTTTCATAAAGTATATGCTTTGCCTTTCTGATTTCATGCTCCACATGTCTGAAAAGCGATGGGGAGGGGGAAGAAATACAGGACCTCTCCCCTCTACCTAAGCATTGTCCAGCTGAAAATATATGACCACCTCTCCCGCTGTAACACACATCTGTGTCATGCAATAAAATGTCTACTGAGCATCACATCACCTCCTGTCTTGTTTTACTTTCTAAAATATTCTCGACATCTTCTTTTCCACTGTGATGGAGAGCAGAGATCCTAGATGTAGGGGTGTTTGGATTTTATAAAACCCATTCCCCTGTGTTTCAAAGATTGCCAGCTGCCTTTCCTGCTGTCAACCGCTCATTGATAGAATCAGCTTTTTTCCCCAATGTCCCAAATATGTGCAAATCCACATTCACTAACATGTCTTAATACTCCTCAAAATGTGCAAATGTCCTCAATGCACAAATTCCCCCAAATGCACATGTTTATGCTTTACCCTATGGGGAAAATGCACATTTTAGGCCAGTGCTGGTTTGTGTATGACTAAATTTGTATAAAAATCAAGAAAGTTAAGAAGAAGAAAAAAAAGTCCTGCAAGTCCAGAGAATTCGTGCCACTCAGGAAAAGCTAATCCACTATGGAATTCATGGGACAGATCCATAGAAATTTGAATTCATTTGTTTCCTTTGTGGATTTCTCTGACATCCCTACCTGTTTTTAAATGGGGAAGGGTAGGCCTTAAGGGGATCACAATGTTATTATCCACTTTTCAGGGTCATGATTACATCTTCACATACAGTAAACATACAAGTGGGACCTACGATAAAATGTTGGTCTGTTCACATGTTAGTTATGTATTGCGTAACTGGACCACTCAACACCAAAAAGCTCAAGCCAGAATGCTAGCTGGTCTCTCCTCTTGGACATTCCAAGGCCCTCCTGACCACAGCCAAGTATACTATTTGATGGCCATTGATCATGCTTTCTGTAACATCCATTTCCCAGAAGCCTCTGGGCAAATATGGCTCACAGGATTCTCGGTCTACATACTTTGTTCTTGGGGGTGGGGGGTGGGGGAGGTTGTCTTGGGTTTCTTCCAAACTTGATTGTGCATAGATGGTGTGATTTTCTTGCTCCATAAGGGTCCACTTTCAAATAATAAGTTCTGTCTTTGTATGTCAGATAGCTACTGCATTCAATATATGTTCTTAAATGAATAATAATAAAAAGGTGGAACTCTGGGATCTAGCCATTGATCAAAGTGAAAATAGAAAACAAATGGCAGATTGATAGGCTTCAACTATGTATATATATATATATATATATATATATGGAGGAATGACTTGACTCCCAAGGTCAAATTTAGAGTTTTTATTTGTTTATTTATTTACTGCATTTCTATGCCGCCCAATAGCTGAAGCTTTCTGGGCAGTTTACAAAAATTAAAACCATTAAAATCCATTCAAATTATAAAACAATGACAGTATAAAAACATAAATTAAAATACAGTATAAAAGCACAACCAGGATAAAAAAAAAACCGAGCAGCAATGCAGAATTTGATAGGGATTTAAAATACAAATTTAAACAACAAGGTTAAGACTCAAACTGAAGAACTGAGAAAAGAATGTGAAAATGAAAAAAAGGTCTTCACCTGGCATCTAAAGGTGTATAATGTAGATGTCAGGCAAACTTCTCTGGGGAGCTCATTCCACAGCCGGGGTGCCACAACAGAGAAGGCCCTTCTCCTAGTTCTCTAGTCTTCTCTGTCTTCCTGCTTTCAGGATTCATGGTGAAATCATACATAACTCTGAAGGGACAGAACCATAAACTAATGCCAATCTCTGATTCAGGATAAAAGGATCTCCTCTATGGCATTCTGTTACTGGTTCTCCTTGTCCTGTGTTCCATTCCTCCCGAATCCTGGTTTAATGTGGATATTTTTTAAAAAAAATCATTCCAAAATTGGACCGGATTCCAGTTCCCTCAGGGGGAAACTCTAATATAAAACTGCTGAATTGCAACATCTCAAAACACGATTCAATTTTATTCCTTTGGGTCTGAATAGAGACAGTAGTTTCCTGTCTCACTATAGGTGTGAGTTTGTGTTCTCAGCATTTACTGACTGTGTTCTCAGCATTTCCTGCTGCTGTGAAGGGTCATGTTAGGTATAAGTTGGCCATAAATGAAACTGAAAGAAAACAGAATTCCAGGCTCATCAATTCCTAAGTTTGGGTAAAACTATATACTTCCTGGAGTTAAAGTGAGGATTTGAAGTGGTGGTCAGGGGTGGAGCTGGGCAAAAACTTGAGTTAAGTTGAAAAGCTTGGCCACAGATAGACTCAATATTAGGTAAAATCATTACATATTACATTGATTTCATTGTGTCTACTCTAAGCATGACTAGGCTGACCAGACAAAATCCAGGTCAGGGCTCATGTAACTTTAACAGTTGTAGAGAAAAGGGAATTTCAGCCAGAGTCATTTGTATGCAATTAGTTCCTGGTGAAATTCCCTTTTCATCATAACAGTTAAAGGTGCAGGCACTATATTAGAGTGACCATATACAAAAGAAGGCAGGGCCTCTGCAACTTTAACTGTTGTGATCAAGAGGGAATTTCACCAGGAACTCATTACATACAAATGACACTGGCTGAAATTCCCTTTTCTCTACAACTGTTAAAGTTACATGAGCCCTGACCTGGATTTTATCTGGTCACCCTAAGCATGACTAAATCTAGATTCAACTGTATATAATTTAATATTAACATATGAGCTTTAAGCCAAATAAAATGATTAAACCAGCTCGAATGAATGATGCCACCAACTTTCATAATTATCAGCTTGTTAGTTGAAACTCAACTATTCACAATGCTTCCATTTGTAACAAGCCTTAAGGAGTCTCCTTAACTCCTTCTGACTCTCTGAGTAAGATACTGTGGGGTCCATCTTCACACCATGAAGATGGGCAGTGAGTAGGCTGACCAGATGGCTCGGGATTTCCTGGTCCTAACCGGGAATCCAGGGGCAAACTGGCCCAATTGGGGGGCGGGGGGGCAAACCGGGGTGGCGGGGGGTCACACGGCGGTGCAGCAAGCGAGGAGCGGTGGTAGACCCGGCGGCGGTGGAGGCGGAGGAGCCCGGGAAGCACCCGCCCCAGCAGGTAAGTGCCCCGCACGCGATACTGAGAGACAGGCCGTGAAGCCTGTTTCTCAGTAGATTCCGAGCACTGGAGGGAAGCGGACACGGCCTGCACAGGTAAGGAGCGCGAGGCGGGCGGGCGGCACGAGCAGCGTGGGGTGAGCGAGGCGGGCGGGCCGGGCGGGCGGGCGGGCGGGCGGTGCAGCGCAGGCAGGGGGAGTGGGCGGGCCGTGCGGGGGGGCGGGCGCGCAGGTGCGCGGGCGGTGCAGCGCGGGCAGGGGGGCGGGCAGGCGGGCCACGCAGGGGGGCGGGCGCGCGGGCGGTGCAGCGCAGGCAGGGGGGGCGGGCAGGAACTCTTCTTGATCAGCCCAGAGTGCAGAATGTGGAATAGTGGGCTCAAGTTACAGGAAGCCAGATTCTGGCTGGGCATCAGGAAAAATATCCAGACTGTTAGAGCAGTACAACAATGGGACCCATGACCTAGGAAGGTCGTGGGCTCTCCCACACTGGAGACATTCAAGAGGCAGGTGGACAACCATCTGTCAGGGATGCTTTATGGTAGATTCCTGCATTGAGCAGGGGGTTGGACTCAACAGCCTTATAGGCCCCTTCTAACTCTACTATTCTATGATTCTATGATTCATTCATTTACAATATGTATATACCACTCCACATGTAATCAAATTCTGAAGTGGTGAACAATAAAAATATCAAACATACACAAAATCAATTTTCAAAAGTAAAAAACAAAACAAAAACAGAGCAGCAATACAAACTATGGGTAGTCTATCAAGGAAGGTGTCTTGAAATAAAGACATCTGCAGCAGGCATGGATAACAATACAGTGCTGGTGCATGCTTGATGTCCACTGGCAGGGAATTCCAGAGAATGGAAGCAGCTACATGGACAACTCTCCAGTTGGGCCATAAACCCAGGCAGATCCAAGAACAGCATCCCATCTGCTAACCTCAGTGACTAGGTAGGTTGATAAGGGAGAAACTCTCATAGGGCTCATATATACCTATGGGTGGAGTGGGAGGGAGTGGGGAGGATTACAGGCTTACTTGTTTTTGTGATATCCCCCAGCTTCTATACAGTTGTGTGATAGGGTGACCAGATAAAATCCAGGTCAGGGCTCATGTAACTTTAACAGTTGTAGAGAAAAGGGAATTTCAGCCATTGTCATTTGTATGCAATTAGTTCCTGGTGAAATTCCCTCTTCATCACAACAGTTAAAGGTGCAGGCACTATACTAGAGTGACCATATACAAAAGGAGGCAGGGCCCCTGCACCTTTAACTGTTTTGATGAAGAGGGAATTTTACCAGGAACTAATTGCATACAAATGACACTGGCTGAAATTCCTTTTGCTCTACAACTGTTAAAGTTACATGAGCCCTGATCTGGATTTTATCTGGTCACCCTATTGTGTGACATCCAGGAAAGGGAGAGGGACATTGTGGGTGCCATTTTTTTAATTATTTTTTTATGAGGAGCCATTTGTGCTGCTCTGATCCGAGCAAAAATAACTTCACGCCCAACCCCCCTGCCATCACAGGGATGGCAAAATTGGTGCCCCCACCCCTGAAGGACATGGACCCCCCCACACAACTCTGTGTCCGTTTTGATAGCCACAGTTGCTTGTCAGGAGGCAGGAAGCCTGGATGGGCACCCATACTCTTGCAGAGCTCGGGATCTTCCCGAGACTAAGGGGAAAATTTGGTTAACTGTGGTCTCAGTTATCCTGGGGAAAATCTCTGCCCATCCCTGGTTAACCCCGGGATCTCCTGTGCTTCATTTAGATGAACAGGGATGACCTCGAGTCAACCCCAGGGAAAAAGGCTGGTGTAGATATGACCTTTAAATTGTTGTCCCAAGTTGTTTAGGGCTTAATACACCAGCAGGAAAACTTTGATCCCGGTTTCATTTGCATGCTGAAAAGGGACAGCCCCTGGAAACAGCTGAGCTGCTGCATTCCACATGAGCTCCAGAGTCTTAAGGGCAGCTCCGCCTAGACCAGATTGCAGATCATTGGTCTATTTAGGACAGTATCATTTACAATGAATGGTTCTGGGTTGGCAGAATTTCAGATAATGGCCTTTCCGAGATCTAGGGATATCAGAGGAATCCATTTAGGGAGCGGGCCTTGATGAGCTCAGTCCTCCAGACTTCATTCCGTCTTCCACCAACCAGCCTGACTGGGCCTGCAGTTAGCCGGGCCAACTAGCAGATTTTCGGTGTCTTTTAAGTTGTGCAAATTACGGCCGAAATTTACGCAAATTTCTGTTTGAACAAGTTATGGCCGAGACAAAAACAAGCACGTAAATGTCCCCAGAATCTGGGGAAAACCCGTGAATTGGAACTGGGCTGATTTTCCCAGTTTTGGTCTCTCTCGGATTCATTAAAAAACCAACAAAACAAAACCCCTCAAGCTATTTCTGTCCCAAATATGAAGACATTTGCAATTATATATATATAATTAAAAATAAACTGAAACAAAAATGTCCATCCACTCCTAACTTGGAAATAGCAGCCATTGATTGACTGACCGAACACGGAATGTTCTGCATTCAAAACATGCTCTGTGCAGATTTGTGGAACCCACTTGTCAAAATACATAACGTAGGAAGCTGTCGTGGAAGTGACAAATGCTGGGTGACTGAGAGGAAAGTGATAAAAGGGAGAGCCGGGGGCAAGGTGGTTAGCAAGATTTTTTTTTAAAATGTTTGAAGGAAGATTAGATAGCCAAACAGGTCCATCATCATTAGAGTGGTATATATGCAGGTATTTGGAGCTACTATCTACTCCATTACAAGTCTATACCTTCCAGTCACTCATGTCCACTTGTACATTTAATACCAGATTGCATCTTGCCTGAACCTATTTATCTCCGTCTTCAAAGTCAGTAACATTGCAGCTGCTGTCCAAACATGTTCATGCTGCGCTTGCAACCCCTGGCATGAAGCTGCGTGTGTTTTACTGCAAGCTAAGAGTTATTTATTTTAATGTATGGTTGGCAGCAAGCCAAGAACTCACGGTGAAGCAAAATCATTCCACTCCTGCTTTTCCCTTTAAGGATGTGCTGAATTTTCTTTCAGTCCGATAGTCATTTCAAAAGCTGAAATTATATTTTTTCACACACACACACACACACACACACACACACACAAATATATATCCCATCCTTATCTAATGCAACTAAGAATCTACTGCCTAAATTTGCTTTTTTCCTCCTCCTCCCAGTCCTCTTTCCTTTTGTGTCATTACCCCCTCTCAATTGTAAGCCTGTGGGCAAGGACTGTCTTAAGCAATATTTTTGTAATCCATCTTGGCAGCCTTTTTTCGCTAAAGGGCTGGATAAAAGTGTTATAATAAATAAATAAATAAATAAATGAATAAATAAATAAATATAACAATTTCATAGTTTCAGTGCTATTTGGTGCCCCTGTCTATTTTCACCACTCAATGCCGCTTTCCCCTTTTTCTTTACCCTCACTACCCTTGGCCTCTGCTTCTTCTTCCACCCATTATTTCTGATGCACAGCAACTTCCGAATCACCACAATAGTCCCATGGAGTAGCATCCTCATGTCATTGACAATCAAATGGGTTGATGTATCCAATAGGATTAAGGAGAAATGTGAGCAAGTGGGGTCAGTGAGGGTAAAGTGAGGGCAGAAAGAAAATGGGACTGAGATATAAAGATGGGGGAGGATCAGCAAAGCTGGAATTCATTAAGGTTCTGTGAGTCCACCTCATTTGCATTCCTAATTGTGAGGGATTATTTTTATTGTTATATCTCTGTTTTGCTCATGGCGTTTTTTTTAGTCAAACATGACGGGCTTTGCGAGGTCGTGGTGTCTTTTACTGGTTCAGGAATTTCCTGACAACTGAGCATATTTTAAGTATGACTGCTTTCTGGATGTTGGTGTGGATGTACTTTGGTAGGCCCAGTTTCTGAAGGTTTTCTGTATAGTTTTTTTTATGTGATGCCAATAACTGAGGTGACTAATGAGATAACTGTGACTTTTTCCTGTTTCCATAGTTCTTTGACATTATTACTCCTATTACTGCTACTACTACTACTACTACTGCTATTATAACTGTAAGGAAAGTATGCTTTTGGGTGCATGCTTTAAAAGTAAACACACAAATGTGCACTCCCCCCCCCCATTGTCTAAAACATGACAATGCACACACACCCCTAAAATGTGCATTCTAAATGTGGGCATTTTTCTAGAGCACATCGTTTTCTTTCAAAACAGCATCGCAAGCACAGGAATATGCCCATCCTCTTGAGCAACAGGGCTTTGGCACTTCTAAAAACATCCTGAAATGAATGGAGCAGGTGCGTGGGCTTTGAAGAACAGAGCTCCAGTGACCTATATGAATCCCAAACCAAGCATTTCCATTTCTTTCCTGGGTAATTTTTAGTGCCATGCCGAACATTCCTCCAATGTTATTTTCAACCCTTCTCATTCCATTTGATACCAAAGAAATTGCTTTCGAAAAGAAAATTATAGGAGAAGAAATTTTGGAGCAATTCTCATAGGTTAGGTTCAGGGTTTTTGTGCTCTGTTTACTTAAGCAGTGGTGGAGGAGTGTGTATGAGCGTCCCATCTTGCATTGTACAATCATCTCTCTGCTTGCATTAGAAATAAAATGTACCCACAATCACTCCTCAGAAATGTAACATTTGGAAATTCCTGGAGAAAATGCTGAACCCAAAAGAATGACAACTAGAGCCGAGCCAAAAATTATCAGAAGACGTATTTCTCAGAAAAGTCCCATAGTCTTTCTTTTCTTACCCCCCCCCCCGGGGGGGGAAGCCACTTTGCAGAACTTCCCCAATTTTCTTCTCCATATTTTATTGGGTTTTGCCTTCCCTCTCCCCGTCCACCCCATGCCCTGGAATGACGCAGGGTATAGGGTATCGTGGAAAATGCAAAATGGGGGCCAGGCTGCCGACACACTTGCCAGTGTTGCCACAAACAAAACCTTAGAAAAAAAAATAGAAAGAAACTGTGCTATGGCACTTGCCAGTGGTGAACCCTACCTGTGAGAAATTGTTGGAGAATTTATCCTTGCCCTGGAGAAATTCGGTGAAATTCTCCACCCAATTTCTCTTCCCACACTCAGGCTGGTGAGTTTCAAGATGTCATTTCTGCACCGCTCTCATTATTTTTAGAAGAAACAGAGCCTCATTGCTCAAGTGGCTATACCCCTGAACAGCACCAGCACCAGAGCAGTCCCACTGAATACAACTTTTTGACAGCGAACAGAACTCACATTCGTGTTCGTGGTTGTGAACGGGGAAAATTCTGGTCAGTAACGCACTGACACGATAGTCTTGTATGCCCCCGGTTGAGGATAACATCTGTGAAATGCTGTGTGTCTCTTCACAATGGACAGAGAAAGCTGCTGACTTCTGTTGTAGTGGAAACTTGCTGACAATATTGGCCACTCCTTCCTGCCACCTTTGATAGGCTTCCAAAAAAAAAAACACGGCATTCTTCAGATGTTTTACCTGAGTCAGAACACCCACATGTTCTTCCCGTTTTGCTCTAGGTGACATTTTGGAGCCAATTCTACTCCCTGCCATAGTGCAGCAGGGGTAACATGCAGCCGTCTCAGATCCTTCACCCATGAAATGGAAGCAGGAATAGTGCTGTAGCTGAGGTACAATAAGACCAGGCATGTCAACTACTTGGTTCAGTTTGGATGTCGCACCAACATCAGAGGGGAAAACGTTACCAGTAATGATTACCACATCATCCACAAAATCCCACCCATGCTTGCTGAGCATAAAAATTCAAATTACAGCTGTTAGAGCAAATGGCAGAGGGTGTCATTCTGGAACCAGAATTTTGGAGTGCCTCAGGCAATTCGTTCTCAACATCCCCCCTTCAAGAATCTCCCACAGGTGCCCCCATATAATGAAACTGCAGTGTTGTTTTACTAGGAGTGAAGCATGGGGGCCAAATCCAGCCATCTGGAAGAGTCCCAAGGCAGCCATAAGAACATAAGAAGACCCACTCTGAATCAGACCAAAGGTCATCTAGCCCAGCACTCTGTTCACACAGGGGGAACCCACAAACAAGGACACAGTGTAACAGCACCCTCCCACCCATGTTTCCCAGCAACTGGTGCACACAGGCTTACTGCCTTGGATACTGGAGGTAGCATGGAACCATCAGGACTAGCAGCCCTTGATAGCTTTCTCCTCCAAGAATTTCTCCAATCCCCTTTTAAAACCATCCAAATTGGTAGCCATCACTAAATCTTATGGTGGTGAATTCTATAGCCTAACTGTGTGTGGTGTGAAGAAGGACTTCCATTTATCTGAGGAACCCCTAAGGTTCCTCACAGGGGCCCTCCTGTTTCCCCTTCGCTCACAAACTTTAAACCAACCTCTGACTGTTCGGTGGTTACCCTGTTTGTGTGCAGTGCCCCACCCCACCCCATTCTAAAAGGTTGAAATTTCTCTCCGAAGGCTTAGCTACTGGTACATTTTAAGCTGAAATGCCTTCGTATTTTTGGTGTTTAGGGTCCACCCATATGGCCATTGGCCACACCCCTTTTGTCTGTGGGCCTGTCCACTACTGAAATGTAGCCCCCAAGAGTATCTCTAAAATGGAATTTGGCTCTTGGACTGAAAGAGGTTCTGCACCCCAGTGTAAGACCTTTTTTTCTTTTATCTTGGGAACCCAGAAAACAATGACTATGTTCTGAAACCAGACATAGGTGGGTTCCTTCCTGATAGGGATGGGTGGAAGCATCAAACACAAATTTGCTTGGGTTCATTTCCCCCCCCCCTTTTTTTAAATGTTCCATTTTCTTTCTGCATTGGATTTTGTTTTGTTTTATTTGTTTGTGTGTGTGTGTGTGTGTGTGTTGGAGGGTGTTGTCTGCATGGATATTTCTAAGAATTTTTGTGCATGATTTTATATACATTTTTAACCATGCACCTTTTGCGCTCACTTTTGCAAATATACCCATTTTAACAGTGATTTTCACGAGGAATACGGCATTTTTGTGCAATTCCTTTTTCAAACATATTTACTCCTGTGCATATCTAATATATGCAATCTTTGTGTGCGTGTTTTCCCCCAAGTTGAATCGCAAAAGCCAGAAATGTACAGTTTTCAGTGGTTAAATGCCAGATCAGTGCATAATAAATTCCAGATCAGTGCATAATAAGATCTCCCTCATCCATGACTTAATTGTGGATGAGGCAGCCGATCTGGCATGTATAACCGAGACCTGGGTGGGAGAGCAGGGAAGAGTTAGTCTCTCCCAGTTATGCCCACCGGGGTACTTGGTTCAGCATCAGGGTAGACTTGAGGGCCAGGGAGGAGGGGTTGCTGTGGTCTATAGGAATTCCATCCCCCTCTGCAGGCTCCCTGTCCATGTGACTACTGGTCTGGAGTGTTTGCACCTTGTGTTGGGCCAACGGGACAGATTAGGGATTCTGTTGGTGTACCACCCACCCCGCTGCTCAACAAACTCCCTAGCTGAGCTGACAGAGGTGGTCTCTGGTGTACTATTGAGGTCCCCCAGACTCTTGGTTCTGGGGGATGTCAACATTCATGCCGAGGGCACTTTATCTGGGGCAGCTCAGGATTTCATGGTCTCCATGACAACCATGGGACTGTCCCAACATGCCATCGGCCTGACACATGTAGCAGGGCACATTCTAGACCTGGTTTTTTCAACTGGACATGGAGATGGGGAACTGAAAGTGGGGGACTTTACATCAACCCCTCTGTCATGGCCAGATCACCACCTGCTGAGGTTTAGACGTACAGCGGCTTTTCCCCTCTGTAAGGGTGGGGGAGCCATTAAGATGGTCTGCCCCTGGAGGCTAATGGATCCAGATGGTTTCCAGAGGGCTCTGGGGAGTTTTCCAACTGAAAGGGCTGGCTCTCCTGTCAAAACCCTGGTTGATCTGTGGAATGCAGAAATGACCCAGGCAGTTGACACGATTGCTCCTGAGTGCCCTCTCCTGTGTAGAGCTCGTATGGCTCCGTGGTATACGCCAGAGCTGAGAGTGATGAAACAAAACAGGAGACGGCTTGAGGGCAGATGGAGACGAAATCCTGATGGATGCAATCAAACACTGGTAAGTGCTTATGGTAAGCTGTATCCAGGGGCAGTGAGGGCAGCAAAAAAACAATACTTTGCTGCCTCTATTCAATCATCAACCTGCCGCCCAGCGGAGCTTTTCAGAGTTGTCCGGGGGCTTTTACATGCTGGCCCCAAGGACATGGTGGAACCATCTGAGGCCTGTTGTAACACATTTGCTGGGCACTTCCAGAATAAAATCTCTGGCATCCGTCAGGACTTAGACTCCAGTGTTATAGCAGGTGAATCTAGTGAGGTATCCAGAGCACAGGCTTGTCCTGTTTTCTTGGATGAGTTTCAGTTGGTGCAGCACGAGGATGTTGACAAGGTGCTTGGACAGGTTCATGCAACCACTTCCATATTGGATCCTTCCCCTCTTGGCTAATACAAGCTAGCAGGGATGGAACAACTGGCTGGGCCAGGGAAGTGATTAATGCCTCTTTGCAAGAGGGAGTGGTCCCAGGCCTCCTGAAAGAGGCAGCAGTGAGACCACTCCTAAAGAAATCTTCCCTGGACCCTGAAAATCTTAATAACTACAGGCCAGTAGCAAATGTTCCATTCCTGGGCAAGGTCCTGGAGCGGGTGGTTGCGAGCCAGCTCCAGGCACTCTTGGATGAGACTGATTATCTGGATCGATTTCAGTCAGGTTTCAGGCCTGGTTTTGGTACAGAAACAGCCTTGGTCGCCCTGTATGATGACCTATGTCAGGAGAAAGACAGGGGGAGTGTGACTCTGTTGATTCTCCTTGATCTCTCAGCGGCTTTCGATACCATCGACCATGGTATCCTTCTGGGACGACTGGCTGAGTTGGGAGTGGGAGGCACTGCATTGCAGTGGTTCTGCTCCTACTTGGGGGGTTGGCTCCAGAAGGTGGTGCTTGGGGAACATTGCTCGGCCCCGTGGATTCTCCAGTATGGGGTTCCGCAGGGGTCAGTTTTGTTCCCCATGCTGTTCAACATCTACATGAAACCGTTGAGTGCAGTCATCCAGAGTTTTGGAGTGTGTTGTCATCAGTATGCTGAAGACACGCAGCTCTATTTCTCCTTTTCATCTTCATCAGGTGAGGCTGTGGATGTGCTGAACCAGTGCCTGGCTGCGACAATGGACTGGATGAGGGCTAATAAACTGAAACTCAATCCAGACAAGACTGAGACGCTGTTAGTGGGTGGTTCCGCTGACCGGATGGAGGGTGTTCAACCTGTTCTGGATGGGGTTGCATTCCCCTTGAAGGAGCGGGTTCATGGCTTGGGGGTTCTCCTAGAACCATCTTTGTCACTTGAGGCGCAGGTGGCCTCAGTGGCACGGAGTGCCTTCTACCAACTTCGGTTGGTGGCCCAGCTACATCCCTATCTGGACAGGGATAACCTGGCTTCAGTTGTCCATGCTCTGGTAACCTCCAAGTTAGATTACTGCAATGCACTCTACATGGGGCTGCCTTTGAAGGTGGTTCGGAAGGTGCAGCTTGTGCAAAATTCAGCGGCCAGATTGATAACTGGAACCAGTAGGTTCGAACATATAAGACCTACTCTGGCCCGCTTGCATTGGCTGCCTGTATGTTTCCGAGCCTGGTTCAAGGTGCTGGTTTTAACCTATAAAGCCTTACATGGCTTGGGACCACAATACCTGATGGAACGCCTTTCCCGACATGAACCTACCCGAACACTACTTTCAACATCTAAGGCCCTCCTCCGAGTGCCTCCTCCGAGGGAAGCTCGGAGGTCAGCAACAAGAGAGAGGGCCTTCTCTGTGGTGGCCCCCCAATTGTGGAACTATCTCCCCAATGAGGCCCACCTGGCGCCAACATTGTTATCTTTTCGGCGCCAGGTCAAGACTTTCCTCTTCTCTCAGGCATTTGGCAATATCTGAGGAGCCTGGGTTTGTTTTGTTTTGTTTTTGTAGCTTTTTGAAGTGTTGTAGTGGTTTTTAAATGTACAGATTGTGTGTATGTTGTATGTTTTTGCTGTTTTAATTTTTGTATATTGTTTTTAATTGTTTTTAATCCTATGTAAACCGCCCAGAGAGCTTCGGCTATGGGGCGGTATACAAATGTAATAAATAAATAAATAAATAACTGTGTTCTGGTTTGTGTTGAGGTTCAGGATTTGGCAAGTTCGCCTTCAAATGGGACTCCAATAAATTCCTTACATATCGAAATCAACACATTTCCCATCCATGCAGGTGATGTTGAAGTGAATGTGCCCTCAGCTCAACCTTGGTATTTACTAAGGAAGATTTATTTTGTGTTTATGGCCCTTTCCACACCAGGCTTTTTGTCTGGGATGGACCCTGGCTGCTCCCTGTGCGCCAATGATGTGTATTAAGTACTTCCAGAATCACCTTCCCTCCCTCCCTGTGCACCGATGGTGTGTATTAGGTACTTCCTGGATCGCTCTCCCTCCCTCGACACCCCTATGATGTAGAAAGGGCCTAATCCATAAGGCATGAGAAGTCCACACTACTACTGCAAACAAGAGACCACACCCTTTCCCTCTTTGCTAATTAATCCAGGATCATTACCAACTTGGAGTCACAATTGCTAATTTGGAATAGCAATGGTTCAAGTAGAGAATACAGTCAGTTCCTGTATTCACTGTTCTCTGGCCATCTTGTGGAAGGAAATTGTATAGCTTAACTATGCACTGTTTGAAGAAGTGCTTAATTTTATCTCAGCTCATGCATGCAGGGATTGTGATGTAAGTCCTCTGGAGAGTTTTGTTTTAATGTAGAGCTTCTTTTGTGTGTGTGTGTGTGTGTGTGTGTGTGTGTGTGTGTGTGTCTGTTATGCTCACATTTCAGATCCCATGCCTACCCCCCCCCTTCTGAATTAGTGGAATGCATTACAGCTCTATGTATTTCTGCTTGTGTTTATGCAGGATACCTTCCCAAACTTGGGATAGTTTCAAATGTGAGCGTAGAACAGCTTATCGAGGACAAATGCTATGCAAATGATTGAATGTGGAATGCACTTTAATGGGGAGAAGGAGAAGCAGAAAGAGGGGGTGGAACCGTGCCAAAGAATACAAGTATACAGATCGTATCAAGGATATTTTAGAACATGGCATGCCATGCTGCATCAGACCCCACACAGGGATCTATCCCAGCACTCTGTTTCCTACAGGAGCCAGCCAAGCTCCCCAGAGAAACACACCAGGAGAATGTGAGAAAGATGAGATGCTCCCCCTTGTTGTTTGCCTCCAGGCGCTTCTACTTGCAGAGCAGATATACTGCCCCTGAATGTAGAGGTACAATTCTTAGCTATTCGAAGCAATAGCTGTTGCTAGACCTCTCCTCCATGGATTGGTTCGAACCGTTCAAAACACCATCTTAGATTGGCCATCACCACATCTTGTGGCACTGGGCTTCTTCCTTCCTACTGATTTACCCCCCCCCCCACACACACACACACACACCAACTTCTCAACTAATAAAAACCACCTTGCATGAGCAGGAGAAAGGTCCATCTGGTCTCCCCCCTCCCGTAACAGTAGCCAATCAGATGTCCCTGGAAGTGGACAAACAGAGCAAAAAGATGTTGCCATCCTTTCCCTATACATACCATGGCTGATAACAATCGCTGGACTGATGTCCTCCATGAAACTAGCATGTATTTATTTTAATGGGCATCTAAGGAAGTGGCCATCACTACACCCTGTGGTTCTGAATTCCTTCTTCCCTCTCATATCATCTCTCCCACTGGTTTCCATCTTACCCTTCCTCTCTGTCTCATGTCAAAGCAAAACCTTCTACTGATCAACTGCCCGAATTAGGGGTGTGCACAGATCCCCAGATCGGATCGGGACCCGGATTGGAACCTCCAATTTTGTCCCGGATCAGATCGGACAAAATCAGAGGCCCCCCAGACCAGATCGGGTCTGAACCCGATCCAAAAATCGGACATCCGATTTTTGGATTGGCCGCCATTCCCCCCCCCCCATAGACTTGCATAGGGGGAAAGAAAGCTTTCCCCCAATGCAAGTCTATGAGGAAAAAACGGCGGCGGGTGGGTGAGGGGGGCCTAATTCCCTCCTCCCCCCTGGGGCCGTCCGCTGTGGATGGCCCCAGAAGGTAAGCCCCCTCTCCCGTGCTCCTTACCACCCCAAGGCCATCCACTGGCACCCGCAGGCGCCAGCGGATGGAAGCAGACGGCCCTGGGAGGGGTAAGCCCCCTCCCCCTGCTTACTTTTCGTAGCCATCCGCTCCTGTCCGCCGCTGGCCGCTACTGCAAGCAGGCTTCATGGCTTGCCCCTAGGTAGCACGCCAGGTGATCATCAGGTGATGATCACCTGGCGCACTACCTAGGGGCAGTCCGCGAAGCCTGCTCGCAGTAGCGGCCAACGGCGGATGGGAGCGGACGTCCCCTGAAGGTAAGCGGCGTGCGCACGGGCCCCCCTCCCCCCTCCCCCTGCTTACCTTCCATGGCTGTCTGCTCCCATCCGCCGCTGGCCACTACTGCGAGCAGGCTTCGTGGCCTGCTCCTGAGTAGCGTGCCAGGTGATGTCATCAACTGGCACGCTACCTAGGAGCAGGCCGCAAAGCCTGCTCGCAGTAGCGGCCAGCGGTGGATGGGAGCAGACAGCCATGGAAGGTAAGCGCGCCCCCCACGCCCCCTCCTCCCTGCTCCCTGCTTACCTTTCCTGGCTGTCTGCTCCCGTCTGCCGCCCCCTGCCCCCATTGTCTGCTTCCATCGGCGGGCGCCCGCTGGCACCCGCCAATGAAAGTGGACAGCCTCGCTAGGGAAGCCCTCCCCCGCTGTCCACTTCCATCGGCGGGCACCCACTGGCGCCCGCCAATGGAAGCAGCAGTGGCCGCCAGTGGGCGCCCGCCAATCCGCTGATCCATCTGATCTGGATCAGAACCTTTCCAGATCGGATTGGATTGGATCTGCTATGGATATGATTTCTGGCTATGAATATGATTTCATGAATGTCTGCACATCATTAATCATTTTTGTTCCTTGAAGTACTCCAGATAGACTTTCACAAGACCCCTAGGTGCCTCAGAGCACAGTTTGAAAACATGGCACAATACTTTATTCTTTTTTCCCTTTTCTTTTCTTTTTTTTTTCTTTTTGACTCCCCCCTCCCCCAGGAAGGAAGTGAAAGCCATTCTTTTTCATCTCTAGGAAGCTCAGGAACTGAAATGCAAGGTTAGTGTATAAAGGAGTACAGTGAAGAACATCTAGCGAGTAACATTAGAAAGTCATATTCTTTCAAAGAGCAGAGAAATTTAGACCCCCTCTACAAGAATTCGGTTCGACGCCTGGTTCTCCAATTATGCGAATCTTCTCAGAAGCGCTTTATGGTAAATGACTGTACGCGGGAGGTAATTGAGCGCACAACTGGTGGCCTTACCGGTTGTTTTAAATGCGCTTTAGAAGTAGTTAATGTGGAGAATCGCTTGTTTACATAGTCAAAATGCACTTTAACAGGCCACAGCAAAATAAAACTCGCTATTTAACACGCATTTGATAATGTGCATAATCGAATCGATAACGCGCCTCAACTCCCGATTTGCGCTCTGCTCATGTAGAGGTAAATTTTTTAATGAGACTTGAAAGAGCCTTACTCATGATGGGCCTGACTTTCAGAAGGACTGAGCATCCAAAAGATAATTGACATCAATGGAAATAATCTGACAACCCAGAATCTTTGAAAGCCACATCCAGGCATTGTTGACCATTCCTTGGTATTTGCTTTGTTGTCTCTTGTCAGTTCTTCTTATTTCAAAGAAGCTCCCAGCCAGCTTTACCAAAGGCAACAGGAGCTACAGCTGCACTCAGGATCCAGTGGTGTGGCAGCAGCTTCTTGAGGCATCACCAGAGGAATTGTCACAGCAGGCACAACTGCTGGATCTGGAGCTATAGCCAGAGCTGTAGCGAGGGGAGCATAATCTGGATCCAGAACTGTAATGAGGGGAGCAGCAGCTGGACCTGGACCTGGAGCTTGGAGGACAACAGCTGGATCCATGGCTGCAGGGAGGTGAGAAACAGCTGTGCTTAGAGCTGTAGCTTGGGGTACAACAGCTGGATCTACAGCTGCAAGAAGGGGAGCAGCAGCTGGACCTAGAGCTGAAGTGTGGGGAACAATAGATAGACCTGGAACTGTAGCAGGGGAAACAGCATCTGGATCCATATCTGCAGCAAGGGGAGCAACAGCTGGACCTAGAGCTGGAGCGAGGGGAACAACAGCTGGACTTGGAACTGTAGCGAGGGGCACAACATCTTGATCCACAGCTGCTATAAGGGGAGCAGCAGCTGGGCTTGGAACTGTGGCGATGGGAACAACATCTGGATCCACAGTTGTAGCCAGGAGAATAACAGCTGGATCTGGAACCACAGCTGTAACGGCAAGGACTACAGCCATACCAGTATCCAGAGGGCTGGCTGTAATTGCACCCACACAGGTTCCAGCTGTTTTTCCAAATGTTGCTGTATGGAAAACAGTATCCCAGAGGTATTGAGAAAGTCATCTTAGTGGGGAGGTGGTGGATCTGGAAAAAAGCAACATAAAGCAAAATGAAAGGAACCCAATTACTTTTGTAATCAGCATGAATGTACTCGAAGAGCACGTATTGCTAAGGATCAGTGCTGGTGTCTCTAAGAGCAAAGCTAGATCTACACTATGACACTTTGAAAAGGTTTTGAAAACTGTATACGGTGTGTGTCCTGGACCCCAACAGTTGTCACTACTCTTATAAACCGTTTTAAAGCAGGAGCGTAGATCTGACCCAAGCAACAGAAGACCAGCAAAGGAGCAACCAGCCCAAACTGCATCTATCCCCACTGGCAAAGAGGGCCTAAGGAGGACAGACAGAAGTCAAGAGAATTCTTCCATTGGCATGTTCTGCCCCTCCCAGTTGCTGAGACCCTCTGATGGTCCTCAGCAGCCAAAAGTGTGGAAAGGGCAGAGCCATTGCTACATGATATGCATATGGCAAGTAACAACATCATTGCATGACAAGTGGCAAATGAATATGTAGCTCAGGCATTTCATGGCATAGGATGGGCTCTTCAATGCATTGGCTAAAATGTTTCTGGTTGTCACTGATATTTTATCTCTCCTTTATAGGGTGGTTGTGTTTAGTGGTGATTTTTCAGCTTTTTGAACCACTGTAAGTTTCAATTTTGTTGAAAGTCTTTTATGAGAAAGGTGTCTAACAAATCTTAATAAACAGAGTAAGAATTATTATTATTATTATTATTATTATTATTGTCAATAACTATTTAGAACTATTTTAAAATATTATAAAAAGCTTATAAATATACTAAATAAATAAATGTGCGCAATCATGGAAGTCAAAGAATTATGGCAACAGGAAAAGGTCACAATGATTCTGATGGTCACATCGGTCACCGGCATCACATAAAAAAGCTATACAGAAAACCTCCAGAAACTGGGCCTACCAGAATACATCCACACCAACATCCAGAAAGCAGTCATGCTTAAAGCATGCTCAATTGTCAGGAAATTCCTGAATCGGTAAAAGATAGCATGACTTGGCAAAGCCCATCATGTCCGTCTAGAAAAACCACCACAAGCGAGAAAGAGATGCATGATGATGATGATGATGATGATGATGATGATAATAACAACAACAACAACAACAACAACTTGGGTTGTGGGGACTCAGACTGGGCATTATCCAATTTGGCACTAGTGCTAACAGAAAATTCCTTGCACCTGCACATGCTATTGGAGTTGGAGGGCCACTACAAGGGAATTCCTTGGCCCCTGCGATGACACCGAGGTCGAATCTATAATACATGTTTTATTTTTTTGTAGGTTTTACCAATCGGCCAGGGTAGATTTAATTTGGCCAATTACACAGTCCCTCCCAGGGCGTTCCTCTGAGGCCCTAACAAGTATTTTGCTCCAGGGTACAAATAAGCAAATAACGGAACAGGTAGCTAAGTTTCTGAATCTGGCTATTCGAACCAGATCATTAGCAGACGATTAATTTTAACACTCACTATTTATAGTATTTATTTGTAGATTTATAGTCCCTTTTATATCAGCTAAGTTGCAAGCATCATGACTGTATGTTATATTTGTTTTGCCTTTGGTCTATTGACTGTAAATAAAGGTTGATTGATTGATTGACTAGAGGCTGCTTATAGTAGTGCAACAACATTTATGTTTGTCCGTGACACAGTTTAATATCATTCACTCTTAAGTCAGTTCCATCCAGTTTCCTCGTTAGTCTGCAATTGTTTTTTTAAAAAGTGGCATGAAAATCCTCATTGATGTACACATTTCAGTCTAATTTGTGAATGCATTTCCTCTGAAAAGATGCACATACTGTTATCATGTGAAATCCTATGCACACCTATTTCGGGACAAGCCAAATTGAATTGAGTGGCATTTGCTTCATAGTAGGCAGGCATAGGATCATGTCTACTTAGTAGTAGACATGCACAGATTCTTCATTCAGGGGAAAGGAAGAGGAAATTCTGCAGCTTTGAATTCCACACTTCATCTGTTAATTACTCCCTACAATGGCTACCAGGAGATCTCACAGTAGTTCTAGCATTACACATTAGAACCACAATTTTGGGAATGAATCTATACTACACTTGTTTGGGTGTATCACCACCAGTTGCAGCTATTTCTGACTTGACTCAATATCTCTGGGTCTACAATGCTGGCACAAAAGGTTAAACCACCCACAGTATGTTTTTTTTATGAATCACCACCTAAAATGTGGAAGCTTTTGTATGAAAATTAACATGGATTTGAAGGGACTTCCAGGAAAAACATTGGAGCAGCCTACCTAATTGTTTTGAATGACAATTCTCATCAGCCCTGGCAAACAAGGCTAATGGTCAGAGATTGTGGAGAATTTTGATCCAAAACATCTAGAGCTTACTAGGTTGGGGGGGGGGGCTGATTTAAATTCCAAGGGGAACAAGACTGAAATAATCCTAGAAGAGTTTTGAGAAGACAAGTGTCATTTCTCAGGGAAGGTTCTTTACATAGAATAAATCTCCATAGGGTAAATCAAACAGAGCTTACCTGGATCACAGATGATAGAAAGCATGGACATGTTTCTGAAGGTTTTCAGAGTTGTCAACCTGTTTTATACATTCCCCTCAGGCACACGTAAGAAATACAGAGACCTAATGAGTGGGAAGACCAACATTGGCAGCCATAACCTGCTTATTTTCTCAATAAGTTTTAATTCTCTTCTTATTTACCCAAAAAGTAATTTTGGATAGCTTGGGCTCATGGTCACACCCTTGAACTCTCTTTAATTTTATGGAATGATGGGTTGTGCATGTTCTGAGCACTCCTATGTTAGACTAATGAGCAGCACCCTGCAAAAATAGAGAGTTGACTCCAAGGCATTTGTGACCTACATGGTGTGACCATGAATCCATCGGAGCAATGCTTCAAGTCAATGCTCCAATGCAATCCAAGGTGCATTGCCATGGAAATTATCTATAACCCAAAATCAATAGGAGTATAGGGAGCTGCCTGACACAAAGTCAGGCTGTTTTGTCCATCTAGGCCATTATTTGCTACACTTTAAGTATGGGGTCAAAATCTGGCCCTCTTGGCATCCCAATCTTGCTCTACAGGGTTCCCCAGATGCCCACACACCCTTTCACCTGGCCATGCCCCCTTTCTCCCAACCACCAATTGTCTTGTCGTGTCTTGGCTTTTATGCAATTTCCCTCCACTTTCTAAAGGGTGGGCTTGCCTCTCTTAAGATTTAGTTACAAGCACCAAGCGTTTTAAGCAAAAATATGCAGGCATTTCATATATTTGGCCCCACTGTTGGCATTTGACCATGGTTGCCACTGGATTATGGCCAACGGGAGCATCTCCAGAATTGAGTTAAGCCATTCGACTGAAAGAGAGCTGAAAGAGAGTCTTCATTCCTGGTCTACACTGACCAGCAGTGTTTCTCCAGGGTCTTACCCAGGGAGTCTTTTAACTTGTGACCATATCAATAACGTATTAAACTGTGAGGCATCTAAGAATGTCACAAGAGTAATGTTGAATCAGACTCAAGCTCCTTCTAGTTGAACATCCGACTCCAACAGTGGCTAACCAGATATATCAGGAAGAAAATGCTATTTTGGGCTGTATTAATCGAAATATAGCTTCCAAATTGTGCAAGGTACTGGTTCTCCTCTATTCGGCACTATTTAGGCCCCATCTTGAGTATTGCGTCCAGTAGGTGCGCACGCCAAAAAATATTGTTGTTTATCGTTATCATCATTTCGGACCAAAAAAAATAACGTCTTCATTCATATCATAGGTGAACCGTATCATCTTCACGATAATTATCATGAAAAAAATGATATTTTTGCAGCCCTATTTTTAAAGAAAAAATGCCTATAACTTCTGTATTTTAAAAGTTAGAGGCTTGAAACTTGGTCACAGTGCTTATGGGGTATGCCTAAGTATGTGTATTAAATTTGAGATCGATCAATTTATATGAATTTTTTAAAGATTGTTTCCGTTCTGACAGGTCTGAATGAACGCACATGGTGAGCTGTCATTCTGATCTGTCAGAACTGAAACTATCTTTAATAAATTCATATAAAATTGAGTGTTGGAGGGATCGATCTCAAATTTGGCACATATGTGTAGCACATGTTTTTCTATTGTATCGTCATTTATTTATTTATTTATTTATTGCATTTTTATACCGCCCTATAGCAGAAGCTCTCTGGGCAGTTCACAAAAATTAAAAACATAAAATCATTTTAAAAATATAAAACAAGCCACAATCCAAAAACAACAAATAACATACAATCTAAAAACACAACCAGAATAAAACCAGAATAAAACCAGCAGCAGGAATTAATACAGATTAAAATACAAATTTAAAACAGCAAGGATTAAAATTGAGTTAATTTAACTGTTAAAATACTGGGAGAATAAAAAGGTCTTCACCTGGCAACGAAAAGAGTACAAAGTAGGCGCCAGGCGAACCTCTCTGGGGAGCTCATTCCACAGCCGGGGTGCCACAGCGGAGAAAGCCCTCCTCCTAGTGGCCACCTGCCTCACTTCCTTTGGCAGGGGCTCACGGAGAAGGACCCCTGTAGATGATCTTAGGGTCCAGGCAGGTACATATGGGAGGAGGCGTTCCTTTAGATAACCTGGCCTCAAGCCGTTTAGGGCTTTAAATGTTAGTACCAGCACTTTGAATTGGGCCGGGACCTGGATCGGCAGCCAGTGAAGTTGGAAAAGGACTGGCGTAATATGGTCTCGTTGGCCAGTCCCCGTTAACAATCTGGCTGCCCTGTTTTGTACCAGCTGAAGTTTCCGGACCGTTTTCAAAGGCAGCCCCACATATAATGCATTGCAGTAATCCAAACGAGAGGTTATGAGAGCATGGATAACTGTAGCTAGGTTATCTCTGTCCAGATAAGGGTGCAGTTGGTATATCAGCCTAAGCTGGTAAAAGGTGCTCTTTGCCACCGAGTTCACCTGTGCCTCAAGCGACAATTCTGGATCCAAGAGCACCCCCAAACTACGGACCCAATCCTTTAGGGGGAGTGCAACCCCCTCCAGAACAGGGTGAACATCACCTCGCCGGACAGATGAACCACCCGCTAACAGTACCTCCGTCTTGTCTGGATTGAGTCTCAGTTTGTTAGCCCTCATCCAGTCCATTACCGTGCCCAGGCACTGATTCAGAACAGCCACTGCCTCACCTGGGTTTGTTGAAAAGGAGAGGTAGAGCTGGGTGTCATCCACATATTGGTGACATCTCAGCCCACATCTCCGGATAACCTCTCCCAGCGGCTTCATGTATATGTTAAATAGCATAGGGGATAAAATAGAGCCCTGTGGAACCCCATGGCTTAAATGCCACGGCACAGAGCAATAATCCCCCAGCACCACCTTCTGAAAACGGCCATCCAAGTAGGAGCGGAACCACTGCAGCGCAGTGCCTCCAACTCCCAGCCCAGACAACCTATCCAGAAGGATACCATGGTCGATGGTATCGAAAGCCGCTGAGAGGTCCAAGAGAACCAACAGGTCGCACTCCCCCTCTCCCTCTCCCAGCAAAGGTCATCCCACAGGGCGACCAAGGCAGTTTCTGTTCCAAAACCAGGCCTGAAACCCGATTGAAATGGATCTAGATAATCCGTTTCATTCAAGAGTGTCTGGAGTTGTCCTGCAACCACCCGCTCAAGCACCTTGCCCAGGAAAGGAATGTTCGCCACCGGCCTATAGTTGTTCACATCTTCCAGGTCCAGGTTAGGCTTTTTCAGGAGTGGTCTGATTACTGCCTCTTTTAATGAGGCCGGCACCACTCCCTCTCTCAAGGAGGCATTTACAACCTCCTGGACCCAGCCGGCGGTCCCATCCTTATTTGATGTAATTAGCCACGATGGGCAAGGGTCAAGCACACAAGTGGTCGACCGGACTTGGCCAAGCACCTTGTCCACATCCTCAGGCCTCAGTAACTGAAACTCATCCAATAAAACTGGACCAGATGGTGCTCTGAACGCCTCTAATAGCGGAGCTGCATTAAGCGTGGTGTCCAATTCAAGATGAATCTGAGCGACTTTATCTTCAAAGTGCCGTGCAAACTCGTCACAGCATGGTACCGAGGGTTCCACCATCTCTCGCCCTGGCCCAGAGTGTAGCAGGCCACGAACCACCCGGAAAAGCTCCGCCAGATGACACTGTGAATATGCAATGCTGGTGGAGAAGAACTGTCTCTTCGCCACCCTCACCGCCACAGAGTAGGCTCAATAATGAGCTCTAGCCCGTGTCCGATCAGACTCAGCATGAGTTTTCCTCCACCTGCGTTCTAGCCGTCTCCCCTTTTGCTTCATTGCCCTCAGCTTAGGTGTAAACCAAGGAGCTGACCGACTCAGAGGGAGAGGGCGCTTGGGTGCGATCGTGTCAACCGCCCGGGTCATCTCTGCATTCCACAGCATGACCTGGGCTTCGACAGGAGCACCAGCCATATCAGCAGGAAAATCCCCCAGAGCCATGCACGATAATGACCTTATCGTATTGTTATCGTACGTTTTAATGATACGATACACATCCCTAGTATCCCGTTCTGGGCACCACACACCAAGAATGATGCAGACAATCTGGAGCATGTTCAGAGGAGGGCAACGACGATGATTAGAGTTCTGGCAACAGAGCCCTATGAGGAGAGATTGAAAGAACTAGGCATGTTGAGTCTGGAGAAGATTGAGGGGAGACATGATAGCACTCTTCAAATACTTGAAAGGTTGTCACACAGAGGAGGGCAAGGATCTCCTCTCAATCAACTCAGAATGCAGGACACGGAATAATGGGCTCAAGTTACAGGAAGCCAGATTCTGGCTGGACATCAGGAAAAATGTCTTGACTGTTAGAGCAGTACGACAATGGAACCAATGACCTAGGAAGGTGGTGGGCTCCCCCACACTAGAGGCATTCAAGAGGCAGCTGGACAACCATCTGTCAGAGATACTTTAAGGTAGATTCCTGCATTGAGCAGGAGGTTGGACTCGATGGCCTTATAGGCCCCTTCTGACTCTACTATTCTATGATTCTATGATTTTTTGAATATGGCAAGAGTCTTCTTCTGTTGGAGTAAGGAACACAAGCAGCTGTTAATAAAATACACACTGTCTACACATGGTGGTTCCAAGACTCATAACCATTGACAGACCAGTTCTCCATGAAATCATTTAATCTAGAGAAGGACAGATCTTGCCAGTTTTACTTTCTTTCGTTTTTCTTTTTTTCCAGTCCCAACTTTGGTTGGTCCCAAACTTTGAATCCCTCTTTTAGCTTGCCTGAAAATCCATAAGCATTTGCATTGGCATTTCTCCTAATAAGCACATTTTGCATGATCTTCTACTGAATATACACATTTTTTGCAATATCTCTAATGTGATGAGTCTTAATGGTAGTTTCACTAATATACATATTCTTTCTATGTACTTTTGCCTAAGGTGTGCATTTTTGTATATTTCTTTTATTCTCATTTGAGAACGCTATTGCAAAGAGAAAACTGCTAATACCTGAAATAATTTGTGGGTGGGTTAAAAAGTCACAATGATGTTGTCCATGCAATATGTAAACTGAAGTTTGCTGTTTGGATCTTCATCAACATATCGTTAGGATAGAAACATACGTTGATGAAGATCCAAACAGTTGTAGTCAGGCCGTTGATCAGGGCCAGTTATAGGACCAGTTCTATGACTTTCTTGTTGTACCAAATTATTTAGGGTAGTTAAACAAAAAAAGGGGGGGAATTGTGAAGTGCTCCAAAAGGATCTCTCCAAACTGGGAGAATAGACATCCAAATGGCAAATGAGGTTCAATGGAAGTCAATGTAAAATGAGGCACAATGGGATATTCCCCTCCTCTCGACTTCAAGTATAATCTGATGGGATCTGAGCTTGCAGTGACTGACCAAGAAAGAGATCCTGGGGTTGTGGTGGACAGCTTGAGGAAGACCTGGTGTATGGCTGCTGTGAAAATGCAAACTCAATCTTAGTCATAATTAGGATAGCTAAATGCTGGAAGGAGGCAAAAGGATTAAATATGAGGAAGTGGTACAGTATAGTATGAGAAATAGCACTCCCTGAGAAACTCACTCAATGTCTAAATGTACTAAGGGGACAACAGAAAAAAAGACAATTTTGCTATGAAATGGTCATGTTTTATTACACAAACAAACAAAACAACACAACAAACACAGGTTCCAACTGCTTTTAACACCTTATGGTTGCAATTGTTTCTCTGGAGGAAAAATAAATAAATAAATAACAATAATTAAATAAATAGCCATGATTGGGGATCTACCCTTCCATTAATTAATTAATTGTCCTTTAAAACTGCCTAATAACCAATGTTAAATAATCTGTACTGTGTGTTTTATTGTTGGACTGTGTAGTGTTTTTTTGTCAAAGAGAGAGAGAGAGAGGAGGAGGAGAAGAAGAAGAAGAAGAAGAAGAAGAAGAAGAAGAAGAAGAAGAAGAAGAAGCAGCAGCATATTTAATAGGGGTGTGCACGGAACCCCCGGATCGGATCGGGACCCGGATCGGGACCTCCAATTTTGTCCCGGACCGGTTCGGACAAAATCGGAGGCCCCCCGGACCGGATCGAGTCCGATCCCGACCCAAAAATCGTACATTTTTGGATCGGCCGCCATTTTTTTCCCCATAGACTTGCATTGCAATGCAAGTCTATGAGGAAAAAATGGCGGCGGGTGGGTAAGGGGGGGCCTAACTCCCTCCCCCCCCCGGGGCCGTCCGCTGTGGACGGCCCCGGCAGGTAAACCCCCTCCCCCGCGCTCCCTACCCCCCCTGGGGCCGCCCGCTTCCATCCGCTGGCGCCCGCGGGCGCCAGCGGATAGAAGCGGACGGCTCCGGGGGGGGGTAAGCCCCCTTCCCCGCCACTGCTTACCTTCTCGGCCCGTCCGGCGCCGGCGGCTACTACCAGCGGGCTCCGCGGCCTACTCTCGAGTAGCGCGCCGGGTGATGACATCACCCGGCGCGCCACCCTGGAGCAGGCCGCGGAGCCTGCTGGTAGTAGTAGGCGCCGGCGCCGGACGGGAGCTGCCGGGCCGGGCAGGTAAGGGCCCCCCTCCCCCCTCCGCGCACCCCCTCCTCCCCTCCACGCACCCCCTCCTTACCTTTCCGGTCCGGCGGCTCCCGTCCGGCGCCGGCGCCTACTACTTCCAGCAGGCTCCGCGGCCTGCTCTAGAGTAGCGCGCCGGGTGATGACATCACCCGGCGCGCCATCCTAGAGCAGGCCGCGGAGCCTGCTGGGAGTAGTAGGCGCCGGCGCCGGACGGGAGCCGCCGGGCCGGGCAGGTAAGGGCCCCCCTCCCCCCTCCCCCCTCCCCCCTCCGCGCGCCCCCTCCTTCCCTCCACGCACCCCCTCCTTACCTTTCCGGCCCGGCGGCTCCCGTCCGGCGCCGGCGCCTACTACTTCCAGCAGGCTCCGCGGCCTGCTCTAGAGTAGCGCGCCGGGTGATGACATCACCCGGCGCGCCATCCTAGAGCAGGCCGCGGAGCCTGCTGGGAGTAGTAGGCGCCGGCGCCGGACGGGAGCCGCCGGGCCGGAAAGGTAAGGGCCCCCCTCCCCCCTCCCCCCTCCGCGCGCCCCCTCCTCCCCTCCACGCACCCCCTCCTTACCTTTCCGGCCCGGCGGCTCCCGTCCGGCGCCGGCGCCTACTACTTCCAGCAGGCTCCGCGGCTTGCTCTAGAGTAGCGCGCCGGGTGATGACATCACCCGGCGCGCCATCCTAGAGCAGGCCGCGGAGCCTGCTGGGAGTAGTAGGCGCCGGCGCCGGACGGGAGCCGCCGGGCCGGAAAGGTAAGGGCCCCCCTCCCCCCTCCCCCCTCCGCGCGCCCCCTCCTCCCCTCCACGCACCCCCTCCTTACCTTTCCGGCCCGGCGGCTCCCGTCCGGCGCCGGCGCCTACTACTTCCAGCAGGCTCCGCGGCCTGCTCTAGAGTAGCGCGCCGGGTGATGACATCACCCGGCGCGCCACCCTAGAGCAGGCCGCGGAGCCTGCTAGTAGTAGTAGGCGCCGGCGCCGGACGGGAGCCACCGGGCCGAGAAGGTAAGTGCCCCCCTCCTCCCCCCCCCGCTGTCCACTTTCATCGGCAGGCGCCCGCTGGCGCCCGCCAATGGAAGCGGCGGTGGGCGCCAGTGGGCGCCCGCCGATCCGCCGATCCGCCGAACCGGTTCGGAGCTTTTTCGGACCGGTTCGGATTGGATCGGCCGATCCAGCTGCGGGATCGGAAATCGGATAATTTATCCGATTTCCCACTGGACCGGACTCGGATCGTGGATCGGGTCCGATCCAGTGCACATCCCTAATATTTAATCTATTATTCCTTGTATGTATGGGTTCTGTATTGTGTTAATATTTAAGTTTTTATATTTGCAAATAAAAAAATATTATTAAAGGAAAGGGCATCCTACTGTCCTTATGGATGTTAGAGTTATGTTTTGTTTGGTAAACTACAGCTGTGTAGCTTCAGTGTGTAATTGGTGCAAGGCAAGGCTATAGAAAGAAATACACTCACACTGGTACTTTTAGTTAAAAGATAGCATTGTTGAGAGCCTATAGCTCCTGGGAAACAAAATTACTTTCAGAGACAGAGTTGAGTGCAGCCATTATGGATGCATGCTTCAGACAAAGAGGAAGCAAACTAACCGAGAAGGAGGAAGGAAGTGAAGCCTAAGAGTTGCAATCTATATTAACAAGTGGTTACAAGAAGAAACTAGTGGAGGAAGAAACAGGTTCCCTTTCTGTCTATCGGCCCTCACTGGTTCAGATAACTTATCATAAGCATTGTTGCTCCACTCCAACCATTAGAAACCTATGGTGCAACCACACTTGGAATGTAGTGCACAGTTCTGGCCACTGCATCTAAAAAGGATGCTTTAGAGTTGGAAAAAGAACAGAAAAAAAGCAACTGAAATGATCAAGGGCTTGGAACAACTTCCCTAAGAGGAATGTCTACAGCAGCTGGGATTGTTTAGCTGGGGGGGGGGGGGGGAGAAAAGAAGACATTATAGAGGTGTACAAAATTATGGACCCTTGCTCTCATCCGGCATGTCTAACTTACATTCTTTAGAACTTCACTGTATATTATCTTTTTAATGCTCAATCTTTTTAATGTTTGTAAACCGCCCAGAGAGCTTTGGCTATGGGGTGGTATATAAGTGTAATTAATAATAATAATAATAATAATAATAATAATAATAATAATAATAATAATTCTGGTCTGTTTCCAGACATAATTAAAATGGATGGTTATGACCTATTAATGCATACAGGGCTTGGGACAAAGCTATCTGAAAGACCACCTTCTCCCATCTGAGCCTACCTGGGTTTTAAGACCTTGAGGAGAAGGTACCATCTGAAGGTACCATCACCTTCAGATGTTTCGTGGTGATGTGAGTGATGGCCTTCTCTCAGTGGTTGCTTTCAGGCTGTAGAGCTCTCTGCCAATGGAGGCGAGTTTGGCTTCCTTCCTACTGTCCTTCTGGTAGTATGCAAATACATTTTTTATTCAAGCAGCCCTATTGGGTTGGGTGGCTGGTTCCATTTTCTTCTTGTTGCATTTTTAATTGTGTTTTATTATCTTTGTTTTATTATCATTTTAATTAGAGTATTTTGCATTCATCTATGATTGTGAGCCACCTTGAGTGTCATTTTCTGGGTAGAACAGCAGAGTAGCAATCAAATCAATCCATCTCTTCTGCTGCTCCCAGACTGTGGAATGGCCTGCTGGAAGAGATCCACCAACTTAACAGTCTTCCAAAATTTAAGAAAGCTATAAAGACATCTCTTCCGGCAGGCCTACCCAGTCAAATTTTAAGAGTTTTATTGGTATTTTAATAATGTATTGGGGGGTATGTTTTTAATCAGTTTTACATATTTTATATCATTTGCTTTTAATGTTGTTCCCCTCCTCAATCCAGAGGGAGAGGCGGGTAAGAAATAAATAAATATATTATGATTATGATTATTAGTTGGGGAAATGAAATTATTAAGGTTTCTTTAGCATTTATTTTCCCATTCCTTTAAAAAGAAAAAAAATAAGAAACACTAGGTTAAGAAAGTGCAAAAAGAATTATGGCAAAATGGGATGTATAATGTAATAAAAATAGACCAAAATAAAATTGCAGAGTTATTTTGCTCAGTCTTTTTTTAAAATTAGCCAGTGCTCCTGGGTTTTGTAGTCCTAAGGCAGAGACTTTATTGCAAGAATGAGAACCTGAATCTAATTAAGGTCTGTGCCTTCTGCATTGACAAGAGAAGGTAAGCAACAAGAGCCAAATCACTGGATTATGTTTCTAAAGTAAGTAGACTTTTTTTTCATTTTGTCCATGTGGGGCATCAACTAATTACCACTTGAGTGGATGAAGTTTATGAATGTCTTTTAATCACAAAGCTCTAACTCTTGCTAATGTTGGAGATGCTCAAAGAGCTGTGTTATTTCACTAATAGCTGGTTACATTCTTTTTGTACACCCCTTCCAAATTACATGACAGGATACTATTACAAGATTTCTCTGCACAAATAATCGCCCATCCTTCTATAAATCAGTCCATGATTTAAGGATCATTGGGGCAATCATCCAGGCAGACTGAATAAGACTTATAAGGAAAGTGGAGAAAAAGGTGAGGAATTGTATCACATCTTTGAGCTTCTTTTAACTTTAGCTAAAGCTGCACATTCCATGTGAAGTTTGGTTGCCGCCAAAGATGTTCACTGCATGTTTCCTTCTGTCCTCTCCTTCCATAATAAATGGGGCACCTGACTCATGGGCTGATGTTGTATATTCCTTTACTCCTGCCCTAAATCATTATTGGCTGCCTCCAACAATCAATGGGGAAGGGGGTCCCCCAACACCATGCCATGGATAGGTTGTTGTAGACATTGGATATATGAACCTGCCTTCCACTGAGTAAAAACATTTATCTGTTTTGTCTAGTGATGCTGCCAAATTTAATAATTAGTCAGCTTGTAAGTCGGAACATGTGCGTCTGTAGTGTCCACCTGTGTAGTGAGCCTGGCTCGCTGTCTGACAAATTCATTGTTGAATTTTGATCACATTGCAAGCTTCGGAGCATGCACATTCTTCATCTAATTTATGGCATTTCTGAGCATACCCTGAGTTTGTTGGGCTAATAATAATAATAATAATAATAATAATAATAATAATAATAATTTTATTTATTTATTTATTTACTTATTTCTCCCTTTGGATTGAGGTAGGGAACAACATTAGTACAACAATTCAATATCAATCAAATACATAATAAAAGAGCATATAAAACCAATACAATATCAAGATAACCATCAAGACATCTTAAAATTCTTGGTTTAGAATATTGTAGATGTTGATTTTGCTTTTTTAATGACAGTTGTTTTTATCAGGTCCCAGTATTTCATTATAATTTTTCCCCATCTGTTTCCAAATTATTATTTTTTAAAAAAATGTATGCTATAGATTTTATATCATGTTTTTATTATGTTGTATTTTTAAGTTGCAATTTTTGTGAACAGCCCAGAGAGCTTTGGCTATTGAGCGGTATATAAATGGGAAAAAATGGAAATGGAATGGAATATCCCTGGGATTCTACGAAACTCGTTTTGTTGTTCATCTCCTGCCTGATTGCCATTTGGAATCACTGCCTACTTTGCACAAACAGGGCAAATCAAGCAACGATGGAACAGGAGATTTGTGCAAATCTCCCCAAATCTGTGTAATTTTCCTAATTTGTACACATCCATACACTAAAGCGGGGTGATTCAGTCTGAGGTGGACACTTGCACAAATTAGGACTTTTGTGCAAATTGAACAGGTGATCAGGAGCAAGCCAAACACAATCGCATGTTTGACAATTTGTGAAAGAAAAATGTCAGACATGTCAGGGCCTTGAACGATCTCCCAATACAGAAGGCAGAAGTTGAAATAATCAAACATAGATAATGCACATGATGCACAACTACTAGAAATACAAAATATATTTTAAAAATGGGGTGAAGAAATGTTTTATAGAATTTATTATTGATACAACATCACCACTAAGGCATAAATATGCATGTACCTGATATACTAATACCAAATATCCAGTAGAGGAAAGTTGTTGCTGTTTTTTGGAATGACCAAATGAACTATTTACAAGTTGTTAACACAGAATGAGCAGGCTGCAAGAACTGAATGAAGTTGTTCTTACAGACAGAGTAAACAACCAAACAACAACAGGCATCCGGTTTCATTCAACCTGTTTCGCAGACGCTTCCTCAGAATGAGACAACGAATGATGCCATCACAAAGCTATTGCCGTGGGAAAAGGTGGGTTGTTCGAATTCATTCCTCAATTCCAAAAATACATATTTTAGCCCTTCAAATAGAGGTTCACTTAGAGCCCCGGCTAGAGCATGCAAAGCTTCACAAGTGGTGAGTTCTTACACAGCTGTTGTTGAACGAGGCATGATCATACGTTTAGCGAGCAAACAATAAATCCTCATACATCCTGAGAAACTGTGTTCACATTGGATGGGGCTGTGGGAGTCTACAAAATAGCAATTTACCTAACCGGGGATGGAACATGCTTACAAGTCCCTCAGTGGCTTACCCACTTAGTGTTGTACCTCCATGATGGCCCCTCTACAATTTCTGCCTCCATCCTGGAGGGTAGCAAAAGAGAACTCCTAATAGCTGTGATCCAGCAATAGGTAGGTGGAGTTGAGTCTTGGGATTAATTTAATAATAAATGATGACATGTTCACAATCACTTTTACTTCTAAGGGGTTTGAAAATTACAAGTGTTGACAAAAGACAGCCTATGAGGTGTAAATGAATAATCAAAGAGGCAGCAAAGTGAATAAACCAGTTTGTGAAATTAGTATGGACATCCAATTTATCAGCTTAGTATCTAATTAGACTCTCCTTTGTGAACCAGAGTCTTAGGGCTATTTCAGGATGTGTATAAAAACCAGAACTTTCAGCTGAGCAGTATTCCCCAAATACCACTCCTCTGTGACTCTTCGGATACCTAGGTAGGTCAAAGCTTTCAAACTGATGAAGAAATGCCTATTTGTGTGATATTTTGAATTGGAGGAGGGAATTTAAGCTAAGCTAAGTTGAAACGGGGAGGGCCCTTTCTTTTGTGGTAGACCACACGTTTTGCATGTTGAAGATGTCATACCCAATTTCTAGCATATTTCTCTCTCTCTCTCTCTCTCTCTCTCTTTTAAGTATTTAAGTAACAAGTGTCAGGTAAAAACTCTAGAGAGCTTCTGCCAATCAGAAAAGGTAAAGCTCTGCAAGATGGACCAATGGCATATCTCATTATAAGGCAGCTTCTCATGAGGGTTTGTGTGTGTGTGTGTTGTGTGTGTGGACTGAACTTTCATAGCAAATATATGTCTGTTTATCCTAGGGATGTATGAGAGATTTAACTCAGTTCATTCCCGACCATATTTTTCATAGTTCACACCTTACAAACCCAAACCCAGACTCGGATGCAATTTAATGTTGCAGCCAGTACATTTATGAGCGTTCAGGGGGATTTGCAGATGAACTGCACACATTTGAAAAGTATGCTCACAAAAGGGAGTGTGTTTTTTGGAAATGTGCACTAGCACATTTCAGTCAGTGGAAGAAAACCTCATACTAAAACAAAAACAAGCTAACAAACAAACATGTGCACCAATTGTGCATGCATTTGTTTGTGTATGCAAATGGTGGGGGAGCCTACAATCTGATATGGATAAAAATTTTGATAAATTTGGAGAACCACAATGAACTCAAATTTAGCATATTTTCATATTAAAAAGAAGGAACTGATATATCACCTAATACATCTGGGGCACTCAATGGCAGTGGTGTTATTTGGGCATATATAAGACTCCTTCGTGTGTTTGGGAAAGGGCCATGCTGATTTACTTGCTCATTCCATTTAATATTTAGCACCTGATAACTAGCCGTGAGAAATCTTTGGCTACCAATTTGTCATTCACCAATTCAAAAGTATTTTTGGAGTTTTGTGATGACAGCTGGAGATAAAATCAGCCTCTCTGTCACTCCTGCTAAGACAGGGATATCATCATCTTGCCACTCCTGCTAATACTACACTCAACATCTAAGGCCCTCCTCTGGGTGCCTATTCCGAGGGAAGCTTGGAGGATGGCAACAAGAGAGAAGAGAGCCTTCTCTGTGGTGGCCCCCAAATTATGGAATGAGCTCCCCGATGAGGCCCACCTGGCACCAACATAGTTATTTTTTCAGTGCCAGGTCAAAAATTTTCTTTTCTCCCAGGCATTTTAACAGCTTAAGTTGAGGTTTTTAACCTGATTTTTTTGGCTTGGCCTAAAGTTTAAAATGTTTCAAATTTTAGCTGTTTTTATGTTTTATGTTTTTAAATTTTATGTATTGACTTTTTAACGTTCAATCTTTTAATTTTTATAAACCGCCCAGAGAGCTTCGGCTATGGAGCAGTATATAAATAATAATAATAATAATAATAATAATAATAATAACAACAATAATGCTGAATGTGGGTTGATCATGCTGATGGGTTTGTAGGCAAAATGGTGAAGGGGTTGGAACACGGAGGGAAGAAGTGAGGGAGTTGATAAACCAAGTCCTCTGCGCAGAGCACAACCTGGATTCTAACTGTTGCAGAACTAAATGATCACATTGGCTTTTGCCTATATGTTCAAAGAGGAAGCAAGGAGCAGGAGCAGACAGCAAAATAATAATAATAATAATAATAATAATAATAATAATAATAATAATAATAATAATTTGTGAGAGAAGTGAGTGGATCATATCAGGGACACAGCAGAACAATATGTTGCTAGTGCTCCTTGTTTTCTCATAAAACTACCCTTTTCCACCAGTGAATTCTCTAATGTCTTGGATTGCAGGTGAACTTCTCTCCAAGAAAGATGATGGGCATCAGTCTACTAAGCTGCTATCCACCTTGTGGCACAAAGCAAGCCTCTAGCCCACAGAGCATCAGTGATCCAGCCTGCTCTGTTCCATGCAGCCAGGGTTCCCTCTCTGGTTGGGTGCCTGGCTGCTACACCCCATGTGGCCCCAGCTCTGTTTCCACCTCTGTTTCCAGCTGCTCCCCAACATATACATACAGCTGTCTTCCTGGATGTGGTACCAGTTGTTACCAACCATGTGGTTACGGTTACTATTCACCATGTGGCCCTGGTTACCTCTCAGGTTATGATGGCAGCTGCTACAACCCATGTGGTTATGGTTCCCTTTCTGGTAAAGGACAAGTCTGCTATGACCCATGTGGTTATGGTTCCCTTTCTGGTAAAGGACAAGTCTGCTATGACCCATGTGGTTATGGTTCCCTTTCTGGTAAAGGACAAGTCTGCTATGACCCATGTGGTTATGGTTCCCTTTCTGGTAAAGGACAAATCAGCTATGATCCATGTGGTTATGGTTCCCTTTCTGGCAAAGGACAAATCTGCTATGACCCATGTGGTTATGGTTCCCTTTCTGGCAAAGGACCTATCTGCTATGATCCATGTGGTTATGGTTCCCTTTCTGGTAAAGGACAAATCTGCTATGACCCATGTGGTTATGGTTCCCTTTCTGGCAAAGGACCTATCTGCTATCACCCATGTGGTTATGGTTCTCTTTCTGGTAAAGGACAAATCTGCTATGACCCATGTGGTTCCAGCTCTCGTGGGTACACTTATATTACTGGTAGTGACAGCTGCTATAGGCCACGTGGTAAAGGTTACCTTTCTAGTTATGGTGGGAGCTGCTACAAGCCACGTGCCAAAAGTTACCTTTCCAATTATGGTGGCAGCTGCTACAGGCCATGTGATTATAGCTACAGTGGCAGCTGCTATGACCCATGTGGCTACAGTGCTGCCATCAGCTGCCGCCAGCCACGCTACACAAACCGCTGCCGTTACAGCAGCCGACCCATTTCCAGCGACTCATGCGTCCATGGCTCTGGATCATCTGACCATTCAAAGTGCCGGAGACACAGCAGTGGATGCTCTAGCAACTGCGGGCCCTGCTAATCCCAGAAGTAATGGACAAAGAGAACCAGGAAGAACCAACGTATCTGAATACAGTCAAGAACTCACCTCACCTCTTCTTCTTTTCCTTCTTCTGAGAACTGCCAGCCTCCTTCCTCTTCCAACACCCATGCAATTCCAGCTGGTGTGAACGGAAGCTTTGGTGGCTTGAGACCTCTGAAAACTAAGCTTACTTAGACTTTCTCAAACAAATAACTTCCATTTCTTCTTTCTCATTTCCCAGAGAGAACTAGCTAAACTCTGTGGACAATCATCGTTTTGTTCTGTGCTTTCCTCTCCCGTATCTTAATCTCTCTGTATCTATCAGATGTCTTGATAGTTGCTGATTCCCATATTCTCATTGCCTATAAAGCATGTGCCGTACACAATACCTGTTTGTTTGTTTGTTTGTTTATCTATGATCTACATGATCGTTCAATTTTGAGTGGAGATGGAGTAAGGAATGCACTTTTTATTCATAAATGAATAGACATATAAAAGAAATCATAGAAGAACATAAGAAGAGCCATACTGGATCAGATCAAGGGTCCATTTAGTCCAGCATTCTGTTCACACAGTGTCCAACCAGCTGCCCACAGGAAACCCACAACCAGGACATGAGTACAACAACACCCTCCCACCCATGTTCCCCAGCAACTGGTGTGCTTATGCATACTGCCTCTAATACTGAAGGTAGCATATAGGAATCAGGAGTAGTAGCCATTGATAGCCTTCTCCTTCATGAGTGTGCCCAATCCCCCTTTAAAGCCATTTTAAAGACATTTACTACTACATCTTGTTGAAGTAAATCCCATAGTTTAACTCTGCACTGTGTGAAGAAGCCCTTCCTTTTATTTGTCCTGAATCTCCCACCCATCAGCTTCATGGGATGAACCCAGGGATCTAGTATTATGAGAGAAGGAAAAAAAATGTCTCCCTATCCACTTTCTCAACACCAAAGCACCACAAAAATGATGCATGGACAGTGGCTTGTGGAAAGGGGTGGGACTAGGAGGGAGGGGCCATCAGAGGGCTGGGTTAGGGCCACAGCTGGGCTGGATTTGATCCCTTGGCATGGCATTCTACAGCCCCACTTATATGCTTCTTAAAATTCAAGTTCCTTTAGTTCTTTCAACCGTGACTGTCTTTCGAGACCTCAATCCAGCCTCTCACAGACATTGTAAAGAACAGACAGCCCAATGACATAAGAACATCAGAAGAGCCCTGCTGGATCAGACCAAGTGTCCTTCTAGTTCGGCACTCTGTACACACAGTGGCTGACCAGCTGTCGACCAAGAACCAACAAACAGGACATAGTGCAACGCACCCTCCCACCCATGTTCCCCAGCAACTGGTATATATAAGCGTACTGCCTCGGATTCTGGAGGTAGCACTTAGCCATCAGGACTAGGAGCCATTGAAATAGCCTTCTCCTCCAGGAATTTATCCAACCCCCTCTTACAGCCATCCAAATTGGTGGCCATCATTACATCTTGTAATCATGAATTACATAGTTGAACTATGTGCTGTGTGGAGGAGGCCTCCTGTTAATCTGTCCTGAATCTCCCACTCATCAGCTTCATGGGATGACCCCATTGGCTTCTAGTATTATGAGACAGAGAAAGAAAAAAAGTCTCCCTATCTATATTCTCTACACCATGTATAATTTTGTACACCGTTATATGTACATTGGGGAGGGTAGATCCTTCCTAGATCCTGCAGCAAGCAACATTGAGTTATGAGTAGTTCTAGGTAGTGTTCGTTACCCTTGATATGTGCTGTGTTCATGTCCTGAGACATCTGCAGTTCCAGAAAGTGCCCTAATAGGAGACATATTCTTACGTTGCTTGGTTTGTCATTAATGGCTGTGAGGCTATAAGGAAAGCAGCATTTGTTTTTGTCCTTGCTAAAAATGATCCCATGATGATCATGATTATAAATAAGAATGTGGTTACTCTGCCAATGTGTTTTTTCTAGATGAAGCTATTTAACCCAATGTTTCTACTTACTGTTTGGTTGCATAATTTAGATTGGAGTTCTACACAGGGTTTCTTTTCCTGCTTTTCAGCTGCATAACCTCTAGGTGGCACTGTGGTACAGTGGAATGATGAAACTACACTCATGGAGACCAGCACTTTGTTTCACTTTGACAAAACAAATACTGGACTAGTATTAAAACACTTGAAATAGGAAACATTGGTGAGCTGAACATAGGGCTCACCCCTTTAAAAGTAAAATACATTACAATAAATATATGAGTAAACAACAGTCCAAGGCTTTCCACCTACTTAATACTAGACAGATTAAGATGCCAAAAGGTATACTATTTATGGTGAGTTTGCATAAGGACCCATAAAATGTTATACAACCATTAGGGCTCTGCAGCCAATTGCACAATGGAGGAACTTGGCTACTTGCAGGATCATATACTTGTTTGAGCCCTGCAGGAGGATACTCATCAGGGTTCCTTTTGAGTTACCAGCTAAGGCATGTGTAATCGGCCATATCAAGGCTTCTCTCATTGTGGTATAAAAACAACAGTCGAATAGAACATGTTCAACCATTTCAACCTCTGAGTTGTTACAGAGACAGTATCTGGCACCAGCTGGGATTTTATTATATCTGCCCTCCAGAAGTTTGGAGGGGAGAGTATTAAATCGAGCAAGTGAAAAGGCTCTCCTGTATTTAGGCACTGGTAACCAGCCCAAATATGCCATTCCATCTTTGCCAGCAGGGTCTGGACTTTCCATGCTCTCAACATTAGTTCATTGGACCGGATAAATATCAACATGTTAACATTGTCACAGATTGATTTCTCTTCCTGGATGGAGACAGGTGTTGCTTTATTTAATTCATTTAAATTTTATTAGTTTCAACCTTCTCACATGGAAATTGACACACTGGAGTAATTTGGTACAATGGAAAACAGTTTGAATTTTTATTTGATGTAAATACTGACTCTTCCAGACAATGTTGACTGATTGCTCATTCTTCTTTCTGGTGGACTGTTATTAACTAGCGCGCCAAACAACTATTGCTCACCTGAAAATCATACTCCATTGATTGTTACTCTTTGGCATGTAATAAATCTTAATTGCTGTGCTTGAAATGATATTTAACTATTTAACATAATATTTCTTATTTTGGAAAATAAAACATCCAATGAAATTTGTGGATACCCAATAATAATAATAATAATAATAATAATAATATATTTATTTATTTATTACCCGCCTCTCCCTCCGGATCGAGGCGGGGAACAACATCATCATAAAACACACAAAACTGATTAAAAATACATAAAACCAATACATCATTAAAATACCAAATAGTTTTAAAAGGACCAGTAAAGCATCTTTGGGTGGTGTTGATGAGGGTTATGGATTACACTAGTGAGTCTTGTTTGGAAATGACAACAAATTTCACCTCAGGCAAAATGAGAGTTGTGTTCAGGCAGGGAATGGTAGCTTTACTCCAGCAACACCTCTAAAGGAGTTTTGAGGGAAGCATTAGTGACATGCTGGATATTAATTAGCAGAATTTCACAGCAATTTCACATCTCTCTCATCACATCTCTGCTGATCTCAGAGTTTTGGATGTCAGGAACTCCATGACACCATGACTAAGTCACTATTAAAGCCACCACCACCAAAGTGAGTTTTATAGATCACCTCCATCGTCACTCCTTGAGAGACTCGGCTGTTTTTATCAACTATTTCTAACTCCATTTATTATGTTTATTACAAATCCCTGTTCCTTTCTTAGAAGTGGTTCCTCCTTTTTTCTTCCATGAAGAGCTGTCTGCATAAGCATCTTCACCTTATGACTGTTGTAGGGCCTGCCTGATTTGGTGTATCTCCATACATTGTGTGACAGGTGCCCAGAAATGAAACCATCTGAGTCGAGGTTGTAAGAGCTTCTCCTATTGGAATCTGATTTATGGAACTGATGACTATCTGAACTGTAGGCTGCCTGGACTTCTCTGACTGTATGCCTAGATGGGAAAGAATATTTTTGAGCAAAACAACAGCAAAAACCATCATGTTGACCTAGATCATGAGTTGGCAATCTGTGGCCCTAAGTCTACAGGAATCACTCAGCTGAATTTCAAAAGGTCTTCTACAATTGATCAATTAAGAATATCTGGAAAGAGTGATCTGTCTCTTTCCTGGCAGCCCAGTGATGAGAAGCAAAAGGGGATGAGGAAGAGAAGACAAGAAGTAGCAGAAAGAGAGAGAAAGGGGGTGGCGGAAAGAGAGAGAAAGGAGATGGCGGAAAGAGAGGACACAAAGTAGTGGAAAGAGAGAGAAAGGGGGGGTGGAAATAGAGAGAAAGGGGTGACCCACCCAACTTTGGCCCCATCCATAGTTCATCCATAGTCAAAATCTGCCACCCAACAGCTTATTCATGAGGGAATACAGCCTTCAGCACATGCACGCACACACACACACACACACATACACACTCAGAGGTTCCCACCTCAGCCTAGATCATTGGAGGTGGGAATTTTTCTCAGCCATACGGGGATGTTGAAGTGGTATAGAGTGTTTTGAAGAAATAGTTCAAGTTTGGTGTCCTTGTAAATGAACTATGAAAATGTTTTTGCTAGACTAAAGGGTATAAATGAGGGAAGATTAGAGTAGTTGGGAAATAGTGGATTTTGCCTCTCTGTTCCCCCTTTCCCTACCACCCCACAAGAATATATTAATTGGGGAGATATATATTCTATACATATACTATATATATAATCATAGAATCACAGAATAGTAGAGTTGGAAGGGGCCTCTAAGGCCATCGTGTCCAACCCCCTATTCAACGCAGGATCTGCCTTAAAGCATCCCTGACAGATGGTTGTCCAGCTGCCTCTTGAAGGCCTCCAGCGTGGGAGAGCCCACCACCTCCCTTGGTCACTGGTTCCATTGTTGTACTGCTCTAACCTTCAGGACATTTTTCCTGATGCCCAGCCAGAATTTGGATTCCTGTAACTTGAGCCCATTATTCCGTGTCCTGCACTTGGGGATAGGGATGTGCACGCCCAAAAATATTATATTTTATCATTATCAGAATTTTGTACTAAAAACGTTATCATCTCTGATAATATCGTAAGTTAATCGTATCATATTGGAAATCTGATATTTAATTTGCAGCCCCATTGTGCCCTATAGAGCTGAATTCCTTTTTAGAAAAAAATGCCTATAACTTCTGTATTTTCAAATTTACAGGCTTGAAACTTGGTCACAATGCTTTTAGGGTATGCCTAAGTATATGTATGAAATTTGAGATCGATCCCTCCAACCCTCGATTTTATATGTCAGAATGACAGCTCGCCACTTGCGTTCATTCAGACCTGTCAAAAAGTTGCATGATCTTTCACAAATTCATATAAAATAGAGGGTTGGAGGGATCGCTCTCAAATTTCATATGCATACTTAGGCATAACCCATAAGTTTCAAGCCTCTAACTTTTAAAATACGGAAGGTATAGGTGTATTTATATGGCAGTTTGATAATTCGATATATCATTAATTAGATATCCAATAACAACCTTATTGTATCATTATCAGACATTTTAATGATACGATACACATCCCTACTTGGGGATGATCAAGAAGAGATGAACTAAGTTTTGGCTCAGGATAAAGTAGTGTCCTATTTTCTTTTCTCCCAGACATTTTGGAGAATTAGAGTTTCATGGCTGTTCTTGTGTATATCCACTTCTGTTTATTATTTTGTAGTGTGTTGCATTATTGTCTTTTAACTGTTTAGATTACATTTTAGTCTTTTAATTATATATTATATTCTTTTCGCTCCTTGCAATCCACCAAAAGAATTGGTGGATTAAAAGTATAATGCATGAATAAATATGTGGAAGTGATGCTGACTGGACTCGGTGGGAGTTAAATGGGAGTTAAGTCTGAGTAGACATGTATAGGATGGCACTGTAAGGCATTATTTAACCATTATCAGAGAAAACCTTCCAAAGCAATCCACGGTGGCACTCATCTGGGTTGGAATAACAAAATATCCCAAGATAATGGGACTCATCATCTACATCCCAGCCAACGCATTTGAAGCAATACCCCAGAAACCCAATCTATGATCTTAAAGTTTTGTTCTTGGGCGTTTTTGTGACACCATTTCTAAGTCCGTATTAAAGGGTTTGCATCAGCTCATCTGTGAAACTCCCTTGAATTCCTGCAATTACATCTAACTGCTGCAATTAGGCTTATTAAAAATCTATGTTTCTTTCTTAGAACTGCTTCTTTTATTTTCCACCTTCTGATACGAATTGCGTGAAAGAAATAGCTTCACCTTATGACTCTGTTGTCAAACCTGTCCCTGTGCTAGAGTACTAAGGCAGAGACACCTGCCGTGGATTTCTGTTAAGGTTTCTTGTAAACTAATCAAACACCATTATTCATTCCTCCAAAGAGAACTGCAGCATGGGGTTGTTCTTCGCTAATTAAACATCGTGAAACATAAAAGCTTTATGGCATACAAACATGTTGGATCAGTCCAAGAGTCCATCTAGTCCAGCAAGGCAAAGGGTAAAAGCTCCAAAATTGTCAGGAAAAAAACCCTGAATGGGCACAAGCAAATAGTTTTTCTCCTGTTCTTCTCTGGCCTTCCCCCTGGAGGTTTTATGGACTTCTGCTAGGAAAAGATGGAATCAATGTTCTGCCTTGTTTTACAACAAAATCCAAAAGAAACACCGGTACTTATATTTAAGAACATAAGAAGAGCAATGCTGGATCAGACCAAAAGTCCATCTAGTCAAGCAACCTGTTCACACAGTGGCCATCCAGCTGTCGACCAGGGACCAACGAAGCCAGAAATGGAGCAACAGCACATTCCCACCCATATTCCATAGGAACTGTTATTATTATTATTATTATTTATTTCATTTCTAACCCGCCTCTCCATCTAGATCGAGGCGGGGAACAACACCAAATATAAATATAAAACAATAAAATAGATAAACCGTTAAAACAGATAAAAACAAATACATTATTAAAAACATCTTAAAATTAAACTGGATAGGCCTGCCGGAAGAGAACAGTCTTCATGGCTTTCTTAAATTCCAGAAGACTGCTAGTTTGTCGAATCTCCTCCGGAAGGCCATTCCACAGCCTGGGAGCGGCAGAAGAGAAGGTCCTCTGGGTAACACTCGTCAGCCTAGTTCTGGCTGACTGGAGTAAATTCTTCCCAGAGGACCTGAGTGTGCGGGGCGGATTATACGGGAGAAGGCGATCCCGCAGGTAACCTGGACCCAAACCATGTAGGGCTTTAAAGGTAATAACCAACACTTTATACGTCGCCCGGAAACTAATGGGCAGCCAGTGGAGTGATTTTAAGATTGGTGTTATGTGGTCACCCCTAGGTGTACCGGTGACCAACCTGGCTGCCATATTTTGAACTAATTGAAGTTTCCGGACTATGCACAAAGGTAGCCCTATGTACAGCGCATTGCAGAAGTCGAGCCTCGAAGTTACCAGTGAGTGCACTACCATCTTTAGGTCTTCCAACTCTAGGAAGGGGTGCAGCTGGCGTATCAGCCGAAGCTCATAGTAGGCACTCCTGGCCGTCGCATCTATCTGGGCTGTCATTTGGAGCGACGGATCCAGGAGTACCCCCAAGCTGCGAACACAGTCTTTCAGGGGGGGTGTAACCCCATCCAGAACTGGTTGACACACCTCCAAACCCAGGTTGTGGCCTTTGACAGCAAGCACCTCCGTCTTGTCTGGATTCAGCTTCAGTTTGTTTTTCCTCATCCAGCCCATTACCGCCTCCAAATATTCATTCAGAGGAGACACACTATCCTTAGCTGACGATGTTGTCGAAGGCACAGAGAAATATATTTGGGTGTCATCAGCATACTGATAGCACCCCGCTCCATGCCTCCAGATGATCTCTCCCAGCAGTTTCATATAAATGTTAAACAGCATTGGGGAAAGGATGGCACCTTGTGGTACACCACATAGCAGCTCCTTCTTTGAAGAGCAGCTATCCCCAAGCATTACCATCTGGAACCTGCCCGAGAGATAGGACCGGAACCACTGAAGCACAGTGCCCCCAATTCCCAATCCCCTCAGGCGTTCCAGAAGAATACCATGGTCGATGGTATCGAAAGCCGCTGAGAGGTCCAGGAGTACCAACAGGGACACACTCCCCCTGTCAATACTCAGGCGTAGATCATCCACTAAGGCGACCATAGCAGTCTCAACTCCGTATCCTGCCCTGAAGCCGGTTTGAAATGGGTCTAGAAAATCTGTATCATCCAAAACTGCTTGGAGTTGGGAGGCAACAGCCCTCTCTATCACCTTGCCCAAAAATGGAAGATTTGATACTGGCCTGTAGTTATTAAGGTCCAGAGGGTCCAGGGAGGGCTTTTTTAGAAGCGGCCGTACTACCGCCTCTTTTAAACATGTTGGAAAACTCCCCTCCCTGAGAGATGCATTAATAATACATTATAGATGTGATCGAACTGCATCTCCTCCCTGGACAACAAGCCAAGAAGGACAGGGATCGAGAGGGCAAGTCGTCGTCCTCACTTGTCCAAGCAGCTTGTCCACGTCCTCAGTACTCACCAACTGAAACTGATCCAGTGTAATTCCACTCGCGGAGTTACTGGACACTCCATTGTCAGCTTCTGCTATAATGATGGCGTCTAAGTCGGCTCTTATCCGAGAGATTTTATCTGTGAAATGGTCATTAAAGGCATCACAGCGAACTGCTGAAGGCTGTAAAATTGGGTTCGGGGGGGAAGGTGCCTGAGTTAGACCCCTCACCACCCTGAACAGTTCTGCTGGACGCGAATTCGCAGACGCAATGCGTGCAGAGAAGAAAGCTTTCTTCGCTGCACGTATTGCCACTCCATAGGAACGAAGATGTTTTCTATGTCGTGTCTTGTCAGATACAAGTCGAGTTTTCCGCCATCGTCGCTCCAGTCGTCGTCCTTCCCGCTTCAACTCCCTGAGTTCTTCAGTATACCAAGGTGCCCGATTAGGAGCGGGTCGGAGAGGACGTTTGGGGGCGATCGTGTCGATAGCCCTAGTTAGATCTTGATTCCAACTGTTAACCAGGGCTTCTACAGGATCGTCGATGATACCAGCCATAGAACCCTCTAAGGCTTTCTGGAATCCAAGAGGATCCATCAGCCTTCGAGGGCTGACCATCTTAATCGGTCTGCCACCCCTGCAGGGGCGGGTGGTAGCCGTGATACTAACCCTGACCAGAAAATGGTCTGTCCATGACAACACGGAGGTATTTAGCACCTCCGCCCACATATCTGTCTGTTCGGAACTGAAAACAGCATCGAGAGTGTGACCTGCTGAATGTGTAGGTCCACACAGGCTTACTGCCTCAGAGACTGGAAGTTTACCTCAGACACTGGAGGCTTACCATGTACTCCAAGGGCTTCCTTCCTTCCTTAGTATTTATTTCTACAGTTTCAATTAGGGGTGTGCATCGGATCGGATCCGATCCACGATCCGAATCCGATCCGACCCAAAATCGGGAAAATCCGATCCGATCCGATCCGATCCGGACAACCTCCGATCCGATCCGATCCGATCCGATGAGGTCCGATCCGGATCGGACGCCATTTTGAATGCTTTTTCCCATAGCCAAGTATTGTTTTACAAAAACGCCTATAACTTTTTCATTTTTAAAGATAGAAGGATGAAACTTGGGCACATTGTAGACTGGTTAGGGGTAGTTATCTGTGAGAAATTTCAGAAAGATTGGTGCATGCATTTTGTGGCAATTAATTTTTTAATAAATACCCAGGAATGCCTATAACTTTGTCATTTTTAAAGTTACACACATGAAACTTTGCCACATTGTAGGGGGTACCTTGGGACCTATGTGTGTGAAATTTCAGAAACGTAGGTGCTTGTCTTGTGTGGCAATTAATTTTTAGAAAAATGGGTAGTAGTGGGGTAAATACAGTTACGCCTCCCATTTTTTTATTTTTGAAGATACAAACAGGAAACTTGGGCACATTACAGGTACCACTTGCCTTGATATGTGTGTGAAATTTCAGAAACATTGGAGCTTTCCTTGTGTGGCAATTAATTTTTGAAACAATGAGGAAAGAAACACCTATAACTTTGTCATTTTTAAAGTTACACACATGAAACTTTGCCACATTGTAGGTGGTACCTTGGGACCCATGTGTGTGAAATTTCGGAAACGTAGGTGCTTGCCTTGTGTGGCAATTAATTTTTTAATAAATACCCAGGAATGCCTATAACTTTGTCATTTTTAAAGTTACACACATGAAACTTTGCCACATTGTAGGCGGTACCTTGGGACCTATGTGTGTGAAATTTCGGAAACGTAGGTGCTTGCCTTGTGTGGCAATTAATTTTAGAAAAATGGGTAGTGGTGGGGTAAATACAGTTACGCCTCCCACTTTTTTATTTTTGAAGATACAAACAGGAAACATGGGCACATTACAGGTACCACTTGGCTTGATATGTGTGTAAAATTTCAGACAGCTGGGTCCAGGCATGTGGTGGCAAGGTATTTTTGAAACAATGAGGAAAGAAACGCCTATAACTTTTTTATTTTAAAAGTTAGAAGTCTGAACATTGCTCACTTTGTAGATGGGTTAGGGGTAGATATGTGTCAGAAATTTCAGAATTATAGGTCCAGGCATTTGATGGCTATGGAATTTTTAAATTACATGTTTCAAAAAAATTTCTACAGAGGCCAGGTCTTCCCCTCCCGCTTCCCGCGAAGAAAAGGAAACACTCTCTCGTCTCGATCCCTTTGATCCTTGCTAGTAGTATCCATTACAGGGCTCGTGTCTGCTTGAGTACAAAGTGTTTCCTTTCCTCCTTTCACTTTTCAAGCAGAACGGCTGAGCCTAGCTGAGTTTTGCAGCCATGCGTGCAAGGAAGGATCACTCTGGTCTCGATCCCTTTGATCCTTGGTAGTATCCATTACAGGGCTCGTGTCTGCTTTCACTTTGTACTCAAGCAGACACGAGCCCTGTAATGGATACTACTAGCAAGGATCAAAGGGATCGAGACGAGAGAGTGTTTCCTTTTCTTCGCGGGAAGCGGGAGGGGAAGACCTGGCCTCTGTAGAAATTTTTTTGAAACATGTAATTTAAAAATTCCATAGCCATCAAATGCCTGGACCTATAATTCTGAAATTTCTGACACATATCTACCCCTAACCCATCTACAAAGTGAGCAATGTTCAGACTTCTAACTTTTAAAATAAAAAAGTTATAGGCGTTTCTTTCCTCATTGTTTCAAAAATACCTTGCCACCACATGCCTGGACCCAGCTGTCTGAAATTTTACACACATATCAAGCCAAGTGGTACCTGTAATGTGCCCATGTTTCCTGTTTGTAACTTCAAAAATAAAAAAGTGGGAGGCGTAACTGTATTTACCCCACCACTACCCATTTTTCTAAAATTAATTGCCACACAAGGCAAGCACCTACGTTTCCGAAATTTTACACACATAGGTCCCAAGGTACCGCCTACAATGTGGCAAAGTTTCATGTGTGTAACTTTAAAAATGACAAAGTTATAGGCATTCCTGGGTATTTATTAAAAAATTAATTGCCACACAAGGCAAGCACCTACGTTTCCGAAATTTCACACACATGGGTCCCAAGGTACCACCTACAATGTGGCAAAGTTTCATGTGTGTAACTTTAAAAATGACAAAGTTATAGGTGTTTCTTTCCTCATTGTTTCAAAAATTAATTGCCACACAAGGAAAGCTCCAATGTTTCTGAAATTTCACACACATATCAAGGCGGGTGGTACCTGTAATGTGCCCAAGTTTCCTGTTTGTATCTTCAAAAATAAAAAAATGGGAGGCGTAACTGTATTTACCCCACTACTACCCATTTTTCTAAAAATTAATTGCCACACAAGACAAGCACCTACGTTTCTGAAATTTCACACACATAGGTCCCAAGGTACCCCCTATAATGTGGCAAAGTTTCATGTGTGTAACTTTAAAAATGACAAAGTTATAGGCATTCCTGGGTATTTATTAAAAAATTAATTGCCACAAAATGCATGCACCAATCTTTCTGAAATTTCTCACAGATAACTACCCCTAACCAGTCTACAATGTGCCCAAGTTTCATCCTTCTATCTTTAAAAATGAAAAAGTTATAGGCGTTTTTGTAAAACAATACTTGGCTATGGGAAAAAGCATTCAAAATGGCGTCCGATCCGGATCGGACATCTGGTCCGATCCGATCCGACCAGCCTCCGATCCGATCCGATCCGATCCGACCCCCCAGGTCCGATTCCGATCCGCTATCCGATCCGATCCGGGGGGTCAGTGCACATCCCTAGTTTCAATTAACATGTCTTTGTTAGCTCTCATGGACTATTACATTACCAATTATTTCCTTTTCCGTTTTTTCCTTTTTCTAATTTTTCTAATTTTTCTTTTTGTGTAAATGGTACGTTATGTGCTAATTCTATCTATCTGTTTATCTCTCTATCTCTCTATCTATCCATCTTTCATGTAAGTGAAATATAGCAGCTTGGAACTTTTAGGAAGTGAAGCAGTTTCAGCACAGGTTGAAATGGGGCCAGAAATGCTGTCCTTGGAGGGATATTGTATGGGGGGAGTGAGGGGGAGATGTAGCAATTGGGGCAATTGATAGCTGATCGGCCCTGTGACAAAATAGTATTTTGGGTTGCATTCAAAGAAGTAGGGCTTCCAAACCATGTGAGGCACTGGTTCCCCTCTTGGTGAAATGCTTGCCCCAATTGTTACATCTCCCCCCCCCACTCCCCACTGTTTGGCAATGGTTAGGCCTCATCTTGAGTATTGCATCCAGTTCTGGGTACCAAGAAGGATGCAGACAAGCTGGAGGGCTTCAGAGGAGGGCTGCGAAGATAATCAGGGGTCTGGAAACAAAGCCCTATGAGGAGAGACTGAAAGAACTAGGCAGGTTTAACCTGGAGAAGAGAAGATTGAGGGGAGACATGATAGCACTCTTCAAATTCTTGAAAGGTTGTCACACAGAGGAGGGCCAGGATCTCTTCTTGATTTTCCCAGAGTGCAGGATGCGGAATAATGAGCTCAAATGATGTCCAGATTCCGGCTGGACATCAGGAAAAACTTACTGTTCAAGCACTATGACAATGGAACCCATGACCTAGGGACATGGTGGGCTCTCCCACATTAGAGGCCTTCAACAGGCAGCTGGACAACCATCGGTCAGGGATGCTTTAAGGTGGATTCCTGCATTGAGCAGGGGGTTGGACTCAATGGCCTTAGATGCCCTTTCTAATGCTTCTATTCTATAATTTCCAGGGGAGGGGAGTTCCATGAAGACAGCCCCCATCAGCTTCAGGCAGCATAGCCAATTGTCAGGAATGCTGGAAACTGTAGTCCAAAACATCAGGAGGATACCAGGTTTGGAGGTGTTGCTTTAGAAATGTGAAGCTGCCTTTCTGTTCCTGCCTTCAAGAGGCATCTGGACAGCCATCTGTCAGGGATGCTTTAAGGCCCCTTCCAACTCTACTATTCTATGATTCAATGAATGTTTGGTTCAGGGCTAAATTTGCTTTGGTCAATTCCTTTCTTGTTCAGGGGAAGTGAGAATGGTGTGCCGTGCGAATGGTGTCATCTGATGGGTTGGTTGATTTGAAATGGCGAGAGAGTGAGAGAAGAATGGGGAGTGAGGGGACAGTTAGGCAGTTAGAGAGTTAGAGGCAGTTAGGAAGTTAGGGAAGATTGGAGTGAATTGGGTTTAGAAGAGGCTTTCATCAGGATAGGATTAGAAAAGTGGGATTATAGGATTTGGAGGTGGTTAGTATACCCTGGGAAGTGGAGGGAGGTAGATTTTGTGTACAATTTAAAACAAACTTAAAGTGTCTTTTAAAATATTTTACTTACTTAATAAAGTCTGTTCTTATTTTGTTCTCTCAACCACGTCTGCTCAGTCTTGTGTGTGACTTCAGGTGGACAATACATACTCACACGCCCATCATAAATTAAAAGAAGGTTTATATTTTCCTTGTTCTTATTGAGTATAAAGAATAGGGTGGTGGCAGTGAAGGAGAGGTTTAAGTAGATGTCACGGAGGCTGGTGATGCCACAGACCCCATCCTCAAAAAAGGTTCAGCACCTCGGATAGCTCATTCAGAGTCCTGGCTGGTTCTGACTAAAACCCAGAATGCATTCATAGCCCTCCGAAATTAGAGTCACCAACCCACGCTGGACAAAAGGAAGGAATTCTTCATACTACGTAGCCTTCGGCTGTGGGATTCATTGCCACAGGAGGTGGAGGTGTTGCCCAATTGAAATGGGGGGATTAGACAAATTCATGGAGGAGAAAGCTGTCAATGGCTACTCATCACGATGGTTACATGCTACCACCATGATGTATCTGCATACATTGGTTGCTGTGGAACAAGGATGGGAGTGGTTTGTATTCTTGCCCAACTTGAGGGATCCCCAGAGGACTCTGGTTTGCCAATGTGAGAAAGAGGATGCTGTGAGGAAAAGATGAGATTTTTTTTGTTCTAATCCAGCATGTTCTTTTCTTATTTCCTTTTGGCTCAGAAGTTCCACGTGTAAGCCCTTAACTGCTGACTGCACCTTGTCTGCCTTGTATGTCAGGGGATAATGACCCCATTTTGGGAGTGGTTTGGATTGCTTCTTCATGAGAACAAAGCAACCTGTGGAGTGTCACAAACATTCATTAGTGTTATACACATGCAAAGTGGTGCATTATATGGGGAGGGCTCCCAGCCACTCCTTCTGTTGCTCAAGATGTTCCACTTAAGGATATTTTAATGTAGCATTGGGGGGTGGGGGAAGGCATCTGATTTAATTAAGGGTCTGAAAATTAATGGGTCATTGGTGAGAGAAAACCACTCACCTTTGCCCGTCCTGCACTCTGCTTGCCAGATCCCGGCCGTCCAACCCTGCTAGCTTCACACTGCAAGCTGCCCAGTGGTTTATGAGCACCCGATGAGCAGGGCACAGCCTCACGGCCCCTTGTTGAGCCACCATTTCGTGCAACATTGGAACTCATTCCTGTTCACAAATCCCCATTTTGTGCAAACGGGAGCTGTAAATAGGGCCATGTACACAGAATTACAGGCCTAAATGGTCTAATTAGAATGTAAATATATATTATATATACATGTGGAAATATGTGGGGATTTTTCCTGCACATTTCTCTGTCCACAATTTGACCCCATGTCCCCATTTATTGCTAGCAATTTTCCTAATTGTCAGGCATTGTCAACATTGTGTTAACTAATCCTTGTAGTTTGGTGTGCATTTTTTTTTATTGGAGGACCCCACTGAAAAGGTTGAGGAAGGTGAATTTGGATGGATGTCTGGGGTTCAGTTCATGCATTGGTTTGAATGTGCAAATTTTTGAATGGAACTGAGCATAAAAAAATGGATGAATACAAATAAAACAATTTGGAAAACATGCAAATTATTATTATTATTATTATTATTATTATTAATTAATTTGTATCCTGCCTCTTGCCCAATACAGGACCCCAAGGTGATTTTATAAAATTAAAACATATACAGTTATAAGCTATGAACAGAAATATGCAAACGTTTAAAAAAGAATTAAATAGGTTTCAATATTATAATGTTTTGACATTTAAACTACATATTAAATTTTCAAAATCTTAAACATAGATGAGGGACCACATTATTCACCAAAGCCCTGCAGGAAGGAGAAAGTTTTTGCCTGCCTCTGAAAACATATCAATTGGTAGCCATACCCTCTGGAAGGAGGACATAAGGGTGTGCATGGATGGATTTGATATACAGAAAGGTTAAAGTTTATTAATTAATGTAAAGAATATGGTAGCCAGGTTGATCACCAATTCACCCAGAGGTGACCATATTACACCAATTTTAAAATCACTCCACTGGCTGCCAATTATTTTCCAGGTTAAGTATAAAATGTTGGTTATTACCTTTAAAGCCCTACATGGTTTGGGTCCAGGTTATCTGGAGAAGCTGGGACTGATTAAGGAAACTGCAGAGGGAGGAAGAGAGCTGGATGAACAACAAGGGGCAGCAGGAGGAGGAAGTATGTGACTGAGTTTTGGATTAAAAAGGGATGGAAGAAGAGATTTAAAGGGAGAGGAAGGTCTACTATCGCTCCGGAGTTGTGAGGTCACCTCCCCCCCCCGAAGAGTTCTAAAAGAAATTGGGACTATTGCCCAGGAAGGTCTGGTGATGAGGGGGGAGAAATTTGGAGTAAGTGGGGGGGAGGGGGAGGGAGGGGTATATATAACACAGTTGGAGACCAATAAAGAGTATTATGATTGAGAAGATGGAAAATAAATTAAGAGTGGTAACTTTAAATGTTAAGGGGCTGGGAACTGTTATTAAAAGAAAGAGGATAGAAGCGTTGTTAAATAAAGAAAAAGCAGATGTTATATTTTTGCAAGAAACTCATCAATCGAAGGAAGGTGTAAATGAGCTTAAAATGAGGGATATGGGCATTTATGAAAAGGCATATGGTACTTCTAAAGCGAGAGGAGTAGCGATAATAATTTCTAAAAAATGTGGTATTTACATACAAAAAGTGAAGAGGGATGAATTGGGTAGATTTTTGATAATTTATTGTACTGTGGGGGAGGAGGAATATGTATTGATTAATGTTTATGCTCCAAATGGAAAACAGATGGAATTTTTTGATAAAGTTTTAAATGCTGTGGGAGATATGGGGAAAAGGAATATTGTGTTGTCAGGTGACTTTAATATGGTGATGGATAAAGGAAAGGAGAATATAATGAGGGATTTTAAAGGTGATGGTAAAACCGGTTTAAGTAAACTGATGGTGGAAAAAGAATTAGTAGATGTTTGGAGATTAATAAAAGGAGAAGAAAGGAAATATACTTTTTACTCACCGAAGTATAAGAGTTATTCTAGGATAGATTATATTTTTGTGTCAAAGAAGATGATTTCAAAGATTATAGAATGTGATATAGGAGTTATTAAAGTCACAGATCATGCATTAATGAGTATGGATATTAAAATGAAGAAAGATTATAGAGAAACAAAGAGATGGAGAATGGATACAAGGATTTTAAACTATAAAAATATTGTTGAGAAAATGAAAAAAGAAATTCAGACAATATGGGATGTTAATGAAATACAGCAAAACTCTCATGGGATAGTTTAGGACACGATGAAGGCGGTGGCAAGAGGGATGTGTATTAGGGAATCGTGTACTTTAAGAAGACAACAGGAAGCACAAAATAAAAAGATAGAAAAGGAGGTAAGGTATTTAGAGGAACAAATAAGAATAACAAAGGATAGATGCCTATATGCTCAACTTCAAGCTAAAAAGAAGGAACTTGAGAAAGAGGATCTAGAAAGGGTGCAAAAGGATTTGTTTTATTTGAAAATGGATTTTTTTGAATACAGTAATAAAAATTCTAGGATGTTGGCCAGGTCCACTCAGTCGAAAAAGGCAAAGAATACGATAGGGACAATTAAAGATAAAACAGGGGAAAGTTGTAATTTAATGAAAGATAAATTAAATATATTTCAGGAATTTTATAAGGAACTAAATGCTTCTGATAAGGGCCCACAGGTAAAAGTAGTGGAGTATGTAGAGAAAAATTGGAAAATAAGACTACAGGGAGAAGATAGGGATTATATGGAAGGTTTGGTTACAGAAAAAGAAATAGAAGGAATTATTGATAAATTAAAAGGAGGGAAATCTCTCGGGTTAGATGGGTTGGGGCCAGAATATTATAAGATTTTTAGAGATATATTGATACCAAGATTGAAAAAAATATTTAATAGTATAATAGAGGGAGGGAAGACCCCACCATCACGGGATCATTCTTTGATAATATTAATCCCGAAACCAGACAAAGATTTGATGGACCCAGCTTCTTGTAGACCTATCTCTTTAATAAATCAAGATTCAAAAAATTTTACGGCAATTATGGCAAAAAGAATGAGTACTTTTATAAGTAAATATATTAGGAAAGATCAATGTGGATTTATTTCGGAGAGGCAAATGCCTAATTTAATAGGGAGAGTTCTGAATATAATAAATGTTATTAAAAAAAGGAATATAAAAGCAGGGTTGATAGCATTAGATATTTTCGAAGCCTTTGATTGTGTGGAGTGGCCAGCATTAAAAACAATTATAAAAATATTTGGGTTTGGAGATAAATTTATAGGAGTGATAGATCAGTTGTATGTTAATAATAAAGCAATGATAATGGTTAATGATGGGTTAACACAACAGATTTCCTTAGCCCGAGGTACTAGGCAGGGGTGTCCACTTTCCCCGATATTATTTGCAATAGTTATTGAAATTTTGGCGAATGTTATCGGGGAAGATGGAAGATTAAAAGGGATGGGAGGAAAAGAAAAGATAAACATTAATATGTTTGCGGATGATACATTATTGACATTAGAAAATCCTCTGGAGAGCGGGGAGGTGATTAAGTGGCATTTAAGAGAATTTGGGGAGATTACAGGATTACAAGTAAATTGGGGGAAGTCCGAAATGATGTTATTCAATTATAATAAGAAGGAAAGAGAGGAGTGTAATATAAAATTAGGTCTTAAGATTAAAGATATAGTACGTTATTTAGGAGTTAATATAGCAAAAGATTTAGAAAGCTTAGAAGGAATTAATTTTAATAGTTTGAAGAAACAGATATTGAAAAAATTAGAGGCTTATAGAAAGTTAAAGCATTCATGGTTTGGTAGAATAGCGGTTATTAAAATGAAGATATTACCTAAGATTAATTTTTTGTTTAGAATGTTACCAATTAAAATAACGGAAGTAGAGTTAAAGAGTTGGCAAAATATGATAAATGCTTATTGTAATGGGGATAAAAAAGCAAGGATCAATAAAGGGAAATGGTATAAGACACAAAAGAAAGGAGGGTTGGGAGTTCCAAATATAAAGATGTATTATATAGCTAACCAATTAAAACATATTATAAATAGTATATTAGGGGAGGATGAGTTAGAATGGTTAGAGGCGCAAACAGGAGAAATAGATTTAAAATTACAAAATATCTTTTTCACCAAATTACAAAAGAAAGAATTGAAGGGAATGGATAATCCATTATTGAAAAATATTTTAGAGATATGGGAAAGATTTAAAGGAAAATTAATACCAGGAATTTCTCCTCTAACTCCAGTTGTAGTAATGGAAAACTTCCCAGTGAATTTAAAAAGAGAGTTGGAAGGGGGTTTGAGGGGTCAGAAAATTATTAAATTGAAAGTTTGGTTGAAAAGAATGACTAATAAGGAGCAAATAGGAGAGATATTAAGAGGACAAAAGATAGCTTGGTTTAAATGCATACAATTGGAACAATGGACACAGGATTGGAAAAAGAAGAATAAGGATTGTAGAGATAATACTAGATTTGACGATTTAATAGAAGCAAGATAAAAGAATGGGGAAAATAAAAGTAAAAAAGGTTTGATTAGTGAAATTTATAAAATTTTGATAGAGGATGGAGACCAGCGAGACTCTCTTAAAATGATATGGGAAGATGATTTAAAGGAACAAATTAATGATGATAACTGGGGGAGGATTTGGGATGCAAGAATGTTAAAGTTATTATTGGTTAGGATTAAAGAGAATTATTATAAAATAGTATGGAGATGGTATTTAACACCAGTAAGATTACATCAAATAGATAAGAAAATCTCAAAGAACTGTTGGAGGGGTTGTCAGGAGGTTGGAACATATTTTCATATGTGGTGGAGTTGTGAATATGTACAAAAATTTTGGAAAAGGGTGTTTAAAGAAATAAGTGAAATAATGGGAAGCAATGTGGAATTAAGACCACAACTGGCTTTACTTTCAATATGGGATAAAGGAATTGGGAAGCTAAGCATGATGGAATTGACTAACAACCTCCTGGCACCCGTTAGATTAATGATAACTAAGAATTGGAAGATGCAAGGGAACTATACAATAGAAGAATGGTATAAAGAAATATAGGATATTGCGCTTAATGATAAACTAACATGTAATCTTAAAGTAAAGAGGGGATTATCCAGGAAGAATGATTTTGAAAATATATGGAGTCCATTTCTGGAATGGGAAAGGATGTTCACCTTTAAAAGACTCTTTACAATTTTGGAAAAATGTATAATATAAATGAATAAAGGCAGGTCTCGGGGGGGAAGGGAGCACGGGGGGTTGTGAAGGGATTGTTAGTTTTGTATTGTATTTTATGTTGTGATTATGTTGTATTTTATGTTGAAAATAAAAAATAAAAATATAAAAAAAATTAAGGTGGATTCCTGCATTGAGCAGAGGGTTGGACTTGATGGCCTTAGAAGCCCCTTCCAACTCTAATATTCTATGGTTCTATGTATACCTCATGCCATACATTCCATTAACCTCTCCATCAGCTCCAAAGTTACGAATGATTACCTGCTGGGGCTATGAAGATAAGTTACAATTATGATTCATTTCTTTTTGAAGTACTGCCATTCAGTGTGACTGGAGCACCCATTAGGACTTGGCTGATCACCTGTTGACAAGCTACAATGTCCCTTTTTTCGTAACAAACCATTAAGGCAATCTTGCAAAAGCACTTCAAAGAACCATCCGCACTGCAGGGATTCCACCCAGCTCCACTCCCTATCTGTGGGATGTAATTACTCTGGTTTTGCCTGCCTTGCAGAAGAGCCAAGCGTCGGTTCTGGCATTTGCCCAAGGGGGAGTGTCCAGATGTTTTTTTCCATAAGCAGGAAATGCACACATCCATAATCGCCCATTCCTCCCCAGTCCTGCCTTCATGACATGAATAGGTTTAGGTCTTGTCAGAATTCGTGTAAGTTGCATAAAATAAATTGTATAAAACACTTCCATGCTCCCATATCTTGGGCTTAAGGATGTATGGCCCAATCTACACAATGCTAGATGTAGCACTATGAAAGTGGTATGAAAGCAGTATATAAAAGGCAGGAGCCACACTACTGATTTATAGCAGTATTGAAGTGCACTGACAACTGTTGGGGCCCATAAGACACATACCATATATCACTTTCATAGTGCTATATCCTGCCTGATGTGGTTCCTGCCTTTTATACACAGCTTTCATACTGCTTTCATAGCGCTATATCCTGCTTGGTGTAGATCTGGCCAATGTGAATTTCATTCTAGTTTGTTTAGTGTGGTTTCCTCAGGATTTACCGAGTTTGCACTTTCTGGATCAAACATGGACTTGGAAGAAATGTGAGGTCAACATCTCTACATTTCCAAGCATGCAATGTGATTTTCTGGAGGAAAAAAAATGTGTACACAAATGCACTGAAATGAATGGGAGAAGAATGCAAGAAGAGCCCTGAGGCTGGATCAGACCAAGAGTCCATCTAGTCCAGCATTCTGTTCACACAATGACCAATGATCTGCTCATGGGAAATACTTATGACAGTAGCATCACCCTCTCACTCAGGTCCCACAGCAACTGATGTGCACTGCATACACCCTCAGATATTGAAGGTAGCATATTAACAATTCTCCACATGTTGACAAAACATTATTTTAGAGAGCACCCTATGTGCCCTGAACACCATCTTCAGTGCCATAGGATGGTGTGGCAATCAAGGAACAAAAGTTGTCTGTCATCTCCTCCCCACAGAGCACTGGGGCTCCATCCCATATTGGTTTGGACACACACCCACACCCACACACCCATGCCTATACAGAGAGGTGCTTCAGTAGCATTATGCTTTTTTTATCGATTTATTTTTAACCATTCATTTCGGGGAGAGACAAAAAAGAAATTGCACTCCAGAATTGTGGGAAAGTGTAAACATTTCTGAGAAATGTCTCAGTGTGCATTGCTTATCTTTCTGCAAGGAAGGGACTGAGGGTGGTGATATGTGCACTGTTTATTGTATAGTTTTTTTATCATGCCTGAAAGCCAAGTTGTTGTTAGGAATGTATGAGGAAAATTGTGCAGATTCGTAAAGATCTCCTTGGGGAAGGGGAACAGGATGTCTGTAGGTGATGGCTGAGGAATCTTTTTTTTTTTTTGCCTATTTGTTTTATTTTACTTTAAAAATGTTCTCTGCACCACCAGCATCACAAAGATCTTAATAGAGAGTCTTCTCCAACCTGGCAGCTTTACCTGAACTTGCTTGAGGGCACATGCCATTGCGTTCTTTCATAGGTGTTCAGGGGGAGCTGCTGTGCTGCAGAAACTTCTCAGCAAAGAACCATGGGCTGCTGCAAGCAAGAAAACAACTCTGTTCTTGTCTGCAGCAGAACACTGCATTTTTCAGAGGGTTCCCCAATGCCTGTCTGTATATAGTGTTCTTCAGGTACTAATAAATAAATGAATGTGAGAAAAGCTTAGGAAGTTCATGGCAAACATTTCTTGCACCCTTCACAGTGATGCTGCTGTATTTGACATGAACATGTGTTTCCACAAGATATTGATTTCATCATCGTAGTCATCAAACCATAGCAGCTGTCCTATGGCATCTCCTTTTGCTTTGCCAAGATCTGTCAACTCAAGCATAGTCATTAATGAGATTATATCAGCATTACAAGCTTCAGGCCGTGACTTGTTTGTTTTTCTTCACTAATGGGTCTCATCATACATGGTGTGGTATCAATTGCACAGCATGGCATTTTGATTTGCAAATGCATACATCCCAGAATGATTGCATTCCTAACCTGTGTTTAGATTCTCTCTCTTGGCAAAGGCTGTGGAGTTTTAGTGGAAATAAGGGTAGTGTAATATAATTAAGAGATCTGCAGGTCATGGGGAAGAGCTGTAGCTCAGTACTAAACCACCTGCTTTGCCTGCAGGAGATCCCAGGTTTGATCCTCAGCATCTTCAGGTAAGGCTGGAAAAACTCCTGCCTGAAACCCTGGAGAGCGGCTGCCAGTCAGTGTTCACATTATGGGGCTTGATGCACCAATGGCTCTGTCAGTATAGAGGAGTGTCTTATGTTCATAAGTAAGAATGGGTGAACAAGCAATGTTCGTAGTCACCCAGATCCTCTGAGCATCAGCTTGGTTATCAACTCTCCTTTGATTTCTGTGAGCACTTGCCATCACTGTTGGATTTGAGTAAACCAGAAAAAAATGAGCAAACAGAATCTGATGGAAAGGGAAATCTGTGCGGTAAATTGAGCATTTTTTGAAGTTGCTCAACTTTCTCCCATAGATGGAAACATGGGGGAAAAGATGTGCAATTTCAAACTGCCTTTGCTCTGATATTTGTGCATTTTTAAACTATGAGCACAGGATCAGGAATTTGCAAATTTCTCTGGAGAACATGTTCTCCTGCTCATGTTCATCTCCGAGGTTGCAAATAGGGCATGCTTGACTGTTGTGTGTGTACAAGGGAAATTCACATACATCCCCTTTTGAAAGGTTCCAGCCTTCATGGCTGTAGCACAAGGTGTAGGCAATCCCCATCACTCATGTTGTTAGAAAATTAATTTATGCACTGAAGCAAATATATTTGACAAAATTCCACTCACTGTAATGGTTCTGATATTTCTGAAATCTTCTCTCTCAGGATTCGATTGAGGAAAACATCTGTCTTCTGCGCAGAGAAGAGGGATGTATGAGAAATTCATTTTAGTTTGTTTTTGATCTAGATTTATTTATTTATTTATTTATTTATAACATTTGTATGCCGCCCCATAGCCGAAGCTCTCTTTTACATAGGATTAAAACAATTAAAAACAATACCCAAAAATTAAAACAGCAAAAACATACAATGTACACACAATGCACACATACATTTAAAACTGCTACAACAGCCCCAAAAAGCTACAAAAACAAACAAACAAAAAAAAAACCCAGGCTCCTCAGATATTGCCAAATACCTGAGAGAAGAGGAAAGTCTTGACCTGGCGCTGAAAAGATAACAATGTTGGTGCCAGGCGGGCCTCGTCAGGGAGATTGTTTCACAATTGGGGGGCCACCACAGAGAAGGTCCTCTCCTTTGTTGCCGACCTCCGAGCTTCCCTCAGAGTAGGCATTTGGAGAAGGGCCTTAGATGTTGAATGTAGTGTTCGGGTAGGTTCATGTCGGGCAAGGCGTTCCATTAGATATTGTGGTCCCAAGCCATGTAAGGCATTATAGGTTAAAACCAGCACTTTGAATTGGGCTCAGAAACATACAGGCAGCCAATGCAAGCAGGCCAGAGTAGGTCTTATATGCTCGAACCTTCTGTTTCCAGTTATCAATCTGGCCGCTGCATTTTGCACAAGCTGCAGCTTCTGAACCACCTTCAAAGGCAGCCCCATGTAGAGTGCATTGCAGTAATCTAACTTGGAGGTTACCAGAGCATGGACAACTGAAGCCAGGTTATCCCTGTCCAGATAGGGACGTAGCTGGGCCACAAACCGAAGTTGGTAGAAGGCACTCCGTGCCACTGAGGCCACCTGAGCCTCAAGTGACAGAGATGGTTCTAGGAGAACCCCCAAACTACGAACCCGCTCCTTCAAGGGGAGTGCAACCCCATCCAGAACAGATTGAAGACCCTCCATCCAGTCAGCAGAACCACCCACTAACAGTGTCTCAGTCTTGTCTGGATTGAGTTTCAGTTTATTAGCCCTCATTCAGTCCATTGTCGCAGCCAGGCACTGGTTCAGCACATCCACAGCCTCACCTGATGAAGATGAAAAGCATACTGATGACAACGCACTCCAAAACTCCGGATGACTGCACTCAACGGTTTCATATAGATGTTGAACAGCATGGGGGACAAGACTGACCCCTGCGAAACCCCATACTGGAGAATCCATGGGGCCGAGCAATGTTCCCCAAGCACCACCTTCTGGAGCTGACCTGCCAAGTAGGAGCGGAACCACTGCAATGCAGTGCCTCCCACTCCTAACTCATCCAGTCGTCCCAGAAGGATACCATGGTCGATGGTCGATTTACCCTGTTCACACCTTCTAGATGTGTCGGGTCCACCCGACAGGATTAAACATGGACTTGGACACATTCATACATTTCCAAGCTTGCAATGTGATATGCAAACAGCACTCCCCCAAAATGTGTCCAAAAGCATGCGTACATTTGAAAGATGTGCATAAAAAATGTGTACTTTCGAAAAGTGTCCTGAAATACCTTTTAATTAATGGGAGAAGAATGTGTGCATTTTGAAGATAATGAATGCATACATTTGGAAAGAATGCACAGAGACATACACACAAAGGTTTCATGCAAAGCTAGCAGTCTGATACAGACTTTAGTCAGAATGAGTTTTGAAATGGAATTGTGTGTGTGGTGGTGGTGGGGGAACGGAGGGCTCAGGTTTTGTTGATTTTCACATCCATAGTGTAGAACCTGGATTCCCCTAACTCAGATTGATGGCCCAGCCTTTGTGTCAGTCATAACGCAATGCTGTCCCTCTTCTTGGGGCAGGGCTATTGACTGCATTGATTAGCTGAAGTTTTTGTCACTCGGGGATTCCCCCTACTCAGTTTATCTCAATGATGCATTTTGACCAGACAACCTACCCTATGAAAATAAGGGATTGGACTAGACAACCTGAAAGGTATTTTAGAAATCTAAAATTCTATGATTTTCTGTTTCCATTACATTAGTAAATTTACAATTAAAAATCCAAGAACTCTCAGATCAGAAGAATGCTGAGATTGCATCAAATTGATCCCATGTGTCTAAAGAAGAAGGAGGTGGAACCAAATGGATATTCTGGGGAAAGGTTTCACCAACTGGGCACAGCCACTAAAATGGTGGCACTCCAGGCATCCAGAGGTGGGACACAGAAGGATCCATTGAGGATCTAAGCAAGCACATGGTGTGAACTAAGGAAGAGAAAATCACCTGGGAAACTAATCTTACCAGCATCTCGGCTGCTTTCTCCTAAGTCAGGAGCAGAGCAAAGGGCTCATTGATCCGATGGACATGTGGCAATGAATTCCTCATGGAGCAAGAATGGATGAGTATAAGGAGAATTCTCCACCCAGTTAAAGTAATTCAGTCTTGAAAATATTCCAGATTTTAGAATCAGGGTTGGGTTGGCAAGAAAAAAAGTGAAGATGTACTGCCACCGTGTGGAGGGGGAGAATATTTCAATCACGGATGTTTCCATTTATTATAAACAAGTGAATCAGGATCATGTTCATACATGAAATAGTATCATAATGCCGCATTAGGGTGACCAGATAAAATCCAGGTCAGGGCTCATGTAACTTTAACAGTTGTAGAGAAAAGGGAATTTCAGCCAGTGTCATTTGTATGCAATTAGTTCCTGGTGAAATTCCCTCTTCATCACAACAGTTAAAGGTGCAGGCACTATACTAGAGTGACCATATACAAAAGAAGGCAGGGCCCCTGCAATTTTAACTGTTGTGATGAAGAGGGAATTTCACCAGGAACTAATTGCATACAAATGACACTGGCTGAAATTTCCTTTTCTCTACAACTGTTAAAGTTACATGAGCCCTGACCTGGATTTTATGTGGTCAGCCTAATAATGCCACTGTAAAAAATGAAATTCAAGACTAGAGAGGTATGAGGAATTAAATTCAGTTTGTTCTTGACCAGAATGTCTCCAGTTTGCACCTCCTGACTCTGAACATGGACCCAAATGTAACCTGGAGTCAAACCCTGTACATTTCCTGAGCTTGCAATGTATGTAATTCACAGAAGCCACCTCCCCCCTAAAAAAAAAGTGCATGAAAAATGCACATTTAATTGGTTGGAGGAGAAATTTCCACCAATGAAAATAATCTGCTCTTGAAAATAATCAACCCTTTAAAAACAAGGTTGGCTTTCAAAAGTGAAAATGTGCTGCCATCTTGTGGTGGAGTGTGATGTTTCCGGCACTGATGCTTTCATTTATTATAAACAAGTGAAACTGCAACAGACTACTGCAGTGTGAATGGCTCGTGTTCAGGATCATGCTTATGCATGGAATCACAAGTATCATAATGCCATTGTGCAAGCTCAAATTCAAGACTAGGGATGTATAAGAAATTAATTTCAGCTTTCTTTTGAGCAGAATGGACCGAGTTTGCATCTTCTGGAATTGAACACAGACACAAATACAATCTGGAATCAAAGTCTGTACATTTGGAATACACACACACACACACAGAGGAAAAAATGAGAAGTTTTGGGGAGAAATGTACATGTTTGAGAAATGCACATGTTTGAAATTATGCACAAAGACATTTTAATTAATGGGAGAATGCATACATTTCAAAAAGGCTCACAATCGAAGCGTAGATATAAGTTGCTTTCCATGCAAAAACCAACCCAAAACCCAAATTAGCAATAAGATATGGAAACGGGTCAGAACCTCAGTGAGCTCGGGTTTTGCAGATTCACACTTCTCTATGCAAGATACAGCTGGGGGACTGTATACAGCTGTGCTCAAACCTATATATATAGGCTGACCATATGAAAAGGAGGACAGGGCTCATGTAACTTTAACAGTTGTAGAGAAAAGGGAATTTCAGCCAGTGTCATTTGTATGCAATTAGTTCCTGGTGGAATTTCCTCTTCATCACAACAGTTAAAGGTGCATGCACTATACTAGAGTGACCATATACAAAAGAAGGCAGGGCCCCTGCAACTTTAACTGTTGTGATGAAGAGGGAATTCCACCAGGAACTAATTGCATACAAATGACACTGGCTGAAATTCCCTTTTCTCTACAACTGTTAAAGTTATATGAGCCCTGTCCTCCTTTTCATATGGTCAGCCTATATATATATTCATTAAACAAAAAACCTACGGTTTACAAAAACAATGTTAAGGCTCTACAGATTCTAACCAAGCACCAAAAAGCAGGGAAATTGGGAGTTAAGGCTCACAAGCCTTAACGACACATCCTCCCTAAGGAGGCAGAAAGTGCAAGTGAAATTCTCATTCTCCCAAAGCAGATAAACCATGAGGACAGGATGGAGAATATGATATGCAGAGATGACTATGGGGTTGTGGAAAACTGATCATGAACGACTTAGGGCCACCTACTTCTCTTTTTTTGTTTAGAGCAGCCCTTCCCCAACCTGGTGCCCTCCAGAGGTGTTGGACTACAACTCCCATCATTGCAAGTCAGTATGTCACCAGGGACTAATTGCATACAGATGACACTGGCTGAAATTCCCTTTTCTCTACAACTGTTAAAGTTACATGAGCCCTGTCCTCCTTTTCGTATGGTCAGCCTAAATATACAAAAGTTAAAAATATAATTAAATATTTTTCAATATTAAAGCATTTTAAACATTCTAAATACATAACAATTTAAAAGTCAAAGGTATAGACAGAGGTCCAGATTATTTTCCAAAGGCCTGCTGGAACAAAAAAGGGTTTGTCTGCATCCAAAAACACATCAAGGAGAGAGCCAGTGTAGACTGCAAGGATTAGAAAGAAAATCCATGTGTGTACACTGTGCAAAATAAATGACAGCTCAGCTGTTTCTAAACCTTATTAGAAAAACAGGATGACTAGGCCGAAACAAGCGTTGTAGGCCCAGAAGCACTTTGAAAGGTTTCAACATTGTACTTAAAACTTAACACCGGCCCAAACTAATTAAATGAAGTGTTTGAAGCTTTCAACTTATAGCAGTATGGACCAAACTCTTAGAAAAGAGGGAAGGAGCACTGTGTGTGAGTGGGGTGGGGGAAATTAAAAGAAAGGTATAGCCACCTATTCCCAGGAGAGATCTGAAGATCAAGTTACCATGGATCCAGAGGAACCACACCCTGCTTCACCAGGGAGCAAAAGAGCAAACTGGCCTTATGAAGATAGCCCAAAATACTCTCAGAGCCAAAGGAATGCATGTTCCAGAAGAGAAAAGAGAAACTCTTCTTCTTCACTCAAAAGGTCTATGCTATAGAGGCAGTGGCCATTTCACTCACCCACCCCACATTCTAAGGCAAGAGGGAGGGGGGAGAGTGTGTCGCGTTATGAGGGAAGATGGCCGCCTCATTGACTTGAATGAGAGGTCAAAATAGTCCTTAAAAGTCAACCGAAGGGGACTTTAAAAAAACGAAAAGCTTTCCATCAACTACAGTCAAGGAGAAAGAAGACCCTACCACTGGATTTCTTAATAAGGCTCTAGAAATTATGCAAATTGTGAGCACAAAAAGTAGCAACCCAGAAGTAAATTTTACAAAAGCAGGGAGACAGGTTTGTATTCCTTTTCTAACTTAAACTGCTCTCCTTCCCTCAATCTTTCACCAATCTTCTTGAAATTTTCAGGTAATGTAAAACAAACATTTCTTTCTGGCACTTGTAAATTTCAGAAAGGTTGATGAAACATTTTCAATTTTATGGCTGTTAGAATGACCCCCCCAATTATCACTTTAACATGGCGGAATGTGTTTTTTACTGACGGCCCTTAACCATGGAGGCACAGCTGTGCCTCCATTAATATATGTGTGTGTGTGTGTGTGTGTGTGTGTGTGTGTATGTGTATATATGTATGTATGTATGTATGTGTGTGTGTATGTATGTGTGTATGTATGTATGTGTGTATGTGTATGTGTATGTATCACAGTCCCAAGAAATATACAGAAAACATCACCTAAAGTGATGATGGGACAGTAGCACCTTTGCCATGAAAGAAGGCTATATTCTTGAGAGCTAGAAAAACAACAACACCTGATTGTGCTGTAAAGAGAATTATCAAAAGTTGGAGAATACAGTTGAGAAAGTGCAGTCTACAGCCAGCAGAGAGTGATGCTGCTGGTAAAGTGCTTACTACTGTTAACCTTTTGCATTCCTATTCCTAAGCATCAGAGGACTGAGATAGACACAAACTTTATCTGATCTATATTCCACCCTGACTTCGGGCCAAAGGTATGACTGTTTCACAACTATCCCACTGGCCTTCAATTCACTGATGACAATGGAGGCTGCTGTTGTGCCTCAAACTGTACATTAACTCCTTCATTGAACTCATCCATTGGATCAGGGCCCGTTCCCCAATATTTATTTATATTTATATCCATCCATTTATTAAAAATGTTTAACCCCCCATTACAGAGTTTACAGAGTTCAGATGTGTGAGATTCCCTGCCCTGAGGCTTACAATCTAAACACACACACACACACACATTTAAAAATGGCACATGAGGAAAACAGGGACATGGCGAGAGAAGGAAGAAAGCAAATTCAGCCATCAATTATTTAGAGTAGAATACAAACTTCCATTTGGAATTACGGGAGCTTGAGACTTCCAAATCCATGAATTGCCTTGTTGTCCTTTGTTTCTTGTTTTCTCTCTAGATTCTGGCCATCCTAACACCTGATATACCTGTAGGACAGGCACGAGGGCTTCCTTAGAAGAGTGTATGAAAGTCCATGGGTGGTGCCCCCCTTTTGACTTTTTGCAGATGCAGGGGTTGGTATGCAGGTGCAAACAGCTCTGCTCGGCCTGGAGTATGCTTTAACAGGCAGGGAAGCACAAAGGCCTTTACTACCAGTGATGACTGGCTCATTAGAAGCAGTGAGACTGATTCCTGGGATGACCACCTGGATGGCTGATGGTTTTATCACAACCTCTGAGTTCGGAAGCTGCGAGGAACATGACATGAGGCTGGTTTTCGGTATGCAGCAGGCCATCTCGGTGAAATGGTCAGAGGGATCTACAACAAAATCCATTATTATTATTATTATTATTATTATTATTATTATTATTATTTCAATTCATATCCCACCTATATACAGAAAACCCAGGTGGCATTTTGTATATTGTGATCATCATCTTTATCATCTTCTGTTTTTAGCTGTTTCGAATGTTCTTTCGAACACAAACAAAAATGAAAATGTTTTGAAACGTACACAGAAAAAGAGGGAAAGAGAGAACTTTATATGATTTCCTTAAACCTTCAGAACAGAATAACATCCTTGCTAGGGACAGGAGAACCAACAATGCTTGAATTCACCTAGTGATTTTGCAAAACCCACTTCAAACTCAGCTTGCATTGCTACCATTTTTGCTGGTGACCCATTTTGTTTGTTTGTTTGTTTGTTTGAATAGGAACAGTGTGTTTTTCCATGCATATTTTTCAAAAGTGCATACATCTCCCCCTCTGACTAAAGCATGAAATTATTATTCTTAATAATAATAATAATAATAATAATAATATTTCAAGTGCTCTTAAATTGTACATTAAAAGAAATGCATTTTTCAAACAAGATCACACATTTAGGAACACGTTAGCTTTTGCTAAAGCATGTTCTCCCATCCATGTTCAGAGTTTCGAAAGGAACACATTCAGAATAGAATCTGCTAATCTTTGCCAGGTCATAGGAGCACAGGATATCGTCTCATCCTGGATCGGACCATTGGTCCATCTAGCTGAGTATTCTTGATAGTTTCATTGGTCCATTTAGCAGAGTTTCTTCATAGTTTCAGGCAAGAGTTTTATTTTCATGCCCAGGGAGAGGCCAGGTATCAAAACTTGAACTTCTGCATGCAAAGCAGGTGCTGTACAACTGATCTGAATCCCTTCCCCTTCATAGTAATCTGCCTGTTTCTGAGTACCTGCTAGGCCAGTCCTCTAAGTGGCAGCTGCTTCTCAGTCAGAGAAGGGTTCCCCCCCCCCCATCACCAGATACCTGATCCTTTTAGCTGGAGACTGAACTCAGCACCACCTGCATGAGTTTTGAATAAGGGCTGGTTTAAATAGGAACATAGAAACTGCCCTCCTAATGAGTCTATCTAGCCATGGATTGTTGACTGTAACTGGGAATGATTCTCCAGAGTTTCAGGCAGGAATTTTTCCATCCCTACCTAGAGATGTTGGGGATTAGACATGGGACCTTCCACAAGGAGCACATGTGCTCTACCCACTCAGCTAAGGAGCCATCCTTGGACTAGACTGACCAAGGGGATGTCCATCTAGTCTAGCATCTGGCTTGCCACAGTGTCTATCCAGTTTTCTCTGAGAAGCTCACAAGCCCACTAAGAAGGAGGTAGAAATTCGTCCAGTTCACACTAAGAAATTCACACCACATCAAGGTATTCACAATACCAGAACTCAGCGCCACACTCTCCATCTAACCAAAGGTTTCACATTAAAAATAAATAAATAAATAAATAAATATCTAAAGGTGTATAATGCAGAAATGTATGAACAACACATGTGCATATGGCAGAGAAGTTATCACAAGGGGCAAACCACCTGCAAAAACTGGCTGATGCTTAGAAAGGGTTGGACATTATAAATTCAAGATGTGTACATATACCTACATTCTGAGAAATGTGCAAAAAAATGCATGACCAACTGATGCTGAAACAGGAGGAAATAGACTCAACTTCGAAGATAAAAATGAGTGGCATTGCGTTTGATAGATCTGCCCATGACATCAGCCAGCCAGCTGCCTGAGGTGACTACCTGATTCCATCTGATGGTAGGGCTGACCCTGGAGACATTCGTAGAAAATGTGAAATTGCCATGAACCAAATTGGAACTCATCCATCCATCCTTACCTCCACTCTCTAACATGTGACACCCATGTTGAAATGAAGATGTGGAAAGTTTAGGGGTTCATACAGTCCACAAAGCAAATCAATCTCCTTTCCCTTCTAGTGTCCCTACAAAAGTTTTAGCTAGTTGTCATTTAAACACAGCACTCCCCCCCCACACACACACACACAATCTGTCTTACCTATTGGTTGAAGAGACGTGGAATAGATGCAGTTGAGCTAAATTACTGGATAACTTTGAAACTGTAGGCACATTTATATGCATTCCTGAAGAATCTCATTTAATAATACACCAGCCCCAGCCTAGATGAGGGGAACACCTCTCAAATTGCTCTATAGTGTTGCTTGTATCCTCTTTGCTGTTATTAACTCATCTCCCCACCCTCACCTCCCGGACATAACATCAAGATGGCACTTACCCAACATCATCTGTTTCCGGGCTGATAATGAAGTGAACCTGGAACCACGAACCAAATCCAGATTTCCAATGCCCAAGGCACAATAAATAATAATGATAATAATATATTTATTTATTACTCGCCTCTCCCTCTGGATTGAGGCGGGGAATAAATATAAATACAAAGACCATAAAATAGATAAAACATTAAACACAAATAAAAATACATTATTAAAAACATCTTAAAGTTCAACTAGGTAGGCCTGCAGGAATAGATTAGTCTTCACAGCTCTCTTAAATTCAAGAAGACTGCTAAATTGTCAAATCTCTTCTGGCAGGCCACTCCACAGTCTGGGAGCGGCAGAAGGGAAGGTCCTCTGGATAACACTCATCAGCGTAGTTCTGGCTGATTGAAGTAAATTCTTCCCAGAGGACCTGAGTGTGCGTGACAGATTATAAGGGCACTAGGATGTTTGGGTTCATTTTTAATTGGCATTTACCCAGTTCACACCTTCCAGAATGAACGTGGACTGGGATGCAATCTGTGGCCAAAATGCATACCTTTTCACGTTTGCAAATGTATCCAGGATCAAGTGGATGAAAACTTGGACGGATGTGAAAAATGCACATAAAAAAATATGAACTTTTGAAAAATGTACACAAATACGCTTTAATTAATGTGAAAAGAATGCATGAAAAAGAAATTCTGTGTGAAACCAAATGAAGCTTGCATTCAAGATGGAATTTGGAGAGCTTTGGCAATCTAAACTTTTCCTGGATTGTGCATCCCTAAGGTATATGATTGAGTACCTGTAACTTCGAGACTTGACTTCTGCAATGCACTGTACATAGGGCTACCTCTGTGCCTAGTCCAGAAACTTCAACTAGTGCAAAATATGGCAGCCAGGTTGGTCACCAGTACACCTAGGGGTGACCATATTACACCAGCTTTAAAATCACTCCACTGGCTGCCAATTAGTTTCTGGGTGAAGTACAAAGTGTTGGTCATTACCTTTCAAGCCCTACATGGTTTGGGTCCAGGTTACCTGTGGGATTGCCTTCTCCATAAAATCTGCCCCGCATGCTTAGGTCCTCTGGGAAGAATTTGCTACAGTTGGCCAAAACCAGGCTGACAACAGTTACCCAGAGGACCTTCTCTTCTGCCACTCCCAGACTGTAGAATGGTCTGCCGGAGGAGATTCATCAACTTAACAGTCTCTTTGACTTTAAGAAAGCCATAAAAACTGATATCTTCCAGCAGGCCTACCTAGTTAAATTTTAAGAGTTTTATCTGCAGTTTAAAAATGTATTAATTTTATATGTTTTAATCAGTTTTATGTATTTTATGTCATTTGTATCTATGTTGTTCCCCACCTTGATCCTGAGGGAGAGGCGGGTAAGAAATTATTATTATTATTATTATTATCAAGTCAACTGGTCTCCACTTGGCTTAGGGATGCTTCTGGAGCTTTCTTCACATATATCAATTCATCCTTGGACTTCGGAGCATCCCAGATTACCAGGCTTTGTTTCAGAAGTGCAATCAATCCATAGTTTCATATTGCTGTCTGTGTATCCCCCCTATTATCAGTGTAGTAGTGTGTGCCTTGATACACACAAAGTACTATCTCAAGAAGATCATCATTCCTTCTATCTCCTGTGCCCAAGCAGTGAATGCCATTCCTTATGATGCCAAAATGACACTGCCCATAGACAAGAGGGAGGTATCAGAAGGCTTGGGGGAAATCCAGTGAGCCAGTTCAGTGTAGTGGTTAGAGTGTTGGACTGCAGAGACCAGGGTTCTAGTCTTGATTCAGCATTACTTTGGGTCAGTCACTGACTCTCAGCTTAACGTATCTCACAGGGTTATTGGGAGGATAAAATGGAGAGGAGGATGCAAGCTGGCTTGAGTTTCCTTGCAAGAGGGGAAAAGGTGGAATATAAACATAAGAATAAATAGCTAATAAATAATCCTGAGGTTTGCAGAAGTACAAATAATTGGGGGGGGGGGGTAAGGTGGGGCAGAACACTACAAAACTTTGAACATGCTCAGTGACCATAAGATGCTGACTAACTTTTGGAGGGGTGAGGGGAAAAAACAGGGGAGAGGGGGGATGGAATGAAGTTAAGAATCCATCCATCCTGCAACATTTTGTTGCAGATTCGACATGAAAGCATCAAGGTCATTTTTGTACAGTGTTTTACTGATACACAGGAGTCATGTGCTCTTTCAAAATCATGTCCAATTGATGGAAAAAGGAGCTTGCCAAATAAGGGTTATGAGAAATTTGTTTGAGTTCATTCATTTTCGACAGGATTTGCCCAGTTCTCACAGCTCCTGGACCAAACAGGTTCTCGAACATACTCTGTCCTCGGAGTCCATACATTTCTGAGCTTGTGATGTGATTTGTAGACCAATCATATCGGGTTTGACAGCATACATTTCAAAACTGTGCCTGAAAATCCACGTGCTTTTGAAATATGTGCACAAAAGTGCTTACATCAATATGAGAAAGATGCATAAATTTCATAGATGTGCACAACTGGTGTATACATTGGAAAATGCACATGGAAATTCACACAGATTTTCATATGGAAGTGGGGGGGAAATGAAGCTCGCAATTGGATACGGACTTGATTCAGAACAAACTTTGAAACAGAATTCAGAGGATTCCCCAATCTTGAGTTTTGCTGATTCACACATCCGAACTGCCAAATTGACTTGGATAAAATAGAGTTAGGGAGCATTTGGTACAGACGGTATGTATGTTCTCTCCAACAGTAATTGGCATTTGTTTTGTCTCAGCTCCAGACTTCAGAGGATGCCTTGTGCACCTCGGGTTATTTTGAAATGGGTGTTTCCTGTTTTGCTTTGTTTTGTTTTGCTTGCATGCTAAGGAGTATAAACATCGCAATGTACACCATCTTGCAGCAATGGTGGAATTATATGGTTTGGGAATTGCTTGAAGGTCTTAACAAGGAAAAGAACTCCAAAGCTGTTTATATTTATTTATTTATTTATTTATTGCGTTTCTATACCATGAAATAGCTGAAACTCTATCAGAGTTTCGCAACAACTCAAACCATAAAGCACAAGACAAAAACGCAATAGAAAATATTAAAAGTTTAACTCCAGTTTAAAATAAAAGAAAGAACCAAAATGAAATCTAGCAGCATGATACACGTTAACAAGATGAGCTTGCAACATGGTGCTTCATATGCTAAGAAGTTTTTTTAAAAACAAAAACAAAACCTTTTCCCCATCTGAAGTCTAGATAACCTCACGCTTAATTAGATGGCACTCCGTTCAAAAGTTCCAGTTTTATAAGTAAGTGTCCCTCCTACCCTACCTTCCTCTCTTGCTCTCTCTCTCTCTCTCTCTCTCTCTCTCTCTCTCTCTCTCACTCATATGGATGGTTGATTCCACAATTATTTATATGGACCAGTGACTCTAACCAGGACATTTTGATTAGGAGGAATGATTATGTCAGTTTACAGACACACACTATTCAGGCCTCACTTCAAATTTCACTAAAATTACCGTCACCAGGAAGAAAATGGATTTCCCCCTGCAACACCATATACTTGTGAGCTATGCCTGTTGGAATACAAGATATTTTGAGCTGGATTCACCTTGGACTGAGCAATTCAGACCCATTAGCTTTCTCAAAGGGATGTTCCTAGTAGAGAGCAAAACTGGTAGAACTGGTTCTCTGACTTTGAGATCATTTCCCCCTCCTGGTGCTGGGAAAATTGACTCAGGGAAAAGCTTGAGCTAGTTGGCTTGTGCCATTTGGAGACATGTTGTGTTCCTCTCTTTCTCTTTCTTGCCCAATCTTGTGTCTTTCTTGCTAAAAATCTGACATGGTGGCCACCATGATAAGCTTTGCCAGGTCACCTTTTTATGACTGTTAGGTGTTCTATATCAATTGGACATTATGCATATTATGGCATAGATTCTCTCTGTCTCTCTGTCTGTTTCTCTGTCTGTCTCTGTCTCTGTCTCTCTCTCTCCCTCCCTCCCTCTCTAGTGTTATCATTCTGGATCCTGGTGGATGAACTGGATCCTGGTGGCATACTATAGAAGACATAACTGGTGGAGTTTGCCTGGCCATCCTTGGTGGGTTAGGAGCAAGCCATGATTGTAGAGATGCATGAGCATAGGTATGCGTAAGGGGTGTGCCAGGTGTGCCCAGGCACACCCTAATGTCTCAAGCAGTAAGTGCCGAATTGAGGGGGCCATTGAGTAGGGGTTCAAACACAGTGGGAATGGCCCACTGGCTGCTTCGCCGCTGCGCTGAAGAACCGCTGCCTCCGAAGAACCGCTGCCTCCGAGAGAGCACCATTGGCTCTGGCAGCAGGAATGAAAAAGCCAGTGTCACCACAAATGACACTGGCTGAAATTCCCTTTTCTCTGAAACTGTTAAAGTTACATGAGCCCTGTCCTCCTTTTCATATGGTCAGCCTAGTAAATCAAACAAGGCCACACATACCCCAAAATTGTCTAGGGGCATAGGATTGCTCTCTTAAGCTCTTAATTCTTATAGCTATTATATAAAGTGTCATAAATACTGATGCTACTTCTTTTATCATATCATATCAAAGGCTTTCCATGGCTACTAGTCCTGAGGGCTATGTGCTACCTCTAGTATCAGAGGTGGTAAGCCTATAGACTCCGTTTCCTGGGGAACATGGGTTGGAGGGTGCTGTTGCCCCATGTCCTGCTTGTGAGTCAACAGTTGGTTGGCCACTGTGTGAACAGAATATTGGATTAGATGGACTCTTGGTCTGATCCAGCAGGGCTCTTCTGATGTCCTTATATCAGTACTACTGATGTTTTGTTTTGTCTTGTTTTGCTCTGTATTAATGCTCACTGAAAGGCTTTGTTTTCATTTATTTATTTATTTTAATCCTGAATCTATGATTATGTGTGTATGTATGTATGTGTATGCATGCATAGCTAGGCTGACCATATGAAAAGGAGAACAGGGCTCATGTAACTTTAACAGTTGTAGAGAAAAGGGAATTTCAGCCAGTGTCATTTGTATGCAATTAGTTCCTGGTGAAATTCCCTCTTCATCACAACAGTTAAAGGTGCAGGCACTATACTAGAGTGACCATATACAAAAGAAGGCAGGGCCCCTGCAACGTTAACAGTTGTGATGAAGAGGAAATTTCACCAGGAACTAATTGCATACAAATGACACTGGCTGAAATTCCCTTTTCTCTACAACGGTTAAAGTTATAGGAGCCCTGACCTGGATTTTATCTGGTCACCCTAGTCTAGGGGGTCATAGGATTATTACCTTAGAATGGGGGTGGGGGGTAAAATGTGCAAAAGCCAGGAAACTACCCTCCTGAATGGAGGGGAGGCATTGAGTAGGAATCCAGAGTCTAGGGTGACCAGATAAAATCCTGGTCAGGGCTCATGTAACTTTAACAGTTGTAGAGAAAAAGGAATTTCAGCCAGTGTCATTTGTATGCAATTAGTTCCTGGTGAAATTCCCTCTTCATCACAACAGTTAAAGGTGCAGGCACTATACTAGAGTGACCATATACAAAAGAAGGCAGGGCCCCTGCAATTTTAACTGTTGTGATGAAGAGGGAATTTCACCAGGAACTAATTGCATACAAATGACACTGGCTGAAATTCCCTTTTCTCTACAACTGTTAAAGTTACATGAGCCCTGTCCTCCTTTTCATATGGTCAGCCTATATATAGCAGAAGTTCCGTGTTTCCAATCTTAAGCTTGGTTTGTCCAGAACTTTGAGAATCTATCCAGATTTGTTTTTACAAAAAGTTTGCATTTTTGTGTACGTTGATGTGTGCATTTCAGTCCTCATGCATGTTTTTGTGTGTGCAATTTCCCCTAATATGACAATTTCTGCAAAATAAATAAATAAATTCTGGATGTGAAATACTTTTGGAAAACATTTTCATGAATATACCCATTTTTTATGCATTTCCCCCTAATGAATGTGTTTTTGTAACCATAGTTTGATTGGAAAACTCCATTCCAAACTTCAGAAAAGTGCACAGTTTGAAAGATAACTGACTTTTGGTTTGAGTATTGTTTCAAAAATGTGAAATTAGGTGAGTTCACATTAAACTATATAGTTAACTGATAGAAGAAGGTGGCTACAATTAAAAACTCCAGGACTTGATAATGATGCAAATATAGATTTTAATATGCTAGAGCATTGAGATGAGCAATTGGGCAGTTGTTCTCTTCAAACAGAATGAAATATGTTATACAGGGTGGAGGGACAAATAGGAGATGTTCTACTAAGCAAATCTGGGAACAAAGTTACACATCAGGAACTATATGTCTGTATATAACTATGGTTGTTCCTTATTGACAGGAATTGTGGACAGTGTGCTAAGTCCTGTGCAATACAATGAAGTTTCAAGAAGACTTGATCCGGAGGGGATCCTTGCCTTAAGCACACCTACTGAGAAGTCAGGGCTGATTCCCATGTCCATGGGCTTCAGGTAGCAAGTTGCATCTAGTTATGTTGGGCAGCCTCCATTGAAAAGTCCAGAATCCAAGATGATATTTGGTGATAGACACATTCTGTTGATGCTGGTGGATCTTGTCTCAATTCAGACACACTTGACGTTGAAGTCCTTGGGCATGGCAATGATTCTGGTGTGAACCGGCCCTCCACCACATTGATTTCAGTTGGATTTCCTCTGACGTAAGTGACATTAAGAAGGCAGCACAAAATGGAAACCACCAAGCTAATTCCACCGTGTTTAATGGACTCCTCAAATTCTTGGCAAGTCTTATTTTCACAGTCTCATGAAAGCAGGGAAAACAGAGTTTTACCAGGCATGGTGGGCTACCATGCATGATTGTCAGTTTGTGTTCATCTTGGTGGGTTCCATGATGATAAAGCCTAGGCTAAAGTACAAGTTGACTAGACAAAATTGGAATGAGCTCAGGACTTGAAAAGAAAAGTGGTTACAACTCCATCATGAAGAATGGGAACCCCAGCCAGCTGTCCGAACTAAGCACTTGATGAAAGAAGTTATTTTAAAATGTATCTCACTAGTTTAATGTGCCCAATCTGACTGAAAACGCATTGGAGGATTCTAGCATGAGAGAGGAAATAGAGGAATGAAATAAAATATGGAGGAGGTGGGAAACTGATATAGGTCAGGGAAAGAATGCTGTTGGGAAAACACATGGGCCTCATATTTCAGAGGAACTGAGCACCTACAGCTCCCATGACCTCAGCAAACTCAGCCAGAGAAGAAGGGGCGCTCAGTACTTCCAATGTCCCTGCCCATAGCTTTGGTTTGGAATCATCGTACCTTTTGCCATTTTGTTGGTTGTTCTTTCCATAAGTATGTGGGACACCTAATACCTTCTATAGCTGTAAGGCCGACTGTAGAGGCCAGGCAAGTTGCAGCTGGATCCAAAATCAGAGTACTCCATGGCGGCAATGGCCGGATAGCCACCCCCGCCTGACACACCGTAGCGGGCACATGGGTTGTACTGTTCAATGCCAAACGCTTGATTGGGGCAGTAAAGCGCTGGTCCCGGAATGGTCACAGCAAATGGTGGAGGTTGAATGGTCACAGTTGATGTTGGGCATTGGGCGTAGCAGGAATTATAGCCATAGGAAGACATCTTTAGGGTTCTGAAAGAGTTGTTATTATTATTATTATTATTATTATTATTATTAATCATCACCATCATAATAATCATGATATCATCAGCATCACCAGGTCTTCTATTATTATTATTATTATTATTATTATTAATTACATTATATACCACACCATAACCAAAGCTGTCTGGGCGTTTTACATAAATTAAAAGATTGAACATTAAAAAAAATCAATATATAAAATTTAAAACCATAAAACATAAAAAATAGCCAATATTTAAAACATTTAAAACTTTCAGCTAGGCCAAAAATTCAGTTAAAAAACTCAATTTTAACTGTTAAAATGCCTGGGAGAAAAGGAAAGTTTTGACCTGGCGCAGAAAAAACAACAGTGTTGGCGCCAGGCAGGCTTCATTGGGGAGATGATTCCATAATTGGGGTGCCACCTCAGAGAAGGCCCTCTCCCTTGTTGCTGTCCTCCGAGCTTCTCTAAGAACATAAGAGCATAATAGTAGTACATGTGAGAAGGTGCTCATCAAGTGAAATTCCTGGACTTAGATGCTCTGATGTTCCCAGTTTGCCCACAGCTAACGAGCAGGGAAAGAGATTCACCTCATTATTGGATGTTGGATCAGAGAGAACTAGAGTAGTGTCCAAATGGCCGTTAAAGATCCCCCACCCTATTTATGGGTCAAGAAATCATAGGGGGGGGGGGAGGATGAATTCTCCAACAGGGGCAGGATCCAGGGATGGATCAATTCCCCAATGGTTTTTCAGGGCTGGGGCTCACCACTATCAGTGGCAGGAGCCCAGCTTCCTTCTTTCCCCCTAATTTTTTTTTCTGCTGCGACCACAGCCATTTTGAATCTCCCACAATGGCCTGGACCTAAAATTGGTCTGTCTGCAGGTGTTTTGAGGGTGCTGTGTATGTGTGTATAATTTCAGGGAATATTCTGGGTTGGAGCCTGGCTTTAGCTGGATCAGCTAGGCTGGTGAACTTTAACACCCCCCCCCTTTCTGCCACAGTAGATTCTCTAGCTCCTTAGAAATGTTATAGAAAGCCAGGAGACCCTGCTGAATGGAGTGAGCTGTACAGGAAATCCCTAAACGCCGGGCAAAGCCACCTTCCATGAGTGAAGCTCTTCCTCTTGGAAAAGGTCCTTTGTTTCCTCATGCAGAAGGCTGATCCTAGATTGGCCCCTCTTTTTTGGCCTCTCTCTCTCTGTGTGTGTGTGTGTCAAAAAAAGAAAACATCTCTGACAAACATTTCTGACAAATTTCAGATGAACTCTAGAGATAACTGGATCCCTTTCTCAGTTACTGGCCCTCTCATGCTGCTTCATTGGGGGGGGGGGGCATCCAGAAGGGAAGATGCCCAGGTGCCCAACTCTTCTTCTTGTCCCCTTTGCTGTGAAAACACAGGGAAGGACAATGCTCTGGGACAGTTTCTTTTGGGGGGTTGTCATGGGCTTCCTCTTGTTCTCACCTTCCCTCCATACTCCCCAGCTGCAGGGCATCTCTGGTTTAAGGCCTACTGCCGTTTCTCTAGAACCATGCCATTTCTTTCTAGGGATGTATGGGGATTCTGATTTTACTCACAAAATATGTGAGCATGCCCTCTTTGAAGCCTTGAACACAAGAGAGTTTACTGAAAGTATTCACAAACTGTTGAACTGGTGCTCACGTTCATCTCGTTCCCTATTATTATTATTATAATTATTATTATTATTATTATTATTATTTACATTTATATACCTCCCCATAGCCGAAGCTTTCTGGGCAGTTTACAAACATTAAAACATTAAACATTAAAAACCGATGTACACAATTTAAAACCATAAAAACGTAAAAACAGAGTTAAAAACTAAATATATGCTGTTAAAATGGCTGGGAAAAGAGAAAAGTCTTTACCTGGCACCAAAAAGATAACAATGTTAGTGCCAGGAGGGCCTCGTCGGGGAGATCATTGCATAATTGGGGGGGGGGTGGCACCACTGAGAAGGCCCTCTCCCTTGTTGCCATCCTCCGAGGTTCCCTCAGAGTAGGCCCCTGGAGGAGGACCTTCAATGTTGAGTGTAGTGTACAGGTAGGTTCATGTCAGGATAGGTATTCCATCAAGTATTATGGGTCTAAGCCACGTAAGGCTTTATAGGTTAAGACCAGTTCGATTTGCGCAAATTTTCTCAAGGAGAAACCTTTGCATTCACATTGAATTTTGCTTCCAGAAAAATCTGGTGGTAACCCAAGGATGTGTAAACCAAACAGACAGTAAAGGGGCACAGCACAATGATAGAATATATGCTTTGCATGCAAAAGATCCCAGATTTTCCTGCTACTAAACATAGGATGCCCATCAGTCTCTAAGTTTGGAAGATGATGGTCATCCCTATAGAAGACTCAAGAAAAACAACCTAAGGTGGTATTGCTATCCATCAGCATCTGATTTCTGGTGTGATTGCCTCACTCTGCCTAAAGGTAGGACCGGTCCTATGACCAGCTACCTGCCATCCAAATGTTTCTAGTTTCATCTCAACTCATTTGGATCCACTCAGAATTCAACCACTAAATTGCCTGAGAAAGAATTCGCTTTGTGAACTAGTTCTGAATGGATTTTCTCACTGTCAACTCTCAAATTGAAGCTGCAGTCTTCTGCAGATTTACCACTTAGTATGCCCCATCAAACTCAATGTGACTTACTTCTCTGAGTAGACATGCCTAGGATTGCCGTATAAGCATTGCAGAAATTCCTTGAACAGAAGAAAAGAGAAGAAGAGACTCAGTAGTAAATGGATCTTACCAGGTTCTCTGAAGAGATGAAGCCAAGCAAAGGGGTTTAAATGATAAAAGGAGCAGATGGATGAAGCCAAGTCTGTAGGTCTTTATATACCGTTCTACACTCAGCCCCAAGGGCATGAGACATCTATTCCGGAATGCCGTTGTAATTAATTGCCAATTAAATTTTACTTAGTTGGACAACACCCCAAATTACTCTATTTATTTATCTCTTACTCATCACTGATCATTGGCTTTCCCAATAGAGGAACAAGGTATGTGTGGTGTTCCACGAAATGACTTTCTTCCTCCAAAACCATTAAGAGATCATGATCACAACAATAACACAGCTGGTTTTAGGATGCTCAGTTGGATGCAGTTGGGATTCCTTTCTTTTATTTCTTTTGAAGAAGTGCTGAGCACCCAAAAATTTGGGAAATCAGGACAGTATATCTGTGGGGACATCAGCTAGAAGAGAAGACTGATAACAGAAAACCTGAATGGTTGACTCTTTGAAGAGAGCAAAAGGTTATTTGCTCCCCTAGAAGGAAGAACTTGATCGAGGAGGGGGGGAGTTATTATTCTTTATTTTTATTTAATAATAATATTATATATATATTTTTCCACCTCTCCCTCCGGATCAAGGCGGGGAACAACATCAAATATAAAATACATAAAACTGATTAAAGGCACATAAAATGAATACATTATTAAAATACCAATAAACTACCAATAAAACACTTAAAATTGATCTGGGAACACCTGCCAGAAGAGATTGATCACTATGGCTGTCTTAAAGTCAAAGAGGCTATTAAGTTGATGAATCTCATCCAGCAGGCCATTCCACAGTCTGGGAGCGGCAGAAGAGAAGGTCCTCTGGGTAACAGTTGTAAGCCTAGTTTTGGCTGTCTGTAACAAATTGTTCCGAGACGACGTGAGTGTGCAAGGCAGATTGTATGGGAGAAGGTAATCCCACAGGAAAACTGGACCCAAACTATGTTGGGCTTTAAAGGTGATGACCAATGCTTTGTACTTATTAAAAACATTTGTATGACATCCTATACCATTGGGCAGCATACAAATAAAATCCAACAGTATAAAGCAGTAAATAATGTACACCGGTAAAAACGTATTAAACCATTAAAAACCTAAAACAGTAGAAATTTTAAAAGCAATAAAAACAATTACAACTATGTCTAACTTTAGCCCCCAAATCTTTGATAAAAGCCACATCTTATCTTAGTGCCGACATGAACCCAACATCGGCACCCGTCGGGCCTCCAAGGGGAGGGCATTCCATAACCATTGTGCCACAACAGAGAAAGCCCTCTCATTTGTTCCACCATAATGTATGTCTTGCGTTGGTGAGACAGAAGAGGAGGGCTCCTCCAACAGGTCTCAAATCTCAGGCAGCCATATATAGGGACAGGCACTCCCTCTAGTATCAAGGTCCCAAGCCATTGAGGGATTTAAATTAGGGATGTGCACTGACCCCCCCAGATCGGATCGGATAGCAGATCGGAATCGGACCTGGTGGACCGGATCAGATCAGATTGGAGGTTGGGCAGATCGGATTGGATCCGATTCCGATCCGAAATTTTCAGATCAGACGCCATTTTGAATGCATTTCCCCATAGCCTAGTATTGTGTTACAAAAATGCTTATAACTTTTTCATTTTTAAAGATAGAAGGATGAAACTTGGGCACTTTGTAGATGGGTTAGGGGTAGTTATCTGTGAGAAATTTATCACACATGTGAACCAAAGTGGTATGTCTAATGTGGAGAAATTTCAGAAGCATAGCTTCAAGCTTGTAGTGGCAAGGTATTTTTGAAAAATGAGGAAGGGAATGCCTATAACTTCTTTATTTTAAAAGTTAGAAGTCTGAAAGTGGCTCACTTTGTAGATGGGTTAGGGATAGTTATCTGTCAGAAATTTCAGAAAGATAGGTCCAGGCATTTGGTGGCTATGAATTTTTTAGATTAAAAGTTACAACAACATGGAGTTTTGACAGATAAAAGAAGGAGGGGGAGGCGGGGGAGCAGGGTGCAATTGATAGCCCAAGCCTCTGTGGAAAAACTTTTGTAACTTTTAATCTAAAAAATTCATAGCCACCAAATGCCTGGACCTAACTTTCTGAAATTTCTGACAGCAACTACCCCTAACCCATCTACAAAGTGAGCAACTTTCAGACTTCTAACTTTTAAAATAAAAAAAGTTATAGGCATGTCTTTACTCATTGTTTCAAAAATACCTTGCCACTACATGCCTGGACCTAGCTTTCTGAAATTTCACACACATATCAAGCAAAGTGTTACCTGTAATGTGACCAAGTGTCCTGTTTGTATCTTTAAAAATAAAAAAGTTGGAGGCATAACTGTATTTACCCCACTACTACCCAGTTTTCTAAAATTAATTGCCACACAAGGCAAGCACCTACATTTCTGAAATTTCACACACATAGGTCCCAATGTACCACCAACAATGTGGCAAAGTTTCATGTGTGGAACATTATAAATGAAAAAGTTATAGGCATTCCTGGTTTTTTATTTAAAAAATTAATTGGCACAAAATACCTGCACCAATCTTTCTGAAATTTCTCACAGATAACTACCCCTAACCCATCTATAAAGTGCCCATGTTTCATCCTTCTATCTTTAAAAATGAAAAAGTTATAGGCATTTTTGTAGCACAATACTAGGCTATGGGGAAATGCATTCAAAATGGCTTCCGATTTTTCAATTTTTTTTCTGATCTGGATCGGGTCCCTTCGGATCGGATCAGATCAGATCGGATGGTTGGCAGATTGGATCGGATCGGATCATTTTTATCCAATCTTTGGGCGGATCGGATTCGGATCGTGGATCGGATCCGATCCGCTGCACATCCCTAATTTAAATGTCATCGCCAATATCTTGAATTATGACCAGGAACATGTAGGCAGCCAGTGCAATTCCTTTAAGACTTGTTGTTACATGGTCTCTTCATGATGTTCTGGTCAGCAGTTTAGCTGTTGCATTTTGCACTAGCTGCCACTTCTGAGTCATCATCAAGGGCAGCCCCACATAAAGTGCATTGCAATAGTCTAATCAGGAAGTTACCAGCATGTGAATGACTGTGGCTTGGTTGTCCCTGTTCAGGAAAAGTCATAGCTGATGGATCAACCAAACCTGGCCCGAAGTATTCCAGGCCACAGACTCCACTTGGGCCTCCAGTGACAAGGATGGATCTTGGAGTGCTCCCAAGCTATGCACCTGCTCCTTCAGAGGGAGTGCAAGCCCATCCAGGATAGGTCACTTACCCAATTTCCAGACTTAGGAACCACCAATCCACACAGAATTTTTGTCTTGTCAAGCTGTCAAAGACATGTGTTTTTTTAAGTCCACGAATCACATTGCAAGCTCAAAAATGTATGGACTTCAACTGGAGATTGTGCCCAAGTCCATTTGGTCCAGAAGGTATGAACTGGATAGATCCTGATTAAAAATAAACTGAAATGAATTCCTCATACAGTTCAAAATGAAATATCCTTATGGCAACCCCAACTAACTCAGCCAACATGGACATAGCTTAGGGATTGTGTGTGTGTAGGGGAGTGTAATCCTGTGACATATGAAGGCCCACAGGTTTCTTCCATCACAACTACACCATGCTAAATCCTGTTGAAATAATACCAGTTGAAACAGGGGTGTGGAAATTCTTTCAGGGGTGTAGAACTTGGGGATCACATCCCAGTGGGGGGAGGCAAAGGGTCATGGATCAAAATGTCAAACATATCTGCATATTGTCATTTCAAGTGCTTACTGCCACTAACTAAGCCATAGAAAAGAGATAATAATGTGGGGGGCTGCACATAAACTGGGCAATCACCAAAAGATCACTGGTTGGGGAAAGGGGAAGGAGTGGAGGCTTTTGGGGGAACGAACCCCCAGAAGTCCAGATTGGGACCTCTAGAGGGCTGGGTTTGGTGCCCAATGCTTGCCCCCGATGGAGGAATTCTTTTCTGAAGAGGAGCTGGAAGCCCCAGAAACAGACAATGCAAAGGAGCGTTCCATGTCAGGAGACCTGGGGAGGCCTTGGCCCTCAGTGGAGATCACTACTAATCCATCTGTGCAGGAGGATTCCTCTGAGGAAGACACTGGGCAACCAGAGATCATCATCACCTCAAGAAGAAGGCCAACAGGCTCCTCTGAGATGGCATGCTCAATTACAATGGAGGACTTCTCGGGAGCAAGGGCCTCCTCTTGAGTTGAATGTTTGCTAGAGAGCCTGTAATGCTGTATCACTGTGCAGCTGAGCCCTAGGTGGGGCTCAGAAAGCTCTGGCTATATAAGCCTTTAGTTTCAGTTTAGCTAGTGCTGGACCAACATAATTCTATCTGCTGTAGTGTTTTGTATCTTATTTAATGAACTTTGCCTTGTGATTAGTGTTCTGTAGTTTTGATGCTTGGATTCCTGCTTGGCTTTGCTTCTAGTCTGTGTATTGCATCTGGTTGCTTAACTGTGCTCATATCTTTGCTTTTATCTTGGCCATGCTTGCCTTAGCCTGGACCCATGCTGGACTGCAACCTTTGTGCTTGACCATTTACCTGCTTTATTGCCTTACTTTTGGAATGCCCCAAAGTTTTTTCCTAATGCTGCATCTGATTCAGACACAACAGGACACCAGGACCTGAGGTTTTGCCCAAAATAAATGCCTGGAACTATCATTAAAAAAGCAATCATTGAACATTTTTGTACTAGGAACAGAAGTTCAGCCATGCTTGAAATAAAAACAACAACACCTACACATTCCCAAAAAGTCCTCTACACATTGCAACTTACTTAATCTTGATGCATCCTACAGGTATTTCTTTCAACCATAAATTGAACCAGCAAACCAAAGATCAGGGCAGAGGTCTACAGTTTCCTGGCTTTACTTTAGCTTTTGCTTATGGCATAATTCAGTGGCACTCATATTTATATCCAATGGAGGATCATGCCAGTGGTTCAACCACTTCATCACTGTGCTTCAAACAGTGGTCAGATTGCAGAAGCATATAATGCCACAAGATTTAATTAATTGGTGTATTCTATCTTCTACATCCCATAATCACTACTCAGCTTATGTTAGCTAGGGGTGATATGCGCTCTTTCTTGCCAAATTCTCATTCGCTATTTAGCAGAGTTTTTAATTAACCCAATTTTCCCATGGGGAAGGAGATGGTGGGAGATCCTGACATGATTGTTACAGTGTCATGTTATGCTCTGAGGTGCATGGGCAGTTTTGTAAATCTTGGGGAATTTGTTTTTGCAAATCCCTGTATGGAGCAATATTCCGGGTTTTGCGTTTTGAGAAGGAAATGCAGATATGAAGTTTAGATAAGTAAAGCAGTAGCAGATGAATTTTGAGAGGATTAAAAGGAAACCAAGATTAATGTGGAAATGCAACAAAATATTTTTAAGAACTATGCAAAAGTGCCAGAAATAGACAGATTTGATGATAGAAATTGAAACAGATTTTTTCAATATCTTCCCCATAAAAGCATGAAGTATGCACTCTACTGTTGCCTAACTTGTACCATTGGAAGTCTTCTCTTCCAGAAGTTTTCTCTTCCCGATCAACTCAGAGTGCAGGACATGGAATAATGGGCTCAAGTTACAGGAAGCCAGATAATGGCTGGACATCAGGAAAAACTTCCTGACTGTTAGAGCCATATGGCAATGGAACCAATGATTTAGTGAGACCATGGGCTGTCATGCACTATAGGCTTTCAAGAAGCAGCTGGACAGCCATCTGTCAAGGATGCGTTAAGGCAGATTCCTGCACTGAGCAGGGGGTTGGACTCGATGGCCTTATACAAGTCTATGATTCTATGATTGAGAAGGATCTCCAAATTTCCCTTGAAAATTCCTCAAATTGTGGAGGAACTCCTTTTTGAACTTCCCCTGACATTCCACATATGTCTCTCCTTAAATGTCATCCCCTGTTTTCACTTCAATTTCCACTTGGGTGACAATTTGGCCACCGTATATTTGTCATTTTTTTTCTTCAATCTCTCTCTCTTTCTTTTTTTAAGCAAGCATTGCAAATGCCAATTGCACCATGGGCCAATTTACCGTCACAACTGAAGACTGAGATGGGGGAAAGAGGGCATGCAATATCTTCAAAGGAATTTTTAAAGTGGCATTCGGGTTGGAGGGAGTCATTTTGCCAATGAGAAGTGACGCAACAGGAGCTGCATTTGCAAATACAAGTCATAAGTGATTTGTTTGTAATGTGCTCTGAAAGCATTTATCTGAGGACCTATCTCAGCCTCTCCCTCTAAATCACCCTATTTCTCCCCATTAATATCTTCTGATATGCAGCACCACTTTGATGTCTGATCTGCTTACTGCACATTCTTTGTTTCTTGGGTGGCAACCAAGCAATGTTTGATCACAGCTGGATACACCTGCTCCATTTTATTTTAAGGTTACTTTAAATCAGGGGTGGCTGAGTTTGGGAGGTCAAGGAGGCATTTTTCAACCCCTGGAATCTCCCCCCATGGGGGGAGTACAGTGTGACAATGATTAAAAATAGCTTGTTTCCAAGTAGTAGAGTAGTTTAACATCAGTTTTTGACCCAATCGTGTAAAATATGACCTTTGAAAGTTCCAGCCTAGCAACACAAAGGGCAAGATTGGAATGAGGGTGTGATAGTGCATCTTGTTGACTTCTCTGACAAATGGGTGGGAATCAAACCTTACTAACTCGATAAGGGTTGTTCCGAGAAAAGATTGATGAGGAGCTTTTTAGTAGGAAATTTTATGCTTAATTTTGTACTGAGACATGTGTTCTGTGAGATTAAAAATTGTGAGGAAACTTAATTTTGAGTGCCATTTTCCAAGATGGCGGCCATTACAATGATTTCCCAAGATGCTCCTATATCGTATCTAAATCTACATGGTAACAAATACCATCATGCTAAATATCATGCTTGTATCACAATGGGCATTGTTTTGATGCTAAACCGCTCTGCTAAAGCTAAATGTAACCCTATTTGGATTCCATAGCCAATACAGATGACGTTTATATAGTGCTGTATTGAAATGTTGTTCCATATTATTTTCAACTATCCTCATTCAATTTGATAGAAAACACATTGTAGATGAAACTGTCCATTGGACGATCATCTCACTGGTAGCCTAGAGCTTCCTCGGTTTCCCACGCTTTGATTAAATTCCAAGGGAAGGCATTGTGTCTCCCAAGGGCTTTTTTCAGTTCAAGAAGTGCAGGCAGCTGGCAGAAATGCAGGGGAATGGGCAGATGCATCAGCTCATAATGATTGGGTGAGCTCAAAGACATCACTCGAAGAAATTCAAAATCAATAGTTTGAGAATGAGGAGAAAAATGAAAGGTTCTTTCATGGAAGAAGAAAACATGCAGGCAATTGGGGGACAGATTCTGACGCAACACTAGTTGCACCTCTTCCTAGGTCTGGATGCAATACTGTCCCCTCACACCTTTTATAGGACTTTCAGGGAGACAGCAGTATTACAAACACTTGTGTTAGAGACACGATGTATCCACAGTCACCCCTCAGAAAGTTTTTTTTTGCCCTGAATCAGATATGGGATTTAAAATTGGGCTACATTTATTGCAAAATCTGTGAAGAGGGAGAAACCTAAGCTGGTATCCTCTCTAGGCCAGCATCCTGCCATACCATGAATTGGGTGAGACATTCAATGCCATATCATGAATTGGATGAGACATTCAATTATCACCCCCCAGGCTTGCCTCTTTTGGGGAAGGGAGGCCTTCCCTTGTCATCCCCCTGGGCCACAAATCTCTGAGCTGTGCGGAGAGTTGGCCTCAAAGGTAACCTTTATTTCCCAGCTGGGGCCGCAAACCATGAGCTGAGAGCCTTAGGCATTACCTGTCACCACAACGGTGCCTCTGAATGCTCACCAACCCTGTTCCCACCAAAGATGCCTGCATATCTCTGCCCAGCTGTCAAGTGTGACTGAATCAACCAAAACAAAACCATCCCATTCCACCTAACAGATACTCCCTATCCCACCTAAAGTGCGAAGAAGACAAAAAGACACATAGTCCTGGCCGATCAAACTGTGAGCCAAAAATTCCCACTCGGCCCCCAAAAGGATGGCCAGTGAAGACCGCACTGCTTACATAGGCTGACCATATGAAAAGGAGGACAGGGCTCCTGTAACTTCAACAGTTGTAGAGAAGAGGGAATTTCAGCCAGTGTCATTTGTATGCAATTAGTTCCTGGTGAAATTCCCTCTTCATCACAACAGTTAAAGTTGCAGACACTATACTAGAGTGCCCATATACAAAAGAAGGCAGGGCCCCTGCAACTTTAACTGTTGTGATGAAGAGGGAATTTCACCAGGAACTAATTGCATACAAATGGCACTGGCTGAAATTCCCTTTTCTCTACAACTGTTAAAGTTACAGGAGCCCTGTCCTCCTTTTCAGATGGTCAGCCTAGCTTACACTGCATCACTGAGGTGAAAGGCCACCAGTGAAAAGTGCTTCCACATTACCTCCCTCCACTGGTGGTGTTATGCCAAGGCTGCCAATGGCGAGCCTTCCTGTTGCATCTCCCCCACACACACTCGCAGTGGTCTCCTGTGCCCAGGCAAGCCAGACATGGTGTAAGGCATTTCCACAGTCACTGGTATCTAGGGATAGAAAAAATATCAATTTCACTTTCTCCCACATACAAGTTTTAAGAAGAATTAAAAAGGGAGACTCTCAAGTTCTTTGCGTACCCTTGATCAAGAAATTTGCTTAGGATTGCTAAGTTCTGACCAAAACAATTAACTGAAGGAAATTTCCACCTTATCCCTATTAAGGCCTAGCCTTGGCAGAGTCTCAAACAAATCTATAGTAGAAGAAGCATTTTGGATCCATGCCAAATGCTCTGTGAAGAAAGGTTAAGAGACGTGTTGCATAGCCTTCTGACTCATTGCCTTTGAAGTCTACCGCCAAGGGTTGCTTCCCCACACAGGTGTTGAAAGTGTGGGTGGTGGTTAATGGGGCGCAAGCGAATGTGGACTGATGTTGTGTGTGTCATGCAGTAACCTTGTTGCATAGACCTGACTGATCCATGTAGGAGTTTAATCAGGGTGGATCCTGGTTTCAGCAAATGCTAGGCTTGCACTCACCTACTACTCACAGGGGTAGGTTTTGGAGGCCCAGCATAATGGTGGAGAAGCATGCTCATGAATCAGTGCAAATTACCACTTGCAATTAATTAGACTCACTGAAGTGGCCAGCTATTCCCAATTCTTCTAGGATAGGGAAGAAAAAAATGGCCAAGGTGACCTGAATTGACTAGAAATTAGGAAAACGGGAAGGTGCTGTATCTTGGACTGTCTCCGTGCAATGCATGTGCTTTACCACTGAGCTATGGTCCTTCCTTTAAAGATAAAATAAGTTTCCAGTCCTCATCATTCTAAAATCGTCCCTGGGTTAAGTAGGAACATAGGAAGATCTGGCCTGAATTAGACTATTGGGCCATCTTTCTTAGTAACATTGATGTTGACTGGAAAAGGCTCTCCAAGTTTTTGAAACAGGACTCTTGCCCCGGCCTACTTAGAGTTGCTGGAGATTGAACCACAGACCTCACTGACCTGTGGGCCCTCCTCAACTTATTCACTTGAGAATGAGAAGGAGTCATGAATTTGGAAAGTATTGTGAATTAGATATAGAAGTACAGGAAATAGATCTCAGTTGTTTGGTCAGGCTCAAGAACCACTGGGCACTGGAAGGTAGTTTGGGAAGCAAGCATTATCCCTTGATACAGTAGGGAGCTCCAATCAATCCCTTAGACCTGTGTCTTACAATGAGCTGTCTAGCCATCGTAGCTGCTCATGCTGTGATCTGTTCTTTGTTTCACACACCTTCTCCCCTGCTCTTTTTCCAGAATTTCTTTGTTTCCTTCTTTTGCTGTCAAAATGGACCATGGGTTCTTGGGTGTTATGTCTACTAGGCACCTGCCCTCAACTTCAATTTGAACTAGTGGTGGTCTAAGCAAACGGCAGACAATGTAGGCATAATTATGAGCTTTAGCCTTCTTGTTTTATTGTGTGTGTTGAATTGCTTCTGTTTTAATAGCAGCAATAAAACATGAATGGGCATGGACATTTTGGCAATTATTGGTAGGGATGAGTAAATGAACTAGATAGCCAGGATTCTACAAACATCACCTGGCTGGTCGTGTTATACCTCATTCCTGTTTGCATTAGCAATCACTGCTTGCTCTGAGCGGATGGGGAACTTGACTGAATCTAGAAGTGATTGAGTAGGAGATTTGTGCCCATATCTTAACAGTTGGGAGAAATCTCTTCATTTAGTTAGTTATTAAAGTAGGCACCTAGAAATCAATGTGATGCCAGTTAATCATGACTAACTTCAGTCCCGTACATTTTGATGGGTCCACTCTACATAGGACTTTGATTTGGAACTATACAAAGTATTCGAAACATGTGTACAGTTGAGAAATGCACATGAAAGATGCACACAATTAAGAAATGCATTGAGTATATCTTAGTCAATGGGAGAAGGTTTTTTTTAAAAAAAATACATTGGGGGGAAATGTGCACAAAAATCCTTGTTTTCTTGACCTTCATCGCATGGTTTAGAAGCCACTGAATTTTATGGTGAAAGTTGCCTACAATAAGCCATTTTAGCTTGCATTGTACTGCAATTTAAGATTAGCATGCATGAACATGGATTTCTTACTGAGTGCATATAAACTCAGTCTGTTGGTGCCATCTGGTGTCTATATGTAGGATATTGCAACTGGTGCAACCACTGTCAAAGATTACCTGTTGCTGTGGGTCAGTAGGAGCAGTCCTGTCCTCCTAGCCTGGACATTATCTGTTCTTCTCCTGGATCTGACCTGGAGGGATGGTGGTTCTGGGAAGGGGTTGTCCATGGCCAAGACCATGATGGCCATAATTTCCATTGGAAATTTGTTCCTTTAGGTTCCCTAAGTTAACAATAGGCTCTCCAGGGTCTGAGGCAGAGGGTGTCTCCGTCACCCAAGTTCTTTCTCAGATATGAAGAACCGATGGTGAACAATCTGGCAATAGCAGACAGAATGCATTTAACAGAATCTGTATGCCCCTAGCTATCTCATCATCCCTGAGCATTGGCCCCACTGGCTGGGACTGATGGAGGTTGTAATCCAAAGCAACTGTAAAGCACCACGTTGGGGAAGGCCATTGTAATGGACTGAAAAGGCCTGGATGCAAATATTGACTCAGTGAACAACATTACTAGCAATCAATCAATCAATCAATCAATCAATCAATCAAGTGTTTATTGTTTGTAGCCAATGGCCATCACAATACAAACACAAAGCACACAAGTACAAAACAGAAAAAACAACATTTGATACAATAATACAAGAGTACAATAAAATGATCAGGATTTAAAACATTCTATCTGTTTAACCCCCTTTAGGACATGACAGTGATATAGTTTAGAAAGGCCACTCTTGTCAGTCTTGCAGCTAGTGCAAATAAAGCTATCCTATAGCTGATGAATTTCTCCACATCAGCCAACAGCCATCTAATTTTAAAATTGTCTGATTGGCTTCCTCAGGTGGTCTGGAAAGGGAGAATACATTTAGCCCTGGGTGAGTTATGTAATGGACAGTATACAATATACTGTACGGGATCTTCAATATGTCCTGATTTGCATATGCAAAAGCACTCTTTTACAAATCTATTAGAAAATCTTCCAGCCAGATACTCAGTGGGCATCATTACTAGCTAGTCCTGAACTGGCCATTGTTATATCTTTAACCTACCTCTAGTGATGTTGGAGAAATCTGCAATGGAATCAAAAGCATTTGGATTTCTATTTTTTTTAAATTTTTCAACATAATACAACATAAAACAACATAAAATACAATACATAACCAACATACCCCCCGTGCACCCCTCCCCCCAGAATACCTTCAATTATTCACTATTCATCTTTCCAAAATTGTAAAGACTCTTTTGAAGGTATTTGCCCCTTTCCCGTTCTTAATACATATTCCAAAAATGGACTCCATGTGTCTCCAAAATCATTCTTACTGGACATTCCCCTCTTTATTTTCATTTTACACGTCAGCTTATCATTAAGTGCCATATCCCATATTTCTTTATACCATTCTTCTATAGTATATATCCCTTGCCCTTTCCAATTTTTAGCAATCATTATTCTGACGGGAGCCAGGAGGTTGTTTATCAATTCTCTCTTGCTTATATTTTCATTTCCTTTATCCCATATTGCTAGTAGAGCCAGCTTTGGGCTTAATTCCAGTTTACTTCCAATTATTTCACTTATTTCTTTGAACACCCTTTCCCAAATTTTTTGTACATATTCACAGCTCCACCACATATGAAAATAAGTTCCAACCTCCTGACATCCCCTCCAGCAATTCTTGGACACTTTTTTTATCTATCTGATGAAATCTTACCGGCGTTAAATTCCATCTCCATACTGTCTTATAATAATTCTCCTTAATTTTAATCGACAACAGCTTTAACATTCTTGCATCCCATATCCTCCCCTAGTTATGTTCATTAATTTGCTCCTTTACATCATCTTCCCAAATCTTTTTAATAATTTTAAGAGAGTCCTGATGATCATCCTCTATCAATATTTTGTATATCTCACTAGTCAAACCCTTTTTAATTTTAATTTCTTCCTTCCTTCCTCTTGATTCAATTAAATCTTCAAACCTTGTATTATTTCTACATTTCTTAATTTTCATTTTCCATTCCAGTGTCCATTTTTCCAATTGTAAACCTTTGAACCAAGCTATCTTTTGTCCTTTTAATAACTCTCTAATTTGCTCCTTATCTATCATTCTTTCCATCCAATTCCTTAACTTAATAATTTCTAAGAATCTGACCCATGGACTCTGCACCAGATGGGTTCTTCCCAGTGACATGGCTTCTAGGCTCTTGCAGACCAGTTTTTGTTTGTTTGTTTGCTTACTTGTTTTACCTTCCGGAATTTTACACAAATGTAGTTGTAGAAACATACATAAATAATTTAAAAAAACCAGACAAAAATATCCATTTCACCCACAGACTAAAGCATGAAAATGCATATTGGGGTACACATTTAGGGGGATTTCTGCATGTTTAGAGGAGGTTTGTGCATTTTGGGGGATTTACACATTTTCGCAAGTGCAAATTTGCACAAATTTGGGAAACTGCAAAAAACAAAAACTGATCCCACCAATGAGTGAAGGATGGAATGAAAGGCACTTTATAACCAGAGGAACATGGGCAGGATGGGTTTTCCAAACTCTGTACATCCCTACCTAGCTCATGTGGTTGCTGTAAAGATAACATAGTGAAAGGATGCCTTGCATATCACCTTGAGTTCCTTGGAGGATGGGTCAGATGAAGAATAAAACTAAGCACCAATAATTATGATTAGAACATAAGATCCATGCTGGATCAGACCAAGGGTCCATCTAGTCCAGTGTTCTGTTCAACAGTGGCCAACCAGCTGCCTAGAAGAAACTAGAAGGACATGAGTGCAACAACACCCTCCCACCCATGATCCCCAGCATCTGGTGTATACAGGGTTTCTGCCTCTGATACAGGATGTGGCATAAAGCCATCAGGACTAGTAGCAATTGATAACCTTCTCCTTCAGGAATTTATCCATCCCCCCCTTTAAAGCCATCCAAATTTAGTGGTTGAATATCACCTGACTTTGTTGCCCTGCAAATCATCAATAAAGGGTGTGTAGACCACTTTGCAGGTGATCAGGCTACCTTCTCTAACACTGAAATGACTCCTTGAAACAACTTGGGTGTTACATGAAGACACAAATTGTCAATGATTAATTAGAACCTCATGAAAAGGAACATGTATCCTCCTCTCAGGCAACTTAAGAAATGATATAAAAACCCAGAGCAACTCAGAGCAATGCTTTCAGATTCCTTCCAAACTGAGCAACTCCACTTGAGTTCTTTGCACCACAGAACTTGGTAAGTGTTGCTGAGATACATTTTAACTTCTGCATAACAACTTGGCGGTCCCACCACTACCAACCCCCGGACATTATTATGATTTTCTTTTGTCAACATTGCCATTTGGGGGGGGGGGTATTTCCACCTACCAATGAGCCAGAATTGCTCAGCACTAAAATTTTACTATGCCAGATTTGGAGGATGCATGTCAGGAAAGGGGGGATGGTGCTGGAGAAATCTGGCTGACACATTTTGGTCGCTGTTGGCTCACATCGTGCATTTGGAAGATATTTTGTTTCAGGTTTATCACCAAGCTGCTAAGGTGGCATGGAATCTCGATTAACATTTTAACATTTCTATAATATTTTAAAGGTTAAATTAATGTTTTTGTATGTATATTCAACATAGTAGCTGTTCTACAATGAAGTTACCTTAATTGCCATGTTTTTTCTTTTCTTTTATGTGCTTCTTCAGTGTCATTAAATAGAAAAGGTGACAATGTGAGATGGTGGGATGGATATTTTGGGCTGGTGGTTGGTGCTGCTACTGAGGGGGGGGGGGAGAGAGAGAGATGATAGCTTGTACTGTGATGTCCTGCAGAGTTTGAAGGAGGGCCCAGATTCAAATTAACTTACACAGGTAATTGCTGGTTACCTGCTCACATATTAATTATGAAGAACAGGCCATGCCCTTAAGAACATCAGAAGAGCCATGATGGATCAAACATAAGGGTCCATCTAGACCAGCATTCTATTCACACAGTATCCAGCCAGCTGCTGTTCTTATGGGGAAGACCTATTATAAGTAAATACCTTAAATATGGTGAGATGGATATCTTATTGACCTTGTACACTCTATCTCCTACCCACCCTGATGTGTTCCTTTATCTTCACTCAACCGATTTGGCCAAGATGTCTTGGAGCCAATGTTATACTAGCTGCCCTCCCATGACATTGCAGATCCAACCACCACCCTTCACCATGAACCTCCAAGGGTCAGCTGTCTGCTGTCCTGAGCAACCCCTCTTCCTCAAACAATACAACTCTTGTACTCTGATCCAACAACATGAAGGACCAAGTTGTGGCAAATACAGTCCTGTTTCTACTGGTGGGGGAACCGCAGGTTTCACCTGTGAAAGTGTTACTTCTAAAAAGGTGCTGCCCAAAAAGCAGATTGGATGCAACCCCTGCCAAAGATAATGAGTCCAAGAATCACCATCCGCAGAATGAAGATGACCCAGAAAGTAGAATACAAAATCAAGCTATTCAGAGCCATTGGAGCTGAAGACATGGATCCTGGAAATGTGTGTTCCTCATGTACAACAGCAGCCCTTGAACTATAAGCCAGTGGTCAGTGTCTGTCTTGGGGGAACCTTTTTTTTACACCTACTAGTGGGAAATCAGTGTATCAGCAATTATTCTGTCCACTCTGTTAATATTGGGCACTGGTAGGGCTTGGTGGATCTCACTGCTGCCCTGGTTGAATGAAGTGTGTCATAGAACAATCCCAACACCCCTCCATGAGCTGCAGATTGTAAGAGAATTTGTGTGGGCAAGCGGTCTTTATGTGAGATTTTTTGACCAATACCTATCATCTCACTGAGTAGCCTCTGAGAAGCTTCCGAGGGCAGCCAACATTCCTCAGAATACAGCCTGAAAATGACTGTTGTAATCAATTTCCTACTGGAAATATATAGCCATGTGATTAAGGATCTTTCAAGGCAATTTTCATTCCCCTGGATGTTTTTGTAATTAACTGTACCTGCTTCTGCCGTGGTGTGTTACCTGAAATTTGACTTCTGTTTTGAAATAAAGCCTTTTCCAGCACTATGGACATGTAATTTTATTTTTCTATGTTCAAAAAGTCCATTTCCTTGTAGGGTAAATAATAGGGGCGTGCAATGGATTGGGTCTGATCCACGATTTGGACCCGATCCAGCCAAAATCAGATAAAATTATCTGATTCTGATCCCCGCAGCTGGATCATCTGATCTCATCTGATTTGATCTGAAAGGACCTAATCTGGATCAGAAAAGATCGGAAGATTGGACCTCGGACCTCCTCCCCCCTCCCCCCACTCACGCTCCTTACTTGCTGCCTCCTCACTGCTGTCCACTGCCACCCGCTGCTTCCGTACTACTAAGAAACAGGCCTTGTGGCCTGTTCCACAATAGAGTGATGGCACGATGGGTGACGTCATCACTCAGCGAGCTCTCGCTCTACTGTGGAACAGGCCTCAAGGCCTGTTTCTCAGTAGTATGGAAGCAGCGGGCAGCAGTGGATGGCAGCGAGGAGGCAGCAGGTAAGGAGCATGGTTGGGGGAGGGGGGGAGGTCCGCCATTACCTGCCGGCATCCCGCGCTGCCATCTGCTGCTTCCATACTACTGAGAAACAGGCCGCAAGGCCTGCTTCTCAGTAGTACGGAAGCAACAGAAGGCAGCACGGGACGCTGGCAGGTAAGAAGCATGAGTGGGGGGAGGGGGAGGGGCCCACTTACCTGCTGGGGTGCCTGCTTCCATCCGCTGGTGCTTTCTACTGAGAAACAAGCTTCGCGGCCTGCCTCTCAGTGCGCCAAGTGATGATGTCATCACCTGGCGTGCTACTGAGAACTAGACCGTGGAGCCTGTTTCTCTGTAGAAAGGACCAGCGGACAGAAGTGGGCACCCCGGCAGGTAAGGAGCATGAGTGGGGGGAGGGACAGGGAGGGAGGGAGGAAGGGAGGGGGAGTTAGGTCCCCACTCACCCACCCCCATGTTTTCACCATAGGCTTGCATTGGGGGAAAGCTTTCATATGCGAAAACAACTAAAATGGCATCCGATCTGAAAATCGGACATCCGATTTTCAGATCGGAATCAGCTCTGAACCGAACCAGGAAGCCTCCGATCTGAGGCACCAGTTCCAGTTCCAATTCCGATCCTATTTTGGGGGTCTTTACACAACCCTAGTAAATAATAATACCCACAGGAAATAAAATTGTTGGGGGCAGGAAATGATGCAATGGTGCTGGTGTCAGCCTATGTAAGTAATGGCATACAATATCAACAACTCTACTATAAAGATAGAGAAGGCCAAGCAAGGGAGACTATGGAGGTGGTGGGCAAGGATGCAGCAGGAACAGAGATACACAAGGACAGTTCAAAGGTGTCAAAGCACCTCTTTAATTCCATGTGGGCAGGGGGAAATGGAAGGAAGTGTCCCCTTAGGGGAACCATAGTAGGGATTAAGCTGTCTCTTAAGCTCAAGGAATGTCCTTAAGAGAATATCAATCACTGGGGAACACTGGGCAGCTGATGAGAAAAGTCCTATCAAAGACTGAGATGTTCCACGTTCTGCTGGGACAGGGGATATTGCCTACTGAGGGTATGTCTCTTGAGGCATCATGGTTTGGGAAACAGATCTTGACGAGATAGACCTATGTATGTTTACTTAGTAATAGGTCATATTTAATTCCACTGGACTTGTCTTGGGAAACTGTGTACAGGGGTTCAACCTGAAGCATGAACCCACTCACAATGTGAAATGGAGAGCCTAGCGCAACAGCATTCAACTGATGGATTGGTCAAATAATTTTAAAAGATTGTTGATGAAAGTAGGTGGGCCAGTCCAGTATGTGTGTGTGTTAAATCTATCTATCTATCTATCTATCTATCTATCTATCTATCTATCTATCTATCTATATCTACCTACCTATTTATCATCTATCTATCTATGCAAACACTTCTGGAAATGCAGTTGAAGATCATCTTTCTGCAAACTGATGTCCTCCAGATGTTTCGACTTCAATAATCGTCAGCCACTTCTACCATGAGCAATCACCAGATGTCCAAAACATCTGGAAGACAACACATTGGGGGCAGCTGTACTAGACTATATGATCCAATTGAGCAAAATCACACTTATGTTCTTTAGTGTTGTTGTCTGCCACATTTGCACAGAGGAAATCCATGTTGGATGAAGAATAAAAGGAGGGTTTGCAAATAACAGGAGACTGGGAGTTTTGATACAATGCAGCCTTTATTTCAAAAGAGAATAGATACACATTAGCACAGTTTGCAGATAGCACACAGACATAAAGTGGCTAATTAAACATGTACAGTACTGATAAGAAGATTGGCATTTCTGCCAAAACATGGAGGATCACAACATAGAGGACAATCTCCCTCAAAACAACAGTGTTTTTTTTTTAATGCAGGGGTCTGTCAGGAGGTCATCAGGGCTTCTACAAGGAGAAGATCAGTAGTGATGGAGAAATCTCCTATAAAGAAAGCTTATCCACTCATCTTCCCCTGTATTCCCAAGACACAGGGAAACACAGGGTCCATCCTGTGGCACACTTTCAGTCCAATTTAGGGCAATGGTAAGACCGAACAAACTTCTCCAGTGCCCTGCCTTAACTCAAAGTGCTCCCTAGAACATGACCCAGAGTCTTCAGCAATGTATCACTAATATTCACAGGTGTGCAGGAGTTTCTTGGCAGGTGAGAAAAGGGCTCTTTGGAGGTAGAGGGCTCCAGAATCGCTGCTGAATAACACAAGGATGAGACTTACATTTCTCAAATCCAGGTCTACAAATTCAGCTGATCTTAATAGCTGGGTCTCTAATTTTCTTGGCTATTCATATTCTTCATTCAGTGGATGAATGGATTCAGGGTTTAGAATCGTTGACAAGGGCGGCATCCGCTCTGGGTTCTGGAAAGAGACCTCTGAGAATAAATGCTTGCAGCACTGAGAGAGGGGACTACAGCACCAGAGCTATAGCCCCGATGGCTTGCCCCCCCATGGTATGGAATTGCAGTGCAAGGGTTGCATTGATCAATGCAGAGCGGTTGATCGGGACAGGAGAGAGATGGTCCTGGAATGGTCAAGACGAATGGAGGTGGTTGAATCGTCACGGTCATTGGAGGACAACTAGCATAGCATTGGTCCCATCCACAAGACATCTTGGCTGAACTGGGGTATGGACCTAATGGAACACAGGATAGAAAATAGACATCATATGTCAACATCAGTGAAATATAAATCCCACAGGGGTCAGATTATATTTTCCAAGATTGACTGAAGAACCTATGGGACTTAGGAGGCACATTTCTAAGAGAAAGTAAAATATTCAACAGTAATAGTTTGTTAAAACATTATATTTACAGGTGGCCTGTAGTCAAGGGTTGGCCAGTTATCCTGATCAATATGTGAATATCTGAACCCTACTCATACACACACACATACACTACCTTGTATCAGTGTTCATCTTCCACTCAGTGATACACCATTGTCTCTATACTCTGTGTGGACACAGAGATATCCCTAATTGCAGCTGGATATAATAATAAACATTCTGTGACTGAACCTTTACCATAAGAAGCTTAAAGATGGGTGATAAAGCCAAAAACATCCAGCAACCGGCCAACAAATCTGACCAAACACAAATATCCCCTTTTGAAATACACACTAACAAAAATGGCTCAACAAATTTACTTATCTCCCTCTCTTCTGGATTTTCACTCTCTGATTCCATAAGTGGGCAAACTGAGTGAATTTTTTGGTGCTGAGCAATTCTAACTAGTTGGCAGGTGTGATATTTAAAATGACTGAGCAAACAGCAAGCTTAAGGAGAGAACATAAAATAAGAATGTCAAGAGGCTTTGAGCAAGCTAAAGCTTCTCTAAGCCAATCTTACCTGTTCCTGCAATGAAAAGACTTCAGATGGAGGTTCTCAGTGCTGACAAAATCTGGTACTATTGCTTTGCACCTCATGGGTTTTTATGTCGTTCCAGAGAGGATGATACATTTTATTTTCATAAGATTCTGATTTCCCCCCATGTAACACCCAAGTAGTTTCACTGAGTGATTTCATGATTCATAATTCTGCTTACTCAATGCTGATGCTTCACCTCATAGGTGGTGTCCTTTCTTTTGAAATTGTTGTGGATCAGGTTTTTGGGATGTCCGTGTTTACAGATGTTATGGACATTTTATTTGAAGTTCATAATTTTGAAGTTCATAAGAACATAAGAAGAGCTGGCTGGATCAGACCAAGTGTCCATCTAGTCCAGCATTCTGTTCACACTGTGGTCAACCAGCTGTTGACAAGAAAACAAGCAGGACCTGAGCTCAACAGCACCCTCCTGCCCATGTTTGCAAACAACTGCTGTACATAGGCATATTGCCTCTAACACTGGAGGTAGCATATAGCCATCAAGACTTGTGGCCATTGATAGCCTTCTCCATGAATTTCTCCAATCCTCTTTTAAAGCCCTCTAAATGAGTAGCCATAACTATATCTTGTGAAAGTGAAGTCCATAGCTTAACTTGCGCTGTGCAAAGAAGTCCTTCCTTTGATCTATCTTGAATCTCCCACTAATCAGCAGCATGGGATGTCCCCAGTGGGTTCTAGTATTATGAGAGAAGGAAAGTTATATGTCTTCAAGTATAAGAGTTGAAAGGTTCCTCACTCAAGGGCAGCCATTATGATGATGATGATGCAGATAAATGTTTCACATCACAGGAGAATACCACAGCTACCTAATCACCACAGTTACGTTTCGTCCCATAGGTGGGGTCCTTTAGGTGGAGGTTGTTTCAGATGATGTGCTTCTAAAATGGGTTTGGCTGTTTATGTTGAGAGTTGCTAAGTGGATTCTTATATGAAGCAAAACATGAAAACAATTCTGGATTGCTGAGGATGTTTTTTGTTGTTGTTGTTTAGGGCAACCTTTTTATTTATTTTTTATAGAGAAATACTTAATAGGAGTGGGAGGCACATACTCATATTCTTTGGGCACAACCTCAGTGGCATATGGTGACAGAGTGGCAGGAGCACTGGAAGTAACCTTTGCCTCCACAATCCTCCTGCTCAGGATTTCAGCTAGATGGGTATTTTATTTTACTTTTTGCCTATCTAGCTGAGGCACTAGGGAGGGGAAAAGATGGTGGTTGGGATATATCCTAAGTCAACCACCCATCCTCTCCAACCTCAGATCCAGGAATCTGGACTATCCTATGCCCACCCTCCAGGCACTGTCTAGAGACTTTAGGATTGTACTCTTAATTGCCAAAGTCATTGTGTTGGGATAAGTACAGGTTTACCCATGCCTGATTCTGGTTCAGATGTAGAGGCTTTGTTTTACTACAGTTGGCCGCTCGTTCGGAATCCATGTTTTTTTGTTTTGTTTTGGGTATATTTCCAGAATTTTGATTTAAAAAACAACAACTCATAATTCTAAAACACACGCTAAAGGGCTTAACAATGTAAATTAAGGCTAATCAACTTCTATATATCCTCAATTTTATCTTAATCTATTTTACTTCAAGAAATGAGTGTTTCACTGTTACTGTTAATGGTATGCTGCAGAGGACCTCTTGAAGAATTCCTCTGCAACTTGGAGAAATTCAGAGAAATGGTCCCTTGGTTTCTCAACCAATCAATAACTCCCTGCCAACTGATAGGAGGGACTATTTGTGCCCAGGTCTACTCTCCACATTATGAGCACATCCAGAAACAAAGGAGCAGATGCCAAGTAATGGGTATAACTAGGGGCAGACCATTATTACTTTAATACAGCAGAGATATGCAATAACAGAATATATGTAGGGATGTTACTCTTTTCTGTTAGGGCAAATGTCACCTAGCCATGGAGAATTCCATTGCAAATGTCACCTAGCCATGAGATGGAGAACTCCATGGAAAAATTCAGAGACATACAACTTTTGAAGGACAACAAAGTTTGGTTGACATCTTGGTTTGAAAGTGTAACATTAGGTTCATTAACTCAGTGGATTTCTCTCCCACCCTAACACTCATGTCTCATCTTCTCAATCCCCATGATTCTAAATGTGTGATCCATTTGTAAAGGAAGTTCTTAATTTGCCCTGGTGGGTGAGAGAATGTAGCAGACTTCTGTCCCGAAAGGTGGCCAAGAAATATTTCAAATAAATATAAATATAAATGCATTTAAACTGGTCCTTTCTATTACTACCGGCACCAGCTCAATAGAGCAAGCTCAATAGAACTAAAAAGAGAAACTCTTTTCACTGTTCAGGGTCCAAGATGGTTCCTTTCCCTGACCCAATATCTCAGGATATCAACTTTCACCCTAAATGCCCCTCTGGTTTCTCACTGATACTCATTGACACACCATCCTTAGGTGTTGTATTCACATTGCTGTGACCAATCGTGCGCAAATAGAGAACACCCCCTCTATTGCAAATTTCTCATTTGCTGCTACAGAATGGAGTAAGTGAAACAAAACAAAAAACCTTTAAAGCCTTACATGGCTTGTTGGGACTGCAATACCTGACTGAATGCCTCTCCCAACCTGAACACTACAATCAACAACTGGGACCTCCCTCCAAGTGCCAACTCCCAAGGGCTTCAAAGGTTTCTACTAGGGAGAAGGCCTTCTCAGTGGTGGCCACCCACTGAGGCCCACCTGGTGCGCTGATACTGGCATTTTTTGGTGCCAGGTAAAGCTCACCCTCTACACCAAGGCTTTTAATTGTATATGACAGGGCATCTATGTTTGCTGTTTCTGAACAGGTCTACTAGGGAATACATTATTTACTTAAATTATGTTTACATTGGGGGTTTTTTTCTGTGTTAAAAAATAGACTGTTTTTTATTAGGTTGTATTTTGTAATGCTGTTGTATTTTTATGAATTGTTGTAAACTGCCCAGAGACCTTCGGCTATCTCATTGACATAGCTATACCTAATGACAAAAATGTAGAAAAGGAAGAGGAAAAGAGAGAAAAGTATACACCACTGGCCATGGAAGTCAAAGAACTATGGCAACAGGAAAAAATCACAATTATTCCGTTAGTCACATCAGTCACCGGCATCACATCAAAAAACTATACAGAAAACATCCACACCAACATCCAGAAAGCAGTCATATTTAAACAAATGCACACTAGTCAGGAAATTCCTGAATCCGTAAAAGACAGCATGACTTGGCAAAGCCCATCATGTCCATCTAGAAAAAAATGCCACGAGTGAGAAGACAGAGAGGTAATCATAATAAACCAGAATCTCCCGGTTCAATATTGAGGCTTGTACCATATCTACCTTTGGGGAGGGGAGGTCCCATCATCCAAACCCAAACGTATCAGGCTTAGGGGTAAGGCAGGTTATATACCCACTCAACTTCCTGGCCTAACGTTAACATCATTGTACTACCTGCGTACGTACATTAATTCTATCCCTTGCATGCTTGCCTTTTTGCAACACCAGCAACAAACACTGATCTCCCCCTCCTGCTGATGGTTCTGTGCTGATGGGGTTAAATAGAAAACATGAGGATGTACATTCTGCCCCCTGTCACATGCAATGTTTGATTTTTGAGCAGCAGCATTGCATTCACAGTCCCCAGCTTGGGGTGCAAAGTAACGCCGGGCATTTTGCTCCAGCCTTGCCCTGAACCTGTTTCATGATGCCGGAGCCATGACGATTTCCACCCTATGTAAAAAAATAGGAAGAAGAGCAAAATGTACAAATGAGGATGAACACTTACTGACACTTCAGTCACTCCTTGAAACAACATGGGTGTTACAGGAAGGAACAATTTGTAAGCACTTAATTAGAACATGCATCATCAGCTCAGGGCACAGAATGTGTATAAAAACCCAGAGGCCATGAAGAATCGCCATCAGATTCAATCAACGTTGAGACTCTCATTTGAGTTCTTCTCCTTCCAGAACCTGGTAAGTCTTGCGAAGAGATCTTTCATTTGTGCAAACCCTCTTCATCTGCTCTTTTCTTAAAATGTGAGCTTGATTTTCTTTCCTGAAGCTTTTCATTTATTAATTTATTCTTATTATCACATATTAAAATCACCCAGAATTTTTCAGCACCAAACCTTTGGTCTATTTTCTGCTTGCCAGAATTAGAGAGTCCATGTTCAGAAAGGGGGGGGAGCCATTTGGGCATTGGTGTGTATTTTACATTTCTAAAAGATTTAATTTCTCTCCATGGAATGGACAGATCTCTTGATTTCTGTTTTTTACCCATAATATAATTCTGTTCCTTTTCAACATGAATCAGTAGACTTTTTTTTCTAACCCTCTCAAGGTACATATGGAAATGCCTATTGCCAAACTCTGGACCATGAAATATGAACCCTTTTCCCTAATTTTGTCCTTTTTAAACTGCCAAAAGCTGTGCCACTTAGAACACATCTAGAGTATACTGTATTTATTGTCTTTTTTTTAATTGTATGTTATTTTTAATGTGTGTGTTGTTGTTGTTCTAAAAAAAGAGAGAGAGAAATATAGATCACTGGCCATGGAAGTCAAAGAACTATGGCAACAGGAAAAGGTCACAATTGTTCCATTAGCCACATCAGTCACTGGCATCACATCAAAAAACTATACAGGAAACCTTCAGAAACTGGGCCTACCAAAATACATCCAGAAAGCAGTCATAATTAAAACATGCTCAATTGTTAGGAAATTCCTGATTCTGTAAAAGACAGCATGACTTGGCAAAGCCCGTCATGTCTGTCCAGAAAAACCGCCACAAGAGAAAAAGAGATGTTGTTGTTGTGGTTGTTGTTGGAAAGTGTCATCATTCTACATATACAGAAATCCACAATGACAATTTCTCTCAATTGCCTCTATTTTTCATCCATCCCTGAGCAGCTAAAATGGTATGGATTGTCCATGACAGGTCAGGTGAAATGTTATGTCACAGAATGTGGATTGGTGCAGCTTAGGATAGGAAGCTCTTCTATCGGTAGATGGTGGTGTGTCTTCATTTTACTGTTGACTGGACGGTGGGCAGAGTTGCAAGGAAAGAACATAGTCCACCTACTTTGAAGATGGGCTTAGTACTTTGTAGTCCCATGAATACATAGTTTACAGAGTAGCAGCTTTGAGCATTCACTTTCTCACAGTGCTATACAATCAAGTCTCCCTGCATTGTGTCCTGTGAACTTCCTGAATGCCATTGATTCTTAAATAGATTTTGGAATGCTTGATGACCATCACATTTTACTAACCTTTTTATACTGGATGTATTCCCCTCCCTGATGTGTTCCTTTAGATCCACACGCCAGTTCGGCCAAGATGTGTTCCAGATGGGACCCATGCAATGCCAGCTGCCCTCCCACGACTGTGACGATTCAGCCACCCCCTTTCATCCTGAGCATCCCAGGACCATCTATCTATTGTCCTGACCAACCACTTTGCATTGAGCAATGCAACCCATGCGCTCCCATTCCATACAGTCAAGGGATTTCCCGTGGTGCATACCGATCCACCTCTGCAGGTCGTGCAGCCTCTGGTTTGAGCTCCTCAAGCATTTCTGCTCAGAAGTCAGTGTCCAGAAACCAGAGTGGATGCAGTTCTTGCCAATGATAGCGAGGTCAAGAACCACAATCCACAGAACAGAGAAGATGAAGAGCATAGAATAAGAAATCCAAGACACCGAAAGCTACTGAATTTGTAGAAATGGATTCACCAGATGTTCAACATGTACAACTCTTGTGTTATTGGCTAATGAGTTTTGAACCTAACTCCCTTTAGGGGTCCCTTTTCACATCTCCAGATCAATGCCAATATATCTGCCAAGGAATGCCAATATACTACTAAGGATTCTGGGTTACGTTTTAGGACACTCATTCAGTTCATGTTCAGCATTGGCAATTGCAATTTGCCTCACTACCTGGAATGTCATGGTGTCCTAGAACAAACCCAGTGTTCCTCTTTGGCTAGAGATTGCAGGGGAAGATGGGTGGGTGAAGCGTCCTTTATGGAAAAGTTTGGATTGTGTGTAATGTTGCTATCATTTAGATTCCATTCATTTCATTGGGTGTATTTTAACTAGGACATATAATGAATACTGATATAACATATAACGCTTGTTTATGAATACTGATCTTCTCCTTGCAGAATCCCTGATAAGCTTCCAAGGGATAACACCACCACCACCACCTCCATCAACATAAGCATTAAAAACAAACTATATATATATATATATATATATATATATATATATATACACACACATTAGTGAAGAGTCCGTTTTAAGAAATAGAACTTCTCCTAACAAGTGTTAGGCGATTCTGCCCATTGCAATGTTTTGGTCTTATTTCGGTATAATTTTTTTCTTGTACATGTTTACCGTCTATCTCTGATTTTGCATGCCTGTGTCACATGAAACCTGAGCATGAAAAAAAAATGCATCAGCTCTCATTCAAAATAAAATCTTTACTGCATCAAGACCTCCATGTTTCTTGCTTCTGACGTTAACTTTTATTAATTGTGTTGTGAACCATCCAGGTGACTTTGGCTACTGGGCAGCATGAAATGTATATAGACAGACTGACAGATGGATGATGGATAGTAATTCCACAGGAAATAGGAAAAGCTACAGATTGACAAGCAAGCAATTGTTATGTGATAGCCCAGGAGCGCCATACATCCATTTGAAACTCATCTCTCCTCATTTTTGCATGTTCATTTGTGTTCTTTTCCTCTCCCCATTTTGCTCCAAAGTGTGCATTTTGAACAAGAAAACACCCCACAAAAATGCACACTTCCATCCCATTGAGTAAAACATGAAAATGTACACATGTAGAAATGTACATTTTAATGCAACCCCCCCCCACCCCCAATCACGAACACACGTTCAAAAAATTGCGAACATCGTTGGAGAATATGCTCCGTCTGCATTCAAGTTCGGAGTTTTGAATGGCCGTTCTCCATATCACTGGCAACCATACATAAAATCCTCATGCATCCCAAGGGAAAGTGTGTGATTGCTATAGTGTTTGCTCTCTCCATCCAACAGACTGGCAGCAGCCCAAGAATGAATGTGACATATAGCAATCAGCAGGTGGATTCACAAGAAGACTAGAATGAAAGGAATTACAAGGCTCCATTCCTCCATTGTTTCTCTGGCACTTGACCCTCAGTTCCTTTATCTATAGACTCCACCCTTCCCTGGCAAAATCCAAATTTGGGATGGTGATAAACCAGATAATTCAGTGTCCCTGCTATTTACGTAGGGCTGGAAAAAAAAGTTCCATGACCCAACTGTAAGTAAAAGTAGAGATGGACAAATATGTCAAAGTCAGTTTCGCTCATTTTTTATTGATGCATTCAATTGAAACAGTTCTTGCAAGGTTCGTTATCTCAGTAGTTCATTAATCAGGCTGTTGGATGTTGTCTTGCTCCTTTCATCTTGGTTTCCTCATCCATGTTCTTCCCTCCCACTTGACATTGTTGCCCAGAGGGAAGACTTGGCTCTATCTCACTTTATACTATCACAATAACATCAGCTGGATTAGAACTCTATCGCTGTGAGCAGACAAAAGAATCAGGAATAAATACACAGACACCAGAGGTTGGGTTAACTAGGGCCTCTTTATTTAACAACGGGTATAGCATCCTTCCTGGATCTGTGCGTGAACGTGCGGGAATCAGCACAACTCTACCTTCAGGCAACTGGCCTGCAAAAATAATAAAGGGCGAGCCACTCAGTTGGTCTGGCTGGGTTAAACCCGCACCTCTTTTTTAACTACACTTAAGTGTTTGGGGAAACCAATCTGTGTCACCTCCCATGCAGGGCTGCACAGTCCTGTGTAAGTGAGGCAAATGGTCCCCAAAGGCAACCCATATCTTGATTCGGAGCTGCAAAGCCCTCGAGGATCAGGCCCTCAGGGTTCCCCTTCATTATCAATAATGCCAAAAGTGCTCACCAACCTTATTCTTACCTTTCAAATTCCTGCACCCCCTACCACAAATCAACCTATTTATCCTCCGTAACTTATGACTGAACGTCCAGTATGGAGTAGGCAAAAACCTGCACAGCTCTATCTGCCAGGGAAAATTCCTACTCAGCCCTTCCTCCAAAGGAGACGACTAGCTAATCTCATACTAGAAGGGAGGGAGGTGGGGGCTGAAAATTAGGGATGTGCACTGGATCGGACCCGATCCACGATCCGAGTCCGGTCCAGTGGGAAATCGGATAAATTATCCGATTTCCGATCCCGCAGCTGGATCGGCCGATCCAATCCGAACCGGTCCGAAAAGGCTCCGAACCGGTTCGGAGAAGGTAAGCAGTGGCGGGGAAGGGGGCTTACCCCCCCCGGAGCCATCCGCTTCTATCCGCTGGCGCCCACGGGCGCCTGCGGATGGAAGCGGGCGGCCCCAGGGGGGGTAGGGAGCGCGGGGGAGGGGGCTTACCTGCCGGGGCCGTCCACAGCGGACGGCCCCGGGGGGGGAGGGAGTTAGGCCCCCCCTCACCCACCCGCCGCCATTTTTTCCTCATAGACTTGCATTGCAATGCAAGTCTATGGGGAAAAAAATGGCGGCCGATCGAAAAATTTACGATTTTTGGGTCGGGATCGGACTCGATCCTGTCCGGGGGGCCTCCGATTTTGTCCGAACCGGTCCGGAACAAAATTGGAGGTCCCGATCCGGGTCCCGATCCTATCCAGGGTGTCCGTGCACACCCCTACTGAAAATGAAAGAGGCCGAGTCCTGGGCGAGTCAAGGCTATATAGCCTTAGACTCCGCCCTTCCACCTAGGCGGCTCTTCCTGTTCACGTTCTCTTACACGTGAGTATTTCTTCCTGCCATTTCTAATTACCTGCAACCAATGCCTCCCAGCCAAGCCATGCTGACTGGATGGGAAGCAACCATTCCATTGTGCAACTATTATGGCCATTTTTTTAAAAAAAAATACACAGTTTTCTTCCATTGAGTAAAGTGCTTTTGTACATGTTTTTGAAATGAATTTCCATGCAAGTTTTTCAAATATATGAATTTCCAAATGCATGTTGCTGTTGTTGTTGTTGTTGTTCCATGAATCATCATATTGCAAGCTCAGAAAAGCACAGGCTTCAGACTACAGATTGTGTTCAGATCCGCATTTGGTTCTGGGAGGTGTGAATTGGGTAAATTCTGGTCAAAAATGAACTAAGACATCCCTGATTCTAATCCTGTACTCTTGGGTGACTGGTTTTCTTAAGACCTGGAAGTTAGCATTCATGGCCAAAATGACTGAATAGGTTCAGTTACACAATGGACAGCAAGGCTTTGAGACATTTTGAAAATATTTGGAGGCCATTGTCTTAGCTTCCATGAGTAATCATTTATTTATTTATTTATTTATTTATTTATTTAAAAATGATAATTAAGTCATGCATTTTCCCCATTTTTATAACTTTTTGTATGGAAAATAATCATAATGAAGGAAATGGGCCAGGCTCCTCATACCTACGCCCCCAAAACCAAGGCCAGCATAAGGACTTGACTATTGATACCCTGTGAACTTGCAGGAGTTTTCAATGCCATCAATCATAAGATCCTTCTGGGGCATAGGAACATACTGAGTTCCAGTTCTGGTCCCAGGCTTCTGGTTCCGGTTCCATTTCCAGGCAGGATTCTTTCCTGGCCCAACTTGCCACCTTGAGACCCAGCATTGGCCAAAAGGTGGGATATTGATGATGATGATGATGATGATGATGATGATAATAGCTTGGAGAATCTGGGGATTGAACCTGGGACTTCATGCAAAGCAGATGTTCTACCACAGAGCTCTAACTTTTAAGCAGTTCTCTAAATTGGGAGCACAGCTTTCCAGGGATCCTGCTCATACTTGGAAGCCCATACTTGGAAGCCCTGCTCATACGTGGAGATCCGTCAACTCACCAGTCTTCAGGAACTTAAAAGATCTATAAAGACTGAGCTCTTCCGGCAGGCCTACTCAGATGAATTTTAAGTGTTTTATTGGTGTTTTATTGGTATTTTAATGATGTAGTGGTTTTATGTATTTTTAATCAGTTTTGTGTGTTTTGTGATGATGTTGTTCCCCGCCTCGATCCGGAGGGAGAGGCAGGTAATAAATAAATTATTATTATTATTATTATTATTATTATTATTATTATTATTATCAATGGGTGGCATTTGGGGAGCATGGCTTGGCCCCATGAAGCTTCCAATGTGGGCGTCCTCAGCGTTTGATGTTGTCCTCCATGCTGTTTATCATCTACATTAAACTGCCGATTGGGATCGTCTAGAGTTTTGGAATGCATTTGCCCAATATGCTAATGACATCTGGATCTGTTTCTCATTTACATTGCTAACAGGTGTGATGCCTTGATAATGAACTGGATGAGAGCCAAGAATCTGATGCTCAATCCAGATAAGACAGAGTAACTCTTACTAAGTGGTTTAATCATTTTACACTTCAGAAATTTGAGGCAGATGGAATGGGTTCATATTTCCAAAAAACCAACCTGCAGAATCTTCTGTGGACTGGCCCTTAGCAAATGTATTCATAGGAAAGTATGCAAATTTCTGCTGAGATTATGACATCCTGGAAAATATATGTGGAGGAAAGTTGAATGGAATGGAGGACAATACTCAAAATGCTGTGGGCTTCCATAAATTACGTAAATTATTTTGAATCCTTTTATAGAATTATTTGTGTATTTTCCTGCAGAATGGGTTAAAAAAATTCAAATCCATCTGTGAACAACACCGCACAATCCACAAAACACAGACGGGCTGGATTTCAAAATATCGGGATATGGTTAGGCCTCATCTTGAATATTGAGTCCTGTTCTGGGCACCACACATCAAGAAGGATGCAGACAAGATGGAGAAGGGTTCAGAGGAGGGCAACAAGGATGATTAGGGGTCTGGAAACAAAGCCCTATGAGGAGAGACTGAAAGAACTGGGCATGTTTAGCCTGGGGGGGGGGAGAAGATTGAGGGGAGATATGATTGCACTCTTCAAATACAGGAAAGGTTGTGACATGGAGGAGGGTCAGGATCTCTTCTCAATCAACCCAGAATGCAGGACACAGAATAATGGGCTCCAGTTACAGGAAGTCAGATTCTGCCTGGACATCAGGAAAAACTTCCTGACTGTTAGAACAGTATGACAATAGAACCAATGACCTAGGGAGGTGGTGGGCTCTCCCACACTAGAGGCCTTCAAGAGGCAGCTGGGCAGCCATCTGTCAGGTATGCTTTAAGGTGGATTCCTGCACTGAGCAGAGGGTTGGACGCAATGGCCTTATAGGCCCCTCCCAATTCTACTATTCTATGATTCTACAATCCATAGGTTTGACCAGTTCTAGATAGGTGAACAAGCCCAATTTGGCCCCATTTGGCACTAATAATTTCAGACACCAATACATAGGCACTGGGGGGGGGGGAGAGGTGTGCCCCATAGTAAAGAGGGGGCCTGGAAACAAAAATGCCCCTAACTGGACGAATTCACTGACATCCGTCACCGCTTTTGTCTACTCACAAATAGGGTGGAGAATTTTGAAAGGCCATTTCCTCCTAATTCTAATCTGAGACTAAAAGTCCAGGTCCTTGTTAAGGGCCAAGTCCATTTGAAAGAACACCTGTTGAACGCACTTTTCTTTTGTTCCCTTCCTTCGTCCACCTTGAGGGCGTGTCAAACCAAGTCTCTCCACATGATGCTATAATTAGTGAGTAAGCAACAAATGTGCAATGTTCTGTAATGGCTATAATTATTCTGAAGCATTTTCCATGACCATTACTTTACTATTTATACTGGAGAAGAAATAATGTTATACCTCAAGGGTTCATTTCTTTGGCAGAGGCACAGGTATGATTTGTAGGGATGTGCACTGACCCCCCGGATCGGATCGGATAGCGGATCGGAATCGGACCTGGGGGGTCAGATCGGATCGGATCGGATCGGAGGCTGGTCGGATCGGATCGGACCAGATGTCCGATCCGGATCGGACGCCATTTTGAATGCTTTTTCCCATAGCCAAGTATTGTTTTACAAAAACGCCTATAACTTTTTCATTTTTAAAGATAGAAGGATGAAACTTGGGCACATTGTAGACTGGTTAGGGGTAGTTATCTGTGAGAAATTTCAGAAAGATTGGTGCATGCATTTTGTGGCAATTAATTTTTTAATAAATACCCAGGAATGCCTATAACTTTGTCATTTTTAAAGTTACACACATGAAACTTTGCCACATTGTAGGGGGTACCTTGGGACCTATGTGTGTGAAATTTCAGAAACGTAGGTGCTTGTCTTGTGTGGCAATTAATTTTTAGAAAAATGGGTAGTAGTGGGGTAAATACAGTTACGCCTCCCATTTTTTTATTTTTGAAGATACAAACAGGAAACTTGGGCACATTACAGGTACCACTTGCCTTGATATGTGTGTGAAATTTCAGAAACATTGGAGCTTTCCTTGTGTGGCAATTAATTTTTGAAACAATGAGGAAATAAACACCTATAACTTTGTCATTTTTAAAGTTACACACATGAAACTTTGCCACATTGTAGGTGGTACCTTGGGACCCATGTGTGTGAAATTTCGGAAACGTAGGTGCTTGCCTTGTGTGGCAATTAATTTTTTAATAAATACCCAGGAATGCCTATAACTTTGTCATTTTTAAAGTTACACACATGAAACTTTGCCACATTGTAGGCGGTACCTTGGGACCTATGTGTGTGAAATTTCAGAAACGTAGGTGCTTGCCTTGTGTGGCAATTAATTTTAGAAAAATGGGTAGTGGTGGGGTAAATACAGTTACGCCTCCCACTTTTTTATTTTTGAAGATACAAACAGGAAACATGGGCACATTACAGGTACCACTTGGCTTGATATGTGTGTAAAATTTCAGACAGCTGGGTCCAGGCATGTGGTGGCAAGGTATTTTTGAAACAATGAGGAAAGAAACGCCTATAACTTTTTTATTTTAAAAGTTAGAAGTCTGAACATTGCTCACTTTGTAGATGGGTTAGGGGTAGATATGTGTCAGAAATTTCAGAATTATAGGTCCAGGCATTTGATGGCTATGGAATTTTTAAATTACATGTTTCAAAAAAATTTCTACAGAGGCCAGGTCTTCCCCTCCCGCTTCCCGCGAAGAAAAGGAAACACTCTCTCGTCTCGATCCCTTTGATCCTTGCTAGTAGTATCCATTACAGGGCTCGTGTTTCCTTTCCTACTTTCACTTTTCAAGCAGAACGGCTGAGCCTAGCTGAGTTTTGCAGCCATGCGTGCAAGGAAGGATCACTCTGGTCTCGATCCCTTTGATCCTTGGTAGTATCCATTACAGGGCTCGTGTCTGCTTGAGTACAAAGTGAAAGCAGACACGAGCCCTGTAATGGATACTACTAGCAAGGATCAAAGGGATCGAGACGAGAGAGTGTTTCCTTTTCTTCGCGGGAAGCGGGAGGGGAAGACCTGGCCTCTGTAGAGATTTTTTTTGAAACATGTAATTTAAAAATTCCATAGCCATCAAATGCCTGGACCTATAATTCTGAAATTTCTGACACATATCTACCCCTAACCCATCTACAAAGTGAGCAATGTTCAGACTTCTAACTTTTAAAATAAAAAAGTTATAGGCGTTTCTTTCCTCATTGTTTCAAAAATACCTTGCCACCACATGCCTGGACCCAGCTGTCTGAAATTTTACACACATATCAAGCCAAGTGGTACCTGTAATGTGCCCATGTTTCCTGTTTGTATCTTCAAAAATAAAAAAGTGGGAGGCGTAACTGTATTTACCCCACCACTACCCATTTTTCTAAAATTAATTGCCACACAAGGCAAGCACCTACGTTTCTGAAATTTCACACACATAGGTCCCAAGGTACCGCCTACAATGTGGCAAAGTTTCATGTGTGTAACTTTAAAAATGACAAAGTTATAGGCATTCCTGGGTATTTATTAAAAAATTAATTGCCACACAAGGCAAGCACCTACGTTTCCGAAATTTCACACACATGGGTCCCAAGGTACCACCTACAATGTGGCAAAGTTTCATGTGTGTAACTTTAAAAATGACAAAGTTATAGGTGTTTCTTTCCTCATTGTTTCAAAAATTAATTGCCACACAAGGAAAGCTCCAATGTTTCTGAAATTTCACACACATATCAAGGCAAGTGGTACCTGTAATGTGCCCAAGTTTCCTGTTTGTATCTTCAAAAATAAAAAAATGGGAGGCGTAACTGTATTTACCCCACTACTACCCATTTTTCTAAAAATTAATTGCCACACAAGACAAGCACCTACGTTTCTGAAATTTCACACACATAGGTCCCAAGGTACCCCCTACAATGTGGCAAAGTTTCATGTGTGTAACTTTAAAAATGACAAAGTTATAGGCATTCCTGGGTATTTATTAAAAAATTAATTGCCACAAAATGCATGCACCAATCTTTCTGAAATTTCTCACAGATAACTACCCCTAACCAGTCTACAATGTGCCCAAGTTTCATCCTTCTATCTTTAAAAATGAAAAAGTTATAGGCGTTTTTGTAAAACAATACTTGGCTATGGGAAAAAGCATTCAAAATGGCGTCCGATCCGGATCGGACCTCATCGGATCGGATCGGATCGGATCGGAGGTTGTCCGGATCGGATCGGATCGGATCGGATTTTCCCGATTTTGGGTCGGATCGGATTCGGATCGTGGATCGGATCCGATCCGATGCACACCCCTAATGATTTGCATGTTTTCTTTTTGTCTAAGGGAGAGATTCGGAGGGCCTCTTTCAATGCCAGATCAAGTTTTTTGAGGGTTTGAGGTAAGATACCTTCCTTGGATCCCTTCCCCAATGAGATGACCACACCTTTCACCAGCTGCTCTTGGTCTACATCCCCCCTTCCATTGACTGCTAATTTCTGGGAAAGGAGTGTTTATGAGCCAGGGTGTGGGGGACCCTTTTCATCCCATAGGGTTGCTGGTGGACTACCTAATGCTCCTTGTTCCAATGAACACCATTATCTGGGCTGGAGGAGACAGTCAGGTGAACACAAAGGTTGCAAAGGTGGAAAGGAACAGCAAGTCCAGGGATGTTTTGACAGTTGGTTCCTGCTGGGGTGTGAGACCTTGGCAGGTGCCCATCCTACCTTTGATGACACTCTTGGCCAGCTTGTCTATCATCACAACCAGTGTTTGTAAGCTTTGGACAGGTTCCACAGGGCCGTTTCAGACATGCCCGAGAGTTCTGAAGAGCCGTCAACTAATTGAGGAATGTTCAGTTGATTCATCCTCTGTGTTCTGTGTGTGTGTGCACACATTTATTTACGTAGTTTTGAGTATTTATTAGGGATGTGCACTGGATCAGACCCAATCCACGATCCGAGTCCGGTCCAGTGGGAAATCGGATAAATTATCCGATTTCCGATCCAACAGCTGGATCCGCCGATCCAGTCCGAACCGATCCAAAAAGGCTCTGAACCGGTTCGGTGGATCGGCGGATCGGCGGGCGCCCACTGGCGCCCACCGCCGCTTCCATTGGCGGGCGCCAGCGGGCGCCCGCTGATGAAAGTGGACAGCGGGGGGGGAGGGGGGGCCCTTACCTTCCCGGCCCGTCCGCTCCCGTCCGGCGCCAGCGGCTACTACCAGCGGGCTCCGCGGCCTGCTCCAGGGTGGCGCTCCGGGTGATGTCATCACCTGGCGCACTACTCGAGAGCAGGCCGCGGAGCCCGCTGGTAGTAGCCGCCGGCGCCGGACGGGAGCGGATGGGACGGAAATGTAAGGGCCCCCCTCCCCCCCTCCGCACGCCCCCTCCTCCCCTCCATGCACCCCCTGCTTACCTTCCCGGCCCGTCCGCTCCCGTCCGGCGCCGGCGGCTACTACCAGCGGGCTCCGCGGCCTGCTCTCGAGTAGTGCGCCAGGTGATGACATCACCCGGCGCGCCACCCTGGAGCAGGCCGCGGAGCCTGCTGGCTACTCGAGAGCAAGCCGCAAAGCCGGCTGGCAGTAGCCGCCGGCGCCGAACGGTAGGGAACGGCCCGGAAAGGTGAAGAGGGGGCGCGCGGATGGGAGGGGGGGTGCTTACCTTTTAGGGACGCCCGTCCGGCGCCGGCGGCTAATACCAGCGGGCTCTGCGGCCTGCTCCAGGGTGGCGCGCCGGGTGATCACCCGGCACCCTACTCTAGAGCAAGCCGCAAAGCCGGCTGGCGGTTGCCACCGGCGCCGGACAGGAGCGAACGGCCCTAAAAGGTAAGCAGTGGCGGGGAAGGGGGCTTACCCCCCCCGGAGCCGTCCGCTTCTATCCGCTGGTGCCCGCGGGCGCCTGCGGATGGAAGCGGACGGCCCCAGGGGGGGTAGGGAGCGCGGGGGAGGGGGCTTACCTGCCGGGGCCGTCCACAGCGGACAGCCCTGGGGGGGAAGGGAGTTAGGCCCCCCTTACCCACCCGCCGCCATTTTTTCCTCATTGCAATGCAAGTCTATGGGGGGAAAAATGGCGGCCGATCCAAAAATTTACGATTTTTGGATCGGGATCGTACTCGATCCGGTCCGGGGGGCCTCCGATTTTGTCCGAACTGATCCATGACAAAATTGGAGGTCCCGATCCAGGTCCCGATCCGATCCGGGGGGTCCGTGCACACCCCTAGTATTTATGTGCCACTTGCATTTAAGTAGTTTGAACCGCCGCATGGAAACATAAATATAAAGACCAATGAGTTGATGATAATATCATTACATAAAAAGGTAAGCTACATGGCACAGGGAAGGCTCATGTCAGACGGCTCTTCAGCCTAAAACTAAACAGATGGATGTACCTAAAACTGAGATGCGTTGCTGTATTTCTAATGTCAGATGGGAGATTATTCCATGTAGTGGCCACTACACATTAAATTCCCTGCTCTAAACAACTGTAGAGCGGGCTTCCAATGTATGTGACACCAGAAAGAGTTGGATGGGCAATATGGATGCTCATTGGAAATGATACCTGGCATATGTAGAGATCGGTGAATGGGTAATATCTGAAATCACCAGGATTCTCTGAACACCATGTCTCATGACCAATTCATGTTCATGTTTGCGATCATTGCTTGCTCTGCACAAACAGGAAATGTGCACAAATCATAAGAGCCATGCTGGATCAGACCAAGGGTACATCTAATTGAGCCATGACCAAATGGGAGATCTGTGCACATTTTACCAAATTTGCACAGATTTCCTTAGATTTCTGCTAATGTCCTCCATACAGTTAATTGGGGCTAAATCAGTCCACAAAGGGAATTTGCACAACACTTAGAAATTTTCACAAAATTTGGAATTTTGCACAAAATCCTGAAAATTTGCACAAATGGAACTACAATTTGGGAACAATACAAATGTGAATACACATTTAATGATTCACAACACCTGCTCACTCTCTCATTCTGGGCTTCAAATGGGGCAAGCTCACATTTTGCAAGCAATAGCAAAAATCTCATACAATGCTAATCATATGCAATCCCCTTTGTGGATGCTGCATACCTTGGGATGAGCAAAACAATTTGTCCTTTTCAATTTTGTGGGATCACCATGATAGTCTAGCCCCTCAAAATATTCTTGGAGGAAACAAAACTCAATTACCCTGTTTGTAAGCTGGTAGCTGCTGAATCATGGAATCATAGGGTCGTTGGCTGAATTCAGACAACATGTTAGTCAATGGTGGGGTAATAATCAACTTTACAGTTGTTCATCTAGGGGGTACTCCCCACACAACATGGTAATAAATAATCAACTGTGGTATGGATTAGGATCAGTGCTGAGTTAATCATGGCAGCATTCGGAAGACACGATAGTCAATACAATTGAGGGTTGTTCCCCGCCCCCAGTTGCTTATTGTGTCATCTGAATTCAGCCATAGAGTCATAGAGTCATAGAGTCATAGAATCATAGAATCATAGAATCATAGAATCATAGAATAGTAGAATAGTAGAGTTGGAAGGGGCCTATAAGGCCATCGAGTCCAACCCCCTTAATCTACCTTAAAGAGTCCCTGACAAATGGTTGTCCAGCTGCCTCTTGAATGTCTCTAGTGTGGGAGAGCCACCACCTCCCTAGGTAATTGGTTCCATTGCCATACTTTGCTAACAGTCAGGATCAATGGCTGCTTCAGTAACAACATACACAAACTAAAAAAACCCTGTTGTTTCTTTTTCTTTTCTTGGGGAGATTTCTAAATCAATTTTGGATCACATAGTGATGAACAGTGACATCTCTATGCCATCAAGACCATTCAGTTACAGCTGATGCTGTAGGACCATAAAACCAATGCAGAGGGAGGGGAATACTTCCTGACCTCCCTCCATTTAAGCAAACACAGTACACAGTGGTATAGAGTTCCCCCTCCATCAATTACCAAAAAGGTGGGTGCTTTCAATGCTGCTGAAACTGCTCTGATCTACTATCTACTTCTGACTCAGATCTGCTATCAGTTATGTTCTGCAAAGTGTAGACTTTGAAATAGCACCCCTTTTTAGTGTGCAAATCCAATGCATGATTAGATGGGGGGGGGACTTCTTGAAACTTCCAGCATTCCCCAGACAAATTATATATATAATTTGTCTGGGGAAATAATATATATATATTCTGTCTGAACATGCATATGATTGCATCCTTAGGCGCCTAGCTTATTAGATCTCTCTGGTTGAAACGTTCCATTAGATGTAATTGCATCCTTTGGGATTCCTCTTCCATCTCTGTTTGAAACAATTCCAGGCACTTCCCTTGCTAGGAAGTGTATTGCATGTATTTCCCAAGGAAGTGTATTGCATGTATTTCCCACCCTCTGAAGTGTATTGCATGTATTTCCCACCCTCTTGCTAGGAAGTGTATTGCATGTATTTCCCACCCTCTTGCTAGGAAGTGTATTGCATGTATTTCCCACCCTCTTGCTAGGAAGTGTATTGCATGTATTTCCCACCCTCTGAAAGATTCCCCCCCATACACACACCCTGTACACAACACTTTATTAATGGGAGTGACAAAGATGTTTTGTGGAATACAGTATTAATTGATAGGTTCAGCTCGTTGGGAGGCTTGTTTCCCCAAGTATGACCCATCTGTGCCAATATTGCAATTATGGCAAAGCCAGTATCTCGTGGTGAGTTGTTTCTGAGGAAGTCCAAATACATCGTCCAAGACGCAAATGGAAGTCATGACAGTGAAGCACTGGAACTACTATGGAAGCCCTTGAAACATAATCATTTTTATGTAGCCTTTCTGGCCAGAGCAGGAGGAAGGCAATATAAGACCTTCCAGATGTTGCTGGACTGCATCTACAAACATCCACAGCCAGAAGAGTCAATGGTGAGGGATTCCAACCCTTCAACATCTGGAAGACCACACATTCCCCATCCCCGATTAAGTATTTTCTGTGGGGCAGCATGTTACAGGGAAACAAAGAATTCAGATCAATTTGCTTTTTTTCCAGGGAGATTCGGTTGGTTTCTTTCTAGTGACCAAGATACGTTCTTTTCATCCACCCATACCTTTCTATCTTTACAGATACATAATTGGAAGAAATGGGATTTACTCTCAGAGATGTGTATAGAGAACCTTTTTCAACCTGTAAGCCAAAGTAAATTTTGGAGATGCCCTCAGAAGCCACATTCCAGTGGCAGGCATGGTCAAAAGCCAAAAGGATCAGGGCAAAATGTCTATCAATAAATCAACCAGAATGTTTTAGTGTAATCCTCTTTCTAAAGAGGTGAGAGCCAGCAAAACCAGAGCTTTTCACAGTTTTTTCTAATTTCATCTTGAAATTTAAATGAATTTGTCATTCAGCCCTACCCTAATTAGAACTTCATAAAAGGAGGTGAGGGACTCCGTACATCCCTAGCTCTTACCGCCAGTGATGAAGCTTTAGCAAAGGCTTGGAAGAAAGAGGGTAGGGCCAGAAGAAAGGAGTGTGACAATGTGAGGAATACCAGAGGTCCAAATTGGGACACCAAATAAATAAATAAATAAATAACACACGAATATGTAATAAATTCATAAGCAAAAAGAAATTTGATCAGACCCCAAATGGAACACATTTCTTAAATATCAACACCATATCTACAACTTGGAAGCCTCAGTGGATGGCCATGTACCAATCACTCTCTGTTGGCCTTACCTACCTCCTACCAAGGGTATTGCAAAGATAAAGAGGAGGTGGAGAAGCCATACATGCCGCCTTGAATTCCTGAGAGGAAAGGAGAATTATACACATCCTAACTAAATAAACAGCAGAAAAGTGTCCCCATTTGATTCCATCAAAGTTAAACCAAATGACATATATCATCTGGGTAGCTTCTGGTGGTCACTGCAAAGTGTGCCCATTCTGAGGGAAGGCAGAAAACATTTTCCCCTTACTCTAAAGTGGCTTTGTCATGCTTCCATGCAACCAAGAGCTGCTTCTGCACTGTAATAACTCGTGGTTAGCTATGTGTTACTAAGAAATTATCTGCTGACGTTTTTGAGTCTCTCCTAGCCACCTTGGCTCCCATAATTCTCATATTGTCTAGGAAAGGTTTGCAAACCAAGAGCCACACATACCGGGGCAGCAAACCAGATGTGCATCACCTGTTTTCCCTAAGAATGTACAACATGAAGAGTTCCTGCCTTTGGTGCAATAGGTACAGGACTTCCTGGAATATAGAAATGCAGGTTCATAATTTCATCAAGGCAGTCAAGGCACACCCTATTTGAATTTACCATCCTGGAGCCCTAGAGAAGGAAATCTGTCCAAGGCACTGCTACCACCCATAGACATATTAACATTCATTCGGATCTGATAAGGTTAAGGACTATGTCTAGATATTCATTCTGCCCTTTTTCACTCACCACTGATGGAAAGTGTTGTAACTAAGCCGGTTCTCAGTGGTCTGGGGTAAGGATTTTCAGACGATCAATCAGAGTCAGATTCTGATGCAGAAGAGACAGCACGAGAAACATACCAGCCTGTATGGGGAGTGGGCAGACTAAAGCGGGCAAAGTGAAAGGAAGGGGAGAGACGGTCGGTCCGGCTAGCTTCTCGCCACAGGCTTCTTCAGAACCAGCCTCCCTGAACTTAAAGTGTACTGGAAAATGACTTTCCCTTTTTCTTGAAAGGACAATTGTCTCGCTTAGCTTGCATAATCTTGCCTAGAGAAAAGTTCCTAGAAAATTAGAATCTCTTCAGGTGGGAGGAGCTGTTTATTTCCTGAATAAAGCTGTGTGGATTATATAGCAGACCTCTTTATTGTCTCCCAATAAAGTGAAGGGTGTTGGGAAACACAATAGAAAGGCAGTTCCTTATCAGTATCCTAGACTAGTAGGCTGACCATATGAAAAGGAGGACAGGGCTCATGTAACTTTAACAGTTGTAGAGAAAAAGGAATTTCAGCAGGTGCTATTTGTATACAATTAGTTCCTGGTGAAATTCCCTCTTCATTACAACAGTTAAAGTTGCAGGGGCCCTGCCTTCTTTTGTATATGGTCACTTTAGTATAGTGCCTGCAACTTTATGATGAAGAGGGAATTTCACCAGGAACTAATTGCATATAAATGACACTGGCTGAAATTCCCTTTTCTCTACAACTGTTAAAGTTACATGAGCCCTGTCCTCCTTTTCATATGGTCAGCCTAGATAACCTCTTACCTCTCTTTTGATTCCTCCCCCCCCCCCCCAGATATATAATCTGTCCCATAAAATCTTCAAACTGAACATTGTCATATTTTTGGTTCTGGGAAGCTTTCATCTATTCCCAGGTATTTTATGGAACATGGTGAACCATTTAATACATAAGTTGAAATGTTTATGGCTGTTGCTGATGTTTTAGTTGATTTATGGGTTGGTTGCATTTGAATGGATAATTATCAAACCTGTTTTCAATATTGTATGTTTTAAGAATGTAAGAAGAACCGTGCGGGATCACACCAAAGGTGAAAGTGATCAGAATTTTACCCATTTTGCAATTCAAACTTGCAAACATTTTGAAATGAGTGCATTTCAGAAATGGGCATCTATGTGCTGGAAGCATGGGAGAAGAATGTATCCATTTCAACAGTGTGCACACAATTCATTTAGTCAGCATGGTTAAGTGAGCCCACATGATTTGCATTTCCTGGAGTAACCAGACTTGTATTTGCTGGACTCATACAAGGACAGGAATAGAGTCATCCTTCAGTTTCTGAACCCCTTGGATTTTGCAATACAATTATTGGCTAAATATAAATTATTTAAAAAATCTGCATTACAATACCTATTTTAGGATTAACATATTTTATATAAAAAATTAATTTAGGTTGTATTTGAGTGTAATTTCTTATTATTCTTATTATTTGGCAATGCAGAATGATGCAGAAACAGGACAGGATGGGTTAGGAATGAACACAGGTGAAACTGACCAAAAATAGAATTGTCCCATCTCTAGTCCTTGCTAAACTCAATGTTAAATACTATGACATTCTGAAAATTTTAATGTCACAATAGTTAGAATAAGGATCACTGTCTTAGCTCATTGTCCCCAACGTTTTGCCCAAACTATATTGCTGATGATCCATTGTTATATCTGTTGTATTTACTTAATATGGAGCAGGAATAGAGTAATCTGGACATCTAAAACTGCCAATTGGCCACTGTGCCTATTGCCAAGATTCAGACTTAGTGTTGTCACATAACATAATTCCATAAGAGTTTCCAGCCCACATTTTCAAATCATGTCTTGATGGCATTGGGACACTTGAATATACTTTATTTCTACTTGTAGATCTCCACAACTTTTCTTAGTTTTTACAACAAAATTATAATAATCACCTCTTGAACAAGACTTCCTAAATCTCAAAATGGTTCAGATGAAATGGTTGTATTCATAGAAATTTAAACTCATTGGAATCCATTGTGGATTTTCCTGACATCCCTATATGGAAGTGAGCAACAGAGGCCAAATCTACACCAAGCAAGATATGACACTTTGAAAACGGTTTCAAAACTGTATATGGAGTGTGTCCTGGGTCCCAACAGTTGTCACTACTGTTATAAATCATTTTAAAGCAGTAGTGTAAATTCTGCCTTAAGCAAAGAACATTTATATAACTAATGTTTTGTTGGTGGAATTGTTGTGGTGTTTTTTTCCAAGTATTGCTATTTCTTTCAAAATTCTGGGGTATTTTAACCTGCTTTGGAGGTGGTGGTTGTAGAATATGTTTAAAACAAAACTTCCACATCTGGATCAGGCAAGGTTATTCTTGAATCCTGCAGATATAATGATTTGGTGGATTAGGTGTGTTTGGATCTAATATGGTTAGCCATTTCTCTAGTCTAGAAAAAACTAAACGCAAAAGAAAGTGCTGAAGATACCTCCTTCAACAACTGAATTAAGAGCCCAGTTAGAAATTCTCAAACCTTAATCTCCAAAACCACTGTTGAAAAACTTGATCCATAGGAATTTATTTCTAAAGAGCCCAATCTGTGGGCTGAAATGGAACTTAGAAGAATAAATATGAGTCTGAAATGTTTATCTGTTTTAACAACAACAACAACAACAACAACATTAATGATAAATAATAAAAATGACTGGTCTTGTGAAGGGACATCCCCTCCCCTTTAGCAGCTGTTATATTCGAAGAGGGAGCACAAAATGGCTTCCAAATTTTGTTTCAAGTAACATTCTGGTAGCAATTCTAAACCCAAACAGCTAAAAGACTTAACCTACTACAATTTCCACAGAAAGGACCTCACCTATGGTGTGAAGCATCAGCAATGAGGAAGAATGATGAAACATGAAATCACTCTGTGAAACTATTGGAGTGTTAGCAATTAATTAGTGATCTAATGAAGATTAAACACCTCATCCTCTCCTCTCAGGAACGATTATAAAAACCCTGTGTACACAGAACACCTGCACCAGAGTCCATCAACACTGAGACACTCCACTTGAGATCTTTTCACAGCAGGACCAGGTAAGTTTGGCTAAAATTCATTTTAACTTGATCATAGCCTCTTGGCCATTCTCTCTCTCTCTCTCTCTTCATTTTCTTTCTTCAAAGTTGCTGTTTTCTCAGTCACTTTTAAATTGCACTCCAAAGTGTTTTTTCCCCAACCTTTGCTGGTTGGAAAAAGACAAGAGAGTGTACACTCAAGAGAAAAAGGAATGCTAATAATACTTAAAAAGTAATATCACAGAACCATTTGTACTGCTGTTGTGTATTTGCAAGAAGTATGGGAAATCAATTAATTGTATTATGATTCTAATGAGAACTGGGCTATTTTCCCTATTTGCAGATCTGTACATGATCTGAAATATGGATATCCTTTGAAATTTGCACCGCTCTATCTAAATTCACAACCATGTTCTCCACTTTAAAAACAAGATAAAACTGTGCACAAATGTATATGCTCATGTGCATCGCATTTTACAAGCAAGGTGCTTGTAAAATAAGGTATACATTAGGCAAAATTCCATTAAAATGCATGCGTTTCAAAAAAAAAATCTTAAAATGTGAACATATTTTTCATGTGAATTCAGGGCAAATAAAACATGTAACTGGAAAGTTCTCAACTTCTGGGTGAACCAACCTCTAGTCCTCCCCCCAAAAAAGAAGAATAAATAAAGGGGGGGAGAAAGGAACTGAATCAAATTGATGTGTTTGTCCCTAATTTTGCTTTTGAGTAAATTTGTTTGGTCAGCTGTATTGGCTGGCCACCAGTGGATTTTGGCCCTTTAACAGATGAGAATGAAAGTTAAATCAGGGTTTTTTGCTTATCCGTATAGTGGCAGTTAGGGATTACTTAGGATGTTCAGGATGCCCACACAGAGACTAGGAGGACTTGTGTACCATTGGGTGGAATGTAAACACCAATACAACCTATGGGTGTTTGAGGAGAGGGTAGATGTTGACATATATTGATTAGAAATGACTGGCCAAGTTCAGTTCCATATTTATTTCACAGATTGTCTTTCATTTCATCATCTGCTCACTGCTGGAATTCAATAAATCTATCTATTTATCTTACCAGAATTCCAGTCTACTTGTGTGCATTCACATTTTAATGCAGCTTGGATTCCTAGACATCCAAATGTGAATCTATGGTGGGTTTGACAAACATTCCCACCAAGTTTCTGGTGACAGGTCTCCTACAGAGATAATGATTATCGCAGTATAACTGCTAAATATTTTACTTTCTTCTATCAAAGTACTATCAAAACTGGAGTCCATGTACTTTCTATGTCCCTCCTGAGTCCAATGGGTTCTTTAGTTCATGATAGAACATAAACTCTGAACCCTGTGAAATGCTCACTTTTGTTGACCTTTGTGTTCTGTATCTCCTCCCCACCCTGATATGTTCCTTTAGATCCACACACCAGTTCAGCTGAGATGTCTTACAACTGGGACCAATGCAACGCCAGCTGCCCACCAATGACCGTGTCCATTCAGCCACCTCCGTTCACCTTGTGCATCCCTGGACCAACCCTCTACTGTCCCGACCAACCTCTCTGCATTGACCAATACAACCCATGTGCTCCAATTGCATATTCTCAATGGGGATACCGTGGTGGGTACCGCTCCATCTCCCGTGGAGGAAACTCTGGTTACAGTGCTGCAAGCATTTATGGTCAGAAATCACAGCCCAGATACCAGGGTGGATGTGGCCCTTGCCTGTGATTTCAACTCCTGTAGTCCACAGAATGAAGATGACAAAGAGCTGAGCCCATACATCCATGAAATCAAGAGCAACCAAATGTTTCCACCTAGATTTGAGGAATACATGTTCTGTTCTTGTGATGTACATCTGTGCATTCCAGACCTTTCCATTTTCAACCGTGTCTGATTTTGCACTTCTTCTGAGCTTCCTGAACCTCCAATCTGTTTTAAATGTGCATCTCTTGTCTTTCAAATAAAGCCTTTCCTGCATCAAAACTGCCAGTGTCCTCTTTCATCACACCATTCCCTGTAGCAACAAATTTATTTAAGAAACGAACTGGGACTATACCTCCCCTAATCCAGTTGTTCTGTCTACATACTTCGGGGAATCCCTTATTGTAAAAGTTTCTTCAGTCATAGAGATCTTGGGCAACATGTCAGGGCTGGCTCTACCATTAGGCATAGTGAGGCAACTGCCTCAGGTGCTAAATATTTGTGGGGGGAAGCATCAGCCACCTCCTTGCTGATGTCCCAACCTGTCCTAAACCCTCATAGGTATCCAGCAAATCTGTTCATCTTGTTCTGGATAACTCTATCCAACAGCCAGCAGTGAAGTTAGATTCAACTGCCATTTTACTAAGCTATTCTATACACAATGAACAGGGTATCACCTTACATTTTGCCTCAGGTAGCAAAATGTCTTCAGCCAGTCCCAAGGGATGTGATCTTGGGATAGGTGAGAATTTTATTTCAGTTTTGTTTCCATAAATAATGTACAGACATTCACAAAATTCTCTGTAATCAGGACATATATAATATACAATTTAAAAAAGAAGAAAAAGAAGAATGTGAAGGAACCAAAACATGGGATGGCATATTTTTCTACCCAAGCCCACAACTTTGAGCACTAGGCTTTTAAAGTTTGAATTCTGGTGTGTTCAATCATGTCTGCAGTGGAAAGCCAGTGTAGTATAGTGGCTAGTGCGTCAGACTGGGAGTCAGGAAATCTGGGTTCTAGTCCCCACTCGGCCATGGAAACCCACTGGGTGACTTTGGGCCAGTCACTGACCCTCAGTACAGATACCTCACAGGGTTGTTGTTGTGAGGATAACATGGAGAGAAGGTTTATGTATGCCATCACAGGTTCCTTGGAGGAAAAAAGATGGGTTATAAATGTAAGAAATAAATACAAAAATGAATTAAGGTTGCTATCTCTTCCCCCTTCTTTTTTTCCTGATAGGCTGCTCATCTTTCAATGATAAGTCTTGCTCCTCTCCATGCTGGGAATAATTCTCCTTATTGAATTTTCAATGAAAATTTCCCCAAATTTACAAGGGACTTCATATCTAGGAGATAAAGAACGTGAGCTTTACAGAACTGAATACTGGAGAAAGCAAAACTGAGAGGTTTGCCCATTGCTAAGAAAAGGAAACAGCAAAGTGTAGCCTTTCCACTTCTCAATCTTTAGGACCTGTCCACACTTACATATGGTAATAGAATGCTCAGGTTTAGGCCTAGAAGCCTTCACAATGCTGGAAGGCTCTGGTGCAAAGCAGCCCAGCAAGGAAAGGCACCCCACAAATGACACTACAAGGCTCAGGACACCTGAAGTCCTTAACAAGTGGTGGATTAAATTGCAATATTGGTTTTAAGCCCCAGTTATCTTATTAACCTTCATACTAGGATTTTGTAAAACCTGTTCCATCTGTGTTTTGGAGATTGTCAGGTTTCTTTCATTTTGTCATCCACACATTGGTGGAATTGGATCTTGTCCCCCTATTTCCTGAATTTCTGCAAAGTTGCACTTGAAAAAATATGCAAATCCACCCCCATTTGCAAATCCCATATGTGCATTTTTAGGCTTTAGCCTATGGGTGAAATGAGCATTTCTGGTGAGTAGCAATTATTATTATTATTATTATTAATAATAATTTATTGTGGTCACAGACCAGCAAAGTTAGTATAAGGCATGTAAAAAAATAATTAAAAAGTGATTGAATAACAAAATACAGTTCATAACATTCCTTCTCTCAGGAGAATAACAACATTCTCCCCCCCCCCCCAATTTGCATTGAGGTCATAAAAAAACTTAGCAAGCCTTTTGGTGATACAAGAGGGCACATGCCTTAAACAAATTAATAACAACATTGTGGACGTATTTCCACAAATGACTGTTCATAGTGTGTGTGGGGGGGAAGCTTCTTTCTGCATTCCTTATGCATGTGACAGTGCAAAAGGATATGTCCAACAGATTCTGTTGTTCTAGCCCCACAGGGTGCTTTTTCGTTGTTGTACAGAATTTTCTATGACTAAATGTGCATGAAATTCCAGATTTAAAGGACAAGTCTGCAGAATTCATGTGAGTCAAGAAAAGCTGCTAATCTCCAGAATCACTAGGTTAGAGTCATAGAAATCTGGTCATTTCATTTTGTTGCAGATTCGTCCATATTCTCGAGTTCATACACTGCCTCAGACACTAGAGGTAGCACATAACCATCAGGGCTAATAGCCATGTATAGCCTCCTCCTCCAGGAATTTCTCCAATCCCTTTTTAAAGCCATCCAAATGTGTGGCCGTCACTACATCTTGTCTTATGAATTCCAAAATTTAACTCTGCATTATGTGAAGAAGTCCTTCCTTTTATTTGTCCTGAATCCCCCACCCATCAGCTTCATAGGATGACCCCTTTGGATTCTAGTCTTTTAAGAGAGGGAGAAAAATGACTCCCTCTCCACATTCTCCACACCAGCCATAGTTTTGCACCCCTCTATCATGTTTCCTCTTAGACTCTTTTTTTCCCAAGCTAAACAAACCTCCCCTCATACGAAATGTAAAACTATTTAAACAGCTGAAACAATTTTAATAAAAGACCAGATCTGACAGAGACATCTGTTATATATGCCCTCAGCATGGCTAAGAGTGGGAGCCACTTTCAGCCTGAGGAATGGATTCTAGTTTTGGAGAATCGTTCACAGGCCCCATTCCACTGGAGGTGGAGCCAGAGGCAAAGAGGTGGGACCAAAATGAATAGGGGTGTGGCCAAAATAACCACAACACCAGCATAGGTTAGTGTAAAGATCTTACTGCTAATAGCTCAATGTTAGGAGAGGAATTTCAGCTTTTTAGCATGGGGTAAAAACTGGGCAAATGCCTGGAAACAAAACAACAACAACAACAAAAACCAAGTTGTGGATGTTTCCATGTTCTATATTAATAGTAGCTGGCTATATGCCTAAATCCCTTCCCCGTTTTTATGGACAGAGGATCAACTTGGGAATGAAATGTATGTGAACACATGTTCAAGAATTTACAAATATTTTGTTCAACAATTTACAAATATTTTCAGCAGAGTCATATGCACACTCAGGTTCTAAGCTTTGGATGAAAAACCATTATTATTATTATTATTATTATTATTATTATTATTATTTCCTTTAAAAAAGACATACAGCACCTTACAACAGAAGTGAAACATACACAATTTGAAGCAACTTCAGCAAGAGCCTCAGACCCACGCCCGCCAATGCCAGGGTCAGGGGAGGCTGATTGTGGATGGGGGGAGACGGCACAGCGTAGAGGTAGGCCATTGGCCAACTCGTTTTGGCACCACAGGGGCAGGGAGGAGCGCAGCTATTTAAGGGCAGCGTTCCTGCCCAGAGCCCTCTTCGTCCCTTTTTTGGCTGAAGGAGGAGGAACTGCGGCAAGATTGCAGCAAGGACGGGCTGCTGCCCAGCAACGACAAAGAGCAAGGCCAGCAGTTCTTCAGGGCTTTAGGCCCCAGGTTTGGCTGGCAGACTGGCCGGTTCTCCTGCAACTGCCCACAATTGAGCACTTTCCTCTAGCCCAGTCTGCGACTGAGGAGGGCGGAGGCGGAGGTGCGACTCGGCAGCGGCTGCTTTTCTCACATGATCGGAGGATCAGAGGGGTGCCCTGGGGCGAGCGGCGGCCGTGTCGTGGTGGCGAGCAGCCATTGAGGTGCTGCGGCTTGTAGCTTTCGAGGGCTGAGGCTTGGGGATGCCAAGGAGTGCAGCTTTGAGGCGCTGTGGCACGCAGCCGTTGAGGCACAGAGGCGTGCGGCTGCTGCGGTGCTCAAGCACACAGCCGGCATAGACTGCTGCTGCCGCCAGGGCCCGGGAGGGTTGGGCTCTTGGTTGGGTGAGCCGGTTCACTCCTTCCTTCCCACCTCTTGGTTAGGAAAACTGTGGGAGGGCTAGAGGGGAATAAGGGGTCCCTTGCCTCTAGTAGAGTGTGCTGGGGTGTCTCAGTGAGGGAGCAGGCACAGCATCCCATAATGGTTAGGCAGGTGGCATCCAGCTCCTACGTCTTTTCTTTTTGTGTTTGTTCTGGTCTCATGGGGTTTTTAAACCACATTAATACAAATTGATATATATCATTCTAAATTCATTACTAGCAATAATTGGGTTGATTTAATTGATAGATAATTCATCATTTTTTTAAAAAAAAGTTATATATATATATATATATATATTACATAAATAAAGTTATATAATTAATGGTAGAAAATAAACAATAAATATATAATTTGGTTTAGTTAGCAAGGCTAATCGCTTGCAGCAGCCTACCAGTTACGTATTGCTCATAGTCCCAACAGGATGCCATTATGCCACCAAAGAAGGGAATAGGGTGAAGGAAGGGCGAAGGAAAAGCCCCTCACCCTCCCAAATAATATAAGAATGTGAGTGAGTCTACGTCTCATGAAAAGATGAACCCCCAAATTGCTGCGTTACTTATACGTATGGAGGCAATGGAAAAGATAAGGGCATTACCACACTGCATCAACCACCAGCTAGGCACGGCATGTCGAGCGCTAAGCGCCATCACACTAGAAAGCAAAGGTAGGATATCTTTCTGTTATCTCTTGCGAGTAGACTAGATGCCATGGACAACAGCATGTGGGACAGTACCATACAGCAAGTGACTGAACAACTGAGGGCAGCAGTTACACCGTCCATGTTGGCACCAGAGCAGAACAAGAACAGTACCCCAGCTCCAACTCAAGGTGCAATCCTACACGGGGCATCCCAACATCCAGTGGGACAAGGTGAGTTAATCACAAGCACTACACCAGCTCCTGCACAGCCAGCGGGGGCCTTTCCTCATCCAGGGGGATGGTTCTCATAGTTTGTTGGAATGGGTTGGACACCTTCTTACTCAGGAGGTGCCACATTTCAAGGAACACAACATGCGACGCCAGTGATGATTTCCCAGTGAGAGGGTCCTGTTACGGGCATTGCATCTCAAGCAGTGGTTAGTGAGATAGTTGTGGCCACACCAGCTCTCCCTGCAGGGTATCTTAATGCGCAACCTGTCAGGGCAGGAATGGTGCAAGTATGTGCTACTGCAGCTGGATAGAGTACTACAGATATTCTTAGTAAATCAGGTGTAGAGGGCCAGCAGTCATCTTTGGCTGAGGCTGTCTGTGCAGTCGTTTGGCAGGAGCCTGCTGGGTCTTCCCTGGCATGGCCTCTTCGGCCTGGTCAGGAAATCATTGATTCTGGTACGGGAGCTGACAGGGATGTCATGCCTTCAAGGAGTACTTCCGCACCCGCAGGAGACCACCTCCTACCTGTTACCAGGGAAAAGATTTGGAAGGGCGAATACGTAGATATATTCTCCCTATTGTTTTGTGAATTAGAGAACCCAGAGACAGATAAAACTGATGATAAAGATGCTAAAAAAATTAAGGAGTAGGAAGGTCACAAGAACCTGGGTGAATTGTTTGCTGGGTTTCTTCATATATGGGTGTTTTGCAACAACGCTTCCCAGAAAAAGGAGTCAGTATATGACATCAGTAAGACCTGGTTGTGGCGAGAGATCCGATAGCGGCCATCTGTTCGCCAAACATGAGCCCCCACCCAATTATAAAGGGAATGCGGGGCAGGTGGTTAATCCCGCCTGCCTTGCTGGGAATTTAGTTCATGAGGTCTTTGCACCCATACGCAGTGTCATTACAGACACGACTGTTCCTTGTATTCAGGACATTACCCCACTTCAAGTTGCCCAAGGAGTAGGAGTGGCAGGGGGTACAAAAAGGGACAGTCACATGCCCAAGAGACAAGGTGGTCAACAGCCTCCTCCCAAAGGGTCCTAGCCCAATTGAAATCGAGCCTCCCAGTCAGTTACCGGCTCGTTATCTAAAGCGCCAGGATGCAGCCTATCTAGATTTGGGCTTTTCAGATGGTTTTCATATTCCCTTTCAGGGTGACAGGATGGCTTCAATTTCCCGCAATCAGATATCCTTCTTATTGATGGAACACCTGGTGTGGGAAATAATTCCAAAGGAAGTGGCAGCAGGAAAGGGTCCTGGGTCCCGATCCTAGGCCACCTATTTCAAACTTAAGGGTGTCCCTATTAGGTATAGTACCTATCATTTCCCAGAGGGGCATCAGTCAACGACGCTATACCTGAGTAGCTTAGCTCGGTGAAATATGCCTCGAATGGGCAAGGAGCATTGATGGGCAAGTGTGACTTTAAGGCGGTGTTCCACATATTGCCCAGCAATCCAGCAGACTTTAATCTGCTGGGATTTTCTTTTAAGGAGGGTCCATGTTCCATGATCAAGTTTCTGGGAATCGAACTTGATTTCGCTCATGTCCTTAAGACAGCTGCAGGAGTTGGTTGGCCATCAAAATTTTGCATGCTGAGTCTTTGCACCCGGTTGGGCCTTCCTATGCCAATTCTGCAACGCTATGTCGGGCCTCCGTTCCCCTCATCACCAGGTTCGTGTAATTGGGCGCATGCAGCGGACATTAAGGTTTGGCTAGACTTCTCGCAGCGCTTTAACAACGTCTTGTTCTGGCAGCAGGATTTGCTGCTGGGGCAGAGTTGCAAGTCTGTTCAGATGCATCTGGCTTATGGATTTCGGAGTGATTTGGCAGGACTGGTGGTGTGTTGAACCGTGGCCTGAGAATTGGTCATCTTTAGGTCTGTGTAGGGACCTTACCTTCTTGGATTTTTTCCTGTGTGTGGCGGTACACATTTGGCCACCGATATGGCAAACTCTACTGTGCATGTCAGGTGCGATAATTTGGTGATAATCATGGTTCAAGTGGTTAACTCACTATCTCCCCGCAATCCCAGAGGGAGGGCATTAGTACGAGTCTTCACCCTGCACTGTTGGAAGTATAATATATTGTTCATTCACCATATTCCGGGTCTGCACAATGATATCGCGGACGCTTTATCACGTCATCAGGTGCAGCGTTTCCGAGTTCTGGCTCCATGGGTGCGGCGAACTCTGGTGGTCATGCCACCAACCCTGTGACAGATTGGAGTGACTAGGTAGAGTGTGCCATACAGTAGTCAGTGGCACCTAGTATCAGGGTTTTCATACCAAAGGATAGGTAGGGAATTCCTAGCTTTCAGAGCTGCTACACAATTACAACAGCCATAGCCCATTCCAGTAGAGCACATTTTGCAATACTGTGTATTATCTCATAGGAAGGGATTATCTGCCCACACCATAGGAGGTGAATTGGCCACTTTCGTATTCTGGTCTAAGAAGAAAGGGGCAGAGGTTACCACTGTAGATTTCAGAGTAAGGCGCACATTGCTGGGTCGGAACAGAGAGACCCTTAGGAAGGCGGATTCCAGATATCACCTATGTCCGCAAATTCTGATAAGTCTGAGGACACTGTGGCTGTCATTATGTAATTCAAGTCACGAAGCCATTTCGTTTCAGGCCGCGGATTTAACAGCATTCTTTGGCGCTTTTAGGATCTTGGAGCTCGTGGCGTCGTCTGTGGACGATCGGTCTGGCAGAGCACTTAAGTTTTGCGATTTACCATTCAGTCAAAGTGAGGCACATGCAGGGCTAGGTAGGTCAAAGACAGATCACACAGGGAAAGGCACAAATGTGTCACTTTATAAGGCTCCATGACCAGAGTTGTGTCCATTGCAAGCTCTGCAAGGATTTGTTGCAGCGTCAGGTAATTAGGCGGGCAACTTATTTAGCCATCAGGACACCTTACCTTTGTTGAAATACCAGTTCCGGTCAGTAACAAAACGGGCTCTGCAAGCTTTAGGCTTACATAAGGTGCAGTTTGGAACACTCATTTCATACTGGAGCTGCATCCACTGCGGTGGCAGCAGGTTTCTCCCTAACCCAAATTCAACCCGGGGGGGGGGAGGGAATGGTGCTCCATGGCCTTCAAGAATTATGTGCGGGAAGTTTCCAGGTAAGTTTACGGTGTGTACGCTTAACAGTGTCATGTTTAATTCTAGATCTCCGTTGCATGCACAGCATGGTGTGTGTGGTCATTTGTGGCCATGGTATGATATTCTGGGCCAGCAGAAGGGCTTCCAGGTCCAATGAGCCGACATGCTTCCATCCAGTGGCTCGGCAGTTGTGGTATGAGATGGGAGAATCTCATCCCCACGTTGTTTTGGAAGCTGGCATTACAGCCCCCCCCCCTCCACACATCTTGGTCATCCACCTTGGGAGCAATGATCTTGGCCTGTTGAAGGGCTAAGCCCTTGTGTTGCAAGCAAGAGCCGATTTTCAGAGAATGCAGCTGCGTTGGCCTGGAGTCCGGATTATTTGGTCCTGTGTGCTTCCCAGGATGAAATGGAGAGAGGGTAGTGATCCCCTCATGATGGAGCATGCCAGAAGGAGAATGAACTCGGATGTCTCTAGGGAGTTAATTATACATGAAGATATTAGCATAACTCACCCCTTGATCGTACGTAGACGGAGGGAGCTGCATAGGCAGGATGGTGCACACCTGTCCGAGGCTGGTAATGATATATTTCTATTAGATCTGCAGAGGGGTTTGCTTGAAGCAATTTTAGGTAGGTGGGGGGAGCGACTAAACAGAAGCTTGTCACCCCCTGTGGTGGTTAGGTGCAGGCATCTCGAGAGGGGAATATTGGTGAGCATTCTCTGACACCATTGGTGGTGATGGGTAGTGCCTGAAGCCTATGGCTGTGAGTCTTGCAGCACCAGCCAGTGGGCAGAAGGTTTACCTTTGAGGCCAACCCTCCTCACCCCCTCGGAGCCATGCAGCACGTGGACGGTGACACCAGAAAGTTAAGAATTGGTCGCCCGATCCTAGGGATGGCCTTATGGCCAAGTGTGAGATGCCCGCTTAGGAATTTTACCCCTTTGCAGAATCTTTAATAAATATGGCCCATAGTTAAATCCATATACTTGTGTTGCGTCGTTATTTCTCACCCTCCACTTCCACAATTATCCATTAAACTGCAAGCACCTCATGAAACAAACAAACAAACAAAATAACAACATGAGTAACAACCATGAACAATTCAGTTGATATATTAATCAGCTCATCCTAGAGGAAAGTCAACAATGTGACTATGCTGGACATCTTTATTATTTATTTATTTATTTATTTTCTTTTGTTCTCTTTATTTAAAAAACAAATAAACAAGGTGCTGGTAGAGGTAAAAATCAAAAGAGACGTAAGGAGATATTTCTAGGGTGCTATCGGTGATGAGTAAAACAGGAGATACCTGTACAGATTCTCAGTGTACATCCTCAATCTTAACAGATACTAATGAGTGTTAATGTGTCTATCATTGATACCAGTGTCTTGGAGAGATTGGTTAATTCAAATCAGGGTGTGCCTTGAATGATGAAAGTATGAACCTGCATTTCCATTTCCCCGGACATCCTAAACCTATTGCACAACTGAACTAGTAGGACCATGTACCCTCAATTATGTTCTTCAGATCCCTTTATACATTCATTGTGAGCTTGTGGTACAAAAGGAATGGATATGTTTGCGTATGTTTTTTTTAAGTTATTATAGTGGTGTTAAATGTGTGTGTATATTGTATGTTTTTGCTGTTTTAATTTTTTGTATATTGTTTTTAATTGTTTTAATCTTATGTAAACTGCCCAGAGAGCTTTGGCTATGGGGCGGTATGCAAATGTAATAAAATAAAATAAAAATAAAAGCAGGAACTCTTCCTGTTGTACTTTCTGAGGAAGAACATCCAACGTGTGTCTGCTTAGCTGGCCGGTATGTATAGTCACTTGCTTTGCATACCTTTCCTGGACAAAGTGGCAATTATGGGAGACAAGGTGCTATGAGAGACTCCAAAAATGACAGCAGGAATCCTCTTGGCAACACAAAACTGACCAGGAATTATTAGAACATAGGAGCTACCCTCACTGGGCTTTGGCTTTGTGGAAACAGCACAAAGCCAGTTTAGAGGGAGGCGGGAGGACTTCTGGCTTCAGAATGGGCATTTTTTACTGTGAATACCAAAACACTACCCAGAGGATGTGTGTCATATTGTAATTAAATTAAAATGCTGGTCATTTAGGTAGGCTATGTATAATTCTCCTTTCCACCCAGGAATTCAAGGTGCCATATATGGCTCTTCCTTCTCCTGTTTATCTTCACAACTCCTGGTAGAAGGCAGGTTAGGCTGAGAGAAAGCGATTGGTGCAAGGTGCCCAAGTGAGTCTTCCCAGTTGGACTTAGGGTAGGGTGTAGAAGAAATGTGCTTGACTTGGATTCGATCAGAATTTTACCCAGCCTTCTGCATGAAAACACGGACTCAGACACAACCTGCAGTTGAATTCCTACAGGGCCAAGTTTTCAATTTGATTTGCAGACCTAAAGAATAGTGTATTCAACACCATAGGTTTATTTTGTGCAGTGGGAGATTGAAGACAGAGAAAAGGAAGGACTTCATCACACAACTCATAGTTAAACTATGGAATTCTCTATCACAAGGTGGAGTGCTGGCCACCAATTTAGATGGTTTTAAAGGGGGGGTGGATAACTTCCTGGAGGAGAAGGCTAGCAATGGTGACTACTTCTGATGACTATGTGCTGCTACCTTCAGGATCAGAGGCAGTAAGCCTATGTACACATGTCCTGTTCTGGACCAAGCAGAAGCCCACAGGGCTCAGAACCTGGCAGAGCAACTTGCTCTGACAAAGTCTAAAGCCAAACTGAAGCCTTTTATGTGGTGGCCCCCAACTCCACCCTTTCCCTCAGACTGAAAGCCTTAAAGAGGCAGACCTCTGGCTTGTAGCCTACCACTGTTCCCTTTCTCCAAGAGCTCATGCCTGGCACATTGTCGTCATTGGCTCCCTAGAATGTTGGACTCTTGTAGCCGAGGGTGCTGGTCCAGTACCGGGGTTAGGCATGGGGCACTCTGGAGTCTCTGCAGGCTCTACAGTGGTGCTTAGAACTGGAGGTTCCTCTGTGGGCAACCGAGCCCATGTTACTGCTGGATTCCTGGGTCATGACAACACTAGTCGTTGGGGAACATGGGCGGGAGGGTGCTGTTGTGCTGTATCCTGCTTGTGGGTCCCTGGTCAACAGCTGGCTGGCCACGGTGTGAACAGAGTGCTAGCCTAGATGGATCCTTGGTCAGATCTAGCATGGCTCTTCTTATGTTCTTATTTTAAAATGTGTACATTTCAAAAACTTGTACAAATTCATTTTAATTGCAAGAGGGGAAGGTATATATATTAAAGATGCGCACCTATAGTCTTTAAGCATGGGAGAAGAATGAGTACTTTTCAAAATGTACAGGATAGATGCCCACCTTAGGAATTCAGAGAGAGAGAGAGAGAGACGCATGACTTTTCATGCAAGAAAACTAAAGCAGACTCCAGTAATAATAAGCTTCAAGATGTCATTAAGTTAACTTTGGCAACCTCCAGTTTTGCTGATGTACACATTCTTAAGCTAGAGATACTGCAGGATTTCATTCAGTCAGCATGGTTAAGTGAGGCAACTGGATTTGCATTTCCTGGACTTCCCGATTTGGGTTTCCTGGACTCATACAGGGATAGGAGCACAGTCATCCTTTAGTTTCTGCAACCCTCTGACTTTTGAAATGGAATTCTCGACTCAAAACAAATCAAAACAAGAAAGTCAAATCCACAGAACAATGTCTATTTCAAGAATAAAATGGGCACAAAAATGTGTATTTTGTAAGATGTGATTTAATTTAGATGGCTTTGAAATGGAATGTCAGATTCATTTTTTTTCCTTCAATGCAAAATGATGTGAAAACAGGGCAGAACAGACTTTTGAATGAACACAGCTGAAACTGACATGGACCAAACCCATAATCTTTCTGTAGTCCGAATCAAACCCATTATACCACAATACATTTTTAACAACCTAATTCTTAGAAGCAGGAGCACCTATGCCTTAGTTCACTGCCCCAAAATATCCAAATCTAACTATGTTGCAGCAGGTCCTTTCATCTTCCTGCAGTATTCACTTCATTTGGATCAAAACTGGACTGATCTTCCCATTGAACTCTGCACATACTGCCAAAGTGCAAATGTAGTAACATCACATACAGTGATTCTTTGAGCGTTTCCAGCGTACATTTCCCAAGCGCATCTTGGTGATAATGGGGCATGTGGACATACTTGGTAACCCATTGAGAGGTTCACTCATTGACGTGTGTGTGTGTGTAATAATAATAATAATAATAATAATAATAATAATAATAATATATCATCATCATCATCAATTGGCCACCTCCTGAACCAGACTTCCAAATGGTGCCCTCCAAATGGTTCACCCTTCAATTTCCATCAGCTCTAAGTGCATGTCCAATGGTCATGAATCTTGGAGTCCAGAACATCTGGAGGGCAAACAGTTGTGGAGGGCTGACCTAAATTGTAAATATTAGGAAACACCTGAGTGGCATTAAACCTCATCCAAACATCTCCCATGAAGCCTTCTTCAAGGGCCATGCTTAGCAGTAGGCAGAGGGGTGAATGCACACCCTAAGGTGACAGATGCAGTGGTGGCCAGGGGTTAGAGGGCAGGTAGAAATGTGTCACATTTCTTGAACTCCCATAGAGAGCAATCCTATGTCCACTAAAGGGCGTCTGATGGGGGCGCATAGGATTGTTCAGTTTCCGGGCTCCAAGCTCGGAACAAGGGATCTGGCCAAGCTCAGAGACAGGAATAACGTTTACATCCTCTGAAACATTTTTCTAGTCTTTAACAATGAGTAAATACAAATGTATGCCTGCCGTGAGGTGGAACTCATGCACACAACTACACAGTAGCAGCTGTTATTCTTCAAGGGGAGCCACAAAACAGCTTCCAAATTGCTCTTCAAGTAAAATTTCAGTAGCAGTTCTAAACACAGACAACTAAAGGACTTGACCAACTATGATTTCTGCAGAAAGAACCCCACCTATGGAGTGAAGCATCAGCAATGAGGAAGATGAATAACAAAAAATAAATCACTATGTGAAACTCCTGGGGTGTTAGCAATTAATCAGGATCTGATGAGGCTAAAACACATCATCCTCTCAGGAGCAATATAAAAACCCAGCAGACGCAAAACACCAGCACCAGATTTTCTTGGCACTGAGACACTCCACTTGAATTATTTTCATTGCAGGACTGGGTAAGTTTTGACTTGCTTGCAACTTCTTTGGAATTCTCTCCCTCCCTCTCTCCCTCTCTCTGTCTCTCTCTCTCTCCCATTTTTTTTTTAAAAAAGGGAAAAATGCACCTGACACAGCCAGAAGTGTTCAGGATGAAACCATTACTCTCTTTATTTGCCTGGTTGATGTAGAGACTGCACATCCAGAAAGAAAGAAAAACAAAATGCAAAAATGACTGGGTTATTTGTTCTGCTGGCGTATATTTCCAAGAGTGATGGGGGATAAATTAATTTGGTTAGAATTTTAATGGGATGTTATTGAAGGTGAATGAAGGAAATGGTCTGCAACACCATATAATTCATATGACTGGGATATACCCAGTCCACTGTGGAATACTGGGGTCAGATTCAAAGAAATCCACATCCATATGAAGCTGCTGTGGATTTCACCTACAACCCCATCAAGTCCTTTGTCATGTTTATCACAGTATTAATGTTGAATATTTTACATCCTGCTATCAAAGTGCTATCAAAAATGGATTCCATGTGCTTTCTTTGTCCCTCCTGAATCCCATGGGTTCTTCAGCCAATATTGGAACATAAACTCTGAACCCTTTGTTGATCTTTCTCACTTTCTTGACCTTTGTTTTCCATATCTCCTCCCCACCCTGACATGTTCCTTTAGATCCACACACCAGTTCAGCCAAGATGTCTTACAACTGGGACCAATGCAATGCCAGCTGCCCACCAACGACCGTGTCCATTCAGCCGCCTCCGTTCACCTTGTGCATCCCTGGACCAACCCTCTCCTGTCCCGATCAACCTCTCTCCATTGACCAATACAACCCATGTGCTCCGATTGCATATCCTCAATGGGGATACCGTGGTGGGTACCGCTCCATCTCCCATGGAGGAAATTCTGGTTACAGCGTTGCAAGCATTTATGGTCAGAAACCACAGTCCAGATACCAGGGTGGATGCGGCCCTTGCCTGTGATTTCAACTTCTGTAGTCCACAGAATGAAGACGACAAAGAGCTGAGCCCATACATCCATGAAATCAAGAGCAACCAAATGTTTCCACCTAGATTTGAGAAATCTATGTTCTGTCCTTGTGTTGTACGTCTGTGCATCCCAAACCTTTCCATTTTCAACTGTGTCTGATTTTGCACTTCTTCTGAGCTTCCTGAACCTCCAATCTGTTTAAAATGTGCATCTCTTGTCTTTCAAATAAAGCCTTTCCTGCATCAATTCTGCCAGTGTCCTCTTTCATCACACCATTCCCTGTCGCAACAAGCATATTCAAGAAACAAACTGGGACCAACCCTCCCCTAATCCAGTTGTCTATATACTTCGGGGAATCCCTTATCATGCAGAGGTTTGTTCAGTCATAGAGATCTTGGGCAAGATGTCAGGGTTGGCTCTACCATTAGGCACTCTGAAGTAAGTGCCTAAGCCCTTGTGCTATGTCCCACAAACAGTCCTGGGCCATCTAAGGCAGCCTGCTACTGTTTGGTGTGGTGGCGGGATCTATCCCATCGCCAGGGTTGCCGCAAGATCCAACGTCACTCCCTTTGGTGCCCTCCTATGGCCAACTCTGAGCATTGCAGCCTACCAACCCCAATGGCGTAGTTTATTCATGCATTAATTTATTTCATATGTTTTGTTTTCTGAACCACACTCTTGGCAGTACAAAAAATACAACCAACACAATGCAGCATAAAACAATATAAAATTTAAAAAGCTTCAAACTATACTATAAAATTAGAAATGGATTAAAACCACCCAGCAATGCAAAAAAATCTCATACCGATTACAAACAGCAAAGCAAAAAGACTAGATTCCAAAATTCATGAAATGCCGTGTGAAGAGCTCAGAGTTGATACTGTTATATAATTTAATATTTTTTCCTATTATAAAAGAAATATAAAATTATACTCTTTGAGTACGTAAAAAACACACCCACACTCAGGATTTTACAACTGTGCAATCCAAAATCTGTCTGTTCAGAAGTAAGTTCCATGGAGCACAAGACAACCTTAAAATATTTTAAATAGATGTTGAAAATAGCTATTTCTGAGTCTGGAGTTTGTTATTGCTACATCACTGGCTTAATGGAGCATGCTTAACAGAGTTAACATTTGAAAGCCTTTTTCTTGTTCAGGGTTCAGTCCAGTTCCTTCCCCTGCCCCATGTGCCATGACACTAGGTGGCAAACCTCAGGGTACCCCTAGGTGCAATATTCCCACTGCTTGCCTTATTCTCACCAATTGTAGTGTGACCCTATGAAAAGAAGGACAGGGCTCCTGTCTCTTTAACAGTTGCATAGAAAAGGGAATTTCAGCAGGTGTCATTTGCATGCATGCAGCACCTGGGGAAATTCCCTCTTCATCACAACAGCTAAAGTTGCAGGAGCCCTGCCCTCTTTTGTATCTGGTCACTGCAGTGTTGCTGCTGCAGCTTTAAGTGTTGTGATGAGGAGGGGTTTTCACGAGGTGCTGCATACATACCAAAGACACCTGAAATTCCCTTTTCTATGCAACTGTTAAAGAGACAGGAGCCCTATCCTCCTTTTCATAGGGTCACCCTAACCATTCCTACCCTGTTTAAGAACACCTTCTCTAGTGCCAAATCCACATTTGGTGCAACAGTAAGGAGTAGAATTGCTTAAGCCAAAACAAGAATCTTCTACAGCTGCCTGCACTGCATCTACTTTTGGGGGGAGGACAGCCCCACCCAAACTCAGATGTGTCATGGTTAGCAGGGGGAGCACTTTATACATCCAGTCAACACCCCAACCTACATACACATTAGCCTACTACCTAGGCAAATGCCTCCATCGGCATATATAAGGCAGTGAAAAGTGTAGATCTAAGGAAAAGCAGCTCCCTTCCCAAACCTCGGTCCATCAACGGGTAATCTAGGAATTAAGATGTGTGAGTAATGAATAAAAGTGTATTAAGCATGCAAATGATGAATTGCTATTAAAACCAGGCAGAAATTGTAATTGAAATGTCACTGAATGATGATATGCTTTGACCTATGTAACCAGAAGTAAAGACAAATAAAATTATTTTGGAAATCAAAAACAAAACAAAAACAAACAAATAAAGCCTTTAGTCCACTAGCTCCATGCATATATTATCACTAATTTATTTATTTATTACATTTCTATACTACCCAATAACCGAAGATCTCTGGACGGCTCACAAAAATCCAAACCATGAAGACAAGTCAAAGTATAAAACAAGCAACAGTATAAAGGCACAGTCTAAAAGTACAATATGAAAGCACAACCAGGATAAAACTGAACAACAATGGAGAGATTAATACAGATTTAAAATACAGATTTAAAACAGTAAAGTTAAAAACCTAAGACGATAAACTGTTAAAATACTGGGAAAATAAAAAAGGTCTTCACCTGGCATTGAAAAGAATATAATGTAGGTACCAGGTGGACCTCTCTAGGGAGCTCATTCCACAGTCAAGGTGCCACAGCAGAGAAGGCCCTCCTCCTGGCAACCACCTGCCTCACTTCCTATGGCAGGGGTTCACAGAGAAGGACCCCCTGAGGATAATCTTAAGGTCCTGGCACGTACATATTGGAAGAGGTGTTCCTTCAGATAACCTGGCATGCTTGCTTCATTCTAGAGCTGGCCATGAACACTGATCCCCTATCCTGCACATCATTCCATATCAATAGGGCTAAATGTCAAACTTGACTAGAAAATGAGAGTAGATATGTTCTGCCCACTGTCCCTTGCTGCGTTTCAATGTTGAGTTTAATCATGACCTTCCCAAAATTTTGGCAAAGCAGGGGAAGGAATTTCACAGCCCCTTACCTCAGGTTGCAAAGTGAGGCTGGGTATTTTGAGTCATAACAGCCTTGAATCTGTGTCAGAACACTAGGGCCATATCAGTTTTCACCCTGCATGGTGTAACATTAGGAGGAACAAGGGAGATCAAACAGTTATAATCATGGAAGCCCCTCCCTGAAACAACTTAGGTGTTCTGGGAAACAATTTGCAAGCCCTAATTTAGGACATGCACCATTTCCCCAGGACACGCAATCCATATAATAACTCACAAGACATCAGATTCCTTCAATATTGAGACTCTCCAGTTGAGTCCTTCTCATTGCAGAGCCTGGTACATTTTGCTGAGGATGCTTAATTAGTGCAAATCATCTTGATTAATTGTTTCCTTCAAATGCAATCTAGGTCATCTTACCTTTCCTTTCCTTTTAATGACTTTCAATAATATATTCATATGTATGTTTCTTCCATCCCTTTTCTTTATCAGTTTGTGAACCTTTAAAGAAAAAAAGAAAGGACAACAGATGCAGTTTTGGTTTGCATGTCTCTTAATGTATGCATTTCCCCCCGAACACTTTTTCTCAATATACATTAGAACATCAGAAGAGCCCTGCTGGATCAGACCAAGGGTCCATCTAGTCCAGCACTCTGCTCGCACAGTGGCCAACCAGCTGTCAACCAGGAACCCAAAAGCAGGACACGATGCATCAGCACCCTTCCACCCATGTTCCCCAGCAACTGGTGTATATAGGTTTACTGCCTCTGCTAATGGAGGTATCACATAGCCAACAGGACTAGTAGCTATAGATAGCCTTCTCCTCCAGGAATAATCCAACCCCCTTCTAAAGCCATCCAAAATTGGTGGCCATCACTGCATCATGTACTAGTGAATTCCATATTTTAACTATGCACTGTGTGAAGAAGTCCTGCCTCTGATCTGCCCTGAATCTCCCATCAATCAACTTTGTAGGATTGACCCCATTGGGTTCTAGTATTATGGGAGACATATTTGGCTGACATTTCCACCAAACATTTACAGCTGAAGCACTGTCTCCTCCTACGAATGCATTTTGGACGCTATTCTAAAAAACAGGGATCTCTGTTGGAATGCAAAAAGGAACTGCTGCATCCCAGTTCCCATACTGGTTTTTGAAGTGTGCATTTGAACAGTTCTTACTAATCTGTGTTCACTTCCCTAATTTTGACACATTTAAGCTGCCAATCAGCATCTCACTGTTTTTTCTCATTCCTGATTCCTGTATCTGTTTGTGATCGCTATTTCTCTGAGTGATGGGGAAATGTGTTTAAATGAAGCAGCATTCCAATGGGAGTGTTGCATACATTTCCATAGATTTGTGCCATGTTCCTCCATAGGGCAAAGCAGCACTGGTTCTGCACACATGGGAAATTCATGCAACTTAAAATTCAAAATGTGATCTACACAAGTGTTCAAAACATTATGGATATTTTTGATGGATACATGCTCAGACTGGTAGTCAGAGATTTGAATGTGATGTGCTCATACCTTTTGGAAGCAAAAATATTTTATTAATACAATGAATAATGATGATGATTCTCTAAAAAAAAGTCAAGGTGCTTTGCAATAGAACTAAAACATGCACAATGTAAAACAACTTCAACAATCCCATTAAACTCCAACAACCCAATAAAACAATGAATGCATCAGTAGCATTTATAAACAATTCTACTGATGGATGAAACAACGCAACATATGCCGGCAAATACTTGGAAATAGAATAGAGGTTTAACTCGGTGCCAACAATATGACAATATCCAAACCCTCCCCTAGGTCATGATGATGAAAAGTAACATCAAAAGAGGGATAAAGGAATATACCCAGTGTATTTTTTATTCATTTTTGTATTGCATTTATATATCATCCAACTGCCAAAGCTCTCTGAGTGGGTTCACAAAAATTAAACCCACAAAATGCAGCATGAAATACAATATAAAATGTCATGGCTGATAGTCTTGCCGTGAACGGTGAGTGAAAATCTGCAATGTGAAATAGAGAGGTACATGTGCAGATTCCAGGTGTAGGTCTATAATTTCAACACACCCTAATGAGTCCTAATATGTCTATGGGTGGTAACTGTGCCTTGAATAGATTTCCCACTCTAGGGATTTCCTACTGTAGGGATGGTCAAGTCAAACAGGCGGTGTGCCTTGAATGACTGGATGGAATTATGGACCTGCATTCCCATTTTCTAGGACGTCCTGTACGGATTGCACAAATGGCAGGGAGTCTTCCTGTTGTACATGCAAAGGAAACACCTGAAGAAGGTTGTCACTGGGATGTGGCCGTGTGGACCCATCACAAAGCCAGTTTAGAGGAGGGGAAAATGCTTTCTGCCCTCTTTTCAAATGAGCACTCTTTGCAATGACTGCCAAAAGCTACCAAAAGATTGTGTTCTTTACTGTCTAAGTTTTCTCAGAATAAAACGGGGACACTCTTCTGGTGTTCATTTACTTAGGATATTTCTGATTCACCTTCAAGGTGAATTCCTTTTGATCTTCACAACACTTCAGTTGTATTTATTTATTTATTTATTTATTGCATTTTTATACCGCCCCATAGCTGAAGCTCTCTGGGCGGTTAGGGTCAGGATGTGTGATACATTTGTTTCATTCCAGTTTTGATCAGGATTTTTCCCAGTTTGCTCCTTCCGACCAAAGGCCGATTCCCATCCAGCCGGATGGCTTGGTTGGGAGGCGTGGCTGTGGGTGCGAAGGGAGGGGGAAGAAATGTTCACGTTCAAGGGACTCCCACCCTCCCTCCTCTTCTAGTATGAGATTAGCTAGTCATCTCTTTTGGAGGAGGGGATGAGTAGGTATTTTACCTAGCAGTTAAGCTGAGTACGTTGTCACCTACTCCATACTGGACGTTCAGTCATAAGTTACGGAGGATAAATAGGTTGATTCGTAGTAGGGGATGCGGGAATTTAAAAGGTAAGAATAGGGTTAGTGAGCACTTTTGGCATTATTGATAATGAAAGGCAACCCTGAGGGCCTGATCCTTGAGGGCTTTGCAGCTCCGGGTCAGGATATGGGTTGCCTTTGGGGACCATTTGCCTCACATACACAAGACCCTGCATCCCTGCATGGGAGGTGACCCAGATTGGTCTCCCCAAACACTTAAGTGTAGTTAAAAAAGAGGTTTGGGTTTTACTCAGCCACTATGACTACTATGACCAACTGAGTGGCTCGCCCTTTATTATTTTTGCAGTCTAGTTGGCTGAAGTTAGAGCTGTTGATTCCAGGAGGGGTGAATTACTCATTGTTCAATGAAGAGGCCCTTGTTAACCCAAGCTTTGGTGTCTGTGTATTTATTTGTGATTCCTTTCTCCGCTCGCAATGCAGGCACAGGCATAATCTGTGGTCAAAGTCTGTTCATTTGAGAGCTTGCTATGTGATTTGCAGGCCAAATAAATAAATACATTTGTTAGACTGCTTGAGTACATTTCAAAATAGTGGTGTACGTTGCAGAATGAGTACACTTCAAAAATTCGCATCTATATAGTTAAATCATTGGATAAGATTGCATATAGATATAGATATATAGATATATATTAAAATGCATTGAACGGATGCATACATTTGCAAAAAACAAAATCGCAAAGATAGGGGCATGGATTTTCATAGGGAAATAAAAGCCCCCAATCTGACATGGACTCAAGTCAGAATGAGTTATGAAATCCAATTAATTTGTAGTTTTGCACATCCCAACACAGTTGTAGTTAGAGATACTTATGAGTTTCATTCAGTCAGCATGGTGAATTGAACAAAACCTGATTTGTATTTCCTGGACTTATACATGGATAGGAACATAGTCATCCTACAGTTCCCCACCCTCCCTGAATTTTGCAATACAATTCCAAAAAATCATGCTCAAATCCAGAACAGTGCATCTTTTAGGATTAAAATGAGCACAACAATGTGTATTTTGTGAAATGCAGGTTCATTTAGAGCATCAATGGACAAGCTCTTTATTGCAGGCTCGTTACTGGCCACTGACAGATTTTTGTGTATCCTTTCACGACACTGTCCGCCTCCCACGGGTTTGCCACTCTTTCTGCTCATTTTTTCGTCACAAAAAAAGACCCAGAAAATCCAATTCTTTTGGCTGTAACAACACTTGCTGCCATTTCCTGCGGTGTGCAGGAGGAGCAGCATGATAAAAATGCCCGCTGAATGGGCCATGTGGTTGTTGCTGGCTTCCTCTTTCTTCCCCATGTGAAGAAAGAGGAAGCTGTTCATCCCTTTTGTGGGACAGAAACATGAGGAAAAGTGACACTAGGGAAATGTAATTTCCCCTCTATCTAAAGACGCACTTAGATTGTGTTTAAATGGGATTTCCCTCTCTCCTTATTTTTTCTTAAGACAAAATAATGCAGAAACAGAGCAGCACAGAAGTAGGAACGAACACAGATGAAACTGGGATGAATAAAAAACCAGATTGATTTGTCCATATCTAATAATAATACCCCTTGCCCTCCCATCAGCAGGTTGGGTTCATAGAATTTCGAACTCTTTGGACTCCATTGTTAATTTATCTGACATCACTATGTGGAAGTGAGAAGTTTAAACTAAGAACATTTATAATTGTATTTCTTTTGCCATTATGAAAAATATGCAAGACAGGAACATTGATTCAGATATTTTGACCTGCTCTGAGGAGTAAAGATGGTAAAACATTACCTCCACTTCTTGACCAATACCAGGCAGAGATCAGTCTTTAGTCAGCCTAATATAATGGGTTTCTTGATCAAGTGGCATTGGAGCCCTCCTGCTAGACATTTCTTGTGTGGGTGTGTGTTCAGAAACTGCCCTCAGCACCACAACATGATTTCTTAATGATGCTTTGATAAAGACTCCAGTTAGATGCTCACAACCTCCAAAACTGCTGGTGAAAAAAACAAGACCAATAGCAATTTACATCTAAACAACCAAATCTCTGGAGTGAAATATAACTTTGGTGAATAGGTATGTGCCACCCCAAGAAAGGAAAATGGCTACCCTATGGGTGGACCCGCCCAGCATTAGCAAGCTGCTAGACTTTGAGGAGGAACAACAAAATAGTTTCCAAATTTTGCATCAAAGAAAATGTCAGTTGCAATTCTCAACATGGACAGCTCAGAGACATGACCTACTACAAACTCCACAAAAAGGATCCCACCTATGGGGTGAAGCATTAGCAATCAGGAAGAATGCTTATGAAACATTAAAACACTTTGTGAAACTACTGGGGTGTTAGCAATTAATTACAATGTGAAGAAGATAACACACGTCATCCTCTGGCTAATGATATAAAAGCCAGCAGGATCAACGAACCGGCACCAGATTCCAGTAGCACTGAGACGCTCCAGCTGAGTTCTTTTCATTGCAGGACCGGGTAAGTTTGGCTGTGACCAGTTTTAACATGCTCACAACCTCTTGGCAACTCTCTCTCTCTCTCTCTCTCTCTCTCTCTCTCTGTCTCCTTTTTCTTGCCTCAGGCTTGTCATTTGCTTAATTGTTTTTTTAAAATTGCATTTCCCAGCTAGCCAGTCCTGTTCAGGATGAAACCTTTACTCTTTATACTAGCTGGGGAAAATGAAACCTTTCCTCTCTTGACTGGCTAGTAAAATTAAATAGTGAGATTTCAGAAGGGGACAAAATCCAAATATGACCGAACTATTTGTAATGCTGTTGGGTATTTCAAAAAAGAGATGGGAGTGAAATACAAATAGAATCATAGACCAGTAGAGTTAGAAGTGGCCTATAAGGCCATCAAGTCCAACCCCATGCGCAATGCAGATTCCACCTTCAAGCATCCCTGATAGATGGCTGTTCAGCTGCCTCTTGAATGCCTCTAGTGTGGGAGAGCCCACGATCAACCTAGGTCATGGGTTCCATTGTAGTACTGCTCTAACAGTCAGACAGTTTTTCCTGATGTCCAGCCGGAATCTGGCTTCCTTTAATTTGAGTCCATTATTCTGCATCCTACAATTTGGACTGATCGAGAAGCGATCCTGGACCATTTGGTTTGGATCGCTAGGTGCACGCATCTAATTTCATATCCTCAAATCAGTACTTGAACTGAAATTTGGCTATCCTTCACAATTTCCACTTCTCTGCTTACAAATACAATTGTGTTCTCCATTTTAAAAAATGTACAAAGTTCAGTACACTTGAGTAGTAGAGTACACAAAAGATGTGCATACTAGGGCGAACACTGTTAATATGCATTGCATTAGAAAATCTGGAAATTGGAAAATGTGTTCTGGGTGAATCGACATGAAAAATGTGTAGGAACTGAAACTGACAAATATTTCCATCCCAAATTTCACTCTTGGGGAAAATTGTTTGGTCAGCTTTATTGGGTGGCAGCTAGTTGATAAGTCACCCATGATTTAACTGTTTAGGATGAAGGCTACATCACAAAATGTTGATTATCAGTGGAGCTGCCATTAAATTTGGCTGTGCCAGGACAGGGAACACTGCAGGTTTGTGCAGGGGCTGATTCACAATTTAATATGACTTTGTGCAATGCTACCCAAAAGTGAGGATTCTGCAAGTGAGTAGAATCTGCACAACTGGGAAAGTATGGCGAGAAAAAAGAATTACTGTTAAATATTTTCCCTTAGGCTATCACAGTGCTATCAAAAGTGGAGTCCATGTGCTTTCTATGTCCCTCCTGAATCCCATGGGTTCTTTAGCCCATGTTAGAACATAAACTCTGAACCCTGTGAAATTCTCACTTTGTTGACCTTTGTGTTCTGTATCTCCTTCCCACCCTGAAATGTTCCTTTAGATCCACACACCAGTTCAGCCGAGATGTCTTACAACTGGGACCAATGCAATGCCAGCTGCCCACCAATGACCGTGTCCATTCAGCCACCTCCGTTCACCTTGTGCATCCCTGGACCAACCCTCTCCTGTCCCGATCAACCTCTCTGCATTGATCAATACAACCCATGCGCTCCAATTGCATATCCTCAATGGGGATACCGTGGTGGGTACCGTTCCATCACCCATGGAGGAAAGTCTGGTTTCAGCTCAGCAAGCATTTATGGTCAGAAATCACAGTGCAGCTACCGAGGTGGATGTGACCCTTGCCTGTGAATTCAACCTCTGAATCCGCAAAATGAAGATGACAAAGTGTTGACACCAGAAGTCCATGGGATCAACACCAACTATATGCTTAGACCTGGACTTGAGAAGTCTATGTTCTGTTCTTGTGTTGTACGTCTGTGCATTTAAGACTTTTCCATTTTCAACCGTGTCTGATTCTGCACTTCTTCTCAGCTTCCAGAACCTGCAATCTGTTTTAAATGTGCATCTGTTGTCTTTCAAATAAAGCCTTTCCTGCATCAAAACTGCCAGTGTCCTCTTTCATCACACCATTCCTTGTCGCAACAAGCTTATGTAAGAAACAAACTGGGACCAACCCTCCCTGAATCCAGTTGTCTATATACTTTGGGGAATCCCTTATCATGCAGAGGTTTCTTCAGTTGTAGAGATCTTGGGCAAGATGTCAGCACTGGCTCTACCATTAGGCACTCTGAGAGAAGTGCCTCTTTGATTTTCCACCTAAGCCCTTGTGCCATGTCCCACAAACAGTCCTGGACCATCTAAGGCATCCTGCTACTGTTTGGTGTGGTGGAGGAATCTATCCCATCACCAGGGTTGCCGCAAGATCCAATGGTCACTTCAGAGGGCTCGTGGTAATAGAAAGAAGGGATACCATCTTACACGTTGCCTCAGGGAGCAAAATGTCTTTGGTGAGTCCTGAGAGAAGGAGTGTAGAAACGGACAAGAATTTCAGTTTGGTTCCTTTAATAATTTACTGACATTTGCAAAATTCTCTGTCAGCAGGACAAAAAATAAAGTGGGATTAATAAACCAAAACAAAAATGAAATGCATAATTCTGATTCTTGCCCTTTCTCTTACTACCACCACTTGCTCAATGGAGTAAGCTCAAAAGAACTAACAATTGACTCTTTTCACTGTTCAGAGTTGAATACAATTATTTTCCCTTCCCCAAGTCCCATGACACCAGGATAACAACTTCCATCCTAATGCACCTCTGGTTTCTCATAGATAGCACATCCCCAGGTGCGCTGTTCACACAACCCACCTTGCTTTGACCAATCCTGACCTATTCATCAAACCCCTCCTTTAGTGCAAAACACAACATAAAAACAGAGCCTCCTAAGGCAATATTGAGACTCAGAAGGAAAACACAAACACACACACACACATACAAACACGTATAAGCTGATTTGCAACTAAAATTGCCTCTACTGAATCTACATTTGGGGAGTGTGACCCCAGTAAAATTCAAACACAACACTTATTTGGGGGAGATTATATATCCACTCAACCTCTCTGCACATTATCAACATCAATGCATGCATACCTTATCACTACCCACTGCGAACCTGCTTCATTTCAGGGCAACCATGTTCCCCTCACTCGCTGATCACTCAATGTCAAAAGGATTTTAAAAAAGGGATGTGAGTCACTCCTTCAATCAATGTGAATGTTACTGGAAGACACAATTTATTAGCTCTTCCTTGGAACATGCATCATCTTCTCAGAGCGCATAATTTGTATAAAAACCCAGAGGACATGAGGAAGCACCATTAGATTCTTTCAACATTGAAGTTTTCTGGATGAGCTCAATCACAAAGATCTAACTAGGATAATGTTCATCAGCAACATGTCCGATTCCTCCTCAAAGTTTGTTTCAACTTCTTTCCATATCCGATTGCAAGTTTCTCTTTAATTTTAGTACAAAACAGTGTGTACATCTTAATGTACATTATCCCAAATGTACGTAACAATTGTGCCCATTTTTGAAATAAACTGTTTGACCCCATTGACCAAAGCATGATTATGTGCAGTTTTAAAAATATTTTCATAAGCCTTTTTCAAATATATGCATTTTCAAATGCATGTTCCTGCTGTTACACAAATCACATTCTAAGCTCAGAAATGTACAGACCAGAGATTGTGTTTAGGGTTAGGTTGATGTTTTAATCTCAGAGGTGTGAACTGGGTAACTCCAAGTCAAAAAATAACTGCAACAAATTTATCATTCATCAGAACATCAGAAGAGCCCTGCTGCATCACACCAAGGGTCCATCTCTTCCAGCACTTTGTTCACACAGTGCCCAACCAGCTGTTGACCGGGGACCAACAAAGCAGGATATGATGAAGCAGCACCCTACCACCCATGTTCCTCAGCAACTTGTGTATATTGGTTTATTGTCCCTGCTACTGGAGGTAGCACATAGTTATCAGGACTAGTAGCCGTTGGTAGTTTTCTCCTACAGTTACTCTACTTTCTCAATATTATCATCACAAGTTGCTCTTTCTCCTCAACTTATTCCTCATAATTGATAGGCAAAGAGCTAATGAGCCAACAGACAGTGACATCTGTTACTCCTTCCCCTTTTGACCACCATTATCTGGGCCAGAGTAATAGCAAATGTATATGCAGGTTCCAAAGGTGATGATGAATCGAAAGCATAGGTGTTTGTTTGTTTGTTTGTTAGTTATGTTTTGTTTTTTACAAGAGGTCCTTGGTGGTGTGTGAGCCTTTAGTCCTGGCCAACTTGGATTAACCTTAAAACAATAGTAAGAAACTCAAAGTGTACACACATGTCTATTGTCATATGGAAGATCATTCCGCCCAGTGGACATTACTACACTAAATGCCCTGCTTTTGTGAGCTGAGTCACATGTTTTCCCCAAAATTATGGGAATTGTTTATGTAATTTTTTGGGCATCTTGGCCATAATTTGCATAAATAGAGAGTTGTCCAAATGATGGCTGGAAATTGCCCAGATTTTGTCCATGTCAAAGCAACTTGCACAAAATAATGAAATTGTGGCCCAAATGGGAGTGATTTTCACAAATTGTAGCCGTAATTCATGTGAATTCAAAAACATTGCAAACCCAACAGCTGACTCTACTCAGTGCATGGATATTGTCTGAATGACACATGAGCTCAGTGTGTGGCTGGTAGAGCCTATCTACACTTCTGCTTTAAAATGGTTTATAACAGTTTTAAACTGGTCTATAATGGTTATTAACCAGTTTAAAACTGTTATAAACCATTTTAAAGCAGTCGTGTAGATAGGCTCTCAGTGGCTGTAATTTCTTGGCATTTTGGAGCCTTTAATACAACGTGTTAAGATGATGGTGATTATTAGGGGTGTGCACGGACCCCCCGGATCGGATCGGGACCCGGATCGGGACCTCCAATTTTGTCCCGGACCGGTTCGGACAAAATCGGAGGCCCCCCGGACCGGATCGAGTCCGATCCCGACCCAAAAATCGTACATTTTTGGATCGGCCGCCATTTTTTTCCCCATAGACTTGCATTGCAATGCAAGTCTATGAGGAAAAAATGGCGGCGGGTGGGTAAGGGGGGGCCTAACTCCCTCCCCCCCCCCCGGGGCCGTCCGCTGTGGACGGCCCCGGCAGGTAAACCCCCTCCCCCGTGCTCCCTACCCCCCCTGGGGCCGCCTGCTTCCATCCGCTGGCGCCCGCGGGCGCCAGCGGATAGAAGCGGACGGCTCCGGGGGGGGGTAAGCCCCCTTCCCCGCCACTTACCTTCTCGGCCCGTCCGGCGCCGGCGGCTACTACCAGCGGGCTCCGCGGCCTACTCTCGAGTAGCGCGCCGGGTGATGACATCACCCGGCGCGCCACCCTGGAGCAGGCCGCGGAGCCTGCTGGTAGTAGTAGGCGCCGGCGCCGGACGGGAGCCGCCGGGCCGGGCAGGTAAGGGCCCCCCTCCCCCCTCCCCCCTCCGCGCGCCCCCTCCTCCCCTCCACGCACCCCCTCCTTACCTTCCCGGCCCGGTGGCTCCCGTCCGGCGCCGGCGCCTACTACTTCCAGCAGGCTCCGCGGCCTGCTCTAGAGTAGCGCGCCGGGTGATGACATCACCCGGCGCGCCATCCTAGAGCAGGCCGCGGAGCCTGCTGGGAGTAGTAGGCGCCGGCGCCGGACGGGAGCCGCCGGGCCGGAAAGGTAAGGGCCCCCCTCCCCCCTCTGCGCGCCCCCTCCTCCCCTCCACGCACCCCCTCCTTACCTTTCCGGCCCGGCGGCTCCCGTCCGGCGCCGGCGCCTACTACTTCCAGCAGGCTCCGCGGCCTGCTCTAGAGTAGCGCGCCGGGTGATGACATCACCCGGCGCGCCATCCTAGAGCAGGCCGCGGAGCCTGCTGGGAGTAGTAGGCGCCGGCGCCGGACGGGAGCCGCCGGGCCGGAAAGGTAAGGGCCCCCCTCCCCCCTCCGTGCGCCCCCTCCTCCCCTCCACGCACCCCCTCCTTACCTTTCCGGCCCGGCGGCTCCCGTCCGGCGCCGGTGCCTACTACTTCCAGCAGGCTCCGCGGCCTGCTCTAGAGTAGCGCGCCGGGTGATGACATCACCCGGCGCGCCATCCTAGAGCAGGCCGCGGAGCCTGCTGGGAGTAGTAGGCGCCGGCGCCGGACGGGAGCCGCCGGGCCGGAAAGGTAAGGGCCCCCCTCCCCCCTCCGCGCGCCCCCTCCTCCCCTCCACGCACCCCCTCCTTACTTTTCCGGCCCGGCGGCTCCCGTCCGGCGCCGGTGCCTACTACTTCCAGCAGGCTCCGCGGCCTGCTCTAGAGTAGCGCGCCGGGTGATGACATCACCCGGCGCGCCACCCTAGAGCAGGCCGCGGAGCCTGCTAGTAGTAGTAGGCGCCGGCGCCGGACGGGAGCCACCGGGCCGAGAAGGTAAGTGCCCCCCTCCTCCCCCCCCCCCGCTGTCCACTTTCATCGGCGGGCACCCGCTGGCGCCCGCCAATGGAAGCGGCGGTGGGCGCCAGTGGGCGCCCGCCGATCCGCCGATCCGCCGAACCGGTTCGGAGCTTTTTCGGACCGGTTCGGATTGGATCGGCCGATCCAGCTGCGGGATCGGAAATCGGATAATTTATCCGATTTCCCACTGGACCGGACTCGGATCGTGGATCGGGTCCGATCCAGTGCACATCCCTAGTGATTATGATGCATAAGTGATGTTCAAAATTACCAGGATTCTCTGAGCATTGCCTCACTTCTTGTCCTGTCCCAGATTCCCATCCTTGTTTTCAACTGCTGCCCACTCTGTGAAAATTGGAAGCTTGAACAGATGAAGCAGCGATTGATAGGGATGTCTATCGTATCATTAAAATGTATGATAACGATACAATATGCTCTTTATCGTGCATCCAATTAATGATAACAATACGATACAACATCTTAAGATAATTATCGGAGATGATAAAAAATAGTATTGTATCATTAAAATGTACGATAAAGATACAATATGCTCTTTGTACATGCGTTTAATGTAACAATACGCTAGGAAAGCCTACAATAATTATCAGAGACTATAAAAAATCCTATGATAATTATCATATGTTATCGTTTTATCGGAAGGCTCTTTCTCTTTTGCCGCCACATGGATGGAGCCAGAAGGTGGGGTGTGCTTGCTGAGACAATGACCAATCATGTAGCAAGGATTCCAGCAGGCTCCAATCACAATGTTGGAGGAGGGCTAAGGATATCCCCACATAAACCCCCCACACTTGGTATTCCAGCTCTGTTGGGAGTTAGGCATTGAGGGGAGAAGGGTGGATTTTTTTGCAGCTCTGTCCTGGCTCCTGGGTCTTATAGTTACTTGGTGGTGAATTGTTGGAGATTCATTGTAGTCTTGTATCTTTCTGTTCCCTTCTGTGTCTCAGGTTTGTTTGGCTGTTCGTTGCTTGTGTGTTTGAGTTTTAATTTTTCATATGTTTTCTGTTTGGTTTGATTGAAGGGTTAGGTTAGCATGAGTGGGGCTACTGTGACTGTGTTTTGTCCTCTTCCCTGTTTAACTTTCTTAAATATATATATATATATATGTGTGTGTGTGTGTGTGTGTGTGTGTGTGTGTGTGTGTGTGTGTTTGCTTGATTGACTGTGAGTGGTGTGCTGGTGTGTCCTGTAGCCTGCTACACAGGATAACACTACACAGTCTCTGGTCAAAGCAGCACACAAACTGTTTGCAAAGGATTGTTATTAATATAAATAATAATTTAATTTTCAATCACTTTGTAGCAGTATGAAACGTGGCTCTAAGGCGCACATTGGGCGAGGTGGCTCTGGCTCTAGGAGAGATGCTGTTGCTCCTCGGGGCAGTTCTGGGGTGGCTGTCTCTCCCTCTCACACATTTTATTTCTTTATTAAAGACACTGCTCCAGCCAATGTTTCCAGTCTGGAGGGACTGCTTTAGTGAGCCTTGCGAGATTCCTGTATTATCATTTTTCGTCACTACATCCCTGGGTCTGCTCCTCGTGGAGTCCATTAGTGAGGGACTGCAGAAGATCCCCCTCACACATTTTTTTAAAGACTCTGTTCCAAGTAATGTGCCTACCTCTACCCCGAACATGACTTTTTTATTTCCCTCTGCTCCAGCCAATGCCCACCTCTACCCCGAATGTGACTTTTATTTGCCTCTGCTCTAGCGAATGTGTGCAGTTCTGGCATGAAGAACTGCAAAGCTGCCTGCACGGGGATGGAGAGCAGACTGGGTCATTTTTCAAGCATGATAAGGTCAAGGTGGTGCATGAGGGTTGTTTTGATGGGCTTCTGCTAGGATCCTCCAGGTTTCCTTGCTTCCAGGGTATCTCCTGGCCCAATGAGGCCCTGCCTAGGTAAGGCTGGCTAAAATAAATAACTGAAACACCCATTCCATTCCCCTACCTCCCAAATGTCCCTTTCCTTTGTACTTAGACATGCATGGTCTAATCTAGAGACAAGGCAGCAGTTCTACTGCAGAGGAATTTGCCCACTCACTGTGCCATGCATAGGCGCGGATAATATTAAAATGCTTTTTTTTAGTTTTAGTGGGATCCTGCAGGTTTCCGCGCTTCTGGGGTATCTCCTGGCCCAATGAGGCCCTGCCTGGGTAAGGCTGGTTCAGTTCAGTGGAGTGGGTCCACTGTGCCAGACAGAGGAATCTCTGCAGAGCATAATTCCTGACTGTCTGTGTGGTGCTGCTTGTGGGATCCTCCAAGTTGGTGTGCTTCAGGGGTATCTCCTGCCCCAATGAGGCCCTGCCTGGCTAAGGCTGGCTCTTTAAGAAAGGTCTTCTTCTACCCCTGCTCCTGTGGTGACACCCAAGAGTCCTTGCTGATTTCAGGGACTGATCCAACTGGCCCTCTGCCTCTGTGCCCTCCTCTGCCAAAAAGAACTGCAGCCTGCCTGATGTTTGTGCACAGGGATCATCTTCCTCCTTCTAGCCTCCATTACTGAGGGGATGCAGAATCATCTCACACATTGACTTTTTTGAGCCACTGTGCCTGCCTGGCCTGCCTCAGTGGGTCGATGTGCATGTGCGTTTTTGGCTTCAATCAATACCAACATCGAGAGAAGCTATGTCAACCTGACATATGTGCTCTCATCATGGAGTGCTGCCATGAGTCCACTCCCTACAGTACTTTGGTGAGGTCACCAACTTTAAGGATTAGTTCTTTAAAAATGAGGATTTATTATAGCACTTAGCAGCAGCAGCAGCATGAAGTGCATTATCAGAAACAGTGCATGTTGTTGAAAGCTTACTTCCAAGTAACACCTGCAGCTGTGTGTCTGAAATTGGGCACAGATGAGTCCCCTCAAGGCCATCTTTGAGATGCCCATGAGGATGACGTCTCTTGAAAAAGAAGCACTTATGCCACCTGAAACAGTGGATTTTGACAACTTACTTCCAAGTAACGCTTGCACCGATTGTTCTGTAATTTGGCACACAAGACTAGCAACACTCAGTCTGCACTGTGACCAAGTTTCAAACCTGTAACATGGAAAAGTAAGAAATTTTAGTCCTTTCTGACTCAAAAATCAACTCTAGAGTCTCTATAGAGCAAAAAGGAGAAGCAATATAAATATCGTATTTCAGTTACTTATCGGAAATACGATACAATACAATACAGATAACCTACGATACAATTGGAGACAATAATTTTTTGGTTCGAAATTCCAATAACGATATGATACAATATTTTCGGGCATGCACATCCCTGGCGATTGAATGGGAGATCTGAACAAAATTTCGCAAATTGGGGTAACTATCATCCACAGACTTAAGAAGGATTGAATCAGTCCATGGAGGACAATTGTGTAAATTCAACTGAGAATCAGGACTAAGAAAAAGGCGAGGATGTGTCGGACAATTTACAAATATTTTCAATGGACATGTACTTGTTCAGACATTGAGATCTTTGAAAAGGGTGTGTTGCATGTTTTGTGAGCTAAACCTAGATAAACATATCACCCTGTTACAATCAGTATCAGTATTAGTATTTTTTTCTGAAGAAGAAGAAGAAGAAGAAGAAGAGACAACTTAAAAGAGAATTAAAACATACAAAATTTAAAGTAGCTTTGAGAATCATCCATTCAAATGCAACCATCTCAAACAACTAAACAACCATAAAAAAAATGATCCATGTATTATAGTAAACAGCTCATCATATGCTGCCAAATGTCTGGGAATAGATGAAAGCCTCACACTGGTGCCAAAATATGGCAAAGTTAAAAGTCAACATTTTCCTGGACATTTTTTTTCCTTTTAAAGGGGGAGGAGCAGGTTCAAACGTGGATCAGGATCTATCTAGCAGGTTAAGGAGATATCTACCATACTGGTCGGAACTGTCTTACCATCACTGGTGAATGGAAAAGCCCAGAGTGAACGGGGAGGTACATGTGCAGATTCTAGGTGTACGTCCTGAAGCCTGACAGATCCAAATGAGTGGTAATTGCTTTATCAATGGGGAAAGTCCCTTGGACATATTTCCCTTTCTGGGGAACCAGGGTGGTCAACTCAAGAAGGGTGTACCTCAGATGACTTGATTAAATGATGAGCCTGCATTGCCATATTTCAAGATGTACTGCATATATTTCACCAATATATGAAGCAAGGACAGGTGATGCATACCTGGTTTCCTGCCCAGAATGTATAAGCTCTTCATTTGCCTATTTTTTTCAGGTAGAATGGCAATTATTGGAGCCAAGATGCTAGGAGCTTCTCAAAATTGGCATCGGGTAATCTCTTGGTAACACATAGCCACAATGAAATTATTCCAGTACAATCTGGACTGATCAACACCTCCAAACCCTGGTCAGAGCCAGCCACTTGTCACAATAAGGACATCAGGATAGGTAATCCACTAGCAATATAAAAGTATTTCCCAGTCATTCAGTCATTCCTAGTCATCTCTCACATGGAGCCTCACATACATACATCCCCTCTGCCTCTCACCCAGAGGGTAACCCACTTCAACCCACAACAGGCTCTCACCATGAGCAAAAGAAGCAGTCCTAACACACACACACAAACACAGAGAGAGAGAGAGAGAGAGAGAGAGAGAGAGAGAGAGAGAGAAAGAAAGAAGTAAACAGGGGGTGGTAGAAAAAAAAAGAAAGAAAAGCAAACTAAGACAGCAAAAATGGACACCCCTGCCGGGGCGGCCTACCCACCCCCCACCGCACAGCGAGGCCACTGTTATCTCTCTCTCGGCCTGAGATTGTCCAATGCCTAGGAGATCATATAGCATGTGTTGTTGTTGTTTGTGAAGAACGGTGAGAAACCAGGACTGACAGATTTGTCCATTCTTTATTTCACTTTGGGGTAAATTTGTTAGGTAGATTTATTAGTTAGTTTTGGCTCAGTAACTCAGCATTTAACTGCTTAGGGTGGCTGCCATATTTTGAACCAGAAGAAGTTTCCGGACTAAGCACAAAGATAGCCCTATGTACAGCACATTGCAGACGTTGAGCCTCAAAGTTACCAACACGTGCACTACCATCTTTAGTCTTCCAACTCTAGGAAGGGCCACAGCTGGCATATCAGCCAAAGCTGATAGTAGGCACTCCTGGCCATCACATCTATCTGGGCTGTCATTTGGTGCAAGAGATCCAGGAGAGCCCCCCAAGAGGGGAACAAAGTGTAATGGATTAGTTGATGAGGTGAGTTTGGAGTCCTCCTTTTCAACACTTTTTTTTCTCATCTAGAAATACATAGGCTACAAAAATCTCCCTCAGCACCCCATTAGAATTTCTAAATGATGCTTCAATGAAGAGTCCAGTTGGGAAATCTCAATATGGTGCTCCGAAACCAACGTAGAAAAACTTGACTCATAGCAATTTACAACTTGGTTGAAACATAACTTTGTCAAACAGGAACATGTGTCAGCCCATTCATGAAACATTTCTCCAGCCTTTAATGCCAATAAAATCAAAATGGCTGGCCTTGGGGTGGAACATTAGCTGCCGTTATACTTTGAGGAGTAAAAAATATCTTTGAGGAGGAAATACAAAATGACTTCCAAATTTCGCTGCGAGTAAAATTGCAGTAGCAATTCTAAACATGGACAATCGTAAGACCTGGCCCACTGCAATTTCCACAGAAAGAACCCCACCTATAGTATGAGACATACGCAATGAGGAAGAAGAATTATGAAGCATTAAATCGTTTGTGAAACTACCGGGATGTTAGTAATTAATTAGAGATCTCCTGAAGATAACATGCTTCTTCCTTTCGGGAATGATATAAAAGCCGGCTGACATGAAGCAACGGCACCAGTCTTCCTCAGAACTTACACATTCTACTTGACTTCTCATTGCAGGACCAGGTATGTATTGCCAAGTCCCAGTTTAACTTCCTTAAAGCCTCTTGGCAGTTGTGTGCATGTGAGGGGTGAGTTCTTCCATTTCTCGCTCTCTTTCTGTCCCTGTTCTTGCATCAAACATGTTGTTTGCTAAATCATGTTTCTTAATTGCGCTTCCTAACACGGGGTGTGCACGCCCGAAATTATCATATCATATCGTAATCAGAAATCACATTTTTTAAAAAATTCAGATCGGATTATATTGGAGGTAAATCGTATCGTATTTCCGATAATTATCAGAAATACAATATTAATTTGGAGCCCTATTTTGCCCTATAGAGCTGATTTTTAAAAAAGAAAAAATGCCTATAACTTCTGTATTTTCAAAGTTAGAGGCTTGAAACTTGGTCACAGTGCTTATGGGGTATGCCTAAGTATGTGTGTGAAATTTTAGATTGATCCCTCCAACCCTTGATTTTATATGAATTTATTAAAGATCATTTAAAATCTGACAGGTCAGAATGACAGCTCGCCACGAGTGTTCATTCAGAATTGTCAAAAAGTTACAGGATCTTTTAAAAAATCATATAAAAGACAGTGGTGGAGGGATTGATCTGAAATTTGGCACATATGTGTAGCAACATGTGCTAGACATGTGTATGAAATTTGAGATTGATTCCTCCCTCTCTCGATTTTATATTAATTTATTAAAGATCCTGTAAATTTATTGACACAGCTTGTTGACCAGGCCTCCATGCTGTCATCTTGTTGTCTGCTTTTTTCCCCATAGGCTTGCATTGGGGGAAGCGCGTGCATAACTTCTTTATTTGAAATGATAATTACATGAAACTTAGGGAGCCAGGACTAAAAAGATTCAATCTGCAATGTCCAAAAAGTTTAATGTCTCTAACTTTGAAATTGAAAAGTAATTGGATGTCACCCAAAAGCCCCACCCACCCCTGTAATTTCTTCATTTTTAAAGATAAAAACTGGAAACTTGTGGGACATTGAAGATGGGATCTGGCTGGTCATTTGTGAAAAAATATCAGAGCAATTGCTTGAAACCTCAATTTTCTATGGATTTTTTAAAGATCGTGCTCCTTCTGAAAGCTGGTTGACCGGGCATACCCCATAAGCACTGTGACCAAATTTCAAGCCTCTAATTTTGAAAATACAGAAGGTATAGTTTTATTTATATGGCTGTCCGGTAATCTGAAAAAAATCCGATATAATCGGGCTGAAAATTTTCAGAGGTTTTTCCATCGTATCGTTATCATTAATTGGATGTCCAATGACGACCTTATCATATCATTATCTGACATTTTAACGATACAATACACATCCCTTTTACTAACTGTACAGCATGGAATCTTCACTCTTTTTGCAGGACCTGGTAAGGTCTTCTGGAGCTCGCTTTAACTCACTTTATGCCTCTCGGCAATTGCAATTTATTTGTTCTCCAACATCAATACAAAGTCCTTGGTGAGAGGTTTCTGTAAATCAAATGTCTAATGAAGTGTTACTGTTCAAACTTGTATGTTTTGCTTTCAAGGTGCTATCAAAAATAGAGTCCATGAGCTCTCTCTATGACTCCTGAGTTTCAAAGTTTTTTTTAAAAAAAAACCCAGTACTTGAAAATAGAATCTGAACTCTCTGGAATGCTCATTTTGTTAACCTTTGTGTTCTGTATCTCCTCCACACCCTGACATGTTACTTTAGATCCACACTCCAGTTCAGCCGAAATGTCTTACAACTGGGACCAATGCAGCGCCAGCTGCCCACCAATGACCGTGTCCATTCAGCCGCCTCCGTTCACCTTGTGCATCCCTGGACCAACCCTCTCCTGTCCCGATCAACCCCTCTGCATTGATCAATACAACCCATGTGCTCCAATTGCATATCCTCAATGGGGATACCGTGGTGGGTACCGCTCCACCTCCAATGGAGGAAAGTCTGGTTTCAGCTCAGCAAGCATTTATGGTCAGAAATCACAGTGCAGCTACCGGGGTGGATGTGACCCTTGCCTGTGAATTCAACCTCTGAATCCGCAGAATGAAAGATGACAAAGTGCTGAAACCAAAAATCCATGGGATCAACACCAACCAAATGTTTAGACCTGGACTTGAGAAATCTATGTTCTGTTCTTGTGTTGTACGTCTGTGCATTCCAGACCTTTCCATTTTCAACTGTGTCTGATTTTGCACTTCTTCTGAGCTTCCTGAACCTCCAATCTGTTTTAAATGTGCATCTCTTGTCTTTCAAATAAAGCCTTTCCTGCATCAAAACTGCCAGTGTCCTCTTTCATCACACCATTCCCTGTCACAACAAGCTTATTTAAGCAACAAACTGGGACCAACCCTCCCCGAATCCAGTTGTCTACAAACTTCAGGGAATTCCTTATCATGCAGAGGTTTCTTCAGTTGTAGAGATCTTGGGAAAGATGTCAGGGTTGGCTCTACCACTAGGCACTCTTAAGCAAGTGCCTAAGCTCTCCAGCCATGTCCCACAGCAGTCCTGGACCATCTAAGGCAGCCTGATACTGTTTGGTATGGTGGAGGAATCTATCCCATCACCAGGGTTGTAGCAAGTTTTCAGTTGGCTCCTGATAATAGAAAGAACGGATACCACCTTACACATTGCCTCAGGGAGCAAAATGTGTTTGGTGATTCCTGAGAGATGGAGTGTAGAAACAGACAAGAATTTCAGTTTGGTTCCTTTAATAATTTACTGACATTTGCAAAATTCTCTGTCAGCAGGAGAAAAAATAAAGTGGGATTAATAAACCAAAACCAAAATCAAATGCATATTTCTGATTCTTGCCCTTTCTCTTACTACCACCACTTGTCAATGGAGTAGGCTCAAAAGAACTAACAATTGACTCTTTTCACTGTTCAGAGTTGAATACAATTATTTCCCCTGCCTGGAGTCCCATGACACCAGGATAACAACTTCCATCCTAATGCACCTCTGGTTTCTCATAGATAGCACATCCCCAGGTGCGCTGTTCACACAACCCACCTTGCTTTGACCAATCCTGACCTAGTCATCAAACCCCTCCTGTAGTGCAAAACACAACATAAAAACAGAGTCTCCTAAGGCAATATTGAGACTCAGAAGGAACACGCATACACACATACACACACACGCACGTCTTAGCTGATTTGCAACTAAATTGCCTCTACTTTATCTACATCAGGGGAGAGTAGTCCCACCAACATTCAAGCATAACAGGGATTTGGGGGAGATTATGTATCCACTCAACCTTTATGCACAGTATCAGCATCAATGCATGCATGCACTGCCCGTTGCGAACCTGCTTCATTTCAGGGCAAGCCATTATCCCCTCACTCGCTGATCACTCAATGTCAAAAGGATGAAATGCCAGACTTTTCTAGAAAACACAGGGATGTGAGTCCCTCTTTCAATCAAAGTGGATGTTATGGGAAGATACAATTTATAAGCACATTCTTGGAACATGCATCATCTTCTCAGGGTACATAAAGTGTATAAAAACCCAGAGGACATGAGGAAGCACCATTAGATTCCTTCAACATTGAAGTTTTCTGGATGAGCTCAATCACAAAGATCTAACTAGGATAATGTTCATCAGCAACATGTCCGATTCCTCCTCAAAGTTTGTTTCAACTTCTTTCCATATCCGATTGCAAGTTTCTCTTTAATTTTAGTACAAAACAGTGTGTACACCTTAATGTACATTATCCCAAATGTTCGTAACAATTGTGCTCATTTTTAAAATTTGCTGTTTGACCCCATTGACCAAAGCATGATTATGTGCAGTTTTAAAAATATTTTCATAAGCCTTTTTCAAATGCATATTTCTGCTATTCCCCGAATCACATTCCCAGCTCAGAAATGTACAGACCACAGTTTGTGTTTAGGTTTAGGTTGATGTTTTAATCTCAGAGGTGTGAACTGGGTAACTCCAAGTCAAAAAATAACTGAAACAAATTTATCATTCATCAGAACATCAGAAGAGCCCTGCTGCATCACACCAAGGGTCCATCTAGTCCAGCACTTTGTTCACACAGTGGCCAACCAGCTGTTGACTGGGGACCAACAAAGCAGGATATGATGAAGCAGCACCCTACCACCCATGTTCCTCAGCAACTTGTGTATATTGGTTTATTGTCCCTGCTACTGGACAATAGTTATCAGGATTAATAGCCGTTGGTATTCTTCTCCTACAGTTACTCTACTTTCTCAATATTATCATCACAAGTTGCTCTTTCTCTTCAACTTATTCCTCATAATTGATAGGCAAAGAGCTAATGAGCCAACAGACAGTGACATCTGTTACTCCTTCCCCTCTTGACCACTATTATCTGGGCCAGAGTAACAGCAAATGTATATGCAGGTTCCAAAGGTGATGATGAATCGAAAAAATAGGGCTTTTGTTTGTTTGTTATGTTATGTTTTGTTTTTTACAAGAGGTCCTTGGTGGTGTGTGAGCCTTTAGTCCTCGCCAACTTGGATCAACTTTAAATCAATAGTAAAAAAAAAAAAAAATGAAATGTCCGCACATGTCCATTGTCATATGGAAGATCATTCCGCCCAGTGGATATCACTACATTAAAAGCCCTGTTTTTGTAAGATGAATCACATGCTTTCCCCCAAATTATGGAAGTTGTTCATGTAATTTTGGGGGCGTCTTGGCCGTAATTTGCACAAATAGAGAGTTGCCCAAATGATGGCTGCAAATTGCCCAGATTTTGGAAAGGTATGAAATTGTGGCTGCAACTTGCGCAAAATAAGGAAATTGTGGTCCAAATGTGTGTGATTTTCACAAAATGTAGCCATAATTCATTTGAATTCAAAAACACTGCAAACCCAACAGCTGACACTACTCAGTGCAGGGATATGGTCTGAATGACACATCAGCTCAGAGTATGGCTTTTCGTAGCTGAAATTTCTTGGCATTTTGGAGCCTTTAATACAACATGTTAGGATGATGGTGATGATGATGCATGAATGATGTTCAAAATTACCAGGATTCTCTGAGCATTGCCTCACTTCTTGTCCTGTCCTTGATTCCCATCCGTGTTTGCAACTGCTGCTCAATCTGTGAAAATTGGAAGCTTGAACAGATCAAGCAGCGATTGAATGGAAGATCTGAACAAAATTTCGCAAATTCAAGTGACTATCATCCACAGACTAAAGAAGGACTGAATCAGTCCATGGAGAACAATTGTGTAAATTCAACTGAGAATCAGGACTAAGACAAAGGCGAGGATGTGTCGGACAATTTACAAATATTTTCAATGGACATGTACTCGCTCACACATTGAGATTTTTGAAAAGGGCAAGCTTGCAAGTTTTGTGATCTGAAACTAGAGAAACATGTATCAGTATCAGTATCTTTTTTCTAAAGAAGAAGGGACAACTTAAAAGAGAATTAAAGCATACAAAATTTAAAGTAGCTTTGAGAATCGTCCATTCAAATGCAACTATCTCAAACAACTAAAATATCAGTAACAACTAGGGATGTGTATCGTATCGTTAAAATCGCCAATAACGATACGATATGCTCTCTATCATGCCTCCATTTAACGATGATGATATGATAGGAAATCATAAGGAATCCACCGATAATTATCGGAAACGATAGAAATTCCAGCGATAAGTATCGTATTTTATCGTGTTATTGGAAGTCGCTTTCTCTTTTGCCGCCACATGGACGGAGCTAGAAGGTGGAGTGTGCTTGATGAGACTGACAGTTTCAGTGACCAATCGTGCAGCAAGGATTCCAGCAGGAGCCAATCACAATGTTGGAGGAGGGCGGATATCCCCATATAAAACCCCAACACTTGGTGTTCCAGGCTCTGTTAGGAGTTCGGCATGGAGGGGAGAAGGGTGGATTTGTTGGAGCTCTGTCCTGGCTCCTGCGTCTTGGTGGCGAATTGTTGGAGATTCATTGAAATCTCTTGCATCTTTGTGTCTCAGGTTTGTTTGCCTGTGCCTGTGTGTTTGAGACTTTGAGTTATAATTTTTATTTTTATAGTACATTTTCTGGTTGGGGTTAGGTACTTAGCATGGGTGGGGGTACTGTGACTGAGGGGGAGTGTGTTTGTCCTCTGCCCTGTTGAACTTTCTTTTAAAAAAAACAGAAATATATTATATTTTAAATATATATATTTATTTCCCTCTCTCTCTCTGGGTGTGTGTGGTTGCTTGATTGACTGTGAGTGTGCTGCTGCTGTGTCTAGCCTGCTACACAGGATCTGTGTGGTCAAAGCAGTGCACAAAGTCACAGACTGTGGGCAAAGCATACTTTTTTGTTGCAATCATTTTCTACTTTGTAACAGTATGAAACGCGGCTCTAAGATGTGCTTTGGGCGACGTGGCTCTGGGTCTAGGAGAGATGCCGTTGCTGCTGGGGGCAGATTGGGGGTGCCTGTCTCTCCCTCTCAAACATTTTTCATTCATTTTTGAAAGACACTGCTCCAGCCATTATGGTTCCAGTCTGGACTGGAGGGACTGCTTTAGGGAGCCTTGAGAGAGATTCCTGTATTTTTATTTTTCGTCACTACGTCCCCTGGGTCTTCTCCTCGTGGAGTCCGTTAGTGAGGGACTGCAGAAGCATCCCCCTCACACATTTTTTTGAGACTTTGATCCAGGCAATGTGCCTTTGCCTACCCAGAAGGGGACTATTATTATTAATTGGCCAATGTGCCTACCCAGAAGAGGATTCTTATCAATTGGCCAATGTGTCTACCTCTATTCCAAATGTGACTTTTATTTGCCTCTGCTCCAGCCAATGTGCAGAGCTCTGGCACGAAGAAATGCCAACCTGCCTGCATGGGATGGCGGGCAGACTGGGTCATTTTAAGTTTTCAAGCACGATGAGGTCAAGGCGGTGTGTGAGGGTAGTTTTGATGGGATCTTGCCAGTTGGCACACCGCAGGGGTATCTCCTGGCCCAATGAGGCCCTGCCTGCTAAGACTGGCTGAAACAACTGTTACGCCTGTGCCACTACCCTAACCCCCAATCCTTTTATTATTTCATTTGTACTTAGACATGCATGGCTTAATCTCTTAAGGCAGCAGCAGTTCTGCTACTGCATTGTCCACTCACTGCGCCACACGTAGGCGCTAGTGGGATCCTCCAGGTTCCGCGCTTCCTGCTGGCTGGGTATCTCCTGGCCCAATGAGGCCCTGCCTGCTAAGGCTGGCTCTAAAATAATAACTGTTACGCCCATGCTATTCCCCTACTCCCCAATCCTTTTAATTTATAAATGTGCATGGATGAGACAAGGCAGCAGCAGTTCACACATTTTACTTTTATGACTGCATATGGAAGGCACTGCCGCCTAGGTTTATCCATAGTTTTTGAATATTCACTGTAGTCATAAAAATATACTTAACTCATGTGACTTTTATTTGGCAAAGTGCCTACCCCGAATGTGAGTTTTCATTTATTTGGCAAAGTGCCTACCTGTGGTATCCCATCTTCTATGAACTGGGCTATGTGCCTACCTCTCTCCCAAACGTGACTTTTATTTGCCTCTGCTCCAGCCAATGTGTGCAGCTCTGGCATGAAGAAATGCCCACCACCACCACTGCCTGCATGGGGATGGTGGGCAGACTGGGTCTTTTTCTACTGCGGTGGAATGCAGCCATCCACTCACTGTGCCAGGCATAGGCGCTAGTGGGATCTTCCAGGTTTCTTTGTTTCCTCCTGCTGGGTATCTCCTCTCCTGGCCCTATACATGTTATGCCCGTGCTATTCCCGTACCCCCCAATCCATATGACTGCATATGGAAGGCACTGCCAGGTTTATCCACAGGTTTGGAAAGTTCATTGTATTCCATCCAGGAATGCATCCACTTACTCTCACTGTGCCATGCACACACGCATAGGTGCATTCCGTCCGCTCCAGCCAAAGAGCCAACCCTCTATCCTGAACGTGACTTTTCATTTATTTGCCAAAGAGCCTACCTCAACCCCAAAGGGGACTTTTCTTTTATTTGCCAAAGTGACTGCCTACCTCTATTGCCTCTGCTCCAGCCAATGTTGTGCACAGCTCTGGTATGAAGAAATGCCAACCTGCCTGCAAGGGGATGGCAGACAGACTGGGTCATTTGAAGCACGATGAGGTCAAGGTGGTGTGTGATGGTTGTTTTGATGGCATTCTCACAGTTGTAAAAGCAGCACATGATATGCTTCTGCTGGGATTCCAGGTTGCCCACTGCAGGGGTATCTCTCCTGGCCCAATGAGGCCCTGCCAGGCTACGGCTGGCTAAAATAACTAACACTCGTGCTATTTCCCTACCCATCAATCCTTTCATTATTTCATTTGACATGCGTGGCCTAATCAGTGAGACAAGTTAATTCATTCATTGTACGTATTATTCATATAATACCTATAAGTTGGAGCAGCAGCAGCATGTACATGTAGTGCATTACTAGAAACAGTGCATGTTGTTGAGCGCTTACTTCCGAGTAACGCCTGCAGCTGTGCATTTGAAATTGGGCACAGATGAGTCCCCTCAAGGCCATCTGTGAGATGGCAATGAGTACAGGACGAAAACATCTCTTGAAAAAGGACCACATTTCAGCCACCTGAAACTGTGTATTTGAAAGCTTACTTCTGAGTAATGCTTGCACCTATTGCTCTGTAATTTGGCACACATGACTAGCAACACTCAGTCTGCACTGTGACGAAGTTTCAAACCTATAACTTGGAAAATTAAGACATTTTAGGCCTTTCAGACTCAAAAGCAACTCTCTCTAGGGCAAAATGTAGAAACAATATAATATCATATTTCCAATATTTATCAGAAATCCGATACGATACGAACCACCTATGATATTATCGGAGACGATAATTTTTTTGGTCCGAAATCTTGATAAAGATACAATACGATAATTTCGGGCGTGCACATCCCTAGTAACAACCATAAACAATTGATCCATGTATTATAGTAAACAGCTCATCATATGCTGTCAAATGTCTGGGAATAGATGAAAGCCTCACACTGGACATTTTTTTTTCCTTTTAAAGGGGGAGGAGCAGGTTAAAACATGGATCAGGATCTATCTAGCAGGTTAAGGAGATATCTACCATACTGGTCGGAACTGTCTTACCATCAGTGGTGCATGGAAAAGTGCAGAGTGAATGGGGAGGTACATGTGCAGATTCTAGGTGTACGTCCTGAAGCCTGACAGATCCAAATGAGTGGTAATTGCTTTATCAATGGGGAAAGTCCCTTGGAGATATTTCCCTTTCTGGGGAACCAGGGTGGTCAACTCAAGAAGGGTGTACCTCAGATGACTTGATTAAATTATGAGCCTGCATTGCCATATTTCAAGATGTCCTGCATATATTTCACCAATATATGAAGCAAGGACAGGTGATGCATACCTGGTTTCCTGCCCAGTATGTATAAGCTCTTCATTTGCCTGTTTTTTTCAGACAGTATGGCAATTATTGGAGCCAAGATGCTAAGAGATACTCAAAATTGGAATCAGGTAATCCCTTAGTACCACATATCCACAATGAAATTATTTCAGCACAAGAGTAATTCTCACAAGATAATAATAATAATAATAATAATAATAATAATAATAGCAACAACAACAATACTACTAATAAATTTATTTCTTACCTGCCTCTCCCTTTGGATTGAGGCAGAGAACAACATTAATACACTAACAATATACATCAAATATATACATTAATTAAAAGAACATATAAAACAATCAACACTTTTTAAAATTCTAAGTTCATCTTTGCAGGCCTTCCAGAAGAGGCTAGTTTTTATCGCTGCCTTAAACTCACAGAGACTGTTAAATTGATGAATCTCCTCTGGCTGGCTATTCTAGAGTCTGGGGGCAACAGAAGAAAAGGTCCTCTGGGTAACAGTTGTCAGCCTAGTTTTGGCCAACTGAAGTAAATTCTCCCCAGAGGACCTTAGTGTGTGGGGCAGATTGTATGGGAGAAGGCAATCCTGGAGGTAACCTGGACCCAAAACATGTAGGGCTTTAAACATAATAACCAACACTTTGTACTTCGCCTGGAAACTAATTGGCAGCTAGTGAAGTGATTTTAAAGTTGGTGTCATATGGTCACCTCTAGGTGTACCAGTGACCAACCTGGCTGCCATATTTTGAACTAATTGAAGTTTCCAAACTAGATACAATGGTAGCCCTATGTACCGCACATTTCAGTATTTGATCCTCAACATGCCAGCACGTGCACTACCGTCTTTAGGTCTTCCAACTCTACGAAAGGGAGCAACTGGTGCAACAGGTGAAGTTGATAGTTGGTACTCCTTGCCGTTGCATCTATCTGAGCTTTCATTTGGAGCGATGGATCCAGGAGCATCCCCAAGCTGCGAACACAGTCTTTCAAGGGGAGTGTAGCCCCATCCAAAACTGGTCGATACACCTCCAAACCCTGGTCAGAGCCAGGCACTGGTCACAAAAAGGACATCAGGCTAGTACTCCACTAGCAATATAAAAGTATTTCCCAGTCATTCAGTCAGTCCCAGTCATCTCTCACATGGAGCCTCCATGCATTCCTCCCCTCTGTCTCTCACCCAGAGGATAATTCACTTCAACCCACAACAGGATCTCACCAGGAGCAGAAGAAGCAGTCCTAACACACACACACAAACAAACAAACGGGGGGGGGGGGGGAGGAAAAAACAGCAAACTAAAAAGGCAAAAATGGACACATCTGCTGGGGTGGCCAGCTGCCTCACAGTGAGACCATTGTTATCTCTCTCTGTGCCTGAGGCCCCCTCCACAAGGATGCGCTTTTGCGCCCGGTTCCGCGATTATGCGCATTATCGCGGAGGCGCTTTTACTCCTAATCCCTCTGCACCGGAGGCGGCGAGAGGCGGCGAAGCGCATTAATTCATGTCCAAAAAGCGCTTTACAAGCAGTTAATGCGCGTAATCGCTTGTTCACACCGCGAAAATGCGCTTTAACGGCCGGAGCAAAATAAAAGTCGCTATTTAACGCGCGTTCGAAAATGCGCATTATCGGGGAGATAACGCGCCTGTACGCCCGTTTTGTGCTCCGTGCTTGTGGAGGTAAATTTTTTAATGAGCCTTCAAGGCTCATTAAACGTCTCGTGTGGAGGAGGCCTGAGATTGTCCAATGCCTAAGAGATCTTCCAGCAGATGTTTTGCTTCAATTCACTTGGTGAGAGTTCCACCACCAAGATTGCTGGAGGTGAGAATGGTTCCCCTATATTCCTCACTGCTTAGGCCCCATCTTGAATATTGCATCCAGTTCTGGGCCCCACACTTCAAGAAGGATGCAGCCATTCTGGAGTGTGTTCAGAGGAGGGCAACGAGGATGATTGGGGGTCTGGAAACAAAGCCTTTGAGGAGAGATTGAAAGAACTGGGCATGTTTAGCCTGGAGAAGAGAAGATTGAGGGGAGACATGATAGCACTCTTCAAATACTTGAAAGGTTGTCACAGAGAGGAGGACTGTTAGAGCAGTATGATAATGGAACCAATTACCCAGGGAGGTCATGGTCTCTCCCACATTAGAAGCATTCAAGAGGTAGCTGGACAACCATCTGTCAGGGATGCTTTAAGGTAGGCTGGCCAGATAAAATCCAGGTCAGGGCTCATGCAACTTTAACAGTTGTGATGAAGAGGGAATTTCACCAGGAACTAATTGCATACAAATGACACTGGCTGAAATTCCCGTTGCTCTACAACTGTTAAAGTTACATGAGCCTTGACCTGGATTTTATCTGGTCGCCCTACTTTAAGGTAGATTCCTGCATTGAGATGGGGGTTGGACTCAATGGCCTCATTGGCTCCTTCCAACTCTACTATTCTATGATTCTATGATTCTATGAATGGGCATTTGCAAAGGTGTTCTTAAAGCCACATTTCTCAAAGCAGCCATTCTTAAAGCAGCACTGTTGTCAAAACTGCCAAAGACTGTCCTCTTCCCCAACTCCTGTTCTCCTCACCAGCACAAGAGTGTCAGTCCAGATCCCTTCCCAGCCCCACAGCGAGGCCACTGTTATCTCTCTCTGGGCCTGAGATTGTCCAATGCCAAAGAGGTCTTCCAGCAGGTGTTGTTTTTTGTGAAGAACGGTGAGAAACCAGGACTGACAGATTTGTCCATTCTTTATTTCACTTTAGAGTAAATTTGTTAGGTAGATTTATTGGTTGGTTTTGGCACTGTTACCCACCGTTTAACTGCTTAGGGTGGCTGCCGTATTTTGAACTAGAAGTTTCCAGACTAGGCACAAAGGTAGCCCTATGTACAGCACATTGCAGACATTGAGCCTCAAAATTACCAACACGTGCACTACCATCTTGAGTCTTCCAACTCTAGGAAGGGGCACAGCTGGCATATCAGCTGAAGCCATTAGGAGGCACTCCTGTTCGTCACATCTATCTGGGCTGTCATTTGGAGCTACGGATACAGGAGGGCCCCCAAGAGGGGAAAGCAATGTAATGGGTTTGTTGATAAGATGAGTTTGGTGTCCTCCTTTTCAACACTTTTTTTCTCGTCCAGAAATAAATATGCCCCCAAAACCTCCCTCAGCACCCCATCAAGATTTCTACATGATGCTTCAATGAAGAGTCCAGTTGGGAAATATCAACATGGTGCTCCAAAACCACTGTTGAAAAACTTGACTCATAGCAATTTACCACTTGATTTGAAACATAACTTTGTCGAATAGGAATATGTGTCAGCCCATTCCTGAAACACTTCTCCAGCCTTTAATGCCAATAAAATCAAAATGGCTGGCCTTGTGGTAGAACATTAAATGCTGTTATACTTTGAGGAGTAAAAACAAAATTCTTTGAGGAGGAAATACAAAATGACTTCCAAATTTCGCTACTGCAATTCTAAACATGGACAACCACAAGACCTGGCCCACTGCAATTTCCACAGAAAGAACCCCACCTATGGAATGAGACATATGCAATGAGGAAGAAGAATTATGAAGCATTAAATCATTTGTGAAACTACCGGGATGTTAGTAATTAATTAGAGATCTCCTGAAGATAAAATGCATCTTCCTCTCGGGAATGATATAAAAGCCGGCTAACATGAAGCAATGGCACCAGTCTTCCTCAGAACTTACACATTCTACTTGACTTCTTCTCATTGCAGGACCAGGTATGTATGGCCAAGACTCAGTTTGACTTGCTTAAAGCCTCTTGGCAGTTGTGTGCATGTGAGGGGTGAGTTCTTCTATTTCTCGCTCTCTTTCTGTCTCTGTTCTTGCATCAAACATGTTGTTTGCTAAATCATGTTTCTTCATTGCGCTTACTAACTAGGGGTATGCACGCCAGAAATTATTGTATCGTATCATTATCGGAAATCACTTTTTTAAAAAAATTAAGTTTGGATTATATTGGGAATCGTATCGTATTTCCGATAATTATCAGAAAGACAATATTAATTTGGAGCCCTATTTTGCCCTATAGAGCTGGGGGGGTAGAAAAAAATGCCTATAACTGCTGTATTTTCAAAGTTAGAGGCTTGAAACTTGGTCATAGTGCTTATGGGGTATGCCTAAGTATGTATATGAAATTTGAGATCGATCCATCCAACCCCCAATTTTATATGACATTTTTAAAGATCGTTTAAGTTGTGACAAGTCAGAATGACAGCTCGCTATGTGCGTTCATTCAAACCTGTCAAAAAGTTGCAGGAACTTTTAAAAATTCATATAAAAGATGGGGTGGAGGGATTGATCTGAAATTTGGCACATATGTGTAGTAACATGTGCTAGACATATGTATGAAATTTGAGATTGATCCCTCCAACTCTCAATTTTATATTAATTAATTAAAGATCCTGCAAATTTATTGACACAGCTTGTTGACCAGGCCTCCACGTTGTCATCTTGTTGTCTGCTTTTTTTCCCATAGGCTTGTATTGGGGAAAATGCATGCATAACTTTTTTATTTGAAATGATAATTACATGAAACTTGGGGAGCCAGAACAAGAAAGATCCAATCTGCAATGTCCAAAAAGTTTCATGTCTCTATCTTTTCAAATTCATAAGTTATAAGGGTCCCCCAATAGCCCCACCCCCCACTGTAACTTCTTCATTTTTAAAGATAAAAACTTGAAACTTGTGGGACATTGAAGATGGGATCTGGCTGGTCATTTGTGAAAAAAAATCAGAGCAATTGTTCAAACCCTCGATTTTCTATGATTTTTTAAAAAGATCGTGCTCCTTCTGAAAGCTGGTTGACTGGGCATACCCCATAAGCACTGTGACCAAGTTTCAAGCCTCTAACTTTGAAAATACAGAAGTTATAGGTTTAATTATATGGCTGTCCAGTAATCCGAAAAAAACCGATATAATAGGGCTGGAAATTTTCGATCGGATATTTATCAGAGGTTTTTCTATCGTATCATTATCGTTAATTGGATGTCCAATGGCAACCTTATCATATCATTATCAGAAATTGTAACGATACGATACACATCCCTATTATTAACTATCTAGAACTGTACAGCATGGAATCTTCACTCTTTTTGCAGGACCTTGTAAGGTCGTGTTGAGCTCGTTTTAACTCACTTTACACCTCTCAGCAATTGCAGGTTGTTGTTTGTTCTCCAACATCGCTACAAAGTTCTTGGTGAGAGGTTTCTGTAAATGAAATGTCCAACAAAGTGTTACTGATCAAAATTGTATGTTTTGCTTTCAAGGTGCTGTCAGAAATAGAGTCCATGTGCTTTCTCTAGGCCTCCTGAGTCTCAAAGTTTTTTTTTGTTTTTTTTTAACCAGTAGTTGAAAATAGAATCTGAACTCTCTGGAATGCTCATTTTGTTGACCTTTGTGTTCTGTATCTCCTCCACACCCTGACATGTTACTTTAGATCCACACTCCAGTTCAGCCGAAATGTCTTACAACTGGGACCAATGCAACGCCAGCTGCCCACCAATGACCGTGTCCATTCAGCCGCCTCCGTTCACCTTGTGCATCCCTGGACCAACCCTCTCCTGTCCCGATCAACCACTCTGCATTGATCAATACAACCCATGTGCTCCAATTGCATATCCTCAATGGGGATACCGTGGTGGGTACCGCTCCACCTCCAATGGAGAAAAGTCTGGTTTCAGCTCAGCAAGCATTTATGGTCAGAAATCACAGTGCAGCTACCGGGGTGGATGTGACCCTTGCCTGTGAATTCAACCTCTGAATCCGCAGAATGAAGATGACAAAGTGCTGAAACCAAAAATCCAAGGGATCAACACCAACCAAATGTTTAGACCTGGACTTGAGAAATCTATGTTCTGTTCTTGTGTTGTACGTCTGTGCATTCCAGACCTTTCCATTTTCAACTGTGTCTGATTTTGCACTTCTTCTGAGCTTCCTGAACCTCCAATCAGTTTTAAATGGGCATCTCTTGTCTTTCAAATAAAGCCTTTCCTGCATCAAAACTGCCAGTGTCCTCTTTCATCACACCATTCCCTGTCGCAACAAATTTATTTAAGCAACAAACTGGGACCAACCCTCCCCTAATCCAGTTGTGTTTTCTACCACCAGTCCCAAAATCCAGTTGGGCAGACATACTTGGGAGAATCCCTAATCTTGCAGCTGTTTGCTCAAGCTTTAGAGATCTTGGGCAAGATGTCAATGCTGGCTTCACCATTCGGCCAATCATGCAACTGCCTAAGGCGGCAAATACCTAAGCCCACCAGCCATGTGCTTCAACTTGCCCTCCATCCTCCAAATCAACCTACTACTCTTGGGACTCTGTCCCATCCCTAATGATGCAGTAAGATTCAACCTCCACTCCATTTGGCTACTTTATATTAGGGATGTACTATTTCCATAAAATCTGTTCCTTCTGCATTTTGTGACTGCTCAGATGTCTTTAGTTCATCATCTGCTCATTGACAGATTCATTTTTCCCAATTTCCTTTAGTTGTGACAATTCATGTTCGTACAAATTCCCACATGCACATATCTCAACTGCTCCAAAAAAGAAAATCACCCCCCATGCACATTTTAATGCTCTAGGCTATGGAGGAAATGCACATTTTCAGCCATTTCTTTTAGTTGCATTTTGTTCTATGACTTGAGGACCCAATTCAATTGTTGAGAAGCCTTCTCAGGCTGAATTCCATTGGTGGAAGGGCTGGATCATCATTGGTTGAAGCCAAAGGAAAAGGTTCTGGGACCGAGAAAATAAAATAATAAAGCTCTTGATGTCAGTAACTACTAAACCTTAGGAGTTGTATTTCTATTATTGTTGGGCTGAATATTTTGATTCTTCTATTTTTTAGAATTTCTTGGGGTGAAGGTTGGGGAAGTGACAGTTTCAAATAACTTTTTTCCCTGGGGAGGAGGACAGGATTTCTCCCTATTTATTCATATGTAGGTGATGGCTAAGAAGTCTTCTTCCTTCCTTCCTTCCTTCCTTCCTTCCTTCCTTCCTTTTTTTATTTCTAGTTAACCCCCCATGCACATTGAGCAGTGCAGGACTCTTTATATAGAAGCTTCTGCAGCCTGGCAGTTCTTTCTGAACTCCTGTGAGACCACAAGATCTCCTATTCTCCAATAGGCATTAAGGAACTGCTCCTGGGCTGCAGAAGCTTCTTTGCAAAGCAAGAGCAAATGGATCTTCTGGAGCATTAAAAAAAGTTCTGTTCTTTCTTGTAACAACTCAGAACAAGCAGTATAAGAGTTTTTCTAAAGCTCCAAAAGTCCCATTTGTTTGCAGCAACCTGGGACTCTTGGCTGCCTTGCAGTGATGAGCTCAAAAACACCACCAACATAAATAATACAACAGCCGGTTAATGAGGCAGAAAAATGGCAGCCTCTTTCATGGGGAAAGAAACCCTTCAGGAAATTGGAGGGCAAATTTCGGCTTAGCACAAACTGCAACTCCACGCTGGAGCGAGACATAAAACTGCTCCCCTCAAATCTGCATTGCGATGGATACAAAATAGGGTCCTGCTTGCCAAGACAATCAATGATGTTGCCACTTGCAGTGACAACACACACACACACACACACACATCACCTATGAATAACAAAAGAAGCTATGTTACAACCAGGGATGGAGAATCCCCCAATGTCCAGTCTGGGTGTATGTGTCTGCCATGGGGAAATCAAGGTCACTGGGAACTTAATGGAGTCCCCAGAGCCTTAGTGCATCCAAAGGATTTTGTGGGATGTCCCTCCATCTTTTTTTTTAAAAAAAATCAAGATACACTAATGGAGGCTGTAGATAGCCCATCTTGGGAAAATTACGACTGTAATCATCCCATTTGCAACTGTGAAGCATTTACTTCCACATGCATTGTGCGCATAAAGTGTTTCCATCTAAGGTATGTAAGTTATGTCCATAAGTGCTTTGCAACTGGAATTGATGAAGAAGTACTTGCTTTGGGAGCCCTGATAGTTCAATTATGGCTGTAGATTTCCCAAGATAGGTGAATGGCAGTCGGCTGTAGGATTCCTTGCATTTTTTAAAAGGTTGAAAGAAAAAACACATGAAATCTAGATGCTGCACAGGTGGGGGGGCTGGTCCACTGTGGACTCCACATTTCGGATGCGTGGGAATCCACCTCCATTGGAGTCTGCAGTGGTTGTCTCCTGCATCCTAGCTACAACCCTTGCCAACGGTGATCCCTACGTGTGAGAAATAGTTGAGGATTTATCCTCATGTGTAGTACATCAGTAAACCATGCAAGAAAAGAATATGAATGCAACCACACATAGGTGTACATCAAGTCCTTCCCCCAGTTTTCCCTCCAACCCATTATTATTATTATTATTATTATTATTATTATTATTATTATTATTATTTCTTCATGTCTTTCTCTTTTGTGGCAGTTTTTCTAGATGGATATGACGGGCTTTGCCAAGTCAAGCTGTCGTTTACAGATTCAGGAATTTCCTGACAATTGAGCATGTTTTAAGTATGACTGCTTTCTGGATATTGGTGTGGATGTATTCTGTTAGGCCCAGTTTCTGAAGGTTGTCTGTATAGTTTTTTGATGTGATGTCGGTGACTGATGTGACTAACGGACAAATTGTGACCTTTTCCTGTTGCCATGTTCTTTGACTTCCATGGCTAGTGGTGTATATTTGTCTCTCTTTTCTTCTTCCTTTTCAACAACATTTTTGTCATTTGGTATTGCTATGTCAATGAGGTATGTGTTTTTTTCTTTTTTCTCTATGACCGTTATGTCTGGTCAGTTGCAGGGTATTGTCTTGTTGGTATGAATTGTTCTGTCCCAGTATATTTCATGACCTGCATTTTCCAAGATTGTTTTGGGTGTGTATGTATAGTATGGTGTTGATGATGATGATGATGATGATGATTGTGATTGTTCTTAAAAAAATTGGATGAACCTGAATAAAAAAGATGTGAACATACCAGGAGGCTTTGGGGATTCTGATGCAATAAAGACTTTATTTTGAAAGCGAGCTGACACAGCTTTCCACAGTGGTGCATTTGAAAAAGGACAGGAGTGGAGAAGATAAGCACATAATGTATGAATGACAAAATGGAAGGTTTCAACCAAAACATGGAAAACCAAGAAACAGCATGGATGCAATCCCCCGCAATGATGAGTACAGATAGTTTTGAAAGACCTCCTTCATCTTATCATTACAAAACATACAGGAGGAGCCTACAAGAAAGGCCTTAAAACATTGAGGTTCCTCAAGAGATTTTCATGGATTTCTCAATAAAAAAGGATCAGTAGTGATGGTAGACAGGACTCCCATAAAGACATCCAATCATCTCCCTACTTAAGCTGCAGTCACAGAGAAGTCGGTTTTGGTCTATGGCACTCTCTATTTGAGCTGAGCACTGGTGAGATCCCTCAGACCTCATCAGTGCCATAGAGGAACTGAATTTGTTCCTTAAAATGTGACGCAGAATCCACAGTGATGCAGATGTCAAGAAGGTTCCCAGAAGGCAGAAAGCTTGAAACCACTGGCTTATAATGCAAAAGTTGTATACCCTGAACATACATTTTGAGGAGCCACACCTACAGATTTGGTGACTCTCAAAAGCTTGCGTTTAGATTCCATGGCTCTTTTTCAAATTCCTCTTCTAGAATCTCTGGCTGCATCCACTTGGAGTTCTGGGCATGGACCTCTGAGAAGACACTCTTGAGGAGCTGAAACCAGAGGCTCCACCAGTGGCGCTGGACGTATATCCACCACTGGTTGTTCCCTCACTGTATTGGATTGAAGCACAAGGGTTGCACTGCTCAATACAGAGTGGTTGGTCAGGACAGTAGAGAGCAGGTCCTGGGATGTTCAAGGTGAATGGTGGTGGCTGGATTGTCACGGTCATGGGAGGGCAGCTGGAGTAGCATTGGTTCCATCCAGAAGACATTTTTGTTGAAACGGTTGTGTCGATCTGAAGGAACACATTGTAGAGGGGAATAGATATGGGATGCAATGGTCAGTAAAATATGGTTCACACAACCCTCAAGCTATATTTGTAACACTGAGTGCAAATAAGTATATGCCAATGAATGTGGACTTATATGTATATTATCTTGAGGAAAATATGAAAGAGTGGTTTGATTAGCTGAGTTCCCCTTAACAGGGAACAGTGATTTGTGGATGTGAGCAGGACAGCAGTGAAGGAAGAAAGGCTGGTGAGAAGCAACTGCACTGCTTCAGCCACATCATATCTCCCCTGGGAGGGCACTGCTTAGCCAATCAGCAACTTGATGGGGTAGGGCCAAAGAGTGAAATGTCTCCTTTGTTCCGACACCAGTTCAACCTGAGCTCCTAAAGGCAGATCCCCCATGCAGCTCCAGTGAGGGATTGGGATCCCTGCTCCCCCATGGTGAGGATTCCTGTAAGGGATCTCAGGGAGGTGGCACCAAGACCAGACCAGCATGGAGGCTGTCTGTGGTCATGGAAAGGGGTTAACATTAGCTGTCTGTGCCATGGTGTGTCCCTGGCCCTCACATCCACCACCAGTGTTCCTGGCATGCAGACCAGGAAGGGGAATCACTCAGCAAGTGTGCTGTCCGATGACAGGATCCATGCCCTATGCCACCATCAAGTCTGTTCAAGTAAGTCAATAAAGTTGTGGCCAACGTCTTATTCCAGCTATGCCTTTGTGTCTATTTGTTCTTGCTCCTTCATCAACCAGACCTAATTAAATGCTGCCTGCACAAATATTGTGGCCCTTATGTACTTGGTAGAATTCCATTGCAACTATGAAAAGTTTGGACCCAACCTGCACACAAGCTTACTTTTCCTTGTCTCTGTGTAAGCCCTACCACGTCCAACAACTGAAGGAGTTCCTCAAAGGAGCTGCACTAGTTGGCATCCTGTGATCTAACATTCCTCCTAAACTGGGCAAATGTTCTTGGATATTTCCCTGCCATTATAGCAGCTCAGTGGTGGATTACAATAATTTGGAAGTAGCAGTCTCCCAAAATTATGTCTTCTTCTTCTGGATTTGCACTCTCTAATACTTTTAACTAGGAAACTAGGAATTCATACAGTTCACATTTTAATGCAGAATTACCTAATATCACACTTTCAAACCACTATGTAAACAATAATTCACATTTCAAAATTCACATTTTCCTGCATTTTGCAATGGAGTTCTCCAATCCAAAAATACACATCAAATGTGCATATTAGGGAGAATAACAGTTTGTTTGTTTTTAAGAAAAAAACATCATATTTGGAAAATTGCTTGCAAAGAATGTGTACGTTTGGCAAAACACAAACAGAATTGCATGTACTAGAAGAAATGTGCAAAAAAATACATATGCATTTTCTTGTGGAGGGAGAGAGAGAAAGAGAGAGAGAGAGAGAGAGAGAGAGAGAGAGAGAGATTCTCAAAAGTTTGGAAGAACTGAATTTAAGATTGGCCAAATGATAAACAGGGAGAAAGTGAAACTGGAAGAGTTGTCTACTCATTCACAACAAAGCAAAATTGGGTTTCTGAGAAATTCTGAGCAGTTGGAGCACTGAGTCACTCTAAGAATAACTTAGATGGCAGTATCAAGGCAAGGAAATCAGATCACGATGAGAGCTGAAAAACTAGCAATGCTGCAAGCTTAATGGACACTTACCTGGGAGTAATTCCTATTCAACTCAGTGGCTTCTTTCTGAGTCGGCATGCATAAGATTGCACTGTAAGAGGTTTCCCAACAATTCAAAAGTCTCTCAGTCAAACTTACCAGGTTCTGTAATGAAAAGTCCTCAGCTGGAGGGAATCCGATGCTGCTGCAGCAAATCCTCTGGGTTTTTATACTATTTCTTAAGCAGTCTTGAAGGATGATGCATTTTCTAATTACTTGCTAAGCCCATCTTTCTTCGCACAACACCCCAGTTGTTTCAAGGAGTGATGTCATTGTTTTTAACTGTCCATCCTTCTTTGCTCAGCTATTCTTCCTCATGGCCCGCCCCATAGGTGGGCCCTTCCTCTCTAAATTGTTAGAGTTTGACTGTTCACAAAGTGATTTTTGGTGGGGACAACAGCTTCTGGAATGCTGCAACTCAATTGATGGGCTCCAGTGATGTTCCTCCCCATTTTGTCTATCTTGGAGGAGTAGGGCACTGTTCACCCTCTGCATGGGGCAGAGGCAAGGAAGTACTTCCTCATGTTTCCTATCTAATGTATGAGGGAAGTTAATTTCACCAGGTGCCATATAGGAAGGTTATTAAATAATCAAAAGAGGGAGAGTCCAGTAGAGCACATGCTTTGAATGCAAAAGCTCTCCCAGCTTCAACCCCTAGGACTTCCAGGTCAGGAAAGGAAAGCTCCATGTCTGCAATCTGGGAGAACCTCTGTCATATAGTGTAGACCAGACACTAAATGGCCTGGTCAGGAACTTTATTTGGTATATGGTAGCAAAACCAAAACTGTCTTTCAGAGTGTCCTAAAATAATTTGACACTTGCTCTCTTGGTAACAATACAAGAAGACCCTTGTTGAATTACAACAAGGGCTCATCTAGTCCAGCATCCCATTCACACAGTGGCCAACCAGCTGCTCATGGGAAACCAGCAATCAGGACTTGAGTGCAAGAGCACCCTCCCACCCATGTTTCCCAGCAACTGGTGAACATAGGCAGATTGCCTCTCATGCTGGAGGTAAGACATAGCCATCAGGACTAGAAACCATTGATAGCCTTCTCCTCCAGGAATGTGTCTAATCCCCTTTTAAAGCAATCCAAAGTGGTGGTCAACACTACATCTTGGAGTAGCAAATTCCAGACTTGAACCATGTGATGGGTGAACAAGTAGTTCCTTTAATCTGCCCTAAATTTCCCACCCATCAGCTTTATCTCCTTATCCTTATCCATACTCTCCACACCATTCATAATACCGTACACCTCTATATTGTCCCACCTTACCTTTTCATTTAAGCTAAACAATCCCAGCTATTGTAACCTTTCCTCATAAGGAAGTTGCTCCAGACCATTGATGATTTCATTTGGTTTCTTTTTCATCTCCACAATATCTTTTTTTAGGTGTGGTGGTGACCAGAACTGTTCACAGCATCCCAAGCATGGTCACACCGTAGTTTTCTTGACGGGCAGTAGGATATTGGCAGTTCTATTTTCGATCCCTTTCCTAATTATGCCCAACATGGAATGCTCCTTTCTCACAGTAGGTGGATACTGGGTAAACATTTCCATCCCTCCTGTATTCTCAGGCTGAAGCACAACTGCTAATGCTGTGTTGAAAATTTCTTCCATATTTTTTCACCATTCCCATTCAGCTTGATGGACAAATAATTGCATTAGAACATAGAACATTAGAGGTACTGGTTCCCCTCTATTCCACACTGGTTAGGCCTCCTCTTGAGTACTGCAGACAAGCTGGAGTGTGTTCAGAGGAGGGTAAAGAGGATGCCCAGGGGTACTGAAATAAAGCCCTATGAAGAGAGAGTGAAATAACTGGGCATGCTTAGCCTGGAGAAGAGCAGATTGAGGTGAGACATTATGGTACTCTTCAAATACTTGAAAAATTGTCACACAGAAGAGGGCTAGGATCTCTACCCAATCATCCCAGAGTACAGAATGAAGCATAATGGGCTCAATTACAGGAAGGCAGATTCTGGCTGAACATCAGGAAAAACTTCCTGACTGTTAGAGCAGTACAACAATGGAACCAATGACCTAGGGAGGTCATGGGCTCTCCCACACTAGAGGCAGCTGGACAGCCATCTGTCAGGGATACTTTAAGGTGGATTCCTGCATTGTGCAGGGGGTTGGACTCGATGGCCTTATAGGCCCCTTCCAACTCTACTATTCTATGGTTCTATGTGTCTATGATATTATCAATGTAGAAAACACTTTTGGTGAAATTTCCATGATGGTGAGATGTGAGTTTCTTGGACATGCCTTAGTTATAAAGTGACTAAGTGATGTATCTATGTGGCACTCCCCCCTCCCCATCGTACATTCATCTTTATACTGGCCTCTCTGGCTTTCTCTGCTTCAATTCAAGCTCAGGAGAAGATGATCTTATGATGTAACTCCTCCCTCCCATATGGCTTGTTTCTGGGCAGGAAGTGTGGGCAGCTGAGGAGGATGCAGAGAGATTGAGGGATATGTGAAAGACAGACAAGAAATCTTGGCCAACTTACAATGACAAGATAAGCTCAAAAACACCACCAAAATTTTCGGTGTGCATGCATGTGTGCAGAGGAAGAACGTTTTTAGGAAAGTGCTGGACAGACTTTAGCACAGCCTTAAGACTAACCCAAAAAGATAGGGGGCTCACCCACTGATCTGCATTGCCTAGACAACATGGGAATGTATAAGAAATTGGTTTCTGTTGGGTTTTTGATTGGGATTGACCCAGTTTTCATCTTCTGGACCCAAACATGGACTCAGACACAATTAATTTCTGAGTATGCAAGGTGATTTGTGGACCTATATATACACCTTAGACAGAATGCATACATTTGAAAAAAATGTTCAGGAAAACATGTGTGCTTTTGACAAATGCACAGAAACACACTTTATTCAAAGAGGGAAGAAGACATGCATTTCAAAATTGCACACAATCGTTGCATACATTTGGAGGGAAAGATGAGTAGAAGCATGTATGGATTTTCATGAAAAAAGAAAGATCACAATCAGATATGGACTTGAGACGGAATAAGCATCAGGGTGGGATATGGGGAATTTCAATTAGTTTGACTTTTGCTTCTACATGCAACTCTAACGACCACCCCCTCATCCACACAATGCATGAACTTTGCCCTAGGGAAGCCCCCATTCCATCAGTGTTGAAGAACTGGGGATTAACTTCACAGCCTGCGCTTGAATTTTTGAAGTCCCGGAGGCTGGTCTGACTCAGCCATAGTCAGAATCTCTTTTAGAAAGGTCAAACAATAGCAATTTCCAAGAGGAAGGACCCCACCTATGGTGTGAGACATGACGAAGAACAAACCAGCAAATTTGGATAGGTGGTTATGAACAATGAAATCACTCCTTGAAACAACTTGGGTGTTATGGGAGGAAAACATGTTGTTAGCAGTTAATTAGAACCTTATGAAACAGAGCTGTATATAACCATCCTGGAGACACAGAGAAACACCTTCAACACAGAGACATCCACATTGAGTCCTTTTGTTGAAGAAACTAGTAAGTTCAGCTCAGAGACATTCAAATTTTGCAATATCTTGTTGTTCCCCCAACCTAACCCATAAATGTGATGATTTCTTTGTCCTCAGCCTACAGATTCATTATTTTAATCATTACAGTCACAAACAACCAAGAATTTCTCAACACCAAAAGTCCATGTTCTTTGTTTCAGAATGCATTGTGCCAGCATCAAAGCCTTCTGAAATGTAGGGAATCTCTCCCCATCCCAACTAAGTGTTTTGCTGCTGGTGTATATTTACACATCTGTGATGACATTCAGTTTCAGTTTATCTCCTCCTGAATATCCATGAATGTTCTTATCGCTTAGGTGCAAGCCTGTTCACATAACATTAATATTCCATGCAGCTCCTATGAGAGCTGCATGGACAGCCAGCCAAACAGCTGTCGACTGGCCGACAGCTGTTTGGCCACTGTGTAAACAGAGTGCTGGACTAGATGGACCCTTGATCTGATCCATCTGGGATCTGGGATACCTAGATTGTCATATTTATTACTATTGCATGCCCAGCTATCACAGAGCTTTACTGCTATATATGCCTGCATGTGAATTGCATTCTCACAATTGATGCCATGTCTAGTTTTGCCCTCAGTTTACTATTCCTAATATGCTATGGAATAGACATGAACATTCCAACAAAATGTTCAATCACAGAAGTCTAGTAATCAGTGCAGCTTTGGTGAAGGTTACTTTAGGCTCACGGTTTGTACCTAAATACAATCTTAGGATGGGGAAGGTTGTGTATTTCTGAGTGGATGATGGGCAGACAAGCGGGATACATGAAGTGTGTAGTTCAGGAATCAGGTGGAGTCTAAACCCTGAGTAGCAATAACTAAACCTGGTTATTTGGAGAAGATAGTCAATAAATCGCTTTAACATGACATTAAGTAATACTGGTATATATCTGTGTGGTAGATGCTTTACTGTACTAGTGCATCATTATATATTTCTATGTGTCTTTATTTATTGCATTTCTATGTGCCTTATGAGTTGCAGAGGTTCTTATATGTATTGGCTTAAAGCTAAGGCCAGTAACTAAATGTTTTGGGTGTCATGTCAATATTTTAAAATGGAGACAATCTTGTACAAGAGCTGGTAAATCATCACTTGGCTGGGAGGAATCCACCACATTGGGGGGGGGGGGAAAGAGTGACGCCATGGGAAGTGGGGTTGGGCTTCAGGAGAACCCCAAAGTGTTAAATTGGGAACCCAGAAGGGCTGAATTCTGCCCCTCAAGCCTGAATTTCTGCAGTCTTGCTGTACACGATACCTACTACCTATCTTGATGTGTTCTTTTAGCTCCACACAACCAATTCAGCCAAGATGTCTTCTGGATGGAACCAATGCTATGCCAGCTGCCCTCCCAGCACACTGACTATTCAACCACCACCCTTCACCCTGAACATGCCAGGACCATCTCTCCACTGTCCAGACCATCCACTTTGCATTGAGCAATGCAATCCATGTGCACCAATCCAATCCAGTGATATGATAAGCCATGGTGGATACACGTCCGCTGCCACTGGTGTAACCTCCAGTTTCAGCTCCTAAAGCCTTTCTTCTCAGAGGTCCATGCCCAGAAGCTGGAAAGGATGTGGTCCTTATGAGAGATACTAAATCCAGAAACCACAACTCTCAGAATGGTTATGAAGAAGACCTAATGAATTTGTAGATATCTGTTCTAGAAATATATATTTAATATGTATAACCCTTGTGTTACAGACCCCCAGTTTTAGGGAGTAATGTTGGACAATGACTAGGGATGGAAAAGAATTTTTTTCAAATCACCTTTTAAATTACTTAACTAATTGTGCATTTTTGTGCCATCATGAAAATCAAAGCTCCCCTTCAAATTCCACACCTTTTCAAATTTTGCAGTGACGTTCTCCTTTAAATATATATATATATATATATATATTAACACAAATGTGTATCCTTTGGAAAATAATGTCCAAATGTGTATATATCAGGATATTGGCTTGCACAAGAAGTGCATATTAGGTAAAATGTGTGCAAAATGGATGTGTCAGGAGAAATGTGCACTAAGATGCTTATAAATTTTCATGAAAATGTTAGTGAAAAAAAGCTTCTCAATGTTTGGGATGAACCAAATTCATGACTGGAGAAATTCCCAACATCTTAAATGAACCAAAGTTAAGACTTGAAAGATGAGAAGCTGTAATTGATGGCTTCATCCATCCTTAGGACTGGCTTAGGCTTACTATTGCACAAATAAGCTTAACAGTCCTCTGTGTCTGGAGATTATAGGGGAAGATGGATGGAAAAGTGGAAGCCAACCTTACTTGTCCATAATCGATTATCTTCTCACCAAGGAATCACTTATATGCTTCTGAGAGATCCCAGGATTCCACCTAATTTCTAGTTCATGCTTCTACTCTTGATGATGTAGTTTAATACTCGTAGTTTAATTCCATCGCTCCCAGACTATGGAATGGTCTGCCAGAGGAGATTAGACAAATTAGCAGTCTTCATGAATTTAAGAGAGTCATGAAGACTGCTCTCTTCTGGCAGGCCTATCCGGATGAATTTTAAGATATTTTAATGATGTATTTCTCTTGTTTTTTTTAATTTTTTTAAACTGTTTGTGATTTTTGTATTTTACATTGTGTTCCCCGCCTCAATCCGAAGGGAGAGGTGGGTTATAAATAAATATTATTATTATTATTATTATTATTATTATACAGCTGTACTAATTGAAAATGTTTGATGACAACTTCACTTGCCAACCTTCACTTGCCATTGAGAAAGTTGGGCTTCCCCATGTGGCTCCATGTTTACGTTGCAACCTTCTGTTTTCCTATTAGTCCTGTCTGAGTTCAATTATCAACATTTCTTCTTGTGCGCTTCTATGCTATCTGAAATTGTGGAAAGACACGTCATTTCTGCACCTCAATAAACCTCCTCTTGCATCACCCCCCACTGTTTCCTGGTACTAGCACATCCTTTTATGGATCTTTATCCAAGATGGAGTTCCCCTGGGCAAGTCATGAAAGGAGAAAGTCAATGAAGAATGTGTTTGCTCAGTGGAATGTGTATTCTAGCATTCCCTACCCAAATGTTGGTTACCACATGGCTACAGTTCTCACCTTATTTCAGGGTTCAGGACCTCAGGCCTTCTGGGACTCCCACTTACCATGGCCCCTCCCATTTTCCCAGCCATCAATTGTTTGGAGGTTCCCCACTATTTGGTTGATCCCTCCATTAGAGATGTCCCCCTTGTGGGGGGGGGGGTGAATTTAAGACAAAATTTGTATATATTGTTACCCAGCCTTTACTCCCCCCAAAATGATTTCTAAAAACTATGTAAAAAGAACACTTTTATAGAAAGATTAGAGTTCTAAAATGTCTGGGAAGAATGAAACTATGGGGGGAAATGTTTTGTTTTTTTAATTCTCTCTGTAAGATTCCCAGCGTAGCTAATCTGTTCAGACAATAATTAAGAAAATAATTACTGAGTTTAATTTTAAAAGTTTCAAAATGCAAGGATACTTTTATGAGCAAACTAAGTTATATATAAAATAATTTCAGGAACAGAAAGGCAGCTTTACGTTTCTAAAGCAACCCTTCCAAACCTGATATCCTCCAGATGTTTTGGACTACAGTTCCCAGCATTCCTGACAATTGGCTATGCTGCCTGAAGCTGATGGGGGCTGTCTTAAAGCAACTCTTTTTTTCATAGAATCATAGAATAGAAGCATTGGAAGGGGCCTCTAAGGCCATCAAATCCAACCCCCTGCTCAATGCAGGAATCCACCTTAAAGCATCTCTGACAAATGGCTGTCCAGCTGCCTCTTGAATGCCTCTAATGTGGGAGAGCCCACCACCTCCCTAGGTCATGGGTTCCATTATCGTACTGCTCTAACAGCCAGGAAGTTTTTTTTCTGATGTCCAGCCGGAATCTGGCTTCCTGTAACTTGAGCCCACTATTCTGCATCCTGCACTCTGGGATGAAGAAGAGATCCTGGCCCTCCTTTGTGTGACAAACTTGAAGAGTGCTATCATGTCTCCCCTCAATCTTCTCTTCTCCAGGCTAAACATGCCCAGTTCTTTCAATCTCTCCTCATAGGACTTTGTTTCCAGACCCCTGATCATCCTTGTTTCCCTCTTCTGAACACGCTCCAGCTTGTCTGCATCCTTCTTGAAGTGTGGTGCCCAGAACTGGACTTTAGTGATCTGTAAAGAAAAAAGTATTGCTTATTGTTCAATTTTTGTATCCATGTTGGAAAGTATGCAGCTGTGCATTGCACCCACCCTCCGCACTCATACATTTTCACACACACAATTGGGGGCTACAAATTTGGGGTGCACTCTTGGGGATGTGCACATTTTGTGCATTTAAAAATGAACTTTATTGTTCACGAAAAATAAATAAATTATGAATTACTGTATATTCAGAATTGGGAAAAGGCAAGCTGAACATCAAAGTGGGAAACAGAGAATATTTATCCTCATGAAAATGGGCTCCTTCTCCCATCCTTAATCACAGTGTGCTTTATAAATAGTGGGACATACACCAAAGAGCCACTAGGGGGCAGCACTTTGTAAGGAGAAGAGCTTTGGCTCATGTAAACGGCTGTTTGTTTACAACAGGAACATAGAACTTGCATTTCCTTCTGCTTCCTGGAAACAAGAGGCGGTCTGGTTCATTGGGGTGCCATTAAGAGAGGTGGGGCAAGAATGCCTTCCTATTATTTTCCTCCTCTATTAAAATACTAGAACCTGGGATCATCCCATGAAGCTGATTGGTGGGAGATAAAAGGAAGTACTCTTCACACGGAGCATCATTAAATTCTGGAATTTACTACCACAAGATGTAGTGATGGCCAGCAATTTGGAAGTCTTTAAAAAGGGGTTGGATAAATTCCTGGAGGAGAAGACTATCAATGGCTACTAACCCTGATGGTTATGTGCTACCACCAGTGTCCGAGGCAGTAAGCCTCAGTGCATCAGTTGCTGGGGAACATAGGTGGGAGGATGCTGTTGCACCATGTCCTGCTTAGTTGGCCCCTGGTCAACAGCTGGTTGGCCACTGTATGAACAGGGTGCTGGACTATATGGACCCTCGGTCTGATCCAGCATGGCACTTCTTATGTTCTTATATTCTTATTTCTTTCAATCTATTCGTGATTATTCCTCAGCACCTATAATACTGGTCACCTCTCTATTTTGTGTGTCTATCCTCATAAACCAAGGATGGATAGAAATTAGATGTAGATCTCTGGGTGATTTGCAGTATATAGAAATGCAGTAAATAAATAAATAAATAAATAAATTTTGGCAAGGATTTCTGACTCGGAATTGTTTAACCATAGGGGAAACCCGGGATGCACAAGAGTTTTGTTTCAGTATAGCAGAATATGCAAATTTCACACCCCTAAACATGAATAAGAGCACAGGTTTTGGGCAAACCTGCAAATTCCGGATCTTGCAAACAAGTTCACAAAATGCATTCATTAGGAGGGGAAATGTGCATTTTAATGTGCAGTATATATGCATGTTCAATGCTTTAGTCAATGGGGTGAAACTACATGTTTGGGTGCATGCTTTAAAAAATGTACAAGTGAATGTACATTTTCCCATTTCAACAACAGCAATAAAAAATGTCCATATCTAGCAATGGCAGCAAGATGGACTTTGTTTCAAGGTGGAATGCAGATCACCTCACCAACCTTGAACCTTGCTGGTTCTCCCATCCCTAGGGAACATCAGAATGGTCACACAACCTAAAATGGTGTTGCTGAAATGAAGGAAAATGGGTTGACCAGGAATAGACTGGTGTGTGTGGAAGGACTCCCTGTTTAATTTGAAGTGTGCAACACTTTTGCACCAGACTCCATGAGAAGAGCCCTGCTGGATCAGTCCAAGGGTCCATCTAGTGCAGCGCTCTGTTCACACAGTGGTCAACCAGCTGTCGATCAGGGACCCACAAGCGAGCCAGCTAGTGTGTCACATAAGATAGAAGTAAAAGAGATCCAGAAGGCTGCCCTTTCCTTCTGTAAACTGTAAAATGACTAAGGAAGAAAGCCAATGGTAAAAATCAGTTCGTATGTTTTTTTTTGTTTTTTTTAAAGGATGACTGTTTGACTCATGGTGATAACAGAGCTAAAGTTATTATGAGGTTTAACAAAGCAACCACAACAAACACCTTTGATATGCTTCGCGATTTAATTCTTTTTGCCTAACAACCAATTTTTTCCCCTACCTGCAGGAAGGGATGAGCAAGTGCCATGTTTTTTCTTGCTACTTCAGCTTGAGTTGCCCTAGATTTCCCTGCTCAGGAATTCAAGTAAATAAAGGAGACTTTCTAAGAACGAATTCTTTCTAACCGTTAGCAATTCCAATTCTGATCATGCACAGCTGGCTGCTGCTTTCAGTCCCTTCATATCACGTCTCCCTTATTTCTTGACATCAGCAATGCACAAATTCATGGCGATAAAACACAGTGAAAATGCAACCGGTGTGATTGCATGAAGATTCGTGTGGTATGATGTTTGAATGGACTGTACATGTGTTCCTGTGTCTTCAAATGAAAAACCCCTGGAAGTACAGATCAATCCCTCTAAAAGTGATTCCAGAAAGTGTGTGCGAACAGAAATTGAGCTAAAATGGGAAAACTGAGAAACAACAGATCAGTATCAGCATGTTTGTCGGTAGGGTTGTCCATGCTTGGAAACCCAGTCTTTCTGGGGCTCAACAGATCTCCATGGTGCACCTGACTTGTCTTGCAATTGTGAGCAATGTCACAGACTTTCCCCAAACTCTGGGAGTATTATGCATAGGATGATCCTATGAAAAGGAGGGCAGGGCTCCTGGATCTTTTACAGTTGTATAAAAAATGGGATGTCAGCAGGTGTCATTCTTATGCATGCAGCACCTGGTGAAATTCCCTCTTCATCACAATGGTTAAAACTGCAGTAGCCCTGTCTAGTGGGAGCAGATACAAAAGAAGGCAGGGCTCCTGCAGCTTTAACTGCTGTGATGAAGAGGGAATTTCACCAGTTGCTACATGCATAACAATGACACCTGCTGAAATTCCCTTTTCTAAGCAACTGTTAAAGATACAGGAGCCCTGTCCTCCTTTTCATACGGGCACCCTAATTTTGCAGGTTTTTCTTTGTTGTTGTTTTTGTTGTTGTTGTTGTTGTTGTCATGTCTCTATCTGTACAAATGTGTGTAATTTGCACAAACTGCAACCGGAAAGTGTGTAATTTGCGCACACCACGGCTGTATTTCATACAATTTGTAAAAATCTGCTCAACTTTGTGCAAATCTAAGCTGTAATCTCACTAGCTCAAACTGCAGACCAAATCAAACAAGTTGCCAGAAAATGAACCAATCAAAATTTGTGGAATTCCACACACACCCCAAACAGATTCCTTCCATGGACCTACTTGTGGGAAACCTGAGGTTTGCAGAAGTATAAACATCAATAAACTAAGGAATATTCCCCCCCCCCAGACATACACACTAGGGGTGTGCACAGGAGGAAAAAATGTATCAGAATCGGGACCTCAGATTTTGCCCTGGATTGGATCAGACAAAATTGGAGGTCCCCCAATGCAAGCCTATGCGGAAAACATGGGGGCAGGTGAGTGGGGACCTAACTCCCCCCTCCCTGTCCCTCCCCCCACTCGTGCTCTTTACCTGCAGGGGCCATTGAATTCTGTCCGCTGCCACTCGCTGATCCCTTCTACTGAGAAACAGGCTTTGCGGCCTGCCTCTCAGTAGAGCCCGGCGCTCTACTGAGAGGCAGGCTGCGAAGCCTGTTTCTCAGTAGAAGGGACCAGTGGGCGGCATCGGATGGAAGCGGATGGCCCCGGCAGGTAAGTGGGGACCTCCCTCCCCCTCCCCCCACTCGCACTCCTTACCTGCCGGCATCCCGTGCTGCCATCCGCTGCTTCCGTACTACTGATGAGCAGGCCTTGCAGCCTGTTTCTCAGTAGTAAGGAAGCAGCGGATGGCAGTGCAGGATGCCGGCAGGTAATGGGGGACCTCCACCTCCCTCCCCCCTCCCCCCACTCACTCTTCTTACCTGCTACCCCCTCGCTGCCATCCACTGCCGCCCGCTGCTTCAGGACTACTGAGAAACAGGCCTTGCGGCCTGTTCCACAGTAGAGCGAGGGTGCACCGAGTGATGACGTCACCCGGTGCACCATTGCTCTATTGTGGAACAGGCCGCAAGGCCTGTTTCAAAGTAGTATGTATGCAATGGGTGGCAGCGGACAGCTGCGAGGAGGCAGCAGGTAAGGAACATGAGTGGGGGGGGGAGGAGGTCTGATCCTCTGTTTTTTTCTGATCTGGATTGGGTCCTTTCAGATCGGATCGGATCAGATCGGACGGTACAGATGATCGGGATTGGGATCGGACCCAATCCACTGCACTAGTTTCATCTAATTTCGCCCAGATTGGATCCGGATTGTGGATCGGACCCGATCCACTGCACATCCCTAATACACACACACACACACAAACTGAGCCCTATAAGAACTGAGTAAGCCCAGTCATGATCATTGTGTGTTAGTTAGAAATGAAGCATGGAAACCAGTTGGGGGGAATGGGATATCCTTATAGGGAATGACCGACAGGAACCTTTATCAGGAACAGGTGAAGATGATGATGATGAGGGTCACAATGATGATTTTGTGATTGGTTAACCTTCAAAACATAATGGCTGCCTCAACAGGAAAGAGCTGTGGTGTTTTAAATTAAAGTTGTCACACAATGATGGTGCCATTTAGCATTTGATTCAACCATTAACTTTACTTACAGTCTAATGGAACCAAATTGCATTCCAATGAAACCCTCAAATATGAAATTGCTGTAAGTGTATGCATGTGGTTATATAACCAAGGTTAAAAAAAATAGATACATCAATAAAAATGAATTAAGTGTTCTGAACAAGGAGAAGAAACTGATCATCTGTTTGCTGCCCCAAAATCCCAGTGATGTAGGGCAGGATACAAAGGTTTTAATAAAGAAATAAATAATCACGGCATAAAGACCAGCATAACAATCTCAATTTCTACTTAATGGATGCAATCCCATTTACATCCTACTTGGAACAGACACACTGAAATGAATGGGACTTGTGTTAGTCATGCCTAATTTAAGCCCCAGTAATTTCAATGGATCTTCTCTAAGTAGGATTTACATTGGATTTTACCAATGTCCTTAGAAGGCACATCTTCTAGCTAATTTAGTATTTAGAGAGAAAATCAGGATCCCATGCAGCCTACAGGATTCACATGGAAAACACTGAGGTCTCAACTCAAATCAAGGAATTCAATGTTTGGGGGGAAATGGGTAGGAGGTGATAATGGATTGAAGAGAGAAGAAAGCCATCAGATTGCTTGCAGAGGTTCAAAGTTAGCTGAGTAAGAGAACGGGAGTCACCGATACTCATGAAAGAGGAGGAGATTGTGGCATGGATTTAGTCCCTGAGTCATGTTGATTAAAAGGCACGAGACAGAAAACCAGGCAGATGAAGGCTGAAATAGTGACACCTTTTCTTCCCCTTCTGATGCAGCCAGATGTCATTCGTCTTGCCCCATTGCAAGTGAAGAGCAATCCCACGGGTCCAGCCTTCACTTAGAATGCTGATAGGTTGCCAAACAAGAATGAGAGATAATCCCAAACAAGAGAGTCAATTAATGACAGCAATTAGAGGAACTGCAATGCAGCAAATATGGGGCAGTTATTAAACTGAGACCCAGCAGACATAGTTCTCATTCCACCCACTCACACCATAGCCAGAGGGCAGTTGAGGTAGACATCTTGTTGATGCTAAGCAGGTCCGGGTTGGGTTGGTGCCTGGATGGGGACCACCTGAGAAACCCAGGTAAGAAACCTTGAGTTCCATGATGGAAGAAAGACACGACGTAAAAATTCTAAGCCAGGTCCTCCAGATGTTGTCATTGGCCATGATGGATGGATGGAACAGATGAGAGATGGATGGGAGATGGTACACACAAAAAGGGAGAGAAGACTCAGGATGCTAGAGAAAGTTCTATTATACAAAAGCCTGACACATTTCAGCCTCTTGTTTTTTAGGCCTTCTTCAGGAGACTGTATGAGACCACACAGGTGTATATGAAGTGTTTCACTGTGCAAATTTGAACAGTCATCCTTGTTTTCTCCAATACAGGAGGCCGACCTCTTCATAGGCTATTAGGGGTGGGAAGCAGTATTTAATTAGTAACAGAAGGAATAATTATCTCAGAGTGTGTTTACATCTGCTCCTCACTAAACATGGAAACAATGAGCGCTACCTCAATTGTTCCAAGTCACTTGTCCTCTTGTTTATTGCAGTTTGTTCCCTGGGACCTTGGTAACCTGCCCTCCATAGGAAATAGATAGCAGGCTTTTTAGTCTGGTTACTGAAGCTGGTCGTTTGTCAGATTTTGTAGTCCTTTCCCACCTTCAAAAATGGAGTCATCCCGAGATGAACATTTTGTCGTTTCTCACTCTTACATTCAAGAGGGTGAGGAAAGAAAAGGCTGTGGGTGGAAAGGGAAACCAAACAATTATTCTCTCTAAAAGCCTTAGGTGAGGTTTTGAATTTGAAAAAAAAAAAAAGACTACATAGCAAGCAGGCCAAGTATGATGGGCTATACCAATTCAGTTTGGATATGGGGGGAGTATATATATATATATATATATATATATATATATATATATGGAGCTGAAATTTTGCCACCATTTCCTTGTGGCATCTGCCATTCTTCCCTTACCCCTAAAACACACACACACACACACACACACTGCTCTGGAACAATGCTAAATCTGGGTCATTGTGTAGAATACAAAATGGTGGCCAGGCAACCAACACTGTTACTGCTTTTGCCACTTATTATGGCAGTAAAGAGAAAAGGAAAGAGAAAGATGAGATACTCTGGAAAAACCAAAATAAGAATATGAAAGTACAACCAATGTTAATAGAGAGTAGGAATGATGAGGATGTTCATTCAGTTCACCTTTTAATATGAATATTCCTAATTTCATGTACTGAAACCACTATGACAGGTGAAACTCAAGTTGTCTTTCGAAATTACACTTCTCCAAATTTTGCTCTTGGTTTATCCAATCAAAAAAATGCATACCCTTCCAAAAAAAGAGCATACATTGGGGGAAATCACATTCAAAATGCATTAGATTTGAAAACTGGGTTGCAAAAATATGAATTCTAGGCAAAAATGCATACAAAACATGCATTTGGTGAGAAATATGCACAAAAATGCACATAAATGTTCACAGAAACTTAACAAAAATTATCTCGATCCGAGATGAACCGAAGTTGAGATTGGAGCAGGAGGAAGTGAAACTGAGAAAGCCAACATGGGCAGATTTTCTTATTCTTAATGGGATCCTGATCCCAAAGTAAGGGAGACAGGAGGCATCAAGTATCAGCCAACACAAACACTCTCAGGATGCAGAAGGGTGGAGTCTGCCGGTTTGAGGCAACGTGATTCCCATGTTCCTGGTAGGTCATACTTAATGCTTTCATTTTCTGAGCATTGGAGGATCACTTCTGCCACTCGAGATTTGATTTGGGTGCCAGTTCCTTGATCAATCCCCAAATAATTACAAATGAGCATGCAAAAGAGAGCACCTCCACCCTCCTTACTGCTTCGTGTTGTTGATAGCTTAGGATGAAATGCCATCTTCTCTTTCCATGGGGGTTTCTGTGTGTGTGTGTGTGTGTGTGTGTGTGTGTGTGTGTGCCTTTTTTTTCAGTTTTTCATCAAAGGTGCTTCATGTGCTTCATGTTTATCCTTTTTTCAAAAAAAATTTTTTTTATTGAATTTTACATTAATAACAAATGGATGTAACATCCAAACACATCAAACATAACACAATAATCAAACAAGGGATGTCCTTGATACACACAATCAGCATCGAACTACATTAATCAGGTGACACAGTGAACTGATCGTAAGTGTATATTTTCAAAGCTAGAAGAAAATATATCAAAACAACTTTCCCTCCAGAACTCTTATCCAAGTCGGGCTTTCCAGCATGTTCCGTAAGTTAATGGAGGTACAGTAATGTCCTTATTGCTGTTAGTATAATTAATAAATGACTCCCATATTCCATAGGAATTATCAATATATGTCTCATCATCCTTGACTTGGGATAAACAGGAATCCTTATATTTAGAGCTAAGCCAAAAGTATTTATTTATTTCATTAATTAATTTATTTACAATATTTATATGCCGCTCTATGTCTAAAATAGATTCCAGAGTGGTGCACAGAGGGATAAACAGTAAAAAGAAAGAAAATTGAAAAAGCAAATTAAAATTGTTCAATTTAAAACCAAGGATGAGCAAAAACAGTGGCTTATTTGTTGAGTTGAGGAAGGGTTCTCGCAATATAATTGTTTTCAGGAGGTGTGGGAAGCAGCCTTGTGTTGGCACCTGTCTGACCTCCACGGGCAGGGAGTTTCAAAGAGAAGAGGCCACCACACTAAAGGCTCTTCTCCTGGTGGACTCCCATCGGGTTATAGGTCCATGTGGAACCACCAGGACTGTATCCTCCGACAACCTCAGTGATCAGGCAAGGTTGGTAAGGGAGAAGGCACTCTCTCAGGTATCTTGGTCCCATGTTGTTTAGGGCCCACCGCATACACTGTTGCATCCAGCTGTGAAGCGGTGGGTTTGGGGAAAAGGATGAAAAGGATGAAAAGGGGCAAACTTCCCTGTGGTGGAGATCATGCTTCCTTAAGCTCATGTGATTTCTTTCCCCCTTCAGTGAAAGTTCAGTAACAGGAAGACACCAGAGTGAGGGCAAGAAGCATTTGCCCTCACTTGCATTTGCCTTTATGATGACAAGTGACTAGATGCAATTTTCTTGAATGCTTCTTAGATTACCAGTTCCTGCCATCACTCTGATTTGTCTTCATGGTCGCATCCATGCAGGGTGCTATTCCCCCCACCAATGTTTCTTACACAGTGACTTTTTCTGGCTCCTGCCCTCAATCTGATTTGGCTTCATGATGTTGCCACATGACTGGTGCTTTGTAGTCTCTGTTTGGTGCATTCTGAAAGGAAACCATGAAGACAATAGCAACCAAAATGAACTGGAAGCCTTAATGCTGATGCAGCAGGGACCCATCATCATCATGATCATCAATGGAGTTTGTCCACAGGGTTATGTGGGGATTTTGTTTCAGATTGGTTTTCCCCAGAATTTACCCCATCCACAGAATTTAATGCAATCTGCACAGAAAGCTCATAGATTTCCAAACATGTGATGTAATTTGAAGACCCGCCTCCAAGAATGAATTTGAACAATGTGTGCAGTTGAAAAATGCTCATAAAAAAAAGAATATGCGTGTTTGTTTGGAAAAGGCACACAAGCACATTTTGATCAATGAGAGAAAATCTGTACATTCCAAATGGCGAACCATTGATGAGTCCACTTGAGAGCTTCGGCTATTAGGCGGTATAGAAATGCAATCAATCAATCAATAAAAGTAGACAAAAATATGCATGGTTTTGTTGTGCCAGAACCCAAAAGCTTGCTATCTAATAAAGATATGACTTGTAACATCTTTTGAGGTGGGACTTGGAGAATATCATTGGGCTTGGGTTTTAATGATTCACACATTCTTATCTGCCAGTACCTGATGATAAGGATCTGCACTGAGAGACTGATTAGATGATGATGCTACGGGCGATGACAGAAATAGTTCATTGTTTATTTGAGTGTCCAAGACTACCGTTGCTGGGGAAGTGCATGACTCTGTCAGCCACCAATCCCAATTCAGATGTAAATAGGAGAAGATTGCTTCAACTTTAGCTTGGTTCCAGTGGCAGAGCATGTGTTTTGTTTTCCAAAACTCCCTGTTGCCTCCTGAAAAAAGAGCTCGGGTGGTCAGGCTATGAAATCTCCCTCTGTTGGTGAGCCACAAAGGGTCAGTGCAGGCAGTTCTAGGCTAGGAGTACCTATAGATAGATGGACCCAGACCATCTGCAGAACTTCAGGCCAAATCCCAACCAGTCACATCATCTGTGCCTCCCCAGATGGCCATCTCTCCTTGCCTGGCACCACCACCTTTTCCACAACCATCACCATTTGTCTGTTGTGCAGTTTTCCCCCAAAAGTGGAAATAACTCTCTTCAGGTTTAGACATGGGGAGCAAGAGCTCCAAGCTCTGATATGCTGGCATTGGCACACACCCTTTTCCTTTCAGCCCCAACAAACCACTGGGATATGGCCTCCAAGAGCTTTGCTGACATTAAATTTGGCCCTCAGGCTCAAAGAGGTCCTGCACCTCTGGTGAAGAAAACACTAGATGGACCAAGGGTTGGACTTTGTATAAGGCACCTTCTTCTATTCTGATGTACTGCAAAACATGTACCAGCCGGGTCTGTTTGGTAGCAGCTCATGGGTACTGCATCCAGTTCTGGGCACCATACTTCAAGAAGGATGCAGACAAGCTGGAGCGTGTTCAGAGGAGGGCAACGAGGATGATCAGGGGTCTGGAAACAAAGCCCTCTGAAGAGAGACTGAAAGAACTGGGAATGTTTAGCCTTCAGAAAAGAAGACTTGAGTGCCTATCCACATTGCCTTTAAAACGACTTACTGTATATTCTGTTTAAAAACATGGTTTTTAAGTCGTTTCATTACTTGCTAGGATACACTGAGTAGACTTATGTTTCATAGTGACTGCTATCTCCGTGTTCACTGATGTATTACAGGGTTAATTCTGGGTCTCTTCTTCTTTTGCTTTTGTTTTGCAAGCTGCTTGACCCGCCCACTTCTGTCTCCCTAACTCAAGCAGCCTGCAAAACATAGAAACAACCCTGTGTGACACCACTGAATGCTTGCAGAATGGAGGTAGCAGTCACTATAAAACATAAGTACTGCTCAGTGTGTCCAACCTCGTAATGAAACAACTTCAAAAACCATGTTTTTAAACAGAATATAAGTCGTTTTAAGGTCAATGTGTATAGGCTCTGAGGAGGGAGATATGATAGCACTCTTCAAGGACCTGAAAGTTTGTCACACAGAGGAGGGCCAGGCTCTCTTCCTGATTCTCCCAGAGTGCAGGACATGGAATAATGGGCTCATGTTACAGGAAGCCAGATTCCAGTTGGACATCAGGGGGGAAAAACGTCCTGATGGTTAGAGTAACACAACAATAGAACCCATGACCTAGGGAGGTTGTGAGCTCTCCCACACTAGATGCCTTCAAGAGGCAGTTGGGCAGCTATTAGTCAGGGATGCTTTAAGATGGATTCCTGCATTGAGCAGTGGGTTGGACCCAATGGCCTTATAGGCCCCTTCCAACTCTACTATTCTATCATTCTATGATTCTAGTTCTCTGGGGTCCAAGAGCAATAGGAGCAGGGGAAATGATGGAATTGGTAGTGAAATTGAAACTGCTCATATGTTTTTCATGGTGTTTTCTGGAGCCAGCAACTTCTTTCCAGCTCTTAATCCAGTGCAAACCCCAACCTGAATCATCAACCATATTTGGAGTGGCAAGGATGAATTGCTTCCCAGATTATGAATGCTGCTTATTCACAGCCTCAGTGGAATGTGGTTCAAAATTCCACCCTCTATCCCACCTCATTTCAAAGACAATGAGCTCTTTCCACAATTGCAAATGTGAAACTAAGATTGCTCTTTTGTCTGCCAACTCCTCCTGACTCCGTTGTGCAGTCTGGGCTCCAAATATTGATATAGTCGCTATGCTGCTTGCTGGTTGGTGGTTTCCCCGAGATGGAATTATGGGCACCAACCTGGAAAACTTTAGGAAAGGAATCTACAAATTCATGGAGGAGAAAGCTATCAATGCCTGCTGATCATATAGGCAATATATTATATCCAGTATCAGAGGCACTATGACTCTTCACATAGCACATCATTAAATTATGGAATTTCCTACCACAAGATGTAGTGATGGCCACCAATTTAGATGGCTTAAAAAGGAGGTTGGATAAATTCCAGGTGGAGAATCATGGCTGCTAGCCCTGATGGTTATGTGCTACCTCCAGTACCTGAGGCAGTAAGCCTGTGTGCACCAGTTGCTGGGGAACATGGGTAGGAGGGTGCTGTTGCACCATGTCCTGCTTTGTTTGTCCCTGGTGGACAGCTGGTTGGCCAATGTGTGAACAGAATGCTGGACTCGATGGACCCTTGTCTGATCCAGTTGGGTTCCAGTTGGGCTCTTCTTATGTTATTGTGTTCTGCATTTTATTTGCTGGGGAACATGAGCAGAACTCTTATGCTCATGTCTATCTTGTGGGCTTCCCATTGGCATCTAGTTGGTCATGGTGGGAACCAACAGATGTGGGGGGGGGGCTTTGATCTGATCCCATATTGCTCTTCTAGTTCTTACATTCTTCTTCTCATGTTCTCATTCATATTTCTGGTTTTGGAACTACAATTCTCAGGGATTCAAAATTAGGGTGAGGCAAACCAGCTTATGCATAGTACATGTCACTTTTGCATCTATTCACCATATGTTGACACATTCATCTGAATATCATTTATTTTTAATTGACATGAAATCAAGAGTTTAAATATGTATTTAGCCATATCATTTTAAAACATTTGGGTTCTCTCTCTCTCTCTCTCTTTCTCTTCATTCAATATATACAGATTTCAATTTAATAAAATGATAATTTAGCAGATAAAAAGACATATGGGTCGTTATCACATGGACAGTTTTAAGAACACCCGCCGTGACTTTGCTCCACTTCTTCAGCACTGGATTCATATGACATCATCCCCATCTTGCTGCTCTCTCATCCTGAGGTCAGGGGTTTTAGTTTCTGTTCCGATGTATCCCTGAACGGGCAAAGTCTGAAAGGCACAGGCAGATATTGCAGGTATCACAGGTACCGCAGCAACACCGAGCACTTGTAAATCAAAATATTAGACTCGCATAGGAAATGGAGGGGGAACCGCAGAAGCAAACCAGGTGGTGGTGGTGGGGAATGTAGGTGTGATAAAGCCCAAAGAATCTAATAATAAACAATGACCATGATATCCTTCTGGATGGCTCTTCATATTCAAGTGCTGAGCCAGGATACATAATGTTAGCCCCAGGGGGCAAATCTAGTCCACCTGAGGTCCCAGTCCAGCCCTCTGTAGTTGTCCATGATCCGTTCCCCCAGTCCCATCATCTCCTACCATTCAAAAGCTTGAAATGTTGATAGAACTGGTAGTAAGAGCCTGAAGCTAAATCATGATTTTGCCTCACCCACCCCCTTTACCTGTGGTTCTGTCCCTTCTGACTTGGGCCATTCTCAGAAGCACAGATTTCCCAAGATTTTCTCCAAAATGGTATTTGGCTGTAGGATGAAGGATGTGGTGCAGTCCTGCGATAGGGGCATTGGTGATCTGCCCCTAATCTTATTGCAATCAAATTTGCTTGCTTCCTCCCCCCCCCCCCAACATTGAGATCATAACATTAATACAAGAAGATGGTGTGTTGAATATATGGCTCCAATTGAAGCCACATGTAGCAGAGATGGGGGAAACATGACCCTCCAGTTGTGAATAGAATGCTTGAGTAGATTGACCATTGGTCTGATCCAGCAAAGCTCTTTCTATGTTCTTATGTTCATTTCAACATTATGTCTTGATCAATAAACAAATGAGTCATCAGCATTGTGGAGCCAGATAATTAATGCAAGCTGATGACATATATTTAGGTTCAGGGTTGGGTCCTCATATCTCACTCTCATTAGACTCCATAAGAAGGTGGAGTCTGAGCATAATGAACACATCACAACTGCTGACACAATGAACTTCTGATAGAATAATGGAGATATAGGGAAGCCCAGAGCAGGGTGAAGAAAGACTTGAGCTACCTTCCTATTCTCATATAGTATTCTAAAGAATCTCCATGTTCTTAGAAATAGAAATGGAAAAGAAATTTATTTCAGTTCATTTAACATAAATAAATGAATTACCAAGTTTATTCATAACTGGGATCATAGAATCATAGAATCATAGAATCATAGAATAGGAGAGTTGGAAGGGGCCTATAAGGCCATCAAGTACAACCCCCTGCTCAATGCAGGAATCTACCTTAAAGCATCCCTGACAGATGGTTGTCCAGCTGCCTCTTGAAGGCCTCTAATCTGGGAGAGCCCTCCACCTCCCTAGGTAATTGGTTCCATTGTCATATTGCTCTAACAGTCAGGAAGTTTTTCCTGATGTCCAGCTGGAATCTGTTTTCCTGTAACTTGAGTCCATTATTCCGTGTCCTGCATTCTGGGTTGATCGAGAAGAGATCCTGGCCCTCCTCTGTCTGACAACCTTTCAAGTATTTGAAGAGTGCTATCATGTCTCCCCTCTTCTCCAAACACAACATGCCTAGTTCTTTCAATCTCTCCTCAAAGGCTTTGTTTCCAGACCCCCAATCATCCTCGTTGCCCTCCTCTGAACACACTCCAGATTGTTTGCATCCTTCTTAAAGTGTGGAGCCCAGAACTGGACGCAATACTCAAGATGGGGCCTAACCAGTGCCAAATAGAGGGGAACCAGTACCTCATGTGATTTGGAAGTTATACTTCTATTGATGCAGCCCAAAATAGCATTTGCTTTTTTTGCAGCCACATCACACTGTTGGCTCATATTCAGCTTGTGATCTACAACAATTCCAAGATCCTTCTTGCTTGTTGTATTGATTAGCCAAGTATTCCCCATCTTGTAACTATACATTTGGTTTCTTTTTCCTAGGGGTAGAACGACATTTATCCCTATTAAATTTCATTCTGCTGTTTTCAGCCCAGTGCTCCAGTCTATCAAGATCACTTTGGAGTTTCTTTCTGTCTTCCAGGGTATTAGCAATCCCACCCAATTTTGTGTTGCCTGCAAATTTGATAAGTGTTCCCTGCACCTCTTCGTCCAAATCATTAATAAAAATGTTGAAGAGCACTGGGCCCAGGATGGGAAGAAATTGTTGCATCATATGCCATCAAATGACATAAATGGTCCATCATATGTTTAGGAATAGATGACAATCTTAACCTGGTGCCAAACTGTAGACAGTGTTTGCATCAGGCAGACAACAATGGGCAGAGCATCCCATAATCCATAATTCCATCATCATCCATCATCATCCATCATCATCAATATTAATATTATCATCATTTCCATTGAAGAGAAAATGCCATTTCTGCTTTCATAAGGACCTTAAATCAAACTAATCCATAGGTCATCCAGCTCAGAATTGTCTCATCTGGTTCCATCTTTCCCATGACTAGTTGTCAGCTAGTTTTAAGTGAAGATATCAGGGATACAATAATAATAATGACATGGAAAACAAAACTGATAGATTCAACTATCCAAGCTTAGGGATTTGGATATTTAGCTCTTAAAAATCTGTATTTGAATTTCAACCTATCCAGTCAACTCCTCAACTTCAACAACTCTATGTAGAACATGGGCTTCTCCATACTAAGAATGAGCATATCTGTTCAATGTGGCCAGGGCAGAGCAATGAGAATTTCTAGATAATTTTTTATCAATATTTCCCTAAAATCCACAAACGTCTCCCTATTCAAGATGGAAAGAACTTTAAAGCTTTTCAAGCTTGAAATGCAGGAGACAGCGAAAATGATGATTTTGTCCATGCTTGCTTGGGGACCTCCAAGTCAAGAGATTCCACAGCCCCAACAGTTTTCTCTCCCATTATTGAATAGAGAGATAGCTCGTTGAGATCTGTTTTGTAGTTATGGATTCAAACACACATACACACCACGGATCCCGAGAGTTCTCATTTCATCAGGGGCATACGTAAGAGATCTTTAATCCCTTCATAGCTCCCAATGTTCTTCAGTTGGGTGGCATAACAGTTAAACAACTTTGAAACTCATTTCAGTGCTTGGGCACTCATAGTTGTTTGTCAGGGATTGATTAATTGATTTGTTTTGCTTTAAAAATCATCATCATCCAGTTCTTTCCCTCTTGTTCATGAAGGAATTTTGAATCATGGTGAGTTCTTGTCAAACAAATTGAACAAATATCTCACCCATTTGCCAAATTCAATAGCAAAAGCTATTTTCTTGCATGGAGGGGCCATGATTCCCCCCTGCTATATAAATGTTAAAGATGTGGAGCCTGATAGAAAAAAGAGAGATGTGGCAAATCTATGTAAGCACCCTGTCTTTTTAGATGTAAGCACTCAAAGCAGTAGAGTTCTTTTTATCTTGTTGATGGAGAAATTTGCAAAAAAAATAATAATAATTGTACCCTTGTGTTAAAATATGGATCAAAGAATTCTCACTTGGAATGTTTTTGTTTTACTTTGTGGCCATTCATTGGCTTATGAGCTCACAGAAAATCTGTGTGGTAGCAAATGGATGGTATGCACTATCTTGAACAAAAATGCTATACTGGGTTCTGCCCATTGGTTCATCTTTCCCAACATTGTCTGCTCTAATGCTGTCCATGGTCTCCAGCAAAGTCTTTCCAGGCATCTACAACCTGAGGCATCCTTTGAGCTGCAACTTAGCTTGAGAAGCTTTCAGATGGAAGACCTCAAAGGACCTTTAGCAGGAGATGTCTGAGACTGACCAAGGGACTCCTGGCATGCAAGACATATCCCTTACCACCACTGAGCTGTGTCCCTTCTCACCAAAACAAAGAGCCATCCCAGGATAATTCCCAGGGTTGGTATTTGGACACAGCACTGTGTTTTTCAGCTAAGGCAGAGCCGGTTGCGTTATTTCTTGCTCCATAATTGAGCTGCAAACTAATTCTTCTCCATGTGAGGTCAGAACTTGAAACAGGAAGGAGGAGCTTTCATCAAATGTCAAAATGTCAAGGGGCAACCCACGGACTTTTTGTGTGTTTGTTTCAAATGCCATGTACAACAGAAAGAAGTGATGGAGTCTTTTGAAACATGGAGATTACTGATGATAGCTACTATAACATTTCATTCATGGGGGATTCTTGAGGAGGGAGTATAGCTCAATGAAAAACAATGCAGAAAATCTGAGGTTGAATCCCCGATATCTTCATTTAAAACAAGCTGACAGCTAGTGATGTGAAAGATGGAACCAGATGAGACAATTCTGGGCTGGATGGCCTATGAGCTAGTTCAATTTAAAATAGCTTCCTAATGTCCTTATGAAAGCAGAAATAGCATTTCCTCTTCAATGGAATTTATAATAATATCGATGATGAAGATGGTGATGATGGAATAATAGATTATGGAATGCTCTGCCCATTGATGTCTGCGTGATGCCAACACTGTCAACTTTGGCACCAGGTTAAGACTGCCATCTATTCCTAAGCATATGATGGACCATTTATGTCATTTGATGGCATATGATGGGACAATTATGTCCGTTGTTTCTATCCCATCCTGTATCTTATTGTAAATAATTATTTGCAATGTGATGAGGAATCTCTTTGAAGTCCTCTAAGCTAATCTATTTTGTTCCCTGGTTGACCTTTGGCCAACCAGATGCTTTTGGAATTTGACTACAACTCCCATCATTCCAGACCATTAACCATGCTGTTGGTGAGCCACAGGTTTCACAATCCTTGGCTTAAAACATAATTACTTCTGCCTTAATCCTTCTTTAAATGATATTTCAGTGTGATTTGAAAACTTGCCAGTAGTTGGGACTTTTTTCATAACTTGTACTAGTACTCTGCATATTTTAAAAGGGAAAAAAGCAAGGCATGATCTAACCAACTGCAACCTTCTGATGTTTCAGAAAATGATGCGTTGGTTGTCATTTTCACCTGATTTCTTGGGCCAGATCTACACCAAGCAGGATATAGCACTATGAAAGTGGTATATAGAATGAGTCAATGGGCCCCAGCAATTGTCAGGGTACTCCAATACCCCTATAAAGCAATAGTGTGGCTTTCATAGTGCTATATCCTGCTCAGTGTAGATTGGGCCTAGGTCTTTTCCTGCCCTGGTTAAAAATGAGCAAGTTCTAATTAATGTTCTGCACATGATTTGAATGCCAGACCTTTAAAATACAAAACAAAACACACAAGAAACCCATTGGTCCTGTTCAGAAGACACCTTAAACCATGGCTTTAACCATGGTGGTTCAAGGTGTCTTCTGAACAGGGCCACTATAACTCCATCAGATGAATATTGTGTACAGCTAAGCCAAGACCATTCCTGGTGATTCAGGAGCATTTTACACAGGGCTGAAAAACACCTTCATTTTCAACTCTTATTTATTTATTTATTTATTTATTTTCAACACTGCTTGAAAAAGATGCCCACACTCATTTACTTTACCCTCAGTTTACCTATGTGGCATCATCACATAGACAGATGTCATGGACTACGAAAGACAAACTATTGTATACAGGGGAGTGGAGACTATTCACAGTTCTTTATATCAGAGGCAGTAAGCCTATACACACCAGGTGCTGGGGAACATGGGTGGGAGGGTTCTGTTGCACCATACTCTGCTTTGTAGTTTCCTGGTCAACAGTTGGTTGGCCACTGTGTGAATGGAATGCTGGACTAGATGGACCCTTGGTCTGATCCTGCATGGCTCTTCTTAGGTTCAAGTTTTTGGCTATGCTGGGAAATCCCTCCATTTTCAAACATAGTCCATCAATGCTTCTGAGAATGTCTGCTTTCATCGGCATTGCCCTCACTTGCCCTCAGCAACATTACCCTCACTTGCCCTCAGTGTCATCATCACATAGTCAAGTGTCTTTGGCTGCATAGCAAGAGCAGGGGGGTGCTAGCATAGCATTTCACTATGGTTGTTGTTTGGGTTCTTCTTCTTATCAAACAGGTCTTCCTGCTGCATTTCATTATCTGCATTGACTATGTAGAAAGTCTGATCCATCAATGATCTTCTAGTACTCTTATGAGTTGTATCTGCAACCACTGGTTATACCCCAATCTGGTTTTAATGTTTTGGATGATAACTCCCAGCATTCCTAAATATTGATCATCCTGGGTGTGGTGGATGGAATTTGAAGTCCAATACCTCTGGAAGCCACCACTGGAGACTGTATGACCTGGGAGGGTTCTCCTTCCACTTCCAACCCTTCTTCTCCACCTCTTCTCTGATCTCTTCTCTTCTCCTTTACCTCCCTTCTCCTCCCTTTTCACAATGCCTTCATCCATTCTCTCTCTTCTACCTTTTAAATAGGTGTTGACTTGGGCAGGGTTAGGGAGAGGTGAAAACTTCCTGTGGGCCAGTGGTTGACCTGCTTGCTAATGATTAAAATTAGCAATGCCACCAAATTTCATTATTAGTTGGCTCACTAGTCAATCGTCTGTTTGTAATGCTCATGTTTTTAATGAATCTGGGCTGGTATTTTATGAATTCGCTCTTAAGTTTGGAATTGATCACAAGCTTCTGAGCATACCCAGTCTGTCTCTAAACAACATTGTTTATGCATATGTGCTGAGCTGCTTGCTTGGTTGAAACATTTCTATGTTTATTATAAGCAGCGACGATGGAGCATCTCTCTGTTACTCTAGAGATTGGATTGGATTGGATTGGATTGGATTGGATTGGATTGGGGTCATCCCTGTTTACAATACGTTATCGTCTTATTGTGTTCGGTAGCTACACTTTTATTTACTTACTTCTGCTGCAAACTGGTGGACTGATTCTGTGAGAAGTTGCAAGACAATGGGGGTTCCTTTCACGTGCTTGTTTTAACGTGGTCGTGCATGAAGTCATGACGCACTATGCATTTCCAAACAACAGCTCTGAAGATGCACTTTGATGATGCCCATGTGCAAAAGTTCATTTTCATGGAATGATCATTCATTCTAAGGGAGAATTCCCATCTGAGCTTACATGGGTGAGTTTGTTATTATCCAAGGAAGTTAACCCATCACTAGTTAAAATATATTTCTTTGTTTTTAAACCTCGGTAAATGAAAAGGAGGAATCCTCCAATTTTCATTCTGTTAAAGGCGATGCCACCATCTGTGATAGTGGCGAAACACAGGGATGGACAAAACTGTTGATTTCAATTTCCCTTAATCTCTCTCTCTCTCTCTCTCTCTCTCTCTCTCTCTCTCTCTCATTCAGCATCCCAAACTTTTGCCATTTTTTTAAAAAAAATGTATGACCATAATCATTTCCACACACATTCCCATAGTGGCTTAAAGATGTGAACATAGATAAATTCATATTAAAATCTGAACTGAATGATTTCCCCCAGTCCTTAATAGTATCATAAGCACACTTAACTCTAGATTTTATACATATGGGATTCAATATGTCTTTCTTATGTGGAGTGTGGAAAGATTTATTCTTATCTTCCATCATTTAACTGTGTGTTGGGTGAAGAAGTATTTCCTTTTATCTGTCTTGAAATTTTCATCATTCAACATCATGGGATGACCCATGATCTAGTATTATGAGAGAAGCAGGCATTCTTCAGAGGGGAGTTGCTCCAGCCACTTGATCATCTTAATCTCCCTTTTTTGGATTTTTTTCCACAGCTCCACAATATCCTTTTTAGGTGCTGTGTCCAGAACTGTACAAATTATTCTAAGTGTGTGTCAGGATCAGGCCTGTTCTCCCTAATACGGGGAATAGGGTTTCAGGAGGAGAAATCTGAAAAAGAAGCAGAACTAGAAATTTACCAGCTAAGACAGGAAATGGTGGAGAAATCCTCCAAGACTCTTCAGGAGTCAAGGTGGAATCTTCCCAGGAGCTTATTGGAAAGAATGCCAACAACTCAGAGCCCATCCTTATTTTTGTAAGCTCCCCTGAGAGCCTTTTTTTGGCCAAAGGGTGGGATAAGCACTATAATAAATAAATAAATAAATAAATAAATAAATAAATAAATAAATATCCTCTCCCAGTCCCTGGGAACTCAGTCACTGTTGGAGCGGGAGGGGACTTCAGAGTTGACAGATCACAGAGCCCACTGCAGGGTCAAGCAAGTGGAGTTGCGAGCAGGTGAGAGGCGGTCTATCAAGCTAGCCACTCGCCAAAGACTTCTTGAGAAAGACCCTCCCTGAGCTAAAGTGGCTCTTGGACTGCATGGGAAATTCTCCTCCTTAGGAGAAAGGGCAACTGCCTAGCTTAGTTAGCCTAATTAAGCTTAGAGGAAAGCTTCTAGCATTCCCACTTCCTTCAGGTATGAAGAGATGTTTATTTGCTTAATAAAGCTTTTGTGGATTATGTGACAGACCTCGTTATTGTCTCTCATCTCATCAAGAGAGCTTGGAATCACAACAGTGTGATTGCACCATAGATTTGTATAAGGGGAATAAGATCTTGGCAGTTTTATGTTTGATTCCTTTCCTAGATGCTTAATATGGGATTTGCTTTTTTCATGTTTTTTCCCCCCGATGAACCAGAAAGTTCATGCAGAAACAGGATGGTTCAAGGTTGACCTCAGAAACGTGACAATTTTGATGAGACTGACAAACCGATCCAACCCTATCAACCATGTACTCGACCACCAAAGCCACTGTTGATTCAAAACAAAAACATGCAGTGGAATGTTAACTGGAAATCACTTCTTTTCCTATAGGGTTGTAAAGATTAAACCCAACATCAGGGTGTAACATATACCAACCATCTTGTGTTGAGTCCTGGACAAACTAATTGTCACTCAATTGGGAGGGGTCCATTTTTTTTCTTATTAGCCGACCTGTAATCACCATAGGGAGGGGTAAATATTTACAACACACTGAGGTGTCTCCTTGTGAGAAATTATTAGGAAATCTACAGTGGGTGTCTCATTTCCTCCAGGCTACGAAGCAAGCATATAAAAAGGTTGTCCTTTATGAATCTTCCACATTGATTCCATTCTGACATTGTCCTCTCTGAGAACTGGTAAGTTCCAATGGGTTTGTTTGGGAGGGCTTCATAGAGAGAAATACTGTGTGCATGTTTAGAACAAACTGCTTTGCTTTGCTTAAGGAGTTCCTTCATGATTGGCAGCGATTGTAGACTGTCAAATGCATGGTTAAGGGGTATAAGAAAATAAAATGTTTAATCAGGTACTAGGTTTTGATGTGATGCCTTTACTTGAAAAAGTGATATTGGAGAAGATGCTGCTAGGATGGTACAGGGCATTTCAGAGTTGAAGAACAGAAATTGGCAAAGGAAAGCAGGTTAGTATCCAATGTTAGTTGTATGTAGTCTAGTACAATCATTGAAATGAATAGGACTTATGTTAGTCATTACTAACTTAAGTTCCGTCAATTTCCATGGGTCTACTCAATGCAGAACTAACAATGGATACTAGCCCAGGAGACCTAAGTCAAGCATCTACAGGGATGCTTAGGAAGGAAGATATCTCCATGAATCAAATTCCATTTCACAGAATCATAAAATAATGGAGCTAGAAGGTATTCAACTTAATGTAGTTGTTTCTTACATTTACATACCACCATATGGCCAAAGCTCTGTGGGAACCTTGGAACTCTTCTTGTCCAACCCACTGCTTAATGCAAGAATTTTGCATTTCAGCATCCCTGGAAGATACCCACCCAGACTCATGGTGAACTCATCACCTCCTGAGGCCATTTGTTCTACTGTCAAACAGGTCCTACCATTAGGACATTATAAGGAAGCCTACGGGATGGTCTATGCATGCAACAGAATGAGATGGGGATGATGCTGAGGTGAAGTGTGATAGAATGGGTTGTGGTATCTCATTCTTAAATATTCCATTTCTAATATGGAATGTATAATGTATAGAAGACTAGCACATGAGCTACACTCTTTCTCTTTGATGAACTAGTATGCAATTTTCAGGGAGTTTGCACTGAAGTCATGCAACCCATTTGACCACCTTGGTTTTCAATACTACTCAAAGAATCATAGAATCATAGAATAGTAGAGTTGGAAGGAGCCTATAAGGCCATCGAGTCCAACCCCCTGCTCAATGCAGGAATTCATCTTAAAGCATCCCTGCCAGATGGCTGTCCAACTGCCTCTTGAATGCCTCTAGAATAGAAGCATGAGACCTGCCATCACATTTCATTGATAAGAGTTTTTCAAAGTGAAATGGAATGTCCTCATTGGCTGAAAGATCTACAGAAATGTTCATGGGACGAAAGGAGTTTCCATAAGCTTAACACAATTGGGGGGTGAGATGAAGGAAGGTGCCCCACAAATAACAAATCCTTACAGGAGACCCTTAGAGTTAGTTCAAGATTCTTATGCTATACAAGGTAAACCCATCTTCCAATCACACTGACTGGATTTTATGTTAGTTATCTAGGGATACAACAGGTCATAATTAAGATCTTAGGCATAGGAAACTGTTCTTTGCCGTGTGTGTGTGTGTGTGTGTATGTTGTTTACATTTGTGTGTGTAACATGCATGTAATAACTTGAAGTTTCCTCCTTGGAAAGAACATCTGAAGAATATTGAAAGAAACCATTTTGGCAAGACAGGCAATTTCTATAGAAGGGTTGTGCCCATCTCCCAGAATCTATCACAGCAGATATAGATTTTCAGGCATCATTCCTTTTTAAAGCTATCTGACATTCAGATCACAATGTTGTGCCAGATCTATCTCGATATAAGGATGGGCAGAAAAATGCTTTTCACATTAGCCTACATTTTCCAGTTTAAAACTTGGGCCAGATCTACACCAAGCAGGCTATTACACTTTCATACTACTTTCATAGTGCAATATAAAAGGCAGGAACCACACGACTACTTTATATCGGTATTGAAATGCACTGACAACTGTAGGGGCCCACTGACACATGCCATAGACTGCTTTCATGCCACTTTCATGCTGCTCTCTCTCTCTCTCTCTCTCTCTTTATTTTGTTTGAATGGGGAAAGTGCACATTTCAAAAGAGGAAATGCACATTTCTAAAAGATTTCCTCCGTAGAATAAAGAATGAAAATGTGCATTGTAAACAAAACAACGACAATGCAGACTTTCAAAAGCACAATTTTAAAGCATTTTTTCAACCATAAATCCAAGTTCAGTAATGTGCAGGAATTTCATGCTCTCATGCTCATGTTCGTGGTTGCAAATGAAACATGCTTATATAGTCTGTGAATAATAATAATAATAATAATAATAATAATAATACATTTCAATCCCACCTTTATTCCTCTTACAAGGAATCTTGGGTGGTACACTTGGTTTTCCACCATTTTATCCTCACAACAACCCTGTGAGGCTCACCGAGGGAGCTTCATGGCTGAAAGGGTCTTGGAGTCCCAGTCCAACACTTTAACCACTACAACACTACACCTGTAGAACCCTAGATAAATGCACACAGAAACACACATACACACAAAGACAGACAGACAGACACTGAGTCTGCAAAGGCATGAGTATAATTCTCATTGCAGTCCTGTGTTTTCAGATTACTCTCCAATCCTGCAAAGATGAGCGGCACTGGATACAGAAATGATTGCTACGCTGAATGCCCTGCCTCTACAGTGACCATCCAGCCACCGCCATTTGTCCTGACTATCCCTGGGCCTGCGCTCTACTGCCCTGACCAGCCTCTGGGCATTCAGCAGTACAACCCATGTGCCAACGTCACTGGAGGTGGAAGCCCCTCCCTGTATGGTAGCGGTGGCTCCAACGTCTCCAGCTTCTACTCCCGGGCCCTGCCAAGTAGCACATACGGCTACAGGTCCTTCCGATCGTATTAAACGTGGAAGAACAAGGATGAAGCAAGAAGCCACCATATTGGCACTGTTTGCCCAACAACTGAGCATCCAAAGCCAAAATATGTTAAGCGCTAAAACCGGGATGCTCAGTGCCTCCGCACTTCAGTCAGAATGCCTGCTTTTCTCACATTCCACATTTGTGTCCTGTGTGTGTCTACTTTTCCCTATGTGTGTTGATGAGTTCATGCAGTTGGGCGCCTTTGCATGCCTCCACCTATGTGCAGAGATCGCACTCCACATGCCAGGGTTATTTCATTCTGTGCCCTTCAGAAAGGGGGTGAGCTTATTTCGCTGGCATGCCCCGTTTGCTGCTGGCCTTTAGCTTAGTTGTGGATGGCTTTAATGGCGGAAGCTACTCCTGTTTGTTAATGCCATCTTACTTGCAAGGCTTCCAATGTGGAACACGTTCCTTCTTGTCTTTGTTCATATTAAAGTATTACTAATGTTGCATCCCAATGACATGTCTCCTTCTTTCATTTAATTACTAGCAACTGCTTCCTTTGTGATCATTTTCCTTCATGAAGGGAAGGCTTATATATTGCTACTGCTTTTGTACAAATCCATGGTGTGACCACACTTTGAATATTGTGTACAATTCTGGTCACCACACCTAAAAAAAGAAGAAGAGATATTGCAGAGTTGGGAAAAGTGCAGAAAAGGACAATTGAAATGATTAACGGGTTGGAGCATCTCCCCTATGAGGAAAGGTTACAACAGCTGGTATTGTTTGGCTTGCAAAAAAGGAGGCTAAGGGGAGATATGATAGAGGTGTACAAAATGATACATGGTGTGGAGAATGTGGATAGGGAGACATTTTTCTCCCTCTCTCAAAATACAAGAACCCAAAAGGGTCATCCCATGAAGCTGATTGGTGGGAAATTCAGGACAGATAAAAAGGAAGGTCTTCTTCACATAGCGCATAGTTAAATTATGGAATTTGCTACCACAAGATGTAGTGATGACCACCAATTAGGAGGGCTTTAAAAGCAGATTGGATGAATTCCTGGAGGAGAAGGCTATCAATGGCTACTAGCCCTGATAGCTATGTGCTACCTCCAGTATCCAAGGCCGTAACCCTGTGTGACCAGTTGCAAGGAAACATGGGTGGTGGGAGGATGGTGTTGAACCTGTGTCCTGTTTTGTTGGTCCCTGACCAACAGCTAGTTGGCCACTGTGTGAACAGAGTACTGGACTAGGTGGACCCTTGGTCTGATCCAGCATGGCACTTCTTATGTTCTTATGATAATTTGGGAGGAAAACAAAGGAAGCAGTTCAATTGGCTCACTGCTATCTACGTTGACTTGCAGAGGCTGTGCAGGATCCTATTTTAGCCCTACGTGGAATTGCTGGGGATTGAACCTGCAGTATAGTTTTGGGCCCAAACAGGGATGATTTCTATGGGATAAAGTGTAGCAATGGACTCTGGAATAACACTAGGGTGGAGGAAGTTAGACTGCCACCTAAAGGTAAGAAAAAATCCTGCTTCTTATAGGATCCTGTTTATTATAGGATCACTAATTAGCTGGGTTCTCCATTGTGACTTACTCAGAAAGCAGGAAAAATGGGGTGGGTGGGAGAAATAGCATTATTTTCAGAGGTGCAGTTCGACATATTGAAGTGTGGGCACTCATCACGACACACATGCTAAAGAGCAGCAGTACATAGCATAGTATCCAATTCATTAGGATCAGCATGAGAATTAGATCTGAGCCCCGTGAACTCAGACCTCGCCATGTCCCTGTATGCAAGTAAGCAGTGGAGGCCGGTGGTTCTGATTCCGGTAGGACTGCGAATCCTTTCTGAATTTCAGTCAGAACCAGCCAGAACTTGACAGGAGCTATCCAAAGATCTGAATCCTATATGCCAAATGGGTTCAGCATCTTGGACAGCTCCTTTAGCTTTCTCACTAATTCCGACTGAAACCCAAAACCAGATTTACAGCCCTAATGAAATCAGAGCCCCCCGACCTCCCCTGGGAGTAAGCTCCATTGAACACAGTGCTGTTCTCTCCTGACTGCATAGGTTTGACATTGAAAACACACTGAGCTTTGACAAATGATCTACGGCAGGCAGGAATGGAACCTTGAGGTTTAATCAAACATTTAAATCAACTTGCAAAGAAGGGTTCCCATTCCAATCACATCAGTGCAGTAAGAACTCCATCAAATAAAATGAAAGCAGCATCCATCCTCTGCTTGATTGTGTGCCTTGTCCCCTGATGCACTCTGTGCTCATCTGTTGCAAACAACAGTGAATCTTGAAAGTCTTGTTCTCGCTGCATTCACTTTCAAGAGCTAGGACAGCCTGGCAATGACTCAGGTGCTCTGGCATGTAGCATCATTGAAGTCTGAAGGCTCTGTGTCCCCTGCACCTCACCCCATTCAACCACTACTAAAATTTGAAACTGAAGAACACTCAGTGCAATCAGTACAGTTGTTAGTGACATGTCACCTAAAGCAACGTTCAAACAAATTGGGTGGTTCTTCCCATTCATCACTTACAGGCACTTGTGAGAGACATTAAGCTGCAATGTGTCGGCTTGATATATTAGGAGCAAAGAAATACATCAACAATAGCAACAACTGTTTCATGTGGATGGAAATTCAGTGGTAAGGGAGGCAATCCAAATCCATCATTGTCTCAAGTCTGGTCCATCATGGGCAGCAAAGCTAATGAAGAGGACACCACAAACTCATAAAAATAAGTTTATTGTGCTGTGACGGCAGATGAAAAAGACCTCAATGCCCTGTGGGAAGTTTTATTTAATTGCATACAATTCTGATATTTATTACACATGTGCTCATTGCCAGAGAATTTTGCCTCAAGCCAAACTGAAAGCCAACTGGGATGTAGCTGTCAGAGCTGTATTTGGCATCTTGAAGGAAAGCCAGAAGTGGATTAACACTGGCAGGAATTCATGGAGAGGGCTAGTACCTCACTCATCATGAGAGGGCTGTACCACACCAGCTAAATGCATAGCTTTTCAGAGAACAGAGGAGGAGCCTAGTCTTTCGTAGATGGATATAGTGAGTTGCAAATCCACAGCACAGTTCATATATGACTGGCGCTTTTCCAGGGTTAAATCCATTCTTAAAGCAGCTTACAGCAACATCGGAAAAATGTGTACCTATAAAGATTGAGGAACATTTTCAGGGGGGAAAACCCTCTAACAATGACAAATCACAACCAACTTTAAATAGTCTTATGGATAGGCTGAACATCTCACATGAATATATGGATGGAAAGATTAACAATCACATTAATGCCTAATAAAAGAGACCCCACCCCACCCCCAAAAAACAGCAATGTTGTAATCTTAAATACTTGCAGAAATAATGCATCAATATCGATAAAGCTCAATATCACCCTCAAGAACAAACTGTATCTGGAAGTGAGCCAGGTAGAGGGATGGGGACCAGATATTGCAAGACTGACCATTAGATGGTCTAGCCACATTAGTGGCATGGGAATCCATTTCTCCATGTCCAGTGGAAGGAGGGAAAGAGAGTGGTGGTCTGACCAATGTGGTCTCTCAGGGGTCACATTCTGTAGAAGGCAAAAAGGCCCCCAAATACCCAAATTCTTTAATGTAAACTTTTACTGCCACTATCTAAACCATATGAGAAGTATTTTAAAGTATTGTCAAGGAAGGGGGAGAGAACAAAAGCCTTGAAACCAACAGATGATACATGGGTAAGAGTGGGGGAAGGGGGTGGCCATCTGAGAAACATCAGAGGGTCAATTTGCTCCCTGATCTGAAGATCTGCACCCCTGAAATATGCACATGGTGTAGATTTGATTTCATTTCATTTCATTTGTGAAAGGCATCGCAAATTCCAACTGCAAATTGTGTTGACTTCTACATTCAGTTCCAGGAGGTGAGAAATGGGGCATCTTGCATTAGAGTATGAACACAACGAGTTTCTCAACCATCTCTAATAAACACCCAGCATTATTATTTGTATTTATTTATTTAATTTATTGTAAAGGATGCTAATGAAAGGGACAGAAGAGAAATTCATTCAGATGGCATCTCAGTGTCAACTTACCTAATGGGATGCTTTTGAACCACTATGTCCTTGAGTCCTAGCATCATCACGAGGCCTGGTATGCCATGACAGAGCCCACCTATAGGCATGCTCCAGGGGTGTGCTGGGTGTGCCCAGGCACACAGTAATGTCTCAAGCAATAAGCACTGAATTGAGGGAGCCATTGAGTAGAGAACCAGAGGAGGATCCAGATGCTGCAGAAATGGTCCTCCGGCTGCCCTCTGGCTGCTTCACTGTCGCTGCCCCCAATAGTGTGTCATTGCTCCCAGCAGCAGGAGCAAAAAGGAATCACTCTGCCAGATGCTTTTCTGCCAGGAGCCACACTTCAAAGAGGCCAGGAGGAGGGCCCCGAAGACTAATATAACCTCATAAGCCTCTCCTCCGGCTGGTGTCATCATAAAGACTCACCAATGCCCCACCTGCAACGGCCCTCCCATGGTCAGCCAAGCCGAACACAGAGTAGCCCTCAATGTCTATAGTGCTTAATAAAGAATGAATAAAAATAATGTCCTTTATGATGGAGTATTCAATAAATGATGGCTTTTAAGGGGGGGGGGGGAACCCAGGGTGCACACCCTAATGAAATGTGCGGTGAACTCCCATGACCCCCCAGAGTTGGACACCTTTCACTACAGCAAAAATTCTTCCTTCTTATTTTTAAAGGCATTTTATAGTCTAGGGACAGGAGGCTGGGCACATAGATAGTAACTGATGCTCACTTTATTTCTTTGACTTTTAAAATACCTGAGCCCTTTGTTCAACAAAATGTTGCTTATTCCCACCTAAATGCATTTAGCATCAGGGCAGTGGCAGCAAATGACGTTTTATTCCAGTTGTCATTATGATCCTATGATTTTAATGGGTTTAAAATGAAAAAAAAGAAAAAGAAAAAGAAAAAGAAAGGGAAAAAACCCTGCAGGTGCTGAGAATGTTTCTTTTGCGTCAGAGTTGGCAAACAAGTTTTTGGATGTTGTTGTTTCATTCTGTCAATGCAGATGCAGTTGTGAAGCTCGGAATGTGAGTAGAATCACAGTTGTAAAACATGGACAGACGGAAGTGGGGAAGGAAATGTTAATTGTCTGCTCATTATTTATTAGAGCTTTCAACTGTGCAATAACCCAAATTCTCCAGGTGATAAACTACACAATATAAACATAAAAGGCAAACAATACATTAGGGGTGTGCACGGACCCCCCCGGATCGGATCGGGACCCGGATCGGGACCTCCAATTTTGTCCCGGACCGGTTCGGACAAAATCGGAGGCCCCCCGGACCGGATCGAGTCCGATCCCGACCCAAAAATCGTAAATTTTTGGATCGGCCGCCATTTTTTTCCCCATAGACTTGCATTGCAATGCAAGTCTATGAGAAAAAAATGGCGGCGGGTGGGTGAGGGGGGGCCTAACTCCCTCCCCCCCCGGGGCCGTCCGCTGTGGACAGCCCCGGCAGGTAAGCCCCCTCCCCCGCGCTCCCTACCCCCCCTGGGGCCGTCCGCTTCCATCCGCTGGCGCCCGCGGGCGCCAGCGGATAGAAGCGGACGGCTCCGGGGGGGGTAAGCCCCCTTCCCCGCCACTGCTTACCTTCTCGGCCCGTCCGCTCCTGTCCGGCGCCGGCGGCTACTACCAGCGGGCTCCGCGGCCTACTCTCGAGTAGCGCGCCGGGTGATGACATCACCCGGCGCGCCACCCTAGAGCAGGCCGCGGAGCCTGCTGGTAGTAGTAGTCGCCGGCGCCGGACGGGAGCGGCCGGGCCGGGAAGGTAAGGGCCCCCCTCCCCCCTCTGCGCGCCCCCTCCTCCCCTCCACGCACCCCCTGCTTACCTTGCCGGCCCGGCCGCTCCCGTCCGGGGCCAGCGGCTACCACCAGCAGGCTCCGCGGCCTGCTCTAGAGTAGCGCGCCAGGTGATGACATCACCCGGCGCGCCACCCTAGAGCAGGCCACGGAGCCTGCTGGTAGTAGCTGCTAGTGCCGGACGGGAGCGGACGGGCCGAGAAGGTAAGTGCCCCCCTCCTCCCCCCCCCTGCTGTCCACTTTCATCGGCGGGCGCCCGCTGGCGCCCGCCAATGCAAGCGACGGTGGGCGCCAGTGGGCGCCCGCCGATCCGCCGATCCGCCGATCCGCCGATCCGCCGAACCGGTTCGGAGCCTTTTCGGACCGGTTCGGATTGGATCGGCCGATCCAGCTGCGGGATCGGAAATCGGATAATTTATCCGATTTCCCACTGGACCGGACTCGGATCGTGGATCGGGTCCGATCCAGTGCACATCCCTACAATACATCAGTGAATAAAAACTGTGCTTAAATAAACCAAGATAAAATCAGCAGCAAAGAATACAAATACTGTAGCACACAAAACCAAAGCAATGGAAGTGTGGATGCTTCAGGACTAAAACAATACACGTGACCATCTAAAGGAAGGCTCCTGGAAGACGAGGACATCCAGAATCTAAAATTACCAAGCTGCATCACTACCAATTTGTGAACTATTTGTTGAAAGCCTGAAACTAATCTACCTAACTAAAATTTGTTTCCAAATATTCAAAGTGATATTCAACTGCTTAATCTATTGATAGTCAAGCCTACATAAATTTAAAATATTAATAAGATTAAAATAAATATGTTTGCGGATGACACATTACTGACATTAGAAGATCCCCTGAAGGTTGGGGAGCTGATTAAAGAGCATTTGAGAGAATTCAGGGAGATTACTGGTTTACAAGTTAATTGGGGGAAGTCAGAAATGATGTTTACAGCTGTTACAGATGTTTACAGTTTATAACAAAGAGGAGATGGAGGAAGGTAAAGTAAAGTTAGGTCTTAGGCTTAAAAATGTAGTACGTTATTTAGGAGTTAATATTGCAAAAGATTTAGATAGGTTAGAGGAAATTAATTTTGCAAGTTTGAAAAAACAGGTAGGGGAAAAGTTAGAGGTATATAGAAAATTAAAACATTTTTGGTTTGGTAGAATAGCGGTTATAAAAATGAAGATATTACCTAAGATTAATTTTTTGTTTAGAATGCTACCGATTAAAATATCGGACGTATTAAAGAGCTGGCAAGATATGAGTAATGCTTATTGCAACGGAGATAAGAGAGCTAGGATTAATAAAGGGTTATGTATAAGACACAAAAGAAAGGAGGTTTGGGACTTCCAAATATAAAGAATTATCATATTGCTAATCAGTTAGAATACGTTATAAATAGTATATTAGGGGAGGAAGATTTAGAATGGCTAGGAACACAAACAGGGGAACTAGATTTTAAATTGCAAAATATATTTTTTAATAATAAAATTCAAAAGAAAGATTTGAGGGGACTGGACAACCTGTTGCTGAAAAACATTCTAGAGATCTGGGAGAAAGTTAAAGGAAAGTTAATACCAGGAGACTCTCCACTCGCCCCAGTGGTAGTTGTGAGAAATTTCCCAAGGAAGTCTGAAGGGTCAGGAAATTGTTAAGTTAAGGAACTGGATGGAAAGAATGATAGATAAGGTGCAAATTAGAGAGTTGGTAAAAGGACAAAAGACAGCTTGGTTCAAATGCTTACAATTGGAAAAATGGATACAGGAATGGAAAAAGATAAATAAGAAGTGTAGAAATAATACAAGATTTGAAGATTTAATTGAATCAAGAGGAAAGAAGGAAGTAATTAAAACTAGAAAAGGTTTGACTAGCAAAATATATAGAATCCTGACAGAGGAGGCTGAATATCAAGACTCTCTTAAAATGATTTGGGAAGATGATTTAAAGGAACAAATTAATGAACATGACTGGGGGAGGAAGTGGGATGCAAGAATGTTAAAGCTTTTGTCGATTAGAATTAAGGAGAATTATTATAAGACAGTATGGAGATGGTATTTAACGCCGGTAAGATTTCATCAGATAGATAAAAAAGTGTCCAAGAACTGTTGGAGGGGATGTCAGGAGGTTGGAACTTATTTCCATATGTGGTGGAGCTGTAAACATGTACAAAAATTTTGGGAAAGGGTGTTCAAAGAAATAAGTGAAATAATTGGAAGTAAATTGGAATTAAGCCCCAAGCTGGCTCTACTAGCAATATGGGATAAAGGAAATGAGAATATAAATAAGAGAGAATTAATAAACAACCTCTTGGCTCCCTTCAGAATAATGATTGCTAAAAACTGGAAAGGGCAAGGGATATATACTATAGAAGAATGGTATAAAGAAATATGTGATATGGCACTTAATGATAAGCTGACGTGTAAAATGAAAATAAAGAGGGGAATGTCCAATAAGAATGATTTTGGAGATATATGGAGCCTATGTTTGGAATATGTATTAAGAACGGGGAAGGGGCAAATACCTTCAAAAGAGTCTTTACACTTTTGGAAAGAAGAATTATGTATAATTGAAGGTCTCCTGGGGGGAGGGGATCACGGGGGGTATGTGGTATGTATTGTATTTTATGTTGTTTTATGTTGTATTATGTTGAAAAATAAAAAAATATTTTTTTAAAAAAAAGCCTACATAAATTTTAATATTTGTTCCTAGCCCCATATAGCTTCCCACCATCATGAGGTCTAGGAACCTGTGATTTCTCTGTGCTCTTGCTTCCCCAAAATGCAAGCTCGTCTCTTCAAAATGCTCTAGGAGTGGCATAACCATGCCCACATGTCTATGATTCAGCCTTTTGACCTTTATGGTAATAAAAAATCTCCAGGGTGCAATCTTTGCCTAAAGATAGGTGAATGAATATTGAATGCTCGTCGAGACAGAGCCAATTAATTACAGTAATTTGGGGTGTTGTCAGTGTGGTAACTTCAGGTTGTGAGCTTGTTAGGGCATGAAGGCAGCGTGTGTTGACTGGGAGACCATTGCGAGAGGAGCAAGGCAGGGCAACAATTCCTACAGATGCAGATATTTAAATGTACTTAATACTTTCTCTGGGTCAACTATTTCGATGCAAACTTTAATATAAACAGTTGATGGGGGACTGCAAAACAGCTGCAATGTGAACCATTAAGTCAGGGGTGGGGAATCTTGAGCCCAGAGACCAAATTTGGCCCTACTAGCATCCCAACCCAGGCTTCTGGCATTTTTGTGGAATCATAGAGTTGGAAGAGGTCTATAAGGCCATGGAGTCCAACCCCCTGCTCAGTGTAGGAATCTACATTGAAGTATGCCTGTCAGGTAACTGTCCAGCTGCCTCTTGGAGGCCTCCAGTGTGGGAGAGCCCATGGTCTCCTTAGGTCATCGGTTCCATTGTTGTACCACTCTAACAGTCAGGAAGTCTCCTCTCACTCTTCTCTTCTCAAGGCTAAACATGCCTGGTTCTTTCAGTCCGTCCTCATAAGTCTTTGTTTCCAGACCTAATTTACATGAATCAGTGAAACATGAGCTCTTTGAATTCCACCTTGAAGCTCATTCCAAAGCAAAGGCCATATCAGATTGTGATTTTTGTTTTTGTTTTGCTTTCATGCAATAACCCATGTGTTGTTTTGAGCCTACTTTTCCAAATGCATGTGTCCCACCTCCTTTCAACTCTGCCTGCTTAACACTGCAATGGACTCTAGGATCTGTCAACTCTGATGTTCCCTCCCTGCTCTGAAAGAGACTAAGTTCCCTGGGGGGTGGGGGATGATCTCTGAGCCTGGACATCCTGTCTAATAAACTCCTAGGAAGATTCATCCATGACTCCTGGAGAGTCTTAGAAATCTCCTCCCCTGCTTCCAGTCTTGGCTGGTGTCTTTCTGGATCTGCTTCAGTCCAATTCAGGCCTGATCCTTACATCATGTCCAGACACCACCCCATTGTACTTGTCTTCCTACTCTGGACATGCTCTGAAGAATTTCCTCCTTCACACCCATGGAGATCTTTTCTGTAAATGAAAAACATATCCACCATCTTTTTTTAAGTATTTGCCACAGTCAATTAAGCAAAAATGATTTCAGCTGCTCAACATGATCCTGTTATGCCAGTCCCTTCCCATCTGCACTGGCTACCAGAACATTTCTGGGTCCAATTCAAAGTGATGGTATTAACATCAAAAGCCCTAAACGGTTTTGAAGAAGGTTACCTGAACTATTGTCTCTTCCCATATGTACCTGCCCAAACACTAAATTTGTCTTCAGCTATTCTTCTCTGGGAGCCCCACCAAAAGAAGTGAGTTGGATGGCTACAAGAAAAGGGCCTTTTCTGCTGGGGCACCTCATTCATGGAATGAGCTTCCTAGAGCAACACACTGGGTGTCTACATTGTGCTCTTTTTGATACCAGATGAAAGACACCCTTATTGGCCCAGGAATTTTAGTTTTTCAGCTCCTGTTTGAAATCTGTTACTCTATTTTAAATCTTTGCATTCCTGCTAGGTTTTATTGTCATTGTCATTTTTTTCAAAAAATCTTCCTTTATTGTTATTCTTTTAAACTCCATTTTATTATGTTGTATTTAATGGTTTTAATTGCCATGGACCAATCAGAACACTTTGGCTATTGGGCAGTACAGAAACGTAACAAAGAATGAACAGACAAAAGAAAGAAAGAAAGAAAGAAAGAAAGAAAGAAAGAAAGAAAGAGGAATATCATGAGTGAGGCAGTGTCTCAGCAAACATACCTTACGACACCTAGTATATCTCATACACCTGTGTTGTTTATGGCATGGCTAGGTGGGAATGCCTTCCATGAAATCACCTGAGCAAGAGGCACAATAAACTGACAGCAATTTATGATGACTATCTCTGGCATCCATAGCTGACACCTAAACATTGATCAAAAGGATTTCCACAGTGAGTGACTAGAAGTCATGTTAGACCACATACCAGCGCATGATGTGGGCTTCGGTAGAGAAATGTATTTCTAACACAGTCACTGGGGTTTGCAGAGGCTCAGATTTCAGTGGGAAGTCAGGAGAGGTTTCCAAATTGCAAAATGTGTTGTGTAATAGAACAGCTGTAGTGAGAAAAAGATGAGCCCTTCTATTTCCAAACTCCAGAGGGTGAGTGCTAGTGCTGATGTAGTCAAAACAGCACCAACCACACACCCAAGAAGAGGGAGACTTTGTGGTCAAAAGATGGAAGCGGAACTGTTTCCTTGCATATGCACTTATCTGTGTTGGATAGGTATGAGTTCCATTTGTTCTTCTTTGTTTGCAGGATTCACATAAATCTGTGGGGATGGCAGTGTCAGTTCATTCTGGATTTTAGTCATAACCAGCCAAAATTGTAAAGGATCTATCGAAGGTGATGAACCCTATCCCCCCACACCAAAAAAAGAGTACAATCAGACAAACATTTTATTGCATCCTCATTATTGGGCACTCACAGATTTTTGCTGGTCCCTGTCATGACGTCCTCATGCCCCTCCCGCCCCTTCTAGCCTTCTTTGTGCAACAAAAAACAACAACAGTAAGTCCGGCTTATTTTAAAAGATGGAAGTTGCCACTATCTCCTGCAGTGTGCAGAGAAGCAGCAGGATCAAAGTGGCCTATTGAATGGGCCACATGGAAGTTGTTTACTTCTTCTTTCAAAAGAGGAAGCAACAAGGGACAAATGTGCTGGTGGAGAAGCGACAGTAAGCAAACACGGTTTCCCACCTGTGTGATTTCGCTCAAAATGTCAATAAAACCCCAGCTGAGGTTTTTGTCATTTAAAAAAAAAAATCTGCAAAGGACTTGCATAAACTAAAAAACAGGAAAACTGGCAATATTGGACAAGGCAGATGGCCTCTCCCTTTTTCAAGATTGATTCTTTTAAAGAAATATGAAAGATAGGCTTCACACACACACACACACACACACACAAATTTAACAACGCCATTTGAAACATTTTGAAGTCTAAATTATGCTGGGTTTGCCCACATTCATGGATTTACTACAGATTTGATGTTCCAGGCCCAGGGGCTTGCGTTTTTGGCTCTCAAAATTCTGGGTTTGAATCCCAGTTTCTTCAATCCTATTAGCGCTTAATTAGGGTTGCCTCATCTTTAGCAGCTCTAGACAGGCAGGCAAAACACTGTCCTACCCATGCTGGGAATAACTGTATCTATTGAATTTGGCCAATGCAGACTATAATTTTTTTGAGGGGGGGGTCCATAAAAAAAGTAACCAAAATTGCATTTTTTTTTGTTAACATGCATTGAGTTTTGGGGAAAGAGAAGTGGAAATCTTCCTCCCTCCCCATATTTCACTTGCAGAGGTACCCTCCTCTAAAAACAAAACAAAATCTCAATAAATTTCATTTCAATGTGTGTGTGTTTTGAACTTTTCCCTTTTTATTGTGAATAACAACAAAACAGAAAAAAAAAAAGAATTGTGAGGGGGGAAAGGGGGGGAAACAGAAAAAAAATACATACATATGAATATTGTAATTTTTTCCCATCAAGTATACCATTTGGGGGGGGGGGGAACGGGGGAGAGACTTATACATAGGTTTCAAGGAAAGCAGACCAAATATCCATATATTTATCCACTTGCAAGTTGCGCTTATATAACACCCATTCAAATGTTGATAGTGTTATGAAGTCTTCAGTCCATTTTATTTCAATGTGGCAGCCAACCTCAAGCTACCATTTTGGGAGTGTGATCTTCATTTTGCTCATTTCTGCTGCACACCAGCCACCAAAATCAACACAAAAACAAATAATCCAGCAGTTCTCTTATGCTCAAACGCCACTGTAGCTCTAAACCTTTGCCACAAGTGGTCCCTTTTTCATGAGCTACTTCCTGTAGCACTTCCTGTTTGCTGGTTCCTCTGGCTCACCAGAACATCATGCAAAGCTCCCAAATGGAACAAGTTTGTAGCCAGCAGTTCTAGGTCTTTTGCAGCTTAACTCAAGGACGCAAAAATGATCACTATCATCCTAATTGCACAAATTCCCAGGAAATACCAGATTAAATCTAACTATGAAAATGTGGCTTCAGTGGCTTCAGAAGGAAAAGAAGCTGTAGGGTGTAACATGTGTGCATCATTACTCTGAGGTTTCTAAGCCACTCATGCTCATAAATTGAGCAGGCAATTAATTACTGTAATTTGAGGTGTTTCCCACATGGAAACTCTCGGCTGGGAGGGACGGCATGAGACAACGGCCTCTGAAGCATCATGCAACATCGGATGCCACAAATGGAATTCACTTGTTTATTTACTTACTGATTATATTTTTATCCTGGTTTTCAGACAATGAATGTCTCTAAATTAAGAGAGAGAGAGAGAGAGACAGACAGACAGACAGACCCTGGCACCAAGTTCACAAATTTATAGGGAAGAGAAGTGGAAGGAAATGGAGATGGAGAGAAGTCACGTATTAAAGGCCAGAACAAAGGGGAGTGCTCTAAATTGACATTGGAATGCAGTTGAGGTCACAGTGATCTCTCCTTGAACGACAATTACTGGCTCTTTGGCTGCTGGATAGAGCCAAAGTATTATTTCTCCTGACTTCTGCAGTCTCAGGGCTACAGACTGTTGGGAATGAGTGTCTTCTCTGGAAAGGCTGCAGGAGACAGCTTCCTGAAGCTGTTCCATTTCTGGCCTATGGAGGGCACAGGTTGGTTTCCCTCTTGGACCAAAACTGTTTCTCAGAAGCAGGGCTTGCAGCCATCCAGTCCAAGGCCCCTGGGCTGATTGTGGAAACCATAGTGTGCTTCTTTTCTGTTCTGCTTGTTTGAACTACACCTGTGGATTCTCTAAAGCAGATACTCTCAAACACTGGTATTGTAATCCTTCAAACAATAATAATAACAATAATATTACGATTAATAATAATAACAGCAAAATCAACAAGGATGGTGCTTTCTATATAAACTCTGAGGCCCAAAGAGAGAGAAAGAGAGAGAGAGGGTTGTGCACATCCGCAAACCTTGCGCTAACTGAAATTTCCCTTTTCCAACTCAAAGCTCATCTTGACGAGCATCTGTATCAGATTGCAAGCTTCATCCCCCCCTTTCTTTCACTTGAAAATCTGTACGGATTTCCGTGCGTATTTTTCCAAATGTAATCATTAATTATTGTGCACATTTCTGAAATATACTCAGTTTCAAGTGTATTCATTTTTCGGAATGGCTGCATTGCTAACATGTACATACGCTGCCAGATGCACATGGCAAGCTCAGAATTTTACACACTTTGACTACACATTCCTTCTAAGTCCATTTTCAGTCCAGAAGATGCAAACTGGCTAAAATCCTGATTAACTGAAACACATTTCTCCTACATCCCTAGTGTGTGTGTGAGTGTGAGTGTGAGTGCACAGGATAAGGCTATCAATTTCTCCCATGATGGATGGAGATGTGTATCTTCCAGTTTCAAGGGCAAGATGTTTCCATGCCAATTACTGACAGCATGAGAGGGAGGATGTTGCTGTACTCATGTCCTGCTTGTGGCCTTCCTGCGGGCATCTAGACTAACCACTGTACAAACGGAATGCTGAATGAGACAGGCCCTTTAGTGTGTGTATGTGTGTGTGTGTGTGTGTGTGTGTGTGTGCGTGTGTGTGACAGGGGTTTTCTCTATCCCTGTTTAAGAAGACTCTTTGGCCTTACTGAGTGTTGCCTGGCTCACTCAATTCAAAGGTGAAGAGGAGGTACTCTATTTCTTACTGATGAACACACCTGTCAGTTCTGATTTCCCCCACTTCCACATTTCTCAAGTTCTTTCCATCCTGAATGTGAAGACATTTGCAGATTTTGCTGAATCGCTCTCAGAAATCAAACTGAAATTAAATCCTCATCTATCCTGGCACATTATCCAGCAAGCTAAAATTCAGTGCTGGTTAGACCCAATATTCTGATTACTACACAAGGGGGGGAAATAAACCTTAACATTTTTACATCTATTCTTCAAAATGGGGAAGTGATCCAGAGATGGTTGCTGAGAAACCTGAAATGTGGTGTCACTGCCTACATAGTTTGAGACACCTTTGATACTTAATAATAATAACAATAATAATAAACAGAACATCTGTAAGATTCTCCCTCCAAAGTGTCTGTGTGTGTGCAGCGGGTGGTGGTGGATTCTATTTACTATAACATAATTATATAAATTCAACAAAAGACAGAAAGCTATAGTTTCATAAAAATAATTCAATACACCCTAACCACCAGGAACTTCTAAGGATGGGGCATTTGTATAGCTCACCTTCAAAAAGAGAGATAACAGCAGTATATCACAGGTACACGTGTCAGGGCAGCTCCAACAATATGTCAGGCTACAATCTAAGCATCCCTAAATGGTTTTGGCTCCATTTCAAAGAACATACAGTAATAAAGAATTATAGAGTTTTGTTGACCAAAAGGCCATTTAAGTCCAGTACCCATCGCTATCTAAAGATCCTGATCTACCCTCTCCTGAACCATGTTTGAATCCTGCTCATAGTGGTGCGAAGACAGAAACCCAGTGAATTAGTCAGAGTCAATACCAAAGGCAGGGTTAGTAGACAGTTCAAATATAGGGAGCTTAGAGAATAGTAAGATGTTCAAAGAAATAAAAGGAATGCACATAAGATCTACTACCAATCCACGTTTTCAGCTTTTAAACCTGTGCCTTCAAAGCCCAACCCAGCACACAGCTACAGGCTGTCAGTGCCATCTGAGGAGTGGTCTACTCATAAGTAGGGCCTCACTTAAAATTATACCTTTACTCATGAGGAGACCTTATTCTTCAGGTGGGCACTACTACATCTGACAACCAGCCAAACCTGAATCTTTAGGTGCCTGTAATCCCTGGGCCCCAGTGGACTCTTGACAACTGCCTTGTGTCCAAGATGGTTGCTATCTCTACATTTTGAGATCAAAGGCCTATGGCCATCTTCCTGAGGGGCCATGGTCCCTCAAGGTCATTTAAGACAGGCAGTGATGTGATGTTGAACCTGAAGAAGTTTCAGGTCAAGCTGCAAAGAACAGTCCATTGTAGGAGTTCATGTGAATGTGTGGACAATGCATGTACAAAGTCCCTAGGAAGGCCATAACTGGGGTGCAGAAATGGGCAAGGAGAAACTGCTTCTCATCTTCTCAGGTGTTCCTCACAAAGGGTGACCGTTGTGGTCCCCCTCAATGGCATCAGGGCCTCTACAAGAGCCTCACCTTCATCGTCACGGGCCACAGAAATGCTCTGGAACATTAGGTTGGTGATAGGGATGTGCCAATGTGAAGAACAATGCTGGTTCTCAGAGTAGACCCATTGCAATGCATGGGCAATGCCCTTGGCACACTGCTTACAAAGCAACTGGTATGGTGAAACATGTGTACTGTTGAGTTTGGGAGAAACTAATGCAGTAACTCTTCCTGATTGTTTGATCATCAACGGAAGGGTGTTGTCACTTTATGGTAATCTGGGGTGTTACCCATGACACTGGTCACCTCATCATACCCCCAGATAGTTTTAAATATGCCTCAGGCTCCTAGACAAACAGTATAAAAGGCTAATTCTCCTTGAGTTTTCCAACCACTTCTCTTCCTTTCTGCTTCTTAGAGAACCAGGTAAGTCCATTGGGATTCTGGGGCTGGAGGTACATATTCTGGGCATTCTAGGTGTGTAGGGGTTATGATGGTGCCTGCCAGGGGCTGCTTATTCTCAAGCACAGGATGGTTCAGGAAGGCACATGCTTCTTGTGTGAGATATTTGAGCAAATATCCTCACATTGTGGTCTTTCATGTGAAGCTGTATTAGGCTGAGTTGCACATTTGGTACATTTAGCATAATATTGTCTGCACTGATGGACAAATTGAGAAGCAGAGGTCTTTCCTGGTCTTTCCTGGTCTTTCCCATCTGAGATCCTTAATTTGAGATGCTGGGGTGACATGTAGGGCCTTCTGCATAGCTCTACCATTGAACAGTGAGTCCTATCAAAATGAATCTACCATGACATAGTGGGAAGAGCTGCCACAGCAGGATGGTGCCATAACTATCATAGTGAGATGCACCATAGCTCAGTAGAGCAGCACCCGCTTTTTAGCAGAAGGTTCCAGGTATGATTAGGGTGACCATATGGAAAGGAGGCCTGGGCTGCTGTACATTTCACAGTTGCATAGAAAAGAGAATTTCAGCTGGTGCCATTTGTATACATACAGCATGTGGTGAAATTCCCTCTTCACCACAACATTGAAAGCTGCAGGAACCCTGCCCTCTTGAACAAATATAATCTTAGGATGAGCATCAATAATCAAGGATGTGTCTGATCATTTCTGCTTTTCTGAAGAGTGTTTGCAATCTACCTTTTAATTATTTTCATTCATTTACAATATTTATATACCTGTCCACCATTTTTGGAGTGGTGAACAGCAGATAGGATAACCCCCGTCAGCCCCAACTTTTGTACTTGTAGAGGACAATGTTAGAAGTGAAACATCCCCAAACAAATGCATTTGTGAAGAAGTCTATGAAGCTCAAAAGCTTGCAAGAGTCATGGGGTTGTGGAAATATCAGAAAAATGTAAGATGATTGCTGCCAAACCAGACCAAAGGTTCATGTAGTTCATCAATCCATGTCCTACTAGTGGCCTTCAAGATCCTACTTGAAGGCCCAAGCTGTCCCCTTCTAAGGGCACCTAAGCTACAGTCCAGCAAATTCCACAAAATAAAGATGTGCTCAATGAAGCTGTCCTTCTTTTGTCTGTACCAAAGTTCCTATCAGTTTCATGGGATGACCTCAAGCTCTAGTCTGAGAGGAGGAGAAATAGTTCCATCTAACTCTATGGTATGCATTGTTGAAGAAACCTCTGCCTTGCCCCTAATGCTGGACTGAATGGATGTTTGATCTGCTACCCAGGATGGCTCTTCTTGTATTTTTGTGCACATAATCTTATGTAAACTGACCACAGAGCTGCAGCTATAGGGCAGTTTAGCAATGTTAATCATCATCATCATCTTGAACATCTGGTACTAATTGGGAACTGCACATTATGCTGACTTCATGTTGTTTCAGATCCACCTCTGAACCCCAAAGATGTCTGGTAATGTCAGCGGTCGCGGTGGCGGACGGAACCAGTGTTATGCCAGCTGCCCTGCTTCAACAGTGACCATCCAGCCACCCCCCTTCGTCCTGACCATCCCGGGACCTGCTCTGTATTGTCCCGACCAGCCCTTCGGCATTGAGCAGCACAACCCCTGTGCCAATACTGTGACACCCTATGGTGGTGGCAGCAGCTCTCTGTATGCTAGAGGTGGCTCCAACCTGTCCAGCTATTACTCTCAGGTCCTGCCCAACAACTCATTCAGCAACAGCAGCTATTACTACTAAACCATGACGACATCACCAAGGAAGAGGGGATAAAAGCAAGAGGCAAACAGAAGAGCTGAAACACTTGCCATGACCTTTCAGAAATGTTGAACACCCACCATCATAATTTGCATCAGCCCTAATTTGTGGGTTGCATTGTTTTAAACCTTCTTGAAACAAGATGCATGCCTGCATACTTTCCTAGTGTTAATCTATGTGGGTGGCTCTTTTCTGATTCTCTGTATTGTATCTGTTCTATCTCTTAAATGAGGATAATTTGGTTCCAAATTCTTGTATGCATATTGTCTACAAGAGCAAAAGATGAGGGGAAATGAACTTTATAACATCTATGCCCTCTTGATCTAATCTAAAGGAGTCCTTTCCAAGTAGGGGTGCATGCACAGGACATTTCACCAAATGCAACTATAGGGTTGAGGGAGAGTTATCCATATGGGTGTTCAGGTCTTTATTGGGAACTACAGTCAGATAAAGGATCACCACATGATTTTCAGCCCTGGGTCCATTCCTCACTCCCTCACTGCATTACAGTAAGGAGATATTTTTATGTGAGTTCCGTGACCAAAACAGAACTGTGATTGTCAACTGCCCTGTTTCTGAGAATGCATAGGGAACCATTTGGTTTCTGACCTTCTCCAACCTCACTTCCTGTAATGGAATGAAACATCTCCTTTTGGAACAAGCTGCTTATAGCACTCTACAAAACATTTGCACTCTTGGCTGAGCTGTTGTTCATGCCAGTTTACTTCCCTATTAAAATTCCACTTGCATCCAAAAGCAATTATTTCCTGTCTTTCTTTCTTCTGTGATGGAACCCAAGGTTGTGTGCAGAGAATTCTCATGTAAGCACTAATTGGACAAAGAAAGACTTGCTTCATCTTTAGGGATGGAAGAGTTAAATGCAAATGTACATAATTTCATAGTTTCAAAGGAAGATGGAAATCGAAACACTGTTATTCTTTGAAAGTTGACTTCTACAAATTTTGCAATAGGATTCCCCAAGGGGAAAACATGCACACCAAAACAACAAAACAAAAAAGTGTACATTATGTAAAAGAGCACACAAAGACCAAAATACCCAGTAGCAGGGAAAATGCATTACCCTAAAGGGACAATGTTTGCAGAAAAGGTAACTAGTAGGCAAACAAGTCTAATGAAAATGCATGTAGTAGGAGAAATGCAGATAAAAAGGTGTACAAGTTTTCATGCCAAGTTTAGAGCAAACAGAACTTAAGAAAAAACTTATTTGGGATGAAATGAATTTAAGAGTACAAACATTAGAAATGGTGGGGGGAAGGGTAGGGCATGGAGATAAGACGCGAACATGTCAGGCCTTCCCTACTTGTAGGATTTCTAGAGGCATCATCTGGCTAGTTACAGTAGGAAGCAGTTGACTGGGATAGATGGAGCTTCAGTCTGATCCAGGAAAGCACTGTCAGACAAAAGCTGAGTACATCAAAGAAATCACTCAATGTTATGGTGAGACAAGGGTCTCATCTATACCAAGCCGGGTATTGCACTAAGAAAGTGATATATAAAAGGCAGAAGCTGCACCATACAGGATATAGCAGTTTGAAAGTGGTAGCAGGTATGTGTCAATGGGCCCCAACAGTTGTCAGTGCTCTTCAATACCTCTCTAAAGCAGTAGTGTGGCTCCTGCCTTTTATATACTGCTTTCAGTGCACTTTCAGAGAGAGAGAGAGAGAGAGAGAGAGAGAGAGAGATCTTCCTTGATGTAGCTCAATGTGTTTTGGCCATGAGTCATATTGATAGGCCTTCTTCACAGACCAAACCAAAAGCAGTCAGGGAATATACAACTCCTAAGTATACAGGTTAATATACAAAATTTAAATTAAAAATCATTATATTGATCACATTGTAATAGTGCTTGTTCAATGGGCCCCAACAGTTGTCAGTGCTCTTCAATACCTCTATAAAGCAGTTGTGTGGCTTCTGCTTTTTATATACTGCTTTCATATTGCTTTCATAGTACAATATTCTGCTTGGTGTAGATGAGGCCAAGGTCATAGGATGTTGAATATATATGTCTATAGATTCCTTGAAGTAGCTCAATGTATTATGGCCATGAATCATAGATACAGGCTTTCTTCACAGTCCAAACCAAAAGCAGTAAGGGAAAATGAAACACCTAAGTATGCATTTTAATATAAAACATTCTAGTTAATAATCATTATATTGATCACACTGTAATATTTACTCAATCTTTCTTTTAAAAAATGTCTGCTGTGGTCTCTGGAGAATAAGATATGCCCAAATCCTGTGACTGGTGGCAAGTTTAATACACAGTAGTTTATATATCTATATACTGAAACATTTCAGGTGTATTCTGATGTGGTTCAAGGTCTTTCACAGCTGGATTTTGATGGATTCCTTGAGGAGTGTCTCAAAAAACCCTCATTCAAGAGATTAGGAAGAAGATCTTGGCATTTGAGTTTGAAGACTACTGAAAGAGAAAATATTAAGAGAGATGCTCCCTAAGCTACATCCTCATTCCATCTGTCCTTATATTTTCAGTTCATAAAATTGTGAGGCTGTAATGTCAACATGGCCTCTCCCCTGAGGTGCACCCGTTGAACACCTGTTCATTTGTTCAAGGCATGCCAAAAGGTGAAGGACAAGCAAAAATCAGATGAGACCAAAAGCCAAGGAAGTGAGCCAAGTCATGTGACCTGAGTGATCACACCAAAACACAAACAATGAACTTGGGTTGCCAGATCTGCATGTAAATTCTTCTCAATGTATATTGGGGCTGGAATTTCACCCACCTATGGCCTTATTGCATTGAGAACTCCCAATCAAAGAAAACCACTCCTAAATACAGACCTGGAATGGAGGCAGTTCCAACCTACTCTAATTGGTGAAATAGCAAGCAGAACTGTCAGGCTCAGTCCAGAGTCTTCAGCTTCCAAAACAAGTAGGCATTAAAACAAGGGAATGCTCCATTCTGTTGAACAGTCAAGGCAGTTAGCCAAGTTCCTGGTCTTAATACCACACCCAGCCAGCCAGGATCTATATAGCACACCTCCATCATCATCATCATCATCATCATCATCATCTTCAATATTATACTACTCCATATCTAAAATAGAGCCCATAGTGTTCTTGGCTCTGCATAATGGGCCTAGATAGCTTTCTGCCTTGGTCTTTGCCAATCGAGTTGATGCTTAAACCTTGTTGGCTAAATGGAATTTCCACACCAAAAATAAGTTTCTCTAAATGTGATTACCAGTGAGTTCCTAGGGGGACAAAAACCCAAATGGTTTTGGCACCATTTTAAAGAACATACAGGAATAAAGAATTATAGGGTTTTGTTGAACAAAAGTCCCTTTAAGTCCAGTACCCATCACAATCCAATGATCCTGATCTACCATCTCCTGAACCCTGTGTGGATCCTGCTCACAGAGGTGCAAAGCAAGAAACCCAGTGAATAAGTCAGAGTCAGTACCAAAGGCAGGGTTAGTAGACAGTTCAAACATAGGGTGCTCTAGAGAATAGCAAGATGTTCAAAGAAATAAAAAGAACACACCTAAGATCTAGTGGCAATCCCCACTTTCAGCTTTTAAATCTGTGCCTTCAGAGCCCCACCCAGCTGCAGGCCATCAGTGCTACCTGAGGAGTGGTCTACTCATCTGCAGGGCCTCACATATAAATATACCTTTACTCATGAGGAGACCTTATTCTTCAGGTGGGCACTACTACTTCTGGCAACCAGCCAAGTCTGAATGTTTAGGGGCCGATAGTCCCTGGGGCTTGATTACTGCTTGACGTCCGCCCAGTTGAAATTTCTGGACTAGACACAAAGGTAACAGCGCATTGCAAAAGTGGAGCCTCGAAGTTACCATCCATGTACAAGAGGGAGGCATTAGGAGATGGGGGTGAGCCTCAATGTTTGCATGAATGTAAAAAAAATTTAGGGGAAATATCTAAGGGAAAGGGTACCCCAAGCAGCTCAAAACCTGCTGTCTACCTTCCCTACTTGTAGGATTTCTGGAGGCATCATCTGGCTAATTACAGTTGGAAGCAGTTGACTGGGATAGATGGAGCTTCAGTCTGATCCAGGAGAGCACTGTCAGACAAAAGCGGAGTTCATCAAAAAATCACCCAATGGTATGTTGAGACAAGGGCTTCGTGTACACCAAGCAGTATATAGCACTATGAAAGTGGTATATAAAAGGCAGGAGCAGCAGAAAGAGGGATATAGTGGTATGAAAGTGGTATGTGGTATGTGTCTACGGGCCCCAATATTTGTCAGTACACTTCAGTACCGCTTTAAAGTAGTGGTGTGGCTCCTGACTTTTATATACCACTTTCATACCACTTTCATAGTGCAATATTCTGCTTGGTGTAGATGAGGCCAAGGTCTTAAGATGCTGAATATATATATATATATATATATATATATATATATCTTCCTTGATGTAGCTCTATGTGTTTTGGCCATGAGTCATATATATGGGCCTTCTACACAGACCAAACCAAAAGCAGACAGGGAATATAAATGGCCGTGAATCATTGATACAGGACTTCTTCACAGTCCAAACCAAAAGCAGTAAGGGAAGATGAAACACCTAAGTATACATTTTAATATAAAACATTCCAGTTAATAATCATTATATTGATCACACTGTAATATTTACTCAATCTTTTTTTTAAAAAAAATGTCTGCTGTGGTCTCTGGAGAATAAGATATGCCCACATCCTCTGACTGGCGGCATGTTTAATACACAGAAATTTATATATCTTTATACTGAAACATTTCAGGTATGTCCTGATGTGGTTCAATGGCTTTCACTTCTGGACTTTGATGGTATTCTTTGGGAGAGTCTCAAAAACACCTCAATCAAGAGATTAGGATGAAGTTCTTGCTACTTCAGTTCAAAGACTAGTGATAGAGAACAAGAGAGACACTCCCTAAGATGCATCCTCCTTCCATCTGTCCTGACATTTTCAGTTCATAAAATTGTGAGGCTGTAATGTCAACATGGCCTCGCCCCGAGGTGCACCTGTTGAACAGTTGTTCATTTATGTATGTATTTATTTACTGCATTTTAATACCGCCCAATAGTGAAGCTCTCTGGGCGGTTTACAAAAATTAAAACCACAAAAACCATTCAAAATATAAAACAATGACAATATAAAAACATAATTTAAAATACAGTATAAAACACAACACAAGGCAGGCTAAAAGGTGAATGACAAGCAAAAATCAGATGAGACCAAAAGCCAAGGAAGTGAGCCCAGTCACGTGACCTGAGTGATAACACCAAAACACAAACAATTGACTAGGATTGCCTGATCTGCATGTAATTCTTCCCAGGATATTGGGACTGGAATTTCACCCACCCATGGCCTTATTGCATCGAAAACTCCCAATCAAGGACAACCACTCCTAAATACAGACCTGGAATGGAAGCAGTTCCAACCTACTCTAATTGGTGAAATAGCAAGCGGAACTGTCTGGCTCAGTCCAGAGTCTTCAGCTTCCAAAACAAGTAGGCATTAAAACAAGGGAATGCTTCATTCTGTTGAGCAGTCAAGGCAGATAGCCAAGTTTCTGGACGTAATACTACACCCAGCCAGCCAGGATCTATATAGCACACCTCCATCATCAACATCATTGTCTTCAATATTACACTGCTCCATATCTAAAATAGATCCCATAGTGTGTTCCAAGAAGGGCTCTGCATATTGGGCTTAGATTGCTTTCTGCCTTGGCCTTAGCCAATCAAATTGATGCTAAAACCTTGTTAGCTAAATGGAATTTCCACACCAAAAGGAAGTATACCTAACTGTGATTACCAATGAGTTGCTAGGGGGACAAAAACTTAAATGGTTTTGGCTCCATTTCAAAGAACATACAGGAATAAACAATTATAGAGTTGTGTTGACCAAATGGCCCTTTGAGTCCAGTACCCATCACAATCCAAAGATCCTGATCCACCCTCTCCTGAACCCTGTGTGGATCCTGCTCATAGTGGTGCAAAGCCAGAAACCCAGTGAATTAGTCAGAGTCAGTACCAAAGACATGGTTAGTAGACAGTTCCAATGTAGGGAGCTCTAAAGAATAGCAAAATGTTCAAAGAATTTTAAAAAAAACACCTAAGATCTACCGGCAAATCCACACTTTCAGCTTTTCAACCTGTGCCTTCAGAACCCCACCCAGCTGCAGGCCATCAGTGCCACCTGAGGAGTGGTCTACTCATGAGCAGAGCCTCACTTAGAAGTATTCCTTTACTCATGAGGAGACCTTATTCTTCAGGTGGGAACTACTACATCTGGCAACCAACTGAGCATGAATCTTTAGGTGCCTGTAGTCCCTGGGGCTCAATTACCGCTTGACATCTGCCTTGCATCCAAGATAGTTGTTATCTCTACATTTTAAGGGGAATGGCCTATCTCCATCTTCCTGAAGGGCCATGTTCCCTCTGATGTACCTCGAGGTAATTTAAAACAGACAATGATGTGATGTTGAACCTGCAGGAGTTTCAGGTCAAGCTCCAAAGAACAGCACAACGTGAGAGGTGATGGGAATGTGTGGACAATAAATGTACAAATTCCCTAGGAAGGTCATAAATGGGGTGCAGGAGTGGGCAAGGAGAACCAGCTTCTCATCTTCTCATGTGCCCTTCACAAAGGGTGATAGTTGTGGTCCCCCTTAATGGCATCAGGGCCTCCGCAAGAACCTCGCCTTCATGGCCATGGGCCACAGAAATGCTCTGGAAATTTCGGTTGATGATAGGGATGTGCCAATGTGAAGAGCAATGCTGGTTCTCAGAGTAGACCCATTGCAATGCATGGGCCATGCCCATGGCACACTGCCCACAAAGCAACCGGTATGGTGAAACATGTGTACTGAGCTTGGGAGATACCAGTGCAGTCACTCTTCCTGATGATTTGATCATCAACAGAAGGGTGTTGTCACTTTATGGTAATCTGGGGTGTTGCCTGTGACAACTGGTCACCTCCTCATCATACCCCCAACCAGTTTTAAATATGCCTCAGGCTCCTAGACAAACAATATAAAAGGCTAATTCTCCTTGAGTTTTCTAACCACTTCTCTTCCTTTCTGCTTCTTAGAGAACCAGGTAAGTCCATTGGGATTCTGGGGCTGGAGGTACAACTCCTGGGTATCCTAGGTGTGTAGGGGTTATGATGGTACCTGCCAGGGGCTGCTTATTCTAAAGCACAGGATGGTTCAGGAAGGCACATGCTTCTTGTGTGAGATGTTTGAGCAAATGTCCTCACAATGTGGTCTTTCATGTGAAGCTGTATTAGGCTGAGTTGCACCTTTGGTCCATTGGGTATAAAATTGTCTGCACTGGTGGACAAGATTATGAAGCAGAGGTCTTTCGTGCTCCTTCTCATCTAAGATCCTCAATTGGAGATGCTGGGAGATGGAACATGGGGATTTCTGCACAGCTCTACCAATGAGTAGTGAGTCCTACCAAAATGAACCTACCATACCATAGTTGGAAGAGCTACCATAGTCTCATGAGAGGAGGAGAAATAGTTCCATCTTTCACCATAAGATGCAGAGTTGTAGAAACCTTTGCCTAGGACCTAATGCTGGTCTGAATGGACGTTTGATCTTCTTGTGTTTGTGTGTACATCATCTTATGTAAACTGCCCAGAGAGATGCTGCTATGAGGCAGTATAGAAATGTTAATCATCATCATCATCATCATCTTGCATCTCTGGTACCAATTGGGAACTGCACGTTATGCTGACTTCATGTTGTTTCAGATCCACCTCTGAACCCCAAAGATGTCTGGTAATGTCAGTGGTCGTGGTGGCGGAAGGAACCAGTGCTTTGCCAGCTGCCCTGCTTCAACAGTGACCATCCAGCCACCCCCCTTCGTCCTGACCATCCCGGGACCTGCTCTGTATTGTCCCGACCAGCCCTTCGGCATTGAGCAGCACAACCCCTGTGCCAATACTGTGACACCCTATGGTGGTGGCAGCAGATCTCTGTATGATAGAGATGGCTCCAACCTGTCCAGCTTCTACTCTCAGGTCCTGCCCAACAACTCATTCAGCAACAGCAGCTATTACTACTAAACCGAGAAGACAACGCCAAGTAAGAGGGGATGAAAGCAAAAGGCAAACAGAAGAACTGAACCACTTGCCGTAACCTTTTAGAAATGTTGGACACTCACCATCATGATTCGCCTCCACGCTAATTTGTGGATTGCATTTTTTTAACCCTTCTTGAAACAAGATGCATGCCTGCATACTTTCCTGTCACTTATCCTATGTGGATGGCTCTTTCTGATTCTCTGTATTGTATCTGTTCTATCTCTTAAATGGGGATGATTTGGTTCCAAATTCTTGTATGCATATTGTCTACAAAAGCAAAAGATGACGGGAAATGAACTTTATAACATCTACACCCTCTGGATTCAATCTAAAGGAGTCCTTTCCATGTAGGGGTGCATGCACAGGACATTTCACCAAATGCATCTATGAGGTTGAGGGACAGTTATCCAGGTGGGTGTTCAGGTCTTTACTGGGAACTACAGTTAGAGAAAGGATCATCACATGATTTTCAGCCCTGGGTCTATTTCTCATTCCCCCAATGCATTACAGTAAAGAGATAATTTTATGTGATTACTGTGACCAAAAAAGAACAGTGATTGTCAACTCTCCTGTTTCTGAGAATGCACAGGGAACCATTTGGTTTCTGACCTTCTCCCACCTCACTTCCTGTGTTGGAATGAAACATCTCCTTTTGGAACACATCGCTTAAAGCATTCTACAAAGCATTTGTACTCTTGGCTGGGCTGTTGTTCATGCCAGTTTACTTCCCTATTAAAATTCCACTTGCATCCAAAAGCAATTATTTCCTGTCTTTCTTTCTTCTGTGATGGAACCCAAGGTTGTGTGCAGAGGATTCTCATGTAAGCACTAATTGGACAAAGAAAGACTTGCTTCATCTTTAGGGATGGAAGAGTTAAATGCAAATGTACATAATTTCACAGTTTCAAAGGAAGATGGAAATCGAAACACTGTTATTCGTTGAAAGTTGACTTCTACAAATTTTGCAATAGGATTCCCCAAGGGGAAAACAGGCACACCAAAAAACAAAAACAAAAAAGTGTACATTACGTAAAAGAGCACACACAGACCAAAATGTCCAGTAGTAGGGAAAATGCATTACCCTAAAGGGACAATGTTTGCAGAAAAGGTAACTAGTAGGCAAACAAGTCTAATGAAAATGCATGTAGTAGGAGAAATGCAGATAAAAAGGTGTACAAGTTTTCATGCCAAGTTTAGAAAAACTTATTTGGGATGAAATGAATTTAAGAGTACAAACATTAGAAATTGTGGAGGGACAGGTAGGGCATGAAGGTATGACACAAACATGTCAGGCCTTCCCTACTTGTAGGATTTCTGGAGGCATCATCTGGCTACTTACAGTTGGAAGCAGTTGACTGGGATAGATGGAGCTTCAGTCTGATCCAGGAGAGCACTGTCAGACAAAAGCTGACAGTGCTCTCAAAGACATCAAAGAAATCACTCAATAGTATGGTGAGACAAGGGCCTCATCTACACCAAGCCGGGTATTGCACTAAGAAAGTGATATATAAAAGGCAGGAGTTGCACCAAGCAGGATATAGCAGTTTGAAAGTGTTAGCTGGTATGTGTCAATGGGCCCCAACAGTTGTCAGTGCACGTTCATAGTGCAATATTCTGCTTGGTGTAGATGAGGCCAAGGTCTTAGGATGTTGAATATGGAGAGAGAGAGAGAGAGAGAGAGAGAGAGAGATCTTCCTTGACGTAGCTCAATGTGTTTTGGCTATGAGTCATACCTCTCTAAAGCAGTAGTGTGGCTCCTGCCTTTTATATACTGCTTTCAGTGCACTTTCAGAGAGAGAGAGAGAGAGAGAGAGAGATCTTCCTTGATGTAGCTCAATGTGTTTTGGCTATGAGTCATATTGATAGGCCTTCTTCACAGACCAAACCAAAAGCAGTCAGGGAATATACAATTCCTAAGTATACAGGTTAATATACAAAATTTAAATTAAAAATCATTATATTGATCACATTGTAACAGTGCTTGTTCAGTGGGCCCCAACAGTTGTCAGTGCTCTTCAATACCTCTATAAAGCAGTTGTGTGGCTTCTGCTTTTTATATACTGCTTTCATATTGCTTTCATAGTATAATATTCTGCTTAGTGTAGATGAGGCCAAGGTCATAGGATGTTGAATATATATGTCTATAGATTCCTTGAAGTAGCTCAATGTGTTATGGCCATGAATCATAGATACAGGCCTTCTTCACAGTCCAAACCAAAAGCAATAAGGGAAAATGAAACACCTAAGTATACATTTTAATATAAAACATTCCAGTTAATAATCATTATATTGATCACACTGTAAAATTTACTCAATCTTTCTTTTTAAAAAAATGTCTGCAGTGATGTCTGGAGAATAAGATATGCCCAAATCCTGTGACTGGTGGCAAGTTTAATACACAGTAGTTTATATATCTATATACTGAAACATTTCAGGTGTATCCTGATGTGGTTCAAGGTCTTTCACAGCTGGATTTTGATGGTATTCTTGAGGAGTGTCTCAAAAAACCCTCATTCAAGAGATTAGGAAGAAGATCTTGGCATTTGAGTTTGAAGACTAATGATAGAGAAAATATTAAGTGAGACGCTCCCTAAGCTACATCCTCATTCCATCTGTCCTTATATTTTCAGTTCATAAAATTGTGAGGCTGCAATGTCAACATGGCCTCTCCCCTGAGGTGCACCTGTTGAACACCTGTTCTTTTGTTCAAGGCAGGCCAAAAGGTGAAGGACAAGCAAAAATCAGATGAGACTAAAAGCCAAGGAAGTGAGCCAAGTCATGTGACCTGAGTGATCACACCAAAACACAAACAATGAACTTGGGTTGCCAGATCTGCATGTAAATTCTTCCCAATGTATATTGGGGCTGGAATTTCACCCACCCATGGCCTTATTGCATTGAGAACTCCCAATCAAAGATAACCACTCCTAAACACAGACCTGGAATGGAGGTATTACCAACCTACTGTAATTGGTGAAATAGTAACTGGAACCATCAGGACTCAATCCAAAGTCTTCAGATGCCATCACTTGTATGCATTAAAACAAGGGAATGCTCTATTAACCAGTCAAGGCAGCTGACCAAGTTCCTGGTCTTAATACCAATACCAGCCAAGGATCATTACTGCACACCTCTATCATCATCATCATCATCATCATCATCATCAATATATACAGCTCCATATCTAAAATAGATCCCATAGTGTGCTTCAAGAAGGGCTGAACATATTGGGCCTAGATAGCTTTATGCCTTGGTCTTGACAAATCTTGAGTTGTTGCTTAAAACCTTGGTAGCTAAATGGAACTTCTACACCAAGATACAGTTTGCCAGTGATTCCCAGTTAGTTGCTAGGGTGACACACAGTAGGGGAGAGCTCTTTGCCTTCATGACCTGGATGAATCCAGTTGGTCTTTGACAGTCACAAGGTGTGGGATTGGATGATCCAGCAGCCTCATGTGATAATCCTCGAGTCTCCGATAGACTTTGGTTCACACATCCTACCCTAGGGTTAAACACCCTGGGGCTTTCAGATACACAATTATCCTCTGCCCCCTATGGATAATCCAGGGGATAATCACAATCAAATAATATTAATGGCCTGCCTTACAGGATTGTCTTAAGGATTACTGAGACAATGTACTGCCTCAGGAAAGCCAGTACGTAAATTTTAAGCATTAGGAAGAGTAAAAACCCGATCACCAGCACAGCAAGCTGTTGAAGTTAGAGATGCACAAAACTCTCCAGGAAAATCCCCCAGAGGAATTCTCTAGTCATGCCAGAACTGATGTATTTCTGGATTCCCAGAAATACATCAGATTTTTACGTTGGCAGACGATCCTTAACATACCTTTCAAACAAGCGGGGCCTGCATCAACATGTTGCAGACCATTGCCAACCCTCTGCAGGAGTGTTTCTGTTCATGGTTCCAGCCAGCAATGTTGTGCCTTCCTCCAGGAGGATATGAGCTGAAAGGGGCTTGATTTAATCTTCCCTCCCATCCTTGGGCAATATAGCTTCAGTATAGCCACCAACAGTATACTGCCCAATAGCTTCAGGTATTGGACGGTATAGAAATGTAATGAATAAGAATAAATAAATTTTAAAAAGTCTTGTCCCAACTGACATTCAGTGGCTCCTGGAGGTCATCGGGCACTCTTGTTGGGCTACTTTGGGTTATTATCATTCTTTTTGTCTCTCTCTATTTATTTATTTATTTCTTACTTTCTTACTTACCTTTTATTGTTGTTGTTGGTCTGTTTTTATTTCTGCATTGCTCAGGATTCACCCAAACATGCCGAACCCTTTTTCTTGAACCCTGGTGTCTTTGTTTTGATACCAATCCTGTTGACACAGGAACACTGAGTTTGCTATTAGAAGGACACACACACACACACACACACACACACACACATTTTGAATGTTACTTGAGGCAAATCCTTGGTAGTCATATTATCTAGAGTGCACAACAGGGCAATGATAATAGGAGGGGAGACCAGATTTTCTGTTCTCTAGTCCATTGAGATCCAGAAAGGCATTCTGTAGTACAGAAAATGGACAAAGGATCTGCCATGGTTAGCAAAGGATATTGCCTGACTGTGTACTATCCAAAGAGTAGCCTTCCAGCCATGATGGAGCAAGCTCAGTTGCTGCAATCTAATGCATATAATAAAATTTAATAAGTAGGTATTATAGCGCAATCAACAATCAGCACCGTAGGCTGGCCTACCTTCACTTGACATGTTTTGCATACCACAGGTCTATCATAGCGGAGGTAGCACTTCGCACCCCTGAAGTGTGGTATGTCCTGTCCCAGATCTCAATCTCCCCTTAAAAGGGACACACCAAGCTTCTAAGGAAGTGGATTTCCTCCCCCTCCCATCATTCCAGAAGTGCATCTCACTGTTTTGCCTACATATAATTTTGTCCACATCAACAGTCCATGGTGGGCTTGAGAGGTTCTTCTTTGAACAAAATATTCAAGGACGTTCAAGAGAAGTAAAATGACTTGTTAAACATATAACAAGTGGAATCTCTCTCTCTCTCTCTCTCTCTCTCTCTCTCTCTCTCTCTCTCTCTCTCTGTGTGTGTGTGTGTGTGTCTGTCTGTCTCTGTCTCTGACTCTGACTCTGACTCTGACTCTCTCAGGTTTTGACATCATAGCTGGGATCCAGGAAAGCCAAGCACTTCTGTAGTTGTTGTTATGTGTCTCTCATCAACACTGGATGTTGGAAATCCACAGCTGATGCAGAATTTGTCCATTATATGGACAAAACTGTCCAAACCTGGAAGGAGCGTTCCAACCATTTTCACCTACAGTGCCATTTCAATATAGGTCTGGACACTTCCATTCAGCACACATGAATGTTTTTGTGAGTCCCAAGTAGAGATGTATAGATTTAACATATACACAGTGGGGGGGAGGGACATATTTTTGAAATGTTTCTTACTTCCATCATATATCTCAGATGATTCTAAAGCAAGGATGTTGAAATCTACTTATGCATGTTTAGACAGAAAAGTCCTATAATTCCCAGTATGGAGGGAGTTCTAAGATTTCCACCCTGTCTAAACATACATAGGATTGCACCTTTAGCAAATCTATCATTTGCAATTTCTCACAGTTCCTCATTTCCCCCCAATCTTAACTTCAGTTCATCTCAAACATTCAGGTTTTTTAAAAAAAATCATATGAAACTCCATGCACATTTTTGCACATACCTCCTCAAACATATTTGTTTCCCTACTATGCACAATGTCTGCAAGCAATTTCCCTAATATCATGCATTTTCAAATATTATTTCAATGTATATCTGCATTTGTGTATGCCCATTCCCTAATATAAGTGCATATATTAGGAGTGTGCACGCCAAAAAATATTGTTGTTTATTGTTATCATCATTTTGGACCAAAAAAAATATTGTCTTCATTCATATCGTAGGTGAACCGTATCATCTCACAATAATTATCATGAGAAAATGACATTTTTTGCAGCCCTATTTTTAAAGAAAAATACCTATAACTTCTGTATTTTAAATGTTAGAGGCTTGAAACCTGGTCACAGTGCTCATAGGGTATGCCTAAGTATGTGTATGAAATTTGAGATCGATCCCTTCAACCCTTGATTTTATATGAATTTTTTAAAGATTGTTTCCATTCTGACAGGTCTGAATGAACGCACATGGTGAGCTGTCATTCTGATCTGTCAGAACTGAAACAATCTTTAATAAATTCATATAAAATCAAAGGTTGGAGGGATCGATCTCAAATTTCATACACATACTTAGGCATACCCCATAAGCGCTGTGACCATGTTTCAAGCCTCTAACTTTTAAAATACATAAGTTATAGGTATATTTATATGGCAGTCTGATAAAATGATAAAATAGCCCGAAAATTATCGTCTCCAATGATTATCGTAGGTTTTTCTATCGTATCATCATCGTTAAACACATGCACGATAACGACCTTATCATATCATTATCATACATTTTAATGAAACAATAAACATCCCTAGCAGAGAGAGAGAGAGAGAGAGAGAGATAGAGAGAGTATTGGAAAATTCAGCCACAACATTTGGTGAAGGGCAACTAACTGAGTTTTGGTTCCCATATTGGTTTGAAAGTATGAAATTAAATAAGTTCACATTTGAATATGAACCAAACCATTTTCTCCTCCATCCCTAAGTCTACCTCAAATGTTTGCTGTGGTAGGAGTGCTAAGGATTGGAATATCCTGATTTTTAGAACAGCAACTATGGGAACTGACCACCATGAGTTGGATGGAGGGTAAAACAATCTGGAACCGTCTTGCCAGAGGCTTCATATGTCATGATCAGATCTGTTCCCCTTAGTGTGGGGGAAGGTGTTTCAGGCTATCAAGCGGAATCAAATTCAGAAGAAACAGGACTAGAATTGTATCAGCCTACAAAGGAAGCGGGGAAGGAGATTGTCCCAGGCTCTTCACCAGCCAGGGATGAATCTTTACTGGACCGTATCAGTGAACACATTAACACTTTCGAGTCTGTGAGAACTCAGCAATCCTCAGAGGGGGAAGGGACTTCAGAGTTGACCAATACCATTGTCCGCTGCTGATTCAAATGGGTGGAGCTAAAAGAAGGCAGCTTGGCTAGTTTTTTGCCAAAGACTTCTTCAGAGGAATCCTACCTGAAGATAAGATCTCAGGGAAAATACCTTCCTTTTTGTTGAAAGGACAATTGTCTCGCTTAGTTAGCCAAGTTTTAGCCTAGAGGAAAGTTTCTAGTGTTTAAACTCTCTTCAGGTGCAAAGAGATGTTTATTTGCTGAATAAAGTTTTGTGGATTACTTGGCAGACCTCTTTATTGTCTCTTACTGCAGAGGGGGGAGGCTTGGAAACATGACACTCATATTTAGAAGATGAGAATTGCAGGTTGACTTCATGTGTGGTGGCACAGCATTCTCAACATCTATCTTGTGACTTGGAACATTGTGATTCCCATTCTTAAGATAGTAAATTGTGGTTGGAAATGTAGTTTAAATAGAAAATAGAAAGACTTTGAAACCATCTTGCCAGAGGTTTTGTATTTAGGAGATGAGAATTGCAGGTAGGCTTCATGGTTGCACAGCATTCATGGCAACCATCTTGTGACTTAGATAATTGTTTGTCCCATTGTGGAGATACTGAATTGCAGTTGGAAGTGAGATGGTTTGTTGAAAGCCACCCAGCAAGGACATGATTCCACTGTTATTTGAATCACAGATCTACCCACACAACAATGAATAAGCGCAGCCTGCTTGGGCCACACTGGGAGTGTAATTCATAAGTGGGCACAGGAAATCCATTGCTGCAAACACAGATAATAACAGTTATTATTCCAAGTGTTGTTGACATTGTGAATCAATATTTCACCTAATTGCTGGGTGCCAAGTGGCAATTACCAAGAAAGATATAGCCAAGAAGGAGTAATTGTTCAGGATCAAATTGCACTCACCTGGTTTCTATATTTTAAGTGCAAGATCCACACATATGTATAGTGATAACACTTCTTTTAATTTTGTTTTGCATTAATATATTGCAAATCCTCTATAAAGCCAAAACAACTACCATTATAAATTTAATTCATAATTACAACTAATCTTAATGCATTTTGTTTTGTTTTTTTCAACAAGGGATATGGTCAGACAAGATCACATCATTCTAAGGTTGAAAACATCACAAATTATGTCCATAACAACAAATAGCCCAATTGTCTTTGCTGAATATGTGAAGTTGCTGCATGCTGAGTAAGACCGCTGGTCTATGGTCAGATCTACACCAAGCATGATATGACACTTTGAAAATGGTTTGAAAGCTGTATATGGAGTGTGCCCTGGGCTTCAAGAGTTGTCACTACTGTTATAAACCATTGTAAAGCAGGAGTGTAGATCCGGCCTATGTCTGTGTTGAGACTGAACCATGTGACTGATCTACCATTGGGTTTTTATGCTCCCCCAATAACTTAGGAACCTATATTATATTCAATTAAACCACTGGTCCATATACCCTAGGGAGGGACACCTCTGCCCTTCTCAATTTTGCTCAGGTTTTCAGTCCCTCAGGGCTATGTCCATTCTGTTCTGTTTTCACATTATGTTGCATAATTTATTTTAGCCTGTGTGAAAATTTGTACATATTTTCATTCTCGTTTTCCAAAACACATGCATTTTTCTACGCGTGTTTTCAAATCTATACTTTTTTTGCATGTGCCTTGTCTAATGTACACATTTTGGTATTCATTTCCCCCTAATGTATGTGAAAAGTTGATGCTATTGTTTGGTTGGGTTTCACTGTTGACTAGGGCTGTACATGGATCCGGATCCAGATCTGTAATCCGGAGTGAATCAGGCTGATCCAGGCCTCCCGTATCTGGATCCAAATTGGATCCGTGCAGAGCCCTCCCTCCCACTCTCCCCGTTCTCTTCCTCCCTCCCCCCAATCACCCGACTTACCTTCAGCCTCCTCTGTGTTGTCCCCCGTTGTCCTCCACATCGTCTTCTCTCCTCGATGTCAGCCAGCTGCTTTCCCCCTCACACTGGGTGATGACTTCACCCACTGCGACCGGCAAATGTGGCAGCAGTTGCGGCAGATGACGTCATCACCTGGTACAAGCGGGAAAGTGGCCGGCCAACATTGAGGAGAGAAGACGACAGGGGATGACGCGGAGAAGGCAGCAGGTAAGCAGGGAGAGTGGGGGGAGGGAGGGGAGAGTGGGAGGGAGTGCAGAGCATGGATCCGGATCAGATCCAGAACTGGGCCAGATCAGGCCTGATCCAGGCCTGACAGATTGGGATCCGGATTGGATTGGGAGTCTGTGCACAGCTACTGTTGACACACAAGATGTCCCCCAAAACTGCCCTCCAACGTCTAAGTTAAAATGTTTCTATTAGATAAAATACACATCAATTAATTCAGCCTGTATTTTTTTTAAAAAGGAGGGGGGACAGATCCAAAAAGCAACAACAAAAAAGTAAGTGTCAAAAAGAGCAAAAAGAACACACCCATACTAGGCAAAAGCTTAAGAAAATAAAATGCTTTTAACTTGGCAAGAGAGGACAGAAGCGTAGGTGTTAAATTGTTTTTGTTTTGTTTTTTGCCCTGGATTTGTAATTTAACTCTGATGTTTTACTGTCTGTCGCTTTAGGGGTTTTGGCGCCGGACTGCTGTTTTCACTTGCAGTAGCTCCACATGCTGGTTTCTTCATTTTGATTAGGGATGTGCACGCCCGAAAATATCGTATTTTATCGTTATCGGAATTTCGGACCAAAAACATTAACATCTCCGATAATATCGTAGGTTAATTGTATCGTCTTCACAATAATTATCGGAAATCCGATATTTAATTTGCAGCCCCATTGTGCCCTATAAAGCTTTTTTTTTTTTTTTTTTTTTAGAAAAAATGCCTATGACTTCTGTATTTTCAAAGTTACAGGCTTGAAGCTTGGTCACAATGCTTATGGGGTATGCCTAAGTATGTGTATTACATTTGAAATCGATCCCTCCAACTCTCAATTTTATATGAATTTATTAAAGAATATTTAAGTTCTGACAGGTCAAAAATTGCACGATCTTTCAAAAATTCATATAAAATACAGGGGTGGATGGATTGATCTGAAATTTGGCACATATGTGTAGCAACATGTGCTAGACATGTGTATGAAATTTGAGATTGATCCCTCCAACCCTCAATTTTATATGAATTCTTTAAAGATCCTGCAGCTTTTTGACAGGTCTGAATGAACGCACGTAGCGAGCTGTCATTCTGACCTGTCAGAACTTAAACGATCATTAATAAATTCATATAAAATCGAGGGTTGGTTGGATCGATCTCAAATTTCATACACATACTTAGGCATACCCCATAAGCATTGTAACCAAGTTTCAAGCCTCTAACATTTAAAATACAGAAGTTATAGGTTTATTTATATGGCAGTCTGATAATCGGGCTGAAAATTATCGGATTGGATATTTATCAGAGGCTTTTCTATCGTATCATTATCGTTAAACACATGCACAATAAAAGAACATATTGTATCGTTATCGTACATTTTAACGATATGATACACATCCCTAATTTTGATCGTCCGTCATTGTTCTTGATTGCGGTCTATGGTTGCTGTCATCCCACTTGATGCTTTAATGTCTGTTATACCTGTTGACTTCTCCAGTGTCTCAAAAATCTATCTCCATGAAGGAGGACATTTGTGCTAAACAAATATTCATCTTTCAATAGGGTTTTCCAAGGTTGGGGCATCCTCACAGAGAAGACCCTTTATTCAATATCTCCAGTAGACACCCAACTGACCTCCAATGGCTGAGCAAGTGATGGAAGTCCAACTCCTCTTGCCCAGAGGAGAATCTGCCCAATGCAGGATGTAACTACAGCATCCTTGATAGCTGGTTGTCCATCTAAGGAGAGCCCACCTACTCCTTAGGTGTTAAACCGTTCATGCTTTCAGGACATTATCTTAATGCTCTCCTTAACTCTGCTTCTTGCCTCCTGTTTTCCCACTTCCTGAATTCTCCACACCAACTACAATGCTACCAAGCCCTGAAGAAATGTGGGGATAAGGGTAGAGTTTCAGTATTGGGGTCTCATTAGAATCAAAGTGATGATAGAATTGGAAGGAAACTTGGAAGTCAACAACGTTCACCCCCTAGTAGCCTCCCCAACTTGGTGGTCTCCAGATGTTTTGGAGTACAACTACCAGCCTTCCTGACCATGGACCACATTGACAGAGGACCAGGTTGGTGAAGGTTGAATCAGAGCATCCCTGACCAATGCTGGTTAAGTACCTCCAGCATCAGAGAATGGGATCTCATAAAGGTGAGGACACATTCTTCAGACAGTGCATGGATAATGTGTCATAGAATAGTAGAGTTGGAAGGGGCCTATACAGCCATCAAGTCCAACCCTCTGCTCAATGCAGGAATCCATCTTAAAGCATACCTGAAAGATGGCTGTCAAGTTGTCCAAGTTGAAGACCTGTAGTGTGAGAGAGCCCACTACTTCCCTAGTTCATTGGTTCCATTGTCATATTGCTCTAACAGTCAGGAATCTCTTCTCGATCATCCCAGAGTACAGGAATGAGCTTAAGTTAAAGGAAGACAGATTCCAGCTGGACATCAGAAAAAACATCCTGACCGTTAGAGCAGTATAACAATGGAACCAACAATGACCTAGGGAGGTTGTGGACTCTCCCACACTAGGGGCATTCCTGGTGCAGCTGGACAGACATCTGTCAGGGACGCTTTAAGGTGGATTCCTGCATTGAGCAGTGGGTTGGACTTGATGGCCTTATCGGCCCCTTCCAACTCAACTATTCCATGATTCTATTATCCCCTTGGTCATTGGTTACCATTGTTAAACTGATTTTACCATCAAGAAGCTTCTCCTAAAGTTCAGTTGAAACCTCCCCTCTTATTACTTCAGGCTATTAGATGTAGTCCTGCCTACTGGGGAGGCAGAGAAAAAAAATGCCACCCTCTTCTATGTGACATCCTATTGGATATTTGATAGAATGCTATTTTCAATAGCTTATGGCCATTTTTTTTCCAGCTTGAGCTGCTTCCTACAGTTGTCATTCTTCAAAGTTCGGCTCACTCCCCAGAGTCTCTAGGACATCCTTCCCTAATCTGGGTTTTTTGGCCCACAATTCCTGCCTTTCCTGGCCATTGGCCACACTCTACATCTCCAGGTATGCAATGGCGGATCTATATTGTATGTACTGCCAGGGAGATGCTTCAATGCTGAATTTGAGTCTCCCACCTGGTCTGCTGGCATCTCCATGAACAGATTTCTCAGGTTATCCCACATCAGTTGTGGGAGTGGGGTTTGCTGTGGAATCCCAATCCTGCTCTTCTGAAGATGTCAGCTCAGGTTGTCCAAGAGTGTGCCACCATCAGAAAAAGCAACTAAGGGCATGATAGTATGGTCCCTGGAAAGGTATCTCAGAATCCATAGATTATGGAGAACTTCCTCTCCTCTGACAGAGAGGAAAGCCTATCCCCAGGAGGCCTTCTTGTTGCTCTGGTGGAAATCTCCACCACCATCCCACCTCTGCCAAAGGAGACATGTCTGGGGGCCTTGCTTGTGGGCAGGTCAAGGTGAATCAAGATAGGTGTGATCCTATTCCCTCCCCCTCCAAAGAAAGGGAAAATACACCAGCCCTGGCCATGACCCCAGGTTTTGAAAGCAGCCTTCACTCCATCCCCATTGGATTGATCTGTGAATAGAGTAAGAACAACAACTACCACCACCACTGGTAGAAGGACAGGGTGGCAGTAGAGGTAAAGAGGGAGTAGAAAAGGAACCCAGGAAACTTGCCCAAAGGGACAAATAACATCTTGACATATCTATGTGAAGGTATAGGGGGAGGAAATGGATTTATAGCAGGGGTAGGCCATGAGTACTTTGGGCAATTCGATAAAATGTTGTGGGCACCACCACAAAATGTCTGCCCTGGGAGGCCTGGTGAAGGACAAATCACCTGACCAAAAGATAGAGTATAAGGGGACTGTCTGAACCTCAGCACAAGAAACAACTCCTTTGAACCCACAGTTTTCGGCACTATTTCACAGTGATCCCAGCCACTAGCAAAGACAACTGTGAATTAAAAGGAATACAAGTGAGAGGGCTCACTGGCACCATATTACCTACCCCTAATTTATAAAATCCCCTGTCCTTGGCCCAACCATCCATCACGTCTTCATCCCAGGAGATTCACGAAGGAGGAAATGTGGAACTTCCATTCCAATCTAGAAAGTTAATCCCTGCTGCCAACATGACTCTACAAATCCTATGCAACTGATATTCAAGGAGAGCCTAAGAAGAGGTATTTACGCCTGGATTAAAGTCTTAAAATGCAAAGTTGAGTGGAGGAAGCAACTGGAATAAAGTTAATCCTTGCTCCCACGTCCTGTCAAAATGGTACAAATTTAGTGCACCCCCAAAAATATGGGTTTGGGTGCAGGGTAACTATCATTACATTTGGCATGCTAAGTCAAATTCCTATGGCTTCCTGTTTATATGTTTCATGGGATCCTTTAGATCTGTTGGTACAAGTGACCATCTGAGAGGGTTTTCTATTCCCCATTGTTTTTAGTGGATCCCATGAGAGAACCCTACAGAAGAGAATCAGGGCAACTGTGTTTTGAAATAAAACCACATATTTAGGGTGTAGCCAACTACAGATGCATCGAGTTGTTAAATCTAACAGAAACTCATAAACAGCATCATGGAGATTAGTATTTACGGCATTTCTATTCCATCAAGGTAATTATTATTAGTTGTTCTTTTATATATATCATGTGGGTTAAGAGGGATATTTCCCCCTATTATTTTTGCATACAAGATGTATCATCCTCTCAAAAGCCACCTCTGTATAAAAAGCCAGAGCTCCAGGGATTGACAATCCACTTCTTGTGATTTCTGATCACCTGAGAAACCAGGTAAGATCTGAAATTGTGTGTGTGTGTGTGTGTGTTTTATGTTCTTGTGTTTTGAAACATAGCACTCTGCATTGTTTTGCAGGGAATGATGTGAGGATGTGATCCTATGAGGAAACTCCCCTCTGAGGAAAAGTTACAACATCTGGGAAAGAGGGGAGTTTAGAAAAGAGGGAAGTAAGGGGAGACATGATAGAGGTGTTCAAAATCATGCAAAAGTGGAGGAAGTGGAGAGGAGGGCAACATTTTTCTCCCTCCCTCATAATACTAGACCAATGGGTCTTCCCAAGAAGCTGATTGGTGGGAGACTCAGGAAAAAAGAAAGTACTTCTTCACACAGCACATAGTGAAACAATGGAATTCCCTTCCACAAGATGTAATGATGGCCACCACTTAGGATGGATCTAAAGGGAAATGGACAAATTTCTGGAGGATAAGGCTATCGATGGCTACTAGTCCACATGACTATTTTCTACCTCCAATACCAGAGGCAATACACTTATATACACCAGTTGCTGGGGAACATAGGCAAGAGGTTCATGTCCTGCTTGTGGATTTGCCATTGGCAACCGGTTGACCACTATTTGATCAGAATGATGGGGTAGATGGACCTTGATCTGATCCAGCAGGGCTCTTGTTTTGTAAAACGTTCAGAGAGCTTCAGCTATGGGACGGTATAGAAATAATAATAATAATAATAATAATAATAATAATAATAATAATAATTGTCTTATGCTAAAACAGAGTAGAAGTAAGTCCCATTGATTTCAGAGGGACTCACTTCTGAGTTAAGATGCCTAGGATTGCTTTGCATTAATATGATATCTAATAGCAATTTCCAGCAGGCTTACCCAGATCCATGTTAAACCTAAGAATTTTAAGATATCCTGATTGTTATTTTAATATTATGTTGGTTTTATATGCTCTTTTCATTAGTTTTATTCATTTGACTTACATTGTATTGTTGTACTGATGTTGTTCCCTGCCTCGATCCAAAGGGAGAGGCGGGTAAGAAATTATTATTATTATTATTATTATTATTATTATTATCATTATAATTATCATTATTATTATTATATTAAATAAGAATTCTTTTTTTAAAAAAAGAAATATGAAGAAGGGGGAAATATCTTATTATACATTAGCAATATCGGAAGCTGTTCTATGTTGCAGGCTTATCAAAGTCATTGTGGGTGGATTGTGATACCTTCACAAACCTTTTGTTTCATGAATTGCTTATATTCATATGGTTTAAAAATGCAAAATGCACTAAGCAAAGACAAGCAATAAATCAATGAATGAATAGAACAATACGAATACAACATCCATACAAGAAAAACAGCAACACCAATAATAAAAGAGAATCATTCATGGGATGGGCATCTTGTAGACTTCCAGACGTTTTTGCTCTACAACTCCCATCTGCCCTAACTAACATAGCCAAAGGTGGTGGATGATGGGGGTTGTAAGTCAGGATATCTAGCTACCCTGATGTAAACCAACTAGCAACTTAGTTTAGAAACATCAAGTCCCCCCCCCCCACAGAACCAAAAAGGCAATAAAGAAATCAGCAGGTGAGCATTTCCAGGGAAAGCTAATTCAGAGCTGGGAAGCCACCACCAAGAAGGCCCTCTCCTTCTAGCTTTCTTAGTACCCATCCAGTTTTTCCTTTAAAGATTTTGTAATGTCTACAAACCTCTGGTTTCTCCCATGCCGGTTGATGCCTCCTGCTTCTGTGTAGACAGTGTGCTTTTGGAGACATTTTCATCAGCTTTCATGCTTGAACATCAGAAATAAAAGGAACCTTATTAACAGTAATTTACTTCTTTCAGAGGAGGAAACATTGGTAATACATTTCGCTCTGGTTTCCTGAGTTGAAGAGATGTGTCTCAGATGTAAGACAAAATTATTTTGCCTCTAGGTCTTTTCACAATGGCACCTTGTGTTTTGCAATTTTTGTACCCCTTCCTTATGACCTAATAAACAGTTTTGGCTGAATTGGTGCCTCTCTCATGTATTTTACACCCTTTAGCAATGAAAGGGAAAAAATGAAATGAAACAGTTGTACTATAGCAACAAAGCTAAAATAAACCATTCAAATTCATCAGTAATGTACATAACAGGTGTGATTTTGAAAATGTTACAAGAGACGATTGTCTAAGAAAAAACAAACATTAGGCACATTATTAATAACAATTGCTGAGCATTTTGGAATCTCGTGGCAGAAAATAATAAATAAATACATAAATGCTGATGAGTGAATGGTACTTTTTTGAAACTTTTGAGCTGAAAGCAAGAGAGATGGGGGAAGTGTGTACGTGTAGCCCAGAACATAAGGATCCTGGTGCTGATGATGACATCTAGATGAGGTTTTTAAATGCAAATGTGTCCTATTTTAACTCCGAACTCTAAGAATTTTCAAGTCTATCAACCCTACAAGATGTTGGCTGCTTGGAATGACAGTATCACAATGACACATTGTTTTTGCTTTGTCTTGTTTTGTTTTAAGGGGGTGGCAGAAGCTTTCCATCCAATTATAGACCTCTAAGTTTGATTGACATATTTACAGAAATCACCTGGAAAATATTAGCTTGACAGTTGGAAGGGTTGGGACTTGCAGAGCAGCATATATATAATAATAATAATAATAATAATAATAATAATAATAATAATAATATATTTATTTATCACCCGCCTCTCCCAACGGATCGAGGCGGGGAACAACACCAAACACAAAATACAAAAACTGACTAAAAGCAGATAAAACCAGTACATCATTAAAACACCAATAAAACACCAATAAAACACTTTAAAATTCATCTAGGTAGGCCTGCCGGAAGAGATCAGTCTTGATAGATCTTTTAAATTGCTGAAGACTAGTAAGTTGGTGAATCTCTCCCGGCAGGTCATTCCACAATCTGGGAGCGGCAGAAGAGAAGGTCCTCTGGGTAACGGTTGTCAGTCTAGTTCTTGTTGACTGTAATAAATTCTTCCCAGAGGACCTGAGCGTGCGGGGCGGATTGTATGGGAGAAGGCGATCCTGTAGGTAACCTGGACCCAAACCATGTAGGGCTTTAAAGGTAATAACCAACACTTTGTATGTAAAACAAAAAAACTATGGTTTACAAAAACAATGTTAAGGCTCTACAGTTTCCAACCAAGCACCAAAAAGCAGGGAAATTGGGAGTTAAGGCTCACAAGCCTTAACACCACATCCTCCCTAAGGAGGCAGAAAGTGCAAGTGAAATTCTCATTCTCCCAAAGCAGATAAACCATGAGGACAGGATGGAGAATATGATATGCAGAGATGACTGTGGGGTTGTGGAAAACTGATAACAAACAACTTAGGGCCACCTACTTTTCTTTTTTTGTTTAGAGCAGCCCTTCCCCAACCTGGTGCCCTCCAAAGGTGTTGGACTACAACTCCCATCATTGCAAGTCAGTATGTCCCATGGTCAGGAATGCTGGGACTTGTCATCTCAAAAATCTAGATATGCAATTTGATATGCAGAGGTGACTGTGGGGCTGTGGGAAATGATGATGAACAACTTAGGACCAGCTACTTCGCATTTCTTAGAGATTCTTATGTTGAGAGTTGCAACCCAACACATCTGACAGGCACCAGGTTGGAGAATGTTGTTCAAGAACAAGGGAAGGCAGAATGTAGATCTCCAGATGTTTTGGAATTCAACTTGTAAAAGCCCCTATCAGCATGGGCAGTTATCAGGAATGCTGCGAGTTGATGTCCAAAACATCAGGATAGATCTATTTTCTGCCCACATCTGTACTAAAGTATGATGTTTTCCATCATTAAGATATGTGATCAATCAAGGAACTACAAAAGTGCTGCATCACTTTAAATAAACTGTCTAAACCAAATGAAACAACAATGAATGACCCTTGAATATCTAATCCGGATAGCCCTTCAGACATCAACATTAGTTTTCAACACATGGCATAGGATGTCTGTTTCTTGAATATCAGATAAAGGATTTCTCTTACTTGTTCAGTAGTGTGAGATCAAAGGCAGAGCTACCACCTAATAATTTCATATGTAAGTATTATTTTAAAATTAAGTATGAAATTATTTTTGTCTTCTCCATAACATATAACATGAGAGTTAAAGTGCAACACATCTGGACTGCACCAAGCTGGAGAAGGTTGACTCCTATACATGTCTTCTCAGAAGCCAGTGTCACGGAATTCACTAGGGCTTACTCTCAAGAGATATAGGATTGCAAACTAATCTCATCTGAAAGGTTTTCAAGACAGCCAAACTAAATCTCTTCCATTCCTCTGTCGCTTTGATGAGATGATGTATTGTGGAAGGATTGTGGGGAGTGAACAGTATATTTTGTATAAATACATTTTAAGGAGAAAACATTGGTTCTTTGAAGGGCAGGATATTGACCAAAAGTTGGAAGTGCCTGGCACATGCTCTGGTTCTAGATCTGTAATGAATAGTTCCCCTTTTGTTATCAAGCATGCTGCTACATGCAAGATGTGTTTGAGAGAAAAGTATTGGGCAGACCCTGTATTTGGTAAGGATATGGAACAACATTCCCCATCTTGTTGCCCCCCAGGTGTTTGAGATGACAAGTCCCAGCATTCCTGACCATGGGACATACTGACTTGCAATGATGGGAGTTGTAGTCCAACACCTTTGGAGGGCACCAGGTTGGGGAAGGGCTGCTCTAAACAAAAAAAGAGAAGTAGGTAGCCCTAAATTGTTTGTTATCAGTTTTCCACAACCCCACAGTCACCTCTGCATATCATATTCTCCACCCTGTCCTCATGGTTTATCTGCTTTGGGAGAATGAGAATTTCACTTGCACTTTCTGCCTCCTTAGGGAAGATGTGACGTTAAGTCTTGTAAGCCTTAACTCCCAATTTCCCTGCTTTTTGGTGCTTGGTTGGAAACTGTAGAGCCTTAACATTGTTTTTGTAAACCGTAGGTTTTTTTCTTGAATGAATTTCATGGCTTTGTGTAACGGATGACTGGATATTATACAGTTGACAACCAAGCCAGCGTCAGCCAGGATGTTACACCATCTTGACATCCAATATAAAATCAAAGCTAGTGTTATGTGTTGAACTCACTTTAAAAATGAATAAATCAACCAAAATGCTTGCATCTCCTTTATTTTTAAAGATAAAGAGATGAAACCTGGCATCATAGTTGCTTTTAAGTAGGGATACAGCTATGTCAAGTTTGAAGCAGATCCGTTCATGTCTTGATTTTTAGGATTTTTTTTAAAGTTCAAACAGAAATCTCTTTGGGGTCTAGGACCTTGAACAGTACAAGTTTAAAAAATGAAATTAAAGATAAAGAGATGAAACTTGGCACCATGGTAGCTCTGAAGAAGGGATTTAGCCATGCCAAGTTAGAAGCAGATCTGTTCATCCCTTGATTTTTAGGAATTTTTAAAATTCCAATTTAATTTTTTTAATGAACTAAAATGCTCACAATTGCATGGTAGCTCTTAAGTAGGGATTGAGACATGCCAAGTTGGAAGCAGATCTGTTTATGCCTTGGGTTTTAGGAATTTTTAAAACTTCAAACACAACACTTTTTGGGGTCTAGGGCCTTGAGCAGTACATTAAAAAAAAAGAAATTAAAGATGAAGAGATGAAAATTGGCACCATGGTACCTCTTAAATAAGGCTTTAGCCATGCCAAGTTGGAAGCAGATTGGTTCATGCCTTGAATTTTAGGAATTTTTTTGAAGTCAAACTTTTTTTAAAAAATATCCTAAAAATCAAGGCACGAACCAATCTGCTTCCAACTTGGCATGGCTCAATTCTAGGGTGACCACTAGGGTGTGGCCTTGCGGCTAAAGTGTTGGACTGGGAGCTGGGATATCTGGGTTCTACTCCCGACTCAGCCATGGAAACCCATTGGGTGACTTTGGGCCAGTTGCAGACTCTCAGCCCAAACCATCTCACAGGGTTGCTGTTGTGAGGATAAAATGGAGAGGAGGAGGATTATGTATGCCGCCTTGGGTTTCTTGGAGGAAAAAAGGCAGGATATAAATGCAATAATAAATACAAATAAAAAACTGTCAGGATTTCCCCAGATTTCTTCTGGTTTTTGTTCTATCCTCGGTGTCAGGGGAGATTTTATGCAATAGTCTATAATGACCTGGAATTACACACTTTCCCCTTTAAGGCCACCATTAGCATGGCAGGGGGGAATGACATGCTTTCTGGAGGTGTGTCATTCTCTCCCACTGCTCCAATCAAGTCCTTAAAAGGGGAAAATGTGTTATTCCCAGACATTATAGAAAAGGGCCTGATTGGAGCAGTGGGGTGGGGGTGAGAATGGCATGCTTTCCCCTCCTCCGCTCCAACTGGAGACTTTAAGGTGGCCCCTGAAAGCCATTTTCCCCCACTAGGTGTCCCCTTTTTTGGTTTCCCAAATATGGTCACCCTACTCAGTTCTTGCACAGGCTGCATTTCCATCCCTAGATATTTACTCAAAAGTAAGACCCATTGAATTTCCTTGGTTCTTGAAAAGCAACACACTTGCTTTTAGATTTGCCAGTCTCAGCATTCTATGTGTGCTATGAATGCCTGCTCTGTCTGTCCCTATAGTTTCCTGCAAGGCCCAGCCAGGGGAAGCCAGTAAATTAAACCTGGGGTGGAGGGTGGGATTCCCTTAAATTCATCTGACAGTAGGTGCTATAGAACATGGACCTTCCAGGAGTGTTGAGGCTGGATTTCTGGCAGACCCAGTCAGGCAACTTTATGGCCTGTTAGTCCCTCAATTTGTTAGCCCACAGAGCACCTGCCTCATAAGGCAAAATGCCACATGAGAACTGTTATTATGGCCTGCTACTTTGTTTGTCTTTAGTAGTCTGTGGTCCAGATCTCTTCAGAAGGGGGAATAGTGTTTTGTGGTTGGGGTCAGTCTAGATTATCTCCAGGGGTCCCTTACTCAGTGCCTCTGATAGCAAAGAGATTGAGGATTTCCCCCAACTCTGTTACTCTTGAAGTTACTAGGCCTGTTGAAAATAGATTTGATAACATAAGCATGAAAACAGTGAATACCCCTTTTAACTTGTTAAACCAATGAAAACATGCTTAAGTCTTAAGATATGAATGGTTTATAAAGAAAAGTAAATGCAAAAGAACTTCAGATACAGAAGTGAAATCTGAAACATTACTAGTAGTAGTAGTAGTAGTAGTAGTGTCCTGCCTTTTGCCCAATGCTGGGCCTCAAGGCAGCCTTACAAAACTAAAACATGTACAGCTAAAATCTATAAATAGAAATATACAAAAGTTAAAAATATAATTAAATACTTTTCAATATTAAAGTGTTTAAAACATTTTAAATACATAACAATTTAAAAGTCAAAGGTATAGACAGAGGTCCAGATTATTTGCCAAAGGCCTGCTGGAACAAACAAAGGGTTTGTCTGCCTCCAAAAACACATCCAGAAGGGAGCCAGTGTAGACGGCAAGGATTAGAAAGAAAATGCATGTGTGTACACTATGCAAAATAAATGACAGTTAAACTAGGCTGACCATATGAAAAGGAGGACAGGACTCATGTAACTTTAACAGTTGTAGAGACAAGGGAATTTCAGCCAGTGTCATTTGTATGCAATTAGTTCCTGGTGAAATTCCCTCTTCATCACAACAGTTAAAGGTGCAGGCACTATACTAGAGTGACCATATACAAAAGAAGGCAGGGCCTCTGCAACTTTAACAGTTGTGATGAAGAGGGAATTTCACCAGGAACTAATTGCATGCAAATGACACTGGCTGAAATTCCCTTTTCTCTACAACTGTTAAAGTTACATGAGCCCTGTCCTCCTTTTCATATGGTCAGCCTAGTTTAACTGTTTCTAAACCTTATTAGAAAAACAGGGTGACTAGGCCGAAACCAGCGTTGTAGGCCCAGAAGCACTTTGAAAGGTTTCAACGTTGTACTTCAAATTTAACACCGGCCCAAACTAATTAAATGAAGTATTTGAAGCTTTCAACTTTATAGCAGTATGGACCAAACTCTTAGAAAAGTGGGAAGGAGCACTGTGTGTGTATGGGGTGGGGGGGATAGAAGGGAATGTATAGCCACCTATTCCCTGGAGAGATCTGAAGATCAGGTTACCATGGATCCAGAGGAACCACACCCTGCTTCACCAGGGAGCAAAAGAGCAAACTGGCCTTATGAAGATAGCCCAAATTACTCTCAGAGCCAAAGGAAAGCATGTTCCAGAAGAGAAAAGAGAAACTCTTCTTCTTCATTCAAAAGGTCTGTGCTATAGAGGCAGCGGCCATTTCACCCACCCACCCCCAACATTCTAAGGCAGGAGGGAGGGGGAGAGCGACGCTACTGAACGTGCCTTGCGCTATGAGGGAAGATGGCCTCCTCATTGACTTGAATGAGAGGTAAAAATAGTCCTTAAAAGTCAACCGAAGGGAATTTTTAAAAAACGAAAAGCTTTCCACCAACTACAGTGAAGGAGGAAAAAGACCCCACCACTGGATTAATTAATAAGGCTCTAGAAATTATGCAAATCATGAGCACAAAACTCGTAAACCCAAAATCATTTGACAAAAGCAGGGAGACAGGTTTGTATTCCTTTTCTACCTTAAACTGCTCTCCTTCCCTCAATCTTTCACCAATCTTCTTGAAATTTTCAGGTAATGTAAAAAAAAAATTCTTTCTGGCACCTGTAAATTTCAGAAAGGTTGGTGAAACATTTTCAATTTTATGGCTGTTAGAATGACCCCCCCCCCCCCCATTATCACTTTAACATGGAGGAATGTGTTTTTTACTGACGGCCTTTAACAATGGAGGCATGGCTGTGCCTCCATATATATAGATGATCCCAAACACTGGGCAGTCACTCCCACCCTCCATAACTATGTTATGCTTACCCAGTTGGATTCATAAAGAATGTTAAAGTTGAGAAAACACACCTGGACTCAGCTGTCATTGACCTCAATGCCGCTTATTGACACTGGAGAGAATAATGGTTATTATTACAAACTCACAACCCTGAATGTAGATCATTGTTCCATTACTGCTGACAAAGCTCTCATCTGCACTTAAGGGTGTAAAGGGAGGGAGAGGGAGGATTGAGGACTTACCTGCTTCCGCAGTCCTCCCCCGGTGTCTAAATGGCAGCGCGATGTCCTGGAAGGGAAGAGGGACATTGTGGCCACCATTTTGTTTTTTAAAAGAACAGGAGCCACTGTGCATGGCAAAAAAAGTAAGAACCCCCCCACCAAACTCTTTGCCCCCCACCACCCCATCATCCTGGGGATGGCAAAATTGCTGCCCCCCACCCTCATGGACATGGAGCCATCCCATGTGGCTTCATGCCCATTTCAGGTCCCAGGGGCATGTGGCACACCACCCGCGGTCCTCAGAATGGTATTGGGACTGCGGAAAAACTGGGATATCCCTGGTTTCCATTATCCCGGGGTTGTCCCTAGGTCATCCCCAGTTGATCCTAGGATCCCCTGTGCATCATATGGATGCACAGGGACGACCTAGCGATGACCCTGGGATAAATGTCTGGTGGAGACATGACCTCTGGCTGAGTGGACAGGTACCATTCTGTCAGTGAAAGTATTGTTATCGTTGTTCTTGTTTTTCTCCCCAATTTGCTAAGGATGTGTATTTTTGGAGCACAAAGAAGCAGAATAAAATACTGGTGAACTCATTTCTAGTTTAAGCTTTAGCGAAATGTATTTTCTTTCCTTTTTTTTTTTTTTTTTTTTTTTTTAGCAATGCCTGTTTTTCTCCCACCAATTTGCATGAGTTCTGTCGTCCATGCCATTATGGTAGATCTCCCTGAGCTTCTAATCTGGTCCTCCATGATTTCCCCCAGATGGCCACACCAACTTCCCCTGGCCCCAATCCATTTCCCGCAACCACTGACCTTTTCATGATCTCCCTGCGTTTGTAAGTTTCTTTCCCCACTCCAAAAATGTTCAGATGCTTTCCCTAGGAATTAGTTACTGGCAGGAAGAGTTTACGTCAAAATGTGCTGGACTGTAACCACTGTATTATAACTGCTGGGGGGGGGGGGGAAGCCCTGCCCTGTTTCACCTTTGCTCCTGTCTACCACTGGAATGCAGCCCCTGAGAACATCTCAAAAATTCAATCCAGCCTTCAGGTTGAAGGAAGGTCACCAACCCAGTTGCAGAGGACATCACCTTTGGAAGAATATCCAGCTGTGTATGCCCTGACATTGATGGCTCTGCGACACATCCGTCCTGGTTTTGTTTACATCTGGCCAGGCTGGTTATTCTGCAGAGTTGTTGGAGGTCTCTCAGCTGGGCAAATCCTGAAAGAATTTGCATCTTTCTTCTGACCTGTGACCAAACATTCTTTGTGTGTGCGTGTTTTTACGAAACAATAAAATTGAAATTGAAAATCTATATATCCCCACAGTGGTGTAGCGGTTACAGCATTGGGCAAGGCATAGACAGAGTAAGGGTCCTAATCCCTACCCACCCAAGAAGCCCACTTGCTGACCTCAAGGTCCTCACAGGATTGTTATGAAGCTGAAGGAAAGAAAGGTGAGAGACCATTCAAAGTGCCCTGAGCTCCTTAGTGAGAGGCTGGGATTAAAAAAACCCAGGGAAATGAAGGAAACAACATGTATATTTGTGTGGGGAAGTTACAATGACTATTGTAGTTTTCTCTATGTGTGTCTTCCCTTGAAGACCATCTGGAACCTACATCTGGTACAGAATGCCTCTGCTCATGTTTAGACAGCAAGATGTTATTGTATATGACATCAGGTCTGAAATCCCTGCTCCGGCTCCCAGTGAGCTGTCTGGCCCAATTCAAGATGTTAGCATTCAAATGCAAAACTCTAAATGGTTCAGGAACCAGGAATATCAAGGTCAAGTTTTAGGGGATGTGCACAAGTGTTCTTTTCTGTTTTAGGTATGGCTTTATTGCATTTTATTCCCTTGGTAATTTTAGAGTGATGACGTTTATTATATGTCGTACTGTTTGATATGGGGTTGTTAGCTGCCTTGAGCACCTGGTGAGGTAGGCCAGGATATAAATCAAATAAATAAATTATTATTATTTATTGATGATTATGATAATGATGATGATGATGATCATATGTGGTGTGGGCCGGCCCTACCTTTGGGCAGAATGGTGCAATTGGCTCAGGTAGTAGAGTAGCAGATACTGCAGGATAGGGAGTGGTATTGAGGTGTTGGAGGACGAGCTCTATCTGTCACATGGCCAGACCTGAACCCCTTAACTAGCCGACTTCCCTTGGGAATGCTGGAAGTACTATCCCATTGCTAGTGTTGATGTAAAGATCAATTCTCGGACTAGTTGGCTTCTGGAATAGGGTGTCTTCATGTCCTTTGACTCAGGGAGCAATCTGGCATGTGATGGCCCTAAAGGTAGCTGGTGCCACCATACATTGTACCATCTCTCCGTTTTTGTTCTCTCTATAGTGACTATAACAGAATCTGCCATGTTGATCTTGGGACCCTAACTTGAAACTGAATTTGTCTCTTCCTGTTGCATTATGTCAGGTACATCCTCAAACCCTCAAGATGCTCTGCAGACCCCAATGTCATGCTTACTGCCCTGCATCAACGGTGACCATACAGCAACCAGTCTTCTGCATAACCATCCCAGGACCAGCTATCCATTGCCCTGACCTCCTGCTATGCATTGAGCAATGCAATCCATGCGCTCACTCCCATCATAGATGGCTGGCCAGCAACTTCTCAGAGCTCCCAGCCATCAATTCCCCAAGCACTTCGAGCATGGGCCATCCTTATCCCAAGCCAATGTCTCTCAGACGCAGATATAGCTACAGCAGCAGTTTTTAAATCCAGACGGAATGCCAGCCACACCATGGAACAAAGAATACATTGATCATCATCGCCACAACAGCAATGGATTATCAGCTTGCCTAAGCTTAGATAAAGGCCTGAATTCCTGAAAAGTTGCGCACTTGTAGCCCTTGATCAAGTACGAAGGAGTCATGAGCACTCACACCTCTGTAAATTTGGGCTCTCTTAAACTTTCTTCTGTCCTTCTTTCCTCACTCTAAGCTGAATGTAACGCCATACATTCAGTTGAAGTGTTTTTCTCCCCATATGAGGCTTATGCATCCTATAATCAACCTGGGATAAGATTTGTGCCAAAAGAACTGTTCACACATACAGGTTCACCTACACTGTCAAGGGATAGCCTGCATGTGTGAATTGGGCTTCCCAAAGGCAGAACTTTCCTGTCACTCAGTGTCATCTCAGACATGTTGCTCATTTCAATGGAGAGAGTCAATGCGTCCCACTGAGGGTTGTGAAGCGTAGAACATGTATATTACCTAAGTAGCTCTGTTCCAGGCATGCACACCGCAATCCACACTACGTCACTGCCTTCTACAGAAGAGAAAACCTTGCCGGATTTCAAAGATTTTATTCTAAATATCAATACTACTGCTGTGTACCCAATATCTGATCTCACCCCACCGCTATGAAAACTCATCCCATGTCCTATACAGTGTTCCACAGGAGCAGATATATAGGATTTCAACTATTTGATAAATAGCAGTTCTGTAAAGTCCCATTTTTATCTTTCAGGCCTTTAATGGTAGGGCTGGTCTTTCATTCATAGGGATGGAGGCTTACCATTGTTCAGTTGGCATTTTTATGCAAAGGCTCCTACTTTCGCACATTTGTACCAAGATGTGAACCAAAACCCCTTCTCGATTTGACTTCTCCACATTTTGCAATGGAGTACTCCAATTAAAAAAAGTGTCCCAAGGAAAAATGTGTATGTTAGAAAAACGGCTTGCAAAAAGTGTATGTTAGGCAAATATATATATATATACATATATATATGCATGCAAAATATGTGTATGCAATAGAAATGCACATAAAATCAATGTTTATGAGCTTTCAGGAAAACTCAAAGTGTAGGGTGAAGCAATCTTGAAGTACAAGAAATTTAGGGGAATCAAAGTCGGCAGGTTTGTTCTTCCCTATTTATCCATGAAAAAAGGTGACATGGCTGACGCCATTCAGCTTGAACAGAAAACACTGGACATGATTTGCCTGGTTTCTGCCTATGGGAACATCCCCTCCTCAACTGTGCAATGGATGCACTCCAAAAGTCAATCACAGGAAGGGAGGGTGAAGTTGCCAAGCCTGTGCATGAACTTAAAGACTTACTAGCAATGCTCAAAATATTTCCACTTGTCTTCTTTCACCCATTAAAACCTATGCTATGCTTCAGTGTTTGGTGTCTGCCTTTGTTGGGGTGTGTGTGTGTCTTGTTTATTCATTTTTAAGCTGTTATCTAGCAAATTGAAGTAAAGGTGGTCATCATGACAGCCCCCCATAGGCACACCCCAAGAAAAATCTTGATAGATAGATAGATAGATAGATAGATAGGCAGCTGTGTTGATTCATATCATCCATCTAGTCCTTGCAGTTTTCATTGCCATCAGGTGTTTTTTTTCTCTCTAAAGCTAATAGCCCTTTATTGCCTTTCATGACCAAGCCACCCCAAAATATCTCTGCCTTATAACAATACATGGTTGCTGGGGGAGTGGTGAGTTGATGTTCCCACCAGCTACCATGAAGATTGCTGCTAAAACTAAGCTCAGAGGGAAACCTGAGGTGGGTGGCCGATAATGCTATCATCCCTGCGAATAAAAAAGCCATGGTGTTTTTACCCTGTGTGTCCTGGTTCCACTACAACACTGTCTAAAAACAGGAGCCCCTAGAAAGGAGCCCCTAACAATCCCAATTAATTGTATTATATTGCATCTGTAATTGACTTATCTTGCAATGATAGACTATTCTACAGTGGCTTCTGAAGAAAGGTAGATAACTGCCCAACAGAGTTCCCATTAAACAAATGAACAAAAATCATTTCATCTTTAATGCCACTGAGAAGAAAATTTCCTATGCTAATTTTTGGCTGGAGATTGTTTGAGCATTTGTGGGTAGGTGTGGGTGAGGTGACTGAAGATGCCCTGAACCTAGCACCAAAGCATCCCTAACCAGGGATCAAACTCAAATCATTCCCTCTCAAACAATAGATGAACTGGAAATAATATACAAACCTGTCTTAACTTGTGATGCCACTGAAGGTCATCATGAGTTTATTCACTTGAAAGTCTTCCCTGTGTCATGCTCACCTTTTGCAGCAAGCCTGGATCGATGTATTATATATTTGCCATTAAGTTTGGAATTGACTGTGAGCTCTGTAGCTGGATTATGAGCAGTAAAGTAGCAAAGGCATACACACATTCCACCCCACCTAAATTTTCAGTAATCCTACCACTCATTAGCTGCATCCATCACTAGTTTTGCTGCAGAGGTTCTAGCTTTGAGGAGGATGAGGATTCAGTTGGATCTCTCTTCGTACCAGTGATTGGTGACAATGAGTAAATATCATATGGTGTCATTACACAGGCAGACCACAGGAAAACAAGCTGGCCTCTATGGGATGGAGCGTTAGCCTGATCTTTTACATCCTTGTGTTCTAATACATCAGTAAGGTTCCCATTTTAAAAGTGAGGGCATTTCAGCTCAGAAAGAGGGAGCATTTCATCAAGCCCAACATTTTTATGCAAGCTTAAATTTGTATTTTGAACTGAAATTTGAACCAGTTCAGACTTCTCAGACTAATGTGCTGATCGGAACGCCTTCGGGTTGCATATTTCTCCAAATGTGATGATGCAGCTCTAGGTGGAATAATTGCATATAAAATGTGTGTGTTAGGGGAAACGGCATAGGAAATAAATGTGTGTGGGTGATTCAGATGTGGAATGGAACTGACTTATGAAACTGATATGCACCACAAATAATCCATCCAACCCCAGCTCCAGCTGACGATTGCTATTGCTGGTATTTTAATTGACTGCAGGTACAGACCAAGAATGGCATACCTATCTCAGTCTTAGTCTTCCTATCTTTGTTCAAGCTTGGGAAATGTCACCCCGTTGAGGGAAACGTAGCAAGGTGCTTTTGATCTGAAAGGCTTTTCAAGGCATTTCAACAGGGTAGCATCTATCTCTTATTTTTCTTCCCTTTTGGGGTGTGCCTGCTTTAAGGGCTAGGTTAGGGGAGTGTCATGTGTTGAGCCATTAGAGGCGATTAACACTTGTCAAAATATCCTTTGCTTCTCACAAAGAAAATGGAGGATGTCATCATCTGCATAGATTCCTGCGCATTTGCAAAACTCTTGATATGGGTGATGATGGCGCCCCCATGTGGTAGTTCTTGGTATTTGCAACATCAGGGAACGTGACTGTTGAAACTCGGGGTGGGGGAATCTAATGCATGATAAGGTGACCAGATAAAATCCAGGTGAGGGCTCATGTAACTTTAACAGTTGAGGAGAAAAGGGAATTTCATCCAGTGTCATTTGTATGCTATTAGTTCCTGGTGAAATTCCCTCTTCATCACAACAGTTAAAGTTGCAGGGCCCCTGACTTCTTTTGTATATGGTCACTCTAGTATAGTGCATGCACCTTTAACTGTTGTGATGGAATATCACCAGGAACCAATTGCATACAAATGACTCTGGCTGAAATTCCCTTTTCTCCACAACTGTTAAAGTTACATGAGCCCTCACCTGGATTTTATCTGGTCACCCTAATGCATGAAGATGATTAGGGGTCTGAAAACAAAGCCCTATGAGGAGGGACTGAAAGAACTGGGCGTGTTTAGCCTGGAGAAGAGAAGATTGAGGGGAGACATGATAGCATTCTTCAAATACTTGAAAGGTTGTCACACAGAGGAGGGCCAGGATCTCTTCTTGATCCTCCCAGAATGCAGAACATGGAATAATGGGCTCAAGTTACAGGAAGCCAAATTCCAGCTGACATCAGGAAAAACTTCCAGACTGTTAGAGCAATACGACAATGGAACCAATTACCCAGGGAGGTGGTGGGCTCTCCCACACTAAAGGCATTCAAGAGGCAGCTGGACAACCATCTGTCAGGGATGCTTTAAGGTAAATTCTTGCATTGAGCAGGGGGTTGGACTCGATGGCCTTATAGGCCCCTTCCAACTCTACTGTTCTATGATTCTATGGTTCTATGATTGGATAGAAAATGCCCCCCCCCCATTTAAGCATGTGCAGAAATGTCCCCTAAGTGATTTTAAAAAAGCATCCTGTTCAATACCAGAATTCACAGATGGAGGGATATCTCAATTTAACCACTTTAGGATTTCTGGATTTATTTCAAATGACAAGTACTATGTAAATATTATTAATAATAAATAAATACATTAAATATAGTTAGGCTTCTTTCTGTTTTTCATCCTCATCTTTAGGGATGTTTCCATCCTTATGTTCAGTTTATCCTGAGGGTTTTTTTCCCTCCCTTTCTTTTCTTCTTTAAGTTTGTATGAAAATGTATGTGCATTTTTTAGCACATTTTCCCCAAAACATATATATTTGGTATGCAATTTTCCTAATATGTATATTTTTTGCAAGCCAATGTCTAAATAAAATGCGTTTTGAAACATTGCTTTCACTAGGACACACATTTTAACTTTCCCTGAAATGCAGCGAATAGCTGCAAAAGATATTACAAGAAATGTCTTGATAAGACCACTTCAATAATGAATCTAAGTAACTAGAGGAAGTGGGAGGGATTTCAAGCAGAGGCCCTTGCTTTGGATTTCGTGTGACAACGAGGGGGTGGGATTGCATGAACTGCAACCTCCCTAATAAATGCATATATATTCATTTAATGCCAGGTTAGTATTTACCTGCTAAAGATCTTTAACCCACCAGCAGTAGAGTACAATTTTGGAATCAATCTAGTGATTGATTTTGCAGCAACGACTAATTTAACCATCTAATGGAATGGAAGGATTATATATAGCTGAAAGATTATTATTATTATTTTAGATGTAGGAAATTTTGCACGATTAATTTTGATGTATTATGAAAATATACATATGGTTGCTGTATGCTGAAAGGCAAATACACTTTTTAAGAAAGAGAGAGAGAGAGAGAGAGAGAGAGAGAGAGAGAGAGAGAGAATAGGGGTGGCCCCACATATTTTTCAGCCCTTGACCACATCTACTAATGGCTTCAACTCCCCCCCTTGTTACCATGTGGCCCACAACATATTACTCATCACACACCCTGAGGAAGTAATCTAAAATTGGGGGTGGGGGGGTCAGTATCTCTGTCATTCGGCTACCATAGCCCTATTTTGGAGGTTGGGCAGAATGCAAATATAATAAATACATAAATACATGGAAAAGGAATGTTGTGATGCAAAGGAAGCTTTAATGAGAAGGGTGAAAGTAATGAATAAATGCAAATATAGTTGGTTTGTTTCAGCTGGAGAAACCCGATCGACAAGAAGGGAACAGATTTCATGGTATGGCATAAGTTCAGTGTATATAAAGATCTCTCAAATCTTCAGTGGATCTTTTGAGTCTTCCAGGATTCTTTTCCCATGTAATCATCCACTACATATTGGTGATTCCCATGATTATCCTTGCAGGGTAGGGAAGAAGGTGTGGGTCCATGCGTCAAACGCCAACCTCCCTTTTGCTGGTCATGTTCGTAATGGTATCAGCAAAGTAGCTTGGAAAGGAAACTGTCGTGCCTGCATTAGCATGCCTGTCTTTCTTCTCATGTGCTGATGTGGGGGAAAGGAAAGGCACGCAAGGGATTCAAGTGCAGGTGTAGTAAGGATTCAGATTGTGGGGACGTTCTCTGCAGTTAGAGAAGGTGCTGGGCATTGTCTCAAGTCCATCACCTCAAGTGCAAGCTCCAGTTTCGTCTTTGGCGTCTCCGTTTGTCCAGTGGTTTCTTCTGGGTTTAGTTCCAATAGTAACAGACATCGCTTGGCAGCAGTGCCAAGACTTCACCATAGGAACCACCAAAGCCGCCATGGTGTCCATGCCTGCTGCCACTAAATCCTCCATATCCACCAAACCCACCACTGCTATATCCACCATGCCCGCCACTGCTATAGGAACCACTATAGCTGCCTCGACGATACCCACCGCTGCCATAACTGTGGCCGCCATGGTATCCATGCCTATTACCACCAAATCCTCCATATCCACCATACCCACCACCACCATGTCCACCACTGCCATATCCTCCAGTGCTGTACCCACCACTACTGTACCCACCTCTTCCACCGTATTCACTGCCACTGTATCGGCGTCTGCTAGTGTATGTGGTGCTTCCATCATCCTCCAAACTGTGACCACTGCCTCCTGATCCACTAATACCATATCCACCACTGCCTCCTGATCCACTAATGCCATAACCACCACCTACACTACCTCCTGATCCACGCCTACCAGTACCACCACCACCACTGCCTCCTGATCCACTAATGCCATATCCACCACTGCCTCCTGATCCACTAATGCCATATCCACCACTGCCTCCTGATCCACTAATACCATATCCACCACTGCCTCCTGATCCACTAATGCCATAACCACCACCTACACTACCTCCTGATCCACGCCTACCAGTACCACCACTTCCACTGCCTCCTGATCCACTAATGCCATAACCGCCACCTATACTACCTCCTGATCCACGCCTACCACTACCACCACCACCACTGCCTCCTGATCCACTAATGCCATATCCACCACTGCCTCCTGATCCACTAATGCCATATCCACCACTGCCTCCTGATCCACTAATGCCATAACCACCACCTACACTACCTCCTGATCCACGCCTACCAGTACCACCACTTCCACTGCCTCCTGATCCACTAATGCCATAACCACCACCTACACTACCTCCTGAGCCATACCTATCAGTACCACCACTGCCTCCTGATCCACTAATGCCATATCCACCACCTACACTACCTCCTGATCCACGCCTACCACTACCATCACCACCACTGCCTCCTGATCCACTAATGCCATATCCACCACCTACACTACTTCCTGATCCACGCCTACCAGTACCACCACCGCCTCCTGATCCACTAATGCCATATCCACCACTGCCTCCTGATCCACCACTGCCAGTACCACCACCTATGCTGCCCCCTGATCCACCAGGACCACCACCTATGCTGCCTCCTGATCCATGTCTGCCAAGACCACCACCCACGCTGCCCCCTAATCCACCAGGACCACCACCTATGCTGCCTCCTGATCCACGTCTTCCAGGACCACCACCAATGCTGCCTCCTGATCCACGTCTGCTGGGACCACCACCAATGCTGCCTCCTGATCCACCAGGACCACCACCTATGCTGCCTCCTGATCCACGTCTGCCAGGACCACCACTAATGCTGCCCCCTAATTCACCAGGACCACCACCTATGCTGCCTCCTAATCCACGTCTTCCAGGACCACCACCAATGCTGCCTCCTAATGCACCAGGACCACCACCTATGATGCCTCCTGATCCACGTCTGCCGGGACCACCACCAATGCTACCTCCTGATCCACCAGGACCACCACCAATGCTACTTCCTGATCCACCAGGACCACTACCAATCCTGCTTCCTGATCCACCAGGACCACTACCAATCCTGCCTCCTGATCCACCAGGACCACCCCCAATCCTGCCTCCTGGTCCACCAGGACCACTACCAATCCTGCCTCCTGAGCCACCAGGACCACCCCCAATCCTGCCTCCTGGTCCACTAGGACCACCACCCAAGCTGCCTCCCAGCCTTCCACCACCAATACCACCACCTAAACTACCTCCAGGCCTACCACTGCTACCCCCACCCAGACCACCTCCACCTATAGTGCCACTGGAAGCTGGCCCCAATCTACGTCCACCGCCAATACCAGGCCCACCCATACCTCCACTCCCCAAACCACCTATACCCCCTCCAACAGGACCAAAACCTCCACCACCACCCAGAGCTCCTCCACCACCACCCAAACCACCACCTATGCCCATACCACTACCACTGCCAAGTCCTCCTCCAATGCCTCCCATACCACCATGTCCCCCTCCAAAGCCTGCACATGGGTTATGTTGTTCAATGACAAAGAGTTGGGCAGGACAGTGAAGTGCTGGTCCTGGAATTGTTAGGACGAAGGGTGGTGGCTGTATCGTCACTGTGGATGCAGGGCAGCTGGCATAGCAGTCGGATCTCCCACCACCAGAAGACATCTTTGCGGGATGGCAACTGTTGTTCTGAAAGAGCAAAATGATAGGTCAATAGTTACTGTGTGCAACATTTTGTTCAACATACTCATCAGAAATCAGTATATATCAATGGAAAAGCAGTTAGCGGTTTGCCTAGCTTCACACAGGAGCCCATGCTCTGAAAAGTCTCCCGGTGACATGAGCAGCTAGCAGATCTAAGAGTTGTTAAAGCCACTGTGGGTGATGGACCTTTGAACCCCATTTGCCCTGGTTCATATGGGACCCTATGAATAAAGCCCCTTGTGATTAGAAGCCCCCAGGTGACTTCAGTAGCTGGTCATTTGAAGAGTCTCCTCAACTCTTCATGGAGATCTCTCTCCCAATCATGGTTTCAGAACTAATAATTTACCTAGGAACTTCTTGGGAGCTCATGGGTGGCTGCTGCTGGAAAGAGAATACACTGGACTACAGGCAGAAAGACTTTTGGAGTTGGTATGGTTTTAGAATGTGTATAAGAGCCCAGGGGGTGGGGCAGTGTGTGTGGCCTGATCTGATGAGGTGTAATTTATTTTTAGAAGAGGTAGCAATGGAGAAGAGCTTGCCAGGTGGTGATTATGGCCATGGAAATGGGGTGTTCTAAGCAGGAATGGATCACCCTGGAAAGGACTTCACTGGAGTGGGCGGCTCATGGCCCCAGCCCAATCAAAAGCACAATGACTCAAAAGAAAGTCCTCCTTGAGCACAATGGGTTTCTCTTCCAAGAGAGCAATCCTCAATTCATTGCTTCTTCTCAATCTTTGGGACAGGGCGATCGTCTTCACAGCATGGTGAGATGTAATCTGCCCTGACGGTGGCAGGATGAAAATCTGAAGCCAATTATGCCAGCAATAAGGGTTTTAATTGAACCATTATGGTGATGGCTTGAAGATTTGGCCCTGTAGCTACATGCAGCTGAATCTAAACCAAAAAAAGCTTCCCAAACAATTGCTGCTGATTCTTGAGTATCACAGTCTTCTCAATGGACTTGAACTGGGAATAGATGGGTTCCTGCCTGCCTCAAATCAGATTGGTTTGGCAAAAAGAAAGAAAGAGATGAGTTCCTTCCTTCCCAATATGGGAACACCCCTCCCATTTCCCAACGGCCATTAGGTCACGCTAGGTTTGGGGATGGGATGGAGACCTCAAATCTCCCTTGTCTCATAGCAGGAGCACCAGCACTGCTTTGTCTGGGTGAGTTTTGTTTTAAGGGGAGGAGGTTGAAATTGTAGGAGTTGGGTGAATAAACTAGGGGACATTGCTCTCCAGCTCACATTTTAATCTAAGCCATAGAAGAATTCTGAATCATTTGGTTTCTGCAGATTGCAGTCCATTTTTTTTTATTTGGGGGTGGGATTTGCACTGATTCACATTAAATAAAGCACAGTGAATCATCTCCATACTTGAGTCCCCCAAAGCTTCATTTGCACATTTTATTTGAATAGTCAGGCTTGTTTCCCACTGAGGTGATCAACCGGTGTCTGGACTATACCACATCAGATGCAAACTCACCTATGTGTGTGTTAAAACCCAGGGATTAAAACAGTTCCAAATAATAAACAATTACAAATGAGGGGGGGATCGACCAGAAGGAGCACCAGAGTGTGCAATTTAAAACTCTTTGCTGTGTCAAGGTTTTGCATCATTTATATGCTATTTATATCTCAGGAGCAGAGAATGAGACAAACAACTGGTCCCTCTGATTCCATATTGGCTGAATTAGGACAACACGATAGTCAATGTTGGGGTAATAATCAACTTTACAGTTGTTCATCTAGGGGGTACTCCCCACACAACATGGTAATAAATAATCAACTATGGTGTGGATTAGGATCAGCGCTGAGTTGACTATGGCAGCATTTGGACAACACGATAGTAAATACAACTGACAATTGTTCCCCCCCCCCCCAGTTGCTTATTGTGTCACCCAAATTCAACCACTGTCTACACTGACAGGGAGTGCATCGCCAGGATTTCTCTTCCACAGCTCTCCTTGGAGATTCAAAGTTCTGGACATGGGTCCTTCTGTAGACAAAGTATATGCTCTATTGCTGAATTTTGGCCCTTCCTCCAAATCTAAGTTGCTAGTCCTCATCATTCTGAATAAAGGATTGATTTAAATAGGAACAAGGGGATCTGTTTTAGACTGTGTTAATCCCTTGGTCTATCTGCCCCAGGGGTAGGAAACTTCAGCCCTAGGATTCATTTATTTATTTATTCATGAATTTAAAACGTTTCTTGGCTGCCTTTTGGGGCAGAAGCTCTTACAAGTTGGCTTACAGCAATGAACTACATAAAAATAATTTAAAACATTAAAAGCAATAAAAACATACGCAATAAAACAGCAATTAAAACAATAAAAGTAAACAATAAAATCATCAAGAACAACAAAGGTAATAGCAGCAAAACACTACTCATAATGAAAAGGCCACAGTAAAATAAAACGTTTTCAAGGCCTTCTTAAAAACCTGCAAGGATGGTGCATGGTGGACCTCCAATGGAAGTTTGTTCCAAAGGTGTGGAGCCACTGCAAAGAAGGCCCTCTCCCAAGGGGGCACCCACCTAATTTCACTCACGGGAGGGGGGCAAATGAGAAGAGCCTGTCTTTCAGATCTTAAAGTGAAGGCAGTCTGATCGCTAACCTCCATGAGATCTCAGTCTAACCCTCCAGGTAGGGTGACCCTATGAAAAGGAGGACATAGCTCCTGTACCTTTAACAATTGTATTGAAAAGGGAATTTCAGCACGTGTCCTTTGTATGAATGCAGCACCTTGTGAAAGTCCCTCTTCATCACAACAGTTAAAGCTGCAGGAGCCCTGCCTAGTGACCAGATACAAAAGAGGGCAGGGCTCCTGCAGCTTTCACTGTTACGATGAAGAGGGGTTTTCACCAGGGGCTGCGTGCATACCAAGGACACCTGCTGACATTCCCTTTTCTATGCAACTGTTAAAGTTACAGGAACCCTGTCCTCCTTTCCATAGGGTCACCCTAGTTAAAGATACAGGAGCCCTGTCCTCCTTTCCATAGGGTCACCCTACTTCCAGGGTTTCCCAGATGGCCATGCAACCTTTCAAAAGCCCTACTCTCTTCCACTTTCCCCAGATCATTTGATGATGGTCACACCCTCTTTGCCTTTGGCTCCAATGCCCATTATCCCCTGTCAGCATGGCCAACAATCAAAGATGGGTGTTTGAGTCCAACAGTATCTGGAGGGGTCTCCACCTCATGTTCCCCAATTCAACCATTCATTATGTCAGCTCCTGTAGCTATTTTGCTTCCTACTTGTAGCATTTATCTGTGCCCTAAACAAAATACAAGTGTAGAAAAACAAGGGAGCAAGAAGCTTAAACAAAAACATGCCTAGCAATATGGCCTGGATCATCTCTTTCAGTGGTGAGTTCCACAGATGGGGTGTCACCACACTGAAGGCCCTGTTCTCCCTCTAAATCCCTTCATCTCACAAACTTCTCCAGCTGGTAATGTTGGTGGAAATCAAAATCCCAACTTCATTCGCATAGGATAGGTGCAGGAAAATTTGATCCCGGAGAATGATTTTGAAGAATACCTCCCCCCCCCCCCCAAATCTCATTTTAGCACTGAAATGAACCAGTGCCAACTTACCAAATTCTTCACAGAGGAGACAAAGAGTCAAGAGAGGTGATGAAGGAACCCTTGAGTTCTAAACTTTTTTATATGCTTTGGTCCGCCATCATGTGGGTATGACACACTATTGGGCGGGAAGCAATCCATTAACACCTGAAAGGAAATTGTTGTTAAGAAATCACCCACCCACCACACTTTCCAATCTTTGGTTCTCAGGCTAGCAGTAATCATCACCTCACGTGCTTGATTTGTATTTACTGTATCTTTTTTCCTGGCCTTAGCATAAGGACTCCACCTAACAAAGTTGCTAAACAAAGGTGATGAACTTTTAGCCTCAATACCTGAAGTGTAGCGGTGTCTGACTTCTGCACATCTTGTGTAAACATATGGCACACAACTCCAAGAATGGCAACACATGCAGCATAACACCCCAAATTGTCCCTCATTGCCATGGATGTGCTCATCCTACTCTGTATCCAATTTATCTTTAGCCATGGATGTCCCCATCCTACTCTGGTGTAGAAAGGGCCTCTCTCTCTCTCTCTCTGATCTTTTCCCTCATCATGAAGAACTCTATTTTAAAGGCAGGATGATACATCATGGTACCCTCCACACTGGGAATATCTGTACCTCTTGAATTTTGCACAGATGGGCGTGAATTTCAGTTCAGTTCATTTGTTTATAAAGGTGTACCCAAATTCACAAAGTTCTTCACATTCAGGTCAGAAAGACATTGGCTGAATTCAGACAACACAATAGTCAATGGTGAGGTAATAATCAACTTTACAGTTGTTCATCTAGGGGGTACTCACCACACAACATGGTAATAAATAATCAACTGTGGTGTGGATTTGGATCAGCGCTGAGTTGACTATGGCAGCATTCAGATGACACGATAGTCAATACAACTGATGATTGCTTCCCCCCCCCCCCGTTGCTTATTGTGTCATCTGAATTCAGCTATTGACATTTTTGTACATGAATAAATAAAAATGACTGGATATAGGAGAACACACAATTGACAGAATCACCTGTAACCTAGGAAAATAAGGCAGCTAACTGTGACTAGCCATGGTGTCTCTATGCTACCTTCAGTATCAGAGGCTGTGTGCCAATGTACACCAGTTGTTTGGAAGACCTGGGGAGACATGATAGAGGTGTACAGAATCATGCATGGGTGGAGAAAGTGGAGAGGGAGACATTTTTCTCTCTCTCTCATCATACTAGAAACCAATGGGATCATCCCAAGAAGCTGTTTGGTTGGAGATTCAGGGGAATAGGAAGGACTTCTTCTCATAGCACACAGTTAAACAATGGAATTCGCTTCCAGACGATGCAATGATGGCCACCAATTTGGATGGCTTTAAAAGGGGGGTTAGATAAATTCTTGGAGGAGAAGGCTATCCATTGGCTACTAGTCTGGATGGCTATATATGCTACCTTCAATATCACAGGCAGTGTGCCTATGTACACAAGTTGCTGGGGAGGATGAGTGGGTGTGTACTATTATGCTTATGTCCTACTTGTGAGCTTCTAATTGGGGCATCTGATTGTCCTCTGATGCTGGAGTAGAGAGGCCTTGTGTGGGATCCAGCAGGACCCTTCTTAGGTTCCTATTCTTACAAATCAGTCTGTTTTGAGCCCATGAAACTTTTGTCTTCAATTCACCCATAAATCCAGTTACCTTGTTCATCGATCTTTCCCCAAAAAACGTCTGCATGAAAATGTGCATTTCAACTGGCATTTCCAGATCTATTTCTTCTAAAATGAAACACATGTTTAAATGCACTTTTATATACTTATGGTCTAAGAACTGAGTCAAGGCATTCCGGTAGCATGAAGGTTAGTGGTTAATCAAGTTCCTACCTACACATTTGTCTGGAGGGTACAAATCAGGTCAGTTGGAATTGATGTCCACAAAGATTGAATTCCTCAAGCAGCCCTACTGAAAGTGGAGGTTGTTTGAAGTATACCTAATTTGTGTGTGTGTGTGTGTGTGTGTGTGTGTATTACTGGCATGGCCATTCTTTGGCTTCAGTTCCTTACTTTCTCTCTATCTACATACTCTGGACATATCTACACCATCCATTTATCCTTGGGTGGAATCGAGGTTGTCTCCATAGGTCCAAATGACACACAGGTGACAACTCCGCTTTCCCGGGATTTCAGGCACTGCTTTTTTCCTGATTTTTTCCCCATCTCTCAGGGCAGTCCCGAAGTCCACAGGCGGTATGCTCCACCTCCCAAAGTGGTCACTCTTCTCCATGAGTAGTGGGGCTCAGCGAATGGCCAAACAGCTGTGCGGGGGGAGCCCAAGGGTTTCAGGGGTGAGGGGGGCATGGTTCCAAGGTGTATCGGTGTTCTTCAGCACCATTGTTTATGTTTTGTTTTGTAGTTAACACACTTGACAGCTTCGTGCAGGACTGCAATTATGTAAGCTTCACGAGCTGTCAAAAAAAAAAAAAAGCCTTCACTCTGGAATGGCTTGGGAAAAGTCCCTGGTGTGTGCCCCATGAGGAATGATCACTGAAGCTGAAAACTTCACTATCATCCCTCCCCACTCCCAAAAGGGCTCTAGGTGTAGATCAGCCCTCTGTCTCACCCACACATTCCAGATGCATTTAAAATGTTCTGATTGACTGTTAGCTTTAACATTTGCATTGTTTATTTTTGATTATTCCAATCTCCTTTCAATTGTAGTTGTCAATGGATTAATGCATGGAAATTATGTGTGTGTGTGTGTGTGTGTGTGTGTGTGTGTGTGGAAATACAGCTGGTAGAATGTGATAGAGGAAGTGAGACTGTGTTCGAAAGAGAAAAAGGGAAGAACAAAAAAGAGGAATGAGAAAATTGGAAGAAAGGGCGAGAGAGAGAGCAAGCAGTTATGAACGCTAGACTGTGGGCCTATAAAATGGGGAATGGAATCATACATCATAGACTGGAGTCAATCTTCGAAAACTGCCTTTGCAGAATAAGGCACCTCATGATTGCCACATCTATGTTACGTGAGGCAAGGGTGTGGCGAGCCTATAAAGGCCGGCCCCACCAAGCATCGGCCTCCCTCCCTCCCTTATCGCTTTGGGGATTAGCCAGTCACTCCCTTTGGAGGGGGGCTGAGTAGGATTTTTTTCCTCCCACTAAATGGTGGATAGTTTTTTGCCTCCTCCGTATTTAGCGTTATAATGAGGAGGGGGATAAATAGGTTGATTTGTTAGTGGGACAGGTGGGAATTTGCAGGAATCTGCTATATTAGAATAGGGAACGCTCTGGCATTGATATTATTATTATTATTATTATTATTATTATTAATAATCATTGATATACTGCCCCATGGCTGAAGCTCTCTGAGCAGTTTACAAAGATTAAAAACACTGAACATTTAAAAACCAACATATAACATTTAAAAGCATAAAAAGCATAAAAACAAACAGAAGAAGAAGAAGAAGAAGAAGAAGAAGAAGAAGAAGAAGAAGAAGAAGAAGAAGTTGTATCTGACGAGTTGATGGTTCCTGGATAAGGCATAAATATATAAAGAACACCTTCATTAGCTGTTGTGGGAGACAGGGAGTTTAATGGTTGTGGTTGAAAAGGGATCCCAGGCACACTGGAGGGTATTATTATTATTATTATTATTATTATTATTATTATTTGCATTTACATACCACCCCATAGCCAAAGCTCTTAGTATATAATGAAAGATACGCCTCTAAAAATTCTGAAGTACAAATTGTGTCTGTTCCCATGAGGATCAGGGCAACATGCTACAAAGAGCATGAGGCTGCCAGTGAAAATGGCAACTCTATTCTCAACCTCCCTCGGCCTTCCCCTCCTCAGTAGCTAGTACATCATCGCCTTGTGTGTTACTCTACTTCTGGTGATTGGCATGTCTGCTCCTTGAGGGCTTTATGGCTCCCATGTCAGGCTTTGGAGATCCTCCTGCCTCATCTACTCAGAGTTTTATGGCTCCGATTAGGGGTGACACTGGGCAGTGTCCCCACACTTACAAAAGTGCCGCATAAGAGAGGGGCCGGGTTTACCCAGCTCCTGGCATAGGAGAGTGGCTCACCCATAATGCCAGGCAAGTAGCCTGAGGTAAGGACATTGATGCCTGCACTTTCACATGTAGATACAGGGAGGGGTGATCTACCTTATTGTTTAAATAAACAGGCCCTAGTTTATTCCCAAGCTCTGGTGTCCATGTCTTTATTCTTTGCTTTCTTCTCCACTTGCAATGGAATCATACATTGTACACAGGAATCAATTTTGGGTTGAAGACAAAGAGATTATAGAGGAGTCTTGGCATGCCCCAAGGACACATGCCCCTCCGTTATTTTATTTAACACATTTTCTTTCTTTCTCTATTAAAGGTGGATTGATGCAGAAGCAATGGATTTATTGATGGACACAAGAAATCATGGAATCACAGAATAGTAGAATTGGAAGGATCCTGTAAGGCCATCGAGACCGACCCCAATGCAGGGGGCTGGACTCAAAATAAACTGTTCTGTCCATCTTTACTGCTACCATGTCTCTCTTTGAGCTTCTCTTTTCCATGCGAAACACTCTCACTTCCTTCAACCTTTCCTTATAGATTTGCTTTCCATATCCCTACACATCTTCGACCCCCTGTTCTGTACCCATTCCCATTCGTTGACATCCTTTCAATGTGCAGAATATGAGGATTTCTAGGCAGGTTTTGAGCCCAAATTCTTTGCAGCTGCTGCACATGTAGAATCATAGAATGGTAGAGTTGGAAGGGGCCCATAGGGCCATCGAGTCCAACCCCCTGCTCAATGTAGGAATCCACCTTAAAGCATCCCTGACAGATGGTTGTCCAGCTGCCTTTTGAAGGCCTCTAGTGTGGGAAAGCCCACATGTATAGATTTAAACAACCACACAACAGCAGTCTCTGTAAGTCCATCAAGATTGCTTTGGGGTGAGCATTTTTTCACTGGATGTGCATGCATCAGTAATTAAGAGGGATCAGCTGAAAAAAGTGGAAGATTCTGCAAATGGTGGATGAGCCAGTTCTACAAGTTATTGAAGAATTTCTCCCAGTAAAGCTGAAATCTGGGTGGGGTTGGAGACAGAGCAAAAAGAGAACAGGGCAAGATCTACACTACTGCTTCATAGCGGTATTGTACTGATCGTTGGGGCACATTACATATCCCATATCCTGCTTTCATAGTGTTATTTCCTGCTTTCCATTCTGCATTATCCAAAATGCCAAAGCAAATGCCATTGTGTGTTCTGTGAGGTATAAATGCAGAAGACAGCTATAGCGTTACCATATTGGGATTGTAATGATTTTACAGAAGGTGTCAATCTGACCCAGGCCAGTATGTTGGGTAGAGCTATTATGGACACTGAGGGGACTTATGGGTAACAAAAATGGTAGTCACTGGTAACTTATGGGTAAAAAACAAAAACAAATAAAGACAACCACTGATAACCTTTCACCCTCTGTTAGTCATTCATCTCTCAAAATGACCGAATTGCCCTGTAAACAGGGCTAGAATACCAAGTGAGCCTGTGTGGGCCCAGGCTACTTAGTGATGTTATTTTAAGAATTATTGTCTTGTGGTGGGTCTCTGTATTTAATGTTTTCCTTGTCTTAGGTTAATAGAAAACAATATAAATATTTAGAAAATACTCTGAGTTGACTCCAAATGGACCACAGGCCCGTGTGGAACCAACTGGAGCACCTCATCTGATGACTTCAGTGGCTGGGCAGGCCCATGGAGGAGAAGACATTATCTCAACTATCCAGTTCCCAAGTTGTTTAGAGCTTTACATGCCAACTGGACCCTGAGCTGATACCAAATTGGAGCCACAATTTGACATAATGTGTTGGGTTCCATTTCTAAATTGGTGGTGGCCTATTCACTTTGAGGAGGAGAAGGAAAGCAAATTGCTTAATTCTGAGGGAAGAACCTTCTATGATATCATCATTGGGGGTCTACCATATCCTTGAGTTAAAATTACAACCCTCCCCCTCCAATTACCCCCTTCACAACCTCACTGCTTGACAATGGAGCAGTAAAATTGGGGAAGCCAAGAGGCATCTAGTCGCTCCCCCTCTTGCAAGGTGTTAGCTTTGTGACTGAAAATTTGAAACCTGAAAAATGAAAAAAAAAAAAAAAGAGAAGCACAATATACTGCAGTATGGAGTGCTCCTTTTCAGAATGCCTTTTTTCCAGTACACTCCATTACATTTCCCCTTCTCTTTTGTTTTCCATCTCCCTGCATTTGCAGTTTTGTGTTTTAAACTCACTGAAATCATAGCACCATCATGAGTGTAGGAAGGAAATGGACTTTGCTTTTACTGCCCTGATTCCCACGCTTTGCTAATTATGCCCACTGCCCTCACTAAGCTCTAAGGTATATTCCTACTTCCACCATTTGGATCTACCAATGAATCAAGTTGTATGAAAAAGCTGTTTCAGATTGTTCCTGGTCAGAACTGATCCAATTCACACTGTCCGATCCAAACACAGACTCAGACTAAATCTGCGGTCGAAGTCTGTCCATTTCCAATCTTCCGATGTGATTTGCGGACCCCCAAAATAAGTTCTACAGTACGCATAGAAAAATGCTCATAAACATCTGCCCTTTGGGGAAATGTACACAAACTCGCTTTAATTGAAGATGTGACGTATGACGCGTGCATTTGGAAAAAGATATGCACAAAAATAAGTATGGATATTCATGCAAACATGCAAAAAAAACCCACCAAAGCTCATAATCAAATATGGATTCAGTTTAGAACAACCGTTAACATAGAATTTGGAGCTTGAATGTTGCTGATTTGCATTGAATTCTGCCATTGAATTCTGACCTCCTGCCCTGCATGGTTTATGCAATACAGAAATAGTTTGCCAACTATGAAAACGGCATGTTAAAAAAACATCTCAATCACCTGTCTTGTGACTCAAGAGTGAAACCTACACATACACACCTTCCCCCAGCTGTTTCACCTCTCTATATGAATCACAGCTAATGATAGCTTCACTTAAACAAAGAGATGGGGGGGTAATGCAACTGATGACCCAGTTTAAACCAGCTCCAATTTCGCACCGTTGTATTCACCTGTTCTCCAACTAGCTTCCCCTTTTCATCCCCACACAAAACCTAAAAGGTAGGTCAGGCTGTAGGTGGCACTTTCTACACCTAAGGGTGTAGAGGGAGGGGGCGATCCCAGACTTACCTGCTTCCGGGACCTTCCCCAGCATACAAACAGAAGTGTTACATCCCAGAAACAACAGCGATGTTGCACCCGTTGCATATACCTTAAAAAAAAAAGCCAGGAGCCTCATCAAGTGGTGGAAAAGGTAGGAAACCCACACCACCCACCATCCTGGGGATGGTGAAATTGGTTTCCCCCCACATCCCATGGGTACAGAGCCATCCTGCACATCTCCATGCCTGTTTCAGGTCCTGGGATGTCGGGAAAACCAGAATATCCCCAGTTTTCTCGATCTCGGGGTTATCCCGGGGTTATCCCTAGGTTATCCCCGGTTGCCCCCGGGATCCCCTGTGCATCATTTAGATGCACAGGGATGACCTAGAGATGACCCCAGGATATATTACTGGTGTTAGGCTGACCATCTGAAAAGGAGGACAGGGCTTATGTAACTTTAAGAGTTGTAGAGAAAAGGGATTTTCAGCCGGTGTCATTTGTTGGCAATTAGTTCCTGGTGAAATTCCCTCTTCATCACACCAGTTAAAGTTGCAGGGGCCCTGCCTTCTTTTGTGTATGGTCACTCTAATATAGTGCCTGCAACTTTAACTGTTGTGATGAAGAGGGAATTTCACCAGGGACTAATTGCATACAAATGACACTGGCTGAAATTCCCTTTTCTCTACAACTGTTAAAGTTACGTGAGCCCTGTCCTCCTTTTCAGATGGTCAGCCTAACTGGTGTGGACATGGCCAGTGATTGACCCATGATCACCCTGTCAAGCTTTACGGATTGGTGAAGATTTCTGACCTTCTCCTCTATCTCTATGTTTCCCTTCTTGATAAGTTTGTTCCTTCAGCTCCATAGACCTCACCTGTCCAAAGGTCTCCTTTATCACCATTTTCTCCCTCTCCCCTATACAGGCTGCCCTATATCCCTGGAACTAGAAATTTCTCATAATACAGTTGTCTGAGGGGTTTCCCCCCTGCTCATCTACCCATCTCCCTTAGAAAAAGGTGTCTTTGCAGAATTTTCTTAGACTATTCTCCACCCTTATTTTGGTTGTTCAGTTAGTTGTGGTGGCTGCCACTTCCCCCATCGCAGAACGATGATAGATTTAATCAATGTGTGCAAAATGGTGGCCAAAATGCCAGTATAATTGCTGCTGCCAATTAAACAGCAACTTCAAAACAAAACTGAACTAAACTTTAGGTGGGGGGGGGGGGAGAGGAAGGAGTGTTTCAACTGCTCCAACCTTGAGAAACTGTTGGGAATGTCCACTCAGGAGATCTTGGTGAATCGGAAAAGAATTTTGAGATTTGATCACAGCTCTACCTGTAATTAATTATGAGCTTGTTCAGACAACACACTAAGCCATGGTTGCTGCTAACCTTTTTGCAGCAAATGGTTACTGAGCATGTTTAAACTGTGGTTATGTAGCCACCATGGTTAGGAATGCTTCACATGACATGTTAAGCCATAATGTTTTGCCCAAAATATTAACCACCATTGTCTGAACAGGGTCAGTATCTATAAACTGCCATGTATCTATTATTGTTGTTGTTGTTGTTGTTAATTATATTTATTGATATCCTGCCTTTTTCCCAATACTGGGACTCAAGGCCAACATTAAAATAGAATCAAACCCCTGTAATATTAAAAACATTTTAACTTTTTTTTAAAAAAAAACAATGAAAAAATCCAATACATTAACATAGGTCCAGACTCCAGAGTATTCTCAAAGGCCTGCCAGAACAAAACTTTTTCACCTGCCTCCAAAAGTGTAACAAGGAGGAAGCCAGTCTAGATTCCTTGGGAAGGGAGTTCCAGAGCCTTGGAGCAGCCACTGAGAAGGCCCTCTCCCACATACCCACCAGGCATGCCTGTGATGATGGTGGGACAGAGAGAAAGGCCTCCCCTGAAGATCTCAGAGCATGGGCAGCCTCATGGGGGAGAATAGGATCTTTTCAGATGCATGAGTTGTGTACATCTGTAGCTGTCACACAATCCCCACTGCCACTTTACTAGAACTTTATCAACAGAGGGAGGAGACTCCAGATCCTTGTCACATTGTGGTTTTGAGTACTCCCTAAGAGCAGAGATTTGGATGAGATATACAGGGAGCTCATTAAACATTTATTGCCTTTTAAGTGTTCTCTCATTAGCCTTAACTGCTTGTGAATGTCACCCAACCGCATTGTGTTCAACAACGCCAACTTTCTTTAAAAAAAAAAATGCACATGCCAAATTGATAATCTTCAATCCTTAATCATGCCCTCTTTTCATCCAAATGGGGACCAAAACGAATGCTAACAAAGATGAAACTGACAAGAGTTTTTGTCATGGGAAAAAAATGAATGCAAGAGGCGAAACTTGCAGCTTTGGTCATGCCAGAAGCTTCCATTTCAGTTAGGGATGAGGACTCCATACCATCTTCTGTCTCTTCAAAGTCCACTCTGCCATCAGCCCACCCTTCTGCTTCACATCGATAGGTTTGTCTGAAAGGTGGGGGAGTTCATGGCAGAGAGACAGGTTCAAACAGGCTAAGCTGAAATTGGGAAAGGTTATGGTGTAAATATGGAAAATTCTGACCTAAGGTGTCCCCAAACTTTTGGAGTCACTGCATACATTTTGAATTTTGAGACAGTGTTGTGGCTGCTCTCACAAAATAGCTACAATTGCAGTGAGCTGTCTATTCACAATAGTTACCATGGTGAGCATGGCTGGTGACAGAACACCTATTTCCCACAAGGCAAAGCTGCTGGTGAAGCTCTGGGGTCTGAGATCTGAAGAGCAAATCACATATTTGGTCTAGACTTTCAGGATACTCATTACTTCCCCAGCTTATATTGCTGCTGCTGCTGCTGGTGTTGATGATGATTCATAATAAAGGTCAGACAAAAGAGAAACGGGTTCTCAGGATGCAAAATATTTATTTTTATGAAGCCTGACACGTTTTGGCATGTACTTTATTCAGAGGCCTATGTAAGTTGGACCATGTCCACAGCTTTCCTCCAGCAGCAATAAACCAGTGTAAAGCCATTAAATCAAAACAAATAAATGAACAAAATGAGGAGAGAATCCTGCTCTGCTCCTCAAACTGTGTTTAGCATCTCCCCCATTTTCACAGCCAGTACGAGATCTGATCTTCCTTTTTTATCTCATTTTTCTTTTCCAATTGGCATGGAAGACGATGTTTATTTGTTTGTTTTTAAAAAGTCTATATTGCTTTTCATTAAAAACAAACAAACAAACAAAAAAGAATGATAATCCCAAAACAATTTACAATATAAAATCTGGATAAAATTTAATCAAAGCAGGCATTAAGGACAATAGAAAAATGATAAAAGCAATAACATTTCAATGTAGATGATGATGATGCCACTGAGTCCCTGTTGACAGAATTTGAGCTCATGCTTCAACTCAATCAAGGAATCAGGAAGAAGGGCATAATTAACTCTTTAAACAATAATGATAAAAAAGAACCTGAATGATAATGCCCTTATCAAATGTTGCAACAGTCTCACCTCCACAGGCAGGGAACTGAATAATTTTAAAAAGTCATTTGGTAGAGCAAATATGAAATTAAATACTGGCTGGGTGGAATTGCTGTCATTTGTGTGTATGTGTGGGTTGATGTGGGAACATATCCTGGATACTGCCCCCCAAGAGTTATAAAAATGAGGACAACTCAGGGCATTTCACCAACCTTCTCCTTGCAGCAGCCTTGTGACATTCTCAGTGCCAGAAGAGATCCAGGTAAGATTCTGTGAGCAGAGAAATGTTGTGTGGATGTTACTTTTATTTGATTGTGGGGAAGGTATTCAGAGTAGGGTGATCCTGTGGAAAGGAGGACAGAGCTCCTGCATCTTAAATAGTTCTACAGAAAAGGGAATTTCAGCAGGTGCCATTTGTAGGCATGCAGCACCTGGTGAAATTTCCTCTTCATCGCAACCATTAAAGCTGCCCTCTTGACCAGCTACAAAAGAAGATCCAGCCAACCAGCCATGCCCTCTTCCAGAACATTCCATTGAGTTCTATCTCCCCTCTTGGTCTTCTGTGTTATTGGGGGTGGGGGTCACACATGCTCATTCCTCCCTTCCACTTTAGGTTCCCCCTATATATATATATATATATATGTGTGTGTGTGTATATATATATATATATATATATATATATTAGGGTGACCAGATAAAATCCAGCTCAGGGCTCATGTAACTTTAACAGTTGTACAGAAAAGGGAATTTCAGCCAGTGTCATTTGTATGCAATAAGTTCCTGGTGATATTCTCTCTTCATCACACCAGTTAAAGTTGCAGGGGCCCTGCCCTCTTTTGTATCTGGTCACTCTAGTATAGTGCCTGCGACTTTAACTGTTGTGAGGAAGAGGGAATTTCACCAGGAACTCATTACATACAAATGACACTGGCTGAAATTCCCTTTTCTGTACAACTGTTAAAGTTACATGAGCCCTGACCTGGATTTTATCTGATCAGCCTAATAGATAGATAGATAGATAGATAGATAGATAGATAGATAGAGACTTCTTGGAGGATGTGTTTTGGCTATATAAAGGTTAATATATATGACAACTTTTCTAGAATCCCCCTATCTTATTTTTATGCTATTGATCATCAAACAACCTATGATATTGATTAGGCTGAGAGTAAACAATTTAACTGGAAACTATTATCACACCATTGACATGATGTGGATTTCTTATTCTGGCAGGCCTTTGGTGAATAATGTGGACCTCCATCTATGTTTAATTTTGTTTTAATTTAATATGTATTTTAAATGTTCAAATGTTTTAATATTGTAACCTATTTAATTATATTTTAACTTTTGTATATTTCTATGTACAGCTTTTAACTGCATATGTTATAATTTTGTAAAACCACCTTGAGGCCCAGTATTGGGCAAAAGGTGGGATACAAATAAAGATGATAAATAATAATAATAATAATAATAATAATAATAATAATAATACAAACCTATACTGCCAATCTTTGCACTGGCTCACCAATAACCATACAAGCCAACAGGGCAGTACTGAGTAGGGGTGTGCATGGACCCCCCGGATCGGATTGGAACCCAGATCGGGACCTCTTATTTTGTCCCGGATCGGATCGGACAAAATAGGAGGCCCCCCCGGACCAGATCGGGTCCGATCCCAATCCAAAAATCGGACATCCAATTTTTGGATTGGCCGCCATTTTTGTTTTCCCCATAGACTTGCATTAGGGGAAAGAAAGCTTTCCCCCAGTGCAAGTCTATGAGGAAAAAATGCCGGTGGGTGGGTGAGGGGAGGCCTAACTCCCTCCTCCCCCCGGGGCCGTCCGATGTGGACAGCCCCTGCAGGTAAGCCCCCTCCCCCATGCCCCTTAGCCCCTGGGGCCATCCGCTTCCATCCGCTGGCGCCCTTAGGTGCCAGCGGTTGGAAGCGAACGGCCCCGGGGGGGTAAGCCCCTCCCCCTCCCCCTGCTTACCTTCCATGGCTGTCCACTCATGTCCGCCGCTGGCCACTACTGCGAGCAGATTTCGTGGCCTGCTCCTGAGTAGTATGCCAGGTGATATCATCACCTGGCGCGCTACCTAGGGGCAGGCCGCGAAACCTGCTCACAGTAGTGGCCAGCGGTGGATGGGAGCGAACAGCCACAGAAGTTAAGCGGGGCGCGGGCCCCCCTCCCCCCTGCTTACATTTGGGGGGCGTCCGCTCCCATCTGCCACTGGCCGCTCTTGGGAGCAGGCTTCGCGGCCTGCTCCTGAGTAGCGCACCAGGTGATGATATCACCTGGTGCGCTACCTAGGGGCAGGCCACGAAGCCTGCTTGCAGTAGCGGCCAGCGGCGGATGGGAGCGGATGTCCCCGGAAGGTGAGCCCCCTGCCCCCATTGTCCGCTTCCATCGGCCCACTGATCTGCCGATCCATCTGATCTGGATCGGGACCTTTCCAGATCAGATTGGATTGGATCAAATGATCCAGCGGTGAGATCGGAAATTGGATAATTGTATCCAATTTCCCCTGGATCGGATCCGGATCGTGGATCGGACCCGATCCAGTGCACACCCCTAGTAGTGAGATGGGAAAAAAATGGAAATTCAGATGCAGAACCTGTAACAGTGCTGTTTGCTTGGTTTTTATTTGATTTAAAATATTTTTATGACACCTTTCAAGTGGAAGCTTCCTCAAGATACAATGTTAAAAACCATAAAATAATGTTGGGATTTCTCACCCCACAATTTCCTACCTTTTCAGACCTCATTAGTTAGTGGCCATCAAATGTTAATGCCGTTCTGCACATAGCCTTCAGGATTAGAAACTTGCTATACCCTATTTGAAATGTTCACATTGTGCAACCAGCATCACTTGAATGGTGCAGTTGCTTAGGGATGTTGCAAGCATCCATGGGGGGATAGAGTCTGATGGACTGCCATGTGTAAGTCTTCAACAAGACCGGAGGCTTTGTTGAATGTAGGTAGATTTATTAGGAATAGTTTTAGAATGTCTGTGCAAACGGGTCTCTGTCAGAAGTTCTTATGGGAGTAGCTTGTCACTACTTAGCCTTGAAGCTGTGAGTTCTCTGGGAACTGATACAGTGATTTCAAAGTCCCAACCAGAGGTAGAATCCAAAACAAGAATTGCATCAAAAGGTGAACTTAGCAATGCTCTTAGTTTTGCTGCCCCACTTATAAACCTATTCAAAGCTACTTGACAGACAGGTCTTCTGACCTGTACACCATGCCCATGTGCCAACAGAATGATACTGCACAAGTCACTAAGATAACGCTACCATCTGAGTTATCCCTCAATAAGTCAGTCTCCACCTTTCTAAAACACTCCCAAATTCCCAGAAAACCAGTGGCTTCGAAGCTGAGACAAAGAGTGAGCAAGCTACTCCCGTGAGAACTTCTGACAGAGACCCGCTTGAACAGATATTTTAAAATTATTCCTATTAAGTCTACCTACATTCAACAAGGCCTCTGGCCTTATTGAAGACTTACACATGACATGGACTTCACATGCTCGCCCTGCTGGACCCCACTTGCCGAGCTGTAAGTTGCATGTGGACCTACTTCATGAGAGTCCGCAGTTCGGTGAGGACCCAGCAGCCACCTGCCCCTTTAGAAGCCATCATTTTGCACAACAATCATGGCTCGGGGGATTCTGGGAAGGTCATGTTATGTAAAAGGTCCCTTTATTATTCCATTTATGTAACATTATCTTCCTGGGGGGGGGGGGAAATGAGCTGTCGTTGTTGCACAAAATGGAGGCTCACTAAGAAGATGGATGGCCCCAAAGCTTTGTTGGGCTCTACTATCCAGAAGCTCATGCAAGAAGGGGCGAGATATGGGTCAGTGAGTGACCAACAAAGCTGGGCATTGGTGAGTCCATCCATCCCTATGATTGCTGCACTGCAAAACACCAAAGCTCCCCCATTTCCTGCTGCCCTATGTTTACTCTCTTGCTTCATATCTCATTTCAGAGTGACCTCTATCCATTACAAGAGGAGATGTCCCGGAGAAACCAATGCTATGCATCATGTTCCCCCATCCACAGTAACAATCCAACCACCACCCTTGACGCTGACCATCCCTGGGCCCACCCTTTACTGTCCTGACCAGCCTCTTCAAATTTCGCAGCACAGCCTGTGCGCTCGTGGTGGTCATGGTCATGGAGGAATAGGGCCTTCAGCCTTTTTCTATGAAGAGCCCACTTTTCTGGAATTGGAGTCCAGATCAGGATATGGATATGGTTCAAGCCTTGCAACCCTGTATTGTTCCAGGATGTCCCTGCCCTACTATTCCGGGCTCTAACTGATCAATAGAAGAATAGGCTCCATCAGATGGACTTCAGGAAACTCCCGCAATCCTAGATGAAGTCTTTTGGATCTGTTGGTGATTGAAACGTCTTACATTCAGATTTAAAGCACATTCACTCCATTTCCTGCTTTATTTTAGATTGGAGGGTCATTCTTTTCAACCCCTCACTCCCCAGCCTTAGTAACTGTGGGGCTAAATCGTCATTAACTTCAAATTAAAGCTTCCAGTCCATTCAAGAAGATATTACTCACATATTCATACTTTAACTCCAATAGCAAGATCAGTTGCACTGTTCACATAGATTTCTGCTCTTTCTCCCATAAATATTAATTTAAATAAATCTGAAACATAACACTTGATCTGAAATTTTGGCATGTTTTCATCTTTTGTTTCAAAAGCATCCCCCCCCCTCAAAGGGCACAATCCAGCATTAAAAGATGCACTTCCAACAGTACAATCCTATAAGATCAGCTCACAAGTAATTCCCAGTAAATTCAATGAAACATATCACCAAGCTAGCGTCTACAGCAGATCCTGTAAGTGTACTCATAACATTGCAGCCCAACACCTTTATTCTTGTGGAAGAGATTTAGGGAGCAAACCTATGCCCCCCCCCCAAGACATTGTTTGAAGGGCCGTAGGACACTGGGAGTTCCCCCCTCCAAGGTCTGAGATAGCATTTCAACCTTATACTGGGGAATCAGAGAACTGATCCTTCCCTTCCCCACCCCTTTGGAGCCAGGGAAGAAAGGACTGTCCCAATTGGCCCCCGAGATTGGAAACTTGACCTTGCAGAAAGGGAAAAGGGGGCTTTTCAGTGGGCAGGGAGGATTGGAGACAGGATTGGCCAGGTTACATGCTATACTGATAGGAAGAAAGAAGACAAAGTCTGGTGCTAGTACACGTGTTCTTTAATATATTGTATTAAAAGCCCGACGTCTTGGATATGATCTTTCTTCAGCAGCTGTATCTTAGCATGCCTTACTAAAAAAAATAACAATATTGTTTACAAAATTGAAATCCTTCAGCAGTTCTCGTTGGAGGTTGCATTCTCTCTGCAAATATCATGCTATACTGAGCCTCTTCCAGCCTACTCCTCTCCCTATCTGAAATACCATTGTTAGATGGGCAAAAAACCCATCTAGTGAAAAATGCATGACAGGAGACAGGGAGGGGAAGATCGCCTCTGCCACTCCCCCTGTCCTTCACTGGATGATCAGGAACCTCCAAGCGCAGGGGCTTCTGAGCATCAAGGGTCCAATCAATAGGATTGCTCCTGTAAGCATACACTTAAGTTGCCATACTGAAAAGTTGGTTGTCCTCATTTTTTGGTACCAAAATCTTAACTCCAGTTAATTCTATGCAATTGTTTCCTGTCGGCTTCATCATATATTAAATCTTGCAATCCATCATAAAGACTTTTCATGTGCTTTCTAATTGGTGAAGCGTACTGACTGCCTTCATTCTTACCAGCTTAGTTTGGGGTTAGCTGTCAGAGTCTTGCTTCCATGCCAACCCATGAGGGAAAACAGGCTGGTGAGCATAGGGGAGTTGACTATATAGACCATTGCCCAATGGTTTTGGAACGTATTGCTAACTGGGATGCATCAGCACCATCATTATAGGCATTTAGAGCTCTGAAGACATACTTGTTTTCTCTGGTCTTTTCTTAGGATACGTGTTATGGGAACATGGGTGGAAGGGTGCTGTTGCACCATGACCTGCTTTGTTGGTCCCTGGTCGACAGCTGGTTGGCCACTGTGAGAACAGAGTGCTGGACTAGTTGGACCCTTGGTCTGATCCAGCATTGTTCCTCTTGTGTCCTTCAATCGGTGGGTCTTGTAGGGGTGGGCAGAAAGTAGATCTCCAGATGTCTGGGACATCTGGAGGGGATAGGATAAATTCCTTGAGGAGAAGGCTATCAATGGCTGCTAGTCCGGATGGCTATGTGGTAACTCCAGTGTGTGAGGCAGTAAGCCTATATACACCAGTTGCTGGGGAACATGGGTGGTAGGATGCCGTTGCACCTGTGCCATGCTTGTAGTTCCCTGACCGACAGCTGGTAGGCCACTGTGTGAACAGAGTACTGGACTAGATGGACCCTCGGTCTGATCCAGCAGGGCACTTCTTATGTTTTTATGTACTTAACTGAATTTGGAGTGTGTGAATCAGACAAACCTGAGTTCATTGAGGTTCCTTGATTTCCATTTTGTATCACATTCCCACTTGCACCCTTATCAAACTGCAAGTCTTTTCCCCTCTGCACAAACGTGTGTGTGTGTATTTCATACAGATTTCCCCAAATGTAAGCATCAATGGTTCACATTTCTTTAAAAAGTAGACTTCCCCCCCATTCCTTAATATACAGATCTTTTCACGTGTCTTTAAAAATGTGTGCATTATCTGCAAGCTCAGAAATGCATGTGCATCGACCACAGTTTGCATTCTGGTCCATGTTCCAATCCAGAAGGCATAAATTTGTTGAATTATGGTCAAAATTGAATTGAAATGGATTTCTCTTACATTTTTGAATTTTCCCAACACTTTTACATTGTCAAATTGATGTTTTCTGTGCGCTTCCCTCAAACATACATGTTTTGTGGGCATGATTTCCTATGATGGACATCACTGTGTGAATTTTTCCCTGAGACAAGCGACATTTGGTAATTCACAAAAATCTGGTACCAGAACGCAACTTAGTCTTAGCTTTACTGAAAGTCTCGGGAGCAGTGAGGGTCGAATTGGCACAATCTGTAAAAAATAAAATAATAAAATAGGCAAGCCACTGTGATGTTATGTAAGATTCCGAAATTGATTTTGTGTCCTGATGGAGAGCTGATCATTCCAGAAAATCCATGAAACTGTGGACTCAGATGCTGCTTCATACACTGCAATTTCCTGTTCATGCATGTCAGCATTGGCATCTATACTTCAAAGAAAGGGGTGAAACACAGGTGCTCAGTCAGTAAGGCCTCATCTTTACTGAATTCAAATATGAGATCTGCAGCAAAGCTCTAGGTGTGCAGGAGATGGCCAAGGCAGGAACTCACAGACACCTTCCCCCTCAACTGACACATTGTTAGGGTGAGCCTGCCCTGCCCTGGACTGCACCAAGTCTATTGCCTGCCTCATGCCCCACTGCCCAGACCTTTATGTGTTAAAGGAGGACTGGTTGTCTGTTCATGACAGCTCTGTGTAAGAGTTTGCAAAGGTGCTGTCCCATCGGTTTGTTTGGTACAACAGCACCTCCATGTGGCAATGGTGTTCAGAGAGGTGTTCTTCGTGGTTGCCCAACCGTTATGAGATTCCTTCTGGCTCGGATTAACATCAATGGGATTAACTATTAGGGGGAGCTGTGATCTTAAACTCCTCTGGCTTTGTTGAGTTTTAATTTGGATATGGTTAAGGATTATTCAGGGATGAATGAGTTGTCACATTCCTGAGTCCCCACGTTGAGATGAATGACAATGAGACAAAGTATTAATTGACAAAGGAGGTGTGGGCATCCGGGAAACTCTGGGGGGGGGGAGAGATTAGAATCCCAGGGGGTCAAGATTTGGCCCACTGGCCTCCTTCTCCTACTTGTCCTGCAAGCCTCTGGTCCTGTCAGTGTCATCTCTGAAGATGGGCAAGCTGTGTACTGCTGTTGTGGCATTTATTTATTTATTTATTTATTTATTTATTTATTATAGCACAAAGCACTTTTAGTTTTATCCTGCTGCTGCATTTCCCTTTCCCTCTCCCTCGCCATATAGATCAAGGCAAAGGAGGTGCCTCAGAGGACATTAGAGTTCGGACTTTTAAAATTCCTGATAGATCACTGCATGCAGGTATCTGCTCCAAACTTGGCAAGCCTAAAGCCCTCTTTAAAAGTTGTTGGTTTGCCAATTTTCATGTGTTTCTCTTTAGAAGTGAGGTAACTGTGAGCATTTCTGTTAATTCCCATTGACGAGAACTTACCAGTTACCTGAAAACGGCACAGTTTTTCACCAAACCATCTGGCAAAGCAGAGAGAGGGACCTGCTCTGGAAATCAGGGCAGAGAAATGCCTTAACAAAGCTCCACCCCAAATTCCAGGGCAGAGAAGACCCAGTCTGCACACCCCTAATAAGAACATAAGAAATATCATCCTGCAACAGAGTGAAGGTCCATCTAGTCCAGCTCTCTGTTCACACAGTGCCACTGTTCAGGCACTTGGACAGTTCCCTTCTTCAGACTTCGCTAGATTATCATTAGCCAGAACAATGACTGAACTTGATCCAGCAACCTGACAAAGGCCAAATTATGGATAATTGTCCCAATAGTCTAAAATCCGGACAGTTCCAATCCACTCTAAATGCTGCTCTGCAGTTCATTAGATGTTGATGAGGGTGAGGGTGCAATTATACCATTACATGTGCTATTGAAAGAAATTTGTCAAGAAGTCCAAGCCAGGCACATACACTCTTCCAATTTTAACATCATAACATGTCTGTGAAGTAGTCTGGGTTAAAGAACAGGGACTGTCTTAAAGTTACTGAATGAACCTAGTGGTTGACTGATGTCTGGTTGTCCCTTTAAAATCCACACATTGTGTGCATATATGCTTATGATGCACATTACACTTAAGGAGTGGTAGATGCTTCAGAAAGGAATGGCTTTGATGAAGGCACGTGAAGGCCAGACACAATGAGCATATACCATTATAAGACTATAACTCACCCATCTTAGCATGTCTTCTGACTACACTCAGCTCAGTTAGTACCCTACACCCTCCCAGAAACCACATTAAATAGCACATGACTACCTGAGTCTGTAATTCAGAACATAATGGATTTTGGAATCATTCCATGTGCGTATAGCATATGATTTTGCAGTTTTCCTTCCTTGCGGGAATATGGAGTGTGGGAAATAAAGAAGCGGACACAAAATTGGAATTTAAACGGGGCCACATTTATTAATAGATCTGCAAAAAGGGTAAACCTAAGCAGACACCTTCTCTAATCCGGCCTCATGCTGTTGTTTTATCGGGTAAGACATTCACAGCCTGAGAGTGGTGTCTCAACATTCGCCATCTCCCAGGCTTCCCCTTCTGGGGTAGGGAGATCTTCCGTGTCACCTCCCTTTGCACAGTGGGGCTCTGAGTAGGTGAGGAAGGTTGGCCTCAAAGGTAAACCTTATCACCACCAGGTGGGTGATGTCCAGACAAAATATCCAGACTGCAGTTGGTACCATATCTGCACATTTTTCACAATGTATGTGTTTTATGCATATCAGCTTGCTAGCAGTCTCAGGAAGGGGTGATTTAAGGAAAAGTTTTTAAATAAAATGGGGTGAATTTCTTACTCATTAATATCAAAGAGTGCACCACAGAACCCCCTGTGATATGTAAGATTCCAAAATTAATTCTGAGTTCTGATGGACAGCTGATGGTTCCAGAAGCTGCATGCAAATGTGGACTCAGATGCTGCTTCGTACACAGTGGTTTCCTCTTCATGTATGCTGGCTTAGGCACCCATACATCAAAGAATGAGGGAAACACAAGTGTGCGGTAACTGAGACCTCATCTGTATTAATTTCAAATATAAGATCTGTAGCAAAACTCTAGGGTGTGCAAGAGATGGCTATCAATGGCTACTAGGTCTCATCATGGTATGCTACCTCCAGTATCCAAGGCAGGAAGCCTGTGTGCATCAGTTGCTGGGCAAGATTAGTGGGAGTGTGTTGTTGCACCAAGTCCTGCTTTGTTGGTCCCTGGTTGACAGCTGGTTGGCCACTGTGTGAACAGAGTACTGAACTAGATGGATTCTCAGTCTGATCAAGCAGGGCTCTTGGTATGTTCTTATTGACAAGGCAGGAGCTCACTGACACCTTTTCCCTCAACTGCTATATTATTGGGGTGAGCCTGTCCTGCCCTGGATTGCAAGAAGTCTATTGCCTGCCTCAAGTCCCACTGCCCTACATCTTCATGTGTTGAGGGAGGATCTACCACAGGTGGGTTGGACCAATTTCAGCCAATGTTCTGAAATCCATTTTGGAGAAACTCACAGAGGTCAAAGGCAAGAGGGGACAGGTCCAAAACAGAAACAAATCAAGCCAGGGACCCAGTATATTTTAGCTTAAAGTGCTTCCTTCTCTTGCTGAAATGGCCTTAGGAGAAGCATTTCAACCATTTAGAAAGGAGCTAAAACTGCATGAAAATCAGGAAGAAACTGCCCAATAGTTGGAGGAAAGGATTGGGGCCAGGGAAATTGGGTATGACTCTCTGGAGAACCCCAAGAGGGTTGGATTGGGAGACCAGGAGGGGCCCAATTTCTGTACCCCTGCCCTACTGAATTAGTAGCCACCCACCCAGCACCAAAAATTGCATTGTATGATGCGGTTAAGCTCCTTTGAGACCTGTCCCTAGAACTGCCCTCTAATGGAATCCCCAGTTACCATAAAGGTATCTGAAATAATCCTCCATCACCTTCTCTGCCATCCATCCTTCCAGTGATGACCTGCTGGTCATGACCAACCTGTTGAAATGTGATGCCATCATGGTCAATATACCTTCCAAAATATGAAAATGGTCTACAGCAAAGCAGGTCAATGGGCCAAAAAAAGTCCTTCTCAGTCCCAAAACGGCCAATTTTATCTATATTGTCACTCACACTGTGGAGGGTGGAACCAAGTGGGGGTGAATACCGAAGCTTGCTTGTCATTGCAAAACTAATGGAATGTCAACATGCAATACCCTGTTGGTGGGCCTTGATGGTAGCAGCTCCCACTTTGGAAAACCCTCCTTCATGCAGTCTGGGAGGCAGAAAATGTGGCATCTTTTAAACGTCTCCTGAAAATACACTTGTTCACCCAGGCTTTCCCTGGGCTGTAACTCAATTAATCATGCCATTCCACCTTGCTGTTCCTTCTATTGTTTTTATTGTAATTGGAAGTGTTTTCAGTGTTGCATTTTTACTATTGTAATCATAGGCCTGCACAGCACATTTCATTAGAATGCCCACCCGGGGATTTATTATTATTATTATTATTATTATTATTAAAGATGAACATTTATTGAATACTCAGTCATAAATGATATTATTTTTATCCATTTATTTATTAAACAATGTAGACACTGATGCTCTACTCTGCATTTGGCTTGCCTGTAACCATGGAAGGGCCATTGCAGGCATCTGTGTGAGAATGAGGAGATGCTCCTCAAGCCCCTGCCCTGGTGGGGCTTTGTGGTGACACTGGCTTTTTCATTCCTGCTGCCGGGGCCAATGATGCTCACTTGGAAGCAGCGGTTCTTAGGCACTGCAGCAGAGCAGCCAGAGGGCTGTTCCCACTGTGTCTGAATCCCTACTCAATGGCCCCCTCAATTTGGCACTTATTGCTTGAGACATTAGGGTGTGCCTGGGACAGCTGGCACACCCCTTGCACACACCTATGATTGTAATTCATATGTGATTTTAACAGATATTGCGAACTGTGGAGGGTTTTTATTATATTTAGCAGTATGTATAAGCGTCACAAAGCTCTATGAGGAGAGACTGAAAGAACTGGGTATATTTAGCCTTGAGAAGAAAAGACTGAGGGGAGACATGATAGCACTCTTCAAATACTTGAATGGTTGTCACACAGAGGAGGGCCAGGATCTCTTCTCAATCAACCCAGAATGCAGGACACGGAATAATGGGCTCAAGTTACAGGAAGCCAAATTCTGGCTGGACATCAGGAAAAATGTCCTGACTGTTAGAGCAATATGACAATGGAACCAGTTACCTAGGGAGGTCATAGGCCTTCAAGATGCAGCTGGACAGCCATCTGTCAGGGATGCTTTATGGTGGATTCCTGCATTGAGCAGGGGGTTGGACTTGATGGCTTATAGGCCCCTTCCAACTCAACTATTCTATGAAATAAAATAAAGAAATAAATGAATGAATGAATAAATAAATAAATGGCAATATTGACTCATATAACCATTCATCCTTCTCTGTCCTACACACAGGTAAAGCCTGTGTCCACATGTTATCTTCATGCCTTGTCACTTTTTGGGATAGTCGCCATGCTGTCTCCAACACCATGTGTAACTATGTGAAGCGTCATGTTTATCTGATCAAGGTGGACTTGTGTAGCGTTTTGCAAATGAGCTCTCCCATCCATTCAATTGCAACACCAACACCTCCATGTGGTGATGGCTTTCAGACAGATGTTTTGTTGTGGTTGCCCAACAGTTACCCAATTCCTTCTGGCTCAGATTAACTTCAGTGGGGTTAAGTACTGGGAGCTGCTGTGATCCTAATCTTCTCTGGGTTTTGGTGGGGTATAATTTGGATATGGTTCAGAATTATTCAGGGATATGTCTATCATTTAGATGAAGGAGTTGTTACAATTGTACCAAAGCCACCACATTGAGATAAAGTGAAAGGACAACCAGGGAAAGTACTCATTAACTAAAATGATCCTTTTGGACAAGCAGATATGACTCCACAGGTGGAATTGCTGAAATTGGGCAAATAACTGGAGCCACTAAATTATCTAGCCCAGGGGAAGGAAATAGCCCTCAAGGATTGCATGCATATTATGGGAAGACATTTTCAAGGCAAGTCTAATCATTGAACAAATTGTAATACAATAAAAAATGTTGTAGGGCCCTTTACACTCTGGAATCTGGATTCAGCTTTGACATTTTGCACTGAGCAATATTTGAAAGAAATCTGAGGATTGCTCATCAGGCAAAATATCTACATAGTTTCAAGGGAAGCCAGAAATGTTTGGTTAAGGCTAGATTTTTTTAAAAAAATGATTTGATGCATCTCTAAGATAGGGGCAGTCAAGCCAGTGCCCTACAGATGTTATTGGATTACATGTCCCATCAGCCCCAACCAGCATGGCCATTATTTATTCTTATAACAACTCTGTGAGGTAGGTTAGTGTCAGTGGCCCAAGTTCAATCATGGTTGAGTGGAGACTTGACCCCTGGACTCTACAGCAGGGTTGGCCCTCCAGATGCTTTTGGAAGTTAATAGGACTTATTGTCCAACAACATTTGGAAGGCCACAGATCCCCCAGCCTTGTTCTAGAGTCTAATCCTCTAGCTGCTTAACCACACTGGAAATGACCTTCAAAGAAAATGTTCAACTCCTTCACATCCCAGCAAAACGTATGATAACTTCTGTCAGAAATAATAATAAAAAGTGTGTCTATAAGACTGGTGTGTGTGTGTGAATGATAGTCTATGCTGACTTTCTCCCAGGAGCTCAGGGTGGTACACATGGTTATTAGCCCATTTTCCACTCAAAACTACCCTGTGAGAAGTAGGAGGGCCTTAGAGAGAGCGGCTGATAGGTTGCAATTTGGATGTCTGGGGACCTGATTAGAAAACGCCTTTGTCTTTGAAGACATGATGAGCTGAAAGTTGTGCCTTCACATTACAAGATGGAATATACCAACATATTAATCTAGGACTGTCTTCTCCAATGTGATGACTGCAGATGTCTTGGGCTTCAACTCCCATTAGCCTGGTCAATGGTCAGGAATTATGGGTCCAGTCATCCAGATTGCAGGGCACCAGATTGTCAGAGGCTGTTCTAGGATGTAAGCTCTCTGCCTTCATCAGCACTAACATGGCCAGAAATGCAACAGATGGCACCAGAAACATGAACTTGAATGCTATTTAAGAAAATAAATGTTTTGTTTTGGGTAGAAATATACAGTGACAAGTGGAAGTACACAGATCTTTCAACAGTCTTCTCCTCCAAATTTGTCTCCAGATTTTGGAGCTTCAAATCACCCAGTCTTGTTTCTTGATCTGTCAGGAATCCACCATTGTCTTGTTGCTGCTGCTGCTGCTGCTGCCATTGTTGCTATTCTGTATAGCATCATGCACATGTGGTTTGCCACAACATTCTGTTCATTTGGGTCTCCATCTCCCTCCCGCCCCCACAACGCTCCTAGATACGCATGTGTGCATTGAGAGAACAGTGTGAAGTAGCAAAGCTGATGTGGTTGACATCAAAAGATGGGACCTCATAGAGGTGTACAAAATTATGCATGATGTGACTAGAAAGTGGATAAGGAATACTAGAACCCAGTGGGGTCATCCCATTAAGTTGAATGGTGGGAGATTCAGGCCAGACAAAAGGAAAGACTTCTTCACACCGCACATGTGGGATTAACTACTTACAAGATGGGGTGGAGGTAGACAATTTGGATGGCTTTAAAACTAGTAGTCATAATGGTGAGATCATTGCCTCCAGGATCAGAAGTTGTCTACATCTCTCAATTTCAGTTACTGGGGAACACTGGCAGGATGGTGCAGATATGCTCTTGTCCTCCTTGTGGCTGCCCCATAGGAATTGCGTTGGCCACTGTGGGAAGCAGAATGCCGGACTAGATAAGCTTTTGGTCTAATCCACCTTCTACAGTTCTTATGACTTTCAGAAATCCAGTGGGTAAAATTAAATAGAGATGCAGTGGATGATTGTAACTTCCATTGCATCCCAGCGAACAGCTTTGAGGAACTACGTTTCATTGCACTGTCATGCAATGAAGCCATTAGATGAATTGGTTTCACCATTTCCTTGCCAAGTGCTGCAGCTTCTGCATTTGAATTTGTGATGCTTTCTACTCTCTCTCCGTTAGAGGGCATCATTCCCATGCAGATCTGGGCAAGAAACCAATGAAAACATACATGGAAAGAACAACAAAAATGTACTAATGATACATCATTATCTCAGAAGGAACAACAACATCTGCTTTCATTGCTAAGCATGTTTTGCTGGACGCTGAGAAATAATAAGTACAGTGCCAAACATGCTGAGCACATCTAAAATGGTAATAGTTTTTTTCAGGTGTGGGAGGGAAAATACAGCAGGGAAACATTGCACATTTTCAAGAAGAGACAGCCTAACAAAGAAAAGTACGCTTAGACTCCGAGTCATGGCGCTGATCCATCAAACCCAAGAATGGCACACCTCTCCAGGGCTTCAGGCAGAGGTGTGCCGCACACCTCCTATCCAAGATCCTTTAAAAAAAAAAGTCAAGGCACCAGGAAATGGGAGGTTGACCCCAGAGGCTAAGTAGGCATTGTGTGGGTCTCTGAGAGTTTTCCCCATTCCCCACTGAGAGGGGTGAAGGAGGGTCTCCTTTCTTCCCCACCATCTCTGGCCACATGGATGCTAACAGAGAAGGCCACCAGGTATGATGCAGGGTTCTTGGGGAAGGAGCTAATGAACATCTGGTGCCAAAGGACCACAAAACTGGGGGGGGGGGGTGGATATGAGGAGGGTGGGAAATGGAACACTCTTGAAAGGCAGTATTTATTTACTGCATTTATATACTGCCCACTAGCCAAAGCTCTCTGGGTAGTTCACAAACATGAAAAGTAAGGTGCACTTTGGGGAAGCTCTCAAGGGCCACAGGGCTGAAGACAAAGCAGGGTAGGGCCAGAAGAAAGGATATCCATCCCCAGGAAATCCAGCCCTTTTTGAGCTCACCGGATTTCAGTGGTGCTCCCGACTCCGCACCTCTATTAACAATAGAATTGCGGAAGCTCCTCCCCTTCTCATCTCCATTCCTGATAGGCTGGTTTTAAGAGAGATGTCCCATTCCAAACTTCTATTAATGGCAACTGTGGTGTGGACAATTCCTCCATTTCACAGCTCCTGATGTGCGCAGTAGTGGGCTGCATACATGCAGTTTCATGGGAAGATGGAGCAAATTCACCTGCTAAATGTATGTCCATTGTTACAGATGGATTTTTTTTCATTGTTATTTTGTGTGTGTTTATTTGCACGTGATTAGGGTGACCCTATGGAAAGGAGGACGGGGCTCCTGTATCTTTTAACAGTTGCATAGAAAAGGGAATGTCAACAGGTGTCATTTGTATGCATGCAGCACCTTGTGCAATTCCATCTTCATCACAACAGTGAAAGCTGCAGGAGCCCTGCTCTCTTTTGTAATAATAATAATAATAATAATAATAATAACAATTTATTTCTTACCCACCTCTCCCTCTGGATCGAGGCGGGGAACAACATTAAAAACACATGATATAAAATACATAAAACTGATTAAAACATATAAAAACTACTACATTGTTAAAATACCAATAAAACTCCTAAAATTCGACTGGGTAGGCCTGCTGGAAGAGTTCAGTCTTTACAGCTTTCTTAAATTCCAGAAGACTGTTAAGTTGGCGAATCTCTCCCGACAGACCATTCCACAGTCTGGGAGCAGCAGAAGAGAAGGTCCTCTGGGTAACAGTTGTCAGCCTAGTTTTGGCTGATTGAAGTAAATTCTCCCCAGAAGACCTGAGTGTGTGGGGTGGATTATACGGGAGAAGGCGGTCCCGCAGGTAACCTGGACCCAAACCATGTAGGGCTTTAAAGGTAATAACCAACACTTTGTACTTTGCCCGAAAACTAATTGGCAGCCAGTGGAGCAATTTTAAAGCAGGTGTAATATGCTCACCCTTAGGAGTACCGGTGAACAACCTGGCTGCCATATTTTAAACTAGTTGAAGTTTCCAGACTAGGCACAGAGGTAGCCCTATGTACAGTACATTGCAGAAGTTGAGCCTCGAAGTTACCACTACTGTCTTTAGGTCTTCCAACTCTAGGAAAGGGAGCAGCCAGCTTATCTGATCACTCTAGCATAACTCCTGAAGCTTTAAGTATTGCATCTGAGCTTATGTTCAGTTCTCTCCCTTTCCCTTTTCCCACCCTGACAACACAAAGCCCTGCATCTGCAGTCTGCTTGTTCTTTTTGTTGTCTCCCATAATTGGCCTTGTACAGACACCTCAATTGCATCGTACTGTGAAAATCTGTCATCTCCAAGGCCTTGACTAACTAGTACACCTCCCTTGATGAAGGCAACACCTCTGTCATTAGCTTCATTCACTTTTGCTCTTGGCTTAGAAATGGGAATAAGCGAGACGGCAATTTCATCTTGGCTTCCTTTGCCAAATAATAAACTCAGAAAGTGGTTCAACAGAAAAGTTGTATGCTCAGCATGAAAGCCAGGGTGGGGTTTAGAAGATTGATGTGTTACTAGAATTAATTACATTTTTGTCCCCATCCCATCTCTGAGTAGATCAAGCTAGACAACCCCCCTCCAATTTCACCATCATAATAATTCTGTGAAGGGGATTAAGTTGAAGAATAGTGACTGTCCCAAGGTCATTCAGTGAGCTCTGTGGTTTACTGATGATTTGAACCTGGTTGTCCCAGCTCCTTGTCTGATACTTTAACCACTATGCCACACAATCCTCCAGAGGTAGAACCTTTGAATGAAGGGTAATCTTCTGCTCTAGTAATTAAGGCATATATTGTCATTCTGAAAGTCATCTTGTCATTCTTAGGGACCGTCTAAGTACCTGCTTTGCATGCAGAAGGACTCAAGTTCAATTTATGGCATCTCCAAGTAGGTCTGGGAAGGACCCCATCTGAAACCCTAGACCAGAGCTATGTAAGCTGATGTTCTTAAGATGGTTTGGTCCATAAACTCCCAGCCATCATGGCCAATGGTCAAAGAAGATGTGAGTTGTAATTCATACATCTGGAAGGCACCAAGTTGCCTAAAGAAACTCCCAAGAAAGCCCAACTTCCCTGATATGCATAACATTCCTCTAGGGGCTGATTCAGTCTACAGGGGAAAGTTGTGCAAATTTGGAAATGAACACAAATTGAACAGGGAAAGTTGTGGAAATCCAACACGAACACACGGCCAGCAATTTGCAAACGCTGTTGGTGGACACGTCCACAGTCCTATGTCAGGGCCTTCAAGGAGGGCTTCGCCTGGCACCTACTTTGTACTCTTTTCGTCGCCAGGTGAAGACCTTTTTATTCTCCCAGTATTTTAACAGTTAAATTAACTCAATTTTAATCCTTGTTGTTTTAAATTTGTATTTTAATCTGTATTAATTCCTGCTGCTTGGTTTTATTCTGGTTGTGTTTTTATATTGTATGTTATTCTGTGTTTTTAGATTGTGCCTTGTTTTATATATTTTAAAATGATTTCATGGTTTTAATTTTTGTGAACCGCCCAGAGAGCTTCGGCTATGGGGCGGTATAAAAATGCAATAAATAAATAAATAAATAAATCTTATATTTTGTGAGCCAAAACAAAATTCTCATACATGCCTAGTCAGTGAAGGCAATCCAGAGTGAAATGGACCCATGATCCTGTTCCATATAAGGACCTTCCTATCCTCCTATCTTCTATGTCAGTGGTCTTCAACTGGTCCAGACCTGGGACCCACCTCAGGCTCCCAATATGAAACATGGAACCTGTGCCCAACATTCCTCCATGCCCAGCATGGCGGCAATAGCTCCCCACCGAATCTGGACTGATCCTGCAACAGACATTTGGATTGCGACACACTGGTTGAAGACCACTGGTCTATGTCAACCAGCGCCACACTGGTTGAAGACCACTGGTCTATGTCAACCACTTACCAACTTGCCCCCATGGTAACAATGGGTGGGGAAGCATAAACACCCCCTACTCTGCCCCAAAATGGAACATGTGATGCAGCCATATGCAGAGATGATTCACCCTACCTCTTCCTATCAATGGGAATTTCACAGTGCCTGGGCATATATATGTTCATGACACACCTTACATGGAAGGAGTGGTAGATGCCTCAGAAGGGGATTACTTTGGTGGATGTACATGAAGCGGACCATAATGACCATGTGCTATTATGCGAGTATAACTCAGTCATCCTGGCGAGTCTTCTTGCTACATTCAGCTCAATTACACTCCACCCTCCAGCAAGTAAATGAAATAGCACATGTGTGGGTGCCCCGAGCATGCAATACATAACTTAATGGGCTTTGGATACATTCCATACATGTGTGGTCACATAAACTTTTTCAGTATTCCTTTATTCCTTTACAAATGTATATGTTTAATCTATAGCATATATATATATATATATATATATATATATATATATTCAAGTTCTTTCCATATGTAGGAGATGTGAAAAGTCAGTAACTTCTTTATGATAATGAAATGATCATGTATACATTCTCACCCAGTTTTGGCAATGGGTATTGCCAGTCCCTCATCCTTTGTAGGGAACATAAGAGCATCAGGACATAAGAAGAGGCCTGTTGGATCCAACCAGCACTCTGTTCACACAGTGGCCAACCAGCTGGTGATTACAGGCCCACAGCAGGACATGGTGCAACAGCACCCTCCTGCCCATGTTCCCCAGCAACTGGTGTACACATGGTTATACTGTCTCTGATCCTGGAGGTAGCACATAGCCATCAGGACTAGTAGCCTTCTCCTCCAGGAATTTCTCCAACCCTCTTTTAAAGTCATCCAAATTGGTAGCTATCATGACATCTTGTGGTAGTGACTTCCGAAGGAAGTCAGCTTCTACTGAATGAGACCCTTGGCCCATCAAGCCCAATATTGTCAACAGTATTGTGGGGCTCTCCTGGCTTTCAGGCAGTATTCTTTCTGACCCTTACCTAGAAATCCAGAGGAATGAACTTGAAAACTTTTGCATGCAAAACAGGTGCTCTATCACTGAGCTATGGTCGTTGCATAACAGCTGAGGGATGCCTGGTGTGGAGAAAGTGCAGAGGGAGGCATTTTTCATTTTCTCTCATAATACTAGACCCATGCGGGGTCATCCCAAGAAATTGATTGGTGGGAGATTCAGGGTACAAGGAAGTACCTTTTCACCCTGTGCACACTGAAATGGTGCCGTTCATTTGTACAAAAGGTAGTAATTGCCAAGAGTTTGGAAGGTTTTCAAAGGAGGTTGGACAAATTCATGGAGGAGAAGGTTATCAAAGGCTACTAGTCCTGATAGATATATGCTACCTTCATTATCAGAAGCAGAATGCCTGCATACACCAGTTGCTGGGGAACATGGGCAGGAGAGTGCTTGCTGCCACACTCATGTCCTGCCTGTTCTTATGCTCTTAGGACTGGCATGAATTCGACAACACTCATGAAACAAAAGCACCATGAATGCCCAGGGTGGGGTAATGACATGATGTGATTTCTGCCCAGCACTCTGAATGTCCAAGCAGGTAGAGCTGATAGTAATGTCAAAGCAGGTAGTATTAATACGGAGTGGAGCAAAGACACATATTAACTGGAAGGAGTGACTATTATAATAAACTGGATGGACAATGCTTTGTACAAAATTCAGAAGTATCAGATGAAGCCACGGAAGCAGAACCTTAAGCCCAGGGACCAGATCCACCTGGGGTCCCAATCCAAGTTTCCACAAAATCCATGCCATGCCCACTTTACTTGGCCCTACACCCTTTCCCTAATTACTAACCCCAGCATCCCCCCAATTCTAAAATGTTTAAATACCTCTCCTATTATTATTAATAATATTATTGTTAATATTATTATTATTATTTGCATTTATATACCACTCCATAGCCGAAGCTCTCTGTGTGGTTTACAAAGATTAAAAACACTGAACTTTAAAAACCAATATACAAAATGTAAAAAGCATAAAAACAGATAATAAATACAATATCCATTTAAGACAACTATTCCAAGTCAAAAAAGGAAAAAAAAAGAACTCAACATACGCTGTTAAATGCCTGGGAGAAGAGAAAAGTTTTGACCTGGCTCTGAAAAGATAACAATGTTGGCACTAGACAAGCCTCATCAAGGAGATCATTCCATAATTGGGGTCCACCACTGAAAAGGCTCTCTCCCTTATTGCCATCCTCCAAGCTTCCCTCAGAGTAGGCACCTGGAGGAGGACTTTAGATGTTGAGCGTAGTGTATGGGTAGGTTCATGTCGGGAGAGATGTTCCATCAGGTATTGTGGTCCCAAGCCATGTTAGACTTTATAGATTAACACCAGCACCTTGAATTGGGCTCAGAAATGTACAGGTAGCCAATGCAAGCAGGCCAGAGTCTACACAAAAATATACAGGCATTTTTGGTACTTTGATTTGGGAGAACCTCAAAAACATCTCTATCAAACTTCCAATGCCCAAAATCCTTCTCATCATTGCTTATCCCGATAATAAATACTGTTCTTGCTGCTATTTTGTAACCTGGTGGCAGGGAATTGGGCTAGCTGTATGGGCAATAGCGAGACTGATCAAAATGGAAATCCTGGTGGACTTTGTGCTATGCATATTTTTGAAGAACGTCTCAATCTGCATAAAAGGTTGAAAATGGGGGAGAATTTCTTACACAATTTTAATAAAATTCACAAATGCTACACATTTCTTCATATTTGGGATGGAAAGAACTTGAAAATGAGGATTGGAGAAACCAAAATGGTCAGATTCATGCATTGGATATTTTGCTTTTAAAAGTCTGGGCTTGAATCTCTGTGTATTTAACCATGTTAGTGATGAATTGGGGTTCCCACTTCTTCCATTTTCTGCAATGCTCCCCATGTTAGACCCATGTTAGGCCTCATCTTGAGCATTGTGTGCAGTTCTGGGCACCACACTTCAAGAAGGATGCAGACAAGATGGAGGGGGTTCAGAGGAGGACAATGAGGATGATCAGGCATCTGGAAACAAATCCCTAGGAGGAGAGACTGAAAGAACTGGAATGGTTTAGCCTGGAGAAAAGAAGACTGAGGGGAGACATGAAAGTACTTGAAAGGTTGTCACACAGAGGAGGGCCAGGATCACTTCTCAATCCTGAGGAACGTATCATAAAATTTAAACATCAGAAAAAGAGTGAAGAGTGTGTACAGAGCATCAGTATCAATTTATAACTGCTCAACTGATGCACTTGGGATGGGTTTCCCACACATACACACACACACACACACACACACACACAGAGGCTACTAATTATTTGCCTGGAGATGGTTGTTCTCACAAAACCTGTTATGATCATTGGTAGCTTTTGTCACCTAGGAAGAGATAACATTGAAAGTTGCTGCTGTCTCAGCTGCACATCTTGCTAGCATCCCGATTAGCTGAAGGACTTGCCTGTACAAAACCCAAGGTTCAAAGGGCTTTCAACGAGGGATGGATGAACTAGCAATGTTCATATTAAGCCAGATTCTCTGAACATCTCTTCTCGATCATCCCAGAGTGCAGGACACAAATAATGGGCTCAAGTTACAGGAAGCCAGATTCCACCTGGACTTCAGGAAAAACTTCCTGACTGTTAGAGCAGTATGACAATGGAACCAATGACCTAGGGAGATTGTGGACTCTCCCACCCTAGAGGCCTTCAAGATGCAGCTGGACAGCCATCTGTCAAGTACGCTTTATGGTGGATTTCTGCATTGAGCAGGGTTTTGGACTCGATGGCCTTATAGCCCCCTTCCAACTCTACTATTCTATAATTCTATGTATAACAACTCAGTGGCAGGCAGGGGCATCTTAGTCCTCTCCATGCTGGGAATAGCTCTACCTACTGAATTTGGCAGAAGGGTAAATTTCATTTCACTTTGGATTTGATAAAAATTTCCCAAGAACTGCAAATTTCTTCACATCCACATTTTATTCAAAACTCACCCACTCCAAAATACTAATTTTGATCCAGTTGCTTGATCAAATGCAACCCTTGATCCACAACTGCATCACAAAATTTGGAGAAATGTACAGTCAGAATGTTAACTGTGTTCAACAGGTTGCTTCACTTAAAAATGCAGATCACCTCTAAGTCACTTCCCCATCTCTAATTAGGAATGTACAAGAAATGTTTCAGCCAGTTTACACCATTCAGAAAGAACACAGATGCAATCTGTGGTTGGGGATCACATATTTCCATGTGCACATTTGGAAAAAATGCACATGAAAAATGTGCACAAATGTGAATAAAGCAATGGCAGAGGAACAAACACATTTCAAAGATGCCCACAATTGAGATTATATATATATATATATATATATATATGCATGAAAATACACACAGATTTTCATATGAATGAAAAGATAGAACAAACTTCAAAGTTTGCGCTATCCCTACTTGGGAAGATTGAAGCATATCAGATTAACATCCACCCTCCCCAAGATTGTGTTCTGAAGTCCATATGGAGGAATGTTCACACACCACATGCAGATTGAAGTAAAAACTGATTTTTCAGATGTGGCTGATAAAATATTGGGCTGGACCAGGGAGGTGCTGGGAAGTGACTTCCCTCAGGGGCATCTCCTGAAGTAAGCAAAATAGAAGCCTACACATGAGTCAAAGATCTGAGTGCTAATCTTTACCTGACGGTTACTCCGTAGGAAGAGGGCCCAACACAGATGTGACCAAGAGTTGGGTTTGAGGTTGCACTAACAATAAAGTCAGTGAGGTGATATGTTCAATTGCTTTAGCCTATGAAATGGCCACATGTGTTACACATACCACCAGGTAATAAACCAAGGCCAAAAAGAAAGCATAACAGCACAACCACCCAGCCTTCTGACAATTATAGCAAATGAAGCATGTGTAGCAAATTTGGGTCAGGATCTAATTAAGACTTTTGTGTTCAAAGGCTTCCTCATCCCCTTAAGGCTTTTGAAGGATCATTATAAAAGCTCTTCTAGCTCTTAAAAAGGGTTTCTTTGAATTCAGCTGCTGAGGGAACCAGGTAAGTCTGACTTAGCACATATTGCTTAGAATTATGGGTATGGTGTTTGATGTATGGTCTCCACTAATGTCCACCTCGCCTTCCACCATGCGCCCCACAGCAAGGGACCCATCTCAGACCACTACCTTTAATTGAGGCCAAACTGTTTCTCTGATGCTTTTGGCTGGGAATTTAAGGAAGTGTCCTCATGTTTAGTCACATTTATTGGTGTGTATTTGGAGACTTGCTTTTCTTTTTCTGTTCTCTTCTGTTCTTTCCTATTTTGCATCAGTCAAAATTTGGAATGGTTTACATCCTTTTAGGGTCTTGTATTCTCTTTTTATCCCTTGATGATTATTAGTATTTAAATTTCATTTTTTGGTCATTGTTCAAGGCTTCAGTCCTGTATGCCCTTGTTGGAGTAAGACCCAGTGAGCTCTGTAAGGCTTATGTTTGAGTAGAACTGTGTAGGGTTGCACTGTACAGAACTCTCTGTTTGTTCACTTCAGTTTGGTGGCAGGGAACTCAAACTCTGTGGTGCTTCTTCAAAACCAGGAGTTTCTTTAAACCATGGGTGGGTGACCTAGAGGCATCCACAGGCCTTTTTCACCCAATGCAGTACATTCTGTGGGCCTCCATGGGGATAGGGAGATGGATTGCTGCCCAAATTCAGCAGAATAATGCTCCACATGTTTTCAAGCTGCCTTTAACTGTTTTAGTGCTGCGTAAGCAATAAAACCACAATTTTCTTCGGCAAATGAATAACTAAATGAAACTCTATGGCTGAATTCATCGGTGTGCACCAGGGGGAGCTGGCAGCACACACGCACACACACATGCTTATTATACTTCCCCCCATTTTCTTCCAGCATCTTAGTTTTGTTATTGTTGTTTGTTTATTTGCTGGTTTTGATAGAGGGGACTAGCCACACTAAAGTATAGCTGAGATGCAGGACACAGGGAGGTATGGAAATTTTGCAAGTCATTGATACCCTGTGTGTTTCATGTGTTATGCCGTTGGAGGACAAACCCCCAAATTGACTTTGAATGCCACGTCAAGCAACATTGTTGTGCCAATTCTGGGAGATAGTCACAATTCCTCTACCTGTTTAACTGGCTACAGACTACACTAGACTGACCATATGAAAAGGAGGAAAGGGCTCCTGTAACTTTAACAGTTGTAGAGAAAAGGGGATTTCAGCCAGTGTCATTTGTATGCAATTAGTTCCTGATGAAATTCCCTCTTCATCACAACTGTTAAAGTTGCAGGGGCCCTGCCTTCTTTTGTATATGGTCACTCTAGTATAGTGCCTGCAACTTTAACTGTTGTGATGAAGAGGGAATTTCACCAGGGACTAATTGCATACAAATGACACTGGCTGAAATTCCCTTTTCTCTACAACTGTTAAAGTTACAGGAGCCCTGTCCTCCTTTTCATATGGTCAGCCTAGACTACACACTACTTTGGAAATGCCTCCCTGTAAACTAGGCTGACCATATGAAAAGGAGGACAGGGCTCATGAGTAAGCAACCCTCCAGATGTTTTGGGCTAAAATTGCCAACATGGCCAATGGCAAAAGCTTCCAACACCTACCATGAAAGATGGACCAAAAATATTTAGGGAGTCAAGAGGGAATGGATTCTCTAGAAATCTAGCATCTGTTCATGAAATGTATTCATCTGGGGCTCGGATAGATGTTTCTGGATTTGCAATGCTCACCTTAAAGAAAATATGAGTATTACCTCCCCTATTTTTTTCCAGCTCTAATTAAAATATGTAACAAATTTCAGGCCTACGCTGCATCCCAACAAACCTGTCACAGGTTTCAAACTTAATTTATCATTTGACCCAGTGAGTAGGAAATGCTCCAGCTGCAGGATGAAGGGAAGCGGGAGATCTTTCCCTCTTCAATTATATGACGCAGAACAGCAGAGATGGTACCAGTAGCTTTTAGCTCATCTTTCCCTCTCAAAGACTAGAGCATGGGATCTCAAAAGGAAGAAGGAGGCATTTGGGATTGAGGGACTTTGTTGGTGGGATGGAAAAGATTTGGGGTTTCATGGCGGAGGTGGATACAGCTTTGGCTTCTAAATTTGCTGAGCATGGCTACCCATTAACTGAACAAGAGCTCAACCTTTTCCCAAGCCAAAGCCAACATGAGCCACTGAGAGGGATGGGGTTTTGGGTGATGCTTGAGTTTGGGGAGATTCTACAAGTTCAGTCCCATTTCCAGCTGTGATCTGTCAGTGCACATTTATTTATTATTTATAATAAATAATAGTTTGTTTGTCTTTTAATTCCCAAACCAGACAAAGTCCACATTTTGGTACACTTTTTTTAAAAAAAGTGTACCTCCAAATGTGCACTTTCCCCACATAGATTTTTAAAGTGCAGAATTTTCTACAGCGGGCTTTTGTGAATGCAATTACAAGCTCAGGAACGTTCGAGTCCCACCACTCAACCACCCAAAAACCTGTGCTGCCTTTTGCATTTAGGGTTGCAAATGGATTTTTCATACATTGTTAGCCCCTGATGGCTTGCCTATCTCTAGATGAAAGGAGCTACTGGTCAGACAATCGAACCAATTGTCTAGGGAGGTGGTGGGTTCTCCCACACTAGAGGCCTTCAAGAGGCAGCTGGACAACCATCTGTCAGGGATGCTTTAGGGTGGATTCCTGCATTGAGCAGGGGTTTGGACTCGATGGCATTATAGGCCCCTTCCAACTCTACTATTCTATGATTCTATGATCACTCCATTGCTTTGACCCAGTGGTTTGATATTATCCATCTTCTAGGGCGGCCAAATGAAAAGGAGGACTGAGTTAATCCCAACAGTTAAAGCCAGGACCATGCAGAGGGGGAGAGCAATGGGGCCAGTTGGCCCGGGGCCCACGATTTTGAGGGAGCACTCCAAAGAGGAGATCCTCCCAGCTTACACTACTGCTTCTGTAACGTAAGTGGCCCCTCGAGAAGCGAGGAGCCTGCTTTGCAGAAACAACGCAGAAGCCGTCCGTCGTGAATACCACGGCTCCAGAGGGCTATGCCACATGCAGGGCAGGGGTATATGTGCCTTGAGGTATTGTAGAACAGGTTTATTATGAAAGTGTTATCTAGAACGGACATGTTGGTGGGCACACCCCCTTGGGGAGGCCATATTGTCCTTTTTTGAAATGGGGGCACACACTTCCCATCTGTCTTAGGCATATTACCAGCTCTACATGGCCCTCATTAAAGCTGCAGGAGCCCTGCCCTCTTGACCACATACCAAAGAGAGCAGGGCTCCTGCAGCTTTAACGGTTGTGACAAAGTGGGAATTTCACCAGGTGCTGCATGCATACACATAACACCTGCTGAAATTCCCTTTTCTATACAACTGTTACACATACAGGATCCCATTCCTCCGTTCCATTTGGCCACCCTACCTTCCCCTTATGCAATTTCTTATTAGCCCCGAGAAGGACCCTAAGTGTGTGGGAGGGACTCCATTTGAAATCAAAGGGTGAACTGGTTTACATCAAGATAGGTGTGCAGTTTCCCCTTGAATCAAAGTGGAACCTGCAAGCCCAACAGGTCCAACCTCCTTTATGCTTGACTCATTTCATCCTTGTCTTCTCCAAACCAACCGGTTTGGCTTTTTTAAGAAATCAAAGCCTCACTTTCTGGAACCTGCCCAAACTGGTTTTGTGTTTTGTTTTTGATTTGGGTTTTTTTTGGTTTTTTTGTTTTTGATGCTGACATTCAACCTTTAGCAACAAGCTGTTAGAATGCCACCCACGCCCTGTGATGTGGGCTTTAATTTCTCAGAAAATGCTTTATAAGGATTGCCAAAGTGTCTCTGACAGAGCAGCATCCTACTCGATGGGAGAGTGATTTCAGGGTTAGTCAGCTGCGTCCTTTTATTTTTAATCCACCTGCCTCCCTTTTTTATGTGGATGCTGGGAAGAGATTCTCAAAAGCTATCTGGCGGAAAATATACAAGGGCATATGATCTACCCTCCACCCTAAAAATTGGGTAACTCATAGGAAAAAGCCCACTCCTCAGGACAGAAGACCTACTTTGGATGTCAAAAGTTCTCATATTTAGTGCATTATCTGTTTTTACAGTTTTATCCCACCGTTTTTCCTTTTGCAAAGAACCCAAGGAGGCATACATAATCCTCCTCCTCTTCTTTTTATCCACACAGCAACCCATTAAGGTAGGTTAGTTTGAGAGTCAGTGACTGACCAAAAAGTCACCCAGTGGGCTTCATGGCTGAGTGGGGGAATAGAACCTGGGTCTCCCCAGTGGCTGAGGTTTGATCGCTGACATTGAGTTGAAGAGGATGAAGTAACCAGTGCTGGGAAAGACCTCTCTGCCATAAGGATGTATGAGAAATTCATGGTAGTTCATTTTAGACCAGAATTCGCTGTCACCTCCTAAAATAATATGTGGACACAAACCATCTGTGCATTTTTGAGCTTGCAGTGCAATTTGCAGTGTTCAAAATGCATATCCATGGCAGAAGTGAGTATTAAGAGAAATGCTCAAAAATGGAGATAGATAGATGGAAGGATGGATGGATGGATGGATGGATGGATGGATGGATTCCATGTGCTGTTCCTAAATAAATAAAAAAATCTCTGAATTTCTCTCAGTAATATGTGGATGTCTTTAGTTCTGACTTCCACCTTTCCCTCCAGCATTAGATGATTCAGATGAATGGGCTACACCCATTCTGAAGCTTCCTTAAATGTTCTATCTAGTTTATATTGGCACACCTTTGCTGCATCTGCCCTCTGCTTGTGAAACATGTTGGGGGTGGCAGGTAGGTACCATCCAGTCATGCAAGTCTCTCTCGCGAAGGAGAAATTCCTCAGGAACCTTTCCCTCTCACGCTCTCTCTTTAATCATGGGAGAACCATGAAAGGACTTCTCCTTTGGCTTCTCATGTAAGGAACAGGGTGGGAATAAGTACATTATTCTCACCCCCTACGTTGTGTCCTCGATACTGGCTCCCTTGTCTTCCATGTTAGGAAGGAAAACTTTAGAGGGGTGCCTTCTGTACTTGTGTGGGGGTCCTTACCCAATTGAGAGCCCAGGAAGATCATGATTTTTCACTGCATGGGAAGGCTCTATTTGTAGAAAAGACCCCATTGCAGATATTTGTCTTCTCAACATTTGGAGGATGTCAGGTATGGACATGGGGATTGGACAGAGGGGTGGGACTCATGTGCTCATTCCCACTCCCCCCACTCATTGTGTGAGGGGCAGAACAAGTGAAGAAGGCTATGGCCACCATTTCAGGCACCACCTCATGGTGACATTGGGCCACTAGAAGACAAATATAAACAGCACCATGGGGTACATGTGTGGGGAAGGGGTGTCACTTTGGTTGATCCTCATAATTTATATATCATACAGTCTGGCACAAGTCAGGTCCATGGACTGCTGGGAAATATACTTTCTCCAATGGTACTAAGTGGGTGCGTGGATGATCAGATGCTGTTTGAAGGGGTCTGCAGGCACTTCAGGGGGATTGGATGATACTGGAGATACAATGGCATCTTCTGAATTTGCTCAAACTTCAGCAGGGAATAAACCGAGCTATTCCCTAATATTTTTTCTTCTTCTGACACCTATAGTGTACCTGAGTTTTTACAGTTCTAATTATGAGCCTGACTATTTATGCAGTTCACCCATAATCCCATATGGCTTGGGACCTGAAAAACTGCCTTCCCTCATATGAGCCTGCCTGGGTTTTAAGATCTTTGGGGAAGGACTTTCTATTGGAATATTAGGTGGGGATGTGGCACTAGAGTGACCAGATACAAAAGAGGGCAGGGCTCCCGCAGCTTTCACTGTTGTGATGGAGAGGGAATTTCACCAGGTGTGGCATGCATACAAATGACACCTGCTGAAATTCCCTTTCCTATACAAGTGTTAAAGATACAGGAGCCCTGTCCTCCTTTTCATATGGTCACTCTATGTGACACAGGGGCTTCTTAGGGGCCACTCCCAGGCTCTGGAACACCCCTCTCTATTGTCCTTCATCCACCAGTGGGCAAATACCTTTTTTTATTGAGTCAGGCTTCTGGTATGTAAGCAATCCTGCGGTTGAAGGCTTTTAAATTAATTGGTGATGTTTGTTTCTTTTATTTTGATGTTTTAAATGCATTTGTCTTCATTGTGTTTTAATTAAGATTTTGTTTTGAATTTGGACTTTATTGCTAGCCAACTGGAGCAGCAGCAGCAGTTGTTGTTTTGATGGGCAAGTAATATATTAATGAATTAATCCTTGACACCCTCACCCCCAGGTCTCATTGTCAAAACCCCAGGTGCTTATTCTTTCTCAGTCTTTGACCTATTTCCTTTCTTTAAAACATCCACCCTATGATGGAAATGCCTTTCCTTCCCAAACCGGTTGGCTGTTGCATCTTCTTCTATGATACATCCCTAAGCAAATCTGGGGATTTCAAGAGTTGCTGCTTGATTTCCTGAGCCATAATTAGCAGCACTCAGCATTAAAACGCACACACATACACACACCAGGGAGTGTCTGAGATCTCCTGCCAGCTATAAAGCTGTAGAAATAGCTGTATACGCCACATGGGTGGTGTGAGTTTTGTCAGTGGCAAGCCAGAGTGAAGAAGGTATGTAGTATTCTGAGTGAACGTTGCAGTATCTAACATTCCTTGCCGAACTGGACTCTGAAAGAGGTAAAGGGGTCAGTTGAAGGGAGGGAGTGGGAAATGTGAGCTGGAAAATGGACATGGGAGGGATGTTCCTCTCTTGAACAAGGGGGTGGTTAAGAATGAAACTCCCTTACATCGGAATCGATCTTTCCAGAATGTCTGTGGGCTGTGCTATGTAAGAAAACAATGGAATCCTGGCCCATGCCAAGTCTGTAGGAGTCAGAAGGAAGCCAGGCAGGTAATTAGAAGTGACACAAATAATTTAAGGAAGGAAAAGGGACCATTTGAAGCAATTGAGGCAGGTAGGTCATCCAGGAACAAACACAATTGGCATTTTAAGCAGGAAGGAAAGGGGAAGAGAAAAGCAAGTTTTTATTATGAGGGAGTCTGCCCTTTCCTGAATTTGTCCATGGCATTTTCAAAATTATGGGGTTCCAAGTTGCCTGATGTGAATAGCATGTCATGAATTTGGAGGATCCCTGCTTGGGTGAGACATCTGAAGCCTTTTGAAGAAAACAAAAGGACAAATATTGACTGGACCAGCAACGTTTCTAGAGGGGGGAATCCCTCAGCTACCTCTTCACACTGAATTTCACCTAGAGCAAAATTTCTAGGTCCATTTGGTGGCTTCTTCCATGCTGAAGAATCCAAGGACTTGTGAGGCAAGCTAAAACCACTCTCTAAGATGGCGGACATTACTCAGAAGGTGGAGGGGTGTGGTTCATCAGAGCATCTCTAGCTGAGGTAGTAAATGAACATCAGCTAACTCCACTTATCTCTGACTTCTTTTTTTTTTTTTTTTTAAGGTTGAACACCATCCCAGCAAAATGTCTGGCTCAGCTGTGAAGTGTGTCACGACCCCCTGTGTCACCTCATGCCCAGATGCGAAGGTGGTGATCCACCCGCCGCCCCTCGTCCTTACTCTACCAGGACTGTCCCTCACAATGTCCCCTAGCCAGTGCCTTGTGGAAACCAAGACTTCGTGCCTCACGAACGGCTCTGAGGCATGCGGTGAAGGATGCTCCACAGCACTCGTCACCAAATCCTCAGGCCTGCGTGCAATTTCTGGCGGAGACACACCCTGTTGCACATCCACCTGTCCTGACTCGCAGTTGGTGATACAACCCCCACCTGTTTGCATTACAATTCCAGGGGCCGTCCTCACCAGCTACCCTAATGAATGCCTGATAAAAACCTCGACCCCCTGTGTCCCAGGTGCCGCTCAGCCACGTGCCATCGCTCGCTCAGCATCAGTTTCCAACTGCTCCCTTACTCCGGACCGTACGTCTTCCTCCACCTCCATCCCATGTGGTCTCAATTTTGCATCGTCGGAGTGCATCACACAGGGCCCCGGTTCCAAAGTGGTGATATACCCGCCGCCGATTGAGGTCACCATTCCCGGCCCTGTTCTTGAAATTGCAGCTGAGGAGTGCGCAGTGGAAGTCTACAACCCCTGCGATGGTACCAACGCCATCACCAGTAGCGAACGGTGTGCCATCACCAGTGGTGACGAAGGTGAAGTGAAGACCCTGACGGCCAGGACCTGCACAACAGTGTGCGGGGTGATTGGCGCTTCTACTTGCGTCTCCCAGGGACCAGAGATGAAAATTATGATCCAGCCCCCTCCAATTGAGGTAGACCTTCCTGGGCCAATCCTTCGAGTCTTCCCTGAAGCATGCAAAGTGGAAACTCTAAGCCCATGTGTTCCCACAGCCCAGGAACTGTGCAGCAGTGATCCCCAGGCACTGTGTAGCAGCGATGATGCAACTTCAACAGCCGTGGCCACCAAGAGCACCTCACTGCATACCGTAAAACGCCCGCTGCCTGACATCCGAAGGGCCCCTCGTCCCTGGGCTGAGATGTACAGCCGGTCCATGACACCACGAAGCCTTATGACAAAGCCATCACGGTTTTCCAAATACAATTCCTTCAGCTCGGCAAGCTCTCAGTCATCATACTGAGCTCCCAATGTGTATAAAACACAGAGGACAGTTGGAATAAGAATATGACTGAATGGTTCAATTGACAGGATAAAGCCTTCATCCTGAACATCTAGACTGATTTTTCCCCTGTTTTAATCTCTCACTCAGCACTGTAGCACCCAAGGGTCCCTTTCCCGCTACTATTACCTTCAATTAGGTCCCATTGGGATTAAAACACAGACAGTTAAAAGATTCTTGATCCCAATGATTTCAATACATGTTGAATGTGCCCTCAACTAAATCTGATGTTTGGGCTTTCTTTCTCTTAAGGAGGCAAGTTGGTTTTGATTTAACTGTCATATTGGGAATTGACTAGAGATGGAGAGATCTATACACCTCAACCTCCCTGATACTGTCATTTTGTAGAAATCAGTCTGGTTCCATCCCAATTCCGCACAAGCTTGTCATTTCTTTTCTTTTCTCTTTAACAAAGTCCCTATAGAAAAATGTATCTTTTGTGTGTGCACTTTTTGTAATGTACACATTCATGTATGCATTAGTGAGCATGATTCTAAATGCAAGAACATTGTACTGTGCAGGGTTGAAATGCTGTTCTGTGCACCCTTACCTCAAATATGTGTATTTGTGTCCATTTCATGCTAATATGCACATTTTAGTGTGCATTTCTGTTCCTGAGACAAGCCACATGGGAAAGCTCACAAAAACACAGATTCCAGAATGCAACCCTGTCTTAGCTCACTGAAGGGCTGGGAAGGCACCATTGCTTGTATGTTTGTTCGCTTGCTTTTTTTTAAAGACTTGGCTGAGTGAATTTTTCATTCATCCCTAAATATAATATAATTACCTTGTCGGATCAATCCATCTCTTTCAGAATCATGCTCCCAACAATGCTCATTCACAAACACACAAATACACACACACCATCCTAGATCTCTGTTCCATGAATTTGTCCAATCTTTAACCAGTGAGTTCTGTAATTATTGTATGCATTGTGAAGAAAGACTTCCTTTAGTTCATCTTGAATCTACTTGCCAAATCAGGATGAAATACTGTGCATGTTTGTATGTGTTTACAAAGGGTTGCTGTGGAATAATATACTGAGGTGATGCCATGGAGGCTATAAAGAAGTGTGTGAGTATTGCTGTCTAACTGGAAAATCACAGTACATCCTCACAACTACAGTTTTTGCAGGTTCTTTGGGGAAGCCATGGCAATCAATCCTGTTTTAATCTCACTCCATGTTGCGTGCTGTGTGAATGCTCCCCTAATCTACTGTGAATTTTTTTTAAAAAAAAAACCCTAAAAGGTTGCTCATCACACCTGACACCAAGGCTGCAATCCAAGGTACACTTTCCTGGGAATAAAGCCCATTGAATGTAATAGGGTCGCTCCTGAGTAAACATGCATAGGATTGTACTGTGAGACTTCGGGCTGTGATCTTAAGCACCCTCAACTAAGAAGGAAGTCCTTTTTAACTCAATGGTCTTTGCTTCTGAGTAAACATGCATAGGGTCACATCCTACATAAAATGTTCAATTATTTAATAATTTTTTGAGAGATGGTGAAATAGATACCCTCCCTAAATTATACATAGTTTTTTAAGTGTTTAGATATTTTACAAAAAAAGTTCATCATAATTTAAATAAAACCAACATTTTTGCTAAGTGTGAAATGATGTTTTTTTGTCACATTGAACGTTCATCAATTAATAAATTACATTTTAATTCTCAAGTCAATGTTTCACAATGTGTTTGTGTGACCAGGATGGAGAGGGTGGGTGAAACCCAAGGCCTATGAGGAACAGCAAGAAGAGCTGGGTATGGGCCAGTTCAGACAACACACTAAACCATGATTATGTCACTCACCTTTTTGCAGCAAATGCTTAATGAGCATGTTTGGTTATGTAACCATCATGGTTAAGAATGGTTCACACAATACACTAAGCCATAATGTTTAGCTCAAAGTGCTTAGCTACTGTGGCTTAGTGTGTCATCTGAACAGGGTCCATGTTTCACCTGGAGAAAAAGGAAGTAAAGGCAGACACAAGGTAGCTGCCTTCAAAAATTCAAAGTGCTATCATGCAGAAGAAGAAGATCTGCTCCCTGTTGTTACAGTGGGTCTTCTATAGAACCAATGGGTAGAAATGGCAGGGAAACATATTTCAGCTAAACAGTAGAAGAAGCTTCCGGAATGGGGAGAGCTGTTTGACATGAGAATGACAGGCTGCTTCAGGAAGGGGTGGCCTTTCCTTTGAGGCTAAAACTGCAACTGTGCATCCTGGGTAGATCCTATGCTGAGCAGGGGGTTGGACCAGAAGATGGAAGGAAGAGGGAAAAAAGCACCACCGAACCGAAGATGCCTTAAGATTGTTAATCCTCCAAAGGGCTCCAAATCATTGTAAACATCAAACAATATATTAATACTAGGGATGTGCAGCAGATTGAATCCGATCCGATCCGAAGGGACCTGTTCCGGATCAGAAAAAATTGGAAAATCGGACACTATTTTGAATGCTTTTCCCCATAGCCTAGTATTGTGTTACAAAAATGCCAATAACTTTTTCATTTTTAAAGATAGAAGGATGAAACTTGGGCACTTTGTAGATGAGTTTGGGGTAGTTATCTGTGAGAAATCTCAGAAAGATTGGTGCAGGCATTTTGTGGCAATTAATTTTTTAATAAATAAACAGGAATGCCTGTAACTTTTTCATTTTTAAAGTTCCACACATGAAACTTTGACACATTGTAGTTGGTATATTGGGACCCATGTATGCAAAATTTCATAAACATAGGTGCTTCCTTTGTGTGGCAATTAATTTTAGAAAAATGGGTAACAGTGGGGAAAATACAGTTATGCCTTCAACTTTTTTATTTTTAAAGATACAAACAGGAAACATGGGCACATTACAGGTACCACATTGCTTGACATATGTGTGAAATTTCAGAAAGATAGGTCCAGGCATGTAGTGGCAAGGCATCTTTGAAACAATGAGGAAAGAAACATCTATAACTTTTTTATTTTAAAAGTTAGAAGTCTGAAGGTTGCTCACTTTGTAGATGGGTTAGGGGTAGTTATCTGTCAGAAATTTCAGAAAGTTAGGTCCAGGCATTTGGTGGCTATGAATTTTATAGATTAAAAGTTACAAAAGTTTTTCCACAGAGGCTTGGGCTGTCAATTGCACCCGGCTCCCCCCCTCCCCCTCCCTCTTTTATCTGTCAAAACTCCATGTTGTTGTAACCTTTAATCTAAAAAAATCATAGCCACCAAATGCCTGAACCTATCTTTCTGAAATTTCTAGCAGATAACTACCCCTAACCCATCTACAAAGTGAGCAACTTTCAGACTTCTAACTTTTAAAATAAAGAAGTTATAGGTGTTCCCTTCCTCATTTTTCAAAAATACCTTGCCACCACATGCTTGAAGCTATGCTTCTGAAATTTCTCCACATTAGACATACCACTTTGGTTCACATGTGTGATAAATTTCAGAAGTTTCAGCCTTCTATCTTTAAAAATGAAAAAGTTATTGGCGTTTTTTTAACGCAATACTAGGCTATGGGGAAATGCATTCAAAATGGCGTCCGATCCGAAAATCGGACATCCGATTTTTGGATTGGAATCAGATCCGATCCGATCTGCCCAACCTCTGATCCAATCCAATCCGATCCGGTCCACCAGGTCCGATTCCGATCCGCAATCCGATCCGATCCGGGGGGTCAGTGCACATCCCTAATTAATACATCAATTTTACTTTCTCCCTCTTTTTTAAAGAATCTGAAGTCCTTTTCATCATGTTTATGAAGAAAGTTGCGAATCAAGTAATAAACCAGATAAATTTTTCCACCCATCCCTAAATTTGGTGTATCATTTACATAACAGTGTACGCTTAGTGGCTATGTTGGAATGGAAGTCTACAGTTGACATTTTTCTCCTAGATTATGACATTTCTGAAGCAAAATTGCAAAGTGAATGAATTTGCAGCTTCTTTGGTGGGTGGGTCGGTTCCGAAGAGTTTTGAGGGAAGAAAACAAGAGTGTGTGACAATGCCAAAAATGATATTTTACTGATCGAATGGAAAGCTCAACCAGGATGATTAAATTTATATATTGGAATATTATTAAGGTAAGAGAAAGAAGGGAGATGCAAACCCCTGTGCTTCCCTCCATGAAAACATCACTGAATTCCTCCGACTTCCCTGAGAAAGCAGCAGAAAAAATATACCCTGGTTTGATGAAGGGTGAAATGTGTTGCAAAATGAGATGTGAGAGTTCAGCAAGGTCCAAATTCCCCCTCCTCCTAACTGTGGATGTGTGAATCACCAAAATACAAATTCGCCTAAGTTCTCCAAATTCTATCCCAAAACATGTTCCAACTGGAGTCAGTATCAGATTGCAAGATTTGATGGTGGGGATTAAACATTGAAAATCTGTGTCATATTTCTGTGCCTATTTTTCCAAATGTACATTTTTTTAAAAAAAGTGCACATTTTTTAATTGAATTCATTTTGAAGTGTTTACATTTTTTAAAATGTATGCATGCTTTCAAATCCCCCCTTTTTTAGTCTACGAATCACATTACAAGGTCGGAAATGTACAGATTTCAAAAGCAGATTGTGTTCGAGGCTGTTTTTGGTCCGGATGGTGCGAATTGGGTAAAATCCAGATAAAAAAGGAACTGCTACAAATTCCTGATACCTTCATACCAAGGGTAGATTTCCAAATGAGAACAAACAGCACCCCCCAGTGGCTACTTTTGAAAATATACAAGTAGTCCAGTGCATCTGGAGTGTTTCAGGTTGAGGAAGTCCACCTTAACTGGTTGTCGGTGGAGGCCATTCAAAACGGTCATCATACATTCCCTGTGGCTAACTTTGGACAGCTGCTAAGCTGGTTGCAATTTCCAAATATTCTTCCACACACACCCCACCATGATAGAGCATCAACAGGCTCCAGTCCTCAAGGCATGATTCAGATCAAGGATCCCATCTTATTTCATCTGCATCTGTTTTCAGATATTGGCAATTTGGGCTGTCCAGATGCTTGGGCATAAAACTCTCCCTCATTATTAGCTCAGTTGGCTAGGACTGGTATGAGCTGTAGGCCAAAACCTCTGGAGGTCCTCAACTAGCCCACCCCTGTTTTAAGGAGTGGGTGAGGAATAACAGAACTTAAAAACAACAACAATGCAACAGATATGAAAATTGCTAGGTTTGGTGCCTTCTGGGCAAGGAAGAGGCTAGCTATGCAAAGTCTGAGGGGGTGTTTAGCTGTGACAAAGGGTAGGAACACCTGGCAAATTTGAGATCCATCACATTTTCATATACACAAGTCATACAGCATGGTGTAGAGGTTAGGTATTGGACTGAGACTCAGGAGATCCAGTTTCTAGTTTCCACTCAGCCACGAAGCTCATGGGGTGACTTTGGGCCAGTCACTGACTCTAACCTAACCTACCTCACAGGGTTGTTGTGAGGATAAAATGGAGAAGAGGAGGAGGAGGAGGGGTCCACCATGTAATCCACCTTGGATTCCTTACAAGAGAGGAGGAAAGGGTGGGATATAAACATAGAAATAAGTAAATAATAAATAAAAGGTCAGGCTTCAAAATCATAAAAATAAATAAATAAATCACAAAGTGTTTGTGTGTGTGAGAGAGAAGGGGCTGCTTGTGGGCTTCTACAGGTAAGCACAACTCTTGTGTAGCTTTATTGTACATAATGGCTCTGATGATTTGACTTTTTAAAATAGAATTTGCTACCACAAGATGTGGTGATGGCCAACAATTGGGATGTGTTTAAAAGGGGGTTAGAAAAATTCCTGGAGGAGAAGGCTATCCATGGCTACTAGCCCTGATGGCTATGTGCTACCTCCAGTATCCGAGGCAGTAAGCCTGTGTGCACCAGTTGCTGGGGAACATGGGTGGGAGGGTGCTGTTGCATCATATCGTGCTTGTGGGTCCCTGGTCGACAGCTGGTTGGCCACTGTGTGAACAGAGTGTTGGACTAGATGGACCCTCGGTCCGATCCAGCATGGCTCTTCTTATGTCCTTAAAGTGTGTGTGTGTATTCGTGTGTGTGTATAAACCTATATATTTAGCAGAGCTAGGGATCACCAGATTTATAGAAACCACTCCCTTATTTTAGGGTGCCCACTTGTCACTTCCAAAACTGACAGGAAGTGATCCATTCGAATCCATTACTAGAGAGAGAATGATTGGAGTTCTGTGTTTTATCAATTCCTTTATGGTGTTAGATGTTCCTTTTTTGTTTCGTTTGTTTTCAGTGTTTCCCATATCCCAAGCCACTGTGATACCTGACTTTGCAGTGATCCAGAAATGAAGGAATCAGTTTTGTTTGGCAACTGTAACGTCCCTGGGCCCCTGGCCGTTTGTTTCTTTAAGCATCATGGAAACCACATACTCAGACTCAGAGGGGACATTACAGCAACTCTGAGGAGGAGCACAAAAAGTCGAGATAGGAGCTGCCCCAGAAAACTGAATTTGAGAAGTGATACCCAGCTGAGCAGGAACTAGTTTAGATGGTAAAAAAGGGAATCAACATTTGTGAGCTTATCACTGAGCAATTATGGTACCAAAAGCCCTATGGTCAAATGATCCACCACCCTTTTGAATTTAAGTCCTCTCTTTTTTTACTTTGAGTGGGTGTCAGGGCATGCCTATTGGGTGAGCCTTCTTTTGCCATGCGAGAGCTATAATCTTGTCGACCAACTCCCTTTTCCTTTCAAGTATGTTTAGATAAATTCCCAAGACAACATCTCACTATCATTAGCAAAACAAGCACCTGAACCTACTGCCACCTAAAAGCCTGGAGCTGAGGGCTCCTTGGAAACTATCAGAAACTGGCTCTGCTCTACCACAGACCCCAGAAGACTCTCCAATCCTCTCCCACTCCTCTGAAAATCCCACCCCATGACCACAAGGCCCCAAAGCTGAGACATTCCTGAACAACTATGTGAAATGAAAAGTCTTTCCGGTGTATGGTTACCGCCTCTTATCTGCATTTGCTGAGTTCTTGTGCTTATTGATGATGATGATGATGATGATGATGATGATGATGATGATGGTTATTTCTTACCCGCCTCTCCCTCTGGATTGAGGCGGGGAACAACGTTAAAAACAAATGATATAAATTACATAAAACTGATTAAAAACATATAAAAACTAATACATTATTAAAATACCAATAAAACTCTTAAATTTCAGCTAGGTAGGTCTGCTGGAAGAGATCAGTGATGTGACACTTCAAACCTTTTCTCCCTCTAGCCCCTCTTTTTGTTCAAGCTTTGTTTCTCCTGAAAAGCCTGGTTACTAATTTTATTACTATACGTTGGGTCATAATTACTTAGATTTCTATCCATTTTGAGCCATAGCTTTTGCACTTATGTTCTGCTTGTGGGTTTCCCTTGGGCAGCTGGTCAGCCACTGGGTGAACAGAACTCTGGGCTGCATGGACCCTTGGTCTGGTCCAGCAGGGCTCTTCTGATGTTCTCGTGTCCTTAAATATACTGCCTTTGAATTCTGGAGGTTCCATTTAGTTCTTACAGAGAGGAACCATTTTGATTGTTAGAAAGGGGTGAAGCTAAATTGAATATGCAGATATGGTAGACACTATTTCAGAGTCTACAAGTCTGGTGTCCAGTAGGGATGTGCACTGACCCCCCGGATCGGATCGGATAGCGGATCGGAATCGGACCTGGGGGGTCGGATCGGATCGGATCGGATCGTGTGTCGGATCGGATCGGATCCGATTCCGATCCGCGGATCGGATTTTCCGATCCGGATCGGACGCCATTTTGAATGCTTTTTCCTATAGCAAATTATTGTTTTATAAAAACGCCTATAACTTTTTCATTTTTAAAGACAGAAGGATGAAACTTGGGCACATTGTACACTGGTTAGGGATAGGTATCTGTGAGAAATTTCAGAAAGATTGGTGCATGCAGTTTGTGGCAATTAATTTTTTAATAAATAACATGGAATGCCTATAACTCGGTCATTTTTAAAGTTACACACATGAAACTTTGCCACATTGTAGGTGGAACCTTGGGACCCACGTGTGTGAAATTCCAGAACCGTGGGTGCTTGCCTGGTGTGGCAATGAATTTTTGAAAAATGGGTAGTAGTGGGGTAAATGCAGTTATGCCTCCCATGTTTTTATTTTTAAAGATACAAACAGGACACTTCGGCACATTACAGGGAACACTTCCCTTGATATGTGTGTAAAATTTCAGACAGCTAGCTCCAGGCATGTGTTGGCAATGAATTGTTGAAAATTGGGTAGCAGTGGGGTAAAATACAGTTTTGCCTCCCATTTTTTTATTTTCAAAGATACAAACGGGAAACTTTGGCACATTGCAGGGAACACTTCACTTCAAATGTGTGTGAAATTTCCGGAAGCTAGGTGCAACATTTTAGTGGGAAACGAACGTTTATTCATGGCATTTCACATGGGATTTATGGGTTGGTTTGAAGAGCTACAAAGCTCTAACTCGCTCACATGGCACAGGACCTATGCCCGCTCAAACGCTGGAAATTTCACAAACTTTGGTGCAATGCTTTAGTGGGAAAACAAAGGTTTATGCATGGCATTTCACATGGGATTTATGGGTTGGTTTTTTAAGAGCTACAAAATTCTAACTCGCTCACATGGCACAGGACCTATGCCCGCTCAAACGCTGGAAATTTCACAAACTTTGGTGCAATGCTTTAGTGGGAAAACAAAGGTTAAATTTTATTATTTTAAACCTTCAGGAAGGGGACATTGCCTGCCTGGTGTGGATTGGTAATGAGGGAAGAAAGTTTCACTTATTCATTTGTAAAATGTAAAGTGATTGTAAATTGCTTTAGGGACCCATACATTTACATGACAAGACAGGTGTTGGTTGCAGGAATGCTACCAAATGCACTAGTAGCTAATCCCAGGTAACAGCTATTCAGATCCTAGCTAATAGCTATTATTCAGATCCTAGCCTGGGAAGGGATCTTGCAGGATAAGTGATTGTTCTTTTCTTGTGTAGTATGTAATTCTAAACCAGAAGGCTGCTTTGATGTAGAGCCAATCCACATGGTCTCTTGCAGCACCTAGTATTATTTATTTCTCCTTCCACAGCAGAATCTGGAAGGCGGGCAGGCAGGCTGGCATCCAGGGCAAAGTCCAACAGCGGCATTGGGGACTGGGTGACATTCTCCTTGAGGGCGAATGCCAAGTCCCATGGCTTGTGCGAGGAGGGCGGCTTGCTCTCTTTGCAGGAAGGATCTGGAAGGCGGCAGGCGGCATCAGCAGCGGGCGGGCAGGCTGGCATTTAATGGGCAAAGTCCAACAGCGGCGTTGGGGACTGGGTGACATTCTCCTTGAGGGCGAATGCCAAGTCCCATGGCTTGTGCGAGGAGGGCGGCTTGCTCTCTTTGCAGGAAGGATCTGGAAGGCGGCAGGCGGCATCAGCAGCGGGCGGGCAGGCTGGCATTTAATGGGCAAAGTCTCTCCTTTCCCGGGCACTGTGGCAGTGAGAGTGCCATAGGCTGCAAAAGAAGAAGGGGGGGAAAAAAGAATGAATATTAGTTGACCACTTCAACACAACCAGCTCCCTTCCACCCAGGATTGCCCTTCCTGAGTGCCCACGCCCCAGCAGGCACACGGGGCTGCCTGCTCACTCGGAAGTGAGCAGGCAGACAGCCAACCTTCAGTTAGGTGGAAGGTGCCCCCCCCCCATTCACAGAACACTTACCGTAGTCCTCCTGAGGGCGTTGTTGATAAGATGCCACTTCCAGGCGGGCAGTGACGGGCAGGTGGGCAGTCTGCATTACCGTTTCTCCTGGGCACTGTGGCAAAGAGTTCCATAGGCTGCAAAAGAAGAAGGGGGGGGGAAGAATATGAGAAAAATGATACTTTTCCACCACTGGCTCCCTCCCACCCAAGACTGGCATGTGCCCGGTCCTGAGTGCCCACGCCCCAGCAGGCACATGGGGCTGCCTGCTTGCTTACTCGTGGGTAAGCTCTCTGACAGGCTCTTACCAGAGTCGTGCGGGCGACGTGAATCGATGGGCCACCTCCATGCGGCCGTGGCTGGGGCAGATGGGCAGTCTGGATTCACGGGTGCGCTTTGCGCAGTGGCGAAGAGTTCTATAGGCTGCAAAAGAAGGAGGGGGGGGGAAAAGAATGAATATTAGTTGACCACTTTAACACAACCAGCTCCCTTCCACCCAGGATTGCCCTTCCTGAGTGCCCACGCCCCAGCAGGCACACGGGGCTGCCTGCTCACTCGGAAGTTAGCAGGCGGACAGCCAACCTTCAGTTAGGTGGAAGGTGCCCCCCCCCATTCACAGAACACTTACCATAGTCCTGAGGGCGTTGAGGACTCGGTGAGATTCTCCTGGAGGACCCCTAGTCCCATGGCTTGTGCAAGAAAGGCGGCTGGCCCGCCTCGCAGGAACGATCTGGAAGGCGGCAGGCGGCATCAGCAGCGGGCGGGCAGGCTGGCATGTAATGGGCAAAGTCTCTCCTTTCCCGGGCACTGTGGCAGTGAGAGTGCCATAGGCTGCAAAAGAAGGAGGGGGGGGGGGGAAAAGAATGAATATTAGTTGACCACTTTAACACAACCAGCTCCCTTCCACCCAGGATTGCCCTTCCTGAGTGCCCACGCCCCAGCAGGCACACGGGGCTGCCTGCTCACTCGGAAGTTAGCAGGCAGACAGCCAACCTTCAGTTAGGTGGAAGGTGCCCCCCCCCATTCACAGAACACTTACCATAGTCCTGAGGGCGTTGAGGACTCGGTGAGATTCTCCTGGAGGACCCCTAGTCCCATGGCTTGTGCAAGAAAGGCGGCTGGCCCGCCTCGCAGGAACGATCTGGAAGGCGGCAGGCGGCATCAGCAGCGGGCGGGCAGGCTGGCATGTAATGGGCAAAGTCTCTCCTTTCCCGGGCACTGTGGCAGTGAGAGTGCCATAGGCTGCAAAAGAAGGAGGGGGGGGGGGAAAAGAATGAATATTAGTTGACCACTTTAACACAACCAGCTCCCTTCCACCCAGGATTGCCCTTCCTGAGTGCCCACGCCCCAGCAGGCACACGGGGCTGCCTGCTCACTCGGAAGTTAGCAGGCAGACAGCCAACCTTCAGTTAGGTGGAAGGTGCCCCCCCCCCATTCACAGAACACTTACCGTAGTCCTGAGGGCGTTGAGGACTCGGTGAGATTCTCCTGGAGGAACCCTAGTCCCATGGCTTGTGCAAGGAAGGCGGCTGGCCCGCCTCGCAGGAACGATCTGGAAGGCGGCAGGCGGCATCAGCAGCGGGCGGGCAGGCTGGCATTTAATGGGCAAAGTCTCTCCTTTCCCGGGCACTGTGGCAGTTAGAGTGCCATAGGCTGCAAAAGAAGAGGAGGGGGATAATGAATATTACATAAATACTTTTATACTGCAAAAGAAGAAAGGAAAATAAATAAAGATTTGTATTAATTAATACATGCAAGTCCTAGTAACTAGTCTCCCACCGGCACACTTCTCTTGTTTGTGATGCAATCCTCTTTCTCCTGCTGCACCCCTCCCTTTCTAAATCACTCTTCTGAGCCCATTGTTAGAGGGATTGGCTATCCTTTTGTGTCTGGCAGGACACAGCTTACCGGATCATTAGAGAATCACCATTTCTTTTGTCCTTGGGTTATTCATTCACTCCTAATAGCACCCTACGTTAGGCTGACCAGATCAAATCCAGGTCAGGGTTCCTAACTTCAGCAGTTGTAGAGAAAAGGGAATTTCTGCCAGTGTCATTTGTATGGAATTAGTTCCTGCTGAGATTCCCTCTTCATCACAACAGTTAAAGGTGCAGGGGCCCTGCCTTCTTTTCTATATGGCCACTCTGCCTGCACTCTTACCTGAGTCGTAGGGGTGACGTGAATCGAGGGGCCACCTCCATGTGGCCGTGGCTGGGGCAGATGGGCAGTCTGGAATCACGGGTGCGCTTTGCGCAGTGGCGAAGAGTTCCATAGGCTGCAAAAGAAGGAGGGGGGGGGAAAAGAATTAACATGAGATAAATCATACTTTTCCACCATTGGCTCCCTCTCACCCAGGACTGGCATCTGCCCGGTCCTGAGTGCCCACGCCCCAGTAGGCACACGGGGCTGCCTGCTTGCTTACTCGGAAGTAAGATCTCAGACTGCCCCACTTCTGGACACTCTCAGGTGTCCCTGCGTTGACTGCACACACTTACCTTATTCGTGCGGCCGCTGTGGATCGGAGGACTCCAGTGGCACATAGGCTCCTCCAGGCAAAGTCACATTGGCATAGGCTCCTCCAGGCAAAGTCACAGTGGCACATAGGCTCCTCCAGGCAAAGTCACATTGGCATAGGCTCCTCCAGGCAAAGTCACAGTGGCACATAGGCTCCTCCAGGCAAAGTCACAGTGGCATAGGCTCCTCCAGGCAAAGTCACGTTGGCATAGGCTCCTCCAGGCAAAGTCACATTGGCACAGGCTCCTCCAGGCAAAGTCACAGTTTGGCACAGCTCCCTCCAGGCAAAGTCCCAGTGGCACAGGCTCCTCCAGGCAAAGTCACAGTTTGGCACAGCTCCCTCCAGGCAAAGTCCCAGTGGCACAGGCTCCTCCAGGCAAAGTCACAGTTTGGCACAGCTCCCTCCAGGCAAAGTCCCAGTGGCACAGGCTCCTCCAGGCAAAGTCACATTGGCACAGGCTCCTCCAGGCAAAGTCACAGTGGCACATAGGCTCCTCCAGGCAAAGTCACAGTGGCATAGGCTCCTCCAGGCAAAGTCACGTTGGCATAGGCTCCTCCAGGCAAAGTCACATTGGCACAGGCTCCTCCAGGCAAAGTCACAGTTTGGCACAGCTCCCTCCAGGCAAAGTCCCAGTGGCACAGGCTCCTCCAGGCAAAGTCACAGTTTGGCACAGCTCCCTCCAGGCAAAGTCCCAGTGGCACAGGCTCCTCCAGGCAAAGTCACAGTTTGGCACAGCTCCCTCCAGGCAAAGTCCCAGTGGCACAGGCTCCTCCAGGCAAAGTCACATTGGCACAGGCTCCTCCAGGCAAAGTCACAGTGGCACATAGGCTCCTCCAGGCAAAGTCACAGTGGCATAGGCTCCTCCAGGCAAAGTCACGTTGGCATAGGCTCCTCCAGGCAAAGTCACATTGGCACAGGCTCCTCCAGGCAAAGTCACAGTTTGGCACAGCTCCCTCCAGGCAAAGTCCCAGTGGCACAGGCTCCTCCAGGCAAAGTCACAGTTTGGCACAGCTCCCTCCAGGCAAAGTCCCAGTGGCACAGGCTCCTCCAGGCAAAGTCACATTGGCACAGGCTCCTCCAGGCAAAGTCACAGTTTGGCACAGCTCCCTCCAGGCAAAGTCCCAGTGGCAGAGGCAAAGTCCCAGTGGCAGAGGCAAAGTCCCACTGGCAGAGGCAAAGTCACAGCTGCATGGGCCCCTCCAGGCAAAGTCCCAGTGGCAGAGGCAAAGTCCCAGTGGCAGAGGCAAAGTCCCAGTGGCAGAGGCAAAGTCACAGCTGCATGGGCACCTCCAGGCAGGCAGGCGGGCAGAGGCAGAGGCAGAGGCGGGCATGATGCCAGGCGCTTGCGCATTGCACAAGTAAGCAATAGAACCGTGAGACCAGCCCACGCATTCCGGCTACTTCACAATGGCGGCAACCTAGCAGGTGGGCAGGCGGGCAGGCAGGCAGGCAGGCAGAGGCAGAGGCAGAGGCGGGCATGATGCCAGGCGCTTGCGCATTGCACAAGTAAGCAATAGAACCGTGAGACCAGCCCACGCATTCCGGCTACTTCACAATGGCGGCAACCTAGCAGGTGGGCAGGCGGGCAGGCAGGCAGGCAGGCAAAGGCAGAGGCAGAGGCGGGCATGATGCCAGGCGCTTGCGCATTGCACAAGTAAGCAATAGAACCGTGAGACCAGCCCACGCATTCCGGCTACTTCACAATGGCGGCAACCTAGCAGGTGGGCAGGCGGGCAGGCAGTTTTTTAAATCATATAACCAAAATAAACACAACACACAGTGACAGCCCTGCAAGGCTGCCACATAAGTCCAAAAGACACAGTCAGAAACAGTGTGGGATGCTGCTTGTCATCCACTCAATGTAGGAGCCTGGAAGAGGAATCCTATCGCGTCCTTCGTTCATAGTCAGAGAGGTGCATGCGTTCCTTGGCGATAAAATTAAGCCTTCTTCTTATCCAAAGTTCTCATGAGCCTCTGACGTGGTCTTACAAGAAGAAACGCCCATGGAAGTGTGGGACCTTACAGAAGGCCTGGAGGGAGCCATCGGAGTCCAATTTCAGAGGCACACGTGCAAGCACATTGGTTCAAGTCAAACAACATAGAATGTGTGAGATGCTTGTGCATCCCCTCAATGTAAGAGGCTAGGAGAAGAAACTAGATCCCTTCGGGATCCATCGTTCAGAGTTGAGTTACTGAGCTGTAAACAACACAGCCAGTAAATTAAAGTAAAGAAAATTAATTAACCGAAAATAAGAATTAAAAAATCAAGGGCCTGCCAGTGCCTGCCCAAAGGTGTGGGATGGATGGGGGGTGCCTGCCAATTACTCCCCCGCGGGCATGAGGGTGGGGTATCCCAGCAGGGGCAGATTGACCTTGAGGAAGACCAGCTGCTCCACAATCTCAGCGTCCAAGCGAGAGCGGTGGGGTGTGACCACGTCGCCCGCCATGGAAAACACCCGCTCGCTTGGAACGCTGGACGGTGGGCAGCTGATTCTGTCCATGGCCACCCGCGCCAGATCAGGCCACATCTGGCGCCGAGATGACCAGTAGGCCAGGGGTTCGATGGAGCCGTCCTCCATCTGCTCCGCCAGGTAACGCTGCACTGCTGCTGCAGCGTCATCCTGGCGGCGGCTGGGTTGAGTGCCTCTATGCCCAACCGCAGCCTGCAAAGCCTTGTCCCAAAACCCCTGGCCTGTCCCCCTGCTGGGTGTGGTGGTGCTGGTGCCGCCGCTGCTGGTGGTGCTCAGCGGACTTAGCGCCTGGGCTTCGGTGGGCTCCTCCTCTGCCTGCCCAATCCTGGCATCCCGGGCCGCCCGAACGTCCGTCACCAGCATTTCCACCCAACCTGCCCGGGAAGTCTGCCCACATAACCCATCCTTGATGCGCGGGTCGCACATGGTGGCCAACATGTACTGCCTCTCGTTGTAGAGAGGCTGGACCCGGCGGGATAGGCTTTCCCTCAGCCTCGTCACCACTTCCCGCACCTCTGGCAGGAAGCGCCTGCCGGTGACGGCATCCCCGGCCTCCAGAAACTCGCCCATCTGATTCTGGAGATGCCTGGCCACGGGGAGCACCTGGCTGAGAAGGGCAGTGCTGCTGTTCAGGGTCTCGGTGGCCTCAAGGAACGGCTTGAGGACCACCAGAAGCTGGGACATGGCCTCCCACTGCTGCCTGGACAGTGGGGCCTGGATGCCAATGTCCCCGACCCTGAACATCTCGTGGACAACACGCTGTTGCTCCACCATACGCTCGAGCATGTGGTAGGTGGAGTTCCAACATGTTGCCACGTCCTGCACTAGCCGGTGCTGCGGAAGTCCCAGCTCCTGCTGCTTCTCCCGCAGCAACCGACTGCCCTTCACGCTGTGGTGGAAATGCCCAGCCACCTTCCTGCAGCTCTCTAGGAGATTACGGATTTGGGGAGGGAGAGGGGCCTTGCTGCCTCCAAGGCCATCCCTGACGACCAGGTTGAAGACGTGCGCGATGCAGCGGATGCCCTCAAATCCGCCATCGCGCACCGCCTTCAGCATATTGGCTCCCCCGTCCGTGACCATGTAACCGCGGGTGTGCTGGTGCCCGCCCAGCCACCCTGCCACCATGCGGTTCATGGCCTCCGTAATCTCCTCCGCCGTGTGGGACTGGTCCATGACTGCGGTATGAAGGAGGGCCCAGCGGCAGCCCTCCTTCCCAGTCCCAGAAGTCCTGGGTGCTTCCTGCCCTGAGGCTCCCCACCAGTGAGCCGTCAGGGACAGGTAAGCGTGCACTCCTCCTTCGCTGGACCAGATGTCCGAAGTGAAGTGCACCTTCTGTGCCTCTGCCTGGCACAGACGACCCAGAACTAACTCCCTGCATGCCTGGTACAGGGAGGGCACCACACGCCTGCTCAGGGTGGTGCGACACGGCGGCTTGTAGTATGGAACCACAAGAGCCATCAGCCTCTTGAAGCCTGCGTTCTCGACGAGGCTGAATGGCTGGTCATCCAACGCCACCATCTCACCGATGCAATTGGTGATCTGGTTGGGCGCTGGAAAACGCCACCTTGTGGCTCCATACTTCCCCCACCCCATCTCTTCCATGGTGGCCTGGCGAAGCCTCTTGGGGATGGGAGGTCGAGAGCTGGCAGAAGTTGCAGGAGCCTTCTGCTTGCCCTTGCCGCTAGCACCAGTCTGCTGCGAGGTGCCCGCCTCGGTCCCAAGCAAAACAGACTGGTGGTGCCTCTGCATGTGGCGGGTGAGGTTCGTGGTGGTGAAGTGGCCTGGCATTTTTCCCCTGCTCACTGACATCTTGCAGTGGCGACAGACAGCAAAGCGGGAATCCACTGCCACCTCAAAGTGGTCCCACACCTTGCTTGCCTGTCGCTTCTGGGGTGACACAGACGGCCTGCCGGCGCCTTCGCTCTGTGGTGTCACCTCAGGAGCAAGGGAATGAGTGGAAGAGAGGACAGATTGTGGAGAGTAAGTCTCTGGTGCTGCCTGCTCTTCCTCTTGCCCCACATCAGAGTCCTCCTCCTCACTCTGAACCTCGCTGACTTCCACAAGATCTGGGAAAAGATCAGTCAGCGGGTTCACAGGCTCACCCACCAAAGAAGGAGCTGGATATAGTGCTCCTTCTTCATGCCCACTGCTGCTCCCAGCACCTGCCTCATGTTGCTGAAAGAGTGCCCTGCAGGCACTACTTTGAGTTGCCTCTGCCTGCTTCTGCTGCCCCAGTGGAGAACGCCTCAGTTTAACTGGGGGTGTGGAAGTAGGCTGCCTGCTGCTGGTCCCAGCAGCAGCAGCAGCAGCGCCATGCCCAGAGCGGCCTCTCCCAAATGCTGCCTTGGGAGCACCCCCCCTTTGAGTGCCACGCTTCATTTTATTTTTATTATTATTTATTTTTGTGTAAGTGTGTGCTTTGCTGACTTTTTTTGTGTTTGTAGCAGCAGGCTACACAGCCCAGCAACACACACTCACTCACAAGCGCGCACACACACACACACACACAGAGAGAAAGAGAGAGAGAGAGAGAGAGGATAGAAATATTTTTTTATTATTTTTTTGAGTTTTTTTCAGAAAGCGAAAGTAGAACAAACAAACACACTCACTGCAAAGACAAACTGAACTCACAGACAAACAAACGTGCTATCTAAGAAAGGAAAGGCAAGAGAGAAAGGAAAGCCAAGAGAGAGAACAAGAAAAGCTGAAGTAAAAGATCAGAAACTCCTCAAAACCACCTCCAAATGCAATCAAATCAATACAGTCTCTCCAACACAGCTCCAAAACACTCCCTAATCTCCTCCACGTTCAACCCACAAAGAGCCAGAAGGGCAGGGCTGAGAGAATATATACTGGTGCCCTCCTCCAGCATTGCGATTGGAGGCTGAAGAAAGTCTTCACAGGATTGGGTGATTCAGTCATGTATTCTAAAGCACAATTGGTGGATCAAGCTGTCAAACACACACACACAAACACAGCCTCCCCCTCCCTTTCCTGAAGGTTTAAAATAATAAAGTTTAACCTTTGTTTTCCCACTAAAGCATTGCACCAAAGTTTGTGAAATTTCCAGCGTTTGAGCGGGCATAGGTCCTGTGCCATGTGAGCGAGTTAGAGTTTTGTAGCTCTTAAAACCAACCCATAAATCCCATGTGAAATGCCATGCATAAACCTTTGTTTTCCCACTAAAGCATTGCACCAAAGTTTGTGAAATTTCCAGCGTTTGAGCGGGCATAGGTCCTGTGCCATGTGAGCGAGTTAGAGTTTTGTAGCTCTTAAAACCAACCCATAAATCCCATGTGAAATGCCATGCATAAACCTTTGTTTTCCCACTAAAGCATTGCACCAAAGTTTGTGAAATTTCCAGCGTTTGAGCGGGCATAGGTCCTGTGCCATGTGAGCGAGTTAGAGCTTTGTAGCTCTTCAAACCAACCCATAAATCCCATGTGAAATGCCATGAATAAACGTTCGTTTCCCACTAAAATGTTGCACCTAGCTTCCGGAAATTTCACACACATTTGAAGTGAAGTGTTCCCTGCAATGTGCCAAAGTTTCCCGTTTGTATCTTTGAAAATAAAAAAATGGGAGGCAAAACTGTATTTTACCCCACTGCTACCCAATTTTCAACAATTCATTGCCAACACATGCCTGGAGCTAGCTGTCTGAAATTTTACACACATATCAAGGGAAGTGTTCCCTGTAATGTGCCGAAGTGTCCTGTTTGTATCTTTAAAAATAAAAACATGGGAGGCATAACTGCATTTACCCCACTACTACCCATTTTTCAAAAATTCATTGCCACACCAGGCAAGCACCCACGGTTCTGGGATTTCACACACGTGGGTCCCAAGGTTCCACCTACAATGTGGCAAAGTTTCATGTGTGTAACTTTAAAAATGACCGAGTTATAGGCATTCCATGTTATTTATTAAAAAATTAATTGCCACAAACTTCATGCACCAATCTTTCTGAAATTTCTCACAGATACCTATCCCTAACCAGTGTACAATGTGCCCAAGTTTCATCCTTCTGTCGTTAAAAATGAAAAAGTTATAGGCGTTTTTGTAAAACAACAATACTTTGCTATGGGAAAAACGCATTTAAAATGGCGTCCGATCCGCCGATCCGATCCGATCCGGATCGGACCTCGCCGGATCGGATCGGATCGGATCGGATGGTGTATCGGATCGGATCGGATCGGATCGGATTTTCCGATTTTTGGGGCGGATCGGATTCGGATCGTGGATCGGATCCGATCCGATGCACACCCCTAGTGTCCAGCATGCCCTCTGCAAGAAGACCCATCTTTCCTCCAGGGTTGCATTCATCTATGAATTGAGGACATGACATCAGATAAGTCCACAAGTGTCTTGTGGACCTTTTATGAAAAGGAAGATCCTACAAGTCTATACTTTTATATGCTTCCCCATTCAATACAGTGGCAGTAAAGGAACGTCTGGTCAATGACTCACCCTACCATTAGATCAATACAATTGGTGGATCAGCTGAGCCCAACTGGAACCAATTTGTCTCTTGCCAAAGGACTTTAAATGTCCTCAATCAGCCACAAGGGTCAGAGCTTCAGCATTCCATTGGACAGAACATCACTAGGCATTTAGCCTTGGCAGAAGTTCCCAGCACATGTCAAGTACAAACATCAACAACAGCCTAACAAGTCATTATCAAGGAATGCTTACAATGAGGTTTGCTACAGTAATTGTAAAAAGAGGCAGGTCAGGCCTGAGCAAGCTGCCAGTGAACCAAATTCTTCTGCCACTGGTTGTCATCGTCACCTGCTGATGAAACACATCATATGCGGGTGGTTGTTTTATTAATTGCCAGAACAAAAAGTTGACACATTTGTGCAAGATGTTCTCAGGCTATCTTGTGAAAATCACACCTTCTAGATGAAGAATGGACAACATAGTACCCACAGAGAGCATACAGTCCTCACTGTCCCTGGTTTTCGGGAACCAGCCTATTTAAGTTTACAGAGTGCTAACAAAAAAATTGTTTATTCTCAAATGAAATATGACCCTTTTAATGCATCATAGTAGTTTCCCACTGAATTCTAGCTGCTAACTGTTGATCACCCTCTCCCGTGCCTTACAGAGGGGGTGTGCCTCCCAAAAGCTGCCCACCCCTGTTCTTGATACTCTGAGTTTATTACACCCAAATGTACAAGAAACGTGGTACAGACATGGAGAGCAGATGCATGGTTGGGGACTTCATCCAATCATACCGACGTTACAGGGGATGCTTCTGAAATTATCCTCATCCACATTTCTCTGTGGGGAGGGGTTGAGTTCCAGATGATCTGCTCTCATCTTCAAAGCAAAATATGTGCATTTGGGATCTTCCATTTTCAGTCTGTGTTGCTGTGGTTGCTCAAACTAATATAATCACAGAGTTGGATCATAGAGACCCCTCCCTGTTCATTATGGGAAACCAGGGTTAGAGTATCCCCAACATACGTTCAATTTATTTATTTATTTAAACATTTATATCCCACCCTATATCACAAGGATCTCAGGGTGGCATACAGATAAAATAATACAGATAAAATAGAATAAATATACAATTCTAAAACAAATTAAACCATGAATATATTAAAACCAATACAAAATTGTAAAACAGTAAAATCCAATTAAAACAGGACAGAGTGCAGGCTGGTGGATTTAGCCATCAACGGCTTTATTAAAAAGCCATGCCTTAACTTGGCGCCGAAAGGAAGCCAGTGCCGGCGCCAGTTGGGCCTCCAGGGGGAGGGCATTCCACAGCCAGGGTGCCACAACAGAGAAAGCCTCTCCCATGTCCCACCATAGCATATGTCTCACCTTGGTGGGGCATGGAAAAGGGCTCCTCTGACAGATCTCAGGTCTTGGGCAGGCAGATATAGGGAGAGGCAGTCCCTCAAGTATCAAGATACCAAGCCATTTAGGGCTTTAAACGTCCTTACCAACACCTTGAATTTCAACCAGAAACATATTGGCAGCCAATGCAATTCCTTTTAGACTGATGTTATATGGTCTCTATTAGATGTTCCAATCAGCAGTCCAGCTGCTGCATTTTGCACTAGCTGCAGCTTCCGAGTCATCTTCAAGGGCAGCCCCACATAGAGTGCATTGCAGTAGTCTAATCAGGAAGTTACCAGTGTGTGTATTACTGTGGCTAGGTCCTGTCCAGGAAAGACTACAATGCTCTCTATGCTCAGTCCAGGCCATCTTGTGGTCAACCATTTGTCAGAACACATGACATTATTCTGTGGCTGGGTAAATACCATACTTTGTGCCTGGTCTTGGAACACCTCTCCTGACATGAACCTACCCACACACTGCACTCATTGTCTAAGGCCCTTCTCCAAGTGCCCCCTCCAAGGGAGACTTGGAAGGTGAGAACAAGGAAGGTGACCTTCTCTGTGGTGGCCCCCAATTGTGGAATGAACTCCCAAGCAATGCCCAGCTGTCACCAACGTTGTTATTGTTTCAGCAACAAGTTAAGGCCTCTCTCTACTCCCAGGCAGCAAGTGTTCAGTTTTTAACCAGGTCATGGGATATCGATTGGAGATGTATGTCAGTCAGCTGTCTGTTTATACATATGTACCTAAACTTTTCATACACAAGGCATATTATTGCATTTTTAAGGTTTTAATCTTTGTAAACTGCCAAAAGAGCTTTGGCTATTGGGCAGCAGAGAAATGTAACAAATGAAATGAAATCATTCAAAACAGAGCAGGTTAAGAACTTAAGAAAAACCATCCTCGATTGATCTAAAGGCCGTGTGACGTTGTGTTTCCACGGTGTCCAATCAGATGCCTCAGTGCAAAGCCCATAAGCAGGACATGAGCACAGTAACACTTTCCTGAAAGTGTTCCCCAGCCAGCAACTGGTCTTAAGAGATGTACTGCTTCAAGAACTAGAATTAATATATAGCCATCATGACTGGTAGACATTGATAGCCTTATCCTCTAGGATTTTACTTAGGAGAATCAGCCCTGCTGAAGACAATCTCAAAAAAGTTTCCTCCTCCCTCAACTGCACCACTGACAGCCATTCCACTAACCCTGCTAAAATAATCATTTAAGAACATCAGAAGTGCCCTGATGCTGGATCAGACCAAGGGTCCATCTAGTCCAGTATTCTGTTCACACAGTGACCAACCAGCTGTCGTCCAGAGATCCACAAGCAGAACACGGGTGCAACTAATGGCCAGGAGTTGCCCATTCCTGCTCTATAAAGGGGGGCATTGAACACTCCCAGAGACAAGGGCCTGTCTCTTTTTTATATAAATATGCAAGTTTCTAGTCCTTAGTAGTAATGAAATAGAATGTAAAGCATGCAGGCTGTATTTTAGATGGCTAGATAGTTCACACAGTGGCCAACCAGCAGTCAGTTGGGAACCCACAAGTGGGAACCAATGCAACTGCACCCTCCCACCCATATTCCACAGCAAATGGTGTATATAGGATTTTCCCCTCTTCCCTCCTCATTCCTTTTCTCTTGTGTGCTATTTAGCAATATCTGATGAGCCTGGGTTTGTTTTATTTTTAGGTTTATGGCTTTTTAAAGTTATTACAGTGGTTTTAAATGTATGTGTATATTGTGTGTATATTATGTTTTTGCTGTTTAAATTTTTGTATATTGTTTTTAATTGTTTTAATCTTATGTGAACTGCCCAGAGAGCTTCGCCTGTGGGGTGGTATACAAATGTAATAAAATAAATAAATAAAATACATGACTTATTTATTGTAAGCCTGTGGGGCAGAGACTGTTGTGTTTAACTGAATATATGCAAGCTGCTCAAACAACCTTTCTTCCTTTGAGCTGAGGAGTGGTATAAAATCCTTCACATAAATAAAATGTGAAAACAAAACGTAGATCGATCACTCATTCATCAATAAATACATTTTTGGAAAACTTAAATCTTTAGTAGCTCGAACAATGACATAAGCAGGGTATTCATGTTGTTTTTTTAAAAAAAGTAGAAAGTGTAGGATGGAAGAGAATTAAGAGTGTCACACACACAAACACAAGTATTGATTATTAGGGGTGTGCACGGACCCCCCGGATCGGATCGGGACCCGGATCGGGACCTCCAATTTTGTCCCGGACCGGTTCGGACAAAATTGGAGGCCCCCCGGACCGGATCGAGTCCAATCCCGACCCAAAAATCGTAAATTTTTGGATCGGACGCCATTTTTTTCCCCATAGACTTGCATTGCAATGCAAGTCTATGAGGAAAAAATGGCGGCGGGTGGGTGAGGGGGGGCCTAACTCCCTCCCCCCCCGGGGCCGTCCGCTGTGGACGGCCCCGGCAGGTAAGCCCCCTCCCCCGTGCTCCCTACCCCCCCTGGGGCCGCCCGCTTCCATCCGCTGGCACCCGCGGGCGCCAGCGGATAGAAGCGGACGGCTCCGGGGGGGGTAAGCCCCCTTCCCCGCCACTGCTTACCTTCTCGGCCCGTCCGCTCCCGTCCGGCGCCGGCGGCTACTACCAGCGGGCTCCGCGGCCTACTCTCGAGTAGCGCGCCGGGTGATGACATCACCCGGCGCGCCACCATGTAGCAGGCCGCGGAGCCTGCTGGGAGTAGTAGGCGCCGGCGCCGGACGGGAGCCGCCGGGCCGGGAAGGTAAGGGCCCCCCTCCCCCCTCCGCGCGCCCCCTCCTCCCCTCCACGCACCCCCTGCTTACCTTCTCGGCCCGTCCGCTCCCGTCCGGGGCCGGCGGCTACCACCAGCAGGCTCCACGGCCTGCTCTAGAGTAGCGCGCCGGGTGATGACATCACCCGGCGCGCCACCCTAGAGCAGGCCGCGGAGCCTGCTGGGAGTAGTAGGCGCCGGCGCCGGACGGGAGCCGCCTGGCCGGGAAGGTAAGGGCCCCCCTCCCCCCTCCGCGCGCCCCCTCCTCCCCTCCACGCACCCCCTGCTTACCTTCTCGGCCCGTCCGCTCCTGTCCGGGGCCGGCGGCTACCACCAGCAGGCTCCGCGGCCTGCTCTAGAGTAGCGCGCCGGGTGATGACATCACCCGGCGCGCCACCCTAGAGCAGGCCGCGGAGCCCGCTGGTAGTAGCTGCTAGTGCCGGACGGGAGCGGACGGGCCGAGAAGGTAAGCGCCCCCCTCCTCCCCCCCCCGCTGTCCACTTTCATCGGCGGGCGCCCGCTGGCGCCCGCCAATGGAAGCGGCGGTGGGCGCCAGTGGGCGCCCGCCGATCCGCCGATCCGCCGAACCGGTTCGGAGCCTTTTCGGACCGGTTCGGATTGGATCGGCCGATCCAGCTGCGGGATCGGAAATCGGATAATTTATCCGATTTCCCACTGGACCGGACTCGGATCGTGGATCGGGTCCGATCCAGTGCACATCCCTATTGATTATGACCCATTCAAAGCACATTCTAAAAAGAAGGTCTCCTAAACCTGTTGTGATCCACTCAATCAGGCTACGTATTGGTAACATACTCCATCAGATCACTTCTTGTTCACTTAACCATTGTTTATTCATGTGGCATCCATATTGATCTTTGGGAGTGACTTGGATACTGATGACTAGCATGTACAGAACTTCCACATTACTAAACAAGTGTCAATTCCCCCCCAGAATCCTGTCACCCCCATTTGGATTGGAATCTGCACCCTCACCCCAATTCCCAGGGCCCTGGAAAATGTATTTTTCCCAGGGAAACTGTGCCCCAAATATGGATGTGAAAAAATAACCATAAGCTATCTCCTGATACTTCATTTCCCAGCCCAATGCTGAATCAAGTGAGGGAAGGAAAGGCATCTGCTAATGACTACTGTTGGCTAGCAGTTCTTTTTAATGTTTGAATGTTTGATATCAAACATTAAAACATGGACTTGACAGTCAACCCTCATCCTGAAATATTTCCTGAAATTGTAAACTCTTCTGTGTGGCATTATATCTACAAAGAGTAGACCATAAGCACTAGGCCAAACACAAAAGGCAAGGCTCCATTATCAGAGACACTTATTTTTCCCTGACTCCCCTCTGCTGGCTGTGTAAACACAGGTGGAAATAAGTCCCTGACATCCTGCTCAAGGCAGTGCATGCCCACTCTGAGAAACCTCCAAGAAAGAAGACCATTACTTCATGAATTTCTCTAAACTCCTTTCAAAACTGTCAATTAGTCAGATTCGGAAACAAAGGCTGGATTAGTGGATCCTCCAAACACTGGAAACGCCCAAAAAATGCAAAGTGATCAAGGAAACAAGGCTAGCATCAAGGAAGCAGAAGACAGACCTAAGGTCTAACACTTTGTAGGTAAATCTGAGAGCTTTTCAGCTGGAGTCTTCAGGGTTCCACCCAGAACACAGCTGCAGGCCATCAGTGCCAACTCAACAATGATCTACCCAAGAGCAGAGCCTTGCTTGGAAGTATTCCTTAGGCAGGAACTTCTACACACAGTGGAGGCTGGTGGGTCCAATGCCAGTGGAGACATGAATCCATTCCAAGTTTCAACCAGAACCAGCCAGAACTCTAAGAAAGCTGTCCAATGTGCTCAACCCTATCCCCAAAATAGGTTTGGCACCTCAGATATCGCCTTTAGAGTTCTGACTGGTGCTTGATGAAAACCGGAATGGATTCACAGCCCACCATAATCTAACCACTAGTCTCCACAGCTTCAATATCTGGCAGTTGACCCAGGCTGAACATGAGTTCCATGGGGCCAGGTGGTCAGTAAACTCCTGCCTTCAATTCCAAGAGGGGACTGACTACATCCTGAGGGGAGACTCCAGTATGGGGTTCCGCAGGGGTCAGTTTTGTCCCCCATGCTGTTCAACATCTACATGAAACCGTTGAGTGCAGTCATCCAGAGTTTTGGAGTGTGTTGTCATCAGTACGCTGATGACACGCAACTCTATTTCTCCTTTTCATCTTCATCAGGTGAGGCTGTGGATGTGCTGAACCAGTGCCTGGCTGCGACAATGGACTGGATGAGGGCTAATAAACTGAAACTCAATCCAGACAAGACTGAGATGCTGTTAGTGGGTGGTTCTGCTGACCGGATGGAGGGTCTTCAACCTGTTCTGGATGGGGTTGCACTCCCCTTGAAGGAGCGGGTTCGTAGCTTGGGGGGTTTCCTAGAACCATCTCTGTCACTTAAGGCTCAAGTGGCCTCAGTGGCACGGAGTGCCTTCTACCAACTTCAGTTGGTGGCCCAGCTACGTCCCTATCTGGACAGGGATAACCTGGCTTCAGTTGTCCATGCTCTGGTAACCTCCAAGTTAGATTACTGCAATGCACTCTACGTGGGGCTGCCTTTGAAGGTGGTTCGGAAGCTGCACCTTGTGCAAAATGCAGCGGCCAGATTGATAACTGGAACCAGTAGGTTCGAACATATAAGACCTACTCTGGCCCGCTTGCATTGGCTGCCTGTATGTTTCCGAGCCTGGTTCAAGGTGCTGGTTTTAACCTATAAAGCCTTACACAGCTTGGGACCACAATACACAATACCTGATGGAACGCCTTTCCCGACATGAACCTACCCGAACACTACGTTCAACATCTAAGGCCCTCCTCCGAGTGCCTCCTCCAAGGGAAGCTCGGAGTTCAGCAACAAGAGAGAGGGCCTTCTCTGTGGTGGCTCCCCAATTGTGGAACGATCTCCCCAACGAGGCCCGCCTGGCACCAACATTGTTATCTTTTCGGCGCCAGGTCAAGACTTTCCTCTTCTCTCAGGCATTTGGCAATATCTGAGGAGCCTGGTTTTGTTTTGTTTTGTTTTTGTAGTTTTTGAAGTGTTGAAGTGGTTTTTAAATGTACTGATTGTGTGTATGTTGTATGTTTTTGCTGTTTTAATTTTTGTATATTGTTTTTAATTGTTTTTAATCCTATGTAAACCGCCCAGAGAGCTTCAGCTATGGGGCGGTATACAAATGTAATAAATAAATAAATAAATAAATAAAAAGCCCCAACAACCTGAAATAACTCAAGGTCCTTCAACACAGACACTGCCTCTACAACATTTGACTTGGGAACTCCAAGTCCCAGGACCATAACACCTGGATATGAATTGGTCCTACACTAGGAAGGCTTCTACAAAATCCTGCTAACCGTGATTTCATTGTTTCTTTTGATTATTATTAAAATGTACATTTTGCATAATAAATCCCAGGGAATTTTCTCAGGGGTAGGAAAAGTATTCGGAAAAAAATTCAATTCGATATTGATTATAGTGTCTTACAAAATTATGCCTGGTGTGAAGAAAGTGGAGAGAGAGAGAGAGAGAGAGAGAGAGAGAGAGAGAAGGTTTCCTCTCTGGTAATACTAGAACTCCTTGGGAATCAGCCTGTGAAAATAATGGGCAGTGAATTTGGCCCAGACCAAATGGAGCATTTCTTCACACAATACATGATCGGTTTATGGAATTTACTGTCACAAGCTATGATCTGACTAGCTTTGATTTAATTGAAAGGGATTAAAGAAAGTAATGAATTGTCTTGTTTATTAAAGGCTACTCAGTGACCTCTAGTGGTGAACATCAGTTGTGACAACTTCTCTAAGCCATTGCCATCAATGCTGGAGATCCCAAGAGAAGAAGCTGATACTTATCTTATATGTGAATACTTATCTTATATGTGTAAGGCTTATTACTCAAGATCTACTAGACTGATTTTGCTCATTTTTGTCTTAAATTGAAGCTTGAGCAGTGTAGACATGCAGAAAAAGTTCAAAGCTTGAGCTTTAACAGCAAAACAGGATGTTTCTGCACCCTGGCCAGGAGCCTGAGGCATTCCGGGAGCTACAATTCCCATGTAGTTCTGCACCACACAAGCATGCAGGGAGGAAAACACAAGGCAGAGATGGAGGGTGGGCCTTGGGCACTGCGAATTGAACCCAGTCTTGAGGTGGCCATATTGGCAGCAGGGATGGTGGTTGCGGAGGTGGTGGCAAATGTTCTAAGGCAGTGGTAGTAGAGAAGAAGAAGAAGCCATAGGAAAAGACAGGTTTTATAATGTGGGGGAAGAGGGAAGGAGGTGGGCCGGAGACCATCGTGTCCAGAAATGCTTACTTAAGTCTGCCTTGGATGGACATCTTACTCTATCTTGCCCAGTAGGGTTTCCATTGTCTTGAGAGGGTTTCACCCTTAAAGGTGACCTAAAATAACTTTAAATCAATGTGGGCATGGGGATCATACCGCACCCTTTTTCTAGAGATATTTCGCTGGGAATTTCTAGAGATTGTTTCAGGAAGGAATGGTCTCTGTGAAAATCATGCACCCTATAAGAGAGCTACAGACCCTCATCTCTCACCTCTAATGCCATCACCTCTATCGCGATCATCTCCATCACCACCATCCCTCAGGAAACCATTCAGCAATAGGAAATTAAAAAGGAAGATAATAATGGTTATGCTTGTATAGACCAGTTGCTGGGGAGCATGGGTGGAAGGCTGCTGATGCACCTGTGTCCTGCTTTGCTGGTCCCTAGTCAACAGCTGGTTAGCCACTGTAAGAACAGAGTGCTAGACTAGATGGACCCTCACTCTGATCCAACAGGGCTCTTCTTATGTTCTTAAGATGGTGCCATTGTATGAGTTTCAAGAACCTCCACAAGGGTCTGGAGAGATTTGCTATTTTAGGCAACTGTATCACCACACAAACTTGGACTGATTACCTGTGGCAGTGATTGAGCAAGCGATCATAGCCAGGAGAACTTTGCCATCTGGTGTTCAGGAATAGTACTGCTTTCCCAGGAAAAAAAAATCTCTCATTTGTTATTATAACCAATGCAGCTTTTCTTGTTTGACACTCTTTTTTCCTTTCCCACATTTCACCACAACAGAAAGGAGATCACAGGATCTGGAATGCATATTCAAAATGTTGTAGTGGCCAATGGAATTGGTATACCTCCCCCCCCCAAAAAAATGACAAGGTTCTCTATATGTGGGACAAAATTAACTTGAGATTTAAATTTTAATTCAAGCCTTGAGTAGAGAAAATTGAGGGGAGACATGATAGCACTCTTCAAATACTTGAAAGGTTGTCACACAGAGGAGGGCCAGGATCTCTTCTCGATCATCCCAGAATGCAGGACACGGAATAATGGGCTGGACATCAGGAAAAACTTCCTGACTGTTAGAGCAATACGACAATGGAACCAATTACCTAGGGAGGTCGTGGGATAAGGGATGCTTTAAGGAGGATGCCTGCATTGAGCAGAGGGTTGGACTCGATGGCCTTATAGGCCCCTTCCAACTCTACTAGTCTATGATTCTATGATTCTATGAGTCTATGATCTCCCAATTTTCACCTCTCAGAAAATCCAGAAGGTGAACGTGAAAAATGAGAACCTGGATGAGATCAGGGTTGACAGTTTTCCAAGCCCCACTTTCACCACCACCACCTCAACATCTGAAAGTCTCCCTGTCCACATTCTCCACATCATGTATCATTTTGCGCACCTCTATCCGGTCTCCCTTTAGGCTCCTTTTTTCCCCAAGCTGAACAATCCCAGCTGTTGCAAAATTCCCTCATCATGGAGATGCTCCAGTTCCCTGATCATTTCAGTTGCCCTTCAGTTGTTCCAGTGTTTTGTCCTGTTTTTTCTAAAATCGCCATTTATGGAAATTTATTCATTTATTGTATTTGTATACCGCCCCATAGCTGAAGCTCTCTGGACAGTTGAGATAAGATTTAAACACTTAAAAACAATATACAATATACAAAAACTAATACTGCAAAACAAAATACAATACACACATAAATTTAAAACTGCTATAATAACTTAAAAAGCTATGAGCCAAAAAAAAAAAAAAATAGTTATAGGCATTCCCTTCCTCATTTTTCAAAAATACCTTGCCACTACATGCTTGAAGCTATGCTTCTGAAATTCTCCACATTAGACATACCACTTTGGTTCACATGTGTGATACATTTCAGAAGCATAGCTTCAAACATGTAGTGGCAAGGTATTTTTGAAAAATGAGGAAGGGAACGCCTATAACTTTTTTATTTTAAAAGTTAGAAGTCTGAAAGTTGCTCACTTTGCAGATGGGTCAGGGGTAGTTATCTGTCAGAAATTTCAGAAAGATAGGTCCAGGCATTTGGTGGCTACGATTTTTTTAGTTTAAAAGTTACAACAACACGGAGTTTTGACAGATAAAAGAGGGAGGGGGAGGCGGGGGAGGGGGTTGCAATTGACAGCCCAAGCCTCTGTGGAAAAACTTTTGTAACTTTTAATCTAAAAAATCCATAGCCATCAAATGCCTGGACCTATCATTCTGAAATTTCTGACAGATACCCCTAACCCATCTACAAAGTGAGCAACTTTCAGACTTCTAACTTTTAAAATAAAAAAGTTATAGGTGTTTCTTTCCTCGTTGTTTCAAAAATACCTTGCCACTATATGCCTGGGCCTATCTTTCTGAACTTTCACACACATATCAAGCAAAGTGTTACCTGTAATGTGCCCAAGTTTTCTGTTTGTATCTTTAAAAATAAAAAAGTTGAAGGCATAACTGAATTTACCCCACTGCTACCCATTTTTCTAAAATTAATTGCCACACGAGGCAAGAACCTATGTTTCTGAACTTTCTCACAGAGAACTACCCCTAACCCATCTACAAAGTGCCCAAGTTTCATCCTTCTATCTTTAAAAATGAAAAAGTTATAGGCGTTTTTGTAACACAATACTAGGCTATGGGGAAATGCATCCAAAATGGTGTCCGATCCAAAAATCGGACATCCAATTTTCGGATCGGAATCGGATCAGATCTGCCCAACCTCCAATCCAATCCGATCCGGTCCACCAGGTCCGATCCCGATCCGCGATCCGATCCGATCCGGGGGGTCAGTGCACATCCCTACAAGATTTCCCTGTGACACCCGTCCCTACATTGAAGTCTTGTAAATACATATATAATAAATACATCCTTCCTGATATTGTACGTCATACAGGCATTGCTTCTGAATAATACACATAGAGTTTTAATTGACTCAAATGATGACACACCTCTTGGCTATGTAGGCCTTGGCTGTAAGCCTACATTTTCCTATGCTTTCTTGTATTTCATTTTTTGTTTAATGGGCAGCTTTGTGATATGACTCAACCTGTTTTCTGGCTGCTAGCACATTAGCATGGGTGTGAGAAGGGTTAACCCAAGAGGGAAGGTTCAAATTGCTAGTTGTGTGTAATTAAGACATGCCACAGGGCTGCAGGATCCAGTAGGCATCAGGGAGGAACTCAGAAAGTGTGATGTGTTGCAACATCCCTGCATATCCCAGTGATGGAGAAGGAGGGAGCGGCATGACACAACTCACAAGGCTTGGGTGGGTTCTCTGAGTTTAAAAGCAGCACCTGCAATTAAAGGAAAGGAAATAGGTCACTTTGACACATGAAAGCAGTTGCGATTCCCTGCCCAATTGCGATAGCAGTGAAAAGAAAGAAAGCAAATCTCTAAAATATTGGGGTGTAAACACTTCCCTCCCATTGACATTTCTATTATTCTTATTCTTATTTTTATTCTGCCTTTTGCCCAATGCTGGGCCTCAAGGCGGCTTTACAAAATCAAAACATATACAGTTAAAACCTATAAATAGAAATATACACAAGTTAAAACTATAATCAAATATGTTTCAATATTAAAAAATAGGGTCATAGAATAGTAGAGTTGGAAGGGGCCTATAAGGCCATCGAGTCCAACCCCCTGCTCAATGCAGGACTCTACCTTAAAGTATCCCTGACAGATGGCTGTCCAGCAGCCTCTTGAATGCCTCTAATATGGGAGAGCCCACCACCTCCCTAGGTCATTAGTTCCATTGTTGTATTACTCTAACAGTCAGGAAGTTTTTCCTGATGTCCAGCCAGAATCTGGCTTCCTTTAACTTGAGCCCATTATTCCGTGTCCTGCATTCTGGGTTGATTGAGAAGAGATCCTGGCCCTCCTCCAACTGACAACCTTTCAAGTATTTGAAGAGTGCTATTATGTCTACCCTCAATCTTCTCTTCTCCAGACTCAACATGCCTAGTTCTTTCAATCTCTCCTCGTAGGGCTTTGTTGCCAGACCCCTAATCATCCTCATTGCCCTCCTCTGAACACGCTCCAGCTTGTCTGCATCCTTCTTGAAGTGTGGTGCCCAGAACTTGACGCAATACTCAAGATGGGGCCTAACCAGTGCTGAATAGAGGGGAACCAGTACTTTGCACGACTTGGAAGCTATGCTTCTATTAATGCAACCCAAAATAGCATTTGCTTTTTTTGCAGCCACATCACACTGTTGGCTCATATTCAGCTTGTGATCTACAACAATTCTAAGATCCTTCTCGCTTGTTGTATTGCTTAGCAAAGTATCCCCCATCTTGTAACTGTGCATTTGGTTCCTTTTTCCTAGGTGTAGAACTTGGCATTTATCCCTATTAAATTTCATTCTGTTGTTTTCAGCCCAGTGCTCCAGTCTATCAAGATCACTTTGGAGTTTGTTTCGGTCTTCCAGGGTATTAGTGATCCCACCCAATTTTGTGTCATCTGCAAATTTGATAAGCGTTCCCTGCACCTCCTCATCCAAATCATTAATAAAAATGTTGAAGGGCACTGGGCCCAGGCTCGTTACCTCCCCACAGTGTGAAAGGTTACCATTGATAAGCACTCTTAGAGTCCAATTCTGTAGCCAAATGTGGATCCACCTAATAGTTGTTCCATCTAGTATGTATTTAAAATACATGTAGTATGTATTTAAAATACATAACGATTCAAAGAGTACTATGCATAGACGGAGGTCCAGATTATTCGCCAAAGGCCCACCAGAGCAAAAATGTTTTTCCTGTCTCCAAAAGCACATCAAAGAGGGAGCCAGTCTAGCATCCCTGGGAAGAGAGTTCCAGTTTTAATGCTCCTGGGTTGCTTTATTTACCACTTCAATACAGTAATAACAATAAGGAGAATGAAACATGGATAGAATCAGAGAGCTGGACGGAATCTCAACTCTCATCTACTCTGTTGATAGTCCCTCAATCAGAAATCTCATTTGAGAGGCTAATAGGATAAAAAAGATGCCTTAGGATCTGGTTTCTCAACCTTTCTTCTTCCACTTACAATCTCTAACTTTATAAAGAACCCAAAATTGATTTTAATGCAATAAGGGAGGGAGGCAAAAATAGATATCAAGAAAATGAACCCATGACCAAAATGAATCCTACCCCAACAGACTTGACTGCCAAGCTTCTGTTTAAGAACTGGCCTCTTTGTTAGGGATGCCCAGCTTAGGTGAGTCTGATGGAAACATGGATAGACCCGTAAACATGGTGAGATGGCCCAGAAAACAGGAGGCAGTGAATCAGGCAGAGAAGAAGCTCCACAGATACACCTGAATGAAAGGGTGGATGACTCAAGCTTTAGGTACCAGGTGATTGCTAGGATTTACCAGATGTGGAGCAATGAAGTATTTCCAGAAGAACCTTCTTTTAATTGTATGGTCCAGCTTGAGATGCTAATAGGAATATAGTAACGATCACACCAGTTGTTAGACAACCTTCCCCCCCTGAGCCACTGATGTCCATCTTGTGCTACAGTATTCATGGATTCTTCACAAAGAAGGAGAATTGGGAGGAACCCCAATGGTCATCTAGTCTAACCCCCTACTGATCCACTGCTACATTATTCTTGAAAAATCACCACCCTCTGCTTTAAGTCAGTAAGTCATCTAAGGGTGACCAACTGTCAGGATTTCCCCGGATTTGTCCTGGTTTTGGTTCTATCCTGGACATCAGGGGGGATTTTCTGTAATTTTCTATAATGTCCTGGAATGGCACACTTTCACCTTTAAGGCCGCCATTAGCAGGGGGTGGGGAGGAATGACTCTCTTTCCGGAGGCCCCCACTGGCGCAGAGGGGGGCAGGAATGACTCACTTTGCCCTCCTCCTCTTCAATCGGGGCCGTTAAGCCCCATTTGGAGTGGAGGAGGGGAAAGCGCGCTTTCTGGGGCCTCTGGAAAGCATGTCATTCACAACCGTCACACTAATGGCAGCTGCCAATAGTGTGGCAGGGGGAATGATGTGTTTTCCAGAGGCCCTGGAAAGTGTGCTTTCCCACCCCACCCCACTGGGTGTCCTCTTTCTCGGTTTCCCAAATATGGTCGCCCTACACGAGAGGACAAACAGACATTACTTTAAATCTGTATCTAGTGGCTACATCTTCCTTATTTTTTTAATTCCACAGTAAGTAGAGTAGGAGGGCCTGATCCGGATTATTAAAAGTCTACCCTAGGGTTCTAATCCGTATCAGATTTCTGTACATAGAGTAAAAACGAAAGGCAGGAGTATCTGCTAGATAAGGATTTGAAGTAATGTCTATTTTGCATCTGGGTGATGTTAGAAAAGAGTCTGACTGTGTTTTTCTCTGTCTCTCTGTCTCTCTGTCTCTCTCTCCTTCTGTTTCTCATTCATCCCACATGTAACAGGGGGTAATAATGCTTTGCAGGAAAGTTGGAAGGGTGAAAGTTGGAAGGGAAGGTGTTCTGTCATAATAGGAAAAAGTGTCCAATCTGCGTCCTTTGCTATTGTCAATATATTCAGATCCACCAACGTGGCCACTTTGGGATTGATAGCTCGGCACTGATACACAGACAAAACTGGACATGACTAAAACAACCACCTCTTCATCAGCAGAGGTGCTGTGTTATTCAAATGCAGCAGGGCAGGCAGAAATTACCAAGGGAGGCTACTAACCATCCCATAAACATGCAGTGATTGGGAAAGTATCACCTGTTGTTTGCTCATCCTTAAGATGGGGGAGGACGAGAGGATGAGATACCATTCGTTAAACAAAAAACCTACAGTTTACAAAACCAACGTTAAGGCTCTACAGTTTCCAACCAAGCACCAAAAAGCAGGGAAATTGGGAGTTAAGGCTCACAAGCCTTAACGCCTCATCCTCCCTAAGGAGGCAGAAAGTGCAAGTGAAATTCTCATTCTCCCAAAGCAGATAAACCATGAGGACAGGATGGAGAATATGATATGCAGAGGTGACTGTGGGGGTGTGGAAAACTGATGACAAACAACTTAGGGCCACCTACTTCTCTTTTTTTGTTTAGAGCAGCCCTTCCCCAACCTGGTGCCCTCCAAAGGGGTTGGACTACAACTCCCATCATTGCAAGTCAGTATGTCCCATGGTCAGGAATGCTGGGACTTGTCATCTCAAGCATCTGGATATGCAATATGATACGCAGAGGTGACTGTGGGGTTGTGGGAAATGATGATAAACAACTTAAGAACACCTACTTCTCTTTTTTTAGAGCATCTCCTCATGTTGAGAGTTGCAATCCAACACATCTGATGGGCACCAGGTTGGGGAATGCAGTTCTAGAGCAAGGGCAGGCAGAATATAGATCTCCAGATGTTTTGGAATTCAACTCATAAAAGCCCCTATAGCATGGGCAGTGAGCAGGAATGGTGCGAGAGTTGATGTCCAAAACATCAAGGTGGATCTATTTTCTGCCCATATCTAAACTGTCTAAACCAAATGAAGCGACAATGAATGGATCTTGAATACCTAATCCAGATAGTCCTTCAGACGTCAACATTAGTTTTCAACACATGGCATAGGATGTCTGTTTATTAAATATCGTATATGGTTTTGGGGGACTAACACAGAAGATTTCTCTTACGTGTTCAGCATTGTGAGATCAAAGGTAGAGCTACCACCTAATACTTTCATGTGTAAGAATGATTTTTAAATTAATGATCAAATTATTTTTGTCTTCCCCATAACATGGGAGTTATAGTGCAACACATCTGGAGAGCAGCAGACTGGAGAAGGCTGGTTTACACTTGAATCCTATACATGGCTTCTCAGAAGTCAGTGCCACTGAATTCATTACAGCTTACCCCCAAGTGGTACAGGATTGCAAAGTAATCTCATCTGAAAGTAGTTCAAGACAGCCAAACTAAACCTCTTCTGCTCCACTGTCACTTTGATGAGATGATGTACTGTGGAGGGATTGTGGGGAGTGAACAGTATATTTTGTATAAACACATTTTAAGAAAACATTGGTTCTTTGAAGGGCAGGATATTGACCAAAAGTTGAAAGTGCCTGGCACATGTTCTGGTTCTACATTTGCAACAAATAGTTCCCCTTTTGTTATCAGTCATGTTGCTATATGCAAGATGTGTTTGAGAGAAAAGTATTGGGCAGACCCTGTATTTGGTAAGGATATGGAATAGTGTTCCCCCATCCTGCTACCCTCCAGATGTTTGAGATGACAAGCCCCAGCATTCCTGACCATGGGACATACTGACTTGCAATGATGGGAGTTGTAGTCCAACCCCTTTGGAGGGCACCAGGTTGGGGAAGGGCTGCTCTAAACAAAAAAAGAGAAGTAGGTGGCCCTAAGTTGTTCGTGATCAGTTTTCCACAACCCCACAGTCACCTCTGCATATCATATTCTCCATCCTGTCCTCATGGTTTATCTGCTTGGGGAGAATGAGAATTTCACTTGCACTTTCTGCCTCCTTAGGGAGGATGTGGCGTTAAGGCTTGTGAGCCTTAACTCCCAATTACCCTGCTTTTTGGTGCTTGGTTGGAAACTGTAGAGCCTTAACGTTGGTTTTGTAAACCGTAGGTTTTTTGTTTAATGAATTTCATGGCTTTTTGTAATGGATGTCCAGATATTATACAGTTGGCAACCAAGCCAGTATCAGCCAGGGTGTTACACCATGTTGATGTCTGATATAAATCCAAAAAACTTTTGAACTTTTCTATAGCCAGTGTCCAGAGATAATAATATTTTTATAACTGCCTCATGAAAAGGAAGCATTTCATGTTTTGTCTCTGTATTTGGAGAAAATTTGAAAGATTGTGCTACTGGAATAAAAAAATCCCTGATTAATTTTGGAAGCACACAAGATGATACAGGAAAATATGCTATGTTACAAGAAGTTACAGTTTACTATGTTAATTAGTATAGCTCATTTTATGCTACATGCTTCCCTCACTGTTTCGATCTAAAAGTAGCAGATTGTGCTCAAGTTTCAAGGCTGCACAGGCTGCATTTTCATCTGTGGATATTTATTCAAAAGTAAGAGCTATGGAACTAAGTAAACTCTACCCAATGTAGAGTTAGCTGTGACTGAACAGATTTAGAGCACAATCTAATGCAGGTTTAGACAGGGGGGAAAACTTTTTTAGACAACATTGCTGGCTGTGGAATGCTGGGAGTTGTAGGACTTTTTCTGTCTAAACGTGCATAAGATTGCACCTTTCGTTGTAAGAAAGCCATTAAAGTTTATTAGCTTAGACAGAATGAACTGCCCCAGATTGCACCCAGTGCAATATGTTTTGTGTGCATTATCAAATTGCATTGTCACAATCTCCTTAACAAATGTGACAAATTTAAGTTGTATATGGTGACCATAGGGGAAAAAAGGACAAGTTCTGTATTTTTAACAGTTGTACAGAAAATATAATTTCAGCAGGTGTTATTTTTATGCATGCAGCACCAGGTGAAATTCCCTGTTCATCACAACAGTTCACGCTGCAGGAGCCCTGCCCTCTTTTATATGTGGTCAAGAGGGCAGGGCTCCTGCAGCTTTAGCTGTTGGAATATGAAATATATAAGCAGAGCCAGAACTGGGAGACCCGGGCTAAAATCCACATCAGTCATGAAGCTCACTGGGTGAACCTGGGCCATTCGCCACCTCTCAGCCCTGCCTATGGGGATCAAATTGGGGAGAAAGCCATGTACACCACCCTGAGCTCCATGGAAAAGGCAGAGTGGGCTTCATATGTAATATATAGAAGAAGAAGAATTATGGGTTGGATACAGATTTAAGCTGAACCAACTGTCCTGGTGAAAGTGGACTTCCCTGCCCCCTTGTTCCCACGGCAGCCCCTCCAGTCCCTGGAAAATGCTAGACAGAGAATCAGGGTGAAGTGTGGGGTGTGTGTGTGTGTGTGTTTGGGAGTGGTGATTCTAAAAAATTGGGTGGAGAGACTTTCCCACAAGCCAAGCTCTTCCTCTTGTGGAAGGTCCTTCTTGTGGAAGGCAGATTCTGGATCCCAATTTCCCCAAACAATTTATTAGCTTAGCTTATAGCTCTTTAACTTCTGATGGCATAGACAGGGTTGTTTAGAGCGTTTGAGGAACTTTCAGCATTAACTATTTTACATAATTGAGACAGATCAAAGTAGTTGATGAATGGAATTATAAATCACAACTTACAAAAGGATTCTTTCTTCTTGTTCTTTGTTTCATACTTCATACTTCAACTTTTGGGGAAAGAGAGGGCCGAGCCAGGGCCTTGGCAACTGCAGCCTCCAGCTGCTCTAAGTATCAACCAGCCACTGGGTCAGGTTGTCGGAAAGGCTCTCTCTCTCTCTCTCTCTCTCTCTCTCTCGTTCGCTCTCTCACTCTCTTGCTCACTCGCTCTCTCTCGCTTGCTCTCTCTCTCTCTCTCTCGTGCACGCGCGTGCTCACTTACCCACTGCGACCTAGACCTTTGCCTAAAGCAGCCTCCGTCGTCCTCACCAGAGCAGGGAAGAAAGAGGCGGCAGCTCCCCCCTCCCCCCTCCCTTCTGATAATAAGCTCTGTGGTGCTGTGTACGCATGCATTGCATTGTGAATTGAATAAATATTCATTAAAAATCAACCGTAGGGAATTTTTTAAAAAGGAAAAGCATTCCATCAACTAGACTGAAGGCAGAAGAAGACCCCATCAATGAATTAAGCAGGAAGTCTATAATTTCCCTGGAAATCCTGGGTACAGAAAGTCGCAACCCGGAAGTAAATCTGACAAAAGCAGGGAGACAGGTTTGTGTTCCTTTTCTATCTTAAACTGCTCTCCTTCCCTCAATCTTTCACCAATCTTCTTGAAATGTTCAGGTAATGTAAATCAAACATTTCTTTCTGGCACCTGTAAATTTCAGAAAGATTGGTGAAATATTTTCGATTTTATGGCTGTTAGAATGACCCCTCCCCCAATTATCACTTTAACAAGGTGGAATGTGTTTTCTACTGATGGCCCTTAACAATGGAGGCACTGCCGTGCCTCCATTAATACATTTTGTTAATGGCTGCATTTCCACTTTACCCCTCCTCTTAATATTAGTTGTTAAGGAATGTGAGTGGGGGGTGCTATTGCACCCATGCCCTGCTGGAGGGCTTCCCACAGGGATCTGGTTGGCTACTCTGGGAACAGAGTGCTGGATTAAGTTTGCTAGTTAATGGACTCTGGTTGAGTATGATTGCTCTAGAAAGAAGGACCACCCTTTGTAACACCCTGTCCTTGAATTGAGATTTTTAGAGGAGGCATGTTTGCTCATCCTTAAGATGGGGAGGACGAGAGGAGGAGGAGGAAGGAAAGGACACACTGAAAACCCTCTCTCCACAACACGGACATCTAAATGGCATCCCAGCAATGTGGTCTCCAGGTCTTGGGGAGGCCTTGGAACAAGTCACACCTCTTGTCAGTGGGTCCCCTGAGAGGCTATGGGCCCTTGACTTCTGCCCAGCTATGCCAACTCTTGAGGTTGGCCTTGCACCCCAGGTATGAAGAATGATTCAAAGGAACCTCTACACATATTTAACATATGCTTCTTCCTCTCCTGCCGTATAAAGGATGTAGCCTGCCCCACCTATAGCTTCTTTCCATTTTTATGCTAATGCCAATTAACAGCAATACAAACCCAGCCCCTTCACTCCTCCTCACTTCATTCCCTTCAGTTAATTGGTAGTTCCATAAACACTCGGTAACATCTCAGTTATTTGAAACACAAATGAATTACAGATAATTGATCTAGGATTGTGCTGCACATTCCAGACAATGCTGGCAAACCTGATCAGATTGTTCTTTCAATTAAAAAGAAACAACAACAACAATAAAAAAGTTATCTGTTTACATCTCCCTTGTTAATGTTGTCTGCGTTTCCCAGGTACAAGCGAAGATTTACGGCTGCTGTCATCACCTGCGGAGGCCGAGCCAGAGGCATTGCAGTTGGATTCCTCAGCTAGCTGTGATGTCGGCAGAGTTGAAGGATGCAGTCTGGGGGGTCACAGGCTTCTGGATGCAGGCAGAGTTTGGGGACATGGTTCCAGCGGTCGTGGTTCAGCAGGGAGTCCAGACACACAGATAGCAGGATGTGCTGAACATGGAGATGTGTGCGCGTTGTTTCCAGCAACTTCCCTGTCCTGCTCTGAGCCTTTTAAGCCTTGCGATCTCTGGCCTGCCAACACTGATCCCTCACTCTCAAGAGCCTGTGCTCCACTGTGGTTGAAGGAGCCTTGTGATCCCCTTCCTCATTGTCGGACACCATTAAAGGGGCTTCAGATGGCTCTTGCCTGCTCTCTGAAAATAAGGGCTCCTGTTCACGTTGGCAGCTAGTCTATTGGAGCTAGCTCTTCCCCCTTTGTCCTTGTCGTGGTTCTAAACCCTCCTGCGGCACTGCGAGACAATAAGGAGGTCTGCCAAGTGATCTCTAAAGCTTTATTCTGTAAATAAACATCTCTTCGTACCTTAAGAGAGTGATTAAATATTGTCTGTGTGCAACAATATATACTATTTTATCTCCTGAATCTACTGTTGGCCATCATTGTGTGACCTTGAGTTCTAATATAAAGGGAGTGAGAGGACTATTCTAATAGACCTCCATTATGCTCCCTTTGATCTCCATCTCCTCCTCTTTGATCTCTTTCTTCCACTTCCTCTTCCACTTCCTCCTCCCTCCACTTTCCCCTCCTCTTCATCTTCACCTTCCTCCTTCTCCCTCCACAAATCTCTATGCGCTGTAGCCTTTCATTGTAGAGAAATCGGATCAACTCTTCGGTCATGTCCATTTTCCTGTTCCACTGTATGTTGATTCACACCAGGCTGTTTGCCTGGGATGGCCCCAGGCTGATTCCTGTGTGCCGATGGTGTGTATTAGCTACTTTCGGGATTGCTCTCCCTTCCTCTACACCTCTATGGTGTAGAAAGGGCCCAAATTGTTTCCCCTCATTTATTCTGCCTTTAACCAGCCAATACCTTGATGGGAGTAGCAGCATGGTGACAAGACTCTCCACAAATTGCGTAAGAAGAGCAAACATCTGATCATAATGCAGTAAATAAATAAAAGGAGGAGTTAAGCATGTTCTTCTCCCTTTCACTCATCTGTTCAGTTTGGCAAGAATCCCACTTGCTGCAGGTTTCCATGTCGCAGAAGAAGTGTCCCATTGCTTCCTTTTCTGAAAACAGGATGAGAAGGGTATCACTTTTTGAGCTGACATGTCTGATTTATTTTCCATCCCACAGAGCCAAGCAGTATGTGTGTGTGTGTGTTTGTGTTTGAAAGACAATGTCCATGTCTCCACCTAAGGGTGCGGAGGGAGGGAGGGGGAGGACCGTGGACTTACCTGCTTCCGCGATCCTTCCCAGGCATCTAAATGGAAGCGCAATGTCCTGGGAGGAAAGAGGAGTCATGCATGGCCCCAATCCTGCAGACACAGGTACCCCCAAAAAACACCACACCCCAACCCCCTGCCATCCTGGGGATGACAGAATTGCCTCATTCCCACCCCCATAGGCACAGAACCACCCCATGCAGCTCTGTGCCCGTTTTAGGACCCAGGATGGTGGAAATCTCGGAATATTCCCAGTTTCTGCCATCCCGGGGTTATCCCAGGATCGTCCCTAGGCCATCCCCAGTTGCCCCTGGGATCCCATGTGCATCATGTAGGCACAAAGGGGTGACCTAGGGACAACTCCGGGATAAATCCCTGGTGTAGATGTCCAATAAATCTAAGAAGTGAGAGCAAGTCATTCTCATTTTCATTTGTACATACATACATACATGCACTCTGTGAAGGCCTCATGATTCCTTTGGTTTCACAGTGAATGCTCTGTATTGAGCAAGAATATACATGTAAATCTCCATTTCATTTATGTTCTCTTGCATTAATCACCCTGCTGGGTAAACTCCACCTTTGTAATAACCAGCTTGGTTGGAAAAATAATAATAAAAATAACCCCCAAAATAATAATTGGACATCCAATAATTGGTCACCGATGTCTGCAAGGGTAAAATAATGGAATATAAACAAAAAAAATGTTTCATGGATTTAAAGACAGTGATTAAAATCAAAAGAATCCACAAGGAGAATAGTTTTGTGACTCAGGAAATAAGGTTACTGCATTTTCTTTTACTCCTGGGATAAGGGAAGGTGATTCTGAGGTCAGACACCAGCCTTACCCAAGCTGGTGCCCGTTCAGATGTTCTGGACTACGACTCCTATTATTCCTGACAATGCAGGCCGTTCACGCCTCTACTCTTGTGTGAATGGTGGCTTTAAGGCCATCTTTTGCATGAAAGACCTTTTACACAGAATAAAGATCTGCCGGTTTTACACAAAATGGCAACTCACTAAGGGGCCAGCCAGCGATGCAGCACTCACTGGGCAATTACCAGATCATCCGGGGGCAGACAGAAGGGTCCATGGGCCCCAGTCCAGCAGACCAAGTGTGTGGTTGGGGGAGGGGGTGTCTGTCAGACTCCACCCCCATCTTGGGTGCCTGCGACATCCCTACTTCCCCCATTCCACTTTCACACCCACCTTCCTTTTGTGTCTTGCCTTTCAAATTGTTTCCCAGAAGGCCACCATCTTATTGACATCTGCAGATCATTCTAGCTCAGCTTTTTCGGCTCTAGAACAAAGCAAATGTCCTTTACACAAAAATGGGTAATGGAACAAAGCTATGGAGTAAATCTCCAGCCAGGAAGAGACAAACCTTGTAGCCAGGCAGGGAAGAAAAAGCTCTCAGTTTCTCATATCCAAAATGCTATCCCCACCCCACAGCAGGACAGAGGGTAAGAGCCACAATTACTGCCCAAACTGGAAGTTCAGGTGGAGTTCATTGGGTCATGGCCACAGCCCTGACAAAATCTGGAGAAGGATGTTCTGTGTTTTTTTCCCCGGATCCCACTATTACTTCCCTGACATCACTCGGTTTTACTGGCTGAACAGTGTGTAGATGGTGTCATCTTGTTTAGCCACTAGGTGGCACTGGACTTAGTTGTAGCTTAGTGGCGTCAGGAGTTTGCTATTTAGGGTCTGTTATTGTTTAGGAGACAATGTCTAGTTTCCTCAGTGGGGCATCCTTTAAGCCTGCCATTACAATCAGCATATACTAACTTGTTGGACACTCTGCCTTTATGACAAAAGCAGGAGCTGGACTGCAAAGGAAGGGAGGGCATAGCAGGTTCCAGAGAGTCTTGGAAGGGACCAGGGGGTGGGGGAGAACCTAGGGTGACCAGATAAAATCCAGGTCAGGGCTCATGTAACTTTAACAGTTGTAGAGAAAATGGAATTTCAGCCAGAGTCATTTGTATGCAATTAGTTCTGGTGAAATTCCCTCTTCATCACAACTGTTAACGTTGCAGGGGCCCTGCCTTCTTTTGTATATGGTCACTCTAGTATAGTGCATGCACCTTTAACTGTTGTGATGAAGAGGGAATATCACCAGGAACTAATTGCATACAAATGACTCTGGCTGAAATTGCCTTTTCTCTACAACTGTTAAAGTTACATGAGCCCTGACCTGCATTTTATCTGGTCAGCCTAGGAGAAACCATTTGCCATGGCTTGGGCAGGATCTACACTACTGCTTTAAAATGGTTAAAAAGGTTTAGAACAGTAGTGACAACTGTTGGGGCCCAGGACACACTCCATATACAGTTTTCAAAACCTTTTCAAAGTGTTGTATCCTGCTTGGTGTAGATCGGTTGCAAGTCTAATTAAGCAGCCAAAACCAATGTTGAAGACAGTCTTCTCCATTGCGATGCCCTCTAGATGTTTTGGACTGCAACTCCCAGTCTCCCCAACCAACACAGTCCAGCTGAGACACTGGGATCCTGGTAGCTACCAAGGTGACCAGTAGGGATGCATGAGAAATGTCTTTCAGTTCATGTTTGAACTGCATTTACCCAATTCACACCTCCCCAAACCAAACGCAGACCCAAATGCAATCTTCGGTCAAAGTCCATACATTTCCGAACCAGCGATATGATTCGTGCACACCAGCCCACCCCCCCCCCATAAAAAATGTGTTTGAAAAATGTGTACATTTTTTTAAAAGAGTGCATTTAGACTGTGAATATTCACATCATTATGCAAAGACAGAAAGGAGGGAGAGAGAGACAGAGAGAGAGAGAGAGAGAGAGCCCCCCGACAATCTGATATGGACATGAGCAGTGCCATTCCAAGGCCAGATCTACACCAAGCAGGATATAGCAGTATGAAAGTGGTATATAAAAGGCAGGAGTGACACCAAGCAGGATATAGTGGTATATGGCATGTTTTCTTATGGACCCCAACAGTTGTCAGTGCACTTTAATTAGGCTGACCATATGAAAAGGAGGACAGGGCTCATGTAACTTTAACAGTTGTAGAGAAAAGGGAATTTCAGCCAGGATCATTTGTATGCAATTAGTTCCTGGTGAAATTCCCTCTTCATCACAACAGTTAAAGTTGCAGGCACTATACTAGAGGACCATATACAAAAGAAGGCAGGGCCCCTGCAACTTTAACTGTTGTGATGAAGAGAGAATTTCACCAGGAACTAATTGCATACAAATGATACTGGCTGAAATTCCCTTTTCTCTACAACTGTTAAAGCTACATGAGCCCTGTCCTCCTTTTTATATGGTCAGCCTACTTTAATAGCACTATAAAGCAGTAGTGTGGCTCCTGCCTTTTATATACCACTTTCATACCACGATATCCTGCTTGGTGTAGCTCTGGCCCAGGTTTTGGAGGACATTTGGGCAAGTCACCCTCCATGGTGCCCATCAGTGTGTTTACTTTCTCACCATCCTCTTTCTCATCCTTGCTACCAGTTGCTTGCTTGACAGGCAGAGAGCCAGTGAGCAAAGAGGAAGTGACATCTTCTGTTCCACCTCACCACCACTGCTGTTTGGGCCAGAGTGGGGGGGGCTGGTGAACAAGCAGGTTGCAGTGGTGAAGAGGAGGAGCAACTCCAGGGGACTCTCATGAGTGGTTTTCTGCAGTGGTCTTCTGCAGCCAGGCCTAGCCTTGACACCAGCCCTAGACAGGCATCAGAATGAGCTTCAAGGTGGTCATTGGAGTACCTTGGCGAGTCCATGCTTTTCTGATTCACACATCCCTTTTTACCAGTCCTGGTTACCAGACAGACAATACTGGGCTAGTTGGACAAACAGTCTGAACTCGAAGAAAGGAGCTTTATGCACCCCACATACAGTAAGGAAGAGAGATATCAGTCCCAGTCTTCAACAGGCTTTCAAGGACCTTTTGAACGATTTACAATTTCAAGACCCTTTGGAAGATCTTCTCATCTTATGGAAGAAGAAGAAAAGAAAAAAAAAGATAAACCTGCACACATATGAACATCATTGTCAACCCTGTTTCACAATGTCTGCAGTCATTTGGGCCATAACCACATGATTTTCGTTGGGGTGGGTCAAATAATTGCAATAACTGCCAAAAACAAAATGACACAAGAACAGGAATGGGGGGGAAATTGCCATCAGAAATTATACATTCAGCTCAAGGTATAATTAAACCTTGTCCAGACTGGTACACTGACTGAATTGTCCACATACGAAGGGGGGTTCCCCTGTACTGGATGGACTTTAAAAGCATTGGCAGTGTCTGCACAATCCTCACGTTTCTGCAAAATCCTCATGTTGGTTCTTCGCACTCATTCTGCTGTTTGCTGTGAGAAGAGGTGAGTCATCTTGGCGATAGGAATCCCTTACAGATCAATGCAAGAATAGTTAGAATACCTCTATATCAATAAAATGTATCTACCAGTATCATATACATAACTGTGTAAAGAATTGAGTGCCATTTTTTTAATTTTTTTGGTAAAAAGGCAGGGTACAAATCAAATCAATCAATAATTAATGGAGGCACAGCAGTGCCTCCATTGTTAAGGGCCGTCAGCATTCTTGACCATGGGACCTACTGACTTGCAATGATGGGAGTTGTAGTCCAACCCCTTTGGAGGGCACCAGGTTGGGGAAGGGCTGCTCTAAACAAAAAAAATAGAAGTAGGTGGCCCTAAGTTGTTCGTGATCAGTTTTCCACAACCCCACAGTCACCTCTGCATATCATATTCTCCACCCTGTCCTCATGGTTTATCTGCTTTGGGAGAATGAGAATTTCACTTCCACTTTCTGCCTCCTTAGGGAGGATGTGGCGTTAAGGCTTGTGAGCCTTAACTCCCAATTTCCCTGCTTTTTGGTGCTTGGTTGGAATTTGTAGAGCCTTAACATTGTTTTTGTAAACCGTAGGTTTTTTGTTTAATGAATAATAGAATATAGACCTTCTTGATATCCATTTGCTTTGCATGTTTGTTGATCTGATCCAGCAGGGACATTCTTAAGATAACCTTAAACATTTTCAGCCTGTTAACCTAAAGGCCCATCTAAAAGTCCAGGGTTTCGTGGCCAGATATCTGTGGTATTTAGGGAGCTAGTGCTTCTGAATTTGGGATCTGTCTGTTTCACTGTCTATAATTTGGATTGAAAGTCCTTATGAAAATCTGCATGCATTTTCATACACATGAACATTTGAATGCATTTTTGTATGCAATCTTCCCTAATATTTGTATTTCTTGAAAGCGCTTCCCCTCAGTGCACACCATTTTGTATGAAAGTTTCCCCAGTGTACACATTTATTGTACACTTTGGGGCTGGAATACTATAAAGTTTTTAAAGGAATTTTAATACCAAGATTAAAAAAATTATGTAATAGTATAATAGAAGGGGGAAAGACCCCCCCCCCAATCGTGGGATCATTCCTTGATCATATTAATCCCGAAACCAGGAAAGGATCTGACTGATCCAGCATCTTATAGACCAATATCCTTAATAAATCAAGATTCAAAAATTTTCACAGCAATAATGGCAAAAAGGATGAGTACGTTTATACATAAGTATATTAGAAAGGATCAATGTGGATTTATCCCATTAAGGCAAATGCCTAATTTAATTGGAAGAGTTTTAAATATAATTAATATTATTTAAAAAAGGAATTTAAAAGCAGGATTATTAGCTTTAGATATATTCAAAGCCTTTGATTGCGTGGAATGGCCAGCACTTAAAATAATTTTGAAAACATTTGGGCTTGGAGTGAAATTTATGGGATTGATGGATCAACTGTCTAAAAATAATAAAGCAGAAATAATGGTTAATGATGGGTTAATGCAACAGATTACACTAGCCCGAGGAACAAGACAAGGTTGCCCACTTTCACCGATCTTATTTGTGATAGTAATAGAAATTTTGGCAAATGTTATAAGGGAGGATTCAAGAATGAAGGGGATAGGAGGGAAGGAGAAGATTAAAATAAATATGTTTGCGGATGACACATTACTGACATTAGAAGATCCCCTGAAGGTTGGGGAGCTGATTAAAGAGCATTTAAGAGAATTTGGGGAGATTACTGGTTTACAAGTTAATTGGGGGAAGTCAGAAATGATGTTTTTTAATTATAACAAAGAGGAGAAGGAGGATGGTAAAGTAAAGTTAGGTCTTAGGCTTAAAAATGTAGTATGTTATTTAGGAGTTAATATTGCAAAAGATTTAGATAAGTTAGAGGAAATTAATTTTGCAAGTTTGAAAAAACAGGTAGGGGAAAAGTTAGAGGTATATAGAAAATTAAAACATTCTTGGTTTGGTAGAATAGCGGTTATAAAAATGAAGATATTACCTAAGATTAATTTTTTGTTTAGAATGCTACCGATTAAAATATCAGATGTAGAGTTAAAGAGTTGGCAAAATATGATTAGTGCTTATTGCAATGAAGATAAGAGAGCTAGGATTAATAAAGGGCTATGGTATAAGACACAAAAGAAAGGAGGGTTGGGACTTCCAAATATAAAGAATTATTATATTGCTAATCAGTTAAGATATGTTATAAATAGTATACTAGGGGAGGAAGACTTAGAATGGTTAGGAACGCAAACAGGGGAACTAGATTTTAAATTACAAAATATCTTTTTTAATAATAAAATCCAAAAGAAAGATTTGAGGGGACTGGACAACCTGTTGCTGAAAAACATTCTAGAGATCTGGGAGAAAGTTAAAGGGAACTTAATACCAGGAGACTCTCCACTCGCCCCAGTGGTAGTTGTGAGAAATTTCCCAAGGAATTTAAAAGTAGAATTGGAAGGAAGTTTGAAGGGTCAGGAAATTATTAAATTAAGGAATTGGATGGAAAGAATGACAGATAAGGAGCAAATTAGAGAGTTGGTAAAAGGACAAAAGATAGCTTGGTTCAAATGCTCACAATTGGAAAAATGGACACAGGAATGGAAAAAGATAAATAAGAAGTGTAGAAATAATACAAGATTTGAAGATTTAATTGAATCAAGAGGAAAGAAGGAAGTAATTAAAACTAGAAAAAGTCTAACTAGCGAAATATATAAAATCCTGACAGAAGAAGCTGAATATAGAGATTAGCTTAAAATGATTTGGGAAGATGACTTAAAAGAACAAATTAATGAACACGACTGGGGGAGGTTATGGGATGCAAGAATGTTAAAGCTTTTGTCGATTAGAATTAAGGAGAATTATTATAAAATAGTATGGAGATGGTATTTAACGCCGGTAAGATTTCATCAGATAGATAAAAAAGTGTCCAAGAATTGTTGGAGGGGATGTCAGGAGGTTGGAACTTATTTCCATATGTGGTGGAGCTGTAAACATGTACAAAAAATTTGGGAAAGGGTGTTTAAAGAAATAAGTGATATAATTGGAAGTAATTTGGAATTAAGCCCAAAGCTGGTTCTACTAGCAATATGGGATAAAGGTACTGAGAATATAAATAAGAGAGAATTAATAAACAACCTCCTGGCTCCCGCCAGAATAATGATTGCTAAAAACTGGAAAGAGCAAGGGACATATACCATAGAAGAATGGTATAAAGAAATATGGGATATGGCACTTAATGATAAGCTAATGTGTAAAATGAAAATAAAGAGGGGAATGTCCAGTAAAGATGATTTTGGAGATATATGGAGTTTATTTTTGGAATATGTATTAAGAACGGGGAAGGGGCAAATGCCTTCAAAAGAGTCTTTACATTTTTGGAAAGAAGAATAATGTATAATTGAAGGTTTCCTGGGGGGAGGGGAGCACGGGGGTATTTTATGTTGTTTAGGTTTATGTTGTATTATGTTATGTTGAAAAATAAAAAAATTATAATAAAAAAATGCAGCTTTACTTGGAAAAAAAAAGACATTTATTGTACACAATGTTCCCTAACATAATTTTATTTTGTGTTCCTTGAGTTCCTTGATGTGAACAGTTTTACATTATTATTATTTTTAACTAAAAAGACTCTTCAGAGCCATTTGGACTGTTTTGCATGATTGCAGCAAGGGAAATATTCCATAGTGGTATATTTCTCTGCTGTGCGCACCCACCGCATGCAGGCTGGATTTCCGTAATTAACCCCATTGGTGTAGCTTTCCATGTCATCTGAACCTGGGTGACATGGCTTGTTTCTGGGTGGGTGTTGGGGGGAAGTAACCCTCAAATAAGCCAACAATAGACCTTGGGTAATTTGAGGGTTGCTGTCCATTGAAACAAGCAATGCTACCTGAGTTCAGATGACATTGCAAGCCATGCCAACATGGGTAATTAGGGAAATCCAGCTGGCACACAACTAGCCTGTTTGGTGGGGTTAACAAGCCACCATATCTGGTTCACCACACCACAAGTGTGCGAACCTGGTAACTATAGGCTAGCACTCCCCAATCGACTGCCCTACTTAGAATACAACTCCCATCCAGACCCAGCCTACTTGCCCATTGCCTTGGAACAATCAGAATTGTAGTTCAACACATCCAGAGGAAAGCAGCTTGGGGAATACTGGTTTAGAGAATACTGGGATAGGGGTGAAAGTAGTCTAACCTGGTATAAGATATCTCCCATCTTCCAATTTACCTACCACCATTTTGCTATCAACCACACGTATCTGGACTGCATTAGTCATTTCAATAAATGCAGGGTTGTTCTTTGAATACTGAAAAATATAACCACGGTCTCTTTCAGAACGTATCGAAGCATGTCTTCCCAGCAAGCTCAGTGCCCAACCAACCCACCACCATGCAAAGATAATCCCCAGAGATGTCCACCAAAACAGGATCATGAACAGTGTCCATCAAAACCATGTGTTCCAACCCACGATAAGCAGAAGCAGCCACCTCCACCTTGCACACAAGCTCCAAAATAACATCTCAAGGGAAGAAGAGAAAGGGTGATTACTACTCAGATACCAAAAGTGAAAATGCCCTATTCCAATTTCCTTTTCTTGTGGCTAAAACTGAAATTTAATTTTCCCCTACCTGCGACTTCTTTGCTTTTCTGGAAGATCAAGAACAAAACAAATATATTTTATGTCATTTGTTGTGTGCAGTGTAACCAGTTACGTACCTGTCTTCCCTTGGGGGGCTAGGAGAAACCACCTTGGGACTTTTCCTTGATGTACATGCCTCAGAAAATAACCCCATTGCTCTAAAATGTGTGTTTAACAATGTCTTAATTACAATGTTATTTGAGTTAGCTGTGAAAATTATAACTGAGGCATAATCTCCTCCAGCCAAAGAGATCGTTCTGGATTTGTCCATCTGGCTCATTTATGCGATGAGATAGGCTTTGTTTCGCTATCCACGGAAAATGTGACTAATTCATTGTTGATAGATGGGATGTAATGGACTAGACTGTGCTTTGCTTGATCTACCACATTTGCTACTTCCTGTTGACTTCCCAAAAATATGAACAGTGTTTGGCACCAAGTGCTTGGCACCAAGACAAATGCATTTCTACTATGTTGCCTTGGTGGTTGCAATTATAATTCTTGACTGGCTTTTATGGATGGAGGAGAAATTGGTTCAGTCCACATTTTAATCCCAATTTACCGAATTCCACACTTTCGAACCACTATGCAAACCAAAACTCAGTCGTTGCCTTTCCAAGTTCACACTTCAAATTGTGGTGGCTCCCATAAAATTCCAAAGCCTGGAAGATCAGGGTTTGAAATCATGCTGGGAGCATCCACAATATAGAAGGCTCCCTGCTGCAGTGGTTCACTTTCCCAATGTGTGACCAGCGGCAATATGGGGTTGCAACAGAATGAGTGAAACTATTGTGATTGTTCAAGCCCTTTCTCCTCATTGCATGAAGACCAGGATTGGGTGAACCTACCAATTTCACTTTCTCCTCTATTCAATTTGGGGGGGGGGGGATAATCTTAAATTATCTCTCTCCCTAATATGATGAACTTCATAAAGTTTGGTAAATTCCTATCAAAAACAAACTGAATTAAAATTCCTATCCATCTGCGCCAGCCAAATTCAATAGGTATACCCATTCCCAGCATGGAGATGACAATGTTGTTGCTGCTTGCTTATAGTTGTTAAAGATTAACAGCTTCTCAGGAAAAAGAAATAAATAAAGATGTGGGGACCCTAATTCAGCACTAGCATGGTTGAATATGCAGGGATTTGATCCCAGCCTTTTAAGAGCAAGACACTCAAAGCCCTGGGCCTGGACAGATGAATCTACCAGTTTTGGTTTATTTTGTTTGTTTGTTTGTTTGTTTGTTTGAATCTCAAGTCCCTTTTTGTTCAGAAATGGAGAATGTTGTGCATTTAAGAAAATTCTTACCAAACCAAATACACATTTTTTCCACATTTTTTCAAGTATTTCAGACATTATACTATGAGGAGTATAATGTCTGAAATACTTGAAAGGTTGTCACACAGAGGAGGGCAAGGAACTCTTCACAATCATCCCAGGGAGCAGGACATGGAAATATGGGCTAAATTTACAGGAAGCCAGATTCTGGCTGGACATCAGGAAAAACATCCTGGCTGTTAGAGCAGCATGACAATGGAACATATGATCTGGGGAGGTGGTGGGCTCTCCCACACTAGAGGGATTCAAGATGCAGCTAGACAGACATCTGTCAGGGATGTTTTAAAGGGGAACTCCTGCATTGAACTGGGGGTTCAATTCGATGGCTTCATAGGCCCCTTCTGACTCTACTATTCTATAAATATATCATTCTATGAAAAGGGCATTATCATTGGGGATGTGCACGCCCGAAAATATTGTATCGTATCGTTATCGGACTTTCAGACCCCAAAAATTAACATCTCCAATTATATCATAGGTGAACCGTATTGTATCATATTTCTGATAATTATCGGAAATCCGATATAATATCGTTTCTCCATTTTGCCCTAGAGACTCTAGAGTTGATTTTTTGAGTCAGAAAGGCCTAAAACTTCTTAATTTTTCAAGTTACAGGTTTGAAACTTGGTCACAGTGCAGACTGAGTGTTGCTAGTCTTGTGTGCCAAATTTTAGAACAATTGGTGCAAGCGTTACTCGGAAGTAAGCTTTCAAATACACTGTTTCAGGTGGCTGAAATGTGGTCCTTTTTCAAGAGATGTCGTCCACGTCCAGTACTCATGGGCATCTCACAGATGGCCTTAAGGGGACTCATCTGTGCCCAATTTCAGATGCACAGCTGCAGGCATTACTCGGACGTAAGCTCTCAACAAGACATGCACTGTTTCTGGTAATGCTGCTGCTGCTGAGACTTATAGGTATATTTTTATGAATACAATGAACTTTCAAAACCTGTGGATAAACCTAGGCAGTGTCTTACATATGCAGTCATAAAAGTAAAATGTGTTAATCAGAAGATGGTGAACTGCTGCTGCCTTGTCTCATTGATTAGGCCATGCATGTCTACAAATTAAAAGGATTGGGGGGTAGGGGAATAGCACAGGTGTTACAGCTATTTAAGATCCAGCCTTAGCAGGCAGGCAGGGCCTCATTGGACCAGGAGATACCCCAGGTAGTGTGGAAACCTGGAGGATCCCATCAAAACAACCTTCACGCACCGCCTTGACCTCATTGTGCTTGAAAAATGACCTAGTCTGCCCGCCATCCCCATGCAGGCAGGTGGGCAGTTCTACATGCCAGAGCTGCACACATTGGCTGGAGCAGTGGCAAATAAAAGTTACGTTTTGGGTAGGCACATTGGCAAATTAATATAAGTCATGTTCTGGGTAGAGGTGGGCATATTGCCACATAAAAGTCACGTTTGGGGTAGAAGTAGGCACATTGTCAAATAAAAGTCAAGCAAACACACACACACACACACACACAGAGGGAGATAAATATTTATATATATATATATATATATATATATATATATAAAATTAAACAGGGAAGGAGACAAAACACACTCACTCAGTCACAGTACCTCCACTCATGCTAACCTAACCCTTCAAACAAACCAACCAGAAAACATATAAAAATTATAACTGAAACACACAAGCAACAAACAGCCAAATGAACCTGAGACACAGAAGGGAACAGAAAGATGCAAGACTAGAATGAATCTCCAACAATTTGCCACCAAAATCAATCCAGTAGTAACTAAGTAAATATAAGACCCAGCACAGAGCTCCAACAAAATCCACCCTTCTCCCTCAACGCCTAACTCCCAACAGAGCTGGAACACCAAGTGTGGGGGGTTTATGTGGGGATATCCTTAGCCCTCCTCCTACATTGTGATTGGAGTCTGCTGGAATCCTTGCTGCATGATTGGTCACTGTCTCAGCAAGCACACCCCACCTTTTAGCTCCATCCATGTGGCGGCAAAAGAGAAAGAGCCTTCTGATAAAACGGTAACATATGATAATTATCGTAGGATCTTTTATCGTCTCCGATAATTATCGTAGGCTTCCCCCTCGTATCGTTATCATTAAACACATGCACGATAAAGAGCACATTGTATCATTATCGTACATTTTAACGATATGATACACATCCCTAATTATTATTATCCAAACCTATCCGGCAAGTGGCTACTCAAGAGTGAGCCTTTCCTTCCATGTGGAGCCAATTGGATACCTAGATGGCTGGAATCATCTTGGAACCCAGGGGCACAAAACAACCCAAGGAAGCCTTGGTGGCTTAATCCATTGAACAATGGCACATAACAGCCAAGGCTTTCTGATTCTAACCCCAAGAGATCCTGACACAAAGTGGCCACCTACCTGCAAAAATGGTCTTCCTAGAGAGGACCAACTGGCACCTACATTGTTGACCTTTCAGTTGCAGGCAATGGCCATATTCTCCCAGACCATTTTGAGTGGTTTGTTTAAAAGTGTGTTAGAGTTGTCCTTTTCCATGTTTTAGATGCTTTCTCCTTTTACAGTTACTTTGAGTTGTTATTGCTACTACTTTTAAATTATTTTACTTTTTAAAACAATTCTGGTCTATTAATTTGTATTATGTAAGCTAGGGTCAGGTAGAGGGGAATACTACTACTAATAATAATAATAAATACTGGGACAGAACAATTCATACTGACAAGGCAATACCCTGCAACCGACCAGACATAACGGTCATAGACAAAAAAGAAAAAAAAACATATCTCATTGACATAGCAATACCGAAAGACAAAAATGTTGTTGAAAAGGAAGAAGAAAAGAGAGACAAATATACATCACTGGCCATGGAAGTCAAAAAACTATGGCAACAGGGAAAAGTCACAATTATTCCATTAGTCACATCAGTCACCAGCATCACATCAAAAAAATTATACAGAAAACCTTCAGAAACTGGCCCTACCAAAATACATCCACACCAACATCCAGAAAGCAGTCATATTTAAAACATGCTCAATTGTCAGGAAATTCCTGAATCTGTAAAAGACAGCATGACTTGACAAATCCCGTCATGTCTGTCTAAACAAACCACCACGAGTGAGAAAGAGATGAAATAATAATGAGGAGGAGGAGGAGGAGAAAATTATATACTCTAAGAAACTTATTGGATAGGATCATTTTTATGGAGACTGGCTGATGAAATATACCACATCTCTCAAAGTTATTATAGGCAGTATAACTCTGGGAAAACTGAGGCACACCTAGACAGGAACTGGCGCCAGCAGAAGGGAATCCCAGGAATGACATGAGTAGTGTTGACAACAGTGTTTTGGTGTATGATAAGAAGCTGTTGATATGCTAGGAATATAATACCCTTTCGTTTCATAGAAGGGCCATATCTAAGACGTCCTTGGCATACTGATTAGGCAATCACCACTTGGATGTAGTTAAGGAAGAAAGAAGAAACAGATTAAACAAAGAAACCGAACAGGTGTGGATAGACTAGAGCAATGAGCAAACCCTGTGTAGATGTATCTTAATGAACCAGATCAACGGGCTTTTGTCAGCACCTACTATACGAGGACAGCTGCTAGTTAGGAATGGAGGGAAATTCATTCAGTTCAAATATTAATACAAATTTACGTACTTTGGGACTTTTGATCCAATCCGCAATTCAAAATGGAGACACCCCTCAAAATTCACCCTTCTCCAAATTTTACACTGAAGTTCTCCAAGCGCATACAGAAATATGATGGGAAAGGGCGTACGAACATGGATTTAGTCAAGTCATGGAATCTACATTAACATTCAAAGATGCAGGGGATTACGAGAAGTTCTTGCAAATCCTGTGCATACTAGGCAAAACCACATACAACAATGTGTGCATTCTCAAAGTTCAGGATGGATCGAATTTAAGATAGGAAAAAAAAAGAGAAACAGGGGTGAACCAAAATTGACAGAATTGCCCTGCCCTATAACCAAGGAGCTAACACATCTCAGCAATGCTGACTTCTGCTCAAGACACTCTACATTGGACAAGCTAGATTGACCAGCCTCCAATTTAATTCATCCAGTGCCCAGGAGTGACACTACAACAGATGATTTGGGGGCACTGTGGAAAATAAAATGGTGGCACTCAGACACCGATAGGGTGGTGCTGCTGCTGCCAGGTAACCCTAAAGGGGCAGGCTAGACAGAGAATGCTTGAGGGCATGTTGTTGCCTAGGATTCTCTCGAACATGGCCCATCATGATGCGACACCCTTCCTTGGGGCATTATTGGAAGAAGGGAAAAATGGCTGCTACCAGTAGTCTTGAACCCATTAAGGGAAAATATTAGAAGGTGTAAGCAGCTTGACTGCTTAAAGAAAGCCAAAGCCAAAAAAGAGGAAACCCCACTGGAGATGCCAAAAAGAGTCTAACCCTAATCCTAATGCTAATTCTATAGGTTTTCGGCATCTGACATCTCACAGAACAATTGAGTCAACATGTCACCTGCTTTCCTGTAGATTTTCCACCTGAGATTTTTTTTCCAAACCACATAAGCTGCCGGGCATCACATCTTGTCGCCATGAATTCCATGAATGAATGATGTGTTGCATCTGTTCTCAATCTGCAGACAATGAGTTCCATTAGATGAGCCTACATTTTATGAGAGACTAGGAATGAATGAATAAGTCTCCTTCCAATTAACCTGAGTTTTATATGTATTCAGTCATAAAATTGATTCCAGTTTCCATAACAGTCTGCTGGGTTTTTCAAACATCTTTTTTATGTATTGATTGATGGACTGATTTAACCTACCCAAACATTTCTTAGCTACCTTTTGAGACTATAGTCATCCCAAGGCAGATTACAGCATAACAGGAATACATGGGACATTAATAAAATAAGATGATTATTATTTTAAATAAAACTATTTCACTTAAATTCAGTTTCAGCATATTCATTAGCAGTGAGTACTGCTAATTAGCACCATATATATATATATATATATATATATATATACAACGTTCCCCAAGCATACACATTTTTGCATGGAATTTTTGAGCCAAGAATGGCATCACAAAATTTGAAGAAATATGCAGTCCAAAGGCTGTCTTTTGATCTCCACATCAATCCAAGGAGTGAAAAATCATGGGAACTTCAAGGGAGCATCATGATAGAGTGAGGATTTTAGTCTGGGTCTCCAGTGAGTTAGTCTAACATTTTAACCATCGTGCTACACTGGCTCTCCGCCATCTTGTAACCTCTCCATCAGGACCAGCCTTCCCTAACCTGATGCCCTCCAAATGGGTTGAACTGCAATTTCCATCATTCTCAGCCAGCATGGCCAACTGGAAGGCACCAGGTTAGGAAAAGCTAATCTATTCTTAGGGTGTTTAAAACTTATATCTAAAGAAAAACTGCTAGGGAATTCTGTATGACCATCATTCAAGGATGCTGCCGTTGCATCCTGCATTGTAGACCCAGTATTGGGGGGTAGACTAGATGACCTCTATGGTACCTTCCAACTCTCTATGGTACCTTCCAACTCTATAATAGTGAATTCTATGATTCATAACCAGGGCCTAATTCTCCAGGCAAGAGTATGCAAAATGGCAGCCATAGCAGAGCCCTTTAAAAACAAAACAAACAAAAATGTATTACTGCCACTGTTAAAGATGAATCACATCCCAGAGAAATGTTGGAGAATTGATCCTCTCTCCCCTCCCCCCCCCCGGAGAAAAATAGTGAAATCCCCCCTCCCACATTTCTCTGCCCACAGATAGGAGAGAGAATTTCAAGAGGCCATCTGAGCATGGCTCTAAAGAGGGATGTTCAAGTGACATCAGTCTGAGCCCTTGCTGCCTCCTGCTCCATCTGAGGATACTTGACAAAGAGAACTGCAGCAAAATGCTGGAGACAGGATGTTTCCTGTCTCAGCCACTTGCCTCCAGGGAACGATGTTATATAATTGGCATACAATGAGATAATGAACATTTCAAAACATACCTTAGCAGCTGCAGTGTGTGAAACAGCAGGCTTTGCAATGCATGGCACATCGGTGCTCAGTTCAGGTACATGCCTTTATGTGGATAATGGGAACTAGAAACAAGACAATCCACCTTCTCTCTCTCTCTCTCTCTCTCACACACACACACACAAGGAGGGGTGGGGGTTGCCCCAGAAAGGATACAGAACACTGAAGAATGGCAATGTAAGAAATCCCCAGCCTTTTATCAAGGCCTTAGAAAGTATTACAAACTTGCTTAATCTGGGCTACTGGAAGTTATGGATGTAAGTCAGCTTTATATGCTCCCCTAACATGTAAGCTGCCTTGAGTTCTTTGAAAGGTGGGATATAAGTGTAATAATACAACAAAATAAATACAATAAACATCTGAAGGACCTCAAGTTGACCACCCCTGTCCTACACAAGAGAGTTGCGGCTACACTGTTGGTTTATGTGGGGAAAGCTCTCTAACATCATGTGGGGTGACCTCCAGCCCACAACTTCCAGGCACCTACATGGGAATTTGACTAAGAATGCCCTGAGTTATATTCCCCAACCCAAAGGAGAAACAACCATCTTGATACCAATATATATAAAAAGGCTAATTAATATACTGACAGACAACATTTCTCAACCTCTGAGCTTTGCCTGGGAGTGACCTTTTCTCCTCCAGTATCCCCGTAAGCCTCTTCACCTTACTATCCCACACTGCATTCCACAGACACCACAGGATATCATCTTACTCTCTCACCTTAATTCGGGAAAAGCAAGATGTGGTTAGGCCCTAATCAGTCGATTATATCAAGTGGATGTCTCTGCAAAGACTGCTAGGTTCCTTTCCGTTAATACCAGTTACAAAGCTGGCAATGGGTAAACCAAAACTTATACCGTACCTCGCCCTTAAATTGTCCATCATGCTCCTGTTACGATGGGAAGTTTGGTTTGATTTGATACCACGGACTCTACTTTTAACATTTTGTTTTTGGTGTATTTGTTCGCTTTTACCTTTGAACCCTGCAATCCTATCCATGTCTATCAGACGTAGGAATGGAGAGAAGGCTGTGCCATTTTCATTTTAAGGTGAACCTACCTAATTTTGAGTTTTAGAACAAACGCGCTAGCTGAAACTCAGTTATCCTTCAAGATAAATGCACAAAGGTGTACATATTCATGAAAACACTGTCATTAAAAAAAAAGATGCTCACAAACGAAGTGTATCAGGGCACAAACGTGTGTATAAAACTGCTTGTATTCAGAGAGAAATACAGAACTGAACAATTTTTCATGCAAAGGTTTTCTTTTTTCTTTTTTTAAAGCATGTTAAGTTTGGGACAAACCCAATTTTAAATTGAAGGAATGAAAAACTAAAATTGACTGGCCTGGCCATCCCTAGTTTGGAAGTAAATCCTACCGAGTGAAATGGGGCTTACTCCTGAGTAAATGGGACCAAGCAAGGTGGAAGCTGGTATTGCAAAACAGCACACCAGTGGAAAGGCAAGCCCCAAGCTGAGATAGACCTATGATGGTCAGGCTTAGCTAAACAAGGCAAAGTAGACTGAAAGGATAAGTCAGGCCACCAAAGAGATAGAAAAGTGAAAAACAGTGGGATAGAAGCATCCAAATCAGGTGAAATGAAGGGAGAAACAGGTTCTCAAGATGCTGTTTTTTTATTTATTTTTTCAAAGTTGAAGAGCCCAACGCGTTTCGGCCTATGAACCTATCTACATAGTACCTTGGAACGTTTAAAATAGTATTTTAAAACATTCCAAATAGGTGCGTTCCAAAATGTCTTAGGCCACATTAAGGAGTACTCACATTACAGGAGAAAATTCTTCAGTCTTCAAAGCAGTGTGTGCGGTCTCACACACCCTTCTGTCCATCTCTTTCTGTTTCATTTTTACAATGAGTTTAGGGCAAGGCATTGTGGGCACTGTAGTTCACTCACCCATTTCCTCCTTAGTTCCCCTTTCATTCCCTAGCTTTCAATGAGTATAGGGCTAAGCATTGTGGGTGTTATAGTTCACTCGCCCACTTCCTCCTTAGCCCCTCTTTCTTCCCCACCAATCAACAGCTAAGCATTTGGGCACTGGTAAACGAAGCACTGCCCCCACAAATCACAAATGGTAAGGAAGGACACATTATTTTACTTAAAACTATTTATAAAAAGTAAAAACCATTGTATATAGCTGATGTGAGTTTTAAAAAACCTTGGGTATACAATGTTCAAGGGAGTGCGTCATATGGCCCCAAAGAGTTTTCGTAACCCTTATAAAACATCACAAAGCTAGTGTGTAGATTGGCTCTGAATCTTTATACGGCCTTCTTCAGGGGGTTGTAGTAAGATATTTGCAAAGATCTTCTTTTCAACAGAATGTCTTTCTCTGTTATCAGAGAAACACATTCTGTTGAGAAGAATATTTTTGCAAATACCTTCCTACAACCCCCTGAAGGCCATATAAAGATATAGGCTGAAATGCATCGGGCTTCTCAACTTTGAAAAAATAATTTAAAAAACCAGCATCTTGAGAACCTGTTTCTCCCTTTGTTACAACAAAGAGACAGACCTATCAGGAAGTGTTGCACCAAGAAAAAAAAGGTTATGCAGAGATAAAGAGGATTTATACAAATGCAGCTAGATCCACCCCATTCTGTGCTATGAAATGCACCTGCTGCCCCCTCCTCTTGAGTAGACAACGCCTTCTGAATAGACCTCTTGCCCTGAAGTTTCCTTGCAGCTAAGTGACCACACTGATCCTGTATCTCCCACAATGTTTGCTTTTGTCAACTCCTTGGGGATAAAGGTAGGCTGACCAGATAAAATCCAGGTCAAGGCTCCTGTAACTTTAACAGTTGTAGAGAAAACGGAATTTCAGCCAGTGTCATTTGTATGCAATTAGTCCCTGGTGAAATTCCCTCTTCATCACAGCAGTTAAAGGTGCAGGCACTATACTAGGTTGACCATATACAAAAGAAGGCAGGGCCCCTGCAACTTTAACAGTTGTGATGACGAGGGAATTTCACCAGGAGCTATTTGCATACAAATGACACTGGCTGAAATTCCCTTTTCTCTACCCCTGTGAAAGTTACATGAGCCCTGACCTGGATTTTATCTGGTCACCCTAGATAAAGGGGGGAATCTTGATCCACAGTCCAGTGTAGGGCAAAGGTGGGGAACAGGTATCCAGTGGCCTGCTACCTCCGAAAACAGTAGTAATAATATTGATTTAAAAAGAAGCATCCAGAATGGCTACGGAATGTAAAAAGGCTCAAAACAACAAGTTTTCAAGGAATTCTAATCTTTTAAATGTTCTGTAGCTGTTATGAAACACCAAAAGGTCAACATTAGCTTGTTAACAATGCCATTTTATTGTATTGTATTGTATTATGTATTTATACCTTGGGCATACTATTCAAGGAGAAAAATACACTATACTCCAACTTAGTATACAAGGGAAAATTGAAGGGAATAATTCAACGGAAAGATAACGAGCCTAATGGCTAAAAAAAACTTGAGGGAATGGTATAGCTATACTTTTATATAAGGTGGCCCTATGGAAAATCCAGGTCAAGGTTCATGTAACTTTAACAGTTGTAGAGAAAAGGGATTTCAGCAGGTGTCGTTCTTTTGCATGCAGCACCTGGTGAAATCTCCTCTTCATCACAACAGTTAAAGCTGCAGGAGCTCTGTCTAGTAGAACCAGATACAAAAGTGGGCCGGGCTCCTGCAGCTTTCACTGTTCTGATGAAGAGGGAATTTCATCAGGAGCTGCATGCATACAAATGACACCTGCTGTAAACCTCTTTTCTATACAGCTGTGAAAGATCCAGGAGCCCTGTCCTCCTTTTCATTGAGTCAGCCTACTTTTATACAACTATTTAGAGCAGCGGCATCGAAAACAAAGAGAGCTGTAATGTAGGGTGACCAGATAAAATCCAAGTCAGGGCTCATGTAACTTTAACAGTTGTAGAGACAAGGGAATTTCAGCCAGTGTCATTTGTATGCAATTAGTTCCTGGAGAAATTCCCTCTTCATCACAACAGTTAAAGGTGCAGGCACTATACTAGAGTGACCATATACAAAACAAGGCAGGGCCCTTGCAACTTTAACTGTTGTGATGAAGAGGGAATTTCATCAGGAACTAATTGCATACAAATGACATTGGCTGAAATTCCCTTTTCTCTACAACTGTTAAAGTTACATGAGCCCTGACCTGGGTTTTATCTGGTCAGCCTACTGTAATGATAGCTAACCTCCTGCTTTGGTAAGAAGGAGAAATATAGTGGAATTAGGGTGACAGACCCACAGCAGTTTGGCTTTTTTGCTTGGCTCTTAACAACATGAAGAGATGCCTGAACATTGTTATTATTTTCAGCTTTTCTTCTTGAAAAGGATTATGCTTGGAGCAGCCACCCAGGGAGGCTTTTCTGTAGCCTCCTTGGGTGGCTGAACTTTCTGTAATGTCTACAGGAAGATGTCTTCCCAGGTACATTCCAGGATGTGTGGGAGGTGGTGGAGATGCTAGTAATTACTTAAAAGCTCCTTTTTCCTTTCACTTGAAAGGAAAAAATAACAATATGACCATCTGTAATGTTACTAAGGCAAGTACCAAGCAAAATGCAAAATCCCTGAAGACTTACCCCCCCCTTCTGAAAATGCCATCAAATTTCGAATTCCCATTTCAAATTAAGGATGGGGGACAAATGCATTCAGTTCAAAATGCATTCATTAATATCACAGAATCATAGAATAGTAGAGTTGGGAGGGGCCTATAAGGCCATCAAGTCCAACCCCCTGGTCAATGCAGGACTCCACCTTAAAGCATACCTGACATGGTTGTCCAGCTACCTGTTGAATGCCTCTAGTGTGGGAGAGCCCATGCCCTCCCTAGGTAATCGGTTCTTATTATACTGCTTAATAGAATTACATCTCTAAATTGTACCTGTAATATGAATGTTCTTAGTTTGCATCCTCAAACCAATTTGTGAACCAAAATTCAGTGAAACACAATCTCAAAATGGGTATATGTAGGGAAAATACAAGCAGACCCTTTTCAGAAGACACGCTAACCCATGGTGGTGACTTAGCTACATAACCATGGTTTAAACACACTCATTAACCATGGCTTATTGGGTTGTCTGAACAGGCCCACAGAAATGCTTAAATTTCTGGGGTGGGATGACCCCTCTCTTCCACGAATGGCCACAAAAACAACACCAAAAATCAGCTTAATTGTTCAGAGCAATTCAATCCTAATACAGGCAAGCATATCTGCTTGTAAAGATACGTTTTCTCAAGATGCAGTAACACAAAGAGCATGAAGAAACAGAAGGCGATTGCATGGGGAATATACTCCCTGTTGTAGAATGTTTTGCTTTCTCTACCTCCTCTCGTCTTTACAATGGAACAAGTAGGAACACAAGGGGAATGAGGATATCTGAGAAATGCTTATGAAAAAATACTTCTGAGTGTTGTCTCAACTTTACAATGGAGTAAGTAGGAATGCATGAGAAATTTGTTTAGGGTCATTTTTTAAAAATCAGTCCACACCTTCTGGACCAAACATGGACTTGGACAGATTCTGCAGTTGAAATTCATACCTTTCTGAGCTTTCAGTGTGATTCACAGACCCCAAAAATGTGTATGACAGCATGTAGACTAGGGTTAATACTACTACTAATAACAATAATGATATATTTATTTATTTCTAACCCGCCTCTCCCTCTGGATCGAGGCAGGGAACAACAATAAATATAAATGCAAAGAACATAAATAGATAAAACATTAAAGCAAATAAAACTAATACATTATGAAAAACATCTTAACATTTAACTGGGTAGGCCTGCCGGAAGAGATCAGTCTTCATGGCTCTCTTAAATTCAAGAAGACTGCTAATTTGTCAAATCTCCTCCTGCAGGCCATTCCACAGTCTGGGAGCAGTAGAAGGTCCTCTGGTAACACTCATCAGCCTAGTTCTCTGAAGGACCTGTCAGAGAAATCCTCAATGGAACCAAATAAGATCAGATTTTTATGAATCCAACCCACTGATTCCCCAGCGGACATGCTTTCCACCTGCCTGGAGGATTCGGAGGACTTGCAGACCATTTTTCTAGGACAAAAAAAGGGGAGAAACAGGTTCTCAGGATACTAAAATACTGTATTGCAAAGCCCAAAGTTTGTCCTGATTTGGATGCTCTCCTCCTTTTGGTTTTTAGAACATATTTCTAACCTTCAGGAGTTTTGTACAAATTTCATCATAGAAACCTCCCCCACTCCAAAAAAGGAACCCACTGCTAAAAATTGCCATTTCCCCCATAGGCTAAAGCATGAAAATGCACCTTTGGGGGAATTTGCATACCTTTGCACACGCAAATTTGTGCAAATTTGGAAACTAAAAGAGACAATCCGCAAAACACAGATAAAATGGAAGTTAACACTCCGTATATCCTTAAGGTGGGATCTGAGAAATGCCTATGAAATTGTTGTCCTGTTTCATAGAAATAAGAGGAAAAACACACTGTATTGAGCGGAGGGGGTTACTTTTCCACACTGACAAAACTGTAGACAGAAATTTTGTCCCCTTTCTGGTCAGTCCTGGTGGAAAAATGCAGGGAAACAAATGTGCATATTACATATTACATATCTAGGCCACCAAGTAAGGAGAAGGTCTTCCATTGTCATAAACCAAGTAATTAGGCGGGGTGCTGGATTAAGCCATAATGTTTATTCATCACACTTAACAAGCAATAGAAGTAATTGGTGTTGATATCTTCAATCTCATCATGCATCTAGGACTAGAAAGCTAGTAGTTAGACAGGGAGTAGAGATGTACCTCACCATTCCTGGGGGTGTCTCATTTCCCGTAGGAGAGGTCCAAAGACAAATATAAAAGGACCTCTGGATTCAGAAGCTCTTCATTCATTCACTTGCAACTTCTTCTTTGGCTCCCATTGGTGAAGACGGTAAGCCCAGCTAGCATATTTGACTTTATTTTATTAGTAATAGTATTAAGTCTTTGGTCTACAGAGCATTACGTGGCAGACAACTTAATTATAGAACAATAAACTCTGGTGGTTGATTGCCCAAGAGTAGATTTAGAGAATAGGGGTTGGATGCAACCAATAACTGCTTGACAGCAATTAAGATGTGGATATTTCAAGGTCAACTTAGATTGTACAGGGACAGTAGCGGCATTACCTTGAGATCCCATGAAATATATCTCATTAGGTACATTTCATGGAGATACCATGGAGCCATTGTCAGTCTCAGTAGCAGGACATGTTCAGACCTTGCTTGGCTAAAATCACCAAGGTAATTTTGAAGGAAGCAAAAACAAACAAAGAAAGAGTTTCAATAAGTCTAGCAAACATTTCAGCACATCCTCACTTGTGAATGATGTGCTTGATGTTTGAGATAGTATAGCATTTTGGGGGGGGGGGGAGTATCCAAGATTTCAATTGAACAACGGTTGTTTTTTAGGGTAATAGAGTTGTTTTAAGTAGGGATGTGTATCGTATCGTTAGAATTTACGATAATGAGACGATATGCTCTCTATCATGCCTAAAAGTTATGATGATGATACGATAGAAAAATCTACGATAAATTAAGAAGAGAATTGGAAGGGTTATTGAGGGGGGAAAAATTAAAGTGAAAGATTGGCTGAAGAGAATGGTTAATAAAAAGCAAATAGAAGAAGCTTTAAGAGGACAAAAAAAAACACATGGTTTAAGTGTATACAATTGGAACAATGGACACAGAAATGGAAAAAGAAAAATAAGGACTGTAGAAAGGAAACAAGATTTGAAAAGTTAATTGAGTCAAGAGAAAAGGAGGGGGAAATAAAAGTTAAAAAGGTATAATAACAGAAATATATAATATATTGATAGAGGAGGGAGAGCAACAAGAAATTTTGAAAACATTCTGGGAAGAAGATTTAACAAAACAAATTACTGAGTATAACTGAGGGAAGATATGGGAACTAAGAACATTAAAGTTATTATCAATGATAAAAGAGAATCATTATAAAATAATTTGGAGATGGCATCTCACTCCCATAAGATTACATCAGATAGATAAGAAAATTTCAATGCTATGCTGGAGGGGTTGTCAGGAGGTGGGACATATTTCCATATGTGGTGGACATGTGAGTATGTACAAAAATTCTGGAAAAGAGTTTTTAAAGAAATAAGTGAAATACTGGGTAATAATGTGGAAGCAAGTCCAAATCTAGCTTTACTTTTGATGTTTGATAAAGAATATGGGAATCAAAATACAAGAGAATTGATTAACAACCTCCTGACACAGGTTAGATTAATGATAGCCAAGAATTGGAAAATACAAGGGAATTATAGTATAGAAGAATGGTATAAAGGGGTGTGGGATATATTAATTAATGATAGATTAACATGTAAAATTAAAGTTAGGATGGGATTATCCAAAAAGAATGATTTTGAAAGCATTTGGGGACCATTTATAGAATATGTTTTAATAAAGGGGAGAGGATGTACACCTTCAAAAGAATCGTTGCAATTCTGGAAAAATGTATAATATATTAGAGCAATGAAGGTCTCAAGGGTAGGGGACACCGGGGGGGATGTTAAGGTTTTGTTTATGTATTATGTTTATTATATGTTTATTATATGTTGAAATAATAATTTTTTTTAAAAAAAAAAAAAGAAAAATCTACGATAATAATCGGAGACGATAATTTTCGGATGATTATATCGTTTTATCGGACTGCCATATAAAAATGCCTATAACTTCTGTATTTTAAATGTTAGAGGCTTGAAACTTGGTCACAGCACTTCTGGGATATGCTTAAGTATGTGTATGAAATTTGAGATCGGTCCCTCCAACCCTCAATTTTATATGAATTTTTTAAAGATCATTTCCATTCTGACAGGTCTGGGGAGCTGTCATTCTGATCTGTCAGAACGGAAACGATTTTTAAAAAATTCATATAAAATCGAGAGTTGGAGGGATCGATCTCAAATTTCACACACATACTTAGGCATACCCCATAAGCACTGTGACCAAGTTTCAAGCCTCTAACTTTTGAAATAGAGAAGTTATAAGCATTGTCTTTCTTTCTGCCAAAAATATTGTTATGAAGACGATATGAATCACCTACGATATTAATGAAGACGATATTTTTTTTGGTCTGAAATGACAATAACGATAAAAGACGATTTTTTTGGCATGCACACACCTAGCTTTAAGACAGGGCACATAAACATGTTCCTCTGGAAAGGGATGAATTGATTCATACGTTCCAAATAAGGAGGAGTTTCCTTCACAATTTTAACTCATTCTGAGTGGCAACTTAATTATATAATCTGGAAGCCTCTGCTCTGCCACTAAGCTATGGGCTATCTCATTGGTTCCATAAAACAGATTTCTTGAGTACATTTTTGAAAAGTTTACTTTTTGAGGCTCATTTTGTCTCCGACTGGATGGCCAGTTCCATATGATCCAATTACTTTGAGGGTCTATTTCCTTGCCTCACAAGGCCATGGCAGCCAATATATTTCTCAAACACACCAGGTATAGGACTTCCTACTTTCCTGGAAAATTGAGGAAAATGAGACTTCATAGATTGAGATCAGTAAGATTTTAAAGAATAAGAGAAACTTCAGTCCAATGCAGGTCCATCGGTGATGGAACATTGCTTTCCTTTTTCAGAACTAAACCACCAAACAAAAAGGAGAAGAGCGTAGCCCATCCAAACACAGGAAAAAATGAGTTATATGCAGCGGAAGCTGAGCGACAGTGATGGCGACATCCCATGCTGCGGCAGTAGTCAAGGTGGTTCATCTGGATATCAAAGCCAAGGAGGATCATCATGTGGCTGCTGTGGTGGAAGTGGTAGTCAACCATCTGAAGGATCCATCTGCTGTGGTGGTGGAGGAGGAGGAGGAGGAAGTTCAGGCCAAAAGGTCATCATCGGATCAGGCGGCAGCGGTGGAGGCGGAGGCTGCTATGGAGGAGGCTCAAGTGGTGGAAACTTGTCAAGTGGACAATCTTCTGGATGCTGTATTGGAGGAGGATCTAGCAGTGGTGTTTGTGGTGGTGGAGGAGGATCAAGGGGTGTTAAGGCTCTAGGTGGGGGATCAGGGGGTGGTTGTGGTGGTGGTTATGGCAGTTGTAGTGGTGGAGGAGGATCAGGGGGTGCTAAGGCTCTAGGTGGGGGATCAGGGGGTGGTTGTGGTGGTGGTTATGGCAGTTGTAGTGGTGGAGGAGGATCAGGGGGTGCTAAGGCTCTAGGAGGGGGATCAGGGGGTGGTGGTGGTGGTGGTTATGGTGGTTGTAGTGGTGGAGGAGGATCAGGGGGTGTTAAGACTCTAGGTGGGGGATCAGGGGGTGGTTGTGGTGGTGGTGGTTATGGCGGTTGTAGTGGTGGAGGAGGATCAGGAGGTGTTAAGGTTGTAGGTGGGGGATCAGGGGGTAGTTGTGGTGGTGGTTATGGTGGTTGTGGTGGTGGAGGAGGATCAGGGGGTGTTAAGACTCTAGGTGGGGGATCAGGGGGTGGTTATGGTGGTTGTAGTGGTGGAGGAGGATCAGGGGGTGTTAAGACTCTAGGTGGGGGATCAGGGGGTGGTTATGGCGGTTGTAGTGGTGGAGGAGGATCAGGGGGTGTTAAGGTTGTAGGTGGGGGATCAGGGGGTAGTTGTGGTGGTGGTTATGGTGGTGGTGGTGGAGGAGGATCAGGGGGTGTTAAGACTCTAGGTGGGGGATCAGGGGGTGGTTATGGCGGTTGTAGTGGTGGAGGAGGATCAGGGGGTGTTAAGGTTGTAGGTGGGGGATCAGGGGGTAGTTGTGGTGGTGGTTATGGTGGTGGTGGTGGAGGAGGATCAGGGGGTGTTAAGACTCTAGGTGGGGGATCAGGGGGTGGTTATGGCGGTTGTAGTGGTGGAGGAGGATCCGGGGGTGTTAAGGTTATAGGTGGGGGATCAGGGGGTAGTGGTTGTGGAGGAGGAGGAGGGTCAGGGGGTGGTTGTGGTGGTGGTTATGGCAGTTGTAGTGGTGGAGGAGGATCAGGGGGTGTTAAGGTTATAGGTGGGGGATCCAGTGGAGGAGGATCCATTTGTGGAGGTGGGAGTAGTGGAGGATCAAGTGGGAAAACCATAACAGTAAGTGGTGGGGGCAGTGGGGGCCAGAGCTCTGGCTGCTGCGTTGGAGGAGGTTATGGTGGTGGTGGCTCAGGTGGACACGGCATCATAGTCCCATGCGATGGAAGCAGTGGTGGTCAGAGCTCTGGCTGCTGCGTTGGAGGAGGTTATGGTGGTGGTGGCTCAGGTGGACAGGGCACCATAATCCCATGTGGTGGAAGCAGTGGTGGCCAGGGCTCCAGCTGTGGCATAGGAGGAGGGCACGGTGGGGGCTCTATGCAGACAAAGCAACCCACTTGCTTCCCACCCGGCATCGGTCAAGCTAAGGAACCTTGCCAATATCCTTCCAGCCAGAAGTAAAGGTTTCCTGGTTGTTGTTTCCTTCTACACCATGCGTTCTTCTGTTTAAAAGAATTGCACCCATGTGCCAGTTTATTTCCTCTTCGTGGTGCATCTTTGCATGTTGCATGCCTTGTTCCCGGCCTCCATTGCAAGCCTCTGTATATCTTCTCTGCATTTTGTTTGTTTGTTTCAATTGCATGATCAATGTACTGTTATTTTAAAAAAAATGATTATTTATATCCTTGCATTGGAGGAGTGTTGGTAAAATCCTCCATCAGTTTCCTGCTTCAGTGTCTCCACTAATGCATGGGAGATAATAAAGCTTACTTGAGAATTCAGGTGAAATCTTCATTCTTCATGAGAACAAAAGAAAAGTGCAACCTGACCTGACTATTGGCCATGTTGGAAAGGCTGGTTAGAAATGTATTGTATTTATTCATTTACAGAATTTATATATAGTGCTCCCCATCAAAGATTTCAGAACATTGCCAAATAGAATAAAAGTTTAAAAAGGGAATAAACACCATATTTTTAAACCCTTTTAAAAAGAACAAAGTTCAGATAAAACCATTCAAGGAAAGCTTCCTGAAAGAATGTTTTCAGGAGACACCGGAAGCAATACAACCTTAGCACCTGCCTGAACTCCAAAGGCAGGGAATTCCATAGGAAGGGGGCCACCACACTGAAGGTCCATGTGGAACCACCAGGAACATGTCCTCAGATGACTTCAGTGACTAGGTAGGTTGGTAATGGAGAAGATGCTCCCTCAGGTGTCCTGCTCCCAAGTCATTTAGGGCTTTGTACACTGTTTCTAGAACTAGAACTGAAGTCCAACACGTCTGGAGCACACCAGGCTGGAGAAAGCTAACATAGTACCATCTATGTACATCACAAAAGTTATACTTCTTTCAGCCTGAGGGTCAAATTCCATTTTGTAGAAACCCTTAGAGGCAGTGTCCAATGATGGGTGAGGCCAAATACATGATGGGGTCAGGCAAAGGAAAAGAAGGTGTGGCTGAAATGCCAAAAATGCGAGCATATTTTAGCTTAAGTCTCTTGCTGCTGTGGTATCTAAGACTTCGGAGAGTCATTTCAACCATTTTTCAGTGGAGCAAACCTGTGAAAATGTTGGGACACCACCAAGCTCTTCAGGGATGCAAAGAGGCTAGTGGAAGGGGAGAGAGCCCCAGAGGAAAGGGGCATAGCACTCCTGACATACATTATGCTTTCAGAAGAACAGGTATGACAGATCCCTATCTTACAATATAGAATAGGCATGGGGAAGCTACAGTGGAAGGCGGGAAATGGGAGCATGGTGTCGTGAGCTTGCCCATCCCCAGGCTTCTTTTCACGAACTTAGGCAAACTGACTAGACACTCAAGACAGTGAGACTCCCTTTATTGGCGAAATCACACAGATTACAAGCATGACGGTTTCATTTTTGCATGCATCCACTTCAAGCTGTTAACGGCCAGAAAGATTTAGGCTCCAGTCTTGACACGATCCTTTAGGCAATCACTTGGGGGAGAGAAGTGTAGGGTTAGCCCCTATCCTATCTGAGCATTTCCAGATGCCACACACGTTGACTCTTCAAGAATATGGGTAGAGCCCAAGGAGGTGCTCCAGGGCACAGGGACTTCTGGAGCCCAGCAGAGACAGATCGGTCTAGCATTAATGACACCTAGCCTGCCAGAAACACTGAGCTGATCAAAGTAAGCAAGACCCCAGGGAACAAACCTCATCGACCTAGGAAACTTCCCTTGCACATTCTTTTGCTCTGAGGGAGGCTCTCTCTCTCAGACCACACACACACAATCCAGAACAGCGAATCTCTTCAGCCTAGGAAATGACCCCTGCATGTACTTTAGCTCTGGGGGAAGTTCTCTCACAGGGCACACACACACACAATGCAGAGCAAACACAAGTCCAAGTCTATGAAAAGCCTCAGAGCACTTTCTATAGCACAATCCTTAGAAATTCCAGATCCAAATAGCAAATGAGCATGTACAGAGTGCTTCCAAAATCTTCAAACAGGTAGAATTCAAACACAAGGGGTTTCAGGCCAAGCGTCGAAATGATGATCTGTAGCAAAGGTCCTTCCCCTTTGCTCATCTTTCTTATAGACTGGAGGCCTGGCTTATTCCAAGACACTTGACAGACAGGTCCTCAGACCTGTAAATCAAGCCCATGTGCCAACAGGTCGGCACAGTTCAACCTCCTCTTGATGACGCCATAATGTGAGAGACAATTTGTAAGAGAGGGCCCCTCCTTTTCCAAACATTATTTGTTCCCAGGTAGGGTGACCAGATAAAATCAAGGTCAGGGCTCATGTAACTTTAACAGTTGTAGAGAAAAGGGAATTTCAGCCAGTGTCATTTGTATGCAATTCGTTCCTGGTGAAATTCCCTCTTCATCACAACTGTTAAAGGTGCATGCACTATACTAGAGTGACCATATACAAAAGAAGGCAGGGCCCCTGCAACTTTAACTGTTGTGATGAAGAGGGAATTCCACCAGGAACTAATTGCATACAAATGATACTGGCTGAAATTCCCTTTTCTTTACAACTGTTAAAGTTACAGGAGCCCTGACCTGGATTTTATCTGGTCAGCCTATTCCCAGGGAAACTATCTATTCTAAGGCCTCAGCTAGCACTTCCCGTGAGAAACAGAGACAGATGATAAGGTTACAGAGAAACAGACTTTCTTAAAAACAATCCCAAATTCTTCAACTTTTAATTCACAAGGCCTCCTGGTCTTGCGATGCCCTGTCATACACTTGATACATGGGAAGGCAGGGGATGGATAGGTGGCTTTTTTCAATGAAATCTACTGTAACTACAATGTGCAAGTCAGCAAAACCTGAGCTTCTGGAACTTCAACTTCCAACTCAAAGCCAATCCTGCCTTGAGTCCATATCACACTGCAAGTTGAGTTTTTCTTTTTGCATGAAAAAAGGAACCCAAATACAGATGGCACTGGGGAAGAGCACCTGCCAGCTTGTCAGTTATCATCACCATCATCATCATCATCATCAAAATAAAAATCAGGAGACCCCAAATTAAAGTCTTGGGGCTCCTAGTTGGAGCAAGGAAGCATCATTGTGCAAAGGAACTGGGAGCCCATATCAGATTATTATAAACATTTTCACATAGGAATGGATGAATGAGTCAATTATGGATTCTCTCCATTTCTTGCTTTTCCAGTCTTAATTTCAGGTCAAGTCTAATTTTGGGAGATTGTTTTTAAAGCCCACATGTAAATTCATAAGGATTTTTGTGCACATTATTTCTAATAGATTTATTTTTTATGCATTTTCTCTATTATGATGCACTTTTTAGTAGGGATGTGCACTGGATCGGACCCGATCCACGATCCGAGTCCGGTCCAGTGGGAAATCGGATAAATTATCCGATTTCCGATCCCGCAGCTGGATCGGCCGATCCAATCCGAACCGGTCCGAAAAGGCTCCGAACCGGTTCGGCGGATCGGCGGATCGGCGGGCGCCCACTGGCGCCCACCGCCGCTTCCATTGGCAGGCGCCAGCGGGCGCCCACCGATGAAAGTGGACAGCGGGGGGGGGAGGAGGGGGGCGCTTACCTTCTCGGCCCATCTGCTCCCGTCCGGCACTAGCAGCTACTACCAGCGGGCTCCGCGGCCTGCTCTAGGGTGGCGCGCCGGGTGATGTCATCACCCGGCGCGCTACTCTAGAGCAGGCTGCTGAGCCTGCTGGTGGTAGCCGCCGGCCCCGGACGGGAGCGGACGGGCCGAGAAGGTAAGCAGGGGGTGCGTGGAGGGGAGGAGGGGGCGCGCGGAGGGGGCGCGCGGAGGGGGGAGGGGGGCCCTTACCTTCCCGTCCCGGCGGCTCCCGTCCCGGCGCCAGCGCCTACTACTACCAGCAGGCTCCGCGGCCTGTTCTAGGGTGGCGCGCCGGGTGATGTCATCACCCGGCGCGCTACTCTAGAGCAGGCCGCGGAGTCTGCTGGTAGTAGTAGGCGCCGGCGCCGGACGGGAGCCGCCGGGCCGGGAAGGTAAGCAGGGGGTGCGTGGAGGGGAGGAGGGGGCGCGCGGAGGGGGGAGGGGGGCCCTTACCTTCCCGTCCCGGCGGCTCCCGTCCCGGCGCCGGCGCCTACTACTACCAGCAGGCTCCGCGGCCTGCTCTAGGGTGGTGCGCCGGGTGATGTCATCACCCGGCGCGCTACTCTAGAGCAGGCCGCGGAGCCTGCTGGTAGTAGTAGGCGCTGGCACCGGACGGGAGCCGCCGGGCCGGGAAGGTAAGCAGGGGGCGCGCGGAGGGGGGAGGGGGGCCCTTACCTTCCCGTCCCGGCGGCTCCCGTCCTGGCGCCGGCGCCTACTACTACCAGCAGGCTCCGCGGCCTGCTCTAGGGTGGCGCGCCGGGTGATGTCATCACCCGGCACGCTACTCTAGAGCAGGCCGCGGAGCCTGCTGGTAGTAGTAGGCGCCGGCGCCGGACGGGAGCCGCCGGGCCGGGAAGGTAAACAGGGGGTGCGTGGAGGGGAGGAGGGGGCACGCGGAGGGGGGAGGGGGGCCCTTACCTTCCCGTCCCGGCGGCTCCCGTCCCGGCGCCGGCGCCTACTACTACCAGCAGGCTCCGCGGCCTGCTCTATGGTGGCGCGCCGGGTGATGTCATCACCCGGCGCGCTACTCTAGAGCAGGCCGCGGAGCCTGCTGGTAGTAGTAGGCGCCGGCGCCGGACGGGAGCCGCCGGGCCGGGAAGGTAAGCAGGGGGTGCGTGGAGGGGAGGAGGGGGCGCGCAGAGGGGGGCCCTTACCTTCCCGTCCCGGCGGCTCCCGTCCCGGCGCCGGCGCCTACTACTACCAGCAGGCTCTGCGGCCTACTCCAGGGTGGCGCGCCGGGTGATGTCATCACCCGGCGCGCTACTCGAGAGTAGGCCGCGGAGCCCGCTGGTAGTAGCCACCGGCGCCGGACGGGAGCGGACGGGCCGAGAAGGTAAGCAGTGGCGGGGAAGGGGGCTTACTCCCCCGGAGCCATCCGCTTCTATCCGCTGGTGCCCGCGGGCGCCAGCGGATGGAAGCGGGCGGCCCCAGGGGGGGTAGGGAGTGCGGGGGAGGGGGCTTACCTGCCGGGGCCGTCCACAGCGGACGGCCCCGGGGGGGGGAGGGAGTTAGGCCCCCCCTCAGCCACCCGCCGCCATTTTTTCCTCATAGACTTGCATTGCAATGCAAGTCTATGGGGAAAAAAATGGCGGCCGATCCAAAAATTTACGATTTTTGGGTCGGGATCGGACTCGATCCGGTCCGGGGGGCCTCTGATTTTGTCCGAACCGGTCCGGGACAAAATTGGAGGTCCCGATCCGGGTCCCGATCCGATCCGGGGGGTCCGTGCACACCCCTACTTTTTAGTGCTATTGTTTTTCCTACTCTACACCTTTCATTGGAGAACTCCATTGCAAAATTCAGAGAACTGAACGCTTTGGTTTGCATAGTGGCTTGGAAGTGCAAAATCAGGTAAGTTTGCATTCCTCCAATCAGTAAGGGTGACAAAGTTACCCCAACTGCACTTTTTAATGGCAGAATTTACACAAAAGTAGACCAAAAATACAATCCTCCCAATACATTGGCTCAGTTCAGACAACATGTTTATTAACTGTGGTTTTAGAATTCCACAGTGGAGTTTTTACACTGCCATTGATAAATGTGTTCTCTGGAAAGAAAACTCCACACAATGGTGGAGTGTTTTTTTTTAAAAAAAAAAAACACTCCACGCAGAATATCAAAACTGTGCAGAGGAGAGTTCCTGCACAACCGATGTGTTGCATGTTGTGTGGAGGGCTCCAATGGGGTTTTCTGTCATGTTGAGTGGACTTTTCCCACCAGCTACAGCGTTCTCTAGCAAGAGTGGTGAAAGGAGTGAGTGCCCCTCTAGGAGAGCTGCCGGGATTGTTTTTTCACAGCAATGGCTGATGGGATACCATCGAAAGGACTGAGGGAGGAGAGAGGGAGGAGGAACTGTCAATTATACCCTGTAATGGATTTTACTCAACTCCGCGGTAGCCCACAGTCACACAAAGGTGGAGTTAGAACATGTTATGTGGGGAGTACCCCCTAAAAACTCAATTGTTGAGTGGAGTTTTCACACTGCATTGACTAATGAATAGGCTGACCATCTGAAAAGGAGGACAGGGCTCATATAACTTTAACAGTTGTAGAGAAAAGGGAATTTCAACTAGTGTCATTTGTATGCAATTAGTTCCTGGTGATCTTCCCTCTTCATCACAACAGTTAAAGTTGCAGAGCCCTGCCTTCTTTTGTATATGGTCACTCTAGTATAGTGTCTGCACCTTTAACAATTGTGATGAAGAGGGAATTTCACCAGGAACTAATTGCATATAAATGACACCTGCTGAAATTCCCTTTTCTCTACAACTGTTAAAGTTATATGAGCCCTGTCCTCCTTTTCAGATGGTCAGCCTACTAATGAACTGAGCCATTGTTGTCTGCTGTCACCTGCACAACATCCCCAAATTTCAGCCTGTTACCATTTACCCTTTTCTTTCTAGAAACAAAACACACCTGAGTCATAAAATATCCCCAGAATCTTTTGGTTTTGCCATTGGAGTGTTTTTATTAGGGATGTGCACTGACCCCCCGGATCGGATCGGATAGCGGATCGGAATCGGACCTGGGGGGTCGGATCGGATCGGATCGGATCGGAGGCTGGTCGGATCGGATCGGACCAGATGTCCGATCCGGATCGGACGCCATTTTGAATGCTTTTTCCCATAGCCAAGTATTGTTTTACAAAAACGCCTATAACTTTTTCATTTTTAAAGATAGAAGGATGAAACGTGGGCACATTGTAGACTGGTTAGGGGTAGTTATCTGTGAGAAATTTCAGAAAGATTGGTGCATGCATTTTGTGGCAATTAATTTTTTAATAAATACCCAGGAATGCCTATAACTTTGTCATTTTTAAAGTTACACACATGAAACTTTGCCACATTGTAGGGGGTACCTTGGGACCTATGTGTGTGAAATTTCAGAAACGTAGGTGCTTGTCTTGTGTGGCAATTAATTTTTAGAAAAATGGGTAGTAGTGGGGTAAATACAGTTACGCCTCCCATTTTTTTATTTTTGAAGATACAAACAGGAAACTTGGGCACATTACAGGTACCACTTGCCTTGATATGTGTGTGAAATTTCAGAAACATTGGAGCTTTCCTTGTGTGGCAATTAATTTTTGAAACAATGAGGAAAGAAACACCTATAACTTTGTCATTTTTAAAGTTACACACATGAAACTTTGCCACATTGTAGGTGGTACCTTGGGACCCATGTGTGTGAAATTTCGGAAACGTAGGTGCTTGCCTTGTGTGGCAATTAATTTTTTAATAAATACCCAGGAATGCCTATAACTTTGTCATTTTTAAAGTTACACACATGAAACTTTGCCACATTGTAGGCGGTACCTTGGGACCTATGTGTGTGAAATTTCGGAAACGTAGGTGCTTGCCTTGTGTGGCAATTAATTTTAGAAAAATGGGTAGTGGTGGGGTAAATACAGTTACGCCTCCCACTTTTTTATTTTTGAAGATACAAACAGGAAACATGGGCACATTACAGGTACCACTTGGCTTGATATGTGTGTAAAATTTCAGACAGCTGGGTCCAGGCATGTGGTGGCAAGGTATTTTTGAAACAATGAGGAAAGAAACGCCTATAACTTTTTTATTTTAAAAGTTAGAAGTCTGAACATTGCTCACTTTGTAGATGGGTTAGGGGTAGATATGTGTCAGAAATTTCAGAATTATAGGTCCAGGCATTTGATGGCTATGGAATTTTTAAATTACATGTTTCAAAAAAATTTCTACAGAGGCCAGGTCTTCCCCTCCCGCTTCCCGCGAAGAAAAGGAAACACTCTCTCGTCTCGATCCCTTTGATCCTTGCTAGTAGTATCCATTACAGGGCTCGTGTTTCCTTTCCTACTTTCACTTTTCAAGCAGAACGGCTGAGCCTAGCTGAGTTTTGCAGCCATGCGTGCAAGGAAGGATCACTCTGGTCTCGATCCCTTTGATCCTTGGTAGTATCCATTACAGGGCTCGTGTCTGCTTGAGTACAAAGTGAAAGGCAAGCACCTACGTTTCCGAAATTTCACACACATGGGTCCCAAGGTACCACCTACAATGTGGCAAAGTTTCATGTGTGTAACTTTAAAAATGACAAAGTTATAGGTGTTTCTTTCCTCATTGTTTCAAAAATTAATTGCCACACAAGGAAAGCTCCAATGTTTCTGAAATTTCACACACATATCAAGGCAAGTGGTACCTGTAATGTGCCCAAGTTTCCTGTTTGTATCTTCAAAAATAAAAAAATGGGAGGCGTAACTGTATTTACCCCACTACTACCCATTTTTCTAAAAATTAATTGCCACACAAGACAAGCACCTACGTTTCTGAAATTTCACACACATAGGTCCCAAGGTACCCCCTACAATGTGGCAAAGTTTCATATGTGTAACTTTAAAAATGACAAAGTTATAGGCATTCCTGGGTATTTATTAAAAAATTAATTGCCACAAAATTCATGCACCAATCTTTCTGAAATTTCTCACAGATAACTACCCCTAACCAGTCTACAATGTGCCCAAGTTTCATCCTTCTATCTTTAAAAATGAAAAAGTTATAGGCGTTTTTGTAAAACAATACTTGGCTATGGGAAAAAGCATTCAAAATGGCGTCCGATCCGGATCGGACCTCATCGGATCGGATCGGATCGGAGGTTGTCCGGATCGGATCGGATCGGATCGGATTTTCCCGATTTTGGGTCGGATCGGATTCGGATCGTGGATCGGATCCGATCCGATGCACACCCCTAGTTTTTATACCCCAAACACAAGCAGCATCCTGGAATGTAAATGCCCCATGCGCCCACCCCAGAGAAGCAGTCTTAAGTACCTTGGATTCCACAGGTTGCTGTAAATGATGGAATTTCATTGGGGAACATTTACTTCACCAGAGACAGATTACTTATGGTGTTAAAAAAACACGCCATATGACCAAAATGTTAGTTTTGAGTGTGGCGACCATATAAAAAGGAGGACAGGGCTCCTATATCTTTAACAGTTGTGATGAAGAAGGAATTTCACCAGGTGCTGCATGCCTACAAATGACACCTGCTGAAATTCCCTTTCCTTTACACTGTTAAAAAAAATATAGGAGCCCTGACCTCCTGTTCATATGGTCACCCTAGTTTTGAGTAATAATGAAGTTTTTTCCTAAAGTTTTACCCTGACAGTTTATGGTACTTTTCTAACATTTCTAATATGTTGAGTTTAGAATACATTTCTTCTGAGACCACTGAAACACTTGAGATTGTGGGGCATTTTACCACCCCACAAAATAGCTCCAAATAGTAAAATAATGCATTTGAGGTAATTTTAAGGCATGTTGGATGAGGTTAAAAGGTGAACTGAAGGAATTTCTCTCCCAGTCCCTACTTTCACAACAATTTGCAAACTCTTGGGCACTTTGACAGAAGCTGGTTTCTAAACTGGTTTATAGTTGTGGTATAGGTGTGTCCCATGGATGGATTAATAACAACGTGAAAAGAAATCTTTTGGATCAGTTCTAAGATCTATCTAGACTAGGAGCCTGTTTTCCACAATGGCAAATCAGATATCTTTGGGAGGCAGAGAAGCAGGTATGACAACACTAGCCCTGCCTTTTTCCCTCCAAGCAGCTGGCATTCAGAGGTGCACTGCTTCTGAACAAGAAGGTTCTACATGATCATCTGGCTAACCAACTCAGATAGACCTAAGAACATAAGAAGAGCCCTGATGCTGGATCAGACCGAGGGTCCATCTAGTCCAGCACTCTGTTCACACAGTGACCAACCAGCTGTCGACTAAGGACCAACAAACCAGGACATGGTGCAACAGCACCCTTCCACCCATGTTCCCCAGCAACTGGCGAACACAGGCTTACTGCCTCAGATACTGGAGGCATTCCACGAGGTGGGCTGTTCAACTCCTTTGTTTTGCATTGCTTTTTAAAGTATTTGAAATGCATGTGCTTCACAATATTTTTTTCTTTTCTTTTTTTTTAATTCTCTCTTGCTCTTAATTCTGCTCTTGGTGATGTTTCAATGTTTTGTTTTTAATACAGTTCTATTTTAAAACATTTTAAAATGATTTAAGGTTTAATTGTACTTGCCTTCTGGGTTCCATTTGAGCTGAAATGATGCTCATAGATTTATACATGAATAAAATACAAATACATATGACTGTTGGAGATGGAATTATTTATTTTATTTTGAAATGTACGTGTTATCTAAAGGGACCCTCCAGATTAACTACTAACACAGAAAGAACCACTAAAACACCCAGTCATTGCAATGGATGGATGGATGGATGAATATTAGAGTAGATAGAATTTATAGAATCATAGAATAGTAGAGTTGGAAGGGGCCCATAAGGCCATCGAGTCCAACCCCCTGCTCAATGCAGGAATCCACTTTAAAGCATCCCTGACAGATGGCTGTCCAGCTGCCTCTTGAATGCCTCTAATGTGGGAGAGCCCACCACCTCCCTAGGTCATGGGTTCCATTGTCGTACTGCTCTAACAGCCAGGAAGTTTTTTTTCTGATGTCCAGCCGGAATCTGGCTTCCTGTAACTTGAGCCCACTATTTTGCATCCTGCACTCTGGGATGAAGAAGAGATCCTGGCCCTCCTTTGTGTGACAAACTTGAAGAGTGCTATCATGTCTCCCCTCAATCTTCTCTTCTCCAGGCTAAACATGCCCAGTTCTTTCAATCTCTCCTCATAGGAGATGGATCTTTGGTCTGATGCATTGTCAGATCTTATCAATAGCTATCAGCTATGATGGCTATATATGCTATCTCTGGGATCAGTGGTAGCATCCTTTGGAGTATCAGTTGTTGGGGATAAACAAAATAGTTGTTGGAAGGATCTATTGTCTCCATGTCCTGCTTGAGGGATGGTCTGGTTTGGCCACTTTGGAGAACAAGTTGCTGGACTACATGGACTTTGTTCTGATCCACCCGGGTTGGTTTCATCAAGTTATGAGTTTAATAGACATCTTTGAATCCCAGAGATGAATTGGTTTCTCCCTGTATCTCAATTTTCAAATTTTACATGAATTCCATCCCTTCTCTGCATCAGTTTGTGACTTAAAAACAACAACAACATAGCAATCCATATGTCGTGTGGTGCACATTCTTTCCCTAAAATATTCACCTTTCTATGCCAAATATAAACACTCTGGCCACACTTTTGACCCACAACATGCATCAACCTTGCCCACCCAGAGTGATGACCTCCAAGGCATACCAGGAAAAGCCAGGGTAGTAGAGTAATTAGAGTGTTCATGGAATCATAGAATAGTAGACTTGGAAGAGGCCTATAAGGCCATCAAGTCCAACCCTCTGCTCAATGCAGGAATCCACCTTAAAGCATCCATGAAAGATTGCTGTTGACTGAAGATTTGGGAGATCTGGGTCCCAGGCATGAAGCTCACTGGGTGGGGTGACCAGATAAAATCCAGGTCAGGGCTCATGCAACTTTAACAGTTGTAGAGCAAAGGGAATTTCAGCCAGTGTTATTTGTATGCAATTAGTTCCTGGTGAAATTCCCTCTTCATCACAACTGTTAAAGTTGTAGCGGCCCTGCCTTCTTTTGTATATGGTCACTCTAGTATAGTGCCTGCACCTTTAACTGTTGTGATGAAGAGGGAATATCACCAGGAACTAATTGCATACAAATGACACTGGCTGAAATTCCCTTTTCTCTACAACTGTTAAAGTTACATGAGCCCTGACCTGGATTTTATCTGGTCAGCCTATCACTGGGTGTCTTTGGGACAGCCATTGACTATCAACCTAACCTACATCACAGGGTTGTTGTGAGAATAAGATTTTGACCATGGAAAAAACAAATGTTTCCACAACCTCATTCTACCAGCACTCTGTGTGCTTCCCCACTGAGTTGTATGTCCCCTATAACTAAATGTGCAACAATATAGCTGATGATTCTTTGCTCACAAACATATGCAAATGACCATTGGTTCATCTCCCTACCCTGATCATCAGTGACTTTCCAGAGTTCCAGGAGGACTATTGCCAGCATGAGGATGAACCTGGGCTCTTTTGTACCCAAAGGATGTGCACTGCCACCAAGCTATGGTCCCACCTGGGACTTATGGTGCTCCATGATACCAAGTGAGACAACTGGGCCATCTAGCCTCATGTCATCAGTTCTGCGTTGTCTCCTCTCTGAGCTCTCCAAAATCTCAGCCAGAGTGTGATCTTCCTCCAGACCTCTTTCCTCAGGTCCTTTTCAACTAGAGGTTCCAGGGGCGGAACATGGGACAGTGACCATGTGATCCCTCCCTGCTTGTACAGCTGCATGATGCACCTGATCATCATCCTTTGATGATCAGGTGCACATGCCTGCTGAAGGAGGCTCCTGTCTACGACATCTCATGCCACCTTAAATCAAGTGACAAGTCACAATGTGTCAAGGTACTGAGTGACATGGATGGACATGCACCATGGTGATCTGACTACTACCTCAGAAAAATATTGCAGGTCAGCCAGAGGGCTGTGGGATGCAAGGCAGGCAATGGCATCAACATCACCCAGCATTCATGGGCACCTGGTGGGACCCCAGCGATCTGGTGGGGTCACTGGTGCTGATGTCTTGCACTGGGCCCTGGCAACAGGCCATTATGTCTCAGAATGAGGCTACTTCAGTTTCTTTGGGGCACTGTGGGGAATTTAAAATAGTGGTTGCATGACACTGCACTGTTCAGGGGATTGTCACCACTGTTGTTACCAAGTAGACTACCAGGGGACTAGGGTAAAGGAGGGGGTATGAAGGGCACAAAGTTGAGGGTACAATGCATTGCACTCTTAGGGAGTGGGAGGGAGAGATTTGACTGGAATACCACATCAACACTCTTCCAGTTCCCAGACTCTTCTCAATCAGTTACCAAAAGGATATGGGACACATACCTGTTGAGTAGTTTGGCAGATATAATGGTAGAATCTACCCAAATCAGAATACATTAGAAAACGTTCACATAAAAACTAGACTTAAGGAGAAGGACACACACAAAAAGAAGGACAGTATAGTCCATGGAATTTACCACCACCCCACCACAAAGTAGGCTGACCAGACCCCCCGGGTTTCCCAGTCCTAAACAGGAAAAATGGGCCAAACCGGGCCGACCGGGCCCCAGGGGGCAACCTCCGGGAAACAGCTCGTTCTCCTCCCGTGAGGAGGGGGGGCGGCGCGGCGTGGGTGGGGCGGGCGGCGGCACGAGGCACTTACCTGCTGGAGCATCTGCTTCCCTCCGGTGCTCGGAATCTACTGAGAAACAGGCTTCGTGGCTTGTCCCTCAGTAGCGCGCCGGGTGATGACATCCGAGCACCGGAGGGAAGCAGACGCCCCAGCCGGTAAGGAGCGTGGGGCGGGCGGCGCGGGGCGGGGGGTGGCGCGGGGGGGCTGCGCGGGGGGGTTGTTTTGGGTGGGCAGGGGGGTCCGGGATTTTGATCCTCAAAATCTGGTCACCCTACCACAAAGGCACTATAAATTTATAAACCTTGGTGGTAGACATGGCAGCACATAAATCAATGCCTCTGCCTGAGGCCTGGGAACAGCCCCTTTCCCCAGACACCACACTTCATCCCATTCTGCAGAGTGCCCTGACTCTCTGTGTAACATTTTAGTGTGCCTGGGGGCCTGTCGTGGGCTAGGTAAGGTAGGGTGACCAGATAAAATCCAGGTCAGGGCTCATGTAACTTTAACAGTTGTAGAGAAAAGGGAATTTCAGCCAGTGTTATTTGTATGCAATTACTTCCTGGTGAAATTCCCTCGTCGTCACAGCAGTCAAAGGTGCAGGCACTATACTAGAGTGATCATATACAAAAGAAGGCAGGGCCCCTGCAACTTTAACAGTTGTGATGAAGAGGGAATTTCACCAGGAACTAATTGCATACAAATGACACTGGCTGAAATTCCCTTTTCTCTACAACTGTTAAAGTTACATGAGCCCTGACCTGGATTTTATCTGGTCACCCTAGGTAAGGAATTGTCTTCCATGAGCCCACCTGAATATGGTTAAAGCTGGATTTGACTCCTGAAGGGCACTCGGTTGGAGAAAGTTGGTGCACACCACCATCATCCATGGTGCTTCACAGAAGGACACAACACAATGAAGGCAGCTTCCTCTCCCAAGGAAAAATGTTCTTCCTGGTGGCAATGGGCATGGAGACAGGATCATAGAATCATAGAATAGTAGAGTTGGAAGGGGCCTACAAGGCAATCGAGTCCAACCCCCTGCTCAGTGCAGGAATCCACCTTACAGCATGCTTGACAGATGGTTGTCCAGCTGCCTCTTGAAGGCCTCTAGTGTGGGAGAACCCACAACCTCCCTAGGTAATTGGCTCCATTGTTATCTTGTAAACAGCTTGGAAATTGTAATTTGTTGCTTGGCTCTTGTTTATCCTCCTACTTATTGATTTGACTAGAGAACATGAGAAGCATTAATGACCTTCAATGGCCCAGTTGTTTCTTAACCTAGTTGTTCCTCAGAAAGCTTGACACAAGCTAACCCAAAAGCCTCTTTACCTCATTATAGTCATAATTGTATTTTTTTGTGATATTATTATATTTTACATGCATTACATTAACGTTGCTGCTTTGTGACTGTGTGATGATGCTGATGCTGATATGAGACTGTATAAATGTACATCCACTCCACCCTTATTTTCCTTTTGGAAATATTGTTTCATAGAATCGTATAATAGTAGGATCGGAAGGGGCCTATAAGGCCATCAAGTCCAACCCCCTGTTCAGTGCAGAAATCCACCTTAAAGCATACCCGAAAGATGACTATCCAACTGCATCTTGAAGGTTTCTAGTGTGGGAGAGCCCACAACCTCCCTAGGTCATGGTTTCCATTGTTGTACTGCTCTAACAGTCAGGACATTTTTCCTGATGTCCAGCCAGAATCTGGCTTCCTGTAACTTGAGCCCACAATTCTCTGTCCTGCCTTCTGGTATGATCGAGAAATGATCCTGGCCCTCCTCTGTGTGACAATCTTTCAAGTACTTGAAGAGTGCTATCCTGTCTCCCCTCAGTCTTCTCCTCTCCAGGCTAAACATGCCCAGCTCTTCCAGTCTCTCCTCTTTGGGCTTTGTTTCCAATTTACAAAATAGTTTACAAGATTGGTGTGTGTGTGTGTGTGTGTGTGTGTGTGTGTGTTTCTCCTGATTTCTTCACATTAGAGTACATCACAGATTTCAGGATGAGCAAACTAGTCTGTTTCTCTCTCTCTCCCATATTGTATTATTGTTATTATTATTTTTAATCTCAACTTCTTTCTCATCCAGCTATGAAGTACTTTGTGAATTTTGATAATTCCTGGAATCTGCATCCTGGAAATTCTTACTGAAAATGAAATGCAATGCAATTCTCACCCATCCCCATACAGAGTGTCAAAGTGTTCTTATTTTGGCCTGAGAGAGACTAGCATGGATGGTGTACATATAGAAGCAAATGCACATCAGTATTCATGTATGTATCCATTCAGTCTTTCAAATCAATTAAATCACTCTGATTTTATGCTACTCTTGTGCATGTGATTCCAAGGTTGATGTCTACACTTTAGTAAAAATACAATAAAATACCATTAATTTAAAAAAGGTAAAATCAGCAGTACAAATAAGCAAACAGGATTTTTTTAAAAAATCTTTCAGATGGTAGAAGCCAGGAAGTTGGAAAAGGGAAGTCTTTATCACACTCTAGAAAGATCTCAAAGTAGGCATCAGCTTGAGGAGAAGGGATGAATTGTTCTATTCATAGTCTATTACAACAACCAGGAATCCTGTGGCACCTTAAAGTCTAACAAATATGTTAGTCTTTAAGGTGTCACAGGACTCTTGGTTGTTTTTGCTGCAGTGGATGACCAATGTAATTCTATTACATGTCTACTCAGAAGAAAGCCCCACTGAGTTCTGTAGCATTTACTCCCAAGTAAGTGGGTGTAAGGATGGGACAATCAATAAGTTTTGAGCTCACCCCAAAACTCATTTCAAAGATTGTTTTGGCTCACCTCCATTTTTCTTTTCCACATGTTTCTTGGCTCATTCAAATTGTAAAAGAACACACTTAAAATGGGAAAATAAACATTTCTGTGCACAGTTTCTCAAAACTGAACACTTTCTCCTATTAACTAAAGCATGACAGTGCATTTAAAAAAAACCTGAATTTTTCTAACACGATTACAAATGTGGGAATTAGCAAACATTTCTTGGGGGAAAAGGATCCCTGCTTGCATTCACATTTGGAATTGTGAACAGGACATGTTTGCACAATTGGTGAACAAAAAATTGAATTCTTGTACATCCCTAGTAGCCCTAGGAAAGGCTGATGAATGATGTCTGTGCACCAGAAGGCAGATGTGGAGGAAGTATCCAGATCCAGAGCCATTAAGTATTGTCACAGTCAGCAGCCAGGTGTAAGTGTTAGTATCAGGGTAGATGTCCAAGCCCTTAAGCATGGGTTTCACTGGAAATTACTCAAGGTTAACAACCAGTGGCATCTTTATTTGAGGAACAATGAAAAAAGTTCACATTACACTGAAGTTTGGATTTAAATAGATTACAACGAGTAATTCCCCTAACTTCACGTCCATTCAGTTAATCCTCTATACTCTTCCTTTCTCTCTCTCTCTTCCAAGTGTCAAGTCGGATATACAGGGATGTGATTCCTGTGCACAAATCATGTGAGCATGCCCCATTCACAACCTCTCCTTACCCAGGCTTTTCCTGACATGTAACCCAGCCAGCTATGGCTTGTAGCGCACAATGCTGTGGGTGTTTTTATTGCTGAGTTAACTGTATTGTGTTGTTTTCATTGTTATAATATAGGGATGTGTAGGGACTTTGCTTTTGCCATTAATGTTGGAAAGGGCCAGGATCTCTTCTCGATCAAGCCAGAGTGCAGGACACAAAATAATGGGCTCAAGTTACAGGAAGCCAGATTTCAGCTGGACATCAGGAAAAACGTCCTGACTGTTAGAGCAATATGACAATGGAACCAATTGCCTAGGGAGTTGGTGGGCTCTCCCACATTAGAGGCATTCAAGAGGCAGCTGGACAGCCATCTGTCAGGAATGCTTTAAGATAGATTTTTGCATTGAGCAGGGGGTTGGACTCGATGGCCTTTGAGGTCCCTTCCAACTCTACTATTCCATGATTCTATGATTCTATGAAACTGTCCAAGATGCATAGCTCACTGAGCATTCATCAGCTCAGCCCCTTGGACTTTGTTTCACTTTTCCACAAGCAGGCCCAACTCAATCTGCCTTGAGTCAAGCTAGTTCATGGATTTTTGTTTATTGTATTCATTTATTGATTTAAATGGCTCTCCCAAGGCAGCTTACAACCATATATGTTTCTTTTTTATTTGCGTAAAAAGCCATTTCCAACACTTGAGAAGTTTTGCAAAATTTGTAACTTGTGAAATTTGCTTTTTATTCGGAAAAAAAAAAACATGCCTGGATTTTAGGAAGAAACCTGCGCTCAACTCACAAATGCAAGCTAAGTCAGAAGCACCATGGAAATACAGAGAGCTCTTAATGAGGTGTATTTCCCAGTGACTGATATTTCTAATTTTTGCTTACAAAACATATTAGTGTGCACCATTCAAAGCCTGAACATGGGCGGGAATGCTTGCCTGCCAAAAGTACTAGCAAACTATCAGACATGTGGTCTCAGTTGTCTGTTTCCCAATAGGGTTGTTGTGAGCATCTGTAGTGGGAAGTGGAAGCCATTTGCGCAATGTTATTTTCACGACAATCCCTAAGCCACCATTTCTACACAATATGGTGGCTCATTATGGGGATATGCAGCTGACAGGCCTGCTCATTACCTGCCATTTGCACAAGGTTACTTTCACAGAACCCCTCAAGTTGCTCTTTCAAGTGGATCAGGGTGCAATCAGGGGGTCAGTGTGTGGATCTGGGGAAGGGGGACAAGCTTGTCGGCCACCTAAAGAAAAGGGATGGAGGTGAGTCTAGTTCCCAGTTCTCAGTTCGCCACCCGTTCCTAGTTCCAAATTCAGTCTATTTGCGCAAATTGCCTCAGTAGACTGCATCAGCCCCGTTTTAGTCTATGGACGAAATGTGCCCAAATTCAGGGAGATTTGTGCAAATCCCCTGTTCAATCCCTGCTAGGGTGACCAAATAAAATCCAGGTCAGGGCTCATGTAACTTTTACAGTTGTAGAGAAAAGGGAATTTCAGCTAGAGTCATTTGTATGCAATTAGTTCCTGGTGAAATTCCCTCTTCATCACAACTGTTAAAATCGCAGGGGCCCTGCTTTCTTTTCTATATGGTCACTCTAGTATAGTGCCTGCACCTTTAACTGTTGTGATGAAGAGGGAATATCACCAGGAACTAATTGCATACAAATAACACTGGCTGAAATTCCCTTTTCTCTACAACTGTTAAAGTTACATGAGCCCTGACCTGGATTTTATCTGGTCAGTCTAATCCCTGCTCTATGTTTCCCATTTAGGCAGAATGATCCATGATAGCAAATGTGAACAGGAATTGGGGACAACATAAGGAGTGAGACAATCTTTGGACAAGCGTTGCCATCTCAAAAAATCACTTGTTTGCCCATCCCTATATTCATGGATGTTCTGCTTAGTCCAGGCCTGATTCAAAGTGCTAGTAAAGCATTTAAAGTCCTAAATGGCTTGGGGCCAGGCACCCCGGCTGTGGAATGAGCTCCCTAGAGATGTTTGCCTGGCACCTACATTATCATCTGTATGGCCTTCTAAGGTGGTCTGAAAAGGGAGAATAAATTTAGCCCTGGGCAAATTGTATAACGGACAATATAAGATATAATTAGGGGTGTGCACGGACCCCCCGGATCGGATCGGGACCCGGATCGGGACCTCCAATTTTGTCATGGATCGGTTCAGACAAAATCGGAGGCCCCCCGGACCGGATCGAGTCTGATCCCGATCCAAAAATTGGATATTTTTGGATCGGCCGCCATTTTTTTCCCCATAGACTTGCATTGCAATGCAAGTCTATGAGGAAAAAATGGCGGTGGGTGGGTGAGGGGGGGGCCTAACTCCCTCCCCCCGGGGCCGTCCGCTGTGGATGGCCCCGGCAGGTAAGCCCCCTCCCCCGTGCTTCGTACCCCCCTGGGGCCGTCCGCTTCCATCCGCGGGCACCCGCGGATAGAAGCGGACGGCTCCGGGGGGGTAAGCCCCCTTCCCCGCCACTGCTTACCTTTTAGGGATGCCCGCTCCCGTCCGGCGCCGGCGGCTACTGCCAGCGGGCTTTGCGGCCTGCTCTAGAGTAGCGCGCCGGGTGATCACCCGGCGTGACACCCTGGAGCAGGCTGCGGAGCCCGCTGGTAGTAGCCGCCGGCACCAGACAGGCATCCCTAAAAGGTAAGCGCCCCCCTCCTCCCCTCCACGCGCCCCCTCCTCACCGTTCCGGGACGTTCGCTCCCGTCCGACGCCGGCGGCTACCACCAGCGGGCTTTGCGGCTTGCTCTAGAGTACCGCGCCGGGTGATCACCCGGCGCGCCACCCTGGAGCAGGCCGCAGAGCCCGCTGGTAGTAGCTGCCGGCGCCAGACGGGAGTGGACGGCCCGTAAAGGTAAGGGCCCCCCTCCTCCCCTCCGCGCGCTCCCTCCTCCCATCCGCGCGCCCCCTGCTTACCTTTCCAGGCCGTCCGCTCCCGTCCAGCGCTGGCGGCTACTACCAGCAGGCTCCACGGCCTGCTCTAGAGTAGTGCGCCGGGTGATGTCATCACCCGGCGCGCCACCCTGGAGCAGGCCGCAGAGCCCGCTGGTAGTAGCCGCCGGCGCCGGACGGGAGCGGACGTCCCTCAAAGGTAAGCGCCCCCCTCCTCCCCTCCGCCCCCCCCGCTGTCCACTTTCATCGGCGGGTGCCCGCTGGCGCCCGCCAATGGAAGCAGTGGTGGGCGCCAGCGGGCACCCGCCGATCCACCGATCCGCCGATCCGCTGAACCGGTTCGGAGCCTTTTCAGATCTGTTCGGACTGGATCGGCCGATCCAGCTGTTGGATCGGGAATCGGATAATTTATCCGATTTCCCACTGGACCGGACTCAGATCGTGGATCGGGTCCGATCCAGTGCACATCCCTAGATATAATGTACAAGATCTTCAAGCCTACATTATACTCTTTTAGATGCTAGGTGAAGACCTTTTTATTTTCTCAGTATTTAAACAGTCTATTAGTCTAATTTTTAACTTTGCTGTTTGAAATTTGTATTTTCAATCTGTATTAATTTTCTGCATATTGCTGCTTGGTTTTATCCTGCTTGTGTTCTTATATTGTATTTTTATGCTATGCTTTTATACTGTTGTTGTTTTATATTTTGAATAATTGTTATGGTTTAAATTTTTGTAAACGGCCCCGAGAGCTTCGGCTATTGGGCGGTATAAAAATGCAATAAATAAATAAATAATTTTCTGCCGTTGTATTTTATATTCACTGTTTTGATGCTGTAGTGGAAATCAGTATATAAACCTGAAGAATGAATGAATGAATGAATGACATTGAATGTTTGCAATTTAAAGATGCTCATTTTTGGAGTGAGAACGAGGCAAGATTAGCATCGAGGTGGAACATGGAGAATCACACTCAGCTCAAAGATCACTTGTTCTGCCCTCCCTATTAATAATCTAAATAACCCCTATCCACATATTCCCTTCAGCTCCCTTCTCCCCATACTTGCCTTAGCATTCCATACTCCATTTTGCTATCACCAAAATGCCAATAAGAGTTCAAAACAAGACCAGAGAGGGGGAGTTCCATGTGCATTTTTGCATATGTTTTGCTCAGCCCTATGTTTAACCTACATCCTGTGATGATCAGTGCCCTATGTGTGTGGGCAAAATATGAATGTGGATTAGCATTCATATGGGCGTCATAATGACATTGTGTGTTACTGACGGTCTGAACCTTTTGGAGGAGCTATTGATCTAAGTCAATAACAAGAACCTGGACCAGTTTTGAAACTGATGCTCTCCCATAAATATATTCCACATTTTCCCCAGCTGTTCTCATTCACTTTGATGGGAAGGAAATTCAGGGGGTGTTGGGAAACATTAGTAAGATTCTTGTGGGTTTGTTGCAATGTGCTTGAGATCATTTTAACTACAAGGTTGCTGACAGGTGTGCACTGGTGCCCTACATTTCGTTGTACAATCAGATAGCCAGTGGTCTACATCCTCCCTGGCTCCTCACACTTTAATTCAAGCTCAGGGGAAGACATACAGCCTATCTACACTACTGCTTTAAACTCCCCCCTCTGATGGCTCCCCTTTCTGGCAAGGGAGTGTGGGCAGACAGGGACACCACGGGGCAATTGAGAGGTGTGTAATGCCCACCAAAGTAAACCTGAAATGGATATCACAAAACCTGCAACACTAACCAGAAACACCAAACTTAAACCTTGATAGGTGATTAATAAAATCGTTTATTAATAATAATCTGCATTTATTGGGCATCCCTGATGATCACAGCAAACAGAGGTAGTGTCAGCAGCAACATAATCTACAGTGGGAAGTTGTGATCTGCATGCCATTTAAAAACAAAAATCCCATGGTGCCCCTGTGTAACATTATTCCAGGGCATTCTGGGAAATTTAAAATTCTGATTTTGGAATGCCAAAACAACAAGAAGCAAAGGGGTAGACAAAAATTATGTTTAATTCAATTAAAGAAAACCTTTTCAATGGAAGAAAACCTCCACTTTTGTCTACCTTATTGCTTTTGGCATTCCTCACTGGGATCTCTTTTATGTTGGCTTTATAACTCCATTTTTGGAAGAAAGAGAACCAGGGAAGTGGGAGGGCCAATTTACAGGAGGTACCAGCACCAGTGGGCCCTCAGCGGTTGCCTGACCATACCAGGTATTGGTGCCAGTTGTCACATCACCCAATCTCATCCAAAGGATTGTTTGAAGCAAATTTGAAAGTTTGTTTTCCAACGAATTATTCAAGGAATTTCAAGGGAAGCCCAAAGAATTTTAAGAAGACTAGCAATAATTTCTAAGGAGGAGCACATTCCTAAAATTCAAACTACTTCAAATATTTACTAGGAGCTAGTCATTGGAAAAAAAGAAGTCAACGTATGAAGGGAAACAAAATGGCAATCCCCTCTTCATCACCACAGTTAAAGCTGGAGGAGCCCTGCCCTCTTTTGTATCTGGTCACTCTAGTATAGCTCCTGCAGACACTGGAAACAACATAGATACCCCCATTATTCAGCCCATCCAGCTCTCCGTGTGTTTAGCCTCTCTGGAATACCTTGACCCCTTGGACTGCGACTGTGCACTTCAGCTCTTTCAGCATCCCAAGCAACTGCGAAAATCCAGCTGTAGTTTGTTTGTTTTTTCTGGCTCAGCCTTCTTGTTGATAAGAATAGTCATAAGCCTCTGCTCTTGGCTGTCAAATGCTGACAATGGCTAGTGGAGCCAAGCTGTTATCACACATAGAATTGTTGTTTACAAATGAAAGAACTGCTGTTATTATATGTAGAACTGTTGTTATCAAACGTAATGGAAGTGTACATTGAGTTGGTAAAGTGAATACATACTACTGTTATTGTTATCAAACGATATAAGATGCATAAATACACACTGCTGTTATTGTTATTGAATGTGATGAAATTTATTGTTTATGTATGCTTATAGCAACATTATTGTTTAGTAAAAATAGACAAGAAAGTGAAACCTACTGTTGTGCTTTGGAGTCTTATATAGTGGATGCAATTACATCCTGCTTTTTTGTTTAATAAGTACTTAAGTTGACAATTTTGGAAAGTAGGTGCGTGCAGTAGCATTATTATATAATAGTGGAGCCAAGCTGCCATCGCTTCAAAGGGATACATCCAGTTGTTGACAGCCGGCTCCACACCAGTTCCAGAACTTAACTACAGCACTGAACAGACCCATACAATAGTAGGTGTCTTGGATGCTTCCATTTTGCTGCAGCTGCTCCCAACAGGGTTCTGCCTTCCCAACAGGACCTGTGCTATTTCATAGCAGAAACTTAGGCCTAATCTACACCAAGTGGGATATTGCACTATGAAAGAAGTATGAAAGCAGTATATAAAAGGCAGAAGACACACCAAGCAGGGTATACACTATGAAAGCGGTATATGCTATATGTCTATGGGCCCCAACAGTTGTCAGTGCACTTCAATACCGCTATAAAGCAGTGGTGTGGCTCTTGCCTCTTATAGTCCACTTTCATAATACAATATCCTGCATGGTGTAGATTTGGCATCTATATCTGTGTTTGGAAGATTATTTGGAAATCACAATTGGTTCTGTACATGGCAGCAAGTTTACTGACAGGGACTGGAATACTCTTCCCGCAAATAGTTCTAAAACAGTGTTATTGTTTCAGATCCATCTCAGAAAACAATTCAAAGTATATTTTGAAATTTATTTATTTATTATCTTTCTATTCCAACCAGTAGCCCAAGCTATCTGGATGCTTCGCAACTATTAAAACCATAGTATAACATAGACTGCAAAAGTGTCAAAGTTTAAAACTGCAGTATGAAGTAGACGTAACGGCCAAAATAAAACCTAGCAGCAATGCAATGACTGGAAATACAAAATGTACTTTCAATGTGTTTTTATTCTGTTCTTATTCTATTTTATTTCGTCCATCGTTTCGAAATTTTGAATGGGAAGTAGTATATAAATATTGGCCGCATTCAGAAGACACCTTAAACCACTGCTAACCACAGTGAAAAAACCGCAAAAAGTTTTAAGCTGTCTTCTGAACATGGCCCTGCTTTCTGGCTTGACCACCATGGTTAAAGTCATGGTTTAAGGTGTTCTTCTGAATGGGGCCAGAGTAAATAAATCAAATAAATAAATAAATATGGTAACCGGTTTAAAACAACAGAAACTGAAAGACTAAAATAATTGGGAAAATAAGGTCTTGCACTAAAAAGTCCACAATGTAGGCTTCAGATGAGACTCTCTAGGAAGCTCATTCCACAACTGGAGTGGCACAGGAGAAAAGATCCTCTTCTTAGTCACCATCAACGTCACTTCCTTTGATGGGGGCTCCTGAAGAAGGATCGCTGAGGACATTCTAAGGATCAAGGCAGGTACATGTTGGAGGTAACCAGGCCTCAAGCCATTTTGGACTTTGAATGTTAATACCAGACTTTGAATCAGGCCTGGAGATTGACTGGTGGTCAGTGTAGATGGAAAAGTACTGGCATAATATGATTACATTGGCCAGTCCATCTTAACAGTGACCTATTTTAGACCAGCTGAAGTTTCTGGACCATTTTCAAAGGCAGCACTACATATAACTCATAGTGTGTTCATGCTGACTGGGGATGTTGGGAACTCTAGTCCAAATCATCTGGAGGGTACCAGGTTGGTTGATGTTGTCCAGTCCTGTGGTGTCGTGGCTTCAAGTGGAAGCATCCAGAGTGGATCTGTAACACCTGTTCATCTATTATGATTGTCGTTGAGAGATGCTGATCTTAACAGATGACTCTTCCCAACATGTCCTTGCCATCAGAGGACCAGTCTTTGTCATCCAAAGGAATGGACTTTTCTGTGATGATGCCCAACATTGGACTGCATCCCAACATGGGCTGCTTGTCTGAAAATGTTCACCAAGCAGAATGCAGTTATACAGTCATGCAGTTCACAAATTATTATTATTATTATTAATAATAATAATAATAATAATAATAATATGCATATACAAATATGAATAATAGGGAAAAGAAAATGTGTATATAGGGAAAAGCCTGCGTACAAATGCTATATTAGGGGAGATCACTTCTACACATAGAATCAGAATCATAGAATAGTAGAGTTGGAAGGGGCCTATAAGGCCATCATGTCCAACCCCCTGCTCAATGCAAGAATCCACCTTAAAGCATCCCTGACAGATGGCTGTCCAGCTGCCTCTTGAAGGGCTCTAGTGTGAGAGAGCCCATGACCTCCCTAGGTCATTCGTTCCATTGTCGTACTGCTCTGACAGTCAGGAGGTTTTTCCTGATGTCCAGCTGGAATCTGGCTTCCTGCAACTTGAGCACATTATTCCGCATCGTGCACTCTGGGATAATCAAGAACAGATCCTGGCCCTCCTCTGTGTGACAACCTTCCAACTATTTGAAGAGTACTATCATATCTTTCCTCATTCTTCTCTTCTCAAAGCTAAACATGCCCAATTATTTCAGTCACTCCTCATAGGGCTTTGTTTCCAGACCCCTGATCAACCTCGTTGCCCTCCTCTGAACACGCTCCAGCTTGTCTGCATCCTACTTGGAAGTGTGGTGCCCAGAACTGGATACAAATGCATGCAAAGAGAAATGTGTAAACAGTGTGTACAAGAACCTTGATGAGGATCTCTGAGATGCACATCCCACAATGCTGCACTGAGTTTTGCCCTTCTTTGGATGTTATGACCCAATTCTTGTCAGTTGAAATGGATTAAAATACATTTTAAAATGTACGCTTTGAGAAAAAAAGACATTTAAAAACATGATTATGTTAAATGTTTGGTGAACAGACCAGAAAGCATTGGTTATTGGGCAGTACAGAAATAATAATAATAATAATAATAATAATAATAATAATAATGTATATTTCAAAATGCAAATAAATGCAGACATGGGAAGGAAGAAAATTAAAGACGAATGTATAGAATCAGAGAATAGTAGAGTTGGAAGGGGCCTATAAGGCCATCAAGTCCAACCCTGTGCTCAGTGCAAGAATCTACCTTAAAGCATCCCTGACAGATGGTTGTCCAGCTGCCTCTTGAAGGCCTCTAATGTGGGAGAGCCCACCAACTCCCTAGGCAATTGGTTTCATTGTCATTTTTCTGATGTCCAGCCGGAATCTGGCTTCCTGTAACTTGAGCCCATTATTATGTGTCCTGCACTCTGGGATGATCAAGAAGAGATCCTGGCCCTCCTCTGTGTGAAGTCTTTGAAGTGTGCTATCATGTCTCTCCTCAATCTTTTCTTCTTTAGGCTAAACATGCCTAGTTCTTTCAATCTCTTCTCATAGGGCTTTGTTTCCAGACCCCTGATCATCCTCATTGCCCTCCTCTGAAGACGCTCCAGCTTGTCTGCATCCTTCTTGAATTGTGGTGCCCAGAACTGGATGCAATACTGGATACCTTTGAAAATTTGAAAGTAACTGGGATCAGAAACAGACTGATTTATCCATTTCTTCCTGAAGCTGACACCCCCCTCAAAAATAATCTTAAACCAGCAGTCCTTAGGAGACCCCATCCTCTATGAGGCACCTCTATGAACTAGCATCACAGGAACTGACCTATTAGGTGGAGCACCTCATTAAGCTGTTTACACTTCACAAAATAACTAGTGATACAAACGAGAGATATGGATCTCATATGACTTGTCAGGCATCTACAGTTTCATGAGCCCCGTGCTTAGAGAGATAGTAACAGTGTCACTCACCGGTTCCTGGGGGTGTCTCATTTCCCGTGGGAGAGGCTGAAGATGGTATAAAAAGTGCTCTCATCCCCAAGAGCCTCATTCACTCCATTGCGACTTCTCCTTCATTCTGAAGCATTTGCCAAAGCAGGTAAGATACTTGAAGCTTAGAGACGATGCTCTTCCATCCCTTTCATGGATGGATGGATCGATTGATCGATCAATGGTCTATAGCTTTGCACTCATGCGAAGATACTGTTGTTAGGACAATGTGCTGTAGATGGTGATTATGCAAGGGGGTGTTTTGGAAATAGAGTATCCTTTAAAGGCAACCAAGGGGTAAAGAAATTCTTCTATGTCAGGGGAAAGGAACCTGGAGGCCTCGAGATGTTGTTGGACTCCAAGCCTATCAGGCCCATGCACATAGTCAAGGGCAATAGGAGTTGTAGTACAACAGCATCTGGAGGGCCAAAGTTTCTCCAACCCTGATGTAAAAGAGGGAAAAAGATCCCTCCATTCTATCATCTGGATAAATTGATGCTAAGGCTACAGCTTTGAACAGCAAGCAGGATGTTGGGCATAGCCAATCTTTTCCTGGGGATGGGAGCAGCCTTTAAGTTTTGGGGATGACTGTTTGTGAGCAGCTAAGGTCACAGAAAATGAATGAGCATGTCCTCCTCATCTTATGTTGGAATGATAGGTACAGCTAAGCAAATGATTTCATCACTTCCTTAACTCCTGTTGAGAAACATCTTAATCCTTCACAGTGATCAAAGGCTAAATCTGTCAGCCAAAGGTTTGCCAACAGGATTATTGCCATCCCATCCAGCTAGTTAACTGAGCTAGACAGGATTAGCTGCAGCAGTAGAACATTGCATGTGTCTTAAGTGCCATTATCTGGCCCATATATCTCTACCAGATAAAGAGTTCAGATTCAGATTCTCAAGTTGAAGAGTATATACAGTAGAGAGTTGAATGCTAGTTATTAGTGATGAGGTCAACCTGCCTCTAGGGTCTCCTGCATCAAGTGCAAGGAAGACTCACTTGGTGGAATATTATTGCATTAAAAAAGAAAGAATGAAATTTGTGTACACAAGAAATGCCACATGAGGGAGAGGATTAGGCTATACCTCCACAGCAAGGTTTTTTTCAATGAGTAAAGAATCCATGACTTATAGAAGTCATCCTTCTCCTACCCAACCATGCCCAGGTTTTACAATCTTCTTGACAGGCCTTCCTCTTAGTCCCACCACCATTGGAAGCACATTTGTTAAGGGCACAACAGAGGGGCCTTCTTGGTGGTGGCTCCCAAACTCTGGAATTCCCTGCTGAGAGACATTAGGTTGCCCCCCCATCACTTTATTTAAAGGCAAAGTCACTTTTATTCAGGGAGCCTTCAGTGGGTAAACTGAACAGTTCCTAAATGGGTTTTGGAAGATTTCCTTCTGCTATTGTTGGTGGTTTGAATGGTGTTTCTAATTTGTTTGGGGATTGTATGTTTTTAATTAAGATTTTGCTTTTGAGCTGGGTTTTATTGTTAGCTGCCTTGAGTATCATATTAGTAGTAATAGTAGTATAAAGGCAAATACATATATACAGCCCGAGAGTCCCCACAATTGACAGTCTCAAATGGTACAACCGAGTTCTCATGGAGGTTGACCTCACCTCTGTGAGAACATTGCCCAACAGCCTCACTGACAAGGTGCTGTCATTCTCTTCCAGGTCTCAACCGGAGAAAAAAAAAGACTCCCAGAAACATGAGCCAGCAAAACCAGATCAGAGGCAGCTCCTGCTGTGGTGGTTCAGGTGGCTGCTGTGGTGGTTCAAGAGGTGGCTGCCATGGCAGCTCTGGAGGATATGGTGGTAGCTCTGGAGGATGTGGTGGTGGTGGTGGCTCCTGCTGCAGAGGTGGAGGTTCATATGGCTTCCAGACACGGAGTTCATCCTGCTGTGGCGGCGGTGGTGTTGGAATCGCACAGATCCGAGGAGGAGGAGGAGGAGGTGCTGTCTGCTGCGCTGGTGGAGGAGGATCAAGTTGCTGTGCTAGCAGTGGAGGATCAAGACAAGGCATCGTCGTAGTACCTGGAGGGCAAGGGTGCTGCAGTGGCGGAAGCTCTGGCGGGGCCATCATCGTGTCCGGTGGTGGCCAGTCTTCCGGATGCTGCGGTGGCAGCGGAGGCTACGGGTGTGGCCAGCAGAAGATCCCCACCATTGTTGGGGGTGGTGGTGGATCCGGAGGGGTTTGCTGTGGAGCAAGCAGTGGATCAGGTGGCCAGTCCATTGTTGTGTCGGGAGGCAGTGTCGGTGGAGGGTCCGTCTGCTGCGGAACATCTGGTGGTGGAGGAGCGGTCCAGGTCATCGGAGGTGGAAGTAGCGGGGGCTCTGGCTGCTGTGCTGCAGGTGTGTCCAGCAGCAGTGGAGCAGGTGGGGTGAAGGTGATCGGTGGAGGAGGAGTCGGTGGAGGAGGAGCTGTTTGTGTTGGAGGAAGCGGAGGAGGATCCAGTGGAAAAAACATTGTAGTGGGGAGTGGAGGAGGAGCCGGAGGGGCTGCCTGTTGTAGCAGCGGTGGTGGAGCTGTTTGTTGTAGCTCAGGTGGCAGCTCTGGTGGGGTGAAGGTGGTCGAATCAGGTGGAGGAGGGGTGATCGGAGGAGGAGTCATTGGAGGAGGGGGCATCTCTGATGGAAAAACCATTGTAGTATCAGGCAGCAGTGGATCCGGCTGTGGTATTGGAGGAGGATCCATTGGAGGACCAATCATTGTCCCAGGTGGTGCTTCCTCCCAGACCAAGATCCCCATTGTTGCTCCACCCAGCATAGGGCAAACTAAGCAGGTTAGCTCACTGCCCCCCAGTTGTAAATAAAAATATGCATTTCTCCTTCCTTTGTCAAGTAACAGAAGAAAAAAAAAATTCAGCAAGATGTAATTACAATGTCACACAAAGCTGATGACTCTCTGCATGTTGCATCTCTTGTACTTTTCTGCAATGGCATTTCATTATTATTTTTTGCATGTTCAATCCAAAATAACTTATTATTTATGTATCTTTGTGGTGGAGGGGAATTAATACGAATGAATGCAGATTTCCCCGCTTCCATATCCATTTTAATGCCTGGGAGATAATAAAGCTTACTTCAGAATGAACCTGCCTTTGGTGTATTCTTGAATCATCTCATCATTATCTCCAGCTTTCCACTGTATTTTGTCATACATTTGCAGGAGACTCTTTTCTTTGATCCAAGAGGGGTGAGAAATTCAGTTTGTTTGCATTTTAATGTGAACTTAACAAATTTGCACTTTCTAAACCTACATACAAACCAGAGCACAGTTCAGTGGAGATGTCCACACTTTCACCAGTTTGAGGATGCAGTCTGCAAGCCAAATAGTGAGCACAAAAATGCATTTATTGGAGAAAAGTGTGCACAAATCTGCATTATATTAGGGGGGAAATCACTTGCAAAAAATAAAAAAAATACTTTAAAAATCACATACTAGGAAAGGCACATACAAAATGCCATCTCTTAAAAGATAGGCAAGTGAAAAATATCTACAACTTTTCAAGTGGAGTAAAAACAGAATTACAAACGTATGTGCAAAATGGACAGAATAAACTTAGACATGATAGAGGTGTACAAAATTATGCCTGGTGTGGAGAATGTGGATAGAGAGATATTTTTCTCCTTCCCCATAGTACAAGAACCCAATGAGGACAAATCAAAGGAAGACTTCTTCACACAGCACATAGTTAAACTATGGAATTCACTACCACAAGATGTGATGATGGCCATGCATTTGAAGGGCTTTAAAAGAGGGTTGGATAAATTCCTGGAAGAGAAGGCTATCCATGGCTACTAGTCCTGATGGCTATGTGCTAGCTCAGATATCTGAGACAGTAAGCCTATATGCACCAGCTGCTGGGGAACATGGGTGGAAAGGTGCTGTTGCACTGTGTCTTGCTTTGTTGGTCCCTGGCCAACAGCTGATTGGCCACTGTGTGAACAGAGTGCTGGACTCTTGGTCTGATCCAGCATAGCACTTCCTATGTTCTGATGTTCTTAATACTGGGGAAATTAGAAAGTGTATTGAATTATATGGATACATCCATCCCTACTCTCAACTCATGAAGGATGTAGCACATGCAACCCAGGGAGTCAATCCACACAGGTATGTGTATATCACTTGGTAACGTATTACCAATGGCTCATACAATGGAATGTGTAAAGAGCCATAGCTCAGTACTAGAGCAAGTCCGTTTTTTAATGTCCTAAAAATGGGTGATCCTTGCCAAACATGCAGAGTGGGGAGTAATCTTACACACAATTTGGGTGATTGGGTGCAACTAGAGAAGGTGATGGCATTTACCGTTTATCATACATGACCCCTGAGATAAATTCATGTTGTATTCTTTGCTCCTATAGGCAAAGGAAGCAACTGTACATGTGAAATGTTGATCTTAATCAGATACCAGAAGCATTATCTACCCTTCATTGTCTAAGAATAAGATGCTGTCAAGAGTTTCCTTTAAAAACTTTGGGCAGTATAAAAAGTGACAAAGTGCATATTGTTTGTTTGCTACAAATACATAAGGAAGGCACATTTCACAGACCACATACTGTATACTTGGGATGCAGAAGGTCCCAGATTACATCTCTGGCATAATGGGAACCAAGGTAGTAGGGCTGATAAAGCCCTGTGTCTATAGCCTTGGAAGGCTGCTGCCAATCAGAACAAGCAACACTGGGCCAGATGGGCCAATGATTCATTACAAGGTGGCTTCAGATGTCATTGGACAGGCGCCTTTGTTCAGTGTTGAGTACATATTTTGCATGAAGAAGCTCATACATTCTACTCTCAGGATCTTCAGGATCTGAGATAGCATGGTTGGAGCAAGTAAGAATCCCTGCCTGAGGCTTCTAGAGAGATAACATGAGTCAGAGCACAGTCCTGGGCTAGACAGACCAATGCTTTGATTCAACATAAAGCTGTTCCCTTGTCAACTGCTTCCATTGAGATGTATGGTGATGAGCAGGGATGTCTGTCACTAAGAAATCTGGCCCTTTTGGGGCTCACTGGATTCCTGCAGCACCCCCATCAGGTATTGCAGACATAAACACAAGTAGATGCTGAGATAGGAGCAATCCTTTTAACAGGTGATTCCTGAAATCAATCTCGGGATGCCATCGGGACCACATCCTGCACTCTACCCAAACATTATTGTTTTGGTTGGCAATGAAGAACACTGGATAATCCTAAAGGCATTGCTATCTTTAAAGATGTCAGAGAGTCTGGGTGCCAAGAATTTGGAAGCTGCCATTCTTGTCTGCTACAATTAAAGCTGGAATAACCTGAAGCACTAAGTTAAGAATGTAGTAATTTCAGGTGATGTGGTGAATTCAGGTGAATTCAACAAGGGATGGGTAAATCTAACTGCCTCTGCTTCATACCACTTCCCTTTCTTTAAAAAAAAACTTAATTCTCTTCCATTTCAATTATACATTAATCTGTATTTTTCTTTTTAATCATCATCATCATCATCATCATCTCCATTCAGTATTTAAATGCACGTTTTGGGTCGTTTCAACTGCAGTAAATAAGAACATAAGAAGAGTCATACTGGATTTTCCAGAACAGCAGAACTGGGTGGACACCTAAATTCCAACCTACACATCCATCTGAGAATTGTGGATCAGGTCATTTAAGTACCTGAGAGTCATGCTGGATCAGGCCAACAGTTCCATGGGAAGCCCACAAACAGGTCATGAGTGTAATAGCACCCTCCTGCCCATGTTCCCCCCGCATACTGCATCTGATACTGCAGCTAACACATAGCCATGAGGAGGAGGAGCCATTGATAGCCTTCTCCTCCATGAATTTGTCTAATTTTTTAGCCATCCAAAGTGGTGGCCATCATCACTACATCGTCTGGGAGCATTTATTTGTTGCATGAAGAAGTCCTTCCTTTTTTCCCTCCTGAATCTCCCACCAATCAGCTTCATGGGATGACCACATTGGGTTCTAGTATTATGAGAGAGGGAGAAGAATGTCTCCCAATCCACATTCTCCACAACAGGCGTAATTTTGTGCACCTCTCTCATTTCTCCCCTTAGCCTCCTTTTTTTCCAAGTTAAACAATCCCATCTGTTACAATCCTTCCTCACAGCATTCTGGTTCATGTTTCAATTCGGCATGCCCAAATGTCAGAAGTACACATTGAAATGCAAATTGAAAAAGATTCTCACCAAGCCTTAGACTGAAGGTGATAGCTCTCTCCCACTGTTGACCCACATCAATTGGTACTCAAGGGTAGGGATGTGCACGGACCCCCAGATTGGTTTGGGACCCAGATTGGGACCTCCAATTTTGTTCCGGATCAGATCAGAACAAAATTGGAGGTCCCCTGGATTGGATCAGACCCAATCCGAAAATCGGTTGTCCGATGTTTGAATCAGCTGCCATTTTCGCCATAGGCTTGCATTGGGGGAAAGAAAGCTTTCTCCCAATGCAAGTCTATGGGAAAAATGGCAGTGGGGAGTGAGTGGGGGCCTAACTCCCCCCTCCCTGTCCCTCCCCCACATGCTTCTTACCTGCTGGGGCCGTCCACTACCGACCGCTGGCGCCTGTGGGTGCCAGCGGACAGCCTCAGCAGGTAAGCTCCCCCTCGCGCTCCTTACTTGCCGGGGCCATCCACTGCCATCCGCTGGCACCTGCGGGCGCCCGCAGAGGGCAACGGATGGCCCCGGCATATAAGCCACCCCCTCACGCTCCTCCTTAGTTGCCGGGGCCATCCGCTTCCTTCACCTGCCGTAGATCTACTGAGAAGCCTAGTTCTCAGTACATCTATGGCAGGTGAAGGAAGCAGGTGCTCTGGCAGGTAAGTGGGGGGCCTCTCCCTCCTCCCCCCTCATGCTCCTCCTTACCTGCCGGGCCCATCCACTGCCGTCCACTGGTGCCCGCGGGTGCCCATGGATGGTAGCAGATGGCCCCGGCAGGTAAGCCCCCTTCCCACATTCGCGCTCCTTACCTGCTGGGGCTGTCAGGTAAGGAGCGTGAGTGGGGGGGAGGAAGTCCAATCCTCTGACCCAATATGATCTGGATTGGGTCCTTTTCAGATCAGATCAGATTGGATTGGCCAATCCAGGTGCTGGGGATCAGATCGGATAATTTTATCTGATCCAGCCCGGATCGGATCTGGATTGTGGATCAGACCCGATCCAGTGCACACCCCTACTTAAGGGCATACTGCTTCTGATTCTGGAGACAGTATATGACTATTATGGATAGTAGCCTGTGATCTATCATCCATGAAGGGGTCCAATTCCCTTTTAAAACCATCTAAGGCCCTTTCTACACCTACGGGTGTAGCGGAATGGAGGGGCAGCAAACCCGGAAGAGCCACTTCCGGATTCAGCACGCTCAAGCTGCATCACAAATGCGACAGCCCAGGCTTCTCCCGGGCCATCGCACGTCTCAGCGGCCATTTTTTTTTTTTTTAAAGATATGGGGACCGCAAGAGTGTTCCTCCACAACAGTAAGTACAATTTAAAAAATGCCGCACGCAATCATGCCACCCTCCCCCCACCATCTTGGGGATGGTGATTTCACTTCCCCCTCCTGATGGCCTCAAAGCCACATGGTGCAGCTCCATGGCCATCAGTGCAGCCATGCTTACTCGTGAGTAAGCGTGGCTGCAGGAGGACAGGCGGCCACATTCTTCCACAGTCCTGGGAACTTCCCTGGACCACTGAAGGATCTGAATTTTTCTGGTTCCGGGGAACCAGGTAAAATCCCCTGCCCACCCCCTGCCCCCGGTACTCCCAGTGCATCATGCGGTCACACAGGGAGCAGCTGGGGTCCATTCCAGGCAAACTGCCTTGTGTGAAAAGGGCCTAAGTTAGTTGCAAAATCCTAAAAATCCCAGTGATATAGGGAAGGATACAAATATTTTAATGACTAAGATGATAAATAGATAAATAAAGGGTGACAAAGGTAGCAGCCCACTCTAATGGCAGAGGAACAGATTATTTTAAAGACCACTCCAACTGCCCGCCCCCCATATGTATGGATTTTGTTCATCTTTGTTTCACAGATGAACAATCAGGTTCATCTTTGTTTCACAGATTGTTCCATCGTCTGTTCATTGGCTGAATTGGATTTTTCTTAGTGCAAGAAGCAGGTCTCTGTAGCCCACAGGTGGGCAGAAGCTAGACCTCCAGATGTTTTGGATATCAACTCCCAAAAGCCACTGGCAGCATAGCTGACAGTTGGGAATAATTGGAGTTGAAGTCCAAAAACATCTGAATCTCTGCCCATCCAGGCTGATTTGTGAGATTCAGGACAGATCAAAGGAAGGACTTCTTCACACAGTGCATAGTTAAACTACAAAACTGACCTCCACAAGGTGTAGTAATGGCCACCAATTTAGATGGCTTTAAAAAGGGGTTGGATAAATTCCTGGAGGAAATGGCCAGTTGTTTGCTCTTTTTTAAAAAAATGTTTATTTTTGACTACCAAACTTTTTGTCCAACAGCCAAACAGTTTCTCATCAGTCCCCACCCATGCAGGTGCCATGTGAGCATTAGCTAATAGCCACCAGCCATCAACCATCATACATTAAATTGTAATGTTGCATTGGGGCCGTGAAGAGTGAAATACAATAAGGTTTATGACTTTGAACCTCTTTGGGCTTCTCTAAATGAACAATTTATAGTACGCTAGTGACTGGCCACTCATGGAGATTTGTGCATCGGTTTCATGATGTTGTCAACAGCCAGGACGTCTCCTGCCCTTTCTCTCCTTTCTCCTGTTTTCAAAAAGATCAGAGATAAGCTGGAATAAACTCTTAAAGGTGAGAAATCAGCAGTGTGTAAAACTGGCATTGCGTTATGAACTTGCCCAGGAAGGACTTTCCCTGCTATCAGAGGGAGAAGAAATAAAATGCCTCACTACAGCAAAGGGAGGCAGATCTGATCCTACACTTCACCAAGAGCACTTTAAGTCCAACAGGGCTTACTCCCAAGCAAGTGTGCTGCGGGTTGCAGACTTACAGCGTGCTCTCATGTCTACTCAGAAGTAAGTCCCACTGTGTCCCATGGGGTTTACTCCCACGTAAGTGTGCTGAGGGTTGCAGACTTAAAGCACAATGTTATATCTACTCAGAATTAAGTCCTGGCTTTCCTGGGGGCTGTGAGGAAATAGTACAGCACAAGTTAAGTAATGAAAAAATGACTCCCTCCATCACCTTTGCACATATGCCAGGGAGGGAGGGAGGGAGGGAAGCACTCCCTTGATTCAAACCACATGTCTGCCATATAAAGGAGCTCTTCCTAATACTGCAAAGAACCAGAAAGCAAAAAGCCATGGAATGTCTGCAGGGTTTTGCGGGTTTTTTGCGTAATGTAGCATACACAAGACACAAAACGGCAATATTAATAGACTCTAGTATATGTCTATGGGGAATCTACACATTGTTCTGCCCAATAGCCGGAGCTATTTGGATGGCTCTTAACAATTAAAGCCACAAAATACAGTATATGTTTATACCTGCAGTATGCAGCTCTGGACTGCAGCAGAAGATTTGGGAGGCATGAAAATTGGTAGATAACGACGGTGGCAATCGTAAACTCACTTCCCAGAGGTTAGGAGTAAGTCCCATTGAACTCAATACGACTGCCTTTAATTTATTCCCTTTTCTTAATTTATCCCCTGCCTTTCCTCTAAAGGAACCCAAGGTGGCATACATGAGCTTCTGTCTCTCTCACTGTATCCTCACAACAAGCCTGGATGGTAGTTTAGGCTGAGAGTCAGTGACTGGCCCAAACTTACCCGGAGGGCTTCATGGAACCCAGGTTGATTGAGTGAATGGACAGGGCTGTGGGACCAAACCCACCAGCCATTGCCTTGCTACACCTCTGCTCCTCCCAGAATCCTATTTTTTAATTATTCACAGAAAGATACATTTGCACAAATTCTTGGTGCAATTTGCACAATTTTCGCGAATTGCAGTTGAAATGTGTGTAATTTTATTTTGAAAAAATGCAGCCAAAAATTGCACACGTCATGCAAATTGCAGCTGCAATTTATGCAAATGTCTACTTTCACAATCTGGGGAGGAGGGCCAAGCGAACAAAACCTCATGGGGCTCCTTCCCCACCCCACCCAGATTCCTCTGACATCCTTAATGGGAGCATGTCTTTGACCATTTATGAATATTTTTGGCAGGCATGTGCTTGCTCTTGGGGCTTTGAACAGGGCATGCTGACCTGTTTTGCTGACCTGTTTTGCTCAGACTAGGAGACCAGATAAAATCCAGGTCAGGGCTCATGTAACTTTAACAGTTGTAGAGAAAAGGGAATTTCAGCCAGTGTCATTTGTATGCAATTAGTCCCTGGGGAAATATCCTCTTCATCACAACAGTTAAAGGTGCAGGGGCCCTGCCTTCTTTTGTATATGGTCACTCTAGTATAGTGCATGCACCTTTAACTAGCTCAGACTCCTGACACTCAGTCTACTCCAGTTGATGTTTTCTAGGTTCCATCAGGACTGGCCTTCAAGCTGGCCCTCAAGACCATCTGTTTACCTTGGCATATAATTGAGTTAGGACTTTGCTGGGGCCCTTGGGACTATGACACTATCTTGTTTCAACTGTTAATTTAAGAATTATTCATATTCTTATTTATTCTTATTGTTGTTGTTGTTGTTGTCTCGCTTGTGGAGGTTTTCTAGACAGACATGCTGGGCTTTGCTAGGTCATACTGTCTTTTACAGATTCAGAAATTTCCTGACAATTGAGCATGTTTTAAGTGTGACTACTTTCTGGATGTTGGTGTGGATGTATTTTCATAGGCCCAGTTTCTGAAGGTTTTCTATATAGTTTTTTTGCTGTGAAGCTGGTGACTGATGTGACTAATGGAATAATTGTGACCTTGTCCTGTTGCCATAGTTCTTTAACTTCGGAGCCAGTGGTATATATTTTTTCTCTTTTCCACTTCCTTTTCTACTTTTTCTGTCATAAGGTATTTCTATGTTGATGAGGTATATGTGTTTTTCTTTTCTGTCTATGACCATTATGTCTGGTCGGTTGCAATGTATTGTATTGTCCACATGAATTGTTCTGTCCCAGTATATTTTACGATCTGCATTTTCCAAGATTATTTCGGGTAAGTATGTATAGTATGGTGTAGGTTGTTTGATGGGGTTAAATTTGATGGCCACTTGTTGGTGAATCATTATTGTAGCAGTATTGTGTCTGTCCGTATAGTCCATTCCTGCCGGTATTTTACATCCTCCTGTTCTATGGTCTATTGTTTCTTGGAATTGATGGCTATTATAATGATTATGATTATTTTAAGTTCTGGGCCCTGAAGTATAGTTCCAGCATACACCCTGCTGAGATGTTGAACCTCTTTCAGCCTGGTGGGACAAACTCCATTTGGGAAATCTCAGGGACCACATTCCGGTGGGCATTTTTCCAAGATGTGCCCAATGCCACGATTTTGGGAGCAGTCTTGTTGGGAGGTGGATACATCCCCTTTAAAACTGAGCCAGGAATATTTGAGGTGAGCGTTGAAAGCCCCCAAGACTCTTACTTCAGGGCCCCAAAATACAAAACCTGGCAAAAAATAGAAAACCTGGACTAGGTGGTGGAAAATCCTTGGAATCACCCTATCTGCTCCACATGCCATATGCAGCAAGAACAAATTATTTCCAAGGCCTGTTCAATAATAAGTATCTTCCTTCCTCCTCAGGAGCTGCTTTTGCCACATGTCTTTGTTGCCTGCTCCGTCTAATGGCCAAAGGTAGGAACTATTTTGGAAAGGAAAATAAAAAAGTTACATAATTTGGCAGGCACTGTATCTATTAGAAAACTGGAATGAATTGTTCAATGAACCAGAAGATCATGCTAGGGTGTATCTAGCAAACCGTGTTTAGAATGCATGATCTTTCATGAGCTGTAGATTAAATATCTTCTTGGTAACCACAGACACATGGGATGTTCCTCAGAGGTGCACTGTGTGCTGAGGTGCCAGGAAACCACAGGTAAAATGGTGTATGATGAATCTCACCTGCTGCTGATGGAATGTACCAGAAGCTAGAAGTAAGTGGGTGATGTCTGAAAGACAGTTGTACATTCTGACAAGCAGTAAGAGTTGGAAGATATTTATTGCCCACACTCAATAGTTAATGACAAGGACACCCAAATTTGACAAGAACAGCCATAAAAGAAAACTCAGCAACCATGTTAACAAAGGATTATTGTGGATTAATGAGATCTTTTGATACATTATGTGATACCTGACATTATTAGCGAGGTTTATTGAGGTTCTCTGAAGACTCCTTTGAAGATGTTTTTACACCCTTTTCTGCAATAACAACAACAACAACAAAACTGTGTGTGTGTTTTAAAAAAAATGCTCATTTTCTTGTCAAAAAACATGTATTTCCTCAAAAGCCTAAAGTGTGAAAAAGGGAATAGGGGATTTGCACTGGTTCACACTTTCGAATGTGAACATAAGTTTCAAAATTACAAAAAAAACCCAAAAAACAAGAATTGCATTCCTGTTTACATTAACTTTCAAATTCATGAATGGGACACGTTTGCATAATTTGCAAAAGTGGATAAAAACCCCAATGCTTCCCTGCACCTAAAGCGTTACATCACCATCATCATCATCACCATCATCATCATCATCTACATTTCTATACTTCCCCTTATCCAAAGCTTTCTCGGAGGTTTACATAGGCATGGAGGATTGGTTGATTTCTTAGCGATATTTCTATACTACTTCTCATTTAAAACAAATTCCAAACTGGTTTATAAAACCATAAAAAGCAAAGCAAACAGGTTTTTTCATTTCCCCACAATTCTCCAGAGTACTGCTACATAGGATGTTTGAGGGGGGGATTTAAGTGGTAGCATGGCTTATATCACAGCCAATGTCCCCCATTGACCAAGTTGGATTTCAAAGGTCAATTGATGGAGGAGGGGTACCACCAGAAGGCAATTTAGACAGATGTGCACACACACACATACCTAGGAATGTGCAAATCAGTAAAACACACATTCACCAAAGTCCTTCAAATTCCAACTTGAAGCACCTCCCAACTCAAGTCTGTATCAGAGCCAAAACTTTGTTCTTTTTCTCTTTTTGCATGAAACCCTTGTGTATTTTTGTGCGTATTTCCCTCAAATGTATGCATCCGTTGTGTGCATCCTATAATCCATACATCCTTATGACCCCTGGCACTAGATGATATCTATCTCTAGATACTGGAATAATAATAATAATAATAATAATAATAATAATAATAAAGCAGGTCACAGCTTAAAGAAACTGCTCATTGGCATCATCATTCTCTACCAAACTGTCATCCAAATGCCCGTTCAGATGCTTCATTTAGGTGAGATTTTGGAAACCCAACAGCTCCTGGTGTCTTCATTGCTTGGGAAACCCCCCTTGGCTCCATGCCTTGGCATGGCTGCCTGCTTTCCCATTCCCACACACTTTAGGGTGTGTCAAGGAATACCTGGAAAATATTCCCACACACCTGAAGCTTATAAAGCCTTGGATGTCATTAAGGCAGCCAGGAACTCCAAGGGACACACCCATCAGCCCTCCCCTCCAATAGCTGGTTCTTGAGAGCCTGGTTTTGTTGATCCTCTGTTGGCCTGTCTGATGCCTCAAGGTGCTAATATTATAATATTATCCCAATCCTTTCTAATCCCACCCACGTCCCATCTGCAGCTGTGGTATCCACGAGGAAGATTAAACATCCTGAGGGCTGGATTCAATTTGGAAGGAGCTCTTAGTGGCCAAATTCCAGTGGAGGGTGGAGCTGGAGTCAAAGGGGAAGGGGGGATACACACACATAGAGGGAGGGAACCACCAGCATATTGTTACTGCCAGAAATTAAGCCTTGGGAGAGTCATTTCAACCATTTAGAATGGCGGGGATCTGTAAAAGCTGGAAGCTACCTAATGATTGGTGGTCAAGGAAAGAGATGGGGGAACTGGGAAACCCCGGGGGACCAGATTGAACAGGCTAGATTTGGCTCCAGGCCTGAGGTTCAAGAGCCCCCTTTGAAGCCTAAGCAGTTAAATCAAATCTGCAGAACAGATAATTGAGCTCTCTCTCTCTCGCGCGCGCGCGCTCTTGCTCTCTCTCTCTTTCCAGTCTCATGGTACATAGCAAGTTTGGGGGGAAGGGGGCCTCTTCATTCTCAAGCTGAATCAAGAAATGTGTCCTTCCCTACAAAACACATCCCTGCTCATCCCCAAATGGCAAGCATCAGTACAACTTGGTGAAGGTGGGCAGATACCAAGCAGGTGTGTCTTTAGACAAGGGCCAAATATACACCAAGCAGGATATAGCACTATAAAAGCAGTATGAAAGCGGTGTATTAAAGGCAGGAGCCACAAGGCTGCTTCATAGCAGTATTGAAGTGCACTGACAACTGTTGGGGCCCATAGACATCTACCACATATCATTTTCATAGCGCTTTTATAGTGCTATATCCTGCTTGGTGTAGATCTGACCAAGGTACATTAAAACAAAGAGGAACCAGTAGCAGTGTCCATACTTATCCAGTGCCATGTTAGGATGGACTACAGCTCCCATAATCCATGATCATTCGTCATCCTATGCAAAGCTAATGTGCATCGGAGTAGGGATGGTCAAACAAGTGTTGTTCATATTTGCCCAGATTCTCTGAGCATCAACTATTTATTAATTTATTGTACAACTACAAAAAGCACACACAAAAATGCATCACCAGGTAGACAATGATAAAATGACCAGACTATACATACAAAATACTTCGAAGAGATGGACTACCTTCTCTATATGAAGCTCGTATTTTTGTAAACAACCCAGAGAGCTTCGGCTATTGGGCGATATAAAAATGCAATAAATAAATAAGTAAATAAATTCTTCTTGACCTTCTAGGAAGAAGTGATATATCAATGGAGATCACTGTTAATGCACCAGATCTTTCCATCAGTTTACATGAGATGTTGGTTTACTGAATTAATCAGTATTCCTATTAGCATGGGAAACAAAGGGATGCCAGATTGCATTAAAGTCTTCCTCGTGTCTCTCATCATTCCCTAATGAATGTGCATATAATGTGAGTTTTTTCCATAAGTGCAGTTGACGATAGATGATAGTTTATCTCTCCTTGTGGAATAGACAAAGCATTTTATGTCTTCAGGGTTGTGCAGTCGTTAATCTCGACTTGACATCTACCTCTTCTTCAATTTCTGTGAACTCTTGTGATGACTGTTCGATTTGCACAAATGGGGGAATGGTGCAAATCCAATGTGACCAAAAGGGACAATTCTGCAAAACTCTTGAGTATTTTTTTCTAAAAGTTGTGCAACTTCTCCCATAGACTAAAATGCAAAACTGCACATTTCTAAAACAAAATGCACAATTGCAATTTCCTATTATTTCCCTTAAAATGAAAAAAATGAATCCAAGTGAACATTCAAGAATTTGCAAAAAATAAAAAAATGGAGGACTCATTCTCCTGCTCACAATCAGGGTTGTGAATGGGACGTTCTCGTACATCCCTGAACTGGGGAGTCCAAAACAGCTGGAGGGCACCATGTTGGGGAAGGATGGCATATTATAACCTGACTAACTTGCTCAAGGGACAGACTGGACATGAGCCAAGATTGTTTGTTCATGGCACAATATGCATATGCTGATAGATAGATAGATAGATAGATAGATAGATAGATAGATAGATAGATAGATGATAGATAGATAGATAGATAGAAATAGAGATCATATAGAGATTAATATAGAGATATAGATACAGATACAGATACAGATACAGATATACATATACATATACATGGAAGACACAAACATGAATTGAACAATTGTAGTAAGTCTGATGGGGCAAGATCTACACACTATCCATGCAATACCCACACCTGTACATGTATCATCAGTATTACCTGATGACTGATCACTTCCTAATGGCAGCCTCCCATTAGTACATGATCAAATGGCTGGAATTAGTATGCTCCCAAAGATTTTTTTTATTGGTTTTAGCAACTCAATCATAAAGATAGGGAGGCATTTTTTTTCTCGCTTTCTCAGAATAATAGAAACCAGGATTGACGGAGATTCAAGACATATAAATGGAAGGACTTCTTTACACAGTGCGTAGTCGAGCTATGGAATTCACTTCCTCCTGATGCAGTGATGCCCACCACTTCAGATGCCTTTAGAAGGAGATTGGACACATGCATGGAGGAGAAGGCTTACAATGGCTAGTAGTCCTGAAGACAATGTGCTACTTCCAGTATCAGGGGCAATGTGTCTATGTACACCAGTTACTGGAGGACATGGGTGGGAGGGTGCCATTGCAACTCATGTCCTGCTTGTGGGTTTCCTGTGGTCTGCTGGTTGGCCAACATTTGAACATAATGCTGGACGAGATGGAACCTTGGTCTGATCCAACATGGCTCTTCTGTTCTTCTTATAATATTTAGGAGAAATGGCGACATAGATGTGTTTAGGTATATTTTCTCAGTTTGGTAGTACACCCACCTGAAAATCACCCCCCCTTCTTCTTAGAATAATTGGGGGATAATTTTGATATCAACACTGATGGCACGATTGTCTATCAATATTAATAGTAATGCTTTTTAGAAACCTGAACATGGACGTGTGAATACATATGGAAAAATTTACTTCAACCCTCCTCAAACACTATCGAAGTTCATTCCCAATGGATCTCCATGGTTATAAATATACCCACATTCATTCTTAAAAATACGGTAGGTATGCCAAATCCACCATGCACTTGGTGGGTGGGGGGAACTTGAGCAAAATCAGTTAACTAAGAGCTGACACTGATATGGGCCCTTGATTTCTATCCAGAAATCGACTAGCTATCTTGCTATCTAATCATTACAGTTATCAGTATTTAAAAAATAAATAAGCATTGATAATGCCCACTCAAAGTCAACAATTCTGGATGGTGCAAACTAAAGTATTCTGATTCTTGTGAGTAACATTTGAAATGGCGCCAACATTGTTATCTTTTCGGCGCCAGGTCAAGACTTTCCTCTTCTCTCAGGCATTTGGCAATATCTGAGGAGCCTGGGTTTGTTTTGTTTTGTTTTTGTAGTTTTTTGAAGTGTTGAAGTGTTTTTAAATGTACAGATTGTGTGTATGTTGTATGTTTTTGCTGTTTTAATTTTTGTATATTGTTTTTAATTGTTTTTAATCCTATGTAAACCGCCCAGAGAGCTTCGGCTATGGGGCGGTATACAAATGTAATAAATAAATAAATAAAATAAATAAATAAATGTAAATGTTTGCATCTCAGCATCTCAAATGTCTCCAGACAACATACATTCCAGAAAGCATATGTTGAAATGCCTGGAAGAAATCACATGTATGACATCAGTTTCCCACTGGGAATTCAGAAATAGTCAATCCAGTTCTACTCCCAACAGAAACACACACACACACACACACACACACACACACTTCACTGAGGACTGCATGGTGCCTTCTGCCTCTACCACCACTTCCATCTCCTGTTTTGTTGGGGATTCCACCATCCCAATAAGATAAGAGGACACAAGCTAAAGTCAACAGTAGGTGACCATCTGGAATGGAGCAAATTCATTACCCTGGATTGCTGGTCTCAGCCCAGAAATTCAGTAACTTCGATTCAGGGCCATGGCTAGCTACCCTGAACTAAGACCAAAACTTCAAACCATCCCACCACTGGCCTGGAGTAAATGACAGCATTGTATACCTGAGCCTTCTGGGAATACCATCCCCTACACAAATCCTGCACACATTTCAGAATGAGCTGCAGGATGCTCTCCCAAAACTATAGAAATGTATGTACATTTTTGTGGATGTTTACAAAATGTACATGAACCCCGATAGAGCTACACCTCTGAGGTACACATTGTTTTAAAAACCCTTTAAGAAAGCAAACTTGATATGGCTGTACGTAGAGTAGTAAGATGGTTCATTTTGTGTGTTGTTTTTTTTAAAAAAATGCATGTGAGTTTAAGTGACTATCACAAGTTTCACCAAAAGCAACTACAGGTCATTCAGAAAGTGAGCTTGCCAAAATTCTCCAAATTCCATCTTGAAGTTCATTCAGAGTAAAGTTCATATCAGATAGAACACTTTGGTGTTGCTGTTGTTTGTTTTCACATGAAACTCTGTACGTATTTTTCTTGTATACTTTTCCAAATATATGCATCAATTCTGCATGTCTCTGAAATGTCGGCATTCTTCTCCCACTGGTTAATGCATATTTTTTGCACATTTTTGTCATTCACGTATTTCAAATGTATGCAATGGGGGGGGGGGTCTGCAAATCACATTGCAATCTCAAAAACTCATGGACTTCGGTTGTGCCTGAATCCGTGTTTGATCTGGAGGGCACTAACAAGAGATAATTGGATCAAAAATGAACTGAACTGAATTTTTCAAACATCCCTACTCTCCTGAAACAATTTTAACATACCCTGACACACCCCTGCCCTGTCCCCTTATTTAGGGTTACTTGTACCAGAAGGGATACATATTATCTATATTTAAATCTATGTATTCTTCCTCTAGTTTAATAGTTGCTATAGGAAATTGAATTTATTAGATGTAGTTTTGAGATAGAGGATGTGTGTAGGAACACTGTGTGTTTCAACGGATCATATTTTTGAACCGTCTTCACCATGATGTATTTGCAAAGAATCCGGTATGACATGCCACAAAACTATTTTCCTATTTGACACCTCTTCCTTTATCCCCAAAATTAGCCAATGTATGTGTGTGTTTATATGTGAAATTCTCGACAAAGGCAATTACATTATTCAGGTCAAACTCAGCCTCAGAAATATGTTGGGATGCAGTATTGCAAAAGTGATTCCCTTATTTCCTGCTGTTCTATGGGGTGGGGCTTATTCATCACATGGAAGCCTGATTTTGTTTACTGTTTTGCAAGGGAGGTATCTTATCTCCATATGCAAGGTGAAGAGACAATATAAAAGGTCTCACCTGTCACCCAAGGATCCAGACATACATTTGGAGCCTTTGCTACCACACGCTTTCCTGTTGCATTTTAGGTAAGTCTGCAGGTGCTTTATTTTTTGTTGTGGGAGGCTGAAGCTGGGATTGTCAAAAAGATGCGGTGATTTAGGTTTCCAAACCAGATGGTTTTGAAAATACATCCATAATGTATATGAGGAACTCAATCTAAGATATTATGTTAGTGTGACTGAACGATGCTCATCCAGTGTTGGGAAACCCATTACCCATGATTCAGCTTGCATATGCGAGCTAGGCCACGGGTTTCTTCCCAAAATCTGGGAACTTTTTCATTTTTTTTTTACAAAAAGAGTAAAAAGCCATTCATGCAAATTTTGGTCATAATGTGCACAAATTATGGTTACAATGTGTGGAAATTATGAGCAAAATGTGTATAATTTCTGCAAATTTTGCCTGCAATTTGTACACATTGCTTTTCACACTTTTTAAAAAATAAATAAATAAAACGGAAATACCCGAACTGGCTTGACTTCAGGCAAATTGAGTTAGGCCAGTTCACAGACAATGAGCCAAAGGTGGTGGTGGGTGGTGGTGGTGTTGAACTGATTAATACTCAGCAAGCTTCACTCCCCCCCGCCCCAACAGATTCCTCCCATCCTGGGAAACTACATATATCAGGATCCTTTGTAGGAAATGGCAGTTCCTAGGGCCATGCATAGGAGCCACAACAATAAAAAAATGGTTGGAAATTGAATTCAGTTTGTAGCATATATGTGAGCTTACATAGGACCCCTTTTGAGTAATAACCTTGGGCAATTCTGAAAGAACAGAAGAAAAACCCTGCTAGATGGGACCAAAGTCCACCTGGTCCAGAACGCTGTTCTCCAGAGTTTCCAACAAGGTGTGTCCGATAAGCTAACAGAAAGCAGGACATGAAGGCAAGAGTCCTCTCATCTGTGAGAATGGTCCTTCATTGAAAGTCCCCATCCTTTTCATAGAGGACTATACTTCCCAGGGTTTCTCTCTTCCAAAACATTAGAACTCAATTTCATTTCATAGGACAACTATGGCCCGATCAATGGCATTGCTTAAGGAAAATGCTTTTAGATGTCGCTTAAGCTGTAGGACAAACAGGGGACAGCTGTGTCGGACCTTCTCTGAAGGATCATTTTCTTTCCATCTTTTCAGGAATCCAGACTTCAGAATGTGCTCCCGCCAGGACCGAGGATGCCCACAGGATAACTCATGCCACAGAGGAGGGAGTTCTTGCCATGACGGAGGAAGCTCATCTTGCTGTAGTTCCAGGAAACCAGTCTGCTGCGATGCGAAACCCCTGCCTAGTTACCAACAACAACCCCCAGTGGTCTGCCCACCACCAGTGGTCGGCCCACTACCAGTGGTCGGCCCGCTACCAGTAGCCTGTCCACCACCAGTGGTCAGCCCAGCCCCTTACCAACAGCAGCAGGTGAAGCAGTCTACTGCATGGCCCCCACAGCAGAAGTAGAGGAGAGGAGTCCAAAGGAAAATGTGTTTAATGATTGAAGGCCAATATGTTTCCTCCTCTGTTGTCTCTCTAGCTCAAAGAAAGCTACCTTGCTGCATGTCTTCCTGCATATCTTCTCTTGCTGCATATCTTCTCTTATTGGTACTGAAATGTTTTCCTAGTGCCTTTTTATCCACCGTGTTTTGGCATTTGTAAACACCTGGTTGCTGTTTCTGCACCCCCACCCCCCATGGCCAACATGAATCATTAAACGATATATTCAAATTTCACATTGGTTTTCCAGCACACTATTTATTTCTAGATTTGTGGTTTTAGAAGGGAAAGTCCAGAATCTCAAGAACTCCAATTATCCTCAAAAAATACCCTCACACACCCAACCTTCTACTGCACAAAATCAAGACAGTTCATACACATTCCTGTACATCTCGACCTCTGATTTTTTTAATTATTCTTAAGAAAAGAAGAAAAAAAGGATCTAGTCCATAGAGTGATGAAAGGCATCCTGATTGTTAGAGCAACACAACAATGGAACCAATTACCTAGGGAAGTTGTGGGCTCTCCCACCCTAGAGGCCTTCAAGGGGCAGCTGGACAGCCATCTGTCAGGGATGCTTTAAGGTAGATTCCTGCATTGAGCAGGGGGTTGGACTCGATGGCCTTATAGGTCCCTTCCAACTCTACTATTCTATGATTCTATGAAAGAAGTAAAGTGTGCATGATGAAATCTCAAAAACCAAAGACAAATGAGCAGGCTGTGTGTATGTGTGACTGACTGACTGACTGACTGGGTTCCTCAGTTTTTACAATAAATTCCTTGATCTTGTCCCCACTTCCAGCTGTCATTTTGAGTGTGTATTTGTTTAAAACAAACCAAATGGACGCAGACTTTGCTCAATCATTTATGGATTCACACCACGGTCTAGGTGGAACATTTAGGGTGGTTTTCAATGTGCACATGGATGGGGAAATCTACAATTTTTTCTTTCTCCCACATTCAAATTTCAGTGGTTCTTTCTATCCTGCGTATACTCTTTGCAAATGTTGATACATCCTTCTCTCAAATGGAACTGGAATGTTCTCATCCATCCGTACCAGAAATGTTCAATAGATACAGCTATTCCAGCATGGATAGGATCATGATGTACCTGCCTGTCAAACAATTCTTAAAGATGAGGAGCCTGTTAGAGAGATGAGGTGGCAAACCTAAGCAAGCAGTAACATGACTGAATACATAAGAATCCAAACCCAGACTTTTAAGAACAAAGTACTCAACATCCTGGGCCTTTTCAGTTTCTCATTTATTTATTCATTCATTCATTCATTCATATATAATTTAAGGGTACAGTAGCGTAAGGCGTATTACTTGAGATCCACAAGACCAATTTTGTTCATTTTTTATTTAAACTAAAGCTTGAGCTGTGTAGATGTGCAGAAAATGGTGAAAATTCCAAAAAAAAAAAAGTCCAAAGCTTGAACTTTAATGACAATTAATTCCCTCTGTGCCAAACAGGCAGCCCCCCCTTCCAGCAGGATGAGGGGCAGCCCTGCTCGTCCAATCAATATGGTGTGAAAGTAAGTCCCAGGTACAGCTATGTGATTAGGCTGCTGCTGCCAGCAGAATATGGGAAGGAGAAGCCAATCAGGCCATGCCACATTCAAATTATGGAGGAGGATTCATTATGCATGAGCTTTATTTGCATTATTCAAGAGCCCCTCTTGGGCAAAAAAGTAGGAAATGAGCAAGACTACTAGTGACCATGATGACATGGAATATCTATCTATCTATCTATCTATCTATCATCTATCTATCTATCTCCTGGATATGGAGGTCTGCAAATTTTGAAAGCCTTATGAAAACTGTACCAAGGGCTGGCCCTGCAGTTAGGCAATGTGAGACCTTTGCCTCACGCAGCAAGATGCTGGGTGGTGGCAGGAAGGGGCTGGAGGAGACATCTGTGTGTGCCATCTGGCCTGCTCTGTACCAACTAAGATAGCTTGCAGCCTTCAGTTACATTGGAGTACAGTGTCTCATTGTTAGTGTTAAAGAAGCAGTCACCTTCCAGTCCAATCAGATTTTCACATGGAACGGAGAGGGCACCATCTTCTTCACCTCAAGCAGCAAAGAATAGAATAATAAAGTTGATAGGGGCCTATAAGGCCATCAAGCCCAACCCCCTGCTTAATGCAGGAATCCACCTTAAAGTATCCCTGACAGATTGTTGTCCAGCTTAGGCTGACCATATAAAAAGGAGGACAGGGCTCATGTAACTTTAACAGTTGTAGAGAAAAGGGAATTTCAGCCAGTGTCATTTGTATGCAATTAGTTCCTGGTGGAATTCCCTCTTCATCACAACAGTTAAAGTTGCAGGGGCCCTGCCTTCTTTTGTATATGGTCACTCTAGTATAGTGCCTGCACCTTTAACTGTTGTGATGAAGGGGGAATTTCACCAGGAACTAATTGCATACAAATGACACTGGCTGAAATTCCCTTTTCTCTACAACTGTTAAAATTACATGAGCCCTGTCCTCCTTTTCATATGGTCAGCCTAGCCAGCTGCCTCTTGAAGGCCTCCAGTGTGGGAAAGCTCACGACCTCCCTAGATAATTGGTTTCATTGTCATATTGCTCTAACAGTCAGGAAGTTTTTCCTGATGTCTTCCTGTAACTTTGAGCCCATTATTCCATGTCCTGCACTCTGGGATGATCAAGAAGATATCCTGGCCCTCCTCAGTGTGACAACCTTTCAAGTCTTTGAAGAGTGCTCTCATGTCTCCCCTCAATCTTCTCTTCTCCAGGCTAAAAACATCCAGTTCTTTCAGTCTCTCCTCACAGGGCTTTGTTTCCAGACCCCTAAACATCCTTGTTGCCCTTCTCTGAACTCCCTCCAGCTTCTCTGCATCCTTCTTGAAATGTGGCGTCTTTGGCCAACTCTATTTGCACCATCTGGCTCCTTGCTTGAGGAAGAGTCATCCTGATCTGGCATGACACTCTCTTTCCCTATGCATTCTCGGAATCTAGAACCTCATTCACTCCTTTATCAGTGACCTATCGATAAAAGCCTCCCAGAGTTGCTTGTCCCTGCCTCCCTTGCATCTTGCTTGATCACCTTCCACTGCTTCTGACTCAGACAATTGCACAGGTGACAAAGAGGAGCAGCAGATGACACTGCATCTGTCCTCCCTGGTTTTCTGCCTGTTAAGCAAGCAAGCGGTAGCAGTGATGAAAAAGAGCATTGGGAGCAACAGCAGTTGCTGAGAATGGTGGCGCGAAGGTCTAATCTGACGGGATCTGAGGTTGTGGTGACTGACCAAGAAAGAGATCTTGGGGTTGTGGTGGACACAGCTCAATGAAAATATCAAGCCAGTGTGTAGCCACTGTAAAGAAGGCAAACTCCATGTCAGGCATTGTTAGAAAAGGAATTGAGAATAAAACTGCCAGTATCATACTGCCTTTTTTGTAAATTGATGGTACGACCACACTTAGAATATTTTGTACAGTTCTGGTCACCACATCTAAAAAAAAAAAGATATTTTAGAGCTGGAAAAAGTGCAGAAAAGGGCAACTCAAATGATGAAGGGTCTGGAGCATCTCATCTATAAAGGAAAGTAACAATAACTGGGATTGTTGAGTTGGATGGGGAAGTGGATAAGGGGAGACATGATAGAGGTATATTAAATTATGTGTAGCATGGAGAATGTGGATAGGGAGACATTTTTCTCCCCCTCCCATAGTACTGGAACCCCATGGGGTTCCCCCCCCCATGAAGCTGATTAGTGGGAGATTCAGGACAGATAAAAGAAATTACATCTTCACACAGCACATGGTTAAACAATGGAATTCGCTACCACACGATGTAGTGATGGCCACCAATTTGGATGGTTTTAAAAAGGGATTAGATAAATACCTGGAGGAGAAGGCTACCCATGGCTACTAGTCCTGATGGCTATGTGCTACCTCCAATATCAAAGTCAGTAAGCCTATATACACCAGTTACTGGGGAACAGAGGCAGGAGAGTGCTGTTGCACTTGTCTCTTGCTTGTGGGTTCCTGATAGAAAGCTGGTTGGCCACTGTGTGAACAGAGTGAGGGACTAGATGGACTCTTGGTCTGATCCAGTATGGTTCTTCTTATGTTCATTGAGAGAGGGGGGCACTGAGGGGGCCATGTGTCCTCCAAAACCTGGAGCCAGTGCTGGGCTATATGTTCCCCATCTCTGATCTATACTGAAAGTTAATGTCACTGAATGTGTGTTGAGGTGCAACTGTTAAGAATATATAAGAAATCCCTGCTAGATCAAACCAAAGGCCCACCAACCCGAATATTATCTTTCTTTCCACAGAAGTCATCCAGATGTACAGAAGCTAGAGGCTTATAGGAAGGTTAAGCTGTCATGGTTTGGTAGAATAGTGGTAATTAAAATGAAGATATTACCAACGCTTAATTTTTTGTTTAGGATGTTACCAATTAAGATAACAGATGCAGAAATTAAAAGCTGGCAGTGTATGATAAATAATTATTGCAATGGGGACAAGAAGTCAAGAATAAATAAAACAAAATGGTATAAGAATCAAAGGGAAGGAGGCTTAGGTTTACCGAATATAAAGATGTATTATATTGCTAACCAATTAAGGTATGTTATAAGTAGCATAGTTGGGGGTGAGGATTTAGAATGGTTAGAACCGCAGACAAGGAAAATAGAGTTAAAGCTACAAAATGTTTTCTTTAGTAATATACAAAAGACTCAACTGAAAGGAATAGTAAATCCCATCTTAAGAAATATTAGAGAAATTTGGGAAAAATATAAAAAGAAATTAATACCGGGAATTTCCCCTCTGTCCCCAGTGGTATTGATGGATAACTTCCCAGGTAATTTGAGAGGAGAATTGGAGGGGTTATTAAGGGGAAAAAAATAATTAAATTGAAAAATTGGGTAATGAAAATGACTAATAAAAAACAAATAGAAGACATTTTAACGGGTCAGGAAAACTTATGGTTCAAGAGTATGCAATTGGAACAGTGGACAGTAAAATGGAAGAAGAAAAATAAGGAGTGTAGAAAGAAAACAAGTTTTGAAAAGTTAATTGAGGTTAGAGAGAAGGTGGGAGGAAATAAAAGTAAAGGTTTAATGAGTGAGATTTATAAGATATTAATGGAGGAGGATAAGGTGTATGATAGCTTGAAAACAATCTGGGAAGAGGATTTGAAAATTCAGATCACTGGGGACAGTTGGAGAAAGATATGGGAATCAAGAAATTTAAAGTTATTTTCAATAAGGATAAAAGAAAATCAGTATAAAATAATTTGGAGATGGTATCTCACTCCTGTAAGACTACATCAGATAGACAAGAAGGCTTCAAGTTTTTGTTGGAGGGGATGTCAGGAATTGGGGACATATTACCATATGTGGTGGACTTGTGAACATGTTAAAAAAATTTGGGAGAGAGTTTTTAAGGAGATAAATGAGATAGTAGGCAAAAAGGTAGAGGCAAGTCCGAATATAGCTTTACTGGGGCTATTTGATAAAGATTATGGTAATAATGATATTAAAGAATTAATAAATAATCTCCTGACACCGGCAAGACTAATGATTGCTAAAAATTGGAAAATACAAGGGGATTATAGTACGGAAGAGTGGTATAAAAGAGTGTGGGATATTGCTATTAATGATAGATTAACTTGTATAATGAAAGTTATACAAGTTAATGATTTTGGAAGGATTTGGGCTATGTTTCTAGAATATGTTTTAGAAAAGGGGAGAGGTGGTACACCGTCTAAAGAATCAATGCAATTTTGGAAAAATTTATAAGCAATGGAGTAAGAAGGTCTCGGGGGAAGGGGAGCACGGGGGGTTGTTGAGGATTATAAGTATTGTGATTTTTTTTGTGTGTTATATGTTGAAATTAATAAAAATTATTACCAAAAAAAAAAAAAAAAAGAAGTCATCCAGATGCCTCTTGGAACTAGGAAACCCACCAGCAGGGTTGCAACTTCCCCCTGTGTTTTATACATGGTGCTTGATTCTGTGAGGCAGAATGACTTTCCCCATGGAGATTTATTCCTACCGAAATAAAAGCCTTATTGAATCAGACAATAAAACCTTCTGAATCTAGCATCCTGTTTCTTACAGTAGCTAAACAGATTTCTCCAGGAAGTTTTTTTTATATATTCTTTGGTTTTATTACATTTCAGGTACTATATACTTTGTTTCTTTTCTAGGAAGCAGCAATGTATTATTATTATTATTATTATTATTATTATTATTATTATTACCATCATAATCTTCATCAACCTCTTCAACAGCATCAATGTTAGCATAGAGTACACTTTAATGCAGTTCATTACAACAGTAGTATGTCTAGAGGACACCTGAAAGATTCTTTGTTTTTCCAGGTGACCCAAGTCTTGGAATTTAGAACCTTCCGGTACCAGAGTGTACGGAACGTGGTTACAAGAGAGTTAGACTTCTGTGGCAATACAGCACCAAGGGGGAGACCAGAAGCATGAAACCAGAATGTTAGCACACCCAGCAGTTAGATGTGTGGAAACACTGCATATCTCCCTGCAGTGTGTCTTTGAATCACCAGCAATGTGATGTGTCTTTAAATATTCCTCAAAAGGATTGTTAGATGAGGCATCCTTTTCCTTATCCTGAATGTTGTCCAATGCATGTGTCATGTATGGAATCATTGACAAATGCAATTACATTGCATCGCACAAGTCAGGCCCATTGATATGCTTAGGTGCCGTATTGCAAAAGGGATCCCATTATTTCCCAGTACTCCTTTTTGATGGGGTGGGGCCTGTCCATTAAAACTTTGCTCATCACACATGGAAGCCCAATCTTGCTTAGTATTTCCCAAGAGAGGAATTTCATTTCCAGAAGGAAGGTGAGCAGACCATATAAAAGGTCTCCCCATCACTCCCAAGTATCCAGAAATACAATTGCAGTCCTTGCTAGCACACGCTTTCCTGTCAGCAATTCAGGTAAGTTTGAAGATGCTTTCTGTTGTGTGGATGGGATTGGGAGAAATGTGATTTTTTTCCCCCAAAAAAGATGGAGGGGGTGACATAGGCCAGATTCGGTGCCTTTCAAAGCAATTTGTGTGCAACACTGTAGCTGACATCAGCTGAGTAGGGCATGTTGCTCTGTAGGCTCTGGTGAACAGATTTCTTCTCCAGTTTTGAGAAATGACTGGTGGCATTGCTTGTGGGAAAAGCCGTGTAAAATCCTTCTCTGTTTTATTTATTTATTTATTTACTGCATTTCTGTACCGCCCAATAGCCAAAGCTCTCTGGGCAGTTTACAAAAATTAGTGGTCAAAGCATTTCATGTGAGCTAGGAGTTGAGTTGTCACTCAAGCATTGTGTCTAGTCTTCGCTTGGACCAACAGAAAAGAAATATGATGTCCAGAAATGGACAAGAGCTGGCCACACATAGGCTAGCCTTGAAGGAACCAGAGTTCAAGAACTTACCTTCTCTCTTCAAGAGATTAGGAACCAGTAACACCAAATCCTTAAACTCCTTCAATCTAGATAACCTCTCTTTCTGGATGAGGAAAGAATGCTCAAGAGAAAATGGGCAGATGGTTCCCCTGTGTTCTTGATCTCACTGTCAGAGGATTCTAATATGGGTGGGCAACCTCTGAGAAGGCAAGAAGATGCTAGACCATTCATTCATCTAGCTCAGTATTGTCAAAGAGTGGCAGCTAGGACCATCCTGGGCACTTATCTTAGGCAATGGGCCAAGGGGAATGCTCCAAGTTTTGTTCAATGGTCCCAGGGATGCCTTGCTAAAATATTGCTAGTGCATGTGACTAGCATGGACATTCTTCAGAGGTCAGCTCCAAGTCTTCAAAAATCTTGGATTGGAACGGATGCCTTTTTGTCTCGAATACACATGTAGGTGAATGCATTTGCATGGACTCCAAGCCACCATGTACTGCAAAGCCTACCATTTCCCATAAGGTGGGTTGTATCCAATGTTTGTCCCCATTCAGTTCAATGGAACTACTCTGAGATCTGTTTAACTGTTTCTAATCTATTGTAGGATAATCACATGTTTCAAATATGAATGTAACCAAAATAGCAATCATACTCTTGGCTTTTAAACTCCAGCCAATGAATACAGCATCTGTCCAGGAGAGTTCGGCCTAGAACTCCCATCAGTCCTGCACTTCGCCTATGCTTGGTGCACCTGATGGAAACTGTAGGCCAAGACATCTAGAGGGACCCAGTTTGGGGAAGGCTGATGTAACACTGGGAGAAAGTGTGCATTGGTTTGAGAATTCTGTCTCTGAACATGTGTTAGGGCATGAAAAGAACACTAAGAATTATAGTTCAGTGGGAATGCTGAGGATTCTTTGTTGACAGTCCCCCAGCCTTTTCACAGATAACTATACTTCCAAGGTCCCCTTTTAGGAAACTAGATTCCTCAGGGCCACTCGAAGTGAACTATATTTCCCAGGTGTCTTGTAGGAAACTATGTTTCCCAGGGCTTCCTGGTCGGGAGCCATGACAGTTAGAAGGATTGGGAATGGATTTCACTTTGTATCACAGACCTGAAAAATAGCACTTGCCAAAGGATGCTCTTATAGTATATATCGCTTAAACTGTGTGACTGGGAAAGAGACACTTGCATTGTCCCTTCTTTGAAGTAGCATTTCTCTCTTTCTTTCAGAACTTCAGAATGTGCTCCCGCAGAGATGACTCTTGCCACAGAGTTCGGAGTTCCTGCAATGACAAACCTTCCTGCCATGACAGAGGAAGCTGCCAGCAACCCCCAGTAGTCTCCCCACCTCCAGTGGTCTGCCCACCCCAAGTGGTCCTTCCACCTCCAGTGGTCTGCCCACCCCAAGTGGTCCTTCCACCTCCAGTGGTCTGCCCACCCCAAGTGGTCCTCCCACCTCCAGTGGTCTGCCCACCTCCTTGCCAGCAGCAGCAGGTGAAGCAGCCTACCGCATGGCCCCAACAGCAGAAGTAAAGAAGACAAGTCCAGAGGAAAATGTGTTCAGTGGATGGCAGCTCAGATATTTGCTTCTGCATTGTCTTCAGTTTAAAGGGCTGGGGGAAACGTATCAGATATCTCCTTTCTGAAATGTTTATTCTGGTGACTTTCATCACTCTGATATGTCATTTGTAAAATATAACCTGTTTCCTGTTTGGGCCTTCCTGCGGTGAACAGAAATAATTAAAATGCACATACCTTAATCTCTCCTGACTTCTTTGGTGCAATGATGGTTATTCTTGTCCAGGTGTAGTTTGAGGGTTTAAACTGGCATCTTTGAACCCTGTGCTCTTATTTCTAGACCATACAGGTTGCATTTGAAAGTAGGCAGGCATTGTCCTATGGAATCTCGGGATCTTAAAGAGGGATTCCAGGAGCCAAAGGGTGGATTTTCCATTTTCACATCTGTCTCCTGGATCCCGTTGCTCCTCCTCTACTCTGGATTTCAGAAGCAGAACAAAAGTGGGAGAAGTCAACCACATGCACCAGAACCTCGCTAGCTGCCTGACCCTGGCCTAGATATGCCTGTGATGTTGAGTAAGTGGCCCTTTCAAGCCACCGTTTGTATGAACGGTCATTGACGAAAAAGTCAGAGCCGCCATGTTTCACAAGGTCAGGGGGTCTGCAGACTGGCATCCATGAGGCTGAGCTGGTGAGAAATCACTGAGCTTTGAGCTCCAAGTGGACACCCATGCCATCCCTCACAAGGGTGAGGGAGGACAGGCCCTATCACTCTGTCACTTGGGGTATTGCTCTCTGGGTTCAAACTGTATGGACTGCAAAGCCATCAGTTGGTTATAGTGACTGAAGAGGATACGACAGGCTTCAAACATGCAGACATGTTTAAATGGATTAAAATTAATGGACCCATTTTAAAAACAAATGACCATGATGTGCACACCTCTAGGCTTCCCTTAGTATACATGCCAAGTTTCAGGTGTCTAGGTTTTATGGTTTTGGTGCTATAGCACTGACAAACAGACATATACACACACACACACACACACACATCCTCTTTTATGATTATAGATGTCACTCAGCTGAGATGGGCTATGTAGTTGTTTTGTTTTTTATATAAGAATGTACCAAAGTTTCACAAATTTCAATGTAAGTGAGATGTAAACTAACTCTCTCTCTCTCTCTCTCTCTCCTCCCTATTTCTTCAATTCTAAGACACACTTTTTCCCCATATAAACGTCTCTAAAAATGGGGTGCATCTTAGAATCGATGGCAATTTTCCCACACTTAGAATCAAAGCTTTTTTCTGTTGGTGGTACTGAAATTAAGGTGTGTCTTGCAATCGATGGCGTCTCAGAATCAAAGAAATACAGTAGTGAGAGAAAGCAAAAATGATAGATTTGTCAATCTCCACTTGGATGAGCACTGTTGCATGTGCCAGCCCCATGACCTTACCTAGAATCACCATAATTTCATCCACATGATTAGCTATTGGTTAATTTCCTGCAATATTTTTCCCCACTCACTTCTATTTGTGACACGCCATCTCTTCCCTATGTACACATTGCATCAGACAAACCAGCTGGGTCTCTCAGCTCTCTGATTTGCCAGGAATAAATGAAGTCTTGCATTTACTTCCCTTCCCATCTGTCACCAGCCTTTGATATCTCACAGCCTTTGCAATGTTTTCCCAATCATCCAAGCTTGGCCAGATGACAAGGCATCTCCTTTTCTGCTGCTATTAGAAATCAGGAAATTGCAAAATATAAACCTGTGTACAGTCTTACAGTATGTTTTTTTAAAAAAATCTATACAATTGAAATGTCAAAGCCCTTGCAAAAAAACCAGCACAAAACGTCTGTCATGGACAGTAACAAAACTCTACCGTTAACCTCTCCTAGGACGAGTTGAGCCCTTTCTCGAGATGACTGAATCTCTCAAGTTTGATTTTCACCAGATTTTCTTTTTCTTCTTCTTTTACTGCTAAGTTTGTTCCATTTTGCTTCTGTATTCAACTAAGTTTTTGTTTGTTTGCTTGCTTTGCTTTGCACAAAGCTTTCTACATTTTTGTGTGTGTGCATTTCAAAGCAACCCCACCACATATTTTTGGATGCGTTTTTAAACATGCTTATCATTGGGTGTGCTTTGCACTTCATAATCTTTCTGAAATTGGATTTAACCCTCAGTGTGTAAGAGGTTGCATGTCCCTGCTATAAGACGTACAAATTAAAATTAAAAAGCCATCAGTATGATTCTAATTGTAATACATTTAGTGTGTGATCCTCTGAAGCAATGGAATACACCATTGACATTGAGCTATTCTGAGGATGCTCCTGCAGCCATCGGGACAAACAATATGAAGATAAATATAGTGTCATTAAGATCTACTTACAACTTCATTATACCATGGTGCATGACTTAAATAAACTATTTATATGCAGTTGAATTACATTTGAATAAGCAAAAGTTCCTCCTAGTTCTGGGAATAGTATTTCCCCTTGTTGACAGCATTGTGTTCTAGTTGAGAGAGTCACACACATATATATATATATTTTGCTTGTTTGCTACGGGCTGAGGTAGCCCCATCTGGTCTCATTTGGCCTGAGGCAAGCTGAATCGGACCACTTCAGTTCAGATTCGGGCTTCAGGACCGAGGTGAAGCACAGCCCTGCTCTAAACATTGCACCACACTGGTCTTCTCCAATTTCCGCCTACAGAAGCACCATTCAAAGTCTCTGAGATGGGAGCTGCTGCTAATATTTCACTCAAAAGAAGGGGACATGATTCACATACAGGTTCAAAATTTGCCTCCTTCAGGAAGGATTTATGGGTAAAAACGGGTCTTGTTAGGTGCCAAGAAGAGCAGTCTTGCTAGAACAGGTGCATTGGACCTCTTTTATCCCGAGGTCTGGATTCAGTTTCTGAGCAGGTCTTGTGGGGCACCTTCCAGGGCTGGCTGGCACCCAAGGCAAAACAGGGTGTAGCCAAAATACCCCAAATACCAGGATACTTTGCCTTAGAGCTTTGTCTGCCAGTAATTGGGAGAGGCTTCCAAAGTTTTTAGAATGGACAGAAACTACTTTTCAAAAGCTTGGGAATTAAAGTATTTTAATGTACTATCTATCATCTATCTATCTATCTATCTATCATCTATCTATCTATCTATCTATCTATCTATCTATCTATCTATCCTATTGTGCCAAGTAGGTACCTTTCTGCATGTATTGCTTCAGATGGTTACACCTGCAGTGTCACACATCACCACCAGAGGGTCGTGGGGCCACCTAGTATTGTTACTTCTTTCTTCCCTGTTAGGGTAGCACACCAGAAACAAAATAGCTTCAAAAAGGAACCAGTGAGCCCAGTTCAAGTGTAACGTCGAACGATCTGAGCACAGCCTTTTAAAACCAAATCAAATCCCCTCCTCAATTGTGTGTGGCCTAAACCCAAAGAGCGAAGTGACATTTGGATAGAAGCTCAGACATGAAGTTGCTTTTGGAATGTAGAATTAGGGGTGGGGGGAGAGAAGATGAAAACGATTATCAGATTGGATCCAAAGGTACCTTTCCCCTGATGTAATCCCGAAACCATAGATTTTTGTTTTGGAGGTTGTCTGCAAGGCAGGGCTAAAACTACAGCCTCCCAGAGATAATATTTGCTTCACAGTATGTTGTGCTTAATAAAACTGTCCCAAACTGAACACTCTTGAAGAACTGGGAAGCTTAATTAGGAATATGACTTAGTGCTGGCAGGGGGAGTGGGGTGTTACAAATATTATGAGTTGTAAAGTGTGTCATTCTAACTTTGGAGTGATACTGCATTGGCAAAGTTCCCATGGGCGCTTTGTAACTGCTGCACAGCACCACTGGGAATCAGGCCAATTGTAGGCTGGGTTCTTGATACTAGGGTGTTGACAGTCCGTGATTGTTGCAGGCTTGTGCTTGTCAATTCTTGTATTACAACCTGCCATTACTTGTCATCACCCTAAGGGCCCAGCAGCCTTTGTGTGTGAGTTACTGCCCTGCTCAGATTCAGAGAACAATCAGAGAATGAGGGATCTTTGCTTCTAGGGATCCATTCAGATTTGTTCAGAGTTCTCAAAATTCTAAAATGTGGAGGGAAATGACCCATCCCTAGCAAGAAGCAAGGTCAGAAGAACCTATGATAATAAAATCCTTTTTCTTTTCTTTTCTTTTCTTTTTGTAGCACAGTTCACTGCCTTGTTGGTAAGGGCTTTTCTTCTTAGAAACATGGGAGTTGACATAGCTGTCAAATATTATTATTATTATTATTATTATTATTATTATTATTATTATTATTATTATTATAGTCTTAAGTTCACTTCATCCAGAATCAATTAAATTTCATGAAATGCCTGGGGAAAGAGAAAATCTTAACCTGGCACCGAAACAGATAGCAATGTTGGCACCAAGCGGGCCTCGTTGGGGAGATTGTTTCATAATTGGAGGGCCACCACTGAGAAGCAGTGGCATCTTAATGCATGGGTATGCTGGACAGTTGCCCGGGGGGCCCACAAGCATAGGGCCCCCATGGTAATCTATGTACGTATTGATAGTTTGTGATATGTGAATGGACAGCTGCTGCTATTCCTCCTCTCTCGCTGGGCAAAGATGTGGAGCATACATCATGGAGGGCACTGAGCGCTCCCTGCGGGGAGCCAGAGCGGAGCAGGCGTTGGTACTGTAGCCAGGCGGGGGCTTGCCTCCCATGGCTTAACGCGCCATCAGGCTTCCTCCCAGACGGAGCACCAGCACCCAGTTTTTACAGATGCAAAAATGGGATCAAAAGTGTGTCTTAGATTTGAGGAAATACGGTATATAAGATGTTAAAATTGTAGAATGTAGAGCTAGACAGAAATTAGGCTAGGCAGCCTAGCCTCTTTTCTGTCTAGGTCTACATTCTACAAACTCTCTACTGCATGCTGCTGATTCACAACACTGTGAGGCAAGGCCTAGCCTAGGCCTTGCCTCACACAGTGTTGTGAATCAGCAGCACACAGTAGAGAGTTTGGATTATTTGAATTCTATTTGTGTAGTGAAAGGTTGGAGGAAGTGTAAAAAAGTGAAGTGAGGAAAAAGAAACTGTAGACTTATTACATGTTAGTGAACTTCGTAAATTACCCTTTGAGCAGAAATGCAACGTAATGTTTTGAGTGGAGCACAGAAGAGGAGAAAGAGCTGCAGAGGAGAAAAAGAAAATGAGCAAACTTCCATAATTAACATCTTAGTTCAACACAGGTGCAACATCAGCCAATACTACTGCTCCTTCAAATATAGCATCCACATCTACCTCCACTCCTGCACCCTATCATCCAGTTCCAGCAGACATACCAAATGGTATAATTACCTGTTCCTGCTGCTGAGGACATTCCACAAGAGGAAATACCCAAACCTGTAACAGTAAAGGAGTTTGCAATCCAAAACACAGATCTGGGGCTATGGGACATTAGCAATACTAACACAGTGGATTACTGGATTCGTAGTGGGCCGACATCATGTCAGAATCATGACAGCAACCTTTCAAACTCACACAGAGTGTATAAAGGAGCTAGAGGAGAGGATACTCAGACAAGGTGTTTATCAAAGAATGTGTTCAAACGTGAACTGCGGAATGGCGAGTGTGTAAAGCGTGAATAGCTACTCTATTCACCATCCCAAGATTGTTTGTACTGCTTTGTATGTCGCCTATTTTCCAAGAGAGAATCTCCCTTTGCTACATCAGGATTCAATGACTGGAAACACAGCAATGTTATTGTAGAACATGAAAACGGAGAAGAACATCGTAAGTGCATGATGGCATATTTGATTCAGCATAAAGAAACTGGAAAGGTAGATTCTTTATTACTTCAACATCATCGCTCAGAGCAGGAGTATTGGCATAAAGTGTTGACACGTGTGGTTTCTGTAATTCGCTTTCTTGCCTCCAGAGGTTTGCCATTTCGTGGAGCAAATCAAATAATTGGGTCAGCAAAAAATGGAAACTATTTAGGAATTCTAGAGCTGTTGAGTTAATTTGAACCTTTTTTTGGAAGAACATCTCAAACTGTATGGGAATCCAGGAAAGGGGAACCCATCGTATTTATCAGCAAACATTTGTGAGGAATTTATGGAATTAATGGGACAACATGTTCTTTGTTCTATTCTTGAAGAAATAAAAGAATCAAAGTATTATTCAATAAGTGTGGATTCCACTCCTGACATCTCACACACTGATCAACTGACATTTACTGTCAGGTACATTCGAGGATGTGAGCCTGTGGAACATTTTATTAAGTTCATCCCCATCTTTTCTCATGGAGCAAAGAATCTAGCAGACACTGTTGTGGATTTCCTTAATGAGAACAAAATTCCACTATAAAACTGCTATGGTCAGTCGTATGACAATGCCTCAAATATGGATTCATCTACTGAACGAGTTCACCATGTATGTCCCCTGAGCTGGACACAGCCTGAACTTGGTAGAAGTAAAAGCAGCAGAGTGTTTTCTACAGACTATAAGATTCTTTGACTTTGTTCAGTGTTTGTATTCCTTTTTCTCTGCTTCTACACATCGATGGAATGTTCTGGCATCAACTTTTGGAAAAAATGTTGTGGTCAAGCGTCTGTCTGACATGAGATGATCATCACATTTTGATGCTGTTCATGCTCTATATGGGGGTTTCAAGAAAATGCACTGGATTCTGTATCAGCTGACACTGAACAGGAAGTGAACACAAGGCAAGAGGCAGAAGGATTGAGTGAGAAAATGGAGAACCTGTGAACGATCTTCCTCACAATTCTTTGGAATGACATTCTTGAAAGAGTGAACAAAACAAGTACGGTCCTGCAGTCAGAGGATGTGAACATAGTTGTTGCCATGACTCTTCTTGAATCTCTAAAAACCTATCTTCAAGAAATTAGAGACAAATTTAGTGAATACAAATTGAAAGCCAGGAGTAGGTGTCCAGATTCAGATGATAGGGATGTGAAAAAATGGGAATGAAAGCGAGGTGTGTGTCTTACTAGATATGACGGATCAGGAGAAGAGGTACTTCTCAGTAAAAGTGAAAAGTTCAAGGTGGAAACATTCCTTCCTGTTCTGGACTCTCTGATTCCTGAGCTGACAAAATGTGCAGAAGCTTATTCATTGATTGGAAATCTGTTTTCCTTCTTCAGTGAATTGAAAACAATTGGTTCTGATGAGCTAAACAAAAAGTGTGAACATCTGGCTAATGTATATCACAATGATTATGGTGACCTTTAAAATGGATGTGAGCATCTCAAGCACTACATGGTTCTTGATGAAAATTGTGAGACTCTCCCTGCATTGTACAGAAAAATAATTTTGGACAACTTGAAATCTGTTTCCCAATGTTGAAATTGCACTCAGAGTGTTTATGTGCATGATGGTGACCAACTGTGCAGGAGAACATTCATTTTCAAGACTGAAACTTATAAAAAATCACCTTCGCAGCACAATGGGGCAGCAGTGTTTGAACTGGCTTTCACTCATGTGTATGGAAAATGACATCCTGAAGACCATTGACTTCAAGCCAATTTTGAAGCAATTCTCTGCAAAGAAATTTCACAAATGTTTGTGTTGAACACTTGATTAATAATAAATAGTCCATAGTAATTTCATACTGTGCCATCTCCATCTGTATGATTTACCAACTGAGTACCATTTTTATGTTGAATTTTTTGTTTTTCAATTTCAAGGCTCATGTTATATTGTCCAAATGTTTGTGTTGATTAATCTTTGCTGTACAGCATGTTTTCTAATGTTTAAACACTGATTTTGTTGGAGGTACCAATACATATAAGTTTAATTTTATCGATAATTTACATTTTTATTCCTGTGAGTGGTTGTGTAGGTAGGACCACAGTGCAATGCTTTGCCCAGGGGCCTATAATGCTGTGAAGACGGCCCTGCTGAGATGGCCTTTTCCCTTGTTGCTGTCTTCTGAGCCTCCTTCATAGTAGGCATCCAGAAAGGACCTTAGATGTTGAGCATAGTGTATGGGTAAGTTCATGCCGGGAGAGGCGTTCTGTCAGGTATTGCGGTCCTGAGCTGTGTAAGGCTTTATAGGCTAAAACCAGTACCTTGAATCAGACTTGGAAACATGCAGGCAGCCTTATATAGCTTTATATAGCTTTGTTTTTAATAAAACACAGTAGATATTTTGGCCCGTCAACTATCACAGATTTCAGGAGGGATGACAGAGAAGTTTATGAGATGTTCTTTGTATCTGGTAGAAAAAGAACTTGAGATTTCTTTTTTAAAAAAAGTTTCACCCATCCCTACATCAAACTTTTTGTATTGTACAAAAGTTTGTATTGTACAAAGAGCCAGGCCTCTTCCATAGATGACTCACTCTTGCTCCAGTGATTATGAGCAACGCTTTCATGTGTGAAGTGTTTATTGTGATGACACCTTCATGATGTGTCCAAACATTATTCCCATGTGTCATCCCCAATTGTTCTGTGCATGACTGAAAAATTAACTTTACATTGCCTCCTTCTGCTGGAAGAGCTTTGAACTTCTATGGGTTTCTGAAGTCATTGTCTGTTTCCTGGCAGAAATCAAACTGAAGTTTATGACATATAAAATCCTAGAGGTTTAGGAAAGACAGCCTTTGCCAATACAAACCTGCATGGTTCTCAAGATCTTCTGGAAAGGCCTTTATTTATTTATTTATAACATTCCTTGGCTGCCTTCCAGGGTGGCTTACAATGCAATACATAAAACATTAAAAGCAATAAAATATTACAAGCAGTAAAACAGCAATTAAAACAATAAAACCAACAGTAAAACCAGAAAGAACAACAATAGCAGCAATCACAATACTCGTCATGGGAAGGCCATGGTAAAATAAAATGTTTTTAAGGCCTTCTTGAAAGTCTGCAAGGAAGGTACATGGCAGACCTCTGACGGAAGTTTGTTCCAGGGGTTTGGGGCCACCGCAGAGAAGGTCCTCTCCTGTGTGGAGACCTACCTAATTTCTCTCACAGGTGGGCAAATGAGAAGGGCCTCTCTTTCTGATCATAAAGTGTGAGCAGGCTGATATGGGTGAAGACAGTCCAAGTAACTTGGTCCCAAACCGTTTAGGGCTTCTTTCAAGAGTGCCTTCTTCACAGGAGCATTTGGTGGTGACATGGGAGACAGCATATTCAGCGGCTGCTCCCAAACTGTGAAAGTCCTTCACAAGGGTGGCGAGTTTTGTTCCTTCTCTCTTGTCTTTCCACTGAAAAGCACAGCTGCGCTGCCTCACAGGTATCAGGTAACTCAAAAACATTAACAAAATGGATTATAAAGCACTCTGAGAATGAGGCAAAAGAATGGACGCCTCTTTAATAAGGGAAGAAAACTTGGGGGATATTACACAAAATGCTGGCTCAGTTTCTACCCTGGAACTAGAGACAATGCTACCTCACTCACACCTTCATTATTGTGGGTGCAAAATGTGGGTCAGCCTATCAACACAGTTAATGCTGTTGCCACTATCAGTGGCTAGGCTGACCATATGAAAAGGAGGACAGGGCACCTGTATCTTTAACAGTTGTATAGAAAAGGGAATTTCAGCAGGTGTCCTTTGTGGGCATGCAGCACCTGGTGAAATTCCCTCTTCATCACCATAGTTAAAGCTGCAGGATCTCTGCCCTCTTTTGTATCTGATACTCTAGGCAGGGCTCCTGCATATTGTTCTTATGTGTTCTTATGACCTTCCAAAAGGTTGACTTAAAATTACAAGCTATTGCTGAACATACGTCTTTCGAGAGATACCATGTTTTGATGCTCCTGTTGCCAAGAATGTGGTTGTTATAAACTGTCAGTTATTTCTGGGTTCAGGGAGCATTGCACATGATAAAAGTTTTCAGCAAGGCAATTTGGGAAGTTCGTAGGGTTATTTTTTTGGAAGGACAGAACTGTATACAAATGCCCTATGTTCATAATAAGGCTTAAATTGCTATTGCATTTAAAATAATGAGCTGAGGATCAAAAGTCCTGCATGATGGCAAAGCAAACAGATGTGGTTTGGGCTATGGTGCACAATGCCATTCCTGTTTCAAGACTATGGCTCACGTCCTGGGGGAAGGACAAAGTGTAGTATAAAAGGGACATCTGTCCTGCTATCCACATCATCCACATTGGACACCTTGATCTTCTGGTCCACAGTTGCTTTAAAAGGTAGGTGTGATTGGATTTCTCTGTTTACTTCTATTTTAAATGTTAAACTTTGTGTTGAGGCCAAAAACTCCTTTCCTTTGCCAGAGAGAGTCATCCTCTGATGCAGAGGTGGACAAGATGCGGCCCATGAGTCATAAACTCCCAAAACCTCCTTTAGGACCCTGTGGAGATGCCACCAAAATTTAGTGGAGTGGCGGTCACAGCAGAAGGGGGCTATCTTAAAGCAAAATACCCCCATTTTCCTGCTTTCACTGCTGCACTGCCAAATTTCAGTAGCACAGGGATCCCAGGTCAACCGGGGATGACCTCTCAGTTGTCCTGAGATAACTGGGACCACGGTTTTCCCGATTTTTTCCCATGGTCCCGGGACAATCCTGAGGCTTGTGGGCAGTGTGGCGAGCGCTCCCAGGTCCTCCCTCCTCCCTGCGAGTAGAGGGGCTCTTCAAATGGGCACTGAGCTGTTGGGGGGAACTCCATGCCCATCGGGGTAGGGTGCAGCATTTTTACCATCCCCAGGATGGCTCTGTTGGGGCGCTGAGTGTTAAGGTTTTGATTTTTTTTTTACTTACTTATCCCCTGGATCGTGGCCCCACATTACCGCAATGCAGGGAGGGGGGAAACGAACATCACACCAGAATCATCCCCCTTGACTTCCAGGATGATGTGCTACCGTTTAGATGCAGGGAGTTGATCCTAGAAGCAGGTAAGCCCAGGATCCTCCCCACACCAGTCCAGGAAGGCCTCAAGGTGTAGATGAGGCCTTAGAAGCAATGGTTGGAAGATGCAGGGAAGCAGGTTTTTGGCTGATCATTAGAAACATCTCCTAACAATAAAAGTGCTTGACATCGGAAGAGGGTTTTATTTTAGGGAGGGATTGTTTGAGGATTTTAAGCAGAAGTTGTTCAGCCATTTCTCTAGGATGCTGTAGTTGCAGACCTGCATAAACTCCAAGTCAAAATCTAGGGTTTTGTGATTACATCAGAGGAAGGCCACCTTGGGGTCCAACCCGATAATCATTTTCTTTGTTTTATTTCCATAATTCTACCTTCCATCCAATCCAAAAGCAACTTTGTGTCTGGGTTTATATCCAAATATAACTTTTCTTTTTGGGTTTAGGCCCCACACAGTTGGGGAGGGGGTTTGACTTGGTTTTGAGAAGCTGTGCTCAGATCATTCAGTGTTACACTTGAACTGGGCACACCGGTTCATTTTTGAAGCTATTTAGTTTCTGGTGTGCTACCCTAACAGGGAACAGATAAATAAGAAGTACTAAGTGGCCTCATCACCCTCTGGTGGCGATGTGTGACACTGCAGGTGTAACCATCTGAAGCACCTACCTGACACCATATATATTAAAGTACATTAAAATAATTAAGTACATTAAAATTATTGCATTCAAATGAATTAACATTGGTAGAATAAAATGTGTTGACACACACACTTCATTTTAATCACTCTGAGAAACATACTATATGCTAAGCCAATTTATAAAATTTATAAAATGAAATACTTTATTTTATACATTTGTATCTCTAAGGAGCTCAGGGTAGCATATGCAGTACCCACACCCCCATTTTTATCCTCATAACAACCTTGTGAAATAATTCAAGCTGAGGGATGATACCTGACCCAAAGTTAGTGTCATGGGCAATATGACCTAATCCTCACTAGTCCATGTCCCACATGTAAACCACCATGTGTCGTGAATCCCAACACTCCTCACTTTATTGGGAGACAATAAAGAGGTCTGTCGCACAATCCACAAAGCTTTATTCAGGCAATAAACATCTCCTCCCACCTGAAGGGACTCTAATTTTCTAGGAGCTTTTCTCTAGTCAAGATTATGCAAATGTAAGTAAGACAATTGTCCTTTCAAGAAAAAGGGAAAGTTCATTCCCAGTATGCTTTAACTTCAGGGAGATTGGTTCTGAAGAAGCCTTCAGCGAGAAGCTAGCTGGGCCAACATTCTCTCACCTTCCTTTTGCTCCACCCATTTTAGTCTGCAGCAGATTCTAGGATCAGCTAGGCTTTCAGTGCCCTCCCCCTTGGAAGAACACTGATTCCCAGCTTGTGGGTTGTTTACACCCTTAGAGATAAGGGCTGGTGAAAGTTCATTCCCAGCTGTTGAAGAGCCCATGAGAATCACCCACTCCCCATACAGGCTGGTCTGTTTTTGGAGCCATCTCTTTTGTATCAAAATTTGACTCTGATTGATAGCCTGAAACTCTTTCTCTCAACCCAAGGGGAACAGGCCTAGTCATAACACCATGCCTCATTGGCTCCAAAGCATGTCTTGTGACTGCAGGAAGGAGAAGGAGGATCGTGGACTTAACTGCTTCCGCGATCCTCCCCCAGCATCTATATAGTCGCACGACATCTGGGAAGGGAAGAGGGACATCACGGCCACTATTTTTGTAAAAAAGAAGAGCTGGTCATGCAGCCCCAATCCAGGGGAAAAGGTAAAAAAAAAAAAGGCTATGCCGAAACCCACCCTGCCATCCTAGGGATGGCAAAATTGCTACCCCCCTGAATGGCACAGACCACCACCACCCAAACAGCTTCATGCCCATTTTGATATCTGTGGTTACTCACAAGGAGTCAGGAAGCTGGGACAGGCACCCACAACCCCGCAGAGCTCAGGATCTTCTTGAGGTTGTGGGAACAATTGGGATAACCGCAGTCTCGGTTATCCCAGAGAAAGTTTCTGCCCATCCCTGATTAACCCCGGAATCCCCTGGGAGTCATTTAGATGCCCAGGGATGACCTTGAGATGACCCCAGGGGGAAAGGCTGGTGTAGCCATGGCCTGAGTGGGGATCTGAACCCAAATTGTCCTAGTCTACATCCAACACCACATTGGAATAAATGGATATCCTATGTGATAGGGAGTCCCACCCCTGTGAAAGACAGGAATATCTTAGCCTTTCCCCAACTTGATCCTGTCTAGATGTTTTGGATTTCAGCTTCCACCAGTGCTAGCTATCTTGGCCAATGGTCACAAATGCTGAAACCTGTAATCTAAAACACCTGAAGGGCGCCCGATTGTGAAAGGCTGCAAAATATATATTGGGCATATCCTGCAAAAATGATGAGCATAGTGTTTTGGGGTGAGGGGTTGACAAGAACTCGTGAGTTCTGCAGAAACAAGGAGAATGCAAGGGGGAACAAAATATTGGCACTGTCATCCTCCCCCGCCACACAAAAAAATAATGTATGTTCCTTTTCAGCAACTCATCCAGAGGAGGATGGGCTGCTGCTGTGGAAAAGGTTCAAAGAGCCAGCACGGAGAAGACTATGAAATCCGGAGACAGGGCACCTGTTTGGAGAAGCCATCAGAGTGCGACCAAGGCAGAATTTTCTATCCTGGAAAAGGAACTCACAACCACAGAGCGGGGACTTCCTGTGACCAGCATTCTGACCTTTATTCAGGAGAGCATCACTACACTGTGCAATGCCATCATTCACCCTTCGGACCGGCTAACCCCTACGCAGATAAACGTTAACTAGTCAAGTCCTCGTAGCCACTTCCTTTCCAGCAACCACGAAAGGGAAGACAGGAGTGGATTCAACCATTTCAGCTTCCCCAAGTCTTTTAGATGCAAAGAATCCCATTGAAAAGGACAGCAATCAAATTTTGAACATTTGTTTTTCTTATAGAAACAAGTGCACTCGCCGTGCTTTTTTTTTAAAAAAAACCTCTAAATTCGGCATCCATTGTCAAACTGGATGCCAGCCTCTGCATGTTTCTGATGCTGTCTATGTCCTGAGTTCAAATTGGCTCGTTTCAATTTGAAATGAAGCATCTCTGTTTTGCAGCAGTCTGTCCAAATTTAAGCATCAGCTTTCACACCTAGAAATCTGCTATTTCAAATTCGCCCCCCAAAAATGGCTTCCAAAGAAGACCCATCACCTTAGTGTTGTGCTGACAGCAGCCTGGCCACTTTCTTGATCTCTTCCTGGTGATACCTGACTCTCTTCAACTGAGAAAACACTGGGCTTCCGATTCCTCTGCTCTCAGTCACCCAGTGGGTTTCCTATGTTCTTATTTAAATCCGCTCTTATTCAGACCCTTGAGGACTGGAAGCTTACTTTACTTTTCATAGGAAGGGCTGTAACTCAGTAGTTTTGCACATGTGTTATATGAAGAAGGCTCCCAGTTTCTTGAAATCCTGCAGAGCTGCTGCCCATCAGTGCACACAATTCTAGGGTGGATGGGAGAAAAATATGAGTCAGTATAAGACAGCTTCTTATGTCCCTGTGACTGCATGTGCATGCCCAATTAGCATGATTCCCAAAGGGAGGGAGTTCTCCACCCAGTTAAGAACACACACGTGAAAAATAGTTTGGCACAAATAAACTCAAAGCATAGTAGCTAAACCAGCCGATTTTCAGTTAAGAAGGGAGGGGGAAACCCTCTAAATTAACTTAATTGCTGACCAAAGCTTGGCAAACACTTCCTCCTTGGAAGAAGAGCAGGAAATAATTATAATAAATGAATGTATCGGCTGGCATCGCAATGGTAATATGACACTGCAGCCCTCTGCCTAATTGCAGAACCTCTATGCATGGGATCAGTTTGGACCTCTGGAAAAAGCAACCTTGTCCCTTCCTTGTCAGCTTGCTGGGTGGAAAGGAAGAAGGTGGGAGAGAAAAGGGCTATCATGAAGAGAGAGGGGGTTTCAGAAATAGAAAGAAGGGGAAGTCCCCAAGAGAGAGAAAGGGTGGGATGAGAGAGAGAGAGAGAGAGAGAGAGAGAGAGAGAGAGAATGAAAGAGAGAAGGGGTGTCCAAAAGAGAGAGAAAGGGGGTGGCAGAATGAAAGAGAGAAGAGGTGACAGAAAGAGCATGAAGGGGGTGCCCAGAAGAGAGAGAAAGGGGAGTTTCAGAAAGAGAGAGAAAAGGGGTGGCAGAATGAAAGGGAGACAAAGTTAATAAACAAGGGAATGTGGGAGAAAGCAAAACTGACAGATTTTTCATCCATATGACCAACTAAGGCTGCCTCTACAAGAGCGATTTAAAGCTCTTTCAAGGTGCATTAAAAAAATTACCTCTACAACAAGAGCGATTTAAAGCTCTTTCAAGTCTCATTAAAAAATTACCTCTACAAGAGAGGTGCGCAAATGGGGCGTAGAGGCGCGTTATCTCCCCGATTGTGCGCATTATCAAATGCGCGTTAAATAGCGAGTTTTTTTTTGCTCCGTCCATTAAAGCGCATTTTGATGGGAAGCTGCTGCCACCGCCGCTCTCTCTCCACTGTCCTCCGGCTCCTGCTGAGGGGATCAGGCTGTCAAAAGGCGCTTCCCTCCCCTCCCCGCCGCTCCCCAGCTGGCTGGCTGGTAGGCTGTGGGCAGCACGGCTGCTTCGTCTCTGGGCGGGCGCCCGCCCACCCACCTGCGACTCCTTCCCTGCAAGAGGGGCGCCTCCTGCTCAGCACCCACGGCGGGGGGGCCGGCGGGAGGCGGCGGTGGCGCTGGTAACGGGTGGGCGGGCAGGCAGGCGCCCCACTCGGCTTTCTCTCTCTTCCTCTCCGGCGACTAGTTGGGAGTCATGCTGCGATCGTCTCTTTTTTTTTTCCTTCCCTCCCCCTTCAAGCGTTGCCTGTTGCTGCCGGAGCAGATCGAGAGGGCCCTTAATTTCAATAGATCTTGATCATGGGATTCCAGAAGCTTCTGCTTGGCCAATGTGGGGACAGGGTGCTAGACAAGATGGGGAGGGAAGGGGGGGAGGGGAGGGAAGCGCCTTTTGTCACCGCCTCTCGTGCAGAGGTATTAGGCGTAAAGGCGCTTCAGGGATAGTGCGCATAATCGCCTAACTAGGCGCAAAAGTGAATCCTTGTGGAGGGGACCTAACTTAGCATTCACTGGAAGAAGATGCTGTTTGGCAACTGCTTGTCTATAGTTGAACTCCTTGCATTTCCTTTGCCTAGAGAGGAACCAAATGTCTTTATCAGCCTTGGTCTTCACTGATTCCTGGTAAAGCATTGCTAATTTGTGACCACCAGATGCTTAGAACTCTCTGAGCCAGTTCGGTCACCTTCTTGGTTGCTCTTCATAAGAGCTCCGGGGAATGAATGGCGTCATTGCACAGCTGGCTCGGGGGACATGAACACCACCACTAGGATAACCAGTCATTCCAGTTCTCGATTCATGGAAGGGGCAAGTCATCACAGCAACGCCACGAGAGAAAGAGACTGTCCTCATTCTTTCCAAGGCTTCGCTCTCAGTGCTAAATCGACTGGCAGCAGATCGCAAGCATCCAGTTTTGCAATTTTCCAAAGAAGCTTTGTTATCAGTCTCCATTTGGAGGAGCAATCCAAAGTGCTTCTTAAATCAGAAAGGCGATTTATAGACCAAGCCCTTTCTCCACCTAAGGGTGTAGTGGTAGGGAGGGGGGAGGATTGCGGACTTGCCTGCTTCCGTGATCCTCCCCCAGTGTCCAAATGGAAGCACGTTGTTCCAGGAGGGAAGAGGGATGTCACTCCTGCCATTTTTTGTTTTTGTTTTTTCCTTAAAAAAAACAACAGAGCCAGGGGTGCAATTGTGCTCCACTGAAATGTAAGTAAAACAAACAAATGAAAAAAACCCGACCCCGCTCCCCCCACCCCCGATGCCTCTGGACTCCCCCCAGACCAGTTCCTTCCCTCTTGCTGACCCCCCACTACTAATGGGGAGGAGGGAAGAAGCTGGGATGGGATGGTCTTTGAGATGGTCCTGGGGCCACAGGAAAAATTGGGGAAACTCGGGAACCAGTTATCCTGGTAAAATGGAGGGTCGTCCATGCCTGCCCCCAGGATCCCCTGTACATCATTTGGACCGATGGAGAAAAAGGCCATAGTAGACATGGCCTCTGTCACATGCATCCCGGTCATTATGCTCAGAGGTGCCAAAGTTCAGGGCTAAAGACCAAAGCTGGCCAAGAAGAAGTACCAATCTGTTTCTTTGCAGATGACCCTAACCTCACCCCCTTTTTCCAAACCATCCATCATCTGGCGATTTCTCAGCATTTGTGCACAGACACACACACCCATTATAAAAGGTTGAAATGCCTCCCCAATGCCAAGTTATGGTAAGATGGTTAGAGCATTAAGCTATAATATGCTTGTTTTTGGGGTATTCTGGTCCAACCTCCTTTGCCTTATTCTTTTTCTCTTTGACCCTACCCATCACAGGAAAACAGTCCCCAATACCTGTTCCAAAATTGAATTCAGTCCTCAACACCCCTGTTCTCTTCATCCAATACTTTGCAAGGCATTAGTAGCCCTGTAACTGCAAAGGGGAATAGGGAATGAAAGGCAAGTCTCACCACCAAAGGGCGATATGACACTGGCAATTATTATTATTATTACCAGTCACAATTAATAACAACTTATTTTTCTATTAAACTGAATCACAACAATACAATAAAAACAGTCACAAAGCAAGAAATGCAACAGAGATCTCAGGTACTGTATGAGAGCCAATGTGGCATAGTGGCTAAAGTGTCGGATTGGGAGTTGGTAGATCTGGGTTCTTGTCGCCACTCGGCCAAGGAAACCTACTGGGTGACTTTGGGCAATCATGGGCTCTCATATTGTGAGGATAAAATGGAGAGGAGGCAGATTATGTACTCCGCCTTGGGCTCCTTGGAGGAAAAATGGTGGGATATAAATGCAATAAGTAAATAAATAAAAACAAAGACTGTATTAATGAGGAGAAAGCCAGAAGGTGGCAGAAGGTGAAGCCCTGCTGGAACCTGCACCACCTCAATCCTCAGATGTACAAGGTTGGCCTGCCCTCTAGTGGATATATGTGCCTAGAACCAACTCACCAGTCAGTCCTTCCATGATCAATCTCCACTCCCCTTCTCTTGTGTATGTTGACTTTTTTTAAAATTTGTTAGCCTGGCTGGTGTGTCTTCATTTCTATTTAGGTACCCAGTCTTCCAGCAGCATTACGTAACCCTTTTCAGACACATGCAACAAATGCACATGGAGGCATTTGTGCATCTTCTGACCACTGTCCTTTGCTCCATGTCTTTCCTCCTCTTCCCTCTCTGAGAGGGGGGGGGGGGGAAAGCAAAAGAGAATGGGGGAAGAGACACTTAAATCTATGTATATTTTAAAAATGTTTGGATAGGTGATTTCCTAGTTCACACATGGAGAAGCATGTTTGTTGTACCGTCTGAAAAGACCATCACATGTACAGCCATGTGGTGTACATTATAGGGTGACCAGATCGCCAGGGGTTTCCCAGTCCTAACCGGGAAAACTGGGGTAATCCGGCCCAACTGGGCCCAGAGCCCGTTTACCCAGAAAAACAGGCTCCCGTGGAGAACTCTGGAAAGCCCTGAATAACATGCGTCCTGCTCTGTCCCACCCCTTTCCTGGGATGAAAGGGTCTCTTCATGCATGAATGAAGAGGCCCTTTCATCCTGGAAAAGGGGCGGGGGCAGAGTAGGACGCACATTCTCCAGGGCTCCAGAAAGGGTGGAGATCGCCTACTCTAATGGCGGTAGGCAAGCTCCATGCTTTCTGGGGCCCTGGAGAACGCGCAGCCTGCTCTTCCCCGCCCCTTTCCCAGGATGAACGGGCCTCTTCATTCAAGCATGAAGAGACCCTTTCACCCCAGGAAAGGTGCGTGCTGGGCACAGAGTAGCTTGCTTACCTGCTCTCTCCTGGTCTCGTGAGACTTGTTTGAGAGATGGAGCAATCTCCCCGTGCTCCCAAACAGATCCAGAAGGCAGCATCAGAGGCAGGAGTAGCAGCACGTGCCCGGGGTGAATAGGTAAGTAGGTGGCGTAGCACTGGTGGGGGTTGGCACAGGCGGGCAGCGGGTGGCGTGATTGTGGGGCTTGTGAGGCATGCATTTGTGGGGCAGGCGGGCGCGGGGTGCGTGGGGCGGGCATGGGGCAGGCGGGCATGGGGTGGGTGCGGTGCACGTGGGGCAAGTGGGGCGGGCAGTGGGTGGAGCGTTTGTGGGGCGCAGTTGTGGGGTGCACGAGGGGGGTGGGTGGAGTGGGGCTGGTGGGCGCGCGAGGCTGACGTGGGGCAGGTGGATGCAGGGCAGGGGTGGTGCATGTGGGGCAAGCAGGGTGTGCGTGCAGGGTGGTGCAGCTTAGCCCAGTGCGGCACATGGAGCAGCGCAGCGTGGGGAGCATCCTCACCCAGTGTCCTGGCACACTGGGGCATCATGGTGAGCGTTGCGGCTGGCCCGGCGTGGGGCGGTCTGGCCCGGCACAGCCTGGCCGGGTGTGGGGCGGCCTGGCCTGGAGTGTGGCATGTGGGACTTCAAGCCCATGGGGCAGCCTGGCCTAGTCTGGCGTGCAGGCGTCTTAGCCTGGCCTAGTGCACGGGGCTGGGGCTGCCTGGATGTGATTGGGTGCTGCTACTGTTTAGTGAACTTTTCTTTAATATTGTCCATATATTTTAATGAATTAATTGGGGTGGTGCACGTGTGTGTGTTTTAAAACCATTATTAGGTTTGCCATGGGTGAGTATGCTGGTGTGTCTGGATATTTATTTAATTTTCAATCTTGGTTGTGTGTAGTCATTCAGTTGGTTGTTTTTTGCCTTGGTGCTTGTCTGGATTTAGATTATTTTTCCTTGGGTGAGTATGTGGGTGAGTGTTGTATTTTTAATATTATTTTATTGCAATGGGTATGTGCATGTTTTTGTGTTCTTTTGCATTGTATGGGTGGTTTATTATTAGGGATGTGCACTGGATCGGACCCGATCCACGATCCGAGTCCGGTCCAGTGGGAAATCGGATAAATTATCCGATTTCCGATCCGACAGCTGGATCGGCCGATCCAATCCGAAACGGTCCGAAAAGGCTCCGAACCGGTTCGGCGGATCGGCGGATCGGCGGGCGCCCACTGGCGCCCACTGCCGCTTCCATTAGCGGGCGCCAGCGGGCGCCCGCCGATGAAAGTGGACAGCGGGGGGGGAGGAGGGGGGCGCTTACCTTCCCGGCCTGTCTGCTCCCGCCCGGCGCCGGCGGCTACTACCAGCGGGCTCCACGGCCTACTCCAGGGTGGCGCGCCGGGTGATGTCATCACCCGGCGCGCTACTCTAGAGCAGGCCGCGGAGCCCGCTGGTAGTAGCCGCCGGCGCCGGACGGGAGCGGACGGGCCGGGAAGGTAAGCAGGGGGTGCGTGGAGGGGAGGAGGGGGCACGCGGAGGGGGAGGGGGGCCCTTACCTTTCCGGCCCGTCCGCTCCCGTCCGGCGCTGGCGGCTACTACCAGCGGGCTCCGCAGCCTGCTCCAGGGTGGCGCGCCGGGTGATCACCCGGCGCGCTACTCGAGAGCAAGCCGCAAAGCCGGCTGGCGGTAGCCGCTGGCGCCGGACGGTAGTGAACGGCCCTAAAAGGTAAGCAGTGGCGGGGAAGGGGGCTTCCCTCCCCCCCGGAGCCGTCCGCTTCTATCCGCTGGCGCCCGCGGGCGCCAGCGGATGGAAGCGGATGGCCCCAGGGGGGGTAGGGAGCGCGGGGGAGGGGGCTCACCTGCCGGGGCCGTCCACAGCGGACGGCCCCGGGGGGGGAGGGAGTTAGCCCCCACCCACCCACCCGCCGCCATTTTTTCCTCATAGACTTGCATTGCAATGCAAGTCTATGGGGAAAAAAATGGCGGCCGATCCAAAAATTTACGATTTTTGGATCGGGATCATACTCAATCCAGTCCGGGGGGCCTCCGATTTTGTCCGAACCGGTCCATGACAAAATTGGAGGTCCCGATCCGGGTCCCGATCCGATCCGGGGGGTCCGTGCACACCCCTATTTATTATTATTATTATTATTATTATTGTTGTCATTATTTTGTCTTTGGTGAGTGTAGGGGTGGATTTCTATCCCTCCCCCCAGTTAAGTGTGTGTGGGGAGGTTGTTTTTGTTTTAATTGCTTTCGGGAGGGTGTGGAGTTTCCCCCCACTTTGGGTGAGCGTGCAGGAGTATGTAGTTTTTAGTTTTTATTGCCTTTGGTGAGCATGAGGTGTGTGTGGATGCTGCTACTGCTGCTCTTACCTGGGGTGTGTATGTGCCCTCTTTTGTATCTTGTCATGCTAGGCAGGGCTCCTGCAGCTTTAACTGTTGTAATGTAGAAGGAATATCACCAGGTGCTGCATGCATCACCAGGTGCTGCCCCACGTCTTTACAGCTACTCACTATTTCTACACAGCTTTTCAGATAAGGAAATACATGTTTGTCTTAATTGTGTGTTGTGAAATCAGACATGTGACCAAGGCTATGTTTGGGTGGGCACGCCCCTTGGGGCTGGACCCGCCCCCTGGGGGGCGGACATGTTGGACCTGGATTTTGGTTTCCAAAATCTGGTCACCCTACACAGGGGAAACTCATGAGTCTGTGCATTTAGTAACCTTGACATTTCAGAGTATCTAAAGGTATGAACAAGTTCTATGAGTGGAGGTCTTTTCAAACAGTGGAGTGTTGATACGTATCCTTGGAATATATAGCTGGTTGGACACTCCATTAAGAGGATGCTGAACCAGATGGACCCTTGGTCTGATAGAGCATAGCTCCTTTTATGGCTTTATAGTGTGGGGAAAAGGCTCAAGTCAAAGCATGTTCATGGTTTTTTTCAGCCAGAATACAGGGCTTTTATACACAAGAAATTTATTGTGAGCTCCTCGTCCTTAGTAACAGCTCAACATTGTTTATGGGTTCTTTAGATGATGTTATGATTCTCCACATTCCTCTCTGTTCCTTAAGAGCACTTTTATGGAGGGAGGCATTAAAGTAGGGGATCTAGAAGTCATGTATCAGGAAAGCAGGAAAAGAAGAGATTCTTGCATGGACCTCAGATCTCAATCCTGTGATGAAACCAAAAGTAGAGACAGTGGATTAAAGAATTTGTGTAGAAAAGCTCATAATGTATGAGATTTGAGTCTCTTGATGGGAAAGGTTTATTAGAAGATATCTTCACCCATTCCTCATGCTGAATATGATCACTATTAGCTAATACAGTCATGATATCAACTAAAGGTGGCTTTATTTGGGTTTTGGGGTTTTTTGGGCTACATATGTTCAGCAGAAATATATATATATATATATATATATATATATATATATAGTTAAAATATAGATTGTTTTATGGACAATAGGTTCCCTATCTGTAGAGGTTCTTCTAACAAAGCTTGGTTTTTACAGGAGCATAGCAGGATTGCATGGTCTGGCAGCAGGACTACGCAGGAGCACAGCAAGGGGAGCAGCAGGACTGCGCAGGAGCACAGCATCCACTGGTGTAGTAGGGTGTACAGCAGGGCACCATGCACAACAGGGCACCATGCAATAAACGATGGTCGACAGCTCACATCTGTGGCCTGAACAACAGCTACATCCATGGCCGGGCAAACAATTTTTCTTAAGTAAAGGCAAAGCTGAAAGCCACAGAAGATGTTAGGCATAGTTAATATAAGGATCCACCTGAAGGTCCACCTAGTCCCACACTGCCCAACCAGATGTTTTTGGGGAGAGCAGGGCATGAAGGGAACAACCCAACTCCACTGTTCACCCTTGGTATTCTGAAGTATACTGCCCCTGAACATGGAATTTCCATTTAGCCATCATGGCTGATAACCTTTGATAGACCTCTCCTCCTTCATGGATTTGTCTATAATGCCCTCTGAATAGTTTGTTCTGATGTTCATTTTCCCAAGGGAGAAAAATTACACCTGGCAGAGGCTAGTACAACCTCAAACACTTTGGTGAAGCATAAGCAGTGGCTGACGGACCACACCAGGGCCCACCAATAACACTTATTTGAAACCCTATCTGGAAAACCAACAAGCAAGCCATGAAGGCTGCAGAGCTCCCTAATTGTTTGTCCTCAGTAAGTTTGCTGAATCTGGGTCAGGTCAACAGCATATAGGAGTTCACCTTGGAATCCCATAGATGCTGCCTTTTGTGGGATTTCTTTCCTAGTTGTCCATGGGTGACTCTTGCTCACCCTCAGTAAAGCTCAAGCTCACTGAAATCCTTCGAATTCCATCTCAAAACTCATTCTGACTCAATTCCATATCAGATCGAGAGCATTCCTTTTTGTCTTTCCCCATGAAAATCCCTGTGTATCTCTATGTGCATTTCCCCCAAATGCACACATCAGTGGTGTGCATTTTTGAAATGTGTGCATTAAAAAAAAAGGAGCATTCTTTTTTCATGCTCAAAGTGTGTTTGTGCACATTTTAGAAATCTACTCATTTTGAAATGTACCCATCTTCTCAGATGGTTTGGAAATAAGCCAATCACTTTGAAAATATTGATATATTTCTCTTGTATGTTAAAAGGATCCAAAGTGATTTACAACAAAATTAATATAATAATAATAATAATAATAATAATAATAATAATAATAATAATAATATGCTTTAGCAGGGGAAATGGAGGGATCCATGCTTGGTTTCCCCAGAGGGTAAGGACTAAACCCAACTGGGTGGAAATGGCAAGGAAGCAAATGTCTGCTAATTCATTTATTCATTTAAAGTAGGTTTATGTTACTCCTCAGCCAAAGAGGATCCCAGAAGTGGGTTACAAATACTCACAACCTAAAAAGACACATCACAAGGAAAAAAGGATGGGGAGGGAGGAGGGGGGAATGTTGGGAGAAACCACTTAGGTGGAACAGCTGTTTGATAGTGGAACAGATGGCCTTGGGAGGTGGTTGGCTCTCCTTTGCTAGAACATTTAAGCAGAAACTGGACACTTGTTTATGAGTGAAGTGGTAGTTGCAGCCTACATTATAGATCCTGCATAACATAAATTTTGTAGAATGACTATCTTCATCTGTAGTGCTCTGGCTTGAACATTTCAGGACATTAAAGGACAAACATATTGTTATAAGGAAATCAATGCCCTACATCTGTGACAATTATGTCCCTTGTGTAAACCTCTGGCTCATCCTCTTTGACTCAATTCATGTCTCATCGGGCAAGCATTTTGGGTTGTTGTTGGTAGGGTAGACAATTAAGTTATCTTTGGATGTTAATAATAGGGAAATTTGCAAACTAGCCCCAAAGGCAAGTTCCAGAACTGTGTTTATAAGAAGAATATTGGGGTGCTTTGAAGCTAAGTGGCCTAGTGACCAGGTTTCATGTAGCTCGTGATTCTGATTTAATACTAACTAGGATTTCCACCCTATATAACCAGTAAATATATAACCTGCATTTACTTACATGAATTCCATGAATTCTATAGATGAGTTGGCCCAATGTGAGAACCCAGATTCTGTACACATGTGCCAAGAATTGTTCAAGAATTCCTAAGGCCATTCGTTCCCAATATGGTGTCATCTAGATAGTTGGGACCTCAACTCCCAACAGCCTTGGACAGCATAGCTAATGATCAGGAATGCTTGGAGTCCAAAACATCTAGACAATGTCAGGTTGGACAAGGCTAGTCTTCCTTGCACTCAACCTGCATGTGAGCTGAAACACACCATTCTGTATGTTGAATGTAGATAACAAGCATGTGGGAGAGAAGGGAAGCTAAAGAATCCATAGGCCTGGCATCACTTTCCACATGGAGGGTGGTATTATTTTGCATTGAATTCCATTCAGCCCCACATAACCCCCCTGGAATCTGATATTGTACAACCCAGGTAGTTTGTGTCTCAAGGGAGGAGAAGGCCATGAAGGTTCATCATAGTCATTCCTCAGATAAAAACAAGTTCCTTTGCATGAGAATGCAGATAACCATGGGACAAAGGGAACTAGAAGCTTTTCAGAGACCTCCTCCTTCTTTTCCTATCATTCCCTCTGAACCATGTCCCCTCCCAGCCCCCTTGTTTGAAACATGTCCCCTCACCACATCACTTCAGTTGGCTTTCTACCTTCTCAGGATTCTACCTCTTCCTTTCTTAGGCATATCTTCACCATTATTCTATAAGTCCTTCAGTTTGACTCTACCCTGCTCTAGGCTCAAAGCAATTCACTCAACTGCATCCAGCCATTCCTAGGAGTTCAGCCTGTGATGGCCAGAGATTCTTCTGGCTGCCATGACCTCCAGGTCTGTGCTCCCAATCACTCTCAGGGGCTTGACCATCCCTTCATTATGTAGATCCCATAGTTACATTATTTTTCTGTGTATTCTGCATATCTAGTTAGACAATAGTGGAGATGATAGACAATGGGAAGACGCCACCTAATTAATTGGAAGAGACCTTTCTATCTCTCTCTTTCCAGGGTGTCTTCTTACTAGATATTCCTGTGATTAAAGGGAAGGGAAGAATTTCCAGTCAGGTTTCAAAGATTGAGGCATGCCACTCAGCAAGCTAGATGCCTGCAAGGGAACCGGCAGTTTTTCACAGCAGTGTGGAAGATGGTGGTGACGTTAATTCCAGCTGTTATACTGGCAGGTGGCAGACTCGCACTTTCGTTTAGAGTTTCCCTGTGATGCAGTTGTCAGGTTAATTACAGAGGATTATAGTGTTTGGAGCTATAGCACAGGGAGAAGCAAGACTCAGAGGCACAGTAATGGGAAGGTAAGCATGTCTGTTCATTTATTTCTAAACATGATCAACTGCCAGAAGGGAATCCGAGGGCAGGGTACACAATCTTAAAATACACAAAGGAAAAAACTATAGGGAAAAAAAACACATACAATTGCGCATTAAACCTCAGATTAGAACAGAAAGTCTTCAACCATCAAGCCAAACAATGGGATAACAATTGATTAAGCTAAAAAAAAAAAGTTTTGAATGGCCAAATTGGAAACTAAAAATGCTTAAGGAAAAGAAGAAACACTTTGATTTGGCCCCCCAAAAAGAAAACAAAAGTTGGCATGAATTTATCTTCTTTGGGAGTGCATTCCAGAGTTGGGTGCTACCACAAAGAAGCCCCTTTTCCTTTGTAAATGCATAATGTAGGGGTGGACAACTCGTGGCCGTCCAGATGTCTTCCTCTACCCTGAGCCCTAACCAACATAGGCCAGTGGTGAGACATGGTGGGTGTTATGGGCCAAAACATCTGGTGGGCCATAAGTTGCCAACCCCTGGCATAGTGTATGCCTTCCACTAAAGGGCATTTGGAGGAGAACCTCCTGTGAAGATCATAGATGAAGAAAGGCTTGTTTTGAAGCCAGCAATGAAATCAAGAAGGGGGCAGACTGAAGACAGCAAGATGGGGGAGCGACATTGAGTAGCATTCTTCATGGCACAGTGTCTCGAACGCAGCCCTCGGCCAGACTCATCTGGAGGATTTATTTATAGCATTGAGGGCAGCAGGAGCAGCAGTAATTTTGGGAGCAGCAGCCGCCGCCACAGCACTTGGGAACGCAGCAAGAAGAACAGCACGATGATGGGGCACAGCAGCATCCGGGAGAACAGCATGGGGAGCACATATTGGAGCCGGGCATGCCGCAATAAACGAGAGTTGTCTCGTCATCGTCGTATCCACAGCATGAGTCCGAGTTGCCCATTTCAGGGAGGAGGCTGAAAGAAAGAATGGAATAACGATGTGCGTGGGAAGCCGTGGGGGTGGGGGGAGTAGGCACCTGGAGGATGACCTTAGATGTTGAGTGTAGTGTACAGGTAGGTTCATGTTGGGAGAGGTGTTCCATCAGGTATTGTAGTCTCGAGCCTTGTAAGGCTTTATGGGTCAGAACCAGCACGTTGAACTAAACTACTGAAACATATTGGGGGGAAACAGCACCTTAACTAAACACAGTCTTAACTTGCTAGTAGATGAAAGTAAGGGTGGTGGTGATAGTACTACCTGCAGAAAGAGATTCCTAATTTCTGAGTCTGAAATAGAAAAGGCCTTGCACATTGTGGAGGTCAATCGACCCTCTATATACATAATAAAGAACCTTCAAAAGTGTCTCATTCCCAGATATGAAATGCTGGGGGAAATTATCTATGGGAGAAGTAATCAAAACTACAGTAATCAAAACCTGGGCCATTTAGGATTTGCAAGTCATGCAGTCCCTTCCCCACCACCAAATGTTATTACACATATGTGTAATAGCACATGGAGAGTACTATTGTACACAGGTCCTAGTTGTGAGTTCCTCATAGGGAGTGGTTGGCCACTGTGTGAAGAGAAAGCTGAAATAGGTGGAGCCTTGGTCTGATCCACAGGGCTCTTCTTAAATTCTCCTATTCTTATCCATTCTGATCTAGCATTTTATCTCTACCAGTGGCCAACCGAATGCTTCTCGAAGGCCATAAAAGGACAATAACGTAATAACCCTCTAATTCACACACCTGCACCCTGCCACTAATCAATCAGAAGCCCCTACCACCACTGCATTAATGCATAAATTCTCTACATTAAACAGAGAGTTTAGTTTCACGACGGGGCTGAAATCTGTCTAAAGGATATTATTTATCAAAAAATAACTTTTTGCCGTATCGGTAATGACCAGTCAAATCCAACTTACCTTCCACAGAATCTAAGGCAAGTAACAAGACAGGATGCAAAGGAAATGATGGACTTTGGGAGATGGGGACGCCTTTTATACAGGTTCCTGAAACCTCCCCCAGGAAGTGAGGCACTACCATGGAACGGCATTTTTTTTCATCATCGAAGCACATGTCCTTCGGCTCTGCCATCATCCGGTCCGTGCTGTTCCTTTCCTCAGTTCTCATTAAAAGAGCATTTCCCTATGGTGTATGATTAAAGTGATCTTCAGTTGGTAATGCTATAATTCCAAGACCAGAAGGCACAGGAAGTATTAAAATTAAAATATGACAACACGTGAACTCTTTAAAGCTAAAAGTGGACGTTGAAATGCTCTTGTCATGGGAGCCCCATGATTAAGGATCCTCTTTATTGGCCATACGTGATGACTTTTCATTGGCTTGACTCTAGAGTTGCATGAGAAATTTGTTTTAGTTTGTTTTGATCAGAATTTACCCAGTTCGCACCTTCCACTGAAACACGGACTCAGACACAATCTGCAGTCGGAGTCTATACATTTACAAGTTTGCAATGTGATTCATGAACCAAAAAGGGGTGGGGGGAATGTGTCCAATGGCATGCATACATTTCCAAAAAATGTGCAAGGGAAAAGGTATACCTTTGAAAAATGCACACAAATACATTTTAATCAATGGGAGAAGGATGTATACATTTCAAAGATGTGCACAAATGATGCATACATTTGGGGGGAAATAACAGAAAAATACAGATTTCCATGCAGGAACTCCCCAAACAACCAAAGTTTGTAATCTGATACAAACATAAGCCATAATGTGCTTGAGATGGAATCCAGAAAACTTTGGTAAGCCTGATTTTTTCTGATTTGCACATCTCTACCAGGCACTTCCTTCGTTTGACTCTTTGTTGGCTTGACTCTTCATTGACTTACATCATTTTCCTCATGTGATTATAGACCTTCCTTCTTCTTGGTTTGTTTCCTTTTTACCTCAAATCGTTTTGGATCTCCCTTCCACTCAGTGGTCAAATGAGTTGGCATACAAATAAAAAGGAATAAAACACAAACACCACATAAAAGCCCCTCCTTTTTCTACCTACAAGCCTCACCTGTGTAAGAGGTGGGAGATATAAACGTAAGGGTGGTCATGCCAACTGTAGGGTGACCAACAGTCAGGATTTTCCAGGACTTGTCCTGGTTTTAATTCTATCCTAGGTGTCGGGGGGATTTTTTGTAGTTTTCTAAAATGTCCTGGAATGGCATACTTTCCCTTTATGACTACCATTAGTGAGGTGAGGGGAATGACATATTTTCTGGAGGACCCTCTTAGAGCAGTAGGTGGTCAAGAATGACATGTTGTTTTCCCCTCGTCCTCTCCAATCGGGGCCCTTAAGGCAGCTTCTAATAGCATGGTGGAGTGGTGACAACCATCCAGAGGCCCAGGAAAGCGCATTTCTCGCTCCCCCAATAGGCATCCCCTTTTTAGTTTCCCAAATATGGTCACCCTAGCTATCTGCCCACAGAATGCTGGATGACTACTGGTGGGAGGAAATGGACAACTGGGGGAGAGATTGAATAGAGTACAGTAGATATTCCTTCAGCAAACTCCTGGCCTTGCAAAATCTGTGAGCTGTTCTGCAACCCTGGATTGTCACCACTAACACTAAGATAAGGCTGACCAAATAAAATCCAGGTCAGGGCTCATGTAACTTTAACAGTTGTAGAGAAAAGGGAATTTCAGCCAGTGTCATTTGTATGCAATTAGTTCCTGGTGAAATTCCCTCTTCATCACAACAGTTAACGTTGCAGGCACTATACTAGACTGACCATATACAAAAGAAGGCAGGGCCCCTGCAACTTTAACAGTTGTGGTGAAGAGGGAACTAATTGCATACAAATGACACTGTCTGAAATTCCCTTTTCTCTACAACTGTTAAAAGTTACATGAGCCCTGACCTGGATTTTATCTGGTCACCCTAACAAAGATTCCAAGGGAATGCCATGGCAGCCACATCTGCAGGGCCTCAGAAAGCTTTGCACCTCCATAGAGAGTCTATAGAACCAATGATGCATTGCATGTATGAATAGGGTGACCAGATAAAATCCTGGTCAGGGCTCATGTAACTTTAACAGTTGTAGAGAAAAGGGAATTTCAGCCAGTGTTATTTGTATGCAATTAGTTCCTGGTGAAATTCCCTCTTCATCACCACAGTTAAAGTTGCAGGCACTATACTAGAGTGACCATATACAAAAGAAGGCAGGGCCCCTGCAACTTTAACTGTGGTGATGAAGAGGGAATTTCACCAGGAACTAATATCATACAAATGACAGTGGCTGAAATTCCCTTTACAACTGTTAAAGTTATATGAGCCCTGACCTGGATTTTATCTGGTCACCCTATGTATGAATGAAAACACATGTGTGGAAACATCAAGTTTTCTTGCGATTAAAAGAAACGGTCTGATGAAGCATTGGAACAAAACTGAGCACAATAAAATGTTTTAGGAAACTGTGGGACGGAACTGAGTGATGTTTGAAACATCCAATGGATTTTCTCAGTACAGCCTGCTGACTACTGCCTGCAAAGAAAACAGGAAATGCCATTCCTCCTGTAATTCATCGCATCCTAAGGGGTTTGAAGGAAACAGTATCATTACCAAAGATTTATTTCCCTGTGTAAATTCTCTGACAACTTCCCATTTCCAACATGGTGTTCAGGATATTTGGGTAATTTCTGAGTCAAGAGATTTAGTCACATGACTCTGTGAATAGATCCCACTAAGAAGCCATGTGCCATGATGATGATGATGGCAGTTTTGGGGATGAGATGGGATGGGATGGAACAACTGGCATTTTGAGTGAGGTTCCTCGATCCATATATGAATATCTATTTGCATTTTTCCACATTTTGCAATACAGCTCTTGAACCTCCGTGTGTGTGTGTGTGTGTGTGTGTGTGTATATATATATATATATATATATATATGCAAAAAATACATCTACTGGGGGGAAGATGCATGTATCAGTGGGAAAAACATACCCCAAACTGCTTTGGAATGTGGAAAACCATTTGCAACAAATGTGCATTTTAGGCAAACCTGCACAGAAATATCTGTATTTTAGGCAATCTTCTGTGCAAAATTCTATATCCATATATCACAATGATATTGGAATATTGCACACAAAAATGCATATGCATTTCTGAGAGGACATTTTAAAACAAAGCCAATGTTCTTCTTACTTCTGGTGAGGTCTGAAAATTATAGTGTTATGACCTGCATATAGTTTTAATCCTCCGTAATTCACAGACAGACTTTTTTCCCCTCCTTTTAATGAGAGATGTGGGTGACCATGAGCCAGACGATGACATGGTGGACAATCATATACATTGATGGCCAACAGTTACTTGGCCATAATCCCCATGGAGGGTGGACAGAGCTATATAAACAGTTCCCCCATGCAAGGATTCCTCATTCTCTCAATTGGATTCAATCCTTGTCACCATATCCTACTGCTAAAGAAGGTAAGTTATGTTCTGCTGAACTTTAGGAATCCATTAGTAAATTAAATATGTAAATTGGTAGACTTTTATTTTCTTTTGTTTATTTTTCTTCCCCTTTAGCCAATGTATGAGATTATCAATGGCTAAAGTCCTGATCTAGCATGGCACGTCTTCTGCACTGATGTTCGAGGTGTAGCTGGACAACCATCTGTCAGAGATGCTTTAAAGTGGATTCCAAAATTGAGCAGGGGGTTGGATTCCATGGCCTTAAAGTCCCCTTCCAAACTAGCATTCTGCGATTCTATGATTCTATGAACTCGAGGCTTGTTGTCTTCAAAAAGGAAGACTTCTTATAAAGGAAATAGGCCTTAGGCCTCTTGTGGTAATTCCACCACCCACACAAAGTCTCTTAATTTCTTTTTCAGCTCTGCCTTCCCTTCCTGTTGCAAAGATGTCGTGCTGTTCCAAGAGTTGCGGTGGCTGTGGTTCCTCCTGCGGATCTGGAGGTTGTGGCAGCTGTGGCGGCTGTGGCTCATCTTGCTGTGGTTCCAAAGGATGTGGTTCCTCCTGCGGATCAGGAGGTTGTGGTGGTTGTGGCGGATGTGGTGGATGTGGAGGATGTGGTGGCTGTGGTGGCTGTGGCTCATCTTGCTGTGGTTCCAAAGGCTGTGGTTCCTCCTGTGGCTGTGGCAGCTGTGGTGGCTGTGGTAGTTGTGGCAGCTGTGGCAGCTGTGGCAGCTGTGGTGGCTGTGGCTCATCTTGCTGTGGTTCCAAAGGCTGTGGCTCCTCCTGTGGCTGTGGCGGCTGTGGCAGCTGTGGTGGCTGTGGCTCATCTTGCTGTGGTTCCAAAGGCTGTGGTTCCTCCTGTGGCTGTGGCAGCTGTGGTGGCTGTGGAAGTTGTGGCAGCTGTGGCGGTTGTGGCAGCTGTGGTGGCTGTGGCTCATCTTGCTGTGGTTCCAAAGGATGTGGCTCCTCCTGTGGCTGTGGTGGCTGTGGTGGCTGTGGCAGCTGTGGTGGATGTGGCTCATCTTGCTGTGGTTCCAAAGGCTGTGGCTCCTCCTGTGGCTGTGGCGGCTGTGGCAGCTGTGGTGGATGTGGCTCATCTTGCTGTGGTTCCAAAGGCTGTGGCTCCTCCTGTGGCTGTGGCAGCTGTGGCAGCTGTGGTGGATGTGGCTCATCTTGCTGTGGTTCCAAAGGCTGTGGCTCCTCCTGTGGCTGTGGCAGCTGTGGCAGCTGTGGTGGATGTGGCTCATCTTGCTGTGGTTCCAAAGGCTGTTAGCCTATGCAGTGCAAGTTCTGAAGGTCCAATGCCAACAGGGACCTGTAAGCCTGACGTTCCAAGAGATAACTTCACTGTCAACACCAACCCAGCTTTGAGAACCTGTCCATTGACAGCTTGAGTTGAACGTGTATAGCCTTGTACCTGCCTCCTTGAATTGGTGGGATCTCCCCAACTACTCTTGGCTGTCCCTGAAGGAGGCATGCCTGCTATGTTTCTGAAATGTTCTCACACGATCATCTCTGCTTCTCTAGTTCCTTCCTTGTATCCATGACAAATAATAAACTTTTCAAATCACTGTACATAATCTTGGTGGATTTCTTTTCTGTGGGAGAAGTGGTTCAGCTCAGTGAGCGGAGCACTACTTTGCTTGCTGACAATCCTTTTGCAACCCTCATCTGTTCCAGAAGAAGTACCTCAGGTAGCAAGGCTGAGAACAATCTCCACATGATAACCTGGAAAGCCAATGCCAACCAGAGTAGACATGGGCTAGGGAATGTCCTCCCTTTGGGCCACAGGTGAACCTAAGCCATGCAACTTCCCCATGCCCTGTTTCACTAGGCCACATTCCCTCATCCGCCTGGCTCAGGTTTACTGGGATTCTCCAATCCATCCTGCTGTGTGCCCCAAGTACAAAGGAAATGAATGAAACCTGGCCCAAGGCGAGGAAGAAGAACGTCAAGATGGAAATATCTTTTCCCTACACATTGTGGTTTACTAAGGAAGACTTAGAGTCACATCCATAACTCCACCGAGGTTTTGGCTCCACTTAAGCTCCATTTAAGTCTGACAGGTTTCAACCAAAGTAATGCAGATTTTGACATACACACACGCAGACACAAAGCATCATCATCATCATCATCATCATCATCATTATTATTATTATTAAGAATATTATTCACATTTATATCCCACCTCTTCCTCCACGGAACCCAAGGCAGCATACATAATCTTCATACCCCTGTGAGGTAGGTTGGGCTGAGAGTCTGTGACTGGCCCAAAGTCACCCAGTGGGTTTCCATGGCTGAATGGGGACTAGAACCCAGATTGCTTAGCTCCCATGCCAATGCCTTAGCCACTACACCATGACTGAGTAGGGGTGGCTGACATTTTGGTTTTTTTTCATATTTGAATGCAAACTTACTTTTGAACCAAGGCAGGATCTACACTGCTGTTTTAAAGTGCTTTAAAGCGCTTTATAACAATAGTGACAACTGTTGGGGCCCAGGACGCACTCCAAAACAATTGTCTCTACTGTTATAAAGCACTTTAAAGTGCTTTCAAGCAGCAGTGAAGATCCGCATGAAGAAAACTCACTTATCCTCCAAAATTCACACTTCTTCAAATTTTGCAATGGATTTTTCCAATCAAGAAATAAGTATAAACATTTATATATTGGGGGTAAAAGTCCATAGATAGATAGATAGATAGATAGATAGATAGATAGATAGATAGATAGATAGATTTAGACACACACACACACACACACACACATATACAGACATATATTAGGAAAATTGTTTCCAAAGAAGTACGCATATGAGGCCAAAATGCATACAAAATTGCATGTAGTAAGAGAAATTCACAGAAACACATGAACAAATTTCAATGGAAACTCCCCCCCCCCCATCAAAGTTTGGGATGACTGGAATTTAAGAATGGAAAAATGAGAAACTGATATTGACAGATTCATCCATCCCTACCCTTGAGTAGAGAATCCTGGGAAAGGGTTGTTCAACCAATGTGTACAAGGCACTTCACACATCTCAGGAAAAGATATCTTGAGAGAAGTCCAAGAGTCTTAATTCGTCAGTTAATAGAGCACCTGTTTTGCATGCAGTTCATCCCAATTTCATGAGTTCAATTCCTGTTTAGGGTGATTTTTTTTGTATCCCTCTTTGATACTATGAGAAAAGCATGCATAGACAGTCACACATGGACTTAGATGTGGCACCCTCCTCCTGCCTCCCCTCCCAAATTTCCTTCAGAGGCAGCAGTCAAAAAGGTATCTGTGCTTTGATGGTCAATTTCAGCAGCAAATTGTGGCAGTGGCGTAAAACAGCCAAATGTGGGGTCAACTTTTGCTTTTCTTTTTTTAAGTCCATGTGGTTTTTCTTTCTTTTTTTTACTAGTCTGATGGAATGCCATTGATTTGGTAAGAAATGACCAATCCTTTTTGCCACTGCCACTGCTAACATTTGGCAGTCTACAGGAAGTCCTGGAGAATGTGGATAGGGAGACAATTTTCTCCCTCTCCCATAACACTAGAACCCAATGGAGTCATCCCATGAACCTGATTGGTGGGAGATTCATGATGGATAAAAGGAAGGATTTCTTCATATGGCTCATAGTTGAACTATGGAACTCACTGTCCATGGTAGAAGACAGATATAGGCAGATAGATGCCAGTTTGGACCACAGCCTGTACCTGATGTGTTGACAGGCTGTATGTTATTGGCATATCATTGTATTTTGGCCTGCACCTGTGTTCAGAAAGGCATACAGAGACTTCATATTTTGTTTTATATTTCACTAGCTGATATGCCTGGTGTTGCTCGGGTCCTTTAATAAACATTTATTTGATAAATAACACATTTTTCTGCACCTTATTCATATTTCATTTTATATTTCATGTCAGGCAGACATCAAACTTCTGCAGGAGGCAGGCAGGTGGGAAACAGCACAACTTAAAACAAACTTTGTGAATCCAAGCAAGGGAATTCACTTACACTTGTGAAGTAATTTAGGCAGTTATCGGTGCTGTGGAGAAGCCACTGCGAGTCCTTTTCAAATTTGGGGGAACTCCAGTTTAGGAACCTGGAAGCAGCAGCTTTTTGTGGCTAGAGTTCATACTATCATGAGCAAGGCCCATCCCCAGGCTTCTCCACATGAACTCTGGCAAACTGACAAGACACTCAAGACAGTGAGACTCCTTTTATTGATGGACTTACACGGTTACAACCATGATGGTTTCATTTTTGCATACATCCACTTAAAGCTGGTAACGTAGGCTGACCAGATAAAATCCAGGTCAGGGCTCATGTAACTTTAAGAGTTGTAGAATAAAGGGAATTTCAGCCAGTGTCATTTGTATGCAATTAGTTCCTGGTGATATTCCCTCTTCATCACAACAGTTAAAGATGCATGCACTATACTAGAGTGACCATATACAAAAGAAGTCAGGGCCCCTGCAACTTGTGATGAAGAGGGAATTTCACCAGGAACTAATTGCATATAAATGACACTGGCTGAAGTTCCCTTTGCTCTACAACTGTTAAAGTTACATGAGCCCTGACCTGGATTTTATCTGGTCACCCTATGGTAACGATCAGATAGCTTTAGGCTCCAGTCTTGATGCAATCCTTTAGGCAATCACTCGGGGGAGAGAAGTGTAGGGTTAGCCCCTATCCTATCTAAGCATTTACAGATTCCACATACGTTGACTCTTCAAGAACATGGCCAGAGCCCAAGGAATAGCTCTAGGCACAGGACCGCCTGGAGTCCAGCAGAGACAGATCAGTCTCACACTAACCATACCCAGCCTGCCGGAAACGCTGATCTGACCAAAGTAAGTAAGACCCCAGGGAACAAATCTTGTCGACCTAGGAAACCTCCCCTGCACATACTTTAGCTCTGAGGGAGGCTGTCTCGCAGGCCACACATGGACACAATTCAGAGCAGAGAACATCAGCCTAGGAAACTTCCCCTGCATGCACTTTAGCTCCGGGGGAAGCTCTCTCGCAGCCCACACACACAATCCAGAGCGAATACAAGTCCAAGTCTATGAAAAGCCTCAAAGCACTTTCCATGGCACAATCCTTAGAAATTCAACATCCAAATAGCAAATGAGTGAACATGTACAGAGTGATTCCATAATCTCCAAACAGGTAGAAACCAAACACGAGGGGTTTCAGGGCAAACGTCGAAAGATGAACTCTAGCAAGTGTTCTTTACCCTTGCTCCACCCTCTTATAGACTAGAGGCCTGGCTTATTCAAAGCCACTTGACAGACAGATCCTCAAACCTGTAAACCAAACCCATGTGCCAACAGAGCAGCACAGTTCAACCTCCTTTTGATGATGCAACAAAGTGAGTGACAGCTTGTAAGAGAGTGACAGGTTCTCAAGATGCTGATTTTGTATTTATTTTTCCAAAGTTGAAAAGCGCGACATGTTTCGGCCTATTCTTTATACGGCCTTCTTCAGGGGGCTGTAAGCATTTAAAATACATATTGTAATGGTGGGAACAACATGAGTTAAAATATATTCTCATTATAAAATCCAGTTGATATATTGCCACAGGGGCCTATGTACATATGTAAACTGTTTTTTTCAACATTTTAAATTATTACAAGAGGACAAATTGCTTTGTATGCTAGTATTTCATTACATACATGCAATACATTTCTAATCAAAAGAATATCTGTCAAATCTTACTTCTAGGAAGGTATTTGCAAAGATCTTCCTCTCAACAGAATTTCTTTCTCAGATAAATAACAATTGAAAAGAATGGTATGCAGAGCCTTGTGTTATAACCCTGCACACTTTTTTCTTTTTTTTCAGGTGTTATCCTTTAAGTACATGTCAGGGTCATTGTGCTATTATCTGTAGATATTTTTTTTCTTTCTCCAGCATTTTTTTTTTTTGCTGAGTCACAATAATGGGCACAGTTCCAGATCTTTGTTTAGTCCAATTAGTTTTAAATTTGTTAATCTAAGAATCCATTCTATCTCCATCCTTAATCATTTTTTGTTATTTGTATCTAGCTTTTCCAGTGCCCAAAATTTTAAGTCTGCGTGGCCATGTTGTTGTTCATCAAAATGGTTTGTTAGCAGTGCACCTGGCCTGTATTTTCTTATGTTGCTAAGATGTTTCCCTATACGTTTTTTGAGGGGTCTGATGGTTTTGCCTACATAGCTTTTGGGACATTTACACTGGATAGCATAGATAACAAAGGAACTGCTGCAGGTGGTAAAATGTTTTAGAAAATATTTTTGTTTGTCAGAAGGGTTTACAAATTCTGTCATTTTAGTAGTGTGACTGCAATAGCAGCAATGTCTACAGGGATTATGGCCTGTAGGACTGTTGGAATTAAACAAAGTGTTGGTAGGGCTTCTGTGGTTTTCTTTAAATTCACTTCTGATTAGTAGATCTCTTATGTTTTTGGTTCTTTTAAAGGAGATAAGTGGTTGGTCCTGCCAATCAGGAATGTGTTGTACTATGTGCCAGTGTCTCCTTATGCTGCCTTGTAAATGGTTAGTTACCCTGTCATATGTTAAATTGCAATTTATTTGTGTTGAAGGTGTAGTATTCTTTTTTATCAACAGTTCTGCCTGTGTTTTTTTCTCAGCCTTCTCTAAGCCTCTGCTGATAACAGCACTCGGGTACCCTTGTTCTCTTAACTGTAGTGCCAATGTTTGTGATGCCTGTTTATAGTCAGATGACTTAGAACAGTTGTGTTTTAAACTTAAAAACTGTCCATATGGAAGGTTATTCCTAAGAAACTGGGGATGGGAACTATCATAATGAAGGAATCCTGGGACATACGTAGGTTTTCTATAATTTGAGGTGATAAGGTGTTTGCCTTCATTTTTTATCTTAAGGTCCAGAAAATGTATTTCTAGATTGCTATGCTGGATGTCAACTTGAATGTCTTCCTTCCTGGAATTTATATGCATTATGAATTGTTGTAGTTCTTCACCATTACCCCGCCAAATTGAAAACACATAATCAATATACCTTAGCCATACTAGAATGTGTCTGAGAATATATTTTAACTCATGTTGTTCCCACCATGTTTTTTACAATATGTATTTTAAATGCTTACAGACCCCTGAAGAAAGCCATATAAAGAATAGGCCAAAACGCGTCAGGCTCTTCAACTTTGGAAAAATAAATAAAAAATCGGCATCTTGAGAGCCTGTTTCTCCCTTTGTAAGAGAGGCCCCCTCCTTTTCCAAACATTCTTTGCTCCAAGGGAAACTATCTACTTCAAGGTTTCTGCTAGCAAACTCCCGTGGGAAACAGAGACAGATGATAATCTCACAGAGAAACAGTCTTTCTTCAAACAATCCCTAATACTTCAATTTACAATCCACAAGGCTTCCAGGCCTTGTGGTGCCTGACATTTCAAAATACTAGGACCTGGGGTCATCCCATGAAGCTGATGGGTGGGAGATTCAGGACAGATCAAAGGATGTACTTCTTCACACATCACATAGTTAAACTATAAAATTCATTACCACAAAATGTAGTGCTGGCCACCAATATGGGTGGTTTTAAAGGGGGTTAGATGAAATCCTGGAGGAGAAGGCTATCAATGACTACTAATCAGGATGGCTATGTACTACCTCAAGTATCAGAGGCAATGAGCCTACATACACTTGTTGCTGGGGAACATGGCCGGGAGAGTGCTGTTGCACCCATGTCCTGCTTGTGAGTTGGCTGGTTAGCCATAGTGAGAACAGAGTGCTGGGCTAGATGGACCCTTGGTCTGATCCATCATGGCTCTTCTTATAAACTTAGGTTCTTAGCACCTTCACTGGGAGTCAAACATGGTGCATTGTAGCATGTCCTGCTGCAGTGTTTAGTCTTGCTACATGCTTTCTACTCTAAGACGCAGTCAGGAAATAATTTTAAATACATTTAAATAAAGAATTTTTCTGCAGCATGCAGGTCTTTCTTGCTTTGCCTTGTCTCATTCCTAAATCATTGTTGTGTCCACTCCATGGGTCATTACCATATGGGAATCACATTGAACTCCTGGAGAGAGGTCTGAACCCTGAATGCTATACTGACTTCAGGATTGGTTGTCGATTGCCCCAATGTCAATTGCCCTCCTCTATGTGACCACTTTTCAAGTATATGAAGAGTGCTATCATGTCTCCACTCAGTATTCTCTTCCCATGGCTAAACATGTCCAGTCGTTTCAGTATCTCCTCATAGGGCTTTATTTCCAAAACTAAGGTAAAAGGTGTAACCATTCATTTGATGGCTTTCTTAGCTGGGGGGGGGGGGGGAGGTGTTTGGACAAATGATCAGGGACCAAAGGGATGCTCACCCATTGATCAGTAAAGAATGGGATGCTGCCTTCATCCTTTGTATGTCCCATTTGGCACTGGGAGAAGCAGGAGGGATTGGGACCATCAGGTTGCTTCTGGATATGTGCCTCTGTTGGCTGGCATTTCTTTCTTACCCATGTATTGTTGTTATTTGTGTATTAATGTCTCTTAATTTTTGAGTTTTAACATTTTAATTATACCATTATCATTCTTTTTCTGTGCTTTATTGTTAGCCGGTGTGTGAAGCACTATTTTTTAGCAGAGAGCTGGGATAGAAATGGAATCAAGAAATAATGAAACAAATACATTCTCGGCTTAGGTAATGAAAACCCCAGCCCAAACAAATCACATTATTCAAAGGTCAATGTGAGTTGATTTTTTTCCCTGTGTCCCACCTGAACCCATTTCATGGATCACATGAGGATGCAGGTAAATGCAGTGTCAGCTTTTCAGGCAGTGGGGTGAGGCGACCTACTAAAGGTGGCACCACTGGTGTAGGGAGGTAGATGAAGGAAGGATTTGGTGTCTGGATGGAAAGAACCATAGCTCAGTGGAGAGCTCATATTTGTGTGCAGAAGACTCCAGATTCAATCTCAGGCAACTTCTGGTAGGACTGGGGAAGCATGGTGGTGAGCCACAACTAATCAGAAGAGACAGTATTGAATTAGATGGACGAATATTACCACATGTGGTAATGTTGGGTCCTATGTTCATAAGGATACAATGAGAATGTTTCAAGTATTAGCCATACCCAGTGCCCACTTCAGGTTTCTGAAGGCGCTTCGGTAAGACACCCTTAGTGGAGCTTCTTCCCCAGAGAGTCTGCTCATTACCATTGTCACCAGCTGCCATTATTCCTCATCCTCTTTCTCATCATTGCTACCAAGCAGAGAGCGATCTAGCAGTGGTATCTATTGTTCCTCCTTCCTTCTCTCCACCACCATTGTCTGGGCAAGAGCAAGAGACTGGTGTATCAGCAGGATGCAATGGGGAAGAGAAGGAGCATCCCAATGGTCTTGTCAGTGGACCCCTGCTGGGGGGTGCCTACCCATGACATTGGTCTTGGCCATAGCGGCAGAGCATGGAATTGTTCGCGCTTCCCCTTTGGCCAAAAAGAATGGCTTGGGCCAGTACTGTAATTGTGGGCCATGGATATGCAGAAATAGACACACACCACTGCGCCACTAATTTCACTCTGAATGCCACAACACCCTCAGCTTCCCTAGGCATTTTACGAAATATTTGAGCTCAGATGGGAGTTTGCAGGTTTGAAATTGACGCATGGAGTCACCTCCCGCAGAGTCTATTAGTCTTTCATGTCCATCTTGACCTATGTGGACCTGCCACAGCTCTCTAAAAACCTGTCATGTGTACCACAAGGCTAGGTGGGTAATAATAATAATAATAATAATAATAATAATAATAATAATAATAATAACAACAATAATAATGGTTTGTGTATGTGTGTGTGTGTGTGTGTCAAAATCTCCATTACTTTGGTTGAAACCTGTCAGACTTAAGTGGAGCTTAAATGGAGCCAAACGTAGGTGGAGCAAGAGCCAAAACCTTGGAGGAGTTATGGATGTGACTCTAAATCTTCCTACGTAAACCACAATGTGTAGGGAAAAGATATTTCCGTCGTAACGTTCTCTTTCCTCAACTTGGGCAAGGTTTCATTCATCTCCTTTGTACTTGTGGCACACAGCAGGATGGATTGGAGAATATCAATAAATCTGAGCCGGGCTGATGAAGGAATGTGGTCTAGTGAAACAGGGCATGGGGAAGTGGCATGGCTTAGGTTCACCTGTGGCCCAAAGGGAGGATATTCCTTAGCCCATGTCTACTCTGGTTGGCATTGGCTTTCCAGGATCTCAGGTGGAGATTGTTCTCAGCCTTGCTTCCTGAGATACTTCTTCTGGAATGGATGAGGGTTGCAAATGGATAATCTGCATACCTAGAGGTGCTCCGCTCACTGAGCTGAGCCACTTCTCCCATTTCGCAGAAAAGAAATCCACCAAGATTATATATAGTAATTTGAAAGGTTTATTATTTGCCATGGATACAAGGAAGAAACCAGAGAAGCAGAGACGATCGTGTGAGAACATTTCAGAAACATAGCAGGCATGCCTCCTTCAGGGACAGCCAAGAGTAGTTGGGGAGATCCCACCAATTCAAGGAGGCTGGTACAAGGCTATACACATTCAACTCAAGCGGTCAATGGACAGGTTCTCAAAGCCGGGTTGGTGTTGACAGTGAAGTTATCTCTTGGAACGTCAGGCTTACAGGTCCCTGTTGGCATTGGACCTTCAGAACTTGCACTGCATAGGCTAACAGCCTTTGGAACCACAGCAAGATGAGCCACATCCACCACAGCTGCCACAGCTGCCACAGCCACAGGAGGAGCCACAGCCTTTGGAACCACAGCAAGATGAGCCACATCCACCACAGCTGCCACAGCCGCCACAGCCACAGGAGGAGCCACAGCCTTTGGAACCACAGCAAGATGAGCCACATCCACCACAGCTGCCACAGCCGCCACAGCGACAGGAGGAGCCACAGCCTTTGGAACCACAGCAAGATGAGCCACATCCACCACAGCTGCCACAGCCGCCACAGCCACAGGAGGAGCCACAGCCTTTGGAACCACAGCAAGATGAGCCACATCCACCACAGCTGCCACAACCGCCACAGCTGCCACAACTACCACAGCCACCACAGCTGCCACAGCCACAGGAGGAACCACAGCCTTTGGAACCACAGCAAGATGAGCCACATCCACCACAGCTGCCACAGCCACCACAGCCGCCACAGCTGCCACAGCCACCACAGCTGCCACAACCTCCAGATCCACAGGAGGAACCACAGCCACCACAACTTTTGGAACAGCACGACATCGTTGCAACAGGGAGGGAAGGCAGAGCTGAAAAAGAAATTAAGAGATTTTGGGTGGGTGGTGGACTTCCCACAAGAGGTCTAAGGCCTATTTCCTTTATAAGAAGTCTTCCTTTTTGAAGACAACAAGCCTCGAGTTCATAGAATCATAGAATCACAGAATGTTGGGTTGGAAGGGGACTCTAAGGCCATGGAATCCAACCCCCTGCTTAATTCAGAAATTCACCTTAAAACATCCCTGAGAGATGGCTGTCCAGCTACACCTTGAACAAGAACATAAGTACATAAGAAATGCCATGCTAGATCAGGCACTTTAGCCAATGTAGATTCATGCATTGGCTACAGGGGAAGAAAAGTAAACAAAACAAAACAAAAGTCTACCAATTTACATTTTTTATCCATTGATGATGTCCTAAAGTTCAGCAGAATATAACTTACCTTCTTTAGCAGTAGGATATGGTGACAAGGATTGAATCCAACTGAGAGAATAAGGAATCCTTGGATGGGGAACCTTTTATATAGCTCTGTCCAGCCTTCCAGAGTATTATGGCCAAGTGACTATTGACCATCAATGTAAATGATTATCCACCATGTCATCGTCTGGCTCATGGTCATCCACATCTCTCATTAAAAGGAGGGGGAAAAGTCTGTCTTTGAATTATGGAGGATTAAAACTATATGCAGGTCAGTACACTATAATTTTCAGATCTCACCAGAAGGAAGAAGAAGAACACTGGCTTTGTTTTCAAAAGTCCCATTGGAAATGTATATACACATGAGGGGGTTGAGAGTTGTATTGCAAAATACGGAAAAGTGCAAATACCAATTCATATACGGATCGAGAAACCTCAGTCAAAATGTCAGTTGTTCCATCCCATCCCTAACAACAGTCATCATCATCATCATCATGGCACATGGATTCTGAGTGAAATCTACTCACTGAGTCATGTGACTAACGCTCTTGACTCAGAAATTCTCCGTATATCCTGAACACCACATTGGAAATGGGAATTTGTCAGAGAACTTACACAGGGAAATAATCCCTGTTAATGATACTGTTTCCTTTAAACTCCTTAGGATGCGATGAATTGCAGGACGAACAGCATTTCCTGTTTTCTTTGCAGGCAGTAGTCAGCAGGCCGTACTCAGAAAATCCATTGGAAATTTCAAACATCACTCAGTTCCATCCCACTGTTTCCTAAAACATTTTATTGTGCTCAGTTTTGTTCCAATGCTTCATCAGACCGTTTCTTTTAATCGCAAGAAAACTTGATATTTCCACACACACGTTTTCATTCGTACATGCGATGCATCATTGGTTCTGTAGGCTCTCTGTGGAGGTGCAAAGCTTTCTGAGGCCCTGCGAATGTGGCTGCCATGGCATTCCCTTGGAATCTTTGTGTTAGTGGTGACAATCCAGGGTTGGAGAACAGCTCACAGATTTTGCAAGGCCAGGACTTTGGTGAAGGAATATGTAGTCTATTCTATTCAATCTCTTCCCCTGTTGTCCATTTACTCCTACCAATAGCCATCCAGCATTCTGTGGGCAGTTAGCTAGAATTAACATATTTGGGTAACCAAAAAAGAGGATTCTCAGGGGGGAGCTGGAAAGTGCGATTTCCAGGGCCTCCAGAAGGTGTGCCATCCCCTCACCACACCATTAGCAGCTGCCTTAGGGGCCCCGATTACAGAGAAAGAGGAGAGGAAAGCATGCCATTCTGATTTCCAAGCAGTAATATGCAGTGTTCACATTGAGACTGAGTTCTGAGTAAATACTCTATAATGGATTGCACCATCCACAACAAGTGCGGGCAAGATGTGGACCTCCAGATGTTTTGGCCAACAATTGCCATCAGTACTAACCAACATAGTCAATGGTGAGTTAAAGTGATGATAGCTGTAGGCCAAAACACTTGGAATGGCACAAATTACCTACCTCTGGTTTAAACGGTAATCAACCCTAAGCTGGTAAACCCACAAAACTCATGACTGCAGTTCCTCAATCCATATGTGAATTGGTATTTGCACTTTTCCCTGATGGAAACATGCCTGTTGCTTTTCAGAAATGTTCTCAAACGATCATCGCTGCTGCTCTAGTTCCATCCTTGTATCCATGACAAATAATAAACCTTTCAAATCACAGTACATAATCTTGGTGAATTTCTTTTCTGTACAATGAGAGACATGGCTCAGCTCAGTGCACAGAGCACCCCTATGCATGCAGATGATTCTTTTGCAACCCTCATCTTTCCCAGAAGAAGTATCTCAGGTAGCAAGGCTGAGAACGATCTCCACCTGATATCCAGGAGAGCCAGTGTCAACCAGTGTTGACCTAAGGTGGAGAATGTCCACAGGCCATGCCACCTCCCCATGCCCTATTTCACTAGGTCACATTCCATCATCAGCCCGGCTCAGGTTTATTGGTATTCTCCAATCCATCCTGCTGTGTGCCCCAAGTACAAAGGAGATGAATGAAACCTTGCCCAAGTTGAGGAAGGAGAACATTAGGATGGTAATATATTTTCCCTGCATTCTGTGGTTTACTTAGGAAGATTTAGAGTCACATCCATAACTCCACCCAGGTTTTGGCTCTTGCTCCACCCACTTTTGGCTCCACTTAAGTCTGACAGGTTTCAACCAAATGAATGCTGATTTTGACATGCACACACACAGAAACCATGATGATGATGATGATTTACATTTATATCCCACCTTTTCCTCCATGGAACTCAAGGCAACATACATAATCTTCATCATCTCCAGTTTATCCTCACAACAGCAACCCTGTGAGGTAGGTTGGGCTGAGAGTCTGTGACTGGCCCAAAGTCACCCAGTGGGTTTCCATGGCTGAGTGGGGATTATAATCCAGATCTCCTGAATCCCAGGCCAACGCTTTAGCCACTACACCACACTTGAATAGGGGTGGCTGACCTTTTGTTTTTGTTCATATTTGAATGCAAACTTACTTTTAAACTAATACATGACCGAAACCCAGTTATCCTTCAATATTCACACTTCTTCAAATTTTGCAATGTATTTCTTCAATAAAGAAATATGTATAAACATTTCTATGTTTGGGGGTAAAAGTTAATATATATAAGTGAAAACCACATTAAAATGCATTATATTTGGAAAATTATTTCCAAAACAGTATGCATATGAGGCCAAATTGCATACAAAAATGCATGTATTTAGAGAAATACACAGAAACACATGAACAAAGTTCGATGGAACCTTCCCTCCACCATCAAAGTTTGGGATGACTGGAATTTAAGAATGGAAAAATGAGAAACTGATAGTGACAGATTCATCCATCCCTACCCTTGAGTAGAGAATCCTGGGCAAAGTGTTGATCAACCAATGTGTACAAGGCACTTCACACATCTCAGGAAAAGATCTCTTGAGAGAAGTCCAAGAGTCTTAATTCGTCAGTTAATAGAGCACCTGCCTTACATGCAGCTGGTCCCAATTTCATGAGTTCAATTCCTGTTTAGGGTGATTTTTTTTTTATCCCTCTCTGATACTATGAGAAAAGCATGCATAGACAGTCACACATGGACTTAGATGTGGCACCCTCCTCCTGCCTCCCCTCCCAAATTTCCTTCAGAGGCAGCAGTTGCAAAGGTATCTGTGCTTTGATGGTCAATTTCAGCAGCAAATTATGGCAGTGGCGTAAAACAGCCAAATGTGGGGTCAACTTTCGCTTTTCTTTTTTTAAGTCCATGTAGTTTTTCTTTCTTTTTTTTACTAGTCTGATGGAATGCCATTAATTTGGCAAGAAATTACCAATCCTTTTTGCCACTGCCACCCCTAACATTTGGCAGTCTACAGGAAGTCCTGGAGAATGTGGATAGGGAGACAATTTTCTCCCTCTCCCATAATACTAGAACCCAATGGAGTCATCCCATGAACCTGATTGGTGGGAGATTCATGATGGATAAAAGGAAGGATTTCTTCATACGGCTCATAGTTGAACTATGGAACTCACTGTCCATGGTAGAAGACAGATTTAGGCAGATAGATGTCAACTCGGTCCACAGCCTCTCCGTGATTTGTTTACAGGCCGTCTGTTCCTGGCACATCATTGTATTTTGGCCTGCACCTGTGTTCATAAAGGTGTACAGAGACTTCATATTTCAGTTTATTTTTCACTAGCTGATATGTCTGGTGTTTCTCGGGTCCTTGAATAATGTTTATAACATTTATTTGATAAATAATAAATTTCTCTGCACCTTATTCATCTTTAGGTTGGTTGTTGTTGTTTTTAATTTGCTTGAGTTTGTAAATTGTTTTGTTAGAATAAATGGAAAATTATGTTGATAAGAACTGTATTTTAAATTAGAGCTTTGTGATAAACCACATTTTTTGTTTTACCTAGAATGCCTACACCTCGTATCACGCTTTGGGCAGAGCAGCTATCCAAAGTTCAAAAACAATCAGGACACACAACACCCTTTCTACCAGCTAAAACAGATGCAAATCAAAGAATATGTTTTCAAAATATACCCAGCATTGCCCAGATATCCAAAGAACATTTAGTAGGGAAGCAGATCACTGTGGATGCAGGGAACTGTTGTATGCAAGTGCTCTGAAGTTATTATTATAAAAAAAGTAAAGCAGCCAGAACACAGACTGTGGAATGACCTGCCGGAGGAGTCTCGTCAACTTAACAGTCTTTTAGAATTTAAGAAAGCCATAAAGACTGTTCTCTTCCAGTGGGCATATCCAGTGGAATTTTAGAATGTTTTAAGGATGTTTTTAGGATGTTTTAGGATGTTTTAATGCAGTTTTAATAATATGTGTCATGTTTTAATCAGTTTTATGTATTTTATCATATTGTTGTTCCCTGCCTCGATCCAGATGGAAAGGTGGGTAAGAAATAAATTATTATTATTATTATTATTATTATTATTATTATATTATTATTATTATTATTATTACTTTATTGGCATAATTTACTGTATAATATCTACATTTAGCAGGTTTGGGCAGAGAACCAGGATTTTGGCCTTTTATCTGACATACCTGTGCTCTGAAAACACACTGTGGCACTTTTTTATTTTTTAGTGAAATGAACTTGTGTATAAATTAACCATCTGCACTACAGTAAGAGCATACATATAGAATGATACAGCCACTGATTAACTTGAATTGTGCTTAAATAGCATGCTTAAGATTGACCAATTGTGATCAGGGCTGAAGCTTGGGAGAATTTAACTCCCCCACCCCCTCACCCACCCACCCTTGCTGTTTTCCTGGTTCAAATTTCCCCAAAGCTGTTATTTGACCTAGACAGTGTCATTGACAGTAAACAGCTCATGACCCTGGTTAATGGTCAAACCACCACCTTATGGTTCTGTTGGCATTATGCCACTGCTATGGAGCCACATAGAGGATAAAGCAAATTTCAATATCTCCTGCTGAAGAAATTTTATTTATGGAATGTCCTGAAGAAATAATAGCAATTTGCACTGGTCATGACCATGAGTCATAGTTTGGTGGCAAGAGAAGACTCTTGGGAGTTCTACCCAAGGCATGCTGGGAGTTGTAGGCATAACTCTATTATTATTATTATTATTATTATTATATTTTAAAAAAAATACTTGAAGTCCAATATTTCATGTTTTTAGATTTTTCTGGTACATTGTACAGCCAGACCTATCAGTGTGTCCAATTTCAAGTTTCTACCTGCCATTGCTCGGGTCCCCTAAAATATATGTCTGCGAGGTAAGCATCTTAAAGTAGCAGGCCAGTGCAAGGCCTGTGAGTTAACCTTTAAATAAATAAAATACATTTCTCTTTTTCCTCTCTCATCCTCATGACAACCCTTCAACATAGGCCAGTCTTAGGCCTGTGAGGTAATGTTAAAACAAATTGAATTAGTTACTTCCCACCCACACACCCTCTGTCACCTTCAATGCATGGCCAGGTCTGCTTTGAAGCTGTTGCCATAATTTTCCTTGTCCCCACAGAAAACAAAAACTACAGCTCCGAGCATGCCTTTTGCTGTGGTGCCCAACTTGCCCAATGGGAGTCCTGCTGCTGAAGCTCATGGGAAGTCTGGCTGAGCCAATCCACACTACACTGTGCAATCGCTGCCCATAGGTAGGCCTTGAGGGAGCCGGCTGGCTGACTGATGGTTAGCTTGGTTGCAGTTGGCAACAGGGCCAGAGCTAGGGTGACCAACTGTCAGATTTCCCCAGATTTGTCCTGGTTTTTGTTCTATTCTGGATGTCAGGGGGGATTTTCTGTGATTTTCTATATTGTCCTGGAAAGACACACTTTCCCCTTTAAGGCCGCTATTAGCATTTTGGGAGGGAATTATGTGCTTTCTGGAGGCGCATCATTTCCCTCCCACTGCTCCAATCAGGACCTTAAATGGGAAAGTGTGTCATTCCCGAAGATTATAGAAAAGGCCCTGATTGGAGTGGGGGGGGGGGCAGAAATGACACACTTTCCCCTCCTCCACTCCAATTGGGGCCTTTAAGGTGGTGGGGTGGAGGATGACGCTTTTTCCAGAGGCCCTGAAAAGTCACTTTCCTGCCCTGCCCACAGGTTGTCCTCTTTTTTGGTTTCCCAAATATGGTCACCCTAGCCAGAGCTACAGCTTCCTTCCCTCCTGTTCCCAATTGGGCCTAGCAACTGAGGCAGCTGGCCCCAGGCACTCTCCCTTCAGGCCCAGGAGGATGAGTCACTACCAGATAATGGCTGCCAAAGCCTGATAAGTCTTCCCTTCTGCCCAACGCATGCTGGGAGTTATAGGCATAAGCCTAGGTCCAGGAATAACATGTTAATCTTTGAACACCATCTGAGATGTGGTGGGAGAGCAGGCCTTCTTAGTTTTGGCACCCTGCTTGTGGATTTCTTTTTCCCAGGCAGACTTGCTCAGTGACTGCATTAATGGCTTTTAAGTGCCAAGTGAGTTGTTATTATTATTATTATTATTATTATTATTATTATTATTATTATTTAATGCTGCATTTTTTCCTGTCATAACAATATTCCAAGACAGAATGACTCCCTCTTCCAGGTGAAAGCTGTGTGTGCGCTTCCCCCAGTTTCTGAGAAAACACCAATATCAAAACGGGGTGCCTTTGAGCATGTCCAGAGTTCAGCTTCTCTAAGACAAACTGTTGTATCTAATTATGATTTTAAAACCACACATGGCAGGTAGGAAGAAGAACCGCAAATGGATGCAGCTCATTTATGTGGGCTGTTTCCTTTGATGTGGAATTGGGTTGACTGCTCGAGACTGACCTTAGGAATCACAGTGGCTGCCAAAGGCCAGTAAGTCTGGCCTCCCACCCTAGGCATGCTGGGAATTCCGCCCAAGACATGCTGGGAGTTGCAGGTGTAAACCTAGGTTTTTATTAAATTCTTTAAAAATACTAAAAAAACCAAACATCATGTTTTTAGATATTTTCTGATCGATGTACACGAAGACCTGTCTTAGTGAACATTATTAAGGCAGTACCATATGTGGAAGTGGGGAAACATGTGTGGGCATGCGTGACACACACATACTTTCTGATGCATATGTAGAGATAATACTGGAACCTGGGGTTATCCCTTGGAGCTGATGGGTGGGAGATTCGGGAAATATTAAAAGATGTACTTCTTCACACGTCACATAGTTAAACAATGGAATTCGTTCCCACAAAATGTAGTGCTGGCCACCAATATGGATGGCTTTAAAGGGGATTGGATAAATTCCTGAAGGAGAAGGCTATCAATGGCTACTAGTCCTGATGGCTATGTACTAGAGGCAATGAGCCTACGTACACTTGTTGCTGGGGAACATGGCCGGGAGAGTGCTGTTGCAACCATATCCTGCTTGTGAGTTGGCTGGTTGGCCTCTGTGAGAATAGAGTGCTGGACTAGATGGACCCTTGGTCTGATCCATCATGGCTCTTCTTACGATCTTATGTTCTTAATACCTTCACAGGGAGACACCCATGGTGCATTGTAGTGTGTCCTGCTGCAGTGTTTAGTCTTACTACTCTAAGAGGCAGTCAGGAAATAATTTTAATAATAACGAACAATTTTGCTGCAGCATGCAGGTCTTCCTCGCTTTGCCTTGCTTCATTCCTATGCAATTGTGCTGTCCACTCCATGGGGTATTACTATATTGGAACCATATTGGAGCATATTGAATGCTTGGAGATAGGTCTGAACCCTGGATGCCATACTGACTTCAGGATTGGTTGTTGAATGGCCCAATGGTTTATTTTGAAATTCACTGTAACCCTTGGCTCTCCTCTGTGTGACAACCTTTCAAGGACTTGAAGAATGCTATCATCTCTCCCCTCAATCTTCTCTTCTCCAGGCTAAATATGTCCAGTTCTTTCAGTCTCTGCTCATATGGCTTTGTTTCCAGACCCCTGATCACCCTCGTTGCCCTCCTCTGAACCTCTGGTGCAGCAACACTGAAACTCGGAGTGTCAGTGTCCTGTGAACGCCACTACCTTCCCTGTACAACTTCTTAAACAAGCTTCCAGGCCTCATTGAGGCAAGAGACACACACCACTGCACAACAAATTTCACTGTGAATGCCACAACACTCTTGGCTTCCCTAGGCATTTTATGAAATATTTGAGCTCAGAAGGAAGTTTGCAAGTTTGAAATTGACACATGGCGTCACCTCATGCAGAGTCTATTGGTCTTTCATGTCCATCTTGATCTATGTGGACCTGCCATAGCTCTCTAAAAATCTGTCATATATACCACAAGGCCTTGTAGTATGTAAGTTGATGCATTAGAAATGGGTTTAAAAAGTCAATGTCTCTGGAGCTTATCTCTGTCAGAGTTTTCTCACGGGAGTAGTCTCTCACTCCCTGTTGTTGTGTCCTTGCCACTGTAACTGGTTTCCCTGAGAACCTGCATTTGGTACAATGGAGGGGGCCACCCTTAGAAGCTGTCACTCAGATTGTAGCAATATCAAAAGGGGGTTGTACTGTACCACCCTGTTGGCACATGGGCATGGTTTATAGGTCAGAGGACCTGTCTGTCAAGTGGCTTTGAATAAGCCTGAAACCCCTTTTGTTGGATTCTACCTGTTTTGAGATTTTGGAAGCACTCTGCACATGCTCTCTCAATTGCTACTTGGATTCTGGATTTCTAAAGGTTGTGCCATGGAAAGTACTGTGAGGTTTTTCATAGACTTGAACTTGTGTTTGCTGTGGATTTTGTATTTGATGGAGGTTTGACCTTCCCTGTGATCATGTATCCCCTATCAGCTCAGCATTCAGCAGGCTGTGTTTGATGGGGCATGATCTTTTGTCTCTGCCCAGCTCTGGTGGCTCAGAACATAAGTGTGTCTCTCCTTGAGATTTTGTCTAGTCTATTGGCCATGTCCCTTAAGGTGTCAGCGTATGCGGCATCTGGAGAAGCTCAAATCAGATGGTGGCAAACCCTAACACCCACACACACTGAGTGCTTGCCTGAAGGATCATATCAAGAAAGGAGCCTAAAGTTTTCTAATTATCATTCAGCTTTAAGTGGGTGTCATTTGAAGCATGTAACCATTATGCTTTTGACCATGTAATTTCTTCAATAAAAAGTAGTCCAACTGACGTGAGTGTCTCGTGTCAGTTTGCCAGTACGTATGAATGCCAGAGGGAATGGGCATACCCACAACATGAGCCATGCAAGCATCTTTCCTACCCTGGCTACCCGAAATCCTGCAAAGTGTGATACAAAAGATGGAGCCTAGACCCTTCTGCAAACAAGGGCAGGGGTCCTTCCTCCCGCTGAGTTGTGACACTTCCAACAATTTCGATGAATGAAAACCCATGAAGACTGGGTGCAGAGGTTCAATTTTTATTATTATTATTCCTCATCTACAGATTTAGATACATGTCAACAGAAGAGGAACTCACCGAGCGAAAGCAGAAGAGAAAGAGCTTCCCAACCACCAAGACGAAAATGAACACCCCATTTGAGGTACAGCCAGGCCTCCTCCACAAATTTCAAAGTAAAGAGCAAAGGAGGAAAAGATGAGGTCAATGGATTAGAGGAGGGAGGCATAAAACTTCAGGTGATTCACTTGGCAAAATGAAGGCAAAGAGCCAATTGTTGATGTTGCTGAGGGTTGATTTTGTTGACTAGACAAACTCTTCCTTGCATTCAGAACTTTCCTTGGATTTCTTCAGCACCTGCCTTGCCTAGGATAACAGCAGGAAGACCCACAGCCGGAACAGCCACCGCAGCCAGAACAGCCACCGCAGCCGGAACAGCCACCACAGCCGGAACAGCCACCGCAGCCGGAACAGCCACCACAGCCACCGCAGCCGGAACAGCCACCGCAGCCGGAACAGCAGGAAGACCCACAACTGGAACACCCGCCACACCCAGACCAGCCGCCACAGCCAGACCAGCCACCACAGCAGCAGGGGGAACAGCAACAGTTGGAACAGCATGGCATCTTTGCAAAGCAGGATGAAGATGGCTCTGCAAAATATCAGGAGATCTTCTGTGGACGGCTCTCAAGAGACTCAAGGCCTAGTGTGTGTTTGTGAGCCACCTTGAGTGTGAGTGTATCCGTCTTAGGGATGTGCACTGGATTGGTTCCGATCCACAATCCGAATCCGATCGAGGGGGTAATCGGATAAATTATCCGATTTCCGATCTCCCCGCTGGATCGGCCGATCCAATCCGAACTGAACCGAAGAGGTTCTGATCCGGTTCGTATGGATCAATGGATCGGCGGGCGCCCGCTGGCGCCCGCCGCCACTTCCATTGGCGGGCGCCAGCGGGCGCCCGCCGATGGAAGTAGACAGCGGGGGGGGGCTTCCCTAGCGGGGAAGGTAAGCAGGGGGTGGGGGAGGCGAGGAGGGGGCGCGCGCAGCGCGCTTACCTTCCTGGAACATCCGCTTCCGTCCGGCGTCAGCCACTACTGCTCCCGGGCTTCACGGCCTGCTCCCGGGTGGCACGCCGGGTGATGACATCACCCGGTGCTCCACTCTAGAGCAGGCCACAAAGCCTGCTGGCAGTAGCCGCCGGCGCCGGACGGGAGTGGGCGTCCCGGAAAGGTAAGGAGGGGGTGCACGGAGGGGAGGAGGGGGCGTGCGGAGGGGAGGAGGGGGGCCCTTACCTTTCCGGGACGCCCGCTCCCGTCTGGCGCCGGCCGCTACTGCTCCCGGGCTTCATGGCCTGCTCCCGGGTGGCGCGCCGGGTGATGACATCACCAGGCGCACCACCCGGGAGCAGGCCATGAAGCCTGGGAGCAGTAGCGGCCGGCGCCGGATGGGAACGGACGTTCCAGGAAGGTAAGCAGGGGGCGGTGGGAGGGGCTTACCCCCCCGGGGCCGTCCGCTTCCATCCGCTGGCGCCTGCGGGCGCCAGCGGATGGAAGCGGACGGCCCCGGGGGGGGAGGGAGCGCGGGGGAGGGGGCTTACCTGCCGGGGCCATCCACAGCAGACAGCCTCGGAGGGGAGGGAGGGAGTTAGGCCCCCCTCACCCACCCGCCGCCATTTTTTTCCCCTAGACTTGCATTGCAATGCGAGTCTATGGGGAAAAAAATGGCGGCCGATCCAAAAATTTCCGATTTTTGGATCGGGATCGGACTCGATCCAGTCCGGGGGGGCTCCGATTTTGTCCGAACCGATCCGTGACAAAATTGAGGTCCCGATCCGGGTCCCGATCCGATCCGGGGGGTCCGTGCACACCCCTAATCCGTCTATCTATAGCAGTGGTGTTCTACCATGGATAGACAGATCTATGCCCACCTACACACCTGGGGTCCCAATCCATCCCTCTGGAGTTCCCCAGAAGGGCACACCACTTTCCCTGGACCCAACATTTCTCGCTCAGCCATCAATCTTTTGTTATTTCTTGAGTTTTGCCATTTCTGTTTTCATTGCCAAATATTGAAGTGCCTCTCCTAATCCTAAATTTCTGGAAGTAAGATTTTAAAGCTAAAATGCACTGCGTATTTGATTTTATTTGGGAATATTTCATGTTTTTGTCCCTACCTCCCCTTTGCATTCAGCACTACTGGGATGTGGCCTCCAAAAAGCTCCTCAAAACTTGAATTCCGCTTTCAAGCTGAAAGAAGTTCAACATCTCTGATTTATGAGCACTCCACCATTCTAATGCTCTCAGTAGCACCTTGAATTTGGCCCTGTTCACTGTGCATGCATTTTGTCCATTCTTTCTTTTTCCCTAAGCTGGGATATGTTGATAGTTCAGCTAGCAAGAGCTGTGGAAGAAACAGTTGAGGGACACATGATTGCATCCCCACTGCAAGCTCATGAAGATAGGGAGTCATCTCTTGGCAAACTGGAGCCTTCTGATCCAGGACAGAGCTCTATGAGAGCTCACAATTGCTCTGCATGTCAATGCTGGTATACTTTGCAAAACTTGGAATGCAGATAGATTGGGGGGGTGGGGGTAGGCTGACCATATGAAAAGGAGGTCAGGGCTCATGTAACTTTAACAGTTGTAGAGAAAAGGGAATTTCGGCCAGTGTCTTTTGTATGCAATTAGTTCCTGGTGAAATTCCCTCTTCATCACAACAGTTAAAGTTGCAGGGGCCCTTCCTTCTTTTGTATCTGGTCACTCTAGTATAGTGCCTGCACCTTTAATTGTTGTGATGAAGAGAGGATTTCACCAGGTACTAATTGTATATAAATAACGCCGGCTGAAATTCCTTTTTCATGGGCCCTGTCCTCCTTTTCATATGGTCAGCCTGGGGGGGGGGGGGAGTTATTGACCTTAATGACTGTGGAAGCCAGATCAAATTCTCAGATAGTCAGTGATGAACATTCTAAATCTTCTGATATCCAAGCAATCATAATTTAGGCTGCCATACTATACCTGGCCACCAGTAAGACATACTGGTCACATTGAGATTGAGTTCTGAGTAAAGGCTCTATATAAGATTGCACCATTCACAGCAAGAGTGGGCAAGATGTGGTCCTCCAGATGTCTTGGCCAACAATTGCCATCAGTACTAGCCAACATAGTCAATGGTGAGTTGAAGTGATGGGAGTTGTAGGCCAAAACACCTGGAGGAGCACAATTTGCCTACCTCTGGTTTAAAAGGTAACCAGCTCTAAACCGCTGAAGCTGGTAAACCCTCCAAATTCATGACTCCATCAATTCAAATCAACCTTAAACTAGGGTGACCAGATAAAATCCAGGTCAGGGCTCATGTAACTTTAACAGTTGTAGAGAAAAGGGAATATCAGCCAGTGTCATTTGTATGCAATTAGTTCCTGGTGAAATTCCCTCTTCATCACAACAGTTAAAGGTGCAGGGGCCCTGCCTTCTTTTGTATATGGTCACTCTAGTACAGTGCAAGCACCTTTAACTGTTGTGATGAAGAGGGAATTTCACCAGGAACTAATTGCATACAAATGACACTGGCTGAAATTCCCTTTTCTCTACAACTGTTAAAGTTACATGAGCCCTGACCTGGATTTTATCTGGTCACCCTACCTTAAACCAAGATTTTGGTCATAGGAAAAGTAGAAAAACCAACCTTTGTCTACGTACCATATGAGCAAGCCCATTGGAACAAACCTTACCTTGACAAGCAGGTGAGTGGATTGAATCCAAGTAAGTGAATGAGGAGGCTTTGGAGTGGTGGCACATTTTATACAGCTCTGACTACCATTCCCTTAGGAAGTGTGTCACCATGATGGAACACTAACATCTTCATTAGCCATCAATGCGCACATCTGTCCCCGTGTGCTTGACTTAATTCACATATCTCTCTTTTTTAAAATATATATATATATATATATATATATATATATATATATATATATAATATTGTGGATGATTAAAGAGGTACTCATGGAATGGCCAAGTCCTTATTTACCATCAACACACATGATTATTGCCATGCTGCCTCCCAACTCATGTTCCTTGACTTAATTTGCATCTCTCTCTCTCTCTCTCTCTCTCTCTCTGTCTCATGTGTGCATTTAAGTGACTTTGATCTGCTTGTGGAAGATTAAAGCTACTTTCAGGTCCTAACACTGTGGTTCTCAGACTTTACCAGAAGGCATGCAAAGGATGATTAATTTTAAACCTGTATATTGGGGTGCATGGTCACTCACAGTAACCATGCGGCTCAAAGCCACAAATCTTTTTCAAACCAAACTGAGCGTTCTTAATTGTGCCCCTCCTTACTTAATTAATTAAACAATTAATGACATTATCACTGCCATTATTCATTGAACATTATTAATTGGAGTCCTCCCCTGCTTCTGTCATACAGTTAGAATTCATGTTAACTCAAAAATGGGTATGTAAAGACAGAATTTGCAATGTATTATTGTTGGGTTATAACTAGGGGTGTGCACGGGAGGAAAAATCGTATCGGAATCAGGACCTCAGATTTTGCCCTGGATCGTATCAGACAAAATATGAGGTCCCTTGGATTGGATCCGATTCGATTGCAATACGAAAATCGGACGTCCGATTTTTGGATCAGACGCCATTTTAGGTATTTTCACCATAGGCTTGCATTGGAGGAAAGAAAGCTTTCCCCCAATGCAAGCCTATACTGAAAACATGGGGGCGGGTGAGTGGGGACCTAACTCCCCCTCCCTCCCAGTCCCTCCCCCGCATTCACGAACCTTACCTGCCGGGGCTGTCCACTACCACCCGCTGGTCCCTTCTACTAAGAAACAGGCTTCGCGGCCTGCCTCTCAGTAGAGCGCCAGATGACATCATCACCCAGCACTCTACTGAGAGACACACCGCAAAGCCTGTTTCTCAGTAGAAGGGACCAGTGGGCGGTAGTGGATGGCCCCAGCAGGTCTGGGGACCTCCCCCTCCCCCTCCCCCCACTCACGCTCCTTATCTGCCGGAGCCATCCACTTCTGTCTGCTGCCGCCCACTGATCCCTTCAACTGAGAAACAGGCTTCGCAGCCCGCCTCTGAGTAGAATGCTGGGTGATGACATCACCTGGCGCTCTACTCAGAAGGAGGCCGTGAAGCCTGTTTCTCAGTAGAAGGGACCAGCGGGCAGCGGCAGACGAAAGCAGACGAAAGCAGACAGCCCCAGCAGGTAAGTGGGGACCTCCCTCTCCCTCCCCCTCCCCCCACTCACACTCCTTACCTGCTGGCATCCCTCGCTGCCATCCGCTGCTTCTGTACTACTGATGAGCAGGCCTTGCCGCCTGTTGATCAGTAGTACAGAAGCAGCCGACGGCAGAGTGGGACACTGGCAGGTAATGGGGGACCTCCACCTCCCTCCCCACACCCCCCCACTTTCACTCCTTACATGCTGCCTCCTGGGCACCATACACTGCCACCCGCTGCTTCAGTACTACTGAGAAGCAGGCCTTGCGGTCTGTTCCACAGTAGAGTGAGGGCGCACCGAGTAATAACATCACCCAGTGCGCCATCGCTCTATTGTGGAACAGGCCGCAAGGCCTGTTTCAAAGTAGTACAGAAACAGTGGGCAGCAGCAGACAGCAGCGAGGAGGCAGCAGGTAAGGAGCACGGGTGGGGGGACGGGGGAGGTAGGGAGGGGGAGGTCAGATTCTCTGATTTTTTCTGATCTGGATCGGGTCCCTTCTAATTCGATCGGATCAGACCAGATGGTCCAAATGATTGGGATCGGGATCAGACAATTTTATTCGATTTCGTCTGGACCAGGTCCGGATCGTGGATCAGACCCAATCCGCTGCGCATCCCTAGTTATGACCAATAGGCATAGGGGACATTTTTTTCCCAATTCGATTTTTATAAGAATTTACCCCCCCCCCCAAAAAAATCATATTTCTTCATCTAGTGGATGGAAAGAACTTGGAATTAAAACTATTAGCATGTAGGAAAGCCCGAAACCAACAGCTTTGACCATCCTAGTCAAGAGCATTGAGTGTTTACTCTAAAAAGAATGTCTAAATCTCTAAATAATAAATTGTATTAGTGCTGAATTACAGTGGTCACCTCATTGTTGCTGTTGTTCTGACAGGCTCCTCATCTTTAAGAGATATATGGCAGGCAGGTACATCAGTACATCACCGTCCTCTCCATACTGGGAATTTGGATGGTGGAGATGGGTGAGGATTTCTTTTTCTTTCATCTTTTCGTCAATATTTTCCAAATTTCACAAATTTCTCCCTTTGGGGGAGAGAAAGAACTTGATGTAAAAACAAAATGGTGGGAGACAGAGAAACTGACAGATCCATCCATACATCCATACATCCAAAGAAGTGTTTATTACATTTGTATTCCCACTTGCCAAGAACCCAAGGCAGCTTACATGGTCCACCTCATCTCCATTTTACCTTCACATCAACCCTGTAAAGTAGGTTAGACTGAGAGCCAGTTACTGGCCTGAAGTCACCAGGTGCACTCCATGGCTGAGTGTAGGCTAGAACCTGGGTCTCCCTAGTCCCAGTCCACAACTCTAACCCCTGCACTACACCAGTACACCAATGGTGGCTTTCCACTAGAAGAATGAATTTCTGCTTGGACCCATGGGGGCAATCAGTTTTCACCAATCACCCCTTACCTACTGCAGCCCTCTATGCCAGGTCCCATACTGTCCAGCAGCCATGGAAATGGAACAGGGGAGCAACGATGTAATGTCAGAGAATCAGCGGTCAAATAGGCAGTGACATCTACTGCTCATCCTTCTCACTACCACCCTTTTCTGGGCCAGAACAAAAGGCAGGTGAGCAAGTAGGTTGCAATGGGGAAAAGTAGGAGCAACGCCAACAGTCTCTTGTCAGTGGGACTCTGCTGGAGTGCGGGCCCATGACAGGTGCATGATCGTACCAACTTTTGATGTCATCCCTGCCCAGTAACTACATCTGCTAATAAAGAACACACACACACACCACTGAAATACTACCCTCTAATCTTCAGGAAGGGTTTATGGACCCCCTCCCCAAACAGGATGACAGACATTTGATATGGAACTTGGACACAGCCATAACAATGACATCAAATCTGCAATGTTGTAGTGCTTGTAGTGCAGCAGGAATATGGAGGGGGCAGCATGCAAATGGATTGAAGTCACTGGATGCAGTGGTAAACATCACATGGTCCACTTCTGATATCATTTATGATCTGTGAGTGAGAGAAAGATGGGCATGTTTTTACTTGTTCAACCAGAATTCAGGAAGTTTAGAACACAAAGCCAAGAGAACCAGAAGAAGAGGAAAGCCATGGAACAGGTGGACATAATGAGCAAGATCAAGGGCTGGCATTAGAACAGAAGAAGGGCCATGTTGGGTCAGAGCAAAGGTCCATCTAGTCCAGCACTCTGTTCACACAGTGGCCAACCAACAGTTGAACAGGAACCCATAAGCAAGACATCAATAAATTAGCACCCTCCTGCCCATGTTCCCCAGCAACTGGTTACTTTGGTATACTGCCTCTGATACTGGAGGTAACACATAGCCATCCAGACTTGTAGACCTTGATAGCCTTCTCCTCCAGGAATTTATCCAGCCCCCTTTTAAAGCCATCCAAATTGGTGGCCATCACTATATCTTCCATAACAATGTGCTCTATTAGGAAGACCTTCCTTTTATCTGTCCTGAATCTCCCACCAATCAGCTTCCTGGGATGACCCCATTGGGTTCTAGTATTATGGGAGAGGGAGAAAAATGTCTCCCTATCCACAATTTCCACCCTATAAGATTTCTTTTTCCCAAGCTAAACGATCCCAGCTGTTGTAACCTTCCCTCCTAAGTGAAATGTTTCAGCCCCTTGACCATTTTAGCTTCCCTTTTCTATGGCTGCCTGAGTCAAAAGATGTGATGATGACACACACACAAACCTCAAACACACATATGCACACACATTTCCAGATACAGAAGCAAGCTGGATAGACAGATTAATTTTACTTCGGTTCTGGACAGGCTGTTGTGGTGCATACAGCTCTGTTATTCAAAAGAGGGGGAATGGTTGGAGAGGGGTGTCAGGAGGAATTCTTGGGGGCTGCCAATTGTACCCTCTCAGCATCTGCTGCCCGATGCTGTTATTTCACTCTACCTCATGGTAGAGCCGGCTCTGAGCAGGAGAGCCAACAAACAAACCAGGGACAGGTGACCACAGCTTGTAGTAACATGATTATGTCCATCAGAATCTAAAAAGACCCAACTGTGTGATTGTGTGGCATTTAAGCCCCCAATCAAAATTCCAAAATTATGTTAGCTGTTGCTAAATTATATGTAATAAACACAGCATTGTCCTCTAGCAATAAAGGCCAAAGTCCTAAACAAGAAGAAAAATTACTGTTATTTGTGTACTAATTATGACATTTAGCCCAAGGGTTCCTGTGATGAAGACATGCAATCCAGGCTCAAGAACCCTATCATTCTTATGTTCAAATGTCCCTTTCATGCCAGCTTTCTGAAACTGGTTCCTTCTAGTTCTTTTGAACTACTGATCCCACCATCCCCAGACACTGACCATGCTGGCTGAAAACAATGGGAATTGTAGTCTAAAACCTCTGGAGAGACCAGCTTGGTTAAAGCCATTCTATGAGTTCTCTGGTCTGACTTACATTACTGTGACAAATGGTTCATTTAATCACATGCCGTTCTGAAATAGTATGTAATGAGAGGTGAATTGAATCAAACTGATGATGGGGCACTAAGAGGGCACTTATTCAAGTGGTTATTGAAGGATTTATAATTTGTCATTCTTTGTTGATGCCTCACTTCCTAGAAGAAGAATGTTACAGAACAGTATAAAGATGTCTTGGAACTCAGTTGTTCACTCAGACTTCTAGGTTCATTCCTAGTTCCAGCTCCCTCTATCTGCTTAAGAAGGTAAGGAGAATTCTGCTGAAATATATTATGGTTAATATGGGGAGCATTTGCCATGGATAGAATAATCTCTGGACTCTTCTTCAAACCAAACAGTGAACTTTTTATGGGACGGACCAAAGCTCAGCGGTACCTTCACTTGCTTTGCATGCAGAATGGCTTAGGTTCTAGACCTGACATTTCCACTTAAAGGAGTGGATAGAAAGGGGGTTGTCTTCTTTCTGCCCATGACACTGGAGGTCTTCTGCTGGTGGGAGTGGACATCATTCAGCGGGATAGATCAATAGTCTGTCCAGGTATAAGGCCGTTTCCGATATCCCTGGGAACAGTATGGGTGAGGGTGAAACTGGATACTCAGGTCTAGGGGCCAATGGCACCCTTGAGCAATTTATAGTGGAGATCTGAAGGTACCAAAAAGTACAAAAAAGTATTTTAGGGGAATGTGCACACAGAAATGCAAGTATTCCTGAAAATAATGTTTCAAAATGCATTATATTTGGAAAATGGCTTACAAAAACTCATGTACTAGCCAAATTTGTGTAACAACATGCTTGCTGTTTTGCTTTTGAGAAATGCACATGCTACACAGTTTCATGCAAACTTTTAAAAAAAGAAAGAAATTCTCAAAGTTCGAGATGAAATGAACTTAAGAGTGGGAAAATGAGAAAATGAGAGAAACCAGAATTGAAAGATTCATCCTTCCCTAATTTGGTCATGATTACTAACACCCCTGTTAGTAATCACGAAATAAAATAAACTTTATTTCTTCTTCCAGGCTTTTCCTTTTCTCCACAAAGATGTCTTGTTGTGGTGGTTGTGGCGGTTGTGGCGGATCGTCATGTGGCTGTTCCAACGTTTGTTGTGTCCCTTCCTGTGGTGGCTGTTGCTGCTCCCCCTGCTGTGGCCAAGCCAAATGCTGCGGCCAAGCCAAATGCTGCGGCCAAGCCAAATGCTGCGGCCAAGCCAAGTGTTGTGGCCAAGCCAAATGCTGCGGCCAAGCCAAGTGTTGTGGCCAAGGCAAAAGCTGCAACCCCTGTTGTGGCAAGTCCAAAGCCTGCTGCTCATCGAAATGCTCCCCCTGCTGCGCACAAACCAAATGCTCCCCCTGCTGCGTGCAAGCCAAATGCTGCTCTACCCAGAGCTGCAAGAAGAAATGCTGCTAAAGGAAGCATTTACATCTCTAGGAAGTTCAAGAAGCTGGAAGATCATTTCCACCTCCAGCACCAACCTTCACAGCACAGTGGCACAATCCTGTGAATCAGCTTCCGAAGGCTACAGTCCTATGTGCACTTACCTGGAGGTAAGTCCCATTGAACATTGTGGGACTTACTTCTGAGTGGAAATGCCTAGGATTGCACTGCAAAGTTTTGAACCTCCCTCCCTCGATCCGTTACATCTTTCTTTTCAGCCTTTAAATGTCTTCTCATTAACGGATGATGGATAGATGGTGTTTCCATGTGTCTCTTGGTGTCTTGGGTCCTCTCTGTTCTCCAATAAAACTCTAAAGCTATGAATACATGTATGATCCTTGGTCCTTTTTCATTCAACTCTTTTGATGTAATTGTGAAGAATTTCTTTGAATGTGTTTTCATAGAAACTTGCAGAAGAACTAGCAAGTCTAGATCCTTGGCGTTTTTGAAACAATGAAGTCAGCATCACCATATCCACCTACACTACCTCCTGGAGCTTCTAGTGCTACCAGGGATGAGAGAGGGGTTCATTCAGTTTGCATTTAAATCCAAAAATATCCAATTTGCACTTTCAAACCATTGTGCAAACTGGAACTCAGCTGTCCGTCGAAATTCACACTTCTTCAAATTTTGCATTTCAGTCCTCCAAACAAAAACTATATATATGCAGTATATTTGGAAAATTGCTTGGAAAAATGGGTAGCTTAGGCAGACATACATACAAAAAATGCAAGTGTTAGAGAACTATGCAAAAATGCTTATGAATGTTCATGTGAACATTTCCACCTGCTCCCCCCAAAAAAATCTCATTGTTCAGGACAAGATGAACATAAGATTAGAAAAATGAGAAATTGAAATTGAAATTGACAGATTCATTAAGCCCAGGGTGCTACCTTTCAAGTGCTATCTCTGTCAGCTCTGTCTCCATTATTTCTATATGGTCATTATTTCTTCTGCACACATTTCCAATCTTGCTGAATAGTGCTGCCACAAAGCGTTATGTGATTTCACCTCTTTTATATAATTGTATTCGACCCAGTTGCTGAGTTCCAGCGAAACAGAGGAGCTGTGAAATAAAGCAACATTCAGGGAAGTGCCGGTTATAAACAAAATCTGAACTAGTAGAACAACATTGACAAAAGCACCTGCTCACCTTACTAAATTAAAAGCCTAGAGCACTGGATCTTCCCTCTTGATTAAATGGTAAATGTGTTTCCAGCAACACATCTTAAATTAAACATAGGCGCTCCTTCAGTAGGGCAGAGCGGAAATGTATTCCATTTGTATATTGCCCATATACAAATATGTGGTGCAACCACACTTGGAATTCTGTGTACAGTTCTGGTCAGAGTACCTAAAATAAAAAGTGTGTAGTTCAGAAAAGTGCAGAAAGGGGAACTAAAATGATCAAACAGCTGAAGCAACTCTGCTACGAGAAAAGATTGTAATGTCTGGGACTGTTTAGCATAGAGAAAAGGCAGGTGAGGGGAGACATGATAGAGGTGTACAGAATTATGTATGGTGCAAAGAATGCAGATAGGGAGACATTTTCCTCCCTCTCTCATAATAATAGAACCTGAGGTCATCCCATGAAGATGATTAGTGGGAGATTCAGGATAGATAAAAGAAGGTTGTTGGCTTGAAAAGAGGACTAGAGAAATTCCTGAAGCTTTTCAGTGGCTACTAATCCCAATGGTTATATGTGACCTCCTATGTACACCAGTTGATGGGGAATATGGACAGGAAGGTGCTCTTGAGGTCATGCCCTGCTTGCAGATCTCACATGGGCTTCTGGCTGGTCACTGTGCGAACAGAATGCTGGACCGGATGGATCTTGGTCTGACCCAGCACAGCTCTTCTGATGTTCTTCATGTGAACCTACCTCACTTTCTCACTTTTAAACAACTATGAGACAGCTTCGGCAATTGGTAAGTATAGAAAAGTAATAAATTTATGAATAAAGAAACTCAGTTAACCTTTGAAATTCAGAATTATCTAAATTTTGCAATGGAGTTCTCTAATTAAAACAAAATGCATATAAAATATTTGCATGGGAGATTCATAAATGCATTGTATTAGAAAAAAAACTTGCAAAATGTCTATATTAGGCAAAATGCATTCAAAAATGCATATATTAGGAAAATATGCTTATAAAATTTCATGCAAACCTCTACAAAAATTCTCAAAGATTTGGTGAACCAAAATTATGAGTGGAAAAAATGAGAAACTGAGGCAAATCAAAATTGTCAAATTCATCCCATCCTTGTCTTTGGTGGCTCTCTAGCCAATGCCCATATTATTTCAGTTTTTGGAATACTACACAAGACATAATCCCATTAAATAAAAACAAACAATGCCATTATCATTCATGATTTGGTGTCCTTTATCATCTCTGTTCACATTTCAATGAGTATGAATTTATCTGTGCATCCTCTAAAAATTAGGACAGTCTTAAGTAGACTACCTACTCAAAATTTTGCCCAAAGTGAATTTTGGAGTGAATCTAAGAGTTCCTGCTTAGATTAAACATCTGAGGAATATGATTTTCTTTTCTCCCAAGTCTTTTGAATTTTGGCATACAAAATCTCCCATTCTTCAATCCCTCACCCATATTTTAAGTTTATATATATATATATATATAAACTTATTCCCAGTGTATTCCTTGTGTATTCCCAGTGATTGATATATATATATCAATCACTGGGAATACACAGTTTACAGCTTTCATTTTGTTCCATTCATCTGCGCTCCTCTTAAATTGCTGATGTGCATAGGTACATTTAAAGAACATTTGTAGAACACCTAACCTAGGGTGACCAGATAAAATCCAGGTCAGGGCTCATGTAACTTTAACAGTTGTGGAGAAAAGGGAATTTCAGCTAGAGTCATTTGTATGCAATTTGTTCCTGGTGAAATTCCCTCTTCATCACAACAGTTAAAGTTGCAGGGGCCCTGCCTTCTTCTGTATATGGTCACTCTAGTATAGTGCATGCACCTTTAACTGTTGTGATGAAGAGGGAATATCACCAGGAACTAATTGCATACAAATGACACTGGCTGAAATTCCCTCTTCTCTACAACTGTTAAAGTTACATGAGTCCTGACCTGGATTTTATCTGGTCAGCCTAACCTAACCCCAACCTTGAAAAGGACTATGCATTGATTTATTGAAAAGATTCATAAACCACCTTCATAGCCAACCTTCTGAAGGTGGTGTACATCAAAACTCAAAACCATCAAACATAATCAGAGGAATTATGAAATCAAAATAATACATTAAAGCCAGAAGATACAATGTATGTTTTAGCCCCTGTGGAGCTCTGAGTCAATTATAGGCCAAAGTAAGCGGGTGAGTCTTTAGGCCCTGCTTGAAGGCCTGCAGTGATGGAGCCTTCATACATCAATTGGAACAGTGTTCCATAATCGGGAGAGGGGACACTATGGAAAAGGTCCTTGTCTCTTGTTCCCACCAGCCTACTTGCTCTTAGACCCAGACACACAAGTAGGGCTCCCAATGCTGTTCTCGGAGTATAGGCAGGTTGGCATGGGTGAAGGAGCTTCTTCTTCAGATGAGCTGTAGTCTTGCTTAAGTCTAGAACTAAGCTGAACCTTCTCAGAAGATGTATTTCTAAGGTTCTTCTTCTTCTTCCCGCTTGGCAAAAGAATGCCTTGCAGAGTTTTCTGTGATTCTCCTCTGCTATTTTTTGTGTGTCTGCCATTTTCCTCCCACAATGCCATACGATCATGCTAGATCTTGGGCATTCTGGAGAATGCAAGATGGCGGCAATCCACTACTACTACAACAACAACAGCCATTTTTGAGGGAGGGATAAAGAAGTTGTTCTCTTGCTATTGCTAATAGTGAGCTCCACCCCTGAGAAACTGTTGGAGAATTTCTCCAGCCCCCTGAGAAATTTTGTTAAATGGTCCACCCTACCCCCATTTCTTTGTCCCACACATAGGGTGGGGGATTCCAAGAGGTTATTTGCGCACGGCTCCAATTTGAGGCAGCTGCCAACACTGGCAACCCTGAAGTAAGCTTGGGAAATGGTTTCAGTCAATCTAAGGTAGGGGAAGGCTTAGAGGAAAGTGCTCTCCATGTCTTTTGGACTCCAACTCCCATCAGCCTCAGCTAGCATAGCAAATGGTCAGGGATTGTTGGAGTTGTAATCAAAAGGTTCTGGAATGCAGCAGGTTAGCTATCACTGGTCAAAGGTATTATCTCGTGTTTTTATACACACCACATGCCTTGAGAAAAGGGGTTAAACAGGATGAATCTATGACTCAATGGGTAAAAATCCATCATAAGTCCTACTTAGAGTAGGCCAATTAAAATGAATGGAATTTAACTTTGTCATGACTAACCTAAATCCCATCATGGGTCTACTCTAAATAGGACTTATATTTGATTCTACCTATACACTACACATGGGTGAACACATTGCATTAACAAATGGAATGGCTGGGAGATCTAGCAAAAAAAAGACAGGTCTGGATTGGTTCTGTTGATGTCAGGATCATAAGTGGAACTCACTCAGTACATTCTTTCTTGATGTCACAACATACCTAACAATCTTCTTTTTAACAACAGGGCTGCAAATGGCCTTGTACTTATTATCCCAAGGTAGTTTTTAATCACCTACAGGACAAAAAAATGCTTTTCCCTACCCTGCATCCCCAAGACTGAGTCAGAAAGCATGAACAGGAAGGTGATGCAATGGAAGATGTTCCCACTGATTGATACTAGAAGGTTGGGGGGTCATGCAATGGATACAATGACAGAATAATAACATTTTATCAGTGTCATGGACATAGCACATTGAAGAGAAGGAAAAGGCAAAATCAAACATCATCCCTATTCCCAAGGAAGTTCATAATTTGGATAATCAGTGAGGCAACAGGAAACAGTGGGTTGGATCAATGTTGTCCTTCCTCCAATGGAAGGGACTTCTATTGAAGCATCCCACCCAATGTCTTCATCAAGGAAGTGTCATATTTATGTTTCTGAATCCCAATTTCACTGGGTAAATGTCATCTCTTCACATCATCACCTACCTCATAGAGTTGTTATGAGGTAAATGGAAGGGGAGAAACTGAGGCCCTTTCCGCACCAGCCATTTTCCCCGGGGCTGCCCCTACCTGCTTGCAGAGAGTCCACATGATGCACAGAGCATCCTGCAAGCAAGCAGGGACCAGCCCTCCATTTTCCTGGGAGTTCAGGAAACGCTATTATCCCAGTTTGCTCCCTGTTCCTGGGAGGGCAGTGAGATGGGCAGCTGGTGTGGCCGATGTAAGTGTGATGTAAGCGCAAATAAGTGCAGCTTCACTGATGGCCTTGGATCTGCACCATGTGGCTCCGAGGCCATCAGGTGTGGGGACCTGATTTCACCATCCCCAGGATGGTGGGGGGAGGGGGTGCGATCACATGAGGTTTTTTTAAAAAAAGAATGAACTTGTTGCATAGGAGCGCTCCTGAGCTCTTCTTCATTACAAAACAAAAAATGGCAGGCGCAAGTTGTGATGGCCCAGGAGAAGCCCAGGCTGTCGCATTGTGATATAGCTTCATCACGCCGAACCCGGAAATACTTACTTCCAGGTTCCCCTGCTCCTGGCCCTCCACACCCCTGTGGTGTGGAAAGTGCCTGAGATCCCAGTGATAAATGGCAGGACACAGCTGTTTTAATAAACAAAACAATCAATCAATAAACCATAAGAAACACTTGGGGGAAAAAACAAACAAAAAAACCCTATTTGCTTCATTGTCACAAAGGGATTTGGGCCCTGAGATTACCTGAGGCAAGCAATAGAAACTCTGAGACAAGATTAAATTCTCTGTGGAATTCAACCACTAAGAAGAGCTTGACTGGATTCCAGAAACCTTGGGGGCACTAGCCTTGATGTGCAACCCTTATGATGTCAGTTGCATTCCACCTGTATACTCAATATGAAAAGAATGCTCTTTCGGGGTTGGTCTGTGAATTGCGGTGTCTTTAAGACTGAGATTCTGTGTTTAGCAAATTGCTTTTTAATAGATGTTGAACTCAGTCAAAGGGAGAGAGAGAGAGAGAGAAAGAGAAAGAGAGAGAGAGAGAGAGGGAAGAAGAAGAAGAAGAAGAAGAAGAAGAAGAAGAAGAAGAAGAAGAAGAAGAAGAAGAAGAAGAAGAAGAAGAAGGCGACATTGCAGCTGGACATGTGCCTTGATGGTTCAGAAAAATTTGCTATTTTTGGATAGTGCCTCACGTACTAGGGGAAAAGTAAACTGGACAATGCATAAAAATCCCCCTGTCCCAGGGCTTGGATTCTTCAGAATCACAGCTTCCACTGCTGAATGAGACAAGCTGTATTTCAGTGGTATGGCAAACTAATCCTGTCAGAAATGGTTGAAGGACAGGGTATGTTTAGCCTGGAGAAAAGAGGATTGATGCGGGAGGACATGATAATCTGAAGTCCTGTAAAGAAAAGGCCGATGAAGAGGCCCAAAACTCTCATTCTTGGCTGCTAACGGGCTTACAGGTGGATAATTTTTGGTTGAATAATAGGTCACACTTCTTCAAGGAAGAGTAGTATAGGGATGGGTAAGAATTTGTTTCAATTAGGTTTCGATACAGCACTAAACTGTTTCCAAAGGTAACCCCATGTAGAATGCATTACAGTAATCCAGCCCTGATGGAGATTCCTATCCAGGAACAGCCCTAGCTGTTGAAGCAGCTGCAGTGTTGCTGGTAGGCTTCCTATGGCCATCTAGTTGTCCAATCTGGGAAACAGGATGTAAGAATTTCATTTCTTCTTGCAAAACATGTGTGTTTGCCCTGAACATGAGCAGGAGAATGTGAGCAGCGAAAATGTTTGAAAATTGTTTGATTTGTTCAAATTTTCCCGTTTGATTTGTGGAAAAATTCTGTGTTGCACTTGTTTAAAAAAAACAAGACTCACACTTCAGTTGATGGCACACATTTATGCAACCTTTTTCACCAATATGGAGATTACAGCAATCACAAATGTGAGCACCAAACAAGGAGACGCAAACAGTGTGTTGATATTCAGAGAATCCTGATGAGATCGAAGATGGTTTGTTTGCCCATCCCTGATATTGGACTGGGTGGACCTTTTCTCTGTGCTCAACATCACAGAATGACATGCTTGAATCTCTCCTTGCCTCCTTCATTAAAATGCAGATTTGCCTTCCTTTTACTTTAACCACTGAAAGCCATCTAAAAAAAAAAAAAAAACAATGTGTTTGAGATAGATATGAATGGATTAAGTAGTTTCCAGTGCATGTCAGTTTTGCATGTGTTCAATCATTCCATTCCATTTTCTGCATTTTTAAGAGTAGCAGGATATGCCTTTAATTTGTACTTATTGTCTTTACGTACATGCTTTTGTATGTATTTCCTTATAAAATATGCATTTTGCATGTATTCTCCATGCTGAGATAACTGCAACATAAAATTTGAAGAAGATCACAACCCGAAAGATAACTTTGTTCCGATCTGCATATTAATCCATGGAGTCCAAATTATGTTGATGCGCTTAAAAATGGAGACCAAATGGAATTCACTAATTTGAATTGGTTGTGAGTAGGGAATCTGCCTATCGAGTTATACTTTTTATTGCCATCTTGATAGACAGAAGAAATCCCCATGTTCTGGCTTCCTTGTGCCTTCTTTTCTTGCTTACATCTTTTTTATTGTATCCCTAAAAAACAATAAAAAGAAAATGTGCAATTACCTGCTCTGCTGATGATGCTTTATCTGGAACCTGCCCAAGGTGGCTCAGAAAATCATTTCTGAGCAATAAATATCATCCATTTATTTGTTTCATCAATCTCCCTTTTTTCATCTGAGGTACCCAAGATGGCATCCATGGCCCTCCTCTTCCTCTCCATTCTATCTGTACAACAGTCATATGAGGTAGCTTAGGCTGAGAGTCAATGATTGGACCAAAGTTACCCAGGGAGCATCATGGCTGAGTGTGCACCAGAACCTGAGTCTCCCGAGTCCCAGTCCAACACTCTAACCACTACACCACACTGTTCCATATTACCATACCAGCAAATAATAAGAACACCGATGGAGGTGTTGGATTGACTGTTTGGGGATATAGGATGCTGGGTGAGATGGTGCTTTGGTTTGATCCAGCAAGGCTCTTTGTATGGTCTCAATGCCCTTTGAAAATGTGATGATTGAACAATTAAACAATTAAATCCAGAACCACAAAACGATTAATAGCTGCCTAGATCTGTTTATCCCCATGCACAGAGAGAGACATTCCATCAAAGGCAAGCTTTAAAAAAATGCTTTCACACGGTCTCTCCCCACCATAAAAAAAGAGACAAGTGGACCCACCACAAAAAAGACTATCTCTGCTCACCACCCACTTCATCTCTGTTGATCGGGGTCCCAAGCCAATGCTACTCATGGTGACTTCAGCACATGAGCATGTTCAGTTTAGGAGGGGTGAGGAACACTTTCCCTGACAGGCTTTGCATTACCTCAGTTGAAACTTGTCAAGGTCTGCATGCCAGCGGTAGGTGGGACCAGAGCCAGAGATGGGTAGGATTACATATGTGACTCTTAACATTCCTCAGTACGCACTGGGGGGAGAGACATTGGTATCCAGGTCCTCTCCTTCCTGAAATGGGGCTAGTGAGGGTGTGTAGACAGGGGATAAAGAGCATGCCCCAGGGAGAGGCCAGGAGGACTGCATTTGCCCATGGGCAAAGAATTCCCAACCCTCTATTTAGCCTAGTTTGTTTAAATGATTTTTTTTCTATGAACCATGTAGAGGCTGGTGGAGTTATTTATTTATTTATTTATTTATTATTGCATTTCTATAGTGCCCCATAGCCAAAGCTCTCTGGGTTGTTTACATAAGATTAAAACACTTAAAAACAATATACAAAATGTAAAACTACAAAAGCATACAACATACACAGGAGCATGCATTTAAAACAACTATAAACAACTTTAAAAACAGATTTAGGATCAGTGAAGGTCATCACATGTCGCTAAATCCCTGGGAAAAGAGAAAACTTTTAACCTGGTGACGAAAAGATATCAATATTAGCGCCAGATGGGCCTCATTGGGGAGATTGTTCCAAATTGGGGGGCCACCACAGAGAAGGCCCTCTCCCTTGTTGCCATCCTCTGAGCTTCCCTTGGAATAGGCACCCATAGTAGGACCTTAGATGTTGAGCATAGTGTATAGGTAGGTTCATCTTGTGAAAGGCGTTCCATCAGGAATTGTCAGCTGTACTACAAGGCCAGAGTCCTTGTGGATTGAAAATGAAGAATTTGAGATTGTTTTAAGAAAGTCTATTAGCTTATCATCTGTCTCTGTTTCCCACAAGAGTTGCTGGCAGCGGCCTTGGATGCTGTTATTTTCCTTCAATCAATCAATCAATCAATCAATATTTATGAGAAAGTCATTTTTGCATGCATGAACATGATCCATTCAAAATCTCCAATGTAAGCACAAGCACGTGTCCATCAAAAATATTCGGAAATCATCAGAGATGTGCTCACATTCCACTTGATCCCAACTCCCAATTTGTTTTGCACGAATTTCCACAGGAGGAGCAGCCACACTTGGAACACTTCAATCTATGGATGGAATTTGTGCAAATTTGGAAAATTGTGCAAATTTGTGCACATTTGAGCAGATTTCATTGTTTGATTTGCTCAGTTGCTTGTTTGCACAGATTGTGGATGCAAACAAGTATTGGGCATGAGATGAGACATGAGACAACGTTTAGAGAATCCCCAATTTTCGTTCTCTCACCCATCCCTAACATGACTTTTATTTTTATTATTATTATTATTTTTACTGGAGAGGCTCAGAACTGAACCAGAAACCTTCTACATGCAAAGCAGATGCTCTATGTCTAGGGATGTACAGATTTTGTAAAACAACAAAAATCCATCTGTGCATTTTGGATAGCCATGTGCCTTTCATTCCATCCTCTGCTAATTGATGGACTCAGATTTTTTCCAATTTCCCAAATTTGTGCAAATTCTCATTTGTATAAATTTGCATATGCGCAAATTCTCACTTGCGAGAATATGCAAATCCACCTCAAGATGTATATTTAACTAATGTTCTTTCATTTTTTTTAGATTTCTATTACTAAATTTGCATACAAAGCCTGGCTGCTTTATACAGGCATTGCAGATCATATCTGTAGTACAGGTGGTATGTATAAGAACTATACACAATGAAGTACCGGTGGCTGAGAGCTTTTCTTCACTTTTCCTTCTTGTGTTTTTTATTTATTTATTTATTTACTGTAAGCTCTTAGACATAGACTGTTTGGGGAAGTATGGATCTGTAAGATCCTCTGGGAGCCATTTTGGCTCATGAGTGGAGTATTCGTAAATATAGGAATGAATAAATTCTGCATGCAGTTATTCCACAGAAGGTACGAGAATATAAGTTACTGTGAATGGGAAAGCAATTGTAGAATGTTTATGTAAATGTAAAGCAGAATGCAGTGCAAATGTAAAAGTAATATAATGGGATTTAAATGCAATGGTAAAATGTAACTGTGAATGTAGAATGTAGGTAAGTGTGGAATAAACACAGAAATTTGGCACATATAAGCTTTAAAGATTTTTATTGACTCTGTTGTAGACGATCCAGGAATGAAGCAACAGAAGAATGATTGAGCATATAGTGGAGAAGGAAAAGTGTAATTGAAAGGGAAAGGTGACACGAATAATATGTCTAATGCCTTCAACACTGATACAAAATCCTTTACAGACTTTTTTTAGGATTGAAGGGAAAAGAAGAAACAAATATGGCATTTAGTAAAAATAGGGTGAAAATTGTTAGGGACTAAATTGGGAAATATAAATCCTGGAAGTCAACCGGCAAGTTTTGAAAGCAACATTGAAGGGGGTGATCTTATTCCAGTGGTTGTGCAAGAAGGTTGTATGTACTAATTTAGGGGGGAGGACTTATTTAGCTTCTAGTATGGCTTTGATTCTTGAACAGTAGAGCTTTTTGAGCAGCAGCAGGGGGAACAGCCACACTTGGAACAGCGGGATTGGGGACAACAGCAGGGGGAGTAGCCACACTTGGAACACTTAGACGAACAGCAGCAGGGGGAGCAGCCACACTTGGAACACTTAGATGAACAGCAGCAGGGGGAGCAGCCACACTTGGAACAGCGGGATTGGGGACAACAGCAGGGGGAGCAGCCACACTTGGAACAGCGGGACTGGGAGCAGCCAGAGGAGGAGGAGCCACAGTTGGAACAGCTAGATTGGGGACAGCAGCAGGGGGAGCAGCCACACTTGGAACAGCGGGACTGAGAGCAGCAGGAGGAGGAGCCACTGTTGGAACAGCTAGACTGGGGACAGCAGCAAGGGGAGCAGCCACACTTGGAACAGCGGGACTGGGAGCAGCCAGAGGAGGAGGAGCCACAGTTAGAACAGCTAGATTGGGGACAACAGCAGGGGGAGCAGCCACACTTGGAACAGCGGGAATGAGAGCAGCAGGAGGAGGAGCCACTGTTGGAACAGCTAGACTGGGGACAGCAGCAAGGGGAGCAGCCACACTTGGAACAGCGGGACTGGGAGCAGCAGCAGGGGGAGCAGCCACACTTGGAACAGCGGGACTGGGAGCAGCCAGAAGAGGAGGAGCCACAGTTGGAACAGCTAGATTGGGGACAGCAGCAGGGGGAGCAACCACACTTGGAACAGCGGGACTGAGAGCAGCAGGAGGAGGAGCCACTGTTGGAACAGCTAGACTGAGGACAGCAGCAGGGGGAGCAGCCACACTTGGAACACTTAGATGAACAGCAGCAGGGGGAGCAGCCACACTTGGAACAGCGGGACTGAGAGCAGCAGGAGGAGGAGCCACTGTTGGAACAGCTAGATTGGGGACAGCAGCAGGGGGAGCAACCACACTTGGAACAGCGGGACTGAGAGCAGCCAGAGGAGGAGGAGCCACAGTTAGAACAGCTAGATTGGGGACAACAGCAGGGGGAGCAGCCACACTTGGAACAGCAGGACTGAGAGCAGCAGGAGGTGGAGCCACTGTTGGAACAGCTAGACTGGGGACAGCAGCAGGGGGAGCAGCCACACTTGGAACAGCGGGACTGGGAGCAGCAGCAGGGGGAGCAGCCACACTTGGAACAGCGGGACTGAGAGCAGCAGGAGGAGGAGCCACTGTTGGAACAGCTAGTCTGGGGACAGCAGCAGGGGGAGCAACCACACTTGGAACAGCGGGACTGGGAGCAGCAGCAGGGTGAGCAGCCACACTTGGAACAGCGGGACTGGGAGCAGCCAGAAGAGGAGGAGCCACAGTTGGAACAGCTAGATTGGGGACAGCAGCAGGGGGAGCAACCACACTTGGAACAGCGGGACTGGGAGCAGCAGCAGGGGGAGCAGCCACAGTTGGAACAGCTGGACTGGGGACAGCAGCAGGGGGAGCAGCCACACTTGGAACAGCGGGATTGAGAGCAGCAGGAGGAGGAGCCACTGTTGGAACAGCTAGACTGGGGACAGCAGCAGGGGGAGCAGCCACACTTGGAACAGCGGGATTGGGGAGAACAGCAGGGGGAACACCCACAGTTGGAACAGCGGGACTGGGAACAGCCAGAAGAAGAGGAGCCACAGTTGGAACAGCAAGATTGGGGACAACAGCAGGGGGAGCAGCCACACTTGGAACAGCGGGACTGGGAGCAGCAGCAGGGGGAGCAGCCACACTTGGAACAGCGGGATTGGGGAGAACAGCAGGAGGAACACCCACAATTGGAACAGCGGGACTGAGAGCAGCCAGAGGAGGAGGAGCCACAATTGGAACAGCTGGACTGGGGACAACAGCATTGGGACCAGCCACACTTGGAACAGCGAGATTGGGAGCAGCAGCAGGGGGAGCAGCCACACTTGGAACAGCGAGATTGGGAACAGCAGCAGGGGGAGCAGCCACACTTGGAACAGCGAGATTGGGAACAGCAGCAGGGGGAGCAGCCACACTTGGAACAGCGAGATTGGGAACAGCAGGAGGAGGAGCATCCACACTTGGAACAACGGGACTGGTTACAGTGGCAGCGGGAGCATCCGCACCGCCCACAACAGTTAGAGCAGCTCATCTTTCAGGAATGAAGAAAAAGCTATAAGAAATAAGCAGAATTCTGTGTCAAACAGTGCCAAAGCATTTGGGGCTTTTATATGTTGCCCTACATATGTAAAAATTGAGGCTTTTGCATGTACCAATTGTATATTCAGATATACATCAAAGTTCTATCTTTTTTTAATTCATTCTTTTTTATTTTTTCAGAACACCAACAGACTAAACTAACAAACACTACAAAGTCTTAAAAGAGAAACATCAACAACAGCATAAAAAACAAAAGGAAGAAGATATACCAAATTAAGATAGACTTCTGATTTTCTCCACAGCAAAAATATGTAGCAATAATTTCTCTTGCTAATAAGTAAAGATACATTTCCCCTCTTTCTTTTATCTTAACCATTTCTTCTTAGTCATTGAATCCACAGACAAACAGATCATTTTTTTCTTACCCCTGCAAAAAGTCTATAAGAGGTTTCCATTCACTTATAAACCTAGACATTGACTTTTCTCTAATTATTAACGTAATTATGCCATCTCCGCCAACTCCAATATCTTCAACATCAATTCGTCCATTGTAGGTGGCGTTGGGCCTTTCCATTTTTGTGCTTATAATAATCTCACTGCCATTATCATGTATAAAAATAAGGTTTCATAGTTCTTTTTCATCTGATCATCCATGTACATCAAGTTCTAGCTTATGTGGGCATTGCTTTCTCATTCCTGTATATTAAATATAATGCAGATAGTGATGTGCAAATGTCTGGCTGTTAACCAAAGCGCACCATATTGCAAGACCTTGGCTGCTATGGAAATTAATTAAGATATGCACTGCAAAACCTGGGTTGGTCAAAGCAGCCCTCAAAAGTTTGAGCTCTTCAGGAAGCAGCCAGGAAGTCAACAACAAAAAGATATGGTGGCCATATCTCATGGTGTCTCCCTTTCCACACACATACACACTGACCAGAAATGATGCTACCTCTGAAGGACTGAAGGGAAATCAAAATAGCAACAATTAAAAATAAAAAGAGAGTCTGTTTCTGGTGCTACAACTGGTAGTGAAAATAGTAGTGAACATGTTAAAGAACCTCCTCCAAACTGGTAAAATTACCCCCTATTTTGGGGGGAGGTTCCAAATTTAACTCCCCCCCCCAATTTAGTTGAAAGTAGTGAACTTTGTCTCAGTTTTAGAAGAGGGGGGAACACAGTAAAGAAATATATTGTTTTTAGCTTTAAAAGAAGAAGTCTACAACTTTCCAGAATTTATCTGGAAAGCCTAAACTGTTAGAACAAGAATTGGGCTGCAAATCCCAAATTCTTCCCAATATATGGTTTTTTGGTTATGCTTTAATTTGCCATCATGAAGATCAATGAAATATGAGCTTACCTTGTTAAATGCAGGAAGCTGGCAACGAGGAGTATTCAATCCAATTGAGTGAATGAAGAGATCTCTGATGGGGGGCTTTTTATAGAGCTCCGTCAGCCCCTCCCCTAGGAAGTGAGGCACTGTCACGGAACGGTGAGGTCCTCATTAACCATCAAAGCACACAGCTCTCCACCATGATGTCCTCCACCTCATGTTCTCTGACTCAATTCCCTTTTTCTCTCACTAATAATAAAAGGATTGTCTTCCAACTGTGGATGAGTAAAACCACTTTCAGCTAATAACAGACTCCAGGCCTCATCAGGAGGGTAGTTAGAGGATTATTTTTCAGATATGCATGCTGGCATATAATGGCACTGAGAGGTCTTGTGTGTGAACATTGGTGGCTAAGAGCCGTTACCATCACCAGGAGTCTTCTGACTCCCCTGCACAGGGGCATCATCACCAATTTGTTCTCGAGTGCACCTGGAGGCCAATCTTTTTCCCACTTCATAAATATAATCAGCCCTCCTAACTCATTATGATTTGAATGACAAGCAGAATGAGTCTGAAAGAAACCATGTTTCCTATGGATGGGGAAAAAAATGTAGCTCCTAATTTGCCCTGGTGAAGAAGGTCTCATCATATGGAATTATCTGTGGGCGTTACACAGAGTGCTTTTCTAAGACGTTCCTAAATGATTTTGCGTTCGAGAAGGGATGAGCAGTGAGGTATCCAAGTTTGTTGCTGATGGCACTAAATGGTGTATTAAATTTTGTATATTGGTTTTTAATTGTTCAATGTTTTTAATTTTTGTAAACCGCCCAGAGAGTTTCGGCTATGGGGCGGTATATTAATAATAATAATAATAATAGTAATAATAATAATAATAATATAGTATGGTTGAAACAAAAAGGGATGGGTAAGAAGTCCAAAATGGCCATTAATACGGAGAATGGCCATTACTATGGGAAATGTGGTACAATGTAAGCAAGCATAAAGTGATGTATAAGGGTCAAAGCAATGTCATTCCACATATACATTGATGAGATCTGAGCTGGCCCTCTTTGGCAAATCAACACAGATCACAGATAACAATGAAACTCCTGTTTTCTTTTTTAATCAGGTCCCACAGATTGGTTTTCCAGTGTTTATAATCCCCAATAAAACAAATAGCCTAGACAGAGGCTATCGGCACATTGCTTTGCTCAAGAAACAGTTCATAGACTAGAATTCATTCACAGTCAGTCTCAGCAATGCAATGCAATGCAAAGTCTTAATGGTACAAGATTCAAGGCAGGCAAAAGTTCTAGATTCATAATAAATCCAGGCAAAAAAATATTCTGAGCAATTAAAAAGATGTTGTTCTCAGGAAAGAGTGGGCACTGGCAGGGGAATCTGGCTCATAAACTATCATTACATCTGAAGAGGTGCCTCTGTTGTACCATACGATAATTTCGGGCATGCACACATCATAACCTGACATACTTGATCCCACCCACCTTTTGTGGAGTCCTCCTCTTGCATGGATCCCACATTCCCTAAATCAGAGGCCACATCTTACAGCTGTGGCTGATAGGGAGTATCACCATCCTTTGGACTGCAAACAGATGGGATACGAGGGAGAGTTAAATTCTCAGGCCCTGAGCTTCCCACAACTGAACTGGTTTCCCAATCATCCTCTTCTAAAACTGAATCAGCTTCTGGGTCTAATGCTATAGGGCCCACAGCAGCACTGGAGCCAGCCCTGACAGATGTCAGTGACTGTCCAGGAAAGGGGTATTGGTTTTGTGAGGGACAGCTCAATGAAAAAGTCAACCCAACGTGCAGTTGCTGTGAAAAGGCACCATTTATCTTGCCAGACAGCTGTCTTTCTAAGCCCCTGATGCACTCTAGGGCCTTTCCTGAGACTAGCACACTCATTATTGGAGTGAAGATGGTACTGTTCCATCAAACTTTTAATGTATTATGATGAATATTCCAGGCAGTTTCTGTTACATTGTTATGACTGTACTGGCAAATTTTATGTATATATTGCTTCAAGTGACCTGTGGCAGAGGGATGATTTATAAACATGTTGAATGAATAATTGGGAGGGGGGGGGACAACCAGCAGTGAGGCGATCAATTATTTATGGAAGCAATTACAATTGCTTAACCTGTTGCCCTCAAGATAATTTGGACTTCCACTTTCAACACCGTCAACCATCATGGTGCATGGCCATGGATCCCCAGGGTTGGAATCCAAAATTTCTGGTTTGAGAAGGCTGCTCAAAAGCAGCACAGAGATTGCTCTGCTCTGGTGCCACCATCCACAATGCAATGGGCAGCTACCAGGGAAAAACTGTTAAAGTTGCAGGGGCCATGCCTTCCAAATTCAAGAGGTACAACCATTCCCACAACAAAGAGGACAGTGTTGCACCTGCCTACACTACAGCTGTTAAAGTTGAGGAGCCTGTCAGAAAAGAGAGGTGGCAACCCCAATTCAGCCTCACTAAAATGAAAGAATAAACAGGGATTCACGCTCAGACTTTAAAGTATGAAATGCATACTTTGCCATTTCTGCCCCCACCCCCATGTCCACCCAAAGCAGATCATGGATATTAGGGCTGTGCATGCCCGAAATTATCGTATGGTATCGTTATCGGAAATCACTTTTAAAAAAATCGGATCCGATTATATCGGAGGTCAATCATATCGAATCATATCGGATTTCCAATAATTATAGGAAATCCGATATTTATTTTGGAGCCCTATTTTGCCCTATAGAGTTGCTTTTTGAGACAGAAAGGCCTATAACTTCTGTATTTTCAAAAGTAGAGACTTGGAACTTGGTCACAGTGCTTATGGGGTATGCCTAAGTATGTGTATGAAATTTCAGAACAATCCCTCCACCCCTGTATTTTATATTTTTAAAAAAAACATTGTGCACCTTTTTTGACAGATCTCTGAATGCACGTGGCAAGCTGTCATTCTGCGCTGTCAAAAGTTGCACGATCTTACAAAAATTCATATAAAATACACGGATGTAGGGATTGTTCTGAAATTTTATACACATACTTAGGCATACCCCATAGGCCCTGTGACCAAGTTTCAAGTCTCTAACTTTGAAAATAAAGAAGTTATAGGTTACTGAGTATATTTTTAATGTTATATTGTAACTTGTTTTCTAATGGTCTATTGACTGTCAATAAAGATTTATTGAGGTTATTTTATATAGCGGCCCGATAATCCGAAAAAAATCCGATATAATCAGACTGAAAATTTTCAGATCCAATACTTATCAGAGGTTTTTCTATTGTATCATTATTGTTAATTGGATGTCCGATAATGTCTTTATCAGATTGTTATCAGACATCAGAACGATACGATACAAATCCCAAATGGATAGTATAAATATGTTAACAGCCATAACAATTCCCAGGTTAATCTGTTTATAAAATGGTACCTTCAAGACCAACCAGTGTATTGTGATGTACGTTTTCATGGTCTGTAGACCACAACAGTGTATGCTACAACAAATTTGTCTTCAAAGCATCGCGATACAGTTTGTTTTGTTAATTGCTAGAAGAAAACATATACAATGTATAAGAAAGCACCATTTCAAAATTGAATTAGGAAAGATGCAGAGTGAGTTTACTGCTCTTTCTGGTGGGGAGCAGCAATTTCCAAAAGAAGAGGATGGAAGGGGCCAACAGAACTTGCGAGAGTATTGCATAACCAGGGAAGGGGGCAACCAATGAAAAGGCCCTGCCTCTAGTAGCAGCTGACATAGCCTCGATGGAGGTGGAAGCTGAAGCAGAGCTTCAGAGGAGTACTTGGATAGAATCATTCAACTGCGTATGCTGCAGTAATCTGAAATTCTGACATCAGTTGGAGTAGGGGTGACCAAGGAGATAAAGAAGAGATATCCTCACATCTCCATGGGGTTAATTTCATCTTCTTCAACCACATTATAAACATGTACATGTTATCACAAATTGCAACAATTAAGGGTCAAAGGAAAGAAAGAAAGAAAAGAATGACCTCTAGCAACAGAAGTCAGGTGGAATAATCAAACAGCAAGCAATCAGGAGAGATTGAGCAATAATGGTGATGTTGAGCCACATGGATCCCAGTGAGAAGGCCAAGGCATGCTCCCTGGTGTCCTTATTCATGACACAACCCCTCTCAAGTGCCCTCTGGGGTGGTGTGTGATGCAGGAATTATAGTGTGACGAATGACCACAGCCTTTAATTATATACCAGAAGGGGGACATTCTCATAATGGAAGTTGTGAATAAACTCAAGAAACATGGACCTACGGTGCACCACACTGACACGTGTTTCAGTAGGCAATCAGGAATCTGCCCGTCCTTTGGTCGTGGCTCATTTCCTAGCGGCAGGGTGCATGGAGCACTATAAAAAGCTCATCCACCTCCAAGCTCTTCACTCGATCCTTCAGAACTCCATTGTGCTTTGAAGTTGCAACCACTGAACAAGGTAAGTTGAATTCAATAGCTGGCAAATGAGAAAGAAGGATTTTGGCTGCATTGAAGTTCTTCAAGAAACCCAATTCTACCAAGAGAGCTAATGGGTGACTCTCCTGAAACTATTGCTATTTACAGTTTATTCTTCTCAACTATCTAATTTTCTGTGGCTACCAAATCTGGTTTTCTGTATGGTCACAGTGTGACATTATATAATGTATTTGATGGCTAGCATGCAATAGTAGTTACTGTTTGAGCAGTGAGACCTGCAAACACAATGGTGATATCACAGCAGCGTAAAGAGGACATGTTTCAAATTTGGAGTTCCTGATCCTTATTCCAAACCCGAATAATTAACATTGGAAACTGCACACTAAACATCTACATGGTGACTTGGAAATTTGGTTCAAAGCTTGATATTAATTTCTTTAAATTCTGTTTGTTTTATGAGGAACCTCACTGACACAACAGTAATCTCATTACAAATACAGTGGTGGCTATGATAGGTCAATGCAAAAGTATGTAAATGGGGAGAGACTTCTTGACAGAATTAAAGAGAATAACTTGTTTCATCTTTCAGCTTCAATCCATCAAGATGGCTTGCTGTGGAAGCAAGACTCCCTGCTGTTCCAAGTGTGGCTGCTCCCCCTGCTGCTGCTCTTCTAAGTGTTCCAAGTGTGGCTGCTCCCCCTGCTGCTGCTCTTCTAAGTGTTCCAAGTGTGGATGCTCCCCCTGCTGCTGCTCTTCTAAGTGTTCCAAGTGTGGATGCTCCCCCTGCTGCTGCTCTTCTAAGTGTTCCAAGTGTGGATGCTCCCCCTGCTGCTGTTCATCTAAGTGTTCCAAGTGTGGCTGCTCCCCCTGCTGCTGCTCTTCTAAGTGTTCCAAGTGTGGCTGCTCCCCCTGCTGCTGTTCATCTAAGTGTTCCAAGTGTGGCTGCTCCCCCTGCTGCTGCTCTTCTAAGTGTTCCAAGTGTGGCTGCTCCCCCTGCTGCTGCTCTTCTAAGTGTTCCAAGTGTGGATGCTCCCCCTGCTGCTGTTCATCTAAGTGTTCCAAGTGTGGCTGCTCCCCCTGCTGCTGCTCTTCTAAGTGTTCCAAGTGTGGATGCTCCCCCTGCTGCTGCTCTTCTAAGTGTTCCAAGTGTGGCTGCTCCCCCTGCTGCTGCTCTTCTAAGTGTTCCAAGTGTGGCTGCTCCCCCTGCTGCTGCTCTTCTAAGTGTTCCAAGTGTGGCTGCTCCCCCTGCTGCTGCTCTTCTAAGTGTTCCAAGTGTGGCTGCTCCCCCTGCTGCTGCTCTTCTAAGTGTTCCAAGTGTGGCTGCTCCCCCTGCTGCTGTTCCCAGTCTTGCCATTCCAGCTGTGGCTTCTGCCCTTGTGGTTGTTCCCAGTGCTGTTGGAACCCGTGTGGCTGCTCCCCCTGTGGTTGCTGCCAGTGCCCTTGTGGGCCTTGCTGTTGCAACCAGTGTGGCTGCTCCCCCTCCTGCTGCAGCCAATGTGGATGCTCTCCAAGTTGCTGTGGCCAGTCCTGTGGTTGTTCCAATTGCAGCAATTGCTTCCAGACCAAGTGCTAACCACAGTCATGCAAATGAGGCCCTGGAAATCAAAACCGGCCAGTCCAGTACCCAGAAGTGAAAGCTCGGTCATTGCCTGCTAATTCAATCACCACAATATCACCATCGACACATATTTACAAACCTGCTGGTGGTGATCTTCCATGGATAATCTTCTGAGTGAAAAGCCTAAAGCTTTATACCTGCCTCCTTCATAAAATGGAAGAGTCTTCTTCTCAAAACATCTAGAAAAAGCTCTGCAAGTAGTGAAGGAGTATCACCTACATCATGAGACAAATACTGTTCTTATTTCCTCCTTGGTATTTCAGTTCCTTGTATATCGTCTAGCTGTGTAGTAACTCCCACTATTAAAAGCTCTCAAATCATGGACGTATTTGGTTTGTTCATATGTGTGTGTGAATCTTCTCTATTTACCAAAGCCATCTTCATGCTAAGTCAGCTTTCCACCCTCAAATAACCATTACTTTGAGGTAGGGGTGAGAATTTTGTTCCATTCACACTCTTCTAATTCCTTTTTTTTTCCTTTGGTACCTTGGGGGGGAAATACATACAAATGTCATGTCTGTGAATCTGAAATATGCACTTGCCCCAAAACTGCATTTTCATAATTAAGTTGCATGTGGTGGGGATGCACTTTTTCCCCTTCAATTGGAAAAATGTGGAGCTTTAAAAACACATCTTTTATTTTTATTATTGTTAATTTTATCCCAACCAATCCTCCAAGGAGTTCAAGGTGGTGCACATTTTATCATCACAGCAATAAGGTATAGCAGACAGGGACGGTAACTGGCTCAGGTTTGTCCAGTCAGCTTTGTACAACTTTGAACTCAGGTCTCCATCACCTATGTGCAACCTACTAGCCACTGCACCAGACTGCATCTCAATATTTCAACTAGGGATGTGCATGCCCAAAAATATTGTATCGTATCGTTATCGGAATTTCGGACCAAAAAAATTATCGTCTCCGATAATATCGTCGGTGGCCCATATCGTATCATATTGTATTTCCGATAATTATCCATTATTATATCGTTTCTCCATTTTGCCCTAGAGAGTTGATTTTTGAGTCAGTGAAAGGCCTAAAACTTCTTAATTTTCCAAGTTACAAGTTTGAAACTTGGTCACAGTGCAGACTGAGTGTTCCTAATCTTGTGTGCCAAATTTTAGAACAATCGATGCAAGCGTTACTCAGAAGTAAGCTTTCAAATACACTGTTTCAGGTGGCTGAAATGTGGTCCTTTTTAAAGAGACATCATCCGGTACGCATGGGCATTTCACAGATGGCCTTGAGGGGACTCATCTGTGCCCAATTTCAGACGCACAGCTGCAGGCATTACTAAGCTCTCAACAAGACATGCACTGTTTCTGGTAATGCACTCCATGCTTCTGCTGCTGAGGCTTATTGGTATATTTTTATGAATACAATGCACTTTCAAAACCTGTGGATAAACCTAGGCAGTGTCTTACATATGCAGTCATAAAAGTAAAATGTGTTAATCAGAAGATGGTGAACTGCTGCTGCCTTATTGATTAGGCCACACATGTCTACAAATTAAAAAGATTGGGGGGTAGGGGAATAGCACAGGTGTTATGTTGATTTTAGAGCCAGCCTTAGCAGGCAGGGCCTCATCGGGCCAGGAGATACCCCTGCAGTGCGGAAACCTGAAGGATCCCACAAGCAGTACCACACAGACAGTCAGGAATTACGGGCATTACAGTTATTTATTTTAGCCAGCCTTACACAGGCAGGGCCTCATTGGACCAGGAGATACCCCTGCAGCGTGGAAACCTGGAGGATCCCACTAGCGCCTATGCATGCATGGCACAGTGAGTGAATGCATTCTGCTGCAGTAAAACTGCTGCGTCTTCTCTAATTAGGCCATACATGTCTAAGTACAAATGAAATAATAAAAGTATTGGAGGTAGGGGAATAGCACAGCTGTTACAGTTTTTTTAGCCAGCCTTAGCAGGCAGGGTCTCATTGGGCAAGGAGATACCCCAAGTAGCGAGGAAACCTGGAGGATCCTATAAAAGAAAACCTCACGCACCGCCTTGACCTCATCGTGCTTGAAACTTAAAATGACCCAGTCTGCCCACTATCCCCGTGCAGGCAGGTGGGCAGTTTTTCATGCCAGAGCTGCACACGTTGGTTGGAGCAGTGGGAAATAAAACTCACGTTCGGGGTAGGCACTTCGCCAAATAAATAAAAAGTCCCATTTGGGGTAGAGGTAGGCACTTTGCCAAATAAATAAAAAGTCATGTTTGGGGTAGAGGTAGGCACTTTGCCCAATAAAAGTCACATTTGGGGTAGAAGTAGGCACTTTGCCAAATAATATAAGTCACATTCAGGGTAGAGGTAGGCACTTTGCCAAATAATATAAGTCACGTTCAGTGAGAAATAAAACTCACGTTCGGGGTAGGCACTTTGCCAAATAAATAAAAAGTCACATTTGGGGTAGAGGTAGGCACTTCGCCAAATAAAAGTCACATTTGGGGTAGAGGTAGGCACTTTGCCAAATAAATAAAAAGTCATGTTTGGGGTAGAGGTAGGCACGTTGCCAAATAAAAGTCACATTTGGGGTAGAAGTAGGCACTTTACCAAATTAATATAAGTCACATTCAGGGTAGAGGTAGGCACATTGCCAAATTAATATAAGTCACGTTCAGTGTAGAGGTAGGCACATTGCCAAATTAATATAAGTTATGTTCAGTGTAGCGGTAGGCACTTTGCCAAATTAATATAAGTTATGTTCAGTGTAGCGGTAGGCACTTTGCCAAATTAATATAAGTCACGTTCAGGGTTGAGGTAGGCACATTGCCTGGACCAGAATCTCAAAAAAAAAAAAAAAAAAAGGAAATGTGTGAGGGGGATGCTTCTGCAGTCCCTCAGTAACGAACTCCACGACCCAGGGACATAGTGACGAAAAATAATAATACAAGAATCTCTCAACTCAAGGCTCAGTATAGCAGTCCCTCCAGGCTGGAAACATTGGCTGGAGCAGCGTCTTCCAAAAAGAAATAAAATGTATGAGAGGGATGCTTTTGCTTTGCAGCCCCTCACTAAAGCAGTCGCTCCAGTCTGGATACATTGGCTGGAGCAGTGTCTTTCAAAAAGAAGTAAACTGTGTGACAGGGAGAGACAGCCACCCCAGAACTGCCCCCAGCAGCAACAGCATCCCTCCTAGAGCCAGAGCCACCTCGCCCAAGGTGTGCCTAAGAGCCCCATTTCATACTGGTACAAAGTGATTGAAAATGAAATTATTATTTATATTAATAACAATCCTATGCAAACAGTTCGTGTGCTGCTTTGACCAGAGATTGTGTAGTGTTATCCTGTGTAGCAGGCTACAGGACACACCAGCACATTCACAGTCAATCAAGCAAACCCCCGCTCATGCTAACCTAACCCTTCAATCAAACCAACCAGAAAACGTATAAAGAAATAAAAACTATACCTCAAAAACACAAGCAACACACAGCCAAACGAACAAACCTGAGACACAAAGATGCAAGACTATAATGAATCTCTAACAATTCACCACCAAGTGACTATTAGACCCAGGAGCCAGGACAGAGCTCCAACAAAATGCACCCTTCTCCCTCAATGCTTAACTCCCAACAGAGCTGGAACACCAAGTGTGGGGGTTTTATGTGGGGATATCCTTAGCCCTCCTCTAACATTGTGTTTGGAGCGTGCTGGAATCCTTGCTGCACGATTGGTCACTGTCTCATCAAGCACACCCCACCTTCTAGCTCCATCCATGTAGCGGCAAAAGAGAAAGAGACTTCCAATAAAATGATAACATACAATAATTCTCGTAGTCTTCCCTATCGTATCGTTATCATTACACGCATGCACGATAAAGAGCATATCGTATCGTTATCGTCCATTTTAACGATACAATACACATCCCTAATTTCAACTGAGCTGTAAAATGTCTTTATGGGAGTGTGTCTTGAAACAAGTAGTCAATATTAAGCAACTGAGAGTCTTGGATGTAGACTGAGAATATTCATTAAACAAAAAACCTACGGTTTACAAAAACAATGTTAAGGCTCTACAGATTCCAACCAAGCACCAAAAAGCAGGGAAATTGGGAGTTAAGGCTCACAAGCCTTAACGCCCCATCCTCCCTAAGGAGGCAGAAAGTGCAAGTGAAATTCTCATTCTCCCAAAGCGGATAAACCATGAGGACAGGGTGGAGAATATGATATGCAGAGGTGACTGTGGGGTTGTGGGAAACTGATCACGAACAACTTAGGGCTACCTACTTCTCTTTTTTTGTTTAGAGCAGCCCTTCCCCAACCTGGTCCCTCCAATGGGGTTGGACTACAACTCCCATCATTGCAAGTCAGTATGTCCCATGGTCAGGAATGCTGGGACTTGTCATTTCAAAAATCTAGATATGCAATTTGATCTGCAGAGGTGACTGTGGGGTTGTGGGAAATGATGATGAACAACTTAGGACCAGCTACTTCTCATTTCTTAGAGCATCTCCTTATGTTGAGAGTTGCAACCCAACACATCTGACAGGCACCAGGTTGGGGAATGTTGTTCAAGAACAAGGGAAGGCAGAAAGTAGATCTCCAGATGTTTTGGAATTCAACTTGTAAAAGCCCCTATCAGCATAGGCAGTTATCAGGAATGCCGCGAGTTGATGTCCAAATCATCAGGATAGATCTATTTTCTGCCCACATCTGTACTAAAGTATGATGTTTTCCAGCATTAAGATATGTGATCAATCAAGGAACTACAAAAGAGCTGCATCACTTTAAATAAACTGTCAAAACCAAATGAAACAACAATGAATGAATCTTGAATACCTAATCCAGATAGCCCTTCAGACATCAACATTAGTTTTCAACACATGGCATAGGATGTCTGTTTCTTGAATATCAGATAAAGGATTTCTCTTACTTGTTCAGCAGTGTGAGATCAAAGACAGAGCTACCACCTAATACTTTCATGCATAAGTATTATTTTAAAATTAAGTATGAATTGATTTTTGTCTCCCCCATTACACATAACATGGGAGTTACAGTGCAACGCATCTGGAGACCACCAGGCTGGAGAAGGTTGACTCCTATACATGTCTTCTCAGAAGCCAGTGCCACTGAATTCATTAGAGCTTTCTCCCAAGAGGTATAGGATTGCAAACTAATCTCATCTGAAAGGTGTTCAAGACAGCCAAACTAAACCTCTTCTGCTCCACTGTTGCTTTGATGAGATTATGTATTGTGCAGGGATTGTGGGGAGTGAACAGTATATTTTTTATAAATACATTTAAAGAAAAAAACATGTATTTATAAATACATTTAAAGAAAAAAAAAAGGCAGGATATTGACCAAAAGTTGGAAGTGCCTGGCACATGCTCTGGTTCTAGATCTGTAATGAATAGTGCCCCTTTTGTTATCAAGAGTGCTGCTATATGCGAGATGTGTGTGAGAGAAAAGTATTGGGCAGACCCTGTATTTGGTAAGGGTATGGAACAGCATTCCCCATCCTGCTGCCCTCCAGGTGTTTGAGATGACAAGTCCCAGCATTCCTGACCATGGGACATACTGACTTGCAATGGTGGGAGTTGTAGTCCAACACCTTTGGAGGGCACCAGGTTGGGGAAGGGCTGCTCTAAACAAAAAAAGAGAAGTAGGTGGCCCTAAGTTGTTCGTGATCAGTTTTCCACAATCCCACAGTCACCTCTGCATATCATATTCTCCACCCTGTCCTCATGGTTTATCTGCTTTGGGAGAAGGAGAATTTCACTTGCACTTTCTGCCTCCTTAGGGAGGATGTGGCGTTCAGGCTTGTGAGCCTTAATTCCCAATTTCCCTGCTTTTTGGTGGTTGGTTGGAATCTGTAGAGCCTTAACATTGTTTTTGTAAACCGTAGGTTTTTTGTTTAATGAATTTCATGGCTTTGTGTAACGGATGACTGGATATTATACAGTTGACAACCAAGCCGGCATCAGCCAGAATGTTATACCATCTTGACACCCAATATAAAATCAAAGCTAGTGTTATGTGTTGAACTCACTTTTAACATTAATAAATCAACCAAAATGCTTGCATCTCCCTCATTTTTAAAGATAAAGAGATGAAACCTGGCATCATGGTAGCTCTTAAGTAGGGATATAGCTATGCCAAGTATGAAGCAGATCTGTTCATGCCTTGATTTTTAGGATTTTTTTAAAGTTCAAACAGAAATCTCTTTGGGGTCCAGGACCTTGAGCAATACAAGTTTTAAAAATGAAATTAAAGATAAAGAGATGAAACCTGGCACCATGGTAGCTCTGAAGTAGGGATTTAGCCATGCCAAGTTGGAAGCAGATCCGTTCATCCCTTGATTTTTAGAAATGTTTAAAACTTCAATTTAATTTTTTTAATTAACTAAAATGCTTACAATTCCATCACTTTTAAAGATAAAGGGATGAAACTTGACAGCATGGTAGCTCTTAAGTAGGGATTGAGCCATGCCAAGTTGGAAGCAGATCTGTTTATGCCTTGAGTTTTAGGAATTTTTAAAACTTCAAACCCAATACTCCTCTTTGGGGTCTAGGGCCTTGAGCAGTACATTAAAAAAAAACAAAGAAAGTAAAGATGAAGAGATGAAACTTGGCACCATGGTACCTCTTAAGTAAGGCTTTAGCCATGCCAAGTTGAAAGCAGATTGGTTCATGCCTTGAATTTTAGAAAAAAAATTGAAGTCAAACTTTTTAAAAAATATATCCTAAAAATCAAGGCACGAACCGATCTGCTTCCAATTTGGCATGGCTCAATTCTAGGGTGACCACTAGGGTGTGCCTAGTGGCTAAAGTGTTGGACTGGGAGCTGGGAGATCTGGGTTCTACTCCCCACTTAGACATGAAAACCCATTGGGTGACTTTGGGCCAGTTGCAGACTCTCAGCCCAACCCATCTCACAGGGTTGCTGTTGTGAGGATAAAATGGAGAGGAGGAGGATTATGTATGCTGCCTTGGGTTTCTTGGTGGAAAAAAGGTGGGATATAAATGCAATAATAAATAATAAAAAACTGTCAGGATTTCCCCAGATTTCTCCTGGTTTTTGTTCTAGCCTCAGTGTCAGGGGAGATTTTATGCAATAGCCTATAATGACCTGGAATTACACACTTTCCCTTTTAAGGCCACCATTAGTGTGGCAGGGGGGAATTACATGCTTTCTGGAGGTGTGTCATTCTCTCCCACTGCTCCAATCAAGGCCTTAAAAGGGAAAAAATGTGTAATTCCCAGGCATTATAGAAAAGGGCCTGATTGGAGCGGTGGGGTGGGGTGAGAATGACATGCTTTCCCCTCCTCCGCTCCAATTGGGGATTTTAAGGTGGCCCCAGAAAGCCATTTTCCTGCCCCCCACAACTAGGTGTCCTCTTTTTTGGTTTCCCAAATATGGTCACCCTACTCAGTTCTTGCACAGGCTGCATATCCATCCCTAGATATTTACTCAAAAGTAAGACCCATTGAATTGCCTTGGTTCTTGAAAAGCAACACACTTGCTTTTAGATTTGCCAGTCTCAGCATTCTATGTGTGCTATGAATGCCTGCTCTGTCTGTCCCTATAGTTTCCTGCAAGGTCCAGCCAGGGGAAGCCAGTAAATTAAGCCTAGGAGGGTGGGATTCCCTCAGGTTCATCTGACAGCAGGTGCTATAGAACATGGACCTCCCAGGAGTGTTGAGGCTGGATTTCTGGCAGACCCAGCCAAGCAACTTTATGGCCTGTTAGTTAGGGTGACCATATGAAAAGGAGGACAGGGCTCCTGTATCTTTAACAGTTGCAAAGGACAGGGAATTTCAGCAGGTGTTGTTTGTATGCATATATAACCTGGCGAAATTCCCTCTTCATTACAACAGTTAAAGCTGCAGGAGCCCTGTCTCTTGACCATGTACAAAAGAGGGCAGGGCTTCTGCAGCTTTAAGTTTGTGATGAAGAGGGAATTTCACCAGGTTCTGCTTATATACAAATGACATCTGCTGAAATTCCCTTTTCTATGAAACTGTTAAAGATACAGGAGCCCTGTCCTCCTTTTCATATGGTCAGCCTACTGTTAGTCCTTCCATTTGGTAGCCCGCAGAGCACCTGCCTCATAAGGCAAATGGCCACATGAGAACCGTTATTATGGCCTGCTACTTTGTTTGTCTTTAGTAGTCTGTGGTCCAGATCTCTTCAGAAGGAGGAATAGTGTTTTGTGGTTGGGGTCAGTCTGAATTATCTCCAGGGGTCCCTTACTTAGTGCCTCTGATAGCAAAGAGATTGAGGATTTTCCCCAACTCTGTTACTCTTGAAGTTACTAGGCCTGTTGAAAATAGATTTTATAACATAAGCATGAAAACAGTGAATACCCCTTTTAACTTGTTAAACCAATGAAAACATGCCACACAAGAAGTCTTAAGATATGAATGGTTTATAAAGAAAAGTAAATGCAAAAGAACATCAGATGCAGAAGTGAAACCTGAAACATTACTAGTAGTAGTAGTAGTAGAAGTAGAAGTAGTATCCTGCCTTTTGCCCAATGCTGGGCCTCAGGGCAGCCTTACAAAACTAAAACATATACAGCTAAAACCTATAAATAGGAATATACTAGGCTGACCATATGAAAAGGAGGACAGGGCTCATGCAACTTTAACAGTTGTAGAGAAAAGGAGATTTCAGCCAGTGTCATTTGTATGCAATTAGTTCCTGGTGAAATTCCCTCTTCATCACAACAGTTAAAGTTGCAGGGGCCCTGCCTTCTTTTGTATATGGTCACTCTAGTATAGTGCCTGCAACTTTAACTGTTGTGATGAAGAGGGAATTTCACCAGGGACTAATTGCATACAAATGACACTGGCAGAAATTCCCTTTTCTCTACAACTGTTAAAGTTACATGAGCCCTGTCCTCCTTTTCATATGGTCAGCCTAAATATACAAAAGTTAAAAATATAATTAAATACTTTTCAATATTAAAGCATTTAAAACATTTTAAATACATAACAATTTAAAAGTCAAAGGTATAGACAGAGGTCCAGATTATTTGCCAGAGGCCTGCTGGAACAAAAAAGGGTTTGTCTGCATCCCAAAACACATCAAGGAGGGAGCCAGTGTAGACTGCAAGGATTAGAAAGAAAATCCATGTGTGTACACTATGCAAAATAAACAACAGCTCAACTGTTTCTAAACCTTATTAGAAAAACAGGGTGACTAGGCCGAAACCAGCGTTGTAGGCCCAGAAGCACTTTGAAAGGTTTCAACATTGTACTTAAAACTTAACACCAGCCCAAACTAATTAAATGAAGTGTTTGAAGCTTTCAACTTATAGAAGTATGGACCAAACTCTTAGAAAAGAGGGAAGGAACACTGTGTGTGAGTGGGGTGGGGGAAATTAAAAGAAATGTATAGCTACCTATTCCCAGGCGAGATCTGAAGATCAAGTTACCATGGATCCAGAGGAACCACACCCTGCTTCACCAGGGAGCAAAAGAGCAAACTGGCCTTATGAAGATAGCCCAAAATACTCTCAGAGCCAAAGGAATGCATGTTCCAGAAGAGAAAAGAGAAGCTCTTCTTCTTCTTCACTCAAAAGGTCTGTGCTAGAGGCAGCGGCCATTTCACTCACCCACCCCACATTCTTTTTTTTATATATATAATATTTTATTTTTCAACATAATACAACATAAAAACAACATAAAATACAATACATAACCTACATACCCCCCGTGCTCCCCTCCCCCCAGGAGACCTTCAATTATTCATTATTCTTCTGTCCAAAATTGTAAAGACTCTTTTGAAGGTATTTGCCCCTTTTTCGTTCTTAATACATATTCCAAAAATGGGCTCCATATATCTCCAAAATCATTCTTACTGGACATTCCCCTCTTTATTTTCATTTTACACATTAGCTTATCATTAAGTGCCATATCCCATATTTCTTTATACCATTCTTCTATAGTATATATCCCTTGCCCTTTCCAGTTTTTAGCAATCATTATTCTGACGGGAGCCAGGAGGTTGTTTATCAATTCTCTCTTGTTTATATTCTCATTTCCTTTATCTCATATTGCTAGTAGAGCCAGCTTTGGGCTTAATTCCAGTTTACTTCCAATTATTTCACTTATTTCTTTGAACACCCTTTCCCAAATTTTTTGTACGTGTTCACAGCTCCACCACATATGAAAATAAGTTCCAACCTCCTGACACCCCCTCCAACAATTCTTGGACACTTTTTTTATCTATCTGATGAAATCTTACCGGCGTTAAATACCATCTCCATACTGTCTTATAATAATTCTCTTTAATTCTAATCAACAAAAGCTTTAACATTCTTGCATCCCATATCCCCCCCCCCAGTCATCTTCGTTAAATCATCTTCCCAAATCATTTTAAGAGAGTCTTGATATTCATCATCCTCTATCAGAATTCTATATATTTCACTAGTCAAACCTTTTCTAGTTTTAATTACTTCCTTCTTTCCTCTTGATTCAATTACATCTTCAAATCTTGTATTATTTCTACATTTTTTATTTATCTTTTTCCATTCCTGTGTCCATTTTTCCAATTGTAAACATTTGAACCAAGCTATCTTTTATCCTTTTAATAACTCTCTAATTTGCTCCTTATCTATCATTCTTTCCATCCAATTCCTTAACCTAATAATTTCCTGATCCTTCAGACTCCCTTCCAGCTCTACTTTTAAATTCCTTGGGAAGTTTCCCACTGCTACCACTGGGGCGAGTGGAGAATCTCCTGGTATTAACTTTCCTTTAACTTTCTCCCAGATCTCTAAAATATTTTTCAGCAACGGGTTGTCCAGTCTCCTCAAATCTTTCTTTTGAATTTTAATTAAAAAAACATTTTGCAATTTAAAATCTAGTTCCCCTGTTTGCGTTTCTAACCATTCTAAATCTTCCTCCCTTAATATGCTATTTATGACATATCTTAACTGATTAGCAATATAATAATTCTTTATATTTGGAAGTCTCAAGCCTCCTTTCTTTTGTGTCTTATACCATAACCCTTTATTTATTTATTTATTTATTTATTTATTTATTTATTGCATTTTTATACCGCCCTATAGCCGAAGCTCTCTGGGCGGTTCACAAAAATTAAAGCCATAAAATCATTTTAAAAATATAAAACAAGCCACAATCCAAAAACAACAAATAATATACAATCTAAAAACACAACCAGAATAAAACCAGCAGCAGGAATTAATACAGATTAAAATACACATTTAAAACAGCAAGGATTAAAATTGAGTTAATTTAACTGTTAAAATACTAGGAGAATAAAAAGGTCTTCACCTGGTGATGAAAAGAGTACAAAGTAGGCGCCAGGCGAACCTCTCTGGGGAGCTCATTCCACAGCCGGGGTGCCACAGCGGAGAAAGCCCTCCTCCTAGTGGCCATCTGCCTCACTTCCTTTGGCAGGGGCTCACGGAGAAGGACCGCTGTAGATGATCTTAGGGTCCGGGCAGGTACATATGGGAGGAGGCGTTCCTTTAGATAACCTGGCCCCAAGCCGTCTAGGCCTTTAAATGTTAGTACCAGCACTTTGAATTGGGCCCGGACCTGGATCGGCAGCCAGTGAAGTTGGAAAAGGACTGGCGTAATATGGTCTCATTGGCCAGTCCCCATTAACAATCTGGCTGCCCTGTTTTGTACCAGCTGAAGTTTCCGGACCGTTTTCAAAGGCAGCCCCACGTATAACGCATTGCAGTAATCCAAACGAGAGGTTATGAGAGCATGGATAACTGTAGCTAGGTTATCTCTGTCCAGATAAGGGTGCAGTTGGTATATCAGCCTAAGCTGGTAAAAGGTGCTCTTTGCCACCGAGTTCACCTGTGCCTCAAGCGACAATTCTGGATCCAAGAGCACCCCCAAACTACGGACCCAATCCTTTCGGGGGAGTGCAACCCCCTCCAGAACAGGGTGAACATCACCTCGCCGGACAGATGAACCACCCGCTAACAGTACCTCCGTCTTGTCTGGATTGAGTCTCAGTTTGTTAGCCCTCATCCAGTCCATTACCGTGCCCAGGCACTGATTCAGAACATCCACTGCCTCACCTGGGTTTTTTGAAAAGGAGAGGTAGAGCTGGGTGTCATCCGCATATTGGTGACATCTCAGTCCACATCTCCGGATAACCTCTCCCAGCGGCTTCATGTATATGTTAAATAGCATAGGGGATAAAATAGAGCCCTGTGGAACCCCACGGCTTAAATGCCACGGCACAGAGCAATAATCCCCCAGCACCACCTTCTGAAAACGGCCATCCAAGTAGGAGCGGAACCACTGCAGCGCAGTGCCTCCAACTCCCAGCCCAGACAACCTATCCAGAAGGATACCATGGTCGATGGTATCGAAAGCTGCTGAGAGGTCCAAGAGAACCAACAGGGTCACACTCCCCCTGTCCCTCTCCCGGCAAAGGTCATCCCACAGGGCGACCAAGGCAGTTTCTGTTCCAAAACCAGGCCTGAAACCCGATTGAAATGGATCTAGATAATCTGTTTCATTCAAGAGTGTCTGGAGTTGTCCTGCAACCACCCGCTCAAGCACCTTGCCCAGGAAAGGAATGTTCGCCACCGGCCTATAGTTGTTCACATCTTCCAGGTCCAGGTTAGGCTTTTTCAGGAGTGGTCTGATTACCGCCTCTTTTAACGAGGCCGGCACCACTCCCTCTCTCAAGGAGGCATTTACAACCTCCTGGACCCAGCCGGCGGTCCCATCCTTATTTGATGTAATTAGCCACGACGGGCAAGGGTCAAGCACACAAGTGGTCGACCGGACTTGGCCAAGCACCTTGTCCACATCCTCAGGCCTCAGTAACTGAAACTCATCCAATAAAACTGGACCAGACGGTGCTCTGAACGCCTCTACTAGCGGAGCTGCATTAAGCGTGGTGTCCAATTCAAGACAAATCTGAGCGACTTTATCTTCAAAGTGCTGTGCAAACTCGTCACAGCGTGCTACCGAGGGTTCCACCATCTCTCGCCCTGGCCCAGAGTGTAGCAGGCCACGAACCACCCGGAAAAGCTCCGCCGGACGACACTGTGAAGATGCAATGCTGGTGGAGAAGAACTGTCTCTTCGCCACCCTCACCGCCACAGAGTAGGCTCGATAATGAGCTCTAGCCCGTGTCCGATCAGACTCAGCATGAGTTTTTCTCCACCTGCGTTCTAGCCGTCTCCCCTTTTGCTTCATTGCCCTCAGCTTAGGTGTAAACCAAGGAGCTGGCCGAGCTCTGCTCAGAGGGAGAGGGCGCTTGGGTGCGATTGTGTCAACCGCCCGGGTCATCTCTGCATTCCACAGCACGACCTGGGCTTCGACAGGAGCACCGGCCATATCAGCAGGAAAATCCCCCAGAGCCTTCTTGAATCCATTGCAGTCCATTAGCCTCCGGGAGCGGACCATTTTAATCCTAGCTCTCTTATCTCCATTGCAATAAGCATTAATCATATTTTGCCAGCTCTTTAACTCTACTTCCGATATTTTAATCGGCAGCATTCTAAACAAAAAATTAATCTTAGGTAATATCTTCATTTTAATAACCACTATTCTACCAAACCAAGAATGTTTTAATTTTCTATATACCTCTAACTTTTCCCCTACCTGTTTTTTCAAACTCGCAAAATTAATTTCCTCCAACCTATCTAAATCTTTTGCAATATTAACTCCTAAATAACGTACTATGTTTTTAAGCCTAAGACCTAACTTAACTTTACACTCCTCCAACTCCTCCTTGTTATAATTAAATAACATCATTTCTGACTTCCCCCAATTAACTTGTAAGCTAGTAATCTCCCCAAATTCTCTCAAATGCTTCTTAACCAACTCCCCACTCTCCAGGGGATCTTCTAATGTCAGTAATGTATCATCCGCAAACATATTCATTTTAATCTTCTCCTTCCCTCCTATCCCCTTCAATCTTACATCCTCCCTTATAACATTTGCCAAACTTTCTATCACTATTGCAAATAAGATCGGTGAAAGTGGACATCCTTGTCTAGTTCTTCGAGCTAGTATAATCTGTTGCGTTAACCCATCATTAACCATTATTTCTGCTTTATTATTTTTATACAGCTGATCAATCACTCCCATAAATTTATCTCCAAACCCAAATGTTTTTTAAATTGTTTTAAGTGCTCCTCACATCTCCATGGGGTTCATTTAATCTTCTTCAACCACATTATAAACATGTACAAATTGCAACAATTAAGGTTCAACAGAAAGAAAGAAAGAAAGAAAGAAAGAAAGAAAGAAAAGAATGACCTCTAGCAACAGAAGTCAGGTGGAATAATCAAACAGCAAGCAATCAGGAGAGATTGAGCAATAATGGTGATGTTGAGCCACATGGATCCCAGTGAGAAGGCCAAGGCATGCTCCCTGGTGTCCTTATTCATGACACAACCCCTCTCAAGTGCCCTCTGGGGTGGTGTGTGATGCAGGAATTATAGTGTGACGAATGACCACAGCCTTTAATTATATACCAGAAGGGGGAAATTCTCATAATGGAAGTTGTGAATAAACTCAAGAAACATGGACCTACGGTGCACCACATTGACACGTGTTTCAGTAGGCAATCAGGAATCTGCCCGTCCTTTGGTCGTGGCTCATTTCCTAGCGGCAGGGTGCATGGAGCACTATAAAAAGCTCATCCACCTCCAAGCTCTTCACTCGATCCTTCAGAACTCCATTGTGCTTTGAAGTTGCAACCACTGAACAAGGTAAGTTGAATTCAATAGCTGACAAATGAGAAAGAAGGATTTTGGCTGCATTGAAGTTCTTCAAGAAACCCAATTCTACCAAGAGAGCTAATGGGTGACTCTCCTGAAACTATTGCTATTTACAGTTTATTCTTCTCAACTATCTAATTTTCTGTGGCTACCAAATCTGGTTTTCTGTATGGTCACAGTGTGACATTATATAATGTATTTGATGGCTAGCATGCAATAGTAGTTACTGTTTGAGCAGTGAGACCTGCAAACACAATGGTGATATCACAGCAGCGTAAAGAGGACATGTTTCAAATTTGGAGTTCCTGATCCTTATTCCAAACCCGAATAATTAACATTGGAAACTGCACACTAAACATCTACATGGTGACTTGGAAATTTGGTTCAAAGCTTGATATTAATTTCTTTAAATTCTGTTTGTTTTATGAGGAACCTCATTGACACAACAGTAATCTCATTACAAATACAGTGGTGGCTATGATAGGTCAATGCAAAAGTATGTAAATGGGGAGAGACTTCTTGACAGAATTAAAGAGAATAACTTGTTTCATCTTTCAGCTTCAATCCATCAAGATGGCTTGCTGTGGAAGCAAGACTCCCTGCTGTTCCAAGTGTGGCTGCTCCCCCTGCTGCTGCTCTTCTAAGTGTTCCAAGTGTGGCTGCTCCCCCTGCTGCTGCTCTTGTAAGTGTTCCAAGTGTGGCTGCTCCCCCTGCTGCTGTTCATCTAAGTGTTCCAAGTGTGGCTGCTCCCCCTGCTGCTGCTCTTCTAAGTGTTCCAAGTGTGGATGCTCCCCCTGCTGCTGTTCATCTAAGTGTTCCAAGTGTGGCTGCTCCCCCTGCTGCTGCTCTTCTAAGTGTTCCAAGTGTGGCTGCTCCCCCTGCTGCTGCTCTTCTAAGTGTTCCAAGTGTGGATGCTCCCCCTGCTGCTGTTCATCTAAGTGTTCCAAGTGTGGCTGCTCCCCCTGCTGCTGCTCTTCTAAGTGTTCCAAGTGTGGATGCTCCCCCTGCTGCTGCTCTTCTAAGTGTTCCAAGTGTGGCTGCTCCCCCTGCTGCTGCTCTTCTAAGTGTTCCAAGTGTGGCTGCTCCCCCTGCTGCTGCTCTTCTAAGTGTTCCAAGTGTGGCTGCTCCCCCTGCTGCTGTTCCCAGTCTTGCCATTCCAGCTGTGGCTTCTGCCCTTGTGGTTGTTCCCAGTGCTGTTGGAACCCGTGTGGCTGCTCCCCCTGTGGTTGCTGCCAGTGCCCTTGTGGGCCTTGCTGTTGCAACCAGTGTGGCTGCTCCCCCTCCTGCTGCAGCCAATGTGGATGCTCTCCAAGTTGCTGTGGCCAGTCCTGTGGTTGTTCCAATTGCAGCAATTGCTTCCAGACCAAGTGCTAACCACAGTCATGCAAATGAGGCCCTGGAAATCAAAACCGGCCAGTCCAGTACCCAGAAGTGAAAGCTCGGTCATTGCCTGCTAATTCAATCACCACAATATCACCATCGACACATATTTACAAACCTGCTGGTGGTGATCTTCCATGGATAATCTTCTGAGTGAAAAGCCTAAAGCTTTATACCTGCCTCCTTCATAAAATGGAAGAGTCTTCTTCTCAAAACATCTAGAAAAAGCTCTGCAAGTAGTGAAGGAGTATCACCTACATCATGAGACAAATACTGTTCTTATTTCCTCCTTGGTATTTCAGTTCCTTGTATATCGTCTAGCTGTGTAGTAACTCCCACTATTAAAAGCTCTCAAATCATGGACGTATTTGGTTTGTTCATATGTGTGTGTGAATCTTCTCTATTTACCAAAGCCATCTTCATGCTAAGTCAGCTTTCCACCCTCAAATAACCATTACTTTGAGGTAGGGGTGAGAATTTTGTTCCATTCACACTCTTCTAATTCCTTTTTTTTTCCTTTGGTACCTTGGGGGGGAAATACATACAAATGTCATGTCTGTGAATCTGAAATATGCACTTGCCCCAAAACTGCATTTTCATAATTAAGTTGCATGTGGTGGGGATGCACTTTTTCCCCTTCAATTGGAAAAATGTGGAGCTTTAAAAACACATCTTTTATTTTTATTATTGTTAATTTTATCCCAACCAATCCTCCAAGGAGTTCAAGGTGGTGCACATTTTATCATCACAGCAATAAGGTATAGCAGACAGGGACGGTAACTGGCTCAGGTTTGTCCAGTCAGCTTTGTACAACTTTGAACTCAGGTCTCCATCACCTATGTGCAACCTACTAGCCACTGCACCAGACTGCATCTCAATATTTCAACTAGGGATGTGCATGCCCAAAAATATTGTATCGTATCGTTATCGGAATTTCGGACCAAAAAAATTATCGTCTCCGATAATATCGTCGGTGGCCCATATCGTATCATATTGTATTTCCGATAATTATCCATTATTATATCGTTTCTCCATTTTGCCCTAGAGAGTTGATTTTTGAGTCAGTGAAAGGCCTAAAACTTCTTAATTTTCCAAGTTACAAGTTTGAAACTTGGTCACAGTGCAGACTGAGTGTTCCTAATCTTGTGTGCCAAATTTTAGAACAATCGATGCAAGCGTTACTCAGAAGTAAGCTTTCAAATACACTGTTTCAGGTGGCTGAAATGTGGTCCTTTTTAAAGAGACATCATCCGGTACGCATGGGCATTTCACAGATGGCCTTGAGGGGACTCATCTGTGCCCAATTTCAGACGCACAGCTGCAGGCATTACTAAGCTCTCAACAAGACATGCACTGTTTCTGGTAATGCACTCCATGCTTCTGCTGCTGAGGCTTATTGGTATATTTTTATGAATACAATGCACTTTCAAAACCTGTGGATAAACCTAGGCAGTGTCTTACATATGCAGTCATAAAAGTAAAATGTGTTAATCAGAAGATGGTGAACTGCTGCTGCCTTATTGATTAGGCCACACATGTCTACAAATTAAAAAGATTGGGGGGTAGGGGAATAGCACAGGTGTTATGTTGATTTTAGAGCCAGCCTTAGCAGGCAGGGCCTCATCGGGCCAGGAGATACCCCTGCAGTGCGGAAACCTGAAGGATCCCACAAGCAGTACCACACAGACAGTCAGGAATTACGGGCATTACAGTTATTTATTTTAGCCAGCCTTACACAGGCAGGGCCTCATTGGACCAGGAGATACCCCTGCAGCGTGGAAACCTGGAGGATCCCACTAGCGCCTATGCATGCATGGCACAGTGAGTGAATGCATTCTGCTGCAGTAAAACTGCTGCGTCTTCTCTAATTAGGCCATACATGTCTAAGTACAAATGAAATAATAAAAGTATTGGAGGTAGGGGAATAGCACAGCTGTTACAGTTTTTTTAGCCAGCCTTAGCAGGCAGGGTCTCATTGGGCAAGGAGATACCCCAAGTAGCGAGGAAACCTGGAGGATCCTATAAAAGAAAACCTCACGCACCGCCTTGACCTCATCGTGCTTGAAACTTAAAATGACCCAGTCTGCCCACTATCCCCGTGCAGGCAGGTGGGCAGTTTTTCATGCCAGAGCTGCACACGTTGGTTGGAGCAGTGGGAAATAAAACTCACGTTCGGGGTAGGCACTTCGCCAAATAAATAAAAAGTCCCATTTGGGGTAGAGGTAGGCACTTTGCCAAATAAATAAAAAGTCATGTTTGGGGTAGAGGTAGGCACTTTGCCCAATAAAAGTCACATTTGGGGTAGAAGTAGGCACTTTGCCAAATAATATAAGTCACATTCAGGGTAGAGGTAGGCACTTTGCCAAATAATATAAGTCACGTTCAGTGAGAAATAAAACTCACGTTCGGGGTAGGCACTTTGCCAAATAAATAAAAAGTCACATTTGGGGTAGAGGTAGGCACTTCGCCAAATAAAAGTCACATTTGGGGTAGAGGTAGGCACTTTGCCAAATAAATAAAAAGTCATGTTTGGGGTAGAGGTAGGCACGTTGCCAAATAAAAGTCACATTTGGGGTAGAAGTAGGCACTTTACCAAATTAATATAAGTCACATTCAGGGTAGAGGTAGGCACATTGCCAAATTAATATAAGTCACGTTCAGTGTAGAGGTAGGCACATTGCCAAATTAATATAAGTTATGTTCAGTGTAGCGGTAGGCACTTTGCCAAATTAATATAAGTTATGTTCAGTGTAGCGGTAGGCACTTTGCCAAATTAATATAAGTCACGTTCAGGGTTGAGGTAGGCACATTGCCTGGACCAGAATCTCAAAAAAAAAAAAAAAAAAAGGAAATGTGTGAGGGGGATGCTTCTGCAGTCCCTCAGTAACGAACTCCACGACCCAGGGACATAGTGACGAAAAATAATAATACAAGAATCTCTCAACTCAAGGCTCAGTATAGCAGTCCCTCCAGGCTGGAAACATTGGCTGGAGCAGCGTCTTCCAAAAAGAAATAAAATGTATGAGAGGGATGCTTTTGCTTTGCAGCCCCTCACTAAAGCAGTCGCTCCAGTCTGGATACATTGGCTGGAGCAGTGTCTTTCAAAAAGAAGTAAACTGTGTGACAGGGAGAGACAGCCACCCCAGAACTGCCCCCAGCAGCAACAGCATCCCTCCTAGAGCCAGAGCCACCTCGCCCAAGGTGTGCCTAAGAGCCCCATTTCATACTGGTACAAAGTGATTGAAAATGAAATTATTATTTATATTAATAACAATCCTATGCAAACAGTTCGTGTGCTGCTTTGACCAGAGATTGTGTAGTGTTATCCTGTGTAGCAGGCTACAGGACACACCAGCACATTCACAGTCAATCAAGCAAACCCCCGCTCATGCTAACCTAACCCTTCAATCAAACCAACCAGAAAACGTATAAAGAAATAAAAACTATACCTCAAAAACACAAGCAACACACAGCCAAACGAACAAACCTGAGACACAAAGATGCAAGACTATAATGAATCTCTAACAATTCACCACCAAGTGACTATTAGACCCAGGAGCCAGGACAGAGCTCCAACAAAATGCACCCTTCTCCCTCAATGCTTAACTCCCAACAGAGCTGGAACACCAAGTGTGGGGGTTTTATGTGGGGATATCCTTAGCCCTCCTCTAACATTGTGTTTGGAGCGTGCTGGAATCCTTGCTGCACGATTGGTCACTGTCTCATCAAGCACACCCCACCTTCTAGCTCCATCCATGTAGCGGCAAAAGAGAAAGAGACTTCCAATAAAATGATAACATACAATAATTCTCGTAGTCTTCCCTATCGTATCGTTATCATTACACGCATGCACGATAAAGAGCATATCGTATCGTTATCGTCCATTTTAACGATACAATACACATCCCTAATTTCAACTGAGCTGTAAAATGTCTTTATGGGAGTGTGTCTTGAAACAAGTAGTCAATATTAAGCAACTGAGAGTCTTGGATGTAGACTGAGAATATTCATTAAACAAAAAACCTACGGTTTACAAAAACAATGTTAAGGCTCTACAGATTCCAACCAAGCACCAAAAAGCAGGGAAATTGGGAGTTAAGGCTCACAAGCCTTAACGCCCCATCCTCCCTAAGGAGGCAGAAAGTGCAAGTGAAATTCTCATTCTCCCAAAGCGGATAAACCATGAGGACAGGGTGGAGAATATGATATGCAGAGGTGACTGTGGGGTTGTGGGAAACTGATCACGAACAACTTAGGGCTACCTACTTCTCTTTTTTTGTTTAGAGCAGCCCTTCCCCAACCTGGTCCCTCCAATGGGGTTGGACTACAACTCCCATCATTGCAAGTCAGTATGTCCCATGGTCAGGAATGCTGGGACTTGTCATTTCAAAAATCTAGATATGCAATTTGATCTGCAGAGGTGACTGTGGGGTTGTGGGAAATGATGATGAACAACTTAGGACCAGCTACTTCTCATTTCTTAGAGCATCTCCTTATGTTGAGAGTTGCAACCCAACACATCTGACAGGCACCAGGTTGGGGAATGTTGTTCAAGAACAAGGGAAGGCAGAAAGTAGATCTCCAGATGTTTTGGAATTCAACTTGTAAAAGCCCCTATCAGCATAGGCAGTTATCAGGAATGCCGCGAGTTGATGTCCAAATCATCAGGATAGATCTATTTTCTGCCCACATCTGTACTAAAGTATGATGTTTTCCAGCATTAAGATATGTGATCAATCAAGGAACTACAAAAGAGCTGCATCACTTTAAATAAACTGTCAAAACCAAATGAAACAACAATGAATGAATCTTGAATACCTAATCCAGATAGCCCTTCAGACATCAACATTAGTTTTCAACACATGGCATAGGATGTCTGTTTCTTGAATATCAGATAAAGGATTTCTCTTACTTGTTCAGCAGTGTGAGATCAAAGACAGAGCTACCACCTAATACTTTCATGCATAAGTATTATTTTAAAATTAAGTATGAATTGATTTTTGTCTCCCCCATTACACATAACATGGGAGTTACAGTGCAACGCATCTGGAGACCACCAGGCTGGAGAAGGTTGACTCCTATACATGTCTTCTCAGAAGCCAGTGCCACTGAATTCATTAGAGCTTTCTCCCAAGAGGTATAGGATTGCAAACTAATCTCATCTGAAAGGTGTTCAAGACAGCCAAACTAAACCTCTTCTGCTCCACTGTTGCTTTGATGAGATTATGTATTGTGCAGGGATTGTGGGGAGTGAACAGTATATTTTTTATAAATACATTTAAAGAAAAAAACATGTATTTATAAATACATTTAAAGAAAAAAAAAAGGCAGGATATTGACCAAAAGTTGGAAGTGCCTGGCACATGCTCTGGTTCTAGATCTGTAATGAATAGTGCCCCTTTTGTTATCAAGAGTGCTGCTATATGTGAGATGTGTGTGAGAGAAAAGTATTGGGCAGACCCTGTATTTGGTAAGGGTATGGAACAGCATTCCCCATCCTGCTGCCCTCCAGGTGTTTGAGATGACAAGTCCCAGCATTCCTGACCATGGGACATACTGACTTGCAATGGTGGGAGTTGTAGTCCAACACCTTTGGAGGGCACCAGGTTGGGGAAGGGCTGCTCTAAACAAAAAAAGAGAAGTAGGTGGCCCTAAGTTGTTCGTGATCAGTTTTCCACAATCCCACAGTCACCTCTGCATATCATATTCTCCACCCTGTCCTCATGGTTTATCTGCTTTGGGAGAAGGAGAATTTCACTTGCACTTTCTGCCTCCTTAGGGAGGATGTGGCGTTCAGGCTTGTGAGCCTTAATTCCCAATTTCCCTGCTTTTTGGTGGTTGGTTGGAATCTGTAGAGCCTTAACATTGTTTTTGTAAACCGTAGGTTTTTTGTTTAATGAATTTCATGGCTTTGTGTAACGGATGACTGGATATTATACAGTTGACAACCAAGCCGGCATCAGCCAGAATGTTATACCATCTTGACACCCAATATAAAATCAAAGCTAGTGTTATGTGTTGAACTCACTTTTAACATTAATAAATCAACCAAAATGCTTGCATCTCCCTCATTTTTAAAGATAAAGAGATGAAACCTGGCATCATGGTAGCTCTTAAGTAGGGATATAGCTATGCCAAGTATGAAGCAGATCTGTTCATGCCTTGATTTTTAGGATTTTTTTAAAGTTCAAACAGAAATCTCTTTGGGGTCCAGGACCTTGAGCAATACAAGTTTTAAAAATGAAATTAAAGATAAAGAGATGAAACCTGGCACCATGGTAGCTCTGAAGTAGGGATTTAGCCATGCCAAGTTGGAAGCAGATCCGTTCATCCCTTGATTTTTAGAAATGTTTAAAACTTCAATTTAATTTTTTTAATTAACTAAAATGCTTACAATTCCATCACTTTTAAAGATAAAGGGATGAAACTTGACAGCATGGTAGCTCTTAAGTAGGGATTGAGCCATGCCAAGTTGGAAGCAGATCTGTTTATGCCTTGAGTTTTAGGAATTTTTAAAACTTCAAACCCAATACTCCTCTTTGGGGTCTAGGGCCTTGAGCAGTACATTAAAAAAAACAAAGAAAGTAAAGATGAAGAGATGAAACTTGGCACCATGGTACCTCTTAAGTAAGGCTTTAGCCATGCCAAGTTGAAAGCAGATTGGTTCATGCCTTGAATTTTAGAAAAAAAATTGAAGTCAAACTTTTTAAAAAATATATCCTAAAAATCAAGGCACGAACCGATCTGCTTCCAATTTGGCATGGCTCAATTCTAGGGTGACCACTAGGGTGTGCCTAGTGGCTAAAGTGTTGGACTGGGAGCTGGGAGATCTGGGTTCTACTCCCCACTTAGACATGAAAACCCATTGGGTGACTTTGGGCCAGTTGCAGACTCTCAGCCCAACCCATCTCACAGGGTTGCTGTTGTGAGGATAAAATGGAGAGGAGGAGGATTATGTATGCTGCCTTGGGTTTCTTGGCGGAAAAAAGGTGGGATATAAATGCAATAATAAATAATAAAAAACTGTCAGGATTTCCCCAGATTTCTCCTGGTTTTTGTTCTAGCCTCAGTGTCAGGGGAGATTTTATGCAATAGCCTATAATGACCTGGAATTACACACTTTCCCTTTTAAGGCCACCATTAGTGTGGCAGGGGGGAATTACATGCTTTCTGGAGGTGTGTCATTCTCTCCCACTGCTCCAATCAAGGCCTTAAAAGGGAAAAAATGTGTAATTCCCAGGCATTATAGAAAAGGGCCTGATTGGAGCGGTGGGGTGGGGTGAGAATGACATGCTTTCCCCTCCTCCGCTCCAATTGGGGATTTTAAGGTGGCCCCAGAAAGCCATTTTCCTGCCCCCCACAACTAGGTGTCCTCTTTTTTGGTTTCCCAAATATGGTCACCCTACTCAGTTCTTGCACAGGCTGCATATCCATCCCTAGATATTTACTCAAAAGTAAGACCCATTGAATTGCCTTGGTTCTTGAAAAGCAACACACTTGCTTTTAGATTTGCCAGTCTCAGCATTCTATGTGTGCTATGAATGCCTGCTCTGTCTGTCCCTATAGTTTCCTGCAAGGTCCAGCCAGGGGAAGCCAGTAAATTAAGCCTAGGAGGGTGGGATTCCCTCAGGTTCATCTGACAGCAGGTGCTATAGAACATGGACCTCCCAGGAGTGTTGAGGCTGGATTTCTGGCAGACCCAGCCAAGCAACTTTATGGCCTGTTAGTTAGGGTGACCATATGAAAAGGAGGACAGGGCTCCTGTATCTTTAACAGTTGCAAAGGACAGGGAATTTCAGCAGGTGTTGTTTGTATGCATATATAACCTGGCGAAATTCCCTCTTCATTACAACAGTTAAAGCTGCAGGAGCCCTGTCTCTTGACCATGTACAAAAGAGGGCAGGGCTTCTGCAGCTTTAAGTTTGTGATGAAGAGGGAATTTCACCAGGTTCTGCTTATATACAAATGACATCTGCTGAAATTCCCTTTTCTATGAAACTGTTAAAGATACAGGAGCCCTGTCCTCCTTTTCATATGGTCAGCCTACTGTTAGTCCTTCCATTTGGTAGCCCGCAGAGCACCTGCCTCATAAGGCAAATGGCCACATGAGAACCGTTATTATGGCCTGCTACTTTGTTTGTCTTTAGTAGTCTGTGGTCCAGATCTCTTCAGAAGGAGGAATAGTGTTTTGTGGTTGGGGTCAGTCTGAATTATCTCCAGGGGTCCCTTACTTAGTGCCTCTGATAGCAAAGAGATTGAGGATTTTCCCCAACTCTGTTACTCTTGAAGTTACTAGGCCTGTTGAAAATAGATTTTATAACATAAGCATGAAAACAGTGAATACCCCTTTTAACTTGTTAAACCAATGAAAACATGCCACACAAGAAGTCTTAAGATATGAATGGTTTATAAAGAAAAGTAAATGCAAAAGAACATCAGATGCAGAAGTGAAACCTGAAACATTACTAGTAGTAGTAGTAGTAGAAGTAGAAGTAGTATCCTGCCTTTTGCCCAATGCTGGGCCTCAGGGCAGCCTTACAAAACTAAAACATATACAGCTAAAACCTATAAATAGGAATATACTAGGCTGACCATATGAAAAGGAGGACAGGGCTCATGCAACTTTAACAGTTGTAGAGAAAAGGAGATTTCAGCCAGTGTCATTTGTATGCAATTAGTTCCTGGTGAAATTCCCTCTTCATCACAACAGTTAAAGTTGCAGGGGCCCTGCCTTCTTTTGTATATGGTCACTCTAGTATAGTGCCTGCAACTTTAACTGTTGTGATGAAGAGGGAATTTCACCAGGGACTAATTGCATACAAATGACACTGGCAGAAATTCCCTTTTCTCTACAACTGTTAAAGTTACATGAGCCCTGTCCTCCTTTTCATATGGTCAGCCTAAATATACAAAAGTTAAAAATATAATTAAATACTTTTCAATATTAAAGCATTTAAAACATTTTAAATACATAACAATTTAAAAGTCAAAGGTATAGACAGAGGTCCAGATTATTTGCCAGAGGCCTGCTGGAACAAAAAAGGGTTTGTCTGCATCCCAAAACACATCAAGGAGGGAGCCAGTGTAGACTGCAAGGATTAGAAAGAAAATCCATGTGTGTACACTATGCAAAATAAACAACAGCTCAACTGTTTCTAAACCTTATTAGAAAAACAGGGTGACTAGGCCGAAACCAGCGTTGTAGGCCCAGAAGCACTTTGAAAGGTTTCAACATTGTACTTAAAACTTAACACCAGCCCAAACTAATTAAATGAAGTGTTTGAAGCTTTCAACTTATAGAAGTATGGACCAAACTCTTAGAAAAGAGGGAAGGAACACTGTGTGTGAGTGGGGTGGGGGAAATTAAAAGAAATGTATAGCTACCTATTCCCAGGCGAGATCTGAAGATCAAGTTACCATGGATCCAGAGGAACCACACCCTGCTTCACCAGGGAGCAAAAGAGCAAACTGGCCTTATGAAGATAGCCCAAAATACTCTCAGAGCCAAAGGAATGCATGTTCCAGAAGAGAAAAGAGAAGCTCTTCTTCTTCTTCACTCAAAAGGTCTGTGCTAGAGGCAGCGGCCATTTCACTCACCCACCCCACATTCTTTTTTTTATATATATAATATTTTATTTTTCAACATAATACAACATAAAAACAACATAAAATACAATACATAACCTACATACCCCCCGTGCTCCCCTCCCCCCAGGAGACCCTTCAATTATTCATTATTCTTCTGTCCAAAATTGTAAAGACTCTTTTGAAGGTATTTGCCCTTTTTCGTTCTTATACATATTCCAAAAATGGGCTCCATATATCTCCAAAATCATTCTTACTGGACATTCCCCTCTTTATTTTCATTTTACACATTAGCTTATCATTAAGTGCCATATCCCATATTTCTTTATACCATTCTTCTATAGTATATATCCCTTGCCCTTTCCAGTTTTTAGCAATCATTATTCTGACGGGAGCCAGGAGGTTGTTTATCAATTCTCTCTTGTTTATATTCTCATTTCCTTTATCTCATATTGCTAGTAGAGCCAGCTTTGGGCTTAATTCCAGTTTACTTCCAATTATTTCACTTATTTCTTTGAACACCCTTTCCCAAATTTTTGTACGTGTTCACAGCTCCACCACATATGAAAATAAGTTCCAACCTCCTGACACCCCCTCCAACAATTCTTGGACACTTTTTTTATCTATCTGATGAAATCTTACCGGCGTTAAATACCATCTCCATACTGTCTTATAATAATTCTCTTTAATTCTAATCAACAAAAGCTTTAACATTCTTGCATCCCATATCCCCCCCCCAGTCATCTTCGTTAAATCATCTTCCCAAATCATTTTAAGAGAGTCTTGATATTCATCATCCTCTATCAGAATTCTATATATTTCACTAGTCAAACCTTTTCTAGTTTTAATTACTTCCTTCTTTCCTCTTGATTCAATTACATCTTCAAATCTTGTATTATTTCTACATTTTTTATTTATCTTTTTCCATTCCTGTGTCCATTTTTCCAATTGTAAACATTTGAACCAAGCTATCTTTTATCCTTTTAATAACTCTCTAATTTGCTCCTTATCTATCATTCTTTCCATCCAATTCCTTAACCTAATAATTTCC